>OX421926.1:0-10000000 GCA_949128165.1 Lathronympha strigana | reverse complement strand
TTGGTTATTGAAACTATTTAAGACACTTTTTAAATAGCTTTACCCGAAGTGAAATAATTTAAGACACCTTTTAACTCAACCAAACTACCTGAAAAAGTACTTAAATTGTCTCTGGTCTGGCTTAAGTTTTCTCTATATAGTCTGTCTCGAATCATCGTGT
Organism: Lathronympha strigana; assembly: GCA_949128165.1. Classification (NCBI taxonomy): domain Eukaryota; kingdom Metazoa; phylum Arthropoda; class Insecta; order Lepidoptera; family Tortricidae; genus Lathronympha; species Lathronympha strigana. Next base: position 9,999,840 of record OX421926.1, on the reverse strand, counting down.
ACTAACATGGCCGAAACATTCGGCCGAGAGCCCGAGCATGTAAACGCACGGTCAGGAGTGAGTTGGTGCTGCCCCAAATGCGCTCGCTCAGGGACGCCACCCGCATGCGCAACACGGCTTGAAACCCGTCAATTAGACTAAACCCAATTGTCAAATTTAGTTCTGCATTTCATGTCGCTAGTATTAAGGTTAAACGAAATTTTGTGGCGGCATTTATTTTGTATGGAGTTGGTGTTCTTCTCTTAGAGTACTATATTCTTTACATCAAATCAAAGATGCATCAATAAGGCGGCCATAAACGTTGGGGCAAGCCGTCAAATCTCCATAGCGGGTATGGGCATGTGCGCCGGGGAACGGATATGTCCGAAAGTACATGGCCGGCTATTATATATCATACTAAAAACGAAGAAGTTTAAGATGCAATTCGAGTTAGTAATCAAACAATACTGAAATATAATCCTTCTTCACACCACCTTTTCGAAATAGTGGGTTGTGTTTCCCTATTGGAAGGTATGAAGAGTCTTGATAAATTAAATATGATAACCTCAGATAAGTTACGATAACATAAGATTTTATTATGTATACGTTTTGTTCTGCACGTTAGTTTTAAGTTACATAAAATATTGTGTTCTCAAATAAGTGAATTTTGTAGGTAAATTATTTTTGAGAATAAAGTTCTTAAACGACATACGTATGATGTTGATTTAATAATAAGTGATGTTTGAAATTCTTTATAGGTGGTGCGTGAAAAGGATTATAATATAATTATGTTCTGTGTCGTCACATTCACATGGTAGCAAGTATTTTCATCTGGCTTTAATCTTTCACTATGCTCAGGATTCCATTTTGGAATACCTCAATGCACAGTATGGTTAGTATGCATATATGTAAAGTACTATAAAGCTACTTTTACTTGGTAACATTCTGTAAAATCATCATATCATAGTCACCCGAGTGGGTTTGAAGATAAAATTATGTCGTTTATAGATAAATGTTCATAAAATAGAATAATTCTGGCATACCCGTGAAACGATAGCCTACAATTAGGATAGCTTTCGCTGCGACAACCCTTCACGCAGCAGGATTTCACCATTTTGAATTAAGCTTCTTTTTTAATAATGACGAATTTATGTTGACACTTGGGCGACGTTGTTCGGTAATAGGCCTCGTTGTAAAGTTATAGCTATAGTAATAATTTATCTACGCACATAATCATTAGTGCTCTAAAACGCGTTCAGAAACAGTCAGCTGTAAAAATATGGTGGTGCACATCTTACTCAAAAATATGTCCCATAGCACCTTATAAGCCGGTGTAATAAGAGCGTAGTACCATATTTATGAGTCGATTATGTCGAACCATATTTTTGCACTTGACTGAACCATAGGCAATGACCAGCATTACCAACCAGCAAGAACGGAACTGTATTTTTAGCATTACCTCCTGATAACAGTAGGTTATGACTGTTATGAGTTTAAATTTGGAACAGCTGTCTATTCTGTTCTAGATTCAAACGCCACCATTAATTCCGAGTTGTTTGTTTGTTGACTTTTTACTGATCACGAGTGAAAAATTGTGCAATATTTGTTTCTGTACGTGTTCAATTTATTTTTTATTGCATTATTTTAATTTACCGAGCGAGCGTAGCGTGTCCGTTTCAGCTTGGGCAAAAATGCTTTCGTGTGTCCGGTTGTCTGTCTGTCCGTCCATTTGTTCTCCTCTACAGGTCGCATTTATCAACCAATTCTTAAAGAGAAATTAAAAAATAATAATAACGAATTCAATAAAACTAACTATACCATTCTGTTTTCTTAATTATACCATACTACATGACGGAGTTAAAGCAAATGGTCAAGAACACCCTGTATAGCTCACAGAGTATCTTTAAATATTTTACAAATAGCACTTCCAACAATGCAGGTCATTTCCCTACGGTTTCTGAACCCAGCTTAGATCACTTACGATATGTGTGTAGATAAAGTAGTGTATGCAACTATACATAAATAGTCATTAAAACACCGGTGTTGTAAAGCCGTTCATTATGCACAGTCGCATAAACTACTATAGTAATTGTCACACTCGTCAGCATGGTGAAATAGGTTTATTTTCAAAGTTACTACAACATCAACTATTTTACAAGTATCGAGAAGTTTTTTGTTATGCACATGATTTAATGAATTATTAATATTAAAATCACAATCATTTACAAATATTTGCAGTGCTTTAATGAACACCTAAATAAAAAAAAAACATCTTTTCATTTTATTTACTTATTTTTAGTTTTGTAAGCTAACTTTATTGAAGTCGTTTTAAGTGCCACTAAAGTATTGTTAATTGTTAAAAGGTAATAAATAAGAAGGTAGAGGTAAGATATGAAGGTAAACTGATATTTTTTAGATATTAAATCACTATAAATTGTATCATTTAAATACTGGCAACATATGCGAGTGAGAAACCCCTAAAGTTTTCTGGGCTCATGTAATATTGGCACCAGTTACACAGACGATATCTGGGTCGTCGGATCCACGACGATGATTGAATTTTAGTTTCTTTTTAGTTATATTTTTAGATTTTATATTAAAATTTGTATTATTTCTTGTAGTTTAGTTTATTACAATAAATGCTATTGCGATTTTTATAAATTAAAAAAACCACAGAAGTCAAAAAATACAACTTGCGAGAATAGGCTTCATTTAAATATTTTGAATGCAGCGACAGACACGGATACTTTTGCATTTAATATTAATAAGGACCAAAACGGGAAATATTCGTGTTTTCATAGGAAAATGTTACAAATTTGTTGCACAACTAGCACCACACTGTAACATTGGATGTGGCAAATTATTATAATAATTATTGATTAATTAGGCAGGCAGTTATTATAACTGATAATGCCTGTATCCAGTGTCCTTTTGGTAAAGCTATCACTACAGAGTAGAATTTGAGATGTGCTTGTCTAGCTTATTTTTAAATTCATTGACATTTTGAGGCATCACAACTTTATCTGGGAGTTTGTTCCAAGCCTGGACAACTCTATTGCTTAAGAAGTGCCTATGAGGATTATTGCGAGACCTAAATTATGGAAGAAAATAGAATGTATATACGGCGTGTATTGTGTTCATCTCGAATGTCAGAAAACGTAGTTATTTCCAAATGATAGTCCTGAGATAGTGAAATTATTATGGTATTATGGGATTTATGGGTGACCATATGACTTTCGAAGTTACACTACATTTTCTGACATTCTAAACTACCCCAATAAACCCTAGACGTAGGGCCAGGGGGCCCATGTTCATGTTCATATACGGACTTAAGAGTATTTTTCTGTTTGATACTGTAGTATACACCGTCAATTATATAGGTACTAAAAGTGTTACAGATTTAGAGGCAAACTAACTATAAAACAACATTGAAAGAGATGTCATATACTACAGAAAAAGTAACCTAGACCCCCCCCCCCAATGCTCTCCGCTATCGAACCAGCGATTCGCGGCGGACGCCCTAAGAACTAGACCACCAGACCACGGCAGCGAAGATCCGAATTTCCTATTATATCTTTTCTTATTTTTAAACACTTAAGGTGCGTTCCAACAATCCTACAGCTCAGACTTACGTCTAGTGCTGTCCTTCTAGATAATCTTTACAGATTATTTTCAACTAGAAGCGAGAAATCGCGCCACCATAATACCATACGATTGTAAAGCATGGATTAAATCAAATCACACACAAGTTCTGAAAAACTCATTGGTACAAGCTGGGGTTTTTAGGTTGAAAGTCACACTCTTGGCTGCCAAGATTAAGACTAATTAAGATTTGCAAATCTGAAAGATTTATCAATGAGAATCTGTAAAATGTATTAATTGGTGCCTACTTACTGGATCAGGAGGGAAAATCGAAGGTACCGCATCAGCCGTGAGTCGACCAGCGAAGACAAAATCCTCCGGCCTAAAGTGTGAGCTGCAGACAGTCCTGGATCTAGGGATCACTGTCATCGACCGACTCTTCGATCGAGGAGTAATTACTTCCATCCATTTTTGCCGAATCGGTTCTTTTGTGGGAATACTGGAACAGACATGCGGGCTACATCAGTTGCCATAAAATTGAGTCGCAGATAACCCATTAGGGGCAAGATTCTTTGCTCATACAAGATAAAACTGGCTAACACTATTACTTTTCGAATTAGATTTTCTTCTTCCTCCCGTTTTGCTTATGCCATGGCTCAGGGAATGTCGGATTTGCTTTGGCAACTAATCCTAAGATTTGGTGACCTTGCGGGCCTTGGTCACTTTTTCTTTAGTATATGCCATCTCTTTCAATTTATAAATATTGACAGTTAAAATACTATTTTTAATGAGATCTTACAAGAATTGTAATGCATATAATAAAGACGGTGGATAATGTCATAATATGCTCAAGTCATCTTGCCAATTTGGCCATTATCAATAAAAAAGCAAAGGCTAAATTTGAACACTAGTACATTTTTTCAATCACAGAACAATGATATTCCAGACTTTTTACACAGCGGCAAAGCAAACACACAGAGCCTTTTCAGAAAAATGTAATGAAATGTATTGGGTAGAGCAAGCCAATATTGTATGGACTATTAAGAGTTAGATTGGAATAGTTTTTTTTTATGACGAACGTAACAAAACAGCCGACGAGGATGCCTGCTGACAACAACATCGGAAGAGCCACACATGCATTAGCCTTTGAGCCTTAAAGCCCTGAACACTTATTTCTTGAAGAACCCCATATCATATCGCAAAGGGAACACCTGAGGATATATAGATTTTAGTTGTATTGTATGTATGATTATAATTACCGGAAAAATGATATGCCGCAATCACGATACGATTCATTTCTACAGTGTTTAATGCAACAATTTCTCATTTTGTATTACAGGTTTGCCCTGGTTTGTCTGTCTCTAAAACTATGATTGACACTTTTTAAGATTTGTTTACTTTTTACCCGGACTACGGACGAAAAATCTATTTAATCCGTCGTCTAGATTGTGCCCAATATCGCTAAGTTGTATTTTTGCTTAGTTTGTCTGCTGTTATTTTAGAAACCTAGTACGAAATTGAGGTTAGTGAGCCCAGTTCGCAGACGAGTGTGTTTTTAACCGGTATCCTATATATGAAAATCGTGTAGGATCTAATCTCTAGTTTGACTCGAATGTTATTATTGCCTAAATAACGTTTTAAATATGATAAAAGCGTAGTCAAACCACAAATCCGCACAAACACGCACAACAAACAATACAATTTACAATTACAATACATTCAACTGTCAAATGTCATGCCGTGTTTACATGCTCGGGCTCTCGGCCGAATGATTCGGCCCACCCTAGTACACGCTCATTCGAGACAGACTATATAGATTAAGTTTAAGCCAGACCATAGACAATTTAAGCTTTTTCAGGTAGTTTCAGTGAGTTAAACTGTGTTTTAAATAGCTTTGGTTATTGAAACTATTTAAGAGACTTTTTAAATAGCTTCACCCGAAGTGAAATTATTTAAGACACCTTTTAACTCAACCAAACTACCTGAAAAAGTACTTAAATTGTCTCTGGTCTGGCTTATGTTTTCTCTATATAGTCTGTCTCGAATCATCGTGTACTAACATGGCCGAAACATTCGGCCGAGAGCCCGAGCATGTAAACGCACGGTCACAAGTTCACAACATAATAATGTCCAGTCAAGGTTACTTTTTAAGCTAGTAATACACGGCGCGACTTGTCGGGGCCAATCGGTCACATCACATCGGCCTTAGTCTAGAACTGCTTCTCTGTCTATTGCTGTCTGCTGTAGACAGCGTGAACTCGATTCTCCACCCTCCCTCCAGTATGTTTAGTATGTTTTCACCTCAAAACAGAGAGACTAGTCGAGGCGTAATACTCCCTCCCTGTGTGACCTGTGTCATATTGATGATCATCTGTGGTCACACGCCATGTTGGTGAGACATGTAAAACAAGAATAAATATTTTGTGTAAAAACGTAAATATCTTTTAGTAAATAAAAGCCTTAGCATTTGCATACCATCAGATATGCAACACTCCCTCGACTATCTAAGTTCTCTTTCATCGATTACACGGGGCGAAGCGCCCGATCGGCACCTAAAAAACGTGTTATGTAATACTAGCTTAACATAGTCGGGGCGCATGTCGTAACAGTACGCGATCCTACGCACACTCGCCCCCGTCGCACCACAGATAACAGCCAGTTTGTCACGAGCGCTCAAGCGAGATCGTGTTCCAACTAAAGTGAAATAAAATTCAAAGATGCCTTATTGTGCTATTTTAGCGTGCAGGAACGACAGCCGCAAGCAGAATATCAGCCATGGAGGTATTTCATACCATCGGTAAGTGTTATATTGTTCATATTTTCTCAAATGTATCGTCTTCCTCAAAACATTTGCTGCTCAAAATAAAAAACAGCTTTATCTACGAATAATAAGGTCGTTTTTTTATCAAGCATAGGAATAGAATAGAATTTCAAAAGAGATTGGAAGATTTGGAAGTCGTAGGGCGACGCGCCTATAGAGAGACGGCTTGAGAGCCAAAACTCGTGCGTCGCTTATGCGCATGGCGCACACGTGACAGTTAGTAGCAGTCAGTACCCCTTGGGCCGTCATGGAGTAATAATAAAATAAAAATACTTCAAAAATGCCACATTGCTCAATATTCGGGTGCTGCAACCAAAGTAAATGTGTAAATAAACAAAATTCAAACGTTTCGTATCACAGGTAAGTAAATAATATGTAATAAATTCAATATAAAATTAGTATGGGCAAGAGAAATAGGGAAGAGACACGACGCTGCATTTGTTATCGATAGTGTATGTCATATGCCTTACTAAAATAGTAAGATGAATTTTTATTTAAATATTATTGAAATACTAAAAAAAATATACAGTGTGTATCAGAACGAAGAGCAAACCTTAAAATTGGTAGATATTCTACTAACTACCGCTAATAATGATTGTATATTTATCTGCAGTAAGTTTATTTATTTCCTCGCAAATGTGAGGAAAAACATTGTGTGAATCACGAGCCGTACAAGAATTACGACCTCGTCTTCGACTCAACTTGTGACTTAATTTCACATTCGTTCGTAATATCTTGTTTACTGCCCTTAAGACACACTGTTCTATACCGTTCGTGTATGTCACATAACTGTAAATAAAAGTCTTGTAAAGAAAGACAGCGCGTTATGTTTTATCTGAAAGATAGCTGTAACTGCATGCCTACCACGAACTTCGAAAATTGGCATTGACGGGAAAACCTCTTTGTCACTCCAACATGCAAGTGTGACAGAGATGAAGATACAAATCCGCAATCGTTCGATTTTCGTGGTAGCAGCCCTGGAGATTGTGAAACAGGCCCTTAGTTAAATTATTGTAAATAAAATATGTAGTTAAAATTGCGTCAATTTTTTATTTTATCTTCTGGTGTTAATAATTAAATATTCTCTTCTTATGTTGTACTAAGATAGTACTATCATCGCTTCATTATAAAATACTGATATAAGAAAAATTCACTTAAACCATAATACAGTAATAAAATGAAATAACAATTAAGTCATTTGAGTGTCTGATTTTGAAACAGAGGTTCAAATAAGGTAAGAAATAAAAATATTTGCATAACTTTATTTCATGTAATTTTTAGTGAAATGTTAATAACTGCTCCTAATCTATTGATATACAATATCGACCCATATCACAACCCTATGAATAGCACGTATGGGAGTTTTGACAATAACATGTCAAAATTACCTGACACGGTTCGATTTCTAATATTTCTATGAGAATCAAAGACAAAGGCTCCTCTATATCTATATGTAAGGTTGTCACACTAAAGAGGTCCGTGCTCTGTGACCGTGCGTTTACATGCTCGGGCTCTCGGCCGAATGTTTCGGCCATGTTAGTACACGATGATTCGAGAGCGAGACAGACTATATAGAGAAAACTTAAGCCAGACCAGAGACAATTTAAGTACTTTTTCGGGTAGTTTGGTTGAGTTAAAAGGTGTCTTAAATAATTTCACTTCGGGTAAAGCTATTTAAAAAGTGTCTTAAATAGTTTCAATAACCAAAGCTATTTAAAACACCGTTTAACTCACCGAAACTACCTGAAAAAGCTTAAATTAATAAAAAAAATAATGTGTTTTCTATCACCTTTATTTATTGTAATCTTTATACTTATTCGGTACATACAAAAACTTACTAAACTAAAACTTAACTAAAATCTTAAAACTTAAACTTAATTGTAATCTAGTTTGAAATATATATTGTTTAAAAGGAAACATCGATAAAGTTGTCGTATATAAGTATCATTTCTTATACATTAGTATAATGTTATTAATTACCGAATAGAAACTTACTTACATAATTATAATATTATGGTTACGTAACTCCAATATTTTTCTCAGATATTTTATTATTATTAGGTATTTGTACACGCACTAGGGGTACTCGATGAGATCTTGGGGTCGTGGATGAATATTTTTCTCAGATATTTTTTTATTATTAGGTATTTGTACACGCACTAGGGGTACTCGATGAGATCTTGGGGTCGTGGATGAGGTCATATTTTTCTCAGATATTTTTTTATTATTAGGTATTTGTACACGCACTAGGGGTACTCGATGAGATCTTGGGGTCGTGGATGAGGTCAGTTAAAACACTAGTAGTCCAGTACATGCACGAATATTTTAATTAAAGTGAATTGGATCACTATTTAAGAGCCGGTGGGTATGACTCGCCCGTGGTATGGTTGATTCGCAAATGGTGGCTGCCCCTCCCCCCTCTTCCCTGCGCCCCGCACCATGCATTGCGTCTATAAATACATTTTACAGAAGTTATTGATTACTTTTTAGATTTCCAAAAGATCCTTTTCTAAAAGGTAGATGGATTGATGCAACTGGAAGACGCAATTGGATGCCAATGAAAGCGAGCACGATATGTTCAGTACATTTCCGTCAGGAAGACATTTTCATTTCGGAAAAAGGGAATAGATATATAAAAAACATGGCGGTTCCGACTAAAAATATTGTCATCCATGTGAATGTGAGTACCTGTTGATAAATACGGGTTGATTTTGTTATATCTGGCTGTTTATGTCCCATACATTAAGACTGAATATATGTAGTAGTAGTAGTAGTAGAACACTTTATTGTACAAATGCAAGATAAACAAAAACTGGATAAAAAAGAAATACAAAGTTTGTACAAAGGCGAACTTATCCCTTTAAGGGATCTCTTCCAGTTAGTATATGTTTCCAGAAAATAAATGCAACATACTAAATTGGCTAAGTAAAGTTTTTTTGACGGTGTGAATATTATATTTTTTCCCGATAGCTAACGAAAGTTCAGCAGAAAGGCACGCAAAAGCAGATTTCGGGTAGGCTGAAGTTGGCCATGAACTTAGAGGGTTTAAGACGACTTTATATTATACCGTCAAAAGATGTAGAGAACGATTAAATAATGAAAATACTCGTGTTTGATTATTTTTCACGTTCTCTCCGTTTTTTATTTTAGTCAGACATAACATAACATAATCACCTGTATAAGTTTGTCTTATATTTTTTTCATAACATATTAATAATATGATTAAAAAAATTGTATTTGTTTGGCTTCAGCAATCTAATTCGGGTACGCTACAGGCGGGCTATTACAGTTTTCCTAATGAACGAGAAGCGGATTTATCCGATGAAGAATGCCATCTGTCTGAACCTTGTCCAAAAAAAAATTGTAAGACTCATGCAGATGTAACTAGTAATGCGTCCAATGATTCAAGAGATATGCCGGGAACTTCACGAAAACAAGATTTAGCCACAATAGATCACGTATATGATAGAATCATAGCAGAAGAGAAACCGAAAGTTGATGCGGTTCCAACTCAATACGTTGTCACCTATGGACATGTAAGTATATAGTATATATACATATACATATAACTTGATGAATTTTATACCGTAGGTATACAATTTCAATAAAACGGGACACTAATAAACCATAAGGCGGCACTTCATTGCAGTATGCGGGTTCGCGTATTTGCTGTGTTTGGCCGAATAGACGATGTGTGGAGGGCTTATTCGCTTATACTCGTGAATATTTGCTCGAACATCCCGAACACCCAAATGCCAAACTCGCCTGTTGGCACTCAAGTGTGGATGTCGTATTCGTGGTGTTCGGACTCCAATACGAATATATTATTTGGCGAACACACCGAACACGCAACGCGAATACCAAACTTGCAGTGGAGTGTCGGCGATAAGTGACATTGTGCAAATTGTTTTTAGCAATCTAACTCAGGTATACCAGAAACATCGCGCTAGCGAGATTTGATACAATATACCACATAGATAATGAAGCACAATGTGTGCTTACAGAAAGAAAGAAAAAATGTTTATTGCCACAAAAAGCTTATAAACTAAGTACAATAAATTAATCTGGAATTACATGTAAACATAGTCGGGCAAAAGGTTCCAGTCTCAGTATATGCCGAGCAAAGGGCCCGGCGCTGGTTTTCAGACTGGCCCATGAAGGTCGCACCATGAGTTGCACGCAACTGTATTCGATAGCGACCGCGGCGCTCGAAAGTATATCCGTCTCGCTCCTACCATTGCTCTGGCAGGAGCGAGACGGACATATCCCCGAACGCCGCAGTTGATATCGAATATGGCCACTCATGGTTAGCACATATAGCATGAAAGAAACCAGGTTTTGATGCAACGTTTCAAAAAAAGGTCCGCCGAAGGTTCTCTGGTAATTACCAATACCAATTTTCATAGGTTCTAGGACCTCTTGAACTTACGACACTTTTTTATAACTATAACTACAAGTTATAAAAAAGTTTCGTAAAGATCGACAGGACCGAGAACCTACGAAAAAAGGGCTAGAGATAATACGACAGACATGAGTCCATACCGGGGATACCTCGGCCACCTCGGGGCATCTATACGAAAATGATGTAGCCAAATATTTTTTACGACAAAAAATATATCGATATTACTGTCAACATCTAAATGTTATTCGACATAAATAAATATGGCGTATTTAAAATAAATAAAAAAATAAACAAAGTAAAACGTGTATAAATGTAAATTGTCATTTTGATTGAAATGACATCTGCATACGAAAGAAAGAAAGAAAGAAAGAAAATACATTTATGACAGTATATGACATAAGACATCGAACCTTTTTGTAGTAATCGAGAATGCACAATGAGCACTTGAGTTAATTTAATTATATCTACTTACATCTTTTTATCGATATCAAATTCTTAGAACTTGCCCCGAGTTTTCCCAGGTCTAAGTACAGTCACGTCTATAAAAATCTTTACACTTTAGTTTAGACCTTATTATAGAGGAAGGAGGGTCAAAATTGAATATAGATGCGTATATATTGATAAAACCAACGGACCACGAAAATCGAACGTTCGAAATATTGTTAATTTTGTATATCCCTCTCTATCACACTTGCGTATTGCAGGGAGTAAAGAGGTTTTTCCGCCAATTTTTTTATGTGTTTAGAATGGACATGGCCAGCCCAAAAAGATATCGAAAAAATCAAAATACGCCGCCTCAGCTAGTACAACGAAAATCGAACGATTGTCGATTTGTATCTCCATCTCGGTCACACTTGCATATTAGAGTGACAAATAAGTTTTTCGGTAAATAGCAATTTTCTATATTCATGTCATAGTAGGCGTGCTGGTTCTAATATCTCAACTTAAAGAAAATTAAAATTGAGTGGCACACGTTGGGCCCAGCGAAAAGTAAAAAAAAAAACATACCTACCTAAAATAAAAAGATTACAAAATCAAAGTCGTAGACTAAAAAAAACTAGTTAACGTGGATTTGAAAGATAAAATTTTGCTATGACTAATGAAACAAAAACCATTTTTTAAAAATCTCAATTTACTTCAAGCTTTTTTAAACTTTCGCGGTTTTAAACATCTCTGAAATATTGGGAGCTGCATTTTAATAAAAAAAACCCGTAATAAGAACCCGTCTTCATTGGTAATCTCATCTCAATGTAGGTAAGTACAGGTTTGAATGTTTACTGCATAATGTTTGTTACCTTTTTTGTGATCTTTTTTGTAGTCTCTCTGTTTTGTGTTTCGGCATATTCTAAAAAAAAAGTTTCGCATTATTTCCCATTTCGAGTTGGCAACACCGCGGCACTTTTTAGTTTAGTCTTGTTTGGAACGTACGAGGTAACGGTTGTGTTGAGCGCAATGACGAAATGTTCAGTGAGAACATGCAGAAATAACAACGTGAAATCAAGGAAAAAGGATGGAATATATTTCTTCAGGTAAGTTATTTTGATAGCATTACATATTTATGTGATCTCGTCTTAATTTGAGGCTATAAGAGTACCGCAGTTGCGGCACGTTTTCATTTAGTCTTGTTTGGAATTGGAACGTGACGTTTATGTGCCTATAAAATGTTCACACTGTTGTTAGTTTCGTGTATGAATTTAACACTTAATGCTTACGAGAGTAAGCTCTTTTTCGTACGAAACATTTACCGTTTATATCATCCTAAGGTTTTAAATATGTTTTGTTGGTAAGGAAGAGGGATGTTCAAAAATCAAATGAGTCGATGTGTTGTCAATATTTTAATAGTAATAAATAACTATTATGTTTAATTCAAGATTTCCAAGAAAACCTAAGCGGCTAGCGGAATGGACTGATATTATAGCAAGAGACAGAGGTGACCCACTTTTTCAACCGACAAGATCATCAGTTGTCTGTTCGGCTCATTTCCCTGTCTCGGACGTATACGAGACTAATAAAGGCTTTTTCCGACTGACTAGGCATGCTAAGCCTGTCTTAAAGGTAAGTCAGTTACTTAAAAAAAAGAGTATATCAAATAACGACATGTTTCTTTGCTGTTCCGCTAAACGACGGCGTTTGGCGGTATCGCAAAGTAACATTGAAAATAATTATAAATTGAAAGAGATGTCATATACTACAGAAAAAGTGACCAAGAACCCCAGTGAGCAGGGCTGGGATCGAACCAGCGACCTCCTACTTTCGCGGCAGACGCCCTAACCACTGGGCTACCCGATCACTGGTCGCTGGTTCGATACCAGCCCTGCTTACCGGGGCTCTTTCAATTTATAATTTGTATACTTACATATAGTAGTGTGACTACTTTAAAAACAAAAAACATGAATCAAAACATTTATTCCATTTAATAAATGATTTGATTCGTGCTATACAATTGCCATTTGTATTTGTCAGATATAGAATAAAAGAACTAACCCAATCAACCGAAAAAAATGACACCACAAAAGTGCCGCAGAAACAAATCGTGCGGCAGTTTTTCATATAAGTACCTACTCTTATTATATTTGGAACGTGACGTAATACGGGCAACGGCCTATACATTTTTAACAGTGTTGGTAGTTCTGAGCTATTACCACGAAAATCGAACGGTTGCGGATTTGTATCTCCATCTCTGTCACACTTGCATATTAGAGTGACAAAGAGGTTTTCCCGTCAATGCCAATTTTCGATATTCGTGGTAGGCGTGCTGTATACGAAATTGACACTTAATGCCTACGTCAGTAAGCTCTTTTTCGTGCAAAACATTATTGCGGCAGTTTTTCGTATACTCTTATTTGGAACGTGACGTTTCGTTAAGTGCCAACGGCCTATAAACTTTTAACATTGTTTGGGAGTTCTGTTCTGTGTACAAATTTGACGCTTAATGCTTACGTCAGTAAGCTCATTTTCGTCCGAAACATTGTTGGCTAATGTCATTCTGACTCTGAGCCACATTTTTGCCAGTTTTTGTTCTGCTTTGTGTTTCCATTTCTTTTACTATAATTATAGGTGTGCATGCTTTTTTTGCAAATTGGAACCCTATAAGAAATGCCTCATTCGCTAGAACGATTCCAAAAATAGCATAAAAATAATATGTCGAATTTGGGTATAGTGATGCGCGTTGTGAATGTCGCGATGCAAATATATATTATTTGAAAGTATAAATACGCAATATGGTTGGGTGGGTCACTTTCGATGTAAGTACCACTTTAGTTATGTTAAGTTGCTTACTAATAAATTATGTTTGTATTTAAAAAAAAAATATTTCTAAATGGCCTGACCTTTTCGATTATAGACGACATTTTTCTTAAACTTATACACAGTGTTATTTTTATTTCCGTTAATTTCGACTCGTTGCTTTACGCTATATATAGCTTTTTGTTGAATAGGAAAAAAATGATTTTCGTTTTTCAGAGAATTTTTTATTGTATAAATGCAAAATGGCAACACATGACATTGCATTGACATCGCATTGGCTTGGTATGACAAAGCTGAAATTTTAAATACACACGCCAGAATACAGCATAGAGTAACTTATATATACTGAGATAGAGTATTCACTCGCCAGATGTGCTTTTACCGCCCTCTGACGGTAAGTGCCTAACACTACAGCACAGGGGAAATTAATAGCCAAAAAATATTATTAAGGCTATCCATATCAAAAGGTACCTCAATAGGTACCTTTTGATATGGATAGCCTTAATAATATTTTTAATAGAAAGCGATATATTTATTTGGACGACAGTAATCCTATATACTTACGGGAAAGAAAACAACTTGATTAAAGTTAAACGACTTGTTTATTCAGTAAAGTTCGCAAGTGTGATTGACAAAAACAATTAACAAAACATTTATAATAATTTACAAGTAATATTCGCAGAGATCTTGTATGATAATTTTGAAGTTAATGTATTAACATTACAAAAGGGTCTGTGACACAAGAAAAAAAATTGCTGGACGATCTTACACTGATCAACCTAGCCCCAAACTAAACAAAGCTTGTATATAAGTGCTAGGCGACGTTATACATACTTATATTGATAAGTACATACATATATACATAAGAAACGTCCAGAAATAAGGAAGAAATATTCGCGATAAACACACAAATAAATGCCGTTACCAGGATTAGAACCCGGGATCTCCAGCTTCGTAGGCAGGGTCACTACCAACTAAGCTAGGGAGGCCGTTAACATCGGAAAAGCTTACTCTACATTACAAGTTCGTTGTTATTCCTTACAAGTTGTGTAAAATTACAAGTTTTCATTCACAATAGCAAATGTATACGTTACAACAATTCATAACCATATTCATTACGTATGATTACAGCCACGCACGGCAGGTAATAAAAAAGTTCAAATTGAATAGCTACAGTCATGAAACTCATAGATACAAGTGGGGCGTAGAAATACAATTGTTTGAGCCTACGTTAGGTATTCAATTTGAAAGAGAAATATAAATAAAATAATATGGGACAATCTTACACATGTCGACCTAGGTCCACGGTAATTAAAGCTTGTTTTGTGGGTACTAGACGATGCTACATATAACAGACAGATACATACAATTACTTAAATACGTAGAAAACATCCATAACTCAAGAACAAATATTTGTGACATGTACCTACTCAAATAAATGCCCTGACCAGGATTCGATCGAACCCGGCTGCTTTGTAGGCACGGCTACTAACGACTAGGCTAGTTAATGTAAAAATATACTTTTTATTTATATTATCAATTAATCACAAGTTTGATTTTTACCTAGCACAATGCATTAACAACGGACTTTTGATTATCTTGTGTTTTGGTATAGGTATATCAATGGATTTTAATTTCGTTGTCAATGTTTGTTAAATTGGAGGCACTACATTACCTATGGACAACATGCATATATATTAATATATACCTAGGTATGTATATGCTTTCATTTGCACTCAAAATACGTTTTCTTTAGAAATAAGAAATTAAAATTAAGGTTTTGCGGTTAGCTTTACTTTAGTTGTATTAAATAAGTAGTATAATTCGCAGGCAGAGTAGCAGGCAGGTAGTTATAGTTCAGTAAAAAACAGGCTGTAAATTTAAAAATGTTGTAAATTTATAACTCATTACTGATAAAATTGCTGTGCAAGTATATATTAGTTTTTTATAAAGAAATACAAGCTCACGTATTTATATAATAAATATACCGTCATACCTACTGGGTATTCGCTAAATTTTGAATTTTGAAATACTTAAGTGTAATATTCATTTGGACGACGCCCTACAAGTAGGTAGGTAACCCTAAACAACGACACAAACACTTAACTATTTATCTGTTATATGAGTATAATGAAGGATATTTATACCTACCTCGCTTTCAACTAGCCCGCAAATCGTCAGTGAGAAACAAAGTTTTAAAAAGGCATGACATGAATCCATTGTTGAAAGTTAGGTAGGTATGTATGCGATATTTTGTGTCTTTAAATTTCGCATAACTCCATTGGTATTTTCAAACTATATAATAGTCCTATATTATATACCAACATACCCTCGTCCTGGCCAAGCATTTTTAACAAGCATTACATTGCTGCCCAATGTTCTCAATTAGGTAAGCACATTTTAATTTGAGTGCTTCCTGCCCAAGACAAGTTTTGTGCAAATGGATATGTTAAAGACAAGAAGGGTGGAAATGTATTTATAAATAGTTATTTATGATACAAGTGTAGAAAGTGGGCTTTTTCTCATCGAGTGTCGGTTACTATAAACCAACACGAGTTGGAAAAAGGCCTACATTTCAACAACATCAATTTTACAATGCATTAGGTCGGAAATCCGCTAACTTTTTCAGAATGAAAGGTCCATGTCTTATCTTACTAGACTAAATATTACAAGTATTATGACTCCATTAACAAGCTTTTTATTATTTAAAATTTTCATAAACTTTAAATACATTCTGAAAAAAATAGCGGAGTAGGAACCAACCAATGAGAGCGCTGCATTATACGCATGCTCACCGTTTGCAATTGGGTCCGAGATGGAGAAAAATTAAAACATGTAGGCTGGCTATTTTCTTTTGAAAACTTAAAAGAAAAGGAAATATGTTACTACATATATACATATTAATTTTAAAATTTTGTTTCCATAATTACACTTTAAATGGATTGAATATAAATGTGTAGGTTCCTATATTGTATAATAAAGTCAAAAATGTATGTCCAATTGATGGTATTCAAACAATGCCTTGGTTTGGACAATGCGAAATTATTAAATTATTTACAGTCTTTTTAAATTAAAAAGCTACTTCCTCGCACGTGTGCGAGAAAGAGTCACTTATTTAAGTTTATTATATAAGTTTATCCTTAATAAAAACTTTCTAACAAAAAATAAAACCGCCGAAAAACTGAAACTGAAAAGAAAAAAATAATAATTTTGTCTTCAATAACGCTAGTGAATACCTACCCTACAATTACAATTATAATCTATTTCTCGTCAATTATAATCGTATTTATGTATAAACAATCTGTTATTTTTGGAGTCGGTGCCAGCCTCAAACAAACTTGCTCAACCTTAGTGAAGAGTTGAACGCACATTCCACACATTCCAAAACTGCAACCTCCGCCAAGCGCCCAATACAAGGTTCTTATTGTAGATCAGATTTGCTACTTATGAATGGACGTATAAATAGATTTATTTCTATTACGGGACTCAATCCGTTGGCGCGTGATTTGAAAATTGTGTAAATACTTAACCTACCTGCTTAAAATTTGTGCTGCGTTCAACTCAAGGTGCTCAAGTTTGTTTGAGGCTGGCACCGACTCCAAAAATAACAGATTGTATATATATAAATACGATTATAATTGACGAGAAATAGATTATATTTGTAATTGTAGGGTAGGTATTCACTAGCGTTATTGAAGACAAAATTATTATTTTTTTCTTTTCAGTTTCAGTTTTTCGGCGGTTTTATTTTTTGTTAAAAAGTTTTTATTTAATAATTTTCTGTGATTATTATTGTCTACAAATTATTACATGCTCAATTTCTGATCACTTTTAAAATAGCTACCAACATTGCTTTAGCTATTAACTGTTATATTAATAATCCGATTTTAACTATTTGCACACCCCGCTGGGGATGTGCTCTATTATCGGTTTTTTTTCATCGAGCTGTATTTGGATACAATATTTATATTATTATATGTTTATGTTTACATTTCTACTATAGTAGTAGTAGTAGCTTTATTATGTATCTTAGTATGTCTTTTCTTTACACATTTTGTAAGATGCAGCGCCTACAATGTTTTCTGTTTTGCCCTAAGGTCGACTGGTAGAGAATGCCCTATGGCATTAAGTCAGCCTATTGTACGATAAGTTTTTCTTTTGTGCAATAAAGACTAAATATATTAATTAATAAATATTCTGGGTGATTTTCATCTGGCTTCAAAATCTTTGAGTGAACAATAAATTACTCCTATTTTCCCACCCTTAGGCTAAGATTAATTTCCAAATTTTTAGGGGACCAACTTTGAGGTATATACCCTATTCTATAAAAAAAAGAAATATCAAGACTACTCTGTAAAAAGCTATGCGTGGTCATACATTACGTACGGTGAGTAAACAATCAATCATCCCCTATATTCCTACCGTTAGGTTGATTTTTTCCAAATTTATATGGAACTAACTTCGAGGTATACTCTATTGGATAAAAAATAATTATCAAAAATCTAACGAGTCTGTACAAAGTTATGCGTGGTCATATGTAACAATCGGTGAGTGAAAAATCAATCATCCCCTATTTTCCTACCCTTACGGTTAGATTTTTTTCGAAATTTATATGGGACCAATTTCAGAGTATACCCTTTCTAATAAAAAAAGAATTATCAAAATCGAACTACTCAGTAAAAAGTTATGCGTGGTCATACATAAAAAAAAAAATATACGCGTCGACTTGAGAACCTCCTCCGTTTTTTTCGTCGGTTGAAAATAGCACTTTCCGAGCAATGTTATTTTCCATTTTATTTAAAAAAAAATAGGTTAAAAAAAATAGCGCTAAATTTGAATATGTGATTAATTGAGCACATTGGGCACAATCTCCATCCTTAAAAAAAACAGTTGGGCCGGAACTACTATATCAAAACCGTTATTAATTGAGAACATTGGGCAGGACGAGGATAAAATCAATCAATTTCCATTCCTATTTTATAGGTATGAATTTATGGTTATGTTTAGTTGAAGGAATTTAAAATAGTACCCTGTTAACCAAGTAATACCTATTTGTTTCACTTTTTTAAATCAATGGTAAAGTAAAAGCCCTTATACACGGTCGGCGACAACCTTAGTCATTTAACCAAACGGATCGGCAATTGAAAGGTATTCTCCTCTGCCGAAAGCATATGACCAATGATCATGATCATTGTATGAATTGACGTTTATGAGATGACCCACCCATATTACATTAAGTATCAAATATCTTTGATCATAGATCTATTTATATGCTTCCCTTTTTCTCCAACGTGAAGAAAAAGGACAGCATGTAATTTATGATCAGAGATATTATCATATACGTTATAGTGTAATATGACATAGCTATTTGAACGCTACGTACGAATAGCCATATATTTGAGGTCACCCCTCGGCAGATTTTTTGTACCTATAAAAAGTGACAGATAATAGTCAGTTTGGTTGAATGGTTTAAGGCAACAAGGCTACCCCCTAGGCCTAGGCAACCTTGCTGGTTTCTGACCGTGTAGCAGGCGGTTGGTCACCAAATTTTTTGGACCAGCGGCAAAGATTACAGTGGCCAAAGACCGTGAAGGAGCGGTTTTTCTAGTGCAGTCATGAGACAACTCCGATTACAAAGTTTCAAGTAGAATTTTTCAATAGGTACTTAGTCGCATTTACATCGAAAATCACATGCGATTGTCGGCCAGATTTGTAGACCACTAGTGTATTGTGTGTATTATCACACCTGGTACACCTGCTGAGCCAAAGTAATCAAACCAAGGGACGTTACTATTTGTTAAAGCGAGCAAGAGATATTGCCATCTCATCCTGCCATATCGCTGCAGCGGTGGCTCGTAAATTACGTTGGCCCAACGTGTGAAAAGGTAAATGGTACAGTTGACAAACAATTAGAAGTTATATCTTAGTCTAAAAAAATATAGCTGTAACAGTTTAAAAGGCACGAAATGTACAATTTGCATAGGTAGGTTAATGGTACAGTTGAAAAACAGTTAGAAGTATATCTTAGTCTAAAAGAATATACCTGTCAATAATGATCAAGGAAATAATACTAAAACTTCACCAAAGTGGGGTTTGTGATCAAGGGGCATCTAATGTAAGCACTATCAATCACGCGGTTCACACATCAAAGAAAATCGTGGTCAATCATGATGATATATCTATCAGTTTTTGTACTCGATGTACAGGAGATGATTCTACCCCCTATTCGACCTACCTGATCCGTTAAAAAGGGATTTAGATAACAGCAAAATCAAGATAGCTAAGTGGTGACATACATTGCAATTTACGCGCTGTCGAAAAACCAACCTATGAGGTTTATAACTATGTCAAAATCAAGATGTTATTTACACGCTGATATCAAAAAGTCTATGAGGATAAAAGACAGAAGCTCATTGCAAGATGTTTTGCTGGAAATAACTGTAAAACCGTTTTTACTTTTGTGTCCCGAATTGCATTTGCCCTTATATGATAAAAAAAGTTATTTTTTTTAAATATTCTACGACGGTGACAAACAAGCATACGGCCCGCCTGATGGTACGCGGTCACCGTAGCCTATGGACACCTGCAACACCAGGGGTGTTACATGCACGTTGCCGACCCTTTAAAAAAAAGGAGGATTCGCTGTGTTGACAGCTAAACGGGCCAAGGGCTTTGCTCCGTGGGTCCTCAGCTGTCAACACAGCGAATCCTCTTGGAGCTCTGGCGACCTTACTCACCAACAGAAACACAACACTATAAGTAGGGTCTAATTAATGTAGTTTATAATTACTATGTAAGTGCCGAAACGGAAAGCATGATTTATTTTCATATATTATTTTTATATTTTATCCACTAGTGGGGAAAGTAATTACTCAGACCTTGTGTTTTGAATTATTTTCTGAAGTTGACGGTTTTGAGTAATACATATCGGATAAAGCCTACATTTAGATGAGATTTGTAATCCTATGTAGTTTTTATTTACTTCACGACAGTAAGGTTAAAAAACGGTGTATTACACTCGACGGCAAAGTTTGTTCAACTCTCGTGCCAGAAGGCCTAGTATAAAAATTATACGACATTAACTCCTCGACCGCGTTAGCGTATCGGGAGTTCAAATTATGTTTGCCGTTTATTTAAATCATCCGGCAACTTTCATATTTTGACCCCTCGATACGCTAACGCGGTCGAGGAGTTAATGTCGTACAACTTTTATACTAGGCCTTCAGTTCCAGCTTTTGAACCACTCGCTTCGCTCAATATAAGTACGAGAGTTAAATACGAACTTTGCCCGTTTATAATTTATTTTTTATTTTTATTCTCATTGTACATTAGATAATCGGTGCTATATTTATTATGGAGACTACAATTGTTTCGTATTTTTATTGTGCTTTCTGTTTATGAAGTAATCGTTAGCCATTACTTTCACTTGGTCATCGCGGGCGTAATCCTGAAGTTTAGCACGGCCTCTTAATATTTTATTTACATCCTTGCACCAGTTGAAGATAAAAAATCTGCACGACAGTTCAGTAACATACCTGACAACTATACCTGATTTATGATCTTCACATGTAATGAAGTCAAAGTTGATATCTAAGCTCGTCATAGTCTTAATGTACAGTTTAATGTTCGGCATCATCGGGGATGTTTTTAAAACATACGATATTAAATCTTGTTTTGTTGTGTTATCAAAAAGTTTAGAAAACGTCTCTACCAAAGTATCGGCCGGATATGTTAAATACATTTTGCCTTTTATGAATTTTCTTAGTTTTAAAAAAACGCTACTATTTAAAAAAAATTTTTTTCTTGTTTTTTTTAAATATGTATCCAGTTACATATTGCAACTGAGCGAGTACTTTAGGATTACTCATTTTCGCTTCAAATGCCTCGTATACATTATCATTGGCCAATTGCAATAGATCAGTCGGTGGAGAGGCACTTTGGTATTCAAATAGCTTCCCCATCGATTATTAAATACCAGCTGGCATGTGTCATCTTCGCAATTTGACCCTATCGAGTGTTGGCCACTTAAGGCCCACTGTCCACGAGGCGTAGCTGCATAGACGCTGCACGGCGATGCGTCCAGCGTCTATGCAGCCTGACGTACTGACGTTGTCTACGAAGCGTAGCGTAAGCGTAGCGTAAGCGTATCGTAGCCTGCATTTTCTTTCATTCGTGATGATGTCGTCCAGTGATGAAGACGTTATTTTGGCCTATTCTTATCTTCGAAGTCGGCGACGACGCCGTTTATATTGGATACATCCATATATAGAAAGAAACATACATTGTAGACTATTCGTAGCTGCAAGAGAACCATCAGCAGATGACAACGTATTTCATCCATTTTATAGAATGAGTAAAAGGATATTTCAGAATTTACTGGACATCCATGACACCACTGCTACAAAAACAAAACGCCAATATGTTCCGTGCGATGCAGCCCGGCGTATAACACGCGGTACGCCCGGCGGCATGAAGCTTGCATGCAGCGTAGCTGACGCGACGGAGACGTGGACGGAGTTGGCCGGGTTTGTATGTAGGCTGCAAGCAAGCGTACACCAAGCGTACAATGACGAATACGCGTCTATGCAGCTACGCTTCCGTGGACATTAGGCCTAAATTTGTAATTAACAACGAGGCGAAGGACGACTCAAAACCAGCTGGGGTTGGATTAGTGTTACGACATCAATGGCTTTGGCAAATGATTTGAATTTGAATGGCTTCGAATTGATCCAAAAAAAATTCGATAGGATCTTGATTAAAGTGCCTCATCCACACAGATTTCAAGTTATAGGTATTCATTAAATAGGACCTTTATCAAATATTCTGCATTCTTAATTGTCCGTAACCAATTGGTAATAGATGTAAGAGTTACTTCAGCATTATGTTGAGTTATAAACCTCATAGAATCTAAAATTGGTTAAGCATTACACCACACAGCTTTATGACTATTGGTGTTACAGCTCGTAGTTATCCTTGCCGCTTTTCTTTCTTGAGTTTTCATAACTTCCGTTCAACGAATCAATCAGTTCATCGAAAAACAAAAAAACGTCTGCAGTTTGAATATACTCCTGGGGCATAATTCCGTGTTCTGAAAAATAATAAACATAATATATGTCACTGGTGTTTAGAAATAAGTTGATAATTTACGTCAGAGTTCTATCCGCGCAACGGTCAAATATACAATGCTTGCAAGCTTGAAGTGAAATGATTGTGCTATTAAGCTATTGAAATCATTCTTTGCGTAAAATTTCAGACGGACATCCAACAGTCCAATTTCCCAAATAGTACGGGTCCTTAGCATGAAGTATGACATAAAGTGGCAGAAAGCATGAAACGTACACTAAATCGGAGCTTAATTGTGTAAAACTTTAAAAACTAACCCCCAACGTTTCAAGGGCGACATTATTGTGCACACGATTATTGTGTGAAAATCTTGAAAGTTTAAAGAAATGAATTAACTATTTTATTACTGTAGAACTTTGAGTATTATATGATAAAAGGACTGCTAATATACCCCTCCCCTCCCCCTGAACGGCCTCTTAGCCTAGTTGGTAGTGACCCTGCCTACGAAGCAAGAAGTTCCGGGTTCGAATCCTGGTCAGGGCATTTATTTGTGTGTTTATCACGAATATTTGTTCCTGAATTATGGATGTTTTCTATGTATTTAAGTATTTATATGTATTTGTCTATTATATATATCGTCGCTTAGTACCCACAACACAAGCCTTATTGAGCTTACCGAGGGACTAGGTCGATTTATGTAAGATTGTCCCATATACTAATACTAACTAATACCCAATTTTACTATCACATGTAACTTGTGAAAACCTAATATATGACTAAGCCACATAACCCGGAGTTAAGCGTTTGTTGTATGGATTTTGACACCTCAACTTCGGTTTAGCGACTAACCCTGGGTGATACAAGTGGGCCTAAACGAACTTACCAGCTAAATATCCCATGGTGCTTGCCACTTTTTGGCTAATCACTTGTGGGGCCAGTTTAACTTTTATCTTTTGAAAGATGTCGGGTTTAACGTGTTGCTTCGTTAGCTTTTTACAAGACGTATGCCTTTGTAACCGGCATCTTCCTGGAGTAACATTTCCACATGTTGCCACTTAGTTATCTTGATGTCGCCGTCGATTACCTATACACTTAAGGTTTCTTTGGAGTAGGTGGTTTCTAATTCGTTTTAATAAATGAGGAGGGTCGTATAGGGGATTTACCTCCTATCCATCAATTGCAATGCTCGGGCTTCCATATTATTCCGTAATAATTGAGCTTTTTTTTTCATTAACTAGATTATTGATAGTGCTTACATTCTTCACACGTAGCCCCACTTGGTGAAGCTTTAGCTATAGTATTAAGTAAAATGTGTACCCAACTGGCTGTTTGTAGTTTTTCATTATGCCTCTTATCATAAAAACCAGCGCGTGATAGCAAATTTCTTTATTTGTTTTTTTCCCATTGTCGACAAACCCAGACATTGAGTCTTTCCTTAAATTATAGTCAAAGTGTGGACTATTGGACATCTCATCGAATAGCAAAATGCATAGTTTGTCATCTGCCTTCATCTGCTTGACCTTCTTCTGTAATTGGTTAAAAAGATTCTCATTGATTCCAGTTTTTAAATTCGTTTTTGTAATAAGCCGGTTTAATGTTAAAGGCGAAGGGAGTACAAATATATTTTTCAGCCATCTGTATGCTCTTGGGCTTCTCTTGTATAGACTCTGGGCCATAATTTTCTCTGGTTGCGTGAACCTGCGTCCGAACTTGTTTTTGCCAACTTCACGGAACTGCATGCAAGTGAATAATGCTGCCAACGTTGTGAACTTACTGATAGCGTTTTTAAAAGTTTTGTTCTCGGATAGTTTCAAAGCTTTTTTTTAATCTGAGCTGAAACTTATTCTTTTTTGCAGTGAGCATTTTTATTGTCTTTTCGAGTGCTTTTTTACGTCTAAAAAGGTAATTTCTTCGACTTTGCTGTCATTTCTTGGCGTAGATTTTGAGGTGGTGGTTAAGGATGAATGTTTTGGGGTGCGTCAGAGGTCTCACCTGTAATAGTAAAGTTCATTTTTATTGCTAAAATAATACAGGTGAATTACCTATAAACTGAAATCGATGTAAATTCCATCATAATCATTAGGACGTGACTGATAAATTTTGTAATGAAACTGATGATATAAAAAAAAGCATACAAAACAAAGCTCAGATTCATTACATCTCTAGCCATGTTCCAAGACTACCTCTCAAATCGCACGCAATTCTTAAAACTTAACCATCATGTAAGCAAAGAAGAAACCATAGGCTACGGTGTGCCGCAGGACAGCATTTTAGGTCCCACGCTGTTCCAGATTTACGTAAATGAACTGTGCCAACTTTCACTTGAAAATTGTAAAATAATAGCGTACGCTGATGATACGGTCTTACTGTTTCACGGATCCGACTGGGCAGATACAAAAACGTACGCCGAAAATGGCTTAAAACTCGTAACGCAATGGCTAAAATCGAATTTACTAACTCTTAATTTAGACAAAACAAAATTCATTCCATTTGCTATTTCAAAAAAAACACAACCTCATATATCTTTTTCTATTAAAAATCACATATGTCAGCTTCCTTCGCCTAGTGGTCTGTGCATGTCCCTCGCCAGAGCCTCAAACATGAAATACCTTGGTGTTACTCTTGACGAAAGATTAGACTGGCATACTCATATAGACTCGCTGACGTCTCGTATTACGTATTAAACAACTCCGCCACTCTGCTGATCGCAAGACTTTGATGATGATTTATTCGTCCCTCTGCCAATCGCTAGTCACCTATTGCATTCCGGTGTGGGGCGCTGCTGGCAAGGTAGCTATGCTAAAGCTTGAGCGAGCGCAGAGAGCTGTACTAAAGGTCGCAATATCTAAACCTTATAGATACCCTACAACCCAACTTTACGCCGAATGTAGCGTCCTAACGGTTAGACAGCTATACGTCCTCCGTGCAATACTGCGCAGACATCGACACTTACCTTTTTGTGCGAAAGCAAATAGTAAGCGCAATAAACAGACTGCCTGTCCAGTAGGAAATCGGCGGACGGGATTTGCCGGCCGCCAATATATGGCAATGAGTGCTCGGATCTATAATAAGGCAAATAAACAACTATATATATATCCATTAAACCGCTTTCACTGTAAATTAAAACTAACTTCCTGGCTTCAATCACAAACTTATCCGGCGACTGAAGACCTCCTAAACTGTCTGAAATAAAGACGCTTTATGGCTACCACTACCTACATACATAATTCTTTCTGATCATCAACCGATTCCCTTTTCCATTATCAATCACTCTACCTATCCTATACTATTATTTCTATTACGTCCCAAGAATGAATAACTATTTAATTATGCTCACTGCAGGCTTTCACACACGTTCTCTCTCTCGCTCTCTTCTCTCTTTACACACACACACATATACGCACATACTCGTACATTCACACACACACACACACAGACACGCATACACACACACACACCATACGTCAGGTAAAAAGTGTTTAGGTATTTTTATTTTTCTTTACTTTATTTTTCCTTTGTATCATGATCATTCCAAAAACCTTTTATAGTTAAGCATACAAATCATGTCAACTCATCTTCTCGGTGGAATCACTGACTTCCGAGTCACAGGCATCCGCCTAGTTCGGGAGACAGAGGCTCAGTTCCGGTGAAACTGTTTCAAACCTAATACATAAGTAACTCTTGAGGCGTTAGCGTATTGTGAAACATTACATATTTGTATTAGGTTTTAAGTCAATAAAGATTATTCTTATTCTTATTAAATAACCAAAAGCAGGGGGGTGTCACTCCGCGTTCTACGCGTTGTAGAGTCCGTCTATGCTAAGTTTTTGATATGGATAGATTTAAATAGCACAGACTGTGAAAATGTTATTTCCTAAAATATTCAATTTATAATTTTTTTTTTACAACAAACCCTTATAACTTTTTAAATACCTATCCAACGATACCTTTAACTTTAGGATTGAAACGAAAAAAGTCACCCCCACTTTACGTGTTTGGGAGGTACTTCACTACATAGTATAAAACAAAGTCGCTCTCTCAGTCCATATATCCCTATGTATGCTTAAATCTTGATGCGGTTTTTTTTATTAGATAGAGTGATTCAAGAGGATGGTTTATATGTATAATAATAACCCGTGCGAAGCCGGGGCGGGTCGCTAGTTAAAAATAAAAGTATTCCGACTTTTGATTTTACTACTTTGCAGGCATGGTTAATATGTATATGCATATCAAATTACAGCTTTCTAGTATTAACGGTCACTGAACTAAGCCGCAGACGGACGGACAGACAGAGGGTTTTTTAAGTTGACACAAAATACAAGTCGTTATTTGAAAACTTAACCTATTTTAAAATTGGTAGTATATATTTCTAGAATGCCCTGACTCAGTCACGAAATTAAACCTTCTAATGAATTAAGAATATTAATAATCAATTGATTTTCATTGGGTCACCACTATCCTAGACCTTGAGTGTGCGCACTAAGTACAAAAGTCGCACA
This sequence comes from Lathronympha strigana, assembly GCA_949128165.1. Lineage (NCBI taxonomy): Eukaryota > Metazoa > Arthropoda > Insecta > Lepidoptera > Tortricidae > Lathronympha > Lathronympha strigana. The sequence goes on along the minus strand of OX421926.1, from coordinate 9,972,248 downwards.
GTGGTGACCCCGACGTGATTTTGTGATTTTGTGAGTGACTTTGTGAGTGATTTAAAACATCATTAATAAGATTAAGACTCAAGGTCAGCGATGCCGGACCCGCAAGATATTCAGAGGGGACCCGCGGGACAGCCGGCCGGAGCTGCCGCCGCCGGAGCTGCTGCCGCCGGAGACACCGCCGCCGGGGCTGCCGCCGCAAACCCACAAGACATCAAGCCAGACATTATGGCAATCTCACTGTCGTCCCGCCTCCCAGAATTTTGGATCGATCAGCCGCGCGTGTGGTTCATACGCGTCGAGGCCATCCTTGCGCCGCAGAGGCTAGGGGACGATGCAAGATTCGATCTCGTGGTCGCGAAGCTGCCTAAGGAGGTAATTGTGCAGCTTACAGATTTCCTGTCTCGCCCGCCGACCGTTAACAAGTTCGCCGCGTTAAAGGCCAAACTATTGTCCATGTTCGAGGACACAAGGATCCGCCAGATTGAGAAATTGATTGGCGAATTAGAGCTCGGTGACTCGAAACCAAGCCAACTACTGAATAGAATGAGGGACCTGGCACGCGAAAACTTTCCCGATGAAACCCTGCGGATTCTGTGGCAAGGCCGCCTACCTATCAACGTGCGAGGCGTCCTAGCTGTGGCGGAAACAAGTGACCTCGACAAATTGGCCATTATTGCGGATAATGTCACCGAAGCCACACGACATAGCTACGTGTCTGAGGTCAAGCAACCATCGCCATCGTCATATAGTAAGCCGCTGTGTGACAACAACGCGTCAACCTCTTCGCAGTCAGAAATCGCGTTTCTGACAAAACAGATCGCCAAGCTTACCGCTCAGATGTCGAATTTGGAGCGGTCAAGGTCGAAGCAGCGAAGCCAGAGGCAACGAGGACGCAGCTATGGAAGGTCAACGTCGCGCGCTAGGAGCTCTTTACTTAGACAGCCACGACGCGCCAAGGACAACCCGGAATGGCTTTGCCGATACCATTTCAAGTTCGGCGAGAAGGCCCAGCATTGCTTCCAGCCGTGTGCGTGGAAATCGACGCATTCGGAAAACTAAAAGCGATGGTGCAGTCGTCGACGGAAGTCTGCACTACATCGGTAAGCCGTCGATTATGTGTTACGGATAGGGAAAGTGGACTTAAATTTTTAGTAGACACAGGCGCCGATGTTTCGATTTTACCGCCAAGACACCGTTTTTATAGTGGCGAGTGCTCGAGATATAAACTATACGCCGCGAACGGTACGGAAATAAAGACGTTTGGAACCAAAACGTTGGTGTTGGACCTTAATTTACGTAGGCCGTACCGTTGGGAATTCGTTGTTGCCGATGTTAAGCAACCTATTTTAGGAGCTGATTTTTTAGCCCATCATAAGCTACTTGTTGACTTAAGTGCACGTAGGCTGATAGATTTGACGACGTTCCTCAAGGTTACGGCGACAATCGTAAGTACCACTCAGCCCTCTATTTTTGCATATAGTGAGGAGCATCCCTTCCGTAATCTGTTGTCCGAGTACCCGGAAATTACCAAACCAGCTTCTTTTAAAGAGACGGCACCACATAACGTGCTACATTATATTGAGACTACAGGGCCACCCGTTTTCGCGCGTGCAAGGCCCCTTCCCCCAGATAGGTACAAGAAAGTTAAAAAGGAATTTGAATTAATGCAGGAGTTAGGTATTTGTCGTCCTTCGAAAAGTGCTTGGGCCAGTCCGCTACACGTCGTAGCGAAAAAGAATGGCGATATTCGACCTTGTGGAGACTACCGGATGCTTAACGCTATAACTAAGCCCGATAGGTATCCCATTCCGAGACTGCATGATTTTACTTTCATTCTGGCGGGGAAGCAGATATTTACCAAATTGGATATTAACCGCGCGTACCACTGTATTAGCGTTGCGCCAGAGGACATAGAAAAAACTAGCATAATTACACCTTTTGGGTTATTCGAGTTCCCGAGAATGAGTTTTGGGCTTCGGAATGCAGCTCAGACATTCCAACGCTTTATGAATAACTCCGTACTTCAAGGTTTGGATTTTCTTTTTAACTATCTCGATGATGTCATCATAGCTAGCGATAATAGTGAGCAGCATGAACGACATCTAGCTCTAGTGTTCGAGAGGTTCACAAAGTACGGGATAACGATCAACCTTGACAAATGCTGTTTTGGACGCTCTTCGGTTGAGTTTTTGGGGCATCATGTCTCGACGGCAGGTATCAAGCCGCTCGAGAATAAGGTAAGTGCCATAGTTGATTTTCCGAAGCCAGAAACCGTGGAAGGCCTGCGAAGATTCCTCGGTATGCTCAATTTCTACAGAGGTCACATACGAGACGCAGCCGTCAAGCAAGCCGAGCTAGATAAGTATCTAGTTAATACTAAAAAGAAGGATAAGACCAAGATATTGTGGACAACGAAGGCAGAAGAGGCATTTGCGCAGTGTAAAGCAAGTCTTCAACAGGCAGCTACACTCGCGCACCCGAAGCCTGATGCCGTATTAGCCCTGATGTGTGACGCTTCAGATATTGCCGTGGGCAGTGTCCTTCAACAAAGGGTAAATAACTCATGGGAACCGTTGGGATTTTTCTCAAAAAAGTTGTCCTCGGCTCAAGCTAAGTACAGTACATACGATCGCGAACTCCTTGCTCTTTACCTATCAATTAGACATTTCCGAAAGTCGTTTGAAGGTCGCCAATTGACCTTGTATACCGACCATAAGCCCTTATGTTCAGTGTTCAAGAAGGTAAGTGACGATAGCAAGGAAAGTCCCAGGCGCGCGAGGCAACTTGTTTTTATAAGCGAGTTTACTACAGACATACGTCACATAAGTGGCAAGGACAATGTGGTCGCAGACACGCTGTCTAGAGTCGAAACAATTAACATTCCGTCTGTATTAGACTTCTCAGAGTTAGCAAACGCACAAGTTACAGATGATTATGTTTTACGCATGTCGCAATCGAATCCTAATGACGCAAGCAAAGTACAGCTCAAACTAATAACATTGCCGACTTGCGATAAACCGATACTTTGCGAAACATCTACACGCCAAGCTCGACCTTATTTACCTTTAGAGTTTCGTCGGAAAGTATTTGACAGTTTACATGCATTAAGTCATCCTGGTATCCGCACTAGTAGAAAAATGGTTAGTAAACACTACTTTTGGCCAGATTTAAATAAGGACGTAGGAAATTGGGCTCGGTCGTGTATCCAATGTCAAAGGGCGAAAGTCAGCCGGCATACGATGTCAGAACTAGGTACGTTCCCCGATTCAGCCGCGTTTGAACATATACACGTAGATATTGTCGGAGCATTACCCACAACTTCAAATGGGTATAGGTATCTCTTAACCATCATAGATAGGTTTACGCGTTGGCCCGAGGCATTCCCTATAACCGAAATAACCGCGGAGGTAGTAGCCAAAACCATTTACGAAGGCTGGATTGTTCGCTACGGTTGTCCGCTAAGGCTAACTAGCGACCAAGGCCGCCAATTTGAAAGCAGGTTATTTTCAGAGCTAATGAAGTTGTTAGGGGTTGATAAGATAAGGACCACCCCTTATCACGCAGAATCGAATGGACGTATTGAGCGATTTCACAGGTCTCTAAAGGCTGCACTCATGGCAAAACTCGCAGAGGGAAGCTCTTGGGTAGATCTCCTTCCCAGTGTAATGCTCGGGTTACGCACCGCAGGTAGATCCGACAGTGGCATAAGCGCAGCGGAAATGACATTCGGTCGCACGCTTCGCCTGCCAGGAGCGTTTTATGAAACAACGCCAGATAGAGACCCTGTCGACCCTTATAGCGAGGTAGAGAAAATTAGGGATCACATTTCTAGTCTCAAACCAGCTTTGAAGCGTGATAGACGAGATAGGACTATTTTTGTGCATCATGACTTGCGCACGTGCACGCATGTTTTCCTTAGAGACGACACGGTGCGCAAGCCATTAAAACCGCCTTACGATGGACCTTACAAGGTCATCGAAAGGGGTGAAAAAGTATTTTTAATTCAACTTCCCAGTAGACAAGCTCGTGTTTCGATTGATAGGTTAAAACCCGCATTTATACTTAATTTAGATACCGATCAACACGGTTTAGATAATCAAGGTAGCTCTCAAAGTAAGCGGACGTCCCAGGCTATGGGGGATCGGGAATCGCCTTCGGTGGTACCATCGCCCATACCTGAACCGGTGACTCGGACAACGCGTAGCGGGAGGACCGTTAACAGGCCGGTCCGATTTTTAATTGACGACTAAATCGCTGTCAACGTACGTGCACATTAGATGTAAGGATCGATCCGTAGCAGTAACGTATATTAAGAATTATTTTATAGTGTGTATGTTTTACTTAATGTTGTGTTAAATTATAGGTACGAATTTATAAATACGCCACTAAGTTGCATTGCTGTTGTAACATCGTACGGTTTGGCCAACCGAGATGTAACGTCAGTAATGTTTATGAGGTCAGCTGTACTGAAAATGAATCACTTAATTATATGATAGTTATGTATTTACTTATAGCGTTATATCTTAGGTTGCAACCTAGTTAAGTAATGTTTTGAAGTAGAAATTCTAGTAAATAAGTTGTGTGTAAGTTTTTTGTAATATTTAAGAAACGATTTCGACGAAACGTAACCAATTGCAATCGATCTCCGGGCAAGTCGAAATTAAACAGAATTACGTCGGCATAGGGCTCATCGCAGTTGGCATGGTCCTATTTATCATGTTATTGTACGCGCTACGCGCTTAATGTAAACAACACGTCGGAAATTGGTTGCGCAAAGCCGTCGACTCGGTGTCGTTTTCTTTTCTCAGGCAACTCGAGCCGGGAACGTGATACCAGAGCCAGTTGTTTATTAATTTGAAGTGTGTGAACTGTGTACTTATGTTTAATGATAGTTAAGTCAAAGTGTTTGTTATGTATTTTTTTTACCAGTGTAATTTTTCTATACCTTTTTATTTTTCAAAAAGGGGGGGATTACTGTGGGAACACACGTGGATTGTTAATCCCACTACGTTGCAGATTCGGATCGGCGCGCGGGACGCGCGGGGGGTTAGCATCCACTTACGTTCTCACAGGCCCCGCCAATGTACGACACTTACGTACCAACCGTGACTTCATGTACACGCAGTAAAGAATATTAATAATCAATTGATTTTCATTGGGTCACCACTATCCTAGACCTTGAGTGTGCGCACTAAGTACAAAAGTCGCACACTAGTAAGCTGCTGTAATGTGATGCTTCCCTGATACTATACAAAACATAGGTACCTATCGTCTCTTCTTCCTAGCGTTTTCCCGGCTTTTGTCATGGCTCAGGTAGCGTGGGGTCCGCTTTGGCAAACTAAACTAAAGATTCGGCGTAGTTGCTACCTTTTTTGAAAAACGACTGCCATTAGAATTTGGTACCCAGAAGAAAGAAGGATTAGTCCGATATTATAGCAATTATTCCGGTATTTTTTTATCGTAAAAGTCAAATATAATTTGTACCATCATCTTATGAGCCGGGGTTTGAACCCGTGCTCTTCGGTTTGAAGGTTGCACGCCTTACCACAATATGACAGGGCCTTCATTGCTCATTGGTAGCTACCTACATACTAACAAGTATAAAATACAATTAAAAAGTTACTATTTACAATACGTTACGTGATTTATGATTTTAAAAGATATAGAACAAAAGAAGACTGATGTTATTGAATGTTTCGCTGTATTCTACTTAATGTATTTAAGTTTATCTGGCGCTAATTATTTATGAAATTCGTTCATTTCTTGATGCAATTTTGGAAAATGTTAAAAAAAAAACACCCAGTTGTCACACACAATGAAACAGATATTTTATATGAAAAACATAATTAACGTTGCAAGAAAGTGCATTATATCAAGCGTAGAGATACTCAGGATCCTCCTCGTTGGTACGATTCTCGAATCTCAATTAAACTCAAGTTGCATACAATTAAACATTCTTAAGCTTGTGTATATTTCAGCAATATCCTAAACCATTCTGTTGGTCGGAAACCTTTCCAAATAAACCAACTAAATCCTAGGTACCATTATTGTCTCCTTTCCTTTCTCATTTATTCATTAAATTATATATATAATACCGCTATTATATAACATTGTATTAATGTTGATTACCCCTGTTTCATGGTACATTATAATTCTTTCACGAATATTTGTTTCTGAGTTATGGATGTTTTCTATGTATTTTAGTATTTATATGTATCTATATATTATATATATCGTCGTCTAGTACCCACACCACAAGCCTTATTGAGCTTACCGTGGGACTAGGTCGATTTGTGTAAGATTGTCCCACAATATTTATTTATTTTTTATTTTTCATCAGTTTCACTGCAAAACTTGGCGGACTTGCAAGTCGCTTAGTGGACATCTGATGATGGCAGTATGGCCGGTTGTGGACATACGAGTACTCGAACAAAATCTAAATAGACGTTCGAGTATGTCCTACCTAGCTAGGTGACAATCTAGGCGTTCATCGCTAAGCGAGTCTAAAGTCAGTGCGGAGGCGACCTAAGCTAGTGTGAAAACAAGTACCTACCTATTAGTAACTGAACAAGTCAATTATAAAGTTTAAAAAAACCCGACTGTGGTTTTTTGGTGTCAGCCACTCCGACAAACCACAAATGAGACGAATCATAATCCGTCCGTGTGGACTGCCATAGAACTACATATAAATGCGTGCAGACGTATCTACGCACGCTCGAATAACACAACTATCCTTGGCAGAATAGAAAATGCTACAAAATTTGGGTTAGTATAGCTTCTTCTGTGACGAGTTCTAGTTTGAGCTAAATATCTTGGAGATGACTTCGGAAATGTCCATCAAACACACGAGAAATTATTCTTATGTCGACCAACATGCCAACAAGGCTTTCAATAAAAAACACGCACATTAAAATCAATTCGGGAGCTACGATGTCTCAGGCAGACACACACACGGAGACACATGTATTTTTTGTGTCAGTCTGTCGGTCTTCTTACAAAGCTGTAATTTGGTCTACTTTCTAGAGTTTATCCGGCTTATGTCACGGCTCAATCATGTAGAGAGCCCGCTTTGGCTTTAATATTTTCGGAAAGAATCCCTCCGTTGTGTTTGCTAAACGGCAGTTCACAACACAATCAGCATTTATGCACAGTAGAATAAATGAGAAAACAAATATTTACCCGCCACTATATTTCGAGAGTAAAAAGGCTGTAACTAATTGGATACAGAGTTTTAATTGCGCGAGGAAACTGAAAAATCGTATACCGAACTACATAAAAATGTCTAGCCCTATCCATACGCGCACACGCACACACACACACACACACGCACACACATAAATTTAACGTATTAGTGGCCCTAAGTGTAACTTACCTAGCTACCTACCTTCAATTTAAAATAGGTTCTCGAGGCATTGTACCTAGGATGCTGGCGGCATTGGCCAGTTACATCATCCAGACGGTTTGAGATTTCTACAAAAAAAAATCATGTGCTGGGACCCCACGGACCTAGAGTTTCGACCCCAAATACATTTATTGCCTATTTTGTTTTGTTCGTCATTTTACTTTAATATAACAAAATTACTGTTTCCTATAGAGGAGCGAGACTTCCTGAGTATACTTAGTTAAAAGGAGGTTTCAACCTTTTTGTCAATGCGTTGAAAACTTTTAAAGAAATAAAATATTTTCGTTTTAATTTACCATTTTAATTATATTATAAAAACGGCAAAAAACATGTTTGTTGTATGGGAGCCCCTTTTATATTTATTTCTAGGCTTAGGACTTTTGGGTGCTCGCCGTGGTTCTAGAACTTCCAACCGGCACAAATGGAGGTCAAAAGGGGAGGCCTATGTTCAGCAGTGGACGTCTTATGGCTGATATGATGATCATTTTCATTGTCTATAAAAAAACGGCAAAATAACATGTTTATTGTATGGGAGCCTGGTGACCGACGCATGGACGGACGGACGGACAGCAGCGGAATCTTAGTATAGGGCCCGTTTTACGCTTTGAGTGCATAACCCTAAAAGAAATACAACGATTTCGTTTTCATTTAGGTATCATTTTCATTATCTATAAAAAACGGCAAAAAACATGTTTGTTGTATGGGAGCCCCTTTTTACATTTATTTTATTCTGTTTTTACCATTTGTTGTTATAGCGGCAACAGAAATACATCTCCTGTGGAAATTTGAACTGTCTAACTATCACGGTTCATGAGTCACCCTGGTGACAGACACATGGACGGACGGACGGACAGCAGCGAAATCTTAGTAATAGGTTCCCGTTTCACGCTTTGAGTGCATAACCCTAAAAGAAATACGATGTTTTCGTTTTCATTTAGGTATCATTTTCATTGTCTATAAAAAAAACGGCAAAATAACATGTTTATTGTATGGGAGCCTGGTGACAGACGCATGGACGGACGGACGGACAGCAGCGGAATCTTAGTAATATGGTCCCGTTTTACGCTTTGAGTGCATAAGAAATACAACGTTTTCGTTTTCATTTAGGTATCATTTTCATTATCTATTAAAAACGGCAAAAAACATGTTTGTTGTATGGGAGCCCCTTTTTACATTTATTTTATTCTGTTTTTACCATTTGTTGTTATAGCGGCAACAGAAATACATCTCCTGTGGAAATTTGAACTGTCTAACTATCACGGTTCAAGAGTCACCCTGGTGACAGACACATGGACGGACGGACGGACAGCAGCGAAATCTTAGTAATATGGTCCCGTTTTACGCTTTGAGTGCATAAGAAATACAACGTTTTCGTTTTCATTTAGGTATCATTTTCATTATCTATTAAAAACGGCAAAAAACATGTTTGTTGTATGGGAGCCCCTTTTTACATTTATTTTATTCTGTTTTTACCATTTGTTGTTATAGCGGCAACAGAAATACAGTCAACCAATTGGAACCCTAGACCACTCTAGAGCCATGTCAAAATGACAAGCAGTAAGAGATTTCTTACATTCTGATTTATAAGCGTCACTATGACATAGTTCTACAGTGGCCTAGGGTTCCAATTGGTTGACTGTACATCCTCCTGTGGAAATTTGAACTGTCTAACTATCACGGTTCATGAGATACACCCTGGTGACAGACGTATGGACGGACGGACGGACACATTTAGGTTCACGTACTTAAGAGTAAATAATAAAAACATTAATACTTACTAGGTAAAAGTAGCGTCGGCACGGCACCTGGGCTCAGCCGCCGAGTCAACGTCTGATGTTTCAGTTAGAAATGAGCGTGGCACACTCGGCGGCGTTTATAAACGTAGTGCTGTTCCAGCTGGGCCACATTAGGTCCTATTGCTAGGACCCAATTGAGGAATCGCTCTTTTTCTTTCTCCGGGTTCGGAAAGGAGTGCAAAGTTAGGTCGTCATAGCCTGAAAACCATGATTATGATAGAACATTTGAGTCTTACTAAGTATGTTTTTTACAATATATAACTCAATAAACACGATTAATCCGTTTTAAAGTGTCTCATTTCATTGGACTAAGGTTTTAACGACCTATCTAATGACCTATGTGGTCATAGGGAGACCTATGTCCAGCAGTGGACGTCTTTCGGCTGAAGTGATGATGATGATGAGGTTTTAACGTGGGCCTTAGGAAGATATGCAGGCTGTTCTGTTAGAAAGCAATATATATCAATTAAATATATGACAAATGAAATATATTTTATATATATGACAGTCGCCAAATAATCAATCAATGAACATACATAAAATGTGATTAGCAATTAGGTACGTAACTTGTCTGTATCAAAGTGAAAGATCAGTTTTTTTAATATACTACGACGGTGACAAACAAGCATACGGCCCGCCGGATGGTAAGCGGTCACCGTAGCCTATGGACGGCTGCAACTCCAGGGGTGTTATGGGCGTAGCCGACACCAGGATTTCCAGGATTTTCTATCCACTTACCCAAACGTTTCTGCTTGCAAGCATAAATCTTTATCATACAATACAATACACAGTGTAGGTATTGTATTGTATGTGTATTATATTTGCATCAAAATTAATTTAAGGTAGGCGTTTCGTTCCTGTACACTTCTGTATAATATGTCTGGAATAATCGTTATTACTACTTATTATTTAACCAGAATTTAAACCACAGTAGTTACACCTGTCCCATTGTCTGTCTGTAATGTAATCAATTCTCGCAAGTTAAATTTGACCCGCTTCCCGCTTTCTATTTGGATTGAAAGCAGGCATATATATTCCCCTTTATTCATATACATATAGGTATAGTTTGAAAGCAAAAATCTGAAATCCTAAACAATCTTTTGTACTATCAGGTTCGAAACTGCATATACAAATTATAAATGACTTCATTCATAAATCACCCATGAACTTTTTAACGTGACTGTACATATAACTTAAGTAAGTTTTTTTGTACCTGGGAGCCTAGAGCCATTTTCATTGTCTCTTCTCGGTGTATAACCTTTCACAATAGGATACGTTTTAGACATTTAGGTACACGTACTTAAGAGTATATAACAAAAACATTTATACTTACCAGGTAAAAGAAGCGTCGGCACGCTACCTAGGCTCAGCCGCGTCCACGTCTGATTTTTCTGTTCTAAATGAGTTTGGCAAACTCAGCGGCGTTTATAGACGTAGTGCTGTTCCAGTTGGGCCACATTAGGTCCTAATTGAGGAACCACTCTCTTTCTTTCTCCGGGTTCGGAAAGAAGTGTAAAGTCAGGTTGTCATAGCCTGAAAACCATGATTATGAATATGATAGAACATTTGAGTCTTACTAAGTATATTTTTTACAATATATAATTTGTATAAACACGATTAATCGTTTCATTTCATTGGACTTAGGTTGTACCGTGGCCTTAAGAAGATAGGCAGACTGTTCTGTTAGATGGGAATACATATGAATATTCGAATACTATCCTTCGTCTACCCTGTCCGCGAATTACCGGGCTAGCATATACTTATATACACAATAAGTACTTTCCCTCACCCTCCCTACATTAGACCCCGCGAATTACCGGGCTTGGTAAGTGTTTCAGTTTTCAACTGACGTGTGTATCGCATCGCAACGGGTACAAATAAGTAGAGGTACACATCACATCACATCGCGCGCGCGACAAATTAGCCGCGCGCAACTCCTACTTCACGTTGCTGAGGTGCTACTGCTAGGTACATGCCTTGTAGTAGGTAACTATGTATTCTGACCTCTATGAATTCAAAATGTGTTGACAATACTAAAGCGAAAATACTTACTGATTTACACAGCAAGCCTTTTCCGAGCTGGCCATTTTGAATTGCTTGGAAAATATTTCAAACACGCTGCAAAATAAATCGCGAGGCAAAACACAATGACAAATGAGAAATGACAATGAATGACAAGACAAGCGATGACAATTATGACGTTTGTCACTTTTTTTTATTATGGCGAATTGGCGTTTCTTAGATTAAGGTCGGACAACTAAAATAAAAAAATGGAAAATTAAATTGTTTTATTTAAGTTTAGTAAATTAGTTTATTTAATTTTAGGAAATAGTCAGAAAACTCATGAAAAATAAAAACGGTGAATTTTATCACGGTAATTTTAATGAAAATTGAGATGAAACCTTCAGCGTCCAGCGGCCTCCCCGCTCTCCTATCTTAGATGGTAGACTTGGTAGTGATTCTGCCTGCGAAGTGGAGGTCCCGGGTTCGAATCCTGCTGACGGCAATAATTTTTGTATTTTTTCACGAATGTTTGTTACAGACTTATGGATGTTTTCAAAGTATATAAGCATGTCTTCAACTATAAACATATATATATCGCCACCTTGGACTCATAGTACAAGCTTTGCTTAGTTTGTGCCTAGGTTGATGATGGTGGTGTGTAAGATTGTCCAAAAACATATTTTTATTTTTTATTCGTGTTTTTCTAGACGGAACCTTTATTTTAAAATAGAAAACATATATGCTAAACAAACAATTACTGAAAATTCTTCCCAGATCGGTACTCTTAGCGACATCTGACGGTGAGTGCATTTATTAGTGCTCCCATACTTCATGGCCATTGCTTTAAGTGAAAGACCCCTGGAATACAGCTTAGTTGACCGAGCGAGCAAAGCGAGCGAAGCGCCTCCGTTTCGACTTGGGCAAAAATGCTTCGTGTGTCTGTCCATCTGTTCTCCTCTACAGGTTGCATTTATAAACCAATTCTTGAGAAATTTAGAAAGGAAAATCGTTAATTACGGGATCGGATCGTATAGATACAACACACCACCACCAATAACACAAAACTCGACACGTGTTTCGCCTCTCTACGAGGCATCCTCAGGAGATACAGATCTTGTCGTACTGTTGTTGTTGTGTTGTTGTTTCACTTGTCGGACGCCAGTACGACAAGATCTCCTGTATCTCCTCAGGATGCCTCGTAGAGAGGCGAAACACGTGTCGAGTTTTGTGTTATTGGTGGTGGTGTGTTGAATCTATTTGCGTATTTATTTTTTGCGGCGGGAGGGTGGGAACATTAATTGAATGCAAAAAATACGCAAGTAGGTATAACGGGTTGGCACTAATAGACTAGCACGTTTGGCGGAATAGCAAAGTAATATTATTTTCGTTATTAACGTTTTTCTTGTAATTTGTTGTTAATACATCTTTCATTGGTTGTTCAAAATGTCTCAGAACACGGTCTATTTATTATTACATATTTGCTTCGAATTATATCATATCATCTATCATCCGCACTGTAGATTTTGTAGATAAAAACTGTCTTACGTGAAAGCGTTTTTATCGTTTTTGCTTTTAACAGATAGAAGACATAAATGTCTTCATATTTAGATTTACGAACAAGAGAAATATTTACAATTGTAAATGAAAACAAAAAAATGTATTTTCTTACTGATTTACCTACTTCCGGGTGAACTGTTTATCCACTTAAAAGATGTTACGATGCTGATACTTATTCATGGGAAAAATGGATTGCAGTTTGTACGACACGGGACAATTCAATACATTTTTAAAACAAAACAACAAAGAACTTGCTACTTTGATAATCTTTGGCTTCTGTCAGAGCCTCATTATCATCACTGATATTCAATGGAAATTTATTAAGTATAAATACATATTTAATATACAAATACTTGAAAAACTAAATTTTAAATCAACTATTCAAGTAATAATTTAAGGTAAAGTGAATTTTTAACTGGAAAAGCATCGAATGATGTAAAATAACGCCAATTGGCGATCGGAATTAATTTCTAAATAATACGCGCGCTGTCGAGTTACCGGTTACCCATATACCCAAGCATTATAATGGGAATTAACGGGATGGTTGTAAAAACTCGGCGGCCGCGGCTCGGCGCAGTTGTCTGTCCTGAACTAATATCGATTACCAATATTGCTAACGTGGGCATACGTTTCAACCCTTTTTATCGATATCGGCATAAAAAGCAAATGTATAGCATAATACACTATTTTAGTCTGTTATATTAGTACAGGGCCTATGCCACGAAAATCGAACGATTGCGGATTTGTATCTCCATCTCTGTCACACTTGCATATTGGAGTGACAAAGAGGTTGTCCCGTCAATGCCAATTTTCGATGTTCGTGGTAGGCATGCAGATTTGCAGATGTATAATGATTTTAAAAATACGAGGGAAAATCATTATACACTAATCTGACAAGCCAAAGCTGCATTAGATTTTTTTAAATAAATGCCTCCCTATTTTGTTTCATAGTTTTCATACCAAAAAAAAGAGACGCACATAATTTAAAAAAATCTACCGCAGCCTTGGCGTCTCAGACTATATCTATCTACTATTATTGCTTTTTAGTACGGTACGTAAAGGAAATAAAATTTTACAACTCCCAAGAGCGATATTATTTGTCGACGGTTAGAATACTCTTAGAACAAAGCGTAAAAAAAAAAGATAACAGATTTTGATATTGCTTTAGGAATTAAAAAAAAATTCGTTACCAACCTTTTAAATCTAAGGAAAAAATATACAAGAGGAACATTTTTTCTTCAGATAATCGTATTTAACTATTTGAACGTCGCCTATCATTTAATAACATATTTGACCAGAGCTTATTTCAATATAATATGAAAACTTAAAAAAAAATATTACTCTTCGAAAACATTACGCAAGTGCTTTATGGTAACTGAAATGCATTTAATATTATTAAAGATAACTATTAGAGCCCATTTCTAACACATTCATCAATAGCTTAAATTTATGTAGGCACTAGAATTTAAAAAAAAATCTCCTAGCCATAAAAAAATTCTCATAATTTTCAAGTCAAGGTCATTAGTTCAAAATCATTTAAATAGTATGTATACGGAAACTCTAAGGATTTCATCGAAAGATTCAACTTTTATTATCTTATCAATTCTAGGCGTAATTCAAATGCTCGAAGCTACGCGCGGGAATTAATGTCGCGTGTGTTTCGCGCGGAACGGGGGCGGTTTGACCAATCACATCACAGCCGGCGCGCCAGGCGCCTTTGCCTCTCGGTGAATCGGTACGTACATCGGTAGGTCGTTGTATTTGCACCTTGTCTCACTTGTCTGTCAATAACAACAAATAACATAACAATGATGTCGATAATATGACTACAACTGAGTGTTTACGCAAGATAGTTATATCAAAATGTCAATGTCGTGTGATAATATGTGATAATATGGGTCTGTTAAGTTTTTATGAATAAGGCGGTTACACGTTATTGTCAGGGTCCTAATATTTTTGAAGCATTGAAAATGATCATATATTTATGAACTCGATTGTACAATTAAACACGTGTCGAGGTTTATATTATTGGTGGTGGCTTGTATATCTGTTTGCGTATTTATTTTTTGCGGTGGGAGGGTGGGAAGACTATTTGCATGCAAAAAATACGCAAGTAGGTACGACGGGTTGGCACTAATTGACTAGCACGTCTGGGTCGATGTCAGTGAAAAAGACTTAGATGTTTTTTTGCCGAAAGTGCAAAAAACATGGAGTTGTAAAAGACTTAAAATTTTGTGACGAAAAGTGCGATATTCATACATAGGTAAATTTAACAAAAACTTAGTTTTTTTACCAGAATTAGTGCGCTGGACTTAGTCAAATTTTCGATGGTTGTTGTGCTATGATGACACCTACTTTTTATGTTAGTATCGTATAGAACACGCTAAAATAAGCATGTTTTGTATGGACCGTTTTTTTCTAAAATAAAAAATGGCCGACTTATTTGACCCCAAAGATGAACAATTTTAGATCTTAGTTAAATTTTCGATGGTTGGTGTGCTATGATAACACCTACTTTTTATATTAGTATCGTGTAGAGCACGCTAAAATAAGCATGTTTTGTATGGACAGTTTTTTTCTAAAATAAAAAATGGCCGTTTTATTTGACCCCAAAGATGAACAATTTTAGATCTTAGTAAAATTTTCGATGGTTGTTGTGCTATCATGACACCTACTTTTTATGTTAGTATCGTATAGAACACGCTAAAATAAGCATGTTTTGTATGGACCGTTTTTTTCTAAAATAAAAAATAGCCGACTTATTTGACCCCAAAGATGAACAATTTTAGATCTTAGTTAAATTTTCGATGGTTGGTGTGCTATGATAACACCTACTTTTTATGTTAGTATCGTGTAGAGCACGCTAAAATAAGCATGTCTTGTATGGACAGTTTCTTTCTAAAATAAAAAATGGCCGACTTATTTGACCCCAAAGATGAACAGTTTTAGATCTTAGTAAAATTTTCGATGGTTGTTGTGCTATGATGACACCTACTTTTTATGTTAGTATCGCGTAGAGCACGCTAAAATAAGCATGTTTTGTATGCACAGTTTTTTTCTAAAATAAAAAATGACCGACTTATTTGACCCCAAAGATGAACAATTTTAGATCTTAGTTAATTTCGATGGTTGGTTTGCTATGATAACACCTACTTTTTATGTTAGTATCGTGTAGAACACGCTAAAATAAGCATGTTTTGTTTGAAGTTTTTTTTTCTAAAATCAAAAATGGCCGATTTAGGGTAGAAAGGGGACAATTGAAACTATTCAAATTTTTCGAAAACTATAATACCTACGCGTCTGACGCATCACTCTGAAAACATGACCAGCCATGTTTGAATACTTGGCCAGTACCACTCGAGCGCCGGTGCGTTACGGGAGTATCAACGAGCCAAAACAGGTTTACGCGGTGTAAAATAAGTATTTGTGTTTTCGTATATTTTCTTATAACTTCGTTCACTCTTGTATTTTGACGAATTAAATTATGTAGGTGTTATATTTAAGAATAAACGAATATTTTTAACAGCCGTTGATCAGCGTTCGAGTCTTTTTATATATAATATTTGACTTTGAACTGAAAAATGTGGTGGGCGAAATATAAATAAATAAATAAATAATAAATAAATAAATATTACAGGACATTCTTACACAAATTGACTAAGTCCCGCAGTAAGCTCAATAAGGCTTGTGTTACGGGTACTCAGACAACGATATATATAATATACAAATACATAAATACATAGAAAACATCCATGACTCAGGAACAAATATCGAAAAAAATAATAAATAATATAAGAATATAATATAATATAAGATTCTGTATTCGATGCACAAGTTTGTTCTTTCATTTTTCAAATTCACTTGTACTCGTAACGTAGGATCGTGGTGTTAATAAACGCGATTAATCCGTTCTTCTCTTCTCTTCAGTGTTTAATTTCAATGAATAAAATCGCGGTAAGAGAAGACAATATTATTCACTTGTGTAGTTTTTGACCTAGTTGTTAAATTATAGATATTCGATGTTTTTTATACTGATTTTTTGAGAATATGTGACTTCATAAAAAGGAGGTTCTCAGTTTGACCCGTATGTTTGTATTTATGTTTGTTTTGTACACGATTATCTCGCGTTCGGCTAAACTGATTTTGATGCGGTGAGCACAACTACTTTGTTTTATGTCACATAAAAAACATAATATGTTATTTTATTTTGGTATATCGCCATATAGCAACACTTGTTACAGAATGTTTTATATGTTGATTTGATATTTTTGACATATAATAACACATATGTCAAGCATATTAATACATTTTTCATCACACCTGCTCGTAAATGGTGATATTATATGCAAGCATACTTACACTTAAAGAGCTGTATTATTCCCATGGTTTTAAAGGATTCTCATACTACTTTACCGCCCGCCCGGAGCTCGCGGAGGACCTGCCCCCCACGCGCTCGCAGCACGTAGTCACTCCGGAGTACTGTGGACTGTGCAACTACACTACCGCTTATCATTATTGTTTCTTTACCTGTATAGAGTTTATTTTTTTCCTCGCAAATGTGATGAAAATATTGTGTGCACCACGGGCAGTAAGGGCATTACTAACTCGGGTCATTTAAAGCCCTCCGCCTACGGCGTCGGGCTTCAATAGACCCTCGTAAGTAATGTCCTTCTTACCGCCCTAGATGCACAATGTACTATTAGCAACAACTGATTAACGAGGTCGCCTACTACTAAAATTCAAATTAGAGTTACGGAACATTTTTTTTTATTTGGTATACATGTTTAAGTAAGTATACATAATAAAACAATTTAAACTGATTATTTTAAGCTAGAAATATAATATAATACTTTATGGCGTCTATTACTGAATATTACATCCCGATGTCTGCATCACTCGTTGTCTCGAATTGTGTGGGAATGGTTATGATTGAAACATTGTTATAGGTGAAACAAGCACTTTTGTATGAAACATAATTATGCTTATTTCTGCGATTCTTTAAAGTTATATCTTATAATTGCATTAAAATTACTTTGTTTAAGGTAACTGTATAATGTAGCAGCGACAAAGAAGACTAAAAGAGCTATATTTTTTTGTTCAAGTATTTTTATCGTTTTTTTTCAGATGCTCATAAATTGAGAAATGTTTATGTAATGCTTGCGAACTTCTGATGAGCTCATTGTATGCAGAGGAAGTTATGAAAAAGATAAAAACAAATATAAGTACTTTAATTGTGCCGAAGATATTTGAGTGTTTCAATTGACCTCACATAGTGTTGCAATTGACAGTCATGTGGGGTCAATTGAACCACATTGCCCTATTTTCTTTATTTCGTCATTGTCAAAAACTATGCATTATAGACCATCCAAATATATTTTATTTAGGAACCAGATAACTAACCATGAAGTTTTTGTGCGGACATCTTTCAACTCATAAAAATATGACGGTCACAGACGGTTAAAGGCAAATTGTTTTAATCGTCCCCAGTCTACCCTATTTGACTCGAAAGACAGAAGATATTTTACGACAGTCAAATTTTCTAGCTGGCATCCCCGGTATAGTCGTGGCAGAGGCAGACCGAGAAAGAGATGGCGGGACGACTTGGATGCGTTTCAGCGGTATTGGTGGGATCTTGCCCAGCACAGGGAGGATTGGATAAGGAGAGGGGAGGCCTTTGCCCAGCAGTGGGACACAAAAACAGGCTATTACAAAAAAAAAAACGATGGGTATCGTGCTATGATGACACCTACATTTTATGGTAGAATCTTGTAGAACACGCTAAAATAAGCATGTTTTGTAAGGACAGTTTCTTTCTAAAATAAAAAATGACTGACTGATTTGACCCAAAAGATGAGCAATTTTATGTCTTGGTAATATTTTTGATGGTATGATTTTGACAGCGAGCGAGCAAGACCTTCCCGGGCAGAGCTTCGCTCCCGCCTTAGACTTCCAGGTTATTTATTTTTAATAAGGGAAGCGAAGCTCTCGCCTTAGTCTTCTAACCTAACCAAATCCGTGTCGGTTCTGCCCCGGAGGATTTGCTCGCTCGCTTCGCTCGCTCGCTGTCTAAAGTGACAACCAACAGCCAGCTGTGAAGTTATCTTATTTGGACGGATAAAAAAAACCATCGTAGACTAAGGCGGGAGCTGCTCCTGCCGGGTGCAAGACCTAAACCACCAAACACCATGTGTCCCCCTATTTAAACAATGGCATATTTTGCCATTACCGTGTTTGTACATAAGGGATATATGCATTTTTGTAAACAACCACCAAACTTCATTCAAAACGCGAGGTGCAATTATGAATAACAGACAGACCCGACAAAACATTATGGATTTATTATACAAGCCACGTGCTCATAAAATGATTTATGATAAGAATGCTTTTAATATGTGTATAATTATTTATAATAAATTACCTGTTGACATAAAATTCCTGCAAGGCAATAGATTTAAGAATAAATTGACTTCTTGGCTTTTAGACCATTGCTTCTACAGTGTTAAAGAATATTTAGAATATAGCTGACATATTTATTTTAATTATTATTAATATTGAATTTTTATTGACATTTGCATTCATTACCTACCACAATTGTTTTTTGTTTTTTATTTTTATTTTTGGGTTTTGTTCATAATTTACACATTGTTTCATGCATTTTTATCTATCTTGACATATTTTTTATAATTTTAGATATAATTATTAAGACATAAAAGGTTAATATATTTGAATATAGTACTGTAAATACTGCACGCTATTCGAAATATTTGCACGCCTGCATGCAGGTTGAATGCACTGGACTTAACCATTCTAACTGTAAGACCCACTATACTGTGTTCGATGCAAATAAATACTTTGAATCTTTGAATTAAAATTGTTTATCTTTCAGGTCAAATAAGTCAGCCATTTTTGATTTTAGAAAAAAATGTTCATACAAAGCATGCTTATTTTAGCATGTTCTACACGATACTAACATAAAAAATAGGTGTCATCATAGCACAACAACCATCGCAAAATTTTACTAAGATCTAAAATTGTTCATCTTTGGGGTCAAATAAGTTGGCTATTTTTTTATTTTAGAAAAAAACTGTCCATACAAAACATGCTTATTTTAGCGTGCTCTAAACGATACTAACATAAAAAGTAGGTGTCATCATAGCACAACAACCATCGAAAATTTTAGTAAGATCTAAAATTGTTCATCTTTGGGGTCAAATAAGTCGGCCATTTTTTATTTTAGAAAAAAACTGTCCATACAAAACATGCTTATTTTAGCGTGCTCTAAACGATACTAACATAAAAAGTAGGTGTCATCATAGCACAACAACCATCGAAAATTTTACTAAGATCTAAAATTGTTCATCTTTGGGGTCAAATAAGTCGGCCATTTTTTATTTTAGAAAAAAACTGTCCATACAAAACATGCTTATTTTAGCGTGCTCTAAACGATACTAACATAAAAAGTAGGTGTCATCATAGCACAACAACCATCGAAAATTTTAGTAAGATCTAAAATTGTTCATCTTTGGGGTCAAATAAGTCGGCCATTTTTTATTTTAGAAAAAAACTGTCCATACAAAACATGCTTATTTTAGCGTGCTCTAAACGATACTAACATAAAAAGTAGGTATCATCATAGCACAACAACCATCGAAAATTTAACTAAGATCTAAAATTGTTCATCTTTGGGGTCAAATAAGTCGGCCATTTTTTATTTTAGAAAAAAACTGTCCATACAAAACATGCTTATTTTAGCGTGCTCTAAACGATACTAACATAAAAAGTAGGTGTCATCATAGCACAACAACCATCGAAAATTTTAGTAAGATCTAAAATTGTTCATCTTTGGGGTCAAATATGTCGGCCATTTTTGATTTTAGATAAAAACTGTCCATACAAATCATGCTTATTTTAGCGTGTTCTACACAATTCCTCCGTATAAAGTAAGTGTCATTATAGCACAACAACCATCGAAAATTGACCAAGTAGTTACTTCTGGTACAAAAACTAAGTTTTTTAAATTTACTTATGAATATCTCACTTTTTGTCAAAATAAAATCGAAGTCTTTTACGACTCCTATGTTTAAAAAAAAATCTAAGTCTTTCACTGCGTACCCTTTGAAAGGACACATCGTCTGTCTAATATCGGTCTAAATGAGGTTTCTTTAGAAATAGTGATTAAACAGTATTTGAATAAATAATTTTATACTACGCGTGCATTTAATATTTTATTTAAAGAAGAAAACAATTTTGCTTTAGGTACCAATATGGATTACAATTTAAAATTAACAAATTAATATTTACATTACAGATCATAATTTAATACGTAGCACAAACGAAATGTAAGAAACGCGTTGCGTAATCGTGATGTGATTGGTCGCACAGCACGGGCCGTAGCGCGATAGACTATCCCGCTCAAATCTCTTCGAGTTCGAATTATGATGCGAACTGATAAGATCATAAAATTTAGAGCTATTGATGTATTTCTTATAATTTCGGTGTATGCATTTCTATAATACTAATGAACAAAATGTACCAACTTGAAAATTTCTAGATTTTTATTGAAGTTAACAGAAGACCTTAAAAGTTGAATTCTTCATATAAATTGAAACTATTGATGAATACGTTAGACATGGAACCTATTCGTTATCTACAAAAATTTTAACACATTTCAGGTACTTGGATGTACTTAAGTATTTTTTTATAGAAAATATGTAGGTTTTTCTCGCTTCAAGAAAGCTTTCGACAAATTTGTTATAAAATGACAGGTGACATTCAAATAGTTTAATCCAATAATATAAAGATAGAAAATATGACTTGCATAATCTTTCCTTGATTTTACACGCGTCGGTAACAAATACCTAGATTTTACCCAAAGCTTTATCTAAAACAGTTAGACAATATTTTTCTCGATTAGTCTAAAGTGTACTCTAATAGGTAATTTAAAAAAAATCGACTTGTGAGTTATGTTATGTTTAGGGGTCATTATAGTCTTCGCGTATTCGCCTATTTTGACAGTTCTTCGATTCTTTGACTCAGTTTTGTACTAAGTATATGCCTCCTTGTTTTTCGGATTGAAAAAAAGGGAGGCAGGTTTGCCAAACTATAGTTTCCCACGCAAAATGATTCCAACCGCTACTGCGTAGCGAACTTATATGCATGGAAGAGTAATTATAGTCTGGCAAGACAAGGCTGCAGTTTTCTTTTAAATATACGCCTCCCTATTTTTTTCATATCGAAAAAAGGGACGCACATAATATAAACAAAAATCTACTGCAGCCTTGGCATGTGAGACTATAGCTCTGAATAATGGCCTCAAAACCCAAGCCACGCGGGGCGACTCTTACTCAACTCAGCCAGCTATCTAGTTTACAAATGGCCGACAGCGGTGCGGTCGTGTTGTCAGTTTGTCAGTGACAGACGCCGAAAGGATTCATAATATTTAATAAACATGCCCTGTTGCGCTGTGAAATGGTGTAGGAGTCGCACAGATAAGCACCACAAGAAAGATGGCATTACTTTTCATCTGTAAGTAGTCATACTACATGTTATTTTAAATTTCGTTGACCCGAGACAACTTTATATGGGGATGGTGTTATGCCACATTTTGGATAACCATTGAAATTAGAATACAGTAATCTTTTTTTTATAAATAAGTACGTAAAACAAATAGTATATCGGTCTAACTAATCAGAATTTAAATTTTTAAGTAAATATTATAATAGGTATTTTTCCAGATTTCCAACCAACCCTCAAGTAAGGGAAAAGTGGACCAATGCCGTTAGATTAGAAAGGCACGACCTAACATGGCAACCTAGCAAATCCACGAATATTTGTTCATTACATTTCGACGAAGACGACATGTACTTAACAAAGAAAGGGCAGACTGGTATAAAAAAGAATGCGATCCCAATTTGTACGGTATGTTTAAAAAATACAAAATGTATATTAATAATCATAATATGTTATTGACCGAGTGAGCAAAGCGAGTGAAGCGCCTCCGTTTCAGCTTGGGCAGAAGTGCTTTCGCATGTCTGTCCATTTGTTCTCCTCTGCAGGTCGCATTTATCAACCAATGCCTGTGAAATTTTCTAAACAAGTTAGTTGATATAACTTTTTTTGTCTATTCGCATTTTGGAAATTTAAAAAATGGCTGGAATTGGTACAAAGTTTCTAATTGCCATAGACCTCCAAAGGCTCTTACGACCTTTGTGCTAATACGAGTACCATCTCGCGAGATCGACAGCTCACAGAGCCGCTAGTTTATAATATTCTAAATATTACATGTCAACAAGATATTTAATTTAACATTCAACTAAATAAAAATTTAATGTAAATACATGCCGAATATAGTTTAGTCACCTCGACTGGACGCAAACTCGCGGTCCCTATACCTCGGCAACCCCTTTACCGATTTGGCTCTTATTTGAATAATATTGTCTTATGTTTCCGCGATGGTTTTTGAAGTTAAACACTTTAGAACGTGTTAATCGCATTTATTAACACCATGACCATACGTTTCGAGCCATTTACTGCACTTATTTTCACTAAAACGAAAACGAGTGCTGTAAAGGGCTCGTAACGTACAGTCAACCAATTAGAACCCTAGGCCACTCTAGAACCATGTCGAAATAACAAGCAGTAAGAGATTTCTTACAATTTGATTTATAGCTTCACTATGACACAGTCCTACAGTGGCCTAGGGTTCCAATTGGTTGACTGTACATTCTCACAGGATTTTATAATTTTAATTTTAATTGTAGAATCAGGCGATATATTACTACTTACTAGCTTTATAAGGCCCTCAGGGCATTGTATACCACCCTTTGTTTTTGTTTCTTATTTTGTTTGTAGATAGTTTGCACAAGTAACTTTTTTGATCGACGGGGAGAATTCGCATTCTCTCAGTTATCATCTTTACCCTGTTAAAACGAGTGATTTTAAATGGCTCGAAACGTGTGGTCTTAGTATAGTGTTTAATTTCGTATTTGGATTTTTTTTTAAATATTTATTTCATCTATTCCTGCTATATTTGGACGATTCGATTTCCGATCAACGATACTAAAATTATCGCCGAAAAACATACTTACACACAAACCACGGATTGTCAAAGTAGATTGGGACAACTCACTCGCTTTGCTCGCTCGTTCGACAAAAAGTTTATTGCGTCAATGGTTCAGCTAGGGCTTTAAATTACTGGAAGTTGAAGATTTATTGAATGGAGTGAAAGTTTTAGAAGATTTTTTAACTACCTACTGTTTATCTTTTTACATACCCGCGGTATTGCAGGATTAAAGTGATAAATTGGATTTTTAGATGGTATCTAAATGCCGGATTGTAAACACACGGACAGAAAACGATACAAATGCAGAAAACTATCATAAACAAGCTGATTTAGTAGAAAACGAGGACTTCCTAAAAGAAATTCAGCAAGGTCTACATGGTTGTCTCACTCTCAACTATGGCATGGTTAGTACGAGTTAGATTTTTAATACCTATCTAAAAGGTAAAACTACCAAATCTACCCCCCACAATATCAATGTACACAAAGCACAGAGATGGGCATTAGTCGGTAATTTTTTTTATCAACAAATAAACCGTTTAAAGAATTAATCGTAACAAATTTAATTGCGGTTAATTGAATCCCAATAAATCAATCGGAACTCTTGCGACTAACATTGATTGTCATTTTAAATCGTTAATCGCGATTAAGAAGGTTAATCTTAATCGTTAGTCGATCAAGCCGAACTTCGGCTTCCGGCGTAATATATTCAACTACTACTACTAATTCCTGAAATACAGGTCTCTCAGGGTTCTCATAATTGCCTGTCCTGTTCTCATAACTACTTACATGGACAAAGAAAATCTCTCATTTAAATGTGACTATACAATGAAGATGAGATCGCGAATAATTAGCACGGTTGCGTTATTACTTATGAACACAATATTATTTTAAAACTGAAAATTGCTCTTTTTTGCATTACGCCGTCTACTAACAATGCGTTTCCAATGTCACATTCGAATTGTAATTTTCGAGTGTCAGCGCTTAGACCAATCACACCGCACCGTTTTGACGTTGACCAATGAAATTTGGGTAGTTAAAAACTGACTGAAATTTTGATGAGTTTGATTGGCAGAGTAGCGTGCAGTGTGCACGACGGTGCGCGCGTATATCGAGTTTTTTTTACCCAGGGCTAGTACCACGAAAATCGAACGATTGCGGATTTGTATTTCCATCTGTGTCACACTTGCATATTCGAGGGACAAAGAGGTTTTTCCGTCAATGCCAATTTTCGATGTTCGTGGTAGGCCCGCAGTTTTATGTTGACAATTTGTTTGACCGTGCGTTTACATGCTCGGGCTCTCGGCCGAATGTTTCGGCCATTTTAGTACACGATGATTCGAGACAGACTATATAGAGAAAACTTAAGCCAGACCAGAGACAATTTAAGTACTTTTTCAGGTAGTTTGGTTGAGTTAAAAGGTGTCTTAAATAATTTCACTTCGGGTAAAGCTATTTAAAAAGTGTCTTAAATAGTTTCAATAACCAAAGCTATTCGCGAAACGTCTGGTTGATGTTATTGGTGACAACCAACCAAAAAAGGCACTTTATGGCCAGGTGTGGCATAAAGACAATTATAAGACATGTATAATTAATTAATTATACGTCAACTAGCAGGATGTTGCCGTACGGCACGCATCCGGCAACGACATTCACGATACTATATTACGTGCCGGAGGTGCCGGCGGACTGCCGTGAATGAGGGGCTTTACACATTGGTTGACAGTGACGGGTGCGTTCGGAAATGATAAACTATTTTTTAGAACGAACGACGGCTGGCTGTGTAAATAGTATTTGTAGAAATGGGAACTATTTATCCCGCCACGTGTCAGCACAATCGACGTTCCTTAATGTCTACTTGACATCTGTCAAATCTCATACATATTTGCGCATTCTCAATAATTACGATATTTGTACTTCAATACAAAATGACTCAGTGTAGTGCTCTAAACTGCAAAAATCAAGGCGTTCACGCATTTCCAAAAGACGACAAGCGTCGAAAGGCTTGGGAGCGTGCATTAGGTTTCAAAAACTTCAAAGCAAAACCTACATCCCGTTTATGTTCGATGCATTTTACATCAGACGACTATTTCGGTCAAAGTATATACACAAGTAAGTTTCTCTAATTATTTTTACTTATCCTTTATCTAAGCATGTCTTAAAACTTTTAAATAATGGTGGCTGGCTTTCAGATTACGTGCCGCAAGCAAGATTCCTGAGAAAAACTGCTGTACCTTCTATATTCTCATCCGTTTTAAAGGTACGTATGTAACGTTTTAAGGGTAAGATACACCAAGTGCAATCACCCGCAAGCAGCAACTTGAGACGAGATAAAATTACAAAGATAATATAACTGCAACAACAAGCCAATCGATCCATGAAGAGGAAATGCCTCCAAATGTCATGGAAGTAGACATGGAAGTGGACAGTGAAATATAAATTGCTGCCAGTGCTGAAGTAAAGGACTGTACAGTGCCTGTTGTAGATAATCAAGAATTCTCATCGAAAGGAACGCAAATTGATATGGAACATGTGTCTGGGATGTTTTAAAATGATGACAAAGCTATTCAATTTCATACAAGCTTTGAGTGTTACAAGAATTTCTTTTTTGTATATTCTTTGTATATTCATACTACCTACTCCTGTTATTCTGATAAGTATGGAAGATCAGTTCTTTTTTACCATGATGAAATTAAGGCAAAACAAATGTGTAATTGAATGAAGTAGGTTTTTTCAGAGTGTCAAATATATTTATCACCTGGGTAAATTTGATGTACCAGCTTTGGTCCAAAATCGAGACATGGCCAAGTAAAGATTTAGTACAGTACTATGCCTGAACATTTTAAAAACTATAACATATAAGGATCATATTAGATGGAACCGAATTTCATGTCCAAGGAGGCCGCTGGAAAACATGCCAGCACCAGCATATGTCGTAAAATGCTGTAAAAATTATGGAATAATTAGGGTGACGGTATAACTTATCATCTGTAAAAAAACAATTTATCATGTACTTAATTATAGAATTGTATCTACTTAACAATATCAATGTTGTTTGGTATTTGAATTTTGAATTGGGTAATTTTCCGAAAAGGTAATTAATTTTAAATTGCAAGGGTTAACACTCGGTTAGAGTGTTAACTGTCGCAATTTAATATCAGTATGACTCAGGAAAGTTTAAATTAGTAAGTAATTAATTGATGTTTGTATTAATTGTTGGTACTCCTACTACTACACTCCTACAGTCACAGCGCAAAGAATATGCTCGGTGAACCGAGCGCGCGGCGCGCTCGCGCGCGATGTAAGCGCCCCGCGCTCCCCGCTTCTATCGCGCTCTGCTCGCGCCCCGCTCACGCCACGCGCTAGTCTGACGAAGCCTTTACACTTGAGGTTGAAACGAAAAAAAAAAATCATTTCCCACTTTAAGTGTATTTTTTTATGCCACGACGGTGGCAAACAAGCACACGGCTCGCCTGGTGGAAAGCGGACAACAAAATATATACTCATAGCTAGGGAAAAAATATTACCGGGGCTCTCGGCCGAATGTTTCGGCCATGTTAGTACACGATGATTCGAGACAGACTATATAGAGAAAACTTAAGCCAGACCAGAGACAATTTAAGTACTTTTTCAGGTAGTTTGGTTGAGTTAAAAGGTGTCTTAATTAATTTCACTTCGGGTGAAGCTATTTAAAAAGTGTCTTAAATGGTTTCAATAACTAAAGCTATTTAAAACACAGTTTAACTCACTGAAACTACCTGAAAAAGCTTAAATTGTCTATGGTCTGGCTTAAACTTAATCTATATAGTCTGTCTCGAATGAGCGTGTACTAGGGTGGGCCGACCACGGACTTGAACATATCTGGATGGAGCAATGCGACTGCAAAAGTGTGTCCACATGAGATAGTACTACGGTACCGTTGCATCTCTTTCTAATTAGGGTGACTATAAGTCATAAGTACGTGGGATATTAGGTTGGGAGCGGTTACGCGAACGATCTGGATCGACGATATATACTTAACGATAAAGACATTTTTTTAAGTCATCATATTCATCACGATCTAGTATCGTCGTGTTTATCGTATTTCCAGATCGTTAGAGAGCATCATATTGGGAGTGGTTAGGCGGACGATAATATGTAAAAATCCAAGACCATTATTGGCCAATTTCCCCCGTACTCTATGGTTCCACCTGGACGGGCCCCTCATCGTCATGGATTTTTACCTAATTATCGTCCGTCTAAAACGGGTATCGCATGGGGCAATCATCGGTTCCCTATTATCGACGGTAGGTTGCCCCTCCTACCTTCTCTCGATGCGCTAATTTCTCTTTTGTCTATTACACGGTGCGAGACTGAAAATCGGGACAAAATTATTGTCACGTGTAATACCCATTTAACCTGGAGGGTTACCATGAACCACTTCTTCTCTCTACCGCTCTTGTATGTTCGGGATGGTGCCTCCCCATGCTCGGGCTCTCGGCCGAATGTTTCGAACGCGGGCGAATGCAACCTACTACACGCTCGTCCGAGAGCCTCGGGCGAGAAGCTCGAACGAGAGGCTATTTGAGCTTTGTCATGTAGTTTGGGTGAGTAAAAAGGTCTCTTAAAATGTCTTAAATAGCTTGGGTAGGGTGACAGTATTTACAAACAGTAATTAATAGGGATGATGACTAGGTTGAAAAACTATTATTCTAATTAGTCCGTCAGAAAGATTATCAAACATTATTAGACACGTATTTTTTCCTTTTTCAAGATAACTAAAATTGACGAATATGAAGACTATGAAGAGCGTCAAAGTTCCGTGGTGGGGGCTGGTGACGTCACCTTAGAGTGTGACGTCACGCGAAACTTTAAAGCCCTGTATTTCCGTCATTTTTCATTTGATTAACAAAAGAAAAAATACGTATCGTACTTTTCAATAATCTAACAGACGGACAAATTAGATTTTTTTGTCGTCCAGCCTATTAGGACGGTACAATCGACATTTGTTGAACATGCCGCTGTCTCGGAGAGTCGCTCAGGTTTTTTTTTTCCGATTGTTCTCATCTTGCTAACGGTGAGTACTAGCACAGACATAATCTCGTAGCCAGAATTATTCATACACTTAAGGAAGGAAGAATACGGTTTCGATTCGACAGACATTAAATTATAATAGCCTGATTTTCTCAATATTTATAGATAATATAAGCAAAGTCCTACAAACTTTTCTTCCGGAAGTAGGTAAAAAGTAAAAAAACTAAACTCACTCGATTTTTTAAATTTACGGTTATTTGTCTTCTATCTGTTAAAAGGGAAACCGAAGAAAACTTATTCACGTAAAACCGTTAAGTCTACGAATTGTAAGGATGATAAATGTGTCATTTTATTTCGTTAGAAACAAATTGTAATAGGTATAAACTGGTCTTGACCTATTTTAAACGACTAAAAAAACATAAAACCATAAAAACCTTACAAGAAAAACGTTTGTACTTAACATGTGTGTACTGTACCTACATATTTATGACGATTAGCATGTAACGATATTTTGTTGCCAACACAATACTAGATTTTCGATATATCCGTTACGTTAAAAAAACCGGCTATTATATATTATTTCCCAAATAATCAAAAATGTTATACAAGCTGTCCATTTCAATTCAATGACTGGATTATTATTATACGGTCTTGTGGAATACGAAGAGTCGTAATACAAATACTTACCTGCGAATAATCTCGAAAATAATCGTGCCACGTTATATATTGGGAACAACCTAGGTATACAGTACTATGTTTAAATATGTGTCTGTAATGTACCTATCGAAATATATTTCAGCAAGCATCTTCCTACGTTATACAAGTAAGTGAAACAATAAACATGCCAATAAAAATATTCAGAATATTTTACTCTTACTTTCCCTAACTAATAAGAATCCTGTAAAATCGACTCACAACGTGCCGACATCATAGTCACCCTACCGAGCTTGTTTTGTAATTTTATCGGAAAATGTACATAAAATTGTATAATTTTGGCTTACCTGTGAAACGATATTCCACAACCAAGATAGCTTTCACTCCGACAATCCTTTATGCAACACGTTTTGACCATTTTAGCTGATTTTCAAAATAATTTGTATAAATAATAAACGGCGCCATTTATGTTGGTATTTAGAAAGTTTAAAAAGTCAAAGTTGGGGATACCAGTTAATATTCAAAAAGTTACTAATGTCTACCATATTTATTGAAATGTTTTTTTTTGTTATTCACTTCTTTGATTTAAAGGGTTATTAATATGAAAATCACAATTGCTTACAATTTACTAAAAAGATAACAAAATCCTTATTTGTATATAGTACTAAAATAAAATAAGAAGATATTTATTTTTAGTAGTAAACTGTTATAAACACTCCCAAAATAGTATCTTATGAAAATTGGCAACATGTGCGAGTGGGACAAAGCACCACTTGGAAGTGTCTCATGTGGACCGTTTTCTCTCGTTCATTTAGTATGGCGAAAAGCGAGATAGGACCGTCCCCTATGTGGAAGTTCCTGGGGCCGACCGAATCATTCGGCCGAGAGCCCGAGCATGTAAAAGCACCATTACACAAATCTTCGGCAACAGCTGACGTCACGCTTCACTGCCACTATTGTATACTATTTTATACGTTTCTGCTTCTTAGTTACCACTGCAGAATAAGCTTTATATCAATGTGTTAAAGTTCTCTTTTGTATGAGATATTTCTTCTGTTTTGAGCGCCATGAGCGATATTAGCACTGGTTCATGCACCGATACCGATTGAAGTATGCAGTGCAGTGCAATGCAATACAAGTGATTGATGTTTTTTTACTGTGTTTTTCTTGTATAGAAGTTAATTTGGAAAGTAAAACTATATTTGGTTTGTGCAGTAGTTGCTATTCATTGTTTTATATATAAAACAAATTGGTTTTTGACGGAAATAAGTGCCTTACGTTATGTTTTGATACCAAAGGTGAAGTCAATTGTTTTGTTTGTGAACATACTTTGTCAAGTCGGAACTTCTACAAAAGTTAAGAAGAAGTGATGAAAATATGTGTTTTAGCTATATTGGTGTCGTCTAAATTCAATAGATGAGTCTCTAATAGGTACCAATATTTGTGTGTATAAGCTGACCGAATGCAGGAGTATACATGTTGAATACCTACTTAAGTATATTAAATGTTCTTTTTTCGATTTGAAACATATCCAGGTTCGAAATAATAAAGTCACTGTTAGAGTATTTCGAAAAAAAGCACAAATTTGTTTTTAAAATGCGGTATTATGTGAGAAAAACCAATCGAGGCAACACTCCTCAAAAATGTATGCAAGAAGCTGCTTTTGCAGTGATAAAAGAAGGAAAGAGTTTACGAGCAATTGCCAAGGAATTTGGGATCTGCCATGCCACACTGTTCCGGTTCATTCGGAAACTGAAGTCAGGTGAAAACCCAACAGTTGGCTACAAACCTAAGCTACTATTTACCGCGGAGCAGGAACAGGAAATTGTGAAGCATTTAGTACTATACGCTAAGGTTATCTGTGGCTTAACCATAGAACATATCAGAAAACTCTCCTGCCAGTTTGCAAAAAGATGGAAGTATAACATCCCTGAAGGTTGGATTAAAAATAATATGGCGAGCAAGGATTGGGCAGACAAGTTCGTTTTAAGGCATAATATTTCTGTGAAACCAACAAAAGACTCAAATATAAACAGTTTCTATAACCAATTGTACAAGTTGATTGAAGAACACAAATATCTACCATCAAGAATTTATTATTTAGAAGAAATTACTATATCAATGGTCAAGTGTGCATACAAGAAGTCAACTACAAAAATAGGTTTAACATATGACCATGCCTGTATGACATTAGCAGCTAATGCATTAGGTGACAAGATCACACCATTGTTTTTATTGAACTCGGTCAAGTATGGCTTAAGAGACCGTTCAAAGCTTTGCATCGCCAAAACTGGCTCAATGAATTCTACAGACTTCCTGAAATACTTAAATCAGTTTATAGATCATACGCAACCATGCAAAACTGATCCTCTCCTATTAATTCTAGACAGCGATAAATATATTGATATTAGTGTTTTAAAGAAAGCAAGTCAAAACTCTATTACGCTCCTTTGTCTTCCTAAGTCTCAGGATACCATGGAGCCTTTTGTGAAAGTAGCGGAGTATGTTAAAAAAGACAATTTAAAACGTATACTGTCAAAGCCTCAAGAACATGATGTGTTAGACATAGTTAGTGAAGTGACACCGACAAGCGTGGAGTTGGTGGACTGTTTCCGGAAGAATGGAGTTTGGCCTTTCAACCCGAGTGTCATCACTGGTGGTGAATTTGTGGCTGATCCTGGAGACGAGTATGATTTTAAAGTGAGTATTCTTCTAAAAGTGCATAATCAAATCTTTGTGTCATATGATGTTATTAGTTATTCTGATAAACAAAAACTGATTGATGAAACAAACACTTTTGTATACATATAAGAACATAGATGTGAAATAAAAAAACTTCTTACTTCATTCTTTTAATAAATCAATGTGTAAGAGTCATACCTAAAATGCATTACAAAAATATTTCATTAAAATTCAAGTTACCATTCTCTTACTAAACAATCTTAAATAGTTTAGTTTAGTTTAGTTTAGTTTATTTATCACATTAAACAAATCTCATACAGTTAAATATACATTTTCGCTTATACTACTGTTTGTCTAATGATCGTTTAACAATTCAAAATTTATAAATAATAATAATAAGGAAATTCAACTTCAATAGTTAACACAAAAAAATAAGATACAATAAAAAATAACTAAAAGGAATGTCAAAATGTAAAACTAAAATATTAATTTATATAAAATTATAAATGTCGACACAAAAAGAAATAAATAAAAAATAAAAAGTTGTACTAGAAGTACCCATCAAAATTGAAAATATGTCAGGATCAATACGCTAGTACTATGTAGTACTGATCAAAGTTTAATTAAATTAAATAAAAATGTCAAGTTAGTAATGATGCCAATTTATAAATTATGCAATTTATTTATTTATTTAATTTCCATCATGTACTCAAATATCTATATATTCTTTTACAGAGTAATATTCTTTATCCAACAAAAGGTTCTTAAGTCTGCGTCTGAACGCTTCTTCATTACGTTCATTTTTTAAATCCGCGGGTAGATGTTCGTAGTAATAACAATTGTAAAGCAGGAATCAAATCATTTATTATCATTATCATGTGATCGGGTAGCCCAGTGGTTAGGGCGTCTGCCGCGAAAGCAGGAGCCCTGCTCAGGGGGGGCCTTGGTCACTTTTTCTGTAGTATATGACATCTGTTTCAATTTATAATTTTAAATAAGATTATTAACGTATAAACTTACGTATGTCATACTGACATTAAATTGCAACTGTTAACACTCACGTATTTTTGTACGTTGGCGTGACATGTTTCGACTGCATCGGGCAGTCATCGTCGGACAGACAGAGTGGTGTTGTCACCTTCGTGGCTCGGGCATCACTACTGAGTGAGGACTAAAAGCAATCATAAATAATGAATAAACATGATATGTT
The DNA here is from genome assembly GCA_949128165.1 of Lathronympha strigana. NCBI lineage: Eukaryota > Metazoa > Arthropoda > Insecta > Lepidoptera > Tortricidae > Lathronympha > Lathronympha strigana. The sequence continues at coordinate 9,938,871 of OX421926.1, read as the reverse complement.
CCGTCATGGCGATGGCGGTTGTGTATTAGATTATTGTCGCCCCTTACGCAGTTTTGAAAAATACCTATTCCTTACTTACAAGCATACACCAGAAGGATACTCCCGTCGATTACACAGGCCGATAGGACCGATTGGCCACGACGAATCGCGCCGTGTAATACTGGCATAATAAACACGTAAATGGGCGTGGCACGCGTCACACTGGGCCTATACCACGAAAATCGAACGATTGCGGATTTGTACTTCCGTCCCTCTTACACTTGCAAATTGGAGTGACAAAGAGGTTTTCCCGTCAATGCCAATTTTCAATGTTCGTGGTAGGTATGCTGACATTGACTGCATTAGCAACTTACTGCATGTGCTCGTCAAACTTCTCGCGTACGTCAGTCTTCATTCGACCGCGTAAGATAATACGTAATTAAAACAATACAAAAATGCCGTATTGTGCGATAGTGTCGTGTCGAGTGAAAAGCTGGGAATTGAAAGAAACCCCTGGATTAGTTTCTTTTCACCGGTAAGTAGAAAAAAAATTATATTTTGCAATATTTCCAAAAAGTATAACATTGAGATGCTAAAGCAGTATTCATATTGCTCGCTGGCTATAGCCGGCGATCACAAGATCACTTGAGTAACGCGCAATGTATTTAGAACGTCGCTCAAAACGTGACCAGCAGCCATCTTGTTTATCACAGATATTTGTTTCTGAGTTATGGATGTTTTCTATGTAGGTATTTAAGTATTTATACTTATATGTGTGTATCTGTCTATTATATATAGCATCGCCTAGTACCCACAACACAAGCCCTATTGAGCTTACCGTGGAACTGGACTAGGTCGATTTGTGTAAGATTGTCCCATAATATTTATTTATTATCTTGTTAGTGATCGACTTTAGAGCCGGGCCAGTTTTTATCGATAATTTCAGTCGACAACTTGTCTGCTATAGTAGAAATTAATTAAAATTACTTTTCATATTTAAAATAAAATCGTAAAGAAAATATAACAAAATACAAGTGGCCGTTACTCAAGTCATTTAAAAAATACGCGCCTGAAGCAAAACGACGCTCTACGCTGTCACTGCAGCCGCTATAACAACAAAAACTAACAAACGGAACAAACTAAGTATTAAGGGAGCTCCCATACAACAAACGTTATGTTTTACAGTTTTTGTAGATAATGGTACGGAACCTTTCGTGCGCCAGACCGACTCGCATTTGGCCGGTTCTATTATTGTTAATTTTTTAAATATATTATACACCATGGTTTCTAGGTTCCCGCCGGAACCACAGCTAAAAGAAAAATGGATCCAAATGACAGGCAGAAAAGACTGGATACCAACAAAAAATAGCACGATCTGCTCAAAACATTTTAGACAGTCCGATTACATAATTAATTACAAGAGACGGTGCTTAAAGCCAGCTGCAGTTCCTACACAGGAGGTCAATCGTTTAATAGTTCAAGTAAGTAATTTTATATTTATGGCATGATTCATAAACGCATATCAAACATAGTTTAACTGAATAATGATTGGTCCTTTCCGTATCTGTCAGTTTGACATTTGCCTTTAATTAAAAGGGTGAAAACGTAATTTAACGAAAGCGTCTGTTAACTTTTTAATAGGACTTCCGGTTGGTACTCAAAATGGCGAGGACGTCTCCAGAATAGTTTTTAATCCGTTTAATGTATGTGTAGTATTGATAGCTTATTATGCAGTGTGCTCCAAATTAAGAATTACTCCTGAAATGCGTTTAATTACTCTTTGGTCATCACTCGGCGGTAAAGTGAATGTCATTGGACTTTCAGGACTGTGTAAACAAACCGCCATATTGAAATTGTCTTTGAATGATGAATTTACTAGTGATGGGGAAGTGCTATTTTAAGTCAAAATAAATCGATTACTAAAATACCAAAAGTAAAACACATCTCATCTTCATATTTTTAATTGGTTTAATATTCTGTAAAATCGGTGCTTGAAGTTTTACTAGAGTCACCAGTCTTAATTATAAAAGGTGGCGTTACATCATCGGTATACCCTATCGATGATGCCGTCTAAGTTTTTCATTTTATGCTCTTCTCCTATTACATGATCCACGCATTTCTTCCACTGCATGCATCCGCATCTGAATTTAGGTATTTATTTAATTTTAAGTATATTATACCTTACGCTAAGATCCTTTATTCATTTACTTACCGTGTAGTGTACACTATGCCTATATCAGGTAGATACCGTGAGTACCGGCATTACAATGTCACTAACTTAGTCACATCCCTAAACGTCATAGACAAACGTAGAATATAAAAGAAACAAAAACGTCATTGCATTTTGTCGAAATAACGTAACTTTTAAATCGTATTGAATTTTCAATGAAATTTCCAAGATTAAGTAATTTTTCCTGTATTATTTGTTTTTTACGAGAAAGGCTATTTTAATAGTGTATGTTTTCAATGACTTTTGATGAGGTGGTGTGAAACTTTAAGGAGTAACAGTGATAAATCAAAGTGACGCCGTTTGTTTACATAGTCCTGAAAGTCCAATGACATTCTCTTTAGGAGAAAGGATGCCACGAACATTTAAAAAAAAGGTTTTCTCCATACCTAGAACAAAAACAAGAGCTTACTTTGACATTGGCAAAATTGTTCTAAATTGGACAGCAAGAATTTTTTTTTTTATAAAATTGAAACATGTTGAATAAGGGAGGTTATTGTTATCAATTGATTAAAATAACTTAGTGCCGCGTTTTGACTAGTTTTCAAGTATTTAATAAAATATACAATTACCTGATACTCTTGTGTTCTACTGCTTAAATATGTTTTTTAGTGCTTATCTTAGTTGTGATTTATTTCTTCAAATCTACATTTTACACCGAAATCGATGCACACTTTTACCAATTTTGTTTAGATAAATATCGATAGTTGCCAAAGCGGACCCAAGGCTGCTTGAGCCGTGGCATCACACACATTGCCACATTGGTTTAACGATACTCATGTATGTTATGTTTATACTGTTTTTGTAATTGTTTTTATAAATAAATAAATAATCAGCCGGGAAAAAAACGCTAGGAAGAACTATCGATACGATGTTATATATTATATCGACATGCCCTCAACTCTTAATCGTGGAAGCCATTGAGCTCATTGATCACAGACAAGACAACCTAAAAACGTAGCATAGCCGGGCAACCAGCCGACCGCCTCTGTCACGCATCCGGTGAATTCACTCTATATTAGAGCCCCCGTTGCTAACTTCAGTCTGCGGCCGGCGTTCGTGCGGGTAACATTGTTGTATTACGGAAGTTTGAACGTGATTTACGTCATCCAAGATGCATTATTGTTGCGTAAAACTGTGCGGCAAGAACACAAAAACATCTGGTGTGCAAAAAGATAGTATTTCGTTTCACAGGTAAGCAGGTTTTTCTAAATTTCAGTTAAAATTAAATATCTTTAAAGCGTGAAATTTTAGAAAGTCGTTTTCTAATACTTTGCTCGAAGTATAACTCCTTCCTTGTCTAGCGTAACGGGCAAGTCGGGCAACGCATGCCACAATTATTTTCCGTCCGAACTAGAGATGTCCATAGTGTCGGTTTGTTTACTATCGATAAGGTAATTATGGAGAAATTAAAACGTCTTTATTCTCCATCGTAACGAGCAACAGACTCCACGAGTCTATCCGAACTAGTGATGTCCATATTGTCTGTTTGTTAATTATCGATAAGATAATTAAGGTTAAATTAAATCGTCTTTATTCTTAAATGAATTGAGGTTTTTGAAAAGTGTTAAAGTATAATTTTAAATGTTTCGTCCCATTCTATTTTGTTAACTAAAATGTGTAGGTATCCTCTCTTTCAGGTTTCCTAAATGTCCAACTATGAAGGAAATGTGGATGAAAGCAACAAAACGACCATATGATTGGATTCCTGGTCCAAGCAGTGTCATATGTTCTCGGCACTTTAAATCGGAATATTTTAAATTAACGGAATCGAATAATAGACGAATTTTGTATCCACATGCCGTTCCTACGCTTCACCTTCCAATTGTGGTAAGTAAATTTAGGTTAAAACTACATTTCGTTTTTTTTTTATATTGATAATTTGTTGAGTACGCACTTTACAACATTTAGGTATAGTAGATCACCAATATCAACACCATGTATACGAAATAAGACCACCGTATTAAAATTCTGTTTTAAATATATTTTTAATCCTTCTAGATACCTGAGGAGGAGAGATCTATTGCTCCAAGTCAAAAAACCTTTCCAGAAGCTGCAAAAGTAGCGCAGACTTTACCAACAGCAGAGGTACGTTTATGTAAAAATAGTAATTCTGACTACATTGAAAAATAAACTTTCATATTTGCAAGGGATGCAGAGGGATAAATTTATCCATCTGAAATGATAATAAAAAAAATCGGCGATGTGAGGTCGTAATAATATAATAAGTAATGATAATTAGAAAACTATCAAACCCGATCGTAGGACTGCATAAACTGCATTTCTTGTAACGAAAACCTTGCACTCATTTGCTAATGAAGATTTGTTTCCCAATTTATCTAGGCACCAATTCGATTTCAAGAATACGAATCACGTAGTAGATTTAATAATATTGGTTATAGAAAAATATATGTAGGATGTAAGATTGATGAATGCATGGAATGGAACGGTAAAGCGTGATAGTATGTATGTATCAGAGCGAGGCAACTATATTTTAGTGTTAAGTTGGTAGTAACGGATTTCCGGAGGGATTCGATGCTATGGCCGCGACTGAGGTGTAACGTTCTTGATTTTTCTAAATTAAACTCAGTGTTTATATAAAACTCTCTTTATTTCTACTCCCGCAGGGCCAATAGTTATAACGTATTTTAAAAGCGTTATAGTTAGTTTAAAGTAACTAAAAGTTAATGATTATGCATATAAAAGTTTATTTTGGAAAATGTGTTTTATTTATTGCACCAGAAAGGATATATTATGATCATTTGACTGTACCCGCAATGTGGGGCGTGGAAGCCATTGAGCTCATTGATATAAGCAAAAGGGGAATATAATATAGTACCAGGTGTACGTTAAACTATAACAGTTCTTAAAAAGAAAGGATTTTGACCTCGGCTGGGACTCACTGTTACCCAGAGTCGCGGGATCGATTTTTTTCACTTTTCCTTGCCATTGACAGGTAAACCTCTTTGTCACGACAATATGCAAGTGCGACAGAGATGTAGATACTAATCCGCAATCGTACTATTATCGTGGTACTGAGCGCCTACCACGAACCGCGAACGAAAGTATACCTCCCTTTCGCACTTGTGATTTCTCACTCAAGTGCGACAGAGAGGTGAAACTTCGTTCGTGGTTCGTGGTAGGCCTTCAGGCCGAGGTGTCGGTTCGTGTGTAGGGCTGCCATCTCGTACATTGCCGAAACCGGACAAAAAAGTTAAAAAACCCGGACGTTTAATTAAAATCGCGGTCGCTCCCCGGACACTAAAGAAATCAATTTTTAATTTAAAAATTTAGCTTTTGCTAGGGATTGACCTGAATCCAAAAATGTCCGGGTTTATCCCGGACAGTTCTAAAAATCCGGGCCGGACGCTCCAAACTAGGACAAATCCGGGGAAACCCGGACGGATGGCAGCCCTAGCTGGGACTCACTGTTACCCAGAGTCGCGGGATCGATTTTTTTCACTTTTCCTTTCCTTTAGAAATCAACACGCCTACCAAGAAAATTGCCATTGACAGGTAAACCTCTTTGTCACGACAATATGCGAATAGTGCGACAAAGATGGAGATATTAATCCGCAATCGTACTATTATCGTGGTACAGAGCGCCTACCACGAACCGCGAACGAAAGTATACCTCCCTTTCGCACTTGTGGTTTCTCACTCAAGTGCGACAGAGAGGTGAAACTTCGTTCGTGGTTCGTGGTAGGCGTTCAGGCCGAGGTGTCGGTTCGTGTGTAGGGCTGCCATCTCGTACATTGCCGAAACCGGACAAAAAAGTTAAAAAACCCGGACGTTTAATTAAAATCGCGGTCGCTCCCCGGACACTAAAGAAATCAATTTTTAATTTAAAAGTTTAGCTTTTGCTAGGGATTGACCTGAACCCAAAAATGTCCGGGTTTATCCCGGACAGTTCTAAAAATCCGGGCCGGACGCTCCAAACTAGGACAAATCCGGGGAAACCCGGACGGATGGCAGCCTTAGCTGGGACTCACTGTTACCCAGAGTCGCGGGATCGATTTTTTTCACTTTTCCTTTCCTTTAGAAATCAACACGCCTACCAAGAAAATTGCCATTGACAGGTAAACCTCTTTGTCACGACAATATGCGAATAGTGCGACAAAGATGGAGATATTAATCCGCAATCGTACTATTATCGTGGTACAGTCACCAGCAATAGTATATGACGCCATGAAGGCCGCAAAAATATGTGACACGCTCTTATGGCGGTACAAACAAGACTGTGTCAGATTATTTTGCAGCCTTCATAGAGTCCTATACTATTGCAGGTGACTGTACAGGCCGAGGTGTCGGTTCGTGTGTAGGGCTACCATCTCGTACATTGCCGAAACCGGACAAAAAAGTTAAAAAACCCGGACGTTTAATTAAAATCGCGGTCGCTCCCCGGACACTAAAGAAATCAATTTTTAATTTAAAAATTTAGCTTTTGCTAGGGATTGACCTGAATCCAAAAATGTCCGGGTTTACCCCGGACAGTTCTAAAAATCCCGCACCCCGGACGGCTTCCAAACTAGGACAAATCCGGGGAAACCCGGACGGATGGGCAGCCCTATTCGTGGGCCATATAGGTTGCGTAACCTAACTGGAATCAGTCGTGTGACGGCGACCGAAGTGTCAACAGCGTGTTCATCTGCCAATATCGAATAAAACTAAGCATAATGCCGTGTTGCGCTTTTTTTGAGTGTTTTAACAGCTCAAGACGTAAAAACAAAGCCCACGGTATCACTTTCCATTCGTGAGTTAATGTTTATTATATTTTTTAGCGAAATATTCAAAATAATCTTGGTTATTGAGTGAGAGAGACAGCCGAATATGTAATAGCTACGCGAGTAACACGTTCATCCGATTGTCGCATTACGTCACCCGTCACCCCACTCTATAGCGATAGCTTCAGCCAAACAAATTCTGACCAACGTATTTTTAATTCCTGCGCTCCTATTACTTGAAATACATCTGACAAAACTGATCACTACATACTCGTAGTATAAAAGAAAGTCGCTTTCCGCTGGCGGTATGTGTGTATGTATGCTTAAATCTTTTAAACTACGTAACGGATTTTGATGCCGTTTTTTTAAATAGATAAAGTGGTTCAAAATCAAGGTTTATATGTATAATACATTGCACCCGTGCGAAGCCAGGTATTATATTTATTTTGCTTAACTTTAATATGATATGTGTAATGGGTAAATCATGTTTATATACATACGTATTTCACGATTTTGGGCATTTAGGATACGTTTGTTAGACTCGCAAGCAATTGCATATATCCATACTAATATTATAAATGGGAAAGTGTGTGTCTCTGTTTGTTTGTCCGTCTATCGCAGCAAAACGGAGTGACGAATTGACGTGATTTTTAAAGTGGATATAGTTGAAGGGATGGAGAGTAACATAGGCTACTTTTTGTCTGTTTCTAACGCGAGTGAAGCCGCGGGCAAAAGCTATATATGGGCATTTTCAAAAACAGGGTACCATTTCCTTTTTTTTGAAAATATAGGAAGTTTTGGGTTTTTTATAGCCAGTATCACGAGTACTATTGATTTAAAAAAAGAAAAAGAGTGTCCCATTGGTTTTGGTTAGTTTCGTAACGCATTTTTTCATATATTTTTGCATGGGCCGTTATACAAACAAAACTGTTTTTTTTTTTCTGTACAAGACTTATGGAAAACAGAGGACCTATTTTCACTTTTTTCTGATAAATGCCCGTAGATATATATTAAGTTGTAGTATAATAATTTAATATACAGATTTCCTGCCGACGAAGAATGGAAAGATAAGTGGCTCACAGTCGTTCGTAGACAAAGAAGGAACCCAGAGTGGATATCTACCAAAAATAGTAGAATATGTTCCATACATTTCAAACCAGAACATATTTACATCACCAATAAAGGTAGAAGGAGGATTAGAGAAGGCGCTATTCCTACGTTTCGGGTAATTCTTTACTTCACGTTCTTTTTTTTAATAAGTTTTAAGGCACGAATCAAATTATTTATTATAAATTGAAATAGATGTAAATGTAATATATACAGTATAAAGTTGTTAATACTGGTGGCACGGAACTCTCAGTGTGCGGCAATTATACAGTTTCGGATTTTCCTGTACTTCCTGTACTTTGTTAGAGCCGATCGGCTCGGCTCAAACGCGCTCAGTCTGTGCCAAACGGTTGCGGTAGCTCGACGCATTTGGTTGAAAAAATATTACGTCTAAATATAGTAAATATGCCGTCATGTGTAGTGAGATACTGCACAAACTATACCGGAAGAGCAAACAAAAGTCAAGGAGTGACTTTTCACACGTAAGTTTACTTGCATTTTCATCTAGTTACGCTTAATTTAATAATTTTTGCATCAATATCGATGCGCCATGAGGTGGCGGCCATGTTTCGTTAGCGTCAAAGAGTAAAAAAAGGTCTAAATAGACGTAACAATATCGAGGTGCTAACGTTAATACAGAGGTATTTTTATTACAGATAATGTATTTTTTTTACACTTATTTTATTTTTTATTTTTATAATGACTGTTTTTATATACCTGCAGCTATTAAATGTACCTATGTTACTTGTTAGTGACAAAATGAATACAGTAGCTTTCTTAGAAAACACAAATACATAAATATAAATAAATCAAACTAAATTTTGAACCCTTTATAGTCGGAGTTTTTTAGGTGTCCAATTTTTGTAGTTTTTAATATGTTATTTATTAGAGCTTATGTAACGAAATTTGGGTAGTACATTTTTCGTGATACCTTTGGTTTAAAAAATAATGCTGATACCATATGGGACCGCTAGGCTGGTACTGCGGTAAAGATTTGGAAATACTATGAAATGAGTAAGAGTACTATTATTTAATTAATCAGTCAGCCTCTTCGGTTGCAACCGGTCGGACTCTTCCTTCATGTGTATCGGAGATTCGAGCTACGATGAGTTATGGTCGAAAACAAATAAGATCTACTCGTACTATTAAATGTGTTCAGTCAGATAAACACGTTCGTCGTACTACTGGTAGTGTCGTATTAATATTTCTTGTTATAGAAGATTTGTAACCATGTTGGGAAATTGTGGTGAACTTTGTACTTAGTTGTGGTATTGTTGTTGTTTTTAATTTTAAACTACAGTTCACTAATTGAAATATTTTAGAAGTTTGTGATACTTATCTTATATGTAATATGTAACGTTAGCGCTGGCAAGAGACCGGCGAAGGGTGTCACTGAGCGCGGCGTGCGGCGTGCCTCGAAAAGCGGCCCGCACTTCAATATTAAATGAATTATTTATTTTTTAAGTGGACTACGGAAAAAGGTTATTTCTATTTACACCACTTTTATTCAAGGTTTCCTCCAGCGGACCATGAAAATAGAGAAGCATGGATTAAATTTGTCCAGAAGAATCGGAGTGAAGAAACTTGGTTACCTTCGGTTTACACACGCATATGTTCCGTGCATTTTAAAGAAGACCAAAAATATACCACAAAAACAGGACGGGTCTTCCTTAAGAAATCTGCGGTACCATGTTATAATGTAAGTTTTTTTATGTTGTGTATGTAATCTATGAAATTACTCCACTGACATAGAGCATAGCTCTTAAATATATGGTGATAATGATGTAATCTATTATATAAATAAAATCATGGGAAAATCTTACAGAAGATTGTTGTCTACAGGTCTTGTAAAAAAAATGCATACTTAATTTCTTTTCGGCCAGAAAAAGTTGGTATAGCTGAAAGTTTCAGAACCGTTGTCTGAATCTGTAAGCGATTCGGAATCAATATTTGACACCCCTAGAAAAATGGTTCTGAGAAAAGTCAAACTACCATGTATTTCTAGTACTTAAGGTAAGTTTCCAGTTTGTACCAATACCAATGCTACATAGTGCGACATTCATTTGTCCGTACAGCTCCGGATAGGCCATACCAACCAAACCAATGCCGTATCTTTTTTTCTACGTCTTCCTGACTAATCTATGCCGGGATCAACATCGCGACTAAACGTCGAAAGCGCCATGCAAATCACGGCGCTTACGACAATGCAGAAGCGGAACATCTCGTGACCTAAACGTGTAAGCGCCGTGAAAATAGCGGCGTTTACGACGTTTTGGTCGCGTGGTTGACGCCCCTAGTTTAGTTTGCAGGCTACGTTCCATGTTTGCAATGTTTGCCTACGGCGCTCCTCTATAACAATGTCCGAGCGATAGTGTCGTACTTTAGCCAGTCGTACACAGTGACTCGGCGACGTTGCCGCTTCGTGCAAGATAATAAATGGCCGCCTGACCCTCAGTTGGCAGTGACGCCAGTGACCCCGCCTTGAGTTGGCTGCGCTGTGTTGTTGTTTTTTTTTGTTGAGTTTAAACGTATTAGTGAGTGTTTAAACGTAAGTACTAGTTATTTTGTTTTGGAATTATAATATCGATTATATGTAGGTGTCCATAGCTATCTTTATATTAAGGAAAATTCGCGTATAAGAAAATTAGGAGAAAAAATAATACTTACGTAAACTTGTCTGATGAACATAATATTAAGATTGTGTAGGTAATGTAAGATGTAAGTATGTATGGTTATTTTTTCGACACGCTTTCCGGCCCAAACATATAGACTGGGCCTAGGTAGAGTGTTATATTCATCAAGTTTTTTTTTCGTTTTTAAGTACTCATACTCATACTGCTTTATTCATAAAACCAATTTACATGTCAAAAAAATTACAATATTAAACAAAGATTTGGATTCTATTATGTAGGGTAAGTTGTTGTTCAAAGAAACACCCACATTTTAATAACTATTGAATCCGTGGTATTTTAATAAGAATTGAGTTGGCAATGGCATTCACGGTTTCGACTTATTTTTGAAGGTTGATGTTTTACAGGCTTTTTTCCACAAAATAATTTTTGTTCCATTGTGTCCTTGTGCATGTTTCCTTTGAAACTTTCAGATTTCAAATCAGATTCATTTCAGTTCAGATTTTTTACGGTTAAACAGATGTAACAAATACAATCAACCATTAAACAACTGGGCTATTCAACATTAAAACGGTGTTATAAATAAGTGGCATTTATATTATTTTAATCTTTCAATAAATTTATGAAATAAGAAAGGCTGGTAGTGAGTACAACAAACAAAAAAATACCAAACTCGTTTCTATGCTTTGATTAAAAAACACTAACTAAATGTAAATTAAAAAAAACTTGTTTTGCCATACTGATGCACAATAACGCTCGCTGCTCGTGACGTCGTGACCCTTTTCCGGTGCGTGCTTTCGTACTGGGGAGTTTTTGCGGGGCCCTGAGTTTCTTGATAGCCAGCACTAGCCGGCAACGTCATGTTTCCAAGATATCGCAGTTTCACCATGCTCGCCTCGCTTGTGTCAACATTGGACTACTGACCCTAAATGTATTTTTCCTTAGTAGTCCTCAAGTGTAAGAATATGTTACGAGGTTACGACATAACCATGCTTAACTAGTTTTATTAAATTACCATAGAAAATATACACTTGATGTGCATGTAGGTCATTTAATTATAAATAATATAGTTATTCTCAATATTCCAGATGGGTCGCTATAAAAAAGTAATCCGAAAAATGGGCAACCACACAGAAGACGCGATGAGAACCGCTCTCGAGCTTATACGACTGTACGGCTTCAGTCTGCGACAAGCCAGCACGCAATGCAACTTAAGCTACGCCACTGTCCGTAGATATGTAGTCCTAGCGAAAAAAAACGAAGGCAAACCTATACGCTTGACGCCCAACTATGAAGTTAACAGGGTTTTTAGCGCAGAAGAGGAAGCATGCTTAGCGAAATACGTTAAACAAGCAGCGGAGAATTTCAAGGGTTTAACCGCTGAAGGATTCTCTTCGCGAGATTGTCGGCGACTCGCTTATGAAATGGCGATAATTATTGATAAAAAAATACCAAAAGCATGGCATAATGCCAAGATGGCGGGCTTGGAGTGGCTCAGGCTGTTCAAAGAGCGCCATGACATATCTCTCGCGAAAAGGAAGGCGGGAGAGATAATAAGAGAAACGGTGTTTGATAGAGATGAAATGGAGGCGTTCTTTTGCCATTTGAAAATTGAGAAGACGGTAAGATTAAATTATGAAAATAAAGTATTTTTTCGACGGTTATTTAGTCTTTTTCTGGCCATTACTTACTACTGTTGTTTTTCAGGATCTAAAAATATATAAAGGCATGTGTTCTAACATGTTACGAAAATTAAAAAGTTTGCGGTATAAGTATTCTGCGATATCACGTTTCCTATTAAAAAAATATTCTGCTCCACACACTTGTCCAATATTAACCAAAATAATTCAAAATAGACATCAGTTTTGTTTCACTTCTACTATAGAAAGCGTCATTAGTCTGACAAGTCAAGGCTGCAGTAGATTTTTTTTAAATTAATTATGTGCTTTCCTTTTTTTCTGTATGAAAAACAGGGATGCATATATTTAAAAAATCTGCTGCCTTGGCTTGTCCGACTGCATTATTATACCTAATACCAGAGCTGGGCACCGTTAATCAAATAGTTAACTTCGTTAATCGCTAATCCGTTACAAAAAAAGTTAACTTCGTTAATCGTTAAAGCGCTACTTTTCGGAAGACTTAACGGAAGTTAACGTTAATCGTTAATCCGTTAACACGTGGTAAAAAGGGCATCTTTGAGTTAGATCTACAACTTACAGTTAATCAGTTTCCTTCAAAAATATCCAATTTACCATCAGAGTACCTTTGAAAATTCAGGAGTTTTCTTAATGTCTCATATATGGCTTCATCTTGTAGACCTCCGAGGTCACAGACAAAATAACAATGTCTCAAGTTGGAGGACAGAGCTAGAAATTATCGAGCAGTTTCATTATACCATCCCTGGTGTTCAAAATCAGGGCCACTGCAGCAAATTGATGGCTTGATTAAGAAAATACCCCAACTAATTATGAAAACCCTCCAATCACGTTGGACGTGTCAAAAAGATGAATGTCTGTGTTTACCGACCAATTCTACTTTGCCATCCCTGGTCTTCATCATCAGGTACACTCCACCAAAATGTTGGTAAACCCCAAAAAAATTTTCAAGTTTATAAGGAAACCCTCAAATCATAATGCATGTGCCGTTAAAATTTGAGGAGTTCTTTGATTTCTTCATGTATTCTATGAATTCAAAATATGAATGTCTCAAATAGGATGGGAACTAACAGACAGTTCCACTTTGCCATCCCTGGGCTCCATCATCAGCTCCACTCCACCAAATTGATGGTTTTCGTAAATAAAAATGCTCCAGTTTCTTAGAAAATACCCAAATCATCATGCATAAGCCTATTAAATTTGAAGAGTTCCCTCAATTTCTCATGGATCCCATCATCAGAAATGAATTTTGAGAAAAAAAAGGGACCAATCTGCAACCACCATGGATAATTTAAAATCGGTTCAGTATTGACGAAGTGCTGACGTAACAAACATAAAAATAAAATAAAAATAAAGAATAATAATAATAAAAATCACATTAATTGAGAAAATCTTCTTTTTTGAAAATTTGTAGTCGGGTGGAAACAGGTTTTTTGCCGCGTGGCGCCGTATGTGCGGTATCTTTTTGGTAAGTATTTTGGAACTGGATTAACGATTAACGGACTTGGGAAAACTTAACGGAAGTTAATGATTCCGTTAACATATTCTAAAGTTAACTTAAAAGTTAATCCGTTAATGAAAATGTTAACTTCGTTAATTAACGATTAACGGATTAACGAGTTAACGCCCAGCTATGCCTAATACCTATGTAGGCACTTAGGTATTATACTGTCATAGGTTCGTCTCCTTTGAATCAAATTGACTCCCAATGATCAAATTAATCATCATAGGTAGTTGTATTTAAATGATAGTGTAATGAATGAAGTTTCATGTATGCATTAATACCCGCCTTGCTGCACGAGATTTGACCTCGAGGGACATGAGAATAGAAACTTCATTCGTTTGTCTATGATTTAAAAAAATCGTGACGGAGGAGGTTGTCAATTGTCATTACTGACGACATTACTGTTGTCATTTGTTTGTTTGGTGGTATTTTGCTATTTACCAATGTGAGAAGTTGTTTGTTTTAAGTGAAAATATGAGTATTAGTGACCCCGAGAACGATATGAACGATGTAAACATTCCGCCGGATATCGTAAAGGCAGCCACGATTGCAGCAAATTATTTATTGCCAGTAAAGTCGAGATCCAAATACGAGAAAGCGTACAAAGATTTTTCTGATTGGAGAACTAAGAAATGTACGACTTCGATGTCAGAGACTGTGTTATTAGCGTACTTTGAAGAATTATCTCGTAAATTTAGTTCTGGTAGCCTGTGGACCATTTATTCAATGGTCAAAAACACGCTAAATATCAAGCATGATGTGGATATTTCCAAATATGGCAAATTGACTGGTTTTCTTAAGCGAAAAACGGAGGGTTATAAAGCGAAAAAAGCGAAAACATTTACACCCGATGAAATAAATAAGTTTTTAAATGAGGCACCAGATATATTGTATCTGCAGTCAAAGGTAACTTACTCAATTTGTTGTATTATTTCTTTTTACTAAATGTACTTACTATATTGTCGATTGGCAATGAGACGCAAATGCTATAAAGATTAATTTGATCAACAACCAACAAAGTTGTACCTTTTACTGAAACTATCGCATTGATTTATTAGGATCATCAAAAGAAGATACAATACACAATCTTAATGTAACACTATTGGTAATTTACAATTGAGACACTTCCAGGCGATCACAGCATGCATCGTCATTTAACTATGAGTATACTATGAAGTAACTTAACCTAACACTTAAAACTATTGCGTTTTGTACACGTTAATATAATAAAACATAGAATTGGTCCATCAATAATACAGTTAATATACCGATGGTTAGACGCAGTTTCATTTGTCATGATTGCGGCTTGACTGATGAATCAGCAAAGTGTCAATGGCGATAATGCTAGAAATGTTCGCCTACCCAGCGGAAAGTCACTTTAAATGCGTGGGTATAAAAAAAAGGTCTACCCTTGCTCTTACTGTTACCGTAGTTACTTTTGCTTGTTTGTTTTTGAAATAAACACTATTTACCAAGTTACATGGTTTTGATTGTTTACATTTTTTAAATACCTAAACCAGATATCCCAACTCCTTGAGAAATCTTATCAAACCTTTGATATTTTGTAGGACCTCGGGGAGATCATTTGGAGATACAAGTTGTGTGTCTGAGATGGATCAACCCGCTATATGTTGGTATAAGTATTGATTTTTTTTAATAAAGGTGCTTGAAACATTAACTACTAACAGCTAATTAACAATCCAAGGGAGTGAAAAGGCAGTAATTTATAATTAAATTTGTCCAACTGACTGAATCTAGTCAATATTTGTTTGTTTGTTAAATTGGCTTATTACATGGAATTTATATGAATTTGATTTCATGTGTGCTTGAAGTTTCTACACATAATATGTCTTCGCACATTGAGATAGTTGACATCCAATGACACTAAATGGAGAAGGTTACACTTACGCAGGACAAATCATAGTCCTATGCTGCTTTCAGTATGTCAGATCTGTTCTGCTTTTATCAATTTGATGTTGGAAAAGGTCAACATAAAATTGTAAAACTAAGTCCTGAGTTTCTTGCCATTAATAATCTTCTCGGGCTGTGGTGTTTGGTTAGGACTGGTGGTAGCTTTTTTTGACGCTCATAAGTGCATTGTAATGGGCCTAAATTAAGTTTTACTTCAAACTGAGAAATCCATTCAACCCTCTCAGCAAATACCTACTTTATTACGTTTTCTTAATACCAAAATCGCATAATCTGACAAATAGATTTACCTGAGTTTAATGTTAAATTCATTTATTTAACATCCTCCTAGCCTAGTTGGTAGTGACCCTGCCTACGAAGCCGGAGATTATTTGTACATCACAATTTATTTTATTTATTCATTATTTATTTATTATTTATTTATTTATATCATCGTCTAGTACCCACAAGCCTTATTGAGCTTACTGGTTGATTTGTGTAAGATTGTCCCATTATTTCTCTGTCAAGGGACTTATTATAGGAAGAGTGAAAACATTCCTTATTAACTTATTATAATGACTAATGACACATTGATTTTGTTTTAGGTAGCACTGATATTTGGAGTTATGGGTGCTTGTCGCCGACAAGAACTTTACAATCTCCAGTTCAGCGATGTCAAAACCTTTGATAAAACAATATTAGTAACCATCCGCAACAATAAGACAAAAACAGACCGTACTTTCACAGTAACTGGCAGCCACTCTGACCTCTGTAAAAAATATACGGAACTGCGTCCGAAAATTTGCTCAACATCAAATTTTTTTTTGGGCTACTCAGCGGGGAAGTGCTGTGACAAGAAGATTGGTATCAATAAGTTTGGAGTTTTGGGAAAAACTATAGCGAATTATTTGAATCTTCCGGATCCTGAGCTGTATACCGGACACTGCTTCCGCAGGACATCTGCTTTGTTAGATGCAGAGTATGCAGACGGTGACATAACTTTAAAAAATGTGATCTCCAGCAGTCCAACGGTATATTGATGAATCAATTAAATATAAGATTAATGTGTCAAAGAAAATACTAAATTAAATTCAAAATAAATAAATCATAAATATAAACATGCCATCAATCGCTTTCACTTCAAACGAAGACCCTCCCACTAGTCCTACGATACAACCAGAACAAAGTTGTTATTTAGTTTTATTATGAGTCTTTTGTATTGTTTCTTTATTTTAATAATTTGATTATAAATAAAAAAGAAACTAAACATTAAATATATGTTATTGTTCCTCTGTGAATGTCATTACAACTATTACAATGACTTTTTGTTTCTGTATTTAAAAAAAAGCATTACTTATTTGAATATCAATAGTCTATAGATATTTTACAAATACTACTATTAGGTAATATCTCAACTGAACCCATCTTAGTACTTATGATGAATTGTATGTGTAGATAAAGTAGTGTATGCAACTACATAAGGCCTTAAAACAATGTAATTCTATTTATTTATTTAACCTTTATTGCACAATACAAGAAAGTACAAATGGCGGACTTAATGCCTTAAGGCATTCTCTACCAGTCAACCATTGGGTCAAACAGAAACTTACAAAATTGGTGCGGAAGAGTAAAACAGAGAGATAAAATGTCACATTCCAGAATAAATACAACTAATTATTAATATTAATATACATACACAAATACATATACACATCTACATACATATTATATTCACATAATAAAATACATATTCTATTATGAAACACTCATGTTTTAAGGCTTCAAAACGAATCAATTGCATAATTTAAACTACTATTAGAATACTCTTGGCATTGTATGTATATATTTGTTTGTTTGTTTGCAGGTGAACCACCTGGTGGTGCTGCCTGGCGGTGCTGGCCCGAGCAACATTTCCAACACGAAATTCGTTTCAGGTTAGTTTTTGTCTTTAACCTTTTCGACGCTATGTCAAACGCACAAGCAATCACTTTGGACGACCGGTTGGCGTAGTTGGTAGTGACCCTGCCTGCTAAGCCGATGGTCCTGGGTTCGAATCCCGGTATGGGCATTTATTTGTGTGATGAACACAGGTATTTGTTCCTGAGTCATGGATGTTTTCTATGTATTTGTATATTATATATATGATATATATCGTTGTCTGAGTACCCGTAACACAAGCCTTCTTGAGCTTACTGCGGGACTTAGTCAATTTGTGTAAGAATGTCCTATAATATTTATTTATTATTTAATCACTCAGACGCCACGTCATCGAAATGTCAAAACTGAAGTTGAACTTTATGCTTTACAATTGTAGGTTTATTTTACTCTGTGGTCTGTGACCGATATATCGGTCATTGGCGTTGAACCTGCGGTGCCAATATATACGCCTTTGGCGTGGAAAAGGTTGTCAAGCAATCACTACGTTCACGAAGTATCTACTGCGTCAATATCCAGCAAATCACGTTAGTTGTATGTAGGGCTCCCATCCGTCCGGGTTTCCCCGGATTTGTCCTAGTTTGGAGCCCGTCCGGGGAGCGTCCGGCCCAGATTTTTAGAACATTTTTAACTTAAACACTCCTTTTAGTACATATCCTAGTCCCAAACTAAGCAAAGCTTGTACTCTGGGTACTAGACGATATACATACTTATATAGATAAATACATATATATACATAGGAAACGTCCATAACCCAGAAAAAAATATTCGTGTTAAACACACAAATAAATGCCCTGACCCGGATTCGAACCTGGGACCTCCTGTTTCGTAGGCACTACCAACTGGGCTAGGAGGCCGTCAACGTCAAACCTGTGTGTTCCTTTGCCACACAGTTTTAACAACTTTCACTGTTGTATGGTTTTGTTCACTGTTTCAACTAAGCACTTTCTGTTCCAGCTACCAACGTGCCAAAAGACCAAGACCCACTATCCAGAAACACCATCGATCAGTGCCGCTTCTGCGGTGAGTTCTGCAAAGAATGCGTCCCCGTCTCCAACATGCATCTCTCCACCAATATGACCACCATCGCCTTCAACGAGATTGTCGTGCAGTTGGACTTCAGCGACCGAACTCTGCCGCACACTGTCTGCAAACACTGCGACGCGAAACTACAAGAGATGTTCGATTTTGTTAAACTCGTCAAAAATGCGCAGAAATCTCTCATCAGTGTCGGAGAGAATGTAACAGAAGTCGAGGTTGAGAATGCTAGAGAAGACGTTGAAACTGTAGTTGTGAAAACTGAATATGAAGAGGATAGTGACGAAGCTGATAGCGAGGAGAGTAAGGAAGCTGATAGCGAGGAGAGTGAGAAAGATGAAGAAGATTCCAAAAGTGGAATAGTAGACTCTGTGTCAGTTGGCGAAACTATATTTATTAAAGAAAATTTAGGAACGCAAAAAAGGAAAATGAAAGAACTTCCTAAAAATCCGAAGAAAGCTAAAGCTGATAATAAAAGTGAGAATGAAACTGAATTGATAATTGATATAAAAGAAGAAGTGATTGAATTGGATGAAAATGATGGTGATACAGGGTGTAAGATTAGTGATACAGGAACTGATGTTAAACCGAGTGAAACGGAACTGGCGACTAGTGCTTTAGTTTATGAAATGAAAGGTGACGGCGCTGGGCAAGGATACAGTTAGTGTTAACAGTGATAAAAGTGACTTAGTTTTATAAGGAGTAAGATAATTTTGTTTTACGTTCATTTCTGTTAGTATTATTAGCAACGAGGGAGTTAATTTTGTGTTACTTGGTTTATTGTTTATGCCCATACGTTATAATGAATTACGGATAACTGTCACGTAGTCACTACGCAATACATGTTTCGGAATACTTAGGCTGCGCTGCGCGCGGCGAGACGCAACGCAGTGCGCCCGCCTGCGTCGTCGCGCACGGTAGTCGACGCTTGATCATGGAATCCTAAGTATTCCGAAATCTGTTGCGCGAATACGTGGTATAATATTAAAATATCTTACGATAGACCATTAACAAAAAACTTACTATGGAACCAACTTTGATATTGCGAAACAACAATTACTTGACACATTTCAGCTTGTTGGATGTTTTAATTTCGGAGTTGGTCCTATAATAAACGCTGTTTTGTATGGGAACTGCTAGACACATGATCTGGACTGACTATACCACTCCTTACCTTAAACATGGTCGAAGATCAGGAACCTTGTTGTCTTCTACATAGGTGCGCTTATCGCTTTAATGTATGAACAGTATTGATCCTAAAACATCCTAAGTGACAACCAAATTCATTTCAAATCAAGAACTTACGTTATGACAGTCTACATTCCAAAAGAACTTGATTGTCACTTGTCTCGTTTATGTGTCCTAAAGGCATCATCATGCATTTAAGGGTAAAATTGCAGTTCTTATTGCGTGTCCAACCGTTCCCTATGATTTACCTGCTCAATGCTCAAAATATGGCGAAAGTTGAAAAACTAGCCTGTAATAGAAATTAAATACTTAAAGTTGAACTAAACGCAGACCATAGTGGCAACACCAGTTCTCTTCAAATTTTCTTAAATAAACATCTGTCAAGTAAACTCACTGCTCGCACTTATGCGACAGAATGAGATGCACAATATACAATGTTGCCTGCTAAAGCTCAGTGCCGCCCTTCGTAAATGTCAACTTATTTTTTGCACTGTAAAATACTGGAATATGATGCAAAATCTGTTTTAATATTTGATTGTTCCACGATTATTATTATTCAATGTGAAAATCTCAAGATTTACAAAGGCAAGAATTTTGGTTATTGTTTCCTTATTTTTTGTTCATGTTCATTTGCATTTTTTTGTTAACATTTTATTAAAATTGGAAGTTAGGCAATCCAAACCACATTTATAGAACCTTTTTCTTGTAAATATTGAGATTTTAATTTAGTCTTGCTTGTCAAAACTGGATAACATTTGTGTTCGTTTTTTTTTTTAATTTAGCTTAATAAAGCAATAAAATAAACCTAACGTGTTTATTATGCATGTTTAAAATACAAATTAGTATTTGGGTTTCTCTGCAATGGGAGCTGCCGTAATGCTAGTAATCAGCATGACTGTGTAACAGTACCTTTATATTTTGAATTGTTGCCATATTTATGCCATGTGAGAATCAAAGCGCTTGGTATCAATTGTCATTAACAATGACAATGGATACTTATTTGTGGTCAGGCTTTGAATAGATTTTATGACTGGATTAAAAGAAACGCATAGATATGAGAAATATACTCTGACAAGAAATCGAACGCAGTAATAGTACGCAGAACGCAGTAGTAGGTTAGAGAGCGTCATACTGTCTTTTTCTTACGGTGATAGGACTATCACCCCGAAAAAAGGGATGGATATAGTTTTTTTGCCCTAATGATACTGCGATCGTTGGCTTGGCAGACTATATCTGTCCCATACCTACATGGGACGCTGTAAAATATTTGAACATAAGTCCAATGCGCGCAGCGACGTAGACGCATTGATGAGTAATTAAATAATTAATTGCGAAATTAGCGCGGCCTCGCCGCTGCTTGCGTTTTGACGCGATGAGTGCCGGAAGTCAGCCCATCGTGAACGAGTTCCTCGCCTTTCTGCAGCAGAAAGAGAAGCTGACGCGGGAAGGAGGGATAGACCTGGAGACTGCTGTACAGTTCAGTTCACGGGCGTCGAGTTTCTCCGTCGATGACATCTGTACAGCAAAGAAGGTGTTGTGCCAGTCCCTAGGAATTGCCGGCACTTATGTTCCTCGCCGGAGAGGAGATGAAGAAGGTGAAAAGTCCCTCAGTGATATTAAGAAAATCCTGAGGGAGTACGAAGACCGAGTTCCGGAGTTTGTCGCGGCGGGAGCCTCTAACCTGCCGCCTAATAGCCCGGATCACCCGGATGTTCGCGGCTTGTTTGAAGACATCGTGGCCCTTAAAACAAGCTTAGCCGAAGTTATCTTAAAATTTGAAGCGGCCCAAGTCACAATCGCCGAATTACGCAACGAAGTAGCCAGTTTGCGAAATAGCGCCCCTGCTCGGTTGGCGGCTTCAAATTTCAAGACCGATGACCGATGTGCCGAGTCGGTTAGTTTGCGCGTGGCTGACGTTGTAAAATGTGCAGTTCGCGCTGTTTCCCGCCCGCGTGCCCCCGCGCGTTCGGCCGCCACCTTTGTCGAAGTCACGTCAGCATGTTTGTGCTGAAGTCGCCGGTCAGCAAGTCGCAGCGAACCGGGTAAACGCACCCTGTAATACGGGTGAAGTACGGGCTCCTAAGGAGAAGCCCTCATGCACCGTTGTGGATAAGGAGGGATTCACACTGGTGCAAAGGAAGCGCAAGACGCACAGGGCGCCTCGTAAGACTCTGCAAGGCACGGCCGAGCCTGTTAATTCAGGTCTACGGGTCGCCACGCCGAGTAGAGCGCTCTACGTGTCGCGCTTGCACTACTCCGCCGTGGCTAACGACGTGGTGGAGTATGTCCACCGGAAGACTGGCTATACGCTGAGGGTGCAGCAGCTGCAGTCGCGCCACTACGTGCACTTCAGCTCGTTTGTGGTGCGCGTACCGCGGCCGCTGCAGGACACCATCGCGAGCGCAGACTTCTGGCCAAAGGGCGTCGTGTTTCGGCGGTTCCGGGGCAACCTGCCGAATCCCATGCCGCTGGTTCAGACGACGCAACGGAGCCATGCTATTGCGTCGCCTAGAACTAAGTGATTTTTGTTTACTGTTCCTATATAATTTGTTTGTTTGTTACCAGTTATTGAGTTACTTAATGTATGTACATAATTATAATTATATTTATATTTTGTTAGTCTAAGTTTCGTGACGCATTGGTATTGTTACTGTTATGTCATGTAAACATTTTTACAATAAAATAAATAAGATTTTATTGGGACCGGTTAAACGGACGTTCTGGAACGACGATGGCGACGATATCGACTGTTTAACCTAGCGTATCGTCACGTATCACCGTCGACGATATGCCGATGAAGTCAAAAATCATCTAACTATAAATTAATTCTGATGATATGATGACGATCGAAGGTATTTTGTTTGATGTGTATATTAAAATTGGTATTAGATAGCGCGTTCCGTCGTCCCTACTCTTTCCTCGAATCTCTAAGTTCCCTTTGAGAAATCGGGCCCGATGAAAGACTGATTATATCGGGATAGAACTAAGTTTCGTGCTTATTAGTATGCTAATAAGCTCCAGAGGGGATGGGAGCAAGGCCTCTTCCACTTCTCCGTTTGCTAATAAGCATTCTATTAATGAGCATGTGTATCAGTACCTAAACGTCTGCGATCGATACGGACTCACACCTGCGACTACGATACCTTCATAGCTCTTCCAACTGAGCTACCGTGACCACACTCGTGGCCCAGAATATCTCCACCATATAATAAATAATAATAAGAAATAAATGATAAATATTATGGGACAATCTTACACAAATCGACCTAGTCCCACAGTAAGCTGAATAAGGCTTATATATACTCGTATATACATTCTTAAATACACAGGAAGCATCCATAACTCAGGAACCAATATTCGTGATAAAGACACAAATAAATGCTCTGAGCAGGATTCGAACCCGGGACCTCCTGCTTCGTAGGCAGGGTCACTACCAACTAGGCTAGAAGGCCGTAAATCCCTCATATCTTGCCGATTAAAAAGTACTTTCTTACGCTAGTTGTTGCTAAGCGCCCCGAAAGGCCCATATGAGGAGAGATATGGTGGAGAATTACGGGGCTACGGGTGTGATCTCGGTAGCTCAGTTGGAAGAGCGATGAGCTGGTATGGGTCGTGGGTTCGAGTCCCGACCGTAGTCATGAATTTACACTTTTACTTTATTTCTGAGAAATGTCGATATCTATTCGTTATCTTGCTCGCTCTTGCGAGTGGAAGCGGGATGCAACTAGATTCATCATCATCATATGAGCCATAAGACGTCCACTGCTGAACATAGGCCTCCCCTTTGGACCTCCATATGTACCGGTTGGAAGCGACCTGCATCCAGCGTCTCCCGGCGACCTTCATAGGTCATCGGTCCATCTTGTGGGTGGACGTCCTACGCTGCGTTTGCCAAGCCGTGGTCTCGTCTCAAGCACTTTTCGACCCCATCGGCCATCTGCTCTGCGTGCAATGTGGCCTGCCCCTTGCCACTTCAGCTTGCTAATCCGAAGGGCTATGTCGGTGACTTTAGTTCGATACTGAACTGTAGATTACTTATTTAAACTTTCACGATTTTCACACATTATAAATTGACGTAAAACCCGCGCAGCTAGATGATGATGTCAACCTCAGCCAGTCTTTCTCCGGGACCACGGGGGCAATGTCGCCCTTGAAACGTCGGAGGTTTGTTTTTCAAATTTTGTACACGATTAAGCCCCGTTTTAGTCAATTTATAATGTAGATTACTTGTCAAAATCTATAGCAACTCCTGGTTGGAGCCGAACTGTATCGCTGGTGACGATGGCAAGCGCCTTGATGGTGTGACTCACTCCATGAAAGCTGTTCTAGGCGACGGCTACCTATTCTCGCTTTCGGTGTAGAAACCTAGGACCATGGGGTCCTAACGCCAAGGCCCTTAAAGAAATATTTCTAAATGTGTTCGGTAAGTGCCAAGCCAACCAGAGGTCTGGCAGCTACTTTGGCCAGTGACTAAGCCTAGCCATCCAAAAAGAAAATGCTGCCAGCCTTCTAGCCACTTACACACGACGGTGGATGAATTGGGGAGCTTTTTTAATTTAAAGGTAAGTTACTTAAGTTTAGGTGTTATTGTTGGGTAATAGCGTTTTCTGAGTTAATTAAATTTTGTATCATTCAGTATCACTATTTCGGAGTCCTCGGAGTATTATTCATACATAGAATTCAATGCTAACGTTTCTGATTAAAAATCAATAAAAATCATATGGTTATTTGACATGCTTTATTATCTATTTAACACAAATTTTCAGTATGAAACAAAACATTCGTTTCCAAAATCGTTTTCTTATTAAATGCAAGGAAACATATTGATAGTAAAAAATAATCTCACTCCCATAAAACTAGTTACACAAAAAAAATTCTCCGAGTAATAACATTGTCTAACACTTACGGCCATATTACACTATCATATATTTATGATATGCGTCCGTGTCCTTCACGTAGAGAAACAGGGGAGGCATATAGATCTTTGATCATAGAATCTATAGTATAACATGAACCTTAGCCATAATGTTTTGTGAGAGCTGCAAAATGCAAATGCCGAATTAAAGGGCAATTTGTAAGAATTTATCACTGAATGCTACAAAATCAACTCTTACAAAAGCTAGTAACAAAAAACCTCAGTAAGAGCATAAACATAAATCAACGTAACACAAAATGCCTTTTCAGACCATCTATTAGAAAAAGGGGTTTTTCTTTCATGGTAGGAGAAATCAAAGTGCCACTTTTCCGTTTAATCTAGGAGGGATCAAAGTGGCACTTTTCTGTTCAAGGACCACACAGTTTTAACTTCTTTGTTATTATAAGTGTATTTAACTTTCCTCATAGGTGGTATGAAAAGCAGTATATGTCACACGGTATCACAATTATTCTACTCTTGGGCGCTTGAATCCCTCATTGCGCTCAGGATTCTACTTTAGAATCCATCTCTTTATACTAATTTGCTTCTAAAACTAACAGTCACTTTTATCACTGTTTTAAACCATTAACTATTTGCTGGACTGAATCCACCACTATCACTTCTCATTTCAAAAACTAAAGCACTAGTCGCTAGCTCGGTTTCACTAGGTTTAACATCAGTTCCTGTATCACTAATATTACGTTCTGTATCTTTACCATCATTCTCATCCATTTCAATAACTTCCTCTTTTATATCAATTATCAAATCACTTTCATTGTCACTTTTATTTTCAGCTTTAGCTTTTTTCGGATTTTTAGCTACAGGTTTCCTTTTCCTTTTTTGTGTTCCTAAATTTTCTTTAATAAATACAGTTTCGCCAACTGTTACAGAATCTACTATTCCGCTTTTGGAGTCTTCTTCTGTATTTTCATTAATATCCTCGCTGTCAGCTTCGTCACTTTCTTCATATTCAGTTTT
Source organism: Lathronympha strigana (assembly GCA_949128165.1). NCBI lineage: Eukaryota > Metazoa > Arthropoda > Insecta > Lepidoptera > Tortricidae > Lathronympha > Lathronympha strigana. The sequence goes on along the minus strand of OX421926.1, from coordinate 9,913,083 downwards.
AACAACTAAAGTTTCGAGTTCTTGTCTAGCATCAACTTCAACCTCGACTTCTGTTACATTCTCTCCAACATTGATCAGAGATTTCTGCGCATTTTTGACAAGTTTAACAAAATCGAGCATCTCTTGTAGTTTCGCGTCGCAGTGTTTGCAGACAGTGTGTGGCAGAGTTTGGTCGCTGAAGTCCAACTGCACGACGATGTCGTTGAAGGCGATGGTGGTCATATTGGTGGAGAGATGCATGCTGGAGACGGGGACGCATTCTTTGCAGAACTCACCGCAGAAGCGGCACTGATCGATGGTGTTTCTTAGGGGATCCCGGTCCTGGGATGGCACGGTGACAGCTGAAACTGAAAGTGCTTATTTGAAACGATAAATTAAGTAAAAAGTAGGATATAAAATTCAACCGAACCTAAACCCTAATATATTGGTTGAGATCCGACTGAAGTTCCAATATGTTTGAGACGACTGACACACGTGAAAGGAATATTTTACAACAATGCTGGTCATTTCCTACGATTTGTGAACGCATTTTAAGAGATACTATCACAGGTTTTTGGGGTCGATCGGTCGCCTCGCTCCTTGTAATCAACGCAAGGGAACTTAGGGAGAGGGAGGGTCGGGGCGCTAATCGGCCCCTAAAAAACGTGTCATGTAATACTAGCTTTAACAATAAATATGTGTGTGTGTCTGTAGAACGTTGATGGCATAGCGGTAAGAGCGTACGACTTTCAGTCCGAAGCTCGCGGGTTCAAACCAGCTCGTATCATTGAGTTGCGAAGCATCTTGAGCTTATCTCTGTTAAAATGTGGATTTAGGAGTTGTAATGTGTTTTCCGTTTTCCGAAAACACTTGGTCGCCTAGGCACCTATTCCACCAAGGTGAAAAGTGTGACAATTGCCAACCTACTGGTGCTGCAGACGTTCATGGGCTACGGCCGCCGCTTGATATTGGGCGGGCTGTATACTTGTTTGCCAGCAACATGCCATTTATTAATAAGAACATGATTATTATAACTAAAAGCTAATACTTTTGCGAACCGAACAGCTCTTGACAATTGTCACAAGAAACACGACCTACGACCTAAGTATGTCACGAAATTCCGTCACAGGAAGTCTCATGTCAAAAACTACCGAAAATTATAAATTGAAAGAGGACAGCCGTTTTGATTCTCAAGATGGCGGGTGCGTCTCTTGAATAGTTCTTTGTTTTTTGTGTGCTAAAGTTGTTTAATGTGTAATATTTATAGCTTATTGTGCAGTAAACTAACGAAGAAGTGTGCAGCTAATGAAGAATTAATCCTGAAACGCGTGTATCCGCGTTTTTGAGTCATTACTCGGTTGTCCCGGGATCTTGGCCTCCTGTGAAACGATTTTATTACGTATTGCTATAAACTTAATAAATAACAAGGCCAATTACCGAACAACGTCGCCCAAGAGGCAATAAACGATTTATATAATAATTTATACTAATATATTAATAACACGTGACACTGGCAAAATTGTCCAATTCTCGGACAGAGGCCATTATTATAAAAGAAGAATAAGTAAATTGAAAGAGATGTCATATACTAAAGAAAAAGTGACCAAGGTCCCCGGTGAGCAGGGCTGGGATCGAACCAGCGACCTCCTGCTTTCGCGGCAGACGCCCTAACCACTGGGCTACCCGATCACGGCTTAAAAAAAAATGTACCGAAAATTGTTTAACACGCGGTTATTTCTCGTGCCGATTGAAAAAACTATTTATTTATTGACGACATTACGATTTAAGTAGATTTTAATCATCAAAATGGTGGCAAACAAACACAGCCCGCGCGATGGTGAGATGTTACCGTACCCTAAGGACACCTGAAACGCCAGTAATTAAGTTATTTTAGGAATTTTAACACTTATCAGCGTGGTCAAATAGGCAGTACTGTACGGATAAAAACAAACCTGTCTCATCAGCGTTCCGACTATCCGGGCTATCCGCACTTTTTGGAACTTCCAAGTTATCAGTGTTATCACCGTCACTTCGCGACCCACTAGCGCCACTTCCGCAAACCTTCCCTACTACTACGATATCGTATCGTCGACGGAACCGCGATATCCAACTTTGTGAGCATTTATAATCAGTTTTCCCGAACATTTTAGCGAAATGATTAGCCTTGTCTTGCAACAGGGGACCGCTCAAGGCCACGTGGCTTTGAGACTTCAACCACGCAAGAAGAGCGTTCTCTATATCCGGATGCGTCGGTTTGCGATTCTTTTTAATCTTCGACGATTTGGATTCCAAGCATTCTAGTATTTTATCGCGGTTTTTCCAAATCGTGGATATAGTTGAATGTCCAACGTTATATTCTTTAGACAAATGAGCGTTGTTCGCGCCATTTTGAATTTTGGAAATTATTTCCGCTTTTTCTTTTATAGTAAACGAGCGTTTAGCAACTTTTTGAGCCATATTTTATTTAATTCAAATCCCTGTCACTTTGAATATCACTTAGTAAGTAAACTATTTTAACTCTGTCATAACACGTGCTATACTTATCCTACTAATATTATAAACGCGAAATTTAGTAAGTATGGATGTTTGTTATTCACGTAAAAACTACTGAATGGATTTTAATGGAACTTCACAATTATATAGCGTATACATCAGAATAACACATAGGCTACAATTTATAAAGATACTACGCAGACGAAGTCGCGGGAACCAGGTAGTATTAACATACAGATGTAGTGTTTTGTCGTATTTTTTCGGAAACGCTCGTAATTGTCATGCTATTTCAATCGACCTCGGTGCTTTTTACTGACTGACTGAAATAGCATGACACGTTCGGGCGTGTCCGTGATAATACAAAAGAAAACATTACGCACTAGGTACTCCTGTAGAAAAAAAAAATACTTTATGGTCGGTCAGCGCTTAGACCAAGGTTAGTCTGCATCGATTTTGAAATTAAATTACAGACTGCGCAAGCGTTGTTTTAAATGTCATACTTCTATGAAATTATGACGTATACTTAACACTCACAGTCTGCGCTATCAAAATCTATGAAAACATTGAAAACTTAGCTTTTTAGTCATACTCTATCTTAGCGTCGCATTATTTTATTATAGTAACGGCATCAACTATAGCGTAAAGCGGCCACACGGTACCTTTGTTATTCGCGAACCCTCACATTTGTGGATGTAAAAAAATATAGGATTAAACTATTTATTTGTTCCTTTGATGGCGACGATATTTGGAATTGAATACAAAATGGTTTATCGAAAACCGTCGCTACATCCGAACTCGACGTTACACACGATGTTTGCACGATTGTTTAACTAGTATGCTTTAAATTCACGGGACTTGGTTTTAATTCGCAATAGCCCAATAAATACGACGGTCGTAATAAACGATTTTCACTTTATGCGTAATTCTTTGCCACACCCTGCAGACTGGCGTGTGACAGCTGTCAACGTGTGAAGTGTCATCATTCATTGTTAGTATTGCCAGGCCTAAAATTCAATAATCATGTTGGAGAAAAAAGCAGGGCAGACCGTTTTTGCCAAAAACGGCAAACTTTAATTGTATATGTTTAATCACCCTATTCGTGTCAGTCGTAAGAGTTTATAACAAAAAACATGCCATAGGACCGTGGGCCATTTTGTATGGAGGCTGGCCCCAAAACCAACAGAGATGAGACTTATGCCTTTAAACCGGTCTTATTGTCTGCTTCATTTCGTTATATGGGGAACAAGTCGAATTCTATAGCAGCTCTGAGATATTCGTATTTATATGCGAGTATTAACGGCCTCCTAGCCTAGTTGGTAGTGACCCTGCCTACGAAGCAGGAGGTCCCGGGTTCGAATCCTGGTCAGGGCATTTATTTGTGTGTTTATCACGAATATTTGTTCCTGAGTTACGGATGTTTTCTATGTATTTAAGTATTTATATGTATCTGTCTATTATATATATCGTCGCCGTACATACCATAACACAAGCCTTGAGCTTACCGTGGGGCTAGGTCGATTTGTGTAAGATTGTCCCATAATATTTATTTATTTATTTATTATTATTAGTATTATGTAAGTGAAATATTAACAATCGCTCGGTGATGGCGGATCGTTCCGTCGCGCGCATCATGCGGGGAGAATGACAACCTTTTTTTGTTTTGCTGTGGAGGGGGGGGGGGGGGGGTTTCATGGTCTTTAGCCCTGTCTTACCCATTAGTTATATATGTATATTTATGTTTTATACGATTTTAAGCTAACATGGTCATTTACATTATAATTACTATTTAAAACGAGATATTTACCATATAATATCGGGAGCTCTGAAAAACAAATATACATGGTAAATATCTCGTTTTAAATAGTAATTATAATATTTATGTTTTGTTGCTGTGATTGCTACTTGCTAGAGTTGCTAGTTATGTACGGCTAAGGAATTTCAAATTTTTCTGTTTACCTAAAGTTGTTGTGCTCAGCGTCGGAATGTTGCTTGGGCCAGGCTTGACGATCAGCTGTTCCACCTGCAAACAAACAAACAAACATAAATAATTGAATACTAATAGATCCCCTTGACCGATTTGGCTAATATAAGTAGTAAAAAAATTTTTTTAGGTGTATATTACATTATCGTACATTTTTGATCATAGGTCTATATGCCTCCCTTTTTCTCCCTTTTCCCGGCTTATGCCCCGGTTCTGAGAGCCTGGGTCCGCTTTGTCAATTAATTTTATTAAGATTTGACGTAGGCGCCCGTCGAGCACAACTATGCTAAGTTGGCAACTCTCGTTGCAGGACATAACGACACCAGAAGGCCTAGTATAAAAATTGTACGACATTAACTCCTCGACCGCGTTAGCGTTTCAGGAGTTCAAATTATGTTTGCCGTTTATTTAAATCATCCGGCAACTTTCATATTTTGACCCCTCGATACGCTAACGCGGTCGAGGAGTTGATGTCGTACAACTTTTATACTAGGCCTTGCGTCCCTTTTTTACAGTAGTGCACAAAAAGAGATAGAGGTACCTAATATAATTTCTCGGTCGAGAAAGAGTATAGTTGGTTTGAACGGCTGATAAGCGTTTTATAGTCTAGGAGCTAGCAAGAAAATTCATTAAAAAAACAATATATTTACTAATTATTTTTTATTGGTTTACGTAAGTAAATACTACAAACAACGCCGGCGTGTCACGTAGTTTTTTATTTTTCACTACAAATGCCTTACTTTTATATACTTTTTTATTTGTTTTTTACCATCTTTAAATTGCCGGTTGTTAAATTTAATTGTTGCATAAAAGCGAAACCTACAAAACAGTTTTAACAAATATTCCACTCGGCAACATGCACATGGTGATTGTTGAGGTATATTTCTAAAAAGTTCTATAAGTTTGCTGCCTGGATTACTTTGAACACTATTTTCAAAATTTTCTATGAAAGTGGTTTCTAAATTTTGTACATACTCTGTTTATAGAGTACTCTTTTGGTGGCATTTTTAAGCTGCCATAAAAACCAGATTGGTTGTTGAAGTCTTTGTATCTAGTAAATAGATTAATCTCGTCTAAGCCTGCAACTGACCATGAAATTTCATCTATTGCAGGACAATTGACAACGTTTCAAAACTTTACAAAAGTTTACAAAACACTGATTGTCTATTTTTGCCTAATTTTTCATAGGAACTGTACCCTCCATAAACTTAATATTATAAAGTAGCCATGTATAACATGTAGCTGACATAAATGTGATCCTAATTGCTTATTATATGTATTGCCTTTACAATGTTATCATTATCACTGGACAAATAATGATGACCTGGTAAAATAAAATTGCAGTTTAGTATAAACTTATTTAATGATATCATATATAACTTCTTATTATGGAACTCTGTAAATTAATCAAGCCACAAGCAACAATAACAACATCATCAAGAGTGTTTATTAATTTGTTGTTGACTGTGCAATGTGGCTTTAAAAGTTTAAACAATCGAACTCTTCTAATAACACGTTCTATATGAACCCGAAGACTGGCTATTACTTTTGTTTGTAAGACTTCTTCTTTTGATTGCTTTTGGTTTTTAAAAACACTAGGTGGTCGTAATAATTTAATGCCCTTTTGATTTAAAATAGTCTCTAAGTGTTTAAAACCCCTGTCAGCTAATATAGTACAATTTGCTGGAATATGATCAATAAACCCACATTCTTCTACTATGTTCACATCTGGAATCCTCCCACCATAACCTTTTGATATAAAGTTAATGAAACCATTTGGTGTTGCACTTATTAAATATTTTGCAGTATTACAACCCTTGTATTGTGACCAAGCTAATGATTGTTCGACAGGATTAGATGGTTTTTCAATTTGACACTCAAAACAATCAATAATAGCTTGAACATGGGAATACTCTTTGTGGACTTTAAATGCATCTGGAAGGTTCCGTTTTATTTCATAAGCACTTGGCCAGTATATAAACTGCCTCAAAAACATAATTGGTAAACCAATATAACTCATAGGTTTCTTCTCTACCAATGAGATTATAAATTTACGGCCCTCAAAGCTCTGCCTCTGGTCAGGTACCATTATAGTCTCCGATGATGAACCTGCATTAGTAACATCAGTAGTCATGGTACTTCCTAAAGATGATGGCGATACTTCTTCTTCCAGTGCCTCTTCATGCAGACGTTTGTTCCATATGGTTCTTAAAGAATAGTTTGTGGACCTATCAACCATTTGGGGCCTGTGTCTGACAATTGGTGACTTGAGGGTAACACATTACACCGATGTTTCTTGTAGGCAGGGATATGGTTTCAGGACACTGGTCCATTACTATTGAGGTACTAGGTCCTGTAATATTGGTTGGTACCTCCTGCAAAGGTTGTCGGAAAACTGGCAATCGAGGCTTTAAAACAGCTTTCACTTTCATTGTTTTCCAATATAAATAGTTTTCCAAGTCTTCTTCCAACTGTAATAAAACAAACAAATATTTAATAATAACATCATACAATAAATGTGAACGTCCCGTGAAGCTCAAACATATTAACATCGAGTCACTCACGCCTAATCAACGCGAATAATGGCTCGTCAGTTATTCCTCAAGATGAGGTAGGTATTCAATAAATATATTATGAAATAACTTATGGCGATTCTAATTAAAATGTACACGCAAAGTACTCACATCTAAATGATCTTCGCAGATAAACAATCCCCTCGTCGGTACGTGGTCCAAACCGGCTGCTGCACACCACTCAGGTTTATTGTTACTCGGAACGGTAAAAAACTGCTTGCCCGGCGTTAAACAAGTGTTGTTTTTGCAAGTTTTCATGTAACAATATTTAATTCGCGGCATTTTAAAGAATAAACTATAAAATCAAGTGGTATTTCTCAAAATTAGTTTTCTTTGACGTCTATCGGTTTTAGTAAGTTGGTCGACAGTGACAGTCAGACATCTTGGACTGTTTAAGCTGACTCTTTAATAATTATTTTTTGGAATGATTTTGACGTTTTCTTAGGTGTATGAAACATCAGTTGTGACGTCATTTAGCTGATTTTTGACGTTTGTAACTTACGCTCTTTCTGCTCGAGGTAGTAATAAAAAGGGATTTCCGGTCTAAAAAAGCAGTTTTTTTGAAAAATAAAAAAATACGTGTCTCTTTTAATAGTGAGTTCTTTCAAACCAGGCAAAAAAAGTAGCACTCAAAAATATGAAATGTTGTCAATTGTGCTTGCTACAAAATTTGTAAAAAAGATACCCAGATACGTAGGTTAACGTGTTTTCGTCTGGCAAGTCTATACGGTGATCTGTTTCGCCTCTCAAACACAAAGCCGATGTTTGTGGTGGTAAATCGTCACCTGTAAATTTCATATTCATCATATCTTCGGCCTTGAGTAATACATCACAAATATCCACTTCACACTGTATTTGGTGCGTTTTTAATCATATTACACACAAATAACTTCGAGAAAGCTCGTCCAAATTGGACTGGTGTTGGTTCTGTGCAGGATCCTTCATGTTGGCGAATAGAACCAAAAAAGTTTTCTAGACTATCTTGATTTAATCTTCGAGTCAGTAAATATTTAAACCCATCTTCTAGTAGATCTTCATACAACCTTGCAATCGATTGTATGGATAGCTGAAAATTTACAAAAGTTTTAATATGTCCTGTTTTAAATATTTTTCCCGGAATTCTTGTTTATGGCCTTAATAGCAGCGAACATTTCCTTAGCAGTCTTTAATGCTGAATCTTGATCTTTACTAAGCCTGAAAGCTGTCTGGAACTTGTTATTTGATCTTATTTTACTCGAATTGAGGACGTCAAATTCCGATTCACATTTTTCCCAAATCCATATAAGTGTGAAGTGCCGCTGAGACAGTACGGATTAATACTTGTACAGCTAATTCCACTCTAATTTTTTGGAAATTGTTTGGATGAATATGAGCATCAGTGATTTTCGGTATGAGCCGTAAAAATCTGAGTATCTTTAAATTGTGCCAATATTGGCTGTACCTTTGAACATGATGGCCCTTCCTGTGGCTGATTGGATAAAAGCAGTGCTGGGACAGCAGTTTCATACAGTTGTTTCGTCATTTTTATTGAAGACGGGTCAAAATGTGCACAACAAACGCAATGTGAGCATTTCTTCACATCCTTTTGCAAAAGGTCTTCTCTGCCAAGTAATGTCAACCATTTCCGGCGCCTGGAATAAGCGAAAAACTAATGTGGTTTTCAAATTGAAAATCATTCATAATCGGTGGTATTTATATATATATATATATATACAACCATTAATTATCTGAAGTAATGTAGACAGGCTAGTTTATATATTCAAATATAATAGGGTTTTGAGGCGACATCTAAGAAAAACAACACCTTTTAATATAAAAACAGTAAGTATTGTAATTGTATATAACGTCAGGTATGGTTAATTTTATTAACCGGGGAAATTAAAATAACTTGTTCGCATCTTCTCTTATCTTGAAATTTATATGTTTTAGATGGGTAAATTTTACTTTTCACTTGAATGTACAAAAAGCAATTAAACGAACATTAACACAACAAATAGTAATTATGAAAAACTTAACCGAAAAAGCTGACGGCGGCGAAGCATTAAATTTGTAACACGGCTCTTGGACTTAAGCCCCTCATTCACGGCAGTCCGCCGGCAGGCCGGCACCTCCGGCACGTAATAAAGTACCGTGAATGTCGTTGCCGGATGCGTGCCGTACGGCAACATCCTGCTAGCTCCGCCCACCCCCTTGCAGTCCGAATTGCACCAAATTACAGTAACAAGCAATTGAGAATTGCGGCAATGTATAAAATATTAATTATTCATTACTAAAAATGACATACGAGATGGCGGCGATTTTTAAAATTCGAGTACAATGTATGTACTACAACGCAGCGCTGCGCATCTTTCAACGAATAAGTGCGAATTGGACTGCCAGGCTGGGCCACTTGCACACCGTGTCCGCTACATCCAGCCATGTCGGAGTGCCGACGGATTGCCGTGAATGAGGGGCTTAACATACCGGCTTGTTTGAACTTGACACCGCAACTGGCGCGCCTCGACGACAATAAAATACTTCAATGTACTACCTACGCATCTTGTACCTACCCGTGGTCCAATAATATACAGACACAGAATACGCAAATAACGCGAATTATAAATATTATTGTATAGCACGCGTGGTATCTGGTATATCCATGGTATATCTACATGCATAAATTATTACACCGAAAACATACAGGCGTGTGACCGCGAACCGTAACGAAGGTCGTGAAGTCCACGTAAGTAAACGAGTCCAATAAGTACCGATTTAATCACGATCTCGGGATTTTCGTTTGATGTATGTACATATGTAGATATGCCGTTGACAGATACCTATTTACATAATTCAAGTATAACACTGTGCTGTTGGGGTATTTACTTGATTCTTGTGTTCGATTTACTATGAAAGTATAGGTATAAATGAGCATTTAGTGCTTGCTACCTCACCTTTCGGTATCCTTTTCACGCGCCGGAACATAGAAAAACGTGCATTCTGAATTTTGGTTATTGTTTCTGCAACCCGCAGCAATGCAATATTTCGTTGCCTTTATTTTATTCTTCATCGTATCGTATACAATACGCGCTTGCGACGTTGGTATGCGGGAGACACGCGCGCGAATGTCGCAGGCCACGGCGGGGCAAAAACTGAATAAGCATTAAGTTAAGCACAAGCAGCCTCGAGGCGGCTGTGACTGTGACCCCCCCCCCCCTGGCTATAGGCCTTCTCGCTCGCACTCATGGAACTTAAGCGATGCTTGCAGCGGTGTTTGCTTGTTATCGATAAATTTCTTTGTAAGTGAACACGGTCTGTTACATTATCATTTATTGTTTTTAAATTTTAATATAGTATCAATTTTAATTTATAAAATATATTTCGTTGTAAACTGTTCTTTTCTTTGTAGCCAGTTCGCCTTTAATTTGAGCCCAAATGAGCTCTATAGGATTATACTGGCAGTGATGATATGATGGTAAACGTATAACTTCATGCACTAACTCGTTTGCTAAATGGTCTAATGAGTATATTTTTGAAGGATTGCTTGCTTTTACTTTACGTAACAATTCCTCTATGACGTCTGTACTTCCGAAGGGAATGTTTTTTTTTCTGAGCCATTCTTGTGTATCCGCTTTCTTCGTGTTCGTGTTTGGTATCTTTTCAAGCACCATCGAATGGTAGATGGCGTTGTCAACGATTATAACGGATGGTTCCTCCAAAACTTTCAAAAAAATTTCGAACCATTCCATATATACTTCAGCATTCATCTCACTATGATAGTCTAATTTTTTTGATTTCACTGCTCTAAACAGCAGCTTAGCTTGGTTAGAAAGAAAGAAAGAAAGAAAAATGTATTTATTCGTGGCTTAATACACAACACAGAGTAGCAAAGCGAAATTAAAGAACTTGAGCCACGAAATGGTCCCGCCTCAGCATGGTGCCGGCCTTTTGGCTAGCGCTGATCTTCCGTCGGGGCCAAAACCAGTGGTTACAAAACCAGTCTTTGCTGATCCAGCATGACAAAGAATCAGTCTAGCTCCTTTTCCTATTTTTTGGTTCTTGAATCCACCGTCATCATTTTCGTCGTGCCACAAACGCTTCCTTGAATGGTTTTGATTAACCCAAGTTTCATCAAGGTAAAACCGTGGTCTTGAATCATTCGTCGTTTTCAAGTCGTGCATTTTTCTTAAGAAATCCATCCTCGCACACACGATGTCTCCCCTCTCCATCAGGTATTTTCGTCAATCGTGGCCTTTTTTGTATTTGAATCCTATTTTCTTGAAAATTGCCTTCATAGAAGTCCTGCCACATTTGAATTCCGACACAACATCCTTGTAGTAGTAGTAGTAGTAAAACACTTTATTGCACAAAAACAGGGGAAAAAAAACAAGATAAATAACACAAATATTTGTACAAAGGCGAACTTATCCCATTTAGGGATCTCTTCCAGTTAACCTTTGAGCAATTAAAGGAGAACTGGAGATGGTAGACATGTGTATGTGTATTGTATAAATTACATTAAAAAAAAAAGAAGAAACCCAGTTAGTTCCTACTATACTATATAGGTAGCCCAAAAACTATTAAATATAAATACATAAACACATGCATACATAAATATATAAATACACAATACATAATACATAAACTACATACATCAATAATAAATACACACATACATACATACATATACAAGTATATAAAACCGCATATATCTTACGTTTCGTCCGAAAGCCACAACTTCTTTAAATTCGCCTTCAGCGATGCGACCGACTGACACTGACGGAGAGAAGGCGGTAAAGAATTCCAGAGTTTAACCGAATAAACTGTAAAAGATTTGTCATAAGACCGATGCGCATGTGGAATTGACAGAGAGAGATCCGCACTGGAACGTAGCCGGTGCCCACTGCCGTCTGCTAAAAAGTTGAACCTCTCCGATAGATAGGAGGGAGAAGGATAAAAAAGGACACTAAAAAGAAGAGAGAGTACATGGGTGTCTCTACGGCGCCTTATAGGCAGCCACTTAAGTTTGGCGCGGAAAGACGAAATATGGTCAAACTTGCGGAGGCCAAAAATGTATCTTATGCACACATTTTGCAAACGCTCCAGCTTGTCAAGCAGTTCCTCGGTGAGATCCGTCATAGCAATATCCGCATAATCAAGGATAGGAATCAGAAGAGAACTAGCAAGCATAATTTTGGTGTGAATGGGGAGATAACTTTGAAGACGCCGAAGCGAGTGCAACGAAGCAAACAATCTCCTGCTAGTCTCGCTCACATGAGGAGCCCAAGAGAGTGTCTGGTCCATGACAATGCCTAGATTCCTGACAGTAACAGAAAAAGGAATGTGTGTACCATCAAATTGAATTTCAGGCATTGCCATTTCAGACAACCTGGAGATGAAATGGGGACTCCCAATCATTATCGCCTGCGACTTCTTCGCATTAACCATAAGGCCAAATGAAGAAGCCCAATCGCGGATGCAGTCGAGATCCCTATTAATTTGGCTTATTAAATCCCCCACATTGCCGATGCTGGCCGCCGAGTAAATCTGCAAGTCGTCAGCGTAAAGGTGGTATGAAGAAACAAGTGATTTTGTGATCCCGTCTATGAACAAAGAAAAAAGTAAAGGAGAGAGTACACCGCCTTGAGGAACCCCAGCGGACAGTTCACAGTCCTTGTATTTGTTCATTACTTTCTCCACCGTGGGATATTCACCGTTATCGGCGTTATCGTAATACGACTTGACAGTACGTCTTAGTAAATCCTTTGTTGCCGCCGGCTTTTATTATTATTACCCTAACGCTCAGATGCCAACGGCCCAGGTATAAGTAGGGGCGTCAACCAAGTGACCAAAACGTCGTAAACGCCGCTATTTTCGCGGCGCTTACACGTTTAGGTCACGAGATGCAATGTTCCGCTTCTGCATTGTCGTAAGCCCCGGGATTTGCACGGCGCTTTCGACGTTTAGTCGCGATGTTGATCCCGGCATAGATCAGTCAGGAAGACGTAGAAAAAAGAAGCGGCATTGGTAATTTGGTATGGCCTATCCGGAGCTGTACGGACAAATTAATGTCACACTATGTTGCATTGGTACAAACTGGAAAATTACCTTAAGTACGAGAAATACATGGTAGTTTGTAGTTTATGTCACATTGACATAATTGGACATGAATTTGTTCTTGTTATGCCATAACAAAATAAAACAACGTAAACTGCAACACAATATTTATTTTAATTTCCTTCAAACAGCATCAGTTTTGTCAGTTTCTGCCGTTTAACAAAGGTAATCTAAACTCTGATCAGTTTTGCTTCGTGATGCAATCTAAGTTTTACGTACCTACTGATTTATAATACCACGAATTGAATGGATTCTGTGATTTCTGTGGTTAAAAGTTGATGGCTGATTAAGTGAATGTTGAATTAAACATACAAATACTTCTTTGTCGATGAAGTTCTTAAGGGTGTTTTGTTTACTGTTATATAACTATAGTCATATTTTGAAGCAAGACCTTTTCCACCGCTTTGCCGTATTAAATTACGTATGACTTTTTCCGTAGACAAGCATATTATATAGACGTCTTCTGTGGAATAACATAGACTTATCTTATAGATATCTTTAGTTATGAGGGTGTGACGTGGAAGTTTGTTTGTTGTAGGTAGTTGTTTTTTCAGAACAATTTTTCTAGGGGTGTCAAATATCGATTCCGAATCGCTTACAGATTCAGACAACGGTTCTGACACTTCTAGCTTACCAACTTTTTCTGGCTGAAAGAAATTAAGTAGGTACGCATTGTTTTTTAGACCTGTAGACAGCAATATTTTGTAAGATTTTCCCATTATTTTATTTATGTAATAGATTACATCATGATCATTGTCATATATTTAAGAGCTAGGCTCTTGTCAGTGAAGTAATTTTAAAGATACATACACATTATAAAAAAACTTACATTATCACATGGTACCGCAGATTTCTTAAGGTAGACCCGTCCTGTTTTTGTGGTGTATTTTTGGTCTTCTTTAAAATGCACGGAACATATGCGTGTGTAAGCCGAAGGTAACCACGTTTCTTCACTCCGATTCTTCTGGACAAATTTAATCCATGCCTCTCTTTTTTCATGGCCCGGTAGAGGAAACCTTGAATAAACGTGGTGTAAATAGAAATAACCTTTTTCCGTAGTACACTTGAAAAATAAATAGTTCATTTAATAGAGAAGTGCGGGCCGCTTTTCGAGGCACGCCGCGCTCATTGACACCCTTCGCCGGTCCCTCTCTTAACATAGTTTGTTTAACTTAAAAGTGCGCTGTGCCTACAATATGTATAACACATGTCACTTAGTAAACAGTTAATCCTCAAAAATTTGCGGCCAATTGTCTTGTGCAGACGTGTTAACCTTATAACAGCGACATAAAGCTTACAATTGGTTAGTGTAACGATAAGGGCATTCTTATTGTCGGCAATGTCAAACAAACAGGTTAGGCAAAATACCAAGTATTGAATGGAACACCGTCTGTCTGCTATATTCTATATATTATAAGTAATTTCATATCTGATAGAGAACTTCAAAATAATTACATTATCTGTAATATATGTATTAACGTTAGCACCTCGATATTGTTACGTCTATATAGACTTTTTTTTTACTCTTTGACGCTAACGAAACATGGCCGCCACCTCATGTCATGGCGCATCGATAATGATACAAAAATTATTAAATTAAGCGAGATTAGATGAAAATGAAAGTAAACTTACGTGTGAAAAGTCACTCCTTGACTTTTGTTTGTTGTTCTGGTATAGTTTGTGCAGTATCTCACTACACATGACGGCATATTTAGACGTAATATTTTTCTACCAAATGCGTCGTGCTACCGCAACCGTTTGGCACAGACTGAGCGCGTTTGAGCCGAGCCGATCGGCTCTAACAGGGTTTACAAAAAATCAAGTTGAGGCGCCCTCTATTAACATAATTACTCAAAGTATAATTTGTCACTGTTTCTCCTTATGTTTTCTCACTACCTCATCAAATACCACTGAAGACATTCCTGATATGGTCATGTTATCGTGCGGTCGGCTTCATAAATATATATGCATCTGTATTCAATTTTGAAACTTTTCTCCCTGTAATTAAGCTCCGATGTGTATACGTATTAATAGACGTGACTGTAGATACAAAACGTAAGATAAATAGCTTAATCTTGGAGATTTCATCAAAAACATAAAAGTTAGGTTATTACGACCAATATGGCCGTTTGTTTAGTTAGGAAGTTGGGTTAAGTAGATGTTAAGTCTAGGTACTTGGACATTCTGTCGTTTGTATGGTTGCTCAACAAACACTCAAATATTGTTGGTAACTCTACCAACGATATTTGAACTTTGTGATACTTGGCAGGTGGATGGATTATTTTCTGAAATAGCTTTAAAATACAATAGGGATGACGACTACGTTGATAAACTATTATTCTAATTAGTCCGTCAGTTAGATTATCTAAAATTATTAGACACGCATTTTTTCCTTTTTCAATTTAACTAAAACTGACGAAGATAATGAGCATCAAAGTTCCGGGGTGGGGGCTTGTGACGTCACTCCTAGGTAAGAATTGTACCTAGGAGTGACATTACGCGAAACTTGAACGCACTGTATTTTTGTCATTTTTGATTTGACGAACAAAAGAAAAAATACGTGTACAATATTTTTTTATAATCTAAAAGACGGACTAAATAGATATTTTCAGTCGTCTAGCCTATTGTAAAGCACGAATCAAAATTCAAATCATTTATTAAATGTAATAAATGTTTTGATTCATGTTCTTTTGTTTTTAAGTAGTTCACACTACTATATATAAGTTATAAATTGAAAGAGATGTCACTTTTTCTGTAGTATATGACATCTCTTTCAATTTATAGCTTTAAATTAAAATAGGTTATTGTAAAATTAAGAAAAATACATTGTAAAAAGTGTGTAATGTATGGAACTGTTGACACACAATTTCGATTTGGCTATTTTTTTCAATATTTTGCTATGCCTATACTGTTTTTTATAATAATTTTACGTCTGTTCCATCCGTCATTGTAGACATTTCTTTTTCATTTAGGGTGAGGTCTCTGTCACCAATGAGCATTTCCTAAAATAAGACCTGAAGGCCTACCACGAACCACGAACGAAGTTTCACCTCTCTGTCGCACTTGAGTGAGAAATCACAAGTGCGAAAGGGAGGTATACTTTCGTTCGCGGTTCGTGGTAGGCGCTCTGATCACTCTCAGTGACGAGGCCATCACGTGGCTGACTCATCTTGATTTAGATTTATAGTTGAATGTATCTGTTGAATGTACGCCATACGACTAAATAAATAAAATTAAACAATGAGTATGTACTATGTTAAATACATAATGAAATTAGGTAATTAATTAAATGACATAATTGTAATTTGGTGATATTAATGTAGGTGCATTTCTGTCAGGTATTTAATTGATGCTGATGTTACCCCACTCAACATAGTGTAATACTTTTTCTCACTAACCATCTCAGCTAGCGAGTTAGATAGGCTAGGAATAAATCGGCAAACATGTTAAGTCTCTAGAGGGCCAGAAAGTAGTAGTAGTAGGAAGGTTTCACAGTTGAATGTGTGCCTACTTAAACTAAAAAAATGTGGGAGCATCCTGTCCGAATGCACCCTGCATCTATTGAATAAAGTAAAAGTAGGTTTGGTAGAACACTTACATCCTCATTTTTATAATAACTTTTGGTTATGATCAAGTTAGCTGTCTTTTTCAAATGCATTTTTCCTGATTTGCTTATGTAGCAATCTTCATCAATCTGAAAACAGTATAAAACATTGTTATTTTCACAATCACAATTTGATAAACTGAAGCCGTGCTTAGGCCCATTATTATATTACTTACGTTGATATGATCCCCACAAACATATAAACTCCGTTTAGGGCAATTTATCTCTAAATATTGGCACCATGTCGCTTGTAAAGACTTCGGTATGCACAGAAATACTGAATCCCGAGAATCTCGTCTGTATTTCTTGCAAGACGGTACAAAGCACATGAGCATATCTTTGTAATAGTCCCTTGTCGATCGAGAGTTTTCAGACTTATCTGTGTCCATTGTTTAGACACTAACAACACAACCAAATGTACGCATGTAGCAGTCCAAAAGCCGGGCAAGGGTCGTCGTAAAGGCAGGAAAACGGAAGTTCAAGAAGCAGAGCGTAAGTAGTCGAAAGGAGATCAAATCCGTGTTCAAAATTTCAAATATCGTGCAGGGGCCGTAGAGTTATGCAACAAGATCAAAAGTCCAAAATTCGTGCTGGGGTCGTTAAATATATTAAGTACGTAAATCACTTATTACACTGAATAGCTATCAAACAAAACCGTACTTACTTTTTGACATCGACATATTTGACAGCGGTCAAAGTTTTTTTTTTATTGTCCTGACGAGTGAAAGCACTAACCTTGTGAGCCGTAAAAATGCACTAATGTCAACTCAGTAACATAAAAAAATATATAAAATAAATAATAGAAGTAAAAAATAAAATACCTGTGTTTTCTTCCAGCCCTCGTATAGTCCTATACTATTGCAGGTGACTGTACTTTGACGTCACGAGCGTAATTTAGAGATGGGAAACATAAGCCGCGCGAAAACAATTCAAAAGCATCGATTCACAGATCGATTAGAACACGGCACCGATTCTATGTGGATTCCACGTGGATCCTATAGTTAGCTCTATGTAGATGTGTACCTTTTCATCATTTGACATCATCACTACATCAATGGTCGGATAAGCTGTACTGATTACTCGTCGGTATTTTGATGGGCCAGTAAAGGTATCTTCGTGGAAATGTATGGAACAAATCCGGCTGTATTCTGTAGGAAACCAATTTTTTCGCCCAGTTGCTTCAATCCATTTATTTAAAATATGTGGATCTTTCGGAAAACTGGAATAAAATTGCAATATAGAAGTAACCATAGCCTGTTTGTTAATAATATTCGCTTTGCACTACGTACATTATATACTTAGCTGCATAATAATATAAAAATGTAATTATCATTTCCTGTTTTCAAAACCGATTTTAATCGAGTAAAAAAATTACAGTGTAAAAGCACTATTCTTACTTTTGAAAGAAAAAATGAGATATCGACCTTGAACGTGACCCGACAGTTTGAATAGCTTATTTTTACATCGCAGGTTTTGAACGCACGCAAAGTCTGGCTCGTCAAATTAAAGCCGCAATGGAAAACTATCGTTGGCACACAATCACCCGCCTGTTTCAATGAAAATAGTAAAATAAATCGTTTAATAATTAATAAGAGAGATTTAAGGACAAACAGTACTCACCGAAAAAAGGAAATACGTCGATTTACAGCTCCAACTTTATTGGAGTCGCTTGAACAATTGGTTATTGCGCAACAAACCATTTTGTGTTTAAAACCTGACGTCGCACGCAGACCGCGGTCGGGAGCAGACTGAAGTGCGCTGCGAGTGCGAGCAATGATGAGAAATTCTCATCATTTCGCTATGCGACGTACACACACTCTTTACTTATATCTAGATATATTTCTGTGTGTAAAACCGTTAAATTTTGTTTATACTTCTGGTCTTTTTATTGTTTCTTGTAAATATTTTTACTACTTTTACTTAATTTGTTTTGAAAAAATAAGTCCCGCCGAGTTTCTTGCCAGTAATAATCTTGTCGGGCTGTGGTTGTAAGGTTAGAACCGGTAGAGGCTTTGTTTTTGAGGTTCATAAGTGCATTGTAATGTGCCTAAATTGAAAAATAAATATATTTATCATTTATAACATAAAAAATTGTTAACAATGTACTTACCTTAATTTTAGAAGGCTCCTCATCATCTAAATAATAACTTTCGACTTTTCGATTAATTTCGCCGCCAACAATAGGCTTTAATCCTTTTTTTGGGAAACACCGTTTCCTTTCGCAGCCGTCACATAGGTTTAAATAAATGATAATCATCTCCCTTGTAATATTCTTATAGCACAAATTCAACACTTTCTCCATCCGGGTTCTTCCAATATTATGCTTTAATGTCAAATGGGTGTCATGCAAAATCGGAAATATCTCGTTGTTTCTCACGTAATATCTAATTATATCGTCTTTGACTGGCACAATCAATTTCTCGGTCCCCCCAACAGTCAAGACGTCAAATCTTCTCAATCGCTGATAATCTTCAGGTTTTTTATGGCACGTTTTTGACTTAGAATATTTAACTTTTTCAATCATCTCGTCATAGCTTTCTTTGGTGAAAAACTGAGTATTATGTCCCATTCGCGACATTAATTCGTTTATTCTTTCGTCAAATCGACGATTCATGTCGTTTACTTTTGATATATCCATGATTAAACTTAAAATAACTGTTTAACTATAATTCGAATATGAATTACGAAAATAAAACCCGCGCGGAACCATCCGTATTCAATGACAACGCAGAACTAAACAAAATCAAAGAAAGACCATTTGAAGCCACTCCATCATACCGGTCTCTGATTGGTCGACGCGTATCACGCGTTGCCTCCCTCCCCGCACCCCGCGCCCGCTATATTGACCGGGCAATGTGATAAATACTTTGGGCGATTAATAACTTAACTTGGCCCGTTATAGCTAGCCATTATTCATGTCGGGCATTATGAATAATGCCCTCATTAATCACTTGGTCCAAGAGATATTGTCGTGCCCACCATACAAAATGGAAATTATAACGCGCCAAACCCAAACGTCGGCCCGGCCTGGCGAGACTCACGGATTGAACAAATACTCTGCTGCACCGCGAGAGCCAATCACGACTCAGAATACCGACGCGCAGCGCGTGAGCGAACCATTGAATATACGGTCTAGACGCTCCCGCGCAGTTCGACAACCGGCGCGATACTGTTCAGACTAATTAGATACCTTCAATACCCTGTGAAAGTCTTATTAGTAATTATATCTTATAAGTTTGTTAATAAACGTGCAACTAACTTATAACAATAAACATTTCATCCGTATCAGTGCCTTTTCACTTAGCCTAGCGCACGAACATTACCCAAGCAAGAGCTAGTTGGTGCTACAAAATGGCTGCCCAAGTGTGAGGCTAGTGAAAACGTGTATTTTCTGTCGAAACTCTCAAAATGCCGCCGAAAAGGAATCGTCGACTGTCGACGCCGTCACGGGATGACTTCGCGTCGGAGAGGGAATTAAAATATAACTCGATTCCCATCGGCTTCCCTAAAATTTCTAGGCCATATACTAAACCAATCGGCCATCATTAAAATTACAAAATATTCATTGCTGTAACACGTAGTCGTACTTTGGATTTGATAATATGATTTACAATAACTTTTCAATATATTTCAACCTCTCACATATCGCACGCGCGAGGTAAACCCGACGACGTAAAATAGCTTCCCTATTCAGCTTAAAATTACATCCATCCATCCATCCATCGAAATTTACGCACACATTCACAAAGCCTTCTATAGACAGAAACAGGACAAAATGGCCGCTAGGAAGGCTATAAGCCCTCGGGTAATTCGAGGATTACAACATTTGAATTAGAACCTACATCTTAAGCAGATAAGGTATAGATTGGCTTGTGGTGCATTGCACCTTTAAATCCCGACCAGGCGGCGCGCGAACGAAACGAAGATTGCCATACTTACCAAAAACTACAAGATGAATGTGCAAATTATTGTCGAAAATTCCAGAGTTATTATTATCAAATTTAATAAAAACCATTAAAATTGGGATACATTTTATTACAAAATACTAGAATATCATGCAGTTTTAAGTTTACTAGTTTAGTATTAGTTATTAAGGATTATGAAAAAAAGTACTTCGGTTTTCGATTCTAAGTCATAAAATAAATCCCCGTAAATGAAAATTACCTACATATGTTACAGCCAAAATGTAAACAGTCTGTTGGCGAATAATATAAAATTTGCGAAGTGGTTGTGAAAGAAATAGTACATTACATACCATTCCCATTTACCGGCCGAGGTTTGTATACTATAGTATTTTTCAGTCCGACGGAGCCGGCAGTTTAGTTTTGCGTAAAGTGGCGCTTACCGGCCGGAGGACTGAAAAGTACCTAACGTACATTTTGGTTCCTTTCCTAGGTGATTTTTTTTGCTCCGAGTTACCTAGCGAAAAATCTGACGCGCCGCTACTGGTACTTACCTTAATATTAGAAGACTCCTCATCATCTAAATGATAATTCTCGACTTTTCGATTCATTTCGCCGCCAACAATAGACTTTACTCTTTTTTTTGGGAAACATTTCCTTTCGCAGCCGTCACATAGGTTTAAATAAATGATAATCATCTCCCTTGTAATATTTTTATAGCACAAATTCAACACTTTCTCCATCCGGGCCCTTCCAATATGCTTTAATGTCAAATGGGTGTCATGCAAAATCGGAAATATCTCGTTGTTTCTCACGTAATATCTAATTATATCGTCTTTGACTGGCACAATCAATTTCTCGGTCCCCCCAACAGTGAAGACGTCAAATCTTCTCAATCGCTGATAATCTTCAGGTTTTTTATGGCACGTTTTTGACTTAGACCATTTAACTTTTTCAATCATCTCATCATAACTTTCTTTGGTGAAAAATTGAGTATTATGTCCCTTTCGCGACATTAATTCGTTTATTCTTTCGTCAAATCGACGATTCATGTCGTTTAGTTTTGATATATCCATGATTAAAATTAAAATAACTGTTTAACTATCGAATATGAATTACGAAAATAAAATCCGTGCGGAACCGTCCGTATTCAATGACAACGTAGAACTAAACAAAAACAAAGAGCATTTGAAGCCCCCCTCATCATACCGGTATCTGATTGGTCGACGTGTATCACGCGATTGCCTCCCTCCCCGCACCCCGCGCCCGCTATATTGACCGAGCAATGTGATAAATAATGAGGTTGGGGCGATTAATCACTTGGCCCGTTATAGCTAGCCATTATTCATGTCGGGCATTATGTATAATGCCCTCATTAATCACTTGGTCTACGAGATATTCTCGTGCTCACCATACAAAATGGAAATGTGAATTTAATTGCATTATTATTAAGGTTCAATCTACTTTGCTATACAATTTAAGGACACCGTTTTGATGGAATGCATAGCGATCATAACATCGATGTTGTTCGTCAACTGATAAAGGAAGATAGGCATGTGACAAACCGAGAAATTCAGGACACTTTAGTTATTGGAATGAGTCAGATACTAATTATTTTACAGCAAGAGACTCGTTGGGCTCACTTATTATCTGACGACCAGAAGACGGCTCATGTCAACAGGTGCTGCAAAACCTTAAAAAAATTAACGGAGGAAGCTCAAATGCCGTTTTTAGTATTGTGTCAGGTGACGAGTCATGGATGTAGGTACTCATATGAGCCTGAACGAAAAACCAATCTCGAGTATGAAGACGAGCCCAAGCCGACAATAGTTATTTATTATACAAGGGGGCAAAGTCGTTGTTTAACTCTCGGGCTTATATTGAGACCCGAGCAAGCGAAAGATTCCAAAATTGAGCCACGAGCGTAGCGAGTGGTTCAATAACTTGAATCTTGAGCTTTACGAGGGTCTCAAGGCACGAGAGTTGAACAAACTTTGCCGCCGAGTGTAATACAGCTTTTTTCCCCTCACTATTGCGAGGAAAATACAAACTAAATACGATTATAAATCTTATCCACATGTAAGTTATCTTGAAGAAACCATCAAAATCAATTTCAAAATTTGTCATAGAGTAGGTACGCTCCTGGTACTTAGATATTGCAAACAGCTTACCAAGTGCGGCATAAGACATGATCAAGTGACCAATTTAAAGTGTGACCTCCGATTGCGCATATTTACTATGGGCATATAGGACTCACTTATACTGGACTGGTGGTAAGTGATAGGAATTAGATTACTTTGCCCCACATGTGGATAAAATGCGTTTTTCCACGCTAGTTTTAAAGGACAAAACAGCGCTTTCCGAGCTAGTGAGGGGAAAAAGTTATTCGTTCTCGCAGTACGATCAAAAAAATGCTGGCAACTTTTGTCTCCAAATCGGGTCACGTGGCGACTATTGCTCTTGAAGACCAAAGAAGGCCAATGCTGATTGGTATATAAGTGTTTGTTTACCGATTGTCTTTGCTCAACTGCGAAAAAATAACCCTCAACGCCGCATCATACTACACCACGATAATGCCAGCCCTCAAACTGCTCAGAAAACAAAATACTATATTAACGGTGAAAAAGTCGAATTACTGGACCATCCTCCGTACAGCTGCAGCCGAATAAGTTGCGTGGTCAGAGTTTTCACACCCCAGAAGAAACAGGCGACGCTTATAAAATGACAATTTTGTCTACCCCCACTTCAGAGTTCAATAACTGTTTCAAAAATTGGTTTGAAACTATGAAAAAGTGCATTGAACATAAAGGAGAAAACTTTTATGTCATTTAAATGATTATTTTTTCGATTCTCGAGACTTTCGGGGCAGCCTATATACGTACTATTACGTCATACTAGGAATCTGTCAAAATTGAAGCCGAAACTCTATTCAAATGTGCATGCGACCATTAGTATGGGTACATAAATAATATATATCTGACCATTCGACGTTTCTGAAGACATTGAACATTTCGTCTCTCTGGCTGCCTCGTCCCCGATTCAGTAAACGGTAGCGATGTTTCACTCGAAAACACCATCTGAAATTATCCGAATTCAATAAACTAATTTATTTACAAAATCTCCTAAACAACTATTTAAACTTAAATACTTACGGTACAAATCGGTACAGAGGTTTTATGGAGTTGCGTGAAGCCTTTTTGAGACAAATAAAAATCTTCAGGGTTGAAGTGCACGGAACAGATCCTCGATACCTTGGTAGGCATCCAATCTGCTTCATGTCTCTCCAATCGGACAGCCTCTATCCATAGTTTACTACGGCTTGGATTTTTTGGGAATCTGAATGTTAAGAAAATATACATAATAAAATGGAAATATCTAACATATTTTTGAAGTTTGCATTCTGTGTAAGAGCCACCAAGCCAACTCTACGTCTAAGACTCGACGACTCGCAACGTCTATGAAATCATGTTTATTTAACGCTTTCACAGTATGAAGTCTGAGCTATCAAAATCGATGTAGGTAATGCTTAGCCTATTCGGAATCAAGTAAAATCAAAATTTGTCAGTATCGCTATACTACTTACATAAAAATTTAATCGAACAAGTTAATAAGATAACCTGATTCTTGTCGCATAACATCATCCCTATATAGAAAATGTCATCAATTCATCATATATTTTTTATATATACCCACATATCATTACATAAACAAATTTCTTATCTGTGAAAATGTTATAGCTAATTTATGTTATCGACTTCGATTATATTATTTTTTCAAATTTCGATCATATCTGACAAACCAGGAAATTTGATGTGACCTAATAGCAGTCGAGATAACGTTTGTTCGAAACGACGTGTCAATTGCAAACAATCAAGCACGCAAATCGCATGTTATTTAATAACGAACGATATGAAAATTGGGGCCAACTCTAAGTTGTCTCTGAATTTAAAAAAATTTAAATGTTAAAAATGTAAGGGCAGAAATTTTTTCACTTACTTATAAAAGTTGTAATGGCGGTCGACATATATGCGATTTGAACGCATCATAACACTCGTATGATGTTATTAATATTGTAAGTACGATTGGATTTCACTAAATTTATCTGTTTCTGTTTAGGTACTTACCTATGAAATGTGATTCCACTATTCTTTTTATCATCAGAATGGTTTCTGCACCACTTCACCACACATGAAGGCATTGTCTGGCAAAATACGTCGTTCTGCTAAGTATTTATAGACGGCCGTCACTCACTGACGCCCCGGTCGAACTGAAGTAGCGCGGGACCGTTAGATCCGCCTACAATGGGAGCGTTGCGCCGTAATGGAGCGGAAAGACTGCTTTATCGAAAATTGGCAATGACGGAAAACCTCTCTGTCACTCTAATAAACAAGCGTGATAGAGAGGGAGACACAAATTTTTGAACATACGATTTTCGTGGTACTAGAACTAGAATGAACTTGCGCGACCGTCCGTATCGGCTGACAATGTAAACGACAAATTATCAAGAGTCGCTCGATTACGTCGCACTGTGACTAAGCATACCTACCACAATTATCGGAAATTGGCTTTGACGGGTAAACTTCTTTGTCACTCCAATCAGCAGGTGGGACAGACATGGAGAATATTTAATTTAAAGCATTTTAATAAACCTACCTACAACAAAACAGTCTAAAATAGGTCATTGAGGCATTGTAGGTACAATACAATACAATAACTCTTTATTGCACATCTCATAAAATATTACAACAGAAAAATATACATCCAACACAAAAGCAGAGTTAAGCAACAGGCGGTCTTATCGCTAAAAAGCGATCTCTTCCAGACAACCTTAGGACCACCTACAGTCACCTGCAATAGTATAGGACTATATGAAGGCTGCAAAATAATCTGACACAGTCTTGTTTGTACCGCCATAAGAGCGTGTCACATATTTTTGCGGCCTTCATAGCGTCATATACTATTGCAGGTGACTGTACCTAGGATGTTGGCGGCATTTCCTCGTTGTTTCGCAATGCTGATACGTTGTGCGGGGAAGCCACCAGCTCTTCGGTCACCAGTAAGTAACATCAACCAGACGTTTCGCGATTTCTACGAAAACTTGCGTGCACTGGGACTCCATGGATCAAGAGTTTCGACCCCAAATGGTACGAAAAGGTACTCTCTGCCCAGGCTCTTATATTGGTTACGTTTCAAAATTTCGGCGCTTTCAGCCGCTTCGCCCGAACTCTAAGGAACCAAGGACACAATAAAGTGCAGTTAACAGTATTGGTAGTTCTGTGTACGAATTGGACACTTATTGCTTACGTCAGTAAGCTCTTTTTCGTACGTAACATTTATCGTTTGTATGAGTACTCATATCATCATCAACTCAAAATTGTTCGTTAATGTTATTCTGACCTGACCTACATTTTTTGACGTGTTTTTCTGCTTTTGGGTCTATTTATTTTAACAAGTCAATGATTGATACTGATACGCACCTTTATACGCGGGAACATATATTTCTTCACTTTCTTGTATCCTTTTTTTGTTAAGTACATATCGCTTTCCAGAAAATGTTCGGAGCAAATCACACTCGAATCGTTCTAAAAATAAAAATGTCAGCAAGAAATATAGAAAACCTAAAAACAGTTCCTACAAACAAAACAAAAGCGAAACGAACCTATACAGTTGCTATTTAACGAATGAACAAGAAAAATCAAGTTGGATTTTAGACAGCGGATGCACGTCACACATGACATATTCGGACAAGCCCTTTACAGAAATGAAAAATATATCAAAAACTCTACGATTAGCTTCAAAAGACCAGACAGCAGATATAAAAGGTATAGGTCCTGCATTAATTGAAATTAAGGAAGGAAAAATTGCTGTCACAGATACACAATACGTACCAAGCTTGTGCGCCAATCTCCTATCAGTTGGAAAGATGGCCGATAAGGGATTAACCATACTATTCACTAAAAAGAAAGCAATAATAAATGACCACAAGCGAAAAGTTAAAATGGAAGCACCAAGGGGTGCCGATGGCCTATATCACCTGAAAACAAAAAACAACAATATTAGTCAACACAAAGCTAATGCTGCAGTATCTGAAAATAATGACCGGAAGCAAGATGACTCTAATGATATTAAACAATGGCATTGCAAATTGGGTCATATGAATGAAAAAGACATGAAGATCGCATTTAAAAATGAAAGCCTAATTGGAATGAACTTTGATAAAAACAGCACTTTGGGAGATTGTGAAATATGTATCAAAGGAAAACTAACTAGAACCCCCAGCAAGCCATCAGCAGTCTCACGTACGACTGCACGTCTTGAAATCGTCCACAGTGACGTCTGCGGTCCTTTTAGGCAAACCTCGCTAAACGGCAATAAATACTTCGTAACATTTATCGATGATTACAGTAGATACTGCCGAGTATATTTTATCAAGAATAAAAATGAAGTGTTGACAAAATTTGAGGAATACAAAGCAGAAGTCGAAAACTACACTGGTAATAAAATAAAATGCCTACAAAGTGATAATGGTACCGAATATCGAAACCACAAATTCGACAACTTTCTGAAGAAAAACGGTATAGCAAGAAGGTTATCTGCTCCATATACTGCTCACCAAAACGGAATTTCCGAGAGAAAAAAATAGAACACTCGTCGAAAAAGCAAGATGCATGATGTTGGATTCCAGAGCTCCCATGTGCTTATGGGCAGAAGCAGTATTTACAGCAAATTATTTGTCTAACCGGAGCATAAATCATAATATCGATAACCAAACACCATTCGAAAGATGGGTAGGAAGAAAACCCTGTGTAAACCATCTTTATATCTTTGGTGCAAAAGCGTTTGTCCTAAAGAAAGGAAAACGAGATAGCAAATTTTCTTCAAAGGCATTGCCTGGAGTGTTCTGCGGCTACTCCGAAGTCTCAAAAGCGTTCAGAATTTATATTCCATCAAAGAAGAATACTATAATATCCAAAGATGTTCGTATTCTGAAGAAAATGTTCTACGAAGATGGAGAAAATCCCCTTATCCTCTTACAAAATCATGGACCAAACGAAAATGATTTAATTTACGAGTTAGTCGGAAATGACGACCATTTTGACGATGACGCAGAAGACCATATTGACCCAAACGAAACCGGACCTTTTTATGATTCTGTTGAAAGCGAAGAAAATGAAGAAAATTTAAATGGATCCGATCGTCTGGCAGATAATGATGTGGTAGAACCTATTGTGGCAAATAATGATGTCGTAAATATTGAAGTAGAACCTGTAGTCGATGTCAATGCGTCCGAAGATGCACAAGAGGAAGTGGAGAACCGGAGGACATACAATCTCCGTGACAGATCGTGTATAGAGACACCGAAAGCTCTACAAGATTACGTTTTGGCAGCTATGAATATTGATAACGAAGCAGATCCTCAAACATTTCAAGCTGCTATAAATAGTAAAGATAAAACCAAATGGTTAGAGGCAATGCAAAGCGAAATAGAATCCTTGACTGAAATGAAAACGTGGGAACTAGTCGACCCACCTAAAAATCGTAAACCATTGTCGTGCAAATGGGTTTACAAGATTAAAAAGAATCCGGACGGTACTAATGAGCGGTACAAGGCCAGATTGGTAGTAAAAGGGTTTTCGCAGAAACCTGGAATTGATTATCAGAAGACTTTTAGTCCGGTCGCCCGTCTCAGTACCATAAGAGCAGTCTTAGGTATAGCTGCTCAAGAAAACCTGGTGCTTCAACAGTTTGATGTATCTACTGCATTCCTGAACGGTGCCGTAAAAGAGGAAATATTTATGAAGCAACCAGAAGGATTTAATGATGGCACTAATAAAGTATGCAAACTTAGAAGAAGTCTTTATGGACTAAAGCAAGCTCCACTATGCTGGAACGTCTGCATAACAGAGTACCTAGTAAGTTCAGGCTTTACTCAGAGTACGAAAGACCCTTGCCTCTACCTACGTGATCAAGTTTTGATTGCGCTTTATGTAGATGATGGTTTAGTGGCTTCAACAAATGAAAAAGCGGGAAGAGAATTTATTGGAGAGCTAAGAAATAGATTTAAAATAACTACAAAGCCGGCTTCATATTTTCTCGGACTTGAAATAAATAAAACCAGTGAAGGCCACATAACACTGAACCAAAAGTCCTACACTAAAAAGATATTAGAAAAGTTTGGAATGTCTAACTGCAAATCTGTTCCAACTCCTGCGATAAAAGCTGACAGAGATGAAGAAGGCTATGACAACCGAGATTCTTCTTTTCCCTATCGTCAAGCCGTGGGAGCTTTAGCTTATTTAATGGTCGCTACAAGGCCAGATATCAGCTATGCAGTTAGCGTTGCATCAAGGAATCTAGAAAAACCTACTAATCTTGATGTAATGAGGGTCAAACGGATTTTTAGATACCTTAAAGGTACAATAGATAAAGGACTTGTCTTCGCAAAAGGCCGGGACAAGAAGTTGATATGTTTCAGTGACGCTGATTTTGGTGGCGACTCATATACGGGTCATTCAACTTCAGGAATGATATTTTTGTTCTCCGGTCCGATTATGTGGAAAAGCCAGAAGCAACCGACTGTTGCTATTTCATCTACAGAGGCTGAATTAGTAGCCCTAACTGAAACCGCAAGAGAAGCGTTGTGGCTAAAAGAACTCATGGAGGAACTAGCTGGTGTAATTGAAAAACCGACCATTTATGTTGATAATGAGTCCACAATCAAGCTTTCTGAGAATCCGCCGTATGAGTTCCACAAAAGAACGAAACATATTAAGATAAAACACTTCTTCATTCGAGAGTGCTTGCAAAATGGTGATTTCGTTCTGAAGCAAGTTTCCACTGATCTCCAATTAGCAGATATGTTTACCAAACCTTTGTTTGGACCAAGACTAACTATGCTAAGCCAGAGAATTGGACTAAAAGATTTGTCCAAGTTCTAAAAAGTATTGTGGGTGTGAAGATAGACCTCCATCCTCGATGTTGTTACTTTATGGTTTTGGTTGTTGCTTAGCAATGTTTGTTGTCTTGTCAAATGTCTTGAATAAAATATTGTATGAACTATCGTTATAAATGAGTTTCTATAATTAATTAATATTCCCGCTGTGATATATTATAACTAATGTGCTTTAATCATAATGTTATAAACTTCACAATAACATTTAATTTTTTTCGCATCTGTATTGAAAAACGTCGTTCGATACACGTGCGTATATGTCATTGTTCAGCGGTCCCAAGTATTGCCAATTTGCCACTCGCCTACGGCTTGTGGCAAGCCAAGATACCGCGGGGCCGGGGCTCGTGAACCTATGACATACTTTCCGCACCAGCATCGAAATGTACTAAGCATAGTGTAAGTACTATACAGTGGACAAGGTTCATAGAACCTAATCGTTCAGCGTCTTGGCTTGTTCGAAGCTCAGGGCTGTCACAATTTTCTTTTTGCAACATTCGCCATCTTAAAATTTAATTTTTTTGTTGTAAGTTCTCAGAAAATCAAATTGGAACAAAATAAAGATAGTACATGTACAATATTGTCAAAAACGGTGTCATCTAGAATTTCGTACGATTAAATTTGGATAAAAGTTTATACCTATCTGAGAATCTAGAGTTTGAAATTGTAAAATACTGTAAAAACTGATGCCGTCTTAGATTTTCTACACCGCCGGATCGTCCGATATCGATTTTTATCCAATTCAGAGTAAATCTTACAAAATCCAAGATGGCATCGGTTTTTACAATATTTTTATTTATTTATTTTAATATTTCGACCATACTATTCATAGCAACTCGTCGCAGTCACAAATACCGATTCCTGAGAAATGACAATTAACAAGTCACATTCTAAAATGGCGTACGTACAGTCAACAACACACCTGTGTATACAGCCAAAGTGCCAAAAATATGTATACTGAACTTTATTGCCAGAGAATTAAGGTCGTGTATACATATTTTTGGCACTTTGGCTGTATACACAGCTGTGTTGTTGACTGTACATACCTATGTTATTAATTCACCTATCAAAATACTATAACTTGACAGCAACGAAAATAGACCTCACAATTATGGAGTTCGTGAGGAAATCCCCCTCCACCCGCTTCCCCGCACACACCCCCCATCGTTGACCCGAAAATCGCTGGAGTTGACTCACTGTATGAAACCTTACACTTTGATACAGTCACGTCTCTAAATATGTATACACTTTTGAACTTATTACTGGGGAAGGTTCAAAATTGAATACAGGTGTATACTTTTGAAGCCGACCGTACTAGTAAAAACGTAAGTACCTACAGTGATTTTACTTACCGAAAATAGGACACACCATCCTTTTTTAAAGTGGTTAGCGTATTATTTTTGCAATTTTTTACGGCGCACTTCGGCATGTTGACGTGTTCAAGGTAATGTTGCGACTCGACTGTCCGCGTAACTGTGCAGTGTTACCAGCGCAGTGGTCAAAAATATGCTATAAGCGCTATATATAGTGTGGCCAGGATCTGTTCTTATTCGTGCATAGAAAAATAAAGTTATTTATAATATATAGTTACTGTCATTTAGAAACTGCGACTTTGAAAAAAGGGAAGGGGGTTTTTTGGGGGTTCCGTACCCATTGTAAAAACTTACTCCGGTATCCGTCCGTCCGTCTATCTGTCACCTGCGCGTCTACCAAAAACATCTTTCTGACTTTCTGATCTATTTCGTTAGGTCCCTATTCATTTTAAGATATTTAATGATATTTCGTACAATATTAAGCATATTAATGGTGATAATTCAATAGTTTTAGTGTTAATTTTAATGTACGTGTAATAAGTGCAGTGCTTGAGTGACGTTTACGAGTGTCTTGTAATACTTCGAAATTATAACCGTTAGAGGTTATAAATTCGAAATCCTGTTTATTTCCTTATCATATCTGCTATTTTTACTCCTTAAATATTCCAATTGGGTTGTAGAGGAAGTATGAATCATTGCAAAGAGTTAGAAGTTGTTAGAACACAGTTTAGACATAGTGAAACGTCCCTATTTCATGTCAGTAAGTCCCCACTCTCGTTTGGCTTTGGTGAACGGATCCTTGTTTTGTTTCGTGTTTATTGCATGCAGCGGCTCTGGCTCGCCAGCATGGGTATGATAAATTACAACTTACCTTGATTGAGTTAAAAACATCCAAGGAGATGTGTACGCAATTAGGTACTTAGCGAGAGAGACAACAGTATGAAGGAGCTATTATTGGTACTTGATAAGAATGACAAGTTAAAAAAGGAACTATGTAGATTAGAAAGTAGTTATAATGATGCTAATTATAAATGAGCCCGGCTTCAGGAGACGGTTGACAGGTTCACAGAGTGTAGTGCTGCATATGAGCAGGCCTTGAAGGACATCCACTCACTAGAGAGAGCACTGCATGATGCCCACGAGCAAATCCACGAGCTACAGGAGGCCCAAAACAATGCTGCAGTAGCACACACTCGGAGCTTATTCGAAGAACTAGTCGGGCCAGACTCCCAGTTGGTTACCGCTGCTATTGAAACCCCTGCGGTTTCTGATTTACTCTTGACCAAATATTCTAACACATCTAGGCTAGTAACATGCAGTAGTAAAAAACTAAAAAAATATATTAAGTTGAACAGAATCATACAAAAAACACAAAAGTTGTCAAAACACAATAAGTTATTTTTCAAGAAATTTAAATTCAGCAAAATTAATGTAAACTTAGTAGATAAGTTGGATATGTTCTACTCAATTAAGTACAAAATAGTGAGCTACAATATGAAACTGACACACAGATTTTAAAATTCAAAATCCAGGGTTTGGAGGATTCCATTCAACAAAAGTTAGAAGTGAATGGTCACTAGTCATGGATGATTTAATTTCTCAAACTAAATTTAATTCAGACCGGTTTGAGTCACTCACCAGTGGCCAGTCATGTACACAAGTAAGCGGTCAATTGTTGGGTGGAGGACCAAATCCATGCGTGCCATTTTATCTCCACAAGAACTAAATAATAGTAGCTCCTTCCTCACTACACAAACCCCACATAAAACTGATGTTATTATGTACTGTGATGAGTTTGGAAGGAATATGGGCTCACTTCTGAACCATTACTTAAAGGGACTTAGCGCAATCAGCAATTGTCTGCCCTACAGTAGCCCTGTCATTATCATAGATAGAATTCTAAGCAACAAAAATATAAATTCACATACAATACAACACTGCTTATTCTTATAGGAGTTAGGACACAGGGGTAATTTAAACAAAAGTAATCTGATTAAATTATTTGAAAAATTAAATTCTATTACTGTGAAAGAAAATATTATGTTTACATTGCCCTATTGTGGCCAATCATCAGAAGCAGAAAATGACTTCTTATTTCTTCCATTTCGTAGGTTGACGTTTTATTTCAAAATCAGCTGGCAACATTTTTTTACGTTTTATATAATGAGATTTGCAATATACTTAGCTAGTTTTCTCTTTTTTTATAACATTTTTCTTTCCCCTTTTTGATATCATGATTTCGTTCTTCCATTCATCCAGATCAGCCTGGACTTGCAGGACCTGCCCGGTTTCCGGATTGACAGGGAAAACTCCTTCTGGAGTGTTCTTCTTCTTCGACGTGTCCTTCCCATGCTTCTGTTTCATATGCTTGTTGTAGTTCGGCCAGTTTGTAAACTCCATTTCGCATTGATCGCACGAGTATGGTTTAGCCCCAGTGTGTTGTCTTAAATGTGTGGTCCAAGTCGTCCGGAACCGAAAACCTTTATCACAGTACTGACATTTATAAGGCATTTGATTAGTATGGATTATTTTGTGATTATTCAACTGGTTCTGAAATCTGAACTGTCGTCCACAGTCATCGCAACTGAATGGTTTCTCACTGGAATGTGTTTGAACATGTTTCCGTAACCTGCTCAGGAACATGAACGATCCGTTGCATATTTTACACGTGTGCGGACGGATCTGGTCGTGCGACATAGTATGTGTTACTAGGGAGCCTTTACTGAAAAATGTTTTTCCACATCTTTCGCAACTGAATTCCTTTTTTCGGTCGTTTCTGTGCAGTTTTAGATGTTCTTTACGTTTATAAGGGGTGTGCAACACTTTGCCACATATTTGACAGGTGCAATCGGCTATAGTATGTGTTTTTTTGTTGAAGTGGTCAAGGTGCTTCCGCAGAGCTTCCTCAGTCTCAAAAGTGTCTCCGCAGGCTGGACAGATGTTCTCGGACTCCATATGTTTGTTGAGGTGCACAGAAGAGTTGCGCGGCTTCACATTGCAGTAAAAACATAAGTTTCTGGAACAAAAATGTTTTTTAGGATACTAACTCTGACTAAACAGGGTATAAAGGGACTGTGGTGTCCTACAGTAGTATACAAGTTCTAAAGGATTGGCAATGCACATCTGAATTAGGTTTTTAAATTTTTTAAAGAATGGTGCATTCCAAATTTCCACAAAAATGTCCCTTACAAAACGCTTTTGCTTTGTTTGGGAGCTACTTCAATCAAATCCGTAAAGCTTGTAATCCAGTTTTATTTAAAACATTCGCCGTGTACGCCAAATCCGGTACATTTATACATAAAAATATAGTAAATTATAGAAATAAAGCATTTACAAAAAGCTGCAAAGATATGGTGAACTTTGAAAAGCTTCATCTCAGAAACTGTTTTGTCTAAAGAGACCTCCCGAGCCTCATATCATATTGTAGAAAATCTAGCCTACTTCAAAAAGTCTATCATACTAGTCTGTAATCGTTAAAATAGCCATAGTCTTACGCGTTTTTATTTGTTATGTTGACATAGATGCGTTCGTCGCTTGAAGTCACATAGATACTTTGAACATCATAAACAAATCTTTTTATATTTTTTTATATTAGACAGGTGGCTGATGCTGATACGTCTAAATCATAATTCACTATGCACTTTTTACTTATTTTTAGACAGTTTGTCAAAATTGTTTTTGAACTGGTTAACACTATTAGTGTTCATAACATCGCAAAATCTGCAAATAATCAGAACTGCCGGATTTGCATGCAAGCCCATACCTTCAAATGGCAAAGTAGCTGGACTATTGAGAATTTACTGTTAATTTGTCAACCAAGCCATGAAATTTTATCACACAAAATCACTTTCATAGAAATTTAGAAGTATTACAAGAATTACATTTTGTAATGTTCGAAAATGTCCTATTCACATGGAATGCCACGTGGTGAATCAACAATTTCTTGTTGGTATTCTGTCCCGTCAGCGAGGGGACAAATGCAGCAGTTTGTTAGAAGAAATGTTGTAGTATGTTCTACTGACATGCTTGGTAGTAGCGTAAAAATGCCGGAAAAAATCGAATGTTTTTTCATGATTTTCGGTTTTTTTCCGAAGCTTTCGGGTTTTTTAAGAAATATATAGTGTCACTATCACTGTTACTCCTTTCATCTGTTTCAATTGTTTCTTCTTCAATTTAATTGATGTAGCCCTGTTGTAGGTGTAAATTATACCTAATATGCATTGATTTAGAGTGGAAACTTAGAGCGGAAACTTTCATTGATTTTTCCTAAAGAATCCGAAAAAAACGAGTCGTCTGGGAAAAAATCGGATTTCTTCCAGACTTTTTCTACGCCCATTATGGAAGGGGAACATAATTACCAAAAAATTGTTTTTCCTATTGTGTGTAGGTAAGTTATACCTACACATTATTAACTCAAAAATGTAATCATTACGTATACCTAAGTAGCCACATTAACAAAATGTAAGCAACGTGACAACTTTAAATTACTCAATAAATATTTTTTATTTTTTTTATAAAAAAAAAAATGCGTCCCAAGAGACTGTAACCATGGCGACTAGTGACGACGAAATAGTTGATTAACTCAAATAAAATAATACTTACTGAAGGGACATTCGGTGTGAAGTAACATGCTTAATAAAAGTGTTGAAGCTTCTGAAGTAAAATGCCTTACAATCAGCACATTTGAATCCTGAACACTTCCGGTGCTCTGTCTTAGAGTGCTCCCGGAGCAATGCTATATCCGGAAACTCAAGATTACAGTCTGCGCAAATCCAGGTATAATTTTTCCAAGAATTTATAACATTTTTATTGATAACTTTAGATGTAGTAGCGGCTACTGGCAAAGCAGCATCTTGTATGTTAGGGCTTTTGATCTGGGAAGTGCTGAGAATACTGCTTGTGTCATCTTCAGGGCCAGAGCACTCTACTTCGAGTTCTCCATAGTCTGTAGGCGGTGAAAATTTAACGTCAACAGTCTCTTGTTTAATAGATTCAGTCTCTATCATTGACGCGTCGAAATAAATTTCGTCTTCTTCCACCATATCAAAACTAGCCTTCTTATTTGGTAAATATAACTTAGAAAGAACATATTGGGCTTCTTTCACTGTGTTTAGAAACTTATAAGTTTGGTTGAGAGATTCGTAGCATATAAAACATATCGTTTTTGGTAAAATATCGTTGGTAATGTCAACATAGATTGCATTAAGGTACGTCAACTTAGTGATAATATCTTGGCATTTTGCTGTTTCGATTCTTAGATTGAAGAGTTTATCTGGGTCTTTTGGCTCCGCGCAGAAGCGGCAATGGTTTAATTCAATCCTGTCCATCACAGTTTACCGCTTTTCTACCAAAATAATATATACTAATACTAGTTTACCAAACCCACCCAAAACAGAAAAAGAACAGTGGATAGAATATTAGAGATTATTGACATTTGGTTTGCGTTTAGAAATGGTTCAGTCCAATTGGCACCAATCTTTTTAAAGCCAATTTAGACCGGTATTACATTGCACGATTTTCGGGGCAAATCGGAAATCAGCCTGACTCCGGCACGACCTGTGTAATCTTTAACCATTTCTGATTTAAAACTCAGTGTTTAATCGACGAAAAGGAACTTCAGGACTCTAAGAGGGAAGAGAGGGGCAGGCGATTATCGGTGGTAGTGACCAAAGAATGTAGTGACCCTGCCTACGAAGCAGGAGGTCCTGGGTTCGAATCCTGGTCAGGGTATTTATTTGCGTGTTTATCACGAATATTTTGTTCATTAGTTATGGATATTTTCTATGTATTAGTATGTATATGTTATGTATATGTCTAACATATCTCGTTGTCTAGTACCCACAACGGCCACAACACAAGCCTTATTGAGCTTGCCGTGGGACTAGGTCGATTTGTGTAAGATTGTCCAATAATATTTATTATTTATTTATAACAATAGTGTCGATTCTAAAATGTGCTGTAGATCGTTTCAGCCGACTTCAAGGGAGGAGATTCTCTGTACTGCCAAGTACTGCGTAAATTATGAATCGATTTTGATGATTTTGATGATCCTTTTTTGTTTGAAAGAAGATAACTCCGGGGTTGGTCCCATTGGATTTATGTGGCGGTTTTTCTCAAAATATGTCCTTCTATTCTTGTAATCTAGACCATCCTCCCAGCGGCGGTGTAGTTACCCTCTTTTTTTCGTTTCCCATCCAGGGCGTGCCATTCTGTTTTACCCACATTTCTTGTCTATTTCTAATCTAATCATATGTTTCGCCCATCTCCATTTTTTTATTAGTTATATCATTGATTTTTGTTCATGATCAAATATCTGTTAATGTAATTTTATCTACTTGTTTTCTAATGTTCAGTGAGTATGCTTATTTCTTTTAGTTTTTAGTCAAACGCTTATTTCCATGTTGTGTTGGCTGGTTTTCAAATCTCAAATATCCTTTTTTTTCAATGACCAGCTTTGGCAGTCACAAGTTTGCGGTTCCCGTTGCGTGTTTGGCGTGTTCGCCAAATATTCGTATTGGAGTCCGAACACCACGAATACGACATCCACCCTGGGGTGCCAACAGGCGAGTTTGGCATTTGGGTGTTCGGGATGTTCGAGCAAATATTCGTCTATTCACATCGTCTATTCGGCCAAACACAGCAAATACGCGAAACAGCATACTGCAGTGAAGTTCCACCTTTAGATGACTATGACTTACCAAATGCATATGTTATGTAAGTGAGTACCTTTCTCTTTAAGTCTTAAGTCTTCAGGATTTGAAATTTCTCTAATGGTCCCAGTATTTCTTTCAAGATGTGCTAACTAGCATATTTCTTTCCGTGTTTGTTCCTTTGGTGAAGTGACTTCTCAATTAAAATTAAGTTAACGTATTTTTTAGCCTAATACTTCCCAATACAGGGATTGTGCCTTCAAAATTGGTGCCTGTTTCATATCTCAGATGGACTTCTCCATTTTTTTTTATACTACGACGGTGACAAACAAGCATACGGCCCGCCTGATGGTAAGCGGTCACCGTAACCTATGCACGCCTGCAACACCAGGGGTGTTACATGCGCGTAGCCGACCCTTTAAAAAAAGGAGGTCCCATGTTCCCTGAACAGGGATAACGTGAGGAAGATAATGAATAACCAAGGAAGGAACGCAGTTTGATGAAGTCTGATTAATCCCCAAAATTACCAAGTAAAGACTAAGTAGGTAATGCCTGCGCAAGTAGCTCCGAACTTCTATAGGGTGCTATTTGCTATAGGGGGGTTCAATAGGGGTTTTATATAAAAGCTAAATTTGCGATCTTATGTAAATAGTATAATTAACTGTTAAGTCGATGTGAAAGATATGTTTACACATTTGCTTTTAAATAAGGCGCAAATGTGTAAACAT
Organism: Lathronympha strigana; assembly: GCA_949128165.1. Taxonomy (NCBI): domain Eukaryota; kingdom Metazoa; phylum Arthropoda; class Insecta; order Lepidoptera; family Tortricidae; genus Lathronympha; species Lathronympha strigana. Next base: position 9,874,817 of record OX421926.1, on the reverse strand, counting down.
TTCTTTGAGATCTACGCATACAATGTGTCACTTCAATAACATTTATACGAGCAAACACAAACACTGTCAGCTCCGAGCATCTATTAACAATAAGTTGTATTACATCTTCATAGTTATATTATTTAACGTACACAACGCGGCAGCATTTGTGTAAGAATAGTAACTGTGATTTTGCGTTGTTTGATAGGAATTTTCTTTTTGACGGGGTAAGTTACTGAAATCTCAGTGGCAACTGAAAACTCCCCGCCGCGTTATTTGTATTTCAATACGTTAATATTTCATGTATTGGTATTTCCGTGGGAAATGCTAACGCTTTTCTGCGAGAATTCAGAACCGCCCGTTGTTATTTTCTTGTATATTGTTTTATTTCAGCTCAAAATTGGAGCGTCAAATAACAAACTTTTATTCAAACAAAGCTAGTATTCAAACCTGGTCACAGTGAAATTCAGTTCGTAAAAATACAACAATATTTATTGAAATCAAGTTACTAAATCAAACTGATTTCAGTGATAATTGAAATATAATAAGATGGCTCTCTGTGCTAAGAATATGCGAAAACTTACATACGTTAGTATGTTTTACGTACTCATATTTTTTGGTCTACCGGTCTACATAATTTATGATAACTCATCGCTATTTTTAATATATTTTAATCCAGAACACAGTAGCGATCTTAAATATCTACTGCTTTGGACACCAATAAATTTTGCACCATTTGGTTATTTAGGAAGAGGGCAGACGAGTTTTAAACGTAACAATTGCACATTCACGAATTGTTACGTTACCAAAAAGAAGGATTTTTTTGGAGGAGATCTACTTAAATTTCATGCTTTAGGATTCAACGGTCGAATCTTTTCGTCCCTGAAACTTTCAGAGTTGCCCACGCAGCGATCACCGCACCAGAAATACATATTTTTTAATTGTGAGCCGTCGATTGATAACTCAGTTTGTGATGATTGGTTCGATGGTTTTTTCAACTGGACTTGTACCTATAAATTAGATTCTGACATCATTTATTCTTATATTTACATAAGAGACAAACATGGAAATCATGTAGGGCCTATGACAGATATGAACTGGGTTAAAAATATGGAAGAAATCAATGAGGAGCTAAAAGAAAAATTTAAAAGTAAGAATAAGGCGGCCGCTTGGTTTGTGTCACACTGCAGTACTCAAAGCAAGAGAGAGATGTATGTGAGATCACTTCAAAAAGCAATGGCACGTGATGGTTACTCGGTAGACGTCTACGGGAAATGCGGTCCATTGAAATGTGCAAAGATGAATAGATCAAAATGCAACGCTATGATCGCGAGTGATTATTACTTCTATCTTTCTTTTGAATCTGCGTTCGCTGAAGACTATGTCACGGAAAAAGTGCTTACCGCGCTAAATAATGATGCTGTTCCTATTGTTTATGGAGGAGCCAACTACACAAGGTACTCGATATTCGTTAATTAACTTGTAGGTCTCAATAAATATTGTAAAATCTACATATGTGATCGCTTTTAGGGTTCCGTTGTCAACTAGGAACCCTTATAGTTTCGCCATGTCTGTCCGTCCGTCCGTCCGCTTAGCTCAGTGACCGTTGTGTTACTAGAAAGCTGTAATTTGATAATTCATATCAATCATTCCGACAACGTGGTAACATAAAACAGTCGAAAACTTATTTTTAGGATACCTACACGTAAAGTATATATGCCCTCCATACACGTAAAGTGGGGGGGGGGGGCATTTTATTTCTTTTCAACCCTAAAGTTAGATAATGAAAAAGAATAGGGGTTGGCTATTGCGGCGCCGTTCTCCCCCGCATAGCGCTAGGGTTGCCTACGATAGAACTACTATATAATACTGGCGGAGGGATGTGTAGGCAGCCCGTGTGTCGGAGAGTACCATAGGGCTGCCACTAGTTTATCTAAACTTACATTATTTTTAACCGCGCAGGTTTCTGCCTCCCGGCTCTTACATCGACGCGCGCGCACACACCCCAGAATCTCTCGCTGCTACCATTGCTGATGTCATAGCCACGCCAAGAAAATACCACGACTTTTTCCGTTGGAGGAACCACTATTCCTACTCCGAGGCTGAGCGTGTAGAAGACGTATGCAACGTGTGTGCAGCTCTCAATGATGAAACGAAAAATCGTTTCACGTATATGAATTTTAGGACTTGGTGGAACCCCGTATGGAAAAACCAGTGTTAAAGTAGTAATGTCTGACAAGCCAAGGCTGCAGTAGATTTTTTTTAAATTAAATGCCTACCTATTTTTTTCATACCGAGAATAAGGGACGCACGCAAAAAATCGTACCGTTTGTGATGGCTATAAAGAGCTATTAGACCGCAATGCATTAAATATACATTTTTAACTTCTGAAATATGTTATATTACGAATTCGATTAAATTAAATTAAACGCAATGTATTGAAAATCATATACTACAAGCATTAAAAAAAGTACCTACTGATATTAAATTTTTATTAATCGTTGTTGTCCGTAGAACTCCTAACTTGAGCGAATGTCAAAATCCTATCTTTTGTGATGTTTGTAAAGAATTTCTTATCTGTACCAGTACCAACCAAAATCTTGTTTCGCAAACTCTTTCAGCGGATTGGTTTTTTGTTACTATCGGAAGGAAATAATGGATAATTGTGATGGATAGAGCTAGATTAAAACACTGCCGCTTCTGCGCGGAGCAGAGAGATGCAGGTAAACTATTAAATCTAAAAATGGATGCAGCGAAATGTGAAGCTACACAAGCAAAGTTGACATTCCTTAACGCAATTTATGTTGATATATCCGACAATTCGCTACCTAAAACGATATGTTTTGTATGCTACGACTCTTTAAACCACGCATACGATTTCCTAAACAAAGTAAAGAAAGCGCAGGACGTGATTTCGAACATTTATTCACTGGACAAACGCTTTGAGCTTGTGGACGACAAAATATCTTTCGAAGACTTGATAAACGAAGATGAATCGAACATAAAACAAGAGACTTCAGGTATTATAAGTCAGTATGTGACAGACTCACAGATATTGATTAAACTAGAGCCTAAAGTGGAGCTGGAATGTCCTGCGGATGACACAAGCAGTATGGGATGCAGTCCGAGCCCTTGTAACTATGAGGACAACCTCAACGTCCAAGATATCATCGAGGCAGCCATGTCTGGTAGCCCGTTTACCTCCAACGTTGCTATTTATGCTAAAGAAATGTCAGACGTTAGCAAGAAAGTTATTAATTCTTGGCAAGATTACCCATGGTTGTGCGCACATTGTAATATAGAGTTCCAGGATATAGCAACACTCCGGAAGCACTCCAAGCTGGTCCACCGGAAGTGTTCAGCGTTCACATGTGTGGATTGCAAGTCTTACAGGCACAAGAGCTTCAATGCATTCATTGATCATGTTGTTAAACACAGGAAGTGTCTATTGTAAGTATTTGAGCTAAGTAAATACTACTTTAAAATTAATAATTAGATTATGGACTTAAGAATAACCATGCTGCTAAGACAAAACATTTTATAACATCTCTTATTTCCTTGTATTTATTTTTCTTTTATCTGCATATGTCAAACACAATCAAGTGGGCAGTCATAGTAAAAATTACTACCTACTAGTGTGCAGCTTATTTCATGGAAACCTTTGCCTGAATAACTACTGATTCACCTTTTAACCATGAATTCGCGACCCCTGTGTCTCGGCAACCCCTTGAACGATTAGGTTAATTTTTTATATTTAAAAAAAATGAACTAAATGGTTCACATTTAGTCTGTCCATATACCGTGAAACCTAAACAGTTAAATCTACTACAGATGTAGTGCATAATACGGTACTTTTAGTACTGCCGCTGACTGAAACAGCATGACACGTTCAGGAGTTTCCGTGAAAATATGAAGGAAAAACATTATAATATGCTACCACTACATATGTAAGTTCATAAATAAAGTTCACTGTTTCAACTAAATCTAATATTTCTTTTTACTTGGTTTTTTTGCATTCCTCTAAATTTGTCCATGTCTGTATTGTACATTAACATTGATATACAAGAAGCACAGTTACAGAAACAATTTAATACAACAAAGGCGAACTTATACCATGAAGGGATCTCTCCCAAATCTTGATGTAAATGGTTCATTAAATTTCATTTCATAGCCTTTTTTAATCCCTAAGCCCCAAGTTACAATATGTCCTGGAGTTTGGTGTGCGTCTTGGCAAAGGCCTCCACTAACAATTTCCATTGATTCCTGTCCTTTTCAAGTCTCCTCCAGTTACTACACACTGCGAGTTTTAGTACATCCCCCCATATTTTGCGTTGTGGTCTTCTGTTCCATTTGCCATCTGTGTGGTACCATTCTATCAGCGATGTAAATGGTTGTCTTAACATCATATAACCTTGCTTTTTTAAAATGTCTGTTTAATTCGCCTTCAGCAGAACCTCTGCTGGAAACCCTCTTGGTTGTCTGGATACAATAAAATAAAAAAATAATAAAAATGCCTTTATTTTTCCATTAACATGAGCATTATAAAGAAACAATAGATTTCAATAAAGAATATATTATTATTATTATTTGTATGTCTTTCCCATCACGGAACAATGGTGTTCCGGACCTTTGGGAGGCGTGCGTGGAGCCGAAGCCAACACGCAGAGGCCCTTTCGACAATTTAATGAAATGTAAGGGGTACACCGAGCGGATGTTGCACCTGCCCGAGTCATGGGACGCACGCAGAGGCAGCACCCGCCAGGGTGTATAGACTATTGAGATTTAATGGAATCTAAAATATGCTGGACTATTAGGTGAAAGCGGTGGACTAAATACTGGGTTATGGAGAATAAAATCGGACGTCTGCCTAACAAAACGGTAATCAATTTTATTTCCGGCAGACGGTGACTCGCCCACATAAGATGGGCCCCCACAAAAGGCGACATCTAAGATGGCTCGAGGGCAACACCGGTATGAGGGCTGGGGGTAGAGAGGTGTCACTGGACTTTAAACATATAGCCAACTCGCCACTTAGGTTTCCACATCTACCCTCGAGAACACAGCTCTCGCGACCCCACTCTGGACGGCCGGTTAAGGCAAGCCAGAGGCGGAGGACTTGGTCGGACGACGGAGTCCCCCAGGAGCGCTCAGGTACGTGGGGTCGCTACTCCCCAACAGCTCGCCACAAGCTGCCCTGCGTTGACTGATTGCACCGGTGGAAACCAGTGGGCGATGGGGTCGTCACATCCCTACGCCATTTTATTATTATTATTATTATTATTATAAATTTTGACATAACTAGTTGTAATTGATTAATTGTTAGATGGGCATGCCATCTGGACCCTTCTTCAGGAGAAGGTCTCCTCTAGAGATTGCCACTCTTTTCTGCTAGGTTTGGCCAATTTTTTGTATCAATTGTCTCTATTTCGCCCCTCCATCTTCCCTTTGGATGACCTATTTTTCTATGTCCAAAGGGTCCTCTCCACATGGTCAGAGTCTTTGTTACTGTTATCAGTGTTGCCAAATGGCCCGCCCACCTCCATTTCAGGCCTTGTGCAAAGGTTAGGGCATTTATTACGCCAGTCTGCTTTCTTATTGCTCTATGGCGGTTTTGTTTAATGAGCTGCGTTCTAAGGCTAACACGAGGTTAGTTTAATATACTTATATCGGGTTACTCACGTCTATAGAGTCGAAAATAGCTCAACTTGTTTCGGAACGGTCCGCGTCCCATAATCATGAGTGAGAAGCGCGGGAGTAACCCGATATAAGTATATTAATATGTCTAATACTCGCGGGAGTTTTCTATTTAAAACGAGGTTAGTCTTCTGTTGACTGTTGAGTCGATTACCATGTCTGACAGGTGACAGCCATATGTGAGACAGGGTAGGAGGCATGAGTCCATTACCCTTTTTTTCAATTTTAAGTCCATGTTAGGTATCATAGCTTCCTTGTAGCTCCAGACCTTTTTTTAAAGTTCTGGAGCTCTAGACACATGACGTGACGGCTTTCCTTGTTTTCGAATAATAAATAATACAAGTGTAATTTTTGGGGTTTTTTTTTATGTACCTAATCTTACAGCCGCACCCGTATTTGCGAAAGTGAGCCTTTCAATTTCCGCATCGGCATACATATCAAACAATGATCATCCGCAACATCTTTGATATGAGTAGGTCTCACAATAGTTTTAATTAGATAAATCTTGTTATATTCCAGAAACCAATGCTACTACTGCGACGAGACCGCTCCCGATTTACTTCACCACCTCCACAGCCACCTGAAGTCCCACCGCGCCTGCCCCGCCTGCGGCGACATCCTCAAAACCGAGGAGGCCCTTCAGCAGCACCTCATCGATTACTCTGGCAAACCCAAACGGAAACCCAGAAGGAAACGAGGCGTACCCATCACCGAAGCCGATCTAACCTGCAAGATATGTGAGAAAGTCTACAAAAACCCAAACAGTCTCCGGGACCATGTAAAACATATACATCGGTCAGATCGGAAAAAGGATTACACTTGTGACCGCTGCGGAAAGACTTTCTACAACAAAGGCACGCTCACATCCCACGTCATGTCTCATGATCAAATCCGTCCACATATATGTCGTATATGCAACAAGTCTTTCTTATTCCCGAACATGCTTCGTAGGCATGTCCAAATGCATACCGGGGTTAAGCCGTACAGTTGTGAGCAGTGTGGACGATGCTTTAGATTGCAATACCAGTTGAACACTCACAAAATAATACATACCGATGCTATGCCTCATGTATGCCAGTATTGTAATAAAGCGTTTCGATTCAAGCAAATATTGAAGAATCATGAGAGACAGCATACGGGAGCTAAACCTTATTCCTGCGTCCAATGCGGGATGGAATTCACTAATTGGTCAAATTACAACAAGCACATGAAACGGAGGCACGGAATGGATACATCAAAAAAAAAGATCACTCCGGAAGGAGTATTCCCTATTAACCCAGAGACCGGACAGATCTTGCAAGTTCAAGATGCTGGTATGGATGAATGGAAAAACAGGATAATGATACCAGCGAAGAGAGGGAAGAAGAAGATAAAGAGGGAGATAGATGAAACTGTGACACATGGGTTTGATGGGTGTGTGAGTGAGACGAATAAGTTCTCTGGAGAGTTTGTGCAAAATACCGATGTTGAACTTGCGCCGTGAGTCTTAATGTTAGAGTGAGAGGATCCACGCTCTTTCCTGCTTGCATACATGTATTTAATTGTATTTTAACACCTAGAACACCTATTGAATTTCCTTAGACAGAAAGGAAAACTAAGAACATAATATAGAAATATAATATTATTTGTTTTGTTAACGACACAAATCACCAATCATATTGATAATGTAAGCGTTCCCATTTTTATGAGCACCATGGCCACTTCGATTGTTTTAACTCCAGATAAAAAGACAACATAAATTATATATTTTAGTGTCTAAATATATAACGGGCATACATAAAGAAATACCAAGATACGAAATTAGAAGGAACCGCCATACAGCGCCATCTACTTTAGCTGCCAAACGTTCTGGCACTATTTGACACTAGTTTATGTAGTTTGAAAGTTTTAATTTTCGTAAATGTGACGTTTTCATAGTAAATGTACCATTGGTCGTGTGTCGATAAGGCGCTAGCTACTAAAGTGGTATATAGAGTCATACGGAAGTAAACCTTATCGACACCGCAAATAGTCGCCCCCTATTTCACAACTGACAATTTTCAGCATCATTGTTACTGATATTGCAGGCGTCCATGGGCTACCAGCGCCACTTACTGTTGTGCGGGCTGTATGCTTGTTCGCTGCCAACATGTCATTGATAAATAAAAAATCATTATTACCATTAAATTTTAACACAGACCATAGATTATTGAGAGGAAAACTACAACTAACTCCAGTAAAAAAAACAAGGAAAAATCTACACCCTATGAGAAAACCACTACAACTACCACTCCCCCAAAACATAACAGAACAACTAGAAAATGGTTTAGTGAAGATAAAGGAAGTACAAGGAACTCAATCAAAATATAATTTACTAGAAACCCATCTGAAAGAAATAGAAACAACCACCGGATCTACAAATAGGATAAAAGATAAACTCGGAGCAATAGCAAGAGAGTTAATTAAACAGAGATCAATTTTGTTCGCCGATAGGAAGAAAAATAAACATCATATAACCCGACTAAGCAAGGAAATAAAATTACAAATAAGAAAACATAGAAATAAAACAAGGACGGATACATTAAATTACTACATTGAAAAATCTGGAGGAATAAAACAAGCATGGAACGAACTAAGAGAACCCCTGACATGGATTGACAGTATTAGGCACCACAAAAACTTAAAGAAAAAGGCAAAAAGAAATGATATCCTAAAAGCAGCTACAGACTATTATCGCGAATTATACAACGACGACAACACGGAATCAACCACAAGGGAAATGAACCACGAGACGGAAGAAATCCCAAGTATTATGAAAGAAGAAGTTATAAAGGCCATAAAGTCACAAAAGAAAAATAAATCACCAGGAGAAGACGGGATCTCAAACGAACTCTTATTGGGAACATACGAAATAATCACAGATACAATCACAGACATCTATAACGAAATACTCACCACAGAATCAATTCCGCACCAGTGGACCTCATCTACTATAATTTTGCTACACAAAAAGGGGAGAAAAGATGATATTACCAACTACAGACCTATTAGCTTAATGTCAAATATGTACAAAATATTTTCTAAAATACTGTTAGATCGCATGACTAAGATTTTAGACGAGAACCAGCCTAAGGAGCAAGCCGGGTTCCGAAGTGACTTTTCGACCTTAGATCACATCCACACCATAAAACAAATTATTCAAAAAAGCCAAGAATATGGGATAACTTACTACTTAGCCTTCGTAGACTATAATAAGGCATTTGATTCCCTCAAACACACAAAAATCTGGGAGACATTGGCCACACAAGGAGTTCACAACAAGTATATTAGTATAATCAGCAAGATATACCTGAACATGACAGCAAAGATACGGACAGAAAGAGTGGGAACATATTTCCCAATTAAAAGAGGAGTCCGGCAAGGGGACCCACTATCTCCCAAACTATTTTCGGCGGTCTTGGAACAAATATTTAGAAACCTACAGTGGCAACACTATGGATTGAATATAAATGGAGTTCTACTGGATCATTTGAGATTTGCAGACGACCTGATACTAATTAACAGCAACCCCAAAGATCTAAACAACATGCTCGAGGAACTGGTATGCGAAAGTGATAAAATGGGACTGCAGATGAACATGGCAAAAACGAAAGTGATGACAAACCACGAAAAAACTCCCATTATAGTAAGAGGAAATAAAATTGACTATGTGGATGAATACACCTACCTGGGACAAATAATTTCTCCAAAGGACCTTACAACAAAAGAAGTTGAAAATAGAATCAGCATTGCGTGGAGAAGATACTGGTCTTTCAAAGAAGTCATGAAGAACCCCGACATACCAATTAAAACAAAATCAAAACTGTTTGATACATGTATACTCCCCAGCATGACATATGGGTGCCAAACGTGGAGTCTGGTAAAACATAATATACATAAACTAGAAGTCTGCCAACACAATATTGAACGTAGTATGCTTAACATAAAACTTAAAGACAAAAAAAAAATTAAAAACAATCAGGAAACAGACCAAAACTAGAGATATAACACATTGTATTAAAAAGCTTAAGTGGAACTGGGCAGGCCATATGATACGGAACAAAAAAGATAAATGGACAAAGTATATAACAGAATGGTGCCCAAGGCAATATAAAAGAAATAAAGGAAGACAACGCCGCAGATGGGAGGACGATATTGTTAAAGTAGCAGGCGCTACGTGGATGAGAAAAGCACAAGATAGACAGTTGTGGAAGTCTCTAGGGGAGGCCTATGCTGGAAAGCAAGACCAAAAAGCATAATTAAAATTAGTAATATTTATTGTAAAACAAAAATTTGGTTAAATAAAAGGCTTTATTATTACCATTAAAAACGAATACTTTTGTGAATAGCTCTTGACATTTTGTCACAAAATTCCGACACAGGATCATTCTCATGTAAAAACACTAAAAACTTCTACAAATTGTTACAAAGTCTTCACCAAGAAATTACCTATTTGTTGACGATACATTACGATTTTATTTAAATTATCGAAATGGTGGCAAACAAGCACACAGCCCGCGCGATGGTGATCGGTTTCCGTAGACTATGGACGCCTAAAACGCCAATAATTCTGTCATTTCAAAAATTGTCACACTTTTCAGCGTGAGGGCCTGGAATGGCTGGAATCAGTGGAAACGTCACTGAAAGTGCCTTATCCTACTAATATTATAAACGCGAAAGTTTGTTTGGATGTTTGTTACTGGTTCACGTAAAAACTACTGAAGGCCTAGTATAAAAACTGTACGACATTAACTTCTTGACCGCGTTAGCGTATCGGGGGGTCAAAATATGAAAGTTGCAGGATGATTTTAAATAAACGGCAAACATAATTTGAACTTCCGATACGCTAACGCCATCGAGAAGTAAGTGTCGTACAACATTTATACTAGGCCTTCTGAATGGATTTTAATGTAACTTCACAATAAAATAGCTTATACATATAGGCTAAAATTTTTAGAGATATTGCGTTTTTTATTGTATATATGTATCTCATTTATTTAAACAATTTTAGTGGTCGCCAGTGCGTAACGTTTTCATTTTAAGCAGTAATACCCTCTTAAAGATATTTGATATTAATAAATGTAATAGCATTCATTTACACAGGTATTTCTTAGGACGTCCTAATCATAGCCTTTATATTTGTGCTGGTAATTATGAAATAAATGTATATTATATATTTTTTTCTTTTCATTTTCATTCACGTATGTGACGGTCTCAAGCTGAAGGTGCGGTGTCGGCTGTTATAATATAAGACGCTATAAAAATTGGAAATTAACCTTAACAAATGACAATGGTACCTTTACTCTGAAAACTTCACATATATACTCTAAAATCGAGATACGATTTTTTTTTATTAAACAATTTCACAGACAAACATTTACACAGTTTTGTGAACAACTGTGTAAATATTCAGTGAAATAAAACACTTTGGAACGGATTAATCGCGTTTATTAATACGTTTCGAGTCCTTTACAGCACTCGTTTTCTGATCGCTTTCGATAATGCGATTAATCCGTTCCAAAGTGTTTAATTTCAATGAATATTATGTAAATATTATCAGAATTTTAAGATTATGTATCGATCTAGTAAATAATTAAAAGAATGCTGGTTTTTTTTTTCGGTTATAGCAAATGCAATACTTTCATGCATTCCCTACCTTTCGAGTCCTTTACAGCACTCGTTGTCAATTGAATTAGAAAATGAGGATCATTCCTGCAACAGCAGTTGCTGTAAAGGACTCTAAACGTAGGGAATGTAGTGAAAACACCGCACCCAACCACTAGACAGAGCATATAGGACACCTCGGGGGCATCTTACATTGCGGACCGGGAGCCGTTGCCAGTCCGGTAAATGAAAAAGTAAATTTGCATATGTGTGCACGTTTCTTTGCAAACGCTTCATATAGCGGTGTCTGTGTAGTCCACGTGTAGGTAGTCTTTGAAGAGAGCGATTAATAAGTTGTTTATGAGTATAATAGCAAAAAAACTGTAAATGAAAATCAAACCCGCAAAATTATATTAAGAAATACATTTAATGACAACAAATAAAATCAAGTTGTGCTAAGCATATAAACACACCGAGACAATAAACCACTTCTTATAGAAATACTCATTGTTGTATCTTGTTAAAAACAGTAGTTTCGCTTTGCATAGACTAGTACACAAATCTCTCACATAGCTCAATAGATGGCGCTAAGGTGTAATGTAATTTGTACTACAAAAATGTTGTTGACGCAAATTTGACTAAATGTCCTGGTTTTAAACGCGTGGCGAGCGACCTCATGTGTGAAAGTCGTTAAACCATATATTAATTTATTTATCTTGCATACCTACTACAAGATTAACTATAAAACTCTCGTGAAACTCGAACATATTAAATAATATTTAAAACGGGCCACTCACGTAATTTAGTCGATTTCCGCTCGACATGTTTCGTTCTTTACGAAGAACGTCATCAGGAGCGACCACCCGCGACAGAGGCAAGTCGTACATTCGTAAAGAACGAAACATGTCGAGCGAAAATTACGTGAGTGACCCGTTTTAAATATTATTTAATATACTACAAGATTACTCCAGGCATTCTCTACCGGTCAACCAAGTGCCGAAACCAGAAACATTAAGTGCAGTGCAACCTCAAGCCCCTCATTCACGGCAGTCCGCCGGCACCTCCGGCACGTAATAAAGTACCGTGAATGTCGTTGCCGGATGCGTGCCGTACGGCAACACCAGGCAGGATGTGCCTTGAATCCTGCTAGCTCCGCCCACCCCCTTGCAGTCCGAATTGCACTAAATTACAGTAAGAACATAACTATAAATAAACTAAGATTTGCGGCAATGCATAAAATATTAATTATTAAAAATAACATACGACATGGCGGCGATTTTTAAAATTCGAGTACAGTGTATGCGGTACAACGCAGCGTTGCGCAATTTTAAACGAATAAGTGCAAATTGGACTGCCAGGCTGGGCCACTTGCACACCGTGTGTCCGCTACATCCAGCCATGCCGGAGTGCCGGCGGACTGCCGTGAATGAGGGGCTTTATGTATGAACGGCCTTTAGCGACCGCTCGCCGCTGTGGCGAGCCCGCGGCCTCGGCGGCCTAGGTGACACGAAAATCGAATGATTGCGGATTCGTATCTCCATCTCTGTCACACTTGCATATTGGAGTGACAAAGAGGTTTTCCCGTCAATGCCAATTTTCGATGTTCGTGGTAGGAATGCTGGATGCATTGCCCACCGTTGATCTCATCGTATGACTACCACTATCAAACAGGCCAACATTTAAATTATCCTACAAAGTGAATGTACAATTAAAATAAACATCTTATTACCAAAGTGTTTACATAAAACGACTTTTTTGTTATGTTATAAAACTGGAAATCTATGGAATCGAGGGTTTTGAAAGGTTTGTCCCTGTGTCGCACCACAAATAAGACAGAGGCCTGCACTGCCTCGGGTAAGACTTGAACTTGAGACCGCGGGACATGGCGCGGTGGGTTCGAATTATTCAATTTTCGTTTTTGTTAAACATTCGCGTACATTTTGTTATTATTTCTATATTAGACACCACTAGATATACCATTTCTTCCGTTAAGTTACTTTTGCTGCTAACTATACATTTATTTATATTACAATTATTAATTAGTACACATATTATACATAATGTAAACTTTGTGCTAATCTGCTTAACCACAATACCATAATTAAATATTTCATTCCTATTCGTAACCACTAAATAATAACCATAACAAAAGCAGTTGTAACATTAACATTTCTAAAATGCCAGACACATCAGTTCACGCATGAAATTCGAGGAATCGTGGAGGTCTAAATACTTCTCCTTTTAATCGCTTCTACACGGTCGGCGACTCTTCTGACCAAGGTGACCTTGTTGGTTTTCTACCGTACAACAGGTGGTTGGCTAAGGCCTATATTACACTATACCATATAGACTCATTATAGGATTATATGTCGCCCTTTTTCTACAAGTTGGAGAAAAGGAGAGACACATAGATCTATGATCAAATATATTCGATCATGTAATATGGGCCTAACAAATTGTATGCACCACCAACCAAGGCCATGTTGGCCTTGGACCGTCGAGAGCTATACTGACGAACGTGTATTAACTGATTAAAGCCCCTCATTCACGGCAGTCCGCCGGCACCTCCGGCACGTAATAAAGTACCGTGAATGTCGTTGCCGGATGCGTGCCGTCCGGCAACATCCTGCTAGCTCCGCCCACCTCCTTGCAGTCCGAATTGCACTAAATTACAGTAATAAACAATTGAGAATGCGGCAATGCATAAAATATTAATTTTTCATTATTAAAAACGGCATACGAGATGGCGGCGATTTTTTAAATTCGAGTACAGTGTATGCGCTACAACGCAGCGCTGCGCATCTTTCAACGAATAAGTGCAAATTGGACTGCCAGGCTGGGCCACTTGCACACCGTGTGTGCGCTACATCCAGCCATGCCGGAGTGCCGGCGGACTGCCGTGAATGAGGGGCTTAAGCGCATTTAAAGCTACAGTTACACATGCTCATTACTAGCATGCTTTGTGCTTATTAGCATGCTAATAAGCATGCTTAATAGCAAGAGGGGTTGGGAGCGGAGCCCCTCCCACTTCCCCGCTTGATAATAAGCATGCTATTCATGAGCATGTGTATCAGTACCTTTACACTGGACGTCATCTAATGCTGACTCTACACTTGCGGTATTTGCGTTTTGCCTCTCACCTATTAAACAAAACTTAACTGGTGCGAGCGAGAGGTAAAACGCAAATACCCCAAGTGTAGTGGGGTCAACCAAATCAAACATATAAATAGGTTTAAAACTTATATCTATCCTCCCAGGAAAATTATCCTACATTAATTTTATCTTTAAGCAGAAACGCCTGCAAAAGATACTAAATTCCTAAGAAAGAAAGGATAAGTGGATAAAATTCAAAATTAGCATAGTACTAGTAGTAGTTGGTAGAGCGGTGGGCCTGTGTGCGTGTATCCCGGCGTCGCGAGTTCGAGTTTCGCCCGAGGCGCTGAGTTTTTCCTCTTTTTCTTTCTTTCTCAGAAAACATGATCCGAGTTGGTTGAGACAAATCCCTAGATGTAGTTAGTTGCCAAAACCTAAATTTCTTTGAACATGATCTGATCATAATAACTCTAATACTGCTAAACGCTATTGATTCTGTATTTCAGTAGATTCACTCTTGAAATTCATTGGCTCTAACTGCATTGGCTCCATGTGCATTTGCTCCATCTGCATCGGCTGCAATTGCATCTGCCCTTCACTTTCCATGGTCTGCTTCGGTCTACCTGGTCTCCGTTGTCTTAACATCTCCTTCTTCCATTCAACAGTTTCTATAGTCTCTGGAGTTATTACTACCTCACCAGTAGCCGGGTTTATAGGGTATAAACCTTCGGGAGTATGCTTCTTTTTAGCCATGTCCATTCCGTGGCGCCGTTTCATGTGTTTGTTATAATTAGGCCAGTTTGTGAAGTCCCGTTGGCAGAATTCACATGAATAAGGTTTAATGCCAGTATGTTGTCGGACATGTTGGTTTAGAATGGTTTTAAAACGGAAGCTTTTACCGCAGTATGAGCAGATGTAAGGAAGTTCGTCAGTATGTACGATTTGGTGGGATTTCAACTGTTTTGGGAGACGGAAGCAACGTCCACACTGGTCACACGAATGTGGCTTATTTCCATCATGTACTCCAACATGATTCCGCAGTTGACCTAGAGTTTTAAACCCAAACTTACAAATCTTGCATTTATATGGTCTTGTATCATCATGTAACAGCATGTGGCCGGCTAAGTTCTGTTTGTTAAAGAAACATTTCCCACATTTCTCGCAAGTATGATCCCGTTTTCTATCTGTATGCGTTAACAGATGTGATGTCAAACTGCCTTTGCTTTTAAACTCCTTTTTACACAACACACAAGTGCGGTCATCTGTCATCAGCTCTGGTGGAACGATTCGAGGAGCTCTCTTTTCTCTATAAAAGATGCTTGTATGTTCATTTAACTCTTCTAAATTTGGGAAGCAAGTGTTGCATCCTTTGCAGATGTACTCTGTAGTTCTATGTTCATTTTTATGGTTACTCATTTGATTCTGCTTCGTGAAGCTCTTATGGCATACATAGCATGACAGTTTCAAATTACGTCTATGCCTTTTAACATGGACTAAGAAACTATCTAGCTTTTGTTTTTTAAGGTTGCAGTCGCCACATTTAAAAGCATTACAGCAGTGATGGTACTGCATAGAATGAGTCTTCAGTTCCTCCGCCGACTTGTACTGGGTCTCGCAGAACGAACACGTCCAGGAATAGTCTTTCCAAGTCAGTTTGAGTTGAGAAAGCGGCAGAGAATCTAAGCTTCTGCATTTCGTAGTTTTCTTCTTCTTTTTCTGTTGCCCTGGCTGTGTTGAGAGCGCAACTGACTCGGATTCAAGTATTTCAAGCTTAACTTTAATACTGTTGGCTATAGTTTCCGCTTGCTCTTCCAAAAAAGCATCCCCTCTGTCGGAATCGTCGGAGAGCTCCTCCTTTTTCACATTGCGCACTAATAACGTATTTAACATCTCCTGAGCGTGTTCTACGTTCAAAATAAAATCGAAGGCTCTGTCTAAAGAGCTTACACACACGAAACAAACCGTTTTAGGAAGCACTTCATCGGTAAACAACCCCAATGTCCTTGTATTAAGCCTTTTGAGTTTCTTCACGATTTCAATCCACTTATCCTCGGATTCCAAGTGTATAAGTTTATCAAGTGGTTTTAAATCCGCGCACAATCGGCAATAAGCGTTTTCCATAGTCTTTACGGTTTAATGCGTAAATTAGGCGAAATTAATTTAATTATTTTTGTTTCTTGGACAACATTTGACGTTTACTTTTCTTTTGATCATGACATTTATGACCTATTTGTGTTTTGGATGCTGACGATTTGGTTAACCAGACTATGAAATATCGATACCAATATCAAAAACAATATTTCGCGTCTCCTTATGCCGAAAGTCACAATAATAACAGTAAAAACTATAACGTACTTTCTTATGAATTGGTAATTAAATTAAAATCTCTATTTTTCTTCCATTTCAATAGAATGAAGCCGAGATGAATTCCGTTATCGATTAGTAAATCGATAGAACTTGAAGTGAATCGAATGTATTGTGAATCGATAGCTGTCAAACTGACCAAAATACTTTGTCTTTTTCTTATTAGAAAAAAAGTGTATACAGGAACAAATGGAAGCAAAACAAAGTCGAATATATTGCAATTATTTCGTTGCAATCACGTGGAAATTATGGAGATAAACTAAATAATTACTCTCGCACGTAAGTTAATTAATGTTCCCAAACAAAATGAGCGCTTCAGACACCTCCCATTGCCGTCTGTGTGCTGAAATAAAGCCAATAGAAAAGCTTATCAACTTGGAATCAGACACAACTAGGCGTCTTGAAATTGTGAAGAAACTCTCCCGATTTAATATAAATTCAACGATAATGTTTGAAAAGGACATTCTACCGAAAACTGTGTGTTTGGTCTGTGTAAATTCTCTAGATAAAGCATTTGAGTTTGTTGAAAATGTTGAACATGCTCAACAGTTGCTTATAAATTCTTTTAAGAAAGTGAAAAAGGAGGAACACCTATCAGATGATGATAATACGGAGCCACTGACTCCATCCACTCCTATTAAACAAGAGCCTGTGGATAAACCTGACATAGTTGCTAAGAAAACTGTTAAAAAACGCACACCAAAACCTCTTCTAACATGGGAACATTACAAATGGACCTGTGGAAAATGTGCCAGTGAATTTTCAAGTCTACAAGAGTTTAAAACACACTCAATGACTTACCATGAATGCTGCAATGCATTTAAATGCACAGATTGCAACACTAAGATGCTTAGATTAGATAAATTCTTATTACATGTGAAGCGGCATAGGAAATATTTAAAACTATCATGCTACATTTGCAATATGAAGTTTTCATCAGCGAATAAAGTTGCTATCCACAGAAAACATCATTCTATTTCAGAACACATTTGTGCCGGTTGTAACTCAGAATTTCCAAACTCGGAAGATCTGAATCAACATGTAAAGTTATACTACAAAAACCGGGCAGGAAGTACTATAACCGTCATGGACGCGTCAGACGGCTTGAGTTGTGTAATCTGTAAAAAGACTTTTAAAAACAAAGGCACTTTAAATGGTCACTTACTTGTCCACACCCAGAAAAGCCCTAAAAAACGGTCACATATTTGTGATCGTTGTGGTAAGGGGTTCTACAACAAAGCTGACTTAGCGACGCATGTAACATCGCATCAAGAAGCACGGCCATTCCAATGTGAAATCTGCAAATCTGACTTTAAAACCATAATCCGCTTAAATGCTCATATCAAAATTCATAATGACTTCAAACCATATGCTTGTCTTCAATGTGGTCGTCAATTTCGCCTCCAGAAGCAGCTTAAATCCCATGCAATTATACATACGGATTCCTTACCATTTGTCTGTCCGTATTGCAGCAAAGCATTCCGTTTTAAAAGCATCTTAGATTTACATTTACGGCAGCATACTGGCGTCAAGCCATATTGCTGTGAAACTTGTCAAAGAAATTTCACAAACTGGTCAAATTACAATAAGCATATGAAGAGAAGACATGGGACAAGTATGGTCAAGAGAAAAATTAATTTAGTAGGAAATGTGCCAGTCACTGGTATGGGTTTTGCACCTTTACCAGAAAAAACATTAAGTCTTTTGTAGTGTAAGTAGTAATTTGAATTAGGTAAAGACTATTGCCATTTAGATAGAATTGGCAATGTCCAACAAAAGTGGATTTGGAAAATCCTGCAATAAAAAAAACATACATAGTCTTGTATCAAATCAAATAGTGAATTGTTTAGAGCAAAAATGCAAATTGCAATAAATTGTCATAATTATAAGCAATGAATAAGTACAAAAATTGGTATTTTATACAAATGTTATGATTTATTTTGTTTACAAGCTAATAAAGCTAAACATCTTGGAGACATTCTTTCATTTACAATTCTTTTAAACTTACAATTGCTCAGTCCCTTTTCTTTCAAATAAACTATCCTATCATATAAAATAAGGTTCTCTATAACTGGCTGCAAGCAATTTTGGAGTAAAATAAAAAAGGCGACCTTTTTTCTAATCGTAGAACTTGAAAATTCCCGCCAAATCATATTCAATTCTTCACAATCGATACTTAATTCCGAAGAATCGAATTTAATATTCAAATCATAAGGTTCATTATTGCGTGACAAGCTAAATCCGGTGCAAGCATCTTGTATGTAGATCTCGAAATTCCTATCCATGGTTTTCGTTTTAACAGCTTTCCTTTTATTCCTTTTTAATTTGCAATTATCTGAAAATAAACCAAAATGTTTCAATAAACACGACAGAAATTAAAGATCTGGATTTGGTCCTCGTAACCGGATAACCCTACTTTATTGGATTGTAACAATTTTAACTCACGTCTATTTGCATATAGTTGTAAAACTCCTCTTGCCAGCAAATTAAATACAGAATCTTCTAAATTATCTTCAACTAAGCAGGGTGGCTGTGCTCCCAGTCTTAAAAATGGCACTTCCATAAACTCAAAACCATTATATTTCTCAAAAACATCTTTAAGACAATCACTTAAAGGAAAATTCTTAAACCTATCGCCTTCTTTTTCCATCTTATGATAGCAACATGGCATTATAACCATCGCCTTTGCCTTTTCCATTTTCAAAAACAAATCCAAGGCCACAACTGTCAAATCAGCACAAGCATGGAGGCCAGCTATGCAAAAACCGTTATAATTCAAAAACTTGTCCGTTAAATACTCTTCTATTTGAGAGTCAGAATTCTCGTTTATCGTATGTTTTATGTATTTAACGTTTCCCGTGGAGTTGGCGTGGTATTTGGTTTGTCTTTTCTTTGCTCCAACATAGTGAGAGGCGTTGCATTCTAGTCCCAATACTTTTAGATTTGATGTTTCGAAGATTATCTGGTCTAAGTAGCCCTGTAAAATAAAATAAAAATAGGTAATTACTGTTTAAAGTTAAGAACTCTCGATATTTCGGCACTGTTACAAGCGCCATGTTCACGGTGTAACACAAAAAATCGTAAAATAAATATCGTATTGAGCGGATCAACAGTACCTAGTGTATACTTACTCTTTTCACTTTAGTTTAGTATTTCTATTGTATCTTGTAAATTATATCTCTATTTCCTACCGTTTTCCCGGCTTGTGCTCAGGCAGTCTGTGGTCTGCTTTGGCAAGTCCCAAGATTTGGCGTAGGCGCTAGTTTTACGGAAGCGACTACCGTCTGACCTTCCAACCCAGAGGGAAAATTAGGACTTATTGAGATTAGTCCGGATTCCTCACGATGTTTTCCTTTAACGCAAAGCGAGTAAATATCAAATGATATTTCGTACATAAGTTACGAAAAACTACGAGCCGGGGTTTGAACCCGCGACCTTCAGAAGAAAGTCGCACGCTCTTACCGCTGGGCCACCATCTTTATTGTAAATTACATTAATAAAGAAAACGAGTAAATAAATAATAAATAAATATTTGTGGGACAATCTTACACAAATCGACCTAGTCCCACGGTAAGCTCAATAAGGCTTGTGCTGTGGGTACTAGACGACGATATATATAATAGATATATACATATAAATACTTAAATACATAGAAAACATCCATAACTCAGGAACAAATATTCGTGATAAACACACAAATAAATGCCCTGACCAGGATTCGAACCCGGGACCTCCTGCTTTGTAGGCAGGTTCACTACCAACTAGGCTAGGAGGCCGCGTAAAGCTTGCCTATGCATAAATTATATGTGTCATAATATTGTCTTCTGTTACCACGATTGTTATTTATAGAACGGATTAATCGCGTTTATTAACGCCATGACCCTACGATTCGACCCATTTACAGCACCCGTGTTCACAGGGTTAAGATGATGACTGATGATGATGATGATGAGTCATCATCTTAACCCTGTGAAAACGAGTGCAGTAAAGGGCTCGAAACGTAGGGTCATGGTGTTAATAAACGCGATTAATCCGTTCTAAAGTGTTTAATTTCAATATATGTGTGATCTTACCAATCCAGATCCGAAATCCACAACCACACCGCATCCATTTTCTTCGCAAACATCTTTAACTTCTTTCACCAAGTACACTATTTCATGACGCTTCTTCGGACTCACAGGCACTTGAACCGAGTCCTCCAAACCATTTATCTCTTCAAACTCTTTATGATGAACTTTGACCTTATCCAGTTTCAAAAAGAATCTCTCAAAAATATCCAGTGAGGATAGTTTGAAGTTTTTGTCAAAAACTTCCACACTTTCCAAATTGTCTACTTCTATCTTTTCTAGAACGTTTTGAATGAGTATATCCGTGTTTGGGAAATTATATAAATGTTTGTATTCTTTTAGAAATGTGATGCATTCATCGAAAAAGTCTTTTGGGTTTTCGAATGCTGATGGTAGCGCCATAGCCTTTCTGAAAAAAAAACTAAGTACTTAGTATTGTTTAGATGGCTGTTGGGATTTCCTACCTATATAATAAATTGCTATAAAAGAAATGACTAGTTTTTTTACTGTTACTGACTTGGACTATAGACAACTAGCTGGTGCCCGCGACTTCGTCTGCGCCATATCTTAATAAATTGTAGCCTATGTGTTATTCTGATGTATAAACTATATTATTGTAAAGTTTCATTAAAATCCATTCAGTAGTTTTTGCGGGAAAGAGTAAAAAACATCCAAACAAACTTTCGCGTTTATAGGATAGGAGTACACTTCCAATATAATTTCCTCTGCCAATTTGAAAATCCACAAACTAAACCGTGGATAGACCACACTGCTTGCGTATGTACCTAGCACATCATCGCCTGCAGCTCCCGCGAAATCGACACGTCTGTATCGATTTTAAAGAAATTGCAGGCGACATACCTTTCACAAGTGATAGGCTGGCCAGTGTAGGGAATGCAAGCGTACGAAAATTACTGGTTAACGGATACCTAATTCCTATTCATTTTTTACCGGTTTGCATTCGCTAGTTCGCTACCATTAGGTAGTACAGTCACGTCTATAAATACAATACAATAACTCTTTATTGCACACCTTACAAAAACATTACAGAAAAGAGAATAAATATATGTAATTGTAGACAGTTCGGAACTTATAACTGGGGAAGGTGTAAATTTGAATACAGGTGTATACATATTTATGCAGCTGACTGTACCTATATCTGTCTCTGACTGTATCTACTCTTGAACTGCCTTCGCTGTCTCGCACAGTACTCAACGCTTAATAATAGAATCCTAAAATCTCCGAAACCAGACACGGTGACTAAAAACACGTGAGATTATTTATGTCAATTATGTCTCACGAGAGTTTAGATTCCATATTCTCAGAGAGCTAGGTGCCGAATAGGCAGTATTATTTAGTGTTCGTTTTTGTTTGAAATAAAACAGTAAATAAGAAGAATACATTTATTTACAACAGTATTTAAACTTCACAAATACTCTGTAATAAATAACGAACTACAGTATGTATTTTAGAGAGAAAAATAGTTTCTTAGAATAACAATGGATAAATTTTATCATGTTACTGTTTAAAATAAAATATTTTCATCTTTTTATATTGTGACGAGAAAAACAAGATGATAGCTTAGAGAAACCAACCCTAAGTAGGGTTCAATATCTCCTCTCTAATATATTAACTTTAAAAAAAACCGCACTACCAATGGACTCCCATATCTTTTCCATCTCTTCAATTACACACCTCTGAGTTTCAAACCAGATGGAGTAGCAACGTCTGTCATCTCCTATACTAAGAACTTCTTTTAAATAATGGCTTCTGTCTGAGAGTTGGACAATTTTGCCAGTGTCACGTATTATCAATATCTCTCCTCTTGAATGTAGGTATATTATATAAATAGAATAGTATATTGCCACTTGGGCGACGTTGTTCGGTAATTGGCCTCGCTATATATGTTAAGTTTACAGCTATAAGACTAAAAATATAGTTTCTCAGTGGCCAAGATCCCGCTATTGCCGCTTGATGACTAAAGGAGTGACTGATCTCGTTTCAGGATTAATTCTTCATTACCTGCACAGTTTACTGCACAATAAGCTAACAATTTTACACATTAAACAACATTTTGCACACAAAAAAACAAAAAAATAATCAAGAGACGCCTTCTACATTTTGAGTATCAACCGGAAGTCAAAAATGTACAGCGATTCGTACAAATAGCTATGTCAAATAAACGTCAGTGCATACAATGAGTATGACACTATGTCATACCCATTTGGCAGAGGGGAAAACCTGTCAATTGCTACTCCATCTGGTATTCTTTACTTTAAGATAGTGTCACAGAAAAAGGTAGAAATTAAAAAGTGGCAACATTGTTGTGTCATCCCTTTCAAATAAATACATGGAAGAAAACGGGACGACACTCAACATTCCCACTTTTTAATTTCTTCATATACATCCTGTTCAGATGTCAACATGAAAGACACTATCAAGATATTGCATATCTATCAAAATATCTCTACTCAAAACTGAAACCAAATTCAATGCTTTTCTAATCTACTGCTGAGGTCCACTAAGCTTCTCCCAACTCTCGTCCTGCTTGTTCAACTGTTGCCCAGCACCTTCACCAATCACGCACTTTCCAGCCCACTTATCTGGCGTCAGGTATTTCTGGCAGACCTCTACCAGATCCTTGGCGTTCACCGCCAGAACCCTCTCCCGCTGCGTCTTCCAAATGTCGTATGACAACCCAAAGAGGAACAGATCTATCCCCTTCATATACTCCGCAACAGGCTGGTCCATTTGCTGAAGAATGGATAGCTTTGATTCAAATAGATTCTGATCGTCGACGAGGGAGGAATTTTTGGACATCCATTCGGCAGTTTCGTCAAAAACGTCAAGTGTGGTTCTCGAGTTAGGGTCTCTATAGGAATAATAGCTGAAGATTCCATCTAAAGATATTGCAGCACCTCCACCATAAGCCCCGTTTTGTTCTCTGACTATAGGGTGTAGGTATTTTGAGGTCAAGAATTTAGATAACACACGCAACTTGGGATAGTCGGGATGTGTGTATCCTACAGTTGGGATAACTTTTGAGCAGAAATTCACGGGGATATTCATCAATACTTGTATACCACGTTGCGTTTGTGGCATTTTCTCGGAATCTATCCAGTTAATTCGATTTACGTCTTTGGAATCTTTGCACAACTGTGTGCAGAAGTCTTCCACAGCGGGAAGGACGCTTGTGTTTGTATTACAGTAATGGAAGGCTGCTCTAAGATTGTTTCCATTTAAAACTTTGGAAGCGATGTCATTCATTATATCTTCCACCTCGCCAATTTTGTATTTCTTCTGGACCTCTTGCATGTTTATAACATGCTGTATGCCTTGAAGTTGCTCCTTGCATTGGTCTACAGAAGACACCAGTGATTTGGCCATTTGCATGGCAAAAACATGTCCACTGTCAATAATGCCACTAGTCAAAGAAGAGCAGTAGTTGGCCAAAAGCATTCCCAGTCTTTCTTTATTCTGGAAGTTTGGTTTGGCAAAAATTTCCCGCCAAATGTCCAGCATTTTTGGAAGATTCTCATCAAGACAATGGCTCGATATGAGTGTACCTTGCTCATATTGCTCTGGTTGGTCAATATGTTCAGTAACATGGCAATTGACAGTCAATCCTGAAGTAGATTTGCTGATGAATTGATCAAATTCTCTGTAGTTGTGGGATTTTGTGTCAAACTTATCAAGGATATAGTTGAAGAATGGCAACATTTCCAACTGTTTCTTGTTTAAGCTTTCAGTTCCAAGTACACCTTTGAAGTAGGTGACTCCATTGGTATTGGCTTCTAATAGTTGTAAGGGTACTGTCCCAGACATGGTGTGTTTAATATGAGGAGCAGTTTTGTTGACAGTAATTTCTTCTAGCTTCAGACATGGCAAGACATCTAGGTTCTGTTCTTTCTTCTGAGCTCTAGACAAGGCTAAACCATCTTCAAATATTGCTTTCTTATCCTCATCAGTTAAAGCTGCTGTTTTATTCTTTAGCAGTTTAATTTCAGCTTCATTAAACACATCATCAAATTTAGGATCTGGTTGCATGGTCATTACTAGTTTGTGTTTGTTTTCAATGAAATATTTCTCTATAGTGTCTTGTATGTAACTTGGTTTGGTTAAGTTCTGCTTGAGTGCTTTAAGCAAATTGTTAACTTTGAGCGCATCCAGGACAGATCCATTGTGATTCCACATGGGCATCAAATTGAAGAGCAAGTTGAGTCCGAATTTAGGAGATTGGTGTTTCACAGACAGCTCAAAACCATGAAGTACACTTTCAATATGATCCTTTTGAAAGCCCTTCTCATGTATTTCATGAATAGTCTTCGTAACAATGTCCTCTATCTTTCCAAAGTTGGAAGTCTCTACATCTCTCAGTCCAACTACAAAAAGAGTGTCTCTTATTTGGTTATCATAACCAGTAAGACCATTGTAGCCTCCAGAAATGTTTTTTTCAATGAGACTTTTGTAGAATGCAGAGTTGGGTCCGATCATCATGAGTTCAGCCAAAGCAGTGAGCATGAAAGTATCAAAGATGTTAGTAATATCAGACATAGCAAAGCCTATAGCAATTTGGTTCTGTTTTTCAATAGGTCCGCCGTATTGATCTACTCTGCAGTTTATATTTGCAAGTTTAGGCTGTGTCCATCTTTCTTGCGGAGGTACTACTGTGTTTTTCGGGTCTAAGTACTCATAGCCATTTAAATATGTCTCATTGAGCATTTTCAAGTTAGATTCTAAGGGGAAATTACCATAGGAATATATTTTAGCATTACTTGGGTGGTAATGTGTAGCGTGGAATTTCTTTAAATGCTCATGTGTTAATTCTGGAATGCACAGTGGGTCTCCACCGGACACATATCCATATGTGCCTTGTGGAAGAATTGTGTTGATAAACTTTTGACCAAACAGTGAATTTGTCTCTGAAAATGCACCTTTCATCTCATTATAGACAACTCCTTTGAAGTTTAAGCTAGAGCTTTTATCTTCTAAATTAGAGTGTTCTAACCGCCATCCTTCTTGCAAGAAATCTAAACGTAACAAATTTGGCTTGAATACTGCATCTAGGTATACTCTTTGGAGATTTCTATAATCAACCTCATTCTGTGATGAGAATGGGTAAAATGTATAATCAGGCCCAGTTAAAGCATTCATGAAAGTAGCTAAGGATCTATTCAACATTTTAAAAAACGGATCTCTGACTGGATACTTCTCAGAACCGCACAACACTGTGTGCTCTAAAATATGTGGAGTGCCCATAGAGTCTAGAGGAGTGGTACGGAACCCAACTGAGAAAACATTATTAGTGTCATCTCTCTCTAAATGCAGATATTCTGTTTTAGTTTTTTCGTGAGTGAGCAAATATGCTGTCATGTTGTATTCAGGAATAGGCTCAACATTTTTACACAGGAATCCATGAAGCACTTTGCCCGGCACCACTTTCTTGTGAAAATTTTCTTTTTTCTTTAATATGCTCGCGCTGTAGTTCTTGGCCGACGTGAGACGAGTTTGGAGGCCTTTCCAACCGCAATTGTGGAGTCTTGAGTACATTTTCGAGTTTTAAATGCTTCGGTGCTCACTTCTCCTGTAAATACACACAGCACTGACTGGTTTTAGTGATTCCGGTTACGCTTAATTGTGTTTTATTTATGAAATTATGAAGTTACGCGAAATGTAGCTAAAATAGCCTAACAATGCCGAAAACGTTAAATAAATGCAATTTGTGGTAAGACACAGTCGTTCTAAAAACTATAATACCTGTTTTGATAAATAAAATAATGAAATAATTGTAAAAAATGGTTTTATTTCACCGAAAACAAATGAACAATGATGCAATCTTTTTATACTTACATGAAAGTAATATAGGCAGCTAAAGTAATCTCTCTAGACTTCTGAGACGAATTCGTTGATCTAGTTATGGAATAAACCAAATTTATAACATTTTTGCCAATATTTAGTCAAAATTCTTAACCTTTTACGGTCTATCGGCACGAGCAATTCTGTTGACAGATGTGTTTGAAGTTGCCCAATAACAAAATTTTCATAAACTGAGTTTTAAAAATCATTGTCGTAAAAGCTAATGTATTTATATCCTTAATATTTTAATCTCTAACTCCTCTAATTGAATAACCCGTTACATAATTTAAACATTTATTCAAATATCAGACATTTACTTCCTGTGTTTTGGAAGTTCTAGGGTAATTTAGACGAACATATGGCAACATTTTATGCAGCTACGTTTAGATACTGCAATTATTCAAATTTATAGATGTTAGTGGAATTATTAAATCATATCGTAAAAATACAATTGCAACTGACAGTTTATTTACATTTGTTCATATTTATCATAAAACATTTGCTTCGTGTTTAATTTACTTAACGGATCTAAACCATTTTCACGGAAGAATAACTTTTTGTAGTATCACAAACATGTGACAACTATCTGTCAACAAGAATAGTACTAATCTAAACGCATTATTTTGACATTTCTTTCTTTTTAAACACGTGCTGTACGTGTGATGGACTCAAAGCGAGTCCAGTCCATATTTACTTTAAATTAACAATACTATAACTCCAAAATGAGTTTGTACAACTTTAAAAAGATCGCCGTAGTCCCTACGGCTAAGGTAAATATTCATACAATATCTTTTTCATAATAATATTTACGTGTTCGAAGATAACCTTAAAATGTGGTATTTTCTTTGTTTTCCAGGACTTTATTGATATAATTTTGTCAAAAACACAAAGGAAGACTCCTACAGTAGTGCACAAGCATTACAAAATATCCCGGATACGTGGGTTTTATATGAGAAAAGTGAAATTTACGCAACAGAATTTCCACGACAGACTTTCCCGTATCATACAGGTTTGTGTCCGTAATACATTGAGAAAAAAATATATAGTGATAGTTGATTATCGTGTTCAAAGCCCTACTTGTAATTATTAGGGTTGCATACCTCAAAAGGACAAAACGGAAACCTTATAGGATGAGTTTGTTGTCTGTCCGTCTCTCTGTCAAGACCCTTAATGTAGCTTTAGGTATGCTGAAATTAATAACACATACACAAGTCTGTGGTCCCTTGAAGCTGTGAAAAAAAAACCTCTATGTCAACACAATCATAGATACGGCTGTTTATGTCACATTTCCAATACATTTGGTTTTATTGTTGCACATGTTGCAATATGAATTTCTTTAATTTGCTTATAGAAAGTGTTCTATAAGTTCTATAAGACAGATAAGCAAATTGTTATCTTAGCTGATCAGCTGTATTGAATTTTTACTATCTCATGTTTGAAAAATTATTACTAAAAATGTTTTCTGGCTGCCCAAAGGCCTATAAAAAGGTTCCTCTGCTTCAATTAAATTTTAATTCTTTTAAATTGGGATAAACAAACCCAGGACCATTGGCTTAACAGGCAGGGTCACCACCAACTATGCCAACCAATCAACCAACAAATCCATATTATTATTATATTAGGTTGTCAAATAGAAGCTATTTTTTAAATTTTTAAGCAGTCAAATTGTTATTCTATTTCCTCAGCAATAGATTCGAAATCCACTGGCAATTTTTCAGGGTATTGTCATGTCTGTACGTCCTAACATCTATTCTATATTATTGTTTTGTAGGAGTTCCCGAAACTAGATGATGTGCACCCGTTCTACGCAGACTTGATGAATGTACTGTACGACAAAGACCATTACAAACTGGGTCTGGGCCAGCTCAACACAGCTCGTCATCTTATTGACAAGTAAGTAATTTACAATAAAAAACCTAAAATAAAAGAAAAAAATCTTAAACATAAAAACTACCTACTAAGAAGGATGGCAGCAATGCCAAGTTGTATTTAAATACTGATCTACTGTGCTAGATATGACCCAGCCTTCTAGTCATGCATTGTATTGTTTGCTTCTCGTATTTTTAGTCGCTACGCGCGACATGTTTCAGAGATCTCAGGATTCCATTATCAAGCATTGAGTAACGTGCGCGATGACACAGTTAAGGATGATCTTGTATCGGATTTGTCATCAACCTCTACTCAACGCTTGATAATGGAATCCTAAGATCTCTGAAACATTTCGCTTGTAGTGATTAAAAATATAAGAGTGTTATCAACAATTTAATGTCTCAGAACCTTTAATTGTTGTTTCTGAACTTTGTTGATAGTGCCATATTTTTTCATCTTCTAAATGTAGAGAAACTAAGAAAAATTATAAAAAACACAGGACTAAATACTTACTCTAACTGTGCCTAGATTCAGTGAGAATCCCATATTGTGGTGACATACAGAAAGACATTATTATATAATTTAAACTTTCGTGAGACATACTGATATTAAGTTAACACTCACGTATTTTTATCACAATAGGCGTGGCCCGACGCAGACGAAACATGTCACGCAAAAATACGTGTTAACGTTAGACATTATTATTTTAACTTTCAGTGTAGCAAAAGATTACGTGCGTCTACTGAAGTACGGTGACTCCCTCTACCGGTGTAAACAGCTGAAACGCGCTGCGCTCGGTCGCATGGCCACCATCATGAAGAGACAGCAAGCCAATCTGGCCTATCTAGAACAGGTAACATACAAATATCTGGTACTAAAATTGCATATACTCGAGAAATTCGCCAGCATTCATTGAGACCAGGTGGCCTAGTGGTTATGGCGTTAGCCTATAACCCGAGTTCGATCCTCGGCTTAACTTCTTATGGTGTTGGTCTTTTTCTTTAATATATGATATCTATTTCAATTTATAACATACAAATATATTGATAAAATTGACAAACAAATACCCTGAACAGATTTGAACCTGATGTTTCATCTTCTATGTAGAGTTGTGCCGGCTCGGTCTTTGAAGAGAGCGCTCCCATCTCGTTCAATCTGTCAAAGAAACTAGTTTGGTCTTTTAGGTCTTTAGTTCCGTGCGAATTTTGACGTCTGGGAATGAGTAACTGGATTTAGGTCTATACAGAGCGCGGAACTAAAGATTCGTATGAACGTTTTAATGGTTTTTGCTCCGTCTGAACTGAACTGAACTAAAGACCGAGGACTGATTTAACTTTTTGGCGAGGAACTAGTTCCTTTCGGTCCGTGATGGGATTTCATTCCTTTTAGTTCTTAGTTCCTGACCGACACAAGCCTACTATGTCGCAACTTCATGACTGACCATAAGTCGTTTCTTTGAAGTGATGTCCAGGCTGGTAGGTCCTCTGCCTTCCCTAGGGACCCTTGAAAGAAGTCATTTGTAACTTCTAGAATAGGGATGACGACTAGGTTGAAGAACTATTATTCTAATTAGTCCGTCAGAAAGATTACTCAAAATTATTAGACACGTATTTTTTCCTTTTGCAAGATAACTAAAATTTACGAATATGAAGAGCGTCAAAGTTCCGTGGTGGGGGCTGGTGACGTCACCTGTGAGTAAGAATTGTACCTAGGTGTGACGTGACGCGAAACTTTAAAGCCCTGTATCTCCGTCATTTTTAATTTGACGAACAAAAGAAAAAATACGTATCGTATATTTTTTAATAATCTAACAGACAGACTAATTAGATTTTTTTGTCGTCAAGCCTATTGCGTCTGACCATCCTTGGGTATTCTGCTTCAACTCTGCTTACCCTATACTCGTACATGTCCGGCAAGCATTAGTAATTCTAGGCTATCTGATGCATCATAGGGAAAAAAAAAATACTGACTGAATGAGGACTACCGCTCTCGATTTTCCGCTAGCTAGTGGAACGTGGGTCCTGCGGGAACATTTCAAACGTCACTGACAATTCTCTCATACTGACACAGGACCCATGCATGAGTGGCGCCGCCTGGTGAGCCACAATACGGTAGCTCCCATTGATTTTATCAATATGGCTATACAAGCTGAAAACCTCTGCATATCAT
This sequence comes from Lathronympha strigana, assembly GCA_949128165.1. Lineage (NCBI taxonomy): Eukaryota > Metazoa > Arthropoda > Insecta > Lepidoptera > Tortricidae > Lathronympha > Lathronympha strigana. The sequence continues at coordinate 9,844,104 of OX421926.1, read as the reverse complement.
ACCAAACTTATAAGAAAGGAAAGTGGAAAAAGTCATGCTTTCGCCTTAGGGTCTGGCAACACATGAGGGCCATGGTGGAGAAATTCGTGGCTACGGGAGTGGTCTGGGTAGCTTAGTTGGCAGCGATGGGCACGTATCTCTGAACTGCAGGTTCGACTCCTGCCTGAAGCCATGATTTTTTCCATTTTCCTTCTAATAAATACCTGTTTTAATTTTGGCAGAGACGTCTGTGAACGAAATTTACGATTTATAATTGAAAGAAAAAATGGAAAAAGTCTCCGCGTTCGGGATTCGAACCCACGATCTCTGAACGGTCAGATCGCTCTGCCAATAGAGCTATCGACACCCGATCGACCCCGGCGAATGTTTCCACTATACCACAGATTTGTAACAGGTGTTCGTACAAGAAAAAATCAACTGCGAAAGACTGGTAATCATGGGATTCGAACCCACGGCCTTTGGATTGCCGGTCCAACGTGCTTCCAATTACACTATTTCTATTCGCTTGACGCAGTTTTTTTTCTTTTAATTATAAAATTGCAAATACCTGGTTTTTTTTTACCACGACGGTGACAAACAAGGACACGGCCCGCCTGATGGTAAGCGGTCACCGTAGCCTATGGACGCCTGCAACACCAGGGGTGTTACATGCGAGTTGCCGACCCTTTATAAAAAAAAATTTGAGGATTCGCTCTGTAGACAGCTCGGGTCAAGGGCTAATTGTATGTTTGTCTGTGTGCAGGTCCGGCAACATCTGGCCCGTCTGCCGTCCATCGACCCGTACACGCGCACCATCATCATCTGCGGGTTCCCCAACGTTGGCAAGTCCAGCTTCATCAACAAGGTAATAAACAACCGGCCAAGTGCGCGTCGGACCACGCATAGTTGAGTGTTACGATGAAAAAATGTGCAAGTATCCTGTAATCTTGATTACTACTGATTAGACTAGGAGCGAAACTGGGTACACTACAGAATTCCGAATTTTTAAATCTCGAATTTTATTATCCCGATTTTGAAAATCACGACCTATCTAAACTTCGATCATCAACATTCCGACCCATGATCCGATTTCTCCGATTCCGTAGGTTGTCAACAGTTTTGCTGATCTCTTTTGATGCAATTCGTCCAAGCAGCCAAATTAAATACGTCGTTGTAATTTGGTAGTCGGTATCAATGCATTACAACTTAAATTAGTCGCATATTTTGATAGTGAATTTTTCAAATGTCGTAAGAGCCACGTTATTAGGTAAGACTTACGTAGCCTTGAAAAAGTCTGGAAAAAAATCGATTTTTTCCCAGACGACTCGTTTTTTTCGGATTCTTTAGGAAAAAAATCAATGAAAGTTTCCGCTCTATATTTCAACTCTAAATCAATGTATATTAGGTCTAATTTACACCTACAACAGGGCTACATCGATGACATTGAGGAAGAAACAATTGAAACAGATGAAAGGAGTGACAGTGATAGTGACATTGTTTATTTCTTAAAAAACCCGAAAACTTCGGAAAAAAACGGAAAAATTTATTAAATCATGAAAAAAACATTCGATTTTTTCCGGTATTTTCAACGCTAGACTTACGACATTTGAGATATCCACTGCCAATTTCAAGGCCGCTAGAAACGTCATTTGACAGTTGTTGTACTACTTCCATGCTTTAGTTATTCTTCCGTGCTCCATACTGAGTCAAATGTGTTTGACACTTTTTTTTTAGATCACCCGAGCAGATGTAGAGGTGCAGCCATACGCGTTTACAACGAAGAGCTTGTACGTAGGACACACAGACTACAAGTACCTGAGGTGGCAGGTCAGTCAGCATTTTAATATTTACTTAAAACGGGCATTTTCAGGAAAAACGTGCACCCTTTTAATGAAAATGGGTCCTCAATTTTCCACACAATTTTTTTTTATCAGTTTTGTAACGGCCCATACGAAATGTATGAAAAAATGCGTTATAAAGCTGACCAAAAAAAACGGGACGCTATTTTTCTTTTTTTAAATCAATAGTACTCGTGATTCTGGTTATAAGAAACCCAAAACTTCCTATATTTTCAAAAAAACGAAAATGGTACCCTATTTTTGAAAATGCCAGGACTAACTTGAATCAATAGGATAGACGACTAAAAAATCTATTCAGTCCGTCTTTTAGATTATTAAAAAATATTGTGCACGTATTTTTTCTTTTCTCCGTCAAAAATGACGAAAATACAGTGCGTTCAAGTTTCGCGTTACGTCAGTATTAGGCACAATTCTTACCTAGTAGTGACGTCACAAGCCCCCACCCCGGAACTTTGATGCTCTATATCTTCGTCAATCTTAATTTAATTGAAAAAAATAAATTAAATAAATAAAAATAATAATAAAATAATTAATATCCGCTCGGTGTACCCGTTACACCGCTCGGTGTACCCCTTACACCGCTCGGTGTACCCCTTACAACGCTCGGTGTACCCCTTACATTTCATTAAATTGTTGAAAGGGCCTCTGCGTGTTGGCTTCGGCTCCGCGTACGCCTCCCAAAGGTCCGGAACACCATTGTTCCGTGATGGGAAAGACATAATTAATATAAAATAATAATTATTATTTGGGCTGCTTTTACCTATACGAAATTATAATGTAAGACAGAGGGGGAAAACTTCGTCATCGGTTTACCGTAGGCTCACAGAGTGAATGTTGGCCCGATCGAAGCTGAACTAGACTCAATGTTTAGTGTCAGTCAAAGTGCGGCCTACAGTGAACTTTGATATATGGTCGCACGACGCATCTACATATACGATCATGCATTACCCATATCAAATACACTATTAATTAACTTACCTATGGGAACGTAATCACCGCTCGAAACGTGTCCCCAAAAATTGGTGCCGAACTAATTTTAACCATATTAAAATTCTTATATATATCGGGTTACTCACGTGAATAAAGTCGAAAATAGCTCGACATGTTTCGGAACAGTCCGTGTCCCTTATTCATGAGTCATGCGTCTAGCCGCGGCGGCTGCTCTACGCACACTGGGAGCCCCAGCGCGGTCTGATCTCGACAGTGTGCGTAGAGCAGCCGCCGCAGAAATTTAATATGGTACGTAAATGCTTAAAATACCCACCAAAATCGCAAAAAGTGTTAAGATGGAAGGTTCGGCCAAGGCCGAGAATCTCCCTTCCCTTTTTGGCCGAGAGCGAGATCTCGGCTCGAATTTTGGCCGAGACTGCGAGAGACCGAGATCTCGGTCGGACCTTAATTAATGTGGCGCTACTTTTGTCTCGATTCTTCAGCTGAAATAGGTGCCTTTGACCCCTTAACAATCTACTATAGTCTGACAGCGAGCAAGCGCAGTAACAGTAGGACAAAAACACTATATCCATCCCTTTTTTCAGGGTGGTAATACTAGCGTAAGAAAAAGACAGTATGATGCTCTCTATCCGACGACCGGTTGGCGTAGTTGGTAGTGACCCTGCCTGCTAAGCCGATGGTTCTGGGTTCGAATCCCGGTAAGGGCATTTATTTGTGTGATGAACACAGATATTTGTTCCTGAGTCATGGATGTTTTCTATGTATTTGTATATTATATATATCGTTGTCTAAGTACCCGTAACACAAGCCTTCTTGAGCTTACTGCGGGACTTAGTCAATTTGTGTAATATTTATCCTTTCCTATAATATTTATTTATTTATTTATCCTACTGTTACTGCGCTCGCTGGGTTGTCAGACTATATTAATCCATTCGCCAGGTGATCGACACCCCTGGTATCTTGGACCACCCGCTGGAGGAACGCAACGTGATCGAGATGCAAGCCGTCACTGCGCTCGCGCACCTGCGCGCCGCCATCTTGTATTTCATCGACCCCTCCGAGCAGTGCGGCCACAGCATCGAGGAACAGGTAACACTTGGAACACAGTAGAACCTCGGTAATATGAACTTAAAACGCCGAATAATCGCGTTAAAAACAAAATTTGCGGATCCGCATCCGCAACTGCTCATCCTCCGCATCATTCTCAAGATCCGCATCCGCCTCCGCACAAAATCGATGCGGAGCTTATGTTATGCGGACGCGGATGTCAAATAATCATCGTCCGCAACATATTTTCCATAGGCTTCCAAAAAAGGTTCACGTTGCAGTCATAAACATAAAACAATAATGATATTTAAGGAATTTGTACCAATTTGCAGGTTCTCGATAAGGTTCATTTTTAATTAATCTTAATGGGAACCAACTAAATATTACCCTATACTAACATTTATACATTGAAATTAAACACTTTAGAGCGGATACTCGCGTTTATTAACACCATGACCCTACGTTTCGAGCCCTTTACAGCACTCGTTAATCCGTTCCAAAGTGTTTAATTTCAAAGAATAACAATCGCGGTAACGGAAGACAATATTAACATTTATACAGTTATTTCACCACTGTTGTCAAGAGCTTTCATATTATTTTATTTATATGTATTCTTCTTTTTTAATAAATTAGGCCCGATCGAAGCTGAGTCAAGCTTAATGTTTGCCGTCAGTCAAAACGTGGCCGATAATAACTTCTGATATATGGTCGCACGACGCATTTTCAATATGCGGTCGTGCATTACCCATATCAAATACATTTCTTTAAAAATAGGGCTGCGAAGTGCAGTGGGTGGTCGAAAATTGAAGACAGGAATGATGCATCGAATGGTCGATTCATGAGAGCTTCTTCATTTAAATAATGGCTTCAGTCCAAGAGTTGGATAATTTGGCCAATGTCAAGTATTATCAAAATCTCAATATATTATATTCATATAGTATATTGCCACTTGGGCGACGTTGTTCGGTAATTGACCTCTCTATATGTTAAGTTTACGTATACAGCTATAAGACTTAAGATATAGTTTCTCAGGGGGCAGTGATCCCAGGACTGCCGCTTGATGGCTAAAGGAGTGACTAAACTCGTTTCAGGATTAATTCTTCATTACCTGTATACTGTTTTGTTAGTTTACTGCACAGTTAACTATCAACATTACACATTAAACAACATTTTGCCCACACATACAAACAAAAAAAATATTCCAGAGAAACAAACGACAATCACAGATGAATCCAGTGGGTGGTCAAAAATAGAAGACAGAAATGATGCATATAAGGCCGATTCACGAAAGCTGGCATGAATGAATTGACCGAAAGTCATGTTACTTGTCAATGTTAGTGACAGTATGTGTTCTTATACAGGGGCCTCCTAATCTAATATTTTGTGAACATGTACAGTTACGTCTATAAATATGTACAATGCCAAAATGGTCAAAATTGAATTCATATGCATATATATTTATGTTTTCCGGCTTATGTCTCTGACCAGCGAGCCTGGGGTCCGCTTTGGCAACTAATCCCAAGATTTGTCGTATGCGCTAGTTTTACGAAAGTGACAGCCATAAGACCTTCCATTCTAATCTGTTTGAAATTAATAATCAACCTGCAAATGGCTACTTTCCTTACCTCAATAATGTAATAGGTATTTTAAATTGAAATAGATGTCATATACTAAAGAAAAATACCAACACCGACGAAGGCCAATCCGAGGATCGAACTCGGGTCTTCACTTCCGCTTCCAAAAAAAAAATGGTTGCCTGTAAAGTCGGTTTTACGGGCGAAGATTTTACGTGACAACGTCTTTTTCTCGGTAGAATATTTATTGATATGAATATAATTAAATTGCACAATAGGAACTTACTTAACACTATCAACGTTCGAGAAAGACAAAGACAGAGACACAAGCATGCGCCGATTCAATGCGCCTAATTCTCTAGTGCTGCGCGCGCGGCAGACCGATCATAGTTGAGTGGGAGAGAGACGCAAGGCATTCGGCGGGCCTCTCTCTCGTTCGGTGACTCATCGTAACGTTACCGAGCGTTACACTTTTTCATAAGTGACTCCCAGCCGCAACCTAATTTAAGACGTTGTCACGTCAAAAAATTGATTTGTGTCAAGAAAAAGTTGTAATGTAATATTTTGTTGCAGATATCACTATTTGAGAGTATAAAACCGCTGTTCAGCAACAAACCGCTGATCGTGGTCCTCAACAAGATGGATGTGGTGCGGCCTGAGGACCTGGCTCCGGCCAAGAGGCAGCTGATTGAAGAGCTGGAGGCCCGGTGCGCCAAGAACCCGGTCAAGTGAGTATGTCAAGATTACAAGAAGTCACAAATATTCGGCCCCTATTCCGTTTTTGGCCAAGATTCGCTAGAGAGGCCTGTTGCGAGCTGTGGGGCGTATATAGAAATATTAAGAGATACTTATTAATTGGACGTAGTTACGCGATAACGTTCCAAACCACATGACTTTTTCATACTAATATGAATACCATATAATGAGAAGTATAAGACAGTCATTGAAATGGCAGGCTCATGTGGATTGGAACGTTATCGCGTGACTACGTCCAATTATTATTGGGGCGTATAAAGGACTACAGTATGGGGTTCTTCAAAAAAGGAGTGTTAAAGTTTTTAAAGGGTCGGCAACGCGCATGTAAAACCCCTGAAGTTGCAGGCGTCCATAGGCTACGGTGACCGCTTACCATCAGGCGGGCCGTATGCTTGTTTGTCACCGTCGTAGTATTTAAAAAAATGATATTAAGCTGTTTTTTTAGCGACAATAATCGGTTATCGCGCTGAAAAATGTCTGATAAGTAATTTAATTATTATGTTTTTTATAGGAGGTAAGTGCACCAAAGGTTCGGGCACTTAAAGGTATGGTCACTGAGCTAAGCCATAGACGGACGGACAGACAGACATGGCGAAACTATAAGGGTTCCTAGTGGGCTATTTATTACGATATACTTCTTACTGCCTTGGTTAGTGACTGTAAACTTACCTAAATTAAAATTCCCATAGCGGGTTACTCACGTCAATAAAGTCGAAAATAGCTCGACATGTTTCAGAACAGTCCGTGCCGCTTATTCATGAGTCATGCGTGTAGCCGCGGCGGCTGCACTACGCACACTGCGAGCCCCAGCGCGGTCAGCTCTCGACTTACCTAATTTCTTAAACACCTTGACAGAGTTGACAGAAGGCTGTTCGGTAAAAGGGCCACTCTGTCACGGTTATCTTGAAAACCACTGAAAATAAAAATACCTTACCGACACGAAAAGAACTGTCAAATAGTCTACTTCAAATAAATACGTTATTTTTTTAATAGAATAGGGTTCCGTCCCTCAAAAGGAAAAAACGGAAGATCGCTTTGTTGTCCGTCCGTCCGTCTGTCTCTCAAGACCCTTTATCTCGGGAAAGCTTAGATGTAGCAAGTAGAAATTAATACCACATACACAGGTCTGCGGTCCCTTGCAGCTGCGAAAAAACCAAACCTCTACGTCAACGCAATCAAGAGATACGGCCGTTTAACTCACATTTCCCATACATTTGCAATGTGAATCAAAATGTATACAATACTTCCCGTTGACTTAGAATCGCGAAATTTGGCAAAAAGCAAGAACTTGTAGCACAAGTACAGGAGAAAATCCGAAAACTGTATTTTTGCCGCACACTGGGAGTTCCGTGCCATCTTGACGACCGGTTGGTGTAGTTGGTAGTGACCCTGCCTGCTAAGCCGATAGTACTGGGTTCGAATCCCGGTATGGGCATTTATTTGTGTGATGAACACAGATACTTGTTCCTGAGTCATGGATATTTTCTATGTATTTGTAGTGTTACTCATCAGATCAAAACCAGATCTTACTGGATACTGGTACAGTCACCAACACAGCTGTGAATGCAGCCAAAGTGCCAAAAATATATAGCCCTGACAATGTATGATTATTACTAAATAAATGATATGATATGATTATGTAATACAGAACTTAATTGCCAAAGAACTAAGGTCGTGTATACATATTTTTTGGCACTTTGGATGTATTCACAACTGTGTTGTTGACTGTACCTCCATCAGAAGAAATCGATTCATGATTGACGTAATAAAAGCATAAGCAAAGCAGCACTGGGGAATACGAACTATAGACTATAAACTAAAATAGTGTTTTTTTAATACTACAACGGTGACAAACAAGCATACGGCCCGCCTGATCGTAAGCGGTCACCGTAGCCTATGGAGGCTTGCAACTCAAGAGGTTTTACATGCGTGCCGACCCTTTTAAAAAGCCAAGTTTTAACCAAAATTCAAAAAGCATTCCGTCTAATTACAGATGTAGTGCATAATGACGCGCTTAATGGCATTATGTTTTCAGTGCGGACTCCAACTCTGAGTTATCCACGGTGCCCGTGATGAGGAGCTCGACCGTCACAGACGAGGGCGTCCAGGAGGTCAAGATAGAAGCCTGCGAGCGCCTGCTGGGGCACAGGGTCACCGAGAAGATGCGCACCAAGAAGGTTAGTTGACAATCATGAATCAAATCATATTATTATATCCGGTGGCCCCATAACAGGAGCAAAAAATGTAATCTTAGGTTGTACTCCTCAAACCTAACGGCTTCTGCACAAATCACGCGAGGTTCAATGGGGAGGGGGGGGGTCCCGAAAAAATCACGACAGATCACGTTGGGGGGAGGGGGGTTACAAGGAAACCTCACGTGTCACACAACACAACACTTTAAACTAGCGAGGGAAGTTCTTTGTGTTCTGTTGTAACGTTAAAGACGAACCAGAACAATCCCTGGACCGACGACTGTTTCAAAAAGTAGCCAAAAAATCCTCGCGTGATTTGTGCACAAGCCCTAACGAACGAGAACGAGAACCGTCATTATGTACTGTGTACAAGTGACTGAACAAAAGTTGTTCTTATTTATGAAGACAATATTTTTTGCTCCTGTTATGGCGCCCACGCGGTATATTAAATGTTTAATGGCTCGCAGATCTTGCGAATAAATTTGTTGTCCAAAAAAAAGTTTTGTATTTCCTTTTTTATCGTTCATATTTTCGCGGGAACAATTTTTTTTACAGGGACAATGATGGTGATTGATTTCCGCTGTTGAAGTGAAAAGTTGATTGTGCAACATGATATCAAAGTTGTTTGCATGTTTATTTAAAATATATCCTGGTCACGGCACCAAACCGTAACGGCAATCGTTTTATCGTTACAACAAACTGTATGTATGTGTGTCAGGTGGACGGAATCCTCAATCGCCTGCACGTGGCCACGCCCTCCCCGCGCGACGCCAAGCCACGCCCCCCCGTCATCCCCCCCTCCGTGCTCGCCAAGAAGCAGCAGGTGGCGGATAGAGAGGCACGCAAGAGGAAGCTGGAGAGGGAGATAGAGGTAGAAGAGGGAGATGACTATGTTCTGGGTGAGTTATTATTGCATACATGAGTTGCTAAAAATATAAGCATTACAATGAATCATTTAGAATAGGGATGACGACTAGGTTGGAAAACTATTATTCTAATTAGTCCGTCAGTTAGATTATCTAAAATTATTAAAATAAAAATAAATAAAATTAAATATATCTTTATTTCGGACATTATTTAGACACTTATTTTTTCCTTTTTCAATTTAACTAAAATTGACGAAGATAAAGAGCATCAAAGTTCCGGGGTGGGAGCTTGTGACGTCACTCCTAGGTAAGAATTGTACCTAGGAGTGACATTACGCGAAACTTGAACGCACTGTATTTTTGTCATTTTTGATTTGACGAACAAAAGACGGACTAAATAGATTTCTTCAGTCGTCTAGCCTATTATGTAATGAAAATGACAGAGATATTATTGTTTGTTGAATGTTTGGCCCGATCGAAGCTGAACCAAACTACATGTTTGGCGTCAGTCAAAGCGCGGCCTACAGCAAATGTTGGCATATGGTCGCACGGCGCATTCATAATATGAGACCGTGCATTACCCATGTCAAATACATGTTGCTTAATAGTAAAAAAAACAACCACTCACTCAGACGCGTCACCGAAGTGACAAAACTGAAGTTTAACTTTATTTGTGTTATAACTAATATTTGAAACGGGATAATTACCATGTATGTTTGTTTTATTGAGCAGCACAATGACAATAATATATAGGTCTTATATCTTGACGACTGGTTGGCGTAGTTGGTAGTGACCCTGCCTGCTATGCTTGGTCTTGGGTTCGATCCCGGTAAGGGCATTTATTTGTGTGATGAACACATTTAATTTTGTTCCTGAGTCATGGATGTTTTCTATGTATTTGTGTATTATATATCGTTGTCTGAGTACCCGTAACACGAGCCTTCTTGAGCTTACTGCGGGACTTAGTCAATCTGTCTAAGAATGTCCTGTAATATTTATTTATATCGATGAATACTCTGAAAAGACTATGGCTCTCCAACCAAGTGTCAAATAAATAATATATATAAATATATACGTAATTTATTATAACTTGTTCTATTTTATGTACTTAAGTACTTGTTGTTTTTTACATTATTGTATTTCTTGTTTGTCTCGACCTCGAAGATTCTCCTCTCAATCACACAAAGGTTAGCTGGAAGAGATCCCTTATAGGGATAAGCTCGCCTTTGTACCTTTATTTTTATCAAAATGTTAATTTTTTCTATATTTGTGTTCAATAAAGTGTTTACAAACAAAGAATAATCACATTTCTGGTCCTATTTCAGACTTAAAGAAGAACTACGCAGACATAGCTGAGGAGGAGCGATATGATCCTATTCCAGAGTTCTGGGAGGGCCACAACATCGCTGACTACATTGACCCTGACATCTTCGAGAAGTTGGCAGAGTTGGAGCGAGAGGAGGCGTTGAGGGAAGAGGGCGGCATGTACGCCGTACCCAAGATAGAGTTAGACGAAACTATGAAGGAGATCAAGCAATTGGCGATACAAATTCGGTAAGTTGGGGATAATAAACCCAGGAAATATACGGTTTTAACAGACATTAAATAATAATAGCATGATTTTCTCAAATTATGTTCGAATGGGATATTTATAGATAATGTATGCAAAAATGCTACAAACTTTTCTTTCGGAAGTGGGTAAAAAGTAAAAAAATAAAACTTAACTAAGTCGATCTTTGAAATTTGTGGTATTAAATATTTTTTTGTTGGTTGTGTTAAAAGCTAACCCGAAGAAAACTTATTCACGTAAAACGTTAAAACTTACAAAATGTACGGCGTGGGTGATAGATTTGTTATTTCACTACTAATAAATGGTGATCAGTAAAAAACGGTCCTAACCCATTTTAAACAACTAAAAAACATAAATACAGAAAAATGTAGAAATGTATGAAAACATGCGTTACAAAGCTGACCAAAAAAACACTTTTTTTTTTAATTAATAGTACCTAGGTACTCGTGATTCTGTTTATAAAAAACCCAAAACTTCCTATATTTAAAAAAAATGGTGCCCTATTTTTGAAAATGCCCAGAAACGTGTTCGAACCTGTCGTTTCAGCAACAAGAAAGCCATCCTGAAGGACGAGTCGCGCATCACCAAGCAGAGCACCAAACCCGTGATGCCGCGGAACACGCGCGCGCGGCTGCGCGGCCGCTCCGCCGCCAGGCTCCGGGACGAGATGGAGAAACTCGGTACGTCGGCCATCTTGATCATAACCAGCCCCCCCCCCCCCCCCTCCGGAGTACTGCCGCTAATTACCTGCCTAGAAAGTTTATTTATTTCCTCGCAAATGTGATGAAAAACATTGTGTGTACCACGGGCAGTAAGGGGATTACTAACTCGGGTCATTTAAAGCCCCTCGTGAGTAATGCCCTTCTTACCGCCCTAGATGCACAATGTACTATTAGTACAACTTCCTGGACGCTAAAACGGCACAGTAATGAATACAATACAATAACTCTTTATTACACCTCAAAACAACAAAAATAACACAAACTGGTATAGATTAAACATGAAAAAGAGGCAAACAACAGGTGGTCTTATCGCTAAAAAGCGAATTAGAATGAATGAATTAGATTTTTTTAAATTTGAGTCGGTACATAAAAAGGTTCTTTTCGTACCAATTTTGCTACATTAATGTGAACGTTCCCGAGCATATTGGAGAAAAAGCAGTTTTTTGATTTCTTCTCGCGATAATGTCCACAGACGAGTACTTAAGAAAGTATTACAAATAATTTTTCCCCTCACTAGCTCGAAAAGCGCTGTTTTGTCCTTTAAAACTAGCGTGAAAAAACCCATTTTATCCACATGTGGGGCAAAGTAATCTAATTCCTATCACTTACCACCAGTCCAGTATAAGTGAGTCCTATATGCCCATATTAAATATGCGCAATCGGAGGTCACACTTTAAATTGGTCATGTGATCATGTCTTATCCCGCACTTGGTAAGCTGTTGGCAATATCTAAGTACCAGGAGCGTACCTACTCTATGACAAATTTTGAAATTGATTTTTGATAGTTTCTTCAAGATAACTTACATGTTGATAAAATTTATAATCGTATTTAATCTGTATTTTCCTCGCAATAGTGAGGGGAAAAATGTTGTATTACACTCGGCGGCAAAGTTGGTTCAACTCTCGTGCCTTAAGACCCTCGTAAAGCTCAAGATTCCAGTTGTTGAACCACTCGCTACGCTCGTAGCTAAATTTTGGGATCTTTCGCTTGCTTGGGTCTCAATATAAGCCCGAGAGTTAAACAACAACTTTGCCCCCTTGTATAATAAATAACTATTTCAGTCCTCCGGCCGGTAAGCGCCACTTAACGCAAAACTAAATTGCCGCCTGCCGGCTCCGTCGGGCAGAAAAATAGTATACAAACCTCGGCCGTTAAATGGGAAAGCCTCGGATCACATGTTAGTCGACCTCGGCTTCGCCTCGGCCGACAATTACATGTAGTCCGAGACATCTCCCACTTAAACGGCCTTGGTATGTAATCTACTAATTGTATCTCTTCTCTGTAATAACAGACAGATTCTTTTGAACCTAAAACTGCACAATATAAAAAATGTATTATAAATAATTTTGTTTGCAGGCGTGGACATGTCAGAGACGAAGGAAGCTCACTTCACCCGCGCCCGCGCCCGCTCCCGCTCCCGCTCGCTCTCCGCTCCAGCGACGAAGCGGGCGCGCGTGGACGCTTCCCGCGCCCGCTCGGTGTCGCGGCCCGCCAGGGACGAGCAGGGCCTCAAGGACACTCAGGTATCTATCTACTTTTATTCTTTTTGACGACCGGTTGGCGTAGTTGGTAGTGACCCTGCCTGCTAAGCCGATGGTCCTGGGTTCGAATCCCGGTAAGGGCATTTATTTGTGTGATGAACACAGATACTTGTTCCTGAGTCATGGATGTTTTCTATGTATTTATGTATTTGTATATTATATATATATATCGTTGTCTGAGTACCCGTAACACAAGCCTTATTGAGCTTACTGCGGGACTTAGTCAATTTGTGTAAGAATGTCCTGTAATATTTATTTATTTATTATTTATTATTCTTATCAGGGCCCGGAATTTTGCGTACGGTTTTTGAAAACTTATAGCGAGAGAATGCCAATGTTTTTGGGCATTTTTATTTTTTGTATATTTTTTAATTGAAACACATGTCATATACTACAGAAATGTGATCAAGGCCCCCCAATGCCCAGGGCTGGGATCGAACCAGCGACCTCCTGCTTTCGCCGTAGATTCTAATTCGTGCTTTAGAATTGTACATGATTATAATTGTTTTTGAAAAAAAATAATTGGAAAAAGTGTCTTAAATTTTCCATACATTTTCAAACTTTCCATTGCGCTACCGCTATACTAAATCTATGAAAATATGGATGATTTCTCGTACTAGGATTGGAAGAGCTCGCGATCCTGAATAGAAAACAAATTAAAAAAAAACAATAAATGACTTCTACAACAAAAAAAACGCCCTTATCGATATACCGATAAATCGAGAGTTTTTTATTAGTGTCTTTAAAAAATAATACCTCAAACTATCCAATGAAATATACTCTTTTGGGTCAAAGATGAAAAAAGTTATGTGTATAAATGAAATACCAATTAAAGTTTGAATATCACTATGACAGTATCTATACATATTATGGTGCTCCTATACTAGCTTTGATTCTTTTTGACGGCCGATGTTATATATACAATACGTTCTCTTCAGATGGCGAAACGCGCGAAGAACATGGCTCACGTGGCAATCGCGAAGAAGACGAAGAAGATGGGCCTCAAGGGCGAAGCCGACCGGTTCATCGGCACCAAGATGCCCAAGCACCTGTTCTCGGGCAAGCGCGGCACCGGCAAGACCGACCGGCGATAATCACCCTTATTATATTCCCTATAGGGTTCATTTTGAAGTGTACAATCAAGTGTAAAAATATGGTGATGCACTTACTCAAATGTCCCATAGCACCTTGTGCCGGTGTGATAAGAGCGTAGTACCATATTTATGAGTCGATTATGATCTTACTCAAAAATATGTCCCATAGCACATTGCCGGTGTAATAAGATAGTACCATATTTATGAGTCGATTATGTCGAACCATATTTTTACACTTGACTGTACAGAAGAGTTGCAAGGCATTCGATAATACACGTTTGTTTCTTAATTATAGGGTTTATTTTGAAGTATACAGAAGTGTAGAAATATTTTTCATTTTTGACCTTTTGAGCACAGCATTGATTTTTAGCAAGAAATTTATAATTGAAAAACAATGTATACGACTGTACTCACAACTGTTAATACTTGTGTGGAATATTATGAAACTCGCTACACTCGTATTTTAATGTTTGTTATGTAGAAGTCGCATAAATTATTAAATCAGAGTTGAATACTAATAGAAATATCAGAGTACATAATTATCTGTTACTGACTCAAGAGAAAGTGATAATTTATTAGTATAATAAAGTTGTACAACAAAATTGCCATGTTTCATTTTAACTCAAGCATATTTTCAGGTATCCTGCCTTTTTTCTGAATTTAACTTTACGGAATAATATCACTTGACAATTTGCCTGATTCACTTGGCACGACCACGCTATAGTCTGACAACCCAGCGAGCGCAGTAACAGTAGGATAGAGAGCATCATACCGTCTTTTTCTTACGCTAGTATTACCACCCTGAAAAAAGGGATGGATATAGTTATTTTGTCCTACTGTTACTGCGCTCGCTCGCTTGTCAGACTATAACTCTGCACTGATTAGGCACACGTGGCCCACGGAGCAAAGCCCTTGGCCCGTTTAGCTGTCAACGCAGCGAATCCTCCTTTTTTTTTTGAAAGGGTCGGCAACGCGCATGTAACACCCCTGGTGTTGCAGGCGTCCATAGGCTACGGTGACCGCTTATCATCAGGCGGGCCGTATGCGTGTTTGACACCGTCGTTGTCCAGCGGCGGCGCGGAGCAGCGGATCCTCTACTATCTCGCACGCTGCAAACCATCTCGCGTTCCTGTTGCCCTGGTACTTCGTGATACGCCTGGCTCCAAATAACGCCAGCGCCGCCGGACTATTGGTAAGAGCTTCGAGTCTTCGATGCACCTATCTGCTACGCCGTAGCCGCTACGCCGTATCTGCTACGCAAAGTTACTACGGATTGAGCTACGTGCCATTTCTGCTCTCCTGGTACACTAAACCGGAGCACAGTAATAATGATAGCGAACTTAGACGACAGTATGATCTGCAGCGGCTGCCGACTGGAACTGCAGGTAGGCGAGAAGTATCTCCATCTTGCGGTAAATTATACCATTACGACTGCCAAAACAAAACGCTTTCGGATGCCGAGAAAGCCGTATGGGTACGTCCAGAATGCGCTTGCGCGGCTAAACTGGCTTGGTTCTGCCAGTATAATAAAACATAGCACTAAGATATTTCGACATATTTGTCGTCTGCTACCCGCGGTGCCCCACATACTCCGATGCAACTATTACCACTTTTTCTGACCCCGCTACCCTAGAAATACAGCTTCTTCGAGAACTAATAACCAGTTTATCTGATTGAAGAAATCGGGAAGAAACTTTTAGATTCAGAGCAATCTCGTGTCGTTACTGCCAATCCTGCGTTCTCTGATGTTTTGACTGTAGAATCAAGTAAGACTTCTGAAATACGCGGACCCGTAGGCATGCGCGCCAAAGTTAGAGAACCGATTTTAACCTCAAGAGTTGTAACCAGCAAGCCCCCTGAAGAAGCAAGCGGATCACACGGTGATTGTTTCCCCTGACACAATTAGATTGCACCCTCAGCATACTGACCAACAAAGTAACTCAACAACGACGGAGTTGTTTTAACTATAAAACTCTCGTGAGACTCGAACATATTAAATAATATTTAAAACGGGTCACTCACGTAATTTAGTCGATTTTCGCTCGACATGTTTCGGTCTTTACGAAGAACGTCATCAGGAGCGACCACCCGCGACAGAGGCAAGTCGTACACTCACAGAGGCAAGGTGTGTTGCATGACGAAAATGGGCAATGGGAGCAGGCAAAAACAAGAAAGCAGAGACGCATGACCTCAAAACGCGGCACTGCAGGCCCAGGCGTTACTACTCTCAGGGCTGTCGAACCACGTAAGCATATTCATCTGTGGAATATGGTGTCAGGGATTAATGAAATAAAAGAATATCTGCAACAGTTGTGTCAAGGCGCTGAATGCGGCGTGGAGGAGCTCAAATCTAAAGGTAGCTATAAGTCATACAAATTGAGTGTCCCGGTCGTCCATTACGATAAGTGAATTTCGGCTGACGGCCACTTGTATGGGATTTGGCAGCTTAACTCCGGGTTTTCGGCTAACCCTGGTTGGTGGAAGTGGGCCTATCTTGCATTTTTCACTACTTGTCTAAGAAATTTCGGCTCTGTGTTGATTAGTCAATACAAACTGTTTTATATGTAGGTATACGGAATATTGTGATGGTGTGAACGTATTAGGTACGCATACAACGCATTAGTCTCACCAAATTCATTAAACTGCTAATTGGTAACTTATTGATACTTAGTATCGTTTGGAAATGCATACAATAGTAACGCTTGGTTTTCGTAAGTACAATATTCCTCATTCCATGGAGTAAATTTATATTTTTGGAAACAAACGAGCGTTAGGTATTTACTTATACGTCCTATCTTCTTCTTTTCCTGAGCCTGTTTCCCATGTCTCTTGGGGTCGCCCCCCCTAGTCCTAAGACGCTATTCTGGGCGTTTTTGTGCAATTTGGGGTTTTAAATTAAACGGCCTCCTAGCCTAGTTCGTAGTGCCTTCTATACCTTGTTCTTTTAGCCGGAAGGATTTATCAAATTCTACAGAAAACGTCACGTGATTCTTTCAATAGAAAAAACTGATCGTCCCGTCGATGCCTCACACGATTATCACTTTCCGGTGTTTATTATTGCCATCACAATCGCCTTGTACATATTTCAGTGCTTCTGGGTCCGTCGTTTGCGAGCCCACGCGGCTGCAGACCAGTCTTCCAGTTCCGTGCCAACGACTATGCCAGTTACGGAAGCATCTGCGAGTATAAGTGTAAGCATCCGTCCACGGAGTTCCAGTATGCGTAGCCAACATGCCAATCGCTCACGCTTAATAACTTATCGTAGCTACCTCTCTCTATCACTCTTCTTTATTAGTGTGACAGTGACAGTTGCGTTTCGTTAGCAACTGAGCGTGAGCGATTGGCATCTTGGCTACGCGCCCAGGACTGGTTTATACTGTACAACGGGCCTTGTGCGGGGATGGAGGCTACGACTGAACGGAGAATAGACTCAACTACTTTTGTTCCTTATTGCTATGTACCATATCGGACAGTAAATTTAATTAAATGTGTTGAAAAACCTTCCGACATTTAAAAATTTTATGGGGAAAACCTGACCCGGCCCATAGAAATTTTGAAACTCGCGCGATTATTAACTAATAGAGATAGCTGGCCAGGGTATAGCAGTTTGTTGGGTTAATTAATAAAAATAAAACACGTAATTAGCAAAATGAATGGCACATTTATATTTAATTATAATTATTCATTTTTATAATTAGACCTTTTGTTATATTTTAAACTATGCACTTGATTGGAACAGACCAAATGCCTCACGAGTGGAGCCGTCTCCCGGACGACTTGTGCCGAGCCACAAACTTCAAACGACAAAAAGAAACTTAAAAATAATCTAAATGGAAGATAAAAGTCAACTAAACTAAACTAAAAAGGTGAACTATGCTAAAACTAAGTTATTTGAACTCGACGCTGAGAATGTCTTCATATAACGCAGTCACAAGACCTTACATCTATATAATACATTTTAGAAAATCTCTCCGGAACACCTAACGTATGGGACAACTATTAGTTTTATACTTTACACATAATAAAATTACTATTACAGTACAAATTATAACTGTCCCAAAGTCATCGTTGGGTATTACGAAGAAACCGACTTACAAAAATCGTCATGATACGGTACAAAATAATTAATAATAATTTATTATGCTTAACGAAAACCAGCCAATAGCAAATGTAATCCAAAATGGCCGATATTGAGCGTATTTACATTATGCTTCACCGGGGCTCTAAATACTTTGGGAAAATGATAAACAGAGTTATATACCATACTGTATAATTAAATTCGTATCCACTGTATGCGACACTGTGTCGTCACTGGCAATAATACATTATTAACATTAAATATAATTCATTCGCGAGATCAGATGTCATAATAAATTAATTCAAGTTTTTATTCCTTGTTATATTTATTTTGTGGGCCTTTTTTTAGTTTCTTGCCCACTTTTTTTGCAACTTGATTGTATCCAGTTTTTTGAATGTCACAGTTAGGGAATGCAAACCGGTTATTTTTGTATGGGCGTACAGGTTAAAACCGGTTCTCTCATACAAACCATAACCGACTTTACGTCCCTAGTCACAGTAGAGTAAATCGTATGATATATAACTCTTTTAATCACAAAAAAGGTAACTTACAACAATTTCGTTTAGTTGCCTTCTCTCCGATAGCTACCGAATACAAACTAAAAAACGTGTATAAAAAAATAACTACGAAATTCGTAGAGCTCCAAATATCACTGGAGTCTAAGTACGATCTTAAGTTAGCGGCCAATACATGCTCGATTCAGCATGCTTCATAATCATCAAACGCGATTTTAAATTTAAAAAATCACGTCAAGAATCCCGAGTACATTTTAGAGCATTTTATTGTCAAGCGATTTTTGGTGAGAGCAGTGGCGAATAACTAAAAAGGGAGGGGCCTAGAACACGCATTTAAAAAAACAAAATGAGTATTATAGGCGTTTTCTAAAAAATGTACCCGGAACTCCGCTTAGTCTAAGCTTATGGCAGCAAAAAAGAACATTAAAATCGTAATTAAAAATATCTTTTTTCCGTATTCTATCAATTACACTATATATACCTATACATACGCTAGGCTAGTAATGTACAATCTGTTGTCTTTGGGCCAAGACAGTTTAATCTCGTTCAGGGGATGGCTGGCTTTAGAAAACTATCCATTTTTTTACACTTAGTCTAGTCCGAGGTAAATGCCGCTACTTCTTTGGGACATATGCATTTTTTGGCCTTTTAACCAATTATAAATGAGAGACCGAGTCACTGACAAAAACAAACAAAAAAAAACTAATACAGATGAATTTATAGAAAAAAATAAAAATAAAAACATGCTTTCTATCTTTCTCCAATATAATAAATACGAATTCATCTGTAGTAGGTTTTGAACTAGCCGTACACAAAAACAAAACATAAAAATTTGTATAGGTATACAAAAATAAAGACGATTTTTGGCAACAGTTCAATGTAACCCGATTTCTAAGTACAGATTTTTCAAATGACTTAGTAACTCGTCACTGGGTAAAAAATAAAAACAGATTTTTAAAAGTGAGGTAACTATGTGTGTATATATTTTTTAAATTTAACATATACGATATTTATTAAAATTGGCATATTATTGATTTTCATAACAAATAATTTGTCATTAAACACTTTCATTTATATAAAAATAAAACAAACAAACACATAAAATAAATATAAGTTGATTTTATAATAATTCATTTTTAAATGTCAATAATTCTTAAAAGCCATTTTCAAATATTTCACAACGGCCAGCGATCAATGCTATGTAAATCTTTTTAAGCCCGCTTTTCATTCAGGTTTTAATCAATGAAAACATCGTATTCTGTACATTATTTCGTAGTTGAAAAATATAGATCGTAAAACTTGTATTACCCGAAACAAGTATTACATAAACTAGCAATACATTAGTCTTTTAACGACACGTTTGCGCTTTTGGCATTCAATGCTCAACATAGAAATACCGATATTTCAACTGACTAGAACCTAAACTAATATATTCACATATAATTGAACGCTACGTTCCGAAATATTTTTTAAATGTTTATACACACATAGCTACTTAAGCGAGGGCAAGCCTATACATTAGTTCAGGCATCAGAACCGGTTATGCTTTGTATGAAAAAAACCGGTTATGTCCATACAAAAATAACCGATTTTGCATGCCCTAATTAGCACCCACTGAAAAAGCCCAATCGGCCAATTATAGGGTATACACCCTGTCCCTATTGCCTTCAAGGCTTAAATCATAAAATCATAGCACGAGATACCCTAGACACAGTCACCAAAAACACATTTCAGTGTTCAATAATCTATTTAAATAAAGTTTATGATGACAGAGATATATGGCTATAGTTTATCACTGTCACTAACTACATTTAAATAGTTTCGTCGGCTACCTCAAACTTCGAAACATAATTTGAAACTCGTTTTATTTTAACAAACTAACCTCAAAATGCACTTTAAACAAATCAATGAAAACATGTTACACATAATACATTAAATGGCATTTTAGAAGTGCCCGGATTTACTAAAGAATGCAAACCGGTTAAAATGTATAACAATAACCGGTAATCGTTGCGGGTAACCGGTTAATTTTATAATATTTATCGAATGCATTTCCTACGCTTTAGAAATATCTAAAATGCCATCAATTGCAATTAGGCACAAATTTGTTACGATTAAATATTAGTGTTTGTTTTGTTTGATACGAAATTGTAATGTTATCGAAACTCTGGTTAGGCGGCTATTCTTCACACACAAATTTTGCGCAATATTTCGTAGAAAAAACTATAAATGCGGCATCTTCCAAATGTATTCCCTCTTTTTATCACACTTGTTTAACAAATGCAAAACCGGTTATTTTTGTATGGGCGTAACCGGTTATAACCGGTTATTACATACAAATCATAATCGGTTTTGCATTCCCTACACTTGTTTATTGCGAAAGAGAGGCAAATACGAAGGTTCGATGTTTGAAAACCCTTGTATTGAATGTGCACGAACAGTTAGTTTAAAATAAAACAAGTATCATCTCGTCCGGAGGTAGCTAGCCTCGGCTACCTAGTGGGGGGTGCGGGGAGGGGGGAGGGTGCGGGGGGTGTCGCTATTGCGGCGGGGGGCCGGAGGGCGGCTGCCCGGGGAGCTGGCCCATGCCCTGGAATTAAAAAAAAAGTCAAATTAAACAAAATACTATATTTACTTTCACTAGTTTCTCTATTTCAGATAACATAAAAAACAAAGTGATGTTCCGTATATTTTCTACCATCAACTTAAAATCTTGGGGAGCTTAGAGTCCACTTGGAGTATACAGGGCGTCCCAAGACTATGGGGTATGAAGGGAAAGTACCTTAAATATCGTAGATAGGATATTTTGCTGAAAGAAAACTTTACGTTATTTTTAAAAATTAGTAATACTGCAGACTGCATCGTCTGGGAATCGAACCGACTTAATGTGAAAAAATAATAAACTTCTATTTTTATGATGCCATTCGAAAGAATGGACAAAAAATAATCATTCTTCTTAAGTAACATAGTATTTAAAAAAAAGGAACAACGTGAAATTAATAATTTCATTCAAATTAAAAACATACATTAAACAGCTGAAGTATTACTAACCTTTAAAAATAACAAAAGTCTTCGTTCAGCAAAACATCCTATTTACTATATTGAAGGTACTTTCTCTTCATGTCCCATACTCTTGGGACGGCCTGTATTCTCTAACGAAGTGTGTAAATTCTATTTAAAAACTTAAACTTTTACACAATACCCCGCAAAATAGGGGTAGTGTGACCAAACAGTCCAGTCATTAGTATGGTATCTCAATGGAAAAAAAATGAACCAGGTACAGTGCGAAAGAAAAAGTAAAAAATTTAAAAGTGGCAACATCATTGCGCTCCTTTCAAATCAATATACTGATGTAGGAAAATGAGACGACACTACGATGTGTGCTACTTTTTAACTTCTACCTTATTTCGCACTGTAATTCTAACACTCAGTAAAAAGAAAAAGCTATGTAGTAAAAACGTTTTAACTAGCATCAATACTCACCGGCATGGGTTGGTAATGGTGTAGGGGCGCGGCAAGGAGCTTGGGGGCCTCTTCCGCCTTCTCTTCTTCGCGCCGCTTGAGGCACGCTGCTTTGGGGTTCAGGTTACGCTCTGCCATACAAACAAAGCAAATACATATTTAAATTATTAACGTATATTCATACATGTCTCAAAAACTTCATATTAATATCATTTTTAGGATAATAAGTTTAGGAAAAAAAAAAGTTTTTTTTTTTTTGCGATAGGACCTATTATTTTGCCTCAATCTCAAATAGAAATTATTATATTCATGTATTTTGAGGTGTGCGTATTCTATCTGTCTATATCTGACAGAAAACTTTTTTACTTTAGTTGCTTTTTAAAACCAGATTTTGGTGGAAAGTATTAACCAGTTTGAAGCATAAACCGGTTTAAACCACTATCCTTACAGTTGTCGAAGAGCCGAAGCATACGCAGATGCCCTTTGGACAATCTAATGAAATGTAAGGGGTACAGCGAGCGGATGTTGCACCCGCCCGAGTCATGGAACGCACGCAGAGGCAGCACCCGCATGTGTTTGAGGGTTCATGGAATCTAAAATACTCTGCACTATTAGGTGAAAGTGGTGGACAATATACTTATATACTGGGTTATGGAGAATATTTAAAGCCGGATGCCTGCCTAATAAAATAGTAAGCAATATTATTTCCGACAGACGGTGACTCGCCCACATTAGATGAAGATAAAATTGGCCCCCACAAAAAGCGACATCTACGATGGCTCAAAGG
Source organism: Lathronympha strigana (assembly GCA_949128165.1). Classification (NCBI taxonomy): domain Eukaryota; kingdom Metazoa; phylum Arthropoda; class Insecta; order Lepidoptera; family Tortricidae; genus Lathronympha; species Lathronympha strigana. Next base: position 9,821,110 of record OX421926.1, on the reverse strand, counting down.
CAACATTTATATCTCTTCTTCTTGTGGCGCCATGCCCAGTCTAATGGGCTTCGGCGGTCAGCATGGCATTCAGCTCTCTGGTCTTTGCCAATCTCTTGGTGGTGGCTGCTTTTTTGGTATGCGGCCTGGCTTTAATGTTGTCTATCCATTTATATCTAGGTCTACTTCTCCCTCTTCTTCCCTCCAATTTTCCCTGTATAATTATTTGTAATAAGTCGTATTTCTTATTTCTGTACATGTGACCCAGATATAACATTTAAATATTGCCATATATTATTATTATTCTGGCAAATGTATACTGTTGATACGAGTAACGTAGCTTGAATTAGATTTTACAACCATAAACTATGTTTAACTAAATAAAATAGTAAAACTAACCTCTGACTTGCTGTTCTAGCGTCATGATGACCTCAACAGCCATGTTGAGGATCCCCAGCTTGGTCTGTGGCTTGTCGCTCTTGAGGTGCGTCATACACATGCGCCCGAGCTCCTTCAGTGCCTCGTTTATATCTCGTATCCTTATCCTGGGTAAATAAGTAAATATATTATAAGTTATTGACATTTGTGTATTTAATTTTTGAAAATAAATTATTATGAGATTGAAAATGAGAAAGTAAAGAAGCTAAGATAAACATTTTGAAAATGTTCTTAATATATCAACAGTAAATATTATGGAACGATCTTACACAAATCAATCTGTTCCAGTCAGGTTTCAGGGGTATAATGCAAAACCGGTTATTTTTGTATGGACATAACCGGTTTTGCATTCAGAGGGCTCCGGTAGAACAGAAATTATTGATTTTATAATATCTGCCTTAAATTTTTGTAAATACACACATGAAAATTCGTGTTATTCTTTAGGCCTTAGCCTCATCTCACTTCGTTAAATACTCCGGGAGTCGAACCCGTAATGTCTACCTTAACACTAAAGCAAAAAAAAAAGTATTAATATCATAAAATTGCTTCTTCAATCCATAGTATCACGGAGCAGTATGTAAAATATTATCTCATTTAGGAAATCTGTTAAGCACTTCCTCGCTACCTGTTCAATTTCGGTCTGAAGAAAATGGCCGCCTAAAATAGTCACGTCGTATCAATTCCAAACGCGTTCGACTACTAATTTCGGCTGTCATAGCGTAATAGAGTCCGTCTATGCTAAGTTTCATGCATTTTGATAGCACAGATTGTGAAAGTTTGAGTAAACGTCATAATTTCATAACTAAACTTTAAATTTGACAGTTAATTTGCTTGGAAGAGATAACGTGTTTTGATTCTAACGTTGCCACATGGAGGCATTAGATTAGTTTCTCAATACCCACTTATAATATCACATAGTCAAAATTGCTAAACGTTTTAATATATTCAAATTATACTTATTATGCCAACTTGATAAACCGTATCGCCTGCCGAACCGGTATTTCATACAATTAACCGGTTAAAGAATCCGGTTAGTAGTATAACGTGGCATTTTTTATGCTTTATAATATATCCACTGATAAATTGCTTCCAAGGTTTTCCACAATATGCAATCATGAATCACCGCGATTCAATCGTTCTCATAACCCTGACCAGATCGACTTTACCAAATATGGTGTTATACCCTTCCCGCTCGCACTCACCGTTCCCTCGCATTGTTAGCTTGCCGCCTCTCTTTCTCCCGCATCGCCTTTGCCTGTGGGTCTCCCTCGTCGTCGCCCTCGTCCGCCGACGAACAGCTGAATAACGAGCTTATGTAACTACTATTCAGGATATTTTCAGGAACATCCCATTGCTATTTCAGGTCATTGAGTTTAAAAATATTGCAAGTGGCAATTTATCAAACGTTTTTTTTCTTAAAAATAAATGAATGTAATACGTTAAATATCCAAATAGTTGAAAGAATATAACTACAAGTGTATGAAGTTTTAAACCTTATAAACAATGGGAAGTACCTTCACTGAATTGATTGGAGTGATGTTAAGACAATACTGCAAATATTCTAAATATTCGTTTTGATAACATTAGAATCTTTGAAATAATTATCTTCGACTATGCTTCAACATAACTTTATCACTTCTTGAACAAAAACTTTACCACGAAGTTTCGATTAAGTGCATCAACATATTTACATGTTCAATCAAAATTACTTTAAATGGTACAGTTTTGTTCAAAGAGCGAGACAAAACTATCGTGTTACCTCCGTCGAAGGCAGCGCGCGAGAGAGACAGCCGATCGCCTGTTTCAACAAAATACCAAAAATCCCAAACGATAACCAGAGTGAGAATTGAATTTTGCAATGATCTGTATACAAACATTTTACATGTTTTCAAGAGGTTTACTGTTTTCGAAATTGAAGTGTCTAAATCACTTTCAGGCCTGATAAATCTTTTTTTACTAGTTTTCTCCCAATAGAACACGATACGGATCACCAGCATTTTTGTTACAGCCTGTACACATAAGTACCGTCATGTAAAATGTTTGTACCTTTATGTTGAAGTGGTTGGCAGGTAAATGTTTCATGTTAGTGTTGAAAGTTGAAATGTTGAAACATGAGAAGTTAAAATCAAAATAGCCCGAGTTTCAACATTAAGCAAATATGTTTTTAAATCTGATTTAAATCTTGCCCAGAAATGATACAATAACGAGATTGTCTGGCAATATTAGAAAAAAAGGTCTGTTCCCTTTTGTGACCTCGTTCCTGATTTTATCCAAATCATTATACCTTCCGACAGTCGGTGTACATTTTAGAATCTACAACAAAGTTGTGGGAAATATTTACTAAAAATCCTTTGAAGATTTGTAACAATTTGGAAAACTCCATGTTATTGACAAATGGATGAAATGAAAATGATAGAAAACATGCAAATACCTTGTCGCAGTGAGCCAATATATAGGCAATGAACCAGCGAACCCATTCACCTAAAACATGTAAATTCACTTACCTTCATTCCTACAAAGATACAAGTAGAAAAATCCATAGCAAGGCATGCATCCAGTTCACGCGTTTTCAAATATTTTTGTAACCTTAGACATTTTTTTTTTAATTTTGTTGTATGTATTTATATATCCTATCATAAGACCTAGAAGAAACCCTAAGAGTCTTTAGATTTATTTGTGCTCTAAACATGTAAGTAAATGACGTAATATTTTACATACTGCGACCGCTTGTTAAAATGAAATGCTGAAACTATAATACATATGTTAGTTTATATACAAAAGACACCTGAATGTGTAGTCCAAACATAAACATCAATTTTTTGCAACAGTTGTTTTGTAACCAAAAAGCATAAAATAACAGTCGTAACAACATCCAGTCTCTATTAGAAATATCGGTGCCGATTAATATCGATCGTAGTTTCAATTAGTGTAAGGGACACGCAAATCACTGTCCATTACCTTAATTGAACCTAACAGTCGGCGATATCTAAACTGGCGCTGTAACGCTTTGATAAAAGAACGTGTTCAGATATGTGTGAGCGCCTTGGCTGCTTCATTATATCTGATGGCGATGGTACATAATATTATGTTTTTGGATATTTGTTAAATGTATTATGTTTAGACTCTTGAAGCAAGGGATGAAAACATGGTATAGACAAGGTATAGGGTAAGTAACACAAGTTTTTATTGCTGATAATTAGGTTTGGTGGTTTTATCGTTTATGAATTAACATTGATATTAACACTATTATTTAATATCAATAGAAGTGGCATAATCAATTTTATTGTTATTATTTTTGTAAATCATAGTGATGAAATTATTGTTTAAGACAATTGTAGGTTATGTATGAGATTTTTCTAAATGACTTTTTAATTGGAAATTCATTGTTTGGTAAGGTTAAAATATAGTAAATCTTGCTTATATTTGAAATTTTAAATTTCCAGTATTGAAGCGTCGGCAATTTTATTAAATAATACTATTTACAGTAATTATTATAAAATTACAATAATTTTTATAATTAAAAATAAAAATAGTATGAAGGATTTATAGTACAAAATCGGTTAAAGTGCGAACCGGTTTTTACCGGTTCAACTAAGTTTACCGGTTTATTTTTCTAGCCATATGACTACCCACTAGCCCGTTTCACAAAACACGATAAAACCACCTGTGTGCTAACCATGAGTTACTGTAGAAAACTTATGTTCTTCTTATGTATAAATAAATAAATATTATGGGACAATCTTACAAAAATCGACCTAGTCCCACGGTAAGCTCAATAAGGCTTGTGTTATGGGTACTAGGCGACGATATATATGATAGACAGATACATATAAATACTTAAATACATAGAAAACATCCATAACTCAGGAACAAATATTCGTGATAAACACACAAATAAATGCCCTGACCAGGATTCGAACCCGGGACCTCCTGCTTCGTAGGCAGGGTCACTACCAACTAGGCTAGGAGGCCGTTGTATGTATGACAGTGCCATGACGTAGATACTAGAGAAGAGACTAGATTTCTACAGTAAATAAACTCGTGGGTAGCACACTGTCCCTGTATAAACAAACCGCACCTCTCGCGCACGTTGTTGGCTTGCCGGCGCTCTCTCTCTCGCGCCGCCTTCGTGTCGGGGTCCACGTCGTCCTCGTCGGCCGACGAACAGCTGTAGGCACAGATAGTTCGTAAAATCGCTCTAGGTATAGTATACAGCAGCAAATTGTTGAGTTTGATAGAGAATATTGCGAGGGCTTGGGATAAAATCCGATAAATCGAGACTATTTTATTGAACTAAGAACGTAACCTCAATTGCACTAAGGTGGTTCGAATTTCAAAAACCGGTTTGCTTAACTTATCGGGTTTGACTGCTCAGCGCTCGAATTTGGTAATAATGATAAGAAACCTGAGATATTTAGGCACTTCATTATAGGAATACAAAAATGTTGTTTCAAGTTATGAAAGCTTTTCTATTGGGTATGGTTCCTGTTTCAGGGCGTGCAAACCGGTTTTAAATTGCATGGAAAACCGGTTAATAACCGATTATTAGCCGAAATTTCATACAAATAAAAACCGGCTTGCACACCCTACTATTTAATGAAATATTTAAATTATTATTTGAATTAGCCAAAATCTAATATGATTCTAATATGAGAAAGCAATACTATAAATGATTTTATTTATGAATAATGACGTGCTTCACCGTTTAATGGTTTATAATCATTATTAACAAGTTTGTATCGCAACATTTTGCTCAAACAAATTGACTTACTTTAAACCAATGATTTTATTACATTGACCTAAATTTAACTACGTCCATGTTATGAGTAAAACTTTGCGTAAGAAAAATATTTGTATTTTATAAATTCAATCCAGTTTTCTCGTAAGACACAAAAACAATGTCTTTCCATATTTAATATTTAAAAAAAGGGATGTCTGTCTATACTCAAATTCCGCTCATTTTTAATGTTTTTATGTCAGGCTATTGTAGATTTTTTATTTCAGTAAGAAGTGTTTTTTTTAATACTAAAGTAATTAAAAACCGGTTAAATAAAAAACCGGATTGCATGATGCATTATTCTATATTGTATATGCAATGTGACTTACATTGCATCGGGGCCGGGGCCCGGACGACACCGGCCGAAGTCTGAGGCCGGGGCTTGCGGGACGCTAGAACAACACACTACCTATACAGTCCGAACACTATACGCTGTCAAAACTAATTAACATGTTTATTTAACAAGTATCGAACAAATCAAATTATTTTGTAAATTGTTTTTGTAAACACATTAGGGTTTTAAGGAGTCACACTACTATAAATAAACTATAAATAGAAATTAGATAAATAAAAAGTTAACAGAACCTCTAGTGGTTTATATAAAAAGGAAAACATGATGTATCTTTCGAAAAGTAGTTGAAAATGTATAAATAAAAAAATATGATACTGTAAATCAATCAAACATAAAAAGTATTTAAAAAAATTGTACGGGCTATTTCATTATTATTCGTATTAAAAATTTGGGGGTGCAGTTAGTTTATAAAAGTAAAGCAGGGTAAGACTTAAACAATTAAATAATAAACGCAATCCGGTTTATTAAATGAACAAATCATTTCGAAACTTAACCGGTTTCTCCGTACAATATACCGGATTGCATTCAAGTTTTTTAGTGTAACTGATATAAGGTTCGGACTGCGTTGGAAAATATCGAGCGTCGGCCGGCGTCGCGCGGGTTCACTCCGACCGACTAGCGATAGATTAAGAATACCGGTTACAATAGTTACACCATACAAAGCTACATGTTTACAAGATACAAATGTAAAATATTTTTTTAATATTTTGTGTGTTACAATAATGTTGTTGAATAGAGTCAATAGGGATGACGACTAGGTAAAAAAAACTATCATTCTAATTAGTCCGTCAGTTAGATAATCTAAAATTAATAAACTTTTTTTTCTTTTTCAATTTAACTAAATTTGACGAAGATAAAGAACATCAAAGTTCCGGGGTGGGGGCCGGTGACGTCATTATTAGGTGATAATTGTATCTAATTGTGACATCACGCGAAACTTTAATGCACTGTATTCCCGTGATTTTTTATTTGACGAACAAAAGATAAAATACGTGTCGAATATTTTTTAATAATCTAACCGATGGACTTGTTAGTTTTTTTTTGTCGGATAGGCAATTGTAATTTAGTTTTATAAAATGGCTCTATTAACTTACATAAGTAATTATGGTGAGTTGTAATTATTGTAACCGTATTGTCTCATATACAGTGATTAAAAATAATTATGATACATTATATACGTGGTTAATCTTATAGGTTCGCGGCGAAATATGCTTGTTACTACAGTATACATCATGCTCAGTAATAGTAAACAGGTATTTCGCGGAACTCATTGTAAACAAAATAATACAGAATGGATACTTACTAAATATATTCAAAGCGCAACAGTTTAAAATGTTAAATATAAATGATTTGAAATAATTATATGACAAGATATTAATTATTATAGAATACAGAAACAAAGCATATTACAAGCGAACCTTATACTAATAAATCTTATCGTGGAAGCATTTCGAAATGTCGTGTTCACAGTATTCCATTCACAATTTGACTTTTACTTCACTTAGATATTTATACAAACACTTAAGTTAATAAGTATAACAAAAGAATGGATTACTGGACACGTGTATTTATGTATGTGTGGGACTCACTATCTCCGGGAGCGTTTGGAGCCGGGTTTGCCGAGGTCGGCGGAGCCCGACGACGAGGGTTTCGAATCCAGACCGGAATCCGGGGGCTCTTTACGCTTCTCTGAAAACAAGAATATTATGTAAAATAATTTAATGACTAACTTACTACTAGGGAATGTAAACCGGTTATGATTTGTATGAAAAATAACCGGTTATAAGCGTAATGTTGGTAATTCATTTACTAAGATTGCCAGGTAACTGCATGGGAATAGTACTTGTGTGTTAAAATTTTCGCCAACTATATCGCAAACTCACAATGGACGCTACTTACTATTCAAATGTTTAATAAAATGGCATAGGCTTTTAATAATTTTCGTTAATTGTTCGGCAATCAGTGAAGGGGACTAAAAGAAGGACAGCCATCAACATCGTAAGTCGACAAAACGGTAGTCGGGTTTAAATGGTTTCAAACGTTAATTTCTTGTTGACATGTTTTTTAATAGCCTATTTTGTGTCCCAATGCTAGACAAATGCCTCTACTCTCTTCCGCCTCTCTTGACGGCTGAGTGCATGTTCCCGCCAGTCGCTACAAAAAGCATCCAGGTCGTCCCGCAATTTCTTTTGTGGTCTGCCTCTGGCCCCGGCCACTTGAAGTCCAGTCTGTAGCTAATCTGGCCTATCGTTCCGGTTGCTTTCAGAAGACGTGTTAAGCCCAATCCCATTTTAGCTTGACAATCTTGATATGTATGGTTAATTTCTGGGCTGAATGAATGTAAGTGCTCGACAGCCCGCCTGTGTCCGGCCGGGCGTCCCTAAACTACATCTCATCTACACGGTTAATTTAAAATAGTATAGTTTAGGGCACTTACTTGGATACGTACTGGTGTTGGGCAGCCCGTGGCGCTCCATCTTGACGGGCGCCTCCCCGTGCAGCGCCGCCAGGGCTCCGGGCCCGGGGCCCGCGCCGGGGCCGGGGCCGGGACCCAGCCGCGACACTATAAACACACGGTTCATTCATTTCAGTACATAAAGTACAGGGAATAGTTAAGATTTAAAAAACCGGTTATAACCGGTTAACTTCATACAAAAATAACCGGTTTTGCACTCTCTAGTATATACAAAGCACAGATGTAATTCGTTACACACTAAAATTGACGTCTTATACTGAAGTAAGTGACTTAGGCCTTAAGCGCACAGGGCAGGAATCGAGATTGCACGTTCAGCATTCACGACAGACACTATAACCATTAGGTGAACTCGGTCACGCGGCATTTCTCAAAGAAACATAAATTTATGGTCTGACTTGGCATAATCGTGCCTTTAGTGTTATATATACACAAAAATTATATACATCATTCAAAAAATTAGTTGTACCTATAGTTCCTTTGCAAAAATAAACAATCCGTTTTATTGTATAGAGAAAATGATTCCGTGTTAGTATTTTCACATGTAAGTATAATACAAATTATAAATTGAAAGAGATGTCATATACTACAGAAAAGAGTGACCAAGGTCCCCGGTGAGCAGGGCTGGGATCGAACTAGCGACTTCCTGCTTTCGCAGGAAAAAAACATGAATCAAGACATTTATTACATTTAATAAATGATTTGATTCGTGCTTTACAATTGTATTTAATACAATTCTAATTTAGACTGCGTTTCTACCAAGGATGCGTTTGCCGATTGATGATGTTCGATGGTTTTTAAAAATCAATAATCACTTAATTCTAATGCAGTTGTAACCGGTTTATCAAACTAATCATAACCGGTTTTGTATTTACTAATTGTTTTCTAATATATGATATATGTGTGCATTAAAGTATATTATTATTATTCTCTATATTCATTATTTATCTTAGGTTAGGTTAGTTTTATAATATGATTATAAAAGTAAAATACAAAAACAATACAAAATACATATAAACATATTATAAAAAACCTAACCTAGAGTGCCGCCGGCAACGGGGCAGGGCCCAGGCTGCCGGTGGTTAGGGCCGCAGAGAGAGGAACCGCCGGACTATACGCGCAGTGTCCAGGATTACTGCCTTCTGCATCTGACCCTTGATCCATCCACCTTGCGAGAGTCTCTCAAGATGTTGGTCGAGACTCTTCGCTATGAGACCGTTCGCTGAAACGACTATCGGGACAAGGATCGTCGAGTCAACATCCCACATGGCGGTTATTTCGTGAGCCAAGTCTAGGTACTTACTGGACTTGTCCTTCTCGGCTTTCACGAGATTCTCGTCATGGGGGATGGTGACTATTATTATTATTATTATATTAAATGTACCTGGCGGCTGGTGGTGGACGTCCTGCGGATACAGCTCCGGCGCCTCCGCGTGGTTACGCAGCACATTGATGGCGTCGTCCAACCTCTCTTCCATTCTGGCGCCCTGGATAAAACAACCACGTCAACACACGGCCTTATCAACACATAGTTTTACACAACCTAACGCTGAAGTTCACTGTGGTGAGGAAGAAATACAGATGCAGTGCATAATGTGTTGCTCGTATTATCACGGAAACGCCCGAACGTATCATGCTATTTCAGTGTCAGTATTAAAACCGAGGTCGAAGTAGCATGACAAATACAAGCGTATCTGAGAAAATACGACAAAACATTACGCAATACACTGACGTTCATAGACTGTATGTCATTGCACTGACGTTCGTAGTTCGTTGCAACGGTTAACATTCACGTATTTTAATCACTGCCCGAGACGGGCGTAGGTAACGGGTCGGGTGATGCCCGAGCCGCGAAGATGACAACATCACTCTGTCTGTCCGACGATGACTGCCCGGATGCAGTAGAAACATGTCACGCCTATTGTGATAAAAATACATGAGCGTTAACCGTTGCAATTTAATATCAGTATGACTCACGAAAGTTTAAATTCATAAGTGTCTTTGTAACACGAAAGTGTCTAGTTACTAAACCTATTTAAATTAATGTCATTTGAACATTAAAACGATACTTTGCATTAGGGAAACCAAACCAATTTTTGTATAGACATAACAGTTTATAACCGGTTTTTCATACAAATTATAGCCGGCTTTACATTCCATACTTTGGATAAGAAAAAGACATAGCTACTTCAATATAATTTGGTATTCATACAAGTCACAGTGTAAAAGATCTTATATAATAATGTGAAAGTAAAATCTAACACTGGAGCAATTTACAGCACTAGTTAACAAAGATATTACTGGGGTATCTACAGTTTTAGATTTGCGAAATAAAAATGTAAGCTCAAAACCAAACCATGCCACGCACTCACTAAAAACTTATTTAGATATTTTAAATTATATTTGATGAACATGATCATTATAGCCTATAAGAAATGTTTTTGTAGGTCACTCGTATAAACTTGATTGATTCAGGACCAGATCTCTTGAATTTATGTAAATTAATTAAGATATTTATTTTTAGTTTTCTTATATAAAAAAAGTATTCGGAGTTAGGTACGACTTCCCATTTCACCAACTAAAATTGCTTCCGTCACTACCATGTTTTCTAGGCAATCTCATCGTTTCAGAAAATGCTAGGCTAAATAAAAGTAAGAAATGTATCGGAATTGTCAATCATTTCCATACATAATTTACGTTTCGCTCAGTATACGACTGTATCTTGGCTAGGCCTCGTGAATAGGAAATGCAAAACCGGTTATTTTTGTTTGGCCATAACCGGTTATAACCTGTCTTTCATACAAATCTCATCCGGTTTTGAATTCCCTAGTTGAGAATTTTACCAACCTATCACGAAAGTGAGGCTAAGGTTCGGTGTTGAACAAATCAGATGGTTAAATACTTACACCGACATCGGAATGTTCCCTGAGAAACACCATGGCTTCGTCAAGCTGCCTTTGCTCCGCCGGCGCGCCCTACGACACCACATAGATGGTACAACCCGGGAGCCCGCACCAGTCACTATCACCCTTTTATATCCAAACTAGCGACCCGCCCCGGCTTTGCACGGGTTATTATTATACATATAAACCTTCCTCTTGAATCACTCTATCTATTAAAAAACACCGCATCGAAATCCGTTGCGTAGTTTTAAAGATTTAAGCATACATAGGGATATAGGGACAGAGAAAGCGACTTTGTTTTATACTATGTAGTGATTAGAAAAATCGTTTGAACGATAACACAGTTATTAAATATTAGTTTTTTTTTATCTTTATGACTGTTGAAGGCGTTAATGAAAATTATTTTGTATCTGTTTTAGGCACATTTCAAGTTTAAGAAAAAGTATATTTATAAAAAATAAACCTATTGATTTGTTTTAACGTTTAATTAAATTGAACTGAGAGATTCATTGGCAATAGTACAGATGTAGTGCGTGATTATGGCCTCGTATTTTCGCGGAAACTCTTGTTTCGCTCTCGTTTCCTTGATAATACGAGAGGAAAGCATTAGCACTACATCTGTATGTACGAGTAGATATTTATTGACTGATTTCTAATGACAAATTTTTAAGGATACTTTTGTCGCCATTTTTAAGTTTTGAATGATGTTCCCGCATTTTCCCACAGTAATAACACAGTATTAATGTTCGTATTAAATTTAAAATTAGTGTCTTTATACTTGTTTGTATTTCTAATTAATTTTAATGCATTAATAAACTACGCGGATTATTCAATTCAAATAATTAATCATGAATTAAGCAAGTAGTGATGATGTATGTATGTTTTCCTGTTAGAACACGAGAAGCTAGCTACTAAACCACACTATCTACTACATCTAGGGCAATGGTAACAAGCTCCACACGGGTCGCTGATTAAAAAAAACAAAAACTTCAACAAAGTGTGACTTCATATAAAAAGACAATCCGGTTATATGTATGAAAAAAACCGGTTTTCAGTTACGTGCACTGTGTTACTTAAATTTAAGTAATACAACTTCTAATACACTGATTCTTATATTACGTAAGAAACAATTTAAGGAAAATGAGTCTTACTCATTAATAATCGTAACAATGAAGTCATACTACATTTCGTTGAAATATTAACAAAACAAATTAAATATTAATTAAAACTGTAGCTTGTTTCACAAATATTCGTCACATTTGAAAATAAAGATGACCTTTATAAAATTGCATTAAGTTAAGACAAATTATAGTGTCATATTTATTCATAAACAATTTATTTAATAGGGGTAACAAAAGTGCTGGTGATTCGTTTAAAAATATAAATAAAAAAAATCTGTATGAAAGGATAACCTATTAGGACGGCCACATAAACAAAATAGTTTTATTTCGCCTCAAAAAGAATAACTTCCCTATTTTTTCCTTCTATCTCTTCTTTTTTTTTCTCTATTTGTGTGTTCATCACGAATATTTGTTCCTGAGTTATGGATGTTTTCTATGTATTTAAGTATGTATCTATCTATTATACAGTATGTATCACAACGAAGAGCAAACCTTAAAACTGGTTGACGGGGAACTCGAGTACAATGTACTCGTAATGACGTGCATTTCACGTGCCTAAATACATGTTTTATGGCATAAAATTACTAAATGGATTACTCGAGAACCTTCTTTTTGCAGTCGGTTAATGGTTTTTGTGACATCCAAAAGGGTTTGTTTACGTTTTTGATTTTTGACAGTGCATGCGTATTGCGTACTGTTGATATGTAGCTAGGGGCAACTAATAAACATTGACGTTGTTATGTCAACGCACATGCGCTTTGAGTTCTGTTTATAAGTAACCTAGGTAATCATTCAAATAATGGCTGTAGTCATAGGCAACGCGCAAGCGCTTTGTTAGCTGTTTATTTGTAACTAGGTATAAATCCAAACTTCAACAAGGTTTGACGCCTTTCTGTCAGTTGGTAATTTAAGAAATGTCATTAAGAAGATTTTAAACAAATTATACAGGGGAGGTACAAAACAATAATAATCAATATATATTTTTATACCTCACGTAAAAACTGTCGTGTTTTGATGAATTATGTACCATGCTCATATTTATGATCTAAACATTAACGGGTTTCTTTCTTTGCCTTTCGTTCTGATACATACTGTATATATCGTCGTCTAGTACCTACAACACAAGCATTTGTGATTTATTTTGTGTACAATAAAGTGCTTACTACTACTACTACTACTACAAGCCTTATTGAGCTGACCGTGGGACTAGGGCGATTTGTGTAAGATTTTCCCACAATATTTATTTATTTATCAGGCCAAGATACTGATTACCAGCAATTTTGTTACATCCTGTATTTATAGACATTAAATATGCTGGAAAACGCATATTGTGAAACAAGCCAGTCAATAAAAATCTAACAGTAACAACTACTTACTAACTATATGATCCAGAATCTAAATATTACTTGCCTATTAGGGCCTAGAAGCTCTTTTTTAAATGTTTATTTAAATTAATATTTTGATTCAGATCACATTAAATTGTAAATGATTAAAAAATTGATTCATCCATGCGGGGACTCATGCTTGTGACAAAAATCACCAAAAACCACTAGAAAATCGTATTGTTTCAAAAAGCGAAGGGATATCAAAGTTTAACTCTATGTTTTAAGGGGAGGGACACTTTAATAGGTAGGTCATCTGTCAATGGTCTTCTACTTAGTAAGAAGCTACTGGACCCTTACCAAGAGGTCTTAACGCGATTCAGTTTACGACCTAAACTGAATCGCTGTCATACAACTGAGCAAAGTTAAGAACCTAAACCGAATCGCGTTAAGACGTCATAATAGGAGCCACGTATATCAATAACTCTTTGTAACTTTTGGCAATTAACCTTGCATCTAAGTCGACGGATTGATCTTTTGGACGCCATGTTAAATACAAATGCTTTCACTCAGACGCCGCGTTGAAGTCAAAACTGACGTTGAACTTCATTAAGGTCTGTTGCTCTGTGGACTGTGGACATTAATCCGTCTTTGGCGTTGGAGTTACGTGCGGGTATATCGGTCTATAGCGTCGAAAAGGTTAAGGAATTTGTTCCGATCTACTTTCGGAACCGTCTGTCGTGCATTATCTACCGTATAGCCAATTTATCAAATGTGTCAATGAAATTAATAATTCGATAAAATCGCGATTATTCAATGAGGATTACCGCGATTTTCCGCTAGGGGCGCCAGTGGAGCGTGGGTCCCACGGGAACATTTTAAACGTCTCATACTAACACAGGACCCATGCATGAGTGGCGCCGCCTGGTTAGCGACAATACGGTAGCTCCCATTAAAAATCGGTCGAAATGAGCCCTTTGACAGATGACTTTTAACAATTAAAACCTGAGTTTGAAAGTGAACTTACCATGACATTGGGCGGGAAGACGGCGACGTGTTGGTGGTGGCCGTTGGGCAGCAGAGGGAGGGGGGCGCCGCCGGGGGGGGACACGCCGCTGCCGACCCAGTTGGCGCCCTGGAAGTTGGTATTAACCGGTTAATTTGATCCAAAACCAAGTAGCTTGGGTTATATGAACTTATATGGGGGTCTGAGCACTAGTGTGGTGTTTGCTGGTGCACTAGCGGTAAAGACTATATTGTTTCCAAAGCGGGGTTGTGGGTTTAAACTACGGAGTTATGTCTCGTAGATGTTTTATACGAAATATCCTTATTTCGCTTTTAGTGAGTGAGGAATCCGGATGAATTCTATTACTCAGAAAACGTATGTATGTGTCAGCGTTAGCGTTATAAAGCAATAGATTATTTTGGAAGGTAAAATAAGATAAATAAAAAACCGGTAAACTTAACCGGTTATTTCAAATCAATTTTAACCGGTTTGCATTTCTTAATAGCCGAGCGAATCCCAGATTTTGCAAGATAGCTAAAAAGTATGCAAAGTTGAAAACCCGCAGCACAACAGACGATCGTGCTTTTATAGGTAGTTCTTAAGAACTATTCTTAAGAACACGTAGGTCTTAAAGAAAAAACAAATAAACACCTCGTATTTTTAATTTGTCATATAATTGATACATATATACATATATAGAAGTGCTGGAGTAGAAACATATTGTATAATACTGGCCACAGATCCAATACAAAAGACGATCGAAATAAGGTAAACAAATTAATTCGCGTTAGACCCGTTTAATATTTATGTTTAAATATGTGTTTAAATCGCGAAAGTTTTAAATGTTATAAAAGACGATCGAGTTCTATAGGGCTGGTGCTAGACAGTGGGTGTGGGTGGGGGTGACTGACCTGCGGGTGATGGTGCATGTGCGGGCTGTGCTTGAGCGGCGGGTACAGCCGCTGCGGCAGCGGCGGCAGCGGCGGCGGCGAGTGCACGGGCGTGGAGGGCGAGCTGCCATAAGACGACAGGCTGCCGGCCTCGCCCGCTACCGTGGGCGTGGTGGCTGACGCGTACATCTGGAACGGTGGACGCTCAAGCTTAGCGGTCATCACCAGACTCATTGAAACCAAGGCTTGGCAAAACTACCTAACCTAAAGTCGCCTTCGGTACATAACTTCGCCTTTACAAATGTTTAATAACTTTTTTACCATAAAATTCAAGTATGTCATTCAACGTGTACAATTTGAAATAAGTATAAACACAATTTTCTTGATCATATTTTATTACAGTAGGCGAAATTGGGAAACAAAGGCGAAATAAAGACATATGACGTTTTTTATTTTTTTTATATTAAAACTGCTTGGTTTCTTTACATTTATCTACAAATATATTATTTGTAATGTGTTTTACAATTTACATAGATAACAAACAATTTAATAATCTAAGGCGAAGTTATGTACAACAGGCGAATTAAGGATTTCAGACTTCATGTAATTTTGGAAACATATTAAATAATATTTAAAACGGGTCACTCGCGTAATTTAGTGAGTGACCCGTTTTAAATATTATTTAATATGTTCGAGTCTCACGAGAGTTTTATAGTTAAAATTTTGGAAACCCTCGTTTCAATAAATTTTCACCACTGATAACGGGGTCTGGTCATCACGTCGCAGAGTGTGAGCGAAACAACGACATGCTTGTATGCATCGCTCACACACCAGAGCAAAACCAACGTGAAACGTGAAGATCGCTTTCGTCTTTCGCTGTATAAGAACGCAGTTCAGCATGCGTAGCCAAGCTGCCAATCGCTCACGCTTATTAACGTATCGTAGACATGGTAGTTACCTCTCTCTATCACTCTTCCTTATTAGTGTGACAATGAATGTTGCGATTCGTTAGCGACTGAGCGTGAGCGATTGGCATCTTGGCTAGGCACCCAAATGTTGATTTTTGAAGCTTTGAGTGGTTCTAACTAATGAATACAGGTTCTTACTACGATTTAAAATTTCAATAGGGAGGACGGACAAGTAACGTGGTATTAGTGCTAGGAAGAATTAGAAAATACTTCTAAGCCCTTTTGTGTGAGTCATCGCGCAGAACTGTGACTGATGCTGGGCCATTTACCTCACCTACCTTAAAAATACTGGTGGCACGGAACTCTCAGTGTGCGGCAATTATACGGTTTCCGGATTATTTCCTGTACTTGTGCTACAAGCTCTTGCTTTTTGCCAAATTTCGTGATTCTAGGTCAACGGGAAGTACCCTATACATTTTGATTCCCGTTGCAAATGTATGGGAAATGCGATATAAACGGCCGTATATTTTGATTGCGTTGCGGTACCTAGAGGTTTGGCTTTTTCACAGCTTCAAGGGACCGCAGACATATGTTTTTTTAAAGGGACGGCAACACGCATGTTACACCCCTGGAGTTGCAGGCGTCTATAGGCTACGGTGACCGCTTACCATCAGGCGGGCCGTATACTTGTTTGTCACCGTCGTAGTATATAGAAAAAGAATAGAGCGTTCTATAACGCTAACGCTGAGTGCAGTCCTTTTGTCACATAATTAGTTGTGTTGTTTAGTGTTTAATATTTAAGAAGAATGTGTGCTTGTTTTTCTTTCCTTTTTTTTGTATTCTTGTGTTTGTGACAATAAATAATTTTCTATTTCTATTTATTTCTATTTTCTATATTCATAATACGAGTAATGTGCATAAAAAGCGAAGTGTTATACTCGTATTCTCGGGGAATGCCCCATTGAGCACGATTCTGGGACATCATCCATCAACCTCCTGGCCGCCTACATAGGGCTCATTCAAAAATCATGTGATCGTTTTTGGGGGGGAGGGGGTCCAAGAAATATCACGATTGATCACGATGGGGGAGGGGGGAGTCCAAACCACATGACGTGTACTTTTTTTCACACAGCATAATAACACAGAACAACGAAATTTCGTAACAATCTATAACCAACATAAAAATCTCGCCTCGGCGCACATGACAATGTCGACTCAAAATTTTCATCACTTGAAAACTCCACGTGATCTTGATAGGGGGGGGGGGAGGGGGCGTTAAGATCACCAACTTAAGAGTGGTATGGGCAGCACAGCGGATGCATATCGTTTAGTGTGGTAGGGCACAGCACAACGAATGTCGTCTCGCTCAAATCTGGAGCAGAGCCCATCTGGGGAAGTACCTCCACCTTACAGAAAACCGCAGTTAAATAACACTAGACCCTACTCATAGTGTTGTGTTTCTGTTGGTGAGTAAGGTCGCCAGAGCTCCAAGAGGATTCGCTGTGTTGACAGCTGAGGACCCACGGAGCAAAGCCCTTGGCCCGTTTAGCTGTCAACACAGCGAATCCTCCTTTTTTTTTAAGGGTCGGCAACGCGCATGTAACACCCCTGGTGTTGCAGGCGTCCATAGGCTACGGTAACCGCTTACCATCAGGCGGGCCGTATGCTTGTTTGTCACCGTCGTAGTATAAAAAAAAAAACTATCACCAAGGGGGAGGGGGGGGGGGTCAAAATAAGGCCAAAAACGATCACATGATTTTTGAATGATCCCATATTTACAATGAGGATTAACGCGGGTCGATTTTCCGCTAGAGGCGCTAGTGGAACGTGGGTCCTGCGGGAACATTTCCACTTTGACAATTCTCTCATACTAACCCAGGACCCACGCATGAGTGGCGCCGCCTGGTGAGCGACAATACGGTAGCTCCCATTGCACTTGGCTGTTAGTGACAGTCAAATACAGGTATATTTGATAATACGATTTACAATAACTTAACAATATATTTCAACCTCTCACATACCGCACCCGCGAGGTAAACCCGACGTAAAACAGCTTCCCTATTCATTCATAAAATTACACGCATCCATCGTACGCATACATTCACACAGCCTTCTAGACAGAACCAGGACAAAATGAGACAGGTGCGGGCTGAAAAACAGCGCTGTGGAGCTAAACAGGCACGCAGCAAATGCTGAGTCCTGCATGCCTACCACGAACTTCGAAAATTGGCATTGACGGGAAAACCTCTTTGTCACTCCAGTATGCAAGTGTGACAGAGATGAAGATACAAATCCGCAATCGTTCGATTTTCGTGGTAGCAGCCCTGGACCTTTTGTCGAACTTTTGTAGTCTTAGTTTTTGTTATGCTTTTCTTGTGTGTTGTGTTACTTATTTTCGACAATAAACGAATTTTTATTTTTTAAAATGGCAGTCGAGAAACTTACAGGCTGTAGGGGTTTGGAGACCAGCATGGCGTCGGTGGGTGAGTGGTGGGGCGCGGCCGCGCGGAACGACGACATGGGGGGGAGCGGCAACTCCGCCGCGCCAGAGGGCTCGCTCGGCGCCCCCGGTAGCCCTGGAAACATAAACTTATTCAGTTAAAAGCAGATTCATCTATCGCCGTTCTCTAGGAAGATAGAGTCAAACCACATATTTTCTCAGCAAATGAACTGTCAAACTTGAAAGTGTTATTTTAAACGTCAAACTTCTATGAAATTATGACGTTTACTTAACACTTTCACATTCTGAAGGCCTAGTATAAAAGTTGTACGACATTAACTCCTCGACCGCGTTAGCGTATCGAGGGGTCAAAATATGAAAGTTGCCGGATGATTTCAATAAACGGCAAACATAATTTGAACTCCCGATACGCTAACGCGGTCGAGGAGTTAATGTCGAACAATTTTTATACTAGGCCTTCTGTGCTATCAAAAACTAGGAAACTTAGCATAGACTGACTCTAGGCGTGAGAGAAGATGTGATGTAACATCATAGATAGCCTATATACTTTTAAGTGTTGGTAGTTCTGTGTATGAATTTGACACTTAATGCTTACGTTATTAAGCATTTTTTCGTACGAAACATTTATGGTTTTATATTATCATCAATGCAAGTTCGCTAATGTCATTCAGACCGACGTTTTTTGTCATTTTAATTCTGCTTGTACCAGGAACATTCTCAAGAAATCAGGAACCACCTATTACATAAGCAGTGTCATTTTATTATCCTTTGACAACCAACGTTGCCAGGATTTAAACATATTGGGTTACTTGTGGTTACGGGGAAGACGAACCAGATTAAAAGGTCCTTGTAAATATAATAATGGATGTGTGTTATTAAACTTATGAAGCTTGCTACCAACATACTTCTCTATCAAGAATAAAATGGTGAAGAAGAAAAGCAGAGCGGCGTAGTTTTTGTTGGGAGTCACCAGCTTATTCTGAAGACTTTGGCTTAGTGTAAGGCCTGAGTTGGAGCTTGCTGCGAAGCAGGCGACCTGGCGGGCAGTGTAGCTTTCATATCAAATACAAGCAAATATATGAGCGCGTCCTGAGTGCACGCTACCCAAAACACAGAGACGCTGCGCTGAGAAGAGGTGGAAAAAAGAAACTGGCTGCAGACAATTCAAAATGGTCATTGTAGGTATAGACCATAGAAGAACCAGGTATCTTCGGAAACTAGGAATAATCTAAGACTGTTGACCGGTATCATTACCGGACACAACACACTTAACAGACACCTCATAGGTATAATTAGGAACCCATAATGACACTACGGTGAGGAGGAAACTAGCAAGCATGTGCTGGCCGAATGTAGCATGTACGCAGCCGCGAAATAGCATATTCGGCAAAGATATCTCGGAGAGGAGAGCGAACTAAAGGATGTCGGTTCTGCAGGAGTGAATAGACATCTTTTAGGCAAGCATGCTCCGTCCTGACGACATCGGCACTTACCATCAGGTGAGATTATAGTCTTACCCTCAATAAAAAAGAAGGCTAAGTAGCTTACCAGGTGAAGCGCCATATGTGTCGTGTTGGTAGGGCGGCGGGGGCTGGTAGTAGCCTGCCGCCCACTCGCCGCCCGCGTAGTATGGTTCCTGGTAGGCACCACCACCCGCACCCTTTGGGGACGCGTACCGGCTCGGGGAGTCGTGCCCGAATTCGTCGCTGCCATACTGTGGAAGAAAAAGAAAGCTTTATTTTTTTTGCTTTGTTTTTTGGAAGAACGGGTCAGTAAACTTTTGGGAGGCAGTTAACAGCCACAGATGTTGCTATGAGTGGACTAAGAACTGAGGATGCGGATTTCAGACCAACTATGGATGTCAACAGGTTAAAATGTGTCTTATTTGTCCCTCTAAGGGTCTCATTACACTAGCGATTTGCGGACGAGTTGAATGAGAAGCGACTTCCGCGAGAGGTCAACGAGTGCGCGGGAAAATTGTTATGGAGGCGGCGAGCTCGCTGACAGTAAGTATGTACAGGGTCCTTGTCTACTGCGTCTGGGTGCTTGTCGTTGAAGTTACAAGCCTTCAGATTTTAAATAGAAAACTCCCGTGAGAATTAGACATATTAATATACTTATATCGGGTTACTATACTATCGGGGTGTGCGCAGAGCAATCGCCGCAAGCGCTTCTCACTCATGGGACGCGGACCGTTCCGAAACATGTCGAACTATTTTCGACTTTATAGACGTGAGTAACCCAATATAAGTGGATGAAAAACTTACTTATTTTGAAATTTAACTCCCAATTTTAAATATTTATATTGGCGGGGCACGTATGTGTGGCTTTCGCTCACGAGTGCTTTTAATTTTTTTAGACTGAGCACTGGTTCTATCTGATTCTATATATTGCATACACGCTCAAAATATCCAACTGGGAAAAGAAAAGAGGGAAAGGAACTCACACCTTTGAAATGTCCAGTCTTTGAAGCCGCGATGGTACATGCGGTACACGAGGGTTGCACTTTTCACCATGGGCCCATGGACTTGTAGATTTCTTCGTAAACACTTATTCCACCATCGTAGACACTTTCACAATATAAACAGTCACAAATTGTCGCAGATTAAAATGATTAAAATAGATTTATGGCTGGAGCTTTATGACGACGGAGCTACACAACGCCATATTTTTAAGCAACTGACCGCAACTCGTTCGCTAGATGTCGCCTCGTTGACGCGCGGTGCGGGCGAGTGCGATATATATATGATTTGATGTGAAAGAGCGGGACAAGAGAGGATAGGGTATTGTATTTGAGCGTGCATACTAAGTTAATTAGTTTTGAAAATAATAACGAAACCCAACATCCCCCCGGGCTTGAAGGATTCCCTTCAAAAAAAAAAAGAAACAAAAACAAAGTAAGAATGATATACAGAGAAAAAAAAAAACGGAAAGGAAATAAATCGTAGGGTATCTACTCTATGCTTGACTTAAACCATTATAAAGTAAGATTTAAATTAATGTTAACATGCAAATATAAAGTGACAACCCTACTGCGTGGGCAGTGGGCACAACTGCACCTCCGCAACTCGGACGATTCCGTCGCGATCAGGTAAAAGACGAGTTATAATACCGATAGGCCATTGCAAAGGCGGTGTGTTATTTACGTTGATATTAAGCACAACTGTACCTACGGCTAAAGGTTTAGCTGGAGTGTTCCATTTTTCCCTGCTTTGCAAGTTGTGCAGGTACTCCGTTCGGAACCGTTTCCAGAAAGATTGAATGATCGAGTCTAACAATGAATAACGCGTTAAAAGATCCGTTCTTTCCTGGCTTAAATCAGCGGCGGGTAAGTACTGCAACGGTGCCGTACATATAAAATGAGCAGGTGTCAGTGCACTGGGTTCCGAAGGATCGGAACTCAAAACGTAAAGAGGTCTACTATTCATAATAGACTCAATTTGGCTTGACACTGTCAAAAATTCCTCATAGGTCAAAATTTGTTTGCCTATAACGCGATGAAGGTGCGTTTTAAAGCATTTAATGTTGCTTTCCCAGGCACCCCCGAAATGAGGTGCATTTGGAGGATTTAAGCGCCACGTTATACGGAGCTTTAAGAGCTCTTCTTGAAACGTTTTATAATAATCTTCAGTCTGAAGAAAAGAGTGGAGTTCACTCAAATAAGCCTTAGAGGCTACGAAGTTCGTTCCATGATCACTATATAGCGTCTGGCACGGCCCACGGCGGGAAATAAACCTTTTAAACGCATCTAAAAATGCCGCAGAGCTAAGAGATGAAGCGAGTTCAGTATGGACAGCCTTGGTAACCATACAGATGAAAAGACAAAGCCTAAAAACGTGGACGACCGACTTAAGAAATCGGTGCCATGATGAAAATTTCGCTCCTAGCTCCAGAAGCCAGTGACCACTGCTTCCTTCATGGGTAGCCAGAAGGGAAGCAACTTTTTGCTCTGCTAGCACCGTAGCCGTTGGCATAAACTTAGCTATCGGCCATTGGTTAACTGGTAAAGGAGCCCAGGACGGACCCTGAAACCAGAGAATGTGATCCTTCAGGCTAGAAGGCAGCAGTCCTCGTGATAAACAATCGGCGGGGTTCTCAGGTCCGGACACATGATAAAAATGTTCCGGGGCATAATTTGTTTGACATTGAGCGATGCGGTTGGCCACATAGGTAGCAAACCTATGCGGAGATGAGTGCACCCAGCACAAAGCTACCTCTGAATCCGAAAATGCGTAAACATTGTCAATATTGTGGCGTTCTGATAACGTGTCGTGTACGACGCGTAACAGTTTTGACATTAAGACAACCGCACAGAGTTCCAAGCGAGCAACCGTCACCGTCTTAACCGGAGCTACCTTAGACTTGGAGCAAATCAAGCGAATGATGGGATTCTGATTGTCCGTAACAACGTGTGCGTAAATGACGCAACCGTACGCCTTTTCACTGGCGTCGGCAAAAGCAACAAGAGTCACTTTTGAGGATTTTTCAATGCCTAGATGTCTAGAAAATCTAATATCAGAAATAAGCGGCAATTCGTTGACAAACTTGTGCCATAGGCTTAAAATGTTCTGAGGTGGCAAATCATCCCAACCTTGCTTTAAAAGCCACAATTCTTTTATGAGGAGTTTCGAATATAAAATAATAGGCCCAACCAGGCCAAGAACGTCATACAAGCGTGCGGTGGCAGAAAGAATAGCTCGTTTCGTACCTGTCAGCGGAGGAGGCGAGACGCTGAAAACGAACTCGTCAGACCCAGGAAGCCATTGCAGGCCAAGTATTTTTAGCGAGCCGCTGTCATCGAAAGTGACGCATTCAGATTGGCGATGGGTTGAAGGTATGGTTTCCAGAAACTCAGGAGAGTTACTGGTCCACTTAACTAAATTGAACCCACCAGCCTTGAAGAGGCTAATTAACTGGGCCGCTGTCGTAACTGCTTCCTCATGGGAAGAAGCAGACGAAGCTAAATCGTCCATGTAAACGTCTCTTTCGAGGACATCAGCAGCTAGCGGGTACCTTTCGCGTTCGTCACTAGCGAGCTGACGAAGCGTGCGCAATGCAAGGAATGGCGAACACCGAAGACCAAACGCGACACGATTGAAACAATACGCATTTAAAGGTTCTTCAGAAGAGAAACGATATAATATCCTTTGAAAGGAGCGGTGCGGAGGATGTACTTCTATACATAAGTACATCTGACGAACGTCAGCGAAAAAAGCGATGCGGAATATGCGAACATTCAGAAGTATCTGAAAAATATCAGCCTGCAAATTGCAACCGGTATGCAGAAGGTCATTCAAGGACAGACCGCTGTCTGTCTTACAACTTCCATCCAAAACCAAACGTACCTTAGTAGTCACTTTATCATTTCGGATTACTGGGTGATGCGGTAGAAAAAAACCGGGGCTGCGAAGATCTTGAGGAGGAACGAGGGAAATAATCCCTTTCTTCAAATAGTCGAGAATAATCTCATTATAACTGTCATGAAGTTGCGGGTTGCGAGAAAATTTATTTTCGAGCATTAAAAATCTCTTTTTTGCGGTATAAAAAGAATTACCTAAAGCGTTAGGACTTTCTTTAAAAGGAAGGTCTACAGCGTAAGATCCATTATCGTTACGAGTAGTGGTTGAGGTGAATATTTGTTCACATGCCTGGTCTTCCGGGCTTAAGAACTTTGCATTCAAAACCTCTTCTTGAGACCAAAACTTTTCCAAACTTTGGTTAAGCGGTTCATGCGTGAAAGCACAGAAAGCGCGAGTCTCGCATTGCGGTGAAGACTGCCAGTCGACGTCTCCCATAATGAGATAACCTAGCGTAGTCTCTAAGGCAGTAGGTAAGCCAGCGTTACGAATTTTATTATTTAATAATATTTCGCAGAAGAAATTGGTACCTAATATCATGTCAATTGGTCCAGGTTTGTTAAAACTATCGTCCGCGAGCGGTATATTCTCAAATAATTTTAACATCGATGAGTCTAATTTCTCTTCAGGCAATTCTGAAGTAATCTTTTCAATTACAAGCGGTTTAGCCGAGTAAACGTGCGGATCGTCAAACCTAGAGCAAAAACTTATATATGAAAGACCGATAATTGTCATAGACATATCTCCAATTCCCTTAACAGCTGAGTAACGATTTTTATTGGAAATTGGCAAAGATAAACGTTTGCAACAGTCAAGCGTGATATAATCCTTTTGCGAACCAGGATCAATCAGAACTCGCAAACATTCACCAGAAGCATTATTTGCTTGAAGAACCTTAACCTTAGCGGTACCCAGGAAAGTCAAAACATCCTGGCCTTCATCCTCTGACGCGCCGGTAACCGGCGCAGAAGCTAAATAACTCAAGGTTGATTTAGGTTGCGAATGATTGTCAGCTTTATTCCCTTGCGCATTAGGTTGCATATCGTTTGTCGCTTTGTTACTATCTTCGTAAACACAAACAGCTTGCGGCGACGTACCTACACTGGAGGTACCGCTTGACGACGGCGGCCCTAAGCTGGACTGCTTATTTGCCATCGAGTTAAAATGTAACAATGTATGATGCTTGGAGGCACATACACTGCAAGTGCGTTCGGAACTACACGCGGAAAACTTGTGTTTGTAACTAAGGCAGTTATTGCAAATTGAATTAGCTTTAACGAATTTATACCTTTCATGCGGTGACATTTTTGCAAAAACTGAACATTGATACAAATGTTCATGTTTATTGGTTTTGCACAAGTTGCAAACTTGCGTTGGAGCGGGTCGCGGACTGACAAAAGATTTGGTTTGAATGTTTTTTGGAGTAGGCAAGCCTTTACTATTATTAATCTTAGGCGCGGAATAAGTAGGTCTTAACGTCGAGTGAGGTATGACCTTGGACTGTTCTTTAATGAACTCAACAAGATTGGCATAAGTCGGACATTTTTCTTTGCGGTAAAACATTTCGAACAATTTGACGGATTCCGAGTCCAGTCGTTGTAATGCGAGATGCAGAAAGAGGAAATCCTGTAAGTCTGTCAACTTTAGCGCCTTTAGCGCTCGTACCGAAGCATCAAACGTGCATAAAAATGCGTCTAAATTCGCTTCCGAACCAGTGGAAATAGGTTTAAAATCTAACAGCTGATTCACGTATCCAGCGGCTAAAGCGCGCTTATCCTCATATTTATCAATAAGCGCTTGCCATATAATTTGATAGTTTTCACCCGTGGCGGGCAACCCGGCACAAATAGATCTCGCCTTATCGCTCAACTTGCCTACTAAAAACTGCACACGCTCACTGTCCGATAGGTGCGGATTATTATGAATTACACTCTTAAATTGCTCATAAAATAAAGGCCAACTTTGAATGTCACCGTTAAATGGTAACAATTCAATTGCGGGCAACTTATGTTTAACGGCATAAGATTGACTTTTCTGTACCTCGTTGAGATTAACTTTAATGTCAGCGTGTACTCGTTTAATCTGACAATACATTTCATCAAAAGAGATCAAAGGTTGATAATTGGGCGTAGCGTTAGGTTTATGCTGAATTAACTTCATATTATAATCGTCAAGAACGCGTTCAAAATCAGACCGTAACTGGTCTAAACCTGCGATATTATTTAAAAAGAGATTGCGCTGAGGTTCATCTTGTTGTGCCTTTAACGATAATGTATAAATATTTTGTAAGCGCATAAACAATGCATTACGTTTTCCCTCAAGAACAACCAGATCGCCAACACGGCTGGCTGAGGGCGCTGAGGCGTCTTTTTCGTCTCCGCCCATTGTAAAGAAAACTAGGTAGTAAACTAATAAACAGTCACTATACCTACGGGACCAGCGTCAAACAATAAAACAGGGCACTATAAGCGGCGTAATTACTCAATACTAAATTGAACCTTAGTACGAATAAATAGAAGCGTATTGACAAAAGAATGATACTTCGCGAAATTCGCGCAAATAAGCAACGTAGTTAGTGAATTCAGGTACAAAGAACGACAAATGTTCTATTTTAAATACTAAAGTAATAAAGCGGTTTAAATTATAAGATTTATAAACAAAAATGCGGTGCGCAAAAAGAAGGTTGTAACTGTATATGATGTACGCGGCGCTTACGCCCTTTATCACAGCGAAACGAAACAGCTAGAAGCGCGATGTAATATTTTGTGTAAGTGGGTAAGTTTAAGTTACCTACGTATGTACTACGACGTAATGGAATGTCGATTAACTGCGAATTCGAATTTATAAAACTAGGTATTTGCACTTACAATGCCGATTTGCGGGTGTGACAAAGCAATATCAAATTAGCTCCTTGCGGTGCGGGTTAAGAAATAAAAAGGAAATATAGGAAACTAATTCGACGAGTCAAGCATCAAGTATGTACCCAGATTTACTTCGAAGCAGAAATTAAGAAGTGTGATTTTGATTTCAATAATTATGAAGTATGTTGCTACTTTAATGCGTAGAACCAGGTTGGAAATAAGCGATTACGCTGGAGAATCAGATTTTAAAGACCAGACTTAACAATCCGGTTCGAAGGACCATAAAATTGGATGAAAAACTTACTTATTTTGAAATTTAACTCCCAATTTTAAATATTTATATTGGCGGGGCACGTATGTGTGGCTTTCGCTCACGAGTGCTTTTAATTTTTTTAGACTGAGCACTGGTTCTATCTGATTCTATATATTGCATACACGCTCAAAATATCCAACTGGGAAAAGAAAAGAGGGAAAGGAACTCACACCTTTGAAATGTCCAGTCTTTGAAGCCGCGATGGTACATGCGGTAACACGAGGGTTGCACTTTTCACCATGGGCCCATGGACTTGTAGATTTCTTCGTAAACACTTATTCCACCATCGTAGACACTTTCACAATATAAACAGTCACAAATTGTCGCAGATTAAAATGATTAAAATAGATTTATGGCTGGAGCTTTATGACGACGGAGCTACACAACGCCATATTTTTAAGCAACTGACCGCAACTCGTTCGCTAGATGTCGCCTCGTTGACGCGCGGTGCGGGCGAGTGCGATATATATATGATTTGATGTGAAAGAGCGGGACAAGAGAGGATAGGGTATTGTATTTGAGCGTGCATACTAAGTTAATTAGTTTTGAAAATAATAACGAAACCCAACAATAAGTATATTAATAAGCGTTAAGATGCTGCAGTGGCAACGTACTATAGCGTTCATAATACGGTCATATAATATATAATATAAATTAAATTTGTCCAACAGATGCCTGGTCGACATACTCCCTATACACATGCAACGGATTGCCTATGCACATCGAACGTAGGTATAATATATGACCAGCGTATAAGATCCGTACGCTTGATTTCCACAATTGTGTATAAAAACAGTTGCATACCACCATCCTATTCAATCTTAGTTGGTATATTGTTATACTTAAAACATGTATTATATCGTACAATAACAGATCAACTTTTACCTTGCATAATTGGTACCGTGAGTCACTGTTCCCGACCGAGTCCAGTGGCCATTTTGAAAGCTTTTGTTAGCTTTTTAAGGCAAAGAAACAGTTGCGCAAACGATACAATTGTGCCTCATTATGAACCAATTGGAGGGCTTTCTTATACTAAAGCACAGAATGCTTGTTTCGGAAGTTTCTAGACGTAAGGATAATTACGGTTTGGATAGACTAATAAGCATACGATGTAGTACTACATGTAATAAAATAAACATTTGTATTTGTAGATAAAAGGCCAACACGTTTAAATAATACCCAACTACGGTTATTTAATATGAAACCTGTCCCTTTTAAATCCGTCTGGTTGATGTAACTGGTGACCGAAAAGCTAGTGGCTTCCTCGCACATTGTATCAGCATTGCGATACAACGAGGAAATGCCAACAGCATCCTGACAGCATCCTAGGTACCTATTTTAGAATTTAGGTAGGTAGAGGTAGGTAGTTAGGTAAGTTACTGTATATATTTTGAAAATAAATGTTATTTGAGTAGGTATATAATGATATCATAATATTGTCTTCCGCACCGCGATTGTTGTTCATTGATTGAATCGCCCTACGTTTTGAGCCCTTTACAGCACTCGTTCTCAAAGGGTTAAGATGATGAGTGAGAGAATGCGATTCTCCTTGTCAATAAAACAAAAACACACGTAACTTTTGAACAAGTAACTTTTTGCGCGATTAATCCGTTCTAAAGTGTTTAATTTCAATAATGACATCACTTTTATACTCTAAAAAGCGAAAACAAGATAACGATCCGATTATTTCTCCATATGCAGCACGTACAAATAAATGTCCCCAATCAGTACATAAATGTGTACAACAAAGTAAGCGTGTAAATGAAGTTGTATAATTGTGTAAAAAGGCCGAAAAGCTGTATAACGATATTGGTAAAGGTTAATTAGTGCGGGGCGACGCTAATTGTGCTATTAGTCAGGGTTGGCACTCAAGTCACTTGATACAAAAAATCTCATGGTCGTAAATATATTTTATTTTCATATTTAAATTAATTTCCTATTTAATATTTATGGTATTTCAATAATGCCAATGAATTTTCAACCTTAAAATCCATACACCGATTATTTTTTCGGTGGTCATTTTTAGGAAATAATCGCTCAGGAAATTAAAAAAAAAGTACCCCCCCTTAACATTTGTACCGCAATTCCCAAAAATATGAAATGAAAAATAGAGCTTTATGAAACTTTCAAGGAAAATAAGTTTGAACTTGGTCAGTTAAGCCATTTTTAAATATGTGCAAATAAAACGTATCTCCTCGGTTTTGTGATATTGTGACATTTGTGACGGTAAACTACGGAACCCTACACTGAGCATGGCCCGACAAGGTCTTGGCCGGTTAATTAAAGGTATCACATTGTCGCTAGCCAATACGGCGCGAAGGTCATAAAGATTCATTTAGAAATTAACTTATACATCACAATTTCTCTCCCGGTAAAGTAATATGATAATCCGTGACGCCCACGGGCATATAATACAGCTCATGAGCCTCATGACTCGGTACTAAGAAGTATGCTTGCATATATTATCACCATTTGCGAGCAATTGCAATGAAAAAGTTTTTTTTCAACCTAACAATTAAAATTAAGATTAACATTGACGTTCGTTGGCAACCCTAGCTACGAAAGCTGCGCGCGCGCCGCCGCGGGGAAAGCTCGCAGGGAGTAATGGAGCTTACTGGAGCTTTACACGCGCGGACAATATAACGGCATATGTTGTACTCTTTCATTATTCATGTTCCAAATATTTGTGTATTACATTCAATTACAATATAACCTCAATTATACGAACTATTGGGGATTGCCGCGAGTCAATTCAAAATTCAAAATGTATTCTGCAAGATGGCCTCACAGGCACTTTTACAAGTTAATAAGCATTACATTGTGTACAAACAATGGACAATGTACAACAAACATGTACAACATTTACAATACACAGTGACAATAAGTAAAAGTATAATAACTGATAATTAGAGTTGTGCCCGCTCGGTCTTTGAAGGGAGCGCTCCCATCTCGTTCAATCGTTCAAAGGAACTAGTTCGGTCCTTTAGGTCTTTAGTTCGTTTAGTTCAGTGCGAATTTTGACGTCTGGGAATGAGTACCGGGGTTTAGGTCTATACAGAGCGCGGAACTAAAGACTCGTATGAACGTTTTAATGGTTTTCGCTCCGTCTGAACTGAACTGAACTAAAGACCGAGGACCGATTTAACTTTTTGGCGAGGAACTAGTTCCTTTCGGTCCGTGATGGGATTTCATTCCTTTTAGTTCTTAGTTCCTGACCGACACAAGCCTAGTGATAATTCAACAGCCAATACCTGGGTAAACAATATCACAACTAATGCATTTATTTATTTATATTTTATTATTAACAGTAAACACGTATTTGTTACTACAAACACATAAGTTGTACTAATCAGTCGCAAATGATATCAAAAACAATGAATATAGGTATTTATATGTATCTATTTATTAAATATATCGTCGTCTAGTACCCACAACACAAGCCTTATTGAGCTTACCGTGGGACTAGGTCGATTTGTGGAAGATTGTCCCGGTATAGGTATTTTTATTTATTATAATCTATGAAACTTAGCACAAATAGTATCCAGTTAACAATGTCCGCGAGTATACTCGCAATATGGTGCTATCGCGACCATTGTGCGTTAGTTAACCCTTTCACGACCACAAGGAAACAACTCGATATGGTCGAGCCTAAATGAGAAACTCTTTGTATGCGAGTCATACAAACAAACAAATCTGTGTCATATAAATGTATTGATCTATGCCCGAACATACGAAAATATTTGAGATAATTTCTACTAAACTTTTAAATGTTTTATTTGTATAATAACTGCAGCAAAAGGTAAAAAAATGGAAGGCTTCTAATATTATAATAAAATTACGGATAACACTCACGTACTTTTAGTCACTATGCGCGACATCCTATAATGCCATTATCAAAGGCCTTGCCATGACGTCTTAACGCGAATCAGTTTAGGCTTAGTTGTATGGAAGTGACTCGGTTTAGGTCGTCAACTGAATCGCGTTAAGACGTCATGGTAAGGCCCCATGCTTTTTATTTGTAACTTGCAAAAAAATAAATACCTAGGCTTGCATCCCGGAATTCCGGAATCTCGAAATCCCGGAATCTCGGACTATTTTTCCAATATTACAGTTCCGGGATTGACACACTCAATCTCGAAAATTCCGGAATTGAAAGTAACCCTTTTATTTGACGTAAACGTTTAATATTGACATGGTTATAATATTGTCTGCTGTTACGGCGATGGTTATTCGTTGAAATTAAACACTTTAGAACGGATTAATCGCGTTTAATTTAATTAAAAATTATAAAAGCCCTGTGAGGATTAACATACATACAATTTACGAACGCTCCCCTAACTTTCTTACGGCCCTTACGGGGCAGAAAGAAGCGGCAAGAAAACTGTAAAGGGCTCGAAAGGTGGCGTCATGGTGTTAAAAAAGGCGATTAATCCATTCTAAAGTCTTTAATTTCAATTGACATGGTTATTTTGCAAAACTGCCACTAAGGCTGGATTTGACCAAACTTTTTAACCAAGAGTAACGCTTACTCTTGGATACTAATGTCAAAATCCCATTTTGACGTTACTATCTGAGAGTAAGCGTTATTCTCGGAATTAAAGTTTGGTAAAACGCAGCCTAAATGTATTAGATTGATGAGAATATAAATAAATTTTCTCTTCCTCTAACCTAACATATTTTTTTAAATGTTTTTTTTTGTGTTCGACAGAAGTTCCAAAAAATGGAGCGATGATTGCCTTATATTGTTTTTTTAGTCTTAGCTTGAAGACAAATTATATTTTGATAGCCTTACTTGCTTGGCTTAGCAAAAATAAGTGTTAAAAATATA
Source organism: Lathronympha strigana (assembly GCA_949128165.1). Taxonomy (NCBI): domain Eukaryota; kingdom Metazoa; phylum Arthropoda; class Insecta; order Lepidoptera; family Tortricidae; genus Lathronympha; species Lathronympha strigana. The sequence continues at coordinate 9,789,121 of OX421926.1, read as the reverse complement.
TTTTTAGCAGTTTTGGGAATTAATCTGACACAAAAGAAAGAAGAACGAAGGCTGACGTTTTTCGACAAAAAGTACCACTTAGTTAATCGATAAGGTACAAATGCCTAAATTATTAATTCGGAAATTAACCTTATTAACAACCGAGAAATTGGTCAATTAAGTATAAAGTTTTCTAAAGTAAAGGTTATTCCAGCTGCTACACCACTTTAAAATATAACCAAACTCTTCGAAATAGACAATCTTAGCTTGGCTTGTGAGATCCTTCATTGTTTTTTTTTTTTAAACAAGTCTGTTAAACCCTTACTTTTGTTTCTTTAAAGTAGCGTAAGCTTACACGTTTTTGTTGATTAATAAATACAAATCCTACAATGTTATGTATTAATCGTAAAAAATCTATATTTTAAATATTTTTCCATAAAATCATACTTTTTCAAATCACGATCACGTTCACGGAATTGAAGGCCAATCTCGAAATGAATTCCGGAATTGGAAATCAGTTCCGATATTGCAAGCCCTACACCTAATGTCCTTTAGGAATCACATTGGGCAGAACGAAGCTAGGTTAAGAGCAGGATTTCTTAGGAGCGTGCTTGGCGAGCCGAGCCGCAGCGAGTCCTGCATGAATCATAAGAATCATAACGCTCCACATCCTGTTCCCATCGCGGCTTCCTGCGCGAGCGCAACTCAGAAGCGCACGCGACCCCGACCATACTTAAAATGATTTGAACCGAGCTAGTTGAAAGCAGTATCACCGTACAACCTTATCAACGTGACAAAGTGGTAATTTTGACTAAAAACAAGCACATATTCTCTTTTTCTCCCAGTATTCTTGGACTATTTATATTTGTATGTATGTTTGTTCGACGATTACTCGAGTACCGTTGGTCGGATCATCGTGAAATTTGGCAGGTGGTTAGGTGAGATAAATATAATTTCTGAATTCGAATATGAGCCGAATCGGTCGAGGGGTTGCCGAGATATAGGGGTCACGAGTTCACGGTCGGGACGAACCACTAGTATAAAGTTTTTTTACAAAGCTTTCTCGTTCAGCAGTCCAAAATTCACCGTCCGAGTAGTTAGTTAGTTATACTGCGGAAAAAGCCCAGTATTATAACCAATATTTGAAGCGGGATAATTACCATGTATGTTTGTTTTATTGAGCACCCGATATTTCGACACTGTTGCAAGCGTCATGCTCACGGAGTAAACTGATGAGCTGCGAGTTTTTAGTTGTGATCTACCCATACGCCATAGCGATCTACCCTCTTACGGGGTTCTTAGTTTAAAATCGTATAAACCCCAGTATAACTAACTAACTAGGCGGTAGAGCAAAAGGCTTTATCCCGCTACCGCTTGTGACTTACACGCTTGCCTCTTGAGAACGGGACTTTTTTTCGTCAGGATTTACGACGCATTATTGTGGAGAGCTTCATTAATTCTAATTGTTATATTATCCTTGATATTAATGAAAAACCGGTGACGGGATGTCACACGACAAGAAGTGCAGAAGAGAAGCTCGCTCGATAAATGCTGTAGCAATCTTTACAATATTATTATGGTATTAAAAAATGTCGCTTCCCGCTGTCTGTACCTGTATACGCTTAGATCTTAAACTACTGTTTTAATAGATAAAGTAATTCAAGAGGAAGGTCTCGTTACACCCTAAAAAAAGTTCAGCTAAACACCCAGTATAAGCCAATTTAAAATCGGCTGTATTATACACAGAATGTATAGCTGAATGTACACTGGGTGTTTAGCTCCAAATAAATTTTATGACGTCTGACGTCAAGAGGTATCCATACTAATATTATAAATGGGAAAGTGTGTGTGTCTGTTTGTTTGTCCGTCCGTCGGCAAAACTTGGCAAAAATTGACGTGATTTTTTAAGTGGAGGTAGTTGAAGGGAGAGAGAGTGACATAGGCTACTTTTTGTCTCTTTCTAACGCGACGCTGACAAAAGCTTAGTAAAATAAAGTAATTCGTGTGTCGTAAACCTAAAGGGCGCTGATACGGATCCGACGGTAACTCGAAACCTGCCGCTTGACGCTAATGGCCTCGCTACGTGATATCCCGTCAAATACTTTAAAAGGAATCGATTCTCTCTCGAGCTTGTGCTTTTACAACTGAACGAAACACCAATTATTGGGGTAAAATTAACATTTGACCGAGTGAGCAAAGCGAGCGTTTCAGTTTCAGCTTGGACAAAAATGCTTTCGTGTGTCTGTCCATTTGTTCTCCTCTGCAGGTCGCATTTATCAACAAAGTCTTGTGAAATTTGGTAAGCAAGTTCTTTTTAAACCCATTCAGTAGTTTTTTCGTGAAAGAGTAACAAACATCCATACAAACTTTCGCGTTTACAATATTAGTAGGATTAAATATCTATCTATTATATATGTCGTCGTCTAGTACCCACAACACAAGCCTTATTGAGCTCACTGTGGGACTAGGTCGATTTGTGTAAGATTGTCCCACAATATTTATTTATACATACATACCTGCCATATCTTTGGGGGAGGCCTATGTCCAGCAGTGGACGTCTTTCGGCTGAAATGATGATGATGATGATGACATACCTGCGGGTTGTCGAAGTAGATGTCGCCTCCCTCGCTTATAGAATTCAAATCTGAGTGACCATAGTCTGATTCACAAAGTCAGTAAACAAGCAATTTTTATTTTCAAATGTTGTTTCGCACATAATATGTGTAAATTTTAGTAACAAATTGGTTTTTAAACTTACACTTTTGAATAATATATTATAGTAATAAATCTGTTAGGCTAACATTATGATTTACATTAAAAAATATACTACAACAAAACACGCAATTTTCACTTCGTATATCATATCATAACTCTTGGCATAGCTAATATATTTAGAAAACTATTTATGTGGACATATATTTGGCTGTTAAAAGACAGTGGGCGGCGACACATGGCCGCTCTAAATATATGTTGTCTAATCACAATATATAGTTATACATATCTAAAGTATTACACTATATGTTATTGCATTTTCAACTTTCCAACATTGACAATAAAATGGTTGAGATATTCCGTTAAAATCAGCCTACACAAAGCATTTCAAGTTTAATATATGTGGTTTTAATTTTTTTATGTGTAGGTTGCCACGCTTTGGGCAATAAATGTAGCTATATTGATTTACATTATGATAATATTGAAATATTGTTGTTGAAATCAAACTAATGCATAACATAAAAAAGTCAATTAACTGAAATTCGTTTATCATATGCACAAAAACAAAAGACGGTAAAATGAATAGCAGTTTATGCAACAGTGATATAATAAGGGTTCTCAAAACTTGAGGAGACCCGAGAGTTTTAAGAACCAATTATGACCTGTTGCATACGCTAGTTTTTCTACGACAGCTAAAATAGTGTAAAAAGCAAAATCTAGAAACGTGGCAGAATAGGGAAGATGTTGTGCCCAATATAGAAAAAAAAAAAAAACAACAACAGTGATCTCATATATTGTATGAATATCCATAGGAGCAGTGTTCTTATGGAATACCATAGACAAAGTTATAATGTATACTTTTTTAATATCGCTGTCAGTCATCTAATTGACAGATAGAAGTGCTGAAGTAGAAAAAATAATTTATGACATCCATCGGAAATATACAAACAACCGAAACAGATCAGTTATCATCACTATCAGTTACGAGTATATAAATTATTAAATTGCAACGGTTAACACTCACGTATTTTTATCACAATAGGCGTGACATGTTTCGACTGCATCGGGCAGACATCGTCGGACACAGAGTGGTGACCGAGCCGCGAAGGTGGCAGCACCGCTCTGTCTGACCGATGATGACTGCCCGATGCAGTCGAAACATGTCACGCCTATTGTGATAAAAATACGTGAGTGTTAACCGTTGCAATTTCATATCAGTATGACTCACGAAACTTTAAATTATACCTTATGACTGAATAAAATGTGTCACTCATTACAAACTGTGCGTACCATGAGTTGTTTTCGATTGCGACTGCGGAATTCGAAAGTATGTCCGTCTCACTCAACCATTACTTTGGCAGGAGCGAGACGGACATACTGTCGAATGTGGCAATCGATATCGAATGCAACTCACGGTAAGCACACTGCTCTATAAAATGAGAATGCGTCATCGTCACATATTGAATTTGATACCATTAGAGCTGTTTCTAAGAAGATGTCTTCTTTGGGCAAATACTTGGTTTCCTGTACTGACTCATTGGTGCATTCTTGTTTATATTTAGTATATTTGATACGCTCAGAAATAATGAAGACATTAAAAATTTATTGAATTTACGACCTTTAATCTTGACGCAAGACGCAAGCTTAGTGTAGGTAGTATTAGAGTCAAAGAAAATAAATATAGGCACTAAACTAAAACAAAAGAGACTTGTGTTCGGAAATAAGGGTGCAGTAATACATGATAATATTGATAATAATACGAGAACATTTTTAATTTTCTATCGAAGGGTGTCAAGCAGTAACATTATGATCTACCATTGAAAAGACCGATCACGATTTGAAAGTGAAAATCGTTAATAATGAAATGACGCATATAAATTGTAATAATATTTTAATATATGTGTTAAAGGCAATTTTTCTTAAATTTGCTCTAGCTAATTGTAAATTTTTTCGAAAAAAGTATAGGTACCTATATGAAGTCGAAAAATATGTTTAATTTATTCTTTAGACGACTTATTTTCCAACACATATGTATAATAAACATACCGGTTTGATATCATTTTGATTATCAAAAAGTCTCAAGTATTTACATCTTTAAGTAAAAATCGCCAAACAGCCCCCGGATTTAGGTACGTTATTAAGAATCGAAAAACGAAAACACAAAAGAAAATCATACATTCCATTCGAATTTAAATATCTTCCGTAATATGCTAAGAAAACTAACAGGATTCTTGTTTGCGCAAAATCGTAAAAACGTATACCGGCCTTGACATGTTGTTATCTCCCTCACTAAGAAGCTAAGACTGCTGTTCATCAGCATCAGCGCCTCCTATAAACCCGTTAGACAAGACTGAATTAATCAGGCCTATACTTAACGACAGGAATGATACGGACTTAAATTGTCCAAATTGTTGTTGAGCATCTCCATCCTGAAAAACACACCATAGAATCTTCTAGAACTCACCCCACTTTCCTGACTCGTCACAGCCGGCGGCAACCCATGCTCCTCGTTGAACCTCCGCCGCGCCCGATGCCTCAACAACGCCGAAGCATCCGGCTGCCCGAACTGGAATATCTGCTCCTTCCCATTCAGAAACTTCTCCACTTCATACTCTTTAACTTTATCCGTAAAATCCGTGTTTATAAACTCCGATCTAACACCATCCAGGATCTCTGAAGACAGTCTTAAAGAGTCCGAGGTTTGGCGCAAGTTTACATCAGATTCTGGCCTATAGTTTTCACAGATTTGATTGAATGTGTTGAAATATTCCGTGGCTAAGTCCGTTTTTGGTTGATAGTCCATCTCTGATATAGGAGGAGGGTCTGCCGTCAGAAAATTGGTGTCCATATTTGCGTCGTGGCGAAGCATTTTCGCTGTTTGTCACTTTTCACTTGAATTTCACTTTTTTGCACTTGTTTGCACGCATCACCGGGGCATTATTGCACTTTTGTTTTTATTATATATTGCACTTGGGTCACTGGAATAAAAAACAAATGAATTTACGTTTCGTTTCTGATTCCTGTAATATTATACTACTACAGCCCTGCACCTGGGGGCCTTGGACACTTTCTCATTCAATTTATAATCCTGTAATATTATTTAACACATCTTGGAGTCGTCTTTCATATGAATATAATCTGACAAAACCAATTGCGCAGTAGATTAAAAAAACTATATTCCTCCCTGTTTTTCAAAGTAGCAGAGAAAAAGACAGTATGATTTTCTGACTATCCGCGACTGAGAATCCTGATCACAAGTTCAAGGACAAAACTTTACAACCAAAAAATAAATAATCAATCAATTGAAATAATCTGCACCGGTACTGAAAGAACTATGCAAAATTGACCACCCGAAATCAAAAGACAGCAACCGCAAATTTCAAACAAATGACGGATTACTTTTTTTTAATGTCAAAGACACCTTGCGATGGGAACCAGCTTGGCCAACCAGGGACAATGAGAAAGCAGGTATAGGACGAAAAACAGACGACATTGAACCTTATATCGATGGCATAGATACCGAGCGTTTGACTTGAACGCATCCGTTAGGGAGCGTCAAAATTGAACACCTATAGAAATCAATCGTAAAAAAGAAACGGCGGATACGACCTGCTAGCTATTAGAGAATAAAACACAGATACGAATTGATACTTTATAATCAAGACGATAAGTGCACTTTTTCAAAGATATTTTGATGTCAGTTCTAAAAAGGCCGTAAATTGCCAAAATTAGATCCTTTTTTGTGATGTGTAACAACTTTAATTCGAAATCCGAGTCGATTTTGATGTAGTGATAGTTTTGTGTTGAAAGTATCAAGGGTCACACCATTAGGCGTAAAAGTAACAAGATATTTTTGGGAATCAAAACAAAATTGAATACAGAATAAAAAAGAAAATTTAAGGTAAGACTCGTTACAGCTTTTAAAAACGTACAATGATTGACATCTGGAACGATGACATGACTTATGGTATAATGTTACGTTAAATTAAATTAAATAAATGGGACTGCTTCAGGGAAATCTTCCGGCAGTTACTAAAATAATTGTAGGTGTTTCTTATCGATCGATTTACATTGTCGAAATCCCAAAAAACCTTTTCGGGATTCGTCATCATGTCAATTCATGAGTGAGGATCTACAAAATTAAAATAGTATATGTTTTTTTTTATACTACGGCGGTGACAAACAAGCATACGGCCCGCCTGATGGTAAGCGGTCACCGTAGCCTATGGACACCTGCAACTCCAGGGGTGTTACATGCGCGTTGCCGACCCTTTAAAAACTTTAACACTCTCGTTTGTATGTATAAGTAAATAAAGATCACATTTTCTATACCAAAACCCTTATTTTCTTGCCTTACGTATCTTATTTTAGACATATACCAATGAAGTGGTAATCATAATTTTAGCACAAGGTGTCAACATGAAAAATAAATCAAAAAGTACCTCGCCAATTTTATCAAAAAAAAATTCCTAACCCATATTTAGATCCAGTCTAATATTGAAATTTGCTAAAACGGAATAAAATTCAAAATCCAACACATAATTTAGGGGCTCCTTCCACATGCAACTCAATTGTTAGAGATTTCTAAAGATTTCAAACTTCAACAAATTTCGCAGGTATAAATAAATCTTTAAAAAAAACGCCGCCGTTAAAGTATTTTTATACATAAAAATGTCAATTACTGGGTTATGTCCTTTCACTCGTTTTATAAAACATCTGCTCGACGTGGAAAAGTTGATTGTACCAGTTGTATTGTAGGAATGAGGAAGAAATATGAATAAGTTTATTTACTTGAATGAATACTCGTAAGTTTAATAACTTATTTTAATACTAGGCTTCGCCCGCTACTTCGTCCGCGTAGTTTTTTTTATTGATAGAGTGATTCCAGAAGAAGGTTCACTGATAATTTTAGAGGTTTATAAGTAAAGTCGTAAATAAATACATTATTTTGCGCTTCATTGCAAACGCTGGCTGAACCCTACAAGATGGATCAAAATAATGTACTTACAGTACACTTATTTAAACTTTCACGATTTTCACACATTATCAATTTATAATGTATATATAGTCCTCCTCATCGCTTTCGATGACGGCGACCCTAAAAATTAATTTTATGGACGTTGTCTATTGTGAGCCCTGATATGGCTGGCAAGACCGAACTTGGTTTGAAATACCCTTTTGCAAGTGTGGCAATACTTTGTCTATCAATTAGGGATAACCCACAATAACCATTTTTATTGGCTTATTTACGAAGCTATTTTAATAAATACAGCATTAACCCTTATCCAATTAAGTACCTTAAATATGCTGCACCCGTGCGAAGCCGGGTAGCTAGTATTTAATTTAAATAAAGCATAAATAGCATTATTAAAACTGTAATTTCAAAGGGACAACAGCTAAAAAAAAAAGAATCGTATTTGCAACTTCCACCTTTAAAGGATTTGGTAAGTAATATTAATGCGGTATAAAAACTTAAATAAAGGTAATCGTGAACCATTCTCATTTGTATGGACAGCTCGTACCAGTTTTAACCATATAATGAAACTCACAGTAAATTAATGACATTTTTTTACAGCTCCAGGACCTACTCGTATCTGTCAATTAGATGACTGAGCGATAGTAAAAAAGTATAGGTACATTATAACGTTGTCTATGGTATTCCATAAGAACACTGCTCAACAATGCTCCTATTTATTTTCAGAATATATGAGCACTTTTGTTTTTTTTTCTTTAGTGGGCATACGACATCTTCCACATTCAGCCACCTTTCGAGATTTAGCTTTTTTCGCTATTTTCGCTGTCGTAGCTATTTTAATAGGGTAGCAAACACGGCCGGGCTGATGATAAGGGGTCAACTTAGCCTACGCGCGTTTTAGTAGAGCCACAAGCTTGTTGCTAACTTCTGAACTACGTGGGTTAGGTAAGCGTACACTATGTTAACAGGTTAATCATTCTAAATAGAAAGTTCCCGTGAGTATAGTCATATAATACCTAATATGGTGCCTTCGTAAAAAATGCATTTTTTTTAATGTACAAATTGAAATAAATTGAGCAAAACATATAACCCTTTGTTCTGTATCGGGTAAGGCACGCTTCGAAAGACAGGTGGAACTTTTAGAGGCTTTCAGCTAAAGGAACCCAAAGGGTCTTAGCCACCAACAGTATTAAAATATAACTGATTATTGGTAGTTTTTATGTGGTTGCGGTAAGGTTCAAAATTGGTAAATTTAATGTTTTCTTGGTAACACCGGTAACCTACATACGCTTACCAACTGTTGGTGTTACTGTTATTAAAATTATGGAAAGATGAACTTTGTCGTGTATGGATAAGGTGCAAATTCCAGTGGTTTGGGTTAGTGTCAAAAGTATTTGCTTAATAGTGTTTTTGGTTATACGGCTTCTTTACTTTAAGTATAATATTGCTGTTGCTTAAAGCACAGACGAAAAACATGAATCTAAATTTGTATCTACCTCTATGCATATTCGGTTTTTAGGGTTCCGTAATCAAGGGGTAAAACGGGACCCTATTACTAACACTCCACTGTCTGTCTGTCCGTCCGTGTTAATGAACACACGTTGCTACGATACCGAACCTTTAATTTAATATGCCGTTAGCTTACATAGAATCTGTGTAAAACTCTCGTTATCTAGTTTGCGTTAGTAACAGCGACATCTATTGTGAAATTCGAACAACAAACTAAACAGTCTGTCACCAGGCAGTATCTCATGAACCGAGTAAGTCAGTTGAAATTTACAGAGTTGATGTATTTCTGTTGCCGCTGTAACAACAAATATTACAAACAAAATAAAATAAATATTTTAAGGGCATATAACAAACGTACTTTTTTACTTATTTTCGTTCTATATTAATAACGGCAACCATTTGCATATTTTACCGATAATTTTACCCCCAATTTTACCATTATTTTTTACCGATAATTTTTCTAACCATCCGGATATTTTAATGAGCTATTGAGAAAAACTAAAACTGGGAAATTTTGCGAATGGTTATAAACTTATAAAACAGTTTAGGTAAACAACCTATTGAGAAAAATATGTACTATAGTTGATAGTTGAAGAGATGGGCTATTTTTTGTCTATTTCTATTGCGAGCGAAGCTGCGGGCAAAAGCTATCTTAATAAGCGCTGACACGTTCGCCTGTCCCGATTGGTGCAATGCCCTAAACATACGTGTGCAATCAAGCTGTATTGACCCGTATCACACGGTGCGAATCAGCTGACGCGGGGTGTCCGGTGTCGCCGCGGGTGGCGCTGGCGACCACACAGGGGTGGGAATCTCCACAAATTCCTTAAAGTTATACGTAACCGGAGTTTCCGGAGAGACTGTAACACCTAATTAACCTGAGATGAACGGTAAGTATAAGCACCAATTGCACCACCCAGTGTTAGCTTGTAAACCGGAGTTAAGCTGTTAAATTTCATACAAACGCTTAACTCCGGGATAGTTATCTAACCCCGGTTGGTGCAAGTGGCACTAATGAGTGCGTTACGTAGTAGTCCCTGGGGGCGTAGGCGCTAGTTTTTACGAGAGCGCAGGGCCGTAGCTGGCGGGGGGACATTATGGGGCAACGCCCTACCTAAGGAAATGATATACCCCGAAATGCTTACTTGCCCGTACCTGTAATGACAAATGCTCATCTTAATTCAGCCCTACGGCCCTGCGCTTTCGTAAAAACTAGCGCCTACAATTCCAGGATCCCTGAGACGTGACAGAAACGCTAGGAAGAAAAGTTGAAATTGTGCTAACAAGTAGGTAAATAGCCAACTATTTTAATTTACCCTTTTGTAATGTAAGGGAGTCTCTCTGCCAACAAACTGTCTTAAAATTTTAACTATAAAATTCTCGTGAAACTCAAACAAATTAAGTAATATTTAAAACGGGTAACTCACGCAATTTAGTATTAAGCCTCTGTCGACTAAATTACGTGAGTGACCCGTTTTAAATATTATTTAACTGTCTTACAGTTTGGCAGATAAGAAGAGTTTGTTAGATTGGGTGTATTTTCTTGACGATTTTATTTTTTATTTTTATTTAAGTTACTGGCATTTCGCTTTCCTACCCAGAGGGTAAACCAGCCCCACGAAGAGGAGTGGGGCAGGCAACTGACAACCGTTACTAGTTTTTGTTCCAATTTTGAAATAGCTCTGCACAATTTTCGGTTCCAAACTGAAAATTACCTCGAAATTCAAATTCAATAAGCTAGCAGGTAAGTTACACTTACTGTATTTATTTTGAAAAGAATTGTCCTTTATTCAATAACCGTGTATCAGTCGGATATCGGCCATTAACCTTAAAAGTTTACAAGTGTTAAAAACTTAAAATAATCCCAATAATACAAAAACCAGAACCATATGGACAGATGGCAGAATTACCCTCGCACCTGATTTGACCTGGCACATCTGACAGCTGTTCTACACATTTGTTTTGATCATTTGTAAGTCAGCTGATTTCTCACTTGTTTTTTTTACTCAAATGGTTATAGTATCTTGAAACTGCGAATTGTGTTTGCGTGTAGGTACTTTTTAAACAGAGAGCAAGAGCTTTGCCGCTTTTAGGCTGTCTACTTCCTTCTAGCTTTCGGCTTATGCCCTTTAAAGAATATGGAAACGTAATAGGCTAGACTACAAAAAAAAATTAGCCCGTCTGTTAGATTATTAAAAAATTATCGTCACGTATTTTTTCTTTTCTTCGTCAAATGAAAAATGACGGAAATATAATCCATTAAAGTTTCGCGTGACGTCACAATTAGGTAAAATAGCACAAACTTCGTTAGAATATCGTGTGCTTTTTTAGAGCATTTTTGAAAAAAAAAAAGTAGGTACATAATTAATTTTTTTTTTCAAAATCCGTCTCTGGCAATTCAAGATAAAACATTGATAAATCGATGACAGATTGTTTTGTAATTGTACTTTCCACATACTCGCTCTAATTTTTGTGAATTTATATTGCTTGTTTGTTACAATAAAACAGTATATACTTAGTATTCGTGGCGGAATATAGCGTCAAAACTCGCACAAAACCGTCGATTTCTGCGTGAAGCCCCTTAAGTAATCATCACAATTTAATAGAAGTTTAACCTTTAGAATAACAATTAAAAGTTAGACAGTTAATTTCCTTGGTGGTTTGACTCTACTGTCGAAATTGTCGAAAATATAGTAGTTTTTCCTACTTGTATAGATCTTTAATGGTTCAGAGTCAGACACAGTTATTAAGCAGTTGCGGGGCGTTAAGGGGCTACCCGGCATATTTCACTGTTTTTAAAGTGAATAAGCTTTGTTCAGCTCCAAGCACAACGCTTGAAAAAAATATATAACGTAGCTAGGTATTTGGTCTACATTTGGTTCCACTAAATTGTCGAAAAACATAATACATCAAGAGAAAAAAAAAACCGTAAACCCTTTTATCTACCTTAAATCTGTATCTACTCCCTTATTATGCGTCGTAAGTACAAGAAACTAAGACAAGCATTTTATATTTAAGTATGTTTACTTTAAACGCATCCACTGATTTTTGGATAGGTTTTATACTTTTCGAGAAAAAAGCTATTACACGCATTTTTCCGAAAACGCCGGCTCGAGATGCCTGCGCGGGCGACGGGGGCCAGTCGTATAAGATGGCACTAGTAGTTTATAGGGCTGCGTCCTAGTACAAGCAGCTCTTCCTAGGTGACGACTTATGCTTATAACCGGTATTGTATAACCGGTGAGGAAAGGAAGCGTTAGGGGAAGAAAGCTCAAATCGCCGAGGTCATTGGGATAGGGGACGGCCTTAATAAAACCCGATTCCTGCCGGCTTCCCTTGCCTCTGCCATTTTTTCTTAACTAATCAAAGATTACCAGGCTAATTCAGCTATGGCTTGCCCAAAGAAACGTTTTGACATGAATTGTAAGATTAAATTTTTTAAGACAAATCAATTATATTGTTCAGAATTTGTCTGAGATAATAAATTAACATTTAAGTGACAATTTAGGTTTAATCAGATAATACGTGAAAAATAACTTTTGTCGGTACATTTTTTTTGTTTACAAATTAGTCATGTCCAAAAAAATCTCTTTACAAACGATCAAATTAAGTAAATCTATAAGGAAAACTCAACTAGAATGGCGTCCAACACGAGATCTATTAATTTTTGTCTCACACGCCATAAGTTGAGAAATCGCCTGTTATTTTTTTCCTCGTGAATCCGGGTGCGCACCGACCGCACGGCAGGTGCGTCGGCCCCTTTCATTCAGGTTTATGGGTTTAAATACCTCGGGTACTCTGAACCGGATAATTATTATAAATAAACAGCATATTGATGGAACAATCATTTTAAGGTGGATCTGTAAGCACATTTTCATAAGTTATTGCAGGTTTTTAGGATTTATCGGAAACTTATCCCAGAGCGCCTACCACGAACCGCGAACGAAAGTATACCTCCCTTTCGCACTTGTGATTTCTCACTCAAGTGCGACAGATAGGTGAAACTTCGTTCGTGGTTCGTGGTAGGCCTTCAGGTGTTGCCTGTAACAGGAGCAATAAATAGTATAAAGTTTGTATTTGCATTTAAATATGGTTAAAACATTTCAGTCAATTAAGTACCTAGAGTACGACTAAGCTTAATATTTTCCAATATATTTTCGCTGAAGATAAATTTTTTTAAAAAAAACCGGACCAATTAGGGCCTAGTTTACCCTTTGATTAGCAACTTGGAAGGTCAGATGGCAGTATTTAACTGGCTTTTGTTAAACTAGCACATTAGGTTCACAAAGCGGACCCCGGGCTTCCTAAACAGAGACACAGGCCGGGAAAACGCTAAGCAGAAGAACGATATTTCGATTATCAATATTCACGGTAAGCTCTCAGGTAAGGGTTGCCAACTTGCCATGTGTCAGGATTTCTCAGGATGTGTCCAGGATTTTTTTACCCTTCATCTAGAATGCGAGCGGACTTGGCAAATGGCAAGATTTTTAGCGAAGCACAAAACAGTAGATACACAATACATACAGACAACACGGCAGTGTCCTCAGCGCTATATTTCTGTTATATGAAATATCCGGACTTAAAGTGCGATCAAAAGCGAAAAATCGTATGTCCCTCTCTGTCACACTGTTGTGTATGTATATGTATATATAGATAATTTTATTTGTATGTATTTTATTTGGGTTAGGTATATAGTAGTAGTAGTAGTAGAACACTTTATTGTACAAATGCAAGATAAACAAAAACTGGATAAAAAAGAAATACAAAGTTTGTACAAAGGCGAACTTATCCCTTTAAGGGATCTCTTCCAGTTAACCTTTGAGTAATTGAGGGAGAATTTGAGATGGCAGACACACGTACTGTACAACGCGGCCAAAAAAAAAAAGAAAACCAAAAACTTCCTATTGCTAAATTATCCCTACTTACAAGACATATACTACACACCATAATATAAGAAAATACAATAAATATATACAACCATATACATACATACATAGATAGGGTATATAGGTAGGGTTATGTTTTTTTTATACTACGATGGTGACAAACAAGCATACGGCCTGCCTGATGGTAAGCTATCACCGTAGCCTATGGACGCCTGCAACACCAGAGGTGTCACATGCGCGTTGCCGACCCTTTAAAAAAAAGGAAGATGTATGTATTTGGTTGTATTTATATTTATTAATTAAGTTGTTTATGCAAATTATGCAGTTATGTTTAGTGTATGTGTAGTCTTTTTATCTGTAATACTTCTCGAGCACTACCTTTCACATTATTTTTTTGCAACTTATCTCCTGCTACCCTAAGGTTGTCTGGAAGAGATCGCTTAAAGCGATAAAACCGCATGTTGCTACATTTATATTAAATAGCAAATTTGTTCTGTTTTTTGTCTCATAAGTGGTGCAATAAAGAATATTTTACTTTACTGTTATTGGAGTGATGGAGGTTTTTTCAATGCCAAGTTTCGAGGTTGGTGAAAACCCTGCAGGATTTTTACCAGGAATTTTCATTTGTCCAACCCTACAGTGGTCTAGAATGATTATCACGTTAGACGCGTCCGGTCGGCGCCGACCCGACCCGCCGCTCTTCGAACACGTCGGACAGATGCGCACGCGCCGACAGGTGCGGGTTCGGCGCCCGCGCATGCCCGAGACAAAACGACGTAAGTCACATACAACTTACGGGCACTTAGGACCTTTCAATATAAGGACTAACTTCGACTTAGACTTGCAGGTATAAGGGAAAAAACGGCATAACTTAGACGAGACTTATGGGCGCTTAAGATCTTTCAGTATTAGTTACTATGTACTCATATGTTGAAGCGTAACGGTGTAAGTTATAGCAAACATATCGGCGTTTAAGACCTTTCGGTATCAATGACTATACCTGACTAATATGCAAGTTGCTCTCATGTCGTTTCAGTATAAGTTACTACGGACTTCTATATATTAGAGACAAAACGGTATAAATTATATGTAAGTTGGGTGCGCTTAAGACCTTTTGTCGTTTTAAGTTGTATTTAAAACTTTAAGACTCTTAACGATACAATTGTAAAGCACAAATCAAAAAAGCGTCTGCCGCGAAAGCAGGAGGTCGCTGGTTCGATCCCAGCCCTGCTCACCGGGGGCCTTGGTCACTTTTTCTGTAGCATATGACATCTCTTTCAATTCATAACTTAAACACAATAAACACTAATTTTTCTTTTTAGGGCTGTTTGCGTAAAACATGTAACTGAGGAGTTTTCAACAAATAATCGTACTGATAGTGTTTTTTTTCTTTATAGTCTATCCTTAGTTTTTTAGGGTTCCGTAGCCAAAATGGCAAAAACGGAACCCTTATAGTTTCGTCATGTCCGTCTGTCCGTCTGTCCGTCTGTCCGTCTGTCCGTCTGTCACAGCCGATTTACTCGGAAACTATAAGTACTACAGTGATGAAATTTGATGGGAATATGTGTTGTATGAACCGCTACAAAATTATGACACTAAATAGTAAAAAAAAGAATTGGGGGTGGGGCCCCCCATACATGTAACTGAGGGATGAAAATTTTTTTTTCGATGTACATACCCGTGTGGGGTATCAATGGAAAGGTCTTTTAAAATGATATAAAGTTTTCTAAAAAACATTTTTCTTAAAGTGAACGGTTTTTGAGATATCAGCTCTCAAAGTCGTAAAAAGTATGTCCCCCCCCCTCTATTTTTATAACTACGGGGTATAAAATTCTAAAAAAAATAGAGGTGATGCATGCTAATTAACTCTTTCAACGATTTTTGGTTTGATCAAAGTATCTCTTATAGTTTTTGAGATAGGTTGATTTAACTGTAATTTTGGTTAAGTTATTGTGCTTACACTGAAAACGATGGCTGAACCTTATAAGTTTAGGCTCCATTCACCAGGTGTATAAATTGACATAATAAGTTTATTATATTTGCTGCTACGGAACCCTTTGTGCGCGAGCCCGACTCGCACTTGGCCGGTTTTTTTCTTATAGTCTGTCCATCGCGTTTTGGCCAGTTTTTGTCCGGAGGGAATCCGGGTCACGCGGCAGGTGCCACGAACGGGTTTTAACGACATGATAATGAAGAATACTTCACATTCTTATTTCAACCCGTTCAATGCCGATGCCATGTTCAGACATGTTACATGGAGTATACTAATATATTGATTGTTCAATTCAATCCAACTTTTTAAGCAATTGTATGTCTTTATTATAGTGTTTCTACACCAGCACTTCTCTCTGTCCATTAGATGACTGACAGCGATATTTAAAAAGTATACATTATAACGTTGTCTATGGTATTCCATAAGTACACTGCTCCTATGGATTTTCATACAATATATGAGCACTGTTGTTTTTTTTAAATTTCTTTAGTGGGCATACGACATATTTCACATTCTGCCACCTTTTGAGATTTTGCTTTTTTCGCTAAAAATAGCTCATAATTGGTTCTTAAAACTCTCGGGTCTGTTATGACAAAACTCGACTTCGTCTCCTTTTGTAACGGCGACCCTCAAGTTTTAAGAACCCATATTATATCACTGTTGCATAAACTACTATTATGTGTTATGTACAACATTGCAAGTTAATTAAAAGCTTGTTAGATAGATCTCAACTTTCAAAATGTTAAAACGCGTACAGTCTACAAGTCTATAGTGATTACTATAGCTGCTAATTGTATACATAGTAATGACCATTTGCGTAGGCAGATCGGATTCCGATGGTTGCGATTCAATTCAGGTCCTTGAGCTCATTAGACAGACATACATACAATGATTACGCAGGCGGAACAGACCGATTGACGCCTCGGTCGCATAGCTATATATATCGCTTGTTTATTGTTGATCGATATGGTATAGTATAGAACCATATCGGAAACAGATAACGTGGTATCTTTTACTAGAAAGAAAGATCACATATACCTACATACATAATAGTTACAACATGGCATTTTTGGGCATTTCAGAAAAAAGTGCACCATTTTAATGAAAATGGGGCCTCGATTTTCCATACAAAAAAATAGTCAGTTTTGTAACGGTCTATACAAAATGTATGAAAAAGCACAAAATATCAAGAAAAAAGGCCCATGGAAACAGTCAAACACGGCAAATAATATATTAATCTTTCAATATTAATCATTTATCATCATTTCATTATTAATTTTTCGTTTATTGAATATTAATGTTACAATGACTCACGAATCTTTAAATTGTATGTGACCTTCATAAGATTGTCTTTTTTTCCGCGATTGTTATTCATTGAAATTAAACACTTTAGAACTGATTAATCGCGTTTATTAATGATCCTACGTTTCAAGCCCTTTAGAGGACTCGTTTTCACAGGGTTAAGATGATGACTGACATAATGCGAATTCCCCCCGTCAATCAGAAAAGTTACTTGTGCAAACTACCTACATCAAAAAAAGGTTGGTCTACAATGCCCAGAGGGGCTTATTAAGCTAGTAATACATTGCCCGGGCATTCTACAATTAAAATTATAAAACCCTGTGAGAATTAATGCATGAACTTGGTTAAACACCAAATCTGAATCTTTTCCTATTTTCTTGTATCCCACTCGATAGTATACCTAAATCCATCAGAAATATTTTAATGCCCTATCCGAAGCAGGGCTTGAATACCGGTATTATCTCCATACAAAAGTACCGGTATTATTTCGGTTCTTTGCCGGTACTTTGATTTTATATTTATTTTTGATGGGGTTATCTAAATATACGAAGATGTTACTTAAATGCATGATTGAGTCCTACAAAAAGAGCATAAAATAATTCTGAATATTGGCCAATTAGGAGGTTTTAAAAAATACCGGTTTCAAGGCCTGATCCGAAGTCGGTAAACTATCAATGCCCTATACGAAGTCGGTAAACTATTCCATATCACCAGGAATGCCCGACGTCAGGCGTCGTGCCGTCTGTCCGGTTATCTGCTTGTTCGTCTGTGTATCGTTAACGACCGGCACTGATACATACATACATACAAACAACATACTCTTGTATGTTAATGTACGCTAATGTGTGTTTATGAGGCAATGATATGTATACGGCAGTTTCTAAATTAAGCGTTTTCTTGGGACTTGGATTTGAACGTGACTTCATCTACGTTAAAAGTTTCAACTCCGTTTTCACCCTCTTAGGGGTTGAATTACAATACAAAACATTATAGAACTCCACAAATTTTCTGTTTTGCCTTAAGGTTGACTGGTAGAGAATGCCTTCTGGCATTAAGTCCGCCTTTTGTACGTTAAGGTTTTCTTGTGTGAAATAAAGGTTAAATAAATAAATAAATAAATAACGCAGCATATTTAATCAAAATTCTATTTTTGATCGTTGATACTTTAAATATTACATAAAAAAACTGTTTTATATTTAGTTTCTTTATTGCACGTAATGGAGTACAAAAGACGGACTTAATGCCCTCTGGAATTCTTTACTTTAGAAAATCAATACTAAACCTATTTTTCTCGTTACAAGCAACTTTGGATCAATTATTTCATCCAGAAAATGTAATATTAAATAGATCTTCTTCTTCGTGTAAAGGGATCAAAAAGCTTACATTAAATTATTTTTTGCCAGTGCTTTGCTACCTCTACTCCTCGGGGGGTAGCTTTCATCAGGTCTTCCGAAGTGCACGTAATTGGGCACAGGGAACACTGCATCATATGTTTTGTTGTCTGCAGATCGCCACATTCGCACAGTGCATCGCTGTCCTGGTCTGAAACCCCACCTCAACAGGTTGTCTTTCGATCGGCCTACTCCCGACCTTAATCTATTAAGGGCTTTCCAGGTCATCCATTTTTCTTTTGCTCCAGGGGGTAGGTGCTCAGCAGGTTTTATATTTAGAGAGTCCGCGTCAAGGTGTGATTCCCATGCCTTAAGACGAGCCTCTTGTGGCGTTTGGTATAGTGGATGTCGGGAGTCACGCAGTTGTTTTACAAGTTCTACGGCGGTGGCCACGTCTCTACGTATGTGTGGTGGAGCCATTCCGCTCATTTGGTAGAGGTGATCGCGTCGTGTAGCTTTAAGGCATCCAGTTAAATAGATAATATAATCTTAAAATTTAATGGGGGTCCCAGCGCACGCAAGTTTTTTGTAGAAATCATGTAGAAATCGCGAAACGTCTGGTTGATGTAACTGGTGACTAAAGAGCTGGTGGCTTCCTCGCACAACGTATCAGCATTGCGATACAACGAGAAAATGCCGCCAGCATCCTAGGTACAATGCCTCAAGGACCTATTTTAAATTTAAGGTAGGTAGGTTAGGTAAGTTACACATACTGTATTTTGTTGGTTATATTTGTAAATAAACTTATTTCTTGTGACATCCGGGTCTATTTGTCAAAACCAGAAATCTAGAAAATTCCATGCAAAGCCCATTTCCATTTAAATCTAATTAAGAATAAGTTATTTCCTCTATACTATATGCAGATCGGTAGAACTGTTCTACAAAATTACTCACTTAAACAAAGTAAGACAGGAGAGTAATTATCTATACGTTCGGAATGTAAATAGTTACACGCACACAGACAGACATACCTACATGCATACGTTTACATCAGTTGGCATAGCTTGCATTCCAGTGCATTCTCCATGTTCTGTACCTACGGTGAATATTATGAGAAGACAATATTTGTTTAAAATACTATTATATGTGAGCGTTTTTAGTAAAAGGTACCACTACTATATATAAATTGAAAGAGATGTCATATACTACAGAAAAAGTGACCAAGGCCCCCGGTGAGCAGGGCTGGGAATGAACCAGCGACCTCCTGCTTTCGCGGCAGACGCCCTAAATATTAACCTACCCGATTACAGCAGCCAAAGTCCGAAATTTCCTAAGTATATGCAATCCTTTCTTATTTTAAATGTTTTTAAGGTACGTTCCGGCAATCCTACAGCTCAGACTTACGTCTAGTGCTGCCTTCTAGATAATCTTTACAGATTATTCAACTAGAAGCGAAAGTGACGTCACCATTCTATACAATTGTAAAGCGCGAATCAAAACATTTCATAAATGATTTGATTGAACCACTTTATCGGTTGGCGATAAGGTGCTTAATACCATAAAGATTAATGTAGCTAAATTAATCTTACCAGCAATCGTCAAAGTGGTAAGATTTTACTAAATAAAAACACATATAGGTACCAAACAATTCAAAGATTATAACCGACTTTAGTAGACAAGTTTTCACGAAAATCAGTTCAAGATATTAAAAAATTTTGTTTGTTAAAGTGATAAAGGTTTTTATTACACTTGTTCAAATAATTATAACGATTTTTTTTTTATCGCGGAAGGTCTGGTTGATGTACCTGGTGGCCGAAGAACTGGCGGCGTCCGCCAACGCCGCCAACGTCAGCATTGCGATGCAATGAGGAAATGCCGCCAGCATCATAGGTACAATGCCTCAAGGGCCTATTTTAGATTGAAGGTAAATTGTATATATTTTGTTAGCTATATTTGCAAATAAAAAAAAATAAATATATTGTGGGACAATCTTACACAAATCGACCTAGTTCTACAGTATGCTCAATAAGGTTTGTGTTGTTAAAAGTTTGTTTATAAAAATTATATCATATTTAGTGCGTATCGTTTTCTATATTCCTTTATAAATTATTCTAGAATTTTTTAAACAGTGCAGAAAAAAAAATTACGTATTTTATCTATATTTTCAACTGTATGTTAGATCTCGCATTGAATTAAATTTAGATTAATTTTAAATGCAAAGGTTATCTTTTGAGTCACATTGAAAGCCGAATAAGCAATTAATTCTATCAATAATTTTTCTTTCGCTCGCGTCCTTAAAACTTAAACCAACCTCCCGCAAACAATTTAAAAAGTATAAAAAAAAACAACTTTATTAAAGTCTCGAAGGCCACGTACACACGATTAAATATTAAACACGGTTCACACGGCCGCAGGCCACGTCAGAGGACAAACTTACACATTATTTCAACCCCATTTTATAAAATACTTTCTTTATTTGTAATTTGTAAAATATACCACTTAAAGCTTGTTATTAAGGTTAATTTCCAAACTAATATTGACATTCGCGCCATATTGAAAATAGACAAACTTGTGTACCTTTTACTGAATACAATTACATTTTACACCTGAAATCATGAAGCGATACGGTATTGGTTATAAAGGTTATTTCAGCTTATAATCTCTCAATTAAACTAAAAAAGAAGTTTAAAATAGGGCTTGTGATATACGTGTTACACGCGGAACCGTAGCTACGTAGCCTTAGCACCGGCGGTGCTAAGATCCCGTACTACACGGTCACGTCAAAGATACGTATCCGTTTCTGGATTCGGCTACGTTCCCGCGAATCTCGGCTTCGGCTCCGCTCGGCTTCTTTTAATACACATCTTTTACAATTTGTACTGGTCTATTATTTTTGCCTCCAACATAATATTTGCATCTAATTATTTTTGATCTCTTAAATTTTTATTTAAAATGCAAAAGTATGGAAACTGAAATTAAAAACTCGCCCCTTGCATTACATTCGGGGGTTTAATAACACGCATAAAATCTACACTTAACGTCACGGTCACGACTGGATCCGATCTACGTATAAATAAGATACGTATCTCCGTGTACACGTAGCTACGTATCTTAATTACACGTAGCCGAATCACACGGAGCAAACGGAGCGGATCTCCGTTGCCGAGTAACACAGCAACGGAGATTCGGCTACGGGTTCACGAAACACGGTCACGACCAGGAGCACTAGTTTAAAAGCGTATAAATACGGCTCAATTCGGCTAAAACATAACATGCTTATATTTTCATTCCAATTTGAGTCTTAAGAAATATAGAATCAGCGAGTTTTTAGTATTTAGTAGTAACTTATAACCTTTTTATAATTCTTAACATTTTTTGGTACATACGAGTATGACGTGGCTTTTTCCACGTTTATTTGGGGTAAATTAGATTGTATATAATTTTATATTTCACTGAATATTTTTCTGAAGGCGTTAAAATGCAATAGAAGACAAATTGGTATAATTTAAGGGGAGGGTCGGGACACGTGGCTTTGCTTGTGAAAATATGTATTTCCATGTTTTGTTTTATTTTAGGAGTTCATTTTTAACTAACGAAAAACATGACGCTTCAAAATACATATGATAAATATTCTCTAGTGGCTAGTGGCTTTCTTTATTCATAATCGTACACTAAACGCAGATTAGCTAAATAATGATCATCGCGCAGGCGACTTTCTTGCGCAAATAATTGCAATACCAATTAAGCGCGGGAATGCCGCCTGCGTGTTGGGCACCATGCCCTGCGATCCAGTTTTAAATTTTTAAGGTAGGTTTTTTTTTTTTATTAAGGTATTTTTTATTTTAAGGTAGCTAAACAATTGCTTGTCCTTATTAGTCAGTTTGACATTTAACTTTGTTAGAAAACATACTTGAACTAAAACGTGTATTAACTTTTTAATAATACGGGGGTAGTAGGTCCTTTCAGATTCTGACAATTCCTCGTTGTAGGTAATTGGAGGTGCCAGAAGCTAAATATTTAAAATAAAAGGTAAACATTTTTTTTTATACAATATGTATTTGAAAAATCTAAAAAAAGTAAGTAGTAGTTTTTCGTAGAAATCGCAAAACGTCTGGTTGATGTTACTGGTGACCGAAGAGCTGGTGGCTTCCTCGCACAACCTATCAGCATTGCGATACAACGAGGAAATGCTGCCAGCATCCTAGGTACAATGCCTCAAGGACCTATTTTAGATTTAAGGTAGGTAGAGGTAGTTAGGTAAGTTACACTTACTGTATATATTTTAAAAAACTATTTACATTTAATTTTAATAGTTTACCTCTGTCTTGTCTGTCAGTCTATACGTATTCAGTCGTGTTTTAATATTAGATTTCAGAATATGGATGGACAGAAGATGGTTTAATGATCTTAGAAAAAACATCGCATTACCAAATCGATACCTATTCCTGGGTTCATTAATCCGCAGACGGATCGACGCGCACGCGCACTGAATATGTATTTATATTATTTATTGTTCGACGCATTACAGTACCGGGAACGGACGTGCTGCCGAATTCATCTTCATTTAACTATAACTAACTAGCTTTTGCCCGCGGCTTCGCTCGCATTAGGAGACAAAATAGCCTATATCACTCTCCATCCCTTCAACTATCTCCACTTAAAAAATCAAGTCAATTCGTCGCTCCGTTTTGCCGTGAAAGACGGACAAACAAACAGACACACTTTCCCATTTATAATATTAGTATGGATAACTTACGAGTGAATAAGGAGGTCAAAATTCTTAAGGCCATCAAAACAGGAAAGCTGTGTGGTGAACGACCCAGTGGATGACACTTTAAGGGGGGTGTAATGGGGGGTTTTATTTTTACAAATAACTTCTGAACTATCAAACATACCGAATGCATTCTTGTGCAAATATGCTATCCACTTTTTACCGCATGCTATGCGGACCATAAAACCATTGTCAAGTTATTTTAGTTTTCTGCCACCTCTGAAATTGTACCAGTTAATGACAGGCTAATTCCCTCTAACCACCACCCGGCCTCCAAAATAGTAATATAATCAAAATAATTAGATACAAACACGCTATATCAATAGTTTAATTAATTATCTAACAGTTTTAATAATTAATTACTAAACACGCGTAATTGTGGTTATGATCTTGACTTTCACGATAAAAGTTCTTAACAGATTCGCTAAAACCACCTAGTTACGGAAACTGTCTCTCAAATTGTAAATTATTTATTGAATCAACAGAATATTTATTTTATTCTCCTTTTTAATATTTGCTCTTATAGCGGCAATATAAATACATAATCTGTTAAAATGTCAACTGTTTAACTATTACGGTTCTTGAGATACATCCTGTGACAGACAGACGGCGGCGCTTTAAAAATAGGGCCCCGTTTTACCCTTTGGGTATGTAATGTAACCCTAAGCATAAACACTAACATGTAGCTTACATTGTCATATACCTGACATCTTATAGTTTCTAAACCGAAAGCCATCATAACCTTTGTGAATGGTCCCGGGTTCGATTCTCGCGAACCTGAGATATTTCCGCCCTCATGATCACATCCGGTTGGGATAATGCACTTTTTAATGCAAGTGCCGTGAATGTTATGGTAATGGTAATCTTTATAAATTGGTTACTATATATTTATTCGTGATAACATGAATCACTGAATAGATCGCTTTGGAGCACTGTCGAATGGTGCATGAGCCTTCGAAAATGAGGCCAAAAAAAACTGTTTAATTCATAAAAAAACATACATAATATTAACGGCCTCCTAGCCTAGTTTTTAGTGACCCTGCCTACGAAGCAGGAGGTCCCGACTTCGAATCCTCGTCAGGGCATTTATTTGTATATTCATCACAAATACTCGTGTTGAGTTATGGATGTTTTCTATGTATATATATATCGTCGTCTAGTACTCACAACACAAGCCTTATTGAGCTTACTGTGGGACTAAGGCGATTTGTGTAAGATTGTCCTATAATATTTATTTATTATGCTCCTTCAAAATGCAGTCGAGATAACGCTAAAATGTGAACGTATGGCATATCCTATGTCATTGCAAGCTTCGTAAACAGTCCCAGGTTCAATTCCCGCCCTCACATCCGGTGGGGATGATTTTTTGTGTCAAGTGTCGTAAATGGTAAATTATGGTAATCATAATCTTCACGATCGAACCGATTAAAGATTTTAGCTTTTTTTATGAAATTAAAAGAAATGTATTTTAAGAAGTGACGTTTTTTGCTTTTATTAGGAACATAAAAAACTTAAAAAGATATATTTTAAGAAGTGACGTTCGGGACTCGGGACCCTTTTATGTAGTATGTCCGTAAAGTAATAAGTACCAACCAATAATCAATCCGACACGCACTTTTCTGGTTTTGATCTAACTGATAAAGTACTTGTAGCAAATGCATACTTCTGTAAGTAGGTACATTTTTCAAAAAGATTAACTAGTACTTGATTTTATATTTGAAAGAAAAATTTTCACCGTTTTAGGAGTTAAATAAAATAAAAAAATCTCTACTAAGAATACTGAGGCTGCGTTTTACCAAATTTTTATTCCGAGAATAACGCTTACTCTCAGATAGTGACGTCAAATTACTATGGGATTTTGACATTACTATCCAAGAGTAAGCGTTACTCTTGGTTAAAAAGTTTGGTCAAATACAGCCTTAGTAGAGACATTGGAGGTTGAAGTCTTTAACTTCAACCCCAAATGGCACTCCAAAAGGGAGATGAAATTTGTAACAAAATCTCGGTCAGAAGTACATATCCGGTTATAACCGGTTACTTCATACAAACAATAACCGGTTTTGCATTCCCTAGTTAAAATACACCTAATAGAGTAGTATCGATGCCCTACTTGCAAAATAACATTTTTCTTTTCCGCAGTAATATTTTTCCTTACTTCTATCATCCTACCCTATAATTACTTGCAAATTGCATCGATTTTTTCGCAACTGCATAAAATATGTAGCGTATACGCTGACGTGGCGTCGCGGTAGAGGCAGGGCAACGAAGGTGTTCCACGTATCTAAATTACTGGTTTAGCACCTCGTATTGGAGGTTAAGTGTCAGTGCTTTGCTGACTTTTATCGATTGGAGAAACCTATACTTGTCTTCTTCCTGGTGTTTTCCCGGCTTATGACGACCGGTTGGTGTAGTTGGCAGTGACCCTGCCAACTGCCCTGCTGTGCCGATGGTCCAGGGTTCGAATCCCGGTATGGGCATTTATTTGTGTGATGAACACGGATATTTGTTACTGCGTCATGGATGTTTTCTATGTATTTATGTATTATACATATCGTTGTCTGAGTACCCGTAACACAAGCGTTCTTGAGCTTACTGCGGGACTTAGGAATGTCTTATCATATTTATTTATTTATTTGTTATATATAGCCTTGGGTACGCTTTTATTAATCCCAAGATTTGGCGTAGCGAAAAGCGATTGGTTAATAAATATCAAATGGTATTTCGTACGTATAAAGTTACGAAAAACTCGTTGGTACGAGCCAGGATTTGAACCCGCGACCTTAGGATTGTAAGTCGCACGCTCTTACCACTGGGCCAACAAGTCACGAACGCTCCTATACTTGTGTACAGTCAGCCAACTATTTTTTTAGTGCAAGGAAAAAAAACAAGCTAATGTAGACGGCCCAGTGGATGACACTGACCCTGTGGATGACATTTTGCAGTAAATTTGAAAAAAATAAAGATATCGCTACTAACATAACCAAAAATAGACGGCTTCTGACATTAGAGAATTGTGTTCAAAAACTTCCATCGATTCAATAAATAATTTACTATTTTAGCGACATTTTCCGTAACTAGGTGTTTTTAGCGAATCTGAGAGTTTGTAAAGTGAAGAAAGTCAAGATCATAACCACAATTAGTAATTGATTATTGAAACTGTTAAATAATTTATTAAACTATTGATTTTGCATGTTTGTATCTAATGATTTTGATGAAATTACTATTTTGGAGGCCGGATGGCGGGTAGAGAGATTTTGCCTGTCATTCAATGGGTGAAGACCTTAGACCTAACATTATAACTAGTGGCTGAGCGACTTGGTAAATAATGCCATACGATTAAATAAATTCACTGGTACAATTTCAGAGGTAGCACAAAACTGAAATAGTTAGACAATGGTAAGGATGTAATACATTTTATGGCCCGCATAGCAATATTTGTAGTAAACACTAGTTTGCTAAGAAAACTTCTTGAAGATGTTTTTTTTTTCACCATATCGTGTTACGTTTTCCTATACTTGTTCTCAATCGTGATCGTGTCAAGTAAAAGGTACCACTATGTCGCTAGCCGAAAAGACGCAAATACCATTGTTTTATTTAGAAATAATATTAATTTCTACTAACTGGTACCTTTTACTGAAACGGCCATATATTAATATTGAGCTATAAATATCATCAAAAACTATCCAGATCAGATCTTGTCACAAAAACCTGATTTCACTAGACGAGGGGAGACCGGGGCAGAAAGGGACAGCCGGCACTTGTCGTACGTTCGAGGGGGAGCGGAGATTGGAACCCCTTTTAAAGTGAACATGGGGGTAAGGACCACCGGGTCAGGTTGAGTAGTGTTGTAAACTGGAGCGCTTTTGCTATATTTTTGTAAAGTGATTAAAAACGGATGTATGGATACTTTACGATTTTCACACATTATAACCGACCTCTTGAAACGTCGGAGGTTAGTTTTCATGATTTTATACGATTAAGCCCCGTTTTAGTAAATTTACAATGTATGGAAGTTTGTAGACAGAAGAAAGCAGTTTTAGTTTCTGTGTTCTGCACCAAAGGAAATACTAGCTCTCGGTCGGACAGACAGAGTGGTGTTGTCACCTTCGCGGCTCGGGCATCAAGACACCTTTTAACTTACCCAAACTACCTGAAAAAGCTTAAATTGTCACTGTCCCGAGCCTCGCTTGAGGCTGTCGAACCAGTGTGTACAGGGTTGCATTCGTCCGAGGCCGAAACATTAACCGCGAGCCCGAGAGTGTACAGGCAGCTTCACAAACTCGGCATAAAATACAACACGAAAAATAACGAAAACGATCAACTTATTATACACATATAACTTCGACGTAATAAGCTCCGACACGCGAACAGGCAGACCTACAATTATTTAGTTTAATAATTACCTCTCTCATATTTAATGCAGTAACGACATCCAATTCATTAACGACGGCCACGGTGGAGTTGATGGCCAAGTCTAAAAATCATAGACCGTTAATAAGCAGGGGGTGTCACTGCGCGTTTTAACTTGATGCAAAATCTTCCGCCTACAGGTGGTATACACTGTCAGCGTGCGTTCAGATATATTTATATTTCAAACACCGCCTACTAATTTATGCTTAGACAGATTAATACCAATACTAATAAATAATCAATAAAAACGTGTAATACAAATATAATACTAATAGGTAATATTCCGATACACATTTTGTTCCTATTTATACGTGTATACAAATTGTTGTACCACGATACGCACCTGACAGCATGGTGACAACCCTAATGGTAACATGGACATCTTGAAATTTGACAAGCTAAACGTCAAAAGTAGGAAAGAGAAGCCTAGAGAAAGAGATACCCATATCGTTGTCTGAGTACCCGTAACACAAGCCTTCTTGCGCTTACTGCGAGAGTTAAGTCAATTTGTGTAAGAATGTCCTGTTTCCTGTAATATTTAAAAAAAATGGCGGCGAAACGGCACCATAGAACTTATTGTGGACAGTTTTAATGTACATTAGTTTACCTAATTTAAAGATGTTAATTAAAATTTTAAAAATTTTGAATTTTAACGATAGACTGTGCGCTGTCTATTAGTCTTTACATAAATAATATATTTGCGTGTTTTATATGCACAGATAAATATTTGTATAGATTTTGGCCTGATGGTTGACTGGTGGAGAATGCCTTCTAAAATGAAGTCCGCCTTTTGTACTTCGTACTGTTCAATAAAGTTTAAATAAAATAAACAAGATGGACTTTTAAAACCCTACAAGGTACATTTTCCCTAAAACCGTCACACACTTCCCACGCCGACTCACTTACAAATCAGTTTTCAAACATGTTGCATAAGTTTTAGTCATAGTTATATTATATTATTGTTCTATCATTAATAATATTATTGTGGGAGATGTTATCCCAGCTCAATGGAGTGACTAGGCGTGTTGCTGTTAGCTAAACTAAACATTAACTAAAACTAAGCTAGACTCTAGCTAATTGAGACTGCTTTATCTGGGCATTTTCACAAGAAAATATAAAAAAAGTTAAACAATAATGTTTTTCCTACTTAGCTTAACGAGCACTTTGAATTTAGGAGAAGGGTCTAAAAAAATTTCAAACTTTTTCGTACACTCCATTTTGTAACGGCTGAATAGTGTTTGAAAAACGGTTAAGTGGAAACAAATTGGGACTTCTTTTTTCTCCTAGTAGGATCGAAACAGTTCATGATTTTGAGTAGGAAAAACATTTAATTTACCTGTTTTAGAAAATAAAGTTTTCCACAGAATGTCTTCGTTGACTGGTGTAAATTAGTCTGAACCTAAAGATACATTTTCTACTTTAAATTCGACTATAGTTAATTTTATATACATATTAGAAAAATCGCGCGATTGTCGTTGTTGAGATTTTTATAAACCCAATTTAAAAATTGGCATATTTCTGTGTTACTTTCTTAATTGTATCATTAATGGGAATACATAATCTTATTTTAATATGTTCAAGAGACGGCTGAGATAATGGGGTACGGCTGAGATGATAAAATATAACTTGACCTTTTTTTTTATTTTTTTCTTTACTAAATTTGTAATTTAAGCGACTTAAATAGATTTTTTTTCTTTAAATTTATTTGTTATCTTGCAGTAAGTACCGTCTTATAAATAAAGTAAAAAAATGGTTTACATGATAAAAAAATATCAAGCAAATAAAAACTCGCATACTAACTCCACGTCCACGCCGTGCAAAGATTGGGTCAGTCTCTGTCGATACATGTGGCTGACGTCAAATTTCTACTTCTAGGTGTGGTTGCAACATAAAGCTTGTACGGAACCCTCGGTGCGCGATTCCAACTCGCACTTGGCCGGTTTTTTATTTAAAAGCATATTGCTTCCATTGTGTGTAGACGTAGAGCTTTGATGGAATGAAATACAATTTTGATGGGGTCCCCTAATTTAAAAATATATTGAGTACTTACTAGTTAGTTTTTAGTATACAACTTGCGTATTTTTTAAGTTATGAGTAGATCAGAATAACGGCAAAAATATTTAATTACTTTAAAAACTTGTTAGAAACAAAGTTTTTGTCAAGTTTTATTTATGCCTAGTGTTTGAAGAATGTGTAAAACTTACATTACATTAAACCATTCACCTAGTTTGGAATAGATTATAGAGCACCAACAATGGTCATACAAAACTTTTTTTCTAACGCTCGCCTATGCGTATCCATTGTGCCGAAGCGGTCACAAAGAAAACTCACTTTTTGCATCCACAGCGAAAACAAGATACGTCCAATCCGAAATTGGACACAAAGATTTTCAATTTGAAAATAGAATATATTCCATAGGAATATAATAACTAATTTTAAGAAAAAACAACGCAGACGAAAAAGAATTACAAAAAAAGATCCATTATGTTCCTGGCTGAAAAAACAAGTCGAAACACTTTATGTAAAAACAAGAAATTCTTTTTTCAAATTTCCGAAACACTCCTTGCTGGCTGAAAACTTACACTCATCACATTCGAAATTTAAAATTCCACCGTTCGGGCACTTTGAACACTGAATCAGAAGCGTAACGTAAACACTAGGACAACTAAAGTGTAGTTTAGGTTTAGGTATAAACAGTATATTGATAACGGTGAAGTTACATCACAAACTTTGTACGTGTGTTAGAGCGCGGTTGACGCGAGCGAGCGGGGCGCACGCCTGAGGCCGACTGCCGCTCACTTGGTGGTGTTGCCACACGTCGAATGTGTCACCCCAGAATATCTATCAACTCGCAAATTTATTTTGTTTCAAACAAAACATGATGATAAAGATGATGACAAACGAAAAAGGATGCGGCGATCCGGTGATAGCGGTCACTAAGTTTCTAGATGAGATAACCTAAGGACGAAGATATAGCGAACTCGAAAAGGGGTCCAAGATGCTGAGTAAGTCAGTACTGGTGATACAACGTTAAAAATTGATATGAAAAATATGAAAATGAAAATGAAAATGAAAAGCAGAGAATGCAGCATTTCAGTTCTATTCGTGAATGGACGTCAAATTGATTCTAATGTAAAGACATACAAATATGTCCTAATTTGTATTTGTATACGATATTGTCGTTTCATTTTAAGGTTTCTATATGGGCATTTTCAAAAATAAGGTACTATTTCTTTTTTTTATAAAGGAAGTTTTGGGTTTTTTATAACCAGAATAACGAGTATTGATTTAAAAAAAGATAGAGTCCCGTTTTTTTGGTCAGTTTCGTAACGCATTTTCTCATACATTTTGTATGGGTCGTTACAAAACTGTAATTTTTTTTCTATGGAAAATCGAGGAACCATTTTCATTAAAATGGTGCACTTTTTTCTGAAAATGCCTATATTGTAATTTGTAGTTATTAAATAAGTAAATTAATTTAATGTTTGTAAATGATAACCTTGCTTTAATTAAACATAAACATCAACTCATTAAGAAAGAAAACGTGTGTTATCATTGTTTCTATATCACCGTGCCGTGCCCCCTATTCAATCCAATTCGATTTCTTCATAACACGTGCTATCATACATTTCAAGATTTCAACCTGTCGTTATTTTTCTTTGTATTTCATTTAGTCGACTGACCTATATTTTTATTTTAGGTAAAATAAAATACTACTTACAATTTTAAAGCACGAATCAAATCATTTATTAAATGTAATAAATGTTTTGATTCATGTTTTGGTGTTTTTTAAGTAGTCACACTACTATATATAAATTATAAACTGAAAGAGATGTCATATACTAAAGAAAAAGTGACCAAGGTCCCCGGTGAGCAGGGCTGGGATCGAACCAGCGACCTCCTGCTTTCGCGGCAGACCTTGGCGGGGGACCTTGGTCACTTTTTCTTTAGTATATGACATCTCTTTCAGTTTATAAAATACTACTTGTTTTTAATCTATGCACCATTGCATTTTACCACATTTACACGTGTGTTTTACAAAAATGCGTCCCCTCTTACTCTTTATGGTTCCGAGCAATCTCCAACCAGTAAGGAAATTACCCCATAACAGGGTAAATAAAAGCTCTCCCCGCCCTGGCAGCCCGGCGGCGCGCGACGTTGCCGCTCCGCCGCTAAATGCGCGCTCAAGAACGCAAACGTTACTATAATGAGGTTAAAGTTTCTGAACGCAACTTTTTTTTCTTAAATTTCAGTGGCTTAGGCGTTCATCCTTAGCCGTATTTCATTCAGTACGTTATATTTTATGAAATGCGTTTTATACTTTAGAAAATAAAAAGTGTAATTTTAATTTAACAAGTTTAATAGAACGCTTTCTTTTTCATCCAATTCAACATCAAATTGATGAAACTGACCGTCGTGACATAAGTAGGAAAATATGTAAATGAAAATTGAGAGATTTCTAATGGGAATGTTAAAGTGTCGATATAAATTAAGTTTAATTGAAAACTTTAACTGTTTAACTTTCAAATAAAAGTTGAAAATGATTAGTTTCTTGTGTCGTTTAATAAATATTAACATATACAACTTCGACACATGGATGAGAATTCTATTAATGTTATTAATCTCATTAAATGTCGATAACTGCCCTAAATAATCTACATTTAGATAACAAGCCATATAGACCTTACTGTAGTTGTAGAGTTAAACCACGATATCTCATCCGAGCAAATGAAATGTCAAATTCTAAAGTCTTATTTTAAACTTCGAGCTTTCATGAAATTATAACGCTTACTTAACACGTTCACAATCTGTGCTATTAAAATTAGGAAACTTAGCATAGACGAACTCTAAGCCCTAAGTTTGCTTTCTATAGTTTGCCAAGTGACTGGAGCATAGACAAGAAAAAAAACATTTTGTCTTTCTAACGCTAGCTAATTCAAAAATGGCCTCTTTAGAGATTGCATAGACTCAGACCAATTTGCATACCCGGTATTATATACTTTTAATAATTGAAATTAGCATTGTTTTCCAATATTATTTTTTATTCGTTTATTTTGTATATGCTTTGACGATCTTTTTGTGAATTCATGTTATTTAGATGCATTGTAGGTTGTGACAATGTTAAATACTTACCGTGTAATTTTGATGAAGAAATAAATGCATCTATCTATCCATCTATCATCGATTTTGATATTAAAGACTACGCAAGTGTTATTTTAAACATAAAACTTCTACGAAATTATGACGTATGTACACTTTCGCAGTCTGTGCTATGAAAATGCCCTGACTAGCATACGAACCTGGGACCTCCTGCTTGGTAGGCAGGGTCACCAACTGGGCTAGGAGGCCGTTACTGCTTTATATATTTAGACCAGTTACATAATAAGCGATTTTATGCTATTATTGAAGCTGCTATTTCTATTTTATATCAGCTGTCAATAACACGCGATTTGCCGAGTTGGGTAACTTGTGTTTATATCATAGGTGACAGAGGAATATTATATCTTGAGGACCTTTGAGAGACAAATCTAAAAACATATACTTAACGTAGCAGTTTCTGGAGAATTCTTTTATACAAGTTGTTTACTGGAGACACGATCCGGCCCTTACAAAATAGTATGGCCATAAAATGGTCCTTCGAGCCGGATAGTGATACTGGAACAGACCGTTGAAGAGCGTTGCTGACCCAGCGGTAAGGTGTGTGACTTTCCATCCTAGGATCGCGGGATCAAATCCTGCCGGCTCGTACCATTGAGAGTTTCGGAACATACAGAACGCTCACGGATCACCAGCATTTTTGTTACATCCTGTATTACGAAACATCACACCAATCGCTATGATATCAGTACGGTAATAAGGCCTAGTTTACTCTCTGAGTAAGGTCAGGTGGCAGTCCCTTTCATAAAATAGGGCCTACGCCAAATCTTAAGATTTGTTGCCAGAGCGGACCCCAGGCTAATATTTACCTATTCTTTTTTGTAAGCCTCGCGTGAAATCAAAATTGTGAATACGCCAATGTTTTATATGTCTGCTGCACATTGGCTGTATTGACCTCTTTCATAATGACATTAATTGGAATTTACTGACAATATATCTCATATCAGATTTCAGGTTTATCTAATCGCCGTGACGCACGCTACATGTTTTAATTATGACAATATGTTGCGGTGCGCACACTCGCCGGCCATATAGGCCGGATCTGCCAGCAATGTATGGTAGATTTGACATTTCATGCAGATCCGACAGAACGTATCTGGGCATTTTCAGACAAAAGTGCACCCTTGCAAAAAAAGTGCAATGGGTCCTCAATTTTCCATACAAACTATTTTTGTCAGTTTTGTAACGGCTCATACGAAATGTATGAAAAAATGCGTTACAAAGCTGACCCAAAAAACGGGACACTCTTTTCTTTTTTTAAAACAATAGTACTCGTGAGTCGTGATTCTGGTTATAAAAAACCCAAAACTTCCTATATTTAAAAAATAAAATGGTACCCTATTTTTGAGAATGCCCATCTACGAGTATATAGATGCCTGGGGCCTTACGTTTACATGACGTTTTAACGCGATTCAGTTAACGACCTACCTAATAATAGCTAAATGATAAAAACTTGAATCCAAAATTTGTGACAAAAATCTAATTTCATTTATCGTTCCATTATCGTTGCGTTTACTATAGATATACAGACAGACAGACATAGTCGTAGCCGTCCTATTTAATCCACGATGAGCTTATAATGCACGAAAGTGCGGCCGAGACGGTCGTAAAAAAACAAATTACGGTCGCGTTAAATTATAGGAAACGGAGTTGTAATGGCTGAACCTGTATCGTTTATAGTATCTAGCGTCTATTCGCGCTCTCTCGTTTAAACGAGACGGAGATTATGAGAGACGATGAATGTGTAGCCATCATAGGTTTGATAGTTGGATATCAGTTACTATTTATGTTCGTGTATAAGTACCTATTCGGTTTTTTGTGGATGACTAACGAGATAAGATTGCTTTCTATTCAATTATCTACATATGTGCCATTGATACCATTATATCTATTACTAACTATAATGATATTAATGACAGAGTCAAACCACGTTATCTCCGAACAAATGAACTTTCAAAGTTTAAAGTGTTATTTCAAACGTCAACTTCTATGAAATTATGGCGTTTACAAATACAAATCATTTATTCCTAATCATTTATTAAATATAAAATACAATTACAGACATATTAAAATACTTATCGGGTTACTCACGTCAATAAAGTCGAAAATAGCTCGACATGTTTCGGAACAGTCCGTGTCCCTTTATGAGTCATGCGTCTAGCCGCGGCGGCTGCTCTACGCACACTGCGAGCACCAGTAATATAAGTATTTTAATATGTCTGATACAATTACAATTACAGACATCGAGAAAAAAGACAAATACGTCTACTTAACAGTTTCACATTATGTGCTATCAAAATATTCAAAATCTAGGAAACTTAACATAAGACGGACATCATATTCGTTTAATTTGTAACTCTGAAAGTTATTATTGAGCTGAGCTTTATTTTTTGTACTTTTATAGAGTCTAATAGTTCTAATTAAAAAAAAACGTGTTTTTTTTACAACAGAACACAAATAAAATAATTCATTGTTCCCGCTCTTTTATATATTTTTATTTCAATCGTTTTCCAGTTGTATATTCCAATAAGTTATTATTCTCGACATTAAGTTTTAAAAAATGTCCCATCTCTGAGAAAAGTGCATTAATTTGTTTTAAGTCCACAAAGCTTAAATCGAAAATACACAATACATTTTAATTGGACATTTTAATAAATTAATGAAAAAAAAAAATAGAGTCAAACCATCTCCTCCAAGCAAATTAACTGTCAAACATTGAAAGAATTATGTCATACGTCAAATTTTAATGAAATTATGACGTTTACACTTTCAGTACTTTCACAGTGTGTTCTATCAATTTTTTTGCAAATTTAGCTTACTCAGGCTTAAGGGCGTTTTCAGAAAAAAGTGCACCCTTTTAATGAAAGTGGGTCCTCAATTTTCCATACAAAAATTTTTAGTCAGTTTTGTAACGGCCCATACGAAATGTATGAAAAAATGCGTTACAAAGCTGACAAAAAAAAAACGGGACACTCTTTTTCTTTTTTTTAATCAATAGTACTCGTGATTCTGGTTATAAAAAACCCAAAACTTCCTATATTATCAAAAAAAAACGAAAATGGTGCCCTATTTTTGAAAATGCCCTTAAAGTACATATTTTTTATTCTCATATATATTCTTACGGATAATACGTTACAAAACTAGGAATACAGATTGCGCGAAACCTAAGAATAACAAATATATACTCATACTAATTCCTGTAAGTTCTATCTATCACAACACTTCGTTGAAATAACCCCACCGAATTAAAAACAAAAAGCGCAATAGACAACAAAACTTAGCAGCACTATTCATAACCTCAAAACCAAAATGACATATAAACAACACATTTTTTACATATACGCCATTTTGAAAACCAAAGACAAACTTCGCGTTTTAAAACATATTGCAAACAGTTGTATATAAATAAATTACCTAATCGTTTATTCTACAG
This sequence comes from Lathronympha strigana, assembly GCA_949128165.1. Taxonomy (NCBI): domain Eukaryota; kingdom Metazoa; phylum Arthropoda; class Insecta; order Lepidoptera; family Tortricidae; genus Lathronympha; species Lathronympha strigana. Next base: position 9,752,663 of record OX421926.1, on the reverse strand, counting down.
TCATTTTAGAATTAAATAATAAAGCGCTGCGTTTAAAAGTTTTAAAACTGAAATAAAGACGTATATCTAAATTATTAAATTACACTTCAGTCATTTTAGAATGAAAACGTAAAACTTCGCGTCAAAAAGACGTAACTTTAAACGTTGCGTTCACACTTACGCCGTTTTACTAGGTGCGCGACGTTGCCAGACTTCTCCCCCCCGTTTTGTGAGCGAGACGGCTTGCGTGCGAGAGGGATGGACGTGTGGGGTGTTTTCTGTTTTCCGTGCGTGTGAGTGGAAATTGTTATTTGTGGTCATAATTGATAAGATTGATAAATTAAGTGATAATAGTTGGGTTATGTAATAAACATAGTAAGAGAATGGAGTAATGATCTCAAATCGCTGAACTACTACGCTCTACAGTTAAGCAAAGTTAACTAGATTTTGATAGCACAGATTGAAAGTGTTAAGTATCATAATTACATAAAAGTTTGACGTTTACCTAATAGTACTTTTCAACACACTTGCTCGTAACGAGGTTCTTATCGTACCGCTTTTAGGCTCATAATCCAAGATACTATTAAATTAAACACGCGTACTTTTTCATTATATTATTGAACTGTGGTAATGAGATAACCCCATCAAGTTAAGTTTGTACCCTACGAGACTAAGTTACCACAGATAATACATTAACATTTTCTCGGATTGTAAAGTTTTTTTTTTTTAATAAAGTAAGTACTGTTTTTAGCCGCATAAAGGCAATATCTATGTATTAAGTTGAATTAAAACCTTCTGAATTATTGAATATACGTGAAATTGTATTAAATTATTCATAATTCAACCCTCGACCTCTCTGAACGGTCAGATCGCTCTGCCAATTGAGCTATCGACGCTCGATCGACCGCGGCGAATGATTCTACTACTTCTTTCATTTAGGTTATACGCCTTAGGGAGACGCGTAGCGACATTTACCGAAAGTGTTAACCACTGATAGCTCAATTGGCAAAGCGATCTGACCGGTGTACAGAGAGGTCGTGGGTTCAAATCCCGCTCGACGCGGAGAATTTTTCCATTTTTCTTTCAATTATAAAATTGTCAAAACTATCTCCATACCAAATTTCATCTTCCTTCACCGATTTAGGGTAAAATTGTAACAGATAGACAGAGTCATTTTCCCATTTTTAATATTAGTATAAATATTATGGGACAATCTTACACAAATCGACCTAGTCCCACGGTAAGCTCAATAAGGCTTGTGTTGTGGGTACTAGGCGACGATATATATAATAGACAGATACATATAAATACTTAAATACATAGAAAACATCCATAACTCAGGAACAAATAATCGTGATAAACACACAAATAAGTAAATGCCCTGACGAGGATTCGAACCCGGAACCTCCTGCTTCGTAGGCAGGGTCACTATAACTAGGCTAGGAGGCCGTTATGGATTGTACTATTATATTAGAAGATTGCAATGTTTTCCAAAACACACTGAAAAAATGGCTAATTGGTAATGCATTTTACACTATGGACGAATTCTATGACGTATGCAAAATAATTATTAAGAATGTTTACGGATTGTTTACTTTTGACATACCTACAAATAACTAGTAACTTGAATTTATGACATTAATATTATTCTTAGATTTAAAAAAGTGTTGACATGTAATATTTCTGTATTATCAATAAATGAGTATGAGTATAAGTTAGTATATACAGACAGAGATTTAAGCTGAAATATCAAAAAATTTATCAAAATATGAAGTTACAAGTCTAATCAGTCTAGGACATTTGACCCAAATATACCAGGAAAACATGAAGTCGAACAAATAAATAATACCAACAAACAACTATAATAAAAGCCGGGCAAGTTCCCTTTCTAATACATCCGTCCTGCTCTCGCGCGGGCGTGCGAGCGAGAGGCGAGACAAGTTGTTTCATTAGAACTTGTGCAAGGTAAAGTTTGGGGCTTGGCTAAGTTTTGCATGCAACTCCGCCTGCATAAATATGTATACGTAAGAAAATTTGGGTGACAGAAGATAAGGAGACAAGAATATTTGCTGTTGCATACGCTAGTTTTTCTCCGACAGATAAAATAGCGGAAAAAGCTGAACCCCGAAAGGTGGCAGATTGGGAAGATGTCGTACGCCCACTAAAGAAATTAAGAAAAAACACCAGTGCTCGTATATCGGTATTGAATAAAGTTGCTTGCAACTCATCGTAATACTACTCTGGCATGCAGGAGCGAGACAGACATACTTTCGAATCCCGCAGCCGCTATAGAATACGGTGACGTACAACTATAGTAAGCACCATGTAGTCATACATGTCCGTCCGTCCGTAAATCGTCTCGGCTACTGTGTCTGGAGAATATCGAGCGAGACGCGTCTCGGCTCTGCGAGCTATCTACACGGAGGAGATACTCAGAAATATATCCACAGTTAAGGCCCTTCCTGGTCCCAATGACCTTCGATCTGTATCTCTTAGTTTTCGAGGTTTTTTTTTGGCTTATTACATGAACCCCAACGGCTTTAAGAAAATAAGCTTATTTTATTATTTACTTAAGTATTTAGTGTCCTTAAGATATACGGCATAGATACGGCATAAGATATTGGCAATTTTAGTCCAAAATAACAATTTTTAGTACATAACTTTTGTACAAATAACGCTAAATTAAAAATCTCCCTTGAGTTATTAGAGACTTCAAATAGGAACGGTAAAAAAAAATAGTATGTATATGTACATATCACAGTAACTTAACAGCATAAACTTATTTAGATTGTTTGAAAAAAACATAAAAAATAACTAAACATTTTTTTCAATATCCGGCTCCAAGTCAAGAGTAAAGATTAATAAACCCATGGCAAATTGTTTTGTAATTGTATTTATAAGTTATACAGGATGTTACAAAAGTTCCGAACAATACAATTTTAAAGCATGAATTAAATCATTTATTAAACATAATAAATGCTTTGATTCATGTTTTCAAGTAGTCACACTACTATATATAAATTATAAATTGAAAGAGATGTCATATACTACAGACTATCTAGAAGGACAGCACTAGACGTAAGTCTAAGCCGTAAGATGGCGTGAGCGCACCTTAAGCGTTTCAAAAAAATAAGAAAGGATTTCATATACTTAGGAAATTTCGGACTCTGGTTGCCGTGATCGGGTGGCCCAGTGGTTGGGGCGTGGGGGGGGGGCCGCGAAAGCAGGAGGTCGCTGGTTCGATCCCAGTCCTGCTTACCGGGGGTTTTGGTCAAATTTTCTGTAGTATATGACACCTCTTTCAATTTATAATTCCGAACAATACTTCAACAGCTGAAAAGGTCAATGACCCTGAGTGCTATGCAAGGGGAAAATTCCCATTTTCGTTTTTACTTTTCATAAACTGATCGAAATTGCACCTATCTCCATATTCATTAATTCATCATTCACCTTATCAGGTCATTAAAATGTAAAGATTAACACTAAGTTTAATTGTATGGCTTATTTTTTTTTAATGCAATAAACAGTATTTTTTAGCTGTTGGAGTCGTTCGGGATTTTTGTAACACACTGTAGATGTTTCCTACGTATTTTATTTATCTGTATCATTATACATTTTCTCATACTATTTATTTCTTGATTATTCTTAGAATGTAAGGAAAAGAGGAAATAGGTACTCATCATTCTCGGTAGTTCAGTTGGTAGAGCGATGGGCAAACAAATACACGGAAGAATAACTAAAGCATGGAAGTAGTACAACAACTGTCAAATGTCAACAGTTTGGAGCGGCCTTGAAATTGGCAGTGGATTTCGCAAATGTCGTAAGTCTAACCTAATAACGTGGCTCTTACGACATTTGAAAAATCTACTATCAAAATATGCGACTAAGTTAAGTTGGAATGCATTGATACCGACTACCAAATTACAGCGATGTATTTAATTTGGCTGATTGGACGAAATGCATCAAAAGAGATCAGTAAAACTGTTGACAACCTACGGAATCGGAGAATTAACAACCATTTTGACACTTCTTTACTTGGTAAGGAAGTGAAGGACGGATTTATGACTTTGATGTTCTTAGTTTTGACGGGGGGCTTGGGCAAATATTCCAGAGCCGCGAGCTTTCCACTTTGCCTTTGTTTCTAAGAAATTTGGTAAGGTTCGCAGACGTTTGAAAATAAAAAAGCGACTACGTAAACCCAAAGTGGCCGTCTCAGTCTAAAAACGTACGTGACGCGGCCAAGTTCATAAAACATGCACGGCCAACTTGCATAGGCCCCAACTTGGCCGTTTAAAACTTTCTGCCGAGCCCCTATTGTGAAACGTAACTATATTGCTATGGCTATTCCTATGATAGAGTTTTTCCACAGGACCAGAAGTTCACAATTAAAAATAAAAGGGAAAGGAAAATTTACCGTCTCAAGCGAACTCGAATTCGCGGGTCTGGGAGCAAAACTTGCCCCTTTAGCTGTCAACACAGCGAATCCTCCTTATTTTCGGGTCGGCAACGCGCATGTAACACCCCTGGAGTTGCAGGCGTCCATAGGCTACGGTGACCGCTTACCATCAGGCGGGCCGTATGCATGTTTGTCACCGTCGTTGTATTAAAAAAAAATAAGTTCGGAAAAACTGGTACGATTCGGGATTTGACCCCGCGACCTTCCGGCTGAAAGTCGCACCAACCCTCAGTGTGAACAAATCATGAGGGCGAATTTTTCAAAAGACACGTAATAAGTCCAAAAGTTGGGTATTCTTCGAGCATCGATCCCCCCACTAAGTGTGTGGGGGTGAGCTCTTGAGTTTTTAACTTTTTCCAACGTTTAAAGTTCGTGCTACTTTCCTTTCGGCTGGTATTTTATTAATTAGACCTTGGATTGTTTAGGGAAGACATTTAATGGCCTTCCATGTATAACGTGTAGGTATTTAGAATGAGTCGAAAACTATGTGTTTTACGTGTGCTAATAAATGTATTTTCTTTATTTCTTTCTTTCATTATACGTGCTGGAAGCGGGTGTTGCCCGAAGGCACGGTATTATAGATTACACATAAGTATGTGCTTGTGGAACCGTTCACGCGAACCGAGGCATCGCCCAAATAACGCGGTGCAATAATAATCACACAGACAGGGCTGTCAATATAAACTCGGCGCAAAGTTAAACATTTCCGATTTTAAACTGTCGCGGAATCGCGAATCGGATCTATATCGGAATCCCTAACCCTTTTTATACTATTTTTGCATTTCCTAATACTGTTTGGCATATTTTTTTTAATTTTATTGGTTCAAAAAATTACACAGCATTACAGCGGGTACTAATGCACTGCGAAATTTAGGACAGAAAGTATACATACACACAAGGTACAGCGTACTATCTGGTATACAAGATACACAAATTAAAAGTAACGAGGCACAGAACATTATCCACAATACAATGTTAAGTAGGAATAATGATAAGTATTTATATGTATCTGTCTATTATATATATCGTCGCCTAGTACCCACAACACAAGCCTTATTGAGCTTACCGTGGGACTAGGTCGATTTGTGTAAGTAAGATTGTCCCATAATATTTATTTATTTATAATGATCATTTGGCCTAAACTCATATGTCCTAATATTGTTTTCACTCACATCGCAGCTCACTTTCTGGCAGCGATTCGTATTTGTGTGAGGTCACGGTTCTAACCTATCCTTAACAACTTTTCTAACAGTGATTCGGTTCTGTGTGAAGTCGATTTAGGGCAATAAGTCGGTTATGGCTAATAAGCATTAGGACAAGTGGTTTTTAGGACAAACGATAAAAGAAATGTCGAGGGAGACCCATGAGAATCATTACGAATATCTGATTATAAATGTTTAATTACTTGTTTACTTGTTTTCGTTTTGATTGTTAACATGTTTATGAAGCTTATGATTATTAATGTAGTTTTTTTTGCAGTGTCCCAATCACAACAGAGTATCATGTTTCATACCAAATCACTATGAATACTGATTATTATTAAAACTATGCTACGTCACCAACTCGCCAATTCTGTCGCATCAAAAACACATCTTGGAACATTTATTATATAAAAAGTAAAAACAAATATATAAAAGTTTTGGCGTTATAAAGAGACTGAACAACGCAGAACCATTGAAAGTTTTAATAACTCCTCAGGGAAAATTGCAGGAGAAGCCTAGTTCATTTCGGAAATCAACGTAGACCTTTGCCCAACAAAAGCTAATTAAATAATAAAGAGCGTACTCCCATCCTAAACGCCGCAACACATTTGCAAGTAGCAACAACCGTGGTATTGAGAGTATCATCTCCAAAAAAAAATAGGAATAGGTATTACATATTGGGTGCCGTGACCACGATACCGAACTGGCAACCCTAGCTATGACCGTTGCAGGGAATTAAAGAGTTCCACCAAGTAATTGTTATCTGAATGATTTAGTTGTTTGTGTTACCATCAACTTTATTATTCGAAGATGGCCTTTATTTACATTACGATCCAATTTTATTATTGGAAAAAGATTTCTTCACATATAAAAAATAATGACTAACTACCTAACATCTTAGTGAGTGACCACACTACTATAAGTACAGTAAATTAATCAAAAAAACAATTGTATAGCACGAATCAAATCATTTACTATTTGTAATAAATGTTTTGATTCATGTTCTTCAATTTAAACATAACTTAAGAATTGTGCATCTTTGAGGAACGAATCTGAGATTTTGTATTTAATGTTTCTAGGTAATAAAAGTGTGCAAAACTACAACAAACCAACAGCCAATGTTATGAATAATTAGAAATGTTCTATTTTAAGTAAAAACTCATGTCATGAAACATACAACTAGGTCACAAAATTAAAACGAGCTGCTGTCAGTGACGTGCTGCATACGCAATAAAAAGGCTAACAATTACGATTGCCTTAATGCGTTAAACCGCATAAAACAACTTTTTCCAAAACTAAAGCAGTCATCGTAATATTATGTAATTAACCTAAAACCTAGAAGTACTAAATCTTTTTTTGTACGTCTGAAAAAAATAAACAATTCCCAGAAAGACGATTCAAATATCAGCCCTATTTACTAAACAGAAAAGTCTCAAAATCTCACTCCGACGCTATGGCCTCCTAGCCTGAAGAAAACCTTTCCCAAAACCTCTTCCCATTTTCCATTCAAAAATCTAGCATATCGCCTGCCAAATAAAGTTCAAAACGATTTAACATCCTCAAATCAACCCGCAACCCCAAACCGAAGATTCCGAAGCGTTACCGCTTCTTGAACCTACAATATGTAATTCAAAATTCAACTTACATATTAACCCTCTATACTCACCACAAAAGTCCAAAATCCCTTAACAGCCTCATAATCTCAACCAGCCACTAAGCCTTCTCCTTTGCCGGGTAAAAACCTTTCCCACACGTTAAACAACGCATTATCAACTCTATTCAGTAAGAACGAAAGCCCAAATCGCCATAACAGCCTTAAATCTCTACCCACTACCCCAAGCCGAAGATACCCGAGAGTTTCCGAAGACGGCCGAGTTGCGCCGGAGTGGAAGCATCTGTCGAGGCGCGTGCGTGCGCAGGTGGCGAGTCGACAACCGGTGATAACGTATCGAAGATTCATGCGACCAATGTAGTAGGATTTATATAAATTCTACCATTATAAAGGCCCTTTTAAAATATACAATTTTCACCGATGACAATCCAATTTCCTAACAATGTAAACAACCATTTTGATCGTAACCTAACATTTATGTTTTTAATGAAATCTCCAAGATTAAGTCCTTTATCTTACGTTTTGTATGTTACAATAACACGACCATATCATTAGTGAACGTCTTCAGTGGTTTTCGATGGGGTAGTGTGAGAATATATGCCACGAGCGTTTCCAATGAAAGAATAAAGTGTCCCAAGATTTTCTCTCATTCCGTTACCATCCTTAGCTTTTGTATGGCGGTGACCAAATGGAAGGTTTGAGATACTTTTTTTTCTCGAACTAGGATCGAAATAGCTCGCGATTCAGAGTTCAAAATCCTCAGATCGTGATTTGAACCCGAAATATTCGTAGTTATCGTGATTTTATCAGTTTAAACTACATCAATAATCTGTACATAAATCTCCATTCATTTGTGACTATTAAAAAGATAAGGAAACGTACCGAAAATATGAGTGTCACCTACCGTGGCCCCGTCTGGGTCAAACAAAGTCAAACCATAAGCCACCTGGCCAAGTGGCCACTGCCAACTTGAACTAAAAATGACCCTTATTCCGTTGGCATAAGTGTCAAAGATGGCGATGTCACATTAGCATAAGTAAGACTATTAGGTTATTATTTATGTGGACTGGTGTCGCTAATTTTGATGATTTTGTCGATTTGTGGCGGCTTCCTTCCTTTTTCGTGATCTTTATTAAATAACTGCGTTTCTAGACCGACAGACAAACTAAGGAGTAGAGGATGATCTCGGTATACTGAGTTTAAATAAAGAGAACCGGGAATTCGCGGTGGCGGTACTATACTATATTGTATTGTAGGTATATTTTTCCTGATTTATTCGCTTAATTTTTATAGGAGGGTTATCTAAGTATCCACTGTACTAGGTCGAATAATGCTGAAAAGGGTAGGAACAGCCGTTAAAGGAAAAGCTTGAAAAGGAACACATTTTGTAAAAAACAAGATGAAAGTACTTACTTCATTTTATTTTATTCGATAGAAAAATGTGATTCAAATTTTCAGATTTGTTTTAAGTTTCATTTAAACTTTCTGAACTTATGAATTCTGAAGACGTATAAATTTATACGTCGGGGCCAAAACACTGACAAAAAACGGGGATCACCGCACAAAATACCCATGCTTAAATTGCAACGGTTACCTAATACTCACGTATTTTTATCACAATAGGCGTGACATGTTTCGACTGCATCGGGCAGTCATCGTCGGACAGATTGGTGTTGTCACCTTCGCGGCTCGGGCATCGGGTCGAAACATGTCACGCCTGTGATAAAAATACGTGAGTGTTAACCGTTGCAATTTAATATCAGTATCAGTATGACTCACGAAAGTTTAAATTATACGAGTATACCTATTTTTTATTTGAGATAACTTGGTTTGGCTTTGCACCGTAGTTCAAGTAGAATGTGGAGGGCAGAGGTCTTTTGGTATGGGAGTTTTCAAAATGCATATATCTGATATATCCTATTGTAATATTATCTATCCGTTCCTCCATTTTCCATACGCCCGCCAAATATCATTCATCAAACATAAAGTCAAACTTAATAACCACCGAAACCTGTATATCAATAATACATGCTTAATGTTGCTAATGTGGACATTTGTATTCACGGTAACAAGATATTGTGTGACGTGAGTCGCATGATGTGACAATATGATCAAATTAAAGTGGATAAAAATTACGGGTTTTTGGTTTATTTCCTTGTGCTGTCGCAAATTGGTTGACGGTAAACCGCTGATTTTTCGCAGGGAGTCAAGATGACCATCGTTCCTCGAAAACGCTAAGTTTAAATGTAAATAATAAGGACAAACAATAAATTAGTGATAAAACTACATTATTTATTAATAGAAATATAACTTTAAAAAACACAATACACGTAATTAGTTATCTGAACTTATGAATAACGCCATAAAACTTAAACCGATTTCCAAAAACGAAGATTTATCTCACGGACAAGTCGTAATTGGGCGTTTTTATTTTTTGTTGTAAAAAAATCATTTTTTGAAAATTTGAAATTTCTTAATTGTTTTCTATTCTGAATTGCGAGCTCTTTCAATCGTAGTAGGAGAAAAAAAGTGTCTCAAGATTTGTTTTCCATTTCTCCACCATCGTTTCATAGATTTAGTATGGCGGTAGCGAAATGGAAAGTTAGAACACTTTTTTTTCTCTCCTACTAGGATTGAAAGAGCCAGCGATTCTGAGTAGAATAGAGATAAAAATTTCCAATATAGCAAAAAGTGATTTTTCTACACCAAAAAATAAAAATGCCCAATTAAGCTAAAACTATACCCAAGTATAAAAGAGTTGGAGTCAATGGAAGTGTTATAACTCGTGAATTAATACAATTAATAGTAAATAATTGAGTGTGTAATGGCCTCGGAACTCGGAACTGGCTCCGAGCACCTGCGGACGGGATTACAAGCGGGCTTCTACCTACATATGAAGAGCCCAGAAACATTCATTACATTACAGCCCATTTTAAACTTAATTACGTATCAAGTTTTTTTGTACTACTGCCGAAAGAGTAATCATTTGACGGAGTTTAACGTGTCAAACATCTTGTGCCAATCAGGGTTAGCTTAACCCAGGGTTAACTGTCAAGTGTATAACCGCTTAACTCCGTGTTGAATGACTGCGGTTGGTGAAAGTGGAAGGGGCCCGAAGAGGTCTTTTCTTTGGGTATGATTTACCACAATTTCGCTTACACACTATAATTTACAAAGAATAAAAACTAATAAGTAAAACATTTATTTTCAAAATATATACAGTAAATGTAACGTACTTTGTACTACCTCATGTACTACATGTACTTACACTACCTCAACCTACTTTAAATCTAAAATAGGTCCTCGAGGCGTTGTACCTAGGATGCTGGCGGCATTTCCTCGTTGAATCGCAATGTTGATACGTTGGCGAGGAAGCCACTAGCTCTTCGGTCACCAGTTACATCATCAACATAAACTAATAAGTAATTTAATACGCTTATTAAAAATCCACATGCTCGAGCAAAAGAGAGCGGGATAGATGTAATTTCAAGAGCACGCGAAAAATGAAAAGGCGATAGTAGGCGCGTCAAAATAAAACGCGTAATCAGATAATTGCTGTTTACAACTAAACTAAATTGTTTGTAGACAAAAGCTTTTACCAGATTTAAGAACTAATTATTACTCAACTTTTTAACTAATAATCATATTTATAGATTGAAGGGTTTCGAACTTTCGACGTTCTGAAAACCATGTAAAAAGATACCAGTTTGAAAAATAAAAGTGTCGAGGCTTTTGTTAACAATCATGTTTTCACGTTTACCAGTTTGAAGGAAATATGTTGAAGTTTTATGTGTATGAATATCAGATACCTAGTTGTTATCAATATTGAGATCTCGTCTAAATGATAACAATTTGACCACTGGTCTCTTAAACGGCCTCCCTAGCCTAGTTGGTGACTCTGCCTACGAAACTGGAGGTCCCGGGTTCGAATCCTGGTAGGGTATTTATTTGTGTGTTTATCACGAATATCTGTTCCTGAGTTATGGACGTTTCCTATGTATATATGTATGTATTTATCTATAATAAGTATTTATATCGTCGCCTACGAGTAATACCCATAATACAAGCTTTGCTTAGTTTGGGACGAGGTCGATCCATGTGAGATTCTCCCCAAGTATTATTTATTTATTCATAGCATTATACAGACATGTTTTATCAATAATATATCGAATAAAATTATTAAAACCATAAAAGCACCATGTCAGACGTATAAAAAACGGAACCAGTTCAACATTGAATTCACATTAAACCTAATTATGCTAAAAAGGTACCCCTTTTTTACACATAGCTCTTATTGCTGTGACGTTAAGGACTATTATGAAAGTTATCAAAGGGTATAAAAGCCTATAGTGAGCCAGTGGAGTTGAATGACCCTGCTTTTTGACGGGGAAGAGAGATAGCGTTATTTTAAAAGGGTTCTTTCTTTTGACAAGTGAAACTTAGAAGGCTATATATTATAGCATAATATACCAGAGTCGCGGGTTCCAATCCTTTCCGAGGTCATGAATTTTAAATAAATAATTAAATATTATAGGAAATTCTTACACAAATTGACTAAGTCCCGCAGTAAGCTCAAGAAGGCTTGTGTTACGGGTACTCAGACAACGATATATATAATATACAAATAAATAGAAAACGTCCATGACTCAGGAACAAATATCTGTGTTCATCACACAAATAAATGCCCTTACCGGGATTAGAACCCAGGACCATTAGCATAGCAACAATCCAAACATTACACATTAGTTTTGGATTGGATCATCACTACATAGTATAAAACAAAATCGCTTCCCTCTGTCTGTATGTATGCTTAAATCTTTAAAACTACGCGACGGTGTTTGATGCGGTTTTGTTAAATAGAAGAGGAAGGTTTATATGTATAATAAATTGCACCCGTGCGAAGCTGGGGCAGGTCGCTAGTGTCATATAGAGAAAAAGTTAAAGGGTTATGAGGAGTCTCCTTCGCTACGGACCCCTGGCCCGAGCGAAGGGGAGCCCAAGACCTCGGCCAGACAAAGGGCCCTCGGTAATTGCACGGGCTGCGCACGCGTCGCAATCGCGGGACCCATACAAATTCCTATAGTATTTATGTATAAAAGCCCAAATTTCAATAGTAAAGGATTTTGAAAGGACAAACTGAATTATTTACACTTTTGACGGTATCGTTTTTGGCGTGTTTCCCCGCCCGGCTGGTACTGGAAGGTCATATTAAGCTCTTTAGCACAGATAATATAATAGCTCTTAAGAAAAGATATTTATCTCTCATAGAAAAAGCTAATACAACCTTTGAATACTACGCAAAAAACAATTGCACATTTTTTTTAAATGACCGACAATTAAATGTAGAAATTAAATAAGGTGGAACTAAACTTAAACAACGGTGGCAACACTAGTTCTTTATTCAAATATGTCATTATTTTCGTCGCTTGTAAAAGGGCTTTTATATAAGCGACGATTTTTTTCATATTCGTTATCGATATGTCCGATATTGATTTTGTACTTGATTTTTTAATCATTTCCCACTCTCTGAACGTGATCATGACCAAGCTTTTTTTCCTTTACTATTTGTTTTAATCAGAAATTTCTGCGAACAATACCAATTTTTTTAAGAAAAAAGGTAAAGGGGTAAATTTCATGACTTCGGGCTGGACTCGAAACTGAGCCTCTAGAATACTCGAAAACCGTAGCCCGAGTTTCTCCCCCATATGCCTAGTTTTTGCCTAAGGGGGGCTCTTAGCAACATCTATGGTTAGTATTTTTTAATCGGCATCTTTATTCATATTCCTAAGGATCTCTAGTTACAGCGAGGGGAGCGTTCTGAGACCTCAGACCGGCGTCAGTCAAAGGGCCCGGCGGTAATTGCGCGATGCGCACGCGACGCGCAGAATTCGGATCCGTCGGTACAATCTTTACAGATAATCGATAAGATGTATTCAATAACGTCTTACAGTGAACCATATAAAATACTTGAGCTACAAACAAAACACTCTGTACCTTATTACCGAATTAAAACTATCGTGGGACATATTATAAAGTAGTCCATGCAACAGTAATATAATAAGTAACACTAGAAGGTGGGAAAAACTAGTGTATGCAACAGCTCATGATTGGCTCTTCAAACTCTCGACTTCGCCACGTTTTGTAACGGCAACCCTCGACTCCCTCAAGTTTTAAGAGCCAATCATGAGCTGTTGCACACACTACTTTTTCTACGATACCTAAAATAGCGAGAACAAAATCTCGAAAGGTGGCAGAATGTGGAAGATGTCGTATGCCCACTACTTATAATATATACTTTTTTAATATCGCTGTCAGTCTGTATGTATGTATGCTTAAATCTTTAAAACAACGCGACGAATTTAGATGCGGCTTTTTTTAATACATAGAGTGATTCAAGAGGAAGGTATACTCGTATATGCATAATATACCCGTGCGAAGCCGGGACGGGTAGTTTGCAATAAAAAAGGGCACATCAAAAGTTTTACCCGACCTATTGCGAAAGCCTATTATTAGCCAAGCATATGAAAGGGGTAGCACTGATGACAGGGCGCTGTTGTATAAACCACTAACACCTAATTATCTACTAGAATATTAGATGCACTACGTCAGTGTCCTTGTATGCTTGGCTTAGTAACGTAACGAACCTACATACCTACATAACCGCACTCACATATCCCGCACCTCCTACAATCACTACATAGTATAAATAAAGTAAACAAGTCGCTTCCCACTGTCTGTCTGTATGTATGTATGTATGTATGTATGCTTAAATCTTTTAAAACTACACAAGTTACGCTGTTAAGCTATTCTAAGATGGAGGTGGACAAAACAGGAATGTACAACATGTGACCCCCCTGAAGTTGCGTCCATAGACTACGGTGACCGCTTTCCATCAGGCGGCCCGTATGCTTGTTGGTCACAGTCGTGGTATAAAAACAAGATGTTACTTCTGACTGTCCAGGGTATACGCAGCAGTCTTCGCCAACTTCTTCCTCTTTCTTATTCTAGTGGTTGTGGCCATTATGCAGTGGCCGACATACTGGCTTGGATCTGGTTGGTCCACCTCATTGGAGATCTTCCTAGTGCGTTCCACTCTCTCTTACACAACTAGAAGCTATGAACTCTCCCCTCGTTGGATATCTTCCTAGGTCTGGTGCCTTCCACTCTCTCTTACACAACTAGACGCTATGGACTTAGCGCCAACAAATCTAACAAAGCGTCGATTTTGGCCACATCACGGCTTTACCTCCACGGTACATATTGGTTCACAGTGGTAACATAGTCGCCCCGAACTTGAACTCCCGACCCCTATATCTCGGCAACCCCTCGACCGATTTAGCTCATATTTGATCTTAAGAATCATATTTATCTCATCTAACCACCTGCCAAATTTCACAACGATCCGACCAACGATACTCGAGTTATCGACGAACAAACACACAGACGGATTTTCATAGATTGGAAGACCGAGAAGACGAGCTATTGATAACTAGGCATCTTGAAAACTAAGCATTCTGATAAAAATCGAGTTTAATGGATCCTCTACACCTGGTAAGACATATTTATTTATTTATTTATTTATTTAACCTTTATTGCACAAAAGAAACCTTAACGTACAAAAGGCGGACTTAATGCCAGAAGGCATTCTCTACCAGTCAACCTTAAGGCAAAACAGAAAATTTGTGGGCGGTGCTAGTAATAGTCAAAACCGAAATAGTAAGAACAAGTCAATCTATAAATATTAATTACATATACAGTAAATACATTATATAAACATAAATACATTTATGTATATATTGATACATAAATACATACATACATACATATAGATAAATACGAGATTCATCGAAAATAAACTCTAAACTTTCAATCTGCTAGCAATAAGAGCACGGACAGACCTTTTAAAGGCACATTTGCTAGGTGATTCCTTGACATTAAGGGGAAGGGTGTTCCACAGGCGCGCCACTGTAACAGAGAAGGAGTTTGACATAAAACCAGTGTGGTGGACAGGGATGGAAAGGGACAAATTTCCAGAAGAACGAACCATATTAATATACTTATATCGGCTAATCACACTGATTGATTGATTGTGCGCAGAGCAATCGCCGCAAGCGCTTCTCACTTATGAATATGGGACGCGGACCGTTCCGAAACATGTCGAGCCATTTTCGACTTTATAGACGTGAGTAACCGTCCATTATATTAATATATACACGGGAGTTTTCTATTTAAAACCTGGTAAGTCATACAATTTTTCATTTCATTTCATTTATAGAAATCATGTGGTACAAAACAGGTGTTACATTACATTAGGTTGGTTCACACATGAACCCCCTTGGGGCACAGCAAGTATTTCTTAAAAATAAACCTAAAAGTAGGAAAAAACCCTTATACAGTTCTTCGACCTCTATGAACTCAATATTTGCTCAATAAAAAACTGATAAATACTTAAAGGTGTCTTAGATTTTTTGTGGACACGTGCTAACTTGAATATTTGCTGATAACGTTATCTCTGTTGATATTTCGTATACAACTACATACATAGTTTGTTTATCTAAAAGGAAGGGTGAAGGGAGATTTCAAAGGACAAGTAGGACTAGCAATGTGTTATGTGCAGACATAAAAGTTTTGGTGGCACGAAGAAAATTGAGCTAGGGACTTTTTTTAGTTTTGTATTCAAAATATATAAAGTAAGTAAGTGTAACTTACCTATCTACCTCTCCCTTCCTCAAATATAAAATAAAATAGGTCCTTGAGGCATTGTATCTAGGCATTGCAATACTAAATTTCTCAGAAAAAAAATCGGGAGGCGCTTTCTTTTACTTAAAAAAAAACAGGTATTTATTGGAGATAAAAGAAAAATGGAAAAGTTGCTAAGCTGCCTCTTAATGCGCATACAAGGGATATAGTTAGAAATTCGGGGCCACTGGTGTGGTCTCGGTAGCTCAGTTGGAAGAGCGATGAGCGATCAGAGTCGCGGGTTCGAGTCCCGCCTGAGGTAAATTTTTACACTTTTCCTTTCTTTCTAAAAAATTTACTAGGGACTTCCACACGATATTATTTTATCGATAAAATGTACTTTCTTATGAAAGTAGTTATGTTATTGATATGAGATAACGTATATTACGAATATGCAACATGCATACCTATTGCACAGTGTGAAGTATTAAGTAATATTTAAAACGGGTCACTCACGTAATTTAGTCGATTTTCGCTCGACATGTTTCGTTCTTTACGAAGAAAGAACGAAACATGTCGAGCGAAAATCGACTAAATTACGTGAGTGACCCGTTTTAAATATTATTTAATATGTTCGAGTCTCACGAGAGTTTTATAGTTAAAATTGCTAATCTATACAGTGTGAAGTATTTATAAATCGATTAATTTTTAAATTCCTAAGTGGTATATAGATAACAATGATGGGTAGTAGTAGCATGTTTTAGTTAATATCGGGGGGCACGGCCCCCGCCAAGTCAAGCGCTAAGCAAACACTGCCGTACCATCCTTTACTAGAACTATTTTGATTTTTGCCGCATTTTCAGGCCCCTATTTGAGAACCTCTGGATAAGACCAGAACGCAGAAATTTTCGTCATCTATTTTACCCGGTTAACTTAATAGCTAATTATGAAATGTCATTTCGATATAAGTAAACAGTCATTGATAATGATAAATTTAAAATTCCAAGTCCCCAGTTAATAACATTATCGCCTGTTCTTCCCTCCCAGCAGGGAAGAAAAGTGCCACTTTGATCCCTCCTAGCTTGAACAGAAAAAGCCCTCTACCATACCCTCCCCATTCACGACCCAACTTTAACTGATCCACGTGAGTGACGTGGGTCACTCACGTGTGAAGAAAAAGAAAATTAATTTACCGTTCGGCACAGTTAAAAAAGATTAGTTAATATGTCTTTAAACAGTATCCGTAATCCAAAGTTATACATATTCGAATCGGATTTTGTTTTCTGCCTTTCGAATCCAATTCAAAGTTTTTCAATTGGTACATTTCTAAGCATATTTTGTAATATTAAGGTATTGGCCTTTGTTTTTTAATTTTAGTTCAAACTGAATTCTATTTTGGAGTGGTATGGTGGCTTTTTTTTAAAACGTCCTGACATTCATAGGAAATTTCAACTGTAATCCGGAGTCAGGAAAACTAACTTAAAAAATAATATAGGTGGTAATGAAGTACCAAATACCACCCATTTACAACTCTGCCCACAAAAAAAAAGAAATGACCCAGCCTTATCCCCACCCTATTTTACGGTAATCGGAATAAAGTGTCACTTACGTAACAGAATTAGCATCCCCCCCCTGCCCTCCTCGTCCTGCCAATTCACAACGGCCGCATATTTTTGCGTCGGTGGTTGACCGGCCATTTCAGCGGTTCAACTGTTTTATCGCTTCGAGTGCCGAGGGACAGGCGGCAGCGGACAAGCTTTTTTAATACCACGACGGCAAACAAGCATACGGCCCGCCTGATGGAAAGCGGTCACCGTAGCCTATGGACGCGTGCAACTCCAGGGGGGTCACATGCGCGTTGCCGACCCATTAAAATCTTGTGCACTCCTTTTTTGAAGAACCCCATCGGAAAATCCTCGGCAGGGAGCTCATTCCACAGCCGGAGCGTCCGCGGGAGGAAATTCCCCAGTTTAACACACACACGTACACGTACACGTTGGTATTGCAGTGGCGGGTCGTTCGTAGAACTCGATTCCTGCCGGCTTCCCTTGCGTGAGCTAATCTAGCACTATTTTCTTAACGACTTACAGAAAAACAGAAAACAAAAATATTTAGATGCTCCGCCATTGTGGCATTGACATTGCAGGAGCATCCACGAGAATGTTCGCCGATACAAATACAAGACGAAGTCGAGTTTTGTAATAATAGACCCGAGAGTTTTAAGAACCAATTATGAGCTGTTGCTTACGCTAGCTTTTCTACAACAGCCTCTACACGCTCTACTTTTCTACACGCCTTTCGAGACTTTGCCTTTTTCCGCTATTTTAGCGGAAAAAGGCAAAATCTCGAAAGGCGGCAGAATGTGGAAGACTTCTATAGAAAAAAAAACAGTGCTAATATATTGTATGAACAACATCCATAGGAGCAGTTTTATGGAATACCATACACAACGTTATAATTTATACATTTCAGTCATCTAATTGACGGAATAGAAGTGCTGGAGTAGAAAAATAAAAATTAACTACATTCGCGATAGACCCGTTCCATGGTTACAAATTATAAACTTGGAACTCTTTGAGAACTGTTATATCGCTTATAGTGTCAAGGGGCAGGCGGCAGTAGAAACCTGCATTTGTTGTACGAATAATGTTGTTATCGGTTTGGTTTGGTCTCCTACACAACACCGACTGAATTCGGCACTATCCGAGTCAACATGACTACAACCAGTGTGCAGCCATTAGTTGCATTGCATTCGATTGCGACTGCGGCATTCGACAGTATGTCCGTCTCGCTCCTGCCAGAGTCGAAATCGAAAACTTAACTCATGGTACACAGGCTTGACTCTTACCACTTACCTCCACCGCTCGGCGCTTGTCCCCTGCGCCGCAGTCAACTGTTCCGTTTACCGCTGTAATGACCAAATTGGCACTTACCTGCAAAGAGACGCAAAAATCAGTGGGACATAAGGATGGGAAAAACAATCGAATATAAATAATGAACCCCAGCGTATAATTCATGCCGGTTTCGTCATAATGACGTGTATAAACACAGAGGATGATTTTAAATCCGTAATGAGTTAATGACAGATAAAGTCTATCAACGTTCGATTGGAACGTCGAACTTAACAGTTTTGACACTTAAAAAATAAAAAAAATTATTCTTCAAGTAGGCAAATTACTATGCACTTTTGAACGTCGAGTTAAAAATAAATGGCACCGGCAAGAAACTCGGCGGGACACATCTTTGCATAACATTACATCATAAATCTAACATGCAATAATAATTCAGAGCATGACCAGCAACAACAAACATTTTCAAATAAGCACCTACTATTGCCAGACATCCCTATCGTTGATATAATCATTAATTTTGTAATATGCTCTCGAAATCAGGGTTTTTTTTACAACAGCTTTGAATTTAGTGTCTGTAAGCTCAGTAATATTTTTAGGTATCTTATTATAGAATTTAATACAATTCCCCAAAAATGACTTTCTTGTTTTAGCCAGTCTATAAGATGTTACTTTAAGCTTTCCTGTATTTCTGGTAGCCTTTGGCTTATCAATATTCGTTGGGAAATTGTGTGAATTATTTCTTACATACATTATTATTTGATATATATATAGCGACGGCAGAGTTAGAATATTTATTTCCTTAAAAAAATCTCTCAAAGACTCACGCTTCCCCATGTTATAAATTGCTTTAACTGCTCTTTTCTGTAATATGAATACTGACTCAATGTCAGCCCCAGATCCCCACAAAATAAGACCGTAACTAATTATACTATTAAAGTAAGCAAAGTAGACTAACCGTGCCGTAGCTACATCGGTAAGCTGCCTTATTCTCCCGACTGCAAAAGCAGCGGAGCTCAACCTGCTTGACAGTGCAGTTATGTGGGAGCCCCATTGCAGTTTGGGAGTCAAGAGTAAAACCCAAAAATACAGCAGTTTCAACAAATTCTATTTTATGGCCATTTAACTTAATATTAGAAGCGTCACGAGAAGGTGTTAATGAAAATCGAATGCATTTTGTTTTAGTACTATTCAATGACGGCACTATTCATTCAAACGTAAAACCTGAAACATGCTCTATGAAGCTTGACGTCATTGGTCTGACATCGGCATGAAATGTACGCTCCCTGATTATGAATTGAACGAGATGTCATATACTACAGAAAAAGTGACCAAGGCCCCCGGTGGGCAGGGCTGGGATCGAACCAGCGACCTCCTGCTTTCGCGGCAGACGCCGTAACCAATGGGCTACCCGATCACGGCAGCCAGAGTCCGAAATTTCCTAAGTATATGCAATCCTTTCTCATTTTAAACGTTTTTTAAGGTACGTTCCGCCAATCCTACAGCTCAAACTTAGGTCGAGGGCTGCCTTCTAGATAATCTTTACAGATTGTTGTCAACTAGAAGCGAGAGTGACGTCACCATTCTATACAATTGTAAAGCACGGATCACTTACAAACAAAAATACATAAATAAAAACAAAAAACAAGAATCAAAACATCCTATTAATATTGTAAACGCGAAGTTTGTAAGTATGGATGTTTGTTACTCTTTCACGTAAATACTACTGAATGGATTTTAATGAAACTTTACAATAATATAGCTTATACATCAGAATAACACATAGGCTACAATTTATTAAGATATTGCGCAGACGAAGCCGCGGGTATCAGCTAGTAATAAATGAATATATTCGTGCTTTATTGTAATCGAACACAAGTCAAATTAATCGATTAAATGATGATGCAAAAATAATCGATTGTGTTTTTTAGTTGCTCTAGGAATTTATATTTGGTTATAAAAATAAAAGACCGATAGGAATAGTTATGGTAATATACCCGATATGTATAGGGAAAATTCTGCGTGGGGTAAAGTTCTCCATACAAATCTGGTGCATAACCGAGACCGGCACAACGCTTGATAGGAATAATCGATTAAAAACCAGGTAAAACATACCAACGTAATATATTTTTAATTAAAAAATAATTATGTATTGTAGTGCCGATTAATATAATATCAATGTCGAGTGCATTACAAACGATAGATTACTAGAAAACTAATTATTAGAATGTAAAAAATAGTTTTTTAAATGTGGTGCATATATACATAAGTTTATAAAAGTTAAGATTTTTATTTGAATAACATACATAAAAAACACAAGAAAATAAATCTAACCTAAGAATGAAAATAAATAAACAGGAAACAATAATAATAAATAACAAAAATAGATATTTAGACGACGCCGAGGTTTAAGGCTTTTACATAAGTTTATTCATTTTATAATTTCTAAAGTCATCATTTTACAAATGATCAAAAATCCGAAGAATTAAGAAAACCGCGTTTCATTGTCGGTGAAAAAGGGAGAGACCTTTACAAAGAACATCAATCGAGAATTAAATCGATTTTTTGATGTCAGATGTCTCATCTCTAGTCACTGGGTCACCAGACCACGGATAAAACGTGTAATCAAGATGCTGGGTATCGTACTCTGATTAGGAAAAAATAACAATTGTAAAGCACGAATCAAATCATTTATTAAATGTAATAAATCTGCCGCGAAAGCAGGTCGCTGGTTCGATCCCAGCCCTGCTCACCGGGGGCCTTGGTCACTTTTTCTGTAGTATACGACATCTCTTTTTATTTATAAAAAATAAGAAATAAACAAACTGGCGACGACCGGTTGGCGTAGTTGGTTTGGTAGTGACCCTGCCTGCTAAGTCCTGGGTTCGAATCCCGGTGAGGGCATTTATTTGTGTGATGCACACAGATATTTGTTAATGAGTCATGGATGTTTTCTATGTATTTGTGTATTATATATATCGTTGTCTGAGTAACCGTAACACAAGCCTTCTTGAACTTACTACGGGACTTAGTCAATTTATGTAAAAATGTCCTACAATATTTATTTTATTTATGTAACCAAATAAAATAACAAGTAAATAAATATATAACCCAATAATATCTGAAAAGACGAATACAATTTTGATTATGTCTTCTACAAACCTAAAATCTTCACAGTTCTAACATCTAAGAACAATGTGCTTGTTTTAAAACCTTTTCGTTTCTTGGTTAAGTTTATTTCTAACAGGATTTAGCATTAATGCCTTTTCGGCAACCGACAAAGTTAAATTTTAGTAAAAACGATTATAAATAACGCTTCAAAGTTCTCTAACACCTCAGACCAAAAATACCGACCAAACTATCCGTTAAAGACACAAAAGAACTCAATAATCATAACTCCCAATATTCGCGTACCTGTATCTTACCATATGTCTCAAAAGCGCGCGTCCATTGTACAGCAAAAAAAAACAATCTTCCAAACATCTGGCGCATTACACCCCCATACCTACACCCTGCGAGACAGGTATATATAACAAGGCAGGTTAGAAAAGGACGGAGAAACAAAGCGCCCTAGAGAGCAAAAAATACAATTCGACGCACACGCATACTACACTCTAAAGTATAACGTCGTAAGCGCCGTGTAAAAGCAACACTTTTAACTGACTATACATAGACCTTACGCAGTTGCAATAAGGAGTAAAATAGGTGAGTTAGTAGTGTTGACGGTGTTGTGCGTTGAAGTCGTTCTGTTGGAGGCGAAGTTCCGTTTCCGAGTTTTGAATCTCGGGGTTCTGATACGGTTTTTTTTGTTAATTTTGGTGAGAGTTGATGAAAGATCACGGGGTTTTCGTAGAATGGCGACGCTTGACCACTTACTATGCCTGAATGCTAGGGCTTGATCTTGTTTATTACTGTGATGACGAGATAAGTGTGATTACTGATTACCATGAATTTTATGTAGCAACGAGGCGATAACGATTGCGCTATTCGCAAGTATTTGCACCAGTTAAGAACGAGCTAAATACAAACATTGATTGTCATTCTACAGAAACTCAACACTTACCACTTGTACGCAACTGTATTGGATAGCGACTGCGACGTTCGGTATGTCTGTCTCGCTCCTGCCAGAGTAAATAGAAGCGAGATGGACATACTTTCGAGCGCCGCATATCGAATATAGTTGCGTGCAACATGGTAAGCACAATACTGTCAATGAAGGTTTCAAAATTAAAAAAAATACGTTTGCTTTATCATATCGTTATTTCGTAACCACGTCCATTTAACGATTTAACATGTTCGACTACTTCGGTTATTTTAAAAACATTTAGATAAAGATTCTGAGCCCTTTCTCAATTTATAAATTAAAATATAGGTACACACTACACATGTAAATCACTCATAAAAAGAGACTTCGATAGAACCAAAATCCTATGAAACTAGTGGTACCAACATGGAGGTATCTCCTTACTCATAAAAAAACAATCATTAAAATCAATATATAATTGACGAAGTAAGCCTGTAACGAACATACAGTAGAATTGAGAACTCATTTTTGAAGTCAGCTAAAACTACTGGAGAATTATTTTATAACAATAAAACGGGAAACAGAAAAACTAATCGGGCGACTAAAATACTAACTGTGTGAGGATTACCGCGAGTCGATTTTCCGCTAGGGGGGTAGTGGAACGTGGGTCCTGCGGAAACATTTCAAACGTCACTTTGACAATTCTCATACTGACACAGGACCCACGCATGAGTGGCGCCGCCTGGTGAGCGACAATACGGTAGCTCCCATTAGTCGCAGATGGAACAGTCGCAACTCGCAAAGTGAGTATTTCAGTCGGCACGATCTATTTTTTTAGGCTAGTTTACAACAAGAACAACACACTATAACATAACCCAATTTGTTACCCAAATAGGCTAATAAACAATACTAAAGCTTCCATTTAAATGTAATAAATATCTAATTTAACCACTCTGATAGTGACGATTGAATTTAAATTTAAATTTACATAAGTTGCTTGTAACTTCAGGTCTGATTTAGAGTGGAAGTGTAGAAGATACTATAAAATATATGGTTATATCGGGATTATGCAAAAATGCATTTCATTTACACATCGATGCATAAAAAGTTATACAAATGGTTTAATATTCAGATAAACTGCAAAGTTTATGGCAAAACGAGAATAAAACTTAAGATTTAAGCATATTTTAACTTATCTTCACATGAAATTGTAAACTAAGAAACTAAATACATATAATCATAGAATGTCCCCAGTTGTTATTACCATATAAAACTTTACTAGTGTATAAAATACAGAATTAAAACTCTTAGCCTAGTCGGTCGGTAGTGACTCTGCCTACGAAACAGGATCGAGGGGATGAATGAGTATGATTGGTTATATTCGTCAATAATAAATATGAAAGAGTTTCTTAAATATCCTAAAAACCTACAGAAACTTTAATATCAAAATGTGATAGTTTTATTTAAATATCAATATTTTTTATAAGTAAGTACTTACTTATTGTAAATTGGATTCTCGCCAATTGAAATGTAATTCAAAACTAGTAACGAGGGTGCACTGAAAACCAGCGCTGATGTTGCCAAGTCAGCCTTTTGTCAGATAGTAGTGTTGTTGTGTTTAAAATTTTATTGCACATAACACCTTATAATAATCTTTTCATCACACCTGCTCGTAAATGGTGATATTATATGCAAGCATACTTACACTTAAAGAGCTGTATTATTCCCATGGTTTTAAAGGATTCTCATACTACTTTACCGCCCGCGTGGAGCTCGCGGAGGACCTGCCCCGCACGCGCTCGCAGCACGCAGTCACTCCGGAGTACTGTGGACTGTGCAACTACACTACCGCTTATCATTATTGTTTCTGCCGCCTGTATAGAGTTTATTTATTTCCTTGCAAATGTGATGAAAAACATTGTGTGTACCACGGGCAGTAAGGGGATTACTAACTCGGGTCATTTAAAGCCCTCCGCCTACGGCGTCGGGCTTCAATAGACCCTCGTAAGTAATGCCCTTCTTACCGCCCTAGATGCACAATGTACTATTCTCCACCTAAACCTGCAATCAAAACCCCCAATTCGCACAGTGTCATCCATAGACAATTCCCACGCCGCCAGGAAGCGACCATAGACCCTAAACCATTAAAAAAAAAACACCCGCATACGATCGAACATCTGTCGCTCCTACACATACATAGCAGGTATAGCTGTCCCTCTCCAACCTGCGCTAGTGGATATGCGCGTCTCTCTCAGGACCTGTATTTGAATGTGGAATTATTTATATTTAACGGTAGGGTTATGTAAGGTAAGTGTTGAGGCGTTTTTAAATTACTTTCGAGTTTGCAGAAGGAAAATAAAGAATGTGTAAATATAAATTATAATTATAACAGACCAGACGTACAAAAACGAACGAAACTTATGTACTTACGAAATAATATTTAATATCTACCAATCGCTTTTCGGTGAAAAAAAACATCGTGATGAAACCCGACTGATCCCAATAAGAACTTTCGTAAAACTAGCGCCTACGTAAAATGTTGGGATTAGGTGCCAAAGCGGACCCCAAGCTTCCTGAGCCATGTCATAAGAGACAAAAATAACCGAATTTAACCCTTGTTCCATTTTTTTCCCTACTAACCTTAAAATTTCTCAAAAATTCCAATATGTCCGATTGTTTAAAACTGCCATTGTCAAAATCCAGTTAATAGCTTTACGACAGCTATAAATGGAGTAATTATTTCACACCTTTACGAAGAACCCGTTGTTCAGGCTCTTTCTGACGTTAATTATTACTTTATAAGCTCTGAAGGCATCCGCTTACAACCAACAAGTTTATTAACGTGGATCAGAACAAGCGCATTCATAGTTATTGCAGGTTTTTACTCACAACTAACAAACCTATGGACCAATAAGTTGTCTGAAAATAAAGCTTTTCCTTTTTTTTAGGATTTTTAGAAAACTTATATTGATATTGACGAATGTAACCAATCGTGCTGATACATAAAGATTTAGAATATACTGTCGTGGTTTTTTGAAATCTAAAAACATAAAAATGAGGCACTGATCAAGATATTTCTATTAATTTTATCAACTTCGCGCAAATAACTTAATGTAAGTAATAGAACAAGAATATTTAGCAAATCCATACTAATATTATAAAGGGGAAAGTGTGTGTCTGTTTGTTTGTCCGTCTCACGGCAAAACGGAGCGACGAATTGACGTGATTTTTTAAGTGGAGATAGTGGAAGGGATGGAGGGTGTAATAGGCTACTTTTTGTCCCATTTAACGCGGAAGAAGCCGCGGGTAAAAAAACAATAAAATATCTTTAATTTCATAAAAAAAATTTTTTTTTGAAAAGAGTAGTCCATAAACCCATTTCTATTGTGCTAGAATAATTAGGTACTTACAATATTACAGGCGTAGTATTAGCAGTTGACAGGTCCCAAACACCTGTGGTACAGTTGTTTTTATCGCATTTTGTACGTTAATTAATTAGTGCTTTAAATATTTATGCTGTTGCAATTGTAGCAAATAGATAAAACCAGTGAAAATTTACATATTTTATTTAATTGCTTGAATATATATCGTATGGATAAAACGTTTTTAATAAAAATCCTTACCGATCAAAACGTGTACCGCAAAAATTGGTACCGGCGGCCGGTGGTTCCGAACTGATTTGGTTCAATATAAGTAAACATAAAAAAAATTCTATGGTTTACATTGTATAGGTACCGACTCGTACTTTAGTACATATGGTCTGGTATGGTTAACTAGAAATTATGGTTTTAAAGGTGAAAAAAGTGGAATACACATTGACTTAAGTATCAAAGAAATAGATATCGCCAAAATACAATAAAATTTATAAGATTTATAAGAAAATAATTTGTGATAATATTTTTGTAAGACTGTTTGTTTCATAATGAAAAAAATAAAAAAAAATACGCGGGTCAGAATGACATATTTAGCGAACAATTTGCAATTATTATGATACAAAGGATAAATGTGTCTTACGAAAAAGAGCTTACTGGCCTGGTAAGCATTAAGTATCAAATTCATACACAGAACTACCAACACTGTTAAAAGTATATAGGCTGTTGGCACTTACGGAACGTCACGTTCCAAACAAGACTATATGAAAAAGTGCCGCAACTGCAGCATTTTTATGGCGTTTTTTTTTCTGTTGATTGGGTATCCAGTTTTTTTATTCTTTATCTATGGGAACACATTTTTAAACCACTTTCGTTCGGCGTCATCTATTTATTTTACACATCACCTATTCATAAAAGGGTTTTTTCTTTTCAAACTAGGAGGGATCAAAGTGGCACTTTTCTTCTCTGCTGGGAGGGATCAAAGTGGCACTTTTCTTCTCTGCTGGGAGGGATCAAAGTGGTACTTTTCTGTTCAAGGACTACACATTTTTACGTTTTCAGGCATTAACTAGTGGCATCGTAGTATTGATATGATGCTGTTTTCGGCTTTTGTTTATTTCCTCTTAGATGGTGTGAAAAGCAGTATGTGTCACAGTATCAAAATTATTTTCGTCTTGGGCGTTAACGCTTGAATCCCTCATGACGCTCAGGATTCTACTTTAGAATCCCGAACGTGGTAAATGTAACGTTATGGGACAAGACCTAGTCCCAAAGTGAGCTCAACAAGGCTAGTGTTACCGACTACCTACCGACTATGCATATATAGGTAAGTTCTTAAACTTGCAGTGTACCAAATTGAATGATCTAAATTATTGACAGTGGATTTGCGAAATATAACAGTTTTGAAATGACATGAGCGCAGGTAGTAAAGGTGCTTTCGATCCCGTGGGAAAGGCTTTCTTTGTACAACGAAAGGTGTTTCATACCACTCAGAGTAACTGAATAGAAACAGGTCAAAAGCATGTCGGGCCATGCTTAGTGTAAGTTTCGTATTTAATCGTCCGTCATGATAAGCGAGATGGATACCATATACGGGCATGTTTACTACTACGATACGACTTTTTGCAAATAAAAATATCCCAAATAGTTATCTTTATAAAGATCTAGTTTCATGTTTTTTTTATATATTTTTCGTTCGAAAGTTAGAGGGGGCGGGGGATTTATTTGACTTCCTGAGCGATTATTTCCAACAATATTCACTTTATCAAATAATGTGTTAGTAAACCTCTATTCTTTTTCAAATGCCTATCTAACGATACCTCACAGTTTAACGATCATGATACGCGGTAGCTATGCGAAGGAAATACGATACAGCAAAATTATACAAGTTAAGCTTAAAAGGGCTCCAAAACCAAAAGGGGCCAAATTATATTAGTTATCAATTCTGTGGACAATTGAAATCTAATAAAACATTGTTATATCAACTCGTTTGTACTAAGTTAAACCATGTTCAACTTACATATCTCCCCTCATATTTACACATTACTCGTGCAATTCAATTTTCAATCATATTACTAACACGTTACAACTTAAATTCCATCATAACGTGTTGTACACACGTTATGATGTAGCTACAGAAAAAACTAGTATTCAAATTGAGTCTAACGAACAAACAAAAATAAGCTTTAAAACTAACGTACTAAATTCTGACTTAGCCATTTTAAATTCTAGCTTCATTCCAGTCTGAATTAAACCTTAAACTTGACTATATAAGGTTGATATTAAAAAAGCGCGTAATAAGTGGCCATTTTGTAAAGAAATTACAAGCTAAAATGAATCTTATTGGCTAACGTTAAGGTAGAATTTTTATTGTTTATGATCCGCAAGGGGCGCGCGCGCACCCTACTTGTACACGGTAAGGTTTTCAATATTGTTGGAATTTCATTAAATATAGTTGAAAGAGTTGGTGCATTCAATTGATGGTGGTAAAAAATAATGAACATCCGATGATGGTTTATTTTGATTATGGTTCAACTTTGGCGTGTGATTGGGAAATTTATTAGGTTTAGGGTGGTCACAAGTCCTGGCATTTATTTATTATCGATAACAATGTTTTTAATAAATACTAGCGACCCGCCCCGGCTTCGCACGGGTTATTTATTATACATATACTAAAACCTTCCTTTTGTTTCACTCTATCTATTTAAAAAAACCGCATCAAAATCTGCTGCGTAGTTTTAAAGATTTAAGCATACATACATACAGACAGCGGGAAGCGACTTTGTTTTATTCTATGTAGGTATCTATTCTTATTCGTATTCTTATCACTTACAAATCATAATACTAGAAGTAACCGACATACCTACGATTAATATCGCCATAGTACCTTCCTAATTGCTGGTAGAAACTGGACGCTGAAAGCTCAAGACAGGAAAATATACTAACTAGTGACGTAGTAGCAGTGTGACAACTTTTAGAAATTAGGTAGAGAACTTCCCACAAGTCACGAAGGATCTGAACGCCAAATTAGCAGCTTCATATCTCATGCTC
Source organism: Lathronympha strigana (assembly GCA_949128165.1). Classification (NCBI taxonomy): domain Eukaryota; kingdom Metazoa; phylum Arthropoda; class Insecta; order Lepidoptera; family Tortricidae; genus Lathronympha; species Lathronympha strigana. Next base: position 9,723,440 of record OX421926.1, on the reverse strand, counting down.
TGAAAGTGGTGTCACCTATGATGCGGGTGACAAATGCTACTTTTCCGCCATAGGGCGTTGAAGCTAACTGATTTCGCTATAAAACCCCATCTGGTTTTCTCATAGGTACTTCCTTCGCCGAGCCGCTATATACGATTTAGGAGTACTTGACTAAGCTAGGAGGACGAATCCTTTTCATGCTTACATATCCCTTCAAAACGCTGCACTTATTTATAGAAAGAAAGAAAGAAAGAAAGAAAAATATTTATTGCATAATACCATACTATATACAGCACCAAACTATAGAAACTTATACACTAAACACTTAAACTAACTAAGTCATGCTAAATACAATTTATTAAAGATATTGGTGCCATTATAGTACTAGTGGCTGCAATTGGACGCCACTCAGCATGTGCCCTGGCATCATGGATGCCATGGCGCTGGTCTTCCGTGGAGCCCAGAAGTAAGGAAAGCAGAGTGAATCTTTCCAAATGACTCCTTCCATTCCAAGGATTACTAAGTAAGGCAGAAGACCGACCAGCCTACTAGTACTATTATTTATTCTGTGCTGGAGCGCACTTCAACGAAAGCGACTCATGGTGGTCACGATCTTCAGTCATGAAGTTGCGACGTAGGAGAGAGATATACTTATAGAGATAATCTTTGAATAGCAAGTATTACATGTGCTGTTTTGCTCTCTTTCAGATTGCGTTTTCCGGAGTCAGCACGGGGATAATATTAGTGACATCGTACTGGAGCCCTATTCGAACCTGTTTAAATGACGATGCGAATTGATCAATATCTTGATAACATGAGATAAAAACTTCCTTTCAAAAAAGACTGTGTGCGTTATTAGCGTAGAACTTAAGGCCTATTACATCACATGTCATGTACCCGAATTGGGGTACGATAATCATATTGTATACAAAACGTCATAAATACCTGTGTGCGGTGTACCTTAAGTATGGCACCTAATCAATGTCAAAAATTTCAAGATGTCAACCGTAGTCATAAAGAAATATTCTAAATAGCGACGAGAGATCACAGGTAAGAATGTCGCAGCTGGTGTGCGAGAGTACTTTAATTCAAACTAAATATAAATAAATAAATATTATAGGACATTCTTACACAAATTGACTAAGTCCGGCAGTAAGCTCAAGAAGGCTTGTGTTACGGGTACTCAGACAACGATATATACAATATACAAATAAATAGAAAACATTCATGACTCAGGAACAAATATCTGTGTTTATCACACAAATAAATGCCCTCACCGGGATTCGAACCCAGAAGCATCGGCTTAGCAGGCAGGGTCGTCAAAATATGTGACGTTATATCCCATAATTCCGAATTCCATATAAAATATTCTCAAGCATGTTCTCCGCCAAGACACGGGCTACAGCCGGGGTCTCGTGTATATTATTATTAGTGTAATATCGTTCTGCGCGGGAGTGGGCACGCGATTGGCGCGCGGCGCCAGGTGCGCAAGCGGCGGGGTAGGACTGGGACACGTTACTTGTCGATGTTTGGAATGGGTGCAACCGCTACAGATTGGCCATTTACAGAAAAAAGTGCACCATTATAAGGAAAATGGGCACTCTATTTTCCATTAAAAAAATTGGCAATTTCGTAACGGCCCATACAAATCATACAATATGTATGAAAAAATGATACGAAACTGACAAAAAAAGGGACACTCTCATTCTTTTTTAAATCAATAGTAGGTACTCGTGATTCTGGTTATAAAAAACCCAAACCGTCCTATATTTAAAACAAAAGGTACACTTTAAAAAAAAATGCCCTTATATATGATTGTTTTTTAGTAAGAGGTACCACTTTATCGCTTGCATAGGCGCTAATGCCATAAAGAATCATTCAGAAATTAATATTAACATTCGACAAAGTGGTATCTTTAACTAAAAACGATCACATATATAGGTTCTGAGGTATATTCATCGACAGACTTGTAAATAAATGCCATGGGACCAATAGCATATCTTCTCTTCTTCCGCTCGAAAAAGAGATATAAAAGAAATCGTTATTGTTCCATGTTTATTTAGTTTTAAGTTTATTATTGTACGTCCGAAATAGGCATGTTTTAAATTTTATTTTATATTATGACATCTAAATGTACGCAGTTTAAACAATAAATGACATCTTATCTTATCGAAAAGTTAAAATTTTTGGGCCCTTAGGGTTCGATTAGACCATTAAACAAAACGCAAAATATCAAAATACACTGCCTTTTCAACAAAAACCTTTTAAGTCAGCATTTTCAATATTTACAAAAATAGCCTTCTTTTTATCAGATTTTTAAAATATCTATGTATGTAAAAGAAATAAATTAGTAGGTAAATAAAACAATAAGGTACTGTTATAATTTCACAAACAACACAGGGAAATTTTCCAGCAAAACACAATAGCATAAACTCACACTTCCGAAAAATCTATCAAAAATGATGTGAAATGTATCTAAGATGTGCTATGATGATCAAACATTGCATTAACTTGTCATATTAAAAATGGCTACCCAACAAACCTGAATTTCCATCGATAAAGCAAGTTCAGCACAAAAATTAAACCGATTCTCGAGCATACGATTATAAAACGCTTATGAACGTTCGCAAAAACCAGCGAATCCGTAATCACTCAATATGCAGACCACACACAACCGCGCCATCAAGAGAATTATGTATAAGTAATGCATACTGTTGTAATTTAGTATCCTGTACTGTTTATCTGTAGCTTAAAAACATTTATTTTCGAAATATATACAGTAAATGTAAGATTTAAGGTAGGTAGAGGAAGGCAGTTAGGTATGTTACACTTACTGTAGTTTAATTTCGTATAATAAAGAAAAACTAAATACCATTTTATGAATAGGGATTTGTGACTTATTTTCACGGTGAAACTGAACGTGTCACGCTATTTTAATTAGTGTCTGTACTAAAAGTACCGAGGTCTATTGAAGTAGCATGACAATTACGAGCTTTTCCGAGAAAATACGACAAAATATCATTATGCACTACATCTCTATATTTCTACAGTTTAAAAGAAAACTAATCTAATACTCTAATTCGAGTCTTGTTAGAAATACTAATATAATCTCGAGAAGACGGATAATACTTGTGTATTTAACAATAAACAGTTTAATAATTTAAGTAGGTATTGATTAAGCCACAATGTATATATGTGTAAGTGTAGCTATTATATCAATCATTTGCACCACAATAAATTCCTTTAGTTATTCTTAATTCTATACACATTCACTTACAAATAAGACTGTGACAGATAATTTTGAAAAGACACTATTGCAGGTGACTGTACATACCATTACCGTACATTAAGCTTGTCAATAAAATACCAAAGCACTATAGAGCCCTTAATAATCGATAGATGAGCCCTTAATCGATAGAACATCCCTAGCAGTAGGGAGGGGCAAAAAACCGGGAGCGTGCGCAGGCGCACAGGTATAAATGACACACATCGCAGCACAGGAAAGGGATTCCACGGTCCTCTATTCGCAGAACGTTTACTTATTTTTTATACATTAATGTTTATTTTACTATTAGCTTTTCCCCGCGGCTTCGCTAGCGTTAGAAAGAGACAAAAAGTAGCATATGTCACTCTCCATCCCATCAACTATCTCCACTTAAAAAATCAGATCATTTCGTCGCTCCGATTTGCCGTGACAGACACACACACTTTCCCATTTTTAATATTAGTATGGATATTCGTATATTCATTTTGTATTAAGCAGAGATGACTGCGAAAAAAAAATGTATAATTGAAAGAAAAATGAAACAAATAAAACAGTTGTAATATGTATGTAGTGACTGATTATGAGCAAACATACTTTGTATGTAAATCTATTCCCTATCTATAAATGTCTGCACTTAAACTATTAAAGTATGAATACATCCTAGATATTTGTTCCTTAATATAATTATAAGTCAATCTATTGAGATTAAACACTTTAGAACAGATTAATCGCGTTTATGGGCATTTTCAGAAAAAAGTGCACCCTTTTAATGAAAATGGGTCCGCAATTTTCTATACAACATTTTTTTGTCAGTTTTGTAACGACCCATACGAAATGTATGAAAAAATCCGTTACAAAGCTGACCAAAAAAAGCGGGACAATCTTTTTCTTTTTTTAAATCAATAGTACTCGTGATTCTGGTTATAAAAAACCCAAAACTTCCTATATTTCCAAAAAAAAACGAGAGTGGTACCCTATTTTTGAAAATGCCCTTATTAACACAATGATCCTACGTTTCGAGCCCTTTACAGCACTCGTTTTCACAGGGTTAATATGATGACTGACAAAGTGTTTAATTTCAATGAATAACAATCGCGGTAACAGAAGACAATATTATAAGTCAATCTAGTTTTCTGTGCTAACAGTACTTTCAAATCGGCTTCTGATCGCGGATTGATGATAACATTTTCGTTAGTGAGGATATATTATATACTAATTATGCATTCCTCCACCATATTCCCACGTGCTTACGCTGGACTCGAACCCACGTACGGCAGGAAACACTTCCTCTATCACTGGTACTTTGTTGTTATTGTTATTGACTATCGCTGTGGGCGTGCTCGGTTTCGAACCCGTTACCCTTGTGTTGGCATTTCCGATGTTTGTCACCTAATCATAATTATATTAATCACAGTAAATTATTATAATGCGTGAGCATTGAATTTTTAAAATAAATAAACACACAAAGCGGAACAAAAATTCAAAAAAATATGGGTCAGAATCACATAAATGTTTCGTGCGAAACGGACCTTACTGACGGGTCAAATTCATACACAGAACTACCAATACTGTTCAAGCTTTATAGACTGTTGGCAAAACGAAACGTCACATATGAAAAAGTGCCGCAACTGAAGCACTTTTATGGCGTAATTTTTTTGGTTTATTGGGTATCCAGTTCCTTTGTTCTATATCTGTGTGTGAAGAAAAGAAATTGTGTCAGTTATCACCTGTCACGTGGCAGGTTGGCAACGTGTCACGCACGCGGTCAAAAGCGTGACTAGAACGCTCTCTATCACCACTAAATTATCGTCACGTGACATTTGTTGTTATACGTCTCGCTCTATGGAAAAGGCGTTTTGTAATCTGTATTTACATATTTTGATGGCAGTGAAATCACGTTTTTGTTTAGTAATTAATTGACAAAATTTAAGTTTGGGTTTGACCAAATGTTCATGAATGCATCGGAATGCTTGTCAATGCTAAGTATTCTACGTATTTTAAATGTAAAACTAAAAAAAAATACATACTTAAAAATGTTAAACTCAAGAATCCAATGATTTTGTTAACTAATTAAATTAAATTATTTCATTTAAAAAAACATAAATGAAATCAAATGTTTCTCTGCGTTAAAACACACAAAATATAAGAGGCTTGTCTCATTGTGGATTGAGGTTAATATTTTGTTCCATTATTGTATTAGCGAACAATTTTAAGATATTTCATTTTTACTTCATTTTTTAACTAGTTTTGTTGTTATTACTTATATGTTTTTTTTAAAGCAAAAACGTCTGCGAATGTTACCGATTTTTTTATAAAAAAAGAAGAGTAAAATTGTAGTTTTGAATGAATGAATGAAAAATTTATTTCAGGCAAAGCCCATAAAATTATTAGTATTCCTTAACTTAAAATATTATAACTTACAAAACTATTGTTATTAACTCATACTTATATATATGTTTAAGTTATTATCAACAACTTTTATTAATGGGGTCAATGCCGAAATCGCAAAAAATGTGCCTGTTTCATACATTCCGGTCGGTACGTGGGATGCGACCGATTTGTATGGGATAGGCAGATTTTTTGCCCCACAAAAAAGTTGTTTATTATGACTTATACATTAACTATGTAGAATATGAACGGTCCTTATTATTTCAACCTGTATGTGGTCCACATAAATGATAAATATCTTTATTTTTCAATTTAGGCACATTACTATGCCCTTATGAACTTAAAAAAGCTACTACCGATTCTAACCCTACACCACAGTCCACAGCCCGAGAAGATTATTACCAGCAAGAAACTCGACGGGACTTATTTTTTCAAAACAAATTACAAGAGTTGTTTCATATTTACAATATGTGAGGCAACATTTTCACAACCCCGAAACACTGCTCATAACTACACCCTGGCACCAGAAATGAGGATACATCGAGTCCCAGGAAAATTTAGGCGTCCAAATCCCCCCTAGGGGCCAGGGCAGGGGGCGGCGCCCTACAAATACACATTTCACTTTATTTCTAGTTCTTTAACTACAGACATCATTGAAGAAAACGCGAGCCGGAAGCCATTGTGATTACTACTTGTTGATCAATGTTGAATGAATCAATCGAGCGATGTAGCAACGTGCCACAGGATAAGGCACGTTCGACCTACAGACTTACATACAGAGTTCATTGGGTGATGGCAATTCAATAACGATAATGTAGGTTTAAATAAAATAAAACAAAAATAAATATTGTGGGACAATTTTACACAAATCGACCTAGCCCCACGGTAAGCTCAATAAGGCTTGTGTTGTGGGTACTAGGCGACGACATATATAATAGATAGATACATATAAATACTTAAATACATAGAAAACATCCATAACTCAGAAATTCGTGATACACACAAATAAATGCCATGACCAGGATTCGAACTCGGGACCTCCTGCTTCGTAGGCAGGGTCACTACCAACTAGTGTGTTTTATTCTATTATAGGATTTTCTTAGTTACGGCGGAAAAAAATAAAATTATAACAAACATTAATAACGTAAAGAGGAGGTTGTGAAACTTGTGAAAAAACGTATGTATCTTTGATTTCGGCTCATATTTTATTTTAGTTGATTTTCTTACGTATACTTATAAGAGAAATAAGAATTAACTACTAAATAAAAACTAGTAGGTACTTACGCTTTGTACACCTTTAATAATTAAGCACTACGACATAAAAGTAAAAAAAAAACAGTTCAATCACACACTACGACCACATTAAATACTCACAATCAGCACCTATAAAAAAAGCAAGTGCCAAAAAAAAGCAGCCAATCTGGGTGACGTAATCTCAATTTTCATATGACTTTGTCTTCAAAAAATCATAGCAAGTGCCAAAAATGTGCCAAAAAACAACAAAAAGTGCTGAAAACATGATGAGAAAACAAAAGAGGATCACAAGTAAGGACCAACGCAAAAAATCATTATCTTGAATAGTGGAAAAGGATGTAAATACTGATACGTCATATTTGCAAGGGGATGCGAGTAATACTAATTGAAGATGTTTCGTGGGGCTTCTACTCTGTTACACAAGCCTAAATCGTAAGGAGGCAGGTAAATGAAATGGCTTGGTGCAAGAGAGCAGAACAAAAAGGTAAAGGACCAACAAAATCAATGCCTCTCTCCAAACGGTGGACTATGTGAGATAACTAAAATTCAACTCTTAAGACGCTCCCCACAGTTTGAGACAACACGCTCATTACAAGAGTAGAAAAAGGATGGTAAAATTGGTAAATAAGAAAGCCAACTTGCCCGAACGTACATGACCGGCTATTGCGTAGGACATCCGCGAGCTGGCGACTGTTGGACGTTATCTTAAAGTACAGGAGAAGGAAAACAAAAGAAAGGACCAGCAAAATCAATGCCATTCTGTACAGATGAACTGTGTGACAATGACAATTAAAGCGTTTTAAGATGCTCCTCGCTTTATGCAAGGAACATCCGCGAGCTTGTGATTATTGGACAAGGAATGGAAAATAAAAGAAAGGGCCAACAAAGTCAATGCCATTCTGTGCAAATGAACTACGTGGTAAGTAAAGCGTTCTCCTAAGATGCTCCTCACCCATTGTGGTGGTACGTCTGCGTGCTGGTGATGCTGGAGGTGCCGCCGGTCCTGGTGGTGACCGTTGGGCGCCGCGCACGTCGCCGCCACGCCGTACTACGTGCAAACGTGAGGTTAGTGACAATACTGTTACTGGTGAGCATGAGGAGATGGTGACAGTTAAAAGATTTCGTACGAAAAAACTGTGGTTTCTGTTAAAAGTGAGTTTTTCGCGTACAAAAGATATCCAATTGCACATCCAATTTCCTAACGTAAACTAACCGCCATATTGATCTTATTAACTTAACTTTTTGTTCAAAATGAAATCTGCAAGATTGAGTTGATTACCTTACGTGTTGTATGTTACAATAATACGACCATATCATTAGTGAATGTCTTCAGTGGTGTTGGATGAGGTAGTGTGAAAATATAAGAAGAAACAGTGATGAAACATGTGATACCTTTTGTTTACATCGTTTGTATGTTCTATTGACGGGGATTTTAGTAACAAGTATAGTTAAATTAATTTTGTATGAAGCAGAGACGTCCGCGAACGAAATTTTCAATTTTATAATTGAAGTATTGTTAGTTATCGAGAGAGTGTAAAAAAACTGTGGAAGTTGGAACAGAAAATGTTGCTATCACTTAGCATTCTGATTTCTTTTGTCAGATTAGAAATAGAGGTAAGGTTAGTAACGACCAATTTACCGTCAGTGAGTGTAAAAAAAATTGTGAAAATGGGCATTTTTATTTTTTGTAATTGAAAAATCTTTTTTTGGTAAATTGGAAATTTTTATCTCTATTCTACGCAGAATCGCTAGCTCTTTCAATCCTGGTAGGAGAAAATAGTACATTTCGATGCTAGTGCGGAAAGTATGTCATTACTACACGAGTCGCGAGTGGCAATACTCGGGACAAGTGAAAAATGACATATCCGCACGTGAATCGAACGACGTTTTTCAATACAGATGTGAAAAAAATTAAAATAAAGTTTTTTTATTATTTCCGTGACACGATTGTAATACAGTTGATATATTAAGAACATCTTCAAAATGTTTATCTTATCTTCTTTACTTTCTCATTTTCAATCTCATAATAATTATTTCTCATAAACAAAATAATAAATCGCATGTGACAAATCGTATCGGCATGTCTTAGAGGCCCTTCGAACATGTTTACCTGATTAAAAATGCCTCTACTTTGACTGACGTTTCGTAGGCTCTGTTCCGTTTCATACACACAGATTTATAAGAACTGTTTTCAATGTTAATATTTTTAATGAATGATCATAAGTATTATGAAGAAGTAATTATTGAAATATGAAATATCAATATCTTTAATATTATTGCGTTAATAGTAGGTATTTAGTTTTATTACGGCTCGGTAAAGTTAACGAACAACAATACTCTTCGGTAAGCAGTCATGAATTGGAACACAACTAAATTTAAAAAGATTGGAAAAGTAAAAAGCACTAGTTCGCAAAAACAAACTTTGCGCACGCAAAACAGCCAAGAAAAGGGCACTTTTTGAGCAACTGTATTGAAAAAAGGTTTTTTTCATAGCTGAAAACTCGATTCGACTAAATTCGGTTTCACACGTTTTTAATTAGAAAACAGTAGGCCGACCAGTTTCATATGAAGCCATGAAACCAGTATCTGCCAATATAAAGTAAAAGGGTGTTTAAAAACCCCCCTCCCTTATCGCCAGTTCCTTAAGGATCGTAAAATCGAGAACAGTGTAACTGCACAGTATACAGCAGATCCATATTACATAAATATATGAGCATTTCCAAGGCTTCCAACATATCTGATCACCCTTAGAACATTGACAATAAGGTGTAAGTGTTTACATATTATGCATTCAGCTGCACAGATATTTATGAACTCACGTTGCATTGTTCTATTATTTTTATGCAGAAACGCTTCGGGACGATACCACATTTCTGAGGCAAAAAAGTGAAAGGGTGTAATACGAGTACACATGTTAGATAGACGTCCGTCCATTGTTCCTGATCCTGACCTGACTTATAGATGTTTTCTATGTATTTAAGTATTTATATGTGTATATGTATATTACATATTATATCGTCGTCTAGTACCCACAACGGCCACAACACAAGCCTTATTGAGCTCACCGTGGGACTAGGTCGATTTTTATAAGATTGTCCCACAATATATAAGGCGCTAACAAATTAGTCACGGATATTTTAAGAGATAATACATCGTATTAAAACAATTTACTTTAAACTATAATTAAGAAACCTTTGTATATATTTTTTTTGTTTTCATTTACCGAACAAAAATAATAATAATTCCGTCTAAAAATAATCACCATGTGCAAATTTAACTGACAAGATGTTTAGCATGACGTTGACACTCGAGTATTTGATTTGACGTTAAGTGGCCAGTTAGGTGTTACTGGTGTTAGGTAAAGGAGGTACTAAAAATATTCAATTAGTACTTATTTAATAATCACACTAACAGAGTGTTTTAACGTTGCAAATCTGTTTCCTAGTTTTCTCCAAAAAAACATAACAAAACTTATGATGTTTCATACCTAAATGTACTCCGAGAACCGAGTACTATCAGCGGTAAAAATATCCGTGACTAAATTGTTAGCACCTTATATATATTTTAAAGAGACCTACTGGAGTAGCATCTCCCCTGCGTCCTATCAGGATCACTTAAGCGAATGTGCCAGTAAAAACGGTCATCGCCCTTTAGTTTTATGCCTCCGCAGTTCGGGAGGGACATGTCATGGTTATAGCTACTTGTATCTATCTATTGAAGAAGGAAATAGTCTTCCGAAGATGAGGGTAGTCGCAATGAGGATTACCGCGAGTCGCTTTTCCGCTAGGGGCGCTAGTGGAACGTGGGTCCTGCGGGAACATTTCAAACGTCACTTTGACAATTCTCTCATACTGACATAGGACCTACGCATGAGTGGCGCCCGCCGCCTGGTGAGCGACAATACGGTAGCTCCCATTGGCGAAAGTTAATCCTTTTGGGATTTGTTGTATGGTAGCGCGATAGAGTCAAATCACGTTATCATATTTGTTGCAGTGTTATTTTAAACGTAAAAATTCTATAAAATTATGATGTTTTCTTATCACTTTCACATTTTGTGGTATCAATATCTAGGAAACTTAGTATAGATGGGCTCTAGACCTTAGGGATGTTAATGGGCATTTTTATTTTTTGTTGTAGAAAAATATTTTTTAAGCTAAATTGGAAAATTTTATCTCTATTCTACTCAGAATTGCTAGCTCATTCAATCTTAGTAGGAGAAAAAAGTATCCTAAATTTTCCATACATTTTTCAAACTTTCCATTGCGCTACCGCCATACTAAACCTATGAAATAATGGTGGCGAAATGGAAAACAAATCTTAGGACACTTTTTTCTCCTACTAGGATTGAAAGAGCTAGTTTTGTGTCGGTTAATAACAAAAATCATCATTCCAATTCGATTCCTCGTTAAAATAATGATTAATTAAAATGAATCGCTCGTAATTCCCGATCAAAAGTCAATATGAAGGGAAAATTTTACGCATTCATGTGTCGGCTGGTGTCAACGTTCAGATCATATAGTCAAGAAACACATATCTGAAAATTATAGGTATTTGTTACCTGGGCTACCGACGACAACGTTCGAAAGAACCCGCTCTTCTCCAATTCCCCCCCTTAATTGCACTCGTCCGTCCGTCTGTCCGCTCGATATAGTAAACCTGTCCGTGACAATGCAGCAGATGTTTAGTAATCCCTCAAGACTCGCGTGACGTTTTCAGATTAAAGGTGCCATTGTCAGTTATTTATAAGGTCCATTTCCAATGAGTGTGTATGAGAGCGGTGCCTTATCGACAATTAATATTGTGGTACGTTTAGCTTGGGAGCGTCGGATTTTAAGGTGTATTTTAAAGATAAAAACGAGTTCTGTTTGACAAGATCTTATTATAGTCTGTATCTATTTAAATAATCAATTTAAAAAGATAATTAATCGCGACTGCAGTATTTCGGCGCCATAATACATTTATAATATATTTATTATTTTTGCCAAATCCTATGCCATTGTAAAGCACAAATAAAATCATTTATTATTTGTAATCTTCAAGAAACACAGGGAGGAGTCGGTATACGTACCGTTCCCTCTCTGCCGAAGTAACAAGCCCAAATGGGCATACGAGGCTCTTTTGTCACTCTGTACACTAAAATATATCGAAGTGTGCAAGATTTGTTAGTGTATAACATTTAAAACTTTCGCGATTTAAACACATATTTAAACATAATTATTAAACGGGTCTATCCTCGAGTAAGTTCGAGAGGCTATTGAAATCAAGAAACACCCTAGAAATTTTAATAGGGAGGATGGTTTTAACTTATCACCAACTTGGGGACCAGTGATCCAGAAGTTGCAGCCACGGGATATATCTTCGGATGTACGCGGGGATATTGTGAGTGTCGTGTGTCGGACTATTGACAATAATTAACATATGTTTTGTGGGTAGTTTAAAAATTGTGTGTTTACCCCAAATTTCTACATAGACTTTTCGTTGGGTAGTTACACAAATCTCTGTTTTGACATTTTGCTGGGACATCAGTCAGCCGCGACCATGACCAGTGAAACCTGTGTCGAAACGTCGGTAAATAAGGTAAACAAATTAATTCGCGTTAGACCCGTTTAATAATTATGTTTAAATATTTGTTAGTGTAGTTGTATCATTTTCAATGTTAGTGTCATTTTACAGTTTGTTTTTTATATGTGTGAGAAGTGCGTCTGTGTGCACGTTTTCCCTCGCAAAGGTGACAGAATAATCTAAGGGCCTACGCTAGCTGACGCGGATTACCCGGAACGGACGCCCGTCTAATAAGAAATCGTATGAACAGCGCTAAGTGAAGCGGATTCACGGAGCGGGTGCGCCATACTAAATCCACCCGCCGCGGGCCGTAAAATAGTGTTATTTAGTTGTAAGGAAATTGGATGTATACCTGAAAAGGTAAGGTTCAGTGATACGGATATTTAATGTTTGGCAATTGTAACTGCAAATTGTAACCTGACCTGAATCTAAAATTCGCTTCCACAGTATGACAAATATATAATTCTAAGTATATCAAAATTTATTTTTCAGTCCTCCGGCCGGTAAGCGCCACTTTACGCAAAACTAAATTGCCGCCTGCCGGCTCCGTCGGGCTGAAAAATAGTATACAAACCTCGGCCGGTAAATGGGAAAGCCTCGGATCACATGTTAGTCGACCTCGGCTTCGCCTCGGCCGACAATTACATGCAATCCGAGGCATTTCCCACTTAAACGGCCTTGGTATGTAATGTACTATTTAGCACTTCTCTGTTATAAACGCCCATCGCTCTACTGAGTTATTGAAACACATCCGGCGGCCTCGAATTTCTCAATCTACCCTCATTATGCGCGTTCGGGCTGCTTGAAAAACATTACTTAGGTGTTGTTAGCCCCTTACTACTAACTTGCACTTCTCCGGGTTATCCGCTAACCCGGAGTTAAGCTGTCAAATTATATACAAAAAAACACTTAACCCCGGGTTAGTTGCCTAACCCCTTGGCACTTGGCCCTAAGGTGAATACGGCTAACTTAGACACTGCATACTATGCCACAAACCCTATAATGGCGGACGATCCTTCTAACCTAGAGTTATAGACACATAACTAATGTTTTGAATCGCTTACCTATCCTACAGCTAGACATATACTTTGTGAGCTCTAATAACCCCTTTTAACATTTGTCATATTTACTCAATCATCTAACGATCTCCCAAAAAAAAAACATCCTGTATATAACGATATAAAAGCTACACAAGTACAGTCACCCACATTATCCTCTCCGTTTTACGACCGCCAGACTCTTTGTACAGTCGCGCACAGATTTACGATCTTACGAAATATACATATTTAATGAGACGCTTACGATTTTATTGGGCTGAGTTGCCTTAGTTTGAGCATGAACTACAACTTGTGGACTGACAAATGCTTTTGTATGAAGGTTTTTTCTTACAGTTTTTGCACTTTTATGTCAAAATTTCTAAGTATTTTTGTGAAATAATTGTTTTTTTAGCCGACCACATTCACTTATTTGCGCGAAGTTGATAAAATTATCGTGATTAATGTCTTATTAGAATTGTAAAGGTGAATTAAATCATTTATTAAATATAATAAATGTTATGCTTCATGTTTTTTTAAAGTAGTCACACTACTAATATATAATGTATAAATTGAAAGAAATGTCATATACTACAGAAAAAGTACCTAACCAAGGTCCCCAGTGCCCAGGGCTGGGAATGACTTATGTTTGTGTTTTTAGATTTCCATACAAAACGAAAAATACGAAAATATATTTTAGATTCTAACAGAAACGCACATATTTTTGTATTCGCGCAAATGAACGATCACGATTGATTATATTCTTCAAAAATAATATGAAAAAGTTTCCTAAATATCATAAAAACCTGCAATAACTTTTGTATAAAAATGTGGTTGGAAGATTCGCCTTAATAAAACGTTTAAATATTTACAACAGTCGGCGTTATTTAAAAACTGAGAGACACCGCACAGCCTTAAACCATGAAAGTACTAAGAAAGGGTAACACATTCCAATAAAATCTCTAGTAGCGCAGGAGGCACTAGTAGAGTGATGGGCGTGTATAAAGTCACAAATTCGAGTAAAATATGACCATACACTAGTTTATTTCTCCGAAATGGACGGTCGTTCAGGCTATCCTTACTTTTCGAGGCGCCATCTACTGTTTACAAATTGAATTATATTTATCTACTACATAAAACAGAGTAGTGAATACTCCGTTTTATGTAGTAAATACTCCGTTTTACGAGTATGTAGTAGATAAATAAAATAAATAGTAGTAATAATCTAAATGATCACGTTAGCTTAAATCTTAATTTCGAATTTTGAATTAAGGATAGAATGGGCACGCTCCATTGCGGGGACACGCCTCTTTGTGAGTTTGTATGAACAATGGAAATTGTCCGTCCTCTAGTAATTATTTCGTTGCCGAATTTGTCCCTCCCGTTAGTATTGAAAGCTTAAACCTTTCGTCATAGTAACGAGTGACGAAACATTTATGATTTATAAGGTTTGATTCCTATATTAACTATCATAAGCCAATTAAGCGATAGAGTCTGACTAAGATACGCTAGCCGCACGTTATCGCCGCTCACCGCGGAGTACTGTGAACTGTGCCATTACTACTGCACTACCGCTAATCATTGTTTATTTAACTGCCTAGTGCCTAGTAAGTTATCTATTTCCTCGCAAATGTGACGAAAAACATTGTATGTATCACGGGCTATACTGTGAATTTGTTGTTGTTTATTGAAATTAAATCGCGTTTATTAACATCATGACCCTACGTTTCGAGCCCTTTACAGCACTCGATTTCACACGGTTAAGATGATGACTGAGGGAATTTGAATTCTCCCCGTCAATCAAAAAAAATACTTGTGCAAACTACCTACATACAAAAAAAACAAAGGTTGGTCTACAATGCATAGATGGGCGAATAAAGCTAGTAATACATTGCTCGAAAGGCATAGAACAATTCAAATAAAAAAAATATTTATTCAACTTTTTCCGTCATTTTCTTTTGCATACAGCCAATTGTGCCGCCTGTATGTTATTTTAACATTCAAATGTACTCAACATCTAGCAAGTTTTTTTTTAAATCGTCTAATCTTAGCCCTTTTGTCCCCGCCAGTACACAAAGGGCTGAATTAAATGCTCCCTGACGTCACCGATTTCGAGACAACTCAAGTATTGTCTCACTTGATTGCTGTACTTATTCCATTATGGTCTTTTGATATTATTAATTTCACTTGAATAGGGATGACGACTAGGTTGAAAAACTATCATTCTAATTAGTCCGTCGGATTGTATAAAATGATTAGACACGTATTATTTTCCTTTTCAATTTAACTATGAAGATAGTTTAACTAAGATATAGAGCATTAAAGTTCCGGGGTGGGGGCTTGTGACGCCACTACTAGGTAAAAATTGTACCTAGTAGTGA
Source organism: Lathronympha strigana (assembly GCA_949128165.1). Taxonomy (NCBI): domain Eukaryota; kingdom Metazoa; phylum Arthropoda; class Insecta; order Lepidoptera; family Tortricidae; genus Lathronympha; species Lathronympha strigana. The sequence goes on along the minus strand of OX421926.1, from coordinate 9,707,577 downwards.
CGTTACGCGAAACTTGAACGCGCTGTATTTTCGTCATTTTTGATTTGACGAACAAAAGAAAAAATAAATGTGTACTTACAATATTTTTTAATTATCTAAAAGACTGTCTAAATTGATTTTTTTAGTCGTCTAGCCTATCATTTACTTTTTTAATATTAACGAGCTTACATTTGATATTTTGTATTTTCGCCCCTGTTCTAGTTTTTGTTGCATTTCGAGGATATGTATCACATATCGAAATAGAACAAAAACTGTAGGTGGGCCATTTTATAAAAACATACATTTTCCAAACTTTCTATTTCGTTACTGCCATACAAAGTCTATTAAAAATGGTAACTGAATGGAAAATAATCTTAGGACACTTTTGTTGTCCTATTAGAATCGAACGAGCTCGGCATTATATTGAAATCGCATTAAAAAATGGCTCCTCGTGAGGCAAAATATTTAATCTGGCAATATTCTTTATTGCATGCTTCAAGGGTTAACACAAAGTTAAACATTAATAGCGAGCAGTTGAACTCTTGTTTATTAAAAGAATTCATAACTAGACAACCTTGAGTTCAAAAACCACCCTGTATGCTACCAAACTAGTACAGCACGACACCTGTCGTGTCGGTAATAATCTATACAGGTTACTTTTAATTGCGCTAAAATACAGCCCTCGGGCCGTCTGGGACGCGGCAAAAACTTCGAACATGGTAAGTGGTAAACATAGAGCATAACCAACACCGGAGTCGCCTTTTCAAATGAAAACGGCCAGGCCCCTATTCCACCACGCTGATAAGTGTGACAATTTCTAAAATTACTGAATTAACGGGGCTTCAGGCGTCCATAGGCTTCGGAAACTGTCCACCGCCGCGCGGGCTTTTTACTTGTTTCCCACCATTTCGATGATTTTAATAAAATCGTAATGTATCACGTAAGTTTCGTTTGTGATTGAATAAAAAAAATAGGTATTTTTGGGTTCATTACCAAAATGGTAAAAAAAGGAACCCTTACGGTGCGACTCCGTCTGTCTGTCTGTCACATCATTAAATATCTCGAGAACTATTTTAAGCTGCCGATTTGAAATTTGGAGTAGGTATATAAAAAGTTAATCCAGACACATTGAAAGAGAATTTATAATTTATTTTCAATTAAAATTGCCCCATAAAAGAGGGGGAAAAATTAAGTTTAGTTACTAGGTCATGTGGGTGAGAGCGTTAGTTATGTAAACGACTTATTGAACGCCCCTCGTATATATGTATTTGTATAAGTATGTAGGTATATATATATATATATTATTTATTTGTTTCAACATAATGACACAGCATAACAGTTTTAACTAAGTAACTGTGTATTACAAATTTTAACAAAACTTAAATTATCAATAAATTACTGAAGATTTACTTCTATCCATCGCCTCACAGTACCTTAGACATTCTTGCCATACCGATCGATATATATACTCGTATATATTTGTATATGTGTAAATATATTCATATTATTATTTCTTTATTTTGACTTGTTTTCTTCTATTATATACTTTCCTACTAGGTATAGTGCACTAAACTAACAGTTTCAGTTTAGCCCGATGGTTGACAGGTAGAGAATGCCTTAAGGCGTTAAGTCCGCCATTTGTAAATTCTTTCATTGTGCAATAAAGTTTAAATAAATAATAAATCATGATGTTTTTATTCATACATGACATGTTGGCGGCAAACAAGCATATGCACAATAGTAACCGGTAGCCCACGCCTATAATACCTGTAACCATGATGCTGACAATTGTCATACTGTCACCGTGGTGAAAAAGGAGCCAGCAAGCAAAACAAGCACAAGTTTATTATGTTAACTTTTGTAAAAATAACAGACGAGACGTGTCCAGTCGTCTATAGTCTAAGGCGGTAAGCCTACAGAATAGGCCTAAGAAATTAATTATATCATTACAATGTTCTAATTTGATTGTTAGTGGCGGGAAGAATATAAACGAGTCTACTATTTTTTTTATATATAATTGGTTTTAAATCGATTCATGTCAATCGGTATTGAAAAAAATATTGATAAGTAAAAAAATTCTTGTAGTATAGATTATAGATAGAATATTCTTTATTGCTTATCTTTTGTTTCCTAGCGCATTCCCGGCTTATTCCACGACTCACGTAGGGACCTGGGGTCCGCTCTGGCAACTAATCCCAAGATTTGGCGTAGGCACTAGTTTCACGAAAGCGACTGTCTTCTGACCTTCCAACCCATAGGGTAAACTAGGCCTTACAATACAATACAAATACTCTTTATTGAACATAGAAATCAGTTCAGAAATACAACAAACAAAAAAGAGGTAAACAACATAAAGCGATCTCTTCCACGCAACCTTTAGGTAGCGGTATAAGTTAAAATAAAACATTTCAGTAGGCATTGCGAAATAGGCCTTTTTGGGTTTAGTCTGGTGGATATATACTGTGAAATACTGTGAAAATTGCAACTGTCTAATTATCACAGTTCTTGAGATACAGAGCAAGGTGAACCGTAAAAATTATGGAGAGTATGGCACCTTTTTACAGGCCCATGGGCGGCTAGGCAATAATTTAAGTGTTTTTAAACAAAATAACACTAAATAGCTAAGATCGTCGTCAATGGAACTTCCTAACAATGTAAACAAAAGGCGTCACATGTTTTGTCACCGTTTCTCCTTGTATTTTCACACTACCCCCTCAAACACCACTGAAACCATTCACTACTGAAACGGTGTCGTATAATCGTAACATACAAAACATAAGATAAATATAACATAACATAAGATATATATTATTGATTGTAGGTTGGTATTGGTTATATGGAATATTATGTTCTGAAATAAATTATTTGAATTTGAATTATTTGATGAATAAGTTTTGTGAATACCACGACGGTGGCCAACAAGCATACAGCCCGCCTGATGGAAAGCGGTCACCGTAGCCTATGGACGCCTGATACTCCAGGGGGTCACGTGCGTTGTCGACCCATTAAAATCTTGTACTTGAAGAACCCCATACTGTAATCTTTCGGGAAAACCTCGGCGTGGAGCTCATTCCACGTTGGCGGTTTGTTTACATTATTAGGAAGTTCCATTGCCAGCGATTTTAGTGTTATTATTGACTATCTAAATAAGAATAGGCACATACTCGTAAGTATCCTCTCAGACTGCTCAATATTCAGAAACGGCGGTTTTTACCGAAACCGTATATTTTGATTTATTCGCGCTGAGGCAGCGCCCTTTTTCTGTTTCCTTTTTGTCCTTTTTTATAACTGTCGGTTTTTGCGTTCAGTATCGTAAGAAACCTATAGTTGCTTTATTTATGTAGCCAGACGTTTCATCTATATTTTTAAGGTAGTAAAAATAAAAGTTAGACACTGAAAACATAGCTTTTTCGAATTGCTTGCCTTTTCATAAATTATTGCTCGAAAGAGGTATAACATTTTTATGTAACACGTGTCACAAAATCCAATGAAGATTCACAATTAAGTATAGTCTGACAAAGATATTCTCTTTCTTTATCTGCACTGTGTAACAAAAGTACCGAACAATACTTCAACAGTTGATAAGGTCAATGACACTGAGTAAAACAGTGAAGAAATTAAAAAAAAAAAACACTTTGTGTGGAACAGCAAATTGCAAATGCACCTACCATACAAAGCAAAAAAAAATCGAAGTTCGACATTTTTTCACTTGCATCGTACTCAGGGTAGGACCCTATCAGCTGTTGAAGTATCGTTCGGTGCTTTTGTTGCAACCTGTATGGCCACTCCGAAACGTAGGCATATGATTTAAAAAAATCAACTGTCAGACTGTTAAAGAAGAGTTTTCAGTATAAGTATAAAATTAGTGTTTTTTAGGGTTTATAATTAAAAGTAATTTGTCGGTTATTTTACAGGTTATTGTGCAAAGATTATACGACTTAAAAAATGATGGATTAATTATAAGATGAGAAAAAAACATAGTGTAACCTAAAATTATAAGCAAAATAAATAAATTTTAATAATCAATTATGTTCTTTTGCAAACGTACAATTTTGAATCGTAAAATGACATCAACTGTAAAAAAGAACTCACCATTCCATTGTCCATTCCTCCATACGGTGACTGGTAGCCTGCTTTTTCCGTGACTGCAAAACGAACCATACATTAGAAAAAAGAAAATTAAAACTATAAAAGTTGTGTCGTTACTGTCGCCCCTCGATTGAAGTCTTGTGAAGTGTTTCAACTTACCATTTACGTGTTATGCCAATTTATATTTTTACTACTTTTATTTTTTCTTAAATCAACGGATATGGGTAGGGTAAATGTCGCAATGTTCGACACAGCAAATTTATCATTTTATTTATTTATGATTGTTGTTAACTACCGTCATATGCGCTAAATTTGCCACGAGGGGTATCTTTGCCCACATTTTTTTGGACTATCAGGGAAAAGGACATCCCTAAGCATTTTTATGGTGGGCAATATTGGCATTTACAGGTCTCAAACATTACTGTGTTACATTGCCTATCGTTATAAAAATATAAATTAGGGCAAAGATAACACTAGTGGCAAAGTTGGCGCATATTACTGTATGAAATTTTGTAATCTTTATCGTTTTTGATTGTTTTTAATACGTCTTAAATAAATATTATTACTTCATAAATCCTATAACCAAACTGTTTCTTATTGTATTGCCTCTCTAGCTCTCTAACGCAACAAAGAATCACTTACCTAATTATATTTCAAAAGCTCGTAGCTATGTTTCAATACTGACTTCGATATCTTCACGAATGGAAGAAATAAATATTGACTTGATTCCGCGATTGTTGTTCATTGAAATTAAATACTTTAGAAAATTAATAATTGGAGAAAAGTAACTACTTATTGCGATATTTAGTAAGGTATGTACCTACAGGGCTACAGTATTACAGCACTTTCAAGATTGAACGTGATAGCCCTTGAAAGACATGAAGAAAAAAGAATTAAAATAAATGTTGAAATTTTATTATACCTATTTGTTTAGGAGCATTCGTAGCACATCGTACGTACATTTTGCAGCAGATTGCGGCAAATAAGATCACAAAAACTAAATCAGCCCGCAATACTTATATTGATGATCTGACGATATAACAATAATAAAACCAGATTAAAATGGAGCCGATGTGGTCCTTTATCCGTTAAAAATCAATTGTCCGTAAAATCAGCGACTATGTAAATCAGACATTAATCCCACAACAAAAAAACTTATCAACATCGCTCTTATACAATTACTTAACTAAGGAAAATGTCCATTCTGGCATATAGCTTTAGGTCGCGTTTTAAACGCATTTATTTGTTAAAAATCGATCTAAATGATTTAACTATATAATTTTTGCTTACCAGCTTCTAAAACCACTGTGAATTTATAGAAAAATGCACCTTAATGTTTGAACAACAACGTCTCATTTCTCTAAAAACCGAATCAACTGAAGTATAATCCCTATTTAACAAGTAACTCATTCAACATTTCAGTAATTAAATTTAAATTGAGTTCTATCACCAACGAGTAAGGTAGTAATCGCAATGATGAAAGTTCAAAGGTTAGTAACAATAAAATTAATCCAATAGGGACATAATAAAAGAGTGCATACTTTTTGTGACAACCCCACATTAAGCTTAGTAACAAAACGGTATATCTGCCTCAATTTTAGTGTTAAAATAAGACCTTTTAAGTAAGCATTAGACAGTATGAATTAAGTTTCAAAGGTTTGGTTGGAGACAAGATTAATTCTTTGTTAATAAAATTGCATTGAATGCAATTTAATCATTAAATTTTTGGCGTCTGGACCACGACACTTTAAACTTAATTACAATAGAATCCTGTGCTTGTTTATTTATTTTTAACTATTTGAAAATATAAATAATATCTAGCCAGAAACTAAGTATGTGCCTAAAATAATGTACGCTTTATCTACGTGACAGATTTCATGGTTTTGGTTTTGGCTAGCCGTCCGAAGAGGTTGATTCCAATCAGCTTGCCTAATTTTCAGACAATAAACTCCTAGTCTCCTAGTTCTCCTACAGAGCGTTGGTGGCGCAGTGCTAACATGTGCGACTTTCAATCCGAAGATCTCGGATTCAAAATTGACGACCGGTTGGCATAGTTGGTAGTGACCCTGCTTGCTAAGCCGATGGTCCTGGGTTCGAATCCCGGTAAGAGCATTTATTTGTGTGATGAACACTGATACTTGTTCCTGAGTCATGGATGTTTTCTATCTTTGTATCTGTATATTATATATATATATATCGTTGTCTGAGTACCCGTAACACAAGCCTTCTTGAGCTTACTGCGGGATGCTCAATTTATGTAAAAATGTGCTTAGTATAAAATTTATTTATTTAAAATGTTCAGATCCTGACGGCTCGTACCGTAGTTTTTCGAAAGTCATGGACAAAAAATCATTTGATATTGACCAATCGCTCTTCAGCGAAAGAAAACAGCTTGAGGAAACCGGACTAATCTTACTAAGGCTTGTTTACCCCCTAGGTTGGAAAGTCAGATGGCATGGCAGTTGCTTTCGTAAAACTAGCTCGTACGTCAAAATCTTGGTAGTTGCCAAAGCGGACCCCAGGATACCTGAGCCATGGAATAAGCTGGGAAAACGCTAAGAGAGAAGAGCACTTAACCAACTATTAAAAACGCTAACCTGAGTACATAAAAACAAACGGTTTTATAATTCAATAACATTATATTGCAAATTCAAGTGCCACATAAGCGGCACCATAATAACTATACGCCGGGTATTACTTGCATTGCAGGCTTTAAGCTCCAATTAGCCCCCCCCCCCCCATTAGTAAAGCTAGTCGTCTAAATCAGCTAAGTCAGCGTGCAAGTGACAGCAGGGGCGAAGCCCCGCCGAACGCACTGGGCCGAGAAACGCGACAATGTTGACCAAAATAATGTAAATGTTGACAAGGAGGTATTGATATTTTATATGTATAGGTATTTTTTTATAACCCGAAAGGTTTTAACGGTGTATAACCAACATAACAAAACAACAACCATTGTAACAAAACATTCTTAAAACATAAATATGCGAGATGTTAAATTTCTGCCCAAAAACTAGATCATTTTATTTGTACCTACATGTTTGTGTAATCACTATCACTACATAGTATAAAACAAAGTCGCTTTCTCTGTCCCTATATCCCTATGTATGCTTAAATCTATAAAACTACGCAACGGATTTTCATGCGGTTTTTTTTAATAGATAGTGTGATTCAAGAGGAAGGTTTATATGTATAATAACCCGTGGGAAGCCGGGGCGGGTCGCTAGTAAGTAATAAACTTAAAATAAATAGGTGCATGATTTTTGTGTTGCATAAAAGTGAAAAATGTTTCTCGGTGATCATTGATCAAGTGATCATGAACTTTAAGTACTTATTTAGTTCATCAACTAGGTACTATCAGTATTTCAAAACAAATTGAAAAAGTAAACATTGTAAGAATTATAATTATACCTAAAGTGACTTACATAATTAAGACTAATAGGATGATAACTTGTATATTTAGAAATTAGACTAAAACAGCTCAACTCCTTGCCATTTCGTATAATGGCTTTCCATCAAAATATTTAGCCAAATACAAATTAAGCAAACCCGACACTGAAGTTAGTCCATCAGAGCAGAAACGGAGCTATTATGTTAATATACCTCATAATCCGACCACTTAATAGCCCATTGTCAGACTTTCGTACCCTTACCTCACGGGCAACTCGGCCAACTTTAAAATTTATACAAATTTAAGCTGTATTTCAAAGTGCTACGGTTGTTTTTCGAGTGGAGTGGATAGTTGAGATAGGAGGTTGGAAAAATAAGGTACAAAATAAACAAAAGACGTTCAGTAAATTGTTCGTTTTTGTTGCGCTGAAGAGTTATTAAGAAAGCTATCTATTTTCAGTGTTGGTATTTAAGATTAGGAATTTTGAGTTTTCCTTGCAATTTCAGTGAGAAGAAATCCAATCAACGGCGCCATCGCAATTAACTATCAAATTACATATTGTCAAATAAACTCCGGGTTAGTTAACCCCCGTTAGTGCAAGTGGGCCTAATAATGTAATTACTGGAACAATCTGGCGTCTGTATGTCCAGGGGTCCCGGATTTGCGTCCGGGGCGAACAACTAGTTAAATATAAATTCAAAATTACAATGAACTTTCGTGAGTTGTACTGAACATAACATTTTCACAGTAGTGACAGGCTGACAGCACCACTAACTGTCCGAAGATGACTGCCCGAAGCACTCGAAACATGTCACGCCTATTGTGATTAATATTTGAGTTTTAACCGTTTTGAATAGTCAAAATTACTTAAAAGTAAAAGCTACCTATAGCAAAACTGTAATTTTAATCGATGTAGGATATGGCAGGCTATTATAATTTAATGTCTGTCAAAACCGTATATTTCCTGGGTTATAAGTAGATCCCGAGAATTTCGCTCGCTGATTCAGTGAACAATCATGTGGACTTTTAGTTGAACTTTTAGCTTCTCTATTCCTCCTACGAACAAACAATTACACAATTATGAATGAAACGTCAAAAATCACAATGTAACTCGTAGGGTAAGCACCCCCGGTCTGGAAAATCCACCCTCGGGTCCAAATTATACACTCGGCCACTCCGCTTTGTCTATTGTGAAAATGTTGATTAATATTTCGCGAATTTGGGGTCTTTACTGAACACAAAATTAGGATATTATCTTTATTACTTATTATTTAAGTCTTAAAAGATTGTATTTTATTAAGATAATTTGTGGTTGATTTATTAAAAGGTACCATTTTTGTCCGTTGCCGATAGGGCGCTATCATCATCATTTCAGCCTGTAAGTGTCCACTGCTGAACATAGGCCTCTCCAATCGAACTCCAGCGCGACCGGTCTACAGCCACCTGCATCCAACGACCCAGCGATAGCGATCCTCACCAGGTCGTCGGTCCATCTCGTAGGTGGCCGTCCCACACTGCGCTTGCTAGTACGTGGTCTCAATTCAAGGACTTTTTTGCCCCATCGGCCATTGCCACTTCCTCTTGCTAATCCTACGGGCTATGTAAGCGACTTTGGTTCTTCTACGGTGTATTGTATATGTATATGTAATTATTTAAAACATTGTTATGTCTGGTTTAATATATTTATTAAGAAAATACGTAATGAACTTAAAAGAATCATCAGAAAAGTCATATAATTTTCATGTCAAGTTTGAAACAAGAACAAGAAGAATAAAAACTATGTCGGTTTAAGACCGAATAGGTTTTAATACCGAACATTCTCGGCCCTTTAAACAGAAAATGAAATTCTTATATTATAGCATTCAAAACTAATTAATAGGTAACAAAATCACTTTACAAATTGGCCTAACAAAAACACCTTTCTGGGTTTTCACTTGCACAGAACGAATCAAATTGTCCGATGCGTTTTTGTTCACTGAAATTATTTTACCCAGCGGCCAACAAGCAGGTGGAGTAGCTTCATCTTTTAATAAAACAATTTGTCCAATTTCTAAATTGGTCCTTCTCTGCAGCCACTTGCTTCTTGGTTGCAGCTCACTTAAATAATTATTATAAAACTGAACCCAAAACTTTTGTTTAAGTTGATTTATCTTTTGATACATATTTAATCTATTTTCTGATTTATCAACAAGACTTGGCTCAGGTAAATCTGTAATTGTAGATCCAATCAAAAAATGAGCCGGTGTTAAGCAAACAACGTTGTCATTATCAGGTACATCAAAAACAGAACATAAAGGCCTAGAATTTAATATGCCCTCAATCTGAACGAGCACTGTGTAAAAGAACTCGTAAGTCAATCTGACATTGCCTAAATATCGTTTAAGTAAACTTTTTACAGACTTAATTCCTGCCTCATAAATTCCACCCATGTGGCTGGCAAGAGGAATTGTGAATTTCCATTCAATAGAACCAATATTACAGTAGTCTATTATCTGACTGTATGAAGAATTGTTTTTGAACAATTGATACAAATCATGAAGCTCATTATTTGCTCCTTTAAAATTTGTAGCATTATCTGAGTACAAATGTGTACAGTAACCTCTTCGACTAATAAATCTTTTTAAGGCGCAAATAAAGGCTTGCGAGGACAAATCTGAAACTAGCTCTAGGTGTATCGCTTTAGTTGACAGACATATAAACAAACATATATATCCTTTGGTGTATTTAGAATTCCGAAGCATAGAATTTCGAATATACACTGCTCCGCTAAAATCAACACCAACATGCAAAAATGCTCGTGTTAAGGTAACTCTAGGAGCGGGCAAATTAGCCATCTGCTGCTCACAGGCTTCAGCATTGTATCTGACACAGCGAACGCATCTATGTATGACCTTTCTGACTTCCATACGTCCGTTAATAGGCCAGTATTTTAGCCTTAGAGCAAAAAGTGTACCTTGTATGCCTATGTGCAACAAACGAAGGTGAAATTGTTGAATTAAAAGTGTTGTTACGTATTCCTTTCCCGGTAATATTATTGGGTGTGCTTGACTGTAAGGAATGTCAGCGTTTTGAATACGACCACCAGTACGGATAATGTTGTCGTCATCAAGAAAAGGGTTAAGTTTTCGAAGGGGGCTTGACTTGTATGTGTATAAGCTGTGAATATCAGTATTGTTATTTCCACTACTAGTACCATTCGAGCCTATATTTGTGTTATGTGTGGACTGTATAGTATGTAACTTCAAAGTGTGCAACTCTTGGTACTCTTTAGAGAAATGAACACGCTGTATTCTTTGAATTATGAAGTTGTGTGCACTTTTCAGTTCCTGTGTTGTGAGAAAACCATAAGCTTTAGTTAATTTTCGTGTATTGTTTATAAACCTAAACATATATGCTAAAACTCTAGTCAGTTTATTAAAACTTGAATGCTTCTGAAAATATGTATAGAAAACATCTATATCTTGCTGAGTCACTACATGTGTAGTGCGTGGCTCGATCACTTCAGTCTTCAGATCATCGTCAGTAATAGCAGGTGATGTTGTCATGGGCCATGTGTTAGGATCACGAAGTAGCCAATCAGGTCCATTCCACCACAATGAATTGCTCTGTAAATTCTGAGGGTAGACTCCTCGCGTGAGCAAATCTGCGACGTTCTCTTTTGTATTGACATAATTCCACATTTCAGCTTTAGTCAATTCTATAATCTCCATCAGTCTATGAGACACAAATGTGTGAAGTTTCTTGTATGGTGATTTTATCCAGTGTAACACAATCTGTGAATCTGTGAATAATACAATGTCATGTACCTTGAATTTGTCTTTGAAGGCTCTTCTCAGTTTGTCAACTAACTGAGCTAACAATAAACATCCATTGAGTTCCAGTCGTGGCAGTGATTGTATCTTGATCGGTGCGACTCTTGTCTTTGCCATGACGAGGCTACAGGTTGGAGCTTTGTTGGGATATGTGGCTCTGAAATAAACAACAGCTCCGAATGCCTTCACGGAGGCGTCACTAAATCCTATCAAAGTTATCCACGATGGTATATCTGAAAAATAATATCTAGGGACTTCAATGTTCTGCAGCTTTGGCAGATTCCCTTGAAACTCTAGCCAAGTTCCTTGCAGGTCTTCTGGAATGATCATGTCCCAAGAAATCGAGGCTTTCCAAATGTCCTGCATCAAGATCTTCGCTATGATGACCGTTGGCGCTAGTATGCCAATAGGATCATATATTTTTGCTATTGCAGACAGTATATTCCGTTTGGTTAGCTTAAACTGTTGAAGCTCTGGAATAGCTGTAGTAAGCATGTCGCGTTGTGGTATCCACTTCACTCCCAGCGTCTTGACAGCTCCACTAGGGGTAAAATCGTATGTTTCATCATTGGTGGGTATAGCACATGTAAGTATTTGAGGCTCATTTGTAGTCCATTTATGTAGAATGAAGTTTCCCTTTTTTAAAACTTCTATGAGTTGACTACAAACTTGTTGCGCTTGATCAAGAGTGTCAGCTCCAGATAGGAAGTCATCCATGTAACATTCAGACTCGATAATGTCGGCGGCTTCTGGATACTCCTGCTTGTGTTGTCCAGCCAACATGCGCAGCGTTCGGCAAGCGAGATACGGTGCACATTTGGTACCGTAGGTGACAGTTTTTAATTGGATGCATCTTAAAGGCTCTGACTTCGAATCTCGCCATAAAATTCTTTGTAATGGCCTTTGCTCTTCTTTGACCAAAATAGTCCTAAACATTTTTACAATGTCACAAGTGAACGCATATTTGTACATACGAAATCGAAGTATAATGTCAAGAACATCGTTGTATATGTTCGGGCCGTCTAACATTATGTCATTGAGAGAAACTCCCGACGATGTCTTGCTACTAGCATTAAATACCGTTCTAAGCTTTGTAGAGCGACTTTCTGGCCTTAAAACACCTAAATGTGGCAAAAAACACTGTGGCATGTGTGTATGTTGAAAATCATCAATAAACTCAGCGTGACCTAGCTCAATGTATTCATAAATGAATGCCTTGTATAGTCTATAGAGCATGGGGTCTTTTTGAAACTTAGACTCGAGACCTAATAAGCATCGGTATGCCTTTTGAAAAGAGTTACCTAAATCTTGAACCTTTTCATTCTGTATAGGCATTTCGACTACAAAATGTCCAGTCTCAGCTTGCACTGTTGTGTCAATAAATAACTGTTCGCAATATTTTTGCTCTGGTGTATATACGACCTTAGGGCTTACCTCTTCTTGTTGCCAAAACCTAACTAACAAATCATCAGTCGTAGGTGAGTTCACGATATGTAAAGCTACATGAGGGCTATGTGTTTTATGTGTGCCCGATGTGTATTCATTGACGGGACCGCCTACGACCCATCCTAAGACGGTTTCGATCAGTAATGGTTTGTTTGGTCCGAGGCTAATTGCGTTATGTAACAGCAAAGAATAAAAATATTCTTGCCCTATAAGCAAGTCTATCTCACCAGGTTGGTAAAAGGTAGGATCCGCAAGCAATTTGTGTTGCTTTGCAGGAATGTTCCATGTGCTTGTGTTTATGTAAGTATGTGGCAGTGGCAGGGTTATTTTGTCCATAACAATAAACTCGAGATTCGCTGTAAAGTCAGAATGTCTAGAAGCTATGTTTGCTTTCATACATAATTGCGTTTGCTTACCTGTCACTCCAACGCCGAATATTTGGTTTTTGTCATAATATAGCTTACTGTTCATTCGCTTAATAAGTCTGTGAGCAACCGTGTGAACTTCACTGCCATTATCCAACAAGGCACGCGCAGGATACCATGCTCCTGTCTCATCTTGTATATTTATTATCGCTGTGGACAGTAAAATATGTTTACGTGTGTTTGACACATGCATTGATGTAGGTGTCACTAAATTTTGTTGACATTGTGTATGTGTAATGTCATTGACATGTGATTGCTTTGAGAAGTTAACACCGTGTGTCAGCTGTTGCTGAGGCAGCTGTTGCTGTGGTAGCTGTTGCTGTGATAGCTGTTGCTGTGTTATATGTTGTTGTGGCTGCTGTTGCAGAATATGCTGTTGCATTGTAGTCGTAGGTGTATGTTGCTGCTGTTGAGCTGTTGATTCTGCGGCAATAATAAGACTCGCGCGTTTAGGGGGAGGGTTAGTCAAATGAATCAAGCTGTGATGCTTACCGTTACATGTGGAGCACGTTCTTTTTGAACACTTATGTTTTGCTGTATATGGCTGTAAACAATTGTAGCACAAAAACTTGGATTTTATGTAGTTTATACGTTTGTCAACTGTCATTTCTAAGAATTGAACACATTTCGCTATATTGTGTTGCCCTTGACAAAGCGGACACATTTCATTAATATTGTCAGATGTTGACACATGAACGAGCTTGGGGGTTGACTTGGATTGAGGAGACTTGTCAGACTTTTCATTCATTAGCTCGAATGCTGTTGCACGCAGCTTAAGGAAATCTAACAACTCTTTTATTGTAGGAATCGAAGTCTCTTTCCTTGTCAATTCCCATGCCGCCCTCAGAGAATTATCTAATTTCTGAGCAATTATATACACTAAAATTACATCCCATTGTTGAACAGGTAAGTCTAAAGCACTTAAGGAGTCTAAACTTTGTTGTAACACATTTAAAAACTCTTTTATGTTATATCTAGTTAACACAGGAAAACTCATAAAGTTCTTTAGGTGAAAGTTTATAACAATAGTTTGGTTTTCATACCTGTTTTCGAGTATACTCATTGCTTTAATGAAGTTTCCGTCGATAATCAGAAGCGAATTAATCAAACCCGCAGCTTCGCCCTTTAAGCAGCTCTTCAGATACTGCATGCGCTGCAGCTCCGGCACGTTTCCTCCATCCATGGCACACTGAAATATATTTTTAAAAGCAGGCCACTCGCGAATGTCACCGCTGTATGTAGGAAGCTCTAGTTTCGGAAGCTTGTACGGTTGACCTTTTGCCTTGACATCCTCTTCTTTTCTCTCTAGCAATTTGTTAATGAGCGCTCTAGTTTGGTAATATCTGGACTCCATGATTGATCGTTCCTCATCGGCTTTCTTATCGTCTTTCTCTATAAGCTCAATTGCCTGCTGAACTTGATCGAACTTCTCCATTTGCGTAGACAAGTCGGCACATCGTAACTTTATCTCCTCTATATTCAAACTATCTCTGTCAGATGAATTTAATCCAGCAACGTAATTTACAATTCTCGTTACCTTTCCTTTTATTATGCTCCGTGAACTTTTCAACGTTTTGTATTCTTCCGAGTCCGTCATTATGTGTGTAACTGTTGCTACGTATTCAGACACGAAATATTCTTACGCACTTTCTTGTAGGCTCGTAAAGGACCAAAAATGTATTGTATATGTATATGTAATTATTTAAAACATTGTTATGTCTGGTTTAATATATTTATTAAGAAAATACGTAATGAACTTAAAAGAATCATCAGAAAAGTCATATAATTTTCATGTCAAGTTTGAAACAAGAACAAGAAGAATAAAAACTATGTCGGTTTAAGACCGAATAGGTTTTAATACCGAACATACGGATACTTTCTTCTAGGGCGCTAACGCCGTATATATTTAGAAATGAGCCTTATCAACTGTACGTTGAACTGTTATGAAATGTACCTTTAACTAAAACAAGCATATATGAGTCGTGATTTTATCATCAGTCTGTCACCGTGATTCTTATGTTTTAATATTGAAATGCCAGAGTGACGCATAGTAACATACGATAAACTATTGCTGTAAAGAAATGAGTGCTGAATAATGCAACATTTAAGAACGCATTGTCACTAGTTACGAATATTAACATAATTCTTTGAACTTTGGCGTTTTGTACACATTATTATGAACAAGGAACGGGAACGGGGAAATATCGAGAAATTCATTAGTCGGGATTTCGCTGATTCAGCAGTCAAGCCGAGAGCATGACACATGAAATTGTGTCGTGTCGAAACGCCGGTAGGTATATTAAGGTAGCTGGTTCTGTGCCCTGCCATTAAAAGGCATTTTTAACGGACTGTATTTTATTTTTAAGCCTTTACATTTTTTTTAACTATCTCAATCTTTCTCTTGACATTATAATTCTCCTCTCTTGTTTTTACATCACAGATCACAGACAATGAGAAACATAAAGAAAACCAAAAAGTTTTATCTTGTGTTCGTTCCGAACAAAGGTAAATTAACTACATTTACGATGGACCCGCTCAATCTTCATAATAATTAACATAATCAATTATATTTACTAACAAATTGTAAATCTCGTTGTCTCAAAACAATTTATAAAAAACCTATCCGTCCTGATGTAGGTACCAAAAAGACAAACAATAACTCCTAACCATTACCTTAATACATAATATGTTGTAAATAAGTTGCAATCGTTGTATATGTATATTATGTACGAGTATCTACACAGCCTAAAGCCGTAATATACCTATTATATTAGCCAAGATATTAAGAATTATCCCACTTCTGAGCCAAAAGCAGGCCATAAATATACGTTTGGGCAATGCGACAGATCCGCATTGCGGGTACGTCCGGCGGATGTGCTCGAACGTATACATGGCCGGCTATTAAGGCTTGTGTAGGACGAAGCAGTAGCAAATTATTATTAAAAGCAACAAAATATTAGGCACCAAAAATGCTCTAAGCGAAGGAGGAGCGAGTATAATCCCAAAAACGGCAAAAACAGCAAAACCAACAAGTGAGCTGCAGAAAGCTAGAATTTGCGACATTTATCCCACTTCTGATGCCAAAAAGACATCCGGCCGACAGTTGAATACAAGTAATACAACCCCTCGTATTGCATTGCGAACGCCTAACGGGTATTCGCGGGGAACCAGCGTATCATGAGCTTGAGGTAAAACATGCCCAGTCTTGTCTGTGACGATTTTCGCGCCTTGGAGAAGGGAACCTGGCCTACGGAACACAGCAGGAGTTGGTCTGTGCTACGAAACTACGAACATAAGGAACTTACGAGAAAGGAACGAAACTAAAAAAGTATTGCGTTTTTTTAAAACCCGCGTATGCTTTATCTATTTAATGGGGAATACAGTATTGTTCACGCTCACCAGGCACCGCCACTCATGCGTGGCGGCGCCTTGGCTCGTGTCAATATGAAATAATTGTCAAAGTGACGTTTGAAATTCTCCCGCCATACTCACGTTCCACTAGCGCTCCTAGCGGCGAATTCACTCGCGTTAAGCGTTAAGCCCCATTGACACCGACCGACCGACATTCCTAATTTTTCAGCCAGTAGAGTACTTTTACCACAGAAAAGTAATAGCTCCAGCTCCCATAAGAATATTTTTGACTCGTCGCCAATTTTTCACTTGTTCGCTTTTTGGAACTTCGAATCTTTAGCACTAAACTAAATATCAGTATAGGGTGTTATGACTTTGGCTTTAAAGGTCCATTATATGGTGCCAGAACTTTAGCTATTTTATATTTAGCGGTCAAAGTACAAACAATTCAAAAACCACACTGTATTTGAAATCGCATCGTCTAAATGGGGCTTATGACTAACCCTCAGTATAATACAAGCTTTTCCTCGGCAAGCATTTGGAAATCCACCCTTGTCCCCTACAAATTACACGGTACAGCGAAGGGTAGACGACATTGATTACAGTTCATAGCTTTGACGTTCCTAGCTGTAAGGGGCTTACATTTACAATGCCTGTACATTGGGTTCGTAACTTTCAAAACAACTTATATTATACGTGGCTCTTGTGCATTGACCACTTTAACTATTTATACAGAGCATACAAGACGAATAGATTTAAGTTATTATTTACCAATAAAAAATAATAAATAAAAAAACAACTTGCGGCCACCATACATTATGCAGTCCTGTACTTATTTTGTATGGAAGCGCGACCGCTTATTTCAGTTGCATGTCAAGACTCATGAAATAATGTCAAACTTTCCACCCCTGCTTCAAAATTTACTATTAAAACGAAACCTATAAACCTATTTTTCCAATTGGACAGCATAACTTGCGACAACTTCCGAACTTTACAACCTTAAAAGTTAAAACTCGATAACTATCAACTTCTCAAACTTTCGAGTCCATTAAAAGATTAAACAACCGTTTCCTAACATCGTTTAAATTTCGAACTTTAAGTAACAAAACAAGTTGGAAATACAAAATTAGTTAATACATGGGAAATATAAAGTAAAACAATTTTATTTTTTTCAATAAACCTTGACCTAGTTTGTATTAAAATTAATAAATATTACAAATAGCGCTGAATACTTTCCTATTTGGCCACGCGTATAGTGTAAAAATCTGGAAAAATTGTGACAGATAATGTCTCATTTTACAGACAATCATCAGATCATTTTACAATTAAGAGTAGAATGACCTGAATGACCCCATGTATTTACATATTATCCTAACAATCCAAATTGCAAAGTAGATTTAAAAAAAACTCTATATCCCTTTCTGTTTTTTCGAAGTGGCTATACAAGCGCCAGAAAAAGACAGTATGACTCTCTCTGCCTATGCACGCTTGAGAACAGATCTTGGCCAATATGCAGGTACCTACAGTCTAGCCAACTTAGATAGAAAAAAAGTATGGAAGAAGAGAAGGCGCGGAATTTAAGTTTTTTTTTAATTTGCCGCAATTCCTACTGGCAACTTTTTTGCCAGACCATAATTAATGATTTTTCAGTCCTCCGGCCGGTAAGCGCCACTTTACGCAAAACTAAATTGCCGCCTGCCGGCTCCGTCGGGCTGAAAAATAGTATACAAACCTCGGCCGGTAAATGGGAAAGCCTCGGATCACATGTTAGTCGACCTCGGCTTCGCCTCGGCCGACAATTACATGCAATCCGACGCATTTCCCACTTAAACGGCCTTGGTATGTAATGTACTATTTCAGTCCTCCGGCCGGTAAGCGCCACTTTACGCAAAACTAAATTGCCGCCTGCCGGCTCCGTCGGGCAGAAAAATAGTATACAAACCTCGGCCGTTAAATGGGAAAGCCTCGGATCACATGTTAGTCGACCTCGGCTCCGCCTCGGCCGACAATTACATAATATCCGAGACATCTCCCACTTAAACGGCCTTGGTATGTAATCTACTATTAATTAATTTGTACGAGTGAATACTGTCACTTAAAAAGCATAGAACTGTTAAGCTTTAAAGTGTTATTTTAAACGTCAAATTTCCATGAAATTATTTTACTTAATTATGTCTGTATTATCAAAATCTAGGACACTTAACATAGTCGGACTCCAAGGTCGTTTAAAAGTATTTGTAAAATGATCCATCTATTACATGAAATGAAACCGCTGTAACGGGGTAAATTGTAATTCCGAATTAATGAAAGCCTGAATTACAGGGAATCCAGTACGCCCACTGGAATTACAGATTGCATTTACATAAAAGACAATTGGATAGTTAAGTGATATTAGTGAATGGTGCAGGACGTAAGCGAGAAACGAGGATATTTCAATGTAAACAAGTAGGCAAACAACTTTTCCTATATCTTCCATTGGCCAAAATATCAGTTGCCAGCCGTAACGTTTCGCAGACGTATCTTTGGCGTCTTTCAACCTAACCTAACCCCCCAGTTGTCAAATGAAAATTCGGGCAAATGAAAGTTGGCGAATAATAATTTGGTAAATATTAGTACAAATGTCAAATGGATTGGTGTGCAATATTAACCCATCGTATGCGTCCTGTCGAATACGATCATTGAAAAAGTGAACTTGACACTGAAAACAATGAAATCTAATTACAATAACCAAATAAATTAAATTGTGAAACAAAGACAGAAATAAATCAATTAATTTCGTACACAGGAACTGAGCTTAGGAATAACCGTCAGGCTATACCAACTATTCTCTGGGCGTAACATAATAGACACTTCAATATTGTAATTAAACCTTGAAACCATTTAAGATTGATATGTCAACGAATTGCGCTGCAAAACTAGCAGCAATTATGTGGGAATGGCCAGCGCATGTCCATCTGTCTCTGTCTGAACGCCGGGAGAAAATAGTCAGTAGAAAATGGCTTCAAGAGGTAGCCGAGGTATTAGCAGACCAAACAGGAGATAGCGAGATATCCTCGACACATACACCAAAGAATGGCGCGACCGAGTTTGAGGAAAGAGAGGCTTCAGCAACGTGAGACACTAAACCAGATTATTTTTCCTAGTTTTTTCTCGGCTTATGCTACTGCTGAAAGAGCCTGAAGTCCGCTTTGGTAGCTTTAAAATAGACACCAAACAAGACAAAGACAAAAAGAGGAGTAAAGTTACGGGTCTTTGAATAGCTGGTCATTTACGTTCAGGCAATCTATCGGATAGCCGTTCAGTAGATTTGACCGTCGGGCATCCGCCGGACAAAATATACCATTGAATGGCAGATCCAGCGGAGGATATGGCCGAACATATCGTCAACCGTAGGTTTAATTACGCGCCATGTAAATCCCTGTTAGTTACCCTAATTGAACCTACGGTCGACAATATATGGCCAGTTAATGATCGTAAACTGAGCTAGCGAAGAGCCCATGACTTGCACCACACCAACGTACCAATCGATACGAAATAAGCACATGTACCGATATCGATGACATCGCTACTTACAACTAATTGGCCCAAGGTCTTGTTAATAGCTCCAATAGTTTAATATTAATATCTTAATTGCTCCTCAAGTCATTTAGTTTTATGCCAGTATTTAGGCAAACTTTTTTTTTCAATAATTAATCAGACGGAACGGATTCTAGTGATTTTTTATAAGGACTACAGAGATTTTTACAGATAGATACAGCCTGTAACACAAATGCTGGTGAGCCATTTAACGGCGTTATCAGTATTGTATACTGATAAGAAAATTTAAAAATAAGTAAAAAAAAACTTGACGCCAATTTTTTTGGCCGTGCTCAATAGCCATTTATTTGCAGTCATTATTTTCCTTCTTTTAAGAAGCCCTTAAAATAATCATCTGCATTTTTGTTACACCTTGAAGATAAAGTATTTTTGCCGATTAAATTCTGTTTTTTTTTTCAAAATGTAACTATAGGGAGGCATGATATAATATAGACTGGCAAACCAAGTCTGACACTTGATTGTTTATTTGATTAGTATAAGTCTTTTCGGAGTAAAAAAAAAGGATATAAATAAATAAAAAAATCTACTATCATACTTGATTTGCCAAGCTATAAGTAGGGTTTGCAATTCGAATATTCGAATTATTCGCCATAAATATTATTCCAATACTACAACACTCATTATTCGAATAAAACGAATATATCGAATAGTACAATTTTATTCAGAAATTATTATTTTTTACGAAAACCTATAATAAAATGCCCGTTTTAATTGTAATTCACTTTAAGAACTCCGTGGAAACAGATTTTAATTCGAAGTAAAAAAACCGTTTTAATAGTAGACTAATTCTTATTAAATTATTTTTCTTTTAATTTGCCCAAATTCATTGAAGCCTAAAATTAAATCTTCTAAAACTACCCAAATGTCGTATCATAATTGGTAAAAGGATTGCGAATTCGGCTACCTGCTATCTAATTAGTATTATAGGTAGTCTCACTAGAGTTAAGTTAGTCAGACAACAACATTGTCCTGTAATGAGATCGAGATTTTGAAATTAAGTACTGTTCTTTTTTCGTACCGATGGCAAGTTCTACAGTGAATTATAAAATAGACCAAAAAGTTTATATACCAACGAATATATATCCAGTAGTGTTTTCATTGACACAAACGTTAATTTCATTCGTTAACTTTTTTTGTAATCAGTACTTTATGTAGCTGTGTGTGAAATCATTCACTTCAACTCTCGTGAAACTACCTATAACTGAAATAAATAGAAACCCTAAAAGCTCAATAAGCCAACCATTACCTATGTACGTACCATGAGCTGTTTTCGATTGCAACTGCGGCATTCAAAAGTAAGTCCGTCTCGCTCCTACCACTACTCTGGCAGGAGCGAGACAGATATACTGTCGAATGCCGCAGTCGAAATCGAATACAACCCATGGTAAATTTAACACACTGCACAAGAAATAGATCCTGCTCTTCGTTTAAATTTCTCGTGCATACCGTAATTACACACCCAGTGCCTTATTTCAATGACATGTATATTATACACAGTACAGTCGGTATGCACCAATTTTTGATTGAGTTTACACTCTTCAGATCTTTATTACTTTTAGAGGTTTAAGACATTTTTTTTTGGATAATCCATTATATTCTATGAATGAATATATAAATGATGCATAGATTTTGACGATCCACTACAGGAGATACTATTGTGACATTGTATGAAATTTTATATCTTGTAATGATTTGATTTATACTCTTATACCTATTCTGACGATCATAATATGAATACTTGTAGATTGACATGCCTGCAATTTATAATGTAATCTACCTATATTATGAAATGAATAAATCTGAATCTGACTCTGAGATATTAGCGATTTATAGTAAACCAATTATTCTACGTGAACTTAAGCTAAGCCGCGTCATTTAAAGTTTAATTAGCTGCCTAGGCATTGTTACTTGTTACCATACCATTTTATATTTTGCAGTCTTAACAAGTATCATTACAAAAATGATTCAAATAAAAATAGACTTTATTCATTTGCTTAACTCAAACACGTGGATAAGGTTATGGTTGAAAAGGATCTGAAGTGTTGCGGCCGTTGCGGGTAGTCTGTAGAGTAGTGTTTTACAAAAAAAATCCCTAAACCTGATTCTTCCAGATCTTGACTCGCTTGGGCCCATTCGAATCAGAATCACGATCTGATTGGATCTTGATAGTAAAAAAAATACCACAAAAAATCCTTTCTATTTCGCCACATTTTTGTCTGTACTTACTTTGAGCATGGCGTAATGAAAACTTAAATTTTATATGGAAATTTAGGGTAATTTTTTTATTATCAGGATCGAATCTGCTCGTGATTCTGATTTGAATGAGCCCATGAAGGTCCAGATCTGGAAGAATGAGGTGTTCGGGATTTTTTTTGGGAAAAGTTTAGATACCAACATTAGGAATAGTCAACCAATAGCCCTTGTTCCTGTAACAATGTTAAAGGAATAAAGCATACCTACATATTTAACAATTAAACAACTTAAAATCATTATTTTGAGTTATTTTTCAAAAATATTCGTTTTATTCGAAATATTCGAATATTGAAAATCGAAGTATTCGTATTATTCGAATACTAAAATTGGACGAATAATGCAAACCCTAGCTATAAGTTCACAGAGCCACTTAACCAGTGCGAGAAATTAACTGCGAGTATTTGTGTTTATATTCGATTACTATCTTAGTTATTAATTATTGAGATTAATTATACAAACATGCGTAGATTACATCTACTTAAGCTAAGTAAACATAACAACTCCATCTGGCAATACGTGATACCACTAAAAAACTAGATTGACAGATAACAAAGTTCAGAAACGACAAATATACCAATTAATTCAATAACAACAATTAAATCTTATCTATAATCTCCTACTCCCCTAAAAACACCAAAAAACCCTCCCCTGGAGCACCGTCAAAAGAATACCAAATAAACCAGTCAACGGTGAATTAGCAAAAATAAAACAACAACGTGAATGAAAATTAAAAACGACATAAATGCCATAGACAATCCTAAGTCTTATTACTTTTTTAATGCGATACTGGCAGCTAAAGTCCGCGTTTCGGTTTAAAAAGAAAACAAATTTGGCGCGAAAGCACGTGTCAGTCGCGCGCCGTTTTGAGATCGCAATATGGCAGGGTTGCCAGTGTGGAGGGTCATTCAGTAATTTGTGATAATAAATGCTCTTATTGATGAGAATTGGGGGTAATTTATTTGATAATATTATGCGATGATAATTACAAGGACTAGGAGTAACTTTGTTATTATTAAAATGTTTAGTCGTTATAGTACATATCATACACTTTGGATTTATATAGCTCGGTGTTGTTAAGTAGGAATTTCCATTTTTATAAAACGGCATTTTATTATGAAATATTGCGCCTTAGTTACAAGGTCTTTCTAAGAGTGGAGCTAATCAAATGATTATCAAATATCATAACTTAAATGAAAATAGTTTTTTTTAGTATGTACATAACAAAACAACACGAGTATTTTTTTTAACTTAAGGATTCTAAGTTTAAAACAGCCAGTGTCTATGCCGTGTTGTTTGAGTCTGACAAGCCAAGGCTGCAGTAGTTTCTTTTTAAATTATGTGCGTCTTTTTTCGGTTTGAAAAAAATATTGAGGCATAAAATTAAAAAAATAAACAGCAGCTTTGGCTTGTCAGACTATATGTGACCTACGGTTCAACACAAATCTGTTTGCATTGCATACTCGCCATGCAGTAATCGTATCAAAATCTGTTGCCCATGAAATCAACCCCGGTCGGTACTTGACAATATGGCCGCTGTTCCCACCGCAGCTTTACTGGAGTACTCAATGGGACGGTTGCAGGCACGTGGCTGACGTATACTTGCGACATGCGTTAAATATGCGATGACAAGTACCTATAGCGGATTTTTATGGTTAGATTACTGTTTTGGGGTTCCGTATCTCTAAAGGAAAAATTCGGAACTCTATTGTCCGGACTTCCGTCTGTCAAGACACTTTATTACACGCGTAGAGATAACAGTTGAAATTTATACCAAATACAAGTCTCCTTCGAAGCTGTGAAAAAAACAATATATTATCTATGTTCCTGAGTCATGGATATTTTCTATGTACGAGTATTTATGTTTTTGTATATTATTATACATATACATATATCGTTTTCAGAGTACCCGTAACACAGGCCTTGTTGAGCTTGTGTAAGAATGTCCTATAATATTTATTTATTATTCGAAAACAAATAGGCTATTTTCTATTTGAAAACCAAACTTCGTTCGTACTGTAATCACGTCATACTAGGCGGTTGGTCACTATAAGCGGAATCACTAAACGGATTCTACTGTACAAATTTGATTATACGAAAACTAGAAACATACCTAATTTTCTCGAATGTTCTGACCGCCAAAAATCGAATGTAATCGCGTGCAAAACACCAACAGATGCAATAAATAAAAATCAAATCGTAGCGTTAATTTTTCGCTACGCTGCTCCCGCTTCTCGCTCTACCGTTAGGGGGTGCGCGAGGGTGTGAAAGGGAGGGTATGAGTTGTCATTACATGTTAGTGATATTGTAGCGTGAAGTGATTATGGGGGTGGCTAGTGAGGGGAGGACGATACTCGTCATTTTGCGAAGTCGGGGTGAGTTGATGTTCACATTATGTACACAGGGTAAGTAGATTTTATTAGATGAGTCGACAATAGACAGATTAGACTGACATTCTGAAGATGTTAAGATGTTATAATTTAAACTTTCGTGAGTCATACTGATATTAAATTGCAACGGTTAACACTCACGTATTTTTATCACAATAGGCGTGACAACACCACTCTGTCTGCCCGACGATGACTGTCCGATGCAGTCGAAACATGTCACGCCTATTGTGATAAAAATACGTGAGTGTTAACCGTTGCAATTTAGTATGTTAAGATGTTTTAGTGTAATTTGTATGAATAATAGACAACCGACGACGTTATGAATGCGTGATGTCTTACTAACTACAATAAAAATAATCAGACACAGGTTGATACTATTTGCATCGTTTGTATTAACGTTTAATTTACGAGAGACGAAATACACATGTATTTCGTCGTCATCAAATTCCCTACGTAAAGGATTTTTTATTTTATATTTATTGTTTAACAAAGTAAAGTTACATTTTGTTATAAATACAATACAAGACCCATCATACTTAGGCAAAACCTTGAGGAGGTTTGTGTGCCGATGGGGAGTTCGAAATTATATTATTTGTAACTACTCTAATAACACAGAAACATAATTCAGTTCAGAATAGTCTGGCAGGACAGTTTCCTATTTTTAGAGTTCCGTACCTCAAAAGCAACGGAACTCTTATAAGATCACTTTGTTGTCCGTCCGTCTGTCTGTCAAGACCCTTTATATCGGGAACGCGTAAAGGTAGCAAGTTGAAATTAATACCACATATACAGGTCTACGGTCCCTTGAAGATGTGAAAAAACCAAACCTCTACGTCAACGCGATCAAAAGATACGGCCGTTTATGTCGCATTTCCCAAACATTTGTAATGGGAATTAAAATTTATAGGGTACTTCCCGTACCGGTACAAACCGTATAATTGCGGCAGACCTGAGAGTTCCGTGTCATCAGTATGTAAGAACCTAAGGTCATAAATGGGGGGGGGGCATCCGTTTTGCGGAACTCGGTGGACAAGTCCGACTCGCACTTGGCCGGTTTTTGAAGTGAAACAAATATACTGTATTCGCCCCAAAACTAGAACTTTGCTAAGGCCTATATTACACTATACCAAATAGGAATATCTCTGACTATGCCGTGCCGTCCTTTTTCTTTACGTTGGAGAAAAAGGGAGGCATATAGACCTATGATCAAATATATTTGATAATGAATTAATATAGGCCTAAGCTAATACAATCACCTGAATCTTGCTGAAGGCTAGTTATTACACAATTTTTATTACATATTGCAATATTTTTTTCCAGTAGCCACCCTGAACTAAACCACAGATAATAGTTACCCCATCACTGGTCCCGTCTAATGTCCCCTAGGGGCGTATCGGCTCTATGATTAATGCTTCAAATTTCACGCTTGGCCTTACCCTCCGAGCGAGGCGAAGACAAGTGAACCCCTGTTCGATTACAACTATACGTCATCGGAGACCTTACTTATTTGGTTATAGTGAATAACAGTTATTCAGTATGTACTTGGAATATTCGACCAAGCCGCTCACTTATAGCCGACGTTGCTCAAAAACGACGTATCTTCATAGGTTTATACGTAACGGTGTATGAAATAATGTTCCATATTTGAGTTATGCCGTTTGGAAGTGAGGATTCTAGAGCGGGTCGCCGCCACTTATGTCATTTTAGCAGTACAGATTTTATTTATTAGAAGGACGTATGCGACTATAATTTACAAGGGATTTATATCGTTTTGAGACTAAAGTGTTTTAGGAGGGCCGTGGCTAGTATAATGTGTGTGTAAACTTTTATTACACGTGGCGACGATAAACATTGACTTATAGTCTGATTTTATTTTATAAGCGACGCATAATAGCTTTTAACAGACGCAATTTTAACAGTTTAGGACGACGGTAGGTCTTAAAAGTTTATGATATCTTTTTTATATCTCAGATACTGAAATGTCAGCCCAATTGCCCAATGTACTAATTCTGAAACTTGTAACTTCAAGTACAAGTAGGTACCTACCCCGAAAATTTACTAGGAGAGCTGGTACTAAAACTAATTACAGCGGTAAGAAGCTGAATTTCTTTTTCTTCATGAAACTTACCTTAGTAAATGTACTTAACTGTTTGAAACTTACACGACTCAGTGGGAGTTCTCTGGACTACTCAATGCCTTTTGCAATGCAATTTTCTACTACAGCCCTTCAATTTGTTAATTCAATGACTGACAAGCGATATTAAAAAACTAATGTTGTCTGTGGTATTTCATAGTGTAAGCACCACACTTGTATTAATAACTGATGTTCTATATATGGCCTTATGCAATGACATATTGTGTGCACTCGCCCTCTTATTTTAGTGTCTATGATCATAGACTTACATTTTTGTCTAGAGAGCTGTCAGGGGATGTTTTTGGTGGGAACAGAGGATTGTCATTACGAATAAGGATATGGTTGTAATTTGTATCGGTTTTCTGACTAAATTTATCAATAAATAGTAGTGAACTTCAAAATAATAGTTTGATTTCATAGTTCAGAAGTGAGATTAAGAGACTCACCCCACATTTCGTTACAAGAAGCGACTTTCAGTGCCAAAATCGAGATTCTAATACGAAAAACCATTATAGCAATACTTTGACCAGAAACATGAATAAAAACTCAGATAAAGATGACGCTGGCGAGAAAAGGAAGTCGCGAGCACGCAAAAGAAAACACAACGACCGGATTAAGGAAAGATGTTCAAAGCGGAATAGAAAATCTACAAGGAGAAGTCATCATCGTGATTATAGTGTACGTACGCCGAGTTTGCCTCGTCGGGAGACTGACGATGGTAATACGCTGCAAAAACAAGATGGTAATAATGAGAATAGTGTTGAAGGACGGCAGGGCAGGCACCGTCATCGTCGAGAGCATCGTTCGCGTCGTAGGTATTCAAGGAGCCTTGATCATCGTGGACGCGTTTTATCAAATTCACGGAGCAGTAGATCAAGTGAGCGTCGACAACATCACTCGCGACGCGGCCACAAAAGGAGCTATAGTCATCAACGGTACTTCTCAAGTGAAAGTGAACAGAGTTCTGTAGCACGAGATTTGAAATCAAAACATAACCAAAAGCAGCATACGAGGAGGCAACACACAAGGAGCAGATCAAGTGTTAAGAATAGGGAGACACCACAACAGATCCACATTAATGATAGTGTTGATGCAGCCAACATGGTGAAAATATTAACGGACTTGGTGAAAATTCTAGCAAGTAAACGGCCTGAAGGTAATAAATTTCCTATTTTAGGTAATGTCATACCTGAATTTGACCCTATGTCAAAAGGACAAACAATACATGTTTGGTTAAAAAAGGTTGAAGAATGTGCAAAGTTATATCAATGGGGGAATGACCAGATAATACACTATGCTTTGCCAAAGTTAGCCGGTGTTGCCCGCACCTGGTACCAGGCGCTTCCCACAATGTTGTTTTCATGGTGCGAATGGAAAAATAAATTAACACTCTTTTCCAGTAGTGATGACTATGCGGAGCTTTTAACTGAGATGTTGTCCAAAAAGGTAAAATATAATGATTTGCTAGAACTATATTACTATGAAAAAAATTAATTTATTACATAGGTGTAAAATTACAGGTAAGCGTGCTGTTGCCTGTTTACTGCATGGGATTGAGGACCGTTCGCTAAGACTTGGAGCTAAAGTTTTAAATTGTGACGAACAGCAGGCTCGTGAACCATTTAAAAATATTCTGGACAGGAGGTCTAATGTCCCAAGCACCAACCAGGCAACAACTAGCAAAATAACTAGAGCACAAACCAGTGGACCTGCAGGTAAGACTTGTTATAACTGCAAGGAAGCGGGGCATTACAGCTATAATTGCACCAAAAAGATACTGAAATGTTCATTATGCAATTTAATGGGACATGTTAGTACCAACTGTTATAAACAAGTTAAAGAATCTTTTAGTAAAAATAATACTGCCACAATTGAAAAAACTGTTTTGCTAGTGAATTTAGGTAATAATGATGATAAGTATAACATAAATTTAAAACTTAACAGAAGTGCAATTAATGTCTATGTTGATTTAGGAAGTCAGGGTACAATTTTACGTTATAGTGATGCTGTAAAACTGGGCATTACATGGAAAATTAATAACTTACCTATCTTAAGGGGTGTAGGTGACAATATTATAATGCCGATTGGGGTAGTATATGTTAATATTGAAATACAGGGAATTTTAGAGCGTGCTGAGGCAATCAATGTGGATGACAGTGTTATTAAGTATCCCATACTAGTTGGGCATAGTTACACAGAAAAACCAGGAATTACTATTATTAAAACATCAGATACTTTGATTATTACTTGTGACTATATTTCAAAACTAAACTTAATGTTACTAGAGGATGTTGTGATGTGATACCTCCAAATGAAACAATTGTTGCACCAGTGAAATGTGATCAGCAGTATTCTGGTATGGCCTATGTACATGGTACGTTACGCGGGTTGCCCAACTACAAATACTGCTTATTGGCAGGCGAATACAGCATTAAGGAGGGGCGCGGTGGATTAGTATTATTAAATGTATCTGATAATTCTATACGCCTCGAAGCAGGGTCCCTGATCACTCGTGTTTTAGGTGTGAATAATGTTTTATATATATTAGTTTATTAAATCTTGATGCAACGCGGATCTGACGGATTACTTAGGCCTGTAGCATACTACAGACGTAAAACGACAGCTGACAAACAGAAAATGCATTCTTTTGAACTCGAGACTCTAGCTGTTATATCATCATTGAGTCGAATCCGTGTAGGTATACCTTTTAGGTATACGGTTTAAAATCGTTACTGACTGTGGAGCGCTACGAACGACCCTGACGAAGCGAGATCTTATTCCTCGAATCTCCCGGTGGTGGGTGCGGTTTCAGGAGTAGGTACGACTGCGAGATTGAGTACAGAGCGGGAGCACAAATGGCCCATGTGGATGCTCTCAGTCGGAGTCCTGTCACTGAGCCTAACCCAGGAGATGACACACACGTGATTGACGTCTTACAAATTGACGTAAACGACTGGATATCGACGGTTCAAAGTAATGATGATGAGATTCGTAGAATTAAAGGGATATTACAAGATAAAAACACGAAACTTGCCGCTGATATACCTACATAAAAATTATCAGCTTAAGGAAAATTATGTGTACAAGGTTGTAGTAGACGGAATACGTTGGGTAGTACCAAAGTCTGTGAGGTGGCAGGTTTTACGCATGAACCACGATGACGTGGGTCATTTTGGTTATGAGAAAACGCTAAGTAGAATTCGTGGTATATTCTGGTTTCCTAAGATGCGTCGTTTTGTCAAAAAGTACGTAGAGGCCTGTCTTCAATGTGCACACCATAAAAGACCAGGGGGTTGTAAGGAAGGTATGCTTCATCCGATACCAAAATTGGAAATACCATTCCACACTCTTCACGCAGATGACCTAGGACCGTTCGTTCGCTCAAAGCGAGGCAATATGTATATTTTAGTAATAATAGACGCATTCACAAAATATATCAACAATAAAGCTGTCCGGGATACAAAAACTACAACTGCTATTCGAGTCTTCAAGGAACATTTTAGCTATTTTGGTACACCTACCCGTTTGATTACTGACAGAGGGTCGTACTTCACGAGTAATAAATTTAAATCTTTTACAGAAAGTTTAGACATAAAGCATATATTGAATGCAGTAGCAACTTCTAGAGCGAACGGACAGGTGGAGCGTTATAATAGGACGATTACCGAATCTTTGAGCACAAAATGTCATGGTCAAAATGATAGTTCTTGGGATTAACACGTAGGCAGTATACAGCTAGGAATGAATACCACTTGGAACAAAGCAACCGGTAAAAGCCCCTTGGAACTCTTGTTTGGATTCAAATTAATTACCTCTACAGAAAATATACTCGGAAACATCATCAACGAGACGGTAGAACCTCTGACAGACGAAAGATTACAAACTATTAGATCGGCAGCTGGTGATTCAATAAAACGGCAACAAGAGTCAACAAAACGAACTTTCGATAAACATAGGAAGCCTGGCACCAACTATAACGTAGATGATCTAGTTAGGGTTGAAAGGAACATATTCGATTAAGATCTTGTAGGAAAATCCAAAAAGTTAACGCCTAAATTTCATGGTCCATACCGTATTGTTAAAATATTGCCCAACGATAGATTTGTTGTGGAGGATACTCCTCTTGTAAGAAAAAGAAAAAAAAAACGTTATGAGAATGTTGTGGACTTGGACAAGATTCATCCTTGGTTACATTTTAAAAAAATTAGATAGTGAGACCAGTGAAAACGACATGAGCGAGGATATAGAGTCTGGTGATAATGATGAGTAATGTACCAATCCATGTACCAAGATTATAATAATATTTATCTACACAACGCAGACTAAATATATATAAGTATAATTAATATTAATATGAGCAGTTGTGTGATGTTAAAAAGTGTCTAAGTATGTGTTCAGAGCTATTCATGATAAAGATGATGTATCTATTCGCATTAAACAGTTGTAATTAGTGTAGTAAATTTAAACGTATAAAAGAGGTTTATACATGTACTTATAACAATTATTTGGAGATGTGCAATGAATAATTATGATTATAGACATAGTATTGCAGTATTGTTAAAAAAAACTGATAACATAGGTGATAACAGATATAGGCAGACTGAACAGTACATGTCGTCATGACAGATTGTCTGGAGCAGGCCATAAGTGTTGAGGTTTTGGCAGACTGTCTAGAGCAGGCCTCAAGGGCAGACTGTCTAGAGCAGGCCGTAAACATTCAGGTGAATACAGTTATTGTTAGACTGTTTAGGCATTCAGGTGAATATAAAGGTTGGCAGACTGTCCAGTCAAAGGCATCATGGCAAATTGTCTGGAGCAGGCCATAAGTGTTGAGGTTTTGGCAGACTGTCTAGAGCAGGCCTCAAGGGCAGACTGTCTAGAGCAGGCCGTAAACATTCAGGTGAATACAGTTATTGGTAGACTGTTTAGGCATTCAGGTGAATATAAAGGTTGGCAGACTGTCCAGTCAAAGCCATCATGGCAAATTGTCTGGAGCAGGCCATAAGTGTTGAGGTTTTGGCAGACTGTCTAGAGCAGGCCGTAAACATTCAGGTGAATACAGTTATTGGTAGACTGTTTAGGCATTCAGGTGAATATAAAGGTTGGCAGACTGTCCAGTCAAAGCCATCATGGCAAATTGTCTGGAGCAGGCCGCAGGCTTTCAGGTGATTAAAGATTATAGCAGTCTAACTCATAAAATTAGATATACCCAGGTGATCTAAAGTTGATATTTTCTTACAACATATGGTTAATGGTAAAGCCCATAATCATCTCCTATAACTATAAACAAGGTAATTTGATGTGATATATTAAGGTGAGACTTATAAGACTTAATTAGATTGATAATTAAAATAATGTGAATTGATGTGATATACCTAATATTAAGAGCTGAAAGACTCAAAGTCAGACTGATCTCCTATTTCTTTAAATAAGGTAAATTGATGTGATAAGATATGAGAGGTACAAGACTTCAATCTATAATTGTTAACAATAAAGTAAATGTGACCTGTGATCATCACTGGTTGAAATGGATCACTACTAAAATGTATGAATGCATATATATATTTAAAAAAAACTATAGTTGTTAGTATAAACTCATGATAGAATGTTCTTGTCAAAGTTAAATTTGTTACTTGTGGTTAATTAGCGATTTTAAGTAATGCTGCTAAGCTAAGTGTAATGTGTAGTGAGAGGGCTCACTTATTGAGGAGGATGGCCGAAGTTGTAAGCACCACACTTGTATTAATAACTGATGTTCTATATATGGCCTTATGCAATGACATATTGTGTGCACTCGCCCTCTTATTTTAGTGTCTATGATCATAGACTTACATTTTTGTCTAGAGAGCTGTCAGGGGATGTTTTTGGTGGGAACAGAGGATTGTCATTACGAATAAGGATATGGTTGTAATTTGTATCGGTTTTCTGACTAAATTTATCAATAAATAGTAGTGAACTTCAAAATAATAGTTTGATTTCATAATAGGAACATCGTTAAGCGATGCGCTTATGGATTTTCATACAATATAATAACACTGTTCATTTTATCGCTATTTTCGAACTACTAAAACTAGTGTATGCAACAGCTCATGATTAATTTTCGGGTATAGTAATACAAAACTCGACGTCTCGTTTTTTAACGGCGACCCTTGAATTTTAAGAACCCTTATTATATCACTGCTGCATAAACTACTATTATTGTATAGGTATTACACGGGTTTAGACGTTTGTATATCAATAAACAATAAGTGGCCCCCTGACTCACAATACGAGGCAGTCCAGGCCAGTTTCTGAGGGCACAGTACCTCTTTTACTTACCGTAAAACATCATATAATACGTATATATCTAATAAATAACCTTCTTACCAGAGAATGTCTGTCTCCTAATGCTTTCATGCAAGTACTCGTATACAGACAATCCCCACATATCCCACAGTAGATTTAAAAACCCCGTTTTATCCCAATCAAGCTTAGTTTTGCCCTCAACGGGCAATATTTGTCCCGGTCACCCGAGTGTTTACGCGCCTAAGCAAACAGAGGGCGCTAATGTAAACTCCACTTCGATTAAGCTATAAAAACTGGAAGCTGAATCACTGCAGGTAGGTATGATCGATAAAAAAATGCAAAATTACCAGATTGACCCCGGTTTCTTTTGACCGGCTTTAAATTATGAGTCCCTCAAATTTGTAGACTTTGAACTTGAGCGATATGAGAATTCGTTTTTTTATTGTTTCGTTCACTTATGCACTGGTCTGGCTTAAATTAAAAAAAAAAGTTTTTTTTCCTATCTGGCTTTTGTTCCTTGCTCATTGAAGCAAGGTGGATTTGCCAATGTCGAAGTTTTGAGACTTTCACACGTGAGGAGAATGTTCGGTTTTTTTTTTGGTAGGATGAGGTTGGGATATCAAAAAAAAAAATTTTGTTGTAATGGCGCCATCGCTATTGACGGGAGTCATAGCACTAGATTAGACTTCTTAACCCATTTGAGAGCACTAATAATATAGTGTATGTATGTATGTAGATAAAATAGTGTATGCAACTCTATAAAATTAGGCCTTAAAACACTCGTATGAACATAATATCCACCACACCACTGTTTTAATACCTCGTATTATGTAGTAGTAGCATAAACTACAATTATTGAAAATAGACGCTCTTGGGACTAGGAAATGCAATGGTTAACCGATTTTGTGTTTCGGTTAACCCTTTGACCGCCGTTGTCACCTATACAAGACAACGATAGTACGATACACTAACGCCGTCGTCTTGTATACAAGACAAAGTTTCAACCGCTTACTAAATGGTAAAATAATAGAATTTAAAAATTATTTTGTACTCGTGTCAACTTGTTGACCCTTTGTTTTTTCATACATTTACTTTTTAAGCAGGTATATGAATCCATTGTTTCATAATAAAGGATTTAAAAAATATGCTTATAATTTCTACATTTTTCCGTGTCACTGTCGCCGTTGGCATGTATAAAAGACAGCTAGGGATGGGAAAGTTCAATTGATGTGCAAGTTTTTAAAATGAATATGTTTTCACGAATCTGGTTTTATTTAAGCGTTCAAACATTTAATTGCCAATTATTGTCATTGTTGGTAACTACTCGTAGTAAGTAGGTATATGTAGAAAAAAAAAGGCATAATAATGGATAAAGTTTAGGCAGCTTCTTCAGTAAATTGTCCATTGCGGTTTATTTGCCGAATAAATTATTGACCGCAGTGACAGCGGAGGTCTACATCTTAACTCGATATATATATATATATATATATATATATATATATATATATATATATATATATATATATATATATAACCGATATATACAGTATGTATCACAACGAAGAGCAAACCTTAAAACTGGTTGACGGGGAACTCGAGTACAATGTAATGACGTGCATTTCACGTGCCTAAATACATGTTTTATGGCATAAAATTACTAAATGAATTACTCGAAGACCATATTTTTGCAGTCGGTTAATGGTTTTTGTAACATCCTATAGGGTTTGTTTACGTTTTTGATTTTTGACAGTGCATGCGTATTGCGTACTGTTGATATGTAGCTAGGGGCAACTAATTAACATTAACGTTGTTATGTCAATACACATGCGCTTTGAGTTCTGTTTATAAGTAACCTAGGTAATTATTTTAATAATGGCTGTAGTCATAGGCAACGCGCAAGCGCTTTGTTAACTATTTGTTTGTAACTAGGTAAAAATCCAAACTTCAACAAGGTTTGACGCCTGTCTGTCAGTTGGTAATTTAAGAAATGTCATTTATAAGATTGTAAACAAATAATACAGGGGAGGTGCAACACAATAATAATAAATGTATATTTTTATACCTCACGTAAAACCTGTCGTATTTTTGATGAATTAGGTAAGTACCATGCTCATATTTATGATCTAAACATTAACGGGTTTCTTGTTTTGCCTTTCATTCTGATACATACTGTATATATATATATATTATTAAATCCACCTGTTAGTTTTCTCCGAAAACCCTCCGGTAAGTATGTAAATTTATCGAGACACGATGCGCGTCCCTAATCTTATGGTTTATAAAGTTTACGTACCGACAAGCGCTTATGCCGTTGACTCAGACGCTATTATTACTTAACTCGCGCGTAAACAGTATTTGTCAGTCGGAACTAAAGACGTGCCCTGCGCGCCGTTGACATGTATAGAAGACTACTCGTACAGACTAGTGCGGTGATATTACTTCATGATTCGATAATGTTTAGTTGTTGTTTTTCATGATAAAGTCCTTTATTTTCAACATTTTCTTGTATAGTAAATCTGTTTAGTTTAGAAATTTTGAGAGAAATCTAAGTTTGGAAATAAAAAAAGGCAAATTGAGAAGAATTCCACCTTTAATTATGAATATCGATATCACTATTTGCAATCCCTAAACTTTTTATTAGTTGTTTACTTAAAATTTGCTCTGGCGTGTGAGTGAGCGTCTTGGCGGACAGGGTCCGGCGGCCAAAAGGTTAAAACAGAGTTTGTCCTATGGGATGTATATGTACAAAATAACCGATTGCATTTCCTACTTGGAACCGACACATTGTGTCTTCAGGATAAAGCTTAAAGTTCCACTGACAATAGGGCACTTAAACAAAAAAATTAAATATTAAATATTGTGGAACAATCTTACACAAATCGGCCTAGTCCCACGGTAAGCTCAATAAGGCTTGTGATGTGGGTGCTAGACGACGATATATATAATAGATAGATACATATAAATACTTAAATACATAGAAAACATCCATAACTCAGAAACAAATATTCGTGATAAACACAAATAAATGCCCTGACCAAGATTCGAACCCGAACTCCTGCTTCGTAGGCAGTGCACCCTGACAACATTTATTTTCGAACACAGCAAGAACTAGAATCGTATCAATTACCAGAGTGTGAACAAAAACTATACCAATTAAAATAGCTCTCTTTACGTACAATGTTCTTCGCACTTCAGTATAAGGTAAAGAATGCGATGCTCTTCTTGTGTATTTAATAGATTTAAGGGGAAAAAGGATAATGGACTAAGTGGGCTATTTTAATTAGGTACATGAATAATTGAAAAAAGTGGGCGCGGTTTTCACATCAGGGTACAGTTTTTAAAGGACAATATTATATTTAGGTAGCTGGTTCTGTGCCCTGCCATTAAAAGGCATTTTTAGCCGGACTGTATTTTATTTTTAAGCTTTTACATTTTATATAAAAAACATGTCACATTCTTTCTCTTGACATTAGAATTCTCCTCTCTTGTTTTTACACCATAGACATTGAGAAACAAAGAAAACCAAAAAGTTTTATCTTGTGTTTTTTGTGAAAAAATAGATTTGCTGAAATAATGAAAACACGTATTTGGTTAAACCAATAAAAGTTCACTTTTTAGGATAAACTTTTCAGTCGAGAGACTCGAGGGTAATAAAATTAAATTTTAGTTAAAATGTGTTTCATTTCTGGAATATATAGTAATAAAATGTTCCGACTTTCTGATGTCTCTGATCTATGATTTCTAATTTCTTTATTTCACATAAGTTTACAGCAGTTTACAACCAGCCAACTCAGCCAAGTGATGATATCGTATATAGACTCTGGTTTATTTCATTATTATTTATTTACCTAACGCTTTTGTTGCCGATATTGCATCATCGTATAGAAAAATGCATCAGTAAAATGTTAATTGTACTTACCAACATCTTCTATCTTCTCCACATTTATAATTAAATTGTAATTTTCATACAAAAAATAAAGCAGGGTAGGGAGGGCCATGTTGAGCAGGTGGATAAGTTGGGCAATCGCAATATCTCAAAAACTACTCATGCTGCGTGGGAGCACCTAATGGCAGAAAGTTCCAAGTGAGGGGAATCTATTTAGCTAATATCATTTGCCATGCGGCGCCGAAGTTGGTGACAGGCATCGTTTGTATTTTTTTGCGCTCAAAATTAAGAAAAATAGATTGAAGTATTTTTCTTCTAATTTCATGACAGTAGATGTGTCGAAAGTATGGTAAAAGCGGTATGGTAAAATTTAAGTGTCTTTTGAATCGTATTACCTTTTTTGATGCAAGTATGACTCACTTAATTTAACACTATGATTTTCTAATAAAACGTGGCGAGGGGTTAGTTGAGCAGTTCATTGCGGGGCTAGTTGAGCATTGCCCAACACTAGGTGACTGTAAAAAGTGTAGGTATAGGTAAATTGCTATCAAGAAACATTAATAGTGATCATATTGACCTTTATAAAGTAATATTTAGCTTGTATGTGATTAAACAAATATAATTTCGAGTTTATGTCCATTACTTAAATTTCTGTGACAAGTATTTACTAATAAACGTTGATTCTGGAAGTAAGAATTATGATTATGAGTTTGATTATTCCGTATATGTATAACAAAACTCATATGAGTCATTGTTTTTTTTTATTAGTTTATCAGATAAATATTTTCTTTATCTCTGCTCAATTTACCCCATATACCTATGCTCAACTTACCTCAATATAGGGTTAATTTGAGCAATTCTGACTTTGATTACTTTACAGTAAATATTTGCTTAATAATGCACAATATAATAAAACATGTCAGGGGATATTTATAGCCAGATAAATTTCCTAGCAATCAAAGTGACTTTCATTTTTCTGGCGTAAACTATTAA
This sequence comes from Lathronympha strigana, assembly GCA_949128165.1. Lineage (NCBI taxonomy): Eukaryota > Metazoa > Arthropoda > Insecta > Lepidoptera > Tortricidae > Lathronympha > Lathronympha strigana. The sequence continues at coordinate 9,669,549 of OX421926.1, read as the reverse complement.
GAAAATATAGAGCTTTGAATCCAAAATTGCTCAATGTGCCCCTCTCTACCCTATTCAATGAAATAGGATTAAGGTCTTCTGGCATACTTTAACAAATACTTATTTAAAGGATCTTCACTATCTTCAATGGGATCGAAAAACCCAACTAAGGTAATTAATTACATTTTCTGCGGATCGTCAAATAACTTAAAGTAATTAAATACGTAATTGTAGCGTGCAATAAAATAACCCTAATATGGCAGTGGATGTCAATTTGAATCTATTTAGCAGCAGGATACGGTACTAGTACAATACAGGTGAACTTGGGATTTTACATAAATTTACAGCAACGATGCTACAGACGGACACACAGACGGATCATTATTGCAACACCCATCTTTTCGTTGGAGACATATAGGGCATTTTCAGAAAAAATGCACCCTTTAAATGAAAATGGGTCCTCAATTTTCCATACAATTTTTTTTTGTCAGGTTTGTAACGGCCCATACGAAATGTATGAAAAAATGCGTTACAAAGCTGACCAAAAAAAAACGGGACACTATTTTTCTTTTTTTAAATCAATAGTACTCGTGATTCTGGTTATAAAAAACCCAAAACTTCCTATATTTACAAAAAAAAATTAAAATGGTACCCTATTTTTGAATATGCCCAATTATTCTTTATACATATTGTTTTTGGGGTTCCGTAACTCAAAATGAAAAACGGAACCCTTATAGGATCACTTTATTGTACGTCCGTCTGTGAAGATCAAGACCCTTTATCTCAGGCACGCGTAGTGGTAGCAAGTTGAAATTAATACCACATACACAGGTCTACACACGAATCTCCCCCCATTTATGAAGGTACTTAAAAATACTGGTGGCACGGAACTCTCAGTGTGCGGCAATTATACGGTTTTCGGATTTTCTCCTGTACTTGTGCTACAAGGTCTTGCTTTTTGCCAAATTTCGTGATTCTAGGTCAACGGGAAGTACCCTATACATTTTGATTACCATTGCAAATGTATGGGAAAAGCGACATAAACGGCCGTATCTTTTGATTGCGTTGACGTAGAGGTTTACTTTTTTCACACATTTAAGGGACCGCAGACCTGTATATGTAGTATTAATTTCAACTTGCTACCTTTACGCTTTCCCGAGATAAAGGGTCTTGACAGACAGACTGACGGACGGACAAAAAAGTGATCCTATAAGAGTTCCGTTATTTTACTTCTGATGTACGACCTAAAGACTATTATTGAAAAATAAAAGTATCGAGGCTTTTGTAAAAAATCATGTGTTCACGTTTACCAGTCTTAAGGTTTTAAGTATATGAATATAAGGATTTCAGGAACCTACCTAATTGTGATCAATATTGATATCTATATCTCTTAAACTAATTTTTTAGCTAGGTACTTTGAATTTAGGTTTCAAAGTTGGTTAGAAAGTTGACAATATCAGGCCATATCACTTTTAATTATCATTTAAATAGGCGGTGGTTTGACCAATGGGAGGTCGGCATTTACAGCTGTGTATACAATTGACGGAGCAGCTCAAGTTTGGTTAGTTTAGTACAAGTACCTATATGAAATCACTACAATGAGTATTTATTAAAGTTGTTTAAGTATATATTTGTAATATCTATCTAGCTTGAGATTATGTATTGAGGCTAAATTTCCTCGACATAAAACCTATGAAAATTCTTTTGAGACTCGATCATATTAAATAATATTTAAAATCACGTAATTAAGTCGACGATCTTCGTAAAGATGAAACATGTAGTGAGAAAATTAACTTCATTACGTGAGTGACCCGTTTTATAAATTATTTAATATGAGAGACCTATTTATAAGCTCGGTTTAATGGCGTTATAGGTATTATTACACCGATTACATAAAGTAGTTTTTTTTTCTTTCGCATCAAAATATATTGTTTTACTTAGTAAACAATGCATGTATCGAATAGCGTGAGACACATTCATATTAAAGGATATATGGATAACACTTACGACATATCGCGCGTAGTGACTAAAATATTAGTGTTATCTGTAATTTATTTTAATAACAATACTTATATGTGAGGTTTCAATATTTTTAATTTATATTAATATATTCGCGAGTTTTTCATTGGTCTGGATCAGGATTGGTTCGCGGGAACTGAGGACTCTGGGAGTAAGGCTCTGCATTCTGAGGAAATCTGAGGGGCATCTGTGGAAAAGAAAGAATATGTTAAAGTCTGATCACCGAACGAACGCAGTTACAGTAGGTTAGAGAGCATCATACTGTTTTCTTACGCTAGTATTACCACCCCAAAAAAAGGGGTTTTTTGTCCTACTATTTTTACGTCCGTTCGGTGGTCAGACTAAAATAAGGGTGGTTAAATAGGATTTGTACAGTCTGTGGTCGTAGTCCCGGAGGAACGACGTCGGAGTTATTTTCCAAAATTTAGGCCCCGTTTTAGTAAATTTATAACAGAAAAAACTTGTTACTGTATTGACAGAGCCTGAGGGCTTACTTTACTTAAAATTAAATAAGTGCCTTTTTTTTAATTCGTAGTTATTTTTAATATGTTTCATGCAAAAAATATGGTAATTAAACAACTTAGAACGGATTAATCGCTTTTATTAACACCTTGATCCTACGTTTAGAGCCCTTTTACAGCACTCGTTTTCAATCGCAATGTGAATAACAATCGCGGTAACAGAAGACAATATTAAAATATGGTAATATAATGTAAAATGGGCATTAGAATTAACTTTACTAAGTAAGTGACAACTATGACATACCTATCAATATCAATGTCACGTAGAATACTCATACTCATACCTTATCAAATAAAATTAAATGTGTGATTATCTTAAAAATGGAGCTAATGAGAATACCAGTGTCTATAAGAAGTAACCAAATTTAAGCTAAGCACGTACCAATACCAAGTACCAATAAAATTAAAGCAATTCAAAAAAAGCACTTTACCTATACCTATAGATTCATCATTTTGAATGTTTGCGGTAAACCCTCCGTAGTTCCTGTAATTCTAGACACGACCTCAATTCTCGAATCAAATATAAACATCTCGACTAAGTCTACTACTAAACATATTTACGACGCGTAAGATAATTTACGCGTACATAAAGCAGAAATTAGCGCATGTAAGTAGATAACGTGAGTACATTAATTGCACATTAAATAATCTTGGAGTCAGACAGTCTCGTGTGATATCTACTACTCAGTAGAGTCAGTAGGGATGAGAAAATGCTCTAATTTTAGCCGAACGTAAAAAAAAAAAAGATGAAATTTAAAATTGGGTCGACTCTAAACTCTACGATCTATAGGGTCATCCATTATAAATTTACTAAAACGAGGCTTAATCGTGCAAAACTTTGAAAACTAACCTCCGACGTCCATTATTCACGTGAGGCGTTTAGAGGAAGGGGAAGTCAAATCTCAAGTACGGAAGAGGATAGGACGGATCTTAAAAAATATCGCTCACTTTTATTCAAGGCTGACAGTGAAAGCGAAACTAGGAATGAGAGAAATAATGACTAATCTATTAGTATTTTACAACAAACTACACCTGACAAATAACATAATACTACTAATAATAAATACTGAACAAAACCGACGGTGATGGTATGTGAGAAATTCAAAACACAGAGCTCTGGAGCTGTTTTCCTTCTTTCTCGGCTTCTTTCAACATATTTTCATAAAGGAACACAAAACACATCTAAAGTGTTTTAAGGATATCGCTAAGAGGATACAACTTTTTGTTGACACAAATAAAATAAAAAAGTTTTATTGATGACAGCGCCATCTCTCTCGCCATACCGGAACCCCTGAGTGGTTTGGATGGAAGTACTAAGCAACGTCGCTTGTACTTATAAAAATGGCCACGGGCGTCTTGCCTGTTACTAAGATTGCATATACTCGAGAAATTCGCCAGCATTTCGATAAGACCAGTTGACCTAGTGATTATGGCGTTAGCCGCGTAAGCTGAAGACCCGAGTTCGATCCTCGGATTGGCCTTCGTTGGTGTTGGTCTTTTTCTTTAGTATATGACATCTATTTCAATTTATAATCCCTAGAGGCTTGTGGACGCTACCGGCCGGTAGAGCTGGCAGCTTCCTCGCCCAACGCATTTGTATTGCAATACAATACACACGATACCATGATACGGGGAGATCATTTATTTTAGCATGTACTATTATTTTAAGATCATATATTTTGTTTTTATTTGAAATAAACTTAAAAGTGTCCAATCTCTTTTACACCACGTAATAAATCGCCCATATATGTAATCAGCATGTAAACGTTTGTAACTGATAACCCTAGGTTACTACGTCAGTGTCGGCGGTCACCAGTCAAAAGTCGCCGCTTATCATGTGTATGCTAATTAATTTATAAATTATGGGTTCTTTGTCTTTCAGTGTGTAATTTAGCTTGTATATTACAAACATAAACAGATATAATTAAATTATTTAAAATAGCTGTAAATAGAACTTCCTGATAATGTAAACAAATCGCCATATTGATCGTAGTAACCTAACTTTTAAATTTTTAATGAGATCTCCAAGATTAACTAATTTATCTTGTTTTGTATGTTACGATAATACTACCGTTTGAGTAGTGAATGGTTTCAGTAGTGTTTGAGGTAGTGTGAAAAAAAAGGAGAAACAGTGATAAAACATGTGATGCCTTTTGTTTACATTGTTAGGAAGTTCCATTGACGGCGGTTTTGTACATTTTCGCTGAGTGAAGACCAAAGATTCACATCTTAATCTGTTTTAATTTAATCTATTTTATGTTTATTTAATTTAATTGATTAAAATCTAAATTGATTTAATATTAAAGACAGCGAATTATTTACTCTACTATAAACGCAAATAAAAATATATGTGCACAATATTAATGTTCATTTTTTTTAATGCATAACAAATGTAATTGATCAATCGACAGATTTGAAAACCGGTGCTTCATTGCCGCAATATATATATTGCTCTCCTGCAATTATTCAATTATATTATGGAACACAACATGACGAAACACAACTATTATTCTTATCTTTAATGTCGTGCGACAATATAATTGCAACTATGCATAAATATCAAGAGCACAGAAACAAATATACCATGTGGTATAGTGTATGTTTAAATACTATGTACGTATGATATTTTACCCCTGGAACACTTCACACTGGCTCGACAATGCTCACGTATTGGTAATCACTTCACTTGCCCCCCGTGCCCGCGGCCATCGTCTCATAGACAGTGACAGGGACTCTTTCTAGGCTTTCCCGCCAACATCGTGACACACGAGACAGCGTATGTATGCTATTTAGCTACTCGCTCAGACGCATACACTACACATGGTAAATTTAAATTTTGTTTTGGACAGTAATTCTATTCGTATAAATATTTTTTCCAGATGTAGGCAATGAGAAAAATGTCAAGAGTCAAGCGTGAACGCGATACGCGGGTCGAAGGCCGCTAATTGACAATTACAATTAACGCGTGTTGGGTTACAGATAAAAGTGCGATATGATTCACTTTAGGCACTTTCAATAACGATAAGTACGACTCCATATTTATAAACAATCCATTTTCAGCCAATCAACAGCAAAAAACTTATTATACAATGATTTTGACTGTAAATGAGGAAATACTGTTTATGTAGTTTTCTTTCCTGAAAAAAAGTTGACTCCACGTTTCGGGTTCCATAGATTTGAAATTCGCAGCAACCTGGAACTTTATTTTGAAAAAAGAATAACTCCAAAAAATTTGTATACGAACAACACTAAAATTTTGAAAATGCGACAAACCGTGCGAGGAAGCCACCAGCTTTTCGGTCACCAGTAACATCAACCAGACGTTTCGCGATTTGTACAAAAAACTTGCGTGCGCTGGGACCCCGTGGACATAGAGTTTCGCAAATGGTACAAAATGGTACTCTCTGCCCAGGCTCTCATATATATTACGTTTTAAAGTTTCGGCGCTTTAAACGATATAAATTCTACCTCCTGAGGGTGCGACTGCATCAATTATTTTATTAATAAATTCATATTAATAAGAAACTAGCGCGTAATAAATATTTCTCAGAAGCTTAGCTCTATACCATAGCGCGACTAAAAGGCTATGTCCATAACAGGCAGGCGACAAATGATAAAAACAAGATCAATCAAGATCTATTGGATAGCTCGGGCTAATAAATTTGTCAATCATAAGTCTAGATTGGAACTGGTGTCTTATAAATATCTAAGTATATTAGATACTATGTTCGGTAATTAAAGGTAATACCGTAATTCCACGGCAGAGTGAAAAAAGAGCGTTTTTTTTAAATATCAGAATTTAAAATATGTTTCTTATCTAATGTTATTACAATTAGGCTGCACATAGAATACATACACGTTACTTATTTTTTACAGATATGTGCGAAAGCTGTCACAATTAAGTGTCACATAATATTCAGGGGATTTTTTTATTTTCATAAAGTAGAGTATGGGGAAAAATCGTATCCCTAATTAGTTGGCCAATGTCATCATCATCATGACGTCCACACCGGATCCGGTAACGGCGCCTCCAAAACAATGTTTAAACCGGGTTTCTTTCATTGTGATGGGCTCTAATATGGCTCGCAAAACCGAATTTGGTTTAAAAATAAGGTCGCAGGGAGCACATAAGAGCTGGCCAGAGGAGTTGAACGTATATGTAGTTGTAGCAGGGTTTCGGTCGTCTTCGTTTGATGACAAGATCTTCAAGACGCTTAGTTTCAAGAAGATCCACACTGGTGTGACGCCAATATTTGTTGAGAATCACCCCCCCTCACTAGGCGCGATCCCTCCCCCAAACCTTACGTAATCTATGGACGGCTTTATAAGATATTTGACAAAAGAGCTTTCATTTCTCGTTTAACTTTTTTTGTGTTAATTGAACTACTTGGCTCTAACTAAACATTTGTAATTGTTTGTAGCAAAAGGCTCGTCGTCGAAGGTTGATAAGGTTCGTAGCTCCTTTCAATTCAATCCTCCGTTCAATCCTTACGGCAATAATGCCTTATCGACTAGCGACAATGTGGTACCTTTTACTAAAAACAACCGCATTTGTGGTTGACTTTAGTCAAAAGTACCTTTGTCGCTTTTTGATAAAGCAAATTTTAAACTTATCTTTATGACATTAACGTGACGCGCTTTATCAGGAAGCGACAAAGTGGTACCTTTTCCCAAAAACCGTCACATTCAAGCTCCCAAGCAACATGCAGTGTTTCTAAACTTACAATGTACATTCTAAAGCCCATTACAGCAACCTAATTAACAGGCTATAACACCGAGTGTGCTATAAAAAGGACATAACTTACGATCTAGCTCGTGGTGGTTAAGTCGTTACAATATGGGCTGTGTATAGGCCATGGCGACCTCGTTCGAGATAGCCTAGCTTTTAGTTGATAAGGTACTAAGCGAAGGACATATTGGGTACTGTGAAGTGATTAACCCTTAGAACGTATAGACTGTTAAAGTTAAACTTGACTCTTTAATAAGAATTAGATTTTTTTAGTTGAGTTTTTGTTGTTTGTTTGGTTGTTTTTTTTGAGTTGAGAGAAATCCCAAGATTTGGCGCAGGCGCTAGTTTTACTAAAGCGACTGCCATCTGACCTTCCAAACCGTTGCTAAATTCAGATCATATTGTGCTTTTTTAAGACTCCGCCATAGTGGAAAGAACACACGGTAAGACCGTCCTGTGGTGTCTCCCACTAACGACGACGTCACTGACAGCTAGTTGCCTCATTCGCACACGCGAAAATTATGTTTCTTTCTTTGTCCAATCAAAAATGGTGTCTCCGATGATGTTGTGATGGTTATAAGATAATGGAAAAGTAGATATTTACGGAGGATGCCACTGATCTTGAGCAGGCATCTTGTGCATTTCATTCTGTCGCATAAGTGCTACTGTTTGACAGATTTATTTTATTATTATGTATTTTATGCTAGCGGTCCAGAGGCGCAGTACAAATTGTCGACGATCCCCAACTCAAGTCGGTATTGAATTGAACCTTTAAGGCTAAGGAGAGACTTTGCCTCCTTATGTGTGTTCTATCGCCTATACACTGGGTTGTGTTCTGACGAATTGTTCGAAATGATACCAACGTCCACATTTCACCATCGCACAGCTCGCCATCGAAAGGGCGCTCATCCACACACCTTGCAACCAAAATGGTCGCGCACTGTGCGGTTTCAGAGGAATTTCCTCCCGCGGACGCTCCGGCTGTGGAACGAGCTTCCCTGCCGAGGTTTTCCCGAAAGTATCTTCGAAAAATTCGAGATGAGGTTCTTCAAAAAAGGAGTGTACAAGATTTCAATGGGTCGGCAACGCGCATGTGACCCCTGGAGTTGCAGGCGTCTATAGGCTACGGTGACCGCTTTTTATCAAGCGGGCCGTATGCCTGTTTGCCACTGTCGTGGTATAAAAATGCTATTTCGGCGTGAAGAACAGACATCAAAACATACAATATTTGTCATTTACTTCTAATACTTAGAATTCAAATAAGTGAAGCCAGTGAGCTAACACGCAATCGTAGATGGTTGACAGACGTATGATGAATGCGCGCGCCGTAACACTTTCCACGCCGTGCCGGCCCTTATACGGACGATATACAGGCTGCTCATAATATGACGGTAAGGTCCGACCGTGATCTCGGTCTCAGTCTCGTCAGTGTCAGCCAAAATTCGAGGCGAGATCTCGGTCACGGCTAAGATGGACCGAGATTCTCGTCCCTGGCTGATGGTTCCGTCTTGACACTTATTGCGATGTTGGTGGGTATTCGCACCAGTATTTTAAACCAATTATAAAGTGTATCGTGTATCGTGTCATCATAATGACTTTTTTTCTCAAACTTTGGCTTTAAATGTACTGTTTACGTGTTGGATATATTAAGCAACGGTTTAATTTTGATTATTACATATTTTTTGTAGAAAATGCGTGTTTTTTTTCTTATATATTACAAAATCTCGGTCAGACTTTATTAGGCGGGTTAATTAAGTTGTTAAACGAGCGATCTTACTTAGGGCCACATAATACCACCCGGGGTTAGCCACATAACCCACCTGCCAAATCGTCGACCATACATAGATACATACAAATGACGGATTTTTCCAGTAGTTAGCGATTCGAATCGTAAGAACCTAATAAATTGTAGCAATGAAATGTAAGCAGCCTGTAGATGTCTAACTAATGCAGTAAATAAATTAATATTTACAGGTACAAAATATGTTAAAGGATGGTCACACTTGCCGTAAACTAACAAGTCACACGCGATAGCGAGATTTATTTATTTACCTTGTCTGATCAATGTTTAGAGACGACTGAAAATGTATGAAAACTCAAAAACCATAAAAGGGTTTTTTTTAATACTACGACGGTGACAAACAAGCACACGGCCCGCCTGATGGTAAGCGGTCACCGTAGAATATGGACGCCTGCAACTCCAGGGGTGTTACATGCGCGTTGCCGACCCTTTAAAAAAGGAGGGAGGCTGTGTTGACAGCTAAAGGGGCAAGCTTTGCTCCGTGACAAACAAGCATACGGCCAGCCTGATGGTAAGCGGTCACCGTAGCCTATGGACGCCTGCAACTCCAGGGGTGTTACATGCGCGTTACCGACCCTTTAAAAAAAGGAGGGGGCTGTGTTGACAGCTAAAGGGGCAAGCTTTGCTCCGTGACAAACAAGCATACGGCCAGCCTGATGGTAAGCGGTCACCGTAGCCTATGGACGCCTGCAACTCCAGGGGTGTTACATGCGCGTTACCGACCCTTTAAAAAAAGGAGGGGGCTGTGTTGACAGCTAAAGGGGCAAGCTTTGCTCCGTGGGTCCCAAGCTGTCAACACAGTGAATCCTCTTGGAGCTCTTTTGAAATAATCTTATTTTAGAACTTTTTTGCAATGAGTACATTATAAAGATATAAAGTAAGTAAATGTGGTTCCATTCAAGTAGATTCGATCACGATGCACGTGCAGACAAGCGGGGTTGGGAAAACATCACGAACGATAAAAAAAACCGCCCACCGAGGGTTCCGCACAGAGGATAGGAGTCAGGTAAGTACTTAAAAAATCTGGTGGCACGGAACTCCCAGTGTGCGTTAATTTTGTGGCTTTCGGATTTTTTTCTGTACTTGTGCCACAAGGTCTCGCTTTGTGCCAAAATTCGTGATTCTAGGTCAACGGGAAGTACCCTATACATTTTGATTCCCATTGCAAATGTATGGGAAATGCGACATAAACGCCCGTATCTTTTATTTTCGTTGTCAGAGGTTTCGTTTTTTCACACCTTAAAGGAACGTCCTGATTACGTCTATGTGGTATTAATTTCAACTTGCTACCTCTACGCGTTCCCGAGATAAAAGCTCTTGACAGACGGACGGACGGACAACAAAGTGATCCTATAAGGGTTCCGTTTTTCCCTTTTGAGGTACGGAACGCAAAAAAGTACAGTCAACCAATTGGAATTTGGAACCCTAGGCCACTGTAGGACTATGTCATAGTGACGCTATAAATCAGATAGTAAGAAATCTCTTCGTCTAGTTGTGCAAGGCAGAGTGGAAGGCACCAGACCTAGAAGAAGAGCTACAATGAGGTGGACCGACCAGATCAAATCGAGCATGTCGGCGACTATAAACGAATGCACTCGTAAAGCTGCCCTGCGGGAGCAATGGCGGCGTTGTGAAGCGGGTCACTCAAAACCCTGCATAATGGCCACGGCCACTCTGCCAAGAGTGTAGCGATGAAGAAGAGAAGAAATCTCTTACTGCTTGTCATTTTGACATGGTTCTAGAGTGGCCTAGGGTTCCAATTGGTTGACTGTACCTACCAATAAATAAAGATCACGAGGGCAAAAAAAACCTCACGTGATTTGCGCGTGCGATCGCCTAACGATCAAATACGCTGCCTCCCCCGCTTCCGCCGCCTCTCTTACTCTGTACCGTATGCCATATTCGGTGTGGACGGATAAGGTAAGATGGTCAATGGCAATGATTGTCGCGACATGTTTGCTTAGGTCCCGTAACGGCATATCGGGTCACGTTTCTCACGGGATTAGTATTGTATACAACATCACTGTTAGTCTAATGAGCGGGCCAGCACGCACCACGATAATTGACATTGACGGGAATACCTCTTTGTCACTCTAATATGCGAGTGTGACGGAGATGGAGATACAAATCCGCAATCGTTCGATTTTTGTGGTAGCCGTGCTGAGTTTTTAACATGTAATATGTTCTACTAACACTTCTGTTGGATGACCCATTGTAGAAAAGGAATAGACTTCCGCACACACAAAAAAATCATGTGTTGTAAATTTTCGAGTTCTCCCAATCTATACAATCCGATTATGGCAGTGATCGGGTAGCCCAGTGGTTAAGGGCGTCTGCCGCGAAAACTGGAAGTCGCTGGTTCTTGGTCACTTTTTCTGTAGTATATGACATCTCTTTCAATATCCTCCCAATCTACTTGGACAATCCGTCGTTATGTATGTATGTACATACATAAATATGTTTGTTTGACGATAACTCGAGTATCGCTGATCGGATTGACGTGAAATTTAGCAGGTTAGATGAGATAAATGGAATTTTCAATTTCGAAGATGAGCCACATCGGTCAACGGATTGCCGAGATACAGGGGTCGCGAGAACCTAACCTAACCTAACAATGTAAACAAAAGGCGTCACATGTTTTGTCACTGAAAAACATGAATGAAACCATTCACTACTGAAGTCGTATTACCGTAACATACAAAACATTAGATGAATAAGTTAATCTTGGAGATTTCATGAAAAAATTAAGTTAGGTTAAGAAACATGGCGGTTTGTTTACATTGTTAGGAAGTTCTTTTGACAGCGATTTTAAAATCAATCACAATTACTTATAGTTTATACAAACTTTTATATATTAGTTAAAAGTAATTACAAACCTCAAGAACCTTCCAGAACTGAATAGAGGGCGTGACCAAATCGTGTGGATTTTGTTCGGAACAAATCCGCACTTGTACAAACACTACGTGTAACATAGCGCGTTTGGACGGTAGAAGGTAATCAAGTAATTTTTACAGCACTTAATAGGTAAAATAATTTGCTGAAATGGATTTTCCCCGACTCCGTTTTAGAAAAAATCATCTCAGCAATTTATAACGGCAACTATCTCTTATATATATCGTAATCCTTATTGAGATTACCGTGGGACTAGGTCGATTTGTGTAAGATTGTCCCACAATATTTATTTATTATTATTATTAAATAGTTTACATACATACAAAATTAGCTGACCATCTAGTATAGATAACCACATGTGGTGGCCTTCGACCGCAGTCCATAGTACTCCACAGCATCTATGAGCCGTGATTCATGGGCGCAATTAAACTGTTTGCTTTCCCACGCCGCGGATTCTCGAGACAGAGTGCGTAGCCATTTTAGAAATATATGCATTTTGTACTGACTTAAATAGAAGTCCTATTTAACGGCCTCCTAGTGGGTAGTAGTGACCCTGCCTACGAAGCAGGAGGTCCCGGGTTCGAATCTCAGGGCATTTATTTGTGTGTTTATCACGAATATTTGTTCCTGAGTTATGGATCTTTTCTATGTATTTAAATAATCATATGTAACTATCTATTAGGTATATATATCGTCGCCTAGTACATCACAAGCCTTATTGAGCTTACCGTGGGACTAGGTCGATTTGTGTAAGATTGTCCCACATTTTTTTTAAATTAGTGCCTATTAGCCGAAGGACTGGGTCACGTGGTTTTGTTTACATTTGTAACGGCTTCAGTCCAACAGTTGTTGATAAGGTTAATCTCCAAATCTTTACTACCAATCACTACCAACTGGGCTAGGAGGCCGTTAAACTGATAGGAGGCGGATTTGTTTACAGGTATCAAAATCTGCGCTACGCCTGTTTTTTACACATTCATTGTTTATTTTTATTCATCATATTCAGTGCCATGCTCCTTAAATTCTATGCAAATTCCCCCCAACCCGACTAGCGGGTTCCTGGCCGTGAAAGTGTATGTTTCAGGTGTTTATCATCTGTGTATTTATCAGCGGTATCGTAGTTTCTCATTCGATTTACGTAGCGTTTTTTTAAATCAAAAATCGTACAATCGTTGATTGAATCAATGATTTATAAATGGGTAAATCAACTATTTCTTGCTGTTATTCTGTCCCGTAACTTACGGGACAGAATAACAGCAAGAAATAGTTGATTTACCCATTTATAAATCGTAAGCGAGGGGACAAATGCAGCAGTTAGTTAGAAGAAACATTGTAGTATGTTCTACTGACATGCTTGGTAGATGGCCTATCATGGAAATGGTAGTAGTAGGGTAATAGGCCTACCTTACCATCAGGCGGGCCGTATGCTTGTTTGTCACAGTTGTAGTATAAGATTTAAAAAAAAACTTATTATCGCGCAAAAAAGGCACAGTAGAAATCGAGTCAAAAAAGCCCAGCAAAACTAACGAACTAACTACGGAGCATACCTTTTTTTTTTTTTTTTTTTTTTTTTTGACGGAGTGGAGAACGCATTTACGCGCCGTCCCCCGACCTCGGGTAGGTCATTTGGGGGGTGTGTGGGACTCGCCGCTCAGTTCTCCCTCTCCTATTGAGAGGGAAGGAGAGCGGCCCTACCCACTAAACTCCACTCCGGCGTTTCCCTCCTGGCCGTTAATGAGGGCACCATGGGATCGAATATTCTACCACGGTGACCTCCGGCGGCCCCGGCTATTGCCAGGGCACCCGCACAAGGAGGGGGAGGTCAGAAACGCTTTGACCTCCCCCCCGACGACGTGGGGCCGTACAATGCGGGACCCAAACCCGCTGGCCCCATTAAGGCGTTTGGCGAATGAACGCCAAACGCCTTCGACCCCGCCGCCTGCGACGGAGCGGGAGAGCGTCTACCGCGTCTTCCCGCTCTCTTTCCGCTGCCTCCTTCTGCGACATAACCTCTTCGCAGAAGGAGGCCACCGCATCCCAATTCCTCTCGCTGCCCAGCATCGAAGCGATGACGCTGTGCAGCGAGAGGTCCGACAGCCCTGTTGTGCCCTCAAGGGCCGCCCTCTCTGTCGCCCAGCGGGCGCACTCCGCCATGGTGTGCTGGGCAGTATCGTCCTCCTCCCAACACTCCCAGCACCGGGGCACCGGCTCTCTACCTATCCGGTGCAGGTAGTGCCCAAAACAGCCGTGTCCGGACACTACCTGCGTCAGCCTAAACGTCAGGACCCCCTTACGCCTATCGACCCACGCGTCTAGCGATGGGAGGATAGCCCCGATGGTTCTAACCCCGTACTGGCTATCCTCCAACGCTTCCCTCCAAAGGCGCCTCAGCCGCTCTTGCGCCGCCCGAGCCGCCCTTTCCGTCTCCTCCGGGTCCGGCGGCTCTCCAGCTCTCCTCGCTTCGGCCCTCCGGTGGTGCCTTTCGGCCAGCACCCCTGCGTCTAGCTCCCAGGGCGGGGTGCCGGCAAGGAGGCACGCCGCCGCATGGGAGGTGGTCCGGTATGCCCTCGCCATTCGTTGGGCCACCACCCTCTGCGGTCGCCGGAGGAGCGCAGTGGTGCGGTCACCCAGCCGCTCGGCCCAGATTGGCGCTCCGTAGAGCGCCATACTCCGCACCACGCCCGCGTAAAGCCGCCTACAAGGGGCATTTGGCCCTCCCAAGTTGGGCAACAACCGGCCCAGCGCAGAGGCAGCACCCACGAGACGGGGAGCCAGTCTCGTGAAGTGCTCCTCGAACGTCCACCTCCTGTCCAGGACAAGGCCCAGATACTTAATGTGGGCCTTGACCTGGACCCGCTCCCCACCCACTCTGAGGGCGGTGTTCCCTCCCATTCTCCACCCCCTTCCTCCCCTGAGGACCATGGCCTCCGTCTTTTGGAGGGCGACCCGTAGACCCAGGAGGCCTATGCGGTGGACCGTAAGTTCGGTCGCCACCTCGGCCCTCCTCAGTACCTCCTCCAGCTCCCGCCCTCGTACGGCCACCAGTGTGTCATCCGCGTAACACACTGTGGCCATTCGCGGGAGCTGTACCCCTCGGATCACCCAATCATAGCCGAGGTTCCACAGGAGGGGACCCAACACGGATCCCTGTGGAACCCCGCACTCCATGGCCCTCTCGCACCGAACACCGCCCTGTTCGTAGAGCACTACCCGCCCCGTTAGGTAGTGCTCCACAACCCTCCTTATATATTGAGGCACTCCGTGAAACCGGAGTGCTTCCCCTATCACCGAGTAGGGGAGGGAGCCAAAAGCATTGGCGATGTCCAGGGACACCGCCACCACTCCCTCTCCCCTGCCCTCCGCCTGCAAAACGAAGTCTCTTAGAGCGCCCACCGCGTCGATTGTAGACCTCCCTCTACGGAACCCGAACTGGCTGTCGTTGAGGTTCGGGCCCGTCCCCGCTAGATGCTGCTGGATGCGTGCTGCCAGTATTCGCTCAAAGAGCTTACTGACTTCATCCAGCAGCACAATAGGGCGGTAACCAGAGGGAGAATCTGGTGGGCGCCCCTCCTTCCTCAGAAGACATAGCCGCCCGGCTTTCCAGCAGGCCGGGAATTGCCCCTCCTTGAGGCACTCCTCCATTAGGGACCTAAGGCGGTTCCCTAACCGCTTTAACGCCAGGAAGAGCACTCTTCCCGGCACTCCATCCGGGCCCGGCGCTTTCTTGGCTCCCCTGAGCCGATCTATTGCCCCCGTCATTTCGTCGTCCGTGACGGGGGGAACGACGAGGGCCCCCTCCGGTTCGACAATCGGGGGCGCCATCCTGGGCGGGACGAATTCCGGGGCCTCCGGGAATAGGCCCTCAACCACTTTCCGGAGGAGTTCCGGCTCCATTGACTCCATGGGCGTTGCGCATTTCAATTTATCGCGCACCATCTTGTATGGGCGCCCCCATGGGTCTCTGTCGAGGGTCGCCAGAAACTCCTCCCATCCCTCATCCTTGGCCTTCTGGATGGCATCCTGGAGGGCTGCCTTCTTCTCGGCCCACTGGGCGTGCAGGAGCTCCTCCTCCTCGTCGGTGTGCCTCCTCCGGCGACACCGGGTGTATGCCCGCCGGGCGGCATTGCTTTCTGTGCGGAGGGCGGTGATCTCTTGGCTCCACCAGAAGACCTGCTTCCTGCCCCGAGGGGGGCTCGCTCGGGGCATGGCCGCGTCGCACACCGCCATGAGGGACCTTCTAAGGTGGGACGCCTTCTCGTCCACCCCACGGAGGGTCGGTGGGGGGGGGATCCACTCCTCGATTATGGCGGCCTCCTCCGCCATCTCCCGGTCGAGGCGGGCAAGAGACCACCTTGGGAAGCCTTGTCCTGTTCGTCGGCCGATGGGGACTGGCGGCACGGCCCTCTGCAGTGTGGAGACCCTCATACGGATATATAGGTGATCCGAGAGGGTCTCTTCGTCCTCCAAAACTCGCCAATCAGCAACGCGCATAGCAACGGCGGGGGTCGCAAAAGACACGTCCACTATGGACCCCCCCTGCCGACGTACGCACGTCTGCGCGTTGCCCCGGTTGAGGAGGACCAAGCCCACTGCGGCCGCCCAGTCTTCCACCTCGGCTCCCCTGCGGTCGGTATGCGGACACCCCCATGCCACGCTCTTGGCATTTAGGTCCCCCAGGACCAGGATTGGCACCCGGCCGGCACGGCGTACCACCCCCTCCAGGTCCCCCAGAAATCTCTGGAAGGCGTCCAGTGGCTGGTTGGGGGAGAAGTACACCCCCACCACCATCATTTCCCCCCATTTTGCCGCCACATAACCCACCCCTCCGTCAGCCTTGGCAAGTGACGCTCCCATTGTGGGGGCGACCAATGCCACTCGGCCATCCGTAGAGCCCACCCAGTTAGGCCGCGGAAGGACGACATACGGTTCCGCCACTGCAGCCAGGGCAACCCCCCACTCCGCCATGTTCTGCATAAGCAGATCTTGTGCTCGGGCGCAGTGGTTGAGGTTGCATTGTAGTACCTCCTGGGGACCTGTATGTTGTGGGCGTACTAACATTACAGGTCCATACTTTCTCCCTCTGTTGCTCCTGGCGCAGGGGTGTCAGCCACTACGGGGACTCTTTCGAGGGCCTCCGACCGCTTTGGGGCTTCGGCCCCCCTGACTTTTGGGGGGTTGCAAGCCGAGCCACCCATCCTGTGCCCCGCTGGCATCTTTGCCTGGTGGCACACCGCGCAGAAAGTCTCGGCCTGGCAGTCCGCACTCCTGTGGCCCGGCTTACTGCAGCGGAAACACAGGTCCCCCCTTTCGACCGCTGATGGGCATGTCGCCCTGGTGTGGCCGATGCCCAGGCACTTGTAACACCGTAGTGCCTCCGGCTCAAGCGCCTCCACCCTGGCAGCCGACCAGCCCACAGTGACCCTTCCCGCCGTGACTACCGCGTTGGCCACTTCTGCGGGGCACTGCACAAGGACCGAGCCCGAGCCGCTGTAGCCCCTCCTAATCTCGCCCACTTTGACCGCAGTCGGCGGGCAGCCACCTTTGCCCGCGACGGCCTCTGCTACAGCCGCTTGGGTGGCTGCCTCATCGAGGCCGGAGACCCGGACACGCGCCAACTTCACGGGCCTATATACCCGTGCCGCGTCTCCGATGGCCGCCTCCAGTCGCTCCCTGAGAGCGTCCGCCGTATCGAGCCTCTTAATTAAGGGGCTACCCGGCATATTTCACTGTTTTTGAAGTGAATAGGCTTTGTTCAGCTCCAAGCACAACGCTTGAAAAAAATATATAATAATGTAGCTAGGTATTTGGTCTACATTTGGTTCTACTAAATTGTCGAAAAACATAAAACATCAAGAGAAAAAAAAAACCGTAAACCCTTTTTTGTACCTGAAATCTCTATCTACTCCCTTATTATGCGTCGTAAGTACAAGAAACTAAGACAAGCAGTATATATTTATGTTTACTTTAAACGCATCTACTGATTTTTGGATAGGTTTTGTACTTTTCGAGAAAAGGCTATTACACGCATTTTTCCGAAAACGCCGGCTCGAGATGCCTGCGCGGGCGACGGGGGCAAGTTGTGTAAGATGGCACTAGTAGTTTATAGTTTTATAGGGTTGCGTCCTAGTACAAGCAGCTCTTCCTAGGTGACGACTTATGCTTATTGACGTATTGTATAACCGGTGAGGAAAGGAAGCGGGAGGGGAAGAAAGCTCAAATCGCCGAGGTCATTGGCATAGGGGATGGCCTTAATATAATTATTACCATTCGTATTTGAAATACACGTTTTAATTTGTTTTAATAATGAGGAGAATATAAGTTACATTTATTAATGTCGAATAACATTTAGATGCTGACACACAGTGTGAGATATGGCCTTACTTGCGGACATCCTCTTTTTATGTTTGAAATTAGTGCACCTAAGGTCAACGAAGAGGGTTATGAAACACCTATGTCGATAACTTACTTTATAACGGAGATATAATTTATTTTATGAAAGGTCATTGACCTCTTGGAAAAATGTTTTTGTCTATTAATTACAAACGAGTCAAAATTATCCATATTAACCTAGTGTATATGATACGGTATTCAATAATATACTACGAGTTAAACCCACATTTTGCACAATCAATCGACAGCCCACATGAAAGCGCTACCAAAATAGTATGGAGTTCGTCCACCAGCCATTCGTCCAAGTACGATCAGGGCGCCTCGTAAGACTCTGCAAGGCACGGCCGAGCCGGTTAATTCAGGTCTACGGGTCGCCACGCCTAGTAGAGCGCTCTACGTGTCGCGCTTGCACTACTCCGCCGTGGCTAACGACGTGGTGGAGTATGTCCACCGGAAGACTGGCTATACGCTGAGGGTGCAGCAGCTGCAGTCGCGCCACTACTTGCACTTCAGCTCGTTTGTGGTGCGCGTACTGCTGCCGCTGCAGGACACCATCGCGAGCGCAGACTTCTGGCCGAAGGGCGTCGTGTTTCGGCGGTTCCGGGGCAACTTGACGAATCCCACGCCACTGGTTCAGACGACGCAACGGAGCCACGCTATTGCGTCGCCTAGTACTAATTGATTTTTGTTTGTTATTGTCTCTCTTTTGTGTTTTATATATTTTTTATGTATAATTTCTGATTTTCACAGTGCATTGGTATAAAACTGTAAAGCTGTGTTAATTTTTTTAATAAAAAAAACCAATTAAATAATTCAAGGAGTATGGGAACAAATAATACTACATTCTAAGTAGGTGTACCCGAGAGATGAAGACTTATTTTATAATGCATACGCTCGGAAAGTACATGATTTAGTGACTACCGCAAATAATTATAGGCGTAAAGGACATGCAGCGTGCATTATAATGCGTTATAAAATGTTGTATGACATACGTGTTGGAATGTAGTTTTTTTATACTTTCAACACATAAATAACTATCACACATAAATAATATGAAATCGTACCTAAGATATGAACCGTAATAAGAAGACATTATGATCGACTTAGGAAATAGTGACAACCCTATGTAACATTTTTAAAAATTCATATCTCCGAAGTCTTGATGTTGTTGCGTTTGATTTTTTTTGTGGTAGTAGTTGTTACGCTAATAAACAAATTAACATTGAAAAAAAATGCGACCATGCCCAGATTAACGAGAAAAAAATATGTGATGAAAACATATAAAATTAAGTTTAGTGAGCAAACTGACCCTAATTATGCTAATTTATATAGATGAACAGGTACTTTTAGTGTATAGTTATGATATGATATCGCTCTTTTTTATTAGAAGTAATAAGACTTTGAGTAAAGACGTTTCTATGGTTTCCATAGAATTTTCTCGATTTCTCATATAACTCCGAAACTATTACAGATATCAACATGAGAGTTTTTAAATGTGTTTAATATTCGTATTATCCTTCTTTTAAACACATAAAAACAGGATGTCCGCAAATAAGGTCATATTTCACACTGTGTGACAGTAACATCGATATATTATTTGTTGATAAAATATTTTGCTACATCACTTTCGTATAGATGCCCCGAGTAATCTCAGGTATGCTACGGAGTCTATCGGAAGTGATCTACGCCAATAGCGCACCGTAAGCAGCTATTATAGTTTTTAACACCCGCGATAACTATAACTCACCGGCGCGTAAAAACTTATTTACGACGGAACCGCGGGTATTAACTCAAGGACGTCTAATTGGTAACAAACCGAAAATATACCACAATCTCAATCTTTTTTTTTATTACATTCCTTATCACATGAAAAAACGTTATTTGTTCGCTTGAAGGAAAGGAAAAGTGGAAAAAGTTCATGACGGGCGGGACTCGAACCCGCGACTCTGGGATACCAGCCCATCGCTCTTCCAACTGAGCTATCGAGACCACACCCGTGGCCCCGAATTTCTGAGAAATATGGTATCGTTCACAGACGTTACTGCTTAAAAGTAATACGTAGTAGTAATAAGTAGTTATTTATTATACAAGGGGGCAAAGTTGTTGTTTAACTCTCAGGCTCATATTGAGACCCGAGCAAGCGAAAGATTCCATAATTGAGTCACGAGCGTAGCGAGTGGTTCAATAACTGGAATCTTGAGCTTTACGAGGGTCTCGAGGCAGGAGAGTTGTACAAACTTTGCCGCCGAGTGTAATACAACATTTTCCCCTCACTATCGCGAGGGAAATACAGACTACATACGATTACAAATAGAATAGAATAGAATAGAAATAATTTATTCGTGGACACACAAAATATACAGTACAATTACAATTAACAGAAAAATTGCCAAGATTAAAGAAGTGCCACGAAATGGACTCATCTCAGCATAACGCTGGCGACTCCCAGCGCTGATCTTCCGATGAGCCCATCCGGTGAAAAAAACACGAAAGGTAACACAAACACTGAAATAAAAACAAATTAAATAAAAAAACAAACAGAAATGAAGAGAAAGAGAACAAATCTTATCCACATGTAAGTTATCTTGAAGAAACCATACAAAATTCAATTTGTCATAGAGAACGCTCCTGGTACTTCGATATTGCCAACAGCTTACCAAGTGCGGGATAAGATATGACCAATTTAAGGTGTGACCTCCGACTGCGCATATTTACTATGGCCATATAGGACTCGCTTATACTGGACGGGTGGTAAATTATAGCAATCAGAGCAAGGTCACATTACTTTCCCCACATGTGGATAAAATGCGTTTTTCCACGCTAGTTTTAAACGACAAAACAGCGCTTTCCGAGCTAGTGAGGGGAAAAATACCTATTACTATCAATGTGTTAAAAATAGCTTTATTGGCGATCCTTTTCAGTGTACTAAAATACCTATTCTTCGCGATAGGACATAACATGGCGCGGCTACAACAGGATAAAAAAATGTTTTGTGAATACCTACCGGGTATTCGGATATTAATCCGGGCACTGCGAGTACTAACCGTAAAGTTAAACATTTATGCTTTTACATATAGAAAGTTTGTATAAAAGGGTTCTTCATTTCATGACATTCTAGTCTGTTTAAATTATAAGGAATAAAGTGTGAAATACATTGTTAATTAAGTAATATTGTGTTGTTCTACTCATTATCACTGTTAGGGACATGTTAGCGTCAAACTAGTGAATAAAATAAATAAAAAAACAAAAAAACGACGTGATTCAGGTGTTGGGCCAATATGGATCGCGCGGTGTTTTGATTTGTTTTATATTTCATATTGTTGCAAGTTATTAAATTCTTAATTTCTTTCGCGATAAGACGCTTTTAAGCGTATTAAGCGGGCTCTACAGTATACATAACTACCTCCACATAAACATGGCATTCAAAAGAAATAAATTATTATATGCCACAACTGTCACACAAATTAACACCGTAACTAGACGTAATAGGGTGTAATTCAGGTCATCAGAGTATGTCATAATTGTGACATAGCTAAGCTATTGAAATCAATATGAGCTGACAATCAGTCATATGTCCTTGTTCTCGTTTTTACAGTAACTTTGAGCTTTAATGGAGTAGTATATTAAATCATTGATCCAAATATCACTAAAAATGGCAACACAAACTCTAAGTTTCATAAATGAGTAGGTTAAATTCAAACTCCGGTTAACCCATCTGTCAGATTATGCGATTTTAGTATAAGAAAAGGTAATAAGGTAGATATTTGATGAAAGTTGTGTCAGCGCGCACTGTTTATTTGTATGGGAGTATATGAGATCACACTATCACCAGCCGGCCGGGTTTCAAAACTATTTATTTTATTTAATCCTATGGCAGAGTTACACGTCAAATACAATTTACAAATCAATTTTCAGACCCATTATTTGATGGCATTCTCATTGAGGTTGATCAGATCTTCGGAGGAGTTACCAGCGTAAAAAAACTATTAAATAAACAAAACAGGAGACCATATGTGAAACATTACTTGTTGATGGTCTAGATATGAGTAGAGTATAATGAATTTATGATATTAATTGCAGATGCCTCAGCAGAAAAAATAAAGACAGAACCGTTAGTTATGAATTTAAGACCAATCTCTGTTTGACTGACCATATTCTAAATTACGTAAATAATAAAACAATTATTATAATACTTATTTAACTTTCACAATTTTCACACATTATAATAACATTCTTTCTCCGGGAAATCTTTCACAGGGGCAAATGTCGCCTTTGAAACGTCAGAGGTTTGTTTTCAAAGTTTGTACACAATTAAGCTCAGTTTTAGTAAATTTATGATTATTATAATTTTGAGTTTCCAGTTTTAAGTGTTCTATCAGCAAACATCAGACTCATCAAGCTTGGAACCCTAAAGGTGGCGTTAGTGGAAAACCAGCTATATTGTATAAAAATTCTATGGTTATCTTAATAAGCACCAAGTTTTGAACAGCCAGAACATGCTTGCTTATGAAACAAGCTGTTGCCAAACTGCAGTATTTTTTAAACACATGCATGGCTTTTACTCCTTTATGAAAATCATTTTAGGATGAACTTTTTGCAGCCAGAAAAGAGAAGAAGCTTGTCTTGTAGGTTAGTTGTTGTGGCAAAATAGTAGCAAAAGCAAAAAGTTTCACATTCAAATGAAAGAGAGTATCATTTTCTCTGCATGTGTTCACTCTTCAAGTTGAAAATAAAAGAAATGTGGCCTTAACTAAACTTTCCCAACTAAAAGCTTAAAGAGACAGTAAAAATAATGCAAAGGTTGTGAAATTACACAGCCTATTAAATATTAAATTATGATCCATAAAAACAAACCCATTGTTTATCTCTGCCCAGCCAGCAACAATAAATCAAACAAGTAGATAAGTATCCATAAATAAAGTTTCGATATTTTCGGTCGGCATTACAATCATGAAACCGCTTGTATATTATTTTAAAGTTTGTTTACGACTCCTTAACTTTTAGTCCGTAACTAAGTCTATGTATACTATAGCGTCCAACATTCGCGTCTCTAGTCCGAGCGTACGATGAGTAAATAAACAAATTCATACTGTAAACATGGGCATAAAGAGAACATAAAAACGGCAATTCGCCATCTATGTATCAATATACCCTAGAAACGACTCCATTCAATCGAAAATGCATCAAGAGAATACGTAGTTTTAACACGAATTTTCGGCGTTTTTAACTACACTGCCGGTCAATAAAGCCTAGTTTACCTGGTCGGAGCGTCAGACTTTACGTCAAAGTAAATAAAAGTCGCGAAACAATTCAGCTTTGCTCTGAAAACCAACTGAGACACAATGGTAAGGCACATTTTGACAATACACTCTGTGATCAAAACATAGCCTTTTCAGGCGTACAAACCCGTGTAGAAACCTTTTGAATGATCCTAACACCTTCCGTGATTCATATATATGCTAAAAATATTTGTTGCAAACACGTGAGGAGAAGATTTTGGGCGTATTTTGAAAAAATGCTGTTGCGTTTCAACACTGAAAATGGCATAACACGCAAACACTTTGGTCCAATTTCACAATGAAACACTTCACTTGACCGCGATAGTTCAATCGAGAAACGCGAGACGATCCACGGTATGCATTTTTTCACTCACCTTGTTGTTTATTCGCTATTTTATTGAAACAGTTTTGAAAAACTTCATATAAATGCATAGGCTCGTCATCGCTCGTCGCCATTTTGGATTTTACTGCCAAATATATCACAGACAATGTAGAGGTTAATTGCCCATTCAAAAAAGTTTTGTTTCATGTGTCTATGTGATCACTAAATATCAGTTGAAAAATAAATGAACATTTGAATGCCTTCAATAGTAAATGATTATATTTATTCAAATAAAATAGTTGATTTCATTACATTTACATTTGTTTTCCGTCTGTAAATGCATGCCGTTTATTTTTAAACAAAATTTAAATGTTTTTATTTTCGAGCTCTTTCAGTAATCAGTTCCACCAATTAATATATGCCTAGAAAAAACAAATCAAGCGTTAATTCATTTATTTACTCAATGTGTTTGTCTAAAAATTTAAAACTATCGAGCGAGTGGCAGCATATTCTTATTCAAGTCTGACCCATAGAGGTCATAGAAGAAATGTGTCTGTTCGCCATATTTTGCTACGAAAATTAAGTTTGACGTAAGAGCCTACAAAATTTTCGAGTGCACTCGCAAAAACAAATCCAGCTACATGTAACATGTTCTCACTGAACTCCATAAACACCCAAAATCAGGTAAGGCATCCCCGACATTGCAAAATAAGTATAATCTGCTAAAATTGTGAATTCGTTTGTCATTCTCATAACCTTTGTATCGTTGCAGATTTTAGTTAGTTTTAGCCAACTATCGGCCCGGTACTCCAGTGTTTTCAGGCACCGAAAGCACAGCTATGGTAAAAATAAAAATGTTAAGCGGAAAGAGAGCGCGGCGTTGACATATGATGCAACAATTTGTAAGGAAAGCTTTCAAGAGGCGCTCAAGAATTTGGACAAAGATGCCTTAGTGGAATTTAAGAGGGTGGACATTCGCTCGTTGGCGTCATCCCCTCGCATCGCCAGGGATACGGAGCGATGTCTATCCCCTAGAAAAATCTCTTATGTATCTGAAGATTCCTTTGAGAAAAACAAAAATGGTTGGTCAGTGCCGCCTACCAAGACTGGGTTTCTCAGCTTTACTGATCAGTTTGTTGGGTTATTATCAAATAGTATCCAACAAACAGGGTTTGGTGTACAAGTGCGAGGCTTCAAGACGGAGCGAGGAATCCATGCGGACTTGAAAAGGAACCCTAACCTGATAAATAGACTGCGTAAGTTCTTCGGTCAGTATGAATAAGTTAAATACGTAGGAATGTTGAGAGAAAATTGATGTAAAGGTAGCTGTTGTTAATTATATCTGTTTATATGTTGTGTAATTAACATAGTATAGATAGATATTCAGGAATAAAATAGAGCAGCAAAGTGGTATACACTGATTGCTTTCTTGGATATTTTGTCAGTCAACAAATGAATTGGTCATTATGCATGGAGCAAATGGTCCAACTCTTTACTATATAATAAATGCGGAAGTAACTATGTCTGTTACCTGTTCACACTAAACATTTCAAAATGAAACTTAGTATGGAGATCCTGGGACAGGTCACATGGTTTTTGTTCTAATTCTACAGAGAAGAAGTCACGGGCTATAGCTGATGTGTTATAATACAAAAAAGAAAATGATAAATAGTGATGCAAGGTCACTTACAAAGACATACAATGAAGAAAGAATACCAGAGATATTAGAGGTAGAAATAGAATATGCAATAAAGTCACATGATTGGTGTTAAGCATGGAACAATATCCTCACAAAGTAATTGACATGAATAATAAGATTTTAGCAGATTAAATCCTCTTACCTAAACTACAATTCAACATTGTGTCCCATGCCATTTATAGGGCTATGGTCGCAAAAAAGACTACCATATTTTTGTAGATTTTCTTATTCAGAAATTTTAGGACTACATAAATGCTAAATAGGCTTCTCCTTATTTTAGTCTGTTAATCATTAGGATTAAACTATTTTGAAAATCCATGTGTATGACACATAATTATACTAATTATTAACATCATACATGTAGGGTTTGCTGCAGAGCCTGCATCCAGTAAGGACAAGCAGGCACTAGGGCCGGATGTGGCGCCCCGCCTCGAGAAACTGCTTGGAGATGACTCGCCTCTCTCCAGTCAGCAGAAAGACAAGATCAAGATTGCTTTTGCGGAGGGGTACTTAGCTGGTAAGTGGTTTTTGTATTGTCAAAATTTGTTTGAAGCGTTGATGACCCAGGTGAGGTGTGAGACTTAATCCCAAGGCTCATATCATTTGATATTTAATCGCTTTTCGGTAAAGGAAAATATTGTGAGGAAACCAGACTAATTCCAATAAGGCTTAGTTTATCATCTGGGGTGGAAAGTCATGGCAGTTGCTTTTATAAACCTAGCCCCTATGCCTAATCTTAAAGCGGTCCCCAGCCAGTTGTGAAAGCGGCTCCGAGAGTGGCATAAGCAGGGAAAAATCAATTGTTTGACTATTTGTTGTTCTAGAGAAGAAGTGAGTTGGGAGATTTTATTACAGAATAAAAATTCAGACGAATTGAGAACCTCCTTTAGATATATTGCTTGCATGCTGCATGGATTCGGACTGCATGGAGAGCAGTTGCATACGGTCACGATCCTCAGCCATGAGGGAACGACTAAGAAGAAGATTTAGATATATTGAAGTCGGTTGATAATGATTAACACCATGACCCTACGTTTCGAGCCCTTTACATCACTCGTTTTCACAGGATTAAGATGATGAACTTTTTTGTAAACTTGTGTTGTGTGTGTACACAAGTAACTTATTTGATTGACGGGTAGAATCCGTATTAAATTGATTACTCATGGTTTTATCACTAGATAGTATATAAAACAAAGTTGCTTTCTCTGTCCCTGTATCCCTATGTATGCTTAAATCTTTAAAACTACGCAACGGATTTTGATGCGGTTTTTCCTAATAGATAAGAGTGATTCAAGAGAAAGCTTTATATGTATAATAATAACCCGTGCCAAGCCGGGGCGGGTCCCTTGTATGACAATTACAGAATAGTTATTTAATAAAACTGTTTGTTTAGGATCCCACCCAGACAACGCGCGCGGCACCAAGGCCTCCAAGTACCTGAAGGTGGTGCAGCAGCTCCTCACCATCGTACTGTTCCTGGCCATCTTCGTGAGCCTCATGGCGTCCGTCAGCGGCACCGTCTTCCGGTAACTATCTACAGTAGTATGTATGTATGTATGTATGTATAAGCTTTATCGTACAATAACACAAGAAATACAAGAAACACAGTAACATAGACAATTTGATACAACAAAGGCGAACTTATCCCTATGAGGGATCTCTTCCAGTTAACCTTTGAGGAAATTAGATAAAAACAGGCAATAATGAAAGACAAACTAAAAGCAAAAATTGTACAGTAACAAAACTTCAAATGAAAAGTAAATTTTGAATACACATTGTAACTACACTATAAATAAATAGACAAAAAAATAATAATATGTATATAGAAAACTCCCGTGAGTATTAGACATATTAATATACTTAAACCGGGTTACTCACGTCTATAAAGTCGAAAATAGCTCGACATGTTTCGGGACGGTCCGCGCCCCATAATCATGAGTGAGAAGCGCTTGCCGCGATTGCTCTGCGCACACATATATATATATATATATATATATAAATATACACTAAACATCAATACATATATACATTTACCAAGCTAACATTTGGATTTGTCAGTAGTCCACGTTCCATAGCGCGAAGGCCTCCTGAAGGTGGTGCAATTCTTTTTTTAATTGAGCAAGGTTACTTTCAAGATGGTCCTGATCTGATGATGGGATCCATGAATCAAGGGAACTCAATTTTGAAAGGCACATGTATGGTTATTCTGTTTTTGTTTCCTTAAATTAATTCAATTCTGTTTACTCAAGTGACTTAAGAATTTTCAGTCTAAAACTACCTAGGGTAAATCTAACTAGGGTAAAAATAACTGGCTATGGCTACCTTATACAGAAAATGAATTCAATTGACCTATAAATCTGCACATGAAATAATTAGTTTTTTTTAAATACTACGACGGTGACAAACAAGCATACTGCCCTGATGGTAAGCGGTCACCGTAGCATATGGATGCCTGGACTCCCGGGGTGTTACATGCGCATTGCCGACTCTTTAAAAAAAGGAGGATTCGCTGTGTTGACAGCTAAAGGGGCAAGCTTTGCTCCGTGGGTCCCCAGCTGTCAACACAATCCTCTTATCTTAGCTGTGAATCCTCTTGGAGCTCTGACGACCTTACTCACCAACAGAAACACAACACTTGTAGGGTCTAGTCACTAGTGTTATTAAACTGCGGTTTTGTGTAAGGTGGAGGTACTTCCCCAGACGGACTCTGCTCCAGATTTGAGCGAGACGACATTCGTTGTGCTGTGCCCGACCACACTAAACGATGCATCCGCTGTGCCCATACCTCTCTTAGCTATTTAATTTGTCTCTTTTTCCGTCACATTTTGCTATGCTCGCTCTAATAGTGAGAAACTTGAATAATCAGTCTACCATTTGTTCCGAGCAGGATCCAGTTGGGCAACCAGGTGGAGGTGGACCCTGAGGATATCTCTGTGACCTTCGATGACGTGAAGGGAGCTGACGAAGCCAAGCAGGAGCTGAAGGATGTGGTAAGTTGGCTGAAATAAACTACAGTCATGAACTCATGATCATCTTGATGCATTTGCAAATTTTTCCGTGATTTATCAGCCATACAATACAACAATACACTAACTCTTTATTACTGGCGGTCTTATCGCTAAAGAGCGATCTCTTCCAGACAACCTTTGGGTAGAGGAGATACTACAGTAAGAGTAAGTATACATACAGGTGGTGCAAAGTTGATGACACAAACAGAAAATACAAATCTACAAAAAAAAGCACACAATTATATATACATGTTCATACCAAAATACATAAAGCCATACGATTTTGTATAAGGAGTTTCCACACCCCTCTTAGTTTATAAGATGCACCGCCTACAATCTTTTCTGTTTTGCCCTAAGGTTGACTGGTTGAGAATGCGGCATTAAGGTGTAATTGTGATGTGATAAGGGATTATAGTGATTTGTAATTGTATTATTTGTAATTGTTTGTTTGTACCTGATTGTTAATTGTAATAGTTATATGTACCTGCTTGGTATATGTTAATGTTAATTTTCATGGCGCATTGGATTTGTCTGTAAGGTCATGTAAACATGTTTTCAAATAAAATAAATAATAAAATTATTAAGTCCGACTTTGGTACGACAAGTTTTTCTTTTGCGCAATAAATATGACCAATGAAAATTTAACCATACATTCTTTATTTTCAGGTGGAATTTCTTAAGTCTCCGGAAAAGTTTTCGTCTCTCGGCGGGAAGCTGCCCAAGGGGGTGCTTCTGGTTGGGCCCCCGGGTACCGGCAAGACTTTGCTGGCGCGAGCCGTGGCTGGAGAGGCCAGGGTGCCTTTCTTCCATGCTGCTGGACCGGAGTTTGATGAGATCCTTGTTGGACAGGGAGCCAGGAGGGTCCGGGATCTATTCAGTAAGTTTTCGAGACCATTCATCCCCCGGGGGAATTTCGAAAGCCTCAAAAAATAATCTGGCGGTATATACCTCGTTATTAATAAGATTAGAAAATGTCATTGAAATTAAACTAAGGATTAATCGCGTTTATTAACAACCTTGACCCTACGTTTCGAGCCCTTTTAAGCACTCGATTTCACAGGGTTAAGATGATGACTAAGAGACTGCGAATTCTCTCTTATTAATTAAAGACAAAAACAAAGGTTGGTTATACATTACCTGAAGGGCATTGTATAATTAAAATGAAAAATTATAAAAACTTTGTGAGGATTAACATACAACATACGAACGCTTCCCTAACTGGCTTATGGAGCAGAAAGAAGCGACAAGAAAACTACCCCATTTTACCTCTTATCCGTTTTCAATCTTTTCAAACAAAGTCCACACTGAGGTATTCCAGTCCTGTGTCGTGCTTGATCCTTGATGAGATGTAAAACAGGATCCCAAGCTGGTGGTACCGAAGCCATCCTCTCTATAAGGAACCTTAATAGAAGACTTAATAAGGAACCTTAATATATCACTGTTGCATAAACTACTATAAAATTAATGCCCTTACCAAGATTCGAACGAGGAAGTTTTATATAATTAAAATTTTCGTGAGTCATATATATTAAGCAAGCAAGATCCGCGAAGCCATTGAAATCGGACGTCGCCCTAATTTCAACCGCGACGGAGGTTGGACTCTGCCACCGGCTTGGAAACCAGTGCTTCCTAGAGTGAACGTGAATTTGTGTGACGATTTGGTGGACATGGTTAGTTCGGTGTGCTTGTCGTTCCCGTCAGACGATCCGACAATACAGACTCCCCCAACGACGGAGCCGGATTGTTCGACTCAGCCTGCTTCGTCGCGCGACCCGTTACCTACGCCGGTGTCGGGCAGTGATGCCCGAGCCGCGAAGGTGATAACACCACTCTAACGCGACTTTGAATAGTTATGTCAGCCTCTACTTTGTCTATGGTAATATTGATTAAGTGAATCAATTGATTCACAGAAGCTGCTAAGGAGCGCGCTCCGTGTGTGATATTTATTGACGAGATCGACTCCGTCGGCGCCAAGAGGACCAACAGCGTGCTGCATCCATACGCCAACCAGGTAACTAAACATATAACACACTTATATTAAACTGCAACGGTTAACACTCGGTGACATGTTTCGACTGCCTCGGGCAGTCATCGTCGGACGTCGGTGCTGTTGTCACCTTCGCGACTCGGGCATCACTGCCCGAGACCCGAAACATGTCACGCCTATTGTAATAAAAATACGTGTGTGTTAACCGTTGCAATTTAATATCAGTGTGACTCACGAAAGTTAAAATTTTATGCCACACCTGGCCATAAAGTGCCTTTTTCCGCACGCTACGCGTACGGAAAAAGCCGGTTTCTGGCCGAGTGTAGGCATAAAATAATGTACCTAACACGTGAGGTAATAAATAAAGCCCTTGATCGCATATTTACGTCCCTCGTTTGCAGCTCGGGTCGCAAACATCTGCGATCTCGGCCTTTCTTTGTTTTACCGCACTAGTTAGGTAATGTACTAATATAAGACACTTATAATTACTATTTTCTACTCCAGCGCTGCTATTTGTCAATTAGATGACTGACAGCGATATTTAAAAAGTATACATTATAACGTTGTCTATGGTATTCCATAAGAATACTGCTCATATGGATTTTCATTCGTAGGACTTTTTTTTTTTTAATTTCTTTAGAGTAGTTGTATTGTATTGTAGTATAAAACAAAGTCGATCCCCGCTGCCTGTATGTATGTATGGTTATATCTCTAAAACTACGCAACACATTTTGATACTTTTTTTTTTAAGTTGATAGACTGAGTCAAAAAGAAGGTTTATATATGTAATTATAACCCGTGCGAAGCCGGGGCGAGTCGCTAGTTAATTAATACAGTACAATTTATATATTTACAGACTATAAACCAACTGCTATCAGAGATGGACGGCTTCCACCAAAACCAAGGTGTGATTGTGTTAGGGGCCACCAACCGCCGGGACGACTTGGACCAGGCCTTGCTAAGACCGGGACGATTTGACGTTGAGGTAACTCTATAGTTATTCTCTATATTAGTTAGTTAATTATGTTTTAAAATTTGTTTTTCATGACGATGTTTACATTTGTTTTTATGTTTGTATTTGTCTTAGTTTCATGACGCATTGGCGTATGCTGTAATGTCGTGTTAACTTATTGAAAAAATAAATAAATAAATAAATAAATAAATAAATAGTACTTTATATATACTCATGTTTAAAAAGTATTTAATGGGTCGACAACTCGTTGTGACACCCCTAGAATTACGGGCGTCCATAGCTGCGGTGACCACTTTCCATCAGGCGGACTATATGCTTGTTTGCCACGTGGTATAAAGAAAACAAGATTATGATCCAAAGGCAACTCAATACCAGTGAAATCGGGTCGTTTTTTATGAACAAACTGATAATTTTTCCCTTGTATTACTGCGATATCATTATCCTCAATGCGAAAAATCATGATATCGTATTAAAACATTAAAGACCAAATTCCTGCATAAATCTCTATCCCTCGCCACATGTAAATTTATACAAAAAAAATGTATTTCCAAAGGTGAACGTGCCAACACCAGACTACGGCGGCCGCAAGGAAATCCTACAGCTGTACCTGGGCAGAGTGACCGCCAACCAGGACGTCAACAGCGACCTGCTGGCGCGCGGGACCACCGGCTTCACCGGCGCGGATCTCGAGAACATGGTCAACCAGGCTGCGCTCAAGTAACTCATACAAATCAATACTTCAGAGCATCCAAGCAAACACCAATTAAAGAGTTAATGGGGAGTTGGAGAGACTTTTATGTTCATGCTACCCTGGTACTCATACTCATTTATTAATAATATTGTTACATATTACACGTCATATATATTCTGCATTAAAATTACAATAAAAATAGTAGTAGTTAGGGTTTCTAGAAACGTACTTTGTCCGAGCTGAGCTTAAGTAAGTAACACTTGCCAATAAATAGAGCATCCTCAAGCAGACACCAATGAAAGAGTTAATAGAGAGTTGGGGACACTTTCATGGTCATGCTACCCTGGTAGTTAGGGATTCTAGAAACGTACCTTGTCTGCGTTGTGTTCAAGTAAGTACCACTTACAAATCAACACTTCAGAAGGCCTAGTATAAAAATTGTACGACACTAACTCCTCGACCGCGTTAGCGTATCGGGAGTTCAAATTATGTTTGCCGTTTATTTAAATCATCCGGAAATTCATATTTTGACCCCTCGATACGCTAACGCGGTCGAGGAGTTACTGTCGTACAACTTTTATACTAGGCCTTCAGAGCATCCAAGCAAACACCAATGAAGGAGTTAATAGAGAGTTGGCGACTTTGGCGAGACTTTCATGGTCATGCTACCCTGGTAGTTAGGGGTTCTAGAAACGTATCTTGTCAGAGCTGTGTAAAGGCTCGTGCAGAAATCACGCGAGGTTCGAATGGGGGGGGGGTCCCGAAAAAATCACGACAGATCACGTTGGGGGTGGGGGGGTACATGGAGACCTCACGTGTATTTTTATAATGAACGAAACCTTTCAACTTTTCAGAGATAGTAGTAAACCCGGCCAAGAGCATGTCGGGCCATGCTCAGTGTAGGGTTCCGTAGTTTACCGTCCGTCACAACAGGCAACCTTAAAAAGTGTTTAATACATACCATGCTCAATATGCTTATGATAATTAACAATTCGACGGTACTTTCGATCACCGGGAAAATCTTAACAGCGCGAAATAAACCACGGTACAGCGCCACCTCTCGGGGAATTGGGTTACTAATTTATACAAACTAGACGGGTTCAGTATGTTGAGTTTTCGAAGGTAACTTTTGATCGCGTGAATCGATTTGAATTATTCTTTTTTTAGTAGAAGGAAGATACATGCGGGATGATAAATTAAGTACTCAAGATAAAAAGAGATGTTTGCATATACGGTTAAATTACAAACTATATTCAGTAATTATTTTGTAAAATTTTTCAAAAACTGTTCAACCAATCAAGTCCAAAATAGTTTTCCAATAAAGTTCTTATTAAGTTCTACTTTCGTAATTTTTTTCATTTTTTTTTTAACTCATAGTTCAAAAGTTAGATGGGGGAGGACACATTTTTTTAAACATCTGGAGCGATTATTTCCGAAAATATTAACTTTATTAAAAACTGTTTATAATAACCCTCATTATTTTTCAAATACCTATCCAATGATACGTCACACTCTGGTGTAAAACGAAAAAAAAAAATCACATTACATGTACGGGAGGTACCCTAAAAAAAATTATACTAACTACTTTTTATTTTATCACTTTGTTGGCATGACCGATATACATATTCGTACAAAATTACAGCTTTCTAGTACTTACAGTCACTGAGATTATCCGCGGACAGTCGGACGGACGGACAGACAGACAGACTTGGCGAAACTATAAGGGTTCCTAGTTGACTACGGAACCTTAAAAATTACACAAATACATTTGTGCATCAACGGGTAATAAATATATGGCAAATATAACATCACATTAATTGCGAAAATAGAAAAATAAACAAGATTTTCGAATACCACTATTTAATTTCAAAATTAGGTCGAGTAAAAAAAAATTCAATAAATATACGTGAGGTTAGGTGGGGGGGGGGTAGCTTAGAACCTCACCAAAGATCACCAGGGGGGAGGGGGGGTCAAAAAGTAGCCAAAAAAACCTCGCGTGATTTGTGCACAAGCCCTAAGTACCACTTACAAATACAAGCAGACACTACCGAAGTGTGTGTGTAATGAAGTGCCAAACTTTAGTTCTGGTTTTGTGCAACGGGGTAACTCCATTTATTGTCATGCAGGGCAGCAATAGACGGGGCAAAGACAGTGACGATGAAGTACCTGGAAGACGCGCGCGACAAGGTGCTCATGGGTCCCGAGAGACGGTCCCGGCTGCCGGACGAGGAAGCCAACACCATCACCGCCTACCATGAGGGAGGTCACGCCCTTGTGGCTTATTACACTAAGGTAATTAACACTTTCGCAACCAGGCAAAATTTCGAAGAATACCCCAGAAACCGACAGTAGTCGCTAGGCGGGCAACGACGTGCAACTCAATGCCGCACCCGCGAACCCGCTAGGCGGCAAGCGGCGGACGTAGCGAAGATGCAATGCTTGCCCGCCTGGCTTTACTTTGGCGTCTCGTGTAGGTTTATAGCTCTTGCCCGACTAGCGGGTACGCCGGCATCTGGGTAAAGTTTACGAGTGCCCGCGTCGCGGGTACGCGGTGTCGAAAGTGTAAAAAAAATAGATTCATTTCGAAGTTGGCTCTTTTTTTAGTCGAGGTCAATAAAATGACTGGCACGCTTTTTCACCTTATAATGTTGAATTAATGTAATAAAATTTACGTACAACAATTACAATATATTAACGAAGTTTACAGTACATATGGTGCTATATTACCGCACTAGTGCGATAGCACATTATGTGCATATGTCAAAAATTCAAAGGGTCATATGTACTGTAAAACGTCGTACGATACATGTGCGAATAGGTAATTCGCAACTCGTGTCGATTTAAAACACTCCCTTCGGTCGTGTTTTATTCTATCGCCACTCATTGCTAATTTTCTCCTATTCGGACTTGTATCGTAATGTACTATAATTTACGTCCAAAATATTTAGGTACTTGCAAAAGTTGTTAAGTAACAATGCTTAGTTTAGTCATACGACGAAAGTAATACAAAAGTAGCTAAACGGAAAAGAAGTAATGAATAAAACAGCAAGATTGGCGATGTATATAAAAAGCGTGCTGCTTCGTAATAAATAAAGTATTTAAATTGTCTTAACTCAAACCGGTCTCGGCTCCATATTTCTGGTGTTCAAAATATCTATCGTTGATTAGAGGCTTTGCGACGACTGTGATCCACTTTAGTAGTAGCAATAGTCAAAATACATTGCCATTTGATTTAATGAGGATTACCGCGAGTCGATTGTCCGCTAGAGGCGCTAGTGGAACGTGGGTCCTGCGGGAACATTAAAAACGTCACTTTGACAATTATCTCATACTGACACAGGACCCGTGAGAGGCGCCGCCTGGTGAGCGACAATACGGTAGCTCCCATTCGTCTTTAGTTTTGTAGGGAGCTTTAAAATAAACTATATTTGCAGGACGCGCACCCCCTGCATAAAGTGACCATAATCCCCCGCGGGCCCTCCCTGGGCCACACCGCCTACATCCCCGCCAAGGAGCGCTACCACGTGACGAAGCAGCAGCTGCTGGCCATGATGGACACCATGATGGGCGGCAGGGCGGCCGAGGAGCTGGTCTTCGGCCCTGACAAGATCACCTCAGGTCAGTGCCACTAACTATACTGCTGGAACTGTAAAAAAAAAAATATATTGAGTAAATTAAAGTTGTCACGTTGCTTACATTTTGTTAATGTGGCTACTTAGGTATACGTAATGATAACATTTTTGAGTTAATAATGTGTAGGTATAACTTACCTACACGCAATAGGAAAAACATCCAACCGACGCTCGTGGACCCTATGTACATGATATAAATAAATATTATGGGACAATCTTACACAAATCCACCTAGTCCCACGGTAAGCTCAATAAGGCTTGTGTTGTGGGTACTAGGCGACGATATATATAATAGACAGATACATATAAATACTTAGATACATAGAAAACACCCGTAACTCAGGAACAAATATTCGTGATAAACACACAAATAAATGCCCTGACCAGGATTCCAACCCGGGACCTCCTGCTTCGTAGGCAGGGTCACTACCGACTAGGCTAGGAGGCCGTTAAAATATTATAGAAATTATAAATTGAAAGAGATGTCATATACTACAGAAAAAAAAGTGAATTAGGAAATTTCGGACTCTGGTTGCCGTGATCGGGTGGCCCAGTGGTTGGGGCGTCTGCCGCGAAAACAGGAGGTCGCTGGTTCGATCCTAGCCCTGCTCACCGGGGACCTTGGTCACTTTTTCTGTAGTATATGACGTCTCTTTCAATTTATAATGTAAACGGAGAGTTAGGGACTCTAGTTACCTACAAGGTCCGACCGAGATCTCGGCAGTCTCGGCCAAAATTCGAGCCGAGGTCTCGGTCTCGGCTCTCGGCCAAAAAGGGCCGAGATTCTCGGCCTTGGCCGAACCTTCTATCTTGACACTTTTTGTGATTTTGGTGGGTATTTTAAGCAATTATAGTGTACCGTGTTATCGTACGTAATGCAAATTATAGCTTTTGTTCTCAAGCTTTGACTGTAAATGTTGTGTTTTAGTGATGGCTGTATTAAACAACAGTTTAATTCTTGACTAATACATGTTTTTTGTGGAAATGCGCGTTTTTCGTATTTATTATAAAATCTCGGTCTCGGCCGAGACAAAAAAAGAAGTCTCGGTCGGACCTTGTCTACTGAGTCAGTGTACTCCACAAGATCAGACCTGTAGATCGCCGAACCAAGGTATACTTTTCCTAGGAGCGCTACCACACCAAGCAGCATTTAGCTGGCAATAATAGACGGCAGGGCGGCCGAGGAGATGGTCTCTGGCTCTGACAAGATCACCTTAGGTTAATGCCACAATCAATACTGCAGAACGAATAAACAGAGTTAGAGACCCTAGTTACCAGTGAGTCAACATGAGACTCGTGGGATGGCTACCGTACTGTTTACGTACCCAACGAGCGCTAGGCGCCCGAAAGCATCAGCAGACTTTTGGTTGATAAATTATGGAGCCCCAGGATAGGTTATTTTAGAACGAGAATAATGCGACTAAAATTGTTTTTTTCTCAAACATGATCGGAAATGTATGTGTTACCGTCTCGAGATGAAGACATGAAGTTTCTTGTTTGTGCCTCCCCACAATTACATCTTGGCAGTGTTGGCAAAAAATCAATTCGAATTGACGATTGAAAATTGACCGATCAATTCGAATTGACGATTGAAAATTGACCGATCAATTCGAATTGACGATTGACGAAACTAATTCTAAATCGACTGATTGAAGATTGACGATTACTAATCGTTAATTCGAATTGATTGGTCAATCCTCAATCGTCAATTCGAATTGATCGGTCAATTTTCAATCGTCAATTCGAATTGATTTTTTGCCAACACTGCCAAGATGTAATTGTGGGGAGGCACAAACAAGAAACTTCATGTCTTCATCTCGAGACGGTAACACATACATTTCCGATCATGTTTGAGAAAAAAACAATTTTAGTCGCATTATTCTCGTTCTAAAATAACCTATCCTGGGGCTCCATAATTTTCCAACCAAAAGTCTGCTGATGCTTTGGGGCGCCTAGCGCTCGTTGGGTACGTAAACAGTACGGTAGCCATCCCACGATTCTCATGTTGACTCACTGGTAACTAGGGTCTCTAACTCCCTGTTTATTCGTTCTGCAGTATTGATTGTGGCATTAACCTAAGGTGATCTTATTAGAGCTAGAGCACATCTCCTCGGCCGCCCTGCCGTTTATTATTGCCAGCTAAATGCTGCTTGGTGTGGTAGCGCTCCTAGGAAAAGTATACCTTGGTTCGGCGATCTACAGGTCTGATCTTGTTTGTCTCGGCCGAGTCCGAGATTTTATAATAAATACCAAAAACACGCATTTTCCACAAAAAAACATGTTGTAGTCAAGAATTAAACTGTTGTTTAATATAGCCATCACTAAAACACAACATTTACAGTCAAAGCTTGAGAACAAAAGTTATAATTTGCATTACGTACGATAGCACGGTAAACTATAATTGACGGGATTTTTACAAAAAGAACATAACTACACTGAGTATAATTTTACAGGAGAGCGATAAAACTAATTTTTCAATACAGTTGCTCAAAAAGTGCCCTTTTTTTGGCTGTTTTGCGTGCGCAAAGTTTGTTTTTGCGAACTAGTGCTTTTTACTTTTCCAATCTTTTTAAAATTTAGTTGTGTTCCAATTCATGACTGCTTACCGAAGAGTATTATTGTTCGTTAACTTTACCGAGCCGTAATACAACTAAATACCTACTATTAACGCAATAATATTAAAGACATTGATATTTCATATTTAAATAATTAGGTACTTCTTCATCATACTAATGATCATTCATTAAATTTATTAACATTGAAAACAGTTCTTATACATCTGTGTGTATGAAACGGAACAGAGCCCACGAAACGTCAGTCAAAGTAGAGGCGTTTTTCAATCAGGTAAACATGTTCGAAGGGCCTATAAGATATGACGATACGATTTGTCACATGCGATTTATTATATTTGTTTATGAGAAATAATTATTATGAGATTGAAAATGAGAAAGTAAATAAGATAAGAGAAACATTTTGAAGATGTTCTTAATATATCAACTGTATTACAATCGTGTCATGGAAATAATAAAAAAAACCTTAAATTCGTTCTTATGTATTTTAATTTTTTTCGCATCTGTATTGAAAAACGTCGTTCGATTCACGTGCGGATATGTCATTTTTCACTTGTCCCGAGTATTGCCACTCGCCTACGGCTCGTGGCAAGATACCTCGGGACTCGTGAAGTAATGACACACTTTCCGCACTAGCATCGAAATGTACTATTCTCTTTGAATAATAACGATTGAAGCTTGATTTTCAGGGAGGTTGTAGATATATGGTCACAAAGTTAGAAATATCTATTTATTTGTTTTGAGACTTTCTATTTTGCGTAAAAGATATGAAATATACTTTGTCGCTTATGCAGTTTTTGTAAAATTTAGGTTAGTTACGTTGTTTTTGTGCAAAGTTGAGTAACTATTTTTGGTAAAATATTTTTTTTTATATTAAATTTTCTTATGACATCGAATTCGGATTGACGATTTTATTTATTTAATCGTATGGCAGAGTTACACGTCGAATACAATTCACAAATCAATTTTCAGACCTATTAGTATTATGTACCTACCTACCTAATGTCCTTTTTATTTAGGTCAGTTTTCGAAACTGACCAATTGCGATCAAAAGCGGTGTCCGAGTTTACCAAAGGTTCCGAAACATGTTTCCGACGGCAATATGAAGGATATCCTTTTTGGAACATTTTCGGGACTTTCCTTGAAATTAACCGATAGCGTTCAAAATCGATATTTGAGGCGCCCAAAGGTTTCGACACTTGTTTCCGAGGGAAATATTGAGATGTCCTTTTTTGTGACATTTCTAGAAATTACCCGATAGTGTTTAAAATCGATATCTGAGGTAATCAGAGGTTTCTAAACATCGTTACAACTGCAATATTGAAAGGTGTCCTGTTTTGGGACATTTTAGTGCAATCTTTGAAAGTGACTGCTTGCATTCTAAATCGATATCTGAGATGCAAAACATAGTTTAAACTTGATTAATAATTTGAGATGATTTAGTTGTATACTTGTTGTGAAAAATAAAAATCAAAGTCTGTTTAAACTTTGTTTCATTTAAGCCAAAAGTACACAAAACACGTCCAAACAGGGCCTTTTTACGTTGTAAAAATACGTCAAATGTGTGAAACATTTTTCGGAACCTTTGGGCACCTCAGAATCCTCAGATTCAGATAAGATAAGATAAGATAAGATAAACGTTTATTTGCCAAACATTATGTACATTTTAAAGATGTTTACAATATATCAGATATTGATTTTGAACTCAATCGGTTTATTTCACGAAAAGTCACCAACATGTCCTAAACCCAAAACAGGGCCCTAATATTGCGTAGGAAACATGTTTTTTGGAAACCTTTGGGCACCTCAGATATAAATTTTGAACGCAATCGGTTGGTTTCATTTTCAGAAATGTCCCAAAACAGGGCATCTCGGAATATTACCGTCGGAAACATGATTCGGAACCTTAGGGCACCTCAGATATCGATTTTGAACGCAATTGGTTAATTTCTAGAACCGTCCTAAAATGTCCCAAAAAAGGTCACATCTAGGTATTGCGGTCAGAAGCATGTTTCGAAACCTTTGGGTACCTCAGATATAATTTTGATCGCAATCGGTTAATTTCTAGAAACGTCCTAAAATGTCCTAAAAAAGGTCATTTCTAGGTATTGCGGTCAGAATCATGTTTCGACACCTTTGGGCACCTCAGATATCGATTTTGAACGGAATCGGTTAATTTTAAGAAATGTCCCATGAATGTCCAAAAAAAAGAAACTCCGTCTGTATTGCCGTCGGAAACATGTTACGGAACCTTTGGAAATTTGAGATATCGTTTTAAAGTGGCAACGATCAAATTAAAAAAATGTCCCGAAATGGAAGGGACATCTTTCTATACTGACGTCGAAACAGTTTTCAGGACCTATGGTCGACATCGATTATTACGAATATGAACGTAATCGGCCAATTTCGAAAAATGATCAGGAGGAACACGTTCCAATAAAGGACACCTTTGCAGAGTAATATTAGGGAAGGGACTATGGTTAATGTAGATTGAGAATTGATTTAATCCGAATTGAGGATTAATGCGTAATTCCAATTGATTCAATCGGATTGACGTATAAATCAGAAATTGATCAATTCGGATTGACTAAGGCCGTGACGTGAAGTAATGTACGGCGTAAGTATGAACGAAATTGTCCCCTGCTCTAACTTTTTAAATTTTCGTACTAAAACTAAACTGACAAATGAGATATTACATACAGCCAACCACCACTAGATAGCTCAGTCAAATGGCATATGAAAAAAATAAAAGAGGCGACAAATTAAACCTTATTTTCCTAATCAACTATTACCTAGCACTTGTTTTAATTGTAATATTTCCTCACATTGTTTGAGAAGCCTCGGCCGAAAGAAGGATTGCAGGACTTGTTTTATCCGTTATTGTACTTCACGGCCTCTGCAGTAATGTAGTATTGTTGTATTTGTAGGAGCATCATCGGACCTAAAGCAGGCCACATCCATCGCGCAGCACATGGTGCGCGAGTGGGGCATGAGCGAGCGCGTGGGGCTGCGCAGCATGGAGGCGCCGCGCGGGCAGCACGCGCAGCACCAGCTGGGCCCGCAGACCAACGAGCTAGTAAGACTACTACTCATACCTTCTAATCAATCGCTACGCTCAGGATTCTCTCTTTGAGCTTCTGGTTTTGCTTGTTTTTCTATTTTAGCTTTACTTTGCTTGGTTTACCATACGCGCTATCGTACTTTTGGTTTACAAACTAGTTTAAGTGCAAACCAACTTTGAGAGTAGCAGTCGATGATATACAGTGTTGGCAAAATATCAATTCGAATTGAAGATTGACGATTACTAATCGTTAATTCGAATTGACCGGTCAATCGTCAATCGTCAATTCGGATTGACGATTACTTTGTATGTACGCTACCTAATGTAGCGTAGGGGTGTATTATACGAGTATACAGTGGGTTAACTTCATACAACCTACACGGCCAGCGGCCCGGCTCGGTAATCGCGCTCGAGGCTCAGGGTTGTCAAAAACTATGCGGAAGATATTAACTACTTTTTTAATAATTTGGTGATTTGACACGGGGTCACAAAAGGAAACGTGGGAACTGATTTAAACATATGTATAGTTTTACTGTTTATGTTAGAAAAGGCCGCCATCTTCAATTTCGTTAGTTTTGATCCGATCGTGATGAAAAGCAATATCTGAAGAACCGAGAAGGTCTTCACAATGAATCTGCAGTCCAAATTGCCAGAAACGACCGCCATATTGAATTTCTTCATTTTTGATCCGACCCTAACAAAAATCGATATATGAGGGTCCGGAGGTTTATTATAACAAATATGAGGTGAAAATTGCGAGAAATGGCCGCCATCTTAAATTTCTTCATTTTTGATCCGATCCTAACAAAAATCGATATCTGGAGATCCTCGGTTCTTTATCGTATCTGAGGTCATAATTGCGTAAAATGGCCGCCATCTTGAATTTCTTCAGTTTTCATCCTATCGTGATAAAAATTGATATCTGAGGGTCCGGAGGTTCATTATAACAAATATGAGGTGAAAATTGCGAGAAATGGCCACCATATTGAATTTCTTCATTTTTGGTCCTATCCTAACAAAGATCGATATCATGGGGATTTAAGAGGTTCGATATAACGAATCTGATCTGAGGTCATAATTGCGTAAAATGGCCGCCATCTTGAATTTCTTCAGTTTTCATCCTATCGTGATAAAAATTGATATCTGAGGGTCCGAGAGGTTCATTATAACAAATATGAGGTGAAAATTGCGAGAAATGGCCACCATCTTGAACTTCTTCATTTTTGATCCGATCCTTCCAATAATCGATCCATGAGGAATTGATTAATTCAGATTGATCAATTCGGATTGACGAATCAATTCGATTGATCAATCCGGATTGATTTAGTTCAGATTGATGCCAACACTGATGATAAATACTTATCTGTATTTTGGGTACGTATCGTAAACAAAATAGTACCTATGATTCTAGTTGTTTATATTTCAGTGCCAAGGATACTAATCAAACTAATATATATTATTACCTACTCTTATTGTATAGTAAAGATCGCTAAGGATACAATGTAGAATATGATGAAATAGTACATTACCTAACTAGTGCGGTGTTCAATAAAAATTAAATACTGTTATAGATTCACAAAAGCTGTATTTTCAATAAAAATTAAATACTGTTATAGATATGAAGAGCAAAAAAATAATAGGCTCGTTGCCATAGAAACATATAAAAAAGTTCTAGCAGGTCACAGACCTATTCTGCATAAACTAAAAAGGTTTATGTTAAATATATATTATTTAACATAGTTGGCCCAGGGCAGAATACATTTACAAAACATGTAGCAGCAGATGATAAGTTATAAATACAAAAATATAACAGAAAATATTTAACTCCAGTTAAATGGTTAAAACAAATTATTGGCTGCTACAAATCAAACATTAAATTAACTACATATATTTAGACTTACAAAAGAGTCTCGAGTATTGAGATGAAATATTAAGCCACTAAACATAAGAAACTGTACATCACATATATATAAAAACCCTCAAATGGGTAGTGGGCAAATCTTTTGAAGAAATCTGGTATCTTGTTTTATCTTGGTTAAAATATTCAAAAATTGTAAACTGTCAATTGACTTATTTTATAAATCCACTTCTGGATAGCTTATCATAGATTTACCTATGATAAAGTGCCCCGGCGTGAGATATTCACAACTGGATCTATCGGAACTTAATGGCAACAAAGGCCTAGGCCTTATTTAGAATTGCTTCTATTTCAGTCATAACAGTATATAAAACCTTCAAATGTCAAGGCAATATTACCAACAATTTTTTTTTAAAATGGTGTTTAAAGCTTTTGACCCCAGCCTCCCATAGACGACCGAATTCTGGTGCATAGCTTGGAATAAATTTGAAATGAATGTAATTGGGCAGACAATAGCTCTGAACAGCATCTATGTGAGACTGAGATGTAAATAGCTTATACAGTCATTTTAATTCATTCGAATATCATAATTCCCAATATCAACAATCGGGTCCAGTGTCAAGAATCTTTGCTGACTGAGAAAGAATCTCCGAGCTCAAGGTTTTGCATCTCAACAACAATAGGCATATTGACTTGAAACTTATTATCAATCAATGTAGTAGTATCTTGAAAGCAATTTTCAACTATTTGAAATTCTTTGTTTAAATTAACCTTTTGCTCAGGTATACTT
This sequence comes from Lathronympha strigana, assembly GCA_949128165.1. Lineage (NCBI taxonomy): Eukaryota > Metazoa > Arthropoda > Insecta > Lepidoptera > Tortricidae > Lathronympha > Lathronympha strigana. Next base: position 9,625,348 of record OX421926.1, on the reverse strand, counting down.
TCTGCAAGCCAGAATTGCTCCATCACATCCTCCAATTTATGATCATTACATATAATGAAATTGTTCACCAAACATTGATCTTGAAAGTATTCATCAGGTAAAGATCCAGCTACGGCAAAACCAAATAATGTTTTTTGCAAAAATGGCCCGTCTGGGATTTCAATGTTACCATCCAATGATATAATTTTAAAATTGACTTCAGCCCCTAAAAGTAAATTCATGGGACCTGGTTTATGGAACTCATTGTCAGACAACACAATGTTTTCAGGCATTTTTAATTTAGTCAGATCAATTGGTTTCAAAGGTAATTCAGGTGTGATGGTGTCTACAACATTACATTTAACGTGCACTTGGACTTGTTCGTTCACTGGAGAGTGTAGAATGAACTCCACATATTGTTTCATTTTTTTGTTATTCCCACAAACTCCTATTAAGCTAGAAGCCTGGCTTTTTGGGGTCAAATTTAACCTTTCTACAAGAGATCTAGTTATAAGAGATCCCATTGCACAACCGTCTAGTAAAGCTCTTATAATTATATCTTTACCACGTTTATCATATAGTTTTACTTTAATAGTGGGAAGCAACACATTATCGGCATTTGTTTGTATAACATGGTTGACTAAAGCAACTCGCTCATCATTGTGTAATAAAGTATTGTGGCTTCCCTTACATGTCAGGCATGTAAAATTAAATGTACATGTGCCATCATGTTTTCTCAAGCAAATAGAACATAGCCTTTTATCACATACAAAACTAAGACGATCTTCTATAGGAGACATCTTAAATTTAGGGCATGCATATAGAGCATGATCTGCTTTACTGCAGTATAAACAATTCTTAACCTTGATTGTGGCAACATTGGTTACCTTTGGTGTAAACTTGTTATATTCTTTAACTTCAGAAGCATGGACAGGATTACTACTATCCTCTACAGCAATTGCGCGTTTCTCAAGGAATTCAATTAATCCTGATACTGTTGGCAAAGTCTCCAAATTTCTATCAAGCTGATAGGCTCTATTTGTATAGGAGTCCAATTTTCTTATCAAAATAGACCATAGCAACATACCCCATTCATTGACAGGTTGTTGTAAATTTTTTAAGGCATACAATTGTTGCTGTACACCTGCTACAAACGTCCTTATAGAGGCCGCTGTACCTATTTTCATTGCAGGCATGTCAAGAATGACATTTATATGACTCGAAATAATCCTGGCTTTATTGTCAAAGCGCTTTTGTAGCAAATCAAGAGCCTCTTTATATGAGTCATTGACAAGTATAATAAGATAAATGGAGTGTATTTTGTAAAATCTTTTCCACTAAATGTTGGTATGTCAATGCACGGCAGTTTTGAAGAACTTTTAACATCACTAGAGCTACTAGAAACCTGACTCACAGACGGTTTACAGGTATCTATTTGAGCAGTTAACTTTGCTAACACCGAAAAGTATAGGTTTTCGACAATCGCGACGTTTTCAGTGTCTTTATCATCAAGCATCAGAATGTCCACTTGGAGAGTTTCGTATTCCGTAAAAGTTTTTATTAACTTTTCTTTGCGAGCTTCCAAAATAGTAGAAGACGCGGACGTTAACTTTTCAGTATCACTTGTAAATTGCTCCATTCTAGTCACTGTACCTTTTAGCAGTCCTCGGGCAAACCGCAGTCTCTTTAACTCGTCGTCAGGAGGCATGATGAAGCAACGTAACTCACCAAACGTAACTCACCGCTCGTAAAACACTTCGTAAACTTTTATTTATTTAATTTAACCGCAAACTAACAAACTGACACAATGCACTTGACACATGATATGACAGCAGAAAGATTGACAGCGCCATCAACGATATGGATGTTTCAGACGATACGATCAGCAATAAGTTGGTCCAATTTACGCATGGCCAACATAAAAAACTTTCGAAATTTACATATGACGTCACTTGAATCGACAATAGTATAGTATTATGGAATTATATTTAATGTAATAATAGCTTCACTCGCGAAACCGAAACACAATTATAGATTGTGATATTTAATATTATAATGATTCGACACTAAATTTATAGAATTTGTGTCGAAATCACCGGCGGCCGTTAACGAACGTCGTACTATAGGACGACAATTCTTCACTGCACTTCCCGTTTTTACATAGAATTATCACTGTTTTCCACTTTTTATTTACGAAGGACCACAAAAGCTGTATGTTCAATAAAAATTAAATACTGTTATAGATTCACAAAAGCTGTATTTTCAATAAAAATTAAATACTGTTATAGATATGAAGAGCAAAAAAATAATAGGCTCGTTGCCATAGAAACATATAAAAAAGTTCTACCAGGTCACAGACCTATTCTGCATAAACTAAAAAGGTTTATGTTAAATATATATTATTAAAACAAAGAAAGGCCGAGATCGCAGATGTTTGCGACCCGAGCTGCAAGCGAGGGACGTAAATATGCGATCAAGGGCTTTATTTATTACCTCACGTGTTAGGTACATCATTTTATGCCTACACTGGGCAGAATTTTATGGCCAGGTGTGGCATAAATTATTTTTCTACTCCAGCACTTCCATCTGACAATTAGATGACTGGCGTCGATATTAAAAAAAGTATACATTATCACGTTGTCTATGGTATTACATAAGAACACTGCTAAACGATGCTCCTATGCATTTTCATACAGTATATGAGCACTGTTGTTTTCAACCGACTTCAATATTTCTAAAGGAGGAGGTTCTCAATTCGTCTGAATTTTTTTTTTTATTTTTTTTAATGGATGTTCACTCATAACTCCGTCATTACTGAACCGATTTGAATTTTTTTTTTGTTTTCTGAAAGTAGACGGTTCCTGGTTGGTCCCGTTTTTTTCAAAATCCATTTCTGATGATGGGATCCATGAGGAACTGAGGGAACTCCTCAAATTTGAAAGGCACATGCATGCTGATTTGGGTGATTTCTTAAGAAACTCGAGCATTTCTTTACGAAAATCATCAATTTGGTGGAGTGGATCTGATAATGAAGACCAGGGATGGCAAAGTGGAACTGCTTCGTAATTCTCAGGACTATCATCCGATTTTAAAAAATATTTTTTTGTCTGTATATAGATGGTTTCAGGATTGTCCCGTTTTTTTCAAAATCAATTTCTGATGATGGGATCCATGAGGAACTGAGGGAACTCCTCAAATTTGAAAGGCACATGCATGATGATTTGGGTAGTTTCTTAAGACACTCGAGCATTTCTTTACGAACATCATCAATTTGGTGGAGTGGACCTGATGATGAAGACCAGGGATGTCAAAGTGGAACTGCTTGGTAATTCCCAGGACTATCGTCCGATTTAAAAAAATATTATTTTTTTCTGAAAAAAGATGGTTCCAGATTTGTTCCGTTTTTTTCAAAATCAATTTCTGATGATGGGATCCATGAGGAACTGAGGGAACTCCTCAAATTTGAAAGGCACATGCATGATGATTTGGGTAGTTTCTTAAGACACTCGAGCATTTCTTTACGAACATCATCAATTTGGTGGAGTGGACCTGATGATGAAGACCAGGGATGGCAAAGTGGAACTGCTTGTTAATTCCCAGCTCTATCATCCGATTTGAGACATTCATCTTTTCTTTGTAAAGAAATACCTTCAAGATAGTCCTATTTGATTATAGTTCTATTTTGATGATGGGCTTCATGAGGGATTGAGAGAACTCCTCAAATTTTAACGGCACATGCATTCTGATTTGAGGGTTTCCTTAAGTAACCAAAACAGTGTTTTGGCGGAGCCAAAATTTTGATGAACTGGATCTGATGATGAAGACCAGGGATCGCAAAGTGGAACTGGTTAATAAACCTAGCTCTACTTATTATCCTAGTTGTGTCATTCATCTTTTTGATTTGATTTATATTCTGATGATGGAATTCTAGAAGAATTCAGAGAACTCCTCAAATTTGAACGGCAGGTTAATTGTGATTAGAGGGTGTTCATAATTAGCTTAGGCATTTTCTTACTGTGGCCATCATTTTGCTGGAGTGGACCTGATGTTGATAATCAGGGATGGCATAATGAATATGCTCGTTAATTTACAGTCTGTCATTCAATTTAACACATTGTTATTTTGTTTGTTTAAAGGTCTACAAGGGAGTTCCGTTTGATTATACTTCAAATGTAATGATGGAAGCCCTAAGACATTAAGAAAGCTCCTCAATTTTCAATCGTACACGTGCGGTGTATTGGATATTTGTGAAGTAAACTGGCTAACTCAAACAAATTCTTAATTTCACTTTTACCGGGAACCAAATGAAGTCGGTTTTTTTTTCTTAAAAATTATATTTTTTAATTTCTTTACTGGGCATACGACATCGTCAATTTTCTGCCATCTTTCAAGATTTTAGTTTGTTCCGCTATTTTAGCTGTGGTAGAAAAACTAGAGTATGCAATGGCTCAAAATTAGTTTCGTCTTGTTTTGTAACGGTGACCTCAACCTTTAAGAAGTTATTATTTCACTTGCTTAAACTACTATGGTATAACAGTTGAACTGTTGTCCCAAACACAGGACTTTGAGTCATTGCTATTTTAAAAAGATAACTGACTTTCCATCCAAGAAAAGAACACGCGGGTCTCGCCCAAGGCTGTGAGGGTTTGCCTTTAATTGCAATCATCAGGGCCCGTATTTTTCATCCCAGTTTCGTCATAATGACGTATATAAACACTAAGGATGTTTCAATACGAAGTGAGTTAATGGATGCGGGTGGCGCAGGACCGGTCATTGTGGAAATCTTTGGGGGGAGGCCTGTGTCCAGCAGTGGACGTCTTTCGGCTGAAATGATGATGATGATGAGTTAATGGCAGATAAAGTCTATCGACGTTCGATTCTATCGTCGTAGTAGTTTTGACACTATTCAAAGACAGCATTATTCTTTCAAACGTAAAGCCTAAAACATGATGTACGAAGCTTGACGTCATTTGTCTGTCGGCTCGAAAATTACGGGCCCTAGAATCATTATGGTATTGATTGCAGACATTTCTGTTGAATACAATATTAATGGGAGCTTCCGTATTGTCGCTCACCAGGCGGCGCCACTCATGCGTGGGTCCTATGTCAGTATGAGAGAAATGTCAAAGTGACGTTTGAAATGTTCCCGCAGGACCCACTAGCGCCCCTAGCGGAAAATCGTCTCGCGGTAATCCTCATTGAATAACCGGTGTTGTCTACAGGTGGATACGGAGATAAAGAAGCTGTTATCAGAGAGTTACGAGCGCGCGAAGACAATCCTCCGGACGCATGCGAAGGAACACAAGGCGCTCGCTGAAGCGCTGCTCAAGTAAGCATACACTATAATATGAATACTCTTTACTGTTTTAAATAGAAAACTCCCGTGAGTATTAGACATATTAATATACTTAGACCGGGTTACTCAGGGTGTGCGCAGAGCAATCGCCGCAAGCGCTTCTCACTCATGATTATGGGGCGCGGACCGTCCCGAAACATGTCGAGCGTACTCCCACCTTAAAGGCCGGCAACGCACTTGCGACACCTCCGGTGTTGCGGGTGTCCATGGACGACGTTAATCGCTTACCATCAGGCGATTCGTTTGCTCGTTTGCCCCCTATAGCATAAAAAAAAAGCTATTTTCGACTTTATAAGTTTATAGACGTGAGTAACTCGGTCTAAGTATATGAATACTCTTTACTGTTTATTAATGAGAAAATGAAAGCTAAATATTATAAGAACACGTTTTTGTTAATAATCGGATCTATTTTGTTTTGGTATGGATATGGTTTTCTAATAGGGATGAAGACTAGGTTTAAAAACTATTATTCTAATTCGTCCGTCAGTTAGATTACCCAAAATTATTAGACACGTATTTTTCCCTTTTTCAAAGATAACTAAAATTGACGAAGATGAAGGGCATCAAAGTTCCGGGGTGGAAATGTCACGCGAAACTTTAACTCACTGTATTTCCGTTATTTTTCATTTGACGAGCAAAATAAAAATATGTGTCGAATATTTTTTAATGGTCTAACAGAGATACTAAATAGATATTTTTTGTCATCTAGCTTATTCTTTATGTAAAGATACTCAGTTTTATTTTTATCTGATTCCGTTTCCAGTGCTTTGTTGAGTTTCTTTTTTTTACGTAACGCAACAAACTGTGATATCTTTAATATAAGGGCGTTTTTATTTTTTTGTTGTAAATAAACCTTTTTTTCCAAAATTGGAAATTTTGTGTACAAATTGCGAGCTTTTTTGATCCTAGTAGGAGAAAAAAAGCATCCCAAGATTTTTTGTCCATTTCGCCATCATTTTTCAGTAGTATGAAAAATGTATGAAAATTTTAGGACACTTTTCTGATACTAGGAGTGAGAGAGTTTGCGATTCTAAGTAGAAAACATATAAAACACTCCAATTTAGCAAAACATTTCTGTTCTTCAACAAAAAATAAAAACGCTCATAACTTTGGTAAAAATGCAGTGTCTTTTGTGTTATTTGATGTTTGTATATGATGGAGGCTAAGCTAATGTTTCACGCAACTTCATTGACTGAATCATGTTGCATAGTTAGAATCGTTTCGTTGAGTACTATAGTCGTACGTAAATAGTCTATAGTAATCGCATCTAAAGTTATTATCTTAACAAATTTGATTCCAGATACGAGACTCTCGACTTAGAGGACATAAAGGCCATAATGAACGGAGATAAGCCGGCCAGCGACAAGTCGCGCTCCACGCGGGACCCCGCCCCCTCGCCCGCCCCCGCCCCCGCCCCCGCCCCCGCCCCGGCCACGCCCTCGCTGCTGCCGCCGCAGCCGCAACCCGCGTAGCGACAGGTACCTACATTACTTTAAAAAAAAGCATTTATTTCAACGTTCAAGGCTCATAGATAAAATCATACAATTCATATTAAAATAGTTACATCAAAAATAAAAACAAATCACAAAATCATCTAAAAAGAAAATAATAAAAATCACAAATACTTAATTAATCAAAAATATAAAAATATCAATACTACCTATTCTTAGACGTACTTTACTTATTCCCTATTCATACACGTCCTAACAGGTTTGAATTATTATTAAGTTTAAGCTGTACAATCATTGGCCCTAGCCGTTTATTTGGTAATGTATGTCAGGTCATACAAACTCTTCGACCCTCTTTTTGTTTTTTTACCAGCCAGAATCGTTAGGACTATTGAGCGCCGGGGAGGTTTGAACTCACGACCATCCTTTTTTGCTAAATAAAGGGTTGGTGAACCTCGACTTTCAACATTTTTCCTTCTCAAATAAGGTGCAAGATACTACCGCTTACGCTACTAGTTCACACATATCGTATACACATATATATATATATATATTCGTACTAGACTGGACATTATGATCCAATTTCGCTACGCCACTTGTTGCTGGAATAATATCCCTCCGCCAATAAAAAACGCTCCTTCACTGTTTGCGGTCAAAAATAAATTAAACTTTATCCACTTCAAAATTAAACTTCTGCAGTTAAAAAAGCAGCGCTTGTGGATTTATCAAATATCACTCTGTATCATTGAACATTCCATATAATTACACATGTTTTGAGCTTTTTAACCAGGGTCAATAGTTAATACAGTCAAAGCGATTGCCAAGAAACCCATTTTTATATTAAATTTTTATCCTAATTTGTGAACAAAAGTTGCATTAGATTTTTGCTTAGGATTATACTCAAAAGATGCGTAATACAATTAAATATCGAAAAATAAAAAAGTGCTATATTTAACAAGTTACAACACTTACAACGAACGAAAATTTGCATTTTTTCCTTTTCAGTACTTACTAAAAAGAACTATTTAGTTTAAAAAAATGTTCTCTAAACCTATAAAGCATTGACAGAGGGTAAATACTAACCGCCTTATTCATAAAAAAGTTAACAAAAGCTTTAGTTAAATTATGTTTTCTGCCATTCTGACAAAAGCGATTGTCAAAGTGACAGATAAGGACAAACAATCATTTAGCTAAACTGTGGTTGAGGTGCGTTTATGAATAAGCTAAGCTTTAATTAAGAATATCAAACCACGTCGATCTTCAAAGCCATAAAAAAACGTTCGGTCCGAAGCGATTTTGGAACCCTGTAACGTAAAAAAGTCATTTTATCATCTTTGTGTTTGCTCCTAACAATAATTATGTTTCCAACATAAGAGGTTTTCTCCTCTACGGTCTAATTTCATTCATTCATTGTTTGTTTCAGCCGAGATCAGCTGGAGAGACGTTTGAAGTGTCTTTGAAAATTTTGCAGGCGCCATCATTAACTTCCAAATCAATAAAAATAAGCAAAACTAAAACTGACATATTTCTTGCAGTCGGGAAAGAATGTAATCAGAATTATTTGTTAAGGACTGATATTACATATTCATATTGTTATGTTCGTCTTTTTTTTAACTCAAATTAACTGCAACTTAACTGACCATCATATGAGTTGAAAGGTGTCCATTGGTGGACTTAAACCTCACTTGGGGAACTCCACAACGACCGGGTTATTTACAGGTTAGAACATAATTTTGTATTACCAATATTTTTAGCAGGGGTCATGTTCTCAGGGTAATGTATGGAACAACACACAATTAAACAAAATTTTAAAGCATGAATCAAACCGATTATCTGCACGTAGCCGTGGTCGGGTAGCCTAGTGATTAGGGCGTCTGCCGCGATAGCAGGAGGTCACTGGTTCGATTCCAGCAGCATTGGAGGCCTTGGTCACTTTTTGTGTAGTACATGACATCTCTTTTAATTTACAATATATAATTATAGTACCCCGTTAATTTGTAGTTATATAAATGTCCATATTACATCAATAACAATCTATTTGGTAGTGATATAAGTTAAAAACAAATATTTCACGATTGACTGGTAGAAAATGCAATTTGGTATTAAATCTGCCTTTTTCTTTGGTATTAAGTGGTTATACTAATTACGACAACGTGACCATTGATCAGTTCAGAAGCCATCGAAGTTAAATTACAAGGCTAAGTATTATTTAATGTTACATACACATGTTATTACTATATATATATGTATGTGTTAGTATGCGTCTTATATATTTTTCTATTGAATACATTGGTTCATATAAACTTTAAAAATGATCAGTCATTAATATTATTTTTGCAGGAAAGTCACCATTGCCTTATATAAAGTTAAATGAAGCAACTAGGCCCTACAAATATTATATTAAGAAATTGTATAAACTATTATTGTCATAGTTTCATCATATTTCTATGTCATTACTTCACTGGAACTATCATCATTCATCATATATGTACTTACTTTATTAATTTTAATATGTTTATGTAATATCAGCCTCATTTTATTTTGATAAAAGAAACTCTGTTATATCATAGTATACCTAACTATATACATAGTTGAATTTATCTGAGGTTTACGAATTAAAAAAATACAGTCTCAAATGTTGATGATGAAATCAGATTGTAAAAATTAAATTATGAATTATCTCCAAAGAATTCAACTATAATTTTAGCCTAATTCGAATATAGTTTGGCAAACAATTCTGTGTCTATGTAGTACAGTGACGAAGATTGGCAAAACTATGGTTTATAATATTTATTATCAAGAATGGCAAGTATAAAAAGTTAGCGAACAACAATATTAAGATTCTTTATTAGTATCGAAAATCATGGCTAGTTGCTTTCTAAACAACCATTCCTTAGGCAAAATGTACCAATTTCTGCTAAATTCCGGGTTTTAATTCAATTTTTTGTGTCAACCAATCTAGTCTAATTACATTTTCCATGAAAAACAACTAAAATTAAATAAATAAATATTGTGGGACAATCTTACACAATTCGACCTAGTCCTACGATAAACTCAATAAAGCTTGTGTTGTGGTTACTAGACGACGATATATATAACAGATAGATACATATAAATACTTAAATACATAGAAAACATCCATAACTCAGGAACAAATATTCGTGTTAAACACACAAATAAATACCCTGACCAGGATTCAAACCCGGGACCTCCTGATTCGTAGGCAGTGTCACTAGCCACTACCAATTGCGCTAGGAGGCAGTTAAATAAAAATATCAATAAAAGATTTTGGGGAATCGAGAACCTTTTAGGTCGGTTAAAAATAAATTCAGAAGGAAGAAAAACAAAAGGGAAATATGAATTTGTTCCCAAATTATAAATTGTTGTATACAAAGACGTAAATTTCGTCTAAGAACGACAAAGTGAAGATAACAATCCTTTAGAAAATTACGTACAACACATAGATACAAAAGCTAAGGCTATAGAAGTCTTCGTTTTGGCTTCCTTAAGTTTAGTCGTAGTTCACTGCCAGTTAAATTTGTTTCTAGAAATCGAATACAAAGATTCATAAGGAATTTAATTTAAACTAGAAATTATATTTCGATAGTCTTTAGTAAAACTGGATTTCGCTTTTTGTACAGTCGCCATTACATTGTAGAGTTTAAATTATCAGCTGTTGCATACGCCAGTTTTTCTACGACAGCTAAAATAGCGAAAAAAGCAAAATTTAGAAAGGTGACAGAATGTGGAAGATGTCGTATGCCCACTATAGAAATAATAAAAAAAATGAAAATCCACAGGAGCAGTGTTCTTATGGAATACCATAGACAACGTTATAATGTATACTTATTGACGTGACAACGTCTTAAATTAGGTTGCGGCTGGGAGTCACTTATGAAAAAGTGTAACGCTCGGTAACGTTACGATGAGTCACCGAACGAGAGAGAGGCCCGCCGAATGCCTTGCGTCTCTCTCCCACTCAACTATGATCGGTCTGCCGCGCGCGCAGCACTAGAGAATTAGGCGCATTGAATCGGCGCATGCTTGTGTCTCTGTCTTTGTCTTTCTCGAACGTTGATAGTGTTAAGTAAGTTCCTATTGTGCAATTTAATTATATTCATATCAATAAATATTCTACCGAGAAAAAGACGTTGTCACGTAAAATCTTCGCCCGTAAAACCGACTTTACAGGCAACCATTTTTTAATATCGCTGTCAGTCATCTAATTGACAGATATAAGTGCTGGAGTAGAAAAAAGGTGTTACAAGAATACTGGTGATCCATTATTTTTATCTTATAGGAGAAATATGTATGAAGAGTTAGCCTATTAGGTTTGCTGAAACAACCTATTTTCTATAATTATTCACTTTAATTATGTTTACACCTTGTACACGGGAAACTTATATTGTAATATATTTATTTATATCATATGATGAATGGTGATCCTTTTTGTGTTGTCAAAATATTAGACTGGTTGAAGTAACTATGGGTAATTTAGATTTCAAACTTTTGAAATAACTCAAGTTACAAAAAAACGTTGTGGCTACCTAAGGTGCCAGCTGATTTTATAAGGTTGAATAACAAACAAAACATGATAAACCATTGTATTTGTTGAAATTTTGTTTAATACTTAGTAGATCAATCAGACTATAATATCAAAAGCAAAATATGCAACGTGCTTTTTCAAAAAAAACATCATCATAGGACGCGTCTTTCTCTTCCAAAATTTCTTAGACTGTATATAATATATTATTTTATTAACATTAGGATGAAATATTATATGGCGAAATATTATTTATTCCAAATGAATTTAACATAGCGAATTATTTTTGTTAAACAGCCGTAAGATATATCGACGCGCCCAAAGTGCTCACAATTATGAGTACGTCACTAATTGGCACCGGTTACACGGATGATTTGAAATCACGGTTAGCGACGATAAGCCAGAGGGCATACCACGCACTTCGTTCCTCTATTTCCCTCTCTATTGCTCTCGCATATTCGAGCGATAGAGATCCATAGAGTACTTGAGAAAATGGCGAATCATCGTCGTTGATCTCACGATCCAGATCGTCCGTGCAACTGGTGCCATTGTAGTGTGTTTAAATTTTTTTTAGTACCTTATTGGCCGTTATGATGTATCTGATGACAGTAGTGACTGCACCTAGTTAACAATACGAACATTACACTACATTACATACATACATTATAAGAATTTCATACATAAGTAAAAAAAGGAGGCATAATTGCGGTGAAAGACTCCGGTCGGTCTTGTCCCCTTCGAAAAGACGAGGGTAATTTTTTAAAATTTACAGTTTAGTTTACTAATAATATGAAATAGGCTTTGTTGAACTTTTTCTAAGCCGAAGACGTAAATATTGGCACTGCAGGTTCAACGCCATTGACCGATATATCGGTCACAAACCACAGAGTAGAATAAACCTACACTACTAAAGCATGACGTGGCATCTGAGGGATAGCTTTTGTGTGTGACAAGGCGTCGAAAAGGTTAAAAAGGCAACTATATTTTAGAGACTGCAGATTTCTGGACGCCACGGAACCAAAAGTTGAAATTCTGAGTATTTTCTCCTTCGCTTCGTTGTTTTTAGTCGCGTGTCGTACCGACTATTGTGTCAGATATTTAAGAGCATTTTGGCAGTCTATATCTGACGGTGTAATTAATATTTGGAGTATATAATATTTCGCCGCTCGACTGGTGAACAGCATAGATATGAAGATATGTCCGCAATAGTCGTGTTAGTTCCTATAATCTGATGGACCGTTCACTGGTCATATGCTAATAAATCGTTGACGAGTTTTGTTGCTTTTATTTTTATCCATTCCCTTTTAGGCTAAAGGCATGCAAAAGCTATACTTATGTGGAAATCCTTGCGGTGATTTTGGCCAGTAGTTGACGTCTTCCATGAAATAGTGGAAATAGATGGTGACAGTGAAATTGAGGATTACCGCGAGTCGATTTTCCGCTAGGGGCGCTAGTGGATCGTGGGTCCTGCGGGAACATTTCTAACGTCACTTTGACAATTCTCTCATACTGACAGAGGACCCACGCATGAGTGGCGCCGCCTGGTGAGCGACAATACGGTAGCTCCCATTAGTGTTTCACTTGGTGCGTCTCTCGTTACCACAGATTACACATACGCTGCGTTACGAAGCGTTTATAAACTGAACGAGATGACCACACATATAGGCTCACAAGCCATCGAGCGCGGTAACAGTAGGACAATAAAACTATATCCATCCTTTTTGCAGGGTATTAATACTATAATCTGACAAACCAAGGCTGCAGTGGAAGTTTTTTAATATGCCTCCTTTTTTTTTCACATTAAAAAAAAGGGACGCACATAATTTAAAAACAAATTCTACTGCAATCTTGGCTTGTCAAAGCCTATAGCGTAACTGTCATTGCGCTCGCTGGCTTGTCGGACCAGTTTTGTAAAATTTGTATGACTATTAGCACAATCTATTATTATAAAGATACGAATACAGCCAAAGCGCCAAAATATGTATAAACTTAATGTTCATGTAAGTAATAGTCCGGTATACATATTATTTATATATATCAACATGTTTTTATTTTGTTATTTTTTTTAAACATATTGATATTAAATTACTTTTTTCTATTGCGGAATATACCACAGATTTGTAATTGAGATGTCCATACAATAGAAACAATCAACTGCGAAAGACTAAGGTAATCATGGGATTCGAACCCACTGTCTTTGAATGGCCGGTCCAACGTGCTTCCAATTACACATAGTAATAATAATAGTGTAACTGGAAGCACGTTGGACCGGCAATTTAAAGGCAGTGGGTTCGAATCCCGTGATTATCAGAGTCTTTTGCAGTTGATTTTTTCTATTGTATGGACATCTGTTACAAGTCTGCGGTATACATATTTTTGGTACTTTGACTGTATTCATATTTTATTATTTTATTTTACTGAACTACCCTACAGCATATTTTAAAGGATATAGGAAGTCTTTCCGAGCTAGAGTCAAACCACGTTATCTTTTACAAGCAAATGAAATGTCAAACTTTTAATTGTTACTTTATACGTTAAACTTCTATGAAATTATAACGTTTACTTAACACTTTTACAGTCTATGCTATTAAAATCTAGGAAACTTAGCATAGAATGACTCTAGTGATGTGAAAAGTCTGTTAATGTATGTAAGAAATGGGGGAGGTGTAAATAAAAGCGTCAATGAGTGTAGTCAGTATTATAATTGCTCATTGGTAAGTTTCCTGGCGGCGCCGCAGTCCCGGCCCGTGACGGCGGCGAGCCGGCCGCACGCGGCGCCGCGCGACACGCAGCCGGCCGGCACCGGCGTCCCCATCGCCCAGCTGGAAACAAACACTACACTCAATAATGTATTCTGACTACCAATCGAACGCAGTAACAGTAGGTTAGATACCATCATACTTTTTCTTACGGTAGTATTATCACCACGAAAAAGGTATCAATATACGGTAGAATCCGGTTATAACGACGAGGCCGACGATATCGTACGTCGACGTACGACGTCGTACTAAACAAACTGTCAATTTTAAAGTTGTTTATAGATTTGAATAGTCACACATGCATTATGGTTCATAATGGTTCAATGTAACTCTCCCTAAATTAAAAATATTTTGCTCTTTAGTGAAATAAATTGTTAAACCATAGACTCGTACTTCCCGACTACATTGTAACTTTAGCCATTGTAAATCGCGGATTTTTTTAAACGAGATGAAATCCTAACGCGCAACCTTTTGGCCGCCGGACCCTGTTCGCCAAGACGCTCACTCACACGCCAGAGCAAATTTTAAGTAAACAACTAATAAAAAGTTTAGGGATTGCAAATAGTGATATCGATATTCATAATTAAAGGTGGAATTCTTCTCAATTTGCCTTTTTTTATTTCCAAACTTAGATTTCTCTCAAAATTTCTAAACTAAACAGATTTACTATACAAGAAAATGTTGAAAATAAAGGACTTTATCATGAAAAACAACAACTAAACATTATCGAATCATGAAGTAATATCACCGCACTAGTCTGTACGAGTAGTCTTCTATACATGTCAACGGCGCGCAGGGCACGTCTTTAGTTCCGACTGACAAATACTGTTTACGCGCGAGTTAAGTAATAATAGCGTCTGAGTCAACGGCATAAGCGCTTGTCGGTACGTAAACTTTATAAACCATAAGATTAGGGACGCGCATCGTGTCTCGATAAATTTACATACTTACCGGAGGGTTTTCGGAGAAAACTAACAGGTGGATTTAATAATATATATATATATACAGTATGTATCAGAATGAAAGGCAAAACAAGAAACCCGTTAATGTTTAGATCATAAATATGAGCATGGTACTTACCTAATTCATAAAAAATACGACAGGTTTTACGTGAGGTATAAAAATATACATTTATTATTATTGTGTTGCACCTCCCCTGTATTATTTGTTTACAATCTTATAAATGACATTTCTTAAATTACCAACTGACAGACAGGCGTCAAACCTTGTTGAAGTTTGGATTTTTACCTAGTTACAAACAAATAGTTAACAAAGCGCTTGCGCGTTGCCTATGACTACAGCCATTATTAAAATAATTACCTAGGTTACTTATAAACAGAACTCAAAGCGCATGTGTATTGACATAACAACGTTAATGTTAATTAGTTGCCCCTAGCTACATATCAACAGTACGCAATACGCATGCACTGTCAAAAATCAAAAACGTAAACAAACCCTATAGGATGTTACAAAAACCATTAACCGACTGCAAAAATATGGTCTTCGAGTAATTCATTTAGTAATTTTATGCCATAAAACATGTATTTAGGCACGTGAAATGCACGTCATTACATTGTACTCGAGTTCCCCGTCAACCAGTTTTAAGGTTTGCTCTTCGTTGTGATACATACTGTATATATCGGTTATATATATATATATATATATATATATCGAGTTAAAATGTAGACCTCCGCTGTCACTGCGGTCAATAATTTATTCGGCAAATAAACCGCAATGGACAATTTACTGAAGAAGCTGCCTAAACTTTATCCATTATTATGCCTTTTTTTTTCTACATATACCTACTTACTACGAGTAGTTACCAACAATGACAATAATTGGCAATTAAATGTTTGAACGCTTAAATAAAACCAGATTCGTGAAAACATATTCATTTTAAAAACTTGCACATCAATTGAACTTTCCCATCCCTAGCTGTCTTTTATACATGCCAACGGCGACAGTGACACGGAAAAATGTAGAAATTATAAGCATATTTTTTAAATCCTTTATTATGAAACAATGGATTCATATACCTGCTTAAAAAGTAAATGTATGAAAAAACAAAGGGTCAACAAGTTGACACGAGTACAAAATAATTTTTAAATTCTATTATTTTACCATTTAGTAAGCGGTTGAAACTTTGTCTTGTATACAAGACGACGGCGTTAGTGTATCGTACTATCGTTGTCTTGTATAGGTGACAACGGCGGTCAAAGGGTTAAGTTTTAGAACATTCGCTTCGAACAAAGGTTCTATCTTGTATGTATTAAATACAGCGTGGGTATTTGATACGGGCGAATAATTAATCCAGCTATAGTACCTGTTCATATGAATCGTATGGGATAATAATTTCGTTAAATTGTGTTATTAATTAGGTGTAATGATTTTTCTAAGGTGCGACAGAGCTGCAATGTATGTCGTCCAACTTTGTTTGACATGATAAATGACACTGACATGATACTCGTATGACGTTTTGATAGCTACGTTAATTTATATGGATGCAAAACATTGCGTACTGAATTTTTATGTATAAACAAAAAAACATGTTAATTTCCTAAAGAAATTAATGTAAATAGGTTCCCTAGGTCCAATAGTAATCGTCATTAAAATATTCGCCCGTATCAAATACCCACACTGTATAAATAAATAAATAAGGTTTTATTTCAGGCATTAGGTACACCCATATAATTGTTAAGAGTTTACAGAAAAAAACAGGAAAAACTAAAATACACTTAAGAATAAAATGAAATAAAACAAAAATAGTCAGTCAGTGGTTACATTACAATGCACCGTCATCGTTGTAACCGAACAATTTCGTGTGATAACCCGTCGTTAATAGCGGTCTGTTGATATAAGCAGTCGTACTATACGGATGCACTTTCATAGTGGCTTGTATGAAAACCAACCATCTGCCTACATCTACGAGTACGTCACTAAAAACGGTTGGTTGTTGTATGCGGAGTCGTACTAATCGGATTCTAGAATAGGTTTTTTCCTCATGTTACTACGATCGTTGACTTGTCAGACTATAATAATGTTTGTCATATTTTTGATTTTAAAATAATACTTTTATGCCACACCAGGCCATAAAGTCCCTTTTTCCGCACGCTACACGTACGCAAAAAGCCAAGTTTGCCCAAGTGTAGGCATAAAATGATGTACCTAACACGTGAGGTAATAAACAAAGCCCTTGCTCGCATATTTACATCCCTCGCTTGCAGCTCAAGTCGCAAACATCTGCGATCTCGGCCTTTCTTTGTTTTACCGCACTTAACTAGTAATGTATATGTATATGTCTATTTTCACTTCTCTTGCTCGAAAAGTTCGCCTGTGTGTCGTGGCTAGGCGACACAAAATCGCTTTTCATGCACTAGGGCATAAAGTAACATCGCAGGTGGAGCGCGCTCGCCGCGGCCTCGCCCCCGCGCGCCCGGCCGCCTGCAGGCGGCGCGCGGGGAGAACCCAAGCGCAAGAGTATGGATGTTACATTTTCAACGATTGAAAGTGATATAAAATCTAATATTTTCCTTACAATCGAAGTGAAAAGCAGAGTGTATACCTCGGGCATAAATACCCATTTTATCCTCGGCTACTATATTGGTCCTCGTTACACTCGGACCAATAAATGGCCTCGTCTAAAATGGGTCACTTTATGCCCTTGATGTACAATCTACTATTCCTGTTCTTACCACCTACTGTATACTTTGTTTGCGGCACAAGTGCTAATTTTAAATTTTACCCGCAGCGTAGACTTCGTTGTTTTATTTGTTAATGATTTTGTAACTCAATAATTTTACAAAAGAAAAATGTGCTTCGATAACAAATTTGATTTATTTTGAGTTATAAGTTATACAGGATGTCCCAAGGCGATGCCACATGGAGGGAAAGTACCTTAAATATCGAAGATAGGACATTATGCTGACAGAAGACTTTATTTTATTTTTAAAATTTAGTAAAACTGCATTAATAATAAAAAAAAATTTTGAAAATGTTATAGGGTCAAAATTTTTTGAAAATGTTATAGGGTCAAAAATTTTTTGCATTCTAAATATTCCATTTTATGGATTATTTGTCAGATATACGAGTGTAAGACCTAGTGTTTATTTGAGAATTTTTAAAACAAGCATTAACAGTATCGATTAGTGGAAAAGGAAAAAAAAAGTTTATTTTTTTAGTATTTATCTGGCGAGACAAACTAAATTAAAAAAAAAACTTTAAATGCAGTTATACTAAGTCTGAAAAATAAAATAAAGTCTTATTTCAGTAAAATATCCTATCTATGATATTTAAGGTACTTTCCCTCCATGTGGCATCGCCGTGGCACACCATGTATAATAATAATCGATTACGTATTACCTGTAAAGTAAGAAATGTCTCAGATCTCATGTAATTGTCGTCCGAAGCGAAGTTGAGGTCGACAAACATGTGATCTGAGGCTTTCTTATTAACTGGCAAAGGTACAATATTTTTCTGCTCGACACAGTCGGCAAGCGGCGAATTTGTTTAGCGTAGCGGCCTGCAATTGGCTGCTTGCTGGCAGAAAAGGTACATACCCAGTCCACACGGCCGGCCCGTGATCCGGCGGCTGCGCGCTGGACTCCAGCAAGGTGGCCGCGTGCGAATTCCGGACTAATTCCTCGGCGAAGTTCCGAAGTGCCGAGAGCAGGACTGCGTGGACCGCACTGGAAATATACATCAAATATAATTAGGATTAATCAACTATTACTTGTTGTTATTCTGAACGACGGATAAATCCGCATCGTAGGTCCAACTTCAGCGACGGATATATCTGCACCATTGCTTTATCTCCAACGACGGATACATCTTCACCATAAGTCCAATTCTGACGGATATATCCGCACCATCGCTCCAATGACGTATATATCCGTCTAGCCACCAAACTCACCTATAGGAGTACCCGTTCCCCACATCCTCGTTCCTCAGCTCGAGCCCGATGTCTGCGCACGTCCGCTCCAGAAAGAGAAAGCGCAGTCTGTCCTCTTCCCTCTCAACCGGAAGTACCTCCAGGTCGGAGGGTGCTTCGCGTTTCACTTCTGTGCGGGGTGTCACTTCACCAACCACCTACAAAAAAAAAACATTTTCATCACACTTGCTTGGTAATGGTCTTATAACGCGCAGACGTTTAGAGCGGTTAGAGCCGATTTAGTCCCCTCGGGAGTTATGGATTATAGTACAATATAATTCCCGAGGAAGTTATGAGTTTAGTTTTAAAATATCGTACGTTATTTCACTTCAGACTAAGGAGGTTTTGCATCAGCTGAGGCTTAATTCAAATATTCAAACTTGGCTATAAACCAACTTTACTGTGTAGTGTACATTAAATTTCATCGGAATATTTATCTGCATTATATTTAATATTTTACTATTATTTTACAGATTATTTCAAGATATTTAGTTTTGAATATCGTTACAATCTGACAGCATGACTTAGCAAGTTCGAAAACTAAACGCGGTTCTTAGTAATTATCTGTGGAATGTAAAAACTTGACAATGTCATTTGTATATTTGTTTTTTCCCTTACAAGTGTGATGAAAAACATTGTATGCATCACGGTTGGTAAGAGGATTACAAGCTCGAGTTATTAAAAGCCCTCCGCCTGCTGCGTCGGGCTTCTAACAGACACTCGTTAGTAATCCCTAGATGCACAATGTACTATAAGATGGATCTACACAATCTCATTTCATACGAGGATATAGTCGGACAAGCAAAGGAACTCAGTAACAGTAGGACAGAGCATCATACTGTATTTTTCCTACGCTAGTATTACCACCCCGAATAAAAGAATGTACACAGAATGTCCCAAGAATATGGGACATGAAGGGATACTTTAAATATCGTCGATAGGATGTCTTGTTGAAAGAAGACTTTACTTTATGTTATAAATTGAAAGAGATGTCATATACTACAGAAAAAGTGACCAAGGTCCCCGGTGAGCAGGGCTGGGATCGAACCAGCAACCTTTTGCTTTCGCGACAGACGCCCTAATCTAAAACCGAAACCGAAAGAACCGAAGTAACCAAAAGATTACAGTATGGGAGTGTACACAAGATTTTAAAGGGTCGGCAACGCGCATGTAACATCCCTGGAGTTGCAGGCGTCCATAGGCTACGGTGACCGCTTACCATCAGGCGGGTCGTATGCTTGTTTGTCACCCTCGTAGTATTAAAAAAAAACACTGGGCTACCCGATCACGGCGACCAGAGTCCGAAATTTCCTAAGTATATGCAATCCTTTCTTGTTTTAAACGTTTAAGGTACGTTCCGCAAATCCTACAGCTCAGACTTACGTGCAGTGCAGTGCACAGTGGATGAAAGTCGGTATCCATAGTATAGTGTATTTTGTGGTTGTTCATGCTATTTTTAGTTTTGACATCTAAATAGGTTATTAATATTTTTATGATTTATTGTAGTAATATATTTTTTTTTAGTTTATTTTTTCTATTGGAAGTGTATATGGACCTGTCTAAAATAAAGAATTTGAATAGTATTCTCTGTACTATCGCAGTTAAGATTACTGAAACTCTCGAAATAGATACATACCTCAACATCCTCATCATCGGAAACATCCACAGTATCCGTCAAACTTGTGTTAAAATCTTCAGGCTTAAACACACTTATGGTAGTCGGGTCCGTAGTCACATCCGTACTGTCCCAGTAGTCATTACTGAAATTGTCTTTCCGGACTGGCTGGTAACCGTGGAGGCGGGAGAAGATTAGAATCTGTTTGGTTCTCCAGATCGGTTCGGGGGTTCTGAAGTGTTCGGTCAGTATTGTGTTTATTAGCTTTGCCCTTGACCACTGAAAAAAAAAAAAGAATATTATAATTACTATTTAAAACGAGATATTTTCTATGTGTATTTGTTTTTCCGAGCTCCCGATATTTCGGCACTGTTACAAGTGCCATGTTCACGGTGTAACTGATTTACTGCAAGTTTTTATTTGTGGTCTACCCCCACGCCGTAGCGATCTTTGTTTTTAAATTTAACTTTATGAAACTTTAAAATTACAAGGTATTTTTTATTAAAATATTATATTGAGGGATAGCAATTTCACATGAAACACAATTCACAAGAAAAAAATTCAATTCATTCAAGTCAATTTTGATAAGATATTCGCGGCTAATATGGACAATTTAGCCTAGCTCTTGGAATATATAAAGAGGCGTTTGCGACCAACCGATAAATTTAAGACACTTAAAAACTGGTTTCTGCTACAAAGCTAATGAGAACCATTATTTCGTGTGAAATTGCCATCCATCAATAACATATTTTTAATAAATACAATATCTCATAGAGTAAAAAAAAAGTATTATTTGTTATTTGGCCAATCTGTATATAAACTGTGGGTATATCAACTCACCTCCTTATTTCTCCGCTTAGCGAAATCCATTTTCCAAAACCTCTCATCACTTTCCACAGCGAACGGAAAGCTCTTCCTAAAGTCCGGGTCCCTAGCCATCTCCGTCACTATCGGCACTTTCCTCAGCAAATAATTCACAGCCACACGCACACAGGTAAACCTACGCACACACTCGCACAAACACTCGTATAGATTACTTTCTTTTTTCACTATCACTTCTTTCTCCGGAGCGCTGAAGTTTAGATTCTTCGCCCAAGCCACTCCTAGATAACAATGATCATTCTGAATATGTATAAAGTTTCTCTTCTGTTTCTCCTTATTACTTATCAGGTTTTTGACTTCAGGCTTTAATAACGAAACACCTTTCTTGACTTTTTTGACTCCGTTCTGTTTCACCGGACTCAATTTTGCAGTTTTCATATTCCCTTTTGAGTTTATGACTATCTCCTGCACTTTGCTTAGGTCTAAATTTCTATCCATTTCCAAATAGTATATCTTTCCTGTTTTCGGATCTAGATATTTCATGATTCTTTTTTTAGGTGAAGTCGGTTGGTTTAGTATCTCGGTGGGTATAGTTTCGGAGGGGTTTACAATAGCTTTGTCAGTCCAGTCTAGTTTGTCTTCCATTTTGATGCTGTGTTCTAGTTCGAATATGTCTGACTTTACGTCTTTGGGTTCGAGGTCGAAGTGGTCTAAGTTGTTGTCTATGTCCATGTGGTTTTCTGATAAAAAAAGATATAAATTATTTATTAAAGAGAAATTTCAAGATAAAATTACTCATGTAGATGAAGCTATTTTGAGAAAATGAATCTTAATTTTGAAATCGGTTAAATAATCTCTGAGTAATCGGGGAACATACATAAAAAAAAAAAGATCAAACAATATTCCGACGAATTGAGAATCTCTTCTTTTTTTGAAGTCAATTAATAAATCAATGCAAAAACTTCCTGGCTGTATAAAATGCATGTGCGTTCTAATAGAATTAAAAAACTTCTTGGCTGTATAAAATGTATGTGCGTTCTAATAGAATTAAAAGCGTAAGCGCTTCAAGTAGCAAAAAGGTTTAAAACGCCCAAGGTAACTGAAAAATTTTCGCTTTACTTTTACATATAATGTAGTTGTTCTGTGGTTCCACCGCTTTGAACCAATGCACAAAATATAAAATTATTGAACCCGGTCACAACTTTTCAGCTGGCTACAAATACGCATTTCTCCCCGTGTAACGCAGACGAGGTGTTTCGCGCCCGCTCGGTCAAATATCAATAAAACTCACCTATATGATTAACCTGCTTCTTTTCCGGCTTAATAATCATCTCATCCACATCCAGCTTGGTGTTATCCGTGAAGAAGTCCAGCCAGCTGTCGGGGGCCGGGGCTTCGGGCTCCGGTTCCACGGGTTCCTGCTTGGGCTCTGGGACGAGCTCCGGTAGGGTCTCCTGGTCCTCCTTGTATTCGCATTCTAGCATGTCCGGGGTGCTGTACAGCCAGACGTCTACTAGGGTTTCTGCACCTGATATGAAAAAAAAAGGAATTTATCATCTAAGGTATAACCTATTGGTTCCCTCGAGTTTCTGAATTTTTAGTGTTACTCTAAAACTAAAATAGTTCAACATGACGTCGCAAATTCGTCTCATGAATAAGGATCACGGATTGGTCCGAAACAATCTTAAATAATTGAAATATCCTACTTTACACTAATTCCATTCATGACTGTGAATTTACTGATATAAACTAAATAATAGGACCAGGGTGTCCTTATCATTTTTTATAATTTTCTTTGGAATGTCCGTATTTCGTAAATGAAGTTATCCGTCTAAACAAAAATCTAATACATACGATATTCTAGCGCGAAGACAGTTCACTTCACTCAGCTGTTACATTTTGGTACCGTGACCAGGATACATTCCGTACGTTTTTATGTTATATTTAAAAGCTTAAGCAGATTCGGCTCCACAGATATACAACTTTTTTTTTAAACAAATCAAATTATTTAGTTAAATATTTGAGGCTAGAATATACATTTATATTCATTTATTTATACATATATAGATATTATATCTTAAGTATTTGAAAAGAATTAAACTAATATCTTTAGTTGCACATATTTATTTCCATCGAATCATGACTGACATTGACAGAACTCAAAATCAACAAGGAGTCAATATATTATAATCCTCCCCACTAAATTAACAATAAGGTAAACAAAATCACTATCATCCCCTCTAAAAAAAAATATATAATCAATAACCGAAACCTACTTATTACTTATAAACGGGGTTCTTGTTTCTCGTGCTACGCGGCATGGGACGGTTCAACACAGGAGAGGCATTAAGACCATGGTCCGGAATATCTGGTCTCGAGGCGAGCTCTGGTTCAGCTGGAACACCAGTCACTGAATTACGAGGAAAAGAAAACGAATTATCAGGCGATGGTTCTAACTGGCTGTTCACTACTGGCGGCTCCGATGTCTCTGGCGATGGACAAGACAACAACTTCAATCCCCTCGGTCTCAACTGATCGATATGTCTATGCATTACTCCAGTATCGGATGTCACCGAGTAATCTGTTTTACCTAATCTGTTTTGTACCACCCCTGGAATCCACCTGTCTCCCGCGTTATACTGCCTAACCCAAACAGGATCACCCTCGTTGGCTGACCTCAGAGAACCACCCGCATATTCAATTATTTTTCTTTGCGAGTCTATAGCTCTAATCTGCCTATCTGGTTTAAGAATATCCAAACCAGTCCGCAACTTTCTGTTCATAAGACATCGAGCAGGGCTTTCACCCGTAGCGCAATGGGGTGTGTTCCTGTAATGCAACAGGAAGGTATTTATTGCAGCCATTACCCCAATATTTTGCCTAATAGCCTTTTTTATTACTTTTTTTATCGTCTTGACTGCATTTTCAGCTGCACCATTAGAGGACGGATGATAAGGAGCCGAAAAAGCGTGCTGAATATGGTTTCCCTTAGTGTATTCAGCAAACTCTTTACTAGTAAAGGGCGGACCGTTATCAGAAACAATTTGTTTCGGAAATCCAAAACGAGAAAACACCTCACTTAATCTTTCAATTGTACTAGCCGCTGAGGTACTCGGTACTTGGAAAACCTCCAACCATTTCGAAGTGGAGTCGATAATGACTAAATAGGTCTTTCCAAGCATTGGACCCAAAAAATCCACGTGGACCCGTGTCCAGGAACTGCTAGGATAAGGCCAAGGACAAGGTACATGACCTCTTGGTGCGTCCTGCTCCATTCCACAAACCTCACAAACCTTACACGTAGCCTCGATCTCCTCATCCATACCGGGCCACCAAACATAACTCCGAGCTAAAGATTTAGTCTTAACAATGCCCATGTGAGGCTCATGCAACATTTCCAATACCGCGCGCCTGCAAGACTGCGGAACAATTACCCTATGGCCCCACATAATGCATCCTAACTCTGAATACAGCTCCTGTTTTCTGTTAAAGAAGGGCTGCAAGTTTTTCATATCATTTGAGTCAGGCCATCCATCATCAATATAATTTAGGATGCGACCAAGAACAGGATCCCTAGCAGTTTCACGTTTAACGACTTCACTATCCAGAGCCAAGGCATCTTGAACGTAATGTAAATACGTATGCTCTGGAATAGACGGTTCAATTCCAACATCCGCCTCAATCGGTAACCTAGACAAGCCGTCAGCCACATTAGCTTTAGTATTAATATATTCAATTTCATAGGAAAATGCTGACAATATCAAAGCCCATCTTTGCATCCGGCTCGCAGCCATTGCGGGAATACCAGCCTTAGGGCCGAACAAACTCACTAACGGCTTGTGGTCAGTTCTCAATGTAAAGTGTCGGCCGTATAAATATTGGTTAAATTTTCTTAAACTATAAATAATAGCCAACGCCTCTTTATCAATTTGTGAGTAATTCTTTTCCGCGTCGCTTAATGATCGCGATGCGTAAGCTATAGGACGCTCTCCCAGTGAACCGGGCTGTGTGAGTACACCGGCAACTCCGCGCGCGCTCGCGTCACACGTCAAAATTAAAGACTTGTCTTGGTCATAGTGAGCTAACACCTTGGACCCAGACAAACGTCGCTTAATAGTGGCAAAAGCTCTTTCACACTCATCTGTCCAATTCCAAACGACTCCTTTCTTTAATAATGTATGCATAGGGCTTAAAATGGAACTCATGTTTCTAACAAATTTTCCATAGAAATTTACCATTCCTAAGAAAGATCGTAACTCCGTAACATTTTTAGGAGTAGGAACTTTCATCATAGCCTCAATCTTTGCTGGATCCGTAGCGATACCGTCTTTAGACACAACATAGCCTAGATAATTAACCTGGCTAACTAAAAACACACATTTACTTTTCTTAACTTTTAAACCACTTTCATGTAACCGTTTTAATACTGCATCTAAAGCCCTAAGATGATCTTCTTTAAAATTGCCGCCAATAATAACATCATCTTGAAATATGCCTACCGACGGATGCACCCCCTTTAATAAATTGGTCATCGTCCTTTGGAAAATGCCAGCACTAGAGGCCAAACCAAATACCAGGCGGTTGTACCTAAAGAGACCTCTGTGTGTATTTATGACAGTTAAATCCCTTGAAGCTTCATTAAGTACTAGCTGATTATAAGCTTGAGACAAGTCAATCTTACTGAAATATTGGGAACCATTTAACGTGACAAGCAGATCCTCAACGCGAGGTAATGGATACCTATCGACCAGCAAGACCGGGTTCAATGTTACCTTGTAGTCTGCGCAGAGCCTCAAACCACCGTCGGATTTACTTACGGGGACTAAAGGTGTCGCCCAATCCGAACTATCGACCGGCTCTATAATTCCATCGCGCAACATCGCGTCCAATTCATTATCCACTCGCCGCAACAAAGCATAAGGGAGAGGACGCGCACGACAATATACAGGAATCGCTCCGTCCCGCACGCGCAATTGAATCTCTCCGCCATTGAACCGTCCCAAACCGCCATCGAAAAGCTCCTTATACCTGTCAAGCAATACATTGACATCAGTAGAAACATTGTTGCTAGAAATACTATTTACACAACTAGCATGGTTACACATTGTAGGTATACGTAACTCTGTTAACCACTGTCTACCAACCACCGAAGTGACAACTCCGTCCATTACAAATAATTCTAAATCACTAGAATTGTTCCCGTACTTGACGTGTGGCTTCAGTACACCGACCGGTTGCAGTTTAGATTTATTATAACAATTGAACCTTAGGCCACACTGTTTTAACTCCATGTCAGCAAACTTAGCGTTATAAGTTTCCCTACTGATGCACGTTATTGGGGAGCCCGTGTCAACCTCCATGTTAATAACCCTGCCATTAACAGTAAAAGGTAAACTAACCGGTTTATACTTGCTCAGCGACAAATGATTAATAATACCATCTTCATCGCAACTTGAATAGTCCGTTCCCTCCAAAGCTAAGGCATTACACTCAACAAGGTTGACATCCCTTATCTTCCGAGCACTGTTCACCTCGCTCCTGTCAGCTCTGTCACCCGCCAACGTACACATCCTACGTAAATGGCCGACGTTCTTGCACTTACTGCAAATATGTTTTCGATACTTGCATCTCGCAGCAGTATGGTCGCGCCAACCACAGACTGTACATGGCGTAGCAACGAGCGAATCCTCTTGACATTGCGTCCCGCGTCCGCTGGCGCTTGTAGTGCCAACCGCACCTTGCCGCCCCGCATCTCCGTGTCTTCTAACCCGAACGTTCAATCTATTAACTTCAGGAAGATTTCTTCCAATCGGATCAGTCTCTCTCCGCTCCACAGATGCCGCATCACGCTCAGCGGATTCCAATGAATTAGCGAGTCTAATCGCTGTTTCATACGTCTGACGCCGCATACAAACTGATCTCTAAGATTATCTTCCAGAGATTTTCCGAAATCACAATATTTCGATAGGCGCTTAAGCTCCGCAATGTAAGATGATACCGTCTCGCCTGTCATTTGCCGCCGCTGTCTAAACTTATATCTCTCTGCCATGATAGACGGCTTAGGTTGTAAATGTTGAGACATAATGGTGACTGCGCGATCGTATGACAAATCCTTCGGCTGCGTGGGGCTCGCCAACGAAGTAAGCAGCTCATAAGCATCCTCACCCATTACAGAAATAAGCGTAGCAAGACGTTTGTCATTCTTTACGCTATTAGCCGTAAAATACATATCCAACCTTTCCGTATAAGTTTTCCAGTTCCCATCCTTGAGATCGAACTCCTTAATACTCCCGATGGACATTTTGGCCGTAAATTTACTCGTCGCCAATGAAAAGAATTAAACTAATATCTTTAGTTGCACATATTTATTTCCATCGAATCATGACTGACATTGACAGAACTCAAAATCAACAAGGAGTCAATATATTACAGTATTGATCATTTGTCCTAAACTCATGTTTTAATATTTTTCCCCAACATTGTTGTAAACTACTTTTCTAGCAGCGATTCGACGTTTTGTGAGGTCACAGTTCTAACCTAACCTAACCGACATTTCTAACAGATATTCAGTTATGAGTGAAGTCGTTTTTGGGCAATAATTATAACAAATAATCATTAGAACAATTGATTGTTGGGGATTATGATCAGGACAAAACAGTTAGGGCAAGTGATTTTAGGACAAACGATATTAGGGTCGAGGGAGACCCAAGATATTATATATTCTTCTTTAGCTGTATGGTTGTACGACTTGTAAGTTACTCGTACCTAGGGCTGCCATCCGTCCGGGTTTCCCCGGATTTGTCCTAGTTTAGACCCCGTCCGGGGAGCGTCCGGCCCGGATTTTTAAAACTGTCCGGGGTAAACCCAGACATTTTTGGGTTCAGGCCAATCCCTAGCAAAAGCATATATCTTTTAAATTAAAAATTGATTTCTTTAGTGTCACGGGGGAGACCGCGAGTTTAATGAAACGGTCGGGTTTTTCAACTTTTTTGCCCGGTTCCGGCAATGTATGGTTGTAAGTTACCTAGCGTCTGCAGGCCGGTGTAGTGGCGGTCCAGCTTGATGGTGTGCTGGACGGTGGCGGGCCGGTTGCGCGCCGGCAGCTTGAAGTGCAGCTCCACTCTGGCAGGGAACTGTAGCTGTATGGTTGTAAGTTACCTAGCGTCTGCAGGCCGGTGTAGTGGCGGTCCAGCTTGATGGTGTGCTGGACGGTGGCGGGCCGGTTGCGCGCCGGCAGCTTGAAGTGCAGCTCCACTCTGGCAGGGAACTGTAGCTGTATGGTTGTAAGTTACCTAGCGTCTGCAGGCCGGTGTAGTGGCGGTCCAGCTTGATGGTGTGCTGGACGGTGGCGGGCCGGTTGCGCGCCGGCAGCTTGAAGTGCAGCTCCACTCTGGCAGGGAACTGTAGCTGTATGGTTGTAAGTTACCTAGCGTCTGCAGGCCGGTGTAGTGGCGGTCCAGCTTGATGGTGTGCTGGACGGTGGCGGGCCGGTTGCGCGCCGGCAGCTTGAAGTGCAGCTCCACTCTGGCAGGGAACTGTAGCTGTATGGTTGTAAGTTACCTAGCGTCTGCAGGCCGGTGTAGTGGCGGTCCAGCTTGATGGTGTGCTGGACGGTGGCGGGCCGGTTGCGCGCCGGCAGCTTGAAGTGCAGCTCCACTCTGGCAGGGAACTGTAGCTGTATGGTTGTAAGTTACCTAGCGTCTGCAGGCCGGTGTAGTGGCGGTCCAGCTTGATGGTGTGCTGGACGGTGGCGGGCCGGTTGCGCGCCGGCAGCTTGAAGTGCAGCTCCACTCTGGCAGGGAACTGTAGCTGTATGGTTGTAAGTTACCTAGCGTCTGCAGGCCGGTGTAGTGGCGGTCCAGCTTGATGGTGTGCTGGACGGTGGCGGGCCGGTTGCGCGCCGGCAGCTTGAAGTGCAGCTCCACTCTGGCAGGGAACTGTAGCTGTATGGTTGTAAGTTACCTAGCGTCTGCAGGCCGGTGTAGTGGCGGTCCAGCTTGATGGTGTGCTGGACGGTGGCGGGCCGGTTGCGCGCCGGCAGCTTGAAGTGCAGCTCCACTCTGGCAGGGAACTGTAGCTGTATGGTTGTAAGTTACCTAGCGTCTGCAGGCCGGTGTAGTGGCGGTCCAGCTTGATGGTGTGCTGGACGGTGGCGGGCCGGTTGCGCGCCGGCAGCTTGAAGTGCAGCTCCACTCTGGCAGGGAACTGTAGCTGTATGGTTGTAAGTTACCTAGCGTCTGCAGGCCGGTGTAGTGGCGGTCCAGCTTGATGGTGTGCTGGACGGTGGCGGGCCGGTTGCGCGCCGGCAGCTTGAAGTGCAGCTCCACTCTGGCAGGGAACTGTAGCTGTATGGTTGTAAGTTACCTAGCGTCTGCAGGCCGGTGTAGTGGCGGTCCAGCTTGATGGTGTGCTGGACGGTGGCGGGCCGGTTGCGCGCCGGCAGCTTGAAGTGCAGCTCCACTCTGGCAGGGAACTGTAGCTGTATGGTTGTAAGTTACCTAGCGTCTGCAGGCCGGTGTAGTGGCGGTCCAGCTTGATGGTGTGCTGGACGGTGGCGGGCCGGTTGCGCGCCGGCAGCTTGAAGTGCAGCTCCACTCTGGCAGGGAACTGTAGCTGTATGGTTGTAAGTTACCTAGCGTCTGCAGGCCGGTGTAGTGGCGGTCCAGCTTGATGGTGTGCTGGACGGTGGCGGGCCGGTTGCGCGCCGGCAGCTTGAAGTGCAGCTCCACTCTGGCAGGGAACTGTAGCTGTATGGTTGTAAGTTACCTAGCGTCTGCAGGCCGGTGTAGTGGCGGTCCAGCTTGATGGTGTGCTGGACGGTGGCGGGCCGGTTGCGCGCCGGCAGCTTGAAGTGCAGCTCCACTCTGGCAGGGAACTGTAGCTGTATGGTTGTAAGTTACCTAGCGTCTGCAGGCCGGTGTAGTGGCGGTCCAGCTTGATGGTGTGCTGGACGGTGGCGGGCCGGTTGCGCGCCGGCAGCTTGAAGTGCAGCTCCACTCTGGCAGGGAACTGTAGCTGTATGGTTGTAAGTTACCTAGCGTCTGCAGGCCGGTGTAGTGGCGGTCCAGCTTGATGGTGTGCTGGACGGTGGCGGGCCGGTTGCGCGCCGGCAGCTTGAAGTGCAGCTCCACTCTGGCAGGGAACTGTAGCTGTATGGTTGTAAGTTACCTAGCGTCTGCAGGCCGGTGTAGTGGCGGTCCAGCTTGATGGTGTGCTGGACGGTGGCGGGCCGGTTGCGCGCCGGCAGCTTGAAGTGCAGCTCCACTCTGGCAGGGAACTGTAGCTGTATGGTTGTAAGTTACCTAGCGTCTGCAGGCCGGTGTAGTGGCGGTCCAGCTTGATGGTGTGCTGGACGGTGGCGGGCCGGTTGCGCGCCGGCAGCTTGAAGTGCAGCTCCACTCTGGCAGGGAACTGTAGCTGTATGGTTGTAAGTTACCTAGCGTCTGCAGGCCGGTGTAGTGGCGGTCCAGCTTGATGGTGTGCTGGACGGTGGCGGGCCGGTTGCGCGCCGGCAGCTTGAAGTGCAGCTCCACTCTGGCAGGGAACTGTAGCTGTATGGTTGTAAGTTACCTAGCGTCTGCAGGCCGGTGTAGTGGCGGTCCAGCTTGATGGTGTGCTGGACGGTGGCGGGCCGGTTGCGCGCCGGCAGCTTGAAGTGCAGCTCCACTCTGGCAGGGAACTGTAGCTGTATGGTTGTAAGTTACCTAGCGTCTGCAGGCCGGTGTAGTGGCGGTCCAGCTTGATGGTGTGCTGGACGGTGGCGGGCCGGTTGCGCGCCGGCAGCTTGAAGTGCAGCTCCACTCTGGCAGGGAACTGTAGCTGTATGGTTGTAAGTTACCTAGCGTCTGCAGGCCGGTGTAGTGGCGGTCCAGCTTGATGGTGTGCTGGACGGTGGCGGGCCGGTTGCGCGCCGGCAGCTTGAAGTGCAGCTCCACTCTGGCAGGGAACTGTAGCTGTATGGTTGTAAGTTACCTAGCGTCTGCAGGCCGGTGTAGTGGCGGTCCAGCTTGATGGTGTGCTGGACGGTGGCGGGCCGGTTGCGCGCCGGCAGCTTGAAGTGCAGCTCCACTCTGGCAGGGAACTGTAGCTGTATGGTTGTAAGTTACCTAGCGTCTGCAGGCCGGTGTAGTGGCGGTCCAGCTTGATGGTGTGCTGGACGGTGGCGGGCCGGTTGCGCGCCGGCAGCTTGAAGTGCAGCTCCACTCTGGCAGGGAACTGTAGCTGTATGGTTGTAAGTTACCTAGCGTCTGCAGGCCGGTGTAGTGGCGGTCCAGCTTGATGGTGTGCTGGACGGTGGCGGGCCGGTTGCGCGCCGGCAGCTTGAAGTGCAGCTCCACTCTGGCAGGGAACTGTAGCTGTATGGTTGTAAGTTACCTAGCGTCTGCAGGCCGGTGTAGTGGCGGTCCAGCTTGATGGTGTGCTGGACGGTGGCGGGCCGGTTGCGCGCCGGCAGCTTGAAGTGCAGCTCCACTCTGGCAGGGAACTGTAGCTGTATGGTTGTAAGTTACCTAGCGTCTGCAGGCCGGTGTAGTGGCGGTCCAGCTTGATGGTGTGCTGGACGGTGGCGGGCCGGTTGCGCGCCGGCAGCTTGAAGTGCAGCTCCACTCTGGCAGGGAACTGTAGCTGTATGGTTGTAAGTTACCTAGCGTCTGCAGGCCGGTGTAGTGGCGGTCCAGCTTGATGGTGTGCTGGACGGTGGCGGGCCGGTTGCGCGCCGGCAGCTTGAAGTGCAGCTCCACTCTGGCAGGGAACTGTAGCTGTATGGTTGTAAGTTACCTAGCGTCTGCAGGCCGGTGTAGTGGCGGTCCAGCTTGATGGTGTGCTGGACGGTGGCGGGCCGGTTGCGCGCCGGCAGCTTGAAGTGCAGCTCCACTCTGGCAGGGAACTGTAGCTGTATGGTTGTAAGTTACCTAGCGTCTGCAGGCCGGTGTAGTGGCGGTCCAGCTTGATGGTGTGCTGGACGGTGGCGGGCCGGTTGCGCGCCGGCAGCTTGAAGTGCAGCTCCACTCTGGCAGGGAACTGTAGCTGTATGGTTGTAAGTTACCTAGCGTCTGCAGGCCGGTGTAGTGGCGGTCCAGCTTGATGGTGTGCTGGACGGTGGCGGGCCGGTTGCGCGCCGGCAGCTTGAAGTGCAGCTCCACTCTGGCAG
Source organism: Lathronympha strigana (assembly GCA_949128165.1). Lineage (NCBI taxonomy): Eukaryota > Metazoa > Arthropoda > Insecta > Lepidoptera > Tortricidae > Lathronympha > Lathronympha strigana. The sequence goes on along the minus strand of OX421926.1, from coordinate 9,592,750 downwards.
GGAACTGTAGCTGTATGGTTGTAAGTTACCTAGCGTCTGCAGGCCGGTGTAGTGGCGGTCCAGCTTGATGGTGTGCTGGACGGTGGCGGGCCGGTTGCGCGCCGGCAGCTTGAAGTGCAGCTCCACTCTGGCAGGGAACTGTAGCTGTATGGTTGTAAGTTACCTAGCGTCTGCAGGCCGGTGTAGTGGCGGTCCAGCTTGATGGTGTGCTGGACGGTGGCGGGCCGGTTGCGCGCCGGCAGCTTGAAGTGCAGCTCCACTCTGGCAGGGAACTGTAGCTGTATGGTTGTAAGTTACCTAGCGTCTGCAGGCCGGTGTAGTGGCGGTCCAGCTTGATGGTGTGCTGGACGGTGGCGGGCCGGTTGCGCGCCGGCAGCTTGAAGTGCAGCTCCACTCGCGCCGGGAACTCGCCCCAACCACGCCGCGATATATGGTACGGGGGTTTACTAAAAAAAGAAATGCTTTTAACGCCGAATGAGGATTACCGCTCTCGATTTTCCGCTAGGGGCGCTAGTGGGTGGGTCCTACGGGAACATTTCAAACGTCACTTTGACAGTTCTCTCATACTAACACAGGACCCACGCATGAGTGCCGCCGCCTGGTGAGCGACAATACGGTAGCTCCCATTAAACGACTAAGGCTGGATTTGACCAAACTTTTTAACCAAGAGTAACGCTTACTTGGATACTAATGTCAAAATCCCATAGTGATTTGACGTTACTATCTGAGAGTAAGCGTTATATTCGGAATAAAAATTTGGTAAAACGCAGCCTAAATACCCCTTGTATTTAAATACTAAGACGACACGATACTTCTTAGTTTTAACGATAGATTTGAGCGGCACGAGACAAGAGTTTTGATCGAAGTGTCAATTAACTATTTTTTTTATTATTTTTGAAACGAAGAATGTTGCCAGGCGAAATAATGAGAAAGCTATGAATCAGGGCCCGTAATTTACATGCCGATGACAGACAAATGACGTCAAGCTTCATACATCATGTTTTAGGTTTTACGTTTGAAAAAATAATACTGTCTTCAATAGTGACCGAACTATGACGTTCGACGTTAGAATCGAACGTTGATAGACTTTATCTGTCATTAACTCATTTCGTATTAAATTAAAACATACTGTGTGTTTATGTACGTCATTATGGCGAAATTGGCATGAAAATTATGGATCCTAAACAAATACAATACAGTACTCTTTATTGCACACCTGTGTATCAACAGGCGGTCTTATCGCTAAAGAGCGATCTCTTCCAGACAACCTTTGTGTAGTGGAGTACAGACCAAATGAAAGTATGTATAGTAGGTGGCATAGAGATTAACATGACATAGACAGACATAACACGTGCACAATAGTTTTTTTTACTCCAGCACTTCTATCTGTCAATTACATGACTGACAGCGATATTTAAAAAGTATACATTATAACGTTGTCTGTGGTATTCCATAAGAACACTGCTCCTATGGATTTTCATACAATATATGAGCACTGTTGTTAGTTTTTAGGGTTCCGTAGCCAAAATGGCAAAAACGGAACCCTTATAGTTTCGTCCAGTCCGTCTGTCCGTCCGTCCGTCCGTATGTTTTTTAAATTTCCATAGTGGGCACAACATCATCCCTATTCTGCCACGTTTCTAGATTTTGCTTTTTACGCTATTTTAGCAGTCATAGAAAAACTACGGTATGCAACAGCTCATAATTGGTTCTTATTATATCACTGTTTATTTATTATAACATTTATAACCCTTATTATATCACTGTTGCATAAACTACTATTTATAATCTAAGACGGACTAAATATATTTTTTTTAGTCGTCTAACCCATTGTGTACGGACTAGTGACAACAAAGACCCACGTATAATTCAAACTTTCGTGAGACATACTGATATTAAATTGCAACTGTTAACACTCACGTTAAGACCCGCGTATTCCGATTTGAGTTTGCACTTTGGCAGAGAAACGGTACGTATGCATCCCTTCCATGTGTTGGTTGTTGCTACTCACTCTATATGAACTATGTGGTGGGGCGCGTAGGAGTGGTGCAGCGTGACGACGACTGCCCGGAGCAGCAGCGAGGCGTCCCGCCCGGCGGGCGCGCGCACGTACAGCAGCCACTTGTGCGTCGAGCGGTCCACGGAGGACGCCGCAGGGGCGTACTTCGACGTGTTGCCTTAAAACAATATGTACTTATGAGGCCACACTGGCCAAATTGTTATCATTCAGACGTCTAGATCTCAATATTGACAACAACTAGGTATCTGATATTCATACACATACAACTTCAACATACAGTATGTATCAGAACGAAAGGCAAAGAAAGAAACCCGTTAATGTTTAGATTATAAATATGAGCATGGTACATAATTCATCTAAAATACGACAGTTTTTACGTGAGGTATAAAAATATTCATTAATTATTATTGTTTTGCACCTCCCCTGTATAATTTGTTTACAATCTTATTAATGACATTTCTTCAATTACCAAATAACAGGCAGGCGTCAAACCTTGTTGAAGTTTGGATTTTTACCTAGTTACAAATAAACAGTTAACAAAGCGCTTGCGCGTTGCTTATGACTACAGCCATTATTTAAATGATTACCTAAGTTACTTATAAACAGAACTCAAAGCGCATGTGCGTTGACATAACAACGTCAATGTTGATTAGTTGCCCCTAGCTACATATCAACAGTACACAATACGCTTGCACTGTCAAAAATCAAAAACGTAAACAAACCCTATAGGATGTTACAAAAACCATTAACCGACTGCAAAACGAAGGTTCTCGAGTAATCCATTTAGTAATTTTATGCCATAAAACATGTATTTAGGCACGTGAAATGCACGTCATTACATTGTACTCGAGTTCCCCGTCAACCAGTTTTAAGGTTTGCTCTTCGTTGTGATACATACTGTATGTAGGGTAAACAGTACAATCATTGGCCCTTTAAGGTTAGTTTCAACATTTTTCCTTCCCACATAAGATGCTAAATAGTAAAACTTTTGATGACAAGTTATCCCTAGAAATGTTGAGAATTTGAATAAATCACAACCATAAATATATTTACAACTAATTGTGAAATATAGTGCAAAAACCAAAAAATGGGACAAAAGTACAATCATTGGCCCCCAGGGTACAAATATTGGAATACCAAGAGTACAATGATTGGCATGCCAATAATTGTACTTTTTGTTTATTGGCCCTGCCAATGATTATACCATGGTAGCCAATCACTAGATTTGTTTATTTTTATTGACGATAATGAATAGAAACTATAACTAATATAAAATATTTTTTAAGAAAAAAAAACCGACTTCATTTGGTTCCCGGTAAAAGTGAAATTTTGGATTTGTTTGAGTTAGCCAGTTTGATTCAAGAAATATCCAATACACCGCACGTGTACGATTGAAAATACGAGGCCACAGTGGCCAAATTGTTATCATTCAGACGTCTAGATCTCAATATCCCCCCACCTGGCAAGAAATACGAATTTTCTACATATAAAAGTTTGTTCCAATATTGATAACAACTAGGTATCTGATATTCATACACATACAACTTCAACATATTTCCTTCAAACTGGTAAACGTGAAAACATGATTTTAAAGTGTATTTTGACGCGCCCGCCTACTATCGCCTTTTCATGTTTCGCGTGCTCTTGCTATTAGATCTATCCCGCTCTCTTTTGCTCGCATATCATCATCATCATTTCAGCCGAAAGACGTCCACTGCTGGACTGGACATAGGCCTCCCCCAAAGATTTCCACAATGACCGGTCCTGCGCCACCCGCATCTCGCTCGCCACTCGAGAACCTTTCCGCTCCAACGGCCATCGGTTCTACGTGCAATGTGCCCCGCCCACTGCCACTTAAGTTTAGCGATTCGGAGAGCTATATCGGTTACTTTAGTTCTGCTGCGGATGGTCTCATTCCTGATACGATCTCGCAGAGAGACTCCTAGCATAGCTCTCTCCATTGCCCTTTGGGTGACTTTGAGCCTTCTTATGAGGCCCATTGTAAGCGACCACGTTTCAGTACCGTATGTCATCACTGGCAACACACACTGATCGAAGACTTTCGTCTTCAGCTTTCGTGCTCACATATGTGGACTCTTAAATAAATAAAGAAATAATAAATATTATAGGACATTCTTACACAAACTGACTAATGAGAGAGGGACGCCGAATCTTGGGATTTGCAACTAAGATTATTGGACCTACAATAGTGAAAACTTACCTATAATGATCCTATAGCGATGTTTCATCTTATTCCTCGTGACTTCGTTCAGGGTTAATACGTTCTCTGGCTTCGGTTCGATGTGCCGGGGCATCTTGGTGGGCCTGGGGGGCTCGGACTCCGGCCCCGGCTCGCGGGGCTCCTCGGGCCGGAGCGAGCGCGACCCGTCCGCCGGGATCGTGTAGTTGCGGGCTTGTAGCATTGCCTGAGGTACATTTTACTTAATATACAATACAATACAAATACTCTTTATTGTTCACCAAAAACTTAAATTTAACACGAAAATATAAACACTGGTAGACTGGCGGTCTTCTCGCTAAGAAGCGATCTCTTCCAGACAACCTTTGGGTAGAGGAGTCAATACACATGGAAATCCAAACAATGTATAGGTAAATCAAAAACTGAGTACATATTAATATAACAAAAATTTAACATAAAAGGGAAGTCATACACATACTTATATACAAAAAATATATAAACATACATACACATAAATATTACAAAAGCACAGCGCAGTAGGAAAAACCGTTAGGTAGAAGAAAAATAAAAATCTTTCAGTTTATTTTTGAAAATTGGCAATGACTTAGCACGTCTAATGTCGACAGGTAGAGAGTTCCATAAAATAACCGCCTGGAATGAAAAGGAGCTCGTGAAAATTTTGGAGCTGGAAGAAGGAACTGAAAGAAGCAAGTTCTCAGCACAATATAGTATACTCGTAAGTTGACGGCGCGGAAATTCTACATCGACTTTTAGAACCTCAACAATATAGCAGAGAGAGAGGTATACACAGCGGATGCATATCGTGGGGTAGGGCACAACGAATGTCGTCTCGCTCAAATCTGGAGCAGAGCCCATCTGGGGAAGTATCTTACAGAAAACCGCAGTTTAATAACACTACACCCTACTCATAGTGTTGTGTTTCTGTTGGTGAGTAAGGTCGCCAGAGCTCCAAGAGGATTCACTGCGTTGACAGCTGAGGACCCACGGAGCAAAGCTTGCCTCTTTAGCTGTAAACACAGCGTATCCTCCTTTTTTAAAAGGGCTAATTAGAATGATAGTTTTCCAACCTAGTCGTCATCCTTTAGTTTATATTTATAGCGTAGTTTTCAAAACGGTCTGTATTCGCTTTTTCTATGAGTGATTAATATATGTTTTTAAGACTTATCAGTGATACTTACAGAGTAGTCTATCCTCTTGTTCCTAGTAGCGAGCGGTCTGAAGATCTCCTCCATGTCGGCAGTGGTTTTCCCGAGGAGTTTACGGACGGAGGGGTGGAGGCGCCGCTGCCCGCTCCGGAGTGATGATGAAGACTGCAGAATAAAACATATAAATCAATAACTAAATTGAAACGGTGAAAACTCACATATTAAAATTCTCATAGCAAGTTACTCACATCAATAAAGTCGAAAATCGCTGGGGCTCGCAGTGTGCGTAGAGCAGTCGCCGCGGCTAGACGCATGACTCATGAATAAGGGACACGGACTATTCCGAAACATGTCAAGCTATTTTTGACTTTATTGACGTGAGTAACCCGCTATGAGAATTTTAATATGTCTGATACTCACGGGAGTTTTCTATTTTTATCACAATAGGCGTGACATGTTTCGACTGCATCGGGCAGTCATCCTCGGATAGACAGTGGTGTTGTCACCGGCTCGGGCATCAGTGAGTGACGCCCGAGCCGCGAAGGTGACACTTCTGTCTGTCCGACGACTGCCCGATGCATTCGAAACTTGTCACGCCTATTCCAGCCCGGAGGGTAAACTAGAATTAATTGGGAATAGTCAGGTTTCCTCACGATGTTTACCTTCACCGAAAACCGATTGGTAAATATCAAATGATATTTCGTACGTAAATCCCGTAAAACTCATTGATTTGAACCTACGACCCTCGAATTGAAAGTCGCACGCTCTTTGCTCTCGTTTACAAATTCAAATAAAAAATAATTTATTTGTGGTGATACAAAAAAGCAAACAAATAAAATAAAATATAAAAAACAGAACGCGAAATGGTGTCGCCTCAGCATAATGCTTACCCGAAAGTAAGCGCTGATTTTCGCGTACCATTTACGGGCCACTAACGGAATGTGTGACGCGGCCTTTTGACAATTCTGAATGCATCTGTAGCGTGGGTAGCGTTTATGAATAACGCCAGTAGAACATATTCAGAAGGCGCGACATAAACTTCTCGACCGCGTTAGCGTATCGAGGGGTCAAAATATGAAAGTTGCCGGATGATTTAAATAAACGGCAAACATAATTTGAACTCTCGATACACTAACGCGGTCGAGAAGTTAATGTCGTTCAATTTTTATACTAGGCCTTCTGTATAATAATATACTCTTGCCCTAAGCTATGATATAAAATTATAAACCAGGACCAGTCTGGATGTGAGGCAATAAAAACAGCTCACAATCGAGAAAGTTTGGAGAGGCGTATGCCCAACGGTAGCCGAACACGCTGAAGATGAAGAAGGTAATAGAGAAGGTGTACAGATGAAGTCAAAATTACACTTTTGAAGGTTTACTGTTCGTCTCTGTACGCATCAAGTCTGTGGGTTCTGTATACACAGCGGCCTACAACGCTCTGCGCGTCCAGTTTAATAATGCTTTTAGGGTGCTGTTGAGACTGCGTTTATGCAGCGCGTCATCAAGGTCAAGAAAACTGCCTCGCTTTTAGACAGAGTGCGCGGGAGTAGCAACAGTATTCTATACATGATAGCTAGCAAGCTTGATTCATGATTGTCCTCTATTGTGGAAAATGGGTCAGAGGACAATTTTTTTTTTATGGGAAAGGTAACAAACGAGCAAACGAGCCGCCTGATGGGAAACGGTCATCGCCGCCCATGGACATAAGCAACATCGGAAGAGCCATTCATGCGTTGTTGACCTTTGAGCCTTTTAAAGCCCTGAACACTCGTTTCTTGAAGAACCCCATATCATATCGCAAAGGGAACACCTCAGGAGGTAGGTCGTTCCACATTTTACATGTTCTGGGTAAAAACGAGCGAGAAGCCCGTTTATTCTTGGTGTGCCATGTATCTAGGAAATGTGGGTGAACCTTATTCCTTTGGCGGGAGGTGCGATGGTAAAAACGAGACGGAGGCACCATGTCAAAGAGTTCTTCAGAGCATTCCCCATTGTACAGACGATAGAACAGGCACAGAGAGCCAACATCTCTCCGAAGGCTGAGCTGCTCTAAATTGTTAGTAAGATCGGGGTCGTCCACAACAGGAACCGCCCGACGCTGGATGGAGTCAAGTGGGAGAAGCTGGTACTGAGGAGCACCAGACCAGAGATGGGAACAGTACTCCATATGCGCTTTGTATATCGAACCTGCGCTTTGTATAACAAAAGACGGTGACTCGGTGTGAAGTACTGTTTCGCTCTGTTGAGCACTCCAAGCTTCTTAGAGGCCAGTTTGGCTTTGTGCTCCAAATGACTCCGAAATTGGACTTCGTTCGTGATTTCGACACCAAGCCAAGTGTCCCGATACTCTTGGAGATGGAGAGAGGGATGCTCTGAAATTTAGGCGATATGGGAAATGGGGTTTTCTTAGCAGAGAACACGCACACTTGTGTCTTACAGGGGTTGAATTGGACGAGGTTGTGTGCGCCCCATTCGGAAACCTGTTCGAGAGTGGTCTCAATTTCAGACACAAGCTGCTTTCTGCACTCCATACCAGCTCAGGACGGGCATTTGCATGACCCGTATAATAGCTAACAGCCGTGCTGTCATCCGCATAGCAATGAACATTGTTACTTGACAACATATCATTGCTATGCAGGAGGAACAGCGTGGGCGACAGTACGGATCCTTGCATCCTTGCGGTACACCAGCATTTATGGGCTTGTAGTCGGAGCATATTCCATCCGTAACGACTGAAATGCTACGCCCAGACAGAAAGCTAGCAACACATGTGCACAATCCCTCGTGAAGCCCGAACGAGGGAAGTTTCGAGAGGAGCGCCTTGTGCCATACCCTATCGAAGGCCTTTGCGATATCTAGGGTAACTGCCAAAGCCTCACTTGTCAAAGCCGCAAAATCTTTATGTATCTATAATTAATTAACTAACATAGACTTAATACTGAACTAAATGTGGACCTCATGTTGTCTGAAATAAATAACTTCATTCATTCAATATACAGACCTCTGGTTCTTCAGGAAGCTGCAGTTTCTTGTCGCGGTAGTACCGTGAGACGAGCACGCATCGCAATCGGTGCAGCATTCTACGCGCCTTCGCCATGCTGGAACATACGCGCCAGTTTATGGACCAAGCCAAAGTTACAGACACAAAGAAAAAAACATATCAAATGTTTGTGTATTTCATATAAAAATGTTTTAATTAATAAGCCCCATATACCATTTTTCTTTAAATAATTTTTCTAGTTAGGCATATATAATTATTATTATCATACATCAAATCTTGGGATTAGTTGCCAAAGCGGAACCCAAGCTCCCTGAGTAGAAGTAGAAGAGTAAGAAGAAGACAATGCACTTGTGAACGGATTAATCATGTTTATTAACACCATGACCACACACGATTAATCTGTCCTAAAGTGTAAAATTTCAATGAATAAAAATCATGGTAAAAAAAAGCTCTTTTTTTTTCCTGTATATGTCATACATTATAGTGTGCACTTTAATAATTCTTTTGACAGGAACCCCTTAGATGAAGGCCTCTTCACATTTCTAAATTTGCATGCCACGATATGGCGGAATGTACATGGAACACCTTTTTTTATCTACCTGTAACTATTTATAACCTGCATTCAAGCAAATAAATGTATTTCATTTCATTTCATTTCATTTCTAACAAAGACTGCCATTTGTCCCAAAAATCACGGTAACAGAAGACAGGTAGTAGAAAGGCGGTAGAGTTATCCACAATCAAAATTATTATGACTCATAGACCATTTAAAGGTGTGGTAGAATGTTGCATGACCCTATGCCATTAAATATTAGTAAAGAAAATTTGTTGATTCTGGTGAGTAGTTTAAATGTTAAAAATACTGAATACTGTTGTATGGAGGCAAATATTTTTGACTTTAGATTACACTAGGTTTGTCATTATCCTCAAAATGGGTTACTGAATTAAATTTACTAGTAACCTCCATGCATTTCAAATTTCGCAGGCTGTTATTTACATAAATGCGCATCAAAACAAACATAAGTGCACCAAGTGCATGTCAAAAGTTATCAACATAAACAGATCCGCTTACCGCTCATCTGCGAGCATCACTTCGTTCTCCCGAAGATCAATTTCGTTCTTAAACTCCCGTTGGATTATACTCCGTATCTTCTCCTCCTTTTCCTCCTCTGTCAAACTAGGAGCCTCCACCTTCACTCGCACAGCCTCCTCCGGATAATCCGGGTCGTGATATTCCTTATTCTTTTCCATTTTTAGCTCTTACTAAAGTAGAAAAATAACAACACGCCCAGACGAAAGCCGTTTGTAACTAACTATAATTTATACTCTAACACATAACAGCACTTTATTCGTATTACTTATATCACAGTTGTTCACAGCTACGGCGATTTAGTTACTTATTAATCTTAATATAAGACATTTCTGTAGAAAAATGTATTTACGGTGGAATTAACCAATTTCTGCGTTTGACAGTTACGAAAGGTCAGCAGCCGATTCATTCAATCGGTTTTTTTTCACTCACACAACTGCCTACACGATACACGCTCCACAACACGTGTTTTTAAAACGGTATTACTAAACGTATGTTGGCGCTAGTATCGCATAAAATATAATGAGAGTGAAAGAGAAAAATATATAGCTTTCAAAATAATCCGCTGTGTTTTTGTATATAGTAATACAACACGCACGTAGGTCGTGAAGTTGCGTTCCTTTATTGATTTTAATTATTCAAATTATTTTTTTAACTAACAATTAAACGGTTATTTTATTTAATAATTTATTACCATGTTTAAACTACGATTTAGAAATATAGCTTTCTTAACATTATTCACTTCTCTATATTAAGTAGCAATTTCCATGTTTTATTTACTTCTGGCCACATTTCGACATAGTGTCAAACATTCTTTTTCGCCATTTTTTTTTAATTACTTTCGCGCAAAATTCAAAAAAGTATATTATATCAGAGTCTGGACGTTGTAGGTTTATAAAATAGTTATCATTATAAACAAAAAAAATCTAGTTGAGCAAGTGGTTAATTATAGGTAAAGTACAATGGTCTCGGCGCCGAATATAATTTTGTTCCTTTCGGCGTCGAGACCTTTGGTCCGTGGGGCCCTAGCGCTCTGAGTTTCTTCAAAGACCTATCGAAGAGACTCAGAGACGCCACAGGAGACTCAAGAGCTGGCAGCTTCCTCGCTCAACGGATAAGTCTTGCAATCCAGCGAGGAAATGTTGCCAGCGTCCTCGGTACCATGCCGCAGGGGCCTGTTTTAGATTTATTTTAGTTTTTATTTAGTTTTATTTTAGTTTTTTACTAGTTTTATTTTAGTTTTTAGTTTAGTTATACGTATAAATTTAAATTTGTGTGTTTTAGTTTTAGTTTATTACAATAAAATATTTTAATAATATAGGTGCGGCATGATTTTATATAGACACTAGCTTTTGCCCAAGACTTCGTCGGCATATAATTAGAATAAAAAATATCCAATGGCCTTTCCCAGGTAACAAACTATCCCTATACCAAGTTTAATCCGTTCAGCGGTTTTAGCGAACATGTTACAAGTTAACAAACAAACAGACAGCGTCACTTTCGCGTGTATAATATCTGGGGCCTTCCGATGCTGCGTCTTCCAATACATAGTTGCCACATAACCTTTCTGCCCCATCGGCCATCTGTTCTGCGAGCAATGTGGCCTGCCCACTGCCACTTAAAGCACTTTAGTTAACTCTTCCAAGCAAATTAACTGTGAAACTTTAGTGTTATTTTAAACGTCAAAATTCTATGAAATTATGAAGTTTACTTAACACTTTCACAGATTGTACTATCAAAATCTAGGAAACTTGGAATAGTTGGACTCTATTTCTTATTCTGGTGCTTAAAACAAGATTCTATGACCAATGTGTTGGCTTTGGTCTACTGTGATTGTTTTTATAAAGGTACCACTTTGTTCGTTGCCAGGGCGCTTATGCAATAAAGATTCGTTTAAAAGTGAACCTTAATAACTACCAACAAAGTAAGTCAAGAAAACAAGCACAAATGAACTGGATGACGAAGAAAATACCTTATATCGATTGGATATCCCTTTATTTTGAATATAAAAATCAACAAAACAAAAATATAGCTTCTAACACTTAATATTCTATATAATTATGCGAAAAACATGATTGAGGTATGGGTGTGCGCAGCTCCCCCCCCCCCCCCCTCCTAGCTACGCACATGTGACACTGGACACCTCACACCGGCGTGCAAGAGGGACAGCGCTATACACGCGCGTATCGTTATCTCGCGCTTCAGAGACATCAATTTATGTCTAATATATGGCACAACATTCCCTCTAAATAGTGAATATGAGTGCAGAAAATAGGATTTTGTTAGACCACGTATTATGTTGGTCTATGGTACATAATTATAAGTAATCTTACATAAAAAATTGTCGCTTCACTACAAACTCTAGTAAATCCATTCGATCCTCTCAGCAAATATACAGGACCTCCCAAAACTATGGGACACGAAGGGAAAGTTCCTTGAATATCGTAATACCTACTTTGACTTTGGTAGTTTCGTGTGTTTTTAATTTGATTAAAATGATTAATTTCACGTTGTTCCTTTTAAAATACTATGTTACTTAAGAAGAGTTATTATTTTTTATCTATTCTTTCGATTGGCATCATAAAAGTGAGCTGATTTTTTTTTTCACATTTAAGTCGGTTCGATTCCCAGACGAAGCAAGTAATTTTAAGAAAATCTTTGAATGCAAAATTACAAACTTTTAAAAATAACATAAAGTCTTCTTTCAGCAAAAAACCCTATCTACGATTTAAGGCACTTTCCCTTCCTGTTCCATAGTTTTGGGACGCCCTGTATACTGTACCTTTCCTTAAAAACAAAATCGCATAATCTGACAGATGGATTTACCCGAGTTCGAAGTTAGAAGCGACTCAAATATCACAATATTCTTACAGCAGCAATATTCTAAGCATAAGGTCAACAACTACATAATCAACAATATAAAAGTTTATCAGGCAAGTCACCCACAGAACTATATCGAGATAGCTAAAAACTATATGTAACTCGCGTGGCAAGAGGCCTTAACGGCTCCGCCAATTCCAGGCCGATCCCGACCGCGGATTACGTCCGACTAAAATAGAAAACGACTCGTTCAACAATTAATTGCTCAAACCAATAAAGTTGTCTTGACAGACTTACAATTTTATGTAGATACAGCATGCCTACCACGAACATCGAAAATTGGCATTAACGGGAAAACCTCTTCGTCACACCAATATGCAAGTGTGACAGAGATGGAGATACAAATCCGCAATCGTTCGATTTTCGTGCTATAGGCCCTGAGTCCTAAAAAATTTTAAGTGTGCAAAATATTACTCAGTCCGTCTCCTTACTAACTAATGAACTTTTGTTTTATCTCAATATAGTTCTGTTGTTAACCAAAATTAAAGTAAAACTGAAATCGGAAGCGCTTTAAAGTTTTTTCATTGTAAACCTTTAACATAGGACTCACATCGCCACACGGAGTAAAAAATCAGTTTTTTAAGCTATGATGTATACCTAAATATTTTTCTAGCACGAACGACATGTTGTTAGTGCTTGACAAAATAAAAACATCGACAGTCCTGTTATCGATAAATTAATTTGACAGCTTAACACCTAGCACCCGCATCACAGATAAAGCAAGAAGCTTATCGATATCTGCCAAAAGTACTTTAATAATAGAGAGAGATATATCATGGCTCAAAACTTTTATATCTTTTTGTTCTGAAACAATGAAACCAAAAGTTTTACAATTTTTAAGAAACGCATGTTCACTCTACAAAAATAATATCGATAATAATACTATTTTAATATCTCTAATTAAAATAGTATCGCAAGATACGGATACTTCTTACGGGATCTGTAATACGAAATCTAGGGTGTAAAGCTGTTAAGTTAACTTATCGATAACAGGACTGTCGATGTTTTTATTTTGTCAAGCACTGACAACATTTCGTTCGTGCTAGAAAAATATCTAGGTATAACTATAACACTTTTTACACTTTTAACTTTCGCGTTTTGTACAAATTATTATAAACTTTGATATACTATGTAGGAAAAAGTATGAAACTTATTTCTTTATACAAACATGGTGGAGTACTTTATAGGTAAAAACAGAAACAGATACATTTATGGAAAGGCCAATTTTCTTAATTTAAAACGACTTTCCTTAAAATGAAATGTTTACACGCTTCTATAAACTACTTTATAATATCAAATACTATTTGTACTTTAACAATTTGTATTTCACAAGAATCATTTAGGAATAAGTTAAATTTAAATATGATATAAAGCATCGTTGTAATTATTCGTTTTTATTCCTACTAGTAGATTTTTAACCAAGAAAGAAACCGGCTCATTTAAGTTGAGGTAAATTGGGTGCCCGATAGCGCGATACTAAAATGTGTCTTTCACCGGAGTTAAACACTACTTTTTATATCGAAGACATAATCAAATAGAGATTCGAAGAAGGTTTAATTTTAAAACATGATTTACGGTCGTTATTTATGGATTCGGGAAATGATTATCAGAATGGAAATCATATCATCATATGATGCATCCTTTTTAAACAGATTATAATTGTAATTAATAAAATTTAAGATAATAAATGCATATGGAAAGCAAAACGTCCTACGGCATAAATGCGTCATTTTCCACACGCTTCATCGGTTAAGAATGACCCACTTTCAGAGCATGAGATATGAAAATATAGACCATGTGCAAATTTGCCCCAAAGCCAACAGGGCTGAGAGTTATCTCATTTGATAGGTATTTTTATTTTCTTTATATGGACACCAAGTTGAATTCCATTGCAGAACTGAGATACTTAGACTTTTGTCAGTCAATAATTGGTACATAAATGCACCCGAGTGGTATGCGTAACGCATCCCTCCCCAACAAAACAAAACGCTGTGTGGATCCGCTATAATCGACGAGCGGTAGTGAATATTTTTACTTACATATTTAATATTCGCGTTTCATTGCCCATATAAAGAAATGATGCAGACAATAAGACCTGTTTATAAACATAAGTCTCATCACTGTTGGTTTTGGGGTAAGCCTCCATACAAATTTTCCCATGGTCCTTTGAAGTTGTTTTTGAGATTTATAAAATGTATGAGTATGAGATCAAAATGTCTTTACTTATTGTATGAGGTAGGCAATCTTACATAAATTAGGCACTGAAATTTAAAAAATACTAAATTGAGCCTTGTCTATGCCGCAGTAAAGCGAGAATTTCTCATCAGAAATATACTTGAAAGATTTCTCGTCCACCGTCACTATGAATATAACAAATTGATCAGTTGTGTGTTTGAATGAAACCTTCCAGAATTTAGTGTTTAACCCTGCATTGTAAATTTCAAATTTACGGAAAGTATTCCTCGTATCTAACGGAATGTAACTGTTAATTTTGATAACGAACTCTCGGTCTTTCTTTACTACAATCGAATCTTTATTATTAACTATTTGTAAATCTAAGTTGGCAACACTTATCACTTTTTTTAGCCAGGCAACATCGTCGTCGTCATGACAGCTGTACACCAAACCGCCGTTTTGAGCGCCATGACACTTTAAAAGCGGCAAAAATGATTCGGATTTATCCAATTCTTTACCCATGACAGATTGAACTTCTTTTATAATTTCTTCTGTGATCTTTTGATCATCCTTTGGCATTATTATCACTACATTTTCCTCATTTTCACAGCTAGTTTTAGCTTTCTTAAGATCTAGTTCTTGAGAGGAAATATAATTACTATGAGATCGTTTTCCACTTACATTAGAGTCATCGTTACCGTGAATAATAAAGCTGAGATCAGTTCCAGAAACTGTCATTTCTAAACCATCACACACATTAGAGTTATTTTCCGTTTTATTATAGTCAACATCAGTATCTGCATTCATAATTGCTATTCCTAAATTCTGTATATCGTCATCAAAATCAGATACTCCCCTTGTATCAGTAATAGCTTCTATATTACTATTTTCCTTTTCTCGAATATTCATCAAATAACTTTCCTTATCACTAACATCTTTTATAATTTCCAATCCTTGAGTTTCGGCAGTTTCAATCCAATTGTTATTGTCTTCTATTTTAATATCATCGTCTGTGTGTTTAAAATTATCTTTCTGATTAGATTTACTTTGACATTCAACAGCTTTGTTGTCATTATTTATTTCTTTAATTATTTCGTTTCCGTTACATTTATTAGTCAAATCATCTTCATTATTATTAACATCCATGTCAGTAGTCATAACTTCGTGTTGTGATTTTTTATCAATTGCTTTAATCAACATGTTTTTTTCATATCCATCGTTTTTAGCAGAATTATTACCATTATCATATTTAACGCCAATTTCGGGATTAACCTCTTTTAGATCATATTTTCCGGTTTCATTCAATTTAAGCCTATCATTCTCGTGAAAATTAGTATTTTCTTCTTTCGAAGCATCGTTATCACATAAATCTATAAATTCAATATTATCATTGCCTTTAAAGGCTTGGTTAACATTGTCTTGCTTGCTGTCGTTATTATTCTCACTAACTTTAAGTTTCGCGAAATTATTAGGCAGACTTTCTTCTACAATTATGGCCTTCTTTCTCAGTATGATTTTCCTCCTGAAATTTAATAAAATAATATATTAGATAATATTAGTAAAACATTTTAGTTTTAGAAAACATGTAACAATATAAAATAGATAAAATTAACGCGTTCCTGTTAATACAACTTTTTTGTAGTAGTATAAGTGGTTATAGAGGCACCAGAAATACATCAGTATTTTTTTATATAATTCCGTAGGTACCCAAAGTGTAAAACGGAATCCTATTACTAAGACTACTCTGTCTGTCGACAATAAATACTAAAAAAATAAAACCGACTTCAAAAAGAGCAAAATAAAATGTTTCTTTTTGTATGCGCTACCAACCTATATATATCTTTGAAGTCGGTGCCAAGCCGTTATTCAAGCAGTATCCTTTGGTAGCACATACAAATAGGAGCATTTTATTTTGCTCCTTTTGTAATCGGTTTTTTTTAAGTTTTCTTTTTCTATTTTAAGTTTTTGGATATTTTTACCAAATCGACCGAGCTCGGAGTAATCGGTGAACATACATGTATAAGAGATTCCGACGAATTCAGAACCTCCTCCTTTTTTAAAAATCGGTAATAAACAGAATACAATTAATATTTAAGGGGCTCCTATACAACAAACATGTTTTTTTTTCGATATTGATAACGTCAACAGGTAGATGTTTAAAATATTCATTGAATATTTAGTTATTATTCACTTTAAAAATAAATACTAAATTAAAATAAAACATATTTAAGGGGCACTTCCGTACAAAAAACCAATTTTCTTTGCCGTTTTTGTAGATAATGGTACGGAATCCTCCGTGTGCGAGTTTGTCTCGTACTTAGGTTATTTTCAAATTCTAATAAAACAAAAAATGTGGAACGCTTCACGATTTTGCGTGTCATCCTTGCGCAGGGGCCATGCTAATCTTCTCTGTATCGTTCCAATTTTAGTATATGTACTGCCGAAGCAAGTACACTTGATACGCTTATCAATTTCTATATATACCAACCACACTCCAAAACTTCAATAGCGCGATTTACGTTTTATTACGTTTAAATTAGGGAAACATGAATAAAATACAATTATTTAATTAGATATACAAATTAGACAGTTATAGTTACTAGATGCATAGATTAATATATAAAATAATTATAATAACTCCATGAAAAATAAAGAAAAATATAATAGTCGTGTGTTTAGTCACACTAGCGCCATCTAGTAGCGCTACGGGTAAACTCAACGACTTAGACCCTTTTTAAGCAACCGGACAGGCCATGTCTGTCTTTATCCATACAAAAAATATTTAAGGGCGGCTCCCCTTAACGCCCTAAAAATATTTGTTTTATCTTAATTTAATTATTTATTGTTCAAGAGCAGATACGAAGCAGGAGGTCCCGGGTTCGAATCCTGGTCAGGCGTCATAAACTACTACTATGCAACAGTGACATAATAAGGGTTCTTAAACCTTAAGGGTCACCCTTACAAAACGAGATAAAGTCGAGTTTTGTAATAAAAGACCCGAGAGTTTTAAGAGCCAATTATGAGCTGTTGCATACGTTAGTTGTCCTACGACAGCTAAAATAGCGAAAAAAGCAATGCCCATTATAGTAAAAAAATACAGTTCTTATATATTGTATGAAATTCCATAGGAGCAGTGTTCTTATGGAATACCATAGACAACGTTATAACGTATACTTTATAGTAGAAAAACTACTAGAGTATGTGGAGTAGATAGTTACGAGATGGGTATATACTCCAAGTCCAGCAGCTCGCCGCTGGCCAGCCGCAGCAGGTGCTCGTACACTCCGGCCTCCAGCCCGGGGAGGGTGAGCCCGCGGTCTTGCTTGTTCAGGTGACCCACGATGGACTTCAGGAACACTACCACTGGCTTCGGGATGCCGCCTTCTTCATATCTGAATAACAAGATCATCTTACAATTGTAAAGCACGAATCAAATTATTTATTAAATGTAAAAAATATTTTTGATTCATGTTTTTTTGTTTTTAAGAAGTCACACTACTATATATAAATTATAAATTGAAAGAGATGTCATATACTACAGAAAAAGTGACCAAGGTCCCCGGTGAGCAGGGCTGGGATCGAACCAGCGCCCTCCTGCTTTCGCGGCAGACGCCTTGGGCTACGCCACTGGGCTATTCGATCACCCGGGGACTTTGGTCACTTTATCTGTAGTATATGACATCTCTTTCAATTTATAAGATCATTTTAGCCAAAAGACGCATATCAACTTCTCTCAAAGATTTGCGACAGAACAAAGTAGATATTCACGGAGGGACGTTGGTAGTTCAATGGGAGACTTTCAATCAGAAGGTCTCGGGTTCCAATATTGTCGGCTCGGACCAATGAGTGTTTCGGGGTTCACTATTGTCTTGTAGAATTTTATTTGTCATAAATTCGATTCGCATTCATGGCAGAGGTAACGTTTGGCAAAATCACCTTCCGCATACTGCTTTTCGCATAGAATAGAATAGAATAGAATAGAATACTCTTTATTGCACACCTCAGTACATGAGAAAGAAAAAAACATTTGATTAACACAGAGGCAAACAACAGGCGGTCTTATCGCTAAAAAGCGATTTCTTCCTGACAACCTTTGGGTAGCGGAAACATTAAAAACATACTATTGATTTCAGAATTTTTTTGGCAGAAAACCCTAACGTAACCCACTTTCTGCATTCTGCTAAATTAATATTATGCCAAATAACTATTATGGCAAGTATATATATATTTTTGCGAAAGTATTTTCTGCTAAAAGTTTTGCTGCGATACGTATTATGCGAAGTGTATTCTGCCAGATGAGGGTAACCCGTTTTTCAGAACTTACGTATCATTTGACTATTTTATTTATTTGATGACATTTGATGATTTGATTATCGTTTCATTTTGTCGATCACATTTATGTCTTTTGCGCGATGTTGATAAAATTAATAGAATTACCGTGATTACTGTCTTATGTTTGTGTTTTACCTTCCATACAAAACTAAAAACACGATAATATACTCTAAATCCTAACAAAAACGCACATACTATAATACTGTAATTTTTTTGTAAATGAGCGAGCACGATTGTGATGCCCGAGCCGCGAAGGTCCACTCTGTCTGTCCGACGATGACTGCCCGATGCAGTCGAAACATGTCACGCCTATTGTGATAAAAATAAGTGAGTTTTAACCATTTAAGTTTATGGTTACAATCGTCAAACTCAAAAATATGAAAAAGTTTCTTAAATATCCTAAAGACCTGCAATCATTTCAGAATGAAAATGTGCTTGTGCGGGCTGCGGGTCCTTAAATAAGGGAATTAAAAAAATACCACTTACTGAAATACAAACTTTTCCCTCCAATCCCAGCTCAGAGCCTTCGAGAATTTGGATAGAAAAAGCAAACGTAACGCTCTCCTCCTGATAGCCTGCAATATACAATATTTTTAAAAAGTCCTGTTACAGGTTGAAATTCCACATCGAAAGGATAGATAAGGGGGTCGTACGTAATCCAACCACTAAGAGGTTGAAATGAGGTTTGGAACTTAACTCCTAGGGGTTCAAATTCAACTCCTAGGGGGTTGAAATTCAACCGCTTGGAAAGGGAGTTGAAATTTAACTCCTAAGAGGTTGAAATCCAACTCCTAAAGGATTGACAAGAGGGTCGAAATTCAACACCTAAGAGGTTGAAATGAGGGTTGAAAAGTGAGTTGAAATTTTAACGGTTCTAAGCAAACCCATTACCTGTTTAGTGTCGGGTATCTCATCTGATCAATATCTATGAGAGATTCCATTCCCGCCACTATAGGGTTCATAAGAGGGTTGAAACCCAACCTCTAAAGGGTTGCTAAAGGGATCGAAATTCAACCCCAAACAGGTAAAAGGAGGATAGTAATTGAACTCCTAAGAGGTTGTAATTCTACCCTTAAGAGGTTGAAATCCAACCCCTAAAGCTTTGATAAGGTGGTTGAAAAGTGGGTTCTAAACAAACCTATTACCTAGTTAGAACCTACCTGTTTAGTGGCGGGTATCTCCATCTGTCCAATATCTATGAGCGACTCCATCTTCTCCAAGTCGGCGCGAGTGATGAACATGTCTACTGCGCCGGTGCATGGCTCGCCGCACGCGGGCGCGGGAGCGGAAGCGGGCGTGGAAGCGGGAGCGGGAGCGGACACAAGCGCGGGCGCGGGTTTCGGTATTTTGATTTTGAGCGCCCGCAGGGGACGGTCTAGGAGTTTCTGTAGGGTTATGGTTCTGGAAAATTAATTGAGCGTTGTTGCATAAAATGTGGGTGATTCCGTCATAGGGCATGAGTAGGAATTAGAGACTAAACTTGGCAGGGTTGGCACAGGCGGAGAAAATAAAATAAAAACGGTGATATACGATTTTAAGCTAACATGGTCATTTACACTATAATTACTATTTAAAACGAGATATTTACCATGTATATTTGTTCGCTGAACATCTTTTGGAGGCGGGAACAAATCACTGGATTGAGTTTGCATAACCCTCAGATACTCTCGACAGAAAAGCATTACATACCTAGGATGGTTAAAGAAGCTATAGAAATCCTAAAATACAAAAATTTCAACCGAGAAGACGGGTTTCAACTGTCGATGGTCTGGCATCCAGTGATTCGGAAATTCAAAAACCCTAAAGTTAATGGTTCGGTAAGAAATGCTCCAGTCGATACTGTAAGTGTCGTGAACGTGATCGAGTTCTAAGTGAGAAAGTAGACGCTAGTAGCGGTAGTGACACCGCGCAAATTAAACGAACCCGTAAGCGGGTAGATCGCTACGGGGTGTGGGTAGACCACAAATAAAATAAAAACTCGCAGCAAATCGGGAGCTCAGAAAAACAATTTTTTGTTTGTTTATTAATGACAAATGTCTTAACGTAAGGTGTTTTAAAATTGACAGTTTTGATGGATTTGATAAAAACCGATATCCGAGCATCTGAGGGGGTTTTATAACAAATATGAGGTCAAAACAGTCATTGGGCGTTTTTGACCCGCTTTATGAAAGTTCGAAAAGGGCAATGGTGAAATCACCTATTATACCGTCGCCGAGACGTTTCTGTACCGACTTGTTCCACATCCGCCTCGTTATGCGGATGCGGATTTTGAGAATGAAGCGGAAGATCTGCGGTTGCGGATGCAATGCCGCAACAACCCTGAAGCATAGTACTCGGCTGCCCTGGTCGGGTAGCCTAGTGGTTAGGGCTTTTGCTTTCGGTCGCTGGTTCGATTCCAGCCCTGGGCACTGGGGGCCTTGGTCACTTTTTATGACATCTCTTTCAATTTATAACTTACTGGAGGTCTTTGGAGATATCAGCCTTAATCTCCATGGGGGGGTAGTCAGCGAAACGGATGTAGATTCTCTGTAGGACCTCGTTTTCTTTGGCAGTCAGATGTGGCTTGTGACGACCGTTCACTGACGTCAAGAGGTGGTGTACGGATTTCCTCTCCTTTTCTACTATAGGCTCCTGGGAATAGAAATGGAATGAACGGGTTACTAATGTATCGCCAAAAATTCTTTGACAAATTTTCATTTCCCAAACAATTTATCCCAAAACACATGTTTGCCAAATATCCATTTTAACCCAGGAAATATACGGTTTTGACAGACATTAAATTATAATAGCCTGATATTCTCAAATTACGTTCGAATGGGATATTTATAGATAATGTATGCAAAAATCCTACAGACTTTTCTTCCGGAAGTAGGTAAAAAGTAAAAAAATAAACTTAACTAAGTCGATTTTTGAAATTTACGGGGGTAAATATTTTTCTTGTTTGTGAACATGACGACATATTTGTCTTCTATGTGTTAAAAGCGAAACCGAAGAAAACTTATTCACGTAAAACCGTTAAACTTACAAAATGTACGGGGTGGGTGATAGACGTGTTATTTCGCTAGAAACAAATGGTAATAACTGAAAACCAGCGTTGCGCAGTTATAAGCTGACGTAACATATGCTGAGCCCGTTCCTTTTGTCACGCATAGTAGGTACCTATATAATACTGAAATTGTATTGTAAACGATAAGAAATGCAGCTACCTTCGCGGCTTTTAAACACAAACTAAAAACGTGGCTTATGAGTGAGTTATTTTATGAGTATGAAGACTATTTTAATCTTCCTCTACAGTTATAATGTAATATAGGTACAACATATTCATAATTTATAAATAAAATTATAATTAAAATATATGACATTATAAAAAATATTGCTAATGTATGTACAAAGTTATTTATTATGAACTGTAAATGGGACATGTAACAATTGTTATTAAAATATATTGATTTGATTTGATTATTTTGATTTGATTTGTACACACTATATTGTGATTATTTCCGTGACCGTGGCAATAAATTATTTCTTTCTTTCTTTCTTTATACCAATCGTCGGTGAAAGAAAACATCGTGAAAGAACCTGGAAAACCCGGTGAGTTACGGTGATTCTTTCTCCGGGACCACTGGGGCGATGTCACCCTCGAAACGTCGGAGGTCAGTAAGTAAGTAAGTAACACTTTACTGTACAGAAACACAGTTGAAAAATACAGTTAACAAACAGAGATGTTAAGTACAAAGGCGAACTTATCCCTTTAAGGGATTTCTTCCAGTTAACCTTTGAGTATTTGAGAGAAGCGATCAGATGAAATGTTAGTTTAAAAGTTAGTAAAACTGTAATGTGTGAACGTGAATGTTTAAACTAGTGATGAATACCTTAAACTGGATCTGTTTGGTCCTTTCATCATGCAACAGGAAGTCCAGTAGATTGTGGAGGAACGTCAACCGGAAATCGATCGGTTTGCGCGGAATCACTTTGGGGGGAGGTACGTGGCCCAGCCCCCCTCGTTTAGGCTGCAAAACAAAAATAGGGAGGACTAGGTTGAATAACTATCATCATTAGTCCGTCAGTTAGATTATCGAAAATGATTAAAGCTTATTACAGCACACAAGACTACATGAATGATACAGCACCATTGGATTAAGGATTTTTTTTGTTTAAAAAAGTTAGTTATTAACTGTAATTTTAATTTTAGTCTTAATTATATAATTATTTATGACATTTAGATTTCAATCTAGAAACTTCTAGACAAGTTTTTTTTATACAACTTTTACTTTTAAGATGACGATCCTATTGTGAAATTATTATTTTTAATTCGGATATCTGTGTGTACAGCATCAATAAATTGCTCTAAGTAATAATTTATAATTTGTTGAAGATTAAAATTGAACTGAACTGTATTTCTTTCAAATTAATGCATGTTAGAGCCGGTGCAGCTTTATTAATTTTTAATTCGACGTTCAAAAGTGCACTGTAACATGCCTACTTGAAAAATAAATATTTTGATTGATTTGATTTTGATTGGACACGTATTTTTTCGTTTTTCAATTTAATTAAAATTGACGAAGATAAAGAGCATCAAAGTTCCGGGGTGGGGGCTGGTGACGTCACTAAGAAGAATTATACCTAATAGTGACGTTACGCGAAACTTGAACGCACTGTATTTTCCTCATTTTTGATTTGACGAATAAAAGTAAAAATACGTGTACAATATTTTTTAATGATCTAAAAGACGGACTACATTGATTTTTTTAGTCGTCTAGGCTATTGTTACCATGATACCAGGCCTTATACAGAGAAGGAGGTACATATTAGAGTAGGTCACTCATGTATGAAGAAAAAAACTTATATATTACCGAAAGTTGACCCCAAGGAAACTATTGATACTGGACAGAAATGGAATCGATTGACAAAAAAAAAATACATGTAACATTTTTTTTTTCATTTTTATACAAATTGTATGGGGAAAGTTTTTCTCGATTTATGGCTTTTCTAGCCGGAAATTTCTTTTCGGTCCCATACAAACTTTTGATCCTGGACAGGAATGGAATCGATTGGCATAAAAAAACATTTTGTCAAAAATGACCATTTTCTCGCACCCTGTATGTTTTTTCCAAAATCTGTAAACGCCAATCTTCATTAATTTGAAATCTAGTAGTAACCTGGTCAATGTTGGGCATGACGGGCTCCGTGATCCCCTCCCCGCGCGCGCCCAGTGCCCCCCCGCGCCAGCCCATCAGCACCATCATCCTGCAACACCAACAAACATCAAACACCAATCTCTAATACTATTTTCCCCTCACTAGCTCAAAAAGCGCTGTTTTGTCCTTTAATACTAGCGCGGAAAAACGCATTTTATCCACATGTGGGGAAAGTAATTTGACCTTGCTCTAACCACTTACCACCCGTCCAGTAGAAGTGAGTCCTATATGGCCATAGTAAATATGTGCAATCGGAGGTCACACCTTAAATTGGTCATGTCTTGTCCCACACTTGGTAAGCTGTTGTCTATGTCTAAGTACCAGGAGCGTACTCTAAGACAAATTTTGAAATTGAATTTTGAATGTTTTTTTTTCAGATAACTTACATGTGGATAAGATTTGTAATCGTATGTAGTCTTTATTTTCCTGGCGATAGTGAGGGGAAAATGTTGTATTACATTCGGCGGCAAAGTTTGTACAACTCATGCCTTGACACCCTCGTAATACTCAAGATTCCAGTTATTGAACCACTCGCTACGCTCGTGGCTCAATTTTGGAATTCGCTAGCTCGGGTCTCACTATAAGCCCGAGAGTTAAACAACAACTTTGCTCTCTTGTATAATAAATAACTAATAACGTTGTCTATGGTATTCCATAAGAACACTGTTAACGATGCTCCTATGGATTATCATATAAAATACAAGCACTGTTGATTTTTTTAAATTTCTTAGTGGGCATGCGACATCGTCCACATTCTGCCACCTTTCGAAATTTTGCTTTTTTAGCTATCGTAGAAAAATTAATGTATGCAACAGCTCATAATAGGTTCTTAAAACTCTATCTCTAACGGCAATCCTCAAGTTTTAAGAACCCTTATTATATCACTGTTGCATAAACTACTATTTTGCAACAATGATATAATAAGGGTTTTACAATTGGGGGGGATAGTATTTACCGCTCCCGAACACAGCAATCAGACGCCACACGCCACCAACGACGGATACCTAAAAATACTATGACCTGACCTCATCCCAATGTCACTCTCGACAGGCGTAGACAAGTCTTCTAGCAGTTTCGCGGCTCGCTTGCTGGTGCCCCTGCCGCGCTCCTGCGCTACCTTGTCTATGTTCACGTCGTCTGTGGCAGGAAGGATGCCGCCTTTTTCGAATTGGATCCTTAAAAAAATTATTATCAATAAAGTATTATTTTATGCGAACCAATGTTTGTAAAGTAAAGTAAAGTAAAGTAAATATTTATTAATAACATTTTGTTAGTAGCATTAGCAAACCAATAAGGAAGAGCGGTGTCTCTTGACACAGGTATCTTGTATACTTAAAAAGAGACGCCAACCTGAATTTTTGTAAAGGTTTTTTAAGTTAATGAATAAATCTTTTTTTTATATTTTTTATTATTTATTTATTTTAAGCAAAAACATCTTCGAACGATACCAAAGGACCCCGCAGCAAACATAGGAAATAAGTTGTTTCAGTCAAATCTCAAAATCTAAGTTACATTTTTTTTTATAAAGACAACTCTCTCAGAATCGATTTTTCGAATTTTTGATCATGTTTAAAATGTTAACAGTGGAAATCATTAAAAAAATAAACGTATGTGTTTGAAGTCTACTTCAAACACATACGTTAGTCTACTATTAGTCTATAATAGTCTACTATTTGATAGTTCGTTTCATGTCGGTAAGGTATTTTTCTTTTCTGTACTTTTCTAGAAAGCACCGTGACAGAGTGGCCGTTTTCAGCAAAGACAGCCTTCGACCACTCCGTCACGCTGTTTTGAGTTCAATACTGTAGGTAAGTTTACAGCCACCGACCAGGGAAATAACAAGCATACTGTACTGATAAGTTAATTAAAAGTTTTGGGCATTTACCTCCTACAAAAAAAAAACTAAATTAGACTGTTTTCAGCCGCTAAAATAGGAGAAAGGCCCATCTGGCCGGCTATTATACAAGGTATTCTTGAGCATTTGCTATAATTTCGTCATGTGACTTGGTATAATTAAGGAAACAGAACAGAAACCATGTTATGTTAGCTTAAAATCGTATAAATAATTATTGTGTACGCACTGTAAGCATACTCCCACGCGATACTGTGTACATGCTCATATCCTAAGTTGTAAGGTAGGCGATAAAATGTGACGATTCCTATGAGTGTTACCGTGATGTAGCAGTAATTAAGTTATTTAAGTGATATTGTGTATTATAAGATTAATAAGTGATGTAACCTGATGCATGCTGATTGCTAGTTTATGTTACCTAAACTGGTATGTACCTACTCGTATCCAAGTCCGAACTCACTGTTTGATAAAAGCAATATTAATTTAGTTATACATAATATTTCTCGTGTAAGTGAAATGTAATTTCTTATGAGAAATAAAATGTCTCTTTAAACCGAAACAGAATGGCATATTTAGTTTTAATAAATTCGTTTTTTTAAAATTCCCATGCAAAATTATTACATGTAGCATCAACCGCTAATGTAAAACGGGCATTAGAAGTGACTTTACTAAGTGACAACTATGACATATCAATGTCATGTCGAATACTCATACTCCGTTTACACTCATGCAAATCCCATATGAGATAAAAATTAAATTAGTAGCTATTTTCTAAATGGAGCTAATTAGAATACCGGTGTCTTTGAGAAATTAACTATATTTAAGCTAAAGAATGCACCCTTGAATTTAAAGCAATTTCTCAAAAACACGTTGTGGTGTCTGTGGTATAGAAAGTGGGCGTATAAATATGCACTCACAGTCTGTCTTTACTGATTGACCGGTCCCTAGTTTTCATCGCCACCATGGATTTGCTTCTAGCTCCAGTAGCGCTAAAAATATATTAAACAATAACAATTATATTTTTAGAGCATTTTATTACAACCATAAACACAATGGGTAGGACTCACTTTGGTTTGGCTGGTTGCGCCGGCGCTGGTTGAGCAAATTTTGGCTTTTTATTTAACGTTATGCTTCTGAAAATAAAAATACAACATTTTAATAGTAGTTGAGGCAACAGTGATATAAAAAAATTAAGGGTCGCTGTTACAAGTCGACTTTGCCATTTCACCAATTTTGTTTCGCATGATTTTATTTCCCAGAAAATGTATTATTTGGCATACCAACGTTAACCGCCTCCGAGCCTAGTTAATGGTGAATAGGACAGGACTATCTTACACAAATCGACCGAGTCCCACGAAAAGCTCAATAAGGTGTTGTGGGTACTAGATGACAATATAATAGATATATACATATAAATACTTAAATATATGGAAAACATCCATAACTCATGAATAAATATTTGTGATAAACACGCAAATAAATGCCCTGACCAGGATTCGAACCCGGGACCTGCTTCATAGGCAGAGGGTCTAGTGCTGAGCGTTTTTTCAATAAGCGTTTCTAGCTAGCGCATTCACCCACAGGGGAAAGTAGCTATTTTTGTAACTGTTTTTTAAAACACATTTACTTAGGAAAAAAATCCGTTTCCTTTACTTTCTCCTACCACCCGCAACGACCTAGCGGGGTCACTACCGATAGGCTAGGAAGCCATTTTGTATTTCAATGTCTGTCAATTTACTAGGAATAAATGATTTGTATTTAATAAATTAGTAAAACCTGTCTCTACCATTATAAATTGAAAGAGATGACATATACTACAGAAAAAGTGACCAAGGTCCCCAGTGAGCAGGGCTGGGATTGAACCAGCGACCTCCTGCTTTTGGGGCAGACGCCCTAACCACGGGGCTACCCGATCAAGGCAACCAGAGTCCGAATTATCCTGAGTATATGCATTCCTTTCTTATTTTAAACGTTTAAGGTGCGTTCCACCCATCCTACAGCCCAGACTTACGTCCAGTGCTGCCCTCTAGATAATCTTTACAGATTATTTTCAACTAGAAGCGAGAGATGGCGCCAATGTTACAATTGTACTGTCTCTACCACTTACCCCTCTTTCTCATTGATGGCGGTGGTTATCTTACAGGTATTTGAAGCCTCATTGATGCTGTAGTTGAGTCTCCAGAGTAAGTCCCGGTATTGCGGCTCGAATAACTGCCGGGCCTTTGGTGATCCTACAACAAAACCATACAATTGCAAAGGTTGTCTGGAGTTCGGTAATTTTTCGTTGATGTTCAATAATAATATAGCCTCATTTATTTCTTAATACAAACGATATTTTACATTATGAATTAAATTAACTTAAAAGTAGTTTATATGCCCACATATCATAAGCTCTCAATAATGCGTTCAAAAACCGCATATAAAGACCCCCATAATAATAAACTTTTTGTTACAACACATTTCTTATCTGTGATAAATGCTATTAATTATAGCTAAATAATACTCCTATTATTGACTTCGATTGGTACATTTTGTTTTCAAATTTCGAATGTGTCTGACAAACAAGGATTTTTTTTGCCTCTCTATAGTTGCCGATTTCTAAGTCTGAACTTTTGACACATCGAAATACCCGTAGAACGTAAACGCGCAAGACACTTTG
The DNA here is from genome assembly GCA_949128165.1 of Lathronympha strigana. NCBI lineage: Eukaryota > Metazoa > Arthropoda > Insecta > Lepidoptera > Tortricidae > Lathronympha > Lathronympha strigana. The sequence continues at coordinate 9,564,175 of OX421926.1, read as the reverse complement.
GAATTACAAACAAAATCCCATAAAGATATTACAGCTAGTCATGTACATAAACACAATATTTCACTTTTCATAAACATAATGTGATGAATGTTACATTTTTTCATACATTAGTTATTGAATATTTTACGATAACAATTTAGCACGCCAACAGTTACGGTCTACGTCGTTTTTTTTAAAATTTAGTGTTGTGACCATGTCTGCTGTTCCAATTCATACAACTGTCTGTTAATCGATAAAAATCGATCGTGTTATCAATAGGCAATACAGTAAAAAATCAAAACTAAACGATTAAAACGAAAATAAAACTAAGTACGATGTGGAAAAAAATGTTAATTAAAATAAGACAAATTAATTATGAAGGTTTTTATCTTACATTTTAAGAATTCAACAGTATTGATTTCTGAACGAAACTAAGATGACTTTGGAAAAAATCGTATGAATAATGCGCAGTTTGTTGAAGTTTCTCGGTCTTATCAAATACAAATCCGTAGTAGTAAAATCGAATCAAACAATCATCGCTAAAATCAATAATCGCTGAATTTGACAAACGATTTGTCTTAGCCTCATCACTAAGTACGTCAATACTCAAGTGTCAAAAGTTCAGACTTAGAAATCGGCAACTATAGCTTTTACTCCTTGCTGATCCAAGCAAGCTGGATTTGCCAATGTCGTAGTTTTAAGAGTTTTGTGGTAGGGGTGGATTGGGTTACCTAAAAACAAGGAATTTTGACATGACCCCTATTCTAATATCTGTCAAGATGACGTTTAGTTCGAAACGAAGTGTCAATTGTATACTGTATTTTTGTCATTTTTGATTTGATGAACAAAAGAAAAAATACGTGTTACAATATTTTTTTATAATCTAAATTACGGACTAAATAGATTTTTTCAGTCGTCTTGCCTATTCTACTGACCTGCCAACTCCCTGATCCTCTTAACGAACATGATCTGCTGTTCCGTAATCTTAGTGAACGTGCGGCTAGCACAACTCTCGTCGTCGGCGAAGTCGGTTAACGCCAGTATCGTTTGTTTGAAGAAGGGCTCCGTTATGTCCTTGAGGAGCTCTAGAGGTGGGAGGGGTGACGTTTCAGATTTGACTCTGAAAATATACAATTTGTTTTTTATACCGGTAGAAATTATAGTAGACTAACTGGTGCCCGCGACTTCGTCTGCGCATTATGTTTATAAATTGTACCCTATGTAATTGTAAAGCACGAATCAAATCATTTATTAAATGTAATACATGTTTTGATTCATGTTTCTTGATTTTTAAGTAGTCACACTAATATACATAAATTATAAATTGAAAGAGATGTCATATACTACAGAAAAAGTGACCAAGGTGAGCAGGGCTGGGATCAAACCAGCGACCTCCTTACTTTCGCGGCCTGCTCAAGCCCGCCTTGGTCACTTTTTCTGTAGTATATGACATCTCTTTCAATTTATAATTTATGTAGCCTATGTGTTATTCTGATGTATAAACTATATTATTGTGAAGTTTCATTAAAATCCATTCAGTAGTGTTTACGTGAAAGAGTAACAAACAGACATACAAACTTTCGCATTTATAATATTAGTAGGATTGTGTCACAAGTGTGCTTACCATGAGTTATACTTGATCACGAGTCGATAGCGCCTGCGCGATTCTTGTTTTATTTATTTATTGCAAGTATAAAATTAGATTATTGAATTTATTATATTTGTTCATTTCTTGTTGTCTGTTTTTTTTTCAGTGTTTTGTTACCCTTCGTGTTTCACCGGATGGGCTCATCGGAAGATCAGCGCTGGAAGTCGCCAGCATTATGCTGAGATGAGTCCATTCCATGGCACTTCTTTTATCATTGTTTCTTTTTTTTCTGATAATTGTTGTGTATTTTGTGTGTGTCTTCGAATGAAATATTTATATTCTATTATATTCTAAAGTATTTGCAACTCGTTCCGACCCTTTTCGAATCGCTATCGACTTGGCGATTCGAAAGTATATGCATCTTTGGAATTCAACACTTTAGAACGGATTCATCGCGTTTATTGACAGCACAAGTAAATATATTTTACTTTTACTTAAGTTTCAGAGATAATTATATCTTTCTCTTAAACTTTTTTTTTTTTTTAATAAATATTATGGGACAATCTTACACAAATCGACCTAGTCCCACGGTAAGCTCAATAAGGCTTGTGTTGTGGGTACTAGGCGACGATATATATAATATACAGATACATATAAATACTTAAATAAATAGAATAGAATAGAATAAACTGTTTTTCATCATAACTCGTCATGATTTTTATCAAGACAGCGCCAGTTGAAACACTTTAATCCCTCATCGCAGAGAACAAAAGTCCATTTTCGAATAGTTAATGCAAAAAAGTATTTATATTGTGCAGAATTGTGCGTGTAAAGAATTGATTTGGTCTTACTTACGTGGATTGGAATACGGCACTAGCTGGTTTTGGTGTCTTTTTCCATGTTATGCTTCTGAAATTATACACGCAAAACGGTAAGACTTACAAAATGTACGGGGTGGGTGAATGATGTGTTATTTCGCTAGAAACAAATGGTAATACGTAAAAAAATATTCTGACCCATTTTAAACAACTAAAAAAACATATATACACAAAAATCTTACAAGAAAAACGATTGAAACATGTGTGTACATGTGTTTGTGACGATTTGCATGTAACGATATTTTGTTGCATTTTGGTACCTACATAATATAATCCTCACGATATGAAATCACCTATAATGAATTATTTCCCAAATATCAAAATATCCATACAAGCTGTCAGCTCAATGACTAGATTACTATAGAAAACCACCATACCTGTTTCCCTCATCAACTGAAGACGTCAAATCGCATGTTTTCAACATTTCCGTCACAACACGGTCGAGTTTCCACAGCTGGATCCGGTATTTTGGCATGAACATTTCTCGCGTCTTGGATTCTGTAATGTAAAATATTTATTTAAAGTTTGTGGTTAATAAGCAAACAGGCCGGCTGGTGGTAAGCGGTCAGTGTTGCTGATGGATGTTTGCAACAGGGATATCAATGCGAGTTGAATTTTAAAACTTAATTTAAAGAACCATACCTAAAAAATATTATTATCTACTTACCTTCCAATAAAATTACATACCTACACAATACAATACAATAACTCTTTATTGCACGTCAAAACAACAAAAATTACATAAACTGGTATAGATTCAAGTGAAAAAGAGGCAATGTGGATAATTTGTTTATTTGATCATAAAGTAAACGAAAACATATACAAATTTGAATCTAAAAGTATAACTAAACTAAAACTACGTAAAACTACACTAAAACTAAAACAGGCCCCTGCGGCATGGTACAGTCAAGTGCAAAAATATGGTCCGACATAATTGACCCATAAATATGGTACTACGCTCTTATTACACCGGCATAAGGTGCTATGGGACATATTTTTGAGTAAGATGTGCACCACCATATTTTTACACTTGACTGTACCGAGGATGCTGGCAGCATTTCCTCGCTGGATTGCAAGACTTATCTGTTGAGCGAGGAAGCTGCCAGCTCTTGGGTCTCCTGTGGCGTCTCTGAGTCTCTTCGATAGGTCTTTGAAGAAACTCAGAGCGCTAGGGCCCCACGGACCAAAGGTCTCGACGACGAAAGGAACAAAATTATATTCGGCGCCGAGACCACTGTACTTTCCCACCTTTGCTTTCTCCGCCGCCTCTGCCGCTGCCGCTGCCCTCGCAGAGGTTCGGTGGAGATGAGACGGGGCTAGTGTGTCTACACAGGTTGCATCCCACACCAGTACCCGTCCCAAACTCCACGGAACCAGAGACATGCCATCCGGCCTCTTGCCGTCAGTTCTGGATATGCCGGTCGGCTCTAATAGAGCCGGCACACCAACCGACGCAAGAGACCGGCGGATTATGTCATTTAGGGCAGCATGTCTCGAGAAGCGGCCCGCGCTTTTTTGGCAGGAAAGACCGTGGTGCCCAAGACGGTCTAATTAGTCCGTATAGATTATCTAAAATGTTTAGACACGTATTTATTTTTCAATTTAACTAATATTGACGAAGATAAAGAGCATCAAAGTTCCGGGGTGGCTTGTGACGTCACTAAGTAAGAATCGTACCTAATAGTGACGTTACGCGAAACTTGAACGCACTGTATATTCGTCATTTTTGATTCGACGAACAAAAGAAAAAATACGTGTACAATACTTTTTTATAATCTAAAAGACGGACGAAATAAATTTTTTTAGTCGTCTAGCCTATTAAATCTAGTCTTGTGTAAAACACTCACCAGCCAATGACAGAATCTCCTTGACAAAGTCGATCTCCTCGTCCGAAAGCTGACTAAACGTTTTGCTTTTACAATTCTCGTTATCAGCAAACTCAGTGAGCGCGGCCACTGTTTTCGTGAAGAACTTCTCAGTGATGTTTGTCACTAGTTTAAGTAGCGGGAGAGTGGCGCTGGCGTAGCAGGGGTCTAGGAAAATGTTTCTGAAAGAGGGGGGACTGTATTAGGGCTTTTACATGTGTTAGGACCTAAATATTCCGATTTTTTTAATATACTACGACGGTGACAAACAAGCATACGGCCCGCTTGATGGTAAGCGGTCAACTTAGCCTATGAACCCCTCCAACTCTAGGGGTGCTACATGCGCGTTGCCGACCGTTTAAAAAAAAGGAGGATTCGCTGTGTTGACAGCTAAAGGGGCAAGCTTTGCTTGGGTCCCCAGCTGTCAACACAGTGAATCCTCTTGGAGCTCTGGCGACCTTACTCACCAACAGAAACACAACACTATGAGTAGGGTCTAGTGTCATCAAACTGCGGTTTTCTGTATGGTGGAGGTACTTTTACTATCCCGGGTTTATATGGTAATATAAACATTACCATATAAACTTTATATGCTGAATCTATTTACTATTAATAGTAACTTACGATGGCTCATCCATCTGCTTATTGCAATCTTTATTCTCTTTATATTGACTTAATACTTTCTCTCGGTGACTTTCAACTTTATTCTTTTTTTCATTCCCATTTTTACTTTTAGGACTTCCTGTATCCTTTTTTGCTTTGTTGCTATTCTTAGGTACCTTTTCTAGCACTAAAACCCTGAAAATAAAAATGTTATTAATTTTTCTTACAGACTGACCAGTAACTGGGCATAACAATATAAATATAAATTTTGCATATAATATAAATTCGGCAATTTATTTTTCCATAATATACTTCTTCTTTTGCCTGGCTCCTACCCAGAGCTGGGCACCGTTAATCAAATAGTTAACTTCGTTAATCGCTAATCCGTTACAAAAAAAGTTAACTTCGTTAATCGTTAAAGCGCTACTTTTCGGAAGACTTAACGGAAGTTAACACGTGGTAAAAAGGGCATCTTTGAGTTAGTGATCTACAACTTATAGTTAATCAGTTTCCTTCAAAAATATCCAATTTACCATCCGAGTACCTTTGAAAATCCAGGAGTTTTCTTAATGTCTCATGGCTTCCATCATTTGATCTGAAGTAAAATCAAATGCAACTATCTTGTAAAATAACAATGTCTCAAGTTGGAGGACAGAGCTAGAAATTATCGAGCAGTTTCAATATGCCATCCCTGGTGTTCCAAATCAGGTCCACTGCAGCAAATTGATGGCTTGATTAAAAAAATACCCCAACTAATTATGAAAACCTTCCAATCACGTTGGACGTGCCGTTCAAATTTGAAGGTTGTCTGAATTTCTCAACAACTCCATCATCAGAATATAAATCAAATCAAAAAGATTAATGTCTGTGTTTACCGACCAATTCCATTTTGACATCCCTGGTCTTCATCATCAGGTACACTCCACCAAAATGCTGGTAACCCCCAAAACAATTTTTAAGTTTATAAGGAAACCCTCAAATCATAATTCATAATGCATGTGCCGTTAAAATTTGAGGAGTTCTTTAATTTCTTCATGAATTCCATGAATTCAAAATATGAATGTCTCAAATAGGATGGAAATTAACAGACAGTTCCACTTTGCCATCCCTGGGCTCCATCATCAGCTCCACTCCACCAAATAGATGGTTTTCGTAAAGGAAAATGCTCGAGTTTTTTAAGAAAACGCCCAAATCATCATGCATAAGCCTATTAAATTTAAAGAGTTCCCTCAATTTCTCATGGATCCCATCATCAGAGACGAATTTTGAAACAAATGGGGCAAGTCAAACTTTGTATTAAGTTATGCAGGAAACTGTTTTATAACTACCGTTGTAATACCTTGAGTTAATAAATTATTCTATCTATCTGTCTATCTATCTAGTCTGCAACCACCATGGATAATTTAAAATCGGTTCAGTATTTACGGATTTCTGACGTAACAAACATAAAAATTAAATAAAAATAAAGAATAATAATAAAAAAATCACATGAATTGAGAAATTCTTCTTTTTTGAAAATTTGTAGTCAGGTGGAAACAGGTTTTTTGCCGCGTGGCGTGGTATGTGCGGTATCTTTTTGGTAAGTATTTTGGAACTGGATTAACGATTAACGGACTTGGGTAATCTTAACGGAAGTTAATGATTCCGTTAACATATTCTGAAGTTAACTTAAAAGTTAATCCGTTAATGAAAATGTTAACTTCGTTAATTAACGATTAACGGATTAACGAGTTAACGCCCAGCTATGCTCCTACCCATTTACTTGGGTCGGCCCTTCTGATCATGCGTCGCCAGGCCGGTCGGTCCTTGGTCCATAATATATATTATATAATATTGTATACATAGATTTTTTTATCATATAGCACCAAGCGCAACCACTATTTAATCCGTCCTCCAGCCGTGTAAACTGCCGGATTATAAAACGGGGTACCTGATTCACTATCTACCAGATTGTATTGATGACAGCGCCATCTCTCTCGCCACAACAGAACCCTATAAGTTGTAAATTGAAAGAGATGTCATATACTACAGAAAAAGTGACCAAGGCCCCCGGCGAGCAGGGCTGGAATCGAACCAGCGAACTCCTGCTTTCGTGGCACACGCCCTAACCACTGGGCTACCCGATCACGGCCCATAAGTTGGTTTGGATGGAAGTACTAAGCAATGAAGCCTGTACTTAGAGTGCAGACGCCTGCTTGTCACAAATATTGCATATAAGTACTCGTGAAATTCGCCAACGTTCATTGAGACCAGGTGGCCTAGTGGTTCTGGCGTTAGCCGCGTATGCCGAAGACCCGTGTTCGATCCCCTTAACTCCGATGGAGTTGACCTTTTTTAATATATGACATCTATTTTCGATTTATAAGTTTTATAACTAGATTTCTGGACGTGCTGAATTGACAAGCGGAGTAACGAGCACCTACTGCATAAGCAAACATTGAAAAAAATAAAATCTTACGCCTTCTCCGTCCCTGCAGAATCCTGAAGCGCCACCTCAAACTTATAATCTTCACCGTAAACTTCCATTGCTTCCCAAAGCTGTGCGTAAAGCGACTTGTACCCGAAGCCCACCTCTTTATCCTGATACTTCAATATATTATAAAAATACTCCGCTTGGCTTAGAGGCATTTCTGGATACGACAGTTTAGTTTCCGAAGGATCTTTGACGAAGCGAAGCGTTGTGGCTAGGAAGCGTAGTTTGAAGCTTGTGGCCAATGTGTTTTTGGGTTCTTGGGTGTTGGGGGGGCGTAGAGGGGTGTTGGGGGGGCGTAGAGGGGTGTTGGGGGGGCGTAGTGGGGTGTTTGGTTGGGAGAGTTTGGGCTGGCGGAGGGCTGAGGGTCGTGCTTGGGTAAGGCGATCCGCTATGGTGCTGTAAGCGTTAAACGGCGTTAAAGAAAGCTTGATGATTTGCAGTAAGATGTTGGTTAGTGCTTTTCGCAAATACACTATGAAATATTGTGAATAGGCCTTTCTGGAGATCCTGTAACGTTTTTAAGTTTCTAAATTTTGTTTTTTTTTACTTTTCCGCACTTTTTTTCCAGTGTTGTTCAGTGTACGTAATAGAGATGTTACCAGCTGGTTTTATCGGAACAGAAGCCGAAACTGAAGTTTTTCAGGGTGTTTTAACGGAACCGAAGGGGCCGAAGGTGGTGGAGAGTTCGTTAAGGGGATGACAACACCTAATTCATGTGTTGAAAAACTAGATATATTAATACTGCAAAATAATTAGATGTTTAAATTCATCATATTTCGAAGATCCTAGACGTAGCCGATTTTTAATTAAACGAAATTGGCTTGATAGAAAATAATTGCAAAGATTAGTCTGAAATTCATCAATAAACGGTTACTTATGTCTTTATTTTTTTGATATAGGCGTTTGTAATTAAAATCACAAATATATTATACTCACATCTAAAACTCAGAGTCACATTTCACATATAGTCCACGGTTATGTTTATTTTAATAGTTTTCGTGTTTTTTCTTTCTAAAACCAGACCGGCCGGTGATAGTGCGATCTCGTTTACTCCGATACAAATAGACAGTATGCGATGATTTAGCTGTTGTCAGCCTCGTGGGGAGACGAAACCTCTTTATATTTCTAGACACACGTCCCCTGGTTTCAATTGAATCTCCGCTTGAAATCAATCGGAACCAGAGCCATACCCTAGGTGAGATATCAACCGAAAGTTTTGGTAGGTATATCTGGTGTATCCGGAGCTCCGTAACATCCCTAGTATGTAATTAGGTGACTGCACATGGGAAATAACTTAGGACACTGAAATTAAACACTTTACAACTGTATAATTTAAACTTTCGTGAGTCATACTGATATTAAATTGCAACGGTTAACAATCACGTATCGTTATCACAATAGGCGTAACACGCGCGCGCGACCCGTTACCTACGCCGGTCTCGGGCAGTGATGCCCGAGCCGCGAATGTGACAACATCACTCTATCTGTCCGTAGATGACTGCCCGACGATGCAGTCAAAATCAAAACATGTCACTCCTATTGTGATAAAAACACTTGAGTGTTAACCGTTGCAATTTAATACTTTACAACTTATTAATCTCTTTTTTAACACCATGACCCTATGTTTCGAGCCCTTTACAGCACTCGTTACTTGTCAAAGTCATGAAGTCAAGATGGGTTAAGATGGAGTCATCATCTTAACCCTGTGAAAACGAGCGTTGTAACGGGCTCGAAACGTAAGGTCACGGTGTTAATAAACGCGATTAATCAGTTCTAAAGAGTTGAATTTCAATGAACTACAATCGTGGAAACAGAAAACAACTTCTGATAAAAAAAAAATCTAGTAGTTTCTAAGTCAACTTATACAGGTTTAAAGAAAAAGGTCCATTCACATTAATTTGTAAATATGAATACATTGTCAGATGCAATTAGATTGTCTAAAGTTTAGACTCTAAAACCTCAAGATAATAATCTGGGACTCACCTCAGTTTGATTGGCTTTCTCTTCATCTTATTAGAAAATATCTTTTTGTACACTAAGAGGCTGTAAGAAACACAAATATCATTATTACAGGAATTCACTAACTATCGAATACTAAATGACTTTTCGACGCAACTGGGGACAGAAGAGCTGGGGATAAAAGAGCTGGCAGCTACATTTATAATGTTTTTAATTAAGTTATTTTTTATTATAAATTGAAAGAGATGTCATATACCACAGAAAAAGGGCTCCCAGTGAGCAGGGCTGGGATCAAACCAGTAACATCCTGCTTTCACGGCACCTTGGTCACTTTTTCTGTGATATATAACATCTCTTTTATTTTATATATAGTAGTGTGACTACTTAAAAAACAAAAAAATATGAATCAAAACATTTATTACAAATAATAAATAATTTAATTTGTAATTTACAATTGTTAATTTTTATTTTATTTATTTATAGTGTAGTTTTCTAGTTATGTTATATTTTAATAAAGATAATTTTTAGTTTATGAAGTCTTTGTACATACCAATTAAATTAAATTTATACAATTATCAAGTTAATTCTCAATCTAATCAATTTACAATCTAGATTTTAGTAAGGACTTTTATATTAGAAAAAATATTTTTATTGCATGTTATTTGAGTTTATGAAATGTATTTGTGGATTTTTATTTTCCTCATAATCAAAATAATATATAAGCAGGAGGTTTTTTGCAAGGCATTTTATCCATTGAATTGAAAACTTAAAATAGATAACTTACTTTCCGCTTTCATATGCATGTGTCCACCGAAATACCTCCTTTGACATCTCCAGAACCTCAATTATCTCCGCAGCAAGCTCCCTGTCATCATACTTGAAGCTCTTGCTCTTTAAATTCCTTGTATCAGTCACCAGATTCACCAAAAACGCCTCTACGTAGGGCGAGATTGAAGGGAAATATACTTCACTGTTATTCCTTTTTAAGAAATCCAATGTTTTCTGAAGATAATCCGTCACTTGCATGGGATCCATGTACTCCATGGAATTTTCAAAATTCATTAGTTCTTTTGAAGCCATGTTCACTGTATAGTTGCCTAACTATACGACAGTAGAAGGATGATAAAAGTTATTAGGATATTTCAAGGATGGCTAGTGATTCACATTATCACATTCCTCTGTGAATTCTGCATGATAACAGACGGTTGAGCTACTCATAGCATTTAACAGAAACCGTAATCGATCTCATGAATGGTATAAATGCGAATTTCGAAGTTGCGGGTAGCTACACTTTTGAAAAATTTAATAAACCGCGAGCTCAGCAAAATATATCAACATAAGAAGTACTTCTAATAACTTTTACACTGTGGTTCTGTAGTCCGTAGTTATTTCCGGCGATATTATTACACAAAAACGAGTTGAATTCAGCAATAAACATCAAGGTTTTCCGAAACAACAACGCAGAAAAGTGAGTAAAATGTCAAGAAAAAAATTTCAAACTCTGGAAGTCCACGTTTTGTTTTATTAAATTCCAAAAAATACTAATACGTGAAATGTTAGTATTTTTTAACATAATGTGAATATTATATACAACGAGAAAAAAGATAAGGCTTTGATGACAATTAAATCGCATTTAATAATTAATAAAAGTTTTCAATATTTACTTACTCAGTACGACGCTAAATTACTGATTCATAAAATCAACAATGGAATAACAAAACGCAGTGTTAAGCTATTTGAGACAATTTTTTTACCGCTTTATTTGTATTTTTTTTTGATATGGTAACATCTCTTCTAGGTTACAAATGTCAAATTGGCAAAATGTACACAAATTATTTCTGGAATTATCGTTTAATTATAAATTAAAGTGCTAGAATAAGGTAACCAAATTATCAAGAATGTCTTTCGACGTCAGTTGGGACGTCGAAAGTCAACGAGAAGACCACGAATGCGAAGAACATTGGCAGTTAAGGAAAGCGTTTATAGACCGATGGAAGAATGAATATCCTAAGGACAGGCTGGTTTGCCTGGCCAGGGTCTTCTCTAACATAGAGTTTATGGGTTGCCGGTACCCTGCAGAGGTCATGCATGAAGTCGCAAGGCTATCACAAGAAGTAAGCACAATGTTTCCTCCATTATGCATGTTTGTCAACAACAAATTAGTTCTGCTAGCGAATTGTATACAAAAATTTTCATTTTTATCAAATTTTCAGCAGAAGTAAGCCATTTTTCTTTAGTCCCCTCAGTCGTGTTTTCAGTAGGGTTTTTGCTGTGTAAATATTTCTTCTACAATAATTATTATGGAGAGGATTTTTTGGTGTCTTCTTGTAAAAGACACCAAGTCACTTCTCTGCGACTTCCACTATCCTGTAACTCCGGTGTGTTTGTTAGGATATCTAAGTTTTTTAAATATTTATTTGTTATATGTTTATGTTATAAATATTACCTATTAGCGGCTTACCATCCAAAAAATTGTTTTTTTCTGTAAACACATATCTGTGAAATAAATGATATTGTATTGTATTGTGAAGATCAGACTACCACATAATAATGATGTTACAGGTAGCTAGCAACTATAGACAGGCCAGGAAGGGCAAACTCAAAAGGACATTTGTATCAGCATCCGATGCTGCAGAGGATCGAGCAAGAGGTAAAAAGAAGTAGCAATAGTTTAGCTGCTTTACAAAATTACTGAATTGCTTTCAGCTTAGACCATTTAACCAACAGGACCGGCAGCTGTTTGCGATTGTAGTCCCGTGTGAACCCCATAAGCCTACATACATTCGGACTTAACCTCTTCGATAATCTCCATTCATTCCATGGTCTTTAGAAATCGAATTAGGTGTAAATTGTCTATAATCTAATTCTAATACATTTAAATGCGTAATTCTGTTATATAGATATTTCGGCGAACTCGGAAACGGCCGTAACTATTTCGAAAATTGGTATGCAGGAGTTATTGTTTAATAAAGACCATTTTGTGTAGCTACCCGTCCGCACCCCACAACCGTCCTTCCCTCGGCAGCGCTATAATCGCGCAACCATCGAGTGTAGGTGTGCAAAGGTTTACACTTCGCGATCATCGCTTGACGACAGCTCGATTAAAAATCGCAAATCGCAATGTGCAAGGGCCTAAAAATCGCTTATTTCTATAAATTTATATCTTTTATCACAAGGCGTGTCATTTTTTTTATCTCGTGTTATAAGTACTGTTATAATAAGGTGTTTTTTACCAAGGTTAAATGATTCTGTATTTGCATTAGGTGTGAAGCGTGAAGGAGGGGTTATCAGAGATGGGCCGGCGCCCAAATCTTCTAGAATCCAGTTTGTGAAACCGGGGCAACAGGGCCCTGCTGATGAGGAAGAGAGTGAGGAGAAAGATGTGGATACTAGAATTAGGGATTTAATCAGCTCAAGGTAAATTAATACTTAATTATTTAATTATAACGTAAGTTGAATGGACTGTATTTACATTCTGGTATTTATTTTCCGAATTAATGAGTGATGACATTAAATCCTTCTTTGTAAATAAAAGTTTTTTCTAGTGGATTGATTTTATAAGCACAACTGTCTTCATAGTTGTTGATATGAAAAGTATTCTAGCGCCAAAATATCTTTAAAAAAATGTAAAATCATAATTAAGACATCCTATTTATAGCACTCTCTGGACATTTGCATTTTTATTTTGAAATGTTATTATGAAAATACCTACAATGGTTCTTGCATGGTTTAGGCTTAAGAGTATTATTGTACCTACACAATTTTGCATGATACTTGTATCTTACCAAAGCAAATAAAGAATCTGAATCTGAATCTTGACTAAAGTGAGTGCCTTTCCCAATGCTTGATACTTTCATATCAATACAACAATTCCAGTATATCCAAGACACCAACCCCGGAGGAACCCCGTAGACCTCAAGGAGACCTGGACTCGTACCTGAGAGACCTGGGCAGTGTGCGGTGCCTGGACCCGCGGGCGTTTGACGACAGCATGTTCTTCAGCAGCTTTGGGCAGCTGGTGGTGTTGGTGCGTCCGTGGGCCGGCCGGTGGTGGAATATACAGAGTAAGTCGAGAATAAGTGTCCATCCGAAACATATTGATTCTTGTCTCGACCGAAACCGGACTTTGATAAATGTGATTGAAACGCTGAATAGAACGGGTGCCATCTATTTGGCATAATTTGTTTTGTTCGAAACGCTTTTGTCATAACAGCCTTGGCATAATCGATTTTCGCTGAATCTTAATGTAGCAGAAACATATTTTGGCATAATGCACAATATGTCGAATACTATTTTGTCCTAAAATATATTGGCATACTAAAAAGTGTTAGGTTAGGTCGGACTAAACAGACAAACGCCAAATTAAAATATGAAGAAAATGGCCACGGGCGTCTTGCCTGTTACTAAGATTGCATATAAAATAATATTTAAAACGGGTCACTCACGTAATTACTCACGTTTTAAATATTATTTAATATGTTCGAGTCTCACGAGAGTTTTATAGTTAAGATTGCATATACTCGAGAAATTCGCCGGCATTCGGTGAGACCATTCGGCGAAGCGCGTAAGCTGAAGACCCGAGTTCGATCCTCGGATTGGCCTCTGTCGGTGTTGGTCTTTTTCTTTGGTATATGACATCTATTTCAATTTATATATAGTAGTGTTACTACTTTAATAACAAATCAAAAAATATTAAATAAAATAATTTGATTTGTTTCAAACAAAAAGAGATACCACCTGGTGACAGACGGACGGAGTCTTAGTAATCCCGTTTTACCCTTTCGGTACGGAACTCCTAAAAAACTGTACGCGTAATCTTCGCTTAACCTCTTTGTCACTCTCACCCACCAAATAATAAGTGCGACAGAGATCATTATTCGGTTTAAAATCCCTTATTTATTTCAGCAAGCTGCCAAGTATGCAACTTACCATTCACGTCAACGTTCGATGATGGCATTCTGTCTATGTACATCAATGGGATCGTGGTCGCGCAGGCGACGGGCGCTTCGAAGGCGGACGCCAAATGCAACGTCGAAACTATAGCGTGGAACGTAAGTCTAAAAAATTTTTTACCATTTTTAAAATCAATGATGATTATCGCGAGTCGATTTTCCGCTAGGGGCGCTAGTGGAACGTGGGTCCTGCAGGAACATTTCAAACGTCACTTTGACAATTCTCTCATACTGACACAGGACCCACGCATGAGTGGCGCCGCCTGGTGAGCGACAATACGGTAGCTCTCATTAAGACGGGTGGGCAAAGTTACCTAAAAAAAATTGTGGGGTGGGCAAAGTTACCAAACGACATTTAGAAGGCGCCTAATGTAAATTACGGACTGTAAGTATCTCGATTCGCGTTTAAAATGGGGGATCGGGGAAATAGAGGGCAGAGATAATGAGAGAAAGAGTATCAATGCAGGCAGGTTGACAAATTTATTCTTACATTTTATTAGGTGGGCAAAGTTAACAAAAAGTTTAGAAGGCCAGCGCCAAATGCACTGTTGAAAATGGCCGCGCCACCATGTTGCAGCGGGGGCGCTACCACGAAAATGAAAAATTGGCATTTATGGAATAAACATTTATTTTATTTTATTTTGGGCATCAACAGCAAAATATGACAAACATACAGAATTTAATGTACAGTAAACAAAGCCAATAAAAGATGTCCACAAAATATAAATACTAACATGCAATAACAAGGTAGAAAACATGCGCTCTAAACACTAACTACTCGTAACATTAAGTGCATGAAATTGAATTATAAAGTTTTCCTGTAAGTGAGTGAGTGCGTGTAGGTGTGTTACTGTTAAGTGAGTGTATATGTAAGTGTTTGAGAATGGCTGTGTAATTATCTAAAGTAATGAATGATTGCATTCGATTACTTATCGCCGTCTTGATTTCATTAATAACGAACGGACAGTCTTTAGAGTTCCTTTAGTGCAGTCAATAAAAGTATATGCTGTTAAATTGTTTATTATATTAAATAATATTTAAAACGGGTCACTCACGTAATTTAGTCGATTTTCGCTCGACATGTTGTTTGTAATATTATTTAATATGTTCGAGTCTCACGAGAGTTTTATAGTTAAAATTGTTTATTATAGTTTTAAAATACGATTGATAGGAGAATTTTGTGCATAATTGGTGTGAACATCGTGTGGATTTCATTGTCGCTACTATAACATTCGTTCTATAGTGTGACAAGCAATCCAGCGGAGTAGCAGCGCTAACGGTAGTACCTACTACCATCCCGAAAAAAGGGATGGATATAGTTTTTTTGTCCTACTGTTACTGTGATCGTTGGCTTGTCAGACTATATATCGTTTTGTCGGAAGAGTGAGTGAATCGGCAAATAGCATTGTTAAGGCGGTGGGCGCAGCAGGCTAGTTCTCAAGCGTGGTCTCTTCGATAGCATATTAATTATAAGTTAGAATTTTAAATTAGTTGTAACATAATTTGATGGGCTTAGCCTTATACCTAAATAAAGATTTTTTATTTATTTATTCACGGTCCTGTCTGCCGTCCCCATATTTCTTGACAGTTTTTTTTTAGTTATTTCATTGCATATTTGAGAAAAGCACTACATGGGTTGCCGGCAGCCCCTTCCCGGCTTCTGTAGTAATGTACTATTCAAAGTTTTAAATAGAAAACTCCCCTGAGTTTTAGACATATTAATATACTTAGATCGAGTTACTGGTCTATAAAGTCGGAAATGTATGTATGTAAATGTAGTGTGTGCGCAGAGCAATCGCCGCAAGCGCTTCTCACTCATGATTATGGGGCGCGGACTTACCCGAAACATGTCGAGCTATTTTCGACTTTATAGACGTGAGTAACCCGATCTAAGTATATTAATACTATTCAAAGTATTGCTCTCTGTTACAGAGGCTACGCGAGGAGGTCATAATGGTGGTGGTAAAAGAGCAGTTTAGAGCGGAGGGGGGCTCTATATCTGTGAACGAGGTCACGGGGCGCCGGGACGACGAGTTTGGAGCACCCGTCGAGAACAGCGTCGCCACCAAGTTAGTGTTTTACAAAAATTCGAAACTTAAAAATTGATTCTGCAAGCAGGCCTCAGAGCACTGTTACAAATCTATAAGCATTACATTAAAGCATTTGTATGTACAAACATTAACAAAATATAGTGACACGAACTAGAAAAAACCTCCATATTTATGACTTTAAAAATACAGGTGGCACGGAACTCTCAGCGTGCGACAATTATACGGTTTTTGGATTTTCTCAGGAGAAAATCCAAAAACAAGTACAGGTACTTGTGCTACAAGCTGTTGCTTTTTGCTAAATTTCGTGATTCTAGGTCAACGGGAAGTACCTTATACATTTTGATTTCCATTGAAGATATATGGAAAATGCGACATAAACGGGCCCAGGATTCTAACCCGGGACCTCTTGTTTCGTAGGCAGGGTCACTACCAATTAGGCTAGGAGGCCGTTACGATTTAATCGCGATTATATAGATTATAGATCATATAACATCTTGAAAGAACTGGTATTTATCTCTCATAGAAAAAGCGAATTACAAACCGTTTTGAATACCTCACAATAACAATTAACACTCAGGATTATAAATATTGTATGATACTGGCATTGGCGTGCATGGGCAGCTCGTGTGAGAGTCAGAATGGCGGGTGTATCTAAACAAATTTAAGAATATAAAAAATTCAGAAATAATTTTTGATTGTGAAGGTACCAATTAGGTACTAAAATTTAGATTGATAACATACACTAATAACCCATGGGATCATTGCAAACTAAAATACACCCGCCAACCTTACTGTCAGGTTGGCGGGTGTAACTGATTTTCGTAGTAACTTTAATCACGCGGAGGTACAGTCACCTGCAATAGTATATGACGCTGTGAAGGCCGCAAAAATATGTGACACAGTCTTGTTTGTACCGCCATAAGAGCGTGTCACATATTTTTGCGGCCTTCACAGCGTCATATACTATTGCAGGTGACTGTACTAATTATTTTAACAGAGGTACTATATAGTAGCAATTAAGTACAAAATTTTGGTATATTACTTTCTTATATTTGTTTAGATACACCCGCCATCTCACTCTCACCAGCTCGTGTGTTGGCATCGACTCAAGACAAAAGGCGATGGATTTGTAAACGCGGAGTTTCACAGGCCTGACGATATTGAAATATTGATTTGTTTTGTATTGTTAAGGATGATGAAGCTAATGGGTTGGAAGGGAGGCGGACTGGGCGCCGACGCGCAGGGCATCGCCGAGCCCATCAAGCCTCATCTGCAAATGGTACGTACTTCCAGAATATATTAATAAAAAACTTCGATATTTCTAGTTAATGTCTATAGGTAGTACCGTTAATTACCGGCCACGTAATAAAATAAAATAAAATAATCATTTATTTCAGGCAGGACCCATAGATATTTTAGTACTGTACATTCTTATTCACTACTGTTAGTACATAAATATAATTTCTATATTTAATTTTAAAGGTAAACCGGATGAGCAACTTTAACATTATTATTTACAATCAACATTTAAATCAATAGTTAATAAAATGAGCGTATAATTCATAATGCAATAGAAAAAATAAAATAAAATCCAAAAATAAAATGTCAATAAATTACAACACGAAAACATGGAATTACTAAATTCATTTATTAAAATTAAAAAAATATATAGGATTATTGAGATCAAGAAATAAGTCGACTAGAGTAATAGTCGGGGAAAAAGATTATTCGTATTTTGTATGAAAATTCTAAACGTCCATAGAAAAAGCTTCTTTGACATCAAAATTCTCTGAATAAAAAACCCCAAACGAACTTTGTGGCGCTTTCCCTAACACCTACCATGCGTCCATAAACATTAAAGATTCTTTTCACTGCTTGATTCGCAACTTTCCACAAAACAAAGGATTATTTATTATTAATTATTTATTTATAACCTCGGGCTGGACCTAAAAATAATAGTTTAGTATAGGGTAGCGCATTGTTAGTGGTGAATTCTCAATATAACTTAATACTTCACTTGCCGAATAAGAAGTAATTTCTTACGGTACGTGTAGTTAAGCGTCACCCTAAGGCGCATATGATGGAGAAATTCAGGGCCACGGGTGTGGTTCCGGTAGCTCTGTTGCCAGAGCGATCGGCGTGTATCCTAGAGCCGCGGGTCCGTGATTTTTCCACTTTTTCTTTCTTTAAGAAATAGCTGACAAAGCTTTAAGTCCGAATCTGTCATCATCATCATCATTTCAGCCGAAAGACGTCCACTGCTGGACATAGGCCTCCAAAGATTTCCACAATGACCGGTCCTGCGCCACCCGCATCTACTACTCCTGCGACCTTCACCAGGTCATCAGTCCACCTTGTGGGCCTACCCGCGCTGCGCCTTCCGGTACGCGGTCGCCACTCGAGAACCTTTCCGCCCCAACAGCCATCGGTTCGTGCAATTTGGTGTCGGTGCAATGCGGTATTCTGAATCGGTAGTTAAAATAAAGTGGTATTTTCTCCAGGTGAACCGCCAAGGTCTTGGCAGCACATGCTCAGACGCCCAAAGTCTTCGCCGAGCAGCGTTCACCCTGATGCGTCGCTACCTCGCCTCGGACTGTCTCGACGTCGATCTTATATTCAGCAGGGATTTCTCGAAGGAAGAACGCGCGTCCCTACACCAAGTGAGTACAGAGTACTGGCAGGGTCGCCATGTACAGTGCGACAGAAGAATGTAGAAATTAAAGTGGAACTCAACGCAAACCACGGTCGCAACACTTTTTTAGTCAATTATGTCATTATTTTCGTAAACAAACACCTGTCAAACGGTCAACTTACTGCTCCCACTGATGCGACAGAATGAGATGCACAATGTTCAATGTGACCTGTTCTAGCTCAGTGGCGCCCTCCGTAAATGTCTGTTTATCGCCAACCAATTGTATCCTGTTTATCACGAATATTTGTTTCTAAGTGTTGGACGTTTTCTTTGTATGTATGTATTTATTTATCTATGTATGTGTCTTTAGTTTTGCTTAGTTTGGCACTATTGTCCCCAATCTTATATTTCTTTCTATATTTATTTATTAAAACATACATTTTACCTGTTTTTGCAGGTTGCACAGAAGGTCGGCTTGGCCAGCAGAAGCTACGGGGCCGGAGAAGAAAGGTACTACCACTTTGCCCATGTCATTTAGTGTTAAGACTTTGCCCACAAAGTATTTTTTGCGGTCATCTATAAAAACCAGAAAATTGTTATATGCACTTTGAATTTATTATTTTTTAATTGTTATATGCACTTTATTATAGTGTTAATCCCAGGAAGCCATCCACTGCTATAGAATAGCCTTACTTGTAGATTACCACAATGTAAGATTTCTTAATCTGATCTTAATCAAGTCTCAGGTTCAAATCCTGCCGGCCAATCGCTTTTCGGTGAAAGAAAACACCGTGAGCAAACTGGACTAATCCCAATAAGGCCTGGTTTACCCCTCTGCGTTGGAAGGTCGGATGGCAATCGCTTTCGTAAAAGCAGCGCCTACGCCAAATCTTGGGATTAGTTGCCAAAGCGGATCCCAGGCTCCCTGAGCCGTGCCATAAGCCGGGATAACGCTAGAATGAAGATCTTAATCAGATCGTCAATCCCTCTCGTTGGAGACCTTCCCACGCCGCGTCTCTAATAATTTTACGCGTTAATTTTATATAAGTAGATTGATCTTATATCATCACATTAAATAGTTTAAGCATGAAATTGCCCGGGCAAAGTTACCACAAACTAATTATTTTGCAGATTCCTAGTGGTCAAGAAGAAGCTAGATCCCTTCTCGCTTACTCGCGCCGTGTTGGAGAAGGGCGGCAACACACCCAAGTACCAGGTTTTCATACCGTGCGGAGCCAATAGGAGGACACAGAGAAATGGAAGATATTAGCCTTGACCACCAGAGGCGGTTGTTGCCGACACTGTCTTTACGCTTTTGAAAATTATTTCTACCCAAATTATGATAAAAGTATAGGTAATTTTAACCAAGTCTGAAATTTATAGTTAGTCTCTTTTTAGCTGAGCCCGTACGGATTAGCGTACAACAAAGCAATTGTATTCAACAATACAAAAAAAAATAACTACACTTAACTGTTTTGCCTGCATTATCAACTCTATTCCTGAAGAAAAAACATTAAAAATACATTATTTCTTACGCACGTGCCATATTTCTCCAAGGTAAATTTTAGAGACCACCGTGCTAAATATGTTGTTTTCACAATTCGTTATATTGAATCTTATTGCCATAGCCATAGAGTCGTGATTCAAGAAACGGTTAACGTGATCGAACTTTTTTTATGCAGGCAGTAGCGCTTGCGGTTTGCTAACAATAAACAAAGGGGATTTAGTAGAGGCTCAGTTTAAAAGGGAAATACTATATACGATACTCTGATCTTAATTTTACCTAGTAAATGAGTTAAAACTTGAATTTATTTCGTGTAGTAAAATACTGATTTTATTTAATCCATAGGCCAGCAGGCCAAAAATTCCAAAATGGTGTATTTGATGGTACTAAATACAGCTTTAAAGCTTTATACAGCTGTTAAACAAATTAATTAGAATGTTGAAAAACCATGTTGGCCACCTCAAAGTGTTAGCTAATAGAAATGGCGGCCAATCCAAGATGGATTGATTTGATTCCAAGTTTGATTTTATGATAAAATTTGGTCAATTTCGAGTGATTATTCAAGAAAGATTTCATAATAAAAATTCACTAAAATATAGTAAAAGATAGTAAAAGGAAGATAATATTATGTTTTACGTTAATTTACCCTTGGGGAGGCCTACGTCCAGCAGTGGACTGCAATAGGCTGATTGATGATGATGACGTTAATTAACAGCAAAAAGTACTAAATTAATAAGAGTTTTAAACGAATAAGGGCTTAACCACGCCAACGATGGATGAATCCGTCACAGACCTTAAAACACACGCATAAACATCAACTTCAGCTTTGTTACTTCGGTGACAACGTTTTTAGTTTACGTCAAGACATAAATAATAGAAGCCCAGCCCAATCTATGAAGGGAGTAAACATGCTCTACAGATGAAATATTTGATTGAGATACAAAATTATAGAATATATGTGAAATAGGTTAATTAGTTCTACAAATAAGAGTGAATGAAATAAATAAATATTTTATGAATTTTGTTGTTTAATTTATGAGGCTACCTGTGCATAAGCATATTTTACACAAGAAAAAAAAATGCTTGTTATCGATAGAGATTGTTTCGAGTTCACTTCACGTTATTTCTCCCTTACCATTACCTCTCCCCCCGGACCACCGCAAGGCACCGTATTTTGTTTGCTTTCAATTTAATATCATTTTAACCCTTTTTAAATCGGCAAGAAAAATAGGAGTGCATAATACGTCTGTAAGGAGGTCCCTGCCGCACGGGCTAAGTCTGCAGATCGGAAACCTCTGCTGCCCTAGTACGTTGTCCCCGCGTCACCTACTGCCGCGCTCAGTGCTACGGGACTGGTGGACGTCTCATATGTACTACGAACGTTACGCGTCATCTGCTACGCCGTATCTGTTACGCCTACTCAACGAAGCTAACTACCACTGCGAGCTCCACCCCACTTCTGGTATCCTGGTACTGTGAACTGTTTATTTTTATAAGTGGGTGCACACGTCATCGCTGTATCCACGCTTCGTTGCCGATACCAGAGCTGGGCACCGTTAATCAAATAGTTAACTTCGTTAATCGCTAATCCGTTACAAAAAAAGTTAACTTCGTTAATCGTTAAAGCGCTACTTTTCGGAAGACTTAACGGAAGTTAACGTTAATCGTTAATCCGTTAACACGTGGTAAAAATGGCATTTTTGAGTTAGTGATCTACAACTTATAGTTAATCAGTTTCCTTCAAAAATATCCAATTTACCATCCGAGTACCTTTGAAAATTCAGGAGTTTTCTTAATGTCTCATGGCTTCCATCATTTGATCTGAAGTAAAATCAAATGCAACTATCTTGTAGACCTCCGAGGCCACAGACAAAATAACAATGTCTCAAGTTGGAGGACAGCTAGAAATTATCGAGCAGTTTCAATATGCCATCCCTGGTGTTCAAAATCAGGTCCACTGCAGCAAATTGATGGCTTGATTAAGAAAATACCCCAACTAATTATGAAAACCCTCCAAGCACGTTGGACGTGCCGTTCAGAAGGTTGTCTGAATTTCTCAAGAACTCCATCATCAGAATATAAATCAAATCAAAAGATGAATGTTTGTGTTTACTGACCAATTCCACTTTGCCATCCTTGTTCTTCATCATCAGGTACACTCCACCAAAATGTTGGTAGCCCCCAAAAAAATTTTCAAGTTTATAAGGAAACCCTCAAATCATAATGCATGTGCCGTTAACATTTGAGTTCTTTAATTTATTCATGAATTCCATGAATTCAAAATATGAATGTCTGAAATAGGATGGGAATTAACAGACAGTTCCACTTTGTCATCCCTGGGCTCCATCATCAGCTCCACTCCACCAAATTGATGGTTTTTGTAAAGAAAAATGCTCGAGTTTCTTAAGAAAACACCCAAATCATCATGCATAAGCCTATTAAATTTGAAGAGTTCCCTCAATTTCGCATTGATCCCATCATCAGAAATGAATTTTGAAAAAAATGGGACCAATCTGCAACCACCATGGATAATTTAAAATCGGTTCAGTATTGACGGAGTTCTGACGTAACAATCATAAAAATAAAGAATAATAATCAAAAAATCACATGAATTGAGAAATTCTTCGTTTTTGGAAATTTCGGGTATCGAAAAGTCGGGTGGAAACAAGTTATTTGCCGCGTGGCGCGGTATGTGCGGTATCTTTTTGGTAAGTATTTTGGAACTGGATTAACGATTAACGGACTTGGGAAAACTTAACGGAAGTTAATGATTCCGTTAACATATTTTAAAGTTAACTGAAAAGTTAATCCGTTAATGAAAAGGTTAACTTCGTTAATTAACGTATTAACGAGTTAATGCCCAGCTATGGCCGATACCTGCTCTGCGCTTCTGCTGCTCTGGTGCTTCACTGTTTCCGTTTTTTGCGAAAAATGGACACGACCGCCAGTGCGGAAATGGTTTGCCATGCATGCCCTGAGGAGCTTGCAGTTGGTGATGAGCACCTACAGTGCATGGTAAATACTTGTGGAAAACTATCATCATATCTGCGCAGTCGATATATGTATCCCGAAAAAAAACCAGAAGTAAAAAGAGTGACCGACGGTATCCGGTATAAAACTTAAGGCTGACCTTCATCGACAGTGGAAAATTACTAAGTCTAGAACTGTATATGTCTTCTCGAAACTCCGGGCGGATATCAAAAAGGGTATTTCTTCCGCATACGTAGAGTATATTCGACATATACAGTCCGAATTAAAGTGCAATCCTCGCGCGTTTTGGCGGCATGTTTATGGTCTCAGGGTTAAAGGTGGATTTGCGGCTCGGGTCACATCACACTGGAGGGTAAACAATTCACCGGTCCTGAAACGGCACAAGCTTTTGCTACTTACTTTTCAAGTGTGTTCTTGTCTGATCCCCCTCGTCTTGAATTTGATTTCGGCAAAGGCACAACTAGGAAAGGCTCTGCTCACTACATCCACATAATAGTACATTGTGCATCTAGGGCGGTAAGAAGGGCATTACTTACGAGGGTCTATTGAAGCCCGACGCTGTAGGCGGAGGGCTTTAAATGACCCGAGTTAGTAATGCCCTTACTGCCCGTGGTACACACAATGCTTTTCATCACATTTGCGAGGAAAAAAATAAACTCTATACAGGTAAAGAAACAATAATGATAAGCGGTAGTGTAGTTGCACAGTCCACAGTACTCCGGAGTGACTACGTGCTGCGAGCGCGTGCGGGGCAGGTGCTCCGCGAGCTCCGGGCGGGCGGTAAAGTAGTATGAGAATCCTTTAAAACCATGGGAATAATACAGCTCTTTAAGTGGAAGTATGCTTGCATATAATATCACCATTTACGAACAGGTGTGATGAAAAAGAAATTACCATGCCAGGTGGTAGAAACAGCTATTAAAAGCCTCACGCCAAACAGTGCAGTAGGGCCCGATAATTTGCCTGCATACATTTTGAAAGGTTGTATGGAGCATCTAAAATTACCCATCCATTACTATATACTTATGAGCAAACTGAAAGTATCTTACCCTAAATTTCCATGTGCATCTTCTCAGGCATACACACACATACATACACACACACACACACACACACACATACATTCACAGCTTAATGCATGATCACATATAAGACTGAAAATTAAATAAATTAAATTAAAACTAACGAAATAATTGTTAGAATTATTGTTAGATATTTTTGTATAATGGGAGAGGACACTGACCTCTGTAACACAGGTTTTTATACCTAGCTCAGAAGTCAGGGAATTCAACCACAACTTTGTACCGATTTTTTGGAAATAAAAGTTTTATTATTTATTATTATTTATTACTTGTTTAACTTTGCACTTTCCTCAAACTCCTATCCCCAGCAGTGGAAGACCACAAGGGTTAAGCCAATCCCTAAGACAAGTGAAATTAGCGAAGTGGAAAATTATCGCCCCATTGCTATTCTCTCGGCCATGGCAAAGCTTTTTGAGTCCATTCTCCACAAGTCCTTATCCTAGCAGGTTAGGCCGTTTCTGTGCGACTCCCAGCATGGTTTTAGAGCCAAACGGTCCGTAGATACGAGTACCAATCTTCTAACCTTAGTTGACACTATCTCTGAACACCTCGACAAGGCTATTCAAGTGGATGTCCTGTATTTCGATTTCCGCAAGGCCTTAGATCGGGTGGATAATGACGTTTTACTTCACAAACTAGACGTCATTGGTTTCAGTCCTAAATTGCTTAACTTCTTTGCAAGCTATCTGCGGGATCAACGGCAGTACGTCCAGCATGGCCTACTGCATATTTTTTGTCTCTTAAGTATTCAAGTATTGATTGTATGTAGTTGTATGCTGCAAGGGTGGTAGAGTGTTTTTTAAGTGGTATTTTTCTAGGAAACTATAGATGCGGTTTGTCATGCATTTTTCAAAAATCTTTGATATTACGGGAAGGAGTGCTATCGGCCTATAGTGTGCAGGATTGTCAGTTTTACCACCTTTCTTAAAAATAGGTTTAATTTTTGCTGTTTTTAATTTTTCTGGGAAAGTGCATTCTTCAAAAGATTGATTGACCAGCTGGGTTATGGGTGGTGTGAGTGGTGCACGCCAGAATATTTACGAATAAGGAAATTTCTTCAAAAAATCCCTCTCAGCATTCACGTAATCTGATACGCACATTTGCGAGCATCAGGGATTTACTGCCCTTACTGATATGTTCGAAGTGTACAACCTTTACTTGTAACACTGGTAAAAGCTATATAGGTTAAGTTAAGAAAGGGAAGAAAAAAACAGTTTAAACACGTATTCTTTTATTAAAACATTAACAGATACATACTCTTAAGACTCAGAATTTCTAATAAGTATACAGTTACCACAGACATTTAATTATATTCCAACTTTGCCCGCTTTTCATACATTTAGTCCGGGCAAAGTTGTAAAACAAAGTTTCACATATGACAGATTTTTGTGCATTTTTTTCATGGGATTGTTTTTCTAATTTTAAACAAAAATAGACTTTAGTTTTGTTCGAAGCAATAAATACATTGGAAGAGGCAATAATAGGAAGTGTTACACAATGACTCACTCATGTCCTACAGTCAAGGAATTTCATTTATACATTATTGTCACAGGGACAAATCATATACTCATTATTATAGAGTCAGACCAAGCCAATAATGCATCGATTTTAATATTAGAGACTGCTTAAGTGTTATTATAGACGTCAAACTTCTATGAAATTATGATGTTTACTTAACACTTTCGAAGCTTGCTCTAATCTAATTGTTAATCTATGAAAACATAGCTTAGTCGGACTAGGCTGCTCTGATGTCACTGTGGCAAAGGTACTAAATGGTACCAAATTCCTTTCCCGTACATTTCAATATTTTCGTTATTTACATTACTTTTGTAAAACCGTTCATATACAGTTTGTGTGGTTAAATATTAAATACCATTGTACAGTCACGTCACCTGCTATATTTTGCATAGATTGAACAACAAAGTGCGCAAAAATATAAACACAAACTATTTCAACAGACACAAAAGTTTGTCAAATATTTTTGCGCACTTGTGCTAGATACTGTAGGCCCATTTATATACTACGTCGGTAGCAATCAAGTATACGGGCCGCCTGAGAGTAAGCGGTCAGCTTATGGAGACCTCGAGGATGAAATTACATTTCTGACATATTAGTTCACTGTATAGGTATTAGGAATTACAGTCTAGCGTACGTCAGGCGTACAAGCGTCTTACGTTGAGCGGAGGAGTGATACCTATCATACTTCTTCTTGGCGGCAATATAGGCTTACTGTCGTGAAATTGAACGAACGAAAGTATCTGCCTCTCTTTAGCACTTGCATATTAGAGCGCAAGAGATGCATCTCTAATATTTCGAAGGAGCATAATAATAACGCAATCCAACGTCAGAATCCTGACTTTAATCAATGAGACTGAATCAATGGAATTTTATATAGGTATCAAATAACATCATAGAGGGAAAGATTGAAAGCAAGCGAGGAAGAAGAAGACCAAGGATAGAGTCTGACTAAGCTAAGTTTGCTTCGATTTTGATAGCACAGACTGTTAATGTATTAAGTCAAAGTCATAATTTAATAGAAGATAGACGTTTAAAATAACAACTGTCTCTAAGAGATGTCATATACTACAGAAAAAGTGACCAAGGCCCCCGTTGAGCAGGGCTGGGATCGGGATGGGGCTAGATAGCCCAGAACAGCGACAACGTTTACATTGGCCGGGCCGGTATGATTAACCAACAGGGTAGGGTCTTGCATGTTTTTGATAAAATTGACATCCTGAAAAATGCAGGCTTGTTTTAAGTCAGTACCTTTTCTACAGTACTATCATATATAATTTACAAAAAAAAATTAAATTACTGGGGCAAAGATATTTTAGCCAGACTCTAAAAAGTCGCACAATAATTACTACTCTTCATCCTTAACTATGTACACAATCATAGCTAAGCGTAAAACTGTACAAACGACGCTCCGTACACCTGACGGTACATCAGTAGCCATCATAATTTATCGCAGCGGCCAAGGTACTAAAAAATATCAATGAGTAAAACCACTATGACAATAGT
This sequence comes from Lathronympha strigana, assembly GCA_949128165.1. NCBI lineage: Eukaryota > Metazoa > Arthropoda > Insecta > Lepidoptera > Tortricidae > Lathronympha > Lathronympha strigana. The sequence goes on along the minus strand of OX421926.1, from coordinate 9,536,597 downwards.
TCATAGACAATGCCAATCGAACAGTAAAATGAATATCATAATTCTTGGAAATAAGAAAAGGCGGAAAAATTCACATATCGTAAGTTATACATTGAAAGAGATGTCATATAGGTACTACAGAAAAAGTGACCAAGCCTGGAATCGAACTCCACGCCCTAACAACGTGCTTTACAATTATAACAATGGTGTCGTTTGCTGCCGTTTCTGCTTAAGAACAAAATTCAAAATAAAAGAAACATTTATTTTCGAAATATATACAGTAAGTGTAACTTACCTAACTACCTACCTTACCTACCTTAAATCTAAAGTAAGTCCTTGAGGCATTGTACTTAACTGTATTCAAAATAATATCGGGATGACGGGTGCGAAGTTTCGAATGGCATTATCGATAAAGGATTGTCAATTAGTTAAATTTTATTGACAAACAAGACATGAACGTGACGCTCCGATAAATCTGATGGCGACTGTGGTTACATTACACAATAATAAATACAACTATACATTCTTACAACTAGCTAAGTTTAGCTTAAAATATAATTAAACTGGACATTATAAAAGACAGGTATAAATACAGATAATAAATAAAAGAAATATAGTCTTTACCATTTACATGCTAAAAAGAAAATAAGGAGACTTGTAGTGAGCTGTGTTATTTTCTCCCAAAAAGGTTCCATAACCATTTTCTTGCAGAAATGCGTAGAAATATTTTTACTATTGGCAGTGAAAGGGTTTGAATATAAAAAAATATTGTTTCGATGAGTGAACATTTACAGTCGAGAATAGTGAGATTTCAAGTTTTATAATGTCCTATTAATATAGCTCTCATATCTCCTACAGTTAGTACAGAAAAAATACCTTATACCTTTTACCCTTTCGAAAAATTGATTTTTATGTCCAATTTTGCCCAATAATGAAACTAAAAGTCCAAAAGATAAGCGCATAGTAAGTAATATTACTGTTTTGGCAGATTATTAAAAGAGTTCTCTACATGACGGTGGGCAAAGTTGAAACATAAAAGCAATTTACGATGAGGTTTCTAAAGAAGGGTTTTTTTGCCTGAAAAGTATTTAAGTCAGTTGTCTACGATGATTCGAGCATTTATACTTAAAAATAACATAAATATAGCTATCTGTACATTTACCCAGAGAAGATTGAAATATAACACTAAGGTCAAACAAAAATTCGCGTGTACGCGTAATATTGGAGCGACTAAGGCTCTCATAAATATCTGAACAAGCACTAACGCCTTAACAATGGAGGCGCGATCAGATATTTGTGAGCGCCTCGGGCGCTTCGATATATTTGATGGCGACTGTACATTGCTTTAGGTCGTGGTCTTCTATCCATCCCTAACGCCGGGTACTGCGTCAATGGGAACGTTGCTGTCGTCCATACAATGTGACGTTTTACGCGTCGTGGGGGATGATGGATAAGCCACAGCCTTAGATTCCGATTGACGCTGAACGCAACGTATAGTGTCAACCAGAAGCTAGATAAAATGCCTATTCAGCATATGTTTAGTTCCGATGTTACGGAGGCGACTTTACCGGAGCTGGATCCGGAGATTAATTATGTATTATTTTACACGAGCCAAAGTATTTGAATCCGGAGGTTTACCGGAGGCTGAGCCGGTGCCGAGTATCTTTTAAATTGTATAGAAGGCAAATTAGCAGTTTCCAAAAATCCCGAAAACATTAATCTTCCAGATCTGAGCTTACTTGGGTTCATTCGTATCAGAATCAAGAGCTGAGTCGATCCTGATAGTAAAAAAATGTGTGATTCTGATTGGAAGGAGCCCAAACCAGTCCAGACCTGGAAGAATCAGGTTATAGTTTTTTTTATAAAGTTTAATTGTATACATAGTTTACTTAGTATTTCCGGATTTAAAACCTGTAGGCGTGCGCCGCTGCGGCGGCTAATGCTATACATACCGCCTGGTACATTATGTACCAGGCGGTGTGAAATAAAAGGCGAAGGCGGATCGGAAGGTTCCAAACGGAAGTTCCGTCTTAACGGATCTGGAGGTGGCGCTTCGTAACATCCCTAATGTAGTATGCAGAACTTCATGGTCATGACCACAAGTTTCGATGATGTAATCCACGCTACTCAACCCCAGGAGAATTAAAGCATGTTACAAGTTTATATTAATTCACAAATTGATTTGTAGCCACTTTACTGGAACAGGCACTTTATTACCACCGTTAGAAATAAAAAATCTCTTTGACTTTAGGTATTTTAATCACATACCCTCACATCTACCTAAAATTGTCTACCCTAAAATAGTAAAAAAGTGTCAATTATATACGACTTACAAAGTAGTTCATATACTTCTTTAATTCAAATGTAGTGAGCAACAAATTAAAAAAAAAGTGTCAAGCTACGCTACGTTACAGATTTTACTTCAACTTTGCCCAGAAGTATCGCCTAGGGCAAAGTTGAATTGTTTTAAAACTCACGATATTTATGAAGAAATGAAGTATATAAACGGTATATAACCTACGTAGAGTACTTAATAGAAAATTAATAGCAAACCGTATTAATTTATGTCGTCTATGCAAGCACCCTGCTTAAACATAATAAAATAAAAGTAATTTATAAATAGTTGGAAATGACTTGACTCGTCTGTATACCACCTACAACGGTCATTTAAAATTATAATATAAACTTTTTTTTTAATACTGGACTGCTTGGGCGAACGAACACTTTGCTTCATGACATGTATAGGTAGCTCTACACATTGGGTGTTTGCGTTTTGCCTCTCGCTCGCACCGAAGTAAAATGCAACTTGTGCGAGCGAGAGGCATACCGCAAATACCCGCAGTGTACAGCTACCTATATATATGAAGCAAACCGGTGATATCTGAGGGTCCTAGGTGAGCGGCGCGTCGCCATAGGAATCTGAGCATTTTTATTTAATTTAAAGTTTTTATTTGGAAAAATATGTGTTATTTCTACTCAGAATCGCTCCCAGTAAGATAAAGTAAGTGTCCCAAACGTTCCAGACACTTTTCAAATCTTCCGTCACCGCCATACAAAATGTATGAAAATATTGTTATGTGAGAAAAAAATCTCGGGACACATTTATCAGGGTAAAATTGAAAATCGATGAATTTGCCACAAAATGGCACATAACACGTGTCTACACACCGGGCTTTCACTGTTGACTGAAAGGATCGTAAAAAGATGGCGGCTTTAAGGAAGCACTAACTTACAAATTGATGAACTTTTTTCATCTCGATATAGTTTTGTGGTTTCCTTATTTGCAAAAGAAACCACTTAATTCCGTAAGGCAAATCTATTTCATCTTTTAGAGACCTGCATACATCCGCAAAGACATACAAGGATGTATGTGAAGTCTCCCGCTTTGAGCCAGCGTGGGTACTATATCCCAATCCTTCTCGCGATTGAAAGGAGGCCTGTGCCCAGCTGTGGGACGTATACACTACAGGCTGTATTATTATTTGATTGATTGTTTTACTGCCTCATGACTCACGACTACATACATACATACTTACATTCACAAAAACCGTAATAAACAAACTTTACTATTTACAATTAAAGTGGCCGGGACGAGTCAAGTAATTTTCCCATTAATCTACTTATAAATATATACCCCCTCATGAAATAACCTCTGCTTGCATAACATTTAAATTGTCTATCCTTCTCTTCTACATGATAAAGAAAAAGGACGGGATTTTATATTCACATATCGCAGAGGGCACTGTGTTTATTCAGAATGTGCATGACAAACAACTGCATAGTAAATATAATATTTATAATAATGCAAAATATTATATCATACAGTGCGACAAAAAATGGAAATAAATTCTTGAGCAGGCAACATTGTATATTGTGCATCTCATTCTGTCCCATAAGTGCGAGCAGGAAGTTAACTTTTTGACATATTGTCAAGAGAACTGGTTTGAGTTTAGTTCCACTTTATAAATTGAAATAGGTGTCATATACTAAAGAAAGAGACCAACACCGACGGAGGCCAATCCGAAAATCGAACTCTGGTCTTCAGCTTACGCGGCTAACGCCATAACCACTAGGCCAATTGGTCTCACCGAATGCCGGCGAATTTCTCGAGTATATGCAATCTTAGTAACAGGCAAGACGCCCGTGGCCATTTTCTAAGTACAAGCGACGTTGCTCAGTACTTCCATCCAAACCACTTAGGGGTTCCGGTATGGCGAGAGAGATGGCGCTGTCATCAATACAACTTTTTCTTGAAACAAATCAAATTATTTAATTTAATATTTTTTGATTTGTTATTGAACTAGTAGTTCCACTTTATCTAATTTCTACCTTTTTCTGACCCAATGTATTTGATGGTGGTTGTAGAGTCGCCTCAGTTACATAGGAGCGCCCAAGGCGCTCCAAAATATCTGTACACGACTCTAATGCTTTAATAATAAAGCCATGTTCAGATATTTATTATAACTGATGAATAAGTTATAACTGATGACGATTTTAAAATATGTGGCGCCGCTAAAGCAGTCGAACCTGCCGATATAATATTTTGCAATACTTCAAAAGTCCTAGTAATCTTGTCTATGTTAATTATTTTTGTTGACATAGTAACTTATAAATTTATTCCTTAAACAACTTTGTCTAGCGTGAGAATTCTAAATGAAGTAGCTGAATATATCCACCTCATTCACGAAGTCACGAGACGTGGTATATGGTGGTAAGCTAAGTACTTTAGTTTTTTTGTGAAATATCTGAACATTGTCAGTTGTTTATTGTACGAGTATATAACTGACCTCAGATTCACAGATTTATTATTTCACATATAAAACTTGGCATAAAATTTAAAAACATATAAAAAAATTGAGAGTTCTAGCAAATTTTCACATAATGAGGATTACCGCGAGTCGATTTTCCGCTAGGGGCGCGTGGAACGTAGTGGTAACGTAGTAACGTAGTGGAACGTGGGTCCTGCGGGAACATTTCAAACGTCACTTTGACAATTCTCTCATATTGACGCAGGACCCATGCGTGAGTGGCGCCGCCTGGTGAGCGACAATACGGTAGCTCCCATTATGTGGTAGTCGGTGGTATAACTGGGTTATGAGATTAAACATACAAAACTGATAAAACATTTAAAGAATGTGAGAAAAACGAGGCTATAAAGATATAAAGGCCGACCAGGAATATATGATAATTGTCAAGAGGGCGTTATTATTCTCATTTATATGGCAACAATTAAATATACAGTAGAATCCGGATATAACGACGTCGAAGAGACCGACGATATCACGTCGTACTAACCGGAAGTCGTACTAAACAAAGTGTCAATTTTAAAGTAGTTTATCAATTTTAATAGTCACACATGCATTATAAATATTATAATTCATAATGGTGCAATGTAACTCATCGAATAATCGAAAGTAAGAATATTTTGCTCTTTAGCGAAATAAATTGTTGAACCATTGACCTATTCGTACTTCCCGACTACATACAACTTGAGCCATTGTAAATTGCGGAGATTTTTTTACACGAGATGAAACCCTTACGCGCTTAAGTTTTAGAATGTATTGTTTGGTTACAATTCAACGTCATTGTTGTAACCGAATAATTTCGTGTGAAATTCCTTCGTTAAAAGCGGTCTGTCGATATAAACAGTCGTACTATACGGATGCACTTTCATAGTGGCTTGTACATATGAAAACCAACCATCTGCCTATATATACGTCGCTAAAACCGGTTAATTGGATTCTACTGTACCTCATGTCGACGAACGAACGGAAATTTACATTTCCCTCTTTATTGCACCTCGAGTGAACAGACAATAACATGAACGGGACTAACTGTCATAAAAATTATTGCCACTGTAAGAAATTGTCCCACCAAAGATAGTAGTTGTTAATGAAAGTCCAACATGGCGCACTGTCATATATTTCTTGTTGACCTTTACTGTACCACTGTAAGGCGGTTAAAACACCGCCGTCACAACCGCTAGCGCCGACGGTCTAATAAATAACCTAAACAACAATAACTGCAAGACAAACTGGACGTAGTTTATCGAAAAGGATCCATCCTCACAAAACATGAGATGGTTGATTTTTTTTTGACAGAAAATTCAAATTTCTTTACATAATTTATATGGATTTTATCTTTTTTTTAAACTACGTCCAACTGTCTAACAATACTATCCCTTTTTTGTTACTTGCACGATAGCATAAAAAAATCCTTAAAATTTCAACTAAATTATACGAACTAAAATTATTTTTATTAAAACATTATTTGTTTTACATATCGCAATTTTGTGTCAAGTACATATAGATTCACGAAAGCTAGCGCGGAATATTAATGAAAATTTCATTTATTTCATTGAAATTCCGCACCAGCTTTCATGAATCGATATGTAGCAGTAGCCGCCAATGTGTTTTTTAAATTATTTTAAGTAAATTAATGATAACGCGCAATACACAACCCTACTTGCCTCGTATACGGCGGTTAAAAAAATTACTGCTAAATTTAAAGCTATAAAAGTTTCAAATAGTCAGCAGGAAATGTAGCTAAGCGAACAAAATGGGGATTAACGCGGCTCAATTCGCCGCTAGGGGCGCTGGTGGAACGTGGGTCTGGCGGGAACATTTCAAACATCACTTTGACAATTCTTTCATATTGACACAGGTCCCACGCATGAGTGGCGCCGCCTGGTGAGCGACAATACGGTAACCGCCGTCATTGCAGCACGAACCCGTATCGTAAATAAAAAAATGTCGCTTACGACGGCTCCTTACGATTCCTCCTCCTCAAGCTCCTTGTCAAGCAACTGCTGAAGAAGGGTTAAGGGCCTGTTTCTTTGTGTTGTGTTTAGCTCATTTTGCTGGAAACTACATGATTTAACCAATAGGGGACTGCATTGGCCTCTCCATATTTGATATAAAATTCATTCACCTAATTTGGACTTGTTTTTTACTAAAACCCTTGTATATGGTAAACTTAAACAAAACCATGTCTTAGAAAACAATACGTTTAGTTAGTAACTATAATTATAAATACGGTTCGCTTTAACCATTTGATAGTTTATTTTTATTTATGTGTAGTTCATTTGACAGATCTTACATTAGGTCAACAAATATTATATCAAACGACGGCCAAACCCAGTGTCTAAACCTAACAAAATTATAATTAAACTATTGCAAAAACTCCCAACGAATTGTCTATGAATTATTTTACAGCACCACTCTGTTTGCAATAATCGACACTTATAAAGCATCTCTTTCTGACATGTAGGAGTGAGAAAGACAGATGCTCTATTTGGGATTTACGCAAGAAATGCTAACATTGGAAGCAATTAAAAAAAGATTATTATAAAAACCGACCAGTAAACTATATTGGAAAAATATTTTATTTACACTTTTTTTAATTATCAGCTACTCATTTACCAGCCGGTTAATATACATTAAGATTCGGAAACATTACACTTTTAAGACTATTTTATACACGAATACTTAAATTATGTTAAATTTTTAGTTAATAATAGCTTTTGAAATGAAGAGCACATTTCCAATATTCTTATACCTATGAACCATCCCGCATAATTTTTTTTTATTTATTGAACCAGACATAAATAAACTACTATGTTTAAGCAATAACGTCTGCGAACGTTACCAAATTTCTCAGAAAGGAAAAGTGTTTTTTTTTCACTTTTCCATTCTTACTGAGAACACATACATTAATTAACTGGCAGTATTAACCTAAGAATCGTTCAAGTCCCGATTTAAATAAATCTCTCCCGAAATATACCTCTTTGACATAACAGTTGTTACACATAATATAATTTGCAGTTGGTATAATCTATTTTACAAAGTTAAACATACATATGTTGACGGATAATATCTATATTTGAGTTGAAAATTTAACTTCATCTTAAAACCATTTTCACAATCAAAATGTCAGATTATATGAAAATATATTATGTGAAGCAAAATTATGTCAAACTTTTTAGTAATGCTGTCACTTTGTTATTATATACTTTATTGGTCAATAGAGACACTTTCAAAGGTTTTAGAGAAAAATCTCATTACACATTTGACGTCCTTAGATATAAGGTGCCACGTTGACAGTTGTCATATTATCTTATTTGAGAAACACAGACGTGGTACCTTTTCCACGAGAATCACACATTTATCCAGAGCTGCCTTGTATTTATTAAATTACTTATAATAACGAAACACCTAAGTTAGGTTAGGAAGCCATAAAATCAAATATGTTACATAAATTACACTTAACATTAACTAAAATTATCATAAACTTTATAAAAAACAAAGAGTTATGCAGTAGAAGATTTTTAAAGTATAAGAAGTTGTATAGTTTTACAGCTAATACATATAGATGGCGTTGTACGGTTGAACGTCAAATATGTACACCCGTCCTTTACTCCCTTACCAATTAACGAAAGTGTCAAAAAGAGATGTATATATGATTATTTCTTCGACTGCGTAGGTTGTCACAAACTTCCAACTTCCACTTGTAGGTCAAATGTACATGCGATACAATTACATTGGCACCGACTACGAAAATAACAATGTATGTTTAATGGGAGCTACCGAATTGTCGCTCACCAGGCGGCGCCACTCATGCGTGGGTCCTGTGTCAATATGAAAGAATTGTCAAAGTGACGTTTCGTAAAACATCTATGTTTTACTTAAATTTATGGCATACAACACCATCTAGGTACTACAGCATATTTTTCTTATACTTCAAAACTCTTCTACATTCTGTTTGGTTAAAAATATCCTTAAACTAACTTTTTAGAATTTACATTTACCAATTCAGAACTTTTTCACAGTTAAGTAATAATAAGGCGGTGGTATTTCTCGCGTCGACAATTCCGTCACGGTACTGTGACAAAGTTCTATTAATGTTTAATTTTAATTATTATAGTATATTTCAGATTATCTCGCCGATTCTATTATAACATATTTATTTTTACTTCGCTCGATATAAAGTACGAGCACTATAAAATTCAGTAGTTTTGACACACCTATAGTTACCTGGGTGAATTTCAAAACGTTAAGTCCTTCCTTAAAAACGCTCATGAACTTTTTCGGTGTGATTTTACGCAAACCATTATTTTCCTTTACTATACTAAACAGGCTTTTCGTGGTCTAATGGCATACTATTTGTATGTATTTTTTAATGAGGAATATCGATTCAAAATCAGTCGAAAACGACAATTTTCGCACAAAAAATCAGTTTCTTTCACATATAATATTATAATTCAAGTTTTGGCTCTTTTAATACTTAAAATCAAGATCAAAGTATCATGTATATTAAAGAGTTGGTTAAAATTACATATATTTTCGTCATAATTTGAGTAGACTTATCAAAAGAGAAAGGTAAGTAATTTAATCTCCAAGTAATTGATTTGCATTGTGTTACGATAATTCGTGATAATAACAGCAAATTATGTAAAATGTTAACTGACCATCAGTGATATTATACTTTTTTTATATCACGTTGGTGGCAAACAAGCATACGGCCCGCCTGATGGAAAGCGGTCACTGTAGCCTATGAACAGCTGCAAATCCACGGGCGTATTTTATTATTGTACACTACTTTTTTTAGTTAAGGTTTAATATTAATCAATGTGATCAATTAACAGTGTGGAATATTTAACATTTGATATTAAGTTAACGTAACATAATGGAGATTTATTACTTTACTATGAAAAGTATGAAACACAATGAACGCTTGACTTTTTGAAATTCACCACCCCCACTTTTTAAAACATCTAAATTGAATGAATATTGTGAATTTCTACATTTTTAGCTGCTTTAAAAATATGTATTAAATACATAAATTTCTTATATGAGTTGTTACGTATAAGAATCTAAAAAGAAAAATAAATATACACTACAAAAACATTTTAATTTTATTAATCTGACTTTATCACTTCTAAATGCAGAAAATATTCACAAAATTCATTCTAATTATCGTTTTCAAACAAATCTATGTAATATTATCGAATACATCATGTAATGAATGTACAGTCAATAAAAATGGCAGATAATGTAAAAAATAGTAGTTTATGTGATTGTATATAATGAAAGGCATTAAAACTCGAGTGTGGGTTTATGAAACGAGGCGTCAGCATTTAATGCCTAAATATTTACAATTACATACACTGCTTTATATACACAGATATCATGGGCTCTCCATGATGCGTTGAAAGCGCATATATATCGACCGCCATTGCGACTTTCAGGAATAAAAACTCTCTCACATTCAAGTTTAGACATTTATATTTTTAAAATTCAGTGACAAACTAGAGTTGGCCCCAATTTTGCGTGCGTCATTGTATGCAAGTGACAATTCGTTTCAAACTAAACGTCATCTTGACTGATATTAGAATAGAGGTCAAATCAAATTTTCTTCTGTCAGATGTGTTCGAAATTTGAAAAAAGAATAACATTATCGAAATCGATGATATTATTTAGCTACAATAACATTTTCACAGATAAGAAATTTGTTGTAACAAAAAAGTTTAGTATTATGGGGGCCTTTATATGCGATTTTTGAATGCATTATTGAGGGCTAATGATATGTGGGTATATAATAGTAGTTTATGCAACAGTTATATAATAAGGGTTCTTACAATTCAAAGGTCGCGAATTAGACCCGAGAAATTTAAGAACCACTTTTACCAATTATGAGCTGTTGTATACACTAGTTTTTCTACGACAGCACATATAGCGAAAAAAGCGAAATCTTGAATGGTGGCAGAATGTGAAAGTCGTCGTATGCACTTTATAAAAATTTAAAAAATTGAGTGCTAATAGTTATATTGTATGATAATCCACAGGAGCATCGATAACAGAGTTCTTATGGAATACCATAGACAACGTTATAATGGATACTTTTTTAATATCGCTGTCACGTCATCTAATTGACAGATAAAAGTGCTGGAGTAGAAAATAGTTACAATTATTAACCAGGTGTGAACTTGGAATATTGTTGTATAAAATAGAGTAGGGTTGTAGTCGGTTATGCTCAAAGAATCAGGGAAATATACCACGCATACAGAGTGTAACCATAGTCGCGAATAATAAATTCATTCGGGACTTTTTTTTTTCACCCTGCATACATTGTCTGTACCCTTAACTGTCCATCAATGAACAATAGGATTACAAACGGACAGTTGTCAGCGTTGGCGATGTTTTAAATTAATAATTAGTATTACAATAAATTAAGGACAACACTCACACTCACGTATTTTTAGTAATTATTTGCATGTTTCAGAGATAAGATTCCACAGCGGCGCGCCTCGCCGCGCGCACCGCCCTCGACGTCAAAACAAAAAGTAAGTGAATATAATCCTTAATTTATTGTAATGTCTCGTGGTAGTTTAAATTCGTTTATCACTTATATAAGTTAAAAACTGATTCTTTAAAATTATTAGTTTGCATAATTGCTCTATGCTCTATGTGTTTCCGATGTCTCGGCCCGGGGTGGCGGGGATTTTGTGAATTCTGCAAAAAGGGAAATTTCAAAATTGAAAATAGATATAATCAGAGCCCGTAATTTTCAGGACGTATATAAGCACACAGGTTGTTTTAATACGGAGTGAGTTAAAGGCAGATAAAGTCTATCAACGTTCGATTCTAACGTCGAACTCAATAGTTTTGACACTATTCAATGACAGCATTATTCTTTCAAACGTACGAGTAAAGCCTTAAGCATGATGTATGTAGCTTGACGTCATTGAAAATTACGAGCCATGGCTCAAACACAAAAATGAGTTTTTGAAATTCAATATTAGATTGTATTACAAGGGATCAAAATAATATATTTCCGGCGAGGGCGTACATTGAATTCGGATTGAAGCGATGGATTGTACAATAAAATCCCGAACTACGGATACTAAAGCAGAGTCTTTAGCGTAATGAGGAATTCAAGCGTTAACGCCCAAGCCGAATATAATTTTGATACCGTGTGACACATACTGCTTTTCACACCAACCAAGAGGAAATAAACAAAGCCTGTAATAACCGAAATCAGCATCATACCAACACCACGATGCCACTAGTTTATGCCCGAAACGTAAAATAGTCTATGAACAGAAAAGTGTCACTTTCATCCCTCCTTGTTTCAACAGAAAAAACCCTTTTATAAATAGGTGGACTGAAAATTTTACTTAGCAATCGCCTTTCGTTGAAAGAAAACATCGTGATGAAACCGGACTAATCCCAATAAGGCCTAGTTTACCCTCTGGGTTGGAGGGAGGGGCAATCGCTTCTGCAAAATCTAAATCAAATTAAATATATTTATTTTGCATAAAATATGGTACAATAGATGGAAGAGTCAAAAAATAAGCACATACATATTTTACCAGCAACTGGGCATGCAAAAATGAAGAAATCGTGCACATAAAATCATATTTACTCGTACATTTTTACCTCACATTATAGGTATACATGTCTCACTAAAACTAAAACTAATCTAGCGCCTAAATTTTTGCATTAGTTGCCAAGAGCGGACACCAGAGTCCCCGCGCTGTTGGAAAACCCGGGAAAACCCGGGTCATTAGACAAGTTTTTGCACGGAAACAATTTAGATATAGGTCTTCATTTGCATGCCATTAGTGGCTAAACATGCATTGTCACATAATTATAATGTACCATCTTTTGTATACCATGTTTGTGCAATAAATTATTTCATTCATTTCATTCATTCATTCATTTCATTCATTAATTCATTCATTTCATTCATTCATTCATTCATTTCATTCATTAATTCATTCATTTCATTAATTCATTCATTTCATTCATTCATTCATTCCATTCATTCATTAATTTCACTTATTAATTCATTCATTCATTCATCCATTCATTTCATTCATTCATTCAAAAATATCAAGGAAGACACAAATGCTCCACTTACTCTGGTGTGCCGTTGGCACCGTCTAGTATCCTGAAGGTGGCCGCCCGCAGCGCGCGCGCCACCAGCTCCTCGCGCCGGAAGCTGCCCGTGGCCAGAGACCAGGCAGACACGTCGTTGAGGAGCAGGTTGATGGCTGACGATTGGACGTCGGTGAACGTGCCTAGGAACCTGTTAAAGCATTGACTTATGAAAAGGAAAAGACATACAAAGCATAACAAACGAAAAATGTGGGTCCGGATGATATTAGCTAACAATTTTGATGATACAATAGAAAAATGTTTCATACGAAAAAGAGCTTACTAGCAAACTGGAGAGTGTCAAATTAATATACTTAGACCGGGTTTACTCACTTCTATAAAGTCGAAAATAGCTCGACATGTTTCGGGACGGTCCGCGCCCCATAATCATGAGTGAGAAGCGCTTGTCGAGCTTTTTCGACTTTATAGACGTGAGTAAACCCGGTCTAAGTATATTAATATGTCTAATACTCACGGGAGTTTTCTATTTAAAATTGGTAAGTGTCAAATTATTAAATTGCAACGGTTAACACTCACGTATTTTTATCACAATAGGCGTGACGTGTTTCGACTGCATCGGGCAGTCATCGTCGGACAGACAGAGTGTTGTCACCTTCGCGGCTCGGGCATCACACCCGAGTGAGTGAGTGTTAACCGTTGCTATTTAATATCAGTAGTCAGTGATAAGACCGCCTGTTATTAGCCCTTACTGTTACTGTTCTGTATTATTATATTCTCTTGTAACTGTATTTCATCTGTGTGAGGTTTGCAATAAAGAGTATTGTATTGTATTGTATCAGTATGACTCACGAAAGTTTAAATTATATAAGTGTCAAATTCATACACAGAACTACCAACACTATGAAAACTTTATAGACTGTTGGCATTTATCGCAACATCACGATCTAAACAAAACTATATTATATATTATTATTGCGTCATTTTATTCGACTGATTGGATATCCAGTTCCTTTATTTTATATCTATGGAAACCAGTATTAAAAGTATAACAAATAATATTAAAAATATGTTTAATTCTTATGATTTTCCGTTAGCTTCCGTATTCCATAGGCACCTTTAGTGCCAATATTATCGTATAAATGCCCAGATGTAGATTTTGATCAAGTTATAATATGAAAGAAGTATATTTCTTTGTAAAAATAGCGCGAATTACTCATAACGTACTACTCCTCTAATTTACGAGAACACGGAATCTCCACATCACTGAAAAATACATCATCATCTTAACCCTGTGAAAACGAGTGCTGTAAAGGGCTCGAAACGTAGGATCATGGTGTTAATAAACGCGATTAATCCGTTCTAAAGTGTTTAATTTCACTGAAAAATAGTTAGAAACGTATATTCCTCATTTACATGGAAATTAATGAAAAATAATCAATTCTAATATTGGTTTATACAAACTCATACTAATGGCAAGGACCCACGCATGAGTGGCGCCGCCTGGTGAGCCAAAATACGGTAGTCCTTTTTTTCTGTCTTCCTACATCCCAAGCATAAAGAAATATACGTAAACATCACTCACCGCATCTCCTTATAACTCTCCCCCTCAGCGAACTCCAGAAAAAACTCCAACATCTTATCCGCAGCCGACACAGCCTCCTTCCCCTCCTTCCCCCCACTATCCTTCGCTATAACACAATCCGTCTCAAACTTATTCGTCAACTTCGGCTCGTCACACTTAATACTCTTCTTTATACTCTTCAGGAAAGGGTTCTCATCATCTTCAAGCTCCCCGTTGGGTATATTTTCGTCATTATCTTCGTCGGAGAGTTTGTCGTCGTCTTTGGGGAGAAAGTCGTCAGGGGTGACGAGGTATACGTCGTCGGGGGCTTCTTTGTAGATGCCGAGTTGACTGAAAAAAATTAGTATAGAAAACAATATGGTAGAAATATGTTGGTCGTTAACTTAGGTTCCTGAGGACTCGAGGTTTACCAGCGAGCGACGAGAGCAGTATACTGGTGTCCGAAGAGATCGAATCAGAAACACGCATGTATAAAATGATAACGGCAGAAATTACTAAAAAAACAACATATGTGTTTGAAGTAGTTCTTTTCACGTAGGTAATGTATTTTTATTTTTAATTGTCTAGAAAACACCGTGACAGAGTAAAAATAAATGAGTAAATTAAAGTTGTAACGTTGCTTACATTGGCCCTTTTCAGCGAAGAAAGCCTTCCGAATGACCACTCTGTCACGAGGTTTAGAGTTAAATAATGCAGATAAGTCAACGGTCACTAACCATGGAAGTGACAACTGTATTGTTATGTTATAAATTGAAAGAGATGTTGTTAGCTACAATGATCTGTCACCGCATTGAAAACTGGCTGATTTGGAATTAAAATATTATGTTTTTTATAGGAGATAAATGCTCTACATTTTAGGGCTTGATCGGGTAGCCGCGGGTGTTGTGGTTACGGCGCCTGCTGCGAAAGCAGGAGGTCGCTGGTTCGATCCCAGCCCTGCTCACCGGGGGCATTGGTCACTTTTTCTGTAGTATATGACACATCTTTCAATTAATATTTTTTTTATATTATAGAACATCCTTACACACATTGACTAAGGCTTGTTACGGGTACTCAGACAACGACATATAAAATATACAAATACATAGAAAACATCCATGACTCAGGAACAAATATCTGTTTTCATCACATAAATAAATGCCCTTACCGGGATTCGAACCCAGGACCATCGGCTTAGCAGGCAGGGTCACTACCGACTAGGCTAGGAGGCCTAATAATATAATTAGAATACTTACTGATTGTCATCCTGCGCGGATTCACAACACAACACATATTTATTATGTTTATGTATATCCCGAGCCAGTTCGTATTGGACGGTCGAGCTGAGCGCGTGCATGGCCTCGTCGTTGACCACCGTGTTGACGATGTTGGTGATGTGGCGGCGCTCGTGCTGACGGAGCGCCGTGTCGAATAAGAGCTCCGACTGTGCACAAAATATTTCCAAATTAAAATACGAGTGATTATATCAGTTTTGAAAGTTTACCTACAGGGGAGTTTAAAAGGGGTTGGATTTTTGTATGACCTCAATGGAAGAAATTGGTAGTCTGTTATACTCGTAGAATCGTAGAAAATTACACGTAAAACTGTGCATATATGTGTTGACATAATTCTCTTTGGAAACGCTTTATAAAGCGGTGTAGTGTATGGGAGCGTACCTCGGTATCGTCTTGAACAAACTCCAGTATATGCATGAGTACGTTTGTCCGGAAGTAGTCGCGCATGGCCTGGTTCTTCTTGGCCGGTTTCTTGCCTGGACGCGGTCCGGGGCCGGGGGATGGACGGAACGCCTGTTAAAAAAAAAGCTCTAAAATGTTTATAAAATTACGTCGTATATCATAAATAACGGTGTTTCATGACACGACAAGTATCAAAACAATATGAGCTCCGTGTTGCTGGGCGGTCGATCGTCCTACAATACCCAAACGTAATATCAAGAATATCAGTCACCATTTTGAACATGAGCACTATTAAGATATCGTTTGTTTTTAAACTTTTTAATAATGTTGTAGTGGCACGTGCTGACACAGCAGCGAGCGGTTTTGCTATAAGAGACAGTGGCTTTTGTTTGAAATATTAGGGCGCAAGGTGTAAAATTCATCTGAGAAGATTCGTACTATAACAACAACAACAACATAGAGCGAGCCACTGCCTCGCGAGATGGCTCGCTCTATAACCGGCTATATATATACGTTCGAGCAATCCATCGGATCTCCATAGTGGGTCCGCGACCATTTCGTGAGGCGGCTCGTTCTTTGTGGATTCCTCTATTGAGTTAAAAAACTTTTACATTAAGTTTTACGTAACAGTAGTCGATACCGATTACATAGTTACACGGTTACACGGTTACATAGATAGAACTCATGGTGCACATAGGTTCAAGCAATTCAAAATGATTCGTTTAATTCAAATTTGCTTCGAAAATTTAACAAAACACATGCTTTATAAAACATTATGATAGTCGCCCGATGCGCCGCAAAATTAGGTACTTATTTCAAGCCCTTAATGCAGAAAAAAAACTCAAGTGGCCCTTAATGCAGAATAGGTTGAAAGCCTTGCCTTAAAGAATACTATCAGCAGCAGAAGTAAATAAGCGGGTGGGTTGTTCAAAATAAAGCTCGACCTTATTATTGTCACAATAAGAGTGTGTCAAATAATTTTGAACATTTATACAATGGGTATTAAGATTCTGGGTGCTCACATGAACAGCTTTTGGTGTGAGGGGCTCCGTGATGCCGTCTCCGGTCTTCCCGAGTGCTCCGCCCTGCCATCCCATCTTGTGCATCATGCTGCAACAAGATTCATTTTCATAGTTATAATTGAGTTGCTGAATATCAAACTCGGATATGTCCGTGATAAACGAATACGACACGATTTTCATTTGCAAAGCACCATTAGTAAATTTTACTACCGTTAAGTCGTATTTATGTCGCAGTAGTGAGAGAGATAATGATATGTGATAAATGCTGAAATCCGTAATATTAAGTAGTAATGGTAAACAAGAACTTACGAAAGAGTGTGAATTGAAGCTCGAGTCGAAAACGAGAGCTTAATTAACATGAGTTGCTAATGATTGTACCGCTCGTGATACTTACAATGTTTTTCATCACATATGCGAGGAAATAAAAAAACTTACTAGGCAGATAAATAAATAATAGCGGTAGTCAGTTTCGTAATGGCCCATACAAAATGTATGAAAAAATGCGTTACGAACCTGACCAAAAAAAGGGACACTCTTTTTCTTTTCAACCGACTTCAATATTTCTAAAGGAGGAGGTTCTCAATTCGTCTGAATTTTTTTTTTTTTAATGGATGTTACCTCAGAACTCCGTCATTACTGAACCGATTTGAATTTTTTTTTTGGTTTCTTAAAGTAGATGGTTCCAGGTTGGTCCCGTTTTTTTCAAAATCTATTTCTGATGATGGGATCCATGAGGAATTGAGGGAACTCCTCAAATTTGAAAGGCACATGCATGCTGATTTGGGTGATTTCTTAAGAAACTCGAGCATTTCTTTACGAAAATCATGAATTTTGTGGAGTGGATCTGATAATGAAGACCAGGGATGGCAAAGTGGAACTGCTTGGTAATTCCCAGGACTATCATCCGATTTAAAAAAATATTTTTTTGTCTGAAAATAGATGGTTCCAGATTTGTTCCGTTTTTTTCCAAATCAATTTCTGATGATGGGATCCATGAGGAACTGAGGGAACTCCTCAAATTTGAAAGGCACATGCATGATGATTTGGGTAGTTTAAGACACTCGAGCATTTCTTTACGAACATCATCAATTTGGAGGAGTGGACCTGATAATGAAGACCAGGGATGGCAAAGTGGAACTGCTTGGTAATTCCCAGGACTATCATCAGATTTAAAAAAAAATTTTTTTTATGAAAATAGATGGTTCCAGATTAGTTCCGTTTCTTTCAAAATCAATTTCTGATGATGGGATCCATGAGGAACTGAGGGAACTCCTCAAATTTGAAAGGCACATGCATGATGATTTGGGTAGTTTCTTAAGACACTCGAGCATTTCTTTACGAACATCTTCAATTTGGTGGAGTGAACCTGATGATGAAGACCAGGGATGGCAAAGTGGAACTGCTTGGTAATTCCCAGCTCTATCATCCGATTTGAGACATTCATCTTATCTTTGTAAGGAAATACCTTCAAGATAGTCCTATTTGATTATAGTTCTATTTTAATGATGGAATTCGTGAGGGATTGAGAGAACTCCTCAAATTTTAACGGCACATGCATTCTGATTTGAGGGTTTCCTTAAGTAACTAAAACATTGTTTTGGGGGAGCCAACATTTTGATGAAGTGCACCTGATGATGAAGACCAGGGATGGCAAAGTGGAACTGGTCGATAAACCTAGAACCTTATTATCCTATTTGTTACATTCATGTTTTTGATTTGATTTCTATTCTGATGATGGGGTTCTTGAAGAATTCAGAGAACTCCTCAAATTTGAACGGCACATCATCATCATTGTGATTAGAGGGTGTTCATAATTAGCTTACGCATTTTCTTACTGTGGCCATCATTTTGCTGGATGTTGATAATCAGGGATGGCATAATAAAACTGCTCGATAATTTACAGTCTGTCATCCAATTTAACACATTATTTTGTTTGTTTTAAAGGTCTACAAGGGAGTTCCGTTTGATTATACTTCACATGTAATGATGGAAGCCCTGGGACATTAAGAAAGCTCCTCAATTTTCGATCGTACACGTGCGGTGTATTGGATATTTGTGAAGTAAACTGGCTAACTCAAACAAATTCAAAATTTCACTTTTACCGGGAACCAAATGAAGTCGGTTTTTTTTTCTTAAAAATTATTTAAAATCAACACTACTCGTGATTCTGGTTATAAAAAACCCAAAACTTGCTATACTTTGAAAAAAAAGTATTAAATGGTGTACACTTTTTTTTGCCCATATAATTGAAAATTATGTTAACTGGCAAAAACTGGAAATGTCCATACGAGTGGACATATTGGGGTTTGATATTTCTCAACTAAATTAGACCAGAGCATGAGAGCAGACAATATCTAGTCCTCTGTTCTCTTACTCCGGTTTGCGCTGGCCTTTATTTGTTTAATGATTCTATAAAATCCCTGACCTCTCTGCCTTGCTATTATTAACCCTCGGGGCTACAGGCTGGTGCTCCGGTGTCCTCCTCTCATCCTTCATGTCGGCACCAGCCCCCTCCTTCACCCAGCTCTGCTTGGTCCAGTCATAGCCCCACGGCTGGGCGAGCGCATGCGGCGGCTCTATGGGCCCATTGGTGTTCAATGGTCTGAAAAAATATAACATGTATAACATGTGTAAAAAAAATCATAGGCGTTGCCGTTATGTTCTAATATCAGTATTGCATGATACCATGTCATGCAATTAGTTAAGGCCGATCGCTTCGCCGTGTAATAGACGAAAGGGAACTTAGGGAGTACAGGGAGGGGAAGGAGAGGTGTAATACTAGCTTAAAACTTGCTCCAATGTGCTCAGAGATAATGGAGCACGTTCATGGCATGGAGTGAGCGTTGGTGCGGTGAGAGTGTAATTTTCAATCGGAATGTGTAAACTGCTCGTACCAATGAGTTTTTGGAACGTATGTTAATCTGCTCTTTCTGGAACGTATGTATGAAATATAATTTGATTAATCAATCGCTTTTTGGTGAAGGCTTTATCCAGGAGGGAATCCCAAACAAGAAAAATAAATAATATACCTAATAACAACATAACAGAAGTCTATTAAAGGCTATTTTATAGATGTCAGTTGGTTTCGTAAAACTAGCGCCTATTGCCACAGGGGACCCCGGGCTACCTGCGTCGTGGCATAAGCCGGGAAACCGCTAGGAAGCAGTGCTCCAATGATAATGGGTTATAAATAACTGAATTAAAGCTGTTAAGAGTTATACTAACATCAAATTGATTGTATATCAAAATAGCATGGGCAGTTTATGAATGGATTAATTCCCACACATATTTTTAGTTACCTACTTGCACAACATGCAAATTTACACATCGGCCCAGAGCCTGGGGAAGGCCAATGGCGGGGAATTGGGGGGGAATGTGGAACTCTCCTCCCTTCTGACAGAAAGTGGGGAAAGAGGCTACCCACTAAACCACATTGCCGTTTTGGGGAGCATCATGGGATCATGAACATACCTTGATGCTTAGGAGAGCAATATCTTTCAGCAGCACAAGCTGGTGCCAAGTTAAGCTCAATAAAGCTTGTGATGTAGGTACTAGGCGACAGTGTATATAATAGATAGATACATATACATACATAGAAAACATCCATAACTCAGGAACAAAATATTTGTGATAAATAACTCGGGTTTGAATCCTCCTGCTTCGTAGGTAGGGTCACTACCGGCTAGGCAAAACACTTTTAATGTTTGACAGTTCATTTTCTTGGGAGAGATAACATGGTCTGACTTCACACTGCTAGACTCTGTGCTATTTCTAATTTCCGAGTGCCTGATCTTATAAATTTTTCTTATTTAAAGTATACTCCTTTCCATTCCCCTATGGCATGAAATTATCATCCTTTTAGCCTTTGATGTTAATTTCCAGGTTTGACAGGTGTAGGTTAAGGTTGGGAGTAGGCACATATCCATTATCTTCTTTTTCAGTTTTTCAGATGATGCCATTATCAAACTCCAATTTGATTAACCTGATCTGCAGTTAAGCAATCCTGGGACTCCAAAACATCAGGACCACCCCGGTTTTGTCATCATGCTTCAGGCGACGAAGCAAAATGCTTTAGTAAGCCTGTCACACATGGTATTTGGCGCTTGATAATGGCATCATAGGATGGGCGAAACATGTCACGCGTAATTAAAAAAAAATATGTGAATGTTGTCCATAATTTTATTCTAATATTAATATGTCACACAATAGTTTAAATTCAGTAATCTCCAAAACAAAAATGACTGAAAATGTACCATGTGTGTTTTAAGTGACTTTGTATATTGTGAGATAAATAAAAAAACTGAAACTAAACTAAACATTCAAATTTCTTAACTACATCATACTTTTCAATTGGATATAATCCTTTTATTTATACAAATCTTTATTCAAAAATTCATTAAAATAAACGAGCATTTTAACTGTCTCAAAGTAAAATATGTCATGACATGAAAATAAACATACCCATCCTCTTTCCCGAACATTTCTGGGTCCCGATAGAGCTCGTCCTTCGCTATCACCCGCTTGGCCTTGGCTGGCGGCGCTTCCGGCGGTTTGTCCGGGGGCTCCGCACTCTTTTCCTCATTCTCAGAGCTCTCTGAAGGCACAGAGTCCTCCAAAAGATACGGCACACGAAAGTTGTCTGTATCGTAGAATATCGAGCTCTGGAATAGGTTGTAGTGCGGATAATAGTCCTGGGAACTGTGCGGCAACGATTCCCAACAGTTTTCCATCACTGTTTACATAAGAAAATGGTAATTTGAACACAAAAATAACTCGAAGGTAGTTCAGTTTTACGCGCTCTGCGCGGCTAAACGGAGGAAATTTAAGGTAGTATTTAGAAATAGTGAATTAAATGAACTTATCATGTCTTTCAATATAACTTTTAGAGTGAGAAAGTCAGGTATTTTGAATTATTTTATTTATTTTTACTGCGACGACAACAATCTCAGAAAAATGTAAATGTCAGATTGACGGATGTAGCTTTTGTTGCCAGGGTTAAAAAATCTTAAGTAGGGTGGAGCGCGCGCTAGTGCAGCGTTTTTTTAAGAACATCAAACATGACGCAGCAGATTTTTTGTTTCTGGACGGTCTATAAATAATTAATGTAAGTATGTACTATCGCGTTCAGAATTGCATAGGCAGTTAATGAATGAATTCATGTTGTACGCGTGTGTACAAGATGTTTTAAATGCTTCGGTATCAGAGTATTTTTCACAATAGGACTTTGGTATAAAACTTAGCATGTTATAAAAGCATGTATATTGTATACCATGTTAAGTTTTATACCAAAGTCCTCATAACATATACTCTTAGGTATTTAAATACAGCATGCAAACTTTTGTATAGAAGGAGTTGTGCCTATAGGATGGGCTTTATCGTCAACACTGTTAACACATTTACTGCCAAATAAAAACTACTCTAGATATCTGTTTTTTTGTAAGTGCTCGCCACATTGCGACAACCCGCCCAGCGAGTTGCCGGCATCTGTGCACAGTTCACCAGCGCCCGCCATGCGGGTTTCTGGCACCGAATTTGCGGACCCTTTGTAATCTCTATTGATACAGCAATGGCATACCGATCTCAGTCAAGGTTGTTGCTGTTTCTACAACAGCTAAATAAAGAAAAACACAATTTTAATATTTTTTATTAGTCTACATGATTTGTTTACCTAACTTATTGTATAAAGTAACACATTAAAAAAATTACGCTTACATATATATAAACGAAACAACGTAAAAACAAATAAAAAGGTCTTAAATAAAATTAATAAAAAATCTAAAGTTTTACTTTATACAAAATACCGCTCACTTTCTACAACTTGTCAAAAATCAAATGAAAGTATGTCAAAAAGATGTAGTTCAATATGATTGCACTTTTTATACAATTGACATAAATATCAAATTGCATTAGCATGCTTTTGTTTTTTGACAAGAAAATAACGAGTTGTTTCAGTTTCGATGGCGCCTTGCACATCCAAACCCGATTGCTGTTTCGCCAACTGGAACAAAAGACTTGTCAAATACAAGCAGTGTCGGGTGACAAGCAAAGTCCCTTAGTTCTACCACAAGTTCATAGCCATACATATATTAGTGGGTTTTACCACTAAAAACAAACCGAAAAAACATTTTAAAAAATATGACAACTTCTTATATACATATACAAAATACGAAAAGACTTTCTCCTCTACCTAATATTTCGGCTACTTTTTGAGCACCCAATTGGTAATCGTTTTTTGACACTTGAATCAAATCAAAGTGATAATCGTGATAATTCGTGATATTTTTTTGAGTTACATTGCCGGCCTAGCCTGGCAATGTTGTCGTACCTGGCTCGATTTACTCCGTCATCCAGTAGAAGCGGGAGCTAGTATCGTCCGGCAATGTATTACATTCCCGGCCTAGGCCGTCAATGTTGTCGTACCTGTCTCGATTTACTCCGTCATCCAGTAGAAGCGGGAGCTAGTATCGTCCGGCAATGTATTACATTCCCGGCCTAGGCCGTCAATGTTGTCGTACCTGTCTCGATTTACTCCGTCATCCAGTAGAAGCGGGAGCTAGTATCGTCCGGCAATGTATTACATTCCCGGCCTAGGCCGTCAATGTTGTCGTACCTGTCTCGATTTACTCCGTCATCCAGTAGAAGCGGGAGCTAGTATCGTCCGGCAATGTATTACATTCCCGGCCTAGGCCGTCAATGTTGTCGTACCTGTCTCGATTTACTCCGTCATCCAGTAGAAGCGGGAGCTAGTATCGTCCGGCAATGTATTACATTCCCGGCCTAGGCCGTCAATGTTGTCGTACCTGTCTCGATTTACTCCGTCATCCAGTAGAAGCGGGAGCTAGTATCGTCCGGCAATGTATTACATTCCCGGCCTAGGCCGTCAATGTTGTCGTACCTGTCTCGATTTACTCCGTCATCCAGTAGAAGCGGGAGCCCATGCGCGCGGGCTTGCGCTCGGCGTCGTCCGGCAGCGCGGGCGTCGCGTCCGGGAACACCAGGGCCGGCTCCTCTTTCGGCTTAGGCCTGCAATACGCATGTTACTAGTTAAACCTGCTCTACGTCGCCGTTTCAGGGTGGCAATGCGATGGGGACCATGGCTCAGTACTTTTGGAAGTGTTTTTTTTTTAAGTTTTATTTTTTATTATTATAAAGCTTTAATTGTCTTGTTTCCACGAATGTTATTCATTGAAATCAAACACTTTAGAACGGATTAATTCGCGTCTTTAAGTGTTTAATTGTTACGTTTTTTTGATAGGTAAACAATTAATTCATGAAAGGAATTCAAATATATCATATGTCAAGTCGAATCATTGACATCTCGCGATGATGCATGAAGGTCTAACAAAATCTCTCGTCAAAAATGGTCTCGACGGAAGATCAGCGTTCACCCTGGTCAGCATTATGCTGAACCAAGTCCATTTCACGGTAAATATTGTAGGGTAGCTGTCTTTTTTTCATCTCACTAGTCTCAATATAAGCACGAAAGTTGAAAAACTTTGCCACCGAGTGTAATACAACATTTTTCATCTCATTTTCATTTTCATTTTTTTTAT
The DNA here is from genome assembly GCA_949128165.1 of Lathronympha strigana. Lineage (NCBI taxonomy): Eukaryota > Metazoa > Arthropoda > Insecta > Lepidoptera > Tortricidae > Lathronympha > Lathronympha strigana. The sequence goes on along the minus strand of OX421926.1, from coordinate 9,511,886 downwards.
TTTTTTTTCTTATTTCCAAGCGTCGGTAGCCCAGCGGTAACGCGTGCGACTTGCAAACCGAAGGTAGCGAGTTCAAATCTTGCCGGCTCGTACCAATGTTTTTAAAGAACTTATGTACGAAATATTTTATTATACTCTTTGTCCATGGGGTCCCAGCGCACGCAAGTTTTTCGTAGAAATCGCGAAACGTCTGGTTGCCGGTGACCGAAGAGCTGGTGGCTTCCTCGCACAACGTATCAGCATTGCGATACAACGAGGAAATGCTGCCAGCACCCTAGGTACAATGCCTCTAGGACCTGTTTTAGATTTAAGATAAAGGTAGGCAGCTAGGTAAGTTACACTAACTGTATATATTTGGAAAATAAATGAACTTAAAAATTTGCTTTATGGCGAAGAAAAACATTGTGAGGAAACCGGATTGGTCCCAAGGCCTAGTTTACCCTCAGGGTTGGAAGGTCAGATGGCAGTCGCGTATACTAGCGCCTACGCCATCTTATTAGTTGCCAAAAGGGATCCCAGGGTCCCTGAGCCGTGGCAAACTCTAGTAAGAAGTACACAAGCCGCCACCGCGGTCTCTCCGCTATCCTCCAGCAAGGACTCGCGCGCACGCCACCTCTCCTCTCCACCAAGCTCTGACACTTTTGAATGACATAACAGTGACGACCAACTAGATATCTTCTTCACCCACGAAAATAAATTCTTAGCCGCATCATGTCGATATATCGAACAGATCGTAACCACTAGCACCATTGCCTAAAAAGTTATTTTAAAATGATTATTGCATTGACATAATTACCTGTTTTAATTCCATTATATAATCTAATTTTATTTCTCCAATATGTACTTTTGACATTGTTTACGCATATACATTAGTTAGTTTAATTTTAGTTAGTTTAAGTTTACATATTTCCGATTATATTTTCAATTTTAAAATATATTGTTATTCGTTGACCCGTACTAAACTCTATTTTGACATTGTTTTGCGCATTGACATTTTTGATTAAATTGACATCTTGTAAATTAATAATTATCACTTAGGCATGTGTATATCGTAATATTATATATTGGTTGTACAATTGTAAGTTAATGCATGATAGTAATTAAGTAATAACACCATGACAATTAGCACGTAAAGTTTAACTGTTAGTGCTGATTGTAACTATAAACAAATAAAGGTATAAACAAGTCACCTGTTCGTGTGGTGCACTCGGGCTTCGGTGAAGTACCCGAAGCCCGGGCGCTCCAGGTTTAGCTTGTCCAGCATGCACTTGTCAAGGACGCCCTGTGTTGTGCGGCAGCTGAAATAATACAAAACGATTTAAGGTCGGAGAGATGAAAAGCGTCATATCACTCCCTATTTAGTTTTAATTTTTTAGTGCTGGCCCCAATTTCACCACTGACAAGTGTGACAACCTAAAACGACTGGCTGGAAGGCTACGGAAACCGCTCACCATCGCGCGGACTGTGTCTGTTTGCCACCACTCCGATTGTGGACACTTACTGTTCGAAGCTGAAGTCTCCGGAACTCTTATCGATGCAGTTTGCGTACTGGTTGAACTCGCTCATACAGGCTCTCTTTACCTAAACAAATAAATAAATTATTTAATATTGTCTTCTGTTACCGGGAATGTTATTCATTGAAATTAAACACTTTAGAACGGATTAATCGCGACATCATGACTTTTTTTTACAATTTATATTTTTAATTTTGCCCTTCAGGCTATGTATTAGCAGCTTTATAAGCCCCCCTGGGCATTGTAGACCAACCTTTATTTTTGTTTTTAATTATTTTTATATTTTTGTATGTAGGTAGTTTGCACAAGTAACTTTTCTGATTGAAGGGGAGAATTCGCATTCTCTCAGTCATCATCTTAACCCTGTGAAAACGAGTGCTGTAAAGGGCTCGAAACGTAGGGGCAGGGTGTTAATAAACGCGATTAATCCGTTCTAAAGTGTTTAATTTCAATAAATAAATAATTAATGATTCAGGCGTTACTTTGCGGAATTCCATATTAATGATGAAAATAATGTTACTTTGCTATTCCGCCAAACGTGCCAGTTGGTGCCAACCCGACCGTATTTTTTGCATGCAATTAATGTTCCCACAAGTTTTGGCCACGTGTCGGACAAGTGTCAAGAGTCGAGTATCGTGCGAGACAAGGACAACGCGGGCGGTTGTACTGAGTTTCGCTTCGCCGCGCGCAGTGCTCTCTGTTTTAAATCGACACGAGTTGGGAATTATCTATTTGCACCTCCTTTGTACAATTGACATAGGTACATAAAGTGCTAATTATCGCACTAATGCGGTGGTAAAATAGCACCAAATTCACTGTAAACTCAATTTCATAATGATGTAAAATGTAACTTATAATTTTATTTTTGTAAGAATTTTATTAATTATTATAATACACTTTTGATCTCATAAGGCGACAATGAGAGACCCAAAGGATATTCAACTTAACCGATATTCTTTAAATAAGTAAGGCTGGCGAAAAGACTGTTACTTTCTGCCGGACTATACGCGCTGTGTCCAGGATTACTGCCTTCCTTAGTTATGTTATTGTTACATAATAATATTTGCAGATGCATTTATAGTGCAGATGTTATGTCAAATAATACAAGTAGAATTGTTATTTCTCTAAAATTATGAACAGCAACAATGTGGTACCCTAGATCACTTTTCATACAAAGATTGTGTCAAAAGTAATGAACTTCGAAGGCACTTTTTTTATACAAGACTGCATTACTTTTATATTTAATTACTTTCATTTGTTAGTTTTATTCATAAATCAACGTAAATTAGTAGGTTTTGACGAGTAATAATGTTGATGTTATCATAATTTTCTATATAAGTTATAATTTTTTGTTATGATTAAAAAAATATATTGCCTTGATATACGCCTGTTTCATTATCTATCTCCATAATGTTAACCTACAACTGGACTTTTTAGGCTTTCAAACTTTAAATTCAAATATCTCTGGTACATTTGTATAACTTACCTTTAGCCCGAAAACGCCACAATCAACAACCATTTTCTTATATGTTTAAGAAAACTATGAAAACGTCATCCACTGAGCTGTATCCCTTATTTTGAAATTATACTTTCACGTTTTCACACATTCGTTTTCAAAGTTTTACACAATTTAGCCGTTTTAGTAAATTTTTAATATTTGGAAATTCCCATTTGAAACATTATTTTCAAAATGGATACTCCATTTACCTTGCGAAAGAACTCCATGGTGCACGCGGTGACAGCCTTGCCCTCATTGATGCACTTGCGAGGATCCTTCTCCTCAAACCGGCAGAGCATGAACTCCTGAAGAATATGGTTTTTTTACAATAAAAAAAACTTTTGGAAAGCTTTTTTCTTGGAGGGAAAGTGCCTTAAATGCTTAAGTTAGCTCACTTTACTCAAATTAAACTTTTTTCTAAGCTTTATGTATTGTGCAGTATAGTGAAAAGTATGGTCTATTGATTTAGCATGTATTTTTCACAGGATTAAGATGATGTCATCATCACGGTAAGTTATCAAACTCGACAAAAGCTGTGATTAGTGGTCATACCAAAATACTTAGTATATACATTTTATTTAGAATTAAGATTTGTTTATTATTTTAAAATGTAGATATGTAAGAACAACACACTAAACCTAATAAACAAGGCATTTTGTCTGTCACAATAGGACTGTATTAGATTATCTGAGGGAATGTATGTCTCTTACTGTATAGAGTAGTCAATAAATTGATAAAAATACCAGATCAAAACATAACCTCATTTTTGTGATTATGCAATCAGCAAACCATTTCAAACAATAACAAGGACATTAATTATATATATATTCATTAGGATCTACATTTCTCTGGTTATTTAAGTTTTAATACGTACATTATTGACTTGCTCGCAATATTTTCCCAGATGGAAAGAACCTGCCCTCAGAGTGGCTCCAGATAAATTGACCTCGGGGACGGTCAATTCGGACTCTTCGGGCAAATGGACGTCGGCGGTCAACACCATTTTAGCTCACTAAAGTTTCACTGGCAATTTAGATGTTTAAATCGAAAGAAATTAAGAAATTCCTTCCACTGATACCGTGGAAGAAATCTAAAGATATTAAACAAATTAATTGAGTAGACGTCCGGAAATACTGCAAGTGAGATAAAAAATAGGAATTGTAATGTAAGCATGAAAGAGCAAGAATGATACTTAAATTTTGTATCATTGACTTTTGCATTTGATAGTATTACTTTTGTTTGACATTGACATTACTGTGTTCCTTTATACGGAATAATTTTTTAGAACCAAATCTTAAATAAACGATACAAATAAAACAATGGACTTCCGGTTGATGTCCAAGATGTCGAGGACGCGTCGGGAGTAGTTCTTTGTTTTTTTTGTTTGTTAAAAGTTGTTTAGTGCGTAATATTGGTGGCTTATTATACAGTGAACTAACAAACAAGCATGCAGATAATGAAGAAATAGTCCTGACACCTGTCTTACTCTTACCACTCTTGGGATCATCACCAGGTAGTCCGCGCCACGTGCTATTTGAAATCCGCTATCATTTTAAATAGCAAGGCTCCTCACCGTACGAAGTCACGCCCAAAGAGCGAATTTATTTATTTATCTATATAACCGTACAACTTTTAAGCCAAACTTTGACACTGGCGAAATTGTCCTATTGGTTGGGCAGAAGCCATTTTTTTTAAAGAATTGATTGAAATAAAACAATCAAGTTAGAAATTTTCAATTATAATTCGCATTACATTGTATTTATATTATCAATGACTAGAAAATAACAATGTTAGTAAAAGCAACGAAAAAAACAACATTCATTTGATCCAATGGTCCATAATTAAAATCTAGGGGCACGGTAGTGTCCCTGGCAAGTCGAGGATTTGTGTGACTCTTATTTCTTCATATTTTCAAGCTGACTGTTGTAGTAACCTTCTATCTGTTCTTGGGTGAGTCCTGGTTGAATTTCATCTGAAATTAAAGTAGGTAGAGTTAAGTTTTTGTTGTGGGTATATACAATTACTGTGATTGATATCGGTAAATATTAAGAGGCTTACAGCATTTATTTACTAAAACAAATAATCGAGACTGAATGTAAATTATAGTTATAATAAAATATTATATAGTCGAGGCACTGTTTACTGTTAGAGTCTCTGTGTAGGTACTACAGGGCCGAGTCACCGTACCCCAGTAGGTACCTCTACACGGTACCAGTACCAGTACACGGTAGCTCAATTCCCTTTTTTTAAACATTGTCTGAGCACTTTCTTATTATCTTGAGCGAAACACTGAGAATGCAGGGCTAAAACTTAATAACTAAAGAATGTTGAGTATGAATTGCGGCCTGCTAGCACAACATGTAAGTTAGAATTTAAGTGTCCGAAAAAATCCTAGCCACTGTTCCCGACCCGACCCTACCTAAATTATCGAGCTATGCGGATTTGTTTGAAGTAGCTTCCATACAGGGCAAAAGTATTTCGTGGAATGCCTCATCAATACGTGGCATGTCTACAAGTATGAAGCTCCTATATTCATCGTTACCAACCTCCAAATAGCTCCAGGTTTCCTGTAGGCGTTTGATAAAATTTCGGGATATCGTAGCGATTTTGCTGTAATAAAATAAATACAGTTAATAAAGAAATTAAACTATATACTTTGGCAAACCAAATATGGCATTACATTTTTTTTACTATACGCCTTCTTGTTTTTTGTTCGGAAAACAGAGAGACATATAGAAATAAAAAAACTACTGCTGACTGTCTGGACTTGGTTTGCCAAACTTTATCTGCGACGACGCAGGAGCGATTGCTAACTACCACGCACTCAACGCTTGAAAATGGAATCCTAAGATCTCCGAAATATGTCACTCGTAGTCGGTTAATTAAGGTTACGAGGTTAAGATAAGCCACTGGCGGACTTAAAGCGCGTGCGTTGTCTTCCATTTAAACTTACGTTTGAAGTAAGCTTGTAAAATTTATTTGGTTAGTTATCAGAACAAGAATAGAGGAATTTTGCGTCTAAGTACACACAGAAAAATCAAGGGTAGAGTTTTTTTTATGGATTAATGTCTCGGTAGCTCAATTGATGAAGCGACGGGCGGGTATCCCATAGTCGCGAGTTCGAGTCTCGCCCGAGGCAGTGATTTTTTACACTTTTCCTTTATTTCTAAGATTTGTGGTGTCGTTTGCAGACGTCTCTGCTCAAAAAACTAATTTGGAAAACACTCAAACTATAGTCCGGTACTACAACTATGGTCCAATGTAATTAAGCATCATACCAATAAAATATTTTGCGGTAGTTAATTCTACTACCTAGTGGTAGATTTGTATAGAAGTGCGTCTTTGAAAAAAATAGTCACCAAAACGAAGGTATTATAATTAATTTTGTACCATAAATGGTAGAAAGGTTTTGGACTATAGTTGGGGTATGTTTGATCGTTTTTTTTAACCTACCTGCCCCAAATAATATTTTATCTGTGTCGCAATTTCATACGGAAAGGTAAGTGTGACAAAAAGACATCATTTCGCACGCTGTTCGCCTAAACCCGCAGATAAAGATATTCAACTTCTTCTTCATAGCGTTATCCCAATTTATAACTCGGCTCAAGGAGCCTGGGGGTCCGTTTTGGCAACTAATCCCAAGATTTGGCGTAGACACTAGTTTTACGAAAGCGACTGCCATCTGACCTTCCAACCCAGAGGGTAAACTAGGCCTTATTGGGATTAGTCCAGTTTCCTCACGATGTGTTCCTTCACCGAAAAGCGATTGGTAAATATCAAATGATATTTCGTACATAAGTTCCGAAAAACTCATTGAAACGAGCCGACAGGATTTGAACCCGAGACCTTCGGATTCAAAGTCTCGCATCATACCGCTGGGCCACCAACGCCTTAAAAGATAAAGATAAGATAAAGATATTCAACTTACCGAATCGTAATTTCTCCTCCCCATCCGCGGTATATTTTTAGCCGGTATCGTCTTGATAACGTAGCCCATCTCGCCCTGATCGTAAGGCCCATCGGCCTCGTTGCTTCTCCCCACCCTCGGTATATTCTTCCCCTTAATAAAAGACCCTTGAATTTCTAAGAAACAGATTAGGCAGAAAACCGCGATGCCGAGGCTCAGTTTGAATCCCATGGTTAAAAAAATAGTTGTCAAATTTTGGCGGGAAGCGGGTACGTTCCGAATTTGGTGGTAAGTTACTGATGGTGTGTCAATGGTTTTCACCAGGTTTTATACGGATGAGTTTCGATTTATCCCGCATTTTGATGATAATCTGGTGTTGCTAATCGGAATGTTAAGTAGGATTATCATTCGATCAATGAGGGTTGAGATGGTTATCTTCAATTACATTCGATTTAACGTTATTTGTTATTTTACTAGGTTACTTAATAGACAAGTAGCATAAGGAACAGATGCATCGGATTCACTGTGCTATAGCTACTTATAGGCCTCGAAATGAATCTTATCTATATATTTATTTCGCGTACGTCACAAGTATATAAAAATTCACAAGGATATTTTCTTTTTATGTGAACTTGCTTGTGTTGTTCGTATCGGCTTTTTACATTCTTCACACGAGAATGGTTTCTCACTGGTGTTCGCTTATATATGGCCTATCAAAGGTAGCTTATAAGCAAACTGCACGTTGCAAATATCACAGACGTATGGTCCGCTGTACGAGATTGTTTATGGGCTTCCGCAAGGGTCGGATCTCGGTGACCTCAATTAAGTATAGTTAGTTTTTTACCTTTTTTCATATATTTCCGTGTTTTTTTTAATAGTATATTGAATAAATGATAAATTTCACGTATAAAAAAATATGTATGTATGTAAAAGAACTGAATACTAGTTCCATATTTTATTAGTATCACTTACAGACTACGTTAGTATCTTACGCTTATATTTACAGCTAACAGCAACCCTCCCCCGCTTCATCGATCCCCTCTCTTCACATGCAGATCTATGAAGCGGCCTAGGATGGGATTGTATACGTGCTTTTAAAGACTTAAATTGCTTGACACATACCTCGCAACAGTGCGGTTCACCTGTATGTAAACGTTCATGGATTTTGAAATAAATCCGCCTTTTAAAAATTCAAATTTCTTCAAATTCAAATTTCTTCAAATTCAAATTTCTTCAAATTCAAATTTCTTCAAATTCAAATTCTTTTATACACTTGCCACGAATATGGCTTAAGGTCTGTATATACGGACCCGCAAGGTGCCAGAGTATGTCAACTTTTTTTACAGTTACTTATATCAAGCGAAAGGTTTCTCACTAGTGTGTGTACAGTTGCGATGATTTAATTGGCTCTTTATGGGATTTTTTTTTGCAAATTATGCAGTTAAAAGGCCTTTCGCTAGTATAAGTTCGTTTATGAACCTCGTAATAATCCGATCTCGCAAACTTCGCAAACAAGTATATACATTAAGACCTATATTCTGTAGTCTATGTATCAAAAAAAAATTAATAACTATTAATGAGTATATTGGTTCATTTTTAAGCATATAGAAAGGTTATTCATGTCATGTGTTTCTGTTCATGAAGGATTGACCTGGTGTATGAAATTTCGATCACACTTTGTCGTTGCTAACTTTTTCGGTATATGAAGTTTGATATGTTGGATTAAATATGTCAAAAACATTTATTCTGGATTAAATTAGTTTTTTTGGAGAAATGTGAAATGGCAAGTAAAAGTAAAAGTAAAGTAAAAAGTATTTTATTGAGCTGACAAAAGTGCTTAGGTACTACTTACATTGTTTTGTTTTAACTCACACAAGTATCAAGTATCAGACACATCCCTTTTAATTGGGTAATTAAGCTTGACTCACTTTAGGATGGGAAGAGACGGGACAATCTGTCAATTTCTGTTGAAATAATTAGGTGATAGCTCGGAACCCTCGGATGTCACATGACATCGCCCGTTTTCTATCGCTCCGACCCGTTCTACTCGAAGTGTGTCTCATCCCTTATTAGGTTTTTTCTAGTGAATTTTAGGCAAATCAGTAAGTGCGGACAGGGTTTGTGCGTGAGTTGCGTGTCTCGATCGCCTCGTGGTGTAGGAGGCGCTCTAACCCAGCAAAGACATAGTTTTGACAAACATTAAATTATAATAGCCTATTTTTCTCTAATGAGGATTACCGCGAGTCGATTTTTCGCTAGTGGCGCTAGTGGAACGTGGGTCCTACGGGAACATTTCAAACGTCACTTTGACAATTCACTCACTGACACAGGACCCACACATGAGTGGCGCCGCCTGGTGAGCGACAATACGGTAGCGCCCTGTACGTTCGAATGGGAACTTTTCTTCCGAAAGTAGGTAAATAGTAAAAAAATAAAACTTAACTAAATCGTTTTTTTTATTTACGGTAATTTATAGATATTTTTCTTGCTTGTGAAGATGACGACATATTTGTCATTTATCCGTTGAAAACGAAAGCGAACAAAACTTATTCACGTAAAACCGTTAAATCTACAACATGTACGGCACGGTTGATAAATAGGAAAAAAGATAAGATAACAGGAAACAGGAGATCCTATTTCCATTCGTAGTAGTCGTTGTTCCAGCCGTACTCGAGGGGGCGCCACCAGCTCGTGGTGCGCTTGGGCCAGGTGTAGGTCCAGGTGCCTTTTCGCCGCGTCGTGCTTATGTACCAACGCTTCCCCCCTTCCCACATGCCGGCTAGAAATAAATTTAGTATTATACGAAGTATTAAGGCGGTATAAATTGAAAGAGATGTCATATACTACAGAAAAAGTGACCAAGGTCCCCGGTGAGCCGGGTTGGGGTGAGGGTAGGTAGTGTGACTACAAAAAAAACATGAATCAAAGCATTTATTAAATTTAATAAATGATTTGCTTCATTTCATGCTTTACAATTGTATTAAGGCGGTAAACAAGAAATTGCTCACAAATTCTTGTATCGCCCGTGATACACACAATGTTTTTCATCACATTTGCGAGGAACAATAATTATGATATAGTTGTAGTGTAGTAGTCCACAGTACACCGGGATGCATGCGGCGTAAGCCGTCTGGGCGGCCCGGTTGGGCGGAAAAGTACTATGATAATCCATTATGTTTTGCTTTTTTATTTGATAGTTGCAGTGCTTTGGTTTTGACTGTTATGCTGTAAACTATTTTTGAAATAAATGAATAAATAAATGAACAAATGAATGAATTATACCCATGGGCATCATAATACAGCTTAGATCTAAGTATGCTTGCATATGATATAATTTTCGAGCAAGTGTAATAAATACATATATCTTTTGGTTACAGGTATTTATATTCTTACACGCATTGACGTGTGCGTCCATCTTGTACTTGTTCTCGATCTCGTGCATCATGTTGTGAAGGTGGTATATATCCCAGTGGAACTTCTCCACCTTCTGCAGGTACATCAGGTGCCCCGTGAGCCCCGGCTCCGAGATGTTCTTCCGTACTTCTATCGCTGTCTTGTATAGGTCCAGCATTTTTTTAAATGATTCCTGGAAACGTTAGACGAGTCAGGGATCCAAACAGAAATTCGGTCTTTTTTAGTCTCGAAATACCTAGCCCAATAGTTTGGAATAGTTTTATGGTCACAATAAACGTTGGGTAGTTAGAAAGTGGCGCAGTCAGAAAGTGACCTACCTCGAAAGTGACGTACTCAGAAAGTGACATAAGTACTAAGAAAGTGACATCCTTCGCCTAAATGCAATATCATTTTATTTAGGTAACTATGTCGTATTATTAGGTTGGCCCATTAACAATGGATTAATAAGCCGAAGAAAGAATTAATTTTGTTCTTTTTGTATGGAGAAAATATGGAATACGATCCCTGTTTAAGGTCGTTGGCAAGTAAGACAGAAAAGGACGCTTCCATTTTTTTAATACTACGACGGTGACAAACAATCATACGGCCCGCCTGATGGTAAGCGGTCACCGTAGCCTATGAACGCCTGCGACTCCAGGGGTGTTACATGCGATATACGTGGTTCATGTACTATCGCGTTTGCACATGCACTATCGCGCATGCGCAGATTATGAATGAATTCATAAATTGCCCATGCACTTTTGAACGCGTGTGTACATTCCACCGTATGTCGGCCATATTTCGTCCGGACAATCCTCCAGATCTCCGTAGTGGATCTCCATATCCGCCGGCACCCGCCAGACAAATCCGGCAGATATGCCCCGTAAATGTCCAGCTAGTGGCATGCACATTTAGAATCCATTAAGAACCCATACCTCCATACTCCTGAAGACGAAGCCGATCTCAAACGCGGCGCACTGGTCGCTCCGCATGCGGATCTCGAGGGTGCGCCACACCATGGGGTTGGTGCCGTGGATCAGGTCCGCGGCCGACACCATAAGCATCTCCTTTTGCTTCGACTCTTCGTACCTGGCGTAACACGTGTGTCATAAATGGGCGGATTTTTATTTTGTTGTCGTTTTTTATCGCTTCCGATTTTAATGAAATTTGGTGGGTAGGAAGAGTTCCTTATGCTGTTCAAGATATACCCAATTTCCCAATAGTTATGTCCCACATTTTTGTCCACGGAGTAACGAAATCGTATGGGATTCTCGTAACTCAGTATTTCGTGTCTATCTAGCGTAGAATAAGGAACTCTACCTACCCACCAAATTTCATTCAAATCTGACGAGAAAAAAAACGACAACAAAATAAAAATATGCCCAAATAACGCTACGGTGAAAACATTGACTTTAGGGATGACTCACACTTAACCGCGCCTCTACATGCTCGGGCTCTCGGCCGAATGTTTCGGCCATGTTAGTACACGATCATTCGAGACAGACTATATAGAGAAAATTTAAGCCAGACCAGAGACAATTTAAGTACTTTTTCAGGTAGTTTGGTTGAGTTAAAAGGTGTCTTAAATAATTTCACTTCGGGTAAAGCTATTTAAAAAGTGTCTTAAATAGTTTCAATAACCAAAGCTATTTAAAACACCGTTTAACTCCCGAAACTACCTGAAAAAGCTTAAATTGTCTATGGTCTGGCTTAAATTTTATCTATATAGTCTGTCTCGAATGAGCGTGTACTAGGGTGGGCCGAATCATTCGGCCGAGAGCCCGAGCATGTAAAAGCACCATTAGTACACGATCATTCGAGACAGACTATATAGAGAAAATTTAAGCCAGACCAGAGACAATTTAAGTACTTTTTCAGGTAGTTTGGTTGAGTTAAAAGGTGTCTTAAATAATTTCACTTCGGGTGAAGCTATTTAAAAAGTGTCTTAAATAGTTTCAATAACCAAAGCTATTTAAAACACCGTTTAACTCACCGAAACTACCTGAAAAAGCTTAAATTGTCTATGGTCTGGCTTAAATTTTATCTATATAGTCTGTCTCGAATGAGCGTGTACTAGGGTGGGCCGAATCATTCGGCCGAGAGCCCGAGCATGTAAAAGCACCATTAGTACACGATCATTCGAGACAGACTATATAGAGAAAATTTAAGCCAGACCAGAGACAATTTAAGTACTTTTTCAGGTAGTTTGGTTGAGTTAAAAGGTGTCTTAAATAATTTCACTTCGGGTGAAGCTATTTAAAAAGTGTCTTAAATAGTTTCAATAACCAAAGCTATTTAAAACACCGTTTAACTCACCGAAACTACCTGAAACCGTGCGTTTACATGCTCGGGCTCTCGGCCGAATGTTTCGGCCATGTTAGTACACGATGATTCGAGACAGACTATATAGAGAAAACTTAAGCCAGACCAGAGACAATTGAAGTACTTTTTCAGGTAGTTTGGTTGAGTTAAAAGGTGTCTTAAATAATTTCACTTCGGGTAAAGCTATTTAAAAAGTGTCTTAAATAGTTTCAATAACCAAAGCTATTTAAAACACCGTTTAACTCCCGAAACTACCTGAAAAAGCTTAAATTGTCTATGGTCTGGCTTAAATTTTATCTATATAGTCTGTCTCGAATGAGCATGTCGTAGGGTGGGCCGAATCATTCGGCCGAGAGCCCGAGCATGTAAACGCACCAAAAAAGCTTAAATTGTCTATGGTCTGGCTTAAATTTTATCTATATAGTCTGTCTCGAATGAGCGTGTACTAGGGTGGGCCGAATCATTCGGCCGAGAGCCTGAGCATGTAGAAGCACCATAAGACGGGACGGGACGGGACGGGATGATCTGTCAGTTTCTACAGAAAATGTCACGTGACATCCGAGGCGAGCTATCACGTGATTCTTTCTATTAAAATTGACAGAAGTGTGAGTCATCCTTAATAAAGGAATACCTTAGGAAAGGAGGACACAGAGCAGAAAAAAAACGTCAAAAAAACGTTTCAAGGTAAATAGTGAATTCGCAAGCGGTCTTTGCCTGAACATGTTTGTTATGTAAGTTTTTGACAAATATCTTTTCCCCTCACTAGCTCGGAAAGCGCTATTTTGTCCTTTAAAACTAGCGTGGCATTTTATTCACATGTGGGTAAAGTAATTTGACCTTGCTATAATTCCTATCACTTACCACCCGCCCAGTATAAGTGTACTTTATAGTAAATATGCGCAATAGGAGGTCACACCTTAAGGCCGTCCCCTATGCCAATGACTTCGGCGATTTGAGCTTTCTTCCCCTACCGCTTCCTTTCCTCACCGGTTATACAATACGTCAATAAGCATAAGTCGTCACCTAGGAAGAGCTGCTTGTACTAGGACGAAACCCTATAAACTACTAGTGCCTACATAGTGGCATCTCGAGCCGGCGTTTTCGGAAAAATGCGTGTAATAGTATAGTGGAACCAAATGTAGACCAAATACCTAGCTACATTATATATTTTTTCAAGCGTTGTGCTTGGAGCTGAACAAAGCCTATTCACTTTAAAAACAGTGAAATATGCCGGGTAGCCCCTTAAATTAGTCAAGTCTCATCCCGCACTTGGTAAGCTGTTGGTAATATCTAAGTGCCAGGAGGGTACTCTTACTCTACTCTACCTATGACAAATTTTGAAATTGAATTTTGAATGGTTCCTTCAAGATAACTTACATGTGGATAACATTTGAATTGGATATAGTCTTTATTTTCCTCGCAATAGTCAGGGGAAAAATGTTGTATTACACTCGGCGGCAAAATTTGTTCAACTATCGTGCCTTGAGACTAGTTGATACCCTCGTAAAGCTCAAGATTCAAGTTATGTTTATGATTGTAGTTGCCTTGCCTGGCCTAGTGAGGGGAAATGAACTTTATACTATACCTATGGTTAGACATATCAAAGTGACTCGCCGCCTAATAGTATCACCGTGACTATGTAACAGGGACCGACGACGTTACAAAATAGCGGTGGTTGCTGCTTCATTCCTGTAGCTACCTCTTCGTCACTCGCATCGCGATGTAAGGGCTAAATCGGCACTGCTCGGCCCCCGACGCCGTACTAAGTGCAAGACTTGCACTTAGTACGACAAGGTAAGTATGGCAGTATGGCAATTATTCAAAAAAATATTTTTCCCCAACAAAAAATAAATACGCCCACCTGCGTGCTTACCATGAGTTGTACGTAGGCGTTAGCGACTGCGCGTTTCTAAAGTATGTCCATCTCGCTCTTGCTAGAGTGGTGGTAGGAGCGAGACGGACATACTTTAGTAGAATAGTGATAAAAATTTCCAATTCAGCAAACAAATATTTTTCTACAACATAAAATAAAAAATGCCCAGCGGGGCTAAGATGCCAAGTTGATATCCTGATAATTGCTGGATAAGACGATAGTTTGTCGGCACGTTCTGACAATGTCTGATAATTTTAAACAGTTCTGTCAAATGTCTTTGCATTTGGCAGCTGTCACCGTCGCGCTATCCGCAGTTTATCAACTTACAGCATTATCCTATGACATTCGCAGATAACCATCTTAGGCCCGCTGGTGCGAGTAACAGAAAGTGATCGACTGTCTCACTGAGATGCCCGTGACGCAAGTAACGGTGACAAAATCACATCGATATTTCACTGTGACTTTAGTAACTGAAACATGTCACGGCGATAGGTATAAAATGTAACGGTTTCCCCCATCACGTACTTGGTGTTATACACCGGGCGCCGCGACGGAGGCTTGCCGTGGAGGTTGTCCCAGGACTGCCCACAGGTTTGGCCAGACAAGCCTGAACAAAAAAAAACAGGTCAAGTGCGAATCACTCGCGCACCTAAGGTTCCATACAAACTTTATGTTGTACGGCATGGAGTTAGTTAGTATGCGAGTTTGTTTTTCCTTGATACTTATTTTTTATTACGTAAACCAATTTATAGTTATTTTACATTTGTTGGTTAAATTTCAAATTTAGTTCCTACCTAAAAGTTTATTTTTATTTAAAAAAAGTGATTAAAGTTAGGGTCAATGTTAATTTTTCCTGTAATGTTTATAAATCATAAACTTCGGAAATAAGGGGGGGGGGGGGGCGGGGGTATTTATATGAAACATTATCGTTCATAAATTTTAAAAAATATTTAAGAATGTGCAAATCTATCCCTTTCAAACACATGACCCCAGTAACTAAACTTTGTTAAGTGGTGTGAAAACATACTTACATATTAAAACGAGGAAACTGCTTCGACACATAGTTCGTTATCACGTTGGTGTGTTTCATAACATTTTAGTATTTACGTACAGTAATTACAATATAAATTTTATTGTTAATTAACGCGATTAATCCGTTCTAAAGTGTAATTTCATTGAACAACAATTGCAGAAACAGACGACAATAGACTTAGGCTGGACCAAACTTTTTAACCAAGAGTAACGCTTACTCTTGGATACTAATGTCAAAATCCCATAGTAATTTGACGTTACTATCTGGGAGTAAGCGTTATTCTCGGAATAAAAATTTAGTAAAACGCAGCCTTAACCTTTTCCACGCCAAAGGCGTATATATTGGCACCGCCGGTTCAACGCCAATGACCGATATATCGGTCACAGACAGAGTAAAATAAACCTACACTGGTAAAGCATACAGTTCAACTTCAGTTTTGACATTTAATTGACGTGGCGTCTGAGTGATAGCTTGTGCGTTGGACATGGCGTCGAAAAGGTTAATAGCTTTATTTTCTTCAAGATAGCATCCAATGAGATGTGACCATGTGTCTACCGTTTAACTGTGGCGTCTCACTACGATTGAACGCGGGTGACCACGGCTTAGGGAGCCGCTTTAAAGACTAATCCCAAGATTTGGCGTAGGCGCTAGTTTTAATAAAGCGACTGCCATCTGACTTTCAATCTAGTGGGTAAATTAGGCCTTTAGTCCGGCCCCACGATGTTTTTCTTCACCGAAGCGATTGGTAAATATCAAGTATTTCGTACAACTCATTGGTACATCAGGATTTGAACCCGTTACCGCTGAGCCACCAAGGCTTAGCTAAAAAGCGCGGGTAAAGGCTAGTAATGGAAAATTGAAACATTTTGTATAAAAACATTTTCTTTATTTGTATCATAAATTAAAACAAATGCAATCAGTCTCCATCAGATCTCGCTTTAGCAAATAGCAATGTAATTAAAAATATTGTTTTAAACACAAGAAAAACATGTACTTAATTGGGTGAATCAACTATTTCTTGTTTCTGTACAGTCGAGTGCAAAAATATGGTTCGACGTAATCGACTCATAAATATGGTACTACGCTCTTATTACACCGGCATAAGGTGCTATGGGACATATTTTTGAGTAGGATGTGCACCACCATATTTTTACACTTGACTGTACCGTCAGCCAGGGGACAAATGCAGTACAGTTAGAACAAACGCTTGATGTATCATGGAAATGGTATAAAACTACCAAAAAAAGTGTTTTATGATTTTCAATGCCATAAAACCGTGATATTAAGAGGCCAAAATTGTGGTGGACTTAAGGGACTTCTCATTTATCGAATTCAGATGTTAACATACATACATAACATACATATATACATGGCACTCAAGTGCCACGAGAATTAAGACCTCAGGCGATTTTAAAAGTGACCATAGAATACCGTAACCATTTAACTAATGACAAGAAATAGTTGATTATGTCAAGTTTTTTATTTCACAGCCGAGGATTGAACCCGCGACCATCGGATTGAAAGTCGTAGCTCTTACCGGCTCTTGAATTTCCCTACTTATTTTTTCATATAAAAATAAATAATTAATCAAATTATCTTGCTTACATCAAACAGATAAGTAAAGTCAACTAATATAGCCAAAGTGCCAAAAGTATGTATCTTTATTTTTTTACACTACGACGGTGACACACAAGCATACGGCCCACCTGATGGTAAGCGGTCGCCGTAGCCTATGGACGCCTGCAACTCCAGGGGTGTTACATGCGCGTTGCCGACCCTTTAAAACAAAAGGAGGCTTCACTGTGTTGACAGCTAAAGGGGCAAGCTTTGCTCCGTGCGTCCTCAGCTGTCAACACAGTGAATCCTCTTGGAGCTCTGGCGACCTTACTCACCAACAGAAACACAACACTATGAGTAGGGTCTAGTGTTATTTAACTGCGGTTTTCTGTAAGGTGGAGGTACTTCCCCAGACGGACTCTGCTCCAGATTTGAGCGAAACGACATTCGTTGTGCTGTGCCCTACCACACTAAACGATATGCATCCGCTGTGCCCATACCTCTCTTGAACATTAAGGTCTTGTTTGGTACGGTACATATGTTTGGCACTTTGGCTGTATTCATAATATCTGTAGTTGACTGTACAATACATTTATGAAATGATACCTCATGACTCTTAAGTCAACCAAACATAAAAAAACTTAAGACCTAAACCTAACCCTTTCTTTCTTGACAATTATTTATCAAATAATCAACCATACACTATTTGACAACGGTGACCAGTTTGACAATTGTCAGCCTCACTGTTACTGGTATAGCAGGCGTCCGTGGGCTACCGGCGCCACTTACTATTGGGTGGCATGTACACTTCTTAGCCACCAAAATGTCATAAATAAAAACATCGTTATTATCACTAAAGACTACTACTTTTGTGAAGAACTCTTGACAATTGTCACAAGAAACACGACAACGTCAAAAGAAGAGTCTCGAATAAAAAACCGAAACTTCTTCGAACCACTACTGTTTCTTGTGACAATTGTCATAACATCTTTACCAAAAAAAAATACTTATTTATTGGCGATACTTATACTTATACTTCTGATGTCGCTTATATTATATCCATGGGCGGCGATGACCGTTTCCCATCAGGCGGCTCGTCTGCTCGTTTGTTACCTTTCTCATAAAAAAAGGTATATTATGACTATTTTATTTAAAATATCAATTCGGTGACACGCAAGCAATACAAGTATACAGCCCGCCCGATGGTAAGCGGTTACCGTAGCTAATGGACGACTGAAACGCCATTAATTTTAGGAATTGTCACACTATTCAGCGTGGTCTGTAGACAATTTCGAATTGCTTAAAGTGAGTGTATGTAGGTCTAGGTCTAGACGGCGACGGGGTCCGGTCGCGGCAGTAGACCTCGGATGCTGAGGTCATAGACGACCTCCTCAATCTTCTTCACGTCATACTTGAGAGCGTCGAAGCGCTTGCGCAGGTGGTCGTTCTTTAGGTTCAAGAGTCTGAAATAGAATTGTATTTATAATAAACTACCCGACAATTTAAAAAATATTAAAGATGACACGGTATTTAACTGTGGCTAACAAAAGAAGCATTTTATGACATGCTGGAATATGACAATTATTTAATTAAATTGAATGCAAATCCTAATATTTATGACTAATCTTAAATTTAAATTTTATATTATGTGTTATTTTAATCTTTAATTGTAATTTACATGATTTATTTGACATTCCTATTTCATTTTAAACTTATTTTTTGACGTGTAAAATTGTGTAATTTTATGAATAAATGAATATGAATATGAATATTGCTATACACGGTGCCCGTGAGCATTGCGTGAGATTTTAACAGCGTATTCATGAGGCTACGAAACAAAAAATGTCATATTAAGTGCATTGGATTAGGGCTAGTTTCCGAGATAATTGCAATTTTTATTTAATTCCACTCGGTAAATAACGCGTATAACGCGTATTGTAATGTGATAATGCTACTATGTGGTCTAGTCTAGACATGATTTTTGACATAGACATTTTTTTTCAGCCTTTTCTAAATTAAATTTACTTACCATGTATCAAAGCATATAAAAAAGAAAAAAAAAAGCTTTTTTTTTTTGGTCAAAATGACCAAAAATTATGACATTTTTTATTTCTTTTAGCCTCTAGAATATGCTGTTAAAATGTAAAAAATAAAGATCAATATTATGGGACAATCTTACATAAACCGACCTAGTCCCACGGTAAGCTTAATAAGACTTGTCTTGCGGGTACTAGACGACGATATACAGGGTGTAACCAAGCTACCGAACGATACTTCAGCTGATAAGGTCAATAACCCTGAGTACGATCCTAGTGAAAGCCTCCAAGTGCATTTATTAACTATCGGGCTCCGTGGTCATCAAGTTCATAAGTATCCGGTGGGTCTGTAATCTAATAATCGCTGAAGTAATTGTAAGCCTGTTGGTGTTACCTGAAGCCGGCGTTGAGCTCCATAACGAACTTGGAGATCTGCAGCGGCCGCGCGTAGTCGCCCCGGGTCACTGCGTTCACCGCCAGCCGCGACTGCGATACAACATTACAATGATACTGAATTACTGATACAATGAGGATTACCGCGAGTCGATTTTCCGCTAGGGGCGCTAGTGGGACGTGGGTCCTGCGCGAACACTTCAAACGTCACTTTGACAATTCTCTCATACTGACACAGGACCCGCGCATGAGTGGCGCCGCCTGGTGAGCGACAATACGGTAGCTCCCATTGTAAGAGCTCCCAAGAAAAAAATAGGACTTCCGGTCGATACTCAAGATTGGCGTCTCTGGAATAGTTTTTTGTTTGCTATGTTGCTTAATATGTAATATTGATAACTAATTGTGCAATAAACTATCGAAGCACTATACAGCTAATGAAGAATTAATCCTAAAACGAGTTCACTTCTTTAGTCATCAAGCGGCAGTCCCGGGATCTCGCTTCTGAGAAACTATATCTTAAGTATAATAGCTATAAACTTAACATATAGGGAGGCCAATTACCAAACAACGTCGCCCAAGTGGCATTATATTATTCTATTTATATAATATACTGAAATATTGATAGTACGTGACAGTGGCAAAATTGTCCAACCCTCGGACAGAAGCCATTATTTAAAAGATGAGAAAAAAAATTAACTTCTATAAATAACGTCTGTTAACTTTTTTTTATAAATAATGGGGTATGTCTTTATTTCATCACACTTGCTCGGTAATGGTGTTATAACGCGCAGGCGTATGGAGCGGTTAGAGCAGATTTAGTTCCCTCGGGAGTTATGGATTTTAGTACAATATAATTCCCGAACTCAATAAATAATAAAGTTTATTTAATAAATAGATTCATTTGTATATTTGTTTTTTTCCCTAACAAGTGTGATGAAAAACATTGTATGCATCACGGTCGGTAAAGATTACAAACTCGAGTCATTAAAACACCTCCGCCTGCAGCGTCGGGCTTCTAACAGACTCTCGTTAGTAATCATGTACTTACCTCCCTAGATGCACAATGTGCTATTGTTTCACTACGGCTGCAAGAATCAGTAGGTATACAAAGAAACCAGCAGTACTCACCAGTTCCGTGCACATCTGCAGGAGCCCAACCAGGTAATCTTCCACATCCAGGTGGAAGCCTTCCTTCTCCTCCACTGCGCTGACTGCAAAATGTTTGGCCAAATTTACAAATATGGATATGTCTATGTAACTACTAACTACCTATTACTATGCATTGTTATTACAGCTGATAAGGTCAATGACCCTGAGTGCGATAGAATGAAGGATGAAATGTAGAGAAAAAATTCAAAATTCTAAGAAAAAAATCTATTTGTATGAAACAGCTGATCGAAAATGCACAATGTATCGATAAATATCAGTAGTCGATAAATAAGAAGTCCCGATGACAGCTCAAAAGTGCTACGAAAATTCCGGCTTTTGATGATGGTGCATTTATGATACAGAAACGAGACAACAAACAATCAAGTTCTCTTGGAATGTAGACTTTATCATATCGTCGTAAGTTCTTAATTTGAAAGAATTTGGTTGTCACTTAGGATGTTTCAGTTGTATTGGTAATTTGTCTAAATATAAATTAGTATGCGTTGTTTGAAATATAAATATATCTGAACGCACCCGTGTTACACCACCGCGCAAGTAACGCGCGTTGCGAACCCTGATAGTTAATGCCGCCTTAAGGCGGAAGATTTTGTGTCAACGTGGAGCGAAACTTACTGCCAAGCACATCAGCAACAGTGTCATGTGTCGCCAGGATCCCCTTCTCTAGCCAGATTGTCAGCGCCACGAGGAAGCAGTACCGCTGGGTCATGAAGCGCCAATGGTCATGGTATCTGCCAAACATCACCATATTTACCTCCAGTAAAAAAAAAAGATAGGATAGTCATTATCGGGTTCAAGTCCCGCCCGAGGTAATTAAATATTCCACTTTTCCTTTTTTTCTAAGATATTATCCCTCGTTGAAGGAGTTTTTATAAGTTTAATTTGTGTATCTGTGACATTATATAACCTTTTTATTTTTTTTCGTCCATTCGGACAGGCTAAGACCATAAGGCCATACTGCCTCGTCTTCAGTAGATTCAAATTTCTTAAGTCAATTTCAGTAATACATTATAGAACCTTTGGGAGAAACAAATTGGGTGCAGTTTTTTTTTATATTGAAATACTTTCTTCTGATTCCGTTTCGCAAATATCATAATTACCATATTTCTGAGATGTTGCAATGTCAAAACAGAGAAGTTCCAAAATGACAAAAATCCAAAATAGATTTGTTTTCAATATGGAAAATACGAAACAGTCATGAGGTTAACACATTACGTCCCATATACATAATGTATAGTCGGTAAATAGAACAAATCCTTCAAATACCTAGTAATTTTTATGACTAAATATCAAAATGCATTAGTTTGATAATAACCGTATTCAAAAATACCAATAATTGATAAGTTTAATTGCCTGATTTTTAGTTTTTCTTTTTGTTTTTGAAACATTTTGAATGTGACTTTAGCACATTTTGGGAAATGAGAGAATTGAAAAAAAAGGAATATGAATTATAGTCATATCGAGAATACGGTAAATTGAGAAGTAGGCGTAAGACATGACAAGATTTGGACATTTTGGGACAAGCCTGATCTGGCATTGCAACATTCTAAAAATATGGTATTATGATATTTGGGTTTAGCAAACGGGAACCGACTTTGTGAGGATGGTTCTCATTATGTTCTCTGCTACATTCGGTAAAGAAAAAAATATTCAATTAAAACATTTTCGTCACAAAACGAATTTTACTACAGTTCCTGCCTGTGTCATGCCCATCACATTTGCAGCGTTGTCACGTTGAATCGCTATAGAAAATATTTGCACCAGGAAGGACCCGGAGCGAGGGTCAAGGCAGTACATCCACCTGCGTAGTTGCGCACCGTAATCGCCGTTTGACAATGGAATCCTAAGATTTCCGAAATCTGTCGCAGTGACTAAAAACAGTGAGTGTTATCCGTAATACAACTATCAATATTAAAACGTAACAGTTTTTTTAGAACCCCTAGATTTAAGGATTAAGATAGTAACAGGCAAAGCCATAATACATAAATTTGGAGACTAACTTGTAGTAATCTGTAGACGGCACAGCTGTCCGAAGCTTGGCATAGCCAGAGCGCGCCTTCTCAAACAGCTCACGGGCCTGTTGGCATGCTGGGACAACTGAAATTATATGTAATTTTCCTTTAGTAATAATAATAAAGATGTTTATTCAAGAAGTTTGCATTACATATATAAAACAACAGATGGATATAATGATATGCAAGTCAAATAGAACAAGTAAATGTTGTTTTAAGAGAGGTATGGGCACAGCAGATGCATATCGTTTAGTGTGGACAGGAAATGTCTTCTTGCTCAAATCTAGAGCAGAGCCCACCTTACAGAAAACCGCAGTTTAATAACACTAGACCCTACTCATAGTGTTGTCTTTCTGTTGGTGAGTAAGGTCACAGCTCCAAGAGGATTCACTGTGTTGACAGCTGGGGATCCACGGAGCAAAGCTTGCCCCTTTAGCTGTCAACAAAGTGAATCCTCCTTATTTTAAAGGGTTCAGCAACATGCATGTAACACCCTTGGAGTTGCAGGCGTCCATAGGCTACGGTGACCGCTTACCATCAGGCGGGCCGTATGCTTGTTTGTCACCGTTGTAGTATTAAAAAAATATGCGAGATGGCTCAGCTTGTGTCTGTGATATGAGCCCTTCAAGTACTTAAAGGTCCCGGCCACAGAGGCTGTTATACTGCCGATGTAGCTGATGCTGATGTGCTAGTTGGGCTTTTATGGGTAAATTTTTTAAGTATACTTCTTTTCTTTTATTAAGCTATTGCATAGCTTCTATCGCGGGCCTTGAGCGCGGGGACCGAATCCAGAAATTCCGTAACGAAAAAAAACCTGACGCTCCCCACTCCGACGGACCGAAACCGACTTTATTCACTTTGTTACAAAGTTCTTTATCGGGGAAAGGATATATCTCCATACGAATGTCGCTAAGTGTCATATTCTATACAAAATATTGAGGACAGTAGCCCTTATTACCAGAGATACGGCGATGTCAAATGTCAAAATAAACACTATTATTTTTTCCCGCCAGAATCAAATATGTTAAATCGATTTTGTAATCGATGCATAATATACTGGCTGGATCGAATTAAAGGCAAAAGGCGCCTAATTTTTTATTTAGACTGCGAATCGTTTTGTTTTTTTAATCGATACCTTAGTGCAAATGCAAAGTCGTACTAAGTACCATTTTAAATTTGTGAATTTAGCACGTTAGTGCACAACGGAATAAAGTGGAAATTTCATTGGCATAAGAAATATTAGTACCTACAAAGAAGTAGAGTATCGAAATATGCCTTTGTCTTGTTTATCAAATATTTTCTATTGGTATATTAGATTTGTTCCTTATTGTGATAATCACAAAGGTGATATTGCTGCGTGCTGTAAATATTTTGTTTGTGGTGTTCGAAGACGATGAATACCGTATGTTTTTCGCCTATAAAAAAGCTCTCTTTCACTGCAGACGAAAATGTACCCAAATTTATTTTAAGTTTTTTTTGTTCAGTAGTGTCATAAACAAACAGAAATTAAACTTAAGTAGGTACATATTTGTCACTACTGACGAAAGTGCACAAAAAATACAAAACTGTGTTTTTAGGAAATGAGTTGAAAAGTGACCAATGTGCCGGGATCCATTAAATCTATGTAAATATGATATGTTTAATGCTGTGATAAATTTGATAATAAATAAAATCACTAATAATGGTAACTTTGTAGCAGCCCGCTGTCTCCACAACCAAAGGCATGAACATGTATTGTATCCATGTCCTATAGACCTAAGTTGCTTATCCACGAATGTCATCTGATAACCCTTGGAGTGCCTGAATGCCGGCAAACGGTCGATTTAGTAAGTCAAATTTGACATCTGGCACCTGAACAGTTAATGATAATGCTATAAGTTCATGAAAAGACAAGTTGCATGGATAGTGCGACGGTGATTGCTGTCAAATGTGAGTAACTGTATAGAATTATCAGAAATTGTCATACAAAGGTGACAAACTGTTGTCTTATTACGTTACGCTATCCGTTTGGGATCTTATCCCAGAAGGGAGCGCACACTTTTGCCGCTTCGCCACCGCTAGAGTTTCGGCAGAGGGCTCCTGCTACGTGGGAAGTGCGAGTAATATGGGTGGTCGAAATTGTGCTAACGCATGTAACATCCCACACTGAACACCGCCCCGTTTTCCACAGCACCAGGGTCACTCCATCTTGCTATCAGTGCGGCTAAACCCAGTGGCTCCAGAACGGAATGAACACCCGCTGACTGAAGAGACCTCAGGACAATATCATTGAGGTCTTAGTGACGCGGAATCCAACCACTACAAATACGGCAACTCAATGTATATATGGCTGTCAACACCCACCATGCATTGTACAAGCGGATGACATACATACCTCATAGCGGGCCCAGGGGAGTACAATGGCCAAACGCAACGATTTTGCCTTTGCGCAAAGAACAATGTCACAAAGCCAGTACGGTTTTTATATTAAATATTGGACAAGGATAGTTTATAAATAAACTCAGATTTTTTTGTACGATTACTTTTCTAAAAAGGCTTATTACTGAATATGAACAACTTGATGGATTAGGATGGCACTTATTACAGTTCTATCTATATGGCACTAATGGAACTAGGTATCGCCTATATCCCCGTTAAATTGATTTGATTAAAATTATTTTAACTTTGCGCAAAAACATTCTTAGATCATGGCATGCCATTAGTCTCATTAGATACATTTTACTAAATAATGGCATCTATTTTATTTTTGTTGTCTAGCAAACTGATCTTTTTTTTTTATACTACGACGGTGACAAACAAGCATACGGCCCGCCTGATGGTAAGCGGTCACCGTAGCCTATGGACGTGTTACATGCGCGTTGCCGACCCTTTAAAAACTTTAACACTCCTTTTTTGAAGAACCCCATATTGTAGTCCTTTGGGAAAACAGTGGCAGGGAGCTCATTCCACAGCCGGAGCGTCCGCGGGAGGAAGTTCCTCTTAAACCGCACGGTACGAGACCATTTAGGCTCCAGGGTATGCGGGTGAACACCCTGCCGACGGCGAGCGGTGCGGTGGTAGAATGCAGCCGTTGGCATCATATCAAACAATTCCTCGGAGCACAATCCATTGTACAAGCGATAGAATACACATAAGGAGGCGAAGTCTCTCCTTAGACTTAAGGGTTCGATATCGCTCGTGAGTTTGGGATCGTTGACAATTCGGACAGCACGTCTTTGGATCGAGTCAAAGGGGCCCAGCTGGTATCCAGGTGCTCCCGCCCAAAGATGGCAGCAATACTCCATATGAGGCCTGACTTGAGACTTGTATAATAACAGTCTTTGCCCCGGAGAGAAGTATTGCTTAGCTCTATTGAGCACACCGAGCTTTTTGGATGCCAGCTTGGCTTTCCCTTCCAGGTAGCTACGGAATTGGACGTCACTGGAAATGTCTTGCGTAGCGATGTTGTCACAAAACCAGCACGGTTTCTTCAATTACATTTTGGACAAATTTCCATGCGATGCTAATATTGTAAATTTGATGAACTATTATCTGTTACCAATTCACACTAAATTAAAACGCTGAACGGATTAAGGTGAAATTTGGCATGGGGATGTTTTGACTCCTAGGAAAGGACAGAATAGTTTTTGTTATGAAAATCATCCTATATAGAGGTGCAAAGGGGAAGGAAGCAAGTGAAATAGTCAAATCTATAATTGCATGGGCAGTTTATGAATGAATTCATTCATAAATTGCCCATGCACTTTTGAACGCCTGTGTAAATGCGAATAAAGGCCTCTGCCGATCCTATCATAAGATCGTCCTTGGTTGAGATGAGACATAATATATACTTACCTACCTAATGAAAGTTTATAATTATTATATGCGTGACGTAATTATTTTGGTATCCTCGCAATGTTTTTCTTCACTGGGAAGTTAGTTGTAATCAGGTACCGACTGACATTCTGTGGGTTAAATTCAGTGAGCTTAAGGCAGTGTTGTAAACCGTGATCAAAAACACTCGGCCTTGATTACTTATTTCATTGAAAGATAATTTATGTCAACTTGGACGTACTGTTTAGCATATCTACAGCGTATCCAGCCACTGAAAGATTAATATGTGGTCAAAGATACATACAGCTGTCACAAAAATGCTGGTGATTCGATTAAATGTGTAATCACTAATCAGTATCGAATTGTGGTTAGGAAAATAAATAAACAAAAAATGTTTGACAAAAAAAACATTTAGTCCTATTTTTTCCAAATCAGATTACAATATTGATCACCAGCATTTTTGGTATATCCTGAATTATTAACGAGAACAAAGAATAACAGGTTACTGTAGTTGCAAGTTAGTTGTTTGTTTTATACGGCCCCGGAATTTAATTAGCAATTTACAGTTCAAGTCAATTGGGTATTTAATACTTATGGTAATAAAAATACACTACCAAACATTATAATACTGCGCAGACGAAGTCGCGCTAGTAATTGCATAAGTTGATACAAAATGATATGCAATAGCTTTACCGCGGCAGTCCCCGAGTGCCACACGTATTTTTTATTTTGTTATAAGTTTAAATTTCTTTAATAATATTTAAGTACTCTTTTTGGTTTAATAAATATCTTAGTTTTTCAGACATACTGTTTAAATATGTGAAGTATATTATATTATGTAAGTATAATATAAAAGTAAATAAATATAAAATAATCAATAAGAAGGTTGCACAACTTTTTGTAGATGCAAAACTAAGTTTTTATAGGAACTAGAGGATTCACGTAAAACAAATGCATGAAATTAACTTACTTCCTTGTTCACTGTGATGAATGACCTGCAGAATTGTGATCGCTTCTCTCGAGATTTGATCAACCTCCTTGCAGACTGTACGAATAACCTAAAATTATTGTGAAAACATGAAATACATATATCCAGCCCACGACATAGTACATTAAGAACTAACAAACTATCAGATAGTCTAAAGCAATCCTCAAACAAACGAAAATAGCGGTTTTTCATCGAAAAACAAGATTTTTAAATTAAGATTTTTCGATATTGGTCTTACCTCGCGCAATTCTTGTTCCTCGTCAAGTGTTTTTTGGAACTCCGTAAAGATTGACGTTATTAAGTGATTATCACCCATTGTTAACGTTTACTTGTTTAAAATGTATTTAATATGTAAATAAACAAGTTAAAATGGTTTGCAAACACGACCGGAACTCAGGAAAGAGTGGAAGCGGTGCGGCAACTGCGGCGGGGCCGGCGTGGCGGGGGAAAGAAACGGATTGATTGGCGAAATAAATGACATTTGCGTTTCGTTTCACGCATTAGTGTGAACGCTAATGTTGCCAGCGTATTTATCGGAAAACGCGTAAAAATTTGTGCAGTCTTTTAATATTTGCGTTTAGACTAGTAAAATGGTTAAATAGGCGAATACAGAATTGCAGAAACGTTTAAAAGTATTAAATTGTACCAATGATCCATGTATTTAGTCGCGGAGGTGATGGCCACTTATTTGATCGTCCATCATGTGGCCAATGTGTGGACACGTCGTCACGATTTTGAAGAGCCCATGAACCCATGATCGCAGCGATGATGGCTACTTTCATAATCGCCCATCATCGCCGATCGATCGTGAAGAAGCCTTTACGGGTGTTGTTTTAATAACTGGTGGTGCTTATCGAGAATAGATATTTAATAAGAAATAGATAAGTCAATAATATTGTAGGTGTACATCAATATAACATATGAAAAAGCACTTTAACACCTTAACAAATATTCGGGTGAATAATATTATTTCACATGCAACTCGTGCTAATATTCTTCAGCTTTATATGATGCAGTATTATTATTTAAAATAAAAAAGACTTTTAAATAAACAGACACTATATTATAACGAAATTAGCCCGGGGGCCACTTCAGCTGACGCCCGCCGAGAATGTGGATGTGGAGATGATAGACGCTCTGGGCGCCGTTCTTGCCGTCGTTGATGACAAGCCGGAAGCCAGATGCTTCCAGACCCTCCTGCGCGGCCACCTTGCGTGCCACGACTAGCAGGTGTCCTGTGAAACAAATTTATATCGTTACTTTAAATTACTTTTTTAAAGACGGAAATGGAACTGATTGTGGGTAGGAAAAACATTAAATTTACCAAGAAGTTGCTCATCAGAATCTTCAGCCTTGGAAAGCTGAGCGATGGGCTTGCGCGGGATCACCAGGATATGCGTGGGAGCTTGCGGGTTCACGTCATGAAATGCTATGCACTGGAAATAAAATACATACGAAAATACTTTAAATCTGGATAAAACTTAAAACCTGACAACACTGATCTAACCTACAAATTGAGTATAATTACAAGTTTGTACATAATTGATTCTTCGTGATTCTTAAGATGTTTCTAAATTCAAAAGCTGTTATGTAACAGTTTAGACATTAGAACTTAAGTTGCATCGTGTGAAATTCAAAACAAAATCAAATGTTTAGGGTAACAGCTGACCGCTGACCGAAATGTCAAGAGCCGGCACTGAACTAAAAATGGCTGAATGTTGTTACAAGCAAATACCTGGTCATCTTCATAAACGAATTTCGCCGGAATCTCCTTCCTGAGGATCTTCCCGAAGATGGTATCGCCGCCGGGAGCAGCAGATTGCGCGAGTTCGACTTCTCCGCCCGCCATATTTTTTTACTTTGTTTTATTGCGCTACGTGACAGGTGTTACAGTCCGGCGCATAACGTTCCGTTATCAAAACTTAAAACAAAGTCATTACTTTAAAAAAATCATTTTAATTATTTAAACATGTCTTTTTACAGAAAAATAAACTTTTTAACGAGTTAAGCGCAAGCAATATTAGAGTCAGACCACGATATCTCTTCCAAGCCAATGAACTGTCATGTCATTCTGGCCCATTGTGTGGAGCGACTCTGGAGTGTTGTTTTAAAAAGAATAATAATAAGAATAATCTTTATTGACTTAAAACCTAATACAAATATGTAATATTTCACAATACGCCAACACCTCAAGAGTTACTTATGTATTAGGTTTGAAACAGTTTCACCGGAACTGAGCCTCTGTCTCCCGAACTAGGCTGATGCCTGTGACTCGGAAGTCAGTGATTCCACCGAGAAGATGAGTTGACATGATTTGTATGCTTAACTATAAAAGGTTTTTGGAATGATCATTATACAAGGAAAAATAAAGTAAAGAAAATAAAAAATATAAATAAACACTTTTTACCTGACCTGTGTGTGTGAGTGAATGTACGAGTATGTGCGTATATGTATGTGTGTGTGTGTAAAGAGAGAAGAGAAGAGAGCGAGAGAGAGAACGTGTGTGAAAGCCTGCAGTGAGCATAATTAAATAGTTATTCATTCTTGGGCGGTAATAGAAATAATAGGATAGGATAGGTAGAGTGATTGATAATGGAAAAGGGAATTGGTTGATGATCAGAAAGAATTATGTATGTAGGTAGTGGTAGCCATAAAACGTCTTTATTTCAGACAGTTTAGGAGGTCTTCAGTCGCCGAATAAGTTTGTGATTGAAGCCAGGAAGTTAATTTTTATTTACAGTTAAAGCGGTTTAATGGATATATATTTAGTTGTTTATTTGCCTTATTATAGATCCGAGCACTTATTGCCATATATTGGCGGCCGGCAAATCCCGTCCGCCGATTTCCTACTGGACAAGCAGTCTGTTTATTGCGCTTACTATTTGCTTTCGCACAAAAAAGTAAGTGTCGATGTCTGCGCAGTATTGCACGGAGGACGTATAGCTGTCTAACCGTTAGGACGCTACATACGGCGTAAAGTTGTGGGTTGTTGGGTATCTATAAGGTTTAGATATTGCGACCTTTAGTACAGCTCTCTGTGCTCGCTCAAGCTTTAGCATAGCCACCTTGCCAGCAGCGCCCCACACCGGGATGCAATAGGTGACTAGCGATTGGCAGAGGGACGAATAAATCATCATCAAAGTCTTGCGATCAGCAGAGTGGCGAAGTTGTTTAATAACATAAATTAGTTTCCTGACTCGGGACGTCAGCGAGTCTATATGAGTATGCCAGTCTAATCTTTCGTCAATAGTAACACCAAGGTATTTCATGTTTGAGGCTCTGGCGAGAGACAGGCAACTTTTAAACGTCGAACATCTATGAAATGATGACGTTTACCTCTTCCATACCACGTCATGTGGGTAATCGCTAAGGTCCCTCCCGAGCCCGCGAATTACCGGGGTTGGATGTTCTAATGTGAACCGTAAATCCTACGATATAAGTACTATGTCGGGAGGCAAGTTCGTGATTGCCCGCGAATTACAGGGCTTGGGAATTGAAGAACACTTTCACAGTCCGCGCTATCAAAATTTAGAGGCTCTACTACAGGCACTACAGTTTGGGTATTTGCGTTTTGCCTCATGCTGGCACCGAAGAAGAACTGGTGCGAGTGAGACGGCATAACGCAAATACGCCAAATGTAGTGGCAGCATAGGAAACTTAGCATTGACGGCCTCTATGAACAGCTGTAATGATCTTAGTGTTTCACCAACTTGAAAAAAACGAATTACTGCAAACAGTATTTAGGACCATAATACACTATCATTTATCTACGATCAATTGATCATAGATATGACAGCACAATACGAGCCGTAGATAATGATAATGTTATCATTATCAATGCATTAATCTCATGGTGACTTTTTAAATTAGACCAAACACAATCAATAATTTTAGTATCAATGAATCACCAACACATTAAAACACCAGAATAGTTCTAAATAATGGCTGAAACAGGAGGCAAAACGAATCCTAACAAGAACTGTTTTGGCGTTAAACCTAAGGATTATATTTACGAGGACGATGCGGTATGTAATTACTTTGAATTTATACAAATGTAGGCATGGCGTACACGTTACATTATAGGTAATATGGATGTATAGCACCTTCTTTTTTGGGTTTTTGGAAGTTGGCGCGACTTTTCTGAGTAACTTCCTTTTAGACTTTTACAACCCATGGAGTTACCTACCCCTTCTATTGTTCAATGTCTATATATTATTAAATATTAAATAATGTCAGGTTTACCTAATTTGTTTTCAGTGTTATGTATTCGACGAATTCAATAACCCACAAGCCGTTATCCACTACGTAGTAGTGCCGAAGAAACAGATACAAACACTATGCGATGCCACAGTTGAAGACGAAAAAATTCTTGGTAAGTTTGAATAACTTTTAATACCTACTTAGATCGTATGTCTACAGCAAGCCCATGGATACTTATTTAAACCTTCGATTTTCACTCATAAATTTACTAAAACGGAGCTTAATCGTGTAAAACTTTGAAAACTAACCTCTGACGTTTCAAGGGCGACATTGGCCCCGTGGTCCCAGAGAAAGACTAGCTGAGGTTGACATCACATCACAAACTATATAGAGATGTTGACATCAACATCTTCTAGCTGCGCTACTATTAATGACCGGTTCGGATTCCATGTAAACCAGATTGTAAAACCGTCATCCCGATGAAATTGGGGTATTTCATAGTTTCAATAAAACACATCGAAGCTGTCAAAAATCGCCAGGTAAACAAGTCTGCGGTTGCTGAACATTTATTTGGAGTCTGGACCAAAACCACTGGATTGAGTTGCACAACCCTAAAATTCTTTCAACGGATCGAATCGGAATATTGCTTAGCGACTGTTTTTTGGCAAATGAGCATTTCTTTTGTTTTGTTCATTTTTATTGTGATACTTATATCCAGGGAATTTTATGTTTTCTACTCATAATGACGAGGTGATTCCTTTCCAATACGTGAAAACAGTGCCCAAAATGTTCCATATATTTGTTACTTTCCTTAATTTTTTGACTTTTAACGTGACCTTCCTTAAGTTATGGATGTTTTCTATGTATTTAAGTATTTATATGTATCTATCTATTAAATATATCGTCGTCTAGTGCCCACAACACAAGCCTTATTGAGCTTACCGTGGGACTAGGTCGATTTGTATAAGATTGTCCCATATTTATTATTATTTATTTTTTGTTACCCAAACAAACTACGGAAAATAGTAACACAACAGGAAAATAAATATCCCTGTGGATACTTTTTTCTCCTTAAGGAATAGAAAGAGCTTGTGATTCTGAGTAGAAATATCACAAAGTAAAAAAAAAACACAATAAAAAAAAAAAAAAAAACGCTCAAAAACGGGGAGTTTCGACATTTTTAGTAATAACAGCTAATATAGGGAGCACGCCCTAGTTAATACAAAATCCAGTGTGCACAAAATATAGCGACACCAATCTTTTGCAGGACATCTCCTCATCATCTCCAAGGACATGGCCATATCCCGTGGGCTCCACAAGACAGGGTACCACGTCGTGGTGGATGAAGACCATAGAGGGAGGAGGCTGAAGTCTGTCCATGTTTTCGGACGTGCGCTGCACCATATGCTATGGCCGGTCGGACCGGGGGCGCGGCTATAGTTTGATAAAAAAAAAAATATAACCCATGATCGCGGCGACAATGGCAACTTTTTTAATCGCCCATCATGGCCCATTGTGTGGAGCGGCCATAACAGTTGTCAAATCTTGCATGAGCCGGGTTTGTAAAATGGAGGGGATAACAAAACAACATTATAACAAACTGAATCATTATTAAATTACAATTACATAACATGAGCTACTTACAGCATAAGGAATATGCAGATCACAGTCTTACACAGGTTATAGTCACTATTATAGCTCAACAACTCAAAAAATGACATAATTTTAATTGTTTTAACCTCGTAAGGCCCACTGTCCTATTTTTAGGACAGCACAATTCAAGTATAACGACCCACCAGGTGATGCTTCTTCGATTGAAATTAAACCTAAATTTTGAAAATCTTTAGTTTAAAAATATGTCCTATTTTTAGGACACTGGGTCAAGATTACACTTGTCCTAAAATAGATTGGGCCTTAGGAGGGGGAAACGTCAAGTTTAAGAAAGAAAGGAATAGTGGAACATATACAGTTCGACGGAAAAAGATAGAAATGAAATAAAGTGGCAATCGCAAACCACAGTGGCAACACCAGTTCTCTTGTCAAATATGCTTGTATTTACATGACACATTTTAGGGGCCGATTATCGCCTGCCCCTCCCTCGACTCCCTAAGTTCTCTTTCTTCTATTACACGGAGCGAGGCCTGACCGGCCCCTAAAAGCGTGTCATGTCTTACTAGCTTTAGTATAATTTTCATAAACAAACATCTGTCTAACAATTAAGTACTGCTCGCACTTACGCGACAGAATGAGATGCACAATATACAATGTTGCCTGTTGTAACTCTTTTTGTTTTTTCTGTCACACTGTAGTAAATTCACAGCCAACGTGTCTCGGTAGCTCAATTGGTAGACCGATGGGCGTGTATCTAACTTGCGAGTGCCCGTTTCGCCCAAGGCTGTGATTTCCACTATTCCTTTCTAAGATTCAAACTTAATTATATTAAAATAAAAAATAAAACTAAAATCATCGGCTCGTTTTATGTTAAATAATCTCGTGACTAATAACATTTGTGTCGTTTAACTCCAAACTCGGGACTCTCAGCAAATATCTACCTTATTAGTCTTATTACCTTTCCTTAATACAAATCGCATAAACTGACAGATGGACTAACCAAGTTTGAAGTAAAGCGACTAAATTTAAAGTTTATTGGCTACATCAAGAAGTTAACCCTTACATATGACAATCAAATTCATTTCAAATTAAGAACGTACGATATGACATCTACATTCCAAGAGAACTTGATTGTCACTTGTCTCGTTTCTGTGTCATAAATGCATCATCATGCATTTAATGATGGCGTACCGTACATGCCACCAACCCTTTTCTCAGACAACTACACAACACACAATATTGCATAGGATATCAAATGTACCACAAATAGTCACAATACATAAATATTTACAAAAATCTTGTCTAGTTTTAAAAATCGAATGTGCCATAGAAGTCACAGAACTATATCGAGGTACAGTCACGTCTATGAATATCTATATACCTAGGAACTTATTACAAGGGATGAAGGCTCAAAATCGAATACAGGTGCTATTTATGAAGTGGCAAAAGCCCTCTTGTGGCAAAAGAGGTCAAAACCGCGGATTGCGTGCGACGTCAGGATTAAAACAGTTAATTGTTGTAAAATCGCCGAACTTCCTAACAATGTACGCAAAAGGCTTCACATGTTTTGTCACTGTTTCTCCTTGTATTTTCAAACTGCCCCATCAAACACCGCTGAAACCATTCACTACTGAAACGGTCATATCATATAACATAGAAAAACATAAGATAAATAAGTTAATCTTGGAGATTTCATTAAAAACTTAAAAGTTAGGTTATTACAATCAATATGGCGGTTTGTTTACATCGTTAAGAAGTTCCATTGACGGCGATCTTACGAGTAATTTTCTTGACATTTTACATTTTAGAATGGATTAATCGCGTTTATTATCTCAGTCAAGTTGTAAAGGGCTCAAAACGTAGGATCATGGTGTTAATAAACGCTATTAATCCGCCCTAAAGTGTTAAATTTCAATTGATAACAATCTCGAAAACAAAAGACAATATTATGAGTTATTTTCTGTTTTAAACCTGACGTAGCACGCTGCCCGCAGTCCGAAGCGGAAGTCAACGGAGCCGTTTTGGCTTCAATTGCCACGCGAGGTACATACACTTTTTGGTTCTACCTCGATATCGTCCTGTGGTTTTGAGAGCGTTGAAAAAGTCTGGAAAAAAACAGTTTTTTGGCTATCCGCTTGATATTTTCGGATTTTTACGGAAAAAATTTATGAAAATTTCCGGACTAATTTTCAATGCTAAATCAATGTAAAACGGATCTAATATACACCTACAAAGGGTCACATCGACGACATCGAGAAAGAAACAATTGAAACATGTGAAAAAAATGACAGTGATAGTGACATTATTTATTTCTTAAAAACCCCGAAAATTTCGGATATAACAAAAGTTTCATAAAATTATGAAAAAAAACCTTTGATTTTTTCCGGATTTTTCAACGCTAGTCTACCGCGATATCGTTCTGTGGTTTTGACTATGTAATGACAAAATAGGATCAGTGCACAACAGACTTTGATAATGTGTCCATTTTGGTATATTATTAAATTAGTGATTCAATAATGTAAACAATTAACATTCAGAATTAGTCAGTTAAAAATATTTCGGAAATCTACTTGACAAGACACCGCATTATGAAGTGTTTCCAAAAATAATGAGGTCACCACACATATACACAGTTTTATTTGCTAATCCCACGATTCTATGAGCATAACCGACTACCACCCTACACCATTTTATACAACAATATTCCAGGCTCACCCCTAAAACACAATAATTGTTAATAAAACTTTTTGTTGAGACAAATCAAATTATTTAATCTATTTTCAATTTATATATAGTAGTGTTCCTCGAAATATTTAGTGGGTAGTACAAAGCGATCAGGCTTGAGGAAATTAAACACTTTAGAACGGATTAATCGCGTTTATTAACACCATGACCCAACGATTCGAGCCCTTTACAGCATTCGTTTTCACAGGATTAAGATTATGACTTAGAGAATGCGAATTACATTTTAGAGACAGTGAAAACGAGTACGGTAAAGCGCTCGTAACGTAGGGTCATGGTGTTAATAAACGCGATTAATCCGTTCTAAGTGTATTTCAAATTTTCAATGAACAAAATCGCGGTAACAGAAGACAATATGATGATGATTGTGCTTAGAGCGCGGCTACGGGCGTCTTGCCTGTTACAAAGATTGCATATGACGAATTCGCCAGCATGCGTTGAGACCAGGTGGCCTAGTGGGCACACTTCGATCCTCGGCTTGCCCTTTGAAGTTGTCGGCCTTTCCTATAAGTAGTTGTATATCTGTCCAGCCGAATTTGCTTAAGCTTTTAAATATAATATAAAAACGTACGGAATGTATCCTGGTCACGGCACCAAAATGTAACAGCTGAGTTAAGTGAACTGTAAATAGTATATGACATCTATTTTCAATTTATAATTGTAAATAATATTAATTTTCACGAGTACTTATGGTAAATGTAGGTGCAATTGAAATAAGCGTCGCGCCTCCATACTAATATAGTATGGGACTGCGTATGTGCGGTGACCGCAAGTTTTCTTGTATCCTCTGTCTAGTAAATCGGGTGCTCTATAACTTGACCTAACGATAGAAAAACCTTTTAATGATAAAAATATATATTTTTATCATTAGACATTAATTACACAAATCAATCTATAAATTTTACCTATTTACATGTTATTTGGTACCTAAACGGACATAACACAGCATTTTTATATTAAACATTTAATTATATTACATAAATTAACTAAATTAGTCTAATTAATATTGGCATATTTTATTCTATACTTACACAGGTAATTTTTAATTTTGTGACCTAGGTATTTTTTGGACCATAGCTTGTCCTATATAGGGTATATTGGGGTGGGGTAATTTCGAAAATGACAGGAAAACGAACCATAATTCCTTGAGTATCATTTCAAAATTGGGATGTTCTAACTTTCCATTCCATTACCGCGAAGTCTATAAAAAATAGTAAGCCGTTTTTATTTTTTGTAGTAGAAAAATATTTTTTTCTAAATTGAAGTCTTTTATATGTTTTTTACTCAGAATTGAGAGCTTTCGTATAGAGCTCGAGTATAAAAGTTACCAATTTTGAAAAAAAAATGTTTTTATACAGCAAAAAATAAAGACGCTCAGTAACGGAATGGGAAAAATTATCCTGAGACCTTTTTTTCTATTAAGATCGAAAGACCTCCCGATTCTAAGTAGAAAACACATAAAAAAACGGGACGTGGGACAACTTTAAAAAAATTGGCTCAATCACCGTACTTTTTCTACCATTCCAAATGAACCCAACATAATTACCCTACATAATGTGATAGTTATTAGTAAAAGGTACCACTGCAATAAATTATTTCATTTCATTTCATTTCACTATGTCGGTTGTTCATAAGATTTATTTCTAAGAGTCTTGATAGCAAATTATGTTACGTACATAATTTCCGAAAAACTCATTGTTACGAGCCGGCAGGATTTGAACCAGAGACCTTTGGATTGAAAGTGACGCCATACCGCTGGGCATCAGCGGTTTTTATACAACCGACAGAAATACTATTGCAGTTGACTGTACCTTTTATTAAAAACAACCACAAATATAAATTAAACAAAAATACTATTTAATAACTAACGCAACTGAATTTAGTAAATCAGCTAAGTATAAAACATATATTTACATATATTGTATATTATACACATATAAGAAATGGATGAGATTGTATAAAATTGTAAAATAGTCATTATTATCTAAATGCACGACATGTCACTTACAATTTATATTTTATAATAAATAAATATTTTTAAATTACACAAAATTGGACTTTTTAAATAGAATGTAGCGAATAAAGTCGAAATGTGGTATATAGTCTAGGTTACTTTTTTTGACACAAAAAGTTCGACAGGTCAGAAAAAAAATGTTTTTGTCTATATTTCAAAAAGTTTTTTTCTAGTGCAAAAATGGCAGCAAAAAGGTACTAAACAAAGTCGTCTCCGTACAAATAGAGAGGAAAATATTAAGTCCAAAAACTGTCGATCTCCTGTACTGTTGAGACTCATTCCAGTTTTAGGTATTTATTAGAATGTAAAAAAAAATGAAATTTTAGGACAGGCGACCCAATATATACATGCTAGTTTTGTGATGACAAACATATAAATAACCCAAAACATTGTGTTAAAAAAAGAAAAAGTACCTACCTCACCTGAAAACTTTCAAGTCAGTTTTGTGAACATTTATACAAATAACTTGAGATACCGTTACATGGGTTAAACAACTACGTCTTGTAACCGGTTGCCATGGTTACTGTCTCCTGGGTCACTTTTAAAATCACGGTTTCACGACATTAAACCTCACGAAATAGACATTTTGGTAGTTATATTCCCTTTCCATGATGGACCATCTACCAAGCATGTCAGTAGAACATACTACAACGTTTCTTCTGACAAACTGTGCTGCATGTCTCCTGGCTGACGGGAATAAACAAGAAATAGTTGCACCCAAACGGAGAAATAGTATTAAACTAGTTATATCTACGTTCGCTATTCCCACGAGCGATCGTATTGGGTCCACATGAAGTCCGGTGCGAGGTACACGCGTCGGTCCTTCACGTGACACTGAACTATGCCGCGGTACGCCGTCCGGGGTATACCGCTCTGAAAAAGAAAGCTGGTTGAAGAGAGGTATGGGCACAGTAGATGCATATCGTTTAGTGTGGTAGGGCACAGCACAACGAATGTCGTCTCGCTCAAATCTGGAGCAGAGCCCATCTGGGGAAGTACCTCCACCTTACAGAAAACCGCAGTTTAATAACACTAGATCCTACTCATAGTATTGTGTTTCTGTTGGTGAGTAAGGTCGCCAGAGCTACAAGAGCATTCGCTGTGTTGACAGCTGGGGCCCACGGAGCAAAGCCCTTGGCCCGTTTAGCTGTAAACACAGCGAATCCTCCTTTTTTTAAAGGGTCGGCATCGCGCATGTAACACCCCTGGAGTTGCAGGCGTCCATAGGCTACGTTGACCGCTTACCATCAGGCGGGCCGTATGCTTGTTTGTCACCGTCGTAGTATTAAAAAAACTAATATGTATATCGCCGAAAATGGCATGGCAAATTATTACTTCCCATACTGATTATTTGGGAAATAATTTATAACAGCTGATTTTATGTAGGCAACAAAATCCAACAAAATATTGTTACATGCTAATCGTCACAAATATATAATATGTTTAGTCGATTAAAATGGGGCAGAACCAGTTTCTACCTATCACTATTTGTTTCTAGCGAAATAACACATCTATCACCCGTGCTGTATATTTTGTAGACTGTTTTACGTGAATAGGTTTTCTTCGGTTTTGCTAAAAACTAATGTCATGTTTACAAACAAGAAAAATATTTACTACCCTAAATTAAAAAAGCGACTGAGTTAAGTTTTTTACTTCCGGAAGAAAAGTTTGTAGGATTATTGCATACAATTTCTATAAATATTCCATTAGAAAGTAATTTGAGAAAATCAGGCTATTATAATTTAATGTCTGTCAAAACCGTGTCATTTCTGGGTTATTAATCGCGTTTATTGACTAGGTACAGTCAAACAATTGGAACCCTAGGGCACTCTAGAACCATGTCAAAATGACAAGCAGTAAGAGATTTCTTACTATCTGATTTATAGCGTCACTATGACATAGTCCTACAGTGGCCTAGGGCTCCAATTGGTAGATTAATTGATTATACATTCCGTAAGTTTCGAATCTTTTACAGCATTCTTTTTCACATGGTTGAATTCCCTCAGTGACGAGTGCTGTCAATGGTTCGGAACGTAGGGAATATATTCAATTTAACACGATTCATCAGTTTAATTAAAATAGTTTAGTCAAGGTCTAAGGAGCCCCGCACTGCGGGGTCCATTGCCCAGCATAAACTTATCCTGACTGAATCGTCCATGAGGCCTAGCCGTTTGCCGGCCTTGGGGTTGGAGTAGGAGACCCGCACTTATCGAGTAGGAGACCCGCACTGCGGGGTCCTTTGCCTGCATAACCTTACCCTGAAATCGTCCATGAGGCCCAGCCGTTTGGCGGCCTTGTGGAAAGTCTTGGGGTTGGAGTAGGAGACCCGCACTGCGGGGTCCTTTGCCTGCATAACCTTACCCTGAAATCGTCCATGAGGCCCAGCCGTTTGGCGGCCTTGTGGAAAGTCTTGGGGTTGGAGTAGGAGACCCGCACTGCGGGGTCCTTTGCCTGCATAACCTTACCCTGAAATCGTCCATGAGGCCCAGCCGTTTGGCGGCCTTGTGGAAAGTCTTGGGGTTGGAGTAGGAGACCCGCACTGCGGGGTCCTTTGCCTGCATAACCTTACCCTGAAATCGTCCATGAGGCCCAGCCGTTTGGCGGCCTTGTGGAAAGTCTTGGGGTTGGAGTAGGAGACCCGCACTGCGGGGTCCTTTGCCTGCATAACCTTACCCTGAAATCGTCCATGAGGCCCAGCCGTTTGGCGGCCTTGTGGAAAGTCTTGGGGTTGGAGTAGGAGACCCGCACTGCGGGGTCCTTTGCCTGCATAA
The DNA here is from genome assembly GCA_949128165.1 of Lathronympha strigana. NCBI lineage: Eukaryota > Metazoa > Arthropoda > Insecta > Lepidoptera > Tortricidae > Lathronympha > Lathronympha strigana. The sequence goes on along the minus strand of OX421926.1, from coordinate 9,471,042 downwards.
CCTTACCCTGAAATCGTCCATGAGGCCCAGCCGTTTGGCGGCCTTGTGGAAAGTCTTGGGGTTGGAGTAGGAGACCCGCACTGCGGGGTCCTTTGCCTGCATAACCTTACCCTGAAATCGTCCATGAGGCCCAGCCGTTTGGCGGCCTTGTGGAAAGTCTTGGGGTTGGAGTAGGAGACCCGCACTGCGGGGTCCTTTGCCTGCATAACCTTACCCTGAAATCGTCCATGAGGCCCAGCCGTTTGGCGGCCTTGTGGAAAGTCTTGGGGTTGGAGTAGGAGACCCGCACTGCGGGGTCCTTTGCCTGCATAACCTTACCCTGAAATCGTCCATGAGGCCCAGCCGTTTGGCGGCCTTGTGGAAAGTCTTGGGGTTGGAGTAGGAGACCCGCACGGAGGTCCGGGCGCCGATGCCGGCCATGACCTCGTCCGCACTTGCCTCCGGCAGTGAGTACACGAACTTAGAGAACGTGTGGTCATAGTTTTCCTTAAAAAAAAAACGGTAAAAGAACATTCTACCGAGCCAGATTATATGTAAAAAATAAATAAATAAATATTATGGGACAATCTTACACAAATCGACCTAGTCCCACGGTAAGCTCAATAAGGCTTAGTTGTGTTGTGGGTACTAGGCGACGATATATATGATAGACAGATACATAGAAATACTTAAATACATAGAAAACATCCATAACTCAGGAACAAATATTCGTGATAAACACACAAATAAATGCCCTGACCAGGATTCGAACCCGGGACCTCCTGCTTCGTAGGCAGGGTCACTACCAACTAGGCTAGGAGGCCGTTAAAAAAATCTATTTCTAACGATTTCAACAAATAAGTCATCTGTGAGCTGTGAGTAGCGTTGAAAACCGATTTTTTCCCAGACGACTCGTTTTTTTCGGATTCTTTAGGAAAAAATCAATGAAAGTTTCCGCTCTAATTTTCAACTCAAAATCAATGCATATTAGGTCTAATTTACACCTGCAATAGGGCTACATCGATTACATTGAGAAAGAAACAATTAAAACAGATGAAGGAAGTGACAGTGATAGTGACATTATTTATTTATAAAAAAACCCCGAAATCAACGGAAAAAACGAAAGTTTCATTAAATCATGAAAATAACATTCGATTTTTCCGGAATTTTCAACGGTAGTGGCGCCGCCTGGTGAACAAAAATACGGTGGTCCTCATTCAAGTTTACCTTTAATAAATAAGTGAGATCTCGTTTGGTGAACTCGACGAACTTCTGGTTGAGCACGATGTAGCGCAGGTGGTTGTCAAAGAACAGACCTTTGCTGACCCCCGCCTGCGAACGTATACAAATTACATATTAGGGTGAATGAACTATTGCATGTTGTTATTGTCCCATCAGCCAGCAGGCCTACGACGAACATCGAAAATTGGCATTGACGGGAAAACCTTTTTGTCACACCAATATGCAAGTGTGACAGAGATGGAGATACAAATCCGCAATCGTTCGATTTTCGTGGTAAATGGGCAAATGTCACGTCAATGGAGCTTCCTAAGTCCTAACGATGTAAACAAAAGGTGTCACAAGTTTTGTCACTGTTTCTCCTTGTATTTTTACACTACCTCATCAAACACCACTGAAACGATTCACTAGTGAAACTGTCGTATTATCGTAACATACAAATCATAAGATAAATAAGTTATCTTGGAGATTTTATAATAAAAATTAAGTTAGTTTATTACGATCAATATGGCTGTTTGTTTACATTGTTAAAAAGTATTGATATTGTTATTGTTATTTATGTTATTGATATTGTTATTTATATTGTTATTGATGGGCATATTTTTATTTGGTGCCGTTTTCTTTCTCAATGTGGGACAAAAAATTTGTACTATATTTCCCACTGAGTTACGAAAATCCCATACGATTTCGTAACTCAACTCAGTGGAAAAAAATGTGGGATATACTGGGAAATTGGGTCTATCTTGAAGAGAATAAGGAACTCTACCTACGTACCAAATTTCATTCAAATCTGACAAAAAAAAAACGACAACAAAATAAAAATCCACCCTGATAGCGATTTTAGTATGTTTTACCGACATGCTTGGTACATGGCCCATCATGGAAAAGGAATATAACTACCTAAAAAATCATGCATTCTTGAATATTAATGCCCTAAAACCGTGATTTTAAAAGCGACAGAAAACCGTCACCACGGCAACTAGTAACAAGAAATTGTTGATTAACCCATTAGTACTACAAATTACCATTGAAGTTTGATACTTCTGAGGTAAATTTTACGGTTCGAACCTAAATCCTTTAAACAATGGCCTTTGTATATTTTTTTGCAACATCTACCGCCACTTGGCAACAATATAGTTAAAAAGCAACTGTATCCTCATAGCACTAAGGTTCAAATTCATGTAGACGGATCTCACCTTGCCAAAGGAATATGTCCTGGATATTTCTGGACGTATGCACGCGCGGCCTCGCGTGTTCACCGGGTCACGCAGCCAGTCATCGAAGAACCTGCCACACAATACTATATTGTTAAGATAAATGTTTCAACTTAAATAGGCCGACGATGGATCGCATCCGAAACACTACGCTGCGATCTAAAACACGCATAGCTGATGTAGGCGAGAAGACTGCCAGGCTAAAATGGGACTGGGCCGGCCACGTCTATCGCATTCATCCGGATAGGTGGGCTAATATAGCTACCAAGTGGATGCCGCAAGGTAGGCGTGGACGAGGCAGGCCCAGGCGGAGGTGGCGAGATGACTTGGACGTCTTCCTTACTAACTGGCCTGATAAAGCAAAACAGAGGGAGTTATGGAAATCCAAGGGAGAGGCCTTTGCCCAGCAGTGGAACACTCTGAATGGCTATTAAAAAAAGAAAAACAAGGGGACAAAAAAATAGATTGTTAAAAGTCCTTCTGTTAGATTATTAAAAAATATTCGACACGTATTTTTTCTTTTGTTAGTCAAATGAAAAACGACGGAAATACAGTGCATTAAAGTTTCGCCTGACTTCACAATGAGGACTACCGCGAGTCAATTTTCCGCTAGGGGCGCTAGTGGAACGAGGGTCCATCGGGAACATTTCAAACGTCACTTTGACAATTCTCTCATACTGACACAGGACCCACGCATGAGTGGCGCCGCCTGGTGAGCGACAATACGGTAGCTCCCATTGGGCGATTCTTACCTCTATGTGACGTCACTAGCCCCCACCCCGGCACTTTGATGCTCTGTATCGTCGTTAATTTTAGTTAACTTGAAACAGGAAAAGACACGTGTCTAATAATTTTGGATAATCTAGCTGAGGGACTGAATAGAATAATAGTTTTTCAACCTAGTCGTCATCCCTATTATGGCGAAACTATTAGTGGATCACTTATCGAGGCCAGGGTGCGTAGCCAAGATGCCAATCGCTCACGCTCAGTCGCTAACGAAACGCAACTGTCATTGTCACACTAATATGGAAGAGTGATAGAGAGAGGTAGCTACGATACGTTATTAAGCGTGAGCGATTGGCACCTTGGCTACGCACGCTGTAAAGTGAGAAATGTCTCAGATCTCGTGTGAAGCGAAGCTTAGGTCCACATACATGTGATCTGAGGCATTCTTATTTACTGGCCAAGGTCTGTACAGTCACGTCCATGAATATATATACACTTCGGAACTTATTACAGGGAAGAAATACTCGGAGCAGCAAACTTGCGTGCGCTGGGACCCCATAGACCAAGAGTTATGTAAGATTGTCCCATAATATTTATTTAAAATTTTCACTCACGCCGTAGGCCACTTGGGTTCCAGCTCGGCCCAGGAGTCGGCGCGGAGCAGCCAGCCGAGCCCGGGGAAGAAGTCAGTCCGGTGGAGGAGCTCAGGCTTGGACAGGTCCACTAGTTGCTTCTTGCCGTTGTCGTTCCACGCCGAGACGCACCTGAAAAAATACAGGGACCGTTTAACAACGAAAATAATGTTACTTTGCTATTCCGTTATACCTACTTGCGTATTTTTTGCATGGACTGAATGCTCCAACCGATCCGCCGAAAAAAATAAATAGGTACGCAAATAGATAGCCGACCAGTCTGGGCATGTCATTCACTTATCGGACGCCAGTACGACAAGATCTCCTGCATCTCCTGAGGATGTCTCGTAGAGAGGCGAAACACGTGTCGAGGTGGTCACGTGTATTGGTGGAAGTTTATTATACCTATTTGCGTATTTATTTTCGTTGTTAATATGGAATTTCGCAAAGTAACGCCTGATTCAATAAATTATAAGGGACCGTTTACTCGAACTGTAAAGGATACAACAAAGGTGTTTTGTGCCTGCTTTATTTGGATTTTAGTCCTTAAATCTGGAATTTATCAAATTATCGCCGAAAACCATTTCGCCGAATATCACTTCCCAACCAACTTTTCGCAGAATGTCAATTTCGCCGAAAGATCGGTTGCCAACTGTAAGGTGGCAGACGTATCTTTCGCATATGATCATAATCCGTAACCTAGTTGGCAACTGACAATTCGGACAAATGAAAGTTATCAAGTCATAATTTGAACTTGCTATCGCTACGCGTTCCTGAGATAAAGGTTCTAAATCTACACAGACAGACGGACGGACGGACGGACAACAAAGTGACCTTAAAGGATGACTCACACTATCACGGGACGGGACGGGACGGGAACATCCTTCAATTTCTATAGAAGGAATCACGTGTCAGCTCGGAGCCCTCGGATGTCACGTGACGCTTTCTATAGAAATTGACAGATTTTCCCGTCCCGTCCCGTCCAGTTCTAGTGTGAGTAATCCTTAAAAGGGTTCCGTTTTTTCCTTTTGAGGTACGGAACCCTAAAAATAAGTGAATCAAAATTATTTAAAATAAGCGTTGGATTGATTGGAATAAGCGTTGGATATGTTCTTGTACTAAACAAAAAAAAAACTCAGTAACCGAACTCGGGTTTCTCGAACAACGACTTGTTATGAATATAGAAATGCTTGCTTTTGATCAATGACTTACCATATGCTGGGATCCTTCAGCAAGAGAGGATATGTGCCTTGGAAGTATTCGTAGAAATCCGGCGATATGTCCAGGTCATCTGCATTAAAAACATTACAATGATTTCTTTGGACATATTCCTGATTCCACCTCATATCTTAAGGCTGGATTCGACCAAACTTTTTAACCAAGAGTAACGCTTACTCTTGGATACTAATGTCAAAATCCCATAGTAATTTGACATTAGTATCCAAGAGTAAGCGTTACTCTTGGTTAAAAAGTTTGGTCAAATCCAGCCTAAGTCAGACAAAGCTAAATTTGCATTGATTTTGATATAAGAGACTGCGCAAATGTTATTAAAGTGTTTCGGAACAGTCCATGTCACTTATTCATGAGTCATGTGTCCGCGGCGGCTGCTCTACGCACACTCAACCAACATGTCGGGCTATTTTCGACTGTATTCACGTGAGTAACCCGATATAAGTATTTTAATGTCTGATACTCACGGGAGTTTTCTAATTAAAATTGCGCATTTGTTATTTTAAACGTCAAACTTCAATGCAATTATGACGTTTACTTAACACTTTCACAGTCTGTGCTATCAAAATCTATGCAAACTTAGTCGGACTCTACCGTCTATCGCGTCCGCGTCAACTTTTTATTATGACATTTGTGACATTATCTCGTGACCCAAATTATTTTTATTTTAAAAAGAAACTGTGGACGATACCGCATTTCTTATATGAAAGAAAAGTGGAGAGACTCATGGCCTCGGGCGAGACTCGAACTCGCGACTCCTAACAGAACAAACTTGAAGAGCCGCGGCAACTTACAAGATTTAATTAAGTTGACCTTGACTTGACTGACCTTCATGATCACCACCTTATACCCCAGCGTCTTAAACACAGCACAAACATGAAATATTTCACTGCATTATAGCATATAAAGGTTGACCTTAACTTTGAGGTCAAGGTCAACAATCTCACTGACCTTCAACAATGATAACCGCCTCATGCCTCAGCGTCTTGAACACATGGTTGAGCGCGAACTTGAAGTGCCGTGCGATCTTGTAATACCCCTTATATTTGACCTTGGTCCGCTCGAGGGGTATCTCCGAGAGGTCTGGCTGTCGCACGACGGATATCGTGGGGTCCGAGTCCGTGAAGGATTTTATGACTTGGTAGGTGGCGTTGTGGCCGCAGTCCTGAAAGAGTGATTGAGTGATTAAAAAATGCGTTGGGTACATCGTGTTTACACCAATCAAGTACGAGGAAGCAGCACATTCGGGCGTTTAAACCCTCGTATGCGTAGACACGTATCCGTGCGCAGGAATGTGAATCCATTGTTTAAGTGTCAAGGTCACTTTTTCAATAATGTAATTTGACAGGACGCAACCTCGAAAATCGGCAATCACTGAAAATTTTTTGGTGGCGCGAATAAACTACTGGATTGAGTTACACAACCCTCAGATCCTCTCGACGGAACAGCACTACATCCATCAGAAGAGCTCCAACAGTAATGTGTTGACAACTGGGGACCCACGGAGCAAAGCTTGCCCCTTTAGCTGTCAACACAGCGAATTCTCCTTTTTTTGAAAGGGTCGGCAACGCGCATGTTACTTAGTCCATAGGCGCGCCTTTTGCTTGTTTGTCACCGTCGTAGTATAAAAAAACATCCCTAGGATAGTCAAGGAAGCCATTGAAATCCTTCAATATAAGAAGTTTAACCGAGAAGATGGTTTTCACTGTCGAGGGTCTGGTATCCAGTGATCCGAAAGTTCACAAATAGAAAAGAGACTTTGATTCAATGTTTTTTTGTTTTTTAAGTAGTCACACTACTATATATAAATTATAAATTGAAAGAGATGTCATATACTACAGAAAGTGACCAAGGCCCCCGGTGAGCAGGGCTGGGGTCGAAGCAGCGACCTCCTGCTTTCCTTTCAACTATCAACCGTGATCAGGGCCTATACCACGAAAATCGAACGATTGCGGATTTGTATCTCCATCTCTGTCACACTTGCACATTGGAGTGACAAAGAGGTTTTCCCGTCAATGCCAATTTTCGATGTTCGTGGTAGGCGTGCAGGTAGCGCAGTGTTTAGGGCCTCTGCCGCGAAAGCAGGAGGTCACTGGTTCGATCCCAGCCCTGCTCACCGGGGGCCTTAGTCACTTTTTCTGTAGTATATGACATCTCTTTCAATTTATAATTGCTATGTGATCTTTATTGCCAAATTCAATGGCGAGAAAATGCAAGCAAGATGCAAGTTCAATACTGTTTGTTGAACCCAAGAATACGTTTTTAATTAATGACATACCTGACTGACTATAATGGGGAACGTCTCCTTATTGGGCCGAAACTTGATGAGGTTGTCCAGACACCGCTTGACGGTGACCCTGTCGCAGGCGATCACCAGCACTGGCAACACCGACGCTAGAATCATAACACAAATAAATAATAATAAATAAATATTATGGGACAATCTTACACAAACCGACCTGGTCCCACAGTAAGCTCAATAAGGCTTGTGTTGTGGGTACTAGACCACGATATATAATCGATAGATGCATATAAATACTTAAATACATAGAAAACATCCATTACTCAGAAACAAATACTTGTGATAAACACACAAATAAATGCCCTGAACAGGATTCGAACCCGGGACCTCCTGCTTCGTAGGCAGGGTCACTACCAACTAGGCTAGGAGGCCGTTAAAATATGTACGAAATATCATGGATATTTATTTACCAACCGCTTTTCGGTGAAGGAAGACATCGTGAGTAAACCGGATTAGGGCATTTACAGAAAAAAGCGCACCAGTTTGAAGAAAATGTTTCCTAGATTTTCCATAATGTCAGTTTCGTAACGGCCCATACAAAATGTATGAAAAAATTCGTTACGACACTGACCAAAAAAAGGGACACTTTTTTATAATCAATATATCCTACTATCACCTGCAATAGTATATGACGCTGTGAAGGCCGCAAAAATATGTGACACGCTCTTATGGCGGTACAAAGAAGAATGTGTCCGATTATTTTGTAGCCTTCATATAGTCCTATACTATTGCAAGTGACTGTACTCGTGATTCTATTTATAAAAAACCCAAAACTTCCTATATTAAAAAAAAAAGAAAATGGTACCTACACTTTTTTTGAAAAAGCCTATTAATCCCTAGGCCTAGTTTACTCTCTGGGTTGAAAGATCAGATGACATTCGCTTTCGAAAAGCTAGCCCCTACGCCAAATCAGGGGATAAGAGGCCAGGACGGACCCTAAGTTCATGGGCCGTGACATAAGCCGGGAAAACGCTAGGAATATCGTGTTTCGGATTGTGACTAGCTTGTTGGTATAAATGCGTAAAACATGCGTAAAACCAACCACATTCATACAATATTTAATGTACGGTCAAGTGTAAAAATATGGGTGGACACATCTTACCCAAAAATATGTCGCATAGCATTTTATTCCATTGTAATAAGAGCGTAGTACCATATTTATGAGACGTTTTTGTCGATACGTATTTTTGCACTTGACTGTACAATTGTACATTAGCGCATTTCAAATATCCAGTCTTCTGATGAAACCATGCAAAAACAGACTATAACCTAATAACCTTCAATTTACTTTGCGAAGACAAATAAACTTTCTATAGCATTATTAAAACAATAATATACAATTAATACGAAAAGCATACATCGTCCTCTCTTATGTTTAATTCTTATTTAATAAACAGCATTGTTGCAAAAAACAATGTGTATGTACAGTAATGTTTTAATGAACATGTGTTTCGCGAGACACGTAAAGGATGAATCACACCGCAAGCGATTGCAATCGCAGTATAATCGAAACACAGTTTGACAATTAAAGGTGGAAATTAAAAAAAGTGGAAGTAGACGCAAACCAAAGCTGTATTATTGTCAAATACATAGGCTTGTCATTATTTTTAACAAACATCTTGCAAATGTCAAACTTACCGCTCGCAATTATACAACATAATGAGATTAGTAGTTTATGCAACAGTGATATAATAACCAATTATGAGCTGTGGTATACACTAGTTTTTATACGACAGCAAAAGTAGCAAAAAACGCGAAATTTTGAATGTTGGCAGAATGTGGAAAATATCGTACCTATGCCAACTTAAAAATTAATATACGAGTATAAAATAATATTGTATTAAGCAGAGACGTCTGCGAATGAAATTTAAAATTTTATAATTGAAAAAAAAAATGGAAAAATTCCGCGCGTCGGTGTTCAGAGGTCGTGGATTCGAATCGACGCGGGGAATTTTTCAATTTTTCTTTCAATTATAAAATTAGTGTTATTATACTGTATGAAAATCCATAGAAGCATCGGTTAGCGATGTGCTGGAATACACAAACTTCCACACATGTACATATTATTAATATTAAACGGTTACGCGGCCGCGGCCCGGCGCTTATCAGCATAACAAATTCTCACGCCCAATGTAATTGGAGTTATAATTTGGTTAATAAGCCATTACATACCCGACTGCTTATCTTACATAGTTACCTGTCTGTTTACAAGCTTTTTTTTAACTTTCAATGTATGTTTGTGGGGGTGTTTGTTAGGTTCAAATCTTGCAACCTGAATTTGAATACCTTCCCGTTATTCGAATAAGCTGAAATTTCACGTGCTTATGTAGGTTGGATGACAATACAATGTTATGGTAGCATCGAGCTAATCGGATGATGGAGACCGGAGGTGGCCATAGGAACTGTCTGATGAATCAACCAAACCCCATTGTGTTTGGGTTTCTTAGAATTGCCTCAATGAGCAATAAAAAATGTTACTAGTGACAAAAAACTTTTTAATTATATTTGTAAGTATGTAACATACCATCGCCAACTCTGTTAAAAAGTTTCTGATGTAATCAATTTATAAATTAGAAATTAGACCAGTTAGCCTAGTGATTATGGCGTTAGCCCCGTAAGCTGAAGACCCGAGTTCGATCCTCGGATTGGCCTTCGTCGGTGTTGGTCTTTTCTTTAGTATATGACATCTATTTCAATTTATAATTTATATATAGGAGTGTTACTACTTTAATAACAAATCAAAAAATATTAAATAAAATAATTTGATTTGTGTCAACAAAAAGTAGTCAATTTATATTGTTTTTTAATAAAAGTAAATAATGTCTTCACAGAAAAGTTAGATGTTTTATGTTGAAACCGACGTTTATTTGGTATTGTTTATAATTTTTTTGATATTCTTTACGACTCAAATGATTACAAAACAAGCGGCTGACGACGTGCAAAAACTTTAACGGACGTACAAAAAATGCGTGCGACGTATAAATCTTCGCATCGAATTTACAGTTAAAGTTTCGCAATTCAACGTTACAAATAGATGAACATATCTACATTATCCATTTAGGTAATTTGTCCGCCTTGCGGATGCCTTATAACATTAAGTCCGCCTTTTGTAACTTTTTCTACAGTGCAATAAAGTTTAAATACATAAATAAATACGGTTAGAACAATAGCGTCACCGAAAAGGTTTCTACTCAGCTGAATGTCAGGGAATGTATAGATAATGAGTTACGAATAGGTGGCGGTATATTGTTCCAGCAGTTACTGGCGGAATATCTGAAACTTCCACGAAATGCAACTGTGTTGTGCCGTTCGTTATGTTTAATGTCACCCGGATAATAAAGGCAATCAAACTAAATCCTCCCCCTTTTCCAACGTAACAAACTGTTTGTTACTTGATATCATGATACCGCGCGACACCAACCGTTCCATATGTGATGAATTAAACAACTTCGCTCAATCTATCACTTTTATTGATTACAGTAAGTTCTCAAGTCCTCACTTATAGTTCAATCTCAAGCCAACAATCCCCGTCACCCAACCCGCGCCATCTTTTTTATCCCAGTGACTTTTCTTTTAGCCGCGGGTGTGTGACCGAAATTCTTGGTGCGTCTACCCACCGAAAAATAATTAAAACTACTAAGTAAACGCAAGTAACAATTAACGTTCTTATTTACTAAACATTTGAATCAAATGAAGCTTAAACCTGACCGATATTATTTTACTAATAATTAAATTGCATGAAATATCACACATATAATACCGATAAATAACCATGCATCGTTAACACAGCCGACAATTCCTAACCTTAAACTAAACCTTGTTCCGGGCCCCTATTTTACCACTGTATAATGGACCCACAGGGAGGAGCAAAAGCGGATAAGGAGGCGCGCATCGACAAAGCCCGTGCCGCGTATGCGCAGCTGAAGCCCGTTTAGTTAGACATCTTCCGTTATCACGCGCCGCCGCACAAAGTTAATAGTACATTACATACCAAGGCCGTTTAAGTGGGAAATGCCTCGGATTCCATGTAATTGTCGGCCGAGGCGAAGCCGAGGTCGACTAACATGTGATCCGAGGCTTTCCCATTTACCGGCCGAGGTTTGTATACTATTTTTCTGTCCGACGGAGCCGGCAGGCGGCAATTTAGTTTTGCGTAAAGTGGCGCTTACCGGCCGGAGGACTGAAAAATGTTTAACTCAAACGTCAAGCCGGTCCTCCTTTATGGGTGCGAGACATGGATAGTGAAATTAGACACCACTTGTAGACTCCAGGTGTTCGTTAACAAGTGCCTGCGGCGAATACTGGGTGTCTTCTGACCACGTACCATCTGCGCAGGATCGAGCCAAGTGGAAACTGCTTCTCAGAACCCTTAGAGTCCCTGATGAGGGATAAGAGGCCATCATCATTTCATTGTGACACCACTGTGACAAGTGTCACAATTATCAGTAATTCTCGGTGAGGAATTACTGTCATTGCAGGCGTCCATGGGCTACGGACGCCGCTTACTATTGTGTGGGCTGTATGCTTAGTTGCCGCCAACATGTCATCCGTACTATCCATATACTACACTAATATTATAAATGGGAAAGTGTGCGTGTTTTTTTTTTTTTTTTTTATACAACGACGGTGACAAACAAGCATACGGCCCGCCTGATGGTAAGCGGTCACCGTAGCCTATGGACGCCTGCAACTCCAGGGGAGTTACACGCGCGTTGTCGACCCTTTAAAAAGGAGGATTCGCTGTGTTGACAGCTAAAGGGGCAAGCTTAGCTCCGTGGGTACACCCCACTCCCCAGCTGTCTGTGTGTGTGTCTGTTTGTTTGTCCGTCTTTCGTGACGTGACGACGAATTGACGTGATTTTTTAAGTGGAGATAGTTGAAGGGATGGAGACTGATATACTTAGGCTACTTTTTGTCTCTTTCTAGCGCAAGCGAAGCCACGGGCAAAGGCTAGTTTATAATAAGAACATAATTATTAACATTAAAAACGAATACTTTTGTAAAGAGCTCTTGACATTGGTCACAAAAAACACGACATATGTCACCAAATTTCGACACGAAATCATTCTCATGTCAAAAAATACCGGAAATTCTTTAAAACACTTAGATCACGAGACAATCCACTCCTACCATTACCATTTACCTAAATTAATTGTATGGAAAAATACCTAAACAAGTACAATCAACTACGAACATATGAATACTTACAGCCAAATTGATTACCGGGTATAATTTGAATGAAATAATACCGGTACTGATACTGATATATGATCCCTGGGAAAAACAATCCTGTATTTTTTTTTATTTGGTACCTATATCCAAATAATACCATTTTGTCAAATAATTTAGCAATTCTTAAATCATATGAAATCCCAAGAATCCGAGGTCATTGTATGAGTAATAAACTTTATCATCTAAATTGGTACCTACAAAACAGTCGTGCTATAGTGACTAACTTGATAACACAGCCTAGCTTATATAGCTATTGAAGGTTGAAGTTTTAGACATAGTCTTCGTTGTTAAGCAAATGAAGTTGGTTTTTTATTATTCAACCTCTGAGGGTTTAAAATATCCACCGCCACTTTACGCAAAACTACATTGCCGCCTGCCGGCTCCGTCGGGCAGAAAAATAGTATACAAACCTCGGCCGGTAAATGGGAAAGCCTCGGATCACATGTCAGTCGAGAATTACATGGTATCCGAGTCATCCGAGGCATTTCCCACTTAAACGGCCTTGGTATGTAATCTACTATTTCAGCCCTCCGGCAAGTAGACAATTTTTTTTTTTAAATTTATTTATCAAAACACAATGTACAATGTACCTATAATCTAAGTTTCGCCAAACTGCAGAGCAGTTTGTTGGCGATGACGCGAATTGAAGGCCGCTACGCTAAGCAAATTCGCCGATTGCCGACTGCAAGCAGAAAAATAGTGTTCAGGGCCAGGAAATAAGAAAGCCTTAGATCACGTTTGCCGACCACAGCTTCGCTTTTTTTTTTAATTATTATTTCCTTTATTTATTTTCATTCTTAAGTTAGGTTTTTACAATATGTCTATAAAAGTAAAATATAAAACAACATACAAAAAAAAATATAAAACATAAACACATTATAAAAAACCTAACCTAGAGTGCCGCCGGCAACGGAGCAGGGCCCAGGCTGCCGGTGGTTAGGGCCGCAGAGAGAGGAACCGTCGGACTATACGCGCCGTGTCTAGGATTACCGCCTTCTGCATCTGACCCTTGATCCATCCACCTAGCGAGAGTCTCTCAAGATGTTGGTCGAGACTCTTCGCTATGAGACCGTTCGCTGAAACGACTATCGGGACAATGATCGTCGAGTCAACATCCCACATGGCGGTTATTTCGTGAGCCAAGTCTAGGTACTTACTGGACTTGTCCTTCTCGGCCTTCACGAGATTCTCGTCATGGGGGATGGTGACGTCGACGAGCACGGCCCGACGCTGCGATCGATCAACCAGCACGATGTCAGGCTTATTGGCTACAATAGTCCTGTCCGTGATAATAGATCGATCCCAATAGAGCGTGGCATGACCATTTTCAAGAACTGGCGCAGGTGCGTACTTGTAGTACGGCACTTCGTGGTCCACAAGGCCGTATTTAAGAGCAAGTTGCTGGTGAATAATCCTGGCTACGAGATTATGTCTGTGCAAGTACTCGCCGTTAGCAAGATGAGAACAACCGGAAATAATATGCCTGAGTGACTCTCCGGGACGGCGGCATGCCCGACAAATGTCGACCGTACCGTCCTTCAGGATATATTTCCGGTAGTTATTCGTCATGATAACTTCGTCCGCAATTGCACAGACAAAACCTTCGGTTTCTCCGAAAAGGTCCCCGAATCGTAACCAGTTCACCGATGCGGGCAGATCTACATCAGGGCCCGTGAGGGCCTTGTAGAACCGCCCGTGTAGCTCTTTGCTCTTCCATACCGTCTTGCGGTCCTCGGTGCTTAGTACCACAGGTTTGCGCCAATTCTCTTTTGCCAAGGAGAGCGGTGTGAGATTCTTGTCTACTGCCACCACATCACGATGCATCCCACACTCATTGTTAAGGAAATAATTCCTAAGATTGTACACCTCACGGTTGTGAAGGTTTTTGGCGTTTAAAAAGCCGCGACCTCCACATTTCCGTGGGATGTACAATCTCATAACAGACGAGCGTGGGTGTAGCATACGATGTGTGGTGAGCAGTAGCCGGACTCTCCGATCCAGGGCATCCAGCTCGGTCTGAGTCCACTTTAGTATGCCAAAGGAGTATGTGAGCAGAGGCATTACCCAAGCGTTAAAGGCGCGCACCTTGTTGCCACCTGATAAAAGACTATTAAGTACTTTTGTCAGCCGACCAAAGAAGCGCTCCTTCGTCGCCTGTCTAATACTCACGTCCTCAATACCCAACGACTGTGACATACCAAGGTATTTATAGGTTTCTGCTTCAGAGATAGATCTGAACGACATTGTCTCAGAAAGTTGTAAATTTGTTGAATTTACTACTTTCCCCCGCTGTACATGCATAATCGCGCACTTATCGACACCAAATTCCATTTTGATGGCACTACTGAAAACTTCAGTGGTTTGCAATAGCTCCAACAAACCTCGGTCATTTGGTGCAAATAGTTTGAGATCATCCATGTACAGAAGGTGAGAAATGACTTCACCCTCTCTCCGAAGCCGGCAACCTAGCCCCGAATCCTTCAGCAGGGTGCTGAGAGGATTCAAAGCTAGGCAGAACCACAGGGGACTCAGACTGTCACCCTGGAATATTCCTCGCTCTATCCTTATATAGTCCTGCGACCCAAGGGGACCATCTCTGCCTCCTGGTTGACAAAGGACTGTGGTCCACTGCCCCATACACGCGCTTAAGAAGGATATTAAAGCTGCATCAAGTTTATACAGCTCCAATATCCTTTTCAGCCATGAATGAGGCACCGAATCATAGGCCTTTTTATAGTCAATCCAAGCGGCCGAGAGGGCCCCCTTGTTCCGCCGAACTTGTTGGCAAATGGCCATGTCAATGAGGAGGAGCTCTTTAGTACCACGGGACCCAACCCTACAACCATTTTGAGAAGATGCCAAAACACTGTTTGCGACAATATGCGCGTTAATTTTTGCTCTCAAAATGGATGTAAGGAGCTTGTAAAGCGTGGGCAAGCACGTGATGGGTCGATAGTTTTTAGCTTCCGTGGTACTACCGGACTTGTAGAGCAGGAAAGTTATACCAGTTGTTAAGGAAGGTGGCAGGGAACCAAGCTCAAGGGCTTGTTGAAATTGCGTTGCCAACCGTGAGTGCGAACATCGAAACCACTTTAGCCAGAAGTTGTGCAATCCGTCCGGTCCAGGACTTTTCCAATTCTGAACCGTACGGACAGCACAACTTACGTCTTCGGGGCTGATGGTAATAGCCCCCATTGGTTCGATGGCCTCGCACTCACGTTCGACAACGCTCATCCATTCACCCTCCGTGTGCTCAACGGGCACCGACCAGATGCTACGCCAGAAATCAGACATGGCAGCAGCATCCGGCGGTCGCGCGTCGGGCACACGCAGATTAGTTTCCTCCCATCTTCGGTATACTTTCCTTTGGTCACTTTGGAAAAGACGATTCTGCTGAAATCGATCCACACGCTTTCTGTAGCGACGAATACGGTTTGCCCATGCATAGATTTTCTGTTTCAGAAAGTCGATGCGTTCTGTGACATTGGCCATGTAGTCGCGGGGCTCAATACCCGTCCCCGCGAACGCCTGGTTCACAAAACGCATTACTCGGGGGCGATTATTACCCCCCCTGAAGCAGATCAGCTTTGCAACAAGCGTCCTAAATGAGTTGATACGTCGCTCGATCCGCACTTGCCACGCAGGGACACCCTCGGCGGTCCTAGGTGCACGTTCAGCGTCCGGAAACTTGACTCGAGCCACACGGCACGCCGCGATGGCCCCGCAATACATGATCGAGTGTGTATCATCTAAATCTTTACTAGACCGTAGATACGGTTCTAGCAAATCATTCAGGGCACCCATTAGCGCTAGATTACGTCTATTCATTGGCAAACGTGGTAATCGCGGCCTAGAATTGTTTGTGGAGCGATACTGCGTAATCGTCTCTTCCAAAGTCCTCCTCAGTTGCTCATTAGCAGAAGTACTTACACTTTGATTCGCAAACTCCTCCTCGTCAGCACTGGGATCCACCCGCGGCGCCCCCGGTGCCAGGTCGGGTAAGGGCACCGGATCCGGCAACGTGGCGGGTGGGTCCCGCGCCGAAGTGGAGACTGCGGCAGCAGTGAAAGCCTCTAGGCGGAGTCGATCGAGTGTCGCGTCATCCAAACGTTTTTGCCGCTGAATGACGCGCACCTGATCCGATAATCGTTGCTCCGAAACGACGATGGCGGGTTCAAGAGCCTGAAACAGAGGCAGCATCCTTGCACGGTACGCGGATAGACGGGTTCCCCCCTCTGTAGCCCCATAGTAGGCGCGCATGACGTTCTCATTTATGGTTTGAGACCATCTCATGCGACGCACTACACCACCGGCAGCGGGGGCCGTGGGCGGGGCAGAGTGTCCCGCAGGCCCCAAGCGTGCCGGCAGCGGTGGCCGTCCTCGTCGCGCAGGTGGTCGTGGCAGCGACGGCGGCGGCCCGCACTCATCGCTCGACTCGCTGGTGTCGGGCGCAGTGGCAAAGTCATCGCCCGACGACGATGGCGAGGAGACAGACGGGGCGGGCGAGGGTGTTGGGCGTGCGCTACGTGGGGACGCTTGTAGTTTTTGTGTTTGGCTCCTTGTTATCATAGTTATTGTATTCACGTGTTATTTCACGATATTCATTTCCGGTTATTTATTCCCATTTTGACGTATACGTACGGGACACTTTTTCCGTAAAAAGATGGTAAAAAATTTATGAAAATCCACGTAAAACATTATTTATAAAATATAACAAGGAAAAACACATCTGACTTTGACGGCGTCAATTTTTTATTATTTTTTTATTATTATTCTCTTTATTTTCTGTAATTCTTAGGCTAGGTAATTTTATAATATGATTATAAAAGTAAAATACAAAAACACATACAAAAACAATACAAAATACATATAAACATATTATAAAAAACCTAACCTAGAGTGCCGCCGGCAACGGGGCAGGGCCCAGGCTGCCGGTGGTTAGGGCCGCAGAGAAAGGAACCGCCGGACTATACGCGCCGTATCCAGGATTACTGCCTTCTGCATCTGACCCTTGATCCATCCACCTAGCGAGAGTCTCTCAAGATGTTGGTCGAGACTCTTCGCTATGAGACCGTTCGCTGAAACGACTATCGGGACAATGATCGTCGAGTCAACATCCCACATGGCGGTTATTTCGTGAGCCAAGTCAAGGTACTTACTGGACTTGTCCTTCTCGGCCTTCACGAGATTCTCGTCATGGGGGATGGTGACGTCGACGAGCACGGCCCGGCGCTGCGATCGATCAACCAGCACGATGTCAGGTTTATTAGCTACAATAGTCCTGTCCGTGATGATAGATCGATCCCAATAGAGCGTGGCACGACCATTTTCGAGAACTGGCGTAGGTGCGTACTTGTAATACGGCACTTCGTGGACCACAAGATCGTATTTAAGAGCAAGTTGCTGGTGAATAATCCTGGCTACGAGATTATGTCTGTGCAAGTACTCGCCGTTAGCAAGATGAGAACAACCGGAAATAATATGCCTGAGTGACTCTCCGGGACGGCGGCATGCCCGACAAATGTCGACCGTACCGTCCTTCAGGATATATTTCCGGTAGTTATTCGTCATGATAACTTCGTCCGCAATTGCACAGACAAAACCTTCGGTTTCTCCGAAAAGGTCCCCGAATCGTAACCAGTTCACCGATGCGGACAGATCTACATCGGGGCCCGCGAGGGCCTTGTAGAACCGCCCGTGTAGCTCTTTGCTCTTCCATACCGTCTTGCGGTCCTCGGTGCTTAGTACCACAGGTTTGCGCCAATTCTCGTTAGCCAAGGAGAGCGGCGTGAGATTTCTGTCTACTGCCACCACATCACGATGCATCCCACACTCGTTGTTAAGGAAATAATTCCTAAGATTGTACACCTCACGGTTGTGAAGGTTTTTGGCATTTAAAAAGCCGCGACCTCCACATTTCCGTGGGATGTACAATCTCATAACAGACGACCGTGGGTGTAGCATACGATGTGTGGTAAGCAGTAGGCGAACTCTCCGATCCAGGGCATCCAGCTCGGTCTGAGTCCACCTTAGTATGCCAAAGGAGTACGTGAGCAGGGGCATTACCCAAGCGTTAAAGGCGCGCACTTTGTTGCCACCTGACAAAAGACTATTAAGTACTTTTGTCAGCCGTCCAAAAAAGCGCTCCTTTGTCGCCTGTCTAATACCCACATCCTCTATACCCAACGACTGTGACATACCAAGGTATTTATAGGTTTCTGCTTCAGAGATAGATCTGAACGACATTGTCTCAGAAAGTTGCAAATTTGTTGAATTTACTACTTTCCCCTGCTGTACATGCATAATCGCGCACTTATCGACACCAAATTCCATTTTGATGGCTCTACTGAAAACTTCAGTGGTTTGCAATAGCTCCAACAAACCTCGGTCATTTGGTGCAAATAGTTTGAGATCATCCATGTATAGAAGGTGAGAAATGACTTCACCCTCTCTCCGAAGCCGGCAACCTAGCCCCGAATCCTTCAGCAGGGTGCTGAGAGGATTCAAAGCTAGGCAGAACCACAGGGGACTCAGACTGTCACCCTGGAATATTCCTCGCTCTATCCTTATAAAGTCCTGCGGCCCAAGGGGACCATCTCTGCCTCCTGGTTGACAAAGGACTGTGGTCCACTGCCCCATACACGCGCTTAAGAAGGATATTAAAGCTGCATCAAGTTTATACAGCTCCAATATCCTTTTCAGCCATGAATGAGGCACCGAATCATAGGCCTTTTTATAGTCAATCCAAGCGGCCGAGAGGGCTCCCTTGTTCCGCCGAGCTTGTTGGCAAATGGCCATGTCGATGAGGAGGAGCTCTTTAGTACCACGGGACCCAACCCTACAACCATTTTGAGAAGAGGCCAAAACATTGTTTGCGACAATATGCGCGTTAATTTTTGCTCTCAAAATGGATGTAAGGAGCTTGTAAAGCGTGGGCAAGCACGTGATGGGTCGATAGTTTTTAGCTTCCGTGGTACTACCGGACTTGTAGAGCAGGAAAGTTATACCAGTTGTTAAGGAAGGTGGCAGGGAACCAAGCTCAAGGGCTTGTTGAAATTGCGTTGCCAACCGTGAGTGCGAGCATCGAAACCACTTTAGCCAGAAGTTGTGCAATCCGTCCGGTCCAGGACTTTTCCAATTCTGAACCGTACGGACAGCACAAGTTACGTCTTCGGGGCTGATGGTAATAGCCCCCATAGGTTCGATGGCCTCGCACTCACGTTCGACAACACTCATCCATTCACCTTCCGTGTGCTCAACGGGCACCGACCAGATGCTACGCCAGAAATCAGACATGGCAGCAGCATCCGGTGGGCCTGCATCGGGCACACGTGGATTGGTTTCCTCCCACCTTCGGTAAACTTTCCTTTGGTCACTTTGGAAAAGACGATTTTGCTGGAATCGATCCACACGCTTTCTGTAGCGGCGAATACGGTTTGCCCATGCATAGATTTTCTGCTTCAGAAAGTCGATGCGTTCTGTGACATTGGCCATGTAGTCGCGGGGCTCAATACCCGTCCCCGCGAACGCCTGGTTCACAAAACGCATTACTCGGGGGCGATTATTGCCCCCCCTGAAGCAGATCAGCTTTGCAATAAGAGTCCTAAATGAGTTGATACGACGCTCGATCCGCACTTGCCACGCAGGGACACTCCCGGCGGTCCTAGGTGCACGTTCAGCGTCCGGAAACTTGACTCGAGCAACACGGCACGCCGTGATGGCCCCGCAGTACATGATCGAGTGTGTATCATCTAAACCATTACTAGTCCGTAGATACGGTTCTAGTAAAGCATTCAGGGCACTCATTAGCGCTAGATTACGTCTATTCATTGGCAAACGTGGTAATCGCGGCCTAGAATTGTTTGTGGAGCGATACTGCGTAATCGTCTCATCCAAAGTCCTCCTCAATTGCTCATTAGCTGAAGTACTCACACTCTGAATCGCAAACACCTCCTCGTCAGCATTGGGATCAGCCCGCGGCGCCCTCGGTGCCAGGTCGGGTGCGGGCACCGAAATCGGCGATATGGCAGGCGGGTCTCGTGCCGAAGTGGAGACTGCGGCAGCAGTGAGAGCCTCCAGGCGAAGCCGATCAAGCGTCGCGTCATCCAACCGCTTTAACCGCTGAATGACGCGCACCTGATCCGATAGTCGTTGCTCCGAGACAGTGATGGTGGGTTCAAGAGCCTGAAACAGGGGCAGCATCCTAGAACGATACGCAGATAGCCGGGTTCCCCCCTCTGTAGCCCCATAATAGGCGCGCATGCAGTTCTCATTCATCATCTGAGTCCATCGCATGCGGCGCACTACACCACCGACAGCGGGAGCCGTTGGCGGAGCAGAATGCCCCGCAGGCCCCAAGCGTGCCGGAAGCGGAGGTCGTCCTCGTCGTGCTGGTGGTGGTGGCGGCGAGGGCGACTGCCCGCGTTCGTCGCTGCTCGACTCGCTGCTGTTCGCGTCAGGCGCTGTGGCGTATTCGTCGCCTGACGACGGTTGTGAGGAGCTGGACGGCGCGGGCGAGGATGTGGGTCGTGCGCATTGTAGTTCGGCCGCTTTCGAACGCGATCTAGTGAGCATTTATTCACTTTGTTTTATTCTGTTCGCCATGTTCGCCATTTCACAGTCTTGTGTAAATTGGTGTAGCAAAAGTCATAATTTTGTTGCTACACATGATTTAGGTCGTAAATATAAACACAAAAGGCTTTAAAAACTGAAATTCGGCGAAAATATACTACAAAATAAAAATATTTGATAAAATATTCAATAGATGCGTCTGTCAGTGTCAACGGCGCTTATTATTATTATTATGTTTCTTTCCTTTTCTCAGCATTTCTAAAATACTGGTATAATGAAATCCACGGGCCGAAGCCAAGTGCATTTCATACTAGCTACGTCTTAGTTAGGTTTCTTCGTATTGTGTTTGAGGTGTTATGATAGCTACAGGTTGAGTATGGGTTTCTGGGGTTTGTAAATCGGTCTGTAAAAATTTTCGGACTATACGGCATGTATTTAATATTACTGCTTTTTGCATTAGTACGTAAGATGATGGCGACAAAGTTAAGGTTTTAATCGAAGTGTGTAATTGCTGTGGGATGACACCTGTGGTAGATAAAACTATGGGCACTATGGTAACTGTTTTGAGTTTCCATATCTTGGCTATTTCATCTTTTAGATCGGTGTATTTAGAAAGTTTGTCAGCTATTGTATTTTGGATGTTATGGGTGTTTGGTATTGCTACGTCAATTAATAGGGCGGTTTTGTTAATTTTGTCTACTACAGTGATGTCTGGTCTATTGTAGTGTGTGGTTCGGTCGGTCAAAATTGCCCTGTCGAAGTACATTTTGTGGCTCTGGTTTTCTAAAACGTTATTTGGCGTATACTTGTAGTATGGAACGGCTGGTGGAGGGATGAGGTTGTATTTAATTGCTAGTTTCTGATGTATTATGTTGGCTACCTGATCATGTCTATGCTTGTAATCTGTCTGGACTATTGCTCGACAAGCTCCTGTAATGTGTTGAATGGTTTCTCCTGGGCTGTTGCATTTTCTACACAGATCTGTGACTCTATTTTTCTTTATGATGAATTTCTGATAGTTACGGGTCTCAATAATTTGGTCCTGTATAGCAAGCATGAAGCCCTCGGTCTCTGGAAATAGCTCGCCATGATTCAGCCACGCGTTCGACGCCTCTTTATCGACATTCGGTAGGCTTAAATCATGACAGTGCCTTCCATGTAAGGATTTTGCACTCCATTCTGCTATTTTGGTCGTGTGATCAGTAAGTTCCGCAGTTTTCTGGGTAGTTCGGTCTTTTAAGTTTAAGGGTGTTAATTGGCTGTCATTACATTCTATAGCTTGGTGGATCGGAGATGTGTTTGATTTTTGGTGGAAGTATGCTCTTAATGTAGTAATTTGCTTGTTGTGCAAGTTTATTATATCTATAATGCCTCTGCCGCCTTCTTTTCTTGGTAAAGTTAATCGCTGTAGACAGGATCTTGGGTGGTGCTTTCTAAACTTAGTCAGAGTAGTGTTTATGGCGCGCTGTAGATTTTTAAGGTCCGATTTACTCCATTTAATGATCCCGAACGAATAAGTCAAAACTGGAATTCCGTACGTGTTTATTGCTTTAGCGGTATTTCTTGAATTCAACTGTGTTTTAAGTATTGCATTGAGTCTGTGTTTGAACTGCACCATTAATTTGTTTTTAGTTTCTTTTTGATGAATTTGTCGTGACTGTAAATAGCCTAAGTATTTGTATCCTGTCTTTTCATCTAATGGATCTATTGATTCTCCAGATTCTAAGGTATAACTGTGTTTGTAGCTTCGTCCTGCTTTCATACAACTGATTTTACATTTGTCAATACCGAATTGCATTTTAATGTCTCGTGAAAAGTTTTCTGTTAAATTTGCCAGATGGTCCAGATCGTGTTCGTTAGAAGCATATAATTTTATGTCGTCCATGTAGAGCAGGTGGTTAAGGTTTATTTTGTCGCTATTTGTCTGTTCGTCAAATGTACTAGGTGTATATTTAAGAGGGTATCCTTTTCCTGTGTTGTTGAGAATATTGGAAAGAGGGTTTAGAGAGAGACAAAACCAGAGAGGGCTGAGTGCATCTCCCTGGAAAATGCCTCGTAGTATATTAATTTGGTCTGTTTCTATTGTTCCAGTGGGTGTATTGAGTCTTAATCGGGTGTTCCATTTTTGCATTGTTGCCTGCAAGAATTGTACAATTTGGGGATGGATTTTGTACAGCTCTAATACTTTAATTAGCCATGAGTGGGGAACAGAATCATAAGCCTTTTTATAATCAATGAACATTGTATATAGGTTAGATTTAGATTTATAGACTTGGTTCAGTATAACAGAATCTATGATTAATTGTTCCTTACAGCCTTGACTTAGTTTTTTGCAGCCTTTTTGCTGTTCGGCAAGAAGATTGTTACTATGAATATGTTTGTAAATTAGTTCAGAGATGCAGCTAGTAATTATTTTATATACGGTCTGTAAGCATGTAATTGGTCTGTACTTGGCGGGATTTGTAGGGTCTTTAGGGTCTTTTGGGAGCATATATGTTGTTCCTGCGGTAATATAAGTCGGTAATGCGTCTGGATTTAAGATAAAGATATTAATGTAGTTGTGCAGATAAGGGTGTATTGTAGTGAACTTTTTGTACCAGTAACTGTGTATATGGTCAGATCCTGGCGCTTTCCAGTTGTGTAATCTTTGTATGACGGCACGGAATACTTCTATTGGGACGAATTCAAATTCCATTGTTTGTACTCGCAAATTAGCCGATACCTCCTTTTCAATCCATTCTGCCTGGGTGTTGTGTTCAACTGGAGTTTGCCAGGTCTCTGCCCAAAATCTGTGTAGGGTTTCCGTGTCAATAGCGTTACCAGCATTAGACCTATTTTGGGTATTTTCATGGGAGTTGGTGCTGGACGTTTTGAGTTGGCGGTAAAATTGTTTTTCGTTATTCACAAATTGTGAATTTTGTTCTTTACGAAGCGTGCATGCTTTGTATCTTTGGAGCCGACTTGAGGCGACAGCCAGTTTTTGCTTTAGAGTGTCCAGAAACTGTACTAGATGTGTGTTTAGTCCTTCATGTGTGGAGTGGATCTGGTAATGTTGTTTGATTCGTTCCACGTGTAACCTGAGATTACTGCTTCTATTGCCTTTAATGTATTGGGTCAGCCTGCCTATTTTGATTCTAAGATCCTTTATTCTTTTTTGCAATCTATATTCCCAGTTGGGTAACTTTTTCTTGCGCGGTTGAATTAATGTGTCTGGTGATGTAAAATTAAGCTTTGATCCATTGGCTTTTGCTGCGGTCCATGCTGCACAGTATATTACTGTTTGCAAAGTCTTAAAATCCGTATCTTTGTTAATGTTGTTTTCCAAAACTTTATTGTTTATGTACGCAATTATATTAGATAATTTCCGGGATGTTTTTTGTTTAGGAATGAAAGGTCGTTTAATAGGATCTGTGTCTGTAAAATATCCAATTGCTTCGGAGAAAATTGTGTCGATTTCTGTGTTCATATCAAGATCACTTTGTGACTGTGATGTGTGTATGTGTGTTCTCTGAGTAGTTAAATTATTCGGGTTGTTGCTTAAGGATTGGATTTCAGTCAGTGTTTCAGTATTAGATATTTGGGTTATTGATATTAAATTTTCTTCTATTCTGTCTCCCTGTTGCGTTGTTAGAAGTGTTTGTTCTACTTCTTGTCTTATTTCCTGTAACCTGTCATCCGTAATATACATATTTTGTATTATTGTTCTTCTCTGATCGGCTACTCTTTGTTCACTTACATGAGCTAGTGAAGGGAATTTGGCAATAAACTGTTGGTGTAGTGATTTTCGGTAAGCAGTTCTGTTTGTCTCTAGGTGTGTTATTTGTAGGTAAAATCGAATTATTGCTTCATTTTGTTCATTGGACCATCTCATTCGGGATTGTGTATTTTGTTGAGAATTGGTTGAGATTTGAGGTGTATGTTGTGTTTGTGTGTGATATTGATCATTGTCTATTTGTTGTGTTTGTATGTGTAACTGAATATCAGACTGTAGTCTTTGTAAATCTTCTCTAACTTCTGTGTAAATTCTGTCTATAGTGGTTTGGGGTATCATTTTAAGTCGTTCAATTGCACGCCTCTGGTCCCCGACTCTCTGTCGGCTGACTCTCATGTGGGGGTATTTTTCTGTGAATTTAAGATGCAACGCTTCTAAGTAATTTCTTCTATCTGTATCTAGTGACGTAAGATGAAGATAAGTGCGTAGTATGAACTCATTCATTTCATATGTCCATCTATTACGCTTAGAAGTTTCACCCTCGGTGGGTGCAAATTCAACGACCTCATTTAAGAGGTCATCCTGCACAACATCCTCGGGGGTACTTGACAAGGTGGTTTTAGATCTTGTCATATAAGAGGGGCGAGTTGATGGGATGGAAGAAAACAAAGACTCTGTATCATCGCCTGAATCGGCTGTAGCTTCGACATCGGTGGCCCGCCTGCTCAGCTCCCGATGACCGGCTGTAGTATCTTTAATGACGCGGGTCCGCCTGCTCAACTCCGCGCCACCGGCAGTTCGCATACTGTAGCACCCAGTACCGGCTCCAGATGCGCCCCGGCGACCCCCGGGCAGCGACCGTAAATTATACTTACAACTTCTATTTGACTCCATGATAACATCAAAGGTACATTAATTTGTATTATAACACGCCAAACTTCGCTTCGGCCGACAATTACACGAGATCTGAGACATTTCTTACTTTACAGGGCTCGGTACATAATCTACTACGCAATCAACAAGCGGCGAATTTGTTTAGCGTACCGGCCTGCAATTGGCTGCTTGCCGGCCAGAGGGCAGAAATAGTTACATGTCATAGCATAGAGAAAGCGAATAAAAACCGTTTTGCACACTACGCAAAAACAATTGATGCTCGACCCTCCTCACCCCTGCACAAAGCTAGGGTTGCCTACGGATACAAATATCATATTAGACCGCGTGCCGCGGCCGCTGCAGGACACCATCGCGAGCGCAGACTTCTGGCCGAAGGGCATCGTGTTTCGGCGGTTCCGGGGCAACCTGCCGAATCCCATGCCGCTGGTTCAGACGACGCAACGGAGCAACGCTATCGTAGCCTAGTACTAAATTATTTATGTATGTTCTCTCTTTTGTTTTTTATATTTTGTATGTATAATTTATGATTTTACATACAAAATAAAGGAGAGCGAACGGAGCAGGGGCAGACCAAAAAGGAGATGGCGGGATGACCTAGACTCATTTTGTAGCGATTGGCGTGAGCATGCACTAAGCCGTGACGAGTGGCGGAGCAGAGGGTAGGCCCTAGCCCAGCAGTGGGACACAACATAGCAGGCTATTAAAAAAAAGTTTTTCACAGTGCATTGGTGTTAAACTGTAATGCTGTGTTATTTTTTTGAATAAATAAATTAAAAAGCGCGCGCGGTTTGTGTCGATATCAAACAAAACACAAAACGATCAATTTAATTCCACCTATTTCATTTCACGTAGCCGAGTTAACCGCTAGTTGAAAACCACGCGTCGTTATGCAACGCACGTTGTCGTTTCATAATGGGACTATTTGTGCGACAAGCCGTGACACAATGGGTTGGTTGCTATGCGATTACCGTAACGTAATGGTATGTTGGTGTTTTCATTCCAAAATACCAGTGTCATTTAACTCGGTGAGGAATGTCACTGTTATGTATTGGTGCAGGGTAGCTTAGCTTTTCGTTTCCCGCGCCCATGCTCAACCAACCCACGCTCGCGAATTACCGGGCTATCATGTACTTTGATCCCCAATAACTTCCTTCATCCCTAACCCTCCCTACCTTAGAGCCAGCGAAATACAGGGCGTGGGAACGAACTATTTCAATTTTTCAACTGACTTGTGAGTAGCAAGAGTTGTGGTCACGATCCGGCCATATTTGTATTATCCGGCCGAATACGGCATAGTAACTTAGTATCCAACCGGATAGTGAATTAGCACAATATTTATTACTAAAGTTTATTCCTAATGCACTTAATGTTACTTTGTAATATTAAGTGTAACATTATTTTCATTGTTACAAAGTGATGGAGATTTGTGAATTACATATCGTCAACCCTAGGTTTAATTAGGGTAACAACCAGGGATTTATTACATGGCGCTTACCCTAATTGAACCTACGGTCGACAATATATGAAATTTTTGGGTAAATTTTGATTTTAAAATGTTTTTAAAAATGGCGGATTCATGGGGAGGGAGTTCTCAAAGCCAATAGTGAATTCAGGAAATATAATAGCTAATTACAGGGTACTTGTATTTTAAATCACCTATAATTTGATAGGCAAATATGCCAATCAACAGCAAGAGGGAAATGAATCATTGGCTCAATATAGATGGATTGTTACATTTTCCTCATGTCTTAAAACCGAAAACTAATAGTTGATTTGTTTTATGTATAAACATGAAAAAAAAACACCTATTGTCTCAATAAACCATACTGTTTTCATAGTTCGTATTAAAAAAAAACTATTTTACAATTCGGGCTTGTACCAATTATTATACAATTTTTTTTTGACAAGGTAATCAATAATGCTTTTTGTTATAATACTATTTATAATATAACTAGAAGAACAAGAAGTTTGGTCAAAATTTTAAGTAGAAGTATGTGATTATTGTCTTAAACACTCACAACCCTCTATAACAATCATCTAAGTCCTGTGAAAATGAGAGCAGTAAATGGCTTGAAACATACGGTCATGGTGTTAATAAACATGTTTAATCCATTCTAAATTGTTTAGAAATATGTAAACAAATATGTAAATTTCTGATTACCTTTATTCTCAGCCTTGCCAATATCCGGAGGTCGCAAATAGTTCACCATGCCCTCTGGCTTCGCCCCCTCGTCTTTCTTCTTAATCCGCTGAACAACCATTTGTAACAATTGACTGCTCTCCGTCAATTGGTTGTCCATCATCGCCTCCAATTTATTAATCCTAGTTTCTATGTCCTCTACTCTAACTCTTTTTTTCACTAAAGGAGCATCGTTCGAATTGTACAAGAACATCACTGATAAAACTAGTAGTGAAACCAGGCCTACTATGAAGATTTTTCGTAAATATAGCCTCATTTTGAAAGATTATATTAGAAAACACCACTAGTTCAAACGGTTTTCTACCAGCCGATAGGAATTTCCATAGTTCACCACAAATCAATTAAAAAGTACACATTGTATTCACCGATATTTTTTAATTAAAAATAATCGCCGAGTCCATGGAAAAACTTTAACACACTATACACAATAGTACACTGTTTACACACATTTTCGTGGTAATTTCACGCGCGTAATGTATTGTAGTTTCGTTTACACGGGCGCGTGTCAGGACCAACTGAGTAAATGTTAAAAATTCTGATAAATAAATCACAACAACAATGCCTAAAGGACACGTCAAAGAAATAATTGACGGCGACGGGCGACGAAATATAAAAATTCTCGAAATCGAAGTGACAGTTAGTTTACGGCATTGCCAGTATAATAAAAATAAATCCCCTTGATATAATAAAAAAGTTAAGCCTGACGTGGGTAACCATTAACCAATTTCGTCTGCAGCAGTAAAAAATAGCCTATACAGGCTAAAGCAATAGCTGCAGACCATACTTTAAGCGAAACGTTTGTAAACCTTAAACAATACTAATTATTATAACTTTCCCGTCTAAGTCAGTTGAATTTTTATTTTATGGGCCCACATGGAAATTCGAAACCCAATCCCATTCACTCAATTGGAACTACTACAAAACTGGCTACAGTGAAACAAGCGACAACAGCCTACATAGTTTAGTAAAATCACAAACCATATCGCAGTGGATAAAAATCAAAGATGAAGCATACACATACAATTTACATTTATGGTAACATAAAGGACAATTGTACAATTTTGAATTTTTAATTATTTGAAAAGAATTAATAAAAAAAAATCTTTAATTGCGGGTGTTTTTCGTACGTGACATCCCTAAATATGACAGATGCAAGTCGGTGTTACTAGACTCAAATATTAGCAAATGACTTTAGATTTGTTCCGACATTGTTTTAAAAATCAAATAGATAATAAAATAATGAACAACACGTTGATGGCGTTCGGTTCATTCAGACCAAATTCAGACCTTTCATTTTTCAATTACCATAATGTCGCGCAAAGAGTAAGGAATATACAACTGCAATATTATGCATTCCGTGTGCTTTACGCGCCCAGTACGGCAACCTCGGAACAAATTTCCCTATTATGCAAGAATATAGGTAGAAGCGATATAGAAGCTGTGAAAAATCAGTATAAAAGGTTAGATAGTTTATCTACATCATTTTATACTCAAGTGTTCATATTTTTAGCGGCTTATTGCCTCGGTTCCTGAACGCAAAAAGCCTGGGGTCCTCTTGGCGACCTATCTCAAGGATTAGCAAAGCTGCAAGTATTTACAATGAAAAATAAATTAAAATTTTACTTATAAATTTTAATTTTTTTTGAGTTTCGGCACCAAATGGTACAAATCTGTACTCTGTGTGTGTATATCAAGTTGATTATAATTGCGTAAGGTCAATGTGGCTAACTCCGCTTACGTTTTCATTGTAGACCAACCTTTGTTTTTGTTTTTAATTATTTTTATTAATATTTTTTTTTTATAATTATATTTTTAAAAATTTTCATTCTCTCAGCGGTCGTCTTAACCCTGCGAGGCCTTTGAGAACTTTTCTTAAGGCCTATGAGAACGAGTGCTTTAAAGGGCTCGAAACGTAGGGTCATGGTGTTTATAAACGCGATTAATCCGTTCTAAAGTGTTTAATTTTAGAACTACCTACTTTATTACATGCAAGGCAAAATGTAGCAATTCCATGTACTATCGCTTACTTGCGCTTGGGGCTGGCGTTAAGGTATTTAATTAAAAGATTAAAAACAACTCTGGTTTCTCTTTCTTAAGCTACAGTTTTTACGAAATAATTGTAATATTTATATTTTGACGCATATTTCCCTCTTTGGTAGTTCCTTAGAATGCTGAAATTATGTAATTATCCCATTAACTACTAAACAATTTATGCTATTTATGTACTTTTTTTATTCGATAAATGTTCGGCAATGTAACCAAACTATTCGGCCGAATATGAACATTGAAAAACTTGCCGAATATTCGGCAACCCGAATATTTACCGAATATTCGGCCCATCTCTAGTACTTACACTACCCTCTTATTGCATCAGAATAAGATGCTATGGGACATATACAGATACACTGTGATAAGTTCAATGAACCTGAATACAATACAACTAGGAAAATTTTCGAAAATAAATATCACTTTGTATGGAACAGCTGATCGAAAATGCACCTATCTCATGTTTTTTTCGATCAGCTGTTGAAGTATCGTTCGTGACTATTGATAAAAACTATATTTGAATAAGATGCATAAGTACAGCCATGTTTTTACACTTGTGACTGTACTTGTATTAATGTAATGGTTTCGGAACCGTAAGTTTGTGTAAAAACTAGAATTTAATCACACTATAGCTATTGGCTATGTACTTTCTTAAGACCCTATCTAAGTTATAGTGCCTACTTAATTGGTCCAAATAAGGGAAAGAAAAGTTTTACCTTAAGTTTACTATTAGGCATATGTTATCTATACCGGAACGTATTTAAATTTAAACTAATACAAAACTCAAGCCTAATTAACCAATAAGGGTAAGAAATCGACCGAACCCCATATGTTAATCGTTTACAAAAACCAAAATAACTTTGCCGCTAGTCTATCCCCAATTTCTATGAAAAAACTAACATTTTTAAATGCAACCACCCGCATTTATAAAACACCTTTACCAAATCAGTCACATTGGCGCTAGTATCTGTGTAAAAAGTGACAGTCGCAAAGAAATTCCGCTAGTTCAACATTTCGCCACCTGCATATAAAAGTTGGTAAAACCATAAATTATAGAAGGTAGCGCCATGGCGCATACCGGAGCAATTTGGAAGCGCTAAAGTTGAAAGGTCGAATGCCACAGATTAAAATATGCGGAAATGCATAGACGAGAACTGTCAAATAAAGTTTGTTAGGGATCCGTGATGCATGGTTACAGTTGTAGTGCATATTATACAATGTGTTTTTGAGCAATTGCTTTAAATTCAAGGGTGCATTCTTGAGCTTAAATTAAGTTAGTTTCTCAAAGACACCGGTATTCTAATTAGCTCCATTTAGAAAATAACTACTAATTTAATTTTATCTCATAGGGAATTTGCATGTGTGTAAACGGAGTATGAGTATTCGACATGACATTGATGTCATAGTTGTCACTTACTTAGTAAAGTAAATTCTAATGCCTGTTTTACATTAGCGGTTGATGCAACGTGTAATTATTTTGTATGAGAAATTTAAAAAAATTAAAATAACGAATTTAATAAAAGTAATTATGCCATTATGTTTCCTTAATTATACCAAGCCACATGACGAAGTTAAAGCAAATGCTCAAGAACACCCTGTATAATATAATAGTATTTTCAATGTAAGTACGTTAACATCAGTCTAATTGACGTCTCTTGTCATAGTACAAATAGGTCAAACTTTGCAGTACATTGCTTCTTCAAAAAAACTTTATAGTGTAATAAAAATCTAAATCCACGTTAATTTTTAAAGTCCTTGAACAAATGTTGTTCAGTATGAGGAGTACAACTTAAGTACTGCTCTACTGGATTACATTTATTGTTCATATTGTCGGCCACACCCGGTATTTTATTAAGTAGTAGCTACGGTGCCACGGATACACACCAAACTGCCATACCTACACAAAAGTGGGGAGGTAAGTTATTCTTACCATCTTTTTCCACAGGGGGTTAAAAAAGAAAATTTATTCGCAGCTTCTTAAGTGAATGTAGGCATTTTACATTGTACGGAACCTTCGTATAAATAAACGCGAAAACACTTGTAACACTTTTTTTCTCTTCACTGGCTGAATGGACATCAATCAGAGCCTCTAAAAAAATAAGCGCCGGGCCATGGAGCAGTAATTATAACAAAATATTTCGGTTATTTGAAAAGACGCGCGGTTTTTGCAATTTATATGCTTGCCTTTGCCATTTAGTGTATGCATATGAATTCCTTTAAGTAATAAAAATAACTTGTGTTTTTTGTCAAACAAAATCAGAATTTAGGATAATTTTACCGCGGCAGCACAACGAATTGCGAAGTTAGAATCCGACTTATTTTGTTCCTTTATTAATTAACTACCTACACGTATAGTACCTACATAGGTACTTAATTATCTATTAATTAAACTTACTTAATTATCTATATAGAGGTCATATGTTACAAAAATAGAATAGAAATAGAAATAATTTATTCGTTGATACACAAAATATACAGTACAATTAACAGAAACAATAATAAAAGAAGTGCCACGAAATGAATTCATCTCGGCATTATGCTGGCGACTTCCAGCGCTGATCTTCCGATGAGCCCAACCGGTGAAAAAACACGAAAGGTAACACAAACACTGAAATAAAGAACCAAACAAAATACAAAAAAAAAGAAACAGAAAGGAATAGACGTACAAAGATTCTAAATTAAGTAATCTAATTTTACACTGACAATAACAATATTCATTGTAAATTGTAAGTATACCTATGTAAGTATGGCGATCCGTTACGGCAGCAGTATCAGTACCTACGAATTATAAGTAGAATGTTTTGCCGCGATTTTTTTGTATGGTGCAGGACTTTTAACTAGTTAACCTTCCACTCAAAGAAAATATTTTTATGAGTTAAAAAATGTTTTCCATTTTTTTCTAATCAGTCAGTATTGTCATTAAGTACTCGATACCTACTAAGCAATTTTTGTTACACTTTGCATGATTTAATTGTTTTTAATTCAATTAGAGCGCAAAATGCCACTTTCCAACTATCCTATTTTTAGGGTTCCGTAGTCAACTAGGAACCCTTATAGTTTCGCTCTGTCTGTCTGTCTGTCCGTCTGTCCGTCTGCGGATAATCTCAGTGACTGTAAGTACTGGAAAGCTGTAATTTTGTACGAATATGTATATCGGTCACGCCAATAAAGTGGTGAAATAAAAAGTGGTCCTCCCATACACGTAAAGTGGGGGGTGATTTTTTTTTTCGTTTCAACCCTAGAGTGTGGCATATCATTGGATAGGTATTTAAAAAATAATGAGGGTTTTCTAAAAACACTTTTTATAAAGTAACTATTTTTGGAAATAATCGCTTCAGAAGATTAAAAAAATGTGTCCCCCCCTCTAACTTTTGAACTATACTTAAGTTAAAAAAATAAAAATAAAAAATATGAAAAAAAAATTATAAGTAGATCCTAATAAGAACTTTTTTGGACAATTATTTTGAACTTGATTGACAGAACGGTTTTTGAAAAATTGTTAAAAATAATTTCGGAACTAAGTTTGTAATTTAACTGTATATGCAAACACTTCTTTTATCTTCAGTACTTAATTTATCATAAAAAATAATTATTCAAATTGATTGACGCGATCAAAAGTTACCCGCGAAAACCCAACATGCATAACCCGTCTAGTTTGTATAAATTAGTAACCCAATTAATTGCCCGAGAGATCAAGAGATGGCACTGTGGTCTACTTCGCGCTGTTTAGATTTTTCCGGAGTTCATGGCGTCGGGGTGTGATCGAAAAGTCGAAAGTATCATCGAATTGTTAATTATTATAAGCATATTGAGCATGGTATCTATTAAAACACTTTTTATTATTGTGACGGACGGTAAACTACTGAACCCTATACTGAGCATGGCCCGACATGCTCTTGGCCGGTTTTTATGTTTTCAATCATGTAAATATGCACAATTCGCAAATTTCTCTTTGACAAATTGTCTAAGATTTAAAACATTATTCTATCACTATGTCGCATTTCCTACAGCATCTTATTTACAATTAATCTGTTATGATTTGCTGTTAAAGAAATAAATAATATATTCCACTGTTAGGCAAATTTATTAACCGGCAGAATGAAAATAAATCATGGTCCAAAAAAATTAAAAAACTAGCGCCGCGGCCATGACACATCCACGACATAATTGTGACAAAATATTTCGGTTATTCAAAAAGGCGCGAACATTTTTTGTGGAGATATTTTATTGTTGACATCACGAGGGACATTTGTTTGCGTTAGTTTTTTGCTGGCATAGGAATGATGGTTTAATTAGGTTATTTTTACTGTTGGGGATGAAATGATTTTGGCAAAAGCTGTTCTTGTATGCGGAGCTTCAAGTATAAAAATAAAAGTAAAATAATAAATAATAAAATAATTTATTCGATAAACAGTGGTTAACAGTTTATATTAGTTATTGGTACCTCTTTTTAAGTAATACATTACCTGTGTCAAGAGGTACCACTCTTTCAATTATACACCGTTTTTTTTTAGTTTAAGGGGAGTTTCTTCAGGCTCTGGGTAATTTCTCTAAGAAACTACTCAGAAACTAGTTAAGTGCCAATTGCACTACCCAGGGTTTGCCGCAAACCCAGAGTTAAACTGTCAAATTCCATGCAAAAAAATAAACGTTTAACTCTAGGTTAGCTGAAACAGTGTAAAAGGTTACTAAACCAGCTAATTAGGTACCACTAAGCTGTGTTTTGATTTGGCATGTGCTGTCATGACTAAAGCCCATATTACATTATTAAATATCTTTGATTAAAGATCTATATGCCTCCCTTTTTCTCTAACGTGAAGAAAAAGGACGGAATGTCATGGTCCGCTATATGATCATAATACGGTATAGTGTAATAAAGGGTGTTAAGTTTTGTCATAATTGACACTTGCGATTGTGTTACTCTTCTTCTTCTTTGTCGTTTCGCTCTTGACAGAGCGGTCGTGGTCACGTTGAGGCATCAACGTCGGTCGTAGAGGCGGACACAGCTCTCCGCACGATCTCCCGCCATTTCTCCCTATTGGCAGACTGTCTGGCGCAGTCAGTTACGCAGTTCCCTATCGTTGATTTTAATTGGTCGGTCCAACGCATGGGTGACCTGCCGCGTGGTCTTGTTCCCTCAACTTCTTGAACCACCAACCGCTGTATGGAGTTGTTGTTTCGTCTACAGACATGACCAAAGTACTACGTGCGACTGTACTACGGCCAATAGACGCTGCGTGGTGTGTTACTCTAAAGGACCTTTTACAATGTAGGTAATATTCATTAATTTTGTATGAAAAACGTATTTTTTTCCGTATTCGATAAAAAGCGATATACCAGATAGTTCCTAAAGTACAAAACAACGTATCGAATTTTTGAGAGGAAAAAAAAAACGGTGTATGAAAGTCCTCTGAATGACAATTTGTTTGTATGGAAGTTTATATAAGGTTGGAGAAAGCGTTGGGGGCTCAGCGGTAAGGCATGCGGCTTTCAACCCGAAGGTCGCAGGTTCAAATCCTGCCGGCTCGTACCAATGAGTTTTTCTGAACTTATGTACGAAATACCATTTGGTATTTACCAATCGCTTTTCGGTGAAGGAAAACATCGTGAGGAAACTGTACTAATCCAATAAGGTCTAGTTTACCCTCTGGGTTGGAAGGTAAGTCGCTTTCGTAAAACTAGTGCCTACGCCAAATCTTGGGATTAGTTGCCAAAGCGGACCACAGGTTCCCTGACCTAAAACACAAGGAAGAATGAAATAAGTTTATAAAACCTATAGAAAAATAAAAGTCATATAGGTACTAAAGAAAAATTAAAATTGTTATTTCAAGAATAATCAAAAACTTGGTACTTAAGGCGATGTTCGGGTGTTTTCCCAATCTTCGCCCATAGCATGGGGTTTACCCCTAAAGAAAAAATGCGTGGTCACTTTTCTTTCCAGAAGGCCTAGTACAAAAGTTGCACGACACTTACTTCTCGATCGCGTTAGCGTATCGAGAGTTCAAGTTATGTTTGCCGTTTATTTAAATCATCCGGCAACTTTCATATTTTGACCCCTCGATACGCTAACGCGGTCGAGAAGTTAATGTCCTACAATTTTTATACTAGGCCTTCAGATCGTCCATGTAACAGTCTCGATGAACCTTCTGAAGATTCCTTTTGTCGACCATGTAGGACCACGAACATCGAAAATTGGCATTGACGGGAAAACCTCTTTGTCACTCCAATATGCAAGTGTGACAGGGATGGCGATACAAATCCGCAATCGTTCGGTTTTCTTGGTATAGGCCCAGAGCGCCTACCAC
Organism: Lathronympha strigana; assembly: GCA_949128165.1. NCBI lineage: Eukaryota > Metazoa > Arthropoda > Insecta > Lepidoptera > Tortricidae > Lathronympha > Lathronympha strigana. Next base: position 9,434,760 of record OX421926.1, on the reverse strand, counting down.
GAACCGCGAACGAAAGTATACCTCCCTTTCGCACTTGTGATTTCTTACTCAAGTGCTACAGAGAGGTGAAACTTCGTTCGTGGTTCGTGGTAGGCCTTCAGGCTCCTACACCAAGCTGACAAGTGTGACAATTACACTGCGTTATTGTTATTGTAGTTTTTTAGTATTAAGTTTTAGCATTGTAGGCGTTTTGGTTAATACTGTAAGCCTATTTAATGTAATTGAATAAATAAAATAAAATAAAAATAAAATTCCTAAAATTATTGAACTACTGGTATTTCAGGCGTCCATAGGCTACGGAAACCACACACCATTGCGCGGGCTTTGTGCTTGTCAACCACAATTTCGATAATTTTCGACATTATGGGGCAATGCCCTACCTAAGGAAATACCATCAACTCTGATGATATACCCCGAAATGCTTATTAGCGCGTCACTTGCGCCCTACATGTCAAGAGTTAATGACCAATGCCCTATCTTAAATGCAACTCCGGCTACGACCCTGTACCGACCAATGCTAACTAGGTCCGCACAGCTCAACAGGAACAGGAAACACAAATTAGACCATAAATCTACATTTGACTCTAATTGAGTGCTTCTAACCATCTTCTGCCTCGAACTATCTCCAGTCAAAGCTCTCCCAATCAAATAATTATCTACACATCAATAACACACGTCAAAACCCTCCCGACGCGTCCAATTACACAAACTAACTAAATAATTATCACAATTAATGATCAAGCGCATAATTCACTCCCTAAATAAATCCCATTCGATCTACAAAGCGCGAGCGCATCTCTGACCACGCCCCTATGCTGTGATTGGTCGATTCCTAATTATATCTCATGCGCGCTACAAGAGCTATTTGCATCGTTTAAGACGCTACAACTAAAACTCGACTCTAAAGCATTGTGTTAAGGGTGGATATTCTTTGGAAGGTTATTAAGTGTAGCATACGAAATTGTCAACCCGAAAGACGCCCATTAGCTGAAGCTCTTCATCTTCATTCCAATCAACCTATTCCGACAAGTCAAATCATGTTAAATCCTCATACAAAACTAAACCTTAATGAATACGCTATACGGTTGGTTTTTGTTTGGTGAGAAGGTTGGAACTCAAATATGTTTTTCAGAAGAGGCAGTTAAGATTCCGGTCTGGGGCCAATTTGACAAAAACGCGTTAGTTTGGTAGTTTAAATTATTCGTGTGAGACACCCGACGCGGGGTTACAAATGGTGCCTTCTTTAAAGTTGAGACGGGTTCGGAACTTGTGAGTGGTCCTGCGAAGTCTATGCTGTATAGTGCGAACGACTCTTGTGATAAAAATTAAATAATATACATAAACATTCATATAAATAACTTAAAAGTTTCAAAATGTATTAGTATTGTTTTAAATTACAATAGAAAGATTTATATTAGAAATAAAAATAAAGTGCAATAAAAATAAAACCCAAAACCAAGTGGTGCTACATTTACGAATAATCACAAATAATCTAAATTTGTTACTATATTTAAAAGAAGACTAAAAAATGGATAAAACAGAAGCAATGGACGTTGAAGAAAATACAAGAGAAAAAAACGAAAGAAAACTCCCGTTTTCAATAGAAAACCTTCTTTCTGACAAATTTAATAAAGATTCTAATAATGATTCTGGTGCAAGTGCTCACAATAATGTTGAGTTCGAATATCCAAATTTTAATGAGGAGGTTCATGATGATGATGATAAAAGTGATGTGGATGTAGAGAGCTCGACAGATGCGCAAGATTTGGATAAGGCTGCTGATTATCAACAATCAAGTAAGTAAGACTTGTCGACACTACTGGTGACTGACGTGCTGGCAGCTTCCTCGCGCAACGCATTAGCATTGCAATATTTGCAATACAGCGGGGAAATGCTGCCAGCATCCTAACCACATGCCGCGGGGGCCCAATTTTTTACATGTATTTTAGTTTTAGATTTATTTGGTTATAGGTACCTAAGGATCTTATTTTTTAGTTTATTTCTCGTAAGCTTTTCGAGAAAGTAATATAAGTACAAAAACAAGTAATTCTTAAGAGCGAGTAAGGGCAATTGCAATGCTTCATTCGGTAACTTGTTATTGAAATTAATGAAATATTACAAAAAACTGACTTAAATACACGGATACGACACTTCCTGATTGCTAGCTTATTATTGTTTGTAGCGTTTATAGCTAGAGACATCAGAAATTCTATTGAATGAATCTAAGTTTCTAATAACATGAATAATATTCTCCTGATTCTCATAGATACATTTGATACACAGGTAAAATATGAATTTCCTTAAATAGCTTTCTTACTGATGCACGTTTACCTAACTTAAATATAAATCGAATGGCTCTTTTTTGTATAACAAATATAGTTCGTATGTCACACCAAAATACCGTCAGACATTAACTATGAAATTAACTATGATAAACTAGGCGAGCTGTCTCAACATTAGGTAGTTGTCTGATTTTTCTAACGGCGTAAGCAGCCGAACTTAATCTATTTGCGAGTGTTGTTATATACTAATAAGTGTTATATACTTAATACTCCATTGTAGATTTTTGTCCAACGTTAAAACTAGGAACAATGCTTTATCAACAATCTCTAAACATTCACCGTTTAAAAGACATATGTACCTAACCTAGATACATCTGTAAACTTTTTTATTTGGCTGTTACTACCCGCAGCTAAATTTTAATGTGTTCTGGTGAAAAGGGGACAGACTGAAAACAGCGTTGCGCAGTTATAAGCTGACGTAACATATGCTGAGCCCTTTCCTTTTGTCACGCATAGTACCAATATAATACTGAAATTGTATTGTACACACTATATTGTGATTATTTCCGTGACCGTGGCAATAATTTGTTTCTTTCATTCTTTCTTCTTTCTTTCTTTCTTTAAAAGTATTCTAGTATCCGCTGGTTTAACCACTCAGTTGCTTCGTATTTATTGGTGGACTCTATTGCCTATAGCAGTACCATGAGTTGCCAACAAGGCGTTAGTCGCTAGAGACTAACGCTTTCTAAAGTATTTGCAACTCGCTCGCACCGATGAGAAAGAGCAGGATGCAAAATACTCTGGATTCTAAACCAGCTATAGAAACGTCACTGTCAAATGAGCACTTAATTTGGTACCATAGGTTTTTATTAGCGCTGGCGAAGGCGTTAGAAGCTCTGGCTACGCGATCGCGCCTAGGGTTGCCATATGGACAAATTGAATTTCCCGACAAAAATTCCCTACAATCTTCACAGAATGTCGGTAATGACAATTTTTCATGTGGTGTTTTTGGTCAATTTTGAAATAACAAGGTAGAGAGCCCAGTAAAGTGATGTGCAAAATTTGTAGCAGTTACTTTAGCATAAAATATAAAGGTGCAACAGACATTCAGAACCATATTCAGACTGGCAAGCATCAGAACAGAACATCAAAACAGTTATTAAAAAAATACAAAACTCGACGCATTTATTAAACCCCAAAAATCAGAGAGCTCTTCTGGAGCTACGCAAGCCGCCTATGCTACTTCCACAGTCCACACTATGAAACACCATCAATAATTTAATTCCATGAATTGCACATCGTATTTGATGCCAACAAATGCTGCGAAATATCCTATTTCAAATTGCTACGAAAGGAATATTATTGTTTTGTTGATTACTGTTTGCTTATATTTGTCATTTAATTCATAATGTTTATACTGTAAAGATTTGTGTAAGACCACTAAGACCCATATTGGCTATATTATACTATACCATATACGATCATATCTCTAACCATAGATTATATGCCGCTGTACGAAGTCACATTAAATCTACTATGGCGGATTATCCAAGATGGTGGACTAGTTATTTTTTCTGCACTACCACAATATGAATATCAAATGAAAGGTGTTGCCGAGGAGAACACGAAAATATGCCCATTAATAACAAAAAAAATAAAGTGACTGTAAAAAAAACTTTTTAAAACCAGCTTTTTTGAAGTGGCCCAAAAACGATGAAAATAAAATTTTAGTTAAATAAATAAATAAATAAATATAAATATTATAGGACATTCTTACACAAATTGACTAAGTCCCGCAGTAAGCTCAAGAAGGCTTGTGTTACGGGTACTTAGACAACGATATATATAAGTAATATACAAATACATAAATACAAGAAAACATCCATGACTCAGGAACAAATATCTGTGTTCATCACACAAATAAATGCCCTTACCGGGATTCGAACCCAGAACCATCGGCTTAGCAGGCAGGGTCACTACCAACTACGCCAACCGGTCGTCAAGTTAAATCAAAGTAACAAATTTTGTTTTAAATTTTTTTTACAGGTAACTTGTTCTTGGCTTGTACAAAACCGCATGATTATAATATAATTTTCCCAGCAGAGAGGGGACCGATTTTTGAGATTCGATCGTTCGAATACAAAAATGAGTGATCGAAAATAATCGCACGTGAAAATTTGTCACGATTATTTTCGCACGATACCAATAATGGGCGCTTTTATTTTTTGTTGTAGAAAAATATTTTTTTAATGTCTCAATTGTGGCCAGATGCTCCGCATTCCGCATTTACGTCTATAGATCCGCAATCCGCTCTATGGTGAAGCGGATCCGCATTTTTAAATCATTCAATTTTCATAGTGGGAAATTACATACAATCATAAAAATCCCGAGCTCTGATTTAGGGCCATATTTCACTATACCGTATACGGTTACTACCCGAAAGCAGAAAGTAAAAAAAAGTTTAAAATTATATTCCACTTTTTTATTTATAAATACGCATTTTTGAAGCTTCTTGTTTTTGCATTTCAGTATCTGGCAACACTGTGTCTCATTGACTTTTGACGGGTGCCACTAATCCGCATCCCGCGAAAAGACAGCCCAATAATCGGCGACCCAATAATTTGCGACCACGATGTACATGGATTATTGGGCTGCCTTTTCTTGGGTCGAGCAATCTCGAAGCGGGCCAATAATCGGCAGCCCAATAATCCATGTACATCGTGGTCGCCAATTATTGGGTCGCCGATTATTGGGCTGCCTTTTATCGGGTCGGACAAGCTCGGTAGCGGGCCAATAATCCGAAGCCACAGTTTTTGCAGTACAATAATCAGCAACCCAATAATCCGCAACCAAAAAAATGGACACGAATTATTGGGCTGCCGATTATTTGGCAGCCTTTTATGCGGACTCGCTTTTGATTTGACTTGAGTTTATCTGTGGAATGTGTTTTGATATTATCAAATTGATAATCAGTTTTCTTTTACGTATCCCTGTGATTTCTAGTAACCTGTGACTACCATGGCGTCTCCGAAGCCCTATGCTTCCGAATCCGAAGAGTCGAGTGCTACGGCCTCCTTCCTCTTCTGGTGTTGTGTCGCCTTCTAGTCCGCGAGTGTTGGACTCTTTAGAGCCGCCTACGCATGCAAAACGTGCGCTGTTGGCTAACAACCTCAAGATACCTCGTGTGAAGCAGTCCCCTCGTGTGAAGACACCAACAGTTAAGCGTAGGCCTGCTGTTTTGTCTTTTGTCAGAGGAGTTACGGACAGGATCAGCCACATCTTGAGGCGTGCTTCAATCAAGACCTATTTCAAGCTGTTGAAGAAGATGTCACAATTCCTAAGGTCTGTAAAGTGTAACTTGCCTCTACAAGATGCTGGGGTCTACAGGCTTGGCTGAGAAGCGATACATTCCCAGGTTGCTGCGCGAGGCTATTGAAATCAAGAAGGTTCCTAATTTCAATAGAGAGGATGGCTTTTCAGTACCACCAGTTTGGGATCCTGTATTACATCTCATTAAGGATCAAGCACGACACAGGGCTGGAAGACCTTAGTGTGGACTTTGTTTTGAAAAGATTGAAAAGGGAAAAATAGGCAAAATGGGGTAGTTTTCTTGTCGCTACTTTCTGCCCTATAAGCCAGTTAGGGGAAGCGTTCGTAAGTTGTATGTATGTTAATCCTCACATGGTTTTAATAATTTTTAATTTTAATTATAGAATGCCCTTCAGGCAATGTATTACTCTGGGCATTGTAGACCAACCTTTGTTTTTGTATTTAATTATTTCAATATTTTTGTATATAGGTAGTTTGCACAAGATAACTTTGTAACGATAACGGGGAGAATGCTCATTCTCTCAGTCATCATCTTAACCCTGTGAAAACTAGTGCTGTTAAGGGCTCGAAACGTTGGGTCATGGTGTTAATAAATGCAATTAATCCGTTCTAAAGTGTCTATAAACTTTAACCATGAATATCTCCATAACCATAGGGTTCCACGGGGTCACCCGCACCCCGTATTAGGGGGTAGCCCTTCTCCCATAATTCATATTTTAGTTTATATAGATATCAGATATATGTGCACTAGAAAAGAAAAAAAAACAAGTTAAGTGATATTATGAAAATTTTATAGAAATGTTAAGTAGAAATATGGAATAAATCACTGACTGTATTGTTGTTATTTTAGATTTAAAATTGTTTTGTCTATATAAGACAAAATATCTTCTATTAGCATAATTGTTATATTCATTATTAATGAATGTATAGAAAAGTTTTAGTTAGGTGTACAATTTTATCAAAGTAATAATTTATTATTCTATGTTATTCTATACTGTAAAAATGGGAGTAGGATCTTGTTAGCTCTTTTAAAGTTGTTAGTTAAGTTTGATCACTGTGTACAGTCAAGTGCAAAAATATGGTTCAACATAATCGTCTCATAAATATGGTACTACGCTCTTATTACACCGGCATAAGGTGCTATGGGACATATTTTTGAATAAGATGTGCACCACCATATTTTTATACTTGACTGTACCCATGAACATTGTTGATTTTTATATCTGTCACATAAGAACTGAGTGCAATGATTGTTCATTATGATGATAAAAATTAAACTAAAAATCACAATATCATGTTGAATTTTATTTCTCTGTCTGTCCTTACACACAACACACAGACTGACTGACTGTTTCGAGTTTTCCTCGTGGTCAGAGTGGAGAAGGTGGAGGTGGAGGAAAATTCATAAGAGTACTGTAATAACAAAGTACACTGAATTTTTTGGACTGAGAGTTGAAAAAAGTGGACTCCACATTTCAGAACAGTCACCATTCCTGGCAGCATTACCAGATAGTCTCCTAGATGATGACACTGTCATTGAAGTGAAATGCCCTTACGCTGCCAGGTCCATGCCTGTTACTGCTGTGACAGTTCCATACCTTGAACCATACAATTTACCAAGCTGATGAATATATTTGACACTGTGGTGGTACTTTTATTAAAAAACTTACTTAATTGAAATATACATTTATTTTGCCTTAATTTCATCATGGTCAAAAAGAACTGATCTTCCCTACCTAACAGAATAACAGAACTAGAATAATACTGTATTTTATCTGCCGTAGGACTTAAAGTTGAGTATACAAAAAATAACTTCTTGTATGTAACACTAAAAATATTAACTGTTTATTTCAAAATATAAATTATCTTCTTACATGCTAGAGCTCAGTTACAATCTCGAAGTTTGGAGATTCTATTAACTGAGTTCAGCCTAAAATGATTCAATGTAGTTAGTGCTCATGTATTGATTTAACGTTAGTTCTTATTAAGCTCAACCAGTGCTTTCTTAAATGTATTCTTTACTTTATCAGGGTAATTATCTAAAGTTTCTATTACTTGTTTGGGTAAGCTGTTCAGGGTGCGAGGTAGGTATGAGAACCAGCGCCGTCTACCTTTGTCATTGTTACTCTTAGGTATCTTAAAGTGTGGTTCATTGGTTAATATCCCGCAGGTGGGATGGCCTATTGTACCTGTCGAGCTGGCCCATCAAGTGTTCGTGTTCTAACACAACAGCTAGTTTTAATTTATCATATACACTAAAAGTTCTACAATAATTAAATAGTTTGTGATAGTTATTTTTATACTGAAGTTTTATTTTCAAGGGAACTATGGTTTTTAATAATCTTATTTGTATATATTTTTAGTAGATATGTATTATATGTTCGCCCATAGCTTATTACAGAGTCAGCCAACGCCAGGTATAACATACAAAGTATAGTACCTATGTGGCATTTTGTTTTAATATACTAAAGTTGCTTAGGATTGTCCTAAGTTTTTGGCACACATGGTCAACATGTGCCCCCAGTTAAATTTGGTATCTATTGTGAGGCCTAAATAGGTATATTGATCAATAACTTCTAGTTTTTCACAGTTGCAGCTTGTTGACCATGTGTGCATGCATACGTGCTCGTGAGCTACAACGCTAGGTATGTTATATAGTTTAAACTATAATACATTATTGCTATGCCGATGGTCCTGGGTTCGAATCCCGGTAATGAACACAGATATTTGTTCCTGAGTCATGGATGTTTTCTATGTATTTATGTATTTGTATATTATATATATCGTTGCCTGAGTACCCGTAACACAAGCCTTATTGAGCTTACTGCGGGACTTAGTCAATTTGTGTAAGAATGTCCTGTAATATTTATTATTATCTTAGTTTTTTTTATAGTTTCAGGATAATCCTGCGTCATGCACCCATTTACATAAGATATCAAATTCACTTTGCATCTGACTCTCCGTTGTCCTGACATCTTTCATCAGCAAACTGGTACACAGGGCGGTCTTGAACAAGTTACACATATCATTGGCATAAATTAAGTACTTTGTCGGGCCGTGCCAAAATTAGATTTTCTTAGATCACTCTCCAGCAATACTGACTGCATTGTATCTATTGTGATGGTAATCTTTGAACCAGTTTAATGTTGGCCCCTGTATAGTGAATTGACCATTAACTTCTGTCTGTAAATTATTGAGCTAGTAGCTGTGAGGTATTTTTTCCTTTTTGAAAATGATACTGTCTCATGGATAACATGTCACTCAAAGCCTGTATAAAATTGAATAGCTTTGTCATCATTTTTAAATCGATGACTTTTCCCAAACACATGTTCCATATCAATTTGCATTCCTTTTGATGAGAATTCTTGATTATCTACAACAGGCACTGTACAGTCTTTTATTTTAGCACTGGCAGCAATTTCTATTTCACTGTCCACTTCCATGTCTACTTCCATGACATTTGGAGGTATTTCCTCTTCATAAATTGTAATTTTCTCTGAACGTCGTCTCAAGTCGCTGCTGGCGGGCGATTGCACTTGGTGGTACTTACACCAAGGGCAAGGGTGGGCCACCAACCTTTAAAATGTTGAATGAGAATATAGAAGGTACAGCAGTTTTTCTCAGGAATCTTGCTTTCGGTGCATAATCTGAAAGAGAGCCACGATTGTTTAAAAGCTTTAAGTAATGCTTAGATGCAGGATAAGTAAAAATAATAAGAGAAACTTACTTGTGTATATACTTTGACCGTAATAGTCTGATGTAAAATGCATCGAACATAAACGGGATGAATGTTTTGTTTTGAAGTTTATGATACGTAACGAACGGTCCCAAGCCTTTTGACGCTTGTGGTCTTTTAGAAATGCGTGAATGCCTTGATTTTTGCAGTTTAGAGCACGACAGTGAGTCATTTTGTTGTAGAAATATCTTAATTATTGCGAATGCGCAATGTTATTTACATATGTTTATGTAATTTTATTGTATTGTATGGGATTTGACAGATGACAAGTAGACATTAAGGAACGTCGATTTTGCTGACACGTGGCGGGATAAAAGGCAGCTTTTCTCCTCATTTGTGTAGTTTTTATAATTTATAAATATAATACAGGTGGGCCGAGGTGGCTAAGGTTCGATTGCGATGTACAATCCATAATGTTGGTTCCCGTTGCTACAAATACTATTTACACAGCCAACCGTCGTTCGTTCTAAAAAATAGTTTATCATTTCCGAACGCACCCGTCACTGTTAACCAATAAATGAACACTTTAAAATGCAAAATACACGATAATCCGAAATTTGCCAATATATGTTGTCGACTCAAAACTCTTATTTTTTTACGTTCTTTCATTTGAGTATAGTTTCATTCAGTTCCGTGTAATTTTGTAACTGACAGTAGGTTTAGAATTAGAATGTACTGACGCCATTAAGCGTTTGTCACGCACGACTTTGGCGGTGAGAGTCGTAGCTACAGAAGCTAACGCCTTTTTCTAAAGCGATTGTCAAACTTGAAACTCATGGTACCGCAATTAACAAAATTGTATGGGTTTGACAGTTGAGCGTTAGACGCTCACGCACATTTTCTACAGACGCTTTCGATATCTACACAAGCTCACGCCTCGTTAACTATGTAACTCATGGTAAGGGTAAGTAAAACATGCCAGAAGTAAGTACCAATATTGATGATCGGGGAGTGAGTGATAAGACATGGATAAGACTAATATAGTTACGGAACTTAAGTATATTAGTTCTGAAACTACTAATTCAAATGAAACATTTATTTTCGAAATATATACAGTAAGTGTATATATGTAATTATGTATATGTTTGTATGTTTATTTATTTTTTATTTTATTTAGTTTGCTACTATAATGGCTGTACTATTTCCACTTCTTTGTCTATTTTTTGCAACGCCTACAGACTTTTGTTTTTTTATTAGTTTCCGCTACCTAAAGGTTGTCTGGAAGAGATCGCTTTTTAGCGATAAGACCGCCTGTTGTTTGTCTCTTCTATTGTTCGCTGTATTCTCTGTATTTGCTTCATTTGAGGTGTGCAATAAAGAGTATTTGTATTGTATTGTATTGTAAGTGTAACTACCTACCTCTACCTACCTTAAATCTAAAGTAGGTCCTTGAGGCATTGTACCTAGGATGCTGGAAATTGAATGTTACTGAGAATATTTAAGATTATATGTACCTAAGTCATGCCAACATGTCACTGAAAATTCAGGGTTCTAGCATTAACCAGCGTGAAATTTAAAGAGGTTCAAAATGGCCTGAATGGCTTAAAAAAACCGGCCAAGTGCGAGTCGGAATCGCGCACCGAGGGTTCCGTACAAACTTTATGTTGCAACTTCACCTAGAAGTAGAAATTTGACGTCAGTCACATGTATCGACAGATTGGGTCAGTAGTTTGCACGGAGTTAGTATGAGAGTTTGTTTTTCCCTGATATTTTTTTATCGCGTACCTAAACCATTTTTTTTTTATATAATACGGTACTTACAGCAAAATACCATATAAATTTAAAAAAAAATCACCTAAGTTGGTTTAATTACAAATAAGGGTTTTTTCTTATAAAAAAATTAAGTTAGGATGAATTTTATATTATTGCTGTAATATTTAAGATAATATTAATGTTGTGTAAAAAAAATCATATTTTTACCTTCATAGACTTCGGAGATAAAGCGGGGGTTATGTTTTTTACATTTTAGTTTATAAAAAAAAAGGTAGCTTAAGGTAGTTCTCGAGATATTTAATGGTGTGATAGACAGACGGAGTCGCACCATAAGGGTTCCTTATTTACCATTATGGAACGGAACCCTAAAAAAGGATAGTACGGCGGCCTTTGTTTTGCTCGACTTGTACAACTTTATACCTCAGCATATCCTCAAACGAGCAATGGGAAAAACTTGACTGGGACACCATGGATTGTGTTGTAAAAAAAGTGCAGGCCGTTTTTCGAGACATGCATCTCTTAATGACATAATCCGTCGGTCTCTTGCCACCATCAACGTGCCTGCTCTCCTTGAGCCGACTGGCATTTTCAGGGATGATGGCAAGAGACCTGATGGGGTGTCCTTGGTTCCTTGGAGTTTGGGACGGATGCTAGTGTGGGATGCTACCTGTGTAGACACGCTGGCGCCGTCCCATCTCCAACGAACTAATGTAAAAGCGGGCGGAGCGGCTGAATGCGCCGAAATTTTAAAACGTAATAAATATAAGAGCCTGGGCAGAGAGTACCTTTTTGTACCATTCGGGGTCGAAACTCTTGGTCCATGGGGTCCCAGCGCACGCAAATTTTTCGTAGAAATCGCGAAACGTCTGGTTGATGTTACTGGTGACCGAAGAGCTGGTGGCTTCCTCGCACAACGTATCAGCATTGCGATACAACGAGGAAATGCCGCCAGCATCCTAGGTACAATGCCTCAAGGACCTACTTTAGATTTAAGGTAGGTAGAGGTAGGTAGTTAGGTAAGTTACACTTACTGTATATATTTCGAGAATAAATGATTTTATTACAACGAGCAATTCTTGTATGTACTTAGGTATTCACCTAATTATTGCGATGATCTCAAAAACAGCTGTAACAATTTAGAATCTTTGATAAAAGGCGAATAATCGGGTTCCTATAAAAAAACTACATTTTCTCTCATTTCAAGCAATTTAGAGCGATTTATTGATGCTATTCACACAGATATCCGAATAATAATTTTACAATTGGATTGTCAATGTTAAAAGTAAAATTTGTATAAATATACTTGTCTATAAGAAAATGACTAATAGAAGTCAGTTATTTTAAAAAATATTCTTATCCAACAAAAAAACCTTAAAAAATCTTAACATTAGTAAAACAGAAATAGACACGATTCTCAAATAACACCATTATTAATAGCTGTAATTTTACACCTAAAAATGGGAATAAAAAAGTTATGCCACTTTGCGCCTTCGCGGACCATTTGCCGTCGCGCTATGATGGCGCGGTTACTAAACGTCTTATTTTTGTTTATGACGGTATTTTCTTAAATTCGTCCGATGAGATAGAGAATTATATGGGAATTAGGGAGTGAGATGAAATATAAGCTCGCGCGTGGTAATGCTCGTAGATTTAGTAGGTGTTTAGGTCTAGTGAATAAATAAATAAGTTATTTTATAAGAATAAGAATAAGAATTTTTATTTGCTTTAAATATTACCAGGTACAATAGGTGTTCATACAAAGAGTGGTAGGTTTCCATGTTTAACCATAGCAGGTTAGCAGGTATGCAAATGTAGGGAGAGTGGGGTAAAAGCGGGACCTTAAGGGAACTATTAAATAAAAAAATCCTTTTTAGAAAAATAAACGAATTTTACTAGCCTCTGTTTAATTTACTTAACTACCAACATATTTAATAAGTGAGATCACTGTTTTCATTATCACACGTAGAAAAAATAATCAACTTTGAAATCTTCCTTTTTTACGGTTCTGCCCCATAAGTAGTCCAAAGCCGGTTTTGGACCAGATGCTATACCCGATTTTGCCCCTTAGCAACGATAGCAATGGAATTCGTTAAGTTTTTCCAAGTTCCCAACCAGTACAGTCTTCATGGGCCCATTTTTTACACTTGAGAAATAGTACCTTTGCATCGCTTTTCTTGTTACTTTCAAAGTTACTTTTACAAAATTGGGTACTACCCGATATTACCCCGTACGGTTTTGACCCAAACGCACCAACGAGAAACTAAAAAATCCTGTAATCTAAAAACATGATGCAATAACAATCAAAATTATGTTTATTCAAGCTCAAAACATACTTAGTCGTATTAAAAATACAAATGTTACTTACCTCAACAAACAAAAGTTTGATATGGTTATGAATTACATGGAAAATATTACATCAAACACCGCTAAAAACTTTTTTCTCGATTTATTTCTATATGTCGGCACGCACGCCTTCTAATTTTTGTTGACAAACTAACCAAGATGGCTGACAGCTGTGACCACAGCGCGCGTAAATTTGAAACTGCCTAAGAAGCCAAACTGCCATGTCCTGGTTTTACCCCCATACCCGGTTTTGGACTAATCTCCCTACACATAAACTTAAAACTATAATAACTAAAAAATATATATCTCTATATATGTACAAAGTTAATACTTTACATGGTTTTCCTAATTAATGTATTTGTATTATTGAGACAAACCTTGCGAAATTACAAGATAATGTTAGTACCTATATGTTTATGCAAAAAACGGGTCAAAAAAGTTCATATTGTAGCTACACAATTAAAAAAAATCGAGTTAATTATGTTTTTTTTAAATATCAAGCGAAGTTTTTATAATTATGTTTTTAAATGCGATTTTATAATAGCAAGATGTACCTATAAGTGGGACATATATTTTTTTTTTTTTTACTGTTAATTATGTTTACGGCTCATTAAAAGATGAGTGAGTTCGGTGTTTACTGGGAAAAGAGCGCCTTAAAAACTAAGACGTTTATTTAACTCTGTTATAAGTTTATTTAATTCTGTGGCGTGTATATAAGTAGTAAAAAAATACAAAAACAAACTTTGAAGGCGTTTTAGGGTTCCGGACCTCAAAAGGAAAAAACGGAACCCTTATACTATTATTGTTGTCCGTCCGTCCGTCTGTCTGTCGGAAACGCGTATGGGTAGCAAGTTTAAATTAATACCACAGTACCAAGTTTAAGAGAGGTATGGGCACAGCGGATGCACATCGTTTAGTTTAGTTTGGTAGGGCACAGCACAACGAATGTCGTCTTGCTCAAATCTGGGGAAGTACCTCCACCTTACAGAAAACCGCAGTTTAATAACACTAGACCCTACTCATAGTGTTGTGCTTCTGTTGGTCAGTAAGGTCGCCAGAGCTCCAAGAGGTTTCACTGTATTGACAGCTGGGGACTTGCCCCTTTAGCTGTCAACACAGCGAATCCTCCTTTTTAAAGGGTCGGCAACGCGCATGTCTAACACACCTGGAGTTGCAGACGTCCATAGGGTACGGTGACCATTTACCATCATGGTTTTAGCTGAGTAAAAGCGGAACCCTGATAGCTCATCTGCATAGGTAGATTATTTGGCTAACTGGGACACATGTTACCTGTTAATGCACTATATCTCGATCCATAGCTGGTGTCTTGGTCACACGTGCTTAATTATTCAACGCAATGCTGTATTATAACTTATAAGCCACGCGTGGATTCTCTTATAGCATTTAGCACATTGTTAAAAATTTGTTGTACATTATCATAATATTATGGCAATTTTTCATGTATTTAATGACTATTATGAGAGCGCATTAAATTTTTGATCTTAAGATGTATGGTCTTTCACAGTAAAGTTACGTTCCCCATAAATATTCACACATTAGGAGTAAAAATCAAGGTTTCACTTACCCTGTAAGGAATATTTATTCACAACATGGCAACCGTAATCCTTTCTTGCACGCACATGAACCTAAACAAGCACATTGACGATTGGTACTGAAGTAAAAAGTAATAACGCTACACAAGGCACCACAATTTCATTAAGAATGTACTACACGCTCCATTATTAAATAATATTTAAAACGGGTCACTCACGTAATTTAGTCGATTTTCGCTCGACATGTTTCGTTCTTTACGAAGAACGTCATCAGGAGGAGGAGGAGGTTTGAGTGACCCGTTTTAAATATTATTTAATATGTTCGAGTCTCACGAGAGTTTTATAGTTAAAACACGCTCCATTAATGCATTTCGACATATTTTACGGACTAATTCCATCCAGGTCTTCCAATGTGTGGGATGCAACGAAGCGAATAAGCCAATAATAAATAGTGGACCGTAATAGCCAAGATGACGATCTTAACTTTGCAGAAAAGGCTAAGCCGCATTAACATACTACGAACTTACGGGTGTTGTTATAATTAGGCTTTCCTGGCGGTTGCCTTGCGGTCCCTTGTCGGAGCTCGTTGAGCTTCATACGAGACAGCAACTTTTCGTTAGCGAGCAATCGCTTTAGTAGAATTGATAGTAGCAGTTCGTGTACGCGCGGATCCACGTATTCCGCGCTGCAGGCTGCTGCCACAAATACTACTAATGTCACCAGCATTGTAAGACCAACGCTTTCTGTACTTAAATTTTATTACGACTTAGTGTTTTCACCGGCGCGACAGCGAAATACAACTGCTGTTAAATAATATTTAAAACGGGTCACTCACGTAATTTAGTCGTTATTACGTGAGTGACCCGTTTTAAATATTATTTAATATCTTCGAGTCTCACGAGAGTTTTATAGTTAAAACAACTGCTGTTGTAATATACATATGATTTAGAATTTATTGCGAAAGTAAACTACAAAATTATGGCCGATTCTATCCTAGATTGAATGGTGTAATCACATTCCATACTCCATACTTTAATATTATAAATGGGAAAGTGTGCTGTCTGTTTGTTTGTCCGTCTTTCACGGCTAAACGGAGCGACGAATTGACGTGATTTTGAAGTGGAGATAGTTGAAGGGATAGATAGAGTGACATAGGCTACTTTTTGTCTCTTTCTAACGCGAGCGTAGCCGCGGGCTAAATCTAGTCTAAAATAAAATATTGAATATTGCTGATTTGGATCTATATCGGAATCCCTAAAGTTGTTTATCCTATTTTTGCATTCCCTAATACTGTTTGTCATAATAATCATTTGTCCTAAACACATGTTATAAATCGAAAGAGATGTCATATACTACAGAAAAAGTGACCAAGGTCCCCGGTGAGCAGGGCTGGGATCGAACCAGCGACCTCCTGCTTTCGCGGCAGACTCACGAGAACTCATGTCTTAATATTGTTTTCCCTAACATCATTCTAACCTACCTTTCTAGCAGCGATTGTAGTCTGTTAGAACTGCGACCTTCACAGACATGAACTGTTACCAGAAAAGTGGGTTAGGTTAGGTTAGAACTGTGAACCCCACAGACGCGAACTGTAACCAGAAAACTGGGTTAGTTTAGGTAAGAACTGCGACGCCCACAGACATGAACTGTTACCAGAAAAGTGGGTTAGGTTAGGTTAGGTTTCGAGCAACATTTTATTTATCGAAAGCAGTCAAAAAATCTAGAGTAGCGTTTAAAGGTAAAATGAAGGAATATAATCCAATAGAAAGAGAGTCCTTAAAATACATCTTTCAACTAGAATGCACCGAATCACTTTCATACGTCGATATCCAGGACAGTAACACAAAAATTAAAAATATAATTAAAAACTGCACTTTGAAACTACCACCTGAAATTGCTCCAAAGAATATTAACTCTATAATTACAGATAATATACAAAAATTAATAAATGAGAGAACAACATTAAAGTATCAAATCTCCAAATCGGCTCAAGAAAAAAGGAAGCTAAAGAAATTATATTCAAAATCCGAAATAATCTGAATGAAACAGACTTCGCCATCGAATAAAAATTATAGAGGAGGAATTTTTAAAAAGAGGATCCGCTAAACGAGGAAGCAGACGCATTAATGACCATAAATTATGGATTCCTTCACTTAGCGATGATACAGGACAACATCAAACAAACCGTAACAGCATAATTAGGATAGCTACTACATTTTATAAGACTCTATACTTTGAAAACAAAGACTACTCTTAGAGACACGCAAAGAACATCGTCAAATATAGCGCCGCTATTAGAAAGCGAAATATAAAACGCATTGAAAAATATGAAAAGTCCTGGCGAAGATGGCGTAACCAACGACATAAGGCATAGGAGAGCCCTTGACCCCTCACCTGACAGCTCTATTCAACGAAATAATTAAACAAGAGATAATACCTAAAGAATGGGAAACGTCCACTATTACTCTAATATTAAAAAAAGGAGATCCGTGTCAAGTAAGCAATTACCGTCCTATTTATTTATTTAATCGTATGGCATAATATTATACACTAACAGATACAGAGAAATCACAAATCAAACTCCAAAGAATTAATCCACTTGAGAGCTTCGTCGTTCAATTCGATCAAGTCCTCCGGGGGGCCACCGCTATAACGAGTTGATGGGCACTCTTGTACAATGTGTTGGATGCTCTGCTCCTCGGCACCGCAATGACAGGCAGGTGAGTCCACCCAACCGCAACGATATCTGTACAAGGCGCAACGACCATGGCCAGTGCGCAGTCTGTTGAGGTTGCACCAGGTACGCCTCGGCAGATCAAACCCTTCTACTTTCCCACCCGGGATAATCCTCGATCCAAACCTTCCATCCATCGCAGTAGCCCATTGTAGCGTCCACTCCCGGTTGGCAATGTTGGCATTGAAGTCTTCTAGTGAAAGTGTGGATGCAATCTTATAAGATGGGTTCCTCGATTTCAAGCGACTCTTTACAGGGTTCGTAAACTCGCTGTGCATTGGGAGGCTTGGTTTTTTCCTGATTTTATAACACTCTCTCACCGTCCTATAAGTCTGCTCCAAACTACTTACAAGCTATTTACGACCGTTATATTAAACCGAATACGAAAACTCTAGATTTCGAACAACCTGTCGAGCAAGCGGGCTTTAGACGTAACTTCTCGACAATTGACCACATCTTCACTTTACAACAAATAATAGAGAAGTATAGCGAATACATCAAGCGACTCTACATAGCTTTCGTGGACTACACAAAAGCTTTTGACACTATCTCGCATGAACAGTTATGGATCGCTCTTGAAGAACAAGGTAAATAAACATTCTTTCCGAAATATACAGCAAGGGAAAATCTTTGATTAAACTAGAAAATAAAGGAGATTATTTCGAAATTAAACGAGGCGTGAGACAAGGAGATCCAGTTTCACCGAACCTATTTACGGCTCTCATAGAGTCCATATTTCGAAGACTAGACTCGCAAAACTGTGGTATTCCTGTAAATGGCGAACGACACGTTTCGCAGAAGATATAGTCTTAATGGTAGAGAACCACGATGAGATTACATGCTGAAAACTTTACAACATGAAAGTGTAAAATGTGGTTTGGAAATGAACCCCGAAAAGACACGTATTATGAGCAACAGTGACGATATACCTACAACAATATTATCATAAAATATAAATGCCAAAGATCGCGACCCAGTCCAAGAAGTGGAGAGACGCATTAAAAAAGCCTGGCAGGCGTACTGGTCGTACAAACACATCTTCAAGTCTAAATTAGACATAACATTATACACAAACTAAGTGTTTCAAAGATCAGCCGAAAGAAGTATGCCATATCTCAAGTTAACTGATAGAGTACGCACAGATATTCGACGCCCGCACTAAGATAAAAGATGCAGCGGAAATGGCTTGCAGATTAAAATGGCGATGGGCTGGACACACGGCTCGCACAAGTGACGGACCGGACGGACGCGCGGCTCCACGCGGCACGCGCACCGCCCGCGGGTGCGCTGGCGAGACGACATCGTCGCCGAGGCGGGCATCACCGACGAGAGTGGCCGCCGACAGGGACGAGTGGCACAGGAGGGAGGAGGCCTATGTCCGAAAATGGACAGTCCGATAGATATAAGAAAATCATTTTATTATATTAAAATTCTCATAGACCAGCCGTGCGTAGAGCAGCCGCCGCGGCTAGACGCATGACTCATGAATAAGGGACACGGACTGTTCCGAAACATGTCGAGCTATTTTCGACTTTATTGACGTGAGTAATGAGAATTTTAATATGTCTGATACTCACGGGAGTTTTCTTATTAAAATCATTTTATTATGTTAATTTAGTAATATTTTAAGTTAAAAACTATCCTAGTAAAAAAATGCTCAATGAATACTATACATTATACAAATACAGATTTTATATTATCTGATTGATGCATTGTTAATTAAGGATATTACAGGCAAAAGCTTATTATAAATAATCTCAATAAGATAATTATGCATGGAATATAATCGTAATCAATTGTAATCTATTGAAAATAAAAGGCTTAATTATTAATGATTATCATATAAATTCAATGAAAAAAAAATCAATCTAAGTTGTTTAATTTTCAAAAATAATTCAAAAAAGTTTTTTTTATTTAAAAGAAACCTGTAATATTTATGATAATATATACAGTAGTTAGTAGTAAGTACCTACCATAAAGGGGGGAATGGTATTTTTTTACATTTTGGATTATAACTCAAAAAAAAAATTCACTGTAAAAAAGTAATAAAAAGTATTTTTTGAATGTGCTAATTTAGCCTTTTCAAATGATACAGTTGACCCTGTGAATAAACTTTTGATTTTCGCACCCTCTTCTATCGGGCAGTTTTCATTGAAAAGAAAATTAACTATGATAAATCTAATCAACTTTCTAATCAATTTTATTACAACACTAGAGACGGCACATTCAAAATAGCAAAAACTGCAGGTCAACCGATGTTATCACTATCAGAGACATCCTTCTCTCAATGTGTCTGGGTTAAGTTTGTTAATAACTATTCTAAATTTCAAATCAGTAGCTTAAGTAGTTCTCGAGATATTTAATGATGTGACAGACGGACTTCAAGTTCATTTTTTACCATTTTGGTACGGAACCCTAAAATCTAAATGATTAAACGATGAAAAACTATACTTCAACCCATTATTTTAAACGTCGAATCCCGACAGTTCTACAGCATTTTATAGAAACTGGCCACTAAATCCTGCTTTCATGTTTTCTAACCATAGACGATTTTTCTTTTTCCACCGCAATTACAGGGGGAGTTAACGAGACGCGAGATTTATCTTCGTGGAACGGATTTAGAAAGTGAGACATCAAAACGGTCGCGTGTGGAACTCAAACGGCTAATTTGAGTTTGGAACGATGTTCGTAGTTTAAATTGCTAATTAATAAAAAAATACCCGTTTATACTACACATAACTGAATTTGAGTAATTTTAACCGCAATCTAATAGAAAATCCCTTTTAATTATCGATTACCAGCTGCCAGGCGTCCGATTAATAGTAGAGCTGAGTGTCTTGCAGCTGTTCACCGATGGAGGTCAAAGTGTCGAAGTTGTCTTATGTAAGTATAAAGGGATGCTGCTATATGGAATAAATATATAACATTGCCAATTCAAACGAAAACCATAGGCGATGACTACGAATAACGTTAGACTTCACGTGGCTCATTCGCATTTCAAATCTACGAAAGCATAGATTGGTTCTATGCATTTAAAAAAGTATAAGTAGAGAAAATATTTCTATATCATTCTGGCGCATCCGTTAGAGTCAGCCCGTAAATAAAGCAAATGCCCGCGTTTTTTCTTAAATTGCTAGTTAGCAAGAGTTATTGCTTTCACAAATGTTTATATTTCCACAAAGTTTATTAGGTTTTAAGAACATGTTTCCACAGACGTTTAAATTGCTTACAATCGCGCTAATAATTCGCACCCAGCTTTGATCGTCTTGATTGACGGAATTTTAAACTGTTTATTTTTAAAATAATACCTAGTAAGTTTATTGTCTGCGAAAGTCGTAAATATACACAAATATTTCATTCACTGTAAATAACGGCTTAATTTATCTTCGAATTGTTAAATAAAACAATCGTACGAAAACATCAGTTGAAACTTGACGATAAATTGATGTTAATTGGCCTAACACTACCCACGAGCATCCCAGAACGCTCCTCTACCACTTTAAACTCGCAAATGTCTATTTCCAAACACTAATTAATCTACACTCAACATTATTGCACTTGGCATAATAGATCGATTCCAAAGTCTTAAACGAAACGGAACGCAAATTAAAAAACATATACTTCACCGGATATTCAGTTTTTACAACTTTTTAAAACGTTTTAAAGTCAAACGACGCTCATTAAATCATATTGAAACTGAAATACAACCCGTTTTAACATATGTTCTTTGAAATTTCTTTAACGATTGCGAGATCTAATAAATCGTCTCTACATTCATTCTGGGCGTGTACAATAATTTAAAAACACTTATAAAATAAGAAATCAACCAATCTTCACCCGTATTCCAAACATATAGAGTACAGTGTAATTTTTTTGAGCGGCAAAGTGACGTTGGCGCGATGTGTATTTTGGCGGGATAATTAGGATGCGTTCACTGTTAAACGGTGGCGTCGCTCGGATCCAAGATGGCGTTGTCGGTAGTCGAATGACATAGTGATTTATTGCCACTAATTACTCAAGGAGAGGTGTTTATTGAAAATAACTGCGCGGCGACGACACGCCGTGTCCGTCCTGTCTGCCCAGAGTTAGTAATTGGTTGGGACAATAATAACGTTGTAATGATCTCTCAAACGGTTCCTAATTTACTGAAAAAGAAAGAAATTAGAACTCAGAAGAGAATAGATTTCAGCCGTAGGTAAATAAAATATAGAACCGGCACAGAGCATGTCGGGTCACGCTCAGTGTAGGGCTCCGTAGTTAATCGTCCATCACAATAAGCAAACTTAAAAAGGGTTTTAGTAGATACCAAGATAATAACTAGAAAAAAGGACTATATTCGCAGCACTTACAACTCATACGCTCATACGCGCCCTTTTACTAAGAGGATATGACTAATAAATTTTCAAAAAGGTTCCTAATTAATATCCAACGATACCTTGCACTTTAGGGTTGAAACGAAAAATAAAACAACCGCCACTTTACGTGTATAGGAGGTAGCCTAAAAATAAAAGATATCCAACTTTTTACGTATACCAAATTACAGCTTTCTACGGTCGCTGAGCTAAGTCGCAGACGGACGGATAGACAAACGTGACGAAAATACGATTTTAAGCTCACACGGTAATTTGCATTATAAGTAACTTATAACTAATATCTAAAACGAGATCTCGCGGCTCTTCAGATTACTCCGTGAACATGGCGCTTGCAACAGTGTCGTAATATCGGGTGCTCAAATAAAACAAACTAATGACTACGGAGCCCTAAAAATCGTATGTCGCTAAAGCGCTAACTCATTGACATTACAACTTTGGCTTGAAGTCAAAAGCCTAAGCCAAGATATTCAAGATTTGCCAACGAGCTATGAAGACCAATAATGGGGCATTACTCTACGAGTTGTGTAGTGTCACTGTCAGACCTTGCCTGCACAAATGGTGTGTGTAGTGTAGTCTAATTAAATGGTAGAAGAGATTTATAAAGGCCAGTTGCACACATACGTTTAGTAGTGCATTATATACACTTACCTAAGTATTATGGAATAAGGGTTAAGCAATAAGCATAATAAGTCGTTCGTTCATGGCCCATGCTGCAACGGAGACCTTCGCTTATGCTCGGTCGAAAATACTGTTGTTTCAAAGTTCTTGCCCTGCCACTTTCTTAACAGAAGTATTTTTTAAATGTGATTTCCCCAACTTGTCCCAACATGTCCATACATTCTTCAAACTTACCATTCCATTACCGCCATACGAACTCTATGAAAGTATGGTAACGGAATGGGATAAATCTCAGGACACTTTTTTTCTCCTATTAAGATTGAAAGAGCTCGCAATTCTGAATTGAAATCACATAAAAAATTCCACATTAAAAAGTTTCTTGGGTAACTTTGAAAGAAAAATGGCCGACAGCGGCGACAGCAAATTGATGCTGATGTTTTTGCTTTGTCCGCAGGCTGCTCGTCCAGAGGCAAACGCGCGCGCACCGCCTTCAGCGCGCAGCAGATCAAGAGTCTAGAAGCAGAGTTTGAGAAGAACCGCTACCTATCCGTTGCTGCTCGGGGCAGATTGGCACGGCAATTAAGGCTCACAGAGACACAGGTATTTACACTATCCTATGAAATTAAACACTTTAGATCGGATTAATCGCGTTTATTAACACCATGGTTAATCCTCACAGGGCTTTTTAGAATTTAAACATTTTAATTTTAATTATAGAATGCCCTTCAGGCTATGTATTACTAGCTTTATAAGCCCTTCTGGGCATTGTAGACCAACCTTTGTTTTTGTTTTTAATTATTTTTTATATTTTTATAGTTTTATATATTTGTCTTGTGCAAACTGCCTACAGTTTGCACAAGTAACTTTTTTTTTGATTGGCGGGGAGAATTTGCATTCTCTCAGTCATCATCTTAACCACAAGATGTGAAAGCCACTCTAGGCAAAAAAAAGTGTTTAGTTCGTAAAGTGTTTAATTTCAATAAATATTCGCGGTAACAGAAGACAATATTACTATCCTATGAATTAAATAAAATAATTAATGGAATCAGATGGTGACTGGCATAATATGTCTGAAAACATGACATAGTCTACAAGAATCATTAGCGCGCAGCAGCTGCAGCTAACACTTAGACTAGGTATCGAACACGCCATAGAGCCACCAAACACTTAAAATAAATGTTTGTATGATTACTAAAGACCCATTTCTATTGCAGATCAAAATCTGGTTTCAAAACCGCCGCACAAAATGGAAGCGGAAATACACCAACGACGTAGAACTGCTCGCCCAACAGTACTACAGCAGCCTCGGCATCGTCGCCCCCAGGCCCATGTTTGTGGGCGACCGTCTGTGGATCTTCAACTACCCGAACAGAATCCCGCCGACGCAGCAGCAGTGGATGAAATCTATTACCAACATAACGCAACCACAGATACAACGAACGCCTTTTAAACCGGAAGTCCCTTTTGTCATTCCCCCGCAGTTTCCGAACGAACGCTTCTTCCCTGAACGCAGCTTACCAGCTGTCAAAGTTCCCGCGCAACGTCTTTTGCCGCGCGAAGTTTATAGCAATATGGCGACCGCTCAAAGGAGTATGGATGTTTATAAGAATAATATTTTGAGTCATAGCCCTACACAGGACAATGTTGATCACTTGAGGAGGTTGGAGGAGAATTTTAGCATCTAAGTAAATATAGGAACTTGAGTCTTAAAATATGCTATTTCACCAAAGTTTGGTGCTGTTATACTCGGTGGATTTCCACAACACAACACTTTATGTATTCGTTTGTTTTTAAATCGGTAAGTATAAAGGCGTCTGTATACAACTCCATACATTTTGCTCCCGCATAGTGTCGTGACGACACAATCGTGTCGTGGGAAGCCACAACCGAGTATAAGATAAGAAGGCCCATTAGCCATACATTAATTCAGCTAGTATTACATGACTCGTTTTTTAGGGGCTGAGCGGTCGCCTCACCCTGTAATCAACGTAAGGGAACATAGGGAGTCGAGGTAGGGTCCTGGGCAGGCGATAATCGCTCCCTAAAAACGTGTCATTGTCATTGTATTGTACTTAGTACTAGCTTTAGTGGTACTTTTACAAAATAGTTTATGTCAATGTTTTTTTTTTTCAAAATCGTAGCTTTGTAAATTAGGCTTGGATAAAAATAAACTGTACTTATTTATCTTTGTAAATAACATCAATTAAATTCATGCAGTTATATACAACTCGTGCATTTTATTCTACTTTCATCAAATTAATTGCGAATAATGGCCGTTACGATTGTTACGAATGTTCCAATATATCAGATGGCGACTGCGTAACACATATCAATTTTCTTTATTTTTACCACGTCTGTGTCACGCAAAAATGTGGCCCGCCTGACGAAAAGCAGTCACCGTAGCCTATGGACGCTTGCAACTCCATCGCCTGCACTCTCTTTAAAGAACCCCAATAACCCCATAATCCCATTTGGGAAATCCTTTTACCACCATTCCCAAGTACCTAGCACTTAAGTGTCGGCAACATCTATATACCAACGTATTTATAAGTTAGAGTAATTTAAGGTACTTATATTATAAGGGTGTCAGAAAAGTTTTAACCTGTATAAAAGATATTTTACAGTAATTATACAGCTCAAGCTGTATATAATCATTATAGAGGAAAAGCTTGAGGTGCTTTATCATAATATTCAAATTCTACTTTAAAACTTAAGGTAAAAATATGTAAACAATTAATTGCTAGTGGCTCTGTGAGCTGTAGACCACGCGAGATGGTAGTGATATTGACATAAAAATCCTAAGTGCTTTTGGTGTCTAGGGCGCTTAGGACCTTTGTACTAATTCCCGCCATTATGAAAATTTCCAAAAACTGAATCGACAATAAAATTTCACGTTATTATAAGCGGACTTGCTTTCAAAATTTCACAAGAATTGATTGATACATGCTACCTGTAGAGGAGAACAAATGGACAGACACACGACATGAAAGCATTTTTACCCAAACTGAAACGGACACGCTTCGCTCACTCGGTCCAATTAAATTGTAATGTAATTGTATATAAGTTGTAGAGATATATTTGGAAATTAAGACCTTATTACTTGTCAAAGTTGTATAGATATTTTGACGCTGACTGTATGACTGGTGTAGTGGATACAATTCATTTACCAAATTAAATAGGTAACAAAGTTTCTTAAAAATAGGCAATACACTTTTCACACTTTGCAGCCGAATGTGCTTTTCAGCCCCAATGGTAGAGACACACATGATCTGGGATATGGTTTACACCCGGGACTGGGTTGTATGGTGGGTACAGGGATATTCAATACTTTTGGGGTTTTTTTTGTATGCAGCGCTAGTACCGGAAGCATACCCGATGATAACGATACCGGGAACATACCCTAATTTAAAACGACGATAAAGATAATTCAAAATTATCATAAAATAAGGACACACTGTCGTCGTCTTAACCTGCAAATATCACCTTAACCACTAATATACAACATAGGACGCTGAACTTAACACCATTATGTATTTCAAAATAGTCCAAAAAATGTGGAACGCTTCACGATTTTGCGTGTCATCCTTGCGCAGGGGCCATGCTAATCTTCTCTGTATCGTTCCAATTTTAGTATATGTACTGCCGAAGCAAGTACACTATAATAGGTCATCAATTTCTATATATACTAACGTCTCTCTGAAACTTCAATAGCGTGATCTACGTTTTTTGGAAGTTCTGTTAAAATATAAAGGCATGCAACTTTGTATTGTTAGACAGAATATGTTATAAATCACTCATGTTATTATAAACAGTAAATGAATATACTACAAATGTGTAATTTAGTCTCAAAAGTAAACAAATTTGGTAAAATTTCAATGTTTAGTCACACAAGCGCCATCTAGTGTCAATGGGAGTGAACTACTGACAACCGACTTCATGGCGATGACGTCACACTCCCATGTGACCTCATTTTATTCGCCCTCAACCAACGTGTGCTCGTAACCGATTCTTGACAATAGATGGCAGTGGTAAGGTGAGGCTATTCTTGTATATCAGTAAACTAAACCCAGATAAACCTAATTCTCAAACCAGTGACCGTTGCAACTTTTGATGCGTCAGAGTTTTTACTTTTTAGTGTGTTTACTTTGACAGAACTAAGTTAGTTAGTTAGTTAGTTTCTCTGGGCTTTTTTCCGCAACTCGACATCCATTGTGCCTTTTTTGCGTGTTAACGAGGTAGCCCTATTCCAACCACCCCAGCTCCTCAACGAAACCAAGCATCGGTTTTAGGTTGCTAAATGCCTCCTTGAGTGTTATTGGAGTCCCCAAATACTTACTCCTGTATTCTTCTACCTGTTTGCATTCTAGGAGAATATGTTTTGCTGTTTCCTCATTTTCCATGCAGGCTCTGCATATGGGGCTATCTGTTATACCCATATTATATAGGTGTTTGTTTAGTGTATTGTGTCCTGTGATTAGCCCTACTATTTTCCGGAGTTGGTGTCTGGGTGTCCTGAGTAGGGTTTTTGTGAACTTTTGGTTTAACTCTGGTAAAACTTCTTTGGTTTGTCTACATGTCCCCAGGTTGTCCCAGTATTTGTTGTGAAGGTGTCTGTGATATTGATTTAGTTGATTTTGTATGTGCGATAAAGGTAGTGGTATGATAGGTTCCGGTCCGTATGTCGGTGTCTCTGACCCTCTCCTTGCCAGTTCATCCGCTGCATCGTTTCCTCTTGAGCCACTGTGTCCTTTTATCCATTGTACGGTTACCTTGTTTCCTTCCTCACTCACAGAACTAAGTTAAACAAATGCATAATGGTTACTTGTTATTGTAAGTCTCGGAACCACTGTCCTAGGCAACATTTCCAGAAGGACCAGCCGCAGGGGAAAACTGAAAGCACCCGTAATCTTCTTTAATTTGACACCAAACCCTTATTTTTTAATTATTCAAGATGGCAAAAAACGCATTCTCTTCTCTTTTAGTATGTCAAACATAGATATAGGATAAAAGAACTGGATACCCAATCGGCCGAAAAAAATGACGCCATAAAAGGGCAGCAATTGACTCTTTTTAATACAGTCTTGTTTGAAACGTGCCGTTGCGTAAGTGCCAACGGTCTGTATACTTTTAACAGTGTTAGTAGTTCTGTGTATTAATTTGACATTTAATGCTTAAGTCAGTAAGCTCTTTTTCGTACGAAACATTTATGGTTTTGTATCATATCATAATCAATGCAAGTTCACTAATGTCATTCTGACCCACATTTTTCGACTTTTTTGTTCTGTTTTGTGTCTATTTCCCTTAATAAGTCAATAATGTCAAGATACAAGGAACTCAAATTTCAGACGGGATTTGTTCCGTCTTTGTGGAAACTATTATGATCTCTAAGGCTATATTTCTGACACTACAAGACTTAATGATGTACAATAATTTCAAATTCACCCAGGGCAAAAATAAAATCTTATTATTATCAAAAATAAAAACACATCCAAAGTTTAAATACATAATTTATTACTATGGTACATGTGTTCTGAATGATTGCCAACTTTAGAGCCATAATGTACAATTAAATAACAAAACCAGTTCATTTTCAACAAAATCGCGTTATATTTTCACATTAATACAAAAAAATAGTTGCAAACCACGCTTGCACTTGTTACATACTTTTTAAGCAATTTACCATCTTCCATTCAACACAGCTTTAATATCTCAATAAAAACGTAAAAAATGTCAATGTATACAAGTTAACACTTTATAGCTTTTTACACTTTTTTTAATCTGTGACAGTTGCATTCCATCTTCCACGTTAAAAAAACCGCGCAAAAACAATTAAAAAGAAAACATGCGTCATCCCTTATTGTCTATACCTGGCAACATTTTTTAAAAATCGATATAAAATACTTTTTTTTTCACAATAATTATTGCACTTGGGAAGTTCGAGTTTTTGAATTAGGAACGTTGCAACTGTCGAGCAGAACGTTTCGTTTCACAAGGTCGTGGATGCACTGATGTGAGGATAAGTTTGTTTGCTTGCTAGGCGCTTCGCTTAGCTTTAGTCCTTATTGACACTTCACTTTGATGCTTCCTGAAGCTGATTGATGTTACCTGGAACAACAAAATAGAAATTGAATAGTAGTAGATAATATAATTAACTGTTTGGACCGATATATTCGCATCATAGCTTTAACGTCACGAACATCGAAAATTGGCATTGACGGAAAAACCTCTTTGTCACTATAATATGCAAGTGTGACAGAGATGGAGATACAAATCCGCAATCCTTCGATTTTCGTGGTACTAGCCCTGGCCATATACGTTCGGGCCCACTATGGAGATCTAACGGATTGCCCGAGCGTACATACGAGTATATGGCCGGCAAATGACAGATTAATCCGTCACAAACCACAGAGCAACATAGACCTTAATGAACACTCATAGAGTTCAACTTCAGTTTTGAGACTTCGGTGACGTGGCGACTGTGTGGCAGTGTTACAGGTTCAAACGTATATTTACAGGTTCAAAACAAAAAAGACAGATAGATTACAAAAGTTTACCACGAAATATACTCGCCTCAGAATACTGTTGACCTGAAAGTCAATACAGAGCTTCCGGCGCTATGCGTCGAGTCGAGAGGAGAGTGAATTGATGGATTGGAGAGTATTGAGGTGGTGAATGGTGAGTGTTGAGTTGTTGAGCATTGAGTGTTGTGGGCAGAGTGTTGAGGGCTGAGCATTGAGTGTTGTGGGCAGAGTGTTGAGGGCTGAGCATTGAGTGTTGTGGGCAGAGTGTTGAAGGCTGAGCATTGAGTGTTGTGGGCAGTGTTGAGGGCTGAGCATTGAGTGTTGTGGGCAGAGTGTTGAGGGCTGAGCATTGAGTGTTGTGGGCAGAGTGTTGAGGGCTGAGCATTGAGTGTTGTGGGCAGAGTGTTGAGGGCTGAGCATTGAGTGTTGGGGGCGGGGTGTTGAGGGCTGAGCATTGAGTGTTGTGGGCAGAGTGTTGAGGGCTGAGCATTGAGTGTTGTGGGCAGAGTGTTGAGGGCTGAGCGTTGAGTGTTGTGGCCTGAGTGTGGTACCTGGCTAGCTGTCGTCCTGCAGCTCGTGGAAGCGGTTGCCGAGCGCGAGCGGCTGGCGCAGGCTGGTGGCGCGCTGTGTGGCGGCCCCCCCTGCGGCGGTGCTCCAGCCGAGTGTAGTGTGGTACCTGGCTAGCTGTCGTCCTGCAGCTCGTGGAAGCGGTTGCCGAGCGCGAGCGGCTGGCGCAGGCTGGTGGCGCGCTGTGTGGCGCCCCCCCCTGCGGCGGTGCTCCAGCCGAGTGTAGTGTGGTACCTGGCTAGCTGTCGTCCTGCAGCTCGTGGAAGCGGTTGCCGAGCGCGAGCGGCTGGCGCAGGCTGGTGGCGCGCTGTGTGGCGGCCCCCCCTGCGGCGGTGCTCCAGCCGAGTGTAGTGTGGTACCTGGCTAGCTGTCGTCCTGCAGCTCGTGGAAGCGGTTGCCGAGCGCGAGCGGCTGGCGCAGGCTGGTGGCGCGCTGTGTGGCGCCCCCCCCTGCGGCGGTGCTCCAGCCGAGTGTAGTGTGGTACCTGGCTAGCTGTCGTCCTGCAGCTCGTGGAAGCGGTTGCCGAGCGCGAGCGGCTGGCGCAGGCTGGTGGCGCGCTGTGTGGCGCCCCCCCCTGCGGCGGTGCTCCAGCCGAGTGTAGTGTGGTACCTGGCTAGCTGTCGTCCTGCAGCTCGTGGAAGCGGTTGCCGAGCGCGAGCGGCTGGCGCAGGCTGGTGGCGCGCTGTGTGGCGGCCCCCCCTGCGGCGGTGCTCCAGCCGAGTGTAGTGTGGTACCTGGCTAGCTGTCGTCCTGCAGCTCGTGGAAGCGGTTGCCGAGCGCGAGCGGCTGGCGCAGGCTGGTGGCGCGCTGTGTGGCGCCCCCCCCTGCGGCGGTGCTCCAGCCGAGTGTAGTGTGGTACCTGGCTAGCTGTCGTCCTGCAGCTCGTGGAAGCGGTTGCCGAGCGCGAGCGGCTGGCGCAGGCTGGTGGCGCGCTGTGTGGCGGCCCCCCCTGCGGCGGTGCTCCAGCCGAGTGTAGTGTGGTACCTGGCTAGCTGTCGTCCTGCAGCTCGTGGAAGCGGTTGCCGAGCGCGAGCGGCTGGCGCAGGCTGGTGGCGCGCTGTGTGGCGCCCCCCCCTGCGGCGGTGCTCCAGCCGAGTGTAGTGTGGTACCTGGCTAGCTGTCGTCCTGCAGCTCGTGGAAGCGGTTGCCGAGCGCGAGCGGCTGGCGCAGGCTGGTGGCGCGCTGTGTGGCGGCCCCCCCTGCGGCGGTGCTCCAGCCGAGTGTAGTGTGGTACCTGGCTAGCTGTCGTCCTGCAGCTCGTGGAAGCGGTTGCCGAGCGCGAGCGGCTGGCGCAGGCTGGTGGCGCGCTGTGTGGCGGCCCCCCCTGCGGCGGTGCTCCAGCCGAGTGTAGTGTGGTACCTGGCTAGCTGTCGTCCTGCAGCTCGTGGAAGCGGTTGCCGAGCGCGAGCGGCTGGCGCAGGCTGGTGGCGCGCTGTGTGGCGCCCCCCCCTGCGGCGGTGCTCCAGCCGAGTGTAGTGTGGTACCTGGCTAGCTGTCGTCCTGCAGCTCGTGGAAGCGGTTGCCGAGCGCGAGCGGCTGGCGCAGGCTGGTGGCGCGCTGTGTGGCGCCCCCCCCTGCGGCGGTGCTCCAGCCGAGTGTAGTGTGGTACCTGGCTAGCTGTCGTCCTGCAGCTCGTGGAAGCGGTTGCCGAGCGCGAGCGGCTGGCGCAGGCTGGTGGCGCGCTGTGTGGCGGCCCCCCCTGCGGCGGTGCTCCAGCCGAGTGTAGTGTGGTACCTGGCTAGCTGTCGTCCTGCAGCTCGTGGAAGCGGTTGCCGAGCGCGAGCGGCTGGCGCAGGCTGGTGGCGCGCTGTGTGGCGCCCCCCCCTGCGGCGGTGCTCCAGCCGAGTGTAGTGTGGTACCTGGCTAGCTGTCGTCCTGCAGCTCGTGGAAGCGGTTGCCGAGCGCGAGCGGCTGGCGCAGGCTGGTGGCGCGCTGTGTGGCGGCCCCCCCTGCAGCGGTGCTCCAGCCGAGTGTAGTGTGGTACCTGGCTAGCTGTCGTCCTGCAGCTCGTGGAAGCGGTTGCCGAGCGCGAGCGGCTGGCGCAGGCTGGTGGCGCGCTGTGTGGCGGCCCCCCCTGCGGCGGTGCTCCAGCCGAGTGTAGTGTGGTACCTGGCTAGCTGTCGTCCTGCAGCTCGTGGAAGCGGTTGCCGAGCGCGAGCGGCTGGCGCAGGCTGGTGGCGCGCTGTGTGGCGCCCCCCCCTGCGGCGGTGCTCCAGCCGAGTGTAGTGTGGTACCTGGCTAGCTGTCGTCCTGCAGCTCGTGGAAGCGGTTGCCGAGCGCGAGCGGCTGGCGCAGGCTGGTGGCGCGCTGTGTGGCGGCCCCCCCTGCGGCGGTGCTCCAGCCGAGTGTAGTGTGGTACCTGGCTAGCTGTCGTCCTGCAGCTCGTGGAAGCGGTTGCCGAGCGCGAGCGGCTGGCGCAGGCTGGTGGCGCGCTGTGTGGCGGCCCCCCCTGCGGCGGTGCTCCAGCCGAGTGTAGTGTGGTACCTGGCTAGCTGTCGTCCTGCAGCTCGTGGAAGCGGTTGCCGAGCGCGAGCGGCTGGCGCAGGCTGGTGGCGCGCTGTGTGGCGCCCCCCCCTGCGGCGGTGCTCCAGCCGAGTGTAGTGTGGTACCTGGCTAGCTGTCGTCCTGCAGCTCGTGGAAGCGGTTGCCGAGCGCGAGCGGCTGGCGCAGGCTGGTGGCGCGCTGTGTGGCGGCCCCCCCTGCGGCGGTGCTCCAGCCGAGTGTAGTGTGGTACCTGGCTAGCTGTCGTCCTGCAGCTCGTGGAAGCGGTTGCCGAGCGCGAGCGGCTGGCGCAGGCTGGTGGCGCGCTGTGTGGCGCCCCCCCCTGCGGCGGTGCTCCAGCCGAGTGTAGTGTGGTACCTGGCTAGCTGTCGTCCTGCAGCTCGTGGAAGCGGTTGCCGAGCGCGAGCGGCTGGCGCAGGCTGGTGGCGCGCTGTGTGGCGGCCCCCCCTGCGGCGGTGCTCCAGCCGAGTGTAGTGTGGTACCTGGCTAGCTGTCGTCCTGCAGCTCGTGGAAGCGGTTGCCGAGCGCGAGCGGCTGGCGCAGGCTGGTGGCGCGCTGTGTGGCGGCCCCCCCTGCAGCGGTGCTCCAGCCGAGTGTAGTGTGGTACCTGGCTAGCTGTCGTCCTGCAGCTCGTGGAAGCGGTTGCCGAGCGCGAGCGGCTGGCGCAGGCTGGTGGCGCGCTGTGTGGCGGCCCCCCCTGCGGCGGTGCTCCAGCCGAGTGTAGTGTGGTACCTGGCTAGCTGTCGTCCTGCAGCTCGTGGAAGCGGTTGCCGAGCGCGAGCGGCTGGCGCAGGCTGGTGGCGCGCTGTGTGGCGCCCCCCCCTGCGGCGGTGCTCCAGCCGAGTGTAGTGTGGTACCTGGCTAGCTGTCGTCCTGCAGCTCGTGGAAGCGGTTGCCGAGCGCGAGCGGCTGGCGCAGGCTGGTGGCGCGCTGTGTGGCGGCCCCCCCTGCGGCGGTGCTCCAGCCGAGTGTAGTGTGGTACCTGGCTAGCTGTCGTCCTGCAGCTCGTGGAAGCGGTTGCCGAGCGCGAGCGGCTGGCGCAGGCTGGTGGCGCGCTGTGTGGCGGCCCCCCCTGCGGCGGTGCTCCAGCCGAGTGTAGTGTGGTACCTGGCTAGCTGTCGTCCTGCAGCTCGTGGAAGCGGTTGCCGAGCGCGAGCGGCTGGCGCAGGCTGGTGGCGCGCTGTGTGGCGCCCCCCCCTGCGGCGGTGCTCCAGCCGAGTGTAGTGTGGTACCTGGCTAGCTGTCGTCCTGCAGCTCGTGGAAGCGGTTGCCGAGCGCGAGCGGCTGGCGCAGGCTGGTGGCGCGCTGTGTGGCGCCCCCCCCTGCGGCGGTGCTCCAGCCGAGTGTAGTGTGGTACCTGGCTAGCTGTCGTCCTGCAGCTCGTGGAAGCGGTTGCCGAGCGCGAGCGGCTGGCGCAGGCTGGTGGCGCGCTGTGTGGCGGCCCCCCCTGCGGCGGTGCTCCAGCCGAGTGTAGTGTGGTACCTGGCTAGCTGTCGTCCTGCAGCTCGTGGAAGCGGTTGCCGAGCGCGAGCGGCTGGCGCAGGCTGGTGGCGCGCTGTGTGGCGCCCCCCCCTGCGGCGGTGCTCCAGCCGAGTGTAGTGTGGTACCTGGCTAGCTGTCGTCCTGCAGCTCGTGGAAGCGGTTGCCGAGCGCGAGCGGCTGGCGCAGGCTGGTGGCGCGCTGTGTGGCGGCCCCCCCTGCAGCGGTGCTCCAGCCGAGTGTAGTGTGGTACCTGGCTAGCTGTCGTCCTGCAGCTCGTGGAAGCGGTTGCCGAGCGCGAGCGGCTGGCGCAGGCTGGTGGCGCGCTGTGTGGCGGCCCCCCCTGCGGCGGTGCTCCAGCCGAGTGTAGTGTGGTACCTGGCTAGCTGTCGTCCTGCAGCTCGTGGAAGCGGTTGCCGAGCGCGAGCGGCTGGCGCAGGCTGGTGGCGCGCTGTGTGGCGCCCCCCCCTGCGGCGGTGCTCCAGCCGAGTGTAGTGTGGTACCTGGCTAGCTGTCGTCCTGCAGCTCGTGGAAGCGGTTGCCGAGCGCGAGCGGCTGGCGCAGGCTGGTGGCGCGCTGTGTGGCGGCCCCCCCTGCGGCGGTGCTCCAGCCGAGTGTAGTGTGGTACCTGGCTAGCTGTCGTCCTGCAGCTCGTGGAAGCGGTTGCCGAGCGCGAGCGGCTGGCGCAGGCTGGTGGCGCGCTGTGTGGCGGCCCCCCCTGCGGCGGTGCTCCAGCCGAGTGTAGTGTGGTACCTGGCTAGCTGTCGTCCTGCAGCTCGTGGAAGCGGTTGCCGAGCGCGAGCGGCTGGCGCAGGCTGGTGGCGCGCTGTGTGGCGCCCCCCCCTGCGGCGGTGCTCCAGCCGAGTGTAGTGTGGTACCTGGCTAGCTGTCGTCCTGCAGCTCGTGGAAGCGGTTGCCGAGCGCGAGCGGCTGGCGCAGGCTGGTGGCGCGCTGTGTGGCGGCCCCCCCTGCGGCGGTGCTCCAGCCGAGTGTAGTGTGGTACCTGGCTAGCTGTCGTCCTGCAGCTCGTGGAAGCGGTTGCCGAGCGCGAGCGGCTGGCGCAGGCTGGTGGCGCGCTGTGTGGCGCCCCCCCCTGCGGCGGTGCTCCAGCCGAGTGTAGTGTGGTACCTGGCTAGCTGTCGTCCTGCAGCTCGTGGAAGCGGTTGCCGAGCGCGAGCGGCTGGCGCAGGCTGGTGGCGCGCTGTGTGGCGGCCCCCCCTGCGGCGGTGCTCCAGCCGAGTGTAGTGTGGTACCTGGCTAGCTGTCGTCCTGCAGCTCGTGGAAGCGGTTGCCGAGCGCGAGCGGCTGGCGCAGGCTGGTGGCGCGCTGTGTGGCGGCCCCCCCTGCAGCGGTGCTCCAGCCGAGTGTAGTGTGGTACCTGGCTAGCTGTCGTCCTGCAGCTCGTGGAAGCGGTTGCCGAGCGCGAGCGGCTGGCGCAGGCTGGTGGCGCGCTGTGTGGCGGCCCCCCCTGCGGCGGTGCTCCAGCCGAGTGTAGTGTGGTACCTGGCTAGCTGTCGTCCTGCAGCTCGTGGAAGCGGTTGCCGAGCGCGAGCGGCTGGCGCAGGCTGGTGGCGCGCTGTGTGGCGCCCCCCCCTGCGGCGGTGCTCCAGCCGAGTGTAGTGTGGTACCTGGCTAGCTGTCGTCCTGCAGCTCGTGGAAGCGGTTGCCGAGCGCGAGCGGCTGGCGCAGGCTGGTGGCGCGCTGTGTGGCGGCCCCCCCTGCGGCGGTGCTCCAGCCGAGTGTAGTGTGGTACCTGGCTAGCTGTCGTCCTGCAGCTCGTGGAAGCGGTTGCCGAGCGCGAGCGGCTGGCGCAGGCTGGTGGCGCGCTGTGTGGCGGCCCCCCCTGCGGCGGTGCTCCAGCCGAGTGTAGTGTGGTACCTGGCTAGCTGTCGTCCTGCAGCTCGTGGAAGCGGTTGCCGAGCGCGAGCGGCTGGCGCAGGCTGGTGGCGCGCTGTGTGGCGGCCCCCCCTGCGGCGGTGCTCCAGCCGAGTGTAGTGTGGTACCTGGCTAGCTGTCGTCCTGCAGCTCGTGGAAGCGGTTGCCGAGCGCGAGCGGCTGGCGCAGGCTGGTGGCGCGCTGTGTGGCGGCCCCCCCTGCGGCGGTGCTCCAGCCGAGTGTAGTGTGGTACCTGGCTAGCTGTCGTCCTGCAGCTCGTGGAAGCGGTTGCCGAGCGCGAGCGGCTGGCGCAGGCTGGTGGCGCGCTGTGTGGCGGCCCCCCCTGCGGCGGTGCTCCAGCCGAGTGTAGTGTGGTACCTGGCTAGCTGTCGTCCTGCAGCTCGTGGAAGCGGTTGCCGAGCGCGAGCGGCTGGCGCAGGCTGGTGGCGCGCTGTGTGGCGCCCCCCCCTGCGGCGGTGCTCCAGCCGAGTGTAGTGTGGTACCTGGCTAGCTGTCGTCCTGCAGCTCGTGGAAGCGGTTGCCGAGCGCGAGCGGCTGGCGCAGGCTGGTGGCGCGCTGTGTGGCGCCCCCCCCTGCGGCGGTGCTCCAGCCGAGTGTAGTGTGGTACCTGGCTAGCTGTCGTCCTGCAGCTCGTGGAAGCGGTTGCCGAGCGCGAGCGGCTGGCGCAGGCTGGTGGCGCGCTGTGTGGCGGCCCCCCCTGCAGCGGTGCTCCAGCCCGCCTCGCGCCGGAGCCCCGCGGCCGCGGCACCCAGCACCGGAAATGAGTCGTCACTGAAAACGTCAACAATATATTTAATAAGACTGTCACAACCAAAATCGATTAAATGAAATGAAATTAAATGAAAAATATTTATTTCGAGTATCAGATGACTCATAGGTGGTTAGATTACAAACTAAATAACTTAATACCTAATGTTATTCCTTAAAATTATTAAGTAGCCTAAATATCATAGACACTGCTGGAAATGTGTTTATCGCCGCAGTGTCTCATGTACGGGCGGTCTAGTCTGCCCGCTATCAGTTGCAGGATTGTTTATTACTAATATATTTACACAACATTACAGTTACAACTAATACACTGTGAAATTACAGATATGTTAACATAATACACTGGATTGCCTTTTAATCATAATACGCAGGATGGGGTTGGGGTTAAGATTTTATATTACGTATATTATAAATGCTTTACCCAGCAATGTAATGCAACTAATTGAAATCATATCATCCTCCACAAATTGAAATAAGCTTTCAGACACAGGCTTTGAGATTTATAAATAATAACAGCATGAATTAAATCATTTATTATTTATCATATAATAAATGTTTTGATTCATGTTTTTTAAGTAGGCACACTGCTATATATAAATTATAAATTGAAAGAGACGTCATATACTACAGAAAAAGTGACCAAGGACGCCGGACGGCGGCAGACGTTCTGCCGCGAAAGCAGGTCGCTGGTTCGATCCCAGCCCTGCTCACCGGGGACCTTCGTCACTTTCTGTAGTATATGACATCTCTTTCAATTTATAATAACTAATTAATTTACTCCTGGAACAACACAGGGAGGGGAGTCGAAATACTTACCGTTGCCCCGCTGTCTAAGTACAAGCCCAAATGGGCACACGTGGCTCTGTGTTATGTATGACTAAGTCCGTACACAATAATAGATCGAAGTGTTCAACATTTAATATTGTCTTTTGTTACCGCGATTGTTATTCATTGAAATTAAACACTTTATCGTGTTATCGCGATTAATGGCATTTATTAACACCAGCTAGTCTATGATAGTCGGGTTTTTATCGTTTACCGACGTTGCTGTCACGTTCTAACAAGTATGTATGTGCGAAAGTGGCGCATAGCGTGATAAGCGATAAAATAGCAACCATACTAACCCCACAGGACCCTCAATCTCATGATTTCATGATTTCTCTCAGTCATCATCTTAACCCTGTGAAAACGAGTGCTGTAAAGGGCTCGAAACGTGGGGTCATGGTGTCAATAAAGGCGATTAATCCGTTCTAAAGTGTTTAATTTGTGCAAGATTTGTTAGTGTAGTTGTATCATTTTCCATGTGTCAGTCGTCACAAGTTATTTTTGTCTGTAATGTGTGAGAAGTGCGCCTGTGTGCACGCCCCCCCCCCCGTCTCCCCCCCCCCCCCGCAAAATGTCATAGAATAATTTGTACACGGTACGATGTCTCTTTGACATTGGGACCCTGAAAAGCAAAATTAGTAGTAAACCCGTACCTGTGTATGTCGGGCGCGTGTTTGTTGGCGTGCCTCCGGAGGGGCTCCGGGCGCTGCACCTGGCGCGCCACGGGCGGCACGTAGGCCGTCGACGCCGGCTTCACCTCCTTCGGCTTCTCGGGCTCCGGGGGCGGCGCCGCCGGCTCTTGCTGTTGCTGCAAGACCACACATGGTGACTGGTGAGGTATACGAAGAAAAATCAGTTCTCTAATTCAATGGGAGCTACCGTATTATTCTAATGAAACCGTGGTTTAGCAAAATAGTTCTTCCTAAAACTACTACTTCTATTTTATGTAGAATGCGTCTGGGTCATGTTTGTACCCCGGTACATTTGCACAGGACAAATAAAAAACCGGATCCTCTATGTTCTTGTGGTGAATATGGGGATTTGAATCATATTTTCTTTACATGCGCACTTTACGATCGGTCTGACTTTCTTTCCAGTCTTGAATCACTTCGCATTCCATTTCCTACATCTATAAAATGCTTGTTATTTAATATTTCGTACGATATTTATAAAATTATATCTGTGTTCCTTGAAAAAAATGATATTAAGATTTAATATATGTACTTATTATACTTAGTCTATATATTTTACCAAATCCAATCCTTTTTTTTTCCAATTCCTGGTTTCCCTAACTTTTAATTATCACATAACGTGACATTGGCTAATCTTATGAAAGCCATAAGAAAAAAAAGTATGAGAGAATTGTCAAAGTGACGTTTGAAATGTTCCCGCAAAACCCACGTTCCACTAGCGCCCCTAGCGGAAAATCGACTCGCGGTAGTCCTCATTGTAGCTATCGTTAAGTTAGCTTTTGATGCGCTGCGTCTTTTTTTTTACACTACGACGGTAACAAACAAGCATACGGCCCGCCTGGTGGTAAGCGGTTACCGTAGCCTATGGACGCCTGCAACTCCAGGGGTGTTACATGCGCGTTGCCGACCCTTTAAAAACTTTGTCAATGTCACATCGTATATTCTTAACAAAACGCGAGGCAGCGCATCCCAACACAAATGCGAGCGTACTATCATCCATTATGTTTAGCACTGAAACCTTTTGGGTGCCCTAAGCCTAGTTATAGTACTAGCAGGATTACCAACAACTAGGACTTTGATATCCTGCAAGCAACTTTATCAATAATCTGTCCCTGCTCTTTGAAAATGCGAACATTTATTTATTTATTTTTATTTTAATGGCGCACTCAGTCAGGCATTGACAATAAAGAAGATCTTTCCTTTCCTTGTCATAGTGCCAACGAGGAATGCATCCGCAACATCCTTAAGAGACGGCCGACCCTCCAGTGGCCTCGTTGCCCCGATTGTGTTTTCTAAGAAACCATGCCATTTCTCTATACGCCTTTCATTTCATCTTTGGAGTCCTACTAATACCCCAACTTTTAGTTGGCACATAGTTTCATTTTGCATAATTTTTGCTTTATTACCTAAACTAGCGACCCGCCCTTTGCACGGGTTATTATTATACATGTAAACCTTCCTCTTGAATCCACATCAAAATCCGTTGCGTAGTTATAAGATTCAAGCATACATACATACAGACAGCGGGAAGCGACTTAGTTTTATACTGTAGTGATGGCAAAAGTGGCCAATTTTATCCGTAAAGTGCAAAAAGTAAGTAGTATAAAACTGTGTCATATACAAATGTTGGGAAATTAGTAGCACTAGAACAATCTTATGGTGGGGTATAGAGATGGTTTCCATCCATCCATAGGGCTAATTGTGGGGAAAACACCAGCAAGAGGTAGTGCACAGTCAACCAGTTCCATAACCACACATTCCAAGACACCCATCAATGGGGGTTATCCAGAAGGTACCTAAACATGATGTAAATACAAAGGTCGGACGAGGTTACAATGCTGACTGCTGACATGATCATAGTCGATGGTGAAATTTTTAAAAGAGAACTCCTGTATCAGATGTACTAAAATACTTATATCAGGTCACTCACAGTCCGTGTCCCTTATTCATGAGTTATGCGTCCGGCCACGACGGCTGCTCTGCGCACATGTTTTCAACTTTATTGACGTGAGTAACCCTATGTAAGTATGTTAGGATGCTGAAAATATCGTAGAATCAAATACTGACATAACCGCTACGCATACTAAAGATTATTAATATACTTATATCGGTTTACTCACGTCTATAAAGTCGAAAATAGCTCGACACGTTTCGGAACGGTCCGCGTCCCATAATCATGAGTGAGAAGCGCTCGCGGCGATTGTTCTGCGCACACCTGAGCAATTTTCGACTTTATAGACGTGAGTAACCCGATATAAGTATATTAATATGTCGAATGGTCACGGGAGTTTTCTCTGTGATTACCTACTAATTAAAACGAGATATTTACCATGTACATTTGTTTTTATGAGCTCCCGATATTTCGGCACTGTTACAATACAAGTGCCATGTTCACGGTGTAACTGATTTGCTGCGAGTTTTTATTTGCCGTGAACATGGCACTTGTAACAGTGCCGAAATATCGGGAGCTCATAAAAACAAATGTACATGGTAAACATCTCGTTTTAAATAGTAATCATAGTGTAAATGACCATGTTAGCTTAAAATCTTAGGGGAGTATTCTATTTAAAATAATACAGATTAATGATGGCTCCTGTCAGTGATCCACAACTAATCAATTCATCATCACTCGTGTTTACTCCTCAGTTAAACAGACCTATAATTGAATATGATAAGTAAGGTTAATCTTTAATCTTACTGGCTTATTCCAAGGCCCCTTGATCTTCCCGCCTTCCGGGGCGGACTCCTCGGACGCCGTCTGCGTCTCGGGCGCGGGCCCGCCCTGCAGCACCTGTATCTTCAGCCCTGTGTAGTCCTTCACCGGCTCTTCGTACTCCTTCCATTCTTCTTCCTCCTGTAAAAAAAAAATATCCCGTTAGTCGATGATCTTATCACAAGTGCAAATTCCATAGATACCGCTCGCGTTGCGTTCAGTTTTGTTATTGCGATCGTGGCCAACAAAATGGGCTTGCCAGAAAATCAGCGCTGTCCTTCGGGATAGCATTATGCTGAGGCGAGTCCATTTCGTGGTAAAAATATTCTGTTTTTTCTTTGGTACTTACATGTTTTCTTGTATTTTTACCATGAATAAATATGACTTTGATTTGATTAATAAAGCGGAAACTCACAACAAAAATATTTACAAAAATTAAAGTAATCGGGTCCATTTTCAATCCGAAGGTCTCGGGTTCAAATCCTGTCGGCTCGTACCAATGAGTTTTTCGGAACTTATGTACGAAATATCATTTGATATTTACCAATCGCTTTTCGGTGAAGGAAAACATCGTGAGGAAATAGGACTAATCCCAACCAGGCCTAGATGACCCTCTAGGTTGGAAGGTCAGATGGGAGTTGCTTTCGTAAAACTAGCTATTAGTTGCCAGGCTCCATAAGCACTGGAATAAGCCAGGAAAAATGCCATTAAGAAGATAAAATAAGACTTCACATAACAATGTGGATTGGCATAATTTTCTCATTTGTATCAGCAGTTCTATTTCCCCAAAACTCTCCATTCTTTCTGTCTACTAATGTTCAATACATTGTACAAAGTAAAACTCAGCATAAACACCCAGACATCGATAAATAAATTTCAAGCTTAACACCCAGTGTACATTCAGCCATACATTCTGTGTACAATACAGTCGATTTTAAATTGGCTTATACATTGCACACTGGGTGTTTTTTTTCTTGGGCGTTACGAGGCTACATAATGAATACACGTAGTCCTGCAAAGATAAGTAAGTATATGTTTATAAGAAATCTTAGTAGAATATCTGTGGTAGAATAGACTAAACAACTAAAAAAATGTATAGTAAAGAATGTTTTTTCTTTTGTTCATCAAGTAAAAAATCGACAAAGATACAGTGCATTCATAAATCAAGCTGACGGACTAAATAGCATGACAGTTTTTCAACCTAATCGTCACCCCTATTGTTTATGCAGATTTGCTATAAATTTTCAATTATCAATCTTGTTATTAACAATTTATGTTATTTTGATGACACAACTGACTCTTCCAAGATTAGATAAGGAATGGACAAAGGATTTGATTCTCACATGTATAAGTATATTAACACACATCATACATATACAGATACTTGTAAGATGTATAACTTACAAAAGGCAGACTTAATGCCATGCATTCTCTACCAGTCAATATAAATTGTTACTTACTTCAACAGGCTGAAAGATCAAGGTTTCACAATTATTGTCTTTGAAGTTTAAT
This sequence comes from Lathronympha strigana, assembly GCA_949128165.1. Lineage (NCBI taxonomy): Eukaryota > Metazoa > Arthropoda > Insecta > Lepidoptera > Tortricidae > Lathronympha > Lathronympha strigana. The sequence goes on along the minus strand of OX421926.1, from coordinate 9,392,603 downwards.
GGTTTATAGACTTTACTTAAAAACTATATAATTAAGATCCTTATGATCAAAAGAAACTTATTATCCTTCCCTAAAAACTTAGAAAACCTCAGTTAATTTGAAACGGACTGTTTACACCGAGGTCTCACTAAGTGTTACGCATAACTTCGTAAATGTAAATGAAACATCTCAATGTCACAATGTCATTAACCCTTTATAGGAAAACAGTCTAAAAAGGCCACCCTATCATCTTTTTCTCGTACATAATTTGAAAGACTAATTTTTTTTTTATGCTATAGGTGGCAAACGAGCAAACGAATCGCCTGATGGTAAGCGATTAACGTCGTCCATGGACACCCGCAACACCAGAGGTGTCGCAAGTGCGTTGCCGGCCTTTGAGGTGGGAGTACGCTCTTTTCTTTTCTTTTCTTCATTGCCAATGATTCAAGCTTTTTGTTTCAGTCTTGCCCATCAAAGGGTTATTCCAGCATTTGGCAACAGGTGGACCGTGAACCAATCTCTTGCGGCCCGCAAGCCTTAACTATTTTGTATAACATGTATGTTAAAGTGCGGCCTGCGTCAATTTCGTTAACTACTATGTGGCCCGTGTCTGGTAAAATGTTGCAGACTCCTGGGTTAAAGGAAAACTGGGAGTTACAAAAGGTAAGGCCCTGCTAACTTATCCAATAAGGTTATATTTGAATAATTATAATTCACCTGAATACCACTACAAAGCTGCAGAGGTAAACAATAAGTAGCAAAAGTTCAAACAAACTAATGAACATGACTAATACAAAGATTACGAATAGGAAGTTATTAATAATAATTCTATAACATATCATATTATAGAATGGTAGTGTGATTTATATACAAAATGCAACATTATTTGTTAAAGCTTAAAGCTCTTTATTACCTACATAATATCAATCTTCATATTGACTTAAAGTATTTATTTATTTAATCTTGAATACAGATAGGATATTCAGCTACCAAGTCAGTAAATTCATAAGTACTTTAATAGTAAGATTTATAAGTAAATAATACCTTTTCTTCAATGTCCGAAGAGCTAAGCTGTACAAATGAATGAGTCAGTCAAAGGGAAAGTATTAAATGAACAGAATGAATGCCTAATTGTCATGGTTAACCTCATGCCCTAGAAAATTTAAGATAACCTTACTAAATCACGTTAAAGAGGCAATTCAATATAAAAACATACAATGCAACAGCTATGGATATTGCATACATTAGCAAATAACTCGAACGCATTTAACTTATCCTAATGACGATGCAAATATTTTTGCCACATTAACAAAATAATGACAGTTTCACGTTTCGGAATATTGGAGATAGTAACAGGTTATTTCCAGTTTGACGTGACTGAAGCGTATTAGAGAGAAAAATTAAGGCAGGGCTCCGTAAATAATGAGATCAGTGTGTAATGGTAAATTTTGACAACTGACAAAGAGGTCCCACAATTGGCTTAGAATACGTGAAATAATTGGTTATTTGCAGGTTACTCACCCCAGCCCGGCCTCCCTCCTCGCCCTCCTGCGCTGGCCGCTCTTTCTTAGGCCTGGCTTCCGATTTCTGTTTGCCGTCGTCTAATTTCTTCGCCATCTCCTCGGCGGTTGCAAATTTTTTGACAGACTTTTTTTTGCGGTCTTTTTTCGCAAAGAAATCGTCTAAATCAGCCATGACTTACAATGTTTAACACTTGTGTGGTAACAACAGTGAACGTTTAATTACAGTAATATTAGAGCGAAACAAAAAGGGGGAAATTCTGCCCCCAAACGTGAAAATGATTTTTGTGGCAAGCGTGGCCGACTGTTTCTTTTTTTTAATGGCAGTTTAAAAAGTTGCCAGCATTTGAAATCTGTTTTCTACTATATGACTTTTATACTTGCATACGGCAACACTGAGGCAAGCTACAAAAAATACAATAAAATTACAGTTTTAATAAAACAAATAAAATAACGTTAGCTTATTTACGAACCAAACTAAATATATTTGAGAGTAAGGACCAAAAAAACCTGACAATGCGAAAAGAACGATAGATATTCTTAAAAATTACAACAAGCCAATTCTATGTTTGAGGACTCTATACTTTGTCTGGGACTTACTTTGTCGGTTGTCGAAGGTACCTTCTAGTAGTTATAGTTCCTTAGAGATTCATTGAGATGGAGATGAACTTTATAAACAACGGACAGCATTATGTCTTTTGCCTAAACCACATTTTTTCGTTCAGTCTTACAAGAGATTAGGGACAAAATTTTCTGGCATCTATGATATTTGTAGACAATAGCATCTAAATACACTAAGCACATACTCGTAATCAATTGAAGAAAATATGTTTGTCTTTTTATTTACAACCAATTATTGGCACTAAGAAGTAGTAAAGGTGAAAAATCGTGCGTTAGTAATAGCTTCAGAAGGTTTAATTTAAAAGTTTACTGCGTCACTGTAGGGAACTTTTAGACTTTAATAAGATTGAAATACATACGTATAATGACTTTCATAATAAATGAGGTGGTGAAATAAATACATGGATGAGACTTCAAATATACTAAATTTATTATAAAGTAAGTAACCCTTCGCCAATTCAATTTAACCACCTGGTAACTTTATTACCAATTAAACCTTAGGTATCCAAAGTATTACCTATAAAACCCAGACTTAACATAAGGCTAACTGACCAGTTTTAAAAGACACACAAACTTCAACTTTAGTACTACAGCGCTAACTTTCAGACGCAGACGTATTATTTCATTCCACGCCTCTACAACGGACGTGGGCAAAGAAGGCTTATCATTGCCCCAGACCACTCGTATCTCATCGAACCAATAACCAATATCTTGTTATCTTATCGCATTTACCTGGACAGTGTGGTAGAAGTTAGCAGTGTACTCAAAAACTGAAAGTCAAAATGTTGGGACCTCTGGCCAGAATTTCAAATCAGTTGGGCAGGAATGTGATGCTGAAGTCCGTCAGGAATGGATCCCATGGTGGTGTTCCTGGAGAGGTAGGTGGATTACCTATTACATAACATTCCTAAAAGTTCCTAGATCATGCGATAGTTGAAAGCTAAAATATCTTTATAGCGACCATCAGTTTAGTTATATACCTGTTGCGTGTCCTCTTACTTAAGTGACCTTAAGGTTTAGGTTCAGAACGTTTTTAAAGGATTTGTACATTATAAGTATTTTGTAGAGATATGCCCAGACACTTACGACAAATGTGCTTATAACATAATAAATTCGGTAATTTCGGTATAACATTCAAACATTTTACCTGCTGCGTGGCGGCATAAGGAAAAGTTGCATAAAATAATTATTATCTACTTGTTCATTGGCTTTACTAATACAAAGCGCTATAACTCAGTGTAAATATATGTTATTTTTACATACAAGTTATTAATCACTCTATTTCCTGTGGGACCGTAATAACACTAATAACTAATTTTAATATCTACTTATGAGTTATGCAGACCGAATATGCAAATGCCGCAAAAATATTTTGTGTTAATGAGAATGTTTGTTTTATTTCCTTTCCAGATTTTGCTTGACTCAATGCACATTTGATATTAAGCATGTTCTTGTACGAATCAAGTTCAATCGAGAGTAGTTCCATAGATTTTAGCAATTGTTCCGGTACCTATAATAATATAAGACTCATCGTTTATTTTCTGTCTATAAGACTCGTCGTCATGTTACCATGAATATTAAGCTATGGTATATGGTCTATGTCACTTTATAATATATTTTTGACTACAATAGAAACGGAGTGCAGTCAATCGATACTAGTATCTTTTTATAAAATGTTTACGATTTCGCTAAACCTGTTTTCGGCAAAAATATAAACATTTATACGTATACGTAACATATAAAATGGCGGCTGCCTGTTCAAATTAAAAATCTGAAGTTACAAACTTGGAGAACTATATGTCTCCTCTTTTTATTCGTATTTTCATAACGTAAGAGTAAATGAGATGGGGCCATCGTGTCGAATATTGACTTTGTAAGTTGATCCTTAGTGCATTTATGCAGTCGCCGGCTCGGCGAACAATGCAATCGCTCTAGATCTCTATAAAAACATAATTTTTATTGCGGTGTAACATGCAGGCTGCAGCGGTTTCAATTGAATGCAGCGAGTAAAACTCGGTATACGTGACGGTTTTGTTTGATTTGATATGTTGATATGATATTTAAAAACAAAAAAAAAATATTTGTTGTAAAAACAAAAATATTTTTATTTGTTCCACTAAAATATAAAATAACTTTTGAAACATACGAGATCTGCTTAAATCCTGGAAAACTTCAAATTGATAAATAGCCTAAGTTATTTTTTAATTTTCTACCTTGGCTCTTTAATGATAACTCCAGTGGCTCCATCGAATACTCGCAGGAGACAATTGCATAAAAGCTCAGCTCGGTTCGGAGTACAAATAGGTTGTAAAACTGCATGCCAAGTATCTTGTCTATTGAGATTTCTGCAACGAAGTTTGACGGATGTTGTAAATTTGCTAAAATTAGCACCGAATGCTGCGCTTCAAACTTGTTTACAAACTGTACATACATATCTATGTAATGCACACAGAAACTGCATTGTGCTCGTCCATCGGTTTAGCCAGCAGGAACTTAAACAAGATTTTAAACATGAATTACTCACATCAGTGGACCAAACAAGTTTCAACTACTACATATTTTCGTTTTTTTTTACGTGTTATTGAGACTATTCAAAAGCCATATAGACGTGAAAGAGGTTGTAAGTGTTAGATTCTTCATAAGGTTGTGATTAAATATTTCAGAACCTTCCATTCGACATCAACAACAGGGCTCGCCTCACGTGGAACTTCTTCTGGTTCGTGGGTAGCGGCATCAGCGCCCCCTTCCTGATTGTGTTGCACCAGCTCAGGAAGAAGTAAATGGTAAGCCACTGAATCTTTATCTATTTTTTAAACATAAAATATGTTGTAAATGGACGTGGCACATCACTAAGATTGTTGCACATCACTACTCTCCAGATTCAAATATACTTCAATGTGATTTTTTCATGTCATTCCAATAGCTTAATTATTGATGAACGATATATTATACTAAATGTAATCTCTACTGATGGTAATAAAACAACTAATAAGGTAACCATTTATTCTTTAACCGCCGCACCACCCAACAATTGGTAGCAGAGCGTGGTTGTATTTATGTAGTCGACGTATATCAAACTTCGTTCGAAATGAGCACGTCGGCGGCTTCGTCGTCGTACCATCGGATCGAAGCATTAAATAAAGATAATTACGATACGTGGTGTCTCCAAGCCCAAGCGGTGCTCATCAAAAATGGCCTGTGGGGTTATGCAAGTGGGGAAATACCCGAGCCGACTACAGCAACTGACGCGGCGGAAAAGAAAGAGTTCCTGCAAAAAGATTTGCTTGCGCGATCGGAGCTTTTACTGCTTATGTCGCCTTCGGAGCTGAAACAAGTAAGAGGTTGCAAAACATCAGCTGAACTTTGGAAGAAACTGAAAAATATTCACCAAAGTACAGGCCCTGCTAGGAAAGCCACATTGCTGAAGCATCTTATCTTGAAGAAACAAGAAGACGGTGATGTTCGTGATCACCTTAACGATTTTATGGACACCGTCGATAAACTAGCTGACATGGATATCACTTTAAATCCAGACCTGCTAAGTATAATGATGCTATACAGCCTTCCCGCTTCATTCGAAAACTTTAGAATAGCGGTAGAATCGAGGGATACCTTGCCGAAGCCTGAAGAGCTGAAAATTAAAATAATAGAAGAAAGCGAAGCTAGGAAGAATCAAGACAGGCAAACTGATGGAAGAGAAGGTGCATTTTACTCCAAGAATAAGAAGTACTGTCAAAGATGCAAGAAGAAGGGCCATACTATTGAAAAATGCTGGAGTAAGGAAAATAAAAGCAAGCCATTCCACAAAACTGACAAAAAGGATGAGAAAACCTTTAACTTAACTCCTACCTGTTTGTCTATTACGCCTGCAGAAGCCTGGTGTTTGGACAGCGGCTGCACGTCGCATATGTCTGCGCGCGCTGAGAATTTCGAGAGCATAAAGCCAGAAAAAGGATCTTTGAGATTGGCATCCGAAAATCAGACAGCAAAAGTGGAAGGAAAAGGCAAAGTACGCATAAACATCGATGATGATGTAATCAATCTCCTGGATACCCTGTACGTACCTACGTTAGCAACAAACCTGTTATCTGTGGTAAAAATCACTGAAAAAGGAAACAGTGTATTATTCACTAAAGATAAAGCCTACGTCAAGGACCAAAAAGGTAAAATAATATTAATTGCTATAAAAGAAAATGGCCTGTACTACACAAAGGGAGAAAAAGCGAACATAGCCAAGAGCATAAGCAACATAGAAATGTGGCATCGAAAACTTGGACACCTTAACGAGAACGACTTGAAGCTAGCTGCAAATAAGAAACTAATAAAAGGATTAGAACTAGGAGGAGGAAATTTGCCAGACTGCGAAGTGTGTATAAAAGGAAAGATGGCCAGACTGCCATTTTCATCTGTAGAGGGACCCCAATCTACTCAAGTACTGGAAATAGTGCACAGTGACGTTTGTGGACCTGTCAATACAGAAACACTAGCAGGAGCAAAATATTTCGTTACTTTCCTCGACGATTATACCAAATATTGCTGCATCTACTTCATATCACACAAAAGCGAAGTGTTCGAGAAATTTAAAGAATATAAGACCAAAGTTGAAAAGTTTCACAACAAACCGATCAAAAATTTACAATCGGACAATGGAACAGAATACTGCAATCGAGTGTTTGATGATTACCTGAAAGAGCATGGAATCAAGAGAAGACTCACTGCACCGTACACCCCGCAGCAAAATGGTCAAAGCGAACGCAAAAATAGATCGCTTCTCGACCGAGCCAGATGTCTGATGATAGAGGGAAACGTACCACAAAAACTATGGGCAGAGGCAGTATTCACAGCTAACTATCTTATCAATAGAAGTCCAGCTAAAGCATTGAAAGGTTGTACACCATATGAAAAATGGACCGGTCGTACTCCAGCCGGAAATCACCTTCATGTGTTCGGAAGTAAAGCTTTCGTTCTGAACAAACACAGGAAAGGTAAATTTACACCTAAATCCACTGAAGGAGTTTTCATGGGTTATGCACAACTAGCAAAAGGATTTCGCATTTACATTCCTGAAAAACAAGGTATAGTAATTAGCAGAGACGTGAAAGTCATTGATAAGATGTACTACCAAAATGATAATGACCATACCGGACAAGACTACGAAGAATTCTTCAACGAACAGGAACGGCCGAGAGTGCAGAGACCTGAAACAGAAAACAAGGTTAGTAAAAATACGGAAATAAAAGGGAAGAAAAAACAGAGAAAGAAGAAAGTAAACTTACCTGTGGTGGTAGAAGTAGAATTTTCAGAAACTCAAAAACCTACCCAAAAAGCCGTAGCAGCATCTCCTGAGCCTGAAGCCGAAGTTGATCTAGATGAAATTAACGTAGAACCAGAAGTAATGGAAGGTACGAGTCAAAATTCATCAAACGTGGAAAATCCCGAAATTGAAGAGCCAAGACCTAGTAGAGAACGTAGAGCTCCGGTTTGGCAAAAAGATTATGTGCTAAATCAGTCATTATCTTCTGATGAATACCTATCTTCTGAAACATTAAATGAAGGAGATATGGATGAACTTACTTATCTGTGCGGAGCAGAAGAAAGAAATGAAGAATGGCATGATGCTATAAAAACAGAAATTAAGGCACATATAAAAAATGGAACATGGGAAATTATAAAGAAAGAAAAGGACATGATGGTCATAGACCATAAAATGGTTTTGAAAAATAAATGGACTCCTGAAAAAGGAGAAATTAAAAAGGCCAGACTTGTTGCCAGAGGATTTGGACAACGACCTGGCGTTGACTTTAATGAAACGTTCGCTCCAGTTGCGAAATTGAGCACAATTCGAACTGTGATTGCTCTAGCAGTCGAAGAAAACTTAAAACTGAATCAAATGGATGTCACGACAGCATACCTAAATGGCGACTTGGAGGAGAACTTATTCATGAAATATCCAGAATATACAGAACAATACGTCGCTGAAATTATGGTAGAGGCATGCGACGAGGATGATTTCATCTTGTACAACAAGACAAAGAAAATGCTAGAAGACATTAAGAGTGTACCAGAAGAAAAAGTATGTCACCTCAAAAAGGCTCTCTACGGTTTAAAACAGGCAGGAAGGCAATGGTATACGAAACTAGACGCCAAGCTAAAGAAAATGGGATTCGAAGCATCAAAAGCAGATCCTTGCGTCTACATATCGGTCAAAGGAGGAGAGAAAACAGTTATTGCCATATATGTAGACGACCTCCTTATTGCATACTCGTGTCCAAAAATACTGGCTGAAATCAAGAAACGTTTAAACGAAGACTTTGACATGAAAGACTTAAGACAGCCAAAAAGATTAATAGGTATTGATTTAGAATATAAAGACAATAAAATAAAATTAAGTCAAAAGAAATTTATTCTGGATACTTTAAAGAAATTCAAGATGGAGGAGTGTAAACCCACTACCACACCAATGGAAGTGAACTTAAATCTGGAGCCCAATACGAAAGGAGGAGCTGAGGACTTACCATATAGAAACCTGATCGGAACGTTGATGTACTTATCAGTTGCTACTCGACCTGATGTAACATATGCGGTTAACTACTTGTCCAGATTTAACGATTGTTTTGGACCAGAACATTTTAAATCCGCGAAACGAGTGTTACGTTATCTAAAAGGTACGATTGATATGGGCCTAACGTACACAAAAACGCAAAAGCCAATGGAAGGCATGGCAGATGCTGATTGGGGCGCTGATAAAATAGATAGAAAATCATGTTCTGGGTACAGTTTCAAATATGCCGGAGCAGCCATCAGCTGGGCATCAAAGAAGCAGAGAAGCATAGCACTGTCAACAGCGGAAGCTGAATACACAGCCCTTACCGAAGCTGCAAAAGAAGCTGTCCACCTGAGGTCATTATTCAAAGATTTGGGTGTTGATTTTGGACAAATAAAGATATGGAGCGATAACCAAGCTGCAATAAAATTGGGCCAGAACCCGATAGTGTCTTCGAAATCAAAACACATAGACCTGAAAGTGCACTATATAAGAGACTGCGTGAAAGAAGGTGTGTTGAACATTATGTACATGTGTACCGAAGATATGGAAGCGGATATATTGACAAAGGCTTTGCCAGGGCCCAGATTAACTACTCTGAGAAGTAAACTGGGACTTCTGGATTAGTGCTGTGAGGAGGAGTGTTGTAAATGGACGTGGCACATCACTAAGATTGTTGCACATCACTACTCTCCAGATTCAAATATACTTCAATGTGATTTTTTCATGTCATTCCAATAGCTTAATTATTGATGAACGATATATTATACTAAATGTAATCTCTACTGATGGTAATAAAACAACTAATAAGGTAACCATTTATTCTTTAACCGCCGCACCACCCAACAAAATATCTAAAGGTGGCGATTGGGCTCTCGGCCGAAAGCGGAAAGTCTCGGCCAAATTTCTCGGGCGAATGTCTTGTGAAACCATTTAAATTCTTGTTTTGAATGACGAACGAATTAATTAATGAATGCTTAGTTAGCCTTAGTTTCATAGTTTATAATTTGTATTGAGATAATACCTGTCACCTTACCGAAACTATTTAAGACACCTTTTGACTCACTCAAACTACCTAAAAAGGCTTCAATTGTCTCGCCGGTTCTCGAATGAGTGTGTATAAGTTTGCATTTGCCCGCGGCTGAAACATTTGGCCGAGAGCCCGAGAGTGTACAAGCAGCATGACATTTGCTCGACGTGAGCACGTAACAAACCGAGTACAATGCTCCATTTGATGCACATCTCAAAATCAAACGCCCATCAAAGCAAGCTTTGCACTCGTGCTCACGAGCAAATTCTCACGTCAGTCGCCACCTTATGATATTATAACTCTTTCATGGCGAGATTGTCTGAATGAGTATTGAGTAGTCCTGACGTGCTACTGGGAGCTGGTAGTATACCTCAGTATTAAATTGTACTTTGTTTTTAATTCTACTATTGTTTTTAAATAATTACAATAATTTGACTAATGCATCTGTGTTTAACATACGTTGTAGCGAACATATAATAGACATTCCGTTTTTACTACAGAACATGGTACATACATATTTAGTGACAACACTTAGCAAATTAAAACGTCGGCGCAGCGTAGGGTGTGTACAAGACAAGTACAACGCCCTTGTTCGTCCTACAGACGATGTAGGTAACTAGTTTGGCCTTAAGTAATTCAATATAGAATGAGCTGATGTCACACGCAAGAAAAGTAAAGAATCAATATTTCAGCAGTTTCGGTGTTTATGGGCTCGGCTATAATAAAGCAACCGTAGACTGGTACGCAATATTGCTGGCAAGCATGAAAATTAGGGACAGTTTTTTCATGTAACTTTTGGTGATTATTTACTTTATTCCACACACACTACATAATAATAACCTCCTGATGACCCTCATCCTACATATGGTTCCAAGGCTCCAATGTTGACTATGGTTATAATAAAATTTCACTACAAATGTAGTCACAATGTCCTGCTTTCATTTTATTACAAGGCGCGCGTAGTGACTAAAATACGTGAGTGTTTGCCGTAATTTTATTATATTATGGGAAATGTTGTACAAAACATTTGATTTTATGATGATGGAAAATGGGCAGTTACTATTGATTAAACAATTTCAAACGTTCCCAACTTTTTGAAATACTTTCAAATTTGGTGCGCAGAAATTATGAGGTTTTTGCAGTGATACCACATTAAAAAAGATACAGTAATAAACAATTTTTAACATTTAATCATTCAATCTTTTTATATTTAGTAGTTATACTATTAAAAATACAGATTTTGACTAGGTCAAAATATTTTTCATATATAAGTTTTTTTTTCTATTTCAGGTAACACAATTTAATCACCATGATAGATCAACACATTGTAGAATATTTTTATTTATCTTAATAAACAATTAGATTAATTTAAATTAAGTAGTTTTATTTTTTTAAATCTTAACTAAATTCTTCCAAATATGCGAACGCAATGGTAGTTTTCCTTTTCCTAGAAAAAAAATTTACACCCTACTGTCGAAATACTTGTTTTTCGTGAAAGAACAATCATAGAAAACTCATCAAAATGCTGGGACCTTTGGCTCGTGCCTCCAACAAATTGGGCAGGAATGTGATGACCAACATCGTGAGGAATCACTCCCATGGCGGAGTCCCTGGCGAGGTGAGTTCGAAATTCAAAATCTTTGACACTCCATTACATAATCCCGTATTTGGTTTAAAAATCGATTCATTTGTTTAACTTAAATTAAATGCTTTGATGATTTAACAGTCACAATTAGATATTTTATTTGTGTTCTATTAATATTGACGTTCTGGGTTTATTTATATGGAAAACTTTGTAGGTTATAACAAGTCTTATACAGCATAGTATAGGATTACTCTAAAATCCTTTTGTTTCCACTCTTGAATTGATTATACCACAGATTTCGATCTTATAAAAGAGAACGTATTTTATAGTAAAAGAGTTTGAGATTTGAGCTTGGTTGAGGTCAGAAAATACAAAAAAAAAATCTTTTACTAGATATTTTGTTCGATTTTAAGGTTTGCCTCTAGGTCTAGGTTGACTGCTAAACTTCATGACATTAAAGTCTTCCGTTTTCAAGTATGGAGTCTGCACTAAATAACATTAATTTCTAAGTAAATTCTCATGTCAGGAAGGCATTGAACTGGCTGTAGCACCAAGTGTGTAAAATAACAAGCAACAAAACTGTTTCAGAACCTGCCATTTGACATCAGCAACCGCTACAAGCTGACCGCTTTGTTCATTGTGTATGCTGGCTCCGGCCTCTCTGCCCCCTACCTGATCTGCCGTCACCAGCTGTTGAAGAAGTAAACTTGTAAGTTATTTGGATACTTTATTTAATAACTATTCGAAGATTCTCCTCTCAATTACTCAAAGGTTAGCTGGAAGAGATCCCTTATAGGGATAAGCTCGCCTTTGTACCTTTGTTCTTATCAAAATGTTTATTTTTACTATATTTGTGTACAATAAAGTGCTTACAAACAAACAAACTATTATTATTAAAAAATCTACTATTAAACTGATTTAAAACTAACACCTAAACTAAATTTCTTTCATATGGGCACCAATAGTAACTTATGCTATGAAGGCCGCAAAAATATGTGACACACTCCGGCGGGCTATACAAATAAGATTGTGTTGGATATTTTTGCGGCCAAGTAGTAGGTCAGGCTCCCACTGGCCACAGTGCATTGCATCCTGACCCGGGGACCTACCACAAATCAGTTTGTTCATCTTTGCCCCAGACAAACAAACAAAGGATGTGGTTCATGATATGCCCCTGAATGAAAAACAAATGCCATGAGTGAATTTATTGTCATGATGATTTTGTTTATGTGATTATGAAAATTAAGAGGTCGAAACGGTGTGCCTTCAGAGCTCTGCTTATTGTATATCAAAATTTAGGATAACCCCTTATAACTTTGCCTAAGATTAGCTCCAAATGGTTCTTAACTTCTTAATGTTTTTTTCTTTTGCAGGTAGAGCACTAATAGTGTCATGTGATTCCGGAGGGCGAACATCTAGGTTAAGCTAGCAATCTGTAATTAAATCAATAAATAACTTATGAGTTACTTTGATGCTTCATTTCACCTTCAAATAGCATGTGATATGTTCATACGAATATACATATTTCTGTATTTTTGACCTAGACACGCAAGCAACATGCTACCCATAGTACAATGCATTATGGTGCCTTTAAACACTCCTGTTTTCAATAAAATAGATTCCTCTGTGACTCTATGTAAAAGAAATGTGGCGAAGTTATACAAAAGCATTTATTTTTATGACAAATCTTAATCAAAGTTTACAGAATATTATTTTAATGAAATAACCGCAAAGGCCCATATGCATACACTATACAATTAATGATGATAGATTATGTGCCGCCCTTTTTCCTCACGTTGCAGAGAAAGCCCTCCCATTTAAACCTATAAAATATGATAATGTAATGCCAAAAACTAACGAAATTTTCATCTGAAAAGATTGAAGCGCCATCTGAAGGCCTACCACGAACGAAGTTTCACCTCTCTGTCGCACTTGAGTGAGAAATCACAAGTGCGAAAGGGAGGTATACTTTCGTTCGTGGTAGGCGCTCTGCATTGTGCTTTGCAACTTTAACCTCAATTGTATTGTTTAAGCTACATTTTATAGCACCGACATCCCTATACATTCAGTATGCAGTATTTTTACGTGTAGCAACATTGAACAAACAACTGTCATAAAAGCTAGCTGCACCGCTTGGTTATTTAATGTTATTATTAAATTAAATATAAAAAAAAGCATTAAAACAACGTCATAAGTAAGCGGAAATTACTACAACACAGTCTCTGTATATGTGCATTGATGTTACCGTATTAAATACGGATTTTCGCAGTAAATTTGGTTTTCCCGGCAACATACACCATGTCGGATTCTTCCTGTTATATCTTGGATAATGGGGCTTATACAGCCAAAGTGGGATTCTCTACGCTGGAGCCAAAGATTGTGCCTAACTGCATCATGAAAGCCAAGTCCGAAAGACGTCGGCCGTTCATAGGATCACAGATCGACGATTGCCGGGATGCATCCGGACTTTTCTACATTCTACCATTTCAAAAAGGATTTTTAATCAATTGGGATACTCAAAAAACCGTCTGGGACTACATATTCAGCAAAGAATGCTGTCCAGTTAACTTCAACGAAGTCCCGTTGATTATAACTGAGCCGTTATTTAATTTTTCTTCAATACAAGAAGCAATGACTGAGATTTTTTTTGAAGAGTATGAATGTCAGACATTATTAAGGACAAATGCGACTGATTTAGCTGAGTATAAGTATAGAAAGACTCACAACAACGACTGTACAGTTATTGTGGATTCTGGATATAGTTTTACATACATAGTTCCATATATTAAAGGAAAGAAGTTTAAAGAAGGTATAATAAGGATAGATATTGGTGGTAAAGTGTTGACAAATCATTTGAAAGAGATTGTGTCATATCGGCAGCTGAATGTGCTGGATGAGACATATGTTATTAATCAGGTGAAAGAGGATTCCTGTTTTGTTTCTGAAGACTTTATGAGAGACATGGCTATTGCTAGGGAGAAAGGTAATTGTTTCATCCAAAACTAAATGATAATTAATTAAAAAAATAAACTTTGTTTAATGATATACATATGTACCTTTTTCTAATGAGTGAAAAATAATTCTGAACATGTTAGCCGAATAACATCAAAATTTTAACCAAATATTTAACGGCCTCCTAGCCTAGTCAGTAGTGACCCTGCCTACGAATCAGGAGGTCACGCACGTGTTCGAATCCTGGTCAGGGCCTGGTCTGGTTTATTTGTGGTTTTATCACAAAGATTTGTTCCTGAGTTATGGATGTTCTCTAGGTAGTATTTATATGTATCTGTTATATACATATATCATCATCTAGTACCCACAACAAGCCTGATTGAGCTTACCATGGGACTTGGTCGATTTGTGCATGATGGTCCTGTAATATTTATTTATTTAATTTTCAGGATCAAAGAACACAATAGTCAAGGACTATGTGCTCCCTGACTACACCAGTATCCGTCGCGGTTACCTCCGAGATGTGGTCAAGCCAGATGAGGAATTAGAGCAGCAAACACTACGGCTCAACAATGAGCGGTTTACTATACCAGAACTATTGCTTCATCCGTCAGGTAATTTTTTTGGTAACTTTATTACACATAAACTTCATTCACTCAGTCAAATGACGCTTGCAACAGTGTCGATAAAATCAGGTGCTCAATAAAATAAACATACATGGTAATTATCCCGTTTCAAATATTAGTTATAATGTTAGCTTAAAATCGTATATGAATCAAAACATTACATTTAATAAATTATTTGATTAGTAGTGTGACTACTTAAAAACAAAAAAATCATGAATCAAAACATTAATTACATTTAATAAATGCTTTACAATGGTAAATTTCCCCTTTTTCAGACGTCGGCATCCCCCAAATGGGCATCCCCGAAGCCATCATGCACTCCATCGACTCCTGCCCCGAAGAACACAAGGAGAACCTCCTCGCCAACATCCTCCTCTACGGAGGGAACACTCTCTTCCCCGGCTTCAGAGACCGAGTATACAACGATGTCCGCTCCTTCGCTCTAGACCACTTCGATGTGAATGTGACACTGGCTGATAATCCTTTGACGTACGCTTGGGAGGGAGGTAAGGAGATGTTTCGGGATACGGATTTCTATTCGTTCTGTATTACGAAAGAGGAGTATGATGAGGAGGGTAAGGCGCTGGCGTTTGAGCGGTTCGATATATAGCGGCCGAAGCGGCGGCGGGAGAACGCTGCCTCGTGAGACAACGACAAGTGATTATTCGATTTTTAATCATTGATTGTTTAAAAGAAATAGACACACAATGCAGAACAAACACGGCAAAAAACATTGGTCAGAATGACAATATACGTACTGTGAGAGTGCATGATAGCGGTATCTAAACAAAAACAATTTTGAAAAATGTAATCTTCCTATGGAATTTGAGGTGCATTTTTGTGTTATATTTTAATTTTAGTTATTGCTATTATGCTTAGCAGAATAAGGAACAAAATTGCGCTAGTGGAACGTGGGTCCTGCGGGAACATTTCAAACGTCACTTTGACAATTCTCTCATATTTGACACAGGACCCACCACGGAAGAATAACTAGCGTGGAAGTAGTACGATAACTGTCAAATGAGAACAGTTTGGAGCGATCTATATTTTGGCAGTGGATTTCTCAAATGTCGTAAGTCTAACTTAATTACGTGCCTCTTACGACATTTGTAAAATCCACTATCGAAATATGCGACCAAGTTAAGTTGTAATGCATTGATACCGACTATCAAATTACAACGATGTGTTTAATTTGGCTGCTTGGACCAATTGCATCAAAAGAGATCAGCAAAACTGTTTTCAACCTACGGAATCGGAGAAATAACAAACATATATACATCTCTTTTTGTCACTTCCTTTACTTGGTAAGGAAGTGAAGGACGAGTTTATGACTTTGATGTTTTCAGTTTTGACGGGAGGCTTGGAACCCACGCATGAGTGGCGCCGCCTGGTGAGCGACAATATAGTAGCTCCCATTAGGCAAACGAGACTTATCTGTTCATTGCGATTTTTTCTACTAAACTGTGTATTTGTAAAACAAATATATATATCTATCGGAGCTTCCAACTTACTCATAAATATCTGAACAAGCACTCAAACGCTTGATAATAGAGGCGTGTTCAGATATTTGTGACCACCTTGGCAGCTCTGATATATCTGATGGTGATTGTCTATGGATAGTCAGTTGAGGGTGTTGCTTTTGTATGAAGTTCATTTCTGCTTGTTTTTGGTAAAAGGTACTTTATAGATGTTGATGGTTGATTTCTAAGTAAATGAATCTTTATGTCATTAGCACCTTATCAGCTAGCAAAATGGTATATTTTACTAAAAACCATCACATGTATAAGTGTAAACTTTTATATTGGTTGCTAAAACTACTTGTCTTTAAAAAAGGCAATGACTGTTGTGGCCAAAATGTATTTAAGATTACTACTAGACGAATAGGTACTAGAAGTATTGAAGAATTCCTAGTTTTGTAAGACTGATAGTTTTACAATTTGTAAATCATGTTACGCTGTAAAATATGCATTATAAATGTATTAATAAAATTCTGGATGTATTGTATTGAGTGTTTTATTTATATAACTAGAATTTGACTCTTTCGTTTGCTTTGCCATAATGCCCATGTTGATGAAAAGTCGCACCACACATCAGGTGTTTTCGTTTTGCCTCTCGCTCGCACTGAAGCAAAATATAACTAGTGCGAGCGAGGGGCAAAACGCAAATACCCGCAGTGTAGAGTATCCATCATGCAAATGGCACAAGTCCATGGAAAAGTAAGTTTGGCAATTTTTAGAATCGAGTATGTTTAGAAATACTACAAAAGTGCCAATAAATCGAATCAGAAATACTAGGACCGAATTTGGAATAAGCACTTTGAACGCGTAATCCAATATCTCAAATATACTTTTTTTACACCTTGCAACACATTCCCTTATGTCAAACTCATCCTGTCAAATGTCATTTGTTTTCTTTCGGAATTATTTTGGATCAAAAACATTTGTTTCCGATCTAAATCTGTTTTCATCTTGAATTTGTGAAGTGATATTTACGTGAAAAATGGCTCTGTTCCCCGGAGCCGTCGCGTTCGACGAATATGGACGACCATTTATCATATTACGGGACCAGGATAATCAAAAAAGGCTTACCGGTCTTGATGCTTTGAGGGTAAGTTTTACTTCATATTTTCTATTTAAACCACTAAGAAACAGGGCAAAACTCTTTTATAGACATTCTTTAAGTATTTTCAGTCTACATATATCTAATAAATCGTTATTTTTTTATAACCTATCTGTGATCGGTTTTCAATTTTCTATAAAATCATGATAAAACCTTAATATAATGCTATATTGTCACTTATAGCACTTAGTTGGTCTACATTAGCGCCTATTAAAGCCAAAAATCAGGGCAAATTATTCATAATACTTGATTTCTGTACAATAATGTGACCAGGTGTTTTGACAATGAGTCACATGATACAGAAAGATGCCTATAGGTCAAAAAAGTCTGTTGCGTCTTAAGGAGAATGCTATGAGCAAATATATATTTGTTTACGTTAATTACACATTTAAAGTATCCTTAATCAATACACATTTAAAATATAAATTAGTTGAAGTCATAATATGTATACACAATATAATAGTAGTAGTGAATCTGTTTTTGTACAAGTCATTTCTATTAGGCAATAGCAAGTACAAAGACAAACTTATTCTTTTAAGGGACCTCTTTCAGTATCTTGTCCAGGTATAGAAAACCTCTAAAATAGTGTATATACCATAGTAATTGTTTAGCAGATCAAACTAAATGAATAGCTTATACACTAGGTGTGTTACAAAAGTGCTTTCATTCATTTGGATAAAAAAAATTACATGAACATTATGAGAGTATCAAAGTATTACCTTTTACAAAAAACAATCACATTTAGTGTATTCTGTAGGAGGATTAAAACCATGCAAACAAAAAACCCCATGTTGATTTCGCCCTTGTATCATTATGTATTATTATGCTCTTTATGTAGGAATCAATCATGCAAGGTAACAACTAGTAATTTTAGATTGCCTCATTAAGAAGCTCATAAAGCAAAGAACTAAAAAACTAAATTAATATTACAAACAAACTCATGTTTGTGTAAAATTATAAATGATATTTTATATACTTTCTGTTTTTGTTTACTGTCTCATGTTACCACTTACTTAATTGCATGTTATCTGTATTTTAGTGGCTGACTTGTTTTCTTGTTACTGAGTTCTGTATGTATCGCTGTTGATGCCCCAAATAAATAAATAAAAATCGGTATTTTTGAATGGAGAAAATACCAGTATCCAACCCCTGATTTAGATTGATTTAGGGCAGTTGAATATTAATGTTTTTGAAACAAATAAATGCCCAAACAAGGTTACAAACCCAAGACCTTCTACTTCATTGGCAGGGCTGCATCAACTAGGCTTGGAGGCTACTAAATAAAGCAGTAATTGCCAATGTATCAAATAAATACTATGATTTATTGATTTAGATTTTTTTAAAGCATGTCTGCAAATGACACTCGAAATATATGTTGGAAAAAAATGCAGCAAACTGGTGTCTGTGTTACTGGAATCTGGTATTTTTTTTCGCTTTTACTTTGTTTCTAAGAATTGTGTTTAATTGTTTAATACACTGGCATCTGAAACTGGATGCACATGTCACTATTTCACTATTTTTAACAATTCGGATTTGTAAAAGACGCGTAAAAAAGAATTGGTTAGTAAAAAAAAAACAGAAGTTGGTAAACAGTAGGTTTACACATGGTCATGAAAATGTGTCATAAATAAAACTTTGTTGCCTTTCTAAAAGTGTTGAGTCGATAACCTTGAGGTGAACCCTAGGTTGTATCAATGGTTTGAAATAGTAAATTACCTAACTAGTGCGGTAAAACAAAGAAAGGCCGAGATCGCAGATGTTTGCGACCCGAGCTGCAAGCGAGGGACGTAAATATGCAATCAAGTCCTTTATTTATTACCTCACGTGTTAGGTACATCATTTTATGCCTACACTTGGACAGAAATCGGCTTTTTACGTACGCGTAGCTTGCGGAAAAAGGCACTTTATTACCAGGTGTGGCATAACTTATTACAGTTTGCCAATGACTTTCCTATGAAGGAAAACATTGTGAATGAACTCATATTAAACCTATTAGTCTTCTTTCAGCTATTAAGTTCTAATTTAACAATTTTACGCCTTGCTATTAGGTTTCCTAGCTCCCTGAACCATGGGAAAAGCTGGAAAAACTCTAGGAAGATAATAACCTTTTGCCTGTAGATTTTAAATCTAAACTAATAAAACTTCCTTCCAGTCCCACATCTCAGCGGCGCGCCAGATCGCCGGCATCCTCCGCACATCGCTCGGCCCCCGCGGCCTGGACAAGATGATGGTGTCCCCTGACGGTGAAGTCACAGTCACCAATGACGGCGCCACCATCCTGAAGCTCATGGACGTGGAGCACCAGATCGGCAAGCTGATGGTCCAGCTGGCTCAGAGTCAGGATGATGAAATTGGAGACGGAACTACTGGAGTTGTTGTTCTTGCTGGTAAATTTTTACTAAATGTATCTGCGATTTTGTCAGCTTTTGCAGCTATTTAAATACGTAAATAAAATGTTAACTGTAACTAGACCAAAATTTGGGACTTTGTCCTCCATTTTTGGCGCCCCCTCTGTACTTACTCCCTTTGACTCCTTACGACTGCCCTTCATTATTCTTATACAATCTTTGACTAAACATCCTTAGAATATGAATTCTTACACTCCTGGTGTCCATAGGCTACGGTGCTAGCTTACCTTAAAATAAAACAACGGTTTTAGTAAGAATGATTTTTAGTGACTGCTTTATTGAACGAGAACAAGTTATGTACATGCTGCGCACAGATGGCGCTGGTATCGGCATATTTATTTTCAACATACCTTCAGGGGGGCCGTTACTGGTTTACCATTGGGATATTCACCCTTTTCCAGGCGTAGTACCTACGTATATTGACCACATGCGAGGCAATATAACCGTATGACCGTGGCAATAAAAAAAATTTTTTCTTTCCTTCTTTCTTTTTCTTTATAAGTTGAACCTTAGTTTAAGGTTAAAATTTAATCGCATTTTAGGGAAATTTAAATGGATCGCCAAAACAACAATTTGAAATATATTTGGTTTTCTGCGGAAAACTGCATAGTTCCTTGGGGCCTGGAAAAGGGTTAAAAAACAGATGTTTCTCCTCAGCACGAAATCAAATGAAAGTTCCACTTTTCCCCAGGCGCTCTTCTCGAGCAGGCGTCAAACCTCCTCGACAAAGGCATCCACCCCATCCGCATCGCCGACGGCTTCGAAATGGCAGCCGCCGCAGCCCTAGCCCATCTTGACTCTATCAGCGAAGCGTTCCCGGTCAACAAAGATACCAGGGATAACCTGATCAAAGTGGCTATGACTACGCTGGGCAGCAAAGTTGTTGTCAAGTGCCATAAGCTGATGGCTGAGATCGCTGTAGATGTAAGTATTGTCTCGCCTGAGTTTCTCATTTTCTCGCACATTCACTTTCTCACTCTGATATATATAACTCTGTCTCTTAAACTCAATAGTGACAAATAATCTTTGACATTTTCGCTTTGTATAATTACCTATTTATCTGATGCTTTAAGTGCGTCCAAAGTGCATGCGCCCCTCAGTAACTTGTCTGCATTCGCTGGTTCTGAACGCTCTCTTATGGGCACACAGTATACACTCTTAGTCCCATTTGATCCTACTATAGTAAAAAAAAGCTATAAAATAAGACATTTACTATAAAACCATCACGAAAATCGACATCTTAGTGTTTTACGCTATTAAGGAACTTTGGAAACAACTTCCTTGTTTAACACTTTTTTATTTAACGTAATTAGAAAAAAACGAATATTAAAAATTTAAAGGAACTAAATTAACTAACTCACTAATGAGACTAATGATATTTTATTTAAATGTATCCAGGCGGTGCTCTCAGTAGCTGATCTTGAGAAGCGCGACGTAAACTTCGAGCTGATCAAAGTGGAGGGCAAGGTCGGAGGCCGCATGGAGGACTCGCTGCTCGTCAGGGGAGTGGTTGTGGACAAGACCATGAGCCACCCGCAGATGCCTAAAGTTCTCAAGGTCTATACTCCTGTCACGGTTTTGTCAAGAAACATTATATTATGTCTGGGGCCATTCCAGTACAAAGTTAGATTTAAGGGTAGATCTAAATAAAATTAAACTATTTAATTAAATTTGTATAGTGCAATGATAGAAACCAGAGACTAGTGTTGGAATTTATGAAAAAAAAAAACTTAGAGTTTGTTCTGTTGTTGATATCTGTTAGAAAGAGTTTAGTCAGCAACAAATTTTTTATCAATATAAAAAAAAAATAGCATGTTTTTAACCTAAATATGACCATTTCTCAGGACGTAAAACTCGCCATCCTAACCTGCCCGTTCGAGCCCCCGAAGCCCAAGACCAAGCATAAGCTCCAAGTTGGCTCAGCCGAGCAATACAGGGAGCTTCGCGCCTACGAACACGACAAGTTCCTCGAGATGGTGCGCCGCGTCAAGGTAATAAATAGTAACACAATAACATAACCTCGCTTTATACCTTAAAACTAATATTTAAAACGGGATAAATCGCCGCGAGCATTCCCCAACCCGGCTGGTCCCCGTGGGGAATTAGACCACATCCCCCCCCCAGAAATATCAACAAACAAACAATCAACAAACAAAGAAACAAATCAACAAGAAATAAATATAGCAACCATTAATGTACGCACATTGAGAACAGAAGATACTTTGCTAGAATTAACAATGGCACTAAAGAACATAAAGTGGAGTATAATAGGTATCAGTGAAGTGAGGCGCATGGGCGACCAAATAGAAGACTATGGCGACTTTATTCTATACTCCAAGGGTGAGACCCCAGGGCAGCATGGCGTAGGTTTCATGATACATAAAGAATTGAGAAACAATATCATTGAAGTCTGCGGGGTATCGGAACGAATAGCAGTGCTTAAAATCACACTACCATTAAATAAAAAGGAGTGGACCATAGTACAAGCATACTCTCCTACAGAACAATCCTCTGACAGCACTGTCGACGCCTTCTATAAGAAATTAAACAAAACATTAACAGAATTAAACCCAACAAACTTAATCCTTATGGGCGACTTCAATGCTCAAATAGGAGATAGGAGAGACGGAGAGGAAATTATAATGGGACCACACTACCATGGGAAAAGAACATGAAATGGACAGAAATTAATAGATTTGGCCTTTGAACAGAATTTAGTAATTCTAAATTCAATATATAAGAAAAAACAAAACAGAAGATGGACATGGTCATCCCCTGATGGCCGATACAAGAACGAGATCGATTATATACTCACTAACCGGGCAAAAGCATTTAATGACTGTAGTGTCATTGCAAACATGAACTTTAATACTAATCATAGGATGGTCCGAACTCAGCTGAAACTAACACCAACAAAACCTACTAGGAAATTCGTAAAGCATCAGATAGAAGAAATGAAAACTAAAGAACCGACATTAACGGACGAACAACTAAGAGAAGAACTGAAGAACATGGAAGAAGGTCTTTCAGAATTGAATATACTAGAAACATACGACAAGTTCTCAAATATCTTAAGCAAATGCAAGAAGGAAGAGGGCAAGCTAGGAAAAAGAAAAGATGTACTATCAGAGAAAACAAAACAAATAATGGACAGTAGAGCAAAAATGTTACAAATTTCCCCTAAAACGGCAGAAATAAGAAGAAGTATTTCTCAACTAAGTAAAGATTTAAGAACAAATATGAGAAAAGATAGGAAACATCATAGACTACAGACTCTAGAGAACCTAATAGAAAGAACAGGAGGAACTAAAAAAGCCATGAAAATGCTACAAGAGAAAGAACAATGGATACCTAAACTAAAAGATATTACTGGTAAAGACAAAACCAAAAGACCTGATATTATAAGCACTGCCACAAATTACTATAAAGACCTATACTCAAGAAGACCATCAGATACATTGAATGAACATGTAGAGTTAAATGACTCATACGAAGTGCCATTTATTATGCAACGAGAAGTAGAAGCAGCAATTAGTAGCCAAAAGAGAGAAAAAGCACTAGGCCCCGACGGTATATCAAATGAAGCGATACTTCAAACAAAAGCTGTTACTTTACCACTATTGACTAAAATGTTCAACATCATCATGGAAACAGAAAAGATACCAAAATCATGGACAGTCTCGACTATTAAATTACTACATAAAAAAGGCAACAGAGACGACATTGGAAACTATAGGCCCATAAGCTTAATGTCCAATATGTATAAAGTTTTTTCAAAAATAATTTTAAAGCGAATTACCAAAATTCTAGACGAAAATCAACCGCGAGAGCAGGCAGGCTTTAGAAGCAACTACTCTACAGTGGACCACATACATGTAGCTAGACAAGTAGTAGAAAAATGCAAAGAATTTAATATTGAGTACCACTGCTGTTTCGTGGACTACTGTAAAGCATTTGATTCTCTGGACCACTCAAAAATCTGGGAAGCGTTGCTAAATCAGGGTGTCGAGCACAAGTACATAAGGATAATCAAGAACATTTACACAGGCACTACAGCAAAAATAAAATTGGAAAAGGAAGGCTGTGACATAAATATATTAAGAGGGGTAAGACAGGGCGACCCCCTATCACCCAAACTGTTCACAGCAGTTCTCGAGGAAATATTTAGGAAATTAGATTGGACCAAAAACGGCTTAAACATAAATGGAGAAAGACTAACACATTTGAGGTTTGCAGATGATATAGTGGTCTTCGCCAATACAGCTGAGGAGCTACAACAAATGCTCATAGAACTGAACACCGCTAGTAAGGAAGTTGGACTCTCAATGAATCTTCAAAAAACCAAAGCCATGGCTAACAGTACAGACACCAAAGAGATAAAAATAGATAACAACACCATTGAGTATGTAACGGAATATATATATTTAGGCCAACTAATATCCAACCACGACTCAACAACAAAGGAATTAGACAGAAGAATTGGAAATGCGTGGAAGAGATATTGGGCACTAAAAGAAGTCATGAAAAATAGCCAGACAAGTATGCATATCAAGAGAAAACTTTTCAACACATGTATTCTACCAATCCTAACATATGGCTGCCAGACATGGGCGCTGACTAAAGCACAATGCAAAAGATTAAGCATAACTCAGAGAGCCATGGAAAGAAGCATATTGAAGAAAAGAAGAATCGACAAAATAAGTAATAAGATTTTAAGAGAGAAAACAGGATTAAGCGATGTTACATACAAAACTAAACAGCTAAAATGGAGATGGGCTGGACATACCATTAGAGGAGAAGATAAATGGAGCAAAATTTTAACACTGTGGTTCCCTAGAGGCTACAAAAGGAACAAGGGTCGGCAATTTAAAAGGTGGACCGATGAAATTGAAGACATGGTTGGAAGGACTAAAACATGGACCAGACTAACACACAACAAGGAGTGGTGGAGAAGAAGGGGGGAGGCCTTTGCCCAAAGGCACACAGAATCAGTTCAAATATAATAAGAAGAAAACACCTTTAAAAATTTATGTAAAATGATTCTGATATAAGGCTATAATAATAATAATAAATCGCCGCGAGGCGCTCGTGCCCATGAAGATGAAGTTTCAGCTGCAAAGTTCAGAAGAGCTGCGCGGTTTCGAACACGACTATCTCATTGAGATGGTTCGCGGCGTCAAGGTAGCATAACTTTATACCAATTCTTTTTTTCACTGTAAGCATCGCCGCGAGGCGCTCGAGCACCTAGAGCAGGAGACAGTATACCTAGCTTGCTCATCGGCAGTGCTTACAAAGGTCAATGTATGTAATAATAAACAACGTTATTATAGCGGTCTTAAGAGTGCTATCACAAAATCCGCCCGCTCGCATTTCAATATTATTACCGCCAGTTGCGCTCCGAACGCGCATCTGTGTGCGGACACACACTACAATCAGGTATACAAACTTATTATCGCCATGCTCTTCGAACGGCATAGCAGGTGCGGTTAGTGCGAACGGGAGCGAGCATTCATTGATTGTAAGCACCGTCGCGAGGCTAATGGCGTCGCGACGCTTGACGCGCGGACCAAACATTATTGATACTTGCGCCAGAACATCAACTATTACTTGGCGTACGTGGTGTTAGAAAATGTACGAGTAATTTGTATATTTGTTTTGTGTTTATCATAAGATTTAAAAATAGTTTTATTCAAACGTCAAATGTCTCTAAATAGTATCCGAAG
Source organism: Lathronympha strigana (assembly GCA_949128165.1). Lineage (NCBI taxonomy): Eukaryota > Metazoa > Arthropoda > Insecta > Lepidoptera > Tortricidae > Lathronympha > Lathronympha strigana. The sequence continues at coordinate 9,366,996 of OX421926.1, read as the reverse complement.
TTATTTTGGAATAGGATTTTGTTTTCTGCCTCCGGATCCAATTCATTGTTTTCATATTCATACATATATTGGTACATTTCTAAGCATACCTAACTACTAAAAAGTTTTTTTTTTTCAAAATTTAAACTCAATCTGAATTCTATTTTGGGGTGGTGATATTATATTGAAGGTTACAAAGCCGATAAGATGAAAAAAGGGACGTGTAATTAAATAATTTTATTTAAACGTTTTGTAATTTTAACTGAAATCCGGAGGCATATTTTGGGCGTTTTTATTATTTGTTGTAAAAAAATCATTTTTTGAAAATATGAAAAGTTTTAATTGTTTTCTATTCAGAATCGCGAGCTCTTTCAATCGCAGTAGGAGAAAAAAAGTGTTCCAAGATTTGTTTTCCATTTCGCCACCATCATTTCATAGATTCAGTATGGCGGTAGCACATTAGAAAGTTTGAAAAATGTATGGAAAATTTAGGACACTTTTTTTCTCCTACTAGGATTGAAAGAGCTGCGATTCTGAGTAGAATAAATATAAAAATTTCTAATTTAGCAAAAAGTGATTTTTGTACAACAAAAAATAAAAATGCCGTTTTTTGAGTTCCATTTTTTTGTCAAATATCTACTTGTGGCACATCATCTGATAGGTCCTTAGAAATAAGTTAAAGGTCTCTTGTACAAAAAATTGGTTGATCCAGTATCGGGAGGTCCAAAAAACCGGCCAAGATCGAGTCGGACTTGCCCACCGAGGGCTCCGCACAAAAGTGGCATGGAACTCTCAGTGTACGGCAGTTTCAGATTTGGATTGCGTTGATGTAGAAGTTTGGTTTTTTTGCAGCTTCAAGGGACCGCAGACCTGTGTATATTATGGTATTAATTTTAACTTGCAACCTTTACTCGTTCCCGAGATAAAGGGTCTGGACAGACAGACGGGCGGACGGACGGATAACAAAGTGATCCTATAAGGGTTCCGTTTTTCCTTTTGAAGTACGGAACCCTAAAAATGTGAAAGCTTTAGGAAGTTAAGATATAAGACAACCTTACCACGAAACTTATTTTGAACGAATTTGTTCAAAATAAGTTTCGTGGTAAGGTTGTCTAGCCGTTTTTGCCAAAAACTATTAATTGCTAACATACAGTTAAGTCCCTTGATATTTTGAAGACACTTATGCCTTTTTGCTTGCACAATATTTATGTCGTATAACGCTACAAAACCCTCAATTATGCTTGGTCCGACACGCTTTTGGCCGGTTTTATTCCGGATTTTGCTCATATAGCAATATGATTATCCCTGACTAGGGCGGTGGCACCAGTAATGGACAAGGAACCAGTAACGTACAGTCACTTTTATTATGAGGAAATAAGTTTCATGCATTTATTTTGTGTCAACCAATTGACAATCATATGACATTTGAATTAAGAATATAGTGTCCATCACTCCTGTCTGTCAGCTTAAAGTGTTCATAATGGGTACCGTCACCCTAATACACCTAAAATTTCTCCATACTGTCCGTCTTAATAAACACTCTGTATTACTGAAAGTATCTAGAAGGGTTGGTTGCGGTACAATCACATTCGATAAAATCATTTCAAATTTTTATTTCAAACAGGTCTATAATATAGTCAAAAATGTAAAATGCTTATCTCAGTAGTTGGTCGCGGTTTATTCACTTTTCCAAACGCTTCCAGCACGTACTCGTGCAACAAAACAAGCAAATTGTACAGTCCACAGAGAACAACACAGGTCCTACCTCTACGAGCGCGCGCGCGGTACTGGAGGACTAGGCTAGCGCGGATTGGATTTTATACACCATTTGAATATTTAAAAAAAAATACGGAATTTAAACAAAAAGTGATTTTTTCGATTTCAGCATGTTCTTAAAAGAATAAACTTTAATGTTGTATACAAATCATCCCAATATTTTGTCAAAATTACTGCGAAAATCCCTGCGTTTGCAGTGTATTTTTATCGAAAAATGTGCATATTCAAAGTCGAACTAGATAGGTATCTGTGTAAATTATTGGAAATATGAGGCCTATAAGTTAAATAAAACCATGTTGCAATATTATATCAACCTAGAAAAACATGTGTTTTCATGTATCATGTTAACAATAATCGAAGTCAAACTTCTGTCTCCGTGCGCTTTTCAGAAAACAACTGCCAATAATTGTATAGTAAAAGTTAAAACATTGAGTTTTACTCAAATTAGAAGCTTACAAGTTAAACACTAGGAAATAAGCTATCAAACATAGTTAACAACTTTAACAAACAGCTCACAGTTTCTTTGTATTTCAACGTCAAAAAACAGCTTTTGTTGCTTTTCCGTAAAAACCGTATTGATGGCCTCTTAACAAACAGCACTTTATACCAATTCTTTTTTTCACTGTAAGCATCGCCGCGAGGCGCTCGAGCACCTAGAGCAGGAGACAGTATACCTAGCTTGCTCATCGGCAGTGCTTACAAAGGTCAATGTATGTAATAATAAACAACGTTATTATAGCGGTCTTAACAAACAGTTATTCGACATCTAGGAGATGTCTCCTGAGCGTCGGCATCTGCTTACTTGAATCGATTGTCTTTTATCTTGTGTCTGTAACGACACATTATTAACGGGCTGCTCACATAACCCGCGCGTGAGGATTGTATAATATTTCTAATCGTAGGCCCTAGCGTTTGTGCGGAGGAGAGAAGGGTCGAGTGCCAATTGTTTTTAGCGTAGTGTTTGTATTCGCTTTTTCTATGAGAGATAAATATCTGTTTTGTTATACAATCTGTGACTGTAGGGTTTGCAGCGTTGTGTTACCTTCAAATTTGCAGCCATAGAGTTGGCTAAAAGGCGGCACTGCAGACTCTAGATGCTTGTTTGTGTTGCGATGTTTTGTTGATTTTCTATACTTATTTTTCGCGTTGCCGTCAATTTAGTTTTAACAATCTTAATTTCGCAGGATACCGGGGCAACGCTGGCCATCTGCCAATGGGGCTTTGACGACGAGGCCAACCACCTGCTCCTCTCCGAGGGTCTGCCGGCAGTCCGCTGGGTGGGAGGACCCGAGATGGAGCTCATTGCCATCGCCACTGGAGGCCGGATCGTACCCCGCTTTGAGGAACTGACTCCTGAGAAGCTGGGCAAGTGCGGGCTGGTTCGCGAGCTGTGTAAGTATTTAATAATATTGACTTAACCAATATCTAGCTTATCTCGCAAAAGTCTGATAAATAAAAACTTCGTGTAATTTCAGGTGACGCGGCCATACGAACACGCTAAATGTAAAATTCTATGCGGTTAATAGGTTAAATGATGATGCATTTATGTATGATACAAAAACAAGTGACTATCATGTTCTCTTGAAATGTAAACTTTGTCATATTCATATCATCGCAAGTTCTTAATTTAAAATGAATTTGGTTGTTACTCGGGATGTTTTAGGATCATTATTGCATTTAAGGGTAAAAATCTGGCGGTTTTAACGCCATCTTGTAGCATCGTGACTTCCAGATTGATGAAAGCGCGAGAAAAATATTCGCGGTAAAGCCGGAGCTAATATGATTTTCCCTCTTAAACTAAATGAGCCATAATTAATTCAAGAAAATTAGGCGACACACTAGGATTTGGGGTCTATGGACTATCCGCCATTGGTTTTTACACGTTTTTTTTTAACCAAACCAACTAAAGTATATTGTATATCTTCCACTCCACTTATTAGGCATTTTTAGGCATACATTTGCAATGGGAATCAAAATGTATAGGGGACTTCCCGTTGACCTAGAATAGATATGAGCGCCGATGACCAAATGGTCGGCGGCGGCGCGCCGGTCAAAATCAATCGGCGGCGGCGGCGAATCGGCGGCGTGGCCTTGAAAACACTTGTCTATAGGATTAAAAGTCAACAAATATCACTAATTTCTTTAACTATGCGTTACATAATCACCTTGTAGTAAAATAATTGATTATTTTACAAATTCGAATGTCAAATAATGTAACAATATTTCAAACAAATCTCAACACATAAAAATATAGAAGTCATAGTATTTGCTCGATTAAAATGCAGAATGATTACGCTTCGATAAATCTATTGGAAAAATATTTACAGTGAAAAACAATATTGATATGGTATAAGAAGGGATTAGGGATTTGACGATCCCATCGCCCAGTGGTTTCGAATCAGTCTACGCACGGCAGCTCGCCGCGAGTCGTTGGGGAGTAGTGACCCCACGTACCTGAGCGCTTCTGAGGAGGCTCTGTCATCCGCCCAAGTCCTCTGCCTCTGGTTTGCCTTAAATAGCCGTCCAGGTGGGGTCGCGAGGGCTGTGTTCTCCAGGGTAGATCCATCCCTCTCTACCCCTGCCCTCATACTGATACTGCCCTTGAGCCATCTTAGATGTCGCTTTTTGTGGGGGTCCATTTTATGTTATATGCGACTCACCGTCTGCCAAAAATAAAATTACTTAGCATTGTATTAGGCAGGCGTCCGGTTTTATTCTTCATTACTCAGGATTTAGTTCACCCCATCCACCTTATAGTCCAGTATATTTTGAGATTCCAATAATTCTGGATAGTCCATACACCTTGGCGGGTGCTGCCTCTGCGTGCGTTCCATGTCTCGGGCAGGTGCATAAGCTGCTCGGTGTTCTCCTTATATTTCATTAAATGATCTAAAGGGACTCTGCGTGTCGGTTTTGGCTCCGAGTACACCTCCCAAAGATCCGAATCACCATTGTTCCGTGATGAGAAAGAGTTATATTATAATAATATTTAAGACGAGATATTTAAAACAAGATATTTACCATGTGTAGGTATTTGTTTTTGTGAGTTCCCACCAGCGCCATGTTCACGGTGTACCTGATTTACTGCGAATTTTTATTTGTGGTCTACATGCCGTAGCGATCTACCCGTTGAGAAACTCGGTTGAGGTCATCGTGCATCATGCGGAGTTCTTCTGTCGACCTGCCATGACTACGATATCGTCGGCAAATCGAAGGTGAGTGATGTATTCGCCGTTTGTGTTGATGCCAAGTCCTTGCCATTCCAGGAGCTTGATGGAAGACGTTCCATTGCTGCAGTAAACAGTTTCAAAGAGAACGTCTCCCTGTCTTACGCCTCTTCGCAACGGAATCGCCTTCGTGCTTTGCTCCTGTACTTGAACCGACATTGTGGCGGTACTATACAAACACTTCGATCTACCGGTAGTCAATATGGCATCGCTGAAGAGACTCAAGCACCGCCCATATTTCCACCGAATCGAAGGCTTTCTTATAGCCCACAAACGCTAAGCATAGTGGCAAGTTATACTCTTCGGTCTTCTGTATAATTTGCCATAGCGTATGGATGTGGTCTATGGTACTATAGCCTCGTCGGAATCCGGCTTGTTCGGGAGGCTCGAAGTTATCAAGTTTGTGTTCGAGACGATTCGTGATGACTGTTCACGTCCGTATAACTGGAAAGTAGAGGTTGAGTTTCCAAATCTCTCGTTAGATGGCGCTCACAAAACAGAGATACTAGTAGAAGTGACTTGCGACCGGAATATTAGGAAAACGGATGTCGCCAAACTCACACAGCCTCAAACTCGCACACCACAGTATCTACAATATAATTGGCCAAAATAACTTATTCAAAACTAAGCTTAATGTGTAATGCAACATCGTTGAAATTATACTACTTATTTTACCACATACGACGTTTCAATTTTCACACTTAACGTGCAAAGGAAGAGGTGTCACCTGGCATCGAGTAGCTGAACTATTAGGTATCATCAAATAGTTCAGCAACACCCCAAAAGATGGCGCATCCTCCTTCTCCCTTCCACGTACGCAGTTTTAGCGGGAGTGACAGAGATAGGCATATTATAACACGTTTATCATGAAATAGTTCAGCAACACCCCAAAAGATGGCGCATCCTCCTTCTCCCTTCCACGTACGCAGTTTTAGCGGGAGTGGCAGAGATAGGCGTATTATTAAACGTTTTAGAGGTGTCACCTGGCATCGAGTAGCTGAACTATTATCATCAAATAGTTCAGCAACACCCCAAAAGATGGCGCATCTTCCTTCTCCCTTCCACGTACGCAGTTTTAACGGGAGTGACAGAGATAGGCATATTATTACACGTTTTGGATAATGGATAGCGTAGTGAAGTGCAAGATTCGATAATTTGTCGATAAAAAACTTAAATTAATAAATATTGTACTAATACAGGGCTGACTCAAAAATTTAGGTTTTTTATATAAATTGTAAATGTCGTTATTTTTTAGGGTTCCAAACTAAATAATACTAGGTAACTGAACCCATACTTACACAGGATGTAACAACAATAATGATGATCCGTTTCAGGATTAAATTTGTATCGCATTATGTCCGTAGCTACCTAATTTTCTTCTATTTTTAACCGACTACAGTAAAGTGTAGGTATGTGTGTATATATTATATACACACATACGGGTCAAACTGAGAACCTCCTTTTATTGAAGTTTACATATGTTTGTTCCCGATTATTTCAGGTTTGCTAGACCGATTTTAATGTGGTTTTCAGAAAGGTACATGTTACATTTAAGAGAAGGTTTTAGTACTTCAACCGACTTAAAAAAGGAGGTTCTAAGTTTGAACCGTATTTGTATAAATACGTATGTCCTATGTATGTTTGTTTCCGATTATCTCGCGTTTGGCTAAGCCGATTTTATGCGGTTCTGAGAAAGGTATTTCTTACATTTAGTAGTAAGATTTCGTACTTTAACCGACTTCAAAAAGGGAGGTTCTGCGTTATATAAATATTATATTATATAAATATTAGATAAAGCTAAAGTGTGATATGTAATTTTGTATGGCTGTATTTATGTAAGTATGTACTGACATTCACATATTTGACTATATTTTTAGTTGGAACTGCCATGTGTTTTATATATCTATTCCCTTTTTCCGAAATGAGAATGGCGTCCTGACTGAAATGTACTGAACATATTGTGCTCATTTTTGATGGCATCCAATCACGTCTTCCAGTGGCATCAATCCATCTACCTTTCTGTAAAGGATCTTTTGGAAATCTAAAAAGCAATCAATAACGTCTGTAAAATGTAATTAGTTTAAACTATTATTTAAGCAGAAACGATACCAAATTTCTTAGAAAGGAAAAGTGGAAAACTTATGACCTCTTGTCCATTCTTTCTCGGGGTGGGACTCGAACCCCTTAGTTTAGTATGTAGTAGCACATTGTTAGTAGCGCATTGTTAGTGTCAAGTCAATATAACTTGAGACTCCACTTGCCGACTAAGAAGAACTTCCTTATGGTAAAAGTTGCTAAGCGCTCCTAAATATATGGTGGAGAAGTTTGGGGCCACGGGTGTGGTCTTGGTAGCTCAGTTGGGCGTGTATTCGAGAGCCGCGGGTTCGAGTCCCGCCCGAGGTCATTAGTTTTTACACATTTCCTTTTTTTCTAAAGGTCGCTTAACTCTGAATATACTACTAAAAATAACAGATTCTACAATGTTAATAATGTATAACTACTATAATGTATTTTAGACTAATATTAATAATTATATATTCTCGTTTATAATTATATATTATTATTAGTTTTATTAATCATTGTTTTCAAATATATACATAGCAGTAATTAATGAACATATGCACTTATACAAAATAATACGTATAAACGCGTTTACACGACAACTTATCGACATTTCCTTTAAAAGATATATTAATTCAAAACCCGATTACAATAAATAATGATGTTAAAGAATACATTATTTTTCAATCATAAAAAGGACATTATCGATATCAATAAAAAAAATATTTTTCCTCGCACTAGGCCGAGTAGCGCGTCTACCACCCGCTATCGTTGCGATATTCTAGAAAGTTCTCAAGTTCTATGCTTCGTAAAAAACGACCTTATCTTTTGTACATAAAGTTGTTTTTATTTTGAGCAGATGTTTTTTTTTGCGGTGGACGACATTATTTGAGAAAATATTAAAATATACACAATATAAGAATTACCGGTGGTATGAAATACCTCCATGGGAGATATTTTGCTTGCGGCTGTCGTTTCCACACTGTAAAACCGCACAATAAGGCATCTTTGCATTTTATTTTTACTTTTGTATAGACCGCGATCTTACTTGGGCGCTCGTGACTAACTGAGTACTATCTGTAGTGCGAACGTGCGGCTATCCGCGCACTCTTGCCACACGCGCCGCGCTTACGTTACGCTTCTATTAGTATCTCTGTTTTGTGATGGCGCTGAACCGGTCGCAAACTAGCTAACGAAATTCTTACCGAATTTGTATAGGTGTCAAACTTATTTTTAATAAATTGTGCTTTGCTTGTGATTGTTAATGACAGTTTCATTACTTCCTAAGTAAAGGGCGCCCTTTTTGAAATTAGGAGTACAAACATTGGTCCTTAGAACCGGTTGTACTGTGGGCTTTAAGTATTTAGTAGTGCTTTCCTGCGCTAAGTGGCAACGGATTGTTGTCGAGGGTGCAGTCTCCGAGGGCGGCAGCAGATTGGAGCAGTCGACGGAGTCAGCAGCGCCGTGACCTTGAGTGACGTCACGGTGATCAACTTGGCGGGAAGATTCAACTGAGGCTCAAGTACTAGTGAATGAAGTGTAAGAAGATTTCAAACTGTGAGTACATTTATGTGTTTATCTGTGCAAAGTGTCACTAATTGGAACTGTCAGCTGTCAAAATAATAAAACTGTCAAAGGTGTCAAATTTGGACTTAGAAAAATATTGATGGACAGAAGACAATTTCAAAACACTTAGAATAATTTAAGAAAAAGTGATCCGACGGGGAACCTATGCCCGATTTCATATAGAAATACATCGACAAAACACTTAGAAAATTTGAGAGAGAAAAAACACTTATTTTCAAGATTTGCTGTGGACTTAGCAGATTCGCGAGTGAATAAATTGGGACTTAGAAAATTCTTAACAGATTTTTTTGGGACTTGTAAATTATCAAGATGAGTAATGGAAGCAAGTATCAATTTTCAAACGGATCAAAGCAGTCGTATTAGCAAGGCGTTTAACAATTACAAAAAATCTCCGAAGGAGCGTATTAACATTTCATATGTCGAAACTAGATTGGAAAATTTAGAAAAAATATGGGAACAGTTTTCGCGTATGCATATGCAAATAATTATGTTGCCAGAGCAAGAAGTATTACAGAATTCTGGATATGTGAAAGACGATGTGTATGATGCGACCAACGAGTTATATATGGATTATAAATGCGTGCTTAAGAATGCTTTAAGCAATTTAAAGACAACGCCCAACAATGCTAATCCCCTGCTGTCAACCCCATCAATATCAAAATCTAATCACGTGAAGCTCCCAAAGATCACTATACCTACTTTTTCGGGAAAATACGAGGAATGGACGGGATTCCGAGATTTGTTTATTTCACTCATCCATAAAAATCAGGACATCGATGACATCCAGAAGCTTCATTATCTCAAGGCGCATTTGACAGGCGAAGCGGAGCAGCTTCTTAGACATATACCTATTTCTAGTGAAAGTTATGATCAGTGTTGGACCCAGTTAGAGAGTCGCTATAATAATAAGCAATATTTAGCGAACTGTATATTAAAAAGATTTTTTGCTCAAAAGACTCTTCTGACTGAGTCTGCTACTGAAATTAAACACATGTTAGACTGTATTACAGAAACTTTGAATGCGTTGTCTAGTCTCCATATAGATACAAGCACTTGGGATATCATTATAATTTACATCGTTAGTCATAAATTGGATCCAGAAAGTCGAAAAATCTGGGAAGGTAAAGTGAGTGAATCTTTGTCTCTGTCTGAACAGTTACCGACACTGGATCAATTTAAAGACTTTTTGCAAACTCGATATCATTCTTTAGAATTTTTAGAACCAAATTCGGCATTCGCACAAAAACCTAAATTTGTAAACAACAACTATAAAGGGAATTTTAGTCAGATCAAGACTAATCAGGGGCAAAAGGTTAGTACTTTACATATCGCCAGCAATGTAGCTTGTAGTTACTGTAAAGGGGAACATAGAATTATACATTGTAAAGATTTCAATGCTTTGAATGTCGATGTCAAGCGTAATTTTGTTCAAACTAACGGGATGTGTTTCAACTGTTTGGGGAAGAGTCACACTGCCAGATACTGCAAACTTACAACCAATTGTCAGATATGCAACAGGAGGCATCACTCACTGCTACATCAAAAAGGGGATATACAAAACAATCAGGAGAGAGAGCCGACGGATGGTCAAACTGTGGCACAAGTACACACACAGCAAGTCTCAACAGAAGCTACACCGGGAGCCAGTATTTCAAATCACTTCTTAAATGAAGCCTCACAGCCAGGGTTACTGGCTACCGCTGTTGTAAAAGCCACGTCATGGGATAACGAAGAAGGTCATCTAATAAGGGCACTGATAGATCCGGGTTCAGAAATCTCATTTGTCTCCTCATCTATTGTTCAGTTACTCGGGTTAAAACAAACTCCAGCTAAGGTTTCAGTGACCGGATTAAGAGGACAGCTGATTACGGTGCTGAAGTCTATAGTTCAAATCAAAATCTCGTCGCGATTTGACCCAAACAGTGTCGTTGAGTTCAAAGCATTTGTGGTTGACAAAGTTACCTAGAAACGACCCTCAGAAAAGGTTTGCATTGAATCCTGGCCTGAGTTGCAAACGGTCGAACTCGCAGATCCTGATTATCACACACCAAACAAAATAGACATACTGTTAGGGGCAAAGGTCTATGCACGGATAATCCAACCGGGTTTATTCAAATCTCCCCAAGAGACCACAGTGGCACAAAAAACGTCATTGGGGTGGATTATATGTGGGGAAATAGGTTTACAGGATGAGGTCTCGTACAAACTAGTTAGCATGCACACACAGGTAGAACAGTTGCTGAGGTCCTTTTGGGAACTTGAGTCAGAACCTAGCAACAAACAACGTATCTTAACACCTGAAGAGCAAAGATGTAAGGAGATATACGAAGCGACTACTACACGGGATGAGGACGGCCGATACGTTGTTAGATTACCGTTCAGGGATGAGCAACCAGCCTGTGTAGATGGTGGCTCCAGAGAGATTGCGTTGCGAAGATTTCACTCCCTGGAAAGGAAGCTTCAAAACGATGAGCGCCTGCAAACGGAATACACCAAGGTGTTTCATGAATACAGGGATTTAAATCACATGGAACCTTTGTCGGAACAAGAATCTAAAGAAAAAGGATTGTACTTACCTTATCATGCTGTTGTGCGTGAAGACCGGGAAACCACTAAAGTTCGTATAGTTTTTGATGCCTCTTGCAAGGGCACAAATGGGGTGTCCTTAAACAGTGACCTTATGGTGGGGCCTACATTACAGTCAGATTTGAGGCACATAATCATGCGTTGGCGTATGCATCCAGTTGTCTTCATTGCCGACATCGTCAAGATGTACCGGCAAGTATTAGTGGACGAAAGAGACAGGCAGTATCAACGCATCTTGTGGAGGGAAAATAATGATGAAGGGATAAAGGAATATAAGTTAAATCGAGTTACTTTTGGGGTCTCATCAGCTCCATACCTAGCTGTAAAAACGTTGATCCAAGTCGCCTTGGATGAAGGTGCAGACTTCCCTCTTGCAGCTCGTCGGGTGCGCCAGGACTTCTACATGGATGATTTGATGTCTGGTTGTGAATCAGAGCAAGAAGCAATAGAGGTCTACCACCAAATGAAGACATTATTAATCAAAGCAGGCTTTGAACTTCAAAAATGGTCAAGTAACAGCAAGGCTATGCTAGACGAAATTCGAGAAAGCACAGCAGCTAAAGAAGAGCACAAGGAAATAGAAACGAAGCAAGAATCAGTAAATAAGATCTTAGGACTTACCTGGGATCGAAATCGGGACGAATTTGCTTATACAGTTAAGTTACTTCCACCATCAACACCTATAACTAAAAGGAAAGTTACATCAGACATTGCAAAGCTATACGATCCTCTAGGGTGGATAGCTCCTAGCATTGTAAAAGCGAAAATGTTCATTCAAAGGCTCTGGTTAGCAGGTATCGAATGGGATCAAGAGCTGCCTTCTCCACTGCTTGAAGAATGGTTGAGCTATAGGGCAGAATTGTCACAGCTCACCGAATTCAGGCTTCCGCGCTGGACATATCACAGCACTGAAGCCAAGTCAGTTGAACTACATGGGTTTAGTGATGCGTCGAACGCCGCATATGCCGCTGTGGTGTACTTACGTATTACTGATGCAGAAGGGTTGATACACGTCAGTGTAGTATCATGTAAAACAAAGGTCGCGCCAATTAAGCAAATTTCCATCCCTCGACTGGAACTGTGCGGGGCAGTTTTACTAGCAAAATTGCTAGTTGAAGTTTCTGAAGTACTAGAAGTGGAAAAATCAAACATACATGCGTGGACAGACTCGGAAGTAGTACTGGCGTGGCTAAGCAGTCACCCAAGCAGATGGAAAACTTTTATAGGGAATCGGTGCTCAGAGATCTTGACCGCCACTAGTCGGAGCCAGTGGTCACACGTAAAGTCAGAGCAGAACCCAGCAGATTGTGCCTCAAGAGGTATTTCAGCATCCAAATTGAGCAGCTTTGAACTCTGGCTAAACGGACCAGCTTGGTTAAAACAAGAAGTGATCAACTACAAAGCAGCAAAGACAGTCAATACTAAGCTAGAGGAAAGAAATATACACACTTACCTGGAAACCGTGGTAACTGCTTCGAACAGTGACGATTTTATATGGACGAAGTATTCTTCACTCACTAAGTTGTTGAGAGTTGTTGCGTACTGCCGAAGATTCCTAAAAAATAAACGAAAGCCTCATACTTACCTACTGAAAGATGAAATAGACGAAGCTTTCTCAATCATGGTAAAAAAGAGCCAGCAACAAGCATATGCAGAAGAAATCGAAGATATTAAAAAGGGTAGACTAAAGAAGAAAAGTCAACTTATCTCTTTTACTCCACAGCTCGACGATGTAGGAATAATTCGTGTTGGTGGGCGGCTCCAGAGTGCAGACTTGACATACGATCAAAAACACCCAATGTTATTGCCGAAGTCGGCTTGGTTGACTCAGCTTATCCTTCAGGATGCACATGTCAAAACTTTGCATGGAGGAGTTCCACTGATGGTAAATTATATTAGGGCTAAGTTCTGTATACCAGGTCTCAAGGACTTAGCTAAAAAACATGTAAGAAAATGTATTCCATGTGTTCGTAACGCAGCCAACATTCGGAACCAACTGATGGGTCAACTACCCTCGCCCAGGGTAAACATAGCAAGGCCATTCCTACGTAGCGGAGTACACTATGCCGGGCCCATAAATATACGTGTTTCCAAGGGTAGAGGCAACAAGTCATACAAAGGGTATATATGCCTATTTGTATGCATGGCTACCAAAGCCGTTCATATAGAAGCAGTTAGTGAACTATCAACTGCCGGATTTCTCGCTGCCTTCAAAAGGTTTGTCGCGAGACGAGGTCAATGCAGTGACCTCTATAGTGATAACGGGTCTAATTTCGTGGGTGCTACAAAGGAACTTCAACATCTATTCAATGCGGAAAAGTCAACATTGGTTCCCGAGCTAGCTGACTGGCTGGCCTCCAACGGGACCCAATGGCACTTTATACCTCCTTACGCCCCCAACTTTGGAGGACTCTGGGAAGCAGGTATTAAGTCCTGCAAATTTCATCTCAAACGTGTGATAGGGAATGCAACACTTACCTTTGAAGAGATAAGTACCGTCCTAGCTCAGGTCGAGGCGTGCTTAAATTCGAGGCCACTGTGGCGAATTGATGGCAATGGTGAATCTCTTCCTTTAACACCGGGCCACTTCCTAGTGGGAGAACCTTTGATTGTAGCACCGGACCAGTGTTATGACCAAGTGCCAATTTCCCCATTGCGAAGATGGCAATTATGTCAACGTATGATGCAGGATTTCTGGCGACGCTGGTCCCAAGAATATTTGAACCAGTTTTTACAGAGACATAAGTGGACTCAAATAACTCCAGAACCCAAGGTGGGTGATGTAGTACTGGTAAAAGAACCTGACTTGCCACCGGCCAGATGGCTCCTCGGTCAAGTAGTTGAAACGCATCCAGGTTTGGACAGAGTAACGCGAGTTGTTACTCTAAAATATAAAAATAGTCTTATAAAAAGACCAACATCAAGAATTTGTGTTTTACCATTAGCTGATTAAATGGTACGTGTATTTACCTTTGTTCTATATGTAAACTGTAGAATTCTGTATGTCGAGTGCAATATTGATACACGTTGCCATATTGTTATAATATAAGCTTTATCTGTTATTCTAATGTATGTTAAGAACTGTTGTTCTTGGTAGGCGGCATGTTCACGTCCGTATAACTGGAAAGTAGAGGTTGAGTTTCCAAATCTCTCGTTAGATGGCGCTGAACCGGTCGCAAACTAGCTAACGAAATTCTTACCGAATTTGTATAGGTGTCAAACTTATTTTTAATAAATTATGCTTTGCTTGTGATTGTTAATGACAGTTTCATTACTTCCTAAGTAAAGGGCGCCCTTTTTGAAATTAGGAGTACAAACAATGACCCTTGAATACAGTTTATTTAAACATGGCCCAGGAGCATGATGAGTCTGTAGTTCTTCAAAAGGCTGTTGTCACCTTTTTTTGAAGAACAGCACCACCTTGCCTCTGTTCCATGTTCCTCTGTTCCGTTTTGCCCTCTGACAAGACGGAATTAAAGAGCTTCTGGAAGACTTTAAGTACCGGTGTTCCACCCGCTCTCAGAAGCTCTGTGGCGATTCCGCCATTGCCCGACGCCTTGTTGTTCTTAAGCTGCTTTAGGGCCATCCTAATCTCGTACAAACTGATGTCTGGGATATTTTCGGTGTAGTGTCCCGACAGCCTGGCTCTTGAGTCTCCTACCAAGCTGTCAACGGGCTTTGCGACCGGTGTATAATTGTCCATAGAACCTCTCGATCTCACCGAAAGCCTCTGCGTTTGCTGACGCTATGCTGCCGTCTTCCCAATTCAACTTTGTCTGCTGGGTTTGCCCAGCAGATTTTTCCTTTTTCCTTTGGTTTCGCTCAATAGTCTCTTTAACACCGTTAGTATTAAAGGGACGCATATCATGTCGCAAGGACTTAGATATACGTCTGTTGAGCTGCCTATATGACTTAGCGTCATCTGGAGACTGCAGCTGTAGTGAGCGTCTTGTAGCCATGAGTTTTATGGTTTGCTCGGTCAATTTCTGAGGTCTTAGAACTTAGACCCTACGACGTGCACAGTTTCCACCAGCCGTTAATCTCGTCAACTGAAACAAAGTTCTTTAGGCAAGAAAAGCGCTTCGAGAGCTCGAGTTGAAAGCTTTCGGGGTTTTGAATGTGGGCTTGGGTGGGTCGGAGCGTAGACTTCATCAGATTGGACCTTTCAAGTATAATATTTATATTCAGTGAACCACTGACCATTCGGTGATCACTACCGGTTTTTATCCTGTTGAACACAGAAGCATAAACTGCCACGCCATCACACCATACACGCCATTACCTGTTGAGATTACCTGAGGGTTATGTAACTCAATCCAGCGACTTTTTCCTGCCTCCAAAAGATATTCGGTTTCGCAGAGTTCGTTGTTTTTAAACGCTTGTATGTGTTTTTTTATACGGCATGCGATTGTACGCTTAGTTTGTCTTATGTAGGTTCTACCATAGCTATTATTTTGTAAACTCAACACTGGACGTTCAAGTGAGAAACTGTCCTTCGACGTCCGTAGTTTATCTTCATCCCCAACAGTTTTCTCTCTTATTTTATTAGCAACCTTATCTGACACTTCTTTTACATACGGTAAAAGGGTTGGTTGACGTTCCACTGTGTAGTCCAGACGCTTTGTCGTATCAGTGCGTCAACCATACCATATGTATAAATATGGAGAAGGATCATTCAAGGATAAGTTTTATCTCAAAATTAAAATTCTGATTTAACAAAATCCGTGTAATTTCGACTGCAACGTGATTCCCATCAATTACTGAGTTAGACAAAATAGTATCCGATCACTGATTAAAAATCATCGTGTATAAAAAACATCGCCGGGATGAAAGTTGATTTTAAAATCAATAATTAAAAAGTATTTAACATAATATTCGTCAAAACATATCGAAAGGTGGCTTTTAAAACGACTTTAGCTATTAAAAACATTCAATTTTTAAAGTTCCAAAATAAGTGCAATTTCGGTATGCCTCATCAAGGTCACGCCGATTCCACGCCGGTGGAGGCGGCGGCGCGCCGGCGCGGCGCTCATATCTAACCTAGAATCACGAAATTTGGCAAAAAGCAAGAGGTGGTGAAACTAAAACGATTGCAGCGCCATCTGCGTTGTGTTTTGCAACCATTAGGTATTTTCTTTGACAGTTAGATTGTTTCAAAATTCTCGACTCGTGAAATGAAACCCTGATGTTTCCAGCATACGGCACCGCCAAGGAGGAGATGCTGGTGATCGAGCAGTGCAGCAACTCGCGCGCCGTGACGCTGCTCATGCGCGGCGGCAACCGCATGATCGTCGAGGAGGCCAAGCGCTCCGTGCACGACGCGCTGTGCATCGTGCGCAGCCTAGTGCAGGTATAGTACACTACTGCAGTGCAGTGCAGCAACCAACCGCATGATCGTCGAGGAGGCCAAGCGCTCCGTGCACGACGCGCTGTGCATCGTGCGCAGCCTAGTGCAGGTATAGTACACTACTGCAGTGCAGCAACCAACCGCATGATCGTCGAGGAGGCCAAGCGCTCCGTGCACGACGCGCTGTGCATCGTGCGCAGCCTAGTGCAGGTATAGTACACTACTGCAGTGCAGCAACCAACCGCATGATCGTCGAGGAGGCCAAGCGCTCCGTGCACGACGCGCTGTGCATCGTGCGCAGCCTAGTGCAGGTATAGTACACTACTGCAGTGCAGCAACCAACCGCATGATCGTCGAGGAGGCCAAGCGCTCCGTGCACGACGCGCTGTGCATCGTGCGCAGCCTAGTGCAGGTATAGTACACTACTGCAGTGCAGCAACCAACCGCATGATCGTCGAGGAGGCCAAGCGCTCCGTGCACGACGCGCTGTGCATCGTGCGCAGCCTAGTGCAGGTATAGTACACTACTGCAGTGCAGCAACCAACCGCATGATCGTCGAGGAGGCCAAGCGCTCCGTGCACGACGCGCTGTGCATCGTGCGCAGCCTAGTGCAGGTATAGTACACTACTGCAGTGCAGCAACCAACCGCATGATCGTCGAGGAGGCCAAGCGCTCCGTGCACGACGCGCTGTGCATCGTGCGCAGCCTAGTGCAGGTATAGTACACTACTGCAGTGCAGCAACCAACCGCATGATCGTCGAGGAGGCCAAGCGCTCCGTGCACGACGCGCTGTGCATCGTGCGCAGCCTAGTGCAGGTATAGTACACTACTGCAGTGCAGCAACCAACCGCATGATCGTCGAGGAGGCCAAGCGCTCCGTGCACGACGCGCTGTGCATCGTGCGCAGCCTAGTGCAGGTATAGTACACTACTGCAGTGCAGCAACCAACCGCATGATCGTCGAGGAGGCCAAGCGCTCCGTGCACGACGCGCTGTGCATCGTGCGCAGCCTAGTGCAGGTATAGTACACTACTGCAGTGCAGCAACCAACCGCATGATCGTCGAGGAGGCCAAGCGCTCCGTGCACGACGCGCTGTGAGTAGGTATTTATTGGGCACGCTGCTCCACCAAGGCTTCGCTCGCTTCGCTCGCACCGCTCGCTTCGCTCGCTCACGCCTTGGTGTTGCGAGTGCCCAATAAACGCGTACTATTACTGAAATCCTGTTGATTATCTGCAACGGTGGCAATCAACGGTGTGCGACTTTGTAACAACGGAAGTATGCTATCGACATAACGCGAACCATTACTGAAATCCTGTTCACGTTTTCTCGTAAGCTTGCGTTTAAATTGATCGCACAGCTCGCTCACGCCTTGGTGTTGCAAGTGCTAATAAATAAGAATGAGTGCTCCTGTTTACGTTGATGCTCTGGGAAGGTGACAATCAACGCGAGCACGCAATCGACACAACCTTTACTGAAATCCTGTTCAAGTTTAAAGTGAACATCATTAGATGTGATTTTAATGCGTTTATCATTCGGTTGATTATCTGCAACGGTGGCAATCAACGGTGTGCGACTTTGTAACAACGGAAGTATGCTATCGAAATAACGCGAACCATTACTGAAATCCTGTTCACGTTTACTCGTAAGCTTGCGTTTAAATTGATCGAGTTCGTTTTCAACTTAAATTTCGGACTTAGAAAATATTCTAAGAAAAGCAAAAGCTTAAACGCAACGTGAGTGATGCGGGCCAAGCAATCACAACACGTCTGAACATCTCACAATTACTCGTTAGTCCCGATTAGCTCCAAGGAGTAACTTTCGTTGCGAGGCGTCACGCACAATTACACATTAGTCCCGATTAGCTCCAAGGAGTAACTATCGTTGTGCGGCGTTTGTCACACTAAACACATCGCAGAATTGGCCAGAAACTTTGATGCGTCGAGTGGACTGGTGGTTTCCCATACTATCAACCGCTATAGCACAGAAGAACCGATTTTGTGTTTAACCGTCACCACGTTGTTGTGTATGGTACGGGAGTTACCCCGTATACGCTACCGCGTTACCAGCTCAATTGCAAGGTGGGCCAGGCCAAGCAAAGTGATTTGGTAAGAGTCACCATGAACTAGCGGTTGTGATAGCCACGGATTCTCCGACGATTGTATCAATACTAATTGTATATATACAAACTATTCATAAAACTTCGTTAGCGTGATGCAGGCCTGACTATGTGATTGGAAGAACCATGTGACACGCCTTGACACGCCTTTTATTATAATTTGTAAATGATGATAACCAATTTCAATCATAGTTCGTTCATATTAAGGTTTGAAATAGATAATAATGAAACTAAACAATTTAACAACCATGTGTGACTACATGTTCGCGCTAAGCTGTTTTGCATGAATTAATATAATTAAATATGAAATATATTCTAAAGCAGAACAAGTCTTAACAAATATAAATTAAGGTTTAAAATTAGTTGGACTTGAATAAAATAAAGTTGAATACGGAATCACGTTTCAAACAACATAACTTCTGCAAAGGAGAAAAAGCATAACTCCATAGCATAAGCATAGCACTTATGCTTTTTCTCCTTCAGACGGCAGACTGTCGTATATGGTTATCGGTGGGACCGCAGACTTATAATAAGGTAGACTCCACAAGCAAGATTGAATAAATCTGAATTCTTTAGAATGTTATCATTATTATTTATTATTATTTAGCAATTGCTTTATTGTACAATTTAACAAATAAAAAATACAAATGCTTATATATTATTAGAATTTTCCAACCATAGACCCAAAAAAGTAAAAAAAAGTTGATTTTTATTTCGATTACAATTTACACAAGAGTTAAATAACAATGAGAAAGAATGTTGAGAATAATCCTTTACAGGTTAAACAATAAAACATATATGAATAAGGTTTCCGTGTGTTTCGGCGGTTCGGTCTGTTAAGTAGAGGTGTGCAGTAATGAATAGACACAAGAAGTTGTGAAAACTTACAATATGCAACGTAGTATTTAGCAAAATACGATATTTGATCCAATGGGATCAACTGCATTCAAAAGTACAACGTGCGTTGTCTACCTGAATACTTATCTGTGAACATGAAGTGCAATTATTGTTTACGTAGTATAAAATATTACAGAGTAAAAAGTGTAACAGAGATTCGTTCGATTCGAAATGAATTATTTTCAATTTAATATGTAAGTGATTTGTTTGCTGACTTTTCTGCACGATAAAAGTGAAAAGTTAATTTATTCGATACTAATATTCAATCAACCTTATTTAATGAATTTTACATTCAACTAACAGGCATTTACTTTTATTTAGCATCTAACAAATTAAAAAGGCAAACATTACAAATTACAAATTACATTAGGCTAATCAATCGACAAGCGTATTTCTATTGATTACTTAATTGTATAGTTTTTTAGTAGTAAACCTCTGGTTTGCATCCTACTCTGTGTCATTTGCTGATTACGTATACACAAGTCGACCTACATTAGTCGATGCACTTTTCCTAACAATATAACCGATATGGATATGACTGTAGGTAAGAGTTCAAAAGCAATTATATTGTATCAAAGAAATACTAGACATACACCATTGATTTTATCGGCTGAATAAATATATAAATCATGCTTATTTAGAATGGAATGCTCCCTTTCTGGTAAGTAGTTGCTCAAGTTTTTTTACATATAGTTCGGTACATCGAGCAAAAGGTTAATTGAGCTGTCTAAGAATAAAATTGACTTAGTGAATGAATACACGAAATCAGCTTTTTCGGGTGTACTAAATCAATTGATTCATCACTATTCGTTACTTCTAATTCATGATTATATTTCTTTAAAATCGTATCCACGTTCTGCTGTTGTTGTAAAATAGTGTACGTTAGCTAATATAAACCTAAATTTCGTAATATAATTTGATACTTGTTTTTCAATGAAAATGTGCTTTTTAGCAAAATAAAATCCGCTAATTTAAAAACGAAACAAGTGCAATAGTACATTAATTATTTTTGGTGTTAACATGTGATAATATACTACACAAAATTGGGTGACATATTTTCTTAGTTGAAACATAAAATAAAAGAAACGAAACAGTCAACTCGGTATTTTTTTTTGGTTAAATACCAGAGGTATTAGACCATATAATTATTCTTGTCATTAGTGCGCGATCGTGCTATCACTATATTTACGCCTTGCTCTGCTGAAGTGTTGCTACATCAATTCATAATGTGAGTATTGATTTATTTAATGTCTTAATTTAATCTTTAGATCTAAATTTTTTAACTAAATAATTAACTAACAGTGTTTTTCAGGTCCGACTCAGACCTATCGTACCGCTCACGAAGCCCGTCACCGCAGCCGATAAAAAAGTCATCAAAGGATAACAAGCGACGTGTGCATTCTTTAAGGTAGCTATTTCTCACTGAATGTTTATATTGTTATTACTAAGGATATCACGAGCCATTTTTATTAATTTATTTTTCTTTCATTTAGCCACGAGCCTGAACGAGTTACGCTTCCTGCTGCAAGTTCTCGAAAGGTCAATGCTGTTGAACCTGCAGGACCATCGAAGCGCAAAAAAACTTCAAGGTAGTTAAATTTATGTATTTACTGTAAGACTGTCACATACACCCTATATCTATTTTTAATGCAGGTTTCGTAGTGCACATACCGGGTCTTCAAAATTATCATAAGTTAAACTATTATTTTTGTTCACAGCGCAATCAAGAAGAGCGGAACGGATCTATTCCAAATCATTCGGGATGAAGAGAAAATTGCATCCATTTCATCCGACCGAGTGACTACTACGTCATCGTTCTCAAGCCGCGTGTCTTCTGGTACATCACGTCGCACCACAATCAGACCAGGTGACTTCTTTATCGATCTCAAAGTCTATAAAATAGAGGATCATCAAAAAGAGGTAGATGCTTTAGAGCGTTACAAAAAGGCCTTGGTAGCTGTCAAGCTGCAGTGTGAAGAAAAGTCTGTAGAGTGGGAGCAGTGTCAATCGCTTCTTAGTAGTGCATTTGAAGTTTTTAAGGATAGTGAGGCTTCCTTTTATTCTAACGCACGGAAAAACTAGGTATTTCGATAAATCACATGGCTAAAAGCTGAACCAACTATTGGTTATATGTTATACAAAGTAGAAACAGTTGGTTCAGTCTTTAATCCGGTGAAATTATAGTTTAATTCCAGTATTTTTTAACTTTTGTTTCGCATAATGCCTTTTTGTGTATCGTGTAGCACATCTGTAGAGAAAAAATCATGGGTAGGTCATCTTCGTAGTAACGAACATAAAACTAAAAATAATTGTATTCAAGATATCGGTGATGGTGTGGTAATGATTCAGTCAGCTTTTCGTAATCGCATTGCAACTTATCGAATTTCGGCGGAAAATAACCAAGTTACAAGTTCTATTGACATATTTATGAACTCGATTCGTGACAAAATCAGTACTCTTTTAAATAAATCACTTCAGGTACATACCTGCATAAAAGTAAACTTAGAATTATATGGAATATTTATGTTGTTTAAAAATAACACTCAATCTATGAAATCTTTTGGTACAAAAAATAAGATTTTGTACCAAAGTTTTGATTTCGAACGTTATTACACAGAAGTTATAAATTGTTTTAAAAAAAAGGTCGAGGAATTCGAGGAGCGTGATAGTGGATGGGCTTTTTTAAATAATTCACACTTGGAAATTAATATAAATAAGTTTCAACCGTTGCGTGGTTCAAGCTTTATCGAACTACCAAAAGTTATACGTAATAAAAAAGCGTGTCTTAACATACAGAATAAAGATCAATGTTGTTTTGCATGGTGCGTAACTGCGGCTTTATTCCCTGCTAAAAAACATCCTGAAAGGGTAACTTCCTATCCTGATTTTAATAACGTACTAAACACACAAGGATTGTCTTTCCCGGTTACATTTGATGAAATCAGAATATTTGAAAAAAACAATCCAACCCTTCAATTTATTGTTTTTGGGTTGAAAAATAGTAAAATAATAGGCCCACTTTATAAGTCAGAAAGTAACAGCCATTTGAAAAAAAAAACCATTCACCTAATGTTATTAGAAAACGGAATCAGTTCACATTACTGTTTGATCAAGGACTTGTGTCGACTAGTTAGGAGTCAAGTCACTGCTCACCATGCAAAATTATACTTCTGTGAAACGTGTTTAGTATTTTTCTCGAAAGAAGAACAACTAAATAATCACTTGTGTAGTGGAACAGTCACTGTACTACCTGAAAAGGGTGCAGTTATTAAATTTAAAAATTATGAACGTAAGCAAAATATGCCGTTTGTAATATATGCTGATTTTGAGTCACTATTACTGCGAACGGGTGAATGTCAATGTGACGTTGATTGTACTACTCATACCACTGTCAACACAGATATTTTGCAACATCACACGCCTGCTGCGTTTGCATACTATATTGTTTGTTCAGTCGATTCTCAATATAATCGATATGTCTCATACCGTGGTATTGACTGTGTAGATAAGTTTGTACATTCGATCTATAAAGATGTAGCAGAAATAAAGAAAGTTTTGAATATAAATACTCCAATCCAATTCGATCTTAACGATGAAATAAATTTCACTAGCGCAACGAAATGTCATATATGTGATAATTTCCTGTTTTCTGATAGAGTCAGAGATCATTGTCACATTTCAGGTTGTTATCGAGGTGCAGCTCACAGTTACTGTAATTTACAATTTAAACGTCCCTCTTTTGTACCCATATATTTTCATAACTTGTCAGGATACGATGCGCATTTATTTATAAAAAAGTTAGGAGAGGCGAGTGGTACGATGAAATTAATTGCGAAAACTAAAGAAAATTACGTTTCCTTTACAAAGTTTATTCCAATTGAAGGCGAATTTTTTCAGCTACGTTTTGTAGACTCATTTAAATTTTTAGGTACCAGTTTAGAGAAATTAACAAAAACAATGAAAAAGGAAGATTTCGATCATCTACGACGTTTTTTCCCGAATTCTAATAAATTTGAATTACTCACACGTAAAGGTGTTTATCCCTATGAATACATGAATAATTGGGAGCGTTATAATGAGCGATGCCTTCCGTCTAAAGATTGTTTTTATAGTACTCTTTCGAATGAAAATATTTCCGAAGAGGACTATGAGCATGCAAGTTTAGTATGGAAAGAGTTTAATATCAATAATCTAGGAGAATATACAGATTTGTATCTCCAAACGGATGTCCTTTTGTTGACAGATATTTTCGAAAAATTTAGAGAGACTTGTAAAATAAATTACAGTTTGGATCCGGCTTTTTACTTGACTGCACCGAGCTTATCTTTTGATGCAATGCTGCTTAAAACTGGTGTTGAATTGGAACTAATTACCGATTTTAATATGTTATCAATGATTCAGAACGGAATTCGGGGTGGTGTCTGTTTGTGTTCTCACAGACATGCAAAAGCTAATAACAAGTACATACCAGATTACGATCCTTTGCAACCCGAATCGTACGTTATTTACATAGACTGTAACAACTTATATGGGTATAGCATGTATCAGTCCTTACCATTATCAAACTTTAGGTTTTTAGACCAACATGAAATAGATGTGTTAGATATCACACAAGTCGATAACAATGCTAAGTATGGATTTATATTAGAGGTCGATTTAATATACCCTAAAGATCTTCACATCGATCATAACGACCTACCTTTTTGTCCTGAAAAGTGTATTCCCCCTGGAGGTAAAGATAGTAAGCTAGTACCTAATTTGCATGACAAATACTTTTATGTTATTCATTATGTTTATCTAAAAACTTGTCTTAAACATGGATTAAAATTGAAAAAAATACATAGAGTTATCACGTTTTTACAAGATTCTTATTTAAAACAGTACATCGACCTTAATACTAAGTTGCGTCAGAAAGCTACCTCAGCGTTCGAGCAAGACCTATTTAAGGTTATAATTAACTCTTTATTCGGAAAAACATTAGAAAACAATTTTAAAAAAACTAACGTTGAACTAGTTAACCAGTGGAACGATAGCACGAATTTAACTAAAAAGAAAACCGAGGCTGAGAAATTAATCGCGCGTCCCAATTTCCACAGTGCAACAGTCTTTAGTGAAAATTTGGTAGCAGTTCAGTTGAACCTCGATCGTATTATTTTAGATAAACCAATATATATCGGTTTTACGGTACTAGAATTGTCGAAAAGTCATATGTATGACTTTCATTACTCAGTATTTAAACCCATGTATAAAAATCGATTACAGATGTGCTATATGGATACGGATAGTTTCATTTATCATATACAAACCAAGAACTATTACAGAGATCTAAAAACTTATCTTTTACCTTATTTTGACACTAGCAACTTAAACTTTGACAATGTGCATAACTTACCAATTCAGAACAAAAAAGTACCAGGACTTTTCAAGGATGAAATGGGTGGGAAATACATAATTGAATTTGTTGGTCTTCGATCTAAACTTTACTGTATTAAAACTAACGACGATATCATAAAAAAAGCTAAAGGTGTAAAAAAGGCTGTTATAAAGGAATTAGACGTGTTTGATTATGAGCAATCTTTGTTTCAAGGTGATGTTATTAAAAAGAAAAATATTTTATTTAGATCGATCAAACACGAAATATTTACCCAAAGTGTTAATAAAATTGCTATATCATCTAATGATGACAAACGATTGATATCTGCTGACAAAGTATCTACACGAGCATGGGGACACACTACGATACTTAATATTTAAATTCCTAAACAGCTTTCACTGTTCATGGTTAGTATGTTTATTAGGAAATAATGTATTATTGTATGATCATAAGATATCTTAATACGTTAATATTAAGTGTATTCAAATGTGAGCATTTATTTTATGTGCTCCTGCATTATTTATTTACTGTTTGACTTTAAATGTTTGTCAAACTATTTTATTTTATAAACTTTTCGTTATTTCTGTATAGTAATAAACGATGCACTATATTTGTTATTATGTGATTTATGAATATAAATATGAACTTAGAATTTTATGTTTTTCAATTAAAAACCCATTTTAACCGTAAACCGTATTTTTTAGTACCAAGTCTAAACAATATGATATGTACATTTATTTTTATTATTGACTTGACTGTACATTTCAATAAACAGTATTTCATAAAAACAAGTTACGACCTGCAACTTTTAATTGCTTAACAAATTAGCAAACGTAGTAGATGTAACATGATATCATGAGTAAAGCATATTTAACACGCGCCGTAGTTCATATTATGCGCTTGCAAAAATTTAAATTGGCGCAATGCAGGTATAATAAAACAATACCTATCTGCTTTCGTTAGGGTTTAGTTTCATTTAAAATAAATTGAGCAAATACGATTATTTATAGTTGAAGACATCGAAATTTATTTAAGTATATAAACAACCGCACTAATTAGGTGATTCATTTACGGATTCGTAAACGATACGAAGAATATCATACAGTTAAGGACCCTAACAATTCGCAGTTTCTCTGCTGATATTTGCTGGTAAGTTTCAGTTATTTTTATAAGATTTAAACGTTGACTATGTTGGAAATGTATTTGAGAGATATTTTAGCACACATTGCATACAAGGAACAGATTTTTTTCCTTTATTTCACTGAGTAGAAGCTTTGCATAGTTTCAGGCTCGATCTTTGAGAGATCGTCCAGATATGTTATTCATTTTTTTTATTTCTTTTGTTACAGAAAAATGGAACACGTAGAAGAAAGTTCTCCTCTATTTTTGTCCCAGGTGTTTGCTCAGAACCCATATGATGATGATGTTAATGACGATCTAGTAAACAAGGTAATGAAAGCAAAACCTAAAAAACGTCAACACAAAATTCAAAACAAGGTGCAAAAACGCAGTGTTCCAGGGCAGCCTTCATCATTTGTGATTAACAAAAAGCCTGGAAAGGGTGGCAGGTTAATTAAAATCCAAATAATTAACTTGCAAAATGAATACAAAGAAGAGTCCGAGAACGAAGATGTAATGTTAAGCGCTCAATACGTAGCAGACGATGGTTTTGACGAAATTATCGATAGTACGGAGAGCGTAATAAATAAAATATCAAAAAAACTGTGTGGATATAGCGTTGGTTACTAATAATTTTATTATTTTCGATGTGAATAAATTTGTTTAAATATTTTGTTGTTTCATTCATAGTTTACATACAGTGTCATGCACGGCAACGCACACTCAATAGCGAAGTTCATACTACCAAATGATAGGTATTACCAATAGCGCTATGGTGGTGTGTGCTTTCGTGGATGGTGCTACAGAGGGACATCACAGAATGGTTGATAAAATACAACAACTGTTTGAGTAATACCAATTCTATATTTGATTAAAATACAATTATAACCTAAATCCAAGAATAATTAAAATTAACCTTTAAATTAAAATCTGAAACTAAGCGTAAAACAAATTCATTCATTTCAAAACTGAACTTTTACATTTCATCACATGAAATTGTCTAAATACCATTTTTTTATACAAATTGCATTTTTTAAAGCACATATTTTTTTGTGGTGCACACAATTATATGCACAACTCTCAATACAATATTTTTCATACAAATGCTTAAAAGTACATTGTTCTTTTTCACCTAAATCTAACACAGTACATTCGGGGGACAATTGCTTAACCCATTGGACTTTTTCTGCTCCCTTTACGAAAATCTTTTTGTCTTTTAAGTACTTTATAATGATTCTTTTAAATTCTCGGTGGTCAATATATCCTTCACACCACAAAAAACCATAATTGTTTTCTAACCATGTAACTTGTCTTTTTTCGTTTGCTGATAGACGAGAAAACGGGAATGGAGGCTTTATCGAAAAAACTTGTGTATATTCATTTGTGGCGAAAGCAAATTCTTTTATTATGAATTCATTGGTACTCCATTTAAAACCCTGAAGGTCAACAAATATGGAGTCATACATTATGATTTACGATATCCTTTTCGTAATATTACTTAAAGGCTTGTATTCAACAATACTATCATTCAAAATGAGACAGTAAGCGGAAGTCTGTTTAGGTATAGTTGATTCACACTCGATCTCAACTCGCACATCGACCGTACCGGTTTTTAAGGTTTCGTTTTGACGTGAACAGTCAATAACAAATAAAGGAGCAATATTTTTAAAATCTTGCGGACTTAGCAACGGTGCTTGAGCTCGGTTATAATAAGACTGTTGAAATTTAGCATACTGTTCATATAATATAGAAAACTTTTCACTAGAAAAACTAACATCAAAACTTTCATAAGGAAAGTAGCTTGAATTCAAAAAAACTTTAACATCTCTCAAGTTACAGTGATCAAAGTGCGTCATATCTTTATCAGCATAATTTTTTCGTTCTGTTTTCAATCCAATTATTATGTAACGTGGCTTCTCGATTTGAGATGAAGTTTTGATAGCCCAAGAATGTTTGGATGTTTCAGGCAAGAGTGGATATTCATACAAATCCCAGTTCCTAAATGCAATTTGAATTGCACGATCTCTTTCCAAGCATTTGATCAAGTTCAGTTTTTCTTTATCAGATACCTTAATATGTGGCATACGCCATACTATTTTTGTGATAGCTATATTATCTATATATTCATTCGGATTTAATTTAACGCTATTTAAGTTAGTATTTGACCTTAAAAGAACAAGTTCATGCTTGCAATTAATAACTATTTTGTTGTAATCCTCAGCAAACCCGAGAATCCTGCTTAAAGGTATAGACACTGAGAATGATCCATGTAAATTTTTTGTACCGTTGACATCCCAGCCCCATAACTTAGACATCGATGCTTCAAGTTCATTCATGGATACAAGAGATTTCATAGTCGTTGTAACCCCAACATTTTTAATTTTATCGATTTCAATTCCATTGAGTTCGTATCGAATATCTTGAAATAGATGGAGTATTGGATTATTCGTAAAAAGAACACTCATCACCCTCTGTTTCGTTTCTCTATTGATTACAGCTATAGTACCTTCTATGTATAAAGAACTTGCTGATGGTAGTACGTAAAGGTCTTGCTGATTAATAGGTATGCGTATTTCATCATTTAAATTAAAACTTGTCACGTACGGCTTATACGAATGATATTCAAAGCTCTCTATTGAGTTGTCTAAGGTAAAAGATTCTGTTAGATTTAAAATACTCATTTTAACAAACCTATGCTTTGAAGGAATTGTTTGTTTTGTTTCGTAAGCCGCGGCTTAGGTGTTCTTTTCTTGATTGCTTGATGAGTACTACCGCTGATTTTCATTGGGACTGAAGTTTTATTGAAGTCTATCATTTTTTTCTAAGGTGTAAATATATCTGAATCTCCTCACCGCGTAAATTAACTAAATTATTGTTAACGTCTAATATTCTTACAGTAATTGAACTTAAACTGTTTTGAGTTACAGGAAAATAAATAACATTTCTTGGTGTTTCTATAAGTCGATAACCAGGTGGTACATTAGGCACAAACTCGTGAATTATGTGACTAGGTTTTCCATTCACAAATGAACCGCTCACTATGTCACATTCAACGCGGACTATGGTTGTAGACAGAATGGAAACGGGGTAAGGAGATTCTGTTAATATATTTGCTTGAATTGTTTCTGATCCAAAACCAAGCAATTTACCAATAGATCTCTCTTTATCGAAATAAATATTTTGAGAACATAAAATAGATGTTTTTAAGGTATTATTATTGCAAGTTAGTGAAAACGTGCATCCTTGAAGATGGTTCTTGAGGTAGTCACCAATATCTTGAAGTTCATATGAACCTTCAGGAATTTCAACTGCTTTGTTGTTACCATAATTTAATTTATTATTCCTGTAGTCTATATTAGGTATTGAATTAAATGTTGATATATACAACAGACCGCACTCATATTCACCATCCAGTTGAAGAGCTGGTGAATGGTTTGTTATCAGAGTTGAAGATGATCCAGTTATAGACAAAGTGAAAGACATCTTGAGAATGATAATTTGTTTATTGATCGAAGGTATTTAAACGTTTACACCAATATTGTTTTAAGTATTTAAGACATAAATGACCACAATTTACTGTGTTAAACTTTTGGTAAGTGTTATAATTATAGTAAATATCCTTGTTATTTAAATACTTCTTTAGCTCTAACGGAGGTGGAAGGTCGCCATAACTATTAAAATATTCGCAATAACTGTTGTCTTTGACATAGGCTACCCAGTGAGTTCCATTATTTTTAGAACTGTCTAAGTTAACAATTCCACATTCTACTCTTTTAGATCGCTTTGGTAAACTGTCTCTCATATAAACTCCTCGAAAATGTGGAATCTCGGAAGAGTATTTTAATATGTCGATATTTGTAAGAGCACGTCTAGGTAACCTGTCATTTAGTTTTTTGAAGTTTTTATACATAAACCTTTACCACTTTTATATGGTTTAATATGTAATCCTTTTCCTAATGCAATAGATTCCATCATTTTATTATGTCGTTCCGATTCTGCTAAATTCTTTCTTGCGGCTTTGTAATCACTTATGGCCTTAGCGATTCCAGCAGCTCCGCCTGCTAATGAACCTAACGCAGAAAGTCCAGCAAAAATAGGTATCAAAGGTAATATACCTCCAGTTTTAGGAATCGGTATTATACGAGGTAACCGTATTTTGCTGTTATCAGTAAAAACTTTTTTAGCAGCAACAAGTGCACGATTCATGATATTACAACCTTTCATTTTAGGGTTCCTTTTTAACTCAGTGCGTATCTTGGAAACAAATCTTTTGAATGATTTTATACCTGCGCCAGCCTTTAGTTTCGATTTCATAACTTTACTCACTAACCATGAGCTTATTTTTTCTCCTATTCCAGCATCTTTTGACTTAGCTCTTCGTTTTGCCATTTTATAAAGTTCAAAATCAGCACGATGTCTATCAGCTAAATCGAGATATTTATCATAAGCTATATCGTGTTTCATACACGCGTCATCTAACACATTAATTCCTTGGTCGCCTCTCTGTAACCTTTTATGCAATTTTGTTCCCGGGCCGCAGTAATTATAACCAGGTAAGTGTAATTCAAATGGTAAATTATTTATTGCACTATTTAAAAGTCCTCTCCCTTTCATATCACGTATGATAATGATAAATTTAATTTGAAGAAAGTCAATTTATTCAAAACATTAAACAACGGCTTTTATATCAATCCAACTATTTTCACTATCGCTTAACCCTAACCATTTAACAAACAGCTTACTACCCTTCTTCTTGATCACTTTTTCTATTAAATAAATATCAGGATACTTTGTTTTTTGAAGTTCTTCTTCATAAAAGGTGCCTAGTATTATGTTTTTCCGTTGATCTTCAATATAATATGTTATGGGTCGGGTGTGATTCACATGTTTAATTGTAAAAAGTTCTGTAGACCAATTAGGTGTATAGCCCTTAGAAAAGTGACTTTTATATTTGCTTATACGCACACGGTCTCCGATATTAAATTTATTCAATTTACTACTACACGCATTGGATAGTGAGTTTTTAATGTTCTGTTTTACTTTTCTTTCATTATTTGGATTCACATCAATAGGTTTCAATTTTGTTGTACGATGTACTGTGCAATTATATGATTTCACAATATCATCTAAGGGTTTACCAACCCATTTATAGTTACCGACGGAACTAAAGTATTTGTAGAGCTTGATCTTAAGCGTTTTTATCAGCCTTTCAACAATAGACGCCTTTTTAATCGAATATGTAGAATACTGATGTATTTTCATGGATTTTAAGAAGCAATCAAATTCATTATTATAGAATTCTTTTCCTAAGTCCGTCTGTAAGTTTCTAGGTTTGCGTTTAGTTGTTTTTATAATTATATCGAACGCATTTTTTACTGACGTTTTAGTTTTAGACTTAATAGCTACACACCACGCATACTTCGAAAATGTATCTATGACAGTTAGTATATATTTATTTCCTTGGTTCACAGTGTGAAATTTCTGTAAATCGATCAAATCAGCTTGCCATAAATCATCAATTCCTTTTAGTACAACCGAACGTCGCTTAAAGTTTTTTCTTGCTGGTCGATGGATCTCGTTCACTATTTGTTGCTTTTCCATTTTTTAAATTGTTGATGATAACATCTATCTCCTTCTTTGTATAAAAGTTTATTTTTAACTGAGATGCAAGTTGATTAATTTGATTATTTATAGTATTAATCAATGAATCTATATACATCTTGTCATATATGTTTTGAATATGTTGATCAACGTACTGCTTGTTTACTGCATCATCAGGTAACGAAGGTTCTGCAACTCCCTTTAACTGTAAACTTCCTTCAAAGCATGCTCCGTTTGTTCGAAGCAAAGCCTTGTAGTTGAGATCAGAAACCTCATTAGCACGCAAACGCTTATGAACATGATGACCAAATTTATCGATATTCATTTTATATTGTTGAGACTCGCAAGTCAAACTACTACTGATAAAAATATAAGATTATTTTATATTTATACATTATTTACTAAGCCTGATTCACGTAGTTCTTCGATAATAGATATTATTTCGTTATCTAATCCTGTATTACCAGCGTCACGCGATGCTATAAGAAGTTTCAATCTTTCTACTAATTCATTCGGGTCATCCCAATACACGTAAGAGATGTCTCTTTTGACTTTTTTCATTACCGGTAAACCATTACCGGTTACACGTAATTCTTCGCTCACTGAACGTTCTCTAGTTAATTTGAATAGTGGTTTTATGATATATAAATACTTCACACCCTTGTTGCTTTTTATAGGCTTATTTGGATC
Source organism: Lathronympha strigana (assembly GCA_949128165.1). Classification (NCBI taxonomy): domain Eukaryota; kingdom Metazoa; phylum Arthropoda; class Insecta; order Lepidoptera; family Tortricidae; genus Lathronympha; species Lathronympha strigana. Next base: position 9,334,635 of record OX421926.1, on the reverse strand, counting down.
ATAGTCACGTCTATGTGCATTTGTTTTAAATAATAATGTTTTATATAATCGCTTATCTTCATCAGTTACCATTTGTAAATCAGGTTTTTTTTTAAACAATAAATCGTTTAACCCTTGTGTTAAACAATATTTTTCTCCATCTATTTTGACTTCATTATCATTCACAGTAATCGGATAAGAACCCAGCATTAGCTTACCACGCTCCATTCGTACACCAAAAGGTATGTTTATGTTTATATATTGTTTTTGCCACATAGGATCTTCACGAGGAGAAGCAAAAGAATCTAACGTTTTGAATGAAACATTATTTGGTGTATCAGTTGTATCATCCGAATTGTCATCATATTCACTATTATCTAAATCATGTTCTGATGATTTTCTTAATAGTGTTTTATTAGCAAAGCTGTCTTTGCTTTCATCTTCAGAAGGACTATATTTTAATGTTTTTACTGATTTATTCCACTTATATTCATTATTGTCATTAACAAAGTCAGCATCGCTAATGTTTAGGTTATTATCATTTTTTCTCACCATTTCATTAAGAGGATCTGTGATTGGTTTTAACATTGTTTCCAACATCATGTTATTGGTAGATTTAAAATCACGAAGGACCTTGACTTTTTTCCTTATCGCTTCAGCAGTACGGAGTATTTTTTCTTTAAAAAATTTCTCATTGTACATTTCAGGATTCATGTGCGAACTAGATGATTTCATATTAAAGAATAAGTTCATTATGTTCACACTATTCTTTATATTCATTTAGTCTAGCATTATAAAAGTATCAAAGCCCTTCCTATAACATCCTGAATTTCTACCACAATCTTTGTTTATTACTAAGTAATTAAAAGGTTCATTCCATACTTGACCACACATTTCACGAAACTGATTCCATGACATATCACTTCCTACGTGTTCCTCATAAACATGTCGCAAATTAACATCATCTTGTTTAAAAAGAACGATTAAGTTAGCATTGTCTCTTATCAATTGCTTAGGTATTTTACTATACGTTTGGTTAAGATAGAAGCTATCTATGTTTTTATGTCTTCCCATTGCAAAATAATCTCGTATATTATTTTGATTTTCACATGCAACATCATCAAATATCATGATTGAATTAATATTTGCCGTATGAGGACTTAGTACTTCTTCATTTTCACTATATTTTTGAAATGTTACTGAAGGTACCAGTTTTAAAACTTGTTCTAAATATTGATACATAGGTTGAAACAAGGTTTTAGAATATATATATACATTTTGAAAGCGTAGCCCTTGTTCATGTAGTAGTAGACCGACAATCAAATTAGTTTTTCCACAGTTGGATGGACCGCAAATTATACAGCGAATAGTATCAGGTAAAAGTAAACCATGGCGGTAATACCGTTTATTGTGTGAAGAACAGACGACATCCAATTGCAATTTTTGAGGTTGTTTTACGAATTTCATGTTACCACGTGTAACAAACTAGGAACTAAATATGTGAATAATATATTTTATGAACTTGAGGGTATATATATATAAAATAGTTCTAAGATTATAGAGTCGGCGTGCCAGGAGCGGGAGCGAGCGAGCGTTGATTATCACCTTCCTAGAGCATCAACGTAAACAGCAGCACTCATTCTTATTTATTGGGCACTCGCAACACCAAGGCGTGAGCGAGCGAAGCGAGCGGTGCGAGCGAAGCGAGCGAAGCCTTGGTGGAGCAGCGTGCCCAATAAATACCTACTGCTGTGCATCGTGCGCAGCCTAGTGCAGGTATAGTACACTACTGCAGTGCAGCAACCAACCGCATGATCGTCGAGGAGGCCAAGCGCTCCGTGCACGACGCGCTGTGCATCGTGCGCAGCCTAGTGCAGGTATAGTACACTACTGCAGTGCAGCAACCAACCGCATGATCGTCGAGGAGGCCAAGCGCTCCGTGCACGACGCGCTGTGCATCGTGCGCAGCCTAGTGCAGGTATAGTACACTACTGCAGTGCAGCAACCAACCGCATGATCGTCGAGGAGGCCAAGCGCTCCGTGCACGACGCGCTGTGCATCGTGCGCAGCCTAGTGCAGGTATAGTACACTACTGCAGTGCAGCAACCAACCGCATGATCGTCGAGGAGGCCAAGCGCTCCGTGCACGACGCGCTGTGCATCGTGCGCAGCCTAGTGCAGGTATAGTACACTACTGCAGTGCAGCAACCAACCGCATGATCGTCGAGGAGGCCAAGCGCTCCGTGCACGACGCGCTGTGCATCGTGCGCAGCCTAGTGCAGGTATAGTACACTACTGCAGTGCAGCAACCAACCGCATGATCGTCGAGGAGGCCAAGCGCTCCGTGCACGACGCGCTGTGCATCGTGCGCAGCCTAGTGCAGGTATAGTACACTACTGCAGTGCAGCAACCAACCGCATGATCGTCGAGGAGGCCAAGCGCTCCGTGCACGACGCGCTGTGCATCGTGCGCAGCCTAGTGCAGGTATAGTACACTACTGCAGTGCAGCAACCAACCGCATGATCGTCGAGGAGGCCAAGCGCTCCGTGCACGACGCGCTGTGCATCGTGCGCAGCCTAGTGCAGGTATAGTACACTACTGCAGTGCAGCAACCAACCGCATGATCGTCGAGGAGGCCAAGCGCTCCGTGCACGACGCGCTGTGCATCGTGCGCAGCCTAGTGCAGGTATAGTACACTACTGCAGTGCAGCAACCAACCGCATGATCGTCGAGGAGGCCAAGCGCTCCGTGCACGACGCGCTGTGCATCGTGCGCAGCCTAGTGCAGGTATAGTACACTACTGCAGTGCAGCAACCAACCGCATGATCGTCGAGGAGGCCAAGCGCTCCGTGCACGACGCGCTGTGCATCGTGCGCAGCCTAGTGCAGGTATAGTACACTACTGCAGTGCAGCAACCAACCGCATGATCGTCGAGGAGGCCAAGCGCTCCGTGCACGACGCGCTGTGCATCGTGCGCAGCCTAGTGCAGGTATAGTACACTACTGCAGTGCAGCAACCAACCGCATGATCGTCGAGGAGGCCAAGCGCTCCGTGCACGACGCGCTGTGCATCGTGCGCAGCCTAGTGCAGGTATAGTACACTACTGCAGTGCAGCAACCAACCGCATGATCGTCGAGGAGGCCAAGCGCTCCGTGCACGACGCGCTGTGCATCGTGCGCAGCCTAGTGCAGGTATAGTACACTACTGCAGTGCAGCAACCAACCGCATGATCGTCGAGGAGGCCAAGCGCTCCGTGCACGACGCGCTGTGCATCGTGCGCAGCCTAGTGCAGGTATAGTACACTACTGCAGTGCAGCAACCAACCGCATGATCGTCGAGGAGGCCAAGCGCTCCGTGCACGACGCGCTGTGCATCGTGCGCAGCCTAGTGCAGGTATAGTACACTACTGCAGTGCAGCAACCAACCGCATGATCGTCGAGGAGGCCAAGCGCTCCGTGCACGACGCGCTGTGCATCGTGCGCAGCCTAGTGCAGGTATAGTACACTACTGCAGTGCAGCAACCAACCGCATGATCGTCGAGGAGGCCAAGCGCTCCGTGCACGACGCGCTGTGCATCGTGCGCAGCCTAGTGCAGGTAACACACTTTACTAGCTAGTCTCATCAATTGTTAATATACTTACGGGTTACTCACGTCTATAAAGTCGAAAATAGCTCGACATGTTTCGGGACGGTTCGCGCCCCATAATCATGAGTGAGCGCGCGCTTGCGGCGGGTGCTCTGCGCACACTGCGACAGCGCGTTGCGCACGCCGGCAGGACGGCGTGGGGGGCGCAGGCGCAGGCGGCACCGGTATACAAAAGATACTACCGTCTCTTTCACTTCTATTGTCAACTGCACTGCACACGACACTTACTACGTCACACTAAGGTATGGGCTCATTCAAAAATCATGTGATCGTTTTTGGCCTTATTTTGACCCCCCCCCCCCCTCCCCCTTGGTAATCTTAACGCTACCCCCCCCCCATCAAGATCACGTGGAGTTTTCGAGTGATTTTTGAGTCGACATTTTCATGTGCGCCGATGCGAGATTTTTATGTTGGTTAAATAGATGGTTATGAAATTTCGTTGTTCTGTGTTATTATGCTGTGTAAAAAAAAAGTACACGTGATGTGGTTTGGACTCCCCCCTCCCCCATCGTGATATTTCTTTGACCCCCTCCCCCCCAAAAACGATCACATGATTTTTGAATGAGCCCTATCGTCCACACTGAGCACCGGCGCAGCACACAAAACCGTTTTCCAAGCGGGGGGTACTGACCACCCACCATCAATTGTTGTTTAACACGTTCGACTCCGGCAGCGTTTCACTGAGCCCTTAAGCTATGCCGGGCGAAATTATCGTAGTCACGTATTTGTATCACTGGCATAGGAGTACGTACGACTATTTAAAGAATGTCTCTTAGTTCGGCGTGCCGATTGGCAAAGGCCTCCTCCAACTCCTTCCACTGTGGTCTGTCCTGCGTGACCCTTCTCCAATTTGGAGTACGAATAACTGATCACAAATACGTGTCAACTGGCATAGTTCATAGGTAAATTAGAAAATGACGCAGATTTGTGTCATCGGCACTGTATGGGTAACAATTAATAAATTTCAAAAACTCAGATTTTGGAACCAACGCTAAACTCTATTGTATATTTGAATTCTGTACATTCAATCTAAAAAAAAATGTAAATTCGTTGAGAAAAGGCGTAATAGTAAAATCACACATGTGTCACTGGCATAGAAGAAAGATTTTTTTTGTCACCGGCGCCGAAAGTGTTAAACCTTGCTTATTTTGAGACCTGAGCAAGCTAATTATTAAAAAAAACTGGAAACTTGTGCTTTAAGAGGCGTGTTTAATTTCACGCCTAAAACATAAGTTTTGATAATAAAAGATTATTTATTTGGGCTAAACAGAGACATTAAAGTTGGTGCAGGATATAATTACTTCAATCAACTGTTACAATAAATCCTAATAGTGAAGAAACGGCTACCTACGAATACAATTACATCTACTACATACTTATATAATTAAATAATCAAATACTTAAATTAATACATAGTATTCATGTATATATTTTGACGACCGGTTGGTGTGGTTGGTAGTGACCCTACCTGCTAAGCTGGTGGTCCTGGGTTCGAATCCCAGTAAGGGCATTTATTTGTGTGATGAACACAGATACTTGTGCCTGAGGTAACACAAGCCTTATTGTGCTTACTGTGGGACTTAGTTCATATGTATAAAAAAAACTGAAGTGTTATATTTGTTCTGATGCGTATTGACTTGTTACAGGACTCGCGTGTGGTGTACGGTGGGGGGGCGGCGGAGATCTCGTGCTCGTTGGCGGTCGCGCGCGCAGCCGAGAGCATCTCGTCCCTCGACCAGTACTCGTACCGCGCCTTCGCTGACGCTCTCGAGGCCATCCCGCTCGCACTTGCGGAGAACAGGTAACAACTGTTTTTGTCTGTCTAAATCCTGAGATAATCGGCTATATGGGCATTTCCCAAAAAGTGTATCATTTCACTTTTTTTTATTATACCAAGTTTTGGGTTTTTTATAAGCAGAATCATGAGTACTATTCAATAAAAAAAAGGACAATTTTTTCATACATTTTGTATGGGCCGTTATGTAACTGACAATTTTATTTGTATGGGAAACGACGTCCCATTTTTTAATAGATGGTGCACTTTATTCTTAAAATGCTCATATGCACTTGAAACAGCATACGGTTATGTTTCTTGGAAACTACCTATATCGGTTCACCATTATATTCATTATATCTCTACCGATATTTATTAATTTTGTTAAATTTTTGGTGTGAAAATAATGATTGAAAACTGCATATAATGATAAAGGCTAGCTTACAGCAGTATTAAAACTATGAGTGCAGATACTGCAGATTGCCTATTTTATCTGTGTTCGTTCCAATTCACATACGAAATACTAGCTTAAAATCGGGTAAAGATTTATTTCGACTCAAATTACTTCCTATAACACTTACCCTTTAAAAACGACCTTTTAATTAAATTATGTTTTCTCCTTTTCTAATCTAACGAACATCAAACTGACGGATAAGGCTAAACTCGGCAAACATTAATTTAACTAAACTGGTATTGTCGAGCGTTTATGTATGACGCCATTAATAATGATTGTTGTTTCTCAGCGGCCTGTCCCCGATCGACGCGCTGTCGGAGGTGAAGGCGCGCCAGGTGTCCGAGCGGAACGCGAATCTGGGTGTCGACTGCATGGGCAAAGGTATGGGCCAGCTTCCGTCGGATCATGGGCTACCCGTCTCTCCAACAGTTAAAAAGAGAGCAGTCTTATCCTCCTGGATCCCCCGGTCCTCGCTTGAGGACATAAGATTTTTTTTCTACTCCAGCATCTCTATCTGTCAATTAGATGACTGACAGCGATATTTAAAAAGTATACATAATAACGTTGTCTATGGTATTCCATAGAACACTGCTCCTATGGATTTTCATACAATATATGAGCACTGTTGTTTTTTTTTTAATTTCTATAGAGGGCACAACATCTTCCCTATTCTACCACGTTTCTAGATTTAGTTTTTTACGCTATTTTAGCTGTCGTAGAAAAACTAGGGTTTGCAACAGCTCATAATTGGTTCTTAAAACTCTCTGGTCTGGGCGACCCTCAAGTTTTAAGAACCCTTATTATATCACTGTTGCATAAACTACTATTAAATATCATGTGGAATGTCAAAGCAGCTTAACAAGTTTGCACACAAACATCGAACATCAGATGGCCAATCAGCGATCAGTGCGACTTTGACAGAAGTCATAATCGATTTTTAAAAAAACAGCGTTGCCCCAAATCGATACCTCCAGGATCCAGGAGGTTATGTCGCGTCTCACTTGTGATCGGCTAAATGAAACTGTTATTTAGAGCCGTGTCAACACTTTCAGTGTCGCAAACCTATCGGGTATTTTATCATTTCGTATCCAGACCGGACCCGATAATAGTCTTAATTAGAAGTCTGCCGGGACAATAACCTGCAATGGGGTAAATGAGCTCACTAGGTGCTCGACAGCCCGCTCGGTTCCCTCCATAAGTTGGAAGTCTGATGGGAATCGCTTTTGTAAAAACCTGCGCCAATTATTGGGATATGTTATATAACAGACCCTATGTGCTTTTAACCCTTAAATGCATGAATTAACAGTAATGATCCTAAAACATCCTAAGTGACAACGAAATTCATTTCAAATTAAGAACTTACGGCGATATGACAAAGCCTATATTCCAAGAGAACTTGATTGTCTTGTCTCGTTTCTGTGTCATAAATGCATCATCATGCATTTAAGGGTTAACGAACAAAAGCTAAGATTTAGAGAAGGATGTCGAAACCATAATTTTTCTGTAGCCCTATTTATTATTTTTAGACAGAGACGTCTGCGAACGATACCAAATTTCTTCCAGTTTTCCTTCCTTATTAATATTACCCCCTTTTCAGGCTCCAACGACATGAAGGCCACAAACGTGATCGAGTCACTCCACTCGAAGAAGCAACAGATCGCGCTCGCCACCCAGCTCGTCAAGATGATCCTCAAAATCGACGACGTCCGCTCACCAGCCGACTCCATCCAGTAACCCCACTTCTGATACTAATTTTATTACATTACCATAAACGCGATCGCATTCGAAGCGGCTGATCGCGGTGGCGACTAAAGCTTCTAAGATCGACGATCCCGCTTCTGAATGCTTAGGGCTTACATTCAATCCCACTTCTGATGCCTTAGTATCCCACTTCTGATACATAACTAGTTTACAAGTTCAAAGAGGCCGATGACTTTCTTGAATCGAAATTTCAATTTAATTAATACATCTCCGTCACTCCCATCTTATGCGAGAGCGATGAAAAAAGACGATTTTAGATGTTATTTCGGCCTCTAAAGTGGGATCTAATTATTGCTAACTGGTCTCAATGGATCGTGTGAGGAGTCGTGTATTGATTGTTAAAATACTTGCATGAGATCGAAGGTTGCGTAAATATCTACATGTTCAAGTCTTATATGGTCTTTAATACAGTTGAAGACAGGTTAGAAATACAATTTGGAACCATTCAGAACGCTAGAATTATAATGTTGCCTTTCTGTATTAATATTTTTATATGGTTAATATATATTTATGCTGGTCATCTTTTTATGTATAGAGTTGTAAAAGGAGCACGTTTTTTTTTAATGGTGTCTCTTTTGAAATTAAACACTAACTCGAAACGTAGGGTCATGGTGTTAATAAACGCGATTAATCCGTCTTAAGTGTTTAATTTCAATGAACGGTCGCAGAAATAAGACAATATTAGGAGTCTGTCCTATTTATGACAATTCTGCTCATGTCAAAGTAAGCTCGTAGAGCGACTTTGCTCGGTACTCGGAGACAACCATGTTTTGTCAGCATTGTAATGGTTCCTTTTACCGCTCTATAATATAATGGAAGTATTTTGTGTGACATCACACTTTCCAAACATGTCTCAATTCACTAATTTGTATTTTAGGTTATTCGAGTTCAGTATGTTAGTTTAAGTTATTAATGCATTTTATTGAACGGGATACGGAGCGTACCCCAGCCTTATTGCACTAATAAAAATAATAAATTTAACGAAACAATCTTTTATTTATGATTCCTTTTTGACTTAAAAGATATCGATACATTGTATCAATCAACAGTGGACATGGATGATTTCCTTACTAGCTAAAATAACAAAAAGTAATATAAAAATTAAAAATATTATTTGTAGTGTCCTACCTAGTTCTATTAGACTGATATTTTTAAATAACTTGAGTAGGATTCACTATTAATTTACTTACTGATCCGATCAAAATCTCACCGCAGACCTGGGGCCTTAGTATGGCGTCTTAAGGCCGTCCCCTATCCCAATGACCTCGGCGATTTGAGCTTTCTTCCCCTACCGCTTCCTTTCCTCACCGGTTATACAATACCGGTTATAAGCATAAGTCGTCACCTAGGAAGAGCTGCTTGTACTAGGACGCAACCCTATAAACTACTAGTGCCATCTTATACGACTGGCCCCCGTCGCCCGCGCAGGCATCTCGAGCCGGCGTTTTCGGATAAATGCGTGTAATAGCTTTTTTCTCGAAAAGTACAAAACCTATCCAAAAATCAGTAGATGCGTTTAAAGTAAACATAAATATAAAATGTTTGTCTTAGTTTCTTGTACCTACGACGCATAATAAGGGAGTAGATACAGATTTAAGGTAGAAAAAAGGGTTTACGGTTATTTTTTTTTCTCTTGATGTATTATGTTTTTCGACAATTTAGTGGAACCAAATGTAGACCAAATACCTAGCTACATTATTTGGAGCTGAACAAAGCCTATTCACTTTAAAAACAGTGAAATATGCCGGGTAGCCCCTTAATGCTATTCGGTTTAGATTCTTAACTGTGCTCAGTTGTATGTATGGCAGCGAGTTTAGCTCCTAAAGTGAATCTGGTTCAGGGGAACATGAACGAAATTTTGAATTCAATTAATTCAAACTTGCTTATCGAAATCGTGCATCCACGTGGTAAGGCCAAATTTAATTCACCATTAAATGCATGAATTATCAATATTGATCCTAAAACATGCTAAGTGACAAGTTGACAACCAAATACAGTTTAAATGTCAGAGTCAGAATGGCGAGTGTATCTAACCAAATATTCGAAAGTAATATACCAAAATTTAGTACCTGATTGGCGGGTGTAACTGATTTTCATAATAACTTTAAACACGCGGAGGTACTAAATAGTAGCTACGAGCGACCCGCCCCGGCTTCGCACGGGTTATTATTATACATATAAACCTTCCTCTTGAATCACACTATCTATTAAAACTAAACCGCATCAAAATCCGTTACGTAGTTTTAAAAATGTAAGGTACTAAATTTTGGTATATTACTCTCTTATATTTGTTTAGATACGCCCGCCATTCTGACTCACACGTTTAAATCAATATATTATGACAAAGTCTACATTTCTAGAGACTTGATTGTATCATCATGCATTTAAGGGTTAAAAACCTTCAGGCAGTCAATCCTTACAATGGTCGTAGCAACGCACTACCGAAGTAAGGGCTGGTTATGTAAGCTTAAAATGCCCTAATTGTTAGGCGGGCATCAAACATAGCTACTTGGCAAGCCAGAGCTAATTTGGCCTAGCTTTTCTGTAAGATAAAGTGACTCTTTCAAATGAAGCAAGGTTGCGCTGCTAACAACTTTCACGGTTATATGTATAATCACAATTGTATAATGCGTACTAACGTCTCTCAGATCGTTTGCCGACTGCTCGCCGGTACACACTTGAACGCTCTCCCACACCCTTAGGTCTTGTTGCCCCCTTCCGTCTGTCACGATATTCCTCCCTTTCTCTTAAGATCTGCCCTCTGCCTGAGTCCGTATCTTTCTGACAGTTAAATCGTTTTTGGCCATTTTCGTGACCATATGGAGACCTAGCAGAATGGCTTCGCGAGTCCTGAGTATTCCGTTGAGGCGATGCCATTGAGTGTCTGCCCCGATGTGTTTCTCCCCTAACAAAAGGCTTGCTATAGCTTCGAGGACTTTGGTGATTACGGCCACCAAAATCTTTTCCAAGTGACAATCTTCCATTAGATCTCCGAGGACTGTCAGATATGATTAGCCTACTGGCTTGAGTATAACGCCTTCCATGGCTACTAGAGTCTGTATTAGATCGGTCTACATATCCATTTCTAACTTGAGGAGACAGGCTTCTATCAGATCTTAAAGATATGTCCCGATCTCTGCCACCTCTACTATCTTGAGTATGTGAAGACCCTGCATGTCTTTCATGGGTTACGGTACCGCTCCTTGCTGAAGGCGATAATGTTCTATCAGACATTGAAGGTCTGTCCCAATCGGGAAGTGATCGTCCTCTGCTATCCTGACCGAAATAAGGTGTTTCAATACCTTCAGGATCCTGGATAGCCGGTACATATGGGGATATAGGGGGGGCCCTTAGTTCAGAGAACGGTCCAACAGCAGGGTTGTAAAGGCTTTGCCCTGATATTATTCCTGCTGCAAAACTTTCAGGGTCCTGGATAATCCAGGACTTATATCCTCCTTCTTCATTTTCAGTCTGGCTTGAAGATCTATGCCGTTCTACAGGCGCAAGTTCTTCATTTCTGTTTTGGACAAACGTTCCACTGTTTTGAGAATCCCTGATTGGTTGATCTAAATCTCTGTGTCTAGGTGTTTCATTAGTAGTCAGAGCTGAGACGTTTCTATGTGATGCTGTGTCGCCTGGCCTACTGTCCTGAGCCATCATAATTGGAGGGTCTCTGACGTCCCAAGATCTGTACCCATATCCTATACTCTTTGATTCTTTATTGGCCACGATGGTTTTCCGTTGCGATACTTCACCTGTTCCCCTACTTACTTCAAATGCCACTCCACCTTGACTTAAAGAGTTCTGGAAAACTGGCCTGGCTTCAAACCTTGTTGGTTGAGATGACAGTTTTTTCAATGTTGACTCATTTTGATCGGATTTTTCCTCTGGTTTCACCTTGCTTTTAACATGAGAGCCCTCACTATGGCTTAGACAGTTCTTCCTTGCTGGAGCTAGATTTTCTGAAGCAGCTACTCTTCTAATGTCATTGTCATGATCATCTTCCGTTAAATCTATTATCTCACCCCCACTTTGATTAGGCATAGTCTTCTTATCCCACTGTTTAGAAGTCTGTAGATTCCAGCATCTAACTTCCGAAGGTTCGCCCCAAGAAGTGTGAGAATCCTCCTGAAAAATAGGCCAGTCGTCGTTTTGTCTTCCAGCTGCTTGAGGCCTTATACCTTCTTCTTGGATTATGGACTTTGCCTGACCAGTTCCAACCTGAGAAAATGAAGTCTCTCCAGTTTGAGAGTCAATACAGCCATGTCCAATTTTCGGGACTTGAAAACTTCCTCTAGGTGCTTGAAGGCCCTTAGTTGATGTTAAAGGCGCACCCTGACCGGTTCCTCCTTCTTCCTGATTAAATGGACTTCGAGAAATCTGGGTAACCAGCTTGGTTCCACCGGCTTGAGGAAGTGGAGCCCAGCATTCCCCATCCCCATTCCCACCACAATGAGATTGCCGGAATGATGATGAATGTGCCTCCTCATCCTCAGTATAAGTCAGGCTTTCAGAGCCCTCAGATTTACTACAATTAAGTATTGAATTTGGAGTACTATCTTGATCTTTAATAACGGGTTGACGGATAAATTGCGACCCTACCGCCTTAATCCTAAAGGTCACTATCTGAAAGCCAAGCGCAACTTGGAGGTTCTGGGATCTCAAGGTCTCAAGAGACTGTTCGTCAATAATGAAGGTTAATGTCCTATTTTTACTCTGCTCCACTCTCTCATGAAGTACCTGCCAGTGCTCAGTGTTGAGGCCTTTGTTCTGTGCTTTTAGTAGATCTAAGGCCTCTTGAATCGAGTCTGCTTCTGATGATGGTATCATAGCGACAACTTTGGGTGGATTTGGTAATTGCGCCTCTGGAATTACAGAGAGCAGGGCCCCAGGCCAAGGTTCTAGATCCTGTACCTCTCCTACAAGCCAATCTAAACTACGCTGATCGACGCATGTTACCAGGATCCAGCCTGATTTATGTGTGAAGCTCAGGAATTCTGGCCCACCTCCCTTTGTGAACTGCTTTCTGATTGCTAGAATCAGATGGCGATGAACCATTTTCATTTGTTCCTCGTCCATGGGCTCCAAGTTTCTAATTCCGATGCGTAAAGGTGCTGTATCGTGCAAGTTAAGAGATTTCTGTTCTTTAATTTTACTGATTTGTATCTGATTTACTTCTGGAGATCTCTGACCTTTGATGCTAGAATGTTGTATGTTTCTAGTATCATTGGCATTTTTTGGGGTCTTAGCATGTGTCTGTGACTCAACTTCAGCTTTTCGTGTATTGGGGGCTACGGCAATCATCGAGGGAATTTTCTGGATAATATCCGGCCAGGACATTAAGCACAATTCGGTGGCTTCGTTTTTAGGAACCCCATGCTCTACAAGCTTGCGTAATTTTTTTCTCGTATTTTTTCCCTGGCAAGAAAAAGGAATTTGGGAAGTTGACGGAACTGTTAAACAGTCCTTAGGTCCTCTGGGTTTGCTTGCCCTGGTACTAACTGGTATCTGATTTACTGCAGATCTTTGACTGTTGTTGACATTTTGTTTGTTTCTAGTTTCAATGGCAATATTTGGGTTCTGAGCAGATGTCTGCGACTCTACCTCAGCTTTTCGTTTATTGGGAGCTACAGCAATCATCGAGGGAATCTTCCGGATAATATCTGGCCAGGACATCAAGCACAATTCGCTGGCTTCGTTTTTAGGAATGCCCTGCTCTAAAAGCTTGCGTAACTTCTTTCTTGCGTTTCTGCCCTGGTGAGAAAAAGGAATTTGAGGAGTTGACGGAACTGTTGAACAATCCTTAGGTCCACTGGCTTTGCTTGCCTTAGTACCAATTATTCCGTTTTTAATTCCCTCCTGTGCTTGTATAATTGATGATGTTTATTGGTTCCTCGCGCTTGATGCTAAAAATCCTTTACTATGACTAGGAAGATAAATTTTGGGAGTTGACGGGAATGTAAACCAGTCTTGTTTAGCAAATTCTACTTGAGTAATATCTTCCCTAAGTTTCCATGTTTCAGAATGAATTCCGTTGTTTGTGCTTTCAATGGGCATGTTTCCAACATAATTTGGCTTGGACGATCCTAGAAAGAAAATCTATATTTAATTAAGATCCATGACTCTGGTTAATAAATTAAAGGTTAATTTTAAATATATGGCAGTTTTTTTGGCAGTTTATGTATGAACTTTAATTTTTATTTAATGAAAGCATACAAAGATTAATAAAGCATACAAAATTAACAAACAGTAGCAAGAATTAGGAATCACAATATCAAAAATATCCTTCGGCCCCAAACTAGGCACAGCCTGTATCTTGGAAACCAAAAAAACATGATTTACCGAGAGAGTTTGACATAATGATGTATGAAGGCCGTTTTTAACAAAAGTATTTCAAGTTGAAAGAAAAATAACAACAAAAAAAATGAAATAAATGCATGCAATATAACACTAAATTCATTAATTACAGTAATATGGATATCCCTTATTTATCAAACCCTTGCATGTTCCACTAATTTTTATGTTAATAAAAAAAATTATTGAATAATATGAATAATCCAGTATATGTGTGAGATAGCACTGAGTGGATGTACCAATGCCAACATTGCACGGGCTGTGTGCTTATTTGCCATTTCTCAAATTTAAATGAAATCGTAATGTATTGTCATTAAATAGATAATTTCTTGGTGAAGAGCTTGGTTTCAACCTAAGAGTCCTATGTCGGAATTTCATGACATATGTCGTGTTTCTTGTGACAAGTGTCCAGAGCTCTTCACAAAATTATTCGATTTTAATGGTAATAATGATGTTTTAATTTATAAATGACATGTTGGCATCACACAAGTATACATCCCGCACAATACTAATCATGTTGGCAATTGTCACACCTGACACCATGGTGTAATTGGGGCCAGGTTGCACTAAAAGAACCACATCCAACACAAACACTATGAAACAAAAAAAGGGAGATAGTTCCGGTTCTTAACTCAAACTCCTCAAAATATGGTACTGCAGAAAGCATGAAATTTGAAATTACTGAGGTATGAAAATTTGTAAATGGCAATAAGTAATAAAAAATTTCCCCTCATTCACTTGTTAATGCAGCATGATGGTTTGCAAATTGTCAGACTTGAACGGTATATTTTTTTTAGCTTTTGTGCAGTTAAATGTATTTCTGCTGTAGACTGATAATATAGTATTCATTGTAATTGTATGGGGAAAAAAAGTGTCCCTAAATGGTTGGTCTGTACAACGTATTATGTAAAAGTTGATTTAAAAAGAATCCCCGACTTCGGTTTGTTGGTACCAAAATACAGTATATAAATATTATTTACATCAAGCAATGCAGTCTATAGAGCGTCTGCTCGAGTTGAGAGCTTCGAGCGAAAACTTATACCTCTTTCAGCAGTCAAGTAAAAAAAAACATACTCCAAAACTATCCTAGTCTTGTGATTGATACCTGTTTGCTGCGTCCGCACAAAAAGCTTCAGATATCCGGGCCATATATCTCGTTATCTACTATCACTTTTATTTAATTTATAAGTATTCAGCGTCTACAAATATTTATTTTAAATTCGCTAATCGCTACTTTTGCAATTTGTTTGGCGACGTTGACATTGACAGTTAGTGGCAAAATTGGGTCCGGTGAATGCCCGACCCGAGAAATGACGACCCAGGGGATCACGTCCACGTTTTTTGGACGCGAGTTCTTGGGTCGTTAATTCATGTCCTTTAAAAAGATTGGCTTCGCATCCTCGCCCTGTAAAAAGGATTTACGGACCAGCAAAGCTCAACCCAATAATTCACGACCCATCAATCAGCGTCCACTATATGGGCGTGGATTATTGGTTCGTACATTCTCGTCCCGCAATGAAGATATACGGACCTGCAAAAGTCAGTCGGCCGTCAAGTCAAATCTGCAGTCAAGGATGGAAAAAAGTCGATTCTGGCCCTTCACCGGCCGCTACCGCGGCACGCTCGCTTCGCTCGCTCGGGTCGCGCGCTGTCAGGTCGCAGTTCTAACTAACACTCCTCCTCGCTTCGCTCGTCATCGTTCCTATACCGATCTGCCTTAACCTTCGATCTTGAGAGCGCTCTATCTCAGCCATCCCAAAAGTGTCAATTCTAATGAGTTAAAAACCGATTATTTGTGGTCATGTCAAAACGACACTACTTATATTGACAGGTCTCTGAAAAAATTAAATGACTCTGGTTTTTGACTTCCAATTCCTGGGTTGTTAGTTCTTGGGTTGCTAGTTCTCGATTTGTATCTTCACTGCGCAACCCGATAACCCGAAACCAAAGGGCTGGAATTTATGGACGCGCATTGCTGGGTCCTTAACCCATTCATTGCCGACGCCTCATATTTTTAATCATCACGCAGTGCCGCCGCCTTCTACGCGACGACGCGAATTCGCGTCCACGGCATCACGTTAACATTTCAACGGACGCGAATTCGCGTCCGCGGCATTAGGTTATATATCACACTTGAAGGACGCGAATTCGCGTCTGCGGCATTAGGTTATTTCACACTTGAAGGACGCTAATTCGCGTTTTCGGCATCGTAAGTGATGATTTGCGTCTAAAAACAGTTTTTGTCGAAAACGTATTCAGTATAGACGTGACAGCCGTAGACTGAGCCGCATATATGTTTTTTTTATTGTATAGTTAGATTATAATAAAGAAAGTGGACAAACATTTTTGTGAAGTAGTTATCACTGGCTTAGGACTTTTGGATGCTCGCCGTGGTTCTAGAATCCACGGAGTCGCCATTAAGTCAAAATTTTTTTTCGAAGTCAAAGTCAAAGTCTAAAAATAGAACATTAGGTATACTAGATTATTTGGGCTGTTATATCATATATAATAATCACGTCTAATTTACACCTACACCTACCTATAATAATCACTCTTTATATCTGCACATATACGATTGTATAATCACGTAAAACTATTAATTTTATAAGAAATTGTGTAGAAAAATTTCATATTACGCTGTTATTGTTTGTTTGTAAAATACTCTGTCACAACACAAGCAGAGATGTTCAAAACAGGTAGTGAAATGTAATTAGATGAAAAATGCAAATACTTTGATATTTTAACTATTTCAAATAAAAATACAAAATAGTTTCACAAAAAGGTATTTGAAATACAAAATAGATATTTTTAAAATACTTTTATTCAAATAAAACACTTTGTTGACATTAGTTACTTAAGAGGCAGACAACACCTAAGTTATGTTCAAAGCAGTATTTTAAGAAAAAAATATTTATTTGAATACTGCTAAAATATATATGTTTTCATTATACATATTTCAAAGACCGGAAATGGAGCAATATTTAATTTAATGAATTCGTCTCAAAAGAAAATAGTTGCAAAGATTGGTCTTAAATTGATCATTAAATGATTTTATGTTTTTATTTTTATGATTTGGGTGTAAACGCTCAACGTGTCACAATTCACAAATAGTCCACGGTTTTCTTTATTTGCATAACAGGCCAGAAAAACCAGGTCGGCCCGCCATAATGCGATCTCGTTATACCCCGACATAGACCTTGTGCGCTGACTTGGCTTTTGTCAACCCCTTAAGTTTAACTTTAATGACGATGTTTGAACAATTCGTGGCAGTTAGACGTCATTGACGTGTCCATTACCACTAATGCGAACCATAGCGCATTTTATCTATCGATGAATTAATTTCGTTTCATAATATTGTCTTCTGTTTCCGCGATTGTTGTTCATTGAAATTAAACATTTTAATACGGATTAATCGCAACAGCACGTTAACGCTGTAAAAACGAGTGCTGTAAAGGGCTCGAAACGTAGGATCATGGTGTTAAAAAATGCGAGTAATCCGTTTTAATTGTTTAATTTCAATAAATTCGTTTCACCCTATTCTATGAAAATAACAAAAAGCATTTTGTATTTTAAACTAAAAAAAATACAAAATACGTGAACATTTTAGTATTTAAAATAAAATATAAAATGGTTTCCGATAAAAGTATTTAAAATACTTGGGGTTATAGATATTTAATAAAATTAATTTCAGTAGGTACTAATAACGTGTTTCTTACCCGTGCCGTATTTTTACACTTTGACTTTGACTTCGAAAAAAAAATGTTGACATAATGGCGACTCCGTGGATTCTAGAACCACGGCGAGCTCCCAAAAGTCCTAAGCCTAGTTATCAGTTCAGTTATTAATAGGGCCATTTTATATTGTTTTTTTTTTCCTATTTCAGAAATCGCATGTGTATTTTATACAGAATCGCGAGCACGTTCGATCCCAATAATGAAAAAAAAAGTGTCATAATTTTCATACATTTATTGCTACTTCCACTGAGTTACGGACGTGAAAGTCTATGGAAAAATCGTAACTAAGTGGAAAAAAGATGAGAGGACTCAACGTTCCAAACAAACACATAGTCTGAAAATCTAAATCTAAAATCAAAAAAATAAGCGAAGGACTGAATGTCAACTCAACGCAAACAATACAAAATATAGGTTGCGAACTCTAAGATAATAATGTTGCAAATGAGGTGAGTCCATTTGCAATCCTTTACGGTTTACCTGGGGTTGCAGTGGGGATTAGCCATCGGGAGATAAAAAGTAGGAGTATTATTCACCGCGTTCAATTGGTCAAGTTAGACGTCGGCGTGTCGGCAATGAATGGGTCAAAAGGAGGAAAGGAAGGAAAGTTTGTTTTCCGTTTAGACTTAACAAGGAGTGAAGTTATAAAGGTAAAATCGCGTATTTGTGAACTCGCAAGTGGCTGTACCATATTGTTTGTAGTATTTTTTTATCCGTAACTACAACACGTAGTATATAGTAGATAAAAAGAAATAGTCTCATCTTATTTGATTATTTCGTTCGCACTTTAAATATCAAATGCAACCCGTTTTATAGCTAAATATGGGCATTTTCAAAAATAGGGCACCATTTTCATTTTTTTTGAAAATATAGGAAGTTTTGGGTTTTTTATAACCAGAATCACGAGCAATATTGGTTTAAACAAAGAAAAAGAGTGTCCCGTTTTTTTTGTCAGCTTTGTAACGCATTTTTTCATACATTTCGTATGGGCCGTTACAAAACTGACCATTTTTTTTTGTATGGAAAATCGAGGACCAACTTCGTTGAAAAAGGTGCACTTTTTTCTGAAAATGCCCATATACAGTCGAAAATGTTTAGTACCCCTGGACGTAAACACGACTGCGTATCTAAATAATTGTAGTAAGTAGTTTATATTATTAATTGTCTCAATCCCTTGTAATGTAAGTATATAACACATGATTAAATTACTTACGATAATAGGTAAAAGACATGTATTTACCTATAAACATAATGGGACGGGAATCCGCCTCCGGTTCACCCGAAATGAAAATGTTGAGTATTACAAATGTGTCTGTTTTAATAACCGGTAACAGTATACAATTTGTCTTAAAAATCACCTCGGGAAAAGCTTTTTTAAATAATTGTTTTTCTAGCAACATCGCGACTTCGGGTCTTCCGCACCCGAGACAAGAATTATAAAAAAATACAATTTCATTAAATCCAGAAACTAGCAACAGTATAGGTAATATTATCCTTCATAAATAGGCTTAGGACTTTTGGGAGCTCGCCGTGGTTCTAGAATCCACGGAGTCGCCATTATGTCAACATTTTTTTTTCGAAGTCAAAGTCAAAGTGTAAAAATACGGCACGGGTAAGAAACACGTTATTAGTACCTACTGAAATTAATTTTATTAAATATCTATAACCCCAAGTATTTTAAATACTTTTATCGGAAACCATTTTATATTTTATTTTAAATACTAAAATGTTCACGTATTTTGTATTTTTTTTAGTTTAAAATACAAAATGCTTTTTGTTATTTTCATAGAATAGGGTGAAACGAATTTATTGAAATTAAACAATTAAAACGGATTACTCGCATTTTTTAACACCATGATCCTACGTTTCGAGCCCTTTACAGCACTCGTTTTTACAGCGTTAACGTGCTGTTGCGATTAATCCGTATTAAAATGTTTAATTTCAATGAACAACAATCGCGGAAACAGAAGACAATATTATGAAACGAAATTAATTCATCGATAGATAAAATGCGCTATGGTTCGCATTAGTGGTAATGGACACGTCAATGACGTCTAACTGCCACGAATTGTTCAAACATCGTCATTAAAGTTAAACTTAAGGGGTTGACAAAAGCCAAGTCAGCGCACAAGGTCTATGTCGGGGTATAACGAGATCGCATTATGGCGGGCCGGCCTGGTTTTTCTGGCGTGTTATGCAAATAAAGAAAACCGTGGACTATTTGTGAATTGTGACACGTTGAGCGTTTACACCCAAATCATAAAAATAAAAACATAAAATCATTTAATGATCAATTTAAGACCAATCTTTGCAACTATTTTCTTTTGAGACGAATTCATTAAATTAAATATTGCTCCATTTCCGGTCTTTGAAATATGTATAATGAAAACATATATATTTTAGCAGTATTCAAATAAATATTTTTTTCTTAAAATACTGCTTTGAACATAACTTAGGTGTTGTCTGCCTCTTAAGTAACTAATGTCAACAAAGTGTTTTATTTGAATAAAAGTATTTTAAAAATATCTATTTTGTATTTCAAATACCTTTTTGTGAAACTATTTTGTATTTTTATTTGAAATAGTTAAAATATCAAAGTATTTGCATTTTTCATCTAATTACATTTCACTACCTGTTTTGAACATCTCTGCTTGTGTTGTGACAGAGTATTTTACAAACAAACAATAACAGCGTAATATGAAATTTTTCTACACAATTTCTTATAAAATTAATAGTTTTACGTGATTATACAATCGTATATGTGCAGATATAAAGAGTGATTATTATAGGTAGGTGTAGGTGTAAATTAGACGTGATTATTATATATGATATAACAGCCCAAATAATCTAGTATACCTAATGTTCTATTTTTAGACTTTGACTTTGACTTCGAAAAAAAATTTTGACTTAATGGCGACTCCGTGGATTCTAGAACCACGGCGAGCATCCAAAAGTCCTAAGCCTATTCATAAATAACATTTTGGTATCCGATTTTAAGTACAGTTGTTTTCTACAAAAAAAAAAACAAATAACTCGAGGACGCGAAACCGCGTCCTCGGCATCACGTTTACGCATACACAGGACGCGAATTCGCGTCTTCGGCATCCGAGATAAGAATTATGAAAATTACAAATGCACTGAATCCAGAAATCAGCGACGGTATAATATTATCCTTCATAAATAAAATAACATTTTCGTATCAGCTTTTAAGTACAGTTGATTTCTAGCAAAAAAAACAAATAACTCGTGGACGCGAATTTGCGTCCTCGGCATCACGTTTACGCATACACAGGACGCGAATTCGCGTCTTCGGCATCCGAGATAAGAATTATGAAAATTACAAATGCACTAAATCCAGAAACCAGCGACGGTATAATATTATCCTTCATAAATAAAATAACATTTTCGTATCAGCTTTTAAGTACAGTTGATTTCTAGCAAAAAAAAACAAATAACTCGTGGACGCGAATTTGCGTCCTCGGCATCACGTTTACGCATACACAGGACGCGAATTCGCGTCTTCGGCATTGAATGGGTTAATTGCTGCACCGTAAGAAGAGTGGATGCGGATTCTCGCCCCCTAAAAAGAATTTACGGACCAGTAAATCGCAGCCCAAGAACTAACGACCCCTCAATCCACGTACATCACGGACGTCAATTGCTGGGTCGCGCATTCCTGGTTACCGCAAAATTCACAGATGTTTATGGCATCGCGCTCATGGCGCATTCAGCCAAGATGTTTTTTTATATTTATGAATGTCCATGAAAGGCATGGATACAGGTCCTTCAGCCGATTGACAGATAAAAATAGAGTCAGTTTAAATATGCTAAGTTTCCTAGACTTTTATAGCACAGACTATAAGTGTTAAGTAAACGTCATAATTTCATAGAGGAGTTTATTTGCTCGGAAGAGAGAACGTGGTTTGGTTTGACTCTAGTAGTTTTGGAAAGGAAGCCACGCTGGTAAACTTACGTCCTACATTGCTGCTTGCACTATCCAATTCTCAGGCATAAGACACGGAAACTGAAGCCACGCTGACGCCTAGTAACATAACGGGCTGTCCCTGTTACCCTTGCCCTTACCAGTGGTAACAGCTGGGAATTCTTTTCTCACATTACCTTTGGAATTGCTGACAAATAAGTCTCTAGTAGACCATTCTCACTTGGGATTTTTGCTGTTATTCTCAGCAGTAACAGAAAATTCCAGCTGTAATTAAAACTTGGTGTCTTAAGCCGGGTGTTCGTTTGCACTACGCTCTACTTAAACCATAACCAAATGGACTGGATATGTCTGTAATTTTCTATACAAAGTCTGCAGACTTGCCCCTCCGCACTTTAAATGTATGGCTCGTACGTAACATACAAAAGCTATGTCCAATAAAAGTAAGTCCACACAATGAACATGATTGTTGGTCAAATGCTTTCGGCAATGGGGAACATCTATCACCAGTCTAGTTAGTGAAATGGTCTGTCGCTCAAGGATCAATCATGGGTAATAATAATGAACAGTAAATAAGATGTAATGTTAGTTTATTTCAGTAATTAGCCTATATACAATCCCGTGTACAATACCGTCTGCTTTGGATTCCGTAACGATGGGCCCCGGCGCCCGGGGTCGCGGACTTACAACTAAACGTTAATTATATTGTGACTCCTCTACATCGTCAGCTCCTGCAATACAAAATAACAAATATATTAATATTATGAAGTAAGTATTCATATTATCTTTGTTCTTATCAAAATGTTTATTTTTACTATATTTGTGTACAATAAAGTGCTTACAAACAAACAAACAAACAAACTTTTATATACCCACATGTAATTAGCCCTCTATAATGCGTTCAAAAACCGCATATCAAGACCCCAATAAATATAAGTTTTTTCTCACAACAAATTGCTTTTAAGTAAAAATTTAAAATGTTATTATAGCTAAATAATACCATCGTCTTCAATAAAATAAAAAAACAATTTGATTTAATCTATGACTACCACATGCCACAAAACGGTGATTCAAAAAGTGACTCGTAACCATGGTAACCAGTACAAGAAACTCCACGTCCTTCTTGTCCACGCACAGAACTTGCACACCACACGTGACTGGTCGACACTCGGCGCTTGCACACACTGCATGTTACTCACCATAATGGCGTTGACAATATCGGACTGGTTGTTGCGCAGCGCCCGCACGGCGCGCGCGCGCGAGACGTTGGCCTGCGACATGACGATCTCCACGTCCTTCTCGTCCACGCCGGACTCGTCTACACCTTCCTCGTCTTCTTCTTCGGCGATGGGCGCTACTGTCTGCAATTGGATAAGAAGAATATTAGGAACAGTGAGATTTGCTGAACCACAATCTCAAGGCGGATCCACACAGAGGGAGCCGCCTCGCGAGGATATTGCCGCAGGAAGTAGGTTAGTCTGTGTAGACGCGCCTCGTCTAAGACATTTCGACCGTGTTTCACCCCCGTGCGATACGTCAACACTTTGTTATTGACACAGCAACATACCAAAGAATGCATGAGCAAAGTATAAACATTCATTGACAATAAAGCATAAGTATTTTGAAAGAATTCCTTGTGTAATTTGGATAGGAGGTGCAAACGCGGTGTTTGTATCCAAAGAGTACGGTGGATGACGTAGCCTATTTTGGGAGTAAATGTGCACCTACACTTACTGCATGTCAGCATCCCTCCAACAAAATTGTAATTAATAGCTGCAGGTCGGGCCTCTAACTAATCGCGTTTTGCGTCGAGTTCTAATTGACTCTGGTTCTCTAAGGCTTGCACGCTTATCTTTACTGCATGCTTATAATGTCTCTACACTCACCGTGCCCGAACTAGCGCTGTCAGTTCCAGCCGCAGCACTCTCTGGGGCCTTGAAGCGCTCAGCAGCCGCCATGGTGGCCTGCTGGCTCAGGTCTTCGATCTTGGCCTCTCCAAACACGATGTAGGTGTCGGAGTGGGGGTTCTTGTACACGTCCGGGGAGTTGATGACGAAGAGGATGTTCTTAGACTTGCGGATAGTGACCCTGTTTACTCCGGATACCTGTAAAAGTATTAGAAATAGGTATAAGATTTCGCCCCTTTTTTTACTGATTGTAACCGAATGTAAATTTCTAAGTGCAAGGCTTGAATCAGACATATCATTTTTTTCTGCCTGCCAATTGCAGGCCGCTACTTTAACTAAAATTGACGAAGATAAAGAACGTCAATGTCGGGGTGGGGGCTTGTGACGTTACTACTAGGTAAGAATTGTACCTAATAGTGACGTTACGCGATACTCGACCACGCTGTATTTTCGTCATTTTTGATTTGACGAACAAAAGAAAAAATACGTGTGAAATATTTGTTTAATAATCTAAAAGACGGAGTAAATGGAGTAAATAGTACTATTGCAAGTTCAAGTTTGAACTGAACCAGTAATTTATGTTGATGCTTACAGGCTTGAGGCCGAGTTTGCTCATGATCTTGCGGGCTTTCTTCTCACCCCGAGACTGCTTGGCCTTGGAGATGATGTCAATGCCAGCGATCGGGTTAGAGATTCCACCAGTGCCAGGTGCTCCTGAAATATATTCAATGTAAGCCGGGTTATTTTAAAGTAATTACTATGTAATTAAACTCTGACAAACCAAATGGTGCGGGAGATTATACAATCTGCTTTTTTCAAGTAATTTAGGAAACAAAATATAAACAAAAATGTTCCATAGATACATAATGTTGTACATAAATAGATAATGACCAAGTCACATGTTTTTTGTTTACAATGTTCAAATCAACAAAATTTTCAAGTTAAATATTTTCCTCAAAAGTGTGAGTCTTATAACTTTGCCATTGGCAAATCCACCAAGAGTAAAAGTACTTTTGCTCTGATGAATATTTAAAAAAAATATATTATGAAGTGTTCCCTTTAAAACACATTTTACCAATTTATATACAAAAACAAGTAGCAGCACACAAAATACACTTCCAGTTAACATTTCATTAACATATGCTGTGACATATGAAACATGTGAATATATGTGACATGTGAATGTGTATATGATGAAACTAAAAGGGTTCCGTTTTGGCAATTTTGGCCATGGAACCCTAAAAAAGATCTCCATAAGAATTACAATCATTTCATGTTTTCCTGTTTTTATTCCTTACATCATCAAGTAAGGTTTAGATCCCCTTCCAAGTGCAACTAGGACCCCTAATAAGATAAGTTTCTCACCAGCATCTTCCAGCTCTGGAATGGTGTCATCGGAGTCACTGTCGGATGAAGCGGTCTCCTCCTTCCGCTTCTCAGTCATGGAGGCGGTGGCCTTGTCCAGCTCTGTGAGTTCCGGCATTGTGTTCTGTGTGGTGGTTATCTTTGCCTAGATAATTCCTGAAATTAAAAAAGTACGCCTAGTAATAGTCAAAATATATATATATTTTTAAAGTAATGCCATGAACATTGAAATATTCTGGGTCGGGAAAATATTAACATAGATATTGTACACACTATATTTGAAACTACTCTACTACTACTACTGTAACTACTGTGTGTATACTATTTACTACTGTAATATAGGTAATATTTTATAAATTTGATATTAAAAATAGGTTAATATACTGAAATTAGGGTCAAAAGGACCACCTCCTTCGTTTTATTTTTAACCTATGATACTTGATCAGATATCATATTCATACACCAAAATATTGAGTAGGAAACTATGTAAATATGTAACAAACTTATGGTATTTTAAAGGCTATTAAATATTCACGTTCAATGATGTACATACACAGAAATATCATGTATTTCAATGCAAATTTAGCCGAAAATCCATGCGTCTGTATAGTGCAATAATTCCGTGGATTTTTGCTTGGTAGAGACATGGAAAACGGTAGTTAGTTTGTATATCGAATGTGAGACAATTAAGAACAGTAATTGCGCAGCAGCTCAAAATATATTTAGCACAAACAATGAAAAGTATCGATTTTATCAGGATCCTAGTGCCGCCTTTATGAAAGCCCTGGGTGGTGCACCGAAAACACTTATCACTAAAATATCACTGATTCTCGAGCCTTAGTAACACGTTCATACACTCAGCCTCATCAATTTCAGTCTTTCGTGAGAGATTTCATCAGAAACTTAGGATTATTTACCTTTGTACAAGGAAATTTTTGTTTCACAGGCGATATCTACCCGTCGTGACAAATGACAAGAAGGCCCAAGACAGAGGGTGTGACAGAACGAGATAGCACATAATATGTTCACAAGTAGAATACTCGTTGTCTCCTTCTATTTCAGACTTCATGTAGCAACACTGTATTTAAATAAATAAAAATAAAAATACACCCCTAGAAAAGATTTACAAATTACAAACATTCAGAAACATGACTAACATGACTGCTCGCAAAAAATCATATCGACGGTTCTTCCGTATATGACAACTTTTTTGGCTTTAAATAAATAACAGCAGTGAACTATTTATTTCATCTCCGTGCGTTTACATGCTCGGGCTCTCGGCCGAATGTTTCGGCCATGTTAGTACACGATGATTCGAGACAGACTATATAGAGAAAACTTAAGCCAGACCAGAGACAATTTAAGTACTTTTTCAGGTAGTTTGGTTGAGTTAAAAGGTGTCTTAAATAATTTCACTTCGGGTAAAGCTATTTAAAAAGCGTCTTAAATAGTTTCAATAACCAAAGCTATTTAAAACACCGTTTAACTCACCGAAACTACCTGAAAAAGCTTAAATTGTCTATGGTCTGGCTTAAATTTTATCTATATAGTCTGTCTCGAATGAGCGTGTACTAGGGTGGGCCGAATCATTCGGCCGAGAACCCGAGCATGTAAAAGCACCATCTGATATTATTATCATTCCGTTCCAGGCATCAACCGTTATTATTTATGTGAAAACAAGTACATCTTTTCATAAAAGTAAATTCGAAAAAGTATTTAAATCAATAACTATAAACAAATAAATAAAATATGTTTTCTGCTTCTTTGTTTGATCCGAAATGGAAATGTATTTTCTCAGCGATCCATTTAAGATAGTTTTTTCTTTCCAACTAAACCCACCGCCTGACAAGAGAAAGATAAAAAAAACCGTTCTGTCAGTCGTCAGTCACGTCCTCACGTCACACGTCACGTCAAATGTCATTGTCAATCGAACCTTCCTCTTTTCGAAGGAGAGACGTGCAATCACTTTTACTCGCGTTATTTTTGCCTATTGTTTTCATTGTCCAGCTTTATTACACAACAACCAGCACCATAGCGCGGCGTGTTGTTCTGAATAATAATTGACTGCGATTTTATTGAAAACATGATCGTCGGTTTGTGACTCGTTCGATAATTTAGTACCCAGTTATTTGAGGTCCAAAGTGCGTGTAATATTGTTGTTTGTGCTTGTTTTGTGCTAATAATGTCGCTAGAGGAGAAATTTAATGCTGCCGTGAATGTAATAAGGAGTTTACCGAAAAGTGGTGAGTGGAAATTTTTTGCTTGAACCTGTTTTGCGAAAACAAACAATTTTGGAGGACGCGAAGTCGTATTGTCGTGTTTTTGCTTCATAATGGTTGTTAATCGCTTTAATAAGCTGCATATAAAATGCAAGCGTTTCTTCACGACATTGTTAAATTGTTTAAGGCCTTAGGAAACCATAGTATTTATGTTTTATACATGTTTGTGTAACATGTTTTGTAAGTTTACCTTCCACTAGGGCTGCTATCTCGTACGCTGCTGAAACCGGGCCAAGAAGTTAAAAAACTCGGACTTTTCATTGAAATCGCGGTTGTTCCCTGGTCACTAGAGAAATCAATTTTTAATTTTAAAATATATGCTTTTGCTAGGGATTGGCCTGAACCCAAAAATGTCCAGACCGTTTTAAAAGTCCGGGACGGACGCTCCCCAGACAGGCTCCAAACTAGGACAAATCCGGGACAGTACACTACTACTTATGTTTTTAGTTTTAATTTAACACAATACTTTCGTTTGGCTGCTCTACGCACACCGCGACTAGACGCATGAGTCATGAATAAGGGACACAGATTGTTCCGAAACATGTCGAGGTATTTTCAACTTTATTGGCGTGAGTTACCCGATATAAGTATTTTAATATGTCTGATACTCACGGGAGATTTCTAACAAAATAGCTATATAAGCGTTTTCAGAAGTATTAGAAGAATCGCATTATTGTGGTATGCCTCTAGTCAATAGCTGGTCAGTTTATGTCAGAAGCCAGTCCAGTAGCATCATAATTGGTTGCTATCACCAAGGAGCGGAATTCTTCATAGCAAAAATCAATCTGTCAGAGGGATTGACCTAACTGTTTTATGGACTTATCGATGTTACGGAATAATATCGCATTAGGTATCCATAATCAACTTAAAAGATTATCCTGTAACATTTGACCTCATTGATGAGCAACTTGCATCTCCATATTAAAGTAAATCATGTCAGCATCACATATGTCATTTATGTCACTTGAGTTTTCATGAATGATTTCCGTGCCACGTTACTAAAATGGTTAATCCTAAAGGAAAAACAATAAAAAAATGGATACAGAAAGATTCTTCTATTAGTTTCAAAGAAGATTCTTCCACAATTATATTGCTCTAAATGTGACCTTCATTTACATCAGTTAAAGAAACATTGTGTTGGAAGTCACTTAGTGAGTAAAACTCATTCGTCACAATGCTCAAAAAGTACGAGTTCAGACACATTCTATATAGATTTAATCATATTTTTAGTTTCGTGCAATATTCAATGGAAAAAAATAAACAATTATTAGATTTCGACCCTGTTATTTTGAATGAAGACTTCACTTAAAGCTACAAAAACACTGCATGTCAAACAACAACCCACATAAACACTTCTTTGCTAACAGAGTAGTCTACGCGTGGAATAAACTTCCAGAGGAAGTAGTCTCAGCACCGAACATCAACATTTTCAAGAATAAACTTGATAAACATAATAGGAAGAGACAAACCTAGAAGAGAATATCTGGATACAGGCTTACATCAGTTGTCTTCAACTGCCTGCCTGAATTATATATAATAATAATAATAAATAAGATTAGTTACCTACTCTTAGCAATATTCGTTTTTAATTTTTCATGATAAGTTTCCTATAGAAAATTTAAAATAAAAGTATTTTCTGTTTTATTCTTTACTATTATACTAAAATACAGTGGCGGTCAGCTAATTAGGGACACCGTTAATTGGTTTGTATGTATATCCAAAAGCCTGATTTCATTACTTTAAGTTTGTTTCGTTAAGTGACAAATATTTATCGATAAGTCGATAAAACAGTTAGGTCAATCCCTCTGACAGATTGATTTTTGCTATGAAAAATTCCGCTCCTTGGCTATCACACAATAAATAGGCATAGACATTGTTTTGTTATGTATTTATAATATATCTCTTTAAAAACTCTCTCTCTCTTTAACTTGGCTATTGATAGTGGAAAAAAGAACCTAATTACTAAGCATTTGAAGAACATTCTTGCATGAAATTACATGTCATTATAGTCTGTTCCAAACAGTGAGTCTACAATAGGTGAGTCGGCTTCATAAATATATAATCGTTTGTATTGAATTTTGAACCATAATAACTTCCAAAGTGGTAACATATGTATGGATGTGTACGTACCATCGCCAACAGCTGAATGGCCATTTGTGATCCCTATAACAATAGCTTAAGATATACCCTTGGTACAGTCACGTCTATAAATGTCTTTACACTTCGGAACGGTCAAAATTGAATACAGATGTATATATATTTATGTTTGTATTGTATTGTATATATTTATGAAGCCTGCGGTCGCAGGTGTGTTGTTGTTTATTGTATGATGTGAATACCTACTTCACTTTTAACTGCTTTGAGGGTGAGGTTAATATTGTAGTGACTATATTACAAAAACTGACCAGTAGGGATCGCGCGCGAGAGGTTCCGTACCATTAGCTATAAAACGGCAAAAAAAATCACGGTTGTTGTATGAGAGCTCTCTTTCATATTAATTTTATTAAGTATGTTTATTAGTATTTTGGTAGTGAAACATCTCCATGGTCCGATTTCAGTTTTCTGGGATTGAAATTTTAGCATTATCATATGATGTCATATTGCCAGCCGTGCTGAGCTCAACTGACTTCAGTCGAACGCGAACCGAAAGTACGATATATATATTTAAAAAAAACGTTTATTTCGGAAGACCACGTTCCATAGAAATATTATCATTAAATCTATATTACAATTAAAATACAATGTATGATATTGTAAGTTTGATTTGTTATGATTTTTAGGCCGAAACCATAACCGAAACTTCGGTCGGAAACTAGTATTTGGTGTTTCAGCGGTAACAGAAATACATCTATGAAAATGTTAACTCTCTGAATATCATGGTTCATGTGATACAGCCTGGTGACAGTGGTGTGGTGACAGATAGACGGATGTATGGGTGGACGGACGGACAGCGAAGTCTTAGTAAGTAATAGGGTCCAGTTAGCCTTTGGGTATGGAACCCTAAAATCCGTACTCATTAATATACATCAACTGGTACCGTCTGTTAAATTTTAAATCATATGCCAATGAGCCATTTTATTTCTGGATCTAAAGCGTTAAAAGTTAAAAACATTCGGCCGCCTAGCCTAGTTGGTAGTGACCCTGCCTACGAAGCAGGAGGTCCCGGGTTCGAGGCATCCATTGTTGATGTACCTGCTCATATTTTTATTAAGTTATAGAGTACTTCCCGTTGACCTAGAATCACAAAATTCGGACAAAAGCACAAAATATACGGCCGGTTATGTCGCATTGCCCATACATTTCCAATGGGAATCAAAATGTATAGGGTACTTCCCGTTGACCTAGAAGTACGAAATTTGCCAAAAAGCAAGAGTTTGTAGCACAAGTACAGGAAAAATCCGAAACCCGTATAATTGTACACTGAGTTCTGTGCCACCAGTATTTTTAATTTTTAAGTACCGAAAGTCATAGCTGGGGGGATGTAGCATCCTTTGTGCGAAAACCTCGGTGGGCGAGGTGGGTTTTTAACTTCATTCCTCTCAACTGCAGAACTGCAATACTTTTTATCATGGTCTTCCATTGTTAGTTTCATAGTCTTGTAAAAATATTTATTAAATGTTACGAAAGTTAAAAAAAACTATGTATTTAGGATATGATTTTTAATCTCGACAAAAAAAATGTGGGCCTGTTTTCCCGAATGAATTTTCTCATTCACGCTCACTCCTTAGAATTCCCCAGAAGGCTTAGTAAAAAAATTAACTTGTCACATTTGACAATCGCTTCTCGATCGCATATTTCGAGAGTTAAAAATATTTAGATTTATATAAACGCCAAGCATAATTTGAACTCTTAATACGCTAACGCGATCGAGAAGTGATTATCAAATAACTACAACAATTTTTTTTACTAGGGCTTTTTACGACCAGTTGGCGTAGCTGGTAGTGACCCTGCCTGCTATGCCGATGGTCCTGGGTTCGAACCCCGGTAAGGGCATTTATTTGTGTGATGAACACAGATATTTCCTGTTAGTTCCTGAGTTATGGATGTTTTCTGTGTATTTGTATATTATGTATATCGTTGCCTGAGTACCTACCCGTAACACAAGCCTTCTTGAGCTTACTGCGGGAAGGAAGAATGTCCTGTATTTTTTTTTGCTTGGTAAATAGGATCGTTTAAAAAAAAATTACGGATGCCACTTAACGCAGATGACAGCAGGTTTACCGCTAGCTCACCTTGTACCGTGCAATGTTGCAGTCGGTGTAATTTGGATAGTTATAAATACTGCAAGGTCGACCAGTCCAGCGCCTTTTACTATGGCACCAAGGATAACCAATAAAAACTAGTTATCTAAACATACTTTACTTAGCCATTTTTAATTAGAAAACTCCTGTGAGTATCAGACATATTAAAATTCTTATATCGGGTTACTCATACTCACGTCAATAAAGTCGAAAATAGCTCGACATGCAGTGTACGTAGAGCAGCCGCCGCGGCTAGACGCATGACTTATTCATGATAAGGGACACGGACTGTTCCGAAACATGTGGAGCTTATTTCGACTTTATTGACGTGAGTAACCCGATATAAGAATTTTAACATACTTAGCCACTTGCAACCAGGGTTAACCGGTAACCTGGAGTTAAACAGTCCAATTTCATACAAAAACTGGCCAAGTGCGAGGTGGACTCGCCCACCGAGGGTCTGTACAAAGGATGCCCCCCATTTATGACCTTAGGTACTTAAATCTACTGGTGGAACGGAACTCTCAGCGTGCGGCAATTATACTGTTTACGGGTCTTTGTCCGGTACTTGAATCATAAAATTTGGGCAACGGTCAACGGGAAGTACCCTATACATTTTGATTCCCATTGAAAATGTATGGGAAATGCGACATAAACAGCCGTATTTTTTGATTGCGTCATGCGTCAACATGCGTCATGGTTAATGCTGTGCATACGGCCCGCCTGATGGAAAGCGGTCACCGTAGCCTATGGACGCCAACTCCAGGGGGGTGCGTTGCGTCCCTTGCGCGTTGCCGACCCATTAAAATCAACTGCATGCAACTCCTGATAACCACACAGGTACGATGCGCTCGTGAATCGTGATTCATAACCGCGTAGGTAATCTTTGCGGATTGTTAAGTTTTATGATGTTTGTCTGGCTTGTTGTTCTCAATGAGCGCGGAACCTCAGGAAGTTGTAGTACCTAACGAAAACGAACGTATTACTTGATATACCATAGGGATGACGACTATTGAAAAACTATTGTTCTATTTAGTCTGTCAGTTGGATTATCCAAAATTATTAGACATGTACAATTGTAAAGCATGAATTAAATCATTTATTATTTATAGTAAATGTTTTGATTCATGTTTTTAAGTAGGCACACTACTATATATAAATTATAAATTGAAAGAGATGTCATATACTACTGAAAAAGTGATCAAGGTCCCCGTTGAGCAGGGCTGGGATCGAACCAGCGACCCCCTGCTTTCGCGGTGGGCTTTGTTTCTGCCGCGAAAGCAGGAGGTCGCTGGTTCAATCACAGCCCTGCTCACCGGGGACCATGATCACTTTTTCTGTAGTATGTGACATCTCTTTCAATTTATTAGACATGTATTTTTTAGTTTTTGAGGATAAGTAAAATTTAAGAGGATGAAGAGCATCGAAGTTTTGGCGTAGGGGATTGTTACTAGGTAAGAATTGTACCTAATTGTGACGTCATACGAAACTTGAATGCACTGTATATTTCACTTGACCAACAAAATAAAAAAAATTGGTTGAATATGTTTGAGTAATGTTACAGACGAATTTAATAACAATATATAAATAATAGAGTCTATTAGTCTATTCATAGTGTTGTGTTTCTGTTGGTGAGTAAGGTCACCAGAGCTCCAAGATGATTCACTGTGTTGACAGCTGGGGACTCACGGAGCTGACTGTACAATAATCAGCAACCCAATGAAAAAAATGGACACGAATTATTGGGCTGCCGATAATTTTGGCTGCCTTTTATACGGACTCATGACGCATAGCGCACTCTCGCTCCTGCACACAGCCAACCACGCAGCTCCCAAAAACAGAAAACCGTGTAAAATCTAACGTAACGTAAAAGTGAAACCGAACTTACTTTCGTTCGGTTGCGCGCATTAGAAAGGCTCTAGTCACTTTTAAATTGCGTTTTTTGGCCTACAATATACTTATGGCGTTATTCATAAACGCACTCAACAACAGTTTAGCTAAATGATTGTTTGTCCCTATCTGTCACCTTGATAATCGCGTTTGTCAGAATGGGAGAAAACATAATTTAACTAAAGCCTGTGTTAACTTTTTTATGAATAAGGCGGTTAGGGTTGCTACATGGAAAAAGCGGTCAAGTGCGAGTCGGACGAAGGGTTTGTTGGAGATCCATCATCCAGGAGATGATCAAATATAAATAAAATATAAATAGTTCTTTATTAATATTTCTATAAGGTAAAATTTCATCGTTCTAAATATTACTACTGAGTTCTGCCCGCGACTTCGACCACGCAAAGGTCGTTAAACTGTCCTGGCTTCTTGCAGCTGATAACATATGGAGGTCAGAGAATGTACGTTTTTCGGTCTGCAATATGTTTAAATTGCGTCCATATTACTGTAATATTGCAACAAAATCTGCTCGCGACATCGTCCGTGAAGAGGTCGTTAAACTGTCTAGGGAGGTCAGAAAATGCAGGGCATTGAAGGATGCCAGATAGTAGAGTAGAGTTATAGAGTTCTGGGAAGTTATAGAGTTCTGGTGTAGTATCATCGGGTAATTATTGTATTATTCTTTTGCGAAACTTTTTTGTTGAAACAAATAACATGTTTTAACAAAAAAGTGTTGCCCGTTGACTGATGTTATGATAACTGACTCGCGGTTTCTTGCCACAGTTGGGGTTCTATACCGAAATGGTAAAAATAAACCCTTATGGTGCTCAGTCTGTCTGTCACGTCGTTAAAGATCTCGAGAACTAATTAAGCTAGATAGTTAGATTTGAAATTTGGAATAGTTATAAATAAAACCCAGACAAATTGAGAGAGGATTTATTATAAATTTAAATTTCTCTCCAGTCTTTATTTTGTCACTTGGGGAGCCTTTATATCTCCAAATGTTATTAGTATTTCATTTTGACGTTGGGGGACCTTTTACATCTCCAAACTTAATTTACGAGTATTATTAACTAGAGAGACTATACATCTATTGCCATATTACCTACTTAATACATTTATTTTAATATTGTTTACTCAGGTTTTGGCTGTTGTATTATCAGTATTTAGATTATACTTTTACTTCTCATTATATATTGTAAATGTTTGTACATGCAAATGCTTTATTGTAATGCTTATTGACTTGTAGAAGTGCCCTTGAGGCCTACTTGCAGAATACAAATTTGAATTTTGTGTCGGTACAAGACAAAATTCGATGGATCCGAGTTCGCGCGGATAATTCCATAGACCTGCTAAAGGTTCACTGGCCTGTTGTAAAACTACATTATTGCAGGGAAGTGACACCCGGCTGGCAACGGTTTCCTTTGATTTATGTATACCATGCTTCCGGAATTTCTGAACGCAACCGTTCTGTGCGTCAATCATCGCAAGAGTCTTCCATACGTTTAATTTAATTAATTAATAATAAATAATGATTTTTTTATTTTTATTTATTTACAAAAAAATATACAGCATGACAGAGAAACCAAGGCACTGTATAATTCAACATTCAAGTATGTACAAAGGTAGCATCACTTAATTATAGTAACTAGCACACAGAATTGTATAATACGAGTAAATCAGTCCAACGTCTCACAGTACGCCAGACATGTTCGACAAACATTTGCCCAATGGTCTGTAAAAATATCAGTCTCTGGTGCCCATGACAGAAGGGAGTTCAGAAACCTTAGGGCCCGCACGGCTGGAGAGTTACTATGCGCGACGGTGCGAGTAGTATGATAATAGCAGAGCTGCGTGCGAGCAGAGAGGTATACATCGATGTAGCCCTGTTATAGGTGTAAATTAGACCTAGGTAATATGCATTGATTTAGAGTTGAAAATGAGAGCGGAAACTTTCATTGATTATTTTCCTAAAGAATCCGAAAAAAACGAGTCGTCTGGGAAAAAAATCGGACTTTTTCCAGACTTTTTCAACGCAATCCCAGACATTTCTGCTTGGAAATAGTAAGTAAGGTTTTTATACAATAGCGTAAACAGTGGACTTGCCCACGCTTGCATAACGATGGTGGGTAATGGTGTTGTTACGTTGCTGTCTCGCAACACGCAAGGTTAGCTGTGATGGCTTTCCAAGAACAGTTATATTGTGTATATAGTGACAAGGATCTGGTCTCGTTCGTGAATAGATCAGATAGAGTCATGGCTTTTTCTTAAGCTTGTGTTGCTCCGAAAAAAAGGAAGGCATATATAGTCTGACAAGCCAAAGCTGCACTTAATTTGTTTTTAATTATGTGCGTACCTTTTTCGGTATGAAAAAAATAGGGAGACCTTAGAATTTTTTAGTTTTCCGTAGACAAAGGGGTAAATGGTGACCCTATCATTAAGACTGACACCATGCATGAGCCGTGGTTGAAATTTTCACAGATGATTTTTTAAATTTATTTATTTGAAAAATATGGAGTGTTTGCAAAAAATATTGGTTCAATACGAATTTAAGCTAACACCCTGTACAAATTTTCGCAGTAGGAGGTGGGTCATTCTCGATTTCGCTAGAAATGGGGGACATTCCGAAATACCTTTTATGTCGTCTTTTCTCTATTAAAAAATCGTCACTGTTATTGCTAAGTTTAAAGTAAAAATCCAACGTTCATCGCCTGTCGGAATGCCAGGTGTTAAATCTAAGTGAAAACAGTTTTTCCATTCGAGGTCATGATGTCACAGTGCCTTCCCCGGCAATCAAACCCGGCCTTGGAGACAGCGGGATGTTTCCCATGCGCACGGTCAATCAGGGCCTATACCACGAAAATTGAAATATTACGGATTTATTTCCCCATCTCTATCAAACTTGCATATTAGAGCGACAAAGAGGTTTTCCCGTCAATGCCAATTTTGGATGTGCATAGTAGGTAGGTATGTACCTACCTACTATGCTTTTGTATGTACAAAAACTTAACTAATAAGAATTAAATAAATCAAAAATTAACTTAATTAAAACATTACCATGAATAATTATTTAAGGCGGAGGCGGCAGAAACGCTGAAAAGGCGAAAATAAAAATAGTTACCGTCAACTAAACTAGAAACCTGCTGAAGTGGCAGTGGGCCGGCCACGTCTGTCGCAAAACCGGTGAGCGTTGGAGCAAAAGGGTTCTCGAAAGGGCACGCCTCCTCGGCAAACGTAGTCTGGGACGCCCTCCTGCCAGGTGGATCGACGACTTGAGAAAGGTGGTAGTGGATGGATGAGGGTCACGAATGACCGTACTTTGTGGCGCACCCTTGGGGAGGCATACGTCCAGCAGTGGACTGCAATAGGCTGATTGATTGAAACTCGAAACCTGGGGATTCCTGCGGACGCTCCGGCCGTGGAATGATGCCCCCTACCGAGGTTTACCCGAAAGATTACAGTATGGGGTTCTTAAAATTCAAGGGTCGGTCGACTACGTCTCGTTTTGTAATAATAGACCCGAGAATTATGAGCTGTTGCATACACTAGTTTTTCTACGACGGCAAAAATAGCGAAAAAAGCGAAATCTTGAATGGTGGTTGAAGGTGGAAGATGTTGTATGCCCACTATAGAAAAAAAATAACCGTGCTAATATACCATCGTTTAGCAGGGTTCTTATGGAATACCATTGACAACGTTTTAATTTATACTTTTTTAATATCGCTGTCAGTCATCTAATTGACAGATAGAAACACGGTAAAAAAATGGAATGATTGTGATTAGTACCTAATTTTTCCGTTTTTATATTTCCATATACGAGTAAAACGAGAATTTAGAAAACATTTTGTAAATCGTTACAAACACGGCCATGTTTTTGTTTTTCGCACAAATGAATGAACACGATTGTTTATATTCGTCACTAATATGAAAGTTTCCTAAATATACTAAAAACCTGCAACAACTTTAGTACCTATTGTCCCTATTGAAATGTGATTGTGCTGATCCATTGAGTAAATATCATTAGTAGTGGAGTCATTTAAAAGTTGAAGTCACATTAAATGGACATCCAAATTTCTCTGTATGGGTTAATTCTTTATCGTATTGTATACCTAGCTGTGAAGTTATGATTCGATATCAGCTTTCGTTTTTTAGATATATGACTTTTTTTAAAATATTGTATATTTAGTAAAGAATAATTCGCACCGTGGAGATATCTTACACAGTGGGTTATGATGGTAATATTAATACAAGATTTAAATTTCTCCCGATAAAATATAAAATTGTAGTATTAATGACCCAAATTAAGTTTTATTTTTATTTTTATACCTTAGAAATTCGCACAGTGGGAGAAAACAAATACAATATAATCTAACAGTAGTTTTAAGATGATCTTCGCATTTTCTCCAAAGAGACTTCTTTATTTAAAGCGCAACAAGGAATTTTCGTTAACAAACACGAAATAATGCTATGCGCAGAAAATGGACATCTCTGTTCTTTTTGTAAGAAAAAGCGAAAATTATTGAAGAATAACATTGCATAAATTTCTCCACATATTACATACTATTTACACTATAGAAAATCGAAAATAACTTTTTCAGCAAACCAACGAAACGTAGGTGCTGCCATCTAGTAAGTTCCCCATATAACCGTAAATAAGCTTAATATAATGTAATAACGTAGGCTTAATAGGGAAGTATCTGATGATTATTTTATGTAAAAAAGGCTAAAATAATGTAAAACTAAGATTACTGCGTTATTAAAATATTTTTAGTTGTGTATTTTAGTTGTTTAAAACGAAACTTAAGTTGCTTGAAACGGAACTTTTTTTGGAAAACTAATCACCGTCCGTTCAGTAATGTCATCATCGTTTGTGACAGCTTGTCAATTTGATATAGGTAAACAAAATTTATCTTGACAGCTATGTATTCGAAAAACAAGATTTCGAAGTAAAGAACTGTTCAATTTGTTCTTTGTAAAGTAGTTTATTTATTATAACTTATTTATATTTACCGTGCTAAGTTTACGAAACGTACATTTCCCTAAAAATAGCTTTATAACAGTTTGGCTATGAAATCAGCAGTCTTATATTATACTGTGTCTGAAGTTGAAGTACCCAAGTAGCAAACAAGAATAGTGATTAAATCTTACATATCTTAACTTTATCTTAAATAATAATTAGCTAAATTTAAAACGACTCAGTTCAGTCATTTTAATCTTAAAAACTAAATAGTTTTAAGCTACTGCTACTTTAGCAAGTTAAGAATACCTTAAACCTAGTTAAGTATGCTAAAAACTATTTAGTATTAAGTATGTCTACAGTTAAGTCTAAAAATGCGTATTTTACTCAACTCAGATTATTTGGAAGCTCACTTAAGACTCAATTATATAATTCAAGTATTAGTTTAGAATTGCAAAGTAAAAACTGATTTTGGTAGATGAACTTAAGATGATTGTAATACTAAGCTCTATTAATTGGGTTAATGAAGACTATTGTATTCAATTTTTGCTAAATTTAATAAAGTTTAAGTGAAAATAGGTTTAACGGGACGTTTTTAACCGAACTAGAACCATTCAAAGATAGACGAAATAAAAAAATATATTTAAAAAATCGTCAAATTGTGTGCGACCAAGTGCTTCAAACGTTACCAGTGCGATGCGTGAGACTTCGTTAGTAGTACCAAGTACATCTTCGAGTGATACTTCGGTATCATTATGCAGGACTGGGTATGTGCCGATTTAGATATTTTAGAGTCGTCGGGAGCATTCACATTTATTAGCGAGGCGCATGGATCCCGCCGTTTTCTCGACCACTGTATAGTAACTAAGGCCGCATTACGGCATTACCGAGTGTTATTGATGTTCATGTTACATACTACGATGTTATGTTGGTCTGATAATTTTCCACTCATAGTAAAATGCAAATTGAACGTAGCGAGGAAAATCACTAATGTCAGCTTGGTTAATAAATAATACAAATAAAGTGAAGTGGGGACAAAGAAATGTCCACCAAATAACGGAATATTTGAAAATTTGTAATTTAAAGTTAAAGAATATTGATTTTCCTACTGAGTTTCAAGATTGTTGCGGTAGGTATTGCGACAGTGTATGTCATAGGAGCCTTGTTGACCAACTGTGTACTGTAATTGGGGCTCTATTATGTCATGCGGCTACTCTAACACATTTAAGTAATAAGTATTAGTGGACGTAAAAATACTTTAGCCGGATGGAACAAGCATGTGAAGGAGGCCCACAGTCACGCCAAAAGAGCGTTCAGAATTTGGGAATGGTATGGGAAACCGGGCTCAGGGACGGTGTAATGACATGTTGGAGGCGCGTAAAAAAGTCTTTAAAGGAAGGTTGAGGTGGTGTCAGAACCATCAGGACCAAATTAAAATGGACCTGCTGGCATCACATCACTCTAGTGGAGATTTCGGGGCCTTCTGGAAGGCCACAAATAAATTTAATCCTAAGAACGGCGTGCCTGTGAGTGTTAATGGAGTTTCAAATCCTAAAGAAATAGCTAACTTTTTCAGAGACCGGTTTAAAATTAGTTCGCCCTTAGGTCCTGCATGTCGGAATATCGAATCTGGAACTTTAACCATACAAGATGGAGTGCGGGGTACGCCAGCGAGGGTTTGAGCTCACCCTTGATGTCTATACGTACGTAGACCCACTTATTGAGCAACTGAGCGGTACACATGTCGGATGCCATGTTGATGGCGTATGCCTAAACAACATTACGCGGATGATATGTTGCTACTGGCTCCCTCCATTAGTGCGCTTCGGAAACTTTTTGCCATATGTGAATCCTACGCCTCCTCACACGATTTGCTTTATAACGGGAAGAAGAGTGAATTTATGGTTTTTAAGGCTGGTAACAAGTCCCTGACGAGAGTCACTCGCTTCAAGTATCTCGGGCATATTGTTACTGACGATCTGAAGGACGATGCCGACATAGAAAGGGAACGGAGAGCATTATATTATTATAACTACTACGAGCTAATATTGAAAAACCCTTATTTTTTTTATAATTTCACCATAATTTTCTTACCGTATAGATAAAAAATGAATGATTAGCTTAATGTTACTGTAACTACTTAAATAACATCAAGAATAATATTGGCCGCCCAGATCAGTAAAATACCACACTGCAACATTCAAAAGTTCAAAAATAGAATTTTGGCCAATCCTATGTTAAAAATCTGGGAGTACACCGGGAATGCACAGCACTGCGCCGGGCGAGGCTATTATATGAAGTTATGATTCAGATTCAGAATTCAGATTCATTTATTTCTACAGTGTATTACCTACATGATTTTGCATTACAAATTAAAAATTCGTAATTGAAATATGAATACAAGTTGAGTTAGCCAAAATGTGTTTTCATCACAGGACATACAGAATGAATATTATATACCTAAGTATTATAAATTTAATGGCTCTTCTTGCATAAAACTTACCGTAAGTTGGACGACAACTTACGACAACAAGTCAAAACTAAGGATTCTATTGAGTCCCTTTAAGTATTAAGTAGAACGGTTTTTAGTATAAGTTAAGTATAATATATCTAAATCGGTACTTCTCCAAATCCAATGTGTCTATACTTTATCTAAAGTAACCTTACAAAATCAGTATCGTTTAAAGTCATACTTCGCTAAGAGTAATAAGACTTAACGCCATTTTACACTTGTAATAAATAAAACAAATTTAAAATTTCGATGCTGATTCTTAAAAAATAAAGTTCATTGAAGTTAGATTTTTGTTATATCAATAATAATTGCATTTATATCTCAAATACATTTACAGAAAAGTAGTATTCTGCGCTGTATATAAGAAAATTTTCATTTTGCAACATAATATTCCAAATTTTAACTGTTTTTTTCTAGTATTTTGTAAGCCCGTCTTTTTTATAGCACTTTCGATCAATTCTACACGACAAACAATCGTGCGTTGTAGTTTTAAAAACCTACAAGGTAATACAACTGTATTTTCTAAAAATAATAAATAGTAACATAATCGCCATTTTGATAACCTTCAATGAATTCTCTTTTTAGTAAAAGAGTTAGCCATGTTTTCTAAAATACATCTAAAATACAATCCATGAGTAAAAAAAGGTTTAAAGTTTTCTTTATTAAGAGAAGGTCGAATTTGTGCAACTCAGTGTTAATAGTTTTAAGTCAGTATTGTAGATATCTTTAAGTATATTTCTTGGTCTTAAATCAACCTTCAAGATATCTTGAAATCCAAGTTTAGAGATCTGTAAACCCTCATTCTTAAGTAGGGTTTAAGTTTGTCTAAACAGATGTCTTAACTCTTTCTTGAAATTTTCTTAAATACTGTGCCCACTTTGTCTTAACTGAGTCTTGGGGGATATCTTCAAGATATCTTCAGGGACATAATGGTTTTAGCCAAGACAACAGCAAGAATTTGTCTAATTGTCTTCAAGATATCTTCAATACCTTTTTAAGACATTTGATTGCTACTTGGGTACCTACTATCGGCAAGTGAGACCGGCACTTTGACCCACTGAGCAGAGCCCAATAATTTTAAAATACTGATGTGAACAAGATGAATCCTCATCTAGGTACTACAGTTATGCCATCTTTAGAACGAGGCTGTTATCAAAGT
The DNA here is from genome assembly GCA_949128165.1 of Lathronympha strigana. Taxonomy (NCBI): domain Eukaryota; kingdom Metazoa; phylum Arthropoda; class Insecta; order Lepidoptera; family Tortricidae; genus Lathronympha; species Lathronympha strigana. The sequence continues at coordinate 9,292,690 of OX421926.1, read as the reverse complement.
CGTATCTCGGCGCAGGAAGTGGTAGACGGTGAGACAGGCGACCTAGCGATTTGCTGTGCGTGACAAATTAAACATGACGGCGAGTTGTCAAAAGCAAACTCACTTGGGAGCATCAATTGAAAAAAGCTGGTTATCGAGTAACTGCAATCATTGGTGCAATCTTGTCTATGCCATGACTTTATGTCTAGTCAAGGTAAAATTGAATTATTTTAAGACTAATTGAAATTAAGGTTGTGATTGTTCAGTGATATCAATAACATGTTTCATGGGACCTATACTGACTGATAAATCTTTGCAATAAAATTTATTTCTAGGTGGATGTAAACATGTGGCTGCTGTATTGTTCTGGTTGCATCAAATATCAGAAATGCTGTCAATAACCTCGGTACATGCCACTGGAAACTGTCAAAACATTCGTTGGTAAAGTCACTTGTGAAAGCTAAGGACTTTGGTCACATTCCAACCAATGATAGTTTTTCGCAAGTAAGTAATTTCCTACTTTATAAGCATATAAATTGTTTGTAACAACTTAACAGAGTAACTTAGTCCCAAACTAAGCAAGGCTTGTACTGCAGGTACATTTATAGTTACTAATATGTATAAGAACCTACATAGATGGCTTTAGTCATCACAAACAGATATGTTCTTTCTTATGATGATTCAATATATATATGTTCTATTTACAATACCTATAAGGCCTGACTGAACTATAACTTACGGATATTGCATGGCATGAGTGTTGGTTTGAAGTGCTTAAACATACCTGTTTATTTTTAGATGAACATATTGGGTGAATTAATAGAAGCAGTTCAGGATTGTTCGGTACTCCTAGGAAAATAATAGCAATACCAGCATGCACAATATCTGTTCATAAATGATCGGGGAACTCAACTCTCCCCAGTCACTTTTTAAATATTGACTATGGAAATGACAGGAAAAAATAAACATGGTTTTTAATTACACGAAATAACACCAGCCAAGTGCAAGTCAGACTCGCACCTGAAGGGTTCCGTACCATTATCTATAAAAACCTCCAAAAAAATGTTTGTTCATACTACTGATTTACCTTCCTTAAACAAATATTTTATGTGAGCAAAAACAACCCCCTATTATGAAATAGTATTAGGTATGTTACTCATTTGTTACTGATTTAGAGGTCGCTCAGATTGTTATCTTCTGCAATTAACAAATACAAACTAATTTATTTTCATACATGTCTGTACTGAAAAATTGCTGCACTATGAGCGACCTTTAAATGATGTTTAATTACTCTAAAAGTGGGCATAATTAGTTTATATGTGCCTATTTTGGACAAAAAAACCTTGTGGAGAAGGAATATTCTCAACTTTTTTTTTGGACCACCCTAATCATCATCACATCCTAAAAAAGTACTTTAGTACTTCTGATACTGGTAATAAAAGTGAAAATATGCCCAGAACAAAGTCATACAAATACAGTCAGTCAAACAATCTAGTGCTTTCCTATTTTTTTTTCTTATGACTGCTACTATCTATGTGCAGTTCCACCACTGTTAACTGACTATTTGTAATTCTTTTTGCAATGGCATAAGGTCTACCAATGGTTGCTTGAAGTTGTGGTTCTTTTATCTAACATATTTAATTAGTATTTAGGGAACTTATTAAACCTTTTTTTATTTTTTGTTACAGATCCAACTACACCCAATAATAATGTGCTGTTTGATAATAAGGCCATTGTGTCTCTGTCTCTACTGAATGATGCGACAAGATTCTCTGTACTTAAATGCCATATTTCCAAATCTACAATATTACATTACCTAACTAGTGCGGTAAAACAAAGAAAGGCCGAGATCGCAGATGTTTGCGACCCGAGCTGCAAGCGAGGGACGTAAATATGCGATCAAGGGCTTTATTTATTACCTCACGTGTTAGGTACATCATTATATGCCTACACTTGGGCAGAAATCGGCTTTTTCAGTACGCGTAGCGTGCGGAAAAAGGCATTTTATGACCAGGTGTGGCATAAAATATTTATTATAATTTGGCCTGTCATAAAAGAAGTCCTTATTAAGGTGTAAGCCACATATGTCGAGATTTAAGAGGGGCAGAGTAAAATCAACGAAAACAGCAGTTGCCGTTAAGCGTCTCAGGGTCATAATTCTTCACAAAGATATACAAAATGTATGTTAACAGGTTCTCAAAGAGCATGTTTACACCGCATTTTTCATAATAATCGAAAATAATGTATACTTTACTAAACACATCAACGCAAAAGTACAGTAAACTTGTGAAAACATGTGTTAGCGTTAAACCTCTCCTGAAAAAAAAAATAGTACTGTATTTTTAGAAACATACTAAATACAATCTCAAGTATGTTAGCTAAACTGGAATTTTTATTTTATGCCAAAATACTCTTTGGTTATTTTATTATGATTTATTGAAAATGCCCTCATAATCCGCCATACAAAATTACTATGGGATCTAGACGTTGAAATATAACAAGTGATCAACACCCAAAATAGCCAGTCTGCCCCGACCTCTCGAAGCGACACCACGTCTCGTTGCGGAGCGATTTCACCTTGAGATATATTGTGTACGTATACTGTGCTACACGAGTGGCAAAATCGGGTAAGGTCAAACACAAAGGTGTTCCATCAACTCGTTCTTGAGTTCCGATGACCTTCTTTATGCTCCATCATCAGACCTTGACAACATTAAAATGTCAAAGTGCACCTCAAAACAAAACCAACAAGTCCAAACACGAAGGTGTTCCATCAACTCGTTACTGAATTCCGATGACCTCCTTTTTGCTCCATCATCAGACCTTGACAACATTAGAATATCAAAGTGCACATTAAAAACACAACCAACAAGTCCAAACACGAAGGTGTTCCATCAACTCGTTCTTGAGTTCCGATGACCTCCTTTCTGCTCCATCATCAGACCTTGACCTTGACATGACAACATTAGAATATCAAAGTGACTGTGCTCGTCAAAACAAAACCTGTGAAGCTATCCGTCCATGTTGAGAGAGATAGCAAATGTGACGTTTTCAGGGTAAAGATACCATATTGTTGCTTATTGATAAGGTGCTTCTGTCATAAGGAATCACTAGGAAATCAACCTTATCAGCTGGCGACAATGTGGTACCTTTACCAAGAAAACGACACAATTTTTTAACGATTTCATAATATGTGACGTTTTGCGGTGAAAGGTACCTTATGGACGATCGGCGCTTACGCTGATAATAAAGACGCTGATACTAATGCGCTGCTACGTGACGTAAGCGCCGACCGTCCATATGGTACCTTTAGCCGTAAATAGCCACATATTAAATCATAAAAAATGTGCTTGTATTTAGAAAAAGGCACTTTGCCATTCTGCCGGTTGTCGATAAGGCGCGAATGTCATAAATATTAGTTTAGAAATGAACCTTATCAACAACCGACAGAATGGTACCTTTCTTTAGTACTAAATACAAACACAAATATTAAAATCGTTTGGAAAAACCAAACAAATATTAGGTGAATTCATACAATATCAGTATCAAAGGGTTATAACAATGAGGAATTCTAAGTTACAACCTTTTAACGCCCGAATAATGACGTGCCGGTTTAGTAGTGTGCGTGCGCACGCACACAGATAGCGAGCAGCGCGGGGCCGCTAAATGCCTATTTCGTGTCCGCGGCAAAAACTCTGCCCCCTCTTAAGCGTTTCTTGTATGGAATTTGACAGTTTAACTCGGGGTTAGCGGCTAGGGCCCTGGGTGGTGTAAGTAGGCGTAAAAGGAATAACTTTATCCCATCCACATGTTAAAAGAACCTGGTCTAGTTTTTGTTTTAATTGTAAGAATTGTAGTTTAGTTCTGTTTTTATTTTTCATGGAAAGTGGATTGCCTAGAGATACATAACCTAATCAAAAGCTCCCAGATCCCTATTTAGTTAATGGTACTTAACACACAAAAGGCGGTTTAGCCAAGTTAGGTACTTATAACTATAAGTATACATAGGTATAAATACACATTAAGTCTTGGGAAAATAAAACCACATATTATGTAGCATAAATATATTGTTTTTATTCAAACTGATCCTTTTTAAATGTAGGGTAAGTATACCTACCACTTAATAACATTTTTCATCACGACACGAGGAATGTACAAGCAGTAAAATATTAGGTATTTACAAATTATATCAAATTAATGCTACTTTATACATTTAACTTTCTAAGGGCCACTTGCACAACCCGAGGTTAGCCACATAACCCGGATTTAAACGTTTTTTTGTATTGAATTTGATAGCTCAACGCTGGGTTAGCGGCTAACCCTGGGTGGTGCAAGCGGGCCTAAGAGCAAGTTCAATATACTTTCTTACTTAAACCCAGTCTTCCACTCCTCTGGTCTAATTGTGATAAGTTGTACAAACAACTGTATGAATTTGTTTTTGCTCATTGTAAATCAGTAGTAAGAACGAACATTTTTTGGCAGTTTCTATAGATAATGGTACGGAACACTTTGGGTGCGAGTCCAACTCGCACTTGGTCGGTGTTATTTTGTGTTATTAAAAACCATGTTTATTTTTTCCTCTTTTATTTTCATACTTAATGTTTCAAAAAGTGACTGGAGAGAGTTGAGTTCCCCAATCATTCTTGAACAGATGTTGTGCATGCCGATATTGCTATTATTGTCCTAGGAGTACCGAAGAATTCTGGACTGCTTCTATTAATTCACCCAATATGTTCACCTAAAAATAAACAGATATGATTTAAGCACTTACAACCAATACTTATGTCATGCAATACCAGTAAGTTATAGTTCAGGCCCTATATGTATTGTAAATTAGAACATATACTTTGAATCATCATAAGAACATATCTGTTTGTGATGACTAAAGCCATCTATGTAGGTTCTTATATAAATTATAACTATACTATGAATGTACCTGCAGTACAAGCGTTGCTTAATTTGGGACTAAGTACTTTGTTATTTATTTATCGTATGGATTTTACACACTGGTATTTTACATCAATAATAACATAATATACATCTAACATCTGTTAAACTGTCAAGAACAAATTATATGCTTATAAACAGACATAGGAATCGGTTAGGCAAATTTTCTTAACAGGTAAGGACTTCCTATATCGATAAACTCAGTTATCGACGCTACTTCTATATACTAGTGATCACTCGAAATTTTTGCTTGTAAAAGCAATCATTATCACACATCAAATTAAATAATAGCTCAAGTATTTTCTTTTATTAAAACAGTTTTAGAAATTTTACTCCTAACAATATATTTCTTTATGAATGTCCCATCTACTATTGTTAAAGTTAACAACCAGAATTTGTTGCATATTTACGGGCATTAAAACCATCTTCGTCTTGGCTGATAAATCCTATTTTAAAGTGCAATAGGTATTACACGCTCCCTTTATATAACCTTGCGATTATTTAAAATATGTTATGTTGATCAATAGTAACAAAAAACACACAATGTTGGGGGAGATCACTGGTATATAAAGGAACATTGATTTAAATTGAGTTTATTGATAAAGGAAGTCCTTTTCTGTCATAAAATTTGCCCCACCGATTCCTATGTCTGCTTATAAACTAGAAAATTACTTACTTGCCAAAAAGTATCATTGGTTGGAATTTGACCAAAGTCATTGCCACACTCTTAGCTTTCACAAATGACTATATACCATCACATGTAGAAAGATTTGACATTTTCCAATAGTATGTTACCAAGATTATTGACATCTTTTCTGATCTTCTATGTAACTAGAACAATAGGGCATCCACATGTTTACATCCACCTAGAAATAGCAAATATTTTATTGCAAAGATGTATCAGTCGGTATAGGTGCCATGAAACATGTAATTGTTATCACTGAACAATTTTTACCTTCACTAAACATGCAGTTTTGGCATAGACAAGATTGCACGAACGCCTGGTTCTAAAGGCATAACTGTAGTAGATGAGGATTCATCTTGTTCACATCAGTATTTTAAAATTATTGGGCTCTGTTCAGTGGGTCAAGATGCGGGTGTCACTTGCCGATAGTACTTCAACTCCAGAAACAGTATAATATGAGACCGCTGATTTCATAGCCAAACTGTTATAAAGTTATGTTTAGAGAAATGTACGTTTCGTAAATTTACCACGGTAATGATAAATAAGTAATAATGAATATTAACTACTTTACAAAGAATAAATTGAACAGTTTTTTTCAGTTTCAAGGTTAATTTTGTTTCTATCAAATTGACAAGCCGTTACTGAACGGTGATTGGTTTTTAAAGAACGTTTCGTTTTTAGTAACTTTATTGAATATATTTTGCTAAAATACACAACTAAAAATATTTTAATAACGCAGTAATCCTAGTTTTATAGTATTTTAGCCTCTTGCATCTAAAATAATTATAAGAATCTGAAATGCAACTTCCTTATGTCAAATTTTTAAATTATAATTTTACTGATTCCATTACAACTTTACCCCAATACCAATAGTGATTATAAGCCTGGCTATCTGGCTATGTAGTTATTAGTGAATTATCGTGAATGGACACCTACACGCCTACCACGAACATCGAAAATTAGCATTGACGGGAAAACCTCTTTGTCTCACCAATATGCAAGTGTGACAGAGATGGAGATACAAATCCGCAATCGTTCGATTTTCGTGGTATAGGCCCTACCTGTGAAATCTCGCGCGGGTAATACAAATAGCTCAGGATTCAAAATATGATTTTATTCATACAATATTATAGATAGCTGAGAGATTTTTTTGTTTTGTACTTACATGTTTACGAGATTTTATAAAACACAAAAAAATCCATCTGTCCATATACTCTACGCCGCTAGTAATTTTTTTAAGCTTAAATTGTTAACAAAAAAAATATGGATTACTTTATGGCGGAGATTTTTGTGTATTGACATTGTAAATAAATATATCTTAATTGTCATATATTTAATATATATAAGTTGCTGGTAATATTCTTCGTAAACCAAAAACTAAGGTTTTAAAATTTTGTGGAAAGGAGGGTAAAGAGGTAAACCTGGAGAAAACTAAAAATATATAATAAGTGATTATGTGATATTACCATGGTATAAAATCTTCACAGTGCGATTTATTGTTTTCGTATTTTTTTTCGATGGAATTATTAATTCGAATTTATTACTATAATAAAGATATTTTTGAGGAGATTTCTACACATTTATTATATTCGTAGCAGAGGTAATCACGTGTCATGATTTCTCCACAGTGCGAATTAATGTAGATTTTTCATATAAGTCAAACTGTGCTTCCCGGACTATAGGCAATTCTCACACTGACGTGAATCTTGCCATTTGCTATTCAATGTTCCGACAAGTGTGCTTGACCATGACAATTACCATGCAGTCGATAGCGACTGTGCGATTCTTACTTAAATATAATAAATAAATATTGTGAGACCTTTGGACCCTGGGGACCTGGAGCTCACGGGATTTTCAGGGAGCTGGCTAAGCGCCCCGTGGAAGTGTCAGAGACCGGAGGGCTGGCTCGTATCTTGCCCAGCGAATCGGCATCGCTATTCAGCGGGGCAATGCCACCAGCCTTCGGGGCACCCTACCGTCTTGCGCTGAGCTAGCTCCCATTTTTTATTTGTAAATAGTTGTACTAGATATATGAATTTTTATTTTCTTTATTGTTATTATTTTAGTTTAGTTATTTTATGTATATTGGAATTGTATGTATTTAGTTTCTGAAATAAATTCTCCTCTTCTAAAATTATGTAGGTACATTTTAATACACCGCGAATATACTTGTGGGACAATCTTACACAAATCGACCTAGTCCCACGCTAAGCTCAAAAGGCTTGTGTTGTGATGTGGGTACAGTATAAGTTTTTCGTAGATTTAGCGCAGGCGCTAGTTTTACGATGCGAATGCCATTTCACCTTCCAACCCAGAGGGTAAACTAGACCTAATGGAGTAATCCCATCCAAAGTCCGGTTACTCCGGTTTCCTTCGCAGAAAAGCAATTGGTAAATATCAAATTAGGTATATTTCGTACATAAGTTCGGAAAAACTCTTTGGTAAGAGCCGGCTGGATTTGAACCTCAAAACCAACGCTTGTCTGCTTTTTATCCCCGTAGGATTCGGGATGACTCATTAGAACGGGACGGCACGGGACGGGACGGGACGATCTGTTAGTTTCTATAGAAAACGTCACGTGACATCCGAGGGCTCCGAGCTATCACGTGATTCTTTCTATAGAAATTGACAGATGGTCCGGTCCCGACCCGTCCCGTCCCATCCTAGTGTGATTCATCCTTAAAACGTTGACTGTTTCATACATTTAGATATACACAGTACACACACACGCTATACTTTTAGACTATAGTTTTGTACTATTGAGAGGGATATAACTATATTATACTACTATATAGTAATATTATAAATGGGAAAGTGTGTGTGTCTGTTTGTCTGTCTTTCACGGCAAATCGGAGCGACGAATTGACGTGATTTTTTAAGTTGAGATAGTTGAAGAGATGGAGAGTGACATAGGCTACTTTTTGTCTCTTTCTAACGCGAGCGAAGCCGCGGACAAAAGTTAGTTCATATATATAGTCTTTGCAATTAACTTGTCTCTCATACGCTTTCGCATAAACATGTGAGCTAACTTTACTGCGCTGAAAGTTGACAGGCCTCAAAGAGATTTCCATACACACAGATGAAGTACTCGAAGTATTTACGATTACTATGCAAGTTTGTGGTTGTTTCATTGCAAATATGTTTTCAAAGAGAAAATGTGAATGTTTTGAAATCGTGTTTAGGAAATATGCTGGGTTTGAGAATAACTAAAGTCGAGTTTCGCTAAATATAACCTAGGAAAGTTTTGAAATGCTCGAAATCTATTCATGGGATGCACCCTTATTATATGTTCTTTAATAGCATTTTGGAGTATAAATACCGTTATCAAATTTTCTTAAATTTAATAAATATGAAAAATATAAAGTTATTTTGATGCCGATTTTAACTTTTCGAGCGAGAGAAGTGAATCCCTTTTTCGAATAGGTGGTGTGGAATTGGCATTAGTCCGGTCACGATGTTTTTCTTCACCGAAAAGCGATAGGTAAATATCAAATAATACTTCGTACATAGGCCGGGGTTTGAACCCGCAACCCTCGTATACAAACGGCCACGCGGCGCTCCTAGCAACGCCAGTAGGCCGTCAGTAATTGTTTTTTTTTTAGGGTCCCACTGCTGGGCAAAGGCCTCTCTTTCTCCACTCGACCCTGTTGTAAGAATATCCCTTCCATTCTGCACATAACGCATCCATTTCGTCCCGCCATCTCCTTTTCGGCTAGATATAATTTCGCAACTACTGGCAATGCATAAAAATGAAAACGAAGAAAGGAATAACATTCGCCAGTCGCCATGTTTTGATTAAAGTGACCGAGATATCGAGTGAACGTCCTCGTATCGCGAACGTAATTAAAATGATAAGAAGCATTGATTACCTATTTTTAATCCGGACAAAAATAAGAGATATTTCATTTAAATGTATATCAGGGGCATTTCGCAAGAATATTCCTTACGTAATTCTTCTAATACATACATACGGCTAAGAAAGCGATACTGTCTCAATATTGTGCTAAAATATATATCTGAGTGTGTAGCCAAGATGCCAAACGCTCAGTTGTTTAGGGTAGTTTTCTCTCTCTATCACTCTTTCTGATTAGGGCGACAAAGACAGTTGCGTTACGTTCGCATCTTGGTTACGCACCCAGAGCTGGGCTTTACCATGACGTCTTAACGCGATTCAGTTTAGGTTTAGTTTAGGCTCAGTTGTATGGAAGCGACTTAGTTTAGGTCTTCTACTGAATCGCGTTAAGAGTTAAGACGTCATGGGAAGCCCTCTGATATGTCTGACACGGGATCACCCAAATATTCCGAAATATTATTTTCCGAGATTCATAATCCCGATTTGTATAATCCCGAATATTGATAATTCCTATAATATATCAAAATTCCGAATTTTATAATCCCAACCTATCAAAACTCCAATCATCAAAATTCCGACTCACGAAAGCACGAATATTTAAAATTCCGATTAACATAATCCCGAATGTAATACTGATTCGGAATTTTAAAATCCTTTTTTTTTCGGAATTTTAAATAGTATTCGTGCTTTCATAACTTTCATAAGTCGGAATTTTGATAAGCGGAGTTTTGATAGGCCGGGACTTTCAAAATCGGGATTATAGAATTCGACATTAAGTTTTTCTGAATGGGGTTCCATTCCAATTGTTTGAGTGTACGTCCTCCCATGTTTGTAGAATTTAAACAGTTTAAATATTATTATATTTAAGTTAATATTGGAACGTTAGCGGTTTCAACAACATAATATACTGTATGTAAATTGTAAATATTATGCATGTCATGTGTCTTTATGTATAGTCAAGTGTAAAAATATGGTGGTGCACATCTTACTCAAAAATATGTCCCATAGCACCTTATGCCGGTGTAATAAGAGCGTAGTACCTACCATATTTATGACTTATGAGTCGATTATGTCGAACCATATTTTTGCACTTGACTGTATGTCAATATTGAAGTTGGATAACCCATGTCCTCATTTATATACAGATGTTAACACGCTTTTATTAGCTTCACTTGTAACTATGTATGTAAGAAAATCTTGGAATCTTAATTTGACCCACTTTCCGGTCTCCGATTATGATGAAATTTTGCACACGCTCTGAGTTCTGATGACAATACATGACTAGCTAAGAAACGTCATTACAAATCCAATATGGCGGCCTCCCCAAGATGGCGGACAGGCAATTTGAAATGCACCCCCATGATATGGGTATCAAATGAAAGGCGTGCTAAAAGCGTGTTTTTTAGTTTTTAACCTATTTTTACTTAAAGTTTATGTTAACGACATTTATCTCAATACTGTGTTTAATATTTTTATATAACGATTAAATATTGTGTATAAAAAATTGATATATTCATCGCACCTGCTTACAAAAATCACGTGAAACGGGGAGTTTATGTCAATTCAGATGCCTTTTCCTCGAAAGTGGTATTACAGTATGGGTTAAAATGGGAAAAGGTGGCCGGGCCGTAAATAATGTTACTTTGCTATTCCGCCAAACGTGCTAGTCAATTAGTGCCAACCCGTTATACCTACTTTCTTTTTTTTGCATGCAATTAATGTTCCCACCCTCCCGCCGCAAAAAATAAACAAATAGATATAACAAACCACCACCAATAATATAAACCTTAACACGTATTTCGCCTCTCTACGAATCATCCTCAGGAAATGCTGGAGGTCTTGTCGTACTGGCGTAATCTATTTGCGTATTTATTTTTTGCAGCGGGAGGGTGGGAACATTAATTGGATGCAAAAAATACGCAAGGTATAAAGGGTTGGCACTAATTGACTAGCACGTTTGGCGGAATAGCAAAGTAACATTATTTCCGGTGTTAATATGGAATTCCGCAAAGTAACGCCTGATTCAATACAATAAAATGCTTGTATCTTGTATAATGACTAATCGACTATGTTATGTCTATGTCTAAACATCGCGTGTCTTGTTCCAGGATCATACCAGCCCAGCAATGAGCTGATGCTGAGGTTCTACAGCTACTTCAAGCAGGCCACAGAGGGCCCGTGCGACAAACCGAAACCTGGCTTCTGGGATGTCGTCAACAGGTAACTACATAAACTATTTAGACCTCAAACTCAGGCTTAAGCCGCGGCCCAGGGGAACACTTGCCAACAGATATATCGGAGTGCAGTCTAATGCCCAATGAGGATTACCGCGAGTCGATTTTCCGCTAGGGGCGCTAGTGGAACGTAGGTCCGGCGGAACATTTCAAACGTCAGGACAATTCTCTCATACTGATACAGGTCTCACGCTTGAGTGGCGCTGCCTGGTGAGCGACAATACGTTATCTCTCATAGAGTGGTGTTCAGATATTTGTGAACGCCTTAGCTGCTCTCTCTTGCTCTTGAGACTTAAACGATTTCATTTTAAGATACACACGAGTTTTAAGAGACATACGAGTATTTTACAAAAAATCGAGAAGACGAGTCTCGTCTCATGTTAAAAATCACCGTAAATTCTTCAAAAATTGTAGGAATTGTCAGTTGGCGAAGGCTTTATGACAATTGTCACGAAAAATAAAAGTGTTTTAAATAATTTTCTTCTCTTATCTTCATGTGTCGGAATTTCGTGACATATGTCGTGTTTTTTGTAGCAACTATCAAGAGCTCTTTATTTTAGTTTTTAGTGGTAAAATTTATAAATATTTATTTCTACTCTAGCACTTCTATCTGTCAATTAGATGACTGACAGCGATATTTAAAAAGTATACATTATAACGTTGTCTGTGGTATTCCATAGAAACACTCAACTGTTCCTATGGATTTTCATACAATATATGAGCACTGTTGTTTTTTTTTAATTTCTTTAGTGGGCATACGACATCTTCCACATTCTGCCACCTTTTGAGATTTTGCTTTTTTTTAGCTGTTGTAGAAAAACTAGCGTATGCAACAGCTCATAATTGGTTCTTAAAACTCTCGGGTCTACGGCGACTGAGTGTAACAAGTTAGACGATGCCCAGCATGTATTGATGGAATGAGTTCGGAACGAAGCGCTGCGCCTAAATATACCGTATTTGGATTCTGTAAATGAAAGGAGTTGCAACAGTTTCCTGGCAGCTCCATTGTCTGAAGAGGCCAGGATGCTGTGCAATCTATATCAAATTTTAATGTAGGTAATTATAGCTTTTAACTATACAGTAACAATGTATAGAGTAATATTGTAAATTGATCTCAATTACGGGGGTGACATTGTCATTGTGTGACAAAACCCCTTTCTATATTTTTTTTATATATTTTTTTATATTATGGGACAATCTTACACAAATCGACCTAGTCTCACGTTAAGCTCAATAAGGCTTGTGTTGTGGGTACTAGGCGACGATATATATAATAGACAGATACATATAAATACTTAATACATAGAGAACATTCATAACTCAGGAACAAATATTCGTGATAAACACACAAAATAATGGCCCTGACCAGGATTCGAACCCGGGACCTCCTGCTTCGTAGGCAGGGTCACTACCAACTAGGCTAGGAGGCCGTTAAATTATGTTTAATAAAAATTAATATCTATTTATTTCATAATAAATATACAGTCAGTGTAACTTACCTAACTACCTACCTCTACCTACCTTAAATCGAAAGTAGATCCTTGAGGCATTGTACCTAGGATGCTGGCGGCATTTCCTCGTTGTATCGCAATGCTGATACGTTGTGCGAGAAAGCCTGCTCTTCGGTCACCAATATAAAAAAAAATACTGATAATTGTCACACCTGTCACTGTGGTAAAATTGGGGCCAGGAAACCGGAGTCTTGCTGCATACGTCTGGCGCGTACTCATTTTTAAAGTTATGCACCATAGCGACAGCGGTTTCGTAAACATTTAGAGTCGTAAAACATACGAATGGAAAATGTTACGAGAAAATATTTGGATTGTTGCCTAAGCGAAGGACTTCGATTCTAAAATCGCCGACAATGGAACTTCCTACAATGTAAACAAAAGGCGTCATATGTTTTGTCACCGTTTCTCCTTGTATTTTTACACTACCTCATCAAACACCGTGATCGTAGATCTCTCAGAATGCTTTGCACCCTCCATACTATCTTATTCGATCCGGCTGCTCCCGGCTATCTTAAATCTAAATTTCAATTTGCAGAGCCTCGTCCTGGTTGCGAGTTACGCACTTCTCGTAGTCTTAAATTATCTATTACTTTTCACCGCACTGATTTTATGTCTAACTCATTCGCCATTCAGGCAGCTCGTCTTTGGAACGATCTCCCTCTGCCCCTGAGGCAAGCACAGAGCAAATTCTCCTTCAAGCGCAAGGTACGTAAATACCTCTCTAACTAGCTCATGTGATAGATGTTCTTCATACTTATACTTGGGTACATTATTTATTTATGTATGTATATGTAGGTATATTTATATTTATATGTGTATGTTTATACAATTATTATAGCAATGTATTATTGTTGATTTGTGTTTCCTATATCTTCTCGATGTTTACGATCCTGCACCAAATACAAGTTTCTGTTTTATCCAATGGTTGACTGGTAGAGAATGCCTCAAGGAATTAAGTCCGCCATTTGTACTTTTTTTTGTAATTGTGCAATAAAGCTTAAATAAATAAATAATAAATAAATAAATAATAAATAAATAAACACCACTGAAACCATTCACTACTGAAACGGTCGTGTTATCGTAACATACAAAACATAAGATAAATAATTGAAATTAAACACTTTAGAACGGATTAGTCGCGTTTATTAACACCATGCATGCACCCTACATTTCGAGCCCTTTACAACACTCGTTTTCACAGGTTTCAGATGATGACTGAGAGAATGCGAATTCTCCCCGTCAATCAAAAAAGTTACTTGTGCAAACTACCTACATAGAAAAATATAAAAATAATTAAAAACAAAAATAAAGGTCGGGCTACAATGCCCAGAGAGGCTTATAAAGCTATATATAAAGTTTTCTTGTCGCTTCTTCCTACCCCATAAGCCAGTTAGGGAAGCGTTTGTAAGTTGTATTTATGTTAATCCTCACAGGGATTTTATAATTTATAATTTTTATTATAAAATGCCCGTCAGGCAATGTATTACTAGCTTTATAAGCTCCTCTGGGCATTGTAGACCAACCTTTGTTTTTGTTTTTAATTATTTTTATATTGTTGTATTTAGGTAGTTTGCCCAAGTAACTTTTTTGATTGACGGGGAGAATTCGCATTATCTCAGTCATCTACGAGTATATCTACTTTTCCAAAACCCGGAAGATCATTTATAAAAACAATGTTTGTAATGGTTTTGTCGTCAACTCGTGTTAACTTTTGACCTCAAACGACGTCGGTGACTCATTCTTGTATCTCAATAGTTTCTGCAAAAAATATGAGACAGACTTGCAAATACGACTTGTGGGTTTTTATGTAATAGTAAACAAACGTTTGTAGTCATTCGTAGTTTAGTAAGTAGGTTCTGTTATGTTAGGTACTATTTTAACTCCAGCACTTCATCTGTCAATTAGACGACTGACAGCGATATTTAAAAAGTATACATTATAACGTTGTCTATGGTATTCCATAAGAACACTGCTACTATGGATTATCATACAATATATGAGCACTGTTGTTGTTTTTTTAATTTCTATAGTGGGCACATCTTCCCTCTTCTGCCACGTTTCTAGATTTTGCTTTTTACGCTTTTTAGCTGTCGTAGAAAAACTAGCGTATGCAACAGCTCATAATTAGTTTTTAAAACTTGAGGGTCGCCGTTAATTATAGACCCTTGTTATATCACTGTTGCATAAATTACTATTGAAAGACGGAGAGCGTTATGGTAGAATGCGTAAGCGATCCCGTGACGATCCCATAACGAGATTGCGGGTGACGCCGGTGTGCTTTTAGTGGGTAGGCTCCTCCTGGACCTCTGGCTAGAGAGGAGAAAGTCCCCTCTCCGCATTTGCCTTCCCTGGGCCGGGGGTATGCGTAAAGCATTTAACACACCGAAAAATAGGGTATTATTGAAAGAAATAATGTTTATTGCCACAAAAAGCTTATAAACTAAGTATAATAACTTACTCGAGAAGTAAAATTAGTCGTCATAGGCGGGCAAAAGGTCTCAGCATGTGGCGCTGGTTTTCAGACTGTATCATGAATTATATTAATATATTGAGTCTTCGAGGTAAGCAAACCCTCTCGCACCCGTTTAGGTAGTAAAGAACGGCTGCTGCCCGCATGCCACAAACTGACCAAGTCTTCCAAGACAATGCAAGTCGTTGGTCCAAAAATTTATAATGCACTACCTATGGCATAGGCATGCAATCAGCTGGATTGCATACAGCCGATGCAACGGAATGTATAAAGATGAGTACCTAATAGAAATGCCGAGCATTCCACAAGGTCGACCAAAGTCCAAGGTCTCATAAACAGCAAAGGAAACATATGAATATTATTACTCGTCTTTAACATTCCAAGCCCAACATATGGCAATAAGGTAACAGATGTAAACTAGTATAAATAGCAGTGTCTCTACTAATAAAGCGTTCATTACTTAACCGACATTGGTGTGTATACTTTCTACCCTGAACGTCCCTCACTATATGGCGACCCTGCCAGCTGGGCTGCTGGAGCAGCCCTTGTGTTCTTGACTTCTGAGAAGCCTCAACGAAGACCACCTGCATCCACCATCCTGCATCTGCATACCATCAAGCGACCTACATATTAACCTACTTGCGGCGCAGAAATATAAAAATGGGAGGACCGTACTCAGCTTCAGCCCAGTCCACTCGGAACACGATGACCGTAACTATAATAATTCGCGAGAGCCCGACACCAAGAACAGTACGGTGGACCAGACAAACAACCACAACCAACCAACCAACATCAATCCCGCCGAATCACGATGACCAACCGCACCACGGCCAAAGCAGAACTTCACCTGGCCAACCCTTCGCGAAAGCAAAACCAACAGCCGAACGAGCAGGATCAAGGGGCGCAACAGGAACCAGACCAAAGACGAAGAAATAACCACTACATCCAATCAAGTAAGCGAACTATAAAATAATGTTAGTAGCACCAACTTTTTTTTCTTCTCTTTTTAAATTATGTAAAAGTTTACGGCAACTTGATGACGAAACATTTAGGCATATAAGATTAATAAAATAAAATAAAAGAGTTAATTCTCACGAATTAAGGATAACTAAGATTTCTTTTTAATGCAAACTCTTCCAAGTGTTATAAAATACTTTTATTCAATAATATAAAATAAAAAAATAATTATCAGGACGTGAAAAAAAAATATATATAAAGGAACAATAGGTATGATTATGACGCGTTACTTACATAACTATCTCTAAGGAACAAATATTATCGACAAGATTAAAGGCGTGGGTGCATTCCACTTGAATTTATTCCAGACAACAATTTAACTAATAATAAAACTTCATATTTTTTTAGTTTGAATAAAATAAAATAAAAGATTGGTATTTTTTTGCAACTTCATTTTCTAATTAATTATTTAACACTAGGTTGTGCCCGCGATTTCGTCGGCGCAATATCTTTATAAATTGTAGCCTATGTGTTATTCTGATGCATAAGCTATATTATTGTACAGTTTCATTAAAATCCGTTCAGTAGTTTTTACGTGAAAGAGTAACAAACATCCATACAAACTTTCGCATTTATAACATTAGTAGGATTTAAACCATACATATTCCATCCGAATATTAGAAGGTTGCAATGTTTTCCAAAACACACTGAAAAAATGGCTAATTAGTAATGCTTTTACACTACTTATGGACGAATTCTATGACGTATGTAAAAGTAATTATTAAGAATGTTTACGGATTGTTTACTTTTGACATACAAATAATATTATTCTTAGATTTAAAAAAGTGTTGACATGTAATATTTCTGTATTATCAATAAATGAGTATGACTATGAGTATGAGTATAAACAAGCATTTATCTTGTAACGATGTTAGGTAACAACCGAGCTAAATGTAAATATACTTAATTATAGCTACGTACCAATAGGTCAGGGACACATAACTTGTTTATTTCTGTAAAAATGTCTAGTACTTGTATTGTCAGTGAATATATACTTTGTAGTGTGTGAACTATACGTTACCCACACTTATGCTTAGCATGTTAGTATATAAGGCGCTGTACGCAGTATTTATCATTCATTATATTGGACTTCAAGCTAACAGTTGTTTCCTTTACGCCCCACATCACATGGCGACCCTGCCAGTGCGGCCGTGCGCTGCACTGGCGGCGCGCTGCGCCGGCCAGAAGGACTCAGTGACCTTGGCGGAAAGTGTTAAAATATAAGACCTTTGGGTAACTGCTGTGACAAATTTCGGTAAATTGAGTGAAAACAAAAATAAACTTTATTTGTGGATTGTGGAATTTAATAAACTATGACAGTGGGTCATAAACAGATATCGGACGATTCGGTGTATTTTTTAATGTGTGTGTAAAAATTAGGCCTGCAATTTAAGAATAACGCGTTATAACGATACAGTGTTGCAGAACGTGACTTTAATTTGGACTTATTTAACCTCTGTGAATTTGATTACTGCCGGAGGCAAGGACTTTTAAGAATGGTTGCTGCTGGGAGTTGTTTGTATCCAGGTGCTTTGGCGCGCTTTGGACAATGTTACGACATGGATGTCCTTGGTGAAGCTACAAAGGCCACGCCCACGCAGAAGCAAAGCGTGAATTCTGAAGTGTTAAGTGGGACAGTAATTATTATTATTAAGATTTATTCTTTTCTATTTGTTAAAATTTCTTAAAAATTAGTGTTTTAAATACTAGATGTATACTTTTCACAGTGTTGCTTAAATATAGGTACGATATGCACCTAAGCCCTTAATTTATAAAGGAAACCTAATTATAATATAAACGCCGCTTGATGACGAAGCCATATGGTTCAAAGTCGGTTATAAATGTTACGATTCAATTAAAATTACAGAGGAAGAAAGTACCATCCTTTACAGATATGGCACATGACGGCGGCGCGTGCGCTCCATATAAGGAATGGCATGCGACGTCTGTCATTTCATCTCAAATTTCAGCGTCTTTCTGCAATGTTGTAAAACATTTAAAAATGATTGTAATGGAATTGAATTTAAAGTGAAATAGGTTTAATAGTTTTCAGAATTTAATAACTTGTTCCGGATGGTAACGACTTTTAATCATATGATATGCTAGATTGAATGTTTAGTTTCGTAAATTAAAATTAGGATTTTTATAGTTAGAATTTTATTTGGTTATTGTTTTTTTTTTGTCTGTAGAACTTTAATGTACCGGACTAGATTTTTTAAAATACACGGATAAGACAAATTTTACATGGATTTACGTAAGAAATGAATAATGATAATAAGTGGAAAAATGAAACGTACCTGACATCGTGAAAATATTATGTGAAAGTGTAGTAGGTTTTATTGTGTTTTTTTTTTTTTATGCTATAGGGGGCAAACGAGCAAACGAATCACCTGATGGTAAGCGATTAACGTCGTCCATGGACACCCGCAACACCAGAGGTGTCGCAAGTGCGTTGCCGGCCTTTAAGGTGGGAGTACGCTCTTTTCTTGAAGGTTTGAAGGTCGTATCGGTCCGGAAACACCGCTGGCGACAGTTCGTTCCACAGTCTAGCTGTGCGAGGCAGGAAGTTTCGGGAAAAGCGCACAGTTGAGGACTGCCAACCATCTAAATGGTGAGAGTGGAAATATTGTCGCGTAGGGCGATGGCGGAAAGAAGCGGCAGGGATTAATCCGAACAATTCCTCGGAACACTCCCCATAATACATGCGATAGAAAATACTGAGTGAGGCCACATCTCTACGCAGCGCCAAGGGATCAAGCCGATCAGAAATACGTTGGCAGTTGACAATTCGAGCTGCTCTCCGTTGGATGCGGTCTAGAGGAAGAAGCTGGTGTTGGCATAGGGATGTGCAGGTTAATACATTGGATTATAATTATGGTTTGTAGATTTATAATGAATTGAATTGATTAATGTGCAATTTAGAAGTGAAGTTTTGTTTATTAAAAATGGTAATTACAGTGATAACTTAGTTGGGTTTGCGATTGTTTTTTTAAATACTTAGTAAAATGGATTTGACCGAAGATAGGATAACAGTGAATATGAAAACTAAAACACGTACGTATTTCAAAAAACGATTAGCTTGATCACCTAAGAGTTGTTGAAATTCTTAGTTGTTGAAGTTTTTCATGGTTTGATTAAGTTTTTGAATGGGTTTTGAAAGGATTAATGATGAAGATGGAAAAATATGCACATAGATAAATAAAAATAAATGCCTATCGCATCTTCGGTGGCCCGAGAGGCGGCCTTGAGCGATACGGGGTAGCAATAGCAAGGGTATATCAGGACACAAGACAGGCAGGAGAATCCTTGGTGATCGGATCATGGTTTGGTCGAGAACCAACCGTGACGACCCTTGGACACATGGAAGGTTATGATGTATGGACGTGTTAAATGAACTGCCTGAGTGAATAAATAAAATGTTTAATATGTGAGCGCTCGAAATAAATAATTATCTTGTGTCCTGAGCAAATAAATAAAATGTATATTAAGGTCGGCCGACCATCAATGTATGCGTTATATACCCTTGAAATAAGAGATGCACGCTTAAGATGCAGTTTATGTGATGTATGAGATACCTATATAAGTTGTAAAAAAAAAGGAAAGACGTCTTTTAAATACATAAATATGATATAAAATTGAATAAGAAAACCTTGCAAGTAAAAGTGAATACTGAAATAATAATTGAGAATCAATAAGAGGTGCCAAATACAAGAATAAACGTACGTATTAAATATAAAGGATTGTGAAAGTAGTGTATTGACGAATACCTACAATATGTTGGAAGTTGGGAATACATACTTCATAGGGAGTTTTCATTTTATTTTACTCTTTGTTATAGTTTTATTTATTGTGTTTCTTTATTAATCATAACGGTGTAGTGTATGTTAAATGAATAGTGTCGTAAGTAAGAAATTGTGTTGGTTATTTTTAAGGTTCGTCATCCTAGCGGGCATAAATACTATGTACTTGTTATATATAAGATTGTTTCTAGTAATGTTCAAGGACAGTCATATTTTTAGGAAAATGATCGTTATCTAGCAATTTAAATTAATTTTCTCTTTTTATTATGATGTTGACTTGATTTTTTTTATGGTTTTAATTTGAAGAAAATGTTTTTTATTTGTCCATACTAAATTCATTTTTTGTTTTGTACTTATTTTAGTTTTCATGAACCTTTTAAAATATCAGTGTATGTCTAAAAAAAAAATAGATTAACTTTTATATTTTAATCATTTTTTTTCTTTAAGAGGGAAGGTGTAGTGTGTGAACTATACGTTACCCACACTTATGCTTAGCATGTTAGTATATAAGGCGCTGTACGCAGTATTTATCATTCATTATATTGGACTTCAAGCTAACAGTTGTTTCCTTTACGCCCCACATCACAACTTCAATTTATCGAGCGAGCGAGCGAAGCGAGTGTTGTCTCCCAATCCCAATCTACTTGGACACTCTCGTCGTTTTTATTTATATGTTTGTATGTAGGGAAAGATTAATACCATTCGTAATTTTTTTACTAAAACTTCTGTAAAAAATATCTGTTACTCAAATTTTAGCTTTACTTTTATTACATTTAATAAATACACTTTAAATTACTCAAATTAAAATAAATTAAAACCAGCTAAATAGTTCAACTATTTGACATTGATAATAGTGAGGTTTAGCTTTAACACTATGTAAATTTTGTGCAAAATGCAAAAAGTGGAAATTGTACGAATGTACGCCACGTCCGGGTTGGTTGCATATGCATACAGTACTTCTCTCTTCTCAAGATACGTACGTATGTATTCTTTCTCTTAAAATGTTTACGTGTACATGAAATGCAATGCCCGTGACAATAATATTTATCTCATGTATAACGTATTTAAGCTCACGCGGGGTACGTTTCTTTCGTTACCACCATGCTTAGTGGGTATCTTCTGCGTATTAAAAGGAGTATGGGCAAAGCGGATGCATATCGTTTAGTGTGGTAGGGCACAGCACAACGAATGTCGTCTCGCTCAAATCTGGAGCAGAGCCCATCTGGGGAAGTACCTCCACCTTACAGAAAACCGCAGTTTAATAACACTAGACCCTACTCATAGTGTTGTGTTTCTGTCGGTGAGTAAGGTCGCCAGAGCTCCAAGAGGATTTACTGTGTTGACAGCTGGGGACCCACGGAACAAAGAACACTGTCTTAGGTCGATGTGGGCGCGGAGTGCAGGTGCGGCGATCAGGGAGACCCGGTGAAACGGCTGTCCGCTGGCCGCCCGCAGGTCAGTAGGGTTCCCGAACCCAGGGATCACTTAATCTCCACCCTGGGAGGCTGAGCCACCAACCTGTGCAAAATCCCTGGTGTAGTAGTCGTGCCGGAGAAGGAGACCGGGGTGGACCCGGCTGCTGCAACAGGTGTGGACCGGGGGCCCTTCCGTACGCCGCACCTGTAAACTGCACCACCTACGTCGCCCTCTGGCAGGTTTGGTCCGTCCCCTTGCCCCTTTAGCTGTCAACACAGCGAATCCTCCTTTTTTTCTTAACACACTCCCTAAATATGGCCGAAAAACAAAGAAGGAATAGTTCATCAGCGGCGTCCCCTTCCACACAAGTCGACTTCTGCAACATCAGGGGACTTCACTCCAATTTAAACGCAGTACACCACCACCTGGAGACTGCGCAGCCGACCCTACTGTTCCTCACAGAGACCCAGATATCTTGCCCAGCTGATACATCATACCTGTTATGCCCCGGCTATATGCTCGAACATAAGTTCTTGCGGCGAGCTGGGGTATGCATGTATGCTCGGCATGATGTCTGCTGTCGCCGTCTCAATGCCTATGAAGACAGGGATCTGTCAGTGCTGTGGGTGCGTGTGGACTACGGCGGCCACACTCGTATCTACGCGTGCCTATACAGGTCCCATAGCGGGGACACGGACACAACTCGGCTCTTTGAGCACTTACATGTGACGTCCGACAAAGTTCTTGAGCAGTACCCATCCGCGGAGTTGGTAATCTTGGGGGACTTCAATGCCCACCACGTGGAGTGGCTTGGTTCCCGGTCCACTGACCACGCGGGGAGGTCTGCTCTCGAATTTTCTCTGGCCTATGGTCTCTCGCAACTGGTTACTTCTCCCACGAGAATACCAGACATCGAGGACCATACGAGCTCTTTACTGGACCTTCTGCTGACCTCTCGTCCGGACGGATACTCTGTCTCAGTGAGCGCACCTCTCGGCTCATCCGATCACTGTCTTGTCCGGACTTTGCCACCTTGCGCGCGGCCTGATCCACCTCGGCCTACTAGCTCGCGACGCGTATGGCACTATAGGTCAGCAGATTGGGATGGATTGCGTGAGTTCTATGCATCGTACCCGTGGAAGCGGCTGTGTTTCACATCAGATGATCCTGACTCCTGTGCAGCTGAGGTCGCTGAGACTATCTTAATGGGAATGGACTGCTTCATTCCCAACTCAGTAATAGCTGCAGGAGCTAAGAAACGACCTTGGTTTAACCGGCCCTGTAAAGAGGCGACAATTCATAAGCATGTTGCCTACAGGGCTTGGACCAAGGCCGTTACTGATAAGGATCCTAACGCTTCTGATGTGAAACGCAAATTAAATGCTGCTTCGAGGTCCAGTAAAAGAGCCATTGCCAGAGCTAAATTCGACTTCGTCGGCAGAATTGGTGAGAAGCTCGTGGGCTATCCCTCAGGGAGTCGTGCCTTCTGGTCGCTCGCCAAAGCTGCCGAGGGAAATTTTTGTCGGTCGTCCTTACCACCACTGCGAAATGCTGATGGTGATCTGGTCCACAGTGCAAAGGAGAAAGCTGATCTCTTGGGCAATCTCTTTGCCTCGAACTCGACCATGGACGATGATGGCAGTACCGCACCGCCTACCGTCCCGCGGTGCGGTTTCTCCATGCCCGGTATTATATTCAGGCAAACTGATGTCCGGCGGGAGCTGCTATCATTAGACGTCCACAAGTCGAGCGGGCCAGACGGCATACCAGCAGTGGTGCTCAAGCGGTGTGCTCCCGAGTTGTGTCCAGTGCTCACGCGCCTTTTCACGCTCTCATATCACAAACGGCAGGTGCCGTCTTCGTGGAAGACCGCCCTTGTGCACCCTGTGCCTAAAAAGGGTGACAGATCAGACCCGTCGAATTACAGGCCAATCGCTATAACCTCCCTTCTCTCCAAGGTGATGGAGCGCATAATCAACGCAAAGCTCCTGGGATACCTAGAGGATCACGATCTGATCAGTGACCGACAGTATGGCTTTCGCCATGGTCGCTCCACTGGTGATCTTCTAGTGTATCTCACCCACCGCTGGGCTTCAGCTATTGAGAGTCAAGGTGAGGCATTGGCAGTCAGCCTGGATATAGCGAAGGCGTTCGATCGGGTTTGGCATGGGGGTCTTCTATCGAAGTTACCATCTTACGGACTGCCCGGGGGATTATGCGAATGGATTGCCAGCTTTTTGTCCGGCAGATGCATACGAGCCGTTGTCGACGGAAGTTGCTCGGATAGCATGGACATAAATGCTGGTGTCCCACAAGGCTCTGTGCTATCCCCAACGCTGTTTTTGCTGCATATCAATGACATGTTGTCCATTGGCGATATTCATTGTTATGCAGACGACAGTACTGGGGATGCCTATTACACAGGCCGTGCTAACATCCCTCGTCCCGTTGTGTTAGAGAGTCGTGAAAAGCTTGTGTCAGACATCGAGAGTGCTCTCTCTGATATCTCACTGTGGGGCCAGGAAAATCTTGTCCGATTTAACCCCACTAAGACACAAGTTTGCGCGTTCACCGCAAAAAAAACCCCATTTACTGTGGTCCCACAATTCCAAAACACAGTCCTTACCATGTCAGAGAGTATTGGGATCCTGGGTGTTGACATTTCCAGTGACGTCCAATTCCGTAGCTACCTGGAAGGGAAAGCCAAGCTGGCATCCAAAAAGCTCGGTGTGCTCAATAGAGCTAAGCAATACTTCTCTCCGGGGCAAAGACTGTTATTATACAAGTCTCAAGTCAGGCCTCATATGGAGTATTGCTGCCATCTTTGGGCGGGAGCACCTGGATACCAGCTGGGCCCCTTTGACTCGATCCAAAGACGTGCTGTCCGAATTGTCAACGATCCCAAACTCACGAGCGATATCGAACCCTTAAGTCTAAGGAGAGACTTCGCCTCCTTATGTGTATTCTATCGCTTGTACAATGGATTGTGCTCCGAGGAATTGTTTGATATGATGCCAACGGCTGCATTCTACCACCGCACCGCTCGCCGTCGGCAGGGTGTTCACCCGCATACCCTGGAGCCTAAATGGTCTCGTACCGTGCGGTTTAAGAGGAACTTCCTCCCGCGGACGCTCCGGCTGTGGAATGAGCTCCCTGCCACTGTTTTCCCAAAGGACTACAATATGGGGTTCTTCAAAAAAGGAGTGTTAAAGTTTTTAAAGGGTCGGCAACGCGCATGTAACACCCCTGGAGTTGCAGGCTTCCATAGGCTACGGTGACCGCTTACCATCAGGCGGGCCGTATGCTTGTTTGTCACCGTCGTAGTATAAAAAAAAAAACAAAAAAAAAACAAAAAAAAAAAGTATTCTATGCAAAACTAATGTCTCAGCGTGTTTTCTCAATCGAGATATGGCTAATGTACGAATGCAAACTTGACTAAATATTAACTATTATTAAACAATTATTTTTAGTAATAGGTATTTAACTACTATTTTTAAGCAGAATAAACGATTTTTTTTTAATTCATGACCTCAGATGGGAGTCGCATATGAGGAGGGATATGTTGGAGAAATTCGGGGCCACGGGTGTTGTCTCGGTAGCTCAGTTGGAAAAGCGATGAGCTGACTCTATAGGTATTTACTTAGATTTTATGAGGTTCTGTTTTAATTTTTATTATTCTAAATTGAAAGTTGCTTAATATATGACGTCACACCAGGGGGAGGTAGCTAAATGTGACCATGTATGAAAAGGGAAGGAGGGATTAAAATATGAAATTCGTGATGTAATGAATGGATGAGCCAATTACTCATACGTACTAGCTCTAGAGTTTGTATCCTGTGTAAATATCGCATGTTTGCGCTACATAATCAGAGGCCGAAATTTTCTTGGCACTATTTGCTGGCAACATACTCGGGGCAACTTTGGTCGGTGGGTGTCAGGTTTGCTGAGGATATGTCCAAAACAATACCAATTCTTCATTTGTATCTCTTTGTGTACCGGTGATTCTCGATGTTGATCATAGATCCATACTAATATTATAAATGAGAAAGTGTGTGTGTCTGTTTGTTTGTCCGTCTTCCACGGCAAAACGGAGCGACGAATTGACGTGATTTTTTAAGTGGAGATAGTTGAAGGGATGGAGAGTGACATAGGCACTTTTTTGTATCTTTCTAACGCGAGCAATGCCGCGGGCAAAAGGTAGTATATAATAAAATAACTGTATACCAGATCAGCCGAAAAAAATGACGCTATAAAAGACGCTATTCATATAGTCTTGTTTGGAACGAGACGTTTAGTTAAGTGCCAATATCCTGTAAAGTATTGGTAGTTCTGTATATGAATTTGACACTTAATGCTTAACGTCAGTAAGCTTGTTTTCGTACGTAACATTTATCAAAATACTAATATCCTGGTTACTTACGTCAATAAAGTCGAAAATAGCTCGAGATGTTTCGTAAAAGTGTCCCTTATTTATGAGTCATGCGTCTGGCCGCGGCGAGCTATTTCCGGCTTTATTGACGTGAGTAACCCGATATAAGTATTTTAAAATATCTGATACTAACTGGAGTTTCATAATCAAAAAATGTATCGTTTGTATCATGATCAAAAAAATGATCGCTAATGTCATTTTGACCCACTTTGTGTGTACATTCCTTTTAATATGTCAATGGTGTTGATATTTAATGTATGTGTTTATTGTTTACTTTCAGAGCAAAATGGGAGTCATGGAACAAGCTCGGCAACATGTCACAGGACGAGGCGATGCAGGCGTACGTGGATGAACTACATAAGGTAACATACAATACAATACAATACAAATACTCTTTCTTGCACAGCTCGAAATAAATTACTAAGGTCTATATGTCTAATTCCGTAATAGCGACTAATCCGCCTATTTTAATTAGAAAACTCCTGTTATATTGAAATACTTATATCGGAATACTCACGTCACTGTGTGCGTAGAGCAGCCGCCGCGGCTAGACGCATGACTCATGAAAGGGACACGGACTGTTGCGAAACATGTCGAGCTATTTTCGACTTTATTGACGTGAGTAACCCGATATAAGTATTTTCATAAATCCGCGTATTGCTCGCTCGCGTTGAATATAAGCACAGTACGTAGAGCTTCCGACTAAGTCGGTAAGCAGCAGGTTATGATACGCAGTGATTGATTCCGTTTGGTGTAGAAACTCTTGGACTGTGGGGCCCTGGCGCTCACATTTATATATTTTTTTTTTTTGTTAGAAGGGACTTAGAGAGGGGCCTCTAGCTGCCCTTAAATTGACGCCGGGATGGCCCGCAGGGCCATCCCGGGGGATCACATTTATAAGGACTTGGCAGAGCGTCTTATAAAAGCTACGGGAGACAGGAGGGCTGGCTCGTACCTTGCGCAACGCATTGAACTTGCCGTCCAGCGCGGCAATGCCAGCCTTCTTGGCACCCTGCCAGAAGGCACCGAGTTGAAGCCAGTTTTTTATTCATAGGTTTAGTTTTAATTTAAGTATTAATTGTTTGTTTCTTTGTTTGTATGTGTAAATAAATCTTCCATTAAAATTACGACAGTGAAATTTTTACCAACTTCTACGCGAACGAAGTCGCAAGCGGATACTAATTTATTAAAATGATTAGATGCAAATTGCCCCGCATCAACGTCTCGGGGTCAACCATCGTTGTTGCCCCACGATTATGCCACTGGCTACAAACAATGATTCCACAAAATTAACATACCTATTTATAAACTTTTACATTGTAAGCCTTGCTATTATAATCTATCAAGGATTTTGTGCATAGTCAGAGAGAGTCATACTATCTTTTTTTTTGCGCTTGTTGTAATTTGAAGTATTAGTTAAAGAATCGTGTAGTCCTGTAGTGTAACCCTGTTTAGTTCTGACTTTTAAGACACATCAAAAATTCAAGTTAACGTTTTGTCTGTCCTTACATTCGTCCTCTCAAAGTTGCCGATGCCAGCTGTATGTTGACATAACAACGATTATTAGTTTTTCGTTTAGCGAAGTGAGGACGTTCTTGCCGAGGTCACTGTGATACTGATATTGAATAATTTGAATACGTACGGTCGCCGGTCGGCTTCATAAATAT
The DNA here is from genome assembly GCA_949128165.1 of Lathronympha strigana. Lineage (NCBI taxonomy): Eukaryota > Metazoa > Arthropoda > Insecta > Lepidoptera > Tortricidae > Lathronympha > Lathronympha strigana. Next base: position 9,264,682 of record OX421926.1, on the reverse strand, counting down.
ATATGCATCTGTATTCAATTTTCACCCTTCTCCCGTTGTAATAAGTTCCGAATTGTATAGACATTTATAGACGTGACTGTATTGGTTGCCGGAAATGATTTATTCTAATGTTTAGAACAGCGATACGAATACATTTGAAACCTTAATGTCATAGAATCTAGAGATGTGTTCTGGTTAGCGTTGAAAAAGTCTGGAAAAATACAGTTATTTTCCCAAACGTCTCGTTTTTTTCGGTTGCTTTCGGAAAAAAACCATGAAAGTTTGCGCTCTAATTTTCAACTCTAAATCAATATGGTATTGATTTAGATAAAAGGTCTAATTTACACCTACAAAAGGGGCTACATCGTTTACATCGAGGAAGAAACAATTGAAATAGTTGGAAAAAAAACGAAAAATACGGAAAAAAACGAAAGTTTCAAAAAATCATGAAATAAACATTTGATTTTTTCCGAAATTTTCAACGCCTGTTCTGGTCTCACTTGGACCTGAATTTGTTCATGATGTATGTTGGAAATCTGTTTACACAATGTCCGAATTCCAGATAGTGGAGACGATGTCGTACAACTCTGATGTGGCGTCGTTCCTGTCCGTAGACGATGAGGATGAGGAGTTCCCCAACAGGGACCTGGAGCTGGTAGCTGGAGACGTTCTCCGCAGGGTCCGCTCCGAGCACAACACCCCTGTCGGTCAGTATCGCTTTATGTTACAAGCTACACCATGCGCAAAGAGAATCGAATGATTCAAGCACTTTCTGATGGCATTCGAAAGGTTTTTGTCCATGGATGGCGGGGAGGAGTTCCCCAACCGTGATTTGGAGTTGGTGGCTAGAGATGTCCTGTGCAGGGTCCACGTCGGTCAGTATAAATTCATATTACATACCACATGATGGAACCGGGTGATGTAACCATCGCTTGCAGATAGTAAACGACAGGCTCCTATCGGATGATGAGGACGAGGAGTTCTCCAACATCTCCACCATCTTCAGGTCCCTGAAGCTGGTAGCTGGAGACGTTCTTCGCAGGGTCAGCTCCAATCACAACACCCCTGTTGGTTAGTATGATAGTATCTAAACATAATTATTAAACGGGTCTAACGCGAATTAACTTGTTTACCTTATTTACCGACGTTTCGACACAGGTTCCTGTGTCGAAACGTCGGTAAATAAGGTACCTAAACAAGTTAATTCGCGTTAGACCCGTTTAATAATTATGTTTAAATATGATAGTATCTGCAAAGGGAAGCGAGTGATGTATCGCTTTCGAATGGTGATCAATAAAAATAAAATGATATTTCGTATATATGCTCCGAAAAACTCATTGGTGCTAGTACCGACAGGATTTGAACCCGAGACCTTCGGATTGAAAGTCTCACGTGAAACCGCTCGGCCACCAACGCCTTAACAATATGTCACAAATGTATGTATATGTATTTTTTTTTCAATCTTTATCCATTGCTCGTTTCAAAGGACCTCCCAGCACTCCACACGAAGTTATGCTTCCTCTATATCGTATTTAACCACAACACAATCTAAGAATTCAGTATAATAACTTACTTTTCCTTGCAGGCTCGCGATCCGTAAGCGGCGCGTCGTCCCCCGCACCCCGCGCGCGCCACGACTCCGAAGACGAGTACATTGACACGGTCGATGTTAGTATTGTACGTATGGTCTCTGTGTGTGGTGTGGGTGTTATAATGTATACCGTGTTTTAGCTGTGACTTAAATTGTTTATATAAGTGAAATATTGAAGGGGCAGAAATTATGTTTATGGACTCTCCCAGCTCAAATTTACGGACTTTCTCATATGGCCGGATTGTTATTTTGTTGACCTTTTTCGCGCCAGATTTGAATGAAATTTGGTGGTATGTAGAGCTCCATCCATCAAAAAGGTGCAACAATTTGCTCATTCGGAGCTAAATAAAGTATTTTCTAGCTGTAAAATTTTAATGTAAAGACGGTATACTGTTTATAACGCCTACACTGCGATCTATGTGCTTTATCTGTGCCGTATTTGAAAATGATATCTCCCTCTTTGTCTAACCGTCAAAGGTTTACACAAGATATTATTTTCATATTCAAAGCACAGACAATGTACACTTCTTCCTAACTTTATTTTTCTTTTTAACCACGTTAAGTAAAATTTTCTTTCTATCACTTGTTTTTGTTAACTACATGTATGTTTATTATATTTTTTTATACGTATTCCTTCTTTTTTCTTGTTTTGTGCGTGATGTGACTAATGCACTAACAGTGGAGTCAGGTGGACGCCGACACGGGCCAACCCGGGGGCTTAGCCACTGTCGAAGTCATCGTGGTAAGTAACTTATTGAATCTGGCGTTACTTTGCGTGATTCCATATTAATTAAGACAATAATGTTACTTGCCAAACGTGCTAACTTTAATTCCTGGCAACCCGTTTAAGACTAACATAGATATTCCTACTGGTATATTGTTTTGTTACTGTCGGCAAAGTTGAAAATACTTCGATATCGTTCAGATCAAAACGACCTGCAAAAAATAACCGTCGCGAGCTAACACATATTATGACTAAGGATTACAGATTGATCCGAAACATACTATTTTAGACAATTAATTTAAGTAATCTTATATTAGTTTTATAAATATTATAATATGTAAAATTACTATTTAATAATATCAAATGTTTTTTTTCTACTCCAGCACTTCTATCTGTCAATTAGATGACTGACAGCGATATTAAAAAAGTATACATTATAACGTTGTCTATGCTATTCCATAAGAACACTGCTCCTATGGATTTTCATACAATATATGAGCACTGTTGTTTTTTTTAATTTCTATAGTGGGCACAACATCTTCCACATTCTGCCACGTTTCTAGATTTTGCTTTTTTCGCTATTTTAGCTGTCGTAGAAAAACTAGCGTATGCAACAGCTCATAATTGGTTTTGTAATAATAGACCCGAGAGTATTAAAAACCAATTATGAACTGTTGCATAAACTACTATTCAATTACTACTATTTGTTACAATTTTCTCGCACTGTATTCTTGTGTGTGTCTAGGAGTCGTTCTTATATTTACATATTTTAATTAAATACTTATATGAGTTATATTATATGTTATAATTCCGGCATAGCGGCTATTGTGTCTGCCGCTCGTCTGCGTTAAGTATAAGCACAGCTGCCGACACAGCCGATGAACTGGGGCCTTACCATGACGTCTTAAAGCGATTCAGTTTACGTTATTAACTGTGCTCAGTGGTATGGCAGCGATTCAGTTTTGGTCCTAACCTAAATTGAAACGCGTTAAGACGTCATGGTAAGGCCCCTGAAGATAGCTGCTTATAGACTGAGTAGGACGCTTTGCGTATCTACTGTGCGTATGTTCAACGCAGGCGAGTTTTAAGTGTAATAGCCCTTATGATGAAATCAACCACATTCTCTTTTCCTACTTTTACATTCATCTCATCTCACATCAACGTCTTTTGACATTGTTACCTTATTAAGTAGAGATGCAACGAATAGTGGTTTGGCCGGATACCGAATAACGGATATCCGGCTCTGAAGTCCGCCGAATATCCGGTTATGCCGCCGAATATTCGGCTTAATTAAGATTCAGTTTTTGAATTAAGTATTTTTAACACGCTTTTATTAGCTTCACTTGTAACTATGTATGTAATAAAATCTTGGAATCCGAATTTGACCCACGTCCCGGTCTCTGATTATGATGAAATTTTGCACATGCTCTGAGTTCTGATGACAATACATGACTAGCTAAGAAACGTTATTACAAATCCAATATGGCGGCCTCCCCAAGATGGCGGACAGGCAATTTGAAATGCACCCCCATGATATGGGTATCAAATGAAAGGGTTTGCTGTCAGGAATACGAAAAAAGTAGTCGCGTGACTGAAATCCAACATGGCGGACATCCAAGATGGCGGACAGGGAATTTGAAATGCACCCCCATGATATGGGTATCAAATGAAAGGGTTTGCTGTCAGGAATACGAAAAAAATAGTCTCGTGACTTAAATCCAACATGGCGGACATCCAAGATGGTGGACAGGCAATTTGAAATGCACCTCCATGATATGGGTATCAAATGAAAGGGTTTGCTATCAGGAATACGAAAAAAATAGTCTCGTGACTTAAATCCAACATGGCGGACATCCAAGATGGCGGACAGGCAATTTGAAATGCACCCCCATGATATGGGTATCAAATGAAAAGGTTTGCTGTCAGGAATACGAAAAAAATAGTCTCGTGACTTAAATCCAACATAGCGGACATCCAAGATGGCGGACAGGGAATTTGAAATGCACCCCCATGATATGGGTATCAAATGAAAGGGTTTGCTGTCAGGAACACGAAAAAAATAGTCTCGTGACTTAAATCCAACATGGCGGACATCCAAGATGGCGGACAGGCAATTTGAAATGCACCCCCATGATATGGGTATCAAATGAAAGGGTTTGCTGTCAGGAACACGAAAAAAATAGTCTCGTGACTTAAATCCAACATGGCGGACATCCAAGATGGCGGACAGCCAATTTGAAATGCACCCCCATGATATTCGGTATCAAATGAAAGGGTTTGCTGTTAGGAACACGAAAAAAATAGTCTCGTGACTTAAATCCAACATGGCGGACATCCAAGATGGCTGACAGGCAATTTGGAATGCACCCCCATGATATGGGTATCAAATGAAAGGGTTTGCTGAATGGGATACGAAATAAGTTTGAATAATAATTGACTGAGCGAGCGAAGCATCTCTGCTTCAGCTTGGACAAAAATGCTTTCGGGTGTCTGTCCATTTGTTTTCCTCTACAGGTCGCATTTATCAACCAATTCTTGTGAAATGTTGTAGCCCAGTTCATTCATTACATTTTTTTTGTCGATACGGTTTTTGGAAATAATGGCGGGAATTGGCATAAAGGGCCTAAGCGACTTCTGAGTTTATGGCGCTTAGGAACATTGAGAGTTCGTTGTGATAACGGAGCAATAAAGGAAGTATGTTCTTGTTTTTACACGTGTAGTGATTATAATTCTATCCTAATGATGGTACTCGTGGGGAATTGAGAGAACTCCTCAAACTCTTACGGCACAAGCGTTATGATTAAAGGGTTTTCCTAAGAAACTTGAACATTCACTAATACCATTATTTGTTTGGAGCAGACTTTGATGATGCAGACCAAGGACGGCAAAGCGGAACTGCTAGATAAGCCTAGCTCTAAATATCATTGATTTGATTTCTATTCTGATGATGGAATTCTTGAGGAATTGAGAGAATTCCTTAAATTTTAACGGCACATGCACTATGGTTTGAGGGATACCTTAAGTGACTTAATTTTTTCTTTACGGAAACCATCATTTAGGTGGAGTAAACCTAATGATGAAAACCAGGGTTGACAAAGTAGAACTGCTCGATAATTTCCAAATCTATCAATCGATTTGAAGCATTCTTATTTTGTTTCCTTCAATCTCCAAGGTATTTTCGTTTCATTTTAATTCAAATGTAATGATGGAATCCATGAGACGTTAAGAAAGACCCTTATTTATGGTGATTTCGAAATTTTATACTCAAACTAACTCAAACTTTAACTTTGACCAGGAAGTAGTCTTTTTTCTTTAAAGATTATATTTAATTTAAGTAAGATGAATTGATAAGCCATATAATCTGTTTCCTATACTAACTACAAGTATCATAAAATAAATAAATTCTTTGATAGTGCCTGCCTAACAAATCGTTTTGAAGATTCTAAAAGAGTAACTTACATGTTTGTCTGGTAAATATATACCTAATCGCTAAATATGACATGTGACATGCTTTTATGGCTCTTGATTGACCGAGCGTAAGCGAAGGTCTACGTTTCAGCTTAGTCAAAAATGCTTTCATATGTCCGGCTGTTCTCTTCTACAGGTCGTTTTTATCTACCAATTCTCGCGAAAATTGAGTGAGCAGGTTTTATAACTTTGTAGAATCTTTTTGTCATTTAGTTTTTTGGAAAATATTGGAATTGATGGAAATTGGCACAAAGAGATTAAGCGCCGCACAGGCCTAAGGCGCATAAGAACAGATGGTCGCGAGGTCTACAGCTCGCAGAACCACTAGAAAGACTAAAAAGTATAAAATAAAATTAATAGTTTAAAAAACTAAAACACACGCTTTTAGCACGCACTAAAAATTACAAAATAATTCGGACATTTAGTTTGATGACTCAAGAGTTTTCCCTTTGCCAAATCTTCATTAGATCGCAGGTAAACATAAACAATTTCAGTTCGTGACGAACGATAAATAATTATCTATGCCAAATGGTTATAAGTAGGTAATCATCTTTATTAAATATTTACTATGATTTATTTTGAAAGAAAGCGTGGAGCGTTTTGTCCAAAAAGAGTAAAGATTACATAAACGCTCCACGCTTTCTTTCAAAATAAATCATAGTAAATATTTAATAAAGATGATTACCTACTTATAACCATTTGGCATAGATAATTATTTATCGTTCGTCACGAACTGAAATTGTTTATGTTTACCTGCGATCTAATGAAGATTTGGCAAAGGGAAAACTCTTGAGTCATCAAACTAAATGTCCGAATTATTTTGTAATTTTTAGTGCGTGCTAAAAGCGTGTGTTTTAGTTTTTTAAACTATTAATTTTTTTTATTCCATCTAATAGGCTATATGCACTTGAAATAGATAAGGCTTATATTTTTTTCTCAGAAACTATGTTGGTTCAGCATTATATCCCTATCAAAATTTCTTAATTTTATTTTATTTTAGCTGTGAAAATAATTATTGAAAAGTGCAAAAAAATGTGTGAAATTACAAACGGTTAAAACGCTGTGACGTCGAGTGTGACGTCATTGGATAGTGGTGTCTGTACACCAAGCCAAGAACGCGAATGAACAGAGAGCCGCTGTATGTAATCTCGCGTCTCGGTTTCTCAAATGTTTGGTGTACAGCCGGCACAGAAGCACTAGTATCCAGATCATTAAAAAAGAAGCATGCGAATCGTGAATCGTCTGTGTCAAATTGTATACATGTTCTCGTATGGAATTTCCTTCATAAGATATCTAGTGTTTCTCGTTCTGCCACTCATATTTTTGCATTTTGGCACAATCCAATACATATCCCATCTTTAAAGCGGTTTTATGACTTGTATGTCGTTTTCCATTGTAAATGTAAACACAATCGGCTGAACAATACAAGACTAATTAAATAATAAACATTTTTTAGGTTATGTTGGGCCGATCAAACACGTTCATAAATCATAATCTTAATTCACATCAATTGATCTGAGAAATTTATTATATCTGAAAAAATCAGGATACGTGTGAGCAATATCTAAATTGTACGTAATTTTATGCATTATTAATTCACAATATAATTGTAATTATGCATCGTAATCTGCATGCCTACCACGAACATCGAAAATTGGCATTGACGGGAAACCTCTTTGTCACTCTAATATGCAAGTGTGACAGAGACGGAGGTATAAATTCGCAATCGTTCGATTTTCGGGGTATAGGCCCTGATTCAGACTGTGTGCCGGCCTTAGATGAGAAATGACGTCACGGCTCAGCTTGTCGGAATGGCGGGCGTTTCAAACGCCCGTTTTTATTTGGAGTTTTTGAAAGAAGATTTATCTACTAAATTTTAGTTATTATGCGCTGAAATTTATTTTACAGTATTTTTATGATAAAAGCTATCATCCAACAGTATTTAAAAAAATAGTGAATATTCCCTATTGCGCGATTTACGCAGATTGCTAGTTATAGAAAATTTGTTTTTTTTTTAACTTTCTGTTGAGTATTTAAAACATTAAACTGATCTTGACCTTAAATACTTAATTTTATTAATATACAAAAAGACAAAAAGTAGCCTATGTAACTCTTCATCCCTTCAACTATCTCCACTTCAAAAATCATGTCAATTCGTCGCTCCGTTTTGCCATGAAAGACGGACAAACAAACAGACACATACTTTCCCATTTATATTAGTATGGATATCGTGCTAATTCACTATCTGGTATCCGGCCGGATAGTACGCTATTATCCGGTATTCTGCCGGATAGGAAATGCCCGGATAGGCCAGATATCGGATAATGACCGGATATCTGTTGCATCTCTATTTTTAACCCTTAAATGCATGATGATGCATTTATGACACAGAAACACGACCAGTGATAATCAAGTTCCCTTGGAACGTAAACTTTATCATATCGTCGTAAGTTCTAAAGTTGAAATGAATTTGGTTGTCACTTAAGATGTGTTAGGATCAATATTCATAATTCATGGAATTAAGATTTTAAGCTAACATGGTCATTTGCATTATAGCTAATATTTGAAAGGGGATAATTACCATGTATGTTTGTTTTATTGAGCACCCGATATTTCGATACTGTTGCAAGCGTTATGTTCACGGAGTAAACTGATCTGCGAGTTTTTAGTTGTGATCTACCCACACGCCGTAGCGATTTACCCTCTTACGGGTTCGTCATTCAACATGACGCTTGCAACAGTGTCGAAATATCAGGTGCTCAATAAAACAAACATACATGGTAATTATCCCGTTTCAAATATTAGTTATCATGCAATTAAGAGTTGATATCTTTTTATTTTAGTTTTTGTAAACAATAGCAACACATTTGAACCCCAGTGTGTTGATGTGAACAGAGCGATCCCGAAGTGGCCGGGCGCGCTGCGCCGGCGCACGCGGCCCCCCCCGCGCCCCCCGCGCCCGCCGCGCCGCGCCTCAGCAACGGCCACGCCCACCAGATCACGTCGCAGCTCACACGTAAGTACCATCCTGTTTCATACCTTTCTTTATAGAGTGGAAAGATCCGTTATGGATACTTCTGCACCGCAGGGACAGTGCAGAAGTTGTGTCGGAGTCTCACCGACTAAAAAACCCCCCTTTTCCTCCGACGCATTGGGAGCTACCGTATTGTCGCTCACCAGGCGGCGCCACTCATGCGTGGGTCCTATGTCAGTATGAGAGAATTGTCAAAGTGACGTTTGAAGTGTTCCCGCAGGACCCACGTTCCACTAGCGCCCCTAGCGGAAAATCGACTCGCGGTAGTCCTCATTAGGATGGCTCTGGGATCTCGGTAGAACTCGCCAGTGCCACCCTTGCGTCACGCCTCTGAGGGCTCCCCCTTGTTTTAGGACGATGGCGGTCCCTATAGCTGCCATCGTCTACGACCCCGAGGACTCCTTTTAGTCGCCTCTTACGACAGGCGGGAGATACCGTAGCCGTATTCTAATGCCCGGGCTACAGGGCGCATCCTCTTTTATACCTAGAGATTTTCCTAACACGAACAACCTGTTATAAGTGCCACCACCGGAGGTGAAGCGGGGACCGTACGCCACTAAATAAACCAGTTAAGAGAGGTATGGGCACAGCGGATGCATATCGTTTAGTGTGAGGACACAGCACAACGAATGTCGTCTCGCTCAAATCTGGAGCAGAGCCCATCTGGGGCAGTACCTCCACCTTACAGAAAACCACCTGTCTCAAGTTCGTTAAAGTGTTATTTACTTATCGATAACAAGCTTATCGATGTTTTTATTGTAACAAACACTAAACAAATGTTGTTCCTACTTAAAAATATCTAAGTGTAGTTATTGCCTTTCTGTCCCACTTGCGTACAAAGGCACAAGAACGACAAAAATGCAATTTCGTCCACGATTTCCCTCTGATGTCCTTCTATATGTAGTTGGTAGTGACCCTGCCTGCGATGCCGATGGTCCTGGGTTCGAATCCCGGTAAGGGCATTTGTGTGATGAGATGAACACAGATATTTGTTCCTGATTCATGGATGTCTTATATCGTTGTCTGAGTACCCGTGACACAAGCCTTCTTGAGCTTACTGCGGGACTTAGTCGATTTGTGTAAGAATATCCTGTAATATTTATTTATTTTATATCATTAAATCACCTCAGGGTGCTCAATGTTATGTATTTGTCAGATTGCGTGCGTGGCGTACATTTGTCTGTAAGTGTGACATGCGTGACCTTTTTCAACTAGAAAGAACTGGCGTTGAAAATGTTTGGTATAAATCCGATTTTTTCCCAAATGACTCGTTTTTTTCGGATTCTTTAGGAAAAACTTTCTGCTGTAATTTTCGACTCTAAATCAATGCATATTAGGTCTAATTTACACCTACAACAGGGCTACATCGAATTCATTGAGAAAGAAACAATTGAAACAGATGAAAGGAGTGACAGTGATAGTATGTCGTATGTATATATAAATATGGATTTGCGTGTGAATCGTGTATTTATATAGACATATATTTTCTATTATTTTTCTATTATTTTCTATCATTTTCTATTGCTTACTGATATTTTTGTTTTGCTTTTATAAGTATGTGTGCAAAAGATTGTGTAACTAGGTAATTACCCTTCTGACTAAAGTTGTATAGTACCTGCATATGAACTCTCTAAATACTTATGATAACATTTGTTACAAAAACAATGCCAGCTACTTGTTGTTGATGCCATGTTTTAGGATAAGTACTTATATTTATTTTTAGCGCTGAACACAACCCTGTATGAAAGAGCGAATACCTCCTAACACAAGTTTTTAACTTAAAAGGAGGATTCGACACTGTATTTTTGTAATCCTTTTGTTAAAAATAAATAATTTTAATTTTAATTTTAATTTTTAATAGTGACATATTTTTTTTTAAACCCGAAAACTTCGGAAAAAAACGAAAGTTTAATTAAATCATGAAAAAAACATCCGAATTTTCCGGCATTTTCAACGCTAGATAGAACACATTTACATACCATTTTATACATGACATTTTTTGTCTCATTGCATATCCTACAAAATGTCTGGCCACCAATTTCTCAAACGTAGATAAATATCATCTTGCACTTCAGTCCTTTGGGCTGATCCATTAATTAAAAGAAACTCTTTTCATATCTAAATTCTAAACAGTCAAAGTGAGCTCCATCTTCTACAAGCCCAAACCATGTTTGTGTCACTCGTACTAACACTACTTGAGCGTAATGAGGGATTCAAGCGTTAACGCCCAAGACGAAACAAATTTTGATACCGTGTGACACACTGCTTTTCACACCAACTAAGAGGAAATAAAACCTGTTAAACAAAAACAGCATCATATCACCACGATGCCACTAGTTAATGCCCAAAAAGGTAAAATTTTCTAGTCCGTAACAGAAAACTTTGATCCCTCCTAGCTTGAACGGAAAAACCCTTTTACAAATAGGTGGTGTGAAATAGTACATTGTTAACCAAGGGGTGAAAAGCACCTACTTCGGTCGCTTGGGTTTTGGCGCACGAGCGTAGTGAGAGCGCTGGCACTCCGAGACTGAAATGTGCCTTTCACCCGAGTTTAACACTCTACTTTTCATTTTATACATGTTTTATATATGTGTGTAAGTCTAATACAGGCGATAAATTTAACCAAACATAGAATGAATTAGTGTTATCAATAATTAAAACATATTTTTAAGTTACACTTAATTATGACCCCATAATTAATTTTTTTATAAAATTTTCAGCAGCAATGTACTATAAAAAATTTGACGCTGACAGTTGTCAACGAATGTTTAACCCGAGTGCGTTTGCATTACATTGCGGCCCGAATTATTTTCTATGCATAACATTTTAATTGCGATTCCATTTAAAAGTTACCTAATTACCTACATTTCTTATGTCCTATACTAACCACCGTTAAGAGGTTCGCCCGTATTCGATTTACACTGTATATGAAAATGTACATTTTGTGGTCAGATCTTAAAGTGTTGGAGCAACTGCCGGGGACGCTGGCGCGCCTGGAAGCCGACGTCGCCGCGCTACGTAAAGCTGTGGAGGGAGAGAGACTTATGAACGTGAGTTTATTTTAATTAGCCTATTATAGTGTCCCACTGCTGGGCAAAGGCACGGAAGAATAACTAGCGTGGAAGTAGTACGATAACTGTCAAATGAGAACAGTTTGGAGCGATCTATATTTTGGCAGTGGATTTCTCAAATGTCGTAAGTCTAACTTAATTACGTGCCTCTTACGACATTTGTAAAATCCACTATCAAAATATGCGACCAAATTAAGTTGTAATACATTGATACCGACTACCAAATTACAACGATGTGTTTAATTTGGCTTATTGGACCAATTGCATCAAAAGAGATCAGCAAAACTGTTTTCAACCTACGGAATCGGAGAAATAACAAACATATATACATCTCTTTTTGTCACTTTCTTTACTTGGTAAGGAAGTGAAGGACGAGTTTATGACTTTGATGTTTTCAGTTTTGACGGGAGGCTGAAGCAAAGGCTCTCCCTTTGATTTCCGAGGCTTCCGATGTTGTGCCTTAGTGATGTCACTATTTGTTATAAGTACTAAGTTGCGAAGCGGATAAAATAAATAAAATAAAGACTTACTGTTACCTGCCCTGGTTATTTGCACGCTTACTTCTATAAGGCATCAAGCATTATTGGAACTTGTATATTGTAAAATGTACATAATGTTTGGCAAATAAACGTTTATATATCTACCATATTAGACAAATAAAACATATTAAACATATACCATGTTTAAAGTGCAACAAAAAAAGGTAGACATTACGGAGGGCGCCACTGAGTTTTAACAGACAACATTGAATATTGTGCATCTCATTCTGTCGCATAAGTGCGAGGAGTAACTAAGTTTGCTGTTTGACAGATGTTTCTTTACGATAATAATGATATATTTGGCAAGAGAACTGGTGTTGCCAGTCTGGTTTGCGTTTAGTTCCACGTTATTTAATTTCTACCTTTAATTGGAAGTTGGTACGCAAAAACGTTCCAATCCACATGAATCTGCCATTTTAATGAGTGTCTTTTACATTTCATTTTGGGGTATTAATTAGAATAAAAAAAATATTAAATTGCAATGGTTAACACTCACGTATTTTTATTGCGCGAATCACCCTGCTTCGTCGACCTGTTACCTACGCCGGTACTGCCCGAGCCGCGAAGGTGACAACACCACTCTGTCTGTCCGACGATGACTGCCCGATGCAGTCGAAACATGTCACGCCTATTGTGATAAAAATACGTGAGTGTTAACCGTTGCAATTTAATATCAGTATGACTCATCAAAAATCATATGAATTGGAACGTTTTTGCGTAACAATGGCCAATTGTCATCCTAGGTACAATGCCTCAAGGACCTACTTTAGATTTAAGGTAGGTAGGTAGTTAGGTAAGTTACACTTACTGTATATATTTCGAAAATAAATGTTGTTTTACTGTCGAACTGTAAGCATGTTTATCGTAAATTAATTTTGTATTAAGCAGAGACGTCTGCAAACGAAATTTACAATTTTATAATTGAAAGAAAAATGGAAAAATTCTCGGCGTCGAGCGGGATTTGAACCCACGACCTCTGAACACCGGTCAGATCGCTCTGCCAATTGAGCTATCGACGCCCGATCGACCGCGGCGAATGTTTCCACTACTTCTTTCATTTGGTTATAGGCCTTAGGGAGACCCGTAGCGACATCTACCGAAAATGTTCAAGAAAACACGTTACTTTGACTATTTCTAAAAATTGGAGATTCTAGATCAACTAAAGGAAGGTATTTCTTTTAGTTACTTAGATGTTCACATTTGAAATTTCACTATATTGTTTGTTTTATTTCATAAAAAAATACCCTATTAATTCTCCATACTGTAATCCGAACGCTCCACGGATCCGAACGGGGGTTTAATTTTCAGGGTTCAGATTAGTTATGCTGGGCGTTTTCCGCAACTCGACATCTATTGTGCCTTTTTTGCGTCAGGGTTCAGATTAAAGAGGTCCTGTAGATAGATATAGCAATGCCTGTTTGTCTGTCAGCGGGACCACGGCTGGCGGTGGCCGTGGCAGGAGCTGAGCGCGCCGACGCTGCTGCTGCTGGCCGCGTGGCCGCTGCTCGCCTACCAGCTCGCGGCGCGGCTGCAGAGGCGCGACACGTAACACGTGAGTCACATCTTATAACTAGGTTTTTCCTTTACTGTTTATGATAATATTAATGTTGTGTAAAAAAAAACATATGTATTCCTTAAAACACTTTGGAAATAAATGGTACCTATTTTTTTTTACATTTTTGTTTATAAAAATATAAATAAATGGAAAATGGTCTTAGAATGTGCAAACTAAGACCTTTCAAATAATACTTCACATCAGCTTCATTCAGCTTTGTAACCGAGGCCACACAAAATAATCTTTAATATTAAGATTAAGGTCTAGGTTATATGAAGGAAAAAAAATTAATTCTTATTGAAATAAACAGTTTACTTTTTTTTTTACATAACTAAATTTTTAAATTTTGCCCCCTCTTTGGCGTACACTCTTGAATCGTCCACTATTCTCAAGCTTATAATACTTTATTATAGCTACCATTGTAGAATCCATCGCTTCACTCGGGATTCAATGTACAGTCAACTACTAAGATATGAAAAGCCAAAGTGCCACAATATACCTACAGGACTTTATTGCTTGAACATTTACACACATGCTTTTGGAACTTTGGCAGTATTTATATATTTTTGGTTGACTGTACACTCTCACCGGAAATATATCATTTTCATCACTTGTGACACAATCTGCGTTTTTCGTCCGCTCACTACGATATTTCGATTAGTCTAGATGGTATATTTAATATCTTTTTCTCTTTTTCAGGTCCTAAATTATTTCGAAGACATAGCATAAGGGGATCACGCGATAGAGCCGACGTTCATCTAAAGTTACATTACAATTTCAATCTTATGCTCTTCAGAATAAGACTCATGATTCCTGTTACTGATTAATTGTTAGGGAGACAATTCAAAATTTTAAAAATTACTGTAAAAAATCTAGAATCTAGTTGTTTCAATATAGTAAACAAAAAGTTCCTCAATTAGCAAGGCGAGCTAATAATATTTTGCATACGATATTTTAAGACGCAGTATGAAAAGAAATACTTTATCCTCGTCGCCAACTTTATTGGTGGAGTTTGAGCGGTTAATTGTAGAATGAGTCATTTTCTGTTTTAAACATGACGTCGCACGCAGTCCGCGGTCGCGAGCTGACTGAAGTTGACGGAGCCGTTTTGGCCGCTTTTGGTACGCGTGGTACACACACCTTTTCTAAATCTCTATTTAGTTTTGTGATATAAATGCAATTGTAATGTAACTTTTGTATTGGGCCATTTATTCAAAGTGTTTTTTATTCCACTTTTTTTGGGTTATTTTTATGTAATTTCTACACAGAATTGCGAGCTCTTTCAATCCCAATAGAAGAAGAAAAGTGTTCCACATCTTTTTTCAAATCTTTTACCTTTTTCATACATTTTGTATGGTAACGGAAAACGGAATGAAAGGTCCCAAAAATGTATGGAAATTATTTAATGCTTTTTTCTCTTATTGGGATCGATAGAGCCCGAGATTCTGAGAAATCGTATAAAAATACCAATGTTGAAAAAGTGGAGAGAACCATAAATAGAATGGTCCATTTCGTCATCGCATAGCTCAGTTTACAAAACGGATATGACAATATCTGTCTTAGTGAAATGGTACCGTTGGGTTTTGTACGTTACAATAAAGGTGTAAGGTTCATTTTCAAGTGTCATTATTTATAGTCCGAGAGCCGAATGAATTTGTTTTATAAAACTCATTGGATCCATTTTAGACTTCGAGCATAGAAAATCGGAAACGCCGTTGAATACTATTTCTGCTCTGCCGAAAAACTTGCATGTGGAAACTTTTGAATGGGCTCTCATTTGTCAAGAGTTAGTTTCCATCTCGTTACCATTTTATTCACACAACTTGTATGGCAATAGCGCAATGACAAACTTAAAAAAATATGGAAACTATTTCACACTTTTGAAGAGCTCGCGATTCTGACTAGAAATAACGTAAAATATTTAAAAAATCCAAACAAAATAAAATTTTCGGCTATAGTAAAAAAAAGCCCTTATCTGACATATTTAGAGTCCGTCTATGCTAAGTTTCCTAGATTTTAGTAGCACAGACTGTGACAGTGTTAAGTAAACGTCGTAATTCCAAAGAAGTTTGATTGACATTTAAAATAATACTAAAGTTTGACAGTTAATTTGCTTGGAACAGATAACGTGGTTTAACTCTATTACTACGTAACGTACGAAGTCTTATCCCGCTCCCAAGTATGGCTGCCATCCGTCCGGGTTTCCCCGGATTTGTCCTAGTTTGGAGCCCGTCCAAGGAGCGTTCGCCCCGGATTTTTAAAACTGTCCGGGTTTACCCCGGACATTTTTGGGTTCAGGTCAATCCCTAGCGAAAGCTAAATATTTAAATTAAAAATTGATTTCTGTAGTGTCCGGGGACAGACCGCAATTTTAACGAAAAGTTCGGGTGTTTTAACTTTTTTGCCCGGTTTCGGCAATAGACGAGATGGCAGCCCTACTCCCCAGAAAAAAGCAGCAGAATATTTTGCATAAGAGGACAGACAAGGCGTCTCCGGTTGTCTATGCTCTAAAAAATTTAAATCATTAATTTTCAAAACATATTTAGATGGATCAATTATTAAACTGTGGTATTTTATCAAATAAACACAAGCAAACGACAGTTTATTCTATTTAATTCAGGATAAAACTGTAGATCACAGGATCCTTTCAGTTGCATTATGTTGCCAAATAATACTACGATTATAAATCGTGCTATATTTTGAAAATATTACTTGCTTTATAACTTGGAAATCTAAACACAGAATGTTTGATTTATGAATCGTAGTTTGGCTCCTAGCCTATAATTTTGTGGATTTTTATCTGTAACGCTTTTAGTGTGGATAATGCATTTGTCATATTATTTGTAAGAAATGTCAGTTCTAAAATGCGTATTGAGGGAACATAACTGTTAATTCTAAGACTTCTACCCAGTGTTGGTGATATTATCGATATTCTAATTATAAAACTCTCTTGAAACTCGAACATAATAAATTATATTTAAAACGGGTCACTCACGTAATTTAGTCGATTTATAGTCTGTGTACGACTTGCCTCTGTCGCGGGTGGTCGCTTCTGATGACGTTCTTCGTAAAGAACGAAATATGTCGAGCGAAAATCGACTAAATTACGTGAGTGTCGTTTTAAATATTATTTTATATTATCGATATTCGTCAACATCATTAAATGTAAACGGAAAAGTGTATAATATTCTGTATATTACAGGATATCGCCAAGGTGTTCGAAAATATATGAACATACACACTAAAGTCTTCATATTTGAAGCGTGTTCAGATAAATTGAAAATAGATGTCATATACTAAAGAAAAATACCAACTCCATCAAAAGTTTTATTGATGACAGCGCCATCTCTCTCGCCATACCGGAACCACTAAGTTTGGTTGGAAGCGATGATGCTTGTACTTAGAGCTCGGCCGTAGGCGTCTTGCCTGTTACAGAGATTGCATATCCTTGAGAAATTCGCCAGCATGCGTTGAGACCAGGTGGCCTAGTGGTTATGGCGTTAGCCGCGTAAGCTGAAGACCCGGGTTCGATCCTCGACTTGACCACTGATGGTGTTGGTTTTCTTTAGTATATGATGTGACGTCTATTTTCAAGTTATAATTTATATAGTGGTATTAACTACTTTGATAACAAATCAAATTATTTAGTTAAATAATTTGATTTGTTTCAATAAGTCCTGTTCAGATATTTGTGAGCACCCTGTGCCAAGGAATAAAAGAATTCTACACTCGTTTTTTAAGATGAGGTCTACTGTCCCCCTCTAACGCATGTGCCAGTCAACGTTACCTGCAGCTGTCTCACTTTAATTTATACGGCAAATCTCACTTTACATTCTTATTTTTAATTATTTTTAAGGGTATTGGTGTACTGAATACTTTTAAACATTACGAGCGAAGCGAATGAAATCTAACCATTTTTTTAAAACGAAGGAAAACAAGGCATACAGTCAGATTAGTAAGCTATCTACATAGCCTAAAGACGCTATGCAGAAGTGGCACATGCATCTGATTTTTCGCTTCGCTTGCAATGTAGATGAATTTTATACTTTTTTTATTTAAAATATTGAAAAGACTAAAATATATTTTATTGAATTATGAATGAATTCAGTTCTATTTTTTGTTGTTATGTATAGATTTTTCTTATTCTGTATCCTACTTTAGAGTAAGCAGATGTGTTGTTGGTTAATATTATGTGATATGTAGTTAATAAAATGTAATAGTTGTTGTATATGTTATTTTATTTTCCCGTCCAATCGTTGAAGTTAGCCAACAGACAACGACGGCAACTGTCTCCTGGCTAACTTAATTGGAGATAGAATAATAAGTACTAATGGTAAAATAAAAATATGGTTAACCCGAGAATAGTTTACAATTTAAATCTATATTAATATTATAATACGAATGTAACTCTGTTTGTTAAAATTCTTATATCGGGTTACTCACGTCAATAGTGTCGAGATCAGACCGCGCTGTGGCTCGCAGTGTGCGTAGAGCAGCCGCCGCGGCTAGACGCATGACTCATGAATAAGGGACACGGACTGTTCCGAAACATGTCGCGCTATTTACGACTTTATTGACGTGAGTTACCCGATATAAGAATTTTAATATGTCTGATACTCACGGGAGTTTTCTTATTAAAATAACTCTGTATGTCAGTAATCTCTTCACAATTAAGAACGTTTGCATTTCGACCAAATTTTGAATTTAGAACGATAATTATACTATAATTTAACGAAAACTTGTAATACGAACGGAATTAAAAGTCTCTGGCTAATAAAAAAAGTAAAATAGAGACTTCCGCTTGCTAAAGAGACGCCTATCTTATACTGCGGTTCAGGGGTAAATAAAATTAAATATCCAATAAACTGATATATTTAATCTCTTTACATTGTACTTATAACAACTAGCAAGTCTTTAGTTTGAGAAATTACCTAGATTGAGTGGCAAACTTAATTTTTACACCATATTCAAGTTATCCGAATATAAATTTAAAACAAGAAACATTTTTTATCCGATTTTCAGCTAACATGGTCATTTGCATTATAACTAATATTTCAAACGGGATAATTACCATGTATGTCGAAATATCGGGTGCTAAATAAAACAAACAAATTTTTTTTATCGTCCAAACATTTATAGGAAATTTCAACGGTCATCCGGAGGCAGTAAACCCAACTTAAAATTATAGGTGGTAATTCATTTTAAATAGCACACTTTTAACTGTGCCCTCTAATGTTTAATATCATGTTTAGGTTGTCTGTGTATACTGAACATGGATACATATAAGATGATATAAAGTTTTATCTAAGTGCTGTATAAATTTAATCACCATTTATTACTGAATTAGAAAAAATGGTTCCTGATTACCGATTAAAAATAATAAAAAACCAATGACAGGCCATACAGGGCGTTTTTCCAATTCTTAGCCATATTTTGCGAGGTGATGTTGTTTGTCATACTGAACTTTTACTTAGAGAACAAAAATTTGGACATGCCATTCTACACATCGACATTTGCCAAAAAAAATCGCGATTTCAAAGTCGGTCCCATAGTAAAAGTTGGTAAGACCAACATAATCATCTCGCGCAATATGGGTTCGAATATTACCCTGTATATTTCACCATTCACCGCTAATCACACTTTTTATTTTAATTTTTTTTAATATATATATTTTCGGCTACGGCGTAGTGCTACGAGATATGATTAGCGGTGAATTACCTATGAATTTATTTTTTTGATATAGTAAAGTTTGCCACTCAATGCATACAAAATAACGAATAAACATAACAACTAAGTATATAATACTAGATACAGGCCTTTTGTGAGTAACTAACAATTTAGACTATTTACAACATATTAGAAATAATGACCAACCGGGATACTTTTTACACCAATTAAACTAACAATCTCTTAGAAAAAATAACCATGACCTCGGCAGAGACTCAAACTCGCGACTCGAGGACACACGCCCATCGCTCTACCAACTGAGCTACCATGGCCATGAGTTTTTCCACTTTTTTATAAGAAATTTAGTCCGCAGAAATTTCTGCTTAAAACTAATGAGACGGACCACCCAATAGAAAGCGGTTTTTGTAGCCTATAGAGGCCTTTTCAGAAAAAAGTGCACCATTTTAAAGAAACTCTTTTTTTAAATCAAAAGTACTCGTGGTTCTGGTTAGAAAAAACCCGAAAATTCCTATATTAAAAAAGAGGAAATGGTTCACTTTTTTTTAAGACGTCTGCAATTACAGTCTTACATCCAGTCCTTTATCCATTTTTGTGGCAAATGCTTATACAGCTCGTCTGTGGAAAGCGGCTAACGTAGACCATGGGCGCCTGTCACTCCTGATGCACATACACGTAGCCGACCCCTTTGAAAGCGTAACACTAATTTTCTGTTATACAGGATGAAGCAAAAATGATGGTGATAGTGGTGATACGTTTAAAAAAATATGTGATTTTTTTAATGTGAAAATTTGCAAAAATCGACAGGCAGCCGAAACACACGAAAGTATTTTTGCCCAAGCTGAAACGGACGCTTCGCTCGCTCGGTCAAACAATCCCAATGAGTATCGCGGACTAATTACAGCCTGTAAACGGATTACCGGCATTTTTATTACCTCCTAGGTATATCTGCGACAATTTTTTTTATTCCATATTTACCTTTAAAAAACTTTAGGAGAGAGCTGTTATTTTTTTAAATACCCGAGAATCATCGTTTACTTTAAGCTTGAGGGGATGGCAACGCGCATGTGCCTATTGGAGTTGCACATAATTACTCCGGTTGGTCATAATTTACAATAGAACATAACTGCGACATAGTGAATAACAATTTTCACAGCACAACTTTCTTTGACTCTAAAGGACTGCAACGCAGAATAGCACAATGACCTTTATACTCGACATGCCCAATGTCCTATTTTTAGGACGACAATACTTTATTATAGCCCACAAGCTATCCATTTTTAATTACTTGTGAGCGAGTATATATATATATATATATATATATATATATATATAATTATGCTTTATCTAAATGATTGTATGCAAATCAGACTATATTAAAATTCCAATGGCGTGACCTATATTTAGGACACTGGGTATTTTTTTTCCTAATAATATGTTGGAACTTACAGGCCTCACAACACACACAGTGAGTATTGGTAGACCGGATTGACTTGAAATTATATTCCCAAATAGTCCTTTTGTATATTTTTCTCTTTAAAATGTCGAATTAATTTAAAAATTGATGAAAAAACCAAACTAATAAAAAATTGCACATTTTAGATCCCATTAACTATCTATAGTCCTTACACCCTGGCGGGTACTGCCTCTTTGTCCCATGTCTCGGGCAGGTGCAACATCCGCTCGGTGTACCCCTTACATTTCATTAAATTGTCCAAAGGGCATCTGCGTGTTGGCTTCAGCTTCGTGTACGCCTCCCAAAAGTCCGGTACACCATTGTTCCGTGATGGGAAAGATATAAAAATTATTCATATTATACCCCAGTGAATGACAAGGTTTTAAAACTATTTTTGGAACATTTACATAATAAAAGATCAAAGTACTATATCTGCTCGACAGCGGCCCTTTATAACTTTACTCTCAGCTATTATGTAACAAATTTACAAGAAACAAAATTCGTTTTCTATGCATTATTGAAACTAAATTTCAGAAAAAAACTAAAACAACCTATAGTCATAAAACTTAAAACAACAGTAATGTCAGAAATAAAAGTATATCAAATAAGAGAAAATAGTACCGCCTTCACCGGGAACATGTATGTGAATTTAACGATAAAAATAATATTTTTATATCATTGTCATTTGAATGTATGAAAATGATGGAATAGTCTGATGCCGAAATATAAAAATATAAGCGTATACGTATTGGTTTTCTTTAAAAAGCGAAATCTTATAGTGGCGTCACAGTGTAACCACACAGTAACAAATCGTTTTGACGTGTAGCTGTAAAGAGTAGCTGATTCGAACTGTTAAGAGGCTAAATTTTATTAAGGACATAGCCGGGACTTTAGCATGGAACTGTCAGATGTGTCTGGCTGCCAAAATTCCTTCCATACATTGACAGATGTGTCTACCGAAATACACCGCAGACAAATCTGAATGTGACCGGCTTATAATCGAATCAGTATAAATTCATATTAACGCTCGGTGAAAACGTTGACAGTTTAATGAAACAAGAACAAAAAAATGCTTAAACATAAAATTAAATGGATACAACAATCTTAAACATTAGTTACAAGTAATAAAAATAACGTTAATGCATCGTCAGTCAACCAAAAACTTTGTTAATTTATAAAAGTCGTGTTAGAATACTGAATAGATATCAAAATACTAATTTCGGTACCGTGAAACAATCCATTTTTAGCGGGTAATATACGTTCGGGCAATACTGATCTGCCAATCGTTGTATTGCCCAACGTATGATGGCCGGCTACCATGAAAAGTATGTTTCACCAATAATAACTCAGGCAAAACTATTTATGGAACGAAGATACATATTTTTGATATTGTAGAACCATAACTATGCTCCAAATTAATTTGGACGTTTTAAATAAATCTGGTGCAGTCTCTAATATGAAAAACAATGCAAACTTAGCATACCCTCCTAAGAACCACTGTCCTACTCATAGGACTAATTAGTTCAATGAAATTTAAGCTTTACAATTGGATGAGAGTTGCATTTCCTTTATTACATTTCATTTTAAAAGAAAAGAAACTCTACCTTATCCCCTTATGATTTCAAAATCAAATAGCATCTGGTTGTATATCGTGGGCCGCAGGAGGGTAGTCAGAC
The DNA here is from genome assembly GCA_949128165.1 of Lathronympha strigana. NCBI lineage: Eukaryota > Metazoa > Arthropoda > Insecta > Lepidoptera > Tortricidae > Lathronympha > Lathronympha strigana. Next base: position 9,241,904 of record OX421926.1, on the reverse strand, counting down.
TATGAAAAATAAAGGAACTGCCAATCTTGCTTAAATTTAGAATATTTTCAGTCAACTGACAATTTACGATTAAACTATATCACTTTTATAGAAATATATAAATATTTAGTATGTACAGTCGGTTTCTAATACATAGTTAGAGGCATATAAACAACAACAGCCTTAACTGACTACCGATAGAGCTTATACCGTTGCAATAAGGGCTACAAGCAGGCAGTTAACAATGCTGGTGTTGGTACAGTCGCCATCAGATATATCGGCGCTGCTGAGATGCTCATAAATATTTGAACCCGTCTCTATTGTCAAAGCGTTAGAGTGCAAGTTCAGATATTTGTGAGCACATCGGCAGTGTCGATATATCTGATGACGACTGTACATAGAGTATTGTAATTTAAAATTTAACGTCGTTGGACCCAACGTCCTATTTAAAGGACAAAGCGTAACGGCTCACAATTCAAAATTAGACCTTGTTCCAAATGAAATAAATCATGTCCTATTTATAGGACACTTGGTCGTTATTCCTTTTGTCCTAAAAATAGAACGGGCCTTACGAAGTTAACAGTCAGTCAGGGGATAAATGCCAAGACATATTCGTTGGACATATATATTCGATGACGAAAAAAAGGTAAAATGGACTGAATATTTTTTATTGTAAAAATGAACCATTTTAAAGCGCCCTTTAATATAGACAGACGCAAGTCACACAACAGCAACAAAATGCGTTGCGTCTCTTTCCTTTGCCATATTAAAGACAGAGATGCAAATAGGGCAACTACGAGTATAAACAGTTTAAATGTGTGTTAAAAAATGGTTGACGTCAAACATTTGTCATGTCACGTTTAATTGTCATGACAAATGTTTTATCGCTAATAGCCTAAATTTGTGCCCCAACTTTGTATAATTTTATCCACAAAACAGAGATACTAGTAGAAGTGACTTGCGACCGGAATATTAGGAAAACGGATGTCGCCAAACTCACACAGCCTCAAACTCGCACACCACAGTATCTACAATATAATTGGCCAAAATAACTTATTCAAAACTAAGCTTAATGTGTAATGCAACATCGTTGAAATTATACTACTTATTTTACCACATACGACGTTTCAATTTTCACACTTAACGTGCAAAGGAAGAGGTGTCACCTGGCATCGAGTAGCTGAACTATTAGGTATCATCAAATAGTTCAGCAACACCCCAAAAGATGGCGCATCCTCCTTCTCCCTTCCACGTACGCAGTTTTAGCGGGAGTGACAGAGATAGGCATATTATAACACGTTTATCATGAAATAGTTCAGCAACACCCCAAAAGATGGCGCATCCTCCTTCTCCCTTCCACGTACGCAGTTTTAGCGGGAGTGGCAGAGATAGGCGTATTATTAAACGTTTTAGAGGTGTCACCTGGCATCGAGTAGCTGAACTATTATCATCAAATAGTTCAGCAACACCCCAAAAGATGGCGCATCTTCCTTCTCCCTTCCACGTACGCAGTTTTAACGGGAGTGACAGAGATAGGCATATTATTACACGTTTTGGATAATGGATAGCGTAGTGAAGTGCAAGATTCGATAATTTGTCGATAAAAAACTTAAATTAATAAATATTGTACTAATACAGGGCTGACTCAAAAATTTAGGTTTTTTATATAAATTGTAAATGTCGTTATTTTTTAGGGTTCCAAACTAAATAATACTAGGTAACTGAACCCATACTTACACAGGATGTAACAACAATAATGATGATCCGTTTCAGGATTAAATTTGTATCGCATTATGTCCGTAGCTACCTAATTTTCTTCTATTTTTAACCGACTACAGTAAAGTGTAGGTATGTGTGTATATATTATATACACACATACGGGTCAAACTGAGAACCTCCTTTTATTGAAGTTTACATATGTTTGTTCCCGATTATTTCAGGTTTGCTAGACCGATTTTAATGTGGTTTTCAGAAAGGTACATGTTACATTTAAGAGAAGGTTTTAGTACTTCAACCGACTTAAAAAAGGAGGTTCTAAGTTTGAACCGTATTTGTATAAATACGTATGTCCTATGTATGTTTGTTTCCGATTATCTCGCGTTTGGCTAAGCCGATTTTATGCGGTTCTGAGAAAGGTATTTCTTACATTTAGTAGTAAGATTTCGTACTTTAACCGACTTCAAAAAGGGAGGTTCTGCGTTATATAAATATTATATTATATAAATATTAGATAAAGCTAAAGTGTGATATGTAATTTTGTATGGCTGTATTTATGTAAGTATGTACTGACATTCACATATTTGACTATATTTTTAGTTGGAACTGCCATGTGTTTTATATATCTATTCCCTTTTTCCGAAATGAGAATGGCGTCCTGACTGAAATGTACTGAACATATTGTGCTCATTTTTGATGGCATCCAATCACGTCTTCCAGTGGCATCAATCCATCTACCTTTCTGTAAAGGATCTTTTGGAAATCTAAAAAGCAATCAATAACGTCTGTAAAATGTAATTAGTTTAAACTATTATTTAAGCAGAAACGATACCAAATTTCTTAGAAAGGAAAAGTGGAAAACTTATGACCTCTTGTCCATTCTTTCTCGGGGTGGGACTCGAACCCCTTAGTTTAGTATGTAGTAGCACATTGTTAGTAGCGCATTGTTAGTGTCAAGTCAATATAACTTGAGACTCCACTTGCCGACTAAGAAGAACTTCCTTATGGTAAAAGTTGCTAAGCGCTCCTAAATATATGGTGGAGAAGTTTGGGGCCACGGGTGTGGTCTTGGTAGCTCAGTTGGGCGTGTATTCGAGAGCCGCGGGTTCGAGTCCCGCCCGAGGTCATTAGTTTTTACACATTTCCTTTTTTTCTAAAGGTCGCTTAACTCTGAATATACTACTAAAAATAACAGATTCTACAATGTTAATAATGTATAACTACTATAATGTATTTTAGACTAATATTAATAATTATATATTCTCGTTTATAATTATATATTATTATTAGTTTTATTAATCATTGTTTTCAAATATATACATAGCAGTAATTAATGAACATATGCACTTATACAAAATAATACGTATAAACGCGTTTACACGACAACTTATCGACATTTCCTTTAAAAGATATATTAATTCAAAACCCGATTACAATAAATAATGATGTTAAAGAATACATTATTTTTCAATCATAAAAAGGACATTATCGATATCAATAAAAAAAATATTTTTCCTCGCACTAGGCCGAGTAGCGCGTCTACCACCCGCTATCGTTGCGATATTCTAGAAAGTTCTCAAGTTCTATGCTTCGTAAAAAACGACCTTATCTTTTGTACATAAAGTTGTTTTTATTTTGAGCAGATGTTTTTTTTTGCGGTGGACGACATTATTTGAGAAAATATTAAAATATACACAATATAAGAATTACCGGTGGTATGAAATACCTCCATGGGAGATATTTTGCTTGCGGCTGTCGTTTCCACACTGTAAAACCGCACAATAAGGCATCTTTGCATTTTATTTTTACTTTTGTATAGACCGCGATCTTACTTGGGCGCTCGTGACTAACTGAGTACTATCTGTAGTGCGAACGTGCGGCTATCCGCGCACTCTTGCCACACGCGCCGCGCTTACGTTACGCTTCTATTAGTATCTCTGTTTTGTGATTTTATCAACCTAATCTACCTACAAGTCTTGATATAAATACGAATTTTGAATAGCGCAAATTGGTAGTAAGATTTTTCGTACGCAATTGTCCACCACATCACTTATATCATGGTAAAGTTTGAGCTGCCTCGCGAGGCAAAACGCTGCCTCGCGAGGCAAAACGACAAGTCACCCGTTTCTGGAAAGCTTGTACCTTGTAATAAATTGGTAGCAAGACATGATTGGTACGCAATTGTTCACCACATCACATCACAAGGCGTTCATTCATTTTATTTTTAGATTTAGAAAAAGCTTTTGACAAGATAGACTGATAAACATTTTGAATGCAATAGGTATATATTATAGAGACAGGCGTATTTTACATCCACATAAGGAACAGGAGACTAGAGTAGAAATAGGTCAGGAGAAAAGAAAGGTAAAGATAAGACAGGGCGTGAGGCAGGGTTGTCCACTACCCCCAATTATTTTTAATATTTTCATATATATAAGAAAAATCGTAGATTCTGGAAAAGTGTCTGGTGATAGAGAGAGATTGAGTGAAGGATGGAAGGTATAAGCTGGAGAGAGAAGAACAAACGAAGAGGTGTTGAATTTAGTGGGTGAGAAAAGAAGCCTGTTAAATACGATAGAGAACATAAGGCCTAGTATAAAAGTTGTAAGACACTTACTTCTCGATCGCGTTAGCGTATCGAGAGTTCAAATCGGGTTATTCACGTCAATAAAGTCGAAAATAGCTCGACATGTTTCGGAACAGTCCGTGTCCCTTATTCATGAGTCATGCGTCTAGCCGCGGCGACTGCTCTACGCACACCGCGAGCCCCAGCGCGGTCAGACTCATGAATTAGGGACACGGACTGTTCCGAAACATGTCGAGCTATTTTCGAATTTATTGACGTGAGTAACCCGCTATGAGAATTTTAATATGTCTGATACTCACGGGAGTTTTGTAATTCAAATTATGTTTGCCGTGTATTTAAATCATCCGGCAACTTTCATATTTTGACCCCTCGATACGCTAACGCGGTCGAGAAGTTAATTTCGTACAATTTTTATACAAGGCCTTCAGAAGAGGAAACATGTTGGCACTTACATCATGAAGACTATATAAAAATGTTAATTGAAGGCAAAATTGAAAAAGAAGAGAAAGGGGAGGGCCAAGACTGGCCTTTGTAGATTAAGTCAAAGAGAAAGTTAAGGTAGCGACGTATCAGGAACTCAAAACAGTAGCAGAGACAAGACCCGAGTGGCGGTTACTCCACCGACAAGAGCAAGGCTCTTAAATTGATGATGATGATGAAATACTTACTATATTTAAAAAAGTGCACTATTTTAATTTTCGGTCAAATTAAATATTAAAAAGTGTCCGGAAACTTTTGCTCCCGAGTGTATTACAAGTCACAAGCTTTCAAGAAACGGGCCCCTATTCCCGCTTGCCTCGCGCTTTACGTAATATGGACCATACTTTAATACAATCAAAATGGCGGCATGTTTTTATAACATTATAACACAGGCGGCAATTTCCGCTGAGTCAAAACAAAAACTTAACTAAACATGCATTTAAACAATGACTAAATAACAAATACAACACATGTGTTTAAACTTGTAAAATCCTCCTGGTTTGAATTCAAAACTTGTTTCATGAAATATACACGGTAATATATTATATATCGTCGCTATACTTACTAAACCTCATATGTACAGCAATCATTTGATGGAAATGTCACCTTTCTGTCACTAGGAATACGGGTGTTTTCTCTGTCAAATGAGATTTGCAGATACGAGGTTGAGTAAGTATAGCGACGATATGAATTTCGAGTTTCGGAATACTTAAGATTTGCTGTTGAACGATCTAAGGATTCCGGGACAGGCTCATCCTCAACAAGTTTTGTTATCAAGAGCGCTGCGTGCGGCGAGACGCAATGCAGTACGCCCGCCGTCAACGTCGCGAATGGCACTCGACGCTTTGTTAATGGAATCTTAAGTATTTCAGAGCATGTCGCGCGTAACTAAAAATATTAGAGTGTTCTAATTTATTATAATATTAATATGTCTTGCGATAATCTTTCGATAATGCTCGTAAATATTAAGGTTTCATTCCAACCCGAAGGATTTTCAATTTCTTGTGAAATGTACTTTAGCAGCTTTTCACTAAATAAAAGGCATTTGTGCTTATTTTACTAAAAGAACAATTTAGAAAAAATAAGAGTACCTACCTACATGGTCACTGTTTCTGTTAAAAAATATAACTGAATGTATTGTCAACTCTTTTTTTATACCACGACGGTGGCAAATAAGCATACGGCCCGCATGATGGAAAGCGGTCACCGTAGCCTAAGGACGCCTGCAACTCAAAGGGGTTGCCGACCACGAAAGTTTAAATTATATTCAACAACATGCCCCACGTTTCATCTTGACCCTGTGAAAACTGTCGTGAATGGCTCGAAACGTAAGGTGTTGATAAACGCGATTAGGCCGTTCTAAAGTGTTACATAAACAATTTTAAACAAAAAAAGAAGTTTGAAAAATTAACCTAGTGGCGCCCTCTGCATCCCAATGTGTGGACTCGCGTCTTGCGAAGTTACTTAGTTAGAACGCCTGGTTACCTTTCGCAGTTTACATACAATAAGGCTTCCTGCACACGAAGAACACGGAGTCGTACTCATGCTGCATCATGGAGTTGGGGTTTTGGGCGTATTTCGTCTTCACACCGGTCTGCTCTTTCTGTTGGTGAAAAATAACTTATTATTATTATTTTATTTCAAAAATTTAACACAGCATTACAGTTAAATACCAATGCACTCATGAATCAATGCATGAATGACTCAGCCCCAATAGCACTACCTAGAGTTAGCCTACTGAAGTGCTAATTGCAGAAATTAGCCAAAATGCTTAAAAAAGGTCTTCAAGTATCAAAGTTTAATAATAATAAATATTGTGGGACAATCTTACACAAATCGACCTAGCCCCACGGTAAGCTCAATAAGGCTTGTGTTACGGGTACTCAGACAACGATATAAATAATATACAAAAACATAAATACATAGAAAACATCCATGACTCAGGAAAACATATGTGTTCACACAAATAAATGCCCTTACCGGGATTCGAACCCAGGACCATCAGCTTAGCAGGGTCACTACCAACTAAGCACCGGTCGTATAAATACTTAAATAGAAAACATCCATAATTCAACAAGCACCAAAGTGATAACTCTTACTAAACACAAACAACGATACAATAGGCTTACCAAAATATCAAATCCAATATCTCTTATTATCTCCAGTAGAATGTCATACGGCGGCTCGATACTGCTCTCTGACGGCATGTCGCTGTGAATGGAGTATATTATAGCGTTATTAGAGACTGGGAAATAGGGACTACAGTAACAAATATTTTTCTTGTTAGTAAACATGACGACATATTTGTCTTCTATCTGTTACTTACTAACGTAAAACTGTTAAATCTACAAAATGTACGACGCGGGTGATAGATGTTATTTCGCTAGAAACAAATGGTAATTGGTAGATACTGGTCCTGACCCATTATAAACGGCTAAAAAACATATTTGTGACGATTAGCATTTAATATTTTGTTGGATTTTGTTACCTATATAATACTACTCCCGATATATTTACGCAAAAAAATCAGCTTCTATAAATTATTTCCCAAGTAATCAAAATTTCCATACAAGTCAGTTCAATAAATTATTATGGGACAATCTTACACAAATCGACCTAGTCCCACAGTAAGCTCAATAAGGCTTGTTGTGGGTACTAGACGACGATACATATAAATACTTAATTACATAGAAAACATCCATAACTCAGGAACAAATATTCGTGATAAACACACAAATAAATGCCGTGACCAGGATTCGAACCCGGGACCTCCTGCTTCGTAGGCAGGGTCACTACCAACTAGGCTAGGAGGCCGTTCAATGACTGGATTATTTCACTAGAACGGTAGCTAGTTCACATCCAAGACGGACCACTGGTATATCATAATTGTTAATTGTAATTGTACTGTATATTTTGTGTGTCCACGAATAAATTATTTCTATTCTATTCTATTCTATAAAATATACAGGGTGTAATACCTGTAGTGGTAGAGCAGGGGCCCGAGGTTGATCCAATAACCGCCCGGCTCCAGTATGGCGTATATCCTCTCGATAAACTCTATGACGTTGGGCGCGCAGTCGATGAAGAAGCAGGATGCTACGCAGTTCCACTGTTCCGCTTCTGTGTATACCTGGAACAAATGGATTAGAGATGCAACGGATATCCGGTCACAATCCGGTATCCGGCGTATCCGGCTACATTTCCGCTATCCGGTTGAATACCGGATAGTAGCGTAGCATCCGGCCGGATACCGGATAGTGAATTAGCACGATATTTATTGATAGAATATGGATGAAAACTATCAAATTATAAAGTAATTGATAATATAAGTATTTAGTCAGTTAATTGTTTCAACTCTCTCTGAAAGTACAACATTTTTAACTATATAATATTACTGGCCTATAAAAACGCGCCTATAACTAGAAACAAACACCCTGTGCCAAACATTGGCACGCGCGCGAATGAATTTGGTCGATTTAATACAAACTTAAGGCCGAATATTCGGCGGCCGGATACCGGACATTCGGCGGGTACATAGGCCGGATATCCGTTATCCGGTATCCGGCCAAACCACTATCCGTTGCATCTCTAAAATGGATTTTTTAAGATGATGGCAAACAATGATATGGTGTACAATTGTAAATCAAGAATTAAATCATCATTATCATCACACAGCTTTAGTTATTCTTCCGTGCAGAATCTACTTGGCGACTGTTCTGTAAGTTCACTTTTTCTCCATAGTAAATGTATGAAAACAGTTTTCTTTACTTTCCGGCTTTTTTGTACATTACCGAAAGTTGACCCCAAGGACTCTATTGATACTGGATAGAAATAAAATCGATTGACATAAAAAAATACATGTAAAAAAAACTTTTTTCATTTTCATACAGATTTTATGGGGAAAGTTTTTCTCGACTTATGGCTTTTCTAGCCGGAATTTTTTTTGGTCCCATACAAGCTTTTGGTCCTGGACAGGAATGGAATTGATTGGCATCAAAAAAACAGTTTGTCAAAAATGACCATTTTCTCGCACCCTGTATGTTATTTCCAGAATCTGTAAACGCCAATCTTCATTAATTTGAAATCGAAGGAAGGTCTCCTAAGACCATTTTCGCCTAGCAACACGGGATCTGGTAGCTGCCCTCACTGACCCAAAATCTATTTTCACCCTGTGTAATGTACAAATACTTAAATACATAGAAAATATCCATGACTTCAACAAATATCTGTGTTCATCACACTAATAAATGCCCTTACCGGGATTCGAACCCAGGACCATCGGCTTAGCAGGCAGGGTTACTACCAACTACGCCAATTGGTCGTCAAAACAATGTAGTGTAATAGGCGGAGCGTTACGGTGTGGGAAGAGGGGGTTTCAACTCCAAACACAGGGATAGAGGTTACTAGTTTAATCTCCCGTCTTACAATAATTCCACCTTAATTGTAATCTTAACATTATATACACTACTTGTACGTGTCAGTGGAGGGAAACTCTTATCTGATGGAAGCGCACAATCTACATTGTTCAAGAACAAATAGTTTATTTCGCAATTTTAAATTTAATTTATTGGCTAACTCCTTGATCCTTGCTCTCAGGTTTCTCTTATTACTAGGGAGTTAGCCAATAAATTAAATTTAAAATTGCGAGTTGATCATACTAACATCACAGGCATTGAAAAGCAAAGGAGTAAATCAAAACTATGTGCTGATGTTAAAGTTTATTCATGCGTACATAATGTAAATCGCGATGTCACCTGCAGTGTAGTTGACTGCATAAATGAATGTTTGCCACAACATCCTGTGGATGTGTCAAATATAAATATTTCAGAAAACATAAAATTGTCAGATGTTACTTTCCATGAGCCATCAGAAATGTCCATACTTTTAAGTTCAGAGATATATTTTGAGGGACTTCTAGATGGTATAATACAACTGGAAAATGGACCAGTATTTCAAAACACTGTATTTGGCTACATTGTTGGAGGTAGAGTGGATTGCTTGAACCCGTCATGTCACAAATCAAAGGCCACCTTTGTCACAAATTTTGTTGCCTGTGAAAAAAGAAATGATGAATTAGAAAATATTATGGAACAATTTTGGCTCTCAGAAAAGATTCCTGGAGAAGCAAAAATCAATATTGATAAAAATAAACAAAGCAATGAGTTTCAAAAAGCAGAGGAAATATTTCAAGCCACGGTAAAATTAGAAAGCAACAGGTTTGAAGTCGACTTACCTTTGCATGCTCCTATGAGTGAACTTCAACTCGGAGACTCCTTTTCTGCTGCCCTGCAAAGATTTTTATCTTTAGAAAAAAAGTTTAAGAACAATCCACACTACTTCGAACAATACAAAATGTTTGTAAAAGAGTACCTGGAGCTGGGGCATGCCAAGATTGTAGATATCAGCGATTATGATATATATAATGGTGCAGTTTATTTCCTTTCACATCATGCTGTGCTGAATGAGGCCAGCAAAACTACAAAATTAAGAGTGGTATATAATGGTAGTATGAATACAAAAAACAACAAATCATTAAATCAAGTAATGTTGAATGGCCCTGTAGTTCAAAATGAACTTTTTGACATACTGGTTCTGTCCCGCACGTATCTATATACGTTAATATGTGATATTGCAAAAATGTTCCGAAACGTCTTTGTAAATGATGAGCAAAAAAGCTTACAAAATATACTCTGGCGGGACGAACCATCTAAGCCCATTCAATGCTTGCAGCTGCAGACTGTTACCTACGGGTTAAAATCGTCTACATTTTTAAGTACCCGCTGTTTAATAGAACTGGCATCTAGGTATGAAAATGAATATCCCTTGGCTGCGAAAGCTATAAGGCAAAATACTTACGTTGATGATGTCATAGGCGGTGCTGATGATATTGAAGTACTAAAAAACCTGAAAAAAGAGCTTATAAGTCTACTAGAATTAGGTAGCTTTAAATTGCACAAATGGTGCTCAAATGTTGATGAGGTTCTTTCAGATATACCAGCGGAACAAAAATATTTTGATCAACTGGATTTAAATAAAGACAATGTTATAAAAACTTTAGGGGTTAAATATGATATAAATACAGATTCATTTACATTTGAAAGCCCACAAGGAGACCAAAGTAAGTTAAATACAAAAAGGGAAATTTTGAGCTTCATTGGGAAAATTTTTGACCCACTGGGTTTAATTAATCCAATTGTAGTATCAGCAAAAATCTTCATGCAAGAGTTATGGGCTATGAAGATATCTTGGGACTCTATTTTGCCTGAGGAGCAGCTTGACACTTGGCGAAAATATCTGAAAAAATTAAATGACATGGACAAAATAGAAATTAAAAGATGTTTAAATGTAAAAGATGTTACAAAAGTTGAACTAATTGGTTATTCGGATGCCTCATTTAAAGCCTATGGTTGTTGCTTATATCTGAGAATAACAGATAACAACAATAAAGTCAGCGTAGACCTTCTATGCTCCAAGTCCCGAGTTGCACCGTTGGGTAAGGTTCTTACTATTCCACAGCTTGAGACAAATGCTGCCCTGCTCTTAGCTAAATTGGTAAATAAGGTTAGCAAGACATTGAGTTCTCGGTTTGAACATAACATAAAACTATACAGCGACTCACAAATAGTGCTCGCGTGGATCAATAATCCACCTAAAAGTAATACATATATACATAATAGGGTAAAACAAATACATACCTTAACTGGATCCTCTATGTGGGACTATGTCAAAACTTCAGAGAACCCCGCAGACTTTTTGTCTCGAGGGCTGTCTCCGGAGAAGCTCAGATCTCAGGTCTTGTGGTTTCACGGGCCATCTAGCTTATCAGACCGAGATTATGATATAAAGATCTGTCCTACCAAATATGATTTACCAATCAAAACTGTTTTAGTACAAACTACAGAAGATAATGAAAATAGTAACTGCCAGGATTTGTTAAATAAATACTCTGACATCAACAAACTTCAACGGGTGGTAGCCTATATGCTACGCTTTTGCAATAATTGTAAAACACCTAATAATAAAGTTACTGGCCCCCTGACACCACAAGATCTTAATAACTCTATGACTGTTATAATTAGGCAAACTCAAAGGCACTTCTTTTCAAAGGAAATTGATTGCTTATTGAAAGACATTCCCATTAAAACTGGCTTAACTAAATTACACCCCTTTTTAGACCAGAATTTAATTCTCAGAACTGGTGGTAGGTTACAAAATGCCAAAAATATTGCATATGACAAAATGCATCCCATTATAATGCCAAAAGCTTGTCACATTACCCGCCTAATTATAAATAAGGAACACTTAAGACTGTTACATGCTGGTGCCAAACTAGTGCTAAGCTCGCTAAGTCAAAAATATTCGTTAGTGAATGGAATCAGAGAAGTTAAAAATGTCCTGTTAAAATGTGTCAAATGTTTCCATCTAAAAGCTGCAGCTGCAAAGCAATTAATGGGTTCCTTACCTGCTCAAAGAGTAACAGCTGCACGTCCTTTTGAAGTCACAGGAGTAGATTTCTGTGGACCATTTAAGCTAAAAGTAGGAAGAGTTAGGAAACCTTTAGTCACCAAATCTTACATAGCTATATTTGTCTGTTTCGCTACCAAAGCAGTACATGCGGAATTAGTAAGCGACTTAACTACCGAAGCATTCTTGGCATGCCTCAAAAGGTTTATAGCTAGACGGGGAGTCCCTAAACAAATATTTTCAGACAATGCCAAGACATTCCAAGGAGCTTCAAATAAATTAAAAGAATTGTATGAGTTGACTTCATCAGAGGCTCACCAACAAAAAATTGACAGTTTTTGCTGTAATAATTATATTAAATTTAAATTCATCCCCAGTTACTCACCTGAGTTTGCAGGCCTTTGGGAAGCAGGTGTTAAAAGCCTTAAGTATCATTTGAAAAGAGTAATTGGAAATTTAGTACTTACCTTTGAAGAGCTCTACACGGTGATCACTCAGATTGAAGCAGTGTTAAATTCCAGGCCTTTGTTGCCAACTAGCGCTGAGGCCTCTGATTACAGGTATTTAACACCTGGCCACTTTTTGATAGGTACAGCACTAACCAGTCTTCCAGAAGTCAATCATAGCAATACAAATATTAACCGATTAAAATTTTGGAAAATACTGGAGAAATTGAAACAGGACTTCTGGAACTTATGGTCTAAAGACTACCTGACCCAGCTCCAAAATCGCCCTAAATGGCAACATGATCAGCCTAATTTGAAGGAAGGGGATCTAGTGATTGTTAGGAGTGACAACACAGCACCCTTGGAATGGCCTATGGCGCGAATTTCAAAGGTCATACCAGGACCTGATGGCAAAGTAAGAGTGGCGGAAATAAAGATGGCTGGCTCTGGTAAAATATTTCTTCGCTCTTACAGAAAATTATGTCCATTGCCTATTAATGATAGTTGTTAGTTAATTAAGGTTTAAGCATAAGTTATGCAAATGTTATGCTATGTTGGCCGCCCCAACTATGTTCAAGAACAAATAGTTTATTTTTAATTTTAGTTTATGGTCAGATTGTTAACTGGCAACACTTTTTTCTTCAACTTCCTTCTGGTACAACATCGTGCTATGGCGTGTTGTTCTTTAAGCCAATAATTCCATTTTATTAACAATACAACTTAAAAACGTTCTACTGTGTATTATTTATCATACATACATCTAACACGCTGATCACTCAATATCCTTTGCTCGAGTCCTTGTCCTAAAACTTTATGGGTATTATCCTCGTCTATACCCTAGTCTTTATTATTATTATTTATTCAAGGAGATCAAACAGCTAGTAAAACAAAAATAGAACTTAAATAGAGACACAGAGCCAATTATAGGAACTCACAAATAGATGTTGTATAAAAAACAGTCACTTAACACATACTCAACGACGCGAAGCCCACACATGCAAAATATAAAGTAACTAACAGCCCTCGCTTACTCTTAAATATGCTACATCTATGACAAGATTGACAATAGGTACTATATACTTGGTATGGTTAACTACACCACCCTCGAGGTTAGAAGGAATATGGCACTATTGCGATATTTCTTTCTTCTAATACGTGGCCTAGTAAATAACCCACTGTTACTAGCTCTAATCCCGCTCCGAGTACCCCCCGTCGCCGCATGCCGTTTGCAGTTCCAGCGGCGCGGACTCGTGCTCAATCACACTCGCCGTTGCACCGTGCGTTGTCTCTTATGGATGATATATTGGACAGTGACGACAAATTGGACCTATTTCATACCGCAGAAGCCACTTTTCTAAAAGGTTGTAACAGATATCTCGAGTCCATAGCAACACCGAGCTCCATTCCGTACTAGATTTATGTTACTTAGTTAAGTATTTTTATGAGATTGTGTCTCCTGTATGATTAACATGTGTAACTTGACTGTTAGTGTTAATTAATAGTAGTTTATGTGATTGTATATAAAGAAAGGCATTAAAACTCGAGGGTGGGTTTATGAAACGAGGCGTCAGCCGAGTTTCATAATAACATCACACGAGTGTTTTAATGCCTAATTATTTACAATTACATACACTGCTTTATATACACACATATCATGACTCTCCATGATGCATTCAAAGCGCATATATATCGACCGCCATTGCGACTTTCAGGAATTAAAACTTTTCTGAAATTCAAGTTTTGACATTTATATTTTTTAAATTCAGAGACAAACTAGAGTTGGCGCCAATTTTCATATCGTTCGATATCAAAATAACGTGCGACTTGCGTGCGTCATTGTATGCAATTGACAATTCGTTTCAAACTAAACGTCATATCGACTGATATTAGAATAGAGGTCAAATCAAATTTTCTTGTGTCAGATGTGTTCGAAATTTGAACAAAAATAATATTATCGAAAACGATAATATAATTTAGCTATTATTACATTTTCACAGATAAGAAATTTGTTGTAACAAAAAAGTTTATTATTATGGGGGCCTTTATATGCGATTTTTGAACGCATTATTGAGGGCTAATGACATGTGGGTATATAAAGGAATAAATAAAATGAAATGAAATATCTACAGACGTGTAGATTTCGGCGTTTGCCTATGACAGTAGTATACCTTGAGGAAGTCCCCGGCCGTCATGGAGAAGTGCTGGTTGGGCCGGTCGCCGCCGGGCCGCACGTCCGGGAACGTGGCGCCCTGCAGCTGGTGCTCGCACGTCACGTTGTTCACGTACTGGTGCAGCCACGGGTGGACCGTGAACTTGTTCGCCTGCAACATGGAATAATGTAAACTTTGGCTCATACTAGACAGATCTTTTTTATATTGTGGGTTTTATATACTTGTATATGTATGTATGTATTTATTATTGATGTATGTAGTTTATGTATTCTTTTTCATAAATTATAGTATGTAATTTATATTTAATAGTTTTTGGGCTACCTATATAGTATAGTAGGAACTAACTGGGTTTCTTCTTTTTTTTTTAAATGTAATTTATACAATACACATGTCTACCATCTCCAGTTCTCCTTTAATGCTCAAAGGTTAACTGGAAGAGATCCCTAAATGGGATAAGTTCGCCTTTGTACAAATATTTGTGTTATTTATCTTGTTTTTTTTCCCCTGTTTTTGTGCAATAAAGTGTTTTACTACTACTACAATCTTACACAAATCGACCTAGTCCCACGGTAAGCTCAATAAGGCGTGTGATGTGGGTACTAGACGACGATACATATAATATATATAGATACATATAAATACTTAAATACATAGAAAACATCCATAACTCAGGAACAAATATTCGTGATAAACACACAAATAAATGTCCTGACCAGGATTCGAACCCGGGACCTCTTGCTTCGTAGGCAGGGTCACTACCGACTAGGTAGGAGGCCGTTAAATCTGGAACGACTAAGGGCCTACGCTAGCTAACGCGCATTACCCGGAACGGACGCCCTTCTAATAAGTGTTTGAACAGCGCTAAGTGAAGCGGACTCACGGAGCGGGTGCGCCATATAAAACCACCCACCGTGTGCACCCGCTCCATGATAGCGCTAAGTTCATCATCATCATTTCAGCCGAAAGACGTACACTGCTGGACATAGGCCTCCCCCAAAGATTTCCACAATGACCGGTACTGTTCCACCCGCATCCTGCAAACTCCTATATATATATATACTGGATGCGGGTGGAACAGGTATATATACAGGGCGTCCCAAACTTATGGGACATGAAGGGGAAGTACCTTAAATATCGTAGATAGTGAATTTTGCTCAAAGAAGACTTTATGTTATTTTTAAAAGTTAGTAATTCTGCATTCATAGATTTTCTAAAAATTACTTGCTTCGTCTGGGAATCGAACCGACTAAAATGTGAAAAAAAATCACCCTTTTTTTATGATGCCAATCGAAAGAACAGCTAAAAAATAGTAACTCTGCTTAAGTAACATAGTATTTTAAAAGAAAGGAACACCATAAAATGATTGAGTCAAATTTCAAGAAAGTTATTTATTGCCGAAGACGACGTTCGAAAAGTAGCGATATTATCATTCTAAAGATAGCATTGATTATTCGTAAATAAGTACCCACTTCATAAAATAGGTACTGGCATAAGTTTTCCTTATTATAAGTGCACGTGTGGATAAAATGATAATTTGATAAAACTTAGTATTTCAATACGTCCTCTGTAAGCTAGACAGAAGGCAAATTTAAAACAAAAATAAATAATTGTTAAATTTGAAAATGGAACAGTTTATGACAGCGTTTGTTTGAATGCATACTTTTTAAGATATTTTAAAAAGAAGTGATATTTTTAAATGTTGTTCTTAAATTTGAAAATGGAACAGTCTGTGCAAGCGTTAGTTTTTCGGATATTGATCTGTTTAGTCTTAATTCACTTACACAAGTGTTATTGTGTTAATTTATTGCGAACATGGCATATCAAGTAAGTTTTGATCTAATAGAAGCATATTTTTTGAACGATAAAGATATCTCTAGAAGTTTGCGGTGGTATGGCGTAAAATATCCTGATAGACAAATACCGTCTCGTAAAGTTTTGAAAAGGCTTGTGAACAATTTGAAAACTCTGGGACGTTTCGATAAACGCCCAAGAGAACCACAGCAAGAAAACCATACGATCAACGACGAAGAACTTGGTATTTTAATTTACTTTTCGGCTTTTCCGAAAGCATCGGTGAGAGAAGGAGAACAGGAAATTGGAGTTTCAAAAAGTAAAATACACCGTGTATTAAAAAAACACGGTTTTAAGAGTTATGTTGAAGGACGATTGGTTCAAAAGTTACTTCCGGGCGATACAGAAAGGAGAAAAAATTTCTGTCTTGATATCCAGGCACGCTTGCTCGAAGATCCAAATTTTTTGGATAATATTATTTGGACAGACGAATCTAACTTTAGCAATAACGGTATGTATAACCGCAACAATAATCGTATTTGGTCTAAAGAAAATCCCCTACGAGTCACTGAAACTAATAACCAAGTGCGTTTTTCACTTAACTGTTGGTGCGGACTTTTAAAAAACCGGGTTTTCTTAATCCATTTTTACCAAGGAACCTTGAACACAGAAAAGTATTTAGGAATACTTCAAATTTTAAGGGATAAGATAAGAAACCTTTCCGCGGCGGAGCAAGAAAACTTAATTTTCCAACAAGATGGAGCTCCGGCTCATAATAGTCGGAGAGCAGCAGATTTTCTAAATGAATGTTTTCCTACATGGATTGGTACAAATGGACCGATTAGATGGCCGGCCAGATCCCCGGACCTCACACCATTAGATTTCTTCTTTTGGGGATACGTGAAAGATATGCTATACAAAAAGCGATACGAGAACGTAGGCGAGTTGCAAACAGAATTGTGCCATATCACATCGAGTGTTCACCATAAAATGATAAGAAAATCAACACCCATTGATACCCGCGCGGCCATTGCTACGGTAAACAGTGATTACGCTTCGCTCCGCAAATTATTTATCTTACAGTAGTAACCAAGTGAAACTAAGTAATCTTTTTTGTACTAAACGTTAATCGAACTATTACTTGTTCATAAAGTGATATATTCGTGTACAATGTGATCTAAAAAACCCAAATTTAGTGCTAAAATACTAACCATTTTAATAACCTACCGCAAAGAAAGTGAATAATATTATACCGACATTAGGTTCGTCTTGAACAGGCCTATGTGAGCGAACTTTAGCGGCGCTTACGCCCTTTCGGTATAGTGGTCGTGCCCATAATTTGGACTTTGTTTATCTTCGGTGCCAACAATCGCCATTCAAAATACATCCACAATGAGTAGCTGTAATAAATGCAGCCTGGAACTAGCCCCCAGCGAGACAATAAAATGCATGGGTTGTCAAGAAAACATGCATTACTCGTGCGGTGGGCTAACGGAACCCGAATTCAAAAAAATTTTGCCAATGAACCTGAAGAAGTGGAAATGCCCTAGTTGTAAACAACTAAAAAAACCATCGACTCCACCAGTGCCGGTTGTGTCCTCGCCTATACCATCAGTTATTATTAACGAACAACCTGACGACATCAACAACCATCCATCCATAGTCAGTATTGACACCGTGTCACTGCTAAAAAATATGAACGATCAGTTCCAGAAATTGTCACATAGCATTACTGAACTCAGAACCAGCTTTAACGCAAAGTTGGATGCGTTGACCACATCAATTGAAGTATGGTCGAGCAAATATCTAGAACTAGAAAGCTGTGTAGCGACAGTACAGGCCGAAGTAGCCGCAGTTAAGGAAGAGAACCAACTACTGCGCAACCAATTCAATCTTCTTCAAAAAAACTTGGACGACCAGGAACAAAAAGCGCGTCAGTGTAATTTAGAATTACAAAATTTACCAGAAAAATCATCAGAAAATCTTACTCATATTACCTTAACTCTAGGCAAAGTATTAGGCGTGGATATAACCGCCGAAAACATAAAAACTGTGCATCGTGTACCCCACAATCGACAGACAGACCGTCCGAAAAATGTCATCATCGAGCTCAGCTCCCGCCGGCTGCGGGACGACGTGATAGCGGCAGCCCGTGTTCGGCGCGGCGTCACCGCCGGTCAGCTGCTGCAGGCCGCGAGCGGAGCCCCCCCGCTGGACGACGAAACATCAGAGGAGCCAGTTTTTATTAATGAACATCTCACCCTAAAAAATAAAATTTTATATTCAAACACACGCAAAGTGGCGAAGGACAAACAATATAAATGGACCTGGATTAAAAACGGTGCTATACTCGTCAGGAAAACCGACGGTTCGAAATATAAACGTATCCGTTGTGAGGCTGACCTGAATAGCCTCTGAGGAGTGTATGATCATTTTATTGGTCTTTGGGCTTTGTTTATGACTATTTTACAAATATTATTTCATTGTCTTATGATTTCTGGGCGTTTCTTGTTACCATACTGGACTAATTTGTTTTTCCCAAATAATAAGAATAATTCAACCAAGACTGGGTTACCAAATACTTACCATAATATCGTAAGACTGCAACATTTAGATATCATTACTACTCAGCATTTTTTCCACACGGTGTTACGTAACCAAACCCGCTATAACACAACAATAAAGTCTAAGGCGCAAGTAATTATATCTGTGCTGTATTTTGTTAACACCACCATGGCAATTGTTATTTACATAAATAAGCTATTTAGATATATGAATAGTGTAATACGTCTACCTGTGTCTATCATTATATTTACACCTATAAAATATTGTTTTTTGTTTGTTAAGTGTGTTAGGATCAATAAAAAAAAATTAAAATAAAAAAATTAAAATTATATTATCAGAACTGTGGTGGCCTAAAATCTAAAATCCTAGACTTGCGCCTTAATATACTTCAATGTGATTATGACGTTATAATTCTGACGGAAACGTGGCTGCGGCCGGGTGTTCACAATGCGGAAATATTTAATACTAATAATTATAAAGTGTTCCGTCGCGATAGGGACTTGGTCGGAGCGGCGAAAAGGGATGGTGGGGGTGTTCTGGTTGCGGTCAAAGCGTGCCTGAGGGCTTCACGTGTATTTAACTGGGAATCAAAATCTGTTGAAGATATTTTTATTACACTTACTTGTCAACATTTTAAATTAATAATTAACTGCGTCTACATTCCCCCTAAAACAACCTTTTTGACTTATAATGAGTATTGCGAAAAAATTACAAAAATTAACGATAGTTACAGTGATTATGACATTTGTATAGTGGGTGACTTTAATATACCTACTATTGACTGGGCGGAGCTTGCGGTTTCGAGTGAACTGGTACCGTCAAATGGTACTTTATGCCCAATAGGGCGGCTCGTTTTAGGCTCCACCAGCTTGCTGGGTCTTAGGCAATTTAATAAGTTCCGTAATACAAATGAAAGGATTCTGGATTTATTATTCTACAGCCAGGAGTGCGTGGTTACTGAGCCTGATATTGTTCTTTCTAATGTTGACAGGCATCACCCGCCTATAGTATTTAGCATGGGTCTCAGATCTCCACGACCTCTTCCTATCAACTTTATCCTAAAGTATGACTACCAAAAGGCGGATTACTCCATTATATCAAGTGAACTGAGTAAAATAAATTGGGAGACTGAATTAAGCAACTTACAACCTAACCAGGCAGTGGAGCAATTTAACAATATATTATTTAATATTATCGACAAATGTATTCCTCGTAAACGCTCTAAAAACCCCAAGTATCCGAAATGGTTTTCTCCGTCACTTATAGCCACTTTAAATAGAAAAATTAAAATATGGCGTAAATGGAAGACATACAACTCCGTTGCTGATTATCGAGAATACTCACTCCTTCGCTCTCGTTGCAAAAATTTAATGTTAGAATGCTTTAAAAACTATACTAATAACACAGAAAAATCCATAAAATGTAATATTAAGGCGTTTTGGTCTTATGTTTCATCTTTAAAGAAAAGTTCATCCAGTTATCCTGAAACTATGTATTATAATGATAAATCCGTATCATCACCTAAAGAAATAGTGGACTTGTTTTCTCAATTTTTTCTATCTGTATTCGAGCATAAAGAAATGATACATGATGTTGACCTAATGAACTTACCACAACTCGAAGGAGCACCTAATTTATCAAATTTATACATTAAAAAACCTGATATCTTTAAAAAACTGTCTAAAATCGATACGAACAAGGGCACCGGGCCAGACAAAATAAGTCCAATACTTATTAAAAACACAGCTAAAGCTCTTACAAATCCACTGCATATTATATTCAATAAATGTTTGAGTACAGGTGTCTTTCCAGATCAGTGGAAAGTGTCTCATGTTACACCAATTTATAAAACTGGCTCACGCGCTGATATTACAAATTATCGCCCCATATCTGTGCAGTCTTGTATCCCTAAAATATTTGAGAGTTTAGTACATGACCAACTGTATCCCTCGTTGGTCAATGTTATAATACCGGAACAGCATGGTTTTATGAAGAGAAAATCCACAGTCACTAATCTCACACTTTACACAAACTACTTATTTGAATCAATGGATAAAAGAGAGCTGGTTGATGTGATATTCACCGATTTCAGAAAGGCATTTGATAAGGTCGACCATTTACTCCTTCTGAAAAAACTAGCCTACAATGGCATTCGGGGTAACCTCTTGCGTTGGTTCGAATCTTACCTTTCTAACAGAACCCAGGTCATTACCGTGAATGGTTTTAGGTCCGACTTTACAAATGTATCTTCGGGTGTAATTCAAGGTTCTATTTTGGGCCCCTTACTGTATACAATTTTTATAAATGACATAAAGAAGTGTTTCAAGAATTGTAGTTTTCTAATGTTTGCCGATGACCTAAAACTGTTTAAATCCGTCAAATCCAATAATGATATTACTCTAATTCAAGAGGATATTAATAATTTTACCACATACTGTCAAGTAAATAAACTGCAGTTAGCAAGTGACAAATGCTTACATGTGTCTTTTACTAAAAACAAAAGTCGAATAATCAACTCTGAATATATGATTGGCAATACGGTTATATCAAAAGTGTCCTCTGTGCGGGACTTAGGGATACTATTTGACAATAAATTAGATTTTAGCGCCCATGTTGAACGAATAATTACTAAAGCGTACCAAATGTTAGGATTTGTACTAAGAACAGCAAAAGTTTTTAAAAAATCATCTACATACATGCTATTATATAAAGCTTTAGTTCGGACCCATCTGGATTATGCCTCAATTGTATGGAACCCATTTTATTCCAAATATTCGAATGCTATCGAAATGATACAAAAGAAGTTTTTGCGTGCAACGCATAGACGCTTAACAGGAAATTATATGTCTTACTATAACTTGTTAAAGCATTATAAGTTACAATCCCTTGAAACTAGACGGAAATGTTCTGATATGATGATTCTCTATAACATATGCAGAGATAATTATGACTGTACCGAGCTGCTTGAAAATATCCGTTTTAGGGTCCCATCCCGCTGCACCTCACGCTCGGCCGCCTTGTTCGCCGTCCCGACCAGCTCGACTAATGCTGGCAACCGCGCACCTTTGCGCCGCCTTTGCAATTCTTACAATAAACTTTTTACGACCTTAGACATTTTTAATACAAGCAGACCACGTTTCCATAAACAAATACTTGATATCCTCACTGAAACAACCAGGTAACTGACTGTCACAATAAATATATGTAAACATGTATTGTAGGTATTTAATTATTTAGCTGTAAGATAAGAAGTTTCCCGTAGCATACCTTATATATGTCTTAGTGAGAGCATTTAAGGAAGTAAGTGTATATTTAACGCATTATATAATTACTTAAGATGTTACTTTACTGTCACCTACTTCTGTTGTTTCTCCAATAAATAAAATAAAAAAATAAAATAAAAAAAAAAACAGGCAGCGGGCTTATTACAAGATTGGCGATTTGCGTAAGACAAGAGGGATCACATTTTGAGCATTTAATTAATTAATTTACAAAAAAATACCTACTTAACTAATTGACTACGGCAGTTTCATGTATGTTTTTTATTTGATTAAAATGATTAATTTCACGTTGTTCCTTTCTTTTAAAATACTATGTTACTTAAGCAGAGTTATTATTTTTTAGCTGTTCTTTCGATTGGCATCATAAAAAAAGGGTGATTTTTTTTTTCACATTTTAGTCGGTTCGATTCCCAGACGAAGCAAGTAATTTTTAGAAAATCTATGAATGCAGAATTACTAACTTTTAAAAATAACATAAAGTCTTCTTTGAGCAAAATTCACTATCTACGATATTTAAGGTACTTCCCCTTCATGTCCCATAAGTTTGGGACGCCCTGTATATATATATATATATATATAAATATATATATATATATATACTCCTTCTCAGTGTTAGGCTAAACGACTAAAAGTCTATTTACTCCGTCTTTTAGATTATAAAAAAATATTGTACACGTATTTTTTCTTTTGTTCGTCAAATCAAAAATGACGAAAATACAGTGCGTTCAAGTTTCGCGTAACGTCACTATTAGGAACAATTCTTACCTAGTAGTGACGTCACAAGCCCCCACCCCGGAGCTTTGATGCTCGATATCTTCGTCAATTTTAGTTAAATTGAAAAAGGAAAAAATACGTGTCTAATCAGCATGAAGAGCGAGAACTCGTTGCCCTGGCAGCTGTAACCCCGTAGCGTCTCCTTTCAGTGCTAGGTAGTTCTACACGAAATTGTTCGCTCACTGAGAACAACCAATACATCCCTACGCTGGGGTACTGCTAACGTTGCTTACCTCCGGACACCTGTTGAGTATGAAGTTGCTGGCGAACAGCATGAAGAGCGAGAACTCGTTGCCCTGGCAGCTGTAGCCGCGCGCCGCCACCTCCCACGCCAGGCGCCCGAGCCCAGCACCTTCACGCGGCTGCGCTCACTGAGAACAACCAATACATCCCTACGCTGGGGTACTGCTAACGTTGCTTACCTCCGGACACCTGTTGAGTATGAAGTTGCTGGCGAACAGCATGAAGAGCGAGAACTCGTTGCCCTGGCAGCTGTAGCCGCGCGCCGCCACCTCCCACGCCAGGCGCCCGAGCCCAGCACCTTCACGCGGCTGCGCTCACTGAGAACAACCAATACATCCCTACGCTGGGGTACTGCTAACGTTGCTTACCTCCGGACACCTGTTGAGTATGAAGTTGCTGGCGAACAGCATGAAGAGCGAGAAGTCGTTGCCCTGGCAGCTGTAGCCGCGCGCCGCCACCTCCCACGCCAGGCGCCCGAGCCCAGCACCTTCACGCGGCTGCGCTCACTGAGAACAACCAATACATCCCTACGCTGGGGTACTGCTAACGTTGCTTACCTCCGGACACCTGTTGAGTATGAAGTTGCTGGCGAACAGCATGAAGAGCGAGAACTCGTTGCCCTGGCAGCTGTAGCCGCGCGCCGCCACCTCCCACGCCAGGCGCCCGAGCCCAGCACCTTCACGCGGCTGCGCTCACTGAGAACAACCAATACATCCCTACGCTGGGGTACTGCTAACGTTGCTTACCTCCGGACACCTGTTGAGTATGAAGTTGCTGGCGAACAGCATGAAGAGCGAGAACTCGTTGCCCTGGCAGCTGTAGCCGCGCGCCGCCACCTCCCACGCCAGGCGCCCGAGCCCAGCACCTTCACGCGGCTGCGCTCACTGAGAACAACCAATACATCCCTACGCTGGGGTACTGCTAACGTTGCTTACCTCCGGACACCTGTTGAGTATGAAGTTGCTGGCGAACAGCATGAAGAGCGAGAACTCGTTGCCCTGGCAGCTGTAGCCGCGCGCCGCCACCTCCCACGCCAGGCGCCCGAGCCCAGCACCTTCACGCGGCTGCGCTCACTGAGAACAACCAATACATCCCTACGCTGGGGTACTGCTAACGTTGCTTACCTCCGGACACCTGTTGAGTATGAAGTTGCTGGCGAACAGCATGAAGAGCGAGAACTCGTTGCCCTGGCAGCTGTAGCCGCGCGCCGCCACTTCCCACGCCAGGCGCCCGAGCCCAGCACCTTCACGCGGCTGCGCTCACTGAGAACAACCAATACATCCCTACGCTGGGGTACTGCTAACGTTGCTTGCCTCCGGACACCTGTTGAGTATGAAGTTGCTGGCGAACAGCATGAAGAGCGAGAACTCGTTGCCCTGGCAGCTGTAGCCGCGCGCCGCCACCTCCCACGCCAGGCGCCCGAGCCCAGCACCTTCACGCGGCTGCGCTCACTGAGAACAACCAATACATCCCTACGCTGGGGTACTGCTAACGTTGCTTACCTCCGGACACCTGTTGAGTATGAAGTTGCTGGCGAACAGCATGAAGAGCGAGAACTCGTTGCCCTGGCAGCTGTAGCCGCGCGCCGCCACCTCCCACGCCAGGCGCCCGAGCCCAGCACCTTCACGCGGCTGCGCTCACTGAGAACAACCAATACATCCCTACGCTGGGGTACTGCTAACGTTGCTTACCTCCGGACACCTGTTGAGTATGAAGTTGCTGGCGAACAGCATGAAGAGCGAGAACTCGTTGCCCTGGCAGCTGTAGCCGCGCGCCGCCACCTCCCACGCCAGGCGCCCGAGCCCAGCACCTTCACGCGGCTGCGCTCACTGAGAACAACCAATACACCCCTACGCTGGGGTACTGCTAACGTTGCTTACCTCCGGACACCTGTTGAGTATGAAGTTGCTGGCGAACAGCATGAAGAGCGAGAACTCGTTGCCCTGGCAGCTGTAGCCGCGCGCCGCCACCTCCCACGCCAGGCGCCCGAGCCCAGCACCTTCACGCGGCTGCGCTCACTGAGAACAACCAATACATCCCTACGCTGGGGTACTGCTAACGTTGCTTACCTCCGGACACCTGTTGAGTATGAAGTTGCTGGCGAACAGCATGAAGAGCGAGAACTCGTTGCCCTGGCAGCTGTAGCCGCGCGCCGCCACCTCCCACGCCAGGCGCCCGAGCCCAGCACCTTCACGCGGCTGCGCTCACTGAGAACAACCAATACATCCCTACGCTGGGGTACTGCTAACGTTGCTTACCTCCGGACACCTGTTGAGTATGAAGTTGCTGGCGAACAGCATGAAGAGCGAGAACTCGTTGCCCTGGCAGCTGTAGCCGCGCGCCGCCACTTCCCACGCCAGGCGCCCGAGCCCAGCACCTTCACGCGGCTGCGCTCACTGAGAACAACCAATACATCCCTACGCTGGGGTACTGCTAACGTTGCTTACCTCCGGACACCTGTTGAGTATGAAGTTGCTGGCGAACAGCATGAAGAGCGAGAACTCGTTGCCCTGGCAGCTGTAGCCGCGCGCCGCCACCTCCCACGCCAGGCGCCCGAGCCCAGCACCTTCACGCGGCTGCGCTCACTGAGAACAACCAATACATCCCTACGCTGGGGTACTGCTAACGTTGCTTACCTCCGGACACCTGTTGAGTATGAAGTTGCTGGCGAACAGCATGAAGAGCGAGAACTCGTTGCCCTGGCAGCTGTAGCCGCGCGCCGCCACCTCCCACGCCAGGCGCCCGAGCCCAGCACCTTCACGCGGCTGCGCTCACTGAGAACAACCAATACATCCCTACGCTGGGGTACTGCTAACGTTGCTTACCTCCGGACACCTGTTGAGTATGAAGTTGCTGGCGAACAGCATGAAGAGCGAGAACTCGTTGCCCTGGCAGCTGTAGCCGCGCGCCGCCACCTCCCACGCCAGGCGCCCGAGCCCAGCACCTTCACGCGGCTGCGCTCACTGAGAACAACCAATACATCCCTACGCTGGGGTACTGCTAACGTTGCTTACCTCCGGACACCTGTTGAGTATGAAGTTGCTGGCGAACAGCATGAAGAGCGAGAACTCGTTGCCCTGGCAGCTGTAGCCGCGCGCCGCCACCTCCCACGCCAGGCGCCCGAGCCCAGCACCTTCACGCGGCTGCGCTCACTGAGAACAACCAATACATCCCTACGCTGGGGTACTGCTAACGTTGCTTACCTCCGGACACCTGTTGAGTATGAAGTTGCTGGCGAACAGCATGAAGAGCGAGAACTCGTTGCCCTGGCAGCTGTAGCCGCGCGCCGCCACCTCCCACGCCAGGCGCCCGAGCCCAGCACCTTCACGCGGCTGCGCTCACTGAGAACAACCAATACATCCCTACGCTGGGGTACTGCTAACGTTGCTTACCTCCGGACACCTGTTGAGTATGAAGTTGCTGGCGAACAGCATGAAGAGCGAGAACTCGTTGCCCTGGCAGCTGTAGCCGCGCGCCGCCACCTCCCACGCCAGGCGCCCGAGCCCAGCACCTTCACGCGGCTGCGCTCACTGAGAACAACCAATACATCCCTACGCTGGGGTACTGCTAACGTTGCTTACCTCCGGACACCTGTTGAGTATGAAGTTGCTGGCGAACAGCATGAAGAGCGAGAACTCGTTGCCCTGGCAGCTGTAGCCGCGCGCCGCCACCTCCCACGCCAGGCGCCCGAGCCCAGCACCTTCACGCGGCTGCGCTCACTGAGAACAACCAATACATCCCTACGCTGGGGTACTGCTAACGTTGCTTACCTCCGGACACCTGTTGAGTATGAAGTTGCTGGCGAACAGCATGAAGAGCGAGAACTCGTTGCCCTGGCAGCTGTAGCCGCGCGCCGCCACCTCCCACGCCAGGCGCCCGAGCCCAGCACCTTCACGCGGCTGCGCTCACTGAGAACAACCAATACATCCCTACGCTGGGGTACTGCTAACGTTGCTTACCTCCGGACACCTGTTGAGTATGAAGTTGCTGGCGAACAGCATGAAGAGCGAGAACTCGTTGCCCTGGCAGCTGTAGCCGCGCGCCGCCACCTCCCACGCCAGGCGCCCGAGCCCAGCACCTTCACGCGGCTGCGCTCACTGAGAACAACCAATACATCCCTACGCTGGGGTACTGCTAACGTTGCTTACCTCCGGACACCTGTTGAGTATGAAGTTGCTGGCGAACAGCATGAAGAGCGAGAACTCGTTGCCCTGGCAGCTGTAGCCGCGCGCCGCCACTTCCCACGCCAGGCGCCCGAGCCCAGCACCTTCACGCGGCTGCGCTCACTGAGAACAACCAATACATCCCTACGCTGGGGTACTGCTAACGTTGCTTACCTCCGGACACCTGTTGAGTATGAAGTTGCTGGCGAACAGCATGAAGAGCGAGAACTCGTTGCCCTGGCAGCTGTAGCCGCGCGCCGCCACCTCCCACGCCAGGCGCCCGAGCCCAGCACCTTCACGCGGCTGCGCTCACTGAGAACAACCAATACATCCCTACGCTGGGGTACTGCTAACGTTGCTTACCTCCGGACACCTGTTGAGTATGAAGTTGCTGGCGAACAGCATGAAGAGCGAGAACTCGTTGCCCTGGCAGCTGTAGCCGCGCGCCGCCACCTCCCACGCCAGGCGCCCGAGCCCCGCGCCCGGGACCAGCACCTTCACGCGGCTTCGCTCACTGACAACAACCATTTAATCCAGTCATTGAACTGACAGCTTGTATGGAAAATAATAATAGGACCAAACTTTGCCCCCAGCAAACTTTGCCAAGACCTAATTTTGCCCTTCTTACTACTTCTTGCGGCATACTTCGCGGGGAGTCTGATTGTGTAGAGCTTGCCACGCAATGGGTAAGACTATACGTCCCTCCTCTGACTAGGATTGATTTTCGACCTCGTGATCGTCCCCTGCTGGCAGTGCCTCACTCTCGAACTGAGTTTCGTAAACAGTCCCCTCTAGTACGTTCCTTGCAACTTCTGAATGGGCTCTTAGCATCAGCACCGGAGTGTGATTTGTTTGCTGGCAGGAATAATTTAGTGCGTGATGAATGTTTGGCGTTTTGTGAAAAGATGGATGTGCGTCCTTCTACTGTTCAATAGTGCTTGCCTATTATTTGCTTTTTCTAAATTATTACCTATTATGTTTAAATTATAAGTTACAATATGTGTAGGTACCTACTATGTAGTTTCGCAGTGCCTTAGTTTATTGACTGTTATGCTGTGTAACTAAATTTAACAATAAAATAAAATAAAATAAACTTGCAACGTAACTGCTGGTAAGTGGCACACACTTGCGAAACTTGTAATTAACTTGATGTACAAATAAGTACCTACCAATTAAAATAATTCGAAAGTATGGGCAAGCTCCCCATTGGATTGCTTACTTTGCCTTTGCAATTAGTTTGGGAAATAATTAATAATAGTGTCACGTATAGCGTGAATGGTCCTTATTACCTTAAGCAAAGAAAGTTATTTGTTGCCTTATACATTAACATCTTTTGAAATTATGTAAATATTTACAATAGAAAGTGTATAAACAATAAACTAAATAATTAAAGCTAAACTATTGTAAAAACATAACCTTAAATACTTATCCACTTACATATACCTATACCTATATCATAACTTGTACTTACTATTAAAACTAAACCACAGAATAAATAATAGTACAAGTACAGAAGACCCTCTGTTTTAATGTTCACGAATGCCGCCTTTTTACGTGCCTATTAATTATTATTAGCACGGACCGCACGCGAGCCGCGCTGTCATTGAGTTCTATTGCCCGGCGCGAAGGTCGATATTACTCCGCACCTCGCCGAAGATAGGGTTGTCATTTTTTTGAACGACGTCGGTGGCAAACAAGCATACGGTCCGCCTCGGCGACAATAAGATATTTCAATGTACATATCACCTACGCATCTTGTACCTACCCTTGATCCAATAATATACACACACAGAATACGCGAATTATAAATATTAAATAGCACGCGTGGTATATCTACATGCATAAAATAACTTTCTTTGCTTACGGTAATAAGGACCATTCACGCTATACGTTACACTATTATTAATTATTTCCCAAACTAATTGCAAAGGCAAAGTAAGCAATCCAATGGGGAGCTTGCCCATACTTTCGAATTATTTTAATTGGTAGGTACTTATTTGTACATCAAGTTAATTACAAGTTTCGCAAGTGTGTGCCACTTACCAGCAGTTACGTTGCAAGTTTATTTTATTTTATTTTATTGTTAAATTTAGTTACACATGTTCACATACAAAAATAGTACATTACATACCAAGGCCGTTCAAGTGGGAAATGCCTCGGATTCCATGTAATTGTCGGCCGAGGCGAAGCCGAGGTCGACTAACATGTGATCCGAGGCTTTCCCATTTACCGGCCGAGGTTTGTATACTATTTTTCAGTCCGACGGAGCCGGGAGGCGGCTATTTAGTTTTGCGTAAAGTGGCGCTTACCGGCCGGAGGACTGAAAAACTATTTGCTATGGTTCAGTTAAAAAAATCGATTTAGTTTAGTTTTTGTTTTACTATTTACCTACTTCCGGAAGAAAAGTTTGTAGGATTTTTGCATATATCATATATTAATATCCCATTTTAACGTAATTTGAAAAAATCAGGCTATTATAATTTAATGTCTGTCAAAATCGTATCTTTCCTGGGTTAATTACACTCATGTTTGTCACCAACCGCCATTATTATCGGTTTGTTTGGCGCGAAACCAATATTAGAATAGGGATGATGAATAGGTTGAGAAACTGTTATTTTAATTAGTCCGTCAGAAAGATTATCAAAAATTATTAGACACGTATTTTTTCCTTTTTCAAGATAACTAGAATTGACGAATATGAAGAGCGTCAAAGTTCCGTGGTGGGGGCTGGTGACGTCACCTTAGAGTAAGAATCGTACTCGATTGTGACGTCACGCGAAACTTTCAAGCGCTGTATTTCCGTCGTTTTTCATTTGACGAACAAAAGAAAAAATACGTGTCGAATATTTTTTAATAATGTAACAGACGGACTAATTTTTTTTTTTGTCATCGAGCCTATTGATTCTTTTTCATTATTTTCGAGGTACTTTAGTTTCTAACTATTTTTCAGTGGTACACACCACTATTTTTCAGTGGTGTGTAGATTCCGTGTTTCCCAAAATTAGAGGGGTAATACGTTATTGCGTGATAATATTTGATTAAACGGTTAAACTGTAATTCGCGCCTTTTTTACCAAGAAATATACTTCTTTAATAGTTTAACCTGATCAAAACCAACATATGGGCAATTATATGATAATATGTCTATCTACTGAACATTCCTATGGAATACGTATGCCAACGGAAAATCATAAGAATTAAACATATTTTTAATAATATTTAGGTATTATGCTTAAAGTGTTGCGGGTGTCCATGGACGACGTTAATCGCTTACCATCAGGCGATTCGTTTGCTCGTTTGCCCCCTATACCATAAAAAAAAAAGTTTGTAAGTAGGTACTTATTTCTATACTAAAAATTTGTGATTGTATTCTTTTGGCATTTGTATTATTTATTAGTTATTTTTAGTAAATTGTAGTTTGATAACAAATAACAATAATATTTAGACAAATAGATACATTTTTGTATAAACTAACCTTGAAATTTACGGCCGTCTTATTTTACACTTTCAATTTAAAGCTTATTTTAGAGTTGAAATAATAATTTACTAGGATATAATATATGTATTTCTAAGTAATAATTCGAAATAAACACGATTAAAATCAAAAACCAATGAGCAATGTACTAAAAATGGCATATACCTTCTTTTCGTGGGACACACGGTCCACTAGCGCCCCTAGCGGCGAACTCACTTGCGGTAGTCCTCATTAAACTCAAGTCCACAGTACAAATTAAATTGACAAGTAACTGTCAGGCAAAATGTTGCCAGGGATAGAAGAAGAAAAGTAGTCACGGGTGTATGTCGATAACAATATATCGACAATTACAGCGTTGTATTCACACTACTAACCCCATTGCATACAAAAGGTCTAAAAACTTAACCATCTATACCTCCTATTTATATAGCTCCCGATATTTCTAGCTGCGACATAGCCAGCGAAAGCGTTTCGATAGCGATTTTGTATCTAGTATGGACTTATGTCTATAGACATAAGTCCATACTATAATCTAGGATTCGAACTCATGTACAGTCAGGTGTAAAAATATGGTGGTGCACATCTTACTCAAAAATATGTCCCATAGCACCTTATGCCGGTGTAATAAGAGCGTAGTACCATATTTATAAGTCGATTATGTCGAACCATATTTTTGCACTTGACTGTACTCAGGTAGTCACACTCACATATATTCGTCCGGTGGGAACCTCTCCTCCATTTCGTCCAGTATCGGCTTGTAGCACTGGTCGCGCTCCGCCGCGCCCAGTTCGCTCCAGTCTCGGACTATGTTCTTCAGTACCGATACCACCTGGAAATAAATAATAGTCAAATATATTATAATAGGCTAGACGACTAAAAAATCTATTTAGTCCGTCTTTTAGATTATAAAAAAATATTTTACACGTATTTTTTCTTTTGTTCGTTACATCAAAAATTACGAAAATACAGTGCGTTCAAGTTTCGCGTAACGTCACTATTAGGTACAATTCTTAGTTAATAGTGACCTCACGAGCCCCCATCCCGGAACTTTGATGCTCTTCATCTTCGTCTATAGTTATCTTAGAATTGTATAAAACTTTTGGAGACATAAGTCAATTTTGCACTAGGTATCCGGATCGCCTAGCAAATTATACAGCAAAAGTACATATTGCATGTCTATAATAGTAGTTTATGCAACAGTGATATAGTAAGGGTTCTAAAACTTGAGGGTCGCCGTTACAAAACGAGGCGAAGCCGAGTTTTGTAATAATAGACCCGAGAGTTTTAAGAACCAAATATGAGCTGTTGCATACCCTAGTTTTTCTACGACAGCTAAAATAGCGTAAAAAGTTAAATCTAGAAACGTGGCAGAAAAGGGAAGATGTAGTGCCCACTATAGAAATTAAAAAAAAAAACAACAACCATGCTCATTATGAAAATCCATAGGAGCAGTGTTCTTATGGAATACCACAGACAAGGTTATAATCTATACTTTTTAAATATCGCTGTCAGTCATCTAATTGACAGATAGAAGTGCTGGAGTAGAAAAATATATATAATAAGCTATCGGATACATTGAAAAAAGTGTCTCTGGACAAATTTAAGCGTCAACTAAAATCCTGGCTAGTACTGAAATGTTTTTACTCCTTGGACGAATATTTTAAGTCTTATCTTATAATCTGCATGTATAGAATGACTACTTATAATTGTATTTAATCTTTATGTTGTTGTGTATGTCCTCTTATATTTTACGTGCCATATCAGCAAAACATGTAAGACTATAATTATTCTTAGACCTTATTGTATTATGTACCATGTTTTTATGTTAAATAAATGAATTGAATAATTTTAGATAATCCAGCTTACGGATTAAATGGAATAACAGGTTAACCTACCTTTTTTTTACCCAGGGAAAATCCGTTATGGATCCCACTCAGCCCGGGAGATACTGAGTGGGTATGTCCGACTCGCACGGACTAAAA
The DNA here is from genome assembly GCA_949128165.1 of Lathronympha strigana. NCBI lineage: Eukaryota > Metazoa > Arthropoda > Insecta > Lepidoptera > Tortricidae > Lathronympha > Lathronympha strigana. The sequence continues at coordinate 9,208,788 of OX421926.1, read as the reverse complement.
ACCCTGAGGTGTTCCGCCACTTCGCTATGGGGGCGGGGTTTCGGGAAAGCGACTGCACAACTTCCGATACCTCGCCAGCGTTGCCTTTGAAGGCCCAGACTACAAACTACCGGGCACAATACCTCGGTACACCGAGGTCTCTCCCGGAAGTCGTCGGCAACATCAAGGGTCTGCTAGGCTTCCTGGAAGAGCTGGGTTGGCAGGAGTAGTGCCGGCAACCCACCACGCAAAATTGGCGCATCATTTGACGTCGAGTTGCGGAAACTAGCCCGCGCTATAAGGCCCAGACTATGCTGGCTGTTCCTGCAGCCTCCTCCGCTGTTGGCACCTCGGAACACTGAGGGCCATCCAGCTCGAAAAGCTCTCTAATATGATATTCTCACGTCTCACCTTATCAACGTCGTGTTGCATCTTGTGCTGCTTGTGCGAGCTGATCTCGCAGTTGTTATAGTTGCAGCCGAAGCTCTCCGTCCCGTTCGTCCCGCTGTCCGTCGTCGTGTGGTCCACGTTCTCGAACATCGTGTCTACGTCCTGACGGAATTATGGACACATTAATGTAAGAGACCCAGAGGCCGTAGCCCTAAACGATGGGTAAACCAGGTGACGGAGTGCCTTGACATGCAGCCCTGCAACAGGCAACCGACCGAGTTTCATGGAGAGGAATGCTTTTTAGACTACGTCGGCTGAGTCACGATCCTCAGCAGTGAGGGACCGATTGAGGAGGAATGTAATGGAGCCTGTTCCCCGACATGTTTTAAGATGTAGTGGTAGGCCTCAATTCATCATCATTTCAGCCGGAAGACGTCCACTGCTGGACATAGGGCTCCCCCAAAGATTTCAACAATGACCGGTCCTGCGCCACCCGCATACAGACTCCTGCGACCTTCACCAGGTTATCAGTCCACCTTATGTTGAGTCTATCCACGCTGCGCCTTCCGGTACGCGGCATGTACAAACTCGGACCTCATTGACCAAATTGCCAAGTCACGTGGTCCCGTTTGTTTACATATTTTTGTTAAATTGGTAAGTACCTTAATTATTAAATGCACGACACTGTTGTTGACATCTAGACATTTTTTGAACTTGGACAGGTAGGACTTGTACTTTTCGAGCCTTCGCTGATGAGTGGAAGGCAGTTTGGCGATGATCTTCTCCGACTTCTGTATTCGGTCGAGACTGCATAGCCTGAAAAAGAAACAAATAAGAGCTATTGTCTGACTCTGAGAGTAGAATAATAAAATATATTAAAATAATTTTCATGGTAAGTTGGTCTATCTTCCTGAGTTCGTATCGTGCGTTCGTAACTTCCTCCCATCCGTAGGACAGACAGAGTGGTGAGTGATGCCCGAGCCGCGGAGGTGACAACACCACTCTGTCTGTCCGACGATGACTGCCCGATGCAGTCGAAACATGTCACGCCTATTGTGATAAAAATACGTGGGTGTTAACCGTAGCTATTTAATATCAGTATGACTCACGAAAGTTTAAATTATATGATGACTTTATTTTGAGATGTGCTCAAAGAAGTATTTGTATTGTATTGTGATCAGACTACATAGACCTGCACAGTAAGAGTTAGTTAATAAATAAAGCCAAAAATAGTTGTCTCCGTCTCTTTCTTTATTATAAAAATGAATAAAGATGAAATTCTGCTATGAAAGCGAAGAAAAAATATCAGGCTTAACCTTAGATATATATTGATCTCTAGTTTCTTCATCTTCTTAGCATATTTTACTCCACTGCGTAGGATGTAGGCCTCTTGCAATTTTTCTCCGTCATCTAGGTTGGCCTACCATCTTTTTATACCGTCCGACCAACCATACCCACACAACCACACCACCAACATGGTTGTGACAACCATATGCGTGTCACATATTTTTGCTGACAAGATATTTATGAGACGATTTTGTAATAGACAGTATGTATAAACAAGCAATATCTCTATCCATATAAAACTCTCACTTTACTTGTGGAGCCAGAAAAGTATTTCATCTCTTTGTTGTGCAAGATAGTTGAATGCACATAAAATGAAAGTTGAACAACACTATTTTATACCTTGACCAAACAGGTTAGCAGATAACCACCCTATTCATTTGTTTTTATCTAAATTGATTAGGCAATCAGCATGATGCAACCTCCAGTTAATATAGAATAGTCTATCAAATAGTTGTAATTGTAATAAAAGCTAAAATAAATTTATAAAATGCACCATCTAAACAACTAGAATAATAATATTGTCGTCTGTTACCGCGATTGTTATTCATTGAAATTAAACACTTTAGAACAGATTAATCACGTTTATTAGCACCATGATCCTACGTTTCGAGCCCTTTACAGCACTCATTTTCACAGGGTTAAGATGATGACTGAGAGAATGCGAATTCTCCCTGTCAATCAAAAAAGTTACTTGTGCAAACTACCTACATACAAAAAAATATTAAAAAAAATAAAAACAAAGGTTGGTCTACAATGCCCAGAGGGGCATAGGGGCTCGAGACGTAGGATCATGGTGTTAATAAACGCGATTAATCTGTTCTAAAGTGTTTAATTTCAACTAGAATAATATTATTTTGATATGTATTCCATTCTAAAGCCAAATAATATGAATCTAGTTTATGTTAATAATAAATAAATAAAGCATTTTGGTCTTTGGGATATTGTTTACATTTTTAAAAATCCGCAATAGAATAGGGCATGGCCTTCTAGAAGGCAAAAATATAAATTTAAATAGAATACATGTTGAATGTACTTTTCACTCTTTTAGCACGCATCTAGCACGGAAATTTTACTAATGCATACCTATTTTTATTCAAAATGATTAATTACATTTAAATATAAAGCAATTCAAACAGAGTTTTAGTAAAAAGTTATTTCTTTTTTATCATTTTTACAACATACATTTCAGTAAACATCTAGAAAAAACACTCCTCTATAAACGTTAAAAATATCACAATCGCAAACATTTGTCTATGTAAATTAACATCCTTAGGTTCCAACAAGAACAATGTATTATTTATTCAGCACATTAGAGCCATGTACCTATCAGAACACCAACACAAAGATAATTAGACGCGAGATGCACGGCAAACACGAACCATCGCATCAAGGATGCAGGGTCACCGGTCCACACGTGTAAGCGACATAAACAAACCAAACCTTTTGTTATACCTAACCAGGCTAATTTAATCGTCACCCACTTCCAACAAAGAACTGTTGCTAAGCGGAAATTTAACCTCTGCGAATCCAAAAAGGCGCCGGAAAACGTTTTAAAAACTAAAACATCAAAGCACAGGGTAGTTAAAAGTTTCTTTTTAATGATTTACTTACTTATAATATTTAAAAGCGGTCACAACGGCGCGAAAGTGGGCTCGCTCCTTTGCCTCGTCTATTTCGTCAGCTGCTGTGTTTGAAGACATTTTTCTAGCGTTATTGAGGCTCTGGGATGGAAATAAGGCGTTGGGCCAGCTAGAGGTGATATCAATCACCGTAATTAGTTAGAAATAGAATGAAAATTCTTGGTGTTCTTCCTTCTGTCGGCCGTCACCTCGTCCCGCCTGCGCTGCGCCCCGCCCGATCATAAACTGTCAACTGCACTGTCAGTGTCACTGTCAAAGTGTCAATCAACATCCGTTAGGTGTTTTTTCACAATTACTAATGTAAAAGCAAAAAAGTTTTTATGTTGGCTACAGTGATATTATATAAAGAATAGTATAGAATAGTAAAACCATAATGGAATATACAAGTTGCCAACATAAACAACAACAATCAATGACTTAATATACCCATCATAAATATTTAATAGTGTTTAAAGTTATCACGTTTATTCATTTGTATTATTGGTTTTATAACAAATAAGTTAATATGCAAATTAACTTGCAGTAATTAAGACTTAAAACATCACGACGTGCGTGCGTGTAATTTCTAAAAAAAACTAATCAATATGTCGGCACGGGGCGAGGTGTTTGTCAACATTCTATCGATCCATATTTAAAATTCAGGACATTCCTACTAAGTGCGTACAAATCTAAACAAATTAAAACAATTGCAAAGAGTTGTTACTTACTTGCTAAGGCTTATAAGAACCAATACCAGTGGCGACAGGCGCATATTAAAAAACTTACGCAGTTGAAATCTTCTATCAACAAGTACACAAAAACTACAAAAGAATTTCTAATCAGATTTATCTAGATTCCAAAAAACATAATCGTGAGTCTTTATCCAGCTATTGTTATAAATGCAAATAACAAGTGAATAGTGAAAACCGCATTGTCACCATGCCGTGTTGAAAAATCAATAAAATCTGCAGTCTTGCGTTACTAGGCTTTCGTATTTAAACATGCACCTAACATCCTCGTGCGGTTTCAAGATGCTACGATTTGAAATTTGAGAATGGAAGGCTTGTTAGACCAAAGAATGTCTCCGATTATAAAGTGTCTTGTTTTGTTTCTGTTCATTTTTACGGCGAGGGCCCTAACTTCGAGGCCGCAAGATCCTCAGGAGAGTAAAAACAGCATCCAGCAAGTGAAACCTAATCATTATGTCCGCACGTTTACTAAATACCATCACAGGAGAACAATCCAGTGGAACAACAATAACAACTTGCAAGATTACTGGCCAGTAACACATGATCAACCAAAAGTTGTTGGTAAAAGGAGTGTTCCAAATTTAAAGATTGTTAATGGTAACTGGCCGGTTGTGAAAAAAAGAATACGGAAAAGAAGTGTGACTATTCCAAATTTGAATGATTTTGGAAAAACTGAAGTCTCATTGAAAGCACCTGATGTAAATTCTGCCAACACAAAAGGTGAACAGAATGCTATAAGTAGTTCTGCTAAACTAGAAATGTCTACTAAAAATAGTGTATCCAATGTTGTCAAAACGGTTAAGGACAAGATGGAGACTCCTGCTATGATCAGCACTAAGGTCTGCCTGTATAAGGCCAGTAGTATTGCTAGAAGTACAACCACTTATAATGATGATCAGAATGCTCAAATGACTGTAGAAAATGACTTAGGTAAGTCAGTCTTAATGTTGTCTTTTGTTACTACAATTGTTGTTAATTTTTTCGTTTTTTTATACCACACCAGTGGGAAACAAGCATACAGCGCTCCTGATGGAAAGCGGTCACCGTAGCCTATGGATGCCTGCAACCCCAGGAGGGTCACATGCGCCTTGCTAACCCATTAAAATCTTGTATACTCCTTTTTTGAAGAACCCCATACTGTAATCTTTCGGGAAAACCTCGGCAAGGAGCTCATTCCACAGCCAGATCATCCGCGGGAGGAAATTCCTGTAAACCCGCACAGTGCGCAACCATTATGGTTTAAATTAAACACTTTCAAATTAATTAATCGCATTTATTAACAACTATGACCCTATGTTTTGATCCCTTTACAGCACTCGTTTTCACAGGGTTATAACGAGTGCTGCTGCAAATGAATAATGCCATTATCTTAACTGTTTCATTTCAATTAAGTCATTCTTCTTTAATTATATGGTTATGCATATAATTAGAATACACAAAACCATTGAAATGTAAGATTTTATAGTCAAATTTTGCTACAGTAAGTAGGACACAGATAGCTGAAAATTTGAAAATCATTGTTTCGGGTGACACCTACACTTTTAAAGTAGTGTTTGAAGTATTTTAACTACTCAAAATTTTACATTAAGGGCCACATGCACCACCCAGGGTTAACTGTTAATCCAGAGTTGGGTGTCAATTTCCATACAAAAAAATGCTTAACTTCGGTTTATGTAGCTACAACTGGGTGGCAGAAGTGGCCCCGAACTGAAGCTATCATCACAATTAAATTATTACTTATCTTACATTTGTATTAAAAATAAGTATTCTGCTTTTACACAGTATCTGTACTTTCATAAAACACATTTGGGTACTTCCAAATAAAAAATTCTAATATGTTACGGAAAATTATCTGATGATTTTTCAAAACTACCCAATGCGTGACATGAAATGATCATGAATGATTGTGACATGGCAAAATAAATATCATTGCAGATTCAAACATACCCGGTGAAATAACTGACAAGGAATTCAACGGTGAAACAGTACAAGTTGAGCAGTGTACTGATCCGCGGGCTATTTGCTACACTCTGTGGCGGTACGACAAGGTTGGCAATATTACGGTGCTTGGACAAGGTATGTTATTCCCACATTTTGGTATGTTACTTTTTTTGAAGAGAATTTCATAGTTTTGTGCACCCTTCGAAGAAGAACAGTGAACAGCTTAATTATCGCCTTTGAGTGGAGGTCTAAAGGTGGAAAGCGAGCTCATGCGCGTCCTGCAAGTGGCGACGGAGCGTGGAGAAAGAAGCCAAGAATCCATACTCCCATTTTTTAATTTTTCTTTATTTGCAAGGCGAAACGGAGCGACGAAGCGAAGCCCCGGGCAAAAGCTAGTCAAAATATAAAGGCGTGGAAGGATCTTGTGGAGGCCCTATGCACCTCCGGGGTGCCCTAGTATCTATAAAAACAACATATAAAAACAACAACAACACGCTTGAATCGCTGTCAAAAATGATGAATATGTACATTCATTTTAATGTGTGCATTCTCTTAAGTTCAATATGAGATATTAAACTAAAATGTTGCTTCGTAAAAATGGCGCCAACCATTGGCGATAAAACTCGGCGTCAAATGTATCCATTTACACCTTATTACTAAGATATTAAGGTATAAAATTGATTACATATCTTTGACGTCGACCAAACAAATGATTACATGCATACTCTTGCCAGACAACAACGCAGTTTATCATACTAGAAATTAATTTTATCAAACAATTCCTATACCTATAAAATAGGGTCAAGTCAAATGAGTTCTAAGTGAACCTAGTTGATTTACTTTAGATTACGGATCCACGGAAGAATAAATAAGCATGGAAGTAGTATAATGTCAACTGTTTGGAGCGGCCTTGAAATTGACAGTGGATTTTACAAATGTCGTAAGTCTAACCTATAACATTGTCTCTTACGACATTTCTAAAATCCACTGTCAGAATATGCGATACCAACTACCAAATTACAACGAGGTATTTAATTTGGCTGCTTGGATCAATTGCATCAAAAGAGATCGGCAAAACTGTTGACAGTTGAGAGATCAGCGATACATTTTGACACTGCCTTTACTTGGTAAGGAAGTGAAGGACGGGTGTATGACTTTGATGTTCTTAGTTTTGACGGGGGGCTTGTACGGTTCCGTTACTTTGGTTTACATTAGTTTACTTATGTCATGATCATGAACAATAAAAACAAGGGCTAGCAATGACTGTCTATACAAAATTACGCTCTCCTTGTCTTGGTTGGTCTCTCTCTCTCTCTGTATGAAACAGGCCATTTTTTTTTCGATATTACGACTTCGGCGCCATAATAAAAGTTGGTCAGTATGACCTGGTATGTATGATGATTTTGGCTGGTGATAAAATAATCATCCTGTAGATATTATCCGTCAACATATTTATGTTTAACTTTGTAAAATAGATTATACCAACTGCAAATTATATTATGTGTCAGAACTGTTATGTCAAAGAGGTATATTTCGGGAGAGATTTATTATATCGGGACTTGAACGATTCCTAATACTGCCGTTTATTTAAGGGTTCTGAAGCGATTGTGACCTGTTATAATCTTCTGCAGGATGCTGGAAGGTGTCGGAGAGCAAGATGGACTACTGCTCCAGGCTGAACACCAAGGACATCAACGCAACCTTTTGCAGCTGCAGCAAGAGTTACTGCAATGCTGATTTCAGTTAGTATCCTCTTGTAAATTGTAATAAATTCATATTCAAAAATTTATTCTAATAATAAGCATTACAATAAAGCATTTGCATGTGCAAACATTTACAATATATCTTCTTCTTCTTCTTCATCGTTCCCTCATGACTGAGGATCGTGACCAACAACTATGTCCCTCCATTTATCGCGATCAAGGGCTATGTGGGCTGCCTTCTGCATGGAACCACATGCCTGTCTAATAGGATCCGACCATCTTGCAGGGGCTCTTCCTCTAGCGCGCTTGCCCTCAACTTGCCCCAGTATGATGTCACGCTCGAGACTGTCGTGTGGCGATCGCATTATGTGCCCAAAGAAACTGAGAACCCTCTCCTGGCAGATTGTAGAGAGTCGTTTGGTAATTTTTAGCTCTTTCAGAATGGACTCATTTGTTCTCATAGCGGTCCATGGGATTCTCAGCATTCTTCTCCAACACCACATCTCGAAAGCATCGATTTTGCTCTTGTCTAAGCTTTTGACGCACCAGGTTTCTGCACCGTACATAAAGATAGAGAATACCAGTGTCCGCATTAATCGTACCTTGGTACCAAGGCATATACTCGATTCTTCCACAACTTATTGAGGTTAGTCATAGCATTTTTAGCCATCCCAGCACGACGACGAATCTCTTGTGTGCAACCACCACCATTTGTTATTAAGGATCCTAAGTATACAAACTGGTCCACTTTCTCAGTTTGTATACTTAGGATCCTTAATAACAAATGGTGGTGGTTGCACACAAGAGATTCGTCGTCGTGCTGGGATGGCTAAAAATGCTATGACTAACCTCAATAAGTTGTGGAAGAATCGAGGTTACAATATATAGTGAGAAGTAAAAGTATAATCTAAATACTGATAATACAACAGCCAAAACCTGGGTAAACAATATTAAAATAAATGTGTAATATGGCAAGAGATATATAGTTTCTATAGTTAATAATAAACTAAGTTTGGGAGATGTAAAAGGTCCCCGTCGTCAAAAAATAATACTTATAGGATTTGGAGGTGTAAAGGCTCCCCAAGTGTCAAAATAAAGACTGGAGATGTAAAAGGTCCCCATCGTCAAAAAATAATACTAATAAGATTTGGTGGTGTAAAGGCCTCCAAACGTCAAAATATAATACCTTTATGATATAAATACCACACGCTGCTGGTGTGATGGGAAATGAAAATGAAAAATGTTTATTTACGTTCACAATAATCATCTTAGAATTAGTGATGGGAACCTTTGCACCGGATGCGACTCGGAGTGGTCTCTTTTAGATCACTAGATAGAGTAAGCGAAAAATGACGAAGCCTGTAGCGGATTGCTTTATTGTTTCTGTGATGACGACGCCTGTTGCTGATTTACTGGTTTTACCCTCTTGATGAAGCCTATGTTGCGGATATTGATTTGTCATTTGTAATTTTTGTAAATTAATTTTGTGAAAATAAAAATCAATACCACAATATACAATATATTGCCTCAAGGACCTACTTTAGATTTAAGGTAGGTAGAGGTAGGTAGTTAGGTAATTTACACTTACTGTATATATTTCGAGAATAAATGATTTTACTATACCACAATATATGTTATTTGTATATATGTATTTATATATTTATGTATTTTGGTATGAACTTATATATATGTATGTATATGTAATTGTGTGTATGTTTGTTTTCTTTTTTTTGTAGATTAGTTTTTTCTGTTTGTCATATATTTTGGTTCTCGCATAATACTTTTTCCAGTTTTGCACCACCTACTGTATGTATACTTTTCTTAGTGTAGTGTCTCCTCTACCCAAAGGTTGTCTGGAAGAGATCGCTCTTTAGCGATAAGACCGCCTGTTGTTTGCCTCTTTTTCATGTGTAACCTATACCAGTTTGTGTTATTTTTGTTGTTTTGAGGTGCAATAAAGAGTTATTGTATTGTTTATTGTATGTTCGACAAGCATTGTCATATTAGTTGTGTGGATTTATTAAATTTTGGTATGTTCAACAGCGTCAATACCAGAAGAGGTGGTGACGCCCCGGGCGGAGTCCACCGTGCGCACCGCGGCCTCGCCGCCGAACTATTCCAACGCCATCGCGTCCGCCATGTTGGCGCTGGCCGCCATCTTGGTTATGGTGGTCGTGCTGCGCAAGTTCTACTGCAAGCGGACTGAGAGTGAGAAAGACGTGAGCGCGGGGAAGATGGAGAAAGGTAACTTGGCGTAAACTTGGGCGTAGTTAAACCAAAAATGACTATCTATTTAATTATTATACTAAAGCCAATTAAAGAAACAGAATGGCATAGCGTCGGGGATAGTGCAATACCGCGTAACTAACAAAGTCCATAGAGTTCAATATTCAAACAACTGACAAGATTATTGTACTCTATTGCATTTGTTAGTTACGCGGTATTGCACTATCCCCGACGATAGTTAGTTTTATTAAATTCGTTATTTTTATTTTTTTATTTCTTATACAAAATAATTACATGCTGCATTAACCGCTAATGTAAAACGGGCATTAGAATTGACTTTACTAAGTAGTGACAAGGTGACATATCAAGGTCATGTCGAATACTCATACTCCGTTTACACACATGCAAATCCCATATGAAATAAAATAAAATTAGTAGTTTTTTCTAAATGGAGCTTATTAGAATACCGGTGTCTTTGAGAAATTAACTTAATTTAAGCTAAAGAATGCACCCTTGAATTTAAAGCAATTGCTCAAAAACACGTTGTATAGGTATGACTTTTTCTAAAATTTTGGTTTTGTAAAGAACAAAAAAGATTTTTTAAAATCCCAAGTAACCAAAAAATGTGGAACGCTTCACGATTTTGCGTGTCATCCTTGCGCAGGGGCCATGCTAATCTTCTCTGTATCGTTCCAATTTTAGTATATGTACTGCCGAAGCAAGTACACTTAGTACGCTCATCAATTTCTATATATACTAACCACACTCCAAAACTTCAATAGCGCGATTTACATTTTTTGACGTTTAAATTAAGAAAACATTTCTAAAACACAATTATTACATTAAATATATTAACAAGACAGTCATAGTTGTTAGATTCATAGGTTAATATATAAAATAATTGTAATATTACCATGAAAAATCAAGAAAAATAAAATAGTCCTGTGTTTAGTTACACTAGCGCCATCTAGTAGCGCGACGGGTAAACTAAACTGACAACGGTGATGACGCACAGCCCCTTGAATGTCAAAGCTTGTTTGATGTTCATTTGTTGTACAACTAGAGTAGCTAAGATTGCATCGATTTAATCGAGAAACTTCTATGAAATTATGACGTTTACTTAACACTTTCACAGTCTTTGCTATCAAAAATTCAGCTTAGTCGTATGTAGAGTACATACGGAGCGACAGAAAAAGGTAGAATATAAAAAGTGGCAACATCTCAGTGTAGTCCCGTTTTCTGGTTTGAAAGGGTACAATATTGCCACTTTTTAATTTATAGCTTTTTCTGTCCACTGTACTAGTATATTATACAGGGTGTATGGGTGCCGAATACAACAGCTGACAAGGTCAATAACCCTGAGTACGAAGCAAACGGAAAAAATCGAAATTGGAAAAAAAATTAGATAGGTGCATTTTCCATCAGCTGTCCCATACAATTTTTTTTTCCACTTGCTATGTAATTAGGGTTATTCACCCATCAGCTGCTGAAGTATCTTTCGAGACTTATGTTACCTGTATTGATCCGTTAAGGAGCTTTCATCATCATCATATCAGTCATAAGACGTCCACTGCTGAACATAGGCCACCCCTTTGGACCTTCATATGTACCGGTTGGAAGCGACCTGCATCCAGCGTCTCCCGGCGACCTTCATAAGGTCATCTGTCCATCTTGTGGGTGGACGTCCTACGCTGCGTTTGCCAAGCCGTGGTCTCCACTCAAGCACTTTATGACCCCATCGGCCATCTGCTCTGCGTGCAATGTGGCCTGCCCATGCCACTTCAGCTTGCTAATCCGGAGGGCTATGTCGGTGACTTTAGTTTGTCTACGGATCTCTAAGGAGCTTTATCACTTCATATTCTAATTTCGTAAACGTAGAAAAAAATACAAACAGTCACAAATAGTTAGTTGGCCAAACTATAATTTAAATATCGTATTTTAAATATAACAAACTGGACGTATGCACGATTTTTATAGCACGTCGGTGGCAAACAAGCATACAGCCCGTCTGGTGGAATGCTGTCACCGTAACCTATGGACGCTTGCCACTCCAGTTACGTCACATGCGCGTTGCCGTCCAATTAAAAACTTGTACACTCCTTATTACTTTTATTTGCCTCCCTTGCCTTTTATCAAAACTTGCTATTTCTGGTCACGTTTAGGTTTAAAGACATTTTTTATTCTCATAAAGAACAAAAGTTCACTTACAATGAGCTTAAAATCTAATAGCTTTCAAAAAAGTATGATTACATCCAGCTTGTCGATAACTGTCTTGTTTCACAATTCATACTGTATTGTTTTGTTACAGTAGGCATCATGGGGACGGGGCCCGATGCTTTGGCAACTGGACTCTCATGCGTTGACAACCTCACTCTTATAGAGCATTTAGGTAAGTTACATTTATTACTAAATATAGGCTTTCTCGTATTCTTTCTTGTCTTATCAAATAAATATCAATTTGAATGACTTAATAAATATAGGGGGCCTTGGGAGAGAGTACCTTTTTGTACCATTTGGGACCGAAGCTCTTGGTCCATGGGGTTCCAGCGCACGCAAGTTTTTCGTAGAATTCGCGAAACTTCTGGTTGATGTTACTGGTGACCGAAGAGCTGGTGGCTTCCTCGCACAACGTATCAGCATTGCGATACAACGAGAAAATGCCGCCAGAATCCTATTTTAGATTTAAGGTAGGTTGAGGTAGGTATTATGAAAATAAATGCTTTAAATAATACTGTACTTTCTGCTTTTATTTTCAATTGTTAGCCAGGAGACAGCAAAAACATATTTATAAAATTATGGTCACCCAGGAGACAATTGTATTTTTTTTTTGTTTAAACGGTTATGTTTCACATCTTGCTATTTTACGACCTAGTCCCACAGTAAGCTCAATAAGGCTTATATTGTGGGTACTAGGCGACGATATATATAACAGATAGATACATATAAATACTTAAATACATAGAAAACATCCATAACTCAGGAACAAATATTCGTGATAAACGCACAAATAAATGCTCTGACCGGGACTTTAACCCGGTACCTCCTGCTTCGTAGGCAGGGTCACTACCGACTAGGCTAGGAGGCCTAGATTCGAGTCCTATTATTTCCTTAAAGGGATATATCCAATATCTTTACCCAAAGGGCTGCGTCTTCAGTAGCCATTAAACTTTCTTAAAAAAAACCATGTCACCCCATCGATACCTAGGGCGGGCAACGGGGCGTCGACCTCCCGGGCGACCGAGGTATGGTTCTTTGACCTTGCGATCTTCCTCCATCCTCTCCAGGTGCCCGAGCCACCGGAGTCTGTGGGCCTTTGTTTCTCCTATGATATTAGGCTGAGCCTTTTAAGAGAGGTATGGGCACAGCGGATGCATATCGTTTAGTGTGGTAGGGCACAGCACAACGAATGTCGTCTCGCTCAAATCTGGAGCAGAGCCCATCTGGGGAAGTACCTCCACCTTACAGGAAACCGCAGTTTAATAACACTAGACCCTACTCATAGTGTTGTGTTTCTGTTGGTGAGTAGCGTCGCCAGAGCTCCAAGAAGATTCGTTGTGTTGACAGCTGAGGACCCACGGAGCAAAGCCCTTGGCCCGTTTGGCTGTCAACACAGCGAATCCTCCTCCTTTTTTTTAAGGGTTGGCAACGCGCATGTAACACCCCTGGTGTTGCAGGCGTCCATAGGCTACGGTGACCGCTTACCATCAGGCGGGCCGTATGCTTGTTTGTCACCGTCGTAGTATAAAAAAAAGCCACCAGATCTTCAATTTCTTGGTTCTTTAGAGCTCTCAAGCTTCCATCCGGATGTCGCTTTGGACCAAGGATCTTCCGAAGAATCCTCCGTTCAGTGACTAGCAGCAAGTTCTCTTCCTTAAGTGTCAGTGTCCACGCTTCGCATCGTCGCAGTACGGTTTAATGAGGACTACTGCGAGTAGATTTTCCGCTAGGGGCGCTATTGGAACGTGGGTCCTGCAGGAACACTTCAAACGTCACTTTGACAATTCTCGCATACTGACACAGGACCCACGCATGAGTGGCGCCGCCTGGTGAGTGATAATACGGTAGCTCCCATTACCGAACAATGTCGCCCAAGTGGCAATATACTATTTATGTAATATATTTATAATACGTGACACTGGCAAAATTGTCCAACGCCATTATTTATAAAAGATTTCTTACAGACTGATTATGCGTCACTATGACATAGTCCTACAGTGGCCAAAACTTCGAATAGGGATGATGAATAGGTTAAAAAACTATTATTCTAATTAGTCCGTCGGAAAGATTATCAAAAATATTAGACACGTATTTTTTCCTTTTTCAAGAGAACTAAAATTGACTACAATACGGTAGCTCCCATTGTGATTAACCAAAATGCTTGTCCTCAGGTCAAGGCAAGTTCGGTTCCGTATGGCGCGGGAGTCTCGGTTCGATGCCTGTCGCGGTGAAGCTGTATTCCAGCACCAGCGCGTGGCAGAAAGAGGCCGCTATATACGCGCTGCCACACATGTCACACCCCAACATACTTAAATACTATGGTAAGTTTCTATAAGTGAGAACCTATAATTGGCTTTGTAATTCTATACTATTTAAAATAAATAAATAAATAGTATAGGACATTTTTACACAAATTGACTAAGTCCCGCAGTAAGCTCAAGAAGGCTTGTGTTACGGGTACTCAGACAACGATATATATAATATACAAATACATAAATACGTAGAAAACTTCCATGACTCAGGAACAAATATCTGTGTTCATCACACAAATAAATGCCCTTACCGGGATTCGAACCCAGGACCATCGGCTTAGCAGGCAGGGTCACTACCAACTACGCCAACCGGTCGGTCAAACTACTACTACTAACTATTACTACTACTACTACTACTACTACTACTACTACTACTACTACTACTACTACTACTGGTACTATTATTATATTAAAATTCTCATAGCGGGTTACTCACGTCAATAAAGTCGAAAATAGCCGCCCGCACCCTCTGCGTCGTTGCCTCAGTCGAGAGCTGACCGCGCTGGGGCTCGCAGTGTGCGTAGAGCAGTCGCCGCGGCTAGACGCATGACTCACGAATAAGGGACACGGACTGTTCCGAAACATGTCGAGCTATTTTAGACTTTATTGACGTGAGTAACCCGCTATGAGAATTTTAATATGTCTGATACTCACGGGAGTTTTCTATTTATATATACACATGTAGCGCTGTTGGTTTTCCATGTATTAAAATAAAAGGCCAAGTGCAAGTCGGACTCGCCCACCGAGGGTTCCGCAAGGATGCTCCCTAATTTATGACCAGACCGCGTTATCAGTGGTGAAAATTTATTGAAAGGAGGGTTGCCAAAATTACATGAAGTCTGAAATCCTTTATAAAATAATAATAAATAAATAAATTTATTTAGCAGAAAAGGTGCTTAACCTACTTACATTTGGATTGTTGTAACACTTTTATTATGGTAAAAACCAAAGATAAGGTAAGTGTCCTCTGACCCCCGTACTAGTGTAAACTGTATCACGGTGGGTCAGTATTCACCGAACTTAACACTTGTTTCTACATTTCGTTATATTTGTATGGATAACTTAGTACTTAACTTATACTAACACTTTACTAAGTATTTGACAACGATAAAATGTAGGTATATTATCTGTATCACAAAATTATAAGGGTAACTTAACAAAAGCACAGTGTAAGGACTCTATACAGTGGACAAGGTTCATACAACCTAATCGTTCGGCGTCTTGGGTTGTCCGAAACTCAGGGCTGTCACAAATCTTTTGTGACATGTTTTAATTTTTTTTATCTTGCAACATCTGCTATTGAGATTTGTTTTTTTTTGTTGTTATTTCTCGGAAAGTCAAATTGTAACAAAATAAAGATTGTACAAATCGGTACCTATTGCAAAAATCGGTGCCATCTTGGATTTTGTAAGATTAACTCCGATTTAGATAAAAATCGATATCTGACGCTCCGGTGGGGTCAATAACATGAATCTGGTGTCGAAATTGGAAGAAAAAGTAAAAACCGACGCCATCTTGGATTTTGTTAAATCAACTCCGATTTGGATAAAAATCGATATCTGACGATCCGGCGGGGTCCCTCACATGAATCCAGAGTGAAAACTGTAAAATATTGTAAAAACCGACGCCATCTTGGATTTTGTAAGATTAAGTCCGATTTGGATGAAAATCAATATCTGACTATCCGGCGGGGTTCTTAACAAGAATCCAGAGTGAAAACTGTAAAATATTGTAAAATTCGACGCCATCTTGGATTTTGTAAGATTAAGTCCGATTTGGATGAAAATCGATATCTGACTATCCGGCGGGGTCCTTAACATAAATCCAGAGTGAAAACTAAAATATTGTAAAAACCGACGCCATCTTGGATTTTTTAAGATTAACTCCGATTTGGATAAAAAACGATATCTGACGCTCCGGTAGGGTCAATAACATGAATCTGGTGTCAAAATTGGAAAAAAGTGTAAAAACCGACGCCATCTTGGATTTTGTTAAATCAACTCCGATTTGGATAAAAATCGATATCTGACGATCCGGCGGGGTCCCTCACATGAATCCAGAGTGAAAACTGTAAAATATTGTAATACAGAATACATATAGGAGAAAGAGCAAACTGGAAAGTACAAATCGTAAACCCTACGACAGTTTGCTTTACGGATGGCTCGAGAATGAGCACGACTCAACTCGCAGGAGCAGGAATAGTCATACCCAAGATGGAAAAAAAGATATCAATACCACTAGGCAGATTTGCTAGTGTGTTTCAAGCAGAAGTAAGTGCGGTAACGAGATGCGCACAAATTATCAAAGAAAACGGACAAAAGGCCGAACCGGTAGTAATCTACACGGACAGCCAGGCAACGTTAAAAGCACTTAAGAAGACATCGGTTACCTCCTCATTGGTGAAAGAATGCAAAAGGGAGTTGAACAGGATAGCAGCAGACAGGAAAGTAACAGTGGCCTGGGTACCGGGTCATCAAGGAGTCACTGGGAACGAAACGGCAGATGAGCTGGCAAGGGAAGGAGCGGCGATGGAACACATAGGCCCAGAACCAGTCCTACCAATATCAGCGGAAGTTACAAAGGGAGTAATAAACAGACTATTAGAGAGAGAAGCGGATAAAACGTGGAAAGAAGACCAAGCTGCAGGCAATCCAAGATGATGATCGAAGGTATAAGCCACAGGAGAACCAGGTATCTTCTAAAGCTAGGTAAGAGAAATCTAAGAATGGTGACCGGTATCATTACTGGCCACAACACACTGAATAGACATCTAAATATCTTAGGTATTAGCAGGGATCCATCCTGTCCGCACTGCGGTAGGGAGGAAACCAGCAAG
The DNA here is from genome assembly GCA_949128165.1 of Lathronympha strigana. Taxonomy (NCBI): domain Eukaryota; kingdom Metazoa; phylum Arthropoda; class Insecta; order Lepidoptera; family Tortricidae; genus Lathronympha; species Lathronympha strigana. The sequence goes on along the minus strand of OX421926.1, from coordinate 9,191,469 downwards.
CATGTGTTAGCAGAATGTACCATGTATGCGGCTACACGATATAGTATATTCGGCAAAGATACACTGCAGGATACCGAACTAAAGGATGTCAAACTTAAAGATGTCCTTCTGTTCTGCAGGAAAACGAGAAGATTTGAGGAAGAATGTAGTGTGGGAAGGCAGCCGGGACAGTAACCTGCAGCTCAAAACTCCAGGGAATTGGGCTGAATGAACGCGAGAAGTGTTCGATAGCCCGCCTGTGTCCGGCCGGGCGTCCCTACACTACATCTACATCTACATCTACAAAATATTGTAAAAACCGACGCCACCTTGGATTTTGTAAGATTAAGTCCGATTTGGATGAAAATCGATATCTGACTATCCGGCGGGGCCCTTAACAAGAATCTAAAGTGAAAACTGTAAAATATTGTAAAAACCGACGTCATCTTGGATTTTGTAAGATAAACTCCGATTTGGATAAAAAACGATATCTGACGCTCCGGTGGGGTCAATAACATGAATCTGGTGTCAAAATTGGAAAAAAAATTAAAAACCGACGCCATCTTGGATTTTGTAAGATTAAGTCCGATTTGGATTAAAATCGATATCTGACTATCCGGCGGGGTCCTTAACAAAAATCTAAAGTGAAAACTGTAAAATATTGTAAAAACCGACGTCATCTTGGATTTTGTAAGATAAACTCCGATTTGGATAAAAAACGATATCTGACGCTCCGGTGGGGTCAATAACATGAATCTGGTGTCAAAATTGGAAAAAAATTTAAAAACCGACGCCATCTTGGATTTTGTAAAATCAACTCCGATTTGGATAAAAATCGATATCTGACTATCCGGCGGGGCCCTTAACATAAATCCAGAGTGAAAACTGTGAAATATTGTAAAAACCGACGCCATCTTGGATTTTGTAGGGATTGCTCCGATTAGGATAAAAATCGATATCTGACGATCCGACGGGGTTCTTAACAAGAATATACAAAATCCAAGATGGCGTCGGTTTTTACAATATTTTAGTTTTCACTTTGAATTCTTGTTAACGACCCCGCCGGATAGTCAGATATCGATTTTTATCCAAATCGGAGTTGATTTTACAAAATCCAAGATGGCGTCGGTTTTTAATTTTTTTTCCAATTTTGACACCAGATTCATGTTATTGACCCCACCGGAGCGTCAGATATCGTTTTTTATCCAAATCGGAGTTTATCTTACAAAATCCAAGATGACGTCGGTTTTTATAATATTTTACAGTTTTCACTTTAGATTCTTGTTAAGGACCCCGCCGGATAGTCAGATATCGATTTTCATCCAAATCGGACTTAATCTTACAAAATCCAAGATGGCGTCGGTTTTTATAATATTTTACAGTTTTCACTCTGGATTCATGTGAGGGACCCCGCCAGATCGTCAGATATCGATTTTTATCCAAATCGGAGTTGATTTAACAATATCCAAGATGGCGTCGGTTTTTAGTTTTTTTTCCAATTTTGACACCAGATTCATGTTATTGACCCCACCGGAGCGTCAGATATCGTTTTTTATCCAAATCGGAGTTGATTTAACAAAATCCAAGATGGCGTCGGTTTTTAATTTTTTTTCCAATTTTGACACCAGATTCATGTTATTGACCCCACCGGAGCGTCAGATATCGTTTTTTATCCAAATCGGAGTTGATTTAACAAAATCCAAGATGGCGTCGGTTTTTAATTTTTTTTCCAATTTTGACACCAGATTCATGTTATTGACCCCACCGGAGCGTCAGATATCGTTTTTTATCCAAATCGGAGTTGATTTAACAAAATCCAAGATGGCGTCGGTTTTTAATTTTTTTTCCAATTTTGACACCAGATTCATGTTATTGACCCCACCGGAGCGTCAGATATCGTTTTTTATCCAAATCGGAGTTTATCTTACAAAATCCAAGATGGCGTCGGTTTTTACAATATTTTACAGTTTTCACTTTGGATGCTTGTTAAGAACCCCGCCGGATAGTCAGATATCGATTTTCATCCCAATCGGACTTAATCTTACAAAATCCAAGATGGCGTCGGTTTTTACAATATTTTACAGTTTTCACTTTGGATTCTTGTTAAGAACCCCGCCGGATAGTCAGATATCGATTTTCATCCCAATCGGACTTAATCTTACCAAATCCAAGATGGCGTCGGTTTTTACAATATTTTACAGTTTTCACTTTGGATTCTTGTTAAGAACCCCGCCGGATAGTCAGATATCGATTTTCATCCCAATTGGACTTAATCTTACAAAATCCAAGATGGCGTCGGTTTTTACAATATTTTACAGTTTTCACTCTGGATTTATGTAAAGGGCCCCGCCGGATAGTTAGATATCGATTTTGATACAAATAATTTAAGAGTTAATCTGACAAAATCCAAGATGGCGTCGGTTTTTACAATATTTTACAATTTTGACTCTAGATTCGTGTTAAGGACCCCGCCGGATAGTCAGATATCGATTTTTATGCAAATCGGAGTTAATCTTACAAAATCCAAGATGGCGTCAGTTTTTACAATATTTTACAGTTTTCACTCTGGATTCTTGTTAAGGGCCCCGCCGGATAGTCAGATATCGATTCGGAGTTGATTTAACAAAATCCAAGATGGCGTCGGTTTTGTCAATATTTTACTATTTTGACTGGATTCATGTTAGGGACCCGGCCGGATCGTCAGATATCGATTTTTATCCAAATCGGAGTAATCCTTACAAAATCCAAAATGGCGTCAGTTTCACAATATTTTAAAATCAACAATAAACTCTTCGCAGCCACAAATACTGATTTCCTGAGAAATTACAACGAACAAAATCACGTTCTAAAATGGCGTACCTCCCTAGGTTATAAATTCACCTATCAAAATACTATAACGTGACAGCCCCGAAAATAGACCTCACAATCTGTATGGAGTTTGTGAGGAAATCCCCCTCCGCCCGCTTCACCGCACACCCCCCATCGTTGCCCCGCAAATCGCCGGAGCTGACTCACTGTATAGAGTCCTTACACTGTGACAAAAGATTCTCTGGAATGTGGCTGTCGCGCATCGTCGCTAGGCCGGTTTAGAAGTAAACATTGTAGTATACGCAAAAACTTAAGATTATTTTTAAGGCACAATTATTTCAATTAATTAGTAACGTTTTATATTTTTGATTTATGTTTTATGTAAGTATAATGTGTTATGTATATATGTATATAATATGTATTACATTTTTTAATACATATGGTAGATAAAAGAAAACGTGTGTATGAATGAGTGTATGTGTGAGAGGGTGTGTGTTTGTGTGTATTATATGTATTATTTTGTAGGATATGTATTATACCAAGATTTCCAGCAGCTTTTCAGTGTTATCATAAGTCAATTTTTGCAAATACTCTTTAAGTGATTTTTTTAACGCGTATGAATTTAGTGTTCGCAACTTAATTTTTTTGCTAATTTTATTGTACAAGGTTGGGCCAAGAACATAAGCGAATTTCTTTGAAAATTTGGTTTTATGTGGCGGAATTGGATAGACAAAGTCATTTCTCCTTCTTTTCTCAGACAAGGATGAAGTTTGTTTGTGCTGTTTAGTTAACAGCTGCTTAATAAATAGCTGCCTTACTGTGAGGACCAAGGCCTCCTGGTAAAGGGCTGTTGTTGGGTGGCGAAATTTAATAAATGTTAGAACCTTAAGGACTGAACGCTGTGCTCTTTCAAGTGTAAGTAATGAAGTTTTTGATGCTCCTCCCCATGCAGTAATACTAGGTGGTAACAGACTGACAGAGGGCATAGTATATGGTCAATAAGAGTTTCTTGTCACATACATGTCTAAGATTTTTGATTATAAAGATTAGTTTTCTTATTTTTCCCGCAACATTTGAAATATGCTGAGACCAAGAAAGATTCTTATCCACAAGAACTCCTAAGTACCTTATATATGGTGTTTCGACTATACACTGACATGAGTTAGAACAGTTGGTGTCACTCTGGCAAGTATTTATTGTAATTTGTATATTTTTACATTGCGATTGCTTGTTATTTTTTATGCTAAAAGGTATGTATTTTGTTTTGTCATAATTGAGGGTTAGGAGATTCTTGGAAAGCCATTCATTCACTAGATTGAAAACATTTTGTGCGGATTTGTTAACATCTGCCCAAGTATCCCCATGGTATAAAATAGCGGTGTCGTCAGCAATCGATATTACTTGTGCATTATTACTTTTTAGGCGACAGAGGTCATCAATATAAATGAGGAATAGAGTCGGGCCCAGGACACTGCCCTGGGGCACACCGCATTCGATGTTTTCCTCTTTGCTACATAAGTCTCCAACTCTTACCGACTGCGATCTATTTTTAAGGTAGTTACTGAATAGTCGCAATGGCGTGCCCCGTATACCTATATTTTCCATTTTTCTAAGGAGCAATGGGACAGAAACTGTATCAAATGCTTTATACGCCTGTTGTACATAACTTCGCCCTAAATTGTACTATGTAAAACACATTACATATAATATATTTCTAGTTAAATGTAGTGAAACAAGCATTATTAATCAAAAAAATTAAAACCGCCATATATCCTTATTTCGCCTTTGTTTCCCAATTTCGCCTACTGTAATAAAATATGATCAAGAAAATTGTGTAGATACTTCTTTCTAATTGTACGCGTTGAATGACCCTACTTGAATTTTACGATTTATGGTTAAAACATTGCAATAAGTAGTGCATCAACCAAATACAGGCAAAATAGTTTTTTGAGATGCGCCAGTTGTACCCTAAACAAGCTGTCAAACGAACTGGATATTGACATATTCAATAGCAAAATTCCTAGCGTGAGGCGTAATTTGGTTGAGCGATATTTTAAGTGAGCGTGTTGTCATGTCATAGTCTACATTATTATTATTATTTTTAACTTTATCGCAGCTTTATACACTTAGTATCTAAGCTTATGTTTTTTTTTGTCGTAAAAAGTTTGTTAATTCTTGAATTTTTAATAGCAAAGCCATAGGCTTAAACATAGCCTTATAACTGTTAAAATTTTAGTTATATTTATTTGTTCGTTCTCGTGCGGTTTAAGTCTCTAGTGTATAAGTTAAATACTATGTTGCTACTTGTGAGTTCCTATAATTGGCTCTTTGTTTCCATCATCAATGTATAATTTATGATTACAGCTGTTGGTTCTCCGAATAAAATAAAAAAAAACATTTGTTAAGGTGAAGTTACTCGTATTGTACCGAAGGCGATTTTAGGATAGGTAGTTTTGCCAGCCCTAGGTTTCAATGAGTTTTCACCACTGATAACGGGGTCTGTTTAATTAGAACCTAGAGCTGTTAAGATTGAAATTGCTAAGAACTTTCTTTGTAATTGTTCTTTTTTAATTGGCCCAGGCGATGTAACGGTGCCTGTCGCAATGCAACGCACTACTAAAAGTGAATCTTCTGAAATTTTATTTTATTGTGAGTTTTATGCAGTTACATTAAGGTTGAATTTCAAATGAGTTTATCGTAATTGTTTACGCTCTACGTTGAATGTGAAGGTTTCATGCATTCCATTGAGGTTATAGTTCTTAATTATTTTCACTAACATACGACTTAAGACCAGAAAAATTCAATATCTTAGATAGTTAGTGCGCTGCACTTTATCCCACGATACCTATAATTTATAATATAATTGATTATAGGTACCTAAAAATACTGGTAGCACGGAACTCAGTGTAATTATACGATTTTCGGACTTTTGCGTTTTGCTAAATTTCGTGATTCTAGGTCAATGGGAAGTACCCTATACATTTTGATTCAATGCAATGATTGCAAATGTATAGGAAATGCGACATAAACGGCCGTATCTGTTGATTGCGTTGACGTACAGTTTTTTATCACAGCTTCAAGGGGCCGCAGACCTGAGTATGTGGTATTAATTTCAACTTGCTGCGGACGGACAACAAAATGATCTTATAAGGGTTCCGCTTTTTCCTTTTGAGCTACGGAACCCTGAAAAGTGCACGTCGTTTTTCGAGGCACGAGTCACTTAATGAGGACTATCGCGAGTGAATTCGCCGCTAGGGGCGCTAGTGGAACGTGGGTCCTATGAAAAGTTATATGTCATTTCCAGTACATTTCACATTCGTTTTTTATTTTAATTCGTGCTTATTTCGAAAAAAAAAGAAATAAGAAATTAATTTTAGCACCTAAAAGAAAAGCACTATATTTGACTCCCAAGATGTTTGTGCAAACTGAAATTCAGCATATACAGGGTAACAAAAATGCAGGTGATCCGTAAACTTTACTTCATTGTAATAAGACTCACGGATCACCAGCTTTTTTATTACATTAGGTAATTTACTATTTTAGCTACCTATCTAACGAGAAAAGGTTTTTTGTAACTAACTTGAAACTTTGTAACTAACTCGAGCGAAAAAGGGAACGTTAGTAGTGTCAGTGACAACACGGAAATAAGCGAACCCGTGAGAGGGCGGTCGCTATGGTGCGTGGGTAGACCATCAGGGCTATGATGCTCTATCAAATGTCACTATGGTCATCTGATAATGCAATAAACTGATAAACTGACAGATTGCGTATGTATTACACGAATAGCGCTGCGGTTATTCTGATAAAAATGACAGGTTTATCATTTTACCGGCAAAACCGTCACCTTACCAGCAAATGCACATCAAAAACTTAAGACCATAACTAAAATCTCGCAGCAGTTTACTTGGAACATGGCGCTCGCTTGCTAACCACACTTAGGGACGACTCACTAAAACGGATTTATCTGTCAAGTTTCTATAGTAAACGTCACGTGACATCCAAGGGCCGGAGCTCTCGGAGCTCGGAAGCCATCACGTGATTCTCTCTATAGAAATCGACAGATCGTCCCGTCCCGTCTTAGTGAGTAGAGTCCGTTACAGTATCAACACACCGGGCATTTCTTTACTCGATCAGTCTCTTTTTAAAACCATAACTTTATATACTTAACAAACATGCGATTTTCATGCTATTGCTAGGAGGCACCTTATAGTTAGTTTCGTTTTCAACCATAACAGGTCAGTTTCTTCCTTTTATCGTTATCTTTATTTGGGTGCGAAGGTTCATAAGTACTTTTTTGCTACCATTCTTTTTTTTGCGTCGAACATGCGTTTTGTCCATTGTCCTTATCCGTGCTTTTTCAACCGACTTCAATATTTCAAAAGGAGGAGGTTCTCAATTCGACTGAATTTTTTTTTATTTTTTTTTTTAATGGATGTTCACTCATAACTCCGTCATTACTGAACCGATTTGAATTTTGTTTTTGTTTTCTAAAAGTAGACGGTTCCTGGTTGGTCCCGTTTTTTTCAAAATCCATTTCTGATGATGGGATCCATGAGGAACTGAGGGAACTCCTCAAATTTGAAAGGCACATGCATGCTGATTTGGGTGATTTCTTAAGAAACTCGAGCATTTCTTTACGAAAATCATCAATTTGGTGGAGTGGACCTGATGATGAAGACCAGGGATGGCAAAGTGGAACTGCTTCGTAATTCTCAGGACTATGATCCGATTTAAAAAAATATTTTTTTGTCTGTATATAGATGGTTTCAGGATTGTCCCGTTTTTTTCCAAATCAATTTCTGATGATGGGATCCATGAGGAACTGAGGGAACTCCTCAAATTTGAAAGGCACATGCATGATGATTTGGGTAGTTTCTTAAGACACTCGAGCATTTCTTTACGAACATCATCAATTTGGTGGAGGGGACCTGATGATGAAGACCAGGGATGTCAAAGTGGAACTGCTTGGTAATTCCCAGGACTATCGTCCGATTTTAAAAAATGTTTTTTTTTTAAATAGATGGTTCCAGATTTGTTCCGCTTTTTTCAAAATCAATTTCTGATGATGGGATCCATGAGGAACTGAGGGAACTCCTCAAATTTGAAAGGCACATGCATGATGATTTGGGTAGTTTCTTAAGACACTCGAGCATTTCTTTACGAACATCATCAATTTGGTGGAGTGGACCTGATGATGAAGACCAGGGATGGCAAAGTGGAACTGCTTGGTAATTCCCAGGACTATCGTCCGATTTTAAAAAATGTTTTTTTTTTAAATAGATGGTTCCAGATTTGTTCCGCTTTTTTCAAAATCAATTTCTGATGATGGGATCCATGAGGAACTGAGGGAACTCCTCAAATTTGAAAGGCACATGCATGATGATTTGGGTAGTTTCTTAAGACACTCGAGCATTTCTTTACGAACATCATCAATTTGGTGGAGTGAACCTGATGATGAAGACCAGGGATGGCAAAGTGGAACTGCTTGTTAATTCCCAGCTCTATCATCCGATTTGAGACATTCATCTTTTCTTTGTAAAGAAATACCTTCAAGATAGTCCTATTTGATTATAGTTCTATTTTGATGATGGGCTTCATGAGGGATTGAGAGAACTCCTCAAATTTTAACGGCACATGCATTCTGATTTGAGGGTTTCCTTAAGTAACTAAAACAGTGTTTTGGCGGAGCCAAAATTTTGATGAACTTGATCTGATGATGAAGACCAGGGATCGCAAAGTGGAACTGGTTAATAAACCTAGCTCTACTTATTATCCTAGTTGTGACATTCATCTTTTTGATTTGATTTATATTCTGATGATGGAGTTCTAGAAGAATTCAGAGAACTCTTCAAATTTGAACGGCAGGTTAATTGTGATTAGAGGGTGTTCATAATTAGCTTAGGCATTTTCTTACTGTGGCCATCATTTTGCTGGAGTGGACCTGATGTTGATAATCAGGGATGGCATAATGAATATGCTCGTTAATTTACAGTCTGTCATCCAATTTAACACATTGTTATTTTGTTTGTTTAAAGGTCTACAAGGGAGTTCCGTTTGATTATACTTCAAATGTAATGATGGAAGCCCTAGGACATTAAGAAAGCTCCTCAATTTTCAATCGTACACGTGCGGTGTATTGGATATTTGTGAAGTAAACTGGCTAACTCAAACAAATTCTTAATTTCACTTTTACGGGGAACCAAATGAAGTCGGTTTTTTTTTCTTAAAAATTATTTGTGACACTTGACTCTTGTTTGTAACGCACGTGTAGCGCCCATTCATAGCGCCTGCTAGTTTTACGCGCCAAAACATGTGCAACCCAAAAATCACAAAGACTACGTTATCCAAGTCCAAGGCTAAAGTTGATGCTGAGAATAAACGAAATACTTAGGCATCCAACAACAAATACGCGCCTGTCTACTTGCCAGTTACATCCAGCAATTACTTTTTATTAATGCCGCAATGGTCTGTACCTACTTGTATAATGAGTAGGTGTTGGTATATGAACTAAGGCTTTAACTAAATTAGATTTACATGAGCAACGGTTACCTTACATATAACCTTTTGGAACCTTTGAAAACAAATCAGACCATCCCTTAATTCATACCTTGTCATATAAGCGTTTTTTAGGGTTCCGTAGCCAAAATGGCAAAAACGGAACCCTTATAGTTTCGTCATGTCCGTCTGTCCGTCTGTCCGTCTGTCCGTCTGTCCGTCTGTCACAGCCGATTTACTCGGAAACTATAAGTACTACAGTGATGAAATTTGATGGGAATATGTGTTGTATGAACCGCTACAAAATTATGACACTAAATAGTAAAAAAAAGAATTGGGGGTGGGGCCCCCCATACATGTAACTGAGGGATGAAAATTTTTTTTTCGATGTACATACCCGTGTGGGGTATCAATGGAAAGGTCTTTTAAAATGATATAAAGTTTTCTAAAAAACATTTTTCTTAAAGTGAACGGTTTTTGAGATATCAGCTCTCAAAGTCGTAAAAAGTATGTCCCCCCCCCTCTATTTTTATAACTACGGGGTATAAAATTCTAAAAAAAATAGAGGTGATGCATGCTAATTAACTCTTTCAACGATTTTTGGTTTGATCAAAGTATCTCTTATAGTTTTTGAGATAGGTTGATTTAACTGTAATTTTGGTTAAGTTATTGTGCTTACACTGAAAACGATGGCTGAACCTTATAAGTTTAGGCTCCATTCACCAGGTGTATAAATTGACATAATAAGTTTATTATATTTGCTGCTACGGAACCCTTTGTGCGCGAGCCCGACTCGCACTTGGCCGGTTTTTTGTTATTACCTACACAGATTACAAATACTATAATTACTATTTAAAACGAGATATTTACCATGTACATTTGTTTTCATGAGCTCCCGATATGTAAATATCTCGTTTTAAATAGTAATTATAGTGTAAGGTACTTGCACCATAGATGGCCCATTCCTTAACATGGCCCACTTTCAAAATTTCATACTTTGAGCGTTCGAGTGAACCTGAATTTGCACGCCAATGTTCGATTAGTACCATAGACATAAGTTCTAGTTCATATCAAACTGTAGTCCCGACCATTTTTACTGGAGTCTTCACTTTGTCAGCCAAGTTGCAACAGGCTCGCGTGTTATAACCTATCAGTCACTTAAGTTATAGTATTTCTTTAGAAAATCAAGGAGATTTAGTGTTTCTTTTAAACAATAAGTTTGTTTGTGGTTCAAGGGCGACCCCATAAAGGTAAGTGTTGTTTGTATTTTTTGTTCATTTTCATTTTATAGAAAGAATGCTCGCTGCTGAGAAAAACACCTATTAAGGTCCACCTGACGTTCTCCCAAGAGGGCCCGGTGAACTTGAACCGGGTGTAAACTTGAATGAGTAGCAGATATGAGACAGTGCGATAGTGTGACAGCGAGGAATGTGTGGGCCTCACTAAAAACTACGTGGATGAATTCCAGTGCCCCGATTGCAGCTAAGACTGTATTTTTGTACTTAAGTACTTAATAACTTACGGAACTATTTTTGATACTCCTAATAAGGCCCATAAAAAATATTTAAAAAAATTGTTTATATTTTAGAAAAATATTCCATGTTTAAGTTTCAACTGATGTTAGAATAAGCAGAAGAAAAGTGTTGTTTTATTATTTTATGAAGAGTTTTTATGGTTTATTGGTAGATTAAGTTTTGTTAAGCCTAAGATGGCCCACGGTTTAATTATGACCAAAATATTTACTGCAAGAGACTGCTTACCTCAGAAACTAATATAATAGGTTAAGGTTTATAATTAAACATACTTTTGTTTCGATACCTCTTATAATTTTAGTGTTAAAAATAGGGCCATGATAAGCGCATATATTCCTAAAGAGGCCCACTTTCAAGGTTATTAAAAATGATCGTTTTCCTTATGAAATCTGTATTTTCGTACTGAATTATATGTTGCCCCTGTTCACAAATAAATAAGGAATGCCTTAATTAAGTTTGATTTCAGAATTTATGTTTTATTTTTTATTTATTGAATTTATGCAAAAAATGGGCCTTAAATGGCGCAGGTACCTTAAATGACCATGTTAGCTTAAAATCTTATACAGATTACAAATATTCACCTAACAATCAGTTATTGTAAACTGGTAAAGTAGTTTGATAATTTGTTAACATATAAGGCCATGAGCTGGCTTGCTTTCTATGTTATACTCTGAGTGAGTAGGCACTATAGGCAGTTTACTTATAGTGTTTTTGTTGATACCGGTACCAATTTAAATTTATCATGGATACAGAAGGCCTAGTACAAAATCGTACGACACTAACCGACCGGATCAGCGCACCGAGGGGTCAAAATATGAAAGTTGCCGGATGATTTAAATAAACGGCAAACATAATTTGAACCCTCGATACGCCAACGCGATCGAGAAGTTAATGCCGCACAACTTTGTACCAGGCCTTCAGTTGCAGCCGAGGCTCTGACAAATAACGTCAAGAGAGCTCCTCGTAGGGTTATAATTGGAACGTGCTCACCAGGTTCTCAGCATGTTGACCAGTTGCAGAGCTGCAGGACAGTTGACGTGATGATTCGACTGTGTCCGAAGTAATCGGCCGCTGGTACGACCATGGTTGATATCTTAACCCAACGCAGTATGGCACATAGTCGCATGCGGTAGAATTTCGGCACACTCGACAAGTAACACAAAGAGCGATGCACGTGCGCGCTGCCTTTTTTATTTGTTACTGTGTTTGGATACTCAGAAGGACGCGCACGGACGCGTCCTTCCACTACGAAGGCCAAACCTAAACTCCTCATAACCCTTGAATTATTTCGTAATATCAAATATACACCCTGTATAATAGCCGTGTTAGCCGAATGTTAGTCGTAATTGAACATTAAAAATTATTGAAAAGAAAATTTAAGATGAGAAAATATTAATGCGCATTAATTTTAATGTTTATTGATTCTAATCGGCATTAATATTAATGTCATTCGAGGGACTAAAAATTAAGTAATGTTTAGTGTTTCCCTGGACATTAAAAATGAAGTTTATTTTAAGTGTGTATTATAAAAGTTATTAAAATTAATAATGCACATGTATCTAAAAGCATAAAAAGCAAAAAAGTATTTTATATTATATATTTCATTTTATTTTATTTCATTTTATTCCATTTCATTTTATTTCATTTCATTTCATTTCACTTCATTCACTTCACTTCACTTCACTTCACTTCACTTTAATTCACTTCACTTCACTTCACTTCACCACACTTCACTTCACTTCACTTCACTTTATTTTATTTTACTTTACTTTACTTTAATTTACTTTACTTTAATAAAACACGACACTCAAACTTATATTATATGTTGACATTTCAAACCCATCGCATACCAACAGGGGAGATGGTATTCCACATTCGTCACATTGGATCTTCAAATCGTTGCTTTTTTCGTGATCAGCGACCCGAAAAACCATATAAACGATACCCATGTTGATTTTTTCACTTTTGCACCCCTTTTACCCCTTTCAGGGGTTAAATTCTCAAAAATCCTGAAACACTTGTTTACTCATTTACCTTAAAGAATACTCCTGTGAAGTTTCAGATAAAATAGTCTAACTAATCTTGTTTCCCCATACAAACTTTGCACCCCCGTTTCAACCCCTTAAGAGGTGAATTTTGAAAAATCCTTCCTTAGTGCTCGCCTACACCATAAAAGGAACCTACGTGCCAAATTTGAAGTCTATAGGACCAGCCGTTTGGGCTGTGCGTGATATGTCAGTCAGTCAGTCAGTCAGTCAGTCAGCTTCTTCTTTTATATATATAGATTTATTATTATTATTATTTATTATTTATTCAAGGAGATCCAACAGCTAGTAAAACAAAAATAGAACTTAAATAGAGACACAGAGCCAATTATAGGAACTCACAAATAGATGTTGTATAAAAAACAGTCACTTAACACATACTCAACGACGATCTTCTCGGTTAAAGGCTATATTTAAGGATGCTCAGTATATTTATACATATGGAGTGCCTGAGGTTTTAGGGGCTGGTATTACACCCTGTATGATTTAGAGCGAACACAATGTACTATTGTTCCAGGCAGCGACAGCCGGCCGGCGCTGTCGGGCGGGCCGCGCTCGCAGCTGATCGTGGTGGAGCTGTGCTCCTGCACGCTGCGCGCGCGGCTGGAGGAGGCTCCGCTGACGTGGCTCGAGTTCGCCACGCTCGCGCACGGCCTCAGCTCGGCGCTCGCGCATCTACATACCAGCAGTGAGTGTAACATGTCGCCTGGCACAGTGACGGGCCGCGCTCGCAGCTGATCGTGGTGGAGCTGTGCTCCTGCACGCTGCGCGCGCGGCTGGAGGAGGCTCCGCTGACGTGGCTCGAGTTCGCCACGCTCGCGCACGGCCTCAGCTCGGCGCTCGCGCATCTACATACCAGCAGTGAGTGTAACATGTCGCCTGGCACAGTGACGGGCCGCGCTCGCAGCTGATCGTGGTGGAGCTGTGCTCCTGCACGCTGCGCGCGCGGCTGGAGGAGGCTCCGCTGACGTGGCTCGAGTTCGCCACGCTCGCGCACGGCCTCAGCTCGGCGCTCGCGCATCTACATACCAGCAGTGAGTGTAACATGTCGCCTGGCACAGTGACGGGCCGCGCTCGCAGCTGATCGTGGTGGAGCTGTGCTCCTGCACGCTGCGCGCGCGGCTGGAGGAGGCTCCGCTGACGTGGCTCGAGTTCGCCACGCTCGCGCACGGCCTCAGCTCGGCGCTCGCGCATCTACATACCAGCAGTGAGTGTAACATGTCGCCTGGCACAGTGACGGGCCGCGCTCGCAGCTGATCGTGGTGGAGCTGTGCTCCTGCACGCTGCGCGCGCGGCTGGAGGAGGCTCCGCTGACGTGGCTCGAGTTCGCCACGCTCGCGCACGGCCTCAGCTCGGCGCTCGCGCATCTACATACCAGCAGTGAGTGTAACATGTCGCCTGGCACAGTGACGGGCCGCGCTCGCAGCTGATCGTGGTGGAGCTGTGCTCCTGCACGCTGCGCGCGCGGCTGGAGGAGGCTCCGCTGACGTGGCTCGAGTTCGCCACGCTCGCGCACGGCCTCAGCTCGGCGCTCGCGCATCTACATACCAGCAGTGAGTGTAACATGTCGCCTGGCACAGTGACGGGCCGCGCTCGCAGCTGATCGTGGTGGAGCTGTGCTCCTGCACGCTGCGCGCGCGGCTGGAGGAGGCTCCGCTGACGTGGCTCGAGTTCGCCACGCTCGCGCACGGCCTCAGCTCGGCGCTCGCGCATCTACATACCAGCAGTGAGTGTAACATGTCGCCTGGCACAGTGACGGGCCGCGCTCGCAGCTGATCGTGGTGGAGCTGTGCTCCTGCACGCTGCGCGCGCGGCTGGAGGAGGCTCCGCTGACGTGGCTCGAGTTCGCCACGCTCGCGCACGGCCTCAGCTCGGCGCTCGCGCATCTACATACCAGCAGTGAGTGTAACATGTCGCCTGGCACAGTGACGGGCCGCGCTCGCAGCTGATCGTGGTGGAGCTGTGCTCCTGCACGCTGCGCGCGCGGCTGGAGGAGGCTCCGCTGACGTGGCTCGAGTTCGCCACGCTCGCGCACGGCCTCAGCTCGGCGCTCGCGCATCTACATACCAGCAGTGAGTGTAACATGTCGCCTGGCACAGTGACGGGCCGCGCTCGCAGCTGATCGTGGTGGAGCTGTGCTCCTGCACGCTGCGCGCGCGGCTGGAGGAGGCTCCGCTGACGTGGCTCGAGTTCGCCACGCTCGCGCACGGCCTCAGCTCGGCGCTCGCGCATCTACATACCAGCAGTGAGTGTAACATGTCGCCTGGCACAGTGACGGGCCGCGCTCGCAGCTGATCGTGGTGGAGCTGTGCTCCTGCACGCTGCGCGCGCGGCTGGAGGAGGCTCCGCTGACGTGGCTCGAGTTCGCCACGCTCGCGCACGGCCTCAGCTCGGCGCTCGCGCATCTACATACCAGCAGTGAGTGTAACATGTCGCCTGGCACAGTGACGGGCCGCGCTCGCAGCTGATCGTGGTGGAGCTGTGCTCCTGCACGCTGCGCGCGCGGCTGGAGGAGGCTCCGCTGACGTGGCTCGAGTTCGCCACGCTCGCGCACGGCCTCAGCTCGGCGCTCGCGCATCTACATACCAGCAGTGAGTGAAATGGGGTTATGTAATGTTAGTTATGTTAATGTATCGCCAACAATTCTTTGCCAAATTTGCGTTTCCGAAATAATTCATCGCTCGCTCGGCTCGCGCGCTGTTAGGTCGCAGTTCTACCTAACACTCCTCCTCGCTTCGCTCGTCGTCGTACCTACACCGATCTGCCTTAACATATATATGTTTCTAAAAAAGTCGGGTCTGGCGCTTGGCCGGCCACTGCCGCGGCACGCTCGCTTCGCTCGCTCGGCTCGCGCGCTGTTAAGTCGCAGTTCTGCCTAACACTCCTCCTCGCTTCGCTCGTCGTCGTACCTACACTGACCTGCTTTAACCTTCGATCTTTCGAGCTATATCTAGGATCTATCTCTACCATTTTTAATTTCAGAAAAAGTTTTCAAGTAAAAGTTGTTTTTCTTTAACGTGTTCTATACGTTAAAATGGGTTACTAATGTATCACGGAATATTTTTTTGCCAGATTTTCATTTCCTTAGCTGTAGCACGTTAGTTTGAGCAAACATTTTTCGACGTTACATTTTTTGGTTAAAATCATTTGTCTACTTTATTTAACAAAACTTAATTTGAGTGAACATTTTTTGTCTAAATAGAACGTTTGGAAAAAAACTTTCGGCCTCATAAAAGTTGCTTTAATGATAATTTGGCAAGTGATCCTTTGCCCTAAATTCAAATTGGCAAATGTACAGTTAGAAAAAACATTTTGGGAAGTGAAATTCGGTTGAAAATGTTTGGCGAAAAGGCAGGATCCCGTTACATTCCCTTTCCATTATGAGCCAAGCATGTCAGTTCAGTAGAACATACTACAACGTTTCTTCTAACAAACTGTGCTGATATTGTCCTCTGGCTGACGGGACAGAATAACAACAAGATATATTTGATTCACCCATCTTCAAACCCTATAATTGGTAAAAATTGCACCGAAACTTGAGTAGTTTATGTGCCTACCCCTCTTAGAAATACAGGCTGTAACTGTAACTGGCAGAAACATAAGTATTTTGACGTTTATATCCACACGCTTATAATCACGTTTTTTTCAGCGCCGTCGAAGCCCTGCATAGTTCACCGGGACGTGAACAGCTCCAATGTGCTCGTTTGCAACGGACAGGCTCGCCTCGCAGACTTGGGCCTGGCTCAGGTGCTGCATAGGAACAAGAGGGCCAATGCGGCTGCTCTTACTGAGGTTAGTTCATTATCACAAACATGTCTTACTCTAGACTAGGAGTAAGTAAGTTTTTGAGTTTTTACAGGATTGGATCAAAAATGAGGAAATTCAATATGGCGGGCGTTTTTAGAAATTTTCACCTCAGATTCGTTATTATGCACCTCTCGGACCCTCAAATATCGATTTTTGTTAGGATCGGATTAAAAATAAAGAAATTCAAGATGGTCGCCGTTTCTCGCAAGTTTCACCTCATATTTGTTATATTGAACCTCTCGGACCCTCAGATATCAATTTTTGTGAAGATCGGATGAAAACTGAAGAAATTCAAGATGGCGGCCCTTTTACGCAATTATTACCTCAGATTCGTTATAAAGATCCTCTTAGATCCCCAGATATCGATTATTGTTAGAATCGGATCAAAAATAAACAAATTCAAGATGGCGGCCATTTCCTTCAATTTTCACCTCATACGAGTATTTGTTATAATGAACCTCTCGGACCCTCAGATATCAATTATTATCACGATAGGATGAAAACTGAAGAAATTCAAGATGGCGGCCCCTTTTATGCAATTTTGACGTCGCGTTGGTTATAAAGAACCTCTTGGATCCGCAGATATCGATTATTGTCAGGATCGGATCAAAAATGAAGAAGTTCAAGATGGTGGCCGTTTTAAGCAATTTTTACCTTAGATTCGTTATATGTATAAATAACCTCTTGCATCCTCAGTTATCAATTTTTATCCCGATTGCACAAAGACTGAAGAAATTCAAGCTGGCGACCTTTTTAGGGATTTTGACCCTAGATTCGGGATGAGTAACATCTCAAATCCTCAAATATCGATTTTTATTGATAATCGTGATTCGATCAAAAATATGTTAATGTAGCACCAAGTTTCAACTAAAAAAATGACTTTTGTTTACATAAGTTCACCTTTTACGGTCGTCATGGCAAAGTAACTTCCATTTACCATCCCTTAAAAATAGACCGCCGAATTATCATAGAAATTCGGCGGCATTTCCTCCCCGCCCACTTCCCCGCGCTCATCGATGACCCAAATATCGGCGGAGTTACCACACTGTATAGAATACATCCCTACGCTGTGGTAATAGTAATGTGTGAATGCAGGCGGGCACCCTGCGGTACCTGGCGCCGGAAGCGCTGGACGGCGCGCTGGACCTGGGCGGCGCGGGCGCGGGCTGGGCGCTGTGCGCCGTCGACGTGTACGCGCTCGGCCTCGTGCTGTGGGAGATGCTGTGGCGCTGCGCCGGCGCGCACCCCGGCGCCGTGCCCGCGCACCACGTGCCCTACCACGCCATGCGGCTGCACCGCGCCACGCTGCAGGTACTATACACTGTGGGAGATGCTGTGGCGCTGCGCCGGCGCGCACCCCGGCGCCGTGCCCGCGCACCACGTGCCCTACCACGCCATGCGGCTGCACCGCGCCACGCTGCAGGTACTATACACTGTGGGAGATGCTGTGGCGCTGCGCCGGCGCGCACCCCGGCGCCGTGCCCGCGCACCACGTGCCCTACCACGCCATGCGGCTGCACCGCGCCACGCTGCAGGTACTATACACTGTGGGAGATGCTGTGGCGCTGCGCCGGCGCGCACCCCGGCGCCGTGCCCGCGCACCACGTGCCCTACCACGCCATGCGGCTGCACCGCGCCACGCTGCAGGTACTATACACTGTGGGAGATGCTGTGGCGCTGCGCCGGCGCGCACCCCGGCGCCGTGCCCGCGCACCACGTGCCCTACCACGCCATGCGGCTGCACCGCGCCACGCTGCAGGTACTATACACTGTGGGAGATGCTGTGGCGCTGCGCCGGCGCGCACCCCGGCGCCGTGCCCGCGCACCACGTGCCCTACCACGCCATGCGGCTGCACCGCGCCACGCTGCAGGTACTATACACTGTGGGAGATGCTGTGGCGCTGCGCCGACGCGCACCCCGGCGCCGTGCCCGCGCACCACGTGCCCTACCACGCCATGCGGCTGCACCGCGCCACGCTGCAGGTACTATACACTGTGGGAGATGCTGTGGCGCTGCGCCGGCGCGCACCCCGGCGCCGTGCCCGCGCACCACGTGCCCTACCACGCCATGCGGCTGCACCGCGCCACGCTGCAGGTACTATACACTGTGGGAGATGCTGTGGCGCTGCGCCGGCGCGCACCCCGGCGCCGTGCCCGCGCACCACGTGCCCTACCCAGGGACCGGCCCGCTATCCCTTATAAAGGGTTTTGTATGGGTTTTTAATAAGGCTTAACTCACCATACCCTTACGCGACAAAACCCTTTCATATTGCTTTTAAAGCCCTTATCTTAGCGGTAGCCCTTATGAGTAATCAATATCCCAATACCCTTATGAAACCCTTATGACTCGCTCACCAATACCTTGCATATTGGTTAGCCTTATAAAGGGCTACCCTTATAGTAAAGGCGAGCTAATTTAAACCGTCAACCTTGTGCATAAAACGCACATTTATTCGTACATGATAGCAAGCGATCGTCGTCAGCGGCGGCACTCTTTGATGTTCGCCCGCTTCTGAGTGATAGAAGCCGCAATAGATGAAATAAGGTTTAATTTTCAACCGACTTTTAAATTTCAAAAAGGAGGTGTTTCTCAATTCTTGTGTGTTATTTTTAGATGTTTGTTACCTCAGAACTCCGTCAATACTGAATCGATTTTAAAAATTCTTATTTTATCTGAATGTAGATAGTTCCAGCTTGGCCAAAATTAATTTCTGATGATGGGATCCATGAGGAACTGATGGGATCCATGAGGAACTGATGGAACTCCTCAAATTTAAAAGGCACATGCATGATTATTTGGCTGTTTTCTTAAGACACTCGAGCATATGTGTACGAAAACCATCAATTTGGCAGAGTGGACCTGATGATGAAGACCAGGTATGGCAAAGTGGAACTGGTCGGTAAACCTCGCTCTACGTATCATCCGAGTTGTCGTATCATTCATCTTTTTCATTTGATTACTATTCTGATGAAGAACTCCTATTCTTGAGGAATTCAGATAACCCTCAAATTTGAACGCCACGTCCATCGTGATTGGGGGTATTCATAATTAGTTGGGGCATATTCTTACTGAAGCCATCATTTTGCTGCAGCGGACCTGATGTTGAAGACCAAGGTAAGTAGTTCCATTTGATTTTTTGAGATCTAATGATGGAAGCCATGAAACATTAAGAAAGCTCCTCAATTTTCAAATGTACTCGTATGGTGAATTGGATATTTTTGAAAGAAACTGGTTAACTTAAAATAACTCAAAATTGAATTTTTCAGAAAGGGTTAAGAAAGCTCCTCAATTTTCAAAGGTATACTCGAATGTTGAATTGGATATTGTTGAAAGAAACTGGTTAACTTAAACTAACTCAAAATTTAACTTTTACCGGGAAGGCCACTTGAAGTCGGTTTTTGTTTTTCTTAAAAATTATCATTGATTTATTTTAATAGAATGTACAAATATTGATAGAGTAGGTAGTGTGTTTCAATAATTGACGGAAAGTGATTGATTGATATTTGTTTAGCAGGCCATAATTATAAGTACGGGCATGTCCGCCGGTTCTACCTGGCTGCTATGCCCGGCTTTTTCCCGTGTGTTCATTTTAAAATTTGACATAGTCGTCCCAAATTTATGATTTTCGCAAGAAATTGCTTAATTTCCTTAAGAAAAGACCGCGATCACTAAACATGTGCCTTTAAAAAGGAGTTTCCTTAATTCCTCGCGGATCCCATCATCAGATCAGCACCAATATCCTACATCCCATATCTTGGAGGCAACTCTTTTCGACTAAAAAAAGACTGCTCAAATTGGACGTATCTGATGGATGTATCTGAAGTTCCACATGTCATCCCTGGTCCCCATCATCAGGTCTACCTGGCCAAATTTATGGTTTTCGCAGGAAATTGCTTCATTTACTTAAGAAAATACCGAAATTACCATAAATGTGCCTTTGAAAGTTAAGGAGTTCCCTTAATTCCTCATTAACCTCATCATCAGATCAGCACCAAATTGCTACCAGACCAATTTGGAGGTGACTCTTTTCTCACATAAAAATAATTGCTCAAATTGGACGACGGAGCTCGGAATTATCGGCTAATGTATCCTAAGTTCCACTTGTCATCCCTGGTCTCCATCATCAGGTCTACCTTACCAATTTATGGTTTACGCATGAAATTCCTTCATTTATTTAAGAAAACACCGAAATCATCATACATGTGCATTTGAAAATTGAGGAGTTCCCTTAATTCCTCACGGATCTGATTTGAAATCGGAGCTAACCTTTCGTAAAAAAAAAACACCTAAATCGGATGATGGAGCTAGGAGTAATCGGTGAACATACATTTAAAAAATAATTTTAAAGAAAAAAAAACCGACTTCAATTGGACTTCCCGGTATAAGTTAAAGTAAGCGAATTATTGCTAATTTATGTTTTTATTTTGTTAAATTTTTCTCACATCGTATTTAAAACTTATTACTACCAGGGTTCAGCATCAGCTCCATCTTGTAAACTGCTCTCCTAATTGCTCGTTAACATGAGTCGATTAACGAAAACAGCACACGCGTATGTTTCACCAAACCTGAGTTCCATTAGGTACTGCCAGGGTTTAGCATCAGCTCCATCTTGTGAACTGCTCTCCTAATTGCTCGTTAACACGAATCAAATCATGAGAACAGCAGTCGCCTATGTTGCACCAAACCTGAGTTCCACTAGGTATACTGCCTGGGTTCAGCACCAGCTCGATCTTGTTAACTGTTCTCCTAATTACTCGTTAACATGAATCGAATCATGAAAACAGCACTCGCCTATGTTGCACCAAACCTGAGTTCCATTAGGTACTACCTGGGTTTAGCATCAGCTCCATCTTGTGAACTGCTCTCCTAATTGCTCGTTAACACGAATCGAATCATGAAAACAGCACTCGCCTATGTTGCACCAAACCTGTGTTCCACTTGGTACTGCCAGGGTTCAGCATCAGCTCCATCTTGTGAACTGCCCTCTGAATTGCTCGTTAATATGAATCGAATCATAAAAACAGCACTCGCCTATGTTGCACCAAACCTGAGTTCCACTAGGTACTGCCAGGGTTCAGCATCAGCTCCATCTTGAGAACTGTTCCCCTAATTGATCGTTAATACGAATTGAATGACGAAAACAGAACTCGTAAGTTTTACCAAACCTGAGTTCCATGAGGTACTGCCAGGTTTCAGCATCAGCTCCATTAATTCCTCATGATGATGGATCATCGAAATATAATTAAAATCAAATAGGACTACCTCGAAGGCATTTCGTAAGAAACAAAAGATGAATGATACAGCTGGGGCCCGCGAATTATAGAGCAGTTCCTCTTTGACATCCGTGGTCGTCATCATCAGGTCTGCTCCACCAAACTGGTAGGTTTTGTAAAGAAATGCTCGAGTTTCTCAAGAAAATACCCAAATGACTATGCATGTGCCTTTCAAATTTGAGGAGTTCCCTCAGTTCCTCATGGATCCCATCATCTGAAATGGATTTTGAAAAAAAACGGAACCAACCTGGAACCATCTACTTTAAGAAACCAAAAAAAAATTAAATCGGTTCAGTAATGAAGGAGCTCTAAGGTAACATCCATTAAAAAATAAATATAATAATAAAAAAATTCAGCCGAATTGAGAACCTCCTCCTTTAGGAATATTGAAGTCGGTTGAAAATACAAACAGATGAATAGGTACATAACCGTCTCCATCGAATTCTCGAAGTCGATTAAAAACATTCAAACAGCGCGAGTAGCGCGACGGACGACAGGAGGAGTTGGAAGAAAAACAGCGAATGTAAATGTAAACCAAAAATGTGCTACACCGAACGAAATAGTTACCTACTTAGAGCAGATACTCAATAACTGATGCTGATTGGCTGCCGCTGTTTGGCGGCATCCTCATAAAGAATGAAATTGCCAAAGGGAAAGCTTTATAAAAAGCGCTTAATTATAAGGGTAACCCTTATATAAGGGTAACAAGACGTATAGGTTAGCGGTAAGCAATTGCAAAGGGCTAGCTTTATTGTTCGGTCAGTATTTTGGTAAGGGCTAGTCAAATGTATGGGCTAGCTGTTCGAACGGCTAAGTCTTATTTTGGGTAAGTCGTTTTAAAGGGACGCCGTTTGAAAGGCTTTTAGCGAGGAAAGGGTTGTCCGGTCCCTGGCCCTACCACGCCATGCGGCTGCACCGCGCCACGCTGCAGGTACTATACACTGTGGGAGATGCTGTGGCGCTGCGCCGGCGCGCACCCCGGCGCCGTGCCCGCGCACCACGTGCCCTACCACGCCATGCGGCTGCACCGCGCCACGCTGCAGGTACTATACACTGTGGGAGATGCTGTGGCGCTGCGCCGGCGCGCACCCCGGCGCCGTGCCCGCGCACCACGTGCCCTACCACGCCATGCGGCTGCACCGCGCCACGCTGCAGGTACTATACACTGTGGGAGATGCTGTGGCGCTGCGCCGGCGCGCACCCCGGCGCCGTGCCCGCGCACCACGTGCCCTACCACGCCATGCGGCTGCACCGCGCCACGCTGCAGGTACTAT
The DNA here is from genome assembly GCA_949128165.1 of Lathronympha strigana. Classification (NCBI taxonomy): domain Eukaryota; kingdom Metazoa; phylum Arthropoda; class Insecta; order Lepidoptera; family Tortricidae; genus Lathronympha; species Lathronympha strigana. Next base: position 9,168,255 of record OX421926.1, on the reverse strand, counting down.
ACACTGTGGGAGATGCTGTGGCGCTGCGCCGGCGCGCACCCCGGCGCCGTGCCCGCGCACCACGTGCCCTACCACGCCATGCGGCTGCACCGCGCCACGCTGCAGGTACTATACACTGTGGGAGATGCTGTGGCGCTGCGCCGGCGCGCACCCCGGCGCCGTGCCCGCGCACCACGTGCCCTACCACGCCATGCGGCTGCACCGCGCCACGCTGCAGGTACTATACACTGTGGGAGATGCTGTGGCGCTGCGCCGGCGCGCACCCCGGCGCCGTGCCCGCGCACCACGTGCCCTACCACGCCATGCGGCTGCACCGCGCCACGCTGCAGGTACTATACACTGTGGGAGATGCTGTGGCGCTGCGCCGGCGCGCACCCCGGCGCCGTGCCCGCGCACCACGTGCCCTACCACGCCATGCGGCTGCACCGCGCCACGCTGCAGGTACTATACACTGTGGGAGATGCTGTGGCGCTGCGCCGGCGCGCACCCCGGCGCCGTGCCCGCGCACCACGTGCCCTACCACGCCATGCGGCTGCACCGCGCCACGCTGCAGGTACTATACACTGTGGGAGATGCTGTGGCGCTGCGCCGGCGCGCACCCCGGCGCCGTGCCCGCGCACCACGTGCCCTACCACGCCATGCGGCTGCACCGCGCCACGCTGCAGGTACTATACACTGTGGGAGATGCTGTGGCGCTGCGCCGGCGCGCACCCCGGCGCCGTGCCCGCGCACCACGTGCCCTACCACGCCATGCGGCTGCACCGCGCCACGCTGCAGGTACTATACACTGTGGGAGATGCTGTGGCGCTGCGCCGGCGCGCACCCCGGCGCCGTGCCCGCGCACCACGTGCCCTACCACGCCATGCGGCTGCACCGCGCCACGCTGCAGGTACTATACACTGTGGGAGATGCTGTGGCGCTGCGCCGACGCGCACCCCGGCGCCGTGCCCGCGCACCACGTGCCCTACCACGCCATGCGGCTGCACCGCGCCACGCTGCAGGTACGCACGACCATACACTATACACTGCAAACTACAAACACATGTCTCACATTCACTACTTGACTTCATCTTCATCACTCACAACCCCTGTATCTCGGCTATCTCTTGACCGATTAAGTTCATATATTAAAAAAAAACACCCGCCAAATTTCACGACAATCTGATCAACAATACCCGAATTATCATGGAATAAACGTACATACAACAGCCGGACTGTTCCAGTAGTCTGAGAACCCGCTCGCGCTAAAATAATAAAAAGGGACCACAGTTTCCTTGTAACTTGTTTCCAATACTACCGTTGTCTCCTGGCAAACGTGACAAAACGTCAAGAAATAATAGTAGTAAAACACTTTAATGTAAAAAAAACGAGATAAACAGTAATTTATACTCAAGCGAACTTATTCCTCTAAAGGAACGCATTTAAACTTAGCTATTAAATTAATTTGTTTTATTCAGACGCTGGTATCACGGAACAAGGCACGCCCGCCGTTACCCAAGGGACCGGTCCCGGAAGCGAGGGCGCTGAAAATCGCGAGTGACACGTGCGATGAATGCTGGGACCACGACGCTGAAGCCAGGTATATAAAAATGTTTTTGATTAATAAAATCATAGTGTTTAGCAGTCTGTTGGCAAAACTTTTCTTATTACTCGTTACATTTTAATAAGTAACCCAGGGGACATTACCAAACTATACATAGTTTGGTAATGTCCCCTGGGTTACTTATTAAAATCGTAGTTTTTTTAGAATCCTAATTAATTGGGACACCGTCCAGAATTATCGAACTAATCAATGATATATATTTATATACCCATATGTTCTATATATATACATAGCGTTCCAGCACTCAGTCAGTAAAAAACTGTACTTTGTTTATGAAACCTTATTTTAAGAATGGCCGAGTTAGTGCAACCGGCTATTAGAGAGTAAAATGTGTTACAATAGTGCCTTTTAACAAACTGTAATTACAACTGTCTTTCGTAACATACGTAACAGAAAAATAACTAGAAATAACTGATGTACCCAAATTGCCATATTTTTTATACATTATCTGTTACGTTAAAAATGTCCCCTGGCTCACTATATTTTTTTACACGTCTTTTAAAAAATGTTTTAGATTAACAGCAGTGTGTGTAGAAGAGCGAATGGCTGAACTGAAGGCCATGCTGATGACCCAAGGGCCCGTCATTCACGAGAACAACCTGCATCCCCATCAACCAGGTACCATTTTTCAGCTATTCATTTATTTGCCGATAATTTAAACAGGGATTTAACTTAGTACCTTCCACAGGGGACCCTCCTGCGCCGGAGCCCGACAAGAACTCCAACTGCACGTCGACGCAAACCTGCGACGTCACCACCCCCCTCCTCTACCCCCACCCCCACATCGGCCGCAACGCCTGCATCGAGCGCAACACGCACACAACCACACACGACACCCACACACTCATACATAAAAGCTTAAAAGACATCACGGTCCCCGTTGAAACCCCTAGAGTCACAGAACAGTGTTTATCTGTAGCCAGAGCTTCCCATAGACCTATTTACGACTATGAAAACTCTGACAGATTGAACGAGATCCGATCTTATCAAAGACCTTTAGATTACGTCCCTAACGATGTCAGCTCCCATGACGTCGACAGGGGACCGAAACAAACCAATTTACTGCAAGAGGTTAAAGTCGAGAAACCAAAATGGGGTATCAGAAAGTTCTTTGAGAAAAAACTGAATAGATCTAAAGTCGAAACTGAAGTTAAATTAATACCTGACACAACAATTAATACCCAGAATGGGAGGACGAAGACTTCCATAGTCAACGAGAAACCCAGCAACATATACAGGCCTTCGAATCTAGTTATTAGTCAAGACAGGAGTCCGTTTAACTTCGAAGGACCTGGCACTTTATCCCCACCAAATAGAACTCTATCTCCAACGATGATGATTGAATCTGAAATGAGGACTGAGAATAATGTCTTCGGGTTTAAGGAGTTACCCACAAATGAAACTGATCAACCAAATCAAGTCTTCGCTGTCATTGTTCCCAAATCAAAACCTAATTTTACTAATCTGATTGAATTAAAGAAACGAGGAAGCTCGGAGAGTATTAATAAACATTCGGTTCGCACTTCAATGTCTTCGCAAAGCATTTTCAAATCTGGAAATTCAGAGTCCGAAGACTCAACAGTCAAGAAGCGACTTAGCTGTGATAATAGAATCATCACCAATTCTAATAGCGCTAGTTCTTCAAGAGCCAGCATCAATTTAGAACTTCAATACATTGACAATGCGACTCCAAACTTCACCGGTAACACTAGTCCTTTCGATCTGAATTCTGACTGTTCATCAAGTGAAGACGAACACCTAATGCTGCTATCCGAAAACGGTGGCTCAAAAATAACCATGCAAACCATAAAACCTGAAGAAAAGAAGAAATACCAGAATGAAGTGTTAAAAGAAGCGAGCCACACGAAAACAGACTTCACTTTCAACAAATTTCAAAACAAATACACTAACTTTGACAATGAATTCAGCGATCCTAATGATAAAGAAAACCTAGTCAATGGCTACAGTGGCGACAACCCTGTTTATCTGGCAGCATTGAATGGTGAAATAGATACAACTGACTTGAAATATGTTGAAGAAAAACCTAAATCACCGAAGCCATCATTGAAGAATTTAACTATAAAGCGACAGCATTCTTTAGAGCAAGTTAGTGATATCTTCTCATCATCCGGTGATATTCATCTTCAGAATCCAGCGGGGAGAGTGAAAACTCCGGGGGACTTACCAGTGGCTGTCCGGAGAGCCAGAAGGGACAGGGCGTTACAGAAGGGAAGAGCAAACGAATGCAACAGACTAAGTCTGTATGATGACAGAATGATGTTTGGAAATAGTTTGTAGACGCAATAAATGTAGTTTTGTACTTGTGACGTCATTTGGTTTATGACAGGGTTTCCAAAAATTATGGCTGAGCCACTATGTCCTTTTTATTTGGAATTATTTTTCAAAACTAGGTTTAAAAAAATTGCACTTACAGGGGTGTCCCAATGTCGGCAAATATTGGGCAGAATTTATTTTGCCGGGAGACATTTCTTTGTACAGCCAATATGACGTCACTTAATCCCTAGTTTAGATTAAAAATAAGGCTTTTGAAAAACTCACGGCTACTACTATCTCTGTCTTAATCCAGACAAGAAAGAAAGAGCGAAACGCCTCGCTATACTAGAAAACGTGTGTCATTTTGTTGCATTTGCGAATTTTACTGCATTTTAAAGTTTAATTGAAATTGGTGCCTGAATAAGATACGTCGGTCGTCATTATTAAAGTTTCGTTCTCACTATCGAGTGTTATATTAATAGAATTAAGAGTGAAATCTCAAAAAAAAACCTACATTTGATATCGTACCTACTCCTACTCATCGTAGTCATTGTTTTATGTTCCTAACATTACATTTAATTGTAAGAGTTTTTGAAGATTCACTCTTTATATCGGTGAATCAATATTGACAGCAAGACTATTCTTTGAGTCCGACGACCAAGCTAATTTTTCACAGATTTGATGATAGCACTGATTGTGAAAGTGTTAAACGTCATAATGGCATAGAAATTTTTACGTTTAAAATAACACTCTAAATGGTTGACATTTCATTTGCTTGGAAGAAAAAAAAAGTGAAAATATAGTCTGACAAGAGGAGCGAGCGCAGTAACAGTAGGACAAAATTACTATATCCATCCCTTTTTTCAGGGTGGTAATACTAGCGTAAGAAAAAGACAGTATGATGCTCTCTATCCTACTGCTACTGCGCTCGCTGGGTTGTCAGACTATAATAACGTGGTCGGACTCTATAAACGTTCAGGGTGTGTAGCCAAGATGCCAATCGCTCACGTTCAGTCGCTAACGAAACGCAACTGTCATTGTCACACTAATAAGGAAGAGTGATAGAGAGAGGTAGCTGCGATACGTTAATAAGCGTGAGCGATTGGCATCTTGGCTACGCACGCAGGAAATAATACGATAAACTTTTATTAAAACATTTAAAAAATAAGTACGGTCATAATGACTAAGGCTTAGTGAGACCTCAATATCTATAAAAAAGTAACACAGGAGACAAAAAATGGTGTTGAAGTTGATTCACTCATGTATGATAAAAAATGTATACAAGGCGATACCTCACGTAAATTTAAGGAAAACCTAATTGTATTTTTAATATTAGATGTATTTTTTTATAATTTGCATGTTAATTGCGTTTGTTTGTTTAAATTTTGTGGGAGTTAAATCAGTTTAACCTGTTATGGATTAACGAACTCGAATTTATTGTTTAAAATATAATGTTACGAGAAAATATGACATTGCTGTATAAATTATTCTTCCGAGTGAAATTTGGATTATATGCGAGTACATAGATAACCTAGGCTGTCTTTTTATTGAAATAGATTAGATTTTTTTATTCAATTTCAGTGGAAGATAGATACAGACTTACGATAAAAACATTATTAAAATACTATTTTTATTTAAGTTAATGTGATCATACGTACGTAGTTAAGGTTCCTAATTCGCGCCATGTTTTTTGTTCGAATTGTTAAGTTTCTTTAACATTTAAAGGTGTGCTACTAATGCCAGTATCAGAAATATCTGGTCGTATAGTTAATTAAAATTACCCGCCTTAAAAACAGTTGATCAAATAATAAAATAAATAGAATGCCTGAATTGAAGAACAGCAATGCTTAGAAACAATACAACTATTTTTTGTTCAGATATTTCTGCTCCTGTCTACCTAACCTGCTACATGTTGTAATTACCTACAGGTAACTTTTTAATAATGTTATAACGTGATTTAAGTTTTTTTACGGGCATTAGGTTAAGTTTTGTTTATTTTTAAAGTATAAATAAAACAATCATTCCATTTTATACAAAAAGCCGGTACGTTTTTAATTTAGTATATTTAATTTATACTTGTTTAACAATACCGAATAGACCTGTTATTTTGTAGAATAGTCCACACATCCCTAAAATCACCCACGCTCTGTTTGTATAGATTTTGATATAAGAGAATGCGCCAGTGTTAATTTAAACATCAAACTTCAATGAAATTTTGACGTTTACTGAACACTTTCGCAGTCTGTGCTATCAAAATCAAGGCCAACATAGCTTTGCTGGACTCTATTAAGTATTTCGTTCATAGCTATTTGATAGAATCGCTGACAAAATTACTATTTATTTCCTAGTGATAAAGTGCGATATTTTTTTTATTCATTGATATAGTATGTAATATAAGGTAATATAATAATTAGTGAAACCATTTTGTATTACGAAAAGTATGTATATTGTATAAACATTTAGTATTTTTTGCAAAATTCTTTGTAATTTATGTACTTTTGTAGGGATTCAATACATTTTAAAGTAACAGAGTCAGTATTATAAAATTTCTAAATCATATAAGGATTTTAAACTTACCCAATGGTGATATAACGTTTCAAGTCGTCTTTAATGTTTTTTAAAACTAACTCTTGTCTCCTGGGTCACGGGATGTTTTTCACTGTTACATGTAATTGTTATTTTAATATATTTGGTAATATTAGCGTTGATTTCATTGCTGTATTTTTCATGAGATCCTGGTTTCAAATCTTTTTAACAATTTTTTTTATGACAACATTGTCATAAACATGTACCCAATACATATTAGGATTTATAATACTGTCTCTAAACTGTATATGTACCAATACTTTATAAATATTAAATTTATTCACTCAAAAGTTGCATTTTCAAATATATTCGAATTGATGAAATAGTTTTGAGTAAGCAAAAATCGATTATATTGATGTTTAAGCTTAAACTGTTGGCGTGAGAAAGAGTTTGAATATACGAGTTTTAATGTATTTAGAGTGCTAAGCATCAATTTAATGTAAACAATATTGTTAATACACGTATTTCCATACACATTGATAAAATGTAGACACACATGATTTAATTAATGATTTGATTTTTTTAAAGATATGCAGGGCGAATCAACTCTTAAATGTCCTTTGGTGCCTTGGTTACGGTCCCCTGGACAACTATAAACCCTAGATTTAAAAATGTCACGATATATTCATGAATCATGCGTTTTAAGCGTACGCTACACCACGCTAACGCTCAAACGCATGTTTAATGATTAAAAATGCCATTAAGGAGTTGTCCAGGGGACCATAACATCCAACCTACATATATTTGTACTAATGCAACAAACATGTAAAAGCTAACATTTGTAAAGTGTATCTGTTTAGACATTTTTGCCTCTGACAAAATATAAGTACATATTTATGACCTTGAGTTAAACAATCATCTTATATGGCTTACTATCATTGTGTATAGAAATACAAGAAATAATTTAACTAATAACCTATAAATATTTCGAAAAATCATTGATATTTTCTTAAATTCAGACGTGATATTTAAAAGTTATATTCCCAATAACACCATTTTATGTTTTAAATCTTCTTTATCTTTGGTGCTGGGTTATATGGTGTATTTGATTATTATTGTTTTTTAGTAACACATTCAATCCTTTAAACTCCTATGAAACTGCTTTTGCTGACTTTGTCATTGAACGAATATTTTTTTTGTCTTCGCCTTATATTATAATAGTAGTTTTTCTACTCCAGATCTTCTATCTTTCAATTAGATGACTGACAGCTATATTAAAAAAGTATACATTATAACGTCTATGGTATTCCATAAGAACACTGGGCCTATACCACGAAAATCGAACGATTGCGGATTGGTATCTTCATCTCTGTCACACTTGCATATTGGAGTGACAAAGAGGTTTTCCCGTCAATGCCAATTTTCGAAGTTCGTGGTAGGCATGCTGCTTCTATGGATTTTCCAACAATATACTCGTATGAGCACTGTTGTTTTTTTTTTAATTTCTATAGTGGGCATACGACATCTTCCACATTCTGCCACCTTTCTAAATTTTGCTTTTTTCGATTTTTTAGCTGTCGTAGAAAAACTAGCGTATGCAGCAGCTCATAATTGTGAGCCAATTATGAGCTGTTGCATACACTAGTTGCAAGTTAAGATTTCATTATTCTACTATAGCAAAATAGTGAAATCTATAATGGTGGCACTACTATCAACTATACCAATAAAAAATCAACTGTTATTATATGGTATGAAAAACCATAACAACATCGCTTAGCGATATTTTAATGGGACACCATATACAAATTTACAATGTATACTTATTGAATATCGCTGTCATTTAATTGAAGTCCTGGAGTAGAAAAACACAACCAAAATTATAATTACAAGTACAACATTTTTTTCATGAACGTTTTAAGTTTTGGGCGAAAGTCGAGTGATGCATCTCTCCTTATCTTGCATTACTCGATCGAAATAGACACATACGTATCTTCGATTTTTCGGTAGACGGTGAATGTGTTAATAGATCCCTCGCACACAAAACGTTAACCATATACAAAGTACAGGGTTTTGTACAGTCCAGCCCAGACCAGCCAAGGTGCTCGCAAATATTGTCATTGTCAAGAAGTTAGTGTTTGTTCAGATATTTTTGAGCACCTTGACTGCTACTATATATCTGATGGCCATGTGTAAGCCGTAGACGAATATGGAAGTAGTTATACATTATTGAAGCTTATTTTTATTACAGCTTGGTTGACATTCATTGTGGACTCGAAATATAAGGACTATGTTTTATAGAAGTTGTTTTATTCTTGATTTCGGATTGATCAGTTTTTGGGTCCCTATTACTACCTAAAACTCCGCAGTCTGTGTGTCTGTCCGTCCGTCTGTCTCATTGATAACGGCAACAGGTAGACGCTTGAAATATTCACAGAATATTTAGTTATAATATTCAGTTTAAAAATAATAAATAATTAAATTAAAATAAAAGAAATATTTAGGAGGGGGGAAGGGGGTAGATACAACAATAGTACATTACATACCAAGGCCGTTTAAGTGGGAAATGCCTCGGATTGCATGTAATTGTCGGCCGAGGCGAAGCCGAGGTCGACTAACATGTGATCCAAGGCTTTCCCATTTACCGGCCGAGGTTTGTATACTATTTTTCAGCCCGACGGAGCCGGCAGGCGGCAATTTAATTTTGCGTAAAGTGGCGCTTACCGGCCGGAGGACTGAAAATGTCGTTTTTTTACATAACTATCCTATATCCTTTCCTAGGAGACACACTATCCCCAAAGGACCCGCAACAAACAGGGAAAACGTGGTTTCAGTCAAATCTCACAAAATTTCAGTATGATGTTTCATCTATCTATCAGCTATGTAGATTCAAGTCTTATTAATAAGTTATTATCCTACGAATACTATAAAGTCCGGAGTAATGCTCACCATTACTCCCTAGGGAGCAATAAGGCGTCAATACTCCCTATTAGGGCTATTAGTAGTATGCGTCATCATTATCTAGACCACAGGGGAATAAAAAATGAAAATCAAAAATCAATCTGTCAGCGTTTTATTTAAATACTGTATATAATATCTGGCAATCTTTCCCGTGGCTTCTCCAGCGTGGTTCATCTTGGCATACGTGAGGAACTGCCTCCTCAGCCGGAGGAGCTGCTGAGGAGTCACCAGCGGCAAGGAGTCCAGCGTGCAGCCGGGGTACTCCGGGAAGCGGGCACTGTCCTGGTTCAGTTGTTTGGCGTCGAGGATCTGCTTTGAGATGTCTTGAGTCACCTTGTCGAGTTCGTAGAGGAAGTTTGTCGCAGTTAACGGTGGCTAAAAAAAAGAAGTTATTGCTATAACATATTAAAAAAAAATCGTCTTATCAACTTCGCAACCAACGCCTTTCACATAATAGGCATTTTGAATAGATTTTTATTAGATTATCAATTTTATATGAGAATCAAATTTTTGTATGGGATAAACTTATTAAAAGAAACGTCTAAAAATGCGTGTCAGGATGATGATGATATTGATGATACGAAGGATAAATACTACATTTTTGTTGAAACAAATGAAATATTGGCTGGGCCTCCGATAGACTTGGTCTTTTTCTTTAGTATAATGACATGTATTTTGAATTTACAAACGATACATGTTTCGTAAAACAAAAAAGAGCTTACTGGCGTAAGCATAAAGTGTCAAATTGATACAGAAATACCAACACTATAGGCTGTTGTCACTTAACGACATGTAACGTTCCGAACAAGAGTATATGAAAATGTAACGCATGTCGGCGTAGCGTAGGTTGGTACAGGGGCGGCGCGCCAGATTTTTGAAAAAAAAAAAAAAATTAGTTGCCGTCTCGTTGGCGGACCGTTACAAGGTAACAATATTATTGCCATAATAATAAATACTTACATTCTGAGTGCTCAGGTTGGGCGGCGGAGGTTTCTTTTCAAACAAGGCCGCGTACACTGCCTCCAGGTCAAGTTGGTCCTGTGGCTGAACTGTGAAGAGCGGGCTGTCCCATCTGTTGTTGGAGTTTGGCTCTTCGAACCTGCAATTATTTTAAACAATAAAAAAGTTGATGTTTGACTGTCATGAATGTGAACTTCATGGAAGTTATAAATTTAACGAGTCACTGTTTATGTGGCATCGTAGCATGTATACAGGTCAACCAATTTGAGTCATATCTTTGAGTCAAAAATGTTTGTTGTCCCAAAGGTACAAAAATGCAGTTATCTCCAAGATATTTCAAATTGAAACTAGTAACAGAATAACACTTTAAACTTTGTACACATTACGCGTTCTATGTTCATAATAATAGATACAGAATCTCAGCCATTGAAGCTAAACTACACAAACTTTGGTAGCCAGAGAACCATTTAATTTTTAACTCAATACAAAAGATTGTGAGGTGTAGCTTTCTTTTTCATATCCTGTTATAAGTTCAATCTGCTTTTTTGTACCATTTGTTGGCAAACATACCTTAATGGCCTGGCCACGACATTGGTCTAAGGCGACCGCGGGCGCGGCGAGCGGAGCGGCGAAAACGGTCTAAGCTGTGAGCATGCCACGACAACGCAGTTGTCTTAGCGGCTTTGAGCCAATGGGACGTACTCAAAGGACGCAAAATGTCATTATCAAAAGTGGCCCTTCAGTATCTCGAAAGTAGCTCGTATTTTATTACAGACATTTTACATAGGAGAGAAGGTGTGCACGAAGTAAATAGACGCCGGTATAGTACCTTGGGTGAATTCAGTACTTTGTTTAATGAATATAGGAAGTACCCCCAAAAATTTTATGAGTACACTAAAAGTTTTTAAAGGGTCGGCAACGCGCATGTAACACCCCTGGAGTTGCAGGCGTCCATAGGCTACGGTGACCGCTTACCATCAGGCGGGCCGTATGCTTGTTTGTCACCGTCGTAGTATTAAAAAAAAAAAAAACTCGAATGAGTGTAGATACATTCGATTATGTACTTCAACATTTGGATCCGCATTGGCGCAGGCGGGCGTATTTAAAATTTCACGGATAAACGCCTCTGTGTCCAACATCGCGGAGCGGATAAAACAAAATATTTTGTCTTTTAAAACCCGATCCGTGCCGCCGCTAAGACCGTTCGCGCCGCTCTGACTCGTGGCATGGCTCTTTCCGCCACTGCATTTGATCGCGCCGCCCGCCGCGCCGCTCGCCGCCGCAGCCGGTCGCGCGAGTAAATTCGCGCGAGAATTCTCGTGGCATGCTTCTTTAGCAGTCTTGATTCTGTTTAATTCGCTCGCCGCTGGTCGCCTTAGCCAGTCGCCTTAGACCAATGTCGTGGCCAGGCCATAAGGAACATTCTTATAAATAAAGATTTTTGTTAAAACAAAAGCATCACTCATATTGGTTCACCTATTTGGATGTTGGGGGTTGTTATGTGACAGACATATTGTATGGGTGTTTATGGTAATTAACGGACAAGCTTCAAACCACGAGAAAGGCACCTTAGCATAATCCAGAATACCAACTTTATGGTTTAGTAAAAGTCCCTTAGTTTTCAAGATATTTGTACTCTAATGTCACGAAAATACTTCAATGTCTGTCAGTTAGTACCAAGAAAAAAACAAAATAAGAGTGGGAAATATTTCTAAACAAATCTTTTCACAAATGAAAATAATGCTTCCATGATCATTGCAGTGAGATAAGAAAGCATAAACCTGAAATTATGAAAAGTGTAAATATTTAGAAAAACAGGGGATTTTTACAAAACCTTGTCTAGTTTCTGGCCCAGCCTAAGTTGCCCTCTGCATGGATGTCTTGTGCTTTAATTACCGAACAGCCTGTATAAGCATTTACCTAAACTTAGTAAGGGCATCAAACACATCCTGGGTATATGCATCAGCGGCCTGCACATCTATCCGGGCCTGGTTAGCCTCCCATGCCTCTTGGTGATTCCGTATTGTGTACACTGTGCACTGCGTAGACTTTGATGCTTTGGATGCGCAGTATAGTTCGTACCGGTAGCCTGTAAATGTACATTTAAACTCAACTATTTACTATGTTAATTATTAGGGTTAACTTTTTTGCAAGCACTTGTGCAGTCATCATATGCAATTTGTTTATCAATTTAATTGTAATATTGGGAAAAACTGAAGTATTACAAGTTACAAGTTTACTACTGATTTGTAGTTATAATAAGTTAAGAAAAAGAAGTGTGGTGGGCCAGCGGGTTGCAGGTTCAAACCCCGGCTATTACAAATAAGTACGAAATATCATGCTAGTCGTATCACTCTAAAACGATATCACCGGGCGGGCTAGCATGTTACGTTCTCGCGCGCGAGTCCATACATCGCTCGCGACTAAATGTATGAAGTGACAGGCGACAGTGTAAGTTGTGCTAAGCATACAGTAGCTAATTGAGAATAATGTAAACATAAACTCGAGTTCGATATTTGATTATGAAAAGTATAACCTACCCTTGATATAGTTGCTGCCATCTAATATAACAACATTTTCCTTCCCAATCAGCCGTAAAACCTCGGATTTAAGGTATCCTCTCACTCTCTTTTCCTTCTGTGAGTCTAAATAGGTGGCATTTAACTCATAACCTAACTTCATTATGGCGTCCGCTTCTGACACTATTTCCACCTGTTTTCCATGGGTTTTCTCGAAAAATTCCTTTAGTTCTTTCGCTCTTGTTGTTTTTCCACTTACGGGGCAGCCACAAATTATAATTAAAGGCATTTTGTAATTGTTGGTGCTCCCCACAATGTTCAGCTGTTAAGTTGACATCATGTTGACATTGACAGCTGTCGCTTTTTTTTCGTCCAACTGGACAGGCTATAGCCCTAAGCCATACTGCCTCATCATCATAATGTGAGTTGCCGTGTTGTGAGGGCTAGGAATGTGTCAATAATATATTCGATTGATCCAAACAATGCAATATGCAATTGGTAAAAATCACTTATTTAAACTTTCACGATTTTCACACATTATAAATTTACTAAAACGGGGCTTAATAGTTTAGAAACTTTGAAAATAAACCTCCGACGTTTCAAGGGCGACATTGTCCCCGTGGTCCCGGAGAAAAACTGGCTGAGGTTGACATCAACATCTTCTACGAGTAGCTACGCGGGTTATACGAACTACCCACACTTGGTTTTGATTATCAACTTGAACATTTTGTGCACTAGAGATGTGACCATCGACACACTACACTCACGATGTCCGATTTTTGAGCCGGTGATATTCGATTACGCTTACATTTTATTAATGACCGGATTCATGAAGAAGAGATTCTAAAACCGTCATCCCGATTGAAATTGGAGTATTTCTTGATTTCAATGGCTTCCCGTACTTTCCTACTATAGAAGCGACGATCCCTTGAAAGGATTTTAGGGTTATGCAACTTAATCCTGTGGTTTGGTCCAGAAAGTTGGAGGTTTGTTTTCAAAGTTTCTACACGATTAAGCCCCATTTTAGTAAATTATTAATGGTAAAAATCTCTGACAACTTACTCACACCGTTTAGATAATGTAATTCGAAAAAGGATAAAACGAACATATATTTTTTCTGATATAAAAAGGGTTCGGACCACGGATGATTCTTTCCGTACCTTGATGCGATAAGATAAGGAAAAAATCTAAAGGCAACATACACTTAATGTTTTTTTCCTTGATTGATTGATTTTATTCAGTACACAACTTACAGCTAATCGCCAAACCGTTGCAAATGTTAACGTACAAAACACATAAAATTACAAATATACAATAGGTAGTTAAAATATACATTACGATGACTCTATTACTCTCTTACATTTGTCTTCTGTTACCGCGATTGTTATTCATTGAAATTATAGAACGGATTAATCGCGTTTTATTAACACCATGATCCTACGTTTCGAGCCCTTTACAGCACTCGTTTTCACAGGGTTAAGATGATGACTCATGATGATGATCATGGTGTTAATAAACGCGATTAATCCGTTCTAAAGTGTTTAATTTCTCTTACATTTATCATGCATATATCTATTATATTTATATATGACCATTTCGTATGAAAATAATCGCATTCGGGATATTTTTTCAGCATTGAGTTGGGTTGATAGATAGCGCGGTCGGAATTGGTGCGTTCCGCTGCAGGGCTGATGGTGCTTTTACATGCTCGGGCTCTCGGCCGAATGTTTCGGCCATGTTAGTACACGATCATTCGAGACAGACTATATAGAGAAAATTTAAGCCAGACCAGAGACAATTTAAGTACTTTTTCAGGTAGTTTGGTTGAGTTAAAAGGTGTCTTAAATAATTTCACTTCGGGTGAAGCTATTTAAAAAGTGTCTTAAATGGTTTCAATAACCAAAGCTATTTAAAACACAGTTTAACTCACTGAAACTACCTGAAAAAGCTTAAATTGTCTATGGTCTGGCTTAAACTTAATCTATATAGTCTGTCTCGAATGAGCGTGTACTAGGGTGGGCCGAATCATTCGGCCGAGAGCCCGAGCATGTAAAAGCACCATGAGGGCGGTGCGCGCCGGCGGGCGCCCGCGCCAGCAACGGCGCGAAACGAAGGCGGCACCGCCCGCATGGCGCGTATCTCGCACGACTTCTTCGACTAGCCCTGCATGCCTACTACGAACATCGAAAATTGCCATTGGCGGGAAAACCTCTTTGTCACTGCAATATGCAAGTGTGACAAAGATGGAGAAACAATTCCGCAATCGTTCGATTTTGGTGGTATAGGCCCTGTGCAGTCAGTGTAGTTGCGGATGATACCCAGCGCAAACTTTTTTTTTTACCCCCAGCCCTCATACCGGTGTTGCCCTCGAGCCATCTTAGATGTCGCTTTTGTGGGGGCCCATCTTATGTGGGCGAGTCACCGTCTGCCGGAAATAAAATTGATTACTATTTTGTTAGGCAGACGTCCGGTTTTATTCTCCATAACCCAGTATTTAGTCCACCACTTTCACCTAATAGTCCAGTATATTTTAGATTCCATTAAATCTCTATCGTCTATACACCCTCGCGGGTGCTGCCTCTGCGTGCGTCCTGTGACTCGGGCAGGTGCAACATCCGCTCGGTGTACCACTTACATTTCATTAAATTGTCGAAAGGGCCTCCGCGTGTAATTTAAATATTGCTTCTTGTACAGTACAGACTCTGTAAGTATTTTTTTAACCTACTTTTCCTTATCTTATCGTTTCAACTTTAACGGCCTCCTACCCTAGTCGGTAGTTACCATTGGTTACCCTGCCTACGAACTGTACGAAGCAGGAGGTCCCGGGTTGGAATCCTGGTGAGGGTATTTATTCGTGTGTTTATCACAAATATTTGTGGCGAAAGTCCTAGTCGTCTTATCTCTAATATAATTCTAGGTCAGCGGGAAGTACCCTAAACATTTTGATTCACATTGCAAATGTATGGGAAATGCGACATAAACGGCCGCCTCTTTTGAGTGCGCTGACGTAAAGTAAAGGTTTGATATTTTTACAGCTTCAGAAGGCCTAGTATAAAAATTGTACGACATTAACTCCTCGACCGCGTTAGCGTATCGGGAGTTCAAATTATGTTTGCCGTTTATTTAAATCATCCGGCAACTTTCATGTTTTGACCCCTCGATACGCTAACGCGGTCGAGGAGTTAATGTCGTACAACTTTTATACTAGGCCTTCTGGGGACCGCAGACTTGTATATGTGGTATTCATTTCAACTTGCTACCTCTTCGCGTTCCCGAAATAAAGGGTATTGACAGACAGTCGAATGATCGGACGGACGGACAACCAAGTGCTATAAAAGGTTCCGATTTTTCTTTTAAGGTACGGAACCCTGAAAACGATCACATGTAATGTAGTTCTGTGTAAATTATTTTAATTATTGCCAAATAAACCATGTCGTCTTAATAAATGACTCGGTGAAATAGATTAATTAAGAAACGGAAACTCATGTAATATAAGTAAACAATTCGTAGAATTCATCCCGTGACTTGGAATAAGTTCAAGGTTATTTAAGTGCCATGAATGGAATAAAATCGCCGTCAATGGAACTTACCCACTAACGATGTAAACAAAAGGCATCACATGTTTTGTCACTTCTTATATTTTCACACTACCTCATCAAACACCACTGAATCCATTCTTTACTGAAACTGTCGTATTATCGTAGCATACAATACATAAGATAAATTACTTAATCTTGGAGATTTCATTAAAAACTTAAAAGTGAGGTTATTTTACTACACTAAATATGGCGGTTTGTTTAGGTACATTATTACCTATACATGTAACCGGCATACCTGTAACTGAAAGTAAAAAAAAAATGTTTGCCAAATATCTACTTGTGGCACATCATTGGATAGGCCCTTAGAAATAACTTACAGGTTTTTTTCACAAAAATTTGATTAGAGGATGACTCACAGTAGTCCGTTCCGTTCCGATCCGATACGGGTCGATCTGTCAGTTTCTACTGAAAGTAATCACGTGATAGCTCGGAGCCCTCGGACGTCACGTGACTTTTTTGTATAGAAGCTGACAGGTCGTCTCATATCGGATCGGAACGGAACGGACTACTGTGAGTCATCCTTAATCGAATATTTTCGGCAGTAATCGCTCTGAAAAAATGTGTGTCCGCCTCTACCTTTTGAATGGGAGGTCCAAAAAGCTGTCACTTTTAACAATTAAAGGGTTTTTCAAAGACAACAGAACTGTGATATTGCCTTGACAGGTAGCCCAGCGCCCACAGCATACCTAAACCCATGCAATATCGGCAACATGCGGGTTGCCGAACCATTTAAATCTTGTACACTCCTTCTTACTGTAATCTTTCGGGAAAATCTCAAGCGGTGCGATGGTGAAAAGTAGACATTGGCATGTCAAACAATTCTTTGGAACACAACCATAAGGAGGCAAAGTCTCTCCTTATATTTAAGGGTTCAATACCGACTGTGAGTTTGGGATCGTCGACAATTTGTACAGCGCGCCTCTGGACCGAGTCAAAGGGTCCAAGCTATCCAGGTGCTCCGGCCCAAAGTTGACAGCAATGCTCGAATTGCTCCATATATGGTCTGCGCCGGATATATATCCTCTCGAGGCCTTGAGATTTTCCACTTTTCCTTCATTTCTAAGAAATTTCTGCTGAAAGAAGTGTCTGCTTAATATTAGTTTTAACGTACCTAGTATATGCCCTATGGTCCCTGATAGGTAGTGGAGGACTGAAGTGTGGTGGTTTGTAGATGAAAGTACGTATTATGAGCACCTATTTTATTATTTTAGCACTAGCACAAATATTAAATACTAAAATAAAAAAAATAAAAAAAAATACTTGGAAGCATTCGAAATGTGGTGCTGGCGAAGGATGGAAGGAATAAGCTGGACAGAGCGAGTTACTAACGAAAGTGTACTGAATAGGGTAAAGGAAAGGAGAAACCTAATGAGGGATATTGAAAATAGAAGAGGTAAAATGCTCGGGCACCTGTTACGGCACGACGATTTCATTAGAACGATTAAAGAAGGAAAGATAAACGGAAAGAGAGGGAGAGGAAGACCTAGGGAAAGTTATATAAGCCAGATAAAGAAGTATGTAAACGTCGTGTCGTACCAGGACATCAGGGAGCTGGCCTCGGACCGACAAAGATGGAGACAACTGCATCAAGCTACACCGACAAGAGCTTAGCTCTTAAGAGTTATGAGTTATGATGAGCACAAATATTACTTACAAAGGCAGACAATCTTGTTCTGTGTCTGAAATTGTTGTTAGAAACGCCTATTTTAGAAACGTGTATCCACTGCTGACATATGGCATAATATTTGGGGGAATTCTGTGGATATAGAAAGTACTTTTATTCTCCAGAAGAAATGTATACGTGCTATTTACCGTATGAGAGATGAGGAATCTGCTCGTGAAGTGTTTAAGTACCTATAAACAAATGCTCACTCTTGACGTCAATTTACATTTTGGAGCTGTCTGTTTGTAAAAAGTAATAATTATTATTTTGTTAAAAAATCTTCGTTAAGAGATAATTATAGACAGCACTATAAGTATAATCTGATGTGTCCAAAATCAAACACCACGTTATTTATTAATATACTTAGACCGGGTTACTCACGTCTATAAAGTCGAAAATAGCTCTACCGGTCTAAGTATATTAATATGTCTAATACTCACGGGAGTTTTCTATTTAAAACCACGTTATTTTATAAAAGCGCTTTCTTTACCGCGATAGGTGTGTTTAATGCTCTACCCAATAATATTAAAATATTAGATGATAATAGATTTAAGTTGAAGCTGAAAACATTTTTAACTGAAAATGTATTTTATAGTTTAAATGAATATTTTGAGTCAAATGAAACAGCAAAAGAGTTATACTAAAATTGTTTGTATAAATTAGATATAGATAGATAGATAGATATTGTGGGATTTGTGGGACAATCTTACACAAATCGACCTAGTCCCACGGTAAGCTCAATAAGGCTTGTGGTGTGGGTACTAGACGACGATAAATATAATATATAGATACATATATACAACGGCCTCCTAGCCTAGTTGGTAGTGACCCTGTCTACGAAGCAGGAGGTCCCGGGTTCGAATCCTGGTCAGGGCACTTATTTGTGTATTTATCACGAATATTTGTTCCTGAGTTATGGATGTTTTCTATGTATTTAAGTATTTATATGTATCTATCTATTACATATATCGTCGCCTAGTACCCACAACACAAGCCTTATTGAGCTTACCGTGGGACTAGGTCGATTTGTGTAAGATTGTCCCATAATATTTATTATTTATTATTATTTGTATACAGTGTGTAAGTCTAATACGGGCGATAAATTTAACCAAACATAGAATTCATTAGTGTTATCAATAATTAAAACATATTTTTAAGTTACACTTAATTATGACCCAATAATTAATTTTTTAATAAAAGCAGCAATGCACTTAAAACAATTTGACGCTGACAGTTGTCAACGAATGTTTAACGCGAGTGAGTTTGCATTACATGGCGGGCCGAAATATTTTCTATGGATAAAATCTTAATTGCAATTACATTTCAAAGTTACCTAATTATATTTCTTATGTGCTATACTAACCACCGTTAAGAGGTTCGCCCGTATTAGATTTACACACTGTATAATATATAAATACATTTAAAACATCCATAACTCAGGAACAAATATTCGTGATAAACACACAAATAAATGCCCTGACCAGGATTCGAACCCGGGACGTCCTGCTTCGTAGGCAGGGTCACTACCAACTAGGCTAGGAGGCCGTTAAATTACTTACAGTGTACTTAGTTGTTATTTAGTTTTAAGACTAAATATTGTCCACTCGACACGAGTAACTGTTGATACTTATCTTATACATATGTAATAAGTTTTTTTGGTACACAGTTTACAATTAATAAATTACTTACTTACTTAATCCGTCAGAAGCTAGAATCTAATATTCGAAACACGTGTGAGATTCAAATACATTTAAAAATAAATAAAAGGTCAACCCAGCCATTCGCGAACAGGTCCTTGTCACTTCGCTGACTGAGACTGAAAATGATACATTACATTGCTATACGTCGTTTAAGTCAGAAGAATCTTAAAAAAAAAGATTTAGCCGCGATGAAATCGCCCAAACACGTTAAGCGCTTACATACGTAGCATCCTTATCTTTCATCTCAATAGCTCATAGTTATATCTATCGATCGCATAAACATCTTAATAATGTCATATTTGTAATAGTCAATTAAAATATTATTTATTAGTCCGATGTAATCTTATTAGGATGTCACCGGTTAATGGTAAAAAATGTCGCATTACCTTAAAAATAGTAATGCAATGACGAATATTATTGTGGCCTTCGAATTAAAATTAATCTTGTATGTTGGTTTTTTCGGGGTGTAAATATAGCCTGACAAGCCAACGATCGCAGTATCAGAAAAAAAACTATATCCATCCCTTTTTTCGGGGTGATAATACTACTAAGAAAAAGACAGTAATGATGCTAACCTACTGTTACTGTGTTCGATTGCTTATTAGACTTGTCACGTTACGTATTCTCCCGTAACCGACGTTAAGGAGGATACGTAACTTAGAGTGAGGAAAGGAAGAAAAAGAAAGAAAGTTAGGGTTAGGGTTCTTTATTTTCAGCCGGTAAACAGAAGGTCACTATGGCGGTAAGTACGGCGTTAAGCTGGAGCAGATTCGGTCAGGATGTAGAAGAAGAGTCAGTCAGCAGCGGGCGAAGTAGTTCCGGATGGCGTGAGTCCCAAGACAGGTAACCAGGAATAGTACTAGCAGGTGAAGGTAGTTTCGGGCGGCGTATATACGCCTGCACCAAAATGGGGCACCAGAAGTGATGTCTTCAGGCCCGATGTTCGTCAGGCGTAGAGAACCTCGGGCGGCGTTGATTCGCCTGCGCCGAGTGCCGTCAATTGAAGATACTCGTAGATGTCAGTAAAGCCGACAAGCAGCAGTAGGATAGCTTCCTCGAAGATTTAATTCTCAGGAGAATATTTTAAGAAGAGGGCCAAGAAGGGAGGTCGCTTGAGAGTGCGGGGCCTGCCTAGACCCCACACAGGCCTCAATTTTCGAAACTGCTCTAGACTAGAGCTGACGAAAGACTGAATTCTGTAGACGGCTACCGGGGTTTTATACCCCAGCTCGAGAATTTAGAATTGTTAAATTTAAATTTAAATATTTACAAAGTACCAGTATTAAATATCAAACAAACTTATTTAAATGTAGAAAACCTAAACTGCATGGTAAGAAATTTGCAAATTGACAATTTACGACAAAGTATGTAACCATGGATACTTATAAATAGATATATCAAAAAGTGTAAACAAACGGGAAAATATGAGTAATTATGATAAATTTCACAAAAATAAGCTGTTATCCTTGAAAAGGAAGAACGTTATACATATAAGCCGGTAAGCCGCTAGGAGATTTTAGGTCAAACCATTGTGTGAAAGGTTTTACGTATTGAAGTTAATAACAGGATTCTTTCAGATCTTCAAAATGCAGCTTAATCAACTATAAAATAGCATAAACATACAATGAACTGAAAGATAAGTGCAAGGAATAGAGCTAGAAAGACGCTCAATGAATCCGAAGCTTACAAGAAACATAAGGTAATGCTACAGACTAAAGCAATATTCAAATTGCAGGGTTAAAAGAGCGTTCTCAATATTTCTAGAAACTTTCATGTTAAAATTCTCACCCTGTGTATTGGAAAATGTCCATGACGCGATTAATGCCATTCGCTATTTTTGTGACACCACATAGCAGCAGTTAATTCCTGGTATTCATCAGCAGGTCTACCTAACCAAATATATACTTAAACATTGAGATGGATCTTATCATCACATCAGCACCAAACTATGGGCCAAATTGGAGGTAACCCCGATTGAACAAAAAAAAATATCCTAAATTGGATGACGGATCTCAGAGTAATCGGTGAACATAGATAAAAAAAATACAAACAGACGAACATATAGTCTGACAACCACAGGTCGCAGTAGACTTTTTTCCCCCTACATTTTTCATTCTAAAAAAGTCTGTGGTGCAGTCTGTGGTTGTCAGTTAATAAAAGTTCCTTCAAACTATCGAACAAAAAGGTTTAGTGAAATTTTATGAAATATTCCTATTTTTTTCTTTCCTCGTATTCAATATGAAAAGTAGAGTGTTCAACTCGGGTGAAAGGCACATTTCAGTCTCGACTAAAATGGGCGCCTTTCTTCCTTTAGTCAACAATATTAACCTACGTACAGTTATCGACTTTCTAGAAAGTTCATTGTCAATGGAAGATATCCCTATATAAGGGACTTCTCACAATAGCGCTGACGACTAGGTTGAAAAACTATCATTCTAATTAGTCCGTCAGTTAGATTATCTAAAATGATTAGACACGTATTTTTTCCTTTTTCAATTTAACTAAAATTTACAAAGATAAAGAGCATCAAAGCTCCGGGGTGGGAGCTTGTGACGTCACTACTAGGTAAGAATTGTACCTAACAGTGACATTACGCAAAACTTAAACGCACTGTATTCTCGACATTTTTAAATACGCGTACAATATTTTTAGTAATCTAAAAGATGGACTACTTAAATGATTTTTTTAGTCGTCTAGCCTATTGAGTCGTCAAGAGAAAACCGGCCAAGAGCATGTCGGGCCATACTCAGTGTAGGGTTCCGCAGTTTACCGTCCGTCATAATAGGCAACCTTAAAAAGTGTTTTAATAGATCAATATGCTTATAATAATTAACAATTCGATGATATTTTCGATCACACCCGTCCCGACCCCATCAACTCCGGAAACACAGTGCCATCTCTCGGGCAATTGTGTTACTAATTTATACAAACTAGCCGGGTTATGTATGTTGGGTTTTCGGGGTTAACTTTTGATAGCGTGAATCGATTTGAATCATTCTTTTTTTATTAGAAGGAAGATACGCGCGGGATGATAACTTAAGTACTCAAGATAAAAGAAGTGTTTGCATATACATACGGTTAAATTACAAACTTGATTCAGAAATTAATTTGTACAATTTTACAAAAACCGTTCAACCAATCAAGTTTAAAATAATTTTCCAAGAAAGTTCTTATTAAGTTCTACTTTTGTAATTTTTTCATATTTTTTATACTTATGATTTAAAAGTTAGAGGGGGGGGGAGGACCCATTTTTATAAACTTCTGAAACGATTATTTCCGAAAATATTAACTTTATCAAAAACTGTTCGTAGTAAACTCTCATTATTTTACAATTACCTATCCAATGATATGCCACACTCTAGGGTTAAAACGAAAAAAAAATCACCCCCCCTTTAGGTACGTGTACGTGTAGGTACCACTTTTTATTTTACCACTTTGTTGGCATGACCAATATACATATTCGTACAAAATTACAGCTTTCTAGTACTTACAGTCACTGAGTTTATCCGCGGACGGACGGACGGACGACAGACAGACAGACAGAGCGAAACTGTAAGGGTTCCTCGTTGACTACGGAACCCTAAAAACGTTAAAAATAAATGAAATATATGTTGTCGTTTTGTAGTTAGTAACAATATTAACAATATTATTGTAAACAAACAGTAATATTTAGTGGGTAGAGTTGGATAACGATCGCATCACCGGAAAATCTATTAAAAGTATTTACGCTATTTTTCAACTTTGTTTCCTCCGGCGGTAAGCGGTACACTACCGATCACAAGAGTCTAGCGATTTATCATTGAAAGGTTTCAAGCTTTGAATCTGTATTTGAAGCCTGATTAGAAAATAACTGTATTTGTTGAACTCTGTGTGTAATTATATGCTGTTTGTTTCTATTTGCAATAAAAAAAGAAAAAAAACGAGAAAAAAAAACAATTTGAAAGTAAAGAACTTGATTTCCTGTCCAAAATTAAAACTAACTAATAAACGTTAAAGTAAAAAACCATGCGTCAAAATGGATCAGGGGGCCGATTTTTGAGATTCGAACGTTCGAATATTCATTCTAATATGAATAAAAACGAAGTAGAAAGAAACTCCACAGGGTGCGTAGCCAAGATGCCAATCGCTCACGCTCAGTCGCTAACGAAACGCAACTGTCATTGTCACACTAATAAGGAAGAGCGATAGAGAGAGGTAGCTACGATACGTTATTAAGCGTGAGCGATTGGCATCTTGGCTACGCACGCTGGCCTTTCGAGTGATAATTCCAGTGACTTTCAAAAATAAGAACTATGGTATCATGCGAATATAATCTTGACAAATTTCCACGTGCGATTATTTTTGATCTTTTGTTTTTGTATTCGAGCGTTCGAATCTCAAAAATCGGTTCCCAGGAACTAATAAACATGAGAGTTGGGGTATTAAATAGGTCTTTAAATTTCCTTTATTAATTCAATGGGAACCAAGTCGAATTCTATTGAGATATTTATATTTTAAGTCAGAGTGAATACGAATCATAAAAAATCTGTAGATAGGGTATTTAACATTTTGGAGGGTAGGTAAGACACAATATAGTAATAATGCAATACAGCGATAATACCACCTGTTGTCTACCTCTACTTTTAGCACTTATTCTTTTCTGTGTATCGCTTTTATATTCTTATCATCACGCGATGCGTTCTATAGAAATTGACAGATTTTCCCGTCCCAGCCAGTCCCGTTCTAGTGTGAGTCATCCTTAATAAAAAAAAAATGTGTAATGCGGTCAAGAAGTAAATGTCAAATATGACAAGTAAAGAGTTATACTAAGCCTTCTGCAATCCGCTACAGCTCATGTCACGAACTCCATCGGCCGATAAGTCGATCGACTTGTCGAGTTACAGCCGCCCCTATATAAGCGGCAGAGACGCCATCCGGCCACCAGTCCACTGCCACTGTTATGCACTGATAATTAAAAAGTTAAATTAAAACTAAACTGTTTGCGCGCGAAATTTTTTGGTGTTAGAGGTAAGTGTATTTTTATATATGGTGTTATAAAAATGCTGGCTATATATATATCAAGTTCTTATTAGGAAGAAAAAAAGGCGTTTTTTTTCTTTAGTGGATTGTCTTACTTGGACGACATGACATACATATTTTTTCCTCTTAAAAAAATTACCTTTTGCTGTACGAGTATATGCGTTTTCGTAGTACGACAGTTTAAATAATTCACTGAATAAAATTGCGGAATAAGTGGGAAAGCGGTGTTCTGAAATAACGATGATAGGAGCATATAATTAATTTGGATATTGACGTACACATAGAAAAACTTTATTTAACTTCACATAAGTTTAAACTTAAAAACTATTAAGTGTCCTTGGAAACTAACAAAAGAACAGGATTTCATATTATACTTATATCTATTAACATCTAAAGTGTCGTTAAAAAGGGGCTCGGAAAAATTACTAGAACGCTGGTTTTCAGTCTGACCCTAGTAAGTAAAATGTTGTATGCAAGACATTTAGAATTAAATAGAGAGCAGACATATAATAAGTGATTTTGAGCATTTGAGAATAAGAAGAATTTTAGAAGTGAATTATTGAAAAAACAGAGATAACTAAAATTAAATAAAAGGCAATACTTACAATTTATTTCAAACGAAGCAGAAATGTTTAAAAATTGGCAATGAAATCGCACATACCTATTTGAAAAGCTTTCAGTGGTAAAAAAATTAAAAGCGTTTTGGATATTACTACTGCAGAAAAAAAACAATAGTAAAAGACCGGCCAACTGCGTGTCGGACGACGTATAATGGAAGGGTGTGTACCATCATATGATAAGAAAATCGTGCAAGCAAATGGGTGTAATGTGCCTTATAATTGTCAAGGAGTTAGAGAGAGTTATAAATAGTTTTTCGGCGAATAATTAAATACTACACCAAATATGTTCAAAGCATTTTCGTGACCTCGCATTATGACCTACCTTCCTGATCTTTTTCACATTTGTCGGACCTCGCGTTCAATAGTTAAAGAGTAGGGGACCCATTATTTACGCTGTCAGAGCGATTATATTTGAAAATATTCGAGTAATCAAATTCTTATGAAAGAAATATAAATATTATTTTTAATGACCTATCGGATGATGTACTACAAGTAGGTACATATAACTATTTGTTTCGCAATTTATATGCAAAACTAAGTAGGGGCACACAAAATACATCTCTAGCCGTAATTTCATTACCTTGTCCTTTACAGTTACTGAATAAAACTGCTGTGACATACGACAGGACGAAACTATAATTTCCCTTTTTTACCATTTTGGCTACGGATTACGGAACCCTAAAAACGATTATTGATATTGTTTTCCTAATAATTGAAAAATCATTTTATTACGTATAATAAAGTAATGAAATTGTTTAATATTCATTAATCTAATCCTAATCTAAACATGAAGTTTTCCCTCCACAAGTACTACTGCCTCTGTGAGATGTAGATCTCGCGACATGATACTGGTATTGGCACAAAGGCCGTAAGCGCCTTTAGAGAGCCTATGGCGCTTAGGACCTTTATACCAAATCCCACCAACTAAAAAAAAAAGTCAAAAAACTTGATTTCAAAACTTCACAAGAATTGGTTGCCCCCATTCTGCCCAAGCTGAAACGGAGTCGCTTCGCTCGCTTTGCTCACTCGGTCAATTATGAAACAAGACATTGGGGACTTCCGTTGGCTTTCTTTTTTTGGTATTTTTTATTCCACAAGCTTTTTTCCATTTCGTTACCATTTTTTCACACATTTTGTATGGTAGCGCCAATGGCAAAATTCAGTCTTTCTCCGGATTCACAAGAGCTATGTCGCCCTTGAAACGTCGGAGGTTAGTTTTCAATTTGACACGATTAAGCCCCGTTTTAGTAAATTTATAATGAGTTGCCGCATATTATTAAGCCGAAATGGATTCGCGGCAAAATATTGCCCTGATAGGCTATACTTATTAAATGGATACCTTGGAGCAATGACATGGAATCGAGTAAGATCTAGGTCGCAACTAAGTTTTGTTTGAAATACGCTGTGGATTTTAGCCACTACCCGAATGATATTGGTCTCTAGTCAGATATTAAAATTTTAGCAATTACTTCTCCCTTCTTGCTCTCTCACTTGAGAGAAGGCCTATGCCCAACAGTGAGAGATATATACTGGGTGTGCCATAAAACACGAGCAAAAAATGTAATCGTATGTAGTACTATCCAAACCATGCAACGTTTGTTCAGCGACTTTTAAAAATAACGTGTGCTTTGATTTTTATTATAATTTAAAGTAAAATTCAAAGAGATGTCATATAGGTACTACATAAAAAGTGACCAAGGCCCCCGGTGAGCAGGGTTGGGATCGAACCAGTGACCTCCTGCTTTCGCGGGAGGAGGTCGCAGGTTCGATCGCAGCCTTTAATATAGGAAGATAGTACATATAGTGTGACTACTTAAAAAAACAAACAAACATGAATCAAAAAAATTATTACCTTTAATAAATGATTTGATTTGGCTTTACAATTGTTATTTAAAGTTTATTTGAAGACGCAATTTACTGCGAATTTTATCATTTTGGAACTATTACAAGAGACGTCAATCAGGCTAATACATATACAAATATAGTCGTATTACTTATCATTGTTTCCAATTAATCAAATATTTTTACTTAAAGAAAATAATGTATTTGATTATTTAATAACGAAGACGGTGGAAAATTAATACTTGCCTGGTGATAAACGGCTGCCATAGCTTGTGAAGGCTTGGAACTGCTTAGACTTTTTATTATGTTTAATTTAAGTTAGTTTTATTTTTTTCTATATTTTTTGTTAATCGTATTCATGTTACCAATAAATATGTTTTAGAATGTAATTATATATAATTAAATATGATCATAAACTAAGACGACCAAGATAAAACCGGATAAGCACTAAATACATTACAACTGGAAATATTACTTACTTAAACATTGAACTCAAAACCAGAACAATTGTAAAGCATGAATCGAAACATTTATTACTTATAATAAATGTTTTGATTCATGTTTTTAAGTAGGCACACTACTATATATAAATTATAAATTGAAAGAGATGTCATATACTACAGAAAAAGTGACCAAGGTCCCCGATGAGCAGGGCTCGGATCGAACCAGCGACCCAGCCCAGAAGGCGTCTACCGCGAAAGCAGGAGGTCGCTGGTTCGATCCCAGACCTGCTCACAGGGGAACTTTGTCTGTAGTATATGACATATCTTTCAATTTATAATCAACAACAGAATTTAAATTTAGAATTTACTCCTTAATCGTTTGTGTAAATGCGACAAAAGTATTATCTCGCAAATTCCAGGTAATTTCAGAACAGGAAATGTGCCACGCTACGCTTTGTTTTAAACTTTTCTTACTTAGCTCGTTTACCGCGGGGTTAACGTTGCAAAAAGTTTATTTTATCTTTTCTTAAATTATAAGCACAAAAAATACGAGAAATAAATCGCTATAAATGGGAAAAACACTATAATAAGTAGAAAAAATAACCAAGTGTGACCTTTCCCCGAAGTTTCTGTACATTCATACATTTTAAACAGGAATTAAGTTTACTATTTTCATATTTATTCTGAAGTACAGAATTTACTTTAATTTTATATTTGAATAGAACGACCATTTAAAGTTTATTTCAGATAACTGGATCCATAAAAATATATACATAAAAATAAACGATTTTAAAATATGCATATATCTTCACTTACTACAGTATTTTTAAACTTAACTTTCAATCTTTATGTTTTTGTTTCTTTTTTATGTTTACAGTTTACTGTATTACAAAAATCCTATAATGAAAGAGTAAAAAGTTATTCTTAGTCAATAAAAACCCAGAAGTGGTTTAAAGCCTATAAAAGGCCATACGTCTCAATCAATCAAACGAATCTATTATAGCGTCTGTATTTATTTTATAGAAAACACCTCTTTTTCTATTTACTATACAGTGTGTGTTTGCAAAGTTTGCCGGCGAACAATAACAACTTGTATAGTTTTGCCTTTTGCCGTAAATAAAGTAATACTAAGATGCGTAATATAATTTTGTTTCGAATCTGTCAAACTGAATTTTAAAATTGAATATTAACCTACAAATGAATAAATAGGTAGATAGGTACTAACAAACTAAGGTAGATGGCCCAGTTGATGACACTTTAAAAAACCTAGTTGGTAGTGACCCTGCCTACAAAGCAGGAGGTCCCGGGTTCGAATCCTGGTCAGGGCATTTATTTGTGTGTTTGTCACGAATATTTATTTAAGTATTTATATGTATGTATCTATTATATATATCGTCGTCTAGTACCCATAACACAAGCCTTATTGAGCTTACTGTGGGACTAGGTTGATTTGTGTAAGATTGTCCCACAATATTTATTTATTTACTTAAGTACAGTGAAACCTGAATAATGGGAAATTCAAGGGACCGGCAGATTAGTGTCAATTAACCAAGTGTTCATCTTAAGCAGTTATTTTCCAATTATCCAGATTAAAACGACCTCCTTTCAATTATAGAGGCTCTCGATAATAGAGGTTTCTGTTCAGAGGCTATATTAATAAATAAAAAAAAACTTTAATTTCATTTAGGCACCCTAATTTTCATTATAGAGGAAGGAACCGGGACCGGACATTTCGTTGCAAATATACAGTGATTCTATTTATCGAGGTTTCAATTTTCCAAGTTTCACTGTAAATGCAAATTTATAAAACGGTTATAGGAATCATAAATAGTGTTCATGTGTATGACATTGACATGCCAAACTTCAAATGTCCCAGTGGATGAATATGGAAAAATTATCTCGGTGTTTCAGTATATGACAGAGCGTTGCATTAGGTTTTCACAGGTGATTACTGACTTGCTGTTATTTTTATAAATGTTATAGGACATTCTTACACAAATTGACTAAGTCCCGCAGTAAGCTCAAGAATGCTTGTGTTACGGGTACTCAGACAACAAGTATCTGTGTTCACCACACAAATAAATGTCCTTACCGGGATTCGAACTCAGGAACATCGGCTTGGCAGGCAGGGTCACTAGTCACTACCAACTACGCCAACCGGCCGGTCAAAATAATATTTTGAGCAGCTATTACAATTCTAATTATAAAATCTCACCGTCTACGCTAAGTTTCCTAAATTTTGATAGCACAGAATGTGATAAGTGTTAAGTAAACGTCATAATTTCATAGAAGTTTGACGTTTAAAATAACACTTTCAAGTTTGACAGTTCAATTGCTTCGAAGAGATAACGTGGTTTCACTCTAGCCCTCTACAATGCGTTCAAAAACCGTATGTCCCCTTTAATAATAAACTTTTTTGTTACAACAATTTTTTTATCTATGAAAATGGTATTATAGCTAAATAATATTATCGACTTCGATAAGATTAGATTAGATAAGTGAGTAGCAATATGTATAGAGTTCTAAACCCTATACATATATATTGCTACTATCAATATCCCTCTAAAATTTCTTCACTTGAAATTTCTTCAAAACAACAAATAATGAAATATTCGTGGTTGATAATCGTAAAAATATATAAGACACTGGTTTACAATGTAATAAAATATTTCTTTTGAAGTTTACATCGATTTTGACATTTGTCAAACTTCTATGAAATTACTTAACACTTTTACAGTTTATACTATCCAAATAGATGCAAAATTATCTTACTCGGACTGTACAATTGGAGATTCAAAATTTCGTAACTCGTGTCTGGTCTTGTGTTTAAACTGTACTTTACACTGTTCGTATATGTATGTACGTAACACTACACAGCTAACAGCGAACATCGATAACGCATGTATGGCTTCCGTGGAGGATTAGCGTCGGCACAGACCGAATTTGTGTTTAATAGTGGTATTTGTCGCAGGTCAAATGGGACAGTCATGTGTATGTTTAGCAGAATTTTCTTTAATGGAATTAAAGTTTTAATAAAGGGAATACCCTTTTAAATATATACCTTGGTCCATGCACCTCATTTTTGCATTGCATTTGCTGCAGTTACAGCACTTTTTCATATAGGTAGTCTTGTTTGGAACGTGAGGTTTTTTTAAGTGCCAACAACCCTTAAAGTTTAGTGATGCTAGTTCTGTGTATGAATTTGATACTTAATACTTACGTCATTAAGCTCTTTTTCGTACGAAACATTTATCATCGTTAATGAAAAACTGTTCGCCGTCACTCTGATCCGTCCCCCATTTTTGTTTTTTTTTTCTGCTTTGTGTGTCTATTTTTTTAATACTTCATCATCCAACATACATCATTCAAATAAAAAAAAACTTACTAATTATACAAACAATGAATAAAAAAAAAACTTAAAAATAAAGATGTACAAAGAAACATAAAAAACAAAAACTAATCACGACAATGGATTGTCGAAGTAGATTAAGATTATTGCGACTAATGTGTTGTTTGTTTCAGAATATTTGGACTCAAGTTCTTAGTCGAAGATGGAGCACGCCGAATTCAGAGTGAAGGGTGAGTGCAATTTGAAATTATGAAAAAATAAATTGTCCAACAAAATTAATTTATTAAAAATATCAAGACACTTACGTCCATTTGTAATAAATATTTTTTGCCAAACACACCTTGACCAAAATAATTTACGTGGTTAGTTCGTCTAATAACCTATCTTACTGGATTTTAAAACATTTTTTGGATTTCCCGTTCGTGACGCACTTTTTCAGACTTTCAGAGATATTATTTCTGAAAATATTCGATTAATCTAATTTTTGTTTAAGAAATCTTTACTTTATTTTTTAACACATCAGATGATGTGCCGCAAGTACACATTTGACAAAAAATAGACATTAATTTAATAATTATGGCCCTAAAAATATTTTTTTGCAATTTATGCAAAACTATACCTCGTTTGTTTTTAGGATTAGAGTAATAACGGTTGAATTTGCTTACGTTTCTTCAACTATATCAGTAATCTCTAGAAAATATTAAAGTAAGATTACTTATTTCCATTATTAATGATCCGATGAAGAAAATAAGAGGCGGATATGCTAGTTTTTAAATCGTTTTCCTAAAAATCACACGTCGACAATCGCACGATTTACTCTAATCCTAAAAAAAACGAACTATAAGTACTAACAACATACACTTCTGGTTGTAATATCATTACCATATAATAATATATGCTTTATAGTTACTGAGGAAAACCTCTGTGACATAGGGACAGGCAGACAGAATGGACAAAACTATACCTAAGGGTTCCGTTTTTGCCATTCTGGCTACGGAACCCTACAAAGACTCTTATCATCAATAATTTTACAATCGTAAACAGGGTTTATGTAGTTAAATGGAATACTATTTGTATTTATTTTAGTGATTTTTATTGAGAAATCTCGATAAGGAAATCACTCTAAGTTGACACAATTTTAGCAGAATTTTGTTTTGCCACATATATATTATTATACGAAATTACTTAATTTTTTGGCTACCCAAGATAAAGATTAGAGTATCATTTAAACTAACCAGTTGTTCGAGACTGCCTGGTTTCGTTATAATTTGCGTTGAAATATTTTTCAAAGGCGTAAAGACTCTTAATAATCATAAACAGAGGACCAAATCAGACGAGTTTCAGAGGAATGTCCTCTCGCGGACGCTCCGGCTATAGAATGATCTCCCTGCGAGGTTTTCCCGAAAGATCACAGTATGGGGTTCTTTAAAAAAGGAGTGTACAGGATTTTAAAGGCTCGGCAACGCGCATGTGACACCCCTGAAGTTACAGGCGTACATTGGATACGTTGACCGCTTTCCACCAGGCGGGCCGTATGCTTGTTTACCACAGTAAAAAAAAACCGTAACGTTAAATTTATTGTTTTAAAATCAACAGAGATGTCCTTTAGCTACACTTTGTTACTACATTGATATGTATGAATCGCATTTAGTTAAAAACTAAGGCGCCGCTGCTTACGCCTGCGCTAGTGTGTAAGCAGCCTAATCTTAAGTTACATTGAAACAAATAATTAATAACTTATTGATATTTTCATCACGTACCAAACGTCAGTATGACTACTGTTGATTGGTCCTTTAATATTAGTTATTAAAGTTATAATTGTAGAATGGTTGAAGGTTTACGGGTAATTAGGAAAATAACAGAGTCCTTACCATGACGTCTTAACGCGATTCAGTTTAGGAATTGTATGGAAGCGACTCAGTTTAGGTCGTCAACTGAATCGCGTTAAGACGTCATGGTAAAGCCTCTGATGATTGTGAATGACCGATCTGTTTCTATATGTAAAACAAAGGATATCGTTAGACCTCCCAACTATAGGTTGGTTACCAATTCAGTAGGTAAAATCGGTCAAGAGTATGTCGGGCGACGGTCAGTATAGGGTTCCGTAGTTAACCATCCGTCAAAATAAGCGAACCTAAAAGAGGTTTTAGGATATACCCAGACATTTTTTAAAAATATTTTTATGTTTTACGATTTTGTCGGCATGATTGATATGTAGGTATACGAACTTACAGGAAAAATATAACATTACATTATCGTTATCTTTATTATTATTATTTCAAAATGTTCTGTACTAAATTCGAAAATTAACCGCCTTAAAATAGTAGAGCAAGGGCATAGAGTAACCTATTTTAGCGGGGGTGAACCCAAGCATGCGTGTTTTATTTTCAGCGATATAAAGTGAAATAAAATATGATATTTTCCTCACGATTAAGTGAAGAGCAGAGTGTATATCTCTGGCATAAATACCCATTTTATCCTCGACTACTAAGAGTATATTGGTCCGAGTGCAACGAGGAAAAGGCCTCGGCTTAAATAAATAAATAATTCGTGATAAATAATTATCAATGGAAAACAAACTCACAGACTAACACATGGGCGGAAGTTAAATATCTATTACGAAAAGTTTATTATATCATGTTTATAGATGAATCAGATAATTTAACTAGAATATTGTATGGAACCTGCGGTGCGCGAGTCCGAGCTGTTGCTATTTATAAAGCCTACTTAAAAACAACACGCGCCCCGCGTAAAATTTCGTTATCTTATGTCATTTGTATTTTAAACTTTTTATATGAAAATAATTCGCGACAAAAATCGCTGAAGACAAATATCCTTCGCTAATCTAGGTACAAATAAATCGTTTAGCTGTAAACAGCGATATTGCAGCGATAAAACCGAACCAGGATTTGCCATATTGAATCCTGTCGCCTCACCCCGTTTATGGTGATCTCCGACTTACTATAATGTACGGAACCAATTGCCATCATATATTTGTTTGAATATACAGTGTGTACATGATTATTACTTTTAATTTGATGCAATTTCAATTCAATTCTATTCCACATTTTATTTCAAATAAGGTTAGTGACATACAATTACAATTATATTTTCAAAATGAAATACTAATAAACAATAAATTAATAAAAAATAGTGTAGGCAGATTTACAAGAATTAACGAGATGGGTTTACTGAATACGTGGGTAAACAACGACTTTTTTTAATAA
This sequence comes from Lathronympha strigana, assembly GCA_949128165.1. Taxonomy (NCBI): domain Eukaryota; kingdom Metazoa; phylum Arthropoda; class Insecta; order Lepidoptera; family Tortricidae; genus Lathronympha; species Lathronympha strigana. The sequence continues at coordinate 9,133,953 of OX421926.1, read as the reverse complement.
ATGGGAAAATCATTTATTATCCTTCTGTCCTTAAGGCATTGTACCTACCTAGGATGCTGGCGGCATTTACTCATTGTATCGCAATGCTGATACATTATGCGAGTAAGCCACCAGCTCTTCGGTCACCAGTTACATCAACCAAACATTTCACGATTTCTACAAAAAAACTTGCGTGCGGTGGGACCTCATGGAGCTAGAGCTTCGACCCCAAATGGTGCAAAATGGTCCTCCCCGCCCAGGCTCTTATATTTGTTTCGTTTTAAAATTTCGGCGCATTCAGCCGCTCCGCCCGATTGAATAAGGACTTGAGTCGGAGCACTTTATCTTTTCCAAACAAATGAATTGTCAACACAAAAACTAAGTAGGTATGTCAATGTTTTATATTTGACACAGACATGTACAGTTCTTAATCGTGAGTAATAATTCTGTTTTAATACTCCGAGTATTTCGATCACCCTCATTCATTTTATCGTGCGAGATGCATAGAAATTGCATTAAAACATTTTTTTTTAATAATTTTAAAACTTCTACTCCGTCCGGTATACTTTTTAAAGTGAAAATCGTTAATAATGAAATATTGACATAATGATTTTTCATTATTTATTTTTAAACTACTTAATTTGTTTTCATTATTGCATACCCAAATATACCTGCTAAACACTGGAAATTTTTCTTAAATTTGCTCTAGCTAAATGAACACTATTGGAAAAAAATATATTATTAAGTTGAATAAAGTATTTCATTTATTCCTTAAACGACTCATTTTCCAACACATACGAGTATGTTTTACTTACATACCAGTTTGATGTAATTTTGATTATCAAAAAACCTCAAGTATTTACCTCTTCGAACATAAATAGCGAAAGAGTCGTCAGATTTATGTACATTATTAAAAATCGAAAAACAAAAACAAAAAACTAGTTCAAACATTGTATTCGAATTGAAATTATCTTCCTAACTAAAAACTAACAGGATTCTCGTTAGTTGCTCCAATCTAGTATCAAAAACTTGAGCAAAATCGTAAAAAAAGTTACCGGGCTCAATTATAAAAAGCACATGTGACCAAGAAAGTCGTTCCAATCTATTTGTACGTACAAACAGCCTCAACCGACCATAATTCGACCTTATGTCGTTGCATTAGAGTCTACAATTAGTCACAATAGTGGCGATGGTACTTCAATGTCCTCACTGTTGCGTTCAAAGGATTGAATGGACGACAAAAGGACTTGTTGCTTGTCTATTTCTTTAAGAACCGTTTCTGGACGCGAAAGTGTGTTTTTTCTTTATTGGTCCATTCTCCTTTTTTACCAAGTGAAACGCGTTATTTTAGTTTTCAGGGATTGATTTTGATCTTGAGTAAAATTACAAAGATATAATTTTTTTTAAATACCGGCCAAGTGCGAGTTGGACGCGCACTAAGGGTTCCATACCATTATTTATAAAACGGCAAAAAAATCACGTATGTTGTATTAAATATTTATTGTATTCTGCTTTTTAGTATTTGTTGTTATAGCGGTAATAGAAATACATCTGTTAAAATTTCAACTGTCTAACTATCACGGTGCTTGCGATTCAGCCTGGTGACAGACAGACGGACGGATAGACGGCGGAGCCATAGTAATAGAGTCCCGTTTTACCTTTCGAGAACGGAACCCTAATAACAACATATCTTTGAAGTAGACAATTTGATACTTCTTTTCATGTAGCTAACGTTTTTCAGTAGTTTTATAGCAAACACCGTGACAGAGTATTACTTTTCAGTTGAGACAGCATTGCGATTGACCACTCTGTCCCGGTGTTTTCAGTTAAATAATGTAGGTATGTTTACAGTTACTAACCGGGGAAGTAACAAGTAAACTGTACTGATAAGATAAAGTACAATTTCGAGCATTTAAGTACCTAATAAAAATGATAATACTGAAATACTAAATCAGGCATTTTTCAGCGAGGAGCCAGGTCATTGTCGCTGAAAAAGGCGTATTACGTTAGTGGCTTAATAAATAAGAAGCGACCCGACTTCTTTACGAAGATGGTAACTCCTAGGGTGTAAATTCAGTACTACGAGTCCCAGTTTTTAGGGTTCCGTAGTCAACTAGGAACCCTTATAGTTTCGCTCTGTCTGTCTCTCTGTCCGTCCGTCCGCGGATAATCTCAGTGACTGTAAGTACTAGAAAGCTGTAATTTTGTACAAATATATCTATATCGGTCACGCCAACAAAGTGGTCAAATAAAAAGTGGTTATAATTTCTTTTTTAAAAGAAACATTTATTTTCGAAATATATACAGTAAGTGTAACTTACCTAACTACCTACCTCTACCTACCTCTACCTACCTCTACCTACCTCTACCTACCTTAAATCTAAAGTAGGTCCTTGAGACATTGTACCTAGGATGCTGGCGGCATTTCCTTGTTGTATCGCAATGCTGATACGTTATGCGAAGAAGCCACCAGCTCTTCGCTCACCAGTAACTTTAGAGTACCTCCTATACCCGTAAAGTGGGGGGCGAATAGGTAATACGCAACTCATGTCGATTCTATCGCCACTCATTGCGAATTTTTTCCTATTCGCACTTGTATAGTTATGTACTATTATCATACAATGCTATAGAAAGGAGTACCCCTTAATGTAGATAAGGCCTGTAATAAGAAAATCAAGCCTTTTAACCCTCAACTTTTGAATAATCCACAGGAAATACTCCGATCATCGCTTAGTGTTTGGCCCTCTGCACTGGCGGCTGGAGGGTGACTAGAACCTTAGTACTACTGACATTATTTTTTAACAGCCAAGGAGATGGTGGACTACATAGCGGACTACCTGGAAAACATCCGTGAGAGGAAGGTGTACCCCAGCGTGCAACCGGGGTACCTGCACAAGCGGCTGCCCGCGTGTCCGCCGACGCAGCCTGAGGCTTGGGACGACATCTTCAAGGATGTGGAAGAGCATATCATGCCCGGGGTAAATATAAGAAGGGCTGAGTATTAACATTTTAAAGTTATCAAATTCGAAATATCATCATAATCATTTTCGTGGAAAGACGTCCACCTGGGTAAGTACTGGTAGACAAAGGTCGATTTCCACATTATTCCTCTGTGGCTGTGATTTTGGGCAGATCGTCGTTTTACCTAGTAGGCCTTCCCACTCTGCATCTTCTAGTGCGTTGACACTCGCCATTTGAAATGTAGATGTCGATCTCTCAAGATCAAGATTTATTTGTTGTTTGTAAGGGTTATCACCAGAGATAAAGTGGGCTATACTCAATAGTCACCACTAACTCATTCGATGGTCCAATCATTCATTTTGTTTGTAACTTGGGAATGACCGACTTTAGCTTACCTAGTTCCGATCATTGTTTATCACACTAGCGATTTTCGGGCGAGTTTGCGAGCAATTCGCCCGAAAAATAGCTAAGGTGAATTGGTACGACTCCGAGCAACATTAAATAAAATAAATAAATATTTTGGGACAATCTTACACAAATCGACCTAGTCCCACGGTAAGCTCAATAAGGCTTGTGTTGTGGGTAGTAGATGACGATACATATAATAGATAGATACATATAAATAGTTAAAGACACAAATCCATAACTCAGGAACAAATAAACAAATAAATGCCCTGACCAGGATTCGAACCCGGGACCTCCTGCTTCGACAGGGTCACTACCAAGTAGGAGGCCGTTAACATTGATTAAAACCTTGTATTTGTTACAGCTGGTCCATTGGCAGTCCCCCCATATGCATGCGTACTTTCCCGCGCTGACATCGTACCCCTCCATGATGGGTGAAATGCTGGCCAGCGCACTGAACGTCCTTTGTTTCACCTGGGTATGTACTGCAGCCACTGTTTCACTGGGTTTATACGGTAAAACAATTAAAAATCATCTTATTTTTTACAACGACAGATCGTAAACGTGCGTGTCACTTTTTTTTAACATAAAAAGTGTATATTTATTTTATTTATTTAAACCTGAAATAAGAGGTCGTGTTTCCATACTACGAGTAAATTAGTACCGGACTGCATAAGGTAAACGTCCTAGTGCTTGACACTATGCCTATGTTCGTCATCACAGTTTTAATTGCCATTAATAAGATAAGATCACCCGTAACCGCATTTAAACGACGAAAAATGTTTGTGTTTTTGATTCGTAAATCAATTTCAAAATAAATAGCTTATTATTAAGTTATTAATATATTTTTAAGGCAGGCTGACATTTATTAGGACTATCAGTTAATATTTCAAGGTCCCGATATGTGTCATTCCGTTTTGTACTGAGAGGACATCTATTGGGACTGCTAGCACCTGACATTTACTTGTACTTTGACTTTGACTAAGAAATTTTCTAATTTTGAGGAATTTCGATATTGTGACCATTTCAAATAAATACTATTAAATACAAGTAAAATACTCTTCTCCCAAAACACATGACGATATTTGATGTAGATGTATAAATTAGCATAATATCGTGATTCAAATAAATATTTTCTTGTGACATGTCGAGCAATCGAACGTTTACCTTATGTGCGGTGACCGGGAGTTGTCTAGTATTATCTGTCTAGTCGTCGAGGTGGTATGTGAAGCAGAATATCCTAATAACCATAATGACATGACAATACGGTCTTGACTAAGTATTGTTTTTTTTTTTTTTATCAGGCGTCGTCACCAGCGGGCACAGAGCTGGAGACCATCGCCATGAACTGGCTCGGCAAGATCCTTGGGCTGCCGGAGTGCTTCCTCAACGAGAAGAATGATAGTCCTGGTGGAGGCGTTATTCAGGTATGACAGTTTTCTGTTTGTCATGCGCGTTGATTGGCGTTCATGAGAGACATTTGTCACTTTATAACTGTTCTTATTAGTGACAAGTACATGATCATTCGATATGTATCAGTTATTCTTCGGCTAAGGAAAATAGCGAGGAAACCAGAGTAATCCCATTAAGATCTAGAGTTTTCCTACTGGGAAAGTCAAAAGGCATTCGTTTTAGAAATGTTATTCATGCAGCAATTATAGGGGTTGGGATGCCAATAAACTTTTATAAGATGCAATAGAGTATGCGCTAAGATGGAGGAGCAAGTGGCGTTTGTTTTACAACGTCACCTGTGTATTGCGTTACGCCTTTTAACTCTCAGAGCTTCATCAAATTTTATTTTTAGACCACTGCCAGTGAAGCGACGCTGGTAAGCCTCCTGGCAGCGCGTACCAGGGCGCTGGTGGAACTCTCCAAGCTTAACCCTGACGTGCAGTCTTCAGAGCTGCTGGGACATCTCATTTGCTACTGCTCTGATCAGGCACACTCTTCGGTTGAGAAAGCTGGACTGATTGGTGAGTACAAGTTTTAAAGATTCAGGTTTTATGTGGAATTCTTCATGCTCCAGCAACAGTTTTCATAGTAGATACCACTTCATCTGCAATTGTAAACTTCTCTGTTGAGAAGGTTGGGGTTATTGGTAAGTATAAGTATGATGGAGCCAGGTTTTGTCTGGTGGAACACTCCAGTTACTGTGACACCACATCTGACACCTGATGGAACTCCCTGGGCTGACTCTTCAGCTGCTAAAGTATTATTTTAAATGACAAACTTGTATGAAATTACTTATGTCGTATACTTAACGCTTTCACAGTCTGTGCTATCTAAGTCTACGAAACTTAGCTTAATCGGATAGGCATTTCTATCCCTTAGTTAATGTACTAAGTATAATGCAGGTCTAGTGCGCATGCGCTATATCGAGTCGGACGAGCAGCAGAGCATGCGCGGCGCGGCGCTAGAAGAGGCCATCCTGGCAGACAAGGAGAAGGGACTCGTGCCATTTTGGGTAAGTCTACTTTGTTTATGCTCAAGGCATATCCGTTATAACCAGGGCCCGTAATTTTCATGGCGGTTTCGTGATAATGACGTATATAAACACACAGGATGTTTTAATACGAAATGAGTTAATTATAGATAAAGTCTTCTTCTTCTTTTAAATAATGGTTTCTGTCCGAGTGTTGGACAATTTTGCCAGTGTCACGTATTATAAATATTTGATTATATAATATAAATAGAATAGTATTCCCACTTGGGCGACGTTGTTCGGTAATTGGCCTCGCTATACGTTAAGCTATATGACTTAAAATAGGTATAGTTTCTCAGGAGGCCAAGATCCCGGGATTGCCGCTTGGTGACTAAAGGAGTGACTGAACTCGTTTCAGGATTAATTCTTCATTAGCTGTATACTGCTTCGTTAGTTTACTGCACAATTAGCTATCAATATTACACATTATACAACATTTTGCAAACAAAAAACAATAAACTATTCTAGAGCCGCTATCGCCATCTTGAGTAGCAAATGACAATCAGATAAAGCCTATCAACGTTCGATTTTAACGTCGAACGTCATAGTTTTGACACTATTAATTGCAATATTCTTTCAAACGCAAAACCTAAAACACAATGGATGAAGCTTGACGTCATTTGTCTGTCATCGGCATAAAAATCAAGGACCGTAGATAACCATCAAGATATAACGACGGGAGGACGACTCTTCCATTTCCTATACAAAAAAATCAGCTGTTCTTAAATTGTATGAGTATTCATATTAGATTTGTCAGTTCATATAATGATGGACTTTCATACTTAATGGCTATATCCCTTTAACCTGATAATTTTAAAATAATTGTGACTATCCTGGTTTGCGCTGAAAATAACAAAAATATGTCTACGAGAATTGCACAAATATGGTCAAAAACAAATATGGACAAATATGGTTTGGGAGAGGCCTATGTCGAGCAGTGGACTTCTTTCGGCTGAAATGATGATGATGATGGTCAAAAAGTGGTTAACCCATTCAGCGCCATTGACGACACGTTGTCGTTATGCCTCTCGCGGGAAATGCACGTTATCGGCTACGGCGTAGTGCTACGAGAAATCATTAGCGGACAATAAATACCTACCATGAAGAGTTTATTATTATGACGGGAAGAGGAAGATATAAACAATGTTATTTTTACCAACCTATATATATAGTTATTTCAACAAATAAGTAAGCTAATGTTTAACTTTTACATAATTTTAATTTTCAGCGAGTCTTTTGCAAAATAGGGAAAATAGGTATGTCGGCGAAAAGATACAACTTATACTGGTTAGTTACTTTTTTTACTTGTTTTATATATTTCTGTGTTTTTTTCTAATAATATATGGAATCATATACTTACTTAATTTAAACTTTCGTGAGTCATACTGATACTAAATTGCAACGGTTAACACTCACGTATATTACCAAAATAGGCGCGACATGTTTCGACTGCATCGGGCAGTCATCGTCGGACAGACAGAGTGGTGTTGTCACCTTCGCGCGTCGCAATTTAGCAATATATAGAATAAAAAAACTTATACTTAAATGTACATGGAAAAAAGAGGTACCTAACTACAAGACTTCAATTAGTTTTTTTTATTCGCACATAAAAAAAAACAAATAATGTAAATTATAAATGCCATTCTTTAAATCTAAAACCGTAACGAAAACATAGCTCTGTTTTCACATTTCCGTCTCTAATAATAAATTGCATAGCAATAGTTCAATACAATAACTCTTTATTCCACACCTCATAAAATATGACAACAAAGGAAAAAAATTATACAGGGTGGTTTATGATAATCTGTACATATTAAAATGGTTAAAATTTAGCCAATTATATCGGCGAAACTGTTTCAAACTGTTTTTGATCGTTATTTTTTGTACACATCTTTAAAGTTTCGGTAGGAAATGTGGGTAGTACACCTAACTGACGTATAACTGAGATGTAATTGTTCAAAATTAATAAACAGAATGCATGATCATCATAATAGGCCGATTGTTAAAAACCGACAGTTATGAACACCCACTTTAAAAAAAATCTTTTATAAAATCATTACTTCCGAAAAACAGCTATAAAAATCAGTTTCCTTGCGAAAATATCATCTGCGTGTAAGTATGAAACGGAACAGAGACTACGAAAAGTCTGTCAAAGTAGAGGCGTTTTTCAATCAGGTAAACATGTTCAAAGGGCTTATTATACATGACGATACGATTTGTCACGTGCGATTTATTATTTTGTTTACGAGAAATAATGATTATGAGATTGAAAATGAGAAAGTAAAGAAGTTAAGATAAACATTTTGAAAATGTTCTTAATAGTTCAACTTACACTTACAATAATCTTACGGAAATAATAAAAAACAATTAAATAGTTTCTTATGTATTATCATTTTTTTCGCATCTGTATTGAAAATCGTCGTTCGATACACGTGCGGATATGTAATTATTCACTCGCCCACGGCTCGTGGTAAGACACTGCTACTCGTGGAGTAATGACATACTTTTCGCACTAGCATCGAAATGTACTATAGCACTCACACTATCCACATTTAACGTCAATCTCTCACTAGGACAGGCCGGGACGGGACTATCTGTCAATTTCTATAGGAGCCCTCGGATGTCACGTGAGGTTTTCTATACAAACTGACAGATCGTCCCGTCCCGTCCTGTCCCGCATCCCTTATCCCTGATTAAAACAAGTAAAATAACTAATTAAACATAATCGCCAGCCATCTAAAACTGTAATATTTCAAAGTATGATTTCCTAAAACCATCCCCGGAGACGAGCCTCTGAGAGCTCTGGAAGACAGTTGTTATTTTTAAACCCATGCGCTCTGGGACCAATTTGTTGACTTTAGCTTAGCTTGGTATAAGTGGCGAGCGGCGAGCTTTAAGCTTGGTAGGTTGACGTTTTATAATGAAAGGGGTTTTAATATCGTTGGATAGTAGTTTGTTTGAAAGAGTCAGTTTTGTTGGAAGTTTCATTAGTGAGCTTTTTGTTAAAACCCTATCCACACTAATATTATAAATGTGAAAGTAACTTTGTCTTTTACATCTTCACGTTAAAACCTGCACAGATTAAGATGAAATTTTAGCCCCATGACCTATTTGACTCTTGTATAAATGAACAAAATATATTTATCTGGTTACCTGCGGAATTTTACGACGATCCAATCAACGATACTCCAGTTATCGTTGGATAAACATACATACATACAAACGAAGGATTATCGAAGTAGATTGGTTAGACATTCTGCTAAACTTAGAATTTTAAGTATTAAATTCTCGTGAGACTCGAACATATTAGATAATATTTAAAACGGGTCACTTTAGATTTAAGGTAGGTAGAGGTAGGTAGTTAGGTAAGTTACACTTACTGTATATATTTCGAAAATAAATGTTTTTTAAACGGGTCACTCACGTTATCGTCGATTTTCGCTCGACATGTTTCGTTTCGATCTTTACGAAGAACGTCATCAGAAGCGACCACCGGCGACAAAGGCAAGTCGTGCACTACCCCGACGGGTAGTACATGACTTAAATATTATTTATAAAAAAAAACTTAGCATTTTAAAAACATTTACTGATCCGAATTTATCTGACCTTCATCGCTCCAAGTTCTTGTGTTAGACCAAACATTTGCAGTGGATTATTAATTTGCCTTTCGAGTATTTTCGAATAGGTATCTCTCAAAATATTAAAATATGAACTAATTGTTATTAATTAATCAATAAATATCTGGGCAGTTATATCGTGAGGTTGACTAATCGCAGTTTTTACTTAATTATATTTTTTAGCTTGCTTTATATGTAAAACTAGCGACCCGCCACGGCTTCGCACGGGTTATTGTTATACATATAAACCTTCCTCTTGAATCACTCTTATCTATTAAAAAAAACGCATTAAAATCCATTGCGTAGTTTTCAAGATTTAAGCATACATAGGGATATAGGGACAGAGAAAGCGACTTTGTTGATGCCTTAATTTTTTTAGGTTTGCGTAGCCATCAATAGAGGCCACTCAATTTCTTATTTCAAATTTTTTTGTATACAATTTTTAAAGTTTTAGTGATGCTTCTGTAATCAAGTTTCATCCCGTTGAGCATGTCGCTTAAAATGAACTCGCGTGCATAATTATATCGATAAGTTAGTTGCGCGAGGTGGGACAATATCTCATTTACTTTTAGAAGCGCCTTTAACATGATGCTTAGTTTATGCAACAGTGATATAATAAGGGTTCTTAAAACTTGAGGGTCGCCGTTAAAAAACGAGACAAAGTCGAGTAAAAGACTGCTTATATAGCGAATAAAAGCAAAATCTCGAAAGGTGGCAGAATGTGGAAGACGTATTCCAACTACAAAGAAAAATCAACAGTGTTCATCCTGTTTTTAGAAAAGTTAACTCGAGTTAATTTCTCTGAGAAACTAGTGTCTAAGAAACTGTAACAGTTTTTGAGATATTCAATAAATCGATTTATTCGCTGAACCAGTTTGAAAGGTTACAAAACCATCTACTACTAAGCTGTGTTTTGGCTTGCGCTGGCATGTCTGTTTTAGCTTTGTCATACTTGATACTTAGGCCCACTTGCACCACCCAGGACTAGCCACTAACCCAGAGTTAACCCGTCAAACTCCATACAAAAAAAACTTTTAAATACGGGTTATGTGGCTAACACCGGTTGATGCAAGTGGCCCTTACTTTCATGTAAATCCAAAGGACCTTTTAGAATGTCCATTTATTACGAACTAGCGACCCGCCCCGGCTTTGCACGGGTTATTATTATATGTAGGCACATATAATGCATGCAATTGCCGCATGGCATTAAGTTCGCCTTTTGTACATTAAGCTTATTTTTTGTACAATAAAGTTTAAATAAATAAAATAAATATAAACCTTCCTCTTCAATCACTCTATCTATTAAGCATACATACATACATACATACAGACAGCGAGAAGCGACTTTGATTTATAGCATGAAGTGATTATGAAAAATGAAAAAAAATTGACAAAATACGATATACCTATTACCGTACAAAGCAATGACAAAATACGATATATCGTATTTTGTCATTAATACGATAATACGATATATCGTATTTTGTCATTGCTTTGCTTGCTTTGCATTGCTTGTAATAGAAGCTAGGTATACCTAGCTCCTATTACCGTCAACAACAACAATCAACAACATGCCAACATGTCAAGCAACATGTCGAATTTTACAGAAATAAAACTCTGAGCATTTAATTGTATCGTAAATTTACGTTTTCTTTTGTTTCTCCTCCAGGTATGCGCGACCCTTGGCACAACAGGCTCGGTAGCTTTTGATAATTTGCGCGAAATAGGCACTGTTTGTGACAAGCATGGCGCCTGGCTGCATGTGGATGCCGCGTACGCCGGCAGCGCGTTCGTTTGTCCTGAGTACAGGTACATTGCATAAGTTATGCGGATAACATGGTGCTGTTGAGCGCGTCGGTTTGTGGTATGCGCCGGCTGCTTCATGTGTGTGAGGAATATGCATTAAGTCATGGCCTAAAATACAATGAAAAGAAGAGCCAGTACATGATTTTTGAGAGCAGTCGCAACCGGGTATGTGAGTTTCCGCCTATCCACCTCAATGGTGTCTTGATGGATCGAGTCGACCATTTTAAATATCTAGGTCATATCGTTGCGGCTGATCTCAAAGATAACCTGGACATGGAGAGGGAGAGGAGAGCCTTATCGGTGAGGGCGAATATGATAGCCCGCAGGTTTTCCAGATGTTCTAAAGAGGTGAAGGTCACTTTGTTTAGGGCATTCTGCACCTCCCTCTATACGTGCAGCCTGTGGGTGAAGTATTCGCAACGGGCCTTTGGGGCTCTCCGAATCCAATATAATAACACGTTCCGGGTTCTGATGGGACTGCCTCGCTTCTGTAGCGCATCAGGGATGTTTGCGGAGGCGCGCGTCAGCTGTTTCTATGCGACCATGCGCGGGCGCGCGGCATCCCTGGTGCGCCGGGTGCGGGACAGTCCCATCAGAATTCTTAGGATGATAGCGGATAAACCCGATTGTGCTATTTTGTTGCACTGTGAGGGGCTGCACTCTCCCACCAGTGCTATACAATGGTAGGTTTGTTTGTATATGTATAATATATAGGTTTAATGTTTCTTTTTTTTTTATGTGATGAGTACTTGTAAAATATGTGTCCAGTTACACGAAATAAATAATTTTGAATTTGAATTTTGAATTAGTAGATTGTACAGTCAACAACACAGCTGTGAATACAGCCAAAGTGCCAAAAATATGTATCGCGACCTTAATTCTCTGGCAATAAATTTCCGTATACATATTTTTGGCATTTTGGCTGTATTCACGGCTGTGTTGTTGACTGTACATTTTAGACGAGGCTAGTTATTTACTGGTGACGAGGCGAGTGTAACAAGGACCAATATAGTAGTTGAGGATAAAATGGGTATTTATGCTTGAGTTATACACACTCTGCTTTTCACTTCAATAAATATTTAAAAATAAAAATAAAATAAAATTCATGATTTCAGACTAATAAGTGTCCATAGTTTTTTAGTAACAATAATAAACTTAAATAAATTTAGTTAGTACCTAGTCCGAAGTGGAGTGAGGATCAATGCCAATGATGGTTCCGGGGGGCTCCGGCTGCCTGCGATGTTGCTTTATGCCCTAGAGCATGAAAAGCGATTTTATGTCGCCTAGCCACGACTTAAAGTCGATCTTTCCAAACAAGAGTTTCAGAACGGGTCACATTTCACACACTACGCGGTTTTGTTCATTTTGATAGTTTTAGTGTGTTCTTGTCAGTTTCTATAGAAAGAATCACGTGAACGTGATTGCTCGGAGCTCTTGGAAGTCACGAGACGTTTTCTATAGAAACTGAGAGATCGTTGCGGCCCGTTCTAGTGTGAGTGATTTAACCGTTATTTCAATAATAAATAGAAAGTTCGCGAGAGTTATTTTTTTTTTTCAGGCAGTGGATGAACGGGCTAGAGATGGCAGACTCGTTCGCTTTCAATCCCACGAAGTGGCTGTTGGTAAACTGCGATTGCACTGCCATGTGGTTTGTATTTTGTATTATATGGAAATTAAAATGTCTAGGATAGCGAAGGTATTCATCGCCTTGGGCGAGTTCAACTCGTAGTCTGCTGGATTGAACAATTACTGCATATACGAGTATACGGATATTAAACATGCATATTAAACGGCTTCCTAGCCTAGTTGATAGTGACCTACGAAGCAGGAGGTCCCAGGTTCGAATCCTGGTCAGGGATTTGTGTGTTTATCACGAATAATTGTTCCTGAGTTATGGATGTTTTCTATGTATAAATATGTAACTATCTATTATATATATCGTCGCCTAGTACCCACACCACAAGCCTTATTGAGCTTACCGTGGGACTAGGTCGATTTGTGTAAGATTGTCCCACAATATTTATTTATTTATATATATTTATGTAATTATAGTAACTGTACCGGTCATGGGGCATTTAAGGGCGAATTCGGAGTATTTTTGATACCTGTAAAAGTTGTACTGTTAAATGGGCTAAAAGTTGAAAGTCCTACTCTTATTTTACATTTCTAAAGTGTTTCATAAAAAATAGGTATTATTAACGGCTTCAAAGTAATAGGCAAATGAAAACTAATATTTTTTGGACGATAATGGGATGTCTCAGTGAAAACTAGTCCAATATCAGTAAATATATACCGGGTGTTTCCTGTTATAGGAGCGATTTAATCGTAGGCGGTGCTCCTCAAGCCTAACAACTTTTGTTTAACGACTTTTAAAAATTATGTATTCTTTAGGTTTTCACTTTTTCATACAAACTAAATAGTATTTTCAATGTACGTTAACATAAGCCTAATTGACGTCTCTTGTCATAGTAAACGCTGAACAAACGTTTTTCAGATTGGGGAGTACTGTCTACGATTAAATTTATTGCTACTATTACAGGAAAAACCCGGTATAAACATTTCTGCAATAACAACTGATTGCAAATTGACCTTGATTAATTGTTAACTCAATTAACGGAATACATGCTTGTTGAACAAAAATATAAAAAGTTGTAACACAGATTTAAAGCTTAAGCCGCGTCGGCCTAACCTCCTTCGTCCCACCGCCATTTCGGAGCGACGACACGGAAATGACCAAAAACCACAATCTTTAGCACTGGTGTCAATGTTAAAATGGTTCCAAAAAGTATAAACGGCTTAATGTTTTTTGCATTAAGCAATCCATTCCCATACGCCGTCCATTATCGGTGGGTTTACTTTATTTTCCCAAAAAAATATGTTTTTGTAATTTCAATAAATGAAATCGAATTAAAATGGTCAAAATAAAATCATGTCCTCCTTAGATATGCGAGTATAGTACCGTAAGAGTATAAACCACGTCATTTTACCTTCGTATTCAGTCAAAAATTAAACACCCTACGTTCCAAGCCCTTTATAGCACTCGTTTTCACAGGGTTAAGATGATGGCTGAGAGAATGCGAATTCTCTCCATCAATCAAAAAAGTTACTTGTGCAAACTACCTATATACAAAAATAATTAAAAAACAAAGGTTGGTCTACAATGCCCAGAGGGGCTTATAAAGCTAGTAATACATAGCCTGAAGGGCATTCTTTAATTAAAATAAAAAATTGTAAAAAAACCCTGTGAGGATTAATATACATACAACTTACGAACGCTTCCCTAACTGGCTTATGGGGCAGAAAGAAGCGACAAGAAAATTTCCCCATTTTGCCTCTTTTATCCGTTTTCAATCTTTTCAAACAAGGTGAAAACGAGTGTGTAAAGGGCTCGAAACGTAGGATCATAGTGGTAATAAACGCGATTAATCCGTTCTAAAGTGTTTAATTTCAATGAATAACAATCGCGGTAACGGAAGACAATATTCTTATTCAGTAATTATTTGTCACCACAAGCATTGCTTGGTGTCGTTTATACCTATTATAGGCCTCAAAAGGTATGTTATATATTGTGTTCAATTAAAATAGAGGTAGACCTAGCAGGCATGATAACTTCAATAACATTTTCAGGGTCCGGGACAGTACTGCTCTACACAGAACCTTCAATGTGAACCCAATTTATCTAAGACATGAGAATTCAGGTAAGCTACGGCCTGGCCACCCTACTCTAGTCAGTTCGAGTCCTATGTATGCGTGTATGTGTTGTTTCTATGTATGCGTGTATGTATTTATTTATGTATATATATCGTCGCCTAGTAAATAATGCAAGTTTTGCTCAGCTTGGTCCTTGGTCGATCTGTGTCAGATTGTCCTAAAATATTTGTTTAAATTCATACTTATCAATATTTATTTATCAACATCAATGTCAAATTTTCCCCTTTTTATTTACACAATTTCAAAAGACTTGATTAAGTTATATTTTAATCTGTTCCTTGGTTTATTAAATTTGGTAAATATTTTATGGAATCCTGCAAATAATTTGAAAAAATGATTAGTGAACGATATATTAATTATAACAATTTTATTTCAGGAAAAGCTATCGATTATATGGTAAGTCAATATATTTTTCTAAGTGTTATATTATTTTCCTTACGAATGAAATATGTTTATTATTTATTTTATAACATCAAAACTACAATTTAGTTGGAGCGTTGGCTCAGCGGTACGTGTGTCTTTCAATCGAAGGTCACAAGTTCAAACCCCGGTTATGTACGAAATATCAGTTGATACTTACCGATCACTTTTCGGTGAAGGAAAACATCTCGAGGAAACTGGAATTATCCCAATAAGACTTAGCTTACCTTCCGAGTTGGGAGGTCAGATGGCAGTCGCTTTTGTAAAACTTGCGCCTACGCCAAACCATTGGAAAAAGTTGCCAAAGCGGATCCTACGCTCCTTGAGCTGTGTCATAAGCCGAAAAAACACTAGGAAGTAGAAGAAAATAACAATTTAATTGGCAACTCCACAGATTTTAGAGACATTTACTCATGATTTTTTGATGTTGCTATATTTTATTATTATTCAAATTATAGGTAGGCTCACAAGTTTCAAACGTGAAACGCGTTTTACGCACCAAAGACGTTAAAATTAATGATGACATTATCATTAATGATGAACTTAAAACAAAAGAAGATTTGATTGATGAAGATTCCCCTGATGATGGATTCAATAGTGGGGACTCGAACCATGATCTGTACGATGATGAAGAAGGTCTGCATGGTTATGACAAGATGTCACCAGGGTGTGGAGAGAAGATACAGCTGGAGAATCCGGAGAAGAAGGAATATTTAGTACGGAATTTTAAAAATGGTGGTGGTTCTATTAACAATGGTAGTGGGGATGAATAAATATTAAGAGCGATTTAAAATAATATAAGTGAAGTGTAAAATGCTTGATTGATGGTGCTTGGTTCTTTGGAGTTAATGTTCTAAATTCGAAAGCTGTTTTTATTCAAAGTTTACATCTTACTAACAAACTTATACCTATAATTAAAGCTCTCAGATATAATAAATAAGAAAACCTTAATATTTATATTAATATATTTTTACGCAATTATCCTAACTTCTAAGATTTTTTTAATTATGAATTTTATTTCTCGCTTAAATATATACAACAAAATCTTACAATACAACCGCGGAAACAGAAGACAATACTTTCTTTCATTATATGCCTATGCTGATTATTCCTCCATTTGATTCACCCTTTCCTCTTTAAAAATGCCATAATCTTTTCAAACACAGCAACTTATAAACGGTGGCGGTGACTCAATTTTGACCCTATTTTTCATTTTTGTTTTTTTTTTGCCTTCAGCATTGGCAGATCCCTCTGAGTCGTCGCTTCAGGGCTCTAAAGCTGTGGTTCGTGTTGAGGAACTACGGGGTATGCGGTCTTCAGAAACATATTAGAGAGGTAATTGTAATCTTATACGTATCATTATGTTTTTTTTTGTGGAAGTACTTTTCGAACTAATTTAAATTAATGTAGGTTTCCAATTCGACTGTGTGTTTTTTCTAGATGCGAAAAATTGTATTGCCGAGGTCGATTAAGTTTTGGTTCTGATCTGATGCGATTAATGAGGAAAAGAGGAAATTCTGTTAATTTGAAATGTTTGTAAGTTCTTTGTTTTATAACTCAATTATTGTCTTTTAGAAACCCTCGATTGTTACGTTGAATTACTTCATTGTTTTTTAATTAATCATCTCTCATCTTTGACGAATGAGTGAAAATTGTAATGGGTTTAATTTTTTTATTCCAGAGCATTCGTTTGGCGCAGAAGTTTGAAGCTTTGGTGTTAGCTGACCAGCGATTCGAGATTCCGCAACCAAGGAATTTGGGTAAGGAATATCTTAATATATAGAAACTACTTTCATAATAACACAGATTATATAATATAGTATGACAAGCGAGCGAGCGCAGTAACAGTAGGACAAAAAAACTATATCCACCCCTTTTTTCAGGGTGCTAATACTAGCATAAGAAAAAGACAGTATGATGCTCTCTATCCTACTGTTACTGCGCTCGCTGGGTTGGCAGACTATAGTACTTAAGAACAGATGTTTATCTGTCATAGAAAAAGCCAAAATAAATAATTGACGCTCGCACCCGTGCTCCCCCGCACAAGACTAGGATTGCCATCGATTACATAATACTCTTATGATACCAGTGGTATCACTCCGGGTTTTACGATACAAAATCTTCCGCCTACGGGTGGTATAAACTGTCGGGGTTCGCGCAACGCGCATTAGCTCATGGGTGCATTCAGATATATTTATATTTACACAGCATTTAAGAATATTTTATAAGAAGCTGTTCACACTCGCTGGACAGGGATTTCCCTACAAGTCGAAGGTCCGATTAAAATCGGGGCCCGACATCCACCAAGTGGGAACCGATTGTTACCGGGAAACGTTTTTTTTACCAATCTCTGAGTCGAGTAATTGAGCTGAAGAACTTTTCAATATGTTTGGTTTGATTTGGGGATGATGATGGAGGACATTAGTCGGGAGAAATTATAGTTTATAAATGTGGCTTATAATTTTATTTTCTTTCCAGGCCTGGTGGTCTTCCGTATGAAGGGCGATAACGAACTGACAGAGCGTCTGCTTAAACGCCTAAACGCGCGTGGCTACATCCACGCTGTTCCGGCGTGCTTCAAGGGCACATACGTCATCCGCTTCGCTGTGACTTCGCAGAGGACCACCAATCAGGATATTCTGGGTAAGTATTTCTTATCGTTTCAGCCGAAAGACGTCCTCTGCTGGACAAAGGATTTCCATTATGTACAATTGTGCGCCAACCGTATCTTTCAGTTCCAACGGTCCTGAGCATGCTGCGGACCACCTTTATTATTTATTTAATTATTAAGTACAGGGATACATCTTAAAACTAAACATAGTCCCACAAAACTCAAGAAAACTGAGTTTGTCTGTGGAATCAGGAGTTTACATTACATATTTAAATATATGTATATTCTATGTTATAAATTGTTTATTTATTTATTATTGTAGTGTTTTTTTTAAAGTCTTTTGTATTTGTTTAGATTATTTTCTGAACGGATATCTTCAGGCAAACTATTCAATAGGTACGGTAGGCGTTTCTTTAGGGTTCTATCACCGTAGTAGTTGTTAATCCTAGGAACGAATAGTTTGCCTTGTGTCACAGACTTTGTGTTATAAGCGTGGCTAACAGGTGCCAGCAAGGGATTTGTTGAGTTAAGCTCTGGACGACTATGGTTATTTATTGCAAGTAAATATTTATGTTTTAAACTAACCGGTAAGATTTTACAAATATTAAAAAGAAGTCTGTAGTTACCTTTACATTTAAGCTTGGTTTTATTGTCAACCAATAATTTCAAAAATCTGATCTGCATATTTTCTAGTTTGTCGATAGTGGATTTAGTTGTGAGACCATAGCTGTCTAGAGCATAACTCAGTATGGAATCGACTAGCGACATATATAAACATCTTAGTGTGCTGATAGGAACTCGGTATCTTAAGTGAAAGAATTTACCTAATAAAACTCTTAATTTTTCATAAATAAAATTAACATGATATGACCAGGACAAGTGTTCATCAACTTTGATCCCAAGGTAAGTAACGCATTTAACTTGTTCTATTGGTTCACATGGACAGCAAGACATATTTTGGTGAAAGCAAGAGAAAGTGTGGGCATATAATTGTGAAGGGATATTTTTTGATGGTACATAAGGGGATTGAATTATTAGAAATTTAGTCTTGTTGGTGTTGAGAACTATCCCATCGTCATGAGACCACTTGACCTTGTTGGAAACCTACGCCGCGCCACGCAACTAACTACGATCTCAGCGGCGATCATCCATCACCCCATTCTAAGGTTAATCGTCGGGTTAGCGTCGTGGTGCTAAAGGATTTGAGTGCCGTGCTCTGGGGCCGCTCAAATGCACCTACTAGCGACTCAATTGCTTCTGGTAACTGTGGTTACCAGCTGTCACCCTTATTTTACTAGGCAATTGAGTCCACCAATAAATATGAAGCAACTGAGTGGCTAGAGTTGTGCCCGCTCGGTCTTTGAAGGGGGCACTCCCATCCCGTTCAATCGGTCAAAGGAAATAGTTCGGTCTTTTAGGTGTTTAGTTCAGTGAGAATTTTGACGTCTGGGAATGAGTAACCGGTTAGGCTATACAGAGCGTGGAACTAATGATTATAGGTAGCTCTTCACTGCGGATATTTGCGTTTTTGCTTCCCACTCACACCAGATAAATTTTGCTACAATGCGAGCAAGAGGCAAAACGCAAACACCCAATGTGTGGTGTAATTGTCGGACTCAGCTTCGCTTCGTCGTCCTCGAAATTCGGTTTCCCGGCCTCTGCAATAATGTACTATTTCAGATGATTGGAACGAGATCAAGACCGTGGCTTCTGAGATACTGATGGAGGTGTTCGGCTCGGAGAACGGAAACATCGATGTGCCGAAGAAACTCAGGATCTCTCTCAAAGGTAAATGGTTTTTAAAATAGTTTTGCAAAGAAATGTACCCGGTATCGGTACAAAATGAGTTATTCTCAAAAATAGTAATCGTATATTAGTTTCAAATTAAGTTTTTGAATTTTTTTTTTTCATAGTATAATTATTTATTTACCATATAAAGAAAAACATAATTATAGGTATATAAATTCATATAAACTTAAATAAAACTAAACCTAAAATGTCGCATCTTAAGAAAATACATTAAAGACCTTGCTCCAATTTCACCATACTAAGAAATTATCTATTTATTGACGATAATTTACGATTTTATTAAAATCATCTAAATGGTAACAAATAAGCACACAGCCCGCGCGATGGTGAGCGAATTCCGTAACCTATGGATGCCTATAACGCCAGTAATTCAGTCATTTTAGGAATTTTCACACTTGTCAACTCGTCAATAAATAGATAATTTCTTGGTGAAGACTTTTTTACAATTGTCACGAGATCAATTAGTGTTTTAAAGAATTGTCGGTAGTTTTTGACATGAGAATGGTCCTGTGTCGGATTTTCATGACATATGTCGTGTTATTTGCGACAAATGTCAAGAGCTCGTCACAAAAGTGTAAGTTTTTAATGGTAATAATGATGATTTTATTTATTAATAACACGTTGGCGGCAAACAAGCTCACAGCCCGCACAATGGTAAGCGGCATCTGTAACCCATAGACGCCTGTAATACGCCTGTAATAATGATGCTGACAATTGTCACACCAGTCGCCGTGGTGAAATTGCCGATAAACCGCCCCGATAGGTTCCCGACACAAACGTGCCCATCACGCTCGCAGCGTTTCCGCGCTGGGTCACGATAGACGAATATTAAATATATTTACAATGATGGCGGTCCAACGTTGGTCCTTCAAACCAGTCTAAATTTAATTACTGACTAGTTCTAGATATCTGGATTATTGATCATTAGAGATTTTATAACGAAATAATATTTTGGTCCTTCGAACCGGGTCAGTACACAGTCTTTTTTACCGTATTGGCAAACACGTTAATCATGTGAATGATGTTGATCTAATTTTATAACTCTAGATACCCGTGAGCTGAACGCGACCTTCGGAACTAGCCTGCTGCTGGCCAACAGTCCGATGAGCCCTAAGATCGTGAATGGGACTCACGCCGCCATCTGCGACTATGAGCAGGTGCTCACATCCTGTGCGCAGACGTTTGCGCAACTGAAGATGGAGCCCAAGGACAGCCCTGGTAGGTCAACTTACTTTTAAATCATCTGTATCAACAGCCTGATGGCAGGAATCCCCATTCTGCCAACAGATTATGTAGATTTCAACTGTTACTGTTTTGAAATTATATTTTCTACAACATTGGGTGGTGTTGTTTAATATTGTATGATGTAGGTATACAGTCGTGGAAAAACTTTATTTGTAGACTTTTTTTTTAATAGGAAACTAATTTACAGAAACTAACAATTCACATAAAGTATGGTTATAAAAACGTTGTAGTGTATCATGTCATATCATAAAAATAGCTATAATTTTAAAAATATTATTTACAAGTGATAGCTTTGTAAATAATATTCTCAGCCGCGACCATGACCAGTGAAACCTGTGTCGAAACGTCGGTAAATAAGGTAAACAAATTAATTCGCGTTAGACCCGTTTAATAATTATGTTTAAATAATATTCTAATCATATTACTCGTATATGGTTGTGGTTTGATAATCTACATGTCATTTAAACATGACGGCAACGTCAGACCAATATTGTCCAGCACATGATCAATTAACTAGAGATTGGTGTCAATGCTGACGATAATGATTGATCAGAGATGCGCCGGCGCATCCGCGCGATTAAGATGTGCGGGAAGAAACTCTCCCTTGACTCCTGCATGGACATGGTGCAAGGGATGATGGTGGAGCGGTCGCTGCCGCTCTGCCATGAGGAGGGGGAGGATATTTCGAATGGTTGGTGGTGGTTTTGCATGCTGACTTTCAAATAGGATGTAACAGTGTGCTTTAAGTTTAATCACGTAGTATTGCTCAGATCTTAGATATTATAATACTGTTAAGTCTCATTTTCTTGAATAATACTTAGCGGAGCTTGAGAAGGAATTTAGTTTTCTTTTTCTAGTCCAATATTACTATTTTGTGGTAGTAAATAAGGCTTGCAGGTCAGAAATTGTTTTGTATGGGCCATTCTGGAATTCCAGATTCGGAAATACAAAGCAATCCCGGAACTGCAAGTATTGGTAGAATGTATTTGTATTATTTTCTTTAGCAGCATTTCATCTATCACTTTTTTCACAAATATTTTTGTGTGTGTGTACATATTCGCAGCTTGGTCCAGGTAATGTAAAAAGCGGCCACCTTACTTAACGCTTTTATACATGTCCTGGGTGCGTAGTGAACATGCCAATTGGTCACGCTCAAAAGCGTATCGTAGTTATCTCTCTCTATCACTCTACTTATACTTATCAGTGTGACAATGACAGTTGAGCCGTTCTCTTTGACTTGTCTCGTGGTTAAAAATTTCTGATTTAGAATTTAAAAAAAAACTTGTTACTTCCCCGAATAATAACTGTAAACTCACCATCATAATTTAACTCAACACAGCGTGACGGAGTGGTCAATCGGAAGGCGGTTTCCGTTGAAAAGGAGTACTCTGTCACTGTGTTTTCTAGAAAACTACTGAAAAGAAATATACGTTAACAGCGTGAAAATAACTATTAAATTGTTTACTTCAAAGACAATATTGTTTTTTTCTACTATTGTTGTTGTCTTTCTACTTACTTCATTGTCGGTACGAAAAGGAGAACTGGGTGTGTAGCCAAGATGCCAATCGCTCACGCTCGGTCGCTAACGAAACGCAAATGTCATTCTCACACTAATAACGAAGAGTGATAGAGAGAGGTAGCTACGATACATTATTAAGCGTGAGCGATTGGCATCTTGGCTACGCACGCAGCCCTGTTGAGTTTTGTTCGTGACTGAGCGTTAGCGATTGGCAGCTTGGCTACGCACACTGTACTGAGTGTAGTAGTGTACTAATTAGAAAAAACTCTAGTATTGATTTTATGTTTGAGTATGGTTACTATTTGACTTTTATTGTCGATTATTTTCATAGGCTCTGTTTGATGTTGATTTTGTTTGTTATTTTTTTACTTATTTTGCTCATTGTATTCTAGGTGCCAAAGTAAACAACATTGGATCCAATTAGATAAATGTGTGAGTAGTTTTGAAGTTTTGATTGTGGGTTTATATATTTGTTAAAGCTCTCTTAGTTTTACAGTTTAAGTAGATACTAGATTTATAGGTATTTTATATAGTACTGCATGATCTTAAGGCCCTTGGAGATTAAACTCATAAAGACGAAATTACTAAATATTTTTGTGCTATATTTGTTTCATGTAATCGATCAACTTAAAACATTTGCGTGGAGTTGATAAAATTAATAGAATTATCGCAATTGATTTCTTATTTTAGTTCTTTTTTTAGAGGTCCATAAAAACGACGAATTAAAATACACTTATTAGAAAAACTAACAAAAACGCACATGTCTGAAAAAATTGTAGGTTTATGTTTTTTCTTCTATTACACGTATTCTCCAATTGACGTATTTTTTTTCTATAAAGTAAATTAAACTCCAGGATCGAGCCCCGGTGACAGGTCCTCACTGTCTCCTTCACCTGTCACCATTAAACAAGAGGCCAGCCCAGAATCGAACCAACTACAACTACCCGCCAGACAGTACCGCTCCAAATCAGTCGACGTCTCTTTAACAGGCCTCAAACTTGATGACGCCAAAATAACTTTTGACGTTAAAAACAACGAAATCATCATAACACCTACAGGCTCTAAAGCTATCACCGATCCCGTAAATTATGGACAGAAATCAGTACATTTCAGTGATTCAGAAGAAAAACTAAACATTGGAGACAAAATCACTCAAGCATTCGAAAATTTCCAAGACGGTCTGCAAAAGATAAGCGAATTTAGACAAATTGACAATGAGAATAAAGTTGAAGGTAAAGATGAATGTGATACAAAACTTACTATAAGAGGGCCTGGTAGTTATATTAAAAAGCTAATACAGCAGTTTAGTGAAGATCCTTTTGGAAGCGAAGATGCTAAGCCTGAAGCTGACAGGGCCAGCTCGAGTCAAACAATAAAGGAGAAAGCTGATGCTATTTGTAAAAAGTGTTTACATTACAAGGGTAAGGTATCTAAGTAAATGTGTAATTGGGCAATAATAATTACGGCAATGATAACGATGTATTTTAAACGTTAATGTAAAGTGACCATGGCAAATCTGAAAATATATATATATAGATTTTTTGCTAGGTGATAGAGAATTGTGTCCATGATATCTGTGTACTTAGTTATTTTTTGACGTAGTTAGGTAAAATATTAAAATATAATCAACTTTAATAAAATATATGTAATATTTATCTATTGTGCTGCTGGATATTGTTATAATAGCTTAGTATATAATATTTCTTTTAAAATTAATGGCGGTTTAATACATAGGCGGTATAATTGGAAAAATAGTGTTTGTTGTTCTAATTAGTATGTATACTAAACTTCGTTCAAATATGAATAGCTAAGTAAAGATATTAACGTGTACTCAATTTTGTTGTATTTTATGTATACGATACAATACTCACTTGTTTATACTGATATCATATCACACACTCATAAAAGTGTAGGGTGTCAGGCTATTTTTGATCAGTGGCGTAGCTAGGGGAAGTGGTGCCCAAAGCCAACAAAATCAAATTAGCAAACACTCCCCAGCGGCGAGCGATTAAAAAAAATGTAGCCTCGTTGACATTTACTGAATGCCGTATTTTCCGCCCCTTTATTAGCCCCCCCACGCTACGCCTCCGGTTTTGACTATAATGACTATATAAAGTAGTGGCTAGTAGTGGCTTGACGCAAAAGTTATGTCAAAATTTAAATATTTAGATGCTAAGTAAATCAAATTTATTGTGTGTTGTCATATCAAGATTTATTCGCTGAGCACATTTATAATGTTTACAAAAAAATTGAGGTATTTGAGTATTTTAATATATTTATTGTATTTTGTACCATATATTTTGCAGTTTAATGTATTTAAATCTCAGTGTAACTTAATAGTTATATATTCATAAATAATAATGTCTCGTTAAATTCCCGTATTTTTAAGATTACTAAAATGGGCTGGGTAGGAAATATAGTAATTATAATGATTAAATTAACAAAGCACAATATTTTAATGTATGCATATATTATTGAGTTGTACTTAAGTATGAAACGTTGGCTTTAGGAAGTAATTAAGCATAATATTATGAAATTATATAGATTTAGTTAACTACCTGTACGCTCTCAAAGTTTTCGAAGTTTTTTTTCGTAAATTTTTAAAATCGGCTCCGTCTACGGTCTTTCAAACATGATTTTATTGTATTAAAATAAATAGTGTTTCTTCTAAAACCGTTTAAAAACATGAATTATTTTTATTGATAAAACTCATCAAACAAATTCTAAATATGTTTGTTAAGGAAATATTAGATACAGATGTATAAGTTCGTAATTTAACATATGATAACTGTGAAAAAAATGGCGTTATCAAGTTTTAAAATATACCCCTTGCTGAATTGTGATTATAAATAAATTATAAAATATAACTCAAATTATATAAGTATCTACATATGCATTAAATTAACGAATACTTTTTATTAAAATATACCATCGTGAGAGATTATGGGAAATATAATTACATTTTATTTCCAAATATTATCAAGCGATGATATTTTGTATATTATTAAACTCAAACTGCTGTGCTTTATCAATAATATAGTAAAAATTATTAGCTTAAGAAACTTTTACTTTAGTGCATAAATAAAATTATTAAAAAAATATACCACAAAATAGTTGTCTAAATGCTTATGTTGTAGATTTAGTGATTTGAGGAATTAATATTATATTCGATGCAAATGATTTTGTGTTTTATTTCATATCACTTATAGTATATATCAGTCATTTTGAAAAATAAAGAGAGCAAACCAGTTAACACATTTTGGGATGGTAAAATAATATAAGCCCCTATGCAGTGATGTCTGTCTAGTGCAAAAAAAGTTGTATTTTTTATATTATAAGGAATGTGTTATGAACGGTTAGAGTAATCTTCTGCTTCATAAAACTTGAAGTCCTATTTTTATTTGAAAAATAAATAAGAAAATAATGAAAAATTCCTCCTTTCCCCAATTTTTTTAAAATATTGGTGTACTTATACATATTTAAACCTAGTGACTCTGTGCTAAACATCTCGAGAGCATATTAATTATGGGCTTAAGCGCTATTCCTGTGTGTGTGGCACTTTAGTCATTGTGTAAATTTTCACAATTTCACACATTTTCTGAAAAATAAAAGACAAAATCAACAATCCTATAGAACCTATCCTATTGAGAAATGCGACTTGTAGAGGAGATCAATCGGATATACGATAGCATTTTTGTTCAAGCTGAATGCTCGGTCAAAAATTATTTGGAATGGATTGATGGAAGAGATCACGCAAATAAATAAACAATTGTATTGATTATTTTAATAGATGCATAACAGTCGTAAGAATATTATAAACATTGTCTACTTATTTAAAATCATAAATCGTAAATTATCATTGAGCGATTCGCATTTTTACATAAAATATACACTTTCCATGAAATGGTAATCCAAAAATATTAAAAATATAATATAACTCTTTGTCAATAATACACAGAATTAATTACATTACGAAATTATTGATTAATAGAATGGTAAAATGTACATTTTTTTGTAATTAGAAAAATACTTTCGTTGCAGAAAAAATATGTCAAATTAAACAAAAATTTCGAGGAACAATCTGAATTAATTTAGTTATAATTTTTCAGTTCTTAAAATTTATTAATATTACTATTTAACAATAAATAAATGCATTTTAATGTACAATAATTACTAAAATTAATAAATATACAAATGTGTATATTACAAATGCAGAAAATGACACATTAGAAAGTGTTTAAGGACTAAATGTTTTTTATTTTTATTTTAACATTTATGTATGGGTAATATTACATAAGATTTTATTAAATAATATATATAAACAGTAGTGGTATATAGAGAGCTGTTTTTTATTTTAAAAACATGTAATCTAAAAACACTTTCATTTATTTACAAAATAAATGCATACAATTTAATTAACACTACAAAAACAATTAAGGGTGGGTAGACAAACGTCGCATGATTTAAGAATAGATTTATAAATAATTTCTAGATTAGAAATATTTTACTTAGAAAAAAGTAGCTCATAAATGCAAAATTTGATATCGTGTTGAATCGATCAATTTGACAATATCTGACGGTATTGACAACTGAAATATAGATATACTTTCACAAAAAGGTGCAATACCTTTCATGAAAAAACTAAAGGTATAGGCTGAAAAAGTATTACCTAAGTCAAAACCCCTCTTGAATATTTGGATCAATATTTTGTATTAAGACGTTGTAAGATTTGCAGGATCATGTTTACATAAAACAAGTAGTTTAATATAGTAATTTATGCAACAGTGATATAATAAGGGTTTTTAAGAACCAATTATAAGCTGTTGCATACGCTAGTTTTTCTACTACAGCTAAAATAGCGTAAAGAGCAAAATCTAGAAACGTGGCAGAATAGGGAAGATGTTGTGCCCACTATAGAAATAAAAAAAAAACAACAACAGTGCTCATATATTATATGAAAATCCATAGGAGCAGTGTTCTTATGGAATACCATAGACAACTTTATAATGTATACTTTTTTAATCTTTATCAACGTTATAAGTGCTGGAGTAGAAAAAAATAACAAAAGACACTTTTCCCAGAAGTAACATCGTATAAGTGGTTATTCGATTATCAGTCCCATCAGGTTCCATGATCTTGATGATGACGAAGCCTGATAGCCTTGAACGGAGTCCAAAAATTATATTTTCCCATCAGTGTTGCCAAATTGATTAAATACTAATTAAAGTTATTATTAGGCATTCGTACCTGCGTAATTTTTACTCACGTTAAATACTGGCTTTAGCTTTACAAAAAAGAAAGCAAATCATTCGACGGCTCGTTTTCGATTGTCACTCACCTGGCGGCGCCGATCATGCGTTGGCCTTGTGTAAAAATAAAAAAGCTATCGTAAAACATGAATTAAATCATTTATTATTTATAATAAATGTTTTGATTCATGTTTGCCGCGAATGCAGGAGGTCGCTGGTTCAATTCCAGCCCTGCTCACCGAGTCACTTTTTCTGTAGTATATGACATCTGTTTCAATTTATAAAATAATAGAGATGTCAAAGTGACGTGTGAATGCTTCCCGCTAGACCCTCGATCCACTCGCGGAGACTTCCGGTTGATACACAAGATGGCGAACATGTCTCCAGAATAGTTTTATTTTTATTTTTGTTTACATTTTTAATGTAAATGCTAGTAAATATTGATAGCGTATGAAAAATTACCCTTGAGACGCGTCTTACTATTGTTTTTTCATTACCCGGTAGTTCCGAAATCATACTGCCTCTTGCCTTTGTAAATAAACTATCTCCTTACCAAGTACCTCACCGTACAGTCGGTGCCCTCACATAAGTATCCACCCCACACATGCAAGCGCGTAGCGCGGGTGGATACTTATGTGAGGGCACCGACTGTATAACGTCGCTCTAAGAGCAAATTATTAACTCACAGTACATACATTGTAGCCCCTGTGGCAATTACCTTGACACTGACTAAATTGTCCTACTTGACAGAGCCATTTTATTAAAAAAAAACTGAACTGAATTGATCCACTAGCGCCCCTAGCGGTAATCATTTTCCTAATTTAAGTGTAGGTCTGCTTAGAGAGTCTATGGCAAACCGTGAACGAAGCTTGTTACAAAAAAAGAGCCAAAGCTTCAAGCCCTCAGATCTGGTGAATCTAATTTTGTAGTATACCTACGACGTATTTCGGTAGCAACGACCGCCAGATGACTACAAAGTACTTGGTTACATCGCCAACGCAATGGGAGCTACCGTATTGTCGCTCACCAGGCGGCGCCACTCATCCGTGGGTCCTGTGTCAGTATGAGAGAATTGTCAAAGTGATGTTTGAAATGTTCCCGCAGGACGTTCCACTAGCGCCCCTAGCGGGAAATCGACTCGCGGTAATACTCATTGCACGATAAATACTTTCATTTCAATTCGGTTATTTGACATTCTTACTGATGAACACGTGTTCTTGACGGGTTGAGTGTCAACCTGCTTGCATACTTCAGTTTTCTCGTGAACATGGCCGTTGCTACATTGCTGAAACATCGGAAGCTCAATTTGAAGTAAGTTTCTTAGAATGTTCATGATCAGTTATATCAAAGTTTTAATTGATGCCCTAGCCCTAGTATATACCACGATAATATCTAGCGGGCGAGATAGACTACTTGTCTTTCTCTAGCTGTATTATTTTAAAAGAGTCGGATAGCCGTCAACAATCTTTACTTTGGTAGGTCTGGTTGTGCATGACGCGCACTGATTCACCAAATCAATAGGCCTAGCTCAGTGTCGTAACAGTATCTCGCGGTCAAAAAAGACAACTGTCATCTAATTCGAAAATGATAGGTTTGTTAGCAAGGACTGCTGTCGTCCAAAACCAAAGGTAGAACCCACAGAAGCGTGATACAAAGGACACTTGTGCGTTTTACTGGAGATCCCAGGGTTGCCATGATTGCGCAAATAGGATCAATGGGGGTTTTTAGTCGGTGAGAGTCCGACATAGCTTCTGAACTATCCCTGCGGTGCAGGAGTATCCATAATGAAATTTGCTCCCATGAAAAAAGAAAAAGGGTGTCTTTCTCTACCGCGAAATACTGTTGCAGCAATCGTGGCATGCTTTGTAATCCATTCTTTAGATAACACCTGAAGTTACCATATTACAACACAGGACCACTTGCTCCAACCAAGGTTAGCTACCAAACCCGGGATTGTTAATTTCAAATGGTTTTTTACGGCGGTTAGTAACCCCGATTGGCGCAATAGGTGCTTAGTATCAGTTCATTCCTCAATGCACTCCAGTGATGCTTCTCAGCCATGGCTTGTAGAATGTCGTCCGCATGTAGACACCTGGTAGGTACGGAGCGGCGCACTTGATGCCGTGGGAGACGGTCCCAACCAGCTGCCAGCGACCGTCGCCGCGTTGGAGAACTAGAGGGCCGCCGCTGTCACCCTGGAATTTAATGTTTCATAATCGTTTAAAAAAAAGACAAATGAGAAGGTAATACTAAGGAGACTTAATGGCTAAGGCGACAAAAATTGCATACAGACTGACCCGCAAATACGTTGACATAACATAGTTAAAACTAGAAAATAATGTAGCTATCAGAAAGATATTCATAAGGTTGTAAATCCTTGGATATTTCTGCATTTACCGTTGATATTTCGGCTGGACTTGTCTCATACGCAATGTTGACCAATGGTGTAAACACCCTAGCTAACCTATTCAACTAAATCCACTCTACTTACATATATCTATGGATTATAGTTGGTTTTATTATTCATACATTCGAGACATTTTGAAAGCTATTTTTGCCGTAATTAGACAAACAGCCTCCTAGACTAGTTGGTAGTGACCATGGTCCCGGGTTAGGATCCTGGTCAGGGCATTTATTTGTGTGTTGTGTTTGTTGTGTGTTTTCGATGTATTTAAGTATTTGTAAGTATCTATCTATTATATATATCGTCGTCTAGTACCCACAACACAAGCCGTATTGAGCTTACCGTGGGACTAGGTCGATTTGTGTGATTGAAGATTGTCCCAATATATTGATTTATTTATTATTTATTAACATAAATTTTTAATTTTAACGCCAATTTTGAAGACGATTCGTTTTATTTATTTAGCGTCGGTTGCACCGTAGCGGTCGGAGTGTTCACTCAGTTTTAACTCATTCAAGGAATACCATTTCTCGCTATAGAATAGCAGATTGCATACGGCCACGACAATGTTCGCATTTGAATGTGATTTATCAATATATTTTTGATCAACAAAAATTGTTTACCCTCCAACCATATTCCTCAGTTCTTTCTGGTTGTGTGTCATGTAATGGGTCAATTTCAACAGTACTAGTTTTTTGTGTCATTCCAGTGTAATTCTTTATTTACGTTTCTTCGATGTTTCTTTTAATGTCAATCGACACCTCAGACTGTTCTTTGATAAGCCTCTTACAGAGCACTTGATAGCTTAAGCCTTTTGAGAATTATAGGAGATTAAAAAAATTGACTCGCACGTGAATGATAAATATACACAGGAATGATATAACACTCCACCTGAATGACATTTTTCCCAACGGAATGAAAAAAATAAACACAGGAATGATATCTATACACTAAAATGAGAAAAATGCTAAGAAGTGCCAAAAAATCAGCCAAGTTCAATAATTAACCGAAAATTTATTTCGAATGGCCATGTTCAATCTAGCATATCGAGTATTTCTTTCAAAAGTGCCACTTTTACTAAATTATAAGGACAATTTATGGTACTTCTACTCAAGATAACAAGCTCTTACAATTTAAAAACGAAAAAATTGTCCCACAAATTTAATAGGTAAAATTTTAGAATTTCCATTTGAGTTACCGCAATACAAAGCATATAGAAATAAGCAATACAGTAGAAAAGAACTAAGGAAATTTTTGTTGGAAATTAAAAAAAGCTCGTTATTTCGGTTTGAAATACATAACATAAAAATTATGTGCCCAAAATGTATATTTCATAAAAGTGAAATTTTATTAAGAATATTAATACAAGCTGTGCCTGAGCTACCATCAAAGCTTAACCGTCGAGCCTGACGGACGCTAGTAATTTAAAGAGTTACCCTTAAATACTAAGCTTGAGTTGGTAGTCTAGCTTGCTATTTAAGGGTAACTCTTTAAATCACTAGCGTCCGCCCGTTGACCACCTACACGTCATCAGGAAGTGTCACCTCCACACCCTCTAAGCATGTATTTGTAATAAAAGAATCGGAACAGAATGAAAGGAAAAAAGAGCAGGAATAAGCTTCATTAATAAACATTAAGAGGCAAAACAATCAAATAGGGCTTCTTCTCATTAAGCGTTTTAAAAAAAAGTCGATGTCTTCTTGGCTTCTTCAACCATATGGCTGTACGATGCACGATGCACGATGCAACGTCGACGCAATGGCGACACAACGCTTTTTAAAGTAAGTTGAAGATCCCGAAAAGACGTCGACGATCGATCTCGAAAAACGCTAAATATGAGAGAGCCCATAGAGCCGTGACAAAAGCGAGTTGAGATAAAAAAAGGAAATTTACCAATTTAAGAACAGCATTGTATGTCCGTAACAACAAAACCAACAACGCGTACAAATAAAAATATTTTTAACTTATAAAAAATATAACTCAACAGTCACTTATTATTTTTATAATATTTACCCAATTTAAGAACAGTTAACAACAAAATCAATAACGCGTATACAAATAAAAAATATATTAAACAACTACTAACTAGTACCTACTACTACATGGTAAATAAGTGATAACTTATTTACCATGTTTAAATGAAGTAACATTTGAAGGCTGGGGGAGCAAGGGTATTGACGTTGGTGGAAGGCGATTAACAAATCTCCGTGTCACCGACGACATAGTCTTCTTCTCGTCCTCGCCTGCGGAGCTCGGCATCATGCTAGAAGACCTGAGCAGGGCAATCCTTGAGGTAGGATTAATGATGAACATGTCAAAGACCAAGCTCATGAAGTCATGACTAACTCCTCGAAAACAACAGAGTGGTAGTAGATGGTGAAGCAATGTTATATGTCGATGAGTATATATACCTGGGCCTGGGAAAATGCCTGGAGGAGCTATTGGTCTATGAATGATCAGATGAAGGGTGACCTTCCCATATCTTTAAAAAAGAAACTCTTGGACATATGCATTCTTCCCATCATGACCTACGGAGCACAGACTTAGTCTTTGACAAAGGTTAAGAAATCCACCCTCAAGGTTTGCCAGCGAGCCATTGAGCGAAGTATTCTTGGCGTGAAGTTAACTGATCGCATCAGATGTACGGTACTACGCTCCAAGACCCGAATAGCCGACGCAGCAGAAACAGCCGCCAAACTGAAATGGGACTGTGCTGGACATGTTTGCCGTATGCCCGATGAGTTGTGGGCTAAAACAGTAACCAAGTGGGTACCACATAATAGAACACGGGACTGCGGCAAACCTCAGCGGTGATGCCGAGACGACCTGGATGCTTTTAGTAGGAACTGGTGGGAGATGGGACAAGACAGAAATACGTGGAAGGAGAGGAGGGAGGCCTTTGCCCAGCAGTGGGACACTCTAGGCTCATATAAATAAATATAAAAACATTTGAAAAAAAAGAATGGTACTATAAACATCACTGAAGTGTTTTTCGAAAAATAGTTTTGATTAATTATTACCTACTTGGAGTAATTTTGTCAAAATTTGCCAAATACAGGAGTTTACCAGTTTACCTAGAAACACCCAATTGATGTCAATGCCTATTTTTTAACCACAAATTCAGGGGTCTAGCTTTACCCATCATAAAACGACATGAGGTTTAATGGCTTGTAGAAAAATATGATACAGCCGGAATCTTATTTTGTCGGACTTGGCGGGGGCATGGCAGTGCCCCCAAATAAAACTAAACACAAAAGTGAAGCTACTTTTGATATCATTCCGGTGTTATTTTCATTCTGGTGGGTATTAAAGCCATTTTACTACACCGAAATCACCGGAATGAAATTGGTGGAATGATAAACCGAGGTGAAATAAAATTATAAAAAAATAACTAAATCCCACATTCTTTAACTATCGCGACATTTAAACTCACAAGTACAAAATACACGATCTGTAAATATTTGAAAAATAACAAATATGAAACAAAAAACATATAGCAAACTCCGGAATGATATTTTTTTTGTCCCCGTTAATCGAAATGACATGACTCGCGTGTGTAGCGGATCTATTCAGCATCACGTCGACATCTTCTTGCGGTGAGAGCCACGGCACAACTGACTCCTCAAAGTGCTCAGGAGACGGGGGGTGTACGAAGTCAAACTTAGCCAATAAACGTCGATGAAATTTGTCCGCGGTAACAAGGATTATTTTGCCGGACAAATTTCTTTACACATAATAAGGGGGTTTATTAAAGAGTTAGTAAGCAAGTAATATTTTAAAGGGTTCTTTATTGATATGGTATTATAATGAACTAAAAACTAATTTGATATCTTGTATAGTTTTCGAGTTATGCGGCATTAAACAAGAATAACTGGGTCCCGGACAACCCACCTGAATGAAAAAATGGGCCTTAATTATTATTTTTCAATTATTAAATTATTTAATATTTTAATATTAGTTATTGCCCGAGGTCGATAACTAATAGATGTTTCCAAAAAAAAATAGTATATGACTATTTTGACTTTCTGCACCAGCGTTTTCAGTCTTGCCATCAAATTTGGATATTTGATTTTGCTTGGGATATTCACCCGTATAATGTTTTCTTTATAATAGTTATATTTATAGATAGCAAACAGTGAAAGTTTAACCTGTAGCATATAAAGTGATTTTTATTTTTATGCAGAATATGTCTGCTTAACTTAGAAAAAAAAATGGAAAAAAAATGATCTCGGGGAGACTCAGTAAGTAGAGCGATGGGCGCGTATCTCAAGGGTCACGGTATCGAGTCTCGCCATTATGAACTATTCCACTTTTCCTTAATTTATATGAAATTTAATATACTCAGGGTAATCTTTAATTGCATTAATTAATTAAGTTACATAGAACAAGTACATCTATAAATATTTAGTCAATAGGTATGTGGAAGATTTTATTAAATTCATTTTTTTATATATACGCAAGCATCTTTTTGATAACGCTCATGGTGGTACTTTATTTGCAGGTATATAATTATTTATATATATTTAAATGTCTATCTATTATAATATATATATTATGTACCTTATTTGTTATACATAATTTTTTGTTATAACATATTGTATTGTGTTACTTATTTATAATATTGGTTATTAAGTCATATATTTGTAAGTTTATTTTTGTAATATTGTTTCTTTCATAACCCGCACCAATAGTAATTCTCTGTTTGGCCCGTAGACTTGTAGAGAATGCCTAATGGCATTAAGTCCGCCTTTGTAACTGTATTTATACTGTGCAATAAAGTTTAAATAAATAGATATACTCACTTCGCAAGAATCCTTCTGTCCGTTAGCATATCCTGCACAGAGGAAGGAGCTGAGGATCTTTTTAGAGTGTCCAGCGGTCGAGAACATCTCCTGGCACACGTTGTTTTCTATCACTGGTACCTGAAATATGAGTGCTTTTTTTTACTTTTGACAATATTCTCAAGTCTAAAATTTGTTAGTCCTAGCCCCTGTACCATGTAGCCGTACAGGAAAAAAAACCGATAAGAGAGTTCCGTGATACCAGTTGTTAAGACCCTTTATATCAGGAACACGTAAAGCTTGTATGGGTGTGGTGAGTGTCCTTTGTGCATAACCCTCGATGGGGAGTCCAACTCGCATTTGGCCTGTTTGTATATAGGTAATAAGTAAGTGCATTCACCGTTATTATATTTCATTTATTTTTGAAATTATTGAGTATTACTTCAGTGTCAATAACTCTTGTAACGCTGCCAATTATTTTTGATATTTTAAAGCATTTGATTGAGTGAATCGAAATGATTGAAGTGAAAAAGTGAGAAAGCATTCAATGCAAACATATTTTTATACACTCAAATATTGCGTTCATTTTCTAGTAGAAAAAAAATGGAAGTTGTTGTAACAATAGTATTCAAATCGCGTTGAAGCTAGGGGTGCCACCGGGATCTAAATTAGGTCTAATACTATTTCTGCTTTAAAAAATATACTCGCCTTATAACAGCAGATTAATACACTATTATTAAAAATACAAATATATTATTCAATATACCTGAACTTCTTGTAACACAGCCGGCACGGCGCCGCCGTATTTAAGTCGGCCCCAGCCGGTCACGGTCGCCATGCGGCCTGTGAAGTCAGTCTCGTCTGGCGGCATGCAGATGGGTACTGAAAATAGTTATATACATGTATTTTGTTATCCGATTTAATAAGTAATAATAGTATATTGTGCATCTAGGGCGGTAAGAAGGGCATTAATTACGAGGGACCCGAATTAGTAATCCCCTTACTGCCCGTGGTACACACAATGTTTTTCATCACATTTGCGAGGAAATAAATAAACTTTCTAGACAGGTAAAGAAACAATAATGATTAGCGGTAGTGTAGTTGCACAGTCCACAGTACGCCGGAGTGACTACGTGCTGCGAGCGCGTGGGGGGCAGATGCTCTGGGAGCCCCGGGCGGGCGGTAAAGTATTATGAGAATCCTACTTTATCGCCCGCCCGCCTATTTTAGTTGTTTCATGCATTTAAAGGTTAACTCAAAGAATGGAATCGAAGAAGCCCTAACTTTCCATTTCTGTGCCCAAGAGTAAAGAATGAAACATCCACAAGTTCAGTAAATACTGCTCAAAACTACATATACCGCGATCAAATACGATGGTGTAGTGTACTGCCATAAAAAATGACTCAATAATTTAAGTTTTTTGTGTATCCAGCATGTTTACGAGCCTTGCAACGATGTGAAATATGAGTTTAAATACCCTTACCAATATGAGCATCGAATTTGATAGGCGTCTCCAATTCCAGCAGCGCCAGGTCATTCTCGAAGGTCGCAGCATCGTACTGCCTGTGCACGATGACTCTCCTCACGTTGCGGGAGACAGGCTTGCGGGGCTCCAGGTCCAGGGAGATGTCATTCTCACCGAATACTGCTACAAGGGATGCTAGGAATCTGGAAGGTATTAAATTACTACATAGTATAAAACAAAGTCGCTTCCCGCTGTCTGCATGGATGTATGATTATATCTTTAAAACTACGCAACGGATTTTGATGCGGGATTTTTTCAATAGATCGAGTGATTCAAAAGAAAGGTTTATATATTGTATTATACATGCATAATATAGTAGTAAAATACTGATAATTTTAGAGGTTTTTAAGTGAAGTCGTAAATAAACACATCTTTTGCGCTTACATTGCAATCGCTGGCTGAATCCTACGCTATGGGTCAAAACAATGTACTACAGTATTTAAGGTAGGTTTTTAAGGAAAAGGTCTACAAAAAACTTGCGATGGTATATGTCTATCTATTAGGGATTACCATTAACAATAACCATTTTTGATGTCTTATGACAATAAAAGCTCTAAACCTTGTATATAAACACATGCTGTATTATATTTAGTATCAGCATTGCACCCGTGTGAAGCCAGGGCAGGTCGCTAGTAGTATAATAAATAATAATTAGTGGTTCGTCTCGAAAATGAAATCGCGACCCCTAATACTTATCCCGGCAACTTCTTGACCAATTTGGCTCATAATCGAACTTAAAAATGGCGGGGTCCTCCGTGGGGCCCGTACGTGCGGAAAAGTACTATGAAAATCCATTCCCACCCTCCAGGCGCCTCTTCCAGGCGGAGTACGTAATTTTCTTAAAAGTTGGTTTCGAGATAGGTCATATTCTGACCCACTGCCACTTTGAAGATGCCACTTTCTGAGACCGTCACGTTCTGAGTACGTCACTTTCTTTAATCACCATTTTCTGAGATCGTCATTTACGGAGTTTGTGACATTCTGACTTCGTCAGTTTTTGCATTTTGCAGCTGTTCTGTAAGTTGCGCCTAAGAAACTATAGATACAGGACAGGAATGGGATCGATTGGCATAAAAAAGAGAATGTAAAAAAACCCTTTTTATAATAATTGTATAAAAAAGTTATAAATTGAAAGAGATGTCATATACTAAAGAAAAAGTGACCAATGATTAAGTGCTTTATAATTGTATAGGAAAGGTTTTTCGATTTGAGGCTTTTATTGATTGTTTTGGTTCCATAAAAGCTTTTGATCCGTGATACCGACTGGTCTCAAAACTCGATCGATACTCACCCCGGTTGACAATGCGCAGCTGTCGTAACGAATCTGGAAGTGATGAGGACGCCGCCGCACTTGTTCTTGGTGAAGAGACCGAGCCACGTGGACTCCCTGACTAACACCTGCCAGGGCCATTCACCCTGTTGCGCGTTCTTACCGCCGACTATACGGCCGGACTTCATGAGGGGCCGGACGCCGCATACTGGAATTTGAAGAATCCATTATTAGTATAGAAAACTCAAACCTAACAACTTTTAACATTCTCATAGCATCCCTGGTGCGTCGGACACGCGCCAGCCCCAACAACATCATGAAGGCGATAGGGGACAGGCTGGACTCACCCTATTCGCTACGCTGCAGTCGGCTACACGTGCCGTACTCAGCCATTAAGAAAAATAGTTAAATAGTTAGTACATTTCTAGATTTTAAGTACCTAATAATACATGTTTCTTTAGAATTAAGCTTAATATTTAATCAAGATATGAGTGTAACTTACTCGAAATAAATGATTTATTATTATATTATTTGTATGTCTTTCCCATCACGGAACAATGGTGTTCCGGACCTTTGGGAGGCGTACGCGGAGCCGAAGCCAACACGCAGAGGCCCTTTCGACAATTTAATGAAATGTAAGGGGTACACCGAGCGGATGTTGCACCTGCCCGAGTCATGGGACGCACGCAGAGGCAGCATCCGCGAGGGTGTAAAGACTATTGAGATTTAATGGAATCTAAGATATACTGGACTATTAGGTGAAAGTCCTGGACTAAATACTGGGTTATGAAGAATAAAATCGGACGTCTGCCTAACAAAATGGTAATCAATTTTATTTCCGGCAGACGGTGACTCGCCCACATAAGATGGGCCCCCACAAAAAGCGACATCTAAGATGGCTCGAGGGCAACACCGGTATGAGGGCTGGGGGTAGAGAGGTGTCACTGGACTTTAAACATATAGCCAACTCGCCACTTAGGTTTCCACATCTACCCTCAAGAACACAGCTCTCGCGACCCCACTCTGGACGGCCGGTTAAGGCAAGCCAGAGGCGGAGGACTTAGTCGGACGACGGAGTCCCCCAGGAGCGCTCAGGTGCGTGGGGTCGCTACTCCCCAACAGCTCGCCACAAGCTGCCCTGCGTTGACTGATTGCACCGGTCGAAACCAGTGGGCGATGGGGTCGTCACATCCCTACGCCATTATATTTATTATTATTATTATAGCGGGTTACTCACGTCAATAAAGTCGAAAATAGCTCGACATGTTTCGGAACAGTCCGTGTCCCTTATTCATGAGTCATGCGTCTAGCTTTTTAGTTTAATTTCTATGAATAACAATCGGGTATGTTTCCATTTTTCATTCATAATACTAAGCAATGGTTTCCAATTCTTCTATCAACAATTCTTGTAATCAATCTGCTACTTACGGTTCTGTTGCGTATCTGTGGGTGAGGCGACCACACGCTTGATACCTGCATGAATACAATACATGACAGTTCGCTTACGACCGTCGGTGGGTTCACTCGCTCCTCCCGTAATTATCAGTGGCGACGAGAGTTTTTAATTTACTACTTACAATTCTTGTCATTGTAGTCGATAGACTGGTCAGCATAGGGCTCGGTGGTCACCTCTTCAGTCGCTTCGGTGGTGACTGTCGTGGTGGGGGCGATGGTGGTGGTCTTCGCTGGCTTTGGGGGCTTCGTGACCGGTTTTGTGGGTTTCCTAGTTACCTATAATGTATTTTGTCATTAATAAATTTTTGCGAAGCATTGAATTTATCTTGAAGAGTCTGGAAGTATACAGGCAGAAAAGGTATATATGACAAAAAGGCGGTCAAAAGGTCACTAGATAGTAACGTCACAGCGTAAGGATGTATTCTATACAGTGGGTTAACGCCGCCGATCTCTGGGTCATCGATGGGGGGCGCGCGGGGAAGGAGGCGGGGAGGAGACGCCGCCGAATTTCTATGAAAATTCGGCGGTGTATTTTAAGAAGTGTAAAATGGAAATTAGTTTGCCAATCAGACTGTAATATCTTTCGCATAGTTTTTGACAACCCTGAGCCTCAGTACGACCACCGAGCCGAGCCGCTGGCCGTGTATGCAGTTACATACATCCCTACGCTGTGGTAACGTCGCCCTCTTGAGACTATTTTAATCATTTTTACGCAGCGTACGAGTACACGTACTATGTGAGCTAACAAACGCACTAGCGAAGTGATGCGTTGCGCGCCGGAAAACCAAACCGTCGATACATATGGTGGTGTCCTACGTCGGCGAACGTTATGGTTTAAGAACTAGCCACGAAAATAGGTGTACAATTTATAGATAGATAAATACATTTATTTCTTAATGAAAAAAAAAACAAATATAGAAACCCCTCTAGTTTATGTGCCATACTATCATTAATAATCCGGGTGCCTGGCAGCTGTTTAGCGGTGGGTATGGCAGTGGTTCTGAAACAAAGGCGTTGTATAATCAATTGAAGGTTTGTATTTTCAGAGTTTTTTTTTTAATATTACGACGGTGACAAACAAGCATACGGCCCGCCTGATTGTAAGCGGTCACCGTAGCCTATGGACGCCTGCAGCTCTAGGGGTGTTACATGCGCGTTGCCGACCCTTCTGCGTTTGCTAATAATGTAGATGTTAAATGATACCCACCGCTGAACAGCTACCAGGCACCTAGATTAAAAATGATAGTATGGCACACTAGCTAGAGGGGTTTTATGGCTAGCTCTCCGTCTAAGCGACGTCATTCGATGCGCGGCGGAAAAATAATATCATTGATACCTATGATAGTGTACTACTACTACGTCGGCAAACGTTACGCGAGTGAGAAGCGCTCTGCTAAGTTCCCTAGATTTTGATAGCGCAGACTGTGAAAGTGTTGAGTATAAGTTATAGTGTGAGTCACCCTTTATGATATATTGTATCATATTGGATTCTTAACTTACCGACTTCTTGGTAGTTGTCGTAATAACGGTGGTAGTGGGAGGCGGCGCAGTCGTAGTCGGACGTCGTGCAGCCGTCGTAAGTTTCACCGGCTTCTTCGTAGTCCTAATCGTCGGCTTTTTAGTCGTCGTCGTCAAACGAATCGGCTTCCTAGTCGTCACTACCGGCCGTTTCGTTGTCACTGGCTTCCTGGTAGGTTTAGGCGTCGTCGTTTTTGGGTTGATAATGGTCGCGTTCGGCTTTTTATCAAGAATGACTATGTCATGTAGTTCTTGGAATGTTCCTTGGAGACTACCTACAATTTTGTTGACGAAAAGATTCACCTTTTCGTTTAGTTTCTCGTCTTCTTGCCAAGTTGGAGTTGTGAAGTCTAAGTCGTGGAGACTATCGAGTTCGTTTTCGGAGAGAGATATGCTTGTGTTGTATAGTCCTGGGTTCGATCCTGTGGCATTCAACATCGGGTTTCGTACGGGAGGGAAATTAATCAAGTCATCTGATGATGTCTGCATTTCAGGTCTCAATGTTGTAGCTGAGAAGTATTCTGTGTATGATTCGAAGGTAGGACTGGTAGAAATAACTACAGAAACAGGTCTAGTAGATGCTTTAATAGGGTACGGCGTTGTTGGTGATGGTTTTGGAGTAATGACCACAGTTGGTGATGATGGCCTGTCGTAGGACTGCGGAGGTTTACCCATGTAGATGTTATTAGTTGATTCTATGTGATTGTTCACCGTGATCTGGCTGACGGGTTTCTTAAATGGTTCTTGAGATATCTCAACGTATTGTGGCTCTTTGTCTTCAACTGGTTTAGTGGTTTGGAAGCCGTTGAGGACTATTACAGTTGGTGTCACGCTGGAGAAGGTTTCTGGAGCAACGTCATAGCTGGATATGATGCTGGATGGTGATGTTACTGGTCTTCGTGCAGGCTTAGCGCCGGTTACGTAACTAGTGGAAGGTGGGCGTCTAGTAGTGCTAGTATGGAATGAAGGTTTAGAAGTTGTAGTAGAACTGACGAAGCTGAAAGTGGTCACTGAGTCTCCGAAATCACTAGGATTCGTTGGGTAACGATTGAAGGCATCTATGGCCGCACTAGTAGACAGGCTAGGTTTCGGCGAAGTGTAAGCGGGTTTACTAGATGGCCTGCTTTCCTGTGGTATAGAATTTGGTGTCGTATACTTTACAGGCTTCTTAGTAATTAAAACAGGTCGTTTGGTAGTCGAAGGCCGCTTCGTTGTCGTTGTTGAGAATACAGTGCTTCCAAAAGAGGAAGGTTTAAGAGTAACGTAATGCCCTGTGGATAGGTA
The DNA here is from genome assembly GCA_949128165.1 of Lathronympha strigana. NCBI lineage: Eukaryota > Metazoa > Arthropoda > Insecta > Lepidoptera > Tortricidae > Lathronympha > Lathronympha strigana. Next base: position 9,091,902 of record OX421926.1, on the reverse strand, counting down.
GTAGTTTGGATATGTACTGCTGTATTGGACTGGAGAGACTGTTGCTGTTGACGGCGATGGAGATGATTTTGTTTCAGCAATATCAGGTAATGGTGAAGTAGCTTCATCCTTCAAACTAGGAGTACTCTCATTCAGCATTTGAATGATACTATTAATGGAAGTCTCAGTTATCTTCTGTGGTTCTTTGGTTACCGTTGAAACTTGAACATAGTTTTCTGTTGGATGTTTCGTCGTTGTTTTGTTTTTAGGTCTGAAGACAGGTTTTGTGTAGATCGGTCTATGTGTAGATACAGTTTTTGGGGTAGATGCAGTTGTGCTTGGAGGAGGAGTTGGCTTGGTCTGCATCGAAGACACTTGTATATTAAAGTCTGAAGGTCTCGCTACATTATCAACTGCTGATCCATTTTTGTGAAGCAAAACTGTATCTACAGTTCCGTGGTCTATCGAACTGTGTGTATAAAGGTTATCTGGTTTTGGTTTGATATAAACGAAGTTATCTTCCTTAGGTGGAGCATGTAACAGCGAATCTGTGATCTGACTTAGTCCTTCTGAGATAATTCCTTGCTCTGTGCTATCGTCAACTGTTTTGACTGTGGAAGATGAGGGTTTCTCTCCAGGTCTGTATCCTGGAGTGACAATGGGTTTGAAGCTATTGTGCCACGCGTTGAGGGCTTCGGAGTCGTAGTCATCGCTTTCAGTCTCAGCCTCGGGGTAGTCGAGGTAGCTGGTCATGATGACACCGGGGCCCTTGGGGATGTGGGATTGGCTGTCAGACTTGAGCTGGCAGCAGGCGCCGAAGAGGAAACCATCCATGCATGCGCCGACTACCTGGAAACAAAAGATGATGTTTTAAGGATGTCATGCCATGGAGCTCTTCGCGCGATCTTGAATCGATCGTCTTTTGTCTTGTGTCGGTACTGCCCACATATCCCGCACCCGCTGGTGAACGCCGCCGCCAGTATAGGGATGACGAATAGGTTGAAAAACTATCATTCTAATTAGTCCGTCAGATTATCTAAAATGATTAGACACGTATTTTTCCTTTTCCAATCTAACTAGAATTGACGAAGATAAAGAGCATCAAAGTTCCAGGGTGGGGGCTGGTGACGTCACTACTAGGTAAGAATTGTAACTAATGACGTTACGCGAAACTTGAACGCACTGATTTTCGTCATTTTTGATTTGACGAAAAAAGAAAAAATACGTGTACAATATTTTTTAATAATGTAAAAGACGGACTAAATAGATTTTTTTAGTCGTCAAGCAAGTCAAGATATTATACTCATATTTCTAATCATAGGCAACCCTGGCGTTGTGCGGGGAATACGGCCGACAGTCAAATGTTTTTTTAGTAGTATTCTAAACCGTATTCGCGTCTCTATGAGAGATAAATATATCTTCTTAAGAATTTATAAATTGAAAGAGATGTCATATACTACAGAAAAAGTGACCAAGGTCCCCGGTGAGCAGGGCGTCTGCCGCGAAAGCAGGAGGTCGCTGGTTCGATCCCAGCCCTTTTTCTGTAGTATAATTTATATATAGTAGTGTGCTATTTACTTAAAAACATGAATCAAAACGTTTATTATAAATAATAAATGATTTAATTCATGCTTTACAATTTTTCTTAAGAACTTATTATATAATCTGTGATAAAGATTTCAACAAAGTTGTTCTAACTACGTTTGATAGCATAAACTTTATTAAATGAAATTATATAAAAATGCCTTTAAGAGAGGCATACACTTCAAAATTATTCGATAAGTATTCCTCTCTTCTTCAAAGCGTTTTTCCGGCTCATCTCACGGCTCAAGGAGCCTGGCGTCCGCTTTGGCAACTAATCCCAAGATTTGGCGCAGGCGCTAGTTTTACGAAAGCGACTGCCTCTGACCTTCGACCACAGAAGGTAAACTAGGCCCTATTGGGATTAGTCCGGTTTCTTCACGATGTTTTCCTGCACCGAAAAGCGATTAGTAAATATCAAACGATAATACATAAGTTCCGAAAAACTCATTGGTACGAGCCGGCAGGATTTGAACCCGCTACTTTCGGATTGAAAGTCGTACGCCTTACCGCTGCGCCGACGCTTTAGTTTAATTAAAATTATATATACTTATTTTCTTATTTAATTTTTATCCCAGTAACGCCTAATTTACCCGCTGGCTTGGATGGTCAGAAATTATAAGTAGTGTTAAGTTTTATATGTTATGGTTTTATTTGTGTTTTTTGTATGTATTATATGTTTTGCTTTTTTATTTGATAGTTGCAGCGCTTTGGTTTTGACTGTTATGCTGTAAACTATTTTTGAAATAAATGAAAATGAAATGAAAATGGCAGTCGCTTTCGTAAAACTAGCGCCTGCGCCAAATCTTGAGATTAGTTGCTGAAGCGGACCCCTGAGCCGTGGCATAAAGGATGAATCACACTAGAGCGGGACGGGACGGGACGGAACGGGGCGGGACGAGAAAATCTGTCAATTTCCATAGAAAGCGTCACGTGACATCCGAGGGCTCCGAGCTATCACGTGATTCTTTCTATAGAAATTGACAGATATTCCCGTAACGCCCCGTCCCGTCCCGTCCCGTCCCGTCCCGTGCTAGTGTGAGTCACCCTTAAGCCGGGAAAAATACTGGAAAAAAACGGATTAAATAAGAAAATAAGGCTCTTCTAATTTGAATTGAATTAAATTATATTCTGACAAGCAACCGAACACAGTAACAGTAGGTTAGAGAGCATCATATTGTCTCTTTCTTACGCTAGTATTACGAAAAAAGGGATGGATATAGTTTTTATGTCATACTGTTACTGTGATCATTTGCTTGTCAGACTATAGCTCACCTCTCCCCCCTCTGAATTGAATTGAATTAGCTTACCTCCCCCCCTCTGAATTTAATTGAATTAGCTTACCTCCCCCTCTGAATTGAATTTAATTAGCTTACCTCTCCCCCCTCTGAATTGAATTGAATTAGCTTACCTCTCCCCCCCTCTGCTGGCACTCGTGGTTAAACATGCATATCGTGTTCCCGCGATTGTATTTTGCCGCTCGAGATGCCTTGCAGTACGTCGGCGTGATTCGGTAACCGCCAAATAATTTTCTAGAATCTGAAAAGAAGAAAAACGTGGGTCAATTCAATACATGTATTTTGAGTACAATAAGATATTTTGAAAAAAATCGGGTAAGTGCGAGTTGGACGAGCTCACCGAGGGTTCTACGCAAAGGATGCTCCTCCCATTTATGATCTTAGGTAATTAAATATACTGGTGACACGGAACTCTCAGTGTGCGGCAATTATACGGTTTTCGGATTTTCTCCTGTACTTGTGCTATATTCTCTTGTTTTTTGCTAATTTTGTGATTCTAGGTCAACGGGAACGCTGTACATTTTGAATCCCATTGCAAATGTATGGGAAATACGACATAAAAGGCCGTAACTTTTGATTGCGTTGACGTAGAGGTTTGATTTTTTCACAGCTTCAAGGGACTGCAGAATTATATACGTGGTATCAATTTCAACTTGCTGCCTTTACCCGTTCCCGAGATAAAGGGTCTTGACAGACAGACGGACGGACGGACGGACAAGAAAGTGGTCCTTTAACAGCTCTTTTTCAAAAATAGGAACGATAGGGAACAAAGGAGTAGGTAAGATTTTTTTGTCGTGAATGATATCCAAGTAATCTATTTTTATCTTTCGACGAGTGTTTTACGTAAATGCACATTGTCTCTTTTTATCCATACAAACCACTAAGGTCTTCCAGTTCTCTGCCCAAAAAATATAAATTAACTTTTGGACGCTGAAGGCTCCAGCTGAGGCTTTATTTCAATTGGTTTCAATTTTACATTTATTTAATATATACCATGACGTCTTAACGCGATTCAGTTGACGAGCTACACTGAGTCGCTACCATACAACTGAGCCTAAACTATACTAGAATCGCGTTAAGACGTCATAGTACGACGCTAATTTTGTAATCTGTGAGTTTAAACTATTGTTGTTATATAAAATTTAACCGTATTAGTCCATTTAACTGCACCAAATCAATTTAATGTACTAAGTACCTACAATTTTATTTTTTATGTCATTTCTTCACACTACTATTACTTATAAAAAGCGATATTTTCACTTAAAACGTTGCTAATCGGAACTAATCGCCAAAACGGTTAGATTTCTAACTGACGCAATCAATGTAAAGAAAGTAAATTATCGGAATGGTTGAAAATGATGCAGTTTTGATTGCTAGCGGGAAAGTTAATTTTGGAGTGTGTGGGGGCTGAGAGAAAATCGTATACCGACTTTGATAGATGTATTAACTTTATTAGCTTTTAAGAGTCATTTCATCTCTTAATATCCGATCTACAAACAGTTGAGTAAAAACTTGAATTATATACGATTAAGTTTCTTATTCTTTATTAACTTCAAAAAGGAAGATTTTACGTACTTCAAGAGATTGCGAGGGTAGTTTGGTATGGGGAGAGGTACTTTCGCGAAAAGAATCCAATATTTTTTAAAGTTATAAATAGTTTTTTGACGAAAACTATGCGTGAAATATTTTTTGTTACATGTTTGTATTATGTCATATCTTCTAAAAATACAAAAAGATACCTAAACTCCAAATCATTGTTATCTCTAAATACACTAGTCTCTTAAAATATCACTTAATACTAACTATAATCTATAAAATTTATTTTCATAGTACCCTAAACACACATAACACATATAACCAGTTTTTAAAATTATCCTATACTTATTTATACACATCACAATCATACACTATTGAATAGTATCTACCTGTTGTACACATCATATACGCAAATTATATCATATTTACACAATAAAAATACAGATTTAAAGACACTGACAAGACTGACAGTGCTGCACTGATTGTTCGGTCCTGTATTAGGTTTAAGTATTAGGTTTAAGTAATGGTTTCTGACGGAAGATCAGCGCTGCGTTTTTCGCAGCATTATGCTGAGTCAGCACCTGGTTCGTACCACAACACATTGTCTACAAGCATGTTTTCTTGTTATAATTTGTGAATGTCAAACTGTTTATGCTTACATTATAGTTGTATACTTATAAAACATATCAAAGAAAATAACATAAAACTATAACATTTCTTAAATAAAATTGACTACCTTTTTGGCCTTGCCGCCATCTTGCATCTTACGTTCCGTTTCTCTTGCGTATGTTCAACCTCATGTTTTCTTGCTGTCTATGGTTTTTGGTACAATTTTATTGCTCTATATAAAAAATGTATATATGTATATATTTAAATTATTTTTGATCTCCCTTTCATGTCTATAACTCTCAAATCTATCCTCTTCCAATGTCTTCGCTAATTAAGTGTTGTCTCGTCTGTGATGTCTAAATAACAACCTTTTATTTTTTGTTAATTTCAGGTCTCCAAGCCAATCCTTTTCCTTCCCAAAAACAAAATTCTCGGACCACCGAACATTCTTTTCGTGCGTTGTATGTTTAGTAACGTCGTCATTGGCAAAATCCACCTCGGGACAAAAACCGAGGAGTGAAAGCCAATTAAAAAAAAAAAAAAAAAAAAAAAAAATTATAGTTGTATACTTTTTGTGATGATGTTATTGTTTGTGGATGAATAAAGATTTTTATCTATCTATCTATCTATCATATCTTCCTTAGAGAGGGGAACCCACTTAAGTGCGATTATTTCTGAAAATAATCGACAAATAAAATTCTAGTATAAAAACCTTAAAGTTATTTTTAAAGACCTATCAGTTGATGTAAAACAAGTACACATTTGCATTTTTTTTAACTTAGTTACAATTATGGGTGCCCCGCCCCTTAACATATTTTTTTTAGCGGCATACAAAATACACCAGCTGTAATATCATTACCACATGCTTTATAGTTACTGAGTAAAACAGCTGTGACATACGGACGGACAGGACGAAACTATAAGTGTTCCGTGTCTGCAATATTGGCTACGGAACCCTAAAGATGTTATCTTATAGTGACCTCATCTTATCTTAGAATGTCTTATTTATTTTTATTTTCATATAAAACACATCCACTACAAGTAACAAAATCCTTGCCACTGCGCAGATAAATCTCCGTTTTATGCTAAAGGGTAACGGTGCGGCCTTCATGTCAGTATATTTTGGCTTACACGGTTTTGGCAAATACGGTAATTTAAATAAAATCGCTTATGTAGTTTTGTCATGTTGCCTTGCCAGGGTTCAACAAGTTTACATACAATTAAATTCAATCAATAAAGATTGTGGGACAATCTAACACAAATCGACCTAGGCGCACGGTAAGCTCAATAAGGCTTGTGTTATGGGTACTAGAAGAGTATATAATACATCGTCTTGTTTGTGTGTTTATCACGAATATTTGTTCCCGAGTTATAGATGTTTTCTATGTAGGTATTTAAGTACATATAATATGTATCTATGTATAATCATTTATTTTCTAAATTTATACTGTAAGTGTAACTTACCTACCGAACCTGCCTCTATCTCTACGTATCTTAAATCTAAAATAGGCCCTTGAGGCATTGTACCTAGGATACTGGCGGCATTTCCTCGTTGTATAGCAATGCTGATACGTTGTGCGAGGTAGCCACCAGATATTATATGTATCGTCGTCTAGTACCCACAACACAAGCCTTATTGAGCTTACCGTGGGACTAGCCCAATTTGTGTAAGATGGCTACTTGGCTACGGGGCCTTGGTCACTTCTTCTGTTGTATATGATATACCTTTCAATTAATAATGAATGCAATTCGTTAAATAAATTTTAATTAGTCTCCTGCCTAGAACGGTATTCAAATTATAAAATCTTGATTTGTTATGTTTATGATCTGGTTGATGATGTGATCTCTTATTGATCCGCGTGAAGTGCTTATGCCTGGCACAAATCAGAAGCCACCCCCCATCGCACTATAGTATAGTACTTACATACATTTTCGCATCAAGGTCGTACCATAACGATGACAAACCCTGCCCAGATTCCAAAGTTACAATCAGTCTGTTGAGACAGAATAACTAATTATAGAAATAGTCGATGAATTATAAAACGGAAATTGAGTCCATTCGATCTTATCCACAATTCAATCTGAAACACGTCCCGATTTAATTATTTCATTCTAAAGTAAACACGTTCTTTGATTAACACAACATTTCCTATCGAATTCAATTGGATGTAAAGATCTAGATTTCCCTCTGATTTCAGCTTTCTAGCGATTGAAATTTCACTAGTGCGCGATGTAATGGTCGTAAAGTAGGCTGAAACGTTTCTAAATAGATGGAATTGAAAGTCAGAGTCCTTTATGCCACAGTTTACATATCGTACGAGTTAGAGCATAGATAACAGGACACGCCTTTCAATACAGTTTCGCTTCTGACAAAAAACTATCCTTATGGATTATTCGCAAAGAGTCGAGTTAAAACCCGATGTTGACGGTTTTTTTACGTCTTCCAATATTTGTGTTTATATGTTGATCGGAGCCCTTGGAGTTCACGTGAAGTTTTTCTATAGAAACTGACAGAGCGTCTCGGATCGGATCGGATTGGTGTGAGTCATCCTTTATTATTGTTTTTCTAAAAAAAAAACATACTTTCGAAATATATACAGTAAGTGTAACTTATTAAATTACATACATTTAACTATAAAACTCTCGTGAGACTCGAACATATTAAATAATATTTAAAACGGGTCACTCACGTAATTTAGTCGGTTTAGTCGAGTTAGTTTATTTAGTCGACTAAATTACATGAGTGACCCGTTTTAAATATTATTTAATATGTTCGAGTCTCAAGAGAGTTTTATAGTTAAATGTAACTTACCTAACTACCTACCACTACTTACCTTAAATCTAAAAAAGGTCCTTGAGGCATTGTACCTAGGATGCTGGCGGCATTTCCTCATTGTATCGCAACGCTGATATGTTGTGCGAGGAAGCCACCAGCTCTTCGGCCACCAGTAACGTTTCTAAATAAATGAGCTAAAACTACATTTTATGTTTATTTTTCTTTACTCTAAAAAGAAAATTAAAAGAAGGCCCCTTGAATCCGTGCTCACTACCTTAAAAATACACACTTACACTTAACACTTTTATCTCTAATTATCTCAAAGATAGGTTTAATTAATATCGGTGAAGATAAGTTCCTCATAGAATCGTAAATCACTTTCAACAATTTGGCGCCGAGGTTTAACCATCTAACCCGACGTTATCTGTCAAATCAAAATCCATTTATAAACGCTTAACTCCGGGTTAGCGGCTAACCCTTGCGTAAGTGGCGTTAAAGATACAATTAAAAAAAAACGGCCAAGTACGAGTTGGACTCGCCCACCGAGGGTTCCGCACAAAGGATGCTCCCCCCCTCCATTTATGATCTTAGGTACTTAAAAATACTGGTGGCACCGAACTCTCAGTGTGCGGCAATTATACGGTTTTTGGATTTTCTCCTGCTAGAAGCTCTTGCTTTTTTGCCAAATTTCGTGATTCTAGGTCAACGGGAAGTACCCTATACATTTTGATTCGCATTGCAAATGCAAAGAAACACGATATAAACGGTCGTATCTTTTGATTGCATTGACGTTGAGGTTTGGTTCTGTCACAGCTTCAAGGGGTTGCAGACTGTTGATGTGGTAATATTTTAAACTTGCTACCTGTACGCGTTACCGAGATCGAGATCTTGCTTGACGGACTGAAGGACGGATCGGATAACAAAGTGATTAAGGGTTCCGTTTGTTGCCCAAATGTTATTTTAAGTGCCAATTTTGAGTCATACTGTATATACAACAGTTTTGCATATTTCGTCTTATACAGTATAATAGCGAATTAAATGCGCCACGCAACTGTTATTGCTCCAATATTTTTTTTTTAATCCAGCGTAATTCGCTGGCTGGAAAGTTTAACAAGCTTTACTTTAAAAAGTATACTCCAGTACTTTTACTGGTAGGCTTTCTAAAGGCTCCAAAAGAAAGCGATTGTCCTACAGAAAGTCTTGATAGCATTATTATTCGGAGCGCGGCTGACACACTAACTGTTTTGGTCTTCCGATCAGGTTTCGAGACGCCTAAAGACTCAAAAAGCTAGTATAAAAAGACACTCAAAGAAACTGTTGAATCTCGGCAACCCCTTGACCGATTTGGCGCATATTCAAAATTAATAATATTATTTATCTCATCTAAATACCTGCCAAATCTCACAACGATCCGATGGACGATACTCGAGTTATCGTCGATCAAACATACATACAAACAAACGGCATGTCTCCTTTGGCAGCTGCTGTCAATTCCCCGTGTCGCGCCAGAACACTAGATGGCGACACAATGGCCACTTCCATACAACGAGTGTCAACTTCTATGAAGCGCTTATAAATCCTACATCGCGCTATCGAAGTTTCTAATGTCCGTTCAATAAATATAAGTTCCAATCCAAGACTTCGGTCCTCAGGCATAACATCTGCCTGAAGAGATATCTCTATTGGCCCTCTCTCTACATTCTCTACAGACGAATTATCCAAGTAGATTGGGTGGAAAGAGACTCAAAGAAACTATTGGTTCGCTCCGAACGTGAACTTGCTACCCCTGTCTCGGCAACCGCTTAATCGATTTGACTCATATTCGAAATTTAAAATTATATTATCTCTTTTCGGTGAAGGAATACATCGCAAGGAAAAGAGGGTTTAAGAATAACTCACACCCGTTCGATCCGATTCGGGACGATCTATCTTTCTACAGAAAACGTTACGTGACCTCCGAGGGCTCCGAGCTATTACGTATTTTTTTTTAATACAATACAATACAATACAATCGTTTATTAATAAAAATAAAAAAAAATTACATGTCAAATGTACGTAATAGGTAACTACAACTAACATAAGTTAAACACATTATTTCAATGCGTTGACCAACCAGGCAACCAGCAGCTGGAATGGGTATAGGTACATGACATTAATAATAAAGTCTGTTACTTTGCATAGTCTGGCACTCAAGAAAGGCGTCTAGCGAGTAGTAGGCTTTGTCTAATAATTTATTTTTAAGTTTGTTACTAAAAGCTAAGAAGCTCGTGACATTTTTTATTTCATGGGGCAATGCGTTGTATATCTTGGGTCCTATGGTGTGCATACATTTTTTTGACAATATAGGAACTGACAGACCGTCCCGGATCGGATCGGATTGGTGTGTCATCTTTCAGTCCCCAAAACTGCCTAGTTTATCCTGTTGGTTGGAAGGTCGGATGGCAGTTTCGTAAAACTAGCGACTACGCCGAATCTTGGGATTAGCAAAGCGACCCAGGCACCCTGGGCCGGGAAAATACCAGGAAGAAGAAGTTAATATGTACCACAATAACAATAATGAGGAAATTGATATTTTCCGCGTAAATGTAGCAAATCACAATATATTTAGTCCACCATTGTATACGTCCCGCAGCTGGGCACAGGCCTCATACACACTATGGAGCTATTGATTCCACGCTAGCCCAAAGCGGGTTGAAGACTTAAGACGTTTAAGACATTTACGTTTATTCAAGAAGTTTGTATTACATTATAAAACGAAACGTGGATACACTAGACATATACAACACAAACTAACTGAAATGGAGATTGCTTCTGTCTGTGCCATACCTACTCGTAATTCTATCAGACACTTAGGCCTTAAAGTTCAGGCCACAGACGCTGTTATTCTGCTCTTATTGACTTCACATTATACCCATCTCTTCTTACAAGCAAGTTTACTAACAATACTTTGCTTCAACGAAAAGCAACTGGTAAATATCAAATGATATTTTGTACGCAAGCTCCGAATAACTCATTGATACCTGTGCGGGATGAGAACCCGCGACTGAGGATCCGTCAAGTTGCACCTGTGTGGGGGTCACCATCGGTACCATGAGTTTTTTTTTATATACTACGACGGTGACAAACAAGCATACGGCCCGCCTGATGATAAGCGGCCACCGTAGCCTATGCACGCCTGCAACACCAAGGGTGTTACATGCGCGTTGCCGACCCTTAAAAAAAAGGAGGATTCGCTGTGTTAACAGCCAAACGGGCCAAGGGCTTTGCTCCGTGGGTCCTCAGCTGTCAACACAGCGAATCCTCTTGGAGCTCTGGCGACCTTACTCACCAACAGAAACACAACACTATGAGTAGGGTCTAGTGTTATGAAACTCCGGTTTTCTGTAAGGTGGAGGTACTTCCCCGATGGCTCTGCTCCAGATTTGAGCGAGACGACATTCGTTGTGCTGTGCCCTACCACACTAAACGATATGCATCCGCTGTGCCCATACCTCTCTTAAAAGTATAAGTTTCTGTAGAATGACAACCGCTGGCGACAGCGCGAAAGTATTTCCATCTTACTCGTTCTTAACTGGTGGAAGCGAGTTAAAAATACTTTCGAATCGCGTAGTCGCTATCGACTTGTAGTTCAGTAAAACTCATTGTGAGCACACAGGTCAGGAAACACTGGTAAGTCAAGATTTCGACTAGATTGCGCACACGCAACGAATTGGAATACCTATCAGTCAGGTTGATGTGTTTAGTATTTCGTACTGGTATCTAGGGCAGTAGGGGGACCTTGAATAGTAGTAAATTTTGCATTCTTGTACGTTATATCTTAGTAAAGAGTTATAGATAGCAGAATTGGTAGTTACAAGTACTGCATTAAAACAATTTTTTTATTTACTGTATATATTTTGAAATGAAATCAACCAAAATTTATTATTTATATATAAGTAGTGTGACTACTAGGGAGTGCGAATCGGTATTTAATTGTATGGAAAATCCGGTTAACCTGTTATTAACCGATATTTCATACAAATAAAAATCGATTTGCACACCCTAGTGACTACTTAAAAATACAATTATTATAAAAAACAAATTATTTAATTCATGTTTTACAATTTAAACATTGTTTTCCTTTAAACTTCATTTAAAATCAACATCAATTTCGAAAGAAATGGCCCAGTCTGCACATGTCTGGCCGAGACCACTCGAAACCAAAAGTGACTTTCACCGGTGACATCACCTTTTGTGGACGATTATACCACCGTTTTGGCAGTTCACGCGATTATGACACTAATTGTGCTTGTGAGCTAAACTGGCGTGACGTTTTTGTTTATGTTCTATATTGAAATGAAACACTTTAGAACGGATTAATCGCGTTTATTCACACCATGACCCTACGTTTACAGCACTCGTTTTCACAGAACGGATAATCATAGAACGGATTAATCGTTTTACTTACATTTTACTGATTAATCGCGTTTATTAACACCATGGTGTCGTCATGGTGTTAATAAACGCGATTAATCCGTAAAATGTAAGTACATAAAACGGATTAATCGTTTTACTTACATTTTACGGATTAATCGCGTTTATTAACACCATGGTGTCGTCATGGTGTTAATAAACGCGATTAATCCGTAAAATGTAAGTAAAACGATTAATCCGTTCTAAAGTGTTTAATTTCAATGAATAACAATCGCGGTAACAGAAGACAATGTTATGTTCTATATTGTTTTTGTTTTATAGTTTATAGGAACAATCCTGCGTTTTTACACCGGGTTTTTAGAGTCCCGTAACAAAATGGTAAAAAAGGAACCCTTATGGTGCGACTGACAGTTTATGCCACCTTTTGGCGGCAAAATTTTGTGTCAACTTAAAACGCGGAGTGACATCCCCTTGGCTACACACATAAATATATGAATACAGTAAATAACTAACTACTTAGTTTAGGCAGGAAGTCAAATAGCATGAAATACGGCACGGGTGGGAGTTACAGGAATTACCTGAAATTAATTAATAAAATATTTTGGGTCGAAAAAACCGATTTAGGTGGGTTATGCGTCATTAATTTCTGAAAATCGTAAAATATGAAAGTGAAACTCTTTAATTTATTTTTGTTCACTACACTTCATAACAACTGTATGTATACTGGATGTTACAAAACACCCGAACGATACTTCAACAGCTGATAAGGTCATTGACCTTGAGAACGATGCACGAAAAAAAAAAAACGGTCGGCAACGCACATGTAACACCCCTGGAGACTGCAGACGTCCATGAGCTACGGTGACCGCTTACCATCAGGCGGGCCGTATGCTTGTTTGTCACCGTCGTAGTATAAAAAATATAATTTTGTATGGAACAGCTGATCGAAAATCCATACAAAGTGTTTTTTTTTTTCGAAATTTTCCACTTGCACCACCCGCAAGGTCATTGATCTTGTCAGCTGTAGAAGTATTATTCAGGTGTTTTGTTACATCCAGTAAGAAACCAGGAAGTCAATATAAAGTCCAACAAAATCGATATAGATATTGCCTATGGCACGCTCATGCGCCGGACGCGGCAATCAGAGCGTGCGAGAAACGCATACCGCTACCGGAGAGATCTATTATGTTATATTATTACACCTGAGGAAGACAGACATACAGGTTGTAAAGTACATGTTGTATGCTCGACGCTCATGTTATGCTAGGTCAACGGGAAGTACCCTATTTTTATTCCCATTGCAAATGTGGAAATGTGACATAAACGGCCGTATCTTTTGATTGCGTTGACGTAGATGTTTGGTTTTTTTACAGTTTTAAGGGACTGCAAACTTGTGTATGTGGTATTAATTTCAACTTGCTACCTTTACGCATTCCTGAGACAAAGGATCTTGATAGACAGACGGACGGACGGAGGGCCGGACGGACGGACGAACGGACAACAAAGTATTTTTTTATTTTTTTATTGTTTAATACAGTAAAACTACATTTTGTTATAAATACAAGATCCATCATAGGCAAAACCTTGAGGTTTGTGTGCCGATGGGGAGTTTGAGATTATATTATTTGTAACTATATACTCTAGTGTTAGTAACTTATAAATAAATACTTATTCGTCTACTAATCTTAGTATATGAAACTAATGTCGTTAAAATTTAGTAAGTACAATTTGTTAAATGTATTTACCATTTAAGTAGCTTTTCAATACCTGTTCTGGCAAATCATTTATTAGTTTTGGTAGTATGTAAAGATCCTATAAGGGTTCCGCTTTTTCCTTTTGAGGTACAGAACCCTAAAAATAAAATTGCTGTGGCAAAGGCCGCTTGGCAGTTTAGCCCTGCTTAGTTAAAAAAATTCCGGCCAGATAGAAAACTTTGATCGATTGTATAAAAGTAGGGTCTATTAAGTATCTCACAGTAGGTGAGAAGAGGAGACAATTGATCATTGTCATCGGAAAAACACAGGAAATCGTTCACACCACAGATGAAAAGTGGGACGCCTAGGCTATTGATACGAATTTAAGCTACTAGGTAAAGAATACAAGGCTTTAGATACTACGGTACACTTAAAAGTGGAGCAAGGGACACGGTGTACCACATTTCTTTGCTCGATCCTTCGAGAAACAGGAGTTTCCAACACATTGGAAGAGAGACGTCAAAGCAACATCTTACAGATGAAATTTTTATGTCACTTTTCACACATTACATACCAGAACCACCTTCGATGAACTAATGTAAAAGCGGGCGGAGCGGCTAAAAGCGCTGAAATTTTAAAACTTTATAAATATATGAGCCTGGGCAGAGTACTCTTTTGTACCATTTGGGGTCGAAACTCTAGGTCCAATGGGTCCCAGCGCAGGCAAGTTTTTTGTAGAAATCGCGAAACGTCTGGTTGATGTAACTGGTGACCGAAGACGGTGGCTTCCTCGCACAACGTATCAGCATTGCGATACAACGAGGAAATGCCGCCAGCATCCTTGGTACAATGCCTCAAGGACCTATTTTAGATTTAAGGTAGAGGTAGGAAGCTAGGTAAGTTACACTTACTGTATATATTTTGGTGTTCGTTGTTCTCATGATGAGAGCTTTGGTGGCCCAGAGGTAAGAACGTGCGTGTTTCAATCGAAGGTCGCGGGTTCAATCCCGGCTTATACCAATGACTTTTTCGGAACTTATGTATGAAATGTCATTTGATTACCAATCGCTTTTCGGTGAAGGAAAACGTGAGGAAACCGGAGTAATCCCAATAAGGCCTAGTTTACCCTCTGGGTTGGAAGGTTTAATGGCACTCGCTTTTGTAAAACAAGTGCCTACGCCTAATCTCGAGATTAGTAAGCGAACCGCTCCCAGAACCGTAAACGATAGGAAGAAGAGGAAACTCATTTTTCTCTTCATGTAGTAATAATTTGTATTTGTTTGTTTGTCAAACGTAGTCTCTAAATATCACAACAATCAGTTGAGAAATACGACCTACAGATGAGAATAAACGGACATGCATACTGCAGGAGAGAAGATTTACCACAAACTACTTCTTTCGTCCGTTCGTCTATTTACCTCTCTACCGCTCTTGCGTATTCGAGTGATAAAGAGGAAAATAGATGAACAAACGAACGAATTTCTGAAACTGAGACTCTTTACCAGCTCTTTGAGGTCACTCGGACAAAAAACTAAGACATACATTTCACGACATCTGTTTTAATTAACCTAAAATCGCAAAAATATCCCATACTTTCTACTTTTATCGTATCTAAGCAATGACACAGCGATCTTACCCTCGTCTCTCGGCCTACGCCTCGTTAACTTCAAACTTTTACCCACAATTGTTATCAAATTCTTTAATTACTCGAATTACTCGAGCGCACCAAATGAATTTACTCGAGCACACCAAATAAAACTCTCTCGTAAACTTTCGTTTTTAACCGATGCTCTGCTACACACGAAATCATGTCAATGTCATGTGACGGTTAGTGAACAGGTTGATTTAAGAATATTCTGAAAGTCTGTACCATGACGTCTTGACGCAATGAGGACTACCGCGAGTTGATTTTCCGCTATGCATGTGGCGCTAGTGGAACGTGGGTCCTGCGGGAACATTTCAAACGTCACTTTGACAGTTCTCTCATACTGACAGGACCCACGCATGAGTGGCGCCGTCTGGTGAGCGATAATACGGTAGCTCCCATTCAGTTTACTCGTAGCTTCAGTTTAGGCTCAGTTGTATGGAAGCGATTCCATTTAGGTCGTCAACTCATGTTTACGCCCCTGACGATGATATGACATATACCAAAGAGGATTAGCGCGAGTCGATTCGCCGCTAGGGGCGCTAGTGGACGTCGGTCCTACGGGAACTTTTCAAACGTCACTTTGTTCTCTCATACTGACATAGGACCCACGCATGAGTGGCGCCGCCTGGTGAGAGCGTTGTGAGCGTGTAATGAATTATTATCATTAATTAAGTAGTACCTAAGTTACTACTAGTAACTATGCGTGAAATATTGTTAATATGTACCTACATGAAAAGTCCTAATACAACAGGATTTTATTTATAATTTCGATGGGCTATGCGCGTTTACGTTCTATGGGCGTCGCCACGTCAAAAGATGGTTCTTATTTCTTAAACCTCACAAAGTATAGAGAGATTGAAAATACTATATAGTTTGTATGTAAAAGTGAAAGCCTACAGAGATTTGAAAAAGTTGTTGAACAAATTGAAATTAAACACTTTAGAACGGATTAATCGCGTTTATTAACACCATGACCCTACGTTTAGAGCCCTTTACAGCACTCGTTTTCACAGGGTTAAGATGATGACTGAGAGAATGCGAATTCTCCCCGTCAATCAAAAAGTTACTTGTACTTGTGTTGAACAAATGTGGTTAGGTTTGAGGAGTACAACCTACGATTAAATTGGCCCCACCCGGTTATGTTTTTAATAAACTCTTATAATTATCGTACTAATCACCACACCTATATTAAAATTTATTACTTGCCCAATTCACATCATAATTTATGTTAACAACCATCATAAAACAACCATAATCCAATCCAATCCAATGTCAATTAAATAATTAAAAGTAGAACAAAATCTACATCAAAGTAATTAATGTAAAAAACTGACCACTAACCATAAACTATCATCATTTATGAATTTTTTAGTCGATAATAAATGTTGTTTGTATGTAGCATTATGTGTTATCTGTCGTGGCAACACTGAATGGGCCCTACGGAAGACCAGCGCCGGTTTATTGGCTGGCAATACGCTGAGTTGGGTCCATTTTGTGATGCACACATATTCTAATCCTTTGTTTGTCTTTTTTTTGTTTCTGTGATGTCACAAATAAATGTTTTTCATTCATTCATTCTATTTCCAATTTATATTTTTTTCTTATTCTACGACGGTGACCAACAAGCATACCGCCCGCCTGATGGTAAGCGGTCACCGTAGCCTATGTACGCATGCAACTCCAGGAGTGGACCATGCGCATACCCGACCCTTTAAAAAAAAGGGGGATTCGCTGTGTTGACAGCTAAAGGGGCAAGCTTTGCGCCGTGGGTCCCCAGCTGTCAACACAGTGAATCCTCTTGGAGCTCTGCGACCTTACTCACCATCAGAAACACAACACTATGAGTAGGGTCTAGTGTTATTAAACTGCGGTTGTCTACTTCCCCAGATGGGCTCTGGTCCAGATTTGAGCGAGACGACATTTGTTGTGCTGTGCCCTACCACACTAAACGATATGCATCCGCTGTGCCCATACCTCTCTTTTATTACTGTGTTACTAATTTAATAACAAATCACTATAGCAGTAGCTTTTTCTAAAAACAAACATAATTAAGACCACACATTATTTAATAGTAACGGACGATACCCAAATTAAAAAAAATGCGGTCAAGTGCCATAGACAAACTAACCTCAATGGAATACTAAACAGAGTACTGGCATGAATGAATACGAGCATGTTGTAGTACATTGCGTTTAAAAAAAATGCTTAGAGTCCGACTAAGATGTTTGTAATTTGTTACTTATTGAAATTAAACACTTTAGAATGGATTAATCGCGTTTATTAACAATGACCCTACGTTTCGAGCCCTTTACAGCACAATCAATCGCGGTAACAGAAGACAATATTATGTTACTTATTAAGTAAAAAAAAAGACAAACATTCAGACATTCATACATATGGCGTGTCCAATATCAAAATCGATCCAAACTTTGTGTAGTGACTGTAAGCACAAAACACTCAATGTAACTCGTCTTAATCTTTCCAACCGCCAAAACCAATCATTCAAACAGCATAACCAAATAAAACCTTAATCCATTGTAATAAACTTGAAAATTGTATACATCTTAATAGCTATACATACAGTCAGCTCTATAAATATGTTAACAATAATCACCCTTACGCGGCGGACATACGTTCTAAAATGTATACATGTTATTAGACGTGCACAAACAGCCTAAACTGACCTTACGCTGTTGGAAATACGGACTACAATTGGTTAGTCAATAGTATTAGCGCAGACTAGAGGTCAGGATACACTGGCGGGAACGGGGCTATGTAGAAAGTAAAGGCAGGTCGTTGAGAGTGAAATTGGTGTTAGAAGCAGGTGGTTTGTGGAACAATGGTTGAAATGAAACGTTGAATCAGTTTGCGATGACATTGAGCATTCGGGTCAGGTGTGAATGTGCCTTTATGGTGGTAAATCTTGAGCGCTGTTTGCATGGTAAGGAATCCAAGCCGGGTTTTCTCGGAGCGAGTGAGCCAATCTACATGGACAATCCCTCGTTTGTCTGTATGTTTTTATGTACGACGTTAACTCTAGTATTGTTGAGTACTTAAATAGAATTTTTAAGTTGAATATGAGCCAATTGCCTGCTAAGCCGATGGCCCTGGGTTCGAAACCCGGTATAGGCATTTATTTGTGTAATGAACACAGATATTTGTTCCTTAGTCATAGATGTTTCCCATGTATTTATGTATTTGTATATTATATACAACGTGGGTATTTGATACAGGCGAATATTTTAATGACGATTACTATTGGACCTAGGGATATAGGGAACCTATTTACATTAATTTCTTTAGGAAATTAAGATTTTTTATTTTCATACATAAAAATTCAGCACGCAATATATTGCATCCACATAAATTAACGTAGCTATCTAAACGTCATACGAGTATCATGTCAGTGTCATTTATCATGACAAACAAAATTGGACGACATACATTGCAGCTCGGTCGCACCTTAGAAAAATCATTACACCTAATTAATAACACAATTTAACGAAATTATTATCCCATACGATTCATATGAACAGGTATTATAGCTGGATTAATTATGCGCCCGTATCAAATACCCACGCTGTATATCGTTGTCTGAGTACCCGTAACACAAGCCTTCTTGAGCTTACTGTGGGACTTAATCAATTTGTGTAAGAATGTCCTATAATATTTATTTATTTAATTCGGTCAAGAGGTTGCCGAGATATATGTATGGGGTCGCGAGTTCATATTCAGGGAACCACTAGTTTAAGTATGAGAGAAACCGGGTTAAAATAAACTCTGGTTGCATGATACACTATTTTTCATCACACCTGCTCGTTATTTGTGATATTATGCAAGCATACTGAGATTTAATGAGCTATATTAAGCTCATGGCCATAATGGATTTTCATACATTTTACCGCCCGCCCGGAGCTCCCGGGGGACCTGCGCCTCACGCGCACGTTCTGTGGACTGTGCTACTACACTACCACTTATAATGATTGTTTATTTATTTCCCTAATAGATTTATTTATTTCCTCGTAAATGTGATGAAAAACATTGTATGTATCACGGGTGAAGAAAATCAACCTTTACAGCCCTTCACTTTTGGGTAATCCACCGAAAACACGTAACATTATGTTGGTCCCAAAATACAAAAAAAAAACATTTAGAAATATGTTTTTTTTTAATCAGAATTTAAGGAGCTTAGTCGATTAACGATTATGTCGCTCTAGAAATATGTTGCTGACTGTAAGATTGCATCAATGGCACACCATAATATTTTAACTTACGCCCTGGTTGGCTGGATGAAAAAGCGTGTTTAGAAGCTATAAGTCAACCGTAACTGAGATTAGATGCGAATATTATGTGTTATGAGAAATATTTATTATGTCATATGTTATGGAAGAACCGTTGGTATCTCGAAGAGAAATTTACGAATGTTATTTATTACTGTGTGTAAAGTTATATAGAGTAGGAGATGTGCTCACATATTATAATATGTAGCTACATCTAAGCATGTATAACATTCTTGTCAAACAGGCTGCAAGAAAAATGCTGATAAGAAAACAGTTTTTCTTTGCCGAAAATATTTTTTTTCTATACATTCCAAACTTAGAAAAAAGAGAGGTATGGGCACAGCGGATGGATATCGTTTAGTGTGGTAGGGCAAAAATATGTCTAGTGTAAGTACAGATGTCAGTATGTAGTACATAATGTTATATCCTGGTATTTTCACAAAAACGTCCGAAGGTGTCATGCTTTTTCAGACATTTCAGTCAGTGTTAGTACTGAAAGTACCGAGGACGATTGAAGTACCATGACACATACGAGCGTTTTCATTTTTTTGTTGTGGAAAATCAGTTTTTGCTGAATTGTAATGTGTGTGTGTGTGTGTGTGTGTGTGTGTGTGTGTGTGTGTGTGTGTTCTACTGAGAATCGCGAGCTCATGCAATCCTAGTAGGAGAAAAAAGTGTCCTAAAATGTCCATACATTTTTCAAACTTTCCATTGCGCTACCGCCATACTAAATCTATGAAAAAATTGTAGCGAAATGGAAAAATATCCTGGGACAATATTTTTCTTCTATTAAGATTAAAAGAGCTTGCAATTCTGAGTAGAAAACATATAAACATTTCCAATTTAGAGAATAGTAGGTACATTACCTAACTAGTGCGGTAAAATAAAGAAAGGCCGAGATCGCAGATGATTGCGACCCGAGCTGCAAGCGAGGGACGTAAATATGTGATCAAGGGCTTTATTTATTACCTCACGTGTTAGGTATATCATTCTATGTCTACACTTGGGCAGAAATCGACTTTATGGCCAGGTGTGGCATAAAAATGATTTTTACACAACAAAAAATATAAACGCCCAAATACGATGCACTACACATCTGTAGACCTGAACATAGGTCAAATAAATCACATTAAAAAGGCCGCTCGAATTTCGAGCACGGCGCTGAGGTCACGGCGACACTTTCCCGGTATGTGGGTCGCCGCTCCTTGCGGAACAGGTATTTTTGGCCCGGAGCAGGTACTTTGGAGGCGCGCCGTGTTAATAGTGGTGTGTCTTCACGAATCATTATAATGTTAAGATAGATAATTTTGATGACTGATTTTTTTGACGATAGCCGTAGTTGGTAAAACTTACAAATTGTACGGCGTGGGTGATAGATGTGTTATTTCGCTAGAAAAAATGGTAATAAGTAAAAAATTGTCCTGCCCATTTTAAACAACTAAGAAAACATAAATACAGAAAAATCTTAAAAGAGAAGCGATTGTAACATGTGTACATATTTGTGACGATTTGCATGAAAACGATATTTTGTTGGATTTTGGTGCCTACATGATACTAGACTCACAAATAATACGTAACGCAAAAAAAATCAGCTATTATTAATTATTTCCCAAATAATCAAAACCATACATACAAGCTGTCAGTTCAATGACTGTACAAAATCCGTCCGTAGGACTCTTACACAGATATAAAAGAAGGTCCGCCCTATCTGGCATATTTTTTTTTTGTCCGAAACGATTTTGTTTTAACAGACTTGGCGTAATCGATTATCGCCGCATGTTAATGTTACATAAACAAAAGATTACTCTTTCTCACTCACCACTCCACCATGCCTTGACTCTTCTCAACGATATACTGGACAGCGACAGCAAACTGGATATGTTTCATAGCACTGAGTCTCAATTCCTGGCTATTAGCTGCCGATACCTGGAGTCTATCACGACTTCAAGTTCCATAGAACTGTGATTTTTTGTAAACCACTGCTCTAGTCCTAAGTATCTTAGTACAAATTAATTATTATCCTCCTGTATGATTAACATGTTTAGCCTGTCTGTTAGTGTTAATTTTAAGGAATAAATAAAATAAAAAAAAGTATTTTGGTATAATACACAACATTTTATGCCAGTAACAAGCAAACAGACTATGCAATAATGCCATAACAGAAGGCCTAGTATAAAATTGTACGACATTAACTTCTCGATCGCGTTAGCGTATCGAGAGCTCAAATTATGTTTGCCGTTTATTTAAATCATCCGGCAACTTTCATATGTTGACCCCTCGATACGCTAACGCGGTCGAGAAGTTACTCGTAATGTCGTACAATTTTATACTAGGCCTTCAGTTCATGCGCAAAGCCAATTAGAGTCACATAAAGCTAAGTTTGAACGTATTATGATATTGACTCCGCAAGTGTTATTTTAAACGTCAAACTTGTATTAAATTATGACGTTTGACTTAAAACTTTCACAGTTTGTGCTATCAAAATCGATTTAAACTAAATTGATTATGCTACCTATACCCTGGATTCTGAAGGCCTACCACGAACCACGAACGAAGTTTCACCTCTCTGTCGCACTTGAGTGAGAAATCTCAAGTGCGAAAGGGAGGCATACTTTCGTTCGCGGTTCGTGGTAGGCGCTCAGATGTCATAATCGTTTAAAAAAAACTACTTTGCCAGAATCGATACCTCCTGGTTCGTGGTAGGCCTTCTGTCTAAGCCGCACTGATCGCTGATTGGCCATCTGAAATTCGATGCACCGATGTTTATTTTATTAAGTTGACAGTTTCGTTCGGAAACAATCTATGTGCACATCCACATGATATTTAAAAAAATCTTATGTCCTCAAGCGAGGACCGGAGGATCCAGGAGGATAAAGCGTGTATTCGCGCGCACACGCGCGTAGCGTGTAGTACAAGCCCTAAGGAATCTATTTTCATTTGTTTTAATTAAATATGACTACTTCAATTTTTTCATACAAAATAATTCAGCACGCAATGTAATTGCTACTTTTGTTCAATACGTCGTACTTAGCTGACTTGACGTTAGAACTGTCACAAGTGATAACTTGCTCGATAATAAAAAAAAAAAGTTTGGTCCTAACTAACAAGTTAGGACCAAACTTATAATTACTTGTTGTATGGGTTCTTAGCACTAAAACCTTGGTCTGGTTAAAGTTTGTGGTAATATTCAGAATACACACTGTATATGAAACATTACTTACTACATTACTGATAAGAAACAATAAAGCGTCTTCATTACTTTATTACGAGTATTAAATAGTAGTTTATGCAACAGTGATATAATACGGTTTTTTAAAACCTGAGGGTCGAGTCGAGTTTTGTAATAATAGAGTTATAGAAACCAATTATGAACTGTTACCTACGCTAGTTTTTCTACGACAGCTAAAATAGCGGAAATAGCAAAGAAAGGTGGCAGAATGTGGAAAATGTCGTTTGCCCACTAAAGAAAAAAAGATATTGCTAATATACTGTATGAAAATCTATAAGAGCACATAGGAGCAGTGTTCTTATGGAATACCATAGACAACGTTATAATGTATGCTTTTATTATCGCTGTCAGTCATCTAATTGTCAGATAAAAGTGCTGGAGTAGAAAAAAAAATATTTATATAAATAACAGACATTTTTTTTTTCTTAATTCATTTATTTTTCTTCCTCACTAGGAGGAAAAAAGGGATTTACCGCGAGGTCAGTGACCCCTGAGTGCAAGGACACTGACATATTGTCCCGGTTCAATGACCTGGTGCAGTTATGTTGTCGCGTAAATATTTATGTCGACCACAATGATGTGGTTGGTTGGCAACACAGTATCCTTTATTTAATGGATACTTTGCTATGAAGCAATATTTAGCAGCTCAGGTAAAAAAAAAACATTTTTTTGACAAAAATTGTTTAATTTATTATATAGTGAACTAGTTAACTGATAATAGTATTAAAAAGGCGGTTTTTCTTCTTCCAAGCTTTTTCCCAGCTTATGTCCCTTTGGGCGTTTTTATTTTTTGTTGTACAAAAACCATTTAGGAAAATTTAAGTTTTTTTAATTGTTTTCTATTCAGAATCGCGAGCTCTTTTAATTCTAGTAGGAGAAAAAAAGTGTCCCAAGATTTGTTTTCCATTTCACCATCATCATTTCATTGGAAAGTTTGAAATTTGTATGGAAAATTTTGGACACTTTTTTTCTCCTACTAGGATTGAAGAGCTCGCGATTCTGAATAGAAA
Organism: Lathronympha strigana; assembly: GCA_949128165.1. NCBI lineage: Eukaryota > Metazoa > Arthropoda > Insecta > Lepidoptera > Tortricidae > Lathronympha > Lathronympha strigana. The sequence goes on along the minus strand of OX421926.1, from coordinate 9,067,849 downwards.
ACAATTAAAAAATATTAAATTTTCCTAAAATGGTTTTTGTACAACAAAAAATAAAAACGCCCCCTTATGTCTGGGTTCCGCCTTGGCAACTAATCCCAAGATTTTGCGTAGGCGCTAGTTTTACGAAAGCAACTGCCATCTGACCTTTCCATACAGAGGATAAACTAGGCGTTATTGGGATTGGACCGGTCACGATGGTTTCCTTCACAAAAAAGCGATTGGTAGATATCAAATCATATTTCGTACCTAAGTTCCGAAAAACTAATTGGTAAATTTTATAATTGAAAAAAAAAATGGAAAAATTCCCCACCGGTCCGTGAGACCGATCAGGTCTCGGTGTTTAGAGAGGACGTAGGTTCGAAACCTGCTCGATGCGGGGAATTTTTTAACCATTTACGACTTAACTACCTACTTACCTCTACCTACTTAGGAACCAAGGGCACCCCATCGGGTCTCTTGCCAACATCCCTGAAAATGCCAGTTGGGTCAAGGAGAGCAGGCACGTTCACGGTGGCAAGAGACCGACAGATTCTGCCATTAAGCGAAGCATGTCTCGAAGAACGCCTGCACTTTTTTACAACACAATCCGTGGTGTCCCAGTCGGTAACGTCTGCGCCACAGAACATGAGTGTGGCGCACACACCGAAACCCCCAGTCGCAAACCAGTCGCCAGTCTAAGGGAGACCAGATCCAAAAAGTACCAGTATTAGGTGAAGGATGGGCATGAAGCCAACTGTAACCAGTTTCCTGGGATCCGACTGCCAAAAGCCTCGCGTGATCTGGACCCGTAGAGTTATTTAGAAGAGAATGTTACGTTTTATCTGCTCAGTAAACTAATCCTGAACAGCTTAAATATTGACATTATCAATACACATTCCTGAATGTTATCTGTTGTCCTTTTGTGACGTTATGACAGTTATGACTCAGAGATAAGATCCTTAGGGTTTTAGAAATACAGTCGCGTCTTAAAATATGTACACACTTTGGAACTTATTACTGGGGAAGCAGGGTAAAAATTGAATACAGCTAGTCTATGATGGTCGGGTTTCTATCGTTTACCGACGTTGCTGTCACCTTCTAACAAGTATGTATGTGCGAAAGTGACGCATAGCGTGATAAGCGATAAAATGGCAACCATGCTAACCCTACAGATGCATATATATATATATATATATATGAAGCTGTCTATACTGGGCTCTAAAGTAAGAATTGTACAGTGCGACATAATGGGCGCTAACAATGTCGGTTTACTTTTTTTTCTTCGTCCTTTCAGACAGGCTAAGACGCTAAGCCATAATGCCTCGATGTTTATTTAGGACAATAATGACATATTTGACAAAATAGTAGGTGTTACCACTTTGGTTTGCGTTTAGTTTCACTTTATTTAATTTCTACTAAAAGTAGAATACTGTCTCGTGGTTTTTAAGGAAAATAATGACATATTTAAATAAATAAGTAAATATTGTGGGACAATCTTACACAAATCGACCTAGTCCCACGGTAAGCTCAATAAGGCTGTGTTATGGGTACTAGACGACGATATATATAATAGATAGATACATACAAATACTTAAATACATAGAAGACATCCATAACTCAGGAACATATAAATGCCCTGACCGGGATTTGAACCCGGAACCTCCTGCTTTGTAGGCAGGGCCACTACCAACTAGGCTAGGAGGCCGTATTTGACAAGAGGATAGGTGTTGCCACATTGCCATTTAATTTCTACTTTTAATTGTCAAATATACATGGGTCTACTCTTTAACTGTGGTAGCCGTAAGATGCGTGATTTTCAAACCGAAGGGCTTAAGTTCCGACTCTAAAATAGAAGTTTTCAGTGTTTATGTAAGAGATATAATTTGGAATATAGGATAAATCCGGTTTCTTTATGACGTTTATTTTTACCAAATGCTTTCCTTTACCAAATATATTATGTAATCGTAAGATTGAACAAAATTGGTGCTAATTGCTTTGTTTTGATCAAACCACAATAAAATGGTAAATTAATGTGAACTGCTACTTAGAAAGTGACCATAACAACCGCATGACAAACATTTTGTCGTGTGGTCATGTGTGTTTAAACTTTCTCGATCTGTAGCTAAACAACGTGATTATACATATACTTTCCACCGACAGTTTCACCTTACATCTATGTGACAAATTTTATTCTTTATGACACACCTTAGCTAAAAACCGGCCATATAATAATGAGCACTGTTTTTTTTTCTTTAGTGGGCATACAACATCTTCCACATTCTGCCACCTTTCGAAATATTGCTTTTTTCGCTATTTTAACTGTCGTAGAAAAAATAGCGTATACAACAGCTCATAGTAGGTTCTTAAAACTCTCGGTTTTATTATTACAAAACTCGACTACGTCTCGTTTTGTAACGGTGACCCTCAACTCCAGTTTTAAGAACTACTATTACTGTAAAACGTCTTACGATACATGTGCGAATAGGTAATTCGTGTAACGTGTCGATTTAAAACACTCCCTTCGGTCGTTTTCCATTCTATCGCCACTCATTGCAATTTTCTCCTATTCGAACTTGTATCGTAATGTATTATATTACACACTTTGTACTCGTATGAATTAAATATATAGATTACACGCTCTAAAACGAGGAGCCTTACTTACTAGATTCAAACCACGTTATTTCTTCCAAGAGAAATATCCAACTTTAAAGTGTTATTTTAAATGTATAACTTCTAAATTATAGCGTTTACTTAACACTTCCACAGTCTGAGCTATCAATTCTATGGAAACTTAGTCTAATTGGACTTTACTTACAAAAAAAAAATATTACCTTAGATATATTCAGTAAGTGTAACTTACCTTACTACCTACCTCTACCTACCTTAAATCTAAAATAGGTCCTTGAGGCATTGTACCTAGGATGCTAGCGGCATTTCATTGTATCGCAATGCTGCGGGGCCTAAGATGGTTATCCACGAATGTCATAATGCTATCTATAAGTTGATAAACTGACAAGTTGCACGGATAGCGCGACGGTGACAGCTGCCAAATGCAAAGACATTTGACAGAACTGTTTAAAATTATCAGAAATTGTCAGAACGTGCCGACAAACTATCGTCTTATGTAGCAATTATCAGAATATCAGCTTGGCATCTTAGCCCCGCTGATCAAAAAAAATGAATGCGTCCAATAACCCATCTTCGTATCAAGTGGACCAGATGGTGTTAGGATAATAACACATCATTATAGTTTTTTTCTTTTTATAATAGACAGGAATGGAGGCCAAGGTTGCTTCGTATACATTCTTAAGTAGCAGTCACTTTTAACCAACATCAAAAAGGATATCTTCTTCGTTTATTTTGTTCACTCGTACGTTCTTTAGTTCTTCGAAGACGGCCATGATTTAGTAAATTATGTTTTTCTTAAAACAATAAGCCTTTCACAAGTTTTCTAGGTGTCATACAAAACTATGTTAAGTTATTTTACAGTACATACGGTGCTACATTACCGCACTAGTGCGATAATGAGCACTATACCTATGTGCCTATGTCAAAAATTCAAAGGGCCATATGTACTGTAAAACGTCGTATGATACACATGCGAATGGGTAATTCGCAACTCTTGTCGATTTAAAGCACTCCCTGCGGTCGTGTTTTATCGCCACTCATTGCAAATTTCCCGCTTTTCGCACTTGTATCGTAATATACTATTTCAACACACTTGCTCGTAACGAGGTTCTTATCGTAACGCTTTTAGGCTCATAATCCTAGATATTAAACACGCGTGCTTTTTCATTATATTATTGAACTAGTGTTGTAATCAGATAACCCCATCAAATTAAGTTTGTACCCTACGAGACTAAGTTACAGTACACAGATAATACATTCAAATTTTGTCGGATTGGAAAGTTTTTTTTTCCAAATAAAGTACACTGTTTAGCCTCATAATAACTTATGCCTAAAAAAGCAAATATCTCCGTATTTAGTTGAATACATGGATTAAAACCTTCTGAATTATTAAATATACGTGAAATTGTATTAAATTATTCAAAATTCACAATCGTTTGTGCTTCAAACATAAATAATTTCATTTTTTATTTTGGCTGTTTGGCGAGCCTTTGCCTCAAATTTACGCGCGCAACGCGATTCGAATAAAATACACCAATGGCGCGCTGCGGTAACTTATTTACGTAAAACATTTTTGATTGATTTCTCGCTTTATTATTATATTAAAATGCAACTATAAGAGAATTAGAAGTAAAACTATAACAATATGTGGATTAGGCTCCTCTGAAACTACAAAACGCGGGTGCTATCATGAAAATCTAGTTGTACTTAGTAGTGATAAATATACCTACTTATTTGTGACGTTTGGGCCTTAACTTCGGGATTTATTAATTGAAAATGTAAAATATTGTTATTAACCGACGTCGAAAAGGCATCGCAAGAAGCTTCAAGTAGTCAATAAAGGTTAGTGAAACGCATATGCTAATTACCATATAGGCATTTTGACATGATTCTGACAATGAAGTTAACGTATTTAACAAAAGTTAATAACCTCGAATTAAATTTTGATTTTTACTTACAAGTGTGTTGAAAAATGTCGTATGACACGTGTGTGCATGGCCATTATACACATCGGCTTCCTTATTGCGCACTCGCTTTCAGCTCGCGCGCACTAATTTTCTAATTTAACCCTTATTCGCTAAGGTTTATTAAAAATGGGAGATTAAAATCATTACTTCATATATGCTACAAGCTATCAACTATTGTCCACAGGAAATATCGACAGTTCATCTGAACACATATTTCTTCTCTCCTGTGGTAAATAGTTAGCAGTTCGTGGGAATCGAGTAACGATTATTATCATTTAACTCTATTGAGTAAAGAAAATCTATTGAAAAGGAGTACCTCTGTGTTTAATTGTATTTATGTGGATAAGGTTTAAATAAGAAAATCTACCTTTATAGCTCTGTAATTCTGTTTAGTCGACAAAAAGGACGCAACATCGTTTAGTGTTTGATCCACTTATGACTTACCCTTTAATGTTATGATTTTAAGGACAGGAATTGAAAGTTTTAATTAGAATAATTTTGTACAAGCTGAAACGTCTATAGGTAGAGCAATGGGAATATACTTAAATCGGATTTTATTATTTGGTCTTTTATTTTTAATAATTGGACGTAGTTATACAAGAATGTTCCAAAGGCTTGGAATCCAAGCCTCACGAATCTGCCATTTCAATGACTGTCTTTTACTTGTCATTATAAGGTATTAATTAGAATGAAAAAAATATTTTGGGTTAGAACGTTTTTGCATAAGTTTTCATTCAACTGAGGAATTCCCCATTAAATATTTCTTCAACACATCGGTCATATGCCAAGTATTTTGTTATTATGAAGTTACTTCCAGTCTCAAACCAATCCAATAATTTAATACGCAGTTCAGAGGGAAAATAAAATTTAAATGAGTTTATTTTTATATGACCTTTTTTTTGGTTAATTACTGTGTAGATATTTAATTTTGTTTTATTATTTATTCAGTTGAGGGCCTTACCATGACGTCTTAAACGTGATTCAGTTTAGGCTTAGTTGTATGGCAGGGACTCAGTTTAGGTCGTCAACTGAATCGCGTTAAGACGTCATGGTCATGGTATTTGTATGTGCCTGCAAATAATTAATACGTAATATTAGTAATTCTGCACAAGCAATTCGGCACAAGCACGCACACACACTCACACGCACACACATACCTACTTTTTGGATAAAAAAAAAAATACGTGTGGCACTCGGGGACTGCCGCGGTAAAGCTATTGCATATCATTTTGTATCAACTTATGCAATTACTAGCGCGACTTCGTCTGCGCAGTATTATAATGTTTGGTAGTGTATTTTTATTACCATAAGTATTAAATACCCAATTGACTTGAACTGTAAATTGCTAATTAAATTCCGGGACCGTATAAAACAAACAACTAACTTGCAACTACAGTAACCTGTTATTCTTTGTTCTCGTTAATAATTCAGGATATACCAAAAATGCTGGTGATCAATATTGTAATCTGATTTGGAAAAAATAGGACTAAATGTTTTTTTTGTCAAACATTTTTTGTTTATTTATTCTCCTAACCACAATTCGATACTGATTAGTGATTACACATTTAATCGAATCACCAGCATTTTTGTGACAGCTGTATGTATCTTTGACCACATATTAATCTTTCAGTGGCTGGATACGCTGTAGATATGCTAAAAAGTACGTCCAAGTTGACATAAATTATCTTTCAATGAAATAAGTAATCAAGGCCGAGTGTTTTTGATCACGGTTTACAACACTGCCTTAAGCTCACTGAATTTAACCCACAGAATGTCAGTCGGTACCTGATTACAACTAACTTCCCAGTGAAGAAAAACATTGCGAGGATACCAAAATAATTACGTCACGCATATAATAATTATAAACTTTCATTAGGTAGGTAAGTATATATTATGTCTCATCTCAACCAAGGACGATCTTATGATAGGATCGGCAGAGGCCTTTATTCGCATTTACACAGGCGTTCAAAAGTGCATGGGCAATTTATGAATGAATTCATTCATAAACTGCCCATGCAATTATAGATTTGACTATTTCACTTGCTTCCTTCCCCTTTGCACCTCTATATATAGGATGATTTTCATAACAAAAACTATTCTGTCCTTTCCTAGGAGTCAAAACATCCCCATGCCAAATTTCACCTTAATCCGTTCAGCGTTTTTAATTTAGTGTGAAATGGTAACAGATTGGTGGTTGGTGTTGGTGATTGGTGATTGGTTCATCAAATTTACAATATTAGCATCGCATGGAAATTTGTCCAAAATGTAATTGAAGAAACCGTGCTGGTTTTGTGACAACATCGCTACGCAAGATCAGTTTGCTAGACAACAAAAATAAAATAGATGCCATTATTAAGTAAAATGTAAATGAGACTAATGGCATGCCATGATCTAAGAATGTTTTTGCGCAAAGTTAAAATAATTTTAATCAAATCAATTTAACGGGGATATAGGCGATACCTAGTTCCATTAGTGCCATATAGATAGAACTGTAATAAGTGCCATCCTAATCCATCAAGTTGTGCATATTCAGTAATAAGCCGTTTTAGAAAAGTAATCGTACAAAAAAATCTGAGTTTATTTATAAACTATCCTTGTCCAATATTTAATATAAAAACAGTACTGGCTTTGTGACATTGTTCTTTGCGCAAAGGCAAAATCGTTGCGTTTGGCCATTGTACTCCCCTGGGCCCGCTATGAGGTATGTATGTCATCCGCTTGTACAATGCATGGTGGGTGTTGACAGCCATATATACATTGAGTTGCCGTATTTGTAGTGGTTGGATTCCGCGTCACTAAGACCTCAATGATATTCTCCTGAGGTCTCTTCAGTCAGCGGGTGTTCATTCCGTTCTGGAGCCACTGGGTTTAGCCGCACTGATAGCAAGATGGAGTGACCCTGGTGCTGTGGAAAACGGGGCGGTGTTCAGTGTGGGATGTTACATGCGTTAGCACAATTTCGACCACCCATATTACTCGCACTTCCCACGTAGCAGGAGCCCTCTGCCGAAACTCTAGCGGTGGCGAAGCGGCAAAAGTGTGCGCTCCCTTCTGGGATAAGATCCCAAACGGATAGCGTAACGTAATAAGACAACAGTTTGTCACCTTTGTATGACAATTTCTGATAATTCTATACAGTTACTCACATTTGACAGCAATCACCGTCGCACTATCCATGCAACTTGTCTTTTCATGAACTTATAGCATTATCATTATCAGATGACATTCGTGGATAAGCAACTTAGGTCTATAGGACATGGATACAATACATGTTCATGCCTTTGGTTGTGGAGACAGCGGGCTGCTACAAAGTTACCATTATTAGTGATTTTATTTATTATCAAATTTATCACAGCATTAAACATATCATATTTACATAGATTTAATGGATCCCGGCACATTGGTCACTTTTCAACTCATTTCCTAAAAACACAGTTTTGTATTTTTTGTGCACTTTCGTCAGTAGTGACAAATATGTACCTACTTAAGTTGAATTTCTGTTTGTTTATGACACTACTGAACAAAAAAAACTTAAAATAAATTTGGGTACATTTTCGTCTGCAGTGAAAGAGAGCTTTTTTATAGGCGAAAAACATACGGTATTCATCGTCTTCGAACACCACAAACAAAATATTTACAGCACGCAGCAATATCACCTTTGTGATTATCACAATAAGGAACAAATCTAATATACCAATAGAAAATATTTGATAAACAAGACAAAGGCATATTTCGATACTCTACTTCTTTGTAGGTACTAATATTTCTTATGCCAATGAAATTTCCACTTTATTCCGTTGTGCACTAACGTGCTAAATTCACAAATTTAAAATGGTACTTAGTACGACTTTGCATTTGCACTAAGGTATCGATTAAAAAAACAAAACGATTCGCAGTCTAAATAAAAAATTAGGCGCCTTTTGCCTTTAATTCGATCCAGCCAGTATATTATGCATCGATTACAAAATCGATTTAACATATTTGATTCTGGCGGGAAAAAATAATAGTGTTTATTTTGACATTTGACATCGCCGTATCTCTGGTAATAAGGGCTACTGTCCTCAATATTTTGTATAGAATATGACACTTAGCGACATTCGTATGGAGATATATCCTTTCCCCGATAAAGAACTTTGTAACAAAGTGAATAAAGTCGGTTTCGGTCCGTCGGAGTGGGGAGCGTCAGGTTTTTTTTCGTTACGGAATTTCTGGATTCGGTCCCCGCGCTCAAGGCCCGCGATAGAAGCTATGCAATAGCTTAAAAACAAATTTAATTTTGTAGAATCCTTTCTTAAATAGTTACTTAGACATATAAAATAATATATAAAGCTGGAATGGTACTTAATTAGTCCACTATAGTGACTTATTCATCACCATAACTTATTTATATGCACGGTAATTTGTTAACCTGCGACCGAACGACCTTCATGGGCCAGTCTGAAAACCAGCGCCGGGCCCTCAGCTCGGCATATGCTGAGACTGGAACCTTTTGCCCGATTATGTTTAAATGTAATTCCAGATTAAGTTATTGTACTTAGTTTATAAGTTTTTTTTTGTGGCAATAAACAATTTTTCTTTCTTTCTTCTTCTTTCTTAGTAGTGATAATTGATAACTGTTTATATAATCGCGTGTCGAGTGTAAATCGTCTTATGATGATGATAACAGTAATACAGTTTTAATAACGTTATAAAATCAATGAACCATTCACTAGTTACTTACGCTAGAGTAAGTTTCAATGCCCTTGTGTGAATAAAACCTGAGTCACGGTCATAAACACAGTTTTCCAGTTTACTTTTGAGTAAAAAGGTAAATAAATAAATAAATATTACAGGACATTCGTACACAAATTGAGTCCTGCAGTAACCTAAATAAAGAAGGCTGTGTTACGGGTACTCAGACAATAATAATATATACCTAATATACAAAAACATTCATGACTCAGAAATCAGAAACCAAAATTTGTAACAACGCAACGGATTTTGATGTGTTTTGTTTTGTTTGAAAAGATAGACTGATTCAAGAGAAAGGTTTGTATGAATAATAATAACCCGTGCGAAGATCTCGTCTTTCATAATAATAAATGCCCGATCTAATTGAGGACTTCTCCTAATTAAGTCGATAAAAAATACGATACAAATTTCATCGCACCTTTCATATTTATGGTATGAAAGAGATATACTGGGGTCTAATATCGGTATAATGTTCTTGAAATGAGAAAGGGCTTCATGGTCATTTAATATACATATACGCAGCGGGATGTCGCTTCGATTCCCGGTGAGATGTAGGCTGATAAAGTTTTTATGTCTTGCTACTTGAACTGGAATTTTATTATGGAGTAAATTAAGATAAATGACATAATTGAAGCTACTGCCATCAGGGTTTCGGAATACAAATATTAAACAAAGTTTATTTGTTTTGGCTGAATAGGTCATATAGGTACAGTTTTATTTAGGTGAGTGAAATTAGATTTTAAATTTTATTTATGAGTAAGTTCCTAATATTGTGCTGAAACCGTGAATAATATTACTAACTAGAATCATAAAACAATTAAAATGTGATAGAACAAGGAAATGCCGTCAGAATCCTATGTACTCGTACAATGCCTCAAAGACCAAGGAGGTAAGGTAGAGGTAAGTTACACATACTGTATAGGTACATATATTTTGAAAATAAAAAGTTATTAAGTAAAATAAAATGTCATATCACTAAAGAAAAAGAAAAAAAATATATAATTGTATATTTAAATTCGAATACAGGCTACTTTTTTTAAATATTGTGGTTATTTGACATTCTAACTAACGAACACGTGTTTTAACCACGGTTTTTTACTAAATTTGAGCTACTTACCCTAATTTATGAGCTTAATTTTCATAAAAAAAACCACGGCCAGAACCCAACACGGGTTAGATTATTAGTAAGAATGAAATACAGGCATTTTGTAGTTAATCGTCCATAATATTAAAACAACGTAATAACAATAATCACAACAACATACAACGTAATATTAGCAATAAAGAGTGTTTGTATTGTATTGTAATATTCAAACAATAAGACTTTTATAAAGAAAAACTATCCGTACTTTGTTATAAACTGCGTTTCTATTCTTTTTCCAAATTAAGAATCCCATTAATAAATATAATTATTTTATATTACTCATCTTTAAAAAGTTCAGCAAATTCCTCCTAATCCTCTTTTTTCCATATAGGTATTACTAGCTACATCGCACTAAAGAAAATTAGATTCAAAACTTGATTCCTCTTATCTACATTATTTCACCTACTTTCTTCGTAAGTAAGTAATGGGTTAAAGAATCAAGTAGTGAGTAAGCTGTCGTTAAGTGGTAAGTGATGGGTTATAAATTAAACGGCAGTTAAGCTATGATTTAAGGGTTAACTAGTTGCGGTTGAACTGGACTTGAATATCCTTAACCTGTACGTAAGTACATCTTCTTTCCAGCGTTTTGCTGGCTTATGCCACGGCTCTGGGAGCCTGGGGTCCGCTTTGGCAACTAATCCCAAGATTTGACGTAGGCGCTAGTTTTACGAAAGCGACTGCCATCTGACCTTTTAACCTAGAGGGTAAACTAGGCCTTATTGGAATTAATCCGGTTACCTCACTATACGTAAGTACATAAAATAATTGCGAACTTAACTCGAATTTTTTACGTAACTTCGTACGTATACTTTTTGATTGTTACGATATTTTGTTGTAGATTTGAGAATATTATGATTTATAGAGTAACTAAATAAATAATAAATATTATGGGACAATCTTACACAAATCGACCTAGTCCCACAGTAAGCTTAATAAGGATTATTTTATGGACATATACTAAATAGACGACGCTATGTGTATATACTTAAATATTTATGAAACATCCATAACTCAGGAACAAATATTCGTGATACACACACAAATAACTTCCCTGAGCAGGATTCGAACCTGATAAATTATGAATCCGAATAAATACCTACTTTAAATAGCACAGATCAATGGTATAGGCATTAAGCCATTAATTTCCGTATTAATTAAAGTTTTTATTCGTTTTTCGGTAAATATTTTTTTTTTAGAATACTGATGCAGATATAAAAAAATCAAGTTCTTAGGTATACTCGTACACTTATAATTTAACACATGTTTTTCTTATGTTCATTTATTATTATACAGCTGTTATTTCTAAATAACTTATTATATATTTAGTATCTAAATTTTAATAAATCCAATTTGCAAATTTAAAGCCCTTTATCCCGGTATAGACAATAATTTTTTTCTGATCAATCTTTTTTTTGTCGTAACGTAAAATAAAAACTATATTTTTTTTATTTTATGATCATTTATAGTAGATGTATCTGTATTGTATGTGCCTATTCTTGTTCTTTCGTTCTTATGAATTAAAACCCCTATTTCTTATTGTATTCTAAAAAAAGGAAAATTATTCATTGCCTAACAATAATATACTGAAACACTCAATAAAAATATCGAAATATACATTAGAGCAATGTTTTGATGTATTTTTTTGCTGTGCAAGTCAGTATTTCAGTTAAGTTAGGGTTGTTTTTTTATAACCTTAAAATACCTTTTAAAAAAGTGATCTTACCTCTTTCATATTCAATAGCTCCACAGCCGAAAATGTCCAAAAACACTACAAAAACCACCAAACTCACTCCACACTTCCTAACTGTCATGTTGACGTTTAAATCCCGCGCAAATTAAAAACAAATACTACACATCCCCGCGCAAATTAAAGACGACTACACACGATGCCTAAGCCTAGGCATTTTTTTAATTATTTTTTTTCAGACGAGCGCTCGACGCGGCGTTTGGAAACCCACTAGCCAACTGACCAACTTAAAGCAGTAAAATAAGAAACATACATATTACAAGTATCGGAACACAACGCCAAAGTTCTATACTTTCTCCTCATTATAATTTGAACCTTATTTTTAGTTCCAATAGGTCGAGAATTAGGGTTGATTGTTGGTTAGGACTGTGTCGTAGTAAGTCGTAACTTGCTAAACGAGTGAACGGTGAAATGAGAAATTGTGAGAGACGGACGTATGTCTGAGGGGGATGGGTAGACATTTCTTTTTACAAGGCGGCTCTGTAGAGTTTGGAGTTGAGAAAGATTTTGTTGCGTTGAGTATCAGAATCAACGTCCGCAATGGGGGCTACGTCGAAAGATTATGTAGAAACTTTTGTCACAATTAATTTAGAGGTCATTGTAATTGAACCAGCGTTCCCGATCTTTCCAGCATTTTTGGATTCTAGAATTAAATTCTTCGTTAGTTGTTGCACTTAAAATAGTACTAGGTAAGTGTAGTATAAGTAAGATATTGAGGTAGATCATTAACATACCTACATTAAACTTTGAGGGGCCCCGTATTATACCGAGGCTTCTTCAGAAAGAGTAGTAGTTTCAGAATCTTCACAGCGAATTTCTGTGAATTGATTTGATCTGAACACTTTTCTAGTATTGTTACTATCAGACATAATAACGATATAGGCCTGTAATTACTTAGTTCCGAGCGGCTTCCCTTTTTATGAATGGTAATTACTTTAGCTCTTCAACAGGCCAGGGAAATTATCTTCTAGACAATTATTAAAAATTATGGATAATGGTAAACAGAGAAAATTAACATTATCCATAACAAATTTAGTACTTAAATTATCTGGTGCGACAGAGTTAATATTTTTAAGATTTTTAACGATACGAATAATTTGTGATTCTGTTACTGGATGCAGAAATATAGAGTTACTAGAATGAATTCTCAGGTTTTTCATGACTTTCATGTGTTGCTTATTTTCTGTATTAAACATTGATTTAGAAAATTATTGTTAAACGCATTAGCTATTAATTTTTTGTCCTCAGTCCGTTTTCGAGTTTAAGCATTAGTAAACTTGTTGACTCTTTGTACCTTTTCCTGTAGTGTCTTTAACTAAGCTTCAAATAGTTGTAGCTACGAGTATGTTCCTGGCAGTAGAAATATCACGACGCATGTGTTTTTTTAGCGTGAGATAGAACATTTTTGAATGTGTTTCTGAATTGCTTAAAGTACTTGTAATGTATCGCTTCTCCTTGGTGAGGACCAGAGTTTTGTCAATCTTACTTAAATGGTTAGGCTTATCAAGACATATTCCCAGACTGCAGACCTTGGTCGACGATGCTTGAAATCGGGTATATGTTCCTTCACCCTGGTTGATATGCTACGCTTTGTTTGCCCAACGTATGATAGACTACATTCACGGTCAAGCCTGTAGACCCCAGCATCTTGTAGAGGCAAGTTACACTTTACACGCCTCAAAAATGTCACAATGGGAGCTACCGTATTGTCGCTCACCAGACGGCGCCACTCATGCGTGGGTTCTGTGTCAGTATGAGAGAATTGTCAAAGTGACGTCTGAAATGTTCCCGCAGGACCCACGTTCCACTAGCGCGCCTAGCGGAAAATCGACTCGCGGTAGTCCTCAGTCCTGAGGCCTGTGAAGTTAGAATTTATAAATTTCCTATGTACTTTTGAACGAGTGTGTATTAGTAAGTAGTTTAGCTATGATGCGGGCCATACGTTTATTAACTAACATCTCGCTAAACGTCTTAAGTCCAAACTCACAGCGCCCATTTTTAATATATCGAGCATAGTAACGGAAGAATCTCACTTTTTTAAAATATATGACATAATTCATCAAACATGACCCCTTTCTAACACGACAGAGACAGCAATACATTTAGACAGAGACTTAAAATAAAATACCTGTCCGCTGACAATTTGCAAAATTAATTTTGCGCGTGGTGAAATTTAGAACTACAATTACTCCATACATATTTGTCAACTATTGTTAGGCAAGGGTGACATGGTGGACGGTAAATTTAAGTTGGTTATATATATAGAGTTGTTAATTCGAGTCAATACTATGGAAACGGGACTGTAATGACGTAGCTGCTGAATTGATTTGGAACTGGTTTAAGATTCCTTATTCTTTTAATGAAAAAAAAAAACCGGTCAAGTGTGAGTCGGACTCGCGCACTAAGGGTTCCGTACCCTTATGTATAAAGACGCCCTTTCAATATATGTTTTTTTTGTGGGAAAATCTTACAGAAATCGACCTAGTCCCACGGTAAGCTCAATAAGGCTTGTGTTGTGGGTACTAGACGACGATATATATAATACATAGATTCATATAAATACTTAAGTACATAGAAGACATCTATAACTCAGGAACAAATATTCGTGATAAACACACAAATAAATGCCTTGACCAGGATTGGAACCTGGGAACTCCTGCTTCGTAGGCAAGGTGACTATATACCGACTAGGCTAGGAGGCCGCTAACTTAAGCAATTTGATAATTTATAACTCATTCAGAAGTAAAATTGTATGTATTTATTCATAGTTCATACTCATAGGCTCGTTTATGTCTTTCACTAGAGTTTTCATTTTTAACGGTAAATATTCATTTTAAAAGTAAAAAAATAAATCTTTTTATGCGCGAGAAACCCTGCCAAGTGCGAAGCGGACTCGCCCACTGAGGGTTCCACACAAAGGATGCCCCCCCAATTATGTCCTTAGGCAACTACCTAAGAACACACTGAGAGTTCCGTACCACGTCTTTCTAAGTACCTACTTAAAAATACAAGTAAGTTAAGTAGGTACTTAAAAAGACTTGTGGTACGGAACTCTCAGTGTGCGGCAATATACGGTTTTCATATTTTTTCCTGTACTTGTGCTACACACTCTTTCTTTAAGCTAAATTTCGTGATTATAGGTCAACGGGAAAGTACCATACATTTTGATTCCCATTGCAAATGTATGGGAAATGCGACATAAACGGCCGTATCTCTATCTTTTGATTTTTTCACAGTTTCAGGGGACCGCAGATTTGTATATGTGGTATTAATTTCAATTTGCTGCCTCTACGCGTTCCCGAGATAAAGGGTCTTGACAGACAGACGGACGGACGGACTACAAAGTGGTAAATAAATAAGGGTTCCGTTTTTTCGGAACCCCAAAAACTAAGACTACTAAACTAAGAAAAGGGTAAGTCTAGTCTCTGGGTTTAAGTAAAAATACTTAGTATTGTGTTTAGTAAATACTGTGTGTAGTAAATACTTAGTAAAATGCAGAAAAATATCTTTGGGTTCCACAATGGTTATGAAGGTTGATGATATCTGGGCGATACAGAACGATGCACGATGTTCCGGTCACTTCTGTGGACAAAACAGAAGTAAAAGGCTATTAAGGTTATAACTATAATATTTGCATGCAAATCTAAGTTACAAATGGTTGACTTATAGCTTTTAAACACGCTATTTCTTTCAGACAACCAATGATGCAATCTACAAGTCAGCAAAAGACTAATTTTTTTTAATACTATGACGGTGACAAACAAGCGTACGGCCCGCCTGATGGTTAGCGGACACCGTAGCCTATGGACGCCTGCAACTCCAGGGGTTTTACATGTGCGTTGTTTTTTAATACTTCGATTACTACTATTTTAGCTATCGTAGAAAAACTAGCGTATGCAACAGCTCACAATTGGTTCCTAAAACTCTCGGATCTACTATTTCAAAACTCAACTTCGTCTCGTTTTGTAACGGCGACGCTCAACTCTCAAGTTTTAAGAACCCTTATTATACCACTGTTGCGTAAACTACTATTAAATAATCTATCTATCCATCCTAGATGTCGCAATCTCCAGTAATGCACGAATGAAACGGTAAAACATCCCAACAATTAATGGACCCTGTTCCTGCCCGGCCAGTTCTGCGGGCTCTTACGGTAAACCGTGCTTACATGATGTACAATACCTCTGATAATATATGGGCATTTTCAAAAATAGAGTACCATTTTCCTTTTTTTTTAATATAGGAAGTTTTGGGTTTTTTATAACCAGAATCACGAGTAGGTACTATTAATTTTAAAAAAGAAAAAGAGTTTTAAATAGAAAACTCCCGTGAGTATTAGACATATTAATATACTTAGACCGGGTTACTCACGTCTATAACCGGGTTACGCGCGCAGTGTGCGCAGGGCAATCGCGGCAAGCGCTTCTCACTCATGATTATGGGGCGCGGACCGTCCCGAAACATGTCGAGCTGTTTTCGACTTTATAGACGTGAGTAACCCGGTCTAAGTATATTAAAGAAAAAGAGTGTCCCGTTTTTTTTGGTCAGGTTTGTAACGCATTTTTTCATACATTTTATATGATACCGTTACAAAACTGTCAATTTTTTTTGTATGGAAAATCGAGGGCCCATTTTTAATAAAATGGTGCACTTTCTTCTGAAAATGCCCATATAACCTGTATCCTGTATAGCCGGATAGGCCGAATAACAGGTAGTGACCGGATATGAATAAATAAATAATAAATAAATATTACAGGACAAATTGTCCCGCAGTAAGCTCAATAAGGCTTACTTAATCGCTTACCATCAGGCGATTCGTTTGCTCGTTTGCCACCTATAGCATAAAAAAAAGGCTTGTGTTACGGGTACTCAGCCAACGATATATATAATACCTATGCAAATACATAAATACATAGGAAACATCCATGACTCAGGAACAAATATCTGCGTTCATCACACAAATAAACGCCCTTACCGGGATTCGAACCCTGGACGATCGGCTTAGCAGGCAGGGTCAATACTACGCCAACCGGTCGTCATCCGTCTACGTCGGATATCCGTTGCATCTATAACTCCATCATACCCAAAATTCTTAGCAAAACGGAAACTTATCCCAAACATAATTGACTCGTAAATAACATTGACAATGTCAAGTTTCTCGCCAAGGTCAATGACCTGCGGCTAACGTTTATTAAAACGTCGTAAGCGACGCTACATGTCGTGGAGTTAGGTCGTTTTGAATTGACGGCTGATGCACTTTCGCTTAGGGTCGTGTCTTATAAAATAGTGATGGGCGATTGTGTCGATATTATATAGATATAACACTATACGCTGATGATACCAGCCTTTTCTATTTTGGAAACTCCATTCAAGATTTAATGAAAGAAGCTCAAGGTGATTTGAATATGTTAAGCGGCTGGTTTCAAACCAATTTACTAACCGTTAATGTGGACAAAACAAATTACATAATATTTGCCCCAAAAAATAAAAAACTTGAATTTAGTGGATCTTTAAAAATAAACGACCAAATAATCAATAGAGTCGATCATGAAAAATACCTTGGGCTCATACTTGACAAGCAACTAACTTGGAAGAATCATATTGAAAAAATACGATCCAAAATAACCGCACTAACTGGAGCTTTACGTGGTATAGCCCGAAGCATCCCTAAACAAGTTTGCTATACGATCTACAATTCATTAGTAAAACCTCATATAGACTATCTGATCGAAATATGGGGCACAGCTACAGCTACCAGTATAAATAGAATTCAAAGGGCACAAAATAAACTAGTTAAAGTTCTATTCAAATATAATTACCTAACGCCAACGTCTACAATCTATAAAGACACTAAAATTATGAATATCAACCAATCTTATATATATCACACTTGTCTACTGGTACGCAAAATCTTGCTTAAGGATCTCCATATTCAGATATCTTTTACCAAAAAGCACACCGTACAAAAAATGAAACTCAGAAACGCCAACAATTTAGTACTCCGCACCCCACGCACTAACTACGGAAAAAATACTCTACTTTTCGAGGGTGCCCGCTTGTATAATAAATTACCGAATACAATAAAAGAAGTAAAATCAATCGTAACATTTAAAAGACTATTAAAGTCCCATGTTGTCAATAATCTTATAACTATATAGACACCCATGTTAACTAAATATTTACAATTTAAGACAAGGAAAAAAAAAAGTAATGATGATAAATTTAAAAATGTTTCCTAAATAATATAATACTAATAAATATACATTAAAAAATATATATCATAAAATAAATGTACAGCTTGGCTATTAAATAAAAATATTAATTTAAATACATACTAATAATTATTAAGATATTACTAAAACAAAATACTTAATGATGATAAATTTAAAAATGTTTCCTAAATAATATAATACTAATAAATATACATATAAAAAATATCATCATAAAATAAATGCACAGCTTGGCTATTAATTAAAATATTAATTTAAATACATACTAATAATTATTAAGATATTACTAAAACAATATACTAAGTCATAAGTGCAACCTCTGTTTTTGTACTTAAGTTGTACCATGGTTGTACCACTCCAACTTGTTATCGCAATGCTGTTTTTCAGTCGCCTGCCGAGCGCAGGTCGGTCAGCCAACCGCGCGTGCTGGCCAGTGTAAGCATGAACTCCGATACGCAGGTTCGATACGGACCTCGCGATCGCGCTGTATTTGCTCAGCACGAGAGACTACGCCTGCGCTCGCGCAGCGATGGAGCCAAATCCGCGCATAGTAACTGCGCTTGCCCGCTTTGTTTGTTCGCGTACCTGTCTATTTTGTTTTTGTTTGTTTACCCACCTCAATAACTGAATGTTTTAATAATTTATATTTTATACCTCAAAATTTTAATGCATGAACTCGCCAGGATGGCATATCTACATTTAGAAATATTTTAAATAGTTTACTCATGTAAGTGAATTGTAATATTCTTATGAGTAATAATAAAGATTCTTTAAACCTATATTTAGGGTAATATGCAGCATCGATAGTTTGGAAGGTCATTCGGTGCTTTTGTGAGGAATTAAGGTTTTTATTAGGAACCTACTATAGAGTAGAAGTGGTTGCAGACTTAAGGATGATTCACACTAGGACGGGACGGGACGTTCTGTAAAATTCTATAGAAATAATCACGTGATAGCTCGGAGCCCTCGTGACGTCACGTGACGTTTTCTATAGAAACTGACGGATCGGCCCGGCCCGGTCAAGTCCCAGTCCGTTCTAGTGTGAGTCATCCTTTAAACATCCTTCAAATAAATCAAAAATATCTCTTAACAACAGTTTCGTAATTTTTATATGTAATATACATATTGTACCAATTTAACTTGCAGGCTACTTAATATCAAATAGGTGTACTTAGATCATTCATTCAATAACAAGTAAAACACTACTAAAATAAAATAAAAGTTAAATTAAATATTCCCCCCTTCGGCATGGTAATCATTATAATTTATAATAATGATTCGTTTAACATTCTTTTTTTTTGTTATATATTATAGATGTTGGCATAAATAAATTCTCTTCTCTTTACATATAACTCCTAACATATTGTTTCCTTGTTAAACGTACTTAAGCTTAACGAATATTATATATTCATGTAAAGTTACTAACAAGTATAATTAATGGCACTCAGTCGTCTAACACATTATGGTTGTCACAAGCAAAGGATAAGTCACGTTGTAGAAAGTCAGAGTCGACATAAATTATCGACATTCGACAACATTTTCTCTTCACTAGCGTATAATTACGATATACCTTAGGGAGTTTATTCGTTAGAAAGTCTATTGTTGTAAAAATATGTGTTAATAATATTGTCAATGTTAAAAGTGAAATCAATAGAATATCAGCATCGTATTCTTGACAGACATTGGCTTATTCAGTGGGAAAATGTAATTTATTTCTCTTAATTATATAGCAGGTACTGTTCAGAGATGTGTCAGTTGCAATTAAAATGTCTTCTTCGACGTTACACTCCTGGCAGAGTGGTCATGGCTGTCATGTCTTCTGTGGCAAGCTTAAAATGTAGTAATGAAGAAAATATTAAATAAATGTATTTATTTAAAACAGTTATGGATTTTCGATTATTTATTTTTTATTATTTAGTTTTTACATAAATTAGTCATTGACTTTCTTATATTTATTTGCATAATTCTCATGTGGATTTTTTAATAAGTATGAAGTATCAAATCAAGATAAATATATGATTATGTCTAATGAAAATTTAAGCAACACATAAATTTGAATTGAGTTTATAACTTACTGCTGGTACTATAAATGTGCCAAATACGCTAGTCGATTTTTATCTGTCATTTTAACGTAATTACCTGTATGAAATACTTTTTTGCTATTCGTACAATAATTACAATGGAAAGATCATTTATTATAAAAATATATTATACAGGAATAGTAATTTACTACTTACTACCTCTACCTTAAATCTAAAATAGGTCCCAACAATTATCCAGAAAAAGACCCCAAGGCACCGCTTCCAGAACACTGAATGACTAAAGTTAAAGTTTGTTTTTACTTACTTAGTTACGTACTACAAATGTATAAAAACATCAATAATTGTATCGATGTTTTTTTATATAAAATCCCTTGTATTTTCGACACCGTATTGGTCACGGTACGATAGAAACTTTATTTGCACGGCAGAAAAAGTCGGCAAAAGAACATTTTTATAAAATCATCGACAATTTCGTCGACAGCGTCACACCTCTAGTATTATTGACACTATTCGTCACGGCACAATAGACAGTTTATTTGTACTGCGAGCTGCGTCAGCAGAAAAAGATCATTTTTTGTAAAGCATCGATGATTCATCATCGCACCCCTAGTATTATCAACACCGTATTGGTAACGGCACAACAAAGATTATTTGTATTGCGTTAGCAGAAAAAATATATTTTTTGTAATAACATCGATAATTTCATCTCTCTCACATCTCTAGTATTATCGACACCGTATTGGTCATGGCACAATAGAAAGTTTATTTGTACGTCGGCAGAAAAAGAACATTTTTGTGAGTAAGTGATGTAGGCGAATACGCGAAGACTATAATGACCCCTAAACATAACATAACTCACAAGTCGATTTTTTTTAAATTACCTATTAGAGTACACTTTAGACTAATCGAGAAAAATATTGTCTAACTGTTTTAGATAAAGCTTTGGGTAAAATATAGGTATTTGTTACCGACGCGTGTAAAATCAAGGAAAGATTATGCAAGTCATATTTTCTATCTTTATATTATTGGATTAAACTATTTGAATGTCACCTGTCATTTTATAACAAATTTGTCGAAAGCTTTCTTGAAGCGAGAAAAACCTACATATTTTCTCCAAAAAAATACTTAAGTACATCCAAGTACCTGAAATGTGTTAAAAAATTATGTAGATAACGAATAGGTTCCATGTCTAACGTATTCATCAATAGTTTCAATTTATATGAAGAATTCAACTTTTAAGGTCTTCTGTTAACTTCAATAAAAATCTAGAAATTTTCAAGTTGGTACATTTTGTTCATTAGTATTATAGAAATGCATACACCGAAATTATAAGAAATACATCAATAGCTCTAAATTTTATGATCTTATCAGTTCGCATCATAATTCGAACTCGAAGAGATTTGAGCGGGATAGTCTATCGCGCTACGGCCCGTGCTGTGCGACCAATCACATCACGATTACGCAACGCGTTTCTTACATTTCATTTGTGCTACGTATTAAATTATGATCTGTAATGTAAATATTAATTTGTTAATTTTAAATTGTAATCCATATTGGTACCTAAAGCAAAATTGTTTTCTTCTTTAAATAAAATATTAAATGCACGCGTAGTATAAAATTATTTATTCAAATACTGTTTAATCACTATTTCTAAAGAAACCTCATTTAGACCGATATTAGACAGACGATGTGTCCTTTCAAAGGGTACGCAGTGAAAGACTTAGATTTTTTTTTAAGTCTTAAAAGACTTCGATTTTATTTTGACAAAAAGTGAGATATTCATAAGTAAATTTAAAAAACTTAGTTTTTGTACCAGAAGTAACTACTTGGTCAATTTTCGATGGTTGTTGTGCTATAATGACACTTACTTTATACGGAGGAATTGTGTAGAACACGCTAAAATAAGCATATTTTGTACGGACAGTTTTTATCTAAAATCAAAAATGGCCGACTTATTTGACCCCAAAGATGAACAATTTTAGATCTTACTAAAATTTTCGATGGTTGTTGTGCTATGATGACACCTACTTTTTATGTTAGTATCGTTTAGAGCACGCTAAAATAAGCATGTTTTGTATGGACAGCTTTTTTCTAAAATAAAAAATGGCCGACTTATTTGACCCCAAAGATGAACAATTTTAGACAAGTAAAATTTTTGATGGTTGTTGTGCTATGATGACACCTACTTTTTATGTTAGTATCGTATAGAACACGCTAAAATAAGCATGTTTTTTATGGACAGTTTTTTTCTAAAATAAAAAATGGCCGACTTATTTGACCCCAAAGATGAACAATTTTAGATCAGTAAAATTTTCGATGGTTGGTGTGCTATGATAACACCTACTTTTTATGTTAGTATCGTATAGAACACGCTAAAATAAGCATGTTTTGTATGGACAGTTTTTTTCTAAAATAAAAAATGGCCAACTTATTTGACCCCAAAGATGAACAATTTTAGATCTTAGTAAAATTTTGCGATGGTTGTTGTGCTATGATGACACCTATTTTTTATGTTAGTATCGTGTAGAACATGCTAAAATAAGCATGTTTTGTATGAACATTTTTTTCTAAAATCAAAAATGGCTGACTTATTTGACCTGAAAGATAAACAATTTTAATTCAAAGATTCAAAGTATTTATTTGCATCGAACACAGTATAGTGGGTCTTACAGTTAGAATGGTTAAGTCCAGTGTATTCAACCTGCATGCAGGCGTGCAAATATTTCGAATAGCGTGCAGTATTTACAGTACTATATACAAATATATTAACCTTTTATGTCTTAATAATTATATCTAAAATTATAAAAAGTATGTCAAGATAGATAAAAATGCATGAAACAATGTGTAAATTATGAACAAAACCCAAAAATAAAAATAAAAAACAAAAAACAATTGTGGTAGGTAATGAATGCAAATGTCAATAAAAATTCAATATTAATAATAATTAAAATAAATATGTCAGCTATATTCTAAATATTCTTTAACACTGTAGAAGCAATGGTCTAAAAGCCAAGAAGTCAATTTATTCTTAAATCTATTGCCTTGCAGGAATTTTATGTCGACAGGTAATTTATTATAAATAATTATATACATATTAAAAGCATTCTTATCATAAATCATTTTATGAGCACGTGGCTTGTATAATAAATCCATAATGTTTTGTCGGGTCTGTCTGTTATTCATAATTGCACCTCGCGTTTTGAATGAAGTTTGGTGGTTGTTTACAAAAATGCATATATCCCTTATGTACAAACACGGTAATGGCAAAATATGCCATTGTTTAAATAGGGGGACACATGGTGTTTGGTGGTTTAGGTCTTGCACCCGGCAGGAGCAGCTCCCGCCTTAGTCTACGATGGTTTTTTTTATCCGTCCAAATAAGATAACTTCACAGCTGGCTGTTGGTTGTCACTTTAGACAGCGAGCGAGCGAAGCGAGCGAGCAAATCCTCCGGGGCAGAACCGACACGGATTTGGTTAGGTTAGAAGACTAAGGCGAGAGCTTCGCTTCCCTTATTAAAAATAAATAACCTGGAAGTCTAAGGCGGGAGCGAAGCTCTGCCCGGGAAGGTCTTGCTCGCTCGCTGTCAATATCATACCATCAAAAATATTACCAAGACATAAAATTGCTCATCTTTTGGGTCAAATCAGTCGGTCATTTTTTATTTTAGGAAGAAACTGTCCTTACAAAACATGCTTATTTTAGCGAGTTCTACAAGATTCTACCATAAAATGTAGGTGTCATCATAGCACGATACCCATCGTTGTTTTTTTTGTAATAGCCTGTTTTTGTGTCCCACTGCTGGGCAAAGGCCTCCCCTCTCCTTATCCAATCCTCCCTGTGCTGGGCAAGATCGCACCAATACCGCTGAAACGCATCCAAGTCGTCCCGCCATCTCTTTCTCGGTCTGCCTCTGCCACGACTATACCGGGGATGCCAGCTAGAAAATTTGACTGTCGTAAAATATCTTCTATCTTTCGAGTCAAATAGGGTAGACTGGGGACGATTAAAACAATTTGCCTTTAACCGTCTGTGACCGTCATATTTTTATGAGTTGAAAGATGTCCGCACAAAAACTTCATGGTTAGTTATCTGGTTCCTAAATAAAATATATTTGGATGGTCTATAATGCATAGTTTTTAACAATGACGTAATAAAGAAAATAGGGCAATGTGGTTCAATTGACCCCACATGACTGTCAATTGAAACACTATGTGAGGTCAATTGAAACACTCAAATATCTTCGGCACAATTAAAGTACTTATATTTGTTTTTATCTTTTTCATAACTTCCTCTGCATACAATGAGCTCATCAGAAGTTCGCAAGCATTACATAAACATTTCTCAATAAAAACGATAAAAATACTTGAACAAAAAAATATAGCTCTTTTAGTCTTCTTTGTCGCTGCTACATTATACAGTTACCTTAAACAAAGTAATTTTAATGCAATTATAAGATATAACTTTAAAGAATCGCAGAAATAAGCATAATTATGTTTCATACAAAAGTGCTTGTTTCACCTATAACAATGTTTCAATCATAACCATTCCCACACAATTCGAGACAACGAGTGATGCAGACATCGGGATGTAATATTCAGTAATAGACGCCATAAAGTATTATATTATATTTCTAGCTTAAAATAATCAGTTTAAATTGTTTTATTATGTATACTTATTTAAACATGTATACCAAATAAAAAAAAATGTTCCGTAACTCTGATTTGAATTTTAGTAGTAGGCGACCTCGTTAATCAGTTGTTGCTAATAGTACATTGTGCATCTAGGGCGGTAAGAAGGGCATTACTTACGAGGGTCTATTGAAGCCCGACGCCGTAGGCGGAGGGCTTTAAATGACCCGAGTTAGTAATGCCCTTACTGTCCGTGGTACACACAATGTTCTTCATCACATTTGCGAGGAAAAAAATAAACTATACAGGTAAAGAAACAATAATGATAAGCGGTAGTGTAGTTGCACAGTCCACAGTACTCCGGAGTGACTACGTGCTGCGAGCGCGTGGGGGGCAGGTCCTCCGCGAGCTCCGGGCGGGCGGTAAAGTAGTATGAGAATCCTTTAAAACCATGGGAATAATACAGCTCTTTAAGTGTAAGTATGCTTGCATATAATATCACCATTTACGAGCAGGTGTGATGAAAAATGTATTAATATGCTTGACATATGTGTTATTATATGTCAAAAATATCAAATCAACATATAAAACATTCTGTAACAAATGTTGCTATATGGCGATATACCAAAATAAAATAACATATTATGTTTTTTATGTGACATAAAACAAAGTAGTTGTGCTCACCGCATCAAAATCAGTTTAGCCGAACGCGAGATAATCGTGTACAAAACAAACATAAATACAAACATACGGGTCAAACTGAGAACCTCCTTTTTATGAAGTCACATATTCTCAAAAAATCAGTATAAAAACATCGAATATCTATAATTTAAAAACTAGGTCAAAAACTACACAAGTGAATAATATTGTCTTCTATTACCGCGATTTTATTCATTGAAATTAAACACTGAAGAGAAGAGAAGAACGGATTAATCGCGTTTATTAACACCACGATCCTACGTTACGAGTACAAGTGAATTTGAAAAATGAAAGAACAAACTTGTGCATCGAATACAGAATCTTATATTATATTATATTCTTATATTATTTTTTTCGATATTTGTTCCTGAGTCATGGATGTTTTCTATGTATTTATGTATTTGTATATTCTACATATATATCGTTGTCTGAGTACCCATAACACAAGCCTTATTGAGCTTACTGCGGGACTTAGTCAATTTGTGTAAGAATGTCCTGTAATATTTATTTATTTATTATTTATTTATTTATTTATATTTCGCCCACCACATTTTTCAGTTCAAAGTCAAATATTATATATAAAAAGACTCGAACGCTGATCAACGGCTGTTAAAAACATTCGTTTATTCTTAAATATAACACCTACATAATTTAATTCGTCAAAATACATGAGTGAACGAAGTTATAAGAAAATATACGAAAACACAAATACTTATTTTACACCGCGTAAACCTGTTTTGGCTCGTGGATACTCCCGTAACGCACCGGCGCTCGAGTGGTACTGGCCAAGTATTCAAACATGGCTGATCATGTTTTCAGAGTGATGCGTCAGACGCGTAGGTATTATAGTTTTCAAAAAATTTGAATAGTTTCAATTGTCCCCTTTCTACCCTAAATCGGCCATTTTTGATTTTAGAAAAAAAAACTTCAAACAAAACATGCTTATTTTAGCGTGTTCTACACGATACTAACATAAAAAGTAGGTGTTATCATAGCAAACCAACCATCGAAAATTTAACTAAGATCTAAAATTGTTCATCTTTGGGGTCAAATAAGTCGGCCATTTTTTATTTTAGAAAAAAAACTGTCCATACAAAACATGCTTATTTTAGCGTGCTCTACGCGATACTAACATAAAAAGTAGGTGTCATCATAGCACAACCATCGAAAATTTTACTAAGATCTAAAACTGTTCATCTTTGGGGTCAAATAAGTCGGCCATTTTTTATTTTAGAAAGAAACTGTCCATACAAAACATGCTTATTTTAGCGTGCTCTACACGATACTAACATAAAAAGTAGGTGTTATCATAGCACACCAACCATCGAAAATTTAACTAAGATCTAAAATTGTTCATCTTTGGGGTCAAATAAGTCGGCCATTTTTTATTTTAGAAAAAAACTGTTCATACAAAACATGATTATTTTAGCGTGCTCTACACGATACTAACATAAAAAGTAGGTGTCATCATAGCACAACAACCATCGAAAATTTTACTAAGATCTAAAATTGTTCATCTTTGGGGTCAAATAAAACGGCCATTTTTTATTTTAGAAAAAAACTGTCCATACAAAACATGCTTATTTTAGCGTGCTCTACACGATACTAACATAAAAAGTAGGTGTTATCATAGCACACCAACCATCGAAAATTTAACTAAGATCTAAAATTGTTCATCTTTGGGGTCAAATAAGTCTGCCATTTTTTATTTTAGAAAAATCGGTCCATACAAAACATGCTTATTTTAGCGTGTTCTATACGATACTAACATAAAAAGTAGGTGTCATCATAGCACAACAACCATCGAAAATTTTACTAAGATCTAAAATTGTTCATCTTTGGGGTCAAATAAAACGGCCATTTTTTATTTTAGAAAAAAACTGTCCATACAAAACATGCTTATTTTAGCGTGCTCTACACGATACTAACATAAAAAGTAGGTGTTATCATAGCACACCAACCATCGAAAATTTAACTAAGATCTAAAATTGTTTATCTTTGGGGTCAAATAAGTCGGCCATTTTATTTTAGAAAAAAACGGTCCATACAAAACATGCTTATTTTAGCGTGTTATATACGATACTAACATAAAAAGTAGGTGTCATCATAGCACAACAACCATCGAAAATTTGACTAAGTCCAGCGCACTAATTCTGGTAAAAAAACTAAGTTTTTGTTAAATTTACCTATGTATGAATATCGCACTTTTCGTCACAAAATTTTAAGTCTTTTACAACTCCATGTTTTTGCACTTTCGGCAAAAAAACATCTAAGTCTTTTTCACTGACATCGACCCAGACGTGCTAGTCAATTAGTGCCAACCCGTCGTACCTACTTGCGTATTTTTTGCATGCAAATAGTCTTCCCACCCTCCCACCGCAAAAAATAAATACGCAAACAGATATACAAGCCACCACCAATAATATAAACCTCGACACGTGTTTAATTGTACAATCGAGTTCATAAATATATGATCATTTTCAATGCTTCAAAAATATTAGGACCCTGACAATAACGTGTAACCGCCTTATTCATAAAAACTTAACAGACCCATATTATCACATATTATCACACGACATTGACATTTTGATATAACTATCTTGCGTAAACACTCAGTTGTAGTCATATTATCGACATCATTGTTATGTTATTTGTTGTTATTGACAGACAAGTGAGACAAGGTGCAAATACAACGACCTACCGATGTACGTACCGATTCACCGAGAGGCAAAGGCGCCTGGCGCGCCGGCTGTGATGTGATTGGTCAAACCGCCCCCGTTCCGCGCGAAACACACGCGATATTAATTCCCGCGCGTAGCTTCGAGCATTTGAATTACGCCTAGAATTGATAAGATAATAAAAGTTGAATCTTTCGATGAAATCCTTAGAGTTTCCGTATACATACTATTTAAATGATTTTGAACTAATGACCTTGACTTGAAAATTATGAGATTTTTTTTATGGGCAGGAGAATTTTTTTTAAATTCTAGTGCCTACATAAATTTAAGCTATTGATGAATGTGTTAGAAATGGGCTCTAATAGTTATCTTTAATAATATTAAATGCATTTCAGTTACCATAAAGCACTTGCGTAATGTTTTCGAAGAGTAATATTTTTTTTTATGTTTTCATATTATATTGAAATAAGCTCTGGTCAAATATGTTATTAAATGATAGGCGACGTTCAAATAGTTAAATACGATTATCTGAAGAAAAAATTTTCCTCTTGTATATTTTTTCCTTAGATTTAATAGGTTGGTAACGAATTTTTTTTTAATTCCTAAAGCAATATCAAAATCTGTTATCTTTTTTTTTTACGCTTTGTTCTAAGAGTATTCTAACCGTCGACAAATAATATCGCTCTTGGGAGTTGTAAAATTTTATTTCCTTTACGTACCGTACTAATGAGTCAGTTTTTTTTTAGAAAAAATTCTGATCTGGATATTGGTCTTTTATGAATTAGTCATGCTTTACTTTCTATATTTTTATTCATGCAATAAACTGTTTATTTTATTATGATACCGAGTCTGTGATTTTTACATATGTTTAACCATTATAATTATTACGGGTCATATTTTTGCAGAGTATGTAATTTTTTTCTCGTATATCAATTAATAACAATCATTGGACCCCGAAGTAAGCTCATATGGAGTTGCGTTGTCAAAAAAAACTACATTACTATATTATCTTATACTTGATAAACAGATATACATAAATACACACACATACATGGAAAAAATTATTTATCAATCATATCTGTGATAAACTCACAAATGGATCCTTACCTTTTGTTACATATTTACTTATTTATATACCCACATATCATTTGCCCTCTATTTAAAGCGTTAAAAACCCACATATTAAGATCTCCTTAATAATAAACTCATTGTTAAAACAAATTTCTTATCTGTGAAAATGTTATTATATTTAAATAATATTATCGACTTCTATATTATTATTTTTTTTTCAAATTTCGAACATCTCTGCAAATAACGAAATTTGATTTGACCACTATTCTAATATCGGTCGAGATATTTATTTCTAAACGTTATGTTAATTGCAAACAATATCGCACGCAAGTCGCACGTTATTTGATATCGAAATTTGGGGCCAACTCTACTCTAGTTTGTCTCTGTATTAAAAAAATATAATGTCCGAAAAGTTTTCATTCATGAAAGCCGTAATGACGGTCAAAATATGCGGTTTTAACGCATCATAGTAAGCTCATGATATGTGTGTATCATATAAAAACCTATCCCCCTCCTTGCATCGTTTATCCTCAATGCTGAGGGTCGTGGCTTCTTCGTCAGATTTGGTCGCGGACTATATTACGCCACGTCGATCTGTCTTCGGCGGCGTGGATGGCATCGCAGACGGAGCTATTTAAGGCAGCGCGTATCTGATCTGACCAGCGAGTCGGGCTCCTGCCTCTATGCCTCCTCCTGTCCACCTTTCCCATTAAGAGGAGCTTCTCCTCTCCTTCTTGCGATGTGGCCAAAGAACTCGAAACTCCTTCGTAAGCATGTGGTACTGAGCCTCCTTGGTATCTTTAGCTCGTTCTGGATGGATTCATTGGTGCGGTGTTCGGTCCAGTGAATTCTGAGCATCTTCCTCCAACACCACATTTGAAATGCATCTATGCGCTGGCGATCGGCTTTCCTGAGGGTCCAAAACCTATATGTAATTGTAAATAATTAATCATTAAAACACTTGTGATTTTATTATGAAACTCGGCTCACGCTTCGTTTCATAAATCCACACGAGTTTTAATGCCTTTCATTACATACAATTACATAAATAACCTACTTATTTAACTAGCACCTTTTTATACTGGGTGTAAAATTATGGATACTTCTGCACTGCAAATTTCTGCTCATGTGACCGAAGAGAGTGCAGAAGCTTTGTCGGACTCTCACCGACTAAAAGCTCCCCGTTTGTCCCCTCGACGCAATGTAGATTCCACTGGAGATCCCAGGGTCACTCTAACCCGGGGATCTCCAGTGCCGCCTTTGCGTCACGTCTGTGGTTCCTACCTTTTGTTTTGAACGGTAGCAGTCCCTGATTGCTACCACACGCCACATTCAGGAGCTGATACCAGGAGCGCATTCAGCAGAGTCAGGGCTCTTAGGATCGGCGAGTTTCTATGCGCCACCGTCCGCGCTGCTGGCACCGCTGTCAGGACCCGCACACGTGGCCTCAGGGTTATCTTTTATAATATCGGGCACAAATAGCCTCACAAGCCTTTCCAACAGTTCTGGGCAATCCGACTCCCCTCACAATGCAAAAACGAGCAAGTTGAAGTTTCGTCTGACTTCTTTAAAGCCAAGAACTCCCAAGAGAAACTTTAAATAACGTGATGATGTCCTCCCAGACGTATCCGTCGACGGCGACACCCGGACAATTATAAGAAAGAGACCTATACATTGTCTGTTTCTTTGCGTGCATGGGCTCGAACGTGACTCGCAAATCCAAATTTTGTCCTGAAAGTTCGGCAGCAGGATACGCAGTAGAGCTCACCATTTGAGTTGTAGGTATAGGTATAGGAGGGCTTGGGCCGAGACTTCTGTAACTGGCGTTTGGCATTGAGATCCTCAAGGCGGGCACTTTCGTAGTCGCGGAGACCCGTGTGGATCGCAGCTCGCCATCCCGATCTCCTGGTAGCAAGCTCCAACTAACAACGCAACTAGCAACGCTGGTAGCAGCTTAAATAACGTAATAAAGCTGCTGTCCATACTGCAAGACACGTGAAAGTGAAGTATTATTGCTGTCGCTACTGACGGTACCGCGCAAACGCTATTATTACTTTGTTGACCTTATGTCGTATTGTAGCAGCTTGGGAAAATCATAAAGCTGGGTGTGTTCCGCTTGCTACTTTACAATTTAAATTAAATTTCATTATAATTACTGTTGTGATGTTTGTTTGGTAAATAGTAAATAAGTTATGAAAATAGTTACATTTAAAATATTCGACATATTTATGTAATAAGACCAGTGCCTTGCGCCGTCAGAGCTCTATAAAAAAAAAATCAGCGCGATGGCGGGAACAACCGGCAGAAAAAAATGACTTGTAACGGGTGTGCGTTAGATCGTAGCCAATGGTCATAATTAAGTATTAACACTGCTTCGGTTAAATATCCATTCAACTTATCATTGTATTCTTATTTCTAATTAATAGTTATTAAACAATTGTTGAAGAACAAGGGAGTTTTCATTATATTACTATTTAAAATGTATGAGATGTTTACAATGTGTATTTGTTTTTGTGCTCCCGATATTTCGGCAATGTTACAAGCGCCATGTTGATTTACGGCGAGTTTTTATATGTGGTAAATACAAAAAAATGTAAAATTGTGTGTTCCTTTAGTCTCGTTAGCGTCGGGTCATCATTGTTATGCCGCTATGTGATTAACAATTGCCAAAACGCGGCTCGACCGTCCGCCATTTGTTGTTTGCAGTTTCTGCGTAAAAGCGCACGACTCGACCGGAGATGGGCGCTAGTAGCGGCCGCTTTGGCTTGTCTATGGCGTGGTACGGTCGCGTTAAATATTATAATTACCGATTGGTCTAATTTTTTAAAATAACATATATATAAATATCTACATTTTGTGTTCTTGGTGTAAGTGTTTCTATTTCTCCTTTTCTGTTGTACGATTGTGTTGTTAAAGTTAAATTGTTATTTTATTATCATTATTTTTCTATTCATTCTTCAGTGTGTCGCCATCCATGGTCTCACCAAATAGCCCCGACGGAAGATCAGCGTTAGCCAAAAGGCCACCATGCTGAGGCGGGACCATTTCGTGGCTCAAGTTTTTTCTCTTATGTTTGCTACTCTGTGATGTGTATAAAGCTACGAATAAATACTTCTTTCTTTATTTAAACATAACGTTTTAAATAGTAATTATAAACAATTGATAAGCACGAATCGAATGTAGTATATGTAGTACCTATATGACATCTCTTTCAATTTATAAGTTATTTTATATTAATTTGTCAATAAAAATGTAGAAACGGTTATAAATTATTTTCAAAAACTGAAGTTATTATAGATATAAAAACCGAACTTAAAATCGTACTGTAAAAGGCCTCAATGGACGGTTTCACTGTAAATTCAAGAGCCAAAAGGAATATACTTCCATGTCGTGATCGTCGAAAGTGCCAAACACAGGTGCTTCGGCGGCAGGTGGAAAGCTATTATTGACGGCTCAGAAAACGTACCATTTGTTGAACACGTGTGTCAAAAAATAGTACATTACTTTGACGACCGGTTGGCGTAGTCGGTAGTGACCCTGCCTGCTATGCCGATGGTCCTGTGGTGTGATGGTCCATTTATTTGTGTGATGAACACATATATTTGTTCCTGAGTCATGGATGTCTTCTATGTATTTGTATATTAGGTATATATATCGTTTTCTAAGTACCCGTAACATAAGCCTTCCTGAGCTTACTGCGGGACTTAGTCAATTTGTGTAAGAATGTTCTATAATATATATATATTACTGTCGAGAGTTTTAAGTTTAAGGCATGGAAAAAGGCGATTTCCAGGCTGAATATTATGTTAAAATTGACGACATCAGGAGTTCGTTGTAATTAATATGCAGCCTACAAATGCCTTGCCAGTCGAGTCAAGTGTAGTGCTTTTCTCAGAAATGGTGCTGTAAAGGGCTCGAAACGTAGGGTCATGCTGTTAGTAAACGCGATTAATCCGTTCTAAAGTGTTTAATTTCAATAAATAACAATCGCAGTACCTACCTAACAGAAGACAATATTATAATTGGTTCTTAAAATTCAAGGGTCGCTGTTACAAAACGAGACGTAGTCGAGTCGTCGTCCTTATTATATAAACTGCATAAAGTAGTTCTTAAGATAGTGTGTAATAAATATATTATAATATAAATATAAAACGGTAGAGACTGCACGATCCCACAGTCAAACTGTGTAAGCTGTTTTGTGGGACTCTGTGTTAAAAAAATAATAATAATTGTAGATTGTATATCAAGGGCATAAAGTAACCCATTGTAGACGAGGCTGTTTATTAGTCCGAGTGCAACGAGGACCAATATAGTAGTCGAGGATAAAATGGGTACTAATACACTCTGCTTTTCACTTATAGAAGTGAAAAGCAGAGTGTATACCTCAGCCTATACCTAAACTATACCTATTACCTATTCTATTTCAGTCATGGAAAATCAAACTTCTATGCTCGCGCGCTTTAGTTCATCCCGCCGCGCTCAGCAGGCGGCCTTACTGCGACGTAACTTTATGCCCTAGAGCATGAAAAGCGATTTTGTATCGCCTAGCCACGACATAAAGGCGAACTTTTCGAGCAAGAGAAGTGAAAAATATATATCACTGTTGCATGAACTATTATATTGCAGAGCAAGGTGGAGTACATCTTTATATCGTGATTGTCGAAAGTGCCAAGTGCCAAGCACAGGTGCGTCGCTGGAAAGCTATTATCGACAGCAGCAAAAGTGGCGATTGTTGCATGTGTGTTAAACGTCATGTTTCTATTGTGCATCTTTATCTTACAACCGGTTATGATGAGGTTTTCTCTTGATTTTACGTCGATATTGACACATAAGTAGTACAGTCAACTACAAAGATATATATAGTCCTCATCGCTTAAGATGACGGCGACTAAAAATTAATTTCATGGACGTTGTCTATTGTGAGCCCTGATATGGCTGGCAAGACCGAACTTGGTTTTAAATACCCTTTTGCAAGTATGGCAATAAAGTTGGCCAGCCTTACCTTATTATACACGGTGCCCGTGAGCATTGCGAGAGATTCTATCAGCGTATTCCTGAGGCTAAAAGAAAAAAAAAATGTCATATGATTTTTGCTCATTTAGACGAAAAAAAATAAAAAAAAACTTTTTTTTTCTTTTTTTTATATGCTTTGTTTGATACAATAAATTTCATTTAGAAAAGGCCCACTTAAAATACAAAAAATATGTTTTTTTTTTGGTAGAGCCGAGTTTTGCAAAGACATCACAGTGTCACTTTGAAGTCTGTCAAAAATCATGTCTAGACTAGACCGCATAGTAGAATTATCACATTCCAAAACGCTTTATTTACCGAGTGGTGGTCAAATTATGTTTAAATAAAAATTACAATTATCTCAGAATCGATCCCTAATCCAATGCACTTAATATGACATTAAAATTTTTTTAAAATCTCTCGCAATGCTCACGAGCGTCACGAGCACCTTGTATACATAAAAAACGTCCATACCTCAGGAACAATTCGTGATAAACACACAAATAAATGCCCTCACCACGATTTGAACCTTCGTAGGGTCACTAACTAGGCTTAGGAGGCCGTTAAATAAAGGACTTTATTATTAATATTTCGTTTATTTATTTTCTTATTATTATTGTTTTATATTAGACAGACAGCTGATGCTGATACGTCTAAATCAAAGTTCACTATGCACTTTTTACTTATTTTTAGATAAACAATTATTATTTTTATTATTGCCTAAACATTAAGGTCATGTATACATCTTTTTGGCACTTTGGCTGTATTATTTTCTTTGTAGTTGACTGTACCCATTTTCTATTTGTTAGACTAAGAGAGGTATGGGCACAGCGGATGCATATCGTTTAGTGTGGTAGGGCACAGCACAACGAATGTCGTCTCGCTCAAATCTGGAGCAGAGCCCGTCTGGGGAAGTACCTCCACCTTACAGAAAACCGCATTTTAATAACACTAGACCCTACTCATAGTGGTGTGTTTCTGTTGGTGAGTAAGGACGCCAGAGCTCCAAGAGGATTCACTGTGTTGACAGCTGGGGACCCACGGAGCAAAGCTTGCCCCTTTAGCTGTCAAAAGAGCGGCAACGCCCATGTAACATTCCTGGAGATGCAGGCGTCCATAGGCTACGGTGACCGCTTACCATCAGGCGGGCCGTA
Source organism: Lathronympha strigana (assembly GCA_949128165.1). NCBI lineage: Eukaryota > Metazoa > Arthropoda > Insecta > Lepidoptera > Tortricidae > Lathronympha > Lathronympha strigana. The sequence goes on along the minus strand of OX421926.1, from coordinate 9,032,138 downwards.
TGCTTGTTTGTCATCGTCGTTACTATAAAAATAAAAAGACTGCTTAACTGTTTCGGTTCGCATGTGAGTATTTGAACGAGCGAACGAAGCGAGTGAGTTCATCCAATCTTCTTGGACACTGTCGTTTGTTTGTATGTATGTTTGTCCGACGATAACTCGAGTATCGTTGATCGGATGGTTATGAAATTTGGCAGGTACTTAGATGAGATAATAGTAGTTTATGCAACAGTGACATAATAAGGGTTCTCAACTTGAGGGTCGCCGTTACAAAACAAGATGAAGTCGAGTCCAATTATGAGCTGTACATACGCTAGTTTTTCTACGACATCTAAAACAGCGTATAAAGCAAAATCTAGAAACGTGGCAGAATAGGGAAAATGTTGTGCCCACTATAAAAAAAACAACAACAGTGCTCATATAATCCATAGGAAATTCATAGGAGTAGTGCTCCTAATGGAATACCATAGACAACGTTATAATGTATACTTCTTTAATATCGCTGGCAGCCTGTCAGTCATCTGATTGACAGAGAAAAACATAATTTTTGAGTTCGAACATGAGCCAAACCGGTTATCGAGATATAGGGAACGCAAATTCACGTTCGGAGCGAACTCTAAGAATAAACCGGAGTTAGCAAGCTCACAATTTACAGCTAATGGTGTCCGTCCGTCTGTCCGTCCCACAACCACATCCTGATGCAAACACAGTGTTCAGATGCATTTAGAATACTAAGCGGAGAAACGCGATTTCACATATAAATATAATGTTTAGCGAAGAGTGAGACAGCTGACTTTTCTCGCTTTTCTAGTACAAAAGTAGAAGTGTTTTGTGTGTTATTTTGCATGTAGGTGCAATATTGTGTGAAGTAGGTGCTTTTGTTTTTGTGCCAGTATATCTTTGGCCCACTTTCAACAACCGGGGTAAGGGAAAGAACCCAGAATTAAGCGGATATTTAGGTAATATACTGGGTGTCTCCAACTTAGGGGCTTTAAATCCAGGGTTTGATTTTACTCTCTAAGGCCCACTTGCAACACCCAGGGTTAGCCGAAAACCCGGAGTTAAGCTGTCAAATCCCATACAAAAAAACGCGTAACTCCGGGTTATGAGGCTAACCCCGGGTAGTGCAAGTGGCCCTAAGGCTATGTTTTACCAATTTTTTATTCCGAGAATAACGCTTACTCTCAGATACGAACGTCAAATTACTGTTGGATGTTTACATTTGTATCCAAGAGTAAGCGTTACTCTTGGTTAAAAAGTTTGGTCAAATCCAGCCTAAACCGAGCATATTCTACTGTGGGACTAATATTGAAGGAGCTACTATTTATTTCTTCATCATACATTTCGGAAAATTAGATATGAATACTTTGTATTAATACCTGCCTACGAAGTAAGAGGTCCCGGGTTCGAATCCTTGTCACGGCATTTATATGTGCTTAACACGAATATTTGTTCCGAAGTTAAGGATTTTTTCTATGTATAAGTATTTTGTATCTGTCTATTATATATATATCGTCGTCTAGTACCCACAACACAAGCCTTATTGAGCTTACCGTCGGACTAGGTCGATTTGTGTAAGATTGTCGCATAATATTTAAAAAATATGGGGTAATATGGGGTTAGCCAACATTTTATTCTCGCGGTTGGTCCCTTAGTGAAAGAGGCTCAGTTTGGAGATTCAAATCAAACCCTGGATTTAAAGCCCCATAGTCGAAGACGCCAGAAAAGACGGTGCGAACCTCGAGCAAATGATGATAACTGGCAAGATTGAAGGAAAACGTTCAAGAGCTCGCAGTCCTATCCGATGGTCGGACCAAGTCCGCACATCACTAAATACCATAGCTTCACAATGCACTCCATGAGGCCAAACACAGGCACAGGTGGCGTACTATAAGAGAGAAGTTGCTTTCAAAGATTCACGAACCTCAGAATTGAGGAATACGACTTTAAAAGAGAGAGAGAGTCGGAGACACCCAGTACAATTTGAAAAGATTATTAAAACTGTGGCCAAGTTATTTAAGCCAGAATATAACCAGCGCCAATTTAGTCGAATTCAATAAAAATAAATTTCAATTGATATCTCGATTGTGTATAATTACTTGTATAACAGCATTAATGTTGTGGAAAGTGTGTAATAACGTAAACGACGAAATTACGCACGGTGATGCAACTGTTAAATTGAAACGGCCAAGTGCGGGCGGATTGCAATATACATAAAGGGTTCGAAATAAATAACTGGAACAGCCTTATATTAAGTAACTAAGTAAACACTTTATTGAACAAAACAGGATATGCATTTAAGAAATGGAATAAATAGGAAAGTATATTAGATACTATGTTTCTGACCGTGGACTTTTTCGTGCTTACTACTTTTATTCCTTTTAGATGGTAAGTGATTTCCGTCGCCTATGACACTTGTAATAGGTACTTGTACTAGGGTGGTTGCAAGAGCGTTTTCCGCCTTTAAGATGATAGTACGCTTTTTTCGGACGGTCTCCTAGCCTAGTTGGTATTGATCCTGCCTACGCAGGAGGTCCCGGGTTTAAATCCTGGTCAAGTCATTTATTTGTGAGTCAATAACGAACAGGTACAGCGTCACCTATTTAACGATAGTTATTTGGACAAGAGGTTTAAGCCCTACGTGCGTAGCGACAATGACAATCGATCTCGCTCTGGCGTATAGTAGTTATCTCTCTCTATCAATCTTGATTATTAGCAACAATAGCCTAGTTGGTAGTGACCCTGCCTACGCAGGAGGTCCCGGGTTCGAATCCTGGTCAGGATTTTTGTGAACATACAAAGGAACGTGTTGAATTTAACAGAGAAAAGCATGGATATCTACAGTACCTATATTTCCAACTCACGGTAAACACATACGTTGATTTGGTAAGATTGTCCCGATTCATCCCATTTTTTTAAAAGTATGTAGGAAGGTTTGTCAGCGGGGATTTCTCCTTGTCGAGGTTCAAATTACCGAGGTTCTACTCATTAAACTGCAAGTACTGCAACTGGCCGTTGAACCCTAATTTGACCGCAGGCAAACACCATATCGAAGCAATCCGACCCCAGGGAAAGTGTGCTTTCTCCTTCATTCCGAGTAAAAGTGATATCTGCCGTCTCGTTTACACAACCTCTTATCTTAGCTAACTTGTGTGTAGCAATTATGACTTTATCCTCTTGTGTATAAAGTTGAAATTGCGATGGAGGTTTTGGTGAAGTAATAGGAGTATTTTAGTGGTTATATTAACAGTTTATTAAGTAAATTTTGCGTAAATCGAGCCTGCTATTGTAAAAAGAGCCTTATTGTTTAATATAGGAACAAAGAGTGGTTCGTAAAAAAAATATACGGATTTTGTTTCAACGTAACGTGTTTAAGTTTAAACAAACATACGGCCCGCCTGATGGTAAGCGGTCACCGTAGCCTACGGACGCCTGCAACTCCAGGGGTGTTACATGCGCGTTGTCGACCCTTTAAAAAAAGGAGTATTCGCTGTGTTGACAGCTAAGGGGCCAAGCTTTGCTCCGTGGGTCAACACAGTGAATCCTCTTGGAGCTCTGGCGACCTTATTCACCAACAGAAACACAACACTATGTTATTTGACTGCGGTTTTCTGTAGTGGAGGTACTTTCCCAGATGGGCTCTGCTCCAGATTTGAGCGAGACGACATTCGTTGTGCTGTGCCCTACCACACTAAACGATATGCATCCGCTGTGCCCATCCCTCTCTCTGGTACACACCCGTTCAAAATTGCATGGGCAATTTATGAATGAATTCATTCCTATACAGCGTGGGTTTTTGATACGGGCGAATATTTTAATGACGATTACTATCATTTATTTCTAATCGCTTATCTATCTCATCAGCCTAGAACCTGTAATGGTAGGTTTAAGGATGACTCACACTAGCACGGGACGGGACGGGAAAATCTGTCAATTTTTATAGAAACAATCACGTGATAGCTCGGAGCCCTCGGATGTAACGTGACGCTTTCTATAGAAATTGACAGATTTTACTCGTCCCGTCCCGTCCCTTTCTAGTATGAGTCATCCTTTAGGTTGACACAATTACAAGCTTGGGACAAAGTAACTTTTCCTAACAGAAAGCACCTTTTACTCACACGTTGAGTAAATTGGTGAAAATAACGATAATATATCTATACAACAAAACAAAGGGCTTAATAATGGCCACTCAATTGGTAATAAAGCTATTTCCCAGCTTTCGTGCAAGCTTTGTGTTTGACAACTTTCAAATGTCAAACATGGTACGATGGCCGCCGCTGTGAAACCCATACCGGGTCAAACTATGTGAACTTTGCCACATAATAGTTTACAGAGGCATCACTTGCATAAGTTGCATACATTTTGTTACCTACATACATTGACTTATTTAAAGGCCAAAATTAGAGACCCAAGAGCTGGCAGCTTCCACGCTCAACGGATCAGTCTTGCAATCCAGCGACGAAATGTTGCCAGCGTCCTCGGTACAATGCCGCAGAGGCCTGTTTTAGATTTATTTTAGTTTTTATTTAGTTTTATTTCAGTTTTTATCTAGTTTTAATTTAGGTTTTAGTTTAGTTATACCTATAGATTTAAATTTGTGTTTGATTATGTTTTAGTTTAGTTTCTTAGAATAAATAAAAATATCTGTTTAAAGAAATAGATACACAAAGCAGAACAAAAACGCCAAAAAATGTAGGTCAGAATGATATTAGCGAACTTGCATTGATAATAATACAAACGTTAAATGTTTCGTACGAAAAACAGCTTAATGACCTAAGCATTAAGTGTCAAATTCTTACACTTTAAAAGTTAATAGGCTGTTTTTCACTTAACGAAACATCAGGTTCTAAACAAGACTACATGAAAAAGAGCCGCAACTGCGGAACTTTTACGGTGTCATTTTTTCCTATACCTATACAGTTCCTTAATCCTATACCTATGCCTACATATCTAAATTTAAAATTGCTTTATGTTCATTTACTACAAATTTAACTACTTGTTTTTTTTGTTATTTAAAATAAGAGTTATTATTATTTGACTTGTCGTTTTCGTTTGTAATGGTTTTAGAATAGTTTTTCGCGAATTGTCAATCATTATTCTCGCTGTGCATACTTATTTTGGACAACATTTTTATATACAACTTACCTTTTTATAAATATCTCAATGTACTGAATGTTTTCTGTCTAGTGTACCTAATAAATCGAATAAAAATAAAAAAATACGTGTGGCACTCGGGGACTGCCGCGGTAAAGCTATTGCATATCATTTTGTATCAACTTATGCAATTACTAGCGCGACTTCGTCTGCGCAGTATTATAATTTTTGGTAGTTTATTTTTATTACCATAAGTATTAAATACCAAATTGACTGAAACTGTAAATTGCTAATTAAATTCCGGGGCCGTATAAAACAAACAACTAACTTGCAACTACAGTAACCTGTTATTCCTTGTTCTCGTTAATAATTCATGATATACCAAAAATGCTGGTGATCAATATTGTAATCTGATTTGGAAAAAATAGGACTAAATGTTTTTTTTGTCAAACATTTTTTGTTTATTTATTCTCCTAACCACAATTCGATACTGATTAGTGATTACACATTTAATCGAATCACCAGCATTTTTGTGACAGCTGTATGTATCTTTGACCACATATTAATCTTTCAGTGGCTGGATACGCTATAGATATGCTAAAAAGTACCTACGTCCAAGTTGACATAAATTATCTTTCAATGAAATAAGTAATCAAGGCCGAGTGTTTTTGATCACGGTTTACAACACTGCCTTAAGCTCACTGAATTTAACCCACAGAATGTCAGTCGGTACCTGATTACAACTAACTTCCCAGTGAAGAAAAACATTGCGAGGATACCAAAATAATTACGTCACGCATATAATAATTATAAACTTTCATTAGGTAGGTAAGTATATATTATGTCTCATCTCAACCAAGGACGATCTTATGATAGGATCGGCAGAGGCCTTTATTCGCATTTACACAGGCGTTCAAAAGTGCATGGGCAATTTATGAAAGAATTCATTCATAAACTGCCCATGCAATTATAGATTTGACTATTTCACTTGCTTCCTTCCCCTTTGCACCTCTATATAGGATGATTTTCATAACAAAAACTATTCTGTCCTTTCCTAGGAGTCAAAACATCCCCATGCCAAATTTCACCTTAATCCGTTCAGCGTTTTTAATTTAGTGTGAATTGGTAACAGATAATAGTTCATCAAATTTACAATATTAGCATCGCATGGAAATTTGTCCAAAATGTAATTGAAGAAACCGTGCTGGTTTTGTGACAACATCGCTACGCAAGATCAGTTTGCTAGACAACAAAAATAAAATAGATGCCATTATTAAGTAAAATGTATCTAATGAGACTAATGGCATGCCATGATCTAAGAATGTTTTTGCGCAAAGTTAAAATAATTTTAATCAAATCAATTTAACGGGGATATAGGCGATACCTAGTTCCATTAGTGCCATATAGATAGAACTGTAATAAGTGCCATCCTAATCCATCAAGTTGTGCATATTCAGTAATAAGCTGTTTTAGAAAAGTAATCGTACAAAAAAATCTGAGTTTATTTATAAACTATCCTTGTCCAATATTTAATATAAAAACCGTACTGGCTTTGTGACATTGTTCTTTGCGCAAAGGCAAAATCGTTGCGTTTGGCCATTGTACTCCCCTGGGCCCGCTATGAGGTATGTATGTCATCCGCTTGTACAATGCATGGTGGGTGTTGACAGCCATATATACATTGAGTTGCCGTATTTGTAGTGGTTGGATTCCGCGTCACTAAGACCTCAATGATATTGTCCTGAGGTCTCTTCAGTCAGCGGGTGTTCATTCCGTTCTGGAGCCACTGGGTTTAGCCGCACTGATAGCAAGATGGAGTGACCCTGGTGCTGTGGAAAACGGGGCGGTGTTCAGTGTGGGATGTTACATGCGTTAGCACAATTTCGACCACCCATATTACTCGCACTTCCCACGTAGCAGGAGCCCTCTGCCGAAACTCTAGCGGTGGCGAAGCGGCAAAAGTGTGCGCTCCCTTCTGGGATAAGATCCCAAACGGATAGCGTAACGTAATAAGACAACAGTTTGTCACCTTTGTATGACAATTTCTGATAATTCTATATAGTTACTCACATTTGACAGCAATCACCGTCGCACTATCCATGCAACTTGTCTTTTCATGAACTTATAGCATTATCATTATCAGATGACAGTCGTGGATAAGCAACTTAGGTCTATAGGACATGGATACAATACATGTTCATGCCTTTGGTTGTGGAGACAGCGGGCTGCTACAAAGTTACCATTATTAGTGATTTTATTTATTATCAAATTTATCACAGCATTAAACATATCATATTTACATAGATTTAATGGATCCCGGCACATTGGTCACTTTTCAACTCATTTCCTAAAAACACAGTTTTGTATTTTTTGTGCACTTTCGTCAGTAGTGACAAATATGTACCTACTTAAGTTTAATTTCTGTTTGTTTATGACACTACTGAACAAAAAAAACTTAAAATAAATTTGGGTACATTTTCGTCTGCAGTGAAAGAGAGCTTTTTTATAGGCGAAAAACATACGGTGATCATCGTCTTCGAACACCACAAACAAAATATTTACAGCACGCAGCAATATCACCTTTGTGATTATCACAATAAGGAACAAATCTAATATACCAATAGAAAATATTTGATAAACAAGACAAAGGCATATTTCGATACTCTACTTCTTTGTAGGTACTAATATTTCTTATGCCAATGAAATTTCCACTTTATTCCGTTGTGCACTAACGTGCTAAATTCACAAATTTAAAATGGTACTTAGTACGACTTTGCATTTGCACTAAGGTATCGATTAAAAAAACAAAACGATTCGCAGTCTAAATAAAAAATTAGGCGCCTTTTGCCTTTAATTCGATCCAGCCAGTATATTATGCATCGATTACAAAATCGATTTAACATATTTGATTCTGGCGGGAAAAAATAATAGTGTTTATTTTGACATTTGACATCGCCGTATCTCTGGTAATAAGGGCTACTGTCCTCAATATTTTGTATAGAATATGACACTTAGCGACATTCGTATGGAGATATATCCTTTCCCCGATAAAGAACTTTGTAACAAAGTGAATAAAGTCGGTTTCGGTCCGTCGGAGTGGGGAGCGTCAGGTTTTTTTTCGTTACGGAATTTCTGGATTCGGTCCCCGCGCTCAAGGCCCGCGATAGAAGCTATGCAATAGCTTAATATTTATACCTACTTCTTCTTAGCATTTCCTGGCCATCGCTCAGGGAGCTTGGAATCCGCTTTGGAAACTAATTTAGCATTTCCTGGCTCATGCCATGGCTCAGGGAGCTTGGGGTCCGCATTGACAACTAATCCTAAGATTTGATTTGGGTACCAGTTTTACGAAAGCGACTGCCATCTGACTTTCTAATCTAGAGGCTAAACTAAGCCTTCTTGGGATTAGTCCGGTTTCGTCCGGTCTTCATGATATTTCCTATATAAGTTCCAAAAAAATTGTTGATTCCCGGGGTTGAACACGCAATCTTGCCATTGAAAGTCGCATGCTCTTACCACCGGCCACCATCGGTCTTATTTATACAAGTGAGCAAAGTTGTTGTTTACCTATCGTGCTTATATTGAGAGTTGAGCAAATAAAAGGATCCAGTATTGAACCAAAAATATGGCGAGTGGTTCAATAAGAGGAATCTAAAAGGTTGCGACTACACAGAATAGGCAGCAGTTGTATTGGTCTTTATGCAATAGCAGTTAGTGTTTTCCTAGTTAGGTACGTTAAAACCAGGGTAAAAACTCTTGTATTTTTATCACAATGGCGTGACATGTTTCGACTGCGTTTGGCTTGACGGCTTTTGGTTGGACTAAGAAAGAAATATATAATTTTGAAATGTGCGAATGAGGCAGCTAGCTAAAAGCAGATTCGTCGTTAGTGGGAGTTACCGCTCACTCACCTTGTTTTCTTTCCATTTTACACTGAGTTTTATAAATAGCGGCGACGCTGTTTTACTCTGCGCCCACTTTTCCGAACAACAATACTATCTAAGTGCTTCTCAGCGAGACATTACCCACTTATTGTGTTTCCAGGCCACATTACCATAATACCGTGTTAATTTATTAATTATTAGTTTAATAGTTAACTTGTAGGAACATAAAAGATGGACGGAAGGATAGATGCGGCCGGTTTTTTTAATAGTACCGCAAGCCAGAGATGGGCAAAATTTATTCGAATGACTAACCAAATTATTCGCCAATGACGAATAAAATTATAGGTGATACAAATTCGTCGAATTTCGTGTGAATCTTGGGTGATTTTTTTTCGATTCAACTCTAAAGTGTGATATGGTTTGATAGGTACCCATTTGAAAAAGAAATACTTTCCCTTTGTTTTCAAGGACCAGAGTTTAAAGGAGCTAAATAACATTTATTTTCAAAATATATACAGTAATTGTAACTTACCTTACTACCTACCTCTACCTACCTTAAATCTAAATAGGTCCTTGAGGCATTGTACCTAGGATGCTGGCGGCATTTCCTCGTTGTATCGCAATGCTGATACGTTGTGCGAGGAAGCCACCAGCTCTTCGGTAACCAGTAACATCAACCAGACGTTTCGCGATTTCTACGAAAAACTTGCGTGCGCGGGACCCCATGGAACAAGAGTTTCGACCCCGAATGGTACAAAAAGGTACTCTTTGCCCCAGGCTCTTTTAAGGATGACTTACAATAGAACGGCCCGGGATCTAACCAGGCCGGGCCGATCTGACAGTTTCTAAAAATGAAAATGAAAATGAAATAAATTTATTTGCGTGAAATGTGGTAAAAATACAAAAAGAGGTGGTATCATGCAATATTAGATCGACACATTTCGCCAATTACATAGGCATGCAAAATATTTAACACTTACATATCTAAAACAACAACAACAACACACAAACAATGATAACAATGGATTAAATGAATATGAATATATGAATAAAATATTATTATTTATAAGTCATGATTATATTTAAATATTTATACTATGTACATTTTTTTTTCTTAGTTACTAAAGAAATGAATCAGTTATCATGCTAATAAACTGCTAAAGTAAGATTAAACTACAGATTTATTATGGCAAGGTTTTACAGGTTGTCCAATATTCGCGAATTGAATAAAAAGCTTTTCCTAATAACCATTTATAAAGATTCGATACAAATTTATTATGAGTTAGCTCTCTAATTTCAGTCGGTAAGTTGTTATAGATTTTTATTATCATCGGATAACAATTGTCCCTACAAAGTTTGGTTTTGCATTTATTTGTCATAACAAGCCTGTCCGGATATCTTGTATTAAAATTACAAACACTATTCAGTTTTACAAAAAGTTCTGGATGTAACCTTACAAATTTACAAGCTTCGAATATATATAAAGATGGCAATGTCAATAGTTTTAGTAAACGTCACCTGGCATCCGAGGGCTCCGAGCTATCACGTGATTCTTTCTATACAAATTTACTCGTTCCGTCCCTTTCTAGTGCAAGTCATCTTACGCATCTATTTTGTACGGTATCTTGAGTGAGTTTTGACTTTACTTCTAAGACATGACTATTAGTGTGATCTGTCCTACTCTACTTTATAATTGTTGCTTGTAGTTAATTTGTTGTAAAAAAGTCAGTTATAAGGTTAATTAGTTATAAGTGTTACTGTTTTAGATTAAACGTGTTTTTTATTATAATTTTCTTTATTTGTCTTTACTGTGGCTTAATGGGTCATTGACTTTTCTACTTTTGTATCTATTATCAAAAATTGTTTGATTTATTAACAACCTGCCAAGTGCGAGTCGGACTCGCGCACCGAGGGTTCCGTACAAACTTTTAGTTGCAACTGCATCTCGTAGTAGAATCCAGACATCAGTTACATGTATCGGCAGATTGGAACACTCATTTTAACGATTTTTTTTTATCAAGTACTTTTTTTAGGTACTGTATTTAAAAGCCAGTACTTATATCATAATATCATATTTTAAAGAATTAAAACAATCTAAAAGGCGGTTAAGTTTAGTTATAAAACGTTATTTATTAAAAAAAAATGTTGTTTATTTCCTCTTAGTTGGTGTGAAAAGCAATATGTGTCACACGGTATCAAAATTATTTTCGTCTTGGGCGATAACGCTTGAATCCCTCATTACGCTCAGGATTGTACTTTAGAATCTCTCACGACGTTAGGGATTCTATTGTAGGATCCATCGCTTTATTCGGAATTCAATGTACAGTCGCCATCAGATATATCGGCGCGTCCGAGGTGTTCAAAATATCTGAACAAGCACTCTAACGCCTTGACAATAGAGGCGTGTTCAGATATTTGTGAACACCTCGGACGCTTCGATATATCTGATGGCGACTGTACGCCCTCGCCGGAAATATATAATTTTGATCCTTTTTAACACAAACTACTATATCCTCGGCTTATAGCGGTAGTCACCTAGTAGCTCGACAAAAGCTCGTTTTCTTCCCATCGTACAATCTGTGTATTTAGTACGAGCATGCAAAACGAAAGCAAATGTCATAGAAAGCGAAAGATGCTCCTTTCGCGGCGAATTCCCTGGCGCATGAGAGACTGGAAAGTGTAGGACATATATGTTGGATATTATGTTTGTTTAGGCTGAGATCCGAGTAATCCGACACGTAATACTTTCAATAAGAAATAATACTTTCTTTAGCGTGCTAATGTGAGTCATCTTTTAAGGATTACTCACACTAGCACGGGACGGTGGGACGGGACGGGACGGGACGGGACGGGAAAAGTTGTCAATTTCTATAGAAAGAATTACGTGATAGCTCGGAGCCCTCGGATGTCACGTGACGCTTTCTATGGAAATTGACAAATTTTCCCATCCCGTCCCGTTCTAGTGTGAGTCATCCTTTTGTCTCACAATAGTTTAAGTACGATAATCAAGATATATACAGTAAGTGTAACTTATCTATCTACCTCTGCCTAGGATGCTGGCGGCATTTCCTCGTTGTATTGCAATGCTGATACGTTGTGCAAGAAAGCCACCAGCTCTTCGGTCACCAGTAACATCAACCAGACGTTTCGCGCTTTTTAACAGAACATATATTTACAATAATAATATTTAATACATATTTTGATTTCAGTATTCTAGTCAACTTAATCTATGTTGAGCGCCAGAAGGGAATTGAAGACGAGTGTAGGATCCCTGCGTCTCCTGATCTGCCACCGGCTAGCCACTAGTGGCTACACGACGGCTGAATTTGTTTAAGTCTTGGATCTCGGAGTACATATTATATTGCGGGGAAAACCTAGAATTAACTTAATACAGTCTTGCTTAAATAGTTTACATTGCTTTAACTAAGTATACCAGACATTGTAATGTGGGCCTTTTAACTAAGTAAAATGCACGCACCAGGGTTTCATAGTAATTACTTGTTGAACCTATTTATAATCATCATCCGTTTAGAAAAGCGGTGGCTCAGCGGTTAAGGGATGACTCACACTAGGTTGGGACGGGACGGGAAGGGGCGCGACGGGACGGGACGTGTCAGTTTCTATAGAAAACGTCACGTGATTATTTCTATAGGTTTTGATAAATCGTCCCGCCCCGTTCTAGTGTGAGTCACCAACGAGTTTTTCGAACTTATGTACGAAATTTCATTTGATGCTAGCGCTCTTGGTGAAGGAAACATCGTGAGGAATCCGGACTAGCCCTCTGGGTGTAACGGTACCAAATCCTACAATAAACCTCCTACCCTAATGTGCGCACACACAGCGATTTATCTTGATGATTCTATTCGGCCGGTAATCGTCTAGGGAGGATCGTAATGCTTTGACTTTTCATCAACCGGATTGGCAACGTCTGTCATTTCCATACTAAATTAGTATGGCACTGCATATCGGCGGAGACCGCGCGCTATCTTATATACTACGTCTAGTGATTGAGGTCTATGATTTGAATGAAACAACAGCTTTTGTAATGCAATTTATTGTATACTAATTACGAATACTTATTTACCTATATATATTATATAATCTTACAGGTAACATTCAATTTCGAATTTCTGGTAACCATGAAAAATCACATGTTAAATAATTTCTACATATAATAGATACGATACAAGTGCGAATAGGAAAAAATGCACAACGAGTGGCGCTAAATTAAAACACGACCGTAGGGAGTGTTTTAAATCGACACGAGTTGCGAATTACCTATTCGCACGTGTATCGTACGACGCGCGTTTTACAGTACATATGGCCCTTAAATTTTTTGACATATGCACATAAAGTGCTCAGCATTGCACTAGTGCGGTAATATAGCACCATATGTACTGTAATAGGGCAAAAAGAGGAAATTCGCAACGAGTGGCGATAAATTAAAACACGACCGTAGGGAGTGTTTTAAATCGACACGAGTTGCACGTGTAAGTACGAAGTTCGCACGTGTATTGTACGAAGTTTTACAGTACATATGGCCCTTTGAATATTCGACGCAGGCACGTAAAGTGCTCATTCTCGCCCTAGGGCGGTAAAGTAGCACCATGTGTACTGTAAAAATTGTTTCAGTTCAGAGCCGTAGAGTTGGCTCGTTCTGCGCATAACGGATAATTATTTCTGTTTCCTCAAACACAAATATTACATACATACTTAATTCAAAATATATAAACAACAAAACTAAGGGAACACATGATTATAATAGATATTATCTTTATTAAAGTAGTGGATCTGTGAGTTGCAGACCTCGCGAGATGGTAGTGATATTGGTATAAAAGTCCTAAGTGCCTTTGGCTCTATGGTGCTTAGGACCTTTGTACCAATAATCGCCATTTTGAAATTTTCCAAAAACTGAATCGACAATTTTTTTTAGGTTTTTATTTTAATGAACTTGCTTTTAAAATTTCACAAGAATTGGTTTATAAATGCGACCTGTAGAGGAAAACAAATGGATAAACACACGAAAGACAAGAGAAACGCTTCGCTCGCTTTGCTCGCTTTGCTCACTCGGTCAATAACACCATACAAAAGCGAAAAAATGTGCGTGTAGTGAAAGGTACCATTTTCTAGTTTGTTAATATGGTTTATTTTTAAATTAATATTCATGGCATTAGCGCCTTATTGGTTACTTATAAAACGTACCTTTTACTTAAAACGCCCACAAATCGGCTAGTTAAAACTAAGCATGCAATCTAATCGCCACAACTTGAAATGTAGGCGTGGTAATTATTTATTTTTATGATTTCATAATTATTTTATATTTGATTTCTCTTATCCAAGTCGGATATGCACAAAAATTTAATTAACAATAAATAATACTTCTACCCTACTTATAATTTATATCATCGTCAATTTGACACAAAATAATTACATTGATACAAAGGTCTTCCAAGAATTAAAATTTGATTGGAATTAGCATTTTTTTAATGGTTGCGTATGGCTAATATATTGGAGTGGTCCCTATTTTGTCATACCGAAAAAAGGAACGCACATAATTAAAAAAAAATAGCTTGCTTTAGCCTTGGCTTGTCAGATGTCAGATATGAAAGTGGTACACTTCTTGTTCAGATATTTGTGAGGACCTTGGCCGTCATGATATATCTGATGCCGACTGTATGATAGTCAGCAGATACCATAGCTAATCGATGCTTAAAACTCTGTCTTTATATCTATAATGAAAAGACATATTATGTTGTAAAAAATAATATTTTCATACACTTTGCATCTGTTTTGCATGGCACATGCAAAAAGTAAAGTTTTGTGGTCAAACTGACAATTAAAAACCGTCAATTTTTTTCCAAAATCCCTTATAAATACCTTTCTTAATTATTTACTTACATATCTAATTATCCTTACTTAAATTATATATTTCTCACTAAATATATTAAAAACCTTGATATCTATAACGGCTGGCAGCATTGTTTGTATATTGAGAACAATGATATTATAATTTATTTCTTAATTAGACATCTTATTATATATATCAATTATGGTTTCGTTTCTTTAGCCTGTTTCAAGCTTCTCTCTCTTTCCAACAATCTCTTTCTCACTTCCTCTGGATTATATCTCTTTTTGTAAACTCTACGCACTCTTCTTACAGGATTTACATTCCTTGCTTTTATAACCTTTTTCTTTCCATAATTATTATTGCCTATAACAGACGGCGCCCGATTTTCCTCTAAATGTCTAAAATTTCGTGGTTTTCTTGTAGAGTTATTGTAAATATCCCTTTGCTCTCTTATAGTAGCATCATAGAAAACTTTTCCATTGACAATCGCTTTTCTTATGTTTTCCGTTGTACTTAACACCCTTGGTGGCCTTACAAAGGTTGTCTCACTCACTTCTAAACTCCTATCGTTGTTCTTCTCTCTTTCTATTTCTTCTTTAGTAACTTTTTGTATTATTCCTCTTCTTTCTGTTGTGGGGAATCTATTACCGAAGTTAAAATCGACTAGATCCTTATCAATAGCTATGTTTTTGGATTCCAATTCTTTTTGAGATCTTTTTTCTATAATTAGTTGACCGCCACGCCGTGAAGCGAGTAGTCTGCCGATAGCTTCAATTTGTTTTTCTTCTGCTTCTAATGTTTTCAAATCCGATTCTTTTTCGCCTTTAGCGTCTTCAATATCATACACTTCTATAGAGTCGGTCAAATCCTCTAACTTGTCATCGATACCTTTTAGTTTTTCATTGTCTGTGTTTACAGTGACCGCTTTAACTATTTCTACGTCAGAGCTGTTGACTTTCACCTCTTTTACTGTATCTTCTTTAGGTTCCTCTTTTAGTTTAACTTCTACTTTAGGCGTAGTTGTCTCAGCTTTTTCTACTTTTTCTTGAATAATATCAGTGATATTGTCGATGTTTCTAGTTTTTTCATCTCTATGACTTTTATTATCTTGAACGTTATTCGGTTTTTCAGTATTAAGTTTAACAAATTCACCTGGCTTTGTTCTCGGAGGCTCAGGTCTGTCATTTCTATCTATCACGTTTGGGTTGAGTGGTCGTTCAGGTCTTTCTGGTTTAGGTCTTTCAGGCCTATCAGGATAGTAGTCATAGTTATCGGGAGGCGTTGGTCTTGATTCGTTAAACTTAAAGTAGGTTATATTTGGTGGAGGTCCTTTGTGTAGATATGCAACAGGCCAGTATCTAAAAAAACGACATTTTGTTGATAAATAAAATATAACCATGAAGAATATTTTTCGAACTAGTTTTAAGACCAGTAGTAGATTTTCTTTTTGGAATCACAAGCTAAGTAATTGTAATATTTATAAATGAATCAAAAATCCTTTTAATTTTTTACGGGCCATTGACACATTCCCCTGCATCATCCTCATTTTACAATCTTAATATTTGATCAAAATTAGCAGCAGGTTGCCTAATATACCTTGGCTTGGCACTCCAAGTCCTCCAAGTACATGTACTTTTGGGACCTCAAGCGCCAATGGAGCCCAGTGTCTTCCGGCGTAGGTAGACATTTCACGAGTAACGTTGACAATACCTTGGCACCCTAAGACTTCTCTGCACAGGTGGATCGAACTCCTGTGAGTCCTCAAGCGCCACTGGAACGCATAGCCCGGGGCACGGGTAGTTGTACTTAAACATTTTACTAATGAAGGTTGAATACCTTGGCACCCCAAGCCCTCCAGGTACAGGTGGGTCGAGTTCATGTGGGGTCTCAAGCGCCAATGGTGCCCAGTGGCCACCGGGGCGTGGGTAGTTGTGGTGGTACTTAATGTGAGGACGGCTTACTGGAGGCACGCGAGAGTAGCCTGAAAAAAAAAACTTAAAAAATAAGGATAAAGGCTATTCAAGATATATTTCTTTGATGTTGAAGCTAAAACATGTTTGCTCTGAAATCCATAGCTCGCAAAAGGTTAGGTAGACTTATTTTAATAAAAAAAAAAAAAAAGTATTTTATTGAGCTGACAAAAATGCTTAGGTACTACTTACATTGTTTTGTTTTAATAAGAAAATCATAAGACCTGGAGACTAAATTAATTACTGCTTTGTGACAGGTAGATTATTACGAATATAATATATATCAATTTTAATACTAACGTGGGTTTTAAAGGATGTCTTACATTAGAACGGGCCAGACTGATCTGTCATTTTCTATAGTAAACCGTCATGGGACACCCGAGAGCTCCAAGCTATCACGTGATTCCTTCTATATACATTGATAGATCGTCTCGTCCCGCCCCGTCTGTCTCGTTCTAGTCTAAGTCATTCTTAAATCGTGTGCTGATTATATTGTCTGGAAAATCTGCACTCGGTAAATCTTATGTATGAGAAAAATCGGTAATTTCCGGTTTACTGGTATTTTTAAATTAGTTTTAGTAACTGTTCTTTACATCTACTTGTTACCATCAAATGGAACCTGATTATTACACACAATAAATAAATTTAAAAAGCTCTTGTTAGTATTATACATATTAAAATACTCATATTGGGTCGGGTAACTCTCGTCAATAAACTCGATAATAGTTTGACATATTTCGGACCAAACCGTATCCCTTAATCATGAGATGCGCGTGCGATGGTTGTCCAGCGCACACTCATTATCGAAATTGTTCCGAAACATGTCGAGCTATTTGCGATTTAATGACGCGAGTAACCCGATACTTATAAGTATTTTAGTTTTTTACTATACAATAAATATTTTGAAAAAAAATCCAACCTGGTAGTGGATTCCCATACTGATCGTAGTACGCTTTGGGGCCGTCTTTGTAGAGGTTGTCCCAGTATTTTCTGTCTGCCTCCGATATGTACGGGCTCAGTATAGGTTTGTCTCTGTCGTCGGCGAAGTAGCCTGGTCTGCCAGACCAAGGTTTAACGGGAAGGCGGGAAGGAGGTTCTGGAAAAGTCAAGCATTAAAAATATATAAGTAATTATTTATTTTGTATTTTTCCGTAGTATGTTTGACATAGTTATTTCAAGGTGCGTAAACGATCGACATGTATGTCCTGACTACAGTGACTCCTTCCTTTTTGTGTTATTCTATTAGAATATATATGTGACTGAGTCTAATTACCAAGACCTCATATAGGTACATTTCGTTTAAAAATATATGGGTCGCGGTTATTAGACCACACTCATATTTTTCTAAAATTACAATTAATTTTTTATCTTTCTATAATAAATTTAAGCTACTTGCTTGCCATGTTTCATACTTTCAGTCAGAAGAGACTATTTTTTGCACTAATGGCCTGAGTAAATAGAAAAAAAATGTACACACACATTTAATAGTAGTTTATTCAACAGTGATATAATAAGGGTTCTTAAAACTTGAGGGTCGCCGTTACAAAACGAGGCGATGCCGAGTTTTGTAATAATAGACCCGAGAGTTTTAAGACCCAATTATGAGCTGTTGCATACCCTACTTTTTCTACGACAGCTATAATAGCGTAAAAAGCTAAATTTTGAAACGTGGCAGAATAGGGAAGATGTTGTGCCCACTATAGAAATTAAAAAAAAACAACAACAGTGCTAATATATTGTATGAAAATCCATAGGAGCAGTGTTCTTATGGAATACCATAGACAACGTTATAATGTACACTTTTTGAATATCGCTGTCAGTCATCTAATTGACAGATAGAAGTGCTGGAGTAGAAAAAAGTGCTTTGACTACTTCTTTCCTTTTTGTGTGATTCGCTTGGAATATATTATATGTGGTTGAGTCTAATTACCACGACCTCGCATACTATCGCGTTCAAAATTGCACGGGCAGTTCATGAATGAAGTCATTTATATTATATATTTATTAGTGTCTACCAAATTCCTTTTTCCAGTTTTCGTATTTGAGTAACAAACATATTCACGTTTATTTACGCACCTCTGTGACCCTGTGAAGGATGAGTAACATTGTGTTGATGGTACGGGTAGTATTTTTCACTACACGGACGCCATTGGTCGTTTTCTGGTCCGACATAACACCTGAAAGAATAATAATAAATTAATTCCTCAGTTTGAGATTTATCTGATTAAATGAGTAAAGTGATGCGGACATGGCGCCACATATATTAAAAATCACATCATAGCTTATCTCCCAATAGTTGAGTTAACGTCGAACAAAGTAGATTTAGAGAACTCACTCGATTATATAGTAACTTATAAAATTGATAATTATCATAGTGCCTATATAAATTTGATAAATAAAATAAAATAAAAAGCCTCTTTATTTCCTTAACACCTAATTACCAATAGGTACCATGTGTACAAAATTTTTTGTGATACCTTATTTCTATTTGCTTATGTTTTTATGGTTAGTAAGTATGTTTTGACATTAATATATAGTTTATTGAAGTAATTAATATACGCACGTATTTTTATCACAATAGGCGTGACATGTTTCGTCTGCGTCGGGCAGACCTCGTCAGACAGACAGAGTGGTGTTATCACCTTCGCGGCTAGGACATAACACCACCACCGCGAAGGTGATAACACCACTCTGTCTGTCTGACGAGGTCTGCCCGACGCAGACGAAACATGTCACGCCTATTGTGATAAAAATACGTGAGTGTTAACCGCTGCAATTTAATATCAGTATGTCTCACGAAAGTTTAAATTATATGAAGTAATATACTAATATTGTGATATTAAAGTCTTTATAAGTTGTTAGGAACCCCTCTTTTGGTATAGGCCTCCAATTCACTTCATTCGTCTTAGTTCTTAGCCTTATTTAGCCAGTTTTGTCCGGCTGTGGCCACTATGTTGTCGCTCCAACGCGTTCGCGGTCGTCCTGGGTTTCTTTTTTAAGACCCTATATAAATTTATCAATGTATAATATATACTTACCAAGGTTTGCTAAATCCATCACTGTATCCGCAGCGGTGGCTTGGCGCACAGCAGTAGTCCCAGGATCCTAACAATCAAATTTTTGGAAATACTTTTTATTTAAATGAGTACAGATTGTAAACGTAGACATAATTCAAATAAGTAGTCGCGCTTATGAGCCCAATTTGTGGTAACCGTTCGATGTCATTATAAGGTTCGTATAATAGTTTAGGTGCAAGATGATCTTAGGAAGATGAAGATGTACACCAACTAGAAACAGGTCAGGGATTATGACAGCTGGAGGAAGAACAAACCGTCTCGCGTGGTACGGGCATGCGGTGCGGGATGGAAGTCATGTGACGAGGAAGGTACTGGAAATGACTGTTGAAGGAAGTAAAAGGAAAGATAATCCAAGGAAAATATGGAAGGACTATGTGAGGGATGATTTTTTTTTTTTTTTTTTTTTTCCCAAGGTTTGCTAAATCCATCACTGTATCCGCAGCGGTGGCTTGGCGCACAGCAGTAGTCCCAGGATCCTAACAATCAAATTTTTGGAAATACTTTTTATTTAAATGAGTACAGATTGTAAACGTAGACATAATTCAAATAAGTAGTCGCGCTTATGAGCCCAATTTGTGGTAACCGTTCGATGTCATTATAAGGTTCGTATAATAGTTTAGGTGCAAGATGATCTTAGGAAGATGAAGATGTACACCAACTAGAAACAGGTCAGGGATTATGACAGCTGGAGGAAGAACAAACCGTCTCGCGTGGTACGGGCATGCGGTGCGGGATGGAAGTCATGTGACGAGGAAGGTACTGGAAATGACTGTTGAAGGAAGTAAAAGGAAAGATAATCCAAGGAAAATATGGAAGGACTATGTGAGGGATGATTTTTTTTTTTTTTTTTTTTTTTTTTTTGTGAGGGATGATATGAAAAGGATGTGAATGATGAGTTGACGGGCGATAGAGATGTAAGGAAGAAAAATACATGCGCCGATCCCAAGTAAATGGGACAAAGGTAAGCGAATGATAAAAAATCTGTTCTTCATAATTATTAAATAATATTCCTATTATAAAGAACCTAGCTCTTACCGACTTCTCCTCCTTCAGGTTCGCAGGCCCAATGTCCTGCCACCTGGTTCTGAGCGCATGTGGTCCCCGCGCGGCACGGGAACCCAGACACGGTGTATTTGCTCCACGATACTGCAACTGCGGAGTAAGAAGTAAAAGCCTTAGCATAATCTTAAAGACGACCAGTCCCCTCGTTTGTCCTCTGTATTCCGATTGAGAAATATGTCTGCAATATAATTTCCACGACCTGAGCTGTGGTGGTGGAAATTAGAAACAACATGACCAAGATGGCCGGAAAAAAAACGATATTTTCGTATTATATTTTGTTACTTGGAAAAAATGCATTTTATTTATTTAAGGGGCTACCCGGCATATTTCACTGTTTTTAAAGTGAATAGGCTTTGTTCAGCTCCAAGCACAACGCTTGAAAAAAATATATAATGTAGCTAGGTATTTGGTCTACATTTTGTTCCACTAAATTGTCGAAAAACATAATACATCAAGAGAAAAAAAAATAACCGTAAACCCTTTTTTCTACCTTAAATCTGTATCTACTCCCTTATTATGCGTCGTAAGTACAAGAAACTAAGACAAGCATTTTATATTTATGTTTACTTTAAACGCATCCACTGATTTTTGGATAGGTTTTGTACTTTTCGAGAAAAAAGCTATTACACGCATTTTTCCGAAAACGCCGGCTCGAGATGCCTGCGCGGGCGACGGGGGCCAGTCGTATAAGATGGCACTAGTAGTTTATAGGGTTGCGTCCTAGTACAAGCAGCTCTTCCTAGGTGACGACTTATGCTTATAACCGGTATTGTATAACCGGTGAGGAAAGGAAGCGGTAGGGGAAGAACGCTCAAATCGCCGAGGTCATTGGGATAGGGGACGGCCTTAAATTAAAGTGTTGGTAGGTCTGAGAGTTTGAGACGTCATCTAATGTTACTGTTAAGACTCGAACAATTCAGAATTGAAAAGTTAATAATTCGAAATTTAAAATGGCGATCAGTGTGCTCCCCAAGAGTTCTACGTAGCCGTAGGCGTTAGCGACTGCGCGTTTCGAAAGTATGTCCATCTCGCTCCTGCCACTACTCTAGCAGGAGCGCGACGGAGATACTTTAGAAACGGGTAGTCGATAACGCCTACGTTGGACTCACGGTAAGCACACATTTTATTAGTTTTATTTCTCTATTTTAGATTTATGTTAGGTAGAGGTAGGTAGTTAGGTAAGTTACACTTACTGTATATATTTTGAAAATAAATGTAATCAACTTTCTCTATAGGTAGATGATGTATGGTATCTATGTCTACGTATGACTGTATGAGTGAAACTAACTAATTAAAGTGGATGTGCACTTCCATACGAACATTTTTTGCTTTATGACGACTTTCCTATATATTTTTGAGTTGTTATTGTTTCATTTAGTTGATCGCATTAAGTTATTTGCCCGAAGTTGATAAAATTAAAAAATATATCGTAGATAGTGCCTTTGTTTCCATGCAAAACGAAAATTAAAAAATATACTTATACTTTCACGATTTCCACACTTTATAAGCGTTTGAACTTGGAGGTTAGTTTTTTAAGTTTTACAGTATACAGCCCCGTTTTAGTTCATTTATGAACATAAATATATTCTAAATCCAAACAAATCCATATATTTTACGCACAAATGAAGCACATTGGTTATATTCTACAATAATAATACGCAAACGTTTTCTAAATACCTTAAAAAGTCATAATAAGTTAAGAAAAAAAAATCTAATAAGTCCTTAATATATAAGGTCCCAGGCGTCCCAGCGCACGTAAGTTTTTTGTATAAATCGCGAAACGAATGCCGCCAGCATCCTAGGTATAATGCCTTAAGGACCTATTTTAGATTTAAGGTAGGTAGTGGTAGGTAGGCAGGCAGGTAGGTAGGTAAGTTACACTAACTGTGTATATTTTGAAAATAAAAAATAAAAAATATAACTTAAGAATGAAAATGTGATTGTGCACATCCACCTTAATCTAGATATTAATGAAATTTCATTTTAATTTTATGTTCTACAAAAGCGTGCTTCTAAATGCATTACCTACTACTACATGGAATGACTTTTATCATTTCTATCTACTAGATTTACAAGATGCATTCTAAACTACTAAAAAAACCTGGAAACACAAAAATACAATTAGTTAAAAATTTATGAATAGAAGTACAAAGCGACGACTCTAGAAGTCCATGTGATAAAAAATATTTTTCTGGCAATTCAATTAAAAAATTATATTTTTCTCAAAATAAGTTGCAAAAATACTCACTCGGTCCATCTTCTTTCTCACCAGGATATGGTCTTTCTATAGGCCTTGCTGGCCTCCCTTCGGGCCTATATCTAGGCCTATCTAAAGGCAGATATCCAGGCTTCTCATATCCAGACCCAGGATATCCGGAACCACTAGGATTGGAAGGCAGGTATGGTTCATAAGGTTTGTAACTTGGGTACCCAGGTTCAAAGCCTGGTTTATATGGGTCTGGTCTTGGTGCTGGGTAGGGGTAGCTAGGTTTGAAACCAGGGTCTAGATAGGGTTTATCAGGTCTATATAGGTCGGTTGGGCCGGAAGGTCCGGCTGGTAAGCCTGAAGGACTGGAAGGTGGGCCTGATGGTGGGCCTGATGGTGGGCCTGATGGTGGACCTGATGGTGGACCTGATGGTGGGCCAGATATGAATGAAGGAACTGAAAAAGAAACCCGAAATGTAGGATTGTTATGAAGCTTCGTATAATTTAAATGTCGCTCAAATTACACACAATGCTTTTCATTACATCTTGCTTGTTGCTTTTGTGTATACGAGTAGGCTTACGCCTAAGTTGTGATTGTGACGTTAGCTACTGGGCGCCTAAAACTATTACATACGTGTTTCCGATATAAAACTTTGCAAGCATGTAGAAATATATAAAATACAATAAAAAATTGTGATTTTATTAAGAGTTAGTAGTTCATTACCCCTTAACAAATATTTCAAGTCAAATTATAACGAAACTATAGGTAAGTAATTTTAACCAACTTTTTATTATAATTATATGATACTCTGATCTTAATTCAGATCTTAAATGTTGAATTAATTTCGTATAAATAAAACACTTTAGAACGGATTAATCGCGTTCGCCAAGGAGAAGCGTTACATTCCCAGGATGCTGCGCGAGGCTATTGAAATCAAGAAGGTCCCTAATTTCAATAGAGAGGATGGCTTTTCGGTACCACCAGCTTGGGATCCTGTTTTACATCTCATCAAGGATCAAGCACGACACAGAACTGGAAGACCTTAGTGTGGACTTTGTTTGAAAAGATTGAAAACGGATAAAAGAGGCAAAATGGGGTAGTTTTCTTGTCGCTTCTTTCTGCTCCATAAGCCAGTTAGGGAAGCGTTCGTAAGTTGTATGTATGTTAATCCTCACAGGGTTTAAACATTTTTTATTTTAATTATAGAATGCCCTTCAGGCTATGTATTACTAGCTTTATAAGCCCCTCTGGGCATTGTAGACCAACCTTTGTTTTTATTTTTAAATTATTTTTATATTTTTGTATGTAGGTAGTTTGCACAAGTAACTTTTTTGATTGACGGGGAGAATTCGCATTCTCTCAGTCATCATCTTAACCCTGTGAAAACGAGTGCTGTAAAGGGCTCGAAACGTAGGATCATGGTGTTAATAAACGCGATTAATCCGTTCTAAAGTGTTTCATTTCAATGAATAACAATCGCGGTAACAGAAGACAATATTCGTATAAATATATATATTTATGGGAAAAAAACTATTTTGCTAAAAAAATATCGATTTTGGCTGATTTAAATGCATACAAAAACGAGTAGCACGCAAATTTTCATGTATGTGATTAAAATATAAATAAATAAATATTATTAGAGTTACCAGTGTAAATAATATTTTTCAATAAAATTATTTATTTATTTTATTTATTATACCGAAAAGTCTACTAAATACAGTAATAGGCACAGATTATTATTATTTGCGTTAAACCACACCGAAAAAGTACTCTTAAGGTCACTTTTACAATCAAAATCGATCTTATCCAACGGTCCAAGAAACAGAAGAGTAACAACATTGCTGTTAGGCTATTACCTTCAGGAGCTGGTAAATAGCTGGGTCCACTTGGCAGTTCCGGCCGAACTGGCGGATACGTCTGGACTGGTGGCAGTAATGGCCGGGGCACTTCTCCAATGTGGTCGCTGGAATATCAAATGTTGTAGATGAGTCTACAAGTCTACACTTTTACGGTTCCGTAACTTCAAAGGAAAAGACGGAACCTTTATATAATTTAAACTTTCGTGAGTCATACTGATATTAAATTGCAACGGTTAATACTCACGTATTTTTATCACAATAGTGTGATGCCCGAGCCGCGAAGGTGACAACACCACCCTGTCCGACGATGACTGCCCGATGCAGTAGAAACATGTCACGCCTATTGTGATAAAAATACCGAACCTTTATATTAATTTTGTCCGTCTGTCTGTTTGTCAGACCCATTATTTCGGGAAAGCGTAGAGGTAGCAAGTTGAAATTAATACCACATATACAGATCTTGCGTCACTTGAGAATGTGAAAAAATCTAAAGTCTAACGAAATCAAAAGATATGCCGTTTATGTCGTAATCAAAATGTACAGGGTATCTCGTTGACCTAAACCAACATTTGTCTAAAAGCAAGAGCACAGGAGGAACCAATCCGAAAACCGTATAATTGACGTGCATGAGTGTGGGAGCATCCTTTGTGTGGAACCCTCGGTGTGTGAGTTTGACTCGCACTTTATAGATTTTCTATGATCTTCCAGTGCCTGTTCTTCGCGTCTCTGACAACCGAACAAAACTTTGACTTCATCGGTCCATATAAATTGACTCTGAAATTTGGACTCTTTGTCGATTTGACAAGAGTTAAATTTAATTTGGCATTTTTCATACCCGGTTGTCAGGAGGCTAAACACGTTCGAATAGGTATCCTGGCTCGTGATCCATCCAAGTAACTTATCCAAACAAGATACTCCAACAACAATCGAAAAAAATTACAACTTACTCATAATCCTTTCCATGGATCTTTCTCCAACACTGCCCGTTAAACAGATCAAAAGCGAAGAGCCAGTCATCGGTGGAATGTTCGTAGTCCACGCCTTTCTGCAAGTCGAAGAGTCGGATTTCGGAGAGCAGGCAGTTGTCTACTCCGGGGGGAGCGTTGTTGCTAAAAAAACAAGTACAATTAGTCAGATAATTAAAGGCAGTTGATTTTTCCCCCATACAAACGCTTACGCAAATTTGATGACAATTTAAAAAGTAATAGGCAATATTTTTTTATAAGAGAGATTTCATTAAAACCATAAAAGCCAGGTTATTACGATTAATACTTAGGAAGTTGGATTGACGGATTCTATGTTCCACCACACCTCATATATTATACAATGCGCCTGACTGATTCGAGAGAGCAAACTCTTATATACAAGTTATACAACTACCTATTCTGATAGTAAAAAAGTTTTTTTTTTTGTATCGGGAAGGTCGATGGGGCATGCTCTAAACAAGCCGTCTGACACAGTAGCCCCTAGCACAAGTGTACCTACCGCGACAGAGTCCGGTAAAGAAAGACAGTTGTCATTTTCTAACTGATTAGACAGTGACAGTTGTCTTTTTCGAGCACGACACGAGATAAGTTCGCGGCACTGTTGTGCTAGGGTTACTGATCATCTAAATTTTATAGCAGATTGCAAGTTGGGTACTCATGTATGTCTTACTTGAAGGAAAAGCTGAGACATCTGAACGGGGCGTCTGTACACGCCACGCCACATGACTGCTCGTCACGGACTCTGGCGTGGCCCTTGATGGCTGAGCCTATTAGCTTCGCGGCGTTGTCGTATTGGAGGTAACATTCTGGAAATAAATAAAAAAATCATTTTGGAGGGGACGTCTGCAGTCGGCAGAGGGGATGAATGTTTACAGAAGCTCTTTGTGGTGGGGACACGAAGGCAAAATAATTTGTGGTCGTTCACCAACAAGATGGAAATTCGTATTTATCCAAGTCGGTCGTAAGAAACGCAGAGAACCTCGCGTACAGCTTGTGTCCCTTAGAGGGGCGTAGCCACCCGCCCGGAAAAGGGAATCCTCAAAACCTCACACAGCAATGTTGGGCACAGGATGGCGGCCTGTCACAAGGTATTTATTTTAATCTTGTCAATCTTACCTTTTTTAGGTTCACTAACGACGGTATTATCGAACAAAGCTGGCTCACAGCCCCTTCCATAGTTTCCTCTTGCGTACAACTCGTGTCCCTTCGAGGGGCGAAGCCCCCGCGCGGCAGAGAGGGCCGTGGGGGGTGACGCCGTGAGGATGCAGTTGGCGAGGTCTTCGCCTATTGTTGGTGGGGCGAACCTGAAAAGATAAGTATTGATAATCGTTAGTGGATTAGGTTAATAACTGCAAGAAACGCAGACGAGCCATAGCTGTCGAATACTTTAGATATTAGATATATTTGTAACACCACCTTTTAACACGTGGCCTTTATCTGTAAGACATCGCTCATTAAGTGGTAAGAAAGAAGAATTGCTAATCAATTAAGGATACGTTTCATCAACAACTGGTGTAACGAAACCCTGACAAATCTGACCACGCCCAAGAGTACCCAACTGGTACGATCTAGCGCAGTAAAATCCAAAGTCATACTCTTTTGTCAGAGGTCGAGATTCGCCCTTGATCCTCTCAGAAGTAGTCGAACTTACCTAAAGCTGAACACTCTACAGAAGAATCCCTGAGCCCTTATACATTCTGCCTCACAAGCACCAAGCCCAGCTACTGTTATAGCCGCTCTGGCGATGTTCTCTGACACCGCGACTCCGGAACGAACGTGCCAGAAGCATTCTGAAATGAAGTTACGTGTAAGTTAAACAGTCTTTCTGTGATTCCATAAGTTTAGGAAGCAGGTCTGACCCACTGTTAGTTTTTAGAGTAATTAAATATTGAACCTTACCGCTCTCAACCCATGGTTTATGTGAAGCGGATACAGCACAGTCCTGAGGCATGGCGTACACATCTGATCCACTGTCAGTCGCCAAATCCAGTCCCCGGTAAGGGCGCTCGCTGAGGAAGCAGTTGTCAGACCCGTGCGAGTTGGAGTACCTTCAATAACATATAGTAAAGAATTTACTATGGCCTTAAGGCATTATCCTCAATCATTGAGCTGAAACGAAACTTATGGAATATTTCCAATCACTAGTCTGTATACAGGTAGTTCAAGTTAACCATAAAATATTCAGAACAATGTTTGATCTTCAAGGTACACAGCACAGATGCTGGTAAACGTCCGGCACAGCAGAAGACGCTCAAACGTCTCAAATTCAGTACTCTTAATCATAATTTCAGCCGAAAGACGTCCACTGCTGGACATAGGCCTCCCCTAAAGATTTCCACAATGACCGGTCCTGCGCCACCCGTATCCAGCGGACTCCTGCGACCATCACCAGGTCATCAGTCCACCTTGTGGGGGGCCTACCCACGCTGCGCCTTCCGGTACGCGGTCGCCACTCGAGAACCTTTCCGCCCCAACGGCCATCGGTTCTACGTGCAATGTGCTCTTAGGAGCGGCTACATATTTGAGGCGTTTGGAGTCAAAACACTTGGGGATCGAGTAAAAAAACCATCCTTGTAGGATTAACTGACGCGCCTTATTGATGACCAGATGACTAGTGACCAGAGAGTTGTTGTTTTAAGGGTACCTGCTAAACTTACCGGTAACTGTATGAGACACATTTGAAATCTCTTTCTTCGAAGCAAGCCGCCTCACATTCTAGAACATTACGTGCCAGGAGAGACCTCCTGATGGAGCCTGTGCTGAGAGACAAGCCTGGACGACGCTCCGAGGTGCACTCTTGGCCTGAAGAATAGAATGATATATCAATATTTAAAGTCAGTCAAAAGGAAAACTTAAGTATAGGGGCTTTATAACGATGACTCACACGAGAACGGGACGGGACGATCTGTCAATTTCTGTAGAAAGAATCACCTGAGAGCTTGGAGCCCTCGGAGGTCACGTGACCTTTTCTATAGAAACTGACAGATCTGCCCGGGCCAGTCTCGTCCCAGCCCGTTCTAGTGTGAGCCATCTTATATACAGTCCTGGAGCGATGGTGACGCAGCGGTACGTTCTAGTGCGAGCCATCCTATATACAGTCCTGGAGCGATGGTGACGCAGCGGTAATAGGGCGCGACTTTCAATCCAAAGGTTACGGATTCGAACCCCGGTTTGTACTAATAAGTTTTTCGGAGAAAAAAATCGTGAAGAAACTGGACCCAATAAGGCCTAGTTTACTCCCTTAGTTTGGCAACCGTGCGTAGCCCAACCGTGCGTGGCCAAGATGCCAATCGCCAACGCTCAGTTCGAGTCTCATGCCAGTCAGGCCTTCTTCTTCTTGAAGAAGGCCATCTCCCGCCAGAAAACTACTTTATTAATCTTACCTTTCTGAGGAGGTCCATAATGACTCGGCGGTTTGTAATAGCTGGACTCTCCATAATCCAGTCCATTCCAGTTTGCACCGGTCCCAGAGGTGTTCCACCTCCCCTTCTTCCACGAGCCATAGGCGTAGGGGTGGATCTCGTCGTCACCGTCTCGTCGTAAGTCGTTGTAGTTGAACTCTGTCTTGATGCTCCAGGGTCGGACGCCTTGAAATGTGAAATATTTTTAAAGCGGGGCTGGACTGTCTGTCAGTTTCTATAGAAAACGACACGTGACATCCGAGGACTCCGAGCTATGAAGTGATTCTTTGTATAGAAATTGACAGATCATCCCGTCCCGTCCCGTCTCGTCCTAGTGTGAGTCATCCAACCAACCTTGAAACCAACCTTGTTCAAGATCTGTGTCAGGGGACAACTGCCAGTAGTCTATGGACTTATGGTAGTCGTTCCGGTTCTTGTAGTAGCCACCGCCGTAGTCGCCGCCATATTGGCCCCAGGCTGTAGGCTGGTCGTCGTTGCTTCGACCTACGCCTGTAAATTGGTTACATAGACTTACTTAGGTTAAAATTACATTTGAATCAACAACGGTGCCCGGCGTTAATGCAGGAACGCAACCATAGAAAGTGATACCCCCAAGACATCTTGGCTACAAGCATTGGCATTTCAGGCATTCATAGGCGACGGAAACCACTTACCATCGGTGGGACATGTGTTAGTTGGTCACTACTTCGACATTTGAAATAAAATCGTTATATATTGTCAATGAATAGATCATATTTTGGTGAATAGTTTGTGACAATTGTCACAAGAAATTATGTGCCACATGAGACTCCACATAAGACTCTTCTTGTGTCGGTGTATTTGTAACTGACATGGTGGCGGCACCAAGCATACGACTCGCACCAGAGTAAGCGACGAGAAGAGTACCTAGCGAAATTGGGGCCTGCGTGCGTCACTAAGACGCCAATCGCTAACGCTCAGTCGCTAACAAAACGCTACTGTCATTGTCACTAATAAGGTAGGGTGATAGGGAGAGATAACTACGATACGAAACGTGAGCGATTAGCATCTTGGCTTCGCACGCAGGACACAAAAACCTTACGGGTGAAAAGTTGTATAACAAAAGCCGTAAATAGATCGGACTGGAGAGGTTTGCTTGAGCAGCCTAAGGGCACGGCTGTAAAGCTTCAGATGATGAAGTTATCTTCATTCCCTGAAGATCAGATCAGTATATTGGATCTTTTGAGAACTTTTTTGGTGTCAACTCGTACAATTTCAGCTAGTCCCTGCTGCAGCCTTTAAGGAGAGAAATGACTATATCCAGTCTAACTTACCAATCTGGTATGGGATATAGAACTGATCCTCATATCTTTTATGTCCTGGACGGCGGTCGTCATAGAACCTGTCCTGATGCGTGGAGCCATGGAAGTCCAGTCTGTCCCAGCCTCCTGGAGTCCAGGAGGCGGCTGGGCTTGAGGGTTTGGATGAGAGGTAGCCAGAGTGGAGAAGACCTGGATCAGGATTTGATAGATTATTTTTTTAGAAAATAGCTTTAATAATATTTAAAACGGGTCACTCATGTAATTAAGTAAATTTTCGCTTAAGGAGCATTCCACGGTTCGTAGAAAACCTAAACCTAAACCCCTCTAGTTTGTATAAATTAGTAACCCAATTTCCCGAGAGATGGCGCTGTGCCGTGGTCTACTTCGCACTGTTAAGATTTTTCCGGAGCTGATGGGGTCGGGACTGGTGTGATTGAAAGTATCATCGAATTGTTAATTATTATAAACATATTGAGCATGGTATCTATTAAAACACTTTTTAAGGTTGCCTATTGTGACGGAAGGTAAACTACGGAACCCTACACTGAGCATGGCCCGACATGCTCTTGGCCGGTTTTTCCTATTAGTATCGAAAGAGCTCGCGATTGTTAGTAGAAATAAAAAAAAGTGGTAAGGGACTACTTAAAAATTTATGGTACCGGTATGTGAAGGCGTATAACAGCTTGCCGAGGTCAGAAATATATGGCGCAAACTGGTGTTCGAGGGACAAAACATCCACGATGAGGCCTGGTTTAAGACACTGGCAGATAAACGAGCTAAGCGTCATCACCCTGACACCAGTTCACAGGCACAATACACCTGCCAGGTGTGCGGTCGTTCCTGCCGCTCCCGTATTGGCTTACATAGTCATGCTAAACGCTGTCTCTCTACCTGAACACTGTTCTTATAGTCTATAATAGACTTAAAACAAATGACTCAATATTGAGAGAACTCGGCATCAGACAGCGCCTATCAATCACAGTGGGTCACGCAGTTTGAACTTCTTCGCCGCTTTACAAAGATCATCACTCATCGTGATTCACAACGATGACCTCGACCACTCTGGCAAGAATGACTAAGAAGAAGAAGAAGAATAGGCTTAAAGGCCTTTGATTGATAACAGCTGAAGAAGATATTTATGTATGTCAGTACCTGGTCCCCTAAGTGACTCGGGACAGTTCGGCTCCAAGCTGTTCCGGTCGATCTCATAAAAGTCGTAGTTCTTGTCGTCCACGAAGTCCCGACGAAGGTCGAAGGCTTCGATGGGCTTGGTCATCAGCTCGCAAAGACCCTTGCCGCGAAAGGAGGGGTCCAATCTGAAAAATTAAAATATATTGAATTGAAACGGTTTCAATTCACGTATTTTTATCACAATAGGCGTGACATGCTTCGACTGCATCGGGCAGTCGCTGTCTGGGAGCCACCGCATCGCTTTACAGAGACTTGTATGCAACGTTTCCCGAAATTTCCGAATGCTACCGGCTTTCGCTCGGCAATTTGACGGCCTCCTAGCCTAGTCAGTCGGTAGTGACTGTGCCTACTGTCCTGGATTCGAATCCTGGTCAGGGCATTAATTTGTGTGTTTGTTCCTGAGTTATGGATGTCTTTTATGTATTTCAGTCTTCTATTCTATCTATTATATCGTCGCCTACCTAGTACCTACCCACATCACAAACCTTATTGAGCTTACCGTGGGACTAGGTCGATTTGTGTAAGATTGTCCCACAATATTTATGTATTTATTTAATCTAGGGAATCTAGGAAGCACCCTGTAGCCCGGGCAGCCGAATACGGATACGGTATCTCCTAACTGTCGTAGAAGGCGACTTAAAAGAGTCTTCGGGGTCTGCTGTCGTCAAAAACATAAGGGGGCACTGGTGCGTTCCACTGGAGATCCCAGGGCCACCCTAATTGCCTCGAAGCGGATCAACGGGAGTTTTATAGTGCATAAGTATCCGAAATAGATGTTGTATCCAACAAAAGATAACATGGGAAATCATACATAAAAAAAGAGTTTAGAAAGCTAGTTATATGACTTCCGAACCTGGAGCTACGGACTTTATCATCTAAATGGTAACTTTCACACAGAAGTGAAAGTGGCGGATTACAAAAAGTGACGAGGGCGACCTTTGTATGTTTTGTAGAACTAATAAGGTCAAGGTCACTCGTACAAAAAAGAGAATATGCAACTGTATACTATGTGTGTGATCAATCTATACGTGCTTGTTTTAGCAAAATGTAGCACTATGTCTCTTGTTGATGAACACTACACTTATCTATTTATAGGTATTACGCATACGCATTGTGGGGTTGTAGGGGAATTTCCTCCCGCGGACGCTCTGGCTGTGGAATGAGCGGGAGCTGCCGAGGTTTTCCTGAAAAACTACTGTATAGGGTTCTTCAAAAACGGATTGTACAAGTTTCTGATGGGTCGGCAACGCGCATGCGAGACCCCTGACGTTGCAGGCGTCCACTGACTTGGTCAAGAACCTAGGGAAGGTTGAATCTTCTGCAGAAAGGGACCTGCGTCTTCAAAGTCGTACCAAAAATATCACGTCTTCACTCTGTCCCAAGCGACAGGTTGTGATACATTGTGCAAGGTATCAATCTGTTAGAATCTTTAATAAACTACCTACAGAACTGAAAGTCATTACGAACCACAAACTCTTCAGTAAAGAATTAAAAATATTTTTGTTGAGGGGGTGTTTCTACAGTATCGACGACATATTTGCAGATAGTTAAATAGGTATTAGGTACTTAATCTTAATGTATTATAATTACCGAATATTTTTTATTTAAATAACTATTTTTCAATTTGTATATAAAACTGTTGTGATATTGATTTTTAGATTATTTTGACATGTTTTTTTTTTTAGTTAATTAGCTTATTAGGTTATAGAATTGTATATTAATATATTGTTTAATGCTTAGTTTTTAATTTAATGATATAGTTCATACACAATCATGTATTGTTCTGAATAAATCAATCAATCAATCAATCAATCCATAGGCTTCGGTCGCTTTCCATCAATCGGGCTGTATGCTTGTTTCCCATCGACGTAGTATAAAAGTGGTACCTAGTTACTTTTTCTAAAATCAATCGCATATTTGTGGAACGAATGGAAAGATACTCCACCATTTGTTTTATGTTACTCGTCGGATTGGTATCTAATTCGGTAATTCGCTATCTAAGTGTATAAAAATGACTATACATAAAAGGTCAAAGTCAGTGGTTTAACAAAAACATGCAAATGTACATTGTCATTAACCATCAGTACGTCATAAAGTGGAGTAACCTTGCTGATGACCTGATTTTCAATGTTTTGCGTATTATGCCTGTTGTGGATTATTTTGTTATGATGTGATCACTCGCGTTAATTGGTGCGGGCGAGATGCCCAGCACGTCAGATGGCATGTTATTCGCACTTGTCAGAGCGAAAGAGAGATACAAGTTTGAGCGAAACTATAAAAATTCCTTTTTGTCCCATGGGTGTCCTGAAAACCAGCGCCATAGCTAAGTATCTCGTATCCTAGCTATCGGCATATGCTGACTGAGTGGCATCCATTTTGGTTCTCTCTGATATTTTGTACAAGATGTAAATAGATAAAGTTTTTTTCTGTGAATCAAATAAATCATTTCTATTTCTATTTCTATAAAAATAAATAATGGAAAAACATTTATTTTCGAAATATATACAGTAAGTGTAACTTAACTAACGACCTACCTCTATCTACCTTAAATCTAAAATAGGTCTTTGAGGCATTCTGCCTAGGATGCTGGCAGCATTTCCTCGTTAAAATTAATTGGTAAGTTATAAATTGAAAGAGATGTCATATACTACAGAAAAAGTAACCAACGCCCCCGGTGAGCAGGGTTGGGATCAAACCAGCGACCTCCTGCTTTCGCGGCAGACCCCTAACCACTGGGCTACGTGGTATAAAAAAGGAACTAAAGTGTGTGGCGTTACAAACCACAGTTCAACATACCAAATAGGTACCCATCATTAGTTCATTTAAAGTAGAGTAACCTTGCGTTTGACCTAGTTCTGAACATTATGCGTAATAGCTTGACAGGTGATGAGAACTACTTTTTAAATTGTTTGTTTTACTACGACGTAACGGATGACTCACACTAGAACGAGTACGGGACGGGACAGGACGGGACGGGATGATGAGTTTCTATAGAAAGCGTCACGTGACATACGAGGGCTCCGAGCTATAACGTGATTCTTTCTATAGAAATTGACAGATTTTCCCGTCCCGCCCCGTCCCGTCCCGTCCCGTGGTAGTGTGAGTCATCCTTAAACATAATTTAAAACCAATTTATTTTAAAACCAAATAATGACACAAAACACACCTCTATCTGTAATATCATTAACAATATGCTTTATAGTTACTGAGTAAAAACGCGGGCGGACAGACGGACAGAACGAAACTATGAGGGTTCCGTTTCCGCCATTTTGTCTACGGAACCCTAAAAACAAAATGCCCTAAGAAACTTCGAGAAATGGATATGCTCTGCCGTCTTTTGTTTGCTATGGAGGGAGCACCGGGATCATTTTTACTCGACTGTGCAACCCATATAAGGGTGATGTGTTAAACAGTCTATGTATGTATGTATACATAGATATAGGATAAAAGAACTGGCCGACCAATCGGCCGAAAAAAATTACGCCATAAAAGTGCAGCAGTTGCGGCACTTTTTCATATAGTCTTGTTAGGAACGTCACGTTCCGTAAGTCCCAACAGCCTATATACTTTTAACAATGTTTATGCCACACCTTGCCATAAAGTGCCTTTTTCCGCACGCTACGCGTACGGAAAAAGCCGATTTCTGCCCAAGTGTAGGCATAAAATGCTGTACCTAACACGTGAGGTAATAAATAAAGCCCTTGATCGCATATTTACGTCCCTCGCTTGCAGCTCGGGTCGCAAACATCTGCGATCTCAACTTTTTTTGTTTTACGGCACTAGTTAAGTAATGTACTATAACAGCTCTGTGTATGAATTTGACTCTTAATGCTTTCGTCCGTAAGCTCTTTTTCGTACGAAACATTTATGGTTTTGTGTCGTCATCAATGCAAGTTCGCTAATGTCATTCTGACCCACATAATTAGACGTTTTTGTTCTGCACATAATTTAAATTTTCGTGAGTCATACTGATATTAAATTGCAACGGTTAACACTCACGTATTTTTATCATAATAGGCGTGACATGTCATCGTCGGACAGACAGAGTAGTGTTGTCACCTTCGCGGCTCGGGCGTCACTGCCCGAGACCGGCGTAGGTAGCGGGTCGTGCACGACGAAGCGGGCTGATTCGAGCAATCCGACGCCGTCGTTGCGGGAGCCTGAATTGTCGGATCGTCTGACGGGATCAACGACAAGCACACCGAACTAACCGTGTCCACCAAATCGTCACCACACAAATTCACGTTCCCTCTAGGAAGAACTGGTTTCCAAGTCGGCGGCGGAGTCCAACCTCCGTCGCGGTTAAAGTTAGGGTTGTTTTTGTTCTGTTTTGTGCGTCTATTTATTTTAATGTTTAAAATATTTAAAACTCAATGAATGTATGTATTTATGTATATACATAATATTATAGTATGCTAGAGGCCTTCACTACCAACGATGATAATAGTCAATGTCACTGCCTGATTATATGCATTCAATCAACTTGATCATTGAAATGTGATGTGATGTATTTAGATGGCAATCACAAATAGCCAGTCTTAGCGATCGCAAGCACATTCTGCCACCGTTCTAGATTTTGCTTTTTACGCTAATTTACAAAAGCTCATAATTGGTTCTTAAAACTCTCGGGTCTCTTTTTGTAACGGCGACCCTCAAGTTTTAAGAACCCGTAACTACTGTTGCATAAACTACTATAATAAAGGATGACTCACACAATCCGATCCGATCGGATTTGATTCGGGATGATCTGTCAGTTTCTATAGAAAACGTCACGCGACCTCCGAGGGCTCCGAGATGTCACGTGATTATTTCTATAGAAGCAGATCGTCCCGGATAGGATTGGATTGGTGTGAGCCATCCTATAGTATTTAAAAATCCTCACACTACAATGTATACAATATGGCCACTCGTATCGATTCAGTAGGAAATAAAAAAAACAGCCTCGCTGTGTATCGGCCATATCATCGCCATTGTTTTAGAGATCACCTTGGGATTAGATACTGTGAGTTGCTAGAATACGTTTGTCAATAGACAATCACGTTAATGGGTTAGCGTTTGACCCTAATAAAATACCGGGTATAATGAGCTTAAAAACTTACAGTACAGGGCCAACTTTATAGGGAGAAAAAAAAAGTTATTTTTGTCGGCGGAAGATCAGCGCTTACTTTCGGGTATGCATTATGCTGAGGGGAGACCATTTCGTGGTAAACTATTAAAATATTTTATTATAAAAAAATTGTTTTTTTGTTTATTACCACGAATAAATCATTTTGTGTTGTATTATATTATAAAAGTAGGTAATTAATTTTACCACTTTTGGTTGAAACAAATCAATATCACTTGGTACTTACCAATCGCTTTTCGGTGAAGGAAAACATTGCGAGGAAATTGGGCTAATCCCAATAAGGCCTTACCCTCTGGGTTGGAAGGTCTGATGGCGCTTTCGTAAAACTAGCGCCTACGTCAAATCTTGGGATTAGTTGCCAAAGCGGACTCTAGGGTCCCTGAGCCGTCGCATAAGCAGGGAAAACGCTAGGAAGAAGAGGTTGAAAATTCAAATTTCCATACAAAAAAGTCAATGAACTATAAGAATTCGATGTATCTATCAACTTTTTTTAATAAAATGGCCCTATATTTTTTATTTGATATTATAGACTAAATATAATAATTTTAAAAGCTAACCCTGGACTCCCTCAGTTCCCTTTCATCGATTATATACGGAGCGAGGAGACAGATTGGCCCCTAAAAAACGTGTCATGTAAGCTTTAGCCCTAACTACTTAGGCCGAGTGTGATACAACATAAAATGCGGATTGATATACCCCCCATATGCAAATTCGCTACTTAGCAGTTATGTATCCAATGTTCACACGATCAATTACATGTGTTAACACATTTAGACAGCTATATACCAAATTAAACCTAAACTGTATAACTTTAAGGTATAATTCCGAATGAAACTGATACGCAAAGAATATAACAATTTGAACCTAATTCCTATAAATTGAAAATTGCATTTCAAATGCTGATATGCAAAACAGTAGTTATGACATGCGTACACGCATAGACATGCGCGGGAGTAGATTGGTATCAGGTTAAGAATACTAAGGGCCTAGGCTTACAAGGAGATAGGGTTGGCACCCACCGTATACCTCTGTGTTAATCAAATGTTTCGGGTTCTCGAGTGGAGACCGCGGCTCGGCAAACGCAGTGTAGGACATCCTGCGACAAGGTGGAGTGACGATCATTCTAGGGTGGACGCGGGAGGCCCAAGATCGAGCTCAGTGGCGTGTTAGGGGAGAGACCTACGTTCAGCAGTGGACTAGCATAAGTTGTTGATGAATGATGAATTAAATGTTTTTATGTGGTAAAAGTTTTTTTGTACTGATGTGTACAATAAAGAGTATTCTATCTATGGCAGAACTGACGGTCCATCCTCCGTCATATTGAGATAGATGGTCGAGCAAGCTCTTGAATAGAGTCAAATCACGTTATCTCTCCCAGACAAACTTTAAAGTGTTATTTTAAACGTCAAAATTCTATGTAAATATGACGATTACTTAACACATTCATTGTCTCTGCTATTAAAATCTAGGAAACTTAATTAAACCCTATAATTACTATTTAAAAACGAGATAGTATTTACCAAATATACTAGTATTTGTTTTTGTGGCATCCAGTGATTCGACAATTCTAAAATACAAAATCGACTGGTTCGGTAAGGAATGCACCACTTGATACTGTGAGTGTCGTGTCTTGAACGTGATCGAGTTCCAAGTGAGAAAGTGGACAGTAGTAAAACCGCGCAAATTAAATATACGTGCATATTGTATACTTTGTCGTGATAAACACACAAATAAAAATCAGGATTCGGACCTCCTGCTTCGTAAGCCACTACCAACCAACTAATCTAGGAGGCCGATAAAATGATATTATTAATCAACGCTGGCAACCCTACCACGTTCAGTAGTAACCTAGTTGCTTGCAGTGCGTGAGAGAAGGGCCACATCCGATCCTTTTTGTACTGTTCCTACCTATATTGTTTACTGGTACCTATGTAACGTATAATCTGACCGTAAGATAACATGAACCGGCTAAAGAACAATCACTTAAAAAATAACCTTTTTTCCCCTAATTTTTAAATTCATTTAATTTTCTAAACTATGGATAACTTTCTTTTTTTTAAACGTTTAAGGTGCGTTCGGCCAATCCTACAGCTCAGACTTACGTCTAGTGCTGCCTTTTAGATAATCTTTACAGATTATTTTCCACTTGATGCGAGAGTGGTGCCACCATACTATACAATTATAAAACACGAATCAATTCATTTGTTAATTCTAATAAATATTTTTTATCATGCTCTTTTTGTTATTTCTTTAAGTAGTCACACTACTATATATAAATTATAAATTGAAAGAGATGTCATATACAGATACGGATGTTAAGTATCAGATGTGAATCTGTCTATAGAGATGGGCTGAATACAGACTTTGCAGAATACGAATATTCGGCCGAACATTCGGTTCAGCTCTTACCGAACCGAATATTTGGTTGCATATCGCTAGGAAATTATCAAAACAATCCTGAATTTTCTTTCTTAAGCTAAGGATATTTACAAATTAATAAAAAAAGTTTTTTTTTGTATACTACGACGGTGACAAACAAGCATACGGCCCGCCTGATGGTAAGCGGTCACCGTAGCCTATGGACGCCTGCAACACCAGGGGCGTTAGATGCGCGTTGCCGACCGTTTAAAAAAAATATATAAAAAAATATAAATATATAAAAGTATATTTATATTTTGATGCATATTTATGTCATATTAGAACTTAATTTTATTCATCTCATCTAATACGGTACTCGAGTTATTATCGAACAACTTCAAATACAAAACATTGCCATACTTTGTTTTTAAATGTTTGACAGTTATTTGCTTGGAACACATAACATGGTCCGACTTTAACCACCTAAGGGCCACCAGACCGACCGTGTAGTCTAGCCGATTGGCGGTATTTATTTATCATATACTACAAGCAAAAAAAACATATGAATTACGAAATGTGTATCATTATCACATTATTCGCAGTATAGGAATCATTAACTACCTACTAATGACATTACGCACAAATCGCACAATCTCTGAATTTGCTCAAACCGTTCCCACCGGCTGTTCACAGCATTGTGGGACGACCTTAATTTTATGATTTTTAATAACTACGAAATTCACGCTTATTTGTTCAAGATGTTATCAGCCCTTGTAAGCCATCAAATACATGGACGTATGCAATATCTAAGATTTTAAGTAGCCCTAGCCAAGATTACAACCGCTGAAATAATAATAAAAAACTGAAAGTACTTGGTTCACGAGATAACCCCCATGTGCTTGGTTGACTCGACGATCATTATACGATTTTAACCGATTTTGTTACACCGTGAACATGGCACTTGTAACAGTGCTGAGATATCGGGAGCTCGCAAAACAAATAAATAAATAGTAATTATAGTCGACGATTATTGTCCCGATAGTCGTTTCAGCGAACGGTCTCATAGCGACCCTGCCCCGTTGCCGGCGGCACTATAGGTTAGCTTATTATAGTATGTTTATAATTATGTATTTTGTATTTTCGTATGTGTTATTATATTTTACTTTATAATCATATTATCAACAACTAACTTATGAAAGAAAATAAATACATAAAAAACTGACTTCTTTGGCCTGGGTAAAAATTACTGTTTGAGTTCCAGATCTAAGTACCAGGAGATCAAAGACAAACATAAACTCTCCGCATTTCACTTTTGTCACGCCATGCGTATATGCGACGCTATTATTCAGGGTAAAATGGCTCAAGGTCCAAGAACGCCATTGCGATGGGCAGATCAATGGAGCCCTTAGCACCCCTGTGCGTGCCAAATGCCTCTGGAGAAAAATGTCGTGGACAATAAAAAGTCTGTACAACCTATGTTTATGTTTGATCGATAATAACTCGAGTATCCTTGATCGGATTGTCTTGAAATTTGTAAAGTGTTTAGATTCAATAAATAGATTTTTTAAGTTAAAATATGATACAAATCGGTCAAGAGGTTCTCGAGATATAGTGCTGTCAAGTTCGAAGTAGTATCATCTGTGGAACTCACCTGTAGTTGAAGCTCTCGCAGTGGAATCTCCTCTCCTCAGCACACTCTCGTCTGCAGTCCTCCAGCCTCTCACAGT
Source organism: Lathronympha strigana (assembly GCA_949128165.1). Taxonomy (NCBI): domain Eukaryota; kingdom Metazoa; phylum Arthropoda; class Insecta; order Lepidoptera; family Tortricidae; genus Lathronympha; species Lathronympha strigana. Next base: position 8,991,051 of record OX421926.1, on the reverse strand, counting down.
GGACCACTCTCCGCACGTGGCTGCGGACGGCGCGCCGCCCCGCCAGGACTCTTCGGAAGCAGGCTGGTGGAACAAGAGTATGTTTAAAAAATAATATTAAATCAATCGCACAATCTTATAGAATTGACCTAGTCCCACGGTAAACTCAATAAGGCTAGTAATGTGGGTACTAGACGACGATTTATTTAATAGATAGATACCTACATGCCCGTGAGCGATTGCGAGAGATTTTAACAGCGTATTCCTGCGGCTAAAAAAAACCAAAAAATATCATATGATTTTTGGTCGTTTTGACAAAAAAAAAACTTTTTTTTTTCTTTTTTTATTATGCTCTGATACATGGTAAGTAAAGTTCATTTAGAAAAGGCTTACTTGAAATACCAAAAAGCGGTTTTTTTGGTAGAGCCGAGTTTTGCCAAGACATCACAGTGTCACTTTGAAGTCTGTCAAAAATCATGTCTAGACTAGACCACATAGTAGTCGGTTATCACATTCCAAAACGCGTTATTTACCGAGTGGCGGTAAAATTATGTTTAATATAAATAAAAATTGCAATTATCTCAAAAACCAGCATAATCCAATGCACTTAATATGACATTTTTGTTTCTTTTAGCCTCAGCGTGCGTAGCCAAGATGCCAATCGCTCACGCTTAATAATGTATCGTAGCTACCTCTCTCAATCACTCTTTCTTATTAGCGTGACAATGACAGTTGCATTTCGTTAGCGAGTGAGCGTGAGCGGTTGGCATCTTGGCTACGCACCCAGGAATACTAAGGCACCGTGTATACATACTTAAATATATAGAAAACATCCATAACTCAGGAACAAATGTTCGTGACCAAGATTCGAACCCGGGACCCCCTGCTTCGTAGGCAAGGTCACTACCAACCATGCTACGAGGCCGTTGCTATATGAATAATGAGCTATCAATAATACACATTAAACAACGATAAACAGATAAAAAATAAAAAAAGCTATTCCTGAGACGACCTAGCCATTTTAAGTATCACCTTGAAGTCCCTAAAACTACTAGTTTTGTGAACGACTTTCGACAGTTGTCCCAAGAAACACGACATATGTCACGAAATTCCAGCATAGGGAGTCTTATCACAATAACTACCGAAAATTATTAAAAAAAATATTTTTTCTTGAGATAAAGGCCCGAAGGTTTAGCCCGATGGTTGACTGGTAGAGAATGCCTAAGGGCGTTAAGTCCGCTATTTGTACATTAATATAATTGTGCAATAAAGTTTAAATAAATTAATAAATAAAGACTTCAAAAATTACCTATTTATTGACGATACATAATGATTTTATTCCAAATGCCGAAGTAGTGGCAAGCAAACGCACACCCTGGTGAGCGGTTTCAGTAGCCCATGGACGCCGGAAATGCCAGTAATTCGGTAATTTTAGGAATTGTCGCACTTATGAGCGTAGTGAAAATGGGGCGTGAAGGCGCGACCAACTTTTGAAAATAAATAAATAAATAAATAAATAAATAAATATTATAGGACATTCTTACACAAATTGACTAAGTCCCGCAGTAAGCTCAAGAAGGCTTGTGTTACGGGTACTCAGACAACGATATATATAATATACAAATACATAAATACATAGAAAACATCCATGACTCAGGAACAAATACCTGTGTTCATCACACAAATAAATGCCCATACCGGGATTCGAACCCAGGACCATCGGCTTAGCAGGCAGGGTCACTACCAACTACGCCAACCGGTCGTCCAAAAAGACCACCACCACCACCGACCACCAAGACCACCGGAAAAACTAAGAACATAGTTCTGTGTTTGCCGGATGAAGAAAAATACTTATTTCATCTAAAAACCGACCAAGAGCATGTCGGGCCATGCTCAGTGTAGGGTTCCGTAGTATACCGTCCGTCATAATCGGCAACCTTAAAAAGTGTTTTAATAATCTCAATATGCTTATAATAATTAACAATTCGATGATACTTTCGATCACACCCGTCCCCCCATCAACTCCGGAAAAATCTTAACAGCGCGAAGTTGACTACGGTACAGCGCCATATCTCGGGAAATTGGGTTACTAATTTATACAAACTAGACGGGTTATGTATGTTGGGTTTTCGGGGGTAAATATGCTTATAATAATTAACAATTCGATGATACTTTCGATCACACCCGTCCCCCCATCAACTCCGGAAAAATCTTAACAGCGCGAAGTTGACTACGGTACAGCGCCATATCTCGGGAAATTGGGTTACTAATTTATACAAACTAGACGGGTTATGTATGTTGGGTTTTCGGGGGTAACTTTTGATCGCGTGAATCGATTTGAATCATTATCTTTTTATTAGAAGGAAGATACGTGCGGGATGATAAATTAAGTACTCGAGATAAAAAAAAATGTTCGCATATACGGTTAAATTACAAACTTTATTCAGAAATTATTTTATACAATTTTTCAAAAACCGTTCAACCAATCAAGTACAAAATAATTTGCAAAGAAAGTTCTTATTAAGTTCTATTTTCGTATTTTTTTCATATTTTTTGAACTCATAGTTAAAAAGTTAGAGGGGGGACACATTTTTTTAAAAACTTGTGGAGCGATTATTTCCGAAAATGCTAACTTTATCAAAAAGTGTTTATAGAAAACCCTCATTATTTTTCAAATACCTATCCAATGATATGTCACACTCCAGGGTTGAAACGAAAAAATATAACCACTTTTTATTTGACCACTTTGTTGGCGTGACCAATATACATATTCGCAAAAAATTACAGCTTTCTAGTACTTACAGTCACTGAGAATATCCGCAGACGGACAGACGGACAGACAGACAGACTTGGCGAAACTATATGGGTTCCTAGTTGACTACGGAACCCTAAAAAGCATCCGTAACATGTTTCGCACATAAGATATAACGATAATATTTTCCCGCTTATCTAAAATCCTTATTGAAAATTCTAATTCCTCAGAAGTTTATAGGTAATTTATAACTAATGTGTTTGTATTGTATAATTTTTTTTGGAATTCTGAATGATGATAAGTTGAAAAAGATGAAACAGTGAGCAAGGCCCCCAGGGCTGGGAACGAACCAGCGACCTCCTGCATTCGCGGCAGACGCCCTAACCGCTAGACCACCCGATTACTGCAGCTAAGGTACGAAATTTCATAGTATAATGCAATCCTTACTTATTTTAAACGCTCTAGGGGCGTTCCGCCAATCCTACAGCTCAGACTTACGTCTAGTGCTGCTCTCTAGATAATTTGAATGATGTATAGAATACTTCTAATAAATGATACAAAAAACGGAGGCCTCACCATGACATTCAGTTTGGGCTCAGGCCCCAGGGGTCTTATGACGTCTTAACGCGATTCATTGACGACCTAAACTGAGTCGCTTCCATACAACTGAGCCTAGACTGACCCCAAACTGAATCGCTTTAAGACGTCATGGTAAGACCCCTGTTAAATGAAATTAACACTTTAGAACGGATTAATAGCGTTTATTAACATCGTTTAGATTTATTGTTTAGATATATTAGTTAGACGACCGGTTGGCGTAGTTGGTAGTGAGAGTGACCCTGCCTGCTAAGCCGATGGTCCTGGGTTCGAATCCCGGTAAGGGCATTTATTTATGTGATGAACACAGATATTTGTTAATGAGTCATGGATGTTTTCAATATATCTACGAGTATGTATGTGTATTTTATATATAGCGTTGTCTGAGTACGCGTAACACAAGCCTTCTTGAGTCTGCGGGACTTAGTCAATTTGTGTAAGAATGTCCTATAATCGGTTAAGAGGTCATCTTAACTCTGTGAAAACGAGTGCTGTAAAGGGCTCAAGACGTAGGGTCATGGTGTTAATAAACGCGGTTAATGGACGACTGTCAAACAACGATCGAGCGAAACAAACGACGATCCGTCAGTTTCTATAGAAAACGTCACGTGACATCCGACGGCTCCGAGCTATCACGTGATTCTTACTATATAAATTGACGGATCGTCCCTTCCCGTCCCGTCCCATCCCGTCTCATCTTAGTGTGAGTCATCCTTAATTCCAATGAATATCAATCGCGGAAACCGCTGTTTTCCCAAAGGACTAGTATGAGATACAGCGGATGCATATCGTTTAGTGTGATAGGGCACAGCACAAGGAATGTCGTCTCGCTCAAATCTGGACCAGAGCCCATCTGGGGAAGTATCTCCACCTTACCACCAGAAAATCGCAGTTTAATAACACTAGACTCTACTCATAGTCTTATGATTTTGTTGGCGAGTAAGGTCGCCAGAGCACCAAGAGGATTCACTGTGTTGACAGCTGGGGACCCACGGACATTTTTTTTAAAGGGTCAGCAACGCGCATGTAAGATCTCTCGAGTTTAAGGGGTCCATGGGCTGCGGTGACCGCTTACCATCAGACGGGCCGTATGCTTGTTTGTCACCGTCGTAGTATAAAAACCACAGACGACAGTAAACGTTCAATGATTTAACAGTTTGATGTCTCAATCTTGAATTAACAAGGCAAATGATTGAGGCGGATATGACATGAACAATTTATAAAAACTGGCCAGAAAAACGGCTCGTTATAGTAATGGCCGATAATGTAAGATGTGTATCCGTTTGTTTGGCCTAGGGCCAGTTAATGATGGAGTAATAAGGATAAAAACTTAGTTTATGTTTTTAGGGTTCCATAGCTAAACCCGGACGAAAAGAAAAACGGGATTCAGAAACGCGTAAAGGTAGCAAGTTGAAATTAATACCACATACACAAGTCTGCGGTCTCCTGAAGCTGTGAAAACACCAAACTTCTACGTCAAAGTAATCAAAAGATACGGCCGTTTGTTGCATTTCCCATACATTTGCAATGGGAATCAAAATGTATAGTGTACTTCCCGTTGACCTAGAATAGGCTAGACGACTGAAAAATTCTATTAAGTCCGTCTTTTAGATTATAAAAAAATATTGTACACGTATTTTTTCTTTTGTTCGTCAAATCAAAAATGACAAAAATACAGTGCGTTCAAGTTTCGCGTAATGTCACTCCTAGGTACAATTCTTACCTAGGAGTGACGTCACAAGCCCCCACTCCGGAACTTTGATGCTCTTTATGTTCGTCAATTTTAGTTAAATTGAAAAAGGAAAAAATACGTGTCTAATAATTTTAGATAATCTAACTGACGGACTAATTAGAATAATAGTTTTTCAACCTAGTCGTCATCCCTATTACAAAATTTGGCAAAAAGCAAGAGCTAGCATCAGTATAGGAAAATATTCGAAAGCCGTATAATTGTCGCACACGGAGAATTCCGTGCCACCAGTATTTTTTAGTACCTAAGGTTATAAATGGGGGGCAGAGCATCCGTTGTGCGGAACCCTCGGTGGGCGAGTCCAACTCGCACTTGGCCAGTTTTTTATCGTTGTGATTGAAAACGTACATAAGATATAAATACACGTGACCGTTAATAACCCGATAGATTTTAACCATGTATTCTGGACGTTAAAAGAAGCAAAAAATATTATTAAACTTTTGTCATTATTTGACAAAAAAATATTATAGTATTTTTTTAATTGCGAATATGTAATTTTACACATGGCCTGTCGTAAGTCATAATCAAAAAAAGCGTAATGAAGTTTTGTTTAATATTTTTTTTTGAGGTAGAGGTTTTTTGCGAAGATTTTTCTATTTTTTTCTAATATTAGTCAATAAGTATTTCAAAACTAAAACTCATAGTGGTAACACTGTAGTCTAAAATGTGTTATGTACGCGTTTAAATTATGACGAAGAACAGTTTTAGAGAAAGATATCATTATCTCCGAAACTAAGCCAAATCCAGATAATTTCATATAACATTAAAATCCTTAAATGCAGTCAGGAGTACAACGTTAAAAAATTTCGGATTATTAACGGTCACGGAGTGTAAAAGAAGAGTTCTTGTATGTCTTAACGATTTTGATGTAAATTGGTACCGTAAAAGGGGGTGAGTAGGGATTGCGAGGGAAGAAGAAGGATGGTAAAGGGGTGAGTTGGTAGTTTTAAACCAGAGTTGTCAAATTGTTACAAAAATACTTTATATGTATTATCTTGGCAAGTGGCCCGTGTGACAATTCTTTAAATTACTGAATTACTGGCGTTTCAGGCGTCCATAGGCTACGGAAACCGCTCACCATTGCGCGGGCTGTGTGCTCGTTTGCACCATATCGATAATTTAAATTAAATCGTAATGTATCGCCAATAAATAGAGAATTTCTAGGCGAAGACAATTGACAATTGTCACGAGATCTAATAGTGTTTTAAATAACTTTTGATAGTTTTTGACATGAGAATGATCTTGGTGACGGAATTTATGATATATGACCCTGTTTCTTGTGACAAGTGTCAAGAGCTCTTCACAAAAGTATTCAGTTTTAATGGTAATAGATGATTTTATTTATAAATGACATGTTGGTGACAAACAAGCATACATCTCGCACAATAGCAAGCGGTGCCCGTAGCTCATAGACGCATGTAATATCAGTAATAATGATGTTGACAATTGTGACACTTGGCGCCGTGGTGAAATTGGGGCTTGGAGTATATATGTGTCAATCCTAGCATTTTTCCCATCTCACTCAGTTGTCCCTCCTAACCCCAACCCAACTATGGGGTGAGCTAGGATTCGTACTATTATGTGTATATCCTGATGACCTGGTGAAGGTCGCATTTGTGGAAATCTTTGGGGGAGGCCTATGTCCAGCAGTGGACGTCTTTCGGCTGAAATGATGATGATGATGATGATGTGTATATCCTAAAACCTATGTAATGAAATGACAGATTATCATTGAAAAACTAAAATTTCTAACAGAAACACTTTTTAACTATTTAGATTACCGTGCCACATATAAATATCAAGTTTTATCGAGGTCTGTATTTCGAATTCGTCCCTACTCACCCCATGTTACTGTATCGACAGAGAGAAAGAGAGAAATTATTAAAAAAATTGACTTAACCTAAAACACAATGTTTAACATTTGTACGTACTAGGAGCATTTTCCACCAGAATCACCCTCGATCCAATGACATGCGCACACAGGCACACAATCAGCGTCAACACACGCATGTTACACACACACGCACACTGCTACCATCACTGTCCATTGCATTTAACTGTCAGCGCACAATAACTGCATTTTAACCGTTTACACGATAAATCTTTGATCACTGTTCGTTTTTCAAATTTAAACTTCACACTTCACAGTCAGATTTTCAAATTTGGAATGTCTTTGAATTTCAAATCATAGATTTTATTTTTTATTTTATCATTCAGCCAGATCGTTAATTGATTTTATTTCATTCAAATCTTACGAAATTATGGTCTATATTTTAACTGTCTCGATTATCACTTGTTTGTAACAACTTTCGTCAATTGTTTTATTTTTTCATGGAAACTATCGTAATTCTCACATTGCACATCTTTTTATCGAATAACTTTTCGTATGACGCTATTTTGTATACTTAGTATTTTATTTTATTAACGTGTATGGATATTATTTAGTAACGGATATGGGTCAGAGTTGCGGCGCGTGACATGGACTACTGAACGGAGGCATTGTCTGACATAAGCTTATATGTGAATGGAATTGAATGCGTGGCGTATTGTGGATAAGACAACGAAAATACAAAAATATACAAAAATATATTACAAATAGGTATGGTTTGAAGACATTTGCACACAATTATTATTTGTAATCTGTAGGTAGATTAAATTGCAGACGACACCATTTCTTTTTCCTTTTGAGCGCTCAATATCGAAGATAAGACGCCTTCGAGAAATACTTCAACAAGAATTATGACGAAAGTATGGATAGTTTTAAACCACTGTAGGTACCTATATGATACTCTCATCTTAATTTTACCAATTTTATGTATTTAAACTTTAATTATTTTCCTTATTATTAATATGTACGCGCAAAAACCCGATTATTGAAGTAAGATTTCTCAATAAAAATTGAATAATATACATACACACAGTAACCACCACTGCCGAAAATATATTTAATTCATTACCGTTTTTAAAGGCATAAGGGCTCTTAAGAATGAGCGTACAAATTGATGATGAAATGATGAAAATGTCACTTGCTTGGGACTAAAAAGAAACTTTGCTCTTTTATCACAAAGATAACTATTACTCGTTCACCTTATCCTTCTACTCGTTTTCTTTTTTATCACACTCCATATTTATAACAACTACTGTAAAATGGGGTCAGTAGGAATTGCGATTGTAATTGGGTCATTAATGGGGAGAAGAGAAATGGTAGAGGGGCGATTAGACCAGTTGTCATATTGTTACAAAAATATTTTATTCCCACGGTAAGTCAACCTATTGTATAATGTCAATTCTAGCAATTATCCCATCTCACTCAGTTTTTTCCCTACTCACCTCATCTATGGGGTGTGATGGAATTTGTACTATTCTGTGTTCATCGTAAAATCTGTAAAATGAACTGGAAGATTATCATTGTAAAACTAAAATTCATATAACCAGAACACTTTTTAGATATATTACTAGTGGCACATATACCAAAATATCAACTTTTATCGAGGCTTGAACTTCGAATTTGTTCCGACTCACCCCATTTAACGGTACCTTTAGAATACGTTAATAAAAAATTAAATAAAGGTATATCCATATGTTTCTCTCAGCTGCGATTACGCCTGATAACGCCGCTGGCGGCCTATTGTCTCAAAAATCGGATTTCTAGCAAAAACCTAATATATCCGACCATTGTGGTGCATATACATTATTTAAAAGGGCTATATTAACTAATATGACCTTGTGTGATATGTTAATTAATATTGGCAATATTTAATTGTATGTTGTAACATCTTGTAACATTGCCGAGGGAAATATCGCGAAAATTAGGTAACTCCAATATTATATCCAGTACTGCTGTGCCGCGGAGGTGACAACAACACTCTGTTCGACGATGACTGCCCAAAGTACTCGAAACATCTCACGCCAATTGTGATAAATATATATGGGTTCCGTATCTCAAAAGGGAAAACGGAACCCTTATAGGATCACTTTGTTGTACGTCCATCCGTCCGTCTGTCTAAGGCCCATTATCTCAGGAACGCGTAAAGGTAGCAAGTTGAAATTAATACCACATACACAAATCTGCGGTCCCTTGAAGCTGCAAAAACATCAAACCTCTACATTTTTGCAATCAAAAGATTCGGACATTTATATCGCATTTCCCATACATTTGCAATGGGAAACAAAGCACAAGTACCTACAGGAAAAAATCCTAAAACTGTATAATTGCCGCATACTGAGAGTTCCGTGCCACCAGTATTTTTAAGTGCCGAAGGTCGTAGCGGCGAGCGAATCCAACTCGCATTTGGCGGTTTATTTCCCTCGTATGAATACTTCGCCAATCTGGGTCGGAATCATATAAAAATACCAATTTAAACTGAGGGAGGTACATTGTACAGCTTTGAAATAAAGGCCCCGCTGCTGTCCCAAACAAGCATAAAGGCATGGTAATATTATTTTATATCTAGGGGTAAGCGGTCAAATCAGAGTCGAGCAAACCGATTTTTGAAATTCGAACTACGAGTATGTGCAATTACGTTAGTATGTTAGTATTAGTATGTGTAACGTTGTTATTTCAATTAAAAACTATCTCGACTTATCGGGTTTAACCGCTTACCCCTCGAATGTGGCTAATGTTATGAGCGTTTGCAAGAGTGTACATACTCTAATTTTTAATTTGCACTCTCATACAATAAAAAACAATAGTGCGGCTTCCTACTTCCCGCAATATTTCCCTTGGCAATATTACTGTAACATACAATTAAGTATTGCCAATATTCTCATCTACATATCAAATTAAAATCGTGTACAATGGTCGCCAAGTAAGCCAAATTTCGTGATTCTAGGTCAACGGGAAGAACAACTATACATTTTGATTCCCATTGCAAATGTATGGGGAATGCATAAACGGCCGTACCTTTTGATCGCGTTGACGTAGAGGTTTCTTTTTTTCACGGCTTCACGGGACAGCAAAGCTGTGTTGTATTCATTTTAACTTGTTACAAAGTGATCCTATAAGTATTCCGTTTTTTCCTTTTGAAGTATGGAACCCAAAATGTCCCAATATTTCTTCTACAATGGTACCAATGTCAAAATGGTAACGGAATAGGGAAAAATAATGTAGGACTCTTTTTTTTTGTTTTTTTAATACCACTACGGTGGCAAACAAGCAAACGGCCCGTCTGATGGAAACCGGTCACCGTAGCCTATGGACGCCTGCAACTCCGGGGGGGGGGGGTCACATGCGCGTTGCCGACCCATATAAATCTTTTTTTTTCTCCTATTAGGAAATTACAAACATGGGGTGTACAAAACTGCTGTGTTCTTTGCCACCGCAGCATGCTTTGTTTTTTTATATAAATCCTCTTCAGAGATTAAAGTCACCAAGGCTAGAACTGTTAAATGTTTTTACAGCCTAGAAAAACCCTGTTTGCGGCCGGATAGGTGTCGTTAGGTTAAGTACGCGGAAGACTGACTTTGACATGACATTAAAATGTAATAAAAGGAAAAAATGCCCTTCGTGGAAGGGCTTAACTTTTTTTATTAAACATTAACTCAAAACGCTACTTAGAAAAAAGCGGGCGGAGCGGCTGAATGCGCCGAAATTTAAAAACGTGATAAATATAAGAGCCTGGGCAGAGTACTTTTTTGTACCATTCGGGTCTTGAGAGAGGTATGGGCACAGCGAATGCATATCGTTTAGTGTGGTAGGGCACAGCACTACGAATGTCATCTCGCTCAAATCTGGAGCATAGCCCATCTGGGGAAGTACCTCCACCTTACAGGAAACCGTAGTTTAATAACACTAGACCCTACTCATAGTGTTGTGTATCTGTTGGTGAGTAAGGTCGCGAGCTCCAAGAGGATTCACTGTGTTGACATCTGGGGACCCACGGAGCAAAGCTTGCCCCTTTAGCTGTCGACACAGCGAATCCTCCTTTTTTTAAAGGGTCGTCAACGCGCACACCTGGAATTGCAGGCGTCCATAGGCTACGGTGACCGCTTACCATCGGGCGGGCCGTATGCTTGTTTGTTGTATAAAAAAAGTCTTATAACCATTGATTAAACTTCGTAGACCCTTTGTTTCAAGCTATAATTATATCTGAATCACTGTTTTATTTATTTATTTAAACTTTATTGCACAAAATACAAAAACAAATGTACAAATGGCGGACTTAATGCCCAATGGCATTCTCTACCAGTCAACCATAGGGCCAAACAGAGACTTGAATAAAATGGTGCAAAGGGAGAATCAAGGTAATAATATCGAAATAATTGCAAAGCAAACTGAAGAACATTATATATATTATTATATATAATACATAGATAAAATAATATAATACACTACTACATATTTCCAACATGCACACTATACAATAATGATGGACACTATGGAAACTCTTCTTTCAGCAGGTGCTTACGCAGCATCCGCTTAAACGCACTCTTACTTGAGGCTTGTCTTATATAAAGAGGAAGCGAATTCCAATGACGACTTGCCTGGATGGCGTAGGAATTACCCATAAAACCAGTATGGTGAGCAGGAATCTTAAGTTTGAGAATACGGGAGGTACGCAGCTCACAACCTGGCCGAGGGGTTTCAAACACGAACATACTTTTTAGGTATCCAGGAGTAGAAGGTTCGAATAGAATAGAAAAAAGAGTGCTTAGAATCCTGAGGACTCTCCGGCGACGGATGGAAAGCCAGTTAAGTTGACGCCGGTAAAAGGAAACGTGATCGTATTTCCGGAGCCCGAAGATGAATCTTATGCCATTGTTGAGCAGACGTTCGAGTTTATTAAGACTCTCTTGAGTGACATTAGTCGTGCACACATCACCATAATCAATAATTGGCAGGACCAGAGCCTGGACTAACATTTTTTTTGTACTTACTGGAAGAAAGTTTTTAAATTTATAAAGGGTTCTCAGTGTTCCAGAGACCTTTCGACTTATGTCTGCCAAGTGGACATTCCAGGAAAGGTGAGAATCAAAAAATAACCCCAGGTTTCTAACTTTGTTAAGTAAAGGAATAACATCCCCATCATAAACGATTGGCTCAATCGAGACTGTGCTAAGCTTAGTGACGTGCCACTGGCTTCCCATAATTATGGCTTGACACTTGGCTGGATTAACACATACACCAAAACAACTGGACCATTCGGCGATGTGATCCAGATCTGCATTTAACATATTGATGGCGGTGTTGATGTCATTCACATCCGCATGAACGTATAGCTGCAAATCGTCTGCATACAAATGGTAAGAGCTACGAATGTTGGCGGTAATCAAGTTGATGAACACAGAAAACAGAAGAGGTGAAAGTATGCCACCTTGAGGAACACCATTATTCAGCTCACACCAGTCGGATAGTGATCGACTGGCACGGACAGCCTGAACACGATCGGACAGATACGACGAAAACCACTCTGTTGCCTTTAAGGAAACCCGCAAATGAGTCAGAGTAGCGAGAAGTAGATCATGGTCAACCACATTGAAGGCATTTGAAAAGTCTATAAGCACCATCACCGTGACTTTGGATGCTTCCATCCCCAGCCGAATGTCTTCTGTAACTTTAAGTAGTGCGGTGGTGGTGCTATGACCGGAACGGAAACCAGATTGAAAGGGTGACAGGAGATTATGCCGGTGAACAAATTGCGAGATTTGTCTGTGGGCCGCAGCCTCAAGGATTTTAGAGAGAAAGGGAAGTATAGATATAGGCCGAAAATGATTTAGAGAACTAGGGTTATCAACTTTAGGAAGAGGAATGACAAAGGCCTTACAGCATGATGGAAAAACCCCAGTGAGCAAAGAAGTATTAATAATATGCGACACCACAGGCAGAACATGATCAAGGATGTGGATAACCATAACTCGGCTCACGTTGTCATGGCCAACTGCCTGAGACTTAATGGACACAATGATTTTATGGATTTCCTCGTGGGATACGGGGCTAAATGTAAAAGGAACAATATCTGGAGAAGAGAGAGAAGCAATTAGAGATAATGTTTTAAATTTTACAATAGAGTTAAGAGAAGTAGTTTTAGCAAAGTGTGAATTTAATTGATTAAGAGTGAAAGCGGTAGAGTCAACATCGCCTCTCGTACTGTTGCTGTGCGCTCGTTTTTTGAATCTGACATCATTCGCGAATTGCATTAGTTACCTCACCGAACTTCACGGTAGAGTAGATGAACCGATAAAGGATACGTAAGCCTAATAAAAAAAAATTTTTTTTTTATGTTTGCCGTCTCCTTTCTTCTTTAAGGATGACTCACATTAGAACGGGACGGGACAGACCGGGCCGATCTGTCAGTTTCTATAGAAAATGTCACGTGACCTCTGAGGGCTCCCACCCGGACGTGATTCTTTCTATATAAGTTGAGCGGTCGTCCCATCACGTTCTCATATGTGTCAAATCGATTTAAAAATTTTTTTATGTTTTTTTTCTTATATTGAGATCAAAAATAACAATTTCATAAATTTAAGGTAATTATAACATTTAAAACTTTCGCGTTTTGAACACATATTTATTATTTAATCATAATTTTCAAATAATTAAGATATTTAGGTAGGTAGGTTATTTTTTAAGGTAATTACTTTTTACAGCTGTGTCAACAATATTTTTTTTTCTAAAAAGAGCTACCTACTTACAATATTTTAAATAGTCAAAGTACTAGTAACCATGAAAAATCAAGATTTTAAATTAGTTTGACGGGGAGAATTCGCATTATCTCAGTCATCATCTTAACCCTGTGAAAACGAGTGCTCTAAAGGGCTCGAAACGTAGGGTCATGGTGTTAATAAACGTGATGAATCCGCTTTAAAGTGTTTAATTTCAATGAACAACAACTGCGGAAGCAGGAAGATAATATATATTTAAAAAAGTTTATTTTTATACCTCTACTCTACTACTGGAATCATAACAATTGAATTAGACACAACAGGCGCATTTACCTTACAAAGGCACCTTGGTTTTGGCACAACAATACTAAGGAAGTAGTTATAGGTTTTTAGCAATTTGTAAGGCGTCAGGATGGTGTTAAATATAGTTTTTACGCGGAATAACGTAAATAGATCTTTATGGCACTCGAAGGATAGGTCTAGAAAAATCCGGCCAAGTGCGAGTCAGACTCGCCCACCGAGGGTTCCGTACATCATAAAAATTAATTAAAATCCCCCCCCCCACCCCCTTTTTTATCCCTTCGGGGATGAATTTCGAAAACGCGGAATACGGTTTCAAGGGACCGTAGACCTTAGAATATATTTTAAATTTCAACTCGATACCTTCTCGCACTCCCTAGATAAAGGGTCTTGAATATTCACATCTCATACTAACTTTCAATTCCTTTTTTATCCCTTAAGGGATGAATTTCGAAAAACGCTAAATACACTTTTCTTGTGTGGTATCAAAGAGTCTATAAACGAAGTTTTAAGTCTGCAACCTGAATAATGATTCACACGTCATACAAACTTTCAACCCACTTTCTAATCTTTTAGGGGGTGAATTTCGGAAAACGCGGAATACGGTTTCAAGGGACCGTAGACTTTAATATATAGTTTAAATTTCAACTCGATACCTCCACGCACTTCCGAGATAACGGTCTTGACGGACAGACGGACGGACGGACAACAAAGTGATCCTATAAGGCTTCCGTTTTTTCCTTTTGAGGCACGGAACCCTAAAAACGGTCAAGTGCGAGTCGGACTCACGCACCGAGGGATCTAATCTACATAATTAATCTAGTCATTGAACTGACAGCTTGTATGGAAAATTTGATTATTTGGGAAATAATTTATAATAGCAGATTTTTTTAGCGTAACGGATATATCGTGAGTCTAGTATTATGTAGGCAACAACATCCAACAATATATCGATACATGATAATCGTCACAAATATGTACATACATGTTACGACCGTTTTTGTTGTAAGATTTTTATGTGTATATGCTTTTTTAGGCCGTTTAAAATGGGTCAGGGCCAGTTTCTACCTATTAACATTTGTTTCTAGCGAAAAACACTTCTATAACCCGCGCCGTGCATTTTGTAGATTTAACGGTTTTACGTGATTAAGTTTTCTTCGGTTTCGCTTTGAACAGATAGAAGACAAATATGTCGTCATGTTCACAAACAAGAAAAATATTTATTACCTTAAATTTAAATAATTGACTAACTTAAGTTAATTTTTTTTACTATTTACCTACTTCCGGAAGAAAAGTTTGTAGGATGTTTGCACAAAAATCCCATTCGAACGTAATTTGAGAAAATCAGGCTAATTTAATGTCTGTCTAATCAAATATGTAAGTATGCATCCCATAAAGTCACATATTAAATATATCTCCATTAAGAGTGAGAGGGCCATATTTCCCATACATGAACAATAAGAAGGCCATACAGTACGATATAGCTGGACAATAAGTTTTGTACACAATTATTCAAAGATTCTTGTATCAGATCAGTATCTTGAATGGTGTGTGGTGCAAGTGGCAAAACAATGACTTGAATATGTTGTAACTTAACAGTGACTTGAATATCTCCTTTTTAATTACGACTAATATCACAGGGGCTTACCATGACGTCTTAAAGGGCTGACAACACCTAATTCATGTCGTTTAAGCAGTGTTTTAAGAAAAACTAGGTATTTTAATAATGCAAAAATTATCATAAATCTCATAAAATTCCTCATAGTTATTTCGTAGACCCTAGACGGAACTGATTTTTAATTTAACGAAATCGGCTCGATAAAAAATAATTGCAATATTTTTAATAATTTATTTTTACAAAATAATTTATTGGTCTTGAATTCATCATTCATTAAACGGTTCTATGTCTTTATTTTTTTGACTTGGGCTTTTGCAATTAAAATCATAAATCGATTATACTCATATCTAAAACTTAGACGAGTCACATTTCACAAATAGTCTAAGGTTTTGTTTATTTTTATAGTTTTCGTGTTTTTTCCTTCTAAAACCAGGGCCACTGGTGATAGTTCGATCTCGTTTACTCCGATAAAAATAGACAGAGCGCGATGATTTAGCTGTTGTCAGCCTCTTAACGCGATTCAGTTTAGGCTCAGTTGTATGAAAGCGACGCGCGTAAAGACGTCATGGTAAGGTCCTTGTTGTATGGAAGCGACTCAGTTTAGCTCGTCAACTGAATCGCGTTAAGTCGTCTTGGTTAGGCCCTAGTTTTCAATTTTGCCAAATAATATGCTAGTTAATGAAAGCCAACTCGTTCCATAATGTTCTAAATGCGATCGGATGCTATATTTAAAGATTATATATGTAAAAATCCATCAAACTTTTAATCAGGACGTGAGTTAACATTTAAAAAACCAAATTCTTGTTTGTGAGATGACTACATTTATATCTTCTTTTGTAAGAAGCGAATCCAAAGGAAACGTATTCATGTAAAATTTCTATAGATAGAATCACGTGATAGCTCGGAGCCCTCGGATGACCGTGACATTTTCTATAGAAACTGACTGATCGTCTCATCCCGTCCCGTTCTAGTGTGAGTTATCCTTAAATCCTTTAAAAAAAAATACTATTTTTCGACAGGCGTGCAACTAGCGTTAGAGCGGGGACCCTGGAGCTTGTAACTTGGGTCAAAAGTATCGTATAGTAATTTACCAGTAGACGGCGGTTCCAACTAAATTGCTTAGACCTTCCATTATTTCCATTATGAGCAAAAACAGCCGGACCGCGATCTTCATGGGTCCGTAGTTATGCTAAGACGAGCTTTAGTGGCTTTGACTATTGGACTATTTGCACAGAATAAGTAGTACTAAAGTAGCTTCTCTTTCCTACATGACGTTTAGCTTGTCAAACATACAAATGTCATGATGACATTAACATTAGGGTTGCCACCATGATGTCAGGTACGTATGGTGGTACAACAATTTGTATAAACATATAAATAGGAACGTAACGTATAACCTCTGGTCGATGTTACTGGTGACCGAAGAGCTGGTGGCTTCCTCGCACAATGTATCAGCATTGCGATACAACGAGGAAATGCCGCCAGCATCCTAGGTACAATGCCTCAAGGACCTATTTTAAATTTAATGTAGGTAGAGGTAGGTAGTTAGGTAAGTAACACTTACTGTATTTATTTCGAAAATCAATGTAATTCATAAAGAAAAAAAAAAGGGGCACGTTATTTGGGGTTGTCACCATGCTGTCAGGTGGTACAACAATTCGTATAAATAAATAGTTAGGAACATTATTTGTATTATAAGAACACGTTTTTATATATTATTCATTAGTAGTGGTATTAATTTGTCTAAGAATAAATTAGTATAATGCGGTGTTTGAAATATAAATATATCTGAACGCACCCGTGAGGTAATGCGCGTTGCGCGAACCCAGAGCAGAAACGGAATGGCAGTATTGCGTAACCCCTCTTACTCATACCTGCATCTCTTATCACTGCCCATCATAGCGCATTGCGTGGAGCGGCCCTGACAGTTTATGCCACCTGTAGGCGGAAAATTTAGTGTCAACGCAAAACGCAGAGTGACACCTGCATGCCTACCACGAACATCGAAAATTGGCATTGACGGGAAAACCTCTTTGTCACTCCAATATGCAAGTGTGACAGAGATGGAGATACAAATCCGCAATCGTTCGATTTTCGTGGTATAGATAGGCCCTGGTTACACGCTGAAATAACTCTTCTTTTGTTAACTCATCCCAAGTATTGCCATTTGCATACTATAGCATAGCAGCCTCCAATGGGAGCTACCGTATTGTCGCTCACCAGGCGGCACCACTCATGCGTGGGTCCTGTGTCAGTATGAGAGAACAGTCAAAGTGACGTTTGAAATGTTCCCGCAGGACCCACGTTCCACTAGCGCCCCTAGCGGAAAATTTACTCGGGGTAATCCTTATTGGCTGCTTGCCGGCAGAAGGGCAGAAAAGAATATTTATTTACGTATTTTACTTGCAACAAAATGAAATGCATATCAATAATTAACGTCATTTTTATATTTGTAAGCCATTTTATTACTGTTGCCATGAACGACATGGACGCCGCGATGCGTGATGGTCGCATTGAGGTTATAGTTAAGTCATAATGATGTCATTTACGACACGTTTATTATAGACTACTTTAATAATGAACAGAATACTATTGCTTACCATTTTTTAGCTTTACATTTTTTGGATTCCACAGTCTATTAGAGTTTGTCTATGCTAAGTTTTCTAGATATTGATAGCACAGACTGTGAAAGTGTTAAGTAAACGTCATAAATTGCAGGGTTCCGTAGTTTACTGTCCGTCATCTAGGCGATTTTAAAAGGGTTTTAATAGATACCAAGCTAATAATAATAAATAAGAAGTCTCTTTGCAGCTCTTACGACTTGAACGACTTTATCTGCAAAAAAATAAAATGGCTGAACTGACCACGTTTAATAGTTATTTATTATACAAGGGGGCAAAGTTGTTGTTTAACTCTCGGGATTATATTGAGACCCGAGCAAGCGAAAGATTCCAAAATTGAGCCACGAGCGTAGCGAGTGGTTCAATAACTGGAATCTTGAGCTTTACGAGGGTCTCAAGGCACGAGAGTTGAATAAACTTTGCCGCCGAGTGTAATACAACATTTTTCCCCTCACTATTGCAAGGAAAATACATACTACATACGATTATAAATCTTATCCACGTGTAAGTTATCTTGACAAAACCATCAAAAATTACAATTTTATACAATTTTTTTATAGAATTTTTAAAAGCACGAATCAAATCATTTATTTAATGTAATAAATGTTTTGATTCAATTCAATTCTCTTTCAATTTATCATCAAAAATCAATTTCAAAATTTGTCATAGAGTAGGTACGCTCCTAATACTTAGATATTGCCAACAGCTTACCAAGTGCGGGATAAGACACGATTACATGACCAATTTAAGGTGTGACCTGCGATTGCGCATATTTACTATGGGCATATAAGACTCACTTATACTGGGCTGGTGGTAAGTGATAGGAATTAGATTACTTTGCCCCACATGTGGATAAAATGCGTTTTTCCACGCTAGTTTTAAAGGACAAAACAGCGCTTTCCGAGGTAGTGAGGGGAAATAGTACATTTCGATGCTAGTGCGGAAAGTATGTCATTACTTCACAAGTCCCGAGGTATCTTGCCACGAGCCGCAGGCGAGTGGCAATACTCGGGACAAGTGAAAAATGACATATCTGCACGTGAATCGAACGACGTTTTTCAATACAGATGCGAAAAAAATTAAACTACATAAGAACGAATTTGAAAGTTTTATTATTATTTCCGTGGCACGATTGTAATACAGTTAATATAGGTATTAAGAACATCTTCAAAATGTTTATCTTATGTATCTTCTTTACTAAGTCATTTTCAATCTCAAAATTATTATTTCTCATAAACAAAATAATAAATCGCATGTGATAAATCGTATCGTCCGTCATGTCTTATAGGGCCTTCAAACATGTTTACCTGATTGAAAAACGCCTCTACTTTGACTGACGTTTCGTTGGATCTGTTCCGTTTTATACACACAGATTTATAAGAACTGTTTTAAATGTTAATATTTTTAATGAATGATCATTACTATGATGAAGAAGTAATTATTGAAATATGAAATATCAATATCTTTAATATTATTGCGTTAATAGTAGGTATTTAGTTGTATTACGCCCAGGTAAAGTTAACGAACAATAATACTCTTCGGTAAGCAGTCATGAATTGGAACACAACTAAAAAAAAGATTGGAAAAGTAAAAAGCACTAGTTCGCAAAAACAAACTTTGCGCACGCAAAACAGCCAAATAAAGGACACTTTTTGAGCAACTGTATTGAAAAATAATTTTTAAAGTATGTATCGTGCTATATTACCGCACTAGTGCGATAATGAGCACTTTATGTGCATATGTCAAAAAAGTAAAGGGCCATATGTACTGTAAAACTTCGTACGATACATGTGGGAATAGGAATTCGCAACTCGTGTCGATTTAAAACACTCCCTTCGGTCGTGTTTTATTCTATCGGCACTCATTGCGAATTTTCGCATATTCGCACTTGTATCTTAATGTACTATCCTTGAACACATAAACAACAACAATGGCTACGTGGCAACGTGGCTATGGAATAAAACACATTTTATTCCATAGCCGAGTACTTGAATTAGATCTAATGTAAATATAGTTTAGTGACATAGGCTGACTATGGTCATATCATTTAATTTTAATTTAATATAATTTTAGTTGTAAGTGTGATATTTTTGCATGCCAGATGCTGGTGAAATATGTGTTACCTATTTATTATATTGTCTGACCATCTTATGTACCATGTTTCTAGCGAAATAAAGTTATTTGTATTTGTTTTGTATTTGTATTTGTTGAAAGTCTTCATAAAGTTTTATTGTCATGATTTTTTCCATATGTTTTGGACTTACGATTCAAAAGTTAGAGGGGGGGGGGGTCATTTATTTAAAGCGATTATTTCCGAAAATATTCACTTAATCAAAAAATGTTTTTAGTAAACCCCTATTCTTTTCTAAATACCTATTCAACCATACCTCACACTTTGGGTTTGAATCGAAAAATAAATTACCCCCCACTTTACGCGTATGTACCCAAATTTTTTTTTTGTTTTAACTTTTTACTGTCGGCATGTTTTATATTCATACCGAATTCCAGCTTCCTAGTACTAACGGTTATTGATCTAAGCCGCAGACGGATGGACAAACAGACATGGCGAAACTAAAAGGGTTCCTTAACTACGGAACCCTAAAAAGGAGATATTCCTGTGTTATTTAAATAAACTTTCTTCTTAAAAAATGAAATCATCAGCGATACAGTTGCATTTAACTATATCGTTACCCTGGCGAGTGGCGGTAGCGCTTGCAAAAATGAAACAAAGCGATCGAACCGTATAATTCACCCCAGAAGATTCAAAATATAGTTATGTTTAAAAAATATATAAGTGTTACTTACCTAACTACCTACTTCTACCTACCTTAAATCTAAAATAGGTCCTTGAGGCATTGTACCTTGGATGCTGGCGGCATTTCTTCGTTGTATCGCAATGCTGATACGGTGTGCGAGGAAGCCACCAGCTCTTCGATAACCAATAACATTAACCAGACGTTTCGCGATGTCTACGAGAAGCTTGCGTGCACTGGGACCCCATGGACCAAGAGTTATATAAATTATAAATAGATTTCATATACTAACAAAAACGACCAACACCATCGTGCATCGACTGGTTGTATTTTCTTTTTTTGTTAGTTAAGCTTTTCTTGTATTTAACTATCTTTTCTTGTATCTAACTTAAACTTGAGGTGTGCAATAAAGATCTATCGCATGGGACGACCCAAGACGGTATCGTCTTGGGTGTAACAGAAATAACCGATCGCAAGTCGGAAATAATAGGTCCTTGAGACCTTGTTTAAAATCACATTTAAAACCGAATTTCGCCAGTGTTAACTGTAATCGTGGTTGAAAGACCGCCAAAACATTACGTTATTGTTTTCCACAATTAATATAAAACAAAAGACCAGAC
Organism: Lathronympha strigana; assembly: GCA_949128165.1. Lineage (NCBI taxonomy): Eukaryota > Metazoa > Arthropoda > Insecta > Lepidoptera > Tortricidae > Lathronympha > Lathronympha strigana. Next base: position 8,969,460 of record OX421926.1, on the reverse strand, counting down.
GGGCGTGACCTTTTCGGACATATTTTGTGCGAATTAATTGTAGATAAAGCTCGTAGGTATGTAATAAAATGTTGATTGAGATACTACTGTTAGGTTTTATTGATTTTCCTAATTATGTTTGTGGTCTTAAGCAAAAAGGTTCGTTGTGCCAATCTTTGGGTTTAAAAAGTTATATTTTATTCGTAGTCTATGTTTGCTCTAAAACCTTTTTATTAGACGACAGATTTAGGTTATTGGTTGAATTTATGGCGAAGAGAGGTATGGGCACAACACAACGAATGTCTCGCTCAAATCTGGAGCAGAGCCCATGTGGGGAAGTACCTCCACCTTACTGAAAACCGCATATTTATTTATTTATTTATCAACATAAAAGTGAATAATTCATACTGACCTTACCAGTTGGGAATTCCGTTATATACTTATAGTAACAACAAGGTTATGTCATTAATTAAATTGAAACAATACCCACTTAAATAAAACAATTAATTTGCACGCGGAAACATACACAGGCCGACAATATGTTTAACATATGTATATCTTATTTGTTAGTGTCGGGGGTTTTACATAACTTTTTGGAGAAACTTAGTGATATAGTGTAAATCGCCAGTAGCTAGCCACCAAAAATTAACTCTGTTAACCTGTTAACAGAGTTAATTTTTACTGTAAGTTTTCAATTACTGACTACTAATAATTCCAATATAACAACAAATGACCAATATATTGTTATATATTGATGACCAATATACTACGATGGTGACAAACAAGCATACGGCCCGCCTGATGGTAAGCGGTCACCGTAGCTTATAGACGCCTGCAACTCCAGGGATGTTAATCGCGTTGCCGACCCTTTAAAAACAAAGGAGGATTCGCTGTGTTGACAGCTAAAGGGGCAAGCTTTGCTCCGTGGGTCCCCAGCTGTCAACTACTTTTACTGGCTTTACTATTACTGGCTGTTACATCATATTCTGACACTTGGAGAATCTTTACACCTCCATTTCTTATTCATATAGTATTATCTTATTACATATTATGTTTCTGACCTTGGGGACCTTTTACATCTCCAAATTGAATGTACATATTATTGACTATAGAGAATTTACATCTCTGTTGGGTTCATAATTTTGACTTGTTAGATACATACTAGTTATGTATTCGGTAGCATTAGATCTAAGACTGTTAACTTAACAGTCTGATGACTTGTGGTATTTATATCATAAAGATATTTTATTTTTGACGTTTGGAGGCCTTTACACCTCCAAATCCTATTAGTATAATTTTTTGACTATGGGGACCTTTTACATCTCCAAATTTTATTCGTATTTTATTTTGACGTTGGGGGACCTTCTACATCTCCAAACTTAATTTATTATTAACTATAGAGACTATACATGTCTTGTCATATTACTTAGTACATTTATTTTAATATTGTTTACCCAGGTTTTGGCTGTTGTATTATCAGTATTTAGATTATACTTTTACTTCTCACTATATATTGTAAATGTTTGTACATGCAAATGCTTTATTGTAATGCTTACTGACTTGTAAAAGTGCCCTTGAGGCCTACTTGCAGAATAAATTTTTGAATTTGAATTTGAATTTGAACACAGTGAATCCTCTTGGAGCTCTGGCGACCTTACTCACCAACAGAAACACAACACTATCAGTAGAGTCTAGTGTTATTATACTGCGGTTTTCTGTAAGGTGGAGGTACTTCCCCAGATGGGCTCTCAGATATCTACGTGGCGCATGGGTAGCAATGAGTGTTACTGGATTGACCCACTTAGATATCTTGCAGTATTAAAACACATTTTCACGCCACCTATTTATGAAAGGGTTATTTTCTGTTCAAGCTAGGAGGGATCAAAGTGGCACTTTTCTGTTCAAATACTACACATAATAATAATAATAATAACATTCTTTATTGTGCACTACAAAATACAATAGTAAAAAAACAAATAAAAAAGAACATGAGCTAGTAAGTAACAACAACAGGCGGACTTATCGCTAAAGAGCGATCTCTTCCAGACAACCTTCAGATAGCGAAACAGCGTACAGATAAAAGTTATTGGGCAGTGCAAAACAAAACAAAACAGCGACAAACTAAATATATACTGCTTACTATACACTACATAAACTACACACTAAAATACATATAAATACTACATAATATTACATAAACTACAATAATAATAAATGTATACAAACAAGAAAAACAACGGCAAGATAGCGCAAACAATAAAACAATTGACATGAATGAAAATAACAGGACTAGGGGAGGGTTAAATAATATTCTTTAAGGCGATCCTGCCACAAAATGACACATTTTATGTTTTCGGGCATTAACTAGTGGCATCGTGGTGTTGATATGATGCTGTTTTCGGTTTTGTTTATTTCCTCTTAGTTGGTGTGAAAAGCAGTATGTGTCACACGGTATCAAAATTATTTTCGTCTTGGGCGTTAACGCTTGAATCCCTCATTACGCTCAGGATTCTGCAATAGAATCCCTGGCTCACAACTTTCTTTAGAAGTAGAATCCATCGTTTTATTTGGAATTCAACTAAATATATCATTTTGATTCCTTATTGTAACACAATCTACTATTATTTTCAGAAAAAATAACTCTTTAACTGTATTTTGAGTTTATTTTAAGTTTATTTTAAATGTATTTTAAATGTAAGTCGGGCATTTTTACAATTTTCACCAGAGATGAAAGATTTTTTTTGTAATGGATTTTTTTGTTATGGTTGTTTTATCGTGCGGGAATCGACTTAATTACGTGAGTGACCCGTTTCATTATAATTGAATGTTTTATACAAGTTTCAATGTGTCCTCAGTCAACAATAAAACAGAAACGGGCTAAGATTGTGATTTCATAATACGGGACGGTCTTTTCTATAGAAATAATAAAGATTAAAGTTAAGTTTTTGAGACGTATGACGTAAGTTTAGAATTGGTCAAAGATAATGTAAAGAAGAATTTTATGATCAGAAGACTCGTGGAGATACTATTGACCATTAGGTATAAATTTAAATCACACCGAAAAATTTGTATGTTAGTATGAGCTCATAAAAGCAAGATTTGGTCACGAAATTGTTTCCGTATTCCGTAGACAATTTGATCCTCGAAAAAACAGGATCAATTGGCAAAAAATTTACACACTGCTAAGTAGCCAATTATCACTTATAAAATTATATCCAAATATCACCTAAAAAAGTGCCAACATGGTATCGTATCGCTCTCTTCATTTTTTTTGAAGGGGAATTTGAATGGGACGACATTACGATGTTGTCATTTTTAATTACTACTCTATTTTATAAATTGAAAGAGATGTCATATACTACAGATAAAGTGACCAAGGCCCCCGATGAGCAGGGCTGGAATCGAACCAGCGACCTGCATTCGCGGCAGATGCCCTAACCACTGGGCTACCCAATCACGGCAACCAGAGTCCGAAATTTCCTAAGTATATGCAATCCTTTCTTTCAATTCATAATTTATATATACGAGTAGTAGTGTGCCTACTTAAAAACATGAATCAAAACATTTATTATACTACCCACTCTATTTTGCTAAGCATTTTTCATATCTACAAAACTGATGACACTTTTTTTCGGATCGGATCGAAAGACCTAGCGATACGAGCAGAAATCACATTAAAAAATCCAATAAAAAATGTTTGGGAGACAACCAAAAAATAACCACGCCTAATATGAATATGAATATGACCTTAACTATTCCTATTTTTTGGTATCTCTTCTGTATAAAAAGCTCACTTACCTTTATAACTCCCCAGCTTCCCTTTTTCTCTGTATCCTGCATCTCCATACCCTGATGGTCTGTTACCACCCCCACCCCCATACTCTGGTTTATCACCATTCCCTGGCTGTTCATACCCGGATGTATCACCATACCCTGGCCTCTCATACCCAGGTTTATCAATCCCTGGCTTGGAGCCGTATCCTGGTCTATTGCCATCATCCCCATATGCTGGGCTGTCTCCATATCCTGGTCTATCATACTCTGTGCCTCCATAACTTGGTTTGCTCCCATATCCTGGTCTGTCATACTCTGTACCTCCATACCCTGGTTTGCTCCCATATTCTGGTCTATCATACCCTGGCTTGTTATAGCTTGGCTTGTCATAGCCAGGCTTGTCGTAACTTGGTTTGTCATACTCAGGTCTGCCATATCCTGGACTATCTCCATACCCTGGTCTTGCATATTCTGGCTTACCATACCCTGGTCTTTCATACTCTGGCTTACCATACCCAGGTTTTCCATAGTCCCCAACAGTTACTGGTCTTGAAGTTATAACATCACCATTAGGTTTTACAATATAACTGGGAGCATTCCCAGGTTTTTCCAACTCATACTCATAGACCGGTCTGACATCAGGTCTGTACGTCTCATTAGGTTTCTGACCAGGTTTATAAGACTCTTGACCGTAGGAACTTTGCTGGTTCCCATTGGGTTTGTCAAATGCATCAGGTCTGTTTGGGTCTTGACCACTATAGGATGGTGCCTGAGTCCCATATGATGGGGTCTCTTGTTGAGCGTAAGAAGGTCTTGGGCTAGTACCATAAGCACTACTACTAACTTGGTTGGAACCATAAGGACTGTCATGGCTAATACCATAAGGCGGCTTTGGACTGGTATAAGAAGGTCTGTCATATGGTGGCTTATTATCTTGATAAGATGGCCGATTACCATATCCTGAACCACTTTGGGTACCTGTAAAATCATTTTGACCATACGATCCCTGATTACTATACAATGGTTTAGTATCTTGAGAATTTTGATTATACCCACTGGATGAATCAAAATTCTGACTCCCGTAAGACCCTTGACTATTAGGTATATCAGGTCTGTTATAATTCTGACCATACAGACCTTCTATAGGACCATAACCTAAATGAGTATTAGGAGGTGGGGCATAAGAATGGTGATCGGAATAACCGTAACCGTAGCCATAATTTTGACCATAACCTTGACTTGGATAGCTTGGCTTATCGTTTAAAGGTCTCATTGGTTTATAAGGTCTTGGAGGGTCATATATTTCTACATATATCGAGTTATCTTGATTTTGTCCGTACCCACTGGCGTATTGACTGTTGTAACTGTAGCTAGGTTTTTCATGAGGTCTTGATGGGTAGTTGTAATAAGGTCTGTTAGGTCTGTAAGGTCTGTCTGGTGGTCCTATTGGCCCAGGGCCGTATGGATCTGGTTTAGGTTTGTACCCATCATTTGGTTTAGTTCCATAACCAGTATCATCGATCGGGTCAGGCTTGCTTGGCGAATAAGGGTCTGGTCTGTTAGGTTCAAAATCAGGTTTGTAAGGTTTATATGGGTCTTCAGCTGGTTTGTTATAATCATTCTGAGGTCTTGGTTTCTTATTTGGTCTGATGTAGTGGTAGTCGGGTTCAGCCGGTTTGTATGGAGGTATTTCTGGTTTATTGGGTCTAGTTGGTTTAGATCCGTATAAGTCAGGTACGTCATCGTTCTGTGATGGCGGATAGATAGGGTCTGGCCTCCACAAACCTGGTTCCGGTCTTGGTGGTTTACCATAGCCTCCTTGAAACTGCAATTCGTCGTACGGATCTGGCTTTGGACGTGAGTGGTTATAAGGTTTATTGTAAGCAGGTCTGTATGGATCATCAGGTCTATCTGATCCATATGAGCCTCCAGGTCTTTCAGGCCTATAAGGATCTGGTCTTAATGGTCTATCAGGTTTATAAGGGTCTTCTGGCCTTTGCAAATCAGATCCATATGGTTCATTTGGTCTTATAGGTCTATAATCATCTGGCCTTAAAGGTTTTTCAGGGCCGTAATGTATATCTGGTCTGGGCCACTGTGGTCTATAAGGGTCAACTGGTCTTAATGGCCACGGGCCTGGTCTCTCTGGTAAATACGGGTTGTTAGGTCTCAAAGGTTCTGGGTAAGGTCTTAAAGGTCTGTACGGTATTTCAGGAGGCCTATGAGCTCCATAGCTAGGAGGCATATCGAAATTTGGTTTTGTGTTGTAATCATCAGGTCTATCGTTATCGATGTAGTTAGGTCTTGGTGGTCTGATAGCTGGTCTGGTCTCATAAGGTCTTAGGTCTGCCAGGAAGTCATCGGATAATGGGTTCTTCGGTTCTTCCTCGTCTGGTCGGAAGACAGGGCGGTGTAGTGGGGGGTTTTGTGGGGGGTTTTCCTCGTCGAACTGTAGTTGGAGGGGGGTGGGGGGCATTTGCTCGCAGAGGACGCGACGGACGTAGATGTCGTAGTCCGGATTCCGTTGGAGGAGGTTCTGGGATCGAAGGTCTTGGTCTCCGAAGTTGCTGAGGTTGCAGGTCGCGTTGCCTTTAGCACCGACCCTGAAAGGATAATTGTTGAATTATTGCCTTATAAATTGTCAGACAATCATGACAAATTAAGATATCTATACAAAATCGCTAATTTAAAAATTCCTACAAAATGTAGGCTCTTGTTAGATGCTTGCTTTGCTAGAATAACTTCTAAAACAATGTTATTAATGTATTTTCATTATATTAGGTAACAAGCGACACCTGCCGCCCGACAATAAACTAACTTCAGCGCCATCTAGCCTCCAACGTCCGAACTCACCCGTAATCGTAGGTCTGGCATTGCTTATCCTGCTTGCAGAGCTGCTCGCATTCGCGCGTCGTTAGTTCTGTGATGTTCCGATAGATGGCGTCAGGCGGGAGTTGCTCGCCGATCGATATGCGGTCGAAACAGTCTGAAACGGTAACAAGTATAAATTAAAAATATTAAAACTTTGACAGCATTGGATAGAAAATTCAAATAAAACTAAAAGTTCAATAATGGTGGGTTAGGGTGAGGGATATTGGCGGAGAAGCAGGCGTCTTCAAGATATCCAGCTCACATATTCAAGACGTCTGCTTTTATAGGTTGGTACCTAATTAAGAGGGCACAGTGGTACCAATTGTTATCATTCAAACGTCTAGATCTCAATATTGATAACAACTAGGTAGGTACCTGTTAATTATATACACAAAACTTCAATATATTTCCTTCAAACGGGTAAACGTAAAGACATGTTTTTAACAAAAGCCTCGATTAAATTTAACACTTCAGAACGGATTAATCGCGTTTATTAAGACTATGACCCTACGTTTCTAGCATTTTGTTTCTAGTCTGGTTACTAGTATCCTATTTTCGTTCAGCTTTACCGTAAAATAAAGCGATAATCGCTGAATGTGACGTAGTCAGAAAGTAACGTACTCAGAAAGTGGCTTACATCGAAAGTGAAGTTCTAAGAATATGTCCTTCTTCGAAAGTGGTAAATGGCGAAAGTGACGAACTCAGAACGTGACCTTCTTCAAAAGTGACGTTCTAAGAATATGTCCTTCTTCGAAAGTGGTAAATCGCGAAAATGACGAACTCAGAAAGTGACGTTCTAAGAATATGTCCTTCTTCGAAAGTGGTAAATGGCGAAAATGACGAACTCAGAAAGTGACCTTCTTCGAAAGTGACGTTCTAAGAATATGTCCTTCTTCGAAAGTGGTAAATGACGAAAGTGACGAACTCAGAACGTGACCTTCTTCGAAAGTGACGTTCTAAGAAAGAACTTACTTCGCCGAAATGGTTTCTAGCCCTTTACAGCACTCGTTTCCTAGGGTTAAGATTACTCTTACGTAGAGTCGTGGTCATGCTCGAAACGTAGGTTCATGGTGTTAATAAACGCGATTAATCCGTTCTAAAGTGTTTCATTGAACAACAATGCGGTAACAGAAGACAATATTAAGCCCCTCGATACTTTTATTTTTCAAACACACGTCCTTTTTTACTTTTTTTTAATTGGAACGTCTAAACCCTTGAATTTATAAACATGATTCTTAGCTAAATAGTTGCGTGATAACTAGTTCTTAAATCTGCGGGCCTAAGATGGTTATCCACGAATGTCATACGATAATGCTATAAATTGATAAACTGCGGATAGCGCGACGGTGACAGCTGCCAAATGCAAAGACATTTGACAGAACTGTTTAAAATTATCAGAAATTGTCAGAACGTGTCGACAAACTATCGTCTTATCCAGCAATTATCAGGATATCAGCTTGGCATCTTAGCCCCGCTGGTAAAAGCTTTTATCTACAAAAATTGTAGTTAAGTTGTAATCAGCAATTATCTGATCACGCGGTTTATTTTGACGCGCCCGCCTACTATCGCCTTTTCATTTTTCGCGTGCTCTTGCAATAACATCTATCCCGCTCTCTTTTGCTCTTAATTCAGCATAGAGCTAGTCACTTTTCATACAAAAGTTTTTTCAGGTTAAAGTCAAATTTCCTTAATATTTTTGTGTTGTTATTGTTTTATTAAGTTATTTGTGTGATGTTGATAATATTATATAATTTAAACTTTCTTGAGTCATACTGACATTAAAATTGCAACGGTTAACACTCACGTATTCAATTTTTAAAGCATCAAATCACACGTATTTTTATCACAATAGGCGTGACATGTTTCGTCTGCATCGGGCAGACATCGTCGGACATACAGAGTGGTGTTGTCACCTGTCACATGTCACGCCTATTGTGATAAAAATACGTGAGTGTTAACTGTTGCAATTTTAATGTTGATAATATTATCGATATTAGGGGGTAATTTATAGTTTTTTCGATTTCCACATATAACGAAAAATACGAAAATATATTCAGTCCTAAAAAACCGCACATGTGTTTGTAATAACTGTAATGAATCGGCACGATTGGTTATGCTATATTATTCAATAAAAAGTTACACAAATATCCTAAAACCGGAGTCATACTGATATTAAATTGAAACGGTGAACACTCACGTATTTTAATCACAATAGGCTTGACATGTGAGTTGAATGTGAGTTGAGTGATGGCCGAGCCGCGAAGGTGACAACACCACTCTGTCTGTCCGACGATGACTGCCCGATGCAGTCAAAACATGTCACGTCTATTGTGATAAAAATACGTGAGTGTTAACCGTTGCAATTTAATATCTGCAATAACTTTAGTATGAAAATGTTATTGCTCACCAACTTAAAGAACACCTTATATTTAAAACATCGCAATCATTACGAGTATTACATATTTCAAATAGCAACATTTCCGCGGGACATCCCTTATTAATAAATTGGCGGTAAAATATAATTTTATTGCAATGGCAAACAAGAAATAATGATGCCTTGTATTAAATCACACAACTCGGATGTTCGGAGTGATTCCAGTGATTTATTTGGACAATCACGCTATTAAGATAATTGGGCAAGGTCAAGAAACATCATTATATTACGTAGTTGTAACATTGTATTTGGAACTGTGGAACTTTGGTTTTTGTTAAAAAGTAACGTGTTAGATTAGAACCGTACATTGTACAAGCTTATTTCTTTTTTAATAACGATGTTGGCAAACAAGCATACGGCCCGCCCGATGGAAAGCGGTCACTGTAGCTTATAGGTCACATGCGCGTTGCCGACCCATTGAAAACTTATACACTTCTTTTTTGAAGAACCCCAATACCGTTATCTTTAGGGAAAACCTCGGCAGGGAGCTCATTCCACAGCCGGAGCGTCCGCGGGGGTTCCCTAAAACCGCACAGCTATGTGCTACTGAGCACCTCTTAGCGATAATATTACGTACCCAATATTATATAGGTACCATTAAATTCGTTACGTATCTACACATACCTGGTGTTGCCTGTAACAGGACCTATAAATTTAATCGTATGTAATCCTCGCTAATCTGAACAACGTTTGTTCAGCGATTTTTAAAAATAACGTGTGTTTTAAACAATGTACTGCGATTTTTGTAATTTTTGTACTATGACAAGACGTCTATAGATTAGGCTGATGTTAACGTACATTGAAAATACTATTTAGTTTGTATGAAAAAGTGAACACCTACAAAGTACATAATTTTTAAAAGTTGTTGAACAAAAGGTGTTAGGTTTGAGAAGAACTACCTGCGATTTAATTTATTGCTCCTGTTAGAGGGAACACCCGGTATGTATAGAAAACAAATTTAATGGCATTATTATTCCTTGCGTTCAGAAACTACAACCAATAGGTGTGTAGTCCTAGTTTACTTGGTGAATTAAATACCTAAATACTTATTAGGCCTACATTCTGTAACGGAAATCCTGGTGATTCTTAGGTGTAGTTAGTAATAGTACATTTCGATGCTAGTGCGGAAAGTATGTCATTACTTGAAAAATGACATATCTGCACGTGAATCGAACGACGTTTTTCAATACAGATGCGAAAAAAATTAAAATAGTTACGAACGAATTTGAAAGTTATTTTTATTATTTCCGTGACATGATTCTTGTAATACAGTTGATATATTAAGAACATCTTCAAAATGTTTATCTTATCTTCTTTAATTTCTCATTTTCAATCTATACCTAATAAACAAAATAATAAATCGCATGTGACAAATCGAATCGTCACGTCTAATTAGCCCTTCGAACATGTTTACCTGATTGAAAAACGCCTCTACTTTGACTGACGTTTCGTAGGCTCTGTTCCGTTTCATACACACAGATTTATAAGAACTGTTTTCAACGTTAATATTTTTCATGAATGATCATTAGTATGATGAAGAAGAAGTAATTATTGACATATGAAATATCAATATCTTTAATATTATTGCGTTTATAGTAGGTATTTAATTTTATTACGGCTCGGTAAAATTAACGAACAATAATACTCTTCGGTAAACAGTCATCAATTGGAACACAACTAAATTTAAAAAGATTGGAAAAGTAAAAAGCACTAGTTCGCAAAAACAAACTTTGCGCACGCAAAACAGCCAAAAAAAGGGCACTTTTTGAGCAACTGTATTGAAAAATATGTTACTGACGCCATTTTTTTGTAAGGGGCATTTTTTTCGCGTATTTTTTTTCTACTTAGAGCTTCATCTAATAGGTTATGGGTCCAGCTCATTTCGCGTGGCCGCCATGTTGCTTAAAAATTTTTACATGAAATTAAACGGTATTAACGGACATGACCCTACGTTTCGAACCCTTTACAGCACTCGTTCTCACAGGGTTAAGATAATGACGTAGGGTCATGCTGTTAATAAACGCGATTAATCCGTTCTAAAGTGCTTAATTTCAATAAATAACAATCGCGGCGCGGTAGCAGAAGACAATATTGAAAATCCCACTTTTGAAAATCTCTGTTTGGCCCTATGGTCGACTGGTAGAGAATGCCTTAAGGCATTAATTCCGCCTTTTGTACTTCTTTTAATGTGCAATAAAGTTTAAAATAAATAATAAATAAATATTAGTTTCTACATTATTAAATTGACAACTCCCGTGAGAATTAGACATATTAATATGTACAGCGTGGGTATTTGATACGGGCAAATATTTTAATGACGATTACTATTGGACCTAGGGAACCTATTTACATTAATTTCTTTAGGAAATTAAGATACAATACAATACAATACAATAACTCTTTATTGCACCTCAAAACAACAAAAAACAACACAAGATGTTTCTTTTTTCATCCATAAAAATTCAGCACGCAATGCATTGCATCCACATAAATTAACGTAGCTATCTAAACGTCATACGAGTATCATGTCAGTGTCAGTGTCATTTATCATGCCAAACAAAGTTGGACGACATACATCTGATCAGATTTCTTCTGTTGTAATTTTTTATAGAAAAAGATATATGTCTTCAGAAAGGAATTTAAATCGTTTTATTATATTAGTTTTATTATTTGTGTTTTCTATAATTTTATTAATTATTAGTCCTAATATAATTAGAATTTTTTTAGGTTGGGATGGGTTAGGATTAGTGTCTTATTGTTTAGTGATTTACTATCAAAATATTAAATCTTATAATGCTGGTATATTAACAGCTCTTTCTAATCGAGTTGGGGATGTTTGTATTTTAATTTCTATTTCTTGAATAATAAATTATGGGGGTTGAAATTATATTTTTTATTAAAATTTTATATCTAATGATTTTTCAATAAAAATAGTTGGTATTATAATTATTTTAGCTGCTATAACTAAAAGAGCTCAAATTCCCTTTAGTTCATGATTACCTGCAGCTATAGCTGCTCCTACTCCTGTTTCAGCTCTAGTTCATTCTTCAACATTAGTTACAGCTGGGATTTATTTATTAATTCGGTTTAATAATTTATTGTTAGATTTATTTATGTTAAAAATTTTGTTATTATTATCTGGATTAACAATATTTATAGCTGGGATTACGGCTAATTATGAATTTGACTAAAAAAAAATTATTGCATTATCAACTTTAAGACAATTAGGTTTAATAATAAGAATTTTAAGAATGGGTTTACCAGAATTAGCTTTTTTTCATTTATTAACTCATGCTATATTTAAAGCTTTATTATTTATATGTGCGGGGGTTGTAATTCACATGATAAATAATATTCAAGATATTCGTTATATGGGGGGGATTAGTTATTATTTGCCTTTTACTTCTTTATGTTTAAATATTTCTAATATAGCTTTATGTTGGATTCCCTTTTTAGCTGGATTTTATTCTAAGGATATAATTTTAGAGTTAGTTTCTTTAAGATATTTAAATATATATTTTTTTTTATATTATATTTCTACTGGGTTAACGATATATTATAGACTTCGGTTAATAATGTATTTAATAATTAATGATTTTAATTTATTAAGAGTTTATAATTTATATGATGAGGATTATGTTATATTAAAAAGTATATTTACATTATTATTTATAAGAGTTATTAGAGGAAGATTTTTAAGATGAATAATTTTTTCTTATCCTTATATGATTTATTTACCCTTTAATATAAAAATAATAGTAATTTATGTTAGATTAGTTGGAATGTTAATAGGATATTTGGTAAGAAATATAAAAATTTATTCTTTAAATAAATTTTTAAGTACTTATACTTTAAGTAATTTTTTAAGATTAATATGATTTATACCTAATTTATCTACTTATGGTTTAAGATATAATTTCTTAAATTTTGGTCAAAATTTATTGAAAATTGTTGACATAGTGGACAAGGGATATTTTTAATTTTAAAAAAATATTCTATTTTTTATTATTTTTATCAAATAAATAATTTTAAAATTTATTTATTTAGATTTGTATTATGAATAATAATTATATTATTTGCTTTATTTATTTATTTAAATAGCTTATAATTGCACCTGCTGTGGCACCTTAGAAAAATCATTACACCTAATTAATAACACAATTTAACGAAATCACTCACTCGTTAGATAACTCACAGAACGCACGTCCCTCTAGTTTACGTCAGAGCTGTCCAAGTCTCGGGTCGCTTGAATTAAGTAAGACGATTAAGATGTTCACGTGCGCGCGGTGTAGCGTCAGTGCATCGGATGGGCCTACCTGTGTGGCCTGCAAACGTCGATTTGACTTTCCCTGTTCCGGCACTTCTGAGGTCAACTTTAGGAAACTCGGAGCACGGAAAAATACGTGGCGCTGCTCAGATTGCGCAAATGTCTCATCTTCGGGTAACAGTGACCCGCAGCTAGCGACTCAGCTTGACGAGATGAAAGAGACCCTAAAGACCATCCAGCGGCAACTGGAACCCCTCGCAACTCTAGTGGAAGATATGAAGTCCGTTAAGGCCGACATCTCACACCTGAAGGACTCTGTGGAGCTAGCCCATAGCTCTGTTGGAAAAGTAACAAGCTCTCTTGAAGGCCTTGATAGCAGGGTTAAGGCCTTGGAATCTCAAGTTGCCGATTACAAAAAGTTGCAAGAGGAGGTTTACAGGATGCATGGAGACATGCACGAGAAGGAGCAGTGGGCCCGTGCAAATAATGTAGAAATAAAAGGAATACCTGTGAAGCAGTCTGAAAATCTCTACGATATTGTGTCTAAAATTTCGCAGGTGATTAAGTGTCCATTGCGGAAAGAAGATATTAATTATATTGCCCGTGTTCCAAACCTAAACGAGAAATCAGACAAGAATATCATTATGGCGCTAAATAACCGCTATACTAAAGAGGAATTCGTAGCTGCATCCCGTGGGCTACGCGATTTCTCTCTAAAAGACATTAATTATCAGGGAGATGGGAGAATTTTCGTGAATGACCATCTGACACTTCACAATAAGGCCCTGTTAAAAGAAGCAAAAGTACTGGCAAAGGAAAAAAACTGCAAATATGTCTGGACCAAATACTGCAAAATTTTTGCTCGGAAAACAGACGACTCGCAACTTATACGCATAAGAGTGAAAGAAGACCTCCAGAAAATTTAATGCAAACATTAGCATGTGTTTACACTGCACTCCTAATATTACTAATTGTTGTTTACCATTATGTTTATTTAGCGGCCCTGCGGTTGGGGAGCACTGCAACGGGTATGTCTTTGTGTGTGTTATCGCTTGCATTCTTTATCACCTGCCGACTCATTCAACTACGACCCGACCTTATAGTCGGATTTTTTGTTATGAACCTTATTGCTATGAACTTTGAGTTTATTGCTTTGGAAGTGCTATGGAGCAAAAGACTTGAATTGCTTGTAGTGGGTCCTTATTGCATTCGCTATTTATTCTCAGTGCCGGGCATAAATGTCTTAAAGACTTATTTTAAATCTACCTCATTGCGGGTTAAAATAAATAATTTGGGAATTATTCGTTGTAACACAAACTGTACAATTATGATGCGTATCTACCTATACTTGTTAATTAATTTGCGTTCTCTGTTTGACGTAACTATTTTTTATATAGATTTCTTTTTCCGGTCATAAATTAAACTTATATTACCAGAATACCAGGGGATTGCGCACAAAAACTAATTATTTTAAAAGAAACGTTCAGCTGAACGCTTATGACGTTATATCATTAACGGAAACCTGGTTACTTCAAGGGATTAACGATAGTGAATTATTTGACGATCGTTACATAGTGTGGCGAGCGGATAGGGATTATGGTCGAACTCACCAGCGATATGGCGGCGGGGTTCTGTTGGCGGTTCGGAAGGAATTTGTAGCTTTTGGAAGGCCGGAATGGCACTCCTCAGCGGAAGATGTTTGGGTTACCGTCTCGACAGGGTCGAACACTAATCGTTTAAACATCCATATATGTACAGTGTATTTATGTCCAGAAAACGATGGCAATTCTTTTAATGCTCAACTACAAAACTTTACCAACAAAATTGATGAAATTATGCTATCAGCCCCAAATGATATTTTTATTATTTTAGGTGATTTTAATCTGCCGCAACTGGACTGGTATTTACTCTCTGACGGTCACATCGAGCCCCGAGGGGTGACCGGAGAATCTCAAATACTTTTTTTTGATACCCTAAATCAGCATAACTTAGACCAGTTTAATTTAGTACGTAATACGAACAATCGCATCCTCGATTTAGCATTTTCGAACAAACCGCTCTTAATACAACCCTGCTATTGTCCCCTTGCTGAGCCAGAGGATGCGCACCACAAGTCTTTGACAATTGAGGTTTGCCTAGCTGTCACTGCACCACTTGCGTCCAATAGGAGGTTAATACATGACTACAAAAAAGGGAATTATGATGCAATGTGCTCGGAGTTAAATGATATAAACTGGGATACAGCGCTTAGTGAGGGCTCTTTGGATGATGCCTTATCCGTATTCAATTCTATTATTTACAGCTTGCGTGATACATTTATACCGCATAAATTTGTTGACCCACAAAAGTATCCTCAATGGTTCAGCCCTGCGTTAAAAAAAGTTTTAAATGAAAAACATAAATTCTGGGTGAAATATAAAAAATATGGGTCTCTTTCTGATTACCAATCTTTTACATTTCTTAGACATAGAGCGAAAATGCTAGAGGATATTTGTCATAAAAACTATATAAGCCGGGTGGAAGATGCAGTCGTTAATAACCCTAAATATTTTTGGACCTATACCAAGTCATTAAAAAATGGGTCTCAGGGTCTTCCAGCTGTTATGAAATACAATTCCACACAAGCCGATACTGGTGAATCCATTTGCAATTTATTCTCCGACTATTTCAAAACTACGTTCCTCAGTAGCAGTAGCAGTAACAGCAGCGGGCCGCGCTCCACAGAAACTTCCTCTACCAGTACATGTATATGTGACATTGAAATTAACCAAGATGAAGTTCTTAAGTTTTTAAAATCTGTGGATCTAAATAAAGGCGCGGGACCCGATCTTATACCTCCAATTTTAATCGTAAACTGTGCTGCAAGTCTCGTTAAGCCTCTTTGTATCATTTTCCGTCGATCCCTTGCTGAAGGTGCTGTCCCTAAGACATGGAAATCCGCTTTTGTTACCCCTGTGCATAAGAGTGGTGATCGTTCTAATATACAAAATTATAGACCTATATCTAAGTTATGTATTTTTGCAAAGATATTTGAAAAAATCGTACATGGCCAAGTTTACTCCTCACTTAAGATCTCTATTATTGCGGAACAACACGGATTTGTAAAGAATAGGTCTACTGAGTCGAATCTTTTATTATTTTGTGACTATGCTACACAAAGTATGGAGTCCGGTGGCCAAGTTGATGCCATATTTACAGATTTTAGTAAGGCGTTTGACAGAATAGATCATCAAATGTTACTACAAAAGATATTAAACAGTGGCATACATGGCAATCTTTTCAGGTGGTTCACGTCTTATGTACAAAATAGATCTCAAGCGGTAGCTGTAAATGGTTACACTTCATCCTGGGTTATTATCCCTTCTGGCGTGCCTCAGGGATCGCTGCTAGGGCCCCTGCTTTTCGTGATCTTCATCAATGACATCCACTGCATTTTTAAACACTCTCAGTTTCTCCTTTACGCCGACGACACCAAAATTTATAGAACTGTTAAAAATTTAAACGATTGCAAATTACTACAGGAAGACCTTAACAGATTTACTAAATACTGTACCGACAATAGACTAGACCTTAATATTGCTAAATGCCACTCAATGTCTTTCACTCGAAAATTCAACCCAATCTCTTTCAGCTACACCCTCAACTCAACCATGATAGCCAAATTATTTTCAACGAGAGACCTGGGCCTTCATCAAGACTCGAAATTAATTTTCGATGATCATGTAGATAAAATAATTAAGAAGGCTTCCAGGTCTCTAGGCTTCATCATGAGATTAAGTTCAAATTTCAAAAAAGTAAAGCCTATAAAAGTTTTGTACTGTTCCTTCGTCCGCTCAATACTCGAATATGTGTCCGTTGTGTGGAATCCCCATTATGACATTTATATTAAACGTATTGAATCCGTGCAAAAAAGATTTCTGAAATTTTTACAATATAAGACTAAATGTACAGACTTGTGTTACCATGATAGATGTGTAAGGCATCATTTTATGCCCCTAGATCTTAGAAGAAAAACCGCCGATATAGTGTATCTAATAAAAATCCTAAATGGATCTGTTGATAGCCCTGAACTGGTAAAAAATATTAATATTCGTGTCCCTAGAGTTTCATCCCGGCACTACCGACCCTTATCACTCCCACCGACTAAAACTAATTATCGTCAGAACTCATATTTTGTCCGAGCTGCGAGGTCGTTGAATGAACTATGCCAATGCAACGATGAACTAGATTTAGATTTGCATTTGTTAAAGCCCGCGAGCATTAAAAATATTATTTCTTCTGATTTCTTTGCTCCCCCGCCTGCATAAGAATAGGTAATTTCATGTTAAGTAAGCATAATATTGTCTTCTGTTAATTAAGTGATATTGTTAATTAAGTAAGCAATTAATTTCTGTTTTTTTGTCGTGCCTCTTTGCATGCTTAGTTTTCTCTGTCGCTAGCATTATATAACTTTGTATCCTATCTGTGAAAACCTGTAACTGGCTTCGCTGATACTTATGTTACATCATCTGTCCTTGTTAATTTAAGCTGTTGGTTTTCCGAATAAAATAAAATAAATAAATAAAATAAATTATCATCCCATACGATTCATATGAACAGGTACTATAGCTGAATAAATTATTCGCCCGTATCAAATACCCACGCTGTATATATGGGGTTACTCACGTATATAAAGTCGAAAATAGCTCGACATGTTTCGGGACGGTCCGCGTCCCATAATCATGAGTGAGAAGCACTTGCGGCGATTGCTCTGCGCACACTACATATTTTCGACTTTATAGTCGTGAGTAACCTGATATAAATATATTACTTAATATGATTAAATTGTACAATTGTAAAGCACGAATCAAATAATTTATAAAATATAATAAATGTTTTGATTCACGGTTTTTGATTTTTAAGTAGTCATACTACTATATATAAATTGTAAGAGATGTCATATACTACAGAAAAAGCGACCAAGGTCCCCAGTGAGCAGGACTGGGATCGAACCAGCGACCTCCTGCTTTCGCGGCAGACGCCCTAACCACTGGGCTACCCGATCATGGCAACCAGAGTCCGAAATTTCCTAAGTATATGCAATCCTTTCTTATTTTAAACGTTTAACGTGCGTTCCGCCCATCCTACAGCTCCGACTTACGTCCAGCGCTGCCCTCTAGATCTTTACAGATTATTTTCAACTAGTAGCGAGAGATGGCGCCACCATACTGTATTCTAAATAAGTGATTTAATTCATGCTTTCAATCGTATATTAACATGTTTATTTGCTATGTACTTATTTGCGTTACTACATTTTGTCGGCTATTTTGTAAATCCAACCATACCCGTAATCAAAGATCAGCTCTAGGTAGCTAGTTGTTTTAAGCTGGTATCATTATTTTTACGTTTGACATTATTTGAGGTTGTCATTTTAGTCTCCGGAACTAAAAAATAGGCTTTAGTTGTATACATATTTTTGACGCTAACTGTACTGTGAGAAATAATAATTCTTCTTACCTTCAATAGAAGTCCCAAGCTGCGAATCTATGGTCAAAGTCTGCACTGCGGCAATCACCGGACACCAAAACAATATTCCCAACATTGCTCCTATCATGCTCGCACTTTAATATATCATTTTAAAAGAAACACACTTCACTTAACGACTTAAGTCCAATGCGTCGAAAATTAAAAAAAAGTGTTTGCGGTTAAAACGGAAAAACGCCTCCGCGTTCCCGCGCTTTCTAATGTCAAACGCGTGTTTTTTTCAGATGACGTTTTAAATCAAATACTTTTTACAAAAAATAAGCAAACATTATAAATACTATATTTAATTAACATTATCAAATTGATTGCTCGAAATTACAAAATAATTTTTAATTGACTATTTCTTTCACAAAATTAACTTTTTAAACTTTCAGCCGGTCAAAGGAATCGAAGACGTGCTGTCTTGTGTGATTTTGCAAAAGTTCTGACCGACTAGGTGTGTCTGTCACGGTTGGCGGGACACAAGAGACAACTGAGACAAAGGGGTCCGCAGGATATGTGAAATTTATCGTAATTACATGTTACAAGATAGAGCTGGATTAAATGATAAAGCGATGATTGTTTTTTAGTACAAATTATTAAAGGAATGAACAAAAGTTAAATGTATTGAAAAAAATTGTAAGCCGGCCTAAATGGAGATGCCTCATGCGGAAGTAAGTCAGAGTAAGGTTACTTTATGCGAAGTTTGAAGGCGGTCAAGCCTGCCCTCTGACATCATGCAGTAAAGAAATAAAGTTAAGTTTGGAAAAAAGCTACGTAATTACTTCATAAACTGCATAAAATAATTATTTCTGTAGATAGTAATAATGTTTTGTGGGAATCTGCAATTTGTATAAGCTGTATCTTTTTGTGTTAATAAATAAACAAATAAATAATTAATAAACTTTTAAGTTGTTGTCCAACTATTTGTCATTTGCGAAATTTTATGTGATTTCTACTTAAAATCTCTAGCTCTTTCGATCCTAAGAGGTGAAAAAAAGTGTCTCTTACACTTTCCGCGCGTTTTTCAAATCTTCCATTCCGTTACCGGCATACAAAGTCTATAAAAATATAGTATAAATATAAAAAAAATATCTATAAATGGCATGGGAAAAAATCTTGTGATCCTGTTAAGAATCGAAAAAGCTCGCGGTTCTGAGCAGAAATCCCAAAAACTTCACTTAATTAAAAAAATTTGGGGGCAGGACTCTCACCCATGGCTTGCCTGGCTCAGAACTATACTTGGATTTCAAAGATGGAAGTCAAAGATGCATAAGACGCGAGTTGTCACAGTGCGGCGTACACCTCTCCACACCCTGAGCCGAGTGATCGTTTTCGGAGGTCTAGTGCGTTGGCGAGTCACCTGCCCCTTTTCGCCGTGTTAAAAAAAACCGGCCAATAGCGACTCCACCGAGGGTTTCGCACAAAGGATGCTCCCCCCTTTTATGACCTTAGGTATATAAATATACTGGTGGTATGGCACGGAATTCTCAGTGTGCGGCAGTTATACGGTTTTCGGATTTTTTTCCTGCACTTGTGTTACAAGCTCTTGCTTTTTGCCAAATTTCGTGATTCTACGTAGATCAACGGGAAGTACCCTAAACATTTTGATTCCCATTGCAAATGCGACGATCTTTTGATTGCGTTGACGTAGAGATTTGGTTTTTTCACAGCTTCAAGAGACCGCAGACATGTGTATGTAGTATTAATTTCAACTTGCTACCTTTACGCATTCCCGAGATAAAGTGTCTGACAAGACAAAAGGGCAGACAGACGGACGGACGGACAACAAAGTGATCCTATAAGGGTTCCGTTTGTTCCTTTTAAGGTACAGAAGTTACAGAACCCTAAAAAGAGAAAAGTCATAATATTAATTTATTTCCATATCTTCCAGAACCTCGTTTGTCTTAGCTTTTTTCAAAGCAGCTTGTCTTTGCGGGACCCAAATTTTTCTAACCACTTTTTCAATTAAACCAAATTTTAGCTAATTAATAATTGTATCGCATTTTGTTTTATACTACACTTTACGTCAATCAAACTGTATAATTAGCCATGGGATTTTCGCCTCTGTTGCCTAGAAGATAAACGGTGTTTTTTTGCATATCCGGTGGAATTGTTTCCATGGCAATTATGAGTTACGGACCATAGAGGCAAAAGATTTGTTTTTTTGGCAATGGCCACTGTGACTATGGAGTTGAAATATTAGGTTTACTTTTGCTACTGCCGCGTCAGTAAAAAAATTGTAACGCTTCGTTACCAAGCACCGTAATTCGAGGGCTCTAATGTAATGTAGGGAGGGTGAGGGAAGGAGGTACTTATTGGGGACCAAAGTACGATACATGATAGCTCGCGAATTACGGGGCGTGGTAGACGAAGGATAATAAAAGTAGTAAAGCTCCCATCAGATATATCGGAACGGTTAAAAATATCTGAACACGCACTAACGATTTGGCAATAGAGGCGTTCTCAGTGTGCATGCCATGAGATTTTCAATCCGATGGTCGCGGGTTCAAAACCCGGCTAGTCCCAATGAGTTTTTCAAAACTTATGTACGAAATATCATTTGATATTATGCGGCCAGGGTTAAACATGCCAAATACGCCAACTTGGAACCGTCGTACGATTTTGTTGCTGTTGCCGTGGAAACTGCTGGGCCGTGGTGTGCGGAGGCTAAAAGGCTCGTCAAAGACCTGGGGCGGCGTTTGCGTGACAGAGGTGGCGATCCCCGATCCGGCTCCTACCTTGGTCAACAAATATCGCTTGCCATCCAGCGTGGCAATGCCGCGAGCATATTTGGCACGTTTGGACGGGGTGAGAGCCGGAGTGGGGTATAATTAGTTTATGATAGTTGTTAGCTGGTGTGTTATTTTTAGTTTTATTTTTAGGCTTAGTTAGTATTCATTTGTAATTAGTATATTAGTTGTGTCCTGACATTCATTTGTAGTATTTTTAAAATAAAGTTATTTGGAGGTTTAATGAATAATCTATTGTAAGTAACATATTATTGTTGTAAAAAAAAAAATATTATATTTTGATATTTACCAATCGCTTTTCGGTAAAGGAAAACATCGTGAGGAAATCTGACTAATCCCAGTAAAGCCTACTTTAAACGCGAGATTGTAAACAAACGGATATGTTAGGTTAGGTTAGTTTAAAATATCCCTGGTCAAAGTATAAACTGTCGGGAGTTCACAATGTAACGGTGACATCGTCCTTGGCGTGAAATAGGTTACGTTTGAAGTCCTTCTTTGTGTCCTGCTAGTCTATTATGGTCGGGTTTTTATCGTTTATCACCGAGATTGTCACGTTTTAACAAGTATGTAAGTGCGAAAGTGACGCATAGCGTGATAGTCGATAAAATGGCAACCATGCTAACCCTTCTGGCCTGGGTGCGTAGCCAAGATGCCAATCGCTCGCGCTCAGTCGCTAACGAAACGCAACTGTCATTGTCACACTAATAAGGAAGAGTGATAGAGAGAGGTAGCTACGATACGTTATTAAGCGTGAGCGATTGGCATCTTGGCTACGCACGCTGAGTTCTTTGCGTACTAAAGTGCTCAACTCCGCAGTGTTCGCGGCCAAAGCGTCATAATTCTGAATTATCAAGTTGCCAAGTTTATAGCCCCCAGTTTTTATTGAACTGATCGCAATCAGAAGATTACTGTTTCATCTATACCACAACTTAACCGAATTCGAAACATTGACCGGAAAATGTGATTCCACACACAAAAAAAGAATCGCAAAGCATTCAATGTACATTTTATAAAGAATTGGCTTAACAACTTTACTATTTTAGCACTCATGTCCATTTTGATTTTATATATATATGTTCCACCTCCTCCTTTCGAGGAGTTGGTCTATAGTTAACAGTCAACACGCTGGCCCAAAGCGGATTGGAGACTTCACATAAATCTTTGAATTTCTGTCGTATTTGTAAAAATGACCCCACCAAAAACATACTGTAAAAACTAGCCAAGTCCCGATGGAGCTGCATGTTTATCTCTAAAAAGTAATGAAATTTAGACAAAGTTCCAGTAAAGGATGGTACGGCAGTGTTTGCTTCGCGCTCGACTTGGCGGGGGCACTACCGTGCCCCCCGATATGTCCACTTTGTATAAAGTACAAATACTTATTTTACATCTAATTAAAATATATTTTTAAACGTTATTTTTAAAATAATAGATTAATCTTCTGTGTGTGTGTGTGTGTGTGTGTGTGTGTGTGTGCTGCTGTAATTAATTTATATTAAATACCTACACTCATTAAGTCATTAGAACAAAGATGTTAAGAGGCGCGAAATTCTATTATCTGTTTTTAAAAAAAGTGGTCGAAGTCCATAAAACTCTATACACCATAATATGATGTAACTTTATACAAATACGACATATAATTGCGTATCAAACTGAACAAACTTAGATTGTTTTGTTTCTTATTGGAAATATGTAAATAAAAAGCTTTGTAATTGTTTTAATGTGTTTTATGGTGATTAGCCTCTACATGTGTAGAAACGGTAGGATCTTTAGACCAGAGGTCGTGGTTTCGTATCCTGGCATTTATCACATTCACATATCTAGAAATAAATACTGCAACGAAATTGCTGAAAAAATACGATCACTAAATATTACCGATGTGAAATGAAATTGATTTTTTTCTTCTTAAAACGATTTGAAACAGAAAAAGCTCCTGTTTCGGAATAAAATATACGAGTATTATTAAATTGCAACGGTTAACACTCACGTATTTTTATCGCAATAGGCGTGACATTTTTCGACTGCTTCGGGCAGTCATAGTCCGACAGACAGAGTGGTGTTGTAACGCGTCGACTTGAGAACCTCCTCCGTTTTTTTCGTCGGTTGAATAAAATACGTGAGTACCGTTGCAATTTAATATCAGTATGACTCACGAAAGTTTAAATTATATAAAATATATATGTTTTCGCTTTCTAGAAAGGGCCTCTGCAGATCTTGCATGGAAACAGATGAAAAAGCCACCCTAAGACATTCTTGATCAGCCAGCCAGAATCAGAAAACTATGAAAAATGGGCTTAACGATTATCTAATTATGGATGACACCAAGTAGATTAAGTAGATATAGGGTAATTAGTTAAGATAATGTTATAAAATCGTCAGTAGTAACAGTTACAACAAATTAACCTGCAAATTAAAATCTAGACTTGCTTGAAATAAAAAATTAAAACAGTTACATCTGACATTTTAGTAAAATGACAATTTCGCCTTAAGCACCTCGTCTCAAAGCCGTTTTTTCATTGATATTGTGTTTTATTCCGTTCTTTTAATATTTTGCTCGTTAAATGGCGAAATTAGGCGATTTCCCACGTGTCAGAAGGCGAACGAACTGGCGAACAAAGAATCGCGTAAGGAATTGTGTGGATTTCCAAAATTACAGGTTTTCTAGTGGGCGTGGGATTCTTTTACGCACGTGGATGCACCTTCATATACTTACCCAACTTTTTGCAGTATTGTCAACCGCTGACATAGAAATAAATCAAAGATATAGTATAAAATAACTGGATATCCAATCAGTCAAAAACACGCCGCCATAATAGTAGATTACGTACCGGGCCCTGTAAAGTAAGAAATGTCTCAGATCTCGTGTAATTGTCGTCCGAAGCGAAGCTGTGGTTTGTCACTTGGGATCTGAGGCTTTCTTATTTACTGGCTAAGGTGTCTCTATCACTCTTCCTTATTAGTGCTACAAAAATAGTTTCGTTTCGCGACTGAGCGTTAGCGATTGGCATCTTCGCTACGCATCCTGTGTGCGTACCATGAGTTTCACACAACTGTATTCGATAGTGACTGCGTCGCTCTAAAGTTATGTCCGTCTCGCTCCTACCATTTCTCTGGCAGGAGCGAGACGGATATACTTCTTCTTAGCGTTTTTACAGGCTTAAATATGCCACGGCTCGGGTAGCCTGGGGTCCACTTTGGCAACTAATCCCAAGATTTGACGTAGGCGACCTCAGACTTTCCAACCCAGAGCGTAAACTAGGCCTTATTGGGGTCCATCCGGTTTCGTCACGATGTTTTCCTTCACCGAAAAGCAATTGATACTCGTAAATATCAAAGGTTCAATACATTTATTTTCAAAATATATACAGTAAGTGTAACAACTTACCTAACTACCTACCTCTACCTAGGTACCTTAAATCTAAAATAGGTCCTAGAGGCATTGTACCTAGGACGCTGGTAGCATTTCCTCGTTGTATCGCAATGCTATCAGCGTTGTGCGAGGAGCCACCAGCTCTTCGGTCACCAGTAACATCAACCAGACGTTTCGCGATTTCTACAAAAAACTTGCGTGCGCTGGGACCCCATGGATCAATATAAAAAAAAAGATAATATCAAATGATATTTCGTACCGAAAAACTCATTGGTACGAGCCGGCAGGATTTGAACCCGAGACCTTCGGATTGAAAGTTGTTCACGCACCTGGCTGTAAACACTTTACTTCACTTTTCCCGGTTGGTTACTGACTATGTGATGTCTTGTAAATAAACCACAATTAATTAATGTGCTTATTATTTATTTCCATGTTAACAAACAGGTGACAAACAGTATACTCAGATTGGCGCCATCTTGTCTAGAGAGCGAAACCGGGCATAGAGGTTAAGGTTGTTATACACCGTCTTGTGTAAGGGTTAGTACATACACTACAGGCTTGTCAATGCTTAGACCCCATTGTTTTAGGAAAGCATCTAGTTATCTAGTTTCATTTGGGATAAGCGCCATCTGTTGGGAAATTCGATCCCTTCTAAAAACTATTTACATATGTGCGGCAATTTAAATCTCAACAAAAGCCTTATGTCATACCGGGCCAACAACGCTCAGAAAATACGGTAAAAAACTCATGATAAGAACTGTACTCAATTCTTTAATAGCTTTAGTAGTGGCGTATCCCTGTACTGAATCCTTTAATGGGTGGCGTGTCCATACTAAGTTGCCTAGCGATAAAACAAAGAGGGTAATTATCTCTTTATCACGGGATCTGCAGACGCGCCGGATTTATTATTAATTCAATAACACCAGGGAATAGAGTAGTGTTGGGACATACTTAATATCGATACTCCTAAATGAGTAGCTTAACATCAAGCTCGGGTACCTAAGTCAATCTGTCATAATTATTATGCGATTTTGTTACAGTTTTACAGTCACATCTATAAATATGTATACTTACTATAAATATGTTGTTTTTGTTGGTTAGGGCGTCTGCCGCGAAAGCAGGAAGTAGCTGGTTCTATCCCAGCCCTGGGCACTGGGACCCTTGGTCATTTTTTCTGTAGTAGGTATATGACATCTCTTTCAATTTATAATTATTTATATATAGGGGCATTTTCAGTAAAAAGTGCACCAGTTTAATGAAAACGGGTCCTCGATTTTCTATACAAAAAAATTGTCAGTTTTTTTTAAATTGAAATAAAGAAAATGTATGAAGAAATGCGTTACGGAACACTGTTATTCTGGTTATAAAAAACCGAAAGGACAGGATACTTACCCTATTTTTGAAAATGCCCATAGTATGACTACTTAAAAAAACATATATAATAAATGATTTAAGTCATGCTTTACAATTGTACTGTATACATGTATACATTTATCGATAGTTTCGCCTCACTATAGTGCGGGCGTATATAAGTGACCCGTGAATTTTGACCGCCGCGATCCTCTCGGCATAAAGGCATTGTATGGTTGTTAATGGATGAAAACAGGGGCCAATGACACGTCAGACACACAGTATACATTTACAGCATATTAAATGAAAACAAAAGATTTACTCATATCGCAGAGCAATCGCCGCAAGCGCTTCTCACTCGTGGTTATGGGACGCGGACCGTTCCGAAACAAGTCGACTTTATTGACGTGAGTAACCCGATATAAGGAGCTTTCTATTAAAAAATATTGATTTACTCGTTTTTTTGGGTTACTGATCGTGGCAAACGCACACTTTAAGTAGTTATTTACGTTTTATGGCTAGAGTAGGTACGAGTGTACTGCCAGCAAGGTATTCCTAACATCTTAATCCTAATCAGTTATGCTTGAGAGAATCTCTTCTTGGGCTCCACTACTCTACATACGTGCGACAAAAAAACCGGCCAAGTGTGAGTCGGCCTCAACCATCGAGGGTTCCGCACAAAGGATGCTCCCCCCCCCCCATTTATGACCTTAGGGTATTTAAAATACTGGTGGAACGGAACTCTCAGTGCGCGGAAATTATACGGTTTTCGGATTTTATCCCGTGATTGTGCTACCAGTTCTTGCTTTTTGCCAAATTTCGTGATTCTAGGTCAACGGTAAGTACCTACCCTATACATTTTGATTCCCATTGCGAATGTATGGTAAATGTGACATAAACGGCCGTATCTTTGGTCTGCGTTGACGTAGAGGTTTCGTTTTTACACAGCTTCAAGGGATTGCAGATTGTGTATGTGGTATTAAGTTAATGTACTGATTGTTATAGTTTTGTATCATATCTGAAGAGTTTCTATTAAAATTCAAGTCGTTACTTCCCCAAGTGCGAATGCGAATAAGCCAAGCAAATAAACAATGGAATCAAAATGGCGGTGAAACTGCTAATTTCACACAATATTTACTGAAAAAACTGGCCAAGTGCGTGTCGGACCACGCAGTTGTTAGTTCCGTACCATCATTCGATGAAAAAAAGCACTAAGTCCTTTTATAATAAAGTTTTTTTGGTAAAAACTCAAAAACGGCTTGACCAAATATGTTCAAAATAATTTTCGTGGTAAGTTCGTCTCGTAATCCATCTTCCTTATTTTTTTACATTTTTTGGACCTGGTTAGAGTGGGGGGACACTTTTTCACTTTCAGAGCCATTATTGCTGAAAATATTCGATTAACCATTGTTCAAAAAACCTTTATTTTATTTTTAAAGACCTATCAGATTTGTGCCACAAGTACCTACATATTTGGCAATTTTTTTTTTGACATTTAGTTATATGTATGGAGTGCCCCCCGCTAAAAATTGTTTTTTCCGAAAGTAATATGCAAAACTAAGTAGCGGCACACAAAATACACATCTGGTTGTAATATTATTACCATATGTTCTTTAGTTACTGAGTAAACCCGCCAGTTAGTTACTGACATACGGACGGACGGACAGACTGACTGGACGCAACTATAAGGGTTCCGTTTTTGCCATTGCTATGGAACCCTAATAAAAACCCCGTTGCAAATAAATTCGAAGTTTATTTTCGTTTGGTACAGTCACCAGATATATCCGAGCTGTCAAAGTACTCACAAATATCTGAACAAGCTCCTAATTCATTAACAAGAGGCGTGTTATAAATTGAAAGATATGTCATATACTACAGAAAAAGTGACCAAGGTCCCCGGTGAGCAGGGCTGGGATCGAACCAGCGACCTCCTGCTTTCACGGCATGACAAAACATGAATCAAAACATTTATTACATTTAATAAATGATTTGATTCGTGCTTTACAATTGAACAGAGGCGTGCCCAGATATTTTTGATCACCATGGTAGCTCCAATATATCTGATGGCGACTGTAAAAGTTCAATATTTATTTCATTGGTTTCTAGAATTTCTGTAAAAAATTCAACTGTCTAACCATCACAGTTCATGGGATACAGCCTGGTGACAGCCGGACTAACGGACAGACAGGGACAGCGGAGTCTTAGTAATAGGGTCCCTTAAAAATAAAACTAAATACATTAGGTATCTATCAAATATTTTATTTACCTTAAGTAGCATTATTTCTAAAATCAACACTATAATCGCCTTCAATCGAACTTCCTAACAATGTAAACAAAAGGCATCAGCAGTTTCGTCACTGTTTCTCCTTGTATTTTCACACGACCTCATCAAACACCACTGAAACCATTCACTGCTGAAACGGTCGTATTATCGTAATGTACAAAACATAAGATTAATAATTATAAATTGAAAGAGATGTTCATATAATTTAAACTTTCGTGAGTTATACTGATATTAAATTGCCATGGTTAACACTTTGTCGCGCGCGACCCGTTGCCTACGCCGGTCTCGGGCAGTGATGCCCAAGCCGCGAAGGTGATAACACCACTCTGTCTGTCCGACGATGACTGCCCGATGCAGTCGAAACATGACACGCCTATTGTGATAAAAATACGTGAGTGTTAACCGTTGCAAATTAATACGAAAGAGATGTTATATACTACAGAAAAAGTGATCAAGGCCCCCGGTGAGCAGGGCTGGGATTGAACCAGCGATCTCCTGCTGACGCCCAAATTGTATAAGATAAATAACTTAATGATGAAGATTTCATTAAAATGATTTTCTACTCCAACACTTCTATCTGTCAATTAGATGACTGACAGCGATATTAAAAAAGTATACATTATAACGTTGTCTATGGTATTCCATAAGAACACTGCTCCTATGGATTTTCATACAATATATTAGCACTGTTTTTTTTTAAATTCCTTTAGTGGGCATACATCTTCCACATTCTGCCACTTTTCTAGATTTTGCTTTTTACGCTATTTTAGCTGTCGTAGAAAAACTAGCGTATGCAACAGTTCATAACTGGTTCTTAAAACTCTCGGGTCTATTATTACAGAACAATTCGTCTCGTCGGCGAACGGCGACCCTCAAGTTTTAAGAACCCTTATTATATCACTGATGCATAAACTACTATAAAAGTTAGGTTGTGCCGATCAACATAGTGGTTTGTTTATATTGTTACCAAGTTGCATTGACGGCGATTATACATTTCTTAAAATCGAGAAAACCGGACGAATCCGCACAAGGCTTGTGGGAACCGCCCTTCGTGCGATTATGTCACCGATCGCTTCCAGGACTTCTATTTCTTACTCTTCTCAGCTTTCTCTCTCTTCCTCTTATTGATAGGGTTTCTCGGATCGTAGATGTCAAACCAGTCGTCCCCTTTTGTGGAGGCGTCTTTCGCGAGGAGGGGACCCTTTTCTTCAAAGCGGAGGGTGTGACCGAGCCTATAATAATAATAATAAATAAATAATAAATAAATATTACTGGACATTCTTACACAAATAAAATAAAAATAAAATGGAAATAAAAGGAGTACATTTTATCTATGCAGCTGACATATTCTTGGGCGAAATGAAATACAAAAACAAACTGATATGCAGTCCCGTACTAATTTAATTTAACGTCCAAGGAATCAATATATCCAAGGAGTAAAAATGTCGTCAAAGCAAATATGTCTAAGAGTCAAAATGTCCAATGAGTGAATGAGTAAATCAAAAGGTTCAATATGACCATGGGTCAAAACGTCCAGGATTACAGTTTTTGAACCACTTGCTACGCTCGTGGCTTAGTTTTGCAATATTTCGCTTACTTAGGTCTCAATATAAGTAGGTACGAAAGTTAAACAACAACTAATGTGTGATAGAGACGTTCGTAGTATAAATATCATAATATAAATTAAAAACCCAGTTTACCGATAAATATTCATATGTCTAAATTTACCATTCGTCACTGTTAAGGTTGTCATCCTCCGCCCCCGCCTCCGCTTCCGCCTCCGCTCCCGCTGCCGCCTCTGACGTAGACGCCTTCTCCTTTATAGCATGTAGTTTGTTCTTGAACTTGGCTAGCAGCTCTAAAGTGAAGCTTTCTCTGTAACAAGTATAGTGGAACCTCGGTAACACGAATTAAAAAAAAACTATATCGTGTTATCGACTTTTTTGTTGAGTATACAGTAGATCTTCTTCGTTTTTTTAAATAAGAAATGCTTTGGGCTTAGCGTTGAGACGTTAGATTTTCAATCAGGAGGTCGCGGGTTCAAAGTTCAAACCATGGCCTGGTACTATAGCCACTACAGGTTTTTTTTTTATGCTATAGGTGGCAAACGAGCAAACGAATCGCCTGATGGTAAGTACCTATATCGTTTTTTCTTTCGTCTCCTCAGTTAGGTATTTCAGTTACTTAAGTATTTTTTTTATACTATCGTAAGGCATATTAATATAATAATGAATTACGGATAACAACACGGAATCATGTATTTTTAGTCACCTCAAGTATACTTAGAGCTCAAACAGAATCAACCTCAACCGGTGCAAAATACATATTAAGTTATTAACTAATTATGCCCATTTTTAGAGTAATTAAACGTCATTTAAAGGTCGCTCACAGGGAAGCAATTTTCAGTACAAACATGTATGAAAATAAATTAAGGCATTTATAAATCGAATACTAAAACGTTTTTATGGTTTTTTTTACAGTTTTTCTACTAGTTATAAGCAATTAAAAAAAATGTTACTTCAAATTTAGATTTTTGGGTTAGTAAATTTTTTAATTTGTATTTGGTTAATTGCAAAACAGAACAATCTGAGCGACCTCTAAATCAGTGACAAATGAGTTTAAATTGGGTACACAGAATACTATCTCATAATAGAATAAGTGGAGCCTTGTGGAGGTAAAAAATATCATACTTTTTTTACCTCCATACAAAGTTGGACCACACTACTGTCTATTATATACATCGTCGTCTAGTACCCACACCACAAGCCTTATTGAGCTTACCGTGGGATTAGTTCGATTTGTGCAAGATTGACTTATTTTGAAAAAATAAGTCCCGCCGAGTTTCTTGCCGGTAATAATCTTCTCGGGCTGTGGTGTAGGGATAGAACCGGTAGTAGCTTTTTTTTGACGTTCATAAGTGCAATGTAATGTGCCTAAATTGAAAAATAAAGATATTTATCATTTATCATTTTATCATTGTCCTGTAATATTTATTTATTATTATTTATTTAACCTCCACCGGTGCTGCGCGCAGCGAGGCGCAACGCAGTACTGCGTCGTCGCGCACGGTACTCGACGCTTGATAATGGAATTCTAAGTATTCCGAAACATATCGTGCCTACTGACTAAAAAACACGTTAGTGTTGTACGTAATTTATTAGTAGTTACTGTTACAAAGGATCAAAATGATATATTTCCAGCGAGGATTCCGGATTCTACTTTAGAATCCTGAGCGTAATGAGGGATTCAAGCGTTAACGCCCAAGACGAAAATAATTTTGATACCGTGTGACACACATACTGCTTTTCAAACCAACTAAGAGGAAATAAACAAAGCCGAAAACAGCATCATATCAACACGATGCCCCCAACAAAACGTAAAAATATGTAGTCCTTGAACAGAAAAGTGCCACTTTGATCCCTCCCAGCAGTGAAGAAAGTGCCACTTTGATCCCTCCTAGCTTGAGCAGAAAAAACCCTTTTATGCATAGGTGGTGTGAAAAATATATTTCAGTTAAGTATGTCTAGAAAATATTCAATAATCGCCCCGGGTACCAGGCTCCAGAGGGGTGCCAAGCGGCAGGGCAAATACCACCGGGTTTGGTAGCTTAGTTGGCAGAGCGATGGAAATGTATACCAGAGCTGCGGGTTCGAATCTCGCCCGAGGTCATCCATTTTTCCACTTTCCCTTTTTTTATAAAATCCGGTATCGTTCGTAGAAGACTGTTTAAAAAAAAACGAAAAAAAATTGTATATCATTTTATTTGGAATAAGTAGCAAAAAGAAATATTTATTACATGTCATATTTTTCTACATTAGACTCGTTGGGCAATGTAAAATAATACTTTGAGTTTATTATATCGTAATTGGTTTTGTACAATTTGAGTAAATAATTAAAATAAAGATAAATAAGCATATAAAATGCACAATACTACTAAATCTTGTTCCAAATACAAAGTAAGGTTAATGTGGATATGACCGATAGACGGTCATATCCACATTAACCTTACTTTGTATTATATATTTTGGGCAAGTCCGTCTACCGATATCGTCTGATTTCATTGTTGCATTTGTAGGCATACCTACAGGTATACAAACATGTAAGATCTTGCCATAAATGACGGACTTTCCTTCAAAAAATATTCCGGTCTTATCCATATTGACCTTAACTAGGTACTACATTATATGTATATTTCATTATAAGTTATATTCAATAGAAACTCTCGTAAGTATTGGACTTATTAATCTACTTAATATCACCGTTCCGAAACATGTCGAGCTATTTTCGACTTTATTGACGTGAGTAACGTAATACAAGTACATTCATAAGTTATATTAAAAAAATAATGTGTATAAATAAGTGTTTTCTCCTGTAACTTCATACAAGTAGATTAATAAGTTATATTCAAACAAATAATGTCTTTAAATAAGTGTTTTATCCTGAAACCTTTGTACAATTCCCTTAAAACTAAAATATACACATCTCTTTAAAAATTGCAAGTATGATGATACATTTTAATTAAAGAAATAAGAATTTATTTATTTTTTATTTTAGCCTAGCCGCAATTATAGATATATTGTACCTAAAGTTCAATTAGAAACTTTAGTATCTTACCATAATTGAGTCGCTTAGCGTCAAACGGTAAATCCATGTGTTAGATTATGCGATTTTTGGTATTAAGAGGTAAGTACGAATAATAAGGTACATATTTTCTGAGAGTCGAATGGATTTATCCCAGTTTGAAGTTTCGACATAATTATGTTCCCTTTCATAACGATAAACTAACATTAAATAAATGAAGCATATATGTAACAAAAGCGATGATACCCCAAATGACCCAGTAATTGAACTTTTAATTTTTGCCCCCTCTTTTATCGGCCATTTTTCATTTAAAATTATTTAAAATATGTGATAAATCTTCTTTCAATGTGTCTGCGTTAAATTTGTTTATAACTATTCCAAATTTTAAATCGGTAGCTTAAGTAGTTCTAGAGATATTTAACGATGTGACAGACAGACAGACAGTCTGAGTCGCACCATAAGGGTTCCTTTTTTACCATTTGTGTATAAATAATCACATTTTATCACCTAATATCATTCAAACATTCATCCAAATCATCGGAATCATTAATAACAGCTTCATCCCAAGGCCCATAAATATTATCCTTATACCTCTGCCATCGCACGAACATAACAGGACAATACACACACAAAACACACACCAAAATAACAAAATACAACATCAAAATCCTCGACACAGTATACAAAAGAAACACTGTCAAAAACAATGTAAAAATAGTTAACGGTAGAAACAATTTAGTACCAAGTAACACTTTAAAAAGTTGCGGACTCAATACAAAAAATATAACAGACACTGTTAATAGCACAAAAGCATCAAAAGGAGTTGACAATCTTGATGCTAAACATACAGAACCAAAGATGGCGGCATTTATTGATAAAGATTTCGATACTAAAGCTACCGGCACGTCGTAGTCAAAGAAAATCAAATGTATTAGCATCATAATAACCCCCCAAGCGTATATAGTGTCAGTACTCACTGTATCTGTCAATGTATGCAAAATCGGCGACACTAAATAACCTATAACTAGGTACACTAAGACAGTTTTTAAGTTGCTACGCAACTCGCTACCTTCGA
Organism: Lathronympha strigana; assembly: GCA_949128165.1. Classification (NCBI taxonomy): domain Eukaryota; kingdom Metazoa; phylum Arthropoda; class Insecta; order Lepidoptera; family Tortricidae; genus Lathronympha; species Lathronympha strigana. The sequence goes on along the minus strand of OX421926.1, from coordinate 8,935,223 downwards.
TAACTAAATATAATACATAACTACATATAGTCACAGTTGCAGATAAATATATAACTGTATACGTTTGTACCCAAATGTTATACATGTAAGTGAATAGGACAGCGTATAACACACATATAGATAGTCTTAGTACAACCCGAAATGATCCTTCAATAGCTTCTCTTAAGGTCACTTTTTCAACGAACAGATTCTTCTTCAAATCTTCTAGAAACTTCGAATCAGTATAGTTGTCGGGATAGTCTCGATTTTCGTACAAATTCTTGACCCAAGGTTTTCTTTTGAACGGTTTTCTTGATACTTTCGTACGTCTGCTTCTGAAAATATGTTGATTGCTTCATTCTTCTTGATTTTGAGTGCACACACAATTTTATACCGTAAATATTATGACGTATGGTGCATTTTAAGTTGTAACACCACAATTGAAAGTTTTCACATAAACGAATGTGAAAATGGTATACTCTACGACTTAAGGTTCAAAATTTGACCGTCAAAAATAGAAGTTTAGCAAAAATATTGATATTGTGGGATCAACTATTTTCGAACTTTAATGTTTTATTATTATTTAAAAACTACACTAAGTTTTTTTTTTTTATGCTATAGGGGGCAAACGAGCAAACGAATCACCTGATGGTAAGCGATTAACGTCGTCCATGGACACCCGTAACACCAGAGGTGTCGCAAGTGCGTTGCCGGCCTTTAAGGTGGGAGTACGCTCTTTTCTTGAAGGTTTGAAGTATCTACTTAAAACTACCATAAAAACTATAGGGGCCTAAACTATATGTAAAAACGTCCCCGCTGCCACCTGATAAGGTGCCCATAAGGCTGGCTGCGTTACCTCGCTGAGTGGCTGTGTCACCGTAGAATTGTGGGTACCGTTAGTTTATAAACTAACTAGATTGTAAACAAACGGATAGGTTATAATATCACTAATCAAATTATAAACTGTCGGGAGTTCACAATTTAACGGTGACAGCTATACCAATGGGAGCTACCGTATCCGCTCACCAGGCGGCGCCACTCATTCGTGGGTCCTGTGTCAGTATGAGAGAATTGTCAAAGTGACGTTTGAAATGTTCCCGCAGGACCCACGTTCCACTAGCGCCCCTAGCGGAAAATCGACTCGCGGTAATCCTCATTGGTTGAGGGACGACCCAGATCATTAAGCAAGTATTTTTTTTTTTTTAGTTTTGTTATCTTACTGATATTCAACGGAATGACTACACGTTGGAGGCCTTCCCATGTTTGAGGTTTTTTCAAACATAAAATAGAACACGAAAACCAATGGAGAGACGAACTTGACGTGTTTCTTGATGACTGGAATATTGCTCATGGCCCGGATGCGTGGTAAAACAGGCTTTTACCCAACAGTGGGACCGTCAGGGCTTCAAATAAAAAAAAACCTGTTGTACAGTCACCTGCAATAGTATAGGACTATATGAAGGCTGCAAAATAATCTGACACATTCTTGTTTGCGTCTTCATAGCGTCATATACTATTGCAGGTGACTGTACTCCTCATACAGAACAACATTTGTTCAGCGACTTTTAAAAATAAAGTGGATTTAGATTTTTATTACACTTTAAATTTTTTTAGAAGACGCAGCTTTACTTAGAATTTTTTCCTTTAGGCTCCTTCATAATAAATAAAAATATTTACCTGGCAGCTCCTTTCTTAGGTAATTTCTCCTTCATCTTCTTATATTTCTCCTGTTCTTCCACATAATCTTTGTACATCTTGTTGTCTTCTATTGTTTTCGGTCTATCTTCTGTCTCTTCTTTTTTCTCCTGTTTGTCTTCTTTAGGCGCGTGCATTTCTTTCTTGAGCTGCTTTATTTCGTTTCTTATTCTGTCTCTGCAAAAAGGTAATAACGAATTCTACTATCTATATTTCATTTTTTTAGCGTTTTCGTTCTATAAGTTGTATCTTAACAATAAATCTTTAAGTCAATTGTTAATAACAAATTCCTAGCGGCTATAATAGGAACGCTTCCGTCTTACAATGACTTGAACATATAATGACAAGGCCCATAAAATGACCACATCGCGAATGTTCTAGAACATAAAATGATCACTTAAATATAAATAAATAAAATAAAAAAATAAACTTTTCAGGGTTCCGTAGCCAGAATGACAAAAACGCAAACTTTATAGTTTCATTTATAACGGGTTACTCACGTCTATGAACTCGAAAATAGCTCGACATGTTTCGTAACGGTCCGCGTCTCATAATCATGAGTGAGAAGCGCTTGCGGCGATTGCTCTGCGCACACCGCATCATAAACTTTAAAGTGTAATAAAAATCGCCGCAAGCGCTTCTCACTCATGATTATGAGACGCGGACCGTTCCGAAATATGCCGAGCTATTTCGACTTCATAGACATGAGTAACCCGATATAAGTATATTAATATGTCCAATACTCACGGGAGTTTTCTATTTAAAACTTTATAGTTTCGTCCAGTCCGTCTGTCTGTCACAGCGGTTTTACTCAGTAACTATAAAGCATATGTGTGTGTGGTCATTTTATGGACCTAGACATTTTGTGCCCATTGTGAGACTAACCCATAAGAATGGTCACCGTGACAAAGTACGAAATGGTACATTAAATTAAATCCCTTGACCGTAATCCTTTCTCAAGTCACAATATGTTCACGATAATATTGTGAATAATTGTATTTTAAGCAAAGAAAAACGTGTTTTTATTACAACATGACTTTAATGACAGACGTTTATATTTCATTCGGAAACCAAAGAGAACTCGGCATAAAAAAAAATCTAAAAAGGCTAAACACAACAACTACCTCTCTTTTCTCCTCTCCTTATCCCGCTCCATCCCAATATAATATTCCTCTTCCTCACTCTCGCTCTTCCGTCTCTTTTCCTCGGGACTGCTGCTGCGCCGTTCCGGACTCCTTTTTTTAAGTTTATCCCTTATACTGGACACGGCTGCCGCAGTTTCCTCCTTTTTTTCGTTAATTTCCGCTTCCGTTGGCTCTTTATCTTTTTGTATTTGTTCTTCTAATTCTGGAAAACATGACAAATTTAAAACTTGGTAAAAAACTCCTCCTTCCAAATCCTCGCCAAAAGGAAGAAGACAAACTTACCAGCAGTAGTTATCTATATCACCGCTTTGCCTTCATCAGACACTTCGGGCAGGCAGATAAACAGACGGACAGACAGAGAGACAAACAGCCGGACAGACAAACAGACAGACAGACATACAAACAGACAAACGGACAAACAGACGGACAGACAGACAGACAAACGGACGGACAGACAGACAGACAGACGATTTCTTACCAGCAGCAGTCATCTTGCTAAGTTTAGGGTCTTCCAACAGATCGTGTGTGGATTTGGGCTTCCCTCTGTACTCCATTGCTTCGCCCTCATCTTCTTCAGCTTCCTCTCCAAATGACAGCAAGCCGAAGTTTCTAGAACAAACATTTATTATTGAAAGAGATGTCATATACTACAGAACTTAAAAAATCACGTCAATCGTCGCTCCGTTTTGCAAGACGAACAAACAAACAGACACACAGACTTTCCCATTTATAATATTAGTAAGTATGGATTTGACTGTATGGCATATGTTTTGTCTGTATATATTCTGGATCTTTGGGCGCGCAGAGACCTACCTAAGTTTAAATAAGTCATTATTTTTTACAAATAAAAATACGAGATACAAGAACCTATACTTACTTAACCGCTGGCGCTCTTTCCTTCTTTTTTTTAGTGACTTCCACGGGTTTAGGCGCCGACATCCGAGGGACAATATCACCGTAAGGGTCAATAATGACATTCGCCGCTGTGATCTTATGCGGGTGCTCTGGCCGGTCATCGGGGCCAATCAGACCCTCGGTCAGCTTGAGCACATTGTAGATTGTCTCACCTGCAAAATAATGGGTTAAATAAATAAAAAAACATTAATTCACAATATTACATCAAAATACAAAAGGTCAAAAACATTCTTAGCAAGCAACAGCAACATTCTAGCCTTTGCGCCAGGAAAGAACCTACGCAAGCATCACATTCTCCCTAGCACGCATTGCATAAAAACCAACGCCTCCCCCAATTCAACGTCGTCTCACAAGCCAAGGGGACAAGTAATAATTACTTTGTTGGGAATATTTGTTGCATTTTTCTTCAGCGGCCCCCGCTGAGTGCACCGTACGGCTCATGAGTTAAATTGGTAATTGATTTTCTGTATTCAATACACCTTATAAAGCCTAACTCTAACTGATTCAATTATCATCTTTCCATTATTTTTAAGTTTCTAATAATAAAAACATCTACCGTAAGAAAGTACTTCTTAAACGGCGAGTGGAGTCTCAAATTATATTGAGAATTCACCACTAACAATGTGCTACCCCACTTAATTATTATATTTAATCAAAAACATCTGTGAACGATACTAAGGGGTGCTAAGAGCCCCCCTAAGGCGCATACGAGGGATATGGTGGAGTAATTCGGGGCCACGGGTGTGTCTCGGTAGCTCAGTTGGAAGAGCGATGGGCTGGTATCTCAGAGTCGCAGGTTCGAGTCCCGCCCGAGGTCATGAATTTATCCACTTTTCCTTACTTTCTGAGAAGTATAGGTGTGTGTGTGTTTCTAAATGTTTTTTTTTACGAATGATGAGTGGTAAATGCTACAGCTTATCTTTGGGCTGTGTTTGCCAGAAAAATGACAAATGTGTGTTTTTTTAATGTTAATTAATATTTAAAAAAAAACTTTCACATTTATAGTTTTTCTTCAAACAATTGTTAAGTTTTTAATAGAATATAATATTGTCTTCTGTTACCGCGATTGTTATTCATTGAAATTAAACACTTTAGAACGGATTAATCGCGTTTATTAACACCATGATCCAGTAACTTTTTTGATCGACGGGGAGAATTCGCATTCTCTCAGTCATCATCTTAACCCTGTGAAAAGGAGTGCTGTAAAGGGCTCGAAACGTAGGATCATGGTGTTAATAAACGCGATTAATCCGTTCTAAAGTGTTTAATTTCAATTTTTAATGGAATATATGAAATTTTTACGAGTGACGCGTTGGTAGCAAATTACAATGGTAAGCAGCGTCCGTAGTATCGACGCCAGCAACACCAGTAACAAAGCAGACAGTTGCCAGACTCAGGTGAAAGGCAATACCTCGTTGAAAGAACCCGGTGGATATTAAACTTACCGGTGACCTTTCCGAAGATGGTATGCTTGTTCTGCAGCTCCGGAGTGGGTCCGAGGGTGATGAAGAACTGTGATCCGTTGTCATCCTTGCCAGCATTGGCCATGGCCACCAGACCTCGCCGGTTGAACCGGAGACGGGTGTGGAACTCATCCTGAAATTGTTTTTTGGCATATAAAAAACCAGCCCAAAGTAAGAGCGAGTCGGAACCAACCCCCGCATTTAGGACCTAGGTACTTAAGAATTCTGGTGGCTCGGAACTCTCAGTGTGCGACAGTTATACGGGTCTTGTCCACAAAGTGATATAGGGATTCCGCTTTTTCCTTTTGATGGACGGAACCCTAAAAAAGAGAAAAGCATTTGTCTCATTGTCCGTGTAGCCATGATTGTTGTTAAAAAAAAAGACCATCTACGAGTGTAGATTAATTTGTTATACACCGGTTAGAATCATTATATACAATGTGTAAAGAAAAATACCTTAAAAGGTGCCCCATAAATAGATTCTCCACCCGTACCATCTCCTTGAGGGTCTCCACCCTGAGCTATGAAGCCCGGCACTACTCTGTGGAATATTGTGCCTGGAATAGTTAAGTAATATGTTAAATAATAATAAAAAATAATAATTTTTGTAAATGCCCAAGTAGAACCAATGGGAGATGACCAAAGCAGGTTGCAGAATGGTAGCTAAGGTTGGCAATGAGTCAGTGTGCAGACCTTGGGGTCTTCTTTGGGAACTTGTCCCAATTTTGGCATTGACGGTAGTTTATGAAAGTAACTGCCATCTAACCCTATATATTGTATTATTACAATTATACATCATAATTAATTGTTGTATAGTCAACAGTTTCAATTAAACAATATTCAATCCATATTTTAAAGAACTTACCATTATAATAACCTTCCAAACACAATTGTATGAAATTGCGGCATGCTTTGGGCGCCTCTTTTGTCCATAATTCTATGTCTATGTCACCTGCTGATGTCTTTAATAGAACCTGAAAAAATCCGACATAATTATAAACAGAAACCAGAGATTGTATACCAGTATTATTTTCTTACAAATTAACCAGTACTGAATCAGTATCACTGATTTTAAATATTTTAATACATATTTCAACATCTTATTCAATAAATGTGATTAATAATGTCTTTACAGTACATATGGTGCTATATTGCCGCACTAGTGCGAAAATGAGCACTTTATATGCCTATGTCAAAAATTCAAAGGGCCATATGTACTGTAAAACGTCATACAATACATGTGCGAATAGATAATTCGTAACTAGTGTCGATTTAAAACACTCCCTTTGGTAGCGTTTTATTTTATCGCTACTCATTGCAAATTTTCTTCGATTCGCACTTGTATGTACAATTATTCAAATACCATTTTATAAAATCAATGAAATTTTGACTATTCTGGATAATATTTCGGTTTTTAGTTATATCCCTGTGCCTTGTAATGCTTTAAGTCATATGTATTTAAATAAGCTAAAACTACATATATTAACTGAAGCTATGTAGCAAAACAAAATCCTTCGTAAGCCAAGCCCACGAGTGAAGTGTTTCAATTTAGCAGCTGACGTGGGGGTAAGAAGGCAAGAGTTAGACAGAATAACACAGAATAGTAAGCCAGAGTACATCGGTTGTTTGTGAAATGATCAACAATGATCGACAGTAATTGTACTAGTAACTGGTAATTTTTACTGTTATTTTGTATTTATAACTGTAAACATATATTATACTTATACAAAAATGAGTAAAGATGTTATTTCATTAAGTAATAGACCATAAATTGACTGGGATATTCTACAAAAACAGAAAATTACCTTTCCAAGTGCCGGAGGTTCTTGAATGTAGATATTACTCATTTTAACTTTGTTCGTACGCTAAATCATTTGCAGAAATCGTAGAATTTTAATATTTAATCAATATGTGATGAGTATGTTAACAAATTACAATAAAACCGCTAAAATAACGTAATAATCACAGGGCTGAAGCGTTGATTTCCATTCTAACTGTCAAGTGTCAAGTTTGACTATTTTGACAGATAATAGATAATACAGTGCGTGCGTTCCGATTTAATAAGATATTTAACACACTAATATTTTGTACTAGCTTACACTATCTTCCGCTAGTAATGTGTTGTTTCTCATGCTTTTTAGCTAGCGCCATCTAAGATTTTTCACATTTTTTATTTCATAATTTCTGTGTTATAAAATAAAAACTCGATTTCTAACCGAAATTTCAGTTTTTTCATATAAAAACGGTTAACCGTTGTTTTCTCTACCAAATAACAATCAACATTTTGTTCACACATTTCGGAAAAGTCGAATGTAATCCAAAATGTAATTTAAGTACGACCTGAGGTTCAAACCTACGACCACCAACTTTAATATTAGAGCATATTTCAAGCACCATGAACGACGGGACACATGGATGTTTTTATCCAGGCCAGACAATATGCATCCTATACGATTTTAAGCTAACATGGTCATTTAAACTATAATTACTATTTAAAACGAGATATTTATCATGTATAGGTTTTTGTTTTTCTGAGCTCCCGATATTTCGGCACTGTTACAAGTGCCATGTTCACGGTGTAACTGATTTGCTGCGAGTTTTTATTTTATTTGTGGTCTACCCACACCCCGTAGCGATCTACCCGCTTACGGGTTCGTTTAATTTGCGCGGTGTCACTACCGCTACTAGCCTCTACTTTCTCACTAAGAACTCGATCACGTTCACGACACACGACACTTACAGTATCAACTGGAGCATTTCTTACCGAACCAATAACTTTAGGATTTTTGAATTTCCGAATCACCGGATGCCAGACCCTCGATAGTTGAAACCCGTCTTCTCGGTTGAAATTTTTGTATTTTAGGATTTCTATAGCTTCTTTAACCATCCTAGGTATGTAATGCTTTTCTGTCGAGAGTATCTGAGGGTTATGCAACTCAATCCAGTGATTTGTTCCTGCCTCCAAAAGATGTTCAGCGACTGCCTATTTTCTAGGTTCGTTGTTTTTAAACGCTCGTATGTGCTCTTTTATACGGCACGCGATTGTACGCTTAGTTTGTCCTATGTAGGAGCTACCACAGCTACAGGACATTCTTACACAAATTGACTAAGTCCCGCAGTAAGCTCGAGAAGGCTTGTGTTACGGGTACTCAGACAACGATATTATATAATATAGAAATACATAAATACATAGAAAACATCCATGACTCAGGAACAAATATCTGTGTTCATCACACAAATAAATGCCCATACCGGGATTCGAATCCAGGACCATCGGCTTAGCAGGCAGGGTCACTACCATACCAACTACGCCTACCGGTCGTCTCACCCGGGAAAACGCCAGGGAGATGAAATAGCGGATAAAATTACCTCAAAGCACCTTATGCCTCCTTTTAAAATATTCCAATATGATGTGGGACTATATTCAATATAGGTACGACATATTTCAATACAATGTACGAAGTGAATACTTCAAACATGTACAGTCAGCCACATAGAACATAAAGTGCCGAAATGTATACACGACGTTAATGCTAAGGCAATAAAGACCTACGGGGCTAAGATGCCAAGCTGATATCCTGACAATTGCTGGATAAGACGATAGTTTGTCGGCACGTTCTGACAATTTCTGATAATTTTAAACAGTTCTGTCAAATCTCTTTGTATTTGGCAGCTGTCACCGTCGCGCTATCCGCAGTTTATCAACTTATAGCATTATCCTTGACATTCGTGAATAACCATCTTAGGCCCGCTGTATACATTTTTTTTTCTACTCCAGCACTTATATCTGTCAATTAGATGAATGACAGAGATATTTAAAAAATTATACGTCTTCCGCATTCTGCCATCTTAAGAGATTTTGTCATTTTCTGATTCAGCTGTTGTCGTATAAAAACTAGCGTATGCAACAGCTCATAATTTATTACCCGGCGATCCTCAAGTTTTAAGAACCCTTATTATATCACAGTTGCATAAACTACTATTTGGCACTTTGCCTGTGTTCATAGTTGTGTGGCTGACTGTACTAATATTTTGATACAGGGTGCTTTTGCCCTAGTATCCAAGGAATGTTAAATTTTTATAACGTATGTAGGTATTAATTTTGAATTAAGCAGCGACGTATGCGAACGAAATTTACGATATTATAATTGAAAGAAAAATGGAAAAATTCTCCGCGGGGTGCGTGATTTTTAATTTAGACCCCATACTATTGTTATGCGTTAGGCGCATTGTTATCGACGATTTCTAAAATGTCTTTGAACATCGATGCCGTACAAGTGTTTAACACTTTCGGTAAATGTCGCTACGCGTCTCCCAGGCGTATAACCAAATGAAAGAAATAGTGGAAACATTCGCCGGCCATTCATATATCATTGCCAAGTACGCACAACACAAGCCTTATTGAGATTTCTGTGGGACCAGGGTGCGTAGCCAAGATACCAATCGCTCACGCTCAGTCGCTAGCGAAACGCAACTGTCATTGTCACACTAATAAGGAAGAGTGATAGAGAGAGGTCGCTACGATACGTTATTAAGCGTGAGCGATTTGCATCTTGGCTACGCACGCAGGGGGGCGGGGGCGATTTTTGGCATTCGACCGCTCGAATATGACTTTTAACTTGGCTAGAAAAGTTTGTAATGGCCTTATATAAATATAAGCCATAGTAATTCATAATCATGGTGAATTTAAGTAATACATTTGTTGGATAATTATAGTCGCAAACAGTTGTCTGCGATTATTTCAAACCTTAATTCCTTTGATTTCGAGCGGTCACATCCCACAATATTTATTTATTTATTATTATATACTTATTCAATTTCTAGAAACGTTTTTTTCCGTAGGCACGGATAAATGAATACATATTTTTCCCTAAAGCTCAAGCTTATAAATAAAATATAGATAACAAAATGGCGGATTAATGAATCGAAAATAGATGTAGCAAAAAGATTTGTAGGTGGTAATGGAATCGAGAAACAACACGCAAATTAAGACGAACTGCCTGCGCCCCGGGGAGGGCTTAGCCTTAAGCCCGTCTTCCAGTCAATGCTATAGCTTTACAAACTTAAAACTATGTATAATTCATTCGTTAGAGTTCGTATACGTTGACGACTGGTTGGCGTAGTTGGTAGTGACCCTGCTTGCTATGCCGATGGTCCTGGGTTCGACTCTCTGTAAGGGCATTTATTTGTGTGATGAACACAGATATTTGTTCCTGAGTCATGGATGTAAGTAAGTACACTTTATTGTACAGAAACACAGTTGAAAAATACAGTTAACAAACACAGATGTTAAGTACAAAGGCGAACTTATCCCTTTAAGGGATTTCTTCCAGTTAACCTTGGATGTTTTCGATGTATTTACCTATGTATTTGTGTATTATATATATCGTTGTCTGAGTACCCATAACACAAGCCTTCTTGAGCTTGCTGCGGGACTTAGTCAATTTGTGTAAGAATGTCCTGTAATGTTAATTTATTTTATTTATTTATTTAGGCTAAGGTTCCTAGATTTTGATAGCACGGACTGTGAAGTGTTAAGTAAACGACATAATTTCATAAAAGTTTGACGTTTAAAAGACACTTTCAAGTTTGACAGTATCATTTGCTGAGAAGAGATAACGTGTTATAAATTGAATCGAACCAGCGACCTCCTGCTTTCGCGGCAGAAGCAGGAGGTCGCTGGTTCGATCCCAGCCCTGCTCACCGGGGACCTTGGTCACTTTTTCTGTAGTATATATATATGACATCTCTTTCAATTTATGATTAATATACACCGTGACCGTTAATAACCCGAAGATTTTAACCATGTATTCTGGACGTTAAAAGAAGCAAAAAATATTATAAACTTTTATCATTACTTGAAAAAAAAAATTACAGTATTTTTTTTTATTGCGAATGCGAATGCGAAAAAAAAAGTATAAGTATTAAAGTCTTTTTCAAATATATTTTTTGAGTTAGAGCTATTTTTGTGAAGATTTTTCTGTTTTTCGAATATCAGTCAATAAGTGTGACAAAACTAAAACTCATAGGTAGTGGTAACACTGCGGTCTAAAATACGTTTTTGTACGAGTTATGACGAGCAACAGTTTTTGAGAAAGATGTCATTATCTCAGAAACTAAGTCAAATCCAGATGTATTATAATCCTTAAATGTAGTCAGGAGTACACCGTTAACATCTTTCGTATTATTAACGGTCACGGTGTATTAGTAGTGTGTCTACTTAAAAACATAAATCAAAACATTTATTATAAATAATAAATGATTTAATTCATGCTTTACAATTTTAAGAGATAACGTGGTTGGACTCCATTCACTCTGAACGTGAACTTTAGTGAAAAGCAGTATATGTCACACGGTATAAAAAAATATTCTCGTCTTGGGCGGTAACGCTTGAATCCCTCATTATGTTCATGATCCTACTTTAGAATCCATCGCTTTATTCGGGAGTCAATATATTATTTTGATCCCTATCTACGAATTCCGCCTAGGTAGGCGTTTAACTTTCCAAATGCATTTTTTTCTTAAATTTTACTAATTGCGATAAAAAATCGATTTAAAAATCTGTAAACTATTTTTCACAGGAAGAAAAAGTGTACAGTTTGAGAGCATTATTTAGTCCTATGTGGGACTTTAAGGTTTGTCCAATAGAGGTCATCCAGTATAAGTTATTAAAAAAATACATTTCCGTATCGCATGCGCTACAACACCAGCCCTATCCTCCGATGGAAATAACTGACTTTCCGCTGTCAGTGTGATTCCTGATCTCGCCCGATCGCCACTGAGCCTGAGCCCCTAGCACTTCGACTTGGGATTAAGGTAATTATATTTTTAAATTGAAATATAAAGTTATTCATGTCTCTTTTTTAGTAAATGCGTATTTTTCGAGTAATTTGTATGTGTTTTAAAAATCTAAATTAACCATTCCAAAAAGCTAAAATTTAATATTCATAAAAGTTTAAATTAATTACATATTTATTAAATATATTAAATATATTTTAAATGATTTATCAGTGATTTTCCGAAATAGGTTTACAGTTTTAAATTATGTGCCTAATTAAATACTTAATATTCATTGTGAAGTACTCTATATATGTACTATCATGTTCAAAATTGAATTCATTCATAAATATCCCCATGCACTTTTGAACGCGTGTGTACATATACATACTTACTAGTTATTATTTAGGTACTTATTGATTATTTAATTATTATTATTCATATCTGAAAATAAGAATTATAAATTATAATAATAAGTTTTAAGACCTCGGAATAACTATATTTAAGAGTTTTGTTATCTTTCTAAAGTAAATATTTTTAGTACCTACGTACGTACTTCTCTGTCTATTTTTTGCAACGCCTACAGACTTTTTGTTTTTTTATTAGTTTCCGCTACCTAAAGGTTGTCTGGAAGAGATCGCTTTTTAGCGATAAGACCGCCTGTTATTTGCCTCTTCTTTTGTTCGCTGTATTCTCTGTATTTGCTTCATTTGAGGTGTGCAATAAAGAGTATTTGTATTGTATTGTATTGTACGTACAAATAGGTACATACCTACGTTTATGGCGAAAGGAAATATTTTTCTATTTTTGGGGCCTTACCATGACGTCTTAACGCGATTCAGTTTAGGACCTAAACTAAGTCGCTGCCATACAACTGAGCACAGTTAAGAACCCAAACTGAATCGCGTTAAGACGTCATGTTAACGTCCCAGAAATTAACCGCTGGCATCATCAGTTGCAGCCATTTACTAGAACTCTTATTTCAGCTTTTCTTTAATTCAGTTATCTCGTATAAGGATGACTCACACTCGAACGGGACGGGACGTGACGTCACGTGGCATCCGAGGGCTCCGAGCTATCATGTGATTATTTCTATACAAATTGACGATCGTCTCGTCTTGTCCCGTCCCGTCCCGTCCTGTCCCGTCCTTGAGGGAGTCATCCTTTATTCGAACTTAAAAATTCTATTTATCTAACCTGCCAGAGATGACGACCCCATCAACGATACTCGAGCAATTTCATATATATATAACAAACGCCGGATTGCTCCAGGAGGCGGAACTCCGCTCGCATCGCTCGTTTGTTCAATTATATTCATGACCTTAGCAAATAAAACGAATTTGGGGGAGTTTCCAAACTAATACATTGTTTTTATGTAGGAGTTTCTTTGTTTTGTGGTTATTGGTCATTTATTTGAAATAGTTATTGTTGTTACTGAATATGAATTTTATGATTGCACACTAGGATAGAACGGGACGGGGCGGGAATAGACGATATGTCATTTTCTAAAGAAAGAATCAGGATGTCACGTGACATTTTCTATAGAAACTGACGGATCTCGCCCCGTCCCGTCCCATTCTAGTGTGGGTCCCCCTTAGTCTTTTCAGCCTGTAAGTGGCCATCCTATAACGTTACATCATACAGCCTCCATAGCCTAGTGGATAGTGACTGTGCCTACGAAGTTTGAGGTCCCAGGTTCGAATCCTGGCAAGGATTGTGTGTTTGTTGTTGTTGTTGTTTGTTGTGTGTTTATCACGAATATTTGTTCCGGAGTTATGGAAGTTTCCTTTGTATATATGTATGTATTTATCTATAAAAGTATTTATATCGTCGCCTAGTACCCATAATAGTACAAGCTTTGCGTAGTTTGGGATTAGTCTGATCTGTGTGATTCTCCCCAAATATTTAAGTATTTATTACTTATTGAAATTAAACACTAGAACGAATTAATCGCGTTTATTAATACCATGAGCCCTACCCTAGGTTTCGAGCCCTTTACAGCACTCGTTTTCACAGGGTTAAAATGATGACTGTCATCAGTCATGATGCTGTAAAGGACTACAAACGTAGGGTTATGGTGTTAATAAACGCGATTAATCCGTTCTAAAGTGTTTTTTTTTTATGCTATAGGGGGCAAACGAGCAAACGAATCGCCTGATGGTAAGCGATTAACGTCGTCCATGGACACCCGCAACACCAGAGGTGTCGCAAGTGCGTTGCCGGCCTTTAAGGTGGGAGTACGCTCTTTTCTTGAAGGTTAAATTTCAATGAATAACAATCGCGGTAACAGAAGACAATATTATTACTTCATCATCATCATCATTTCAGCCGAAAGACGTCCACTGCTGGACATAGGCCTCCCCCAAAGATTTCCACAATATTATTACTTATTGGTTACTAAACGCAAGGGTAAGACGTGGGACTTTCAATTCGAAGGTAGCGGTTTCAATCAAAGCCCGGGTCGTAAAAATGAGTTTTTCGGAAGCGTTACATGCCGAATCAGACCCCAGGCGGGCCAAACACAAAACTATGTTCGGAGTCTTTTCGGTGGACTATTCCAAATTGAAGGGCTATAAAGCTTTATTTTCTTATTAAGTCTTATCTACATTAAATGGACTCCCTTTCTATTTTATTGTATGATAGTTGTATGTTAGACGACTGGTTGGCGTAGTTGGTAGTGACCCTGCCTGCTATGCCGATGCTCCCAGGACCATCGAACCCAGGTTCGAATCCCGGTAAGGGCATTTATTTGTGTGATGAGCACAGATATTTCTTCAGGCATGGATGTCTTCTATGTATTTGTATATTATATATATATATATATACATATATATATATATATATCGTTGTCTGAGTACCCGTAACACAAGCCTTCTTGAGCTTACTGCGGGACTTAATCAATTTGTGTAAGAATGTCCTGTAATATATACTTTTTTATTTATGATAAAAAATCACTACTACATGATCACAAGCTGTTAACTATATATTGCCCACAAGAAAGAAACAGTGCGTGTTCAGCTGAATGGTGGAGCCAATCTCTCCTGTGGCCTATAGTTAACAGCTTGTGGACATGTAGTCATGATTTATCATACAATTTAATAGAAAAGGAGTACATTTTAATGTGGATAAGGGTTGAAAAAGAAAATCATCCTTCATAGCCCTTGAGTTTTGAAAAGTCTACCGGAAAGATTTCGAACATTCGTCAGTAGCCAAGATGCCAATCGCTCACGCTCAGTCACTAACGAAACGCAACTGTCATTGTCACACTAATATGGAAGAGTGATAGAGAGAGGTAGCTACGATACGTTAGTAAGCGTGAGCGATTGGCATCTTGGCTAAGCACGCTAACCGTAGCATAAGGGAAAATGCTAGGATTACTCGGTCACCTATTTATTTTTCCGTTAATCAAACGTCCATCAGAATGGACAGATAACGTGTACATTTTAATGAACGCTGTTAGCTATCGGGAATCACTGGCACTCAAGATTAGATAGCTTTGAAGTTTAGGGATCAACGGGCAGTTCAGTAGCTTCCAGGTTCTTTAAAAACTTAGGTAGATTTTTATACCACGGCCTTCTAGCCTAGTTGGTAGTGACCATCCCTACGAAGCAGGAGGTCCCGGATTCGAATCCTGGTCAGGGCATTTATTTGTGTGTTTATCACAAATATTTGTTCCTGAGTTATGGTATAATAGTACATTACATACCAAGGCCGTTTAAGTGGGAAATGCCTCGGATCCCATGTAATTGTCGGCCGAGGCGAAGCCGAGGTCGACTAATATATGATCCGAGGCTTTCCCATTTACCGGCCGAGGTTTGTATACTATTTTTCAGTCCGACGGAGCCGGCAGGTAGAGATGGGTAACTACCCGGGTAAATACCCAAGGGCGGGTATTTACCCGGTAAATACCCGATATTTACCTACCCACGGGTAGATACGCGGGTATTTATTTTTGACGTGACAACGTCTTAAATTAGGTTGCGGCTGGGATTCACTTATGAAAAAGTGTAACGCTCGGTAACGTTACGATGAGTCACCGAACGAGAGAGAGGCCCGCCGAATACCTTGCGTCTCTCTCCCACTCAACTATGATCGGTCTGCCGCGCGCGCAGCACTAGAGAATTAGGCGCATTGAATCGGCGCATGCTTGTGTCTCTGTCTTTGTCTTTCTCGAACGTTGATAGTGTTAAGTAAGTTCCTATTGTGCAATTTAATTATATTCATATCAATAAATATTCTACCGAGAAAAAGACGTTGTCACGTAAAATCTTCGCCCGTAAAACCGACTTTACAGGCAACCATTTTTACTTACAAATTTTATGCCTGATTTTTTTTGTTATAACTTATTGTATTAAATCTGTTTTATTACTTATGTTTTAATAGTGTTAGTGTCCATACAAATTATTTTTGTTTCTTTTTTTCATTTGTTTCTTATTATTAAAGTGTTTTGGGATAATTTGAATGTAGATAGTCAATAAAAATGATCAATCACGAAAAAAAGTATAAAACAAGAGTATTTGAAATAACTTCAAAGTCCAGGAAAGGTTTAATTAAACGGGTAGAGCGATCTGAAATTCATCCTCTAAGATCCTTTTGGATCAACCGAGGTTAGCCAACTAAACCGGAGCTAAGCGTTTTTTTACTATGGAATGGAATTTGGCAGGTAAATCCGGGTCAGTCAACTAACCCTGGGTGATGCATGTGGCGCTTAGAGGGTTAAAAAGGGGTTGAAAGTTTGTTTTCAGATCGTGTAATTTTTAGTAAGGGACTTAAAATACGGTCAAAGACTAGAGTCAAACCACGTTTAAGTATCTTACGTACCTATTTAAAAAGTGAAACTTCTATGAAATTATAACGTTTCCTTAAACGACTTTAAAAACTAATAGATATATGTAGGCGAAGTTTACCGGATCATCTAGCAAATAGTCTTTTTTTCATTGTTTGTTGTAATATTATTAATTTACGCTGTTATAAAAACCGTCAAACAGTTAATACCATTAATTTGCAACTGATGTATATTTGAATAATTTATTAAATTATTTTTGTTAACTGAATAAACTCGCTTTTTTTAAAACAATTCCGAATGTAAATACGAACTTTCAAGATTCTCACTTTAAAAATCACACAGCCTCATACAATCATTCAACCCACTTTAACCCCTGTAGGGGGTGAACTTCGAAGAACCTTGAAATAGCTTTACTTGTATTTTAATTTAAAAAATATACACGAAGTTTCAAACCTCTCACTTAATATTTTGCACTATCCCCATACATACTAACTTTCAATTCTTCTTTTAACCCTTTTGGGGGTTAAAAATCAAATCATATTATTTGTACTCGTTTTATAAGTAGCCCACCACGAAAATGTCAACTTCTAGCATCATTAGGTTAATACAAACCTGCGTTAATACAAACTTTCAATCTCTTTTTCTCCCCTTCGGGGAAGCATATCAACAAACGCTGAAACATGTTTTCTTGTTTTACAATAAGCAACTTTCCAGAATCTCACTTGAAAAATCATACAGCTTTGTTTCAACCCATTTTCAACCCCGGTAAGTTCGTTTATTTTAATAAGAAATGTATACACAAAGTTTCAAGTTTCTCACTTAAAAATTTACGCCATATTCATACAAACTTTCAACCCCTTATTATCCCTTTAGGGGTTGATTTTTGCAAAATTGCTTCGGATCACTTGTATACATTATAAATGAAACCTGATGTGCATGTTTCCGTTTTCTAACTACGTATGGGCACGGCGTTGATTAGTCAGTCAGTCTGTGAGGGCACTCACATTTATATATATATATATATATACTAGCTTTAACCCGCGGCTTCGCCCGTGTACTAAACGTAATTTTCAACCGTCATACAAAAAAGGGTTTTTTATTTATTTATTTCACGTCCGCTAAGTTGGCTTTGAAAATCGTTGTTGGATTTGAAAATTGTTGTTGTTTTCGAAATTAGCGCCCCGATAACGACACCCATATGAAATAAAATAGTCGTAACTATTCTTGTTTCCCCTTTACATACTTTGGACTATCATTTTACCCCTACTTTGAAAAATCCTATCTTTGTGCACCCCTTCACCTTATAAGAAACCTACGTACCAAATGTCGAATATTTAGAACCAGAAATAAACATAAAAACGACACCCATATTGATATTTAAGATTTCAACCCCATCGCACCCCATCAGAGATGATGGTATTTCACGCCCGTCTCGTTGGATGTAGAAATTGTTATTGTTTTCGAAATCAGCGACCCCCTAAACCAGAAAAACGATACCCATGTTGTTTTCTTTACTACAATACCCCTTTTCCCCCTTTTGGGGGTTGATTTCTAAAAAGCCTGAAACACGTCTTTACTCATTTATCTTTAGAAAAATTTCTGTGAAATTTCGAATAAAATAATCGAACTAATCTTGTTTCCCCATACCAACTTTGTACCCCCCATTTCACCCCCTTTGGAGATGAATTTTGAAAACTCCTTTCTTTGTGCACCCCTAGGCTTCATAAGAAACCTAAGTGCTAAATTTGGAATCTCTAGAAACAGAAATAAACATATAACGACACCCATATTAATATTTTAAGATTTCAACCCCATCGCGCCCCAATATGGAAGATATCTTACGCCCACCTCGTTGGATTTTAAAATGGTTGTTGTTAATTAAATCAGCGACCCGATAAACTATAAAAACGATACTCATGTTGTTTTTTTTAACTTTTTCACCCCTTTGCCCCCTTTTAGGGGTTGAATTTTCAAAAAACCTGAAATAGATGTTAACTCATTTATATTTATGAATACTCCTGTAAAGTTTCAAATATAATAGTCCAACTAATCTTGTGTCCCCATACAAACTTTGGACCCCCAAATCACCCCCTCAGGGGTTGAATTTAAAAAAATTCTTTCTCAGTGCACCGTTAGACTTTATAAGGAACCTACCTGCCAAATTTGGAATCTCTAGGAACAGCGGTTTGGGCTGTGCGTTGATATGTCAGTCAGTCATTAAGTCACTCAGTCAGTCAGCTTCTTCTTTTATATTGTTTTTAATTAATTTCAACCACCACATTGATAATGTCATTGTTTGCTAAAATTATACTCGTAAATTCGTAATAATAGATGCACCGCGTTACATTTCTAGGACCTAAAACCATAATATCTACGATAAAGAGTATCTACCCTCCGATTTGGGTAGATACGGGTAAATACCGGGTAGATAGGTATTTGCCGGGTATTTACCTGGGTGGGTAGATTGGGTAAATACCCGCGACCCATCTCTACCGGCAGGCGACAATTTAGTTTTGCGTAAAGTGGCGCTTACCGGCCGGAGGACTGAAATATCTATTATTTATATCGTCGCCTAGTACCCACAACACAAGCTTTATTGAGCTTACCGTGGGATTAGGATGATTTGTGTAAGATTGTCCCACAATATTTAATTATCTATTTATTATTTACGTCGATGGCAAGAAAGCATACTAGAGTTGTGTAAAATACTATTTGAAAAGTAGATGAAGCTCAGTGTTACAGTTATCCGAAACTTTTAAAAGTTGATTGGTATCAAAGTTTTATATTATGGGCATTATGGCATATTTTAGAACCAGCAATTAGTTTAAAAAAAAGTCTATACTTCAGCTATGTTAATTAGAAAACTCCCGTGACACTTTAGAAATTGATAGATCGGTCGTTCACCCGGTCGGTCCTCGGTATGTTTTTTGACGATAGCAGGTGGTTAGATGAGATAAAAAAAAATGAACTAAATCGGTTGAGGGGTTTCCGAGATATAGATAGATAGATATCAAGGATGACTCACACTAATCCGATCCGATCCGAGACGATCTGTCAGTTTCTATAGAAAGAACCACGTGATAGCTCGGAGCCCTTGGAGGTCATGACGTTTTTATAGAGACTGACAGATCATCTTGGATCGGATCGGATCGGATCGGATGGGCGTGAGTCAAACTTTAACATCATATGTAAATCTGAAATTTTTAAACGTTTTCCTTGTCTTCAGGAAAGTCACTATGCAGAATAACATAACACGAGAATGAAGGTATTAACTCTCCTAACGCTGGTGGCAGCAGCTGCTTGCGATGTTCCCAGCTTCATCCAACATCTCAATGACGTGGCCACCAAGTTCAATGCTGCAGCAGCTGCTGTGGAGTGGGGGGCGGCGGTGGACCCTGGCAACAGTGAGCTGCTGGAGAGGTGGGTTTATGACAAAAGATGTGGTCATATTGGATAAAATAAAGTAGGTTTACTTTGTAAACATCGGACATAAGGCAAAGTAAGATAAGATAAGACACTATAATATAAGATAAGATAAGATACGCCTAGTCTTATCTTATCTGTCGTCACCGAGTTACCGTGAACTTAAATGGATTTATTTTTGTTCTAAATATAAGATAAGATAAGGCAAAGTTAGATAAGGTAAGATAAGAAATCAGAATGGAGTATCTTATATTATCTGTCATTACTGAGCAACCGAGGACATATTAATTTAAGCATACAAAATGGGACAGTCAGATAAATTTATATGAGGATAATGACGTCAAAAAGCGCTGTTTACCGTGCTTCAAAAATAATAAAAGCTGAAAACTGCTGTACTCTCCGACCGAAAGGTACGCGTTTTTTTAAAAGTACAGCGGCTGTTTGTGACGGTCCAAGCTTCATGCAACATCTCAATGACGTGGCCTCCATCCTCCAAGTCTAACGTTGCGGCAGCTCCCGTAGTGTGGAGGGCGGTGGTGTATCCTGCCAACAGTGAGCTGATTACGGTAATTTTGGATAAAATAAAGTGTATTTAATTTGTAAACATCTGACATAAGGCAAAGTAAGATAAGATAAGATACGACACTATACGATA
Source organism: Lathronympha strigana (assembly GCA_949128165.1). Classification (NCBI taxonomy): domain Eukaryota; kingdom Metazoa; phylum Arthropoda; class Insecta; order Lepidoptera; family Tortricidae; genus Lathronympha; species Lathronympha strigana. The sequence continues at coordinate 8,914,385 of OX421926.1, read as the reverse complement.
CTATATTGGTCTAAGCGGCAGGCGGCGTGATGAGTGGCGCCGCGAAAAATCGGTACCAGCGGTTTCTCGTGGCCATGCTACCCTAGTACCTACGGATCCTTAGTTTGAAGTACGGCATCATGTGGTAGATAATATAAAACTTCATGGATGTAGTTTCTGCCAGATAGTGTCATACTTTTCAAGTTTGTTAGAGCTGGAAGCCGTACTTATTATTTACGACCCTCAGAATTGAGGAATACGACTTGAAGAGAGAGAAATAAGCACGCAGTTTTTGAACACCCTGCCATACGGACCGGCGCGAACATAACATAGCCATAGGTGGAAGATTTTGTGTCAACGCAAAACCCGGAGAGACACCCTCCTGGCTTTACCAAGCAAAATTGTATATTGTCCATCTCATTCTGTCGCATAAGTGCGAGCAGTAAGCTTGCTGTTTGACAGATGCGTATTTACGAAAATAATTACATATTTGCCAAGAGAACTTAATTTAATTAATTTTTCTGTAGCACTGCAGTTCAGCTACATTTTTTTATTCCAGATCTGCCAACTACCAGAGACAACGGATTGGTTGGCAAGAGAGGGAGTGCGCAAGGTTGGCGGCATTAGAAAGAAGTCAGTTGCTGAATGACACTGAGCGGAGGATGACGTATTTGATGTGCAGGGGCCCGAAGTTCACCGTTGATGAGGCCAGGTATATGATTAAAAAATTCTTATGTATTATATTTTAAGTTGGCATCTTAATTTTTCTAGCAAATTATCTTTACTATAGGTTCTCACTTATTTTACTCTGGTGGTTTATGGCGTATACGGGGTGTGGCCCGCAACAGGAGCAAACAATTAATTCGTACGGTATACTTCTCAAACCTAACAATTTTAGTTCAACGACTTAAAAATTATGTGCTCTGTAGATTTTCAGTTTTTCATAGTATTTTCTGTGTACACACACGTTTATTAGTTCATGGGCAATTTATGAATGAATTCATTCACAAACTGCCCATGCAATTTTGAACGCATGTGTACGTTAACATCAGTCTAATTGATCAAATGATCAGTCTCTTGTCATAGTACTAAAATTATAAAATTCGCTGCACATTGCGTCGTCAAACATATTTGTAATTGTACACGCAGTAGGGGTGTACTCGATGAGATCTTGGGGTCGTGGATGAGGTGAGTTAAAACACTCGTAGTCCAGTACATGCACGTATAATTATACTAAGGTGATACACAGGTGTTTAGATCACTGTCTTAGAGCCGGCGGGCATGACTCGCCCATGGTATGGTTGGTTTGCGAATGGCGGCTGCGCCGCCCCCTCTTCCCCGCGCCCCGCACCATGCATTGCGTCGGCGACGGATCCCGATGATGCCCGAATAAAGACGAGGCGTTAACATCCTCCGCGGCGTTGAAAGCCATAACTGCTTTCAAAACAACAACTGCTGGAGACGAATTATTCGGTGTCGGTCTGATCATCCGTTAATTTCTTGCCCTCGTCATCGGCTTCAGCATCGGTAGGTAGAATACACATTCGGTTTACGGCCCTCTTGATTGGACCCTTTTTAGTCAAAATGTCGGCGACACGACATACGCCGTCAGGACCGCTGTAAAGACGCATGACACGCCCCATGCGCCATTGTAAGGGCATCAAGTTTTCTTCCTTAAGTAGAACCAGATCCCCGATTTGAACTCCTTTTTGATCGGTTTTCCATTTGACGCGCTGCTGTAGCTCCGCCATAAACTCGCGACGCCACCTGTCCCAAAACTGCTGCCGGAGTAGCTCGATGCGCTTGTATCTGGTAGCTGGATTGCCAGTGACGGGTAGCGAAGGTACAGATGCTGTCAGCGGCCGAGTAATCAAAAAATGCCCAGGGGTAAGGGGACACAGGTCGTTAGGGTCTGATGAAAGAGGAGTAATTGGACGGCTGTTTAAAATAGCCTCTATTTGCACAAAAAGTGTAGTCAATTCCTCAAACGTCAGGTTTGCGTTACCAGCAATGCGTTTCAAATGAAATTTGGCTGCTCGGACGCCAGCCTCCCATATGCCACCGAAATTAGGCGCATACGCAGGAATAAATTTAAAATTAATCATTTCGTTAGCCGCGTAATCCGAAACTGGATGACGGCTGGACCGTAGGACCCTACCTAGCTCATTGTGCGCTCCCACAAAGTTTTTTCCGTTATCGCAGTAAATTACTTCGGGCTTGCCACGGCGTGATACAAACCTGCGCAGACACAGTATAAAAGCTTCCGTGGACAAATCGCTTACTACTTCTAGGTGGATAGCCTTTGTGGCGAGACAAACAAACACACACAGGTAGGCCTTAATATTACGGCTACCACGTCCCTTCTTATTGGCTATCATAAAAGGACCGGCGAAGTCGATACCAGTAGAATGGAAAGCAGAACTTAATCCTACTCTAACGCTCGGTAAAATGCCCATTATAGGCTGAACTGTTTTTCCTCGGAACCTAATACAGTCTACACATTTCTTGGAAATACTTCGAGCTAAATTTCTCCCACCTACTGGCCAGAACTCTTCGCGAAGAGACGATAACATTAGCTGAGCACCTGCGTGATATAGACGTAAGTGCTCGTACCTCATTAGGAGTTTTGTAAAGTGATGCTTAGCATCTAACAACATTGGGTGTTTTTTATTGTAATTATAGTCAGAGCTACTTATTCTCCCTCCTACTCGCAGTATACCACTGGTATCTAAAAAGGGATTGAGAGATAGAAGTCTGCTTCGGTGATGAAGTGGTCTACCCTGGTTTAAATTTTTAATATCCTCCTGAAAGGACTGCGATTGACATTTTTTTACTAAAAAGGTTAATGAGTCTCGAAGCTCCTGAACGTTTAAAGGTCCCTTTAGTTTATTATTTCGTTCCCTACAGTTGTATATAAACCGGAAAACGTACGCATAAATTCTTTTTAAACGTATGTAACTAGAGTATCGATCGAACGATACGACGGGATCACTAGAGCTTAAAGCTTCATTTTTAGTTGTTACAAGAGCCTTAACTTCAGGTAAATCTGAAGGTTTATAAGTTTGCAAGGGCCACTCTTCAGGATCCTTCTTTAGAAAGGAAGGTCCTTCCCACCAGAAAGACAATGACGGCAGATGTTGCGGCTCTACGCCCCGCGATGCTAAATCTGCCGGATTTAAATCCGTCGGTACGTGTTTCCACTCGTAACCTTGGGTTAACTCGTTAATCTTGTTGACTCGATTGCGCACAAAAGTTTGCAGAGTTTTGGACTGCGTCTTAAGCCAACCAAGAACGACCGTACTGTCGGTCCATATGAAATGTTTTTCAATTTTTGTTTTTATGGCCTTAGCTACTTTCGTGCACAATTGAGCTCCCAATAAACTAGCGCAAAGTTCTAGCCTTGGAATGGTTAAAGCCTTTATTGGCGCCACTCTCGCTTTTGCACAAAGCAATCGGACTGTGATATGCTCATGACTATCGACTGACCGCAAATAAACACATGCTCCATAAGCCTCTTGAGATGCATCAACAAAACAATGCATCTCTGTGTAATCACCTTTAGGTAAATCGGAGAGAACATATCTATTTAAATTAATGTTCGCCAAGTAATCTAAATTATTGACGAACTTCAACCATCTCTTTTCAAAATTTGAAGGAACTGGGGTGTCCCAATCTAATTTGGCCGTCCATAAATTTTGGAGAAGAATCTTAGCTTTTACAATACAGCAACATAGAAGCCCCAATGGATCAAACAGTTTACAGGTTGTAGATATAATGGTTCGTTTTGTTATTTTGTTTGGAGGTTCAAAATCTATCGGAAACTGCAACGTATCCGCTTGGGGTGACCATTTTAGGCCTAAAACACTAGCGTCGTTATTGAAATCAAGGCAATTAATAGACCCTGGCTGTTTTTCCAGAATTTCGGGACAATTCGTGCGAAACTTACGCAAAGGAAAGCATGCAGAATTTAGAACTTTTACAACATTTTCATAAATATATTTCAATTCTTCGACTGTTGATGACCCTGTGTTGAGGTCATCAATGTAAAAATCATTCTCAATGACATTAGAAGTGACATCATCTTGACATTCGAGAGCTAGTTGCTTGAGACACCTTGTACTGATGAAAGGCGCCGAAGCCATTCCGTAGGTAACTGTGTTGAGTTGAAATATTTTGACAGGCTGATCAGCCTGGTCTCTCCACAAAACAAGTTGAAGATGGCGCTGTTGTTCGCTAAGAGCGACCTGTCTGTACATCTTCTCGATGTCCGCTGTCAAAACAAATTTGTTAGTACGGAATCGTAAAAGTATTGAGAGTAGGTCACTTTGTACTACTGGGCCCACTGCCTGAATATCATTCAGGGACTTGCCTGTGCTCGTGCGAGCTGAGGCGTCGAAAACGACCCTAAGCTTCGTAGTCTCTTTTTGATCACGAATAACACAATGATGAGGCAAATAAACCCCTATACTTGGCCGCTCAATCTCCGACATGTGCCCTAAATTAGCATACTCATGCAGAAACTGAGGATACTGATCCTTAACATTGGGGTTTTTATCTAACTTTTTTTCTAAATTAAGAAAACGCCTCATAGCTATAGGATATGAGTTACCGAGAGACTCCTCGGGTTTTTCTTTGAATGGCATCAGTACAGAGAATCGACCATCAGGTAAACGACTTGTATTTTCTACGAAATGAGATTCACAGAACTCTTCGTCTGCGGAAAAAGACTTACAATCGGAAGGCAAATCTTCCACCTCCCAAAATCGCTTTAATGATTTATCGACATCTTGTAGTGACGTCTCGAGCCTTGTAGTGGCGAAATTACAATAATGATTATACTGGTAGTAACTTTCCCCAGTGCGACCCCCTACTATCCAACCCAGCTTGGTATTTACTAGAATAGGCTTTCCTTGTCCTAATTCTATCTGATCTGATCCTGTTATAAGAATATCAAAAAATATGTCCCCAGATAACAAGATGTCAACCTGTGCTGGTTTATAGAATAGAGGATCAGCCAACTCTACATGTTGAGGCAAATTCAATTTTTTGACATCAATTGCCACATTGGGCAAATCACCTGTGATTTCTGGAAGAACCCAGAAATCGGCCTCTAATACGTACGAATTAACGCGAGACTTAACTTTTAGCTGGATATGTTCTAATATCTCAGTTTGCATGTTATTGATCCCCTTAACATTAAATGGTTTTATTTTTTCGGTGGGTAGTCCGAACTTTTCCTTAAAATTTTCCGTGAGGTAACATGATTGACTACCATTATCCAAAAATGCGCGAGCAGGGTAAAAAAGATTAGTCTTAGGACAATAAACTTCAACTTGAGCCGTACACAACATAACTTGACCCGATTTGCCAGTTGACATATTAACCGAAGAATTCACATTTTCTAAATTTTTGGTAGTTGTGACATTTTCACTACTGACGAGGTCGCAATGCAAAAGCGAATTGTGTTTCTTCTTGCAACTACGACAAGAACCCTTTAAAGTGCATTGAGAACCATCATGTCCCGCGCGAAGACAATTATTACAAAGTTTATGTTTTGAAACTTCAACAAGCCTGTCTTCGAGACTCATTGATTTGAACTTGGCGCACTGATAAACATGATGACTCTGTCCGCACATCAGACACGACTTAATGCGAGGTCCCTCACCAGAAGCTACAAAAGACTTATTATTTTTATTTTCCTTATGAACAGGTTTACTTTCATTGGGCCGACTGCAATACATTGTCTCTAATACATTCGCCCGGTTACGTAAAAAGTCCTTGAAATGCTCCAAAGTAGGTATTTCACAAGATTTTTTATTCAATTCAATTGAGGGTAGGCGAGAAAAACTACCTTTATACTCTTCCCACTTTCCATTTGTTTTGGGATCTAACTTCGCCGAGACCAAAAAAATCACTAACGGGTCCCAACCTTGAGTTGAAATACCTAAAGTATCCAAAGAACTCAAATTTTTAGAAACGGTATCTATTAAATACCTTAGAGCCTTAAACGACTCCTTTTGTATCGGATTAACATTCACGATCGCGTTCAAATGATTATTTATTAATATATTTTTATTATCATATCTTTCACACAATGTCCTCCACGCAAGCTCGTAACCGCTGGCAGAAAAATCAATTGACCTTATTGCTAAACTAGCACTACCTTGCAGCGAATTCCTTAAATAGTGGAATTTATTTATCGGTGAAATAGATTCGTTATTATTTATCAATGACTCAAATAAATCTTTGAATTCTAACCAACGTGTATAATTTCCATCGAATGTAGGCAAATTTATCACTGGTAGACGAATTGAACTATGATTTTCATGACAAGAACTGGCTTTAGATGAGGCACTGTCCACGCTGTTTTTGGCCGAAAACGTATCAATAATATGTTGAGCCAACGCAATTTGCGAATAGAAAAAACTTTCGGTTTGTGTACGCTCCGTAATTTGTTCACCTAAGCTAGGAGAAATATCTTCGAGTTGAACTTGCACGGTATCATAATCAACCATTAATTTACGAAGTCCATCTAAACGCAAACTGAGCTCTTTTATCAATAAAGGCGTGAGCTCAGCCCCCTGTACATTTTTAACAAAGTCTTTAAACACGGTCAATTGACTTTTAATTCCACCGCGCCTTCTATTTAGTTTTTTAATTAAATCGGGAATAGTAAGGTCATCCTCCCCCATTTCGAATCACGAAATAAACAATGAGCCAGGCAAATAAATGGTGCAATCAAACCGGTAACACGATCCAGCCGTCGAGTCCAGCGCCGCTGCCGCCGAGCCCGCCAACAGCACCGGCCGCGCCAGGCGAACCCGTCCGAAGCAGCACACGTAGGTACTCGCGAATGGCCCGGAAACCGCGTAGCAACAGTAAGCGCAGCAGCGCACAGCGATGGTTATACTGGAACGTACCACAAATTCCTTTAACTATAAACGCACTATTATATAGTAAGTCTAAATGCCTAAAACGTACCTTCAATAGGTATTGCAAATCTAATTTAAAAATCTTTAGCTTAAAAAAGGAAGATGAAACGAAATAATTGCATAGAAGTAGCAAGCGTGGCATAGAACAAGTAACGGTTTTTATAACGGTACAATTATATGCACCTGCAAACATTAACTTTATTTGTCGAATTTTAAAACACACTATTTAGCTTATTTATCATGCGTAAAATATAAAATGAGTGCAATTTATTGATTTATATTGAAATCAATTATGACGACGCGAAAAGATTGAAATAACGGTGCAAAATAGGCCGGCAAGCATTATTGAGCTAATTACCAGTAGTAAACAACTTCTTTTGCGTAAAATGCATTGATTTATACGGAAACCAAGCGAAACTTAGTGCTTAAACAACTGTGCAAATTGGCTAGTACGCATTAAGCTAGATACATAACCCGACGTTTGCAAACAGACCAACACTAATTATAGCAAATAGAAGTTTAATAACAATAAGGATTAGGGAACAAAGGAACGGGCTTACTTTAAATCGGCATAGACTCTCGATGCAAACTTGTAGTGTTATACAATCCAAAGCGCCACGACAGCAACTCCAATTTCTTTGTTCTTGCGTTGTCCGTTATTTCTCGACGATCGCCATTGTGGTTGTCAAAACCAACGGTCGCCTTATGACCATATGATTTAAATATTTGTCACGGTCGCCACATGTACACGCAGTAGGGGTGTACTCGATGAGATCTTGGGGTCGTGGATGAGGTGAGTTAAAACACTCGTAGTCCAGTACATGCACGTATAATTATACTAAGGTGATACACAGGTGTTTAGATCACTGTCTTAGAGCCGGCGGGCATGACTCGCCCATGGTATGGTTGGTTTGCGAATGGCGGCTGCGCCGCCCCCTCTTCCCCGCGCCCCGCACCATGCATTGCGTCGGCGACGGATCCCGATGATACCCGAATAAAGACGAGGCGTTAACAGTAATAAAAATCGAAACACGTTATTTTTTCAAAGTTGCTGAGCTGGGGGAGTTGATACGGTATACACCCACTTGTCAGAATTTCATTTGCCATCATTTCATTTGCCATAATAGTCAACAGGCATAATATTGTTTCCCATTATTACATATGCAATACTTATTGCTTACTATATTAGTCATGTGCCAGAAACTTTGTTTCCCATAAAATCAATATCAATAATATCATTTGTCATCATCATTGTAAGCCATAATGATCACTAGCCATAATATCATTTGCCATCCAAATTGCTTCCCAGAAAGTAGTTTAGGTTAGTTAGAACTGTGAAATTTCAATATAATAATATATAGGTACGACGGCGAGCGAAGCGGAGTGTTAGGTTGAACCGTGACCATCTAATAATAATAATTTATATAATATTGGAAGTCAGAACTGACTTCCAATATTGTATAAAATTCTATTTAATAATATATAATAAGTCAGAAAACTTCCTTACCTATTCAACTCTAAGGCAGGTCAGTTTAGGTACGACGACGAGCGAAGCGAGGAGGAGTGTTAGGGTGAACCGTGACCTTACAGCGTGCGAGCTGAGCGAGCGAAGCGAGCGTGCCGCGGTAGCGGCCGGCGAAGCGCCAGAACCGACTTCCAATATAATATAAAATTATATTTAATAATATATAATACAAATTTATGATAAGTCAGAAAACTTCCCTACCTATTCAACTCTAAGGCAGGTCAGTTTAGGTACGACGACGAGCGAAGCGAGGAGGAGTGTTAGGTTGAACCGTGACCTTACAGCGACCAGGGGTGCGATTTTTGAATCTCACCGAGTGACTAATTCTCACAAAAATGAGTGATTTCCGAAAATTCGTATTTTTGAATCTCATCGGTGACTTCTGATTCTCACGCATGTGAGTTCAATTCGAATGCCCATACCCACTCGTATTTGAAATCATCGGTGAGTATTTTTGACAGTTGACTTATGTAATCTGCCAAAGTGTGTTGGAATTGGAAAACAGTATGTTGGAGATTTAACTGAATTAGCAGCAAATTTCGTGAATTTCGCATATTTGTGAAAAGAATAAGAAATGGCAAGCCTGGAAGATTACATTAAGATGAAGATAACGGATAGCGAATATGGCAAAGCAGCAATAGAATAGAACGAGGCCTTTGAAGAAGCGCGTGCTGCGATAGAAAGGTGTACCTAATGGCATATTAAAAGGCCGATTCCGCTGTTTATTAAAGCATAGAGTACTGCACTATGAACCGGAGAAAGCGTCGAAAATAATAAACAGCTGCGGGGTGGTCTACAACATCTGCATTCAAAACAATGTCGATCTTGGTCATGCATGACAATGAAGATGATGTTTTGGATTTTGGCCTGTACTTACCTGATTTGTTGGCAAGAGAAGCTCTACGAGCATCGATAGTGCGATATTATTATTTGGAAGATTAAGCCACCTATAGAGTAGGTGTTCAGTCTATTTTGTCACTTGCTGAAGTTTTTGTTCATGTTTTGTTATTATAGTGCACGATAAAGCATGTTATGAATATCTCTTATACATTGTTTTTAATTCCTTGTACGTCCAAGTAAATTACTTATATCAACCAAACTTCCATACCTCCAGTTAATCATAAGTTAATGTTAATCATAGTTCAGTTTTTGTCTACATGAGTAGGGTAAGGTTAATGTAGCTAATTCCATCGTAGGGCCTATTCTATCTAATGCTCGCCTGCATTGAATATAAATAAACACAGTATGCATCGCTATAGACAGAGTCAATAAGCAGCAGGCTCTCCGGAGTTCATAAACTGAGTCGTCAGCTGCATATTGTGCTTATATTCAACGGAGGCGAGCATTAGATTGAATAGTCAAAATTACAGAATTAGCCACATTAACCTTATAAGTATAACATGGATAGGTTTTGCACAGACTGCACCTGTGCAGTTGTAAGGTATGCGGGCTGAGAATTTTTGTATGTAGGTATAGCATAGGTACATGTTGCTCTTCAATTAAAAAGAGGATGTAAATTAGTTCTCAAATGTATCAGTAAGGTACACTTACAATGATATGACAATATGGAACAGGCAGGAGGCAGGCATTAGGTAGCTGTAGAAACTGAATGAAACAAGGGGAGTTTGTGTAGGCTTTATATATTATTTCTTGTAATTTAGGTATAGTCTACCTACATAGGCTCATTTTAAACAATTCAATACCTCAAGTCTGTTTAGTTTAGTGTAAGCAACTTAATTAGATTAGGTAGTAGTCAATAGTTGCAATGTGCTTAAGCAACTCTGTGACTTCTATTTTATAGAAAGTCAAAGTGTTAAAAGTTACAGTTATGGAGAACACTAGTCCTTTGCTCCTAACATAATTAACATTTTAATAAGACCGCCAATAGCCTTAATGTTAGTGAATGTACATTAAACATCAAAAATATCTATACAACTCTCCTCTTATTACAAAAGAAATAAAGCGAGAGTTGTATAGATATTGCTGACGCTGACCGTACAGTCTGCAGCAGATGTAGTTAAGCATGCGGGGTGTCCAATATGATCTTGATGCACCCTTCTTTTGAAAACAATAAGATTGTGCTCAGACCATTTTGAACACCTTGCCTGCTCTACTACTTCTGCTGCTAGCCATATGATTACTTATACATTGACAAAATCAATCAGTTTGAATTTCTCAACTAAATAATAGGCAAATTAAATAAAGCCTTACAAGATACCTATTAATAAAACATCAGTCTAAAGCTTAGAATTTTACATTACCTCTTTATTATCAAGAAGTGCATTATAAGTATATTAAAAACATCAGCCTAAATATCTGAACTAAATAATAATCATCTTATAATCTAACATCATACATAGAATTTTTGTATCAAATCACAGCACAAGTAGGTAGCTAAATTGGCAGGTTGCACAACTTGCCACTTTCATTTAGAAAGATTGAGAGATATACTGTATGAGTTATCACTTTAAATGAGAGAGGTAGACAATCCAGTCAATTCAGCCATTCTACTTTTTCATCATTAATATCCAAATCAGATTGCAAATGGTAGTTAAAGTAAAAATACAAAAAATAAAAGGATCATAAATAAATAAGTTAAAATTAATAACTTAATTTTAATTTGGTATATACCTACGGGTATAGGTAATTAGGCTTTTATCTGTTGGTCTACAAAAACTTATTTTTTGTTCCACTCATGGTGTACAGAAAACCAATATGCATACATTGTATTGTCTACATACTTAGACAAGCCATGGAGAATGCTGTTATCCAATGTTTGTAAGAAACTCCAAAAAAGTAGAGAAGTTGCATTGTCTTCTTGCCGCTTACCTGAAAGTACAAAAAAACATTCAATCATAATAGAGTTCTATTATCAGCTATAAATTAGATTTTCAATGTATCCTGATCCTTTAATAATTATGTAACAGTTTGAGAAAACATCTGGAGTTACAGATGTATGTGTATCAAAGATGGTGAAATTTAATTTGAATATGTTGCAGTCAACTACACAGAGGTGCACAACAAGTAATGTAACTGATTGTAATTACGGCCTCCTAGCCTAGTTGGTAGTGACCCTGCCTACGAAGCAGGAGGTCCCGGGTTCGAATCCTGGTCAGGGCATTTATTTGTGTGTTTATCACGAATATTTGTTCCTGAGTTATGGATGTTTTCTATGTATTTAAGTATTTATATGTATCTGTATATTATATATATCGTCGCCTAGTACCCATAACACAAGCCTTGAGCTTACCGTGGGGCTAGGTCGATTTGTGTAAGATTGTCCCATAATATTTATTTATTATTTATTTATATAATTTGATCAGTAGGCCTGTTGTGTAATATATTTATATCCTGGTCACAGCTAATAATCAACCTGGCAAAATGCATCAAAGCCTTCCTACAAGATATTAAAAAGGTAAACAGTCAGACCAATATAGTAGTTAATTTTTGCCTTTGGTTTGTATAAATTACTAATTTTTATATGCTGGGAATTGGTGTGTAAGTTAGTTAGTTTGTCTTGGCATTTTCTGCAAGTTGACAACCATTGTGCACTCAGCAGCAGAAATTGCTAAGTTGGTAAGGTGACCAAAATGATTTTGGCACTGCCTAATTATTAAGACAATAAAAGTGTATTAGGATCATTGTGAACACCTTGCACGCTGTTATACCATTGGGAAATTTCTCTGATATGATTTTGGTTATAAATTTAACCTGAATGAAAGAATAACAATGAAAAGATCCTACCTTTCTCCACGCCTTCTAGTCCTGGAATAGCATTTAATTCGGCCGCTATATCCTGCCAAACTTTCAAAGTTGCTCATTGAGCTCATTCTCCCGCACAAGCGCTTGCAGTCGAGTTTTCTGTTATATTCCAACTTTCCTCTTTTGTGGGACTGGGACCGACGACGAGCATCTATAAAAGGGACAATAAACAATTATCACTATTATCAGGTTAAACAACACTATATATTACGATAATAGAACATATGCCACTAACAAATGTACATACCTTTTTTTAATACAACTGTCGCTTTCTTCGAGTAAATTTCAAGCAATCCTTGTAGTTCTGATAATAAAATGTTTCCAAAACTAAGTTTTCTTTTAAATTACACTGACACTGACTGACAGGTAGGTACACCACGTTCTACGTTTGACCGATTTCATTGAACCTATTTTAAGTTATAGTATGAGAAATAAAAACCGGTATCTGCTTAAAAAGGAACGTCATGGGACGATTGTCTATGACTGAAGTTGTAAAATGTCTGCATGTTGGTAACCTGCGAGTGAGTTTCAAAAATACGACATTTGGTAATCGGTGATATCAAAGTCACCGGTGAGAATTTTAGTCACCAGGCGAGCTCAACTCACGAGTGAGATTCAAAAATCGCACCCCAGAACCGACTTCCAATATATAATATAAAAGAGCAAGCATGCATGGATTCGGGGAAACACCATTATTTAGTATGGCGTTTAAATATTCTATTAAATAGTATTAGTACAATTAATAATATGGATAACAACACGTATGGCACTCGTACGTTCTGGAATCCAATAATCGGGTAAACATAGACATAGACATAGACATAGAAAAGTTTTATTCAACATCAAAGAAAAAAAAGCAAACAAAGAGTATGTCATATAATTTTTATGGTAAACAAACAATTCGGGCAAATGAAATTCGGGCAAATAAAATTCGGGCATGTGAGTATTATTTTATATAACTTTCGGGCAAACAATAGACAACCAGTTGATACTACCTATACGATGAATTTTTTTGCTCCTGTTATGGGGCTCATTCGGCATAGGGTGGTATAAAGCAGGCTTATTTATCTTACTCAACCAGCATTCACCGTTTTTCCGGCCTAGTTTTATGTCTACAGTCAACCAATTGAAACCCTAGGTAGGATTATGTCATAGTGACGCTATAAATCAGCAGGGTTAGCATGGTTGCCATTTTATCGACTATCACGCTATGCGTCACTTTCGCACTTACATATTTGTTAGAACGTGACAGCCACGGTGATAAACGATAAAAATCCGACCATCATAGACCAGATTGTAAGAAATCTCTTACTGCTTGTCTTTTGACATGGTTCTAGAGTGGCCTAGGGTTTCAATTGGTTGATACACCTGACATATCGTCATTTATTTTCAGAAAAGTCAGCACATTATACGAACACCTCCAATCTATCTACTCCGATGCCAAAGTCTGCATTCCCTCCGACAAAACTGTGTCTGCCACTGATTTGGCGGAAGTCGAAGCCGCCATTTTGGATTATATTTCAAATATCAAACAAGTTCTGAATTTGAAATCGGATGGAGTATCCAGGTAACTATATCCAGGTACTATAGCTCGCTCATGAATAAGGATCGCGAATCGATCCGAAACATGTCATAGCTATTTCTGATTTGGCTTGGCTAAGGTTGACTAGAGTTGTAACAATATGACAACTCTGGTCTAAAAAACGCAGGGTGCGTTGGTATTTTTACCCCTTCCCCTTTCACCTCATCCCTTTTCACCCCATTCACACCAACTATCCGGGGTGAGTAGGGATTGCGACCTACTCACCCCATTTTATTTCGGTATTTATTTACAGAGCTGCAAAACTATCTGTAAATGAAAACGCAGAGCCATCTCTTTGTCTAAACGGTGACGAAGACTTCGATAAAATGATGAAGTTCTCCAGGAACGAGGAAGTGCTGCGGTGGTTGTGGATATCCTGGCGAGAGAAGGTGGGGCCGCCGATGAAGAAGCCGTACAGGGAGTTGGTGAACGTGGAGAACAGAGCTGCTAAACGGAATGGTAATCGTCTGGTTTCCCTTATTTTAAATGGTTTAGCGTTAGTCGTTTTTGAGAGGACCGTTTCGTACAACCCTCACTTATTCTTATCTTGTAAAAAAAATATATATATTACGGGACAATTTTACACAAATTGACCTAGACCCACGGTAAGCTCAATAAGGCTTGTGATGCGTAGAAAACATCCATAATCCAGGAACAAATATACGTGATAAACACACAAATAAATGCCCAGGGTGCGTAGCCAACATGCCAATCGCTCACGCTTAGTCGCTAACGAAACGCAACTGTCATTGTCACACTAATAAGGAAGAGTGATAGAGAGAGGTAGCTGCGATACGTTATTAATCGTAAGCGATTGGCATCTTGGCTACGCACCCTGACACTTTAAAGTATGGCAGTTCATTAGCTTCGAGGAGATTACTTTTTTAATACTACGCTGTCAACACAGTGAATCCTCTTGGAGCTCTGAAGACCTTACTCACCAACAGAAACACAACGCTATGAGTAGGGTCTAGTGTTATTAAACTGCGGTTTTCTGTAAGGTGGGTACTTCCGAGATGGGCTGCTCCAGATGCTGTGCCCTTGGTTTGACTCTACTTCACACTCGTTTGAAAGACATCATCCTCAGATATTCTATACAAGAGGAACAGTGCGGCGTACGAGTAGTACGGGAGTACGTTTAAACGGCCTCCTAGCCTAGTTGGTAGTGACCCTGCCTACGACGCAGGAGGTCCCGGGTTCGAATCCTGGTCAGGGCATTTATATGTGTGTTTATCACGAATATTTGCTCCTGAGTTATGGATGTTTTCTATATATTTAAGTATTCATATGTAACTATCTATTATATATATCGTCGCCTAGTACCCACAACACAAGCCTTATTGAGCTTACCGTGGGACTAGGTCGATTTGTGTAAGATTGTCCCACAATATTATATTATTATATTAGTACTAGAGTCAGTCTATGCTAAGTTTCCTAGATTTCGATAGCACAGACTGTGAATGTGTTAAGTTAAACGTCATAATGTCATCGAAGTTTGACGTTTAAAATAACACTTTCACGTCTGACAGTTCATGTACTGAGAAAAAATAACGTGGTTTGACTCTATTGTCAAATGAATTTCCAGGTTACACAGACATAGGCGCCGCCTGGCGGGACGAGCTGGAAGTTGTCGACCTTCGTCTAATCTGCCGTCGTCTTTACAACCGCATCAAACCGTTGTATTCCCTTATACATGGTGTTGCTAGATATTATCTGAGGAAGAAGTATGGCGATGTCGTGCCGGAGAGAGGGCCCATACCTGCACATTTACTAGGTAATTATCTTTTTCACATCTCAAGCTTTGAAAGTGGGTCATTGTTAACAAATAGAGCGGGTTGAAAATGGTAGGGTGTTTTACGTTCCAAATACCGATTTGAAAATATCGATTTGAAATGGATGTTTTGTACGACTTCCGTTCTGATATGTATTTCCTTGAATCCATAAATTACTACTTGAAATTCGATTTGTTTAAATAAAAGTTTCTTAACTCATTGCCTTCAAGCAAAATAGTTATTTGTACAACAAGAGAGCAAAGTTCGTATTTGTTCTGAGTGCCAATTTTGAGTCCTGAGCAAGCGAAAGATTCTAATTTAGAATCTTGAGCGTAGTGAAGGACTCAAAGGCACGAGATGCAAATAACTTTGGTCTCGAGTTGAACATACAACTTTTCACCTCAGCAGGAAGAAAAATAAATTAAAACCAAAATGAGCGTACAGGAAGACTTTATTAATTTAAGAATACTAGGTACACATTAGTATTGCTTATACGTGACGTTTTTCGGGTAACGATACCACTTTGTTGATTGTTGATAAGTTGCTTATGCCATAATGATTCTAAAGTACCTTATCAACAAATGAGTGGTATCTTTTACTCAACTGAATTAGTAATTACATATTATATTAACAAACTATTACCTGTTACTAAATTTAAGAACATGAGGTCAGATTTCAAATGAATGTTTATGGCATTTGCGTCCTTATTAACAACCAACAAAGTAGTACCTTTACCCGCGATTTAGCCGGGAGGAAACTTAATTCGGCGTTTTTGACCGCTTCTTTCAATTATTCGGGTGTTGCCGTAGCTTCATCACTATCACTACTAGTGTAACTCATGTTTTCAGTTCAGATAGGTAACTTTTATCTTTAAAGCAATTCAAATGAGAAGCTATTGAGGAAATTTTCAAATTCAGGATGACAGCCAAAACACTTTATTATTTTTAAACTCGTTCGGATACTAGATATCGTTCACAACAACGTAAATGGTAAATTGTAGAAATTATTTTACTATAGATTTACACGTGAGGAAACGTGAATCAACAAATGGTAAATATTATACTTATAAATATAAAATAAAAATCATATAATTTTAATGTGAGAGATATTTAAAAATGAAAACGTACGAGTTTTTGAACGTGGCTTCTGGCTTTGTTTAAACATGATATTAGACGGGGCGATTTATCGCGAGCCGTTACTGCCATCGTCCTTCGTGCACTCCCTTCAGCTCACATTGCCTATTCCTGTAATGCATAGTAGGGTACGACGGGACGGGCCCGACAAAACGCACCGTCTAGACATGTCCGTACAGACAGGTCAATCAAATTGGCTTTGATGTGATTGTATTATTAGAAAATTGGCCTCATCTGGCTGAATGGGCCAGGATGCCATTTAATAAAAAAGTTGAATGTCTTGACTGAACATTGTCAATCTGACGTTTATTTTCCTCACGCTCGCAGCAAAATCGCATTTTGCTCACTGGTTTCGCATATCAAAGTAAGCCTTTTCCAGCTGCTGAGGTGAAAAAAAAATTCTAGCCCCTATGTTTTGTTCGGTCAACAGAACGGGCATGATGTCTTAACGCGATTCAGTTTAAGATCTAAAGTGAGTCGCTGCCATACAAGACGTCATGGTAGGGCCCCTGTTGTTTTTGACCCACTATTATTATGTTATGATACTAAAAATGTAATACTAAACTATATGAACTAATGACACTATATTCAGAGTTTTAAATAGAAAACTCCCGTGAGTATTAAACATATGTATTAAAATACTTATATCGAGTTACTCACGTCTATAAAGTCGAAGATAGCTCTACATGTGTCAGAAGTTCAGAACGGTCCGCGTCCTTCGCTCTGCTTGCCGCCATTGCTCTGCGCACACTCGCTCAGATGTGTGCGCAGAGCAATCGCCGCAAGCGCTTCTCACTCATGATTATGGGACGCGGGCTGTTCCGAAACATGTCGAGCTATTTCGACTTTATAGACGTGAGTAGCCCGATATAAGTATATCTATATTCAGAGTCTTTATAGCCTGACAAGCCAACGATCGCAGTAACAGTAGGACAAAAAAACTATATCCATCCCTTTTTAGGGGTGATAATACTACCGTAAGAAAAAGAAAGTATGATGCTCTCTAACTTACTGTTACCGCCACAGAGCACGGACCTCTTTAGTGTGACAACCTATCGCCCTACGACTTCCAATCTCTTTGGTTACCGCGCTCGATTGCTTGTCAGATTATAGTTTGCTCTTCAACATTACTTTGTCAATTAACTCATTTTTTTTCAGGAAATTTATGGGCCCAGAATTGGGAGTCGATCGCCGACCTCATTCTGCCTCAGACCATCGATCTCGACAAAAGTATCAAGAACACTAATTGGACAACTGTGAACATGGTAAATGGCCAAGCTTTATTGCGTATAAATGTGGCTTCTGCTACTTTGTCTGCATAGAATCTGACTTTACAGATAAAGGTAGAAATTAAATAAAGTTGAATTAAATGTAAACCACAGTGTCAATCCCAGTTCTACTAACTTTCGTAAACAAACATCTGTCAAACAGTAACCTTACTGCTCGCACTCATGCGATAGAATGAGATGCACAATGGTCAATGTTGCCTGCTATGTTCAGTGGCGCCAGATATTTTTTGTCACACTGTAAGTTTTGTACGCGAAAAAGCAAAATCTTAGTTACAAAATATGACAATTAATTCACATGGAAATTTCTGTCTCTTTTACGGCACGGATGAATAAGCTTTTCTATGTGCATTTTTCATCTCGGAGTAAAATCGCCGTCAATGGAACTTACTTACGATCTAAACAAAAGGCATCACATGTTTTGTCACTGTTTCTCCTGGTATATTCACTAGTAGGTAGTCCTCAATTCCTCATCTTACAGCGCTGAAACGATTCTTTACTGAAACAGTCGTATTATACTATCCTAACATACAAAACATAAGATAAATAACTTAATCTTGGAGATTTCATTAAAAACTTAAAAGTGAGGTTATTACGCTCAATACATTATGGCGGTTTGTTTATATTATTCGGAAGTTGGATTGACGGCAATTTTATTAATATTCTTGATTCTTAAGAATTTAAATAGGTACTTTCTAAATGTTACACAATTTAAACTTTCACGAGTTATAAAAACTCACTTATTACAATACAACTTATTACAACACGTGACATATTTTAACTGCTCCGGGTAGTCATCGACGGACGTAGTGATATCACCTTTGCGGCACAGCTAATATGACTTTTTTCTACTCCAGCACTTCTATCTGTCAACTAGAAGACTGGCAGCGATATTAAAAAAGTATACATTATAACGTTGTCTATGGTATTCCATAAGAACACTGCTCATATAGATTTTCATACAATATATTAGCACTGTTGTTTTTTTTCTATACTGGGCATAGGTACGACTTGTTCCACATTCAGCCACCTTTCAAGATTTAGCTTTTTTCGCTATTTTAGCTGTCGTAGAAAAACTAGCGTATGCAACAGCTCATAATTGGTTCCTAAAACTTAAACACAACTTCGTCTCGTTTTGTAATGGCGACCCTCAAGTTTTAAGAACCCTTATTATATTACTGTTGGATAAACTACTATCTAAATGTTGTAGGTAAAACACGCGGAAGACTTCTACCAATCTCTCGGTCTGCCCGCCATGACAGACACGTTTTGGCGCGAATCCGTGTTTGAACGTCAAACCCCGACCACACGCTGTCACGGCACCGCGGCAGACATGTTTCAAGATGGCGACTACAGGTATTGCCAGCTCTATATTATTCTTCTTTCCTGTTGACAATAGAGTCAAGCTACGTTATCTCTTCCAAGCTTCTTAACTGACTATAAATTGTTATTTTAAACGTCAAACTTCTATGAAATTAATTTTGTATTCTGTTTCTGCGATTGAAATTAAACACGTTCTCAAGGATTAATCGCGTTTATTAACACCATGTAGTCATCAAAATAATCCAATTCACCTCACGTGTACGTTTGAAAATTTAGGAGCTTTTTTAATGTCTCAGGGCTTCCATCATTACCTACATCTGAAGTAAAATCAAACGGAACCCCCTTGTAGACCTTTAAAGCCGCAAACAAAATAACAATGTGTTAAATTGGATGACAAACTGGTAATTATTGAGCAGTTTCATTATGCCATCCCTGATCATCAACATCAGGTCCACTCCAGCAAAACGATGGCTTTAGTAAGAAAATGCCCAAGCTAATTATGAACACCCTCTAATCACGATGCACAAATTTGAGGAGTTCTCTGAATTCTTTAAGAACTCCATCATCAGAATAGAAATCAAATCAAAAGGAGGAATGTCACAACTAGGATAATAAGTAGAGCTAGGTTTATCGACCAGTTTCACTTTGCCATCCCTGGTCTTCATCATCAGGTCACGTCATCAAAATATTGGCTCCCCCAAAATAATGTTCAAAACAAATGTAAGGTACATTTCGAGCCTTTTACAGCACTCATGTTCACAGGGTTAAGATGACTGAGAATGCGAATGATATTGACGGGGAGAATTACCCGAAGAACTTAACACTATCACAGTCCGTGCTTTCATAATCTAGGGAACCTAGACTATGCTGAGTTGATTTAGCAGCTTAAGGACATGTAGTAATATATGTAATGATAACCTTTCATGCGGGTAAAATAAGAAAACAAAGCCTTTATAGCTCTTAACTTTTGTTATGTCCACAAAAAACCATAACATCCTTTTGTGACCGATCTAATAATTTAAATTAGTTTGAAAATGTGGTCCCTGAAACAGAAGAAATGACCTAGCCCGTCTTTAAAAATAAGATGCGTTGCTAAACAATGAATGCGAAGAGTAAAAATATTGGTTTTTGATTTATTTCAGGCTGTTATATTGTTCAGGATCAACGGCTGAAGATTTGTACGTAATTCATCACGAATTGGGACATATTCAATACTACATGGCGTACGAAATCCAACCTGGCTTATTCCGAGTAAGTAATTTCTTAATCACAAAGTTCTGCTTCTAGTTAAAAAGTAATTTATTTACAAATATAACTAACAGAATATATATACAGTAAGTGTAACTTACCTTCCTACCTCTACCTATCTTAAATCTAAAATAGGTCCTTGTACCTAGGATGCTGGCGGCATTTCCTCATTGTACAGCAATGCTGATACAATGGACAATCTAGTTAACGCGTTTTTGGAATGTAGTACGATGACTACCCAAATGGCCTAAGTGGCCTAAAGCCTTAGAGTGGGTGCTACATGATTTTGAACCTTAATACCCTAACGATATGAATGCTTTTCACTATATTATTACCTTAGCGCGTGCCAGTGCCAGTAGCACTTGCAAAAAATATACAAAGGCCCTGGATTAAAAGATTAGTGTGGTGTCAAATTCAACTGAGATGATTCGTACTACACCCATCGGAGTGTTTTAGGTGAGCGGCGGGGTTTGTGTTGGCGTAATGATCGCTCACGTAGAACACTAAAGTGTATCAACGAATTTTTGCCGCACCTTGCCGTTTCTTTATCGCGTCTGTTCGCTCTCTAGAGCCAAGAGAGAGAGGGGGTCTACCCCCTAACAGCGAACTACGTGAGCGAAATTCGCTGTGTAAGAGTTACTATTTTGGAGCTAGCATTTTATAGTGCTTTAAAATGATGGAATTAACTTTCAATACACCTAAATTACTGGATGGTCTTTAACCCTCCTTTTGTATTTTTCTTACCAGAATCATTTTACTACTATTGAGTGCCATGGTGGTTTGAACTGACATCCCTTTTTATGTTGAATTAAGGGTCAAAAGAGATATTTCTGTGACTATGAAAATTTCCCATTTTTTTATAACATAGTACTTAGTGTAAATTGGGTCTATTATAAAATAAATAATAAACAAATATACTTTAAATGCAAATATGCATCGCAATGTTTTATAAAAATGTGTACAATGTGCGAAAATTTAAAGTGTTACGAGTATATAGTAGTGTAGACATTTTTTTTTATTTCAGCAAGCAAACTCAGCTTTACACGAAACCATCGGAGACACAATACTGTACGGTGTACTAACACCACAGCACCTCTATCGGCTTGGTCTTATTAATGACTCCATGCTATTCCTTAATCCACCAAAAGCCATGCAAGAAGATACCATAACATATAAAAAATATAACCCAAATTCCATTAACACTGAAGACTTTGCTGCAAACTGGAAAGACATTGAAAAAGAAACCTTAAATTTTGAAGAACAGAATCTGAATTCCCATGAAGCACACTGGGAAGGCATAACCACAGATGATGTGTTACTTCTAAAACAAGCTTTAAATAAGATACCACAGATTCCATTTTCGCTTGCCATAGATGAGTATAGATGGAGGTATTTTGAAGGTGATTTGAAGGAAGAGTTGAATGAAGAGTTCTGGACTTTGGTGTTGGAGCTGCAAGGGGTAGCGCCTCCGGAGAGAAGGGGGGAGGAAGGGTTTGATGCTGGCGCTAAATATCATGTTCCTGATAATACACCGTTCATAAGGTAGGCATAAGTTTAATTTTTCTGAGGTAAATATTACGATTACAATCTTGATCCCTTAAACAATGGCCTTTGTATCTTTTTACAACCACTACCGCCACGCGCCTGGATAACAATATGATTAAAAAGGCAACTGTATTGTTATGGTATTAAGGTTTAAATTCATGTACCATTGGCAGGGTTTTTCTCTTTTAATTACCTATTCTATCTAGGTGATTCTACAAAATTCCAATATGATAATAGTATTTTTCAGTCCTCCGGCCGGTAAGCGCCACTTTACGCAAAACTAAATTGCCGTCTGCCGGCTCCGTCGGGCAGAAAAATAGTATACAAACCTCGGCCGTTAGATGGGAAAGCCTCGGATCACATGTTGGTCGACCTCGGCTTCGCCTCGGCCGACAATTACATGGGATCCGAGACATTTCCCACTAAAACGGCCTTGGTATGTAATCTACTATTATTTACCTTCGCAGCAAATCGTATTGTTCAGAATATAGTATGTCCCCCCCGAACATAATTATATGTAACTAGGTCCCGGGTTCGAATTCTGGTCAGGGCATTTGTTTGGGTGTTTATCACGAATATTCGTTCCTGAGTTATGGATGTTTTCTATGTATTTAAGTATATATACAGATGCTAATCGCTCACGCTCAGTCGCTGACGAAACGCAACTGTCATTGTCACACTAATAAGGAAGAGTGATAGAGAGAGGTAGCTACGATACGTTATTAAGCGTGAGCGATTGGCATCTTGGCTACGCACAATGGTCTCCCAACAACTGGAGCAACACATGGACGACGCCTTCCACCAGGCGACAAACCAGATCAGCTGGAGACAGACTACTGATTGCTTGAAAAGGAGCCATGATCCCCAGTAATAGGGAGACGAGTAGGAAAAGAGAAACTAGTGATTTGATTGAAGTTTTGACGATAGGTGCCATCTATGTTTTATTCCGTTAGCTAGCAGATACTTAGTTAACTTACATAAAATAAATAAATAAAAATAAATATTGTGGGACAATCTTACACAAATCGCAAAGATACACATGTGTATCTTTTATATATATTATCGTCTAGTACTCGCAACACAAGCCTTATTGAGCTTACCGTGGGACTAGGTCGATTTGGTGCTACGCACCCAGGGTCCTTACCATGACGATTTAACACAATTCAGTTTAGGACATTAAATTAGTCGGTGCCATACAACGGAACACAGAACCTATACTGAATGAGAATTACCACGAGTCGATTCTCCGCTAGGGGCGCTAGTGGAACGTCACTTTGTCAATTCTCTCATACTGACAAAGTACCCACGCAAAACCTACGCCGCCTGGTGAGCGACAGACAATACGGTAGCTCCCATTGCGTTAAGACGTCATGGTAAGGCCCCTGGTCCGATCATCTCTTCGAGCTTCTACCTCTGGTCTGTTGCCCTCAACCTCTCTATTTTATCTATTACAAGTTTACTTAAGTGAATTAGTTACAGCCCCTTCATTCTTCATATCCCAGTATATAGTCTACCAGTCACCTAATAGTCAAGTATATATTATATTCCATAAATTTTCAATAGTCCATACACCCAGGCGGGTGGTGCCTCGGTGTTCCATAACTCGGGTAAGTGCAACATCCGCTCGGTGTACCCCTTGTCGGTGCGTGTTGGCTTCGGCTCCGCTTACGCCTCCCAAAGTTCCGGAACACGATTGTTCCGTGTTGGAAAAGACAGCTCTTGTAATAATAATTAATATCAGATTTACCCAAAACTCCTAATTACTCAAAGATGGCGGCACGCAACTGCAGTAAGGGTAGCCTGATCAAGTGCTTTATTTGTGGTTATACCAATTTTTTCTCCTCTGATTCTAGATACTTCCTCAGCAGTTTTCTACAACACCAGTTATTCGAGAGTCTCTGCAAGGCAGCAGTGTTCGGGCGAGTTGGGGCTAAAGAGGACATCCCGGACACTATACCGATGAACAGATGCGACATCTATGGGTCGAAGTCTGCTGGGAAACTGTTGAGGTAATGGTATAACATACAGGATTTAACAAAAATGCTCGTGGTTTGTTTAAAAGCGTAATCGGTATCGTGGATTAAGTAAAAAAGTAGGGAAAAATTGTCTCGTTTTTTTGTAATCCCAAACAACTTTTTTTATTGCATCAAAAATCGGTATGATAGTCTAAGTAGGTTTAGTTAGACCATCGTACCGATTACGCCCTTCAAGGGTCACCAGAATTTTTGCTACGCCACAGATTATAATTATAAAAGGTATAAAATATAAATATATTATTGTAAAGCACGAATCAAATCATTTATTAAATGTAATAAATGTTTGAATTCATTTTTTTTAAGTACCGGGGGCCTTGGTCACATTTTCTGTAGTAAATGACATCTCTTTCAATTTATATAAATATACATATTGATATCAGATTCTGAAAAACTGATATTCATCCCTCATATCGAGTACAATATAACAATGCCTTTAGGGTGTTGTTGGGGCTCCCAGGCTATTGCAGCGCTTCAGCGATGTTTGCGTACGCTCACACAGCGGGGTTCAGCGCGGTGATTCGTCAACGCGTTGCATCACTCATGCGCAGGGTGCTACGCTCATTAGCGAGAGGATGGACTGCCCCATTGTGGGACACTGGGTGCGAACGCATGCGCATGTTCCAGGTGTTCCAGAGGGGGCAGATACTTAAATTAAAATTAGGATTTAAGAATTAATTAATTACCTTACAAACTAATCTTAAGTATATGGACTTTGTCTCAAATAAACAAATTTTATTTTATTTTTTTATAATTTTTTTTTCATTTTATATCAGGCACTGATTGTAAATTTTCGGTGCATCATAGTAAAAATAAAGGAACTTCTACAAAAAAAAAGGAGATGATCAATTACATCTAGACCTACTATTAATCTAAACAACATTTCCTTTCCAGAGAACTCATGTCCAAGGGCCACTCCAAGAACTGGCAAGAATTACTCCAAGCGACCATCGGCACAGACGTCATCTCGGCATCAGCGCTGGAACGCTACTACCGCCCTCTGTACGCGATGCTTGTCAAACATGCGCGCGCGCATCGCATTCCTATAGGCTGGTAAACCAGAGTATCGGAATAGATGATCGGACTTAGAATGTTATTTAAATAAATTCAGTTACCAACAACATTGGAAAGTAATCAGTCTTACGAGCCTTATTCATTAAAAATGCTCTTGAATTTAGTTCTATTTCGATGTGAGTTAACGCAAATCATTATAATTTCTGTATATATTTTATTGTGAAATCTCGATTCAAAAATCAGTCGCAATTTACTAAATATGTATATTATTTTACGAATTTAATCCAAGTTTTTACTCTTTTACTACCTAAAATGAAGATGAGAGTATCATAATAAGTACCTATATTAAACAGTTGGTTAAACTTACCTACCTATTGATTCGTCATAATTTGAGTTTAGATATTTTTTATAGACTAAGGAATCTTTTAACGGTTACATAGTTTTTTATTCTCTATTGACAAATCGTTTTTTCACATTGTCTAAAGGAAAAACAAATATCTTTCAACCTATAATATAAGTGTACTTACCATGAGTTTCAGGCAAGTCCGTCCGAGGATAAGTCCGTATCGCTCCTACCAGAGTAATGTTAGGAGCGAGACAGAAATACTTTCGAGCGCCGCAGACGCTATCGAATATGGTAAGCACACTGGTTTGACAAAAATGCTAGCGATCCTTTTAAGTTGGTTTAAGAGGACTAGTATCGTGGACTGATAAGCGTTTGAATAGGCCAAATTAAAAAAAAAATATGGTTGAAAAATTTTGTTTTCTTTTGTTTTTCTAATCAGTCCACGATACTATTTACGCTCTAAAATAGCTAGATCACTAGAATTTTTGTTACATCCTGTATTTCGATATTCGATCCATAAAAAAAACTATAAATTACAGGGGTTTCAAATAAAAGTTCCAAATATAAATTAACAATAAATACACTTTATTAACCTAAATTCATCTTAAATAGTGCTTACATCGTCAATCAAACAAGTAAAAAAGAAAATGGTGAACTTAAGATTGTCATAAAATAAATACATGCTTCACAATAATTTATTTAAAGCCTTATTTCCAAATAAATATTTACACAAGATTATGTACAACTAAGTTATTTACATATGCTATATAGGCACTAAGAATTACACTTCTTTATATTGCAATTTGTCGAGTATTTCATTGCATAGACGTTATCACAATTTTAGCCTAATATAGTTTTTTACGAATTACAAAACTT
This sequence comes from Lathronympha strigana, assembly GCA_949128165.1. Classification (NCBI taxonomy): domain Eukaryota; kingdom Metazoa; phylum Arthropoda; class Insecta; order Lepidoptera; family Tortricidae; genus Lathronympha; species Lathronympha strigana. Next base: position 8,888,029 of record OX421926.1, on the reverse strand, counting down.
TTTTTTGATTGGTAAGTTAATACATGACAGTTTTTTTCTCTCTCCCACTTAGGGAATTATGAGTCAAGTACGAAACGGAGAATTACGCCTATTTTTGTAAATTTCCTATCATTGCCATATGTCGGTTTTGTCCCAACCGAAGAAGTAGGTCGACCCACGACATCGTTATTTTTTTACGATTCCTTTTATCGTCTTCGATAAGTTAGAATTCGTATTTGTTTATACGTTTTCAGCTAATATTTTGTGACTTCTGCTTTTTAGCTTTTTGAGTTTATCAATTCAGTCAAGTCTAAGTAATCATGTAGAAAAAAGTATAATAAGTGTTTTACTTCCGTTCCTTTACGAAGTTATAGATTAAGACCATTATATGCCTCTAACGATTTAAAAAAAAAGTGAGTTTAAAAAGTCACTATATTTTGACTAATAGAGACGTAACGTAGATCTTAACCCATTATTTAAGTTGTATCACGAATTCAAAGTCTTACGTCTATAGTAACAAATCGGAACTTAGATTGTTCTGTCTCCCTCTTTCCCAAACTAAAGAGAGAAAGAGTCAAAACCATCGTGGTCTCGATTAGTTTCTTACGCCAAGCGCAAAGTTTCGTCGTCAGCCCAGTGTTACAAAGTTCTAACTATAACCAAAAACTTAGAAGATGGGACTTTGTAGCAATAAGCTAGTTTTAACATCACTTACAATACAAATTTTGAGTAACAGAGAAAATTCGTTGTAAGGATACGTCCTCCCAAATATTTGGAGGTGCGTCTACGCATATCGACCAATACGCAGAACGACCATTTCAAATAACACGCAGAGCATACGCAAATTGACCAACACGCGTCGACCTACTGCAACTTTTGAATACCGAATAGTTTTTAGCTAATTCTGCCCTCAACTTCACGGAGTCCCACTTCATAGGGCTCCTATTTCTGTTCAGTTTGCCCTTCAGGCATCTGAAGGTACCTAACGAACCTAATCTTTTTTTACGACAAATATGCGTTTTGTCTTTATGCGTATTTTTTAACATAGGTCATTTTGCGACTGGTTGCTTGAGTTAGCATTATGCGTATAGGACAAAGTTGGTCAATATGCGTAAGACTTTTGGAGGCAGACGTTCGTGTTCTTAATCCTGGTATAGAAAGATCGGGGTTTATTTCCGTTTTCATTTTATCGCCTACTTGAACAATCCGTTTGTATGTATGTGTGTACGTTTGTTCGAACATAACTCGAGTATCTTAATATACTAATATCGGGTTACTCTCGTCAACAAAGTCGAAAATAGCTCGACATGTTTCGGAACGGTTCGCGTCCCATAATGAATGAGAAGCGCTCGCGGCGATTGCTCTGCTTACTGCCATTTTCGACTTTATAGACGTGAGTAACCCGATATAAGTATATTAATATGTCTAATACTCACGGGAGTTTTCTATTTAAAGCTCGATTATCGTTAAAAATTGGCAGATAGATGAGAAAAATAGAATGTTTAATTTCGATTATTAACTAAATCGATCAAGAGATCGAGATATAGGAGTCGCAAGTTCACATTCGGGCGAACCGCTAGTTAACTTTAAATTTAAATTTATCAGACCATGAGGGCTATGGAAATTCGGGGCCACGGGTGTGGTCTCGGTTGCTCAGTTGGAGCGATGAGCTGGTATCTCAGAGTCGCGGGTTCGAGTCCCGTCTGAGGTCATTATTTTCCACATTTCCTTTCATTCTGACAAATTTATTAGACAAGTTATATACGAGGTATTACTTACGACTCGTATTTGACATATGGGACCGTAAAATGGGGTGAGTTGGGATGAATTCGAAGTTCAAACGTTGATGAAAGTTGATATTTATATGCGGCACGCTAATTTGTATACTTAAAGTGTTCCAGTGGTATGAATTTTGGTTTTTAATGATAATATTTATGTCATTTAATTTAATATAAAATATCAACTCGCCCCATTCCTGACCCAATTATCCCCACAATCCCTACTTACCCCATTTACGGTACTTTTAAAAACAAAGGTTGAATTTAAAAAAAACCCAGCCAAACTTAAACTTCTCTTGCCTAAATGAACCTAATTCTTGAGATAGACATTGAACCCATGTTTTCTGGTAATGGTAATTTGATGGCCACTCCACACAATGGGCCATAGCGTGGGCAATGGGCAATGGACGTAGCTATACAGTATACAGCAGTACGGCAGTATTGCGTAACCCCTCTTACTCATAACTGCGTCGTTATCATCGCCCATCATGGTCCATTGTGTGGAGCTCACAATCACCATATAAAGTAAATGTCATTATGAGTCAACTTTCGCGATTTTAAGATATACGAGGTGTATCAAAAATGCTGGTAATCCATTAAAGGAAAGAATGGGATTTTCTTTCCTACCTACTTTTTTCTAATCAGACCACGACTCTGATTAAACCTCAATGACTGATTAGGTCTGTAAACGGATCACCAGAATTTTTGTTACATTCTGTATTTATTAACGTTTTAAACGGGTCACTCACGCAATCTGACATGTCCACATCTACAAAAGTGACCTTCAACTATTAAAAGCGTAACACATCATCGTGTCAATTACAAACATTAAAAAACAAAAGCATTTCACCTAATCCTGTCAATTTTCGAGTTTGCACAACCCTAAGTCCTCCAATTTGTACCTAAGGTAGGGTTGTCGCGTGACTGATCCAATCCACCGTATGCGCGACCCTATGGTAGATCCCTGGTTGGCCGCGGCTTGCGCAGGAGTACCCAGCTGAGACGACACCAATGAGGTACCATCTGCCGGCTCGCTCTAACATTAGCGGGCCGCCGCTATCACCCTGACAGCTGTCCTTGCCGCCCCCTCGATACCCGGCGCACAGCATTTCTGGGTAGATTACAACGTTGATCCCTGAAAATTGAGGTTTTTGATTAGCAATGGTTCCTTAACAATCAATAGGTTCAATAAAAATTATAATGTCTATCGCATGAAGAGTTGGTTGGTTAATAGTATATTGTATATCAAGGGCATAAAGTAACCCACTTTAGCCAAGGCTATATATAAGTATTGTAGTCGAGGATAACATAGGTATTTATGCCCGAGATATACACTGCTTTTCACTTCGATTGTGAGGAAAAAAACTGGGTTTAAGTTCACTTTAAATCGTTGAAAATTAGACAACGGTCGTTCTCACCTGCCCCTTGTAGGCGGCCGGCGATACAATTTAACTTTATGCTCTACAGCATAAAAAGTGATTTTATGTCGCCTAGCCTCCATTTAAAGTCGACCTTTTCGAGCAAGAGAAGTGAAACACTTATTTAAACTTTCACGATTTTCTGATTCTGATTCTGATTCTGATTCAGTCAGTCTTTCTCCGGGACCACGGGGGCAATGTAGCCCTTGAAACGTCGGCAGTTTGTTTTCAAATTTTGTACAGATTAAGCCCCGTTTTCGTCAATTTATAAGAGAAGTGAAAACCGTATTGTATATGCTATAGAAAGGAAACGAGTGGACATATCGTTTATATATCGTTTGATGGTAAGCAATTACCGGCGCCCCTCGTAGATACTTGGATAACACTAGAGAGGAAGATAAAAATAGACGGTCGGACGGGACGGGGCGGGACGATGTGTTAATATCTATAGAAATAATTACGTGATAGCCCGGAGTTATCGGATTTCACGTCAAGTTTTATATAGAAAATAACAGATCGCCCCGTCCCACCCCGCCTCGTCCCGTTTTCGTGGGAGTCATATTTTATGCTGTAGTAAGTCTGTGAGGTTCATGTTCTCTCCCCTAAAAAAGTGATAGAATAATTTATACGCTAAGACGTCGTTTTGTCGCTGTTGGAAGCCCATGTTGTCTAAGCATATTTACCATTAGCACGATGCCACCGCTCGCACACCCGGTTGTCGAGCACAGGAACATCCACAGCTTGTAAAGTTCTTGGTCGTAACCTGGAGCCAGGACTCAGTGCACCCCAGCCCGCTGCCCAGCCGTATTGGCCAAGGAAGTCGCTGCCGCGTTCGGGTAGGCAGATTGGTGCTGAAATAAGATAAATATAAGGTTATTCACTGTTTAAACTAAGAATCCTTTGTACATAGCCAATACTTAATTGTAAGTACACTGGTATACGAAGTCTGTGGTGGGGAGAATAGATGCAACAGCAACGCATATGCATATGCATTTGGGACAAGATGAAATTACTATTTCATAGCTTTGAAGTATCAGATGACTTAATGATGACTTACACTAGAACGGGCGGGACGAAACGGGACGGGGCGGGACGGGAAAATCTGTAAATTCCTATAGGAAGCGTCACTTGAGATCCGAGGGCTCCGAGCTATCACGTGATTCTTTCTATACGAATCGACAGATTTTCCCGTCCCGCCCCGTCCCGTCCCGTGCTAGTGTGAGCCATCCTTAATGTGTGCTCCATCAGGATACACACGTATTTTAGTTTGAAAAAAAAAGTTTAGTTTTTAGTTTTGAGTTTATGTTGCTGTTATGGGACATACGAGTAATAATCTAATAATCCTATGATTTGGGTACAACTTACGGTTTTAATGTGGACATTTATTTCGGGTAAAATCTTAGACAGATAAAAACTAATATCCTTAACCTTGCTTCCTCTCATGCTGGACGTATAAGCAGGAAACAAATATTCGTAATAAACACACAAATAAATGCCCTGACCAGGATTCGAACCTGGGACCTCCTGCTTCGTAGGCAGGGTCACTACCAACTAGGAGGTCGTTCATGAGTTAGTTGCTAAATGTGACGCAGTGTCCCACTGGCGTCTTAGATATAATACTCATCGATATGAAGCATATAATGCGCGTTTCTATCCAACGTCAGCACTGCCACATCAAATCTATCCGCTTGTGGCGTAAATTTAAATAGTGGGGGAAAATAATAATCATCCTCACACCGAACGTATAAGAATTATAAGATTGGAGCGGCTCTGCGGCTAAATTTATGACGTAAGTAGTTGCTAAATGGGCGGATTTTTATTTTGCTGTCGTTTTTTTCGCGTCAGATTTGAATGAAATTTTGTGGGTAGGACAAGTTCCTTATTCTCTTCAAGACAGACCCAATTTCCCAGTTTGTCCCACATTTTTTCACTGAGTTACGAAATCGTATGAGATTTTCGTAACTTAGTGTGTAATTTGTACTAAATTACACGCCGAGTTACGAAAATCTTTCCTTCCTACATTTTTGTCGCACATTGGGATTTCGTATCTATTTAGCGTAGAATAAGCCTACCTACCTACCAATTTTCATACAAATCTGACGCGAAAAAGAAAACTACCTACATCAAAATAAAAATATGCCCAAATATGACGCAGTTTTCCACTGGCGTCTTTAAAATACTAATATATACTCATTATAACTAATATTTAAAATGGGATAATTACCATGTATGTTTGTTTACTCCGTGAACATGACGCTTGCACCACTCGAAATATCGGGTGCTCAATAAAACAAACATATGGTAAGTATCGCGTTTTAAATATTAGTTATAATGCAAATGACCATGTTTTTTTTTAACCTGGCAGGGGCTCCATGCACTGAGCTTTGGAGCGTACGGACTGTGAAGTGGGATGGTAGCCTGGGGAAAATCCAGGACCCTTCCACGACATCACACGATATTTACTACTCTGGAATACTCCTTCTGAGTTTGCGCTCCAGAGAGATCGGTTGGACCGAGTCCAACCAAATCTGAGGTGTGTGTAAGAAAACTAGCTACTGGGAGTTTTATTGCTGGTTCGCTACCCCTAACCTAGCCGAAAAGATTCCAGCAAGAAACTCAGCTAGGTCCGATCGCGGTCGGATTGATGCTATCCGGTACGCGGCGGTACCGGGTCGATAACGGACTGAATGTGTCTATGTCGCGGGGTGGGCGACCCCGCCGGCGGGGACGCTGGTGTGTACGCGGCGCGTCGGGCGGCGATATCGCAGCGCGCCTTCTTTCGAAGTCGGCTGCGATTTCGTCGTGCGGGAATGACCACGTTAGCTTAAAATCGTAATATATATTTACCAATATGTGGCATATAATGCACATTTCTATCCAACGTCAGCACCGCCACATCAAATCTATCCGCTTGCGGCGTGAATTTGAACAGCGGGTGAACTTTGATCCCCCGCACGCCGAATGTGTACGCTGGGAGTGGTTCTGCGGCAGAGTTTATGACGTAGTCGCCGAGTGTGACGCGCACGTGGCGTGGCTGTGCGCGGGCGACGCAATGGCCGGCTGTGACAACATGGCGGCGGGATATTAGGGAGCCACCGCATCTGAAATGATACATAAAATAAGGTCAAATTGGTATCGTGGTAGCATTCGCTTGCTTCGTTTGCAGATGTTGGTATTATCTTTAAGCATGCTTTCACACTATCTAGGGTTGAATATTGAAAATTCTTAGAAAATGAATTTTCAATATTAATATACTTAGATCGAGTTACTCACGTCTATAAAGTCGAAAATGCGCAGAACCACTCGAATGTGCGCAAAGCAATCGCCGCAAGCGCTTCTCACTCATGATTATGGGGCGCGGACCGTCCCGAAACATGTCGAGCTATTTTCGACTTTATAGACGTGAGTAACCCGATCTAAGTATATTAATATTGAAAATTCTTTTTTGGTAAATTTTAAAGAATATGCTGCAGTTGTCAAAAAACGCAGTTCTGACTTAGAATAATTGAAGACTTACAAATTCTATAGAGTTTTCTATCTCTAAAACATTCCCTACGGAAGTATTGAGGAGATACAAGAAAGTAGAAGCGAGGATATCAAAATACAAAAGTAGGTACAGTCACGTCTATAAACATATATACGCTTTGGAACTTATTACTCCGGTAGAAGGGTAAAAATTGAATACAGATGCATATTTATGAAGCCAACCGTATTTAACACATTGAGTGCCAGCGAGTGCTACGCGCTACGCTCGTAGTCGATTCCGTGGTTTTCCCGCTTTGTAGCGGAAAGCGACCACCCACAAAGAACTCGCCTAGCGGGTTCCCGGCACTGAAAGTGTTTAAGTATTTGGGGACGTGACGTAACCGGCTCGGGTCGATATGTCGGTTTCTATAGAAAACGTCACGTGACCTCCGAGGGCTCTGAACTCCCGTCCCGTCCCGCCCCTTCCCGTTCTAGTGTATGACTCACACTTTATAGAATATAACGTGAGAATAAATTATTATTTAGCAGCACTGAAGGCTTGGTATAAAAGTTGTACGACATTAACTCCGACCACGTTAGCGTATCGAGGGGTCAAAATATGAAAGTTGCCGGATGATTTAAATAAACGGCAAACATAATTTGAACTCCGGTGACTTCTGGTGAGGGGAGGGTTTTCACCCTGTGAAAACGCGTGCTGTGAAGGGCTCGAATCATAGGATCATGGTGTTAATAAACGCGATTAATCCGTTCTAAAGTGTTTAATTTCAATGAATAACAATCGCGGTAACAGAAGACAATATTAAAGTATTATTTTTAATGAAATGTTGGCATACAAATAGCAAATAAAACTTTATTCCTACTTTTTGCTATTCAGCTTAGCCCCTTTAGCTGTCAACACAGCGAATCCTCCTTTTTTTTAAAGGGTCGGCAACGCGCATTTAACACCCCTGGCGTTGCAGGCGTCCATAGGCTACGGTGACCGCTTACCATCAGGCGGGCTTTATGCTTGTTTGTCACCGTCGTAGTATTTAAAAAATCCTGTCCGATAGGTATTAACTATTTAACAGTGAAAACGCCTTTGCTTAGTATGCCCGATATAAAAACACACTAAAAACAGAGTGAAATCTTTGACCGCATTTAAACTGATTAAAGCATTATTTCTAATCCCTTAGCATCACCTACATAATTACTAGAACATGAAATTAGTCAACTCGCAACTATATTCGCACACATGCGAGAATAAACCGTAATTTCTATACACAAGGTGCATATTCATTTGTGAACTAGCTTTCTTTTTTAACTAGGTTTATATGTTGTAAAAGTTACATATAGGTGATGTAACGTGCCCTTACTCGTTACCTTTTTAGAGCTAATGATAGATACGTGAAACTAATAGGTGTAACAGTTCCCTTATTTGTTATGTTATATAATGTTAAGGCTTACACTGATGTACAATTATTAATCTAAAAGGGTCTGCCAAAAATTTGTTATTCAAAATTGTATTTCCGGGCAAATTGTATTTACGTTTGGGCAATCCTGATTTCCATAGTGGGTATGTCAAAAAAATGAGGTTTTTTTTCATTATTAGATTACGCGTGCGTAGCCAAGATGCCAATCGCTAACGCTCAAACGCCAACGAAACGCTATCATTGTCGCATCAATACGGAAGAGTGATATAGAGATAACTACGATACGATAAGAAGCGAGAGCGATTGGCATCTTGAGAGACGCCTCAGGAGACCCAAGAGCTGGCAGCTTCCTTGCTCAACGTATCAGCCTAGCAATTCAGCGAGGAAATGCTGTCAGCGTCCTTTGTACAGAATGGCCAAATAAAAGGTACCAATACATTTTATTTCTAAAAATGTACTTTATAAAATTATAAAGAATTTATTAAAAAAATATGTAATATGCAATTTCACACGAAGCAATAAATTTACTAAATGTACTAGTTTGTTTCAGAAAATAGTTTTTAAGTGACCTAAATTTATCGGTTGGTCGCAAAGATACGCCTCTTTACATACCTATTTGAAAAGAAAAAACAAAAGACAAAATATTCCGTGGGAGTCGCGAAAATCTTATCTAAATTGACCGTAACATTGAAACATTTGAATTCTGAAGCTCCGAAGTGTATACATATTTATAGACGTGACTGTACCATGCCGCAAGGGCCTGCTTTAGATTTATTTTAGTTGTTATCTAACTTTATTTTAGTTTTAGTTTAGTTTTACTCACAGATGTTTAGTTCATTATATAGAGGCTATATTTTTTACTAAACCTCCTTATATATTCCGTTCTTCACATTTTACAAGACTGTTACTCCATATTTCCACATAACACTCTTGTAACATTGCGTAATAACTATACCTAATACTTGACATAACCCCATCGATACTAAAAATAATAGCTATAATTATTAAGTAGGAAGTAAAACAATGACTTCAATTATCCAATTTTCTTTACGTAACTTCATCTTATGGAGAATGTAACTGACATTATACCATAAGCTCTTTCATACAGGGTGTATAATCTAAAGACCTTGAATGGCAAAGATTACTTATCAACTTGCACTGATTTATCACATTTGGCAGTGACGTATAAAAGTGCCAAATTTCACATAAAACTTGGCAAGAAATCTTGGTGACGAGTTAAAGGAAATATTGAAATCAGAATGAAATGTAATTGCGTCACATTAAGTCCTTGTGTGACATGAAATTTGAAGACATTACCGCCACACCACATTTTCTAAATATATTGTTTAATTCAATAATACAGTGTCACAAAATCAGAATTTTAATGCAAGGCAGAAAAAACTAAACATTCTCTGTTTCCTTTTGTTTTTACAAATGATTGGAGTAAAGCAACATATTTATCTTAACATAGCAAAATTAATACCAATAAAAACTTTTTTAAAACAAAATTTCAAAAGTCAGAATAGTATTTAGGTAGAGGTAGGTAGTTAGGTAAGTTACACTTACTGTATATATTTCGAAAATAAATACTTTTAAATTGTCAATAAATCGCAGTTTAGTACACGTAACGAGAATTACAAGTACTTTAAACATATATGGATAATTATATAAAAAACGCGATTAAATATTGCGAAAAACTACACATCTAACTGGGCGCTGAGTTATAAAAACTAGTAGTATTTTTATTTTAATGAATTACGAATAACACTCATATATTTTTACCCACTACGCGTGACATATTTTGAATTAGGATTGTCATCAAGAGCGTTGCGTGCGGCGAGACGCGCTGCAGTACGGTGGCTTGCATGGTACTCAACGTTTATTTATTTTAATTTAATTTCTTTATTTAGGAAAACAAACAGCTACAATCATACATATGTTAAATACATTTAGGTAGATCAGAAGCCAACATAGTTAAGTTTATAATGAAACCCTAAGATCCCTGATACTTTAAATTTAAGCAGTATTTTTATTGCAGCAATTAATAATTTCTCATGAGCTCACAGCTCTAGCTTTGGATTAAACACCCTGTATATAGCTTGCGTGTACGCATCATGTTTTCTATGAAAATTGGTACGAATCTGTAACTACAGGAAATGTCAATACTCATAATTATGACAACATTGATTTTTAGTCTTCAGATAAGATGAATAGATGAAGCCTATCTTCATATAATTTAATGTATAACCATTAGAGATCAAAGAAAATTATACATACGAGTATATGTTCCCGTCCTTCCTTTGGACCACCTACCCAAAATTTAAAGGCTATTTAGCACAGGAAAGACGGTAACATTGTTTTGTGTCTGAGGAGGCCTATTTCGAAGAATGTTTCAGCACGATACAAATTATATATTAACATTCTTATATCGGGTTACTCACGTCAATAAAGTCGAAAATAGCTTGACATGTTTCGGAACAGTCCGTGTCCCATATTCATGAGTCATGTGTCTAGCCGCGGCGGCTGCTCTACGCACACTGCGCCGCCCGCACCCTCCGCGCCTGCGACTCCCGCACCCTCCGCGCCGTTGCCTCAGTCGAGATCAGACCGCGCTGGGGCTCGCAGTGTACGTAGAGCAGCCGCGGCGGCTAGACGCATGACTCATGAGTAAGGGACACGGACTGTTCCGAAGCATGTCGAGCTATTTTCGACTTTATTGATGTGAGTAACCCGATATAAGAATTTTAATATGTCTGATATTTACTCACGGGAGTTTTCTAAACTATATATTTTTTTATAAAACTTTTTGACGCCCTGAGATCCCTCATGGGATCCTAAGCCATTAGCTGCAAAACACACACAACAATATTATACAGGTTGTAACAAAAATGCTATTTTCCTATAATGAAAAAATATAAGGAAAAAAAGGTTATTTTGACCCTGTAGGCCTTTTTTTTAGCAGGCATACAAAAAAAGAATTGTCTTCAAAACTCTTTTGTCGTTTTTTTTTAATCAGTGCATGATACCCTGAAACGGATTACAACTATTTTTGTTACACCTTGTAGACAAAAATTAAAAATTAAACTTACCTTACTTACCTTGAAAAATACTTCACACCCAATAAGATGTTAGTTTTGATATATAACTATGTTATTATACATTCTTAAGTAAACGAGAAGAGAAATGTGCGAAAAAGTAGACAGTAATAAAGAAAACAGTATTTAAAAGATGATACTCGGAAAGTCGATAAAATAATACATAATATACACAAAAAATTTAATAAAAATCGTTCTAAATGTCATGCCACATGCATAGTCATATGCTCTAAATTAACCATTAAAAAACTGTGAGGATGCAATATACTAATCTACGCAATTTTAGAAATGCACTAAGTACCTATACATTGTCAAAATTATTGAAGTCCCATTTGGATCAAACACGCTGTTACTCGTCTTTCCTGTGAACCGCCCAAAAGTTAAGAACTATTAAGGTTGGTTAAATAAGAAAACAAACTTTTCACACCAAATTGTTTGAAAATGCCATTTTTCTTCCCCGCTAGGAGGGATCAAAGTGGGACTTTTCTGTTCAAGCACCAAATATTTTGATGTTTTCCGATATTGTCTACCGGCATCAACTGGTGATATAAAGATGATAATTAATTTTCTTAGTGGGTTTTTAATTTCCTCACAGGCAGTGTGAAAGGTAGTATGCGTCACACGGCAGCAAAATTATTTCCACCTTGGGCGTAAACACTTGAAACCCTCACTAAATCCTCCTCCTCCTCGGGTTTCAATTATAGAATACTTCGCTTCGTTCAGGATTTAATGCACACCCTCGCCGTAAATATGTAATTTTGCTCCCTTGTGACACAATCTACTATTATAGCTCTTAACTTTTTGGCAGTCCACAGGAAGGACGGACACCATTTTGTTTGATCCATTTCTGCCTAGTTCTACTTGGTGTTGTGCTAAAAACTTTATAAACAACTAAAAAAAACTCGGCATTCTTTAAAAAATCTACGTCAAAGATCCTCTCCTTTATTCCCATTTGCATGCCTGCGTTCATCATACACAGCCGCCATCAGATTTATTAGAGCGTCCAAAGTACTCACAAATATCAGACATCAGATGGCATGTCTCAGATTTCATGTTTAGATTTTTTTTAATACCCTGGCTGCTCCTAATCTGGCGACTACTTTACAATTGGATAATCCTTTGTATAGTTTCTAATATGTCCTAACACGTCGCTACCTCTTTCGCACATTTACCTCTCTATCCAACACTGCTTCCACCCGATAAGCTCGAATATCGACATAAGCATGTTGCATCTGAAAATTCATTAATACACGTATTAGTAGTATTAAGCAGATATCTCTGCGAACGATACTACAATGCTTAGAAATAGAGCAAAAGTGGAAAACCCTGGTGACACTCGAACTCGCGAATTTGAGATACTCGCCGCTCTACTAACAAAACTACGGAGATTTACTTCTGACTTTATTAAAATACATAGACACACAAAGCGGAACGAAAACGTCAAAGAATGTGGGTCAGAATGACAACAAACAACTTTGCATCGATGATGAATATGATTGATACAAACGATAAATGTTTTGTACCAAAAAGAGCATACTGACGTAAGAATTAAGTTTCAAATTCATACGCAGAATACTGTTAAAACTTTATAAGCTGTTGACACTTAACGAAATGTCACCAAACAAAACTATATGAAAAAGTGCCGCAACTGCAGCACTTTTTGGCGTATTTTTTTTCGGCTCATTTTTTTTCAGTTATTTTATTCCATATCTATGGAATTTACTAATTTAGATCTGCATATTTCTCAGCCATACTCCGAAATACTAAAGTATGGGGTTCTTCAAAAAAGGAGTGTACTAGATTTACATGGGTCGGTAACGCGCAAATGACACCAGCAAAGTTATGGAGACCACTTTCCATCAGGCTGGCCGTATACTTGTTTGGCACTGACGTGGGTTGAAAAAGAACCTTTGTATGCGCCTAGTGACATCTATTATTAGATGGTTGTACTTCTTAGCCAGTATGCGGCGGGATGCTCAAAGTATATTGAAAATCACTACAAACAATACCAATCTATTAAGGATCCTTCCTATTTAGAATCCTTCCCGAGGCCCCGAGTTTTCCACTGTTTTTGTGGTAAGTAGTAACTAATAAAAACCAATGCCATTCCAAACTGAGGAAACTATTGATTTCATTTCCTTATTAAGACGATAATTACTAACAATAATGATTTCCATATCAAGATGGCTGTAATTATTATAAATGTACTGGACGCAGAGCGTAGTGCCCTCATTTGGGGATAGTGTTTTTTATAAAAACTTCCATTTCTCTATAATCCATGGTATCAGCGTTGTAGTCATACTAATTCCCCAACGTTTGATCTATGACACATAATGTCAGTTTACTTATTTTTTGCTTTATAACCTAAACAGCAAAAAGTGTACACTTTTTTCCGTTTAGGTGATAAAACCAAGAAATATAAAACTATTATCGAAAAGTTGGAGAATTATTAGGACTACAACGATGTACCATGATATACCATGATACCATGAGTAAAATAGAAATGGAAAGATTGACTTGGGCACCACTGGACACTCTGCGCCCTTTTAAGGCTCGAAATTTAACTAACTCAGTTTGAAATCAGGGTTTTGTTAATTTCATATAAATTTGATCTTGCAGACTTTTTAATAATATGGCCATACACATGGGACAAAATTCTGGCCGTGGCCAACGAAACTATCAATTTTTTAAATCTAAAAGGTGTTTTTTAAACACTTATAAATACATTGTGAGGTGAATGTTGATCTAAATAACTTTTGGGATCAACAAAGTGAAAAAAATGCCGTAACCAGTGCGACAGAAAATGTTACAAATTAAATGAAGTGGAATTTCACAAACGCACACAATGGCAACACCAGTTCTCTTTTCAAATATGTCATTATTTTGTAAAGAAACATCTGTCGAACAGTGAAGTTACTGCTCGCATTTATGCAATAGAATGAGATGCACAATGTACAATGTTGCCTGCTTAAGTTCAGTTGCGCCTTTTGTAAACTACTTTTTCTATCGCTTTATACATTTTGGCAGGTCAAATACGGATGTTTTCTGTGGGACATCCAGTATTTCTTTTCTCATTTACGTGTCTCACAAAGTAAGGCTAAGCGTTTAAAAAATCCTTGTAGTCAGGTTGATATTTATATAATTTAAACTTTCGTAAGTCATACTGATATTAAACTGCAACGGTTAACACTCACGTATTTTTATCACAATAGGCGTGGCATGTTTCGACTGCATCGGGCAATCATCGTCGGACAGAGTGTTCTTGTCTCTTCGAGGCTCGGGCATCACTGCCTGAGTCCGGCGTCGGTAAAGGGTCGCGCGTGACGAAGCAGGCTGACCACTCTGTCTGTCCGACGATGACTGCCCGATGCAGTCGAAACATGATTGTGATAAAAATACGTGAGTGTTAACCGTTGCAATTTCATATAGGTTGATAGTTTTTCGCAGCAATATCCATTCAGAACTCCATTACGTTTACGTTACGTTACTCATTTATTTATACTAGTAGCATGTCAAATTTATATTGCATTGTTAGGTCACAGTTTTAACACGTATAACATACTCGTAGACTAATGAGCAGTGGGTGTTAAGCGTTAAATTACTTGATGTTGTTAAAGCATGATGACTGATGGAGTGTTAGGCGGTGTACCGTCGCCATCTGATATTTCGGAGCTGCCGAGATTCTCACAAAATCTGAACACGCCACTATTAACAAAGCGTTAGAGTGCATGTTGAGATATTTGTGTGCACCTCACCAGTTGCGATATATCTGATAGTAACTGTACACTGCCTTAGAATCAAAAGCAGTTACTCTACTTTTTAGTTTGGTGTCATGTGATTGTGACGTGTACTTTAATTTGTACAAATGTTATTGGTATTAGTGTTATTAATTACTTGTATATGTGTTTGTACATGATATAATACAATTTTAGTCACTGTGAGCAAAATGTGTTTTTTTCACTCGTTCTCACATGAAAGTACTTGTTTGTGTGAGGTAAAATTAGTAGGTATGTTCGCAAAAAGCATAAACATCAAGTTCACAATTGAAATTTTAAAACTTATTAATCTTAATTAAAGTCTACAATCGGAAAAATATAAAAAAAGAAATATCACATTTCCATAACTCAATTTAAAATCTGTCATTGGTTTTCCTCTGACATAGCATATTTTGCGGACTTTACTCAGAATTCCGTAACAACAGACAAATAGCCAATTTAAGGGTCGTTTTTATTTTAATTTCATGAACATCTGTCTTTATAAGTCACATACAAGGGTATCACAGCCATACTGCCTTGGAAAAATTGTGGTCCAAGATATTGACGTGGTTTGATGACTGACTATCAAAAACCTATATTTTCAACCGGATGGGGTTTGAAGCTATCTTAAACTAATGGTCTGGATATTTGTAAACCACCAAACATCCAGACACCTTTCGCAAGGGTAAACTACAAAACTTCTTGAACCCTTTTCAAAGTAATTTGACACAGTTATTGAAGGTGTACCTGGAGGAGCAAAATATATCTTGATGAAGCTTGCTACTAAAGTAGGTCCGTAGATGTTGTTTGAAGCTATCTAAAACCTACATCAATACATCTTGGCTACTTTTGCAAGGTCCCTAGCATTATTGAAGGTTAGGTACCTGGAGGAGCCTATCCTGATGTAAGCTTGCCAGGGGAAAGTGCCGAAGCCGGCGTCGTCGCCGCCGACAATGCGACGCTGCGCCGTTTGCTTGCCGACAGCAATGCCGCAGCCTGTAACGAAAGAGATCATGTTACAATTTATGATTGTCATTGACAGAAATTACGCTGTCTTTAATGCAGATAATACAAGATGCACAATAAACGATGACTCTCACCAATCCGATCCGATCTGGGACGTATGACGTGGTGTACCACTAAGAAAGAATTTTGTTAAAATATTCAATTAAGGGTTTACACATTTATGAAAAAAAAATCATAAGCAACAGCTAGTCTAAATATATCTCAATGCTGGGAAACAAGACCGTTAGCAGATATTTCTACCAAATATAAAAATTAAAGGATGACACACCAATCATCCGTCCAGTTTCTATAGAAAACGTCATGTGACCTCCGAGGGCTCCGAGCTATCACGTGATTCTTTATATAGAAACTGAAAGATCGTCTCGCATCAGATTGAATAAAATTGGTATGTCATCCTTTAAAGAGACGAGAAAACGCTTATAAAAATGCTGCACAGTGTTTAGCTTGATGGACCCCATAACATCAATTTCGCCTCTCACAACTGTCCTATAAAACTTGAATACATACTCGCGAGTAAACCTTCGAAAAAAATAGTTTTATATTTTTTGGAATAAAAATTGAATCTCATGATCTTGGTACAATATGTAGTATTTCTAGTTACCGTAAAACAATTCTATATACTTTCGACTTTGTTAGTATCATTGTTAGGTGTATGGTGTATGTGTATGTGTTTTTAGTTAAAGACTTTTTGTAGATTGTAATTTAATTTTAATTTTATGACTTTTTGTAATTAATTTAATTTACTTCGAATATGTAATAAATGTTTTAGTTTTTATTCTATATATATTATTAAAATAACTACGTTTTTTGCTTTGCTTTTGGGATAGTGAACAAATTGACCGCAAATATAGGACAGTCAAAGTTTCGTTGTATAATGTCTCCCTTTTGCTTCATCTTATTTGCCCAGTAAAGAGGGAAATAGACGATCGACAAACAAAATGTTAATCCAGTTATCTCTACTTGTACCTTCATATTTAAAGTTTTCCCAGTCCAGTTTCGGTATTTTCTTCTCGCTCCTTCGTATAAGTCGTATGACCCTAATTTCACTCGTCAATCCCGCGATCAGAAACATAATAAATAAAATAATTATGTTCATTTTCGTAATAACACATCACAGTAATCTCAAATTACTGCTGGTTATCATTTTTCATATCTGCTGTCAAAAACACGGTTTTGTCAAAACTATTCATATTATTAATATAGTTTGAAATTTCGTTAGTCGTACTGACATTAAATGAACACTCACATATTTTTATCACAATAGGCGTGGCATGTTTCAAATGTGTTTAATATTATTAATACTTTATTTATCAATTTCAATTAAAAACGTATCGACGGCTTTATGCATTTTAAGCAACGTTTCATTGATATAGACATAATTAACAAATACACAAATTAAATTATATTTTTATTGTACAAAAAAATATTAAAATATTATTTGAAGTTTCTTTGTACTATAAATACCTAAACTTGACTAATAACTGACCAAAAATAATTCTTAAAACCTGTCTCAATCAATAACTGTTAATCACTGTTTATTATTATTATAACTCGTCCGTTACTGTTTTATTATACCTATAGATAATCAAATTACTACATCACCGGTAAACTGTGCCGAATTAATCTAATATTTCAAAACAATCACGAATACACTCATACCATGCGGTTCTATATTGCCAAACATAGACTAAAATATCCACCCTACACAGCAAAACTTCACAATTTAAACATCAATAAAGGGTTCAAAGTTAACCGTTAAAAAACAAAAAACACAAACTTATTCACTATTTCAATTGCATATCACTTTTTGCGAACTATTACCCAACAATACGCGCACATATAACCCAATTCGCCCCTAACTTTTTCCTAACTTTTTTCACACGTCCACCGCCCATGTAACACGAGTTCATACTGACCGCCCTCCATATTAGATAAGTGTGTATGTAACTAATTGTACATAAGTTCCTGTGCGGATTTCCGATGAGTTATGTACTTCATGGAGATATAAGCATAAACCTTGTGTGTTGAATATAATCATCAAGGTTGCATGTGGTTATGTGAACGCAGTAACTTTTTTTTAGTTGTTTATGTGTACGCAGTGACTTTTTTTAAAAGTCGTAAATAAATACATGCTGGCAATAGTTGTAACAATGGTTAATGAAAAAGGAAACCGAGGTCGTGGATTTAAACCCTGACTTTTTTTGAAAGTTGAATTTCTTGAAAGACGTGCGAAATGGGTCAAACACAAACCGATATTTTTCTAAACAAAAGTTAAGGGCTATAAATGTTGATTTTCTCATTTAACCATTATCCAGTTGGGTTGCTTAGTATGATATAAAACATTACTACATGTCCATAAGCTGTTAACTACTGTCCACGGGAAATAAAACTCGACAGTTCAGCTGAACACACAAATTGTTAATATAATATCAAGTGTCCACTTTTAAGAAATAACATTTATTTCAAAATATATATAGTGAAGTGTAATTTACCGATGTAGCTACCTACTTGATAAAGCAAAAATAGGTAAACCGAACTAATGTGTTATAGAATAGACCAATAGTCGGTAAATTAGCATACCTACAACGATGATATCATGCATTATAGAGAAATTAGTTTTTAAGAAACACAATCCCTCAATGAGGGCGCCACTGGGCGCTCTACGCCCTCTTAATAAGATCCTGTTTGCTATTGGATGCAAATAAAGGAGTTTAATAATTGGCAAATTAAATAATCAACAGATGACCCAGAGTAACCCTCCTATACAGATGACCCAGAGTAACCCTCCTATAAAGCCGCCATATTGAAATATCCAAAAAGTATAAATTTACAAGTTTCAAACCGGCTCCCTATATTTCACAAGAATCGAGATGTGGCCTAAAGGAAAATATTTATTTATTTTTTAATTAAATAATCGTACAACCAGAATACCAGGGTGCGTAGCCAAGATGCCAATCGCTCACGCTCAATCGCTAACGAAACGCAACTGTCACTGTCACACTAATAAGGAAGAGTGATAGAGAGAGGTAGCTACGATACGTTAGTAAGCGTGAGCGATTGGCATCTTGGCTACGCACGCAGGATGCGTAGCCAAGATGCCAATCGCTCACGCTCAGTCGCTAGCGAAACGCAACTGTCATTGTCACACTAATAAGGAAGAGTGATAGAGAGAGGTAGCTACGATACGTTACTAAGCGTGAGCGATTGGCATCTTGGCTACGCACGCAGACATGCAAAAGGGTTAATCAACTGTTTCTTTTCACTAGCTGCCATAGTTACGGTATCTTTTAAATACACGGTTTTATGACATACAAATTCGCAAAACATGATTTATTTGGTAGTTAAATTCCCTTTTCATGATGGGTCATACCAAGCATGTCGGTAGAACATACATCAACCTTTCTTTTAACAAACTGTTCTGCCTTTGTCCCCTGGCTGACGGACTACCAACAAGAAATAATTGATTCACACAAAAGTATTTTCTTAAGTCAAAACGGAGACTAACTAGTCTACTATGGTCTAGTTTTTATCGATTATCACCGTGGCTGTCTCGTTCTAACAAATATGTAAGTGGGAAAGTGACGCATGGCTTGATATTCGTTAAAATGGCTACCATGCTACTCCGAGGCTCGATGCTTCGTGCTGGCTCAGTCAAAAACGTGCAGCTATAATTTATGTAAATAACTAAATATCGTGTAAATTGCGTGGTTAATAAAATCTTACGCAAGTACTCAATCAGCCCAACTAATTGAATTAATCGTAATCACCGGGTTACGTAAACCAATTGTTTCCGAATTACACCAGCGTGCGTAGTCAAGTAGAAAGAAACGCAACTGTCATTGTCGTACTGATAAGGAAGAGTGATAGAGATGAAATGAATGAATGAAATGAATGTCTGATAGGTCTTTAGAAAAAAATAAAGGTTCCTTGAACAAAAATTTTATTAATCGAATAGTTTCAGAAATAATCGCTCCGAAAGTCTGAAAAAGTGTGTAATGTGATAAAATTCAGGAAGATAGGATATGAGACGAACTTACCACGCAAAGTATTTAGAACCAAATTTGGACAATCCGTTTTTGAGCTTTTGCCATAAAACTATTAAATAAAAAAGAACGTAAGTGCCTTGATTTTATGAAGTTACTAACGCCGTTTCGCTTGAACAATTTTTTCATCGTATGACGATACGGAACCGTCAATTAAGCGTGGTCCGACAAGCACTTGGCCGGTTTTTGTGTTTTTAGATTTCTATTGTATGAATTATAGTTTTTCAATAATAATGTCATTTCAAGTTTTTGTTCAAACAAATAATTTTTATTTTTTACATAGATTTTACGAAACAAAAATACTTAATAGGATATCCCAGCTCATAGCTGGGGTCAGATGGGACAATTGCTAAAATTGACACATATTACAATAGGTTGACTTGCCAAGCGAAAAAAGTATTTTTGCAACAATATAACTCTACTATTCAACTCTACTAAAAATAATAACTCACCCCTCTACCATCCCTTTTCTCCCTACTCCAGACCCAACTACCCTCGCGATTCCTACTCACCTCATTTTATGGTACAATTTCAAAGTTATCTAAGAAAAACGGAAGTTAGCAATTACGCAACAAACCACAGATTACTTAAATATTTCATAACCAGATTTTTGCTAAAATGCATTCGAAAACCGGTTCGATTTAATCAAAACATAAATAGTTTTTGCAACCGCTCTCATAAATATACATAATATGCGTATGTTTTGATTAACTAAAGGATGATTCGCACTTGAACGGGACGTGGCGTAACCGGCCAGCGTGCGTAGCCAAGATGCCAATCGCTCACGCTTATTAACGTATTGTGCTACCTCTCTCTATCACTCTTCCTTATTAGTGTGACAGTGACAGTTGCGTTTCGTTAGCGACTGAGCGTGAGCGATTGGCGTCTTGGCTACGCACCCAGGTCGATCTGTTAGTTTCTATAGAAAACGTCACGTGACATCCGAGGGCTCCGAGCTATCACGTGATTCTTTCTATAGAAATTGAAAGATGGTCCCGACCTGTCACGTTCTAGTGTGACTTATCCTTAATGAGAGTAAAACTTCTGGATGTAGAAGATTTAATTAGTAGTAGTGATATAACGTTGTGTACCACTAAGAAAGAGTTTTGTGAAAATAAACATTTTAGGATGATAAGCATTTATGAAAAAAAAAGCAACAGGTAGCCTATATATATTTCAACTAGCGACCCGCCCCGGCTTTGCACGGGTTATTATTATACACATAAACCTTCCTCTTGAATTATACTATCTATTAAAAAAACCGCATCAAAATCCGTTGCGTAGTTTTAAAGATTTAATCATACATACTCATAGGGATATAGGGACAGAGAAAGCGACTTTGTTTTATACTATGTAGTGATGATCATGTAGTGATGCTGGGAAAGAAAACCGTTAGCAGACACGAGTATTTTTACTAAATATAAAAATTGACACATCAATCCCATCCGTCCAGTTTCTATAGCGTCATGACCTCCGAGGGCTCCGAGCTATCACGTGATTCTTTCTATAGAAACTGACCGTTCGTCCCGGATCAGATCGGATTGGTGTGACTCATCCTTAATGGGTAAAATCTAGTCACGATCTTGCAAGGATCGTTATGAAATTTGCCAGGAGGTTAAGAGATAAATTGAACTTTTAAGTTGGAGTATGAGCCAAATTGATCAAGGTCGTGAGTTCCCGTTCAGTTAAGAACCACTAGATTAAAGTGATTGTAACACTATTATCATCATTGAAATTAAACACTTTAGAACGGATTAATCGCGTTTATTAACACCATGACCAATTCATGATGGGTCATGACTCATGGTGTTAATAAACGCAATTAATCCGTTATAAAGTCATCATCATCATCATCATTTCAGCCGAAAGACGTCCACTGCTGGACATAGGCCTCCCCCAAAGATTTCCACATAATATATATACGTTATAAAGTGTTTATATTCAATAAATAACAATCGCGGTAACAGAAGACAATACTAGTATCATCATCATCATCATCAGTCGTTCCCTCAATGCTGAGGATCGTAACATCATGTCATTCTCTTGATGACCAGATTCCTCCATAGGTTTCTAGCTCTCGCCAAATGCATTGTCTCGTGCAGATTATTTGGGGGCACTATCTAGTAGGAGGAAGGTCTCTCGTTCGCTTGCCTTCTACTTTTCGGAGCTATATCGGAATCCCTAAGGTTTTTATCCTATTTTTGCTTTCCCTAATACTGTTTGACATAATGATCATTTGTCCTAAACTCATGTCCTGATATTGTTTACCCTAACATCGTTTTAACTTTTAACCTACTTTTCTATCAGCGATTCGACGTTTTGTGAGGTCACAGTTCTAACCTAACCTAATCGACTTTTCTAACAGCTATTCAGTTATGAGTGAATTCGTTTTTAGGCAATAATTCGATTATGGCAAATAATTGTTAGGATAATTAATCGTTAGGGGTTATGATCGTTAGGACGAAACAGTTAGGGTGAGTGATTTTAGGACAAACGATATTAGGGATCTCAAGAGAGACCCCAAATTTTCCCGTCATTATGACTCTCCAGGCTTTCTGAGGAACCTCGGGAGAGGTGCCCGAAGAACACTAGTATATACTAGTATTTAACGGCCTCCTAGCCTAGTTGGTAGTGACCCTGCCTACGAAGCAGGAGGTCCCGGGTTCTAATCCTGGTCAGGGCTTTTATTTGTGTTTATCACGAATATTTGTTCCTGAGTTATGGATGTCTTCTATGTATTTAAGTATTTATATGTATCTGTATATTATATATATCGTCGCCTAGTGCCCACAACACAAGCCTTATTGAGCTTACCGATTTGTGTAAGATTGTCCCATAATATTTAATATTTATATACAATCCTAACCATGGCATCGTGAAGGAAGCAATCTCTCGATTCATATCGTTCTCCACTTTCTCGTCTGCGGTGAAGCCGCGGGTGGATCGGTTTTACCGACAATGATGTTGATTCCTGCTATCACTTGCAGATATAATGTGCCTACTTATAGTTGCATTTGAATACCTCGAAGTACAGTCAACCAATTGGAACCCTAGGCCACTCTAATACCGTGTCAAAATGACAAGCCGTAAGTGATTTCAATTTCAATTACAATCTGATTTATAGCGTCACTATGATATAGTCCCACTGTGGTCTAGAGTTAACCCTTGCCACTCTAGAACCATGTCAACTTAGAATATCAGCATTAGAAGGTACGTTCTGTCAAAAGCAGTTAAGCCATTTCAATTAAGATTTTTCTTTTCAATTTCCATACATTACCCTAAAGCTACTCGTATTTCATTTGATTATCATAAGAATGAATATCAAAAGTGTAGTCTTTTGGCTACACTTTTTAGCGTGCTGGCTTTATGGAAGTAGGTTTCTAGTAATAGGCTAGACGACTAAAAAAACTAGGTATTTAGTTCGCCTGTTAGATTATTAAAACATAATGTACACGTGATTTTTATTTTGTTCGTGAAATCAACAATGACTAAAATAGAGTGCATTCAAGTTTCGCGTGACGTCACTATTAGGTACAATTCTTGCCTAGTAGTGACGTCACCAGCCCCCACCCGAAATTTTGATGCTATTTATCTCCGACAATTTAATTGTAATTGGAAAAGGAAACAATACGTCTAATCATTTTAGATAAT
This sequence comes from Lathronympha strigana, assembly GCA_949128165.1. Lineage (NCBI taxonomy): Eukaryota > Metazoa > Arthropoda > Insecta > Lepidoptera > Tortricidae > Lathronympha > Lathronympha strigana. The sequence goes on along the minus strand of OX421926.1, from coordinate 8,864,389 downwards.
CTAACTAACGAACTATTGAAAATGATAGTTTTTTTAACCTAGTCGTCATCCCTATTCTGTGCATGTGAAAATGACAAGCAGTAAGAGATTTCTTACAATCTGATTTATAGCGTCACTTTGGCATAGGTAGTCCCAATGAGTTCCAATTTGTTGACTGTACAGTGTGTAAATCTAATACGGGAGATCTCTTCATCGTGGTTAACATATTATAGGGAATAATAAATGTAATTAGGTTTTTACTTAGAATTGCAATAAAATATTATAAAATAATTCGACCCGAAATGTAATGCAGACAGGGTGGTCCAACTTTGTATGGAGGTAAAAAAACTATGATATTTTTTACCTCCACAAGGCTCCATTTATTCTATTATGAAATAGTATTCTGTGTACCCAATTTGAACTCATTTATCACTGATTTAGAGGTCGCTCAGATTGTTGTGTTTTGCAATTAACCAAATACAAACTAAAAAGTTTACTAACCCAAAAATCTAAATTTTAAGTAACATTTGTTTTAATTGCTTATAACTAGTAGAAAAACTGTAAAAAAAACCCATTAAAAACGTTTTTATATTCGATTTATAAATACATTAATCTATTTTCATACATGTCTGTTTGAAAATTGCATCCCTTTGAGCGACGATAAAAAATTATTATTAGTTAATATGTTTTGGCCTCGAAGAAGCTCGGTGTGCCCAATAGATCGAGGCAGTATTTCACGCCGGCCCATCGCCTACAGCTTTATAAGGCGCAGGTTCGCCCGCATATGGAATACTGCTCTCATCTTTGAGCAGGGGCACCTAAGTACCAGCTTCTTCCTCTAGACCGCATCCAACGGAGAGCAGCTCGAATTGTCAACTGCCAACGTATTTCTGATTGGCTTGATCCCTTGGCGCTGCGTAGAGATGTGGCCTCACTCTGCATTTTCTATCGCATGTATTATGGGGAGTGTTCCGAGGAATTGTTCGGATTAATCCCTGCCGCTTCTTTCCGCCATCGCCCTACGCGACAATATTTCCACTCTCACCATTTAGATGGTTGGCAGTCCTCAACTGTGCGCTTTTCCCGAAACTTCCTGCCTCGCACAGCTAAACTGTGGAACGAACTATCGCCAGCGGTGTTTCCGGACCGATACGACCTTCAAACCTTCAAGAAAAGAGCGTACTCCCACCTTAAAGGCCGGCAACGCACTTGCGACACCTCTGGCGTTGCGGGTGTCCATGGACGACGTTAATCGCTTACCATCAGGCGATTCGTCTGCTCGTTTGCCCGCTATAGCATAAAAAAAAATGTATTTTGGACAAAAAAGAACCTTGTGGAGACGGAATATTCTTAACTTTATTTTTATGGACCACCCTAGCATACACACTCATGTTAAACACTCATTGACAGTTACTTTTAAAAATGTTTACAGATGCCTTATCCTGACGTCTTAACGCGATTCAGTTGACGACCTAAACTGACTCGCTTCATGGACATGAACTATAACGCTGGTATCCCCCAAGTCGGACCTTAGTCTTTAGTATAGGCCTCTTTAACATATTAGAGTACCTACGAGTATGCGTGTTTCCGATTGTTTTACAAGGCTAGACATTTCCATCGTACCTACGACTAATATGAGAGTTAGACGTATAATCTCAGAAAGGATATTGCCACAGCGGATACTCATTACTCCCTCGTTCCATGCTTGACGGTAATATATTGTTTATGTAATAGTCTTCAAATGAGGTATATTACGTTAATATATATGTTAAATTGTCTATTTGCACGATATTTTGTCGTAATTCTGTTGAAATCTTATGCAAAATATTGGTCTTGAAGAGTATTGTAAAAGGTTAGCTAAAGTGCGACAATTTCATTGTGTATTAAGGCCGTCCCCTATCCCAATGACCTCGGCGATTTGAGCTTTCTTCCCCTCCCGCTTCCTTTCCTCACCGGTTATACAAAACGTCAATAAGCATAAGTCGTCACCTAGGAAGAGCTGCTTGTACTAGGACGCAACCCTATAAACTACTAGTGCCATCTTACACGACTGGCCCCCGTCGCCCGCGCAGGCATCTCGAGCCGGCGTTTTCGGAAAAATGCGTGTAATAGCTTTTGCTCGAAAAGTACAAAACCTATCCAAAAATCACTAGATGCGTTTAAAGTAAACATAAATATATCCTGCTTGTCTTAGTTTCTTGTACTTTCGACGCATAATAAGGGAGTAGATACAGATTTAAGGTAGAAAAAAGGGTTTACGGTTATTTTTTTTTCTCTTGATGTATTATGTTTTTCGACAATTTAGTAGACCCAAATGTAGACCAAATACCTAGCTACATTATATATTTTATTCAAGCGTTGTGCTTGGAGCTGAACAAAGTCTATTCACTTTAAAAACAGTGAAATATGCCGGGTAGCCCCTTAAGGGTGGTAAACAAGAAATGACTAACGAGTGTGTAATTTTTACGCGAGATCGTTTTTTTTGTACCAGCCGTGGTATATACAATGTTTTTCATCACATTTGTGAGGAAATATTTAAACTTACTAGGCAGATAAATAAACAATAATTGAACGAGCGAGCGAAGGGCAGCGGAGTTCTCACAAGCTACTTGGACTCTTCGTCATTTGTATGTATGTTTGTTCGGCGATAACTCAAGTATCATTGATCGAATCATCGTGAAACTTAGCAGGTTAGACGAGTTAATAGATTTTTTTAAGTTGGAATATGAACCGAATCGGTTGAGGGGTTGACGAGATATACCAATAAGGGTTGCTATTTCACTCCCGAGACGAACCACTAGTATTTGATACAAAACATAGATATGACTCTGAGAAAGTAGCAGATTAAATGAAAAAGACTTAAAATATGTGATCTCTTTTAGTAAAATGTACCACTTTATATCTAGCTAGCCTATGAGCGTACCAAAAAAAAACATTTAGAAATAAACCTTATCAACGATTAACTGGTTCAGAGCTCCAATAGGATTCACTGTGTTGACAGCTGGGGACCCACGGAACAAAGCTTGCCCCTTTAGCTATCAACACAGCGAATCCTACTTTTTTTAACGGGTTGGCAACGCACATGTTACACCCCTGGGGTTGCAGGCGTCCATAGGCTACGTTGACCGCTGAAAGAAACTGGTAATGTTGACCGAATCAAATAACCGAACGAGTCCCTTTTGAGAGTTGTTTTCCGTTAACACCAAAACAATAACAAATTGTATTCTTCGAATATACTCGTACCTCCTAATTCAAACTCTTGTTTAGGGCAAAGGGTACTGTGCGACGGAAAAAAGTAGATATTTACGGAATTCGCCACTAAGCTTTAGCAACAATGAATATTGTGCATGTAATGTTGTCACAGTGCAAACAGTACCTACGGTGCGACAGAAAAATTGTGATATTAAAAATTGGCATCATCGTAGTGTCTTCCCTTTCTAACCAATATATGCGAACGGGACGACACTACAATGTTGGTACTTTTTAATCTTTATATTTTTCTTTCGCACTATGAGTTTACTGTTTATCAGATGTTTGTTTACAAGTAAATAATGTGATATTTATAATAGTGTTACATCATTACTAATTTTTTATTAATATTTGCATGTTTAACCGGAAAATATGTTATTGTACTGAGATATAAATAGAACACCTTATCCATACTCATATTACCTATAAATGGGAACGTGTGTGTGTCTGTTTATTTGTCCGTCGGAAAACAGAGCGACGAATTGACGTGATTTTTTAAGTGGATGTAGTTGAAGGGATGGAGACTTACTCGTAGGCTACTTTTAGTCACATTCAAACTCGAGCGAAGCCGCGAGCAAAAGCTAGTTGTAACATATTTTATGCAAATAAATTTCTTTTCCGTTCATAAAACAATGGCGTATTAGACAAGAGACCTGCGTGCGTAGCCAAGATGCCAATCGCTCACGCTTATTAACGTATCGCAGCTACCTCTCTCTATCACTCTTCCTTATTAGTGTGACAGTGACAGTTGCGTTTCGTTAGCGACTGAACGTGAGCGATTGGCATCTTGGCTACACACCCTGGTGTTGCCACTGTTTTGCGTTTAGTTCCACTTTTTTAATTGCTAACTTTTTCTGTCACATAACGTAAACAATCGATTACTAGCTAACACGTTTGAATACGGAAACCATCTCTATTATTAAACATACCACAATACTCTTACACAATATGTTACATTGCTTTAGAAATGGTATGAATTCTAATGAATATAATGGGGCCGGTATATATTATTCAGAACGCTCCCCGTCCTTGAGCTGACAGTGAAAATGTTATGCGTTGTGTACTTTTGTATTGTATTGTTCTAATTAGTGTTACAGAAGTCAATGTCATGGAAAATACGTATTTCAACTGTTTTATATGTTTTCTTTCAAAATCGCGAGCTCTTTTGATCTTAGAAGGAAGAAATGCGTGTCCCAAGACTTTCTTTCTGTTTCGTTACCATTTTCTCATAGATTTGGTAAGGCAGCAGCGAAATGGAAGGTTTTAGAAATGTAAGGTAAGTTTGGGACACTTATGTCCATATAAATACTTAAATACATAGAAAACATCCATAACTCAGGAACAAATATTTATGATTAACACACAAATAAATGCCCTGACCAGGATTCGAACCTGGGATCTCCTGCTACGTAGGCAGGGTCACTACCAACTAGGCTAAGAGGCCGTTAAATTTTGGCTTAAATTAAACAGATATTTTAATATGAACAGGCGTAAATCAATACTGTGCCAATCCGTTTACCTCAAACGATTAGGCAAACTAGGAAACCTGCGTACGCGCACCATGTTTCGCATCTCAAGCAACACGTAACGGTTATGTCACCAGGGAACAAACCTGCTCGGCCCTTGTGAGATAACGCCTAGGCTTAGTTTTGCAACGGCTACTGACGTCCTCCTACCCTAGTTTTTTTTTACTACGACGGTGACAAACAAGCTTACGGCCCGCCTGATGGTAAGCGGTCACGTGCTATGGACGCCTGCAACTCCAGGGGTGTTACGTGCCCGTTGCTGACCCTTTAGAAACTTTAACACTCCATTGAAGAACCCCATACTGTAGTCCTTTCAGAAAACAGCGGCATGGAGCTCATTCCACAGTCGGAGCGTCCGCGGAAGGAAGTTCCTCTTAAACTGCACGAGCTAGTAGTGACCTTGCCTACGAAGCAGGAGGTCCCGGGTTCGAATCTTGGTCAGGACATTTATTTGTGTTTATCACGAATATATTTTTTCCTGAGTTATGGATGTTTGTATATAAGTATTTATATGTATTTATCTATAATATATTTTGTCGTCTAGTACCCACAACAAAAGCCTTATTGAGCTTACCGAGGGACTAGGTCGATTTGTGTAAGATTATCCTTCAAAATATACTATTTTTCTCCCTTTATAAAAAAAATCCCTTTACCAGAATTTTAGGCATTTTTAGCAGTATTTATATAATAGATGTAGATGTAGATGTATAGTAGGGACGCCCGGCCGGATACAGGCGGGCTGTCGAGCACTTCGCGCGTTCATTCAGCCCATTTCCCTGGATTTATATAATATGTCAATATTTTTATTAATTTAGTAGACTTAAATCCGCCAGCTTGTTTGTAGCCTACTTCGCTGGCGCCATGCCGGCACGAAAACGGTAAGTTGGTCAGTGGGCGACTTTCCCCTCTGACATAACGGTTACAGCATCGAGATGCAACGCCAATCAGCTGTGCTCAAAATATAAACATACGCGTGTTAAGTGGTTAACGATGACATATAGTTGTTTGAGCTGGTTGTAGGAGATGGAATAACAAATAAATATTAATTAATATTGTCTTCTATTACCGCGATTGTTATTCATTGAAATTAAACACTTTAGAACGGATTAATAGCGTTTATTAACACCATGACCCTACGTTTCGAGCCCTTTACAGCACTCGTTTTCACAGGGTTAAGATGATGACTGAAAGAATGAGAATTCTCCCCGTCAATCAACAAAGTTACTTTTGCAAATTGCAATGAATAACAATCGCGGTAATAGAAGACAATATTAAATTTGTAATTTTTATTATAAGACCTAATATGTACCTGTGTATTAAAATTAATGAATGATAAATTTAATGATATGAAATTAAACACTTTAGAATGGATTAATCGTGTTTATTAACACCATGACCCTACGTTTCGAGCCTTTACAGCACTCTTTTTCACGGGGTTAAGAAGATAACATGTCATGGTCATGGTGTTAATAAACGCGATTAATCCATTCTAAAGTGTTTAATTTCAATAAATATTAATATTATTTATTTATTTAAGCTTTATTGCACAATTACAAAAAAAGTACAAATGGCGGACTTAATGCCTTGAGGCATTCTCTACCAGTCAACCATTGGATAAAACAGAAACTTGTATTTGGTGCAGGATCGTAAACATCGAGAAGAGATAGGAAACACAAATCAACAATAATACATTGACCGCCTGTTGTTTACGTCTACTTTTTGTGTGTGTTTTTATTTTAATTTATATTATTTTTTTCTGTAATGTTTTGTAAGGTGTGCAATAAAGAGTTATTTTATTGTATTGTATTGTATACATTGCTTTAATAATTGTATAAACATACACATATAAATATAAATATACCTACATATACATACATAAATAAATAATGTACCCAAGTATAAGTATGCAGAACATCTATCACATGAGCTAGTTAGGAGGATATTAATATTGTTCGTATCCATACTAATCCATACTATTATTATAAATGGGAAAGTGTGTCTGTTTGTTTGTCCGTCTTTCACGGCAAAACGGAGCGACGAATTGATGTGATTTTTTAAGTGAAGATAGTTTAAGGGATGGAGTGACATAGGCTAATTTTTGTCTCTTAAACGCGAACGAAGCCGGCAAAAGCTAGTAATATAATATAATATAATATGTAAATACATATTATTTAAATACAAATTCTGTACAATACACTGCACATGTAGGTCGCGCATAAAATACTATTATGTTATGAAATTACATAAAACTCTTACATGCTAATAACATGCAAATTGTCAAAAAGAAACGCCATTCTTTACAATTACTGGCCGGATCCGTTTAGTGCTAAAAACAAGTTAGCATTTAGTTTTTATAGCTAATTTACACTTCAAATTGAGCTTGTTAGTTTATGCAGCAAGGTAACGATCAAGCGTGCTTGACAAGCACTTAGACAACCATAGACTAAGGTTCGACCGAGATCTCGGTCTCGGCTCTCAGTCAAAAAGGGCCGAGTTTCTCGGCACTGGCCGAACTTTCCGTCTTGATACTTTTGCGATTTTAAGCAATTATAAAGTGTACCGTGTTATCTACGTAATGCAAGTTTTAACTTTTTTTCTCAAGCATTGGCAGTAAATGTAGTGTTTTAGTGATGGCTATATAAAACAACAGTTAATCTTGACTTTTTGTGGAAAATCCACGTTTTTTCGTATATATTATAAAATCTCGGTCTCGGTCTCGGCCGAGAACTCAATGAACTCTAGGTCTCGTTCTCGGATTTTTAATTAGGTATGGAATATTGTAGTATAAAATGGTATAAGAATATAGTCGGTTTTGCTTGTCGAATCCTAGAAGTTTACAAGTAAAACTGTGACTATGGATTGAACTTCATAATGCCATGTTTGTGCTGTCAACAAACACCCATTTAGAACAGTAGTTTTTGCAACAGTTATATGATAAGGATACTCGACTACGTCTCATTTTGTAACAGCGAAACTTGAATCCTTGGTTTTAAGAACCACTTATGAGCTGTTGCATACAATTGTCTTTTCTGTTAAAAGCGAAACCGATGAAAACTAATTCATATAAAACCGTTTAAATCAAGAAAATGTACAGGGCTAGTACCACGAAAATCGAACGATTGCGGATTTGTATCTCCATCTCTGTCACACTTGCATATTAGAGTGACAAGGAGGTTTTTCCGTCAATGCCAATTTTCGATGTTCGTGGTAGGCATGCTGCATGGGTGATAGATGTGTTTTATTTCGCTAGTAATAAATGGTAATAGGTAGAAACTGGTCCTGAACCATTTTAAACGACTAAAAAACACATTTGTTACGTTTTGTTACCTACAATAATACCTATTAAAAATTATTACCTAAATAATCTCAAAACTCAAAGTCGCTTAACGAGCTATGGAGAGGGCTATGCTTGGAGTTTCTCTACGTGATCGAATCAAAAATGAGGAGATCCGTAGACGAACTAAAGTCACCGATATATTTAGCCCTCCGGATTAGCAAGCTGAAGTGGCAATGCACGCAGAGCAGATGGCCGATGGGGTCGAAAAGTGCTCGGGTGGAGACCACGGCTTGGAAAACGCAGCGTAGGACGTCCCACAAGATGGACAGATGACCTTATGAAGGTCGCCGGGAGACGCTGGATGCAGGTCGCTTCCAACCGGTACATATGGAGATCCAAAGTGGAGGCCTATGTTCAGCAGTAGACGTTTTATGGCTGATATTATAAGGATGACCCAAATAATGAAAATTTACATACAAGATGTCAGTTCAATGACTGGATTATGATATAGAAATAGAAATTATTTATTTGATTCACAGAAAAATCTTTATCTATTTACATTTTGTACAAAATATCAGAGAGAACCTAAATGGATGCCACTCAGCATATGCCGATAGCTAGGATATGAGATACTTAGCCATGGCGCTGGTTTTCAGGACACCCATGGAAAAAAAGGGAAATAGAAAGATATACCTATCACATAAACTTAAAGTTAACATGTTGAGGAAAAGACCGCTAGTGAATTCACTGATTATGTGAGATATTCTATCACTTGCAAGTCGTACATCAAGTTGTTGTGAAACTCGAATCGGCTTGATTTCTGTACCGCAGTTAAGCCTAAACGTATGCGAGATGCGTGTGACTTTGGGTAATAAAGAACAATTGTGAATGAAAGTCAAGCTGTATGGTGACCATGAGTTATTTTGTTCGGAGTTTGGTTAGTTTTGACATAGGTGCCTTTTGACTAAGGATTGACTGACTTGAGATAAGTGATTTGTAACGTTGTAGTCAGCTGCAGAGTTCAGTGACCCCTGCATAGAAACTTTCTATGCAGGGGGGTCTATTTATTAACCTAATGACCCTACGTTTCGAGCCCTTTACAGCACTCGTTTGCACAGGGTTAAGATGATGACTTAACGCAATTAATCCATTTTAAAGTGTTTCATTTCAATAAATAACAATCGCGGTAACAGAAGACAATATTGTGGATCTTGTTGTCAAAATAATTATTGAATAGAGAGAGAGAGTTTCCTCCAAATAAGACTAATCCCACACATTCCTAAAACATGGACGCCCTACTGCGCGAGGGCAAGGAAAGTTTCCGACATTGTTCGTTATCCAGAGTTTCGACATTTCACGTCATGATCTTTGCGTCACACTCACTTTATGATCTTTATAGCTCCTAAACACTCGTTTTAGCGTAAGATCGCGTGCAGAGATAACATTTTGGCATTTAGGAAACTTTATGCCTAACTTTAAGGTTTTATGATTTTTATGTGTAATGCTAATGGATATAAAAAGAAAACTTATGAGACAGACATATGAAAATATTTTAGGGCTCGAAATAACTCGACATATATGTTTCGTAAATCCTTATGAATAAGGATGACAAGTTGATCAAAAACATGTTTAATTAAATAACATTTATTTTCAATATATCTATAGTCAGTAAGTGTAACTTACCTAACTACTTACCTCTACCTACCTTAAATCTAAGATAGGTCCTTGAGGCATTGTACCTAGGATGCTGGCGGCATTTCCTCGTTGTATCGCAATGCTGATACGTTGTGTGAGGAAGCCACCAGCTCTTCGATCACCAGTTAGTTAATGTATATTTTATAAGAAGTGTCGTAAATATTCACTAAATTAAATTTATAAAAAGTACGCCGTTTTTACTTTAACGTTTTATTCCAGTTATACACGTAATGTATTTTGTTTTCAATTTGTCGTCTTATAAAAATAAATTAACCAACTGTACCTATATATATATGTTAAACTATTTATATGAGTAATATTAAATTGTCTATAAAATTCACTTTGTTATTTTACAACGCTCTATTCATTTTCCAGCTATTCAAAAATATAAGTCACCCGAAACTTATGCTCTCGAGTGTATTATTGATGGTGACTGTGCAACACAACAAATGCCGTCTCGCTCAAATCTGGAGCAGAGCCCATCTGCGGAAGTAGCTCCACGTTACAGAAAACCGCAGTTTAATAACACTAGACCCTACTAATAGTGTTGTGTTTTTGTTCGTGAGTAAGGTCGCCAGAGCTCCAAGAGGATTCACTGTGTTGACAGACGGGACCCACAGAGCAAAGCTTGCCCGTTTAGCTGTCAACACAATGAATCCTCCTTTTTTTAAAGAGTCGGCAACGCGCATGTAACACCCCTGGAGTTGCAGGCGTCCATGGGCTACGGTGACCGCTTACCATCAGGCGGGCCGTATGCTTGTTTGTCACCGTCGTAGTATTAAAAAAAAACTGTATTGGCAAGTCCGGAACTTATGGCACCGTCCCACATCCCTTCATTAGTCAGAGGAAGCAACTCGCCCTTGATGAGTTTCGTAATTTCACAGAATTACCAGAAATATCACCATTTAGCTACTCCACTATACAATCGTAAAACACAGTTTTGTTTGCCGTGATCGGGTAGCCCTGTGGTTAGGGCGTCTCCCGCGAAAGCAGGAGGTCGCTGGTTCGATCCCAGCTCTGCTCACCGGGGGCCTTGGTCACTTTTTCTGTAGTATATGTCATGTATTTCAATTTATACTCCACTATAATTTAACTTCTGCGAATAATCTAGTGGTTTACCCTGGAGTGAAATGTAGAAATCGTGAAACGTCTGGTTGATGTTACTGGTGACCGAAGAGCTGGTGGCTTCCTTGCACAACGTATCAGCATTGCGATACGAGGAAATACCGCTAGCATCCTAGGTACATTGCCTCATGGGCATATTTTAGATTTAAGATAGGTAGAGGTAGGTAGGATGATGGCACCAATTATGAACACTTTAAGCCGACAGGCCAGGCACCAGTGTTGGACACTTCATTCTTAATTCAGATATCATTGGATTGGAGTGGATTCGCCGCTAGGGGCGCTAGTGGAATGTGGGTCCTATGAAAAGAGGTTATATGTCTTTTTCAGTACATTTCTCATTTGTTTTTTACATTAGGTCGTGCTTATTTCAAAAAAATTGCACTTATAGAGGAACTTTTACATAGAAATATATTAAATACAAAAAAAATTGCTCATACATTAAGCTTTAAATTGAAAGTGTAAAATAACACGGCCGTAAATTACCGTAAATTTAGAGGTTAGTTTATACAAAAACGTTTCTATTTGGCAAAAATATTATTGTTATCAAACTAAAAACTACTAAAATGTAACTTATAAATAATACAAATGCCAAAAGGAAACAGTCAGAAGTTATTAATATAGAAATGTATTAAATAATATTTAAAACGGGTCACTCACGTAATTTAGTCGATTTTCGCTCGACATGTTTCGTTCTTTACGAAGAACGTAATCAGGAACGGAACATCAGAGGAAGAACGAAACATGTCGAGCGAAAATCGACTAAATTACGTGAGTGACCCGTTTTAAATATTATTTAATATGTTCGAGTCTCACGAGAGTTTTATAGTTAAAATATAGAAATGAGTAGGATAGAGCACATTGCGCAATTTTGGAATTAAAGCTCTATATTTTCTAAGTTTTTTAGTGTATGTATATTATTTTATTTTATTTTCTAGTTTAAATCCTCTTTAAACAGAGAAAAGAAAATTATCAATTCAGTGAGAATACGTTGCCCCTTGTTTTTTTTTCGCTTACAGCTCATAAAGCCAATAATGCTATATTCGGAAACTTATGAAACTGTCCCACATCCCCTCATTAGTCGGAGGAAGCCACTTGCCCTTGATTAGTTTCGTAATCGCGGAAATAGATGGTGCATGCGCGCAAACCATAAGCGATAGCGGAAACATACGCATTTTATTTAAGTGGCTCGTCCCGAAACTCGCAACTCCCAGATCTATCTGGGAGTTCTGAAAAATTATATTTATGCCAAGTTGCACGACGATCCGATCAACAATACTCAAGTCATCGTCGAACAGACATACATACATACATACAAAGAACGGGTTGTCCAAGAAGACTGGAAGAACTTACTCGCTTCGGTCGCTCGCTCAACCTTTCTCCAGCTTATTATTAAAGTCGTTAAAACTTAACAGTTTTAGCGACTCTTGTAATAACTTTTTAAAGTCACCGTGGATCGTAAAGCTGGCTCGTTCCTCGCACAAGGGATAGGTATAGTCATTCAAAGTGGGAACGCAGCCAGCATCATGCGACCCCTTCCGTAAGGGTCGGATCTCGGTGACCTCAACTAAGCAGTTAGTTTTTTACTTTTTTTCTTCATATATTCCGTGTTTTTTCTAATAACGACTTTTGTAATAAATCACCGCTGGGTTAACACCCGTTTTTAATTTCGGGGACATCACGGGGCTGACCACACCTATTTCATGTTATTAAATAGTTTTTTTTTTAGAAATTCTATTATTTTAATACTGCAAAAATACTATAATATGTTAATAACCATCAGCTAAATTAGCTAGACAGAAAAGAAAAGTTTTACCCAAAACTTTTTTTTAATGCTATAGGTGGTAAACGAGCAAATGAATCGCCTGATGGTAAGCGATTAACGTCGTCCATGGACAACCGCAACACCAGAGGTGTCGCAAGTGCGTTGCCGGCCTTTAAGGTGGGAGTACGCTCTTTTCTTGAAGGTTTGAAGGACTTTTGCTCTCATGTGTATCCTGAGCCCCGCCTATCGCTCATGAATCGCACCAAGCTCGGTCAAGTAATCGGGCGCGGCGACGCGTGTCTTCCTGCCTTTCACTGTTTGCTCGTCTACTTGTTCGCACTTATCTCTTAATTGCCGCATCACATAACTGGGGTCATAAATATTTGCACGATAGTAAACGGTTCGTAATGTTTTTATTGGTACAGTCACCTGCAATAGTATATGACGCCATGAAGGCCGCAAAAATATGTGACACGCTCTTATGGCGGTACAAACAAGACTGTGTCAGATAATTTTGTAGCCTTCATAGAGTCCTATACTATTGCAGGTGACTGTACTGTTTGTTTGGGACCCCCATAAAAAATGACCTAGTCCCACGGTAAGCTCAATAAGACTGTTGTTGGTACTAATAGACGACGATATATATAATAGATAGAATCATATAAATACTGTAACTGGTGACCGAAGAGCTGGTTTCCTCGCACAACGTATCAGCATTGCGATACTACGAGGAAATGCCGGCGTCCTAGGTACAATGCGTCAAGGACCTCCTTTAGATTTAAGGTAAGTAGAGGTAGGTAAGTAGAGGTAGGTAAGTACTTACTGTATATATTTTGAAAATAAATGTTATATTTTTTTAGATGGAAAGTAATTATTGTTTTACTTTTGGCCCAATAAACCCTCAGTTACCAAGGACTCACATACCTGATTTTAACTTGCTTATTACTCCTTAACTCATTCACCGATAAAGTTTATTCGTAGTGCTACGTCGTAGCCGATAACGCATTTCCCGTTTTGAAAAAATGGCAACACGTAACGACAACGTATCGTGAATGTAGTGATTAGCTCTGAATGGGTTAATAAACACGTTCACACCAGGATCTTGCTCCACAGCTTACTCAAATCTCTTGAATCACTGAGTCATCATCCGCTTGCTTAAGACATAACAATCGCAATGAAATTCGGTATGTGTAGAAATAGATGGCAAATATTGCCCTGACATAGTTGTGCGATGGAAAACCCAGGCGATAGTGTAACCTACTTAATTTAGGAGAATATTTCTTAACATTTTGGCAATATTTTGAAGAATCATGAGGTAAGCAATCGGACTGGAAGCAAAGAATCATTTTCGATTAAAAATATAAAAAGGTTGAATTTTAGGTCTCAAAAAGGCGTCTTTTGTTTTTGGTTTTAGGCCAATAAGGTATATGTAACCTATTATTGATACATAAATAAATATTACAGGACATTCTTACACAAATTGACTAAGTCCCACAGTAAGCTCAAGAAGGCGCGTGTTACGGGTACTCAGACAACGATACAAATACATAAATATATAGACTACCAACTACCCCAACCGGTCGTCAATGGGACGATCATACACAAATAGACCTAGTCCCACGGTAAGTCTATAAGGCTTGTGTTGTGGGTACTAGACGACGATATATATATATACACACTACGTGCACTTCAGCTCGTTTGTGGTGCGCGTACCGCGGCCACTGCAGGACGCCATCGCGAGCGCAGACTTCTGGCCGAGCCGAAGGGCGTCGTGTTTCGGCGGTTCCGGGGCAACCTGCCGAATCCTACGCCGGTTCAGACGACGCAACGGAGCCATGCTATTGCGTCGCCTAGAACCAAGTGATTTTTGTTTGTTATTGTTTCTCTTTTGTGCTTTACATATATTTTTTTATGTATAATTTATGATTTTCACAGTGCATTGGTATTTAACTGTAATGCTGTGTAAAATTTTTAAAACAAAATAAAATAAAATAAATAATATATATATATATATATATAGGTATATATGATAGTTAGATATTTCAACATTTAATTACATAGAAAACATCGTGATAAACACACAAATAAATGCCCTGACCAGGATTCGAATCCGGGACCTCCAGCTTCGTAGGCAGGGTCACTACCAACGCTAGGGAGCAGTTATAGGATCAAGACTGTGTCAATGACCTAAAAATTAAAAATACCCTATTCCACAAATATCCCTTCCTTTCTTTGTAAACTTTAGGGCTTTAAACCCTTTATCTAGATTCTCACGAACGTCAAAGTCTTGGCATTGACTTTTACCTCTAGTCAGGACGTCATTACATATGACATAAACGTGTCTAGACTGGGATAATTGTGTACGTTATGTTAAGTTAAATGATCATAATGTGAGCGGACGTGTGGCGTGTGACATACTCGTACATGATATAATATGTTGTGACCTCATAGAGTACCGTTTGCGTATCGCTAAGTACTCTTATTTCCACATACTAAAAAGACACAATATTGTCTCGATTCCGCGGTTGTTATTCATTGACATTAATCTCTTTAGAACGGATTCATCGCGTTTATTAACACCATGACCCTACTTTTCGGACCGTGTAACCAAATGAGAGAAATAGTGGAAATATTCGCCGGGGTCGATCAGGCGTCGATAGCTCAATTGGCAGAGCGATCTGACCGGTGTTCCGAGAGGTCGTGGGTTCGATGCCGCGGGGATTTTTTCCAGTTTTCTTGTTTAATAAAATTGTAAAAAAATTGTATGATTCTATCAGCACAGTCGAGTAATATTAACCCGGGTTCACACTTAAAACCAAACTTGTGTAAATATCTTTAGTCAACGCGGTAACAGATCGTAAATGTAGGTGAAACTGAAATAAACAGTCGCGCTTCCATTCTAAATTAGTATGGGCCTGCATATATTACGAGTATGTTCGGTGACCGCGAATTGTCTATCTATATGCTCTAGACAGAGCTAGTTGAAGTGATCTGTGACTTCATACAAATTTGTATTAAATTAATATTCAACTTACCATCGCCATTCAAAGCGGGAATGCTGTCTGCGGATGCCTAGTCTAGGCGATCAAATTTAGATACTTATATTTTTAGGTATTATATAATTATTTTTAGTGTTATAATTTAATGTATTTTTATTATATATTTTTTTGTTCTTGCTCAATAAATACTCAATGTTTCGTTTAAATGTTTTAATATATAAAATTTAAACTTTCGTGAGTCACACTCACATTAAACTTAAACGGTAAATAGGCGTAAAATGTTTCGACTGCATCGGGCCGTCATCGTCGGACAGACAGAGTGCCTTTTGTGATAAAAATACGTGAGTTAACCGTTTCAGTTGTTTGAAATAAATAAACAAAATCACTTGATTTGGAATTTTGCCCAATGAGGTTTAATATTTACTTACCTGGAACGTTTTGTGTCTATGGAAATGATTCCATGATGATGATAATGGCGATACGTAGAATACGTAGAATTTAGATACGCAGCCAACTATTAACTGTAGTTTTAAATACCTATATACATAGTATTGTACAATACAAATTTCAAATCCCAACTCGAAAGTATATAAATATGATCTTGTGCATTCAACTGGTGAAAACAAAGTGAGAGTTGAAAAATCCTGTAAAGAAAACTCTGTAGAAAATGCTGAAAATATACACAGTATGTACAAAAAGTGTGAGAGGGGGTAAGAATAAACAATGAATAAGAAAATATACATTCGAGACACTCTGTATATACATTAACTTTAATTTATGTACAAAGTTGTTTTATCTTACTTCATTTGACGACTGCGTTTATATTCAAAATAAATCATTTGTCCCTCTGACACTTGCAGACTAGAAAGAGACAAACGTTTTATGTCAAACATAAAAAAAGTACTACGAGAAAAGTTAGTGTGTTAGTATTATGAACAAAATAGAAATGTCAGTTAATATAGATGTGAGAAAGCAAGACATAGTTAGAGTAGAGCGAGAGGAATATAAATACATATTTACTATATACAGAGTACCTGATGACGTCACAGCATATCTGGATTCTAGAACTTTCTAGGAACTTTCTAGGAATATTCTAGGACTTTTCTATCTATGTCTTGCCGAACGACCACATCTGAGCTCTGTTAGTAGCTGGTATAGCGTCGTAACCTTATCACAGCAAAAATCTCTTAAAATTCTTCTAAAATCCAATAAATAATGAAAAGGCACTTTCAGTGCATATCGTATGACACTTTGATGTCTATTCTTTGCTTTTTCAATAGATAAAGTATGGCACTTAGTCAACACATCTTTGCAAACCTTTAAATGTGGCACTTTAAGAGCAAGTATTTGGTGCTTAAAAACATACTATGTAAAAAAACAAAAGAGCAAGGCAATCAACACAAGCATCATTTGATACAAGCATATAATATCTACACACCTTCTTGTACAATTAAAGTTAGTGCTAATATACTCGTATTTTTCACTGTTCCTACATATTTATCTGCTCAATTCATTATGGTTGTAAATACATAATAATATAAAAATATACATATTCAAATTCATTGAGTATCTGTGACTGTGAAATTTTTCCATCTTCCTTGAAATGCTGTTACGCTTTTATTAGTTAGAGAAGTTCCATTAAAGTGCCATACTTTGTGTTATGCAAGTGCCAAACAACGTACTTGCTTATTTAAATCGTGATAAGAAAATAATGCGCGAAATTAGATTTATAATTAAGTAAATTTATCATTGAAGTATGCTGTAATAAGGTATTTCAGCTACGAAACCCCAAAATAGCCAAAAACTTACTTTCGTCATTAATCACGGGACCGTAACTTTCGGCTGTATATTCGATGCTATTCGAATCCTGGACCCCCAGGATCCCAGCTTTAGCGACCCTGTGGCAGCATCCTTTTAGCAACCCCCCACAGGACCCCTCGAGCAACCCCCCAACCATCCAGCAGTAGATAAAGAACTCGCAAGTACCCCCTTGTGAGCAATTTTTCTCGTCCTGTCTATCCTCTTTCTGAGGTTCGTTTATCACATTTTTTGTCGGTTCTGTCGTCAAAATTCTACCTTTTCTAACATTTGTACTCATACTGTTAACTGGCACTGGTTTTGTACTAATATCTTTTAATATGTCACGCATTCTCGACATCTGCTCGTCTGTGATTGGCCTAAATTTAGGCAGTACGTCCACATCGGTCGCATTCGAGACGTAGTTCCGTTTTACGTATGGCCGTCTGATTTCGGTTTGTACGAACATTGGCTTTGAGAGGGTTCTTATTTTAAAATCCATTCTTTGGGTGTCGTAAAGAGCTCGATGATGGTCGTTGGCATCTGCGCGAATAAAAAAAAATGTAACGTCAGTCATGTTATGATCATTATTGGAGAGTACGTTCCGATTCATGTTTGGAAACACATTTATGCCGAATTGGTTTAGTTCATGAGCATTAAGAAGAAGTGGCCCTTCAGTTGGTGTGTTGGTTCAAACATTCGTGCTTCTTAGTATGAATATTAGGTATATTTGGACCAACACGCCAACGGAATTGCCAGCATTGATGCTTTGGGTATTGACCATAACACATCAAGGTGATGTGGTACAGCGTAAATAGCCAAGACGCCAATCGCTAACGCTTAGTCGCGAACGAAACCTATCATTGTCGCACTAATAAGGGAGAGTGATAGAGAGAGATAACTACGATATGCTACGGAGCGTGAGCGATTGAAACCCGAAGATTCTTCTTGAGGCTTCCGCTGTATTTGATTTTAATATCGTACCGTAAAATGGGGTGTGTTGGGACGAGTTTAAACCTCGATAAAAGTTGATATTTATATGTGGCGCGTCAATTTCTATACTTAAAAAGTGTTCCTTGTTGTATGAAATTTAACTATTTCAATGATATGCCATTTCATTTCATAGATTTTACGATAAACACAAAATTGTACAAAATCCTAGCTTAACCCATAGTTGGGGTAAAAAGGGATAGGACCTGAGTGAGATGGGGCAATTGCTAGAATTGACACAATATTACAATAGGTTGACTTACCAAAATAATAATATTTAAAAACACTATGACAACTCTGGTCTAAAAATACCAACTCACCCCTCTACCATCCCTCTTCTCCCCATTCATGACTCAAATACCCTCGCAATCCCTACCCACCTCATTTTACGGTATCAAGTTATACAGTAGAGGTTACCTCTTAATAATTAAATAATCACTTTAATTAGTTTAGACAAAAATGTCCTTCAAAATGATACAGATGGAAACTCTCAAATAATGATTTAGGAATATATACACTATATAGTTATAAGGCGTCTAAAGAATGACTAACACTAGAACGGGACGGGACGTGGCCGGGACGGGATGATCTGTCAGTTTGTATAGAAAACATCACGTGACCTCCGAGGGCTCCGAGGGCTAATAGGGGGGGGGAGCTATCACGTAATTATTTATCTAGAAATTGACTGATCGTCCCGTCCCGTTCCGTTCTAGTGTCAGTCTTCCTTAATTGTGCTTAAATAATTTACAGATACTGATTAACTAGTGCATGTTTATAGAAATATTAACTAAAATCGCCGTCAATCGAACTTGTTTAAATGTAAACAAAAGGCATCACATGTTTTGTCACGGTTTCTCCTTGTATTTTCACACACTTCCTTATCAAACACCACTGAAGCCATTCACCACTGAAACGGTCGTATTATCGTAACATATAGAACATAAGTTTAATAACTTAGTCTTAGAGATTTCATTAAAAACTTGAAATGATTTAAAGGTTAGGTTATTTGGAGTTTTAATTTATTATTGTAGAAAATCATTTTTAGATAAATTGTATTTTTTAACATGTTTTCTACTCAAAATTGCGAGCTCATTCACGGAGATGGAAAGTATCCTAAAATTTCCAGACATTTTCCAACTTTCCATTCGAAAATTTGGTGGCGAAATGGTAAAAAAAATCTTGGAATACTCTTTTTCTCCTGCTAAGATTGAAAGAGAAGATGGCAATTCTGAACAGAAAACATATTTAAAAAAATCCAATTTTGCAAAAAAATATTTTACTGCAACAAAAAATAAATACGCCAAATAACCTCACTTTTAAACCGTTACAAGTTTTGTTTACATCATTAGCAAGTTCGGTTGAGGGCGATTTTAGTTGGTTAACTACTTTAAATAGTACAGAGGCCTTACCATGACGTCTTAACGCGATTCAGTTGATGACCTAAACTGAGTCGCTTCCATACAACTGAGCCTAAATTGAACCTAAACTGAATCGCGTTAAGACGTCATGGTAATGCCTCAGATTATGAGACGCTTCGCTACTATTTTTGAGAACGAAGAAATAAATAGGTACTGTTTCAGATAGATTTTAACATCTTATAGTCTGTTATAAATTGAAAGCGATGTCATATACAAAGAAAAAGTGACCAAAGCCCCCGGTGAGCAGGGCTGGGATCGAACCAGCGACCTTATAGTCGTGGGATCTTATAGTGTGACTTAGCTAACGTTGCATCGAGTTTGGTAGCATAGCTATGAAAATGTTAATAATCGTCATAATTATATAAAAGTTTGACGTTTAACACTTGTGCAGTTTCTAATATCAAAATCGATGCAAAAGTTTGATCTGACTATGTTTGACACTACGAAATATAAAACATGAAAATAATAGAGTGTTGGGAGTAATATAAAAGATTTGTGTAAATTGTGTAAATGATTCACACCAGAACGGGACGGGACGCGACCGGGACGGGACGATCTGTCAGTTTCTATAGAGAACGACACGTTACCTCCGAGCTCGTGTACTTTTCTATATAAATTGATAGATCGTCCCGTCCCGTCCCGTCCCGTCCTATTCCGTCCGAGTGTGAGTCACCCATTATCTGTAATTTAATTATAATATATATAAAGTGTAAATAAGTTGGAAAATAGTATGAAACAATAGATTACGAATGTCCGTGCTTACATAGTCGTCGATTATTTTACATTTAATTTACATACGTTTTACATACATGTAAAACATTTCCTATTACATATACAGAAGAGTTCCTGAATGCGCTCAACTAGAACAAATATCTTTAATTTATAAACACTGTTGTTTTTAGGGTTCTGTAGTTAACTAGGTCTTGTTTTCGCCTTGTCGGTCTGTCTGTCCGCGAGTAAGCTCAGTGACCGTTAGCACTAGAAAACTGTAATTAGGTATGAATATAAATACTAATCTCGCCGAAAAATTGTTAAAAAATGTGTTTTCTGCTCCGGCCGGCAAGCAGTCAATTGCAGGCCGCTACGCTAAACAAATTCGCCGCTTGCCGACTGCGTCGACCAGAAAAATTGTGTACAGTACAGACCTCGGCCAGTAAATAAGAAAGCCTCAGATCACATGTTTACATGACATTAAACAAATAAATAGATAAATATTCTGGGAAAATCTTATACAAATTGACCTAGTCCCCCGGTAAGCTCAAAAAGGCTTGTGTTGTGGGTACTAGACGACGATATAGGTATATAATAGATATATACATATAAATACTTAAATACATAGAAAACATCCATAACTCAGGAACAAATATTCGTGATAAACAAATAAATGCCCTGACCAGGATCCGAAACCGGGACCTCCTGCTTCGTAGGCAGGGTCACTACCAACTAGGCTAGAAGGCCACAAATAACATTAAGCTTTAAATTACCTCAAAATTGTCAGTTAAGACATTTTTGTTTTTCTGCAAAAAGTCATATCCTGTTAGTCTTAAGTACTGCGAAGATAGGTAGGTACTCTTTTATGCAAACTTTTCTACTCCAGCACTTCTATCTGTCAATTAGATGACTGACAGCGATATTAAGAAAGTATACATTATATATAACGTTGTCTATAGTATTCCATAAGAACACTGCTCCTATGGATTTTCATACAATATATGAGGGCACAACATCTTCCCTATTCTGCCACGTTTCTAGATTTTGCTTTTTACGCTATTTTAGCTGTCGTAGAAAAACTAGCGTATGCAACAGGTCATAATTGGTTCTTAAAACTTGAGGGCCGCCGTTACAAAACGAGACGAAGTCGAGTTTTAGGAAACCTTATTATATCACTGTTGCATAAACTAAAATTTTGGTCACGGTATCTACTAGAACCCATTCTATTCTAGGTTCGCTAGTTGTGACGGACGGTCGACTACGGAACCCTACGATGCTCTCACTCATTTTACGCAAGGACATCTTTGGGTCACTGCATTGATTATATGTACTGCCATTATGCAATCCGACTGACCGGATGCTGACTCATGACATGATTTCAGATCGTAAAAATCTTTCTCGGACATAATTGGTCAATAATTTGCTTTTGGCATATTGAAACGCCTTTGTGTTTTTGTAAATACTGATCGAAAAGGAATTTTTTGCTCAATAATTTGGGTACAAATTAATACTGAGTACTGAAATATTACTTTTGGCATATTGAGAACCTTTTGTGACTTTGTAAATATCGAAAAGGAATGTTTGCCCAATAATTTGGGTACAAATTGGTACTGAGTACTGACATATTAAAGGGTGAATCACACTAGAACGGGACGGGACGATCTGTCAATTTCTATAGAAAGAATCACGTGATAGCTCGGAGCCCTCGGATGTCACGTGACGTTTTCTATAGAAACTGACACATCGTCCCGTCCCGTCCCGTTCTAGTGAGAGTCATCCTTAAGAACTAATTTTATGTCTTAATAAATATTGACTACTAAAGTATTTAATTTTTGTTAAAACAAATTATATTATTTTATTAAATACATGTCTCTTTTTGTAACGGCAACCCTTGAGTTTAAGAATTTTTATATTATTACTGTGTGTACACACTGCTTTTCACACCAACTAAGAGGAAATAAACAAAACCTGTAATAACCGAAAACAGCCTCATACCAACACCACGATCCCACGAGTTAATGCCCGAAAACGTAAAAATGTGTAGTCCTTCAACAGAAAAGTGCCACTTTTATATATGAAAGAAAAATAGAAAAATTCTCCGCGTCGAGCGGGATTTGAACCCACGACCTCCCTGTACACCGGCCGGTATTATAAAATTATAAATTTCGCAGACGTCTCTCCTTAATAACAAATTAAGCAAAGTGCCACTGATCCCTAACTGGAACAGAAAAAACTCTTTTATGAATAGATGGTGTGAACACTACTTTTACAGTACAGTGTTATATTACCGCACTAGTGCGATAACGAGCACTTTATGTGCCTACGTCAAAAATTCAAAGGACCATTGTACTGTAAAACGTCTTACGATACATGTGTGAGCGAATAGGTAGTTCGCATCTCGTGTCGATTTAAAACTCCCTTCGGTCACAGAGTATATAACCAGAACAGAGTGCTCTCTCCATAGTGTCTAATAATCTTGCTTAATAATTATTATCGTCGCCGGTACCTTTTGGTTCCATTATTATTCCTAGATGTCGTTTATTATTATTGTTGTAATAAAAATAATAATAGATGTCGTTACTGTGCAGGATGAGGGTTGCGCTTTTAGCGCTATCTACTGAGTAGTGGAGGTACTTCTAACTCATTTAAAGCTGTTCTACTTGTGCTAGATATGTGTGTGTGTGTGTGAACCTGTCGTTTGTGTGCCGGCTTAACTTGTCAACAGAATTGAATCGTGAAGAAAAGAGATGAACCGAGAAACACAATTTAATGTTTTTTTATAGCAAGCTTGTTTGTGTGTACTTTATATAGAGGTATATTGTATATACCTAGTAGATATGAAGCGATAAAATTCAAATTTGCAAATAAGTACATGTTCAAATTCAATTTCGCAAAATGTTTTCTTTTAAGTTGATAACACTAACAGGTCTTTGCAAAAGTAACTAATTACTGTAATTGAACGATAATGTTCGTTGATAAAATAACAGTGAACTTCAAAAGCGCGCGTGCATTTAATTTGTGGAATCTTACCCCTCGTCGAAAAGTAGCAAAGTACATGAGCGCCAATCTTGAACAATGCACGGTGACTCACAAAGTAGGTACACGATACCTTGTACATTATTCGCAATGTCGAAAAAGTGCGGAGCTTCACACTCAAACTAGGTACACTACAGGCCTTAAAGTCAATAATAAAATATCCGTAGTAATCAAAAATGCTTCTAGTAATAGCTGTCTTGTACATAAACAAACTCAAATTACTCCATTGGTGAATTTTAAGTACTTAACTTAGTACGCATCTATAGCTGGTACTTATTCAAAATAAATATGTGTATAATAAAAATTAATTTAAAAAACATTGAAGTACTTTTAAAATATATAAGTACAGTAAATGTAACTTAAGTTTGAGGTAGGTCTAGGTAGTTAGGGAATTTAAATTAATTTAATTGTCGTTTACTATGTTTTCATGGTAAAAAATGCAATGTTGTATAGTAAAAACATATGAAGGTACCTATTTACGAAAATAATTGAATTAATGATTCAGTACATCAATAAAAACATGTACAAGTTGCCTTAAAAAGCTTTTTCAATACAGTTGCTCAAAAAGTGCCCTTTTCTTGGCTGTTTTGCGTGCGCAAAGTTTGTTTTTGCGAACTAGTGCTTTTTACTTTTACAATCTTTTTAAATTTAGTTGTGTTCCAATCAAGGCTCGGATACCGGTTAATTTTTCAAACCGGTATCATGTACTTGGCG
The DNA here is from genome assembly GCA_949128165.1 of Lathronympha strigana. Lineage (NCBI taxonomy): Eukaryota > Metazoa > Arthropoda > Insecta > Lepidoptera > Tortricidae > Lathronympha > Lathronympha strigana. Next base: position 8,840,111 of record OX421926.1, on the reverse strand, counting down.
CAAAACCTTTATATTTCGGTTACGTTCGTGAAACCGTTATTTTTAAACCGGTTTTTAGAGTAATATTTTAATAAAGTTCTTGTTCGTTTAACCGGTTTAGAACAATAAAAACCGGTTTTTGCGACGCAGGATAAACAAGTTACAGTCCAGTTAGCAAAGTTTAAAAAGCACGTCGTTTCGCATATTTAATCATTTTTAAGCGTGTTTTCTTCTGCCGCGAACTAAATATATTCAAAGAAATAATAATATCAAATATTGAAGAAATAATATTATAAATAATATAAATTCAGTATTTCCCACACTATTTTTACTTTTTAGTAGGTACGACTATAATATTCCAAAATAATCACAAATTATGTATTAACAGTTTACTCCAGGTTTGCAAATTATACACTATTGCGGTTTAAAAAAATGTAAGTAATTTATACAGAGTGAATTTTTTATGGGTCAGTGAGGGCACCTACCAGATCCTGTGCTGCTACATAAAAACTATATTTTTAGACCTTCCCTTCCTTTTCGATTTACACCGAATGGAGATAGGCGTTTACAGATTCTAGAATAAAAACCTACATGGTAAGAGAATGTAAGGTAATTTCTAGACAGTATTTTTTTAATGGCGATGTATTCCACTCCTGCCTGAGATCAAAAGAAAATAAGTATGGAAAAAAAATCCGGCTATAAATCGAAGCCCACACAATAATTTCTATAGGAATATTTTTTTTATTTTCATAGATTTTTTTTTCATACTAATCGTTTTAATTAGCACAAGCCTAGTGGTACTAGGCCCATATTTAAAACAACTTTTTCCTTACATTTACTATGGAGAAAGACTGAAGTTTTATTTATATATTCAATCACCGAGGCGGCAGTCTAACATATGGGGAATACCTTGTTAAGTACCTCCCCCGAATATAGATTCGCGCGACCAGGGCATCATGATAAAAAATGGTATAAGAAAAATATTTTAATCTGTCATATTAAATAATAGTGGAATAAGTTACCTACTTACTTGTTAAAAGGTGTTCATGTAAAATCTGGCAATATCAGTGAAACTTTAAGGAGTAGCAGGGTTACAAAGTTCCGACAAACCAAACGTTATCTTGACTTACTGGAGCGCAATAGATTATTATTTATTTTTTAGGAAATGTTGCGCGATCTGTACATCAAAATCTGCCACGCGCGAGTATTTCCGCGTATTTTTGGCATTCAACTAATTGCATAGTTTCTTTTAAGCAACTAATACAGCAACAACAAATAAGTTTAATTCCACAAAAATATGATAATAACAAAAAAAACAATTTAAAATATGTATAGATAAGATGCCATAAATCCTCCGCTTGAGGCATAGTTCCTAGGATGCCACGTAATTGTTTTATTTATATTTGTACCTGTAAGTGATTTTAAAATTGATAAAAACAAATAATTACATACATTTATACCTCTTAATTAGTATACTTTCATTTTTAGGGTTCCGTACCTAAATGATAAAAAGGGGGTTCCTTTTTATTATGGAGTGACTCAGTATGTCTGTCACATCATTAAAAAACGTCTCGAGAACTACTTAAGCTACCGATGTTATATTTGGAATAGTTACAAACGAGGTTACTCTAGACACAATTAGAGAGAATCTATCGCATATTTTAATTTACATACTATCAATGATGATTTGATGATGTTACTCGAGCAGATGGAGCGAAAGCGTACTCCACTAGTGGCGACGCGTAGAGAAACGGCCGCAGGGCCGTCCTCAACGAAAGTGGAATTAAGACATTGTGCTGTATGCAGGCTCTACCTGGACAAGAATGGCGGCTGATAGGTGTTTATGGAGCACGATGGAGTAGGCCTTTGCTCAATAACGGGTAGCAAAAAAAACAGAAATAAGTAATTTTGTAAAATGTATTATTTGGAAAATAAAGACTTATGTTAGGCATGTCTTTCCCATCACGGAACAATGGTGTTCCGGACATTTGGGAGGCTTACGCGGAGCTAAAACCAACACGCAAGATCATGTCGAAAGGGGACAATGAAATGAAATGTAAGGGGTACACCGAGCGGATGTTGCACTTGCCCGAACCATGGGACGCACGCAGAGGCAGCACCCGCCAGGGTGTATGTACTATTGAGATTTAATGGAGTCCAAAACATACTGGACTATTAGGTGAAAGTGGTGCACTAAATACTGGGTTATGGAAAATAAAATCGGGCGTCTGTCTAAGAAAAAGGTAAGCAATTTGATTTACGGCAGACGGTGACTCGCCCACATAAGAGGGGCTCCCACAAAAGGTGACATCTAGGATGGCTCAAGGGGGCAACACCGGAACGAGTATCAGGAATGAAGGTAAAGAGGTGTCACTGACACATAGCCAACTCGCCACTTAGCTTTCCACATCTACCATCTATTATTATTATATTCTTATAATATTATTATCAATGAAAAATTTATACAAGATGGTGCTAAAATTTTAATTTTAGTTGGTGCGTCATCACGTAATGTAGGGTGTGAAAGTGCCAAATTTGGACTAAAAAGAATGTGTTTTATTTCATCTATACTTAAACCAAAATGTAAAAAAAGATAATTTTCTTATTATGAATTTCATCCGTATGGGACTGATAATTATGTTTGTATTACATTTGAACGGCATCCTGCCTGTTGTTAGGACTAATAGGAAAATATGAAAATGCATTTAGAAAAAAAGTTTTTTTTTTGGTTCCATGTCTCATACAAACTTTTTATTCTGGATAGGAATTGAATAAATAAGCACAAATAAATGTTTGTAACAAATTACCTTTTTCTCGTAACCTGTATATATGTTTTTCGTCTGTAAAGGCCACTAACATTAATTTAAAATCGAGGAAAGGTCTGAAGATCATTTTCGTGTAACATTTCGGGATCTGTTAGTTGACCCCATTGGCCCGAAAAGAAAATACACCCTGTATGAACTTATATTTTGATTTCTTTTAAATAAATTATTGACACTGTTGGCTGTCACCTATAAATACCAGCTCACTGGTTTGCCTATATTTTTTGACCCGTCTCTAGATACATGTATGCAAAATCATAAAACTAAAATTGTTAAAGGAACCATCCGTTCGTACGTCTTGCGACTTGAACACGAAATCTGGCAACGTCGCGTTTAGACCGTCAAGTTGCTTTTCGGATAAACCGGTTAAATCCAGGTTTTTATTATGTTCTTAAAACGTTTGCGTTCTTGGAGAAAGTTCGGAGTAAAACCGAAATAAACCGGTATAAACCGCTATTTTTTAAACCGGTTCCGAGCCCTGGTTCCAATTCATGACTGTTCACCGAAGAGTATTATTGTTCGTTAACTTTACTGAGCCGTAATCAAACTAAATACCTACTATTAACGCAATAATATTAAAGATAAAGATATTTCATATTTCATTAATTACTTCTTCATCATACTAATGATCATTCATTAAAATATTAACATTGAAAACAGTTCTTATAAATCTGTGTGTATGAAACGGAAGAGCCTACAAAACGTCAGTCAAAGTAGAGGCGTTTTTCAATCAGGTAAATTTATTCGAAGGGCCTATAAGACATGACGATACGATTTGTCACATGCGATTTATTATTTTGTTTATTTTAGATTGAAAATGAGAAAGTAAAGAAGATAAGATAAACATTTGGAAGATGTTACAATCGTGCCACGGAAATAATAAAAAAAACTTTAAAATTCGTTCTTATTAAAATACATTTTAATTTTTTTGGCATCTGTATTGAAAAACGTCGATCGATTCACGTGCAGAAGGCCTACCACGAACCAAGAACGAAGTTTCACCTCTCTGTCGCACTTGAGTGAGAAATCATAAGTGCGAAAGGGAGGTATACTTTCGTTCGCGGTTCGTGGTAGGCGAGGTGATAAACCAAAACTGTATATATATACAGTTAGGTGATTATTTTGCTTTGATCGCTCAAAAACATGAATAGTCTCCTAGCACCTCCGATCCGCACCAGTATTGCGCTTCGTTGTGTATAATCGCATATTATACATATTTCGTTATAGTTGCAAAATTATAAGCGATGATACCATTGCGATTTTAAAATAGGCAAGGCGGCGGAAGTCGAGTTCTGGACGAGAAGTCTAGTGATGGACATCCCCCCCCCCATCTCAAAACTTTTTTACAGCATAAAAACTGCAGAGCGAGACTTGTGTCTTTTTACATGTAATGTTTATGATGGGATACCTTGTAACGCTTATATAATAAGTAATAACTATTATAAGAGTAACTATGCCGTTCAAAAACATTACTTAATTTTGAGAGGTATAGGTAGTTCCCATTCTTCGTAACTGGTGACCGAATCAGGACGATAGGTGACAAAAATTAAACAAAAACCTGCTTGGGGTGCGATTTTTGAATCTCACCGAGTGACTAATTCTCACAAAAATGAGTGATTTCCGAAAATTCGTATTTTTGAAACTCATCGGTGACTTCTGATATGCCCCAACCCATTCGTGTTTGAAATCATCGGTGAGTATTTTTGACAGTTGACTTATGTAATCTGTCAAAGTGTGTTGGAATGGAAAGTTGTAATTGGAAAACAGTAATGTTGGAGATTTAACTGAATTAGCAGCGAGACTCGCTGTATTTTCGTGAATTTCGCATATTTGTGAAAAGAATAAGAAATGGCAAGCCTGGAAGATTACATTAAGATGACGATAACGGATAGCGAATATGGCAAAGCAGCAATAGAATAGAACGAGGCCTTTGAAAAAGCGCGTGCTGCGATAGAAAGGTGTACCTAATGGCATATGAAAAGGCCGATTCCGCTGTTTATTAAAGCATAGAGTACTGCACTATGCACCGGAGAAAGCGTCAAATAGTAAACAGTTGTGGGGTGGTCTACAACATCTGCATTCAAAACAATGTCGACCTTGGTCATGACAATGAAGATGATGTTTTGGATTTTGGCCTGAACTTACCTGATTTGTTGGCAAGAGAAGCTCTACGAGCATCTATAGTGCGATATTATTATTTGGAAGATAAAGCCACCTAGCGAGTAGGTGTTTGGTCTATTTTGTCACTTGCTGAAGTTTTTATTCATGTTTTGTTATTATAGTGCACAATAAAGCATGTTATGAATATCTCTTATACATTGTTTTTAATTCCTTGTACGCCCAAGTAAATTACTTACTGTAAAACCACCCAACTCCATTTAATTTAAAAATGTATAAGCAAAGAACGGCTGAGGCACAGCGCCAGATTAGAAACGCAGCAGCGGCGTCGTTTAAACAATTTTGTAACAGTATTGATTGCACAGTCTCTAGTAGTGAACTATGGAACAAAATGAAGTGGTTAAAAGGTTACAAAACGCTAAGGAATTCTTTAGACTACGAAAGAACAGAGGAGTTTCTTACCCGTCTGACGCCAGACTATGTATTGCCGCAGGATCCGGTATTTAAATCAAATAACGCACAACTTGAAGCGCCTATATCAGTACAGGAACTTAATAACACCATTAAAAAAAAAGATACGGCCCCTGGTGTCGATGATATTTCTTATTCGATGATATATAACTTCCCAGACAAACAGATTTTAGTTGATATGTATAACATGTTTCTAACTCGCGGACAAGTACCTATGCAATGGCGCGGTATTAAAGTTATTGCGATACCAAAACCAGGGAGAGATCTCAATGACATCGCATCATTAAGACCCATATCTCTCATTTCTTGCCTTTGTAAAACTTTACATACCATCATATGTAGGCGACTAGAATGGTATTTTGAAAGTAAGGGTCTGTTTTCTGACAATACAGTAGGTTTTCGCAGAACTCAATCATGTCTAGATAATTTGGTTAGGCTGATTACACAAATTCAAATAGGATACACTACTAAACAACAGACACTAGGATGCTTTGTAGACATAGATAATGCCTATAATAATGTTAATATTATGGCAACAGTGAAAAAACTAGACGCAGAGGGAGTTGGATCCTCTATATGTAAATATATCTGGGAATTCCTTAAAGAAAGACATATTTCCGTCACAGAATCTAGTGGAAATAGCTCCATCACGAGGTGGACGTCGGTAGGATTAGCACAGGGGGATCCTTTGTCACCCATCCTTTTTAATATAGTTACTTCTGACATATGTAAACAGATAAATAATGTATATATATCACAATATGCTGACGACTTCGTGTTTTACGTATCAGGACAAAATTTAAGATTTATGGCAATTACACTCCAAAGGGCTATAGACCGAATGACACAAATGTTGAACGACCTTGGTTTAGAATTGTCCCCAAATAAGAGTAAAATCTGTATTTTTTCGAGGGGTAGGATACAGCGTCAAGTGGAAGTGAAAATAGGAGATGTCACATTAGAAAATGTCCCCACTGTCAAATATTTGGGATTATGGTTGGACCAATCATTAAAGTGGAACAAGCAAATTAATGACATGTGCCAAAAATTAAGGAAATTTTTAAATGTGTTCCACGTATTAGCGGGTACTTCTTGGGGTGTTCATCCCAGTCATTTAAGGAGGTTATATATTTCAATTATTCGGAGCCGATTAGATTTTGCTTGCTTTCTTTTTGATAATAGTTCTAAAACCAATATACAAAAATTAGATAAGATTCAAAACCAGGCTATGAGGGTGGTCGGCGGTTTTATTAAAACTAGCCCAATACATGTCATGGAATCGGAACTATGCCTTCCACCATTGTCGGTAAGAAGAAAGTATCTGGCATCAAAATTCTGGCTGAAGGCAAGGTCGATTGATGATAGTGAAATCACTTCTAGCATAGCTGAGCTAGCAGCGTTATGCCGCTGTAGTTCGTTTTGGAATACCAAAAGGAAACCACTGTTGGCTATAGTACACAACGAGCTAACCAATGAAACCATCCATTGTTCTCGTAAGTTGGAAATGTTTTCACTATCAACGTGGGTAACTAATATAGATATTAAATCACAGATAAGTCTCATTATAAACAATATTGAAGGGCCAAAAAAGTATTATAGTGCTGTGGGTTTACTTAAGGAAACAAAGAAAACTATAATTAAGAAATATAATGGTTTCTATCATATTTACACGGACGGATCTAAGATAGGAGAGGCGGTAGGTGCAGCGTTTTTTGACCCTCAATCTAATACCACAGCAGCCTTTAAATTAAATAATAAGATATCCATCATGGCGGCAGAATTACACGCAATATCCGAATGCTTATCATATATACAGTCATGTGATGGGACTAATTTTGTAGTGCTGAGTGACTCGAAGAGCGCACTACAGCATTTAGCTCGATGCACCTCTGGCGAACGAGGTCTCCCCGTAGCTTATACTATTTTGGATTTATATTTAAAGCTACAAAATAGTGGCAGGAATATAAGATTCCAATGGGTTCCATCACACATAAACCTTGCAGGAAATGAGGTAGCTGACAATTTTGCAAAAAGGGGGATTGAGGAAGGTATTTGTGTAAACCATGAGCCTTTCTTTACCGACCTACTTAGAGATGTCAAAGTAAAATGCGCCGAAATTTGGAAAGAGTACTTTGATAGCAGGTCGAAAGAGAAGGGCATATGGTATAAAACTATGGTCAATGAACCGCCAAAGATTCCCTGGTTTTGTGACGTTCGGCTAAACAGACAAATAGTTGTAACAAGTATGCGACTGCGCTCCGGGCACATGCCACTAAACGTGTTCGGGCACATGATGAGAGTGGTTGATTCTCCAAATTGCTCGATTTGTGGTGTAAGGGAAGATACCTACCACGCATTGGTGGAGTGTGCTCGGATCGGAGCCGAACGCAAAGAATTCGAAAAACAAGCCAAGATTAAGTTATCTGATGTTGGCTCATGTAATATTTTGTTATCGAATCCAACATCTGAACAAGCTATACAAATGTATTACTTAATAAGTAAATTAGTTAATCTTAGAAAATAGATAAATGTAATTAGCTATAGGGCCGACATCATCGCTCAGCGATGAAGGCCTTTTTCTTTAATAAAAAGATTAAAAAAAAAAAAAATCAATACCAATAAGTTATTTTATATTTTGCGTGAGCTTATTTTACAATTTACTATTGTTTTGCCATAGAACTGATTCTTTTAAATAATAGTCACATCAAAACATAGATACTAGAGTAATTTTTGGACCATAATTAGAAGATTTTGGACCATAGTTGGGTGGTTTTACAGTATATCAACCAAAGTTAATCATAGTTCAGTTTTTGTCTACATGAGTAGGGTAAGGTTAATGTAGCTAATTCCATCGTAGGGCCTATTCTATCTAATGCTCGCCTGCATTGAATATGAATAAACACAGTATGCATCGCTATAGACAGAGTCAATAAGCAGCAGGCTCTCCGGAGTTCATAAACTGAGTTGTCAGCTGCATATTGTGCTTATATTTAACGGAGGCGAGCATTAGATTGAATAGTCCCAATGACAGAATTAGCCACATTAACCTTATACAAAGTATAACATGGGTATGTTTTTCACAGACACTATGCCTGTGCAGTGGTAAGGTATGCGGGCTGAGAATTTTTGTATGTATATTAGGTACATGTCACTCTTCAGTTAAAAAGTGGATGTAAATTAGTTCTCAAATGTATCAGTAAGGTACACTTACAATGGTAGGGCAATATGGAACAAGCAGGAGGCAGCCATTAGGTAGCGGTAGAAACTAAATGAAACAAGGGGACTTTGTGTAGGCTTTATATATTATTTCTTGTAACTTAGGTATAGTCTACCTACATAGGCTCATTTTAAACAATTCAATACCTCAAGTCTGTTTAGCTTAGTGTAAGCAACTGAATTAGATTAGTTTCTAAACGCTTTGATAGTAGTCAATAGTTGCAATGTGCTTAAGCAACTCTGTGACTTCTATTTTATAGAAAGTCAAGTGTTAAAAGTTACAGTTATGTTAATGGAACACCAGTCCTTTGCTCCTAACATAATTAACATTTTAATAAGACCGCCAATAGCCTTAATCTTAGTGAATGTACATTAAGCATCAAAAATATCTATACAACTCTCATCTTATTACAAAAGAAATAAAGCGAGAGTTGTGTAGGTATTGTTGACACTAACTGTACAGTCTGCAGCAGATGTAGTTAAGCGTGCGGGGTGTCCAATATGATCTTGATGCACCCTTCTATTGAAAACAATAAGATTGTGCTCAGACTATTTTGAACACCTTGCCTGCTCTACTACTTCTGCTGCTAGCCGTATGATTACTTATACATTGACAAAATCAATCAGTCTGAATTGCTTAACTAAATAAAAGGCATATTAAATAAAGCCTTAAAAGATACCTATTAATAAAACATGAGTCTAATGCTTCGAATATTACATTACCACTTTATCATCAAGAAGTGCATTATATATTAAAAACATTAGCCTAAATATCTGAACTAAATAATCATCTTATAATCTAACAACATACTTATTAATAGAATTTTTGTATCAAATCACAGCACAAGTAGGTAGCACAAATTGGCAGGTTTCACAACTTGCCACTTTCATTCAGAAAGATTGAGAGATATAAGTACTGTATGAGTTATCACTTTAAATGAGAGAGGTAGAGAATCCAGTCAATTCAGCCATTCTACTTTTTCATCATTAATAAATTTCTTTATTGACAGGTATGATCCATATAAGATTGCATGGTAGTTAAAGTAAAAATACAAAAAAAGGAACATAAATAAATAGGTTAAAATTAATAACTTTCTTTTTAATTTGGTATATACCTATGAGTATAGGTAATTAGGCGATTATCTGTTGGTCTACAAAAACTTATTGTTTGTTCCACTCATGGTGCACAGAAAACCAAAATGATACTTAGACAAGCCATGGAGAATGCTGTTATCCAATGTTTGTAGGAAACTCCAAAAAAGTAGAATAGTTGGTTTGTCTGCTTGCCGCTTACCTGAAAGTACAAAAAAAACATTCAATAATAAAATAGTTCTATTGTCAGCTTTAAATTAGATTTTTAATTTATCCTGATCCTTCAATAATTATGTAACAGTTTGAGAAAACATCTGGAGTACTCCAGATGTATGTGTATCAAAGATGGTGAAATAATTTAATTTGAATATGTTGCAGTCAACTACACAGAGGTGCGCAACAAGTAATGTAGCTGATTGTAATTTGATCAGTGGCCCGGTAGTGTAATATATTTATATCCTGGTCACAGATAATAATCAAGAATTACAAGGCAAAATGCATCAAAGCCTTCCTACAAGATATTAAAAAGGTAAACAGTTAGACCAATATAAGAGTTCATTTTTGCCTTTAGTTTGTAAAAATTACTAATTTTTATACGCTGGGAATTGGTGTGTAAGTTAGTTAGTTGGTCTTGGCATTTTCCGTAAGTTGACAACCATTGTGCACTCAGCAGCAGAAATTGCTAAGTGGGTAAGGTGACCAAAATGATTTTGGCACTGCCTAATTATTAAGACAATAAAAGTGTATTTAGGATCATTGTGAACACCTTGCCCGCTGTTATACCATTGGGGAAATTCTCTGATATGATTTTAGTTATTAATTTAAACTAAATGAAAGAATCCTACCTTTCTCTCTACGCCTTCTAGTCCTGGATTAGCATTTAATTCGGCCACTATATCCTGCCAAACTTTCTAAGTTGCTCATTGAGCTCATTCTCCCGCACAAGTGCTTGCAGTCGAATTTTCTGTTACATATATTCCAACTTTCCTCTTTTGTGGGACTGGAACAGACGTCGAGCACCTATAAAAGGGACAAAATACCAATTATCAGGTTAAACAACAATTATGATAATAGAACATATGCCATTAACAAATGTACATACCTTTTTTTAATACAATTGTCGTTTTCTTCGAGTAAATTTCAAGCAATCCTTGTAGTTCTGATAATAAATAAAATGTTTCCAAAACTACGTTTTCTTTTAAATGATACTGACAGCTGTAAGTACGAGTACACCACGTTTTACGTTTGACCGATTTCACTGAACCTATTTTAAGTTATAGTATGAGAAATAAAAACTGGTAACAGAGGCCAACACTATAACATCTGCGTAAAAAGGAACGTCACGGGACGATTATCTATGACTGAAGTTGTAAATGTCTGCATGTTGGTAACCTGCGTGTGAGTTTCAAAAATACGACATTTGGGAATCGGAGATATCAAAGTCACCGGTGACAATTTTACTCACCAGGCGAGCTCAACTCACGAGTGAGATTTAACCGCGTGTTTACATGCTCGGGCTCTCGGCCGAATGTTTCGGCCGCGGGCGAATACAACCTTCTACACGCTCGTTCGAGAGCCTCGGGCGAGAACCTCGAACGAAAGGCTATTTGAGCTTTGTCATGTAGTTTGGGTGAGTAAAAAGGTGTCTTAAATAGCTTGGGTAAGGTAAGGGTGACAGTATTTACAAACAGTAATTTAATGCCCATTTTATATTTGCATTGCATTGTGAAATAAAAAAAAATCCGATCCGAGGAAATGGACGAGCACACTTTGCTTGCTGCTGCTGTGGCACTTTGTGCCATGAGCTTATACAGATATGTGCACATTTTCCATAAAAAAAAAAACTAAAAAACAACGGCGAAGACGTAGATGGTGGATGATCACCATGCACCGAAATCGGACATTGTAAGTGTCCATGTATATTTTTACGATACGATACTAACGATTTTTATATCGGTTGTGACTGTTGTCACGTATCTTGTTTGCACTTGTAAACTTTGTTTAATTATTGTTTCAGACAAAGTATGGAAACTCTGTTAGCAGAATTGGTAGCAGAGCCTTCTGGGGAATTTAAGAATTTTGGCCCATATAACTAGGATCATAGGTATATATGCCTCCCTTTTTTCACCAACGTGAAGAAAAAGGGCGGCATATAATCTATGATCATATTTGGTACAGTGTAATATGGGTCTCTCTCTTCCTAAACGAAGCTATTTAAGACATCTTTTTACTCTCCCAAACTACATGACAAAGCTCAAATAGCCTCTCGTCCGAACCTCTCGCCCGAGGCTCTCGAACGAGCGTAGTAGGTTGTATTTGCCCGCGGCCGAAACATTCGGCCGAGAGCCCGAGCATGTAAACGCACCATAAAAATCGCACTATTGCCCGACGGCGAGCGCGTCACGTAATGTGACGTGTTCGTCCCGAGTACCTTCCCTCTCCCCGTGCCCCTCGCCCCGCACCCATCTTTCCGAACATTACCGACTAGAGTCCACACAAATTAAAGTTTTAATTGGTATATATGGTCGCCTTCCGAGCAAATCACATGCCCAGAAAAACTCACAAAAAGACATCGCGTAATAGCAATTAGCAAGATTTGAACCCGGTCTCACCATGCGTTGGCCGATCATCTGACATTGGCTTATACCCCTAGGCTGTCAGGTCAGATACGTATCCCGGCGAAATTAAGATAAGGATTATGCTTGTACATCCATACGTCACTTCACTCACTTCTCAATCGATTACAAAATAAGGTTGAAATTCGTATAGATTTTTCGTTTGATCAAAGAATGTTCTTGTTGCGGATTGTTGACCTACCACAATTTTAATTTAGAAAACTAATTCTTGTCTTTCTGCGTGTTATGATCTACAGGTTAAGATTGAATTTAAAATAAATTGCGTCTTATTTACTAAATTGTGATTAAGGGTAACCTTATAATGACTTTTCAAATCATTAGGTTTTCTGTCGATTCGCTAATAACATATTCTTAATGCGAGTATCCAAATTTCTAAGTTTTCGCATAGTTCGTTAATTCTAAACAATGGTGCAATTAATAAAGTTTTTAAAAACTAAAATTGTTGTGCTTTGGGAAGAGGGAAAAAGTATCAAAAAAATATCACGAGATATGGGCATAACGGTAAGATTTTACACTGATGACTCGGACTCGGACTCGGAGCGACACTAAAATATTGTGGAAGTTCATTCAGTGGCACCTTTTAAAACTACATGATGAACTGCTGAAACTTTTAGAGTGTCACTTAGCATGGTTCGAAGATACCTCCACGTTGCGGACATCCATAATTTTATTATAAACCGGCGACAAAAATTATATAGTCAATAAAGTATCTAAAAATATGTTTAACTGAAAACAAACTGTGTATGTTTATAAACGTGGTAAATGACATCCAGATATCTATTTTGTGTTTTGGTAGTAAATTTGGTTGGATTCAAAATCATAGTAAGTAACAATTTTTTACGCAGGTAGAAAAGTGTATAAACTACTTAATTATTATTATAATGGTTTACATTTTTTTATCTTGTTGTTATTAAAAATTAAGTTTATAAGTTAACTGCATAAAAATAAATCGCAACCAATACAAAATGTTATGCTGTTAATAAAATAAATAAAATAATTGTATTATATGCAATATACCTACCCATCTTTTCTTTTGTACCTCATTTCAGCTAATTTCTCAATAATAATATTATAACAGTAAAGAAAAGGTAATTAATTAAAAAAAAAGAAAAAAGTGATGGCACCGGTGGATTTGAACCGGTGTCCTCATAATAGTAGCCTCACAGCTAAGCACCCAACCATCTCAACTTTTATCGCACTCGACGAAAATACTTAACGTTTTCATGTCATTACCAAGGAGGGAAATCCTTTACTCTGATGGTGACTGTACATATTACAACTTTTTTAATATCCTTACTTGCGAATGCATTTTATTTTCAAGCACACTTTTTATGTGATTTATAATAATCGTAAATTTTGACTAATAAAAGATAATTTATTGAATCAGGCGTTACTTTGCGGAATTCCATATTAACAACGAAAATAATATTACTTTGCTATTCCGCCAAACGTGCTAGTCTATTAGTGCCAACCCGTTATACCTACTTGCGTATTTTTTTCATGCAATTAATGTTCCCACCCTCCCGCCGCAAAAAATAAATACGCAAATAGATACAACACACCACCACCAATAACACAAAACTCGACACGTGTTTCGCCTCTCTACGAGGCATCTTCAGGAGACACAGGAGATCTTGTCGTACTGGCGTCCGACAAGTGAATGACATGCCCAGACTGATCGGCCATATTTATAACCTGGCCACCCCCCCTACCCCGCAAATGACTTGCAAATATTCGTAATAACGGTGATGACGCTACATTCAACTGTTCGTTAACAATCACACCCCTATTGTTGTACCTAATTATCTCTAACTGTTCTAGCACACTCAAGCGCAACCCTTTCTCACAAACATGTAAAATATTAAAAGAATGATCGTCAGACAGGTTATGGCCATTATCCAACAAATGTTTCGCAAAATTTGACCTTTCTGGATGGTTATGCCTGTATGCCGCAAGATGCTCCTTATACCTTGTGGTGAAATTACGACCCGTTTGCCCAACATACACCTTACTACAATCCTCACAAGTTAGCTTATAAACACCAGACTTCTTCCCATTCTCGATTTTATCTTTCCCATTACAAAGTTTCGAGCGCAAGGTATTATTTGTCTTAAAAGCCACATTAATGTCGTTAGATTTCAAAATCTTGTAAATCGATTCTGACAATTTACCAACGTACGTAATGCTCGCCTTAAACTTCCTAATAGGATTAGAGGATTGTGCTGCATACAACATATTATTGATCAAATTATTTTGCTTCTTTCTGATGATACCATCCACAATAGACCTATCGTAGCCATTAGAAATCGCTAAGTGATAAATATTATTTAATTCCATCTGATAATGCTCATCAGAAAGTGGCACGGTCAACAACCTATGCACGTAACAATGAAACGCAGCTAATTTATGCTGCCACGGATGTGTGGAAGAAGCCGGGATGACTGTGTCAGTGTGTGTAGGCTTACGATAAATTCGGAACTGATGCTTATTATTGACTCTAGTGATAGTTAAATCCAGAAAATTGAGTGCACTGTCCTGCTCTAGTTCTGTCTTGAACTTGATTTTTGGATGCTTGTTATTAATATCTACAACGAATGCGTCCAACTGGCTCATACTCCCCGTCCAACAAATAATCAAATCATCTACATATCTAAAATAGTATAAAATATCTTGATTACCCACAATATGCTGGTTTTCAAAGTAGTCCATAAAAACATCCGCCATTAAAGGACTCAGCGGCGAACCCATAGCTAAACCATCATCTTGCAAGTAATAATGCCCCCCAAACCTAAAATAATTTTGTTTCATGCAAATTGTAGTTAATTCAATCAATTCATCTATCTCCCCTGGATGTAGCCGTTGCCTTTCAAACAGACCGCGAAGAATATCTAAAGTATCCCCGTACGGAACATTCGTAAACAAACTATCTACATCCAATGATAGAAGTGTAGCATTATCAGGCAAATCGATGTTTCTGATCTTGTCTATTAAATCCAAGCTATTTTTTAAACAATACTTCGGCCGAAATTGGGATTTCTCCCTGATAATGCAGTTCAAACTCTTCGCTAAATTATAAGTTGGTGCACCCAAGTATGAGACCACTGGACGAATCGGGATATTTTCTTTATGAATTTTCGGAAGTCCATAAAGAATAGGAGCTCGTGGATTCATAGACACAACCATATTTTTCTTATGCTCGTTTTCAAAAATGAACGAGGAATCTTTAATTGCATTCTTTAGATCCTTCTGGAACCCCGGTGTCGGATCTCGACGTAAACTAGAAAAACCGTCACCTTGGATCAGATCCAATACTTTTTGATCATACTGTTCCTTCTCCATAATCACAATGCAGTTGCCCTTGTCCGCTTTGGAAACCACAAGCTCATTCTCCTGCACTTTTTGTTGTATAGATTTCAGCAATAAAGTATCAGAACGTGCCCCCACACCTTGTACCGGACCAGTGCTTTTAATGACGTTAGCTATCATAGTCTTTGTATCTACATCACCACGACCCCGCACTATCGCAATTTCTGAATCCACTGCCAAATTCTCTAGTGCTT
The DNA here is from genome assembly GCA_949128165.1 of Lathronympha strigana. Classification (NCBI taxonomy): domain Eukaryota; kingdom Metazoa; phylum Arthropoda; class Insecta; order Lepidoptera; family Tortricidae; genus Lathronympha; species Lathronympha strigana. Next base: position 8,824,217 of record OX421926.1, on the reverse strand, counting down.
CCTGATTCAATTTCGGCTGTAAATTATATTTCAACCCTTTTTCCAAAAGCCCAACTTCATTTCTAGAGAATTCTACTTCGGTAAGATTTTTTACTCGAGAATGGAAAACATCGTGAAGCATTGGCTCTACTTCCGGCCTCCTCAGAAATGTTCTAGAACCCAATCCCGTTAATCTATGCAATTTATTAATCTGTGAAGTATACATGTCATGTGCTAATTCAGAAGCAAAGAATCTCGCTTTTTGGTCTAGAATATCAAACTCTAGATTATGCAACTTAAATGAAAGCTCTGAATACAACACTTTAAGATGCCTCGTAGAGAGGCGAAACACGTGTCGAGTTTTGTGTTATTGGTGGTGGTGTGTTGTATCTATTTGCGTATTTATTTTTTGCGGCGGGAGGGTGGGAACATTAATTGCATGAAAAAAATACGCAAGTAGGAATAACGGGTTGGCACTAATAGACTAGCACGTTTGGCGGAATAGCAAAGTAATATTATTTTCGTTGTTAATATGGAATTCCGCAAAGTAACGCCTGATTCAATAAATTACTTAAAAGCGGCTAGCGTAGCCGAACAGGCAAGACTTTATGTCAAGCTAACCAAGCAACATCGTGTGGCGGTCCAGAATATATGGTTTAACCAGCAGTGCAAGCGTTTGAAAGTTGTACCTAATTACATCCATATTCGCTGTAATAATACTAGCAGAGCGGCAAAGGTGGCGATCGATCGGGCTAAGAAAATTTGGTTGAACGAAGAATCTCGCCATTGGTTTTCAATTAGAGATAATTTAAAATTGCATCTTAAAGTGTTGTATTCAGAGCTTTCATTTAAGTTGCATAATCTAGAGTTTGATATTCTAGACCAAAAAGCGAGATTCTTTGCTTCTGAATTAGCACATGACATGTATACTTCACAGATTAATAAATTGCATAGATTAACGGGATTGGGTTCTAGAACATTTCTGAGGAGGCCGGAAGTAGAGCCAATGCTTCACGATGTTTTCCATTCTCGAGTAAAAAATCTTACCGAAGTAGAATTCTCTAGAAATGAAGTTGGGCTTTTGGAAAAAGGGTTGAAATATAATTTACAGCCGAAATTGAATCAGGAAGCACTAGAGAATTTGGCAGTGGATTCAGAAATTGCGATAGTGCGGGGTCGTGGTGATGTAGATACAAAGACTATGATAGCTAACGTCATTAAAAGCACTGGTCCGGTACAAGGTGTGGGGGCACGTTCTGATACTTTATTGCTGAAATCTATACAACAAAAAGTGCAGGAGAATGAGCTTGTGGTTTCCAAAGCGGACAAGGGCAACTGCATTGTGATTATGGAGAAGGAACAGTATGATCAAAAAGTATTGGATCTGATCCAAGGTGACGGTTTTTCTAGTTTACGTCGAGATCCGACACCGGGGTTCCAGAAGGATCTAAACAATGCAATTAAAGATTCCTCGTTCATTTTTGAAAACGAGCATAAGAAAAATATGGTTGTGTCTATGAATCCACGAGCTCCTATTCTTTATGGACTTCCGAAAATTCATAAAGAAAATATCCCGATTCGTCCAGTGGTCTCATACTTGGGTGCACCAACTTATAATTTAGCGAAGAGTTTGAACTGCATTATCAGGGAGAAATCCCAATTTCGGCCGAAGTATTGTTTAAAAAATAGCTTGGATTTAATAGACAAGATCAGAAACATCGATTTGCCTGATAATGCTACACTTCTATCATTGGATGTAGATAGTTTGTTTACGAATGTTCCGTACGGGGATACTTTAGATATTCTTCGCGGTCTGTTTGAAAGGCAACGGCTACATCCAGGGGAGATAGATGAATTGATTGAATTAACTACAATTTGCATGAAACAAAATTATTTTAGGTTTGGGGGGCATTATTACTTGCAAGATGATGGTTTAGCTATGGGTTCGCCGCTGAGTCCTTTAATGGCGGATGTTTTTATGGACTACTTTGAAAACCAGCATACTGCGGGTAATCAAGATATTTTATACTATTTTAGATATGTAGATGATTTGATTATTTGTTGGACGGGGAGTATGAGCCAGTTGGACGCATTCGTTGTAGATATTAATAACAAGCATCCAAAAATCAAGTTCAAGACAGAACTAGAGCAGGACAGTGCACTCAATTTTCTGGATTTAACTATCACTAGAGTCAATAATAAGCATCAGTTCCGAATTTATCGTAAGCCTACACACACTGACACAGTCATCCCGGCTTCTTCCACACATCCGTGGCAGCATAAATTAGCTGCGTTTCATTGTTACGTGCATAGGTTGTTGACCGTGCCTCTTTCTGATGAGCATTATCAGATGGAATTAAATAATATTTATCACTTAGCGATTTCTAATGGCTACGATAGGTCTATTGTGGATGGTATCATCAGAAAGAAGCAAAATAATTTGATCAATAATATGTTGTATGCAGCACAATCCTCTAATCCTATTAGGAAGTTTAAGGCGAGCATTACGTACGTTGGTAAATTGTCAGAATCGATTTACAAGATTTTGAAATCTAACGACATTAATGTGGCTTTTAAGACAAATAATACCTTGCGCTCGAAACTTTGTAATGGGAAAGATAAAATCGAGAATGGGAAGAAGTCTGGTGTTTATAAGCTAACTTGTGAGGATTGTAGTAAGGTGTATGTTGGGCAAACGGGTCGTAATTTCACCACAAGGTATAAGGAGCATCTTGCGGCATACAGGCATAACCATCCAGAAAGGTCAAATTTTGCGAAACATTTGTTGGATAATGGCCATAACCTGTCTGACGATCATTCTTTTAATATTTTACATGTTTGTGAGAAAGGGTTGCGCTTGAGTGTGCTAGAACAGTTAGAGATAATTAGGTACAACAATAGGGGTGTGATTGTTAACGAACAGTTGAATGTAGCGTCATCACCGTTATTACGAATATTTGCAAGTCATTTGCGGGGTAGGGGGGGTGGCCAGGTTATAAATATGGCCGATCAGTCTGGGCATGTCATTCACTTGTCGGACGCCAGTACGACAAGATCTCCTGTGTCTCCTGAAGATGCCTCGTAGAGAGGCGAAACACGTGTCGAGTTTTGTGTTATTGGTGGTGGTGTGTTGTATCTATTTGCGTATTTATTTTTTGCGGCGGGAGGGTGGGAACATTAATTGCATGAAAAAAATACGCAAGTAGGTATAACGGGTTGGCACTAATAGACTAGCACGTTTGGCGGAATAGCAAAGTAATATTATTTTCGTTGTTAATATGGAATTCCGCAAAGTAACGCCTGATTCAATAAATTACTTAAAAGCGGCTAGCGTAGCCGAACAGGCAAGACTTTATGTCAAGCTAACCAAGCAACATCGTGTGGCGGTCCAGAATATATGGTTTAACCAGCAGTGCAAGCGTTTGAAAGTTGTACCTAATTACATCCATATTCGCTGTAATAATACTAGCAGAGCGGCAAAGGTGGCGATCGATCGGGCTAAGAAAATTTGGTTGAACGAAGAATCTCGCCATTGGTTTTCAATTAGAGATAATTTAAAATTGCATCTTAAAGTGTTGTATTCAGAGCTTTCATTTAAGTTGCATAATCTAGAGTTTGATATTCTAGACCAAAAAGCGAGATTCTTTGCTTCTGAATTAGCACATGACATGTATACTTCACAGATTAATAAATTGCATAGATTAACGGGATTGGGTTCTAGAACATTTCTGAGGAGGCCGGAAGTAGAGCCAATGCTTCACGATGTTTTCCATTCTCGAGTAAAAAATCTTACCGAAGTAGAATTCTCTAGAAATGAAGTTGGGCTTTTGGAAAAAGGGTTGAAATATAATTTACAGCCGAAATTGAATCAGGAAGCACTAGAGAATTTGGCAGTGGATTCAGAAATTGCGATAGTGCGGGGTCGTGGTGATGTAGATACAAAGACTATGATAGCTAACGTCATTAAAAGCACTGGTCCGGTACAAGGTGTGGGGGCACGTTCTGATACTTTATTGCTGAAATCTATACAACAAAAAGTGCAGGAGAATGAGCTTGTGGTTTCCAAAGCGGACAAGGGCAACTGCATTGTGATTATGGAGAAGGAACAGTATGATCAAAAAGTATTGGATCTGATCCAAGGTGACGGTTTTTCTAGTTTACGTCGAGATCCGACACCGGGGTTCCAGAAGGATCTAAAGAATGCAATTAAAGATTCCTCGTTCATTTTTGAAAACGAGCATAAGAAAAATATGGTTGTGTCTATGAATCCACGACCTCCTATTCTTTATGGACTTCCGAAAATTCATAAAGAAAATATCCCGATTCGTCCAGTGGTCTCATACTTGGGTGCACCAACTTATAATTTAGCGAAGAGTTTGAACTGCATTATCAGGGAGAAATCCCAATTTCGGCCGAAGTATTGTTTAAAAAATAGCTTGGATTTAATAGACAAGATCAGAAACATCGATTTGCCTGATAATGCTACACTTCTATCATTGGATGTAGATAGTTTGTTTACGAATGTTCCGTACGGGGATACTTTAGATATTCTTCGCGGTCTGTTTGAAAGGCAACGGCTACATCCAGGGGAGATAGATGAATTGATTGAATTAACTACAATTTGCATGAAACAAAATTATTTTAGGTTTGGGGGGCATTATTACTTGCAAGATGATGGTTTAGCTATGGGTTCGCCGCTGAGTCCTTTAATGGCGGATGTTTTTATGGACTACTTTGAAAACCAGCATATTGTGGGTAATCAAGATATTTTATACTATTTTAGATATGTAGATGATTTGATTATTTGTTGGACGGGGAGTATGAGCCAGTTGGACGCATTCGTTGTAGATATTAATAACAAGCATCCAAAAATCAAGTTCAAGACAGAACTAGAGCAGGACAGTGCACTCAATTTTCTGGATTTAACTATCACTAGAGTCAATAATAAGCATCAGTTCCGAATTTATCGTAAGCCTACACACACTGACACAGTCATCCCGGCTTCTTCCACACATCCGTGGCAGCATAAATTAGCTGCGTTTCATTGTTACGTGCATAGGTTGTTGACCGTGCCTCTTTCTGATGAGCATTATCAGATGGAATTAAATAATATTTATCACTTAGCGATTTCTAATGGCTACGATAGGTCTATTGTGGATGGTATCATCAGAAAGAAGCAAAATAATTTGATCAATAATATGTTGTATGCAGCACAATCCTCTAATCCTATTAGGAAGTTTAAGGCGAGCATTACGTACGTTGGTAAATTGTCAGAATCGATTTACAAGATTTTGAAATCTAACGACATTAATGTGGCTTTTAAGACAAATAATACCTTGCGCTCGAAACTTTGTAATGGGAAAGATAAAATCGAGAATGGGAAGAAGTCTGGTGTTTATAAGCTAACTTGTGAGGATTGTAGTAAGGTGTATGTTGGGCAAACGGGTCGTAATTTCACCACAAGGTATAAGGAGCATCTTGCGGCATACAGGCATAACCATCCAGAAAGGTCAAATTTTGCGAAACATTTGTTGGATAATGGCCATAACCTGTCTGACGATCATTCTTTTAATATTTTACATGTTTGTGAGAAAGGGTTGCGCTTGAGTGTGCTAGAACAGTTAGAGATAATTAGGTACAACAATAGGGGTGTGATTGTTAACGAACAGTTGAATGTAGCGTCATCACCGTTATTACGAATATTTGCAAGTCATTTGCGGGGTAGGGGGGGTGGCCAGGTTATAAATATGGCCGATCAGTCTGGGCATGTCATTCACTTGTCGGACGCCAGTACGACAAGATCTCCTGTGTCTCCTGAAGATGCCTCGTAGAGAGGCGAAACACGTGTTGAGTTTTGTGTTATTGGTGGTGGTGTGTTGTATCTATTTGCGTATTTATTTTTTGCGGCGGGAGGGTGGGAACATTAATTGCATGAAAAAAATACGCAAGTAGGTATAACGGGTTGGCACTAATAGACTAGCACGTTTGGCGGAATAGCAAAGTAATATTATTTTCGTTGTTAATATGGAATTCCGCAAAGTAACGCCTGATTCAATAAATTACTTAAAAGCGGCTAGCGTAGCCGAACAGGCAAGACTTTATGTCAAGCTAACCAAGCAACATCGTGTGGCGGTCCAGAATATATGGTTTAACCAGCAGTGCAAGCGTTTGAAAGTTGTACCTAATTACATCCATATTCGCTGTAATAATACTAGCAGAGCGGCAAAGGTGGCGATCGATCGGGCTAAGAAAATTTGGTTGAACGAAGAATCTCGCCATTGGTTTTCAATTAGAGATAATTTAAAATTGCATCTTAAAGTGTTGTATTCAGAGCTTTCATTTAAGTTGCATAATCTAGAGTTTGATATTCTAGACCAAAAAGCGAGATTCTTTGCTTCTGAATTAGCACATGACATGTATACTTCACAGATTAATAAATTGCATAGATTAACGGGATTGGGTTCTAGAACATTTCTGAGGAGGCCGGAAGTAGAGCCAATGCTTCACGATGTTTTCCATTCTCGAGTAAAAAATCTTACCGAAGTAGAATTCTCTAGAAATGAAGTTGGGCTTTTGGAAAAAGGGTTGAAATATAATTTACAGCCGAAATTGAATCAGGAAGCACTAGAGAATTTGGCAGTGGATTCAGAAATTGCGATAGTGCGGGGTCGTGGTGATGTAGATACAAAGACTATGATAGCTAACGTCATTAAAAGCACTGGTCCGGTACAAGGTGTGGGGGCACGTTCTGATACTTTATTGCTGAAATCTATACAACAAAAAGTGCAGGAGAATGAGCTTGTGGTTTCCAAAGCGGACAAGGGCAACTGCATTGTGATTATGGAGAAGGAACAGTATGATCAAAAAGTATTGGATCTGATCCAAGGTGACGGTTTTTCTAGTTTACGTCGAGATCCGACACCGGGGTTCCAGAAGGATCTAAAGAATGCAATTAAAGATTCCTCGTTCATTTTTGAAAACGAGCATAAGAAAAATATGGTTGTGTCTATGAATCCACGAGCTCCTATTCTTTATGGACTTCCGAAAATTCATAAAGAAAATATCCCGATTCGTCCAGTGGTCTCATACTTGGGTGCACCAACTTATAATTTAGCGAAGAGTTTGAACTGCATTATCAGGGAGAAATCCCAATTTCGGCCGAAGTATTGTTTAAAAAATAGCTTGGATTTAATAGACAAGATCAGAAACATCGATTTGCCTGATAATGCTACACTTCTATCATTGGATGTAGATAGTTTGTTTACGAATGTTCCGTACGGGGATACTTTAGATATTCTTCGCGGTCTGTTTGAAAGGCAACGGCTACATCCAGGGGAGATAGATGAATTGATTGAATTAACTACAATTTGCATGAAACAAAATTATTTTAGGTTTGGGGGGCATTATTACTTGCAAGATGATGGTTTAGCTATGGGTTCGCCGCTGAGTCCTTTAATGGCGGATGTTTTTATGGACTACTTTGAAAACCAGCATATTGTGGGTAATCAAGATATTTTATACTATTTTAGATATGTAGATGATTTGATTATTTGTTGGACGGGGAGTATGAGCCAGTTGGACGCATTCGTTGTAGATATTAATAACAAGCATCCAAAAATCAAGTTCAAGACAGAACTAGAGCAGGACAGTGCACTCAATTTTCTGGATTTAACTATCACTAGAGTCAATAATAAGCATCAGTTCCGAATTTATCGTAAGCCTACACACACTGACACAGTCATCCCGGCTTCTTCCACACATCCGTGGCAGCATAAATTAGCTGCGTTTCATTGTTACGTGCATAGGTTGTTGACCGTGCCTCTTTCTGATGAGCATTATCAGATGGAATTAAATAATATTTATCACTTAGCGATTTCTAATGGCTACGATAGGTCTATTGTGGATGGTATCATCAGAAAGAAGCAAAATAATTTGATCAATAATATGTTGTATGCAGCACAATCCTCTAATCCTATTAGGAAGTTTAAGGCGAGCATTACGTACGTTGGTAAATTGTCAGAATCGATTTACAAGATTTTGAAATCTAACGACATTAATGTGGCTTTTAAGACAAATAATACCTTGCGCTCGAAACTTTGTAATGGGAAAGATAAAATCGAGAATGGGAAGAAGTCTGGTGTTTATAAGCTAACTTGTGAGGATTGTAGTAAGGTGTATGTTGGGCAAACGGGTCGTAATTTCACCACAAGGTATAAGGAGCATCTTGCGGCATACAGGCATAACCATCCAGAAAGGTCAAATTTTGCGAAACATTTGTTGGATAATGGCCATAACCTGTCTGACGATCATTCTTTTAATATTTTACATGTTTGTGAGAAAGGGTTGCGCTTGAGTGTGCTAGAACAGTTAGAGATAATTAGGTACAACAATAGGGGTGTGATTGTTAACGAACAGTTGAATGTAGCGTCATCACCGTTATTACGAATATTTGCAAGTCATTTGCGGGGTAGGGGGGGTGGCCAGGTTATAAATATGGCCGATCAGTCTGGGCATGTCATTCACTTGTCGGACGCCAGTACGACAAGATCTCCTGTGTCTCCTGAAGATGCCTCGTAGAGAGGCGAAACACGTGTCGAGTTTTGTGTTATTGGTGGTGGTGTGTTGTATCTATTTGCGTATTTATTTTTTGCGGCGGGAGGGTGGGAACATTAATTGCATGAAAAAAATACGCAAGTAGGTATAACGGGTTGGCACTAATAGACTAGCACGTTTGGCGGAATAGCAAAGTAATATTATTTTCGTTGTTAATAAAAGATACACAATGATATATTTGTGGTAGATTTTTTTTAACGCAATCGTATAATTTGTTACTTAAATTTTTTACGTGTTTCAAACCTTCAAAATATTTTTTGAATACTATAGTTAAGTATGCGTCCGCCAAATTCACAAATTCACTAACGCCTCCGACGGAGCAAATACTTTTGTTGCGTGAGTACTTGGGTAGGCTTATTTTATAATCAATAATTGATTAGCGTCTTCTGAATATCAGAGAAAAATATACGGAATTTTCAAATCATAGGTAAATATATTTAATGCGTATATGCATAATTCACAGACAGTTTTTATAGTTTGGTAATTTTGCGTAGTGTAAGTAAACGTTGTGCGCCATCTACTGGAATTCGCTATCAACAGCATGCTCCTTGATGAATAAATTATGGTGATTGAGAGCGAGCTCAGCTAAAGATTGGAATAGTGAAAAATATTAAATTCGAATTGATTTAATTTCTGTGTTATATTAAAGAGTCCGGTACAATAACACTAAAAATAAATATAAATGTCGAATGGCAACAGTAAAATGCCATGTTTAGTTACTTATGGTTATTTTTAGGATTTTATTGTTTCGAATGAGCCTTGTAACGCCATCTAGCAGCATTTTTTCAATACTTAGAGATAACACAAGGAGAGAACTATCTATGAAGGTTTTTTCTTAATCTATGCTTCGGTCGTGTTTTATTCTATCGCCACCCATTGCATTTTTTTCCTATTCGCACTTGTATCGTAAATATCGTAATGTACTATTTTTGACCCCTTCTACACCTTAGACCACCCATACACTAAAAGTCAAACATTAAACCAAGCAAAGCCGCGGCATTAACCATGTCCGGGTGGTGATGTCATCCACTCACTTTCATTCGACCACCACCATTGCAAACCAAACTCTATATGTTTCCACATAAGGTCTAAATTAGTTATACATGAAAATATTTCGGTTGAACGCTTCTTTATTGCAATTTGAACTTTATATGTTCGAGTTAAGGTGTAAAATTAGTTAATGTAAAAGATGCACTGGTTTATGTTATTGACACTGGAAATCGTTTTGTGAAAGAAAATATGATATGGATTTGAGAAATTTTGCGTTTGATGCGCAAATTCATCCATATGTGACTGACGATCACTTTAATTTTAATTTTAAGCCATATTACTTAAGTCTCGGCTACTAACAACAATATGGAGTAGTAGATATGAAATAAACATTTTTTTGAACCGCTACGAAGAAAGAGTTGAGTCAAATCAAACCACGTTATCTACTAAATGAACTGTCAAAATTTAAAGTGTTATTTTATACGTCACATTACTGGGAAATTATGATTTTAATTAACACTTTCACCTTGTGCTCTCAAAATCTATAAAACTTAGTGTAGGGCTAGCGTTGAAATTCCAAAAAAAACGAATGTTTAATAAACAAATAAATAAATATATTGTGGGACAATCTTACACAAATCGACCTAGTTCCACGGTAAGCTCAATTTATAATAGATAGATACAATATAAATACTTAAATACATAGAAAACATCAATAACTCAGAAACAAATATTCGTGATAAATACACAAATAAATGCCTTGACCAGAATTCGAACCCGGGACCTCTTGCTTTGTAGGTAGTGTCACTACCTTCAACAAAAAGTGATTAGTAAATATCAAATAATAGTTCGTACATAAGTTCCAAAAAACACATTAGTTGATTGGGTTTGAACCCGCGACCTTGAGAAGGAAAGTCGCAAGTCTTACCGCTGGGCCACCAACGCTGAATATATACATATAATTATATATAATGTTTCTAAATACAGCAATCAGTGACGGCCTAGCCCCGACCTTTGTCAACAAAAACCGTTGATTCTCTTGACACAACCAGTGAGAAAAACAGCCGTTTGCTCACGCCACATGTTCACACGCATGCGCCATTATGTCTGGCGATAGCGTGTGTGGTAAGGGAGTTGGGGGGGGGGAGTAATTGCAAACAAATAATTTATCGATCAATGATGTATGTGTAAGTCTATTACGCCGGCCTTTTTTTAATACTACGACGGTGACAAACAAGCATACGGCCCGCCTGATGGTAAGCGGTCACCGTAGACGATGAACGCCTGCAACTCCAGGGGTGTTACATGCGCGTTGCCGACCTTTAAATAAAGGAGGATTCGCTGTGTTGACAGCTAAAGGGGCAAGCTTTGCTCCGTGGGTCCCCAGCTGTCAACACAGTGAATCCTCTTGCAGCTCTGGCGACCTTACTCACCAACAGAAACACACTATGAGTAGGGCAATTCGTGAATTATCTATACTGAGTTAGTCCGCCGGGCATCCGCCCGACAAATGTCCCATACATTTATTAGCAGAACGTATAGTAGAGGATCCAAAAGATGAACAACTCCCAATAGATGAACGTTGTTCCTAAAAATCCCAATAATTAAATCCTGACGTACTTTATCCGCTTAGGAATATTTTTTACTAAAACTTTAACATTTTCCCTTCATAGACATTTAAACTTTTAAATAATAGATCAGTGTATGTGGTTGTGAGAGCTCACCGAAAATATGCGTCGCGCCGAAATCGCCGTTTGTATGGAATTCTTATTAAGAATGGCGCTTCAAAATTTAAGGAAATAAATTCGTATAAAATTGAATTATGTTTCTACTGATATGCTTTTGCTTGGTAACGATTCTAGACTAATCCCGCTACCCTTTACGTTATTAATAAAGGCATAATTTAACTTATTTTATTAAATATTAACTGTCCAAGTTATGGTTGCAATATTGTGTGATTTATCCAATAGGTGAACAGCGTTCAATTTCTGGGTAAATGTTAGTTTTTTGAAATACTTATATAAATCCTAACGGTAGATACTCCATTTATGTCTTAAATTTCTAGTTTGCTGTTCTTTGATTTTTTGACTAAAAGATGAACGGAACTTTCCTTGTCTAACTCAATTATTACGGGGCATATTTTAGTATGGAAACGGGACTGTTCACTGGATTAAACTATACCTAAAACATGAACTAAGAGAATTTACTATTTCATCTATTGGGTGTTACTTTTCTTAGTTCATTTCATCAACATCTTGCCCAAAACTTGAACGAACTAAATTTATTCGTCTTCCTATACTACCGTTCATCTATTGGTGCCCAGCCATTCATAATTAGGGTACTACCTTTTGCATTTTAACTGGTTCATCTTTTGGGGTAAAAATGTTCAGAGTTAGGGCACTTTGTTCATGTTCTGGGGAAATTGGGTCATTTCGGAAAATAATCATTTTTATAAAAATATTGGATAGTTTAAAGAGGGTTTGGAATAGTTAAATCTAAACTAGACTATATGTAGTATAGTATAAAAAAATAAATCTTAGTGAAAATTGGTTATAACATACGTAAAAAAAATACCAAAGTGAGGAATACTAAATCGTTCATTTATTAGTTCCCCTACCCTAACCAGCCTATAGCCATAACCACTAAGCCAACTGGTCTTGACGAATGCTGGCGAATCTCTCGAGTACATGCAATCTTTGTAACAGGCAAGACGCATAAAGTACTGTTATTAACTTAATAACAAATCAAAAAATATTTACTCAGTGAACATGGCGCTTGCAACAGTGTTGAAATATCGGATGCTCAATAAAATAGACATACATGGTAATTACCGTTTTTGATATTAGTAATAACAAAAAATATTTCATTAAGTAATTCCTGTACCGTGCTTGTGTGAGTCATCCCTTTTTTTATTTTTTATTCAAATTGAGTTTACTGTAGGACTACGTCAATTTCTGCAAGATTGTCCCATAATATTGATTCAATTACTAACACACTCATTGTCACCCAACCAAGCTCTGGGTGCCTAGGGTCCACTTTGGCATCTAATCCCAAGATTTGTCGTAGGCGCTAGTTTTATGAAAGCGACAGCCTCCAACCCAGAGGCTAAACTAGACCTTATTAGGACTAGTCCCGGTTTCTTCACCAAAAATCGATTGGTAAATATTAAATTACATACGAAAGCATTCTTGCCAACGCTCCCGCTTGGTCAATAAAATAAGACGTTAGCGGATGCTACCTCACTTTCCCGCATAACTCTATGCTATTACCTCAAAATGTCCAAAGCATAATCGTAAATGTTACATACGTGGTTACCATCCGTGACAATCCGATTTTAGTAATACCAGGTCTTATGTCAAAGGAATAATGAAATAATAAATAAACTTACTCGTATAAAAATAAATGAAAAAAAATAAAAATGAAAGCAGGAGGTCGCTAGTTCGATCCCAGCCCTGCTCACTGGGGGCTTTCGTCACTTTTTTTGTAGTATATGACATCTCTTTCAATTTATAATTTATATAATTCTAGTAATGTGACTACTTAAAAAAAAACAAAAACTAAAACATTTATTACATTTAATAAATGATTTGGTTCGTACTTTACAATTGTATAATTGTATTGTATCAGCATTGCGATACAACGAGGAAATGCCGCCAGCATCCTAGGTACAATTCAAATTCAAATTCAAATCATTTATTTCGGACTTTCAGTCCATAGAGTTAGAATATACAAACTTATCGCTATTGTTAATAATACCTACGTTAAATAAAATTAAATCCAATTTAATTTAATGTAATTTTAATCAAATTCAATCAAATAATATAAATTAAAATCAAAGTAAATTAAAGGCGCCTGGGCACCGCCAGTACAGGTGCATGCAGCTGAACATATCGCTGCAGCAGCGGCGAGTCCCAGCGGTGGGCTAACGTGCGCAGGATGCTATTCGAGCTGCCAAGACTACGACTGAGGAGAGACGCAGACCGTTTTCTCATGATGGCAAAAAAGCAGTCGGTGTGTGCCTCCGCGAACATTGTAGACGCACTACAATACCGCGGCAGCCCAAACAACATCCTGAACGCATCATTATATTGCACACGCAACGCACTATAGGCCCGCTGAGTAAAATTGGTCCACAAACCGCACGAGTAGAAGGTTTGGCAGAAAGCCTTAAATAACGTTAGTTTAACTTCCTTACTACACCGTGCAAATCTGCGGGCCAACATGTTACAGCGGACGCACAGCGCGCGGCGCTCACGCTCAATGTCCTCGACATCTGACATAGTCTCGGTTACCCAGTGGCCCAGGTACTTGAAGCTGTCAGTTCTTTTTAAAGGAGTACCACAGAGTGTGACTTGTTCCATAGGGTAAGTTTTATTGCCAGCTTTAAATTGCATGACCTCGCTTTTCGAGGCATTGTACCTGAGGCCATGAGCTTCCGCATATGCCTCACAAATACGTAACAACTGAATTAACCCCCCCATCGAGGGGCTCAGCAGCACCATATCGTCGGCGTAGCTTAAATTATTTACACAAACGCCTTCTATGTGACATCCGACATGAGAACTGCTGAGCTCCTCGATCAGGCCGTTCATATAAACGTTAAAAAGTTTCGGCGAGGTCAGACCTCCTTGCCTAACTCCGCATTTCATAACATACGAGTCAGAGAAAGCGCCAGCCCACCTTACACTATTTCTCTGCTCTCTGTACCAATGTCTGAAAACAGCGGTAATTTCTTGAGGAACAGAAGTATCATCACGCAGTTTTCGCCACAACAGGTCATAGGAAATTGTGTCAAAAGCCTTTGACAAGTCCAAGAAACAGGCAAATATTGGCGTTTCACGGGATGTATAGTATTGAACAGTTTGCTTGAGACATAGTATTGCGCTCTCGGACAATGCCTCAAGGACCTACTTTAGATTTAAGGTAGGTAGAGGTAGGTAGTTAGGTAAGTTACACTTACTGTATACCTATATTTCGAAAATAAATGTTTTTTTCATTGTATAAAAAAATAGATGTCCTATACCTATAAAAGAAAAAGACCAAGGAGGCCGAGCCGGTGATCAAACCCGGGTCTTCTAACGGCTAACACCATAACCACTAGGCCACCTGGTCTCAGTGAATATATGCAATCTTTGTAACAGGCAAGACGCCTGAAGTAGTACTTAATGAATAATAACAAATCAAAAAAAATATTTAATTAAATTAACCATATTTGCATACTTTTAATATTATAAATGGGAAAGTGTGTGTATCTGTTTGTTTGTCCGTCTTTCACGGCAAAACGTATTAAGGTTGCATACCACTAGTCAGAAAAGCTATAAACTCTGTAGACGGTGGTTGCAGTGACACTTATAAGAAAAAAACAGAAGAATAAAAACTGTTGTGTCAAGTGTTCGTGTCTAATCAAATAACTATTACAAAAGTGTATAATAAAATAATAAAATTAAATATATTTCGTGTGTACACACATATTGACTCTTAAATAAATCCTATTGTGTTTTGTGCTTCCGATTCTGCTGCCGTCGCTCTGCTTGGTAAGCGTAACTTACTCTATTAGGTTCTGTGCCCCACCGGAAGAAAAAGGAAAACAATCGCAATGGATTTTTCGACAAAAATCGAGCTCGGCAAATTGGCAGGAAAGGAAAATTGGGCTACCTGGAAGTATAAAATTTCCATAATGCTGGAAGGAACGGAAGGTGCCATGGAGGCAGTTGATGGTAAGCTCATTACACCAGTCCTTGCTGTAGGAGCAGGTGACGCCGATATCAGCACCTATAATACCGCGTTGGCGAAGTATAGGCGGACTGAGAATGGCGCTCTTCTCATGCTGACAACTAACATGACAGAAGATACACTAAAGAAAGTTATGAGATATAGAACGGCACACGAGGTTTGGCAAGAGCTGCATAGGCTATTTGATGGACAAACAGACGACAGAGCGTATAATTTATGCTTGGAGTTCTTTGGGTTTCGTCATAGAAAGGAAGATGACGTTCCTACTCATATGTCGCACCTTAAGAATCTCTGGAATGAATTGAAGGCAGAGATTGCAAAAATCGATGCTACCGCTAAGCTCCCTGAGTTGTTCCTCATTTGTAAAGTTCTAGATACACTTGACGATCGGTATTTTAACTTTAAGTCAAGTTGGCTAATGCTGAAGCGATCGGAAAGGACAATCGACAGTTTGACGACGCACCTTTGCACATTTGAGAGGGAACTAGGCAGTCAAGGGACCTCACGGCAAGAGGCACTAGTGACTACATCTACTGAACGACAAAATAAGAAGAACCCGGATGAGCAGCTGACCTGTAACTACTGTCTAGGAAAAGGACATAGAGTTCGGAAGTGTAAGAAGTGGATTAACGATGGGAGGCCACCTAAGCCAACTTCGGGCACATCAGCGTCTAGCTCAAGGTCTAAACAAGTTCAACAGATTACCCTGATGGTGAATGCGTGCTCAAAAAGTCAAGTACAGGATCCCGATAACTGGTATGTTGACAACGGTGCAACAGTACATATTGCAGTAAGGAGAAATTTCTTCACCGATTTTCAGGAGATTGATTCAGATCACACAGTGACTACTGCAGACGGAACAATCATATCTGCATCTGGAGTGGGTTCCGTAGTAGTGGAATCAAATGTAAATGGACACAAGGAGAATATAACCCTTAAGGATGTGTGGCTGGTACCATCGTTAACAAAAAACCTGTTTTCTATGCTTGCAGCGCAAGATAAGATGCAGAACAGCGTCTTCACTTCCACGACTAGAGAGTGCAAGTTAGACATTGAAGGCACGACTAGAGTTGTTGGAAGAAGAGATCATCATGGCGGACTTTATAAGCTGGATTTAAAGACAGTCATTCCAACCCAGAGTTCGACCATTGAGGTCAACGTTATAACGCGATCTAATATGCTACAGCTATATCATGAGCGGCTTGTACACCAGGACAAAAGACACGTCATTCGCGTAATAAAGCGTGAGTTAGGCATTCAACTTAGTCCAGACAAGGTGACATGCGAAGGCTGTATTTACGGAAAGTCTAATCGAAAGCCGTTTGGGACCAGAGAAAGAGCTAAAGCAGTTGGAGAGCTAATACACACAGATGTTTGTGGCCCTTTTGCGAAAAGCATTTCAAAGTACCAATACTATGTATTATTCAAGGACGATTATTCGAGCTATCGCATGGTATACTTCATCAGGCAAAAGTCAGAAGTAAAGGATAAACTTCTTCAAATGCTCCAAGAAGTAAAGAATGCTGGGCATACTGTCAAAACTCTACTGAGTGACAATGGCGGCGAATTCGATAATGAAGCAGTTCGTTTGATATTACAGAGACATGGTATTCAGCAACGGCTGACTATGCCTTACACGCCGGAGCAAAACGGCTGTAGTGAGCGCGAAAATCGAACTTTGGTAGAGGCTGCAAGGTCGATTATGCATGCGCGAGGAAAGATGCCACAAATACTATGGGCTGAATTGATTAATACAGTTGCATATGTACTAAACAGGACAGGTCCCACCAGAGTTGACACCAAAGTACCATATGAACTGTGGCATGGGAAAAAGCCGAAGATATCCCATCTTAAGGTCATTGGAAGTACGTGTTATGCGCATGTCCCAAAGCAAAATCGTAAAAAGATGAGCAAGAAGGCGATTAAAGGCATATTAATAGGCTACGAGAATGATGACGGCTATCGAATCTGGGATGGATCCAAGACATTGAAGTCGCGGGACATAACATTTGAGTCTGATGTGGAATTCAAGACAACCATGAGCATTCCTATTGCTTCAGAGGGAGTAATTAACAACGAAAATAGCGAACATATTCTCGAGCGAGAGCCTGACAATGCAGACGTACTTGATCATGTTCTAGAGGGAGATAGAACTAGTATCAGAGAAGACCAAGATCAAAACCGAGAAACTCACGAGTGCGAAAACTCTGACGAAAGAGCTGTGGTTTACAGTCCAGACCATGAATTATTCAGAGAAGACCAAGATCAAAACCTAGAAACTCACGAGTGCGAAAACTCTGACGAAGGAGCTGTGGTTTACAGTCCAGACCATGAATTATTCAGAGAAGACCAAGATCAAAACCTAGAAACTCACGAGTGCGAAAACTCTGACGAAGGAGCTGTGGTTTACAGTCCAGACCATGAATTATTCAGAGAAGACCAAGATCAAAACCTAGAAACTCACGAGTGCGAAAACTCTGACGAAGGAGCTGTGGTTTACAGTCCAGACCATGAATTATTCAGAGAAGACCAAGATCAAAATCTAGAAACTCACGAGTGCGAAAACTCTGACGAAAGAGCTGTGGTTTACAGTCCAGACCATGAATTATTCAGAGAAGACCAAGATCAAAACCTAGAAACTCACGAGTGCGAAAACTCTGACGAAGGAGCTGTGGTTTACAGTCCAGACCATGAATTATTCAGAGAAGACCAAGATCAAAACCTAGAAACTCACGAGTGCGAAAACTCTGACGAAAGAGCTGTGGTTTACAGTCCAGACCATGAATTATTCAGAGAAGACCAAGATCAAAACCTAGAAACTCACGAGTGCGAAAACTCTGACGAAAGAGCTGTGGTTTACAGACCAGACCATGAATTATTCAGAGAAGACCAAGATCAAAACCTAGAAACTCACGAGTGCGAAAACTCTGACGAAGGAGCTGTGGTTTACAGACCAGACCATGAATTAAGGGAAACCTCTTATCATGATGGTGATGATGATTTTGTCGACGCTGATCAAGGGCAATTGGAAATAATAGAGCCTGTATCAGAAATGGAACCAGTGTTTTTAGGTGAGCCCGTGGCTGAAGCGGAGCCTCGTTATAACCTGAGAGACAGATCAACCATTACGCGCCCTAGCAAATTCGACGATTATGTGTGTTTCGTTGGAACAGAAAGATTCCCTGAAACCTATAGAGAAGCTATGTCAAGGAAAGACAAAGCTGAGTGGCAGAAGGCCATGGCAAATGAGCTTAAGTCTCTTGACGAAAACCAAGTTTGGACTTTATGTGATTTGCCGCCAAACAGAAAAGCGCTTCCCTGTAAATGGGTCTTCACAATTAAACGCCAACCCGATGGCACTATCGACAAATATAAGGCGAGGCTTGTAGCCAAAGGATTCAAGCAAAAGAAGGGGATTGACTATGAACAGACCTTTAGTCCGGTAGCCCGGATGGCTACAATAAGAGCCTTGTTAAGTGTCAGTGCCCAAGAAAAGCTACATCTCATGCAATTTGACGTGTCGACTGCATTCCTGAATGGCAAGATCGAGGAAGAAATCTTCATAAAACAGCCTGACGGATTCAATGATGGCACATCAAAAGTCTGTCGATTATGGAGAAGCCTGTACGGACTGAAGCAATCACCACGCTGCTGGAATACTTGCTTCGAGGAGATCCTGTTAGCGAAAGGTTTCGTACAGAGCACTGCAGACTGCTGCCTTTTCACAAAGAATGTAATGGATAAGAAAATCCTAATTACTCTTTATGTTGATGATGGGCTCGTGGCATCAACAGATGAAGCATTGGCACACCAATTTAGGTAGAACCATTAAAATCACGACGAAACCAGCATCGTACTACTTAGGGATGGAAATCCAGAGAACTGAAGACGGTATATGTATTAAGCAAGAAGCTTATACAAAGAAAATCTTAGACCGTTTTGGAATGTCCAACTGTAATCCAGTGTCGACGCCTATAGAGAAATCTTCGACTACTGAAGCAGGGAAAGATGCGAACGGTAACTCTAGTAAGACATTTCCTTACCGAGAAGCAGTAGGCGCACTAGCGTACTTGATGACAGGCACACGCCCTGATATAGCGTACGCTGTTGGGGTCGTATCCAGAAAACTAGAGAACCCCAATGAAGATGTCTGGCTGAGAGTCAAGAGGATATTTAGATATTTAAAAGGGACGATATCCTATGGCATTCGGTACAAAGCTAACTGTACCAAAGCCATTATCGAAGGCTAAAGTGACGCGGATCACGCTGGTGATGACCTGACTGGACGCTCTACGACAGGAGTCACTTGTCTCTTTGCGGAAGGAGTTGTATCTTGGCTAAGCCAGCGTCAACCGTCAGTTGCGATATCAACAACAGAAGCAGAGATTGTTGCAGCAAGCGAAGGTGCGCGCGAGCTAGTGTGGCTCCAAAGAATTTTTAGCCAGCTAACGTCTTTGGAAGGGATACCAACACTAAGAGTGGACAATGAAGCAGCCATACGCCTTGCTCATAATCCGGAGTTTCATAAACGGACAAAGCATATCCGAGTAAGACACTTTTTTGTCCGCGAAAAGGTGCAAGAGGGTCTTATTGATGTCAGGAAGACAAGCTCTGCTGAACAGTTAGCTGATCTACTTACGAAGGCAGTCCCGAAGCCTAGGCTCGTCAAGATTAGAGCCGACTTGGGGCTACAAAACTTTTCCTGTTAGTGAGGGAAAGTATTAAGGTTGCATACCACTAGTCAGAAAAGCTATAAACTCTGTAGACGGTGGTTGCAGTGACACTTATAAGAAAAAACAGAAGAATAAAAACTGTTGTGTCAAGTGTTCGTGTCTAATCAAATAACTATTACAAAAGTGTATAATAAAATAATAAAATTAAATATATTTCGTGTGTACACACATATTGACTCTTAAATAAATCCTATTGTATTTTGTGCTTCCGATTCTGCTGCCGTCGCTCTGCTTGTAAGCGTAACTTACTCTATTAAAACGGAGCGACGAATTGACGTGATTTTTTAAGTGGAGATAGTTGAAAGGATGGAGAATGACATAGGCTACCTTTTGTCTCTTTGATTTAATTTGTTTCAACAAAAATGTTCAAAGATTTTAATTTTTTTGTTTACTATGTTGCATACACTAGGTTTTAGCATGAGGTATAGTAATTTCAGTATTAAAATTTAATCTATAAACGTGTGAAGGTTATAGATTGGAACTTTATTTTTAAAAAATAAGTATTTTAAATTCCAACCTATAATTCTACTCATTAGTACATAAGGCAGTTTTAATTTTTTCTTGTTTCCAAACAGTTTAATTGGAAATTTTTATTTGATATCAATACAAAATCGCGAGCTGTTTCGGTCCTAGGTGCGTAGCCAAGATGCCAATCGCTCACGCTCAGTCGCTAACGAAACGCACCTGTCAATGTCACACTAATAAGGAAGAGTGATAGAGAGAGGTAGCTACGATACGTTATTAAGCGTGAGCGATTGGCATCTTGGCTACGCACGCTGGTACAGTCAAGTGCAAAAATTTGGTTCGACATAATCGACTCATAAATATGGTACTACGCTCTTATTGCACCGGCATAAGGTGCTATGGGACATATTTTTGAGTAAGATGTGCACCACCATATTTTTACACTTGACGTACTAATATTTTTTTTTCTATTTTTGCTATTAAAAATCTAATGACATGCCAATACATTGCTATCAATCTGGTATGTTGTCACACAGATACATACAATACATACATAAAAAAGCAAAGAACTCCATACAGAAATTCAGAAAGACATCTTTTAACCACTTAATACATCGCCGCTAACTAAAAGGTTTGCTTCCTGGGAAACCCTCGAGTCAATGACTAGAGCGAGACGTCACGTCAGAGCGAGAGAGCGTGTAGTGAAATCAGGTACTCAATGTCACCACTATTTGACCAATTCTGACCTTTATTTGTACTGTCATAAGGTCTACAATGATTTGAATATCGTGCTATGTAATTTGTGTTACCTATGTATAGTTATTACGAGCGGTATTTGAAAACTATTGTGAGTAGTTCAGCCTAGTTGGTGAGATTTGCTAAGCTAAAGGGCCCGGGATCGAGTCCTGGGAAGGATATTTTTTAATTTTTATGTGTTACATGTTTATTGAAACCCATTATATTGTATTGAATTGAGTGTTATTTTAATTAGACATTATAATTATTATGAATGAATCGTAATTTTATATAATATAATTATAATAGTTTACCGTTTAAGCGTTTTAGTGTAAAATTGTTAGCGACGAAATAAATAAAAAATTAATAAATTATTTGTCCATTTTATGGGAACTACCACCAATCGCTTTTTGGTTTGGCTTAATTTACCCTCTGGGTTGGAAGGTCAAATGGCAGTCGCTATCGTTAAACTAGCGCCTACGCCAAATCTTGGGTTTATTTGCTTAAGCGGACCCCAGGCTCCTAAAGCCGTGGCATAAGCCGGGAAAATAAAATAAATGTGAAATTATCCGTATGCCAATTATAGGAATTAAAAAATGCAATGTTATTATTTTGTATGAAAATCCATAAGAAACTTGCACTCGTTGATGTTATTTGTATTGAGTACCATACAATCGTATGAAAAACATCAACGCGCTAGAGTAAATTCGTGTATAATAATTTAATAACCTGACACGCGTTAAAGTCTTTTGTATTAACGGTACATACTACTATATGAAAGACATCAACGAGCTGCAAGCTGCGCGGGAGTGGATCCGAAGTCGTTGATGTCTTATTGTGTGAAGTTTAATACAACTGTATGTAAAACATCGTGATTCGTATCCTCGTTGATGTCTTTTGTATAGAGTTCGATACAATTGTATTAAAGACATCAACGCAGTACTATGCGCAGGAGTATGATCACATCCTAAAGTGGTTCCTTGATGTCTGTTGTATGGAATTCCATACATACATTATAATAACATTACGACATGTTTACGTTTACGCGATGCTTGATAATGGCACCCTAAGATATACAAAATGTCACGCATAGTGACTAAAAATAGTGTTATCCCTAATGTTACTAATACTATAATATTTATAGATCTCACGATAGTTTAAATCGAGAATAAAATTGTGTTTTTTTTTGCGTAGGTATTTGACACTTCATTTCGAACTAAACGTCATCTCGGCTGATATTAAAATAGAGGTCAGATCAAACTTTCTTTGTTTTTCGACTTGTTCGAAATAAATAAAAAATGTTATCAAAGTCGATGTTATTATTTAGTTAGTTATAATAACATTTTCACAGATAAGAAATTTGTTGTAACAATAAAGTTTATTATTATAGGGTTCCTAATATACAGTTTTTATATACGGTTTTTGAACGGCTTATAGAGGTCTAATGATATGTGGTTAAATAAAGAGACGTAAGTACAACTACAAAGTAATAAACGCGCAAATCAACTTTTACATTGACATATTTAGTAACGCCAGAGACGTGAAAACTGTCTCCTGAGTCACCAACAAATCACGAATCTCATTTAATATTTGTCAAAATTTTAGGTCTAACAGAAACTAACAGGCATATTTAAACGTGTAACAAAATAATACAAATTAAATATATATTATAAGTGAAATTTTCGATTTAGGTTTTGAAGTCGGTGCCAAATGTGTAAAAGTTGATTCACCGTTTAAAACATTATTACCATCCACATTCCTTCTATAAACATAAAACAGCATGGGACATGAGCCTGTTTGAGCTATGACATTAAAATGCATGACACTGCATGTGGAGCCATACACTCGTAATACCGTTATACATAATATTATGTGCTTTGAACTCCAGTGCATTGCTTCTCAAACTGTTTTAGGGTTCCGTAACTCAAGAAAAACGGAACCCTTATAGGATCACTTTGTTGTCCGTACGTCTGTCAAGACCCTTTATCTCGGGAACGCGTAAAGGATGACTCACACTAGAACGGGACGGGACGGGGCGGGACGGGAAAATCTGTCTTTTTCTATACAAAGCTTCACGTGACATCCGAGGGTTCCAAGCTATCACGTCATTCTTTCTATAGAAATTGACAGATTTTCCCGTCCCGTCCCGTCCCGTGCTAGTGTGAGTTATCCTTAAAGGTAGCAATTTGAAATTAATACCACATACAAAAGTCTGCGGTCCTTTGAAGCTGCGAAAAAACCAAACCTCTACGTCAACGCAATCAAAAGATACGGCCGCTTATGTCGCATTTCCCAAACATTTGCAATGGGAATCAAAATGTATAGGGTACTTCCCGTTGAACTAGAATCACGAAATTAAGTAAAAAGCAAGAGCTTGTAGCACAAGTACAGGGAAAATCCGAAAACCGTATAATTGCCGCACACTGAGAGTTCCGTGCTACCAGTATTTTTAAGTACCTAAGGTCATAAATGGGGAGGGGATCCTTTGTGCGGAATCCTTAGTAGCGCTTACCCCAAATCTTGGGATTAGTTGTCAAAGCAGACCCCAGTCTCCAATAAAGAAGAGAATAATATACAAGGAGTTACGTCCTGTATACGAAACAGTTGGTTTAATAAATAAATAAATATTATGGGACAATCTTACACAAATCGACCTAGTCCCACGGTAAGCTCTAACGCTTGTGTTGTGGGTACTAGGCGATGACATATATAATAGACCGATACATTTACATACTTAAATACATAGAAAACATCCATAACTCAGGAACATTCGTGATAAACACACAAATAAATGCCCTGACCAGGATTCGAACCCGGGACCTGTTTCTTAGGCAGGGTCACTACCAACCAGGCTAAGAGGCCGTTAAACATATACTTTTATCATAATAAGAATTTAAAAAAACTACACGTCACGAAATGTCATTACCAAACGAAGAAGTCCAGTTAAAACTCGCTAGGGTCAATATACTTTTGAGCTTACGAAAGCTAGTTGCGACATCATGTTTACATATTTTCGGGTACTATTGGGAAACATCGACAGTTGGGCAATCTATTAGTTGCGGGTTCAAAGGGAGCCGCTGTGGATATTAAAGATATTTGAGGGTCAATCAATTTCTTGTTAATCTGTCCCGTCAGCCAGGAGACAAATGTAACATAGTTATTAGGAGAAACGTAGTATGTTCTACTGACACGCTTGGTAGATAGCACATCATCGGGAAAAAAAACATGTTGTGTGAATTTTAATACCATAAAACTGTGATTTCGAAAGTGACCCAAGAAATATTTGATTAACTCAAATACATTTAGTAACAAGAAGAGAGGTATGGGCACAGCGGATGCATATCGTTTAGTGTGGTAGGGCACAGCACAAAGAATGTCGTCGATCAAATCTGGAGCAGAGCCCATCTGGGGAAGTACCTCCACCTTACAGAAAACAGCAGTTTAATAACACTAGACCCTACTCATAGTGTTGTGTTTCTGTTGGTGAGTAAGGCCGCCAGAGCTCCAAGAGGATTCACTGTGTTGACAGCTGGGGACCCACGGAAAGCAAAGCTTGCCCCTTTAGCTGTCAACACAGTGAATCCTCCTTTTTTTTAAAGGGTGGGCAACTCGCATGTAACACCCCTGGAGTTGCGGGCGTCCATAGGCTACGGTGACCGCTTACCATCGGGCGGTGTTTGTCACCGTCGAAGTATTAAAAAAAAAACTTGTTGAATGAGTAACAGAATACTAAAAAGGCGTATTTCAAAACTTGCAATGTCATGGTTAACAAAATAATACGTGGAATAGCTTCATAATAACCTCTAGTTGTTATTATAATTGATTATATTTAGAAGTTTAAAGTTGTTAATAGTTTTAAAGATCCTTCAACCGTTACTTTTATAACTTGATTTGAAAAATCTGTAGTTTATGCAACAGGGTTCTCACAACTCGAGTCGCCGTTACAAAACGAGACAAAGACGAGTTTTATAATAATACCCGAGAGTTTTAAGAACCAATTATGAGCTGTTGCATACGCTAGTTTTTTTACGACATCTAAATTAGCGCAAAAAGAAAATTCTAGAAAGGTGGCAGAATGGGGAAGATGTTTATTTTAAATAATATCGCTGTCAATGTCAGCTAACTAATTGACAGATAGAAATGCCGGAGTAGAAAAAAAATACTTTTAATATGGCGTAGTGGGGTTTAGTATTTTTTTATGTTTGGTCAGTATGAAGCATTTTTCTAGATATATCAATAAAACATTTCTTTTCTAAATATATGCAGTAAGTCTAACTTACCTAACTACCTACCTCTACCTACCTTAAAACTAAAGTAGGTCCTTGAGGCATTGTACCTAGGATGCTGGCGGCATTTCCTCGTATCGCAATGCTGATACGTTGTGCGAGGAAGCCACCAGCTCAGAAAGCCTACCACGAACCACGAACGAAGTTTCACCTCTCTGTCGCACTTGAGTGAGAAATCTCAAGTGCGAAAGGGAGGCATACTTTCGTTCGCGGTTCGTGGTAGGCGCTCAGATATATATATCAAACATAAACAGATTCTTGAAATGTTTTCAGATGACCGATAGTGTTTCAGATTCAGTAGCTAAGATTAAACCGTATTTTTTGTCTATACGACGCTGGACACTAAGTAGATCATATTATACTAGATTTTACTTTTTAGTGTTCCGTATTGAGAGTGTAAATCAGGACCCTATGATTACTAAGGCTCCGCCGTCCGTCAGTCACAGGCTGTATCTTAAGAACCGTGATAGTTAGACAGTTGAAATGTTCACAGATTATGTATTTCTATTGCCGCTATAACAACAAATACTAAAAACAGAATGAAATAAATATGAAAGCTCCAATTCAACAAACGTGGTGTTTTTCCCGTTTTCAAAAATTATGCTACGGAATCCGACTCGCACTTGGCCGGTTTTCGAAGGTCCACCGGACATCCACCAGACAAATCTCCCATACAACGTATGGCCGGTACTAGTCGCGGAAGCTAATTATCATTTAAAAGTAATAAATTATGATTACAAAATATACAGCTTATATTCACCATAACAATCCAAAACATTACAACACTGAAACCAGTTATTAAATAGGCAATATTGACATAGCAACATAATGACCTAAAAATATCGGAAGTAAAACTAAATTGACAATACGGAACCAAATGGTTACTTAATACTGTTACATGGCAACGACCAACGCGTACAACCAAAATTCAACCTTAATATTAAGATTTTAGAGTCTATATTTGCTTGGTGATTTACGTCATCATAGTGTGGATGGTGTTATGTAATATTATGAAGTTTGTGCCAGATTATGAGGTTATATTTGTTGTTGAATAATAGTGCAATGAGGTTGTAACCTTTGGCGGGTCGGTTAGGTTAAATGTGGGCATGTACGGTTATATATGGGTAATATACGAGTATCGGTTATGTAATGACGTATTAATTTGAACTTGAATTTAATACAATTGTAAAACACAAATCAAATTATTTATTTAAATATTTTGACTTCTTATTAAAGTTGTAACACTACAAAATATAATTTTTAATTGAAAATAGATGTAATTTCCTAAGGAAAAAGACTAAGTCCATCGGAGGTCATAGAGGATCGAACTCAGGTCTTCAGTTTACGAGGCTACCGCCATAACCACTAGGCCACTCGGTCTCAACGAACGTTGCTGAATTTCTCGAGTCTATGCAATCTTTGTGGACAAACCAGGCAGGCCGCGTAAGCTGAAGATCCGTAAAACTAGCGCCTATGCCAAATCTTGGGATTGGTTCAAGGCGGACCCCAGGCTCTTTGAATTAGGCATAAACCGGGAAAACACTGGGAAGAAGTAGATAACTAAATAAACATTGAAAGCTAGATTTTCACTACACATTTAGCACATTAGTTATATTACATACATATCACATTATATAAGAGTTACGTATGAATTGGATAGGTCGTGGAGTCGATCGTACACCGTTTAACGGACTTTAGATGCACCTTATATGGTTGCAATAAGGAGTATATTTGGATAACATGTCAATGATGACAATAACAAATATTGATTATACAATAGTATTCGTAACCGACTTTTAAGACGCGTTTGAGTTTGTTAGTAAACTTAAAGATGACACACTAGCACGGGACGGGACGGGACGGGACAGAGCGGTATCAAATAGGTACATCGGTGCAGCCAAACAATTGGTACCCTAGTAGGCCACTGTCATATGTAGGACTATGTCATAGTGACGCTTCAGGTCTTAAGAATATTTTTTTTTTATTATTATTCAAAAGGTGTACATAGTTACATTAATTGGTATTATAACCCGCCAAACTGAGAAACCAGTTTGTTGGCGAGATCGCGCTCATGCTATCTAACAATAGGTAGCTATATGCACCTAGTAATTATTATACTATAATACTTTATAACTAATCCTAAAACATAAACAAGAAACAAGCTTTCTACAACATCAATGTTAAGTTCTTAACACGTTAAGCAAACCCTGGCGTTAATAATTCACCTACAACTTTTTTTTTTTATTAATTTTAAACTAAGGAGGCGTGGAAGGTTATTTTTGCAAAACTTGACCTAAGGCAATTTTTCCAAAAATATCCTTTTTAGAGAACTTTTCACTACTTTTTGCTATATTTTTTTTCTTCTCTCAACCACTCAATTGTGTTACAAATCTTTGGTACTAAAAACTTATTTGTTCTCTTACCATAATAATTGTTTGAATAACTTTGTACAAACTTTTTTAATCTAGTACTCCGTGTATTATATTTATTTTTCTTAAGCACTCTTCTAAATCTAAATCTTTTACTGCTTGTCATTTTTACACGGTTCGGCGCTATTTCCAACTATACGTTGAACTGCACTCATTGTAATCAACTCAATACAAAATGTGAACGAACTACCTTGAACCATCATGGACGTCTGCAGTCAAGGTTATGGCGGCATTGTCAGTGCATTTGATTTGGATCTTTCACTGCCTTTATTGTATTGAAACTGGCGTCACGATTTGATTAACACTTTTTATAACGAAGTTTAAATGTTGGGGACCGTGTGTAGTTTAAGGACGCTAGTTCTTTACAACTATAAAGGATGACTCATACAAGAACGGGACGGGACGGAACGGGGCGGGACGGGAAAATCTGTCATTTTCTATAGAAAGCGTCACGTGACATCCGAGGGCTCCGAGCTATCACGTGATTATTTCTATAGAAATTGACAAATATTTCCCGTCCCGCCCCGTTCCGTCCCGTCCCGTCCCGAGCTAGTGTCAGTTATCCTTTACAAGGTAAAGACAGAAATAAATGCAATCCTGTAAACCCAATTAAATGAGCAATTTCATCTCATTCTCTTCAATCAATTGTAAATAATGAATAAACATTAAATAACAAACCAACAAAGGTCAGACTTTCAAACACTCACATGAAAAAGATTATCAAAAAAAAACGTGAACAAAGCGCAATAATTTCTAAAGACGTGGGACCGAACGGCGCCGGGTGAAAACCTAGTTTCACTGTAAAGCAAAACAGTGGGAACCAGTTTACAGCGCCGAGACAAAATGTTGTAACAGCACAATAATAGATGGCGCTTACATCAATTTCGATTCAACGGGAAAGTATTGTATAAACGAAAGTGGATTTTGAAGTTAATATAAATACTATTGTTTGATAATAATTTTATAATTAATTGAGATTTAATCGTGTTTTCCTTAATTAGGTGTCATTTGACACTGAGATTCGAGCGCGGATCTAATGAGATTAAAGTAAAGTTGCGTATTCTGTATTTCTTTTTATTGTACTGGTTTGATATTTATCTCAGATGGTTTATGTGCGTCGTGGTTTTCTACTGAAGTATCTCGGTTAAGCTATAGTTAAGGAGCCAGCAAAGCGGGTGAGTTCTTCTGGTCTACTTGGTCAATCCGTCTTTTGTATGTATGTTTGTATGTATGTTTGTTTGTTCGGCGATAACTCGGGTATCGTTGATCGGATCATCGTGAGATTTGTCAGGTGGTTGGATGAAGTAAAAACAAATTTTAAATTCGAACATAAGCCAATCAGGTCATACTCATAGTGTTGCCGATATATAGGAGCGAGGAAGTTCAGGACATGGGACTAATGTATTAAACGTTTGGCTACAAATCGTTGGTTAGATATTACTGACAACCGGGACCTGTAATTTTCATGCCGATGACAGACAAATGACGTCAAGCTTCATACATCATATTTTAGGTTTTATGTTTGAAATAATAATGCTATCAATGAATAGTGTCAAAACTATTACGTTCGACGTTAGAATCGACGACGAATAGACATTATCTGTCATTAACTCATTTCGTATTAAAACATCCTGTGTGTTTATATACGTCATCATGACGAAATAAACACACAGGATGACACCGGCATGAAAATTACGGGTCCTGCAGACAACTGTCAAGTTATAAGTTACGAAATCAAAAGATACGGCTTATAATGGTCTCTCAGGTTACGTCTGAGCCTAGAAGGTAGAACCTTGAAATATTGTACAGATATTCCGCAATTGTTAACTACCTTAAAATAAAGTTGATATACTTGGGTATAATAATTTAATGAATGAATCCTCTATCACTATACCCACTGTATAATTTCTCGTTCAATAGTAAAACTGAAGTAGGTTATTTCCTTTTTGCAAAAAAAATTATTAAAAATCAGTTCCACTTGGATTGTGAAATCGATAACTTCTTTTTATTAGCTGCCAGCATTTCTTTCATTTCGAACCAAGTTTGAACGAATTGAAACATTAAAAACAATACAAGTGTACAAAGAGGAAGACACTGGCTGTCAACTTTACCACAAAAAAAAGTTACTACACATTCGGAATAATTTGTTTTCAATTCTACTTGTTTGGAATAGAGTTGAAATCCGCTTGTACTAAGTTTCGGAAACTTGCTTCATATTGTGAGGGAACACAATTAATTTTAAACTCTATTAGTATGTAAATAGGGTTATGGATTGCTTGAAATGTAACAGTGAACTTCGCGTGAGAGTATGTTGCGTGTATTCAAATAAAAGGACATTCGGTTTTCCAACAAAATGCTGGTATGTTTGCCTAATACTAAATAAAGGCCAGCATACAATGCTTGCACCAATCTAGCTACGCGTAGACACGCATGTGTATAACCGGGTTTATTATCTGTTATTGTACGTTTTAGCTTTAGACTTTTTAGCTAACTAATAGAAAAAAACATTTTGTTCCTTTCAGCGTCGAGACCTTTGGTCCGTGGGGCCCTAGCGCTCTGAGTCTCTTCAAAGACCTATCGAAGGGACTCAGACGCCACAGGAGACCCAAGAGCTGGCAGCTTCCTCGCTCAACGGATCAGTCTAGTAATCCAGCGAGGAAATATTGCCAGCGTCCTCGGTACCATGCCGCAGGGGGCTGTTTTAGATTTATATTATTTAGTTTTATTTTAGTTTTTAGTTAAGTTATACTTCTAGTTTTAATATGTTTTAGTTTAGTTACTTACAATAAATAATTTTCTAAATTACAATTATAAATTATATATGTAATATATAATAAGTGTATTTATTTAAACATATGTATAAGTAGCTATTCCTTTTTTTTTTAAGTTGTAGTAGCCCACAATCTCTCTGCATTGTCTAAAGGTTGACTGGTAGAGAATTCCTTATGGCATTCAGTCCGCCTTTTATACATCAAGTTTTTTTTGTGCAATAAAGATGAAATAAATTAATAAATCAACATTCAGCACATCTTTGGTCAAAAAGCAATAAATGTAACCATAGACGGTTTGACCCACACAAAGCTACCCCGTGCCATATACTTTCTAGCTTGCGCAAGAAAAGATGGCGGCCAAAATGGCGTCTGACGTAACCGACGTAACCGATACGTTGTTTTATTGTGAGGTCGCTGTTTGCTCTCGTTTCCGGTTGATGCTGCTTTTTATATGGCCTTGTTATTATACAAGAATTATTTTGCATATAATCAACGGATTATCTATTAGGTTTTCCTAAAAATGACTAGTTGCCAAAGTAAGTAAATACTTACCAATGTTTTTTGATAGTCTTTGATTATTTTTTGTGCGACGGTCGCGGTTTGAAACCGCAACTCGTACAGTCAATTACAAATATATGAATACAGCCAAAGTGTCAAAAATATGTATACAGGACTTTATTGCCTGAACGTTAAGGTCGTGTTTATGTATTTTTGGCACTTTGGCTGTATTCATATCTTTGTAGATGATTGTACCAATGAGTTTCGGTACTAGGAAAACCGGAAGTCACTTATATACGAAATATCATTTGTTTGTTTTTTTCATTTATTTATAAATATATACTAAATAGGTCTTACTCGTATGTATTATATATTTATATTCTCGCCAAACTGTTACCTTTGATGGCTTGACGCGCTCAGTTTTTAAACAGTTTAACCTACTAAACTCTAATTAAATGAAATAAAGTAACACATCTTGATAATACATTGTAAAATATATATCAGTATCTTATCATGACTATGCACATACATATAACTGTATTATGTGTATATTTGCCAATCGCTTTGTGTTGAAGGGAAACATGTTACCATGTGAACCCGCCGAGTTTACCCTCTGGGGTAGAAAGAAAGATAGCAAGCGCTCTCGTTAAACTAGCATCTAAGCAAAATCTTCGGATTATTTATTGAAATTAACCACTTTAGAACGGATTAATCGCGTTTATTAACACCATGACCTTACGTTTCGAGCCTTTTACAGCACTCGTTTCCACAGGATCGTTTTCTCTCAGTCATTTCTTACCCCTGTGAAAACGAGTTCTGTAAAGGGCTCGAAACGTAGGCTCATGGTGTTAATAAATGCGATTAATCCGTTCCAAAGTATTTAATTTCAATGAATAACAATCGCGGTAACAGAAGACAATATTATCTTCTGATTATTTAGTTGTCTATACGGACCTGTTCCTTGAGCCTTGGCTTAAGCTGGGGAAAATCTCTAGAACACAATAACTCTTTGAAAGTCTAATTGATGATGGCTCCAGCTGGTGGCTTCCTCGCACAACGTATCAGCATTGCGATACGAGGAAATGCCGCCAGCATCCCAGGTGCAATGCCGCAAGTAATGTTAGATTTAAGGTAGGTAGAGGCAGGTAGTTAGGTAAGTTACACTTACTGTATATTATTCGAAAATAAATTTTATTCGTTGATGATACATTTTAAGTATCGTAATATTGTTAATGGAAATGACCTTGAGAGTAAGGCAACGTTCGGAAATCTCGTGTCTATGGAAATTATAGCTGTATATGAGTACTAGTTTTTTTTACTTTTTTTATTTGACTTATTTTGAATGGTTGTAATCAGCTGGCACCACTAGACAGCGACATTTTTTTGAGTACACGTTTTGTGAGATAATTAACTTAGATTCCAACGGTTAACACTCACGTATATTATCACAATAGGCGTGACATGTTTCGACTGCATCGGGCAGTCATCGTCGGACAGACAGTAGTGTTGTCACCTTCGTGGCTCGGGCATCACTGCCCACACCTATTGTGACCTATTGTGCCACACTTATTTTAGCATGTCACGCCTATTGTGATAAAAATGCGTGAGTGTTAATCGTTGCAATTTAATGTCAATATGACTCACGAAAGTTTAAATTATATGATAATTACGTTGTCATACTTATCATTTTTCCAATTAAAGAGAACAAGAGAGAGCAGGTAGCCCAGCGGTAAAAGAGTGCGACTTTCAATCCGAAGGTCACGGCTTCAAACCCCGGCGAGTACCTATGAGTTTTTCGGAACTTATGTACGAAATATCATTTGATATTTACCAATTGCTTTTCGGTGAAGGAAAACATCGTGAGGAAACCCGACTGATCCCAATACGGTCTAGTTAACCCTCTGGGTAGGAAGTTTAGATCGCAGTCATTGTAAAACTAGCGCCTAAATCTAGGCTTTAGTTGCCAATGACCCCAAGCTCCCTAGTAAGAAGACTTAATATTCTTCAATGACCTTAACATTAACACTAAAATAACAACCGTTTTGACACTAGTTTCACGACTTGCATGTTCACTAAAATTGGAAAGTGTTGCCTCAGTGAACAAAGCGGTTTCAACAAAGTCCTAACCGACATAAAACTCCATACGTACTCAACACTTTTCTTTGCAAATGTCACTTAAGTATGACAAAATTGGCGTAAGTACGTTTCACTTCTATACACATATACGACGTTTTAACTTAAAACTTTTCTACATGAATGTCAATTGAGTGTAGTAAGGGTATAAGTACCTTCAAATTGCATATACATACATGGCACTTGCTACATTTTTGTCTCATTTGACTGTTGGAAAAAGAGCGTAAGTGCCTTTACGTGTTGTAGGCGTATAATACGTTTAAAATGGTAAAAGTATACTTTTACCATTGTGTGGAAATGTTAAGGCGTGAACTTACAGTTTGTATTGTATTGTTTTACAATACTCACGGGTTATGTAACGTTTTTGACATATTACGGACGAATTTGGAAAAGTTATGATTATGAAATACTTGTCTGGTTAAACTTTTAGATAGGTAATAAAATTATACTAGATAGGTATAGTTTATCTTGAAAACTCTCGTGAAACTTGAACATACTAAATAATATTTAAAACGGGTCACTCACGTAATCTAGTCGAGCGAAAATCGACTAAATTACGTGAATGACCCGTTTTAAATATTATTTAATATGTAATTTATCTGAATATAAAATCTGCGCAAAAATATGAAATAATTACTTAAATATGAAAGATACGTTTATTTTAATTGTAACCTGCTATTTATTTTATGTCTTTAGCCCTCTATAATGTGTTCAAAAACCGCATATTAAAACCCCTGATAAACTTCTTTGTTACAACAAATTTCTTATTTGTTAAAATGTTATTTTGTTCTAAATAACATCGACTTTGATAGCATTATTATTTTCAGGTCGAACATTTCTGAAAAACAAGGAAATTTGATGTATCTTCAGTCGAGATGGCGTTTAGTCGAAACAATATCCTACAATGCAGTATTAGTTACTTTTAAAAATGACATAAATTCTTCTTTCAGCAAAATATCCTTTCTATGATATTTAAGGTACTTTCCCTTCATGACCCATAGTCTTGGGACGCCCTGTATAAACCAATGTATGTCACTGTAAATAATTAAGCATTACACCACTAGTGTGGCGATATTATCAAAGTAAGCTAACAACTCGTTTCATAAATCCACAATCGAGTTTTAAAAGTAGCCACTATAGAAAAATATGGGTTCCGATCTCTTCACAAAACCACTGATAATCACTGAATAATACTACCTAATTCATCATTTCGGGGTCGAAACTCTTGGTCCATGGGGTCCCAGCGCACGCAAGTTTTTCGTAGAAATCGCGAAACGTCTGGTTGATGCAACTGGTGACCGAAGAGCTGGTGGCTTCGTCGCACTACGTATCAGCATTGCGGTACAACGAGGAAATGCCGCCAGCATCCTAGGTACAATGCCTCAAGGACCTATTTTAGATTTAAAGTAGGTAGAGGTAGGTAGTTAGGTAAGTTACACTTACTATATATTTATTTTGAAAATTCACTACTAAATTGAGACTATTATTCTCTTTATTTATTTCAATTCTTAGGCTAGGTTATTTATAATATGATTATAAAAGTAAAATACAAAAACACATACAAAAACAATACAAAATACATATAAACATATTATAAAAAAACCTAACCTAGAGTGCCGCCGGCAACGGGGCAGGGCCCAGGCTGCCGGTGGTTAGGGCCGCAGAGAAATAAACCGCCGGACTATACGCGCCGTGTCCAGGATTACCGCCTTCGGAATCTGACCCTTGATCTAACCACAACTTTGTAGCGAGAGCCTCTCGAGATGTTGGTCGAGACTCTTCGCTATAAGACCGTTCGCTGAAACAACTATCGGTACAATGATCGCCGAATCAACCTCCCACATGGCGGTTACCTCGTGCGCCAAGTCTAGGTACTTGCTGGACTTGTCCATCTCGGCCTTCACGAGGTTGTCGTCATGGGGGATGGTGATGTCGACGAGCATGACCCGGCGCTGCGATCGATCTATCACAACGATATCAGACTATTATTATTGTTATTTTACTAAAACTTTAAAAACCAACCTCCGACGTTTCAAGGGCGACCCACGGGGGCAATGTCGCCCTTGAAACGTCGGAGGTTAGTTTTCAAAGTTATACACGACTAAGCTAAGCCCTTTAGTAAATTAATGATGTTTAAAAATATTGAAAGTTTCTAGTAGTAGTCATTACGGAACAATGGTGTTCCTTTGGGAGGCGTACGCGGAGCCGAAGCCAACACGCAGAGGTTTAGACAATTTAATGAAAGGGGTACACCAAGCGGATGTTGCACCTGCCCGAGTCATGGGACTCACGCAGGGACAGCACCCGCCAGGGTGTATGTTACTATTGAGAGTAATGGAATCTAAAATATACTGGACTGTTAAGTGAAAGTGGTGGACTAAACACCGGGTCATGTAGAATAAAATCGTTCGTAACATAATGGTAAGCATTTAAAAAGTAATAATAATAAGTATTATTGTTATTTTGAAAGATTACATAAAAGCAGATCGTACGTATGCAGAAGCTATTCCAGGTCATGAGATTAATGGTTTTAAAATGACATTCGAAACTTGATGGCTCCTTGATGACACAACAGTGAAAACATCATGATTCAAAAGTGATTTGGATCACAATGGGTCAGGACTGTCAGGAGTAATAATGAAAGAAAACTATTGAAATGGAACACTTTAAAATAGATTATCGTGTGTATTTACAACACAGGGCTAACCGTGACGAGTGCTGTAAATTACGCGAAATTTCATATATCTGATTTAATTCACAAAAAAAAACCGCGTGGGCCCATCAGGAGCAAAACATTTTCTCGTTAGCTCAACGACTTTGAAAAATTATGGCTGTCACTTTTCTTTATAACAAATCTAAGGGTAAAATTGCAAGGAACACCCGCCATCTTGAATTTCTTCAATTTTGATACGATCGGTATAAAAATCGATATCTGAGAATCTGAGACGTTCTTTATAATTATAACAAATCTAAAGTCAAAATTGCCAGAAATAATCGCCATCTTGAATTTCTTCATTTTCGATCCGATCCTGTCAAAAATGAAGCCGCTGGCCGGGTATGAAGTTACCTCACTGTATAGAATAAATCCCTACGCTGTGGTATTAGGCTGGTCCTTATTGAGCCTTAATGAAAAATGTTAACATCTTATTGTGTTCTTTGGCATTAGGAAACATACTAGATTTCTCGTTATAGTTTTAGGAGTCGCTGAGGAAAACATCTTGAATTCCAGCTACTCCTTCAATTAGTATAGCACAGAAAAGTGGTTTATGCAACAGTAATATAATAAGGGTCTACTCGACTTTGTCTCCTCTTTCCGTCATCTTTTAAGAACCAATTATAATCTTTTCCATACCGTAGATTTTCTATGATAGCTAAAATACAGAAAAAAGCAAAATCTCGAAAGGTGTCAGAATGTTGAAGACGTATGCCAACTTCAAAAATTTAAATAAAACAACAGTGTTCATATATTGTATGAAAATCCATTAGAACATCGTTTTACGGTGGTCTCATGGAATACCACAGACAACCTACGGCATACAATTTTAATATCGCTGTCATTCATCTAATTGACAGACAGAAGTACAGCTAGTCTATGATGGTCGGGTTTTTATCGTTTACCGACGTTGCTGTCACGTTCTAACAAGTATGTATGTGCGAAAGTGACGCATAGCGTGATAAGCGATAAAATGGCAACCATGCTTACCCTCCTGGAGTAGAAAAATATACAAAAATGTCTACTCAGGTACACATGTGTGATTAATAACTTGCATAATCACTTGTTATTAATATAACTTTCAGAGGTCAAAAGTTGAACGTGCCACGCAATCCATAACCGTGTCTAATTTCCTGTTTAACAACCACATTATGAGTGTGCGCAGAGCAATCGCCGCAAGCGCTTCTTACTCATGATTAAAGGACGCGGAGCGTCCCGAAACATGTCGAGTTATTTTCGACTTTATAGACGTATAACCCGATATGAGTATATAAAGACATTATGAGTCTTAGTTGCTTAATCCTTTCGCCACCATTGACTTTATCAAGTCAGTACATTTCGTGCCCCACATGCCACGATTTCATATAAAGTATGAGTTTACCTATAAAATGTATAAGCATTGCGATACAACGAGGAAATGCCGCCAGAATCCTAGGTACAATGCCTCAAGGACCTATTGTAGATAGAGGTAGGTAGATAGGTAAGTTACACTTACTGTATATATTTTGAAAATAAATGTTATTATCATTGCAGTTTACCTATGTTTATTTGTTGCTTGGCGATGGCACTTTATTACTTTTTTTACGTGGCGGCGAAAAGGTAAATCCTTTGATAGTCGCCATCAATACAATATACAGGAACGGACAACGTGCTTAAACACGTCTAAACAAACGGACGAACATCTTTTTAATAGAGGCGCGTTTAAATATCTGTTAGCCCTAAGCTACTTATTTATTTAAGCTTTATTGCGTTGACATTTCGCTGATTCATCAGTCAAGCCGAGACCATTACAATGAAATTGTGGCGAAACGTCGATATTAAGGTAAATTAACTACATTCGCGGTAGATCCGTTCTGTTCATAGTAATGTTTATTGTACTTTTTTGTGTTAGTTAATCATTTATTAATAAAGATAGTAAAATAAATAATGAACAAGAAATAATACAAAAACATGATCACGCAAGCAGCAAGACTGGGACGTTAGTGCAGTAAAGAGGATGGATTGGTATAATTTAAACTTTCGTGAGTCATAATGATATTAAATTGCAACGGTTAACACTCACGTATTTTTAATAGGCGTGACATGTTTCGATTGCATCGGGCAGTCATCGTCGGACAGACACTCTGGTGTTGTCACCTACGCGGCTCGGGCATCATGATAAAAATACGTGAGTGTTAACCGTTGCAATTTATAATCAGGATGGATTTGGTTGGGTTGGGCTGCGCCGTCGCATTTGATTTTGTGCCATGTTATTATTATAAACATATAATGGGTCTATCGCGAATTTAGTTAGTTTACTGACGTTTCGACACCGTTTCATATTCGCACATTTTTAGCAAGATCCCCGTTGACACTTCGCTGATTCATCAGTCAAGCCAAGACCGTGACATATGACATTGTGGCGAAATGTCGATATTAAGGAAAATTAACTAAATTCGCGATAGACCCGTTTTACCTTTATAATAATGTGTACAAAATGCGAAAGTTTAAAGTGATTTGCTGCAGAATTTAAAAAAGTACATATGGCGGACTTAATGCTCTACCAGTTAACCATTGGATCAGGCATAAACTTGTATTTGATACTTTTATTTGATGGTGACTATGTAGATAGTAGACATAAGAAAGAATACGATGAAATTGCGTATTTTGTGAACTTAAAGTGTATAACTTTAGTATGATTGTTCTAATTCTATAAGTATAAAATATTTGTAAGACAATATGGAGGATTTTATGTCCGTGTGTGCTGCGTTTGTTATACAGGCTGTAACGATAATGCTGGTGATCCGATTAAGGTAATCAGTGTACTTTACTAGTTATAATTAATATTTAAAACGGGATAATTATCAGAATTTAAAATCCGCAGCTCGTTAGGTTACTCCGTGAACATGGCGCTTGCAACAGTGTCGAAATATCGGGTGCTCAATAAAACAAACATACATTGTAATTATCCCGTTTTAAATATTAGTTAGCTAATGACCATGCTAACTTTAAAAGTTTATCGTTTTAACTAAAGCAACTCAATGTTGCCACTACACGAAGAATGGAGAACCTAGATCTCCCTCCAAAGCCCTAGTGTTATTAACCTACGATTATGATGGAGACTGTCGCGTGTAGGGATTGCTTATGCGTGTGTTAAACCGTTAAGTCATTACAAAACTTATACGCGTCACGATGATATCAATTGTAAAAATGTTAACGTGTGTCACGTATAAATGCCACAGTATCTCTCAAATTTATAAAACCGTCAACGTATGGTTAAGTTGATTTCTTGTTTAGTCTTTTGTCTGTATTTGCCCACTCACCTCTCTCCGCAAACGCATCGCCGCCACTACTATTGTCATCCTGCAGCGCCAATTCGTTCTCGCCAACATCATTTAAACTGTCCCGAAACACAACGTTGTCGTTAAACGCTGGGCCAGCATGAGAATTCGTCTGTATCGCGTTCACGTCACTATAAGGAAATACTACTCGCGGACTCCGAGCTTTCCAGCCGTTATAAAAACTGGTCCTTACAGCAGGGTTGAAAGGTTGATAAGGCAACGCTGGCTCAAAATTGAAGTTAGGAGCGTATCGGCCAAATCTTCCCTGATACAACGGGTATTGGAACGGATGGATTCTCGGCTCATAAAACCTCTCGTTTCCTGAGAGTTCTGTTTTATCTCCAGATGTGAAATCGTAATCGCTCGCGTCATCGAATTTGATTTGCGAATTGACTTTTTCTAACGTCAAATCGATCTCGCCTCGGCCGACTGGTTGATAGTTCTCGTGTTCGTCAAGGAATAAGACTCGGGAACGTCTCGGCTTGTATTTCGGAATGAAGATAGGGCGGTAAGGGTCTCGAACTAGGCTCAGCGCGCGGCTCGACTCGCCAGCCACAACCGACGTAGCCAGTATAAGAATAACTTTCCATTTCTCGCTCAACATATTGAATCGGTCACTGCACTTATAATTTCACTTTCATTTTACGATAAACACTTATTTTCGAAAATTCCTTGTACTGGGACTCAATACATGTTTTGGTGTACATGTATTGTTGTTTTTTACAATCTTGTTTTCATGTTTTTTGGACGAGCGAGCGTGCGGCGCGGGTGGCTGTGTATCGCGGACTGGTGTGCCCGTCTGTTCCCCACTATCTCCGTAACTGGTTACATAAAGAAGTCTTGTGTGTGACGCGATGGTTTATGTAATTCTGGCCGCTTATTTGGATAATGTTTTATTATTTGGCCGCAAGATTTATAAAACTGGGAAAATTGGTGGTTGATTTGTATCCTTAATATGTTGTGTGAGAATGTAGTAGGTTCTTATATTGGTGTTTTTCCTTGTGAATGTTAAGAAATTGCAAACTGATTGTTCAACGCAGTGAGTGCCATTATTCTGTATCCTGACAAAGTTATCTTGCCGGTTCAAAGTGTTAAATATTCTCGGGTTTGTAGTGTAGGGTTAGAGCCGGTGAAGCTTTATTTATTTTTCATTCGACATTCAAAAGTGCACTGTAACATGCCTACTTGAAAAATAAATATTTTGATTTTGGTTTTGATTGCATACGTAATAGGAAGCCCCCATATCCTTCATATTTGTGCTGGTAATTATGTTCTCTTTGATTATTATTTATACATTGAAAGAGATGTCATATACTACTGGAAAAGTGACCAAGGCCCCCAGTGCCCAGGGCTGGCACTATATATTATTTATTATTACTTATTTATTAGCAAAATTTCTTTGCAAAGTTTAAGACTGAATAACGGTTCACCGTATTCTCCGTCCACCGTTTTCGTTCAATGGCCTTAAGCACCATTTACTCCAAAGGCGCTTACGACCTTTGTGCCAATTACCACCATTTTAAAAGCTAGTCTATGATGGTCGGGTTTTTATCGTTTACCGACGTTGCTGTCACGTTCTAACAAGTATGTATGTGCGAAAGTGACGCATAGCGTGATAAGCGATAAAATGGCAACCATGCTAACCCTACTGAATCGACTAAAAAATGATACGTAATTAACGAACTGCTTACAAAATTGAAAGAATTGGTTGATAAATGCGACCTGTAGATGAAAAAAAATGGACTTTCTGCCCAAGCTGCAACGGAGACACATCACTGTTTTTTTTTCACTCGAACAATAAAGATATCTATACTATTCTGAGAAACCATTCATTTAGTTATTGAATAGTTAATTGTGTATTAAGGGCGGTACATAAGAAATTACGAACGTGTGTAAATTTAAGCCCAGTCGAAGACGACGGGTTAATTTTAGCACGAGTTCGTAATTCTTGTACCGCCCCTGATACATACAATGTTTTTCATCACATTTGCGAGGAAATAAATAAACTTTCTAGACAGATAAAGAAACAATAATTATTAGTGGTAGTGTCACAGTCCACAGTACTCCGGAGTGAGCGGCGACTACGTGCGGCGAGCGCGTGGGGGGCAGGTCCTCGGGGAGCTCCGGGCGGGCGGTAAAGTAGTATGAGAATCCTTTAAGACCATGGGCTTTATACAGCTCATTAAGTCTAAAAGTATGCTTGCATTTAATAACACCATTTACGAGCAGGTGTGTATACACTATAAACTGAAAGAGATGTCATATGCTACAGAAAAAGTGACCAAGGCCCCCAGCGCTCAAGGCTGGAATCGAACCAGCGACCTTCTTTCGCGCTAGATAAACACTAAAATAAATCTAAAGCAGGCCCAGTTATAATCTAAGTTGTAATGTAAAGGAAGAACCAGTTATCGTTTTGAAATCTACATATATTATAAAATATTTACATCATAATCATTATCTTTTCATAGGATTTTATATATAGTATGCGTTACCTAACAGCCTGTATAGATATGCGGCCATATTTTATTATTTCCTCTCCTTATTATTATAAGCCGTTAAGTATTAAAGTCATAATAAATTTTAGATTTTTTTAGTGGAGGATAAATTTTACGTAATACCGTTAATTTATTTTAATTTATTACGTAATTTTTATATAACGTACTTTTTATACTACGTAATTTTTACCGTTACCTACGGGGATAAGGCGCATTTCGTCCTATAATTTTTAAAGTTATTGAAAATTTCAGTAACATTTGGGGATGTGTTATTAAATTAAATAAATATAATAACATACTAATTAAAAGCCTTCTTAATTCTCTACAATATTGAAGTACGTTAACATAAAATGAATGCGTAGAAACCCTCTAAGGGCGAAATATTTTTTTATAATTTTAAGTAATAAATTAGCGTTTAAAAAAAACCTGAGCGATTTTTTCAATTTATGTTTATATATGTTTTTAATTTTATCGATCGCTTATAAAGAAAAAGGAAAACTAGTAACCTTCAACTAGCTATTGTCTATTTTTGATAATACCAATATGTTTTCTAAAATCGCTTTAATCGATAAAAAATCGTGAAACGCGATTTTGGTGACATTTATGCCAACTTTATAAAGTTAAAGATAATAATATGACCCTGGTTGTTAACGTATTTTTTGTTTAAATACCGAATGAACATGGAACACAAGAATTTACAATACACTTCTATCTTTTATATTTATCAGAATGAAAGAAGAATGCCTCGAAGAAGACCTCGGGCGGTATTCGAACCCGCGACTCTGAACTCAGCCCACAGCTTTACCAACTGAGCTACCGAGTCAAGTGGCCTGGTATCTTAGAGATTTGGTATCATTCGCAGACGTTTCTGAATAAAAAATAGTTTCTTTTATAATTACATTTTTTTTTCGGAAACTAATCAACAATTATTATGAAGATTTCGACGAAAATTGGTATCTGGGGGTTCTTGGGAATGAAAAATCGATGTAGCCTGGTCTAATCCCTGGGAAAACTCATGTTTTAGAGTTTTCATCTATTTTCCGATTGTTTATAAAGCATTGTCACGCTAACGCTACAGAACCCTAACATTTATTATTATTTAACCACCATTCGTGTTCGCGTGTTACTAAGCCAGCAATTAGCTGTGATTCGGTGAAAATAGATAGTTTACGTAATGTAATGATATGATCGTACAATTACGCTGTTTTCCGCGTATGGAAATGCGGGATTTACCAAGCTATTTGTTAGTATGATTGACTTCCGAAAAAAAATGCGCCTACGCCGATTTTTTTTACAAAAAAAAAAAAAGTCAAACCCCGTTATCTTACGAAATGAAGTGTCAAAGTTTAAAGGGTAATTTTAAATGTCGGACTTCCATGAAATTATGACGTCTTCACACAGTCTGTAAACTTCTCCATACAAAAAAATGCTACTAATTTTTTTGTCCTTATGCCTAAACAGAATAAAATACTGAACCCTCAAACGAATCATATTTTAGTTTTTGTATTCCAACACACAAAAAAAATCTATCTAGAGTGTGACCAAGATAACTTTGCATCGATTTTGATTTGAGACTCCCCAAGTGTTATTTTGAAACACAAACTTCTATGAAATTTTAACTTTCACAGTCTTTGCTATGAAAGGAAATCTATGAAACTTAGCATAGACGAGCTCAAGTGATTAGCGCCACCTGTGAATGGTGACTGATATACAATATATATTTTCCATCGAAGCGCGCTCCATCCTAACCTTACATAGCCTTCACGTTTCCAAAGCTATCACGCGTACCATATAGTTTCACTTTACGCCACTAGATGGCGCTTTACTAACGAAAGTTGCTACTAATAAGTGCAAGAGAGATGTACTGCGAGTTATGTTAAGTAAATGTTTTAAGGCAAGTATGACTATTGAGCTAGCAAGGTATACATTGTCATTGTCATGTTCATGATCACGTTATAGGCCTTAATTTGAAAAACGTAATCATTTCAAAAATGTATATGGTATGGAGTTATGGATGTTTTCTATGTATTTAAGTATTTATATTTATTTTATCTATTATATATATCGTCGTCTAGTACCCACAACACAAGCCTTATTGCGTTTACCGTGGGACTAGGACGATTTATGTACGACAATATTAAATTTATTTTATTTCGTTTGCATGTTGCC
Organism: Lathronympha strigana; assembly: GCA_949128165.1. Lineage (NCBI taxonomy): Eukaryota > Metazoa > Arthropoda > Insecta > Lepidoptera > Tortricidae > Lathronympha > Lathronympha strigana. The sequence continues at coordinate 8,780,155 of OX421926.1, read as the reverse complement.
TTTAATAGTTAGAACCTACTTACATTTTACTGTTTAAAATAAATTAAATCAATATAAAATCTTATTTTTAGAATAAGCATCATAACATACACATTTAACATAATTATATTTAATAAAAAAATTAACATTTTTAATTTTTGTGTTTTGACATATGATATTTTGTAATATTATAAATAAATGACAACATCAAATTTGACTTCATTTGGTATTTCTATCTTTTTCTTTCTTTCTTAACAAGGTGTTTACCTGATCAAAATTACACCCAAATTAAATCAATAACAAATTTAATTCTTCGAATAAAAGTATATTCTAAGAATTAAATTTGTTATGGATTTAATAAACGCATATTCGAAGAATTATGTTTGTTATGATTTAATAAAAGTATATTATAAGCATTAAATGAGATATTGATTTCTTTCTTTTCATTTGTTATTGATATGTCTCACGGTCATTAAATTCGCCTCTTGCCTCGCGTTACGTAGCTGGCGCCGTCTGGATTCAAACCTGAGAAACTTTCGACGATAATTTATGTATGAATGCTTAATCTCATTTGATTTATCACCAACGATTTGGTTAAATAATATTGAACAGACGCATGTTTTCGACTTTGATTGCCAGTGACGGCAACGCCGTATTCAATGTGCCAATTAGAAACTGCATGGAAATTAGGGAAAACAATGTCAATCAATAGCCACTTGACTTTGACACTTGTTGAATTTTTTTTTAATATCTTTTTTTATATATACTACGACGGTGACAAAGAAGCATACGGCCCACCAGATGGTAAGCGGTCACCGTAGCCTATGAACGCCTGCAACTCCAGGGGTGTTACATGCGCGTTGCCGACCCTTTAAAAACTTTAACACTCCTTTTTTGAAGAACCCCATACTGTAGTCCTTCCTGTTATCTTAGATAGAAAGGAGAACTGGAAAAACTTACGACCTTGGTTGAGACTCGAACTCGCGCCTCTGGAATACACGCCCATCGCTCTACCAACTAAGCTACCCACCCGGGGGCCCCGAATTTTTCCAGATGGTTTAGGTCCAGCCAGACAGGGTTGGAAGGTCAGATGGTAGTCGCTTTAGGAAAATTAGCGTCAATCACCCTGAGCCGTGGCAAATGCCGGGAATCGGCGAATTGTCGACGAAACTCAAAAGCGATATCGAACCCTTAAGTCTAAGGAGAGACTTCGCCTCCATATATGTGTGTTCTATCGCTTACAATGGATTGTGCTCTGAGGCATTGTTTGATATGATGCCAACGGCTGCAGTCTACCACCGCACCGCTCGCCGTCGGCAGGGTGTTCACCCGCATACCCTGGAGCCTAAATGGTCTCGTACCGTGCGGCTTAAGAGGTATCTATCTATTTATCTATCTATAACTTCATCTTTGGGCAGGGGCACCAAAGTACCAGCTTCTTCCTCTAGACCGCATCCAACGGAGAGCTGCTCGAATTGTCAACTGCCAACGTATTTCTGATCGGCTTGATCCCTTGGCGCTGCGTATGTGACCTCACTCTGCATTTTCTATCGCATGTATTATGGGGAGTGCTCCGAGGAATTGTTCGGTCCCTGCCGCTTCTTTCCGCCATCGCCCTACGCGACAATATTTCCACTCTCACCATTTAGATGGTTGGCAGTCCTCAACTGTGCGCTTTTCCCGAAACTTCCTGCCTCGCACAGCTAAACTGTGGAATTAACTGTCGCCAGCGGTGTTTCCGGACCGATACGACCTTCAAACCTTCAAGAAAAGAGCGTACTCCCACCTTAAAGGCCGGCAACGCACTTGCGACACCTCTGGTGTTGCGGGTGTCCATGGACGACGTTAATCGCTTACCATCAGGCGATTCGTTTGCTCGTTTGCCACCTATAGCATTAAAAAAAAAAACTTCCTCCCGCGGACGCTCCGGCTGTGGAATGAGCTCCCTGCCGCTGTTTTCCCAAAGGACTACAGTATGGGGTTCTTCAATAAAGGAGTGTTAAAGTTTTTAAAACGTCGGCCACGCGCATGTAACACCCCTAGAGTTGCAGGCGTCGATAGACTACGGTGACCGCTTACCATCAGGAGGCCGTATGCTTGTTTGTCACCGTCGTAGTATTAAAAAAAACACTAGGAAGAAACAGGAGTATGTACCGAATCGAAATAATGTTTAATAAATTATAAATTAAATGAGATGTCATTTACTACAGTGAACAGGGTTGGGATAGGCAGTCGTCGAAAGCAGGAGGTCGCTGGTCCGATCCCAGCCCAGCACCCCCACCACGAACATCAAATTGGCATTGACGGGAAAACCTCTTTGTCACTTCAATATGCAAGTCGATTTTCGTCGTAGACATGCTCGGGGCCTTGGTCACTTTTACATGACATCTCTTTCCATTTATATTTTTTATACTACGACGGTGACAAACAAGCATACGGCCCGCCTGATGGTAAGCGGTCATCGTAACCTATTTACGCCTGCAATTGTGGGTCCCCCAGCTGTCAACACAGTGAATCCTCTTGGAGCTCTGGCGACCTTACTCATTAACAGAAACACAACACTATGACAGTTTAATAACACTAGACCCTTCTAGTGTTATTAAACTGCGGTTTTCTGTAAGGTGGAGGTACTTCCCCAGATGGGCTCTAGATTTGAGCGAGACATTCGTTGTGCTGTGCCCTACCACACTAAATAATTTATACATAGTAGAGTACCTACTTAAAAAACAAAAAACAAGAATCAAATCATTTATTACAAATAATAAATTATTTGATTCGTAGTCTTTTGAATTTTCAATAAACTGTTTACTATGTGCAAAATTTTCCAGATTTTTTAATAAATAAAAACTGACATTTAGTAGGCTCTACTTACTCTGAATTAAATAAAAACACCAACCTTAACCAGTTCCGCGTTAATTAATTAAATAAACCATCACCGTAATTAATGTAACTTAATCACCTTCGATTAAAAGAAAGTAGGACGCGAGTTTCGGTACTTTATTGAGGACTGTTAATTTAATTAAATTAAAGTTGCAAAAAATTGGCTAAGAGCATGTCGGGTTGTGCTTTGTGTAGGGTTCCGTAGTTTCCCATCTGAGAAACAGAAAACTATGTTAAAGTCTTTCCTGTAGACTAACTATTCAAAAGTGAAGGGCTATAAAAGTACATTGTACAAGGTGTAGTACAAGTACCGGTAGTAGCTTTTTTTTTGACGTTCATAAGTGCATTGTAATGTGCCTAAATTGAAAAATAAAGATATTTATCATTTATCATTTATCATTGTGTATTAAGGGCGGCAAACAAGAAGTTACGAATCAGTAGCAGTTCAGCCCGAGTCAAAGACGAGGGGATTAACACGGGTTAGTAATGATTGTACCGCCCGTGATACATACAATGTTTTTCGTCACATTTGCGAGGAAATAAATAAACTTACTAGGCAGATAAATACACAATAATTATTAGCGGTAGTGTAGCACAGTCTACAGTTTTAACGGCCTCCTAGCCTAGTTGGTAGTGACCCTGCCTATGAAGCAGGAGGTCCCGGGTTCGAATCCTGGTCAGGACATTTATTTGTGTGTTTATCACGAATATTTGTTCCTGAGTTATGGATGTTTTCTATGTATTTAAGTATTGATATGTATATATCTATTATATATATTGTCGTCTAGTACCCACACCACAAGCCTTATTGAGCTTACCGTGGGATTAGGTTGATTTGTATAAGATTGTCCCATAATATTTATTTATTTATTTTAAAGTACGCCGCGGTGAGCGTCGGCTTCGTGCGGCGTGTTTAAAGTGATATAAATACTAATATTTTCCTAACAATCGAAGTGAAAAGCAGAGTGTATACCTCGGGCATAAGTACCAATTTTATCCTCGACTACTATATTTTTCCTCCTTGCACTCGGACCAATAAATGGCCTCGTCTAAAATGGGTCACTTTATGCCACTATATACAATCTACTATTTTTTATCTAACCCTTATCCACGTGAAAGAGTACTGCTTTTATATCAATAATGACACAAATCAGTACTACATGCCCACAAGCTCCTCACTATTGCCCACAGGAGAGAAAACAATTTTCTTTCCTGTGCCATGCTTGTGGGCATTTAGTAATGATCATTATATTACAAAACGGGTAAAACTCACGTATTATCACAATAGGCGTGACATGTTTCGACGCCAAACCCCAACTACGGGGTGGCTGAAATTTCGTACGATTTTGTGTTAAAATTTATAAAATAACCTAAGCGATAGATTATGATTGAAAAACCAAAATGCACAAAACCTGAACACTTTTTTAAACAAAAATATCGTGCCATATGTAAAATCTACTTTTATCGAGGTTTGAACTTCGAGTTTGTCCCAACTTTACGTTTTACGGTATTTTTTAATAACCTGTTTACATACATACATATTCATACAACAGCACGTGGAGTTGTGTGCGATTACGGGACATTTTTTGCGCGAACCGTTACCAGGTCGTTGGCGCTTTATTTGCCAATACGTATGGGGAACAGAGACAGCCGTAGCTAGCGGGGGACATTATGGGGCAACGCCCTACCTTAAAATACAAGTTGCCCTACCTTAAGAAATAATTTCTGATGATACCCTGAAATGATTTTCTGCGCTAGTTGCCCCTTACGTGAAATGAACGGCCGGTTGGCGTAGTTGGTAGTGAGTGACCCTCCCTGCTAAGCTGATGGTCCTGGGTTCGAATCCCGGTAAGGGCATTTATTTGTGTGATGAACACAGATACTTGTTCCTGAGTCATGGATGTTTTCTATGTATCTATGTATTTGTATATTATATATATCGTTGTCTGAGTACCCGTAACACAAGCCTTCTTGAGCTTACTGCGGGACTTAGTCATTTTGTGTAAGAATGTCCAATCATATTAAAAAATGACCAATGCCGAATTATCTTGAATTCAACACCGGCTACGGCCCGGAACGTGCCGGAACGGAGACCAGTAATTAAAAAACTAACTAAAAACTAAAATATATGTCATATACAAAATAAAAAGACCGTTATTGGCTCAGTAAGAGCGTGAGACTTTCAAACCGAAGGTCGCAGGTTCGAACCCCGGCTAGTAGGTACCAATTACTTTTGCTGACCATATGCGTTCTGGCATATCCGCCGGATCTGTCAATCAATGTATTGGAGATTTGTCTGGCGGATGTCCGGATATCTTATCTTATAGTATCATATCTGGTGCCAGCTTGGGGATACACTTCGACCCATGGGGATCTTTTGTGTAATTGCCCCCTACTGCACAACTCAAGAGCTTGCTCGACCATCTCCATGTGGCGGATGATGGAGCTCAGGGGTAGTCCTCTGAATTCGTTTGGCTCCAGGTATCCTGCACCAAAGTTCCTCATTCTTTGTCTGGCGAGAGCGTGACATTCGCACACTATGTGTTTCATAATCTCATCTTCTTCGCCACGCATCCTACACATAATGTTGTCTGTGACTCCCATTTTGGCCGGCCCACTTCTGACGCCATAGTGACCTGTAAACACCCCTGTAATAGTTCGCAGTTATCTCCTGCTAAGTTTCCAAAGCTTTTTGCTCCATCCCGAGTCTAATTCGTGCATGAAGAGCTTTGAATGCCTAAGGCCCGTCCACACCACTCTTGTTGGGGTTTAAGTTTGACATGGTTTTTGATAGCCATTGTCCGGACATACTCACTATAGAGATCTGATGCATTGCCCGAACTTATATGGCCGGGACTTTTCAGAACGTATGTAGAAAATATCATTTGATATTTAATCGTTTTTCCGTAAAGGAAACCACCGTGTGGAATCTGGACTAATCCTGATAGGCCCAGTTTACTCTCTGGGTTGGAAGGTCAGATGGTAGTCGGTTTTGTAAAATTAGCGCATACGGCAAATGGACCCTAAAGGAGAAAATACAACTCTATCCGCCGCGTAAGCTGAAGACCCGGGTTCTACTCCCGGTTAGGCCTCGATAAAGATGGTCTTTTTCTTCCTCCCTTTTGGTCAAAGTAACCCAACTATAAGTTATTATTAGTCAAAAGGCACTAATAAAATTTTGATCCAGAACTTGGTACTAACCAAGCCAGCATGCCTACCACGAAAATCAAAAATTGGCACTGTCGAGAAAACCTCTTTGTCACTCTAATATGCAAGTGTGACAGAGATGGAGGTACAAATCCGCAATCGTTAGATTTTCGTGTTATAGGCCCTGTAGGCAGTGTCGCGTCAAGAAATAGAGCTATTAAATTACTCGTCGACTCGTGCGCAGCCTCGCCCGCCTCCGGCCAGGGATACACAGGGCAGATTTAAAAAAAGGTGCAGAAAAATCTACAAATGGCGTACTAATTTTTTTTTAATATTTATTTTATTTATGACAGTAGTTATGTTATGATATGACCATAAGATAACGTATATTAGGAATATGAAACTTGCATAGCTATTGCACAGTACACATCAAATGGAACCATCACATTAGCATCCTATGCGGCAGGTTGTCCGGTGCGTGCTTTGCTTTAGTTAATATATATATTTTTTAATTTAATTAAATAACTATTGTGGGACAATCTTACACAAATCAATCTAGTCCCACGGTAAGCTCAATAAGACTTGTGTTGTGGGTACTAGACGACGATATATATAATAGATAGATTCATATAAATAAAAAATACGTGTGGCACTCGGGGACTGCCGCGGTAAAGCTATTGCATATCATTTTGTATCAACTTATGCAATTATAATTATTTATTTATTTTATTCATGCAGTATTTCTTTTTCTTTGATATTAATTCAAGTTACACTTTTTGAGCGTGGTGACCGATAAGAAAACAAATTTTTCTATTATTTAATAAATAAAAAGTTAATATTGTTTAAAATGTTTTTATTATTTTACAATACATGTGGGTTTTATTATCTTACAGTAGCTGTTGGTTATTCAGGAATATTTATCATTAAAACTATAGGTTTATGATAACTGAAATAAGAAACATAAGTTTGCGACTTAATATCCTCTAAATACCTAGAAAATACCGCGTCAATGGTGGTCCCATATTTTGTTGTAGACTCTTGTGGATCATTATTCATTTTCAAATTCAATGTTTTTGATAGAAAAGTTGTCAACATTATTTTACAATACATGTGGGTTTTATTATCTTACAGTAGCTGTTGGTTATTCAGGAATATTTATCATTGAAACTATAGGTTTATGATAACTGAAATAAGAAACATAAGTTTGCGACTAACATATTTGATTTTGGCGGGACTAAAATAATAGTGTTTATTTTGACGTTTGACATCGCCGTATCTCTGGTAATAAAAGCTACTGTCCTCAATATTTTGTATAGAATATGACACTTAGCGACATTCGTTTGGAGATATATCCTTTCCCCGATAAAGAACTTTGTAACAAAGTGAATAAAGTCGGTTTCGGTCCGTCGGAGGTCGGAGTGGGGAGCGTCAGGTTTTTTTTCGTTACGGAATTTCTGGATTCAGTCCCCGCGCTCAAGGCCCGCGATAGAAGCTATGCAATAGCTTAATAATAATATAATATAATAGGGCATTTACACAAATCGACCTAGTCCCACAGTAAGCACAATATAGGTAAGGCTTGTGTTATGGGTACTAGACGACGATATATATAATAGATAAATACTTAAATAAATAGAAAACATCCATAACTCAGGAACAAATATTTGTGATAAACACACAAATAAATGCCCTGACCTGGATTCGAACCCGGGACCTCCAGCTTTGTAGGCGGTCACTACCCACTAGGCTAGGAGATTTGTGTATTTATAATTAATATTTGTTCCTGAGTTATGGAAGTTTTCTATGTATTTAAGTATTTATCGTATCAGCATTGCGATACAACGAGGAAATGCCGCCAGCATCCTAGGTACAATGCCTCAAGGACCTACTTTAGATTTAAGGTAGGTAGAGGTAGGTAGTTAGGTAATTTACACTTACTGTATATATTTCGAGAATAAATGATTTAAAAAAAAAAAAAAAAAAGTATTTATATGTATATATCTATATTATATATCGTTGTCTAGTACCCAGAACAAAAGCCTTATTGAGCTTACCGTGGGACTAGAGTAGGTGTATATTGGGCATTCTAGATCATTTAACCCGTTCTTGCCTTAACGAGACAGAAACCAAGCTGTTCATAAGATCACTTTCAACAAAAACTTTCGTTAAACCGCATTTGGCCGCTCACTGCGTTCGCTCTATGCTTTTTACGAAAGTTTTTGTTGAAAGTGATCTTATGAACAGCTTGGTTTCTGTCTCGTTAAGGCAAGAACGGATTAAATGATCTAAAATATCCAATATACACCCCGAAAGATTAAGTAGTTTGCGCTTAGACACCTAGTGATCTCGATTCACGTTTTTAAAACACCCAATGCAACGTTATAAACAGTTATAATTGAATATCAGTGCCATTACGCGAAAAAACGTTACATAGTGTAGACGTTACTAAATTGGCAAGGTATGAAGTTTATTAAGCAAGCACAGTCACTTGATTTACACAAAGACTATTTGATTTCTAATAAAACACGTTTACGTCATGGCAAACTTTTACCAAGCACCATTCGTTGTCTCATTTGCGGTCCATCTAACTGTGGAAAAACTAATTTAGTTATAGGTCTTCTTATGCACGAAAACGGATTAAGATTTAGAAATGTGTATGTTTATTCCAAAACTTTATTCCAACCTAAATACCTATTTCTAGAAAAAGTACTTCAACAGGTGTCTGGAGTATCATTTTATAAATATAATGAAAACGAACAAGTCTTAAATCCAAATCAAGCAAAACCAGATTCAGTCATGGTATTTGATGATATAGCATGTGAAAAGCAGAACAACGTTAGAGATTACTTTTCTATGGGGCGACATTCCAAAATAGATTGTTTTTATCTTAACCAAACATACACAAAAATTCCCAAGCAATTAATAAGAGATAATGCTAATCTTATTATTCTTTTTAAACAAGACGAACATAATTTACGTCATGTATATAACGAACATGTAAATACAGATATGTCTTGGCAGCAATTTAAGGAAATGTGTGCTAAAATTTGGTGTGCACCATATAATTATTTAGTTATAAATAAAGATTGTGAAATAAATAAAGGATGCTACAGAAAGAACTTTGACACGTTTGTTATTCTAAATTAATAAGGGCATATAAGAATAAACTCAAAGTGACGCTCATCATTTCAAATATTTACGTCTACAAAGTAAGGTCTTTATTCGCAGTAACTATGGAAAAGATTAATAAACAAGAAATTGTAAAATCGGCAAAAGCTGTTAAGCGAAAACTAAGATTGCTGCGTGATATGACAAGTGAAAACCAAACATTCCTAGAGTCAGTTCTTAAGCCAATAACTCAACCTCTCAATGAAATCGCAGAACGAAGCGGTATAATTGAAAAAAGTAAAAATGAGTATGATAATAGTCCTGATTACTACAGTACACCAAAAAAACTGAAGTTAAATCTTAGTGACACTAAACCAAGTTCATCTCATGATGAAACGGTTTTCGAACTAAATCGTTCGAGCACAAAAACTAAAGAACATTGTTTAGAAGGTAAAGATGTAAAAAAAAATGAATCAGATTTTGAAGAAGAAAGTGAATTAGAGAATGATTTCTCGAACAACGATAGTGTTGCAACAGATGAGGAGACTTTCGAGAGTGTTTCCAGTTTAGATAGAAACTATTCGTCTCCACTATCATTTTCTGCAAAGGCATTTGAAGATGTACCTTATGGAGTCAGACTAGAAAGAGGGAAACTTATGATGGGGTCGCAGAGGCTTTATGTGGCAGATAAAACTATTACTATTAATGGACATACTTTTCAAAAAACTCAAGGACTTATTCAATTGTTATTTAAGAAAATTCCAAATTTAGATTTGGTAACCGAAAACGATAAAGAAAACTACAAAGTTATGTTAATTCAGACTAATGCACACCACCGGGATTTTGACTCCACAAAACCTATCAAAAGTAATAGGGGAAGCAAGTATTTGCAAGTAATCAAGCCGTTATTTAAGCATACAAGAGTCAGCAACAGTACAGATAATCTTGCAGTTGGTGACGGCTTAAATTTATTAAAGAAATTACAGTCTAATACCGATTATGTTTACTGGGATGATCCAAACGAGTTAGTTGATAGGCTAAAGTTACTAATCGCTTCTCGCGACGCTGGTAACACCGGTCTTGAAAATGAAATAATATCAATTGTTGAAGAATTACGTGAAGCTGGCATTATTTAACCCACTTGTTACTATCGGTCGTTTAAAAGGACACCATACATTTAAAATTCTCACGAACAATGAGGGTACTTATAACATGTTTGTTGATACGCATTCGATACCTTTCGAGTGTTGGAAGTGGACATCTAATTAATTTTACGTGCTCAAAACAGTGTTTTATTTTTAAATATTGTTATATTTGGACAAATTATTCATGGAAACTTCAAGGCACGTAGTATTTGAAAAATATATAAATACTTTATTTTTAAAAATAAGTATATTTCTAAGATGTACCTTAGCTTTTGAGTACAAGTGATATTATTCTTAGAATATATTTACAAATCATATTTTTTATTGATTATTGTTGGCGTCCTTTTAAAAGGCCAATAGGGAAATGTACTACTATAGCAATGTTCCATTCTAGGAGGCGAAAAAAGACTTGGTCTCGGCCTTTGTCATTAAATTAAATAATTGATGCTTGAGGAGGATGACCAGGAAATACCAGATTCTATCGTTATTTTGCCTCCCGAAAACTGTAACGCTGACGTCACCGATGAGGTTTCAGGGGATGAAAATCATAGCTACGGGCTCAGGGGGAAGTTTGTTTTAGATCGGAGGACGATTTTAGTGATGATGACGATAACGTACCCCTTATCCAGTTGTCTAAACGGAGATGTGTGACACCAGAATCAGTTAGGCCAGACATTTGAGACAGATGCAAGGACCATTACAATATCGAAAAGTAAGACATAAATGGATTGAACAAGATATTCAGCCCGAGTTTGCTTCATGGAAAAACATGCAAACAACAATACTATTTTGAACTGATCTTTGGAGATAAAATAATCAACATGCTTGTACACTACACCAATTTGTATGCAGCTCTGAAAAACGCAAACCAAATCTTGTCCTTACCACAGACGAAATGCGTTGTTTCATTGGTATATTACTTTACAGTGGGTATGTGATAGTACCTAGAAGGTATATGTACTGGCAAAATATTTCACATTGCGGTATGCCTATAGTATACAACGCCATGTTTAGGGATCGATTTACGTATATTATGTCAAATTTGCATTGCTGCGACAATTCAAACATACGATCAGATGACAAGTTTAAAAATAATGGGGGCGACTATGATCTTCTTCATTTTCGCCGATACCTATGTTGCGACATCTCTTCTTGAGAGATATAAAAAAAAATGTGGAATGGAAAGATACACGTACCTCCCAAAAGTATCGAGATTGTGCACGTTTGGATGGGAAAAATCATATGACAAAATACAAAGATACGCAAAGCAGATGTATGAAGTGCCACAAAAAAGCTAATTTCATATGTACAAAATGTAATGTAACCTTACATCCCAAGAATTGTTTTGAACAATATCATATTGCTGAATAAATGGTATAAGTGCACCTCCTTCATTATTTTATTTCAATTTAAGTGAATGTATAAGTATCGTACATTCAAGGTAGTATATGTTACTATCGTCCTTTTAAAAGAACACCATTTTCCTGGATTTCCATGAGAGTACGATTTTTTTTTATATTTTTCCCATGTAATGTATATTTTTTACTGTACTTACAAAGAAATTTATCAAAATCAAAGGTGTTTAGTGTGTTCAGTAACAAGTGGGTTAATAAAACCATCCATCTCGTTTATAAGCATATCAGTTCACAGTGACAAATGAACAAATGCACACGGACAATGAATATTGACAAATTTGGACACCACGTACATAAACGTTTACGTATTGATCAAAACTATGATGATGCACTACAAAAAACAGATAACGGTGATTATAATTTGAGGTCATCAAGACTAAAAGGTTTGAAATCCCCTCTATCAAGCGATGAAGCGGTTAATAAGGAGTATGTTGATCATATAAATAAAACAATTCAGACTAATATGGCTAACATAATAATTCGTCTCCAACACATAAACTCAATTTTAGACGAACTTGATAAAAAGTTTTGCACCAAAGCAGATGTTATTAAAATCGTAAAGGAGAAATAAAAATGAGCAAACAAGATATTGTAAACGAAATTCATAGGGATGCAAGAAAAAAATTTAATCGCTGTGCGGTTGTACTAAAAGGAATCAATGATTTATGGCAAGCTGATTTAATCGATATGAATAAATTTGGTTCAGTGAATAATGGATATAAATATATATTGGTTGTTATAAATTGTTTTTCGAAATATGCATGGGCAATACCTTTAAAAACAAAAAAGAAAATAGAAACCACCCAAGCATTCCAAAACATCTTAAATTCTAATCACGTACCTCGCAATTTACAAACAGATATGGGCAATGAGTTTTATAACGACGTATTTCAACAGTTGATAAAACTAAAAAATATAAACCACTACTCTTCATACTCTACCAAAAAAGCTTCTATAGTAGAAAGATTAATTAAAACACTTAAAGCAAAATTATATAAACATTTTAGTTTATATGGAAATTACAAATGGATTGGGAATCCTTTAAAGAATATAATTGGAACCTATAACGAAACTAAACATAGAACAACTAAATTTAAACCAACTGATGTTAATTCCACAAATGAGCATATTGTGAGAAAAAATATCTTAAATAGTCAAAAAAAGCAATCTATAAAGAAACCAAAGTTTAAAATAGGAGATTGCGTACGAATTAGTAAGTATAAATCAGCTTTTAAGAAAGGTTATACTCCAAATTGGTCTACAGAACTATTTTGTATTCTCAAAGTGAAGAAAACCAATCCTGTAACGTATAACATTGAAGATTTTCATAAAAATATTATCCTCGGCTCGTTTTACGAACAAGAACTACAAAAAACAGTTCATCCAAATGTATATCTGGTTGAAAAAGTTATTAAAAAAAGAGGTAACCAACTATTTGTTAAATGGTTAGGTCTGAGCGAAGCGGAAAATAGCTGGATAAACAAAACTGATATAGTTTAAATATATATAATAGTCATACTATATTTCTTACCATAACATAACAAGTAATGCAAGGAAGAGGACTAGTTAATAGTGTGATAAATAACCTACCTTTCGAGTTACATTTGCCTGGTTATAATTATTGTGGTCCAGGTACAAAACTTAAGAAAAGGTTATTAAGAGGAGACCGAGGCATTAATCCATTGGACGAAGCCTGCAAGCAACACGATATCGCATACAGCAATTATTCGGACCTACCTCATCGTCATAAAGCTGATAACGAGTTAATAAACATGGCTAAACAAAGAATTAAATCGACAAATGCTAGTAAAGGCGAAAAATTAGCTTCGTGGTTAGTTAAGAAAGTTATGAAAGGTAAATTGCGAGCTGGTGCTGGAATGAAATCTTTTAAAAGTGTTATTTCCAAGATTCGAACACACATGAAAAAGCGAAAACCTAAAGGTCAATCATCAACAATTGAATGCGCATATAAAGCAGCAAAAAAGTTACTTCATAAAAATATACCTATTCGTTTACCACGCATTATTCCAATTCCAAAAACTGGTGGTATCTTGCCCTTGATACCTATTTTTGCTGGTTTATCAGCATTGGGCTCATTAGCTGGCGGAGCGGCTGGTATTGCAAAAGCTGTAAATGACTATAAGTCAGCCCAAAAAACTCTGCAGGAGTCAGAACGTCATAATAAAATGATGGAGTCGATTGCTATTGGCAAAGGCTTGTATATAAAACCTTATAAGAAGGGTAATGGTTTGTTTTTAAATGCATCAAAAAACTAAATAGAAGGCTGCCTAGAAGAGCTCTCACAAACTTAGATTTGATAAAATTCGGAGGTGATATACCACATTTCAGAGGTGTTTTTATGCGCGACAATTTACCAAAACGACCTCGGCGGATGGAATGTGCAATTGTTAATTTAGATAGTTCTAAGAATATGGGGACTCATTGGGTAGCCTATGTGAAATGGAACACGTATTGCCAGTATTTTAATAGTTACGGAGATATAAAACCTCCTGTAGAACTAATATCATATTTAAAGAAATATGACATTTTTTATAACTATTGCACTTATCAAAAAATGAATACTGTAAACTGCGGTCACCTATGTTTAAAATACTTACGAAACTTCTGGGAAAAAAATAATATAAATTAAGACACAAGTACGTGAATATTACTAGTTCCCAAAATGTCGTTTACCATATCGGTTACCGGATTAACTTCTACGCTCACCACTAATTATACTCCTCCTTTGCAACTTGAAGGAGGTTATGAGTGTGGGCTTCTATATTTTTCTACGTTTAATTCAATACCTAACATTGATAGCAAAAATAACCAATTCTGCTATGGTAATAATGAGTGTATTGATATACCTGAAGGATCCTATGAACTTGAAGATATTGGTGATTACATAAAAGAAAATGTGAAAGATTGCACATTTAAACTAATTTGTAATAACAATACCCTAAAAACTAAAATATACTGTTCAAAAGATATTCATTTTGAAAAGAAAAATTCAATTGGTAAGACTTTAGGCTTTGGAAATGAGATCTTAAAAGCCAATATAACAAACTGTTCACAATTCCCTGTCAACATTATATCAACGACTGTTATCAGAATAGAATGTGATATTGTGAGCGGATCATTTGTTAACGGAAAACCTAGTCATATAATTCATGAATTTGTTCCTAATGTACCGCCTGGATATCGAATTATAGAAGTTCCGAGAAATATTATATATTTTCCTGTAAATCAAGATACCATAAGTTCAATTAATGTACGGATACTCGACGCAAAAAATCATCTAATAAATTTAAGAGGAGAAGATATTCAGTTATATTTCCATCTCAGAAAAAAGGTATAATGATAGACTTTAATAAAAAGTCTATACAACTTCCTAAAAATATTAGTTTAGATACTACTGTGAAAAGGAAAACACCTATCAAATTAACAAAGGAAAATATAAAGTTTTTAAAACTTATAGGATTATTAAAATGAGTGAAATACTCAGTGTGACAGAGTCTTTCGCTGAAGACAATGCAATTGAAAGCTTTGAAGTTCATTCTTATAGACCATATGTAACAACGTTTAATAAAAACGACGAAATTCGAATACCCATTAATCAACAAGACCTATATATTTTACCGTCCGCTAGTACTTTATACTTAGAAGGCACCGTCAAGGTTATTAACAGAGAATCAAATTCAGAAGTTAAAAGCATTCAATTTACAAACAATCCATTTCTATTCCTGTTTCAAGATATTCGTTACGAATTGAATGGAGTTGAGATAGACAAAGTGAAAAATGTCGGTATCACTACGACTATTAAATCTTTGTTATCTATGAATAGTAATGAATCATCGATGTCAAAAGCATGGGGTTGGGACTTGAACGGTACAAAAAATACTCAAGGTGGACGTTTTGCCGTATCTTTACCTTTAAACAAAATTTTAGGATTTGCTGAAGATTTTAACAAAATAATAATAAATTGTAAACATGAATTGATTTTATTGAGAAGCAATACTAATTTAAATGCAGTAAAACTGAATACAAACGAAGTGTTGGAAGATATTGTTATTGACAAAATCGTATGGAGAGTGCCACATATCAAGGTATCTGACCGTCAACGAATACAAATGTTAAAGTTGTTGGAAAAAGACCGTCCTCTGAACTTAGCTTTTAGAAATTGGGACTTATACGAGTATCCACTTCTACCTAAAACAACTAAACATACATGGGCAATCAAAACATCGTCTCAGTTAGAAAAACCTCGGTTTGTGGTGTTGGCTTTGTCTACGGAAAGAAAAAATAAATCCGAAACCGATTTTTCTTGTTTTGATCATTGCAACTTGCGTGAAGTGCGTGTTTTTTTAAACTCAACTTATTTTCCATATGAAAGTTTAAACGTTAAATTCGAACACGACAATTATGCAATATTATATGAACAATATACAAGATTTCAACAGTCATATCATGGACGTCGTGCTGAACCGTTGTTAAATATACACGACTTTAAAAACTGCACTTTATATGTCTTGGACACTTCTAGACAAAACGATCGTTTGAAGTCGGGGCCTATAGACGTAAGAATAGAAATTGAGAGTGATACAGAAATTCCTGATAATACATCTGCATTCTGTTTAATATTTAACGATTGTATTGTGGAATATAAACCTTTAAGTAGTATTGTAAAAAAAATATCATGAACTTAGATTATTACATTGCGGACATACAAGGCTTTAAGGATGCTCAGAATACATTCATAATTAAAGAGTTAGCTTTGGCTGCTGATGACTTTACTCTGGTATTTTCAATAAAGCCACCATTTCCTTATTCACGATTATCGCATGAAGAACGTAAACACGTGCGCTGGATTGAAAATAACTTTGGTTTTCGTTGGAGTGATGGGCATATAAGTTATAGTCATTTCCGAAATATTATAATTCCTTATCTCGAAAATAAAAAAATATACGTGAAAGGTCTAGAAAAAACTAAATGGGTTCAAAATTTATGTCAAAACTGCTATGTTACTGATATTACAGAAAATGGATGTCCGAATTTTGTAATACTTTATAATAAGTTTCTTAAGGAAAAAAGTAAAAGTACTTCTTTATTTCATGTAATCAATAAACACTGCTCATTAAGAAATGTCATTTGTATCAAGAAATGGTATGATAATAATTGTATAATTAATATGAATTAATTATCTTGTTTTATGATTGTTGATATATTTATATATTTCTTAGTATAAGGATTTAGTTATAATAAAACATTTTTTTCTCATAGCATACTTTTATTTCAATCATTGTTAATTGCGATTACAATCCTCGTTTATTAATTTCTTTAGATATCTTATTGATAATATTTTCCGTTGAGTCTAAAATTTCATCGACAGGGTTTTTAACAACATATTGAGCACTCACACTTAAAAAGTCACTATTACTATCGTCCGATGAAAAATCAACTTGTTCTGACATGCTCTCCGTGAAGTCATAAATCTTAATTTTTATTAAACGCTGACCCCTCTGAAACTCCTTGCTAATTATATACGATGTTCGAGCCTGGTCTTTAAGTTTTTTTTTAGATATTGATTCTCGTTTTTTGTTTTTGGGTTTAGTTTTTTTTTAATCTTCATTTTTCCAATCTTCCATTCGCTGTGTAAACCCCTCCAAGGGGTCTTGCGCGTACACATTCGTATCGATGTCCTAAAGAATAAGACGAAATATATTAATTCATTAGTTGCCTTATTACAAAAATAAAGATTAAGAAAAAGCAGGAAAAGCCTACCAACACGATAACTGTTACTATCAGTTAAAGTCAGATATAATTAAAACTTACATGATATAAAGGAAAACTATCCATTGCGACGACCGGCAGATTGAACAATGTGGCTTCAAGTGAAACTTCTAAGCGGCAGTAGTAAATAGCACACCCATCATTTTTGCGTTATGACGTTAATAAATAATTTAGGTAGTATTCATATATTTTATACCTATGCAGTAACAAAAGTCGAGGTCAACGAAATAATGTACCTAGATACTGCTCATCTTTCAAAGGAATAAAAATAATTAAGGTTCCGTCTGACATCTCTATTGTAATTTGTTCAATATTATATCAAACAGATTTATTTAACAATTTGGCATGATTTGATTTGCAAGGAAAAATAGGTAAAAGAAAAAAATGTTTATAGTTTATTTTACCCTTTATTAAACCCTTTTATATTAATAACATACATTCGGTAAACATAAAAATCTTACATACATTATTGTTTTACACAAACACTTATATATTATACCTTGAAAGTTATTTATTTGCACAGGGCTGTATTACATTTGAAGCATCTTATGCCCCCATGATAAAGTAGACATTTTGTCTGTATTAATGAACCTTTTATCATCCTTGTTACATAATGCCACTTTATTTACAAACTGCGTAAATATTTCATGTTTAATTGACTTAAACAGCGTTTGTTTTTTGCGTATTATTTGATCTGAAAATAGTGCATCCGTATACTCAGAAACTTTAAGATCACGTACAACAGATTTTTTGACGCCTTTTGCTTTTTTCACCGTATAGGGTTTTTCGGTACAGTTGGTACCCTGGGGTGTTGTCGTGATACAATATAATTTTGATCGCAACCCAACAAAACTCGTTATAACTTTACCCTTGAGCTCGTCTTTAAATAACCCCGGAATCTTTTTATTAATTAATGGAATATCAAACTGGTTTTTTGGTTCCAAATTGCTGGTGTCAAAGTGGTCTAAAAAGCACAACCGCAAGTCTTTGTAAAAATCTTGCGTTTTGATAGAATAAACGAATGAATCGGTATCTGTATATAAAAGACTTACACGGTCAGAATAATGTGGTTTAATAACCGAGTAGTGAAAGTCATACATGTGGCTTTTCGATAGTTCCAGCACTGTGAAACCAATATAAATTGGTTTGTTAAGTTCCACACATTCTGGTTTCATCTGAATTGTAACTAAATTATCTGATAAAATTGAAATACGATGAAAATTGGGTTTGTTTATTAAATCACATGCTCCGGTTTTCTTTTTAGAAATATTATTACGATCAATCCAAGTATTGACAAACTTTACATTTACTCTATTTTCTGTATTTTCCAACGTTTTACCGAATACACTATTATTTAGTAATTTAAAGAAGTCTTGTTCGAATTGGGACTCTGCTTTTTTTCTCAATTCTGTGTTTAAATCGATATATTCTTTAAGAAATTTACTTTGCCTGAATTTGATGACACGATGGATTTTTTTTAATTTAAGACCATGATTAAGACAAGTTTTAAGGTGAACGTAATGTATGACATAATTGTATTTATCATATAAGTTTGGTATCAGTTTCTCCATCATTCCACCAGGTGGAATCATTTTCTCTGCACAAAACGGCAAATCGTTGTGTGTGTCATGAAGATAATTAGGATACTGTATATCTACTTCTAAAATATAGCCGAAAGGTCCTTCATCAGATATTTTCATAACTTCAAATGCCTCAATTTCATTTTCGTTCAACCACTGAAACTCAGCATAAGGCATGTACTGACACATACTGTAACCATATAGGTTATTACAATCTATATACACAATATATGAATCTTGTTTATTTTTATCATAATTTTCAATATAAATATTATTAGCTTCAGCATATCTATTCGAACACAAACATATGCCTCCCCGAATACCACTTTGAATCATTCGAATCATTTCAAAATCGTGTATAAGCTCTAGAGTGACTCCGGTTTTAAGCAACATTGCATCATATGATAGACTAGGAGCTGAGAAATAAAATGCTGGATCTAATCGATAATGTGTTTTACTCGTTTTTCGAAAATGCTCAAATATGTCAGTAAGAAGCAGTACATCAGTTTTTAAATAAAGATCGGTGTATTGCCCCATATCCTTGATTTTAAATATCTCCCACACCAACTTAGCATGATTATATTGTTCATCTGTTACCGTTTGGTTAGTTAGTGAACTAAAAAACTCATTCTGTGGGGGTAATTCTTTTTCTTCGTACGATTGCCATGTTTTCATATGTTCATAAGGATAAATTCCTTTTGTTAGTAATAACTCAAATTTTTTCATATCCGGAAAACTATTTTGTAAATGATAAAAACAGGATCTATCCATGCTTCTTGCGAGGTCATCCAAACTAGAGCTTAAAAATTTAAAAGAATCAACAAAGCGGAGCGGAAAACATTGTTCTTCATCTTTTAAGACGACATATTTTGTAAACGAAATGTATTTTTCCATTGACTTTGGAATCAATTTAACTTCACCAGGAGATTTACACAATTCTTTGATAAATAAGTGACAATCGTAACCTGACAGATTATGAAAGAAAACTGGTAGAAATCGAGGCACCTGAAGTTTTAAGTTACATTGCGAATGAGCTGCGCCGCGGTATTCACCAGATAAATGGCAATGATCACGAACTTTATTTTCGTCCCATAAGATACCTTGACAAATATAGCAAACTATAGCGTTAGAAAATGCTTCGCGATCTGAATCTGTGAATACTATAGGCCTAGTTTTTCCTAGAATTTTCGATATATCTTCAACTTTTTTGTAGAGTGATTCAACAAATACTTGTACACAGTCGGGACCCCGATATGAAACATAATCATTTAAGCTTTCATCGTACGAGCATACAAGTTTAAAAGCAAATGCTACTGGTATGTGTTTTTGAAATACAAATGTATCTGATACTGTAGGATCATTGTCACATCCTTGATAAGTTTCTAATAATGTTTCGGCATCAGCGTAAACAACGAAAGGAACTGATTGTGTTCGTTCATAGTGATTAAACTTGATAGTACTACCTGATTTTGGTAACACTGTAGCTACACCTGCACAATTATGTTTACTTAACTGAGCATTACTATTGAAAAACAATAGGCAATCATCGCAAAAATGCAGTGCACTATGATGTTTCGTTATTTGATTCCTAACAAGTCGAGACAAGTTACTTATTAAGCAATAGTGTGTCTGGTCGTTTTTTTCTAGTAAGAGTAAGTTTATTTTATTTTCTCTTTTAATTGATGATTTATAAAGAGGTCCAACCACATTTGTGTCTTTTAATCCGTAAACATTTATACTTATATTATTGTTACGTTCAAACACTGAAATGTCCTGAAAAGTTACCGGATATGATAAATCTTCTATATTTAAAACATTCTTGAAATGTGGGTAAGAGGTAGTGCGATTTACGTTTCGTTTAGCAGGATATAAACCTGCAACGACACTCCAAAGAAAACAAAAATCATCCTTATTTTTTATATTTATACAAGCTTTTTTGTTCTTAATAAATGCAGGCAACTCTATATAACAAGAACCTCGCATCGGTTCGTATTTATTTATATTTACTTCGACATGAGAATTGCTTAAAAACGACCAACCACTGTCTCTATGCTGGAAACTCTCTATTTTGCGCAATAAATTTGCGATGACTGTTGAATAAATTGTTTCGAAATCAAAATGTGTATGTATTATTATATTTTTAGTACCAAAAGATTTAATTTCTTGTGTATCATTTTTGCATAAGTAAAATAAACTATAGAGTTCAAAATTGACTTTAACTGAAGTATGTGTTTGAATTGCTTCATTTATCAGGTATCGCACTTTATTAGAAACTGATTTTAAAAATTCTGCTGGTAACAAATTTATTTTATCATCATTTGCTATAATTTTATACGTAGCAATTCTAGAACGAAACGCAGACGATATTCTAAAAACATCTTTTATATGTTCTTCTGAACAATTATTTTTATGAAGATTGCTGCGCAGATGACCTACCCATTTACGATTGTCAATAGTAATAGAGCAACTTGAACAAAATGGCATTTTGATGTAATTATTTAAATTTACTAGACCTTGAGTAATATACGACTCAAAAAAAAATAAGGGTCACTGATATTTGTATCGTCACAAAAAATATATAAAATATTAATTAATGGTGTGTGTATTTTGTATAAAATTATAAAACGTAACTTTCGTTATAATGTAGGTTAATATTCTAAACTCAAAATTATTACAAATTAAGTAATTAATTTTGTGCCCCTATTTTCATTTGATTTGTATAAAATTAGCCTTTCAACTGTGCAAATAAATCAACCTTATATTACATGATAAAAATGAAAAACAAAAAGTAAACTAATTAAAATTATTTTTATGTGCGTAAAACACTGATTCCGTATCATTAAGCAGTTTACGAGCACTTTTGAAAAAACCTTGAAGTTTTTTCCACTCGTCTCCGTTGGCATTAATTTGGATTTTTAATGAATTTAGAGCTTTTTGCCAACGATCTTCACGGCCAACGGAAATCGCATCTGCCGTCTTGTATACCTTTATTTCAACGTAAAATTCGCCGTCGAGGTGTTTCCGCCGAATCACTGACCCATTGGCCACACGCGAAGTCAGTACCGATGGCAGAACAACTGAAGTCTCCTTCTGTCCTGATGTAGTTGCCTCCTCCTTTGTCAGCAACCCGAACAAGTCGAAAGATTCATTCCACGGTGATGGCTCCTCATTTCGTTTCCCAGATCTATGTAAAAAATAGTATGAAATAAATAAATGGTCCTAAAATAAAATAATAGGTTCTTGAATTGTAGTCCCAAATGACCTTCATAGCTCCACCACTTTTTTTAAAATAATAAAAGTGATTAGATAAATACTAGGTTCTTAACGCCAACCAATTTTTGGAGCAACTAAATTTCTCAAGAATCCAATGAAAAAAATGTTAAATTTTAGCCTAAATAATTCAAACAATGCTTACATCTTAGAAGTAGACGCCTTCGGCTTTTTATTGTTAGAAGCTTTCGTGTCCCCCTCTGCAGATCTGAAAAAATAGAAATAATAATTAATAATAGTTCACGTTAATTTAACTAACTTTGTATATCGAAATCAGATATATCATTTTTCATTTACATGAAACACATAGTTTAACTCACCTTTTCTGTGCAGGAGCCTTCTGTTTCTTTCCAGTCTGCTCGTTAAAAAACTCTTTTTCCTCTGAGTCCGATCTAAAGAAAAAATAATACAAGAATTAATAATCACTCACGGAAAAAAATTTTTTAATAGCAAACAAAAAGAAATTGTAACAGTACACATAATTACCTCCGTGCAATGTCCTTAGACTTGGAGGTCTTCTTGATTGTCGAAGGGATCATGTATTCGGGTGGATTTTTAAAATGTGATTTTTGCATCATTTTCCTGGGCAATTTTTTTTTTTAGATTTTGAGCAAAATGACATTGGATTATGAAACTCCATTAAAAATGAAGTAAAATGGTACATTAGGCACCTCTTTGAACTTAATAGTTTTGAAGTAATCAGCGATTGAAATAACTTGATCCAGGAAATGACGCCCATGCCAGGAAATGACGTATACTGTATAAGAAACAGTGGCATTCTGATGAAATAAAATTCTGGTTGCTTCACAAATATGTGACTGAGTTTAGTAAAACGTCCCACTTTGTCGATTCTACATATTTACGGAGTTACTGGCAGTTTAGTGAAATATGGCAAAACCTACCGAAAATCGGCCTTCAAGAAAAACTGACGAAACATACTGTAATTAACCTTTTTAAGCCCCTAAGTTTAATGCCCAGCATCTCACTTTGTCGAATACCTAAAAAAATTGTCGATATCATATTTGTGACTATTTTAAAAAAAATTATGTACTTTATCGATGTGGAGTTATGAGTAGTGAGGTGTGATATCTCTGGGTGCTATAGTTTTTTTTTTTAATTTTAAATTTACAAAAGCGAAAAAGCGATAGGTAACTGAGAAAACGATGGCTGGATCTGAAAAATGCCTACTTTTGGAAAATAACTGATAATTTTTTTAGTTTGGGTAAGGTAGTTACTATTGAATATAAATTTGATTCAGCGCTCATATAATTATCAGCATTCAGGGCACGAGTCACCCAATGAAACTTATTTCAATATGATGCGACATAGTCCACGATCTCTTCCCAAATCTCCCTAGCCATGGTTTAAGTCTCATTTATGAAGTACGATATTGAACGAATGTTTAACACTCTTTTCATCCCCTTTTCACACCTTTTTCGAAAACCATAAAAACACTTATTTTTGTATTTTGACCAAAAACCTTTCCGCATAAATTAATGTCTAAAAATAAACTTTCAACACCCTATTCACTTTTTAGGGGTGAAAAGAAACCTTTCAACCAAAATTAAAGTCTCTAGCAAAAACAGAAAACCTTACTTAAACAAAAATACAAAAAATCAACATCCTTTCCACCACTTTAGAGGTGGAATTTTCTAAACTGTTGAAATCACTTTAATTAAATTCGGATTTATTAGTGTAAGGATTTTTTTCATAAAGTTTGAAGTCCATAACTAAAACGAAAAGCCTTCTGCATTACAAACTTTTAAGATATATTTCACCCCTTTTGGGGTTGATTTTTCCAAAACGCAAAAATTACTTTTTTTGTATATTAATAACAAACCTTTGTACTAAGTTTTAAGTTTTTATCTAAAAAAACTTTCTCCCATACAAACTTTCAACCTCATTTTTACCCCCTTGGGAGATGAAATTTTCAAAATCCCTTCTTATTCCTTATCTTCGCTAAACACTTAACGTACTGTGAAAAATTCAGGGTCTTACGTTTGGTAGTTAATCAGTCAATCAGGAGTTTTCCGTTTATATGTATAGAAGATTTTGATATCATCAGACGAAAGACGTCATTTCCTGGTAGATTCGTCATTTTCCTGGGTCGGATACCAGGAAATGACGCCAGGAAATGACGTACAATTAATATATTTTACGATAACTGCAAAATTGTTAACAAAATGAATACGTGATCTAAACATATATAAATACAAACAAACAAGCTATTTGACATTAAAAAATAATAAGATTTTAATTAATTTTAAATGCTTAAATAACTTTCCAAACATATGACGTTATGGGAGGACGAAAACGGATCGTGTAAAAGACTTACCTCGCAAGTCGCTTAACATTCGCCAATTACACGTCCAATCGCTATGATACCCACGAGCAACTATCTTACTTTATCCTAGCATCGCAAACATGGCCTCAGTACCTTCGATTAATCACTTATTAGCAGGTGTTTGCGTGAAGTCGTTTTCTGGCTAAACGTGTGACACATATATCATGGCCGCCTGGCTTTCAAATAATATGTTTTTGGCAGCATATTGTATATAATATAATGCGCAATTAATCTAGCTTTCTAATGATGTCAAAAGTTTGGATGAAGGGTGTACAGATGTGAGGCAAAGCTACATTGTTCGAAGAAATCCGCAAGTGTGACACACCTCACAGACTTAGTGCGCCTAGTAATGAGAATTTTTGATATTTTTTATTAAGGTTCTGTTTATAATAACAATAAAAATTATATTGTGCCTCGTTATGTTTTCTTGTGTTTAACACATAGAAAATAAATTTGAAGTAATTTTGTAATAAATTTAGCGGTAACAGGCGTGTGACACCTAAAAATCGCTCTTTGAAAATCCACCCATTCGCAGGTTGAGTCATATTCTGAGTCCGACCTGATAAAAAAACAAAATTGTTAGTTAAAACTACCTATATTTGCATATAACTTGCAAAAATACAATATTTAGTTATGTAAAACTAAGTAGTTAACTTACTTACATGCTTATAAAATTATTGACACTGGAATAGTCTTCAAGTTCAATCTGGATTGTTCTTCACCTCAGGATTGTCACTACAATAATGAATTATTAAAATTCAATTATAATAAAATTAAGTCTTGCCGTCTACCGCTAGGGTTGTCACAGTCATTTTAAGCCTTAATTTTACTGCATTTAGTTTTCGTATTTCATACGTATTTTAAAGTATTGTTAATTTATAATGACTTGTTTAAAATTGTATGAAATGATTTAATAACTTTTGGAAGAAAAGAAAAAAAAAATTGTCATAAAAAATGGTCTTATTGCTAGACCGCCTGTTGTTTACCTTTAAGTAAATCAATTTTATTCTCTGTATTAGTTTATTTTGAGGTGTTCAGTAAAGAGTATTTGTATTGTATTGTATTGTAATAAAGGATGCTAATACTTTTGCTTAAGGCTATATAATTTACCAGTTGGCCTACTACTCCGCTTGACCAAAATCTAGGTGCTATAGCACGTAGATAATAAGCTCTAACTTAAAGAAAAAATATCTAATAAGTTCAAAACTTATGAGATATTAAGTCTAGTTTATAGTTCTAGTATTGTTAAGAGTTCAGTTTAACAATACAGCCAAATCTTTTTTTTATATAAAATATTCAAATATATATAAAGTATTCAAATTTATAATTATTGACACCTTTTTTATTTATTTATTGTATAGACTTACAGTTTGCATTCACAACGGAAAGATTGACAAACATACATTCGTAATAAATGCTTGATGTACAACCCTATTCCCCCATTGCATCACACTAAAGTTTCATGTAACAATTCATGTAAGTAATAAGAGTCAATCGCGGACCGACATAAATGCGTGCTCAGCAGTTAGTACACCTGCAGGCTACAATTATATCTTACCGACAACCGCTAGGGTTGTCACCAACATTTTAAGCCTTAATTTTACTGCATTTAGTTTTTTTATTTCATATGTAATTTAAAGAATTGTTGATTTATAATGACTTGTTTAATAGCTTTTAAAAGAAAAAAAAATTAAAAAAAATAAAAATTCGTTCTTATTGCTAGACTGCCTTTTGTTTACCTCTAATTTAATAAATTTAATTATCTGTATTAGTTTATTTTGAGGTGTTCAGTAAAGAGTATTTGTATTCTATTGTATTGTAATAACGGGTGCTAATTTGCCCAAGGCTGTATAATTTACCTGTTGGTCCACCACCCCGCTTGACCAAAATCTAGAGATAGCACGTAGATAATAAGCTCTAATTTAAAGAAAAAACATCTAATAAGATCAAAACTGATGAAATATTGTGTCTAATTTATAGTTCTAGTATTTTTACGAGTTCAGTTTAACAATACAGCTAAATCTTTTTTTTATATAAAAATATTATAGTATTCAAATTTATAATTATTGACACGTTTTTTATTTATTTATTGTATAGACTTCCAGCTTACATTCACAACAGAAAGATAGAAAAACATACATTCGTAATAAATGCTGGATGTACAACCCTATTCCCCACATTGCAACAAACAAAAGTTTCATGTTACCAATTCGCGGACCGACTTAAATGCATGCTCAGCAGTTAGCACACCTGCAGGTTAAAGGTTCGAAATGTAATAGCGTAGAATTCCGCTCACATAACTTTATTTTTACCTTTTACATTATAAATTTTGTATTATTAGATTTACTTATTGTAATGTAATTAAATTCGATATAAATTTAATTGTTTTAATAACTATTATAAAACTATATATAAAATTTTGCTGTATGAATTCATATGAAAATGCAAACTGATAATGTATTCATCTAATCATCATCATCATCAGCAGTAGCATTATATTATTCTATTGTCTTAATTATCAAAATATTATAAAATTTATAAAAATATTATCTAATTATTCTTAATATAATGTAATTTGGTTTAATACTTCATTGCATAAAATATAATTTTATAAGGTAAGGTAAGCTCTGCAAATCATAGAGAAATTGACGATGAAATTTTAAATAATGTTTTATAATAAGTTCTCCATTTGTTTTGCAATTTTATTATTAGTTATTTTATTTACTTATATAGGCTTCTAATAGTTTATTCATAAAATAATACAAAAATGTAAGTCCGTAA
The DNA here is from genome assembly GCA_949128165.1 of Lathronympha strigana. NCBI lineage: Eukaryota > Metazoa > Arthropoda > Insecta > Lepidoptera > Tortricidae > Lathronympha > Lathronympha strigana. The sequence goes on along the minus strand of OX421926.1, from coordinate 8,752,716 downwards.
AAAAATATATACTTTTAATTGTAATGTCGACTCCACGGATCTAAACAACAATCCTTTATTGACGTCATACATAAATTAATTGAGTCTACCAATCAGAAGCTCTGTCCTGCATCGCGCTATTAAAGTTTTTGCAATTAGCTGTATATATACATTTTCGAATTATGGTTTGTCGGAGATCCCACTGCTGTCAACCGGAGCTAGCTGGGTGATCCTAGCACACAAGTTTCTGCCGGGGACTACCTCCCTGGGACTTGCGTCTGGACATGAGGGCTGGCCACCTTTGTGTTCAGCTGTGCTATTAACCAAACATGCACTCGAACGAACAGGAGAATCCATCACTATGTCGGTTGATAGTGTAAGGAGGACCCTAAACAAAAGTACGTCAAACGCGGCTTTCTGCCGGGGACCGCCTCCCTGGGAGCTGCATCACGTCATAGAAACTGGCCAACTCTATGATGTGTTGTACTTTATCACACACGGCAATCTAAAGTCTACTTTGTACTATAGACTGAAGAATGCTGTCAGATCCTCTGCCAGGGCTCATACGCCTTGGGGGTCTACGTGTTCACAGAAACTGATCAGCTCTGTGACATGGTGTGTTTTGTTACTTTTAACAATTAATTAGTCTTATTAGAAACTAAGTTCAGTAAGAAATTAATCAATATCAAGATTGTAATAAACACGTTTTATGATCACAGATTATTCTGATCAGGCTGTAATTCGTATTCCAATTGATTATCTAAGCATGTGACGATTGTTTTAGACAAAGTAAAGGGTGTTTTTGTTTAGTAACGTTAAAAATTGATTAGTGTTGTAATTAACAAATTAATTTAAGGAAGTAATAAATTAAGTTTTTTAAATACATTTTAATCACACAGATCATTCTGATTCGATTGTAATGCGTATTCTGATTTATTATCTATGCGTTTGACGTTTGTTGTAGACAAACCATGTTAAGGCAATACAATTATAAAATATTTAATGTTAACGTTTAGGTTTTAAGCCAGCTAGTACAACCTCTGTCCTTAAGGCTCGTACCCGAGTCCAACAGAGGACCTGATGCATCTTAGACCCTGTATTCCGAATAAAAATTCAAGGTTAAACGCTTTAACATCGTTCCTACTACGTAACAGACATTTTGTATCAGTAAACTGCTACTTGACTTAAACATTCCCTATTTAAAACGATTTGAACGCGAATCGAGATCACTAAGTATCTAAACGCAAGCTGTTTAATCTTCCGCGGTGTATATTGGATATTTTAGATCATTTAATCCGTTCTTGCCTTAACGAGACAGAAACCAAGCTGTTCATAAGATCACTTTCAACAAAAACTTTCGTAAAAAGCATAGAGCGAACGCAGTGAGCGGCCAAATGCGGTTTAACGAAAGTTTTTGTTGAAAGTGATCTTATGAACAGCTTGGTTTCTGTCTCGTTAAGGCAAGAACGGGTTAAATGATCTAGAATGCCCAATATACACCTACTGACTAGGTCGAGTTGTATAAGATTGTCCAATAATATTTTATTGAAAAGCAACACATCAAAGTCAGCATGGTTAATTATTTGTCTATAATTAACAAAAAAATGCAAGGCAAGCCAAGTGTCTTGAAACGCCGGTTGGACCCATATTGTTCCAATATCTAATAAGCCAAAATGCATGATTCAAAGAAAAAACAATATTTTATCTGTAGATACTACAAAACCATATTGAGGTAGCTACGATAACATAAAAAATGCATGAAATCATTCGTATTCTTATAAACAGATAAAAATAACATTCAAAACAACAACTTTTACTTTTTTACATATTAATTAGTCACCAAATTAATCACCAAATACTCAAGGACGTTTTCACTTTCCTACGACCTTTCATTCATAAGTTATTACCATTAAAACGCAATCAAAAGGTCTAAAAACTCTCTATTATAGCATACTATTAAGTTTTTCCTTAAAACAAACTTAAAACATCACCTCGAAAAGCGTGTTGACAAGTTAGCTTCATATTAATTTGTATATGACATATCAGAACGGCGTTTAGCTAGCTGCAATAATAAGTTTGTAGTGTAGCGTGTAATTTTCTTGTCCGTGTGTGTCTCAAACCTTATTACTGGTTTAGAGAAACTGCAGTTGTGAGAGAGGCTTGGGGCCGGAATCACGGCTCGCGCGTAAAAAACTATTTTTTCGTCGATGAAAAAGTTTAATCTATTTAGAAAAAAAGTTAACTGAATTGTAACGGTTTGTTTGTTATGTTATTTTTTTGTATTGTAGATTTATTTTTAATTTAAAAAAATAATTTACTAAAGGATCTAAAATTGTATCATTTCGTTTTCAAACATAGATTTTTTTTCGTAGTGTAAAGGAAAAAGTTTATTAAATAATAAAATAATTCTTATTTTTAATTAAGTAAATAAAAGTGTTAAATATAAAGTGTATTAGTGCAGTGAAAGTGTTGGATAAAAGTGAAAGGTAAGCGCTATAGAAGGAGAAATGTTTTGAAGATGTCTTTATATTTGACCTACATACAGCTTTTAGAGCTTTGAAAGCTCAAATACCTATCAGATAAATAAAAAAAAATACTAAAAAAATGCCTGTTACAGAAATTTGCATAAAAATTTCTCAATCTATGCTATCCTGTTATTTTATTATTGACAAAACTACAGTAAAGACAAATTTACTTAATCATATTCCACGCTATAATATACTCGAGAGCAAAAGTTTCAGGTCACTACGATTTACTTAGTAGGTATATAATTTTGAATAGCTAAGCGAAGCTAGGCTATTCAAATAAATAGCTTCTTTTACAGAATTTAGTTGTCCTTATATCTATTGTATAGATACTTATTGCTTGACGTGAAGTAATGTCATGAAAAAATAGGGTTGTTTTAAAATTTAGTGTTTCTAAGTTTCGCAACTGGTTGCTTTTGTTTTTATCCTGTCATAAAATTTATTTACAGAACATATAGCGCTACATTACACTTTATGTGCCTGCGTCAAAAATGCAAAGAGATATGTATGTACTGTAAAGTAAAACGTCGTACGATACATGTGCGAATAGGTAATTCGCAACTCGTGTAGATTTGAAACACTCCCTTCGCTTCGGTTGTGTTTTATTCTATCGCTACTAATTACGAATTGTCTCCTACTCGCACTTATATCTTAATGTACTGTTAAGTAATGTCGCAAATAGCCACTATATTCTAAAAAAGTTCACTATATTAAATTGCAAAAGGACGCCGTTTTAACTTTATCGTTTTATACAACATAAACAAACTGTCAGTACATGTAATATATTTTATTTGAGTAAAATTAAATTGTGTATAAATTTCACTTTGTTTCAATACGCTTGCTCTATTCGTTTCCGAGTTATTCAAAAAAATATTAGTGACCCGTAACTTTTGCTCTCGAGTGTATAATGCGAAAGTAACTCTAGGATAGTTTTTGTTGTAATTCTACGCAGACAAAGTCGCGGAAAAAAGCTAGTTAATTGTAGTTTATGCAACGGTGATATAATAAGGTTCTTAAAACTTGAGGGTCGCCGTTACAAAAGGAGACGATGTCGAGTTTGGAATAATAGATCCGAGAGTTTTAATAACCAATTATGAGCTGTTGCATACGCTAGTTTTTCAACGACAGCCAAAATAGCGAAAAACGCAAAATATCGAAAGGTGGCAGAATGTGGAACACGTCGTTGGCCCACTATAGAAAAAAAATCAACAGTGCTAATATATTGTATGAAAATCCATATGAGCAGTGGTCTTATGGGATGCCAAAGACAACGTCATAATGTATTCTTTTTTAATATCGCTGTCAGTCATCTAATGAAGAGATAGAAGTGCTGGAGTAGTTTTTTTTCTACACGTTGATTTTAATCGGTGTTTTATAATTTCATAAACTATCCTATAATGTCACTCTTTTAAAAATAGAGAAGTAGTCAAGCGAGAGAGCGAATCAAGTGAATTCTTTCGGTCTACTCGAGTATCGTTGGTAGAGAATGCAACCGGTAAACATTTTGTATGAAAATTACCGGAAATTTACCGGTTCAACCGGTAATTCCTATATAATTTTTTACCGGTTTGCATTCCCTAATCGTTGATCGGATCGTCGTAAAATTTGTCAGCAGATAAGAGGCCAGTGTTGTCAAGTTGTTATCATTCAGACGCCTAGATTTCAATATAGATAACAACTAGGTAATTGATGTTCATATATATAAAACTTCAACATATTTCCTTCAAACTGGTAAACGTGAAAACATGTTTTTAACAAAAGCCTCGTTACTTTTATTTTTCAAACATATGTCCTTTTTTACATATTTTTGATCAGAACGTCGAAACCCCTGAATTTAAAAACATTATTCTTAGTTAAATAGTTGAGTAATGACTAGCTCTTAAATCTGGTAAAAGCTTTTATCTACAAAAATTGTAGTTTAGTTGTAAACAGCGATTATCTGAGTGCACGATTTATTTTGAGGCTACTATCGCCTTTTCATTTTTCGCGTGCTCTTGCAATTATATCTATCCCGCTCTCTTTCGTTCGAACATGTGGACTCTTCAGTTCGAATATGAAATCGGTCAAGGAGTTGCCAAGATAAGGGGTCGCGAGGTCACATCACTCACATCCCAAGCGAACCACTAGTTTAAAAGAAGAAGGTATTGCTCTGTGATCTGTGATGGATTAATCCGTCATTGGCATTGTCCAGTTTAATAATGCTTTTAGGGTGCTGTTGAGACTGCCGCGTTTCTACAGCGCGTCGTCAATCTTCGCCCAGGCGCGCACAGACGGCTTCGATGCCGTCTGGCGGAAGAAAACTGCCTCGCTTTTAGACAGAGTGCGCGGGAGTAGCAACAGTATCCTATACATGATAGCTAGCAAGCTTGATTGTCCTCTATTGTGGAAAATGGGTCAGAGGACCAAATCTTCATTGTGTATCTATGATTAATTTACTAACATAGACATAGACACTGAAATTACAATATGTGGACATCATCAATAAATAACTTCATTCAATCATTAATTGGTCCCATGGTGCGGATATACCTATTCGTCATTGGCGTCGACAAAAAGGAAAAAAAGGATTAAATCTTAACGCTTAACGAAGTCTGGTAAAGAATATATACAGAGTGGGAGCGAGGTTCTAATTCGCCATTGTAGTTCAGAACGGAACTCTTATTAGAACCAAATTAAGGTTAGGTAGTGTATGTAGAGCGTAAAAACAAGTAAAGTGAGAGACGAAATTGCTGATGGGATGGATTATGTATTATTTTACAATAAGGTATAGAAATGCCCGATGAGTCGGTTTTTTTAATTTAGTGTGTTCCGGTTGGAGGAATTTTAGTTTTTCAATGATAATCTGTCATCTGTCCGATGTCCGTCTGTGGCTTAGTTCAGTGACCGTTAGTAGGTACTACAGAGCTGTAATTCGATAAGAATATACATATTAATCATGCCGACAAAGTGGTAAAATAAAAAGTTGATAAACTTTTATTTTATCTGTCTTTATTTTTTAAATAAAACTAACCACAAATATAGTCTGGCAAGCCAAGGCTGCAGCTTTTTTAAATTACGTGCGTCCATTTTTTTCGGTATAAAAAAATAGGGAGGCATATAAATTTAAAATCTATTGCAGCCTTGGCTTGCCAGACTTTTTTTTATACTACGACGGTGACAAACAAGCATACGGCCCGCCTGATGGTAAGTGGTCACCGTAGCCTATGGACGACTGCAATTCCAGGGGTGTTACATGCGCGTTGCCGACCCTTTAAAAACTTTAACACTCCTTTTTTGAAGAACCCCATATTGTAGTCCTTTGGGAAAACAGTGGCAGAGAGCTCATTCAGACTATATTAAACATTTAAATCTAAGTTAGGCACCTCCGGTAATGTGCCCGGCACGTAATAGGAATTCCTGCGCTGGATTGCCTTTGGCCTTGTAGTCCCTGCGGCGTTTACTTAGGGTCTTGTGGAGCCCACGTGCCCCTTGCTTCAGAGACCAAGTGCCTCGACGCCAAAAGCTAGCTCGTAGTTGGCGCCGAGGTAGCTGTCGCTCCCGGGCGTAAGCCGCCGCTGCCCCCGGTCAATCTGCTAGTCGCTGAGATAAAGGACGACGCCAGCGAATCGGCGCAGGTGGCGTCCCAAACCAAAGCTCGCCCAAACTCCAGGGAGTCCATTTCTATATACAGTATTTTATCTTCTTAACAATAATCTGAAATAATTTGGGCAGAGCAATCGCCGCGAGCGCATATCACTCATGATTATGGGCCGCGGACCGTTCCCAAAACAGGTCGAGCTATTTTCAAGATTATTGACGAGAGTAACGTAAGTATATTAATATGGAACGATCCCCAAATTATCCAACTGCAACTTTTGACGGAAAATTCACAGTCCGCGTTCCATGTCACGAGCTGCTGTTAAACTAGTCGAATCGGCCCGCGCATTGTTTTATTCGAAAGCACTAAATTACCATCACAAAAGTATTGAAATGTTGAAACAAAAGAACGTTTTCTATGCGAGTATATCTCGTTATGTTATTGTCAGCGCGAATTTCACTCACTGAGTCATTTGCCTGCAAAATTGCAATCCAGGACCCACGGAGCATAGCTTTCCCATTTAACTGTCAACACAGCGAATCCTCTTGTTTAAAGGGTCGGCAACGCGCATGTAACCCGCTTGGAGTTACAGGTACTACGGTGAACACTTACCATCAGGCGGGCCGTAATCTTGTTTGTCATCGTCGTAGTATCTAAAAAAATACATGTTTAAAAAAGGGCGGTAAGTAAAGGATTACAAACAAGAATCTGTTATAAGCCCGATGCCGGCCGCGATCCTTTTGCAGCAACTATTAATTAACGAACATTTATTTTAAAAATATATACAGTACCTAAGTGTAACTTACGTAGCTACCTACCTCTACCTACCTTAAATCTAAAACAGGTCCTGGAGGCATTGTACCTAGGATGCTGGCGGCATTTCCTCGTTATATCGCAACGCTGATACGTTGTGCGAGGAATCCACCAGCTATTCGGTCACCGTAACATCAACTAGACGTTTCGCGATTTCTACAAAAAACTTACTTTCGCTGGGACTCCATGGACCCAGAGTTTCGACCCTAAATGGTACAAAATAGTACTCTACCCAGGCTCTTATATTTATTACGTTTTAAAATTTCGGCGCATTCAGCCGCTCTGCCCGCTTTTATTAGTTCGTTGGAGATGGGACGGTACCAGCGTGTCTAGGTAGCTAGGTAAGTTACACTTACTGTATATATTTAGAAAATAAATTATGTTTCCCCCATAATTAAAGGAAATATCTAGAAGCACTCCAGACCTAGTGCTTATCTTATAACCTATAGTCAGGAGAAACTTAACCCCAGGCGATTAAACGCGAAAGCTGCGCGGTCCGCTGGGCAGGTGGGACGACCTCTAATCGTACTCCAGTCAACGTAGGCCAGTCAATAAGTCCTTGGGCTGCGACTTTTTATCAACATAATCGAAAACAATGAAATAATAGTAGTTTATGCAACAGTGATATATAATAAGGGTTCTTAAAACTTGAGTGTCGCCGTTACAAAATGAGATAAGTTGAGTTTTGTAATAATATTTCATTTAATTATAAGTGTAAAAACTTCCGTGAGTATCAGACATATTAAAGTACTGGTATCGGTTATAATAAAATAAAATAAAAATGGTATATTTAAAAATAAACTAATCTTAAATAAATCTAAAACTAACTAAGAAATACAACAATTAAAACACTTAAAAATTAATTATTTAAAAACAAAACAACAGTACAACACAAGTCACACGGAAATTTGTCACTAATCTAGTCAGTCAAAAGTTATGGTCTGAAAAGCAATCGAACGAAGAGACTGAAGAGAGGTATGGGCACAGCGGATGCATATCGTTTAGTGTGGTAGAACACAGCACAACGAATGTCGTCTCGCTCAAATCTGGAGCAGAGCCCGTCTGGGGAAGTGCCTCCACCTTACAGAAAACCGCAGTTTAATAACACTAGACCCTACTCATAGTGTTGTGTTGCTATTGGTGAGTAAGGTCGCCAGAGCTCCAAGAGTATTCCCTGTGTTGACAGCTGAGGACCCACGGAGCAAAGCCCTTGGCCCGGCCGTTTAGCTGTCAACATAGCGAATCCTCTTTTTTTTAAAGGGTCGGCAATGCGCATGTAACACCCCTGGTGTTGCAGGCGTCCATAGGCTGCAGTGACCGCTTTCCATCAGGCGGGTCGTATGCTTGTTTGTCACCGTCATAGTATTTTAAAAAACGCTGCAGTAACAGTAGGTCAGAGACAGCATCATACTGTTTTTTTTCTTACGCTAGTATTATCTCCCCGGAAAAAGGGGTTAATATAGTTTTTTTGTCGTACGGTTACTGCGATCGTTTGCTTGTCAAACTATAGCATAACTTATACTTCCGTAGCTTAGTCGGTGGTGACCTTGCCTACAAAGCTGGCGATCCCGAGTTCGAATCCTGGTTGGGGCATTTATTCAACTAATGAACACGAGTTCTCACTTTTTTTTTTTCTATATTTGAGCTCCCGATATTTCGGCAATCTTACAACCACCATGTTCACTTAAGGATAGCCATAACGATCTACCCTCTTTCTTGTTCTGTCATGTTCACTACTATTGGAACCATATTGGAACTTACTCGAAAGTCACTTCGACCAAAGACACTCACAGTATCTTCGGGGGTTTTAATTTTAATTATTCGTAGCACTGGATTCCACTATTGCTTCTTTATTATTATTACTTTCCTCCCTTGATTAACAATCTATTATTGCTTTGTTTCAGAACACATCACCACGACGATATGTCATCAACCACCACCTCGACACCATGCCAGCGGTGAGGACAAAATGGCTTCCACACACACGCAAATATTCCAGAATTTTCCAAGAAACAAGAGAACATCTAGAGAATGGACGAAGCATCATCCAAGAACATAAAACAAGTGAACATCTAGAGAATAGACGAAGAAGACCATCTAGATTACGAAGAGAGAATAAGAAACGGAACGTTTTAGAGTTCACAAAATGGCGGACGAAAACAAAATGGCGGTTGAGCTCGAGGGTGCTGATTCCGTTGATGATTTTAAATGTCACTGGGGGGGCGGGAGCTGTTGAATGTAAGTTTTAAATGTGATATTTGAGCAGAATGCTCCAAATTTCATAAAAGCATAGATATAGGAAAAAGGAAAGGAATATTTGAAGGGCCACCAGGTGTGTCTCGGTAGCTCAGTTGGTAGAGCGATGGGCGTATATCCCAGAGTCACGAGTTCAAGTCTCGCCCGACACCATGAGTTTTTGCATTTATTCTTTCTTTCTAAATAATAACATTTCTAAATAACGGCCTAACGTGAGTCATTCTTAATAAAAAGCATTTTCAATAAAAAAAGGTGTGGTACCATTTCCTTTTTTTTTTAATATAGGAAGTTTTGGGTTTTTACAACCAGAATCACGAGTACTATTGATTAAAAAAAGGAAAAGAGCGTCCCTTTTTTGGTCAGTTTCGTAACGCATTTTTTCATACATTTCGTATGGGCCGTTATGAAATTGACAATTTTTTTTGTATGGAAAATCGAGAACCTTTTCTTTAAAATGGTGCGCTTTTTTCTAAAAATGCCCTTAAATCAGAACCTTTACTTTTCAGCTCTCACGAGCAGAATGATGTCTCTCCTCGGCTACCCAGCATCTTGCAGCGTGGGAGGCGAAGCGCGCCAATGCACACTAGCCTTGACGTGTTGGTTACGCGGCGGCGCCCGCGCAAGGGGCTGCGGTAGCGGCTGGCTGCTGACCTGCTGCGTGCCGAGGGAGAGGAAAGATCAGAGGTAAAGAGATGGATAATCGAGAGATGAGTTAAAGAAACCGGCTAGTTTTAATCGTAACAGTGCCATCTAGTGAGTCGGTGACGAGCTACATGTGCAAACAGTGTGACCTAGTCTTAAAATGAGTTAAAAATCGCAAAGTACACAAATCTGCAGAGCTATGATGCTCTATCAAATGTCACTATGGTAATCTGATAATGCTATAAACTGATAAACTGACAGATTGCGTATGTGTTACACGAATAGCGCTCATGCGGTTATTCTGATAAAAATGACAGGTCATGCAAAATATTTTTAACCCTATTACCTTGGCAACAGAGTTCACGGGTAGCCCGAAGGTGATTCTAATAAAATGACAGGTCATGCAAAATATTTTTAACCCTATTACCTTGGCAACAGAGTTCACGGGTAGCCCGAAGGTGATTCTAATAAAATGACAGGTCATGCAAAATATTTTTAACCCTATTACCTTGGCAACAGAGTTCACGGGTAGCCCGAAGGTGATTCTAATAAAATGACAGGTCATGCAAAATATTTTTAACCCTATTACCTTGGCAACAGAGTTCACGGGTAGCCCGAAGGTGATTCTAATAAAATGACAGGTCATGCAAAATATTTTTAACCCTATTACCTTGGCAACAGAGTTCACGGGTAGCCCGAAGGTGATTCTAATAAAATGACAGGTCATGCAAAATATTTTTAACCCTATTACCTTGGCAACAGAGTTCACGGGTAGCCCGAAGGTGATTCTAATAAAATGACAGGTCATGCAAAATATTTTGAACCTAACAGAGTTCACAGATAGCCCGATCTTATACCCGTTTTAACGGGATGAATTCAAAAACTGAGTCGCTGCTATACAACTGAGCAGAATTTATATAATTTATTCATACATTATACAGTTGGTTACAAGCTACTTACCTTAAATCTAAAATAGGCATCGTACCTAGGATGCTAGTGACATTTTCTTGTTGTATCGCAATGCTGATACGTTGTATGAGGAAGCCACCTGCTCTTCGGTAACCATTTACATCAACCATACGCAAAAAACTTGGACCTAGACTTCCGGTCCCAAATCGTACAAAATGGTACAAAAACGTACACTGTGCCCATTTATTTATTTAAAAACTTTATATTCTAGTGCCAGTATGACATCATCAGAATGGCGGTACAAAGCGCCGCCGCGGCTGCGCGTGCCGCAGCGCAGTGTGGTCCCCAACAATGTGTTCCGAAGGAGAGTGGACGATGACAGCACGCAGGTTTGTTGCTCTTACTTGTCATTTAACTGATAAAAAATTAAGATGACTTAACCTTTTCAACACTTTTCCTCTCGCGTAATAACGAATTAAGATGAGACTCTCGATTCGGAGGATATTGGAGTTCTTCGGCCACATTGCCAGGAAAAGCGGAATCAACCTGGAGCGACTTGTTGTGACAGGCAAAGTGGAGGGGAAAAGACCAAGAAGACGCAGCCCAACACGTTGGAGCGATCAAATCTGCTCCACTCTGGACAGCAAATTCTGCGAAGCCATATATGCCGCCGAAAATAGACTGGACTGGCGAAATACAATAAAAGAGAAAGTAACGACAAGGGGTCACGACCCTCAGCATTGAGGATACCGATATATGGAGGGAGGAGGAGGAATAACGAATAGCAGGACAGCAGGACAGTTGCTTTGACAGCGTCCGCCATGACACCTTTTGGTATCATTGGCGTGAGGGCACGGCAGCGCATGGCACTTTTAGGTGCTCTTGGCGTTGAAAAGGTTAAAATAACCAAATTTTAACTTTGGTTTTAGAAAATAAACCGCACTCTTGCAACCTCGGAGACCACGGGACGCTTTCTATGGATATTGACACATCCTTTATGTATTTTCTAGTAACAAACAAATATTCCGATATTGTTTTCCGATTTTCACAATCCCGAATTTTAATCAATACCTATATAAGATATTGCCAAATTTTGTAATGCCGATCTATCAAGATTCCGATCATCAAAATACCGACTCATGAAAGCACAAATATTTAAAATTCGGTTTAACATAAATATTTGTGATAAACATACAAATAAATGCCCTGACCAAGATACGGATCTGGGACCTCCTGCTTTGTAAGCAAGTCACTACTAACTAGGCTAGGAGGTCGTTTAACACCTTCGTTGCGTACCAGGCCGAAATGCCCTGGTACAGTAATTGTTGATTGCGATGTTAACTAATTGCCGTAGCGAAGGTGTTCATACTGATTCGGTATTATGTTATTCGGAATTTATTAGTTTTTGCTATTCGGAATTTTAAATATTCATCATATTATTATCGGAGTTTTATAATTTAAACTTTTGTGGGTCATACTGACATTAAATCGCAACAGTTAACACTCACGTATTTTTAACACAATAGGCGTGACATGTTTCGACTGCATCGGGCAGTCATTGTCGGACGGACAGAGTGGTGCAAATATCGGAGTTTTGATATAATTCGGGCATATAGTTTTTCGGAATTATGTCATGTACCCATATGATCACTGATTGTTTTTATTTCCAGTTGGACTGCGGTCTTCCATCAACCCGTATCCTGCAGAAGAGGATCATAGGCGGGCGAGAGGCGAGGTTCGCGGAGTTCCCGTGGCAGGCGCACGTCAGAATCTCAGAGTTTCAGTGTGGAGGGGTATTAGGTCTGTTTATCACATTAAATCATCATCATCATTTCAGCCGAAAGACGTCCACTGCTGGACATAGGCCTCCCCCAAAGATTTCCACAATGACCGGTCCTGCGCCACCCGCATCCAGAGGACTCCTGCGACCTTCACCAGGTCATCAGTCCACCTTGCGGGGGGCCTACCCACGCTGCGCCTTCCGGTACGCGGTCGCGGTCCTCCACTTCAATGAAGTTCAATTAATTCTCTTCAATTAGAATAGAATTTTATTTTATTTTCTTCGATTTTTTTATACCACGACGGTGGCAAACAAGCATACGGTCCGCCTGATGGAAAACGGTCATCGTAGCCTATGGACGGTGGCAACTCCAGGGTGTCACATGCGCGTTGCCGACCTATTAAAATCTTGTACACTCCTTTTTTGAAGAATCCCATTCTGTAATCGATTTAAAAATAATTGAAAGGTTGCTTTTCAATAGATTCAAAATTCACTGGCAGTTTTTGTTGTATGGCTACAGGAGGTTAAAGTCATATTTGGCTTGTGGTGTTGTAAGTACAGGAAAAACCGTAAAATGGCACCTAATTTAAATATCTATAAAAATATGGTGAGTTTAGGACTCATTCAAAGTGCAAACCTCGATAAAAGTGTAACAATGGACTTGGCTGACCCTATTCATGCCTTAGCCGTTTTATTTACTTATCAAAACAAAAGTACTTACAGCAGTTACAGTGTGGTTTATTTTAATCTCTCGGAGACACCACCAGATGGCGTTGTGCTTGCTTTTTCGAATAACTCGTCATCTCTTTCTTTGTATCTCTTTATATTTTAACTTTTTATATCTTTAACTGCCTAGTCTAGTTGGTAGTGACCTACGTAGCAGGAGGTCCCGGGATTCGAATCCTGGTCATTTATTTGTGTGTTTAACACGAATATTTGTTGCTGAGTTATGGATGTTTTCTATAAGTATTTATATGTATATCTATTACCTATATATATCGTCGTCTAGTACCCACAACACAAGCCTTATTTAGCTTACCGTGGGACTAGGTCGATAGATAGATAGATAGAATACTCTTTATTGCACACCTCAGTACATGAAGAAAAAAAACACATTTGATTAACACAGAGGCAAACAACAGGCGGTCTTATCGCTAAAAAGCGATTTCTTCCAGACAACCTTTGGGTAGCAGAAACACTAAACTGGGGTCGATTTGTGTAAGATTGTCCCAAAATATTTATTTACTGTTTATACGGTGTATTGCGATAAGTTCCCGCCCATGAGGCCACAATAGGATTCTATCCTATGCCACTATTAGCATGCCCACTGGAGACAGATAATAATACAGCTCTTCATAATTTCAGTATCCCATTGGTTCGTGGCGACAGCAGCACACTGCGTGTCGCGTGCGCATCCCAGAGACATCGCCGTGTGGCTTGGAGCACTGGACACTGCGGGATCCGGGACTGCCAGGAAACTTGGGTGAATCATTATTATATATTTTTCCCTTCACTACATAGTATAAAACAAAGTCGCTTTCTCTGTCCCTATATCCCTATGTATGCTTAAATCTTTAAAACTACGCAACGGACTTTCATGCGTTTTTTTTAATAGTTAGAGTGATTCAAGAGGAAGGTTTATAAATGTATAATATTAATCCGTGCGAAGCCGGGGCGGGTCGCTAGTTTAACTATAAAACTTTCGTAAGACTTGAACATATTAATGAATATTTAAAACGACTTACGTTATTAAGTAAATTTTCGTTTGATATATTTCGATCTTCAGAGGCAAGTAGTCGTGCATTACCAGCGTGCGTAGCCAAGATGCCAATCGCTCACGCTTAATAACGTACCGTAGCTACCTCTCTCTACACTCTTACTTATTAGTGTGACAATGACATTTGCGTTTCGTTAGCGACTGAGCGTGAGCGATTGGCATCTTGGCTACGCACCCAGTAGTGCACGAATTGCTTCTGTCGCAGGTGGTCGCTCCTGACGCTTCTTCATAAAGATCGAAACACGTCGAGCGAAAAAAAAAAAAAAAAAATACGTGTAAATTACGTGAGTGACCCGTTTTAAATATTGTTTCATATCTTTTTCTCCTTCGTTTTCCCGGCTTATACCACGACTCATGTAGGGAGCATGGGGTCCGCGTTGGTAACCAATCCCAAGATTTGGCGTAGGCACTAGTTTTACGAAAGCGACTGCCGATGACCTTCCAACCCAGAGGGTAAACTAGGCATTATCGGGATTAGTCCGGTTTCCTCACAATGTTTTCCATCACAGAAAAGCGATTAGTAAATACATGTCCCAAAACTCAACGATAAGCCGGCACCACACGATGGAGCTGCTTATTAAATGCTGCTGCTGCTTAAAAATATATCTCAATTATTTTCACAATGCCCTTTTCTCAATGGCGTGTGCCTGTGATCGCTCATCATCGCCGATTATGAAGACTAGATAATGATAATGCAATAAGTTGATAAAAAGACAAGTTTGCTCGCGACAGTGATTGCTGTCAAATGTGGATTACTGTTTAAAATTATCAGATGGTGACAAACTGTCTTATCCAGGCCACAATCCCCTTGGCATCTGAGCCCTGCAGAACCAACAAGCGTATACACATCCTGTAATTGTTTTTTGTGCAATGATTATTTTATTATGACATAGAACGTGTTTATTGCGAATGTAGTCAATTTACCTTAATATACCGACTTTTTGACAGAGTTTCATGTGTCACGGCTTGACTGATGAATTAGCGAAGTGCCAGCGATTGATCGATTTTATGTGTATAAAACGCGAAATTTTAAATTGTAATTTTTTATTCTTATTTAATTTCTTTACAATTTATCTTCCAGGGTCATCCAAAAAATCCTCCACCCCCTTTTCCAATTCCGCATGACGCAGCCAGACCGCTACGACATCGCTCTCCTCAAACTCTCTCGACCAATCACATATGCCAGCCATATACTACCTATCTGCCTACCTGAAGCCACCCTCGAGCTGAGAGGAAAAAGCGGAGTAATAGCTGGTTGGGGCAAGACGGATGCTAGTAATGGACATACGGGGACCAATCTGCTTCGGTCGGCTACGGTGCCTATATTAAGTAAGTGTTTGTTGCTTGAAATATACACGGTGAAATTTTAGTGATTGTTTTCCTGCGGCAGGGCGATTTGCTATAGGTAGTACTTTGGAATTTTAATAGACAAACTTAAAAATGAAATAATTTCGAAAAAAATAAAATAAAAAAACCTCAAATTCTCGAACAAGATAAAAACAATAGTAACGCACTAAAACTGCAAGTAGATGGCAGTTCCTTTTAAGGATTTTTTTTTCAGTTACTTTTAAGAATCTGTAAACTGCACGTAAAATGTTTGAAGCAAAAATAAATGGAACATTTTTTTAGGTAATTTTGTTTCATTCACTCAAAAGAAGTAGTTATACTGCAGTGCTACTGCTCGTCTAAGGTCGCTTTCAAGTTTCGTTCGGCGCTTTTATTATTCTGGCATTTCTTAACATTAATAAAAGAAGATTACTCACAATAAAGAAAACAACCACTAAAATTTCACCGTGTACATAGTATGGAAGATAGTATCGGTTTCCCTAGAGATTTTATTAGAAATGTGAGGGTCAGTAAGAGCCAAAATCGGACATATAGCTCAGAGAGTTGCAGTCAAGTAGCAGTGAGCTGAACACATTACTCGTCCTCGGCCGCTGCACGCTGGTGGAGAAAGATTCATGAGTGGAAGACGTGACGTGAGGTGTCCAAGATGAACCTACGATGGTCAAGATCACGGAGAACCGTTAGATATGAAAAGTCTGAGAATAAAATATGAAATCATAATAGAAGACTTTTGTCAAGCAGATGATACCTTTCAGGTCAGCATGATGATGAATCACACACCCGTAGAATTTTTAGTAACCCCTAAAACGGGCCTATCACGAATGTAGTTAATTTACCTTTATACCCAGTCAAGTTGAGACCATGACATATGAAACCGTGTCGAACCGTCGGTATATTAAGGTAAATTAACTATATTCGCGATAGACCCGTTCAATGTTATTATTAATGTGTATATGCAAAAGTTTAAAGTGTCATAGAAATTTGTACCCTAGTTTTATTACTTGTTTAATATATGCAGGTACAGAGCAGTGCATAAACTGGCATCAGCGAAAGCAGATCACGGTTGAAATCCACTCGGAGATGATCTGCGCTGGACATTCGGATGGACACCAGGATGCTTGCTTAGGTATGTTTTAGATACACCAGACTCAGCTTCCCAAAATCAAGACCAAAGGCCTTACTACGACGTCTTAACGCGATTCAGTTGACGACCCAAACTGAGTCGCTTCCATACAACTGAAGCTAAACTGAATCGCGTTAAGACGTCATGGAAAGGCCCCAAGGGTCATTTTGCGTCGCCCAAAATCAGTCTTGGTGTCTGAGGAGAGAGCGCCATTTTTCTGTCCTGCTTGTGCAATTGCACCTGCTTATGCCAAATGGTAACTTGGAGTTTGCGGAAATCCGCAACGACCATGTCACCCCATAGATACCTAGAGCGCCACTGGCGTCGATCTTCCAGGCGGCCGCGGTATGCTTGTTGGACCTTACGGTCTTCCTTCATTCTCTCCAGGGGCCGAGCCAATGGAGTCAATGACCTCTCGTTTCTCCTATGCTATTAGGTTCAACCACCATGTCTTCAATTTCTAAGTTGTTTAGAACTCTCCAGCTTCTATCCGGCTGTTGCTTATCCCATAGGATTTTACGAAAATTCTCCCTTCCGTTACTAGAAGCGTCTAAAAATAGGTATCGTAAAGTCGTATTTTAAGGATTTTTATGACGATTAAGTATTTTATAATTCAAGATTAGGTTTATAGTAAGTTACCTGCATCCAATACGAGGATTGATGGTAAGCATATTCAGATCCCCCATTATTTGTTATTTTTATACGCCAATTCTAAATTTATCATTTTCCATTTCCTCAGGTGACTCAGGAGGCCCCCTCATAGTCCTCGACAGTGGAAGATACTACCTAGCCGGCATCACGTCAGCAGGGTTCGGCTGCGGCGTAGACCACCAGCCCGGGATATATCACAACGTGCAGTTCACCGCCAACTGGCTCCGTAGCATCATCAGCCCTAACCCCAACTATATCGACTTCTGAAGATACTTAGCTGAGAGAAACTCAGTCCACGAGAAAATTGACAAAACTCAAACTATTCTGATTCTGATTCTGAGACGACGTCACCGGCGTTTTGGCATCAAGGGCGGTGCGCGCGGCAAGGCGCGCCGCAGTACGCCAGCCGGCGTCGTCGAGCACGATACTCAACGCTTGATAATATAATCCTAAGATATTCGAAACGGTTCCCCTTGTCTTCGCATAATTTTTGTATGCATAATTCTGTTTTTTTTTTTTTAATACTACGACGGTGACAAACAAGCATACGGCCCGCCTAATAGTAAGCGGTCACCGTAGCCTATGGACGCCTACAATACCAGGGGTGTTACATGCGCGTTGCCGACCCTTAAAAAAAGGAGGATTCGCTGTGTTGACAGCCAAACGGGCCAAGTGCTCCGTGGGTCCTCAGCTGTCAACACAGCGAATCCTCTTGGAGCTCTGGCGACCTTACTCACCAACAGAAACACAACACTATGAGTAGGGTCTAGTGTTAATAAACTGCGGTTTTCTGTAAGGTGGAGGTACTTCTCCAGATGGGCTCTGCTCCAGATTTGAGCGAGACGACATTCGTTGTGCTGTGCCCTACCACACTAAACGATATGCATCCGCTGTGCCCATACCTCTCTGTTTGACATAATCTTTATAGTCATAATTGGTTTTACGCATAAACTGTTATGGCATGGTCGAGTTTAGCATAATTTGATTTCGCCGAATTTAATTTGTGCTTGGACACAGTCCGAACCTAGCGTAACCCACTTTTTAGTATGCCAAGATATTTTCAGACAAAATAGTATTCGACATATTGTGCAGTATGCCAGATTACGTTTCAGCTACATTAAGATTCGGCGAAAAGAGATTATACCAAGGCCGTTATGACAAAAGCGTTTTGGACAAAACAAAGTATGCAAAATAGAGGGCACCCACTCAAAACATGTCAACTAAAAATACGTGAGTGTTTCCGTAATTTATAATACTACCAAAACTGTTCAAACACCAAGTAAGGATATTGGGAGTGAACATATTGTCCCTTCTTGGTCTTAACACAGACAACTTATGGAACCACCTGGTTTCGAAGCGGCATTAGCCTTAACACCAATGGGAGCTACCGTATTGTCGCTCACCAAGCAGCTACTCATGCATGGGTCCTGTGTCAGTATGAGAGAATTGTCAAAATGACGTTTGAAACATTCCACCAGCGCCCCTAGCGGAAAATCGACTCGCTGTAATCCTCATTGTAGTGACTTCTGAAGGGCATTTTAAGCTATTGAGGCTATACCAAGATGGCGTATTATCGGTTTCTGAAGATCAAAAGGAATACACTACAGTCTACTGATGAAAACAAAATTTCTTAAATTCGAACGCAGAAGGTGTGTGAATATGAACAATATAGACTTATAAAGTTAGCTATTTTCGACTTTATAGATGAGAGTAACCCAATACAAGTACTTTAATATCCATATAGGGTAAAAGAACTGGATACCCAATCGGTCGAAGAAAATGACGCCATAAACCTGCAGCAATTGCGACTCTTTTTCATATAGTCTTGTTTGGAACGTGACGTTCCGTAAGTGCCAACAGCCTATATACTTTTAACAGTGTTGGTAGTTCTGTGTATGAATTTGACACTTAATGCTTACGCCAGTAAGCTCTTTTTCGTACGAAACATTTATGGTTTTGTATCATCATCAATGCGCGCAATGTCATTCTGACCCACATTTTTGACGATTCTGTTTCTTTTAATAAGTCAATGTTAATATCTGATTCTCACGGGAGTTTTCTATCAAGCTTTTAGCAGATTTAGATAACCTCATTAAGGGTGACTCACAGTACAACAAGGCTCTCCGAGCCCTCGCTTGACGCTTAAGGTTGAAATTGACACATCGTACCGACTTAACCGACTAAGAACACCCAAATATTCCGAAATATTAAATTTCCAAATTTTACCATCCCGACGTTTTATAAATCCGTATTCGATATCAAAATACCGCATTTATAATCCGACCTATCAAAACTCCGACTGATGAAAGCACAAATATTTAAAATTCCGATTATGATAATGAATCTAATAATTGATTGATTATGTAATTCGGTTTTTTTCTGTTTTGATTATCTTTGTTTTAATTTTGATGATCGGAATTTTGATAGGTTGGGAATTTTTAATCGGGATTGTAAAGTTTAATTTTTAAAAATTCGGCATTTAGTTTTTAGACATATGTAGTGTACACCGGCCCCTTTCTACCGTAAAGGATGACTCACACCTGAACGGGACGGGACGGGAAAATCTGTCAGTTTCTATAGAAAGAATCATCCCGTGACAGCTGGGAGCCCTCGGAGGTCACGTGACGTTTTTTAAGCGCGCGGTTGTTTTGCGATAAACGCTGCGTTACACGCAATGCGTTAGACGCAGATAATTTCAATTCAGGTAATATACGAGTACTAATAGACCTTTGTTTTACGCGGTTGACGCAGGAGGTGAAACATACGGGGCAAACGCATTCCGTTAATCGCATGCGTCTAAACGCTGCAACTGCCGCACAAAACAACCGGGCGCTTTATACTCTGACAGATCATCCCGGGCTGATCACATCCCGTCCCGTTGTATTGTGTCATCCTAAACTCGTCCTTTAGTCTAGCCTGAACGAGACTTGAAATACGTGACTATCTCGCCATTTTCTTGCATTTATTTTTTATTTATTTAATTAAAAATAATCTTAACTTTGATTTGATCTCCCATTTTGTATGCAACATTTTTACTTATTTATTTTATCGAAGTGCAATTTTATTGTGAAATTAAAATGAGTTATTAAGTTTTGTTGTTTTATTTTGGAACTACTGCGTAAAAGGCAAAGGAAAGTTTTATCCATCTTAGATTTTTGGGCAAGGAAAAGTGGAAGAATTCACAACTCTATAAATGCCCATCGCTTTGCCAAGAACACACCCGTGGCCCCAAATTTCTCTGCCATATCCCTCATATTCGCCTTAGGGGGCTGTAGTTTCTATTTAAAAATAATAGTCAATTTCTTTTTAGAGACCTAGGCCAAGAAAATAAGATCAATAAAAAGCATTTCCCAGTTATCTGGATATCGTTTTAATACCTCATAAGATCCTAAAGACGTTTAAAGAGCTTGCACAATTACAGGAGTTGAGTTTGCCTTTAGGAGTCAAGTAACTGCTTAAATTCTTTTTTTTAATGACACGTTGGACGGAAAAGATGGTGGCACTTTATTACCAACTATTTTAACGTATCAGCGAATAGGTTAAGGCATTCCCTACCAGTCAACCAATGGGCAAAAACAAAAAGGTTTAAGTTGCATGGTCTTTTGAATTAAACGGACACGATTCATTAAAATCGACGTCAATCCAACTTACAAACAATGTAAACAAGCCGCCATATTGATTGTAACCTTACTTTTAAGTTTTTAATGAAATCTCCAAGCTTAAGTTATTTATCTTATGTTTTGTATGTTACGATAATACGACCGTTTCAGTAGTGTATAGTTTCAATGGTGTAGTGTGAAAATACAAGAAGAAACAGTGATAAAACATGTGATGCCTTTTGTTTACATTGTTAGTATGTTCCATTGACGACGATTTTATAGCTGATTTTGAATCAGATCGCTACGCCTGTGATTACGATTTTGAGCGTAGCGAAGTACTCATAGGCACGAAATGTGAATTTGGTCTTTTGGGGCACATAGAGGTTTACCCACCTACAGTGCTTTGACCCTCTTAAACGCTTTAAGACGTCATGGTAAGGCCCATGGGGTCTTTTCATGGCGTCTTAGCGCGATTCAGTTGACGACCTACACTGAGTTTATTCCATACAACTGAGCCTAAACTAAACCTAAACTGAACCGCGTTAAGACGTCATGGTAAGGCCTCTGAGCACAGTTAAGAACCTTAACTCTTAAGACGTCTTAATGCGATTCAGTTTAGGTTCATTTTAGCCTCAGTTGTATGGAAGCGACTCAGCTTAGGTCGTCAAATGAATCGCGTTAAGACGTCATGGCCTCACCATGACGTTCCTCACCAGTTCCCAAGAAAATTAAAAATGATTTAATTTTAATGATTTGTTTTAGGGGTAAACCTGGAGTATTGTAGTATAAAATGGTATAGAGTGATAGTCGGTTATACTAATGGAATAGTAGAAATTTTGGCATTTTTATTTATTGTTGTTTAAAAATCATTGAATGTTAAATTGGAAATTTTGCATATGTTTTCTATTCAGAATCGCAAGTTCTTTCAATCCCAGGAGAAAAGAAGTGTCCAACGTTTTATTTCTATGTCGCCACCATTTTTACATAGATTTAGAATGGCGGTAGCGCAATGGAAAGTTTGAAAAATGTATGGAAGTTATATAATTTAAAGTTTCGTGAGTCATACTGACATTAAATTGCAACCGTTAACACTCACGTATTTTTATCACAATAGGCGTGACATGTTTCGACTGCATCGGGCTATTGCAATTTAATATCTGTATAGAAGTTTTTAAACAGATGCCTGTTAAGTCGATGGTCGTGGGTTCGAATCCCGGTAAGGGCATTTATTTGTGTGAAAAACACAGATACTTGTTCCTGAGTCATGGATGTTTTTTATGTATTTATGTGTTTGTATATTATGTATATATATCGTTGTCTGAGTACCCGTAACACAAGCCTTCTTGAGCTTACTGCGGGACTTAGTCAATTTGTGTAAGAATATCCTATAATATTTATTTATTTTTCTCCTACCAGAATTGAAAGAGATCGCGGTTCTGAATAAAAAACATACAAAATTCCAATTTAGCAAAAAAACTATTTTTGGAAAATAAAAACAAGTTAAACTGTGCATATGTAAGTGTGTGGTGACCTCATTTTCTTTGTAAACGATGAATAATGCGGTGTATATGCTATGACAAAGCTTCTTCCATCAACACATTTCACTAACCTTTTGTGACCTCTATCTCTATGACAGAAGGTATACCCATAGTCAGTAAGAGTTGCTGCTTGCCCCAGTGACCTCAACCGCAGGTAAGGAAAAAAAAAGGATTAAGTTACAGTCCATGGAGAATGAATCTGCTAAACCTTGGAGAGTATATTGACCTCTGTGCTTTTTTTTGGTGACGCACAGACAGCGCTGCTTCTGTTAAAAATAAGGCAGGGCGTGTCGGGCCACGCTCAGTGTAGGGTTTCGTAGTTAACCGTTCGTCACAGTAAGCGAGCCTAGAAGGAGAATAAAGGAGTATATTTGCAGCTCTTACGACTTATACACCCTTTTAACAATTCAATTAAATTCTATTTATTTGTTTAAAAAATAACAAAGATCAAATTTTTTGTTAGTATAATCAATGTCAGTGGTGTTAGTACTTAAAAACTAAGTTAGATTTAACATTCAAAATTATTTCATTTAATACAGGACAACACACGTGGTCAGCTATCATCTTTAACCAAGAAGATACGTTTTTACCAAAAAAACTAAAATTTCTTAACTGATTTAGACTTACAAAATAATTTTCCTACAAATTTTTCATAATACTAAATTTTTTTCATATTTCCTGGACTCACGGTTCAAAAGTTAGAGGGGGAGAGGGACACATTGTTTTTAAATACCGGAAGAATTAATTCCGAAAATATTCATTTTACCAAAAAACGGACGGGACGGAGCGGGATGGGACGATCTGTCAATTTAAATGGATAGAATCACGTCCGAGCTCAGAAGGCCTACCACGAACCACGAACGAAGTTTCACCTCTCTGTCGCACTTGAGTGAGAGATCACATGTGCGAAAGGGAGGTATACTTTCGTCTCAGAGTCCTCGGAGATCACGTGACGTTTTCCATAGAAACTGATAGATCGTCCCGGCCCGTAAATCCTTATAACTTTCATGATTATTGAAACAATTTTTGGACTTAAAAAAAAAAACCTCTATTCTTTTTAAATACCTACCATCCGTATTCCATCGTTCTAGGATTGTAACAAAAAAAACACCTCGCGGTTTGTCAGCGTGATTGGTATTATTTGATATATATATCCATGCTAAATCACAGCTTTCTACCACTAACGATCACTGAGCTTAGTCGAAGACGGATAGACAGACATACCTACTACGGAACCCTAAGACCGCAACTTCGGGTCAAATGCTAAACCATAGACAATACAACTGCAGACACTCATGGTGCCTGTAGGCTCTCGACCGAATGTCTCGAACGAATGCAACCCTGTACACACTCGTTCGAGCACCTCGGGCGAGGCTCGGACCAGAGATTCCATTATTATTATTACACACGTATTTTTTCTCAACGTGATCAAAGGAGCATAAGACTTCCGGGGTGGGGGCTTGTGACAGTTGTGTCGTCAGAATTGGACCTAATGAGGACTACTGCGAGTCGTTTTTCCGCTAGGGGCGCTAGTGGAACGTGGGTCCTGTGGGAACATTTCAAACGTCACTTTGACAATTCTCTCATACTGACACAGGACCCACGCATGAGTGGCGCCGCCGACGTCACGTTAGCCTTGAATCTTGAATTCACTATATTTTCGACAGTTTTTATTTGACGAACAAAAGAAAAAATATATGTACAATATTTTTTAATAATGAAACCGACGGACTTAACACGTTCCCTGTGCAGCTAGGAACAGTAGGAACCAGAAATTGACTCCCCACGTGCAATTATAATTTTTTGTAAATACCTTTTATACAGTATATATTACTATTTTGATGCATTTAACGTCATTCACGAAGACCATTTTTCCTATTTTCCTATTTTTCCGAGTGTCTCACATGTGATGCATGCACGTACTAGCTCACAGCCCGGTGCATCACATGCGATACATACACGTTTTAAGGCAATTTGACGTATCCGTTGATCGTGTATCTGTGGTTTACGTCAGTCTATGACATATAAACGGAGAAACAAAAGCCTCTCTTGACAGGCCACGAAATAGTTATCAGCCACCTTCATGGCATAAAAGATGCAGAACCGTCAGCCAGGCCTTCGATACAGTCCACCTTACCCCGCCGCCATGACCTGACCAAAATTCCTCGCCGTAACAATAACATTTTCCAAAAAAACTGCATTGGGTGCTATAAATTAATTACCGAACAGCACACCTACCGAAGGTCCCAAATAGGCGAAGCAAATAGGCACCGAATGCTTGAGGTGCAAAAAAGCATTGTGTTAGGTGCTTCAATGCTTGCTATTAAAAAATCCTTCAGTTTTTTATTAAGTTTTTTCGCCAGTATATTTGATTATAATTTTGATTAAATTATCAAGTGCAATAAAAGTCATATTCGGTAAGAAATTCGCTTTGGTTTGTATTTCAATTTTTTTTTTGGTGTTTTATTTGTAATAGTCATAACCTGGCAACATTATATAAATGTCACCCGGATGCGCATGTTTTTTGTGAAGATGTTCGTAGCCAGTATGTGCACGCAAATAAAAAAGACCTAGCTCACACGTGTACATTTTGGCAAAGCCGTAAGTGTACAGGGGGTCGTATATCATCAGTGATGCATGCACGTCTCATCCATACCCTAAAATGCCATACATATGATGCACGCACAGGGAACGTGTTAATAGATTTTTTAGTCGTCTAGCCTAGACTTTTCGCGCCTTTCTGCTTCTATGAGTAGTCGTAAATAACAATAAAACGGTGAATAAAATGAATAAATATAAATATTACAGAACGGTCTTACGTGCACAAACCGGTCCCACGGGTAAGTCGACGACGATATATGTAATAGATAGACACATATAAATACTTAAATATAGAAAACATCAGTCACTCAGAAATAAATATTTGTGATAAACACACAAAAGCCCTGACCAGAATTCGAACCCGTAATCTCCTGCTTCGCAGGGTCACTTCACTGCCGACTAGGCTAGGAGGCCGTTAAATAGTCCCAATCAAAAAACTTTTTCAAAAAAACTCTCTTACATTAACCAGGAATCATACTTATTAACTTAAGTCGCTCATTACATTATTTTTCAAATTCAGAACATCTTCATTAGGTAATAACACTAATAACTCGCTATTGGACAAAGAAATTGCACATTCATTGCAATGGTTCCAACCCGCTCGCACATTGAGACATGTTCAGCCTAAATGGACATACTTTTACATTTACACAACGCTATCCAATCTAAAATACACCTTAATTGAATAACAATACGTTCTAAAATGAAATAACAGTGTAAACTGATTAAGTGAACCGGTCGAAAATTACCGTGCAAGCTGAAATGAACTTTAAACTAATACGCTTAAGGCTGAGAATGTAATGTCTTAAGTCTGGCTAAGTTAGTAGAACGTGCAGCAAATGTCAAGCTCTAGTCGACGAGAATGCCGCGTCCGCGTTCGTTGTGTTCCAAATTCGAAATTTAAAATTTTATTCCTCGATTCCGTATTCGTTTGTTATTATTTGTTTTGTGAAATGGCGGGATTGAAACTGTTTTTTTTAATGGCTGCAATGGCGTCGGTTCTCGATGGCCAGACCTTGGGAGGTAAGTGAAGGGTTTTTTTTATCAGGGTTAAATTACAACATTTTTACAATGAAAAAGCGACAAAGTATAGAGTAATGCTTTTACATAATAACATATGAAAACAATGTTTAATTTTTTTTGTTATATAATAATGTTTAGAAAGATTCTCACAATTGTTTGTCTGCGTAGTGAGAGAAATTCCACTAGAGAAATTGTGGTACAAAAAAAAATTCAAGACACTACGTAGGTAGACATCTTCAAAGAACTGTGTGTCTGTCTGTCCCTGGGATATGCCCTTGAAAAGACGCGATGGAATTTGAAGGCTATTTTTGGAACCCGTTCGCCTTTTGTCATGTTTTATTTAATATTAGAGTGAAACACAAAACGACGTTACTCTTTTTTGTGGACAAAACAAAAGTTAAAGCCAATAAAGGCTGGTTTTCTTATTTAACCCTTATCCACATTATAGGGTACTCCTTTTCTATCGAGTTTTATGTTAATAATATGTTACAAGGGATGAAAATAATATATTTCCGGCGAATTGAATTCCGAACGAAGCGATGGATTCGATGGAATCCTGAGCGTAATGGAAGATTCAAGCGTTAACGCCCAAGACGAAAATAATTTTGATACCGTGTGACACATACTGCTTTTCATACCAACCAAGAGGAAATAAAATAAACAAAAGGGCATTGTACCTAGGATGCTGGCGGCATTTCCTCGTTGTATCGCAATGCTGATACGTTGTCCGAGGAAGCCACCAGCTGTGTTATGTTATTATGATTATTGTGTTAACATGGACAATCATGTTACTTGATATAAATAATAAATACCTCAATAGCCATGACTAATCAAAACGACTCGCCCTGCGTTCCTACAGATGCGACTTAATTTGAGATTATTTTCAGTCAATAAGTCCGTTATTTGTACACAGCTGCATGTTTTTCTGGAATGCGGAGGCTGCAAAAGTATATGATATGCTCTAATTAATGCACAAACAAAACAGTGTCAGTTATTTTTGCGCGCTCCGTTGAGATATTATTGCAGAAAAGTACGTAGTTAAATCTAAATATGTTAACTACTTATTTTGTCAAGTTATGTACTTGAAAATCACTTTTTTCAACTTTCACGATTCTTACACATCTTAAAATTTACTACAACGAGGCTTAATTGCGTAAAACATTGAAAACTAACCTCCAACGTTTCAAGGGCGACATTGCCGTGGTTCCAGAGTCTTTCTCCGAGGCCACGGGGGCTTAGTTTTCAACGTTTTACACGAATAAGATTGTAGATTTTAAAATTACTTGAATATGTAATCATAATTTTAATTAGAAAACTCCTGAGTGATGATGACATATTAAAATACTTATATTATCGGGTTACTCACGTCAATAAAGTCGAAAATAGCTCGACATGTTTCATGCGTCTGGCCGCGGCGGGTGTGTGTAGAGCAGCCGCCAACATGTCACGCTAGTAGTGGAAAATGGGTGTACAGGCTCAGACAGACAGACAGGTGTAGAGATGCTTTTTAGTATTAGATTGTTGGAGCCTCAAGACCTCTCCCAGAACCTTGAACAGACATCATCAGACTTCTGATGATGACGAAGAAGTTTGCCTCCTGCTTCCACGAACATTTGTTTAAATTACTCTCATAATAATTAGATTAATTAATAAATTGGTTGATAATTAGTGTAATGCATTAATGATTACATATTGCTATATTATCACTATGACGTCACAGTACTTACCAATTGGTAACATGTAGGCAGGGGGTGTTGCTCCGCGCTTTACATAGACACAAAATCTTCCGCCTATGGGTGGTATAAACTGTCAGGGTTTGCATAACGCACATTACCTCACGGGTGCGTTCAGATATATTTATACATCAACTAACTAATTCATATTTAACAAATTAATACTAATAAATAATCAATAAAAACGTGTTCTTAAAGTATAAATAATGTTTTAAGAGAGGTATGGATACAGCGCATGCATATGGTTTAGTGTGGTAGGGCACAGCCCAATGAATGTCGTCTCGCTCAAATCTGGAGCAGAGCCCATCTGGGGAAGTACCTCCACCTTACAGAAAACCGCAGTTTAATAACACTATACCCCTACTCATAGTGTTGTGTTTCTGTTGGTGAGTGAGGTCGCCAGAACTCCACGAGGATTCACTGTGTTGACAGCTGGGGATCCACGCAGCAAAGCTTGCCCCTTTAGCTGTCAACACAGCGAATCCTCTTGGAGCACTTTTTAAAGGGTCGGGAACGCGCATGTAACAGCCCTGGAATTGCAGGCGTCCATAGGCTACGGTGACCGCTTACCATCAGGCGGGCCGTATGCTTCTTTGTCACCGTCGTAGTATTAAAAAACACTTGTAGTATATAAAAAATTAAAAAATCTTTTAAAAATAGGTAACATGAGATGTTACCTATTTTTAAAAGATTTTAAAGTTTGTTAGAAGACGCGAATTTTGTCATTTTTATTCTTGTACTATGACAAGAGACGTCACATATCACACTTCAAATTATGATTTTACTTAAAACGTGACATTTACCACTAATCTTGGTCAATCGAAACGAGTCCGGTTTCTTGACAAACAACCTTGTACTATGATATTTAGCGGCGGTACGGCGTGACACACCGCTGACGCTTGAATTGGACTATATATTCACTATAAAAGCGCCAAATATAGTCTTGCAAGCCTTTTTTGTCAGTAGAAGAGAATGTAGATTATGTAGAGTAGGATTCCACAATAATGTCGTATATGTGACGCGATTCTAATACTTCTAAAAACGCTTAGACAAGAAGAAAAAATATAAGAGCCTGGGCAGAGTAACTTTTTGTACCATTCGGGGTCGAAACTCTTGGTCCATGGAGTCCCAGCGCACGCAAGTTTTTCGTAGAAATCGCGAAACGTCTGGTTGTTACTGGTGACCGATGACGGCATTGGGATACAAGGAGGAAATGCCGTGCAGTGTGTCTTTTCTAAATACCTACCTCTACCTACCTTAACTCTAAAATAGGTCCTTGATCGTCCTTGATGCTGGCAGCATTTCCTCGTTGTATCGCAATGCTGATACGTTGTGCGAGGAAGCCACTAGCTCTTCGGTCACCAGTAACATCAACCAGACGTTTCGCGATTTCTACGAAATCATTTTACTCTAGTGTTATTTTGTGTTTTCAAAATAGAAGTCAGGGTCACAACACAAGTATCGAAGAGGAATTCAATAAATAATATCGCATCACCTGTGAAAAGGAGAACTGTGACTTCTGTGTGTAATAGATTTGTGATAAAATTATTTGCAGTCCTAATAACGTGTTTTCTACTCCAGCACTTTTATCTGTCAATTAGATGACTTGCAGCGATATTAAAAAAGTAAATATTATAACGTTGTGTTTGGTATTCCATAAGAATACTGCGCATATGAATTTTCATACAATATATAAGCACTGTTGGTTCATTTTTATTTCTATAGTGGGCATACGACATCTCATCTTCCACATTCTGTCACCTATCTAGATTTTGCTTTTTTCGCTATTTTGGCTACCATAGAAAAACTAGCGTATGCAACAGCTCATAATTGGTTCTTAAAACTCTCAAGTTTTATGTTACACTTTGACTTTGACTTCGAAAAAATGTTGACATAATGGGCGACTCCGTGTATTCTAGAACCACAAGCACCCAAAAGTCCCAAGCCCGGTAATAGCATACCATTAAGGGCTAAACGGTAAAGGTACCACACGGTGTCACGCTACACTTTAAACGCGTGCCTTCACCCTAATTACCTAAAAGATGAGTTACCCAGAACAAAGAGGTTTTACGCTCGAGATGCTGTCACGGTGCGGGATCCGTGTCACCAAAATTGTGGAACGGGGTCACGTACAGTCACTCATCATCATCATCATCGTCATCTGAACAAGCACTCTAACGCCTTGACAATAGAGGCGTGTTCAGATATTTCTGAACACCTCGGACGCTCCGATATATGTGATGGCGACTGTACATACGTACTTGCTTAATATGTGATTTTAGTAAAATGTCGCTTGTTGATAAGGTGATTCTATACGACTTTTTAAGACTAATTTGATCTCATTATTTTAGAAATTACAGAAAAAAAAGAAATTCATCGACAATTTACATCCCTAATGGTAAGTATATGGTATTTTTAACGACCAAGTCTACAAATATTCAAATATCTCTGTTTTTTTTGGAAACTTAAATAGCCCTATCTATCTACACAACCCTAAATACCATAATACATATAGTTTTTACATAAAAAATAATCAAAATTAATTTTGTCCCTACATTATTGAAATATTTATTCTTTCAGTCCACTTTCTGAATCCATTCATTTTCTGAGTCCATTTTCATGAATTTTTAGAATTAGACTGTTTCACAATTTTGTAATTGGGTGTAGGTAAGTGTGCTTGTGGTGTTTCTTATCTAATGTGAAAGCTGCATTTTGCTAAGGAGAAGAAACACGACTGAAGTATGCAGTGTAAATATTTTGTACATATTTAATTTAAATTAATATTCTAGAGTTTAAGTAAACAAATATTGTACGCCTTATAGGCAGGTTATAGTGATACTACCAATAATAACATGTTACCCCTCTGTACACCTATAATCAGACAATAAATGATTTCAATTTCAATTTCAATTTCAATCATCATGGTGTAAAAAAATAGTATTGACACCCCTATGGCAATTATTTTCAAAAGTTGACGCAACTAACCAAGATTCTAAAATGTTATAATATGGCTACCGATAAAGTGGGTGGCCCTCTACATCCCTAACAATTTTTGTCCTAAAATCACTTGCCCTAACCGTTTTGTCCTAACGGGCATTAGCTCTAACGATCTATTGCCATAACAATTATTTTCCATAACGTAATGGTTGCCCTAAAACTCATTTGCCCGAAGCATTTTTGGCATAACATCAATAACCCTAATGTGTTTTGGCATATTCATCGCGATCCCTAATAACGTTTGTCCTCATATCTCTTGCCATAACTATTTTATCCTAACCGGCATTAGTCCTAACAATCAATTGTCATAATAATTATTATCCATAATGTAATGATAAGTAGTCCTAAAACTCATCTGTTCGAAGCATGTTATCATATACATACGCAGTCTTGTACCAGTTTTAACCATATTTTAGTTAGACTGTACCAAAGGTGGGTCTTATAAAATTTGGTCGAAAGTGGTGTAATTATGACATATATTTGAAATGATTGTAACGTATATAACAAGTCACAATAAGCAGCTTTTAATTGAAAAACTTTTTTCTAAAATTAAAATGGCTGAGATCGAGCGCTTCGAAGATCGAAGTTTAAGGCAGGTCGGTTTAGGTACGACGACGAGCGAAGCCAGGAGGAGTGTTAGGTTGAACTGCGACCTAACAGCGCGCGAGCCGAGCGAGCGAAGCGAGCGTGCCGCGGCAGCGGCCGGCGAAGCGCCAGAACCGACTTCTTTACATAACACTCTTTACAAACTACAGTTTTGTATTAATTAATTAATTTGGGCTAAGAATCGTTAGGACAAATAATATTACGTAGGTATTACAATAATAGGATAAACGTCATTAGGCCATATAAAATTAGGTAAAATAATGATTAGGACATATGATCAATAGGGCAAATAGTCATTATGGAACATAACATTAGGATATGTAATCAATATGTCAGGTGACATTAGGACATCTAACATTAGGGCAAACTAAAATCATCCATTTAATAAGAGGGCAATCAAAAATAGGCCAAATGAGTGTTAGGACAAATGATTATTATGGCAAAAAAGGATTAGGGAACGCAAAAATAGGATAAAAAACTTTAGGGATCCCAATATAGATCCCGATAAAGTGGCACCTTTTTAACAATCACATACGATGTTAAAGTCTTTCCTGTGAACAAAACAAAAGTCTATCTTTATCGGTTTGCATTTGCGTCATGAGACAGATAGACGGGCAGCACAAATATTCGCGTACGAAAATCAAGACTAAAACCTATTTTGCTATTTAACAGAACTGGCTTTGAATGTAGCCTTTCTGAGTCAAACACAAAACGATATTAATATTTCCTGTGGCTACCCAAAAAATAAGAATCATGAAGACTGATTTCACATTACTCTTTTTCTATCGAGTTGTGTGATAAAAGTTATTTACTAGGCCCACAAGCTGTTAACTATTTATTGTCCACAGGAAAGACAACTTGTGTGATGATCTGAACTGTAGAACCAATATTTTTTTGTTATAGAGTCTGCTGGTTAGCTTTTGTGTAAGGGTTAAATTGAACTTTATGGGTAACCTTTTGGCAAGTCCACCGAAAAGAAGTGTAACATCGTTTTCTTTTGACCCAAAAATATAATAGGTACTATTTTTATGTCTTGAATTCGGTACGCAAATATTTATTCTGTTCGTCGAGTAAGAGATAAGGTACAATAAACTACAGAGATATGGATACAGCCAAAGTGCCAAAAATGTGTAAACACGACCTTAATGTTCAGGCAATAAAGTCTTTGCCTGTATTCATATTTTTGTAGTTGACAATACCATAGCCTGACAAGAAATACCATTTTAAATTTAACAAAAACTATTATATTGAGCGAGACGAGTCGTCTCGCTCAAATCTGGAGCAGAGCCCATCTGGGGAAGTACCTCCACCTTACAGAAAACAGTTTAATACCACTAGACCCTACTTATAGTGTTGAGTTTCTGTTGGTGCGTAAGGTCGCCCGAGCACCAAGAAGACTTTTTTTAAAGGGTCGGCAACGCGCATGTAACACCCCTGGAGTTGCAGGCTTCCATAGGCTACGGTGACCGCTTACCAACAGGCGGGATGTATGCTTGGTTGTCACCGTCATAGTATTTAAAAAAAATGGTGAGTGAGTTGTAAAGAGAAAAATAGAAACAATCTTATCCCCAATCAAAAAGTGGTGGAGAGGACATATGCGCGTAGGCATTGGTATCACGAATGTGGTATTTTATCTAGGTATTCAAGTATTTATCTGTACCTACCTATTATTTTGTATATTATCATCATCCACACATATGCTCACTGTATGACTAGATCGTATATTTTTTTCCTTTTTTTCACATTCCAGGACCCATGCACGGCAAAGTGGTCGTTTGCTACGTAGCCAGCTGGGCCACTTACCGCCCTGGCGCCGGAAAGTACGACATTGGCGACCTAGAGCCTTCCTTGTGTACTCACCTTGTATACTCCTTCGCGGGACTTGATGAGGAGACCATGGGCATTAAGATTATGGGTATGTAAAAATTGCATGTAGTTTTTGCGTGGTGAAAAATATTGTATTACACTCGGCAGTGTAGGAGCACAGTCCACAGTACTCCAGAGTGAGCTGCGACTACGTGCGGTGAGTGCGTGGGGCGCAGGTTCTCCGGGAGCCCCGTACGAGCGGTAACGTAGTATGAGAATCCATTAAGGCCTTGGACTTAATATATGTACAGCTCATTAAGTCTAAGTATGCTTGCATATTATATCACCATTTACGAGCAGGTGTGATGAAATAATTATTTTTCTCAAATATTTATTTTATTTATTTTATTTTATTTATTTTAGGGATAACAAACAACTATACAATATAAGTTACAGTAAGAGTAGCAAAAAATAAGAATTACAATATGTATAGTCAACAGCATTATCCACGAGTTACTTTAAACAGTTTGTAGTTGCCAAACGTGGAGCTGTTTTAGAAAAGTGTAAATACAAGATGAGGAACTGAAGAATAGAATTGGAGGTAAAGAATATTGACAATTCAGTATAATAAAATAAAGTAACATAAAAATAAATATGATCAAATGAAATGAATATGATATGATGTAAATATGATCGGAAACTGCTCTAACTTTTTAAATTTGCGTACTAACACTAAACAAACACTTGACAAAGGAAAAATTACATACAGCCAACGACCACTAGATACTTGCGACATTAAAAAAAACAAATTCTATGGTTCTATGTATATTTATGTGCGGTTAAACATGGTGCTTAAATAGCTCATTCAAATGGCATCTTTAAAAAATAAAAAAAGGTGGCAAATAAACAATTTTTTCCTTATTAACTATTTACATAGTAGTTATTTTAATTTTAATATTTCCTCACAATGTTTGAAAAAAGCACTGTACAAGCCTCGGCCGGAAGAGAGATCTCTACCACAAACTTGTCCTCGTCAGAATATTGACAAAGACGTGCATCCAAGCGTCATCTATATGAATGTTCAATATAGCGTGCAATGTTATCGCACTAATCTGATGTTCCGTTAAGTATCTAAAAGGAAACTAGACATTCTTGCATGAAGGACCTAGAAAGCGATGTTTACCAATAGCCATTTTATGATCAAACTGGTGGACTGCTCTGCTCGTCGCATGGTCCAGCACCATCTAGTTAGTAACTAACGTCGAAGGTTAGTTTTCAAAGCTTTAATCGTTTTAGTACATTTGTAAAGTACCTATGATTTTTTGGAACTTCTGTAAAGACGATAATGTAAAGATTGTTGACCTAAGGGTCAAACAAAACTATCCTACAGTATTTCCTCTGGACCCGAAATTTAAGAGCTATTAAGGTTGATTTTCGTATCTAACACTTATCCATATGAAATTGTACTCCTTTTCTATTGAGGTTAATACCTGTTTGATGAACATTATTTATTATTATTTATTTATTTAAAAAAACAGTTTACAGCATAACAGTCAAAACCAAAGCACTGCAACTGTCAAATAAAAAAGCAAAACATATAATACATACAAAAACATCGTTACTACTGTTCACTAACCACAGGAGAAAAAACTGAACTGATATATTTTCTTTCCTGTGGACAATAGATAAAAGCTTGTGGGCACGTAGTAACGATTGAATAGAACAGTGATACAATGGTTAATTAAGAGAATCTACATTATAGCCCTTAGCTTTTGGGTTATCCACAGGAAAGACTATAATATGGTTTTGTGTTGTATTCATCACCTTATCTTTATCTTTTTCAGACCCTTGGCAAGATGTCGAAAAAAATAACGGCCAGGTTGGCTACAAAGGATTCGTAGGTTTGAAGAGCCGGTACCCCCACCTGAAGGTGACCATCGCCATCGGCGGCTGGAACGAGGGCTCTCTCAAATATTCCAAGATGGCTGCCAGCGAGGAAAACAGGAGGAAGTTTATAGCCAGTGTCATTTCGTTCCTGGAGTAAGTATAATGTTGAGATCTGTTTTTGCGACACAATACAGTCATTTAACTAACAGTTCGTATATATATATCTTGGTTGTTTTGAAATTGATAATACTTAGCTAATTTTTGTAGTATAGCCAATGACGTGTTAAAAGAAATAGGTAATTATATTAAATACCTCCTTAATTACCTTATTGACGGTTATTTTTTTGTCTATTCCAGCAACTACAAGTTTGATGGCCTGGATCTGGATTGGGAGTACCCCGCCAGACGTGACGGCAGACCAGAGGACAAGGCTAATTACGTCACTTTGGTTAAGGTGAGATTAAATAAAGACTCACACTAGAATGGGACGGGAAGAACTGTTAGTTTCTATAGAACACGTCATGTGACACCCAAGGGCTCTAAGCTATCACGTGACTCTGTCTATAGACATTGGCAGATCGTCTATTACGATACAATTAGATAACATTTATTTTCAAAATATATACTGTAAGTGTTACTTACCTAACTACCTACCTCTACCTACCTTAAATCTAAAAGCTGGTGGCTTCCTCGCACAACGTGTCAGCATTGCGATACAACTAGGAAATACTGCCAGCATCCTAGGTAAAATGCCTCAAGGGCCTATTTTAGATTTACGATACAATCATATAAAGTTATAAGCGTTAAATTACTAAAAAACTAAAGCAGTCCTATCTAAGCTCATTGGCATCAGGAAATTCTTTAAGAATCAAACACAAAACGATGTCACAGTCTTTTCTGTGGACTACGGCTAACGGCTATCAAGGTTGAATTTTGTATTTAACCCTTAAGCATGACCCACACTAGCACGGGACGGGGACGGGAAAATCTGTCAATTTCTATAGAAAGAATCACGTGATAGTTCGGAGCCCTCGGATCTCACGTGACGCTTTCTATAGAAATTGACAGATTTTCCCGTCCCGCCCCGTCCCGTCCCGTTCTAGTGTGAGTCATCCTTTAATTGGCACTCCTTCTCTATTGGCTTTTACTATAAAATTCATTATTACATGCCCACAAGCTGTTAACTATTGCCCACAGGAGAGAACAGTGAGTTTCCTGTTTCTTTCCTGTGGACACAGTTAACAGCTTGTGAGCAAGTAGTAATGATTTCATACAAATCGAAAACGTCTTCGAAAAGCTTTAAAAATGGCACAAGAGCGATGATTGCTTTATTCTAGATATAACTAAAGGTACTATTTTTTACTAACTTACTTATGTGCATTCAATTGCGGTTCCAACTCACGTATTTTTATCACAATAGGCGTGACATGTTTCGACTGCATCGGGTAGTCATTGTCGGACAGAAAAAGTGGTGTTGTCAACTTCGCGGCTCGGGCATGGGTAACACCACTCTGACTGTCCGACGATGACTGCCCAGTGCATTCGAAACATGTCACGCTTATTGTGATAAAAATACGTATTCAACCGTTGCAATTTAATGTCAGTATGTCACGATAGTTTAAATTATAAAATTTGTGCATTACGTTACAGGAACTGAAGGAAGCATTTGAGCCCAAGAAATATCTCCTGACAGCGGCGCTGGGTGCCGGCAAGGAGACGATGGATGCGGCCTACGATCTCCCCAAACTTAGCCGGTAGACATAAATAAATAAATAAATATTGTGGGACAATATTTAAAACGGGTCACTTACGTAATTTAGTCGATTTTCGCTCGACATGTTTCGTTCTTTACGAAGAACGTCATCAGGAACGACCACCCGCAACAAATTAGATTACATTGCGTGAGTGACCCGTTTTTAATATAATTTAATATGTTTGAGTTTCACGAGAGTTTTATAGTTACAATTGTGGGACAATCTTTCACAAATCGACCTAGTCCCACGGTAAGCTCAATAAGGCTTGTGTTGTGGGTACTAGACGATGATATATATAATAAATAGATACATATAAATACTTAAATACATATAAAACATCCATGACTCAGGAACAAATGTGTTCATCACACAAATAAATGCCCTTACCGGGATTCGAACCCGGAACCTTCAGCTCCGTAGGCAGGTTCACTACCCTATACAACGCACATTAAAATATTTGATTTGATTTGATTTGATTGTGGAACAATCTTACAAAAATCGACCTAGTTCCACGGTAAGCTCAATAAGGCTTGTGTTGCAGCTAGACGACGATATATACATATAAATACTTCATCATCATCATTATCATAATCATTTCAGCC
The DNA here is from genome assembly GCA_949128165.1 of Lathronympha strigana. NCBI lineage: Eukaryota > Metazoa > Arthropoda > Insecta > Lepidoptera > Tortricidae > Lathronympha > Lathronympha strigana. The sequence goes on along the minus strand of OX421926.1, from coordinate 8,715,191 downwards.
GAAAGACGTCCACTGCTGGACATAGGCCTCCCCCAAAGATTTCCACAATGACCGGTCCTGCGCCACCCGCATAAATACTTAAATACATATAAAACATCCATAACTCAGGAACAAATATTCGTAATAAACACACAAATAAATGCGCTGACCAGGATTTTAACCCAAGACCTATTGCTTCGTAGGCAGGGTCACTACCAACTAGGCTATAGGCCGTTTATAGTACATTGTGTATTAAGGACGGTAAACAAGAAATAACGAACGAGTGTGAATTTAAGTCTGAGGGCTTAATTTTAACACGACTTCCTAATTATTGTACCACCCGTGATACATACAATGTTTTTCATCACACTTGCGAGGAAATAAATAAACTTAATAGGCAAATAAATAAACAATAATTATAAGTGGTAGTGTAGTAGCGCAGTCTACCGTACACCGCTGTGAGCGGCGGCACGCGCTTGTGGTGCAGGTCCTCCGGGAGCTCGTTCCAGGCGGCCGATAAAATGTATGAAAATCCATTAAGACAATGGGCTTAATACAGCTCATTAAGTCTCAGTATGCTTGCATATAATCATCATTTCGAAGCAGGTGTGATGAAATAGTACATTTACGATACAAGTGCGAATAGGAGGTTTTACAGTACATATGGCTCTTTAAATTTTTGATGCAGGCATATAAATTAGCACCATGTGTACTGTAGCATTACCTAACTAGTGCGGTAATACAAAGAAAGCCCGAGATCGTAGATGTTTGCGACCCGAGCTGCAAGCGAGGGACGTAAATGGGCATTTTCAAAAATAGGGCACCATTTTCTTTTTTTTTTAAATATAGGAAGTTTTGGGTTTTTTAGAACCAGAATCACGAGCACTATTGATTTAAACAAAGAAAAAGAGTGTCCCGTTTTTTTTGGTCAGCTTTGTAACGCATTTTTTCATACATTTCGTATGGGCCGTTACAAAACTGACCATTTTTTTTGTATGGAAAATCGAGGACCAATTTCGTTGAAAAAGGTGCACTTTTTTCTGAAAGTGCCCAAATATGCGATCAAGGGCTTTATTTATTACCTCACGTGTTAGGTACATCATTTTATGCCTACACTTGGGCAGAAATCGGCTTTTTCCGTGCGGAAAAAGACACTTTATGGCCAGGTGTGGCATAAAATACTTTCCTAATTAATTATATACATTGCAGGTACCTAGACTTCATTCACATGATGTGTTACGACTACCATGGTACGTGGGACGGCGTGGTCGGCTCCAACGCTCCCATCTCCGCTCCTGAACCTGATGTCCTGAGCTTGGTAAGTATAAACGGAGCAAAGCTTGCCCCTTTAGCTGTCAACACAGGGAATCCTCTTTTTTTTAAAGTGTCGGCAACGCGCACACCTGGAGCACGCTAACACCCCTGGAGTTGCAGGCGTCCATAGGCTACGGTGACCGCTTACCATCAGGCGGTCCGTGTGCTTGTTTGTCACCGTCGTAGTATTAAAAAAAATTGTAAGTGATTACGTATATGCAGTGACCGCCAGCTGTCTTGGAGTGAAATGGTTGGATGAAAAGGCTGAGGACCGGGTGTGGTGGCTAAAATTGGGGAAGGTCAATCTAGCAGCAGACCACAGGCTGATTAAGATTAATCCTCCGTGACCCACGCCCGCGAATTATGGGGCTTTCATGTACACACGCGTTCAAAACTGCATGGGCAATTTATGAATGAATTCATTCATAAACTGCCCATGCAATATTGAACGCGATGGTACTTTGATCCCTAATAAGTACCTCTTTCCCTAACCTCCCCCTAAATTAGACCTCGTGAATTATAATTACAATTATAAATATAATTACGTGGTACCGAAATATTCAATTTTCAACTGACGTGTAGCAAAAGTTAATATTAGTAGATTGTGTTACAAGTGATCAAAATCATATATTTCCGGCGAGGGCGTACATTGAATTCCGAATGAAGCGATGGATTCAAAATGGAGCGTAATCAGGGATTCAAGCATTAACGCCCAAGACCAAAATAATTTTGATACCGTGTGACACCTGCTTTTCACACCAACCAAGAGGAAATAAACGAAACCGAAAACAGCATCATACCAACACTAAAACCACTAGTTAATGCCCGAAAACGTAAAAAATTATAGTCCTTGAACAGAGCCACAAAGATCCCTCCCAGCAGGGAAGAAAAGTGCCACTTTGATCCCTCCGTACTTGAACAGAAAAAAACACTTCTATTAATATGTGGAGTGTTTTTTTTTTCGCAGGAATACACAATCAAGTACATGCTAGGGCATGGCGTGAGCCCATACAAGATGGTGCTTGGCCTGCCGATGTACGGACGCACCTTTGAGCTGCAAGACCCAAGCGTGGAGAAGGTGGAATTTGGCAGAACAGCCGTGAAAAGCCAAGGGTTCAAGGGACCGTTTACTAGGGAGGCTGGTTTCATGGGATATAATGAGGTAAGTCCACATATTATACAGGGTGTAAACACTGAAAATCTCAAACACCCCATATGTATGTCATTCTGAGCTGCTTTTACTAAGGGAATCGCGAAAAATAGCTCTCCCATACAAGATGTCAAGATCACACAACCAAAATTTATGAAACAGTAGTTTTTTTGTCAGCGGGTTAAAATTGGGAAACATACCGATTTGAAAACTACGCAAAAAACAATTGTCACTCGGCTCCACTGTGGTTTAAAATGCCACAGCTCATTGAGCCCGGGCTCCGCTTTGGCAACTAATTCCAAGATTTATAGTAGGCGCTAGCGCCTAAACTAGTTTCACGAATGCGACTGCCATCTGCCTTTCCAACCCAGAAGGCAAACTAGACCTTATTGGAGTAGTCCGGTCACGATGTTTTCACCGAAAACCGATTGATAAACATCAGTATTTCGTACAGTCAACCAACTGAAACCCTACGCCACTGTAGGACCACGTCATAGTGACGCTCTAAACCAGATTGTAAGAATCTCTTACCTTGTCATTTTAACATAGTTCTAGAGTGGCCTAGGGTCCTAATTGGTAGACTGTACATCTTCTGAAAAGCTCATTGGTAGGAGCCGGCAGCATTTAAACCCGCTACCTTCGGATTAAAAGTCGCTCGGCTTACCGCTGTGCCACCAACACTTACAGCTTCAAGTACTTTAAGTACTTACTCCTATGCTTAGATCAACTGACTTAGACAGTCGTTAGCACCATGGCCGACCTACCCTCGGGACCAGTCTGAAAATCAGCGCTGGATAGGTACAGTCTGTGTATTTATCTAGCACAAGCTGAGACTGGGACCCATTGCCGAGACGAGGGAATCTCAAAATTATAACTTTTTTTTTCTTCTTTATCTTCTGTTTTTTTATTCTAATGTAATGTTTTTTTTTTGTTTTTTGCTGCTTGTTTGTTTTTAATAATGTAGAAGATGTTATTTAAGTAATTTTTTTTTTCTGTAATGTTTATCTTTTTAAGGATTATCCCCAGTTGTGGCAATAAATGGATTTTTATTTTTATTTTATGTACCAGCCTTGAGTACTTACTACATTACATATCAATTGATAATGTCTCCCGTATTCTAGATCTGCATGGAGCTATCAAACCAGTCCAACTCATGGCGCCGCGAGTGGGACGACGCTAGCAGCACCCCCTACCTCCGCGACGGAGCCCGAGTCATCGCTTATGATGATCCTCAGTCCATCGCTGTCAAAGTCAAGTAAGTCACTGTGAATAGACCCCGGTGAATGTTTCCACTATCTCTTTCATTTTGGTTATACGCCTTAGGGAGATGCGTATAAAAACTGTAAATTCCATTCACATACGTCTCGGCTTTCTAATAGCCTACTTCAGTGTCCCACTGCTGGGCAAAGGCCTCCCCTCTTTCTCGAAATTCGACTCGTGTCGTGTGCACACTACGTCTCGGCTTAATAAAAAAAATATATGTCTGTTCTGTTCTGTATTTTTGTTGCATGCCAAGATTGCTCACGCAATGGGATCATCGGAAGATCAGCGCTGGCCACCCCTGGCTACTCGCTGAGATGAGACCATTTTCGTAACACTCGTGCAGTTTGTGTTATCTGCATTTTATTTGTTCCCCCTTTTGTGTCATGAATGAAACATTTGAGTATTTTAATGTGGACAAATGAAATATTCTAATAAAAATCCTGATTTAGCGATAAAAGTTCGGACATTTCACGTATCGAATGTTTGGCGCTGCGGACACTGCCGTTAATGCGTGAGTTACAATGGCGTCAAACTGTCAAATATCATTTTTAAACGCAAGTAATTTCTAAAAATCCTGACACATGCTAACTCCGCCTACATTCCGGAGATCGGGTCAAAAATCCTGACATATCCAGAGCCCAACCCTTATCCCATATATCATAGGGTTCTTTTCAAACAGAAAACTCTCGTGACTATTAGACATAATTAATATACTTGCTACTTGTATCGCGTACTCAGGTCGATATACTCAAAAGTAGCTCTACATGTTTCGGAACAGTCCGTGTCCTTCATGAGTGAGATGCGCTCTCGACGGTTGTTCTGCGCACACTGCGCGCGAGAGCCCACTGCACCCGGCGACTCGCGGCGCGGGCGACAGCGGCAGCAGTGTTCCGAAACATGTCGAGCTATTTTCGACTTTATCGACGTGAGTAACCCGCATTGATTTTACCTCAGATAACTTCTCAACTAAACCTTTACCCTCAGGTTGGCAATCTCCTATGGCCTTGGCGGCCTCATGGTGTGGAGTATCGACACAGACGATTTCAAAGGCTCCTGTGAAGTTGACAACTCCAACGACGCTTATGCAGTCTTCACGAAGACTTATGCGGAGATCCGGGACAGCCCTGTGTTGAAGGCAACTCTAAAGACCTTGAAATTACCAGATGGTGAGTTTTTTTTATATACGGCCTCTGCGGCTCTTCATCCGTGTAAAAGTTGCTTTACAAAACTTTCAATCCCGTTTTTAGCGTTCCGTAGTCAACTAGGGACCCTTATAGTTTCGCACTGTCTGTCTGTCAGTCCGTCCGTCCGTCCGTCCGTCCTTCTAATTTAACTGTATATGCAAACACTTCTTTTATCTTGAGTGCTTAATTTATCATCCCGCACGTATCTTCCTTCTAATAAGAAAATAATGATTCAAATCGATTCACGCGATCAAAAATTACCCCCGAAAACACAACATACGTAACCCGTCTAGTTTGTGTAAATTAGTAACCCAATTGCCCGAGAGATGGCGCTGTACCGTGGCAGTTGATGGGGTCGGGACGGGTGTGATCGAAGGTAGCATCGAATTGTACATTATTATAAGCATATTGAGCATGGTGTCTATTAAAACACTTTTTAAGGTTTCCTATTGTGACGGACGGTCAACTGCGGAACTCTACACTGAGCATAGCCCGACATGCTCTTGGTCGGTTTTTTTTACTATAAGGATGACTCACAATAGAAGAGGCCGGGACGGGACCGGGTCGTGACGATCTGTCAGTTTCTATAGAAAACGTCACGTGATCGCCGAGTTATTATTATAACCTGAATCTTTCTAGGTGTTTTTATTTTTTGTTGTAGAAAAATCATTTTTTTTATTTAAAAATTTAATTTGTTTTCTCTTCAGAATTGCTAGCTCTTTCAGACTTAGTAGTAGAAAAAGTGTCACAAGATTTTTTTCCATTTCGCCACCATCATTTCATAGATTTAGCATGGCGGTAGCGCAATGGAAAGTTTGAAAAATGTATGGAAAATTTAGGACACTTTTTCTTCTACTAGGATTGAAAGAGCTAGCGATTCTGAGTATAATAGAGAAAAAAATTGCCAAGTTAGCAAAAAATGATTTTTCTACAACAAAAAATAAAAATGCCCTTCTATAGAAATTGACAGATCGGATCGTCCTGTTTCGTTCTAATGTGAGGTGAGAGTCATCCTTTAAGGTCTTAATTTTGTTTAAATACTTTTCACACTACCTAATAAAAAAAGGACTTTTTCTTCCCTGCTGAGAGGGATCAAAGTGGCACTTTTCTGTTCAAGGGCCACGCAGTTTTACGTTTTCAGGTATCTGATGGCATCGTGGTGTTGGTATGATGCTGATTGTTATTTCAGGCTTTGTTTATGTTCCTTATAGTTTGTTTGAAGTGAAAAGCAGTGTGTCAAACGGTATCAAAATTGTTTTTATCTTGGGCGTTAACATTTCAATCTCCCATTACGCTCAGGATTCTACTTTACTCCTTGCGACGTTAGGGATTCTATTGCCGGATATGTCGCTTCATTTGCGATTCAATGTACACCCTCGCCGGAAATATATCATTTTAATTTTTGATCCCTTATACTATTATTAAATTGCAACGGTTAACACTCACGTATTATTATCACAATAGGCGTGACATGTACCTTATACTATTGTTAGTAGAGTTTAATATTTACAAAATTTGACGTCCCTATACATACATGTTAAATTAATAGTTTTTGAGTCATTATTTAGAAAAGTCCACCGGAAAGACTGCGAACATAATTTTGTGTTTGACCCTTTTAAGAATGACTCACACTAGCACGGGACGGGACGGGACGGGAAAATCTGTCAATTTCTATAGAAAGAATCACATGATAGGTCTAAGTCTTCGGATGTCATGCTTTCTATAGAAATTGACAGATTTTCCCGCCCCGTCCCGTCCCGTCCCGTTCTAGTGTGAGTCATCCTTTATACTTACATAACACTTTAAACTTTCGCGTTTTACATATGATTATAAAACATAGAACGGGTTCATTGCGAATGCAGTTAATTTCCCTTAATATACCGACGTTTCAACACAATTTCATGTGTCATGGTCGCGGCTTGACATTTATACTATTATACCTTATATTTTTATCCTTTTTTTGCAGCTAACCGCATAGAGAATCTCAGCAAACGTACAGCCTACGTGGCCTCTAACGGTGAACTTTTCCTCCGTCTACCTGACCCAGAATACTCAAACTACCCCCTCATGCGAACCATCAACGAAGCGACAACCCTAGCGTTAGAAGAGAAGCGCATATTGGACGAGATGGACAGGTTCATGCGCGAGAACGAGATAGAAGAGAAAGACGCTCGCAAATCGGGCAATAGGGCTGCCAAAAGTATAAGTTTAATAATGTGTGCATTATTAGTGTTTAAGTTTTGTTAAGTGAAAAAGGACTTTTTAAATAAATGTCGTTCCTAAAAGTTTTAGATTAGGATGATTTTATATTTTTTTAGTCATTTAGTTTAGTTGATCTTGTTGCCTCGCTTTAAAATTGTGTTTTGTTTTTAGCCAGTCCGATATGTTTATTTTCACTATTAAGGTATCAATCTGTTATTGGCAGAGAGCATTTCTGTGCATTTTTATTTTCAGTCATACTCATTTTGAAATAAAGACAATTTTTTTATTAATTAGTTTTATTGGCATTTCTTTTTATAAATCTTCGTAGGGCGAGCCGCATCGCACGTTGTAAAAGTGGTCGCAGACCTGAAAATAAAAGTTTTTTTCAAATTTCCAAAATTATACGTGTAATTAAAAAAAACTAGGAAGGTAGCTTCAATTAATACTCTTTGTCATTAAATCTACAATAAGTGGTACGGCTATGAGGGATGAAAGTCATGTGCTCAGAAAGGTATTAGAAATTATAATTATTAGGGCATTTTCAAAAAAAAGTGCACCGTTTTAATGAAAATGGGTCCTCGATTTTCCATACAAAAAAAATTACAGTTTTGTAACGGCCCATATAAAATGTATGAAAAAATGCGCCTGACCAAAAAAAAAACGGAACACTCTTTTTCTTATTTTAAATCAATAGTACTCGTGATTCTGGTTATATAAAACCCAAAACATCCTATATATAAAAAAAGAATATGGTACCCTATTTTTGAAAATGCCCATTAATCAAATTGATCTCATATACTAAAGAAAAATACCAACTCCATCGGAGACGAACCCGGGTTTTCAGCTTACGCGGCTTACGCCATAACATCTAGGCCACCTGGTGTCAACAAAAGCCGGCGAATTTCTATGCAGTCTTAAGTACCAGGTTCCATCCAAACCAACTTTGTCTAATAAAATTATAAATTGAAAGAGATGTCATTTCTTCTTCCTCGCTTATGCCACGGCTTATGTAGGGAGTCTGCTTTGGCAACTAATCCCAAGATTTGGCGTAGGCACTAGTTTTACGAAAGCGACTGCCATCTGACCTTCCAACCCAGAGGGTAAACGATGTTTATAACTAATATTTAAAACGGGATAATTACCATGTATGTTTGTTTTATTGAGCACCCGATATTTCGACACTGTTGCACGCGTCATGTCACGGAGTAAACTGATGAGCTGCGAGTGTTTAGTTGTGATCTACCCACACGCCATAGCGATCTACCCTCTTACGGGTTCGCTTATTTTGTTATAATGCAAATGACCATGTTAGCTTAAAATCGTATATTAAACGATGTTTTCCTTAACTAAAAGCGATTGGTAAATATAGAAAACCGGCCAAGTGCGAGTCGGACTCAAGAACCGACCGCGCGTAGCCTAGTTTACCCTCTGCGTTGGAAACTCAGATGCCAGTCACTCGTAAAACTAGTGCCTCCCTACGCTAAACCTTGGAATTAGTTCCCATAAGCAGACTTCAGGCTCTCTGAGCCGTGCATAAACCAGCTGGTCTATGATGGTCGGATTTTTATCGTTTATCACCGTGGCTAGTCACTAGTGACGCATAGCGTGATAGTCGATAAAATGGCAACCATGCTAACCCTGCAGCGGGCCCAAGATGGTTATCCACGAATGTCATAGGATAATGCTATAAGTTGATAAACTGCGGATAGCGCGACGGTGACAGCTGCCAAATGCAAAGACATTTGACAGAACTGTTTGAAATTGTCAGAACGTGCCGACAAATTATCGTCTTATCCAGCAATTATCAGGATATCAGCTTGGCATCTTAGCAGGAAAATGCTAAGAAGAGAGGATATGTATTTAAGTTAAAAGAATGTCTGTACCTGAAACTGTTCATTGAAAAGAGTCCCATTAGCGCAAAGATCTGTCGCCACTTGACGCTGGCGCCAGCAGAAATGGTAGGCCTGGAAACGTCACATAAGTATTAAATGGCAGAATCACCTAAACTACATACTTAGGTCTTCAGAAGAACAAATAGGGGTGGTTAAATAAACAAGAGTAAAGAAACTAGTAGTGTTTCTACTCCAGCACTTCTATCTGTCAATTAGATGACTGACAGCGATATTAAAAAGTATACATTATAACGTTGTCTATGGTAGGTATTTCATAAGAAAACTGGTTCTATGGATTTTCATACAATATATGAGCACTGTTGTTTTTTTTTGAATTTATAGTGGGCATACGACATCTTCCACATTCCGCCACAATTTATAACATAGAATATACATACATTTAAATATGTAATGTAATGTAAACTCCTGATTCCACAGACAAACTCAGTTTTCTTGAGTTTTGTGGGACTATGTTTAGTTTTAAGATGTATCCCTGTACTTAATAATTAATTAAATAAACTCCTGATTCCACAGACAAACTCAGTTTTCTTGAGTTTTGTGGGACTATGTTTAGTTTTAAGATGTATCCCTGTACTTAATAATTAATTAAATAAATAATAAATAAATAACCTCTCTAAATTTTCCTTTGTTAGCTGTCGTAGAGAAACTGGCGTACGCAACAGCTCATAATTGGTTCTTAAAACTCTCGGGTCTATTATTACAAAACTCAACTTTGTCTCGTTTTGTAACGGTGACCCTCAAGTTTTAAGAACCCTTATTATATCACTGTTGCATAAACTACTATTTTGCGACTGTACATAATGAAAGGCATTACTACACGAGTGTGCGTTTTCGAGCCATAGGCTCAAATTCATTCGAAATTCACTATCAAAATATGCGACCAATTTAAGTTGTAATGCATTGATACCGACTAGCAAATTACAAGGACGTATTTAATTTGGCTTCTTGGACGAATTGCATCAAAAGAGATCAGCAAAACTGTTGACAACCTACGGAATCGGAAAAATAACAAACACATATACATCTCTTTTTGACACTTCCTTTACTTCGTAAGGAAGTGAACGTTGGGTTTATGTTATGACTTTGATGTTCTTAGTTTTGACGGGGGGCTTGATTATTATAAAATTATAATCAATGGTAATGTTTACCTGACATCCCGTATCTATGTCTGCGTAGTACCCCCTTGCACGACCCTGGCAGCTGAAAACTGTGCGAAGGGTAGCGCGGGCCAGGGTCGGGTGGAGGGGAGGGGAGTGCGGCAGGTGGAGCTCATGGTAGTAGACAAAGTCTAAGGGCACCTGGCTGCTGGTGAGTGCCGCTGTGAAATAGGTTGGTCTTTGAATTATGTTCCTTTTTAGGAACAGGGAGGTTTTATTGGGACTTTTTTATAGATTTGTTAAGGCCATAAAAGCTGTTGTTAATTTTAACTCTTTTGGTAAACTATTAGAAGACTTAAACACTTTAGAACAGATTAAACGCGTTTATTAATATCCTACGTTTCGAGCCCTTTACAGCTCTCGTTTTCACAGAGAGACTGAGAGAATCCCCTGAAACCGAAAGCCAGTGCTGTAAAGGGCTCAAAACGTATTGTCATGGTGTTAATAAACGCGATTAATCAGAAATTACGAACGAGTGTGAATTTAATTTTACCACGAGTTCGTAATTCTTGTACTGCCCTTGATACATACAATGTTTTTCATCACATTTGCGAGGAAAAAATAAACTTTCTACGCAGATAAAGAAACAATAATGATTAGCGGTAGTGTAGTAGCACAGTCCATAGGACTCCGGAAAGAGCGGCGACTACATGTGACGAACGCGTGGGGGGCAGGTGCTCCGGGAGCTCCGGGCGGGCGGTAAAGTAGTATCAAAATCCTTTAAGACCACGGGCTTAATACAGCTCATTAAGTCTAACTATGCCTTGTATGGCTTGTTTTGTTTGTATGGCTTGTATGTTACTGTTATAAGAATATTATATATATATATTTATGTAAGTTTATGTATGTCTATTTATACTATTCTTATATGTGTATGTTTATTGTTTTGCTTGATTTGTGTGATTGTTAAGTGCATTTCATCCTTTTTTTTTTTGCAACGCCTACTCTTCAAGGATACGTTTTTAATGTTTCCGCTACCCAAAGGTTGTCTGGAAGAAATCGCTTTTTAGCGATAAGACCGCCTGTTGTTTGCCTCTGTGTTAATCAAATGTTTGTACCTTGTAAATGTTTTGTTCTTTCTCATGTACCGAGGTGTGCAATAAAGAGTATTCTATTCTATTCTATTCTATGCTTGCATAAAATATCATGGAGGGGAGGGGAGTGCGGCAGGTGGAGCTCATGGTAGTAGACAAAGTCTAAGGGCACCTGGCTGCTGGTGAGTGCCGCTGTGAAATAGGTTGGTCTTTGAATTATGTTCCTTTTTAGGAACAGGGAGGTTTTATTGGGACTTTTTTATAGATTTGTTAAGGCCATAAAAGCTGTTGTTAATTTTAACTCTTTTGGTAAACTATTAGAAGACTTAAACACTTTAGAACAGATTAAACGCGTTTATTAATATCCTACGTTTCGAGCCCTTTACAGCTCTCGTTTTCACAGAGAGACTGAGAGAATCCCCTGAAACCGAAAGCCAGTGCTGTAAAGGGCTCAAAACGTATTGTCATGGTGTTAATAAACGCGATTAATCAGAAATTACGAACGAGTGTGAATTTAATTTTACCACGAGTTCGTAATTCTTGTACTGCCCTTGATACATACAATGTTTTTCATCACATTTGCGAGGAAAAAATAAACTTTCTACGCAGATAAAGAAACAATAATGATTAGCGGTAGTGTAGTAGCACAGTCCATAGGACTCCGGAAAGAGCGGCGACTACATGTGACGAACGCGTGGGGGGCAGGTGCTCCGGGAGCTCCGGGCGGGCGGTAAAGTAGTATCAAAATCCTTTAAGACCACGGGCTTAATACAGCTCATTAAGTCTAACTATGCCTTGTATGGCTTGTTTTGTTTGTATGGCTTGTATGTTACTGTTATAAGAATATTATATATATATATTTATGTAAGTTTATGTATGTCTATTTATACTATTCTTATATGTGTATGTTTATTGTTTTGCTTGATTTGTGTGATTGTTAAGTGCATTTCATCCTTTTTTTTTTTGCAACGCCTACTCTTCAAGGATACGTTTTTAATGTTTCCGCTACCCAAAGGTTGTCTGGAAGAAATCGCTTTTTAGCGATAAGACCGCCTGTTGTTTGCCTCTGTGTTAATCAAATGTTTGTACCTTGTAAATGTTTTGTTCTTTCTCATGTACCGAGGTGTGCAATAAAGAGTATTCTATTCTATTCTATTCTATGCTTGCATAAAATATCATTATTTACGAGGTGTGATGAAAAATAAATAACAATCGCGGAAGCCGGAAACAGAAGACAATTTAATATGACATGTATAATTAGAGGTCTAAAAAATTGGCGTAAAAAAATTTTTTTTATGTCTCTCAAACCTAAAGTCACTGTAAAACGTTACATACGTGTAGTTTCAAACCACGTCGGTGGCAAATAATCATACGGACCGTCTGATGGAAAGCGACTACCATAGCCTATGGACACGTGCAACTTCAGGGGTGTCACATGCGCGTTACCAACCCATTAAAAACTTTTACACTCCTTTTTTTATTTTTCCTACCCATACTGTAATCCTTCGGGAAAACCTCGGCAGGGAGCTCATTCCACAGCCGGAGCGTCCGCGGGAGGAAATTCTTCTGAAACCGCACAGTGCGCGACCATTTTGGTTGCAAAAGTAGCTGCTGATGACGAGCGGTGCTATGGTGAAGTTAAGTACTTAAACTGTATACTTTTTATCTCTTATTATGCTTTATATTCATAAAAATTTAATAGTACTTTAACTTGATTCTGCAAAAAAAACTGGGTCGATTCAAATTCAAAATGCCTTAAGGCATTCTCCACCAGTCAACCAATGGGCTAATCCAGAAAAATTAAGTAGGTCTTTTAAATTAAACGGAAAGTAATATCTATAAACATTAAAATATGCCTGTAGAAAAAATATTATGGATTAAAAATTGTTTCTCTGGTAAGTAGGTACTTACTTAAAAATTTTACGGAGTTTTTACATGTTTTGTCTATTATAAAACAATGATTTAATAAACAGTGTTGTCTATTTAGTTGTATATTTATGTTTTTGTCAAATAAATGTTTTTAAGTTATATAATTGTTTTATCTTTCACCTAACAATTTCGATGAAAATGTGCTGTTTAATTAATTTTGGATTTAAAAGACACGATATTTTTTAAAAGTGACTCATATAGATAATAATTATGAAATAATGAAACAAACTCACCAAAACAAAAAACAACAGCAGCTATTTTCAACATCTTAAAATTACTCAACTATAGGATAAATATTATAAAACAATAAATAAAACAATAATAAATAGGAGCGCCGCGGAGTGCGCGATTAACTATACTAAGCAGCGTGAGAGCTTATCCGTATTAGAATGTTATAGATCCATAGATCATTGATATAGATCCGGGGACGGTGTCATGCAATATAGATAGGGCGTCTGCCGCGAAAGCAGGAGGTCGCTGGTTCGATCCCAGCCCTGCTCACCGGGGACCTTGGTCACTTTTTCTTTAGTATATGACATCTTTTTCAATTTATATATAGTAGTGTGACTACTTAAAAAACACCAAAAACATGAATCAAAACATTTATTACATTTAATAACTGATTTGATTCGTGCTTTAAAAAAATTAATATAGATAGATTTAACCAAAAATATATTAGCCTGGTTTAGTGTCCGTCTGCTGGGCAATGCTCCCCTCTTTTTTTCCAGTAGGCCCTGTCGTGGGAATACCCCTTCCATTTTGCACAGAACGCGTCTAGGTCGTCCTACCTCCTTTTCGGCAACCAACCAACAATATCAGGTTAAATTTGAACAACTTCCCAGTGTTTAATTGGTTCTGCAATTTTGTTTGATAACTCGTTATAGAACCATAGATCTTGGATATAGATCCAGGAACGATGTCATAAAAATAAAGATTGATATAGGCAACAATTTCAACTTTTCAAAATAGCTGCCCCGAATTTAATTATACTATGGTTTGGTTGTCATTAGTAGAATATTGATATAGAACTGACGACGTCATCCCATGTATATTTATATGGATTTAATTTAACCCACAATTTTAGGTTACATTCAAACAAGTCCACGTTTAGTAAAGTACTTTGATACGCTTTCTACGGAAAAAATGTTTACACAAATATAATTAATCATTTATCGATGTCAGAGTGTTTCCTAATACTCACTGTCAATTACTTAACAAAATTTTAATCTTAATGGAATTGTATTTAAAAGTAAGTTAATTCCGTTTAATCTGAATAACGAATTCATTTTTACGGACATGAAAAACGATTGTACTGCAGATACAGTTGTATACGGATAGCAATAAAAATGTGACAACGTTAAATTTGTATTCCTGTTGTTTACTCTTTTATTACATTAGCAATAGCGTTACTTTCAAAATTATGCAACGAGTAAATTGAGTTAATTAAAAAAAATAACAATTAATTATTATTAACAATTAACAATTAATAATTATAACAAAATCTTGAGACATCAAGTGGCATAGTAATTTATTTATTTCCTCTTTTAGACAATTTTGAGAGCTCGTGGCTCCATATGGCATAGTGCCGTCCAGTTGAAGCTACATATCGATTTCGCGTGCGCGAGGTCGCGTGGTGCCCTTGCGCATGCCATCGCTACAGTATTGAATTGACCATATGATTGTCTGTATGTTTGTTATGTGTTACTTTTACTTAGCAAAAGAAGTAAGTCAATAGTACATACTCCTGCAAGAAAAATATCTGTTAAACTTTAATGTGTTGTTTAAACGTCAAACTTCTATGAAATCATGATACAGTAAATAATAATAATAATAATGTATGTTATGTACGATACGTTATGTACAGTCTGTGCTATCAAAATCTAGGAATCTTTGCATAGACGGATTATTAAATTTAGTTTAGTATCTATATTAGTTTTTTTTAGTTTTTAGTTTTTTTAGTTTAGTATTTATTTAGTTTAGTTTAGTTTAGTAATTAGTAAATTTTTTTTAATACTACGACGGTGACAAACAAGCACACGGCCCGCCTGATGGTAAGCGGTCACCGTAGCCTATAGACGCTCGCAACTCCAGGAGTGTTACATGCGCGTTGCCGACCCTTTAGAAACTTTAACACTCCTTTTTTGAAGAACCCCATGTTGTAGTCCTTTGGGAAAACAGTGGCAGGGAGCTCATTGTGTAAGGGCGGTAAACAAGAAGCCACGAACGAGTGTGAATGAATACAAAATTACAAATCCGAGCCGGAGGCAAGGGATATTTTTGACACAAGTTCGTAATGAGGAATACCGCGAGCGAATTCGCCGCTAGGGGCGCTAGTGGATCGTGGGTCCTACAAAAAGAGGTTAAATGTCATTTTCAGTACATTTTTTTTGGTTGTTAATGAATGTCGTGTATATTTCCACACTGCAGCATAAACGAGAATTCTCTATCCTTTAAACATAGAGCTACATGGCGTCGCATCACCAGAGAAGCGGTGGCAAAAGACCCAACCTAGACATGACCACGACCACGCTGCCAAGAGTGCACGACTAAGAAGAAGAAGTATATTTCTAAAATATGGAATTTAAGAGCAATTATTATGTTAAAATATATTAAATACTGATGAATGTTTGCTCTAAAATAAGCTTTAAATCAAAAGTGTTAAATAATTGTAAATTACCGTAAATTTAGAGGTTAGTGCGGCAAATAAGTATACAAAAACGTTTGCATTTGTCAAAAACATTGTTATCGGGCTACAAACTATTAAATAATAACTACCAAATAATACAAATGCCAAGAAAAACAGTCACAAGTTTTAGTTTAGAAATAAGGACAACACTGAAATTTGAAAAAAAAAATTTAAAACTATTTTGGTGTTTTCTAAGAACTTATTGTTGGAGTATGAACGCAACCCCTACCTAAATATTCACAGCAATGTTTCGCGCGTGTGGCGTTATTAATCGCTGTATAATAAAGGTTCTTACTGTCATAGACTTCTGCCGCGTCATTGTACTTTGTAACTTTTTATTTCGTTTACTTTAAATATATTGTGTTAATATTCCATCGTGTTACTTATTTCATCACTTATACATTTACTTTCGTACTTAACTTACTATTGTTTAAAGTCGTTTTGATCTTTTAAATTAAAAGCTCTACCATAACCTTATAATCCAAAATGGTCGCCCAAATCGTTGAACTCGAAAAATCGTGATCATTGCCAACTATAAAAAAACAACTTAATCAAACAAAATCATGAATGCAAACTAGTCTATTACTTATAGACCGAGAGCTGGCCTGGGAAAAAGTTATACAATTTATAGAGCAACAAAACCACTGTAATTTGCTACAGTTTTTTTTTCGAGTGTCTGGCAGCTGTTCATCGGCGGAGGTCCATAGTTATAAAATAAATCAAGACAACTTGAAATCAATCGAGGCAACGCATTAAATTATGAATTATAATTTAATATGATTTCAATCTATTCAATTTTTCAGGCGCCATACTGAAACACCTAATCTAAATATTAACCTTACCTTTTGGCATCTTTGTCGTACAAAAATATGCGCACAGACTTGTAAGATACTTTTTCAGTCCTCCGGCTGGTAAGCGCCACTTTACGCAAAACTAAATTGCCGCCTGCCGGCTCCGTCGGGCTGAAAAATAGTATACAAACCTCGGCCGGTAAATGGGAAAGCCTCGGATCACATGTTAGTCGACCTCGGCTTCGCCTCGGCCGACAATTACATGGAGTCCGAGCCATTTCCCACTTAAACGGCCTTGGTATGTAATGTACTATTACAGTACACATGGTGCTACATTACTGCACTAGTGCGATAATGAGCACTTTATGTGCCTGCGTCAAGAATTCAAAGAGCCATATGTACTGTAATAACTGTATAATACGATACATGTGCGAATAGGTAATTCGCAACTCGTGTCGATTTAAAATAATCCCTTTGGTCGTGATTTATTGTATCGCCAGTATCGCCACTCATTGCGAATGCTTTCATATTCGCACTATTATCGTAATGTACTATTAATTATTTTACCAACTTTTGTACCTAAGTATCGACCATTCAACTGCTGCCAGGTGCGCCCCTAAAGAATAAGTATTCGGTGCTTTATAAATTGTAGGATTTGCTTGGATGGATATTAAGGATGAGCACAATTACCGCTCAAAAAGTGTATCTAAAAAGTGTTGCCGAACTTATTTTAACCATTTAATACATTAGTACCCACAACAACGGCCTCCTAGCCTAGTTCGTAGAGTCCCTGCCTACGAAGCAGGAGGTCCCGGGTTCGAATCCTGGTCAGGGCATTTATTTGTGTGTTTATCACGAATATTTGTTCCTGAGTTATGGATGTTTTCTATGTATTTAAGTAGTTATATGTATATGTCTATTATATATATCGTCGCCTAGTACCCACAATACAAGCCTTATTGAGCTTACCGTGGGACTAGGTCGATTTGAGTAAGATTGTCCCATAAAATATTTATTTATTTATTAAAAAAAAAAACAGATTAAATATTAGGTATAGTTTAGTACCATGCTCTAAAGAAAGATAAAAAAATACGCCATAGGTCGAAGTGTATCCGTTAGGCCCCCTGACCTAAGACTATGCTCTAAATAACTGCCGTAAATAATTTATAGTTTATATATATTCTGGTGTGTGACTATTCGAAAAAAACATGAAACAAAACATATATTAGAAATAATAAATTATTTTATTCGTGTTTACAATGGTTTTAAGGGCGTAAAAAGTGGAACACATTATAAACGAATTTCGTTTGGGCGTTATCGGTCTATCTATGACTATGTCAATGAAGATATATAAATATAGTCTGTCAAATAATGAGCTTACATGCATATAATAACGTAAAAACAGTCTGACAAACCAATTCTGGCGTATTTTTTGTTTTTTTCTATATGTGCCCCATTTTTTTCACTTCGAAAAACAGGGAAACATACAAAAAAAAATATACTGCCAGACGAGAGACTTGGTTTGCCAAACTATATATCTTTTTCGGAACTTGCTCTCAGACAACCAGTACTTCCTACATTAAATGCACTAAAAATCTAAAAGCAGCCATTAAGGTGAAGGCCAAACGTTCTAATTTCAAAATTTGACACTCCGCAAAGTAACGCCAAAATTCAAATTCGGAATGCGACCTCCAATCATACCAGTCGAAATCGCTCAAATTAAAAAAGTATTTAGCGAATGTACATAAGACGCGCTTAAGACATTTTGAATTTGGAATCATTAAAGAACTGGCGCCAACGCGTTTTAACTGACAGTTCAATCTTTACATTTACGAGTGCGCTTGAATTATCGACTTTAATCTTAAAGCAATATAACTCACTTTACAACTACCGCGTTAATTTAGATACGCGATTTATGAAGTAAATATTTGTTTTTAAAATGATGCCACAATTTTACATTTGCCGCCGAAAATTGCGAAGTCCGTGTGAGTTTGAGTGGATTTATATTTTCGCGACTGTTTATTTAAGTTTGTTTTTAGTTTGACACATGAAAAGACCATTAATTATGTATCGTTTCAACTTGTTGCAGTATATGCATAATGCCATTGTAATACTGTCAATCTGTATATGATACTTGTTTAAATTAATTAATCATTAGAGCTTTTATTTGATAGCAAAGTAGGCCGGCAAAATTGCGAATTGACATTGAAATTAAACACTTTAGAACGGATTAATCGCGTTTATTAACACCATGACACTACGTTTGGACTCGTTTTCACAGGGGGGATGATGATGGGGAGAATTCGGATTCTGTCAGTCATGATCTTAACTCTGTGAAAACGAGTGCTGTAAACGGCTCGAAACGTAGGGTCATGGTGTTAATAAATGCGATTAATCCGTTCTGAAGTGTTTAATTTCAATGAATAACAATCGCGGTAACAGAAGTATTATGCGAATTGACGATTCTAGAAAATATCTTTGAAAGAAAAGAAAAGTGAAAATCTCATAGCTTTAGTTGAGACTCGAACTCGCGACTTTGGGATACACGCCCACCGCCCTACCAACTGAGCTACCGAGGCACACCCGGTGGCCGAGAATTTTTGCAGTACTCCTCGTATGCGCCTAAGGGGGCTTAGCAACATCTATACTTAGTAGGCAAAATTTATAGAACCATGAAAAAATTATGAGCAGGACGAGATTTCTTAGAATCTGATTTATAGCGTCACTATGAAGAAATTCTACTTTAACCTAGGGTTCCCATTGTTTGACTGTACAGTTGCAAGGATTAAGGATCCATATCCATACAAACTTTTCTATGCCGCTAGAGCTGCCATCTCGTACATTGCCGAAACCGGCCAAAAAAGTTATAAAACCCGGACGTTTCATTAAAATCGCGATCTCTCCCCGGACATTAAAGAAATCAATTTTTAATTTAAAAATGTAGCTTTTGCTAGGGATGCCCAAATGTGTCCGGGTTTATCCCGGGCGTTTAAACCGGGCCGGACGCTCCCCGGACGGGCTCCAAACTAGGACAAATCCGGGGAAACCCGAACGGATGGCAACCCTATATGCGGGGGGTTCCGTTGTCTTTGCAGTTGACTGTACAATTAAGTGCTTAAGATTCCGCTGTTTGTCCGTCCATATCTGTCACCATGTAGGTATATACCTATCCCACGAACCGCCATGAACCGTGATAGTTATGCTGTTGAAATTTTCACAGATGTTTTCAGAAATTTTTGTTGCCGCTATAACAAGAAATACTAAAAACAGAATAAAAGATAAATATTTAAGGGGCCTCCCATACAACAAAGGTGATTTTTTTGCTCGATATTATCAACGGCAACAAATAAGCGTTTGAAATATTCACAGAATATTTAAGTAGTTATATATTATATATACAAATTAAAATATAACAAATATATAAAGGGGCGCACATAGGTACAACAAACGTGTTTTTTTTCCAGTTTTTAGTGCTCTGTACAAAACTTTCTTTTCGGAGCACTTGTTTACATAATGGTACGGAACCCTTCGTGCGCGAGTCCGTCTCACACTTGGCCGGTTTTATACAGACTTGGCTGGCACACTACCGTGCCTAATCACGTTTGAATGGAGCCAACTACGCGCCGGTACCCTAAAATGGTGCATGAACTGGTTTTCAATGTCTCAATGCTTGTCCGACCTCCGGTTAGGGTCAACAATTGGAATTTAATATCAGAACTAGCATTGCGCACGACTTTGCCTGAGAAATCTATACAAATATTTTTGTATGATACCAGGACAATGTGCAATTTGGCCCCAAACCCAACAGAGCTGAGAGGCTCGTTTGATAGGTAGTTTTATTTACTTTTATTCTTTATATGGTCACCAAGTTGGATTCCATTGCAGAAGTGAGATATTTAGACTTTTGTCAGTCAATAATTGGAACATAAATGCACCCGACTAACGCATTCCCCCTTAACAAAACAAAAGGCTGTGTGGATCCGCCAATTCCGCCATCATCGCCGAGCGGTTGAGAATATTTTTACTTACATACGAGTAATACTCGCGTTTTAATACGAATATCTTATCTCAGATCTGCACTAGGATTGAACTTAAACATATAACGAAATAAAGCAAACAATAAGACATATTAATATACTTAGACCGGGTTACTTACGTCTATAAAGTCGAAAATAGCTCGACATGTTTAAAGACATAACTCTCATCTCCGTTGGTTTTAGGCCAGCCTCCATACAAATTTGCCCATGGTCCTGAAAGAAAGGAAAAGTGGATAAACTCTCGAGTAGTCTCGAAAGAGACTCGAACTCTCGACTCGCCTCGACATTCTCCACTATATCCTATGCGCCGGGGTCACCGGGCTACCGGTTGTGTCTTAGTAACCCAGTTCGTAAAATGATATACGAATCTATATCGGAAACCCTAAAGTTTTTTATCCTATTTTTGCTTTTCCTAAGACATTGCCGTAACCGGGCAGAAAGTTAAAAATCCCGGACATTTCATTGAAATCGCATCCTCGTCCCGGACAATAAAGACAACAAATTTTAATTTAGAAATATATTATTTTCCTAGGGATTAACTTCAATCCAAAAAGGTCCGGGATTACCCCGGATAGTTTTATTAATCCGGCCAGTACGCTCCTCGGACGGGCTCCAAACTAGGACAAATCCGGAGAAACCCGGACGGATGGCAGCCCTAGGCGAAAAGTCTTATATTTTTGCTTAAATTTTTTTCAGTCTGAAATTCGGATTGATGTAAGAAAGTACTTAGTGCGTTCGAATAATTGAGCGATCGGATAATCGAGGTTCAGAAAATCGAGGACTGCTAAACTGGAAATTTGCGGTTTTATGTTTTCGTGGCTAGCCTGGGGCCATACCACAACGTTTTGATAAACTATCCAAACGCAGGGCAGTTCAGTTTAGGCACCTAAACTGAGCGTCTTGATTTGCTACCACGACGTCAAGTATTGTCAGCTGAAACTCAATCGCTTACAAGTGAATGAAAGACCGATATTGTCTCTGGTCTGCAACTGAATAGCTTTGACATGAAAAAGATGGCGCTATAGGAATCGTATACGTCTATCTTGCTTTATCCTTGTGCAGGATCGTTCGGAAACTAGATTAGTTTCTATAATTAATTATCAAATTTATAAGTTTATTTTACTTGCGATTGAAAAAATAAACATTTTAATACTTAAATAATGATAATAGTTCTAATTGTGAATTAAATTTAATATTTTTTTATAAAGAAAACTAAGTAAACATAAAAATTGTTTCATAATAGGTCTTTACAGCTGAGGTTCAGAACATCTCGCCTTTGACTCGTAATAAAAAAAACAATAAATATTTTGATAAGTTGAAGTGTTTACTGTTTAGGTTTAAAGTGTTTTGCTTCGCCGAGTGTCGCAGTTTTCAAGTAATTTTTTACTATGTCGTGAGTATTTAACCTTTAATTCGTTAAAAATAAGTACTGATTGCTTTAAGTCGTGTTACCTCTAGTTTTTGTTTATTTATATATTTCAGTGATAATGAGTGTTAAAAATTTAAACTATAAGAATCACTTAAAATTCCTCAGAATTTGAAGTGTTTGGCTTGTATTATTTTAGCGAAGGAGCACGTCGAAGAGTAAGTTATGCCCAGTTGGAAACGCTTTGCGATTTCCTGGACCAACACAAAGATATCGCAACTGGGTATAATAAATCGGCAAGGGCAAGGGACCACTCTAAAAAGATGTGGTTGAGAATATCCGAGGTCCTAAACGCGCACGGAGACGGAGCCATTAAGGATTGGAAATCATGGAGCAAAGTAAGTTGAATAAGTTTTGTATGTGTAAAGTTTCTCAAAAAGTTTTTAAATCAATCAAGTTATTTTTTTTCTTCATATTATTGGAAGTTAAAAAAATAGTTCAAAAGTTAGAGGGCGGGGGGCATATTTTTAATAGGTTTTTGGGGATGATACTTGAATGCATGAACCAATTTTAATACTGTTTAGATTAACCTCAGACGGATAGACGGACGCACGGACAGACAGGCTAAACTATAAGGGTTCCTAGTTGATTACAGCTACAGAACTCTAAAAATGAACTGCATTTAATATATTTATATATATATATATATTTTTCCCTTTTTACAGTACTGGAATGATTACAAGTCTAAATTGAAAAGACATGTATCTTCCAATCATAGAGCACAGCAAAGGACGGGAGGTGGACCAAGTGAAGTTACACCTCTGTCTGAAATAGAGAAGAGGTTCCTACAAATACTGGGGAACTCATTTGGGTCTGGGCTCCCCGGTGTCAGAGTGGAGCCGTTCAATCAAGTAAGCTATTTAGTTACATTATATAAATTTTAAGATAAGAGATGGACACAAACCAGACAGCTATAATTTGGACAGGCCCAGTGGGAAACGGAAAACAAGGAATACCAATAGAACGATGGGCAGATGAAATTATGAAAGTAGCTGGTAAAGTCTGGATAGAAATGGCTAAAGACAGAAATTGCTGGTCAAAGTTGGAAGAGACCTTTACCCGGTAGGGACCTAAAATTAAGTTATAAAAGTTATAAAATACTTGTAAATAGGTTCACCGAGAAAAGTATACTTTGTTCATTGTTTAGTGATACTTTAGAGTTAGGTGTTAGAGCCAATAGGTACACAAAACAAACATGACACAAAATATTTGAATTTATACGTAAAAAAACAGTGATTTATATTGCTTATTTGATTTTAGGTGCTAGAGCAAGAAGACTCTATGGAAAATCTGGTGGGAGGTGTTATATTAGGTATGTAAATCATTTATACTGTAATATTTAATTTTTATTTGGAAGAATATTGTGCCAAATTAAGTTATGAACAAAATAGGTAAACTTTGAGAACATTTAAAGGCAATGGGAGTAGTAATTTCTCCATACAATCTCCATACCTTCTACTGTTTTCTGTTAGGGTTTTGAATCTGATTGATTTTTTTGACACAGAATATTTTTACTTAACCCTTTGACCGCCGTTGTCACCTATACAAGACAACGATAGTACGATACACTAACGCCGTCGTCTTGTATACAAGACAAAGTTTCAACCGCTTACTAAATGGTAAAATAATAGAATTTAAAAATTATTTTGTACTCGTGTCAACTTGTTGACCCTTTGTTTTTTCATACATTTACTTTTTAAGCAGGTATATGAATCCATTGTTTCATAATAAAGGATTT
This sequence comes from Lathronympha strigana, assembly GCA_949128165.1. Taxonomy (NCBI): domain Eukaryota; kingdom Metazoa; phylum Arthropoda; class Insecta; order Lepidoptera; family Tortricidae; genus Lathronympha; species Lathronympha strigana. The sequence goes on along the minus strand of OX421926.1, from coordinate 8,691,388 downwards.
AAAAAATATGCTTATAATTTCTACATTTTTCCGTGTCACTGTCGCCGTTGGCATGTATAAAAGACAGCTAGGGATGGGAAAGTTCAATTGATGTGCAAGTTTTTAAAATGAATATGTTTTCACGACTCTGGTTTTATTTAAGCGTTCAAACATTTAATTGCCAATTATTGTCATTGTTGGTAACTACTCGTAGTAAGTAGGTATATGTAGAAAAAAAAAGGCATAATAATGGATAAAGTTTAGGCAGCTTCTTCAGTAAATTGTCCATTGCGGTTTATTTGCCGAATAAATTATTGACCGCAGTGACAGCGGAGGTCTACATTTTAACTCGATATATATATATATATATATATATATATATATATATATATATATATATATATATATATATATATAACCGATATATACAGTATGTATCACAACGAAGAGCAAACCTTAAAACTGGTTGACGGGGAACTCGAGTACAATGTAATGACGTGCATTTCACGTGCCTAAATACATGTTTTATGGCATAAAATTACTAAATGAATTACTCGAAGACCATATTTTTGCAGTCGGTTAATGGTTTTTGTAACATCCTATAGGGTTTGTTTACGTTTTTGATTTTTGACAGTGCATGCGTATTGCGTACTGTTGATATGTAGCTAGGGGCAACTAATTAACATTAACGTTGTTATGTCAATACACATGCGCTTTGAGTTCTGTTTATAAGTAACCTAGGTAATTATTTTAATAATGGCTGTAGTCATAGGCAACGCGCAAGCGCTTTGTTAACTATTTGTTTGTAACTAGGTAAAAATCCAAACTTCAACAAGGTTTGACGCCTGTCTGTCAGTTGGTAATTTAAGAAATGTCATTTATAAGATTGTAAACAAATAATACAGGGGAGGTGCAACACAATAATAATAAATGTATATTTTTATACCTCACGTAAAACCTGTCGTATTTTTGATGAATTAGGTAAGTACCATGCTCATATTTATGATCTAAACATTAACGGGTTTCTTGTTTTGCCTCTCATTCTGATACATACTGTATATATATATATATTATTAAATCCACCTGTTAGTTTTCTCCGAAAACCCTCCGGTAAGTATGTAAATTTATCGAGACACGATGCGCGTCCCTAATCTTATGGTTTATAAAGTTTACGTACCGACAAGCGCTTATGCCGTTGACTCAGACGCTATTATTACTTAACTCGCGCGTAAACAGTATTTGTCAGTCGGAACTAAAGACGTGCCCTGCGCGCCGTTGACATGTATAGAAGACTACTCGTACAGACTAGTGCGGTGATATTACTTCATGATTCGATAATGTTTAGTTGTTGTTTTTCATGATAAAGTCCTTTATCATGAAAAACATTCATTCAAACATTTTATTTTCTTGTATAGTAAATCTGTTTAGTTTAGAAATTTTGAGAGAAATCTAAGTTTGGAAATAAAAAAAGGCAAATTGAGAAGAATTCCACCTTTAATTATGAATATCGATATCACTATTTGCAATCCCTAAACTTTTTATTAGTTGTTTACTTAAAATTTGCTCTGGCGTGTGAGTGAGCGTCTTGGCGAACAGGGTCCGGCGGCCAAAAGGTTAAAAACTCTGTCTGTCTTTCCGTCTGTTATCAGGCTGTATCCCATGACCCGTGATAGCTAGACAGTTGAAAATTTCACAGGTTATGTATAGTGTTGTAAGTTATAATATTTGTACATAGTTTACGGAATACTAATAATTTTATGGGCTTTGCCTGAAATAAATGATATTATTATTATTATTGCCGCTATAACAAATACTAAAAAACAGAATAACATAAATATTTTAGGATGCTGTCATCTAAAAGAAGTTATTTTTTGCTCGCTAGATAGATATATTATGTATATGTATGTTATAGATGTTTACGGGTATGGACTCGCACTTGCCCGAATTTTTATAAAAAAAAAGTTTAACTAAAGTTAATAATACCATATCCATTATATCCAGTAACTATAAATAACTACACTACGAACTATAAACTATAATAATATATCTATCCCTAGTGTTAGTTTTCAAAACTAGAACTTCAAAATATTCCAAATTTCGTCATTAAATACACAGCACAAGTTCTGATAAGAAGGAGGCAGATTTGATTAAGTATGTACTCGTAATGTTTTTAAAAGTATATTTTATTTTAACAGATAACTTCTCAACAAATGAGAATTCGCCCTCTTTGTTGCGCATCCTCCCTGCGTTTGACCCGGCACCCGCACCGGCACCGGCACCCGGACCGGCGCTGCGCACCTCTCTCGTGCATGAGCCGCCGCAGCCGGTACCGCCACCGCGCAGTGCAAGAAGTCCGCGACACAGGCTGCCGGCGCCGCCGACCACGCCTATCAGAAATCCGCCACAGAGGGCGCCGATGACGCCGACCCCGCCGAGGAGAAGTACGCCACAGAGGGCGCCGATCACGCCGACCCCGCCGAGGAGAAATACGCCACAGAGGGTGCCGATCACGCCGACCACGCCGAGGAGAAGTCCGCGAAATAGAGCGCCGGCAGCGCGACGCCAGCTAGCCGAGCCCATCGAACATACCGAACCAAACAGAAGGCGGCGACTCCGAGAACCTCATATGTCGCAAGAAGTAGCGAGGCGAACTCTTATCAATATAGCGAAAGATAGAGTGCGGCAACACCAACTGCAAAATGAGGTCTTGCAACAGATGGTCGCAGAAATAAAAGATTTGAACCAGCTTTTACGAACAAGGTAAGGATAATGTCATGAGGCCCAGCCACCTCCAAGATCTAAACTATTTACTTCATTAAGAGGGCGTAACACCCGTAAATGGCGCCCTCATTGTGAGGATTGTGTTTTCTATGTAAACTTTTACATTTATCTTTAGGCCATAGTCATAGTTTTGTACCTATTACTAATTCCCCAACTTTTGGTCCAATACTATTTTTTTGCTTAGTCACCTAAACGAAGGTGAATAGTGGCCACTTTTTCCCGTTAAGGCGATAAAGCCAAAAGTAACTAATATAAATATATATCATATACATGAAAAATTCAGGAATAAGTATGACTACAATAATAATACCATGGCCTAACGAGAAATGGGAAGGTTTATTAGAAAACTCTCTCGAAGAGTCCGCTATCTTAACAAGTGTAGTACTGCCAGCAGAATACCAGCGATATGGTTTACAGCATCAACATGCTGAGCCGGCACCTTTTCTTTTCTCTTTTCTTGTCTCTGCTACGACAAATGGCATAAATAGCCTACCAAAATAACGTGTTAATTTTTATAATGGTCTTAATTTTGGTTTCTGTTTTGTACTTTTTGTTTTTCGGATGATATACTATACCTATCATCGAAAAAGTTTTTTTCATCTTTAATTTTCATTTAGTAGTTTGTAAGTTTTTTGCGTGATCTGTCGTGGCATCACTGAATGAGCCCTAAGGAAGACCAGCGTCGGCTCTTAGCCGGCAATATGCTGCGTTGGGTCCATTTTGTGATGTGCACGTAATTTAAGTGTTAATTTATTTTTCTTTATGTTTGTATCTGTACTGATTGTTGTGAACGTCACAAATAAATATATTTCTTTCTTTCAAAAATAAAATGGTTTTTGTTTTCAGGTTACCAGAGCCAGCTCTGCAGGAAACTCCAAATTTAAATTTATCCTGATCCTAACATGTTCAACAAACTTTCTTCTGACATACTCGTAATATATGATATAGAACTTAAACTATAACGTAATAGATGTTAATTCTCCAAATTAAGGTTAAAAACTAAATAACGATTACAGAAGTTGTAGATGTAAAGGTGGGTTTAGTTAATTAGAATACTGTCGTGTTGTTAATGCTATCATACGTAGTTATGAACCCTACCTTACGGTACAGTATACATGGTGCAGTACGGTACAGGTACGGTAGGAAGAGGTACACACCTAGTACTCTTCAATAATCGAAAATTTAAATGTATGTATATAAACTCTTTATTGTACAAAACACAGATAAATTAAACTTGACAAAAGGAAAACAGTAAGTACAAAGGCGAACTTATCCCTTTACTTTTTATTTAGTTTATTTTTAATTAGTATACTTACAGATGTAATGCAAATAGTTTTGTCTTCGTATTTTCAAACGGCCGAACGTGTCATATTATTTCAGTCAGTGTCAGTACCAAAAGTACCGAGGTCGATTGAAGTAGCATGATTTTAACAGAGACGTTAACGTTTCTGTTAAAATACGAAAGCAAAACTTTATGCACTACATCTATACATATTCACTTAGTTATTGATTGATGATAGGTATTAATACTTAAATAAGATAATGTTGCCCTGTATATACTTGATCGAACGAGCGAGCGAACGAAGGGAGCAAGTTCTCCAGTTTGCTTGGACAATCTGTCATTTGTATGTCTGTTAGTCTCGTTGAGTGGATCGTAGTGAAATTTTATTCTCATTTATTTGAATGTTACCAAAGGAAATAATTTAAGTATTCCATTTTGTATTAAATTACGAACATAATTTTTTACATGTTTTATTTATAACTAGCTGTCCCGGTACTCCCGGCGAATTTTGTACTGCTATTTTATGCTCATTTTAGAAATGTATATATATATATTATAGATGTGTATGGGAAACCTTCATGCGCGAGTCGGATCCGCACTTGGCAGACTTCTTTAAAGCATTGTATCTAAGCGGCTAATTGTGTGTGGGTATTATAAGTTATTTTAAGTATTTCCTTCCCAGCGACATAAATTATCTCTGTGTCAAATTCATCTAAATTTGGACCAGGCCAGTCAGAGTTGGCATAGGCCAACCTTGGTAGCGAGTCACTATAATCCAAATAAAATAAGTATAATTTTGGTTTACTAAATTTTCTTTAATATGGTACTACAATAATTGAATAGACAATGACTATTAAAAAACGAAATTACCATAAAATCACTACTTGTAATAAAAATCTTGTCTAGGATTACTAGGCCACACAGACAGTCAGTCAGGTTTATGGTTGTCTTGCTTCCCATAATCGTTGCACGCATCGTCGCCGCATTGCCTGGCCGAGCCGCAGCGCGGGGTTGTGTTGCGCGGTCTCCGGCACGGGCAGCGCCGGCTCCGGCGACGGCGCGCGCGGGGGCGCGGAGCCTGCTCAACGACTCCTCGTCTTCTAATACTGGGACGTTGGCTTTATTACAAATATTATGTAATATGGCACATGCGTTTACTATAGACGCGGCGACTTCTGGGGTATAATGTAATACCCCTCGTTGACCGGAAACGCATCGAAACCGACTTTTAAGTAGTCCGATTGTTCTTTCAATAACGTTTCTGGTGCGCACGTGCTTGTCGGTGTAGTGGTGCTCGGGGGAGCCATCTGCAGCATCGACGATGGGAGTCATCATGTACTTCCTGAGGGGATATCCTGATCACCTGTAATCATTAAAATAATGCATTTTATTATTACAATATTTCACTGGATGTATCTTTGGCTAAGTTCAACTTTATTTTATGACGTCATATAATTCGTTAGTTAAAAATGCACCTGAGCATACAAACGCATCCAGTGGAACGCACTTTCAAGTTAAATACCTATGTACATACGTATACCTATATACCTTAATTAGTTATTAATTATCCTTCTATAAACATTTGATTATTTTTACCTCCCGACGCAAAAAAGGGGGGTGTTATAAGTTTGACGTGTCTGTCTGTTCTCCATGGCTCCCCGAAGGATGAACGATTTCTATTTAGTTTTTTTTTTGTTTTTAAAGCTGACTAACATGCGAGTGTTCTTAGACATGTTTAATAAAAATCGGTTGAGACGTTTAAAAGTTGTGGGAGTTGAAAGTGGGAAGAATAAGCAAATGTCTGCGAATATACTCTAAGTGGGGTCAACAAATGAAAGCGCATCACGTACACATTACAAAAAGGGAACTTAGGTACCTATATATATAGTTTCAGGTTTTCTTTTAATTTATAGTTATAGGTATATTTATGTAATCTACAATATTGGTACCAGGGATGTACCAGATGTGGTTTTATCGAAACAGAAAGCGGAAGCAGAAGTTTTGACTATAGTTTAACGGAAGCAGAAACAAAAGAGGAATCTGGGTTTTCGAGAGCTACGTGCAATCCAGGCATAAACCTGCTGGTTTTTCATGTAGGTGCGCCGCTCATGCCGCACTGTCGCGCTAGGCTACATTCGTTACAATTTCTTTTTTTTTTAATTAATAGACCCAGAACCGAAGTGGATGTGTAATATAAAACGAAAGTTCCGCAGAAATGGAAGCAGAAGCAGAGATCCGTAGCATCCCTGATTGATACCTAAGTACGTAAATTAAAGACAGATTATTACTTACCAAGAAGCCAAGTACTTTCGTTCAAACCTTCCATGTAACTTTTTATAGGATGAGAGTTCCAAATAAACGAATCATGGGTAGCCCCATCACCAAAACTAGCGTCTATGCTGATGATTTGCATATCTGCGTCACATATCTGTAATTGAAGTGGTTATTGGGTTAATATATACTCACACAATAACAAATATATTTTCCCTTACTAGCTCGGAAAGTGCTTTTTATTCATAAGGTGGGAGAGTGATTCGACCTTGAGCTTTGCATGGTTTCTTCAAATTACTTAACTGGAAGTATTGACTGAATTTTCCTCGTGAAAGTAAGGGGAAATAGGCAAAGTTTGTTCAGTTCTCGTGCCTTGAGACCCACGTAAAGCCGAACCCAGTCAAAGTTGATCCAAGTCGATTCCAGTGTTTGAATTTTGGAATCTTTCGCTTTCTCATGTTTCAATCTATAAGCACGAAAGTTGAACAACAACCTTGCCCCCTTTTATTTATTTAAACCGACTTACCAGCTGTACGTTTAAGGAATGGTATTGTTTTCTACAGTAATACCGCTCCTCATGCTGGGATGGCCGTAAAATGGGTATTTGTGTGCAGTCTTTACATCCTAAAACTCCAGGAATCCCAAATCTATTGAAAAATCTGAAAAATTACGCAAGAAAGTATTATATTAAAGTCCACATGCAGTTTAGGTGTGAAATCGAAAGGTAAAAATTAATATTTTTACTAACTTCTCTTTAAGTTTTAAATAGAAAACTCCCGTGAGTATTAGACATATTAATATACTTAGACCGGGTTCTCTTTAAGTAATATTTTTATCAAAGTTTGGTAAAAGATAGTTATGTACTCACAAAGTTCTCGTTTCGTTCCTTTCTTCCAGAGTATTGGGAAATAATATATATTTTCTTCTTATCTCTTGTCTATTTAATAAAGACGTTATCTGAGCAATTGCTTTTGAAACTGTCTGCTGCGCTATAGAATGCGCAGCTATGTCTCCCACAGGCCTCTGGTAAGACCCAACACCATAAAACGACAAAGCAGTCACCATCTGGATAAAATATCAATGAGATTTAATAATTCAGTATACCTAAGTCAGAGTACTAGTAATTGTGATCATTTGTTCAAAATGATAGGTAAATACAGATGAATACATATGTAGACGTTTTAGAAGACTCAAAATAACTATACAGAGTGTTTTTTAAGTGGGACAGTATGCGTTCTCTGCGAGATCGCATTCTAAAAATTCAAAATCTAGAAGTTCGTCCGACATCTAAAAACATAAGGAATAGGTACAAACATTCAAGTTCAACTTTGTTATTCAAACGTAAAACCATCGTAAAGCACTTGCTTTCAATAATTAGACGAAGAAACTAGCTGTACTTACAATTTCCAGATCCTAATCCTTGTAAAAACACGAAACTAAATTAGTCACACAACCTAGCGATTGAGAAAAATGCACCAAATGAGTAACTTTTTATGAATCGCTAAATCTGACATACCTGCGACTCAGTTTCGGCTCAAGTGGCCGGTCGTGGTACGAAATACACTTGAAATGAGTGAATGAAATAGCTGGGTCGCTTATCGCTCGGTCGGTAGAAATTGGATCGCAATAACAATGTTGTGGTAGGAAATAGCGATGCAGTTCAGTTTAGGACCTAAAATGAATCGCGTTAAGACGTCATGGTAAGGCCCCTGATCTTACTTATCTACTCGTTGCAGAGCGTTGGTGGCCCAGCGGAAAGAGTGCGACTTTCAATCCGAAGGTATCAGGTTCAAACCCCGGCTTGTACAAATAAGTCGGAACTTATGTACGATATCATTTGATATTTAGACAGACTTTTGATTTTAAGAGAGGTACGGGCACAGCGGATGCATATCGTTTAGTGTGGTAGGGCACAGCACAACGAATGTCGTCTCGCTCACATCTGGAGAAGAGCCCATCTGGGGAAGTACCTCCACCTTACAGAAAACCGCAGTGTAATAACACTAGACCCTACTCATAGTGTTGTTTCTGTTGGTGAGTAAGGTCGCCAGAGCTGAGGATTCACTGTGTTGACAGCTGGGGACCCACGGAACAAAGCTTGCCCTTTAGCTGTCAACACAGCGAATCCTCCTTTTTTTAAAGGGTCGGCAACGCGCATGTAACACCCCTGGAGTCGCAGGCGTTGTGACGGTACAGGTATCCTACCCATAATTCGGCTGCGAGATCCATTCAAAATACAAAAGAAAGCAAAATAAACATAACAATAACCTGACAAAATCCGGTGTTGTGTTTGTCACGATTTCACGTCATATTCCAACAAGTACACTTTGGGTTCACTTGAATTCACTTTGTCACATTTATGGCTCCATTTACTATATTAATTATTCAATTTATCCATCGAAATAATAAGAAATAAACTTATTACAGACAAACATTAGTGTAAACATTGTTTTGACACTTCATAGCTTCAGAAACGTTTCGTTTAGTAATAAGTAGCTGTCATGCGAAAGGAGTTAATTTAGAAACCAAGTTTTACGAAAAATCCTTACATTATATTTATATTTCACATTTAAATAAGTAAAACATGCCAATAATTGCGACATTAGTTAAAAAGGAAAATTTAAATCATATTTTAAATCATCCATATATTTGTAGATCCTTAAAATCATGTTATAAGAATCGCTGAACGAAATATGTTTTGGCTCCTAAATACTTCTAATCTCCTGGTAATGTCCCTGTCAAAACAACTACGTCTAGGTGACAGACAAAAAATGTTTGCGTCTCATTTTTGCGAGATACATTAAAGGGGATGAAAAGAGATAGCGTTCAGATTGCGCTGAACATCGTTCAAGTGACGTTTAAATACAAAATCCTTATAAACTATTAGCCATAGGAATATGAGTCTTAATAATAACATACCATGAATAAATTTTGAATACAATCATAGTAAGATACGTCTTTCATTGACATAGGCTGTGGATCACGTTAGGACGGATCGAGTATTAGAGTATACTTGGCATGTAAATATAAACCTTCTTGCTTAAGCATTAAGAGTGATTTTGGGAAGATGCCAGTTTAATATAAACCTCCTTGAGAGTTATGATGCCCTGGTAGTTGCGTCAGGAGATTTCTTGGGTTTCTTGCGGCATTGTCGCATGCTGCGTGTTGTTTATAATAATATATAGGCTGTCACCGCTAATATATGGGCTGTCACCAATATAGTATGGGCTGTCGCAATTTAATATGGGCTGTCGTCACTCTAGTATGGCTGTCACCAATATAGTATGGGCTGTCACCAATTTAGTATGGGCTGTCGCAATTTTGTATGGGCTGTCGTCACTCTAGTATGGCTGTCACCAATTTAGTATGGGCTGTCACCAATATAGTATGGCTTGTCGCCGTTTTTGATCGGAAGCCGCGGTCAGCGGGGATGGTATAAATAGACCGGGGCCGGGCCCGACGATTCATTCATTCTGGGACACTCAGTGAGACTGGTCGTAACGTAAGAAAGAGTTCTGGTAAGTAAAGTTTCTCTAAATATTTTCTCTGGGTTCAGCTTTGCTAGGAGAAATCCCTGCGACTTTGGACTAGGGTTTGCATTATTCGTCCAATTTTAGTATTCGAATAATACGAATACTTCGATTTTCAATATTCGAATATTCGAATTTTTCGAATAAAACGAATATTTTTGAAAAATAAGTCAAAATAATGATTTTAAGTAGTTTAATTGTTAAATATGTAGGTATGCTTTATTTCTTTAACATTGTTACAGGAACAAGAGCGATTGGTTGACTATTCCTAATGTTGGTATCTAAGCTTTTCCCAAAAAAAATCCCGAACACCTAATGCTTCCAGATCTGGACCTTCATGGGCTCATTCAAATCAGAATCACGAGCTGATGAGATCCTGATAATAAAAAAATGACCCTAAATTTCCATATAAAATTTTAGTTTTCATTACGCCATGCTCAAAGTTAGTGCATACAAAAATGTGGTGAAATAGAAAGGATTTTTTATGGTATTTTTTTACTATCAAGATTCAATCAGATCGTGATTCTGATTCGAATGGGCACAAGCGAGTCAAGATCTGGAAGAATCAGGTTTACGGATTTTTTTGTAAAACACTTCTCTACAGACTACCCGCAACACTTCAGATCCTTTTCAACCTTAACCTTATCCACATGTTTGAGTTAAGCAAATGAATAAAGTCTATTTTTATTTGAATCATTTTTGTATTGATACTTGTTAAGACTGCAAAATATAAAATGGTATGGTAACAAGTAACAATGCCTAGGCGGCTAATTAAATTTTAACTGATGCGGCTTAGCTCAAGTTGACGTAGAATAATTGGTTCACTATAAATCGCTGATATGATATCTCTAAAAGTAATAAAGATATGGTCTGAAGAGAGTGTAAACTCAATCAAAAATTGGTGCATACCGACTGTACTGTGTAAAACCAAATAGTATTTACCGATTAAGTCAAGTCAATATAATATACACGTCATTGAAATAAGGCACTGGGTGTATAATTACAGCATGCACGAAAAATTTAAACTAAGAGCAGGATCTATTTCTTATGCAGTGTGCTTACCATGGGTTGTATTCAATTGCGACTGCGGTATTCGACAATCCATCTCGCTCTTGCCAGAGTAGTGGTGCCGCAGTCGCAATCAAAAACAACTCATGGTACGCACACAGGTAATGGTTGGCTTATTGAGCTTTTAGGGTTTCTGTTTATTTCAGTATAGGTAGTTTCACGAGAGTTGGAATTGAATGATTTCACACACAGCTACATAAAGTACTGATTACAAAAAAAGTTAATGAATGAAATGAACGTTAGTGTCAATGAAAATACTACTAGATATATCTAGTAGTATTTAGTTTTTTATTATGTTATTTAGTAGAATTGGTATAAAAACTTTTTAATCTATTTTACAATTCACTGTATTCACTGTTGCCATCGGTACGAAAAAAGAACAGTGCTTAATTTCAAAATCTTTATCTCATTACAGGACAATGTTGTTGTGACGACCTATAATACAAATTACGTAGCAAGTAGCCGAATTCTCAATCCTTTTACCAATTATAGTACGATATTTGGGTAGTTTTAGAAGATTTAATTTTAGGCTTTTTTTTACTTCGAATTAAAATCTGTTTCCACGGAGTTATTAAAGTGAAATACAATTAAAACAGGCATTTTATTACAGGTTTTCGTAAAAAATAATAATTTCTGAATAAAATCTGCACTATTCGAAATATTCGTTTTATTCGAATAATGAGTGTTGTAGTATTCGAATAATATTTATGGCGAATAATTCGAATATTCGAATTGCAAACCCTACTTTGGACTTGTAGGATAAGTCACTGTAAGCGAATGCAAGATTAAATTCTATGCGTTACGCCGGACTTTGACTCCTTTAGAGAATCTTTACTACAAGCATTTGATTTGTATTATTAAGGGGTATTTCCTTGTAGAATGAGTCTCTGTAAGCGAAATGCAAGATTAATTTCTATGCGTTACGCCGGACTTTGATTTTTACTACAAGCGTTTCATTTATATTATTAAGAGGTATTTCCTGGTGCACCGAAGTTCTGGGCTAGACTTAGCAATGTAATTGTTGAGTTAGGTTTTGGAATATGGTCTTTGTTTAACTTTACGGAGAAATCCTTTCCGTAGTTTTGAACTTGGATCAAGGTGACCAAGAAGTTTTCAGTTTATTAAGAGGAAGTTTGTTACGTAATTTGTTATTAAGAAACTTTTATTGTCTATAAAACCAGAATCACTGTTCGCAAAGTACGCCACAAGTTTGTTTTCACTTGCTGTGTTAAGAAAACATTCTTGAGTCCAAGTTGACCAGATTTGGGGTGTCTGGCACCGATATAGCCTTTATATTGGCCGGTGAATTTCCCCCTATGCTTCAGTTTGTTTCATGGCGAAAGTGGGGGTTTCTTAGTCAAACCATCCTGAGATCAGGACTCACGGAACCCATGCGATGCCTGAAGTATAGGTCCTTATTTATATATTTCCTAAAACCTATCCTCAGTCCTGTATTAACGGTAGAACTGGCCTATTAACCACTTCCGGCTGCGGCCGTGGTTGAGGGGGCTGATACATAACGCCGATAGGTTGAAACCATCAGTTTTCGCGGACTGAACGTTATTTTACTTAGGGAACACGATTAAAGTAAATGTCACAAGTCGCTGGTAAGTATGACTTGTGTAGTTTTGTGTAAATTAGGGAAGGGATGTTAGAGTAACTTCGCACACACCGTTAGGGGTTGATTTTAGAATCTAGGTGGGGTTCAGTTAAGAATTTTATTGTGAAGAAATCATTGACAAGCAGAGCAGATCAATGGTATCTTTAGAAAGGTTTAAAACTCGGTTTGATATTACTCTCTTTTAGAATCATGAAATTAGTGTTTCATTGTCCATCCAAATATAAACATTGATGGACATAAATTACAGAATTTAGGAAGAAATATCAACAGGATCGTTTCAGTTCTTATTTTTAGGCTCTAAAATCATTCGCACTTTAGTCGTAACAAAATACTTATAAAATGGGATTAAATATAAAATAAAGGAAATATTATGTTTAACAGTTTACGATTGTAAAATCAAAATGCCTAACTTATAGTATTTTCAACCATTTATTGTTAGAACAATCATTATTTGAATTCCTGAGTTAATGGTGTAGCAACGAGGTGTTTGATATTGCAACAAGGTTGTACAATTATTATTACATATAATCACGTTTCGAACAAGCTGTTCTAGAATAAAAGAATAGTGAAGTTCATAGGGCTCAGGACAGGCAAGAGCAGTTCCTGAGATATGAGCAAAAAGATGTTCAGAATCCTCTTTTGTTTAAGTTATGAGTAGAAAAATGCTCGGAACTTAGCTATTAAACTTTGAAAGGTTGTTTGTTTGCAATTGAATTAAGGCACTTCGTATTTACATTAACAAACTCAGAAATAACGCATTAAACTTACAGAATTGGGTAATGGGTCGTATGTTTCGTTCTATAAGAAAACAAAAGTAGGTAGGATCACATGATAGATACTTAACGTTTCTTTATCTATCACAGGCAGTGACATAGGTTGTGAAACGTTACTAAAGTCTTTCGCAGAGTCTTACAACTCGTAGGAATAGGCAGGACCGTAGGAAGCCCCATTGATAAAAGAATAATATATAACAAACTGATGGGTTTAGATAGGATCTCTCAGACTGCATCCAGTGGAGGAAGAGCTTAGTAGCTGAAGCCAGAGTGGTATCTGTTAGGTATTAAGGACAAATTTTCAGTGAATAGGACGTTTCGGGATTAGCCCAGTAATAAAGCTCTTTCTCCATAATCGAGAGACTAATAGGGGTGGCAGAGTATTACCTTTTAATAAATTATATTTATATACATAATATATATTAATCACATATACTAAAAATACTACCCTTTTGACATATGAAAATCATAAGTTTGTAAATTCCATATTAAGAATACTCACCTTAAAATCTCTATCCTTCTCTCAATTTAGTAAAGGTTCAATATTAATACTTGATTACCATATCGATTAACGTTAAAGATTATATTTATCTATTTTATCCACCAAAATATTCAATTATCTAAGAAAATTATTACATCACTAATATCTTGTTAAATCTGTTTAAATAACCTTGTCAAACATCCTCTAAATCAATGGTAATAAATATATTATATACTTCTATTTACCGTCATCATCATCATCTATCTCATGAACTACTAAGTTTGTCAAATAATACCATCTTTCAAGTAAATTGTTATCAAAAGAAATCAATCTCTAAATTGTATTAATCATTCTCACTAATTAATATTTCTCAATGGCTTAATCAAATAAATAACTATATGCATTCACTAATGGCTAGGTATTCTAATAATAGTAATATAAATAAGTTTTGGAATCAGAAACATAGTTTGTCACACTTTAAAGAACTAAGGTTATCTGCGTCACAAACTAGAGTCCACCACTAGACGAATCACAAGGCCAATTAAATAAGTTAAAGTTAAGTTAAGGTTAAAGGGTAATTTAGTTTATTAAAGTAGTTTTACTGGGGGGGAGTTACATTTTGAGAAGCCGTAGACCAGGATTGTGTTACACACTTGTTTCCATTTTAAATATAATCTTACTTATCTTAGAGTAGCCTCAACAATACGTAATGATGAGCCATGATCAAAATTAGAAATAAAAAGCGGAATACAATTTGAATGGCAATGTCATAATTTAAAGTATATCATTTCAGTATTAAAACAAAATTTATTTAAGTACTTATTTAGTTTTAAAGTGGCCTTCGTGTCACATTTTGTTGTACGTGAAAAAGGAGGGTGTCAGCGGGCTTGTTTCTGATTCTTAAACACATAAATACATACATATATAGTCTTCAAATAAAATGCCAATCGAACAATTATTTATTTTTCAACTAGTTTATATATCGTCTTCAAATAAAACTCCAATAGGACAATTATTTATTTTTCAACTAGTTTAAAAATCAATCTATTTTACGTAACAGCCAAGCTTAAATATAGACTAGAATAGATCTTGGAGATACATTTGCACAGAAAGTGGTTTCGTCATGGTTCGCTTTTCATGTTTGAATATCGATCCCTCCTGAATATTTTCTTGATATTGACATCTGTTAGGAGAGCCGCGTCTGAAATTAAACACAGGTTTATCGATTAGTATGCTGTTAAGTCCAATATATGGTAGAAAATCTGGAAACCTAGTTTGAGAAACTATATACAGTTGATATCAGTAATATCAGTATGTAGATAAGTTGCAGTAAGAGTAGGTATACAGGTTCGATTTTTCATGTATGAATATCCTTAAATACTTAACGAAATAGCTAAGTTTATGAGTGCAATATAGTATGAGTATCTAGGGGGCGTGTAAAATCCAATTAGATTTTTGCAAGAGATCTGTAGTTGCATATGAGAATGATACATAGACAGTGACGCCTTCTCTTGACGGCTAGTGTTTATTCTTTAAATCAATACACAATACAACTTAGAAGCGTTCTATTTTCTTATTTTAACAGGTATGATGATGATTGTTAGAATTTCTAGAGGCTAAACAAACAGGGGGCGCATTTTCAATAATTATAATGCGAATGTCTCTCTTAATACTCAGACAGTCAAAAAATTTGTTTGCTGCAGTCGGTACTAAACAAATGGGGGCGAACATCGGTATTACAAATATTCTTATACAATACGTTTACGATACATTACTGTGCAGAGAGTAATTACTTGAAGTACCTTTTAATTGTTAAATGCCAAGCTAAGGTTAAGTAGACGTGCTCAGTGAACTAAATGATATACCACTTCAAGTATATATGCCTGTCAAACAGAGATCACCACTCTTGGTGCAATGATATATGCATAAGTTATCAGACATACATGTATTTTAATACATGTCTTCCTATTTAGGTTAGGCAAATACGTTTTGCCTTACATAGTCAGTAAGTACATGTAAGATAAATATAGCAAATCCAAGTACCTTCTGTGCAGTTTCATAAGGCATATGCTACAATTCTCTTGCCATGATCAGACTGTGCGTAGAACTTCCATCATAGAAGACATGTTTCGCGATTAGGAGGCTCAATAGATTGGTCTTGACAGTAAATGCAGCAGTACGACTCAGCAGACTGAAATGAGATAGAACAACATTCAATATATAATAAATATTAATTACATTCAAAGATTATTTATAATAGGGCGAATGTATGTATGTATAGCTACATTTAAAACATTCAGGGCATAGAAATCAGTTTCAAATTCGATATTTGATGAACATTTTCAATGGGAAGTGATAATTTTGTGCAATTTATTATCTGCAAAGGCAGTATTGGTTCACACGAAGTGGACACAACATTCATTTTCAACATAGTTGACGATTTTAGAACCTGTTAGTGGTAGTAAATCAAAATTTCATCAAGTACAATAATCAAGTTCATAATAAAGTTTTCCTTAAAAGTTTGAGAATCTATGTTTTATATGTTATACTATAGTAAGTTGGAAGTTTATAAGACTAGACTGAAGTTAGGTTAGTAAATAAAATTAGAATAAAATAAGATAGTGAATAGGTCCGTATGACCATGATTTGTTTTATCAGGGTTAGCAGAAGCTCAGATTACTGAAATGGGATGTTAAAACATAAGATCTTGTAAAAGTTTGTCTACTATTTATCAAATAAATAAATAAATAAATTACTTGTCTTGAGTAGCAATCATACATATGGTATAAAGAACTTCTGAATGTCTGTGATTTGGATTGGTGGTATCGTGGTCATCCCCTGAAAATAGAAATTTTTCAAATATTAAAATATGTAAGCTTTGGTAAAGGTTATATGCCCCTAAGCATCTTTAATAATAATCTCTTTATCAACAATGACAAGTTATTGGAAAAAAAAATAAGAATAAAATAAAAATTTCATTTGCCGGAACTAGAGAGCGATAAACAAATTTCAAACATTTGAATTTAGTATGGCTAAGTTTAAAACTAGGGTTAAATAGAAGATTGGTACTACTTACATGTGTTTTGTATGTTATTATCAGGTAGAATCTGGTATCCTCTTAGTATGAAAAAGTTATACAGATTTCACTTCAAAAATAGTTGGTGCTCGCGGTGGGTTTTCCAGATATGTTTGGTTAGGATAACAGATATTGTTGTTATTGCTGAAAAATACAGACATAATTGATTAAAATGAGTGGTATTTACTAGGTAGATATCATGAAAACAATAAAGTAAAAACTCTTTGTTATTTTGGTAATAAATTATATCTCAGTATCAAACATCTAAACTTTACAGAAGTTTAACTGATGATTAGCTTTCAATGATATCAATTATTCTCTCCAGGGCTGATTCGTGATAAAACATAATGATGAAACAAGCGGGTTATTTAGTGAATAATAAATTGACTTACCTAAGTTGTTCAATTCAATGTTTTCAGCTTTCAGATGGGTTGAGTACTTTGAACCACACGAGTTGATTATTTGGCTTCATTGGGTAGTAACAATTTCTCTTCGAAGCACGTTTTAATAAGGAATACTGTGAATTTTTCATAAATTTCAACGGATTGATTATCAATGAAGTTTGCTGAACGTTGGTAAATATAATTAACTGGTTTAGTACAATAGAACTGAGCTAGGCACTTTATAAGTATCTTAAATTATGCACCGATTAAAATATGTACTTTTTCTCTTCAATCGCAATAGGAATCGTGCCATATTAAATAATTCAAATAGTTGATCTTGCGCAGGCAAATGGCAGCCATTGTTGGGTAAATGACAGATTTGACAAGGAACCGTATTGTCAAATAAAATATTTTGTTTGAGCCATTCTTTTTAACGTTCCGGCATCGACTCATCGAAATGTCTATGTACAAAATGAATAAAATTCACTATTTCTATATATTTTGTTGCATAAAAACTTATATTCTCCTCGATATTTTAATTTAAATTCAAATAATATGTCACAAATACACGATTTTAAAATAATCATGTTTCGTTTAACAGCTCCACCGTGTGGTAAAGTTTGAACGTGGTGCAATTTTAAAACTGGCAATACTAAACAAATGTCAAGACTGTCAAGTGGAGTGGATTTCAGTTGTCGGGAGAATCAAGTTGGAATAACTTATTTTACTTATTTAGTTCGCGTGTGATTTTAATTTATTACGAAAAGAGAGAAAGTGTTTAGTGTAAAGTGTAATAACAGATAGTGAAGTGATTTAAAGTGTGGAAACAGTGAAGCGCTTGATTGTGTACTTAGTGATTGGTCGTGGAAGATTCTGTTTGGAATAAATATGTCGGAACAGTTGACGACAAAAGAAAAGTTAGTGGTAGCTAGAAAAGCGGATGGAACATGGCTTCGTGGCTGAGTTTTTCGAAGGTGGATCAACCATGGTTTCGATAGACTTCAAATAAGGATCACTACGAGGGAAGCAAGCGGCACTACAAGATGAAGACAGCTGATGGCTGGGCAACAGACGTGGTTTATTTAGGACATCAGCGAAGAAAAGAAAACCATTAAATTTTGATGTAGTATACAAATAACACGAATGTAGTAGCGTTTATTAAATAATAAAGAATATACTGTATAAGTTTTTCAATGAATATTAATGTGCTGCGAGTGTTTTCATATCAGCAGATCAAGATTTCAGTATGAAGCAGGGTACGTACACAATATTATAAGCATGCAAGTTATTTCTATTGACTGAAATTAAATCACGATTTGACGGGGTTTTTATAACAAATATTTTAGATACATGTTAAATTTTCTACATGTCAATTTTATTCTAGTGGCACAGTTTTAAAAAAAATCCACAATTTTGAGTGATTTCTTAAGTTTAGTGTGAAATATAAAATGTTGACATTCTCTATCGCAAAAATACTAAATGAAGAGAAATAAAAATAGGCTCCTTTAGATAGCTAAATTCCCTTCAATTGATTAAGTCGATATGGCTAAGTTGATCAACGAAATGTTGTATTAAGTGAAGTCTATGTGTCTGGGTTCAAATCCTGGTAGTGCCTGTGTAAAATACTTTTTGATTTTTTTTAATGTCTTATATGTTTTCAGGACTTCCATTTTAATTTTATGTACTTTTTACAAGGGTTTAAAAGTTTTTTTAAGCTTATATTATTATTTAAATCAACAGATTAGACATTGTGAGGAACCCTAGACTGAAAGCAGCTTTAAGTATACATATATAGCTATAATGTTTTCCGGTTTTATTTGTACTATTTGGACAAACATATAATTACGAGTAACTTCTTGTCTTACATACCTAACTATGCGGTTGTTTAGCAAATTTCAATTTTATTAGCAGGACGTTCGTGGAAGGTGCATTTTCCTTATCAATTTGAACTAAAGACGAGTCAACTCCGGTTTGCCCAAAAGGAGAATTTTCAACACTGCTTAAAAAAAAATATTATTTTTACGCGTTATATGATTTACGATAGATTGTTTCTCAAGCAATTGAGATACTTAGGTAGGTATATTTTGTTGCATGTGTTCTTTTGTAAATTTGAGTGCTTATTTGGCGTAATGCATTTTGGCAATTTTGCGTAATGATTTCAACATTTTATTAAGGCATTTTGCGGCATAAGCGTGTACGTGCGTGCGTGCGGCATAAGTTAGTCTCCGAAAAAACTAGATGGCGCTAGTAGTCCTCAATATGGATGAAAACGACTTAAAAGAAAATTACTTTTCCTTTAGAATGAAAATTATGAAGCCTAGTTTTTTGTTATGATTAGATTTTTTTTACTATCATTGTGTTTGTAATTTTCTTTATAAATAAATAGTTATAACATATAAGAAATAGTTACGACGCTTACCCAATTTCATGGTAGATGTCGCTGTAACATGCGAAAGTAAACGTAGAACGCGGTGTTAAGATTTTTCTCAGATTGCTTAGGTCAGTCGGTGGAAGTTTGATTGAGTTTGCATCGATTCGATTCCGAGGTATCGGTGATTGTTGAATAGAGCTTCTATTTCTTTCGTGGGACTAGGAGTGGGTTTTCGTTGCGGTTACTTACGCAATACGTAACATTTTTCACTAGTTTCGGCAGGCGTTATAGTTAAACGAAGACTAATCGGTTAAGAAGTGAAGGTTTGGTAATTAAGCGAGAAGCAATTAGCGTAGATTATTTTCATATGCAATGCAAATGCGTTTAATGGCGTAATATTATAGTTTGTTCGGTGGTTATGCATAAGAACATAATGTCGGAGCAATAGGTATACGCACCGTCGTGGTATATTTTTATATACATTATATTTTCATTGCGAGTTTAGTGCTTCGAATAAAACATGATTTTCGGATACTTATGGAATCGGTCCAGCACTATAAATCGGTTAAATACGTTTTCATACACTTAAAGGTTTAATTACATTTTTATATAACAGAGTACAACAGGTACATACTTATAATTATTCGTACACGAGTGTAGGTAACGAGTCAAATTGTTTCGGACTATACTAATTAAATTTATGTCATACAATTTATTTCAATAAACATATTTTCGGTAATAAAATATGTACCTTAAGATTTTTAAGTACCTACTTCAAAAAGCTAAAGGGCGACACTTTACGGCAACAAACTAAGACGAATTATATCGGCAAAATCGTTTTATTTACGTAATTTCGATTTAATAGTGAATATAGATTTTTCTTGTTCAGTTAAATATTTTAGTGGCGTCATATACCTAGATTTTGAACTCAATATAAATGGATATTATACATTACTTCATATGATATTATTGAACAAAAGAGCGGGTCCGCCTAAAGCAAAGGGGGCGCAAAGTAAGGACTTAGAATTTTTTTGATCAAAAGTGAAAATTATATAGGAATCATAAAATACTTAGGAAAATTTTATTCAAAACGCTAAAATAAGCATGTTTTATAGAAAAAACTTTTTCTCTAAAATCAAAAATGGCCAAGATATTCGCCCTCAAAGATTGATGGTTTTCAAGGGAGCTGGGACATAGAAAAATTTCGATGGATGATGTTGGTGTTATTATAACACCTATTTATTATTATTTTATCGTAAAGATTACGCTAAAATAAGCATGTTTTATAGAAAAAACTTTTTCTCTAAAATCAAAAATGGCTGAGCTAATTGACTTATTGTGTCAGACACTGCCTTAGCTCCGGCGCTGCGGGAAGTGCAGCCCTTCCGCCCTTGCGTGACAAAGCACGGTCGCCCGTACTCCGCTTCGCAGCTTCGGCCTGTTGGTCGCCTTCGGCGACCAGCCTCAGCCGCTCCGCTCCGCACGGCTCCCGAGCTTTGTCACGGCGGGCGAGGGCTGCTCTCCCTCCGCGCCTCCGGCTTTTTATATACACTCTAGGGGTAGGGCAGACAAGACCACGTGGAATCGGGGTTGACAGCTTCGGTTCTGTGGCAAGTCTTATGATAATGCAATGCTTATTTTAGCGTAGCGTGTTTTAGCTAGATTCGGACTTTCGCAGCCTAATATTGAATACATAATATTCCATCATTAAGAAAATTACATTTTACAATCCGTCATGTATCTTGGTAATTATCAAGTTTAGAGAAAAGTTGCCCCAACAAAACATGCTTATTTCAGCGTATTTATTACGATAAAACAATAATAAATAGGTGTTAATGACACCAACATTCATCGAAATTTTTCTGTCCCAGCTCCCTTGAAAACCATCAATCTTTGAGGGCGAATATCTCGGCTATTTTCGATTTTAGAGAAAAAGTTTTTTCTATAAAACATGCTTATTTTAGCGTAATATTTACGATAAAGCAATAATAAATAGGTGTTATAATAACACCAACATCCATCGAAATTTTTCTATGTCCCAGCTCCCTTGAAAACCATCAATCTTTGAGGGCGAATATCTCGGCCATTTTTGATTTTAGAGAAAAGTTGTTCCTATAAAACATGCTTATATTAGCGTAATCTTTACGATAAAACAATAATAAATAGGTGTTATAATGACACCAACTCCATCAAAAATTTTTTAAGTCCTGCGCCCCCTTTGCTTTAGTCCAACCAAAGAGCGAGCACGAGTGTGTTTCAAGAACACTGAAACGGTCTAGACTTCTAGAGTTGTACACTAGTATGTTAATATACTTATGTGTGGGTATGTTTGTATGTTGGTTCAATGATTTAATCAGACGGTTTAATGGAATAAGATTTTAATTTTGTAATTAAAGATGAGTTTAGTTAGTCGACAAGATGGATCGTGTGTTCGCATTCGGGAGTAATAAATAGTTACAAATAATAACAGAATTTATTTTTTGTTATGAGTACGTACTTATTCATACTTTAATAACGGTGAATTGAGTTCAATATTTTTAATTGACTCAATTTATAGAAGTTGTGAGTACCTACTTTAGGTACTGTGTTCGGTCATTTCTAGCGGCTCTTTGCCGTAATATTGTCAATATTTTGAAATGTTAATAATCAGTATATTGATTTACAGTGAGTTTTACACTGATTACATATCATGTCTTTGGCTCGCTGTATGGGTCGAAGCGAAAGAGCGTATGAGGAAGGGTGACTGATGATTTGAGTGAAAGTGATTAGAGAGATGTATGCTATTGTCGGAAATGAGATGATGAATGAAAAGGTGATCAGTGAAGGTGATGGATGCATTATGAGAAAAAGGATCGATACAGAGAGACAAAGACTAGAATGTAATCGGACTAGTTCAGTCGGTATTTGCGCGGGGACAAGAAATGGGGTGGTTGGGGACAATTGTTCTGCAACGTCTTATCACGTAGGTTAGTAATCTTTTATTTAAGATTAGACCCATTTAACAAGGGTAGATTTTGCAGAGCAATACTACACAAGGTATGAAAACTATATCGAAACTCCACACACCTTGTCTTGGTTAAGATACATTCGATATAACACATTTGTTGAGGGCCGTGATCGTCAAAGAGGCGAGGACCCTACGATATATTTTGATGTCTTATTTTAAGACACAGTTTTAATAATGCGAAGCAAGTATACTGTGTACAGTGTTTTTAATTAATCATTTTACTTATGACAATTTATCAACCAATTTGGTTGTATTAACCACAAGTTTGGTGTTTATGTGTGTGAAACTTTGAGTTTGCTATTCAACAAAAAAAAAAATGAAGGCAAGCTTAAGGGTCGAGTGGTCTTATTCCATGTACGAGACATGCACCAAGAACATATGGCTGGGAATGGTAAAGTAGAGAGATGTGGTTCGAATTTTTGGCAATGGGGCTGAGAAATGAACGCTTCGTACCAATAAAAATTAAAGGTCTCTTCGCTTTGTTTGGGAAATTTTTGTGGTTTCACTAGTGCCGAGTACATTGTTTGGCGGTGGATCATTGGGTGAGGCAGAAGTAAGCTTGATGTATCCAGGGTGAAAGAACAAATTTGGACTATTAGGGTCTGCTGGCCTCACAACCCAGTATCTCTGACAAAGCTTGGTTTCTGGGGAAAAAGCTTTCAGGTTTCACTGTCTTAATTCTGATGGGCCCATTTCAATGCTGCAGCATTCACGGTCATTTATTATTGGAATACACATAACGCATTTAAGGGGGGGAAAACTGCCGACGGATCTAGATTTTTCTTACAATCATAATAGAAAGGGATTTTATCAACGCGTCTAAGTTAGAAAATCGAAGTGTTTTTCATGAATCACAGCCGTGCATCATTAAAAAACTTACGATTGGGGGCGGTTGTGACGGTACAGGTATCCTACCCATAATTCGGCTGCGAGATCCATTCAAAATACAAAAGAAAGCAAAATAAACATAACAATAACCTGACAAAATCCGGTGTTGTGTTTGTCACGATTTCACGTCATATTCCAACAAGTACACTTTGGGTTCACTTGAATTCACTTTGTCACATTTATGGCTCCATTTACTATATTAATTATTCAATTTATCCATCGAAATAATAAGAAATAAACTTATTACAGACAAACATTAGTGTAAACATTGTTTTGACACTTCATAGCTTCAGAAACGTTTCGTTTAGTAATAAGTAGCTGTCATGCGAAAGGAGTTAATTTAGAAACCAAGTTTTACGAAAAATCCTTACATTATATTTATATTTCACATTTAAATAAGTAAAACATGCCAATAATTGCGACATTAGTTAAAAAGGAAAATTTAAATCATATTTTAAATCATCCATATATTTGTAGATCCTTAAAATCATGTTATAAGAATCGCTGAACGAAATATGTTTTGGCTCCTAAATACTTCTAATCTCCTGGTAATGTCCCTGTCAAAACAACTACGTCTAGGTGACAGACAAAAAATGTTTGCGTCTCATTTTTGCGAGATACATTAAAGGGGATGAAAAGAGATAGCGTTCAGATTGCGCTGAACATCGTTCAAGTGACGTTTAAATACAAAATCCTTATAAACTATTAGCCATAGGAATATGAGTCTTAATAATAACATACCATGAATAAATTTTGAATACAATCATAGTAAGATACGTCTTTCATTGACATAGGCTGTGGATCACGTTAGGACGGATCGAGTATTAGAGTATACTTGGCATGTAAATATAAACCTTCTTGCTTAAGCATTAAGAGTGATTTTGGGAAGATGCCAGTTTAATATAAACCTCCTTGAGAGTTATGATGCCCTGGTAGTTGCGTCAGGAGATTTCTTGGGTTTCTTGCGGCATTGTCGCATGCTGCGTGTTGTTTATAATAATATATAGGCTGTCACCGCTAATATATGGGCTGTCACCAATATAGTATGGGCTGTCGCAATTTAATATGGGCTGTCGTCACTCTAGTATGGCTGTCACCAATATAGTATGGGCTGTCACCAATTTAGTATGGGCTGTCGCAATTTTGTATGGGCTGTCGTCACTCTAGTATGGCTGTCACCAATTTAGTATGGGCTGTCACCAATATAGTATGGCTTGTCGCCGTTTTTGATCGGAAGCCGCGGTCAGCGGGGATGGTATAAATAGACCGGGGCCGGGCCCGACGATTCATTCATTCTGGGACACTCAGTGAGACTGGTCGTAACGTAAGAAAGAGTTCTGGTAAGTAAAGTTTCTCTAAATATTTTCTCTGGGTTCAGCTTTGCTAGGAGAAATCCCTGCGACTTTGGACTTGTAGGATAAGTCACTGTAAGCGAATGCAAGATTAAATTCTATGCGTTACGCCGGACTTTGACTCCTTTAGAGAATCTTTACTACAAGCATTTGATTTGTATTATTAAGGGGTATTTCCTTGTAGAATGAGTCTCTGTAAGCGAAATGCAAGATTAATTTCTATGCGTTACGCCGGACTTTGATTTTTACTACAAGCGTTTCATTTATATTATTAAGAGGTATTTCCTGGTGCACCGAAGTTCTGGGCTAGACTTAGCAATGTAATTGTTGAGTTAGGTTTTGGAATATGGTCTTTGTTTAACTTTACGGAGAAATCCTTTCCGTAGTTTTGAACTTGGATCAAGGTGACCAAGAAGTTTTCAGTTTATTAAGAGGAAGTTTGTTACGTAATTTGTTATTAAGAAACTTTTATTGTCTATAAAACCAGAATCACTGTTCGCAAAGTACGCCACAAGTTTGTTTTCACTTGCTGTGTTAAGAAAACATTCTTGAGTCCAAGTTGACCAGATTTGGGGTGTCTGGCACCGATATAGCCTTTATATTGGCCGGTGAATTTCCCCCTATGCTTCAGTTTGTTTCATGGCGAAAGTGGGGGTTTCTTAGTCAAACCATCCTGAGATCAGGACTCACGGAACCCATGCGATGCCTGAAGTATAGGTCCTTATTTATATATTTCCTAAAACCTATCCTCAGTCCTGTATTAACGGTAGAACTGGCCTATTAACCACTTCCGGCTGCGGCCGTGGTTGAGGGGGCTGATACATAACGCCGATAGGTTGAAACCATCAGTTTTCGCGGACTGAACGTTATTTTACTTAGGGAACACGATTAAAGTAAATGTCACAAGTCGCTGGTAAGTATGACTTGTGTAGTTTTGTGTAAATTAGGGAAGGGATGTTAGAGTAACTTCGCACACACCGTTAGGGGTTGATTTTAGAATCTAGGTGGGGTTCAGTTAAGAATTTTATTGTGAAGAAATCATTGACAAGCAGAGCAGATCAATGGTATCTTTAGAAAGGTTTAAAACTCGGTTTGATATTACTCTCTTTTAGAATCATGAAATTAGTGTTTCATTGTCCATCCAAATATAAACATTGATGGACATAAATTACAGAATTTAGGAAGAAATATCAACAGGATCGTTTCAGTTCTTATTTTTAGGCTCTAAAATCATTCGCACTTTAGTCGTAACAAAATACTTATAAAATGGGATTAAATATAAAATAAAGGAAATATTATGTTTAACAGTTTACGATTGTAAAATCAAAATGCCTAACTTATAGTATTTTCAACCATTTATTGTTAGAACAATCATTATTTGAATTCCTGAGTTAATGGTGTAGCAACGAGGTGTTTGATATTGCAACAAGGTTGTACAATTATTATTACATATAATCACGTTTCGAACAAGCTGTTCTAGAATAAAAGAATAGTGAAGTTCATAGGGCTCAGGACAGGCAAGAGCAGTTCCTGAGATATGAGCAAAAAGATGTTCAGAATCCTCTTTTGTTTAAGTTATGAGTAGAAAAATGCTCGGAACTTAGCTATTAAACTTTGAAAGGTTGTTTGTTTGCAATTGAATTAAGGCACTTCGTATTTACATTAACAAACTCAGAAATAACGCATTAAACTTACAGAATTGGGTAA
Source organism: Lathronympha strigana (assembly GCA_949128165.1). Classification (NCBI taxonomy): domain Eukaryota; kingdom Metazoa; phylum Arthropoda; class Insecta; order Lepidoptera; family Tortricidae; genus Lathronympha; species Lathronympha strigana. Next base: position 8,664,818 of record OX421926.1, on the reverse strand, counting down.
TGGGTCGTATGTTTCGTTCTATAAGAAAACAAAAGTAGGTAGGATCACATGATAGATACTTAACGTTTCTTTATCTATCACAGGCAGTGACATAGGTTGTGAAACGTTACTAAAGTCTTTCGCAGAGTCTTACAACTCGTAGGAATAGGCAGGACCGTAGGAAGCCCCATTGATAAAAGAATAATATATAACAAACTGATGGGTTTAGATAGGATCTCTCAGACTGCATCCAGTGGAGGAAGAGCTTAGTAGCTGAAGCCAGAGTGGTATCTGTTAGGTATTAAGGACAAATTTTCAGTGAATAGGACGTTTCGGGATTAGCCCAGTAATAAAGCTCTTTCTCCATAATCGAGAGACTAATAGGGGTGGCAGAGTATTACCTTTTAATAAATTATATTTATATACATAATATATATTAATCACATATACTAAAAATACTACCCTTTTGACATATGAAAATCATAAGTTTGTAAATTCCATATTAAGAATACTCACCTTAAAATCTCTATCCTTCTCTCAATTTAGTAAAGGTTCAATATTAATACTTGATTACCATATCGATTAACGTTAAAGATTATATTTATCTATTTTATCCACCAAAATATTCAATTATCTAAGAAAATTATTACATCACTAATATCTTGTTAAATCTGTTTAAATAACCTTGTCAAACATCCTCTAAATCAATGGTAATAAATATATTATATACTTCTATTTACCGTCATCATCATCATCTATCTCATGAACTACTAAGTTTGTCAAATAATACCATCTTTCAAGTAAATTGTTATCAAAAGAAATCAATCTCTAAATTGTATTAATCATTCTCACTAATTAATATTTCTCAATGGCTTAATCAAATAAATAACTATATGCATTCACTAATGGCTAGGTATTCTAATAATAGTAATATAAATAAGTTTTGGAATCAGAAACATAGTTTGTCACACTTTAAAGAACTAAGGTTATCTGCGTCACAAACTAGAGTCCACCACTAGACGAATCACAAGGCCAATTAAATAAGTTAAAGTTAAGTTAAGGTTAAAGGGTAATTTAGTTTATTAAAGTAGTTTTACTGGGGGGGAGTTACATTTTGAGAAGCCGTAGACCAGGATTGTGTTACACACTTGTTTCCATTTTAAATATAATCTTACTTATCTTAGAGTAGCCTCAACAATACGTAATGATGAGCCATGATCAAAATTAGAAATAAAAAGCGGAATACAATTTGAATGGCAATGTCATAATTTAAAGTATATCATTTCAGTATTAAAACAAAATTTATTTAAGTACTTATTTAGTTTTAAAGTGGCCTTCGTGTCACATTTTGTTGTACGTGAAAAAGGAGGGTGTCAGCGGGCTTGTTTCTGATTCTTAAACACATAAATACATACATATATAGTCTTCAAATAAAATGCCAATCGAACAATTATTTATTTTTCAACTAGTTTATATATCGTCTTCAAATAAAACTCCAATAGGACAATTATTTATTTTTCAACTAGTTTAAAAATCAATCTATTTTACGTAACAGCCAAGCTTAACCCTTTGACCGCCGTTGTCACCTATACAAGACAACGATAGTACGATACACTAACGCCGTCGTCTTGTATACAAGACAAAGTTTCAACCGCTTACTAAATGGTAAAATAATAGAATTTAAAAATTATTTTGTACTCGTGTCAACTTGTTGACCCTTTGTTTTTTCATACATTTACTTTTTAAGCAGGTATATGAATCCATTGTTTCATAATAAAGGATTTAAAAAATATGCTTATAATTTCTACATTTTTCCGTGTCACTGTCGCCGTTGGCATGTATAAAAGACAGCTAGGGATGGGAAAGTTCAATTGATGTGCAAGTTTTTAAAATGAATATGTTTTCACGAATCTGGTTTTATTTAAGCGTTCAAACATTTAATTGCCAATTATTGTCATTGTTGGTAACTACTCGTAGTAAGTAGGTAGGTATATGTAGAAAAAAAAGGCATAATAATGGATAAAGTTTAGGCAGCTTCTTCAGTAAATTGTCCATTGCGGTTTATTTGCCGAATAAATTATTGACCGCAGTGACAGCGGAGGTCTACATTTTAACTCGATATATATATATATATATATATATAACCGATATATACAGTATGTATCACAACGAAGAGCAAACCTTAAAACTGGTTGACGGGGAACTCGAGTACAATGTAATGACGTGCATTTCACGTGCCTAAATACATGTTTTATGGCATAAAATTACTAAATGAATTACTCGAAGACCATATTTTTGCAGTCGGTTAATGGTTTTTGTAACATCCTATAGGGTTTGTTTACGTTTTTGATTTTTGACAGTGCATGCGTATTGCGTACTGTTGATATGTAGCTAGGGGCAACTAATTAACATTAACGTTGTTATGTCAATACACATGCGCTTTGAGTTCTGTTTATAAGTAACCTAGGTAATTATTTTAATAATGGCTGTAGTCATAGGCAACGCGCAAGCGCTTTGTTAACTATTTGTTTGTAACTAGGTAAAAATCCAAACTTCAACAAGGTTTGACGCCTGTCTGTCAGTTGGTAATTTAAGTCAATGTCATTTATAAGATTGTAAACAAATAATACAGGGGAGGTGCAACACAATAATAATAAATGTATATTTTTATACCTCACGTAAAACCTGTCGTATTTTTGATGAATTAGGTAAGTACCATGCTCATATTTATGATCTAAACATTAACGGGTTTCTTGTTTTGCCTTTCATTCTGATACATACTGTATATATATATATATTATTAAATCCACCTGTTAGTTTTCTCCGAAAACCCTCCGGTAAGTATGTAAATTTATCGAGACACGATGCGCGTCCCTAATCTTATGGTTTATAAAGTTTACGTACCGACAAGCGCTTATGCCGTTGACTCAGACGCTATTATTACTTAACTCGCGCGTAAACAGTATTTGTCAGTCGGAACTAAAGACGTGCCCTGCGCGCCGTTGACATGTATAGAAGACTACTCGTACAGACTAGTGCGGTGATATTACTTCATGATTCGATAATGTTTAGTTGTTGTTTTTCATGATAAAGTCCTTTATTTTCAACATTTTCTTGTATAGTAAATCTGTTTAGTTTAGAAATTTTGAGAGAAATCTAAGTTTGGAAATAAAAAAAGGCAAATTGAGAAGAATTCCACCTTTAATTATGAATATCGATATCACTATTTGCAATCCCTAAACTTTTTATTAGTTGTTTACTTAAAATTTGCTCTGGCGTGTGAGTGAGCGTCTTGGCGAACAGGGTCCGGCGGCCAAAAGGTTAAATATAGACTAGAATAGATCTTGGAGATACATTTGCACAGAAAGTGGTTTCGTCATGGTTCGCTTTTCATGTTTGAATATCGATCCCTCCTGAATATTTTCTTGATATTGACATCTGTTAGGAGAGCCGCGTCTGAAATTAAACACAGGTTTATCGATTAGTATGCTGTTAAGTCCAATATATGGTAGAAAATCTGGAAACCTAGTTTGAGAAACTATATACAGTTGATATCAGTAATATCAGTATGTAGATAAGTTGCAGTAAGAGTAGGTATACAGGTTCGATTTTTCATGTATGAATATCCTTAAATACTTAACGAAATAGCTAAGTTTATGAGTGCAATATAGTATGAGTATCTAGGGGGCGTGTAAAATCCAATTAGATTTTTGCAAGAGATCTGTAGTTGCATATGAGAATGATACATAGACAGTGACGCCTTCTCTTGACGGCTAGTGTTTATTCTTTAAATCAATACACAATACAACTTAGAAGCGTTCTATTTTCTTATTTTAACAGGTATGATGATGATTGTTAGAATTTCTAGAGGCTAAACAAACAGGGGGCGCATTTTCAATAATTATAATGCGAATGTCTCTCTTAATACTCAGACAGTCAAAAAATTTGTTTGCTGCAGTCGGTACTAAACAAATGGGGGCGAACATCGGTATTACAAATATTCTTATACAATACGTTTACGATACATTACTGTGCAGAGAGTAATTACTTGAAGTACCTTTTAATTGTTAAATGCCAAGCTAAGGTTAAGTAGACGTGCTCAGTGAACTAAATGATATACCACTTCAAGTATATATGCCTGTCAAACAGAGATCACCACTCTTGGTGCAATGATATATGCATAAGTTATCAGACATACATGTATTTTAATACATGTCTTCCTATTTAGGTTAGGCAAATACGTTTTGCCTTACATAGTCAGTAAGTACATGTAAGATAAATATAGCAAATCCAAGTACCTTCTGTGCAGTTTCATAAGGCATATGCTACAATTCTCTTGCCATGATCAGACTGTGCGTAGAACTTCCATCATAGAAGACATGTTTCGCGATTAGGAGGCTCAATAGATTGGTCTTGACAGTAAATGCAGCAGTACGACTCAGCAGACTGAAATGAGATAGAACAACATTCAATATATAATAAATATTAATTACATTCAAAGATTATTTATAATAGGGCGAATGTATGTATGTATAGCTACATTTAAAACATTCAGGGCATAGAAATCAGTTTCAAATTCGATATTTGATGAACATTTTCAATGGGAAGTGATAATTTTGTGCAATTTATTATCTGCAAAGGCAGTATTGGTTCACACGAAGTGGACACAACATTCATTTTCAACATAGTTGACGATTTTAGAACCTGTTAGTGGTAGTAAATCAAAATTTCATCAAGTACAATAATCAAGTTCATAATAAAGTTTTCCTTAAAAGTTTGAGAATCTATGTTTTATATGTTATACTATAGTAAGTTGGAAGTTTATAAGACTAGACTGAAGTTAGGTTAGTAAATAAAATTAGAATAAAATAAGATAGTGAATAGGTCCGTATGACCATGATTTGTTTTATCAGGGTTAGCAGAAGCTCAGATTACTGAAATGGGATGTTAAAACATAAGATCTTGTAAAAGTTTGTCTACTATTTATCAAATAAATAAATAAATAAATTACTTGTCTTGAGTAGCAATCATACATATGGTATAAAGAACTTCTGAATGTCTGTGATTTGGATTGGTGGTATCGTGGTCATCCCCTGAAAATAGAAATTTTTCAAATATTAAAATATGTAAGCTTTGGTAAAGGTTATATGCCCCTAAGCATCTTTAATAATAATCTCTTTATCAACAATGACAAGTTATTGGAAAAAAAAATAAGAATAAAATAAAAATTTCATTTGCCGGAACTAGAGAGCGATAAACAAATTTCAAACATTTGAATTTAGTATGGCTAAGTTTAAAACTAGGGTTAAATAGAAGATTGGTACTACTTACATGTGTTTTGTATGTTATTATCAGGTAGAATCTGGTATCCTCTTAGTATGAAAAAGTTATACAGATTTCACTTCAAAAATAGTTGGTGCTCGCGGTGGGTTTTCCAGATATGTTTGGTTAGGATAACAGATATTGTTGTTATTGCTGAAAAATACAGACATAATTGATTAAAATGAGTGGTATTTACTAGGTAGATATCATGAAAACAATAAAGTAAAAACTCTTTGTTATTTTGGTAATAAATTATATCTCAGTATCAAACATCTAAACTTTACAGAAGTTTAACTGATGATTAGCTTTCAATGATATCAATTATTCTCTCCAGGGCTGATTCGTGATAAAACATAATGATGAAACAAGCGGGTTATTTAGTGAATAATAAATTGACTTACCTAAGTTGTTCAATTCAATGTTTTCAGCTTTCAGATGGGTTGAGTACTTTGAACCACACGAGTTGATTATTTGGCTTCATTGGGTAGTAACAATTTCTCTTCGAAGCACGTTTTAATAAGGAATACTGTGAATTTTTCATAAATTTCAACGGATTGATTATCAATGAAGTTTGCTGAACGTTGGTAAATATAATTAACTGGTTTAGTACAATAGAACTGAGCTAGGCACTTTATAAGTATCTTAAATTATGCACCGATTAAAATATGTACTTTTTCTCTTCAATCGCAATAGGAATCGTGCCATATTAAATAATTCAAATAGTTGATCTTGCGCAGGCAAATGGCAGCCATTGTTGGGTAAATGACAGATTTGACAAGGAACCGTATTGTCAAATAAAATATTTTGTTTGAGCCATTCTTTTTAACGTTCCGGCATCGACTCATCGAAATGTCTATGTACAAAATGAATAAAATTCACTATTTCTATATATTTTGTTGCATAAAAACTTATATTCTCCTCGATATTTTAATTTAAATTCAAATAATATGTCACAAATACACGATTTTAAAATAATCATGTTTCGTTTAACAGCTCCACCGTGTGGTAAAGTTTGAACGTGGTGCAATTTTAAAACTGGCAATACTAAACAAATGTCAAGACTGTCAAGTGGAGTGGATTTCAGTTGTCGGGAGAATCAAGTTGGAATAACTTATTTTACTTATTTAGTTCGCGTGTGATTTTAATTTATTACGAAAAGAGAGAAAGTGTTTAGTGTAAAGTGTAATAACAGATAGTGAAGTGATTTAAAGTGTGGAAACAGTGAAGCGCTTGATTGTGTACTTAGTGATTGGTCGTGGAAGATTCTGTTTGGAATAAATATGTCGGAACAGTTGACGACAAAAGAAAAGTTAGTGGTAGCTAGAAAAGCGGATGGAACATGGCTTCGTGGCTGAGTTTTTCGAAGGTGGATCAACCATGGTTTCGATAGACTTCAAATAAGGATCACTACGAGGGAAGCAAGCGGCACTACAAGATGAAGACAGCTGATGGCTGGGCAACAGACGTGGTTTATTTAGGACATCAGCGAAGAAAAGAAAACCATTAAATTTTGATGTAGTATACAAATAACACGAATGTAGTAGCGTTTATTAAATAATAAAGAATATACTGTATAAGTTTTTCAATGAATATTAATGTGCTGCGAGTGTTTTCATATCAGCAGATCAAGATTTCAGTATGAAGCAGGGTACGTACACAATATTATAAGCATGCAAGTTATTTCTATTGACTGAAATTAAATCACGATTTGACGGGGTTTTTATAACAAATATTTTAGATACATGTTAAATTTTCTACATGTCAATTTTATTCTAGTGGCACAGTTTTAAAAAAAATCCACAATTTTGAGTGATTTCTTAAGTTTAGTGTGAAATATAAAATGTTGACATTCTCTATCGCAAAAATACTAAATGAAGAGAAATAAAAATAGGCTCCTTTAGATAGCTAAATTCCCTTCAATTGATTAAGTCGATATGGCTAAGTTGATCAACGAAATGTTGTATTAAGTGAAGTCTATGTGTCTGGGTTCAAATCCTGGTAGTGCCTGTGTAAAATACTTTTTGATTTTTTTTAATGTCTTATATGTTTTCAGGACTTCCATTTTAATTTTATGTACTTTTTACAAGGGTTTAAAAGTTTTTTTAAGCTTATATTATTATTTAAATCAACAGATTAGACATTGTGAGGAACCCTAGACTGAAAGCAGCTTTAAGTATACATATATAGCTATAATGTTTTCCGGTTTTATTTGTACTATTTGGACAAACATATAATTACGAGTAACTTCTTGTCTTACATACCTAACTATGCGGTTGTTTAGCAAATTTCAATTTTATTAGCAGGACGTTCGTGGAAGGTGCATTTTCCTTATCAATTTGAACTAAAGACGAGTCAACTCCGGTTTGCCCAAAAGGAGAATTTTCAACACTGCTTAAAAAAAAATATTATTTTTACGCGTTATATGATTTACGATAGATTGTTTCTCAAGCAATTGAGATACTTAGGTAGGTATATTTTGTTGCATGTGTTCTTTTGTAAATTTGAGTGCTTATTTGGCGTAATGCATTTTGGCAATTTTGCGTAATGATTTCAACATTTTATTAAGGCATTTTGCGGCATAAGCGTGTACGTGCGTGCGTGCGGCATAAGTTAGTCTCCGAAAAAACTAGATGGCGCTAGTAGTCCTCAATATGGATGAAAACGACTTAAAAGAAAATTACTTTTCCTTTAGAATGAAAATTATGAAGCCTAGTTTTTTGTTATGATTAGATTTTTTTTACTATCATTGTGTTTGTAATTTTCTTTATAAATAAATAGTTATAACATATAAGAAATAGTTACGACGCTTACCCAATTTCATGGTAGATGTCGCTGTAACATGCGAAAGTAAACGTAGAACGCGGTGTTAAGATTTTTCTCAGATTGCTTAGGTCAGTCGGTGGAAGTTTGATTGAGTTTGCATCGATTCGATTCCGAGGTATCGGTGATTGTTGAATAGAGCTTCTATTTCTTTCGTGGGACTAGGAGTGGGTTTTCGTTGCGGTTACTTACGCAATACGTAACATTTTTCACTAGTTTCGGCAGGCGTTATAGTTAAACGAAGACTAATCGGTTAAGAAGTGAAGGTTTGGTAATTAAGCGAGAAGCAATTAGCGTAGATTATTTTCATATGCAATGCAAATGCGTTTAATGGCGTAATATTATAGTTTGTTCGGTGGTTATGCATAAGAACATAATGTCGGAGCAATAGGTATACGCACCGTCGTGGTATATTTTTATATACATTATATTTTCATTGCGAGTTTAGTGCTTCGAATAAAACATGATTTTCGGATACTTATGGAATCGGTCCAGCACTATAAATCGGTTAAATACGTTTTCATACACTTAAAGGTTTAATTACATTTTTATATAACAGAGTACAACAGGTACATACTTATAATTATTCGTACACGAGTGTAGGTAACGAGTCAAATTGTTTCGGACTATACTAATTAAATTTATGTCATACAATTTATTTCAATAAACATATTTTCGGTAATAAAATATGTACCTTAAGATTTTTAAGTACCTACTTCAAAAAGCTAAAGGGCGACACTTTACGGCAACAAACTAAGACGAATTATATCGGCAAAATCGTTTTATTTACGTAATTTCGATTTAATAGTGAATATAGATTTTTCTTGTTCAGTTAAATATTTTAGTGGCGTCATATACCTAGATTTTGAACTCAATATAAATGGATATTATACATTACTTCATATGATATTATTGAACAAAAGAGCGAGCACGAGTGTGTTTCAAGAACACTGAAACGGTCTAGACTTCTAGAGTTGTACACTAGTATGTTAATATACTTATGTGTGGGTATGTTTGTATGTTGGTTCAATGATTTAATCAGACGGTTTAATGGAATAAGATTTTAATTTTGTAATTAAAGATGAGTTTAGTTAGTCGACAAGATGGATCGTGTGTTCGCATTCGGGAGTAATAAATAGTTACAAATAATAACAGAATTTATTTTTTGTTATGAGTACGTACTTATTCATACTTTAATAACGGTGAATTGAGTTCAATATTTTTAATTGACTCAATTTATAGAAGTTGTGAGTACCTACTTTAGGTACTGTGTTCGGTCATTTCTAGCGGCTCTTTGCCGTAATATTGTCAATATTTTGAAATGTTAATAATCAGTATATTGATTTACAGTGAGTTTTACACTGATTACATATCATGTCTTTGGCTCGCTGTATGGGTCGAAGCGAAAGAGCGTATGAGGAAGGGTGACTGATGATTTGAGTGAAAGTGATTAGAGAGATGTATGCTATTGTCGGAAATGAGATGATGAATGAAAAGGTGATCAGTGAAGGTGATGGATGCATTATGAGAAAAAGGATCGATACAGAGAGACAAAGACTAGAATGTAATCGGACTAGTTCAGTCGGTATTTGCGCGGGGACAAGAAATGGGGTGGTTGGGGACAATTGTTCTGCAACGTCTTATCACGTAGGTTAGTAATCTTTTATTTAAGATTAGACCCATTTAACAAGGGTAGATTTTGCAGAGCAATACTACACAAGGTATGAAAACTATATCGAAACTCCACACACCTTGTCTTGGTTAAGATACATTCGATATAACACATTTGTTGAGGGCCGTGATCGTCAAAGAGGCGAGGACCCTACGATATATTTTGATGTCTTATTTTAAGACACAGTTTTAATAATGCGAAGCAAGTATACTGTGTACAGTGTTTTTAATTAATCATTTTACTTATGACAATTTATCAACCAATTTGGTTGTATTAACCACAAGTTTGGTGTTTATGTGTGTGAAACTTTGAGTTTGCTATTCAACAAAAAAAAAAATGAAGGCAAGCTTAAGGGTCGAGTGGTCTTATTCCATGTACGAGACATGCACCAAGAACATATGGCTGGGAATGGTAAAGTAGAGAGATGTGGTTCGAATTTTTGGCAATGGGGCTGAGAAATGAACGCTTCGTACCAATAAAAATTAAAGGTCTCTTCGCTTTGTTTGGGAAATTTTTGTGGTTTCACTAGTGCCGAGTACATTGTTTGGCGGTGGATCATTGGGTGAGGCAGAAGTAAGCTTGATGTATCCAGGGTGAAAGAACAAATTTGGACTATTAGGGTCTGCTGGCCTCACAACCCAGTATCTCTGACAAAGCTTGGTTTCTGGGGAAAAAGCTTTCAGGTTTCACTGTCTTAATTCTGATGGGCCCATTTCAATGCTGCAGCATTCACGGTCATTTATTATTGGAATACACATAACGCATTTAAGGGGGGGAAAACTGCCGACGGATCTAGATTTTTCTTACAATCATAATAGAAAGGGATTTTATCAACGCGTCTAAGTTAGAAAATCGAAGTGTTTTTCATGAATCACAGCCGTGCATCATTAAAAAACTTACGATTGGGGGCGGTTGTGACGGTACAGGTATCCTACCCATAATTCGGCTGCGAGATCCATTCAAAATACAAAAGAAAGCAAAATAAACATAACAATAACCTGACAAAATCCGGTGTTGTGTTTGTCACGATTTCACGTCATATTCCAACAAGTACACTTTGGGTTCACTTGAATTCACTTTGTCACATTTATGGCTCCATTTACTATATTAATTATTCAATTTATCCATCGAAATAATAAGAAATAAACTTATTACAGACAAACATTAGTGTAAACATTGTTTTGACACTTCATAGCTTCAGAAACGTTTCGTTTAGTAATAAGTAGCTGTCATGCGAAAGGAGTTAATTTAGAAACCAAGTTTTACGAAAAATCCTTACATTATATTTATATTTCACATTTAAATAAGTAAAACATGCCAATAATTGCGACATTAGTTAAAAAGGAAAATTTAAATCATATTTTAAATCATCCATATATTTGTAGATCCTTAAAATCATGTTATAAGAATCGCTGAACGAAATATGTTTTGGCTCCTAAATACTTCTAATCTCCTGGTAATGTCCCTGTCAAAACAACTACGTCTAGGTGACAGACAAAAAATGTTTGCGTCTCATTTTTGCGAGATACATTAAAGGGGATGAAAAGAGATAGCGTTCAGATTGCGCTGAACATCGTTCAAGTGACGTTTAAATACAAAATCCTTATAAACTATTAGCCATAGGAATATGAGTCTTAATAATAACATACCATGAATAAATTTTGAATACAATCATAGTAAGATACGTCTTTCATTGACATAGGCTGTGGATCACGTTAGGACGGATCGAGTATTAGAGTATACTTGGCATGTAAATATAAACCTTCTTGCTTAAGCATTAAGAGTGATTTTGGGAAGATGCCAGTTTAATATAAACCTCCTTGAGAGTTATGATGCCCTGGTAGTTGCGTCAGGAGATTTCTTGGGTTTCTTGCGGCATTGTCGCATGCTGCGTGTTGTTTATAATAATATATAGGCTGTCACCGCTAATATATGGGCTGTCACCAATATAGTATGGGCTGTCGCAATTTAATATGGGCTGTCGTCACTCTAGTATGGCTGTCACCAATATAGTATGGGCTGTCACCAATTTAGTATGGGCTGTCGCAATTTTGTATGGGCTGTCGTCACTCTAGTATGGCTGTCACCAATTTAGTATGGGCTGTCACCAATATAGTATGGCTTGTCGCCGTTTTTGATCGGAAGCCGCGGTCAGCGGGGATGGTATAAATAGACCGGGGCCGGGCCCGACGATTCATTCATTCTGGGACACTCAGTGAGACTGGTCGTAACGTAAGAAAGAGTTCTGGTAAGTAAAGTTTCTCTAAATATTTTCTCTGGGTTCAGCTTTGCTAGGAGAAATCCCTGCGACTTTGGACTTGTAGGATAAGTCACTGTAAGCGAATGCAAGATTAAATTCTATGCGTTACGCCGGACTTTGACTCCTTTAGAGAATCTTTACTACAAGCATTTGATTTGTATTATTAAGGGGTATTTCCTTGTAGAATGAGTCTCTGTAAGCGAAATGCAAGATTAATTTCTATGCGTTACGCCGGACTTTGATTTTTACTACAAGCGTTTCATTTATATTATTAAGAGGTATTTCCTGGTGCACCGAAGTTCTGGGCTAGACTTAGCAATGTAATTGTTGAGTTAGGTTTTGGAATATGGTCTTTGTTTAACTTTACGGAGAAATCCTTTCCGTAGTTTTGAACTTGGATCAAGGTGACCAAGAAGTTTTCAGTTTATTAAGAGGAAGTTTGTTACGTAATTTGTTATTAAGAAACTTTTATTGTCTATAAAACCAGAATCACTGTTCGCAAAGTACGCCACAAGTTTGTTTTCACTTGCTGTGTTAAGAAAACATTCTTGAGTCCAAGTTGACCAGATTTGGGGTGTCTGGCACCGATATAGCCTTTATATTGGCCGGTGAATTTCCCCCTATGCTTCAGTTTGTTTCATGGCGAAAGTGGGGGTTTCTTAGTCAAACCATCCTGAGATCAGGACTCACGGAACCCATGCGATGCCTGAAGTATAGGTCCTTATTTATATATTTCCTAAAACCTATCCTCAGTCCTGTATTAACGGTAGAACTGGCCTATTAACCACTTCCGGCTGCGGCCGTGGTTGAGGGGGCTGATACATAACGCCGATAGGTTGAAACCATCAGTTTTCGCGGACTGAACGTTATTTTACTTAGGGAACACGATTAAAGTAAATGTCACAAGTCGCTGGTAAGTATGACTTGTGTAGTTTTGTGTAAATTAGGGAAGGGATGTTAGAGTAACTTCGCACACACCGTTAGGGGTTGATTTTAGAATCTAGGTGGGGTTCAGTTAAGAATTTTATTGTGAAGAAATCATTGACAAGCAGAGCAGATCAATGGTATCTTTAGAAAGGTTTAAAACTCGGTTTGATATTACTCTCTTTTAGAATCATGAAATTAGTGTTTCATTGTCCATCCAAATATAAACATTGATGGACATAAATTACAGAATTTAGGAAGAAATATCAACAGGATCGTTTCAGTTCTTATTTTTAGGCTCTAAAATCATTCGCACTTTAGTCGTAACAAAATACTTATAAAATGGGATTAAATATAAAATAAAGGAAATATTATGTTTAACAGTTTACGATTGTAAAATCAAAATGCCTAACTTATAGTATTTTCAACCATTTATTGTTAGAACAATCATTATTTGAATTCCTGAGTTAATGGTGTAGCAACGAGGTGTTTGATATTGCAACAAGGTTGTACAATTATTATTACATATAATCACGTTTCGAACAAGCTGTTCTAGAATAAAAGAATAGTGAAGTTCATAGGGCTCAGGACAGGCAAGAGCAGTTCCTGAGATATGAGCAAAAAGATGTTCAGAATCCTCTTTTGTTTAAGTTATGAGTAGAAAAATGCTCGGAACTTAGCTATTAAACTTTGAAAGGTTGTTTGTTTGCAATTGAATTAAGGCACTTCGTATTTACATTAACAAACTCAGAAATAACGCATTAAACTTACAGAATTGGGTAATGGGTCGTATGTTTCGTTCTATAAGAAAACAAAAGTAGGTAGGATCACATGATAGATACTTAACGTTTCTTTATCTATCACAGGCAGTGACATAGGTTGTGAAACGTTACTAAAGTCTTTCGCAGAGTCTTACAACTCGTAGGAATAGGCAGGACCGTAGGAAGCCCCATTGATAAAAGAATAATATATAACAAACTGATGGGTTTAGATAGGATCTCTCAGACTGCATCCAGTGGAGGAAGAGCTTAGTAGCTGAAGCCAGAGTGGTATCTGTTAGGTATTAAGGACAAATTTTCAGTGAATAGGACGTTTCGGGATTAGCCCAGTAATAAAGCTCTTTCTCCATAATCGAGAGACTAATAGGGGTGGCAGAGTATTACCTTTTAATAAATTATATTTATATACATAATATATATTAATCACATATACTAAAAATACTACCCTTTTGACATATGAAAATCATAAGTTTGTAAATTCCATATTAAGAATACTCACCTTAAAATCTCTATCCTTCTCTCAATTTAGTAAAGGTTCAATATTAATACTTGATTACCATATCGATTAACGTTAAAGATTATATTTATCTATTTTATCCACCAAAATATTCAATTATCTAAGAAAATTATTACATCACTAATATCTTGTTAAATCTGTTTAAATAACCTTGTCAAACATCCTCTAAATCAATGGTAATAAATATATTATATACTTCTATTTACCGTCATCATCATCATCTATCTCATGAACTACTAAGTTTGTCAAATAATACCATCTTTCAAGTAAATTGTTATCAAAAGAAATCAATCTCTAAATTGTATTAATCATTCTCACTAATTAATATTTCTCAATGGCTTAATCAAATAAATAACTATATGCATTCACTAATGGCTAGGTATTCTAATAATAGTAATATAAATAAGTTTTGGAATCAGAAACATAGTTTGTCACACTTTAAAGAACTAAGGTTATCTGCGTCACAAACTAGAGTCCACCACTAGACGAATCACAAGGCCAATTAAATAAGTTAAAGTTAAGTTAAGGTTAAAGGGTAATTTAGTTTATTAAAGTAGTTTTACTGGGGGGGAGTTACATTTTGAGAAGCCGTAGACCAGGATTGTGTTACACACTTGTTTCCATTTTAAATATAATCTTACTTATCTTAGAGTAGCCTCAACAATACGTAATGATGAGCCATGATCAAAATTAGAAATAAAAAGCGGAATACAATTTGAATGGCAATGTCATAATTTAAAGTATATCATTTCAGTATTAAAACAAAATTTATTTAAGTACTTATTTAGTTTTAAAGTGGCCTTCGTGTCACATTTTGTTGTACGTGAAAAAGGAGGGTGTCAGCGGGCTTGTTTCTGATTCTTAAACACATAAATACATACATATATAGTCTTCAAATAAAATGCCAATCGAACAATTATTTATTTTTCAACTAGTTTATATATCGTCTTCAAATAAAACTCCAATAGGACAATTATTTATTTTTCAACTAGTTTAAAAATCAATCTATTTTACGTAACAGCCAAGCTTAACCCTTTGACCGCCGTTGTCACCTATACAAGACAACGATAGTACGATACACTAACGCCGTCGTCTTGTATACAAGACAAAGTTTCAACCGCTTACTAAATGGTAAAATAATAGAATTTAAAAATTATTTTGTACTCGTGTCAACTTGTTGACCCTTTGTTTTTTCATACATTTACTTTTTAAGCAGGTATATGAATCCATTGTTTCATAATAAAGGATTTAAAAAATATGCTTATAATTTCTACATTTTTCCGTGTCACTGTCGCCGTTGGCATGTATAAAAGACAGCTAGGGATGGGAAAGTTCAATTGATGTGCAAGTTTTTAAAATGAATATGTTTTCACGAATCTGGTTTTATTTAAGCGTTCAAACATTTAATTGCCAATTATTGTCATTGTTGGTAACTACTCGTAGTAAGTAGGTAGGTATATGTAGAAAAAAAAGGCATAATAATGGATAAAGTTTAGGCAGCTTCTTCAGTAAATTGTCCATTGCGGTTTATTTGCCGAATAAATTATTGACCGCAGTGACAGCGGAGGTCTACATTTTAACTCGATATATATATATATATATATATATATAACCGATATATACAGTATGTATCACAACGAAGAGCAAACCTTAAAACTGGTTGACGGGGAACTCGAGTACAATGTAATGACGTGCATTTCACGTGCCTAAATACATGTTTTATGGCATAAAATTACTAAATGAATTACTCGAAGACCATATTTTTGCAGTCGGTTAATGGTTTTTGTAACATCCTATAGGGTTTGTTTACGTTTTTGATTTTTGACAGTGCATGCGTATTGCGTACTGTTGATATGTAGCTAGGGGCAACTAATTAACATTAACGTTGTTATGTCAATACACATGCGCTTTGAGTTCTGTTTATAAGTAACCTAGGTAATTATTTTAATAATGGCTGTAGTCATAGGCAACGCGCAAGCGCTTTGTTAACTATTTGTTTGTAACTAGGTAAAAATCCAAACTTCAACAAGGTTTGACGCCTGTCTGTCAGTTGGTAATTTAAGTCAATGTCATTTATAAGATTGTAAACAAATAATACAGGGGAGGTGCAACACAATAATAATAAATGTATATTTTTATACCTCACGTAAAACCTGTCGTATTTTTGATGAATTAGGTAAGTACCATGCTCATATTTATGATCTAAACATTAACGGGTTTCTTGTTTTGCCTTTCATTCTGATACATACTGTATATATATATATATTATTAAATCCACCTGTTAGTTTTCTCCGAAAACCCTCCGGTAAGTATGTAAATTTATCGAGACACGATGCGCGTCCCTAATCTTATGGTTTATAAAGTTTACGTACCGACAAGCGCTTATGCCGTTGACTCAGACGCTATTATTACTTAACTCGCGCGTAAACAGTATTTGTCAGTCGGAACTAAAGACGTGCCCTGCGCGCCGTTGACATGTATAGAAGACTACTCGTACAGACTAGTGCGGTGATATTACTTCATGATTCGATAATGTTTAGTTGTTGTTTTTCATGATAAAGTCCTTTATTTTCAACATTTTCTTGTATAGTAAATCTGTTTAGTTTAGAAATTTTGAGAGAAATCTAAGTTTGGAAATAAAAAAAGGCAAATTGAGAAGAATTCCACCTTTAATTATGAATATCGATATCACTATTTGCAATCCCTAAACTTTTTATTAGTTGTTTACTTAAAATTTGCTCTGGCGTGTGAGTGAGCGTCTTGGCGAACAGGGTCCGGCGGCCAAAAGGTTAAATATAGACTAGAATAGATCTTGGAGATACATTTGCACAGAAAGTGGTTTCGTCATGGTTCGCTTTTCATGTTTGAATATCGATCCCTCCTGAATATTTTCTTGATATTGACATCTGTTAGGAGAGCCGCGTCTGAAATTAAACACAGGTTTATCGATTAGTATGCTGTTAAGTCCAATATATGGTAGAAAATCTGGAAACCTAGTTTGAGAAACTATATACAGTTGATATCAGTAATATCAGTATGTAGATAAGTTGCAGTAAGAGTAGGTATACAGGTTCGATTTTTCATGTATGAATATCCTTAAATACTTAACGAAATAGCTAAGTTTATGAGTGCAATATAGTATGAGTATCTAGGGGGCGTGTAAAATCCAATTAGATTTTTGCAAGAGATCTGTAGTTGCATATGAGAATGATACATAGACAGTGACGCCTTCTCTTGACGGCTAGTGTTTATTCTTTAAATCAATACACAATACAACTTAGAAGCGTTCTATTTTCTTATTTTAACAGGTATGATGATGATTGTTAGAATTTCTAGAGGCTAAACAAACAGGGGGCGCATTTTCAATAATTATAATGCGAATGTCTCTCTTAATACTCAGACAGTCAAAAAATTTGTTTGCTGCAGTCGGTACTAAACAAATGGGGGCGAACATCGGTATTACAAATATTCTTATACAATACGTTTACGATACATTACTGTGCAGAGAGTAATTACTTGAAGTACCTTTTAATTGTTAAATGCCAAGCTAAGGTTAAGTAGACGTGCTCAGTGAACTAAATGATATACCACTTCAAGTATATATGCCTGTCAAACAGAGATCACCACTCTTGGTGCAATGATATATGCATAAGTTATCAGACATACATGTATTTTAATACATGTCTTCCTATTTAGGTTAGGCAAATACGTTTTGCCTTACATAGTCAGTAAGTACATGTAAGATAAATATAGCAAATCCAAGTACCTTCTGTGCAGTTTCATAAGGCATATGCTACAATTCTCTTGCCATGATCAGACTGTGCGTAGAACTTCCATCATAGAAGACATGTTTCGCGATTAGGAGGCTCAATAGATTGGTCTTGACAGTAAATGCAGCAGTACGACTCAGCAGACTGAAATGAGATAGAACAACATTCAATATATAATAAATATTAATTACATTCAAAGATTATTTATAATAGGGCGAATGTATGTATGTATAGCTACATTTAAAACATTCAGGGCATAGAAATCAGTTTCAAATTCGATATTTGATGAACATTTTCAATGGGAAGTGATAATTTTGTGCAATTTATTATCTGCAAAGGCAGTATTGGTTCACACGAAGTGGACACAACATTCATTTTCAACATAGTTGACGATTTTAGAACCTGTTAGTGGTAGTAAATCAAAATTTCATCAAGTACAATAATCAAGTTCATAATAAAGTTTTCCTTAAAAGTTTGAGAATCTATGTTTTATATGTTATACTATAGTAAGTTGGAAGTTTATAAGACTAGACTGAAGTTAGGTTAGTAAATAAAATTAGAATAAAATAAGATAGTGAATAGGTCCGTATGACCATGATTTGTTTTATCAGGGTTAGCAGAAGCTCAGATTACTGAAATGGGATGTTAAAACATAAGATCTTGTAAAAGTTTGTCTACTATTTATCAAATAAATAAATAAATAAATTACTTGTCTTGAGTAGCAATCATACATATGGTATAAAGAACTTCTGAATGTCTGTGATTTGGATTGGTGGTATCGTGGTCATCCCCTGAAAATAGAAATTTTTCAAATATTAAAATATGTAAGCTTTGGTAAAGGTTATATGCCCCTAAGCATCTTTAATAATAATCTCTTTATCAACAATGACAAGTTATTGGAAAAAAAAATAAGAATAAAATAAAAATTTCATTTGCCGGAACTAGAGAGCGATAAACAAATTTCAAACATTTGAATTTAGTATGGCTAAGTTTAAAACTAGGGTTAAATAGAAGATTGGTACTACTTACATGTGTTTTGTATGTTATTATCAGGTAGAATCTGGTATCCTCTTAGTATGAAAAAGTTATACAGATTTCACTTCAAAAATAGTTGGTGCTCGCGGTGGGTTTTCCAGATATGTTTGGTTAGGATAACAGATATTGTTGTTATTGCTGAAAAATACAGACATAATTGATTAAAATGAGTGGTATTTACTAGGTAGATATCATGAAAACAATAAAGTAAAAACTCTTTGTTATTTTGGTAATAAATTATATCTCAGTATCAAACATCTAAACTTTACAGAAGTTTAACTGATGATTAGCTTTCAATGATATCAATTATTCTCTCCAGGGCTGATTCGTGATAAAACATAATGATGAAACAAGCGGGTTATTTAGTGAATAATAAATTGACTTACCTAAGTTGTTCAATTCAATGTTTTCAGCTTTCAGATGGGTTGAGTACTTTGAACCACACGAGTTGATTATTTGGCTTCATTGGGTAGTAACAATTTCTCTTCGAAGCACGTTTTAATAAGGAATACTGTGAATTTTTCATAAATTTCAACGGATTGATTATCAATGAAGTTTGCTGAACGTTGGTAAATATAATTAACTGGTTTAGTACAATAGAACTGAGCTAGGCACTTTATAAGTATCTTAAATTATGCACCGATTAAAATATGTACTTTTTCTCTTCAATCGCAATAGGAATCGTGCCATATTAAATAATTCAAATAGTTGATCTTGCGCAGGCAAATGGCAGCCATTGTTGGGTAAATGACAGATTTGACAAGGAACCGTATTGTCAAATAAAATATTTTGTTTGAGCCATTCTTTTTAACGTTCCGGCATCGACTCATCGAAATGTCTATGTACAAAATGAATAAAATTCACTATTTCTATATATTTTGTTGCATAAAAACTTATATTCTCCTCGATATTTTAATTTAAATTCAAATAATATGTCACAAATACACGATTTTAAAATAATCATGTTTCGTTTAACAGCTCCACCGTGTGGTAAAGTTTGAACGTGGTGCAATTTTAAAACTGGCAATACTAAACAAATGTCAAGACTGTCAAGTGGAGTGGATTTCAGTTGTCGGGAGAATCAAGTTGGAATAACTTATTTTACTTATTTAGTTCGCGTGTGATTTTAATTTATTACGAAAAGAGAGAAAGTGTTTAGTGTAAAGTGTAATAACAGATAGTGAAGTGATTTAAAGTGTGGAAACAGTGAAGCGCTTGATTGTGTACTTAGTGATTGGTCGTGGAAGATTCTGTTTGGAATAAATATGTCGGAACAGTTGACGACAAAAGAAAAGTTAGTGGTAGCTAGAAAAGCGGATGGAACATGGCTTCGTGGCTGAGTTTTTCGAAGGTGGATCAACCATGGTTTCGATAGACTTCAAATAAGGATCACTACGAGGGAAGCAAGCGGCACTACAAGATGAAGACAGCTGATGGCTGGGCAACAGACGTGGTTTATTTAGGACATCAGCGAAGAAAAGAAAACCATTAAATTTTGATGTAGTATACAAATAACACGAATGTAGTAGCGTTTATTAAATAATAAAGAATATACTGTATAAGTTTTTCAATGAATATTAATGTGCTGCGAGTGTTTTCATATCAGCAGATCAAGATTTCAGTATGAAGCAGGGTACGTACACAATATTATAAGCATGCAAGTTATTTCTATTGACTGAAATTAAATCACGATTTGACGGGGTTTTTATAACAAATATTTTAGATACATGTTAAATTTTCTACATGTCAATTTTATTCTAGTGGCACAGTTTTAAAAAAAATCCACAATTTTGAGTGATTTCTTAAGTTTAGTGTGAAATATAAAATGTTGACATTCTCTATCGCAAAAATACTAAATGAAGAGAAATAAAAATAGGCTCCTTTAGATAGCTAAATTCCCTTCAATTGATTAAGTCGATATGGCTAAGTTGATCAACGAAATGTTGTATTAAGTGAAGTCTATGTGTCTGGGTTCAAATCCTGGTAGTGCCTGTGTAAAATACTTTTTGATTTTTTTTAATGTCTTATATGTTTTCAGGACTTCCATTTTAATTTTATGTACTTTTTACAAGGGTTTAAAAGTTTTTTTAAGCTTATATTATTATTTAAATCAACAGATTAGACATTGTGAGGAACCCTAGACTGAAAGCAGCTTTAAGTATACATATATAGCTATAATGTTTTCCGGTTTTATTTGTACTATTTGGACAAACATATAATTACGAGTAACTTCTTGTCTTACATACCTAACTATGCGGTTGTTTAGCAAATTTCAATTTTATTAGCAGGACGTTCGTGGAAGGTGCATTTTCCTTATCAATTTGAACTAAAGACGAGTCAACTCCGGTTTGCCCAAAAGGAGAATTTTCAACACTGCTTAAAAAAAAATATTATTTTTACGCGTTATATGATTTACGATAGATTGTTTCTCAAGCAATTGAGATACTTAGGTAGGTATATTTTGTTGCATGTGTTCTTTTGTAAATTTGAGTGCTTATTTGGCGTAATGCATTTTGGCAATTTTGCGTAATGATTTCAACATTTTATTAAGGCATTTTGCGGCATAAGCGTGTACGTGCGTGCGTGCGGCATAAGTTAGTCTCCGAAAAAACTAGATGGCGCTAGTAGTCCTCAATATGGATGAAAACGACTTAAAAGAAAATTACTTTTCCTTTAGAATGAAAATTATGAAGCCTAGTTTTTTGTTATGATTAGATTTTTTTTACTATCATTGTGTTTGTAATTTTCTTTATAAATAAATAGTTATAACATATAAGAAATAGTTACGACGCTTACCCAATTTCATGGTAGATGTCGCTGTAACATGCGAAAGTAAACGTAGAACGCGGTGTTAAGATTTTTCTCAGATTGCTTAGGTCAGTCGGTGGAAGTTTGATTGAGTTTGCATCGATTCGATTCCGAGGTATCGGTGATTGTTGAATAGAGCTTCTATTTCTTTCGTGGGACTAGGAGTGGGTTTTCGTTGCGGTTACTTACGCAATACGTAACATTTTTCACTAGTTTCGGCAGGCGTTATAGTTAAACGAAGACTAATCGGTTAAGAAGTGAAGGTTTGGTAATTAAGCGAGAAGCAATTAGCGTAGATTATTTTCATATGCAATGCAAATGCGTTTAATGGCGTAATATTATAGTTTGTTCGGTGGTTATGCATAAGAACATAATGTCGGAGCAATAGGTATACGCACCGTCGTGGTATATTTTTATATACATTATATTTTCATTGCGAGTTTAGTGCTTCGAATAAAACATGATTTTCGGATACTTATGGAATCGGTCCAGCACTATAAATCGGTTAAATACGTTTTCATACACTTAAAGGTTTAATTACATTTTTATATAACAGAGTACAACAGGTACATACTTATAATTATTCGTACACGAGTGTAGGTAACGAGTCAAATTGTTTCGGACTATACTAATTAAATTTATGTCATACAATTTATTTCAATAAACATATTTTCGGTAATAAAATATGTACCTTAAGATTTTTAAGTACCTACTTCAAAAAGCTAAAGGGCGACACTTTACGGCAACAAACTAAGACGAATTATATCGGCAAAATCGTTTTATTTACGTAATTTCGATTTAATAGTGAATATAGATTTTTCTTGTTCAGTTAAATATTTTAGTGGCGTCATATACCTAGATTTTGAACTCAATATAAATGGATATTATACATTACTTCATATGATATTATTGAACAAAAGAGCGAGCACGAGTGTGTTTCAAGAACACTGAAACGGTCTAGACTTCTAGAGTTGTACACTAGTATGTTAATATACTTATGTGTGGGTATGTTTGTATGTTGGTTCAATGATTTAATCAGACGGTTTAATGGAATAAGATTTTAATTTTGTAATTAAAGATGAGTTTAGTTAGTCGACAAGATGGATCGTGTGTTCGCATTCGGGAGTAATAAATAGTTACAAATAATAACAGAATTTATTTTTTGTTATGAGTACGTACTTATTCATACTTTAATAACGGTGAATTGAGTTCAATATTTTTAATTGACTCAATTTATAGAAGTTGTGAGTACCTACTTTAGGTACTGTGTTCGGTCATTTCTAGCGGCTCTTTGCCGTAATATTGTCAATATTTTGAAATGTTAATAATCAGTATATTGATTTACAGTGAGTTTTACACTGATTACATATCATGTCTTTGGCTCGCTGTATGGGTCGAAGCGAAAGAGCGTATGAGGAAGGGTGACTGATGATTTGAGTGAAAGTGATTAGAGAGATGTATGCTATTGTCGGAAATGAGATGATGAATGAAAAGGTGATCAGTGAAGGTGATGGATGCATTATGAGAAAAAGGATCGATACAGAGAGACAAAGACTAGAATGTAATCGGACTAGTTCAGTCGGTATTTGCGCGGGGACAAGAAATGGGGTGGTTGGGGACAATTGTTCTGCAACGTCTTATCACGTAGGTTAGTAATCTTTTATTTAAGATTAGACCCATTTAACAAGGGTAGATTTTGCAGAGCAATACTACACAAGGTATGAAAACTATATCGAAACTCCACACACCTTGTCTTGGTTAAGATACATTCGATATAACACATTTGTTGAGGGCCGTGATCGTCAAAGAGGCGAGGACCCTACGATATATTTTGATGTCTTATTTTAAGACACAGTTTTAATAATGCGAAGCAAGTATACTGTGTACAGTGTTTTTAATTAATCATTTTACTTATGACAATTTATCAACCAATTTGGTTGTATTAACCACAAGTTTGGTGTTTATGTGTGTGAAACTTTGAGTTTGCTATTCAACAAAAAAAAAAATGAAGGCAAGCTTAAGGGTCGAGTGGTCTTATTCCATGTACGAGACATGCACCAAGAACATATGGCTGGGAATGGTAAAGTAGAGAGATGTGGTTCGAATTTTTGGCAATGGGGCTGAGAAATGAACGCTTCGTACCAATAAAAATTAAAGGTCTCTTCGCTTTGTTTGGGAAATTTTTGTGGTTTCACTAGTGCCGAGTACATTGTTTGGCGGTGGATCATTGGGTGAGGCAGAAGTAAGCTTGATGTATCCAGGGTGAAAGAACAAATTTGGACTATTAGGGTCTGCTGGCCTCACAACCCAGTATCTCTGACAAAGCTTGGTTTCTGGGGAAAAAGCTTTCAGGTTTCACTGTCTTAATTCTGATGGGCCCATTTCAATGCTGCAGCATTCACGGTCATTTATTATTGGAATACACATAACGCATTTAAGGGGGGGAAAACTGCCGACGGATCTAGATTTTTCTTACAATCATAATAGAAAGGGATTTTATCAACGCGTCTAAGTTAGAAAATCGAAGTGTTTTTCATGAATCACAGCCGTGCATCATTAAAAAACTTACGATTGGGGGCGGTTGTGACGGTACAGGTATCCTACCCATAATTCGGCTGCGAGATCCATTCAAAATACAAAAGAAAGCAAAATAAACATAACAATAACCTGACAAAATCCGGTGTTGTGTTTGTCACGATTTCACGTCATATTCCAACAAGTACACTTTGGGTTCACTTGAATTCACTTTGTCACATTTATGGCTCCATTTACTATATTAATTATTCAATTTATCCATCGAAATAATAAGAAATAAACTTATTACAGACAAACATTAGTGTAAACATTGTTTTGACACTTCATAGCTTCAGAAACGTTTCGTTTAGTAATAAGTAGCTGTCATGCGAAAGGAGTTAATTTAGAAACCAAGTTTTACGAAAAATCCTTACATTATATTTATATTTCACATTTAAATAAGTAAAACATGCCAATAATTGCGACATTAGTTAAAAAGGAAAATTTAAATCATATTTTAAATCATCCATATATTTGTAGATCCTTAAAATCATGTTATAAGAATCGCTGAACGAAATATGTTTTGGCTCCTAAATACTTCTAATCTCCTGGTAATGTCCCTGTCAAAACAACTACGTCTAGGTGACAGACAAAAAATGTTTGCGTCTCATTTTTGCGAGATACATTAAAGGGGATGAAAAGAGATAGCGTTCAGATTGCGCTGAACATCGTTCAAGTGACGTTTAAATACAAAATCCTTATAAACTATTAGCCATAGGAATATGAGTCTTAATAATAACATACCATGAATAAATTTTGAATACAATCATAGTAAGATACGTCTTTCATTGACATAGGCTGTGGATCACGTTAGGACGGATCGAGTATTAGAGTATACTTGGCATGTAAATATAAACCTTCTTGCTTAAGCATTAAGAGTGATTTTGGGAAGATGCCAGTTTAATATAAACCTCCTTGAGAGTTATGATGCCCTGGTAGTTGCGTCAGGAGATTTCTTGGGTTTCTTGCGGCATTGTCGCATGCTGCGTGTTGTTTATAATAATATATAGGCTGTCACCGCTAATATATGGGCTGTCACCAATATAGTATGGGCTGTCGCAATTTAATATGGGCTGTCGTCACTCTAGTATGGCTGTCACCAATATAGTATGGGCTGTCACCAATTTAGTATGGGCTGTCGCAATTTTGTATGGGCTGTCGTCACTCTAGTATGGCTGTCACCAATTTAGTATGGGCTGTCACCAATATAGTATGGCTTGTCGCCGTTTTTGATCGGAAGCCGCGGTCAGCGGGGATGGTATAAATAGACCGGGGCCGGGCCCGACGATTCATTCATTCTGGGACACTCAGTGAGACTGGTCGTAACGTAAGAAAGAGTTCTGGTAAGTAAAGTTTCTCTAAATATTTTCTCTGGGTTCAGCTTTGCTAGGAGAAATCCCTGCGACTTTGGACTTGTAGGATAAGTCACTGTAAGCGAATGCAAGATTAAATTCTATGCGTTACGCCGGACTTTGACTCCTTTAGAGAATCTTTACTACAAGCATTTGATTTGTATTATTAAGGGGTATTTCCTTGTAGAATGAGTCTCTGTAAGCGAAATGCAAGATTAATTTCTATGCGTTACGCCGGACTTTGATTTTTACTACAAGCGTTTCATTTATATTATTAAGAGGTATTTCCTGGTGCACCGAAGTTCTGGGCTAGACTTAGCAATGTAATTGTTGAGTTAGGTTTTGGAATATGGTCTTTGTTTAACTTTACGGAGAAATCCTTTCCGTAGTTTTGAACTTGGATCAAGGTGACCAAGAAGTTTTCAGTTTATTAAGAGGAAGTTTGTTACGTAATTTGTTATTAAGAAACTTTTATTGTCTATAAAACCAGAATCACTGTTCGCAAAGTACGCCACAAGTTTGTTTTCACTTGCTGTGTTAAGAAAACATTCTTGAGTCCAAGTTGACCAGATTTGGGGTGTCTGGCACCGATATAGCCTTTATATTGGCCGGTGAATTTCCCCCTATGCTTCAGTTTGTTTCATGGCGAAAGTGGGGGTTTCTTAGTCAAACCATCCTGAGATCAGGACTCACGGAACCCATGCGATGCCTGAAGTATAGGTCCTTATTTATATATTTCCTAAAACCTATCCTCAGTCCTGTATTAACGGTAGAACTGGCCTATTAACCACTTCCGGCTGCGGCCGTGGTTGAGGGGGCTGATACATAACGCCGATAGGTTGAAACCATCAGTTTTCGCGGACTGAACGTTATTTTACTTAGGGAACACGATTAAAGTAAATGTCACAAGTCGCTGGTAAGTATGACTTGTGTAGTTTTGTGTAAATTAGGGAAGGGATGTTAGAGTAACTTCGCACACACCGTTAGGGGTTGATTTTAGAATCTAGGTGGGGTTCAGTTAAGAATTTTATTGTGAAGAAATCATTGACAAGCAGAGCAGATCAATGGTATCTTTAGAAAGGTTTAAAACTCGGTTTGATATTACTCTCTTTTAGAATCATGAAATTAGTGTTTCATTGTCCATCCAAATATAAACATTGATGGACATAAATTACAGAATTTAGGAAGAAATATCAACAGGATCGTTTCAGTTCTTATTTTTAGGCTCTAAAATCATTCGCACTTTAGTCGTAACAAAATACTTATAAAATGGGATTAAATATAAAATAAAGGAAATATTATGTTTAACAGTTTACGATTGTAAAATCAAAATGCCTAACTTATAGTATTTTCAACCATTTATTGTTAGAACAATCATTATTTGAATTCCTGAGTTAATGGTGTAGCAACGAGGTGTTTGATATTGCAACAAGGTTGTACAATTATTATTACATATAATCACGTTTCGAACAAGCTGTTCTAGAATAAAAGAATAGTGAAGTTCATAGGGCTCAGGACAGGCAAGAGCAGTTCCTGAGATATGAGCAAAAAGATGTTCAGAATCCTCTTTTGTTTAAGTTATGACTAGAAAAATGCTCGGAACTTAGCTATTAAACTTTGAAAGGTTGTTTGTTTGCAATTGAATTAAGGCACTTCGTATTTACATTAACAAACTCAGAAATAACGCATTAAACTTACAGAATTGGGTAATGGGTCGTATGTTTCGTTCTATAAGAAAACAAAAGTAGGTAGGATCACATGATAGATACTTAACGTTTCTTTATCTATCACAGGCAGTGACATAGGTTGTGAAACGTTACTAAAGTCTTTCGCAGAGTCTTACAACTCGTAGGAATAGGCAGGACCGTAGGAAGCCCCATTGATAAAAGAATAATATATAACAAACTGATGGGTTTAGATAGGATCTCTCAGACTGCATCCAGTGGAGGAAGAGCTTAGTAGCTGAAGCCAGAGTGGTATCTGTTAGGTATTAAGGACAAATTTTCAGTGAATAGGACGTTTCGGGATTAGCCCAGTAATAAAGCTCTTTCTCCATAATCGAGAGACTAATAGGGGTGGCAGAGTATTACCTTTTAATAAATTATATTTATATACATAATATATATTAATCACATATACTAAAAATACTAGTTTTTTAGTATATGTGATTAATATATATTATGTATATAAATATAATTTATTAAAAGGTAATACTCTGCCACCCCTATTAGTCTCTCGATTATGGAGAAAGAGCTTTATTACTGGGCTAATCCCGAAACGTCCTATTCACTGAAAATTTGTCCTTAATACCTAACAGATACCACTCTGGCTTCAGCTACTAAGCTCTTCCTCCACTGGATGCAGTCTGAGAGATCCTATCTAAACCCATCAGTTTGTTATATATTATTCTTTTATCAATGGGGCTTCCTACGGTCCTGCCTATTCCTACGAGTTGTAAGACTCTGCGAAAGACTTTAGTAACGTTTCACAACCTATGTCACTGCCTGTGATAGATAAAGAAACGTTAAGTATCTATCATGTGATCCTACCTACTTTTGTTTTCTTATAGAACGAAACATACGACCCATTACCCAATTCTGTAAGTTTAATGCGTTATTTCTGAGTTTGTTAATGTAAATACGAAGTGCCTTAATTCAATTGCAAACAAACAACCTTTCAAAGTTTAATAGCTAAGTTCCGAGCATTTTTCTACTCATAACTTAAACAAAAGAGGATTCTGAACATCTTTTTGCTCATATCTCAGGAACTGCTCTTGCCTGTCCTGAGCCCTATGAACTTCACTATTCTTTTATTCTAGAACAGCTTGTTCGAAACGTGATTATATGTAATAATAATTGTACAACCTTGTTGCAATATCAAACACCTCGTTGCTACACCATTAACTCAGGAATTCAAATAATGATTGTTCTAACAATAAATGGTTGAAAATACTATAAGTTAGGCATTTTGATTTTACAATCGTAAACTGTTAAACATAATATTTCCTTTATTTTATATTTAATCCCATTTTATAAGTATTTTGTTACGACTAAAGTGCGAATGATTTTAGAGCCTAAAAATAAGAACTGAAACGATCCTGTTGATATTTCTTCCTAAATTCTGTAATTTATGTCCATCAATGTTTATATTTGGATGGACAATGAAACACTAATTTCATGATTCTAAAAGAGAGTAATATCAAACCGAGTTTTAAACCTTTCTAAAGATACCATTGATCTGCTCTGCTTGTCAATGATTTCTTCACAATAAAATTCTTAACTGAACCCCACCTAGATTCTAAAATCAACCCCTAACGGTGTGTGCGAAGTTACTCTAACATCCCTTCCCTAATTTACACAAAACTACACAAGTCATACTTACCAGCGACTTGTGACATTTACTTTAATCGTGTTCCCTAAGTAAAATAACGTTCAGTCCGCGAAAACTGATGGTTTCAACCTATCGGCGTTATGTATCAGCCCCCTCAACCACGGCCGCAGCCGGAAGTGGTTAATAGGCCAGTTCTACCGTTAATACAGGACTGAGGATAGGTTTTAGGAAATATATAAATAAGGACCTATACTTCAGGCATCGCATGGGTTCCGTGAGTCCTGATCTCAGGATGGTTTGACTAAGAAACCCCCACTTTCGCCATGAAACAAACTGAAGCATAGGGGGAA
Source organism: Lathronympha strigana (assembly GCA_949128165.1). Lineage (NCBI taxonomy): Eukaryota > Metazoa > Arthropoda > Insecta > Lepidoptera > Tortricidae > Lathronympha > Lathronympha strigana. The sequence goes on along the minus strand of OX421926.1, from coordinate 8,635,326 downwards.
ATTCACCGGCCAATATAAAGGCTATATCGGTGCCAGACACCCCAAATCTGGTCAACTTGGACTCAAGAATGTTTTCTTAACACAGCAAGTGAAAACAAACTTGTGGCGTACTTTGCGAACAGTGATTCTGGTTTTATAGACAATAAAAGTTTCTTAATAACAAATTACGTAACAAACTTCCTCTTAATAAACTGAAAACTTCTTGGTCACCTTGATCCAAGTTCAAAACTACGGAAAGGATTTCTCCGTAAAGTTAAACAAAGACCATATTCCAAAACCTAACTCAACAATTACATTGCTAAGTCTAGCCCAGAACTTCGGTGCACCAGGAAATACCTCTTAATAATATAAATGAAACGCTTGTAGTAAAAATCAAAGTCCGGCGTAACGCATAGAAATTAATCTTGCATTTCGCTTACAGAGACTCATTCTACAAGGAAATACCCCTTAATAATACAAATCAAATGCTTGTAGTAAAGATTCTCTAAAGGAGTCAAAGTCCGGCGTAACGCATAGAATTTAATCTTGCATTCGCTTACAGTGACTTATCCTACAAGTCCAAAGTCGCAGGGATTTCTCCTAGCAAAGCTGAACCCAGAGAAAATATTTAGAGAAACTTTACTTACCAGAACTCTTTCTTACGTTACGACCAGTCTCACTGAGTGTCCCAGAATGAATGAATCGTCGGGCCCGGCCCCGGTCTATTTATACCATCCCCGCTGACCGCGGCTTCCGATCAAAAACGGCGACAAGCCATACTATATTGGTGACAGCCCATACTAAATTGGTGACAGCCATACTAGAGTGACGACAGCCCATACAAAATTGCGACAGCCCATACTAAATTGGTGACAGCCCATACTATATTGGTGACAGCCATACTAGAGTGACGACAGCCCATATTAAATTGCGACAGCCCATACTATATTGGTGACAGCCCATATATTAGCGGTGACAGCCTATATATTATTATAAACAACACGCAGCATGCGACAATGCCGCAAGAAACCCAAGAAATCTCCTGACGCAACTACCAGGGCATCATAACTCTCAAGGAGGTTTATATTAAACTGGCATCTTCCCAAAATCACTCTTAATGCTTAAGCAAGAAGGTTTATATTTACATGCCAAGTATACTCTAATACTCGATCCGTCCTAACGTGATCCACAGCCTATGTCAATGAAAGACGTATCTTACTATGATTGTATTCAAAATTTATTCATGGTATGTTATTATTAAGACTCATATTCCTATGGCTAATAGTTTATAAGGATTTTGTATTTAAACGTCACTTGAACGATGTTCAGCGCAATCTGAACGCTATCTCTTTTCATCCCCTTTAATGTATCTCGCAAAAATGAGACGCAAACATTTTTTGTCTGTCACCTAGACGTAGTTGTTTTGACAGGGACATTACCAGGAGATTAGAAGTATTTAGGAGCCAAAACATATTTCGTTCAGCGATTCTTATAACATGATTTTAAGGATCTACAAATATATGGATGATTTAAAATATGATTTAAATTTTCCTTTTTAACTAATGTCGCAATTATTGGCATGTTTTACTTATTTAAATGTGAAATATAAATATAATGTAAGGATTTTTCGTAAAACTTGGTTTCTAAATTAACTCCTTTCGCATGACAGCTACTTATTACTAAACGAAACGTTTCTGAAGCTATGAAGTGTCAAAACAATGTTTACACTAATGTTTGTCTGTAATAAGTTTATTTCTTATTATTTCGATGGATAAATTGAATAATTAATATAGTAAATGGAGCCATAAATGTGACAAAGTGAATTCAAGTGAACCCAAAGTGTACTTGTTGGAATATGACGTGAAATCGTGACAAACACAACACCGGATTTTGTCAGGTTATTGTTATGTTTATTTTGCTTTCTTTTGTATTTTGAATGGATCTCGCAGCCGAATTATGGGTAGGATACCTGTACCGTCACAACCGCCCCCAATCGTAAGTTTTTTAATGATGCACGGCTGTGATTCATGAAAAACACTTCGATTTTCTAACTTAGACGCGTTGATAAAATCCCTTTCTATTATGATTGTAAGAAAAATCTAGATCCGTCGGCAGTTTTCCCCCCCTTAAATGCGTTATGTGTATTCCAATAATAAATGACCGTGAATGCTGCAGCATTGAAATGGGCCCATCAGAATTAAGACAGTGAAACCTGAAAGCTTTTTCCCCAGAAACCAAGCTTTGTCAGAGATACTGGGTTGTGAGGCCAGCAGACCCTAATAGTCCAAATTTGTTCTTTCACCCTGGATACATCAAGCTTACTTCTGCCTCACCCAATGATCCACCGCCAAACAATGTACTCGGCACTAGTGAAACCACAAAAATTTCCCAAACAAAGCGAAGAGACCTTTAATTTTTATTGGTACGAAGCGTTCATTTCTCAGCCCCATTGCCAAAAATTCGAACCACATCTCTCTACTTTACCATTCCCAGCCATATGTTCTTGGTGCATGTCTCGTACATGGAATAAGACCACTCGACCCTTAAGCTTGCCTTCATTTTTTTTTTTGTTGAATAGCAAACTCAAAGTTTCACACACATAAACACCAAACTTGTGGTTAATACAACCAAATTGGTTGATAAATTGTCATAAGTAAAATGATTAATTAAAAACACTGTACACAGTATACTTGCTTCGCATTATTAAAACTGTGTCTTAAAATAAGACATCAAAATATATCGTAGGGTCCTCGCCTCTTTGACGATCACGGCCCTCAACAAATGTGTTATATCGAATGTATCTTAACCAAGACAAGGTGTGTGGAGTTTCGATATAGTTTTCATACCTTGTGTAGTATTGCTCTGCAAAATCTACCCTTGTTAAATGGGTCTAATCTTAAATAAAAGATTACTAACCTACGTGATAAGACGTTGCAGAACAATTGTCCCCAACCACCCCATTTCTTGTCCCCGCGCAAATACCGACTGAACTAGTCCGATTACATTCTAGTCTTTGTCTCTCTGTATCGATCCTTTTTCTCATAATGCATCCATCACCTTCACTGATCACCTTTTCATTCATCATCTCATTTCCGACAATAGCATACATCTCTCTAATCACTTTCACTCAAATCATCAGTCACCCTTCCTCATACGCTCTTTCGCTTCGACCCATACAGCGAGCCAAAGACATGATATGGGCGATAAGGGCGACACTTTACGGCAACAAACTAAGACGAATTATATCGGCAAAATCGTTTTATTTACGTAATTTCGATTTAATAGTGAATATAGATTTTTCTTGTTCAGTTAAATATTTTAGTGGCGTCATATACCTAGATTTTGAACTCAATATAAATGGATATTATACATTACTTCATATGATATTATTGAACAAAAGAGCGAGCACGAGTGTGTTTCAAGAACACTGAAACGGTCTAGACTTCTAGAGTTGTACACTAGTATGTTAATATACTTATGTGTGGGTATGTTTGTATGTTGGTTCAATGATTTAATCAGACGGTTTAATGGAATAAGATTTTAATTTTGTAATTAAAGATGAGTTTAGTTAGTCGACAAGATGGATCGTGTGTTCGCATTCGGGAGTAATAAATAGTTACAAATAATAACAGAATTTATTTTTTGTTATGAGTACGTACTTATTCATACTTTAATAACGGTGAATTGAGTTCAATATTTTTAATTGACTCAATTTATAGAAGTTGTGAGTACCTACTTTAGGTACTGTGTTCGGTCATTTCTAGCGGCTCTTTGCCGTAATATTGTCAATATTTTGAAATGTTAATAATCAGTATATTGATTTACAGTGAGTTTTACACTGATCACATACGACACCAATTTTTCTGTTACTCGAGCGGTTATTTAGTTATTTATATAAAACACTACATATTCGTCAGATAACACACGATTTGTAAATCTTAATCACCGGTATTATTAGTGTTGAATTAAAATATACACACTAAACATGTATTCTACGTATTATTTTTACGTCCGCGCAGCTCGCGGCTGATTCACTGAAGCCTTGGTCAGTCACTGCTAAAATATAAAACAGATGACAGCTGTATTGCGGAGAGGGATTCCCGACAATAAGGATAACTTGGAGATATTGTAATGTATCGCACACATCTACGAGTACACTACATACCTACTCCTCTTGGCATAGTAGTTATATACTCATTGTACCTTTTTGTACCATTCGCGGTCGAAACTCTTGGTCCCAGCGCACGAATTTTTTTCGTAGAAATCGCGTAACGTCTGGTTGATGTTACTGGTGACCGAAGAGCTTGTGGCTTCCTCGCACAACGTATCAGCATTGCGATTCAACAAGGAAACGCCGCCAGCATCATAGGTACCAAGGATCTATTTTAGATTTAAGGTAGGTAGAGATAGGTAGTTAGGTAAGTTACACTTACTATATATTTGGAAAATCAATTATTTTTACCCCGATGTTGGCTAGCGAGTACTCTAGCAATGTATAGCAAAGGATAAAAAAACAAAAAAAATAATTCAACCATTTACTTATTCTAAAGAATAAATGTTGAATAAACTCATTGGTCATATTGTGGTCAGAATTAAGATAATAAAAAATAAATAAAAAAGAACGCCTACAAATTTTATGCGAGCAATAGAACGACTATAGTCTTCAGTGGTCAACCGATTCATAAAGGACTACCTCCTAGTAGCGTTTTCCCGGCTAATGTCATGGCTCAGGGAGCCTTGGGTCTGCTTTGGCAACTAATCCCATGATTAGGCGTAGACGGCGTAGTCGATAGTTGGACGAAAGCAACTGACCGTCTGACCTTCCAACCTAGAGGTTAAACTATTGGGATTAGTCCGGTAATCCGGTTACTTTACGAGATTTACCTATCTTTTTTTTAATACTACGACGGACAAACAAGTATACGGCCCGCCTGATGGGAAGCGGTGACCGTAGCCTATGGACGCTGTAACTCCCCCCCAGTAAAACTACTTTAATAAACTAAATTACCCTTTAACCTTAACTTAACTTTAACTTATTTAATTGGCCTTGTGATTCGTCTAGTGGTGGACTCTAGTTTGTGACGCAGATAACCTTAGTTCTTTAAAGTGTGACAAACTATGTTTCTGATTCCAAAACTTATTTATATTACTATTATTAGAATACCTAGCCATTAGTGAATGCATATAGTTATTTATTTGATTAAGCCATTGAGAAATATTAATTAGTGAGAATGATTAATACAATTTAGAGATTGATTTCTTTTGATAACAATTTACTTGAAAGATGGTATTATTTGACAAACTTAGTAGTTCATGAGATAGATGATGATGATGACGGTAAATAGAAGTATATAATATATTTATTACCATTGATTTAGAGGATGTTTGACAAGGTTATTTAAACAGATTTAACAAGATATTAGTGATGTAATAATTTTCTTAGATAATTGAATATTTTGGTGGATAAAATAGATAAATATAATCTTTAACGTTAATCGATATGGTAATCAAGTATTAATATTGAACCTTTACTAAATTGAGAGAAGGATAGAGATTTTAAGGTGAGTATTCTTAATATGGAATTTACAAACTTATGATTTTCATATGTCAAAATACTACCCTTTTGACATATGAAAATCATAAGTTTGTAAATTCCATATTAAGAATACTCACCTTAAAATCTCTATCCTTCTCTCAATTTAGTAAAGGTTCAATATTAATACTTGATTACCATATCGATTAACGTTAAAGATTATATTTATCTATTTTATCCACCAAAATATTCAATTATCTAAGAAAATTATTACATCACTAATATCTTGTTAAATCTGTTTAAATAACCTTGTCAAACATCCTCTAAATCAATGGTAATAAATATATTATATACTTCTATTTACCGTCATCATCATCATCTATCTCATGAACTACTAAGTTTGTCAAATAATACCATCTTTCAAGTAAATTGTTATCAAAAGAAATCAATCTCTAAATTGTATTAATCATTCTCACTAATTAATATTTCTCAATGGCTTAATCAAATAAATAACTATATGCATTCACTAATGGCTAGGTATTCTAATAATAGTAATATAAATAAGTTTTGGAATCAGAAACATAGTTTGTCACACTTTAAAGAACTAAGGTTATCTGCGTCACAAACTAGAGTCCACCACTAGACGAATCACAAGGCCAATTAAATAAGTTAAAGTTAAGTTAAGGTTAAAGGGTAATTTAGTTTATTAAAGTAGTTTTACTGGGGGGGAGTTACAGCGTCCATAGGCTACGGTCACCGCTTCCCATCAGGCGGGCCGTATACTTGTTTGTCCGTCGTAGTATTAAAAAAAAGATAGGTAAATCTCGTAAAGTAACCGGATTACCGGACTAATCCCAATAGTTTAACCTCTAGGTTGGAAGGTCAGACGGTCAGTTGCTTTCGTCCAACTATCGACTACGCCGTCTACGCCTAATCATGGGATTAGTTGCCAAAGCAGACCCAAGGCTCCCTGAGCCATGACATTAGCCGGGAAAACGCTACTAGGAGGTAGTCCTTTATGAATCGGTTGACCACTGAAGACTATAGTCGTTCTATTGCTCGCATAAAATTTGTAGGCGTTCTTTTTTATTTATTTTTTATTATCTTAATTCTGACCACAATATGACCAATGAGTTTATTCAACATTTATTCTTTAGAATAAGTAAATGGTTGAATTATTTTTTTTGTTTTTTTATCCTTTGCTATACATTGCTAGAGTACTCGCTAGCCAACATCGGGGTAAAAATAATTGATTTTCCAAATATATAGTAAGTGTAACTTACCTAACTACCTATCTCTACCTACCTTAAATCTAAAATAGATCCTTGGTACCTATGATGCTGGCGGCGTTTCCTTGTTGAATCGCAATGCTGATACGTTGTGCGAGGAAGCCACAAGCTCTTCGGTCACCAGTAACATCAACCAGACGTTACGCGATTTCTACGAAAAAAATTCGTGCGCTGGGACCAAGAGTTTCGACCGCGAATGGTACAAAAAGGTACAATGAGTATATAACTACTATGCCAAGAGGAGTAGGTATGTAGTGTACTCGTAGATGTGTGCGATACATTACAATATCTCCAAGTTATCCTTATTGTCGGGAATCCCTCTCCGCAATACAGCTGTCATCTGTTTTATATTTTAGCAGTGACTGACCAAGGCTTCAGTGAATCAGCCGCGAGCTGCGCGGACGTAAAAATAATACGTAGAATACATGTTTAGTGTGTATATTTTAATTCAACACTAATAATACCGGTGATTAAGATTTACAAATCGTGTGTTATCTGACGAATATGTAGTGTTTTATATAAATAACTAAATAACCGCTCGAGTAACAGAAAAATTGGTGTCGTATGTGACGTATTTACAAACTACATGTACAGCCATGGACATTATACTTCCATTTACGAATCACTTAACAATATACACTGTTAGCATAAATATTTACGATCAAATTTACATGGACCGTAAATGCTTCTGTACCTAGGTAAATAAAACTTAAATAATCTTGACGAAGAATTCGACAGGTACTTTAACTAATATAAAAATAATAAAACAGCATTTATATGTTAAAGTTATAAATACCATGAGCTAAAAATAATGATCAAAGACCCAAATGTGCCTAAAATGTCGGAGAAAGTGCATTTAGACGACATTTTGCTTAAATTTAGCGTGTGGGGACGATACCACGGCGCAGCGGCTGTGTGGCTGACTCTTGTGAACGTGTTTGAAATTATAGCTTTCAATAATTATGTGTTTATCACAGAAGAGGTCAAATACAGGTAAATAAACACCCTTATTATTTAAAAAAGTTAAATACTTCGTATTTTATTTTGTGTAGGGCATAGGGATGCTGTTATTTTTGGCGGGTGCCCTCTATTTGGGTTAATTTATTTCCAAAACGCTTATGTCATAACAGACTTGGTATAATCGATTTTCGCCGAATCTGAATGTAGCAGAAACAAAATTTGGCATAATGCACAATATGTCGAACACTATTTTGTCCGAAAATATATTGGCATACTAAAAAGTGAGATTAAATTCGACGAAATCAAATTATGCGCAACTCGACTATGCCATGACAGTTAATGCGTAAAACCAATTACATGAATAAACAACCTTAAAATTGATAGTTTGTTTAGTACGACTTCCGGTTAGTACCACGTAATATCGCCGGTCGCTTGGACGTCGTTATAACCGGATTGTACTGTATGATTATACTGATTATCCGAACCAGAATTATGCAAAGACAAGAGGACCATTTTTTGTCATACTAAACTGAACCTTACCACCGAGCAACACAGGTCATAAAAAACAAGAGAAAGCGGTCCGCTAGAATCCAAAGACTGTTACACTTTGCAGTATTGATCATGAAGCGTACTCGGAGAACAGGATTTGTTATTGATTTGGTTATGTTTTGATATTGAACTGGAAAGAAACTCGAAAGTAACTCAGTGGCACTACACTCGTGAACAATGAAAACGGGTAAACTCATCGCTTTTAACGAAAATATAAGTAATATTGCGTCGAGTTTCTGATTAATAATATAACCGGTTAGGGTTGAATGACATAATTTGCAATTTTCGTCATCGGCATGAGTAGCACGTGGCGTGACGTAAGATCCCGACTGCTTTTTCCTCATGTCGATGTACCTTTGTAAGTTTGCATCTGATTTTAAAGGCATAAATGTTATGTTTACTTGAGGTAAACGGTCCAGTGGATGACACTTTAAGGAGGGAATTCACACATTTTCACAAATAACTTCTGTACTATCAAACATACCGACTGTATTCTTGTGCTAATATGTAATACACTTCTTTTTGCATGCTATACGGACCATAAAATGTATTATATCCTTACCATTGTCAAGTTATTTTAGTTTTCTGCTTCCTCTTAAATTGTACCAGTGAATGACCGGCCAATTCCCTGTATCCCATCCGGCCTTCAAAATAGTAATTTAATCAAAATAATTAGATACAAACACGCAATATCGATAGTTTAATAAATTATCTAACTGATTTAATAATTAATTACTAAAAACACGCGTAGTTGTTGTTATGATCTTGGCTTTCACGATAATAGTTCTTAACAGATTCGCTGAAACCAACCACCTAGTTATGGAAACTGTCTCTTATATAGTAAAGGGTTCCAAGCTATGACGTGATTCTTTCTATAAAAACTGACAGATCGTCCCGGATCGGATCGGCTCGGATTGGTGTGATTCAGGCTTGTATGCTCTGTCGATTAGTTGAGTTGGTATCTGTCTTGTAGAGAAGTCATCAAAACTGTTCTATTACAGATGCATACACAATTCAGACGGGTTAAATACAAGCCAACCCAACGGCTCAGAATTTGGAGAGTGTGCAACAAATTCATGCACCAAATGGATCTACGAAGACCCTCATAGTTTTGTGGCAGAGGTAAGAAGTACGCAACACGCAAGACCCGGGTGCGTAGACGAAATTCTAATCGTTCACGCTCTGTAGCTTAGCGTAGCTCTCTCTCTCTATCACTCTTCCTGTTAGTATCGGATCGGATCGGATATGATTGGTGTGAGTCATCCTTAAAAGGAATTCCGCAATTTTGAAAGGCTGTGTATGGTGATTTTGCTGTTTTTACAAACTTTTATTTAGCTTGCAATGTATCTTAGGGTCAAATCTTGCAAGCTGAATTTGACTAACTTCCCGTTATTAGAATAAGCTGAAACTTCACATGCTTATTTAGGTTGAATGAAAATACAATGTTATGGTACCATCGAGCTGATCGGATGATGGAGACCAGAAGTGGCCATAGGAATTCTGTGATGAAACTAACAAACCCCATTGTGTTTGGGTTTCTTAGAATTGCCTCGATGAGTATAAGTTGACCGTGGAAAAGAAAGTACAGTCAGCGATAAAACTTGTATCATAAATTAAAATATTGTTAATATTTCATACAAAATTACATGTGTCGTAAACAATGTGCGATTATGGTTATATACTCAACTGCGTGCGTAGCCAAGATGCCAATCGCTCACGCTTATTAACGTATCGTAGCTACCTCTCTCTATCACTCTTCCTTATTAGTGTGACAATGACAGTTGCGTTTCTTTAGCGACTGAACGTGAGCGATCGGCGTCTTGGCTACGCACCCAGGGTGCGTGCTCATCGTTGCTTACTGATTCCAGCATTGTCCGAAGACAAGATGACCTCTACGATTGTATTATTTTTCAGTTTGACCTGGCGTGTCAGGAATGGAAGCGTACTTTGGTGGGCAGCATGCATAACTTCGGATGCATGCTGGGTCTGATCATCGTTGGGCCTCTGTCTGACAGGTAAAATCCGGATCCAAAATTCAAGGTCAACTAAGTAAGCGAGTGCAAGAAAGTGTCGACTTCATTTCCCGAGTTTTGCAAAGAATTTAGCTGCTTCGTTTTATGCTCCTTAAGCATATGTGAGGTTATTTCATTTGCTTAAATTAAATGGCAGTAGCCTTATTAAAAACAGACAATGTGGTGTCTATATATTTCCTACAGCTAGGTCCACGGCCCTGTCGCCCTAGATATCGTTGGGGTGACATGGTCAACGCGGATCTGCGCAAACCCCAAGTTACCAATTGGCAAGAGTTAGCGCAGGAGCGTAAAAATGGCGCACTCTGGTGTTGGAGGCCAACTCATTTTGGGTCGCTGAGCCAACGGAGTAGTAGTAGTAGTAGTACAACATACCCTTCATTTTGGGTCGCTGAGCCAACGGAGTAGTAGTAGTAGTAGTACAACATACCTTAGGCGGAGTACGTCATTTTCTTAGAAAGTCACATTCGAGAAATTCGAGATAGGTCATGTTCAGACTATGCCACTTTTTGAGGACGACACGTTCTGAGGACGTCACTTTCTTTGATCACCACTTTCTGAGTGTAAAAAATATAGTAGCTCTAATTTTACCGTTTTTTGTCCTAAATGCGTATAGCATTTCAAAATCAATTAACTATATTTAATTACTTTTCTGTCTCGTTGTAGGTTTAAAATATTTTCACATGATTATTTCAGGTTAGGTAGAAAAACCCTAACGGTGACACTGTGTCTACTGGGCAGCATGCTCGGTGTAGCAAGGAGTTTCACCACGAGCTACTGGTTGTATGTCGCCCTCGAGTTTGTAGAAGCTGTAGTCGGCGACCCGGTCTCATCATCATTCACGTTGTGTATGTACTTAGCTATACGTCTGTATCCTCCAGCTGGGTTAAGATGCCAAGCTGATATCCTGATAATTGCTGCATAAGACGATAGTTTGTCGGCACGTTCTGAGAATTTTTGATAATTTTAAACAGCTCTGTCGAATGTATTTGCATCTGGCAGCTGTCACCGTCGCGCTATCCGTGCAACTTGTCAGTTTATCAACTTATATAATTATCTAATGACATTCGTGGATAACCATCTTAGGTTTGCAGGTTAGGCAAGATAACCCTAACTGTGACACTGTGTCTACTGGGTCAGCATAGGTACTCGTCCTGACGCAGAGTTTCACCACTAGCTACTGATTATACTATCGCGTTCAGAATTTTATGCGCAGTTTATGAATGAACTCATTCATAAATTGCCCATGCACTTATGAACGCGTGTGTACATGTTCCTCGAGTTTATAGGAGCTGTGGTTTTGATATATTTTTTAGAAAAACAAAACAGTCTAACACAGATATTAATAACATAATTCTGGCTTGTAAAAATCAGTGCTCTAGTTTCAAAATGACCCGTTGCCACTTTATAATTACTGGAGACCTATACAATTGTAAAGCACCTCGCTTCTAGTTGAAAATAATCTGTAAAGATTATCTAGAAGGCAGCACTAGACGTAAGTCTGAGCTGTAGGATTGGCGGAACGTACTTTAAACGTTTAAAAATAAGAAAGGATTGCATATACTTAAGAAATTTCGGACTCTGGCTGCCGTGATAGGGTAGCCCAGTGGTTAGGGCATCTGCCGCGAAAGCAGGAGGTCGCTGGTTCGATCCCAGCCCCGCTCACCGGAGCCTTGGTCACTTTTTCTGTAGTATATGACATCTCTTTCCATTTATACTGCAGACCTATTCGAACGTGTTTAAGTGATCTTTCGTTGTGGAAATGATCAACATGACATGATAATGGCGTAAGGAATATGAAGTGAATATGTCTCCTGATTGTAGACACTAAAATGACCTTAATTATTGACACAACTGTCTTGTTTATTTCAGGTATAGAAATGGTAGCTACAGAAAAACGTGTCCTATACACCTCCATCACCGGATTTGGCTACACAATCGGAGGGGTCCTATACCCTTTAATGTACTGGCTCATTCCTTACTGGAGACATTTTCTTCGAGCAGTCTACGCGCCTGGTCTCCTATTTATCTCCTACATATATCTCATTGATGAGAGTCCTCGATGGTTACTAAGTAAAGGGAGGAAGAACGAAGCTGTCACAATTTTAGAGGCTGCCGCTAAGAAAAACAAGCTGGTTTTAAAAGATCTTCATGAAATTTCATATGAAGAAGAGAACACTGAGAGTTTTTACAAAGCTTTACTGGAAACATTCAAATCTAAGCCGCTTTTAAAGAGGTTTTTCGTTTGTTCCGTATGGTGGATAGCCTCAACGTTTGTGTATCATGGGCTGACGATGAATTCTATATATTTGCAAGGGAACAAGTATATCAACTTTGCGCTGATGTATACAGTAGATATACCAGTTCTGATAGCCGTGGTGTTCATTTTGAACAGGTTTAAGAGGAAGATGCCATTGATAATTACTTTTGTTGCGTGTGCTGTTTTGTGCGTTGCTCAACCATTTGTACCAAGCGGTAAGTTGATCCCTATAAATATATAAATTTACGTATACAGTACGCCTTTAATTCTTATACATAAATAAATTAAATTAAAATTAAATATTGTGGGAGAATCTAACACAAATCGACCTAGTCCCACGGTAAGCTCAATAAGGCTTGTGTTGTGGGTACTAGACGACGATATATATACTAGATAGATATATATAAATACATAGAAAACAACCCATAACTCCATAACTCAGGAAACAAATATTTGTGATAAACACATAAATAAATTCCCTTACCAGGATTCGAACCCGGGACCTCCAGCTTCATAGTTAGGGTCACTTTCACTACCAACTAGGCTAGGAAAGCCGTTGTCATACCTACTTGTTTTAATTTTCAGCACATCCTTGGCTCTCCATAACCGTGTACCTGTCTGGGAAGCTGATGTCCTCCTTCTACCTGTCCATCACCTACATCTTCACTTCGGAGCTGTTCCCCACCACCACCAGGAACTCCATGCACGCTCTCTGCTCCTCCATCGGCAGGGTTGGCTCCATCGTAGCCCCGCAGATGCCGTTGTTGGTAAGTAGATCTAAAACTCTTTATTATAGAGACTGTTAGCTAAAAAACTCCAATGAGTATCAGGCATATTATAATACTTATATCGGCTTACTCATGTCAATAAAGTCGAAAATAGCTCGACATGTTTCGGAACAGTCCATGTCCCATGGCTGCTCTACACACACACACTATGCATACCTACTCATTTTTTGGGATATTTTTTATCTTAATCGCCTCTCTCATAGGGGATAATAGTGACGTTCAGTAGAGAGTACGGAACGATCTGTCAATATCTATAGAAAGAAACGTGTTTTACAGAAACTGACAGATAGTCCCGTCCCGCCCCGTCCCGTCCCGTTCTAGTGCGAGTCATCCTTAACCGTTGCATTAGCTGACCCTACTTAAGACACTTTTTAGCTTACTTGAGTACGGACGAGATTCTTGGAATTCTTAAGAAGGGACGGTCTTCTACCCCTCACACTAGATAACATAAGCGTTTTCTATCGTGATTTTTTAGATTTCTTTATTTATTTATTGGAAAATAAACTAAACTAAAACATATTACAACACAAATTTAAATCTAGAAGTATAACTACCGTACGACCGGTTGGCGTAGTTGGTAGTGACCCTGCCTGCTAAGCCGATGGTCCTGGGTTCGAATCCTGGTAAGGGCATTTATTTGTGTGATAAACACAGATATTTGTTCCTGAGTCATGGTTGTTTTCTATGTATTTATGTATTTGTATATTATATATATATCGTTGTCTGAGTACCCGTAACACAAGCCTTATTGAGCTTACTGCGGGACTTAAGTCAATTTGTGTAAAAGAATGTCCTGTAATATTTATTTAATATTTATTTATATATAACTAAACTAAAAACTAAAATAAAACTAGATAAAAACTAAAATAAAACTAAATAAAAACTAAAATAAATCTAAACCAGGCACCTGCGGCATGGTACCGAGCACGCTGGCAACATTTCCTCGCTGGATTGCTAGACTGATCCGTTGAGCGAGGAAGCTGCCAGCTCTTGGGTCTCCTGTGGCGTCTCTGAGTCTCTTCTATAGGTCTTTGAAGAGACTCAGAGCGCTAGGGCCCCACGGACCAAAGGTCTCGACGTCATCGTGATTTTTACATTTTTCAGATGATCTACTGGCCAGGTCTTCCAGCAGTGATCTTCGGGCTGGTGTCGCTATGCGCCGGCCTCCTGACGCTGCTGGTGCCGGACACGGCAGGGGACGCGCTGCCGGACACCGTCCACCAGGCCGAGGGGATCGGCAAGCATCAAGATGAACTTGCTATAAAACTGTAATAAGCTAAATAAAGTATGGAAAAAGGTCTGTAATTTTCTCCTCTAAGGGCCACTTGCTCCACTCGGAGTTAAGCATTTTTTTGTATGTTATTTGACACCTTAACTCCGGGTTATCCGCTAACCCGGGGTGGTGCAAGTGGGCCTAAGGTGAGCCCATGATGCTTCCCTATAACGACAGAGGATACCGCCGCAGGGTGTTTTAGTGGGTATTCTCCTCCAGATTAGAGGGGCGAGTCCCACCCCACATACCACCCCCCAATGGGTTTCCCCGGCCCAGGAGTGAGATGCGTAAATGCATTTAACCCTGCGTCAAAAAAAAAAGTGGGCCTAAGGTATCCGTTTTTTATCATCATCAATGTTTATTTGAATTTTACAACCATTTATTTCAAAATATATACAGTAAGTGTAACTTACCTACCTACTTACCTCTACCAACCTGAAATCTAAAATAGATCCTTGAGGCATTGTACCTAGGATGCTGGCGGCATTTCCCCGTTGTATCGTAATATTGATACGTTGTGCGAGGATGCCGCCAGCTCTTCGGTCACCAGTAACATCCAGACGTTTCGCGATTTCTACAAAAAACTTGCGTGCGCTGAAACCCCATGGACGTAGAATTGTATTTAACTGTATTCGTATTAAAACACTTGTGGTGAAGCGTGCACATTTAATCAAACACAACATAGGAAAATATATAATAACTCGTTATGTCATTAGGAGATTGGATGTTTACAATAGTAGTTGACGTACGAAACACAACCGTTATGATCCGGACACGCAGCTGCTATGGGTATTAACATGCCTGGAGGGGGTCCGTTGAACATAGGCAGGGGTCCGTGGGGGTCGCTGCGACATACTTTTACCTTATAGCCAACCGCGTTTTCCCTCTTTCCTTTTACTCTGCAATAGGCTTCCTGGAGAAAATTATATAAATAGAAAGAAAAAAAAAGTATGAGTTTTGTTGGAGAAGCTAAGAAAAGCGAGTAGGTAGATAAACTCGTATCTTAATAAAACGATCTCGTCCATCTGTAGCGCTTTCGGCCGAGTTACATAATGCTTTTCACAACTACTGTAAGGAAATAGACAAAAAATACATAATAATATAGGCACAGTTTATAGCGACGAGTCTTGACCAACATCTCGAGAGGCTCTCGTTATGAAGTAATCCTGGACACGGCGCGCATAGTCCGACGGTTCCTCTCTTTGCGGCCCTACCCACCGGCAGCCGGGGCCTTCCCCGTTGCCGGCGGTACCCTAGGTTAGATTTTTTTTATAAAATGTTTAGGTATATGTGTTTTGTATTGTTTTTATGTGTTTTTGTATACTATAAATATACCTATAAATATACCTAACCTGAGATTAAAAATAAATAAAAGATAATAAGAACAGTTTAATTGAAATTAATATTCAGGTTCATCCTTTCCACCTAGAAAATTTTATATAAACTGCTTTGGTTTAAATTTGGTTTGGTAAAAATGTATATGTATATATAAGTTTTAAATAGTTATAAAATTAATCACGGGCTTAGCCAAGTATATTATGTAGTTCACAGAGAAAACTTACTAAATGTATAAAAATTTCAAAATCTGTCACTAAAACCTCGTGATACGAAGAAGTTTTGTAGTCAGTTTTCCGGCCTGCAAAAAAAGAATTAGAGTTTAGATTGTCTTATTTTCTGAAATTTCATGTTTATTGGATATTATGCAGATCCTTCATACTTTTCATCTAGAGTAACATAAATAGGAAACTGCGTAAGTATAAAAAACTGGTAATAAATATTTTTCATCTATTTGCGTCATATCATCAATTCATCATACCTACATTTATATCATCTATGTGTTATAAGGAAAACCGAAGAAAATATATATCGACATGAGAGGTATAACTGGCATAAGGCATAAGCACTTGGGTCATTATTTTCAAAGTTGCAAATTATTTGAATTGCTACAAAGTAATAAGCGACATACCAACTTCCTTGGTAACACAGTAGGACTGGGCATGTACTGTAGCCACCGTCGCGAGAGCGACAAGCGAGTAGGCGAGCGGCAACATGGCAGCGACGCAGCAGCGACAAGCAAGCGACAGACAGGTTTGTAGAAACAGCAGACTAAAGTTATAATAAAATTACGTATAAAACTCACATATTTTTATTGCGCGACATGTTTCGGACATCCTATGATGCCCATCAAGCAGAAATCACAAACATCACAGTACATTCGGTCCGCCTTTTACATTAGATTAACCAATTCTGCAGTCAAACAATCCCGAAACTCCAAAACAGTCGCTGAACCGGTTGTCTTCGAGAGCGCTGCGGGCGGCGAAGCGAAACGCTTCAGGGCCTTACCATGACGTCTTAACGCGATTCAGTTTGTGCTCAGTTGTATGGAAACGACTCAGCTTAGGTCGTCAACTGAATGGCGTTAAGACGTCATGGTAAGGCCTCAGGATGCGTAGCCAAGATGCCAATCGCTCACGCTCAGTCGCTAACGAAACGCAACTGTCATTGTCACACTAATAAGGAAGAGTGATAGAGAGAGGTACCTACGATACGTTATTAAGCGTGAGCGATTGGCATCTTGGCTACGCACGCAGTACACCGCTTGCGTCGTTGCGCTCGGTACTCAGCGCTTTTACTCAAACCATCTTATTGTACCATATTTTAAGCAAATAAAGAATATTTGAATTTGAATTTGAATTTGATGATGGTATCACAGGATGTTTAAAATTTGTCGCGCTTATTTACCTAAATATTTTAAATTTTAAATCCGAGAGCAGACTAAAGTGTCATTAATGCAGTTATTTGTTGTTACTGGTGCCGTTTTTATAGCCCATAATCTAGAAAAGCGCATTTTATCACTAACCATCACTAATCTTAAGTAATAGGAATTTATTTGTTCCACTATAAACGATTTATTGTTAAAGAAAACGTATACCGAGTGTTGCCTGTAACAGGAGCAATAAATTTAATTTTATTTTATCAACGTTTGTTCAGCGACTTTTAAAAATAACGTGTGTACAGTCAACAACACAGCTGTGAATACAGCCAAAGTGCCAAAAAAATTTATACAGAACTTTATTGCCAGAGAATTAAGGTCGTGTATACATATTTTTGGCACTTTGGCTGTATTCACAGCTGTGTTGTTGACTGTACCAGGGATGTTGCGGATGCTGATTTTTTGACATCCGCGGATGCGGATGCGGATGCGGATATTTGAAGGCTCACATCCGCGGATGCGGATGCGGATGCGGATGTTATGAAAGTACATTAAAAAAACCTCAAATATTAAAATTTTGTATTAATTATTGAAAAAAGGACAGTTTAATATTTAAACATAAATATAGGCAAGTTATACTTAATAAACAATAACATTGCTGCCTTTTCCGGGTTAAGACGATTTCTCAGCGGGTCATAAATAAGGCCCGCAGCACTGAACAATTGCTCACTAGGAACGCTGGCTGTCGGAGGTGACAAATACCTGTTCTTGATCACGATCGTCAACTTTAAAATAAGTCCATTGTCTTTAACCACCGAACGAAACACTCAACACAACTAATCACACTGTTTATTTACTTATTAACTGCTCATTTTACGACACCCTTCGTCCTACAATAGCATGTCAACACTAAAATCAAAATACACAAACTCGTCATTTCTTGTCGCTATCCTTCAAGGACGCAAGAGCACTATCGACAAATCAGGAAAAAGTAACAATATTCCTATTGGGTAATGGTGAAATTGCCTACCTTAACTAGCACGTGCGCCATTAACGAGACGTTCCTGCATCGACTTGTTCCACATCTGCATCCGCATCAGCTCCGCATCGACTTGATGCGGAGGCGGATGCGGATGCGGATTTTGAAAATGATGCGGAAGATCCGCGGTTGCGGATGCGGATGTGAATATTCGCAACATCCCTGGACTGTACCTATTGATTTTTATTACACTTTAAAGTTTCTTAGAAGACGAATTTTGTCATTTTTAAACTATGACAAGAGACGTCAATTAGGCATACGAGTTCATAAATATATGTGTAGCTTAATGCGTAATTAATATGTAAACACTTACACCTTATTGTCTATGTCCTAAGGGTGTACAGATATTTTTGAAGCATTGGAAATGCTCATATATTTATGAACTGGACTGTACATTGAATATACTAGGTATTTATTTTGTATAAAAAAGTAAAAACCTACAGAGTAGGTACATCATTTTTAATAGTTGTTGAACAAAAGTTGTTGGAGGCAACACCCGGTATAGGTACCAACAATTGGGAATAGCTATGCACTATTTCACGACATTAATTAGGATTACATTAATGACCTCCCTTAAACAAATGGATTTGATTTGATACAAGTACTTACAGTGCAACAGAAAAAGTTTTGAATTTTTTTTTATCAAAAAATAAGATCGACTTCAAAAAGCGAAAAATACAATGTTTTCTTTTTTATTTGTTGTAGGGTTGGGGGAGCATAAGTAATCAAGCAAATGGAGGTCGCAGTCGGTGCCAAGCCAAAACGAGTCACAAAATTGTCTTCTGTTACCGCGATTGTTATTCATTGAAATTAAACACTTTAGAACGGATTATGATATGGATGACGACTTAGTCATCATCTTAACCCTGTGAAAACGAGTGCTGTAAAGGGCTCGAAACGTAGGGTCATGGTGTTAATAAACGCGATTAAAGGGATTAAAGGGTTGCAGTTTTTACTTACCGTACGTTGCTCTATGAAAGTGACAAATATACGGAGCCATATATGTACGCCAGACCAATTTCCCTGGCAGATCCGTCGGAACGTATGTGTCGTACAGGTTTTGGGTAGCAGTTTCAAAACTTAAAGTTATTCTTTAAGGGGCTACCGCATATTTCACTGTTTTTAAAGTGAATAGGCTTTGTTCAGCTCCAAGCACAACGCTTGAAAAAAATATATAATGTATTTGATCTACATTTGGTTCTACTAAATTGTCGAAAAACATAATACATCAAGAGAAAAAAAAATAACCGTAAACCCTTTTTTCTACCTTAAATCTGTATCTACTCCCTTATAATGCGCCGTAAGTACAAGAAACTAAGACAAGCAGTATATATTTATGTTTACTTTAAACTCATCTACTGATTTTTGGATAGGTTTTGTACTTTTCGAGATAAAGCTATTACACGCATTTTTCCGAAAACGCCGGCTCGAGATGCCTGCGCGGGCGACGGGGGCCAGTCGTGTAAGATGGCACTAGTAATTTATAGGGTTGCGTCCTAGTACAAGCAGCTCTTCCTAGGTGGCGACTTATGCTTATTGACGTATTGTATAACCGGTGAGGAAAGGAAGCGGGAGGGGAAGAAAGGCTCAAGTCGCCGAGGTCATTGGGATAGGGGACGGCCTTAATTCTTCGTCTTCCTATACTATCTTCCATCTATTACTGCTCAGTGGTTCATGATTAGGCTAAGTACCTACTTCCTTTTGCAATTTTACTGGTTCATTTTTTGGGTAAAAATGTTTAGAGTTAGAGCAATTTGTTCATATTATAGGGAAATTGGCCTATTTCGGTACATAGGAAATCATTTTTATAAAATATTGGATGGTTTAAAGAGGATTTAGAATAGGTAGCTGGTTATCTTAACTAGTATATATGCAGTATTATAAAAAAATAGTGAAAATTGCTCATAAATAACATAAAAAACAGGGGCTCAATGAATATACATGTTAAACTTGAAAGGTCCAGCCTGATGAAGTCTACGCTCCGACCCACTCAAGCCCATATTCAGAACCCCAAAAGCTTTCAACTCGAGCTCTCTAACCGCTTTTCTTGTCTACAGAACTTGGCTTCAGTGGACGATATTAACGACGGGCTAGTGGAAACTGTCCACATGGTAGGGTCTAAGTTATTTAGGCCCCGCCGTAAAGATAGACCTCAGAAATTGACCGAGCAAACCTTCAAACTCATGGCTAAAAGACGCTCACTACACCAATTCCGTCTTGTCCGAGGGCAAAACGCCTGAAGCATGGAACAAAGGCGATATGCTGCTGTTCTTCAAAAAGGTGACAAGAGCCTTTTGAAGAACTACAGACCCATTACGCTTCTGAGCCATGTTTATAAACTGTTTTCAAGGATCACCACGAATCGTCTTGAACACAAACTTGATAACTTCCAGCCTCCCGAACAAGCCGGATTCCGACGAGGCTATAGTACCATAGACCACATCCATACGCTGCGGCAAATTATACAAAAGACCGAAGAGTATAACTTGCCATTATGCTTAGCGACTTTGTGGACTATGAGAAAGCCTTCGATTCAGTGGAAATATGAGCGGTACTTGAGTATCTTCAGCGATGCCATGTTGACTATCGGTACATCGAAGTGTTTGTATAGTAACGCCACAATGTCAGTTCGAGTACAGGAGCAGAGCACGAAGGCGATTCCGTTGCGAAGAGGCGTAAGGCAGGGAGAAGTTATCTCTCCCAAGAAGAGAAAGAGGTCAACCGCCGAATCCAAGCGTTCGGGAAACTACCCAATGTCTTTTCGTCCGACATACCTCAGTGCCTCAAGACGAAAGTTTTCAGTCAATGTGTTTTTTTTTAAATGCTATAGGGGGCAAACGAGCAAACGAATCGCCTGATGGTAAGCGATTAACGTCGTCCATGGACACCCGCAACACCAGAGGTGTCGCAAGTGCGTTGCCGGCCTTTAAGGTGGGAGTACGCTCTTTTCTTGAAGGTTTGAAGGTCGTATCGGTCCGGAAACACCGCTGGCGACAGATCGTTCCAAAGTTTAGCTGTGCGAGGCAGGAAGTTTCGGGAGAAGCGCACAGTTGAGGACTGCCAACCATCTAAATGGTGAGAGTGGAAATATTGTCGCGTCGTATGGCGATGGCGGAAAGAAGCGGCAGGGATTAATCCGAACAATTCCTCGGAACACTCCCCATAATACATGCGATAGAAAATGCAGAGTGAGGCCACATCTCTACGCTGTGTGTTACCAGTGATGACTTACGGCGCCGAAACGTGGTCCTTTACTGTCGAACTCATCTCAAAACTCAAAGTTGCTCAACAAGCTATGAGAGGGCTATGCTCGGAGTTTCTCTACGTGATCTAATCAGAAATCAGGAGAGCCGTAGACGAACTAAAGTCACCGACATAGCCCTCCGGATTAGCAAGCTGAAGTGGCAGGGCCACATTGCACGCAGAGCAGATGGCCGATGGGGTCGAAAAGTGCTCGGGTGGATTGGATACCACGGCTTGGCAAACGCAGCGTAGGACGTCCACCCGCAAAATTAACAGATGACCTTATGAAGGTCACCGGGAGACGCTAGATGCAGGTCGCTTCCAACCAGTCCATATGGAGGTCCAAAGGGGAGGCCTATGTTCAGCATCTTATACGACTTAAGACGTCTTATGGCTGATATGATGATGATGATGATGAACATAAAAAATACCAAAGTTAGGTGAGTCGCTTAATCGTTCATTTATTGGTTCCCCTACCCTATAGCGGGGTTAATGCGAATATCCATAAAAATTGCACTGATGAACTCCTGAAATATTCATATAAAGATGACTTCTATTTAGCGTTAACGCGAAATCTTATCTCTATAGCTGGTCATATACGTTCGGGCATATGTGCCGGATCTGCCATTAAATATATGGGAAATTTGTCTGGCGGATGCCCGGCGGACATAGTTACACTACACTCTATGGACATCTGACGAATCGTCCGACATTTTTTTTTAATGCTATGGGTGGCAAACGAGCAAACGAATCGCCTGATGGTAAGCGATTAACGTCGTCCATGGATACCCGCAACACCAGAGGAGTCGAAAGTGCGTTGCCGGCCTTTAAGGTGGGAGTAGGCTCTTTTCTTGAAGGTTTGAAGGTCGTATCGGTCCGGAAACACCGCTGGCGACAGTTCGTTCCACAGTTTAGCTGTGCGAGGCAGGAAGTTTCGGGAAAAGCGCACAGTTGAGGACTGCCAACCATCTAAATGGTGAGAATGGAAATAATGTCGCGTAGGGCGACATATGGGTTTAACTATCACGTACAATAATGGTAGTTTATGCAAGAATAATAAGGGTTCTAGGGTCGCCGTTACAAAACGAGACGAAGCCGTTTTGTAATAATAGACACGAGAGATGTAAGAACCAATTATGAGCTGTTGCATACGCTAGTTTTTCTACGACAGCTAAAATAGCGTAATAGGCAAAATCTTGAAACGTGGCAGAATAGGGAAGATGTTGTGCCCACTATAGAAATTAAGAAAAACAACAACAGTGCTCACCGTGCGTTTACATGCTCGGGCTCTCGGCCGAATGTTTCGGCCATGTTAGTACACGATGATTCGAGACAGACTATATAGAGAAAACTTAAGCCAGACCAGAGACAATTTAAGTACTTTTTCAGGTAGTTTGGTTGAGTTAAAAGGTGTCTTAAATAATTTCACTTCGGGTAAAGCTATTTAAAAAGTGTCTTAAATAGTTTCAATAACCAAAGCTATTTAAAAAGACCGTTTAACTCACCGAAACTACCTGAAAAAGCTTAAATTGTCTATGGTCTGGCTTAAATTTTATCTATATAGTCTGTCTCGAATGAGCGTGTACTAGGGTGGGCCGAATCATTCGGCCGAGAGCCCGAGCATGTAAAAGCACCATCATATATTGTATGATAATCCATAGGAGCAGTGTTCTTATGGAATACCATAGACAACGTTATAATGTATACTTTTTTTAATATCGCTGTCAGTCATCTAATTGACAAATAGAAGTGTTGGAGTAGAAAAAGAACTATTGAGGTATTCAACTGTATTTTAATAGTTAAATATTATGATGAAGGCATAGCACAGTACTCGGTGATGTAAGCTTCACAGTTGAAGTCACGACACGGGCAGTTGATGTTAACTGGACTGAACTGGCCGTCAGGAGGCCCTTCGATTGCGGGCGGTGGGCATGTTATAACGTTATTGGGGCAAATATATATATTCACTCCAACTTGCTTCAGTGGGGGCTTGCAAGCATCCTGCAATAAATAATCACCTATAAATAATAAATTAGTTATTTATTATACAAGGGGGCAAAGTTGTTGTTTAACTCTCGTGCTTATATTGAGACCCAAGCAAGCGAAAGATTCCAAAATTGAGCCACTAGCGTAGCGAGTGGTTCAATAACTGGAAACTTGAGCTTTACGAGGGTCTCAATGCACGAAAGTTGAACAAACTTTGCCGCCGAGTGTAATACAACATTTTTCCCCTCACTATCGCGAGGAAAATAAAGACTACATACAATTAAAAATCTTATCCACATGTAAGTTATCTTGAAGAAACCATTCAAAATTCAATTTCAAAATCTGTTATAGAGTACGCACCTGGTACTTAAAAATTGCCAACAGCTTACCAAGTGCGGGATAAGAATTGACTAATTTAAGGTGTGACCTCCGATTGCGCATATTTACTATGGGTATATAGGACTCACTTATACTGGACGGGTGGTAAGTGATAGGAATTATAGCAAGGTCAAGTTACTTTTCCCACATGTGGATAAAATGCGTTTTTCCACGCTAGTTTTAAAGGACAAAACAGTGCTTTCCGAGCTACTGAGGGGATATTTACAAGCTACCCTAAATCTAAAAAGGCCCTTGAGGCATTGTACTGTAAAGGAGTCGCCCTAGCGGGAGGAGCAAAATACTTAGTTAAACAATTATAATTATTCCACAAGAATCATAAACAACTTTATGTCTAGGCTTCTACTCCAGGAATGACCCTAAAGAATTTGCTGTTGGTTTGACAGCGCCGACTAGCGTTCCAAATTTAAATATCTACTGCCGGCCATATAGTCCGCGTGGGTAACATGTCCGCGGGGATCCACCAGACTAATTTTCAGATCCGGCAGATATCTATGCCTGAAGTTACAAACCAACGAGGCTGTGAAGGTGAACCTTTACATAATTCGCCCTCTCGGGCGCCTGTAGGATACTAACTGCATTTGCTCGTTGTATCGCAACGCTGATACGTTGTGCGAGGAAGCTACCAGCTCTTCGGTCACCAGTTTTTGAAATGATTCGCATACTTACAATAACTATATACATAGGTTAACTAATAAGGTCCGACCGAGACTTCTTTTTTGTCTCGGCCGAGACCGAGACCGAGACCGAGATTAAATTGAATTCTCGGCCGAGACCGAGACCGAGATTTTATAATAAATACGAAAAACGCGCATTTTCTACAAAAAAACATGTAATAGTCAAGAATTAAACTGTTGTTTAATATAGCCATCAATAAAACACAACATTTACAGTTTACAGTCAAAGCTTGGGAAAAAAAGTTATAATTTGCATTACGTACGATAACACGGTAAACTATAATTGCTTAAAATACCCACCAAAATCGCAAAAAGTGTCAAGATGGAAGGTTCGGCCAAGGCCGAGAATCTCGGCCCTTATTGGCCGAGAGCCGAGACCGAGATCTCGGTCGGACCTTATTAACCAACTCTAGGTCCATGGAGTCCCAGCGCACGCAAGTTTTTTTTTAGGAATCACGAAACGTCTGGTTGATGTAACTGGTGACCGAAGAGCTAGGTTCCTCGCACAACGTATCAGCATTGCGATACAATAAGGAAATGCCGCCAGCATCCTAGGTACAATGCCTAAGGGCCTATATTAGATATAAGCTGGCTTGTAACTTACTGTATGCCTACCTATAGGTATATTTTGATAGCAAAATGTAAAACCTTACAAGCATTATTAATGTGCTCCCGTTATATGGAATAAGTCGCGGGTACTCATACGTATCGTTGGTTTTTACTCCTGCAAAAAAAAGACATAAGTCGAAGCGAAGAAATAAAACGAATCCATGAATTTCTATTCCTACCAACATCCAAACATGCATGAAATTTTTTACAATATCATCTATCATTCCTTTTTATAAAAAAGGTAAACAAATTATAGGGTCTACTATTGTCTTCACGATGATTTTTAATCTAAAATGTTGAATAATATGAATATCTTGCCCAAGAACTTTTTAGGCAAGGTTTCATGCAATTACCTCACTGTTTAATTAATTGAAAATCAAAACATAATTACTGAATACATGGTCATCCTACATAAAGGTACTGTTTCCACATGCTCATTACTAGCATGCTTCGTGCTTATTAGCATGCTTAATAGCAAGAGGGGTTGGAAGCGGCGCCTTCCCACTTCATCACTCTTCACATAACTCTTCCTTATTAGGGCGACAATGACAGTTGCGTTTCGTTAGCGACTGAGCGTTAGAGATTGGCATCTTGGCTACGCTCTTTCATCAACGATTAAAATCATCGTGTATATTCGACCTTACCAACATTTTTTTCAACGCAATGGGATAGGCCTTGCGCTTTTTCGGTAGTGGCCAGCAGTGCCGTAAGCACTAGCATCAGACGGGCGCACGGCGGCATAGTAACTTGGCTAGTGGATATCTTGCCGTTACTGAGCTTACGTATCATCCTATTTTACTTATACAATCTGTGTAGCGAACTAAACATCCGTAGCCAATGTTTTAACATGATTTGTTACTCTGGGTCCTATTTGCTATAGATAATTAAGTTTTTATTCGTAATTTGTCATGCTTTAACATAATGTCCCGTCGTAGTCATAAATTAACTTCTTATAAGAAATAAAGAAAAGGTGAAAAAATCACGGTTTCAGGCGAGACTCGAACCCGCGACTCTGGGATACACACCTATTGCTCATAGCAGACGTTTCAACTTAAAAAAAAATATAAATGTCACACACTACAGAAAAAGTGACCAAGGTCCCCGGTGAGCAGGGCTGGGAAAACATTTATTATAAATAATGATTTAATTCATGCTTTACAGTAGTAAAAAAAAAATCTGTTGGGGTGAATTCACATTATAACATGTGACTCTGAAGCAGTGATGGGCAAAATTTATTCGAATGACGGATGACGAATGACGAATAACCAAATCATTCGCGGATGACGGATGAAATTTCGGATGATTATTTGTATTCGCGGATAAATTATTCGCGAATAATTTATCCGCGAATAATTTATTCGCCGAATGAATTGCCACGGATAATTTTTTAATACCTTATCAACTTCTGTTTAAAATAGCTATCTAATTATGAATTCATAACTCAAGTTTCATTTCAACCGCCTAGTTTCATTGACAGAATTTCTTTTAAACATTATGACCTTACTAGTTTACATGGAATTAATTTTATTTTCGGTTATTTTAATGCGAACTACGGGGCCCCTTTTACGGAGATAGTATATGTCATTGAAATTAGTGCTCCTGGTCGTGACCGTGTTTCGTGTACCCGTAGTAATTAAGATACGTAGCTACGTGTACACGGAGATACGTATCTTATTTATACGTAGATCGGATCCAGTCGTGACCGGGACGTTAAGTGTAGATTTTATGCGTGTTATTAAGACCCCCGAATGTAATGCAAGGGGCGAGTTTTTAAATTCAGTTTCCATACTTTTGCATTTTAAATAAAAATTTAAGAGATCAAAAATAATAAGATGCAAATATTATGTTGGAGGCAAAAAAATAATAGACCAGTACAAATTGTAAAAGATGTGTATTAAAAGAAGCCGAGCGGAGCCGAAGCCGAGATTCGCGGGAACGTAGCCGAATCCAGAAACGGATACGTATCTTTGACGTGACCGTGTAGTACGGGATCCGCCGGTGCTAAGGCTACGTAGCTACGGTTCCGCGTGTAACACGTATATCACAAGCCCTAATTGAAATGTACAGAAACTAGACAAAATCTATGCCATAGAAATTAGGCGGTTTTTTTGCTCAGAAAGTAATAAAAAGTAATTGACTTCTATGGTATCATTTTCTTCATCAATAGGTATAATTGTGGAATCCGTTCTTGTTATAACAAAATACATAATAGTAGTTTATGCGACAGTGATAATAAGGGTTCTTAAAACTTGAGGGTCGCCGTTACAAAACGAGGCGATGCCGAGTTTTTAATAATAGACCCGAGAGTTTTAAGACACAATTATGAGCATACCCTAGTTTTTCTACGACAGCTAAACTAGCGTAAAAAGCTAAATTTAGAAACGTGGCAGAATAGGGAAAATGTTGTGCCCACTATAGAAAAAAAAAACAACAACAGTGCTAATATATTGTATGAAAATCCATAGAAGCAGTATTCTTATGGAACACCATAGACAACGTTATAATGTAGACTTTTTGAATATCGCTGTCAGTCATCTAATTGACAGATACAAGTGCTGGAGTAGAAAAAATAACATAATTGCAACAACGCAGGTGTTCATTTTAAACAAAAGTTGTTATTTTACGATAAGCGAAGCGACTGTGGGTTTGGTCCCATTAAAGAATAATGGAAGTATGGTCTTATTTCTTGTAACCTCAACACGTCTGGAAAAAATGTAACAAATTTAATAATCATTCAGGTAGGATAATCCCATTGTGTTGTTGCCGGTCGGCACTAAAAAGCATTTTTCTACACATTTTGCTGCATTAAGATTCCTATTTCGCCACCTAGGCTCAATATACGAATCATTAAACACGTGCAGTTTTTTACTAGGTACATAACAAAATTAACGGGGCTCATATAGATCATATCGAATAGATCACTAAACTCTGAGACGATCGTGAACTTTAGTAAAAATTTGTAATTTTTAATATATGATTCTTTTTTTATTTATTTAATAGAATAGCCAACAAACGTTAAATATTGTTAGTACATGTATAGGAGTAATATAATAAGTAAGTCATTCGTCAAGTTAAAAACCGGTGGAAATATTTATTCGCCGATAAGTTACTCGCGAATAAATCATCCGCGCATAAATCATCCGCGAATAAATCATCCGCGAATAAATCATTCGCGAATAAAAAATTGGTGGATTATTCGTCATTCGAATGATCATTTAGATAAATTTTTATTCGAATAATGCCCATCTCTGCTCTGAAGTACAATTTTCTATTGGTAGATGTCGCTAGGCCCTAAGGCGCATGTACTAAGGATATACCTATTAGAGAAATTCGCAGCCAACGGATGTGTCGGTGCTGTTGGTGGGGGCGTGTATCCCAGAGTCGTTAGTTCGAGTCTAGCCTGAGGTCGTGAAAATTTCCTCTATTCCTTTAAAATAAGATTTATGGGATATGCGCAGGCGTTACTGCTTAAAAGATCAAAATTAATAAATGAATCCGTAGGTATTTTACAAAAGCCGCCCATAATACATACACATTTGTCCACCAGCAGGCCTAAGATGCCAAGCGAATAGTCGACAATTTGTGCGCATTTTCTGACAATTTCTGATAATTTTAAACAGTTATCTACATTTCACAGCTATCATCGTCGCGCTATGCGTACCACTGGTCAGTTTATCAACTTATAGCATTACCTAATGACATTCGTGGATAACCATCTTAGGCCTGCTGATGCACCTCAGATCAAATCCGCGATTTGATCTGAGGTGCATCAGCTGGCCATATACGAGTACATCAGTATATCCGCCGGGCATCCGCCACACAAACCCATTCATTTATTGGCAGATCTGGTGGATATGCCCGAACAATTGGTCCGTTCTCATTTTTTACCTACAATGAAACGAGATTTTCTCTATTTTTCGGATTTATGATCACGTAAAATGATAACGGTAGAAATAAAAAAATAAACAAGTGTTTGAAGTAGACTATTTGATAGTGCGTTTCATGTCGGTAAGGTATTTTTATTTTCATTGTTTATTCCCTTTTCAGCGAAGACAGCCTTCCGATTGACCACTCTGTCATGGTGTTTTGAGTCAAATAATGTTGGTAAGTGTATAGTCAACTAACCAGGGAAAAAAGTTTTTCTAAATTTTAGGCATTCTTACCTAGTACCTACCAAAAAACTATATTTAAATTCTAAATCAGACAGTTTTCAGCCCGGAGATAGCTCATTGATGTTAAAAAAGGAGAAGGGAGTTGTCATCTAGATTTTACTATGAACACACACAGATCTGGCTAGTAAGTATCCGACGGACAGGCTTGCCGAGGTAACTATTGGCGTCGTCACTTGTATTTTTCCCGAGATCCGCATTTTTTGTTTGAAGATAGGCTTAGGTACGGTATTATATTACCAATAGCAATTATTATTTTATTAAATAAAACTCACCTTTATTGTTCTGATGAAAAAAAAACCGTTGTGACAAATTATACAAACCTTATTTGTAAATTCGTTTCGCAATTAATTGTTGATTTCCCGTTATACACTATAATGACTAATGAATATATTCAAAATATATACCTACAGTAAGAGTAACTTACCTAGCTACCGTACCTAGGATGCTGGCGGTATTTCCTCGTTGTATCGCAATGCTGATACGTTGTGCGAGGAAGCCACCAGCTCTTCGGTCACCAGTTAGATACATCAACCAGACGTTTCGCGATTTCTACAAAATAAACTAAGTGAAAATTAGCTTTTCACTTCGCTTGCTCGAAAAGTTCGCCTTTATGTCGTGGTCAGGCGACACAAAATCGCTTTTCATGCTCTAGGGCATAATAGTACATTACATACCAAGGCCGTTTAAGTGGGAGATGTCTCGGATGTCATGTAATTGTCGGCCGAAGCGAAGCTGAGGTCGACAAACATGTGATCCGAGGCTTTCCCATCTAACGGCCGAGGTTTGTATACTATTTTTCTGCCCGACGGAGCCGGCAAGCGGCAATTTAGTTTTGCGTAAAGTGGCGCTTACCGGCCGGAGGACTGAAAAGTACCTAACATCGCATTCGCTGGAGGCGCGCGCTCGCCGCGGCCTCGCCCCCCGCGCTCCCGGCCGCCTGCGAGCGGCGCACGGCGGGGAGACACAAACGCGCGAGTATGGAACTATGGATGTTACATTTTCAATGACTTAGAGTGAAATAAAACCTAATTATTATTTTATTATTTATTTATTGGAAAACCAACAGCACGTAACACAATGTTAACGATTTGTATAAAAACAAGAGGCCAATTACAGGTTTTCACTGATAGCAATCTTATAGAAGTTTACTTCACTGGTTGAACAATTATATAAAGTTACGATTCTGCATAGACTAGGCAAATACATACATAGCTATAAAAAAAAAAACAGAAATTATGACAATACAAAATCCTTGAGACAAAATGGAAAATAGAATAAAAAAGAAGAAAAAAGAAGAAAGGGCAAGCTCATTCAAAGAATTGTAGCATTAAAGTACGGCGTATAGACTGCGTACTTTGATTAAACACATCAATGTCATGCTCTCTTGTTAGCCTGTTAAGTGTTCTACCCGCGCGAACGAGGAAGCTGTTACGTCTGTAGTTTGAGCGTGCAAAGGGAACAGAAATAGGGGGATAATACCTTTTAACTCTATTAGGAGTGTTGAACATAATACTACTAAGCAGTTCAGGACAGTCAATGCTGCCATTAGTAATTTTTAAGAAATATATAATATCAGCAATTTCGCGACGCTGTGACAAAGGTAACAAATGGTGTTTCTTACACACGCTAATGTAATTGCATGAGTTATATGGGGTACGTAATTTGAAGCAGAGAAACTTAATGAATTTTCTTTGTATCCGCTCAATCCTATCAATATAAACGTTGTAGCAAGGGTTCCAGATCTGGGAAGCATACTCAAGTTTGCTTCTTACAAACGAACAATACAGGATCTTAAAAGTTTTTGCCTGTATAAAATCGGAAGAACTACGCATTATGAACCCAAGAGACTTAGTAGCGCTCTTTACAATGCTATCAATGTGAGAGTCAAATAGTAATTTAGAATCATGCACTACACCTAGATCTCTTAGAAAAGGTACTCTTAATAAACACTGATTATTTATAGCATAAGCAGAAATAATCGGTGATTGCTGACGAGAGAAAGTAACCACATAACATTTAGAAAGGTTAAGATCCAACTTATTTTCATTACAATAAATAGCAAGACGATCGAGATCTGTTTGAACTAAAGCAACATCGTTATCTGATTTAATCCGAGCAATAATTTTCATATCATCTGCGAAACAAAGCAATTTAGAAAACTGAAAGCATACAGAGATATCATCAATGAATATATTAAAGAGCAAAGGGCCAAGCAAAGATCCTTGAGGGACACCGCTCGGAACCTTAACCCAACCAGATACGTAATTACTTATAACAACAGCTTGAGAACGATTACTGATGTATGAGGAGAACCACCTCAACAAGTCGCCATTTATCCCTAGGCGTTGGAGTTTCATCATAAGCAACTTGTGGTTAATACGATCGAACGCCTTACTATAGTCCGTGTAAATTACATCTACCTGACTACCGTTATCCATTGTATCTGTAATAAAATCATTTAATAAAACCAAGTTGGACACCGTAGATTTCCGCTGCATAAAACCATGCTGACATTGATTAAAAGAATGTCTAATAGCATCATAAACTTGTGCATACACTATTTTTTCAAAAACCTTTGCTAGAATACACAGTTTAGACACAGGTCTGTAATTGACCACATCAATCCGAGACCCCTTTTTGTAAACCGGAGTAATAAATGCAGATTTCCATATATTAGGAACGACACACTCACTAAGTGACCGTTTAAACAGCAGTTCAACAGGCTTCAATAAACCTTTAGCACAATTCGTTAAAAACTGAGCTGGAAGCTCATCAGGACCTGCTGATTTAGAGGAGTCAAGGTTAAGAAGTAACCGAAGAATGAAGTCCGGAATAACTTCAATTTTAAATATTTCAGTCGGTGAGTTCCAGTTACTATTGTAAGGCAATACATCTGAGCTATCTGGTCTATTATTAGAAGTAGAAAAAGTTGTATAGAAATAGTCAGAGAAAGCACTGCATATATCTGCACCACCTGAAATCACCCTATCACCATACTTCAAGGAACCAGGTATACCATGAGAATTGCTCCGCGATTTAATATAGGTCCAAAATTGCTTAGGATTCCGAGTAATATTGCTCTCAATGCGATTAATGTATGTCGAATAACACTCCCGTTCAATTCGTATAACCCGGTCTCTTAAAATACAATAAGAGGTATGATCAGATTTATTGCCATAAATTTTATATTTTTTCAAGTACTTAGTTTTTTTTTTAATAACTTTTTTTAAAGATGCTGAAAACCATGGCGGAAAGGTACACGTGTTAAGGACCTTATACAGAATATATTTATCTCTTAGTTTTTTAAAAGTAGAATAAAAAAACTCAATGCATTGATCAAGTGATCTAATAGAGAATTCACCTACCCAATTAATTAAGAATAACTCGTTATTTATCGAGGTATAATCCCCCTTATTAAAATAAAATTTATAGCGCGATGCAGGTTTAATAGACTTTAATACAGAAAATTACAGTGAAATAATTAGGGCTTCGTGGTAAGGGTCAATTGGAACTAGAGGATCACAACAATTGTTAACGCACACGATATCGTTACATAATACTAAATCTAATGTTTTGTTATAGCGATTACGGACCCCATTGTATTGACACAAGTTCTAATATTTTCCTTAGCTACAATCGAAGTGAAAAGCAGAGTGTATACCTCGGGCATAAATAACCATTTTATCCTTGACTACTATGTTGGTCCTCGTTGCACTCGGACCAATAAATAGCCTCGTTTAAAATGGGTTACTTTATGCCCTTGATATACAATCTACTTTTCACTTCTCTTGCTCAAAAAGTTCGCTTTTAAGTCGTGGCTAGGCGACACAAAATGTTCATGCTCTAGGGCATAGAAGTAACATCGCAGAGGGCGCGCGTTCGCCGCGGCCTCGCCCCCCGCGCTCCGCGCGGGGTGAGGCGAACCCAAGCGCGCGAGCATGGATGTTTCATTTTCAATGACTTAAAGTGAAATAAAACCAAAAATTTTCCTTACAATCTAAGTGAAAAGCAGAATGTATAAATACCCATTTCTGACGAGGCTATTTATCGGTCCGAATGCAACGAAGACCAATAAATAGCCTAGTCTAAAATGAATTACTTTATACCTTTGATATACAATCTACTAATTAATCATTACAAAATAAGCTGGTTGTGATGTGACAAATCTTATTAAGTATAGGTATTCGTTTCGGTCTTGCTAATTGTGCGTTATACAAAGTTTATATAAATGTAAGATTGTGAGCGACACCGGAATATGTCACAACGGGTCACGACACAACAAGGAACATCCCGTTACCATGTCGCTTCTCGCTTGCTTCCTTCTATCGCTCGCCGTGCTTCTCACTGGCACCAGCGCTCAAAACAACTGCAAAACTAAACTATTTGGTAACTATGTCTGCCCTTTACAATAAAAAAATACTTAGTTACTTACCTACTTCAAGCAAAACGGCACTCGAAGCGACATCATACCGTACAAATAATTCAGGTACTTTAAGCAGGGGGAAACATGCACACATACGCACTTCTCACATATCCTGAGCCCGTTCCTTTTGTCACGCATAGTACCAATATAATACTGAAATTGTATTGTACACACTATATTGTGAATATTTCCGTGACCGTGGCAATAAAAATTTTTCTTTCTTTCTTTCTTTCTTTCTTTCTTCTCACATACTACAAACAAAAAACAATCTGTAATGACCACACTAACAACACATATATGGGCATTTTCAAAAATAGGGTACCATTTTCGTTTTTTTTGAAAATATAGGAAGTTTTGGGTTTTTTATAACCAGAATCACGAGTACTATTGATTTAAAAAAAGAAAAAGAGTGTCCCGTTTTTTTTTGTCAGCTTTGTAACGCATTTTTTCATACATTTCGTATGGGCCGTTACAAAACTGACTAAAAATTTTTGTATGGAAAATTGAGGACCCACTTTCATTAAAAGGGTGCACTTTTTTCTGAAAACGCCCATATGTAAAATGATACAACTACACTAACATCTGTCTGTTGTCTATATAGAATCTGAAAAAATACGGGGACGTATTGCGTAACCCCTTTTACTCATAACTGCGTCCCTTATCATCGCCCATCAGGGCCCATTGTTTGGACCGGTCATCAAATGAGCGACTTACCAATCTGCAATCGTCCTTATGGTGTCCAAAGACGTCCTTACGGTCGCCATGACAACGGAGAACAAACAAACATTTCAAAATCTTGCTACACTTTTTCCCTTTGAAGGCATCTCTATCTACTTCTATCTCGGTGGATGCAGCATCAAACCTTAAAGCATACCATTATTTACAGGCAATGCAACACATATCAATACAGAGTACCAGGTACCATTTCCGGCTACCGGTGAATTAATCAATATTAGAAAAACAGTAAGAACTTTAATTACAATCGTAAACCATGAATCAAATCATTTATTATAAATCATGCTTTTTTGTTTTGTAAGTAGTTACACTACTATATATAAATTATAAATTGAAAGAGATGTCATGTACTTCAGAAAAAGTGACCAAGGCCCCTGTAGGCCGTGATCGGGTGGCCTAGTGGTTAGCGCGTCTGCCGCGAAAGAAGGTGGTCGCTGGTTCGATCCCAGATCCCATCCCTGCTCACTGGGGATCTTGGTCGCTTCTTCTATAGTATATGGCATCTGTTTCAATTTTTAAGTAAGTACTTTTTTAGGTGCCTTTACCCGCATTAGACCTTCTTGTCCTAGCCTAGTCCGCCTTGCCTAGAGGCCACCAAGCACTAATTTCGTTCGTACTGTTTGCCTTTTTATTGCTCGTCGTAATAATCTATTTAAAACGAGGTTACATTGCAACGGTTAACACTCACGTATTTTTATCACAATAGGCGTGACATGTTTCAACTGCATCGGGCAGTCATCGTCGGACAGACAGAGTGGTGTCACCTTCGCGGCTCGGGCACTGCCCGAGACCGGCGTAGGCAGCGGGTCGCGCACGTCGATGCAGATTGATTCGAGCAATCCGGCGTCGTCGTTGCCTACCTATTGTGATAAAAATACGTGAGTGTTAACCGTTGCAATTTAATGTCAGGATGCCTCACGAAAGTTCAAATTAATTTACCATGTGTATTTGTTTTTGTGAACTCCCAATATTTCGGCACTGTTGCAAGTTGCAAGCGCCATGTTCACGGAGTAAACGGTCGTGCTGCGAGCCAGACAGAGCCAACACACAACTTTCGACAATTTTATGAAATGTAAGGGGTAGATAAGCGGATGTTGCACCTGCCCGAGTCATGGGACGCACGCAGAGGCAGCACCCGCCAGGGTGTATGGACTATTGAGAGTTAATGGAATCTAAACTGCTCGTATACTGAAAATATACTGAAAGTAGTGGACAAAATACTGGTTTATGGAAGATAAAACCGGACGCCTGCGTAATAAAACGGTTTTCAATTTTATCCCCGGAATTTTATTATTATTATTATTCGGACATTAATTAGATAAATAACAATAATTGCCCCGCGTAAGACCTGTGGATTACCTGATTCTACTTTCTGTAACAATTGCATTAGGACTAAATGGGAGCTACGGTATTGTCGCTCAGCAGGCGGCACCACTTATGCGTAGCGTAGGTCCTGTCAATATGAGAGAATTGTCAAAGTGGTAATCCTCATGAAATTATGAAACTCAGTTCGCTCATAAAAGCACGCTATTATTTCAAAACCTTTTTTTTACAGGATAAGCTAGTGGGTGTAATGATAACTGTGTGTAATAACCATACGTCTGGGGTAGCCCCGGACGTTGTCTTGGTGTACGACCCGGCGCTCTCGCCAGTAGACGTCCGCTGCTCCGACGGATGCCCCGAAGGCGGCATCGCACTGATCTGTATGTTTTTCCCAAATCCTTGGCCTCGTAATGCATGAATTTTGCTTCCTAGTTCCTACTTCCATTTCAGAGACGAGGGAATCTCAAAATTTTAAGTTTTTTTTTCTGTATCTTCTGTTTTAGGGATCTTTTTAAGGATCATCCTCAGTTGTGGCAATAAATGTTTAATTTTTATTTATTTGTTTTATTTTAATTAAATAAATTGAGACTAAAACATTTTTTATTTACATTGCCTGGCCTATGGAACTCTTCGCGCGAACTTGAATCGATTGTTTTGTGTCTTAAGATCTCAATATTGACAACTAGGTACCTACCAGATATTCATATACATAAAACTTCAACATATTTCCTTTAAAGTGGTAAACGTGAAAACATGTCTTTTAACAAAAGGTTCGATACTTTTATTTTTTACATATTTCTGGTTAGAATCTATACAGTAGTATACAAACACATCTTAATAGTAGAGGTTTTAGTACACTGGTTCAGAAAATAAATGTATTTATTGAATATCTCAAAAACTGCAATAGGTTAAGGGGCTACCCGGCATATTTCACTGTTTTTAAAGTGAATAGGCTTTGTTCAACTCCAAGCACAACGCTTGAAAAAAATATATAATGTAGCTAGGTATTTGGTCTACATTTGGTTCCACTAATTTGTCGAAAACATAATACGTCAAGAGAAAAAAAAATAACCGTAAACCCTTTTTTCTACCTTAAATCTGTATCTACTCCCTTATTATGCGTCGTAAGTACAAGAAACTAAGACAAGCATTTTATATTTATGTTTACTTTAAACGCATCTACTGATTTTTGGATAGGTTTTGTACTTTTCGAGAAAAAAGCTATTACACGCATTTTTCCGAAAACGCCGGCTCGAGATGCCTGCGCGGGCGACGGGAGCCAGTCGTATAAGATGGCACTAGTAGTTTATAGGGTTGCGTCCTAGTATAAGCAGCTCTTCCTAGGTGACGACTTATGCTTATAACCGGTATTGTATAACCGGTGAGGAAAGGAAGCGGTAGGGGAAGAAAGCTCAAATCGCCGAGGTCATTGGGATAGGGGACGGCCTTAAGACACTAGTATCTTAGATAAATTAAATTTAAATAGATGTCAACAGTGCGGCTACTATTAGAGATAAATATATTATTTTAAAAACCACATACCTATATTATACAAATAATTTGTGATTGCACTGAGAAGAATGTTCATAAGTTGCTGTTGGCGACAATCCCGCCGCCGCTTCCAGTTAACTCCACGGCATCAGCGACGACGAGTTTACCGTTAGCCGGACCGGTCAGCCGCTGTGACGTCAGCGGGGGCGGTCCGCGGGGGACCGTCCACGGATTCTACTAACGCTCGCGAACCGCGCTACACCGATCGCGCCGCGACTTGTACCTATAAGCCAATTTTAATTGTAACCAGTAATTACACATTGTTCCGTAATCTATAGTTTTATTCAGCAGTCTAGATCTCCTTCAAGTTAGAATACTTAAGGCACTGGACGCAACAGTTGCGAAACTTCCACGTATTGAAAATGCCCTCAGGAATCAATGTAACAACAATAGAGTCTATACGCTTTAAAGCATTCATTATTTTCATGAAATCGTTAGATGGCGTCAGAATCAATACGCTAGCGCGTTCACTTCAGCTTCAGAAAAACTGGTCAAGTGCCATTCTTTAGTTACCACCTTACCACATTCACCAATAAAAATAATACAATAAAAAGCATCTCGAAAAAAAGGGAACCTATACGCTTTTATTATACAGGGTGTACGATGCAAGAGGAAAAATAATGGAACAGCTGATCGAAAATTCATCTCTATACAAAGTTTTTTTTAATACTACAGTGGTGACAAACAAGCATACGGCCCGCCTGGTGATAAGCGGTCACCGTAGCCTATGGACGCCTGCAACTCCAGGGGTGTAACATGCGCGTTGCCGACCCATTAAAAAAAGGACGATTCGCTATGTTGACAGCTAAAGGGGCAATTTTCCACTTGCATCACACTCAGGGTCACTGTCTTTTTCAGCTGTTCGGGACTTTAGTTACACCCTGTATTATTATGAGTCGCTTAACTTTCAAACCATAATCTATCCATATGTCAGATTATAAATAAATAAAATAAACGTAAAAATACATTTTATTTCATATAAGGTACTCTTATAATATAAAAGCTTTATAATAAAATACGATTTTAAACTAACATGGTCATTTGCATTACAATTAATTATAATTTATACTAAAAGTTGAATAACAATAAAATTTAATGTAAGCTAGACATTTAAGACTATGCGTTAGCACCAATATTCAGTCCTTCTGGTGCCTCTTTAACTAGTGAAGGTCCTGGTAGGTAGTGGCAGTGAGCTCTGCATTATTCTACTTGACCCTAGAAAGACGAGAGAGTTCACCCACAATCCATATCCCGATCCATTCTAGAATGTTACAACCTAAAACTTCCTTCGGCCCCCGGCTCTTGTCCCGACAACTATTCCCATCATTACGCAAGTGCTATATGTCGTGTCTAGGAACATGCCCGAGGTATGCAACTTTGCGCTGTTTGACAGTCATCAACAGCTCGGGTTATTCGCCAACTCGACGGAGGACCTCGTTCGTAACTTTGAGTGTCCAGGATATAAACATATATGCCCACATCTGGAAAGCTTATAATGTAATAATTTTTATGTTATTTAATAAATGTCAAAACAGTTAGCATGTAAGGTTTATCTGTTAGTGCTAATTTTGTGAAATAAATAAACAAACAAATAAACAGTAATAAACCTAAACAGTAAAAGCTTCTACAGGTTTCCAGAGTTCTTCCTTTACAGTCCACGCCTCACCTATAGATTTATGAGACAGATGTAGCAGCGAAGACAAACGCGTAGTGGAACTTTAAGACTGCGATTGCAGAGCACCTCAAATGCATTATGGGCAATTTCTGCGCGTGTGTTTATCTCAGTCTCCCAATCCCGCTCCTGATTCAATCAGGTCTCAGGGTATTTATATTTGTTAACCTGTTCTAGTTTTTAGTCTCCCACTGGATAACATACTTTTTAGATATAACCATGAACTTTGTCTTGAATACATTCATTCTAAGACCAGCTTTGACACTACACTCATTTACCTGATTAATCATTTGTAGTTCATCGACGACGCTATATAATATTCAGTTACGTATTCTTTGAAATAAGATCGGTTTTTAGACAAATATTTTTAATTACATATTATTAATATGTATATTGCGTTACAGCTATACTATGTTTCGTGGGATTGTTTACGTGCATGAACTCGCATGCGCATTATAATTACTCGAATACGCCAACTGCTTTTGGTAAAGTCGGTACACAGTCGTAACAGGCTACGCGCTGTCCGTACGCAGCTTAAATGAGTTTTATGCGTGAACCTCGTCAGACATATTGGTAAGACTGACTATTCTCACGTATGAGTGAGCTTATGTTTCTTTAAATTAACTAGTTGCCTAAATTTCTTCCCACATTCGCAAGAGAATGGTAATGTACCCGAGTGGATAAGCTCATGTGTCTTTAAATGAGCAGTTTGTCTGAATTTTTTATTACATACTTTGCAGCAAAATGGTTTCTCACCTGTATGTATTCTTTCATGGTTCCGGAGAGTGATTAAATGCGCGAATTTCTTTTTACATGTAACGCAGCTGTAAGGTTTTGCACCTGAGTGAAGCCGTTCATGGCTCTTTAATGAAGCTAGATGAGCAAATTTCCTTTTACATGTCTTGCAGCTATAAGGTTTCTCTCCTGTATGGACTCGCTGATGTTGTTTTAATTTAGACAGCTCTCTAAACCTCTTCTGACAAGTCCTGCATGAAAACGGTCTCACACTGCTATGTGTACGTATATGTATGTTCAAATAGCTCGTATTTGAAAACTTCTTATTACATATTTCACAGCAATAAGGCTTATCTCCGGCGTGGGAACTTTCATGAACCTTCAAACCGCCTAAAAACCTAAACGCCTTTCCACATGTTTTGCATAAATGCGCTTTTGTGTCTGTATGTGTAAGTTCATGGTTCTTTAAAATAAATGGTTGTGTAAATTTCTTGTCACATATTTTGCAAGAATACATCATATTTGAGTGAGTACGTTTATGTGCTATCAAGTTATGTTTTCTAGTGTACGCTATGTCACATTTATCACATGAATAAAACTTATTTTCCCTATGGACACGTTTGTGACTATTTAAATTGTTCGAACTGGTAAACTTATCTTGACATACATAGCACGAAAATGGTTTTTCACCAGTGTGGCTGCGTTCATGTTGCTTTAATAAGTATAAATATCGAAATTCCTGTTTGCATATTTGACATGACAACTTATTGGACTGATGTAGCGTTACGTGATGAATCAGCCATTGCTTGTTTCTATATGTTTGGCCACAATGGTCACACACATAAATCTTTGCGGATTTTTTAAGGGCTTTGGTACGTTTCTTTGGCTGGCGAGAGGTTGTGGCGACACACGCCGCGTCGCAACGCTCGAGTCTAACCCAGCAGTCGCGCACCGAGCAGATCGATGTTTCTGTAAGATAGTATGTAGATATGTATACAGCTTAGTAAAATAAAATAATGATCATAACAAAAAAATAACGAAAAGAATTTACCGCCGCTGGGCGGGAAACACATTCGTTGAACTTGTGACTATATTTACATAATATAAGACTTGCAGAAAAAGTCAAAATAAAGTAGTGCGACATGTTCAGATGATATATATTATATGTATCCTTAAAGTTCTTAATGATAATAATTAGTTGTCTTTTACAGGTTCATGATTCCTCTTCCTTGAGGTGGATGTGTTTGCAGATTTATGAATAATAGTCTAAATATTTATGTGTTATCCTAGTTTCATTTAGTCAATCACATTTAGTTTTTTGCGCGAAGTTGTTAAAATTAACAAAATTATCGTGATGAGTGCCTTGCCTCTGTATTTTTAGATTTCCGTACTATACGAAAATATGAAAATATAATCTAAATTCTAACAAAAACTCAACTCAACGGATTGATTGCTTCTCTAAAACGAAGTAGGAAAATCACTGTGTACTGACAGAAACATGAAATTAATAAGTAGGTGAGTATTTACTACAATAAATTGATTTTCTTATTATTTGCAGAATGTTCGGGATAATTAGGATACTATATACACCACCCAGAGAAACTAGATGACTCCAAAAAAGTTACTTATCATTCTTGGTAACAAAATAAGAAACAATTAAATACTCTTAATGTTTTTAGAAACTTAAAAAAAAGGTTAGGTTGTGTGGGAGCACCAGTATGGTGAACACCGTTCGTGAGTGATTAAACCTACTTACCATAGTCATCGACAACATGAG
The DNA here is from genome assembly GCA_949128165.1 of Lathronympha strigana. Taxonomy (NCBI): domain Eukaryota; kingdom Metazoa; phylum Arthropoda; class Insecta; order Lepidoptera; family Tortricidae; genus Lathronympha; species Lathronympha strigana. The sequence goes on along the minus strand of OX421926.1, from coordinate 8,593,614 downwards.
TCTCTCCCAAGTCAGTCCCAATTCGCATAGCATCCGCATTCTTCGAACTCATGCGATTGAACTGGTCGACAAGCAGTTCGTCGGGGAAGCGCTCGAGCCGCACAGAGCACTCCCGCAACTTCAGCTGTCCTCGCTTCATGTTTGCAGCTGCAACAGTAACTTTATTTGACTCACAGCTGTGTTAACATGTCCGCCACTAGACAAAAAAAATTACAATAGAGGTATTATGATATATGTCATTGTTTTTACTTTAACCTTGTCATATCAACAAGCGATAAAGTGGTATATTTTGCTAAAAACAAGCACGTATAGTTACGGCGTGCATGGTGGGCCAGTATCTGAGTTACGAGCGCCTACTAGGCGGGTTTATAGTCGTGACCGTTTCAAGTTTGACCAATTCCAGATTAATGGGATCCTAGGGGTCGAAATTACGAGCGACGTCCAATTCCGTTTTCACCGGGATGGAAAGCTGCGCTGGCATTCAAAACAGCTGGGTGTGCTCAAAAGAGCGAGGGGATACTTTAGCCCGGGGCAAAGACTGCTGTGAGTCGCAAGTCAGACCCCATATGGAGTGCTGCTGTCACGTTTGGGCAGGAGAACCTGAATACCACGGCCAACACCACCAACACGACCAACGGCCTCCTAGTGACCCTGCCTACGAAGGTGGAGGTCCCGGATAAGAATCCTGGTCAGGGCATTTATTTGTGTGTTTATCACGAATATTTGTTCCTGAATCATGAATCTTTTCTATGTATTTAAGTATTTATATGTAGGTATCTATCTATTATATATATCGTCGTCTAGTACCCACAACACAAGCCTTATTGAGCTTACCGTGGAATTAGGTCGATTTGTGTAAGATTTTTTTTAATATTTTTATATTTATACCAGCTTGGACCCTTTGACCCAGACCAGAGGCGCGCAGTACGAATTGTCGACGAACCCAAACTCACAGTTGGTATTGAACCCTTAAGTCTAAGGAGAGACTTTGCCTCTTTATGTGTGTTCATCGCCTATACAATGGTTTGTGTTCTTGTTTCACATGATGCCAACGTCCACTTTTTACCATCGCACCGCTCGCCATCGACAGGGCGCTCATCCACACACCTTGCAACCTAAATGGTCGCGCACTGTGCTGTTTCTGAAGAATTGCCGAGGTTTTCCCGAAAGATTGAAAAGACCGGCCAAGTGCATGTCAGACCACGCAAAATTAGGGGTTTCGTACCGTCACACGATGAAAAATTGTGCAAGCCAAAAGGCGTAAGTGCCCTTAAAATATCCAGGCACTTACGTCCTTTTGTAATAAATAGTTATTTCGTAAAAACTCAAAAACGGCTTGACCAAATTAGTTCAAAATAATTTTCGTGCAACACAATATAAGACGAAGTTACGTCTTATATTGTGTTGGCAACCGGTTAGCGTAGTTGGTAGTGACCCTGCCTGCTAAGCCGATGGTCCTGGGTTCGAATCCCGGTATGGGCATTTATTTGTGTGATGAACACGGATACTTGTTCCTGAGTCATGGATATTTTCTATGTATTTGTATATTATACCTATATATCGTTGTCTGAATACCCGTAACATAAGTCTTCTTGAGCTTACTGTGGGACTTAGTCAATTTGTGTAAGAATGTCCTATAATATTTAATTATTATTAAATCCTACCTTTCTGAATTTTTGAAATTTTTGAAATTTTTATGACATTTCTTTGATTTTTTTGGAGGTCAAAAAAATGACAAAAATGTCAAACAAATGACACAATTTTTTAGACTTTCAGAGTAATTATTTCCGAAAACATTCGATTAATCAAATTTTTGTTTCAGAAACATTTAAGTTATTTCCAAAAGCCTATTCGATGATATATTAGAAATTTGGCAAAAAATTTATTTTTACATGTTAGTTGCATGTATGGGCCCCTAAACATTTTTTTTCGCAACTTATAGGCAAATCTAAGTAGCGGCACACAAAATACACCTCTAGCTGTAATAACATTACTATATGCTTTATAGATACTGAGTAAAACAGCTGTGACGTACGGACGGACGGACTGGACGAAACTATAAAGGAGTGTACAAGATTTTAATAGGTAGGCAACGCGCATGTGACCCCCCTGGAGTTGCAAGCGTCCATAGGCTACGGTGACCGCTTACCATCAGGCGGGCCGTATGTTTGTTTGTCACTGTCGTAGTATTAAAAAAAAAGGCAAACCAAAAATTTCGTTACCTTGTGGCCTGATTACAAGCAAATTTTACTATGGGACCAATAGCAAATACGACAGAAAAATGGCCTGCTAGATCTAATAAGTAATAACACTTACTCAAAAAAAGAGGATTTGAAAATTGAATTGAAGCTGTACCTTCAAATGCATATTTATAAATGTTTGCATACAATTTTATATTTAAATAATAATAACTAGTTTCACAATTTGTATGGAGATGTTGATTTTTTGTTTTACGGTTTTGAAGTAAGTCCCATAGTAAAAGTTGGTTGTAATCATGAGTTGATCTAGGAAATAGAATTTCTATCATGTAAATGATTACAGCCTGTATTACAGTTACTATGGCTTTACACAAGCCATATAGCCTGCAAGAGTAACCTCTGTACTTATACTTTTTTGAATAAATTATTTGTATATTTGTATTTAACAAGTTTTTTTCTGGATATTGTCATTTTAAGTGGTTATGATTGTTCTTAAATACATCTTAATTTAAATTACTAGAACTGAAGGGATACCAGTGTAATATGTTAATGGTATAATATTTACTTCTGCTATTTGTACTATTACATTCATATCGGGGGCCTTGGTCACTGTTTCCATAGTATATGACATCTCTGTTCAACTATTACATTCATATTAAATGCTTTACCTACATACTACATTCCGACGTTTTGAATTTATATATCCAATTTTATATTTTGCAATGTGTTTAATTTCAACAACAACAATTAAACGTCACAAAACTAACCCTGGTACTCGCCCAATCCTGCTGGTTCAGCATGCATACATGGAAAAAGTTTACACTATACTCACTCTTGGACTCAAACATGCTGCCTAACACAACAACTCCTATAGTCTTTATCAGGAGATTTCTTCAGCATAAGCCTTGATCTGTAAAAGAAAAGACATCGATTATTTTATACAGTATGGTTGGCTCCGAAAAGATGTCTTTTATCCGTAGTAAGAAGAAACAAAACTCAGTGAAAACATATATATATATATATAGTAGAATCCAGTTATAAAGACGTCAAAGGGACGGAAGTCATACTAAACAAACTGTCAATTTTAAAGTTGTTAATCGATTTTAATAGTCACACACGCATTATAATTCACAATGGTTCAATGTAACTCTATGAATAATCGAAATTTAGAATATTTCACTCTTTAGGGAAATAAATTGTTGAACCATTGACCTATTTACTCATACTTCCTGACTACATTGCAACTTAAGCCATTGTAAATTGCAGAAATTTAAATTTACATGAGATGAAATCCTTACACGCTTCAGTTTTAGAAAATTTGCATTGAACCAAGGTTATATCTTGTATATATTGTTTGGTTACAATACACCATTATTGTTGTAGAAATGCTGACAACAAGGTTCTCATTACGTCTCCTGTATAATGTATAACTAATAAGTGTAGGCAATTTATACTTAATATTTACCAATTAGTTACGCCAGACTGTGTTACAACAAGTATAACACAAAACTAGGCTGGTAAAATTAAAATGACTTTACAACACTGAATAACGGAGACTGTTGAATTATTCATCGTTTTATTGAAACGTAAGCAGCTTTACAACTTTTATAAGTTTTATGATCTAACCTAAAAAAACTTTTGAATTTTTTTGTTCATCCTATCTGTCAGGCTAAAGCGCTAAGCCATACTGCCTCCCATATTTTTACACGATAAAACCTATGATAATATATGATAATGTAATATGAGCCATTTAATTAATGATATTGCAGACATTCGGGTATGACTACACAAGAAGTCTAGAAACGTTTGCATCAAGTTTGCACGAAATAATTAGGGGTATCAGACGGGGCAATTTTATGCACAATCTGAGGAATGCTAGTGTTACACAGGGCGATCCGACAGGGTCCTATTACACGGGCCGATCCGACTGATTGGCCTCGACGGACCGCGCCGAGTCAGGCGACCGGCAAGACAACAAAAAAATCTGATTCGATTCTTCTGGCCAATTTCAGTATTGTCGCCAATATCCAAAATTTTAGAAAAACTACTAAATGTTCGACTTTTAAATTATTTTAATAAATTTAATATGCTATCAGACTCTCAATTTGGCTTTAGACAAGGGAAAAGTACTCAAGATGCTGTTTTGGCTGTAACTTCCCTAATTACTCGGCAAGTTGACAAAGGTCAAAAGTGCTTAGCTGTATTTCTGGACCTAAAAAAGGCCTTTGACACCGTTTCTCACTCCGTCCTTATTCAAAAGCTGGAACTCATGGGTATAAGAGGAAGGCCGCTAGCTCTTCTTACAGATTACTTACAAAACCGTAGTCAGGTAGTCAAAATTGGAAATCATATTAGTGAGGAGCAAAAAATAATCTTCGGTGTCCCCCAGGGAAGTGTCCTTGGACCAACTCTCTTTCTGACTTACATTAACGATCTCACTGACTTAATCTTAGATGGCGGTTCGATTTTCTCTTATGCCGATGATACAGTTGTAGTATTTAGTGGAAATACATGGCAGGCAGTCTTTGATCAGGCTGAGAGTGGACTCCGAAGGATATTTTCGTGGCTAAAATGCAATCTTCTCACACTTAATATTGACAAGACGAATTATATATGCTTTTCGAAATATAAAAGTACTCAACCACCATCTCATTTAAAATTAAAACTTCATGACTGTCAACAGAATGATTCGCCAAATTGCAATTGTCAAGCTATTACTAGAGTTGCAGTCACAAAATACCTAGGGCTGATTGTCGACCAAAGACTTTCATGGCATAATCATATTGAGTACATTAATACTAGAATAAGAAAATTAAGTTGGATATTTAAAAAATTAAAACAAATAACTACAAAGGAAATGCTAAAACAACTATATATAACGCTTGCTCAATCTGTAATGACATATTGTATTCCAGTTTGGGGTGGTGCGAACAAAACTAAGTTTATTGATACCGAAAGAGGACAGAGATGCCTATTAAAAGAAATTTTTTCAAAACCATATAGGTACCCCACTATTGAACTATACAATGAATGTAAATTACTGACCATGAGACAATTATACATATTAAATACGATTTTAAAGATACATAAAACTACAATTTATATACCACCTACAACAACACAAAGAAGGAAAGCTAATGTTATTGCCACCCCCAACACAAAATCTCTCTTCGCCAAAAGGCAATTTGTATACCACTCTGCCTACTTGTATAATAAAATAAACAATATAGTATCAATATATTCTCTGGATTTGTATAGCTGTAGGAAAGCAGTTTTAAACTGGTTAATAAATCTTAATTATGCGGAAACTGAAAATCTTATATATCATTAACCAATTGAGCCTAAATTAAGCCAAAACAATAAGTTCACACAACCGCACACATGCATGCACACACACACACACACACACACACACACACACACACACACACATACACACACGCACACATACACACACACACACACGTTGTAATAAAATAGTGTTCTGTTCTGGTTTTGATTCTGATTTTGATTGTAATCAAAATTTAATTAAAATGTTTATAAATAACTTTAGATTAACTTTACTATATATTTAAATACTACGTTTAACTTTAATTTTGTCAAGTTCAAACTTATTTCACTTACCTTTAATTAAAGATATGTTCGGTTACTTTGTATAACAAACCTCACTAGAATGTAGCGGGGTCTTCTGATACAAGTATATTTATTACTTACTGGGAGATCTCATGCAATATCAAATTGTAAAATTATTTTTCGTAACCAAAATAAACATTTTCATTTTCATTTTCATTTCATTTTCTGTCAGATTGTTTTTTTAAACCAGCCAAGTGCTAATCGGACTCGCCCACTGAAGGTTCCGCACAAAGGATGCTGGGCCATTTACCTATGACCATGTACTTAAAAATACTGGTGGCACGGAACTCTCAGTGTGTAGCAATTATACGGTTTTCGGTTTTTTTCCTGTAGGTACTTGTGCTAAAAGCTCGTCGTTTTTGCCAAATTTCGTAATACTAGGTCAACGGGAAGTACCCTGTACATTTTGATACCCATTACAACATAAACGGTCATATCTCTTGATTGCGTTGACATGGGTTCGGTTTTTTTACACCTTCAAGGGACCGCAGACTTGTGTATGTGGTATAAATTTCCAATTAAATGAGCGTTTCCTTAAAACACATAAACACCGCAAGTGAACGAAGCGCTTTGTCACCTGCACGCTCTTTATATCCGTGTAAGTACGTAGGATAGTATTATCTCTGTTTCTATGGTCCGGCCGTAGCAACTACGCTCGCATTGTATTGCGAATTGTTTTGTTTAGTTATACTACCCGACAAAAAAAAAAGTGTATTTTAGTTGTGTGTAAAAGTGTGTTTTAATTATGCACGTAGCACGTATTAGTAGTTTTTGTTTAGTAGTTAAGTGTGCGCTCACCACTATACTATAATATTGTATTTTGCATGAAACAAAGTTTTCTCGTGTAAGTGAATATTGTGTATTCTTATGAGAAAAATAAAGATCTTTAAACCTAAATTGCTACCTATACGCGTTCCCGAGGTAAAGGATCTTGACAAACAGACGGACGGACAAGAAAGTGGTCCTATAAGGGTTCCGTTTTTTCCTTTTGAGGTACAGAACCCTAAAAATATTCGACCTAATAGTGACGTCACCAGCCCTCCATCCCTGAATTTTATTTTTTCCATGTCCGTCTAATAATTATACCATATTACATATTTATGTAATCAAAAGTGACATACACAGAGTATCAATTCCAGAAGCTGATTCCGGACTTGTGTGGCTGGCTGACTGACTGATAATCATCAGCATCTATCAGATAGATACTGGTGACATACAGAGTCTTCCAAGAGCTGGGTGCATTTGCATTAGGAGACCAACCAGATCGGGAACTTCTGACGTGGGTTAGTATGGGGTATCGGCGAGGTGGCGACCCTAAAATTGTTTTTATACTAGCTTTACATGACACGTTTTAAGGATCGATTATCGCTTCCCCCTGCCCTTACTTCGACTCCCTAAGTTTCCATTTGTCCATTACAAAGGGCGAAGCGTCCGATCGGCCCCCAAAAAACGCGCCATGTAATAGCCTTACAAAGAGGTACCAAGAATTAGTTTACAAATGGACATTTTACTACAATATAATGAAATGAAATGAAATGAAAAATATAGAAGTGGGGATAAACGACAAAAAACGTTTACAATATAATCATTATCTTTATTAATTTTGGTTAGGTTTTATAACATGGTAACATAAAAAAACAGAGTACATACAAAAACAATGAAAAATACATTTAAACATTATAAAAACCGGGCAGGGCCCAGGCTGCCGGTGATTAGGGCCGCGGAGAAAGGAACCGCCGATTATGCGCGCCGTGAACAGGATTACCGCCTTCTGCACTGACCCTTGATACAGCCATCTAGCGTCTCTACAGTTATTTTGTTGACGACGAAGTACCATACACTCTTTTAACGTAGTAGTGTGATCAGTAGTTAGGAAGGAGTTCATGGTACTTCGCCGTCGATGAATAACAGTAAAACATTCTTAACGGCCTCCTAGCCTAGATAGTTGTTAGTGACCCTGCCTACGAAGCAGGAGGTCCCGGGTTCGAATCCTGGTTAGGGCATTTATTTGTGTGTTTATCACGAATATTTGTTCCTGAGTTATGGATGTTTTCTATGTATTTAAGTATTTATATGTATCTGTCTATTATACCTATATATCGTCGCCTAGTACCCATAACACAAGCCTTATTGAGCTTACCGTGGGACTAGGTCGATTTGTGTAAGATTGTCCCATAATATTTATTTATTTTATTTATTCTTATTGTATTATTATATTTAGTTATACTTTAGTTAATCATATTCTATCTAGAATACGTATAGGTATGAAATATGTCCATACATTATCCTGCCAATTCAGTACATTACAAATGGGCCAACCTATTGCCAAATAAGAAGCCGTGTGCTGGTCTTTCGTGGGATCCGTAGACAGTTACATTTTAACAAAGTTAGAAGCATATGCATATTTATAAAATTACACATTTACAGAAAAAAACACAGTATAAACCGCTTATAGTAGGGTAGGTCAAGATGCTAAATTTGTAGTTACTCGAGCGTCATGGGGACCTATTGGAATCGATAATAGCGACTACAAACTTTTTAAAGAAAAAAACGAATTATTACGTGGAAATAGTCGAGCGTGTCAGGTATTGATGCACAGGTCTCGCAACGTTTCCTAAAAAACGAAATCTAGCGCGTTCCAGTAAGTCAAAGTAAGGTTTCGTTTGTTGCAACTATGTGATGTGACCCTGCCACTCCTTAACGTTTCGCTCAAAGCATCAGATTTTTAAAATGAACACTTTAACAAGTCATTAATCCACTATTCCTTAATCTGACGCGTACGAGTATTTTTTTGACAAGATCGAACCTATATCAAGGAGGACTCATTCACGACAGTCCACCGGCACCTCCGGTAGGTAATAAATAAATAAATGAGTGTTTATTTATACTCGAATTTCAAAAATCGCCGCCATTTCGTATGGCATTCATGAATAATTAATATTTTATGCATTGCCGCATTCCTCAATTGTTTATTACTGTAATTTAGTGCAATTCGGACTGCAAGCGGTGGGCGGAGCTAGCAGGATGTTGCCGCACAGCACGCATCCGGCAACGACATTCACGGTGCTTTATTACGTGCTGGAGGTGACGGCGGACTGCTGTGAATGAGGGGCTTTAATCACTGGTATGTATCATTTGATGGTCGCTCCACACAATCGGTCATCATGGGCACGGGACGGGGTGTAGCTACAACAGAACGGGATGGCAGTATGGCGTAACCCCTCTTACTCATAACTGCGTCCCTTGTCATGGCCCATTGTGTGGGGCGGCCGTGTTTAAAGCGCCTATTAGAAGAAGAGCCCCACCAGATTCGCCGACGATGATGACGAAGCCCGATAGTCTTGGACGAAGAGTGTTGCCAAATTTATTAACTGTTATTAAGGTTACTCAGCATCATTAGCACTTGCGCATTTTTTACTCAAGTAAAATCTTGGCTCCAGGCACGGCTTTTTCTAATACTAAAGTGAAGAAACCGCGATTGAAAGCTAGCTAGAAACACGTTGGTTACCGATACATGTTGTGTAATATGCCCTTAAATAAATCACTATTTCAAACGCCAGAGTGTATCTTTATATGTCTTTTTAAACTATCATTGCGACAACTAGCATAACTACACTGGTCACATTTGTAAGGTTTGTCACCAGTATGTGTTTTTATATGATTTTGAAGGTTACTTTTACAGACACTAGCATAACCACACTGGACACATTTGTAAGGTTTGTCACCAGTATGTTTCATTATATGTTTACGTAAATATATTTTACGGAAACAGGTATAACTACACTGGTCACATTTGAAAGGTTTGTCACCAGTATGTAATCTTTTATGATTTAATAAGCTAGTAATATAGCCACTAGCAAAACTACACTGATCACATTTGTAAGGTTTTTCTCCGGAATGTGACCGAATATGTTTTTTTAAATTACATCTATAGCCAGTAACGTAACTGCACTGGACACATTTGTAAGGTTTGCCGCCAGTATGTATCAGTGTATGTTTTACTAAACCATTTTTATGACACGTAGCATAACTACAATGACCACATTTAAAAGGTTTGTCACCAGTATGTATCGTAACATGTCTACGTAAATCACTTTTGGAAACAGCAACATAAGCACAAATATTACATCTGTAAATCTTTTCAAGAGAATGATTCCTTGCGTTAGATAGATGCGTTATTAGGTATAACTTTGTGCCGGTCTTATATCTACAGTGAGCGCATTGGTAGTGGTAGGTCATGGATCTACCAGTTGGTTTCTTCTGTGTTGTTTGCCCTGTAACAAACATACAAGTGCTTTAATTTAATAAAGTAGTATATTAGTAGTGCAATTATATAAGTAGTATATTAAATAAAATGCAATACTAAATACATATATTAATGGCGTTATTCATAAACACACTTCAACAACGGTTTAGCTAAATGATTGTTTGTCCTTATCTGTCACTTTGACAATCGCGTTTGTCAGAATGAGAGAAAACATAATTTAACTAAAGCCTCTGTTAACTTTTTTATTAATAAGGCGGTAAATATATATTTCGGCTGCAATGGAAAGGTTGCCCTTATACCTACCGTACATTAAGGGCGTGACGGATAAAATCGGACACTTGTTATATACGCCGTAGATATTGCATCAAGACGATTTTCCGTCCAAACACTCAGCTGAGACAATGGTTGCATTCGCCGAAGGACAATGAGCCCTTGAATGTTCTTGGGTTTTACATGATTCCGTGTTCTTGTGGAAATAATTATATTGGAGACCGGCCGGAATATTTCTACGAGACTCACGGAACACATACGCAGTATAAAAAACCGAGATGGCCGGGGTTCAGCGGTGACGGAACACGTATTGGACTCAGATTCGACGCATTATATTAGGTTTGATAGGGTTATCGTGTTGGCTAGAGAAAAACTCGTAGCTCAGCGGAAAATACGGGAGACTATCGAAATAATTCGTCATCTGAAACTTCAACCGTGATTGTGGTTGGTCAGTGCCCCCTAGTTGGAAAACGGTTTTGGGTACCGCGTCAGTGGACTGTGTGAACGTGCCTTTAGCGAGTGATGTAGTGAGTGTTGTTTGCAACCCGGTTGGCAAAAGCGATACTGAGAACGAGGGTACGCCCCCCGCGCCGCTATCTCCGCCAGCTGCAAGTAGCAGGGCAGATAAAGCATTAGCCCGCAGTGTACGAATTGCCTTTGCCTCTGTCGCGGGTGGTCGCTCCTGATGACGTTCTTCGTAAAGAACGAAACATGTCGAGCGAAAATCGACTAAATTACGTGAGTGACCCGTTTTAAAAATTATTTAATAATCTTCGAGTTTCACGAGAGTTTTATAGTTAAAAATGCAATACATTCATACACATAACATCAACTTGAAATTACTTTATAGGTACAATTATAATCCACAAACCGAACGATTCATGATTTTAAGTGGTCACACTACTGTTTATAAATTATAAATTGAAATAAGTAGCTGCATCCTTTATAATCGCCCATCATCTTTATAAAGCATACATTTTTTAACATTCCTTAGGCCAAAGAAAATTAGGTCATTAAAAATAATTTCAAGTAATTAATTCCCAGTAAGTAAGATATAGTTTTCATGCCTTCAGTAGGTCATAAAGTTGAGCTTGAGCTAGACTTTTAAGAGCCAAGTAACTGCCAAATCTGGTAATTTTTCAGTTTTTTTTGCACCTAGCTGGAAAATGGTACATCAGACGGAAAAAAAATAGGTACTCAGGTATTAACGAGGATTAAATTCTACATCAAATGAGTATCAATAACTTCAAATTAGGTTTAGTAGTACAGCCACAATAAACATTATTTTAAAAAAATTATCAATTAATCAAATTCTTGTTCAAGAAACCTCAAGGTTATTTTTAAAGACCTAATAACTAGATAATGTGCTACAAGTACATATATGCAAATATGCAAAAAAATAAAAAACATTACATTTAGTTACATGTATGGGGTACAATAATACTATTATTTTTCGTAATTTATATGCACAAGTAGTGGCACACAAAATACACCTCTAAGTGTAATATCATTAACATATGCTTAATTGTTACTCAGTAAAACCACTGTAACATATGGCCTTCCAGCCCCCAATAAAACTATCCTTAAAGTTTGTCCACAATTTAGTATTCTAACTATTCTGGCATGCACTACATCACTCCCATGACTTAGATGAGTCTAATTGCACCTCATACAGTGCAGTGTAGGACTTGTCTCAATGAATCAGACATTACACAAATACACTCGACAAACATATCCGTTTATCAAGCAAAAACACCAAACATCAGTAACACACAACACTAACCTCCATTATATTCTTCAACTTTTCTAACTGCGGTGATTCTGTATGCTCTCTTCACATCAGCTTCTTCTCTTGTGCTGTCCCGGTCTTCTGTACACCGAGTGAGGGTGAGCAGGTCATCATCAAAAATGCGCTCAAGTCGCACAAAGCAGTCTTTCAGCATGGGCTGCTGGCTAGGGACAATCCTGACTAAAGACTGGTTCACTTCTGTTGCCAGTTTGGAAACTGAAACCACATCTGGATATAAATTATCTGTGTAATTTATAATTTTTTATGATAAATGTTATGATTCATGTTTTTTCAAGACTTTTCACAAATACACTTGACAAACGTAATCATTTATTAATCAAAAACACCAAACATTATTAACACAAAACACTAACCTCCATTATATTCTTCAACTTTCCCAACTTCACTAAATGCGGTGTTTCTGTATGCTCTCTTCACATCTTCTCTTGTGCTGTCCCGGTCTTCTGTACACCGAGTGACGGTGAGCAGTTCATCATCAAAAATGTGCTCGAGTCGCACAAAGCAGTCTCTCAGCATGGGCTGCTGGCTAGGGACAATCCTGACTAAAGACTGGTTCACTTCTGTTGCCAGTTTGGAAGCTGAAACCACATCTGGATATAAATTACCTGTGTAATTTATAATTTTTTATGATAAATGTTATGATTCATGTTTTTTCAAGACTTTTCACAAATACACTTGACAAACGTATATAGTGTTCGGCGTTCAGGGGTTATAATGATAACACAAGAGTGGAGTGAATACAGAATACTGAATATATTGGTAGAAAGCGCTGGTCTTATATACTAAAGTTTTAACAGGCTTAATCGAGTGGAAGTTACGGCAATGGTCATAAAACCATTGTATAGTAAATTACAATAAGTCAAGGTTTATGGCATCGTTAACTTAATGTGCTGTAAAGTAGTAAAATACATATATGGGAGATCAGCTGCATCAAGTATCAGCTGATCAGCTGTGTATGAACTGTGACCACACTACACGTAATCATTTATCAATCAAAAACACCAAACATTATTAACACAAAACACTAACCTCCATTATATTCTTCAACTTTCCCAACTTCACTAAATGCGGTGTTTCTGTATGCTCTCTTCACATCAGCTTCTTCTCTTGTGCTGTCCCGGTCTTCTATACACCGAGTGACGGTGAGCAGTTCATCATCAAAAATGTGCTCGAGTCGCACAAAGCAGTCTTTCAGCATGGGCTGCTGGCCAGGGACAATCCTGACTAAAGACTGGTTCACTTCTGTTGCCAGTTTGGAAGCTGAAACCACATCTGGATATAAATTACCTGTGCAATTTATAATTTTTTATGATAAATGTTATGATTTATGTTTTTTTAAGTAATCTCACAGTATATATAAATTTAATGAGATGTTATACAGTGTGTAAATCTCGGGCAAACCTCTTAACGGTGGTTAGTATAGGACATAAGAAATGTAATTAGGTAACTTTTAAATGGAATTGCAATTAAAATTTTATCCATAGAAAATAAATCGACCCGCAATGTAATGCAAACTCACTCGCGTTAAACATTCTTTGACAACTGTCAGCGTCAATTTTTTTATAAGTAGTACATTGCTACTGAAAATTTTGTTAACAAATTAATTACGCGTGTAACTTAAAAATATGTTTTAGATAAGATAAGATAAGAATAGCCTTTATTGACCAAATAATATTTCATTACATATTAAATTAGTTTACATGTCATTTATATTAATTTTTCTATTTCTCTTAAATAATTTTAATAAATATATTTTAATAACATTTCAACTAAATATGTTTTAATTATTGATAACAGGAAAAAGGTCAGGTAAACCCAGTCAATCCTCCACCAAACATCTATATTAACCTATTACCCTTTTTTTTGTAGTAAAGCTGCAATAATATGTATGTGATATGATATCATAACTCACTTGTTGGTGCGCGTCGCTCTACTATCTCTTGACCGAGCACAAGCTCGTCCTTGACAACGTGGTCTATGTACAGCTGCGCCGTAGCGCTGACGCCGACATTTACAGAGACATCTGAGAAGGAAGGCTCCGTTTTTACCGACACGCTCTCGCAAGGGGACCCAAGGTTTATATAACCATCCTCACACGGCTCGGTCTTCACGATGTGGTCGGCGTAGAGCTCTGCCGCCGCCGCCCTCACGGCGACCGACTCGTCTTCTACACACACATCATCCAACAGACCCTCGACTTTTACAGATACATCTGAGAACGAAGGCTCAGCTTTTACCGACACGCTCTCGCAAGACCCAACTTTTATATACACATCCTCACACGACTTCATCGTCTACAATTGATTTGTTACCGTGTTTTATTAAGCGTGGCTGGAATGCCACTACGCATAATTATGCAGCGAAGCATAAAAGTATTTTACAAAAAAGAAGCAAGGCGTCCAATCGTTCAACTCGCATTGAAAAAAATCCTGTACTGAAATACTGAAATGAAAATAGTGTCTTTACTGGCTTTTTTGATTTTGAAGTTTTGGTTTTGACAATTTGGCATGCGTTCCGATACTTCCGATATCTAGTCTACCATGCTAGTATTACACGACGCGATTTTTCGGGGCAGGCCTTATTAAACGGAAAGTGTCATCGGATGGAACTTGCCGTCTGTAAAACGTGAGGAAAACTTTATTAGCGTGTGCAGCCTACAGTATCAAGAAAACCGTGGTTTAATAGGTTATTTATTTTAAAAAAAATCTGTGCCACTATTATCAGGATCAGACTGGGCTGTTGTTGTATTCCCGTTCATTTGAAATTTGAAAAAAATCTACATACTTCCCTTAAACGTTTTAGACGGACTTTCCAACCAGATATTTTTTTAAGAGTAGACATTTCGTTACCTAAACCTACAAAATTAAAACCTTTTGGCTACATTAAAAGCGTGAGACAGTTAAAACTATTATTAAACAACTTAGTTACTCGTTTCTTTAACAAATACTCAGACTATTTCTATTTTTTCTGATTTATTCAAACAAACATGTTGCACTCGTCGTTGAGGTTCGAAACACAACTGAACTTTAAGGTCGAGTTATGGCCGTAGTCCCTGTCGTAGCGACATCTATCCTAGAGAAAAAGAACGAGGGCGAAACACCGCTTTACCGACCGAGTTCGCAGTGGCGTGTGTATGTATACAAATAAGGTGAATGTCATTGGACTTTCAGGACTATGTAAACAAACGGCGTCACTTTGATTTATCACTGTTACTCCTTAAAGTTTCACACCACCTCATCAAAAGTCATTGAAAACATACACTATTAAAATAGCCTTTCTCGTAAAAAACAAATAATATAGGAAAAATTACTTAATCTTGGAAATTTCATTGAAAATTCAATACGATTTAAAAGTGACGTTATTTCGACAAAATGCAATGACGTTTTTGTTTCTTTTATATTCTACGTTTGTCTATGACGTTTAGGGATGTGACTAAACTTAGTGACATTGTAATGCCGGTACTCACGGTATCTACCTGATATAGGCATAGTGTACACTACACGGTAAGTAAATGAGTAAAGGATCTTAGCGTAAGGTATAATATACTTAAAATTAAATAAATACCTAAATTCAGATGCGGATGCATGCAGTGGAAGAAATGCGTGGATCATGTAATAGGAGAAGAGCATAAAATGAAAAATTTAGACAGCATCATCGATAGGGTATACCAATGATGTAACACCACCTTTTATAATTAAGACTAGTGACTCTAGTAAAACTTCAAGCACCGATTTTTCAGAAGATTGAACCGATTAAAAATATGAAGATGAGATGTGTTTTATTTTTGGTATTTTAGTAATCGATTTATTTTGACTTAAAATAGCACTTCCCCATCGCTAGTAAATTCATCATTCAAAGACAATTTCAATATGGCGGTTTGTTTACACAGTCCTGAAAGTCCAATGACATTCTCTTTACAAGAGTTATAGCGTGTAGACGGGCTTGGCTTATAGACGGTCTTATCCACATTGACCTCATATAAATTTAAAAAATCTACTGCAACCTTGGCTTGTCAGACATAACTAATTTAACACTGGTCTTTCCATATGGGGTCCCACCAAGTCCTAAAATTCATATACGTGAAACGATTTTTCGTTTCATCATTGAGAGCTGCACACACGTTGCATACGTCTTCTACACGCTCAGCCTCGGAGTAGGAATAGTGGTTCCTCCAACGGAAAAAGTCGTGGTATTTTCTCGGCGTGGCTATGACATCAGCAATGGTAGCAGCGAGAGACTCTGGGGTGTGCGCGCGCGCATCGATGTAAGAGCCGGGAGGAAGAAACCTGCGCGGTTAAAAAAAATTGAAGTTTAGATAAACTAGTGGCAGCCCTATGGTACTCTACGACACACGGGCTGCCCATTCATCGCGCCGCCAGTATTACATAGCATTTCTATCGTAGGCAACCCTAGCGCTATGCGGAGAGAACGGCGCCACATTAGCTAACCCCTATTCTTTTTCAAATACCTATCCAACGATACATCACACTTTAGGGTTGAAAGGGAAAAAATAACCCCCCACTACGTATATAGAGGAGGGAATATGGGATACTTTACGTGTAGGTACCCTAAAAAAATAAGTTTTGCGACTTTTTTAGGTTACCTACCACTTCGTTGTGAATGATTGATATGAATTATCAAATTACAGACATGGCTGAACCATAAGGATTCCTAGTTGACTACGGAACCCTAAAAGCGATCACATGTGTAGATTTTACAATATTGATTGAGACCAACAAGTACCTTGTGTAGTTTGCTCCTCCATAAACAATAGGAACAGCATCATTATTTAGCGCGGTAAGCAATTTTTCCGTGACATAGTCTTCAGCGAACGCAGATTCAAAAGAAAGATAGAAGTAATATTCACTCGCGATCATAGCGTTGCATATTGATCTATTCATCTTTGCACATTTCAATGGACCGCATTCCCCGTATATGTCTACCGCGTAACCATCACGTGCCATTGCTTTTTGAAGTGATCTCACATATATCTCTCTCTTGCTTCGAGTACCGCAGTTTGATACAAACCAAGCGGCAGCCTTATTCTTACTTTTTAATTTTTCTTTTAGCTCCTCATTGATTTCATCCATATTTTTAACCCAGTTCATATCTATCATAGGCCCTACATGATTTCCATGTTTGTCCCTTATGTAAATGTAAGCATAAATGATGTCAGAATCTAATCTATAGGTAGCAGTCCAGTTAAAAAAACCATCGAACCAATCATCACAAACTGGGTTATCGATCGACGGCTCACAATTAAAAAATATGTATTTCTGGTGCGGTGATCGCTGCGTGGGCAACTCTGAAAATTCCATGGACGAAAAGATTCGACTGTTGAATGCTAAAGCATGAAATTTAAGTAGATCTCCTCCGAAAAAATCCTTCTTTGTGGTAACGTAACAATTTGTGGATGTGCAATTGTTACGTTTAAAACTCGTCTGCCCTTTTCCTAAATAACCAAGTGGTATATACTTTGTTGGTGTCCAAAGCAGTAGATATTTAAGATCGCTACTGTATTCTTGTTTAAAATATATTAAGAATAGGGATGAGTTATCGTAAATCATGTAGACCGGTAGACCAAAAATAATGATTACGTAAAACATACTAACGTATGTAAGTTTTCGCATATTCTTAGCACAGAGAGCCATCTTACTATATTTCAATAAATATTGTTGTATTTTTACGAACTGAATTTCACTGTGACCAGGTTTGAATACTGGCTTTGTTTGAATAAAAGGTTATTTGACGATCCAATTTTGAGCTGAAATAAAACAATATGCAAGAAAATAATAACGAGCGATTCTGAATTTTCGCAGAAAAGCGTTAGCATTTCCCACGGACATACCAATATATGAAATATCAACGTATTGAAACACAATATAAACACAAATACTCGTAATGCGGCGTGGATTTTTCAGCTGCCACTGAGATTGAAATAGGTAACTTACCCCGTCAAAAAGAAAATTCCTATCAAACAACGCAAAATAAGTTACTATTCTTACACATATGTTGCCGGTTGTGTACGCTAAATGATACTATAAAGATGTGTTACAACTAATAAATAGATAATAAATAAATAAGTATTATGGGACAATCTTACACAAATCGACCTAGTCCCACGGTAAGCTCAATAAGGCTTGTGTTGTGGGAACTAGGCGACGATATATATATAATAGACACATACATATAAATACTTAAATACATAGAAAACATCCATAACTCAGGAACAAATATTCGTGATAAACACACAAATAAATGCCCTGACCAGGATTCGAACCCGGGACCTCCTGCTTCGTCAGCAGGGTCACTACCAACTAGGCTCCTAGCCTTAACTTATTGTTAATATTTACTTACTTATTAAAATTTATTTACTTATTTGAAAGCAAATGTGTAAACATATCTTTCACATCGACTTAACTGTTAATTATACTATTTACATAAGATCGCGAATTTATCTTTTAGATTTGCACCCTATAGAAGTTCGGAGCTACTTGCGCAGACATTACCTACTTAGACTTTACTTGGTAATTTTGGGGATTAATCAGACTTCATCAAACTGCGTTCGTTCCTTGGTTAATCATTATCTTCCTCGCGTTATCCCTGTCCAGGGAGCACGGGGAAGTCCATCTGAGATCTGAAACAGGCACCAATTATCAATCCACAATCCCTGTATTGGGAAGTATAAAAATACGTTTAATTTCATTTTTACTGAAAAGTCACTTCACCAAAGAAACAAACACGGAAAGAAATTCGCTAGTTAGCACATCTTTGAATAAATACTGGGACAATTAGAGAAATTTCAAATCTTGAAGACTTAAGACTTCAGGATTTGAAAGGGAAAAGGAGAGGAGAGTACTTAGGGTACTTACTTACACATAACCTATGCATTTGAAAAATATGCATCTCAGCCTGTATGACATATGACTGCCAAAGCTGGGCATTGAACAAAAAGGATATGTTACTACTCGTACTATGTACTCGTTAAAGATGTGAATATTTTAAAAGTAAAGTATGAAGAAATACATAAAACAAATACAGAAATGGAAGAAAGCGTAAACTTTATCAACAAAAATTATGAAGATATGAAACAAAAGATCGCGCAGCTAGAGTCTGAGAAACGGGACAATACCAGGCTCATAGAAAATCTTAATGAACAGGTCCGCGACATGCACTTTAAAAGCCGAGCCGCCACAGTCGAAGTACGCAATATCCCGCAGAAGAAGGACGAGCAGACGAAAGACTTAATATATGTTTTCTCGGAAATAGGTAAAGCTGTAAACATGACAGTGAACCAAACTGACCTACGAGACATATACCGGCTACCAGGACAAGCAAGCTCAGCAAGACCTATAGTGGCAGAATTCGCCAATGTTGTACACCGAAATGAATTCTTAACCGCGGCCCGTAATTACAATAAAGACCGGCCTAAAGAAGATAAACTGAACTCAACCTCTATCGGCATCCTGGGTGAGAAGAAACCTATATACGTGGATGAACACCTTACGCCAGCTCAAAGAAAACTTCTGTATGATACGCGCCAGTGGGCACAGCCCTTGAACTATAAAAGTTGGCACTCGAATGGCAAAATCTTTCTTAAAATGAAACCTGATGATAAACCCATTCATATCAATTCAGTGAATTGCCTTGCTATTCTGGCAAAAAAACAATGACTAGAAATCAGTTCCTCTAATATACTAAGTGTGCATGTATCTCATTTCATCATTACCCTTATACGAAAATGTTTTCTCTATTTTGAACTATTCAAATATGCTTTTACTGCCTATTTAACTCGACAATTTTCATTGTCTCAGCTAGAACTGAATTATAGTTGCTTTGACCCATGTGTGCTACTGTCAATCCACAGCTTGATTGCCTGTTTTGCTCTGCTTCGGAATTGCGCTTTGATGCTCGATTTGCTCAATCTTATCACGTTTGCTACAGTCTTGATCGCACCACCATTTAGTCTACTTAATTTGATTAATTAGTGTGTTGTATAAATTATCTTATAATTTAATGGAAAATATAGTTAACGATATAGATAGTTTATCAATTTCACATTCTTTTACTAGTTCTCCTGAGAAGTGCCTTGACCTAATCCCTTCGAAACATAATCATATCAGACTAATCCATTTGAATATAAGAAGTATTAAAAAGAATTTTGATGAATTTGTCACCATGCTCACTATAACTAATATAAGTTTTGACGTAATAGTACTCACTGAATGCTGGCTAAAAAAAACGGGGTCATTACCGACTCTACATGGTTACTCATGCTTCCACACAACGCGTAATAACTTACAGAACGACGGAGTTGTTATATACACTAGATATGATCTTCCAGTCACCGTAGATGAACCTCCTCTTTTAGACAGTAATTGCCTTGTGTGTACTACAATAGACACGACTATCATTTGTATTTACCGATCGCCTTCCTACCATGAACTAGCAAATTTTTACAACAGTCTTGAAAGGCTGGTAAACTCTTTCCAGTCAATTAAGAATATTGTTCTAGTAGGTGATATTAATGTAGACATTAAACCAAATAACATCGATCGGAACTCTGACGAATATTTGACAATGACCGCAGCTTTAGGCCTACTCCCGGCACATTTTATCCCGACTAGAGGAGACAATTGTCTAGACCACGTCCTATTAAAAACTAAATTTCCTTCAAGCATTGTCGTTCTAGACGTACATATTACTGACCATATACCTACATGTCTCTCTCTACAACACCCAATCCTTCAAAGGTCGGCTTTAGGATCTTCCGCCCGTTATAATTTCTTAGCTATAAAGAATGAGATAGATGTAACTGACTTTAGCCTAATAATTAAAATCTCAGACCCAAACTTGGCCGCAGACCTTTTCATATCAATTTTGCAGAAAGTCATTAACAAACATATTACAATTAACCCGACGCCTAAAAATATCCGAATTATAAAGCCATGGATGACTCCCGGTTTGGTCCGATGCATCCGCAACCGAGACCGAATGCACGTTAAGGTAAAAAAAAACCCCAATAATGAAATACTTAAGATAACATACAAACGCTATCGAAACTTTTGCACAGCACTCCTCAGGAAACTAAAACGCTCGTATGAGAAGTCCGAGCTAGAAAAAGCAAAAAATAATCCTAAAGCTATGTGGAAAGCGATCAAGACTATAACCAACACGAACCGAAATACTCAGGTTCCTTTCGAGCTCTTAAAGCCTTCTGTCGACGCCCTTACGTCTGTAAACTTAGTAAACAAACATTTTGTTAATGTCGGTAAAACCCTTGCTCTGAGATCCCATGCAAACAATAGCCCTTTGTCCTACCCTGCAGTTCGTGACACACCGTCCCAATGTAACTCTTTCAGCATATTTCCTACGGACCTAGCCGAAGTGGAACGTATTATAATTGGTATGCGGTCAGACTGTGCTACCGGATGGGACAACATACCTCCCAAAATTCTTAAAAACTCTATGAGTGTTCTTATCCCTCCTATTACCCATATCTGTAACCTAGCACTGACCAAAGGCTGTTTTCCCAACGCTTTCAAAAAGGCCTTGATTCATCCAATATACAAGGGCGGAGATAGGACCATTGTCGATAACTACAGACCAATTTCAATCCTAAGTTCTTTGTCCAAAATACTAGAGAAAATTCTCAATACTAGACTTATATCCTATCTTAATAAATTCAAAATCATTGCTGCAAACCAATTCGGCTTTAGAACTGGAATCTCAACTGAGGATGCTGTTGCTGTCTTTACAAAATCTCTCGTTGGTAAATTGGACAGTAAGCTTCATTGCTATGGAATTTTTCTTGATCTATCTAAAGCTTTTGACACCGTATCTGTCCCTATTCTTGTAAGGAAGCTTGAACATATCGGTATCCGTGGCGAGTCCCTGGAAATATTTAAAGACTACCTATCTAATCGCACTCAATTTGTTAGAATCGGCACTTTCTGTAGTAACGACGAAACTATTCACTATGGAGTTCCCCAAGGAAGCATCCTCGGTCCAACTCTCTTCCTTGTGTACATTAACGAGCTATGCCAACTTACCATCCCGAACTGCGACATTTTCACCTACGCAGACGACACGGTTCTGCTTGCGTACGGCAAAACCTGGGAAGATACCAAGCAGAACGCTGAAACCGCACTTCTCAAGGTTATGGAGTGTCTGAAGAGGAACGTTTTAACGCTTAATCTTGAGAAATCGAAGGTTGTGCGTTTCCGTCTACCTCACTCTCCCCGACCTCCAGATATTACAAATACCATTAGGGCCCATACCTGTCCGCCGGAAACCTCTAACTGCACTTGTACTTCCCTGTCCGTAGTTCCCAATGTTAGGTATTTGGGCGTGTATGTGGATCAAAAGCTTGATTGGTCTTCGCATATTGATGTTCTCAGTACTCGACTACGCAAGCTAATTTTTATTTTCAAGCAGCTTCGGCACTCTGCATCTACTGACACCCTTTCTCTAGTTTACCAAAGCCTGTGTCAAGCAGTCATCTCTTATTGCATCCCAGTGTGGGGTGGAACCTATAAAACCACACTACTCAGAGTAGAGAGAGCACAAAGGGCAATCCTCAAAGTTATGCACTTCAAAAAACGCGACTACTCTACAACACGGCTCTACTTAGAGTCTAAAGTGCTCTCAGTAAGGCAGATATACCTACTGCGTACAGTTTTGCGGCAGCATTCCCTAGTGCCATTTAATAATATTAATGCCCAAAAACGACAGCGACGCCCTGTGTGTAAAACTGTATCTTGCCGCACGGCGTTTGGTCGTCGACACTTGGAAGCTCAGGGCGCACGTGTGTATAACAAAATAAATAATATAATATCAATTTATAGCTTAGCAAGGCGGGAAGTTAAAATTAAAGTACAAAACTGGCTTCTTAATTTAACATATAATGAGACTGAAAATCTCCTCGTCATACTATCATAGGCAAAGCAACTAAGTTAATTGTTAAATAAATTAAATAATAATTGAATTGTATTCTTAAACTAATCTTTTGGCAATTAGTTTAATTTCGTTTTTTTTTGTTGTATTTTCTTTGCGCTGTTACACGACCAATCATATTGTTACGACATCGAACTAGGACGAACTCTAGCCCCTAAGGCACAGGTGCTTACCTAGTTTAGGGGTCGAAAGTTTGACCACTCAATCACTGACATGTTTGTACAAACCTCCTGTAACTATATCTCTTTATTATGTAACGTGCTGTATTATGTACAATAAAGAATTATTATTATTATTATTATTTTTATTGGTTCTTTACATTTCTCAGTATAAGTATAATACTGGCGTAATGAAGTACACGGGCCGAGGCCAAGTGCATTTCATATTAAGCTATTTAATTTCTAGTCTAGGTGTAAGTTAAGTTTGTGAAGTTGGTAGTTGTATGTCATTCTGTAGAAATTTTCGGACGATTCTGCACGTATTCAGAATTACAGCTTTCTGCATAACGATATAGGTAGATGGTGGTAACGAGAGTGATTTTAAAGAGGTGTGTAATTGTACTGGGATGATACCTGTGGTAGACAAAACGATAGGTACTATGGTGACGTTGTTGAGCTTCCATATCCTGGTTATCTCGTCCTTTAAATCGGTATATTTTGATAGTTTTTTCAGCTATTGTATTTTGAATGTTATGGGTGTTCGGGATTGCAATGTCTATGAGTAGGGCTGTTTTGTTTATTTTGTCTACAACAGTAATATCAGGTCTATTGAAATGTGTGGTCCGGTCTGTTAGTATTGCTCTATCAAAATACATTTTATGTGTTTCATTTTCAATGACAGTTGCTGGTGTGTACTTATAGTAGGCAGTGGCTGGGGGAGGGATTAGGTGGTATTTTAGAGCAAGTTTTTGGTGTACTATATTTGCTACCTGGTCATGTCTGTGTTTATAATCGGTTTGGACTATTGCTCTACAAGCTCCGGTTATGTGCTGGATGGTTTCTGGTGAACTGGTGCACTTCCTACATAAATCATCAGTTCTATTTTTTATTATATATTTTTGGTAGTTGCGTGTCTCAATAACTTGGTCTTGGATAGCCATGATAAATCCCTCAGTCTCCGGGAAGAGCTCGCCACGGTTCAGCCATGCGTTCGACGCCACTTTGTCGACATTGTTCTGGCTTAAATCATGACGGTGTCTGCCGTGTAGGGACTTCATGCTCCACTCAGCTATTTTGGTTTTGTTGTCTATTAAAGCTTCAGTTTTTTGGATACTTTTGTCTTTCAAATTAAGGGGTGTAAATTGGCGATCGTTTTGTTCAACGGCTTTATGGATGAGTGACGAATTAGATTTTAGGTGGAAATACTTTCTCAGTGCTGTTATTTGTTTGTTGTGAAGATTTGTTTTATATTCGAGATGGAAACCAGCCAACACGACATGGAAATAAGCCTTTGACTAAAAACTAAAATAAATAAGTAAGTAGGTATACTCACTGAACATAAGAAAACAGTTAGATAAAATTGCATTAACGGATATTTGATCATGAACAAAAATCAATGATAAAAAAAATGGAGATGGGCGAAACATATGATTAGAAATAGACAAGAAATGTGGGCAAAACAGAATGGCACGCCCTGGACGGGAAACGAAGAGAGGAGGGTAACTACACCGCTGAGAAGATGGTCTTGATTACAAGAATAGGAGGACATATTTGGAGAAAAACCGCTATGGATGGAGTACCCATGTTCCTCATGAATCCAATCATTAGATTAGAACATAAGTCCAATGGTTACTTCTGCATAGAAATCGTTTAAATTTGTTAATTTGAAAATTCTACTTGCTGTTACTGGAAGAGCGGGGTCTCCTGACACAGGTATTCCATACTTACTAGGAGACTCCAACCTTTAATTATTCTACCCTGTATTATTAACAAATAAACATTTTTCATTTTCATTTTTCATTTTTAATGGGACCACCTCGGAGATATCTTCTTTCAAACAAAAAAAGAATCATCAAAATCTATTGATAATAACTGAAATATAGCAACACTCTCGGACGAATCGAAAAGCAAGCGTTGCTCTAAGAAAAACAGCAATGTAAATACATCGAACTAAATATCGTTTTTTTCCTGCCCATCGCATTTTTTTGTTTATCATCTCAAAATGAAAACAGGCAATGATGGCTGAATAAATTATTTAATATTTCTCATATGATTACGAAGCTATGTTATAGTAATGTTAATAAGCAGCGGTGTATGCACAGACTACTAAGTTGCATAGTATTTGTATGGTTGAGATGAAAACAAGCATTCAATGACAGTGTAAGTATTTGAGCAGACTGAGCAGAGGTAACAAGTAGCAATAAACGGTCTTATAGCTTAAAAACCATCACTTCCAGTGTTGATTGAAGCAAACAAAATAATAATAATTAATTCAAATAGGTAATTTTATTTTATGTTGATAAAATAAAAAAATAATATAGATTTCGGCTACTGCAAATATCTGAAATTATTATAAAAAGTATGACTTATATGTGAAGATACTAAGTAAGTACCTACCTTAATCCAAGTAATTAATCAGTCAATATTAATTAATCGAGTTTGCGGCGCTCGCAGTTGAAACCTTGGGTCCCTGGTCAGCTGACACAAAGTCTTTTGTAAGGGCTCTGTCGGCACGGCTTGTTGAGACTACGGGGGACCGTAGGGCTGGCGCTTACCTCTCCCAACGTATCGCCATAGCTGTGCAGAGAGGTAACGCCGCCAGTCTCATGGGGACCATGCCGCAGGCGGACCTTTTAGACGGGGTATATTCTTTTTTTAATTGGGCTTTTGGCCATGATCCGCTTTCGATCCGCCCTCTGGTCATGCGTCAGTTATTTGATTAAAGTTGCACTCTTTGCGGACCCGCTAGGCAATTTTCCCCCCAGTGTCCCAGAGTGTCAACTGCAAACAACTCTAATTATGTATGCGTACACGACTTGGGTCGTTCTTCTTTTTTAGCGACAATGATCTGTCTCCGCTCCATCACGCCGCGCAGTATCACGACGTCACGTAAGTATCGCCTCGCGGTCGAGGAGGCGCTCGAGCCTTACATAACAGTCCTTTAACACGTACTCTATGCAGCGTCCGCTCGGCTTCTGTCTACAATCAGCAGTTATTAATTCCTCGTGAATCACTTTATGCGATTTTAAAATATTTAATTCCCTAAACCTCCTTACATATTCCTTCCTTAACACAAATGACTAAACTTTTTTTTACAGACATCACACGAGTAAAGTTTTATATCTGAGTGTGTTACTTCGTGTTTATTTAAAGCAAATAGTTGCGTGATATTCTACACGAATATGAGATCCCTCTAGACTGAACATGTTTATGCATAATATAATACAGAAACAGCTTTAAGCGCGCGGTTGTTTTATGCGATAAACGCTGCGTTACACGCAATGCGATAGACGCAGATCATTTCAAATCAGGTAATATCATTATAGACCATTGTTTTACGCGGTTAACGCAGCAGGTGAAACATACGGGGCAAACACATTCCGTTAATCGCATGCGTCTAAACGCTGCGATTGCCGCACAAAACAACCGCGCGCTTACATATTTCGTGTATAAGTTGTTATGTCCTAGTTGACTTATTTGCCAACGCCAAAAAAGCCCGAATGTAGAAGCTTAATTGTCTAAATTGTCTTACTGTAAATTAACTTACTGTAAGAAAATCCTCGAGGCCTCGAGCTACCAATTTGTGCGCGTGCCAAAGTAACAATATAGTTAAGAACTTGACAAAAACAAATGAGACTAGGTGCCCAAGACGCTACCAATAAAACAATACGTCCAAATAACCATATTTTTATTATTCATAAATTACAACGTGAAACATTAAAATTGTTTATAACTATACTAGAAAACTGTATATAATCCCGTGATAACCGGTAAGTGCATAAATAAAAATAAAATGAATTATGCCATTTATACAAATTCTGCTGAAAGACAAAGAGTGCAAATTGATAATTATCACACCAAATCAGGTGTGTTACATTATTATTTGTGGCATTTTCAGGCGAAATAAGGTACCACATTGGATAACTTATTATTTATGGCAGTAAAGCCTTATCGATAACCGACAATGTGGTACCTTTAGCCTGAAAACGCCACATTTAGACATCAGGCATTTGAACTAATTAATTTATTAAATCGCATGCCAGTAACAGACCTTTTATCCTTTTGACCGCCATAGCCGGACGTTCAAAAACGAGACAAGTGACAATCAAGTGAATTTGGTTGTCACTTGGGATGTTTTAGGATTAATATTGATAATTCATGCATTTAACTTTATCCCCGCCAAAGACGTAAGTATATCGGGTGTTTCCTGTAATAGGAGCAATACATTTAATCATAGGTAGTACTCCTCAAATTTGTTACTTACTACAGAATGCCAGAGCGAGATAAAAGAACCCAAAGACATGTCTCATTCATACAATAGCCATATTGTGTAATTCCTCCGCCTCCGCCCGCGAAGTCGTGAAAACTTTCAACCCACTTTTCACCCCCTTAGAGGTTGAATTGAAAAATAGTTTAAGACAACAATTTTGTTTTAGAATTTTAGTTATCTAAAGCATTTTGGACGCTGATAGAAGTGGCCCTTTTTTTTGGATAGATATACAGGATGGAACAATTTGTGGGCTCTTTACAAAAACTTCTTCGAGACCATTGTGAAAATAAATATGTTGAGGCCGTCCCGCGGTGTCTCCCATTAACGACGTCACTGACAGTAAGCTGTCTCATTCGCACATGCCAAAATTGTATTTTTTTTCTCAGTCCAACCAAAAGTGAAGTCTGCGATGACGTCACGATGGTTTCACCTTGTTTTTGTCCACTATGTTAGAGCCTAACCAAATTTAAAGCCACAAATAACAAAAAAAAAAAGATTTTTCATACAACTACCTACCTAATATGGCTGTAGTGTTTTTTTGTCAACTGTGAATGCCGCTTTGATTACTTATAAAAATAGTTTGTTATTAGCAAGTTTAGATACTTATTTAACATAAGACTTTCATGATAGTTTTCCCGTAAGCCCCAAAAAATATTCAACTCTATACAGCGTGGGTATTTCAAACGGGCGAATAATAAATCCAGTTCCAGCTATAGTACCTGTTCATATGAATCGTATGGGATAATAATTTCGTTAAATTGTGTTGTTAATTAGGTGTAATGATTTTTCTAAGGTGCGACAGACCTGCAATGTATGTCGTCCAACTTTGTTTGACATGATAAATGACACTGACATGATACTCGTATGACGTTTAGATAGCTACGTTAATTTATGTGGAATAGTAATAAATAGTAATCGTCATTAAAATATTCGCCCGTATCAAATACCCACGCTGCATACGCGAAAAGTATATCACAATGGCACAAAATAAAAATTTAGACACATTTTTTCACATCATGATCGATGTAACCTTAGACCATTTAACTTACCGTACTGGCAATTGACAGGTATTCGTTCCTCTCTGCCGAACATACGACCAATGATTAATTGTCTGGACTGTTAATCCGACATAGCTATTTTTACGATATGTACGAATAGCCATATTTGAGGTGCCCCAGAAAAAATCGTGAGTCAGTTACACCCGCCAACCTGACTGTCAGGTTGGCGAGTGTAACTGATTTTCATAATAACTTTAAGTACGCGGAGGTACTAATTATTTTAACAGAGGTACTAAATAGTAGCAATTATGTACTAAATTTTGGTATATTACTTTCTTATATTTGTTTAGATACACACGCCATTTTGACTCTCACCAAAAATCGGCAGACATTTTTTTGGATAAAAAATTACAGACAGGTCCGGTTGTTTGAATGGTCCAAGTAACCCAAGATTCTAAGGGTCCATATGTACCTTTTACTAGAGTTTCACACGGCCATATTCGCTAACAGTGCATATGCAATTATGCATACGTAGTCGCTAACGATAACGTCCGTGGTTAACATTCCTTGTCACTCAACGAAACCAGACACCAGGCAACAAAAAATATATAAGACCCGATACTCGGGTACCGATGCACATATCGAACGAATACACCAAGATCCCGACAGTCGGGTACACGATAGGGTATTTTCAAACACAGTGCCCGACATCGGGTCTTCCGGCGTAGCTAGAGTACCAAGATCCCGACTATCGGGTCGGCCTGGAAATCACAAAAACCCCGATAGTCGGGTTGTTGGCATTGTGTGAGAACTCATGTAAATGGAACATGAAAATTCATAGATCACGAAATGGACAGACGCCATATATTTATTTTATCTAATACAGAAGTATAGTTTTACCCTATAATTTACTTATATCTCAGTCTACACACTATACTGTGGTCATTGTAGTGTTAAACAAAAAAAAAAACAATTGCTTTTTGACTTCACTCATTTTTATACAGGTACTAAAAATGCTGGTGATTCGTTTAAGGCATATATATAGAATAAAATGAAGAAGTGCTGCTGTTGCGGCACTTTTTCATATAGTCCTGGGACAAGACGTTCCGTAACTGCCAACAGCCTATACTTTTAACAGTGTTGGTAGTTCTGTGTATGAATTTGACACTTAATGTTTACGTCAGTAAGCTCTATTTCGTATGGAACATTTATCGTGTGTATCATTATCATTATCAATGCAAATCTGTTCACTAATGTCATTCTGACCCACATTTTTAGACGTTTTTGTTCTGTTTTGTGTGTCTAATTCTTTTAATAAGTCAATGGTTTAAGAGCATAATCAGTACTGTCTTCTAAGTGAAAAAAAATTGGAACATAAATTACGCAAAAAAAAAGAATGGTGACTTTACCAATTGGGACAATCTGCTGCATACCTACAACATTTATTTGTCACGACAATTTTTTTTTCTAATAGGACCACGATACTGTTTACGACCTTAAACGGTTCACCAGCTTTTTTGTTACATTCTGTATATGGCGTGTTGGCTAGGCCACTGAAAAATCCACCCTATATGTGACAATGCAATATACAATGAGGTCAATGACTGTGAGTGCGAAGTCTCTCTCTAACGCGTGGAGATAATAATGCGTTCTCTTTCTCATTTCCCAGATAGTATTTAATGTGACATACCTCTGTTAGAGGCACGTACACTTTCCCAATAAAGAAAAGTTGCCTTTTTAGGCGCGAAAACACATACTGAATTTAGACACTAATAGACAAGATATTGTAAATTGCACAATAGATGTCTTGAAAATATCCTATACAGTTACATATATTAGGGTGTATTTTTACCCTTTTGAATTAGTAGGTATAGTCTAAATTTTTATAAGTAAGCTTGTCAACTTACGAAAATAAAAGTAGATAATACTATTGTATTAATACAATGCCTTTGTAAGTTAACGAGCTCAGTTATAAAAATTTAGCCTCCAGAGAAATGTATTTATGTATTTTACATTAAAATCAATGTATATTTTGACATCAATTGATTTTTTATAGCCTAGTGCTATTTTTGTAACCGTGTTTTTTTGTATTTTTGCTGATTAATTTATATTCTTTACATCTGCTGTGTTGAGTTTCCATTCCAGGTATTGTTGTCATCTTCAGGTCTGTAAAAAGTAAATGTTTTATTTAATAACATTTTCGTATCCATTTTTGTGTATGGGACTAGTTACAACACATACCTGCGTATGCCTATTTGTGCTTGTACAGCCAATTGAAACCCTAGGCTAGACATAGGCTAGGTAGGACTATGTCAAAGTGACCCTATAAATCAGGGCCTATACCACGAAAATCTAACATTTACGGATTTATATCTCCATATGTCACACTTGCATATTGGAGTAACAAAGAAGTTTTCCCGTCAATGCCAATTTTCGATGTTCGTGCTGATTGTAAGAAATCTCTTACTGCTTGTCATTTTGACATGGTTCTAAAGTGGGGGTCTGGGGAAGTACCTCCACCTTACAGAAAGTTGGCAAAAACTATGCGAAAGATATTACAGTCTGATTGGCAAACTAATTTCCATTTTACACCCCTTAAAATAGACCGCCGAATTTTCATAGAAATTCGGCGGCATCCTCCCCCCCGGCCTCCTGCCCCGCGCGCCCTCCCCCCCGGCCCCCCCCCCCTCCCCCCCCGGCCCGGGGGGCCTCCATCGATGAACCAGAAATCGGTGGAGTTAACCCACTGTATAGAATACATCCTTACGCTGTGCCAATACTATAATAATAAGCACCGATCTTCTGTTTTGGCTGATTAGGGTCAATACCTTCATTCAACTTCAATGTCAGTATCAACTTAAAAAAAAATTTGGAGCTTTACAAATAATGTTTGTATGTAAGTTTGAGTTCGAGACTGCAGTTTCTATAACATTTAAATTTTTGATTGACCATAAACAAAGCACTTTACGACCTAATTTGTAACCGGAAAAGTCCACTTCGCATAGCATTTTTGAGAAATAGTACGTAGTGTATGCAAGTGATATAATAAGGGGCAAAACTCGACTTCGTCTCGTCTTGTAACCGCGACCCTCAAGTTTTAAGAACCAATATGAGCTGTTGCATACGCTAGATTTTCTACGACACCTAAAATAGCGAAAAAAAGCAAAATCTTGAAAGGTGGCAGAACGTGGAACAAGTTGTATGCTCACTATTAAATTAAAAAAAAAACAACAGTGCTAATGTATTGTATGAAAATCCATATGAGCAGTGTTCTTATGAAGTACCATAGACAACGTTATAATGTGTACTTTTTAAATATCGCCGTCAGTCATCTAATTGACAGACAGAAGTGCTGGAGTAAGAAACAAGGTGTTTACCGGTCCCCCTGTAGGCGGTGCACGTTCCCGCGCCGGCGGGCGCCCCCCGCGGCGGGTGCGGGGGAGGGGGCGGAGGCGGCGCCCCCCGCCGGCGGGGACGGCGCGCGCGCGGGTGCGCCCGACACAAGGGACGCGAGCCACAAGTACAGCCGCTGGGAG
This sequence comes from Lathronympha strigana, assembly GCA_949128165.1. NCBI lineage: Eukaryota > Metazoa > Arthropoda > Insecta > Lepidoptera > Tortricidae > Lathronympha > Lathronympha strigana. The sequence goes on along the minus strand of OX421926.1, from coordinate 8,561,518 downwards.
GGCTGCAGAATCATCGTCGATAGGAGTTGCGTCACGAATGCTGAAACAAATATTTTTTTTAAATAAAAAATTATAATTTTTCCCCTCCAAAAAGTATTTTTTGCTAAATTAAAAAAAAACGGTTGGGCAGCGTTCGGGAAGCTGCGACACATCTTTTCGTCCAATATTCCGCAATGCCGGAAGACGAGAGATCGTATCAGAAATGAGACCATCCGCAGCAGAACCAAAGTAACCGATATAGCTCTCCGAATCGCTAAATTTAAGTGGCAGTGGGCGGGGTACATTGCACGTAGAACCGATGGCCGTCGGGGCGGAAAGGTTCTCGAGTGGCGACCGCGTACCGGAAGGCGCAGCGTGGGTAGGCCCCCCACAAGGTGGACTGATGACCTGGTGAAGGTCGCAGGAGTCCGCTGGATGCGGGTGGCGCAGGACCGGTCATTGTGGAAATCTTTGGGGGAGGCCTATGCCCAGCAGTGGACGTCTTTTGGCTGAAATTATGATATGATGATGAGGAGAAAAAACAGTACCTACCCTAAAATTTTCAAACTTCCAATTGCGCTACCGCCTTACTATAAAAAACCGGCCATGATACTGCCTAAATAGTACCAGGAACGCAGCGAACGTTGGAAACGCTTTATAATGCTGTGTCTGTGTATGTGGTCTCACCTATGATATAACAGCGGTAGGCCTTAGCAACAGAGGCAGGCGCAGTACCAGGAGCGCATCAAACGTTAGGTGTTATCATTACGTAGACGTATCCAAAACTGAAGGAATAATATCCCTGCTCCACATTCTGACCTATAATAGTGTCGAAATACCGCGGTAGACCAGCTTTGCAAAATAGACTAGAATTAAAGCGGTAGACCTAGCAACAAGCAGGCGCAGTACCAGGAGCGCAGAAGACGTTGGGAGTCCTTCTGAGTCGCTTCGTAATGAACTGTCTGTGTCTGTGTTCTCACCTATGATACTGCTAACAGCGGTAGGCCTAGCAACAAAGGCAGGCGCAGTACCAGGAGCGCAGAGGACGTTGGGAGTCCTCTCTGAGTCGGATAATGCGGTGTGGTGTGGTCTCACCTATGATACTCCCAACAGCGGCAGGCCTAACAACAGAGGAAAGCGCAGTACCAGGAGCGCATAGGACGTTGGGAGTCCTTGCGAGTCGGATAATGGTGTGGTGCGGTCTCACCTATGATGCTGCCGACGGCGGTAGGCGTAGCAATACAGGCAGGCGCAGTACCAGAAGCGCATAAGACGTTGGGAGTCCTTCTGAGTCGCTTCATAATGCGGTGTCTGTATATGTGGTCTCACCTATGATATTGTCAACAGCGGTAGGCGTAGCAACAAAGGCAGGCGCAGTACCAGGAGCGCATAGGACGTTGGGAGTCTCACCTATGATGCTGCTGACGGCGGTAGGCCTAGCAATACAGGCAGGCGCAGTACCAGGAGCGCATAGGACGTTGGGAGTCCTTCTGAGTTGGATAATGCGGTGTGGTGTGGTCTCACCTATGATACTGCCAACAGCGGTAGACCTAGCAACAGAGGCAGGCGCAGTATCAAATAGCTCAGTATCCAAAAGTGAAGGAATAATGTCCCTGCTCCACAGTCTGTGGTTTGACCTACGAGTATGGTCTGACCTAATGCGGTGCCTGTGTCTGTGGTCTCACTGATACTGGCAACAGCGGTAGGCCTAGCAACAAAGGCAGGCGCAGTACCAGGAGCGCAGAGGACGTTGGGAGTCCTTCTGATTCGCTTCGTAATGCGGTGTACTGTGGTCTCACCTATGATGCTGCCGACGGCGGTAGGCCTAGCAACAGAAGCAGGCGCAGTACCAGGAGCGCAGAAGACGTTGGGAGTGCTTCTGAGTCGCTTCGTAATACGGTGTCTGTATATGTGGTCGCACCTATAGTACTGCCAACAGCGGTAGACCTAGCAACAAGTAGGCGCAGTACCAGGAGCGCAGAAGACGTTGGGAGTCCTTGCGAGTCGGATATTGCGGTGTGGTGTGGTCTCACCTATGATACTGCCAACAGCGGTAGACCTGGCAACAAGCAGGCGCAGTACCAAGAGCGCAGAAGATGTTGGGAGTTCTTCTGAGTCGCTTCATAATGTGGTGTCTGTATATGTGGTCTCACCTATGATACTGCCAACAGCGGTAGGCCTAGCAATACAGGCAGGCGCAATACCAGGAGCGCAGAAGACGTTGGGAGTGCTTCTGAGTCGGATAATACGGTGTGGTGTGGTCTCACCTATGATACTGCTAACAGCGGCAGACCTAGCAACAGAGGCAGGCGCAGTATCAAATAGCTCAGTATCCAAAAGTGAAGGAATAATGTCCCTGCTCCACAGTCTGTGGTTTGACCTACGAGTATGGTCTGACCTAATGCGGTGCCTGTGTCTGTGGTCTCACTGATACTGGCAACAGCGGTAGGCCTAGCAACAGATGCTAGCGCTGTACCAGGAGCGCAGAGGACGTAGGGAGTCCTTGAGTAGGATAACTCACCTATGATGCTGCCGACGGCGGTGGGGCTGGCGACGGCGGCGACGGCGCGGCGCGGCAGCACGAGCAGCGCGGCGGAGGGCGCCAGCTGCAGGCGCCGCAGCGTCGCCTCCGAGTCGCTCAGCTCGCGGCGCGGGAACGCCAGCCACAGCGAGAACTGCGCGACTGGCAACTGTAAACACAATCAGTACCGGCCTTAAGCCCCTCATTCACGGCAGTCCGCCGGCACGTAATATAGTACCGTGAATGTCGTTGCCGGATGCGTGCCGTACGGCAATATCCTGCTAGCTCCGGCCACCTCCTTGCAGTCCGAATTGCACTAAATTACAGTAATAAACAATTGAGAAATGCGGCAATGCATAAAATATTAATTATTCATTATTAAAAATGACATACGAGATGGCGGCGATTTTAAAATTCCAGTACAGTGTATGCGCTACAACGCAGCGCTGCGCATCTTTCAACGAATAAGTGCGAATCGGACTGCCAGGCTGGGCCACTTGCACACCGTGTATGCGCTACATCCAGCCATGCCGGAGTGCCGTCGTACTGCCGTGAATGAGGGGCTTTAGATACGTGCGACGCGTGCGGTCGCACGGGGCGCCGAGGTTCAGGGGGCGCCGAGGTTCAGGGGGCGCCGAGGTTCAGGGGGCGCCGAGGTTCAGGGGGCGCCACGCGCAGCTCGTTTTAGAAGTAACCAAGTGCTGTTAGCCTAAGCCACATTTCGCGCTTAGTTTTGGTACCTTTTTGGTTGCCTATTCATAATCATTCTGGAGCCAGTAGAGTAATGAGTAATGACACATTACCGGCAGACGCCCTAACTACTAGGTCACCGGTCGACATTTCCTAAGTACGTATATACTCGTATGCAATGCTTTCTATTTAAGAGTCCGTGATACTTTTTAAACTGAAAATTGTTAGTAATGAAAAAACGCATGAACATTGCAATTACTAAGATAGTGTGGAGTATTAGCATAGCAAAAAAATAATTTTTAGAAATATGTGTATTTAGTATCAAAAAACACATTTCTTACAGACCTTGCTTGGCGTCGTGGTTGATTCATACAATATTGTACGTAACTTCATTTTTTATTAATTATTTTTATACCACCAAATTTATTTTCATACACGTGAATTAGGCATAAAATGAAATTTATTTTTACATCTTTATTTTTATGAAATATATTTTATACATACCCAAATACACCTGCTAAAGTTTGGTAATTTTTCTTAAATTTGCACTAGCTAAATGAACATTTATTCGAAAAAAGTATATCAATATAGAAAAAAGTGTTTCATTTATTCCTTAAGACGACTCATTTTCCAACACATATGTGTGGCGCATCACTAGTCAACCTATCGTCGATGCCCACATCCCTACGGCCGGCGCGTCAACGTCATTCTTCCGTTGCTTTGAATTGCTAACGCACGCGATCTAATTATTTCATTTGTAAATTATTCTGTAATATATCATTGTACATACTTAAACTTCATTATAAATATCCATCACACCTCGTTTATTATTTTTGTTAGTGCTTCACCACAAGGGCACTAAATATGTATAAATTACATACCGGTAAGATATCATTTTGATTATCAGACAGTCTCGAGGCTGGTGGTGCCGTCTTGTTGATCACGCGGTCTTGCAGACCGTCTGACGCTACTTACATTTAAGTTGTCAGCGATGTATTGGCGTAACTCAGTGAGTCTCGCATCAACTTGGAAGTTTGTATGGGTGGTGCCGTCTTGTTGATCACGCAGTCTTGCAGACCGTCTGAGGCTACTTACATTCAAGTTGTCAGCGATCTATTGGCGTAACTCAGTGAGTCTCGCATCAACTTGGAAGTTTGTATGGGTGGTCCCGTCTTGTTGATCACGCGGTCTTGCAGACCGTCTGAAGCTACTTACATTCAAGTTGTCAGCGATGTACTGGTGTACTTCAGCGAGTCTCGCATCGGCAATGTAGTGGTTTGTAAGGGGGTTTACCGTCTTGTAGTTTGATCTCGCGGTCTTGCAGACTGCCTGAAGCTACTTACATCCAAGTTGGCATCAACGTATTGGCGTAACTCATTGAGTCTCGCATCAACTTGGAAGTTTTTATGGGTGGCCCACCCATTGATCACGCGGTCTCGCAGACCGTCTGAGGCTACTTACATTCAAGTTGTCAGCGATGTACTGGTGTACTTCAGCGAGTCTCGCGTCGGCGGGGAAGTGGTTTGTATGCGTGGTGCCGTCCGGCAATTTGAACTGCACGCGGGCTTGCAGACCCCCGTCTCCGGACGCTGCAATGTAACATAAGTTATCAACGTTGTGCAATGCACTTGCAGTGTGCGCAGAGCACTCGCCGTCATCAGTTCACCTTGTGGGGGGCCTACCCACGCTGCGCCTTCCAGTACGCGGTCGCCACTCGAGAACCTTCCCGCCCCAACGGCCATCGGTTCTACGTGCAATGTGCCCCGCCCACTGCCACTTAAGTTTCGATTCGGAGAGCTATACCGGTTACTTTGGTTCTGCTGCGTAGAAGTGAGTAACCCGATATAAATATATCAAAACGTGATTTTTTTTGCCGTTTTTTTTTCAATAATGGCATGGAACCCTTCGTGCGCGAGTCCGACTCTCACTTGACCGGTTTTTAATTTACCACGTCGGTGGTAAACAAGCGTACGGCCCGCCTGATGGAAAGCGGTCACCGTAGCCCATGGACGTCTGCTCCAAGGGTGTCACAATCGCGTTGTCATAAAAAACTTGTACAAGAGTAGCCAAACAGTCTGTACTCACTGGCAGGCGCGGCCTGCTCCCGGCGCGCGCGCTCCGGCGGCGCGGGGGCATCGCGCGCGCGCCGCTCAGCGCGGTCCTGCGCAATCTGCTCTAAGATCCGTTGGCGGGCGAGGTTGTTCTCGAGCTTTTCGCGTTTGCGTTCCTCCTGTATACGAATAATGTTAAATATATTTTTCAAAATCTAGGAGTTACGGGAAATCTTGGGATTAGGTTGCCAAGCGGACCCCAGGGTCTTGAGCGGTAGGGAAAATGATTTTTATTTATTTCCAAATATAAAGAATAAGTTACGTTGTCAACGATTTTCGACCCGCGAAGATACCGTCGACGCGTTCAAAAAACATTTTTGGAGGCTTTGATAGCGTTTATTTCTGAAAATATTATATGAAAAAAATGTTGGTCAAGACCCCTTAATGTTACTTTTAAAGACCTATCAAATGATGTCTCCCCAAAAGTGGCTATTTGGCAAAAAAAATAATTAAACACTATAGAACGGATTAATCGCGTTTATTAACACCATGACCCTACGAAATCATCTTAACCCTGTGAAAACGAGTGCTGTAAAAGGCTCGAAACGTAGGGTCATGGTGTTAATAAACGCGATTAATGCGTTCGAAAGTGTTTAATTTTAATGAATAACAATAGCGGTAATAGAAGACAATATTACAAAAAATTTTTTTTGGCATTTAGTTACATGTATGGCGCGAAACATAGTTTTCGTTTTGTTTCCTTCTAAACCCAGGCCGCCAATGACTGGTCCCTCCTGATCTGACCCGAACGAATCGCGTTGTAGTGTGTATGCTACGCTTCACACCCACATATGTATAACCTTATCCTATATATTCTTATGCACGTGTCACTGTAGACAGAATATAATCATAGCTCAACGCAACTAGTCGTTTCCTTTACGCCCAACACTACATGGATAACCATCTTAGGTCCGCTGAGTAGAATATTTACCGTCATCAGGCGGCAGCATATATTCTGTCTACAGTGACACGTGCATAAGAATATATAGGATAAGGTTATACATATGTGGGTGTGAGGCGTAGCATACACACTACAGCGTGCTTCCACGCGAGCATGCGCGCGCGCAGGCCGAGTCCGGGAGCCGCAACGTTCTAGCCATGATCGCCGAGAAGACGATTGCCCATATATTCGGCACTGTTGTAGCCGGCATGGCTTAGTTAGTAAGGTTGATCGTAGGTATTAATAATGTATAATTTTAAATAATTTAATTTTCTCAAACTTGATCGTAAATGTATGCATTTATGTCACGAAATGAAAACATGAAGTTTCTTGTTTCCGGCTCCCCCCATTTACTTCTTGGCCGGCGGCCGTGAAGTAATGTATGGCGTAAGTATGAACGAAACATTATTGTCCGCTGCTCTAACTTTTCTAATTTGCGTACTAACACTAAACTGACAAACAAATTCTATGTTTCTATATACATTTATGTGCGTTTAAACATGGTGCTCGAATAGCTCATTCAAATGGCATATTTAAAAAATAATAAGGTGGCAAATTAAACATTTTTTTCCTTACTAACCTATTTACCTAGTAGTTGTTTTAAATTTTATATTTCCTTACAATGTTTGAAACACAAGCCTCGGCCGAAAGAGAAATTGCAGGACTTGTTTAATCCGGACTTGTCTACCACAAACTCGTCCTACAATCTCTTACTTCACGGCCTCTGCAGTAATGTACTATTTATTGATGTTATGTTTGTATTCTGTATTATTATTTTCTTATCAATAGCTTAAAATAAATTGCTTTGGCTTTGCTTGAAATAAATTATTTGAATTTACTTGACACAGTCTACAACTAGACAACTGTTATTGCCAGCCCCTTAAGGGGATATTTCACTGTTTTTAAAGTGAATAGGCTTTGTTCAGCTCCAAGCACAACGCTTGAAAAAAATATATAATGTAGCTAGGTGTTTGGTCTATATTTGGTTCTACTAAATTGTCTAAAAACATAATACATCAAGAGAAAAAAAAACCGTAAACCATTTTTTCTACCTTAAATCTGTATCTACTCCTTTATTATGCGTCGTAAATACAAGAAACTAAGACAAGTAGTATATATTTATGTTTACTTTAAACGCATCTACTGATTTTTGGATAGGTTTTGTACTTTTGGAGAAAAAGCTATTACACGCATTTTTCCGAAAACGCCGGCTCGAGATGCCTGCGCGGGCGACGGGGGCCAGTCGTGTAAGATGACACTAGTATTTTATAGGGTTGCGTCCGAGTACAAGCAGCTCTTCCTAGGTGGCGACTTATGCTTATTGACGTATTTTATAACCGTTGAGGAAAGGAAGGGGGAGGGGAAGAAAGCTCAAATCGGCGAGGTCATTGGGATAGGGGACGGCCTTAACCTCACCTGCAACTGTTTGAGCTCCTGGTCGGCCTGCCATTTCTTAAGCTCCGCGACCCCTTGCCCGACGTTGCGTCGCTCCTTTTCCTTCTCTTTCTCTAGCTGCGAGACAGAAGATAGAAATTGTAAAAAATTATAGGAGCTTTTGAAATAGTAGATTATACAAGGGATCAAAATATACATATATTGGCGCGTACATTGAATTCCAAATTGAGCGATGGATGATACTTTAAAATCCCTCACTACGTTCGAATCAGACGCCATAACCACTAGGCCACCCGACCACGTGGACGTTGGTCTCTTTTTCTATAGCAAATGGCATCTCTATCAAAGATAACGCTGGTGGCAAAGATGGCGCATATTACGGAACCTAGTTTTTTGATCTGAAAGATTGATCTTAAATTCGACATTAAACGGTTATATGTCTTTATTTTTTTGATTTTGGCGTTTGCAATTAAAATCCCAAATCAATTATACTCATATCTAAAACTTAGACACGTCACATTTCACAAATAGTCCACGGTTTTGTTTATTTTTATAGTTATCGTGTTTTTTCTTTGTAAAACCGGCCGGTGATAGTGCGATCCCGTTTACTCCGATACAAATAGACAGAGCGAGATGATTTAGCTGTTGTCAGTCTCTTAAATTGTTACCTGTTTTTCTTTATCTTCCTTCTCCTTCCTCTTGGCCTCAATGAGAGCCTTGGCTCGCTCCATCTTCTCTTCTGTGCTTATAGAGCTCTCTGTCGCTGGCAACTGCGGCTCAGGGTCCTGAAATAGAGAAGTAATTAGTACAGAGGGCAGATAAAATATTAAAAATTTAAAAAATCGGTCAAGTGCGAGTCGGACCCCCCCCCCCCCCCCCCTTTATGACCTTAGGTACTTAAAAGAACTGGTGGCACGGAACTATCAGTAAATAAATAAATAAATATTGTGGGACAATCTTACACAAATCGACCTAGTCAAACGGTAAGCTCAATAAGGCTTGTGATGTGGGTACTAGGCGACGATATATATAATAGATAGATACTTATAAATACTTACATAGGTACATAGAAAACACCCATAACTCAGGAACAAATATTCATGATAAACACACAAATAAATGCCCTGACCACGATTCGATCCCGGGACCTCCTGCTTCGTAGGCAGGGTCACTACACTACCGACTAGGCTAGGAGGCCGTTCGTATCAGTGTGCGGCAATTATACGGTTTTCGGATTTTCTCCTGTACTTGTGCTACATTGGCAAATTTCGTGATTCTAGGTCAACGGGAGGTACCCTATACATTTTGATTCCCATTGCAAATGTATGGGAAATGCGACATAAACGGCCGTATCTTTTGATTGCGTTGACGTAGAGATTTGAATTTTCCACAGCTTCAAGGGACCGCAGACCTGTGTATGTGGAATTAATTTCAACTTGCTACCTCTACGCCTTCCCGAGATAAAGGGTCTTGACAGACAGACAACAAAGTGATCCGTTTGTTTCCTTTCGATTTATAGAACCCTAAAAATAGATATGCTCCTATAATTTAAACTTTCGTGAGACATACTGATATTAAATAGCAACGGTTAACACTCACGTATGTTTATCACAATAGGCGTGACATGTTTCGTCTGCGTCGTGTGATAAAAATACGTGAGTGTTAACCGTTGCAATTTAGATATGCTCCTAAAAGTAAATGGATAATTTTTTGATGAAGACTTTATGAAATTATGATTGTCAAGAAATATAATAGGGTTTTAAAAAAATCGGTTGTTTTTGACATGACTCTCTTCTTGTGTCGGAATATCGTGACATATGTCATAGGTATGTCGGTGTTACTTGACCCAATTGCCGAAAGCTCTTCACAAAAGTATTAGTTTTTAGTGATAATAACGATGTTTTTAATTAGAAAACTCCCGTGAGTATCAGACATATTAAAATTCTCATAGCGGGTTACTCACGTCAATAAAGTCGAAAATAGCTCGACATGTTTCGGAACAGTCCGTGTCCCTTATTCATGAGTCATGCGTGTAGCCGCGGCGACTGCTCTACGCACACTGCGAGCCCCAGCGCGGTCAGCTCTCGACTGAGGCAACGACGCGGAGGGAGCGGACATGCTTCGTGTGGACGATGCCGTACAGTGTGACGTAGTGAGTGTTGTGTGCAATCGTGCAGTTGACAATGGGTGTGAAAGAGATGGTAGTGTCTCGCTTCTAACTTTGCCGGCGCTTGCGCCGCCCGCACCCTCCGCGTCGTTGCCTCAGTCGAGAGCTGACCGCGCTGGGGCTCGCAGTGTGCGTAGAGCAGTCGCCGCGGCTACACGCATGACTCATGAATAAGGGACACGGACTGTTCCGAAACATGTCGAGCTATTTTCGACTTTATTGACGTGAGTAACCCGCTATGAGAATTTTAACGATGTTTTTATTTATAAATGACATGTAGGCGGCAAACAAGCATACAGCCCGCACAAATAGTAAGCGGCGCCCGTTGCTCATGAACACTTACCAGTAACAATGATGCTGACAATTGTCACATTTACCGTGGTGAAATAAGGGCATGTTCGGTTAGGTTAAAGAAAACACTGTATGGTATGTACCTCTTGTGGAGCCGCGTCGGGAGTCTTGCTAGGTCCGGCACCGTCGGCGCGCGGGCGACGGACGCACACGCCGTCGTTGCATACAACCTCGTCGTCAAGCTTGGCCACTTTTGCGGCCGGCCCTGATGGTTCTACATAAAACAATATACTTCTTATCAGCGATCAGAAAATGGTAAGAAAGCTGTTAGAACTTAGAAGGTAGTGGATTTTTCAAAACTGGCATCAGAATTGACAAAGTTCTTCTTAATCTTAGCATTTTCGTATTAAAGTAACTATGGATACTCAAAATAAATGGCAAACAATTGAGCTTATAAAGCTATTAATAAATAAGCTAATTTTAGCCCTTTAGACACCGGCCTAAATCGGCCGAATTTATGTAGCAGCCTCTTAAATTGTGAAATTCCAATAACTTTGTAGAGAGTTCACGTAGATTTTTTTTATTTTTTATAGTTTCTCTCAAAGATCCAGAAAACAATGTATTTACCCTGTATATGCTTTAACTGTAATTCGTCCACACCCAAAAAAAAATATACCTGGTTCTCTCTCAGTTACAGCAGACACTTTGCTTCCCCCCGGAGTGGGGGTGGCTTCAGACGCCAGCAAACTTGCCGTTTGCTCCTTGATGTTGGACGTTGGCGTCACTGGCTTGACTTTGTCTGAGAAAAAAAAAATAACAAATAAGACCGTTTAAAAAAATCAGAAAGATAAGATATAAGACGAACTTACCACGAAAATTATTTTGAACAAATTTGTTCAAGTCCTTTTTAAGATTTTGATATTATAAAGGCACTTTTTGCTGGCACAATTTTGTCATCGTATGACGGTGCGGAACCCTCAATTACGCGTGATACGACACGCACTTGGGCTTTTTCTCCAGCTTACGATGGAACGACATTTTCGTGAAACGGAATCTGTCAATTCATCAAGGACATCGAATCCGGTCTTTTAGTGTAAAAACCGCAATAGCAATGAAAATGTAGCTGGTATTTTCTGTTATAGTTTTTAATAGTTAGGCGCTTCCACACAGGCCTTAACCTCTTGCTAGGAAATTGCAAACGGAACGTAACATTTAGCATACGACTGCCGCGCGCGGGCCACCGAGCCAATTTGTTCGGCAAAATGGCGGCACTCGATCAGCTGTCAATGTCTTCAGTACTTACTGATCCTAGAGGGCCTATACCACGAAAATCTAACGATTGCGGATTCGTACCTCCATCTCTGTCACACTTGCATACAATACAATACAATACAAATACTCTTTATTGCACACCGCAAATGAAATAAACACAGAGAATACAGCGAACAAAAGAAGAGGCAAATAACAGGCGGTCTTATCGCTAAAAAGCGATCTCTTCCAGACAACCTTTAGGTAGCGGAAACTAATTAAAAAAAAAAGTCAGTAGGCGTTGCAAAAATAGACAGAGAAGTGGAAATATATAAATATATGCATAAATAAATATATACAGTGCCAACCAAATAAGGAGGAAGCAGACAAAAGTGTTACAGACGAGATAAGTAGTGTTGTTCAAGGAGCTTTTTAAATGAGGTCGAGGATTGAGCGCACCTAACGTCAAGAGGCAGAGTTCCAAAGCCGAACCGCTTGAAAATTGCATATTGCGCTTGCATATTGGAGCGACAAAGAGGCTTTCCCGTCAATGGCAATTTTCGATTTTCGTGGTACTAGCCCAGGTGCCAATGCCAACACACTAACAGCTGTTCGACGGCCGCCATCTTGCCCGAATAAACCGCCTCGCGCCTATGCGCTATGCCTATTTGGTAAATGGTAACTCACGGTGCTCCTCCAATATCCTATCGATCCTCGACGCCAGATTATCTGGTTGCACACCCGCACACACCACCTCCAACGGAGTACCATTCCGTCCGATGAAGAACAGAGATGGTACTGGGACGAATTGATCTGTTTGGTGAGTTAAGATCTAGTAATTAGTAATTGTTTCAAAATATTCCTAAACTAGGTTACAAACACGGCGCGTCGTCCAAGCTACGTCAAATCTCTATTACTGGATATGTCAGAACCTTTGGTGTGCCGCCAGGATTTTTTTAAATCATTACATTTCCATATTCCCCTTGCATCTAACACCCTTGTAGGAAGGGTTAAGAAAATGAGCGAAGACTGTACGTAACTGTACGTAATTCCAGAAAAAAAAATGTGATTCAAACTTAACTCCCTAACCTATTCTATTTTACGGGGATCGTCATCCGGAGCGACCACCCGAGCGAGTGCACGACTTGACTTAATGACTATGGTCTGAGTGTTCGCTTATAATGACGATCTTCATAAATATCGAAATAATTATCAAGCGAAATTCGACTTAATAACGAGATATTGTCTTCTGTTACCGCCATTGTTAATCATTGAAATTAAACACCTTTGAACTGTTTTACGCGTTTATTAACACCATGACCCTACGTTTCGATCCCTTTACAGCACTCGTTTTCACAGGGTTAAGATGATGACTGAGAGAATGCGAATTCTCCGCATTCATTTCCTGCGATTAATCTGTTCTAAAGTGTTTAATTTCAATTAATTACGAGGGAAATTAAGTCAAAATATAACTTCGAGTAGAGTTCGAGACTTACGATAGCTTTAGGTATAGTTAAACTGAAGACCTTATGCTGCTATACTACCGCCATTTTCACCACAGTTGCAAAAGGATACAGATTTGCGCAAAGTGTGTATAGTCTGAGGATCCACTCTTAAGCCGGATTGCCAGGAAGTTGGTGCTGTTCCCAAGCCTCTGCAGCACCGCTGAGTCATCCAGCACTGTTGTCATCTCCGTTGACAGCTCGTTATCTCCTGTAAATAGATAGAAAATATGAGACCATCTTACATAACGAAGGCTCAATATAGCTTATATTATGGGGAGTAGATAACAATACCTATATCAAACTTATGGAACTCATCGGGCAAACATGAATCAAATGTCTTGTGTCTCCGAAGACATTATGTAATAATAATTTACAGTACATATGGTGCTATATTACCGCACTAGTATGATAATGAGCACTTTATGTGCCTACGTCAATAAAGAGCCATATGTACAGTCAAGTGTAAAAATATGGTTGTGCATATCTTACTCAAAAATATGTCCCATAGCACCTTATGCCGGTGTAATAAGAGCGTAGTACCATAATTATGAGTCGATTATGTCGAACCATATTTTTGCACTTGACTGTACTGTAAAACGTCGTACAATACATGTGCGAATAGGTAATTCGCAACTCGTGTCGATTTAAAACACTCCCTCTGTGTTTTATTTTATTTTATCATCGCTCATTGCGGATTTTCTCCTATTTGCACTTGTATCGTGTACACAATACTTACGTATTGTATAGTTGTATGTAAATGTTTTTAACTCTTTATTGATTGGTTTAATGTAATCAAATTTATTGATGTTTAACTTTTTCCCTTAATTTAGATTTACATTTTAATTTTTAAATTCTTTTTACTTAATTTTATTTATTGATACATGATCTATATTTACATGATAATTTTATAAGTTGTATGGGTCATATGTTATCCGAATAAATGAAATGAATAATAATATTTCTATTAGCAGGTACCTAAGCCTAGCGTTTGTGCGGGGGAGAGGGGGAACGATCGTCAATTGTTTTTATACAGAGGACAAACAATAATTTAACTAAGCTGTGTTTAATGTGTGCTTATGAATAATTCCATTTCAAGTTTATTCTTTCGAAAAAAAAAATGTGTGTTAAACATACATCAGTTTTTGAATTAATAAATAATAGTTCGGACAGAACATGAAGTCACAAATTCTATCTCTTGGCAACCCCTTGGCCGAGTTGACTCACATTTGAACTTAAAAATTCTAATATGCACGGGAGTTTTCTATTTGAAATTTAAAATTCTATTTATCTCATCTAACCTCTACTTGACCAACAATACTTGAGTTATCATGGAACCCGCAGCGCGCACACCGGAAAGCTACCAATCGTGTCTTGCTGACTCGCCAAGTCAAACAAGCTTACGCACATCATGGGTCGGTTTTTTCTACTTAATTATTATTTGATTTTATTTGTGTTTGTATCTACCTACCTATTATATTTAGGTGAAAATGTGCAATCATCTTGACATGTAATTTATATTACCAATAAATATGATTATGATTATGAACAAACAATGGATTAGAATAGAATAGAATAGAATAGAATACTCTTTATTGCACACCTCGGTACATGAGAAAGAACAAAACATTTACAAGGTACAAACATTTGATTAACACAGAGGCAAACAACAGGCGGTCTTATCGCTAAAAAGCGATTTCTTCCAGACAACCTTGTCCTTGGATTGTCTAAGAAAGCTAGTTCATTTCATAATTTTCCAATAAATAATATCATAACTTTCAGTTTCCTTTATGTTCTATACTCTGGGTGACCTGTGTCACTCTATGTGCAAAAGGTACCATGTAAAATTTGTTTAAATATAATTTGAGTATTGAAGTTTTTTTTTATTGTTAAGTGAAAACCTCAAAATCCGGATCACTTCACAATTAAAATATGTTATTATTTGCTTACTCAATTTTTTGGATAAAATTAACAGCAAGTGGATAGTTATATCATCACATGCTCACATTACTACTACAAGAAAATAAATAATTAACACTCATTAAAAAAACCATGAAATGAATGATAACAAATGTCAAATTGATTAGTCATTGCATTGAAAATTCACACAACTTAAAATATCAAAAAAGTTGATATTTCCCCCATCAAAAGTACTATGTATGGTATTGAATTTAAGCAGCGATGTATGACATCAACATAGATAACGATAAAACCCATTTAAATTACGAAAATACAGTAAAAATCCAGAAATATCATAACTTATTCGAAGGATACGTGTCCTAAAAAGAAGGATTTTTACATTGGTTTTACAACCAAAAAAACTTATATATGATGAAATATACTTAATTTACTATGTAATATAACTAAATTATTAGTATAATATGTTGTACCTTCAACAAAAACTACGAAAATAGCATTCTTCTGTTTCGACAGCGTTACTGCCTCAGCTATGGTGCCACCGTACCAATGCATCTTGAAAACACTTTTCTGGACAGTTTTCTAGCACAGTTACAAACGTTCACAGTATTACTTAGCTATTTTTTTTTTATTTTACACCAATTTATGTTTGCACGAAAAATGAAAATATTACGTTGACATGACACTCCAAATTTTGACAGCTTTATCTTGACGTTATCTTTTTTTATATAACTTCGTCCATCTCTTTCCATCATAAAATTAATGAATATTTTTTAAATTAAATAAAACAGTAGTTCTTTTCATAACTTTATTAGTTAATAAATATCAATAGAATTTTAAATCATATTAACATATTGTAACAAAAATATTGTCTATGGGAGACTTCATGTGACATAACGAGATTGCTACTCATTGCTAGATGGCGCTGTAATCAAAAATTAAATGTTTTTCTACTCATCACTAGATGTCGGAAGTATTCCTTTGCCTAATATAATATACATGTGTCGTTTTCACGGCGAAGTTACCACATTGTCGCTTATGGATTTCGAGATATTACTGATTTTTGTTTTTTCTTATTATAAATAACTTCTATATACTTCAAACAATATTGTGTATTGTATAAAATTTACAAATTTCAACTACACTTACGAAAAAATCGTTCTCAAAGTTCGACGACTAGACTAGGGAACTTCATTGCCGCTCAACCGCTTATGAGTACCCAAGCAAGTATGAGTATGAGTATGAGCAATCAAGTAGGTACCCCAAGATATTAAACTTTTTTTTTAAATGATAAATATATCGAACTTAAACTATCGTGGTGATACATATTAATATTATAATCAATTACGGATAAAACTCAAGTATTTTTAGTCACTACGCGCGACATGTTTGGACATCTTCGGATCCCATTATCAAGTGCCGAGTACACAACGCGACAGCGACAACGTGGGCGGTTTTACTGAGTTTCCCTTCGCCGCGCGCAGCGCTCTATGTTTTAAATCCACACAAGTTGCGAATTACCTATTTGCACGTCCTTTATATATTTTACATAGGCACATTAAGTGCTCATTATCGTAATTTCACAATAAGATGTAAAATGTATATTATAATTTTTAAAAGATTTTTATTATAATACACTTTTGATTTCAACGTAACAAATATTCTTTAAAGAAGTCTGAGAAGTTTTTAAAATATCACTGATATTTTAAAAACTTCTCAGACTTCTACGGTACACACACGTTCAAAAATGTTTAAGTAATCTATGAATTCATTCATTCATAAATTCATAAAAAATTCATTCATAAAATTTGGATTTGGATTCATAAAATTTTGGACGCGATAGTACCTTTTCTAAACATTCGGCCTTATAGGGGACCACCCCGATAACCTGCGTTTTAAACAAATAGGTAACCCGCTGCAAATATTTTCAAAGTTAAATTTAAAAGGAAGAAAAAAGGAAAGTGTAAATCATGCAATTGAATATGATAAAATTCTCATACTAATTATGAAAACTGCTGTCATCGCTTCGTTAACATTTAATTGGGCTAAAAATGCCTAATTATAATTACCCGGCAGCGTCTATAAATACACTCATTAGGTAGTCGATGAAATGTAGCTAAAATAGGCAATTAGGAATGTGCTAAAATGTTTTACCGTAAAAGTAGGTATAGTCTTGAAATTAAACACTTTAGAATGGATTGATCGCGTTTATGAACACCATGACCCAACGTTTCGAGCCCTTTACAGCACTCGTTTTCACAGAATTAAACCCGAACCTGCGATGTTCTTGTAGAATACCATAGACAATGTAATAATGTAGGTATACTTTTACAATATCAGACAGATTGAAGGGCTGGAGTAGAAAAAATATATATAGTCTACTTGGACAATCCGTCGTTTGTATGTATGTATGTATGCGGGTGGTCAGATGAGATGAATATAATTTTTAAGTTTGAATATGAGCCAATTCGGTGAAGGGGTTGCCGAGATATTAGGGGTCGCGAGTTCACGAACCCCTAATTTAATAATTGAAAAGCATAAAAGCTACACGTAAAATTTATCTTTGGATATGGATAGGAATTCGGTATTTGAACTACGGACATTAATACAGAAGATTTTTTTAAATGTATATGTCTTCTATTGTACAATTGTAAAGCATGAATTAAATCATACCTCCCAATTTTTTTCACTTAGAAAAATGTATGATTAGACAGTGGTTGTCAGACTATGTATTGCCAAGCTTTGTAAGTATGTTAATCATGAACTCCAGTTTACTTCCTTAGTTCAAAAACTAATCGCCAACTGTCACCCTGCCGGAAGGGGCGTGGCGGCGTTCCGTTTTACTCACGACACAATCCATTACCGGTTCGAGTAGACCCCTCTTTATTTAATGTTGCGGTTGCTTAAACACGCTCCCTCCACCAGTTCAATTTGGACTTTATATTTGTACATTTAATAGTTAGTTTGCGTTGTTTTTGAAGATGTGAGGGACTCGCAGCTTCTTAGGGAGGCCAGTGGTCGGTGGAGATTTAGATGTTGTTGTTAATGTAACAAATTATGGTCATTAGGGTTGATTTAGAGAAAATATAGATATATACGGTAGGTACTGTAGATACCTACTTACTTATAATTATGGGACAGCGATCCGAAAGTAATCTTGACCTCTGAAAGAGGGCACGCCAGCCATTCCGATCCTGCACGACTTCCTGCCAGTACTTCACTTGGAGCTGGTACAGATCCACCTCCATACTATCTTTCCAGCGGTGCCTAAGCCGTCCTACCGTACGATGCTTGTCCGTTGTCCCAAGCAGGTACGCTCTCGTGACCTGGCTACTCTCCTGGAGGTGACCAGTGTCCGTCTCGAAATGTCGCCTGTCGAATGCCGCCATCGCAATCGAATGCAACTCATGGTACGCACACAAACCAGTGAATTCCGTGTGATTTTGTAACGCCGATGATATTGGATTCGGCCATTATTTCCTCAATCTCAGCATTTAGTAAGTGCATGTTTCCGCCAGTTGCTACAAAACGCATCCAGGTCATCCCGCCATCTCTTAGGACTATAGATATAGGCTTTGCAAACATCATATGTAATTTTAATGCACACATCCAAAATGTAAAAACAAAAATGTCAATTTTTTTATACGCGCTTTTTATTTTAAAAATGAATACGAATTTTAAATGTGCATTATCCGCATATTACGCATATGCGCATATGCATGGTTCCGTTATGCTGTGGTGCTGTGGGGGGATAGTACTGAAGCCCAACAACTATTTGTGATGCAAAAAAACTGTCTCCGCATTCTAGTCAATGTGCGCAGACCAAACAGTGTCCGACAACACTTCATCGAAAATAGGTTGTTAACACTGCCTTGCATCTATATATTACAAGCTGCCCTACTTGTCCGTGAAATCTCGAATTTATTTGAGATAAAGCAAGACAGAGAAAATACGAGAATTCAGTACAGAAATAAATTATTATTACCAAAAACGAACTTATAAATGTATAGAAATAGTCCTCATTATAAATGTATATTAATAACTAATAAAATTCCTAATTCAATAAAGCAAGAACCAAAGGATGCAATATTTAAAAATAAATGAGTAAACTTATTACTTCAAAAATGTTATTACTCAGTGAAGGTCTTTTTTAACGACGGTACAATACAATACAATACAATACAATAACTCTTTATTGCACACCTTACAAAACATTACAGAAAAAATAATATAAATTAAAATAAAAACACACACAAAAAGTAGAGGTAAACCACAGGCGGTCTTATCGCTAACAAGCGATCTCTTCCAGACGGTAGTTTAGAATTAATGTGACATATTTATATATATTAAAGAAATGACGATAAACTGAACATATTGTATTATAAGTCACGAGAGTTGAACGTGTTGCATGTTAGTTATTAAGTAAATGTTGTATGCCCTTACAGGGTGTCATGGTCTGACTAAATATTATGTAACAGCTTAATTTAATGTACATGACTTTACAATGAAATAAATGAAATGAAATAATACATTAAAAACTAAGTGGGTACCTGCAGATGGAACAAAGGAAATAAGTCAACAGATCAAATGTCCCAATTTGTCAAAAATAACCGCACACGATCTAGAAATATTACGTGGTCTCTATAGCCCAGAAAATGGGCAAATAAACGACTAGATTAATCGTGTTCATTAACACATTACCTACGTGTTGGGTACTATCAACCCTATTATGAATGCTGAAGGCCTAGTATAAAAATTGTACGACATTAACTCCTCGACCGCGTTAGCGTATCGGGAGTTCAAATTATGTTTGCCGTTTATTTAAATCATCCGGTAACTTTCATATTTTGACCCCTCGATACGCTAACGCGGTCGAGGAGTTAATGTCGTACAACTTTTATACTAGGCCTTCTGTAAAGATTCGAAACGTAAAAAGGTAGTCAATGAACGCGATCAAAGTGTTACATTTCAATGAAAACTAAGCGGCAACAATTTGATGTTTTATTTCTAATTATTTGAGAACAAGTATAGTTGTAAATACAATGGTAGCTACCGTATTGTCGCTCATTAGACAGACTAGACATAATGTTACATTCTCCTCACGTGTGAAAGTCTCAAAAATTCGACATTGGCAGATCTACCTGACTTCGATGAGCAAGAAGTAAAAGCCAGATAGGAAAAAAAACGTCTGCGCTATCAAAATCTATAATCTTTAATCTATATGGCGGAGCGGCTGAATGCGCCGAAATTTTAAAACGTAATAAATATAAGAGCCTGGGCAAAGAGTACCTTTTTGTACCATTCGGGGTCGAAACTCTTGGTCCATGGGGTCCCACAGCACACGCAATTTTTTCGTAGAAATCGCGAAACGTCTGGTTGATGTTACTGGTGACCGAAGAGCTGGTGGTTTCCTCGCACAACGTATCAGCGTTGCGATACAACGAGGAAATGCCGCCAGCATCCTAGGTACAATGCCTCAAGGACCTACTTTAGATTTACGGTAGGTAGAGGTAGGTAGTTAGGTTAGATTGCAAATTAAAGTGCACTCCAAATCAAAGCCAAAGACTGCAAACAAATCTATAAGAATTAGCACTTAGCACTGACGGACTCTAGCGCCCCATTATGTTCTTTTCCTTTTTAAAACCTTCATAGTGAGACAGGTAACCATTTTCCCACAAATTTAAAAACAAACACAGCAAGTTACAATTAAGGGGGCGCGTTGCTACAAATTGCTACCCAATTACGGTATATTATCGAATTAATATTCGATTCGAGTATTGTACGTAATGACAGGTCGCGGTGCCATTTGCTTGCAACACGTCATTGGGCTTTAAAATATTTGTATTTACTACGAGGTTAAAAATTACAGTAGAATAGTTACTATACATGCTAGCGTCTAGATTCAAACACGGCATCTCTTTCAAGAAAATCAACTGTCAAACCTTAAAGTGTTATCATAGATTAAAAATTATAATATACTCTGTGGTGTTATTTATTTGTTAAACGGCCTCCTAGCATAGTCGGATCCTGCGGGCCTAAGATGGTTGTCCACGAATGTCATAAGATAATGCTATAAGTTGATAAACTGACAAGTTGCAAATGCAAAGACATTTGACAGAACTGTTTAAAATTATCAGAATTGTCAGAACGTGCCGACAAACTATCGTCTTATCCAGCAATTCAGTATATCAGCATGGCATCTTAGCCCTGCTGAAGGGATTTTAATGAAACTTTACAATAATATAGCTTAGCTTATACATCAGAGTAACACATAGGCTACAATTTATAAAGATATTGCGCAGACGAATTCGCGGGCACCACTTAGCTAAACAATCATATTCTAAATAACTCTACAGGTCCAGATCACGCGAGGCTTTTGGCAGTCGGATCCCGGGAAACTGGTTACTGGCTTCATGCCCATCCTTCGTCTAATACTGGTATTTTCTTGGATCCGGCCTCCTTTAGACTGGCGACTGGTTTGCGACTGGGGGTTTCGGTGTGTGCGCCACACTCATGTCCTTGTGGCACAGACGTGGACCGACTGGGACACCATGGATTGTGTAGTAAAAAAAGTGCAGGCCGTTTTTCGAGACATGCGTCTCTTAACACGTTCGCGGACGCTTGGTCACACCTCTGGGACACCTTAATTTTGTATGGGAATTTTACGACTGCTATTGCATACCTGTCACAACAAAGCTAAAATCAGGATTCTTATGTGACGCGAAATTCTATACAAGTCGAATGCAATGCAAGTTCCGCCATTATGAAACCATTTCTTTTACACTATGTGACACCAAATGCTATACAATTCGGATGCTTATGCATGTTTGATATAATACCTAGTCAAAATATGATCTTATATGACACCGCATGTTACAGCATTCGACTATGTTGGCATGTCTGTCATACCGTTCACTCGGGTGAGCTGCTACGTCAACAACTATGATAAATTCTTTGCCATAAAGTAAAGTAGAAGTAATATTTCATCTAATACTTATAGGATTTAACGGCTAGGGCCTTCTTCACCAACCAGCACATAGGAAGTATCCGAACTTTGAATTTAATCATGTAAACTGCGGCCCTACACAAACAAAATACATGCCACATGCTTACCATAATGTTAGCGCTCAGCATCGACTACGAATAGGCACAATATTCTCGATTATATGACCAAAATAATTACTAAGTACTAAAATAATTAGTTGAATAGTAAGTATAAACATGCCTCATTTTTCTTTATTTACAGTAGTCAGAATCAAGTTGCACTACAAAAAACATTCAGTAAAGAGATTTGTTTATAAAACCACAACTAAAAACATACATAAACTGTAAAAAAAACATGACTAACGATGTTACAAACAATCCGAAAAATAGCGTGTGCGTGCGAAATTTGGCCACATTCTACGCGCCCACTCCCAGACGCACGCGCAAGGGCTACTATGGAGTCTTCCATACAAAGACGAATGCTATAGCATACGCGTCACAGAAAGGGGGGCACAATTTGAGATGTCACAGGATAATTTTTAACTGTCATAAACTATGAAATATAACAGTATGCATTCTGTGATTTTAGTCAATGGTAGAGGAAATGTTGGTTAATAATATTATACTGTGGCCAAGCGGATTGGTAAGCATACTGACGCAGAAATCTAAACCAAATAACGGATTCAATAGCAGGCGCGTCACCAGATGAAGTACAAAAACGGATGCTATGCAATCCGCGTCCGCGAACGTGTTAATGTCATATATAATCCGTCGGTCTCTTGCCACCATCAACGTGCCTGCTCTCCTTGAGCCGACTGGCATTTTCAGGGATGATGGCAAGAGACCCGATGGGGTGTCCATGGTTCCTTGGAGTTTGTGACGGATGCCAGTGTGGGATGCTACCTGTGTAGACACGCTGGCACCGTTACGAAAGGGGTAGATCGCCATGGCGTGTGGGTAGATCACAACTAAAAACTGGCAGCTCGTCAGTTTACTCCGTGAACGTGAATGACGCTTGCAACAGTGTCGAAATATCGGGTGCTCAATAAAACAAACATACATGGTAATTATCCCGTTTCAAATATTAATTATAATGCAAATGACCATGTCAGCGGTACAGTTCATGAGATTCAGCTTGGTGACAGACAGACGGACTGACGAACGGACGGACGGACACCGGAGCCATAGTAATAGGGTCCCGTTTTTACCCTAAGGTTTTTCCGTACCCAAAGGTATGGAACCCTAAAAATTTTATGCTAATAGACCACAAAAACCTCGTTTAATTAAGATAGTAAAAGGAAGATGTTATGGATTAAGTAGGTACGTTAAATCACACAAAAACTGTATTAAATTCAAGAGCACTCTTAAAGGAATAAGGACTCCTAAACAGCGTAATATAAAGGATGATTCACACTAGGATGGGGCGGGACGGGCCAAGACGGGACGGGTCAAGACGGGACGATCTGTAGATTTCTATAGAAAGAATCACGTGATAGCACACCGATGTCACGTGACTTTTTCTATAGCAACTGACAGATCGTCTCGTCCCGTCCCGTTCTAGTCTGAGTCATCCTTAAATATAACGAAAAGCGCATTCGTTATGATTTTCCTTCTTTTGGACAAAAGTTGGGCCAGCTCTGTTCGGGGGCGGGGCGGTATGAGTTATTTGATATGGCTATACTAATTGAATGCCTTTTACGTGCCTGACTCTACAATGGATAGACATGTTCGTACGAAAATAGTTATTTAGGTTATTTTTTTAAATAGTTGACCCACTTTTAATATTTGAGAATATTATGTGATTTAAGGATGACTCACTAGCACGGAACGGGACGGGACGGGGCGGGACGGGAAAAACTGTCAATTTCTTTAGAAATAATCACGTGATAGCTCGGAGACCTCGGATGTCACGTGACACTTTCTATAGAAATTTACAGATTTTCCCGTCCCGCCCCGTCTCGTCCCGTGCTAGTGTGAGTCATCCTTTATACTTAGAATCGCGAGTTCTTTTACCAGCCATTATACGTTCGGGTAATTCGTCCGATTTTCATAGTGGGAATGTCCGCCGGACATCCGCCGGATATCCGCCAGACAAATTAGCCCTAGATTGATTGGCAGATCTGGCAGATATGGCCGGCATTTCGATCCTAATAGGAGAAAAATGTGTTGTATTTATAAGTTGAACGAGATGTCATATACATATGTACTACAGAAAAAGTGACCAAGATCCCCGGTGAGTAGGGCTGGGATCGAACCAGCGACCTGCTTTCGCGACAGCAGGAGCTCGTTGGTGTGACTGGTTTTCAGGGCACCCACAAAATCATACGAGTACAGGTATGATTTTGTGGGTGCCCTGAAAACCAGTGTCGTGGTACACTTAAGTGTGTCACGGCTCATGCTGAGCATCCCTTTTGGTTTATTTAGCTGTAACTTGTTTATCCTACACCTTGTAATGTTTTAAAACCAAATAAATAATTTCTTTCTTTCTTTCTTTCAAAACATCTGATGCCTTTTGTTTACAACGTAAGTTCGAATGGCGGCGATTTTATGAGATATTGTCCTAAGACTTGTATTTATTTTATTTATAGCATCACTGTGACATAGTCCTACAGTGGCCTAGGGTTCCAATTGGTTGACTGTACCTAGATGTTTACAATTTGGATCTCGGCCTAATCGGCAAAGTCCGATGCCAAATATTATAATTGCAGCGGCTCAATGGATGGACATTTGATAATTTGATTTAAGAGAGAGGTATGGGCACAGCGGATGCATTCGTTATCGTTGGTAGGGCACAGCACAACGAATGTCGTCTCGCTCAAATCTGGGGGCAGAGCCCATCTGGGGAAGTAACTCCACCTTACAGAAAACCGCAATTTAATAACACTAGACCCTACTCCATAGTGTTGTGTTTCTGTTGGTGAGTAAGGTCGCCAGAGCTCCACGAGGATTCATTGTGTTGACAGCTGGGGACCCACGGAGCAAAGCTTGCCCCTTTAGCTGTCAACACAGCGAATCCTTCTTTTTTTAAAGGGTCGGCAACGCGCATGTAACACCCCTGGACCTGGAGTTGCAAGCGTCCATAGGCTACGGTGACCGCTTAGCATCAGGCCGGCCGTCTGCTTGTTTGTCATCACCGTAGTATTTATAAAAAAGACATTAATGACACATTTAGGTACAGTTAGGCAAATCAATCAAATCTAACAGCCTCCTAGCCTATAGTTGGTAGTTGGTACTTGGTAGTGACCCTGCCCCTGCCTAGAGATCCCGGGTTCGAGTCCTGGTCAGGGCATTTATTTGTGTGTTCCTGAGTTATGGATGTTTTCTATGTATTTAAGCATTTAATATGTATCTGTCTATTATATATATCGTCGTCTAGTACCACAAGCCTTATTGAGTTTACCGTGAGACTAGGTCGATTTGTGTAAGATTGTCCCAGCATATCTATCTATTTCTTTTATTTATCAGCAGAAAGGATGTTTTTTCAGAGATTGGCACTATTTGGCACTGCGTTTAAATGTGAGGACGTTTAATAATATGAGTCAGGCAATCCACTCCACAAAGACCCCTCTCTGTGGGTGGATTACATGTTACTTTTTAGGGTTCCAAACCATACGTAAAACGGGACCCTATTACTAATGCTCCGCCGTCCGTCTGTCACCGGCTGTATCTCGAGAACCGTGATAGTTACGACAGTTGAAATTTTCACAGATTATGTATTTTTATTGCCGCTATTACAACCAGGGATCGGAACCGGTATTGGCTTAACGGTTAATATCGTTCTAATTCCATTTCTTTATTTCGTTCGACAATTAACCGGTAAATTGATGGAACGAACAAAATGAAATCGAAATGTTCGTGCTTACCGTTAAGTACAGATAACGTAATTTTAACGTTCGCACGAACGAAATAATAACGGTTAAACCCAGCCGATCCTGACATGTGTCTGCGTGCGGCGGCGCTGTTTCGTCGATCGGCGCCCGGCGGGCATAGTGCTATTTTAGTTTCCATCATGTAGGGAATATTCTACGCTTCATGTTTTATTTATAACACAAATTCGGAAAAATCATCTAAGGGGTCTCACTTTTTTATGCATGCATATAATCTTTGTCAAATTTTAGCCCGCGATTTTCGAACTACATTTACAGTTTACCGATTCCGATTTCTAAAAATTTCTTAAATTCGGTTAAACATAGATGTGATATACAGGGTGGAAATAAATTTTTGGTCAGTGAGGGCAGCTAGCAGATCCCGTGTTGCTAGGCTAAATAGGTCTTAGGAGACCTTCCTTTGATTTCAAATTAATGAAGATTGGCGTTTACAGATTTTGGGGAAAAAACAGGGTGCAAGAAAACGGTCATTTTTGACAAACTGTTTTTTTGATGCCGATCAATTCCATTCCTGTAAAGGATCAAAAGCTTGTATCGGACCAAAAAAAAATTCCGGCTTTTACGCCATAAATCGAGAAAAACTTTCCCCATACAATTTGTATGAAAATGAAAAAAGTTTTTTTACATGTATTTTTTTTTATGTCAATCGATTCCATTTCTATCCAGTATCAATAGTTTCCTTGGGGTCACTTTCGGTAATGTACAAAAAAGCCAGAAATAATAAAAAACTGTTTTCATACATTTACTATGGAGTAAAAGTAAAACTTTATTCTTATTCATCTGTCACCATAATTCGTCCTCATATGCTGTATGAAATTTGATGGTATTGCATAGATGATCTCTAATTATCAATATGCCTAAAGTTTGATTTCTATAAATGTTACACAAAAAAGTAAAAACACTTAAATTGAAGTCACGGGGTGTTCAGTGGTGCTAAGAATCTCCGGCAAAGATCCGGCTAACACCACCGACGACTCCTGGCCCTGGCAACTTACAACACGCGTCCACTGCTGACCGACGAAAAGTTAGCGGAACTGGAGGAAGGATTGAGAAGGAAGTTGCGTTGGGATGTCGTGGGGTTGTCAGAAGTCCGAAGAGAGGGCGAGGATACGATAATCCTTAAGTCCGGCAATTTGCTTTATTTCCGGGAGGGCGACCAACAGTCCCAGGGAGGTGTCGGGTTCATCGTCCACAAGTCCCTCGTGAACAACGTGGTGAAAATCGAGAGTGTGTCGACTAGGGTGGCGTACCTTATACTCAGAGTATCTGAGAGGTACTCGTTGAAGGTCATACAGGTGTACGCGCCGACTTGGGCACACTCCGATGACGAGGTGGAAGCTATGTATGAGGATATTTCAAAAGCTATGCATAGCTCCAGAACCTGTACCGTTGTTATGGAGGACTTCAACGCGAAACTAGGCAAGAGAGATGGTGACGAGCTGAGAGTGGGGCAGTTTGGGGTTGGACGTCGGAACCACCGGGGGCATTTACTGGTTGGTTTCTTGGAGAAGGAGGGACTCTACATGATGAACTCTTTCTTTAAGAAACGCGAGCACAGAAAATGGACCTGGATGAGTCCCGACCGGTGCAACTAAAAACGAGATTGACTTCATCATGTCGACGAAGAGACATATATTCAATGATGTTGCTGTGATCAATACGGTCAAAACTGGAAGCGATCACCGCCTAGTAAGAGGCACATTGAATATATTTACTAAGCTAGAACGCTCTTGATTGATGAAGTCTACGCTCCGTCCTGCACTCCAAACTCAAAACCACGAGAGCTGTCAGCTGGAACTCCAAAACCGTTTCGATTGCCTAGGCGATGATGTGGGCGAATTCAACGACGGGTTTCTGGAAGCTGTCCATAGCGCTAGGTCTAAGTTTTTTAAGACCCAACGGACAAACAAGATCAAAAGGCTCTCAGACTCTACTCAAAAGACTCATCGATAAAAGGAGTAAAATGGTTCTACAATCTTCAGTTGATGCGACTCTATACCGGCGGCTCAACAAGTAGATCTCTAAATCCCTCACTCGAGATATGCGTCAATTAAATACTAAGTGTATTAAAGAGGCCATAGAGTGAAATAAGGGCTCCAAAGTTTCTGTAAGTTGTTCTGTCTTTTGGGCAAAGCCAGCTTGCTAAGTTAAAAACTGAAGATGGTAGAATCGTCACATCCAACCCTGAGCTCCTGAGTGAGATAGAGCTTTTATGGACAGCTATACACGTCTACTAGCAGACCCGAAGTTGGTCTGGCGGAAGACCCTGGAGCTAGACTGACCCGACACTATACCGAAGACATCCCGGACATCACAGCCTGTACGAGATTAGAATGGCTCTTAAACAGCTCCAAAATAACAAGGCGCCTGGTGAAGACGGAATTACATCCGAACTTCTGAAGGCGGGTGGTAAACCGATCCTTACGGCCCTTCAGAAGTTGTTCAATTTAGTCTTACTGGAAGAGAGAACGCCAAAGGCATGGAGCGCAGGTGTGGTAGTACTGTTCTTCAAAATAGGCGACAACGCCTTACTGAAGAACTGCCGACCCATCTCACTTCTGAGCCATGTCTATAAGCTCAAGAGTCATTACGAATCGTCTCGCACGCAGGCTTGATGACTTCCAGCCTCCCGAACAAGCCGGTTTCCGAAGAGGCTTTAGTACCGTAGACCACATCCATATGCTTCGTCAGGTTATACAGAAGACCGAAGAATATAATCTGCCCCTCTGTTTAGCGTTTGTGGACTACGAGAAAGCCTTTGATTCGATCGAAACCTGGGCGGTACTACAATCTCTGCAACGGTGCCAAGTAGACAGTAGTCTACTATAGCGTATAGCAGCAGCTATATCGAAGTGTTGAAGGGTTTGTACGAGAGCGCCACTATGTCAGTCCGACTCCAAGACCAGAACTCGAAGCCTATTCCGCTGCAGCGGGGAGTCAGGCAGGGAAAAGTCATCTCTCCTAAGCTGTTTACCACTGCACTTGAGGATGTTTTCAAGACTCTGGACTCGAGAAGGCTAAACATCAATGTAAACGGCGAGTACCTCCGTAGACCATGGAGGATTTGTGTACGATGCTTGTTGACCTACGAGCGTATTGGTTTTAAGATGAATATTGATAAGACGAAAATTATGTCAAATGCCCATGTAGCACCAACTTCAGTTAAAATCGAGACTTAACACTCGAAGTTGTAGGCGATTATATATACCTAAGACAAACTGTCCAGTTAGGTAGGCCCAATTTCGAGAAAGAGGTTAATCGTCGAATCCGACTCGGATGGGCAACGTTCGGGAAGGTACGACACATCTTTTCGTCCAATATTCCGCAGTGCCTGAAGACGAAAGTCTTCGATCAGTGTGTGCTGCCAGTGATGACATTCGGTACTGAAACGTGGTCGCTTACAATGGGCCTCATAAAAAGGCTCAAAGTCACCCAAAGAGTAATGGAGAGGGCGATGCTAGAAGTCCCACTGCGAGATTGTATCAGAAATGAGACCATCCGCAGCGGAACCAAAGTAACCGATATAGCTCTCCGAATCGCTAAACTTAAGTGGCAGTGGACGGGGCACATTGCACGTAGAACCGATGGCCGTTGGAGCGGAAAGGTTCTCGAGTAACGAAGAATAAAAAAAACCCATGGACTTAGTCATTTCATTCGTACCCCCAAAGTACACTCATGATTTTTTAACTAAACCTAATTTCAGTTCGTATACTTTTTCAATCAAAAGGTTTAAATATCTTACTATTCAGTTATCTACAACGTATAAAAAACAGAGAAATAAAAGTAAGTTCTTGGGATTTGAACCTGGGACCTAACAGCCTAATCGCACTTATTAACCAAACCATCTACCACTAAGCTATGTTTTGGCATGAGCGGTTACGAATAAAGTTAAACTTTGTCATGCTTGTCACTAACTTTTCTGTAACTCTAAAGGACCTTTTACAATGTAAAATTTATTTACTTTGTATGGACAACAAAAAATTTTTATTTTTGATTCGACTATAAGCGACCTACAACGCAGCTTCTATTGACGTAACAAGCAACCTGTAAAATTTAAAGGATATAAAAAAACACCCTGTATATTTTTGAATATTCAAGTTAGCAACGAATACATACGATGAGGTAAAAAAAATGTTCTCCAATTATGTCTCGTTTTATAACGAAGTTCACTTACATCCACATTCCAGCACCATTACCAGACCCTCGATTGATACCATTAAGAGACAAAATACTCGTCAAGACAAATTAAACGAGCCCAGACTCGATGGGATTAAGTCGTTTTGTTACGGACTTCCTATGGCCACCTTCAGGCTCTATCATCAGACCCTGGATACCAGGCTTTATCATCAGATCAGCTCCATGTCATCATAATATTGCATTGCCAACCGGGAGATGAGCTAAATTTAACTATCAAGATTTCATTACAGATTACAAACAGACAACGGCACAGTTGAATAAATAAAACGTTGCATTTTGTGATAAAAACTATACTAACTATACTATACTAAACATAAATGAACGATAATAATTGCAAGCAAACAGCAGGATCGGAATAAAATATTCTAAGTCGAGTACAGCAGGTTGCGTACTCACGAGTAGTCGTATAAAAGAGACAATACACGTTCTATCTCGTTTCGAAATTTTCAATTTAACCGATTAATTTCGTTCCGCAGGAACGAATTTCTAACAAAATGGGCAAAACCGGTATCTTATTTGAACGGTTCTTTTACCGGTAACCGAGAACAGAAACGAAATCCTTTCCGTTCATGGCGGAGGGAGCGATAACGTTACGGCAAAAATACCGTTTTCCGATCCCTGATTACAACAAATACTAAAAAGTAGCATAAAATAAATATTTAAGGGGGCTCCCATACAACAAACGTGATTTTCCCTCCGTTTTTTTAAATAATGTACGACTCGCAGTTGGCCGGGGTTTTTAATAATATTAGTATACAAACATGTTACTTTTGTATATTATACCGTGCTTATACCTGATATTTTTATTATCAATTTCTTTATGATTTATGAACAAGCCACTTATTCCCATTCCTAAGTCTACGTCCACACAAACACTCAAAACGTATAATTTGTTAACGAGCAGTGGAAGCTTACGGTTGTGGGGAGCCACCCTTACTTTCCACGTTGAAAACGAAACGACGTATCTCCTAAAACACGCAAGCTAATAACATCGTAATAACCCAATAAATAAAGTACAAAATCGATTACTTTTACGTAAGCACTTGTGACTTTTCTCGTGTTTCATGTCGTTCATTCGTTTTGATGTAATGGAATTTATTTGTATCAATGTAAGGTTTAAATTTCGATTGCAGCTTCGAAGTATTATTGAATAAATGTTGATCGATTAACTATAATTTTGATAGTTTGTTTATTTATTGATTGAGATTGATACTTGGTGTTCTGTCAATTCAATTGTGTTTGTCATTTCATTTATGTTTTAAAACATAAGACTGTTTCATGTCTGCACAGGCGTTTAGTTTGTTGTTTAATTAAGTTAATTAAAAACATCTGTGCGTCCATCTTGCTAAAAAAAGTTTGAGATTGCAATTGCAATTTTTTTTAATCTGCCAAGTTCGAGGCGAATTCGTGCTTAGAGTGTTTCGTACTATCTCGCATTTTTTGTTACAATTAATTTAAGACGAGTTGGCCTAGTGGTTATGGCGTTAGTCGCGTAAGCTAAAGATCCGAGTTCGATCTTCGGATTGGCCTTCGTCGGTGTTGGTCTTTTTCTTTAGTATATGACATCTATTTTCAATTTACAATTAATTTGTTTAGGTATTTACCTACCTCTAAATGTGAACGGTTTAAGTAAAAGGTCCCACTTTGTCGCTTGTTTATAAGGTTCATCTCTAAATGAATCATTATGTCATTAGCGCTTTATTGGCAACTGACGAAGTGGTACCTTTTACTCAACAATCTCAAATAAAGACGCTGAACTCTCCATATTTGTGGTTTTCTTTATTTTTTCGAGCCTATGTACCTAGGTACCTACCTAGAGTTTAACCACGTTTTCGCTTTCAAGTTATTTTAAACGTCTTCTATGAAATTATGACGATTAACACTTACACAGTCTGTGCCATCAAAATCTAAGAATCAGCATAGTCGGATTTTATATTATTATGATTTAAATAATAATAACTAAATAATAAATATCAATCTTACACAAATCGACCTAGTCCGACAGTAAGATCAATAAGGCTTGTGTTGCGGGTACTAGACGATGATATATATAATAGATAGATACATATAACTACTTAAATACATAGAAAACATCCATAACTCAGGAACAAATATTTGTGATAAACACACAAATAAATGCCCTGACCAGGATTCGAACCCGGGATCCTGCTTCGTAGGCAGAGTCACTACCGACTAGGTTATGATTTGTCTGATAAAAAGCTTGAAAATCTAATTGGCCAATGATGTTCGAAGTCATTTTCTGTCAACTTAAGTCAAGTTTGAGAGTGACACTATCACAATAGACAGTAAAAAAATCTCAACAGTGTTGTCACAAGCGAGTTACCGTCAAAAACCTAAACCCTACGAAACTATTACTGTATTCCGTCAACGTTAACCCTAGCAAACATTAACACACATGTCAACATCCCCAATTAGAACTCTATTTTTAAAAGGCAATTAACCAATTTGTCACCGACAGTGGACGCTCGACTAACGATATTTTATTGCTGGCAACATTTTAGTGTCTTTGAAAATGGAACCGAACTCGCGCTGAAATCGCAATGGGGCGCGAAATGCGACGGTTTCGCGCCTTTGAGCTCTAAATATAAAATGGCTGACAGCTGACGGATGGCAGTATTGTTTTATTGCCGACATAATATAACTGGGACATTTCACGAGTACATTTTTAACAGAGTAGAGTACCTACGTCTGTGCTATCATGCTATGTTTCCTCGATTTGCTGTGCTATCACAAATAGAGTCAAACCACGTTTTTTTTCTCAGTAATTGAACTGTCAGACGTGTAAGTGTTATTTTAAACGTCAAAATTCAATGAAAGGAAACTTAGCATAGACTGACTCTACTGTGAAAGTGTTGAACGTCATAATTTCATAGAAGGTTTACGTTTAAAAAAGAAAAGGAAACCTGAAAAAATAATAGTAGTTTATGCAACAGTGATATAATAAGGAAGAACCAATTATGAACTGTTGCACTTGCATACGCTTGTTTTTCTCCGACAGCTATAAATAATAGCGAAAAAAGCAAAATTTGGCGAAGACGACCGGTTGGCGTTACTTGGTAGTGACCCTGCCTGCTAAGCCAATGGTCCTGGGTTCGAATCCCGGTAAGGGCATTTATTTGTGTGATGAACACAGATATTTGTTCCTGAGTCATGGATGTTTTCTATGTATTTATGTATTTGTATATTATATATATCGTTGTCTGAGTACCCGTAACACAAGCCTTATTGAGCTTACTGCGGGACTTAGTCAACTTGTGTAACAATGTCCTGTAATATTTATTTATTATTTATTTATTAAAATCTAAAAAGGTGGCAGAATGTGGAAGATGTTGTATGCCCACTAAATAAATAAATAAAATACAACAGTGGTCATATATTGTATGAAAATCCATAGGAGCAGTGTTCTTATGGAATAACATAGACAACGTTATAATGTATACTTTTTTAACATCGCTGTCAGTCATCTATTAATTCACAGATAGAAGTGCTGGAGTAGAAAAAAATATTTGTATCACAATGCCGATACGTTGTGCGAGGAAGCAACCAGCTCCTCGGTCACCAGTTACGTCATCCAGACGTGACGGGATTTCTTTAAAAAACTTGCGTGCGCTCTGGCACTCCATAGACCTAGGTATATATACTTTCGACCCCAAATGGTACAAAATGGTAAAACTCTGTGTCCAGATTTTCAACATCAAATTCAGTATTTCAAACAAAAATTACGGGATGACTCACACTAGAACGGGACGGGACGATCTGTCAGTTTCTATAGAAAACGTCACGTGACATTCGAGGGCTCCGAGCTATCACGTGATTCTTTCTATAGAAATTCCCGATCGTCCCGTCCCGTCTAGTCCCGATCATCCTAAAACTATATTTAAAAAGTAAAGTACTTATTAAAGAAACAATTATAATTACAATTTTCCCCACAAATAACTGCTAATACAGCTAAAACCCGAAGAATTAAATTATACGATTATGTCGACTTTCCTTATTCTTGATTTACGGCAAAAGTTCAAAGCAGGCAATAAATTACTGCTTGGCCATCTAAATATTTTCACTCAAAGAACTGTCTCGATTTTAATACTTTATTAATTTTGTTTTTAAGTGGATTCGTTTGAAAATTATAAGCAGTATAAGTAACTACCACAATTTTTAAGGAAAAATTGTCGGCCTACCCCGAGACTCGAACTGGCGACCGGGTTCACACTAATATTATTTATTTATTTCATAAAAAAGGTACAAGTGACATTACAGCGTAGACACCAATGCGTCACCAAAGATATATATATGTAATATATATTTACTAACAATTTACTACAATGACGTAAAACATTAAAAACTAACCTCCAACGTTTCAAGGGCGACATTGGCCCCATGGTCCCGGAGAAAGACCTCAGTCTTTGTAAATTTATAATATGTGAAAACGCAAGTTTAAGAAACGCAAGGTTTTGGTAGATATCGCGAAACGTCTGGTTGATGTTACTGGTGAAGGAAGAGCTGGTGGCTTCCTCGCACAACGTATCAGCATTGCGTTGCGAATCGCAACGCAATGCTGATACGTTTGTATCGCAACTTGCGATACAACGAGGAAATGCCGCCAGCATTCTAGGTACAATGCCACAAGGACCTATTTTAGATCTAAGGTAGCTTGTGACTTACTCTACACCCTGTATTTATTGCTTCTGTTAAATTCGACACGTTTGCTTCGTACGTTAATAGGAGCTACGAGCTACGTGGTATATGAGGTACTTATGTCGCTTTTTATTGAATTCGAAAAAAAAAATAATTTTTTTTTTAGTTTTTTATACAAAATAAATTTGTAAAAGGTCCTTTAGAGTTGCACCAAAGTAAGGTAAAGGTGCCTAATACCGAGGGTGCCAAATTTGGCACCTATTACCGTGGCATTCCGAAATACGCATTTTAAAAGCAAACCAATCAACTTCCTTTTAAATATATTTTATATGGACGAAGCTTATATAATTAGCTAACGGACCTGATAGTGCTAGTCTGTGTAAGTGAAACAAAGAGCGTGCAATTCGTCAGTTACCACGACGGCAGCACTGGACGAGGACTTGCCATACAAACGCGCGACGACACAAGTATGTGTAGTCGAACTTTATAAAGCATTTACATTATAACTAAAGCAATTTTAGTAATGTTGTAGTTTTTATACGGTCAAACATAGTTTTATAAACAACCTCTTAGTACTGTTTAAATATTTTTAGCCTCGAAATACGTTTAAAATTAAAAACAAAATACAGCGGTGATAGGCGCTGTTTTAAGTGTGGTTTTTAATTCCGTGGTATACCACGGAAATAGTTAAAAAGGTAGTTTTGCTTTTTATGCTTTATTTATTTTATATGTCATCTAATATGTACTTTCTTACATTTAATCCAAACTTGATCTATTCACGCTAATAAATATCTATTTCCGTTGTATGGAAAGTATCCGGCAAACCGTTAATTTGTAGCAATAACTTCAGGACTGATTTTCTAGTTTCTATAGACACCCTTAATTCGTTTCATTGTTTAAATATTGAGATATTTAGCGAAATTTACCTACCAGTTATGTAATTTTGGTTCTATACAAAGATTGTAATATGTATTATTGATTTCTAATTTAAAAAACACGGTGTACTAATGTTTTTATCAGTCGGAATTAGGTTTTACAATACTCTAAAGTAAACCTATTACCGATTGTACGATTACATTACCCTCGGTAATAGAATGTATGGGAATCTATTTCCGACCCATTCTATATTTGTTGAGTCGGTGATGGGTTCTCAAAGAAGTATCTTTTACCGAGTGATATATTAGTATAGGTATTTCTTAATTTCGTAGTTGCAAAGAGAAATGAATTAGTATAACAGCGGAAAAAGTAATTTAATTTTACTTTTATAAAATTTGGAATCTTAGAATGACGCATATTACGATTACGAACGACTTACAATTAGTTATCAGGTGTTAAGGTCAATGACCCTAAGTTTTTTAACCCTCGGTATTATGTTTCGGATGTAAGGTCAATGCCCCCGAGTCGGGTTTCCAATACCGATGGTAGAAAATTGCTGTTTTCTTTACCATCGGTAATAAAAGCTCATTTCGCGGTAATAGAATCAAAACCTGCACACTACCACGGTAATAGAAGATTTGGGCATTTTGGTTTCAATAATTATTTTAACAAATAAAATACACGAAAACGAGTCCAAAAATATACTACGCTGAAGAATAAGTAAACCCTCTTTAATATAAAAAATATGTTCGGTCGCAAAAGAGCTTCGACACCCATAATTTTTTGGAGTCATTTGAAATGTTGCTATTTACCACGGTATTAGGGGCCTTTACCTTAAATGACAATTATGACAAAGCTAACGTTAGTCATGACAACACATGCCAAAACACAGCATAGTAGGTAGTTTAGTAACCTTTTACCCTGGTTCAACGAATAAATTGATTTATTGAATATCTCAAAAACTACCTATAGTTAAGACACTAGTTTTTTAGAGAAATTAACTCGAATAAACTTGAAGAATCTGAAGGCCTAGTATAAATTTTTATCTCTTTCATTTGACATTTACTTCTCGATCGCGTCAGCGTATCGAGAGTTCAAATTATATTTGCCGTTTATAAAAATCATCCGGCTACTTTCATATTTTGACCTCTCAATACGCTAACGCGGTCGAGAAGTACCTAATGTCAAATGTGACAAGTAAACATTTATACTAAGCCCTTAAAGAACAGAAATAACCAAAATTATATTTTGTTTGTTTGAAATAAATAGTTTTACCCCAAATTTTTATAGTCACAATAACAAGACAAAACATGAAACCCGACCACCATCCATCACCGGCCGTTTGAGCGAGACGCGACAAAACGCTCGTTAAGCTTTACCGACTTTGTTAATTGTTATTTGGCACCAAATTAGACTCAAACCCAGAGTAAGTATGGAGCGGACGTGGATGTGACAATTTAAAGTTAATAGCTTCAAGCACAATAGAGCTAGTACACAAAAATCGAACGATTGCGGATTTGTATTTCCATCTCTGTCACAATTGGAAATTAGAGTGCTTTGCTATCTCCCTTTCAACGTGTTGGAATGCTCTGATATTGCTCTGATTAGCAATAAAATAATTAGTGTTTCGACCCCAACGTGAATTGGCGACCCCTATATCTAAAATAGGTTCTTGAGGCTCACCTGAACCAATTGAGCTCACCTCACGTTCTAACTTTAAAAAATCGATTTATCTGAACTAAATTTCTCGAGCCGACCAACGATACGTGATTTATCGTCGCAAAAACATACAAAAAATACTTTTTATAGTTAATTTATTCATGAATTATCCTTGCACTTTTGAAGTGACTGTACATTAATTAAATACAATATAATAACGAATAAAATACATATAAAACAAACTGCACCAGTGTCACGAAAATGAATAAGTCAATCTATTTACAAATAGTTTCTTCTACAAATTATTTGGAAAATAAAATATAATTTTTGTTGCATTAAAAAACTGTTTTGCCCGCCTCAATACCAATCCGGCGATTTTTACATATTCTGTCCCTCTCCAACACACATGTGACATCTCTACATTCACACTCAGTCTAAGGTTATTTAGCACCAAATTAGACAACAGTTTGACATGCGTATTGATTGCGTTTAGTCTGCGGCGCGCTGGCGGCATGTTAATTCGAATTCTTCTGCCGTTGGCACATGTGTCAGGATGTGGCGACAGGGCGTTTAGAAGTTTATGGCCCAATGAGTCAATGAAATTAGAATTAATTAAAGTTTCTAATAGGCATGATGACTGAGAAGCCAAACCATTGGAACAGTGTATAGAATGGATCTACCTATATATATATAGCAACCCTTAAAGTTTTTCCACCAGTTTTTTTCTTTCCCTAATACGGTTTGGCATAATTTGTCCTAATATTGTTTTCCCTAACATCGTTTTAATTTTAACCTACTTTTCTAGCAGCGATTCGACTGTTTGTGAGGTCATGGTTCTAACCTAACCGACTCTTCTAACAGCTATTCGGTTGTGATAAGTTGTTTTTGTGTAATAAATCAATTATGACAAATTGATCGTTAGGGATTATGATCATTAGGGCAAAACAGTAAAGGCTAGTCATTTCAGGACAAACGATTTTAAGGATGTCGATGGAGACCCGTTTCATTTTTGTTTGGTTATATCTAGCTAGCTATAAGTACCTACAATCTGGAGACCACGAAGCACTTCTTTCGTTCGTTCGTCTGTTTGCCTCTCAATCGCTCTTCCATACTCGAGTGAGGCAAATATATGACGACGTTTCCTCTCTTAAATTCTAAACATAAGTATAATATTATTGGTAAACAACTTCTTCCCACTAACTCAACTAAGTTTTTTCCATGTCATTCATTAGTACGTCCCCGTCCCTAATTAAATGTCAATGGCATTGGCAAGCCGTCAAAATAAAAAATACACGCTCATTGACAAAAGTGAAGACAAAAATGAAAGCGTAAAAAATATTAACATAATGGCAAACAATCCAAAATGATACTTTACGAGTTTACGCAGTGACTCGGATATCATTGTTTGGCGCCCTTCTGGCTGTCAAAAACGTCAAAAGTCGGCCATTTTCCGAAAACGGGCGCGAATCGACTGCGAAATAACAATCTTATCATTACACCTTTACAGCTATAAGCCAATGAAAATTTAACCTTAAATCAATAACGTTAAGAACCCATATCAAACTTGTTGACTGAAAAATTATAGTTGTGTTCGAAATCCAAAAACAAAATAGAATGCAACATCACACAACAAAAAACACTTCTAAAATGTGCTTTATCGCAATTATATAAGAGTCATTTGTTGATTTGACAGCGGTAAAATAAACATGGCCGTGTTATTGGAATTAGCGACGCGCTTTAAGTGCACTCAACTAGCCGTAAGATTGAAAGCAAAAGGAATAATTCTATGATCTAAACAAATATCATAGTGAACCTTAACTTCATCAAAATAAAATTGAAATTTAATTTAAATACAACAGCTACTTAATATGTTTTGATGGTTACGTGAATAGTGATGTGACATGACATTCATTCGACACTTTAGGGGTCCGATTCGGAATCGGAGTCTTATTTCGTTTTAATGCGTTTATTGTTGTTTTAAAAGGTTTATGGCGTTAACTTTTAGTGATTTGAATTGCTGATTTGTTGAAAGGGTTTTTTATAAAGGAAATTGTGCATGATACAGAATATTTATTTTCCTGAGATTTATTAATTAGGCACGTCATGCTCCATTAAGTTTACAAGGAACATCACATCTGAGTTTTGGCTTTCGAAACTGTATGTACTCGTACTTATCTTCAATTTACTCCTCTCTTAACTTAGTTTATAATAAGTATTGTACGTATTAAGGAAACAAAATGGCTTAAATAAATTAATTTGTACGTTTAACGAACTATCGTGTTGACTAGGTACTTACTTGTAACATATGCTTTTTTTACAAAATGATATTGAAAGCCACAATACTTACCTACTTCCTAAACAAGTCTATTCCTACTAAAATTCTCAAATAAGTAGGTACAGGAGAGAGCAAAAGTTTTTTAAATATTTTAATTTGATTTTTTTTTAATATTTCGGTAACGAATAAAAAAAGTATTTAATTCAGGCAATCAGTTCCCATATGCTTACATCTAAAAATTAAATGAAAAAAATAAAATAAAAATTAAGCTTAACACTGTAGAGGGGTGCAACTCACATTAAAATAAAATTAATAAAGCTCGCGTGTTAAAAGAAAGTGAACTTTAAAGACTATTTAATAATACTCAAATAAAATATATTACATGTAGGTATGTAAGTAGTTAAGTACTTAATATTGATAGTTTGTTTATTTTGTATAAAACGATAAAGTAAAAACGGCGTCTATTTGCTTGCAAACCGAAAACTAAATATAGTGAACTTATTTTAATATAGTGAATATTTGCGACACTTTTTATAAATATCAGGACAAAAATAAAAGCAAAGACAGTTGCGAAACTTAGAAATTCTTAATTGTAAATTAACCTTATAATTTTGTTTGTTTGCAATGAATTAGTTTTTTACATGTAATTAAGGACAATAAAATTTTCTTTTCAATAAATTTGTATTCAAGATTATATTCGTATACCTAGATTATATATGTACATGGATTAAATATCATAGTGACCTGGAACTGTTGCTCTCGATTGTAATTTGGCCTGTACGTATCCATTTCCATATCTGTCAAAAAATAAATAGTGCTGTCCCACCCCGTCCAGTGTGAGTCAGCCTTACAATACAATACAATACAATAACTCTTTATTGCACCTCAAAACAACAAAAATTACACAAACTGGTATAGATTACACAAGAAAAAGAGGCAAACAACAGGCGGTCTTATCGCCTAATAATAATTTTATTAAAATTTTTAGCCTTAATGCTTTTATATCACTTTAATCATTTATATCATACCAATTTTACAAGTTATGTCATTTGCCTGGCCGTTAATTTTCCCACTAAATAAACATTGACTAAGTATATCGGAGATGATCTAAACATATGATTTTATTTCATTGTTTTTGGTAATGCGTTATGACGACCGGTTGGCGTAGTTGGTAGTGACCCTGCCTGCTAAGCCGATGGTCCTGGGTTCGAATCCCGGTATGGGCATTTATTTGTGTGATGAACACAGATATTTGTTCCTGAGTCATGGATGTTTTCTATATATTTATGTATTTGTATATTATATATATATATATATATCGTGGTCTGAGTACCCGTAATTCTTGAGCTTATTGCGGGACTTAGTCAATTTGTGTAAAAAAAATGTCCTATAATATTTATTTATTTATTATTATTAATGCGTATTTTAGGGTTGGAAGCACTTGTGCAGTTTAGAGAGGAGCTTGTTGATAATTTATTTCCTACCGCTTCCTTATTCATAAAAAAACAACTATACTTATTAGTGAAAGATTTATGTCTTAGCATTCCATTTCCTCCAAAAAAAGTTTTTCTTGAGATCGTTCATTTCATGCTGATTAATGTTTGAATATTTTATTTTTTATCAGGCGCCGCTAACCTAATGTCAACATCGTATCGAATTAGAAACAATTCAATAAGCATAACAAGATAAATGAAACCGCTCGGGATCAAACGTCGGCTGAACGCGTGCCGTGCCATCGTTTTGTCGCTAATGAAAGGAAATTAAAAAAAAACAGTTCTCATTTCAAAACTTGAAACCGACCAATCACAGCGGCGGAGCGTGATTGCTGGGCGTGACTATGCTCATTACTTACGAGCCAGTAATCAGAGCGGGTTCCACTAAAATATACCCGTCTTCTTCTTATGCTTGGTTTTGAGTGTGGAAGAAAGGGAAGGGAGCTTGATTGTGGAAAGCAATTTGGACGGATCGTTGATTCACAGCGTGTTTTAATATTTAATTTTATGGTCATATTAATGTTGTTATGAATAAGTTGATTCTATTATGGGGATTTATAGGGGGCTGAAATGACGCTCAGTTAATGGATGGTATGAAATTTGGGGAGCTGTGTGTGAATTAAGTGTTAGAGATGGATAATTTGGTTCTGGAGATGCTTTGTTTGTTTTATTACTTGTCATTTGTACACGACTATAATGACTTTTGCATAAGTAATATTTCTTTTGATATTTTTAATATTTTAGTCAAATAAATCCTATATTTTCAAGGCATGGTTTTTAAAAATAAAACATCTATTTATGTGGTAAGGAATTTCACAGTAAAAATGTGCACCGTAAGCCCAATTATTTGATAATTAGATAAACATTCTAGGATCGGTTTGTATCGATTTGTATCTAGGTGACAGTTACAAATGTTACATATAACTTACAATTACTCGGGTATCTAATTAATCTGCCATGATACCTACTATTAGATTAATTAATTAATTTACTAAAGAAACATATTGCGTGTAAGCACAGCACATAAGTATTTTAATAGTTAGGATGTTTTATAATATTCTACTAATTTAATTTTGTTCTTAGTTATTTTATTTAAGTCTTTCCCATCACGGAACAATGGTGTTCCGGACCTTTGGGAGGCGTGCGCGGAGCCGAAGCCAACACGCAGAGGCCCTTTCGACAATTTAATGAAATGTAAGGGGTACACCGAGCGGATGTTGCACCTGCCCGAGTCATGGGACGCACGCAGAGGCAGCACCCGCCAGGGTGTATAGACTATTGAGATTTAATGGAATCTAAAATATGCTGGACTATTAGGTGAAAGCGGTGGACTAAATACTGGGTTATGGAGAATAAAATCGGACGTCTGCCTAACAAAACGGTAATCAATTTTATTTCCGGCAGACGGTGACTCGCCCACATAAGATGGGCCCCCACAAAAAGCGACATCTAAGATGGCTCGAGGGCAACACCGGTATGAGGGCTGGGGGTAGAGAGGTGTCACTGGACTTTAAACATATAGCCAACTCGCCACTTAGGTTTCCACATCTACCCTCGAGAACACAGCTCTCGCGACCCCACTCTGGACGGCCGGTTAAGGCAAGCCAGAGGCGGAGGACTTGGTCGGACGACGGAGTCCCCCAGGAGCGCTCAGGTACGTGGGGTCGCTACTCCCCAACAGCTCGCCACAAGCTGCCCTGCGTTGACTGATTGCACCGGTGGAAACCAGTGGGCGATGGGGTCGTCACATCCCTACGCCATTTTATTTAAGTTATTTTTAATTTGTTTTTTTTTTGTTGGATGTTTTATTGTTACATACTCAAAGACATAATATAATATATATTAATGAATCAATTGTTGTGTTGTTTAGTATCGCAGGTGGGTGTATTTTATATATTTAATGATCTATTGTGTTTGTTGTTGCTTTGGTATAAAATATTCTACCCGCAGAGCCAATTTGAGAAGCTAATGCTACTTATGTTAGGGCTATTCCATACTGTATCTTGTAATACATAATTACTTTATTAAACGAGATATTTACCATGTATATCATCTCCATGTCTATGTTTATTTATTATGTGTGTTTCCGTTTTAAATAGCCCCGCTCTACTATATTATAGTACTGTAGGTATCTTGTTTCGGTAGGTAGATTCTCGTATTTTCTGTAAATTTATGTAGTTGTAAGCCTGATTTAGCCTTTTCGAAATATGTAAGTACTTATTCCAAACTTCTAACCGAGATAAGTAGCAATTTGGCAGACACACGGATAGACAAACAAACTAGGATCATGT
This sequence comes from Lathronympha strigana, assembly GCA_949128165.1. Taxonomy (NCBI): domain Eukaryota; kingdom Metazoa; phylum Arthropoda; class Insecta; order Lepidoptera; family Tortricidae; genus Lathronympha; species Lathronympha strigana. The sequence goes on along the minus strand of OX421926.1, from coordinate 8,518,439 downwards.
GGGTTTCAATTTTATACAGTTTAACAAGTGCATTATTTTAAATAAAAACTAACCAATTTTAAAGTTGGCCATAAATAGGTATACGTTCGGGTAATCCGTCGGATTTGCATAGCGGACATGTCCGCCGGACAAATTGTCCATACATTGATTGGCAGATCCGGCGGATATATATGCCTGAACACATATGGCCGGGTATAAAATTTAAACTAAGTAATTCATTTTGATACTGAGGTTGAAATGTTGATATACCGATGTACCTATAAGTATTATTGAATATTATACAAGCCACGGTTCTCGATTGTGTACTTAGCTAATGATAAAGACGGAGAGCTAGCTACGGAAATAGGTAGGTATGCAATTTATAAAGCCACAAAAGTCACGAAACCCCTCTAGTTAGAGGAATGTCGTCGCTCTACTACTTAATTGCAAGTTTGCAACCCTATTTCCGTAGCCATCTCTTATACAGTACAGTAGAGATGTCGATACAACTCGCTTTCATTAATTGCCCATGCACTTTTGAACGCGTGTGTACCCAGACAAAATTAGTTTAGGAGAAATCATTGTTTTAAACATAAAAGGTAGGTAGGTTGTTACCTATACTAACTAGAAAATGCAACACAGTTTATGATTTGTATAAAATCACCGGTTTTGCATTCCTCAATACTAACTCTGAAGAAAGAATTCTGTTCCATATTTTTTTTTATATAGAGATCGTAAGCTATTCACTTCCTGGCCCGAGTCATCCTTAAGTGATCATCTCTCAGAAAATGGTGGTAGGAATTCCTGTATTTCTACTATACTGCACCGAAATTTCCGAAAAACGTACGATCACTGTCAATAAGCCACCATTGTGCAAAGTTCCTATTACTCACTTTGTAAAGGTATTTGATACACTCAAGTATTTGTCGGTATTGATAAGTGTTTGTGAGAAACGGCTGCGAGACAAGACTAGAAACTGTAATTTTATGATAGCCAGCTGTCAAGCGGATCTTGAAAATGGATTAGTTAAAAACATACGTTTGTAGCTTTCAAGTTGGTCTACAAGATTTAAGTATGTATTTACCTAGTAGTGTAGTTATACTAGTTATATATAAAAATAAAATACAATTATTTCAGACTAATGTCCCTAGATGCAGTTATAGTTGAATTATGCAAGTTGTTTTAATATAAAATAATACGTTTACATAGGTTTTGATAGCACAGACCGTGTTAAGTAGGTAAACGTCAAAATTTTATAGAAGTTTGACGTCCAAATTACTCAACACCTGCGTAGTCTAATATCAAAATCGATGCAAACATAGCTTGGTCTGACTCTAATAGCTCTTAAACGCCACTCACAAATGTAGTTGCTTAATTATTACTTATTATTAATTATTTTAGCCCCTACATTAGGTATATAGTAACGGTACCGATCATGGAACATTTAAGAGCGAATTCGGAGTATTTTTGATATTTCTCTGATACCTGTAAAAGTTGTACTTACTGCTAAATGAGTTAAGAGTCCTCTAATTGTATAATTATAAAGTGTTTTATGTAATAAGATATCTTTATCGGTTTCAAAATATGGTCAAATGAAAACGCATCTTTTTTGAACCGATAATGGGTTCCAGTGAAAACTACCAATATCACTTAATATAAACATTTCTGCAGTAAAAACTGATTGCAGGTTAATCTTGATTCGTGGTTGACTCAATAAACGAAACACATACTGGTTTAACAAAGGAATAAAAAATTGTGACGGTAATTTTCAGCTTAATCCGCTGATATCAGCCCAACCTTCTTCTTTCTACTACCATTTCGAACCGACAAAACATAAATTTCCAAAAACTTCAATCATATGCACATATCACTCGATGTTAAAATGATTCCAGAAAGTAAAAACGACTTCATATGGATTTTTTTCATATAGCATCTTATTAGTCATTAACTCATTACTCATACCTCATACGCCGGCCACTATCAATGTGTTTACTAAGTATATCACTATAGTTACAGTAAAATGTATCCTGAACTGTTCTATTATGCCAAATATTATATTATTATTGATTGATTATGCCAATTCAAATCATTTTCTAATTTCCAACAATACAAACCATGCAAACATAATCAAAAGCAAATAACGATAACTATTAGATGCTTATCTATATCTTGACATATCTAATAAAATATCTTTAACCAAACGACACGAAAACGCGAAGTTATCTTACAAGTAATAGCCGCAATCAATTTGGAGGGGGGAGTGGGGAAAATTGTCCGCTAATGACGGCAAGGAGGGTTCAAACGAGCTAGCCCACTAGCATGAGAAATATTTTCAGTCTCATGACACTATGTAGGTACAATGTATCGTGAAAAATAGTATAATATAAACTTAAAATCGTTTTTAAATCACATTGTTTGTTCACTGCGCTAGCTCAATCCCTTCTGCTTCCCATTCTTGATTATGCCGACGTTTGTTACCTGGACCTTACTGAGGAGCAACTAAACAAGCTGGAGCGGCTGCAAAATGTATGTATTCGCTTCATTTTTGGCCTGCGGAAATTTGATCATGTCTCTAGCTTCCGTTCACAACTCAAATGGCTACCTATTCGACGTCGGCGTAATATGCATATCCTTTCTCTTCTTTATAGCACATTGTTTATCCCGTATACTCCAAACTATCTCAAAGAGCGGCTTAGTTTTATGTCTTCCCTTAGGTGTTCTCATAATCTCCTCCTTGATTGCGCCCCCGCGGTCGTTAAGTAAGTTTTACAATAAATCCTTTAATTTTCAATCTGTAATTTTGTGGAATGCTGCTGCCTGCTAATCACGCTAAATTAACGTAGGTCAGTATTAAGTAAGTAAACATTCAATAAAGAAAAGTACGCAAACAAAAAAGCTTTTTTTTTCATGTTAGAATATTCTATAATATGAAGAACCTACTCGTATCTATTAAAAATAGTAATTGCATAATGGCAAACCATTTATTCATGTCATAAAATATTCCTTTCTGTATGAAACTTCTACTAAGCGAAGCACAAAACGATGAATTCACCGAGTGCTGACACTGGCAAAACACTCTGATCACCACCAATTACCAGTGTGTAAGTACTATATCCACAAACACATCTCTACATCTCTCTCTAACTCGCACTAATAGCTTATATCTTACCCTTTCTAACGTCATACAATAGACTTCTTCATCATTTGCGTCCTAGTACAAAATGGTTGGTTCTCGTATTTTCGTATTAACAAAAATCTACTTTAATTTGAAGAAGACAGGACTTATAGTTATAGACGCAGGAGTTGTATTCGTCTTAAACGACGTACACAGAAAAAACGAGCTTAATTTCCAACGTTAAGGTTTATTTTCCAAGAAAACTATTCTAAATATAAGACTTAAAGCAAACAAGAGGCGTGATAATGACAGCAGTATTAAGCCGCTAGTAATAGAGCTTATATTCGCCCAGCGAGTATTAATAAAATGTTTGAGTACACCCCGAGTGTAGGCGTGGCGGAATGGGTCGCTATAGTAGCGCCTTGGTCGCGCGGTGTGCGGACGTGTTCAAAAATCGAACTCCGATTCCGAAAAGCACATCACTATTCGTGTGAAAATGTCTGTGTTTATTTTTAACAAAAGAAGACTGTTGGTACAACTTTAAATAGTGTGCGTGATTTAAATTAAAAAAAACACGTCTATAAACGAAATACAGTTAATTGGATTTTTATAGTGTTCGTAATTTGAATATTAGAATTAGAACTAAAGTGTCGTGTGATTTGAAAATGGAACAACAAACAGAAACGCAAGCGAAAAAACCAAAACCGTTTTCCATAGACTCAATAATCGGTAACAATCGGAAATCTCCCGAAATCGACATCGAAAACCAATCAGAACATTCTAGAAACTCAGAAGAAGAGGAGGAAGATAGAATGAGATATTATTTTAATGCGCCGTTTATACAGAATGGGTCGATACCGTTTTTGTTAGGTTATGAGCCGTGGCTGTCTAGGGTTTTAGCGCCTGTGCCTCAAGATGGGAGGGAAAGAGAGGAGAAGATGGAGAGTCCGGTTAGTGTGGGGAGTGAAGAGAGCGACGGCGGAGAGGATAATACGCAAGGTTTGTTTCTTAACTAAGTACTTGTAATTATTTTAAGTACTAGTGGTTCATCCGAATGTGAACTCGCGGCCCCTATATCTTGGCAACCCATTGACCGATTCGGCTCATATTCGAACTTAAAAATTCTATTTATTTCAACTAACCACCTGCCAAATCTCACGACGATCCGACCAACGATTCTCGAGTTAGTTATCGTCGAACGAACATACATATTTTATTTTATTTTATTCATAAGGCACACAAAACAGACAACATTCATTACATTATTACAGCAGCTATATGTGGTAGGTATAAAATAAGAATGCCGTCCAAAAAAAAACAACAATGAGTAAAAACCTGTCCTAAAATTACAAATTACATTTTTTAACACAATAAATGAAATTTAAATTAACAAATTAAATAAATCAAAATTATAAAGTGTTCAATTTAATTCTTGTTATGGTATACGATGGCCAAGAACTTCAACAACTTGCCTCTTAAATACCGCTAACCGTATGTTGAAAATATCGATATCGTTATTTTTTGAGACCAAATCATTATACTGACGACACATTTTAACTATTGGATTATAGAAAGAGGTATTATAATGTACATACAAATATACCTACATACAAACATACATACAAAATTACACAGATACGTACATACATTCATACAAACGACGGAGTGTCCAAGTAGATTGAGATAATTTAACTCAATATGTTAAAATAAGCATGTTCTGTTTAAAAAAAAAATTTCTTAGATCAGAATTTGGGCGTTTTTATTTTTTGTTGTAAAAAAATCATTATTTGAAAATGTTACATTTTTTATTTGTTTTCTATTCAGAATCGCGAGCTCTTTCAATCCTAGTAGGAGAAAAAAAGTGTATCAGATTTGGTTTCCATTCCGCCACCATCATTCATTCATAGATTTATTATGGCGGTAGCGCAATGGAAAGTTTGACAAATGTATGGAAAATTTAGTACACTTCTTTTCTCCTACTAGGATTGAAAGAGCTAGCGATTCTGAGTAGAATAGAAATAAAAATTTCCAATTTAGCAAAAAAATATTTTTCTACAACAAAAAATAAAAATGCCCATTTACCGAGATATTTGCAGTTTAAGGTCAGGCATTTTGGCTTTGGGACAGAAAAATTTGGATGACCTAACGGCTAACCACATTCTTCATGTGCCTCTCCATTATTGGAGGTTGGCAGTCAGCTTCTTGAAGTTTTCCTTGTCATGAGCCAGTCTGAGCAGTTGCTCAACGGTCCTGATCCCTGTCCACTCCCGGATGTTACGGAGGATCTTGCGTCGCCCAGGTTTTCTTTTCCCAGATACTTTTCCCATCATGATGGTCTGGAGGAGAGAATACCGATCATTCCGCAATACATGTCCGAGATACGCAACCTTTCTTTGTTTCACAGTGCGGACAAGCTCTAGGTTTCACCACACCTAACCTCTAGGTCTAACCACATTACAAACATCAAACTTTGACGGAGCCATATCTGCTTTATTTGCCTAACCTACTTTGGATGTATTCATATCTTTGTTGTTCGACTGTACCTAGTCAAGAATTGTAACCAAATTTAATTAAAAAAAATTGGTAAGTACCGAAGAGTTTTAGTGTCGATCGATAGATTTTCGTTGTACAGGCCCAGAAACGGAATCATACCTAACTGCCGGCCATATATCGCTTTATAAATCCTACATAGGTAGGTATATGTATCTATATCAAAATCCCGAATTTTGTAATGCCGACCTATCAAAATTCCGATCATCAAAATTCCGACTCTTAACAGCACTACTAATAATTGAAGGCATTTAAATAGTTATTTATTATACAAGGGGGCAAAGTTGTTGTTTAACTCTCGGGCTTATATTGAGACCCGAGCAAGCGAAAGATTCCAAAATTGAGCCACGAGCGTAGCGAGTGGTTCAATAACTGGAATCTTGAGCTTTACGAGGGTCTCAAGGCACGAGAGTTGAACAAACTTTGCCGCCGAGTGTAATACAACATTTTTCCCCTCACTATTGCGAGGAAAATACAGACTAAATACGATTATAAATCTTATCCACATGTAAGTTATCTTGAAGAAACCATCAAAAATAAATTTCAAAATTTGTCATAGAGTAGATACGCTCCTGGTACTTAGATATTACCAACAGCTTACCAAGTGCGGGATAAGACATGATCACATGACCAATTTAAAGTGTGACCTCCGATTGCGCATATTTACTATGGGCATATAGGACTCACTTATACTGGACTGGTGGTAAGTGATAAGAATTAGATTACTTTGCCCCACATGTGGATAAAATGCGTTTTTCCACGCTAGTTTTAAAGGACAAAACAGCGCTTTCTGAGCTAGTGAGGGGAAAATTCTTTTGTGTATTCGACATTCTAAATTTTCGTGCATTCATTTAATTTTAAGCAATAAGCAATACACTGAAATCGCACTGATACAGTTCAAAAATATTTAATCTGTTAAATCGTACCTATGAGCGTGAGCTATGACATGGCTATGGCTTTTTTAAAAGGGTCAACGCGCATGTAACACCCTTAGAGTTGCAGGCGTCCATAGGCTACGGTGACCGCTTACCATCAGGCGGGCCGTGTGCTTGTTTGTCACCATCGTAGTATAATAAAAAATAATAAAAAGGTCTTGACACTCTTGACAGACGGACGGACAACTAAGTGATCTTATAAAGGTTCGGTTTCTTCCTTTTCAGGTACGGACCCCTAATAACGTATAAAATGTTACGCCCGGATCCATGGCCTCCTATTCCCCGTTGCTACGCCACTGGTTTATCCTCAACGAGGTGAAATCAATGCCAAAATATTTCACCTCCTTGTCTCTACGTATTTTTAGAATAAAATGTCTTGATTCGAACCCACGACCTCTGAACACCGGTCAAATCGCTCTGCCAATTGAGCTATCGACGCCCGATGTACCCCGGCGAATGTTTCCACTATTTCTTTAATTTGTTTATACGCCTTAGGGAGACGCGTAGCGACATTTACCGAAAGTGTTAAACACTTGTACGACATCGATGTTCTAAGACATTTTAGAAATCGTCGATAACAATGCGCTACCCCAAACTAAACTAATTTTAAATAGAAAACTCCCGTGAGTATTAGACATATTAATATACTTAGACCGGGTTACTCACGTCTATAAAGTCGAAAATAGCCAAAATATGTCGAGCTATTTTCGACTTTATAGACGTGAGTAACCCGGTCTAAGTATATTAAACTAATTTTCTCGACGCGGAGAATTTTACAATTTTTCTGTCGGTGCTTATATGTACGAAAATTAATTTGATATTTCCCAACCGCTTTTCGGTGAAGGAAAACCCAATGAATCCCAGTAAGGCCTAGTTTACCATCTGGGTCATCTAATAGGTCCTTGAGGCATTGTACCTAGGATGCTGGCGGCATTTCCTCGTATCGCAATGCTGATACGTCGTGCGAGGAAGCCACCAGCTATTCGGTCAGCTCTTTCGTAAAACTAGTGCCTACGTCATATCTTGGGATTAGTTGGCAAAGCGGAACAGCTCCCTGGGCCGCGGCATAAGCCGGGAGAACCATAAGAAGAACCATTGATAAGTGTTCAACTTCTTTACGATGCGGAACTCTAAAAACGCATATTCCTCAACAAACTGACTCTCACCATGAGTTGTACGCAACTGTATTCGATAGCGACTGCAGCGCTCGATAGTATGTCCATCTCGCTCCTACCATTACTCTGGCAGAGCGAGACGGACATATCCCCGAAGACCCAGTCCCTCTCGAATACGGCCACATACAACTCATGGTAAACACACTGCTCTTTTCATAACTCCTTTTATTTGTACCCCAATCAACGAGGGTGACTCCGATTAGCGCCGCTTGATTTGTACTCCGGTCAACAAGGGCCCTAGTCCGATTTGTTTCGCTCCTCGGATTTCACGCTACTCGATACATCTGCGCCGTGAAATTGTCACGAATTTGTCACAAACCGTTCAAATGTGACAGTGACAGCTGCTCGTTGAGATTTCTTGCCAATTTTAATTGTCATAACCGCTCTGTGCATGACTATGCTGAGGGTCCGAATATTGTGAGTTCCTATAATTGGCTCTTTGTTTTCATTATCAATGTATAATTTATGATTACAGCTGTTGGTTCTCCGAATAAAATAAAATAAAATAAAAATAAAAAAATAAAATATAGTATATTGTGTCACAAGGAATCAAAATCCATCAAAAGCGTACATTTAATAATCCCGATGGAAAGTAGAATCTCGAGCGAAATGAAGCATTCAAGCGGTAACGCTCAAGCCGAAAATAATGTTGATACCGTGTGACACATACTGCTTTTCACATCAACTATAACGAAAATGAACTACATAAATCTGTAATAACAAAAATGGCATCATACCAAGTACCAACATCACGAGATAATGTCCGAAAACATAAAACTGTGTCCTTAAACATAAAAGTGGCACTTTGATCCCTCTGAGCTTGAACAGAAAAATATTTTTTCCTAAAAAAATCCTTTTTCGAATAAAATCACCGTCAATCCAACTTACTAACGATGTAAACAAAAGGCATCACATGATTTGTCACTATTTCTCCTTATATTTTCACACTACCTCTTTAAACACCACTGAAACCATTCACTACAGTCATAATTATCGTAACATAAAAACATAAAATATAACAAAAATTCATTAAACACTTAAAAGTTAGGTTATGACGATCAATATGGCGGTTTGTTTGCAATGTTAGCAAGTTGGATTGATGGGGATTTTAGGTGGTGCGATAAATAATGATAAATTAAATTGTGTATTGACACACATTACGTAATTGTAATGAGTACACAATTAAAGGCTCATACTAGCACGGGCCGGGACGGGACGGGACGGGCGGGACGGGTACATCTGTCAATTTCTATAGAACGAATCACCTCATAGCTCGGAGCGCTCGAACCTCGCTAACATATCTCCTTATAATAGAGACGGCGATACGAAGTTTCGCAGTAGAAAGAGGGAGCGATTGTATGAATATCCATAGGAGCATCGTATAGGGATGTTCATGGAATACCATAGACAACGTTACGTAGTCAACTAGAGTCTGTCTATGATAAGTTTCCTAGAGTTTAATAGCACAGAATACGAAAATGTTAAGTAAATAATTACATAGAAGTTTGACGTTTAAAATAAACTATGTAGGTTGAAAAAGCATTATTCTATTTAGTCCGTCAGTTAGATTATCCAAATTTATTAGACACGCGTTTTATCATGTTTCAAGTTAACTAAAATTGACGACGATACAGAGCATCAAAGTTCCAGGGTGGGGGCTAGTGACGTTACGCGAAACTTTAGAGCACTGTATTTCCGTCGTTTTTCACTTGACGAACAAAGAAAAAATACGTGTCGAATATTTTTTAATAATCTAACAGAACAGAAGGACTAATTCCATTTTTTTTTGTCGTCTAACCTATTATATTCGGCGCCGAGACCACTTTACTTTCCCACCTTTGTTTTCTCCGCCGCCTCTGCCCACGAAGACAAAAATTGCTCTTGGACAGTATAGGAAAATCAAAGTTAGCACTGATAAAATTTTCTCGAAGTAGGACAGAAGTCATTTCCTCAAATCACTGCCCCTAGGCCACAATACTCAAATCCGATAAAATCGAGCTAATAAAACTAAATAACCGATTAAATAGCAATAAACCGAGATTGGAACAGCCCTAGTATAGCAAAATCTTAAAATAGACCTTACATCTTGAGCAGTAAGATTCAAAATGGTTTGGAGTTTTCATAGGGTCTTGGTCAGCTCAGCGCTTTGGTTACGAGGGTGACGAAATTGACGTTTTTTTGTGAAAATAAAAAACAAATCGTCCGTCAATTGTTTATTGGCGGTTTTAGGGGTCAGTCGTATGTTTAAAATGGTTAAAAAGCTACTCTACTTAAGAGTGAATGTCGAATGTTTTCAGTTGACCACTCTGTTACATTACATTACTAGATATATTATATACACTGCGATAGAAAAAAGGTAGATATTTATGCCACTGAGTTTTAAAGGCCACATTGTATATCACAATCTGTCGCATAAGTGTGAGTATATATACTTATATAGTAATATTTAAGTTTACTGTTTGACAGTTTGTTTACGAAAATAATCTTCTTTTTCCTAGCGTTTTTCCCGGCTTATGCCACCACTCAGGGAGCCTGGGGTCCGCTTTGGCAACTAATCCCAAGATTTGACGTAGGCGCTAGTTTTACACGCGTGTTGCCGACCCTTTAAAAACTTTAACACTCCTTTTTTGAAGAATCCCATACTGTAGTCCTTTGGAAAAACAGCGGCATTCCACAGCCGGAGCGTACGCGGGAGATAAGTTCCTCTTAAACCGCACGGTACGAGACCATTTAGGCTCCAGGGTATGCGGGTGAACACCCTGCCGACGGCGAGCAGTGCGATGGTAGAATGCAACCGTTGGCATCATATCAAACAATTCCTCCGAGTACAATCCATAGGTACGAGCCGACAGGATTTGAACCCGAAACCTTTGGATTGAAAGTCTCGCGGCATATCGCTGGGCCACCAACGCACATGTTGATGAAAATAATTGACCAAGCGAGCGAAGTTCTCCCAATCACTTCGTCGTTTTTTTGTATGTATGTTTGTTCGACGATAACTCGATTATCGTGTGATTCATCATCATCATCATCATTTCAGCCGAAAGACGTCCACTGCTGGACATAGGCCTCCCCCAAAGATTTCCACAATGACCGGTCCTGCGCCACCCGCATCCAGCGGACTCCTGCAACCTTCATCAGGTCATCAGTCCACCTTGTGGGAGGCCTACCCACACTGCGCCTTCCGGTACGCGATCGACACTCGAGAACCTTTCCGCCCCAACGGCCATCGGTTCTACGTGCAATGACTCCCTGCAATGGCTGATGGTTGTGTGATTAGATGAGATAAATAGATTTTTTAAGTTCAAATATGAGCCAAAACGATTAAATACCACGAAATGCTTACCTACTTGCGCCTTACCAGTAGTAATGTAATGACGAAACTCCTACCCTACCCTACCCTACCCTACCCTATCATTCCGGCTACGGCCCTGTTCACGTAAAACTTGACAGGAATAGTTTGGTCCAACTACATACGGAATCTGCGGCTACAATTCGGCGTTCGGACTCGTCGTTCTTTACTAAATCCACTCGAGCTCGGACATAAAATCGGACCTCGTCAGCGCCCCGCCCAGCGCCTGTAGTGACGTCACTGATCACTGATGACGTCAGGCTATTACGGGACTCCGAAACCCGGGATACTTGGCCCCGATTCGTTTTGATTTGACCGCCTCTGTTTTTCTTGATTTTTTTAAACAAAACTGTTTGGTGTGCTGTTTTTGTGGTCTTCAGATAGTTCTCAAAATTGCTAGTATCACAAAACAGGGAAACTAGTCTCTAGTTTTGTGGCTCTGTGGGTCTTTAGTATGAAATTTAAAACAGGTAAAAAAATCTATAGGGATAGCCGGGTAACCGGTGAATTACCAGTAATTTTCATGCTAAATATTTACTGGGCGTTCCCTAATTGGTAATTTTTGAAACACAAATTATGTATTTTATAGCAAATATAGTAGTTAACAAATGCAACTTTGAACGTAGGTATTTTTGCGCGTTCAGTTCAGCGTGGAAAAAGAAAAGAAAGATGGCTGAACTAAAAAAATCACTCACAGAATAGGCAGATACCTACTGCTCGCGTAGGAACCTCATGGGCATAGTAAAATCCTTTCGACGTTTCATAAAAAATAGCTGATTTGACTCATTAAAGATTTAAACAGTAGTCAAAGTTATCCTTTCGTTAAGATAGGCGTAGATATTTATGTAAATATGTAACTAATTCTTAATAAGCAAACATATATTTTTATTTTTTGTTTGTCAGTTTTGTAGAGAATATCATAATATAAATCAAATCATATCAAATTAAAACTATTTTTTTCACAATGATACTCCTGCTTAGGTATTGTACAAACGCCGCTAAGTTTTTTTAAGATACGGTATTATGATTAGAAACAATAGAAACCGCAAGGAAACATGATCTGCGTACAAAAAAATCTAAACCTAATTGTTAAAACAAATGCATTTTTTTGGGCAATCAATATAGACGGATTGCGATCTTGATCTCTCCATCAATGTGACTGACAACAGTTCCAAATCCAAAATCCAAAACAATAAAAATAACTCGGTATTTACCCATTTGCATTCCACACCACATTTAAATGCAATTTCCACGAAAAACCCGCGTTAAAATCAATCCCCTTTCGCAAATAAATATATTATTATTTACATCTTATGGCCGACGCAACCGAGATTGACAGTTATCGAGCGCACCAAATGAATTGTAAAAATATTACAACCTTCATAACAACATCACCACAAACGAAACTAAACTCTAATGCATTAGAAATAAAGTAAAAAGTTTTACTTCGGTAGTAATGTTTGTGGAAGCATAGAGCTCGCGTTCTGAATTTTAAATTTCGAATTCAAAAAAGCGGCAAAGTTAAATCGCGTGTGAACGATTCGATGCAGTTTGATACGAATCGGTAATTTATCGGTGAATTTTCGATAAACGGACATCACTACCAAAATGGCGGTCACGTACGCATTTTCACACCGGTTTTCTGTGGAAATATTTTTATTTGTGGCGTGTGGGTGTCACGTATTGTTGATGTTGCGTACGAAATGTCGATGCATTGCGTTGCGCGTTGGATATTATAATGGATTCATATTAGTTTAAATTTGGTTTGTATAGAAAATAGTCAAGCGGGTGCATAGACTGCGCGAGACATGATTTTATAATAGTCCCGTCACATATCATCGACCGTGGGTTGAATTATATGGGCCAAGAAAATTAGACAATTATTTATTTTGCTTCTGGGAACAAGGCACGGAACTCTTACAAATAATGGGAAGTAATGGGAACGCATATATATTTGAAATTCGATCCTGCAAGTCGTCGAAAAAGTGTGATCATTATTAGCCACGTTAAAATATATATTAATACATACATTATATAAGTATTAACAAAATATAAAAACTTGTATGGAACTAGGTTATGCACATACATATATACTCGTACTACCAAAACTAATAAATGATTTGCCTGAACATGTATTGAAAAGCTACTTAAATGGTAAATACATTTAAAAAAATGTCAAATTGTAGGTACTTACTAAATTGTAAAGACATAAGTTTTATATACTAAGATTAGTAGACGAATAAGTATTTATGTATAAGTTACTAACACTAGTGTAACAAATAATATAATTTCGAACTCCCCATCGGCACACAAACCTCCTCAAGGTTTTGCCTACGATGGGTCTTGCATTTATAACACTGTAAATTTTACTGTATTAAACAATAAATTAAAAAAAAAATTACAATTGTATTAAGTTAAGTATAAATAGCGTCACTAGCCACATAATCATGGCGAGTGAGTAGAATAGAATAGCTATAATATTGTCTTCTGTTACCGCGATTGTCATTCATTAAAATTAAACACTTTAGAACGGATTAATCGCGTTTATTAACACCATGACCGTACGTTTCGAGCCCTTTACAGCACTCAGAATAGCTATAGTTTTATGTTGTTATCGGTACCAATATATTTCTTTAATTTCTTATGTTTCTTTCTGCCCTGTGATAAGGTGCCATTTACCCAGGCAAAAAAGTAAAAATACTCCACTTTGGTTACTTTTTCTTCAACTCAGTACTTACAACCTCTCTCTTCCTCAGGAAACGACTCCGAACCCGACCAAGAGGACTCAACAGACCGGCGGGAGAGCAAAGCTCGGCGCCGGCGCACCGCCTTCACATCCGAACAACTGCTAGAGTTGGAGCGAGAGTTCCACGCTAAGAAGTACCTGAGTCTCACTGAGCGGTCGCAGATAGCAGCGGCACTTAAACTGAGCGAAGTTCAAGTTAGTATTTTATAATATTTTTCTTTCATTATTAGAGGCCACCATTCTTGTAATCAGGCACCGGAGTTCTTGGTCACATACCAACAGCTGTCAGGTTTATAGGGTGAGTTCCACGCTAAGAAGTACCTGATTCTCACTGAGCGGTCACAGATCGCAGTGGCACTTAAACTTAGCTAAGTTCTGGTTAGTATTTTAAATTATTTTTGACTCATTATTAAACCTTACCTGTCACTGTTTTCTACCATTAGAAAAGGCTTGTAATCAGGCACCGGAGTTCTTGTATTGCTCACTTACGAACAGCTGTCAGGTTTATAGGGTGAATTCTACGCTAAGAAGTACCTGAGTCTCACTGAGTGGTCACAGATCGCAGGCAGCGGCACTCAAACTGAGCGAAGTTTAGGTTAGTAATGTATAATTTCTGATTCTACCTATTAGGCAAAGATACTATGTGTTTTCCGGCACTCGTCGTGTCTTATATAACACTTGAGAACTTCAAATCGGAACAACTGTTGGAATTTGAGCGAAAGTTCCAGGCTAAGAAGTATCTGAGTCTCACTGAGCGGTCACAGATCACAGCGGCGCGCGGCGCTGAAACTGTGCGAAGTACAGGTTTTTTTTTTCAATTTTGCCAATTGTTGTTTGTCATTTTTGCCAGCTTCACGTCAATTGAGTAATTAAAAATTCAGGTTAGTTTAATCTTGTTGTCGCATTATTGAGCATTTCGTGTACTTGTTTTATACCATTAGAAAAGTCTTATACTTAATGAACCTCTGGGCGTGTATTGATCCAGTAAATATCAGAATATTCAACTGAATTTTATTGAGCCCCAGTTATGATGAAGTGTTTCCACATTTTGACGATATCTGATGGTTTCTGACCAATCTAAGCGTTTTGCAGCGCATTCACGATTCAAGAGGATTCACGATTGTACCGCTTTTTATCGACATTTTTAACTGGCCACTATCCTGGGAGTCTTTAAAATATAACAGATGACAATCTGGTCCAGGTCCCAAGAAACTAGCATGGTGATATTAGCAACAAAACTTTTAGCTAACAACAACATTCACATGCTTAATTTTAAAAGGATCAGTGAAGATAAAGGATGACTCACACTGTTAATTTGTATAGAAATAATCACGTGATAGCTCGGAGCCCTCGGATGTCACGTGACGTTTTCTATAGAAACTGACAGATCGTCCCGTCCCGTCCCGTAAATCCCGTGCTACTACACGAACTCGACCCTTACTACAGTAGGTAATTGTAGTGTGTGGTGTAAAACTTACTACTAAACTTTGTTGCAGGTAAAAATATGGTTCCAAAACCGCCGAGCGAAGTGGAAGCGCGTCAAAGCGGGTCTCGCCTCCGGCAGCCACTCCGGCAAAACCACAGGAACCAAGATTGTCGTCCCTATCCCCGTGCACGTCAACCGCTTCGCCGTCCGCACCCAACACCACCAGATGGAAAAACAACAGTTCAGACTAGACAGGAATCAACCATGTAGTTTGCTACAGTCTCAAACATCGGCGTTCTCTAAAAACGAATTCTTAAAAGAGTCGAGTTTTTTGAAAGAATCGATACCGAGTCCGTTTTTGAAGGAATCGGTCACTCGTAGTAGTATGTACGACGCGAGCATGTCGGCGAGGTTGGCGAGTCTGAGTCAGGCGGCTAACTTAAGGTTTGGACAAAATGGCCGCCCTAGCTAGTCAGGGATTTGCAATAGTGCAGTTTTCTATGAACATGATTAATTTCTGTTTTATATAATGAAGCATCGTGTACCAGATACAATCTGACAAACTTATACCGAGATGATAGCTGTCATTCGCACAGTGCTTTAGTTAGTTACTATACCATGATGAAAGTTTATAGTTCATTATAAAGTTAATTCTAAACCCCGCACTATTTTTAACAGTGTTTGGACTCTCAGACATTATGTTGTTGAGATAGTGTTTTTGTTTGACTTCAAAATCGTTTTGGAATATTTGTAATTTAAAATAGTTTATAAATTTCCCGATCACACTCTCAAACTTTTCCATCTAAGTTCATGCCAATAGCTTCGCCGTCTGCACCCAACACCACCAGATGAATAAACAACAGTTCAGACAAGACAGGAATCAACCATGTCGTATGCAAGTCTCAAACATAAGCGTTCTCAAAACGAATTTTTGAAATAACCGAGTTTTTTGAAAGAATCGATACCGAGTACATTGTTGAAGGAATCGCGCAGCACTATGTAGGACGCAAGCGTGTCAGCGGGCCTACCACGAACATCGAAAATTGGCATTGACGGAAAAACCTCTTTGTCACTCTAAATGCAAGAGTGACAGAGATGGAGATACAAATCCGCAATGGTTCGATTTTCGTGGCATAAGCCCAGGTTGGTTTACAGAAACAGTATGCCGTAAAAAATCTCCAAAACTAAGTTATTTATCTTATGGTTTTGTATGTTACGATAGTACTGTTTTTCAGTAGTGAATGGTTTCAGTGGTGTTTGATGAGGTAGTGTGAAAATTCAAGGAGAAACATTGGCAAATATTGTGATTCCTTTTTTGTGTACATCGTTAGCAATTTTACTGTCGGCCATTTTACATTGAGAATGCGTGGCGCTGGTGATAAAGAAAAATATACACCGTGACCGTTAATAATCCAAAAGTTTTTAACGGTGTACTCCTGACAGCATTTAAGGATTATAAATGTCATATGAAATTGTCTGGATTTGGCTTAGCTTCAGAGATAATGACATCTTTCTCTAAAACTGTTCTTCGTCATCACTCGTACAAAAACGCATTTTACACTGCAGTATTGTTTAGTTTTGACATACTTATTGACTGATATTAGAAAAAATAGCAAAATCTTCGCAAAAAAACTTCAACCTCAATAAATTTATAAAAAAAAAACTTTAATACACTTTTTTTATAATGACTTACTACAGGCCATATGTAAAAGTACATATTATTATTCGCAAAACTAATATATTTATTCAGTAGCAAACTATTTTAACATAGTACAGGTAAAACCAGAAAATAAACTAACATAAATATAAGAAGATGACATTAAAATTAATCTAAAATACATTACACTACTAATGCCCGGAGCGACAGTAACCGGCGCGAATGTGCCAAATATGCTGGCGGCGTTGCCTCGCTGTATCGCCAACGATATTTGCTGGACCAGGTACGAGCCAGACCGGGCATCGCCACCTCTCTCTCTGATGCGTTTACCTAAAATATTTATAAAACGTTTGGCCTCGGAGCACCAGGGTCCACCCGTTTCCACCGCAATTTAAAATTTTTATTCGCAATAAATAAAAATTCAATAATTTTTTTTTTGTCAAATAATGACAAAAGTTTTATAACATTTTTTGCTTCTTTTAACGTCCAGAACTCCAGAATACATGGTTAAAATCTTTTGGGTTATTAACGGTCACGGTGTATATAATAGGGATGATGACTAGGTTGAAAAACTATTATTCTAATTAGTCCGACAGAAAGATTATCAAAAATTATTAGACACGTATTTTTTTACTTTTTCAAGATAACTAAAATTGATGAATATGAAGAGCGTCAAAGTTCCGTGGTGGGGGCTGGTGACGTCACCTTAGAGTAAGAATCGTACTCGATTGTGACGTCACGCGAAACTTTAAAGCGCTGTATTTCCGTCGTTTTTCATTTGACGAACAAAAGAAAAAATATGTGTCGAATATTTTTTAATAATCTAACAGACGGACTAATTAGTTTTTTTTGTCATCTAGCCTATTTTAGCATGTGCGAATGAGAGATGTGCAGTTGTTTTATTTGCACCACGGAAATTACTAGATGATAATGTGCTAAAATAAAGTTGCATATATTGTATGTATGATGTACTTAAGTTTAATTAAAAACTATAAAGGATGACTCACGCCAATCCGATCAGATCCGAGCCGAGATGATCTGTCAGTTTCTATAGAAAACGTCACGTGACCTCCGAGGGCTCCGAGCTATCACGTGATTCTTTCTATAGAAACTGACAGATCGTCCCGGATCGGATCGGATCGGATCGGATTGGTCTGAGTCATCCTTAATTGTAAATTACTATTTATAAGCAATGCCTATCTATACTGTAACGAAAAGTAATAATTAGTTAATAAATTGTGTGATAAAAATAATCTTGATTTTACTTTAACCGGAAGGAAATTTAAAATATTTTTTTCTAATACCTACTCTTGTTTTATTCAGCCCTACGGGATAAAGTAGCATTGAAAAAATTAAATATATATTTATAGGCACCCACCCACATATATCATTAGCCCTCTATAATGCGTTCAGAAACCGCATATAATGACCCCCATAATAATAAACTTTTTTGTTATAAGAAATGTCTTATCTGTGAAAATGTTATTATAGCTAATTTATATTATTGATTTCTATGATATTATTTTTTTCAAATCTCTGACAAACAAGGAAATTTGATTTGACCTCTCTATTATCAGTCGAGATGACGTTTACTTTGAAAAGAAATGTCAATTGCATACAATGACGCACGCAAGTCGCACGTTATTTGATATCGAAAGATATGAAAACTGGGGCAAACGCTAGTTTGTGTCTGAATTTTAAAAATATAAATGTTAAAAATTTTACGTCTGAAAAATTTTCATTCATAAAAGTAGTAATGGCGGTCGATATATGCGGTTTGAACGCATCACGGAGAGCTCCTGATATGTGTGTATATAAAGCAGTGTATGTAATTGTAAATAATTAGGCATTAAAACACTTGTGTGATGTTATTATGAATTTTAAAACTATTAAAACCCACACTCGAGTTGTAATGCCTTTCATTATATACAATCACATAAACCACTATTATGAGGTTTTCAGACAAATCGACATTGGAGTTGATAAAGCCCTATTACTATCCATACTGATATTATAAATGGGAAAGTGTGTGTCTGTTAGTTTATCCGTCTTTCACGGAAAAACGGAGCGACGAATTGACGTGATTTTTTTAAGTGGAGATAGTTGAAGGGATGGAGAGTGACATAGGCTACTTTTTGTCTCTTTCTAACGCGAGCAAAGCCGCGGGCAAAGGCTAGTAAATAATAATTTGGAAATTAACCTTATTAAGGGAGCGTTCAAGTATTACGTAACGCATTTGGGGGGAGGGGGGGTCTACTAAAACGTTACGATGCGTGACAGGGGCGGGAGGGGGGGTCTGAACTACGCGTTACGTAACATTGTTTTTAACCCTTCAGAACGGTCGCGTAGAGATTCTCTCACGCATTTTTAAAAAGTTGTTCTTTTTAGATGGAATGACCACATGATTTTTTTTTTTACCTTCACAAAATTGCTTGCTTTGCTTTACAGGATAGTGAATTCTTTTTAAAACTATTTATTAACAGCTGTGATAGATTTTCTCATCACTCCAATAAAGTAGGTAACAAAAAATACCGCAATTCGAATCGAATCGGGTTCGAATACTGGTAAGGACATTTATTTGTGTGATGAGCACGAATATTTGTTTGTGAGGTATGGATGTTTTCTATGTATTTAAATATTTATAACTATTACATATATCGTCGTCTAGTACCCATAACAGAAGCCTTTATAGAGCTCACTATGGGGCTAGTTCGATTTGTGTAAAGATTGTCCCCTAATATTTATTTGTTTATTTTTATATTCAAAATACATTGTTGTATTGTGTTGTGTTTTCTATTTGTGAGATTTACTCTCATCACAACAGTAATGATTATGGTACGAAAAACGATTGGTCTGAAGGGTTCATTAAAAAACTAGGGAATTAAAATCTCCCAAGTTGGCAACCTTTTTCGTTTATTTTTTACGGGAGATTCCCGATTGAATAGTACGTATTTCTTGCAAGTTATGGAATGCATCCTGCTGTTCCCGCTTGAGGAGTGCATTAAAATCTGTTTTCCCAAAAAGTTTCCTGCCGCCACCCTGCCCAATCCTTCAAACAGCAAACAAGCTCGTGGTACCTATAGTCTGATCTGATAGACAAAGGATCATGCAAGTTTTCACCACTTCTTGTGAGGTTGTCTGTTGATCTGTCGCCTCCTCTAGAAGGGTTTAACCAGATGCCTTACGATTTTTTTGCTTATGGCTGATTTTATTTTAAATGTTTTCGTTTTCGTTCGATTCTTTAATACGGTTATATTTTGACAAATATATTCTATTTCAGTTAGGTTTATGTTTGTAATTGCATTGCTAAAGGTAAAAATAAAGTATTTAAAATTAAATTTGTTATTCTATTTTAGTAAAACGCTAAGAATGCATGAGAAGAATAATGGGGGATAAATCAAAAATCTGTGCAAGGACAGGGCCAAGTCAGGAAAACGACGTAATTAAATGTATGATTAGTAGTAAACCTTTATAGAAGTTTAAGTTTTTTTTCTGTGAATCAAATAAATAATTTCTATTTCTATAAAAATAAATCTCTTGCTTTTAAAGACATTTCAAATGTTATGAAAAATATTAACGCAATTAAAACAATAACTAAGGGTATTTTAGCGACTTTCCGTTACCTACTTTACGCCACATAATTGTGGCTTTTAGGTAAAAAAATGGTTACGTAACGTTTTACTAGGGGGAGGGGGGGGGGGTACAGAAAAACGTTACGGCGCGTTACATGGGGGGGAGGGGGAGTCAAAAATGTCCAAAAATTGCGTTACGTAATACTTGAACTTTAGTTTGAAAACATTACATTTAACATTCCTACCCTCTTCATCCACTGAAAATATTCAGCAATAATCAAAACTTCACAAATAATCACCCGTACCACCGTCAGTGGGCGTGTCTAGCCAATACATTTTCCTCCTGAACAAACTGACCAACTCAAGCCATTGTAAACCGTATCTGATTCACATAAGACTCAATTTGTAAAGACTCGAGAATCAAATTATAATTAGACTTCAAATCTTTCAGATTTCGAATTTCGAATGCTTTGTCCGGATCGTATTTACATATTTTCTACGAATTCACTCGGCAATTCATTTTGAGCTTTATGTCAATGACACCTAAGTTGATTTTCGTCCGTGAAGAAATAACAAAAAGTGTATCAAACTGTCAAAAGCACAAACTATTAATGTAACTGCTACCAACTTATGTAACACATCGTTAACACGTTATGACATTGAGATAGGGTTTATTTTCGCTTGTTTTAGTTTAGAAATAAGTTAGTCCGCCAAATCGCCCTCTGACATTCTTACAATGGAACATGAAAGATTAGGGGTATTATCGTATTTGTATGGTTTAGCTTTAGCTTTTAGTTATTAAGTGAATGCTGTTTGGGGGATCCATTAGTGTTGCGCAAATTGTTAGTTGATCCTGCGGTGTTAGCTTTATGTTGTTTAGTTGAGCTGAAGATTTATTGAGTTTAAAACATGTCTACAGTGTAATAAAATAATAAATAAGTAGTAACTACATTACTAAACAGGCAGGGAAGTAAGGGGTTGCCGGCCGAGTACATGTTAGTAGGTATGACGGTATGAGGCTAGTAACCTCATTAGGTACTCAAACATGTAATGAAATAACTAAATTAAAACAAGAAGTAAGTAGATTGACAAGGGATTCTGGCTTTTTTATGTAGCCTTTAATGTGTCCCACTGCTGGGCAAAGGCCTCCCCCCTAGAGCTCCAAACTGCTCGGTTCAAGGCAACTTCTGGCCAGTTGTTTAGAAATGCGTCCAGGCCATCCCGCCACCTCCTACAGCACCCCTACCACGGACTTCGAAAACTTGTATTGACGGAAAAACCTCTTTGTCACTCTAATAAGCAAGTGTGACAGAGATAGAGATATAATTTTAAGATTGAAAGAAAATGGAAAAATTCCCCGCGTCGAGCGGGATTCGAAACCACGACCTCTCTGAACACCGGTCAGATCGCTCTGCCAATTGGCTAGATGACAAAAAAAACTAATTAGTCCGTCTGTTAGATTATTAAAAAATATTCGACACGTATTTTTTATTTTGTTCGTTAAATGACAAACGACGGAAATACAGCGCTTAAAAGTTTCGCGTGACGTCACAATCGAGTACGATTCTTACTCTAAGGTGACGTCACCAGCCCCCACCACGGAACTTTGACGCTCTTCATATTCGTCAATTTTAGTTATCTTGAAAAAGGAAAAAATACGTGTCTAATAATTTTTGATAATCTTTCTGCCGGACTAATTAGAATAATAGTTTTTCAACCTGGTCATCATCCCTATTGAGTTATCGACGCCCGATCGACCCCAGCGAATGTTTCCACTAGGTATTTCTTTCATTTGGGCATACGCCTTATGGAGGCGCGTAGCGACATTTACCGGAATTTTTCTTGTTAAATATGTTTTATTAAGAAAAAAAACATATCTTTTTCTTTAAATTAAAAAAGTGTAAAATTCTTTCGCAATAGTCTCTGCGTAATACGAAATGAATGGAGATACAAATCCGCAATAGTTCGACTTTCGCCAAAAACATGAACATGTATACACGACCCTAATGTTTAAGCAATAAATTCCTGTAAGTACACATATTTTTGGGACTTTGGGTGTACATATCTTTGTGGTTGACTGTAACTACTAGCACTGAACCCAGGCAACGCCAGATGCGCCTATAATAGTCACTAATCCCGGGGCGGGGCCGCGACAAACGATAAACCATTTGTCGGGGCGTGACGGCGATGTGACAATGTTAATTGTTGAAAGTGATCGTTGCAGAAAAAATGCGTGAGTATAATAAAATATTATTTTTAAAATTGGCCTCCGAAACGAGAGCCCGCCACCTGCGATCATGTGCAACTTCTTGCCAGTTACTTGAAGACTGCACGCCTACCACGAACATCGAAAATTAGCATTGACGGGAAAACCTCTTTGTCACTCTAATATGCAAGTGTGACAGAGATGGAGATACAAATCCGCAATCGTTCTATTTTCGTGGTATAGGCCCTGCACAGATCTGCCTGCACCAGTGTCTTCCCTGCGGTACCTGGGTCGCCCAACACGCGTCCAGTCGGACATCCCATTGTACTAGTACGGTCTCCTGAAGGCCGAAGGCCTAGTATAAAAATTGTACGACATTAACTCCTCGACCGCGTTAGCGTATCGGGAGTTCAAATTATGTTTGCGGTTTATTTAAATCATCCGGCAACTTTCATATTTTGACCCCTCGATACGCTAACGCGGTCGAGGAGTTAATGTCGTACAATTTTTATACTAGGCCTTCTGGCTCCAATTTCACCACGCCGACAAGTGTGACAATTCCTAAAATAACTGAATTACTGGCGTTAAAGGCGTCCACAGGCTACGGAAACCGCTCACCATCGCGCGGGTTGTGTGCTTGTTTGCCACCACATCGGTAATTTTAATAAAATCGTAAAGTATCGTCAATAAATAGAAATTTATTGGTGTAGAATTTTTTACAATTGTCACGAGATCTATTAGTAGGTATTTTAAAAGAATTGTCGGTAGTTTTTGTCATGAGAATGATCCTCTGTCGGAGTTTCGTATATGTAGTGTTTCTTGCGACATGTCAAGAGCTCTTCACAAAAGTATTCGTTTTTAATGGTAATAATGATGTTTTTATTTATAAATAACATGTTGGCGGCAAACAAGCATACAGCCCGCACAATAGTAAGCGGCGTCCGTAGCCCATAGACGCCTGTAATACCAGTAATAATGATGCTGACAATTGTCGCACCTGTCGCCGTGGTAAAATTGGGCCCTGCAGCACGATCCTCTCCCATTCTGAGTAGGTGACCGGACCAGCGAAGTCTGTGTTATTTTGTTACGCCGATGATGTTGGGTTCGGCCACCAGCCTCTGGATCTCAATGTTTTTCCGGACCCTCCATGTGCCGTCGTCTCTCTTGACAGGTCCCAGAATCTTGGGTCTCTGAGCCAAATTAGTTAGTTAGTTTTTAGTTTTATTTTTAAAATTATTATGGCCTTGGTTACTATGAGTCCTTGGTACTAACATAAAATAGCACGAATTCCCAGCGCACCCCATAATTGGAGTTAGGAGGGATATTATTAGGAACTGAGTGAGATGGGATTATTAGGTAGCTAAAATTGACATAATATTGTACAATACTTGCCAAATGAATAAAGTACCTATTAATTTTTGTAACAATTTTACAACTCTGTTCTAAAAACAGCTCATCCCTTTACCATCCCTCTTCTCCCCATGACCCATCGTATGATCACTATTCACCCCATTTTACGGTATTTACTTAACCTTGTCCACCAATTCCACCATACAAATCCCAGTGAAACAGTCGGGCATCGTATATTGGCACGTTGGGTGGCACGAGGGTATAGTAGGTCCACAGCAGCGTGCCTTTTTAGGGTTCCGTATCCAACAGGAAAAACGACTAAGACTAGTAAGTAGTAAGACTCCACTGCTGCCGTATTAACAGCGAACGCAGTAATCACATTTGAAAACTCATGCAATGAAGATTACCGCGAGTCGATTTTCCGCTAGGGGCGCTAGTGGAACGTGGGTCCTGCGGGAACATTTCAAACGTCACTTTGACAGTTCCCTCATACTGATACAGGACCCACGCATGAGTGGCGCCGCCTGGTGAGCGACAATACGATAGCATAGCTCCCAATGTTTATCTTTTTTTTAGGTTTATAGGGTTTTTATTTAAACGATCATTTTCATTCAAGTACTGCATATGCCATAAGCAGGGCAGACTCTCCGTCCGTCTGTCTGGCCTACCTTTTCTTTGTCTGACCGTCCGCCTATCACCAGATTCGAAGGCCTAGTATAAAATTGTACGACATTAACTTCTCGATCGCGTTAGCGTATCGAGAGTTCAAATTATGTTTGCCGTTTATTTAAATCATCCGACAACTTTCATATTTTGACCCCTCGATACACTAACGCGGTCGAGAAGTTCATGTCGTACAATTTTATACTAGGCCTACTGGCTGTATCTTATGAACCGTAATATGATAGTTAGACAGTTAAAATGTTCACAGATTATAATAAATAATAATAATAAGACGTTTATTCAATAAGTTTGCATTACAAAAGATACATGGATACACTTGACATATAAAACACAAACTAACTGAAATGGAGATTATGTATTTCTGTTGCCGCTATATCAACAAATACTAACAAAACAATTATAAAACTATGACTCACACTAGGACTATGGGACGATCTGTCAATTTCTATAGAAAAAATCACGTGATAGCTCGGAGCCCTCGGATGTCATTCGTTTTCTATAGAAACTGACAGATCTTCCCGTCCCGCCTCGTCCCGTCCCGTTCTAGTGTGAGCCATCCCTAACACAGAATTAAATAAATATTTAAGGGGGCTCCCATACAACAAAACTGCGTTTTTGCAAATTTTTGCTCGATATTGATAACGGCAACAGATATAGGTAGGTATATACGAGTACGCTTGAAATATTAACAGATTATTTAGAAATTAACTTCTAAATTAATATGTAAATACATTAAAATAAAACAAATATTGAAGAGACCAAACAAACGTGTTTTTGCCGTTTTTCTAGATTTTTTTTTTTATTTTTTTATTTTTATTTTAGGGATAACAAACCACTATACAATATCAGTTACAGTAAGAGTAGCAGAAAATAAGAATTACAATATGTATAGTCAAGAGCATTATCCGCGAGTTATTTTAAACAACTTGTAGTTGCCAAAATTGGAGCTGTTTTAGAAAAGTAAAATATAAGATGATACATCATTGTATATTATTATAGAAATAAAGACTAGAAGACGAGGTAAAGCATATTGATAATTCAGTATAATAAATAAATAAATCTGTTCCGTATAATAAATAAATAAATCTAGAGACAAATAAGTTACGTAAAGAAACGCAAAAAATAGATTTTTAGATGACTTAAAAAACTTTTTTATTTTATTTGATGGTACGGAACACATCGTGCGCGAGTTAGGCTCGCACTTGACCGGTTTGTATTGCAACTGTACCACAGACAAACGCCGGGTGTGCAATCCCTAGAGGCGTGGTCGTGTCTATGGCAGTGGACTTTTAATCTCGCTTGGGGTGTTAATTGGGGCGTTACAATAGATCAATAGATTGTCCGTTTATCTCGTTAAGCTATAAAGGATGACTCACACTAGGACGGGACGGGACGGGGCGGTACGGGAAGATCTGTCAGTTTCTATAGAAACGGTCACGTGACATCCGAGGGATCCGAGCTGCCACGTGATTTTGCTATGGAAATTGACACATCGTCCCTTCCCTCCCGCCCCGTCCCATTGAGTCATACTTTTATACTTGTTATGCCAATTTATATCACGTGACGTTTCCTGTAGAATCTGACAGATCGTCCCGTCCCGGTCATGTCCCGGTCACGTCCCGCCCAGAAGGCCTACCACGAACCACGAACGAAGTTTCACCTCTCTGTCGCACTTGAGTGAGAAATCACAAGTGCGAAAGAGAGGTATACTTTCGTTCGCGGTTCGTGGTAGGCGCTCAGTTCTAGTGTGAGTCATCCTTAAAGCATAGGTACCTTTTGGAAGCGGGTTCGAATCCGGACTCGTAATATTGAGTTTTTTATATCATTGACTTTTCTTTGAGAGTCGGTTCGAATCCGGAAATATTGAGTTATTTATATCATAGATTGTTCTTTGAGGCGAATCAAGAGGAAAGTTTCAGAGCGAAGAAGTCAAAGAAAGTAAGTACTTCCTACAGATCATACAATTTAAACTTTCGTCAGTCATACTGATACTAAACATCTATCACCTCCCCTTATCTTCAATGTCACGCCTATTGTGATAAAAATACGTGAGTGTTAACCGTTGCAATTTAATACTACGTAAACTATATATCTATGAAATTAATGACAGTTCCATACATTTTCCGCGCCAACTTTCGTGAATCTCTCTGTATTATTATTGACATTTTTTGGCGGAGATCTCGCGAGTACGAGATTGCATTCCCTAGTTTTGAGTGCGAGTTAAATTAACCGCTCGTGCTCACTGACAGACAGACAGCGATATACTTACGAAAGATATTCATGGTTTAGCGCTGTATTAGCATTAGCATACACTAAGCACACCACTAAAACCGTACGTGGCGGTGGCATACGAGGGTGTTATAATAGGGACTAGTGATGGCTCGTATCGATAGCTTTATCGATATTTTTTTACATTAGCGGGCTCAATAGTAATGACAATGTTTAAAATGGCGGAATTTGACTCAAAGAACTTAAACACCAAAATTGGTCTTTGGCACCAGGGATGTTGCGGATGCTGATTCTTGGACATCCGCGGGTGCGATGCGGTTGCAGATATTAGAGGGTCCACATCCGCGGATGCGGATGCGGATGTGTATTCGCACATCCGCATCCGCATCCGCGTACCTGTAACTACACAAAAATCCCCCTATCCAATATTAAAATGTTGTACTATTTAATCGAAAGAAAGGAAACAATCTTGTTAGTCACTCTCCGCTAAGGACGTAAGAGCTCGATGGATGAATCTCGAAAAAGTAACAATATTCCTAATGGCTAAAAATTACCTACTTTACCTAGCACGTACCCGTCAACGAGACGTTCCTGTACCGACTTGTGCCACATCCGCATCGATTCAAATCGATGCGGAGACGGTTGCGGATTTTGAAAATGATGCGGAAGATGCGCGGTTGCGGATGGGGATGCGAATATCCGCAACATCCCTATTTGGCACATTTAGAGCCAAGCTTCTTGAGTAGAGACGACCGGTTGGCGTAGTTGGTATTAGTAGTGACCCTGCCTACTAAGCCGATGGTCCTGGGTTTGAGTCCCGGCAAGGGCATTTATTTGTGTGATGAACACAGATATACATATATCTTTGTTCATCACACATCCTGAGTCATGGATGTTTCCTATGTATTTATGTATTTGTATATTACATATACCGCTGTCTAAGTACCCGTAACAATTCAATTATTTAATTCGAATCCATATAGATACATAATTGTTAGTAGTTACATCAACTCACACAACACAAGCCTTCTTGAGCTTACTCGGACTTAGCCAATTTGTGTAAGAATACTAAGAATGTCCTATAATATATTAATTTTTTTTTTATGTATTTCATTTTATAAATATTAGCCATAAACGCCATAACACTAAAAATCTCGACAATTTTTTTACAAAAAAAACCTCGATAGAACGCTTTCCCAGCTCTAGTTGTCAAAATCCAACATGATGCGCATTAGCATCGCAAATGCGACACGGAAATGGATTTAAAACGAGCGGGGGATGCTATTGAATTAAACGAATAACATTTATATCATTTACAAAATTTACTTTTATAATAATTAAACGAATAACTTTTACATAAGTAATTTAGAAAATGTATTTTTATTATAAAAATTGGCTAACAAAATATACAGCGCGATCAACCTAAATGGGTCGTTATGGAGAAATCAGAAACTATGAAAGATAGCGACATCTTTTCTTAGGATCCATGGCTTCAATTTTAGACTTACTGATAATGGCATTCAAATTATTATTTAAGAGGGGGCAGAGTAAAATCAACGAAAACAGCAGTTGCCGTTAAACGTCTCAGGGTCATAATTCTTTACAAAGATATACAAAATGTATGTTAACAGGTTCTCAAAGAGCATGTTTACACCGGATTTTTCATAATAATCGAAAATAATGTATACTTTACTAAACACATCAACGCAAAAGTTCACTAAACTTGTGTTAGCGTTTAACGTCTCCTGAAAAAAAAATATACTACTGTAATTTTAAAAACATACTAAATACAATCTCAAGTATGTTAGCTACTCTGGAATTTTTATTTTATGCCAAAATACTCTTTGGTTATTTTATTGTGATTTTTTTAAAATGCCCTCAAAATCCGCCATACAAAATTACTATGGGATCTAGACGTTGAAATAGTGATCAAAACCCAAAATAGCCAGTCTGCCCCGACCTCTCGAAGCGACACCACGTCTCGTTGCGGAGCGTTTTCACCTTGAGATATATTGTGTACGTATACTGTGCCACACAAGTGGCAAAATCGGGTAAGTCTATTTTGTTATTTTTACGTGCTTCTGAAGAATAATATTTTACCTGCTTGTTTAAGGCAAATTAAATCTAAATTGTCTAAACTAGTACTTGAACCGCGTAAGGCGATATCCGTATACGAATGTCGTTCATAACGCCGTAAGCGCCACCAACAATAAGGTCCCTTTTCCCAGATAAGGTCTGATGAAGGAGCAGAAAGGTGTCAACCGGTACTCAGGAACCAGTGGGTGGGAATACCTTCGTGTTCAGACTCGTAGATTTTGTTTTGACGAGCACTTGGGCTATACATGGTGTCCAAGGTCTGATGGTGGAGCAGAAAAGTGTCAACTGGTACTCAGGAACCAGTTGATAGAATACCTTCGTGTTTACACTCGTTGGTTTTGATTCGACGAGCACTTGGGCCATGCATGGTTTCCAAGGTCTGATGATGTTGATGAATATTTATAAATATATTAAAAATTTATAAATTATATTTATTATATTAATATTTATAAATTTTGTAAGGTTGACTCCGATTTGGATAAAAATCGATATCTGAGGATCCGGCGGGGTGATTAAGAGGGGGCAGAGTGTTTTCAACGTAAACGACAGTTACGGTTAAGACTGTGGCGTCCTCAATTATTTGCAAAGACATACAAGATGCATGTAATTATTATCTCAAAGAGTGTGTCTACCATATTCGTATATTTATAATCTACAATAATGTACAGTTTAGTAAATATGTCTACGCAAAGACGCAGCAAAATTGAGAAAAACGCGTGTCAGCGTTTATGCCAAAGTGAATGAAAAATCATTTGCTTTATTTTTAAAAACTAACTCTATCCAATCTCAAATATACAAGCTACTGAATTCGTATAGTCTTATTACATAATACTGGTTCATTAATTAATTATGATTTTTTTAAAACGTCCTAAAAATCCGCCATACAAAATTACTATGGAATCTGATCGTTGAAATATAACAAGTGAGCAACACTCGAAATAGTCAGTCCTCTACAGTCGGCCCCGAATGTTCGAAGCGACACCACGTCTCTCTGCGGAGCGTCTACATCTTGAAATAAATCGATGTTCATTGTGTACGTATACTGCGTTATAGGTAGCAAAACGGTATAAGAATTTTTTTACCATTTTTTGTGTTTCCAAAGGAAATAGGCAATAGCAACCAGTTCAAAATGAATGACATACAGAGTTAGTTTCGTTTATACCTCATTGTATATAGTGTCACTTGGACCGTAGAAGATGTCCAAGGTCTGATGACGGAGTAGAAAGGTGGCCACCGGAACTCAGGAAGTAGTTGATGTAATACCCCCGTGTTTGGACTCATTTGTATTGTTTTGGCGGGCACTTGGACCGTGACTGGTGTCCAAGGTCTGATGATGAAGCAGAAAGATGACCACCGGAACTCAGGAAGTAGTTGATGTAATACCCCCGTGTTTGGGCTCGTTAGGTTTGTTCTGGTGAGCACTTGGACCGTGAGTGGTGTCCAAGGTCTGATGATGGAGCAGAAAGATGACCACCGGAACTCAGGAAGTAGTTGATGTAATACCCCCGTGTTTGGGCTCGTTAGGTTTGTTCTGGTGAGCACTTGGACCGTGAGTGGTGTCCAAGGTCTGATGATGGAGCAGAAATATGACCACCGGAACTCAGGAAGTAGTTGATGTAATACCCCCGTGTTTGGACTCATTTGTATTGTTTTGACGGGCACTTGGACCGTGACTGGTGTCCAAGGTCTGATGATGGAGCAGAAAGATGACCAGCGGAACTCAGGAAGTAGTTGATGTAATACCCCTGTGTTTGGGCTCGTTAGGTTTGGTTAGGCGAGCACTTGGGCCGTAGGTGGTGTCCAAGGTCTGATGATGGAGCAGAAAGGCGGCCACCGGAACTCAGGCAGTAGTTGATGTAATACCCCCGTGTTTGGAGTCATTTGTATTGTTTTGACGAGCACTTGGATCGTGAGTGGTGTCCAAGGTCTGATGATGGAGCAGAAAGGTGTCAACCGGTACTCAGGAACCAGTGGGTGGAATACCTTCGTGTTCAGACTCGTAGATTTTGTTTTGACGAGCACTTGGGCTATACATGGTGTCCAAGGTCTGATGGTGGAGCAGTAAAGTGTCAACTGGTACTCAGGAACCAGTTGATAGAATACCTTCGTGTTTAGACTCGTTAATTTTGATTCGACGAGCACTTGGGCCATGCATGGTTTCCAAGGTCTGATGATGGAGCAGATATTTACAAATATCGATATCTGACGATCCGGCGGGGTCCTTACCATGAATCCAGAATCAAAATCGTAAAATACTGTAAAAAGCGACGCCATCTTGGATTTTGTGCGATAAACTCCGATTTGGATAAAAATTGATATCTGAGGATCCAGTGGGGACCATGACATGAATCTAGGATCAATATTGTAAAATATTGTAAAAACCGACGCCATCTTGGATTTTGTGACTATCCGGCGGGGTCCTTAACATGAATCCAGAATCAAAATCGTCAAATATTGTAAAAAGCGACGCCATCTTGGATTTTGTGAGATTAGCTCCGATTTGGATAAAAATCGATATCTGAGGATCCAGCGGGGTGATTAACATGAATCTTGAGTCAAAATTGTAAAATATTGTTAAAACCGACGCCATCTTGGATTTTGTAAGATCAACTCCGATTTGGATAAAAATTGGTATCTGACGATCCGGCGGGGTCCTTAACATGAATCCAGAATCAAAATCGTAAAATATTGTAAAAAGTGACGCCATCTTGGATTTTGTGAGCTTAACTCCGATTTGGATAAAAATCGATATCTAAGGATCCGAAGGAGTGATTAACATGAATCCAGAGTCAAAATTGTAAAATATTTTAAAAACCGACGCCATCTTGGATTTTGTAAAATCAACTCCGATTTGGATAAAAATCGATATCTGACTATACGGCGGGGTCCTTAACATGAATCCAGAGTCAAAATTGTAAAATATTGTTAAAACGGACGCCATCTTGGATTTTGTAAGATCAACTCCGATTTGGATAAAAATCGATATCTGAGGATCCGGCGGGGTCCTTAACATGAATCCAGAATCAAAATCGTTAAATATTGTAAAAAGCGACGCCATCTTGGACTTTGTGAGATTAGCTCTGATTTTGATAAAAATCGATATCTGAGGACCCGGCGGGGTGATTAACATGAATCCAGAATCAAAATCGAAAAATATTGTAAAAAGCGACGCCATCTTGGATTTTGTGAGATCAACTCCGATTTGGATAAAAATTGATATCTGACGATCCGGCGGGGTCCTTAACATGAATCCAGAATCAAAATCATAAAATATTGTAAAAAGCGACGCCATCTTGGATTTTGTAAAATCAACTCCGATTTGGATAAAAATTGGTATCTGACGATCCGGCGGGGTCCTTAACATGAATCCAGAATCAAAATCGTAAAATATTGTAAAAAGTGACGCCATCTTGGATTTTGTGAGCTTAACTCCGATTTGGATAAAAATCGATATCTAAGGATCCGAAGGAGTGATTAACATGAATCCAGAGTCAAAATTGTAAAATATTTTAAAAACCGACGCCATCTTGGATTTTGTAAAATCAACTCCGATTTGGATAAAAATCGATATCTGACTATACGGCGGGGTCCTTAACATGAATCCAGAGTCAAAATTGTAAAATATTGTTAAAACGGACGCCATCTTGGATTTTGTAAGATCAACTCCGATTTGGATAAAAATCGATATCTGAGGATCCGGCGGGGTCCTTAACATGAATCCAGAATCAAAATCGTTAAATATTGTAAAAAGCGACGCCATCTTGGACTTTGTGAGATTAGCTCTGATTTTGATAAAAATCGATATCTGAGGACCCGGCGGGGTGATTAACATGAATCCAGAATCAAAATCGAAAAATATTGTAAAAAGCGACGCCATCTTGGATTTTGTGAGATCAACTCCGATTTGGATAAAAATTGATATCTGACGATCCGGCGGGGTCCTTAACATGAATCCAGAATCAAAATCGTAAAATATTGTAAAAAGCGACGCCATCTTGGATTTTGTAAAATCAACTCCGATTTGGATAACAATCGATATCTGACGATCCGGCGGGGTCCTTAACATGAATCCAGAATCAAAATCGTAAAATATTGTAAAAAGCGACGCCATCTTGGATTTTGTAAAATCAACTCCGATTTGGATAACAATCGATATCTGACTATCCGGCGGGGTCCTTAACATGAATCCAGAATCAAAATCGTAAAATATTGCAAAAAGCGACGCTATCTTGGATTTTGTGCGATAAACTCCGATTTGGATAAAAATCGATATCTGAGGATCCAGTGGGGACCATAATATGAATCTAGGATCAATATTGTAAAATATTGTAAAAACCGACGCCATCTTGGATTTTGTAAAATAAACTTCGATTTGGATAAAAATCGATATCTGACTATCCGGCGGGGTCCTTAACATGAATCCAGAATCAAAATCGTCAAATATTGTAAAAAGCGACGCCATCTTGGATTTTGTGAGATTAGCTCCGATTTGGATAAAAATCGATATCTGAGGATCCGGCGGGGTGATTAACATGAATGTTGAGTCAAAATTGTAAAATATTGTTAAAACCGACGCCATCTTGGATTTTGTGAGATTAACTCCGATTTGGATAAAAATCGATATCTGAGGATCCGGCGGGGTCCTTACCATGAATCCAGAATCACAATCGTAAAATATTGTAAAAAGCGACGCCATCTTGGATTTTGTAAAATTAACTCCGATTTGGATAACAATCGATATCTGACTATCCGGCGGGGTCCTTAACATGAATCCAGAATCAAAATCGTAAAATATTGCAAAAAGCTACGCCATCTTGGATTTTGTGCGATAAACTCCGATTTGGATAAAAATCGATATCTGACTATCCGGCGGGGTCCTTAACATGAATCCAGAATCAAAATCGTCAAATATTGTCAAAAGCGACGCCATCTTGGATTTTGTGAGATTAGCTCAGATTTGGATAAAAATCGATATCTGAGGATCCGGCGGGGTGATTGACATGAATCTTGAGTCAAAATTGTAAAATATTGTTAAAACCGACGCCATCTTGGATTTTGTAAGATCAACTCTGATTTGGATAAAAATCGATATATGACGATCCGGCGGGGTCCTAAACATGAATCCAGAATCAAAATCGTAAAATATTGTCAAAAGCGACGCCATCTTGGATTTTTTGAGATTAACTGCGATTTGGATAAAAATCGATATCTGAGGAGCCGGCAGGGTGACTAACATGAATCTTAAGTCAAAATTGGAAAATATGGTAAGAATAGACCCCATATTGGATTTTGTAAAATTAACTCTGATTTGGATAAAAATCGATATCTGACGATCTGGCGGGGTCCATAACATGAATCCATGGTCAAAATTGTTAATTAACGTCAACACTGACGCCATATTGGATTTTGTAAGATAAACTCTGATTTGGATAAAAATCGATATCTCATGATCCGGCGTGGTCCTTAACATGAATCCAGAATCAAAACTGTATAATATTGTAATAAGTGACGCCATCTTTGATTTTGTGAGATTAACTCCGATTTGAATAAAAATCGATATCTGACGATTCAGCGGGGTCCATAACATGAATCCATAGTCAAAATTGTTAAATAATGTCAACACCGACGCTAAATTGGATTTTGGAAAATTATCTCTGATTTGGATAAAAATCGATATCTGACGATTTTTATCCAAATCGGAGTTGATATCACAAAATCCAAGATGGCGTCGATTCTTACCATATTTTCCAATTTTGATTCTAGATTCATGTTAAGGACCCCGCCGGATCGTCAGATATCAATTTTTATCCAAATCGGAGTTGATCTTACAAAATCCAAGATGGCGTCGGTTTTAACAATATTTTACAACTTTGACTCAAGATTCATGTTAATCAACCCGCCGGATTCTCAGATATCGATTTTTATCCAAATCGCAGTTAATCTCACAAAATCCAAGATGGCGTCGCTTTTTACAATATTTAACGATTTTGATTCTGGATCTGGATTCATGTTAAGGACCCCGCCGGATCGTCAGATATCGATTTTTATCCAAATCGGAGTTAATCTCACAAAGTCCAAGATGGCGTCGCTTTTTACAATATTTAACGATTTTGATTCTGGATTCATGTTAAGGACCCCGCCGGATCGTCAGATATAATTTTTTATCCAAATCGGAGTTGATCTTACAAAATCCAAGATGGCGTCGGTTTTTACATTATTTTACAATTTTGACTCTGGATTAATGTTAATCACTCCGTCGGATCCTCGGATATCGATTTTTATCCAAATCGGAGTTAAGCTCACAAAATCCAAGATGGCGTCGCTTTTTACAATATTTTACGATTTTGATTCTAGATTCATGTTAAGGACCCCGCCGGATCGTCAGATATCAATTTTTATCCAAATCGGAGTTGATCTTACAAAATCCAAGATGGCGTCGGTTTTAACAATATTTTACAATTTTGACTCAAGATTCGTGTTAATCACCCCGCCGGATCCTCAGATATCGATTTTTATCCAAATCGCAGTTAATCTCACAAAATCCAAGATGGCGTCGCTTTTTACAATATTTAACGATTTTGATTCTGGATTCATGTTAAGGACCCCGCCGGATCGTCAGATATCGATTTTTATCCAAATCGGAGTTAATCTCACAAAGTCCAAGACGGCGTCGGTTTTTACATTATTTTACAATTTTGACTCTGGATTCATGTTAATCACTCCGTCGGATCCTCGGATATCGATTTTTATCCAAATCGGAGTTAATCTCACAAAGTCCAAGATGGCGTCGCTTTTTACAATATTTAACGATTTTGATTCTAGATTCATGTTAAGGACCCCGCCGGATCGTCAGATATCAATTTTTATCCAAATCGGAGTTGATCTTACAAAATCCAAGATGGCGTCGGTTTTTACAATATTTTACCATTTTAACTCTGGATTCATGTTAATCACTTCGTCGGATCCTCGGATATCGATTTTTATCCAAATCGGAGTCAACCTTACAAAATTTATAAATATTGATATAATCAATATTATAAAAGTGACGTTTTCTGGGTAAAGAAAGATACCACATTGTCGCTTATTGATAAGAATGATAAGGCGCTTCTGTCATAAAGAATCACTTGGAAAACCTTATCAACAGGCGACAATGTGGTACTTTTACCAAGAAAACGACACAATTTTTTAACGATTTCATAATATGTGACGTTTTGCGGTGAAAGGTACCTTATGGACGATCGGCGCTTACGCTGTTAACAAAGACGCTGATAATAATGCGCTGCAACGCGACGTAAGCGCCGACCGTCCATAAGGTACCTTTAGCCGTAAATAGCCACATATGAAATCATAAAAAATGTGCTTTTATTTAGAAAAAGGCACTTTGCCATTCTGCCGGTTGTCGATAAGGCGCGAATGTCATAAATATTAGTTTAGAAATGAACCTTATCAACAACCGACAGAATGGTACCTTTCTTTAGTACTAAATACAAACACAAATAATAAAATCATTTGGAAAAACCGAACAAATATTAGGTGAATTAATACAATATCTGTATCAAAGGATTATAAAAATGAGGAATTCTAAGATTTCTAAGTTATAACCTTTTAACGCCCGAATAATGACGCGCCGGTGTAGTAGTGTGCGTGCGCGCACGCACACAGATAGCGAGCAGTGCGGGGCCGCTAAATGCCTATTTCGTGTCCGCGGCAAACACTCTGCCCGCTCTTAACATGAATCTTGAGTCAAAATTGTTACATATTGTTAAAACCGACGCCATCTTGGATTTTGCAAGATCAACTCCGATTTGGATAAAAATCGATATCGGACTATCCGGCGGGGTCCTTAACATGAATCCAGAATCAAAATCGTAAAATATTGTAAAAAGCGACGCCATCTTGGATTTTGTGAGATTAACCCCGATTTGGATAAAAATCGATATCTGAGGATCCGGCGGGGTCCTTAACATGAATCCAGAATCAAAATCGTAAAATATTGTAAACAGCGACGCCATCTTAGATTTTGTGAGATTAACTCCGATTTGGATAAATATCGATATCTGAGGATCCGGCACAGTGATTAACATGAATCCAGAGTCAAAATTGTAAAATATTGTAAAAACCGACGCCATCTTAGATTTTGTGAGATTAACTCCGATTTGGATAAATATCGATATCTGAGGATCCGGCACAGTGATTAACATGAATCCAGAGTCAAAATTGTAAAATATTGTAAAAACCGACGCCATCTTGGATTTTGTAAAATCAACTCCGATTTGGATAAAAATCGATATCTGACTATCCGGCGCGGTCCTTAACATGAATCCAGAATCAAAATTGTAAAATATTGTAAAAACCGACGCCATCTTGGATTTTGTAAGATCAACTCCGATTTGGATAAAAATCGATATCTGACTATCCGGCGGGGTCCTTAACATGAATCCAGAATCAAAATCGTAAAATATTGTAAAAAGCGACGCCATCTTGGATTTTGAGAGATTAACTCCGATTTGGATAAAAATCGATATCTGAGGATCCGGCGGGGTGATTAACATGAATCTTGAGTCAAAATTGTAAAATATTGTTAAAACCGACGCCATCTTGGATTTTGCAAGATCAACTCCGATTTGGATAAAAATCGATATCGGACTATCCGGCGGGGTCCTTAACATGAATCCAGAATCAAAATCGTAAAATATTGTAAAAAGCGACGCCATCTTGGATTTTGTGAGCTTAACTCCGATTTGGATAAAATTCGATATCTGAGGATCCGGCGGGGTGATTAACATGAATCTTGAGTCAAAATTGTAAAATATTGGTAAAACCGACGCCATCTTGGATTTTGTAAGATCAACTCCGATTTGGATAAAAATCGATATCTGACTATCCGGCGGGGTCCTTAACATGAATCCAGAATCAAAATCGTAAAATATTGTAAAAAGCGACGCCATCTTGGATTTTGAGAGATTAACTCCGATTTGGATAAAAATCGATATCTGAGGATCCGGCGGGGTGATTGACATGAATCTTGAGTCAAAATTGTAAAATATTGTTAAAACCGACGCCATCTTGGATTTTGCAAGATCAACTCCGATTTGGATAAAATTCGATATCTGACTATCCGGCAGGGTCCTTAATATGAATCCAGAATCAAAATCGTAAAAAATTGTAAAAAGCGACGCCATCTTGGATTTTGTGAGATTAACCCCGATTTGGATAAAAATCGATATCTGAGGATCCGGCGGGGTGATTAACATGAATCTTGAGTCAAAATTGTAAAATATTGTTAAAACCGACGCCATCTTGGATTTTGTAAGATCAACTCCGATTTGGATAAAAATCGATATCTGAGGATCCGGCGCAGTGATTAACATGAATCCAGAGTCAACATTGTAAAATATTGTAAAAACCGACGCCATCTTGGATTTTGTAAAATCAACTCCGATTTGGATAAAAATCGATATCTGACTATCCGGCGCGGTCCTTAACATGAATCCAGAATCAAAATTGTAAAATATTGTAAAAACCGACGCCATCTTGGATTTTGTAAGATCAACTCCGATTTGGATAAAAATCGATATCTGACTATCCGGCGGGGTCCTTAACATGAATCCAGAATCAAAATCGTAAAATATTGTAAAAAGCGACGCCATCTTGGATTTTGAGAGATTAACTCCGATTTGGATAAAAATCGATATCTGAGGATCCGGCGGGGTGATTAACATGAATCTTGAGTCAAAATTGTAAAATATTGTTAAAACCGACGCCATCTTGGATTTTGCAAGATCAACTCCGATTTGGATAAAAATCGATATCGGACTATCCGGCGGGGTCCTTAACATGAATCCAGAATCAAAATCGTAAAATATTGTAAAAAGCGACGCCATCTTGGATTTTGTGAGCTTAACTCCGATTTGGATAAAATTCGATATCTGAGGATCCGGCGGGGTGATTAACATGAATCTTGAGTCAAAATTGTAAAATATTGGTAAAACCGACGCCATCTTGGATTTTGTAAGATCAACTCCGATTTGGATAAAAATCGATATCTGACTATCCGGCGGGGTCCTTAATATGAATCCAGAATCAAAATCGTAAAATATTGTAAAAAGCGACGCCATCTTGGATTTTGAGAGATTAACTCCGATTTGGATAAAAATCGATATCTGAGGATCCGGCGGGGTGATTGACATGAATCTTGAGTCAAAATTGTAAAATATTGTTAAAACCGACGCCATCTTGGATTTTGCAAGATCAACTCCGATTTGGATAAAATTCGATATCTGACTATCCGGCAGGGTCCTTAATATGAATCCAGAATCAAAATCGTTAAAAATTGTAAAAAGCGACGCCATCTTGGATTTTGTGAGATTAACCCCGATTTGGATAAAAATCGATATCTGA
The DNA here is from genome assembly GCA_949128165.1 of Lathronympha strigana. Taxonomy (NCBI): domain Eukaryota; kingdom Metazoa; phylum Arthropoda; class Insecta; order Lepidoptera; family Tortricidae; genus Lathronympha; species Lathronympha strigana. The sequence goes on along the minus strand of OX421926.1, from coordinate 8,478,965 downwards.
GGATCCGGCGGGGTGATTAACATGAATCTTGAGTCAAAATTGTAAAATATTGTTAAAACCGACGCCATCTTGGATTTTGTAAGATCAACTCCGATTTGGATAAAAATCGATATCTGAGGATCCGGCGCAGTGATTAACATGAATCCAGAGTCAACATTGTAAAATATTGTAAAAACCGACGCCATCTTGGATTTTGTAAAATCAACTCCGATTTGGATAAAAATCGATATCTGAGGATCCGACGGAGTGATTAACATGAATCCAGAGTCAAAATTGTAAAATATTGTAATAACCGACGCCATTTTGGATTTTGTAAAATCAACTCCGATTTGGATAAAAATCGATATCTGACTATTCGGCGGGGTCCTTAACATGAATCCAGAATCAAAATCGTAAAATATTGTGAAAAGCGACGCCATCTTGGATTTTGTTAGCTTAACTCCGATTCGGATAAAAATCGATATCTGAGGATCCGACTGAGTGATTAACATGAATCCAGAGTCAACATTGTAAAATATTGTAAAAACCGACGCCTCCTTGGATTTTGTAAAATCAACTCCGATTTGGATAAAAATCGATATCTGAGGATCCGACGGAGTGATTAACATGAATCCAGAGTCAAAATTGTAAAATATTGTAATAACCGACGCCATTTTGGATTTTGTAAAATCAACTCCGATTTGGATAAAAATCGATATCTGACTATTCGGCGGGGTCCTTAACATGAATCCAGAATCAAAATCGTAAAATATTGTAAAAAGCGACGCCATCTTGAATTTTGTGAGCTTAACTCCGATTCGGATAAAAATCGATATCTGAGGATCCGACTGAGTGATTAACATGAATCCAGAGTCAAAATTGTAAAATATTTTAAAAACCGACGCCATCTTGGATTTTGTAGGATTGAATCCGATTTGGATAAAAATCGATATCTGAGGATCCGGCGCAGTGATTAACATGAATCCAGAGTCAACATTGTAAAATATTGTAAAAACCGACGCCATCTTGGATTTTGTAAAAATCAACTCCGATTTGGATGAAAATCGATATCTGAGGATCCGGCACAGTGATTAACATGAATCCAGAGTCAAAATTGTAAAATATTGTAAAAACCGACGCCATCTTGGATTTTGTAAAATCAACTCCGATTTGGATAAAAATCGATATCTGACTATCCGGCGCGGTCCTTAACATGAATCCAGAATCAAAATCGTATTTTATAATTTTGATTCTGGATTCATGTTAAGGACCCCACCGGATCGTCAGATATCGATTTTTATCCAAATCGGATTCAATCCTACAAAATCCAATATGGCGTCAGTGTTGACGTTATTTAACAATTTTGACTATGGATTCATGTTATGGACTCCGCCGGGTCGTCATATATCGATTTTTATCCAAATCGGATTTGATCTTACCAAAATCCAAGACGGCGTCGATTCTTACCATATTTTCTAATTTCGACTCAAGATTCATGTTAATCACCCTGCGGGCTTCTCAGATATAGATTTTTATCCAAATCGCAGTTAATCTCACAAAATCCAAGATGGCGTCGCTTTTTACAAAATTTTACGATTTTGATTCTGGATTCATATTAAGGACCCCGCCGGATAGTCAGATATCGAATTTTATCCAAATCGGAGTTGATCTTGCAAAATCCAAGATGGCGTCGGTTTTAACAATATTTTACAATTTTGACTCAAGATTCATGTTAATCACCCCGCCGTATCCTCAGATATCGATTTTTATCCAAATCGGAGTTAATCTCTCAAAATCCAAGATGGCGTCGCTTTTTACAATATTTTACGATTTTGATTCTGGATTCATGTTAAGGACCCCGCCGGATAGTCAGATATCGATTTTTATCCAAATCGGAGTTGATCTTACAAAATCCAAGATGGCGTCGGTTTTACCAATATTTTACAATTTTGACTCAAGATTCATGTTAATCACCCCGCCGGATCCTCAGATATCGAATTTTATCCAAATCGGAGTTAAGCTCACAAAATCCAAGATGGCGTCGCTTTTTACAATATTTTACGATTTTGATTCTGGATTCATGTTAAGGACCCCGCCTGATAGTCAGATATCGATTTTTATCCAAATCGGAGTTTATTTTACAAAATCCAAGATGGCGTCGGTTATTACAATATTTTACAATTCTGACTCTGGATTCATGTTAATCACTCCGTCGGATCCTCAGATATCGATTTTATCCAAATCGGAGTTAAGCTCACAAAATCCAAGATGGCGTCGCTTTTTTACAATATTTTACGATTTTGTTTCTGGATTCATGTTAAGGACCCCGCTGGATCGTCAGATATCGATTTTTATCCAAATCGGAGTTGATCTTACAAAATCCAAGATGGCGTCGGTTTTAACAATATTTTACAATTTTGACTCAAGATTCATGTTAATCACCCCGCCGGATCCTCAGATATCGATTTTTATCCAAATCGGGGTTAATCTCACGAAATCCAAGATGGCGTCGCTTTTTACAAAATTTTACGATTTTGATTCTGGATTCATATTAAGGACCCCGCCGGATAGTCAGATATCGAATTTTATCCAAATCGGAGTTGATCTTGCAAAATCCAAGATGGCGTCGGTTTTAACAATATTTTACAATTTTGACTCAAGATTCATGTTAATCACCCCGCCGGATCCTCAGATATCGATTTTTATCCAAATCGGAGTTAATCTCTCAAAATCCAAGATGGCGTCGCTTTTTACAATATTTTACGATTTTGATTCTGGATTCATGTTAAGGACCCCGCCGGATAGTCAGATATCGATTTTTATCCAAATCGGAGTTGATCTTACAAAATCCAAGATGGCGTCGGTTTTACCAATATTTTACAATGTTGACTCAAGATTCATGTTAATCACCCCGCCGGATCCTCAGATATCGATTTTTATCCAAATCGGAGTTAATCTCTCAAAATCCAAGATGGCGTCGCTTTTTACAATATTTTACGATTTTGATTCTGGATTCATGGTAAGGACCCCGCCGGATAGTCAGATATCGATTTTTATCCAAATCGGAGTTTATTTTACAAAATCCAAGATGGCGTCGTTTATTACAATATTTTACAATTCTGACTCTGGATTCATGTTAATCACTCCGTCGGATCCTCAGATATCGATTTTATCCAAATCGGAGTTAAGCTCACAAAATCCAAGATGGCGTCGCTTTTTTACAATATTTTACGATTTTGTTTCTGGATTCATGTTAAGGACCCCGCTGGATCGTCAGATATCGATTTTTATCCAAATCGGAGTTGATCTTACAAAATCCAAGATGGCGTCGGTTTTAACAATATTTTACAATTTTGACTCAAGATTCATGTTAATCACCCCGCCGGATCCTCAGATATCGATTTTTATCCAAATCGGGGTTAATCTCACAAAATCCAAGATGGCGTCGCTTTTTACAATATTTTACGATTTTGATTCTGGATTCATATTAAGGACCCCGCCGGATAGTCAGATATCGAATTTTATCCAAATCGGAGTTGATCTTGCAAAATTCAAGATGGCGTCGGTTTTAACAATATTTTACAATTTTGACTCAAGATTCATGTCAATCACCCCGCCGGATCCTCAGATATCGATTTTTATCCAAATCGGAGTTAATCTCTCAAAATCCAAGATGGCGTCGCTTTTTACAATATTTTACGATTTTGATTCTGGATTCATGGTAAGGACCCCGCCGGATAGTCAGATATCGATTTTTATCCAAATCGGAGTTGATCTTACAAAATCCAAGATGGCGTCGGTTTTAACAATAGTTTACAATGTTGACTCAAGATTCATGTTAATCACCCCGCCGGATCCTCAGATATCGATTTTTATCCAAATCGGAGTTAATCTCTCAAAATCCAAGATGGCGTCGCTTTTTACAATATTTTACGATTTTGATTCTGGATTCATGGTAAGGACCCCGCCGGATAGTCAGATATCGATTTTTATCCAAATCGGAGTTTATTTTACAAAATCCAAGATGGCGTCGTTTATTACAATATTTTACAATTCTGACTCTGGATTCATGTTAATCACTCCGTCGGATCCTCAGATATCGATTTTATCCAAATCGGAGTTAAGCTCACAAAATCCAAGATGGCGTCGCTTTTTTACAATATTTTACGATTTTGTTTCTGGATTCATGTTAAGGACCCCGCTGGATCGTCAGATATCGATTTTTATCCAAATCGGAGTTGATCTTACAAAATCCAAGATGGCGTCGGTTTTAACAATATTTTACAATTTTGACTCAAGATTCATGTTAATCACCCCGCCGGATCCTCAGATATCGATTTTTATCCAAATCGGGGTTAATCTCACAAAATCCAAGATGGCGTCGCTTTTTACAATATTTTACGATTTTGATTCTGGATTCATATTAAGGACCCCGCCGGATAGTCAGATATCGAATTTTATCCAAATCGGAGTTGATCTTGCAAAATCCAAGATGGCGTCGGTTTTAACAATATTTTACAATTTTGACTCAAGATTCATGTCAATCACCCCGCCGGATCCTCAGATATCGATTTTTATCCAAATCGGAGTTAATCTCTCAAAATCCAAGATGGCGTCGCTTTTTACAATATTTTACGATTTTGATTCTGGATTCATGGTAAGGACCCCGCCGGATAGTCAGATATCGATTTTTATCCAAATCGGAGTTGATCTTACAAAATCCAAGATGGCGTCGGTTTTAACAATAGTTTACAATGTTGACTCAAGATTCATGTTAATCACCCCGCCGGATCCTCAGATATCGATTTTTATCCAAATCGGAGTTAATCTCTCAAAATCCAAGATGGCGTCGCTTTTTACAATATTTTACGATTTTGATTCTGGATTCATGGTAAGGACCCCGCCGGATAGTCAGATATCGATTTTTATCCAAATCGGAGTTGATCTTACAAAATCCAAGATGGCGTCGGTTTTAACAATAGTTTACAATGTTGACTCAAGATTCATGTTAATCACCCCGCCGGATCCTCAGGTATCGATTTTTATCCAAATCGGAGTAAATCTCACAAAATCCAATATGGCGTCGATTCTTACCATATTTTCCAATTTTGACTTAAGATTCATGTTAATCACCCTGCCGGCTCCTCAGATATCGAATTTTATCTAAATCGGAGTTAATCTCCAAGCGACAATGTGGTACTTTTACCAAGAAAACGACAATTTTTTTTAACGATTTCATAATATGTGACGTTTTGCGGTGAAAGGTACCTTATGGACGAGCGGCGCTTACGCTGTTAACAAAGACGCTGATAATAATGCGCTGCAACGCGACGTAAGCGCCGACCGTCCATAAGGTACCTTTAGCCGTAAATAGCCACATATGAAATCATAAAAAATGTGCTTGTATTTAGAAAAAGGCACTTTGCATTCTGCCGGTTGTCGATAAGGCGCGAATGTCATAAATATTAGTTTAGAAATTAACCTTATCAACAACCGACAGAATGGTACCTTTCTTTAGTACTAAATACAAACACAAATAATAAAATCGTTTGGTAAAACCGAACAAATATTAGGTGAATTAATACAATATCAGTATCAAAGGATTATAAAAATGAGGAATTCTAAGTTACAACATTTTAACGCCCGAATGATGACGCGCCGTTGTAGTAGTGTGTGTGCGTGCACAGATAGCGAGCAGCGTGGGGCCGCTAAATGCCTATTTCGTGTCCGCGGCAAACACTCTGCCCCCTCTTAAGTATGGATGTATAATTATTAATTTCAAAATTTTTAATCTCCTGTAAAAAATGTTAGGTATTATTTCTGCAAGCCTTTTCCTTGTTTATTTATTTAGTTAACCGTTAATGCACAAGACAGAAAACTGTACAGATGGCGGCCTTAATGCCAAATGGCATTCTCTACCAGCCAACCATAGGGCTAAACAGAGATAATAAATAATAATATAATAAATATTGTGGGACAATTTTTACACAAATCGACCTAGTCCCACGGTAAGCTCAATAAGGCTTGTGATGTGGGTACTAGACGACGATATATATAATAGATAGATACATATAAATACTTAAATACATAGAAAATATCCATAGCTCAGGAACAAATATTCATGATAAACACACAAATAAATGCCCTGACCAGGATTCGAACGCGGGACCTCCTGCTTCGTAGGCTTCGTAGAGACATTTAATTTATTGTTTATGGTACGACTCATAAGTCACAAGGAAAGGAACACATTTTTAATATTGTTTAGGTAATTGAAAGAAAAACCCAACAATAAGATAATAAATTTTATTTCTGTACATATTCAAAATGGTAACCATGCTCTTGGATGCAAAGATTATTTCTACTCGGATTGTGTAACAAATGCATTATTGCGTTTCGTATTTTTGTAGGGTGCATCTGTGATTAGATATTTTCTAAGGCTGTTGTTAAATCTTCTACATGGCCGGAATTTGATTTGTAAAATTCATCTTTGACATAACCCCATGAGAAAATAATAATGGGGCCGTTTGTACTTACGAACGCAGTTAAGTTAAAAATGATAATTGAGAAAGTTTTTGACAATTTGAATATCATGTGCATTTGTTAAAGCCCGCGATCATTAACGTCATTTCGTCTAGTTTTCTTGCTCCAGCCCCCGTAAACGTCAACGTTATAATTTCATAGAACTTTGACGTTAAAAATAATACTTTAAAGCTTGACAGTTAATTTGCTTGGAAGAGACAACTTGGTTTAACTCTAGTTATTTTTTCGGTCTGAAGTTCTGCCCTTGAACTCAGGCCTAGCAACAAAATGGTGGAAATCAAATATGATTCTTCGAACAGCACGTACTAATCCCGTGACAATGGTCTAGCGAGTCTAAGAAGCGCTCCTATTTACGCTTCGAGAATAATCTATCGAGACACGCCGATACCGGCTGCCAGACAAACATACAGATATCTGACGGAGATAGACTAACGATATCTGGGGATACGGCACTCACGGCAGTGGCCCCAATAAATCGGGCAATACAAAGGCACGGCCGCACCATACTTTTCTCGGTCTGGCTCTGGCAGAAGCGAGACGGACATACATTAGAAAAGCGCAGTTTCTAACGCCTACGGTTACGTACAACATGTGTGGCATTTTCAGGCTACTAATCACTTAGAAATCAATCTTATCAACAACCGACAATGTGGTATCTTTAGTCTGAAAACGCCACATATGGTAAACACACAGGCCTTTTTTAACTCCCTATGATTTCGCGCTGGTTTTAACCAGCTTAGCTAGAACCCTGAATTTTAGTGACATGCTGGCTACATGACTTGGAAATATTATAATAAAATTCAAGTTGAACTAGTAGTTTAAGAACTATCAAACATCAAACTTCCTTATTTTTGACATTCACTAACCGATCAGCAATACAGATACTTTGGCAAACCCAAAAGTTCCAAATTTTAAACATACCTAAGTTGTTATACTATACTATGCACCAATGAAAAGAGATCCTGGCCATACTTAGTCTGATAACCCAAGCCTCACATTAGAATAGATTTTTATTTATATGCCTCACAAAAATAACGAGGCAAATGGATATAAAAATCTACTGTCATACTTGGGTTGTCAGATTATGACTCTTTACGGTCCTAAGCTACACCAACCTTGATCGATGGTCCTTCATTTTCAAAATATATACAGTAAGTGTAACTTAGCTAGCATTGTACCTAGGATGCTGGCGGCATTTCCTCGTTGTATCGCAATGTATCTTATTAGCAATCGGGGAAGTGGGAAGGGCCCGGGCTCCCAACCCCTCTTGCTAATAAGCACAAACCATGCTAGTATTGAGCATGTGAACAGTAGGTACCTTAAAACTAAGTGACCCACTTCTACACAGTCGGCAACACCTTGCCAGGAGTCTGGTCAGCTGTCACTGACCGTATAGAAAGCTCTTTAAATCAAAGTTCTTTTTTTTAAAGGTTATTATGATATAATGATAACTGATTTTAAGATTATAAGTGTGACCTGTAACCTAATGTTATTCAAATAAATTTCATTTAATTTCATGAAGACGGAATCGAGTATGTCCAACATTTGTCTGGCTACCGGACTTCGTCCGCCAAATCATTTTTAAAACAATAATGTCACCTCTATTGTTTACTAAGGCGCCATGTTTTTTGTCTATGGCGTGAAAAAGGTTATTGTTTCGTTTTTGTGGTAAATCCGGCGGATTTGATCTTTTTTTAAATTAATGGCGGCGCCACGTGGCGCGTGGTGAGAATTGAATTTTTATCAATTCATATTATTTACATATTTTAAGGTATTTCCCGCTTTATTAAATATTTTTTATAAAGATTGGGTTGGACGAGTCTTTTCTTATATCTTGAACTGTATTAAAATAAAGATATTTATATACTTAAGGGAAAAAAATACAAAATATAATCAAATTGAGTTGATAACTCTAGGTATTTGTGTATTACTGGAGTCACGAGTACTTTGAATCAATAAAATCCTAACCACGCATCTAAGCTCATACACAAAAACATACGTTTTATAAGTAGATCATAGTCAGTGTTGAGTTAAAATTTTAAGATCCCAGATTGCCCCTGCCCCGCTGGGTCATTCAATGGATCCTGCAATTTTGATGTTGCCGCAGTACCTATTCTTATAAAATAAAGTCAAACCAAGTTATCTCTTCGAAGCAAAAGAATTTTATTTTTATTTTATTAGGTGAGAAACAAACAGTCTCGTATGTTTACATTTAACACAGTTTAAATTAATAAATTACAGACTTACAGTTTCCTTAATTAATCATTTATGTTAACCAAAAAAACAAATACAAGTACATAGATTAACAATTACATTAACTATGTGTGTAATTGTGTATCGTTATAAAGTGATGATGAAACCGAACTGTCAAACATTTTATGTGTAATTTTATACGTCAATCTTTTATCCAATTATGACGTTTACTTAACACTTTCACGCTCTGTGCTATCAAAATCGATGCAAACTCGGGGCGCCTACCACGAACCGCGAACGAAAGTATGCCTCCCTTTCGCACTTGTGATTTCTCACTCAAGTGCGACAGAGAGGTGAAACTTCGTTCGTGGTTCGTGGTAGGCCTTCTGCTTAGTTGGACTCTACGTTCTTGCAACTGCCAATTAGGTACTTTATATAATTTTGTATACTAATGGAAATAAAGGCAGCTTGAAGCCCGAAGGTTGATGAATGCTTCTACGTTTACCGAATTTTAATCCTAAAAAAACAATGTAAAATTGCTGTCAATCGAACTTGTTATATATAAACAAAAGACAGAACATTGTTTTGGCACTGTTTCTCCTAGAATTTTGACACTACCTTATCAAACACCACTGAACCCATACTACAGAAAAAGTCGTATTATCGTAAGACAAAAAACCATAAGATTTATCTTGAAGATTTCATTAATAACTGATGCCAAAAATGCCGAAGTACAAGAACTGAGCGCCTACCACGAACCGCGAACGAAAGTATACCTCCCTTTCGCACTTGTGATTTCTCACTCAAGTGCGACAGAGAGGTGAAACTTCGTTCGTGGTTCGTGGTAGGCCTTCTGGTAGCCGAACCAAATATCATTGGTGAGACTAAGGCCCATCGTCTGCGCTGGCTCGGCCATCTTGAGCGAATAACTTGATATGATTTAAAATTAAGTTTATTACAACGTATGGCGGTTTGATTTCATAGTTAGTGCGTCCAAATGACAGCGATTTTATGAGTTGAGCAGCATTTCTAAATTTATTTTGTTTCATTTTAATCAGTACAGGTACTGTGGAAAGGTCACTTCAGTAATTATTATAAAACGAATGCGATACAGTAGCGAAAATAAAAATCCCAATGCATACCACCAATAAAACAATCATTCACATTAAAAAAACATTACTATCTAAAAATAATCTATGGTTAAATTTTAGCAGTTCCAAATTGTACCTTATCTACCTTGCCATAGGGTCGATTTTCTTTCAAACCGAATGCGATTGTTCGTTTGTTTGTTTTTAAATTAACAATTGACATTTAACAGCTACAGAAGCTAGAGTGGCGCATATCCTTTGTAACGTTTACACGATTTTAGCTTCTAAGATATTCATAATTAGGTGTATAATCCTATGTAATGATAACGAATGATATCGTCGCTTTATGTTTTTAGTTGTTTGTCGATGGTCTTTGAAGCGCCGCATAGACAATTTCTTTTAATTTCTTTACAATGCCGCCTCACGCGTGTGACGTGATAGGAATTTGTCTGTTGGTGTAAATATTCCTGGAAACATAATCACAATCGATGCACATACATTGATTAATGTACCATTTTTACCACGACGGGAAGTCAGAGTACCTATCTGCAGTAATGTCAAAACATTTGAGAACTTTGACAATTAATATGAACGCGTCTATTAAGAATCTCATCATTAATATCACATTCTCATGTCTGTTGTCCTCTAAAATAGTACTTAGTTTATGCAACACTTAGTATATCCCTCATTTTCTCAACTATCTAGTTTTTTGCATCCTTCTTTTCTTCTATACTTATATACAGGGCGTCCCAAACTTATGGGACATGAAGGGGAAGTACCTTAAATATCGTAGATAGTGAATTTTGCTCAAAGAAGACTTTATGTTATTTTTAAAAGTTAGTAATTCTGCATTCATAGATTTTCTAAAAATTACTTGCTTCGTCTGGGAATCGAACCGACTAAAATGTGAAAAAAAATCACCCTTTTTTTATGATGCCAATCGAAAGAACAGCTAAAAAATAGTAACTCTGCTTAAGTAACATAGTATTTTAAAAGAAAGGAACACCATAAAATGATTGAGTCAAATTTCAAGAAAGTTATTTATTGCCGAAGACGACGTTCGAAAAGTAGCGATATTATCATTCTAAAGATAGCATTGATTATTCGTAAATAAGTACCCACTTCATAAAATAGGTACTGGCATAAGTTTTCCTTATTATAAGTGCACGTGTGGATAAAATGATAATTTGATAAAACTTAAATTTTAAGGGATAAGATAAGAAACCTTTCCGCGGCGGAGCAAGAAAACTTAATTTTCCAACAAGATGGAGCTCCGGCTCATAATAGTCGGAGAGCAGCAGATTTTCTAAATGAATGTTTTCCTACATGGATTGGTACAAATGGACCGATTAGATGGCCGGCCAGATCCCCGGACCTCACACCATTAGATTTCTTCTTTTGGGGATACGTGAAAGATATGCTATACAAAAAGCGATACGAGAACGTAGGCGAGTTGCAAACAGAATTGTGCCATATCACATCGAGTGTTCACCATAAAATGATAAGAAAATCAACAGGCAGCGGGCTTATTACAAGATTGGCGATTTGCGTAAGACAAGAGGGATCACATTTTGAGCATTTAATTAATTAATTTACAAAAAAATACCTACTTAACTAATTGACTACGGCAGTTTCATGTATGTTTTTTATTTGATTAAAATGATTAATTTCACGTTGTTCCTTTCTTTTAAAATACTATGTTACTTAAGCAGAGTTATTATTTTTTAGCTGTTCTTTCGATTGGCATCATAAAAAAAGGGTGATTTTTTTTTTCACATTTTAGTCGGTTCGATTCCCAGACGAAGCAAGTAATTTTTAGAAAATCTATGAATGCAGAATTACTAACTTTTAAAAATAACATAAAGTCTTCTTTGAGCAAAATTCACTATCTACGATATTTAAGGTACTTCCCCTTCATGTCCCATAAGTTTGGGACGCCCTGTATACTAAACAACCCTCCGCCCCTGGGCTCCACGGAAGACCAGCGCCATGGCATCCATGATGCCAGGGCACATGCTGAGTGGCGTCCTATTGCAGCCACTAGTACTATAATGGCACCAATATCTTTAATAAATTGTATTTAGCATGACTTAGTTAGTTTAAGTGTTTAGTGTATAAGTTTCTATAGTTTGGTGTTGTATATAGTATGGTATAATGCAATAAATATTTTTCTTTCTTTCTTTCAACAGTGATATAATAAGGGTTTTTAATTTAAAGGTCGCCGCTACAGAACGAGCCGTAGTCGAGTTTTGCAATAATAGACCCGAGAATTTTAAGAAACAATTATGAGCTGTTGCCTACACTACTTTTTTACGACAGCGAAATAAGTGAAATCTGTAATATGTCGTATACTTTATAAATAAAAAAAGTCTAAGTGTTAATATATTGTATGAAAATCCATTAGAGCATCATAGTCATTTAATTGACAGATTGAAGTGCTGTAGGTAGTAAAAGTCACATTTACGGCCCTTAGCTTATTTATCCCGCTCACTTCACCCACTAATTTTCTTCTAAACCTGAAAAAACTGCTACTTCACTGATATTTCATCGACTAAACGCCATCTTGTCGGACTGTTTCTCCTGCATCGTCATCGTAGGTAGCCCAATGCGTAATTTTGTATCTAATTTACCAATTCAAATATGCCACGAACCAGGGTTTAAACGCTTTGAACCCGCTACCTTCGGATTGAAAGTCGCACGCTCTTACCGCTGAGCCACCAGCGCTCCTATATCGAGTATAACTCATCAATATCCACAGCGCAGTGCTGTTATGCAGATGGTAATTGGAAGTCGGCGCTACAAAAGCGGCCATTGCGGCTTCCTGGGAAACACCGGGAATTTATATGGAGATCATTATTATTATAACTAAGTACTTACTATTGACCAGAGCTTCGGATTTCGTTGCAACAGTATAAGATCCATCGTCTGGAATCACTATAAGGGCAGTAGGTATATCTTGAAGGAAACTCCAAATAACATTATCCCGTTTATTCATTTTCTCCCTTAGATTAGGATTTTTACATTACGTATATAAAAATAAAATACAAAACAACATACAAAAAACAATATAAAACACATTATAAAAAAACTAACCTAGAGTGCCGCCGGCAACAGGACAGGGCCCAGGTTGCCGGTGGTTAGGTTAGGGCCGCAAAGAGAGGAACTTTCGGACTATGCGCGCAGTGTCCAGTATTACCGCCTTCTGCATCTGACCCTTGATCCAACCACAACTTGGTAGCGAGAGCGAGAGCCTCTCGAGATGTTGGTCGATACTCTTCGCTATAATACCGTTTTTTAGTATAGACATTTGGTACCATAATAGCTGTTTTAAGAAATTAATGAACTTATTTTGAAATACGTATCAATAATTAAATCAATCAAGCTTATGCCACTCGAGACATCGCTGTTCCGTCCCATCGTCCACCAAACCAGAAACTAAAATTTCTGGCGGGAAAGTCCAGCCCTCCGACTGGCGGACGACATCACGATAAAGATGATGTCAGCCAATCGCAGAGTGACATGTGTTCGCCACAAAAACCAATTACCTTAATCCAAACCATAGACTAGGTACGAATAAAAAGTAACTTTTTAAACCCAAAGATTAGCACAAGGAATAATGACCTTTTTACTTAAAGCCTCACATATAATTACCAAAATCAATATAACCTAACAATAGGGATTACAAATGGAGGGGAAGTCGTTAACTTGGTCGCCGGATTAGGGAGAGGGGCTGTGATCCACGCTCCGGGTCTTCTCTGGTGCAGAGGATTTCGTTAGCTATAGCCAGTCATATATGTCTGGGTATATCCGCTGAATCTGCTAACCAATGGTAATTTTGTCTGAAGATGCTCACTAGTGGAAATTGACAGGTTGCCCCAACATATATGGCCGGCTTCGTGAAAACTCAGCTACAAGGCAGATGTTTCTTTGTAGTATTTCTTAGATCAACTTACCTAAACATACAGCCGTTAGCACCATGGCCGACCTACCCTCGGGACCAGTCTGAAAATGAGCGCCGGATAGGTACAGTTTATTTATCTAGCACAAGCTGAGACAGGGAGCCAATGCCGAGACGAGATAATCCCTAAATTTTAAGTTAGTTATAAGTTTATTTTTATTTTCTTTAAGTATCTTCTTTGTGTGTGTGTGTTTTTTTTACTGTTTTTTCTTAATTTAGAAAAAGTTTTTCGTTTTATAAGAATCATTCGTGGTCGTGCCAATTTTTTTTAATAGTTCGGTATACATTGCTGCTAGTGTGATGGGGACTTTCACGCCGGATGTGATTTGGGCGGTCATTTTTAAATCTCGAATTTAACCTCACTTGCCGTCCTTAATTAACATGGGCGACCGCAATCACAAACTCACAATGAGGACTACCGCGAGTCGATTTTCCGCTAGGGGCGCTAGTGGAACGTGGGTCCTGCGGCAACATTTTAAACATCACTTTGACAATTCTCTCATACTGACACAGGACCCACGCATGAGTGGCGCCGCCTGGTGAGCGACAATACGGTAGCTCCCATTAAACGGTTCTAAAATTCTAAATATTTATTAATCATTAAAGCTAGTTAACTTGTGAGTTTTATAGGTATTTAATGACCAGTCAGGCAGTCAACTCGTCTAAAATAATTATAAAATCATAATACAATACTATACATCAGTACAAGCTATAAAACTAAACAATCGATTCAGCACCTTGTAACGGTCCAAAATTATACTACAAATTTCCTATCCTAATGAAATACAGTTCCTGAATTTTACCTTGTAATATCAATTTGGCCAGTGATCGTGTAGTGGGAAACGTTGTGTCGCGTAGTAAAGCTAGGTTCTTTTCATTCAATAAAGTTGCCATTATTTATTTACTCTGCCTTCTGCAATGTTGTCTACCACCTGTATTTTTAAAGAAGCTATGAGCTACTATCACTAAGTACTTTCATCTAAATTTGGAAGCTAACGTGAAGGGATTGTAACTGTAGAAGACGTACGTGTTGTCAGGTAATGTTAAGAGTTGTCAAGCTGTAGGAAGGGTCAGTCAGTGTAGTATCACTCATATTATGAATAATAATATGAATATGAATATGAATATTACTCTATATTATGTCGTTAATCTCATCTACTCTCAACTCGAACTCCTTAACTGTCTTGCCTGCATAATGTATGTCATTGAGAGTCTAGTCAGTTCTCGTAAAACGATAAATGTAGTAGATAAATGTAACATACTATTTAGGGATACTTTTGAGTTAGAGGGGAGATCTTAAATCCATTCAATATGTTTCTACAGATAGGGGGAATAAAGGAAATATATTTTTCAAATCTAGATGTGTGTACTTAGCTTTCGATTTCGGTTTCCTTATTGCGATAAAAACATATCCTTTGTCTTATTTTGAATCCTTGTATCCTTCCAAGAATGTGAATTAGTATAACTTCTCGTCGCTGATATCAACATCGTTTAATTCCTTATTATAGAAACTAAAATTGTATATAATTTGAAATTCATGTTTTCTTAGAAGCTTTGTTTGGCATTGACAGCTGATTATTCCAAATAATTCAAATATCATTGATTTCATATTTAAAAAGCATAGAGCATTAAAACTTTATGAGCATGGACGAAATTAGAGATTTAAGGCTAGCTATACACTACTCGTCAAATACACGCGTTTCTAATAAAGAATATGAAATAAGTTAAGGGGAATTGTAACAAATTAATATGTAATAATCATTTATGTAAACGGGAATTGCGTCCCGTTACACACTACCCCCAAATTTTGCGAACATAGACACATCCGGGTCATGGAAAGCAAAATTTTAAAAACAAACAAAGGAAATAACATTATACTACCCCCCACGTTTGCGAATACAAAAGCAACTCACTTGTGAAGACTGAATGTAAAAAAAAAATATAACATTTATCTCCTAAAAAATAGAAATGAAATAAAAAGAAAAATAAGGCTTATGCTACCACTACCAACTGTATTTTTTATTTTATTTGTTAAAGCTTTTATTTTTGCCTTAACAAATCAGCTTTATTTAGCTTATATTGTGGGACTGCTCCGTTTTGTAAGACCACCCAAAAAAAAAACTTAAAATACTTTTAATATTAGTATTTCAATTCATGGTCGTAACCAGATTTAAGTTACTTATTATTCGTTCAGGCATTTTTTTTAAGTATCAGCTTTATTTAGCTTCTATTGTGGGACTGCTCCGTTTTGTAAGACCGCCCAAAAAAAAAACTCAAAATACTTTTTATTATTAGTATTGATCCAGATTTTTGTACTATTTGTTCAGGCATCTTTTGCCTTAAGTATCAACTTTATTTAGTTTACTGTGTAACACAAGTTTATTTGTAGGTACTATGTCCACAATATACTTAGTAAGACATTTATTTATGACCGAAGAAACTTTATTAGACAACATGTAATTGACGGATGTGTGATTTAATCATGGGGTCCCTAGCTTCTTGTGGAGTAGAACTCATTTTGGATAACAGTTTGGAAACCTGCAACCTGTCAGCTTGTAATGACACTAACTAATAGCAATATCCAAAAAGTTTCCTGGACCGTGTGATGTTATGTCGAGATGCCAATGAACTTTAATGTTTATATCTTAAGTCCGATTCCATTGCAGAGGCTGTCGCATACTGTCAGGACTAAGTCGTTAGCAAAACATCACACTGTATACTGTTGAGTCTAAGTCATTGACAGAAACAGACATCACCAGATATCATTCCTCATTCGCTCTTACACTATTCCAAGACAATGGAACAACACGTATCGATATAAACTGTATATAACATACCCTAATGTTATCCAAATAACATTTAAATATTAAGTATTTAATATATTTGGTTTAATTAAAATGCCATAAAATACCAATTTATTGAATAGGAAATTAATTAACTTTAAATTTACCATTTTATTTTATTTAAAAATAAAAATATTTTAATGTCTGACGGTACATTTCGTAACTTACGTAAAGGTACTTTTGAAAATGACTGACAAAAATATTTGCTATAAATACTTACTCAGAATACACATGAAGGTTTCGCTATAATATTCCTAACATAAAGGTATCAAACCTCTTTAATCGACTGAAATGTTTTTATGTTTTCATGGTATACGTCAATCAAATATCAGTTTGACAGAAAATGAAAATGTTTATTTATAAACATCAATTTCATAAATTCATTTTAGATTTCAATGTTATTTCAACATTGAAACTTATATAATGTCGTATCGTATATAATGAAATTTAGAAGTACGATCAGCAAGCGTGTTAGTATGAAATATATAATTTAGATACAGAAATAAACGTAGGACGTATTTACGTTTCTCATAATAAGTGAATACATAGCAGGATGTTAACGCTATCTTTTTTACAGATCAGAGAACGATATATCTCAAGAGTCAAGCTAAGGAGCCCCGAGCATATATATTCGATATGTTGAAGTGTTGAAGTTTTCTTGTCAAGATTCGCTAGAAATAACACATAAAATCTACCTACGAGTATTATTGCGGAATTAAGAAATATTGCTTATTAAATTACATAATATACAATTTCATGTTGCTTGATTTAATAGCTAAAGGTACCTTTTTACGTTTGTTTAGCCTTTAGTAAAAAAAATAGAAGCAAGCCCTAGTTGTATGGTTTGGAACTACATTCTCTAAATTATTACGGAGTTTTATTGGCAAGACATGCTACTGCAGCTTTAGTGTAGGTACCGAATCTTCTACTTCTTAAGAAACCAATTATTGACAAATTGAATTACCTATAGTTCAGAACTCAGTGTACCTTTCTAGCCTAATAATTTTGAAAATGACTTAGTTGTTTTGTTTATGGAAACTAGGAACGTTATTTTAAATTTTCGCTTATAAGAAGCTACATATTGTTATTTAGTTATTTTATACTGTTCTCCTCAATCTTATAATTTTGAGTTGGTTTTGAACTGACAGTTTTGCAATAAACTAAACTAATAAAATTACCCCACCAAAAATAATCATAATAAGTATTTTGGATGAAGAATAATATAGGATTACAATGTATCTACGATACATGCATGATATGCACGTCGAAAGAGCTGAGAGAGTTATGACGTACCTACGCTATTTTTGCCTAAAGAGGAAATCTCTTCCTAAAGTGTTAAGATGATGTTGGCGTGAACTTGTAATTTATTAAATGAATTGTTTTATCTGAGTATAAAATTAAAAGCGATTTTAAACGAAATATTTAGACAGAGCACAGAGCAGAGAACTAACAGGCACTTAAGGATGTCCATTTCACAAGCAACAACTGTGGCTGAAAAAAGCCAACTTTGACACATCAAGGTAAATTCAAGGAACTGGTGAATTTGGCAACATACATCCTGGTTACTAAGGCACCGACTATAACGGTCCATATTTAACTACAAATTTCCTATCCTAATGAAATACAGTTCCTGAATTTTACCTTGTAATATCAATTTGGCCAGTGATCGTGTAGTGGGAAACGTTGTGTCGCGTAGTAAAGCTAGGTTCTTTTCATTCAATAAAGTTGCCATTATTTATTTACTCTGCCTTCTGCAATGTTGTCTACCACCTGTATTTTTAAAGAAGCTATGAGCTACTATCACTAAGTACTTTCATCTAAATTTGGAAGCTAACGTGAAGGGATTGTAACTGTAGAAGACGTACGTGTTGTCAGGTAATGTTAAGAGTTGTCAAGCTGTAGGAAGGGTCAGTCAGTGTAGTATCACTCATATTATGAATAATAATATGAATATGAATATGAATATTACTCTATATTATGTCGTTAATCTCATCTACTCTCAACTCGAACTCCTTAACTGTCTTGCCTGCATAATGTATGTCATTGAGAGTCTAGTCAGTTCTCGTAAAACGATAAATGTAGTAGATAAATGTAACATACTATTTAGGGATACTTTTGAGTTAGAGGGGAGATCTTAAATCCATTCAATATGTTTCTACAGATAGGGGGAATAAAGGAAATATATTTTTCAAATCTAGATGTGTGTACTTAGCTTTCGATTTCGGTTTCCTTATTGCGATAAAAACATATCCTTTGTCTTATTTTGAATCCTTGTATCCTTCCAAGAATGTGAATTAGTATAACTTCTCGTCGCTGATATCAACATCGTTTAATTCCTTATTATAGAAACTAAAATTGTATATAATTTGAAATTCATGTTTTCTTAGAAGCTTTGTTTGGCATTGACAGCTGATTATTCCAAATAATTCAAATATCATTGATTTCATATTTAAAAAGCATAGAGCATTAAAACTTTATGAGCATGGACGAAATTAGAGATTTAAGGCTAGCTATACACTACTCGTCAAATACACGCGTTTCTAATAAAGAATATGAAATAAGTTAAGGGGAATTGTAACAAATTAATATGTAATAATCATTTATGTAAACGGGAATTGCGTCCCGTTACAACCTGTTGACTATAAAAGTTTATGTCTCCGGTACGCATCGGAAATGGACAAATGAGTACCCCCATAATATGTGCCTATATTTTATTTTAATCTTAGGTTAGGGTATTTTAGAATGTGATAATAAAAATAAAATACAAAAAGGCAAATGATTATTAATGATTTTTTTCATGTTTGTTTTCTTTTCAGTGTTTTCTTTGTTCAAACTGAAAGTTAACTATAATACTGTAAATCATGAATTAGGTCATTTAATATTTATAAACATTTTTTGATTCATGTTTTTAAGTAGTCACACTACTATATTTAAATTATAAACGCAACGTTTAAAATAAGAAAGGATTGCATATACTTAGGAAATTTCGGAATCTGTCTGCCGTGATCAGGAAGCCAAGTGGTTAGGTAGGGCGTCTGCCGCGAAAGCAGGAGGTCGCTGGTTCGATTCCAGCCCTGCTCACCGGGGGCCTAGGTCACTTTTTCCGTAGTATCTATTATAGTATCAGTACTTATATTAAATTAACATTAGCACCGAAAACCATTGTTAAAAATATATTAGTTACGCTAAGATTATATAAGTGATGACCGGTTGGCGTAGTTGGTCTGCTATGCCGATGGTCATGGGTTCGAATCCCGGTAAGGGCATTTATTTGTGTGATGAACACAGATATTTGTTCCTGAGTCATGGATGTTCTCTATGTATTTACGTATTTGTATAATTTTATATATACTTACCCGTAACACAAGCCTTCTTGAGCTTTACTTAGACTCAGTCAATTTGTGTAAGAATGTCCTGTAATATTTATTTATTTTATAAGTAAGCTAAGATCATATAAGTAACCACTAGACGTAAAATTTCCTATAATTCCCCATCAGCTATGGAAGAGCGAGGCAACCTAACACATGTCATTTTACTGAAAAGGAAGTCTCAATCTCTGTACGCACTGTATTATTCTACAAAGAAAAGAAATCTTTTTGATTTATAAATTATGATGTTTTGACTTTCAGAGTCTGTGCTATCAAAATATAGTAAACTTGGCATAGTTCGATGTTTAGAAGTTTAGTTGTTTTGCGACATTTATAGCGAACGTAGATATTGTTGTAAGTGACTGTACTTAGATAAAATATTTTTTGTAGAGTTGTGGGTTTTTTCAATACTTAGTTACGTCTCCTATACAAAAACATACCTAACTACGAAAAATGGTAAAGAATTTGTGGATTTTAACTTCCCGAGCTCCAGTGCCCGCTTGCAAACAAGCATGAAAACTATTAAGTTAGAAAAGTAGTAAAACATTTCATAGCTTTCAGTTATTTTATATTAACCTCATACAACTAACCTGAGTTATTTAATATGGGTATTACATGGGGCGATCCATCGGGGCCGATTATCGGGGGTACCTTGTCTCTCCCAGCCTCTAACTCGACTCCCTGGGTTCCCTTTCGTAGCTTACAAATGCCGATCCGGCAAATCGCGCCGTGTAATACTAGCATTAGACATACGAAATATACGAATTAAAGCCATGCACACATCATTCAATTCCGACAAATCCTATCGTTATTCTAGACCATCACAACTTACCGATTATAAATATGACATCAAGTTTCCTCAAGCTAACCGTTTGAAATCAATCACGGAATCAATTAAACGAGCCGCGCATTACGCATGCGCCGCGCAGGGCCCTTGATGCACCGCCGGACGCAGCGCGCATAAGCCGCGCCAATTAAAAAATCAAATTAAAAAGTTTGTTGACGTTTCGGTTTGGCGGGCTTTGAAGGTTATATAAACTATAGAGGCCTTCGAGCAGGATTCGAGCGATGGCGTCTCTGGAATATTTTTGTTTTTTGTTAGCAAAATGTAGTTTAGTGTGTAATATTGGTAGCTAATTGTGCAGTAAACTAACGAAGCAGTATACAGCTATTGAAGAATTAATCCTTAAACGAGTTCAGTCACGCCTTTAGTCATCAAGCGGCAATCCCGGGATCTTGGCCCCCTGAGAAACTATATTTTAAGTCTTAAGGCCGTCCCCTATCCCAATGACCTCGGCGATTTGAGCTTTCTTCCCCTCCCGCTTCCTTTCCTCACCGGTTATACAATACGTCAATAAGCATAAGTCGCCACCTAGGAAGAGCTGTTTGTACAAGGACGCAACCCTATAAACTACTAGTGTCATCTTACACGACTGGCCCCCGTCGCCCGCGCAGGCATCTCGAGCCGGCGTTTTCGGAAAAATGCGTGTAATAGCTTTTTCTCCAAAAGTACAAAACCTATCCAAAAATCAGTAGATGCGTTTAAAGTAAACATAAATATATACTGCTTGTCTTAGTTTCTTGTACTTACAACGCATGATAAGGGAGTAGATACAGATTTAAGGTAGAACAAAGGGTTTACGGTTTTTTTTTCTCTTGATGTATTATGTTTTTCGACAATTTAGTAAACTAAAAAGTAGACCAAATGTAGACCAAATACCTAGCTACATTATATATTTTTTTCAAGCGTTGTGCTTGGAGTTGAACAAAGCCTATTCACTTTAAAAACAGTGAAATATGCCGGGCAGCCCCTTAAGGATGACTCACGTCTCACAGTAGTCCGTTCCGTTCCGATCCGATACGGGACGATCTGTCAGTTTCTATAGAAAGTATCACGTGATAGCTCGGAGCCCTCGGACGTCACGTGACTTTTTGTATAGAAACTGACAGATCGTCCCGTATCGGATCGGAACGGAACGGACTACTGTGAGTCATCCTTTATAATTAGCTATAAACTTAACTTATAGCGAGTCCAATTACCAAACAACGTCGCCCAAGTAGCAATATACTATTCTATTTATATAATATACCTACTGAAATATTGATAATACGTGACACTGGCAAAATTGTCCACTCTCGGACAGAAGCCATTAGGTATTTAAAAGAAGAAGAAGTAGAGGTCTCCGAGCAACCACTTCGAACAAGTTGGAAGGGATACAGCAAACACTTTTTGCGGGGGAAACGTATACACAGTCTCATTTATGACGGTCAGCATTTTGTGCCAAATTCGTCGATTTTCAATCTCACCGCGTAATATTCATTATCTCTCGACCATTCCATCTTAACCCGTCTCTTGCACACCGGCGTTTGAATTCACGCCTCTATTGTATTCGTTAGAGTGCGTTTATATATTTTTGAGCACCACGCCCGCTCAGATGTATCTGGCGACTGTAAACAGCGACATTCTTAACAACCAGTGGACCGTATCTCGGTGCCATAAGGGCTAAATTTGGTTAATAAATAATAACTGTGTGAGGGTATGATCGGCAGCTAATAGTTTATTTCGGTGAGTTGTCGCGTGCCTTCACGCGTGTATGGATAGCAAAACAATCTGGCTAAGTTTTAATTATTGTTTTTTTTTTATATACTACGACGGTGACAAACAATCATACGGCCCGTCTGATGGTAAGCGGTCACCGTAGCCCATGGACGCCTGCAACTCCAGGGGTGTGGGGGCTAAAGGGGCAAGCTTTGCTCTGTGGGTCCCCAGCTGTCAACACAGTGAATCCTCTTGGAGCTCTGGCGACCTTACTCACCAACAGAAACAACATTATGAGTAGGGTCTAGTGTTATTAAACTGCGGTTTTCTGTAAGGTGGAGGTTCTTCCCCAGATGGGCTCTGCTCCAGATTTGAGCGAGACGACATTCGTTATGCTGTGCCCTACCACACTAAACGATATGCATCCGCTGTGCCCATACCTCTCTTAAAGCTGAACTAAAAATATAGGGGCCGTGAACTCTCGGCCCCTATATTTTGGAAAGAATCACGTGATAGCTCGGAGCCCTCGGATGTCACGTGACGCTTTCTATAGAAATTGACAGACTTTCCCGTCCCGTCCCGTCCCGTTCTAGTGTGAGTCATCCTTAAAAGGGAAATACTATACCTACCTACAGCTTATTTTAATGGAATTTGTATCCTTCTTAAATCAGAGTAGCATTTATTTGGTCTTGTTAGAATGTACTTTTAATTTAACAATAAAAAAACGTGGTTTACCGTGGATAGCACAACGGGACGTGACCGGGCCGGACCGATCTGTCAGTTTCTATAGAAAACGTCACGAGACATCATTACGAATATCTATAAGTTTTTTTTAAATTCCAAATCATATAATTTAAACTTTCGAGAGTCATACTGATATTAAATTGCAACGGTCAACACTCACGTATTTTTATCACAATAGGCGTGACATGTTTCGTCTGCGTCGGGCAGACATCGTCGGACAGACAGAGTGGTGTTATCACCTTCGCGGCTCGAGCATCACTGCCCTGCCCGAGACCAGGGTTGCCAACTCAAATTTTTATTTACCACTAAAGCACAAATTGAAACCCCCTAAAACCGTAGTGATTTTTCGGAAAACCCCCTAAATAAAAAAATTAATGAATATTAAATAAAATTTCATTATTCAACATTAATTATCGACATTATTCAGTATCTCTAACATAAAGTCATTTACGCACGACCGTTTACGCCACAGATTTAGTATTTTTGGTCAGAAAGGTTGAATGATGGCCTGTCCAGACGGGACTACTAAATGCAATTTGATAGATTGGGAGAAAATTTCGTCCCCGTTAGGATGCCTCTTCTCTTACACATCACTGTAGCGTAAATCGGAGCGTTTGAGTTCCGATCGTATATTTCTTTCTCAATCGCACACTTGTGAGTTCGAGTAACTGAGAGTGGAATGGACTGCAGTATCATTTCATTTTCAGTAATAATTTCGCTTCTCAACACATTTTTCGCTGTCACACATACATGGAATGGGAAAATCAAATATCCCTAAATTTACCCCTAGAAATATTTCACCCCTAAAAAAACCTCACGCGTCTTGTTTACCCCCTAAATCTAGGGGGAAAACCCCTAAGTTGGCACCCCTGCCCGAGACCGGCGTAGGTACCGGGTCGCGCGCGACGAAGCGGGATGTCTGCCCGACGCAGACGAAACATGTCGCGCCTATTGTGATAAAAATACGTGAGTGTTAACCGTTGCAATTTAATAAATTCCAAATCGTAGTTATTGCTGCTGTCGATACTTTAATCCGGCAGCGTCCGGCCCTCTCGGCGAACAAATCTCTTTATTATGTTAATGGTCTTTGGCTCGCTCTATTGTCTATGGCACGGCGCGTGTTTTTGGAAATTAAAAAAGTAATTTTACACTTAAAAAAGGTAAGACCTAAAATACCCAAACCAAATTGCATCCCAAACTGTAAGAAATGTAAGAATAAGTTACTACAAATCCTCATTAGGGATGACTCACACTAGAACGGGACGGGACGGTGCGGGACGGGACAAACTGTCAGTTTCTAGAGAAAACGTCACGTGACACCGAGGGTTCCGAGCTATCACGTGATTCTTTCTATAGAAATTTACAAACTGTCCCATCCCGCCCCGTCCAGTCCCTTCCTAATGTGAGTTATCCTTTACTCTATAAAACGATTTAATCAAGTTTCATTGATATCTTCATAACCGTGACTCATAGGACCTAGACTCCAAGGGTGGAATGGCAAGAACTTACCATCAATAAATGTTGATCCATGTGCAAAACACCCTGTATATTACCGCAAAACCGATATCCGTTAACCGTTAAATAATTCCTGGAAATTGATAACTAATATTCCGCTTATAATCCATCCATTTGTATTCAGAGCCACCGCGGCACCAATCAACTAATACGAGATGCGCAAAGATTATTGCGGGTAGACGTGACACATCGTCAAGTTAAAGCAACACTAAATGATGACTCAGATTGTGGTCAAGATGGTCAGTACACTGAACGTATCATTATACTGTACGCGCATAGCGTTAATTGCTCGTTGTGTGTAAGCTGCAAGGTTAATATGTTCATAGCTGGGCGTTAACTCGTTAATCCGTTAATCGTTAATTAACGAAGTTAACATTTTCATTAACGGATTAACTTTTAAGTTAACTTTAGAATATGTTAACGGAATCATTAACTTCCGTTAAGTTTTCCCAAGTCCGTTAATCATTAATCCAGTTCCAAAATACTTACCAAAAAGATACCGCACTTACCGCGCCACGCGGCAAAAAACCTGTTTCCACCCGACTACAAATTTTCAAAAAAGAAGATTTTCTCAATTAATGTGATTTTTATTATTATTATTCTTTATTTTTATTTTATTTTTATGTTTGTTACGTCAGCACTCCGTCAATACTGAACCGATTTTAAATTATCCATGGTGGTTGCAGATTGGTCCCTTTTTTTTCTCAAAATTCATTTCTGATGATGGGATCCATGAGAAATTGAGGCAACTCTTCAAATTTAATAGGCTTATGCATGATGATTTGGGTATTTTCTAAGAAACTCGAGCATTTTTCTTTACGAAAACCATCAATTTGGTGGAGTGGAGCTGATGATGGAGCCCAGGGATGGCAAAGTGGAACTGTCTGTTAGTTCCCATCCTATTTGAGACATTCATATTTTGAATTCATAGAATTCATGAAGAAATCAAAGAACTCCTCAAATTTTAACGGCACATGCATTATGAATATTATGATTTGAGGGTTTCCTTATAAACTTGAAATATTTTTTGGGGGTTACCAACATTTTGGTGGAGTGTACCTGATGATGAAGACCAGGGATGGCAAAGTAGAATTGGTCGGTAAACACAGACATACATCTTTTTGATTTGATTTATATTCTGATGATGGAGTTCTTGAGAAATTCAGACAACCTTCAAATTTGAACGGCACGTCCAACGTGATTGGGGGGTTTTCCTAATTAGTTGGGGTATTTTCTTAATCAAGCCATCAATTTGCTGCAGTTGCCCTGATTTTGAACACCAGGGATGGTATACTGAAACTGCTCGATAATTTCTAGCTCTGTCCTCCAACTTGAGACATTGTTATTTTGTCTGTGACCTCGGAGGTCTACAAGATAGTTGCATTTGATTTTACTTCAGATCAAATGATGGAAGCCATATATGACATTAAGAAAACTCCTGAATTTTCAAAGGTACTCTGATGGTAAATTGGATATTTTTGAAGGAAACTGATTAATTATAAGTTGTAGATCACTAACTCAAAGATGCCCTTTTTACCACGTGTTAACGGATTAACGATTAACGTTAACTTCCGTTAAGTCTTCCGAAAAGTAGCGCTTTAACGATTAACGAAGTTAACTTTTTTTGTAGCGGATTAGCGATTAACGAAGTTAACTATTTGATTAACGGTGCCCAGCTCTGAATATGTTGTTCTTACGCGTATAGAGTCCGTCAATTTTTCATAGAATTTGATAGCAATGACTGAGAAAGTGATTAATTTCATAGACAGAAGTTTAAAATAAAACTTTAAATCTTGACAGTTTATTTGCTTGGAACCGATAACGTGGCTTTTTCGTAGAAATCGCGAAACGCCTGGTTGATGTTACCTACTGGTTACTGAAGAGCTGGTGGCTTCCTCGCACAACGTATCAGTATTGCGATACAACGAGGAAGGCCAGCATCCTGGGTACAATGCCTCAAGGACCTATTTTAGATTTAAGGTAGGTAGTTAGGTAAGTTAAACTTACTGTATATATTTTGAAAATAAATGTTATTGTATTCCCAACAAAATTAATAAATTACTTCAGACTCTAAGTAATTATTCTCATACATGCCGTAATCTCGTAGGCATGTATCCTCTAAAACCTTGTCACTCTGTCCTCACCTACTCTCTTCGCTTGTTGTATTTTTGCATACAATCGCGTCGCATTACCAACATAATCGCCTGCTAATTTGTCCGCCATTTTGAATTTTTGACGCCCGCGCCATCTTGGGCACATCGTTGGACTAATTAAGACTACAATAGTGTTTGTTTGGTTGTTAATTGCCGATTAAATATTTAATTGATACGAACAATGTTAATGGTTTGGCAGTCTTTTTTGTCTGTCTGTCCATATCCTACTAATATTATAAACGCGAAAGTTTTAAATATTGATGTTTGTTACTCTTGCACGTAAAACTGAATGGATTTTAATGTAACTTTACAATAACATAGCTTATACATCAGAATAACACATAGGGTACAATTTATAAACATATTGCGCAGACGAAGTCGCGGGCACCAGCTAGTTAGTCATATATGTACTTACCTACGTGCAGTATTTTATTTTGGCAATAGTTTATGTTTGCAGCTTGTATCCTTAAGAAATTGAAAGTATACAAAAAAGTGACTAAGGCCCCCAGACCCCCCAGTGCCCAGGGCTGAGAACGAACTAGCGACCTCCTGCTTTCGCGGCCCTGAGCATTGGGGGGGCGCCTTTTCTGTTGTATATGACGTCTCTCTCAATTTGTAATTTACTAGCAAACCCGGGCCTTGGCACGGGTGCAATGTAATGAATTTATCTATCATAAAAACCGCATCAAAAATAATTCTAAATCCGTTGCGTAGTTTTAAAAATCAGGGACAGACAGCGAGAAGCGATTTTGTTTTATACTATGTAGTGATAGTGAGACTTCCTAAAAATATGAATCAAAACATTTATTAGGTATATAATGAATGATTTAATTGATTCGATTGTCACGAATATTTGTTCCTGAGTGATGGATGTTTTCTATGTATTTAAGTATTTATATGTATCTATCTATTATATATATCGTCGTCTAGTACTCACAACACAAGCCTTATTGAGCGTGGGACTAGGTCGATTTGTGTAAGATTGTCCTACAATATTTATTTTATTTATTTATATAGGTATTTATTTATTAAGTTTAGGTCGTCATCGTCAACTGATGGCCCCTGTGGTTTTATTCTGCAAGTACCTACTTCACGCTATCCGCTCGGCATCTTAGCTCTGCTGTTTTGACCCTGGAATCAAAAATCAACCCAGGTTTTTTGTATTATAAGTGGTGGTTTATAATACACAAAGCAATATTATTGTCCTCAATGTCATCATTTATGCCTCGTTGACTCACAGCAACAGGTGTTGGAAGCGAATGCAATAAAATCGATTATTGCTTCCGATTGTTGTATGATTTGAATACTAAGCTATATTTAATGGTTCCGTTTAATATAATTTAATATTATGATGTGACAAAATATCCTCTATGGTTCTGAGAAGAAAATTACCGGTAAGTTGACTGTAGGTAATAGACTAGACTATCTACTCGTACCTCAGGGCTCAGAGCTATAATAAACTTATAGTGATAGAATAAAAAAGGTTTATTAAAATGCAACAGGTAACACTCACGTATTTCTATCGAGTATTTTTGTCGAGTGTTGCAATTTAATATCAGTATGAGTATGACTCACGAAAGCTTAAATTATAAAAAATAAGTACCTACATAAAAATATTAAAAAATAAAAAACCTCCAAACACATTTAAGGATCACACTGGGACGGGACGGGACGGGAAGACCTGTCAATTTGTATAGAAAGAATCACGTGATAGCTCATAAGAGCCGCGGGCTTGAAATAAAATGCTATAATTTAATTTAAATTTATGTCTACCCTGCCTTTTTTCCGAATTTCATTTTGCCGGCAATGGCAAACTAACATTTACCAAAAAAATATTTAAATTTTTATTTACCTAGGGTAATAAGGTAGGTATTAGGATTATAATAACATGCGAAAGTTACGTCTGCGAAACGATACAGTTGCCAACAGCACGCCTACCACCAAATCGAAAATTGGTATTGACGGGAAAACCTCTTTGTCACTCTAATATACAAGTGTGACAGAGATGGACCTACAAAACTGCAATCGTTCGATTTTCTTGATATCTCCTTGATCGTCCGGCGAAATTGGTTGGCACCTGAAATTCGGCTAGTTGATTTTCGGTGATAATTTAGAGAACCGTCTACGGACCCCAGGCTACCTAAACCGTGCCATACTTAAGTAGGGAAAACGCTATGAAGAAATACAAGTCTTGTGTCTACGAATAAAAAAAATCTCTTACGCTTTTTTAAACTATCGCTGTTTTTTGTCATGTTAAGTAATGAACGCGGGTTATTTCCACGGTTTTTTGCTATATTTGAGCTCCCAACATTCCAGCTATGATATTTGGGCGTTTTTATTTTTTGTAGAAAAATGATTTTTTGTTTGAAAATTTTTCATTGTTTTCTATTCAGAATCGCGAGCTCTTTCAATCCTAGTGGGAGAAAAAAAGTGTCCCAAGATTTTGTTTTCCATTTCGCCACCATCATTTCATACATTTAGTATGGCGGTCGCGCAATGGAAAGTTAGAAAAATGTATGGAAAATTCCTACTAGGATTGAAAGAGCTCGCGATTCTGAATAGAAAACAATTAAAAAATTTCAAATTTTCATAAAATGATTTTCTACAACAAAAAATAAAAATGCCCATTTCTCTCTTCTTTCTTACTTTCTGCGCTGCTTCCTACAATTGCATCTATTGCATGCATCCATAAAGACACTTTCCCAACTGATCCGCATGTTACAACAAGATCGTGTCTTGAGACACGTTTGCCTTTGTCTTTTATGACGTCATACCTATGATTTACAGCCGATTCATTAGAAATAAGGTGGCGGACGTGATTGGGGTCCTAAACGACTTCCAAGCGGCGCAGTAACCGCAAGAGTTAGCTCGCAGGGTTATGGCGCCGTCCCTGAGGCCTAGGTACAGTCAACAACACAAACACAGCTGTGGATACAGCCAAAGTGCCAAAAATATGTATACACGACCTTAATTCTTTGGAAATAAAGTTCTGTATACATATTTTTGGCACTTTGGCTGTATTCACAGCTGTGTTGTTGACTGTACTAGGCAGAAATAAATTTTCAATATTAAAATTGCAACGGTTAACACTCACGTATTTTTATCACAATAGGCGTGACATGTTTCATCTGCGTCGGGCAGACATCGTCGGACAGACAGAGTGGTGTTATCACCTTCGCGGCTAGGGCATCACTGCCCGAGTGAATTTAATATCAGTATGTCTCACGAAAGTTTAAATTATGTGAAATTTTCAATTTTTATAATTGAATGAAAATTCTCCGCGTCGAGCGGGATTTGAACCCACGACCTCTCTGAACACCCGTCAGATCGCTCTGCCAATTGAGCTATCGAAGTACCTATCGACTTTCCACTATTTCTTTTATTTGGTTATACGCTTTAGGAATGCCGAACGCCGGTGTTCAGAGAGGTCGTGGGTTCAAATCTCGACTCAATTTTAGACTCGACTTTCGACTCTTCGAACTGGAACATGTCGTTTGTATGTTAGTCGCAGCAAGTTACTCGTCGGAGGGTATATTTGCCATGCCATCTCGCTCTTCTACATAGTTCTGTCCCTTAGATTGGCCGATGATGGCCCGTTGTGTGGAGCAGGCTTAACATTTTATTTTGTTTCGATATTGGGCCTAGTTAGTTACACGAGCGATCTGAAACGACGATCCATGACGATGATTGGCCCGATAGCTGCAACCTTAGAGTAAGGACGAAATGAGGATTACCGCGAGTCAGATTGTCCGCTAGGGTCGCTAGTGGAACGTGGGTGGGTCTTGCGGGAACATATCAAACGTCACTTTGACCATTCTCTCATATTGAAACAGGACCCACGCATGAGTGGCGCCGCCTGGTGAGCGATAATACGGTAGCTCTCATTGGCCAACCATTGTCGTGAAACCGACGTTCCAGATCGTTTGTGTAAATACTCCCAATCGCTTGCAAAATATCGCATAGTCAGATCAGACTATAATAAGGTTCATATTAAACATCATAATTTCAAGTTTAAAGCAATAACAATACTTAACACTTTAAAGTTTCACAGTTCAATTGTTTGCAAGAGTTATGATGATTTTCTAAATAAGCAAAGTATCTCGCAAAACTCCTTACCTAATAAAAAAAACAAATCGCAAACTTTTTAATTTACATATCGACCGGATGTGTACCACCTGCCAGCAACCCTGACTGCATGACTGGCCGAAAAAACAATAGCACCAGAGACAATCGCGCCAATTTCCAAACAAACGCCACAGATACGACCACGATATTATCTGTGGTAAAAAACAATGACGGTGTAAGTTTTTAATAAGGTTAGTGGTTGATGGTTTGATTGTTACAATCTTGTTATCGAACGAGCGAGCGATGCGAGTTCTTCCAATCTACTTTGACCATCTGTCGTTTGTAAGTAGGTATATGTATGTGCAGGGCTCGGAACCGGTTTAAAAAATAGCGGTTAATACCGGTTTATTTCGGTTTTACTCCGAACTTTCAAAAGAACGCGAACGTTTTAAGAACATAATAAAATCCTGGATTTAACCGGTTTATCCGAAAAGCAAGTTGACGGTCTAAACGCTACGTTGCCAGATTTCGTGTTCAAGTCGCAAGACGTACGAACGGATGGTTCCTTTAACAATTTTAGTTTTATGATTTTGCATACATGTATATAGTAGAGACAGGTAAAAAAAAAATAGGCAAACCAGTGAGCTTGTATTTATAGGTGACAGCCAACAGTGTCAATTATTTATTTAAAAGAAATCAAAATATAAGTTCTTACAGGGTATATTTTCTTTTCGGGCCAATGAGGTCAACTACCAGATCCCGAACTGTTACACGAAAATGATTTTCAGACCTTTCCTCGATTTTAAATTAATGTTAGTGGCCTCTACAGAAAAAAAACATATCTACAGGTTACGAGAAAACGGTATTTTTTACAAACATTTATTTGTGCTTATTTATTCAATTCCTATCCAGAATAAAAAGTTTGTATGAGACATGGAACCAAAAAAAAACCTTTTTTGTTTTAAGTAAATATTAGGTACAGAGTAATTAATGACACCGTGTCCCGAGCTAGAAAGTTCTACAGGGCCCAATTTCTGGTTTATTAAAGAAAACTTATTCATTGAATATGGAGAAAAAACTGTATTAACTTAACATTTTACTATCACGCCTATCAGTCTTGTCATGTTTTGTTTAAGAACCGTAGGCATCTTTGGCATATTAAAAATCCTGTCTTTTTATTAAATTTTTAAAAGTAAAAAGTCCGAAATCTTCGCATTTCTTTCAAGTACCTACTACGCAGGAAGCACAACTTTTTTTTAAATGCATTTTCATATATTTTCCTATTAGTCCTAACAACAGGCAGGATGCCGTTAAATGTAATACAAACATAATTATCAGTCCCATACGGATGAAATTCAACATAAGAAAATTATCTTTTTTTACATTTTGGTTTAGTATTTGGTTAAGTATAGATGAAATAAAACACATTTTTTTAGTCAAAATTTGGCACTTTCACACCCGACATGACGTGATGATGCACCAATTAAACTTAAAATTTTAGCACCATCTTGTATCAGGTATTTTTCATTGATAATAAATAATATTATAAGAATATACCTAATCGATGGTAGATGTGGAAAGCTAAGTGGCGAGTTGGCTATGTGTCAGTGACACCTCTCTACCTTCATCCCTGATACTCGTACACAGTGTTGCCCCCTTGAGCCATCCTAGATGTCACCTTTTGTGGGGCCCCATCTTATGTGGGCAAGTCACCGTCTGCCGTAAATCAAATTGCTTACCTTTTCCCTAGGCAGACGCCTGATTTTATTTTCCATAACCCAGTATTTAGTGCACCACTTTCACCTAAACTAAAAGTCCAGTATATTTTAGACTCCATTAAATCTCAATAGTACATACACCCTGGCGGGTGCTGCATCTGCGTGCGTCCCATGGTTCGGGCAAGTGCAACATCCGCTCGGTGTACCCCTTGCATTTCATTACATTGGCGAAAGGGCCTCTGCGTGTTGGTTTTAGCTCCGCGTACGCCTCCCAAATGTCCGGAACACCATTGTTCCGTGATGGGAAAGACATGCCTGACATAAGTAATTATTTTCCAAATAATACATTTTACAAAATTACTTATTTCTGTTTTTTTTTTGCTGCCCGTTATTGAGCAAAGGCCTACTCCATCGTGCTCCATAAACCCCTATCAGCCGCCATTCTTGTCCAGGTAGAGCCTGCATACAGCACAATGTCGTAATTTCACTTTCGTTGAGGACGGCCCTGCGACCGTTTCTCTACGCGTCGCCACCAGTGGAGTACGCGTTCGCTCCATCTGCCGTCTTTAGCTCGAGTAACATCATCGAATCATCATTGATAGTATGTAAATTAAAATATGAGACAGATTCTCTCTTATTGTGTCTAGAGTAACCTTGTTTGTAACTATTCCAAATATAACATCAGTAGCTTAAGTAGTTCTCGAGACGTTTTTTAATGGTGACAAAAAAAAAGTTATAAAAAGGAACCCCCTTTTTATCATTTAGGTACGGAACCCTAAAAATGAAAGTATACTAATTAACAGATTTATATTTATACTAGTTTTAATTTTAGTATTAATTGTATTTTTTCTAAATGTTATCTTTAATATTATAAATAAAATTTTGTGAACGTTGAATTATTAACAGATATAAATGTATGTAATTATTTGTTTTTATCAATTTTAAAGTCACTTATAGGTACAACTATAAATAAAGCAATTACGTGGCAATCGTGGCATCCAGGAACTATGCCTCAGGCGGAGGATTTATGGCATCTTATCTATACATATTTTAAAATGTTTTTTTTTTGTTATTATCATATTTTTGTGGAATTAAACTTATTTGTAATTGCTTAATTGAAACGATTAATATGAGAAAAAAATATCTATGAAAATAAAATAAAAATTCTTATAGAAACTATTGTGTGGGAAGTCTTCCTCGATTTGAGCTTCGATTTATAGCCGGATTTTTTTTCCATACTTATTTTCTTTTCATCTCAGACAGAAGTGGAATACATCGCCATTAAAAAAAATACTGTCTGGAAATTAGCTTACATTCTCTTACCATGTAGGTTTTTATTCTAGAATCTGTAAACGCCTATCTCCATTCGGTGTAAATCGAAAAAGAAGGGAAGGTCTAAAAATATACTTTTTATGTAGCAGCACAGGATCTGGTAGGTGCCCTCACTGACCCATACAAAATTCACTCTGTATAAATTACTTACATTTTTTTAAACCGCAATAGTGTAAAGGTTGCAAACCTGGAGTAAACTGTTAAAACATAATTTGTGATTATTTTGGAATATTATACTCGTACTAAAAAGTAAAAATAGTGTGGGAAATACTGAATTTATATTATTTATAATATTAATTCTTCAATATTTGATATTATAATTTTTTTGAATTTATGTTGTTCGCGGCAGAAGAAAACACGCTTAAAAATGATTAAATATGCGAAACAACGTGCTTTTTAAACTTTGCTAACTGGACTGTGACTTGTTTATCCTGCGTTGCAAAAACCGGTTTTTATTGTTCTAAACCGGTTAAACGAACAAGAACTTTATAAAAATATTACTCTAAAAACCGGTTTAAAAATAACGGTTTCACGAACGTAACCGAAATATAAAGGTTTTGCGCCAAGTACATGATACCGGTTTGAAAATTTAACCGGTATCCGAGCCTTGTGTATGTGTGTTTGTATGTATGTACTTTGTTTGTTCTACAATTAACGATGACTCACTCTAGGACGTGACGATCTATCAATTTCTATATTTACTATAGAAAGAATCACGTGATAGCTCGGGAGTCCTTAGAAGTCTCGTGACGTTTTCTATAGAAACTGACAGATTGTCCCGTCCCGCCCCGTCCCGTCCCCTTCTAGTGTGAGTCATTCCTAACTCGAGTATCGTTAGGTTCTGGTGATATTATGTAACACCTTTAAACAAGAAATTCTGATAAATAAATGTATATCGGCGGGTCAGAAATGGCTAACGATTTCTATAAATATCTTTGATTGATCGTAGATCTATATGCCTCCCTTTTTTTCCAACGTTAAGAATAAGGACGGCATGTAATCTATGGTCAGAGATATGATCATCTTATCTATTTAAAGCTTACAAACGATGTAAACAAAAGGTGTCATGTTTTGTCACTGTTTCTCCTTATATTTTCACACTACCTTATCAAACGCCACTGAAGCTATCACTACTGATATGGTCGTAATATTGTCATATACAAAACGTAAGATAAATTGGAGATTTAGTTAAAATTTAAAAGGTTTTACAAATTAGGTTATTACGATCAATAATGGCGGTTTTGCTTACATTGTTAGGAATGAAGATTACCGCGAGTCGATTTTCCGCTAGGGTCGCTAGTGGAACGTGGGTCCTGCGGGAACATTTCAAACGTCACTTTGACAATTCTCTCATACTGACACAGGACCCACGCATGAGTGGCGCCGCCTGGTGAGCGACAGTACGGTAGCTCCCATTGGGATTGACGGAGATTTTTGCGGTATAGTGTAATATTTATGGCGATATCTAGACGATAAAGCCACAGTCATCCTACCCAGTATTGCAATGTTTAATTCATTCGATATCTATATACCTACTTACTCTACATATTTATACCCTCATTAAAGGACTACAGGCAACGCCGGGTGATCAAGTACAACAAAGTGGAAAGTGACAAAACAATATGTAAATAACATTATTTAGTTCCGGCGAGTCATCGAAGCAATTTGTTGTTGGGTCTGCGCCGCCTCTCACACCCTATTGATTGTTTCGGACAGGGAATCCGTAGAGTACCCAGAGTCAGTCCCAGACAGATCAACTGGTTTAAAAAAAATCCTGGGAAAGGATGACTTGCACTAGCACGGGACGGGACGGAACGATTTCTATAGAAAGAATCACGTGGTAGAGCTATCGGGTGTCACCTGATATTTTCTATAGAAACTGGCAGATCGTCCCGTCGACCCGTCCCGTCCTTAGTGTGAGTCATCCCTAAAGGACATCTATATTTTTTATTGTTAAGTAGTAAATTATAGATGCGTGACGTGTTTCGGTAGTAGGTACATTTGAAGTATAATCTTATTTTAACACATACCTTTTTA
Source organism: Lathronympha strigana (assembly GCA_949128165.1). NCBI lineage: Eukaryota > Metazoa > Arthropoda > Insecta > Lepidoptera > Tortricidae > Lathronympha > Lathronympha strigana. The sequence goes on along the minus strand of OX421926.1, from coordinate 8,442,893 downwards.
CATTCTAAAAATATATTCGCTTGTTTAATTTCTAAACCAATCTTTACGGCATTTGCGCATTGTCTTATTTAGAAATTGTGAATAGTGTAACCTGAATAGAGTCAAACCACGTTAACTTTTCTCAGTAAATGAACTGTCGGGCGTGAAAGTGTTATTTTAAACGTCAAACTTCGATGAAATTATGATGTTTAGTTTCAAGTTTCAAGTTTCAAAATCTTTAATGTCATAGAACACATGTCAAGAATAATAAAAATAAATAAAATTTAAAATACACAATATCATTACAATTAAAAATTAAAATAAAAATAAAATAAAGTAACAATAAAAAAAAAGAGAAAAGGTAATTATATATGTCAAGTATACATTTTAATTATATATGTCACTCACATTGTAGTATGCTTTCTCAATTAAAGAGTTCTTAAGCTTCTTAACAAACAGCTCATAAGAAGAGGCCCCCTTGATTTCCCGGCTCAGGCTATTATATATTTTTATGCCAACTACCCTCAGTGAGTTCGAGGATTTTGCTAGCCGGACTAACATCGGATTTAGGTCACGCCCAATGTCTCTCTGATCAGGGCGTCGTGTATTAAATTCCTTTAAGTGCATCCACATGTATTTTGCAACTTCGAGAATGAATAGACATGGGACGGTCAGGATTTTTAATTTTATGAAGTGCTCTGTCGCAGGCGTTAATGGCGGTACCCCAGCTAATATTCTTACGGCCCTTTTTTGGAGTAAAAATACTCGGTCTCTGTCAGCTGCTAGCCCCCAAAGGTCGATCCCGTACGAAATGATCGAGTTTATGTACGCGTAGTAAGCCATACGTAGATTTTCGCGTGAGAGTGCAGGAGCAAGCCTAGACAATGCGAATGATGCTGAAATTAACCGACCGGTAAGTACATCTATATGTTTATCCCATTTTAAACCAGCATCAAATTGGAAACCCAAAAACCGCGTGTTTTGTACTTGGGGAAGCTTTATATTATTAATGGTTATTTCCAGGGGCGTCTTGTATTGTCCTTTTAACCAGAAATGCATTACAGATGTCTTACTAAGATTAATTATGAAACCGTTTACTTCAAACCAATGAGTTAGTTTTATTAATGTGTTGGAAATGTTATCTTTTAAGTCGGCGAATGATTCACCATGTACTATGGCGCAACCATCGTCAGCAAACATTACGAAATCCCCATCATGGAACAAACTAATTAGGTCATTAACCATTATTAAAAAAAGGAAATTTCCGACCGCTGAGCCCTGAGGAACGGAACAGTCATCTAGAGTCCTCATCTCCGACCTAGTTGCCCCTCCATCTACTGACACGACCTGTTCCCTATTCTTTAAGAAAGACTGGATAAAAGCCAGTAGACTGCCCTGTACGCCATATTTTTGCAACTTGATTAAGAGAAGTTTATGATCAACCGAGTCGAAGGCGCGTGACAGGTCACAGAAGATAGCAGCTACAATTTTTTTCTGATCCATAAGATGGAGAACACGCTGATAGACCGCACGCGCAGCACCTACCGTGGACCTGCCCTGGCGGTACGCATACTGATGATCATGAAGTAGCTTATTCTTTTCAAAATATTTCATTAACCTGTTACATAAGCCCAGCTCAACAACCTTCGATAATGCTGGTACCTTTACTTAACACTTTCACAGTCTGTGTTATCGAAATCTAGGAAACTTAGCATAGACTGACTCTAGTCAGTTTTAAGCTGTCATTAACGTTTAGTGTACATAAGTAACTGAAGAGAAATAAAATACATATACCAAAGCAACTCCACTCCTTCCCTAGTCGATCTCCATTTTGAAATTGGAACGGCGCTCGGCATAGACAATAATGATGGTATCGTTAGCCGTTTAGCATAGAACAAGACCAGTTTGGCAATGGAACTGGTCGACAGCCAAGCAGTTTGGTGTACGATTATAATTTCAATTTTGTTTTTCACAAACGCACAGTGTTCGATTTCCCTCAAAAAATTTCCCTATGCTGTTTATTGCATAAATCAATCAAGGAATGCATTTTAAATGCAAGACTAGAACACCCAGAAGTCTATTACAAATACTTTTTTTTATAAAAAATAAATTATATTTCATGACCTTGACATCGAAAAATTACTAAATAAATTCTACAAAAGTATCTGATGAAATTTTCGCTTTTTAGACAATGTAGTTCGATAAAAGAGCCTTTTGCGCATATTTTCTAGTTCTTAGTTTTGGAATTTACCCTCTGGTTACCGAGTTAATCATATAAATACAGATTTTTTATTTTATTTTTTTCTCCTAAAAAACTCAAAAGTGCGACTTGTGACTAGCACTGACAGATTGCTTTTAACTAGGTCTACCACTGGTAAAAAAATCACGTGCCACTATCGCGGCGTTTGGGAGTTATCGAATTTAAAAATACAGTGTTAGGGTTGACACTCAAAATAACCTTTAATTTTTAGTCAGAATTAATTCAAATTTTTCCTCTATTACAAAACTGTATGTTGTTTAGACATACTCCAGGTACATAAATAAAAATACAGAATGATTTTTTTAAGTGAGGTTTTTTTTGTCGTTTCATATTTTTCATTCGATGATGGTTCACATGTAGCATGGGAAGGTGTCCACTCTTGTCATGCTTATTATGCTATAACCCCATGCCCACACATGTGAAACGGAGAAACGGTTGTGAGGCACCATGGAGCCGTTACAGACCCATGGCGCCACTTTGCCTCAGCAGGGGCTTACCCAACCTGCTGAGGGATGTCCATCCTGCTGTGGGATGTCACCTTTCTACCCATCATCATACCTTGGACATTATCTAGGGCCCAAGTACTCATCGAAACAAAATTAACGAACCAAACACGAGGGTATTATATCAACTAATTCTTTAGATCCAGTGGTCACCTTTCTGCTCCATCATCAGACCATGGACGTCATTTACGGTCCAAGTGTAAACAAGGAAATGAAGCTTTTCAATAATAAACCAAGTATAATGCTTTTCTCAAAATGGTGCAATTAAACCAAAGCTGCAGGCCTAAGATGGTTATCTACGAATGTCATTGGATAATGCTATAAGTTAATAAACTGACAAGTTGAACGCATAGCGTAACGGTGACTGCTGCCAAATATAATTGGCATGGCTATATGGCTGCTGCCAAATATAACTGCCATTTGACAGAACTGTTTAAAATTATCAGAAATTGTCAGAAAGTGCCGACAAACTGTCTTCTTATCAGGCTATCCGCTTTGCATCTAAGCCCCCATGGTCAGATAATTTTCTATATTTTCTGCAACCATAAACATTATCCCCATCTTTATCGCTCTTACATACCTATATCGATGTGTAATAAAGGCAGTGATAAAGTCGAACCCTTCAATTTCATACTGGTAGCGGGCGTTTTGACATGCTGCCCGTTTTTTTTAATAATAAAATTTGAACTATAATTATTTTTCTTCTATTTATAAGCTATTCAAGATAACTAAAATGTCGCGGTACGAACATTATACCACCGACCTTCTGTTTTGGCTGTTTAGGGCCAATGCCTTCGTCCTATTTGATCGTTTCAGCCGTTTTAAAAAGTCTGAATCAATGCATCAAATGCACGAAACAAATGAATTAACGTCTTTTTGGGTGCTTATATCTCAATAACCAATAAAGATATATTTATGAAATTTAGGGATCTTGTTAGTCTCGGGAGTCCAAATAGATGGATGAAATTTCCTGTGTTTATATTCAGTAGATTTTGAGTAACAAAGGGGTCAAAAGTGCCTCCCGATGGTTTGTGTAAATATACACCTGAACTTGGCTGGACACGCTGCCGCGTGTCTAGATAAATAAATATAAATAAAGTTCCTCATGTTGTTCCTTAATTTAATTTCATCAGATTTTTTAATTACTCCGACATTTCATATTTGTTTGACCTTTAGTGACAACCCTAAAAAGTATAATTTGACCTTTATACGTAACTCCCAAACGCCGCGATATTGGAACGTGATTTTTTTACCAGTGGTAGACCTAGTTAAGAGCAATCTGTCAGTGCTAGTCACAAGTCGCACTTTTGAGTTTTTTAGGAGAAAAAAAATGAAAGAAAAAATCTGTATTTATATGATTAACTCGGTAACCAGAGGGTAAATTCCAAAACTAAGAACTAGAAAATATGCGCAAAAGGCTCTTTTATCGAACTACATTGTCTAAAAAGCGAAAATTTCATCAGATACTTTTGTAGAATTTATTTAGTAATTTTTCGATGAAATATAATTTATTTTTTATAAAAAAAAGTATTTGTAATAGACTTCTGGGTGTTCTAGTCTTGCATTTAAAATGCATTCCTTGATTGATTTATGCAATAAACAGCATAGGGAAATTTTTTGAGGGAAATCGAACACTGTGGCGGGTTAAATAAATAAAAATCATTTACTTCGGACTATTACAATCCATAGGGTTTAGTACAAAACTTATTATCTACCTTAATTTCTATGTTAATAAAACTACAAACTAATTATAACATACATATATGTACCCTTCAATATGATAAGTAGGCGACTAGAGAGAGAGACTATTTGTCCCTCCCAATCATCACATCGACCCATTATTTAGTGAGCGAACTCTGCCAGTAAGTTTTTGGAACGTATGTACCAAACGCTTTTCAATTAAGGAAAACATTTTGAGGAAATCGGACTAGTTACTCTCAATAAGGCCTAGTTTACCCTCTAGGTTGGAAGGTCAGATGGCATGGCAGTCACTTTCGCGCCTACGCCAAATTGGTTGCATGGATTAACGGTGAATGAGTTAACGCCCAATTAAATTTTATTTATAAACGGCTCTATAACGAAAATTGGTTTACTTATAAGTTATGGTATTAACCGTTGCTATACACACGTCAGTTGAAAATTGAAACACTTGGTTACCCTGTCGGGTAATTCGCGGGCTCTAATGTAAGGAGGGTGGGAGAAGTAAGTAAGTAAGTTGTGTACCTAAGTACATGATAACCCGGTAATTTGCGTTGGAATACTTATGAGGATTTTTGCGTACTTAGGCGTATAGGTAGGTATCTGATAAACGCGAGGATTCGAGTTTCACATTTTGTATATCGCACCTTTAAAATTCTAGTGACCTAATGGCAAAATGTGACATATTGATGAACTCTCCAACTCACTTTGATTAAGCGAGGAGATCACCTCTCATGAGTTGTGGTACTTAGGTATTCACCTACGACATTACAGGCTATGGTGATGGGAAATCAAAGTATTTCTCATTAAAAACTTTTTATTCGTGAAATATGGTGCAATAGAGACATCGATGTAAGAATTTATAGCAGGAATGGAATTCAGTTTGATAAGACTACTAGCGCCATCTGTTGTTGAGTAGCGACGTGATTCTATTAATAAAGTAACCTTATAATTTTTTTCTCAACCTTGTCTATGGCACTTGGCACAAGTGCCCGAGTGAAGTTCAGTTTTGACAGTTGTTATAGTGGTCATCTTATATTTTTTACCTCCTTGCATTTTGATACAAAATATTTATTTATTCGCGAAGTGGTATTACGTGAACACGATGAAAATAAGGGCCCACGCAATTCGAGAACGGTGGAATGCATCCCGTTAGCCCAAGTGAGTGTCTTATTAAGCACAAAACGAACGTAATGTCCTTATTTTTAACTGATTTAAAAAACTGTAGTCAATTGGCTGTTAACCTTTTAACTAAAAGCGACAGACGCGTAATTTGACGCTATGCCCGTGTATAATTTTATTACGATTCGTTCTGTCGCCGCATACATTATAAGTCGGACAGTGCTGTGTTTTTCGGCTTTTATTATTTAAACAGCGATCGTTTACGTTATCTGTTAATTGTGTCGTTATCTATTTACATGTTAAATCATTTTTTAACCGTTGATTGGTTCTAACTTTTTGATAAAACGTTAACTGTTATTTTATCTGTTAAACTATAATCAGGTATTATTAAGTGATTTTTCGTTATATCATGTGGCTGTCCGGATAAGTGTCAATACCGCGCTTTTGAATTTAAAAAAAAATCGAAGGTTTGTCTTAACTCTTTCTTATCTTTTTATTTACTGATACTTTTCTTATAAACGTTTAATGTTCATATGAAATATACTACTTGTTTTCTTCCTTTTTAGTAGTTTTTTTGTTTACTAACAGTATTCAAGGTTTATGCTTTAAATATTTACTATTAAGGGTATATTCTATTCCAATAACACCATATTGCCAATTGTTACCAGTTTAATAGAAATATTTTTTATTAAATTCAGAAACAATGTACCCCGATATTGACTAAAATTCAAAATACGCTGATAATGATAACAATTATAAAAAAAACTTCAACCAAAGCTTTTAGGATTATCAATATACTATAAAACGGAATAATCAGCACTGTCCTTACAGCATTTGTTCGGAATTAGAACCAAATTAGTCATTTTTGGTTTTTATTTTTTTACTCCCAAGTTCTACCATATTATAAATTACTGGACATTAAAGTATTTGTGATTGTTACGGGTAATTTCTAATTGTATCCTTAAGACAGTTGCACCTTTATCAACCAACTTCAAAATTTCAAAAGGAGGAGGGTATCAATTTTTGACAAAAATCTGTTGGTATTTCACTGCTGACTCTCACCCTGTGGTTTGTACTTTCTTACCATTATTTATTAAACACACACAACTCATCCCAGCATCTCCACTTCGGTCTGCCCTGATTCCGGCCTGCACCTTATACAGCAAAAGTTACCTTTAGTTGCTTGAAAAAGCCACATAATCATTACATTCATGTAACCATTACATCAATGTTTTTTATCAATCAGTTAACAATTAAGGTATAGTTTTATCAAATTGTGAGTCATATTCAAATCGAATCAATTTGTCTGATAAGTGTAAAAATACAAATAACTGTATACCTATTGTCAGGAAATCGGTTGATTTACCCTCAACATGGAGCTAAGGGTACAGCAACCAAATACTCCCATTAAAATTTTGTTACAACTGGTATTATGGAATATGCAACCTTCATTTTAGAAAGATAACCTATCAATATACTAATTTCTTTTCAATAGAAGAAATGCTTACACACTAGCTATATAATGCAAAACCGGTTATTTTTATATATAGCTATAGCGTCATAACTAGTTATAACCAATTAAGTATTTAATATAAATCAGAATGAGTTTTGCCTTCCCTAATCTATCAGTCCCCTAATCTTCCCTATCTCTCAAAGTTGGTGAAACTTTCAACTCCTCATAACAGTTTTCACTCTTATAGGGGTTGAGTTCAAAAATACATGTTTTGTTAGTGGAGAATTTCAATGTTTTAGCTTGTAACTTATTGTTTATACACTTAAATACAAATATTTATTATATATATATAGGAATAAATATCTTCAATCGTTTATAGGTAGGTAGTTTACTCAATTTTTTATCTACACGCTCTTGACTGTGCACAGAAGTTAGGGTTGAAAATTTTAAGTTTAAACTTTTTTTCAGCTACATTTCCGTATTTTTGTTAGTTGTCTGTCACTTTATCTTTATGAAAATTTTAACTTTCAACCTACCTTTCATCCCCTTTTGGGACCAAATTCCATGGCTCTACCCTCAACAGTTTAGGCTATAACATTGCCCATTGGTCTTTATCAAGTGCTATTTTAAATATTTAGACAAGTAATATGATATATTTAATACACCTTCATAGAAACTGTGTCACGGTAGTATTTTATGCAAGAAAGGCACTATAGGCATTTTAAAAAGAAAGTGTAATATGATATCTATTACTGACTAACATTAAAAAATTGGAATTGTATTATTCTTAATACAGAGTTACACCGCCTTACTGATAAAAACTTAACAGACCCATATTAGTTAAAAATATGTTTTGTCCCTTTTTGACAAACGAAAATGTCAATCTGGCAGATAAGGACAAACAACAAATTAGTTAAACGGAGGTTTACTGAGCGTTTATGAATAACGGCATTAGAATAGGAAGACTATTTTAAAATTAGAACAGAATTGAAATTGGTGGGGTAAATCCCCAGTAACTGGTCACCCTCCAAGAACTGGCCACCTCAAACCAAAAATGAACTTTGTTCATAGCATAGAATTCAGTTTAGTACCGTGTAGTATGACGTGACCGATTATTGAAGGGTGGCAAATGATGAGGATTACCGCGAGTTGATTTTCCGCTAGGGATGCTAGTGAAACGTGGGTCCTGCGGGAACATTTCAAACGTCACTTTGACAGTTCTCTCATAGTGACACAGGACCCACGCATGAGTGGCGCCGCCTGGTGAGTGACAATACGGTAGCTCCCATTGAGATCTTCTCTCTTCTTAGGTGTGCACTCTTGGCAGAAAAGTCGTGGTCATGTCTAGGTGGGGTCTTTCGCCACCTCTTCTCTGGTGATGCGACGCCATGTAGCTCTATGTTTGGAGGAGTGAGAATTCTCGTTTATGCAGCAGTGTGTGACGGACTTGAAGGTCTGTCCATCGGGTTGAAGAGCCCACGAGATCTTTTGCCCTCGACCTTCCCTTGCACCAACAGTCGCTCCATAGTGTCATAGAGTGTATATAGAATTGAAATCTAAACTCTATTTATAGGTACACCGAATCCATTTTTCATATAAGATAGCCAGTTATTGGAAACTTTAGAAAGTGGTCAATAACTGATGATTTACCATAAAAAGTGGAGTCAGGAGGCAGTGAAAGTTGTATTGACCTTTTTTCTCAATTTTATTTAATGTTTATCACACTACCTTCATGGCCTTTATACGCACCAATGCTGCCATTCAGCATGCCTACCACGAAAATGCATTGACGGAAAAACCTCTTTGTAACTCTAATATGCAATGACAGAGATGGAGATACAAATCCGCAATCGCTCGATTTTCGTGATACTAGCCCTGGGCACAGGTCTCCTGGGTGCGTAGCCAAGATGCCAATCGCTCACGCTCAGGCGCTAACGAAACGCAACTGTCATTGTCACACGAATAAGGAAGAGTGATAGGGAGAGGTAGCTACGATACGTTATTAAGCGTGAGCGATTGGCATCTTGGCTACGCACGCTGTTGTACATGAGAGGGATAATTTTCTCTCCTATTAAGGCTGCGTTTTACCAAATTTTTATTCCGAGAATAACGCTTACTCTCAGATAGTAACGTCACTCAAACGTCAAATTACTATGGGATTTTGACATTAGTATCCAAGAGTAAGCGTTACTCTTGGTTAAAAAGTTTGGTCAAATCCAACCTAAGATGGAAAGAGCTCGAGATTATGAGTAGAAATAGGTAACATAAAATTCACATAAAATATCACATCAACCAAAAATAGTCCAAAAAAGGAGACGTAAGGAGATGAAAACAGGGTTGAAAGTTTCAACTTCTACGCAGACGAAGCCACGAACGGAGACCAGTCTCAATAAAATCAGACTAAACTATCCATGATGACAATAACTACTAACTAACTCTACTAAAACAACTCACTCAATTACATGCCTTATCACTACACGAATACAGCCTATATTAGTATAAAAAACTGTGTCGGTACAGCACAGCTTTTTATACAATTATAGATCGTAATAGAATCAGGATAAGATATGTATTTGACTGAATAAATAGTATAGAAGATACGACAGTTCGCGTTTATGCTAAAATTGCACCGAAAACCTTGATATTAACTACTAGTTTGCGAATCGTTTTGAATGATGACATAATGGTCTGATAACTTATAGAATTTGTTAAATTGCATCTAATCTTTTTACTATCACGAGTGTGGAAAACGGGACCCAGTAATCATGAAAGTGGTAGTTTATAAAGAGTTTCAAGACTTATTTTTAACATAATTCGCCATTTTCGTTGGCTTAAAGTTACATATCCTGTTAGTTAGTAGGAGTATGGCTACGTGAGTCGTAGGTGCTACAAAGATGCTTCTTTTTGCTCGTTAACGATGTATCATACTAGCACGGGACAAGACGACACGGGGCGGCACGGGAAAATCTGTCAATTTCTATAGAAAGAAACAGAGAAAGTGGTACTTTCTCCCAAAAATGTATGAAAAAAAAGGGGTAGTCCTTGAATAGAAAAGTGCTTGATCTCTCCCAGCAGGGAAGAAAAGTGCCACTTTGATCTCTCCTGGCTTGAACAGAAAAACCCCTTTTATGAATAGGTGGTGTGAAAAGAGGTTTTTCCGTCAATGCCAATTTTCCATGTTCGTGGTAAGCCCTCGAATGCAGTTGAAATTATGCATTGCAAATAGTCAGTTTGCAGTGTTAGCGATGGTACATACATACGAACATACGTGCATATAGTTATCTGCAATATTTATAACCAGCTGGCCTTTAGTCAACATTTAACCTAACTGGTTTCCAAAGTCGTATAATATTAACATTTGTCTCTATACTTACTGTTTGAAAAAAAACTCACCCGTTTTACATTCCGATAAAACTCGATTTAGATAACGACCAGTTAAAAATGAAGACTATCGTCAGTGAGCAAAAGAGAAGCCATTATTTCTATGAATACTAGCTTTTGCCCGCGGCTTCGCTCGCGCTAGAAAGAGACAAAAAGTAGCCTGTGTCACTCTCCATCCCTTCAACTATCTCCACTTAGGCTGAGTTTTACCTAATTTTTATTCCGAGAATAACGCTTACTCTCAGATAGTAACGTCAAATTACTATGGGATTTTGACATTAGTATCCAAGAGTAAGCGTTACTCTTGGTTAAAAAGTTTGGTCGAATCCAGCCTTAATCACGTCAATTCGTCGCTCCGTTTTGCGGTGAACAACGGACAAACAAACTTTCCAATTTAAAATATTAGTACGGTTTTCACGAAAACGAAAGAGACAAATAAAAACGTTATCAGTTTTGAGAGATAAATTTTAGATAATGATTATGTTACAAACGAAAATAATTCACGTAACCACTAACCACATATTAATTTACATTTAAATCTTCTCAAGAACAGTTGACACTTTGGCGCTTTTCCCACTTTTTCAATGTTTGACATGCATTCTTGTCATATTACTTCTGTGGTTATGATTGACGTTCGCACGTGTTTCGAAAAAGAATAATAGTAAGTATTATCGACTGCAGTTCCGAGTCTCCATACTAAATACGGGTGGCCCTCTACATCCCTAACAATTTTTGTCCTAAAATCACTTGCCCTAACCGTTTTGTCCTAATGGGCATTAGCTCTAACGATCTATTGCCATAACAATTATTTTCCATAACGTAATGGTTGCCCTAAAACTCATTTGCCCGAAGCATTTTTGGCATAACATCAATAACCCTAATGTGTTTTGGCATATTCATCGCGATTCCTAATAACGTTTGTCCTCATATCTCTTGCCATAACTATTTTATCCTAACCGGCATTAGTCCTTACAATCAATTGTCATATTAAATATTATCCATAATGTAATGATAAGTAGTCCTAAAACTCATCTGTTTGAAGCATGTTATCATATACATACGCAGTCTTGTTCTTGTACCAGTTTTAACCATATTTTAGTTGGACTGTACCAAAGGTGGGTCTTATAAAATTTGGTCGAAAGTGGTGTAATTATGACATATATTTGAAATGATTGTAACGTATATAACAAGTCACAATAAGCAGCTTTTAATTGAAAAACTTTTTTCTAAAATTAAAATGGCTGAGATCGAGCGCTTCAAAGATCGAAGTTTAAGGCAGGTCGGTTTAGGTACGACGCGAGGAGGAGTGTTAGGTAGAACTGCGACCTAACAGCGCGCGAGCCGAGCGAGCGAAGCGAGCCTGCCGCGGCAGCGGCCGGCGAGGCGCCAGAACCTACTTTTTTCCATAACACTGTTTACAAACTACAATTTTGTATTAATTAATTAATTAATTTGGGCTAAGAATCTTTAGGATAAATAATATTAGTTGTAACGTATACAACACATCACAATAAGCAGCTTTTAATTGAAAAACTTTTTTCTAAAATTGAAAATGGCTGAGATCGAGCGCTTCAAAGATCGAAGTTTAAGGCAGGTCGGTTTAGGTACGACGACGAGCGAAGCGAGGAGGAGTGTTAGGTAGAACTGCGACCTAACAGCGTGCGAGCCGAGCGAGCGAAGCGAGCGTGCCGCGGTAGCGGCCGGCGAAGCGCCAGAACCGACTTTTTTACATAACACTCTTTGCAAACTACAATTTTCTATGAATTAAGAATCGTTAGGACAAATAATGTTTTAAAAAATAGATATTGGGTTAACAATTTCTTTTGCTGATTGTGAAATAGGATAAACAATTACCATCGGTACGACTATTAGAGCCACTTGCACCACCCGGGTGTAGTCACATAACCTGGAGTTAAGCGACTTTTTGTAAGGAATTTTAAATAATATTACGTAGCTATTACAATAATAGGATAAACGTCATTAGGCCATATAAAATTAGGAAAAATAATGATTAGGACATATGATCAATAGGACAAATAGTCATTATGGAACATAACATTAGGATATGTAATCAAAATGTCAAGTAACATTAGGACATCAAACATTAGGGCAAACTAAAATCATCCATTCAATGAGAGGGCAATCAAAAATAGGGCAAATGAGTGTTAGGACAAATGATTATTATGGCAAAAAAGTATTAGGGAACGCAAAAATAGGATAAAAAACTTTAGGGATCCCAATATAGATCCACTAAATACAACATACAACGACGACCTGTCTGCTATGCCAATGGTCCTGGGTTCGAATGCGTAAGGGCATTTATTTGTATGATGAACAGATATTTGTTCCTGAGTCATGGATGTCTTCTATGTATTTGTATATCATATATATCGTTGTCTGAGTACCCGTAACACAAGCCTTCTTGAGCTTACTGCGGGACTTAGTCAATTTGTCTAAGAAAGTCCTGTAATATTTATTATTATTATTTATTTATTTATAAAGCCTTTGTAAAATGTGTCCTGTAATATTTATTATTTATTATTATTATTTATTTATTTATAAATCCTTTGTAAAATGCAATTTTTTTTCAAACATGTCCCCTCACTTGTTCTATTTGGATTTTTTTATGTGATCTACTCGGCATCGCGAGCTTTTTCGATCCTATCAGGAAAAAAGTATCCTAAGATATTTTTCCATTCTGTTACCATTTTTTCATAGACTTTGTGACGATAACGCAATGGAAAGTTTAAAAAATGAATAGAAATATTTTTCTCCTAATAGGATCGACCTCGCGATTCTGAGTAGAAATCATTAAAAAACAGCCATATTAAAAAAAAAGGTGAAGGAGCCAACTTTAAATAGGATAGCTCACAGAACAACTCGTAAGATGGAGCATAAAAGTCACTGGCAGTCACTACACGTCGGCGCTCTCGTACTAATTTACCATAGGGTCACGACCTCATAGTTAGTCCAGAATCTCTTCTAATTCGTGCATACTCAGAGGCATACTGTCTTTGTCTTTCGTTCACCACCCCCAAAAAAGGGATGGATATAGTTTATTTTTTCCACTGTTGTAAAATTTGAATCTGATTGCCCTATAAGTATTTCAGTTGCGTTTGTACTCCTGTAAATAGTAATATGAAAAAGTGTGAATCTTAGAAAAAACTATATATCTATATATTTTTTCGAAGTTACAACACAAACGTAAGAGAAATACAGTATGATTATCTCTGACTGTGCACGAATGAGAACAGAGGCCTTACCATGACGTCTTAACGCGGTTCAGTTGACGACGTAAACTGAGTCGCTTCCATACAACTGAGCCTAAACTGAATCGCGTTAAGACGTCGCGGTAAGAAGGCCTACCACGAACCACGTTTCACCTCTCTGTCGCACTTGAGTGAGAAATCACAAGTGCGAAAGGGAGGTATACTTTCGTTCGCGGTTCGTGGTAGGCGCTAAGGCCCCTGATCCTTACCAAACTATATTTAACCGCGAAATAACCTCTTACCGGGGATGCATCAACGATAAACAAGCGATATCGCCGATATCGTAAAATAGCTTTGCATTGTAATTAGCAGTCTCTGTTATTATTTTTTATTGGTCTTTGTTCAAAAAAATCTTGTTTTGGTACCGTTGACAACGGAAACATAAAAAATAACTGCAGTGTTTTACAATGTATTTTAATTATAGTTAGGTGCAGTCAACTAATTGGAACCTAGGTCTAGGCCACTAGAACAATGTCAAAATGACAAGCAGTAAGAGATTTCTTACAATCTGATTTTTAGCGTCACTATGAGATAGTCCTACAGTGGCCAAGAGTTCCAATTGTACTCTATGGCTAGCAGGCTAACTAACAGGGGCAGAGTAAATAAGTATATTCGTCTCAAGTGGGAGTGAGAGGGTTAAAATACATATATAAATACAAAATGGTTTATTATGGCGCAAAATTTAGAAAGCAAAAGCTCCCCTTTATGATACACAAATTTAGACTGTCACTTAAGTGTTTTACCAAAATACCGCAGCTGTCGGTTAATTGCATATCATAACAAATACACAACCCACTAAGCGACAATTTTTTTGATAAAAAAATATCTATAAATTGTTTGTTCTAGAGTTTTTTTAGCAAATTTCAAACTAAGCTACATTTATTTCAGAAGCTCCCAAGTTTCTTGAAATAGCGTTATTATTGTTTGATAATTATAAAATAAATATTAAACAGCCATACAACTCTAGTGTGAGGAAAAAACTTTGCGTTTTTAGTGTTCCGTAGTCGGAACCTTTATAATTTCGCAATGCCTGTCTGTCCGTCCGTCTACGGCTTAGCTCAGTGGCCGTTAATACGAGTACTAGAAAGCTGTATTTGGTATGAATATACATATCAATCATGCCGACAAAGTGGTAAAATAAAGTTATAAAAATGTCGCTTAAGGGGATTCTCCTTTCCACCGTCGTCCGTTCCGTAGATGTATATGTATGTACAGCTTACTTTGTCATTTAAATTTCTCGCTAGCGTCGAACTAGACTGGTTTGGTCAAGGTCCTAGATCTAGTTAAATTTAATACGATTTCAATGCTGTCTAGATGTTGGTTATTTTTACTAGAATACTTTATTTTAATAGACGAAACTGGGGCGATGTTTGACTTGATTTCACCTTTTGTATTTTAAGAACACGTTTTTATTGATTATTTATTAGTGTTGGTATTTTTTTGTCTAAGTATATATTAATTAGTATGCAGTGTTTGAAATCTCTGAACGCACCGCGCGTTGCGCGCACCCTGACAGCCTATGCCACCTACAGGCGGAAGATTTTGTGTCAACGTAAAACTTGGAGTGACATATATTTGTATAGGTAACTTTGTCATTTAAATGTCTCGCTAGACTGGTTTGGTCAAGGTCCCAGGTCTAGTTAAATTTAATACGATTTCAATGCTGTCTAGATGTGGGTTATTTTTACTAAAATCTTTATTTTAATAGACGAAACTGGGCGGTGTTTGACTTGTTTCACGACGATTTGTGACATGACGTGCGGTCGAAAACTGTTTGTAGGTAATCATGTTTTTTTCGAAATATATACAATAGTCAGTAAGTGTAGGTCCTTGAGGCATTGTACCTAGGATGCTAGCGGCATTTCCTCGTAGTATCGCAATGCTGATACGTTGTGCGAGGAAGCCACCAGCTCTTGTCACCAGTTACATCAACCAGACGTTTCGCGATTTCTACGAAAAACTTGCGTGCGCTGGGACCCCATGGACCAAGAGTTTCGACCCCGAATGGTACAAAAAGGTACTCTCTGCCCAGGCTCTTATATTTATTACGTTTTAAAGTTTCGGCGCTTTCAACCGCTCCGCCCGCTTTTACATTAGATCGTTGGGGGGTCACTACAAGTTTTACGTTGACGCAACGCGCGGTGCGTTCAGATCTATTAGATTAGGTTCGAATACTGCTAAGGGCATTTTCTATGTATATACAAAGTGATTCAGAAAACAGATAGCAGAAAACGTCCATAACGCAGGTTCAGCGTGTATACATAAATACATACATACAAGATGTATGTATTTATCAATACATATAAGTATGTATATCGTCGTTTGGTTACCCATAATATAAAGCTTTGCTAAGTTTGGGGCTAGTTCGATCTGAGATTGTCCCCAAACATTTATTTATTATTAATAATATGTCATTAAATAACCGTAGGTTAAGTAAAAAACAATAAATCGCCAGTTACATCGATTTGGTTATCTCTTATCGCTATCGCTGATTGACTCGCGTGACGATGATTTGTTGACTAGCTACGCCTGTGACTTGAACGGTTGTTGTTACCCAAAACGAATATAGATCTAAAAAAATCACACCCTCCTGTAGAATGATGATCGATATCTATCTTTACAGTACACATGGTGTTAGTTTACCGCCCTAGGGCAATAATGAGCACTTTACGTGCATGAGTCGAATATGCAAGTGCCATATGCACTTGTAAAACGTCGTACGATACACGTGCGAAGAGGTAATTCGCAACGAGTGGCGATGAATTAAAACACGACCGTAGGGAGTATTTTAAATCGACACGAGTTTCCTCTTTTTCGGCCTTGTTTGTATCGTAATGTAGGTACTATTATAGCTAAACGTAATAATCCATACTAATATTATAAATGGGAAAGTGTGTGTCTGTTTGTTTGTCCGTCTTTCACGGCAAAACGGAGCGACGAATTAACGTGACTTTTTAAGTGGAGATAGTTGAAGGGATGGAGGGTGACATAGGCTACTATTTGTCTCTTTCTAACCCGAGCGAAGCCGCGGACATAAGCTAGTATGTAATAATTTTTAGTAAAAGATACCACTTTGTCGATTATTGATAACCGACTTTTTGCTAAAAATAAACACATATTGTGTTCAAGTGTCGACTTTCGTCCCGGCAATAGCAATGGCGCCTATACTATGACGCTTGTAGACATTAACATCAGCAGATTATCAAACATAAGTCTAAGCTGGCAGATATTGTAAATATGAGGTCAAAGGTCGACATTTACAGTCCATTAAAGTTTTTGTTGCATGCATATATGCCCCGCCGATGGAAGTGGTGACAGCAGCTTGCGACTCCAGCGTGCGTAGCCAAGATACCAATCGCTCAAGCTTAATAACGTATCGTAGCTACCTCTCTCTATCGCTCTTCCTTATTAGTGTGACAATGACAGTTGCGTTTCGTTAGCGACTGAGCGTGAGCGATTGGCATCTTCGCTACGCACCCAGCGATATCATGTGCGTTGCCGACCTATTAAAAACTTGTACTCCTTTTGAAGAACCCCATACTGTAGTCCTTCGGGAACTACTCGGCAGGGAGCTTATTCCACAGCCGAAATGTCTGCGGTAGGAAATTCCTCTAAAATCGCACAGTTCGCGACCATTTAAGGATGACTCACACTAGCACGAGACGGGACGGGGCGGGACGGGAAAATCTGTGAATTTCTATAGAAAGAATCACTTGATAGCTCGGAGCCCTAGGATGTCGCGTGACGCTTTCTATGGAAATTGACAGATTTTCCCGTCCCTTCCCGTTCTAGTGTGAGTCATCATTTAAGCGCTGGAGTGGCGGGCGGTGCGATGGTCAAAAGTGGATGTTGTTTGTTTTATTTATTTAAATTTGGCGTCGCTGGGTCTCATTGGATGCAGGTGGTGGCTGTAGACCGGTCGCGCTGGAGTTCGATTGGAGAGGCCTGTTCAGCAGTGGACGCTTACAGGCTGAAATGATGATGATGATGAAATTTAGCGTTTTATAAATTGAAAGAGATGTCATATACTACAGAAAAAGTGACCAAGGTCCACCGGTGAGCAGGGCTGGGAATCAAAACCATTTATTATGTTTAATAAATGATTTAATTAATGCTTTAAAAATTGTTTAGCGTTTTATTAGGATAGTGCTTACTACGGTAAGTTCGAATCGGACTTGCGCTCTAATGCCTAAATTAGAGTATTTCTGGTGACCTATGTTGGGATTAAATTGTTAAAAAAAAAAACATTTATTTCGGAACCACGTTCCATAGAAATATTATTATCATTTATTACCTATTACTACAGTTAAAATTACAATTAAAATTATAAAAATTAAAATTGATTACATAATATTAAAATTAAATGTCATGAGAATTAAAATTTGAAAATTTAAAACATAAAATAAAATTCCAAAATAAATTAAATTAAAAATTAAATTATTCAAATTTTAAATAAAATATTATTACAAAGTTACAAAGATTTACTTTTTATAAAAATAGAATTGGGACTTACATGTAGGGAGGACCAGCGCCGTAGTAGGCCGCTGTCCCACCTGTTAACCGGACCTCAGATTCTCTGAGCCATGTCCAATGTCGGACAATATGCTAGGAAGTTGTTGGATCATATGCGCCCGATCTCCTAATCAATATGTATATGGTAAAGTCCAGCGGATGCCTAGCGGACGGGTCTCCCTCGACATCCCTAACATCGTTTGTCCTAAAATCACTTGCCCTAACTGTTTACCTAACGATCCATTGTCCTAACGATTATTTGCCATAATCGAATTATTGTCCAAAAACAACTTAACACAAAACCGAATCGCTGTTAGAAAAGCCGGTTACGTTAGTCCTAATTATCATAATCCCTAACGATTAATTATCCAAACGATTATTTGCCATAAATTATTGCCCAAAAACGACTTCACACAGAACCGAATCTCTGTTAGAAAAGTCGGTTACGTTAGATTTAGAACCGTGATCTCACAAAACGTCGAATGCTGCTAGAAAATTAGGTTAAAACATGTTATGGAAAACAATATTAAGACATGAGTTTAGGATAAATGATCATTATGTCAAACAGTATTAGGGAATGCAGTTTTTTATCCTATGATAAAAAACTTAAGCGATTCCGATATAGATCCCTAGCGGACTGACCTGCTATGAAGATTCCCCGGCTCATGATTTTTTTCAACAGGTCAAAGAAAACTTAACTGAACTTGTATTTCCAGACTGATATGTCCACAACACGAAGTGCCGTGAACGCCATCCGCGCTCGCCGGGGCCACAAGGAGCGGTCCAAGAACTTCACCGAGCTGGAGAAGAGAACTGTGCTCGAGCTCATTGCGCGGCATCGCGACGTGCTGCGACAGGGCCGCTCCAACAACGCCACCAACCGGAGCAAACAGGTAACTTGTAGTACTATCAAGCATCCGTGGCCAAACACTGCAGAAAGGGTCAACTGGGATTTAGGCCTGTACTAGGCCTTAAGAAAGTGAAGGGGTCCATCAATAGCATCCACAGACTAATACCCCAGAACGAGTGAATAGCGATTTAGGCTCCAAGGAGCGGTCCAAGAACTCCACCGAGCTGGACAGAAGAACCTTGCTCGAGTTCGTCGCGACGTCAGAAGCCGCCAACCGGAGCAAACAGGTAACTTGTAGTACTATCAAGCATCCGGGGCCAACGCGTCAACAGGTATTTACGCCTTTAGAAACGATCCATTAACTTCATAAAGTGTCTTGTACTAGGCCTTAAGAAAGTGAAGGGGTCCATCAATAGCATCCACAGACTAATACCCCGGAACGAGTGAATAGCGATTTAGGCTCCAAGGAGCGGTCCAAGAACTTCACCGAGCTGGACAAAAGAACCGTGCTCGAGATCATCGCGCGGCACCGCGACGTCAGAAGCCACCAACCGGAGCAAACAGGTAACTTGTAGTATCATCCACGGCGAAACACTGCAGAAAGGGTCAACTGGGATTTAGGCCTTAAGAAGCGGTTCATTAACTTCATAAAGTGACATGTACTAGGCCTTAAGAAAGTGAAGGGGTCCATCAATAGCATCCACAGACTAATACCCCGGAACAAGTGAATAGCGATTTAGACTCCAAGGAGCGGTCCAAGAACTTCACCGAGCTGGACAAAAGAACCGTGCTCGAGATCATCGCGCGGCACCGCGACGTCAGAAGCCACCAACCGGAGCAAACAGGTAACTTGTAGTATCATCCACGGCGAAACACTGCAGAAAGGGTCAACTGGGATTTAGGCCTTAAGAAGCGGTTCATTAACTTCATAAAGTGACTAGTACTAGGCCTTAAGAAAGTGAAGGGGTCCATCAATAGCATCCACAGACTAATACCCCGGAACGAGTGAATAGCGATTTAGGCTCCAAGGAGCGGTCCAAGAACTTCACCGAGCTGGACAAAAGAACCGTGTATAAATTAAACTAAAGAATTGATAAATCATTATTACAGTGCGTTAATCTAACGCGGATGAATTACAATCTTATTTTTTATCGTTAACTAACTTGTCATCGCCCCTGTCAGAAATTACTGCGCGATAAGACACTGCAGGATAATTACACGATTATCATTGTAATGTTAAGTTTATCTAAATGTATGCAAGCATATATTAAATTTAAAAACCTTCCGACAGCGGCGAAAAAGAAAATATTATGTGGTTTATATTAATATACTGGGCATAATATTAATTATTTCAATAACAAGTAAGACACATAAAACTAAAATAAAATAAATGTTAAATTAAATATTCCCCCCTCGGCATGGTACCGTAGACGCTGGCAGCGTTTCCTCGCTGTATTGTAATACTTATGCGTTGGGCGAGGAAGCTGCCAGCTCTACGGTCGCCGGTAGCGCCCACAAGCCTCTTCGAGATATCCTTAAAGACGGCGAGGGCGCTCGAACCCCATAGGCCGAGGGTCTCGACGCCGAACGGAACAAAGTTGTATTCGCCGCCGGGACCCCTATATTTGCACTTTATAAATTTCCCGCCGCCTCTGCAGCCGCGCCGGCTTTGGCTGTAGTTCCGTGGGGTCAGTTCTAGGGTGTCACAGGTGGCGTCCCACACCAGCACCCGTCCCATCCTTCACGGAACCAACAACGATCCATCAGGTCTTTTGCCATCATCCCTGAGAATGCCCGGAGGCTCAAGAAGAGCTGGCAGGTTGATGCTGGCAAGAGACCTGCGGAGGATGTCGTTAAGCGCAGCATGCCTGGAGAAACGGCCAGCACTCCTCTGACAAGAGACCCCGTTGTGTCCGAGGAATTCTTTCATTTATTTGTTGGTTAACCCGTACATTAGTACGCACAATCGATATCCTATCCGTATCTAAATCTACAAGTTATCGACCAGTAATGATATTGTTATCAGACCAGGTCTTTTAACTACACGTATATAATCATTTAATTGTTCAAATTACGTCATTATCGAATTATGTATGCACAAAAAAATGCGTTCTTTTTTTTCGTCGGATAGGCTAAAAGTTGAACCACACTAGGACGGGACGGGGCAGGACAATCAGGGGTGTTACATGCGCGTTGCCGACCCTTTTAAAAATAGGAGGATTCGCTGTGTTAACAGCTAAAGAGGCAAGCTTTGCTCGGTGGGTCTCCAGCTGTCAACACAGTGAACTCTTGGAGCTCTGGCGACCTTACTCACCAACAGAAACACAACACTATGAGAAGGGTCTAGTGTTATTAAACTGCGGTTTTCTGTAAGGCGGAGGTACTTCCCCAGGTGGGCTCTGCTACAGATTTGAGCGAGACGACATTCGTTGTGCTGTGCCCTACCACACTAAACGATATGCATCCGCTGTGCCCATACCTCTCTTAAAATCATTACAGTGTCTATGTCTAATATAAGTTATAAGAATAAGAATATTTATTTCAGACCAGGTCCATATACATTTTACACATTTTAACTATAATAATAATAACATCAATTTAACAATCACAACATTTATCTTAATAGTTATAATCACGGTTCTTCCTTATCCAGTTAACATAAATTGCGTTCCCATAATCAGACCTCTTGATATCCAATGATATTGATTTTCATAGTCATTACGTTAATCTCTTCCAAGAAAATTAACTGTCAAACTTTAAAGTGTTATTTTAAACGTCAAACTTCTATGAAATTATGACGTTTACTTAACACTTTCACAGTCTGTGCTATCAAAATCTATGAAAATTAGCATAGACGGATTCTAAGTAGGTATTAATAGTCTGAAATATTAAGACAAAATAAATCATAAAAAAACATATAACTGTCTATAAAACAAATGCATTGTACTTTGTACTACCTACATGCCCAGTTTGTAACATTAAACGTAAGATATATATTTCAGCTGGATTTGCAAAATGCTGCCTCGTGTGGGGTGTGGTGCAAGTCAAAACATTTTAGCGATAGCGTTTTGAGTCATACTATACGATTTTGGCGTACCTTAGGTGTCACTAGGAAATAATTGGGATGTTCGAAATGTGGGACGCATTTTGGAGTTACAACTATAAAAATTTCTGAAATGTAATAAATATAAAAATATGAAGTTATTTTTCTACTTTGGGAATGGATTCACATTTTTTTTAATGAAAATGTGAAACTCTACGACAGTCTTCCAGAAAAATAACATAAATGCCTGGCGATATAATCCCTACGAGATTCTCTATATTCACATATGACATTCATAGGTCTTCTTGCAGAAATATATCCGCAGGCGCACAATTTCGTAACCACTGTTTTAAGCGATTGGTCGCTTTTATGATTCTAATCGAGGTTACTTATTAATATTACTTATACCCCTTCTGACGTCACAAAATTGTCGCAAAATTACGGAACTGGAGGAAAGAGGTCCCCCCTTTTGTTGACTATAATAATTGCATACGAATTCTTTTTTGTTTAAAAGTCGTAAGTAGCATGAAAATGGGCTCGTTTGACCCCTGCCGTGTTTTAGGTGAATCAACGGGTGAAAAAACGTGTGAATCGGTGTCACTCCAATAGGTATGCAAGTGTGACAAAGATGGAAATACAAATCCGCAATCGTTCGATTTTCGTGGTATAGGCCCAGAATCGTGTCCCAAAATTTTCTCTCTGACTAACACACTTGTTCTGTGGGAATACACGGGTGACGAAATGGAGAAAAAATCTTGAGATACTTTTTTTCTCCTACTAATCCGAAAGATCTCGTGATCTCGAATCTCGTGATTACGAATAGAAAACACATAAAAAAAAAAAGTACATAAAACGCTCCCATACGAAGGCTGTGTAGTATCGTATACGCTTCATTTTATCACTTATTCCAAACAATATAATTTACCTAACCAATATAGAATTATCACATTCCTTTCCGTCGAGCGATGAGCGAAAGAAGCCGCCTTTACGACTATGTGAGTTATTATTGATACCTTTTTTATATATTTTTTAATATGAGGATATTTGCATCCGCAACCGCGGATCTGACGCATCATTTCGAAATCCGCATCAAATCTGTGCGGATGTGGAACAAGTCGGTAGGAACGTCTTGGCGACGCACGTAGTAAAGTAGACAATTTCACCAATACCCAATAGGAACATCAAATATATAAATACTTGAGGGATAATATTACACAAATCGACCTAGTCCCACAGTAAGCTCAATAAGGCTTGTGTTGTGGGTACCAGACGACGATATATATAGGTAATAGATAGA
The DNA here is from genome assembly GCA_949128165.1 of Lathronympha strigana. Lineage (NCBI taxonomy): Eukaryota > Metazoa > Arthropoda > Insecta > Lepidoptera > Tortricidae > Lathronympha > Lathronympha strigana. The sequence continues at coordinate 8,419,526 of OX421926.1, read as the reverse complement.
TATAGAAAACATCCATAACTCAAGAACAAATATTCGTGATAAACACAATTAAATGCCCTGACCAGGATTCGAACCCGGGACCTCCTGCTTCGTAAGCAGGGTCACTACCAGCTAGGCTAGGCCGTTATTGTTATGTTCTCGAGATTCGTCGGTTGAGCTCTTACGGATAGCGACAAGAAATAACGAGCTTCTTTCTTTTTACTCTCATAAATAAATAGTACAACATTTTAATAGTAAAAGTAGTATATACAAAAAGAAAAATGAGCGCATATTCTTAAATCTTAAACACTAACTAACACAGCTATGTGACAAAAGGACTGCACTCAGCGTTAGCTGTGGCAGCAACCTCAGCGCTGGTTGTCAATACACCCCCATTACAAGTTTTAAATTACATTTCAACTGGCGGGAATTCAATTTACTATACTTATAATGTAGGGCGGTAACGAAATGGAAAGTATAAAAAATATTTGTAATTTTTTGGGACTATTTTTTTTCTTATTAGGGCCAATTGAGCTTGCGATTCTTAGTAGAAAACATATGAAAATATTAACATACCCGCCTGTGTTAAAAAACTTGCGGTGGCAACTTTAAAAACAATGGCCGGGCTAACGGTAAAAATGGTAGGACTAACTGGTGTTCCAATTACGGACATGTTTTGAATGAGATGTATTGGAATGTGTAATTTGATTCCTTCGTTATGTGTGTGGTGTCTAGGAATAGGTATAATTACTATGCATATTGCATACGTAGATTTTACAATGTAGGTAACTTGTGCGATATTACATACACCGTGCTTTTTTTTTTATTTCTTAGAGAAATTAACTGGATTTAACCTGTAAAATCTCCCTAGGTTAAATCAATCAAAACAAAGGCTGTATATAAATGAAAAAAGTTTAGATGTTGATTTTTGTAAAGAAATCTAGGTAAATGCGCAATCTGTCTATCATAAGTTCATAACCAAGTATCAAGAAAAGCGAAAGTAAATACAATGCAATAACTCTTTATTGCACCTCAAAACAACAAAAATACACGTAAAAAGGAGGCAAACAAGTAGCGGTCTTATCGCTAAATAGCGACCTCTTCCAGACAACCTTTGGGTAGAGGAGACATTACACTAAGAGAAGTATACATACATACGGTAATAATGTTTTTTAATTATTAATAATGTATAGCTAATCGTTAATTACTGGCCACCTTTCAATAATTCGCTACAAATCCACTACAAAGAAACGAATAAAACTTTCACCTTATTGCATTGTGGTGATCACATACAATTTATTGAAAATTAACAACTCTTTCTCACTCTATCATCTGTCTGTTTCAGCTGGTGTGGTCCACGATATGCGAGGAGGTAAACAAGCGCTGCGGCGGCGAGCGGCCGCGCACTCCCGCGCAGGTCAAGATGTGGTACGAGAATTATAAGAAGAAGTGCAAGATGCGCGCCCACGACTCGCAGGTACTACTGACAGACACACAGACAGACAGCACCTACGTTCTAGGGTTCCGTACCTCAAAATAGAATAGATAAAAGGCAGGACCCACAGAGGCGTGACGCAAAGGCGGCACTGTTGGTTCCACTCCCAGGGCCGCCATGTGTGGCAAAGGACCGGGGATATTGCGGATGCTGGTTTTTGTACATCCGCGGATGTAAGATTCATGAAAAAACAAACATTTATTATCGAAATATATACAGTAAGTGTAACTTACCTAACTACCTACCTCTACCTACCTTAAATCTAAAGTAGGTCCTTGAGGCATTGTACCTAGGATGCTGGCGGCATTTCCTCGTTGGATCGCAATGCTGATACGTTGTGCGAGGAAGCCACCAGCTCTTTGGTCACCTACTTCGGACATCTCGCAGAGGTCCTCAGAGGTCGTGCAGGGCCGAGTCAAAGGTTCTAGATCGCGAGGCCGTTCGCCGATGGACGGATCAGATTAAAGCCCTAACAAGTGTCCCTATCAACGAATGCGTTCGCAAAGCTCAGGCCAGAGGGTATTGGAGAAGAATTGTGCAACGTGCCACCGCCAAACCACATGGATGATCACGACAGCTCTGTCAAGAGCTTACGCCTAAAAAGAAACCTCAAAAGGAAATATTGAACCCATATAGGATGACTTTGTTGTCCGTCTGCCTGTCCGTCCGTCTGTCTGTCAAGACCCATTATCTCGGGAACGAGTAAAGGTAGCAAGTTGAAACTAATACCACTTACACAGGTCCCTTAAAGGTGTGAAAACACCAAACCTCTACGTCACTGCAATTGAAAGATACGGCCGTTTATGTATAGGGTACTTCCCGTTGACCTAGAATCACGAAATGTGGCAAATAGCAAGACCCCGTAGCACAAGTACAGGGAATCCGAAAACCGTATAATTGCCGCACACTGAGAGTTCCGTGCCACCCGTATTTTTCTCGGTCATATGGTCATATGGGCGAGTCCGTCTCGCACTTGGCCGGTTTTATTTTTACGTCTATGTTCAATATGGTTATGTTAATGGCTTTTGTTACTGTGCCACCTACTACATATTTTCATTTGATCCGTACTCCACTACCCAAAGGTTGTCTGGAAGAGATCGCTCTTTAGCGATAAGACCGCCTGTTGTTACCCCTTACTGTTCTGTATTATTGTTTTCTCTTGTAACTGTATTTCATCTGTGTGAGGTGTGCAATAATAGTAGTTTATGCAACAGTGATATAATAAGGGTTCTTAAAACTTGAGGGTCGCCGTTACAAAACGAGGCGAAGCCGAGTTATGAGCTGTTGCATACCCTAGTTTTTCTACGACAGCTAAAATAGCGTAAAAAGCAAAATCTAGAAACGAATAGGGAAGATCTTGTGCCCACTACAGAAAAAAAAAAACAACAGTGCTCATATATTGTATGAAAATCCATAGGAGCAGTGTTCTTATGGAATACCACAGACAACGTTATAATGTATACTTTTTAAATATCGCTGTCAGTCATCTAATTGACAGATAGAAGTGCTGGAGTAGAAAAAGAGTATTGTATTGTATTTTATATTGTTACAGCCCCCCCAAACCGACACGCCTGGCTTACTAGACGGCATGCTGTGGCAGAACATTCATCCTCTAGATGTTAAAGGTAACTTCTTCCTACCGTTTTTCCCGGCTTATAAACCCAAGATTTGGCGTAGGCGCTAGTGTTGCGAAAGCGACTGCCATCTGACCTTCCAACCCAGAGGGTAAACTAGGCCTTATTGGGATTAGTCCGGTTTCCTCACGATGTTTTCCTTCACCGAAAAGCGAATGGTAAATATCAAATGATACTTCGTACAGTCACCTGCAATAGTATATGACGCTATGACCGCAAAAAAAATGTGACACGCTCTTATGGACAAACAAGAATGTGTCAGATTATTTTGCAGCCTTCATATAGTCCTATACTATTGCAGGCGACTGTACATAAGTTCAAAAATCAGGAAAAAAATCATTGGTATTAACGCGATTAATCCGTTCTAATGGGCCTCATAAGAAGGCTCAAAGTCACCCAAAGGGCAATGGAGAGAGCTATGCTAGGAGTCTCTCTGCAAGATCGTATCAGAAATGAGACCATCCGCAGCAGAACCAAAGTAACCGATATAGCTCTCCGAATCGCTAAACTTAAGTGGCAGTGGGCGGGGCACATTGCACGTAGAACCGATGGCCGTTGGGGCGGAAAGGTTCTCGAGTGGCGACCGCGTACCGGAAGGCGCAGCGTGGGTCGATGTGCACACGAACCGAGGCCGAGGCCCCCCACAAGGTGGACTGATGACCTGGTGAAGGTCGCAGGAGTCCGCTGGATGCGGGTGGCGCAGGACCAGTCATTGTGGAAATCTTTGGGGGAGGCCTATGTCCAGCAGTGGACGTCTTTCGTCTGAAATGATGATGATGATGATGAATCCGTTCTAAAGTGTTTAATTTCGATGAATAACAATCGCGGTAACAGAAGACAATATTTTGAGAGTTTTGAGTCCGAAAGAGTTTGATAGCTAATACCTTCCTGTTTCTCTCCGCAGATGACGACGAGGCAGCCACCAGCGAGCAAGGCGCGCACAGCGTTAAAGACGATGACTGCTTACCCGTTAATGTGAGTTGTGAATTGGCGCGAGTATTTTTTTCCAATTCCCCTAGAGATGGCGCAGTACCGTGGTTTACTTCGCGCTGTTAAGATTTTCCCGGTGATCGAAAGTACCATCGAATTGTTAATTAGCATATTGAGCATGGTATGTATTTAACACTTATTAAGGTTGCCTGTTGTGACGGACGGTAAACTACGGAACCCTACACTGAGCATGGCCCGACATGCTCTTGGCCGGGTTTACTACCTACTATCTCTGAAAAGTTCAAAGGTTTCGTTCATTATAGAAAACACACGTGAGGTCTCCATGTACCCCCCCACCCCCAACGTGATCTGTCGTGATTTTTTCGGGACCCTCCCCCCCTTCTCCCCATTCGAACCTCGCGTGATTTGTGCACGAGCGAGCCCATACGAAATATACGAATGTAAAAATCCCATAGTAATTTGACGTTACTATCTGAGAGTAAGCGTTATTCTCGGAATAAAAAGTTGGTAAAACGCAGCCTAAGGCTGGATTTGACCAAACTTTTATTCCGAGAATAACGCTTACTCTCAGATAGTAACGTCAAATTACTATAGGATTTTGACATTTGTATCCAAGAGTAAGCGTTACTCTTGGTTAAAAAGTTTGGTCAAATCCAGCCTTAGTCGTCCAGCTTATTCTAATCTACAGCAGTTTAGAAATTCTCCATATTCCAGATGACCAACGGCCGACTATCAAGCACGAACGACAGCGACGACACGACCCCCAACCCCCTGGAGCCCCACGTCACCATCATCCCCCACTCCCCCTCCCCGAAGCTGCCCCTCCCCCTAACGATCCCACTTCTGAACCCCATAGCGATGGAGCAGGCGCGGCTGCAGCAGGACTTCCTGCTGAAGCTGAACGAGTTGTCGAACACGCCTTTGAACCTGAGCCATCTGGAGGGGAGGAATGGGGAGCAGGATAAAGACGAGAAGGAGGGGGGGAACGCTACCGAAGAAGAGAGGTAAACCGCCATTTTTTTTTTTGCCACATGTCATTAGGCACTCAGATGCTTCATATTTATTGGTGGACTCTATTGCTTAGTAAAATTAGGATGACAGCTGGTTCTGGTAACCACAGTTACTAAAAGCAATTGAGTGATAGTGTGTGGTTATTAACCGGTTTTCCCATACAATTAAAAACCGGTTTGCACACCTTAATAGCAAAACCATAAGTGAATTGCCTCCTCCCAGTTTTAATTGGACGATATTCCAATTACATTTTCACACCACCTATTCGAAACTGGGCTATTTCTTCCCTGTTAGGAGGGATTAAAGTTGCACTTTTCTGTTTTAAGTTAAAAACCGAAAACTTAAAACCACACAGTTTTAAGTTAAAGCACAGAACAGAACAGATAATACCCGAAAACTGAAAACTGTGTGGTTTTAAGTTTTCGGGTATTATCTGTTATCGTGGTGTTGCTATGATGCTGGTTTTGTTATTTCAGGTTTTGTTTATTTTCCTAATAGTAGGTGTGAAAAGCAGTATATGTCACACATCAAAATTATTTTCATCTTGGGCGTTAACGCTTTAATCCCTCATTACGCTCAGCGTGCGTAGCCAAGATGCCAATCGCTCACGCTTAATAACGTATCGTAGCTAGCTCTCTCTATCACTCTTCCTTATTAGTGTGACAATGACAATTGCATTTCGTTAGCGACTGAGCGTGAGCGATTGGCATCTTGGCTACGCAGCCAGGATTCTACTTTATTTTATTATCCATCGCTTCATTCGGGATACAACGAAATACATCCTCTCCAGAAATATATCATTTTAATCCCTTGTGACCCAATCTACTATTCGATGACCGAATTTATTGTTTCCTCCACAGATTATACTTTACCGCGAAACGCCAGCACGCCATATGGGAGCACGAAGCCAAAATGAAGATCCTCAACATGGAGCTCAAACAGAAGGAAGAGATCTTCTCACTGCAAAAGCAACTCTTTCTCATAGAGCTAAGGTTGAAAATGGATTTCCTCGAAAAGGCCAGCGGTAAATAAAGACCTGAGCATGCTGTCACTAAATGTAAATGCCATTGACGTCTATACACGTCTCGTCTATACGTGGTAGCATAATGAATCATTAGACCCAACAGTGGGCTTGTTAAAATGAGCGTCTACTCGGTGACAGCCTGTAAGGTATTTGAGATTGAATCCATGGGTGACTTTAGCTACATGTGCGCCATTTTTTTTAATGTGAGACGTATGTTCATTTTAAATCGTGACTACAGCTGGCCTATATACATTCGGATATATCTGCCGGGTCTGCCTATGGGAAATTTGTCTGGTGGATGACCGGCGGACATACGAACATACTCTGACGGATTACCCGAACGTATATGTCGGCCATAGGTTAAAAAGATACGGTATTTTATTTTAAATTGCAACGGAACACTCACGTATTTTTATCACAAGGCGTGACATGTTTCGAGTGCATCGGGCAGTCATCGTCGGACAGGGCGGTGTTGTCTTGTACATGTCACGCCTATTGTGATAAAAATACGAGTGTTAACCGTTGCAATTTAATGTCAGTATGACTTACGAAAAAATTATACGGTATTTTTTTTCTGAAAAAAGTGAAACTAAAAATATCGACGCACATGACTACCGGCTTGCCCATATGGCGTTTCGCCTTTTTATTATAGCAATGCAATCTAGTTGTAACGTGCCATCTTCTCATAAGTTTCCTTATTATATGAAAGGCATAAAATGACTGAAGCGAAACTTTCTTTTACTCTATTCGCTTCCGTTCTAAAGCGATATTGTTTCATAACTGTTTTGTAACTTAATGTGCAATAATTTAACTATTGACAGGAATAATGTATAATTTATAAAGGAAAGTTAGGTTTATGGGATGGTATTATTCGGTGCGGTTTGTACAAAAAAAAACAATTTTTAACGTTCACCTTTTTCTATTTACTTGTGATGTTACTGTTGCAATGTAAATATACAGTCATATAGCCATAAAATATTCTTGAAACATGCTTTAAAGAGCATTATTCGAATGTTCTGGAGTCCTTCGACTTGTTAGTTGATGTTGCAAGACAAATTCGCACCGAATGGGTTAAAAATGTGATCAAAAATTACGTTATTATTTTTCTAATATATTTTCGCATAGCGTTTTATTTTGTATCGTTTTTACTTTTTAGCATAGACATAATGTGCTTAAGCAACCACTTTTTCCGCCATGTTGATTTTTATAGTATTATATTTTATATGTTTTTTAAAGGCAGCTTTTAAAAATTGAAACTGCCAAATATTATAGCGGATTTGTTACTTTTTAGTAATTAGTAATGTTAAGTTTTCAATAGATTAGTCTGCAAATTTAAATATCAACAGATATAAAACCGTTTTATGCAGCTTAAAAATAAAACCATTTTATAATTATATAAGAATATGGAGTTTAAGAACAACCATACTAATATAACCTCAAAAATCTTATGAAAATAATTAAATCTACGAACGTTACCTGTTGATGTTTAATGGGTCTTCGTACTTTTGACATAGAACGTAAACGAACCTAGTCCGATAGTTATGTGAAGTAGTTATTATAAGAAAGTATTTATTATGAATAAGTACTGTAAATGTTAGGGGAATTGGCTAAATGTTAGTGGTAATTGTGAAAACTGCAATTTTATTGACATCGAAGGTTAGTTTTTCGTTATATTTGGTTAGTCTTTTGAGTGCCAAGCGTCAAACAGATTATACAATATGTAGTGATGATTGATGACGTCAAATAACGTCTACGCATGTTTCCATCGACGTGATAAGACGTCTTTGTCGCTCAAAATGCAAGAAATGCGTTTGATTTATATATCCATAGATATAGCTATTCGTAACGCCAGAAAAAATGAGATTTTAACTACTTCAAATAACTAGGCATCGATCAGCCTGATTTCAAGAAATTCTGGTTGTGTTTAGGCTGAACCGTGCTGAAGTCAGAAAATGTGCCAATACCAGAAAAATGTTGATATATAAAAGTAGTTATTACATAAATAAGTACGTTGTAGGTCTTTATGTAGGTAACCAACGCTTTAAAAGTATTCAAAACCTTTAGACATATTTGACAAAGCGTTGGATTGACCTTGAAAATACGTAACGTAGATAAAAATGTATTAAATAATGTACAGTTGATATTATTTTTTTGTAGTTACTATTAAAGTTAGAACGAAATAAATTACAGTACAAAAAAGTAATTTTCAATAAAAAAGATACCTCATGTTAACAGTGTATTGTAATGATAAATAGTTGAATAGTTGTAAAAAAAGAAATTTTAGATCCATTTATGATGGGGGCGACCTACACCTACCATTGTTCAGTTTTTTTATTTTTATTTTAACAATTTTGTGTCCTAAAGGGTTGCTATACCGCACCATAATAATTAACTAACATCCATGACAACTTTACATTTGCGATCTATAAAATACTGCTTACCTTAAAAAGTCGCAGTATTTTGTTTTTCGGTCCGTAAATATAAATTTGTTCTCAGTTAACCATAGATAATAATTGTTGCTCAATATACCCCGGCAACCCTTTATATATAGAACGTTTCATAGCAATAATTTGGCATCAGTAACTATGTGATGTTGTTAAGTAAGATCTCAGTACAGTATATAATGCAATGTCGACAAAGGTTACCTTTATATTATATCAAAAAAATTATTAAACCACTTAAAATTATTCACGTCACTTCGTGATCCTTAGTCATGAGATGCGCTCGCAACGGTTGTTCTTCGCGCACTTTTCTGTTTTCCTGATTAATTCTCATGTTACCGAACATATGTATAATACTTAGTGGGGAAAGTGTTTAAAAAATGTCTTAACTTAATAATAATTATAAATGGTAACTTTTCTCGTCATAATCCATTTCAGTGTTAATTGCAAGTATTGAAATTCTTTTGTAATATTCTAGTTGTTTTAAACAATCTGACAATTCGATATTATTGAAATTAATAAAGAAATTTATTTTCTGTTACGAGGGATTTTATTTTCCCTGTCGGGTTAAAAATTTCACCACATTCCTCCCGTGGGTGTCCAAAAGTCAACTATGAGATCTGGGGGCCGATGTTTGAGATTCGAACGCTCGAATATTTAATTCGAATGTGAATAAAAACGAAGTAGAAAGAAACTCCACTACGCTTTCGTTTCGAGTGATAATTCCAGTGACTATCATACGAATATAATCGTGACAAATTTTAACGTGCGATTATTTTCGATCACTTGTTTTTGTATGCGAGCGTTCGAATCTCAAACATCGGTCCCCTGTTGTCGCGAAAATGTCATTATCAAAGATGGTACCTGAAATAAATGACATTTTATTTATTTATTTATTTAAAGATCAATAACCGTGATCGACGGCGCGTGCGGGCGGACTGAGGTTCTTGTGGCTTCTCCGCGCGCTGCGCTCTCGATGAACCGGTTGAGGATAATCCGGTCTAAATATTAAAAACATTTATTTTCGAAATATATACAGTAAGTGTAACTTACCTAACTACCTTAAATCTAAAATAGGTCTTTGAGGCATTGTACCTAGAATGCTGGCGGCATTTCCTCGTTGTATCGCAATGCAGATACGTTGTGCGAGGAAGCCACCAGCTGTTTCAACTAGAGGTTTCGCGATTTCTACGAAAAACTTGCGGGCGCTGAGACCCCATGGACCGAGTTTCGACCCCGAATGGTACAAAAAGATACTCTCTGCCCATATTTATAACGTTTTAAAATTTCGGCGCATTCAGCCGTTCCGTCCGCTTTTACATTAGTTCGTTGGAGATAGGACGGTGCCAGCGCGTAGCATGGCATACGTAGGTAGCATCCCACACTAGCATCTGACCCAAACTCCAAGGAACCAAGGACAGCCCATCGGGTCTCTTGCCATCATCCGGTTTTAGTCCTCGTACCCCGGGATCGTTCGACTCGCGTGTCGCGCATAGTGAATACAAATACGTGAGTGTTGTGTGTAATTTGTTATAATTTTAATACGGCTCACGATAGTTTAAATTCTATAACAAACTATCTAAAAATATGGGGACATTTAAATTCGCATACGCTTGCATTTTGGTTTGCGAGGATCGCTGAAGCACATCAAAAACTTAGAAACACTGTAGGCACGGATTTATTTATTAATAACCTATTAGTAATTTAAAATTTTTAACGAATGCAGTGCCATCTACGTACAACTTTATGCTTATACTTAACCTTAATGTCATTCAGATTCTTTCTTGTTGAGGCAGATTCTCTTTAATATTTATTTCTAACTGCCGAATTCTCGTTGCCAACGAGCGATAATAGTCTTCACGATTTTCTGCCATTTCGTATACATATGTCTCTTCTTCAGACGGGTAAGTATATCCAGTTTGCTGCCTGTAATAAATGAATCCATTATATAATTTGAAAGAAAATGGAACAAATTAAATAATATTTAAAACGGGTCACTCACGTAATTTAGTCGATTTAGTTGTTTGCAACTCGGTTGGCAAAAGCGATAATGAGAACGAGGGTAGACCGTCCGCCGTGTCGCCCCCCGCGCCGCTACCTCCGCCCGCTGCAAGTAGCAGGGCAGAGGGCATTAGCCCGCAGTGTACGACTTGCCTCTGACGCGGGTGGTCGCTCATGACGTTCTTCGTAAAGAACGAAACATGTCGAGCGAAAATCGACTAAATTACGTGAATGACCCGTTTTAAATATTATTTAATATGTTCAAATCTCACGAGAGTTTTATATAGTTAAAAAGGAACAAATATAATTCCATATATATATTTATATATGTTCCACATCTGGGCCTGTCATTCGTACTGGCGCCCGACAAGATCTCCTGCATCTCCTGAGGGTGCCTCGTAGAGGCGAAACACGTGTCGAGGTTTATATTATTGGTGGAGGTTTGTTATATCTATTTGCGTATTTTTTTGCGGCGGGAGGGTGGGAACATTGATTGCATGCAAAAAATACGCAAGTAGGTATAACGAGTTGGCGCTAATTAACTAGCACGTTTGGCGGAATAGCAAAGTAACATTCTTTTACTTTATTGTAATAAACTAAAAGTAAAACACACAAATTTAAATTTATAAGTATAACTAAAATAAAAACTAAAATAAAACTAGATAAAAACTAAAATAAAATTAAAATAAATCTAAAACAGTCCCCTGCGGCATGGTACCGAGGACGCTGGCAACATTTCCTCGCTGGATTGCTAGACTGATCCGTTGAGCGAGGAAGCTGCCAGCTCTTGGGTCTCCTGTGGCGTCTCTGAGTCTCTTCGATAGGTCTTTGAAGAAACTCAGAGCGCTACATTATTTTTGTTTATAATATGGAATTCCGCAAAGTAACGCCTGATTCAATAAATTACTTATTTATTTATTTATTTATGCACAGGCAGCTTATAGCTGATGCGTGCACAATCAATAAAGTCTTGTGTTTTGATCTTTGTTTTTCATAAATTCATCAAGTCTATTTTTGAAAGAGTTCACAGATGATGCACTTATCACCGACTCAGGCAAACTGTTCCACACTTTTACCACACGGTTAGACTAGAAATGGTGCCTGGGGTTACTAGAACTTGACGAGTGAGCTAATTTCAAAGAGTGCCCTCTCAGGTTGCTATTTGTACTCCTGACAAATATGTCCTGTAGCGACATGTATGTGGATTACTATAGAAAATTCATTTATTTAATCATATATTCCCCGTCCCGTCCCTAAAAAACTAGCGTCTACAGACTTACAGTAGATCCGTAGCACAGTGTCGGTGTTCGGCTGAGAGAGACCACTCTTTAGGGGGTAGAAACCTCCCCCTCCGAATTGGTGAACACACTGGGCAGTGGTCGTTGACACAGTATCTCCAATGCCCTAATATATGCCTTGAAGAATGACAATGAGGCACGGGGCATACAGGTCGTACCTGAAAATTTATCAGTAAGGTCAATGTGGGGCAAAACCGGCAAATGGCTTATTCCGTCTAATGAATATAAGCACAGTACGCAACGAACTCAAGATAGTTTCCTGCTTATAAACTGAGTCGGAAGCTCTTTTTTTAACCTGATACTTAGGGGCTTTATACGCTTTAGAGCGTACGGACTGTGAAGTGGGATGGTAACCTGGGAAAAATCCAGGACCCTTCCGCGACGTCACACGATTTTTACTACTCCGGAATACTCCTGAGTTTGCGCTCCAGAGAGGTCGGTTAGACAGATTCCATTGGGATACTCCTACTGAGTTTGCATGCCCAATAGCTCGGTTGGACCAATTCCAACCAAATCTGAGGTGGGACTGAGTCAGAAGCGCGTACTGTGCTTATTGAAACGTCTACTGTGAAGTGACTTCTACTTATTCAACACAGACGTAAACAAAATTAGACGGAATAGTCCCTATGACATAATAAATAAATCGAAACGGCTCTGTATTCCGTATCGTAAGTATCTTAGGTGGATTAACCCTTTGACCGCCGTTGTCACCTATACTAGACAACGATAGTACGATACACTAACGCCGTCGTCTTGTATACCTACAAGACAAAGTTTCAACCGCTTACTAAATGGTAAAATAATAGAATTTAAAAATTATTTTGTACTCATGTCAACTTGTTGACCCTTTGTTTTTTCATACATTTACTTTTTAAGCAGGTATATGAATCCATTGTTTCATAATAAAGGATTTAAAAAATATGCTTATAATTTCTACATTTTTCCGTGTCACTGTCGCCGTAGGCATGTATAAAAGACAGCTAGGGATGGGAAAGTTCAATTGATGTGCAAGTTTTTAAAATGAATATGTTTTCACGAATCTGGTTTTATTTAAGCGTTCAAACATTTAATTGCCAATTATTGTCATTGTTGGTAACTACTCGTAGTAAGTAGGTATATGTAGAAAAAAATGGTATAATAATGGATAAAGTTTAGGCAGCTACTTCAGTAAATTGTCCATTGCGGTTTATTTGCCGAATAAATTATTGACCGCAGTAACAGCGGAGGTCTACATTTTAACTCGATATATATATATATATATATATATATATATATATATATATATATATATATATATATATACAGTATGTATCACAACGAAGAGCAAACCTTAAAACTGGTTGACGGGGAACTCGAGTACAATGTAATGATGACGTGCATTTCACGTGCCTAAATACATGTTTTATGGCATAAAATTACTAAATGAATTACTCGAAGACCATATTTTTGCAGTCGGTTAATGGTTTTTGTAACATCCTATAGGGTTTGTTTACGTTTTTGATTTTTGACAGTGCATGCGTATTGCGTACTGTTGATATATGTAGCTAGGGGCAACTAATCATCATTAACGTTGTTATGTCAATGCACATGCGCTTTGAGTTCCGTTTATAAGTAACCTAGGTAATTATTTTAATAATGGCTGTAGTCATAGGCAACGCGCAAGCGCTTTGTTAACTATTTGTTTGTAACTAGGTAAAAATCCAAACTTCAACAAGGTTTGACGCCTGTCTGTCAGTTGGTAATTTAAGAAATGTCATTTATAAGATTGTAAACAAATAATACAGGGGAGGTGCAAAACAATAATAATAAATGTATATTTTTATACCTCACGTAAAACCTGTCGTATTTTTGATGAATTAGGTAAGTACCATGCTCATATTTATGATCTAAACATTAACGGGTTTCTTGTTTTGCCTTTCGTTCTGATACATACTGTATATATATATGTATTATTAAATCCACCTGTTAGTTTTCTCCGAAAACCCTCCGGTAAGTAAGTATGTATATTTATCGAGACACGATGCGCGTCCCTAATCTTATGGTTTATAAAGTTTACGTACCGACAAGCGCTTATGCCGTTGACTCAGACGCTATTATTACTTAACTCGCGCGTAAACAGTATTTGTCAGTCGGAACTAAAGACGAGCCATGCGCGCCGTTGACATGTATAGAAGACTACTCGTACAGACTAGTGCGGTGATATTACTTCATGATTCGATAATGTTTAGTTGTTGTTTTTCATGATAAAGTCCTTTATTTTCAACATTTTCTTGTATAGTAAATCTGTTTAGTTTAGAAATTTTGAGAGAAATCTAAGTTTGGAAATAAAAAAAGGCAAATTGAGAAGAATTCCACCTTTAATTATGAATATCGATATCACTATTTGCAATCCCTAAACTTTTTATTAGTTGTTTACTTAAAATTTGCTCTGACGTGTGAGTGAGCGTCTTGGCGAACAGGGTCCGGCGGCCAAAAGGTTAAACAGAAGTGGAATTAGAAAACACTAGCCCCCATTGAGAGTGCCACCGGTGGCACTGGTAAGTCTGTGTCAGTGGCGGCCTCTTGGGGGATATTTAGGAAACTTCTTCATAGTATTATTGGCGAAAAAAACAATCGTGCTCGTTCATTTGCGCAAATACATACGTTTGTTAGGATTCCAAAATATATTTTCGTTTTGTTTGGAAATTTAAAAAAACCATCAAAATAAGGCACTAGTTAGTCAACCGTCCAGACTGCAGTAGCGCCCTCATTGGGGGATTGTGTTTTTTATTAAACCACTCCAATTTTCTAGTAAGGTAGAAGTACTAATGGCCGACGCTGCACTACTATTCGATATGGGCACTTTATGCCAAAGTGATAAAGGTTAAATTTGAACAACAAATATTTGTCTATATTCGAATTTAAACCTTGTCATTTTGACATAAAGTGCTCATGTCAAATAGTAGTGCAGCGTCGGGCACTAGTACTTCTACCTTAGGTACCTATAATCCACTAGACACAGACACACAGAATCCCAAACTTTTTGTCTTCCCCGTTAAATCTGACTATCTGATGCATAGGTGGATAGGGCGTCCACAAGATCCTTCCACATCTTCAAACCTCGAGCAACTAACTTAAACCAACTGACTTTCATGCTTGAAGCTATACAATGCAGTAAGCTATTCGTCTATACAGTGTGTATTTTTGATATTACCGCATATTTAAAGGGTTAGTACAAGCCCTAAGGAATCTATTTTCATATGTTTTAATTAGATATGACTACTTTAATTTTTTCATACAAAATAATTCAGCACGCAAGTTAATTGCTACTTTACTTTTGTTCAGTACGTCGTACTTAGCTGACTAGACGTAAGAACTGTCACAAGTGATAACTTACGGATTGATCGCGCCATACATTGCTGCTCGATTATTAATTTTTTTATAATTACGCTCTGTTAGTTAGGACCAAACTTATAATTACTTGTTGTATGGGTTCTTGCACTAAAACCTTGGTCTGGTTTAAAGGTTGTGATAATTCAGAATACACACTGTATATAATCTTCCTAATTTGTATAAGTGACAAAACTACCACATAGGAAGGCATTTTAAAGTATGGAACTTTGCTGTTTTAGGCATTCAATTGTTTTTAGTATAAGGTACTACTTCATTGGTTGCCAATAAGGCACTAACACCATAAATATTCATTTAGAAATTAACCTTATCAACAAGCAACAAACTGGTACTATACTGAAAACAAGGAGAAAAGTTTCTTTTGTGTCTATAGTTGTTTTACAATTGAGTTTCTTGAAACTCAAATAAATCCAACCAAATAATCAAATATATAAGTACCATAATATAAAAAAAAATCATTTGTGTTTGAAGTGAAGCAAAATATAACAATTAAACAGACTTTTCTTTTAACTCATGAACTTTTGAAGTATTTTCTGGAAAGTATTATGTAGTGGTATTAGTGGAGAATAATGCCAAATGCAATCAGAGAAAACATCTAAGGAAAAAGGTTATCAGTAGTCAGTATTTTTTATAATTTCAACATTTTATTTATATTTCACCATATTTATTTCATTTCATTTATTCAAATTGCATTGTCATGGTACATAATAAGGTGTTAAATTAAGGATAGGCTCATGACACCCTGTATAGGGCACACAATTTTAGAACTACATACTAAACTTATCTCTAGAGTTGCTTAAAGTCTTGTAAGTAGGTAAACAAAGCAATGTCAACATGTTAAATTAATTTAAAGTTAGTAGTTAATGTATGTCACGTCACAAATTTCGCTATACTTATTGTCGCTATACTTACTCAACCTCATATGTACAGCAATCATTTGATGGAAATGTCACCTTTCTGTCACTAGGAATACGGGTGTTTTCTCTATCAAATTAGATTTGCAGATACGAGGTTGAGTAAGTATAGCGATGATATGAAAGATTCATCAACCTTATTCTGTTGTCACTTACATGGTCAATGTCATTACAGCGCTGCTGATGGCTGAGAACATTCCTCATTTCAGTGCAGTGTGCTAATACACACGGCCTAAATCCCTCCTCATTGGCCCGTCGTATACATCTAATAGCATGAAGTAGCATCACTAACTGCTGCGTGATCAACTTATTCTTCACTTCCACACTCACATACTTAGGGGTTTGCTGTTCAGAGAAATTGTTTATATATTAATGTTTTCAAAGGAACAACAAATTAAATAGATAAAATACAAGACAATCTCAAATCAATTAAATTTCATATTACTGTTTTTAACTCTAATTAGCTATTCCAGCTGAATAGGGCATACAGATTATGCTTAAAGCAACAATGCTCTACTTACCGAAATGTCAGAGAACATGAACAACCTACATGAATTTAACTTCTTTTTTATTCTAATCGCAATTTTTTTTGTTGTAGGCAGTTTATAAGTTGAGAATTAGTCATTTGTTTATTAAATTCTGGAATCTTTTGCGGGCCATATATACGTTCGCGCGTATCCGCCAGCTCTGCCAGTAAATATATGGGAAAAATAATATTGTCTTCTGTTTCCGCGATTGTTTGGATTGCCCGAAAGTATATGGCCAGCAATTAATAGAAAAATATAATGATCTGAGAACGGTGACGAAATGAACAATGTGTCTGAAACTCAACTAGCAATAAAGTATTTATTATTCCTGTACTTCCATTTACTGACTGTAAATGGAAGTACAAAAATAATGATTAATTAACGCTTACCTGACGCTGATTCATGATTTTATCGCTTTTATTTGGCAGCAAACACGCAGCAAAACAAAACCGACACTGAACAAGGAAAACTTTCAAAACTTTGTTATTTTTTTTAATCTGTTCCGTTTTACACCATGCTCATTTGAGCCGGGTGTATTAGCTACTTTGCCAATGTCGAATTTTCAAGACTTTTAGACTCGAGAAAAATGATCAGTGTGACGAGAGTGCGATAATTATGTTTAATTATGTACGATAATTATGTTTCAAATATTGATTAATTGTGATTGATGGTTTTTATCGATCGGTCTCATCGTCAATTCGTCATCGAAACGAATGAAATGATGATTGACAGGATTGGCAGGGTGCCACTAATCCGCATCCCGCGAAAAGGCAGCCCAATAATTGGCGACCACGATGTACATGGATTATTGGGTCGCCGATTATTGGGCTGCCTTTTCTCGGGTCGAGCAATCTCGAAGCAAGCCAATAATCGGCAGCCCAATAATCCATGTACATCGTGGTCGCCAATTATTGGGCTGCCTTTTATCGGGTCGGACAAGCTCGGTAGCGGGCCAATAATCAGAAGCCACAGTTTTTGCAGTACAATAATCAGCAACCCAATAATCCGCAACCAAAAAAATGGACACGAATTATTGGGCTGCCGATTATTTGGCTGCCTTTTATACGGACTCCTAAGAGGTAGGGGCTCTTTGGGTAGGGGGGCAGTTGCTGACGTTGCTGTGCTGGGTCGTCTCGTTGTACCATGGAGGATCAGGAGTTGTTTTTTTTTAATTTGGCGTAGGCACTAGTTGAATGAAAGCGACTAGACGGATAAACGTGAATATCAAATGATATTAGACTGAATAGTGAATATGTATTTAACAAAACGGGCCAAGTGAGAGTCGATCCCGTGATCGAGCGCATGAAGTTCCGTACTATTTATTTTAAACCGCAAAAAAACCACGTTTGTTGTATGGAGCCCCCAATAATATTTTATATTTACTTTATTCTACTTTTTAATATTTTTTTTAGCGGCAATAGAATACATAATCTGTGAAAATTTCAACTGCCTAACTATCACCACACCACCACAGCTGTATCCCTCATTCATGAGATACAGCCTGGTGACAGACGGACGGACGGACAGACGTTTTACCCTCTGGGTACGGAACAATGCTATGGCCAGAGTTGAATTAGGGTTCGAGTCTCGCCCGACGTCATGAGTTTTTTCCTGTCTTTCTAAGAAATTTAAATATACAACATCAAGTTCCTCTAAAATTATTTATTAATTTTTTTTTCTTTATAAATTAAACTTGTACTTACATATCAGTAAATTTACATATATATACAGAGAAAATAACATTGCGCTTCCAAATATTATAAAATCAGCAAAAACTCGTGGATTCATCATTATTTACACTTCCCATTGAAACTTATAAATAAAAATATTGACGCTTCATACAGAGTGAGCATCTCTAGGGTGACAAGCAAACAAATGCAGTAACAGGAAGACAAAAAAACTATATCCATCCATTCTTCGGGGCTGTAATACAGTGTGTAATAAGTAGTAAGGTAATCCGACTGATATGCCGAGTTCCCGAAGATGAACCCGCGCGACAGCTATTTGTTGACCTAAAGGTAATGACGGTACCTTCGCTATTTATATTTGAGGTGGGTAAATATGCAAGGAGGAACCCCGATGAGTTCCGTATGAGTAATACCTCGGCGCGGAGGAAACCTGGTCTTTTGGTACCGATGCATAGGCTGCAGAAGACGGGGAAGTTTCTTGGGGTAATGGGTGCCAAGATATATAATAAAATACCCGAGGCAATAAGAGCTTTGAGTGCAGAGCGACACTTGACACATGAACTCAAAACGTTTTGCACAAGAAATGTATATTACACAGTTAATGAGTTCCTTGATGGATGAGTAAATATGTCGAAAATATGTAACTTATTATACTGTTTTAATTGATTTATAATATTTTAGACCAATGACATTAATTTGACAATTGTGTTATCAATACTTAAGAGCGGGCAGAGTGTTTGCCGCGGACACGAAATAGGCATTTAGCGGCCCCGCACTGCTCGCTATCTGTGTGCGTGCGCGCACGCACACTACTACACCGGCGCGTCATTATTCGGGCGTTAAAAGGTTATAACTTAGAAATCTTAGAATTCCTCATTTTTATAATCCTTTGATACAGATATTGTATTAATTCACCTAATATTTGTTCGGTTTTTCCAAATGATTTTATTATTTGTGTTTGTATTTAGTACTAAAGAAAGGTACCATTCTGTCGGTTGTTGATAAGGTTAATTTCTAAACTAATATTTATGACATTCGCGCCTTATCGACAACCGGCAGAATGGCAAAGTGCCTTTTTCTAAATAAAAGCACATTTTTTATGATTTCATATGTGGCTATTTACGGCTAAAGGTACCTTATGGACGGTCGGCGCTTACGTCGCGTTGCAGCGCATTATTATCAGCGTCTTTGTTAACAGCGTAAGCGCCGATCGTCCATAAGGTACCTTTCACCGCAAAACGTCACATATTATGAAATCGTTAAAAAATTGTGTCGTTTTCTTGGTAAAAGTACCACATTGTCGCCTGTTGATAAGGTTTTCCAAGTGATTCTTTATGACAGAAGCGCCTTATCATTCTTATCAATAAGCGACAATGTGGTATCTTTCTTTACCCAGAAAACGTCACTTTTATAATATTGATTATATCAATATTTATAAATTTTGTAAGGTTGACTCCGATTTGGATAAAAATCGATATCCGAGGATCCGACGAAGTGATTAACATGAATCCAGAGTCAAAATGGTAAAATATTGTAAAAACCGACGCCATCTTGGATTTTGTAAAATAAACTCCGATTTGGATAAAAATCGATATCTGACTATCCGGCGGGGTCTTTAACATGAATCCAGAATCAAAATCGTTAAATATTGTAAAAAGCGACGCCATCTTGGATTTTGTGAGATTAACTCTGATTTGGATAAAAATCGATATCTGAGAATCCGGCGGGTTGATTAACATGAATCTTGAATCAAAATTGTAAAATATTGTTAAAACCGACGCCATCTTGGATTTTGTAAGATCAACTCCGATTTGGATAAAAATTGATATCTGACGATCCGGCGGGGTCCTTAACATGAATCCAGAATCAAAATCGTTAAATATTGTAAAAAGCGACGCCATCTTGGACTTTGTGAGATTAGCTCCGATTTGGATAAAAGTCGATATCTGAGGATCCGGCGGGGTGATTAACATGAATCTTGAGTCAAAATTGTAAAATATTGTTAAAACCGACGCCATCTTGGATTTTGTGAGATTAACTGCGATTTGGATAAAAATCGATATCTGAGGATCCGGCGGGGTGATTAACACGAATCTTGAGTCAAAATTGTAAAATATTGTTAAAACCGACGCCATCTTGGATTTTGTAAGATCAACTCCGATTTGGATAAAAATTGATATCTGACGATCCGGCGGGGTCCTTAACATGAATCTAGAATCAAAATCGTAAAATATTGTAAAAAGCGACGCCATCTTGGATTTTGTGAGCTTAACTCCGATTTGGATAAAAATCGATATCCGAGGATCCGACGGAGTGATTAACATGAATCCAGAGTCAAAATTGTAAAATAATGTAAAAACCGACGCCATCTTGGATTTTGTAAGATCAACTCCGATTTGGATAAAAAATTATACCTGACGATCCGGCGGGGTCCTTAACATGAATCCAGAATCAAAATCGTTAAATATTGTAAAAAGCGACGCCATCTTGAACTTTGTGAGATTAACTCCGATTTGGATAAAAATCGATATCTGACGATCCGGCGGGGTCCTTAACATGAATCCAGAATCAAAATCGTTAAATATTGTAAAAAGCGACGCCATCTTGGATTTTGTGAGATTAACTGCGATTTGGATAAAAATCGATATCTGAGAATCCGGCGGGTTGATTAACATGAATCTTGAGTCAAAATTGTAAAATATTGTTAAAACCGACGCCATCTTGGATTTTGTAAGATCAACTCCGATTTGGATAAAAATTGATATCTGACGATCCGGCGGGGTCCTTAACATGAATCCAGAATCAAAATCGTTAAATATTGTAAAAAGCGACGCCATCTTGGACTTTGTGAGATTAGCTCCGATTTGGATAAAAGTCGATATCTGAGGATCCGGCGGGGTGATTAACATGAATCTTGAGTCAAAATTGTAAAATATTGTTAAAACCGACGCCATCTTGGATTTTGTGAGATTAACTGCGATTTGGATAAAAATCGATATCTGAGGATCCGGCAGGGTGATTAACACGAATCTTGAGTCAAAATTGTAAAATATTGTTAAAACCGACGCCATCTTGGATTTTGTAAGATCAACTCCGATTTGGATAAAAATTGATATCTGACGATCCGGCGGGGTCCTTAACATGAATCCAGAATCAAAATCGTTAAATATTGTAAAAAGCGACGCCATCTTGGACTTTGTGAGATTAGCTCCGATTTGGATAAAAATCGATATCTGAGGATCCGGCGGGGTGATTAACATGAATCTTGAGTCAAAATTGTAAAATATTGTTAAAAGCGACGCCATCTTGGATTTTGTGAGATTAACTGCGATTTGGATAAAAATCGTCAGATATCGATTTTTATCCAAATCAGAGATAATTTTCCAAAATCCAATTTGGCGTCGGTGTTGACATTATTTAACAATTTTGACTTCGGATTCATGTTATGGACCCCGCTGAATCGTCAGATATCGATTTTTATTCAAATCGGAGTTAATCTCACAAAATCAAAGATGGCGTCACTTATTACAATATTATACAGTTTTGATTCTGGATTCATGTTAAGGACCCCGCCGGATCATGAGATATCGATTTTTATCCAAATCAGAGTTTATCTTACAAAATCCAATATGGCGTCAGTGTTGACGTTAATTAACAATTTTGACCATGGATTCATGTTATGGACCCCGCCAGATCGTCAGATATCGATTTTTATCCAAATCAGAGTTATTTTTACAAAATCCAATATGGCGTCTATTCTTACCATATTTTCCAATTTTGACTTGAGATTCATGTTAGTCACCCTGCCGGCTCCTCAGATATCGATTTTTATCCAAATCGCAGTTAATCTCAAAAAATCCAAGATGGCGTCGCTTTTGACAATATTTTCCGATTTTGATTCTGGATTCATGTTAAGGACCCCGCCGGATCGTCATATATCGATTTTTATCCAAATCAGAGTTGATCTTACAAAATCCAAGATGGCGTCGGTTTTAACAATATTTTACAATTTTGACTCAAGATTCATGTCAATCACCCCGCCGGATCCTCAGATATCAATTTTTATCCAAATCTGAGCTAATCTCACAAAATCCAAGATGGCGTCGCTTTTTACAATATTTGACGATTTTGATTATGGATTCATGTTAAGGACCCCGCCGGATAGTCAGATATCGATTGTTATCCAAATCAGAGTTAATTTTTCAAAATCCAAGATGGCGTCGCTTTTTACAATATTTGACGATTTTGATTCTGGATTCATGGTAAGGACCCCGCCGGATCGTCAGATATCGATTTTTATCCAAATCGGAGTTAATCTCACAAAATCCAAGATGGCGTCGGTTTTAACAATATTTTACAATTTTGACTCAAGATTCATGTTAATCACCCCGCCGGATCCTCAGATATCGATTTTTATCCAAATCGGAGCTAATCTCACAAAATCCAAGATGGCGTCGCTTTTTACAATATTTGACGATTTTGATTCTGGATTCATGTTAAGGACCCCGCCGGATCGTCAGATATCAATTTTTATCCAAATCGGAGTTGATTTTACAAAATCCAAGATGGCGTCGGTTTTTACAATATTGATCCTAGATTCATATTATGGTCCCCACTGGATCCTCAGATATCGATTTTTATCCAAATTGGAGTTGATTTTACAAAATCCAAGATGGCGTCGCTTTTTGCAATATTTTACGATTTTGATTCTGGATTCATGTTAAGGACCCCGCCGGATCGTCAGATATCAATTTTTATCCAAATCGGAGTTGATCTCACAAAATCCAAGATGGCGTCGCTTTTTACAATATTTTACGATTTTGATTCTGGATTCATGTTAAGGACCCCGCCGGATCGTCAGATATCAATTTTTATCCAAATCGGAGTTGATCTCACAAAATCCAAGATGGCGTCGCTTTTTACAATATTTTACGATTTTGATTCTGGATTCATGTTAATCACCCCGCCGGATCCTCAGATATCGATTTTTATCCAAATCGGAGTTGATCTTACAAAATCCAAGATGGCGTCCGTTTTAACAATATTTTACAATTTTGATTCTGGATTCATAAGGACCCCGCCGGATCGTCAGATATCAATTTTTATCCAAATCGGAGTTGATCTCACAAAATCCAAGATGGCGTCGCTTTTTACAATATTTAACGATTTTGATTCTGGATTCATGTTAAGGACCCCGCCGGATCGTCAGATATCAATTTTTATCCAAATCGGAGTTGATCTCACAAAATCCAAGATGGCGTCGCTTTTTACAATATTTAACGATTTTGATTCTGGATTCATGTTCATCACCCCGCCGGATCCTCAGATATCGATTTTTATCCAAATCGGAGTTAATCTCACAAAATCCAAGATGGCGTCGGTTTTAACAATATTTTACAATTTTGACTCAAGATTCATGTTAATCACCCCGCCGGATCCTCAGATATCGATTTTTATCCAAATCGGAGCTAATCTCACAAAATCCAAGATGGCGTCGCTTTTTACAATATTTGACGATTTTGATTCTGGATTCATGTTAAGGACCCCGCCGGATAGTCAGATATCGATTTTTATCCAAATCGGAGTTGATTTTACAAAATCCAAGATGGCGTCGCTTTTTACAATATTTTACAATATTGATCCTAGATTCATATTATGGTCCCCACTGGATCCTCAGATATCGATTTTTATCCAAATCGGAGTTGATTTTACAAAATCCAAGATGGCGTCGCTTTTTGCAATATTTTACGATTTTGATTCTGGATTCATGTTAAGGACCCTGCCGGATAGTCAGATATCGATTGTTATCCAAATCGGAGTTGATTTTACAAAATCCAAGATGGCGTCGCTTTTTACAATATTTTACGATTTTGATTCTGGATTCATGTTAAGGACCCCGCCGGATCGTCAGATATCAATTTTTATCCAAATCGGAGTTGATCTTACAAAATCCAAGATGGCGTCGGTTTTAACAATATTTTACAATTTTGACTCAAGATTCATGTTAATCACCCCGCTGGATTTTCAGATATCGATTTTTATCCAAATCGGAGCTAATCTCACAAAATCCAAGATGGCGTCGCTTTTTACAATATTTGACGATTTTGATTCTGGATTCATGTTGAGGACCCCGCCGGATAGTTAGATATCGATTTTTATCCAAATCGGAGTTTATCTTACAAAATCCAAGATGGCGTCGGTTTAAACAATATTTAACAAATTTGACTCAAGATTCATGTTAATCACCCCGCCGGATCCTCAGATATCGATTTTTATCCAAATCGGAGTCAACCTTACAAAATTTATAAATATTAATGTAATAAATATTATTTATAATTTTTTAATATATTTGTAAATATCTGCTCCATCATCAGACTTTGGAAACCATGCATGGCCCAAGTGCTCGTCGAATCAAAACTAACGAGTCTAAACACGAAGGTATTCTATCAACTGGTTCCTGAGTACCAGTTGACACTTTACTGCTCCACCATCAGACCTTGGACACCATGTATAGCCCAAGTGCTCGACAAAACAAAATCTACGAGTCTGAACACGAAGGTATTCCACCCACTGGTTCCTGAGTACCGGTTGACACCTTTCTGCTCCATCATCAGACCTTGGACACCACTCACGATCCAAGTGCTCGTCAAAACAATACAAATGACTCCAAACACGGGGGTATTACATCAACTACTGCCTGAGTTCCGGTGGCCGCCTTTCTGCTCCATCATCAGACCTTGGACACCACCTACGGCCCAAGTGCTCGCCTAACCAAACCTAACGAGCCCAAACACAGGGGTATTACATCAACTACTTCCTGAGTTCCGCTGGTCATCTTTCTGCTCCATCATCAGACCTTGGACACCAGTCACGGTCCAAGTGCCCGCCAAAACAATACAAATGAGTCCAAACACGGGGGTTTTACATCAACTACTTCCTGAGTTCCGGTGGTCATATTTCTGCTCCATCATCAGACCTTGGACACCACTCACGGTCCAAGTGCTCACCAGAACAAACCTAACGAGCCCAAACACGGGGGTATTACATCAACTACTTCCTGAGTTCCGGTGGTCATCTTTCTGCTCCATCATCAGACCTTGGACACCACTCACGGTCCAAGTGCTCACCAGAACAAACCTAACGAGCCCAAACACGGGGGTATTACATCAACTACTTCCTGAGTTCCGGTGGTCATCTTTCTGCTTCATCATCAGACCTTGGACACCAGTCACGGTCCAAGTGCCCGCCAAAACAATACAAATGAGTCCAAACACGGGGGTATTACATCAACTACTTCCTGAGTTCCGGTGGCCACCTTTCTACTCCGTCATCAGACCTTGGACATCTTCTACGGTCCAAGTGACACTATATACAATGAGGTATAAACGAAACTAACTCTGTATGTCATTCATTTTGAACTGGTTGCTATTGCCTATTTCCTTTGGAAACACAAAAAATGGTAAAAAAATTCTTATACCGTTTTGCTACCTATAACGCAGTATACGTACACAATGAACATCGATTTATTTCAAGATGTAGACGCTCCGCAGAGAGACGTGGTGTCGCTTCGAACATTCGGGGCCGACTGACTATTTCGAGTGTTGCTCACTTGTTATATTTCAACGATCAGATTCCATAGTAATTTTGTATGGCGGATTTTTAGGACGTTTTAAAAAAATCATAATTAATTAATGAACCAGTATTATGTAACAAGACTATACGAATTCAGTAGCTTGTATATTTGAGATTGGATAGAGTTAGTTTTTAAAAATAAAGCAAATGATTTTTCATTCACTTTGGCATAAACGCTGACACGCGTTTTTCTCAATTTTGCTGCGTCTTTGCGTAGACATATTTACTAAACTGTACATTATTGTAGATTGTAAATACACGAATATGGTAGACACACTCTTTGAGATAATAATTACATGCATCTTGTATGTCTTTGCAAATAATTGAGGACGCCACAGTCTTAACCGTAACTGTCGTTTACGTTGAAAACACTCTGCCCCCTCTTAACTAAGAACTTAATTACTTCCACGATCCTTATTATTTATTTTTTTACTTGTGTAAATAATTAATTTTATTGAAATGTGACGATGTACAAATAATACAAATAAATTATCTATCTATCTATGATGATCTCTAACCTACTGTTACTGTGTTCATTTGCTTGTCATGGCAGCTCCACACAAAGGGTCATGGTGGGCGATAATAAGGGACGCAGTTATGAGTAAGAGGGGTTACGCAATACTGCCATCCCGCTCTGCTGTATAGCTACGTCCCGTATAATGTACTATGATGGCCCATTGTGTGGTGCGAGAATCAGACTATAGTTGATTTGATTAGTTAGGGTCGCCACACACGTCCGTAATCAGAAACGGAATTCTAATATGAAATTATACTCTGATGCCAGTTTGCCAGCCACACAGCCGGAATCAGATCAATCTGAGAAATTCATAATCTGATAAAATCTGAATGTGTAATCAATAGCTAATTTGCCTGTAAGTCCGTCTCTAATTCCGGACGTGTGTTGCGACCCTTACAAAGCTTAATTATATTGCTTTAGCGCCATCTACGGCGTCCCTAAAGTAGACCATTTACGGTACGTTCTCCCGGAGCGGTGTACCGGCACAGGTAGAATGCTACGGCAGACCGTAACGTGTGTGGCCGCCATAACAAAGCAGGCCACACTTCCATTGTGACAGCTCAAACTCAACTTCCGTTAACACGGAGATTGTTCATTTCTAGATCCCACATTGTCGCAGCCATCATGCGGTAGTAGTCCTCTCGCGTTTCCGCCGTTTGATATATAATCACCTCCTCTATGGTCGCCATCGGGTTGGGTGTGACTTGCAACCTGTAGGTAATATAAAATAGTAGTTTATGCAACAGTGATATAATAAGGAAAAATAACTCTCAAGTCTATTATTACAAAACTCGTCTCCATCTCGTATTGTAACGGCGACCCTCAAGTTTTAAGAACCAATTATGAGCTGTTGCATACGCTAGTTTTTCTACAACAGCTAAAATAGCGTAAAAAGCAAAATTTAGAAACGTGGCAGAATAGGGAAACTGTTGTGCCCACTAAAGAAATTAAAAAATAAAACAACAGTGATCATATATTGTATCAAAATCCATAGGAGCAGTGTGCAGTGTTCTTATGGAATACCATAGACAACGTTATAATGTATACTTTTTTAATATCGCTGTCAGTCAGCTAAAGCCCCTCATTCACGGCAGTCCGCCGGCGCTCCGGCATGGCTGGATGTAGCGGACACACGGTGTGCAAGTGGCCCAGCCTGGCAGTCCAATTCGCACTTATTCGTTAAAAGATGCGCAGCGCTGCGTTGTAGCGCATACACTGTACTCGAATTTAAAAAATGCCGCCATATCGTATGTCATTTTTAATAATGAATAATTAATATTTTATGCATTGCCGCATTTCTCAATTGTTTATTACTGTAATTTAGTGCAATTCGGACTGCAAGGGGGAAGGGGGTGGGCGGAGCTAGCAGGATGTTGCCGTACGGCACGCATCCGGCAACGACATTCACGGTACCTACTTTATTACGTGCTGGAGGTGCCGGCGGACTGCCGTGAATGACGGGCTTAATTACAAGAAAGGCGTGCTGGAGTAGAAAAAATATATAGGTGCTTAATGTTTTAAGAGTTGCCATAAAGATTTAAGAGTTTTAATGGCGCCTGTACTCGAAACATTCGGGAAGCCGAAGACGCGAGTGTAAAGCCGGCTCTTGAAAGACGAGAGTTCTGTTCATTCGCGTTCTCGGTTTATGAAATGTTTGGTGTACGGCAACCATTTTATTCCTTCAAAAACCCTCATACGTTTAGTACACTTCAGTGTTATTTAACGTAGACCATAATATTTTCTTTGTTTTACCATCTTAAACTGGGCTACTGGTCTAATAACATACAATTTATATGTTTCGTAGACAAAATGACAAAACGGTAAGGATATACAGTGTTGTCCTGTCCGTCTGTCTGTCCGTACTACATATAAAGTATATGGTATTACAGCTAGAGCTGTATTTTGTGGGCTACTTAATAATTCTGCATAAAAATTGTGAAAAAAATTGGCATAACTGGACGGCACCCACCCTCTACATAAATAGTATTAACTTACAGAAGATCAAATAGGTGGCGCCTCTGTTCAGGTTTCATAGTCTGGTGCCACTCTTTCGGAGATCGCCTAAGTGGCAGGCAGACTGGACAGTTGCTTCGGACACAGTCCTTCCAGTGTTGTAATATTAGGTTTGAAGAAACACAGTGAGGCGCGGTGCATGCCTTGTTTTCCTGGAAAAAAATGGAATCATTATTAAGAAACAAAAAGGTTTAAACTTTTAAAGTATATTGTTTTAAAATGGACGTAGTTGCACGATAATGTTCCAATCCACATGAACTTGCCATTTCAATGACTGTCTTAAAGAGCATAATAAAGAAAGAGAGCCATCTCGCGAGCAAACCTGAATACACGCTGACGCTGACACAATCGTCCCAAGACTCCCAAGCGTTTAATGGGTGTATTAACTTTTAACAGTGTTTTAACTTATTTATGCAGTAATAACCTACTTTTCGTTTGTGTAACTGCAATGAGATGCATCCATTTTTCACCCTTTCACGAGGCTAGCAAGGCTATAAGGTTTATGCCACCTGGCCATAAAGTGCCTTTTTCCGCACGCTACGCGTACGGGAGAAACCTGGTTTCTGCCCAAGTGTAGGCATAAAATTATGTACCTAACAGGTACAGGTAATAAATAAAGCCCTTGATCGCATATTTACGTCCCTCGCTTGCAGCTCGGGTCGCAAACATCTGCGATCTCGGCCTTTCTTTGTTTTACCGCACTAGTTAGGTAATGTACTATTAAAACCATGGATACATTTCATTGAAATTGACAGTATTTACAGTTCAAGGAAAAAACTAAAAAAGTTAAAACAACAATAAAATTATTTATAATTTTCTTTTTTTATTAAAGTAAACTTACTTAATAATGTAAGGTACTTATGACATTTATTTAATTAGCCATTATTAGCCACACAAGAGCTTGAACACTGAAGTTACAACTACAAACTTATTACTTACAATCTTATTTTAATTTTTAGGTAGTAAAACTTGGATTAGTAATACTAATACCGCCATATTATTTAAGCCATGGCTGGCCACTTTCTGGTCTGGCTCTGGTGTGATGGTCACAAATCCTTTTTTTATTATATATTTTCAATGGGTCACTCTCCTTTAGTATACCTCCAACAATTGACAACCAGACTTGATATAATTCAGTTTCAGGGTGAGGAAAATGGCGCATGGATACTCCCGCAATACACAATATCATTATTTTAAATTACACACATGTTTGACAGAAATGTTTACAGGTTTCGTGCTATTGTAGTCAGCTTTGCCTAGGAAGGAGACTTTTTAAGGTAGGAGGGGTCAAATAACTCTGCGATTTTTATTTTGGGGAAAAGTGTTTTAACAAAATATGTTTACAATAACATTATAGTAATATTATTAACAATAGCGTTATCTTTATAATAATATTTAAAAAGCAGGTGATACAGCCACCATTGAAAAAAATTCTATGTACTTGACCCGCTTTGTTAAACCCTGACCACAAATCTGTGGAAGTAGGTGCCTACTTAAAATATAAGAATATACTCACCCAAATCAGCATAACCGAAAACTAAAAGCCTCTTGTTAGAGTCACACATTTTGATCAGTAAAGAAATTACTACTTAATATTATTAAAAAGCGTTTCAAAACTTTCAAAAAAGAAATGTCAGTTACTCCATTTGCTTAACATTTTGTTTCATGCAAAGTTTTATTTATTTATCCATTTAGGTTTCATGTAAAGGGTTTGGTGATACCATTCATTAATTAATGGTTATAAAAGCAGCATATTAGAACTTATAAAAAAACATAAATTTGAAAATCATACACAATTTTAAGCGTTCCTTACTAGTAATGTAATAATATAAAAGATCATGACCATGCTATCTAATGGTGCAATCTGCAAGCACTACATAAAAAAATTGTCACAGCTATGACGAATGATGTTCCTACTTTCTATGTGAATGGACAGTCTTTTAAGTTTCCTGCCCCTGGACTGTCATATACTTGTCATTAAATGGTATTCATTAGAATGAAAAATGAATGTGCGTTGGAACACTATCATTATCGTATATCATAACCTACGTCCAAATATTTTAATGATACTCTATATATGATACTAACAATTTCTGTAGCAGATTATGAAAATTAAAAACTTAGGGTGGTTGCCATTATTAAAAAACAAAATCCTCTGTTTTGGTTTATTTGGTTGTAAACTCTATATTTTACAAAACACACGTTAATTAAACATTTACATAAGTACAAAGGTCAACTTATCCCTTAAGGATCTTCTCCAGTTAGCCTTTTGAGTAGATGAGAGGAGTGAGAATTATTTCGATTTTTCCATTGTACTTATTACAAGATTAGATATGTACCTAATATAATTATTAAATGAATTAATACTTACTTGACAAACCTCCATATGGCTAAGCACAATCCTCATAATATCACAGTATGGGAGTGTGCAAGACTTAGCGATCGGGTCATTGATCCGTCTCATACATTTGTGGGCGTGCAACAATAGGACCAACTGCTGCTGAGTGAGCTTCATTATGTCACGAGACAAGACTTGAAGAGGAGGTGGACGCTGGTCAGTAAATTTGATTTTAAAACATACACACACTGACATCTGTATTTCCATTAGGGGTGGGAAGAGACCATGAAACTGCTCAATTTCACCACTTTTAGCAATCAACACTGTCTGTCTAAAAGAGATAAAGACAATTTTAAATCAATAAATGTTAAATTAATGCTTACATTATGCACATTCATGATTTTATCCAACGAGAATATAATGTCTTTATTTTACCATCTTGAAGTACCTAACCTACTTAATTAATGTGGAAAGAAAGCAAAGACAAAAAAATACCATTGAATTGACACCACGCCCGGTTACTTTTGTTTACATCACTGAGCACAGTGCACAGTAGTGATTATTTTCTCTTTCACTGAGCATATAGAGACATCAATCGATGAAATTCGATGTCGAATCAACAGGAGGTTTAATACTATAGCGAATAACGAAAATAAATGACTATTTTTTTTCTATCACACTTGCTCATTTGAGCAAAAAAGAAACGCATAGGTAGGTACAAGAGATTTTTGATTCCTTTTTTTCCTTGATGTTTTGTAGGCTCTCCTGTCATTGACGATTTGACGTGCGTTTCGGTATTCCATTACATTTTCCGTCAGCGGTACCCACGCGGTACCCGTGACCGTAACCCGTAACCGTGATATCGTGATCAATCGTGATATTATTTTTTTGCAATAAATGAAAACTCGCATGATTATTACAAAAACTTCTACATTTTAGGAGTCTTTTTTATTAATATGTAGAGTTTACACATTTTACGAAATTAAAAACACGGCTCTCCTTGTAAAAGTATCCGATAGCGTTAAGCCCCACGGTACTTTATTACGTGCCGGAGGTGCCGGCGGACTGCCGTCTGCCGTGAATGGCTTTAGCGTCCAGGGCCTATACCACGAAAATCGAACGATTGCGGATTTGTATCTCCATCTCTGTCACACTTGCATATTGGAGTGACAAAGAGGTTTTCCCGTCAATGCCAATTTTCGATGTTCGTGGTAGGCATGCTGCGTCCTTAGATACGGTGACAGCTGTCGGGTCGGAGACAAGAGACAAGTACCTAGTTGTTTATTTTGTTTGTTATGTATTCTCGGATTTATCGGTAATTCCCATGATTAAACCTGATGTGAAAAAAATACAGTTTAATAAATCTGGTATGGTTATAGTGGTATTTTTTCCCCACCAAAACTAATATTACAAGACGGTAAAATCATGGATATGTATGGCGTAAGTTTTAATGAAACATCTTTACTTTTTTTTACATTTTAAAGCCTTTTTAATGTCGCTTTGCCGTAAATTATATATAGATATAAGTATCGTTGTATTCTGCTGTAACATAAGTTCGGCATATGAAGTTAAGGTGTAAAAAAGGTACTTATGTGTTGTTCATATTCGTCCCGGTTTTTTGTAACGGCTTGGCGTCCTTTGAGTCGATTGGCGTCCTTTGAGTCGTTTGGCGAGCTAAACCCATGAACTTACAAAAAACAATAGTTTTTAACTAGTTGCTTTCGTAAAACTGTCTGTTCCTCTCATAAGGGAAATTAGGCCAGAATTTGTAAGGATTATAGTTAGAAATTAAAGGGAAGTCATATACTACAGAAAACCTGACTAAAGCCACTAGTGCTTGGAGCTGAAAACCCTGCCCTGAGCACTAGGGGCCTTGGTCGCTTTTTCTGTTATTATAATTATTTATAATTCATACAGGTATGTAGTGTGACTACTTAAAACACAAATCAAAACATTTATTAAAAATAATAAATGATTTGATTCATGCTTTTTACAGGATTATAGTTATTTAGCTTTCAGCCTTCAATGATAATGCCTGGTAATTATTAAATGATATTTCATATATAAATCACAGGCCAAACCATCTTCCATATAATCTTGGGTTTAAAATAGCAGTCCCTGTAATCCATAATTTATTATTGATAAATAAAAATGGTATTAATTGACAGTTTTTCGTCAAATATGCAGGATTAACAATTGAATTGGATAATTTATTTATCTATAAGCCTTTATTGCTGAGTATTCATCAGCGTGTCATGTTGACATGGGCCTCCTCTAACATTTTCCATTGTGGTCTCTCTTTTGCCACTTGTCCCCCCGCACCCCGCAGCTTTCTTGATGTCGTCGAACTACCGTTTTGTAGTGGTCATCCACTCCTTCTTTTGGTATCAAATTTGGGGTCCACTCTGTCACCACCCTAGTCCATGTGGCCTGTCCATTACCATTTATATTTTTTAGTTTTGACAGTCACAAGACGTGTAGTTTTCTTCATATCAACGGCTCTCTTTTTGTCTAATTTCTTATATTATATCCAAGGATACTGTGCTCCATGCTTCTTTGGCAGGTTTGACATCCATATGAAATAATGTGGATAATTATTAACTTAAATTTGTTATTAGGTTGACGATGAAGACCCTCGACAAGGAATTAACAATCCAGCAGAGAGGGCACAGATGCGGGCGCAGCTAGTACTTCTGCTGCATGCGCAGAAATGCGGAACGCGTGCCACTGTGGAGCAACAGGATAATAACTGCGCTCTGCCATACTGCAGCGCCATGAAAAAACTCCTTCAACATCACAGAACATGTAGAGTGAGTTTAATTATAGCTCTTATTTTTTTTAAATTATAGCTCTTATTTTTTCCATGGGGACAATGCCGCCCTTGTAATGTTGGAGGTTCGTTTTCAAAGTTGTACACAATTGAGCCCCGTTTTAGTTATATAGCACTTATATTAATTGATCAGGGATATGTATTTGTTATGGACATTAAATCCCAGTTTTACTCATAGATAAACATTAGTCACTATACAGGGTGGAAATAGATTTTGGGTCAGTGAGGGAAGCTACCAGATCCCGTGTTGCTAGGCGAAAATGGTCGTAGGAGACCTTCCTTCGATTTCAAATTAATGAAGATTGGCGTTTACAGATTTTGGAAAAAACATACAGGTTGCGAGAAAATGGTCATTTTTGACAAACTGGTTTTTTGATGCCAATCGATTCCATTCCTGTCCAGGATCAAAAGCTTGTATGGGACAAAAAAGAAATTTCCGGCTAGAAAAGCCATAAATCAAGAAAAACTTTCCCCATACAATTTGTATGAAAATTAAAAAAGTTTTTTTTACATGTATTTTTTTATGTCAATCGATTCCATTTCTATCCAGTATTAATAGTTTCCTTGGGCTCTACTTTCGGTTATGTTCACAAAAGCCAGAAATGAAAGAATAGTACCTAAGCTTTACTGATTATAGCCTATTATTTATGTTTCAGCCATCAATCGTACCCTGTGATGAACCACTTTGTTCTTCGTCAGGAGAATTATTAGATCATTGGATGAAATGCAACAATGAAAATTGCCAGCTCTGTATACCGCTTAAATTATCGACATTAAAAGATTGGCAACACTCTATCACCGAGGTACAAAGAAAACACCTTGTAAACCTTTTGTAAGTAGCGGCAAATTTTTTTTTTTTTACAAACGCTTACACGCTTGTACACGCTTATACACGCTTCCAAAAACAAGGCTAAACGCATATCCTGTTTTGTACAGTAAAGTGTTTATTTCTTATAAATTGAAAGAGATGTCATCATATACTATAGAAAGAGTGACCAAGGTCCCCAGTGAGCAGGGCTGCACTAGACGTAAGTCTGAGCTGTAGGATTGGCGGAACGTACCTTAAACGTTTAAATAAGAAAGGATTGCATATACTTAGGAAATTTCGGACTCTGGCCGCCGTGTTCGGTTAGCCCAGTGAGGTCGCTGTTGCTTTTTCGATCCTAGCCCTGCTCAGCGGGGACCTTGGTCACTTTTTCAGTAGTATATGACAACTCTTTCGATTTATAATTTATATATAGTAGTGTGACTACTTAAAAAACAAAAACCACGAATCAAAACATTTATTGCATTTAATAAATGATTTGATTTGTGCTTTACAATTGTATGTTTATTTTTTACTTATTTATTTTCTAAAGGTTCGTTAAGGTTTCATACCCAAGGGTAAAACGGGACCCTATTACTAAGACTTCGCTATCCGTCTGTCTGCCCGTCTGCCCGTACGTCTGTCACCAGCGTGTGAACCATGATATTTAGACGGTTGAAATTTTAACAGATGATTTATTTCTTTTGCCGCTATAACAACAAATACTGAGAAACAGAATAAAATAAATATTTAAGTAAGCTCTCATACAACAAACGTTTGAAATGTTAACAGAATATTTAATTATATATTCACTTTAAAAATAAAAAAATATGATTAAATACAATTTAAATTTAAGGGATAAGTTTAAATCCAACAGATATGATTATTTGCCGTTTTTAGGGTTTTTAGTCAACTAGTTGCCCTTATAGTTTCGCCATGTCTGTCTGTCCGTCCTTCTGCGGCTTAGCTCAGCGACCGTTAGTTCTAAATAAACTGTAATTTGGTATGAATATCTACATATACATATTAATCATGCCGACAAAGTGGTAAAATAGAAGGTTTTATTTTTTGGGTAACCTAATAACCTCTAACTTTTGAACGAGAGGTACAAAAATTTCAGGAAGATTATTTCGAACATGTTTGCCAAGTTTTTTCCAAAAACGACTTGTTACATAAGTGCCTTGATATTTTGAAGGCACTTACTCCTTTTTGCTTGTACAATTTTTTCATCGTATAATAATACGGAACCCTTAATTATGCGTGGTCACGACACGCACTTGGCCAGTTTTTTTATTGTTAAGACGTTAAGAGCATGTTATCTATTAAAACCCGTTTTATGATTGCATGGCCCGATATGTGTAATACAACATTTTTCACCTCTATAACTTTTTTCCACTAAACCGAAAAATACTTCCCACACTTGTGTCATAAAGCTATTTCTTTATTTAGGTACTCAACTGGTGCGTTGTTTTGTGCCGACCGAATCGAGAATGATATATACGACAAGGCAAACAGCTTGGAAGATTATTACAGCATGGCTGCGGCGAAGAAATGGGAATCCGAGATGTCATTGTCAGCACAACGTTTACGGCCCAAACGGACCCACTTCCTTAACTCGGAACTCTCTTCGAGAGTATTGGGTTTAATCATAGCGGGCAACGGGAGGTTACTTTTCTGATAATCTAAACTATTCTGTCGGTTCTTGCGTCATACAAAACACCTGTCCGGTCTTCTAGCAATAAGAGCTTTCACCAAGTTAGAAGGGAAACTGCAAAGCAACATCTTTCAGCCTGATCAGACGACGCAACGAAGCCACGTAGTTACGTCGACTAAATTATAAGTAGTGATAAGTTTTATATTTGATGGTTGCAGTGCTTTGGTTTTTACTGTACCTAATGCTGTATACTGTTTTTTACCCTACAAATTATTCTGTCACTTTGCGGGGGAAACGCGCACACAGACGCACTTCTCACACATTACATACAAAATACAATCTGTAATGACGATACTTATATAAGAGAATGATACAATTGTACTAACAATTCTTGCACACTTCGGTATATTTTTGTGTACAACTACAACACAGACACGCGTATGCCTGTCTGGACTTGTACTTCGATTTATGGAATGTAGTAGGAACTGCGTCCTTAGAGAGGCGCTCATAATGTCAAGTAATCTTTAGATAACCATACCATATGGCGTCGGTGCTCCAATGTACATCTTAGCCAACCCAACTTTAGATACCTACGGCAAAAATGGTATATACTCGTAGATTAGTTGACGTTATTCTTAGTAGGTAATAATATTTTTTACTATACATAATTATATTTTTTTACTATTTGTTTTATTAAGTCGGGTGTTAAAAAAAGGGTTATTCATATGGAGCCGCTATGTACAAACGTATAAAGGTTCTTAAAACAATACATAAAAAAACCTGCCTCTAACTTTTAATGGTATTCATATCGTTGGTCGACACGCATTATGCCCATATTACACCATCATATATCAATATGGGCCTTGACCCTTTTTTTTAACCTAAAGCCCCTTATTCACGGCAGTCCGCCGGCACTCCGGCATGGCTGGATGTAGCGGACACACGGTGTGCAAGTGGCCCAGCCTGGCAGTCCAATTCGCACTTATTCGTTAAAAGATGCGCAGCGCTGCGTTGTAGCGCATACACTGTACTCGAATTTAAAAAATGCCGCCATCTCTTATGTCATTTTTAGTAATGAATAATTAATATCTTATACATTGCCGCAATTCTCAATTGTTTGTTACTGTAATTTGGTGCAATTCGGACTGCAAGGGGGTGGGCGGAGCTAGCAGGATGTTGCCGTACGGCACGCATCCGGCAACGACATTCACGGTACTTTATTACGTGCCGGAGGTACCGTAAGTGCCGTACGGCGGACTGCCGTGAATGAGGGGCTTAATTAAATTTAAAGGCGCCTCTACACAAAGAACCATCATGGGCTAATATATGGGACGTAGCACGTAGCTATACAGCAAAACGAGATGGCAATATTGTGTATTCCTTCTAAAAGCATGACAGCGTCCCTTATCACCTTATCTTATGGTGCTTTTACATGCTCGGGCTCTCGGCCGAATGATTCGGCCCACCCTAGTACACGCTCATTCGAGACAGACTATATAGATAAAATTTAAGCCAGACCATAGACAATTTAAGCTTTTTCAGGTAGTTTCGGTGAGTTAAACGGTGTTTTAAATAGCTTTGGTTATTGAAACTATTTAAAACACTTTTTAAATAGCTTTACCCGAAGTGAAATTATTTAAGACACCTTTTAACTCAACCAAACTACCTGAAAAAGTACTTAAATTGTCTCTGGTCTGGCTTAAGTTTTCTCTATATAGTCTGTCTCGAATCATCGTGTACTAACATGGCCGAAACATTCGGCCGAGAGCCCGAGCATGTAAACGCACGGTTAGAGAGAGCGAATGGCGTTGTCGGTGAGAGGAAATGTGCTGGCTCGAAGGTTCGCTAGATGCTCCGAAGAAGTTAAAATAAAGCTATTCAAAGCGTATAATCAATCTTTTTAGCAGCCTCTGGGTTCGGTATACCATACAAGCCTACAACGCCCTTCGCATTCAGTACAACAATGCTTTCAGAATGCTGTTAAGACTCCCTAAGTCGTGCAGTGCATCAGAAATGTTTGCACAAGGGCACACGGACGATTTTCATGCGATCATGCGCAAAAAAATCACATCTCTGATGGTTCGCATAAGGGAGAGTCGAAACAGCATTCTGAAAGTGATTGCTGATAGATTCAGTTGCCCCATTAATGTGGCATTGGATGAGGCAAGTTAGTACTACTTCGACATATGTCAAGTAGTTAATAGTGTAGATTTAAGTATTAAAATTTTGTTGTATCCTAACATAGCTCTTACGTAAATAAATGTAACTAACAATATATGGACGCACGAGTCTGAAATAAAGTAATGAATTTAAATTTATCATCGCCCATCATGGGTCAGTGTAGAGGCACCATATAACATTGAACTTTACTTAGTTCGTTTTTTATTTCGCATTACATGTTTCATGAAATACTATTTTTATTTGCCTTATTAACTATGGACATTTTATATCCTGAAATAAAAGTTTTGAAATGAATTGATTACCTATTTTATTTTAATGTTTAATGTTGTAGGTACAGTCACTTACGGCCACTTGCACCAACCGGGGTTAGCCACATAACCCGGAGTTACGCGATTTTTTGTATGGAATTTGACAGCTTAACTCCGGGTTTTCGGCTAATCCTGGGTGATGCAAGTGGGCTTTAATCAATTGGAGTCCTGAGTCCGTCTATGCTAAGTGTTAGACTATGATAGTGTAAAGGTGCGACCAGACCGCAGCTTAACGGCCACGATTACCATACTCTGATTTAATGTCTAACCTAACGCAGCGTATGATTACTCAATGGGGAAAACATTGGTACAATTGTACGGAAGTTGAAAATAAAGCTCATACATATTCTTTGTTAGATATTCCGATTAATAGCATACCTTGGTTTTATAAGTCCAAACATTTTGTGCATACAAAGTTCTACACTACTCGAATGAGAATTGGTCATAATTTTTTTAACTTTCATCTTCATCGAAAAAATATAATTTCTTCTCCTTATTGTGATCGTTGCCCAATGCAAGAACTACAGCTTTGGATCACATTATTTTTGATTGCCCATCCTTTGGCATACAGCGCCTAGTGCTGATGGATGAGCTGCTTGACATTTATGGGGCGTGTAATTTAATCCCGTCGTCGTCAGCTCCAGATTTTCTGAAGAATGTGAAAACTTATATGTCTTTGTATACATTTGTAATTAGTACTGTAAATATGTGCATAATATTCCTTTTCAATTTAAAGCACACTGTATAAATTGTTCAAACTGAATGTTAATATTGTGACAAGTTAATTACAGGATTTGAATATATTATTATGTATATAAAGGATTATGATCTGTTAAATGGATGAGATATTATAACACTGGACATGAGATATAATATTTGAACTGAAACTGAAGACATGAAATTTGGAATAAGACTAATATGAAGACAATTAAATGAAGACATATAACTTGGAATTGACTCAATATGAAAAGTATCGACTAAAAACACTATACCGGATTTAACCTCGTGATGATATGAAAAACTTATGACAAGGCAGTATGGCGTATAGCTTTAGCCTGTCCGAACGGACGAAGAAAAAAAAAATTAGCTTTAGTGAACATGACAGCTGATGACAGCTATCACTCACTGCCCACTGCCCAGTACCTAGTTGTTTATTTTGTTTGTAAATGTATTCTTAAAAAAGGCACAACGGATGTCGATTTGCGGAAAAAGCCCAGGAAAGCTAACTAACTAATGTATTCTCGGATTTATCGGTAATTCCCATGATTCAACGTGATGTGAACGAAATACAGTTAAACAAATCTGGTATGGTTATAGTGGTATTTAGTCCCGCCAAAGATAATATTACAAGACGGTAAAATCATGGATATGTATGGCGTAAGTTTTAATGAAACATCTTTCCTTTTTTTTACATTTTAAAGGCTTTTTAATGTCGCTTTGCTGAAAATTATATATTAATATAAGTATCATTGTATTCTGTTCGGTAAGTATATGAAGTTAAGGGTGTAAAAAAGGTATGTTGTTCATTCATATTTGTCCCGGTTTCTAGTAGGTAGTTGCTTTCGTAAAAGCTGCCTGTTCCTCTCAGAAGAGAAACTAGACCAGAATTTGTAAGGATTATAGTTAGAAATTAA
This sequence comes from Lathronympha strigana, assembly GCA_949128165.1. Taxonomy (NCBI): domain Eukaryota; kingdom Metazoa; phylum Arthropoda; class Insecta; order Lepidoptera; family Tortricidae; genus Lathronympha; species Lathronympha strigana. The sequence goes on along the minus strand of OX421926.1, from coordinate 8,379,261 downwards.
AGGGAAGTCATATACTAAAGAAAAACTGACTAAAGCCACTAGTGCTCAGAGCTGAAAACCCTGCCCTGAGCACTAGGGGCCTTGGTCGCTTTTTCTGTTATAATTATAATTATTTATTATTCATACAGGTATAGTAGTGTGACTACTTAAAACACAAATCAAAACATTTATTAAAAATAATAAATGATTTGATTCATGCTTTGTACAGGATTATAGTTATTTAGCTTTCAGCCTTCAATGATAATGCCTGGGAATTATTAATGAAATGATACTTCATATAATTTACAGGCCAAACCCACTCCATATAATCTTGGGCTTAAATGGCAGTCCCTGTAATCCATTATTAATTATTGATATATAATAATGGTAATAATTTACAGTTTTTGTTAAAATAACTAAAAACTGGTAAAATAACAGTTGAATTGGATAATTTATTGCTGCCCATTGCCTTTATTGCTGAGTTTTCATCAGCGTGTCATGTAGACACAGAGGCCTCCTCTAACATTTTCCATTGTTGTCTCTCTTTTGCCACTCTTGCCCATAGTGGCCTCGCAGCTTTGCTGATGTCGTCCAACCACCTTTGTAGCGGTCATCCACTCCTTTTGGTATCAAATCTGGGGATCCACTCTGTCACCACCCTAGTCCATGGGGCCTGTCCATTACCATTTTTTTTTTTTAGTTTTGACAGTCACGTCTTGCAGTCCTGTAATTTTTCTCGTATCAATGGCTCTCTTTTTGTCTAGTCTCTTATATCATATCCAAGGATAATTTGCTCCACGCTTCTTTGGCAGGTTCTTAATTTTTAGTGTAATGCTTGCGTCATTATCCATGTTTGACACCCATATGTCATAATTTGGATAATTATTAACTTAAATTTGTGATCAGGTTGATGATGGAGACCCTCGACAAGGAATTAACAATCCAGCAAAGAGGGCAAAGATGCGGGCGCAGCTAGTACTTCTGCTGCATGCGCAGAAATGCAGAATGCGTGCCATTATGGAGCAACGGGATAATAACTGCACGCTGCCATACTGCAGCACCATGATAAAAGTCCTTGAACATTACAGAACTTGTAGAGTGAGTTTAATTATAGCTCGATTTTTTGAAGTTTTTGCCATTTACCACATTATTCCTTGTTAACACTATGTAGGTTTAACATTCTAACTAATGAATATGGGATCTTACCATCATATTTATATTCATTCGTTAAATTTTCTAAAAGTTCAATCATTCGGGTTTGTTTTTAGCTATGTTTGACCAATTTGTATTGTACAAAAGCAGAGAAAACTGAAACAGAATGTTTTTTTGTCTGCCCATCTCTCTTGATATCTTTTGCTTGTAAGGCCTGACCATTTAGTGACTATTTAAGTAAATATGTGATTCTTTTTAGAGAAAGGTACCACTACTCTGTTGCTTGCTGAAAAGGTGCAAAGCCATACAGATTCATATAGAAATTAACCTTATCAACGAGGGACAAATTGGAACATTTTACTAAAGAAAAGCGCATATGTTTATTTGACCAGGGATATGGATTTGTTATTATTATTATTATTTATTTATTTATGCACAAGCAGCTTATAGCTGATGCGTGCACAATCAATAAAGTCTTGTGTTTTGATCTTTGTTTTTGTTTTATGGACATTAAATCCCAGTTTTACTCATTGGTAAACATTAGTCACTATATATGTACCTAAGCTTTACTGATTATAGCCTATTATTTATGTTTCAGCCATCAATCGTACCCTGTGATGAACCACTTTGTTCTTCGTCAAGAAAATTATTAGGTCATTGGATGAAATGCAAAAATGAAAATTGCCAGCTCTGTATACCGCTTAAATTATCGACATTAAAAGATTGGCAACACTCTATCACCGAGCAACAAAGAAAAGAACTTGTAAACCTTTTGTAAGTAGCAGCTAAAAAAATTTTTTTTTTTAATACACGCTTCCAAAAACAAGAAGGAGGAAACCAGACTAAACTCATATCCTGTTTTGTGTAGTAAAGTGTTTATTTCTTACTTATTTATTTTCTAAAGGTTCATTAAGGTTACGTACCCAAGGGTAAAACGGGACCCTATTACTAAGACTTCGCTATCCGTCTGTCTGCCGTCCGTCCGTCTGTCACCAGCGTGTGAACCATGATAGTTAATTTAAGCGGGGGATCCAACAGATATTATTATTTGCCGTTTTTAGAGTTTCGTAGTAAATTAGGTACCCTTATAGTTTCGCCATGTCTGTCTGTCTGTCTGTCCGTCCGTCCGTCCGTCCGTCCGTCCGCGGATAATCTCAGTGACTGTAAGTACTAGATAGCTGTAGTTTTGTACGAATATGTATATTGGTCCATTTTTTTGGCAAATATGGACTTGTATGTATGTATGTAAACTCTTTATTGTACAAAACACAGATAAATTAAAATTTACAAAAGGAAAACAGTAAGTACAAAGGCGAACTTGTGGCACAGCACTTCACATGATAGGCCTTTAAAATTAAAGTCCAGGTTCCTAAAAATATTTTTTTTATTAATCGAATATTTTCAGAAATAACCGCCAGGAAAGTCTGAAAAAGTGTGACCCCCTCTAATTTTTGAACGGGAGTCCTAAAATTTCAGGAAGATTATTTTGAACATATTTGCCAAGTTATTGCCAAAAACTACTTGTTACATAAGTGCCTTGATATTTTGAAGACACTTACTCCTTTTTGCTTGCACAATTTTTTCATCGTCACGACACGCACTTGGCCAGTTTTCTATTATTAAGACGTTAAGAGCCTGTTATCTATTAAAACCAGTTTTAAGATCGCATAGTAAACGATAAATTACGGAACCCTACACTGAGCATGGCCCGATATGTGTAATACAACATTTTTCACCTCTAGAATTGTTTTCCACTAAACCGAAAAGTACTACCCACACTTGTGTCATAAAGCTATTTCCTTATTAAGGTACTCAAACTCACCTCGTGCATCGTTTTGTGCCAAACGAATCGAAAATGACATATACGACAAGGCAAACAGCTTGGAAGATTATTACCGCATGGTTGCGGCGATGAAATGGGAAGCCGAGATGTCAGTACAACGTTTACGGGCCAGACGCACCCAATTCCTTGGCGCGGAACTCTCTGGGAGAGTTCAATAACTATAATCTTGAGCTTTACGAGGGTCTCAAGGCACGAGAGTTGAACAATCTTTGCCGCCGAGTGTAATACAACATTTTTTCCCTCACAATCGCGAGGAAAATAAAGGCTACGTACGATTACAAATCGTATCCACATGTAAGTTATCTTGAAGAAACCATTCAAAATTCAATTTCAAAATTTGTCATAGAGTACGCTCCTGGTACCTCCGATAGCGCGTATTTACTATACCCACATAGGACTCACTTATACTGTACGGGTGGTAAGTGATAGGAATTAGAGCAGGTCAAACTACTTTCCCCACATGTGGATAAAATACGTTTTTCCATGCTAGTTTTAAAGGACAAAATAGCGCTTTCCGAGCTAGTGAGGGGAAAATTATTCTGTCACTTTATGCGGAGGGAAACGTGCACACAGACGCACTTGGGCGTTTTTTTTTGTTGTACAAAAACAATTTTTGGAAAATTTAAAATTTTTTAATTGTTTTCTACTCAGAATCGCGAGCTCTTTCAATCCTAGTAGGAGAAAGAAAGTCTCCTAAATTTTCCATACAAATTTCAAACTTTCCATTGACGCTACCGCCATACTAAATCAATGAAATTATGGTGGCGAAATGGAAAACAAATCTTGGGACACTTTTTTCTCCTCGAGAAAGAGCTCGCGATTCTGAATAGAAAACAATTAAAAAATATTAATTTTTCCAAAAATGGTTTTTGTGCAACAAAAAAAAAAACGCCCACTTCTCACATAAGGGTTCTCACTTGGCCAAGTGAGAACCCTTATGTGAGAAGTGGCTTGGGTCGCATAAGGGAGAGTCGAAACAGCATTCTGAAAGTGATTGCTGATAGATTCAGTTGCCCCATAATGTGGCATTGCATGAGGCAGGTAACTACTACTTTGACATATATCAAGTAGGTAGGTACCAAGTAGTTAATAGTGTAGATTTAAGTATTACATTTTTATTGTATCCTAACATAGCTCTTAAATAATGTAACTTACAATATATGGACTCACGAGTGAAATAAAATAATTGAATTTGAATTTATCATCGCCCATCATGGGTCAGTGTAGAGGCACCATATAATATTGAACTTACTTACTTAGTTCGTTTTTTATTTCGCATTGCATGTTTCGTGAAATACTATTTTTATTTGCCTTATTAACTATGGACATTTTATATCCTGAAATAAAAGTTTTGAAATGAATTGATTATTTTATTTTATTATAATGCCTTAACTATATTTTTAAGATTGTACACTAACCACTTATGGGATCTCTGATTTGAAATAAATAATTTGAATTTAATTATTATTTTGTTTTATTTTATTTTAATATTTAATGTTGTAGGTACAGTCACTTATTAGGGCCACTTGCACCACCCGGGGTTAGCGACATAACCCGGAGTTACGCGTTTTTTTGTATGGAATTTGACAGCTTAACTCCGGGGTTTCGGCTTATCCTGGGTGATGCAATTGTCAAAAGAGATGTATACATATGTGTTTGTTATTTCTCCGATTCCGTAGGTTGTCAACTGTTTTGCTGATCTCTTTTGATGCAATTCGTCCAAGCAAATTAAATACGTCGTTGTAATTTGGTAGTCGGTATCAATGCATTACAACTTAAATTAGTCGCATATTACGATAGGTAGTGAATTCTTCAAATGTCTTCAGATAGTGCCACGTTATTGTTAGACTTACGACCAGGGACCGGAACCGGTTACCATAACCCGGGTTTTTCATAAGGTTATTTTAAAGGTTGTTTTCAAAACACCTCCAATTCGGTTAACTCATGATACGGAAACCTTAATCATTCGGAAACCTTATCGGTCCAGTTAACCCCAATTAACCTCTAACCAGTAACTAACCCCAATGAATTCTGTTAGTGTTTTATTCTGTTTTGAACAGTTCAAACGAAAGTAATCTTTATACGCCCAGGAATTAGACTTAATATTGAATGACCATGGCTAGGAGTTAGGACGTTGTCGCTCGCTGTGGAACCAGGTTTGTTTTGCTCTTAGTGTGGCATCGTTTCTTTATTTCCTTACTATAACCTAACATTTTAGGCCTAACATTTTTATTATCATACATAGAAATGAAAGCGGCGTGAGCGTTTGTTTCTACTATGCTCAAGTTTATTTATTTTTCTTGTAGTTAATCAGTCAAATATAGGTAGAGTCATAAATAATCATCATACATGGGTAACTTAGCGCAATTATTCTGATATTATTTAAAAACAAAACATAACTATTAGTCTCAGATTACGAAGCGATAAAATTCAGCAAATAGTGCTATTTTGTGAGTACATCTTGTGACGGCTGTCGGTAAAGTTAAAACTTTTTAAAATCTCGACATTGTTATCCTTTGTAAAACCAACAGCTAATTACCTGCACGAAATAGTACCATAAAGAACAAGAGATATTTTATTAATAACAACAGTATTCCTTTGGCAATAAAGTTCAAATTGTTATAGCATGCACTCAACGTATAACCTTTTGAAATTAAGAACCGAGGCGTGGTCAACCAGGTGTCTGTTTATTTTTCATAATTAAAAGTTGATTTGATTATTGTAGCTTGTGTTAAATTTTGCAACTTACGTAGGTAGATATTAAAAAAAGTGGGAACAGATTTCTTATCGATTTGAGGATATTGTGCAAGCTTCAGTCGCTACGCTACCAAGTACCGGCAACGTTAGCTACACTGTATTCTATTCCCGATATTTCTTACAATCGACAACTGGCCTACTTTTTGGATTTTTAATGCATTTGGATTCTTGAATTTTTAATCCATGCTTAGTTCATACACTACTCAACTACAGCAAAAATAATATAATAAATACCACCCTCTAACTAAGACTTGCAAAACACGCTACCGGAGGCCTATTGCATAATCAGTTGTAGCTTGTAATATTAGCGGAAGTCTCTTTTCAATCCCTTTTATTAGAAAGAGAGTTCCGCTAATATTTTAAGTTACAAAATAAATTATACAATTGTCCCCAGGTGGTCAGATCATATTTCATTTCTAAAAGGTTTTATGTGAAATGCATCCTATTCCAATTTGACCCTTATTCTTAAGACAATAAATTTGTAATTTATATTACAGGTTTTTGTATTACTGCATTTCATTTTCTGCAGGTAATTAGCGGTTGGGTTTAACAAAAGACACTACAATGCTATTCATAGCAGATAAGTTTCAAGTGGAAATCGTGATTTCAAACTGTTTACATTATAAAACGGTGAATAGTTTTTGTCTTTCCTTAATTTCTCATATATGCGTCAAGAGTGATAATGCGACAATAAAAGTCTTGTTTATTACCAATCTTAATACGATTTTGCCGGCTTTACTTTCTTTTCTTACCTGGGTGCGTAGCCAAGATGCCAACCGCTCACGCTCACTCGCTAATGAAATGCAACTGTCATTGTCACGCTAATAAGAAAGAGAGATAGAGAGAGGTAGCTACGATACATTATTAAGCGTGAGCGATTGGCATCTTGGCTACGCACGCTGACGTCTGACGTGTTTTCACTTGAGACCGCTATTTGCTACCATTGGCAAAACAAAAGTATGTATTTGAGTTAATTGTAAGCAAGTGCAGCAAGCGGTGCTCCAAATGATTATGACAAACTTTGATATTGGATACTTATTATTATATTATTTTTTCGTATCTCGTATTATCGTAGTAATGAGCAAAATTTGTATAATCGTACGAGTTTGAGATTAGGGCTCCCGATTACAAGAGTACACGCTGACACGTGGCTCCGTGTACACGAGTCGTGTCTTAATTACACGTGGCCTAATGGCATGTTCCAAACAGAGCAGAAAACCGGTATCGTGTGTGACAAGACGCTTCTGTAATGTGTTTAAATTAATTTGAAAATGTACCGACAATAAATGAGTAATTAAACATCTATAATTTATTTTATTACATTACAATATCGCATCTCGAGATACTCTGGGTATAACTTTTTTAAGTAGGTATATTCACGGAAATACTACTAAAATTACAGTCTTTCTCCGGGACCACGGGGGCAATGTCGCCCTTGAAACGTCGGAGGTTTGTTTTCAAAGTTTATACACGATTAAGCCCCGTTTTCGTAAATTTATAATACTAAAATTATAATAACAATATCTAATTATATACAAAATCTAACAATGAAAAAGAGTTTTCTACTGATTTTATTTCCTTTAAGAACTCTCATATGTAACAGGAAGAATAATTATAATATAATTTGATGGCCATAGAGTTAGAATTTTTTTTAAGCTATTGCATAGCTTCTATCGCGGGCCTTGAGCGCGGGGACTGAATCCAGAAATTCCGTAACGAAAAAAAACCTGACGCTCCCCACTCCGACCTCCGACGGACCGAAACCGACTTTATTCACTTTGTTACAAAGTTCTTTATCGGGGAAAGGATATATCTCCAAACGAATGTCGCTAAGTGTCATATTCTATACAAAATATTGAGGACAGTAGCTTTTATTACCAGAGATACGGCAATGTCAAACGTCAAAATAAACACTATTATTTTAGTCCCGCCAAAATCAAATATGTTAGTCGCAAACTTATGTTTCTTATTTCAGTTATCATAAACCTATAGTTTCAATGATAAATATTCCTGAATAACCAACAGCTACTGTAAGATAATAAAACCCACATGTATTGTAAAATAATGTTGACAACTTTTCTATCAAAAACATTGAATTTGAAAATGAATAATGATCCACAAGAGTCTACAACAAAATATGGGACCACCATTGACGCGGTATTTTCTAGGTACGTAGGTCACTCGAAAAGTTTTGAGATACAAAAAAACTATTGAAGATATAAACACTATTTATTTTACATTTTCTCAAAATACTCTCCATCGTTCTTTATACAAAGTTCCATTCGTCTAAACCAACTTTGGAAACACTTTTGCCAGTCTTGATCGGATAGGTCAGAAATCGCTCCTTCATAGGCAGCCACGGCTTCTTCGGCACTCGAAAAAAACTTGCCTTTTACTTTTTCCTTCACTGTTGGGAACAAAAAGAAATCGCAGGGAGCCAAGTCAGGGCTGTAGGGTGGATGAGGCAAGGTTTCAACCCCAGTTTCTGCAATAAACGCCTTTGTTCTGAGGGACGTATGTGAAGAGGCGTTGTCGTGATGCAGCATGATTCCCCGAAGTCCAGCCTTTGGTCTCCTCTCCCGCACTGCTTGGAAAACTTGCGGCAATGCTACTGTAGTGTACCATTCCGAGTTAACAGACCTATGATTTTCCAGAACTGAAGTCGACAGAAGTCCCCCCCGAGAAAAAAAACTAGCCACCATTTTTTTGCCTAGGTTTCGAGGTCTTTGTAATTTTGTTGGTAACTTGCCCTCTGAGAACACCCATACTGACGACTGCCGCTTACTTTCCGGATCATATTGATAAATCCACGTTTCGTCACCAGTAATGATTTCAGAAACACTTCTTGATGTTCCGTTTTCGAATTTTAAACGCATTTCATGACACCAATCCACACGAGCCTGTTTCTCAGTTCCGGAGAGCAAACGCGGGATCCAACGGCAACAAAGCTTCCTTACTCCAAGATGTTGATGTAGGATGATATTAACACTCCCCGAACTAATGCCTAGGATCTTCTCGATGTCCGTGTATGTAATTCGTGGGTCTTCTCGCACTAACATTTCAGTAGTCCATACGTTTTCTGCAGTTACTGCTGTTTGAGGGCGACCACTTCTGTGTTCATCTTCGAGGTTGGTTTTGCCCCTTTTTAATTCACTAAACCATCTAAAAACAGTTGCCCGGGATGGAGCAGAGTCTCCTAATGCCGATTGTAATCGCTGCAAAGTCAGTTGTTCGGTTAAACCAAATTTAAAATCGTAATATATCATAGCACGAAAATGTTCGCGGTTCAGCTCCATCGTTTCAAAGAAAACCCACGGAAAACGTTGTAGCAAAACAACTGGAACTAATCTTTTTTTGAAATTAGAGTGTACTGGATACTAGTGTTCTATTTTTAAATAAATTTGCTTTTTTAAAACATATAACATGGGTGCGATCCATTTTCAAATTTCGAGCATCTCAAAATTTATCGAGTGAGCTACGTATTTAGAGGATATTAAGTCGCAAACTTATGTTTCTTATTTCAGTTATCATAAACCTATAGTTTTAATGATAAATATTCCTGAATAACCAACAGCTACTGTAAGATAATAAAACCCACATGTATTGTAAAATAATAAAAACATTTTAAACAATATTAACTTTTTATTTATTAAATAATAGAAAAATTTGTTTTCTTATCGGTCACCACGCTCAAAAAGTGTAACTTGAATTAATATCAAAGAAAAAGAAATACTGCATGAATAAAATAAATAAATAATTATAATTGCATAAGTTGATACAAAATGATATGCAATAGCTTTACCGCGGCAGTCCCCGAGTGCCACACGTATTTTTTGAAATAGTTTTAATGTCTGATGTGTCGGTATTTAGATCGTATTTATATCGTTTTTCCTTTCCTTTCATTTTAAACAATTCTATATTATGTTTTACGAATATACACATAACAAATACATATAAGGATGGCAAGGGTAGTATACTTTTTTAAATAATGGCTTGCAACTATCTAGGTAATATGCTCCACACAAAGATCTTACTCGTAAACACTTTCTTTGGGCTAAGAAAACCTTATCAGCATCTGATGAGTTGCCCCATATTATTATTCCGTAACAGATTTGCGACGATACATAACCGTTATAGGCTGCCGTTGCTGCCGCCTCAGAGACGGTTGCTCGCAGACGATACAAAATATAATTAAATCGATGTAGCTTATTACAAAGGGTATTAATATGGGCTTTCCAATTACAAAACTTATCATTCTTAATTCCTAGAAAAACTGCACTTTCCGTTTCATTAAGTTGTACTTACGCCATTAAAATCGGCAGATAATCTAATTGGTTTTGCTATTATAAGTTTGAAATTAAACCAGTTGTGTTTTGGTTAAGTTAACTTTGAGATTATTATTTTCTAACCAATTTGTTACATTTGTTAATGTAGGTACATGTAATAATATTTCTTAGAGAACCATCTGTATTTTCTTTAATTACTATGGTTGTGTCATCTGCAAATAGTATAGTGTCATTTTGTGTGGCGCCAGGTAAATCGGTGATGTAAAGTAAAAACAAATACGGCCCTAGTATACTACCCGATGGCACGCCGCATGTGTTAATGATGAACGGCGAATTATACGTTTTGTTAAGGTTTTTAACTATTTTTGTAACTTCTACACATTGTCGCTGCCCATTGAGATAGCTTTTTAGCCAACAGTACGCTTGCCCTCTTATACCGTATTTAACTATTTATATTACTTTAATAGCAATGTTTCATGGCACCCTAGATCCATAAAGCCATCCAGGATCTAGATTTCTGCTCATTCTATGCATTCGTGTACATACACACAGAAAACATAGAAAAGCGGAAGTGTTTACCGTGACACCAATTAGTAGGTATAGGTATCGGGATACAAAGTATCAACTCAAAATATGTGTAATAATAATTTGACTGGATTACGTAAATTGTAAGAATATTAATGTAAAATACCAGACCAAGATAATATAACGCATCGCGGCTTAGACATTGCCGAGATTCATTGTTTATGTGGAACCGATAAGGGCAATAACAATAAGCCTGCACTCGGTCGGTATTCATCTTTGTGCACTTAAATGTCATTGTCTCATGAGAGTAATTAGTAAAAACAATGCAAGTAAAGTTTTTGAAGCAGGAATTTCTAGAGCTGCTTTCAATATTATAATTTTAAATTGCCATAATTTTTATAACGATACCCTTACCAACAACTCATACCTATCCGTAGTCTGCACGTGCAAGGCCATTTTTTTGTTTTATAAACGAGCCTTTGTTAATATGAGCACGTCGGCTCCAAAAGCTAATCCTAATAATTACCTACCTACTAGATGTGGAAACTTAAGTGGCGAGTTGGCTATATGTTCAAAGTTTAGTGACACCTCTCTACCCCCAGCCCTCATACTGGTGTTGCTCTCGAGCTCTCTTAGATGTCGCTTTTTGTGGGGGCCCATCTTATGTGGGCGAGTCACCGTTTGCCGTAAATTAAATTTATTACCATTTTGTTAGGCAGACGTCTGATTTTATTCTCTATAATACAGTATTTAGTCAACCACCTTCACCTAATAGACCAGTATATTTTAGTTTCCATTAAATCTCAATAGTCTATACACCCTGGCGGTGCTGCCTCTGCATCCCATAACTCGGGCAGGTGCATCATTCGCTCGGTGTACCCCTTACATTTCATTAAATTGTCGAAAGGGTCTCAGCGTGTTGGCTTCGGCTCCGCGTACGCCTCCCAAAGGTCCGGAACACAATTGTTCCGTGATGGGAAGACCTACCTATTATGAAGATTTAAGACAAAAGTGTGATATTATTTTTTACTATCGTTGTAGAATTGTTTTTGCTGAATATTTTGTATTTTGATTGTTGTTCACATTGATCATAATATGTACTACGAGTATGTCTAATTTTTTGTTTGTATCCCTACTTTTTATTTTAATTATCATGCACTGTTACTTTACACGCCAAGGGGCCTTACCATGACGTCTTAACGTGATTCAGTTTAGGGCCTAAACTGAGTCGCTGCTATACAACTCAATACAGGTTCCTTACCTGAACCTGAACCTTAACTGAATTGCGTTAAAGGGCATTTTCAGAAAAAAGTGCATCCTTTTAATGAAAATGGGTCCTCAATTATCCATAAAAAAAATTTTTTGTCAGGTTTGTAACGGCCGATACGAAATGTATGAAAAAAATGCGTTACAAAGCTGACAAAAAAAACGGGACACTATTTTTCTTGTTTCCAATAGTACTCGTGATTCTGGTTACAAAAAACCCAAAACTTCCTATATTCAAAAAGAAATGAAAATGGTACCCTATTTTTGAAAATGCCCTAAAACGTTATGGTAACGGATAAGGATGGGTTAGGTCCGCGTGTATTTAAGATCTGTTTCTACGAGTACCACGGATACTCGGATCTAAATTACACGCGAGCCCGACTTGTAAACTTGGCTACCTAAGTTGTTTAATTATCATTGCACGTGCGGTATTAGACGATTTATTCCTATTCGTTCCTACTACAATGGTTTTGAATGTTTTGATTAAATAACTTAACAAAATATCACCTACCGACGTTAGTCGTAAGACTCGTAAGAGATATTCACTAAATTCGTTGAACAAGTTAAATCCGTCAAAATAAACACTACGAATAACTTTAAATCACAACATGCAAGCAAACGTAATGATGTTGCAGTTTCATTAATTGCAATTTTGTTTAGTACTACACTTTTAATTTTCGAAAGCTTAAGAAATTCACGTAATTAATAGAAGTATTTTTATTTATTATAACGTGAATTGAAGTTGTAAGGTATGATGACATTTTATTTGATGAAATAAGCTAGTTCAATCTAACGGGTTGTTGTGTATTTGAAGAAAAATAAGAAATTATTAACACGTGCCGTCGCGTTGCCGTCTTCGCTTTAATTTGAAAGTGTAAGACGTAGAAACCGCTTGTTATTATTAATACAACTCTAGTGTAACGGCTTATAGTTCAAAATTGATTGAAGTGACAACTATGAAACAAACCTGGGTTATTCTACCTGTTGGACCCAAAAAACAGTGCAAGATACAAATGTCCTAAGTACGAGGTTTTTATATGTCCTTTACGACATTTCTATCGTTCACTGTTGACACGGAATTGTCTTTGCCGATGCCAGCCTCTACTGTTATTAGATATTGAATCTAATTTACTTACACGTAAAGAGTATACTCGTTTGTTATAATAAGGTTAACAGTAACCTAAAGAAAACCCCAAACAAAAACCCTATCGGGATTGGGTTTTGCAGTTAACCGGGTTATGGTTACTGTTACAGCAACATTTCGCTTACCGTTTGTATTCGGTTACTGAATGTTGCTGTTACAGTATCATTGTGTAACAGATATGATTAGGTAACCAACTCGATAGGCTTAAGCCTAAAGAGGGGTTTTCCGGTCCCTGCTTACGACATTTGAGAAATCCACTGCCATTTTCAAGGCCGCTCGAAACTGTTGACATTTGACAGTTGTTGTAATACTTCCATGCTTTAGTTATTCTTCCGGGTGCAAATTATAAACTATGAAAATTGAATTAATTTATTCATTCGTTCGTCATGCTAAACGTGAATCTATGGTTTCACGTCACGAGACATTCGGCCGAGCGCCCGGGAGTGAACAGAGCGCCTACCACGAACCGCGAACGAAAGTATACCTCCCTTTCGCACTTGAGTGAGAAATCTCAAGTGCGAAAGGGAGGTATACTTTCGTTCGCGGTTCGTCGTGGTAGGCGCTCAGGCAGCATTATGCACCTCTACAGCACACAAGATCGCGGATCGCATTCTTGATCGTTAAATCGATTATGTGATCGCCTTGCGTTGAATTATTCAACTGTTTCCTGCTGGAAATCCGTTTTTCTTGGACTTCACGTAATTTCCTGCTGGTTAATTAATTTGAACACTTTCACTGATTACTCGAGAGATAATTAACAATTTTAAGCAGTTTTATAATTGAAAGAAAAATGGAAAAATTCCTCGCGTCGAGCAGGATTCGAACCCACGATCTTTCTGATCACCGGTCAGGTCGTCCGGCCGGTGAGGCGTCGATATAGTCGATATAGTCTGACAAGCGAGCGAGCGCAGTAACAGTAGGACAAAAAAACTATATCCATCCCTTTTTCAGGGTGCTAATACTAGCGTAAGAAAAAGACAGTATGATGCTCTCTATCCTACTGTTACTGCTTAGTTTACTTTGCAGAGTGAAATTTTTCCATATTTTTTTTTAATTTGAAAATTTCATACGCAGACGTCTCTACTTTATATAAAATTAATTATAAGCAGATATTTTGAGGATTAGAGTTTTTCTTTAAAGTAATTAGTCAATTTATGCACGTGGTGTCTTCAGAGTAATTAGTCAATTTACGAGCTTGGTGAGCGCGTTTTTTGGCAATCCTGCGTTTGTATGTATGTATATGTATATTATATTTGTATGTATGATTGTTCGACGATAACTCGTCGATCTCGTTGATCGGATTTTCGTGAGATTTGGGAGGAGGATTTGGATTTGGAAGGAGTTACTGAGATAGGTCGAGAGGGGTCGCGAGTTCAGTTTCGGCGCGAACCACTGTATAAATTAAACTAAATAAAATCATATTTTTTAAATTCAGAAGCGTGTCACGCCCTTTCTTCTTCCTAGTGTTTTCCCGGCATATGCCACGACTGAGGAAATCCGAGGTGCGTTTTGGCAACTAATCCCAAGATTTGGCGTAGGCGCTAGTTTAGCGAAAGCGACTGCCATCGGACTTTCCAACCTAGAGGGTTAACTATAGGCCTTTGGGATTAGTCTTTTTGTAAACATCCCTTCAATTGGTTGACTGTATATATATATATGTTTATCTGTGCTGTCTTATGTCACAAACGGGTTTCTCGATGACCACAAAGTATGCCACAGGACCGTTAGCAACGGTGAAGTTTTGCGTAGCGGCAATGTTGTATCAAGTAGGTATTATTTATTGAACGAGCGACTTGGACAATCAGTGGTTATATATAAAACATTTATTTTCAACATATATACCAAAAAAATATAAGTAGTGAATATTTGGGGACAATCTTACACAGATCGACCAAGCAAGTCCCAAACTAAGAAAAGCTTGTACTATGGGTACTAGGTGACGACTAACTGACGATATACATAATTATATAGATAAATACATACATATAACATAGAAAGCGTCCATAACTCAGGAGCAAACACACAAATGAATACGCTTACCAGGATTCGAACCCGGGACCTCCAGCTTCGTAAACAGGGTTACTACCGACTAGGCCAGGGAGGCCGTTAAGTATACAGTAAGTGTAACTTACCTAGCTACCTACCTTAAATCTAAAATAGGTCCTTGAGGCATTGTACCTTAGTCCTTACCTAGGACGCTGGCGGTTTGATCTGTGGTTTGTATGTAGTCTACTTGGAAAATCCGTCGTTATAGTTTGTTCGAGTATCGTTGATAGGATCGTCCTGAAATTTGGCAGGTGGTTAGATGAGGTAAATATAGTTTGTAACAATTGTTAAGCCCGCCAGACCCACGCTCCACTAGCGCCCCTAGCGGCGAACCGACTGACGGTCCTCATTGGTTCACTATATCTAGGAAATACAGATTTACTGTTCTAAATAAATTTTATTTGACGGCCTCCTAGCCTAGTTGGTAGTGACCCTGCATACGAAGCAGGAGGTCCCGGGTTCGAATGGTCAGGGCATTTATTTGTGTGTTTATCATGAATATTTGTTCCTGAGTTATGGATGTTTTCTATGTATTTAAGTATTTATATGTCTCTGTCTATTATATATATCGTCGCCTAGTACCCACAACACAAGCCTTATTGAGCTTACCGTGGGGCTAAGTCGATTTGTGTAATATTGTCCCATAATATTTATTATTTATTAAGGTAATCAGATTGCCTACTTACTTAAATACTAAGTAGTGGTTCGTCCTGGATGTGAATTTGCGACTGATTTGGATAATTGTGATTCTATTTTCAAATTATGTGCCACCTTTTCTTCCTAGCGTTTTCCCAGCTTATGCAGAGAGCCAAGGGTCCGCTTTAGCAACTAATCCCATGATGCCGTAGGCGCTAGTTTTACGAAAGCGACTGCCATCTGACCTTCCAACCCGGAGGGTAAACTAGGCGTTATCGGGATGAGTCCGGTTTCCTCACGATGTTTTCCTTTACCGAAAAGCGAAATATCACATGATATTTCGTACATAAGTTCCGAAAAACTCATTGGTACGACGAGTCAATATTCAATAGTAATTTATTCTATAGACATACAATATGCACTAGAACAAGTATTAAAAGTAAAGCAATATTTACAAGCACAGATTTAATCTATGTTCTTACTATCTAGGTATAATACATTAAATATCATTTATAAGCCAGACTAGAAAACAATGTCATAATAATCACTGAGATTGTACAATTCATTTGCTGTTAACATGCTTTTGAGTTTTGATTTATATTTAGTGTCATTTAATTTGGTTATTGACTCAGGTAAATGGTTATACATTATAAAAGTTACGGTGCCAATTTTGGGTGCTTTTTATTTTAATTATTTTCGACCTCATTGCGCGAGCGGGCGATTTCGAGCGCTCGAATTTTACAAGTTTACAAAAACGGGCGTTTCTTCTAAAGTGGATGTATTGTCTTAATCTGTGGCAATCAGTGCGCGTGAACGTACATAAGTTCCGAAAAACTCATTGGTACGACGAGTCAATATTCAATAGTAATTTATTCTATAGACATACAATATGCACTAGAACAAGTCTTAAAAGTAAAGCAATATTTACAAGCACAGATTTAATCTATGTTCTTACTATCTAGGTATAATACATTAAATATCATTTATAAGCCAGACTAGAAAACAATGTCATAATAATCACTGAGATTGTACAATTCATTTGCTGTTAACATGCTTTTGAGTTTTGATTTATATTTAGTGTCATTTAATTTGGTTATTGACTCAGGTAAATGGTTATACATTATAAAAGTTACGGTGCCAATTTTGGGTGCTTTTTATTTTAATTATTTTCGACCTCATTGCGCGAGCGGGCGATTTCGAGCGCTCGAATTTTACAAATTTACAAAAACGGGCGTTTCTTCTAAAGTGGATGTATTGTCTTAATCTGTGGCAATCAGTGCGCGTGAACGCGTGATGATCATGAATTAAATAATTATGTAAGAAAGTAATTGAATCTTCTCTTAACCGCTTAGCTAAATAGATTAATGTGTATTTTTCGAATAATTATGCTTTTTAACCCAATATTACAACGAATATTGTAATTTCAACATTTGTTTTTGAATTATCTTGACCTGAATCGGATATCGGTTTACCGCAAGCTAAAAACGAGATGAAAAAATCATGATGGAACCACAAATCGGCTCTAGGCCGCCATTTTTAATTTTATCTTTTTAAATAAGGCGCTAAATTTGATTCGAAAATTGAAAAATTGTAAAAATTGTTAATTGTCATATGTTTTCTGTCTGCGAGTCGGACTCGCCCGCCGAGAGTTCCGTATCATTATCTATAAAACCGTCGAAAAATAAATCGTTGTATGAGAGCCCTTCAATATATGTTTTAGGTATTTTATATTAATTCATTATTCTTAATGTGAATCTAGCGGATAGTCACTGTACTTGTAATAAGCTTCGAGCGCTAAAACTGCTACATTGAACCTTTTACATTATCCTCAAGTTCTCAGTCTCTCCTATTACCGCCCTTCACCACTAGACGGCGCGAAAATCAAATCAAACATGGAAGAACTTATACAATCTATCAACAACCTTCGCATACAGATGCAGGAGACTGACAGCAAACTTTGCTCAAAAATAGACGCCCTCGATAATAAACTGACGACATACAAAGAAGAACTCGATCACATGAAACAAACTCAAGATGCTCAAGAAACAAGATTGGACCAGTTGGAGAGAGATTTGAGAGTTCGAAATCTTGTCTTCTTTGGAATTGAAGAAACAGAAAAGTCTTACTTTGAGCTAGAAGACGTGGCTCTAAAAATTATAAATGAGGATATGAAGGTCAAATGTTCAAAAAATGATATACAACAAATACGGCGCCTGGGAAAAAAAGGCGAAAATCCCAGACCAATGGTAATAGGCTTTACGACTCTAGGGACAAAGGTCAAAATCCTTAAGAATAAATCTAAGCTTAAGGGATTTAGCTATTATATTAAGGAGGATTTTCCCCCGAAGGTGTTGAAACAACGGAAATCCCTGCAGGAAGATCTGAAGAGAGAGCAAAATAAGGGTAACAAAGCTGTGATCAAATACAACCGGCTAGTAATTATACCACAAAAAGAATCTTCCGATACTCGAAAATCACCTGCTGAAAAAAATACTATGAAACGATCCCTAGAAATGTCACCACCTACCGCTACTAACAAAGATTCAAACCGCCAGACATTAAAGAAAAGCAAACCCAGTACGGAAAACCAAAATATCACGCAATATTTAACATTTCAAAAGCCGGAGCCGGCAAAAACAAAAGCAGGAGGAGACTTAGACAGTGAAGACAATATGTAGCAATTACCCGTGCCTCCTCCAATACACGAAAATGATAACAAAACGTTTAAAAATAAACAAACCACTTCAAAATGCTCCCCAACACGGCCGGTCACCGCGGGGACAAACGACCAAAACCCTCCACTCCAACCCCTATATATCTGCACCTACAACGCTAGATCTCTGTTATCAAATGAAAGACTAATTGATTTTAAGCATGCAATATCAAACCTAAAATACGACATCATTGGCCTTGCGGAAATAAGAAGGACAGGATACAATATTATAGAAGATGACGAACACATATTTTGCCACTTTGGCAAAACACAAGGACAATATGGCGTCGGCTTTCTTATAAAAAAAAAATGGAAGCAAAACATTCAAAGTTTCATTGGAATATCCGAACGCATCTGTATCTTGAATCTCAGTTTTTCAAATACACATATGACATTGATACAAGCATACGCACCAACAATAGATGGATCAGATCATGAAATCACCAGTTTCTACAATCAACTTCAGCAAGCTTTTAATGAATATCCTAAGCGCCAAAAAATTATACTAGGAGATTTTAACGCCCGTGTTGGGCAACAGCAAACTGGCGAAGAAAAAATATTAGGGAAATATTGCTATGGCACACGAGATAAAAGAGGTGAAAACTTACTTCAGTTTTGTTGGGAAAATAAACTTGCAGTCTGTAACAGCCTATTTAAAAAAGATCCGAAAAATATGTGGACATGGCTTTCACCGAAAAAGAAAAAAAGTCAAATAGATTATGTACTATCAAGCTGCAGAGAGCAAATCTCAAATATTGAAGTAATTAACAGACTAGCATTTCCCAGCGACCACAGACTAATAAGAACCACAGTACATATATCAAATCACAAGAAAAGTAGAATCACCTACAGAAGCCAAATATCCAGACTTACGACAAATAGTGAAGTAGAAGAGTATTTAAAATTCTTGAGTGCAAATGGTGAAATATATGTGGAAAAAAATGAAAACGTCGAATCCTTTTATAGAAAAATCAAAGCACTAATACTAGACGGCCTGAACTCTGTTAAAAAAGAGAAACGATCAAAACGCTACATTATCTCAGATCATATAAAATCACTAATTCTAAGAAGAACAGAACTTATACATAAAAAAAGTCTTACAAGTGACGAGAAAAAAGAGCGCTCTTATTTATATAAAACCATACATAAGCTAATAAAAAACGAACGTGAAAAACACAAAATAACTACTATCGAAAACTATTTACACACTTCAGGCAGCCTGAAAAAAGGTCTCAAAACTTTGACGAATACGAAACAATGGATTCCCCGTTTGCAAGAAGACTCTACAAATCACAAAATATGGTCAAGAATGGGAATAATAGAGACAGCGACAGCGTTCTACAAAAATCTTTACGCATCGAGAGATACAAACCTGGAGACGCTGCCAATACCTGAAAACTCTACTACTCTCACCAGATTCTGTGACGTTGACATCGGTAAGAAAATAAACAACTTAAAATCTGAAAAGAGCCGTGGACCCGATAACATTCCAAACGAAGCTTTAAAAATCGGCAAGACTTTATTGACACCACTCATAACCGCATTATTTAACAAAATTCTTGACGAGCGAGAGATACCCGACGAATGGGCAGAATGCGACATAATTCTACTTTATAAGAAAGGGAACCCAGCAGAAATCGGAAATTATCGACCAATTAGTTTACAGCCTAGTTTATATAAATTATTTGCCTCGTGTCTAGAAGAGCAGCTATCTAAATATATTGAAAAACACCAGCCTCCAGAACAAGCGGGCTTTAGAAAAGGCTACTCTACTACGGATCACATACACACCGTAAACCTAATCATTGAAAAATATTTAGAACATAAAAGGCCACTCTACATGGCTTTCATTGATTACGCCAAAGCTTTCGATACTATAACTCATAATAGCATATGGAAAGCTTTGTACGAATGCGACGTGCCCTGTGAAATTATTGATATAATAAAAAATATATATAGCAAAAGTATAAGCCGTGTGAAATTGGAAAAAAAAGGCCCGGAGATCAACATATGTAGAGGAGTTCGACAGGGCGATCCACTTTCGCCAAAAATCTTCATTGCCGTTCTTCAGAGTATCATGAAAAACTTAAACTGGACAGAAAAGGGGATAAGTATACATAGAGATTTCCTAAGTAACCTCCGCTTTGCTGACGACATCATACTGTTTTCAGAATCAGGTATTCAATTGGAAGAAATGCTCAACGAGCTGTATAACGCGAGCCGGGATATTGGATTAGAACTGAACTCTACCAAAACAAAAATCATGACTAACTCGTATGAAAGACCCATCAAGGTGGATAGTATAACACTGGAATATGTCAAGAAATACGTATACTTAGGCCAACAAGTGTCTTTTGCTGCATCTAGGCACCAAGACGAGATAAATAGAGGCATAAACATGACCTGGAACAAATTTTGGAGCAACAAAGACATATTAAAATCAAACCTAACAGTAAAACTTAAGAAAAAGGTACTAGACTCTTGTTTACTTCCATGCCTTACCTACGGCTGTCAAACATGGACTTTTAACACCCATACAAAAAACAAAATTCAAGTTTGCCAAAGAGCTATAGAACGGAGTACACTTAATTTAACACTAAATGAAAGGGTAAGAAATTCTGAAATTAGAGAAAAAACAAACGTAAAAGATGCTTTAAGTCATTGTAAAAGGCTAAAATGGAGGTGGGCTGGACACATAACTCGGATGGATAATTCAAAGTGGGCCAGAAAAATAACTACCTGGTCAGGACCTACAAATAAAAGAGGAAAAGGGAGACCAAAACAACGATGGAGCGATGAAATCCAGAAAATAGCAGGTAAAGACTGGATGGACAACCCGAAAGATCGAGAATTGTGGAGAAATATGGAGGAGGCCTTCACTCGCTAAGAGGTCCTTAATTATCAACACTATAATAAATAAAAAAAAAACATAATTATAACTAGATATAAGAAATTTTATTGTTAAATGCAAAAAATGAAATTTAAGGAAATAAAGAGGCTATAATAATAATAATAATAATGTGAATATATAACTAAATATTCTGTGAATATTTCAAGCGTCTCTTAATTGCCGTTAAATATTTATTTCATTAAATTTTTTAGTATTTGTTGTTATAGCGGTAACAGATATACCTAAAACATCTGTCAAAATGTCAACTGTCTAACTACCACGGTTCATGAGATACAGCCGGTGACAGACGGACGGACGGACAGCGGAGTCTATATTTCTTTGAACATTATTTGTATTATAAGAACACGTATTGGTTGATTATTTATTAGTATTGGTATAAATTACTTTATATATTTTTGATTTTTAATACATTTTTTTGGTAAGTTTTTCTTCATATTGTAAGTATTATAAGATTACATATGTTATACTACATTATCCCATTGGGATTACCTCTAATGATAATTGTACATATGTTGAAATAATAAATAAAATAATTTGTCTAAGTATAAATTAGTATGCGATATATTAAATATTAAGAGCGTTCTCGCCCTAGCGCGCTTCCCAAGTTTAGGTATTTCTCGGCATCGACCACGTGACCAGACGCGCGCAATGCTAGACATCGACGAGCGCCGCGCGTGCGATGGGTATACGATAGCGCGCTCAAGCCGTGCATTTTACCTTGATACTTAAATCAGATAAACTTACGTTACTTTGATTAGTAATCATTGTTTACGGTATTTTGCGTAAAATTGAGTTTGCAGTTTATAACTTTGATACTTGTAGTCTTGTACTAACTGAATTTAGTACTAACTATGTAATTAAAATTATTTTCCTATGTACTTATTTCCTTTGATAATAATAATCAACTTTCCTTAATAATACCTACTTATTTTGTTGCTATTTTAGTACTGAGTTTCTATTAATAATAGTTTTCATTTCACGTTAACGTTCGATGGTATCAATTCTAATGAAGCGCCAAAAATATGTATACACTACCTTAATATTAAGAAAATAAGATTGTGTACGTATATAATAATATATTTCTGGTAGTACATTTTTATAGATGTTATTAGATTTGACTGTACAAATGCGCAAAGTTGTTGTCAAGCTCTCGTGTTAATATTGAGAATTGAGACCCGACCCGACCAAGCGAAAGCTTTAAAAATTTAAATCTTGAGAATCTTGGTTTTAAGGTATAAGAGTTAGACAAACTTTACTGCGAAGTGAAACACAACATTTCTCATCACATTAGTCAGGAAATTGTTAATGATCGTTATTTCCAAGTTAATTTCTATTTCTTTTTATTTTTATATTATAAGTGCATATAGAACAAAACACTTAAATATTCCGAAATATTTTTTTCCGATTTTCATAATCCCAATTTTTATAATTCTGAATTTTTATAAATCCTATACATCAAATTTCCGTATTTCACATTCTCAATATTAAAAATCCGATGGCGACTTGAACGAATACAAAAAAATCCAATTTTTTATATTCCGAAAATAATTTATCCGAATTCAAAATTCCGAAAACATAATATTCTTTCGGAATTACGGTGGTTCGGTAACTTCGTAATTTTGGAGATTCGGAGTTATGGAAATCAGAAAAAAAACTCGCCAGCATTCGATGGGGCCAGGCGGCCTTGTTCCCGCGTAAGCTGTGGATCAGAGTTCGATCCTCGGCTTAAGCTTCCGATGTTGTTGATTTTTTTCTTTAGTTTTATGACATCTATTTCAATTTATAACATGACAATATGTTTATGGTCGTTGTTAATCCATAGTTGTCACCACCCACGTAGACAATGACAAACCATGATTAGCAAACTGGCTTCAACCTACAAAAAATACAGCAAATCAACGTGCCATGATTTTTTTTTTACCCATATAGAGGGATTTCGTAATAATAACATAGTGGTTCCGAACCTACTATGGTACATCACTACTCATAGCAATACTTACTTCAACATTATAAATGCGTAACATTACTTTTAAGCTTCCCAAGCTTTTGCCAAGTTCTCAAACACGGTAAGTATAGTGTAAACCGGTACTTAGTCTCCAGGTTTTAATTACCAGCTAGTCTACTTGTGTTCAACCAGACAATGCATTTGATTTCAAACATGGTACGTATAGTGTAGGCCGTTACATAGTTCCTGGCCTAGCCATCTAGTTACGTATCCAGGTCTTTGTCACCACCCGGTCTACGAGTGCTTACCAAGACAATGCATTTGAGCTCAAACACGGTGCATCTAAGGTAAGCCGTTACATAGTTCCTGACTCAATATTCTGGTTACGTTTCCAGGTCTTAATTACCAGCTGGTCTACTTGTGCTCAGCAAGACAATGCATTTAAGCTCAAACACGGTACGTATATTGTAAGCTGTTACATAGTTCCTGGCCCAAACTTCTGGTTACGTCTCCAGATCTTTGTCACCAGCCGGTCTACGAGTGCTCACCAAGACAATGCATTTGAGCTCAAACACGATGCATCTAAGGTAAACCGTTACATAGTTCCTGACCCAATATTCTGGTTACGTTTCCAGGTCTTAATTACCAGCTGGTCTACTTGTGCTCAGCAAGACAATGCATTTCAGCTAAAACACGGTGCGTATTGTGTAAGCCGTTACATAGTTCCTGACCTAGCCTTCTGGTTACGTATCCAGGTCTTTGACACCTGGTCTTCAAGTGCCGCGACAAGTCTTATGTGAACAGTTACAGAACCAGCACTGTCTTCTGATTACATCACCTAGTCCTAATCAGCAATTACTAGCTATTTTTAACGGCGGTTTCCAGGTCTTACCAACAACTTATTACGAAAACATCACGTCCTGGTCACCAGCTGATGATTATTAAAAAAATTTACTATAGCTAATATATAAACAACAATTAAATCATCAACACAAATAGAAATCGAACTTATCAAGTATCTTGATCGGTTGGTCGCGGTATCACCGTCTATCTTATCTTTTTAGATATGTCTTTCTCTTTTTAATCATCTCTTTCTCTTTCTCGCAAAGTTCACTCGTAAAAAGAAGGCCCGCGGCGCAAAGCGATACGTCCACTCTCTAGAAGGCATGGGGCCAGACTGACGAGCACGCGCCGCGCGCAATCTTATAAACGGGGTTTTGATAAAAAATCTAAATAAATATTATTTCGTTGCTTTTGACACTTTTTTTTATTAAATGGAGTAACCAACGAGTTATAGTCTCATAAAAATGACAATCTGAACCATTTACTGCGAAAGTATAATACTAAAACACGCCGTGAATTTTGCAAAAATTGCGTAGTTTTCATCAGTAAGTTTAGTTAAACAGAATCTGAAATTTACTAGTTTTGCACAATACAAAAGTTAGATAGTGTAATGTTCTTTCGTAAACCAGTTTTGTTTTGTATAAGATCATTACAGTGTGGGAATAGAGTGACGTATGAGACAACATGTTTCGGCAAATTTCAACAACGGCCGCGAAAGAATTGGCTAGAATTGCATATAATTATCTAAAACTTGTAAATGTAGACAATACAAAATTTGGCTTATGAGTTGTTTATTATGTACATATAAATATTTTGATCTAAAAGTCTAACAATCACATAGTACATCGAGCCCGAAAACCGCGTAAATCATTGATTTCGCGCTTTTGTGGTATAAACGCTCTTAATATACGAGTATCTGTTCGCAGTTCGCACCCCTGAAGGCCTACCACGAACCACGAACGAAGTTTCACCTCTCTGTCGCACTTGAGTGAGAAATCTCAAGTGCGAAAGGGAGGCATACTTTCGTTCGCGGTTCGTGGTAGGCGCTCTGAGGTAATGCGCGTTGTGCGAAACTGCAAACCCTGACAGTTTATGTTTTTCCCCTGCGGGCCTACCACGAACATCGAAAATTGGCATTGACGGAAAAACCTCTTTGTCACTCTAATATGCAAGTGTGACTGAGATGGAGATACAAATCCGGAATCGTTCGATTTTCGTGGTACTAGGCCTGGAAACCCCGTGCTTTTACTTAAAACTATCACTACTGTTGTTGGTTTACGGTGAAAACGCTGTTTTTATGCTAAACAAATCCACAAAGACAATCTCAACAAGATATCCCATTTCAAAAACCCCGAGCACAACAAACACCTGAAGGCCTACCACGAACCACGAACGAAAGTATACCTCCCTTTCGCACTTGTGATTTCTTACTCAAGTGGGACAAAGAGGTGAAACTTCGTTCGTGGTTCGTGGTAGGCCTTCTGATTACCAAATCGTTTAACACAAATACATGAATAAATGCAAGTCAACATGACGAAACACTTTCTTTAACAATAACTTTGAATATTCAGAAACTAAGTCAAACTTTCTACATTTACGTAGTTACATTACAATGTTATTGTGGGTTTGCGCTTTTAAAACAAAAGCGTAGCCCGGAAATGCCCAAGAAAAAAGCGAAAGTAGAGTCTTCGATAGTCTATGCCTTGTCTCGCGAGTCTCGCGACCGCAAAGCTATACCGTGGAGTTGGTATAGGAAAAGATACCTAATGTCAATAACATTGATAACTGAAATGCACCCTATTGATTATTATTAAGGTTCACTTTTATTAAACATGGTTGCGTGAGTAAAATGTGCCGAGTGAGAGGTACCGTTGAGTAGACTGTCCCTTTCTAACAGTTGCCATTTAGTAAGCAAATTGTGTCTATGGTAGCTAAGTTCATTTTCATATGAAATTACAACGTTTATTATTGAATATATTATTATAGTTTTTTATTATTCACAAATAATACTACTTACTAAGTAAAATAATAAATAAGGACGTCAAAATATTTATAGTAGGTATGTTAAATTGGTTATGTTTAGCTGTAGCTGTGGCAACCAAACCAACTAACGTAGAAGGGGACAGTTTACTCATTGGTATCTCTCACTCGGCACATATTCTTAAGACGAGTAGGTAAGTAATCTAGTAACTATATCTACTTATGAGTTAAACTTAATCAGGAGAATGCTCATCTATCAAAAATGGTCTCCACAGCGAGCCCTATATCTTCCGAGGCTTTTCCAAAGGACTTCAGTTTGGGGTTCTTCAAAAAAGGAGTATACAATTTTATTATGTGTTGCCGACGCGTATTTGATACTTCTGGAGCTGCAGGCGTCCATAGGCTAAGGTGACCGCTTTCCATCAGGCGGGCCGTATGCTTGTTTGCTCCGACGTTGTTTAAAAAAGGGCCCTGCGCCTCTTTTTGATTGAGGAAGTAATTACGTCATTAGACAATAATGCCAACATGACAGTTATTGACGTTATTGTCATGTCATTGCCGTACCTAGTGCGAGTGAGACACATGGCTCTAGTTTTATGATTTCAAGTAGTACATCAAAACAAACAAACAAGAAAAACAAAGGCACGGCCGTACCATCCATTTCTCGATTTAGTATGACAGAAAAAGTAAAAGCACAATCCACGGCACCGACTGACCGGTGAAAGAAGAAATGGTCCGCCATTTCGATTCCGCTGTCAGTTCGATAGCAACTTTTGGCGCGAAACGACGACTTTAGACGCGCTCTTTATAATTAAAAAAAACATTAACTTGGAATAAGTAAAGTGGATTCGTAGTAAATATTAAAAAGATGGATTTAAGAGAGATTATCAAGTGGTTTATCCCGTGTTTTCATATTTTGCTAAAATTGGACGCCAGAATGACTTTTATTTGGTTGTTGCTGTTTTGTAATATATGTCATTTGGCTAGTGCTAGTGTATTAAATGAAAATAGTATAGCGAACACCAAAAATTTAGTAAATAGCGAAAGTGTAGTTAATGTTAAGTTTAACCAAAGTGAAGTTTATGGGGATAATTTGGGTGCTCAGGAAGTCAGCAGTGAAGACTTTTCAGTCGGTAAGTGTTGCCTTTGACATTTTTTAAGTAACGGGCAGAGAGTCGAGTGATGGGAAGCGGTCATCGTCGCCCATGGACATAAGCAACATCAGAACATGCATTTTTGACCTTTGAGACTTACCCCTGAATACTTGATTCTTGAAGAACTCCATATCATTTCTGTTTTTTTTAAGTTAAATATCCGTTTTAAGTTAAAAACTAGCTTTTGTAACAGCGACCCTCAAGTTTTAAGAACCAATTATAAGCTGTTACATACGCTAGTTTTTCTACGACAACTAGCGTAAAAAGCAAAATAAACCAACGTAAAGATCTAAATATAGAAACGTGGCAGAATAGGAAAAAAATTGTGCCCACTATAGGTATGTAGAAAAAATAAAAAACAACAACAGTGTTCATATATTGTATGAAAATCCATAGGAGCAGTGTTCTTATGGAATACCATAGACAACGTCATAATGTATACTTTTTTAATATCGTTGTCAGTTATCTCATTGACAGATAGAAGTGCTGGAGTAGAAAAAAAAACTGTATTTTGTCGATGATTCTATAACGTGTCCGGATGTAATCACGCGAAGAAAATGACACACATTACTATCATCAATACTATGTACGTATACTAGGTTAACCCCCATTCATAAAACAGCATCTTCGTCACATTTTCTCTTTTCATCAAACACGTATGTGGAAATTAGAAATAGGACAAAATAGTAGATTGTGTTACAAGGGATCAAAGTGATATATTACAGGCGAGGGCGTACATTCAATCCCGAATGAAGCGATGGATTCTACGAAGTAGAATCCTGAGCGTAATAGGGATTCAAGCTTGTTAACGCCCAAGACGAAAATAATTTTGATACCATGTGACACATACTGCTTTTCACACCAACTAAGAGGAAATAAACAAAGCCGAAAACAGCATCATATCAACACCACTAGTGGCACTAGTTAATGCCCGAAAACGTAAAAATGTGTAGTCCTTGAACTGAAAAGTGCCACTTTGATCCCTCCTAGCAGGGAAGAAAAGTGCCACTTTGATCCCTCCTAGCTTGAACAGAAAAAACCCTTTTATGAATAGGTGGTGCGAAAGATATCAAGGTCTGTCAGACGTTCATACATAAATATTTAAAGTCAAAAGAAGGCAATATTTATGTCGTAATTGATAATTGACCTACTTCCGTAAAGCAATGCCTAGTGCGATGCATATTTAAATAATTGACCAGCAAAATCTTGGTATTAGTTGCCAAAGGAGACCCCAGGCACAGGATGCTAACGCTAAACGCTAGAAAAAAGGAGAATTAATCAGCAATTTAAATAAATAAATATTGTAGGAGATTCTTACACATATTGACTAAGTCCCGCAGTAAGCTCAAGAGTCAAGACGCAATTTGCAAAACTAAAATGATATTTTACTAAATTACGAAATGGTTTGGTTGTTCAAACATCGTGAACACAGGGAAAGACTTTCAATCCGAAGGTTTCGGGTTCAAATCCTGCCGACTCGTACCAATGAGTGTTTCGGAAGATATGTAAGTATCATTTTGATATTTACCAATCGCTTTTCGGTGGAGGAAAACATCGTGAGGAAACCGGAGTAATCCCAATAAGGCCTAGTTTACCCTCTGGGTTGGAAGGTCTGATGGCAATCGCTTTCGTAGAACTAGTGCCTACGCCAAATCTTGGGATTCACTGCCAAAGCGGACCTCAGGCTCCATGAGATGTGGCATAACTGGCATAAGCCGGGAAAAGAAGAGATCACAACGCGTTAAATCCATAAAATAGAAAACTACGAATTACGTAAATCAACAACGCCAACAACGGTAAATAATTAAATTACTTAAGTATAATGGAAAGCGAAAATACGTATGTAATTACTCATCTTGCGAATAAAAACACTATAAATACAATTTTGAACGTTATTGTATTAGTGATTATGTCTAATTTGCAATGTATGGTAAGATAGCGTGATGAGATCCATAGACTCGCTTTCATTTTTTTAGAGTTATTGACCAAGGCGATTCGGTCATAGACTTAGATGAGGAAAAGAAGTGGTCATTGACGTTACTATTGTGCGGTCAAGTAGGTAGTTTAAATTAATATCACTATACGATAAATAATTATGACAATGCAATGCGTTCGCGGTTACTATGCAATAAAACACATGCACTTATAAAAGTAATTTACACGGTTTAAAAAATGGAGGTTTAGTCACGGATTAATAAATAAAGGGTAGTGAAAATGTCAACATAGGTATAAAAATATTTAACATACCTTACATCTAAAATAGGCCCTTAAGGCATTGTAAGTTGTAATTAGGATGCTGGCGGCATTTCCTCGTTGTATCGCATAAATATTATAAATACTTAAAGACATATAAAAACATCCATAACTCAGGAACAAATATTCGTGATAAACACACAAATAAATGCCCTGACCAGGATTCGAACCCGGGACTTCCTGCTTCGTAGGCAGGGTCACTACTAACTAATCTAGGAGGCCGCCGCTGCCCAATGTATATGACATGGTATCATACTTATGTATGGACTGGCGTTTATCTGGCATAGCTATTCGTACGTAAATAATGGCACACTTTTTGAAAATGACAGACGTTGCCGGTTCAGCTGATTAAAAAATCAAAGAACAGACCCTAATATAACAAAATCGCCGTATCGCGGAAACACTCTCCTCTTGTCAGAGCTCTTCACTGTATAAATGAGCTTCTCGCATTTGCACCAGATTTAGATGTTTTTGCTAGTGGTTGGCAATCGGTATGGCGAGAATGTATAAGGTACTGTGAGGCGATGGATAGAAGTAAATCTTCAGTAATTTATTGATAATTTAAGTTTTGTTAAAATTTGTAATACACAGTTACTTAGTTAAGACTGTTATGCTGTGTCATTATGTTGAAAAAAAATAAAAATAAAAAAAATAAAAAAAAAATTCTTGGAACAGCCGAAAATATTGTCTTCAAAATTTTATTTTGTACATATAAATAATTTGACCAAACATCGCCAAGGTGCTGGTCGGTATAATTGTAAAGTCAATGTTTGTCGAAAATGGGAGGTTGTTCGAGGTGGAGGTTACTTTTGTTGACAAAACATATAAATATTATATGTAGGTACATCCGGTAACTCTTGATATAAGTTCCGGCCGAAATTTAAAACTAGAATGAGTATTTCGACATGACATTGATGGGTCAAACACAAAACAATGTACGGAGTCTTTACGGTGGACTATTCAGTTAAGGGCTATAAAGCTTGATTTTCTTATGTAAGCCTTATCTACATTATGTAATTAACAGCTTGTGTTATGATTTTTATCATACAATTCAATAGAAAAGGAGTACTTACCTACTTTTTAATGTGGGATGTGGATAAGGGTTCAATAAGGAAATCAACCTTCATAGCCCAAGGGCTAGAAGGTTGATGAAGGTTGATTTTGGCGGGTGCTATCTCTATGTGCGTCCCATGACTCGGGCAGATGCAGCATCCGCTCGGTGTACCTCTTACATTTCATTAAATTGTCGAAAGGATCTCTGCGTGTTGGCTTCGGCTCCGCGTACACCTCCCAAAGGTCCAGAACACCATTGTTCCGTGATGGGAAAGAAATACAATTTAAATGCAAATGCGTCCGTCGAACCTAAAGCCTTCACATAACGACACATTCTGTCACGTCTAAATGGTGT
Organism: Lathronympha strigana; assembly: GCA_949128165.1. Lineage (NCBI taxonomy): Eukaryota > Metazoa > Arthropoda > Insecta > Lepidoptera > Tortricidae > Lathronympha > Lathronympha strigana. The sequence continues at coordinate 8,348,420 of OX421926.1, read as the reverse complement.
AGTTAAATTACATAATGCCCTGTAACCACTCATTATATTAGCAATGTAAAATACTTAGACCGATATGGTTTAGAATTAATAAATTGAAACTTTTATGTGACTGTGACTATTGCACAATGTAGGCGTAGATCTGTGAGGTCCCGATTGTAAACTTTCACTCACGTGAGTTATTCGCATGTTACGACGAAATATCGCTTGACCGCCATTAAACTATATGTTTGGAGAGCTTAAGATTGTTAAAGATTGTTACATCAGGACCAGGGATGTTGCGGATGCCGATTTTTTGACATCCGCGGATGCGGATGCGGATGCGAATATTAAGAGGCTCACATCCGCGGATGCGGATGCGGATGCGGATGTTATGTAGGTACATAAAAAAACCTCTAATATTAAAATTTTGTATTAATTGTTGAAAAAAAAGGACGGTTTAATATTTAAACATAAATATAGACGAGTTATACTTACTGCTTGTCATTTAAACAATAACTTTGCTTGTTTTCCGGGTTAAGACGATTTCTCAGCGTGTCATAAATAAGGCCCGCATCACTGCTAATCAAATCACTCTTCCCAATGTTTATTTACTTATTAACTTCTCATTATACGATTTATACGACACCCTTCGTCCTACTAAATAAATAAATATTGTAGGAGATTCTTTACACATATTGACTAAGTACCGCAGTAAGCTCAAGAGTCAAGACGCAATTTGCAAAACGAAAATGATATTTTACTAAATCACGAAATGGTTTGGTTGTTCAAACATCGTGAACACAGAGAGAGACTTTCAATCCGAAGGTCTCGGGTTCAAATCCTGCCGACTCGTACCAATGAGTGTTTCGGAAGATATGTAAGTATCATTTTGATATTTAGGTACCAATCGCTTTTCGGTGGAGGAAAACATCGTGAGGAAACCGGAGTAATCCCAATAAGGCCTAATTGACCCTCTGGGTTGGAAGTAGGGCTTGTGATATACGTGTTACACGCGGAACCGTAGCTACGTAGCCTTAGCACCGGCGGTGCTAAGATCCCGTACTACACGGTCACGTCAAAGATACGTATCCGTTTCTGGATTCGGCTACGTTCCCGCGAATCTCGGCTTCGGCTCCGCTCGGCTTCTTTTAATACACATCTTTTACAATTTGTACTGGTCTATTATTTTTGCCTCCAACATAATATTTGCATCTAATTATTTTTGATCTCTTAAATTTTTATTTAAAATGCCAAAGTATGGAAACTGAAATTAAAAACTCACCCCTTGCATTACATTCGGGGGTTTAATAACACGCATAAAATCTACACTTAACGTCACGGTCACGACTGGATCCGATCTACGTATAAATAAGATACGTATCTCCGTGTACACGTAGCTACGTATCTTAATTACACGTAGCCGAATCACACGGAGCAAACGGAGCGGATCTCCGTTGCCGAATTACACAGCAACGGAGATTCGGCTACGGGTTCACGAAACACGGTCACGACCAGGAGCACTAGTTGGAAGTAGGGTTGCCAAATGTCATAAATAAGGCCCGCATCACTGCTAATCAAATCACTCTTCCCAATGTTTATTTACTTATTAACTTCTCATTATACGATTTATACGACACCCTTCGTCCTACAATAGCATGTCAACACTAAAATCAAAATAAATAAACTCGTCATTTCTTGTCGCTATCCTTCAAGGTCGCAAGAGCACTATCGACGAATCAGGAAAAAGTAACAATATTCCTATTGGGTATTGGTGAAATTGCCTACTTTAACTAGCACGTGCGCCATTACCGAGACGTTCCTGCATTGAATTTGTTCCACATCTGCATCCGCATCAGCTCCGCATCGACTTGATGCGGAGGCGGATGCGGATGCGGATTTTGAAAATGATGCGGAAGATCCGCGGTTGCGGATGCGAATATTCGCAACATCCCTGATCAGGACCATGAGTTTTACTTATGGAGTTTTACTTTTCCACGCGGAAATCGACGGTTTTGACGAGTTTTAACTCTATATTTCGCCACGAATAGGTACTATAAAAATAATTACAAAACAATCTGTCATGAGTTCATCAATCTTTTATCTTGACTTGCAAGAGCCGGAGTTTGAAAAAAATATGTAGTTATTTTTAAATGGTTTTTTCCAACATTGTCTAAAAAACACATTTTTCGATATTCTAAAGAAGTTTATGCTGTTAGATATGTGAAATCTACATATAACTGTTCCTATTTGAAGTCTCTCTCTAATAACTTAAGAGATATTTTAAATTTAAGCTTATTTGGTACAAAAGTTACTTTAGAAATTTTTTTATTTTGGACTAAAATTGCATTAGTTTATGCCGTATATTTCGAAGAGAGTAAATGGAGACCTGTTGCACCAAGTACCACCTAGAGCGAGGATCATTACCCTGTCCCGGCAAACGCCGGCCTATTTCCCCAAAAAGACGACGAGCTTCTACTCCCCACGGTCCAATCTCCAATGCTACCGGAACAAAGTCGTACGCCAATGCCAGTGCAGAGTATTTTACGTGCTTCTGCTTGGCAGCAGTCTCCGCCGCCGAACCAGCGCAACGTACGGTCTGTCCCAAAACCCACACCGGTCTGTCTTTGTATGCTTGTCAAGCCAAACGTCAAATGTCGAGCTTGTGTACTCGTACTTTAATAGCGGGCTGTCGAGCACTTGATGTGCTCGTGCTGGAGCTGCAGGTTATTGCCCGGGCGGATTTCCCCCCTTAATTTCATTTCATTTATTTATTTATACACACATACAAGCTTACAGCAATAACACCAAGACGCTTATGTGCTACATAATTTAACATTTACAATAGAGTTATCTACTAATAATAATTATACAAATAAATATATATAAACATTACAAAATTAAATTTAAAAACATATATAACCCAGAGGAAAATGTTCGTGGGGAGTCATAAAATAAATCAACCTGGGGCAGTTGGACTGACAGTTCATTTAGGAGTGAGAGTGCCCGATTGGTGGGAGCATTATCTTCTGCGCCGTGGCGGCAGAGCGCCACCCTCCCTGGCACCAGGTACACACGTCCTCGGCGCCGGAGCTTGCTTCCTTCTAGCTTACCTGTCGCTTTACAGAACCTTAGGACATCCCGAAGGTCGACGTCCCTTAGCTCTTTCTCCTCCAGCGTGCCCCTACCAAACACATTGTACCGCGCTACCGCATACATAATGTATTCCGCCAAAACATGCTTGCTGGTTTCTTCTAGCCCACAATGTGGACAGGCTGCCTCATTGCTTATACCCATCAGCTTAAGATGTTATACATATGTTATTTTAATACTATTCTGTGTTTGTTACTGCACGTGGGTAGACTGGGTAAGTATTTTTGTCTGCGTGCGCTCATGAGGGGCCCATGAGGGGGTCCTACGTTGGCTTCGGCTTTACGCCTCCTAAACGAACGCTAATGTTCCGTAAAGCATTGTATATTAAGGGCGGTAAATAAGAAATTACGAATGGGTGTGGATGCCCGAGTCGAAGACGAGGACTTAATTTTAACAAAAGTTCGTAATTCTTGTACCGCCCGTGATACAATGTTTTTCATCACATTTGCGAGGAAAGAAATAACTTACTAGGCAAATAAATAAACAATAATTATAAGAGGTAGTGCAGTCCAGTACATTACACCGTGTGAGTGGCGGCGCGCGCGTGGGGCGCAGGTCCTCCGGGAGCTCCGGGAATGTATGAAAATCCATTACGGCCATGAGCTTGATACAGCTCTCTAATACTAAGTATATAATATCAGTAAAATCACCATTTTCGAGCAGGTGTTATAAAAAATACCTTCCAATCCTGTTTTATTGTACACCATGCTTGTTATATTCTTCAGAAAACCGTTACAAGAACATCTTCTAGGTACCTAATATAACAAGTTCGATAACACACTTCCATCTTGAGAGCCTACTACAAACTACTTACGAAGTTATATCTCTGTCGCACTGATATACGAAATCACAAGCGTGAAAGGGAGACAAAACATCCTTGGTGGTTTGAGGGCCCTCTGACCGGTAAAAGTCCTGTTCCTGTTACGCTGTCTTGCAACGGAAAAATCGAATGATCGAAATGTTGTATCTTCTCTATTGCACTTGCCACGAGGGAAAGAGATGCAGAATCCGATATATTCTGCATCTTTTCTGCATTCTGTATGCTCTAATGCTATTAGCGTAGCGTGCTTTGCAAGCGCGGAAGCGAAGTGCTATGCATAAATAAGTAAGCTATCAAAATAATCAATCTGACCGCGGTTAAGCGGTAGGTATGATGACGCGTTTCGTCGGGCCCAATCCGTCGTATCGGGCTGTGTAGTATGATTAGTAAGTAAGTACTCGCGACACCTATATCTCGGCAACCTCTTGACCGATTTGGCTTATATTCGAATTTTAAAAAACTTTGCTTGACTATCCACGGCCCGGCTTCAGTACGGTTTAGCGTAAATCATTCTTAAAAGATACTACCTAAAAGTATATCAGTAAATGAAAATGTAGTAAGCGTGTTTGTCAAATTGTTCCTTAATATTTTTATTACCGGAACCGGTTTTTTTAACTTTATTTAAAAGTTTTTTTTTCTAATTAATAATCTTTAAATATATACAGTAAGTGTAACTTACCTAACTTACCTTAGCTACCTCTACCTACCTTAAATCTAAAGTAGGTCCTTGAGGCATTGTACCTAGGATGCTGGCGGCATTTCCTCGTTGTATCGCAATGCTGATACGAGTAATAAATAGTAATAGTACTTATAGCATGACATCATATTTAAGAAAAAAATAAATAAGAAAAAAATAAAAATCGCATAGGTATACGAGGTATATGGTGGAACAATTCGGGGCCACGAGTGTGCTCTCGGTAGCTCAGTTGGTAGAGCTTGTAACTTACTGTAAGTACCTATATATTGTGTTAGTTACCTATATCTGAAATAGTTATCTGATATATATAATTATATTTTATTTATTTGTTTGTATGTCTTTCCCAAGTTTCCCATCACGGACGATGTGCCGGACCTTTGGGAGGCGTACGCGGATTTAATGAAATGATAGAGGTACACGCGAATGTTACACCTGCCAGGGTGTATGGACTATTGAGAGTAAACGGAATCTAAAATATACTGGACTATTAGATGAAAGTGGTGGACTAAATAACTGAGTAATGGAGGATAAAACCAGACGCCTGCCTAATAAAACTGGAAACTTAAGGATTGAACCTATTTCGAATTTGGTAGGCTCCGCCTAAACCAACTGGACGCCTGGCAAATAAAACGATATGCAAATTTATTTCCGGCAGACGGTGACTCGCCCACATAAGAGGGGCCCACAAAAAACGACATCTAACATGGCTCAAGGGCAACATCGGTATGAGGGCTGGGGGTAGAGAGGTGTCACTGGACTTTAAACATATAGCCAACTCGCCACTTAGGTTTCCACATCTACCCTCGAGAACACAGCTCTCGACCCCACTCTGAAAGGCAAACCAGAGGCGGAGGACTCGGCCGGATGAAAAAATCCCCCAGGAGCACTCCGGTGGGGTCACTACACTCCAACAGCTCGCCACAAGCTTCCCTGCGTTGACTGATTGCACCGGTCGAAACCAGTAGGGTGAGGTCATCACATCCCTACTGGAAATTTACAGGGCAAGCGTGAAGCATACCTACGAGATGGTCCGACGTTTTTAAAAGTCACAAATTACTTCCAAGGATCCGTTAGGACGGCAGAAGACAAACCAGACTGGAGTGTACTTCATAGAAAACCGACTTATGGTGATCAAGATCAGGAGGTTGCGATTGCAACGTAGAAGCGAAATATCTCAAGTGTTGTGTTTTTGTTGGTGAGTAAGGTCGTCAGAGCTCCAAGAGGATTCGCTGTGTTGACAGCTAAAGGGGCAAGCTTTGCTCCGTGGGTCCCCAGCTGTCAACACAGTGAAACCTCTTGGAGCTCTGGCGACCTTACTCACCAACAGAAACACCACACTTGAAATATCTCTAAATCCTCCTATTTTTAAGGGTCGGCAACGCGCATGTTTTTTTTTTTTTTTATACTACGACGGTGACAAACAAGCATACGGCCCGCCTGATGGTAAGCGGTCACCGTAGCCTATGGACGCCTGCAACTCCAGGGGTGTTACATGCGCGTTGCCGACCCTTTAAAAACTTTAACACTCCTTTTTTGAAGAACCCCATATGTTGCACACATACCTATTTTCCGCAAAATGACATCCAAGTTTTAGAAATTGACTAACTTACATAGTAAAGCTAGTGACATTGCCTTTTATAAATACAGTTATTTTGCACATGATCATCAACGAAGCTATCTAGTGTCAGCAGTGAGGCGAGAAAGTTCACCGCCCCAAATGGAACCGGTCTTGAGCGAATGGGTGAATGGGTGAAGGTTACGTGGAATTGGGTCTGAATGGGTAAGCGTGTTGGATAATACGGATTGTGAAGATTTATTTGTTCCTTCGACTACCAGTCTACAATTACACATACCATCCCCCTGATTTTTTCTAACGAAATTTGGTACTAAAAAGGGAATTTTTAACTATTCTAAAGTTAAGGGCTATAAAGCTTGATTTTCTTATTAAAGCCTTAACTACATTGGGATGGAATGAGATTAGTCCGGTTTCCTCACGATTTTTTTTCTCCTCCAAAAAGCGATTGGTAAATATCAAATGATATTTCCGCCATAAGTTCCGAAAAATTCGTTCGTAACTGAGTTAAGGGGCTGAGACAACACCCAATTCATGTTTTTTAAACAGTGTTTTAAGAAAAACTTGGTATTTTAATACTGTCAAAAATTATATTTTAAAATTTCATCATATTGCGAAGATCCTAGACAGAGCCGATTTTTGAAATAACGAAATCGGCTCGATAGAAAACAATTGCAAAGATTGAGAAATCACCTCGATAGAAAATAATTGCAAAGATTGCTCTTAAATGTATGTATGTAGTAAACTCTTTATTGTACAAAACACAGAAAAATTAAAATTTACAAAAGGAAAACAGTGAGTACAAAGGCGAACTTTATTCATCATTAAACGGTTATATGTCCTTATTTGTTTGACTTAGGTAGGAGTATGCAATTAAAATCACAAATCGAGTATACTCATATTTAAAAATAAAGACGAGTCACATTTCACAAATAGTCCATGGTTTTCCTTATTTTAATAGTTTTGGTGTTTTTTCCTTCTAAAACCAGGCCGGCCGGTTATAGTGCGATCTCGTTTACTCTGATACAAATAGACAGTGCGCGATGATGCAGCTGTTTTCAGCCCCTTAAACATCACAACAAAGATTAAGGTCAATGTGGTTAAATTCGTCATAGGGACTATTCCGTCTAATACTTACTGCGTTAAATATAAACACAGTACGTAGCTGCTGACTCAGTCTATGAACTCAGGGTAGCCTCATGTGTGCTTTATGAATAAAGTATGTCCATCTCGCTCCTACCATTACGCTGACAGGAGCGAGACGGACATATCCCCGAACGCAGCAGTCGCTATCGAATACGGCCACGTACAGTCGCCATCAGATATATCGGAGCGTCCGAGGTGGTCATAAACATCTGAACACGCCTCTATTGTCAAGGCGTTAGAGTGCTTGTTCAGATATTTTGAACATCTCGGACGCTCCGATGTATCTGATGGCGACTGTTCAACTCACGGTAAGCACATCGAGCAGGGAGCTCTGTGTACTATTTTATTTAATACTAAGACGGTGACAAACAATCATTCGGCCCGCCTGATGGTAAGCGGTCACGGTATCCTATGCCTGCAACTCTAGGGGCATTACATGCGCGTTGCCGACCATTTAAAAAAAGTATTCGCTGTGTTGACAGCTAAAGGGGCAAGCTTTGCTCCGTGGGTCCCCAGCTGTCAACACAGTGAATCCTCTTGGAGCTCTGGCGACCTTACTCACCAACAGAAACAACACTATGTTTATAGACAACGCATGCGAGTATTAGATGGAATAGCCCATGTAACGAACTTAACCACATTGAACACACATCCCTCTTTTTGGGATTACAATACCCACAATCACTGTACTGCCGCCTGTATAGTGTATGAGCATTTTCAGAAAAAAGTGCACCATTTTGAAAGTGGATCCTCTATTTTCCATACAAAAAAATGAGTCAGGTTCGTAACGGCACAAAAAATGCATTACGAAACTAACCAAAAAAGGGTCACTCTTTTTCTTTTTCCAAATCATAGTACTCGTGATACTGGTTATACAAAACCCAAAACTTCCTATATTAAAAATGAAATGGTAAGGTGCAGTATTCGGGTAATTCCGAATGTCGGATAATTCTGACCTATATTTCCATCTTATTAGAGTTCATTTTCGGAATTACCCGACATTTTTCGACACCTTACACTTTTTTTGTACTATCGCGTTCACAATTGCATGGGCAGTTTATGAATGAATTCATTAATAAATTGCTCATGCACTTTTGAAATGAAATGATTTATTCATGTAAGTACCTATGTGGAAAATGGGTTACATTAGCCGTTATCGATGCTACTCAAGTTGGCCCACCAAATTCTACCTTCTCAGGCGTACATACATTGAACGCGTGTGTACATCCTATGCGTCCCACACGGGCTTACCCCAAGCACGAGACGCATTGTGCTATCTACTTAATTATAGCACAAACACTGAACCCCGTGAGCTGTTAGTTCTACGTGTTGCCACTAATTTGTGACCATTGGTGATGAAAAAAATTAATTAATAAATAAATTAATTTTTTCCCCATCATTTTAAAGCAGGAACGTTAGCGAACGATACCATTTATTTCTCAGAAATTTCTTTCACGAGGGATATGGTGGAGAAATTCGAGGCCACGGGCGTGGTATCGGTAGCTTAGTTGGAAGAGGGATGGGCTGGTATCCCAGAGTCGCGGGTTCGAGTACCGTTTAAGTTCATGAATTTTTCCACTTTTCCTTTTTGTATGAGAAAAAATTCTCCATATTTTACCAGTAAAGTAGGTACCTCCAGTAGGAGTGAAGGATGGCTCACACTAGACGTGACGGGACGGGGCGGGACGGGACGATCCGTCAGTTTCTATAGAAAACGTCACGTGACATCCGAGGGCTCCGACCTATCACGTGATTCTTTCTATACAAATTGACAGATCGTCCCGTCCCGTCCCGTCCTGTCCCGTCCCGTCCCGTCCTGTCCCGTCCCGTCCCGTCCCGTCCCGTCCTGTCCCGTCCTGTCCTGTCCCATCCTGTCCCGTCTCGTTCTAGTGTGAGTCATCCTTTATCTGTTTGCTGTGACAAGCGAGCTCTAGACTATATTTGTCCATCAGTTATGTCGTCAATGTTATGTCGTGTAAACCTAGATTTAGCCATGATTCTGCAGACCAGTTTGTCGGGATGTTTACTTACTTACCGGATAGAGAATTGTCGTTTTAACTTCACATGTTACCGTTCATAAGATAGATAAGTGTCCATATATGTGCATATACCTGTAGAATGGGCGTGGGGAGGTAGGAGTACAGCGTTTTTTTCACCTGACTAGCTCGGAATACGCTCGTTTATCCTTCAATAGTAGCGGGGAAAAACGCATTTTATCCACTAGTGGAGCAAACGAATTTGACCTTGAGTTTTGAATGGTTTCTGAAAGGCAGTGCGTTCGGTTAGTTCCGAAAATCACTCATAAATCCAACAAAATAAAGTCTATTTTCGACTTTCAGAAATGCTCGAAAACTTAGGTATGTACACTATGTACCGCTAACTCAATTTAGGGTAAACGCTTCACTGATTCCAAATTAAAGATGGATGCCATAACAGAACTGCAATAAACGTAACAGATTACGAATACTTGGAAAACAGCTGTTTATGTTTGGGAAAGTGGAAATGGCGTGATATCGGAAAATTATGTAGCAGAGTCTACGTGTGTAACATGTTTAAAAAGCATATTCGGTTTGAAAAAGTTAAACGGTTTCGATTTCACTTTTAATAGTTTTAATCTATTGCTAACCTTGGTCAGACTATACCAAAGGGGGGCCGATTTTGGGACTTAGTTTTTTTTTTTTGAAAAATGCAAAAAACATAGGGGTTACAAAAGACTTAGAATAATTTTCAAGATTTTGATGAAATAACCACTTTTTTCTTAATAAACTTTTCTCTGAAATCAAAAATGGCTGAGTTAGAGGCCTTCAAAGGTTGAAGTTTTTGAAGGGACTTGTAAAATTTTCATCGAGAGTGGTGTCATTATAACAGTATTTTTAAATGATTGTAATGTGTAGATGGCGTCAAAACAAGCATCTTTTATAGGAAAAACTTTTCTCTAAACTTAAAAATGGCCGAGTTAGAGTCCTTCAAAGGTTGATGTTTTAAAATGAGCTGGGAGTTTTTACTTGCTCGGCTCGCGCGCTGTAAGGTCGCAGCAGTTCTACCTAACACTCCTCCTCGCTTCGCTCGTCGTCGTACCTACACCGACCTTCCTTAAGGTGCCATTCTGTAAAGCATTTTTTATTAAAAAAAAGTCGGTTTTGGCGCTTCGCCGGCCGCTGCCGCGGCACGCTCGCTTCGCTCGCTCGGCTCGCGCGCTGTAAGGTCGCAGTTCTACCTAACACTCCTCCTCGCTTCGCTCGTCGTCGTACCTACACCGACCTTCCTTAAGGTGCCATTCTGTAAAGCATTTTTTATTAAAAAAAGTCGGTTTTGGCGCTTCGCCGGCCGCTGCCGCGGCACGCTCGCTTCGCTCGCTCGGCTCGCGCGCTGTAAGGTCGCAGTTCTACCTAACACTCCTCCTCGCTTCGCTCGTCGTCGTACCTACACCGACCTTCCTTAAGGTGCCATTCTGTAAAGCATTTTTTATTAAAAAAAAGTCGGTTTTGGCGCTTCGCCGGCCGCTGCCGCGGTGCCGCTGCCACTCTCGATGAAAATTTTACAAGTCCCTTCAAAAACTTCAACCTTTGAAGGCCTCTAACTCGGCCATTTTTAAGTTTAGAGAAAAGTTTTTCCTATAAAAGATGCTTGTTTTGACGCCATCTACACATTACAATCATTTAAAAATACTGTTATAATGACACCATTCTCGATGAAAATTTTACAAGTCCCTTCAAAAACTTCAACCTTTGAAGGACTCTAACTCAGCCATTTTTAAGTTTAGAGAAAAGTTTTTCCTATAAAAGATGCTTGTTTAGACGTCATCTATACATTACAATCATTTAAAAATACTGTTATAATGACACCACTCTCGATGAAAATTTTACAAGTCCCTTCAAAAACTTCAACCTTTGAAGGCCTCTAACTCGGCCATTTTTAAGTTTAGAGAAAAGTTTTCCAATAAAAGATGCTTGTTTTGACGCCATCTACACATTACAATCATTTAAAAATAGTGTTATAATGACACCACCTCGACCAAAAATATTCTAAGTCCCGGCCCCCCCTTTGCTACAGTCCAACCCTAACCTTGTGTAGGCGTAGGTCAAATACGTTGGTAGTGTCTGCTACATGAATTTGAACATTAAAAACTTCAACACTCGTTTTTTGAAGAACCCCATACTATAATTCTTCGAGAAAACCCCGACAGCTTCACAGCTCATTCCACAGCCAGAGCGTCAGCGGAAGGAATTATAGAAATTATAAATTATCATTCCACCCATTACGTGCGTCACTTCACTGTACATACCTAATTAAAAACGTTATAGCTTTTTAAGGGATGACTTACACTTGAACGGGACGGGACGATCTGTCAGTTTCTATAGAAAACGTCACGTGACATCCGAGGGCTCCGAGCTATCACGTGATTCTTTCTATAGAAATTGACAGATCGTCCCATCTCGCCCCGTCCCGTCCCTTCCCATCCCGTCCTAGTGTACAGTCCACAGGTAAAATATTATAACTATAGCTATAACATATAAATTGTAAAGATTTTTTCTCTACTTAGTATATGACATCTCTCTCAATTTACATATAGTAGTGTGGTGCCTACTTAAAAACTTGAATCAAAACATTTATTACAAATAATAAATGATTTAATTCATGCTTTAAATTTGTATAATTATAATATTTTACATCGAATTGAACGTTATCTGTATCTGATTCCAGGTCGAACATTCGGCCGTCCAATGAAGAAGATGATGCAAGCGCTGATCCCGCTGGCCATGGCCATCGGATCCGCCGGGACGTGGGCCGTGGTTGCAGCCCTTATAGGAGCCAAGACTTTAGTCGTCACGCTCTTCATATTGAAGCTTCTACTAATGGCTGGAGCAGCAAAGGTAATACTAATATATAACCCGGCGCCGTCAAACTCAATGACCGACCATGGTTAGATCTGGACTGATGTGGTCGGGTGTAACTTTTTATTGTGTCTGCGAATGTTCTTTTTTTATCTTTGAGTTTTTTGTCTTATTCTTTCCCTAATTTTATGTCTGTGTGCTTTATTCGGTATTGTTTGTTGCTCTCGACAGAGATTGCTCACAAAATGGTCTCATCGGAAGATCAGCGCTGGCATGCGCTAGCAATACACTGAGATGAGACCATTTTTGTAATACATGTGTTGTTTGTTAGATCTGTTTTTTATTTGTAATTTTAATTTTAATTTTTGTACGTTGAGTAATAATGCCGCAAATATATATTACTCGTAACAAACTATATACCGCTTACAAAATTTGACACGTATTTCGTCCTCCTTATAGTACGGGTCTTTAGCATGAAGTATATTATAGGATATCGTATGGCAAAAAGCAACTTGATATGAATGTAGCTCATATAGACGCTAAAAAGTTTTTTAACTTTTATGTCCAAAATTGCATCTTTTTTTTAAATCTATTGAAGTTAATACGGTCTAGCAACATACTTACAACTTACAAGACAACTATTATAGAGAATTTAATAGAGACTACTCGTATAATGTTGATTGATGCTTTTGTTGTAACTTTTGTCGTCTTTATATAAAACGTGTAAGACTGCAATTTGGGACACAAAAATAGGGAAAAAGGTAAAAATCACGTGACGACATGTTTTCACTTCCGGTTTTATTGTATCCCTATAAGCTACATTCATGCCAAGTATCATGCTTTTTGTAGTAACTTGTAGTAATTAGAGCTGGGAGCTGTAATATTAACAAAAGATTCTAGGAGAACTTCTGCAATGTAATGCAGAATATAATAATTAGGTAAGGTTCATGCCAATACCCGTTTTTGTTTCAATTATTTGATGGGTTTATTTGGCTGGTACCTGCTAAAGTAATTACAACCTAAAGACGAGTTGAGTAGAGTTCAGATTCAATTCTTTGGTGGGTTTTGGCAGGGTCGCCATGGTCAATTTTTGGTTTCTTAGATTAAAGTTATACATAAGCTAGGAGCTTAGGTTTAAATACTGTTTTATTTAATGTATGTGCTCTTTCTTCATACTATGTATATATGTAGATATTAAGTCTATTTACTAATGGGGAAAAAGAAGGCAAACCATATAATATTCTTTCTTACTCAAATTGACGAATAACCATGAGTATTTACCAATTTTAAAATTGAGGCTTAAAATGTTTTCTCATCTTATTTCTTCTGTGTATTTTATTACATATTATTTCAAGACATTTATCTATGTAATAGCCAGTTTACATGTTATTTACACAGGCAGTGGAACTCGTAGAAGCCGGATTTAAGAACAGACAGGCATATTACAACAGCTACCAGAATACACAACCATACGACCCGTACCAGAAACCCACGGAAGTAAAACCAGTGCCCATACCAAAACCAGTGGTACCAATTATGGTAACTTTTTAAGGAATATATAGATTTCCTCCTACCTGGCCTGGTTTCCTCTTTTAGCCTAGCTACGACTTATGTGCTTGCCATGAATTGTATTCGAAAGTATTTACATCTCGCTCCTACCACTTAAGAGCGACCGACATGCAAATACTATCGAATCGAAGAACTCCTGGCAAGCATAATGGAAAACACACTGACCTTTCCTTCTCACTTATGAGTCTTATGACCGCTTCTGTCGCTGGTCGCGGAAGATCGTGGCCGGCCTGGAAACACTCTTTTTTATGGCTTTGCAAAGAACACTCTTTACTGCCGATGTATTCTTAGATTATTTCATTGCTATTGCCTCTTTTGACACTTGAGAATCGAGAATAGGCTAGACGACAAATAAACACTTATATATAAGTCCGTCTGATAGATTATTAAAAAATATTCGACACGTATTTTTTCTTTTGTTCGTCAAATGAAAAACGACGGAAATACACTGCATTAAAGTTTCGCATGACGTCACAATTAGGTATAATTCTTACCTCTAAGTGACGTCACTAGCCCCCACCCCAGAACTTTGATGTTCTGTATCGTCGTCAATTTTAGTTAACTCGAAACAGGAAAAAACACGTATCTAATAAATTTGGATAATCTTACTGATGGACTAAACAGAATAATACTTTTTCAACATAATGTAAGCCAAATAATATCAAAACTTTATAGATTTAAATAAATATTGAATTAGGAAATCTTCGATCGGGGTTACTTACTTAAGAAAACTGAAAGTGCCATACATGTGCTTTTTATAAGTAGGTACTCTCTGTTGCAAGTGGACCCTACCATCACCTTAAAAAAAATCGGATAATCCATAGTTGTTGGTACTCACAATACAAACTATTTAAATTACTATGTTAGTACTTAAACTAAGATGCTGGGAGATCCAGTACCTAATTAGAATAAATAAATGTTATCTTCACTTAATTATGGGCATTAGGGCACTGCCCCATCTCCCAGTCATAACGGCCAGGAGACTGGCGACTGCCACGAACCCTGCAGAGCTTAGTTATCTCTATACAAACTAACAAAAAAAACAATGGAGTTTAAGGATGAGTCATAAAACGGGCCGGGGCGTGACACTCATGGTGTTGTGTTTCTGTTGGTGAGTAAGGTCGCCAGAGCTCCAAGAGGATTTTCTGTGTTGACCCACGGAGCAAAGCCCTTGGCCCGTTTGGCTGTCAACACAGCGAATCCCCCTTTTTTTTTAAAGGGTCGGTAACGCGCATGTAACACCCCTAGTGTTGCAGGCGTCCATAGGCTACGGTGACCGCTTACCATCAGGCGGTCCGTATGCTTGTTTCTCACCGTCGTAGTATTAAAAAAAAGGAGACCGAGGTCTCCGAGCTATCACGTATTTTTTAAATTAGAAATTGACAGATTCCGTCTCGTTGTATTGTAGTCATTTGTAACTCATCCTTTACCGCGGGCACTAATAGTGAAACGAGGGTATGTCGGCAAATTTTCAGTTTCAATTCTTTCAACTTGACAGAAGGATGAGTGGTGCCGTCTGGTGACCGACAATATGGTCGACCCCATTAGGCCGGTTTCTTATTTTGTTGTCGGTTTTTTTCGCGTCAGATTTTAATGAAGTTCCTTATTCTCTTCAAGATAGACCCAATTTCCCAATATGTCCGACAAATTGTTCCACTGAGTTACGAAATCGTATGGGATTTTTGTAACTAAATGGGAAATTTAGTACAATTTTTTTTGCACATTGGGATTTCGTATCTATCTAGCGTAGAATAAGTACAAAGAACATTTATTTTCGAAATATATACAGTAAGTGTAACTTACCTAACTACCTACCTCTTCCTACCTTAAATCTAAAGTAGGTCCTTGAGGCATTGTACCTAGGATGCTGGCGGCATTTCCTCGTTGTATCGCAATACTGATACGTTGTGCGAGGAAGCCACCAGCTCTTCGGTCACCAGTAACATCAACCAGACGTTTCGCGATTTCTACGAAAAATTTGCGTGCGTTGGGACCCCAAAATAATGGACCAATAAAAGAAGAAGGAACTCTACCTACCCAAATTACATACAAATCTGACTCGAAAAAAACAACAAAATAAAAATATGCCCATTAACGTTATCACGTAACAAAGATGTAAAAAGACAGCTTTATGTCGGTTGAAAACGTGTTTTACCACAATTACGAAGAAAGTTACCTCCGGTAATGGTTATTTTACCAGTAGTAACACGCTATCAAACAAGTAGAGTCAAACCAGGTTATGTCTTCCAAGCCAACTGTAAAACTTTCAAGGTATATTTTAAACGTCAAACTTGACGTTTACAGTCTGCGCTATCAAAATCTAAGAAACTTAGCAATCACGGACTCTAGGTACATACTCACTCACTTAGTCATACCAATAAATATACATCCGGTAGAAAAGAGGAATGAACTAAATTCTTTATCTATGAGTACACTCTTGGAATGCACAGTCTGAATAGACAGACCACAACATGGCTTAAAAAACTATACACCAATTTAAATACAGATATTGTAAAAAGACGATAAGGAGGCACTTCACTGCAAGTTTGGGGTTCGCCGTGTTTGCCAAATATTCGTGTTAGAGTCCGAACACCACGAATACGACATCCACACTTGGGTGCCAACAGGCGAGTTTGGAATTTGGGTGTTCGGGATGTTCGAGCAAATATTCACGAATATAGGCGAATAAACCCTCCACACATCGTCTATTCGGCCAAACGGCCAAACACAGCAAATACGCGAACCCGCGTACTGCGGTGAAGTGCCTCCTATACACGCATTGAGGCTCGGCCGTTTATTATGGGACCGGTTACATGCATGGCGATTCACCATCCGCTAGGATACACGCACCTACCACGAACATCGAAAATTGGCATTGACGGGAAAACCTCTTTGTCACTCCAATATGCAAGTGTGACAGAGATGGAGATACAAATACGCAATCGTTCGATTTTCGTGGTATAGGCCCATTAGGCCCTAGTATCGTCTTGATCGTCTTAGATCGTGAGTGTAACCGGTGCCATTGAAGCTCGTGACGTTGCATGGAATCTATTACATATTTTACAACTCTTTGATACTGCTTAGTAGTTATAATTCTTTGGTTATAAATAACTTAATATTCACTTAATGATCTTCAAAAACCGTCACATATGCCTCTTTTTTCCCAGAAAAACATAAGTTTTTTCCAATAAAAATAAGAAGCTGACAGCTTGTTTGGTATTTAATGATGTTTCTTAAGAATAAGGAGGTCAAGTTCAAGTGTCTTTAAAGTACGTTGGCACTTAGTAAATATATTTATCTTTAATAAATACAAATTCTCAATGGCAACATACAACCAATGTTACATAAGTGACTGTAGATTAATGTCAAAATGTCTCATAATTATCGATTTATTTGCATGCTGGCAACTTAGGCTCACTATAGTTTTTTTTAATTTCATGAACTACCCCGAAATCACACTTTTATTATTTATTATTTTAACTACTTATTGAAATTTTGTAGTTATGTGAACAATTGCATCTGAAATAAAGAATTTCATTTCATTTTTTTTCCGTCATTTCATTTCATTCGTTTCATTTCATAAGCGAGGATTATCCAAGTAGATTATGCATTTAAAAACAGAATAGCCCTTATCACGTTTCTGTTCTATTGAGTCATATTTGACATATTTCGAGCGACAGGTGAAAGTGACTTTCTAAGCGTGAGTGAGATGACGCAATCCGGGCAGTGGGTCAGAGCGAGACGGACGCGTGTTTTGGGTGCCGCAGGGTGCTAAATGACTCTTCACTAGGAATTGATTACAGGTTTTATAGAGAGAGTGTATAAAACCTGTATATATGATTGTTGAAAGTTTTTTTAACATTGATGCAAACTAGCTGTTCTTCTTAGAGTTTTCTCGGTTTATGTTACGGCTTAGGGAGCCGCTTTGGCAACTAATCCCAAGATTTAGCGTAGGGTCTAGTTTCACAAAAGTGAATGCCACCTGATCTTCCAACCCAGGTATACTAGGCCTTATTTGGATTCCGGTTTCCTCACGATGTTTTCCTTCACCGGAAAGCGATGGGTAAATATTAAATGATATTTCGTACTTAAGTTCAGGAAAACACATTGGTACGAGCCGGGGTTTGAACCCGGGACCATCGGATTGTAAGTCGCTAACTCTTACCGCTGGGCCATGAACGCTAACCCTTTTGCAACACTTGCCTATACATATGGTCTAAGAGCTGGCTACGGAAATAGGTACCTAGGTAGGTTATAGAGCCACTAAACCACTCTAGTTCGTGTGCCGTACTATCATTATTCAATAATCCGGATGCCTGGCAGCTGCCAGCGGTGGGTATGTCAGTGGTTCAGCAACAAAGGGGGTCAATTAACGATGTACATTTAATAGAGCTCTGAGTTTAATAGCTAAATTAATATAATAGCTAATTGCTAGGCGTTTTTATTGAGGCAAAATTGCCAGGTGACGGCCAAAGTGCGATAAAACGTGTTAAAGTTGTCTCATATATAAAGGCCTATACTTTCTCGTCAGAGTAGACCTTCAAAATCGTGCGTGCAAAAATACAGGCGAAAATATTCAGTCGATCACTTCACACACCCACCGCTGAACAGCAGCCAGGCACCCGGCTTAATTAATAATGCTAGTATGGCACACTAACTAGAGGGGTTACGTGGCTCTATTTCCGTGGCTACCTTGCCGTCTATTTATTTGCCTAACCTACATTGATCATTTTAGAACTTTTGCACAACCTTCAATTTGTTCAGAACGCATTGTCCAACAATACATTTATTTATTAGATTAAAAAAAACATTATCAGTTCAGACGTTAATAAGCTATTTTTTTTCAGTTCGGTGGCCTGGTGGCTTCGAAGCTGCATCACAAGCCAGCACCACACTACGCCCCTCCACCAAGCAAGGAGATACACCTTCATATACATAACGGTCACCATGGTGGACATCATGAGGAGGAAGTTATCCCTAACTTAAGTAAGTTTCTTGAATCATACTATCGCTCACCAGCCGGCGCCACACATATGGGTCTTGGCTTGTGTCTAAGACCGATATTACACTATAAGGTTACTATAGGGTTAGCACACTGTTAAATACTTTTTCCCATCATTAGCTAAGAAAGCGCTGTTTTGTCTTTTAAAACTAGCGTGGAAAAACGCATTTTATCCACATGTGGAGAAAGTAATTTGACCTTGCTCTAATTCCTAACTCTTACCACCTGGTTCAGTATAAGTGAGTCCTATATGGCCATATTAAATATGAGCAATTGGAGGTCACACCTTAAATTGGTCTTGTCTTATCCCGCACTTGGTAAGCTGTTGGCAATATCTAAGTACCTACCAGAAGCGTAATACTCTATGACAAAATTTTTAATGGAATTTTGAATATTCATATTCATATTCATTTATTCGTATTAATCATACATTGTCGACTTACGGCTATTATTATATACAATGTTTATGTCCAATTTTATTAAAATAAAATCCTCCTCCTCATAAAAATAGAATAGTTTCCTCAAGATAAATTATATGTGTATATGATTTGGAATCGTATGTAAGTTAGTCTTTATATTCCTCGCAATAGTGAGGGGGGAAATGTTGTATTACCTATACTCGGCGGCAAAGATTGTTCAACTCTCGTCCCTTGTGATGTGACCCTCGTAAAGCTCAAGATTCCAGTTATTGAATCTTTCGCTTGCTCGGGTCTCAATATAAGCCCGAGAGTTAAACAGCAACTTTGCCCCCTTGTATAAATAAATAACTATTAATTTTATAATTCTTACTCGTGATTAACTTAAGCATATCGCCAACAAACTGCTCGGCAGTTTGGGGAAACTTTACTTTTAAGTACCCACTTACGTGTAAGTATTTTCTTTACGTCGTGCGAAATCAAGTGACGTTTTCAAAAATAAATGAATACTACATCCAAGGTCCCCCTAACTAGGAGTTAGCTGTCCATACTAAAGAAACTCATAACTCCGGGTTAAGGATGACTCACTAGTGTGAGTCATCCCGTCCCGCCCCCTCCCGTTCTAGTAACGGGAGGGGGCGGGACGGGACGATCTATCAATTTCTATAGAAAGAATCACGTGATAGATCGGAGCCCTCAGATGTCACGACGTTTTCTATAGAAACTGACAGATCGTCCCGTCCCGTCCCGTCCCGTCCCATCCCGTCCCGTCCCGGCCCGTCCCGTCCTAGTATAAGTCATCCTTTAGTTGACTATCTGAGCATGCGCTCTACTATAAGTACACTCTTGTCATAGCCGTAGAGTGTACTCGTAACAAGATGTGTTTAGCTATTTGTGATCACATAGGCCGCTTTGATGTATATGATGGCGACTACGAACCGGGAATAGACCCCACGACCGGTTTGGAAGACAGTTTACCGCTAGGCTACCCACATACAGTAAAGAGAACCAGCTACATAACTTATGTAATACTTAAATAACGGTATTAAGGGGTAACATGCACGACCGTGAGCTTAAGGAATAATTTAACTGAAATAAGTACAAGGAAAAGAGTAATTATTATTAAAGAACGGGCAAATTCGAGTCGGGCTTGCCCACCGAGGGTTCCGCATAAAGGATGACCCATTTACGACCTTAGGTACCGAAAAATACTGGTAGCGGAACTCTCAATGTGCGGCAATTATACGGTTTTCGGATTCTCTTTTGTACTACTTGACCTCAGACTATGACTTCACTGACTATTTTGCTCCTACTAGGGTTGAAAGATTGAATAGAAAACACATGAAAATTTCCAATTTAGCAAAGAAATATGCTATAATGCCCAAATGTACAAGCACGATTGGTTATATCGTTATATTCGTCAATAATAATGTGAAAAAGTTTCCTATATATCCTAAAAACTATAACTTTAGTATGAAACTTGCTTTGCCATATTCGCTATCCGCTATCGTGCACCTTATTTGAAGATTGAAGCCAGAACAAGCGGTCTATTTTAGAGGGATGTTAGGAACATCGCCAGTTATCTAGATTTTATTTTTCATGGTAATTATAAAACATTCACACATTCCTACGTTTAATAAATTCTGAATGTTACTCCATCTAGTGGTCACTAGAACAGTCATTTTGACAGCACTAACGTCGAGTTATAGTGTGACATCTAGCGTCAAGTAGCTGAACTAAAATCACACCGAGTAAACGTCGTGTATTTTACAAGCTTACGTAACATACCGCTAGATGTCGTATTTACATAGTGCCTGATAAAATATACCTTATAGCCCTTACATATAACGTTTCTTTTTGAAAATCTATACAGATTATAAATTTATCATATTTGAACTGTTACTTTTTCCTATTATTTATGTAGATGGCGTTATATTATAGGTTTTTTAGCCTGATATGAAACGTAAATGTGGATAGGTAATAAAACCAAATTACTTACATAGGCTTCTTCTTCTTCTTCTTCATAGCGTTTTCCCGGCTTGTGCCGAGGTCCAGAGAGCCTGGGGCCCGCTTTAACAACTAATCCCAAGATTTACTTACATAAGCCCCAATCTTTATTTTTAAATCGAGTCTATTACTTTTATTAATTGTATTTTCTTCATTTCCTTAATGTGTCTCTGTGTGTATGTTGGCGGATCTCAAAAAAACCTTAATAATACTATTTTTTTCTTTACAGCATCATGGTCCCGCGATACAGGCGTCAGTTCACCAGCCAGCATATCGTCAAAGCTGTCAGCGGAGCCCTACAACCCGTACCTGTATCTACAGGGCCCTCAGACTATAAGGACACCCTACGGAAACTATATTAAAGTAGACTGATATAATTAAAGGGTTGTACACGCGATGCCGATTATCGCATGCGATTTTTAATACCCATTTTTAATCCGTAGCTCCTATCGTGTTCAAAATTGCATGGGCAGTTTATAAATGAATTCATTCAGTAATTGCCCATGCACTGAAATTAAACACTTTAGAACGGATTAATCGCGTTTATTAACAGCCCTTCACAGCACTCTTTGATGTGGAGTGCTGTAAAGAGCTCGAAACGGACGGTCATGGTGTTAATAAACGCGATTAATCCGTTCTAAAGTGTTTGATTTCAATGAATAATCGAGCACACAGAAGACAATATTATGCCCATGCACTTTTGAACGCGTGTGTACAGTCATGAGCAGAAGTATTTGAGCGGATGGGGTGTTCAAAATGCATTCAAACAAGGTCGTGCCAAGATAATTTTGAATATCTCGCATAGTTACTTCTGTTGCTTACTGTATTGGAAATCGCATGCGTTGTGTGTAAATTATTTACTTTTTATAGAAGTTTATGTAGTTGTATATAATTAAATGTCTAATTATTTACAGCTACGTACACTGGTTTATATACACACATGTCATGACGTCGAGCTTTCCATGATGCGTTCAAGCCACATATTTCGATGTTATTATTTAGATATAATAACAAAAAATTTTTTGCAGGTAGCAAAAAAAAAAAACATTATGCGGGTTTTGAACGTATCATAGAGTGTGGGTATACTTAAACCTCTTAATTGCCATTCTCCGTAATGCCAATAAAAATATATTTTTGGAGAAAAGATGCTGTTCCAAAAATAAAAGGCGGATAAAGATATTGCGGGGCTATCACAGCTATGTCAGATAAACGTCAGTTCATACAATTAACACGTGGTTCTGATAGAAGTACTAAACAACGTCGTTTGTACTTAGAAGAATGGCCACGGGCGTCTTGCCTGTTACTAAGATTGCATATACTCGAGAAATTCGCCGGCATATAGATAAGGCCTACCTACTAGTTATGGCGTTAGCCGCGTAAGCTGAAGACCCGAGTTCGATCATCGGATTGGCCTTCGTCGGTGTTGGTCTTTTTCTTTAGTATCTATTTTCAATTTATAATTTATATATAGTAGTGTTACTACTTTAATAACAAATCAAAAAATATTAAATTAAATAATTTGATTTGTGTCAACAAAAAGTTTTAATTAACACCATCATTAGGCATTGACAAGGCCTGTCAATTCCCAGTCCGTTTGGCTAAATGGTCTAAGGTTATTGACGATAATTTAAAAGGTGCTTTGATCCTTAATAAAGTATGTGAATGTACGATTCATTCTTTTGGACTATATAGAGTGCATGAATACAGCGGGAAGCACAATCCCGTTGCCCAAAAAAGTGTCAACTAGATTAAGTCTTCAAAAATCCTCCTACTTTGTATAATAATTATACTTTGGCGAGTAATAATTTATTAATGTTTTACCCCAAAACGAGGATGTTTGTTACCAATTGTATTTTTAAATAATTGATGTTACTTATTTATTGATATTGCCTAATTTATTTGTAATTGTTTATAATAAAAACCATATTACCTAATACTTGTTTTGATTTTTAGGGTTCCATACCCAAAGGGTACAACGGGACCCTATTTCATAGCCCCTGCCTGTCCGTCCGTCTGTCACCAGGCTGAATCTCAAGAACCGTGATAGTTAGACCGTTGGAATCTTCACAGATTATGTATTTCTATTGCCGCTGTAACAAAGCATGCTAAAAAGCTGAATAAAATAAATATTTAAGGGGGCTCCCATACAACAAACGTGATTTTTTGACGTCTGTATGTGTGTATGTATGCTTAAATCTTTTAAACTACGCAACGGTTTTGATGCGGTTTGTTTTAATAAGATAGAGTGATTCAGTGGTGGGTCGCTATTAATGAATAATTAATAATCAAATTGTAAATCAGACATTTTTCATCATTGTCGGTGAAAAGGAGACCGACCCTAACAAATCAATCTTCAGTATAACCAAGTATAACTATGCTATTGAACATTTAAGTATTGTTTGTAGACGTTAGACCGGCGCCTGCGCATGCCGATGTCAAGGCCGCCCGGCGACCGAGGCTAAGAGCAACGATTAAAACTACTCAGTATATCTTCTGAGGCTGTGATATCACAGATTTACTATCATTTAATTGGTTAAATTCAATTGCAAAAATTTATACAAAAAGGAACATAAATAATAGAGAAATGGAAGTAAAAATAGAAATAAATTATAAAAGATACTAAATAAGAACTAAAACTATCTTAACCTATGGGGCCTAAACTATATTTACATATGTCCCCAATGCTAGCGGAATATGGTAGAGTGCCCATAAAGCTGGCTGCATTACCTCGCTGAAAGGCAATGCCAATCAATACGCTGAGCGAGGAAAGAGCCATACCTATAGATTTTAATCCTAATTTTGCGTTCCCTAATACTGTTTGACATAATGATCATTTGTCCTAATAGCCTAACATCGTTTTAACCTACTTTTCTACCCGCGACTCGAATCAGTGTTAGGTCACGGTTCTAACATTAACCTAACCAGCTTTTCTAACAACGATTCGGTTGTGTTAAGTCATTTTTGGGCAATAAATCGATTATGGCAAATTATCGTTATGACTATTGATCGTTAGGGATTATGATCATTAGGACAAAACAGTAAGGCAAGTTATTTTAGGACAAACGATATTAGGGATGTCTTACATTTGCAGAGAGACCCGAATTGGCTTTCGTTTTCGCCACAAGCACTTAAAAGGAAGGTACTAAGAATTAGGCAAGCCGGTTTGATTCAAGTTCTATGGACACCTGCAACTGATAGATACTCGTCTTTGTCGGCTACCAGTCCAAACCAGTCGTGAATACGTACCTTATCCCTGGCACTAGGTAAATAAAAATAAACTACAAATGTAATAAAAATTGCTTTTTCTTACACAGCGCTAGTTACTTTAAACTACTGCGCCAATTAAGACATAACTCGTCGGGTTACAACCGAGCAACGTCAACAATGCAATAGTAACTTAATTCTCAATGTGCCTACCGCGCAGCTAAACCTAACCAGCGTAAAAAGATCTAGGTACTAAAGACCTAACCTCTGTAATAACGGGGTTAAATTCAAAACGAGCCCATTCCGTTCCAAACTGCGCCTCTACCAAATCCCCTTTATTCATTGTTAGCAAACAAAAAAGGTTCGGGCACGTTAAGAGTTTCTTAAATTACGACTCTATGGCTAACGTAACAACGAAAATTATGTTACTTTGCTATTCCGCCAAACGTGCTAGTCAATTAGTGCCAACCCGTTATATACCTACTTGCGTATTTTTTGCATGCAATTAATGTTCCCACCCTCCCGCCGCCATAGAGTCATTTATGCAATCAGGCGTTACTTTGCGGAATTCCATATTAACAACGAAAATAATGTTACTTTGCTACTCCGCCAAAAGTGTTAGTCAATTAGTGCCAACCCGTTATACCTACTTGCGTGTTTTTGCATGCAATTAATGTTCCCACCCTCCCAGTCATCTCCCAGTACAGTTAGTAGTACAGTTGAATGTAGCGTCATCACCGTTATTACGGGGTAGAATGGGGTGGCCAGGTTATAAATATGGTTGACCAACAAGATCTCCTGCATCTCCTGAGGATGCCTCGTACAGAGGCGAAATACGTGTCGAGTTTTGTATTATTGGTGGTGGTGTGTTATATGTATTTGCGTATTTATTTTTTGCGGCGGAAGGTTGGGAACATTAATTGCATGCAAAAAATACGCAAGTAGGTATAACGGGTTGGCATTGGCACTAATTGACTAACACTTTTGGCGGAGTAGCAAAGTAACATTATTTTCGTTGTTAATATGGAATTCCGCAAAGTAACGCCTGATTGCATAAATGACTCTATGGCTATTGCAATAAGATTTAATATGAAATAATTAAGAAAAAAACACACTTAGCACGGTGGTCTCTAGAATTTACCTGAGAGAAATATGGCACGTGCTTAAGAAATAATTTATTTTTAAACTTTTTTCTTAAGGAATAGAGTTTACAATGGCTAAACAGCTAAGTGTTGTTTTTTTTTTGCTTATTCGGCGCCGGCAACAGTGAGGCGTCATAGACAGACAGATAATGCTATTGTTGAATACAGTTGCTTTGTTGTATGCTAATCCTAGGGCTCAGCTGAAAAGATACTAACTATACCATGACGTCTTAACGCGATTCAGTTTAGGTTTTTAACTGTGCTCAGTTGTTTGGCAGCGACTCAGTTTAGGTCCTAAATTGAAATGCGATACGACGTCATGGTAAGGCTCCAGATTATTCCTGTGGACCCATAAGTTAAGGGCTATAAAGGATCGTACCCATCCGATCCGATCCAATCCGGGACGATCTGTCAGTTTCTATAGAAAACGTCACGTGACCTCCGAGGGCTCCGAGCTATCACGTTATACTTTCTATGTATATAACCTGACAGATCCTCCCGGATCGGATCGGATTGGTGTGTCTTCCTTAAAGGTGCGTTGTATGGCTACATTGACTATATACTTCAATCAAATCTGTAAGTCTTGAGAATATAGTTACTACCAAATTGTTAACCAAGATTGTTATTGTTGTTAGTCATTAGCGTTTCCAGAAGTATTAGAAGAAACGCATCCCGTAAGCGACATTCTCGTTTTCTGGAGAACCCCATTCTTTCGGGAAAACCTCGGCAGTTCACTTCACAGACTCCTCCTTCCAACCTTTTCCTCTGCAATTCGCTGGATTCCTCTTACTATATAGGGGCCCCTTTCTCAAACAGTGTTAGACTTATGTTTTCGCTGGCCATATATGTTTGGGTATATCAGCCAGATCTGCCAATAAATATATGGGAAAGTCTGACGCATGCCCGACAGACACACCCACTACTAAATAATGCGAGTTAACCCTACCTACACTGCGGTGTGTGGGAGCATCTTTTGTGCGGAACCCTCGGTGGGCGAGTCCGGCTCGCACCTGGCCGGTTTTTTTATGGTGGATGAAGACACCGAGGCGCATTATAAGCGCATGTATAATTATAACCTAGTTCTCAATAATGGGGCAAAAACTAGAAATCCCACGAAGGAATTGCATTGATTGAATTATAAGGTCGCTGTGACGCCAGATTAGGTGTGGAGGATGTTTGTAATTGAAGGAAAATTGTCGTAATGGAAGCTAAGCCTGACAATGTCTTACTGATAAATTATGTCAGTGTTATCCTGCTCGGTAACTATAACTCGTTTTTAGGGTTCCGTAGTCAAGTAGGAACCCTTATAGTTTCGTCGTGTCTGTCTGTCCGTCTGCGGCTTAGCTTAGTAACCGTTAGTAGTAGAAAAGCTATAATTTAATATGAATATACATATCAATCATGCCGACAGAGTGGTTAAATCAAAAGTTAAAAAAAAATTTTTTTTTCCGTAAAGTGGGGAGTGATTTCTTTTTTCGTTTCAATCCTAGAGTGTGATGTATCGTTAGACAGGTATTTGAAAAAGAATAGGGGTTTGCTAAAACATTTTTTGATAAAGGGAATATTTTCGGAAATAATAAATAATTGCTCCGGAATATTGTCTTCTGTTACCGAGATTGTTATTCATTGATATTAAACACTATAGAACGGATTAATCGCGTTTATTAACACCGTGCCCCTACGTTTCGAGCCCTTTATAACACTCGTTTTCACAGTGTTAAGATTGTGTAAGATTGTGTTGTGAACGAGTGCTTCAATTCTTCAATTGCTCCTGTATCCCCCCAACTTTTGAACCGCATGTCAAAAAATAGGAAAAAAATCATGAAAATAGTGCTTTTTGAAAACTTCTAAGTAAAATAATTGAAATTATTTTTTATTTTATGCAAAAAAACGTATCTTCTCGGTTAAAAGCGCGTATTTATAAGTCATGAGCTGCAAGGATATATTTTTTATTGTTATAATCATGGTATCTATTAAAACCCTTCTTAAGTTCGCCTGTTGTACGGACGGTAAACTACGGGACCCTACACTGAGCATGGCCGACATGGTACAGTTGACTACGGGACCCTAAAAAAGGTAATAGGTACCTTTAGAGTGAAGCCGTTACATATGCGTATATGTTACGAACATTGCGAAGCCGGGCTAGCAGATTTTATATGCGTTATTTCATTATTAACGATTTTCACTTTAAAATGTATACCGGACTCAATACAGGGCTAGTACCACGAAATTCGAACGATTGCGGATTTGTATATCCATCGCTGTCACACTTACATATTAGAGTGACAAAGAGGATTTTCCGTCAATGCCAATTTTCGATGTTCGTGGTAGGCCTGCTGATGCTAGCGACAAAGCTTTCAACAGAATCACAACTAATCGTATCTAAGCATTTCGAAATACTGGAAACATGTGACGCCATACTTACTCAACCTCGTATCTGTAAATCTCATTTGATAGAGAAAACACCCGTATTCCTAGTGACAGAAAGGTGACATTTCCATCAAATGATTGCTGTACATATGAGGTTGAGTAAGTATAGCGACGATGTGACGCCATCATCTGACGTGAGTCAAATGCCAACTCGGCACAGTCACTTCTATTAACACGTATACATGTCGGACCTTATTACTGGGTAAGAAGGTTCAAAATCAAACACATGTACATACACATTTATGAAGCAGACCGGACTAACAGCAACCTTAACTGACTATTAGTAAACCTTATGGCGTTGTATTAAGGGTTACAAATAGTCAACAGTGTTGGCACAGCGGTTTAACCTTCGAGACACGTTTTTGAAGAAATCTTAAGATTCTTTGGACTAGATGTAGAATAAAGATAGGGGTGATGTCCCAATGTTAGACAGGTCTGTTCATTGGCTGAATGTTGCTTTTATTAAATAAATCTTCTAGCGTTTTCCCGGCTTATACGGCTCAGGGAGCCTGGGGTCCGCTTTGGCAACTAATCCCAAGATCCCGAAAGCGACTGCCATCTGACCTTCCAACCCAAAGGGTAAACTAAGCCTCAATGGGATTAGCACGGTTTCCTCACGATGTTTTCCTTTGATATTTCGTACATAAATCATAGGTACGAGCCGGCAGGATTTGAACCCGAGACCTTCGGATTAAAAGTCTCGCGTCGTACCGCTGGGCCCCTAAAAACCCTCTTAAGGGGCTACCCGGCATATTTCACTGTTTTTAAAGTGAACAGGCTTTGTTCAGCTCCAAGCACAACGCTTGAAAAAAATATATAATGTATTTGGTCTACATTTGGTTCTACTAAATTGTCGAAAAACATAATACATCAAGAGAAAAAAAAATAACCGTAAACCCTTTTTTCTACCTTAACTCTGTAACTAGTCCCGTATTATGTACGCATGTAGCATAACAGTAAAAACCTAAGTACGTCGTAAGTACAAGAAACTAAGACAAGCAGTATATATTTATGTTTACTTTAAACGCATCTACTAATTTTTGGATAGGTTTTGTACTTTTCGAGAAAAAGCTATTACACGCATTTTTCCGAAAACGCCGGCTCGAGATGCCTGCGCGGGCGACGGGGGCCAGTCGTGTAAGATGGCACTAGTAGTTTATAGGGCTACGTACAAGTACAAGCAGCTCTTCCTAGGTGACGACTTATGCTTATTGACGTATTGCATAACCGGTGAGGAAAGGAAGCGGGAGGGAAAGAAAGCTCAAATCGCCGAGGTCATTGGGATAGGGGACGGCCTTAACGCTCTTTTATTAAATAAATAAATAAATATTATCGGACAATGTTACACAAATCGACCTAGTCCCATGGTAAGTTCAAAAAAGCGTGTGTTATGGATGTTAGACGACGATATTTATTTACTTCAAAAACAGTTTACAGCATAACAGTAAAAACCTAAGCACTGTAACCATCACGCAACAAAAAAGACATAAAATTTAACGCTACTTATAATTTAACTTAAGCGACGTAACTACGTGGCTTCGTTGCGTCGTCTGATCAGGCGGAGGGTTCTGCAGGTTACCCCGGAACCGCCGAAACACGACACCCTTCGGCCAGAAGTCTGCGCTCGCGATGGTATCCATCAGCGGCCGCGGCACGCGCACCACAAACGAGCTGAAGTGCACGTAGTGACGCGACCGCAGCTGGTGCACCCTCAGCTTGTATTTGGTCTTCTGGCGGACGTACTCTAACACCTCGTCGGCCACGGCGGATATATATAATAGATAGAATCCATCAATCCAATCCACAAATCCACCAATCCAATACATAGAAGACATCCATAACTCGTGATTATGGGATGCGGATCATTCCTAAACATGTCGAGCTATTTTCGACTTTATTGACGTGAGTAACCCATCAGGGTTACGGGACAGGGGTCAGGTCAGGGTCGACTTTTCCAGCTGTCTATTTATAAATTTTTCTTAGACATATCAATGTCTAATATTCACGGGAGTTTTCTGTCGTGTGTCTCTTTCACTCGTGAAATAATCATATAAAGACGGCATCGTTTTTGCTCAACATAATATCTCTGCGTCTAAGACCCGAAACTCACTCAAATAAGGAGAGAAAACAAAACACGATGAAATAAAATGTTACAAGACACTATGAATGGTTTTAATACGGCATTAAAGCACCTTCAGATGAAATCTATCTATTTTGCATGTGTTTACATGTATGTATGCGGTGACGTCACCACCCGTCGCCCTTGAATACACGCTCACACATTTCATAAAGACTCAAGTAAACATTAGAATTAAATATACATGTCCTTTTAATATTAAACAGTCTTTAATTGCTAAATTATACGATTGATTCCATTTTGTGTTGAAATTATATTTTTCTCATGGCAACTAAGTAGATTTACAACTAAGTAGTTAGTTGCTGGAATGTCAGTTGTTAATATATTTAGCAAAATAGGATATTAGTATTATTAGTTTTAGTGATTTGGTTTAGAACTTTAGATGTCGTTGCACTGCCATCTTCTTCTGGTATTCTCTTACCATGACTTGCTCGCAACTGTATTCGGTAGCGACTGCGGAAAGTATGTCCGTCTCGTTCCTACCATTACTGTCCTCCTCCTTCCTCCCCATCCTTAAGTGTAACTTAGCTAACTAGTAACTACCTACTTCTACCTACCTTAAATCTAAAATAGGTCCTTGAGGAAGTGTACATGCTGGCGACATTTCCTCGTTGTATCGCAATGCTGATACGTTGTGCGAGGAAGCCACCAGCTCTTCGGTCACTAGTAACATCCATCAGACGTTTCGCGACATCGTATTCAAATTCTAATTAATGTCAATCTCTACGAATTTGTTGGCAAACTGTTACAAAACTGGGTATTAGCATTCAAGGCGTTTTTATTTTCATGACGTTTCACGTCTCCTTACATTTTGCAATCAATGCAGTTCTAATGTAATTCCAATTAATTTACAGGCAATTTCGATCCGTGCGTGGATATATTTTTTGCGTGAAAAACCTTATCCACAGCCGGCATTCGACAAAAAGTAGCGTATGTCTCTCTCCATCCCATCAACAAACAAACAGACTTACACACTTTCCCATCTATAATATTAGTATGGACTGGACTACGTAGGCCTTCAGGTTGGACTTCAGATGAATAGTGATAAAACTGAACTTCAGATGAACAGATGAAAGGTGATGACCAACTCTGTTTGAATCAGTGATGAAACATAGAGTCGAGGTAGACAGGCAGACTATACACTATGTTAACGAGTATATCTACTTAAGCCAGCTAGTCTCTAGCAACAGGCAAGACCAGGAAGTCGAACGGCTGGTCGATAACGCCTGGAAGAGCAACTGGGCCATGAAAGAGCTAACGAACGACGCGTTTTCACTTTAGTGACAGCGGAAGGTTCCCCTTTTTCTGTCACTAAAGTGAAAACTCGTCGACAAGTGTATTCTACCTGTCCTAACATACGAACTACGGTGCTCAAACATCGTTGCTCACACAAATTCAGAAGTCCAAATTGAAGGTTTACCAGCGGGCTATGGAGCGTAGCATTTTTTTTTCAAAACTACAACGGTAACAAACTAGCATACGGCTCGCCTGATAAGCCTAGTAAGCGATCGCGCGTTGCTGACCCTTTAAAAAGGAGGATTCGCTGTGTTGACAGCTAAAGGGGCAAGCTTTGCTCCTTGGGTCCCCAGCTGTCAATACAGTGAATCCTCTTAGAGCTCTTTAGGTATCAAGAGAACCGATCACATCCGGAACACCATTCTGCGCTAAAAACGTGCATTGCAGCCCTTGGCGATATAGCTGCTAGGCTGCCGAGTGGCAATGCCACCAAGTGGATCCCGCAAAACAAGCGTAGATGGGGCAGGCTCATACGGAAATGGTGGGATGACATGTAGTGAAAGTTTCACTTGTCGGACGCCAGTACAAGATCTCCTGCATCTCCTGAGGATGCCTCGTAGAGAGGCGAAACACGTGTCGAGGTTTATATTATTTGTGGTGGTTTGTTATATCCATTTGCGTATTTATTTTTTTGCGGCGGGAGGGTGGGAACATTGATTGCATGCAAAAAATACGCAAGTAGGTATAACGGGTTGGCACTAATTGACTAGCACGTTTGGCGGAATAGAAAAGTAAGATTATATTCGTTGTAAATGTGGAATTCCGCAAAGTAACTAACGCCCAATACATTACACACGCGCGCGCGCGTTTTGCGCGTATACATTACATGAACGCCTTTTGTAAGAACCGTACGTAGCCAAGATGCCAATCGCTAACCCTCAGTCGCGAACGAAACGCAACTGTTATTGTCGTATTATAAGGAGGAGTGATAGAGATTGCTAACTAAGATACGATAGGTAGCGTGCCGATTGGCATTTTGGCTACGCACCCTGGCCAGAGGAAGCACAAAATCGGAAGCGATGGAGATCAAGGGGAGAGGCCTTTGCACAGTCGTGATCGTGAGACAAACGTAGAGGTTAAGAAGAAGATTGACTGAACATTTTTTTTAGAGGCATATTGCAAAAGTGGGGAAATGTGATCATAATATACATACCTACTTACGCGATTAATCCGTTTTAAAGTCGTGATTTCATGTATAAAACTCTCTTTAAACTCGAACATCCCACTAATATTATAAGCGAAGAAATTATAGAGGGTTTTTGAAAGTTGCAATAGAGTATTAATTTAAGTACGTTGGAAGTTGTATTTATGCAATGTGATTTAACAACTTCGATATCGTGATGTAGAATATTTGTAATTAATGCAAACTCTATATGCTTCAAATACTTTAAACGGGTACTAATACATGGATTTCCCTTTTAACAAGCATATTACGGAAAATTTAATTTGATTATTTCCAACAGTAATTAATAATGTTCAAAAATCCAAGTAATATTTTAAAACACACACTACACACTATACTGGCGCCATCTATTTGCTTAGATATGAAGTAAGTAAATATTCCACGACAAATCCATGGTTTTATGGCAATATTTTGCTAATCAGCGAACCTTATTTTAAATAAAATAGTGCTACATTTAATACGTTTATCGGAAGAAATGGGCACAGAGGCATAAAAGGTACATTTTCCCGTTCATATTATGTTTATTACACTGCCATCTATATATTGCATGTAGAACTACTAAAGAGCTGTAGGTATCTAACTGTTTCGTTCTAGGGAAACATACTAAGCCGCGAAGTCTTCTAGATTTGGTTGATGGCGCTGTTAACAGTTTAGTAGGTTTTCTCAAACAAAATGTATGAAATTAAATGAGTAAGTTACCAATGATATAAATTGAATATACTGAAAAAATTATCACAACCAGTTACTTAAAAACTGAATTACATATGAAAAAAAAACACAAACACAAGTCTTATTATTATAACCCGTCTTTCGCCATTCTTGGTGCAAAAGAGCCCAGAACACTAGCGGCATTTCCATGCTGGATGGCTACGGACAACCTTAGATCGGGGTTCTCTTCCTTTTGTCTGAGTCGACGGCTTATGTCATGCAGAACAATTTCGCGTCCCCCCAAAGCAGCCCGCTGTCTCCACCACC
This sequence comes from Lathronympha strigana, assembly GCA_949128165.1. NCBI lineage: Eukaryota > Metazoa > Arthropoda > Insecta > Lepidoptera > Tortricidae > Lathronympha > Lathronympha strigana. Next base: position 8,314,868 of record OX421926.1, on the reverse strand, counting down.
AAAGGCATGAACATGTATTGTATCCATGTCCTACAGACCTAAGTTGGTTATCCACGAATGTCAAGTGATAATGATAATGCTATAAGTTCACAAAAAGACAAGTTGCATGGATAGTGCGACGGTGATTAAATGTCAGTAACTATATAGAATTTTCAGAAATTGTCATACAAAGGTGACAAAGTGTTGTCTTATCACGTGAGTATCGGCTATCGGTTTGGGATCTTATCACAGAAGGGAGCGCACACTTTTGCCGCTTCGCCGCCGCTAGAGTTTCGGTAGAGGGCTCCTGCCACGTGGGACGTGCGAGTAATATGGGTGGTCGAAAATGTGCCGATGCCTATAGCATCCCACACTAAACACCAACCCGTCTCCCACAGCACCAGCGTCACTCCATCTTGCTATCAGTGCGGCTAAACCCAGTGGCTCCAGAACGGAATGAACACCCGCTGACTGAAGAGACCTCAGGACAATATCATTGAGGTCTTAGTGACGCGGAATCCTACCACTACAAAGACGGCAACTTAATGTATAATATGGCTGTCAACACCCACCATGCATTGTACAAGCGGATGACATACATCATAGCGGGCCCACGGGAGAACAAAGGCCAAACGCAACGATTTTGGGCAAAGAACAAGTCAAAAAGCCAGTACGGTTTTTACATTCAATTTTGGACAAGGATAGTTTATAAATAAACTTAGATTTTTTCGTATGATTACTTTACTTAAAAGGCAAAAAATTACTGAATATGTACAACTTGATGGATTAGGATGGCACTTATTACAGTTCTATCCATAATCCACTAATCGAACTAGGTATCGCCTATATCCTCCTTAAATTGATTTGATTAAAATTATTTTAACTTTGCGCAAAAACATTCTTAGATCTTATCATTAGGTAATAATGGCGTCTATTTTATTTTTGTTGTCTAGCAAACTGATCTTGCGTAACGATGCAGTCACAAAACCGGCACGGTTTCTTCAATTAAATTTTGGACAAATTTCCATTTAATATTGTCAATTTGATAAACTCTTATCTGTTACCACTTCACTTAAAGGAAGGAAATGTATATAGACAATTCATTCCTGTGCATTGCACTTTTTTTACAGCAGTTTTGTTTTACCTTATGTTGAGTAGGTACATGCAAATAAAGGCCTATGCCGATCCTATCATAGGATCGTCCTTGGATTGGATAAAACATATGTTACCTACCTAATGAAAGTTTATATGCGCGATGTGGTTATTTTGGTATCCTCGCAATGTTTTTCTTCACTGGGAAGGAAGTTGTAATCAGGTATCGAATGACATTCCGTGGGTTAAATTCAGTGAGCTTAAGACAGTGTTTTAAACCCTGATCAAAAACACTCGGCCTTGATTACTTATTTAATTAAAAGATAATTTATGTAAACTTGGACGTACTTTTTACACGACTGCCCAAAACAAAAAAGAGTGTTATGTATTAGGGGTTCATCCAAATTTGTTTGTTTACCATATCTACAGCGTATCCACCAACCACTGAAAGATTAATATGTGGTAGATACAAAGATACATACAGCTGTAACAAAAATGCTGGTGATTCTATTAAATGCGTAATCAGTATCGTATTGTGATTAGGAGAAAAAATAAACAAAAAATTGTTGTAAAAAAAAACATTCAGTCCAATTTTTCCAAATCAGATTACAATATTGATTACCAGTATTTTTGGTATATCCTGAATTATTAACGAGAAAAAAGAATAACAGGTTACTGTAGTTGCAAGTTAGTTGTTTGTTTATAAAAAATAAATAAAAAACCTTTATTGATTCTCTACGAGATTAAACTACACTACAAAATAGGTAATAACTTATGAAATTAAAATTATTCCGTAGAGACCCCTCTTCGGGTGAAGGCCTCCTCCAGTGCTAGCCAGCTTTTCCTGTCTTTGGCCTTCTCTGGCCAATCTTTGCCCGCTGTAGCCACAATTTCGTCGAGCCATCGTTCTTTGGGCTTTCCACGGTTCCTGGTCCCCGTCGGACCGCGCCATAGAGTTGTTATTTTTGCCCATCTCTCTTTATGCATACGCGCAGTGTGGCCACACCATTTCCATTTTAGTTTTTGGGCAAATGTTAGAGCGTGTTTGTTTATACGGCCCCGTAATTTAATTAGCAATTTACAGTTCAAGTCAATTTGGTCTTTAATACTTCTGCTAATAAAAATACACTACCAAACATTATAATACTACGCAGACGAAGTCGCGGGTAACAGCTAGTATTAAATAATTTTTAAAACGGGATGTTGCATTTTGCATTGAAATTAAATATATTTGAATATATTTAATTTCAATGCAAAATGCAACAAAATTGCTGGCTATATACGTTCGGGCATATTCTCCGGATCTGTCAACCAATGTATATAGGAAGTTTGTCTGGCGGATACCCACTATGGAGATCTGGTTGTCCGAGCGTATATGGCTGGCTATTGTAGGTTAAAGGGGAAAACTGGATTAAACGCGTTTATAAACCACTTTAGCCGGCCATACATTCGGGAAAGCCGTAGGATTTCCATAGTGGGTATGCCCGACGTAGGGAGTCGAGGGAGGGGCAGGGGCAGGCGATAATCGGCCCCGAAAAATCGTGACGTGTACCGGTAAAGTGCGACAATAAAGTAGATTATTTAATTTATTTATTTATTTAATTTAATTTCATTTATACCTTACAGCTAGGCCAAAAACGGTACAAACTTATAAATATATATTAATTTAAAGTCTTAAACTATAGTACTCGCAGGCATCTTACACTCTGCTACCTTCCTGCACTCTATCATCAGTCAGTAGATATTCAGATGGCGCCAGTGGCACCACTGAGCTTCAGCGGGCGACTTTGTGTATTGTGCATCTCATTTTGACACATGCGTGCGAGCAGTAAGTTTAAGACAGATGTTTGTCTACGAAAATAATGGCATGTTTGACAAGAGAACTGGGTGCGTAGACAAGATGCCAAGGCCTGATGCTTGGACTCCTCTCTCTCTCTCTATCACAATACAAAACTACCTTCTACTGAGTGGTTTTAACGCCGCATTGTATAAAAATTTGTCGCAACAGAAGCATAGAGTCCTATGCTATTTCCTAGATTTTGATAGCAGAGACTGTGAAAGTGTTAAAGTGTTAAAGTGTTAAAATGTTAAAGTGTTAAAGTGTTAAAATGTTAAAGTGTTAAAACGTCATAATTTCATAGAAGTTTGACAGTTCATTTGCTTGGAAGACGATTTGGATTGTCGTTTGTTACTCAAGATGGCGATAGCGTCTCTGGAATATTTTTTTGTTTTTTGTTTGCAAAATGTTGTTTAGTGTGTAATATTGATAGCTAATTGTGCAGTAAACTAACAAGAATACAGCAAATGAAGAATTAATCCTGAAATGAGTTCAGTCACTCCTTTAGTCATCAAGCGGCAATCCCAGGATTTTGACCACCTGAGAAACTATATTTTAAGTCTATAAACTTAACATATAGCGAGGCCAATTACCGAACAACGTCGCCCAAGTGACATTATACTATTCTCATTATATAATATACTCAAATATTTATAATACTTGACACTGGCAAAATTGTCCAACACTCGGACATAAGCCATTATTTAAAGAAGAAGAAAAGACTGGTTTGACTTTAGTATGTGTATTACATGTCACCGTTAAACTGTGAACTCCCGACAGTTTATAATTTGACTTAGAATATTATAGACTTATGTAACCTATCTGTTTGTTTATAATTTCGCGTGTTAGTGTTAACTAACGGTACTTACAATTATACATGAAAGATATTTAAGTACCAACCTTCAAGTAATCAATGCTAAATCGTAAAGTACTAAAGCTCCAACATAAAATCTCACAGTTGACCGCCGGTGACATCACCCAAGTCGAATAGGGCCCCACTAGTTTCTATTTTTGGCGCGGCAGGTAAACAGGTTACAGTCCGGTTACCTAATGTCAATGAATGTCACGCCAAGAATTGCCAAGTTTATGGATTTTATGATCATCGTTAGACGACGGGTTTTTGGTAAATGTTAAGTTGATACAGTCTTAGATACTTTGTACAGTTGCCATTGGGAGTCAAGGCGGTCACAAATATCTGAACACGTCTCTATGAGGATTACCGCGGGGCGATTTTCGCTAGGGGCGCTAGTGGAACGTGGGCCCTGCGGGAACATTTCAAACGTCACTTTGACAATTCTCTCATACTGACACAGGACCCACGCATGAGTGGCGCCGCCTGGTGAGCGACAATACGGTATTAGCTCCCATTGCTAAGACGCATTGGTGGTCCAGCAGTAAGACCATGCGAACTTTCAATCTAAAGTCGCGGGTTCAAACCCCGTTTTGTACCAATGAGATTTCCGGAATGTTATTAAATACGTATATCATTTGATATTTGGTAAGTTTCCTCCAGCGTAAGGCGTTTGGTAAATATCACATTATGAGGAAATCGGACTATATATAAAGCCTAGTTCACCCTCTGGGTTGGAAGGTCAGGTGGCAGTCGCTTTCATGAAACTAGCGCCTACGCCAAATCTTGGAATTAGTTGCTAAAGTGGACCCCTGGGTCCCGAAGCCGTGGAGTAAGCGGGGAAAACACTAGGAAGAAGTGATTCGATACTCGTGGTCGATACTTTAGTTGTATTTTTCTTCTACCACGAGTAATCTTTTAAATAATGGCGTCCGTCCAAGAGTTGGACAATTTTGCCAGTGTCAAGTATTATCAAAATATCAGTATATCATAGAGAGTACTATTTTGTACCATTCGGGGCGAAACTCTTGGTCCATGGGGTCCCTGCGCACGCAAGTTTTTCGTAGAAATCGCGAAACGTCTGGTTGATGTAACCGAAGAGCTGGTGGCTTCCTCGCACAACGTATCAGCATGCAGCATTGCAATACAACGAGGAAATGCCGCCAGGATCCTAGGTACAATGCCTCAAGGACTTATATATTTTAGATTTATGGTAGGTAGGTAGGTATGGTAGGTTTTGAAAATAAATGTTATCGTAGCTTCGTAAGTATATCATATAAATAGTATAGTATATTGCCACTTGGGCGACGTTTTTCGGTAATTGGCCACGTGGACAGCTTTAGAAACTACCGCCTACGGGAGAAGCTGAAGTGACTAAAGTTTGTGTTAAGAAAATGACTAAAACTATCAGAAAATAAAAAATAGGTACACTTACGCGATGATAACAGCGGTATTAGACGAGGCTATTTCTCGGCCCCAATTTCTCGTGTACTTAGCCTCCACTTCGACTCCCTAAGCGCTCTATCTCTTGTCATATACACCGTGATTTCTTGAATTGGTTTAATTTCAGCATATATCTTAGTATAATAAGGAAACAAAATGGCATAGTTACTTTTATTAAATTAGTAATAATTTAAATATAATTTTTTTTTCATACAAAATAATTACATGCTGCATCAATCGCTAATGTAAAAATTTACTTTACTAAGTAAAACTATACAAAATAATAGTAAAGTAAAAGTATATAAATAGTTACAAAATAAAAGTACAAATGGCGGACTTAATGCCTTAAGGCGCTCTCTACCAGTCAACCACTGGGCTCAAAAGAACTATGTAATGTATACTTTCTTAATGTCGCTGTCAGTCATCTAATTGACAGATAGAAGTGCTGGAGTAAAAATAGTACATTAATGCAGAGGCCGTGAAGTAAGGGATTGCAGGACGAGTTTGTGGTAGAGTTGTATAGTGCTTTTCCCAAACATTGTGAGGAAATATTAAAATTAAAATAACTACTAGGTAAATAGTTAATAAGGTTTTTTTTTTATTTGCCACCTTTTTATTTTTTAAAGATGCCATTTGAATGAGCTATTCGAGCACCATGTTTAACCGCACATAAATATACATAGAACCATATAATTTGTTTTTTTTTAATGTCGCAAGTATCTAGTGGTCGTTGGCTGTATGTAATTTTTCCTTTGTCAGTTTAGTGTTAGTACGCAAATTAAAAAAGTTTGAGCAGCGGACAATAATGTTTCGTTCATACTTACGCCATACATTACTTCACGGCCTCCGGCCAAGAAGTAAATGGGGGGAGGAGCCATAAACAATAAACTTCATGTCTTCATTTCGTGACATAACATAAATGCATAAATTTCCGAATTTTCCGATCATGTTTGAGAAAAATATTTTTCAGTTTTATTTTTAAAAATGTGTCGAAGTCGGATTACTGGGTAGAGAAATATGTTCCTTATACTGTGGTCTAATGCCATTATGCCAAGACTGTGGCGACACCCAAGGGCGACGGGTGACGTCATAACCCGTCATTCCTCCGCGTTCCAAGAATCGTCGTGATTCCGTAATATACCTAATACGTGTACGATTGGCTGGGTGAGGCTCGTTTATTAAATACTAGTTTCTACCTGTGTAGATCCGATATTATAATATTGATACTCGTATAATCGATTTTTACACTGGAGCGCTCGAAATACAGATTTTATAAAGGTTCAAAACATTCGCGAACAATATTGAATTGTTAATGATACAAACGATATGTTTCGTACTGAGCGTACTGGCGTTACCATTAAGTATCAAATTCATACAAACACTGTTCAAACTTTATGGACACTAGAAGATTGTCACGTTTCAAACAAGAGTGCTGCAATTGCAGCACGTTTATGGCATTTTTTCGACTGATTGGGTATCAAGTTCTTTTATTATATTTATTATAGTTATGTATGACTCTTGCTATTTTTTTTTTCAATGCCATTTATTTTATTTATTATTTATATTATATTTATTTATTGTTTTTTAAAGAGACAAAAAATATCAAATTCAACGAAAATTTCCCGGCCACACATAATTTAATAAAATAACTAAATTAAAAAATCTTAAAACCCGGCTGCATAAAAACAGAACTGAAAAGAATGAAACAAGTCAAGTATCATAGCCAAAATTTGTAAAATACGAGTAATACTGTCTTATTTGGGTTAGCGCTACCTCACACGATTTTTAACAGTCAGCACAAATCTCTTCAAAAATAGGCCCGACTGTTTAAAATCATGTGCATGCATACATACATAATTATATTCATACATACATATAGGCTGTTAAGCACACTACCTGGCTTTGCTTTGCGCATTCGGGTAACTATTAGGAACACGATTCTATGGGATTGTAGACTTCGATCGATAGGTATCAAACAGTTTCATCACAAATAAAAAACATAAGGAACAGTCATTGGCGCCTGTTGAAGTAAAAACAAACTTGATAAATGTAAAAAATTGTATTTTTTAAGATCTATCAGCAAAATGTCAGAAATTATCATTAAAGATACACATTTTAGAAATATTACAATTAACATAAAAACAAAAGCACTCAATGGAGACACCTGTAAAGATGACTTACACTAGCACGGGACGGGGCGGACAAAAAGCGACAGGTGACATCCATCCAAGGGCTCCGAGTTATCAGTGTTATCACGTAATTATTTCTATAGAAACTGACAGATTTTTCCCTTCCCGTCCCGTGCTAGTGTAAGTCATCTTTAAAACAAACAGAAAATCAAAGACACGTCGAAATAATCTTCTGTCTTCTTCTTGTATCTTCTGTATTCCTCTTGCATCTTCTGTATTCCTCTTGCATCTTCTTTCTTCTTCTGTAGAAAGAACGGTCGTAAACGTAACCTCTATTAGGCTATGTCTGAAGATTTAATACAGACAAAGCCAAGGAGAGGCTAAGTTGGACTCCCATTCGTCTTCTGGTTTCCATTGGGGTTGGCTTCTGTTTTGATTTCATTATTTATTTGTTGGATTAGCAAGTCAGCTGTTATACGATATCTCTTTCAATTTATAATTAAAATAAAAACTCGTGCTTATAAAGTTAAAGTATGTTGGCGCTACCCTCGCTTCTAGTTGAAAATCTGTAAATATAATCTAGAAGGCAGCACTAGACGTACTCGGAAGTCTGAGCTGTAGGATTCGCGGAAGGCACCTTAAGCGTTTAAAATAAGAAAGGCTTGCATATATTTAGGAAATTTGTGACCAACGTGCGTAGCCAAGATGCCAATCGCTCACGTTTAAATAACGTATCGTAGCTACCTCTCTATCACTCTTCCTTATTAGTGTAACAATGACAGTTGCGTTTCGTTAGCGACTGAGCGTGAGAGATTGGCATCTTGGCTACGCACCCTGCCGCGAAAGCAGGAGGTCGCTGGTTCGATTCCAGCCCTGAACACTCCTCAGTTCTCAGGGCCCTCGCCCTGGTCAGCTTTTCTGTTACGCTAAAAATAACAAGAATAGGGCACGTTCATGACATACACAAATGCAGATATAGGTACATACAAAGAAAAATAATAAAGGAAAGTAACTATTCGAAATGGATCAAATTAATCAACTGTCTTCCAGGCACTTACTTATTGTAGTTGGTTTCTAATAAGGACTTATTGCAGGACTATAGTAGTCTTTTTTTCAAAAGACAAAACTTACATAAAATGATTTTGAAAAACCTAATTTTACGGATCGACTTCATTGTGGATGTGGCATAAACACTTATGCGATACCAAATTTGTGTTTTATTTGATAAAGCTGAGGAGGAAAATGTCTCAAAAACTTTATTTTGGGGATCGCTATCTCAATTATCGCATACGAATTCGGCGAATCGAAAGCTTAGAATGAGCTTGGCAGAAACCAGCTATTTCTTAGTGTATCATTAAATTAACATTGTCTTGTACCTGTAGCATTAAGCAAAATATGGGTATTTTAAAAAATAGGGCACATTTCCTTTTCAACCGACTTCAATATTTCAAAAGGAGGAGGTTCTCAATTCGACTGATTTTTTTTTTTTTATGGATGTTCACTCATAACTCCGTCATTACTGAACCGATTTGAATTTTTTTTTTGTTTTCTTTCTTTTTGGTTCCTGGTTGGTCCCGTTTTTTTCAAAATCCATTTCTGATGATGGGATCCATGAGGAACTGAGGGAACTCCTCAAATTTGAAAGGCACATGCATGCTGATTTGGGTGATTTCTTAAGAAACTCGAGCATTTCTTTACGAAAATCATCAATTTGGTGGAGTGGACCTGATGATGAAGACCAGGGATGGCAAAGTGGAACTGCTTCGTAATTCTCAGGACTATGATCCGATTTTAAAAAATATTATTTTGTCTGTATATAGATGATTTCAGGATTGTCTCGTTTTTTTCAAAATCAATTTCTGATGATGGGATCCACGAGGAACTGAGGGAACTCCTCAAATTTGAAAGGCACATGCATGATGATTTGGGTAGTTTCTTAAGACACTCGAGCATTTCTTTACGAACATCATCAATTTGGTGGAGTGGACCTGATGATGAAGACCAGGGATGGCAAAGTGGAACTGCTTGTTAATTCCCAGCTCTATCATCCGATTTGAGACATTCATCTTTTCTTTGTAAAGAAATACCTTCAAGATAGTCCTATTTGATTATAGTTCTATTTTGATGATGGGCTTCATGAGGGATTGAGAGAACTCCTCAAATTTTAACGGCACATGCATTCTGATTTGAGGGTTTCCTTAAGTAACTAAAACAGTGTTTTGGCGGAGCCAACATTTTGATGAACTGGATCTGATGATGAAGACCATGGATCGCAAAGTGGAACTGGTTAATAAACCTAGCTCTACTTATTATCCTAGTTGTGACATTCATCTTTTTGATTTGATTTATATTCGGATGATGGAGTTCTAGAAGAATTCAGAGAACTCCTCAAATTTGAACGGCAGGTTAATTGTGATTAGAGGGTGTTCATAATTAGCTTAGGCATTTTCTTACTGTGGCCATCATTTTGCTGGAGTGGACCTGATGTTGATAATCAGGGATGGCATAATGAATATGCTCGTTAATTTACAGTCTGTCATCCAATTTAACACATTGTTATTTTGTTTGTTTAAAGGTCTACAAGGGAGTTCCGTTTGATTATACTTCAAATGTAATGATGGAAGCCCTAGGACATTAAGAAAGCTCCTCAATTTTCAATCGTACACGTGCGGTGTATTGGATATTTGTGAAGTAAACTGGCTAACTCAAACAAATTCTTAATTTCACTTTTACCGGGAACCAAATGAAGTCGGTTTTTTTTTTCTTAAAAATTATTTTTAATATTGGAAGTTGTGGGTTGTTTATAACCAGAATCACTACTACTACTATTCACTACTCACTGCTACTATTGATAAAAAAAGTGTCCAGTTTTTTTTTTGGTCAGGAATTTTTTGATGCATTTTGTATGGGCCGTTACAAAACTGAAATTTTTTTCGAGGACCCATTTTCATTACAATGGTGCACTTTTTTCAGAAAATGCCCATATAGGTACCTATGAAGTCGTGGGTCCGAACTCCGTCTCGTTGCAATAAGTTTTTTTAAACACACCTATGTACAGTCACGTCTATAAATATCTATACACTTCGGAACTTATTACTGCGGAAAAGATTCAATATTAAATATATATTAATATATATTTATGAAGCCGACCGTACAGACGCGTTCAACAGAGCATGAGCAATTTATGAATGAGTTTATTCATAAACTGCCTATGCATTTGAACGTGATATTACAAAAGTCATTTAATATTTATCCTAACGGGCCAGAGGCACTCAAATTATAACACAATCTTCAACACATACTTATTCACTCTACCGGTGACCACAGGGCTGGCTCATTCCTCGACCAGCGTATTGGCATTGCCATCAGCGAGGTAATGCAATGCAGCAAGCCTTGTGGGCACACTACCAAATTCCGCTGGCATAGCATATCATGTAAATATAGGTTAGGGCCTATAGGTTAAGTACATATATCAATAATAAATGATTTGATTCGTGCTTTACAATTGTATAGTACAGTCAACTATATGGAAGCCTAGGCCACTCTAGAACCGTGTCAAAATGACAAGCAGTAAGAGATTTCTTACAATCTGACTCACTATGAAATAGTCGTACAGTGGCCTAGGGTTCCAATTGGTTGACTGTACGTTGGCGCCACCTTCGCTTTTAGTTTAAAATAATCTGTAGAGATTATCTAGAAGGCAGCACTAGACGTAAGTCTGAGCTGTAGGATTGGCGGAACGCACCTTAAACTTTTAAGATAAGAAAGGATTGCATATAGTAAGGAATTTCGTGTATATACGTAGAATGCCGTAATCGGGTGGCCTATTGTTTTTTGAAACAAAAACTAAAGTGATCGGGTAGATGGATGTCGCTGATTCAATCCCAGCGCTACTCACTTAGTCTCTTTTTCTGTAGTAGGTATATAACATCTCTTTGAATTTATAATACTGGAGTTCTTTTATGATTGAAATTATATTATTAGTTGCCAATTCCAAGCCCTGAGCAGGTATAGCTGGACCGTAATTGATCAAAAACACAGCGTGGGCAGAACAGGTCCGGTCGGGTGAATCACTATAATGACTAATACTAACGCTAAAATAACCTTTGCTAATGTTATTGGGACATGTTTGTAAGATGGGGCAAGGCACAGTAATATTTTGTGCAAACTTAATATTTATTTTCAGGTCGATACATCGTTTGACAGGAATTTATTGGCAGTTAGGGAAATAATGTAGGTTATTAATTAAATAAGATACGGGAAGGGATTTTAAAAGGTAGCTGCAAGAAGTGTTCAAAGATTTTGCAGTTTGATTGAATGTTAAAGTTATGCAAATTTGTACGCAATCTCGCACAAGTCTGTCGTTTCTCGCATCTATCTGATAGTTTCGTAAACTCCAATTAAAGAGTCCTCAAGGACGGCTTTGCGGGCAAAGGTTAAAAATATGATTTTTTTTTCTATGGTAGGATACGGAGTGTGAGATGAAGAAAAATAAATAAATTGTCTTTGTCTGAACTCGCTTGTATCAATGGCTGCGCTTCAGCCTCTCCCGAATTAATAAAATAACTAGAGTATCCCAATCCCTGTTTCCTGCATATCAAAAGAGAATACATGGTGTCAGAAGTGGGAAACCGTCTAAGTGTAAGTCGGACTCGCGCGCCGAGGACTCCGTACAAACTTTGAGTTGCAACTGCACATAGAAGTAGAGTAATTGACGTCAGTCTCATATATCGACAGATTGGGTCACTCGTTTGCAAAGCATAAAGTAGGTAGGTATGTGAGTTTGCTGTTCTTGATATTTTTTAATTACGTAAACCAGTTTTATTTAACTTTATTTTGAGAATCGGTATTTATAGCATGATATTTAAGAAAAAAAAACATCTAAAGCTATTTAAAAGTTATTTAAAAAATAAATATAAAAAAATGTTTTGAAATGTGCAATCAAGCCCTTTCAAATGATATGACACATGACTCAGTAACTAAACCTTTAATTTATGTCCCCTCTATCGAGCATTTTTCATTGAAAAAACATTAAAATGTATAATGAATCCTCTTTAAATGTGTCTGGGCTAATCTAATTTATAAATATTCCAATTTTTTTTGTTGATCATAGCATACAATTTCAGTCCTCCGGCCGGTAAGCGCCACTTTACGCAAAACTAAATAGCCGCCTCCCGACTCCGTCGGGCTGAAAAATAGTATACAAACCTCAACCGGTAAATGGGAAAGCCTCGGATCACATTTCCCACTTAAACGGCCTTGGTATGTAATGTACTATTATTTACAAAAAGATAAGATACTACGTAACAAACGGGAAAATAATACAAAAACACGTAAGACTGGGACGTTAGATCAGTGAACAGCAGGATGGATTGAGTAGGGCTGCGCCATCGTTTAAGCTGAAAATGTTTCAAATTTGAAATCGCTAGCTTTTGGTACGGATCCCTAAAATCTACAATTCAACAAAATTGAATTCAAATGGAAAAACCAAAAACCTTGGTCATGTTATGGCCAGATAGCGACGAGCTCTCACGTTTTCATCGAACGTAACCTCACGACTACTATGTTAATAAACATTAATTTAATTGCTCTTCATTTATTTGCTTAAATTAATTACAGAATCTATCGACAACTACAACTTTGGATTGGAAGGTCAAATTGTAGTTGTTTTTGTAAACTCTAAGTCCTCCTAAGTAATCCTAGTCTTCTTCTTCATCGTCGGTTCCTCAGGGCTGAGAGTCGTGACCATCAAGAGCCCAGTTTCTCACTACTGCTTTCCAAGCCCCTCGGTCTTGGGCTAACCTGAATAGCTCCCTGGATGTTGACGCCTGTCAACATCCAGTTTATTATATTACCTAGTAAAGTAATATAATAAAACTACCTATAAATAGGTAGTTCTCTTGACGCTTTAGAAATCTGCTCATTTAATACAGATATATTACTCTTAGTTTCAATATCAAATCAGTAACTGATTTTCAAATTGCGAATAGGAGAAAATTCGCAATGAGTGGCGATAGAATAAAACACGACCGAAGGGAGTGTTTTAAATCGATACGAGTTGCGAATTACCTACTCGCACGTGTATCGTACGACGTTTTACAGTACATATGGCCCAACCGAACTAGTGCGGTTATATAGCACCATATGTACTGTAAAATAATCTACTAAAACCAAAGATAAAAAATTTGCTCCAATTCGCTGTGGGGCAGTGGGCCCAAAAGGCTGACCGTATTTCCTCACCAAATTGCGATACTAATTATCTGTCATAGTGACTGATCAGGGTGCGTAGCCAAGATGCCAATCGCTCACGCTCAGTCACTAACGAAACGCAACTGTGATTGTCACACTAATAAGGAAGAGTGATAGAGAGAGGTAGCTGCGATACTTTATTAAGCGTAAGCGATTAGCATCTTGGCTATGCACGCAGCCCTCTGGTCACCAGAAGCTCCTACTAGGGCCTAACATCCATACTAATATATAAATGGGCAAGTGTGTTGCTTGTTTGTCCGTCTTTCACGGCAAAACGGAGCGGCGAATTGACGTAATTTTTTAAGTGGAGATACTTGAAGGGATGGAAAGTGACATAGGCTACTTTTTGTCTCTTTCTAACGCGAGTGAAGCCGCGGGCAAAAGCGAGTAAACTTTATAAAACATGTGCATTGAAAACACCAAGTATCAGATTAAAACAAGATGATAAAATTTGAATGTTTTAAACGTTTTATTCTACAGATATAGGTACATTATGTACCTTCTTATTATACAAATAAAGGCCGTAGCAACAAAGTCACTGGAAAAACACGTTTTCTACTAGATGTCAGGGACCAACATACACTAGTTGATATTAAATATGCTAATCTACACATTTAGAGTCATATCGCAAACCGACGACCTCCCGACAATGTCGAATGCTTCTGTAATATCTGATTTCGAATTCGCGAGATTTTATTTTTGTGAGATTTTAGAATCTACTGTAGATTTTTTTAATACTACGACGGTGACAAACAAGCGTACGACCCGCCTGATGATAAGCGGTCACCGTAGCTATGGACGCCTGCAGCTCCAGGGGTGTTACACGCGCGGTGCCGACCCTTTAAAAAAGGAGGATTCGCTGTGTTGACAGCTAAAGGGCAAGCTTTGTAGGTCCCCAGCTGTCAACACAGTGAATCCTCTTGGAGCTCTGGCGACCTTACTCACCAACAGAAACACAACACTATGAGTAGGGTCTAGTGTTAGTAAGCTGCGGTTTTTTGTAAGGTGGAGGTACTTCCCCAGATGGACTCTGCTCCAGATTTGAGCGAGACGACATTCGTTGTGCTGTGCCCTACCACACTAAATGATATGCATCCGCTGTAAAAGAAGAGAACGTCAGGTCGATTTGTGAAAGATTGTTCCATGTTTTTTTTTTTTTTTTTTTTTTTTTTTTAACGCGTACGTCAACGCGCTGTCAGTGCATCTTGCTCACACTCACGGGAGGAAGCGGGATGCAACTATAGATAACGTGTCCAAATCTATCCTTCGAAATCTATAGCAACTCATGGTAGAGATACTAGAGTCGGAACAACCTAAGTTTGCCTCGATTTTGATAATAATTAAAGAACGCACACGCATGCGCAACATAGATATATAATACCGGGCCGCTCTGTCTCTTTCTATAGAAAGCGTCACGTGACATCTGAGGGCACCGAGCTATCACGTGATTCTTTCTATAGAAACTGACAGATCGTCAGTGTGAGTCATCCTTTATATCTATGTATCAATCGTATACATAGTTCTTATTTACTTTTTCTACTCCAGCACTTCTATCTGTCAATTAGATGACTGACCGGGATATTAAAAAAGTATCCATTATAACGCTGTCTATGGTATTCCATAAGAACACTGCTCCTATAGATTTTCATACAATATATGAGCACTGTTTTTTTTTTTAATTTATGTAGTGGGCACAACATCTTCCCTATTCTGCCATTTTTCTAGATTTTGCTTTTAACGCTATTTTAGTTGTCGTAGAAAAAGTAGCGTATGCAACAGCTCATAATTACACCCTTATTATATCACTGTTGCATAAACTACTACCTATTAAAGTAAAAGACTTCAACGAGTGCTGTTACTTCGTGTTTTCTTTAAGTGCTCTGCGGTTATGCGTACTTAGATAAAATGTTGACCTAAGCACAAAGCAAGGTTAAAATTGAAACGATTTTTTTCTATAATTTCAACTTCTCAGTTCTTAAAAAACTCCGTTGTAAACCAGACATCAGACAGACAGACAAAAAACACGAAAAAGTTGATTATATAAATAAACAAGTTTTTACTCGATCTCGCACAAAAAAGAGGATGATGGTGTCAATCAAATATTTATCTAATATGATATCATATTAACCGTTCCGGAACTCATGTAAATATAAGCCGACGTCATAGGATGACGGCACCAATGATGGACTCTTTTAGCTGACAGGCACCAATGATGGTCACTTCGCTCTTAATGACGATTTCCGCTAGTGAATTCGCCGCCACATCAGCCAAACGCTTTTTTCTAATATTAAATATTCATTCAATTCTTAGACTAAACTATAAACGGATTTAATTTGTTAATACATATTTTGTTGACCGACTTCATTTGATCATAAACCAAAATAGATGCCATGTCATATACCTACTAAAGAAAAAGCTCCTAGGCCATCTGGTCACAATGAAAGCCGGCAAATTTATCGAGTAAGTATTTAAATAATTTATTTTTTATATTTTAATAAAATATAAATAAAAGAAAAAAGAGTAACAACAAAAGTGTGCATAATTCTGGCGGCATTGCCGCGTTGTAAAACTAAATAATTTGATTTGTTTCAACAAATAGTTTAATACTAAAAAAAAATAACAAAAATCTCGGCAATAATAATTTAATAATTATATTGGTAAGGACTAAGGAGTAACTGAAACTTACCATAAGTATTAAAATCAAATAATAATGGTAATGTCAAGCAAGAGTACGTAAACGTAGGTTAGAAAAATGGGACTTTGGACCTTTGTATGTTTACCTAAAGTTCTCACTTTATATTTAAATATGTAAAAATTAAATGAATAACCAAGTACAAGATTTATTAATTTAAAAATAATTAATTGAATAATTAATTAATTATTTGTACTAGATGTGAACGTTCACTAGGAGATATATTTTTGTAAGTCAAACTCTAAGGAGGTGACAACGGATTTTTTTTAAGAACTACGTCGTTATAAATATTTAAATAAAAAAACTCGTTATGTTTTAATATGCAATGCAATTAAATTCCAATTAGTAAATACTAATTCTATCTAAGTACTAAAAGTTCTACTAGAAAACGAACGATAGAAAATAATTTGACACAAAACGCGGCAAATTTAAATACTACTTAAGGATTTCGCGTCTTGTTCTACAGTTTAAATTAATTTATCAAGGGAATTTTTTAGTATTTTCAACGATAAAACTTGTGATGGCTTTTTAAAAACAATAAATAAAATAAAGCAAAAATAATGCTACATCTACATTTTTTTTCTACAATTTTGTTCCTTTCATTTAAAGCGCTTGTAAATTAAAAGTTTTCCGTAAGCTAGAGACAATAAAAAAAGTTGAAATACCTGACCGCTGTCACAAAACTAAAGGCAACACACACGTCGCTCCAGCACAAGCACAGAATCCACACTGGCACGTGACAGCGCCGCTCATAGACACTGGCTGGAAACTGGTTAATAATGTATTCATATCGGCGCCTCGCGAGGATTTTTAAAAAGTTGCGAAAAAAATGACGGTTGACGTTCGAATCGGGTTTTTCAAATTGTGTTCGATTTGAATAAAACGATGAAGGTTGTTGGTGTAGCTTTATGTAAAATGTGACGGATAAATATGCATATTACATTGCTTTGGAGATACCGATTTTCTAATAGTAGGTCCAATCACCACAGGGAGTTGGCATACCTTTTCCGAAGTACAAGCCCAAATGGGCATACGCGGGTCTGTGTTGTGACTTATGACTAGTCCGTACACAAAAATATCTGCAATAACTATCTCGCTATAGCACGCCTACCACGAACATCGACAATTGGTATTGACGGGAACACCTCTTTGTCACTCCAATCAAGTGTGACAGAGATGGCGGAGACACAAGTCCGCAATCGTTCATTTTCGTGGTATAGGCCCAGAGCTCTGTTATACATCGAATCTCAAATCTGGAGCAGAGCCCATCTTGGGACGAACCTCCACCTTACTGAAAACCGCAGTTAAATAACACTAGACCCTACTCATCATAGTGTTGTTTCTGTTGGTGAGTAAAGTCGCCAGAGCTCCAAGAGGATTCACTGTGTTGACAGCTGAGGACGCACGGAGCAAAGCTTGCCCTTTTAGCTGTCAAAAGAGCGAATCCTCCTTTTTCTAAAGTGTCGGCAACGCGCATGTAACACTCCTGGAGTTGCAGGCGTCCATTGTCTACGGTGACCACTTACCATCAGGCGGGCCGTATGCTTGTTTGTCACCGTCGTAGTATTAAAAAAAAATTGCGGTTATGTCTAAGTAGTTCAAAATGACTGATGCTTTGATGCTGAATGACGATCTCTTTTGGAGCTGATTGTGATCATTCGTGATATTTTTCAAATACGAGTGTTTCCGAGACAATACGAGGGTAAAGGATGACTCACACTGGAACGGGAAGGGACGGGGCGGGACGGGAAAATCTGTAAATTTCTATAGAAAACCTCACGT
The DNA here is from genome assembly GCA_949128165.1 of Lathronympha strigana. Classification (NCBI taxonomy): domain Eukaryota; kingdom Metazoa; phylum Arthropoda; class Insecta; order Lepidoptera; family Tortricidae; genus Lathronympha; species Lathronympha strigana. Next base: position 8,296,815 of record OX421926.1, on the reverse strand, counting down.
GTCATCCGAGGGCTCCGAGCTATCATGTGATTCTTTCTATAGAAATTGTCAGGTTTTCCCGTCCCGTCCCGTCCCGTGTTAGTGTGGGTCATTCTTAAATCTTTATTCACTACATGTGTATACCCGTTAGCGCAAGCACACAGATGTGACTGTTCGCCAGAAATGTCATCGTTCAGGGTTACCCGCGGCCAACTAGTTCGCTGGTACAATCTAATGACATTAATACAAGACATCCTTATGTAACTTGTTTCGGCTTATTAAAGAGAGCTAGCTAGTTAATGTACATATCATTATTAATAAACCGGGTGCCTGGCAGCTGTTAAGTGGGTGTGAGTTTATGGGCAATAAAGGGGTTGAAAATGTATAGAGCTTTGAGTTTGGTTTGATCTAATATAATATTATGTACCTATTTATTTTGCAAGTGCAACTAAGTGAATATAATATTGCAAGTGCAACTCCAGGGGTGTTACATACGCGTTGCCGACCCTTTAAAAAAAGGAGGATTCGCTAAGCTAAAGGGGCAAGGGCTTTGCTCCAGCTGTCAACACAGCGAATCCTTTTGGAGCTCTGGCGACCTTACTCACCAACAGAAACACAACACTATGAGTAGGGTCTAGTGTTATTGAACTGCGGTTTTCTGTAAGGTGGAGGTACTTCCCCAGATGACCTCTGCTCCACATTTGAGCGAGACGACATTCGTTGTGCTGTGCCCTACCACACTAAACGATATGCATCCGCTGTGCCCATACCTCTCTTAAAACGCGGATATTCGCAGCCGCATCTGTTACTGCGGATAGTGCGGATCTTCCGCAAGATTTTTAAAATTCGCATCTTCACCCGCCTCCGCGTCAAATCCATGTGGAACTTATGTGGAACAAGTCGGTACAAGAACGTCTCGGCGACGGCGCACGTGCTGGGTGAAGTAGGTAGTACCGCTGTCAGTAAATATTAAATAATAGTACATTACATACCAAGGCCGTTTAAGTGGGAAATGCCTCGGATTCCATGTAATTGTCGGCCGAGGCGAAGCCGAGGTCGACTAACATGTGATCCGAGGCTTTCCCATTTACCGGCCGAGGTTTGTTTACTATTTTTCAGCCCGACGGAGCCGGCAGGCGGCAATTTAGTTTTGCGTAAAGTGGCGCTTACCGGCCGGAGGACTGAAAATAAATATTATGGGACAATTTTACACAAATCGACCTAGTCACACGGTAGCTCAATGAGGTTGTGTTGTGGGTATTAGACGACGATATATATAATAGATAAATAAATATAAATACGTAAATACATAGAAAACATCCATAAAGGATGACTAGAAAGCAAGCAGAGAAAGCGTCACGTAACTAACACCTGAGGGCTCCGAGCTATCACGTGATTCTTTCTATAGAAATTGACAGATTTTTCCCGTCCCGTCCCGTCCCGTGCTAGTGTGAGTCATCCTTAACCCAGGAACAAATATTCGTGATAAACACACAAATAAATGCCCTGACCAGGATTCGAACCCGGGATCTCCAGCTTTGTAGGCAGGGTCACTACCAACTTCGCTAGGAGGCCGTAACCTACTCTATTTTCAAATACCTATCCAACGATACCTCACACTTTATGGTTGAAACGACGAGCGAAAATCAAACATGGTATGGTATACCCAAAATACGACTAATCAAATTCCTCTTCAAAAAACTTCAGAGTTATTTTTAAGACCAATCAACTGTCAGACCAAATAACTGCTACAAACAAAAATTTTCAAAAAACATTTTGACATTAAGTTAGGTACATGTATTGCCCCCCTACCCTAAAAATATTATACTTACATAAGTAAGTATATGTATATCAAGCGCATTTTGAAGACATTTTATCATTTTTATCTTGAGCACAAAACATGACCATGAAGCACATTCGAGGAATAAAATTTGTTATTGTGTTGGCACTGAACAGGAAAGCACTTTCATCACGTCGACACTTTCTTGAGATTTGGAAGTCAAGTCGAGTCGAGTCGTTCCAGTCGTTAATTATTGATGTCAAGAAAAAATACGATCTGAATAAGTTCTGATTTTTCAAAGAAGTAAAACAATTTATTTCAGATATAAATAACAAAATATATTCAAATTAAATTATAATGTTCATCATCTTCACCCTGTGAAAACGAGTGCTGTAAAGGCCCGGAACCTTAGGGTCATGGTGTTAACAAACGTGATTAATCCGTTCTAAAGTGTTTAATTTCAATTTACAACAATTAATCGCGGAAACAGAAGATAATATTATAAAATATATACAATACAAAGTTACAAAGTTCTGATTTGAAAATTAGTTTTGCCACTCCGCACTTCTATCTGTAAATTAAATGACTTACAGCGATACTAAAATAGTATACATTATAATATAAAATAACGTTATCTATGGATTTTCATACAATATATGAGCGCTGTTCATTTTTTTTTATTCTTTATATTCGACATCTTCCGCGTTCTCCAACCTTTCTAGATGTTGCTTTTTTCGCTTAGCTATCGTAGAAAAACTAGCGTATGCAACAGTTCATAATTGGTTCTTATAGCCTTTGTTATATCACTGTTGCATAAACTACTATTGTAGCAACGCCTTCCATATACGCATTCTATTTCACCAATACGGATACGCAAGTCGCTCCGGCGTGTGAGCAAGATAGCGCTATACACGTATGTATAGATTAAAAGACAAGACCCGCTCACACACCGTTACGGTATGCAGCGTCCTTTGTGCTTAACTATAGGCGTTAGCGACTGCGCGTTTCTAAAGTATGTCCGTGTCGCTGCTACTCCTACTACCACTACTCTGACAGGAGCGAGACGAACATTAACGCCTACGGACTCGTACAACTAGTGCTATGCACACAGGTCGATGTTAATACATAACGCTAATCAGTCGAAACTAGTATCTCATTCAGATTTAGCACAACACGTTTTATTTGCAAGTTTAGATCATCAAAATGCCAAGTTTGTTGGCGATGGCAAAAAATGGTCAAGCGGGAGCCGTCATCAGCGTCAGGGTTCAGTGTATATATTTCATTTTGCTGCGGACTTCATGCGCCTGGCGACACCGTGGTTAACACAGTGAGAGGAAGATGACGGTGGTCAAAGTCACTGTTTTAACCACGAGTCCAGTAGAGTGGAATTTTAGGTACATAATTGTTTTATTTGTATGTTTGTATCGTGGTAAATGTATTATTGTGTTAATTGTGTTAATTGTATGTAAATTATGTATGAGTCTTGTTACTCGAAATAAACAGATTTTAATTTTTTTTAATTTAATATGCTCGAATCATGTAAATTTTATTCATTGTAGTGATATCTTTGTTACTTTGAAACGGATAAATCGCCCATATATATTTTAAATAAACGGATCAATTGTATGTGATTGTATAAACTGAATTATTTAATTGAAGAATGCCTTTCAGGCTGTATCACAAGCTTACTAGAACGGGACGCTCAGTCATTTCTACAGATAAAATAACGTCCGAGCTCAGCACGCCTACCACGAACATCGAAAATTGGCATTGACGGGAAAACGTCTTTGTCACTGCAATATGCAAGTGTGATAGAGATGGAGATACAAATCCGCAATCGTTCGATTTTCGTGGTATAGGCCCAGAAGGCCTACCACGAACCACGAACGAAGTTTCACCTCTCTGTCCCACTTGAGTGAGAAATCACAAGTGCGAAAGGGAGGTATACTTTCGTTCGCGGTTCGTGGTAGGCGCTCAGAGCTCTCGGAGGTCACATGACGTTTTCTCTAGAAACTGACAGACCGGCCCAACCCAACCCGTACTAGTGTGAGTCGTCCTTTAAAGTCGCAAAGAGATGCGTTCGAGGGTAGATGTGAAAACTCCGTTTGTAAAAACGGATAGAAATATGTTTAAGAATAGTACAGGAGACTATTACTTGTGAATAGGGCTTGCAATATCCGTCCAATTTTGCTATCCGGATATTTCGAATACTTATTATTTTACTATCCGGATATCCGAATAAAACGAATAAAAATCGAATATTTTCATTTTTGCATAGAAATACTTAAAAAGTTAGTAACAAACCCGAAAATAATATTATAAATGGAAAGAGATGTCATGTCATATACTACAGAAAAAGTGACCAAGGCCCCTAGTGCCCAGGGCTGGGATCGAACCAACAACCTCCTGCTTTCGCGGCAGACGCCCTTACCACGGGGCCACCCGACCACGACAACCGGAGTCCGAAATTTCCAAAGTATATGCAATCCTTTCTTATTTTTCAAACGCTTAAGATGCGTAAAATGGCGGACCATTTTACGGCTCAGACTTGCATCTAGTGCTGTCTTTCTAAATAATCTTTACAAATTATTTTCAACTAGAAGCGATAGATAGCGCTACCATATTGTACAATTGTAAAGCATGAATTAAATATTTTTTTAAATGTAATAAATGTTTTGATTCATGTTTTTAAGCACCAGTTGGTTCGATCCTAGCCCTGGGCACTGGGGGGCTTGGTGGCTTTTTCTGTAATATATACATCTCTTTCGATTTATAATTCACATATATATATTAGTGTAACTACTAAAAAAAGATGAATCAAAAGAAAAAAATATTATCACAGACCAATAAACAATGTTTACCGTCAGTAAAAACTATCACTAATAACATAGAGCTTTCTATACATATAATACTAAAAATGTAATAAGTAAATATTATGGGACAATTATACACAAATCGTCCTAGTTCCACAGCTAGTTTATGGCATTAAGGCTTGTGTTATGATTATTAGACGCAACGTTTTACGTACATAATACATATAAAAGCTTAAATCACTCAGACAAAACATCTACATCAACATCAGACAAATCTATAACTCAGGAACAAATATTCGTTATAAACACACAAAAAATGCCCTAACCGGGATTCGATTCGAACACAGGAACTACTTGTAGGCAGGGTCACTACCTAGGAGGCTGTTAACAAAGTAATAGGATTTAAGAAAGTATACTGAGTATACAAACCAAATTAGCTTTGCAACATTCTAAAATTATTAGATGCACCTCGTAGTTAAACAGATAAACAGTATATGTAATCGGTATTTAGATATTAAACATGAACTGCCAATCTCAAATGTCAAATGCTAAAACTAAAAGTAAGAAACTTAATGTCCATAGATGGTTGCAAAAGTATTCTGCACTGCACTGGAGGCATATAAATTAAAACATATTCTACTGTCAGATTGAGGTTGTCAGACTATATCCTCTCAGTTTCGACACTCGTGGGGACTCGTGGTGGGGTAGTCAAAAGTACATCCTATACCCGTTGGAGCTGGAGGTTATGGACTCTTTTTCCACAGCTATCAAATTAAGCCATTTCTGACGTTGATTTCGGTTTCCGAATATATCTAGAAGGCTGAGTATTTGTAGATAAAGACTTTGCGCTCTGCAGCTGATCCTTCGGAGATGTTGGGGCTTACTTAGTACTATGTCGGCTTGTTGTAATGAGCTCTCATTTCTATGTCCAGATTCTGATGGTTCCAGAATTTATATACGAGTTAAACATGTATCCAAATAAAAAATCAAACGTTTACGTCATCTACATTCTATATATGGACTCTTTTCTAAACTTTTAATAACAATGCGGACATAAATCCATGCTAAAATGCATTATTCGGAATATTCGTAATATCCGGATATGAACTGAGTTTAAATCCGGATAGTAAATTTAACGGATATTCGAATAAAACGAATACTCGGATATCCGGATTGCAAGCCCTACTTGTGAACATGGAAGACCGGTGCCTGGCACAAGTTATTTTCTTAATTATTTAATAGGAGATACCTGCCATCATCAGATTGTACTAGTTGTTAATGAAATATTTTTTTATTTGATTTTTTTGTATGTATGTTTGTATATTTGTACAACGATAACTCGAGTATCGTTAATCGGATGGTCGTAAAATTTAGCAGGCGGTTAGGTGAGATAAATAAAATTTTAAGTTCGAATATGTGTGGTTAGCATGAGTTGCATTCGATTCAAACTGGGGCTTTCAAAAGTATGTCCGTCTCGCTCCTACCGCTACTCTGGCAGGAGCGAGACGGACATACTGTCGAATGTCGCAGTCGCAATCGAACGCAACTCATGGTACGCATACGCACAATGAGCCGAATCGGTCGAGGGGTTACTGATATATGATCACGTTCACGAACCACTAATAAATGTCATTACGATTTAATTTCATTTCAATGTCGCTTTTTGAAGGGATCTTATATGGCCAGCGGAACCCTAAACGACACATTCCGAGGCATCCGGTGGAGGCGCGGCGATTTTTGAATATCGAATCCGTTAAAATTTGTCTGTTGTGAGTTTGTGACTGTAGGCGTAGAGCTATGTTTTTGTGTGTGTGTGCGTGTGTGTGAGAAGGAACTTTTGCACCTTATCGGATAGTGATTTGACAAGTTTTGGGCGCTTACCATGACGTCTTAACGCGATTCAGTTTAGGTTCTTAACTGTGCTCAGTTGTATGGCAGCGACTTAGTTTAGGTCGTGTACTGAATCGCGTTAAGACGTCATGGTAAGGGCCCAGTTTAAAAAATCCATATTTACAACCGACTTAAATAAATAAATAAATATTCAATATTATTGGACAAACTTACACAAATTGACCTGGTCCCACGGTAAGCTCAATAAGGCTTGTGGTGTGGGTACTAGACGACGATATATTATAATAGATATAAACGTATAAATACTTAGAAAACATCCATAACTCAGGAACAAATATACGTGATAGACACACAAATAAATGCCCTGACCAGGATTCGAACCCGGGACCTCCTGCTTCGTAGGCAGGGTGACTACCAACTAGGCTAGGAGGCCGTTAAACTTAAAATGATGGAGGAAATTCCAAATACCATAGTATGCCGCCTGTTGTTTGCCTCTTCTTTTGTTCGCTGTATTTGCTTCATTTGAGGTGTGCAATAAAGAGTATTTGTATTGTATTGTATTGTATGTTTTTTATGTTTGTTGCGCGATAATGGGGATAACTCCGAGTGAATTCGTGGCTAGGGGCGCTAGTGGAACTTGGGTTTGCGGTCGATATGCTTGTTTTTAGGGTTCCGTACCTCAAAAGGAAAAAAACGGAACCCATCTAGGATTACTTTGTTGTCCGTCCGTCTGTCTATCAAGAGCAAGAGCCTCTATATCGGGAACGCGTTGAGGTAGCAAGTCAAAATTATTACCACATACACAAATCTGCGATTCCTTGAAACTGTGAAAAAATTAAACCTCTACATTAACGCAATCAAAATATACGGCCGTTTATATCGCATTTCCCATACATTTGCAATGGGAATCAAAATGTATAGGGTACTTCCCGTTGACCTAGAATCACGAAATTTGGAAAAAAGCAAGAGCTTGTAAAACCGTATAGTTGTCGCACACTGAGAGTTCCGTGCCTCATGATTACGGGACGCGGACCGTTCCAAAACATGTCGAGCTATTTTCGAGCTAAGTACTTACACTGCTTGTCATTTTGACATGGTTCTAGAGTGGCCTAGGATTCCAATTGGACTGTACTTAATGAAATTTTACTTAAAACTTAGTTGTACATTTCTTCACATATGGCTGTCGTCATATCCTAAACACTGATCCAACCCCATTTTAAACACAAACAAAAACACAAAGCCAGATCGATTTAAACTTTTTTCAAATCAAGACAAATGTATCCTTCGATTTTCCGTCGGCAACGAATATTTGGGATACAAAAAAGATGTTTTTATGTCTACCCACGCCGTCTGTGACCTAGACTGGCTGACCTTAGGTCTGAGAACTCGTTTGGTACCTAGGTACCTGCGTTCTAAGCTCTGGGACATGTGTGAACAAGGAGCAAATGAAGGGCTTGTTGTCCCTCTCGCATTTATATTTGAGCGAAAGAGACAGTTATCAGTTCGCGATTCTTCGATGTACTCGATAATCTTTATGTTCGCAGTTGCACTTACATGTTTGAGTATTTTGCGTGTTTATTAAATCCTTATTCAAGAAAGAAACAAAACTAAGATAAGTACATCTTTATTTGCATTGAGGATAAATGCGCATCGTTTGACATAGATGGCGCTGTTTTTTTATAGTAGTTTTCTACTCAAGCACTTATATATAGATGGCGCTGCAATTTTTTAATAGTAGTTTTCTACTCCAGCACTTCTATAGTCAGACAAGCCAAGGCTGCAGTTTTTTTTAAATTATATGCGTCCTTTTTTTCGGTATCAATAAAATAGGGAGGCATATAAATAAATAAAAAATCTACTGCAGGCTTGGCTTGTCAGACTATATCTGACAATTATATAACTGATATATTAAAATTCTAATAGCGGGTTACTCACGTCAAGGGGCTCGCAGTGTGCGTAGAGCAGCAGCCGCGGCTAGACGCATGACTCATGAATAAGGGACACGGACTGTTCCGAAACATGTCGAGCTATGTTCGACTTTATTGACGTGAGTAACCCGCTATTAGAATTTTAATATGTCTGATACTCACGGGAGTTTTCTTATATAACTGATAGTTATATTAAAAAAGTATACATTATAACGTTGTCTATTCCATAAGCCATAAGGTATATATATATATATATATATATATATAGGCTTGCGTATACCTTATGGAATAGTCAACCTTACTGACATATTTTTGCGTATTCCATAAGGTATAGGCTTGCGTATAGGTAGCAACTATGTCTCTGGTACGTCTGTACGTGTCTTAAATAACCTTGCATTCCGACGTTAGAAAAAAAAAAACAAATGCATGATGGCGGGCGTGTAACAGCTGATTTTTAAACGGTCGTATATTCGGGTCAATGGGTGCTCGGTTTTTATCATTCCAGTTTTGTTACAATTTGTGTTTTTTATCGTATGTTGGGTAGGTATTACAGGTACAAAACTAAAATGCAATACTTTAGAACGGATTAATCGCGTTTATTAACACCATGATCCTACGTTTCGAGCCCTTTACAGCACTCGTTTTCACAGGTTGTTTTGAAAAGAGTGAAAACGGATAAAAGAGGCAAAATGGAGTAGTTTTCTTGTCGCTTCTTTCTGCTCCATAAGCTAGTTAGGGAAGTGTTCGTAAGTTGTATGTATGTTAACCCTCACAGGGTTTAAACATTTTTTATTTTTTATTTTAATTATAGAATACCCTTCAGGCTATGTATTACTAGCTTTATGAGCCCCTCTGGGCATTGTAGACCAACAATACAATACAATACAATACAAATACTCTTTATTGTTCACCAACAAGGAAATAAAAACAATATACATTAAACACTAAAATATAAACACTGGTAGACAACAGGCGGCCTTATCGCTAAGAAGCGATCTCTTCCAGACAACCTTTGGGTAGAGGAGTCAATACACATGGAAATCCAAACAATGTATAGGTAAACCAAAACTGAGTACATAATTAATTTAATTAATTAATATAACAAAAAATTTAACATAAAAGGGAAGTCATACACATACTTATATACAAAAAAATATATAAACATACATAAACATACATACACATAAATATTACAAAACACAGCATAACAGTAGGAAAACTGTTAGGTAGAAGAAAAATAAAAATCTTTCAGTTTATTTACCAACCTTTGTTTTTATTTTTAAATTATTTTTATATTTTTGTATGTAGGTAGTTTGCACAAGTAACTTTTTTGATTGACGGGGAGAATTCGCATTCTCTCAGTCATCATCTTAACCCTGTGAAAACGAGTGCTGTAAAGGGCTCGAAACGTAGGATCATGGTGTTAATAAACGCGATTAATCCGTTCTAAAGTGTTTAATTTCAATGAATAACAATCGCGGTAACAGAAGACAATATTAAAATGCAATATTTATATCAAGGTCCTGTTTGGATTTTAGTAGAGAAGGCTCTTTTTAGGATATTTTTGTTTTGTAAGCCCACGTAAGTAATGCTTCATTCGGTTATTTGTAATTCCCACCGGATTCCGATGATCTTAACCATGAAGAAGCCCGATAGCCTTGAACTAATACCAGAAATTACATATTTCCTTCCATCTGACATCCTACAAGTCTTATTTTTTACTCCGAAAAAAGGAAGGGATTTAGTTTAAAAAAACAACTGTCAGACTTGGTTTGCCAGACTGTACTTCGCTACTACAGTTACCTACTTACTGATCACCATATAAGTATTAAGATGATTTACGTACTAAAATTACTTCAATAGGCGGCGGCAAACAAAATAGCATGAAGAAATGAACTTTGGAGTAAAACCTTGTCAGAACATTGTCAGAACATTGTCAGTTAGTTTATGGTAATAATATATCTTGTGCCAAGGGTATATATTATTAATAGGATTGTCGGTTGATACTCAAGATGGCGATGGCGTCTCTGGAATAGTTTTTGTTTTTTGCTTGATTAATGTTGTTTTATGTCTTTATGTGTAATATTGATAGCTATGTGTGCAGTAAACTAACGAAGCAGTATTCAGCTAAAGAATAATTAATCCTGAAACGAGTTCAATCACTCCTTTAGTCATCAAGCGGCATTCCCAGGATTTCGGCTCCTGAAAAACTATAATCTAATAAAGGCTTATTACTGAACAACGTCGCCCAAGTGCCAATATACTATTCTGTATAATAATATACTGAGATTTTGATAGTACTTGACATTGGCAAAATTGTCCAACACTCGGACAGAAGCCATTATTTAAAAGAAGAAGATTTTATTAATAATTCACAATATAAAGCTTATATCTAATTCAGTTCCCCGCAAAACTGTGTGTACAGTTTGAATTAGGTAGTTTGAAAACAAAAATCACATTCTCAGCTAAACAAATATCACCTAAGCGTTTGCAACAGATATATGTAGTTTTAATGCACTTTTAAAATGCAGGTGTATTATAAAATATATATATCCAAACATAACCTTCCAGTACGAAAGTCTCGAAGAAATAATTATTAGGAAAATTAGATTTAACGTCGTTATTAATTCGGGAAACAAATATCAGAACAGAATGGAAATTATGCAATGCATCTGTTTTAAACCGATTTTTATTGCAATTAGTAAAACGTAAGAAAAAATGCATGTTAACACACTAGGGCTAAACGTATCATTTTTCACCCACTTTCAGAGCATGAGATGTGAAAACACTTGTCTACGCCCTTTACCGATTTACGCGAAGTTATTATCGAAATGTGGACGAGCGAGACATCCGGGTAGTCTATTGCATTATTCATCAGCAGCTGCTCTTTATAAAAACATGTCTGCGATACTAGTTGAACATAACCTCCAAATATTTGGATCGAAAATATTACAGGTCAATGCTTGGCCATATACCTTCGTCTTGGTTTGCCTCTACCTCTCTTGCCTTCTTTTTTCCCTCCAGAATTGCAAAGGGAATCAAAAGAAGTAGGTAAGGGCCCTTCCCGTTGATTGAGAATCATAAAATTTGCCAAAAAGCAAGGTTTAGCAGCACAAGCTAGAAAAAAAACCTTATAGGCGCACTAAGTGTTCCGTATGACCCGAATTGTGTGCTGGAATCCTCAGTGCGCGTGTTTTACGTGCACTGGCTTGTTTTTTAAAACTACATCGCCTTACAGGTTACAGGAAAACCGTATAAGGTAAATATATAGTATTACGTATAAGTACGATTGTACTTAAATAAATTCGTATTTACGTAAATTTTCCTATGACGCAGAATACAGGGAATACAAGCTAATATAGGTACCTATATCTGCAAACATTTGGTATGAATGAGTCCTATTATAGCTTATTATATTTTCAGTGAAATACTTCAAACTATCGAAGACGGTCGACATTTTCAGAATCAAATCAGGATCAAATATTAATTATTTAACTGTTATAATCGTGTTTTAAATATGGCAAATATATCTACAGACGCAATTTTCATGAGTTATAAGTCTAGTGACAATGAGAAAATAATACTTCAAGTGTTTTCATGGATTTTGACTTTCTTCTCAACTTCCGGTGTAATCTTTGGCGTCATTTCCTGGATTGTGTCTACAAAATGGCGTCAGATCCACCATTACGTGTTTACCAACTTGTTACTGATTTATCTTTGTTTTGGTATCCGCGTGTTCGTGTTACCGTTTTTTGATCACATTACTCGCATATTTTTGTCAAGATTTGTATTATTTTCTATAACACACTGGTTAATGATAACAACGGTAGTGTTTTATGTAAAATTTGCGAAGATTTTCCGAAGATATGAGGACGATAAACATCTATACGTCAAGACTAGTATTTTGGGGTGGTTATTACCAATATTTTGGACATTAATAGCGCAAGTGTTTGATTTTCTTTCATACGGACATTCGGCAAGATATTTTACGTTTGCGATCGGATGTGCTATACCTTTAGTAAATTTTGTTATGTATTTTAAAGCAATGTATGAAGTGTATGTGTCACGGGGAGAATCTGATGGTTACAAAACGGTATTATTGTCTACGTTTGCTTTTTTAGTCAATGGAGTTGGCACATGTAGTTTAGTTGCTATGCCGTTTTTAACAATATTATTAACAGCGAATAAATATGCGTTATTAAGTGTAGCTCGTGAGTATTATACTAGTGTTAATAATGTAGTTTTAAATGTAACAGTGATTTGGAGTGTTTTTGTCTCATTGGGTATAAATATATTTTTCCTAAAGTCGCATAGAAATCTAGAATCTTAGACGTTTGGAGTGTTTGGAAGACAATTTTGAGAATTTTTGAGTTTCGAGAATAATTGAATTTAACGGCATTCTAGCCTAATTCGCAGTGAGTAAGAAGCAGGAGGTCCCGGGTTCGAATCCTGGTCAAGGCATTTATTTGTGTGTTTATTACGAATATTTGTTCGTGAGTTATGGATGTTTTCTATGTAGTTAAGTATTTATATCTCTGCATCTATCTATCATATTATATCGTCGTCGGCTAGTACCCACAACACAAGGCTTATTGAGCTTACCGTGGGACTAGGTCGATTTGTTTAAGATTGTCCCACAATACCTACTAATTTATAAAGTTTTCAATTTTAAAAATTAATGGTGAAAAATGTGTCCTATTATTTTCGAAAATGTTGAGTGCAATTAAATTTGCCTCTAGGTTTACCTTACCTTTAAGAACTGCTTTAATATACAACAGTCGAACTTTGTAAACTGTTTTGTGGGACTCTGTATTTTATATAAGCTGTATCTTTTTGTGTTAATAAATAAATAATAAAATAATATTATGTAAGTATTCAATAGAAATTTAATGGCTCGTCTACACAATAATGGCCCATGATGGGCGATAAAAGGGACGCAGAAGGGAGGGTGGAAAAATAAATTGCACGCAATATTCTTAGATTTTGATAGCACAGACTGTGAACATCATAATTTTATAGAAGTTTGAAGTTTAAATTTTAAACTTCAAACTTCTATAAAATTATTTATTTTAAACTTTAAAATTGACGATGCAGTCGAAACATGTCACGCCTATTGTGATAAAAATACGTGTGTGTTAACCGGTGCAATTTAATATCAGTATGACTATCGAAATGTTAAATTATATGAATATTTAAATTTAAAAGATATTGATTTATTTATTATTTCGTTTTAGGCAGGCAGCTGATGCTGATACGTCTAAATCATAGTTCGCTTAGCACGGTTTCACTATTTATGATAATTTGTCAGTCTATTTTCATATTTGTTTCAACAAAAAATGTAATAATTTATTGCTAATTATCAGGGCCCGTAATTTTTATGCCGGTGACAGACAAATGACGTCAACCTTCATACATCATGTTTTCGGCTTTACGTTTGAAGGAATAATGCTGTCATTGAATACTGTCACAACTATTACGTTCGACGTTAGAATCGAACGTTGATAGACTATCTGTCATTAACACATTTCGTATTAAAACATCCTGTGTGCTTATATACGTCATTATGACGAAACCGCCATGAAAATTACGGGCGCTGCTTATTATTTATTAAGTTTAGTTTTAAGATGGTACTTATTTGCCCATAGTTGTTGTAGATGTTTCTTTAAAAAGAGCAATGTATTTTGCATTTTTGTATACATCAACATTATTTATATTTTATATAAATAAATTATTTAAATATCCTGTATAGTGCTTCAGTCATTCTAATGAATATATAGTTACACTGGAAAAACTAACTTTTGATGAATAAACAAAAACAACTGTCAGTCTAGTTTTTAAACTACACAGTTATTATTTATAGTCCCTTCTAAGAAAAACATACAATAATTATTGTGTCTGTTACGTTTCACGCCATACCTACGATTATCTACATAAAAAAAGGTATCTATCAAAATATCTAACGACCTATCAAAAATATTTTATTCGGTCGGTTAGTCGGCTTCAATGCCTGCTATGTATAATTATAAGTAGGTATACTGCATGAAATCCGGGGATTTGTGTGAACTTTTACCTAAAACTCAATATTAAGATTAACGCCATCTACAATACGGTAGTTGAACTAAGTGCCACTGCTCGCCGACTCTGCCATCTATGAGCGAGTAGCTAAACGACTTCACGTGCATTATAGCTACCTCAGTAATTTCTGGTTCACGTACAGAGGGCGCCACCGAATTTTGCAATGGGGTGCGCATGTCAAAAATAATCTGTCATTCAATTCATTTTATTTTGTGTTGGCTGAAACGCGAGTTGATTTGGTTTGTGAAAAATACTCGAATAAGGTGTTTGCGGGCATGCCCCTCCAAAAAACTAACCGAAACACTGGAAAACGATTGAGGATTATTCGTCAGTGATTATTGCAAAAGTTGGCCGTTTCTCAGCGAAAAAAAAAACACTTAGATTTAGATTTTTCGACGAATTTTCATCTCATTTTCATCTATTGTGTGTTAGTGTTTTTTATTTACGGTTAGACGATGTGGACTCGATTCAACAATAAAGTGTTCAGTGGTTAGTTCTATTTTCGACTGCATATAGTGCTAAATATATCGTGGTGTTCTTGTTTTGATGAATTACTCTCAACAGAAGGCGTCCAAATTTTGTAAGTATTTATTTGTGTATAACCTCGCACGAGTATAAAATATACTGTATTTCCTGCCCTTATTCGTACCTTTTTTACGGACAAATCAAAGATATAGGTATAAATATGTTTGACCTTTATTAAAAAGAAAACACATAGAATTTTTTTCTTAAAAATAATGCAATATGGATTTGCAAATTGGCCAATTTTGTTTGGTTCTATTTTCTAATAAGATTCTTATCTGAAACATTCTGCATATTAAAACAGCTTTTATTCTGCTTTTTAATGTTGTCTAAAACAAGAACATTTTAAACATGTGATATGAGCTGTTTATATAAATCTCTGGTTTACATTAAGAGGGCAGTAGCCCTGTTGGCCCCCCTTGGCCCTTGGCCTTGGCATTTGGCCAAATGCTGACAAACATCTAACTATGTTATCACATGTTATGGTAGATTGTTGGTATAATAATAAAAATATTTAAACTCGTCTTAGTAACTTTGATCTTGTACCAATAAAAAAAGAGAAATTATGTTTATTAACACTTCCTGACAGAGGAGCAGTACAGTGTTGTGAAGCTTACAAGTATCCCGCCGTTCAACATACTGTCAGTGTACATGTTAACCACAAAAATATTACAAAAATAGAAATTCTGGCAACAGAAAAAAGCTTAAAAAATGGTAGTAGACATTGTTGTTCATAGTCCAAGAAATCTCTATTAGCAAATTGATATCGGTCATTTTAACATCCGTGATTGTTAGATACCGATAATATAGTTGGGCAAGGATTTGTTGTTATTTGTGCATAGGCAGCAGTGGCGTTCATAGAAATCGATTCAATTATGAATTTTTCTTACAATTGTAAGAAAAAGCAGGCCAAATCAGCTCCAGCTTGCCCTACTAATATTTTGATGCTCCACCACTGATAGGCAGAGAGAATCATACAGTCTTATGCTTGTATTGCCGCTGCAATACAAAGGGATGTGGAGATTTGTGTTTTTATCTACTGGGCAATTTGTCAGACTACAAAGTTTAACTAAATTAAGTATTCATAAATAAGGGGTATGACTAATAATTTTTAAGATACAGCTAAAGGACCTGATGTACCAAATATACTGCTGAGTTGCCTTGTTGAATGGTATTTGGTATACAAAGTAATATGCCCAGCCGACTACTTTTTCACTTAAAATTAGTTGAGTAGACATAAGGGTCAATATAAAACTCATAACGTGCATTTTTAAATGCAACATGTGTTTGACACCAAATTAAATACCCTATAACACAAGATATACGATTTTAAGCAGCTAACAGGGTTGTTTGCATTATAACTAATATTTAAAATGGGTGCTTCATAAGACAAACATACCTTTAAGGCGCTCCTCAAGTTGCGAAAACCAGCCCGTGAGACAATACAATACAAACATACATGGTAATTATCCCCTTTTAAATATTAGTTATAAAAACCAAGATTACCGGGTTCTGGTATTTGTATAGAAAACCAATACTGGTAATTTCTCTACCTTACTTGACATTATGCAAAAAAAATCTTATAGCAAGGTGTTTTCAATAGTGACACATTTACTACCAATCAATGTGAGTAAAATGGATTTATTTGTTCTTGTATACATTGTATTTTCTTGTAATTTGCAAGAGTTCAGGAATATTACGGTTAAAGTTTGACCTACATGGTGTTAGAATTTAGATAAAATGGCCCACCTAAGGAAAACCCCAGTTTTCTCTTCCTATCGTTTTCCCAACTTATATCAGGCTCAGGGAGCCTTTGGCAACTAATCCCAAGATTTGGCGTAGGCGCTAGTTTTACGAAAGCGGCTGCCATCTGACCTTCCCAGTGGGTAAACTAGGCCTTATTGGTATTACTCTTATTTAAACTTTCACGATCACGGGAGTTAATCGCGTAAAACAGACGTTTCAAGGGCGACATTGTCCTCATGGTCTTTTTGGTATTAGCCCGGTTCCCTCACGATGTTTTCCTTCATCGAAAAGCGAATGCTAAATATCAATATTAATACAAATATTTCGAACATAGGCATTTCCAGAAAAAAAGTGCACCATTTTAATGAAATTGGATCTCGATTTTCCATTTAGAAAAAAATTGACAGTTTTTTAACGGCCCATACAAAATGTATGAAAAAATGCGTTCAACCAAAAAAAACGGGACACTCTTTTTCTTTTTTTAAATCAATAGTACTCGTGATTCTGGTTATAAAAACCCAAAACTTCCTATAAAAAAAAAGGAAATGATATACTATTTTGCAACATGTAACTAATTGGTACGAGCCCGGGGCCGGGGTCTGAACCCGCGGCCTTCGGATGAAAAGTCGCATGCGAAAAGTTACCGCTCTTACCTCCAGCGCTTCAGAATCAGGAGTTTATTGGGTCATGTTCGAAGCAAAGAATATAACGGGCGCAACATCTAAAACTTGGTTCAGGTAACCCGAAAGGGCAAGGGTTAAGGAATGTCACGGACGAATGAGTCAGTGGGAGGGTTATTATCGAAGGCTTCGGCTCTTTGGCTCAGCGTATACCGTAGACTACCTCACGTAGACTGCACATTATAATAGTAGTAGCAAAACAAAAATAAAACAGAATAAATAACACAAATGTGTTCCAGTTAACCTTATTGTGTATATCTCTGGAATAATTCTTGCGAGAAAAGCTAATATGAAACAAAGATCTAGGACGTAAGGGGTTATGTGGAGTAATTTTAAGAGATCTGGACTATTGATTCAAATTCAAATTCAAATAATTTATTTCAAGCAATTACAGCTCATATTGATAAAAAAAAATACAAAATACAAACATTTTCTTCCGGAAGTAGGTAAATAGTAAAAAATAAAAATAAAAAATAAAACTGTTTGTGAACATGACGACATATTTGTCTTCTATCTGTTAAAACCGAAACAGAAAATGCACGGGACGGGTGATAGATGTGTTATTTCGCTAGAAACAAATGGTATGTAATAGGTAGAAACTGGTCCTGACCCATTTTAAACGGCTAAAAAAACATATATACATTGAAATCTTACAAAAAAAAAGTTTGTAACATGTGTGTAAATATTTTTAACGATTAGCATGTACCAATATTTTGTTGGATTTCGTTTCCTACATAATACTAGACTCCCGATATCCGTTACGCTAAAAAAATCAGCTATTATAAATTATTTCCCAAGTAATCAAATTTCCATACAAGCTCTCAGTTCAATGACTGGATTAAGGTGGTCTGTGGATCAAACTAAACTGGCAAACAGTGGGTACAAACGTCATTTACATGGTTTGTTTAAAATTCACGAGTTAGCTGAAATAGATTTTATGTTGAACACTGTTTGTTTTAATGCGTAATTACCTAAACGAACATTCGTGTTGTATAAACTATATAATGTATGTAAATAACTAATTAAATTCGTCTTAATCTCTTTTACTTCTTAGGAAGCCTGGGGTCCGCTTTGGCAACCTAATGCTACGATTTCAGAGAAATTTCCTCCCGCGGACGCTCCGGCGCTGTTTGAGAATTTGGAAACTTTAATCTTCTAATGTTGAGAAGGACCACGGACCACTATGAAAACGCTTCTTAGAAATTCAACGTCAGGGGTGAAACGGGGTTGAATGTTTTGTTTCAACTTTAATACGGAATTGCTAGGATTGCGAATTTGTTAGGATTGATTAATATTTGATTGAGCACGGCACTGCTCTTTGCCGTGTTTCTCAATCCTAACAAATTCGCTTAAAAGTAAAGCTTTGAAATATTTAAGAAGAGTTTGACAATTGTTTTCACAATTTGACTCGAGTTTTCGTCTTTTTATGGTTTTGTTTTAAATTTTGTATGGTTCTTTATTAAAGTTTAGACTTAAAATTAGATCCTTTTTACTCAGAATTGTTCCTTTTAATTGCCGTTTTTAGACTTTTTGCTAAAAGTTGCATTGTCGGTCGTCGTCGTGAAAAGTAACTAAATCGGCATTTTCAAAAAAAGCGTAACATTTCTTTTGGGTTTTTTATAACCATAATCACGAGTACTATTGATTAAAAAAAAGAAAAAGAATGTCCCTTTTTTTGGTCAGTTTCGTAACGCATTTTTTCATACATTTTGTATGGGCCGTTACACTTACAAAACCGAGAATTTTCCTCTTCTCAGCTGTCACATCGTTTTTACTCGGTAACTATAAAGCATATTAAAGGTAACATGATCAGCGTACTGTGCTTCTTAGTAAATAGTGTTGTTATTTTAAGATACTTAGTTTGTATTAAATTTTCAAGCATGGACTCTTGTATACTTTGTAATTTAAATTATTCTATAGGTAACTAGCGGTCTTTTCCTCAACATGTTAACTTTAAGTTTATGTGATATATCCTTCTGTATTCCTTTTTGTCCCATGGGTGTCCTGAAAACCAGCGCCATAGCTAAGTATCTCGTATCCTAGCTATCGGCATATGCTGAGTGGCATCCATTTTGGTTCTCTCTGATATTTTGTACAAGATGTAAATAGATTAAGGTTTTTTCTGTGAATCAAATAAATAATTTCTATTCTATTCTATTCTATATTTTGATGAATACTTTGTTATAAAACCACCCCATGCATTTTAGTTACATGCATTATGTAATTTATTTTTAATTCTGTGCATTTATGTACCTACTTGTGACAGATAACTTTGAGGTTTATTGAAAATTTGATTGGCCCGATATTTTCAAAAATAATCTCTCTGAAAACTTAAAAAAGTGTGAAGCGGTTTTGATTTATTTTAGCTGTACCACTAAACTGAATTTGAAGTTTAAGATACTCATTCGTCGTAGAATTGAGCCCTCTTTAATACCTACCTGTATGACTTTTCCGTACGACGTACCATTTTCGAGCTAGAAGCAAAAAACTGAAAAATTACCGAAAATTTGTCAAAAAACCTCAACTCCAGGAATTGTGTAAACTCGGTTTACTCGGTTTAGAACCTAATGAAGGTATTAAAACGATATCAAGTATGCTGAGAATTACTTCCTGGAAATTATCTAATTTTCTTGGCCTAATGATAAATACGAATAAATAGAGTGTCGGTGTGGCCCGGCGGTCAAACAGTGCGACTTTCAATCCGATGGTCGCGGGTTCAAACCCCGGGTCGTACAGTCACCGCTCTTATGGCGGTACAAACAAGACTGTGTCACATATTTTTGCGGCCTTCACAGCGTCATATACTATTGCAGGTGACTGTACCAATGAGTTTTGTGGAACTTAGTTCCTGTTCCTACGATATATCATTTGATTTGATATCCGGACTAACACCAATAAGGCCTAGTTTACCCTCTGGGTTGGAAGGTCAGATAGAGACAAACCACGTTATATCTATGCTTGTGAAGTTGACCACCCCAACTCATGTATTCGTAATTGGTATAGCTATATCGTTTGTTCATCGTTAGTTCACGTTTGTTCAGTAGGTTAAATCGTTAGGATCCGATTATAACATCATTTTTTTTAAAAAACAAAATGGGGTGGCTAGCTTCACGTTAACCACCCCAAACCACATTTTTCGCGTTTTCGCAGTTTAATTCGCAAGATATTCGTTAGTTCACGATTGTTCAGACAATTAAATCGTTAGGATCCGATTCCTTCATTTTTTTTTAATTTTTAAAGTGGGGTGGCTGTCTTCACGCCAACCACCCCACCCCTAATTTGACCAAACCAACTATGCAGGGGCATCGGGGGACGTTAGTTCACGTTTGTTCAGGCATTCAAAACGTTAGGATCCCATAACTTTTGCCGTAAAAAAATAAAATCGAAAAATCCCTATCGGCCGTACAGTGCATTCATTAGATGTGCCATAAAAAGTTACAGAAACGGATCCGTACGATTCTTTAGCCTGAACAAACGTCTTCAGGTGATACTTGATCCATATAGCACAGCGTCTTGCATGCCAACATAAGATAACAAAAGATTTTAGCAATTTTCTATTTTTTTTAATAGTGTGGGGTGGCTGTCTTCACGCCAACCACCCCACCCCTAATTTGACCAAACCAACTATGCAGGGGCATCGGGAGACGTTAGTTCACGTTTGTTCAGGCATTCAAAACGTTAGGATCTCATAACTTTTGCCGTAAAAAAATAAAATCGAAAAATCCCTATCGGCCATACAGTGCACTCATGGAAGGTGCTATAAAAAGTTACAGAAACAGATCCAAACGATTCTTTAGACTGAACAAACGTCTTCAGGTGATACTTGATCGATATAGCACAGTGTCTTGAATGCTAACATTAGATAACAAAAGATTTTAGCAATTTTCTATTTTTTTTCATACTGTGGGGTGGCTGTCTTCACGCCAACCACCCCACCCCTAATTTGACCAAACCAACTATGCAGGGGCATCGGGGGACGTTAGTTCACGTTTGTTCAGGCATTCAAAACGTTAGGATCCCATAACTTTTGCCGTAAAAAAATAAAATCTAAAAATCCCTATCGGCCGTACAGTGCATTCATTAGATGTGCTATAAAAAGTTACAGAAACGGATCCGAACGATTCTTTAGCATGAACAAACGTCTTCAGGTGATACTTGATCCATATAGCTCAGTATCTTGCATGCAAACATAAGATAACAAAAGATTTTAGCAATTTTCTATTTTTTTTCATAGTGTGGGGTGGCTGTCTTCACGCCTACCACCCCACCCCTAATTTGACCAAACCAACTATGCAGGGGCATCGGGGGACGTTAGTTCACGTTTGTTCAGGCATTCAAAACGTTAGGATCCCATAACAGTAGCCGTAAAAAAATAAAATCGAAAAATCCCTATCGGCCATACAGTGCACTCATGGAAGGTGCTATAAAAAGTTACAGAAACAGATCCAAACGATTCTTTAGACTGAACAAACGTCTTCAGGTGATACTTGATCGATATAGCACAGTGTCTTGAATGCTAACATTAGATAACAAAAGATTTTAGCAATTTTCTATTTTTTTTCATACTGTGGGGTGGCTGTCTTCACGCCTACCACCCCACCCCTAATTTGACCAAACCAACAATGCAGGGGCATCGGGGGACGTTAGTTCACGTTTGTTCAGGCATTCAAAACGTTAGGATCTCATAACTTTTGCCGTAAAAAAATAAAATCGAAAAATCCCTATCGGCCATACAGTGCACTCATGGAAGGTGCTATAAAAAGTTACAGAAACAGATCCAAACGATTCTTTAGACTGAACAAACGTCTTCAGGTGATACTTGATCGATATAGCACAGTGTCTTGAATGCTAACATTAGATAACAAAAGATTTTAGCAATTTTCTATTTTTTTTCATACTGTGGGGTGGCTGTCTTCACGCCTACCACCCCACCCCTAATTTGACCAAACCAACTATGCAGGGGCATCGGGGGACGTTAG
This sequence comes from Lathronympha strigana, assembly GCA_949128165.1. NCBI lineage: Eukaryota > Metazoa > Arthropoda > Insecta > Lepidoptera > Tortricidae > Lathronympha > Lathronympha strigana. Next base: position 8,274,462 of record OX421926.1, on the reverse strand, counting down.
TTCACGTTTGTTCAGGCATTCAAAACGTTAGGATCCCATAACTTTTGCCGTGAAAAAATAAAATCGAAAAATCCCTATCGGCCGTACAGTGCATTCATTAGATGTGCCATAAAAAGTTACAGAAACGGATCCGTACGATTCTTTAGCCTGAACAAACGTCTTCAGGTGATACTTGATCCATATAGCACAGCGTCTTGCATGCCAACATAAGATAACAAAAGATTTTAGCAATTTTCTATTTTTTTTCATAGTGTGGGGTGGCTGTCTTCACGCCAACCACCCCACCCCTAATTTGACCAAACCAACTATGCAGGGGCATCGGGGGACGTTAGTTCACGTTTGTTCAGGCATTCAAAACGTTAGGATCTCATAACTTTTGCCGTAAAAAAATAAAATCTAAAAATCCCTATCGGCCATACAGTGCACTCATGGAAGGTGCTATAAAAAGTTACAGAAACAGATCCAAACGATTCTTTAGACTGAACAAACGTCTTCAGGTGATACTTGATCGATATAGCACAGTGTCTTGAATGCTAACATTAGATAACAAAAGATTTTAGCAATTTTCTATTTTTTTTCATACTGTGGGGTGGCTGTCTTCACGCCAACCACCCCACCCCTAATTTGACCAAACCAACTATGCAGGGGCATCGGGGGACGTTAGTTCACGTTTGTTCAGGCATTCAAAACGTTAGGATCCCATAACTTTTGCCGTAAAAAAATAAAATCGAAAAATCCCTATCGGCCGTACAGTGCATTCATTAGATGTGCTATAAAAAGTTACAGAAACGGATCCGAACGATTCTTTAGACTGAACAAACGTCTTCAGGTGATACTTGATCGATATAGCACAGTGTCTTGAATGCCAATATAAGATAACAAAAGATTTTAGCAATTTTCTATTTTTTTTCATAGTGTGGGGTGGCTGTCTTCACGCCAACCACCCCAACCCTAATTTGACCAAACTATCTATGCAGGGGGGGGGGACGTTAGTTCACGTTTGTTCAGGCATTCAAAACGTTAGGATCCCATAACTTTTGCCGTAAAAAAATAAAATCGAAAAATCCCTATCGGCCGTAGTGCCTGTCATGAAAAGTGCTTTAAAAAGTTACAGAAACAGATCCAAACGATTCTTTAGCCTGAACAGACGTCTGAAGATGATACTTGATTGATATATCACAGTGTGAGGCCTTTACCTCGTAAGGGGGTTCTGGTGTAGCTAACACCTAAGAATAACTACATTTAGCAATAATAGTAACATAAGTATTAAATGCCAAAGCATGTAAAATTAGATATACAGGTGTTCTTGAGCATTCGCATTAACTTCGTCATGTGGCTTGGTATAATTAAGGAAACATAATGGCATGGTTAGTTTTATTGAATTCGTCAATTTTTATTTTCTAATTTCTCATAAAAAATAATTACATGTTGCATCAACCGCTAATGTAAAACGGGCATTAGAATTAACATAACCAAGTAAGTGACAACTAAGACATACCAATGTCATGTTGAATACTCAAACTCCGTTTACACACATGCAAATCCCGTATGAGATGAATTTAAATTATTAGTTATTTTCTAAATGGGTCTAAATGGAATACCGGTGTCTTTGAGGAATTAACTCAATTTAAGCTAAAGAATGCAGTCACGAATTTAAGGAGATTGCTCTGAAACACGTTGTATATATCTAGTTTCAAGGAACTTATTATTTTCCTCATTATCTTCTTTTAATGTATATTGTTAAACCAGGGAGCTACACTGAAATAAAAGGCTTTTTATTTTTTATTTATTTTTATTTATTTATTAACTAGCGGGACCTCAAAAAAACTTATTTTTAAATTTCATTGTGAAGTGCTGTGTTGTATTTCAGTCCTGATAGCGTTATCTCATTGTAAATGTTCTGCTATTACACAAGCAATCGTGTTTATGCACCAACTTGGATATTAAAATTGTAATTCAGTCTACTTTTGAAGATGTTAACTAGCGGGGCCTTGAAAATAAACTTATTTTTTCATTTTGATTGAGAAGTTCTGTATTGTATTTGAGTCCTGATAGTGTTATCTCATTGTAAATTTTCTGCTATTACACAATAAAACGTGTTTATACCCAATCTTGAAATAAAATTGACATTTGATTAAATATTGAAGATGTTAACTAGGTAGCTGGACCTTAAAAATTAACATTTTTTTTATTATTAAGAATTTCTGAATTGTATCTGAGCCCCAATAGAGTTTACCCATTGCACGGGTTCTGCTTTTACACAATCAAATGTGGTCCTAAATTATCTTGGACTAAAATTGATATTCAGTCTAATAATGAAGATGTTAACTAGCGGGACCTTAAAAAAACTTATTTTAAAATGTCATTGTGAATTGCTGTGTTGTATTTCAGTCCTGATAGCGTTATCTCATTGTAAATGTTCTGCTATTACACAAGTAATCGTGTTTATGCACCAACTTGGATATTAAAATTGTAATTCAGTCTACTTTTGAAGATGTTAAGTAGCGGGGCCTTGAAAATAAACTTATTTTTTATTTTGATTGAGAAGTTCTGTATTGTATTTGAGTCCTGATAGTGTTATCTCATTGTAAATGTTCTGCTATTACTCAAACAAACATGGCCGTACACCATCTTGGATAAAAAAGTATATTCGGCCCAAGTTTGAAGATTTTATTTAGCCGGGCCTTAACAACAAACTTATCTATTATTAAAACTTAAATGTTCTGAGTTTTATTGGAGTCCCAATAGTGTTTTCTCATAGTAAGGGTAATTTTATAATACAAACAAGCGAGTTTATACACGCATCTTGGGAGAAAATTTATTTTTGGTCTGATTTTGAAGATTTTAACTAGAGCCTTTGATATGGTTTATGGTTTAAGAATTTATTTCTCCAAAAGAATTATAACAATTCACTTAACTAGAGAAATAAAAAACTATCATAATTTAAATATACATGTGCTATAAGTGTATGAACACAAATCAAACAAAGTAATAATATTGTTTAAGAATAAAGTAAAGTGGGTACAGTATAATCCTCATAATTACCATCACGCGAGCGCGGGGGAATGGAATTTCGTTCCAGCCAGCTGATCGTGACCTAATCGTGCTTGCACGGAGCGCAGCCAGAGGCGCGCGTTTAGACTGGTTATTATTTATAAACTTATTATTTATTTTAATTGAGTAGTTTTAAGTTGTATTTGAGTCCCAATAGCGTTTTCTCGTTGCAAGGGTTCTGCTTTCACACAAGCAATCGTGTTTATGCACTAACTTGGATATTAAAATTGTAATTCAGTCTACTTTTGAAGATGTTAAGTAGCGGGGCCTTGAAAATAAACTTATTTTTTATTTTGATTGAAAAGTTCTGTCTTGTATTTGAGTCCTGATAGTGTTATCTCATTGTAAATGTTTTGCTTTTACACAATCAAACGTGTTTATACCCAATCTTGAAATAAAATTGACATTTGGTTAAATATTGAAGATGTTAACTTGGTAGCCGAACCTTAAAAATTAACAATTTTTTTTATTATTAAGAATTTCTGAGTTGTATCCGAGTCCCAATAGAGTTTACCTATTGCACGGGTTCTGCTTTTACACAATCAAATTGGGGTCCTAAATTATCTTGGACTAAAATTGATATTCAGTCTAATAATAAAGATTATAAATTTACTAAAACGGGGCTTAATCGTGTATAAACTTTGAAAACAAACCTCCGACGTTAAGCCCCGTTTTAGTAAATTTATAATGTGTGAAAATCGTGAAAGTTTAAATAATAATGAAGATGTTAACTAGTGGGACCTAAAAAAAACTTATTATTAAATTTCATTGTGAAGTGCTGTGTTGTATTTCAGTCCTGATAGAGTTATCTCATTGTAAATATTCTGCTATTACACAACCAAACATGGCCGTACACCATCTTGGATAAAAAAGTATATTCGGCCCAATTTTGACGATCTTAATTAGCCGGGCCTTAAAAATAGTTTTTATTAAATGGCTAGTAAACTTTTTTTCCAAGATAGTATAGAAGCCTTTTTGATTGTTTAAAAGCAGAACCCTTTTGGGACTCAAATACAACTTGAAAGTACTCAATAAAAAATAAAAAAGTGTATTATTAAGGACCGGCCAGCAAACATCTTCAAAATTGGACCAAATATCTATAATATTCCAAGATGGTATACAAACAAGTTTGATTGTGTAAAAGCAGAACCTTTACAATGAGATTCCATAACTTTCTACGGCACCCTGCATAGATGCCTAGTCCAGACTACATATATGACTGTTAAATTTAATTTTTGTGGGGCAAAACTAATGACATCCTAACGGTCCCAATGCCTGAACAAACATGTAAAGTCACCTGATCCCTCCACAAAGTTAGTTTCGTTGATTCCAGGATAGGGTGGTTGGCGTGAAGACGGCCAACCCATAGTATTAAACAAATAGAACTGAAGAGTTCTCAAAACTCCTTGACATAGCCCGCAAGACATCGCACTGGCTGGATAGATGAGACATAGCATATAGACGTTTTTTAGGGTTCCGTACCTCAAAAGGAAAAAACGGAACCCTTATAGGATCACTTTGTTGTCCGTCCGTCCGTCCATCCATCCGTCCGTCCCTCCGTCCCTCCGTCCGTCTGTCCGTCAAGACCCTTTATCTCGGGAGTGCGTAGAGGTATCGAGTTGAAATTTAAACTATATACTAAGGTTTAGAATTTCCGATGCTCAGGGCAGGCACGGATCGGATTCAAAAATGTGCTGTCTTCGATAAAAGGTACAAAATACAGTTATATGAAGACGATACTCATTAAGGACTCAACCGTCGGGAACTGAGAATCTTCACTGATGGATCCAGAATAGACGTAGGATTAGGCTCTGGAACATTCTCGGAAGACCTGAACATGTCAATTAGCACTCCGCTAGGTGTCCACAACTCAGTGTTCCAAGCTGAATGTATGGGCATCATAAATGCGGCAGCCGCCATCAACGCAAGGAAGGTAGTAGGATCCTCCATCCGTATACTCTCCGACAGCATGGCAGCGCTAATGGCTCTGAAGAGTCACACTATTACATCAAGTCTTGTGCATGAATGTCATGAACGACTGATGGAGGTAGGTCTAAATAACAAGCTAACTCTTCAATGGATCAAGGGTCACAGCGGATCCCGCGGGAATGATGCTGCAGACGAGCTTGCCAGACAGGGTTCAGGCGCAGGGGCAATAGGTCCAGAACCTATTCTTCCGACGCCCTTTAGCAAGGTCCGTTCATTGCTGCTTGTACGCACCAGGAAGCTCCACACAGCACACTGGCAAAACCAGGAGGATTGCAGGCAGGCCAAATTGGCCTTGCCCAGCATTAGCGATCGATTTACAAAGACGCTCCTCCAACTTGGCAAGTCCAGATTAAAAACAATAACCAGTGTCGTAACAGGGCATGGACCTTTTAACAAACATATTTTTAACCTAGGTGTTACAGACAGTCCCTTATGGGTGTATGGAGACAGAAGAAACGGCTGCCCACGTAGTGCTTGAATGCAACGGAGTGGCCCCATACAGGGCAAAACATCTCGGATCTCCGAGTGATCTCCCCGAGGTCCTACGCAACACCAAAGGTTTGATAGGATTTATCGAGGAGTTGGGATGGCTGGCTGACTAGCCGTCCCGCCATCCTTGCTACGCAAAATAGGCGCTAGCCGTCGAGTTGCGGAAACCAGCCCGTGATACAATACAATACAATACTGAGGTTTACGGTCCCTTGAAACCGTATTCCGCGTTTTCCGAAATTCATCCCCTAAGGGTTATCCCTTAAAGGGGGTCGAAAGTTTGTATGAGGTGTGTATCATTATTCTGGTTGCAGACTTAAAACTTCGTTTATAGACTCTTTGACACTACTCAAGAAAAGTATATTTAGCGTTTTTCGAAATTCATCCCCTAAAGGATAAAAAAGGAATTGTAAGCTAGTATGAGATGTGAATATTCAAGACCCTTTATCTCGGGAGTGCGTGAAGGTATCGACTTATCGAGTTGAAATTTAAACTATATACTAAGGTCTACGGTCCCTTGAAACTTTATCCCGCGTTTTTCGAAATTCATCCTCTAAGGGATAAAATAGGGGGTTGAAAGTTTGTATGAGATGTGAATCATTAATCATTATTCAGGTTGCAGATTTAAAACTTCGTTTATAGACTCTTTGATACTACACAAGAAAAGTATATGTAGCGTTTTTCGAAATTCATCCCCTAAAGTATAAAATAGGAAATGAAAGTTAGTATGAGATGTGAATATTTTTGTAAGTTACAGACTTAAAACTTAAACTTCGTTTATAGACTCTTTGATACTTTTTTTTCTATATACTACGACGGCGACAAACAAGCATATGGCCCGCCTGATGGTAAGCGGTCACCGTAGCCTATGAACGCCTGCAACTCCAAGGGTGTTACATGCGCGTTGCCGACCCTTTAAAAACTTTAACACTCCTTTTTTGAAGAACCCCATACTGTAGTGCTTTGGAAAAACAGCGGCAGGGATCTCATTCCACAGCCGGAGCGTCCGCGGGAGGAAGTTCCTCTTAAACCGCACGGTACGAGACTATTTAGGCCAGGGTATGCGGGTGAACACCCTGCCGACGGCGAGCGGTGCGATACTATACGAGAAAAGTATATTTAGCGTTTTTCGAAATTCATCCCCTAAGGGATAAAAAAGGGGTTGAAAGTTTATATGAGGTGTGAATATTTTTCAGGTTGCAGACTTGGAAACTTCGTTTATAGACTTTATGATAATATATAAGAAAACCGTATTCCACGTTTTCCGAAATTCACCCCCTAAGGGATAAAAAAGGGGGTAGGGGGGTAATCATTTTTATGATGTACGGAACCCTCGGTGGGCGAGTCTGTCTCGCACTTGGCCGGGTTTTTCAGGCCAAGGAATCGTTTAGATCTGTTTCAGTAACTTCTTATAGCACCGTACATAGATGCCTAGTCCAGTCAATATGAAGTTTTAGTTATATCTTTTAATGGCAAATTTAATGGCATTCTAACGATTGCCTGATTGCTTTGCGATTGCTCTAATACCTAGACGAACATGAACTAACGTCACCCGATGCCTCAACATACATAGTTTTGTTACTTTTAGGGTAAGGTGATTCGCGAAGGTGTGGAAGCAGCCACCCCAAAGACCGAAAAATTGAAAACTGCGAAAACTTGTTATCATTTATCGGCATGCAAGACACTGTGCTATATCGATCAAGTATCATCTTGAGACGTCTGTTCAGACTAAAGAATCGTTTGGATCTGTTTCTGTAACTTTTTAAAGCATCTTTCATGAAAGGCACTGTATGGCCGATAGGGATTTTTCGATTTTATTTTTTTACGGCTAAAGTTACGAGATCCTAACGTTTTGAATGCCTGAACAAACGTGAACTAACGTCCCCCGATGCCCCTGCATAGTTGGTTTGGTCAAATTAGGGGTGGGGTGGTTGGCGTGAAGATACCACAGTATGAAAAAAAAATTGAAAATTGCTAAAATCTTTTGTTATCTTATGTTGGCATGCAAGACACTGTGCTATATGGATCAAGTATCACCTGAAGACGTTTGTTTAAGCAAAAGAATCGTTTGGATCTGTTTCTGTAACTTTTTATAGCACCTTCCATGAGTGCACTGTATGGCCGATAGGGATTTTTCGATTTTATTTTTTTACGGCAAAAGTTATGAGATCCTAACGTTTTGAATGCCTGAACAAACGTGAACTAACGTCCCCCGATGCCCCTGCATTGTTGGTTTGGTCAAATTAGGGGTGGGGTGGTTGGCGTGAAGACAGCCACCCCACACTATGAAAAAAATAGAAAATTGCTAAAATCTTCTGTTATCTTATGTTGGCATGCAAGACACTGTGCTATATGGATCAAGTATCACCTGAAGACGTTTGTTCAAGCAAAAGAATCGTTTGGATCTGTTTCTGTAACTTTTTATAGCACCTTCCATGAGTGCACTGTATGGCCGATAGGGATTTTTCGATTTTATTTTTTTACGGCAAAAGTTATGAGATCCTAACGTTTTGAATGCCTGAACAAACGTGAACTAACGTCCCCCGATGCCCCTGCATTGTTGGTTTGGTCAAATTAGGGGTGGGGTGGTTGGCGTGAAGACAGCCACCCCACACTATGAAAAAAAATAGAAAATTGCTAAAATCTTTTGTTATCTTATGTTGGCATGCAAGACACTGTGCTATATGGATCAAGTATCACCTGAAGACGTTTGTTCAAGCAAAAGAATCGTTTGGATCTGTTTCTGTAACTTTTTATACCACCTTCCATGAGTGCACTGTATGGCCAATAGGGATTTTTCGATTTTATTTTTTTACGGCAAAAGTTATGAGATCCTAACGTTTTGAATGCCTGAACAAACGTGAACTAACGTCCCCCGATGCCCCTGCATTGTTGGTTTGGTCAAATTAGGGGTGGGGTGGTTGGCGTGAAGACAGCCACCCCACACTATGAAAAAAAATAGAAAATTGCTAAAATCTTTTGTTATCTAATGTTGGCATTCAAGACACTGTGCTATATCGATCAAGTATCACCTGAAGACGTTTGTTCAGTCTAAAGAATCGTTTGGATCTGTTTCTGTAACTTTTTATAGCACCTTCCATGAGTGCACTGTATGGCCGATAGGGATTTTTCGATTTTATTTTTTTACGGCAAAAGTTATGAGATCCTAACGTTTTGAATGCCTGAACAAACGTGAACTAACGTCCCCCGATGCCCCTGCATTGTTGGTTTGGTCAAATTAGGGGTGGGGTGGTTGGCGTGAAGACAGCCACCCCACACTATGAAAAAAAATAGAAAATTGCTAAAATCTTTTGTTATCTTATGTTGGCATGCAAGACACTGTGCTATATGGATCAAGTATCACCTGAAGACGTTTGTTCAAGCAAAAGAATCGTTTGGATCTGTTTCTGTAACTTTTTAAAGCTTTTTTCATGACAGGCACTGGTACGGCCGATAGGGATTTTTCGATTTTATTTTTTTACGGCAAAAGTTATGGGATCCTAACGTTTTGAATGCCTGAACAAACGTGAACTAACGTCCCCCAATGCCCCTGCATAGTTGGTTTGGTCAAATTAGGGGTGGGGTGGTTGGCGTGAAGACAGCCACCCCACAGTATGAAAAAAAATTGAAAATTGCTACAATCTCTTGTCATCATTTGTCGGCACGCAAGACACTGTGCTATATCAATCAAGTATCATCTTGAGACGTCTGTTCAGGCTAAAGAATCGTTTGGATCTGTTTCTGTAACTTTTTATAGCACATCTAATGAATGCACTGTACGGCCGATAGGGATTTTTCGATTTTATTTTTTTACGGCAAAAGTTATGGGATCCTAACGTTTTGAATGCCTGAACAAACGTGAACTAACGTCCCCCGATGCCCCTGCATTGTTGGTTTGGTCAAATTAGGGGTGGGGTGGTTGGCGTGAAGACAGCCACCCCACACTATGAAAAAAAATACAAAATTGCTAAAATCTTTTGTTATCTTATGTTGGCATGCAAGACACTGTGCTATATCGATCAAGTATCACCTGAAGACGTTTGTTCATGCTAAAGAATCGTTCGGATCCGTTTCTGTAACTTTTTATAGCACATCTAATGAATGGACTGTACGGCCGATAGGGATTTTTCGATTTTATTTTTTTACGGCAAAAGTTATGGGATCCTAACGTTTTGAATGCCTGAACTAACGTGAACTAACGTCCCCCGATGCCCCTGCATTGTTGGTTTGGTCAAATTAGGGGTGGGGTGGTTGGCGTGAAGACAGCCACCCCACACTATGAAAAAAAATAGAAAATTGCTAAAATCTTTTGTTATCTTATGTTGGCATGCAAGACACTGTGCTATATGGATCAAGTATCACCTGAAGACGTTTGTTCAAGCAAAAGAATCGTTTCGATCTGTTTCTGTAACTTTTTAAAGCTTCTTTCATGACAGGCACTGGTACGGCCGATAGGGATTTTTCGATTTTATTTTTTTACGGCAAAAGTTATGGGATCCTAACGTTTTGAATGCCTGAACAAACGTGAACTAACGTCCCCCGATGCCCCTGCATTGTTGGTTTGGTCAAATTAGGGGTGGGGTGGTTGGCGTGAAGACAGCCACCCCACACTATGAAAAAAAATAGAAAATTGCTAAAATCTTTTGTTATCTTATGTTGGCATGCAAGACACTGTGCTATATGGATCAAGTATCACCTGAAGACGTTTGTTCAAGCAAAAGAATCGTTTGGATCTGTTTCTGTAACTTTTTAAAGCTTCTTTCATGACAGGCACTGGTACGGCCGACAGGGATTTTTCGATTTTATTTTTATACGGCAAAAGTTATGAGATCCTAACGTTTTGAATGCCTGAACAAACATGAACTAACGTCCCCCGATGCCCCTGCATAGTTGGTTTGGTCAAATTAGGGGTGGGGTGGTTGGCGTGAAGACAGCCACCCCACACTATGAAAAAAAATAGAAAATTGCTAAAATCTTTTGTTATCTAATGTTGGCATTCAAGACACTGTGCTATATCGATCAAGTATCACCTGAAGACGTTTGTTCAGTCTAAAGAATCGTTTGGATCTGTTTCTGTAACTTTTTATAGCACCTTCCATGAGTGCACTGTATGGCCGATAGGGATTTTTCGATTTTATTTTTTTACGGCAAAAGTTATGAGATCCTAACGTTTTGAATGCCTGAACAAACGTGAACTAACGTCCCCCGATGCCCCTGCATTGTTGGTTTGGTCAAATTAGGGGTGGGGTGGTTGGCGTGAAGACAGCCACCCCACACTATGAAAAAAAATAGAAAATTGCTAAAATCTTTTGTTATCTTATGTTGGCATGCAAGACACTGTGCTATATCGATCAAGTATCACCTGAAGACGTTTGTTCATGCTAAAGAATCGTTCGGATCCGTTTCTGTAACTTTTTATAGCACATCTAATGAATGGACTGTACGGCCGATAGGGATTTTTCGATTTTATTTTTTTACGGCAAAAGTTATGGGATCCTAACGTTTTGAATGCCTGAACAAACGTGAACTAACGTCCCCCGATGCCCCTGCATAGTTGGTTTGGTCAAATTAGGGGTGGGGTGGTTGGCGTGAAGACAGCCACCCCACACTATGAAAAAAAATTGAAAATTGCTACAATCTCTTGTCATCATTTGTCGGCACGCAAGACACTGTGCTATATCAATCAAGTATCATCTTGAGACGTCTGTTCAGGCTAAAGAATCGTTTGGATCTGTTTCTGTAACTTTTTATAGCACATCTAATGAATGCACTGTACGGCCGATAGGGATTTTTCGATTTTATTTTTTTACGGCAAAAGTTATGGGATCCTAACGTTTTAAATGCCTGAACAAACGTGAACTAACGTCCCCCGATGCCCCTGCATAGTTGGTTTGGTCAAATTAGGGGTGGGGTGGTTGGCGTTAAGACAGCCACCCCACACTATGAAAAAAAATAGAAAATTGCTAAAATCTTTTGTTATCTTATGTTGGCATGCAAGACACTGTGCTATATGGATCAAGTATCACCTGAAGACGTTTGTTCAAGCAAAAGAATCGTTTGGATCTGTTTCTGTAACTTTTTAAAGCTTCTTTCATGACAGGCACTGGTACGGCCGACAGGGATTTTTCGATTTTATTTTTATACGGCAAAAGTTATGAGATCCTAACGTTTTGAATGCCTGAACAAACGTGAACTAACGTCCCCCGATGCCCCTGCATAGTTGGTTTGGTCAAATTAGGGGTGGGGTGGTTGGCGTGAAGACAGCCACCCCACACTATGAAAAAAAATAGAAAATTGCTAAAATCTTTTGTTATCTAATGTTGGCATTCAAGACACTGTGCTATATCGATCAAGTATCACCTGAAGACGTTTGTTCAGTCTAAAGAATCGTTTGGATCTGTTTCTGTAACTTTTTATAGCACCTTCCATGAGTGCACTGTATGGCCGATAGGGATTTTTCGATTTTATTTTTTTACGGCAAAAGTTATGAGATCCTAACGTTTTGAATGCCTGAACAAACGTGAACTAACGTCCCCCGATGCCCCTGCATTGTTGGTTTGGTCAAATTAGGGGTGGGGTGGTTGGCGTGAAGGCAGCCACCCCACACTATGAAAAAAAATAGAAAATTGCTAAAATCTTTTGTTATCTAATGTTGGCATGCAAGACACTGTGCTATATCGATCAAGTATCACCTGAAGACGTTTGTTCATGCTAAAGAATCGTTCGGATCCGTTTCTGTAACTTTTTATAGCACATCTAATGAATGGACTGTACGGCCGATAGGGATTTTGCGATTTTATTTTTTTACGGCAAAAGTTATGGGATCCTAACGTTTTGAATGCCTGAACAAACGTGAACTAACGTCCCCCGATGCCCCTGCATAGTTGGTTTGGTCAAATTAGGGGTGGGGTGGTTGGCGTGAAGACAGCCACCCCACACTATGAAAAAAAATTGAAAATTGCTACAATCTCTTGTCATCATTTGTCGGCACGCAAGACACTGTGCTATATCAATCAAGTATCATCTTGAGACGTCTGTTCAGGCTAAAGAATCGTTTGGATCTGTTTCTGTAACTTTTTATAGCACATCTAATGAATGCACTGTACGGCCGATAGGGATTTTTCGATTTTATTTTTTTACGGCAAAAGTTATGGGATCCTAACGTTTTAAATGCCTGAACAAACGTGAACTAACGTCCCCCGATGCCCCTGCATAGTTGGTTTGGTCAAATTAGGGGTGGGGTGGTTGGCGTTAAGACAGCCACCCCACACTATGAAAAAAAATAGAAAATTGCTAAAATCTTTTGTTATCTTATGTTGGCATGCAAGACACTGTGCTATATGGATCAAGTATCACCTGAAGACGTTTGTTCAAGCAAAAGAATCGTTTGGATCTGTTTCTGTAACTTTTTAAAGCTTCTTTCATGACAGGCACTGGTACGGCCGACAGGGATTTTTCGATTTTATTTTTATACGGCAAAAGTTATGAGATCCTAACGTTTTGAATGCCTGAACAAACGTGAACTAACGTCCCCCGATGCCCCTGCATAGTTGGTTTGGTCAAATTAGGGGTGGGGTGGTTGGCGTGAAGACAGCCACCCCACACTATGAAAAAAAATAGAAAATTGCTAAAATCTTTTGTTATCTAATGTTGGCATTCAAGACACTGTGCTATATCGATCAAGTATCACCTGAAGACGTTTGTTCAGTCTAAAGAATCGTTTGGATCTGTTTCTGTAACTTTTTATAGCACCTTCCATGAGTGCACTGTATGGCCGATAGGGATTTTTCGATTTTATTTTTTTACGGCAAAAGTTATGAGATCCTAACGTTTTGAATGCCTGAACAAACGTGAACTAACGTCCCCCGATGCCCCTGCATTGTTGGTTTGGTCAAATTAGGGGTGGGGTGGTTGGCGTGAAGACAGCCACCCCACACTATGAAAAAAAATAGAAAATTGCTAAAATCTTTTGTTATCTAATGTTGGCATTCAAGACACTGTGCTATATCGATCAAGTATCACCTGAAGACGTTTGTTCAGTCTAAAGAATCGTTTGGATCTGTTTCTGTAACTTTTTATAGCACCTTCCATGAGTGCACTGTATGGCCGATAGGGATTTTTCGATTTTATTTTTTTACGGCAAAAGTTATGAGATCCTAACGTTTTGAATGCCTGAACAAACGTGAACTAACGTCCCCCGATGCCCCTGCATTGTTGGTTTGGTCAAATTAGGGGTGGGGTGGTTGGCGTGAAGACAGCCACCCCACAGTATGAAAAAAAATAGAAAATTGCTAAAATCTTTTGTTATCTAATGTTAGCATTCAAGACACTGTGCTATATCGATCAAGTATCACCTGAAGACGTTTGTTCAGTCTAAAGAATCGTTTGGATCTGTTTCTGTAACTTTTTATAGCACCTTCCATGAGTGCACTGTATGGCCGATAGGGATTTTTCGATTTTATTTTTTTACGGCAAAAGTTATGAGATCCTAACGTTTTAAATGCCTGAACAAACGTGAACTAACGTCCCCCGATGCCCCTGCATTGTTGGTTTGGTCAAATTAGGGGTGGGGTGGTTGGCGTGAAGACAGCCACCCCACTTTAAAAATTAAAAAAAAAATGAAGGAATCGGATCCTAACGATTTAATTGTCTGAACAATCGTGAACTAACGAATATCTTGCGAATTAAACTCCGAAAACGCGAAAAATGTGGTTTGGGGTGGTTAACGTGAAGCTAGCCACCCCATTTTGTTTTTTAAAAAAAATGATGTTATAATCGGATCCTAACGATTTAACCTACTGAACAAACGTGAACTAACGATGAACAAACGATATAGCTATACCAATTACGAATACATGAGTTGGGGTGGTCAACTTCACAAGCATGTTATATCTCCAAGCTCCAAGCAAATTAAGTCTCAAATTTTAAAGTGTTTTAAACTTCTATGAAATTAAGACGTTTACTTAATTGTCAAAATCTGAGGACTAACAGTGGCTTTCGTGAAAACTAGCGCCTACGCCAAATCTTGGGTTTAGTTGCCAAAGCGGAACCCAGGCTCCCTAAACATGGCATTAGCCGGGTAAACGCTAGTAAGGAGTTAATACAATAGATAAAACGCGGAAACTATCCAATGTTTAAAATAGCAATGACGCGTGCGTCTGTCAGCGGCGGTTGCATCACCCACGGTCAATGCCAACGGATGTGGAATAGGGAAAGTGGTCTGTGGTATCGGGAAAACCGTAGAGGAAGATGGGTAAGTTATGAAAAACCAGCCAAGTGCAGTCCCGCTCAAAGAATGCTCTTCCGCACCCGTATAAGCACGGAACTCTCTGTGCGCGGCAAATATAAGGTTTTCTGATTTTTTTTCTGTAATTGTGCTACTAAGCTTTTTGCCAAACTTCGTAATTCTAGGTCAACGGGAAGTACCCTATACACTTTCAATTAATTTATTCACTTAAGACTACATAGGCTTTAGACGACAATATCAAAATTTAAAATAAAAAGAAACTTTGATTCCCTTTGGAAATGTATAGGAAATGCGACATAAACTGCGGTATCTTTAGATTACTTTGACGTACGTTTGGATTTTTCACAGCTTCAGTGACCGCCGACTTACTTATCGACGTGGTATCTGTGTGTATCTGTGTATTCAATTCATCTATAACTAATATTTGAAACGGGATAATTACCATGTATGTTTGTTTTATTGAGCATCCGATATTTCGCGAGTTTTAGTTGTGATCTACCCACACGCCATAGCGATCTACGGGTTCGCTTATCAACCGACTTCAATATTTCAAAAGGAGGAGGTTCTCAATTCGACTGAATTTTTTTTATTTTTTTTTTTATTTTTTTTTTTAATGGATGTTCACTCATAACTCCGTCATTACTAAACCGATTTGAATTTTTTTTTTGTTTTCTGAAAGTAGACGGTTCCTGGTTGGTCCCGTTTTTTTCAAAATCCATTTCTGATGATGGGATCCATGAGGAACTGAGGGAACTCCTCAAATTTGAAAGGCACATGCATGCTGATTTGGGTGATTTCTTAAGAAACTCGAGCATTTCTTTACGAAAATCATCAATTTGGTGGAGTGGACCTGATGATGAAGACCAGGGATGGCAAAGTGGAACTGCTTCGTAATTCTCAGGACTATGATCCGATTTTAAAAAATATTTTTTTGTCTGTATATAGATGGTTTCAGGATTGTCCCGTTTTTTTCAAAATCAATTTCTGATGATGGGATCCATGAGGAACTGAGGGAACTCCTCAAATTTGAAAGGCACATGCATGATGATTTGGGTAGTTTCTTAAGACACTCGAGCATTTCTTTACGAACATCATCAATTTGGTGGAGTGGACCTGATGATGAAGACCAGGGATGTCAAAGTGGAACTGCTTGGTAATTCCCAGGACTATCGTCCGATTTTAAAAAATATTTTTTTTTCTGAAAATAGATGGTTCCAGATTTGTTCCGTTTTTTTCAAAATCAATTTCTGATGATGGGATCCATGAGGAGGGAACTCCTCAAATTTGAAAGGCACATGCATGATGATTTGGGTAGTTTCTTAAGACACTCGAGCATTTCTTTACGAACATCATCAATTTGGTGGAGTGGACCTGATGATGAAGACCAGGGATGGCAAAGTGGAACTGCTTGTTAATTCCCAGCTCTATCATCCGATTTGAGACATTCATCTTTTCTTTGTAAAGAAATACCTTCAAGATAGTCCTATTTGATTATAGTTCTATTTTGATGATGGGCTTCATGAGGGATTGAGAGAACTCCTCAAATTTTAACGGCACATGCATTCTGATTTGAGGGTTTCCTTAAGTAACTAAAACAGTGTTTTGGCGGAGCCAAAATTTTGATGAACTTGATCTGATGATGAAGACCAGGGATCGCAAAGTGGAACTGGTTAATAAACCTAGCTCTACTTATTATCCTAGTTGTGACATTCATCTTTTTGATTTGATTTATATTCTGATGATGGAGTTCTAGAAGAATTCAGAGAACACTTCAAATTTGAACGGCAGGTTAATTGTGATTAGAGGGTGTTCATAATTAGCTTAGGCATTTTCTTACTGTGGCCATCATTTTGCTGGAGTGGACCTGATGTTGATAATCCGGGATGGCATAATGAATATGCTCGTTAATTTACAGTCTGTCATCCAATTTAACACATTGTTATTTTGTTTGTTTAAAGGTCTACAAGGGAGTTCCGTTTGATTATACTTCAAATGTAATGATGGAAGCCCTAGGACATTAAGAAAGCTCCTCAATTTTCAATCGTACACGTGCGGTGTATTGGATATTTGTGAAGTAAACTGGCTAACTCAAACAAATTCTTAATTTCACTTTTACCGGGAACCAAATGAAGTCGGTTTTTTTTTCTTAAAAATTATTTTGTCTATTGTCACCGGCACTACTACCGTCCGCTTTCTCACTTGAAACTCGATCACTTTCTCATCCGTCCATATCCCAGTTAACTTCTACGACCTTCGACGAAAAAAAAAGGTAGTCGAATCATCACATGGGAGTGTGACGAAGGTGGAACACTCTTGGTTCTTAATTTGTCTGTGTTTCGACGGGTCTCCTCAATTCCAATTAGACTTAACGTGCGTTAGCAAACCAAGGGTAATAAAAAATCTTTGATCTCAGCCGAAAGAAAATCCAACTTAGATATCTCCAGTTATTTAGTATTGCGAAATTATCCAAAAATAGACACCAGGCGCTCATAAATACAGAGTTCTGCTCCTGTGACGTCAGCAAGATAACGAGGAATGTGTACAGTCGCCATCAGATATATCGGAGCGTCCGAGGTGTTCACAAATATCTGAACACGCCTCTATTATCAAGGCGTTAGAGTGCTTGTTCAGATATTTTGCACGCCTCGGACGCTCCGATATATCTGATGGTGACTGTACAGCCAGCCGCAGAGCGAATCTTGAAAAAAAAGAAAAAAAAAGAAAGTCATAAAAACGCGAAACATGAAACTGGATTCGTTAGAGCGGTTTCTGAGATCCGCGTGACGTCACTTATGACTTTCGTAATGACGTCACAGTCTCTTAAAAATGCCGTGGGGAATATTTACTTTAACAAGTATTTTATTGAAATTAAACACTTTAGAACGGATTAATCGGGTTTATTAACACCATGACCCTACGTTTTGAGCCCTTTACATCACTCGTTTTCACAGGGTTAAGATGATGACTGAGAGAATGCGAATTCTCCCCGTCAATACTACTACTAGGGAGGGAGCTCATTCAACAGCCGGAGCGTCCGCGGGAGGAAGTTGCTCAGATTTCTTACAATATGATTTATAGCGTCACTATGACATAGTCCTACAGTGTCCTAGGGTACCAATTGGTTGACTGTACATAGTTCGTTCAATCCAGTGTGACGTCACTCAACACACGTTAAAATTATTAACAACCGTTTCCGCCAGGCTTAGAAACAGCACTAAAGTCTAAAACTAATACGTAATAACCATAAAACTGGAATCACCGGAAGTTAGACTGTTACTGAAATATTTGCACAATGACTTACAACGAAAACGAACCCACATTTTGGCACCATACCCATCTGGCACATCTTATACTCTGGCAACCATTATATACGTGACTTATGTATTGGTAATAATTATTCCTTGCGAGAGTTCACACCAATATTCATGTGAACCAGTCATCAAGGTGGGGGCGTTGCGCCCCGTTGCAGGCGCGCTTGAGGATGGAGTGAGGCTACCACCATTCCAAATTCCCTTAGGCTGCAGTTCTGTGACTCTGAGCCGAGCGGCGTGCATATACCGTTCGGCCAAGCCAAGGGCTTAAGCGGGGTCCACACTCACGAACCTACCAGCGGATATCAGCCCTCAGCCTACCTCAGTGGAGTGGGTTTCGACGGGTGCTCCCATCAAACGACCTATCCGCTCGGTGCTTTATCAGCATTGGCGCCGAACACACCAAGCGTTTTTCCGTGAGTGCACTAACTTTTTGACGTACGTTCTTTGGTCAAGAACTTCGCGTAGCGTTCAAATGCCGCGTGTAGCATAGTACCCCATATACAGTCCGGCGACAAATTAGCGTTCAAATGCCGCATGAAGCATAGTACCCCATATACAGTCCGGCGACAAATTACTCGTAGCGTTCAAATGCCGCGTGTAGCATAGTACCCCATATACAGTCCGGCGACAAATTAGCGTTCAAATGTCGCGTGTAGCATAGTACCCCAAACAGTCCGGCGAAAAATTTTTCTCAACCTCTTTGGGGCCAGCGCTAGCTGGCGCGGGTGCACGGAGCGGGTGCACGCGGCGGGTGGATTTAGTATGGCGCACCCGCTCCGTGGGCCCGCTTTACTTAGCGCTGTTCATCCAATTTCTTATTAGACGGGCGTCCGTTCCGGGTAATCCGCGTCAGCTAGCGGAGGCCACGGGGCCAGGGCCAGAACATCGGCGTAAAGAAACCGTTCCGTTCCTGGTGGACTGGGTCGTTTGTGTAGGTAGATACTAGATGTTGAAAAAAAGCCATGGCCAGTAGAGAGACCACGTTCTCTCAGTTCGTTCAGTGTTATTTTAAACGTCAAACTGTTATAAATTGAAATAGATGTCATATACTAAAGAAAAAGATCAACACCGACGAAGGCCAATCCGAGGGTCGAACTCGGGTCTTCAGCTTACGCGGCTAACGCGATAACCACTAGGCCAACTGGTCTTATCCAAATGCCGGCGAATTTCTCGAGTATAATGCAATCTTAGTAACGGGCAAGACGCCCTTGGCCATTTTTCTAAGTACAAGCTACGTTGCTTAACGTTGATGGAACTGTTATGAAATCATGACGTTTACATAACACGTTCACAGTCTCTGCTATCAAAATCTAGGAAACAGCATGGTCGGACTCTATTAATACTGGTGGGTTTAGGAATATTGAAGGAAACGATAAACAAGCTTAATAGTTGTGCCAAATGCGTGAACTATAAAATTGACTTGTTGAAATTACGAACAACATAATATCTACGACCAAGCTACTTTAAAGTTTGATTAGCTTGTTTAGTATAATCACCTGCATTTGTTTCTTCCGTTATGAAAGCCGCAAAAATATGTATTTATGGCCGTACAAATAAGTTTGTCAGATGTTTTCGTTCTAACTTCTCCCCCAAACATAGCTAAGAAAGAATCATCCCTCAAATGCTCATCAGTTCCGTGGCTACGTTGCCACAGATAGGTACACTGATTCTTATAACACTCTTCTTTTTACGTCAGACGTTTATATAAAAAAACCCCACACGAGTATAGGGGGAGTTTTCAAAACCGTTCATGTGTTTGCGATTCAGAAAGATATCTGATAAGAGATCTGATGAAGATATCTGTGCTATTTTACCCAGGAATAATACATTTCAATTGGGACTACCGTATTGTCGCTTACCAGTTACCAGGCGGCGCAACTTATGCGTGGGTCTTACGTCAATATGAACGAGTTGTCAAAGTGACGTTTGAAAGATTTGCTCAGACCCACGTTGCGCTAGCGCCCGTATCGCAATCGCATTGCAATGGGGATTCCCATTGCATTGATGCCGGGATAGTTTTCTTCTTAGTCATTTCCTCATTGCTGAGGGTCGTGAATACCATTCACGGATTTTTGTCTGTATCCCACCATGTTCCTTCAGACACTCCTATTCTGTGCCATTTGAAGGCAAGCCTGGGTGTTTGATCCTGTTGAGGCCTTTAGATCTATCAACCGAGTAGGCGCTCTTCCTCTACTTCTCTTCCCTTGCTGCCCGACCATTAGTTTTCCAGACCATCTTCTTGCCTGGCTTGATGTCCGAAGAACTGAAGTATGCGCTGAGTGGTAGAATGGTGAGCCTGGTTCGTATTCCCATCTGGTTCCAGATTGATTCGTTTGTGCAACGGACTGTCCACGAATGGTAACATCGTGGCCGTGAGTGACCATTGAGTGACGCGTTAAATATCATACAATAGCAACTTTTTCCTTTCATTCCACGTGACTGGATAATCCCAACGCCGAGCCGCTTTCCCGAAGGAAGCCGGCCCGCATTCTGGGCTATTTTCGTGCGCGCGCGCGTGCCAAGCTTTTTACCGGTTTCGCGAACGATTGATCGAAGGAAAGGTTACCGATTGACTCACTTTCTAACCAACTGCATAATTATCGATGTACCTAGTACATAGATAAAACAAACCTCCGACGTTTCAAGGGCGACATTGTCCCCGTGGTCCCGGAGAAAGACCACGAGTCTTTCTCCCCCCGCCCCGTTTTAGTAAATTTATAAGTTTATGATAATTGTCACCAGAAACAATAAATCGCTGTCAATGGAACTTACTAACAATGTAAACAAAAGACGTCACATGTTTTGTCACTGTTTCTCCTTGTATTTTCACACTACCTCATCAAACACCACTGAAACCATTCACTACTGAAACGGTTCGTGTTTTTTTGTGACAATTGTCAAAAGTACTTCAGAAAATTAGTAGTTTTTAATGATAATAGTGATGTTTTTATTTATAAATGACACGTTGGTGGCAAATAAGCATACATCCAGCCCGATAGTAATCGGCGCCCGTAGCCCATTGACGCCGGTAACATCAGTCATAAGTAACAATGATTGACAATTGTCACACTTGTCACCCGTCCTGATTTAGGGGCCTGGTAATGGTTGGAGTCAATCATCATGTTTATTGACCGAGCGAACGAGAAGCGCCTTCATTTTAGCGTGATTCATTCGTATGTCCGTCTCCGCTGTCCAGCTGTACACACGCTTTCGAAAGTGAATGGGCAATTAATCAATGAATTCATTCATAGACTGACCATGCATATGCATAGAAAATTTGTGAATACCGTCGGTAGTTACACAGCTATTTTGGTCGGTTCAAAGACTTCAAAGTTTGTTTTTGGTTTTTTTTTTCAAAATAGAGGGAGAATGGGCGTTCTTCAAGTGAGCGTACGGACGAACGTTCGAGCAAATCATCCCACAGTAAGAAACTGCAATTTCAACGGGATCTCTTGAAATTGCCACATTTCATCCCTTAAGTCGAGATGGGAAGACGAAATATCCATAGTGTATAAGTACCTTGTTCAGGCTGTTATAGTTATTTAAAACTGAAGTTAGTTTTTCGCAATGTCAGTTACATTTACTGAATTTTCCGCACGAGTTAACATTTAATCTGCTAGTGACAGCAGCTGTTTTAAAGAAGATAAGATATTTCCCTATAAGATTTACGCGTATCGAAATTATTATGCTAGTAGGTATATTATCATAAATATGACAGACAGACACACAGTCAAATATTTATATACAACTAAGACCTTATTACATGACTGCTGTGTTCAATTTTGGAGAAAATATGGAGTACAGATAGTTATTACATTATAGTAGTGATCTAAGTGTAACAATTGTCACAAAATACACGAGAAGTGTTGCGAAATTCCGACACAGAAAAAGTTTCATGTCAAAATATACTGAAACTTCTTCAAAATTATTATATACTGTACTCTAAACGCTTGAGTGGATGACACTTTAAGGAGGGAATTCACACATTTTTACACATAACTTCTGAACTATAAAACATACCGACCGAATGCATGCTTGTGCAAATATGTAAACTACTTCTTTCTGCATGCTATGCGGACCATCATAGTAGGTACGGTCAACCAATTGGAACCCTAGGCCACTCTAGAACCATGTCAAAGTGACAAGCAGTATGAGATTTCTTACAATCTGATTTATAGCGTCACTATGGCCTAGGGTTCCAATTGGTTGACTGTACATTACGACACAAGGGCGAATTACCTCTTCGCACGTGTATTGTACGACGTTTTACGCAGGCACGTAAAGTGCTCATTATAGTCCTAGGGCGGTAAAGTAGCACTATGTGCACTGTACAATGAAAAGTGTCAAAGTTCCGGGGTGGGGGCTAGTGACGTCACGGGAAACTTTCATGCATTTTATTTCCGACATTTTTCATTTGACGAACAAAAAAAAATACGTGTCGCATATTTTTTATTAATCTAACAGAGGGAGAGGGTCTAGCCTATTATCACACTTGCCAGCGTGATGGGATAGGGGCCTGGTAGCTTATCGACTACGCGAACGAACTCGCGGGCAGATATTATATTAGTTTAATAAGTTATTACCGCGTCACTGACCTGGTAATGGTCGTTCCGAGTGTTGGAAAATATTTTTCGCTGTAAATATCTTTATGGCCGTCTACGTGAGCTTATACAATGAAATATTTGTCGCCTGCTCTTTGTTACACGAGTTTTTATTGCATTTGACTGTTTTAGGGTTCCGTAACTCAAGGAGAAAACGGAACCTTTATAGGATCACTTTGTTGTCCATCCGTCCGTCCGTCCGTCTCATTATCTCGGGAACACGTAGAGAGTCAGCTGCGGTCAAGTGGGATCATGTCAGAACAGGCCGTAGCCAGGCTAATGAGGCCCGCTGCGGTGCATGATTGCCGCTTGGCCGTATCACGGACCAACTGACCGTACCAAAAGAAAGTCGTCAAAACCGAAGTGCGAATACGTTGCACCCCCATCACCGAAGGGGTGTCGAGCCACCAGTCACTCAAAGATTGGTTTTAAGTGGGTCACCAGGAAATAAATTAGATGCTCGGAATCTGGCCATGGTATGGTCATGATTTATATTTGCAGTAGAACTTTATTAAGTACCTAGACTGCCTAGCTAGTAGACAGATTTGCCTAATTATATAAATAAGACACTTTAGAACGGATTAATCACGTTTGTTTACACCATGACGTTTCGAGCCCTTTACACCGGGCGTTTTCACAGGGCTAAGATGATGACTGAGAGAATGCGAATTCTCCCCGTCAATCAACTAAGTAGGGCTGGGGCATGGTGTTCGAGTCGAGCATCTCGAAACTTTCCTAGTGACCTAAAGTACCTGTCGCAGCGTTGACGATATCACTTGGTAGCGTCTACACAACCGCTTGTAAATCTTGTAATATTTGTTTATGCGCGAAACGCGTATTTTTACAGCAACAGGTCACTGCGCTGACGTTTCGTACATCTGCTACCGATGCTATTCCCATAACATAAACCAGGATAAACAAGCACGCCTACCACGAACATCGAACACTGGCATTGACGGGAAAACCTCTTTGTCACTCCAATAAGCAATGACGGAGATGGAGATTCAAATCCGCAATCGTTCGATTTTCGTGGTATAGGCCAAGATCTCTATTGTATGATTAGTTTTAACTACCCGGGTTTCCGACATGTTGGAACGGATTAACGCGACATCTTACCGTATACATTTTCTTAAAATACTGGTTAAAAACATGAATTAGGTGTTGTTAGCCCCTTCAGATACTCATTAAACCGCAGTCAGTGCGCGACCAAATAATTTTATAGTAATTTGAACATACTCCTAAAGATTATGCGGTTAAATTCATCTCTTTGGAGGACCAAAGAAAGAAGATATGAGTGGATTTAATAAAAAAATATCGTGAGTGGTACAACGTTACTGACAATGACTATAATTGAAAGAGGAAAAGGAGTCCTTCAGGAGACCTTCATCAGATGGTAAATATAAATGCCCAGAGCAAGATAGAGAAGACACTGAGAGAGAGAGAGAGTCAATATTAGTGTTTAGTTCTAAAAGGGAACACTTTTGTCAAGTGTCAAAATCTCCGGAGCACAAGAGAGCCATGACTTTCTCGCGGCCGAGAAAGACAACCGGCATTGTCTAATTCGAACAGTTAGAAAAAGACAGATGCACCACTTGTAATGTCTACAGGCCTGTAGGCTTACCACGAAAATCGAACGATTGCGGATTTGTACCTCCGTCTCTGTCACACTTGCATATTGAAGTGACAAAGAGGTTTTCCCGTCAATGCCTATTTTCGATGTTCGTGGTAGCCATGCTGGGGTTTAACAGTCTCCGTTTACAGTAAATCTCGATGAGCCTATAACATTTATTTTTGAAATATATACAGTAAGTGTAACTTACCTAACTACCTACCTCTACCTACCTTAAATCTAAAATAGGTCCTGAGGCATTATACCGCGGCATTTCCTCGTTGGCGAGGAAGCCACCAGCTCTTCGGTCACCAGTGACATCAACCAGACGTTTCGCGATTGTATTGATAAGCTGGTGCGAGACGCACAGACAGTGAGTTGCGTAATTATGCGTGTTGGACTTATAATGGTCCTGAGGCGCACGTCTGTAAGTATTTGGAATGACACGCCACGGAAATAGAAACTTGGGTAACGCCAATATTTTTCACGTTTATATAGAATAAACGACGTAATGTTTGTTATAATATATATGTTTTATGAGAGGTATGGGCACAGCGGATGCATATCGTTTATTTATTTTATTTAACCTTTATTGCACAAAAAGAAAATTACAATTGTACAAAAGGCGGACTTAATGCTGCGAAGCATTCTCTACCAGTCAACCTTCGGGCAAAGCAGAGAATATGTAGGCGGTGCAATATCAAGTTGTTTGTTAATTTATTTACAAATTACAATAAAAAGTAGGTACTATAATTACACAATTGCAGATAATCTAAGTATTATATAAAAATGACTTTAAATAATACATACACATATAAGAATATAATATTAATACATATATTAAAAAAAAAAATACATATACTTACACAAACATAAGATATCAGATGAAACTTGCAAAAAAAACACTAAGAACTTGCCATTCTGCCAGCAAAATACTCACTTAAGGATTTTTTAAATTTAAACCTATTCGGGCATTGTCTAATTTTAACTGGGAGACTATTCCAAAGGCGGGCTACATGAACGGAGAAAGAATTGGACATGAAACCAGTGTGGTGAGATGGTATAGACAGAGAGAGGTTGCCAGTAGAGCGAAGTTGACGGACACGGGAAACACCATAGTAGTTAAAGGAAGCTTTCAAATATTCGGGGGCTTGAGGATCGTTAATGATTGAAAAAAGAGTGCAGAGCATGCGAATGTTGCGACGAATTCGTATAGGAAACCATCCAAGTTTAGAGCGGAAAAAGGAGATATGGTCGTATTTACGTAGACAGAAAATAAATCGAATACAATTATTGAGTAGACGATCTAACTTGCTCAAAAGCTCTTCGTTCAAGTCGGGATAACACACATCACCATAGTCAATTATGGGTAAGATCAATGTTTGTGCTAATAATATTTTGGTTTTTACGGGTAAAAAGTTTTTGAGTTTGTTAAGGGCATGTAATGAACCCGTAACTTTACGGCATATTTCAGCTACCTGTGTCCTCCAGCTCAAGGAGCTGTCTAAATAAATGCCTAAGTTTTTTACATTTTGGCTATAGGGAATCAGAGTGCCATTGAAATAAACGGAGGGTTTGAAATCTATTTTCGCAAGCTGGCGATCGCCGCCTATTACAATAGCCTGACACTTAGAAGGATTAACAAAGAGACCGAATTTCTCAGACCATCGCTGGATATGCAAGAGATCGAGATTTAATTTATCAACAGTAATAGCAAGGTCAGTAACGTTACAATGATCATAAAGTTGCAGGTCGTCGGCATAAAGATGGTACGAGCAGCGAAGGTTCGGAGTAATAAAATTGATGAAGATGGAGAACAATAACGGAGAAAGAATACCTCCTTGGGGCACGCCAGTGGCTAAGTCACACCATTCTGATAACGCGCGATCAACTCGCACCGCTTGTTGACGTCCGCAAAGATAAGCCGAGAACCATTTCAAAGCGCCAGGTGACACGTTCAGGTGCTGAAGAAGGGCAAGGAGAATTTGATGATCGACAGTGTTAAATGCGTTAGAAAAGTCTACTAGAATGAGCACTGTGACCATTTGGTTCTCCATGCCACGTCTGATGTCCTCGGTCACCTTGAGGAGTGCAGTACAAGTGCTATGTCCCGGCCGAAAACCTGACTGAAAGGGGCTCAGAAGTTTTTGTGAGAATATAAACTTAGACAGCTGTTTATGAGCCACCGCTTCAGCAATCTTCGACAGAAAGGGAAGTATGGAAATAGGTCGAAAATTACTTACTAAAGTGGGGTTATTTGTTTTTGGTAAAGGCAAGACGAACGCCCTGCGCCAAAGAGCTGGAAATTCGCCACTGGAAAGTGAGGAGTTGATGATATCAGTCAGTATAGGAAGTACACAGTCAAGAACAGACACTATCATATACCGACTGATATCATCACAACCAACTGCCTGAGATTTTATAGATTTTATAATGGCCCTGACCTCTGTTTGGGTAGTGGGCGAGAAAGAGAAAGAGACAGCGTCAACAGAGGGATAAGCCAGAATTTCGAAAAGGGTGTTGATTTTAGCATTATCGTTAACGGAGAGGGCAGACGAGAAATGCCTGTTGAGGTCAGAAAGAGAGAAAGAGGTACCATCAAAATGAGTAAAAACAATTTAGTTACAAACTCAAGAAAAAAAACTGAAAGACTAAAAACACAAGGTAAGAAACAATAATTCATCGACAAAAACAGTAACTCGAACACGGCGAAGCGAAACTGACAGATGTCAATGTCATGCCAAATACCTTGTTGAACGTCATTAACGTCAAGTGCAAAACAAAACAAAAAAAACATTTTGATTTGATCATTTGATTTTAAAACATGGAATTAAAAGGGTATGAACATAAATTTGAGAATACCGTTCAAAACTGTGAAAAAGAGTTACATGTTATTAACAACTGAGCCTGGCAAAGCGCTCATGTAAACTAAAAGGGCTCTTAGCGATTTAAATCTTAGTAAGCAGCATAAGTAAGATCCTGATTGTTGTAATACATGTAAAATCTATAATGGACTTGACTACCGGATTTTAACGACGGGACCGGCCAGCCTGGCTGCCGGGATCGGTGGTGGGTGGGCTGCTCTGCTCTTCGGTCGCATCAGGGACAGGCGTCGACGACGACTGTGGTTGGCGGACGTGCTCGAGATCTTTGAAACGTTCAATATCTTCATCTGACTCGACACGCTCACGAACACCCGACGTCAGCCTAACAAAAATGTTCCCGTCAAGAGACCAGCAGCATTTCATACCAAATGCCTTTCGTGCCTGACTGAACAACTCTTGCCGATGCGGAGTAAGGAACTCTGATATGGCATAAGGCGATCCCTTACATGCTGTCTTCTTTTGCCAAACAAGGGATTTCAGATCCATGTCACCAAAGCGGACTAGAATTGGTCTAGCTCGATCCTGTGACGGCTTACCCAGCCTGTGACAAGCCTTAAATGAAGCTGTAGAGACATCGGGGATCTTCAGTTGCTGTGTAATAATGTTGGTAATAGAAGAAGCTGTGTTTTCACTAGAGTCCTCCGGCACACCTTTGAAAAGAAGATACTTTCTTCTGTGTCTCATTTCTGATATGTCTTGCGACTTACTTAGAGTGTTAATTTGGCTACGAAGAAGTTTCAGCATGCCCAGTGTGTAATCTTTGAAGCTGGCAAAATCTTCGCTAAGGCTACTGACGGTCTGTCTAGATGCTGGTGACTTCATTCTGGCCTCAAACTTAGAAAGCATCTTGTTGACGGACTTCTCCAAGGACTTCTGGGTCTCTGCTATTTCACTGTAGCTTGCCATTACTTGATGTGTTGGGGTCAAAGGTTAAGTTTTGACAGTTGTGTGAATCAGCAGGATTAGACAGTGCTAAATACTAACACTTACTGCATGTACAGTGCTGCAAGTATTTTTCCAATGGAATTAAAGACTAAACTTTACTACACAATGTTTACAATTACAAAATGTAAGTATTTTTCAATTATTTAAATAAATTCTCGAAGAGTGATGTGTTACTTTTTTTTATGTCTACCGCCCAAAAAAAAGTCAAAATCAAAGTTTAGTCAAAATCAAAATCAAATCATCATTTATTTTCAGACTCCGGGTCCATAGAGGGTTAGTAGTACAGTATTAAATCTTAAATTAGTTTAAACTAAGGGTTAGTATTTGTGACATTACATTTTATGTATATTTACAACGAATGGTGGAAGGTTTGTTTGGCAGTAAGTGAATCACACGGCAATGATTCAGATACTGGCAATCAAACCTGTCAGCAAATGCTCTCAGGATGTCATTGGCACTCTCCTCGACCCTACGCACCAGGGACGTGCATCTTTTACGCATGGTGGTGTAAAAGCAGTCCACCCTTGCTTCAGCGAACATCCCCGATGCACTACAAAAACGGGGTAGTCCCATTAACATCCTGAACGCATTATTATACTTTAGTGTAGTTTTTTGTTTAGTGTGGTAGGGCACAGCACAACGAATGTCGTCTCGCTCAAATCTGGAGCAGAGCCCTTCTGGGGAAATACCTCCACCTTACAGAAAACCGGAGTTTAATAACACTAGACCCTACTCATAGTGTTGTGTTTCTGTTGGTGAGTAAGGTCGCCAGAGCTCCAAGAGGATTCACTGTGTTGACAGCTGGGGACCCACGGAGGAAAGCTTGCCCCTTTAGCTGTCAACACAGCGAATCCCATTTTTTTAAAGGGTCGGCAACGCGCATGTAACACCCCTGGAGTTGCAGGCGTCCATTGGCTACGGTGACCGCTTACCACCAGGCGGGCGTATGCTGGTTTGTCAGCGTCGTAGTATAATTTTTTTATGGTTATGCTGACAAAATAGAGCAAATAATAAATGTTTACCTATATTTGACCGAGTGAGCGAAGCGTTTCCGATTCAGCTTGGGCTTTGCTTTCGTGTGTCTGTTCTTTTGTTCTCCTCTACAGGTCGCATTTATAAACCAATTCTTAAGAAGTTTTGTAAACAAGTTTGTTGATTACATTTTTTTTAAATAGTATTTGTTATTGAAATTAAACACTTTAGAACGGATTAATCGCGTTTATTAACACCATGATCCTACGTTTCGAGCCCTTTACAGCACTCGTTTTCACAGGGTTAAGATGATGACTGAGAGAATGCGAATTCTCCCGTCAATCAAAAAAAAAAAAGTTACTTGTGCAAACTACCTACATACAAAAATATAAAAAATAATTTAAAAATAAAAACAAAGGTTGGTCTACAATGCCCAGAGGGGCTTATAAAGCTAGTAATACATAGCCTGAAGGGCATTCTATAATTAAAATAAAAATAAAAAATGTTTAAACCCTGTGAGGATTAACATACATACAACTTACGAACGCTTCCCTAACTGGCTTATGGAGCAGAAAGAAGCGACAAGAAAACTACCCCATTTTGCCTCTTTTATCCGTTTTCAATCTTTTCAAACAAAGTCCACATTAAGGTCTTCCAGTTCTGTGTCGTGCTTGATCCTTGATGAGATGTAAAACAGGATCCCAAGCTGGTGGTACCGAAAAGCCATCCTCTCTATTGAAATTAGGGACCTTCTTGATTTCAATAGCCTCGCGCAGCATCCTGGGAATGTAACGCTTCTCCTTGGCGAGGACCAGAGGTTTGTCAAATTTAATTGAATGATTAGGCTTATCAGAGACATGTTCCCAGACTGCAGACCTTGGTCGACGATGCTTGACATCGGCTATATGTTCCTTCACCCTGGTTGATATGCTACGCTTTGTTTGCCCAACGTATGATAGACCACATTCACAGTCAAGCCTGTAGACCCCAGCATCTTGTAGAGGCAAGTTACACTTTACAGGCCTCAGGAATTGTGACATCTTCTTCAACGGCTTGAAATAGGTCTTGATTGAAGCACGCTTCAAGATGTGGCTGATCCTGTCCGTAACTCCTCTGACAAAAGGCAAAACAGCAGGCCTACGCTCAACTGTTGGTATCTTCACACGAGGGGACTGCTGCTGCTGCTGCTGGGGGCAAACAAAGCGTAGCATATCAACCAGGGTGAAGGAACATATAGCCGATGTCAAGCATCGTCGACCAAGGTCTGCAGTCTGGGAACATGTCTCTGATAAGCCTAATCATTCAATTAAATTTGACAAACCTCTGGTCCTCGCCAAGGAGAAGCGTTACATTCCCAGGATGCTGCGCGAGGCTATTGAAATCAAGAAGGTCCCTAATTTCAATAGAGAGGATGGCTTTTCGGTACCACCAGCTTGGGATCCTGTTTTACATCTCATCAAGGATCAAGCACGACACAGAACTGGAAGACCTTAATGTGGACTTTGTTTGAAAAGATTGAAAACGGATAAAAGAGGCAAAATGGGGTAGTTTTCTTGTCGCTTCTTTCTGCTCCATAAGCCAGTTAGGGAAGCGTTCGTAAGTTGTATGTATGTTAATCCTCACAGGGTTTAAACATTTTTTATTTTAATTATAGAATGCCCTTCAGGCTATGTATTACTAGCTTTATAAGCCCCTCTGGGCATTGTAGACCAACCTTTGTTTTTATTTTTAAATTATTTTTTATATTTTTGTATGTAGGTAGTTTGCACAAGTAACTTTTTTGATTGACGGGGAGAATTCGCATTCTCTCAGTCATCATCTTAACCCTGTGAAAACGAGTGCTGTAAAGGGCTCGAAACGTAGGATCATGGTGTTAATAAACGCGATTAATCCGTTCTAAAGTATTTAATTTCAATGAATAACAATCGCGGTAACAGAAGACAATATTAGTATTTGTTAGTTTTCAAAATGGCGAGAATCGGTACAAAAGTCCTAAGCGACATAGTTGCCATCGCACCGCTCGCCGTCGGCAGGGTGTTCACCCGCATACCCTGGAGCCTAAATGGTCTCGCACCGTGCGGTTTAAGAGGAACTTCCTCCCGCTCCCGCGAATGAGCTCCCTGCCGCTGTTTTCCCAAAGGACTACAGTATGGGGTTCTTCAAAAAAGGAGTGTTAAAGTTTTTAAAGGGTCGGCAACGCGCATGTAACACCCCTGGAGTTGCAGGCGTTCATAGGCTACGGTGACCGCTTACCATCAGGCGGGCCGTATGCTTGTTTGTCACCGTCGTAGTATATATATATATATATATATTATATATAAAAAGTTGCATCCAGCTTTCACCCGCAAGTGCGTTGATGACGTTGACGCTAGCGACTATAGATATCTACAGAAGATTCAAACTATCTACTATTTCACTGAAACACTACAGAAATATGAACAAGATTAATACCACCAAGTTTCATTCATACTCATGACGTACGAACGGCGACCTTGTTTACATATAGCTAGTATATATGTATTACGGAATGACGTGACGTCACGCACCGAAATATCTCGGAAGCTGCTTTACGATATGAAATGGAATGAGGAAATTTCAAATAAAACAGTTTTTAAAGCACAGTTAGTTAGTTAGTTACAGTATCAAAAAATAATTTATTTTTCTTTTTCACTTGAAAAAGAAAAATAAATTATTTTTTGATTATTTAATTTTTTTTTAGGCATGTTACAGTTACAGTGCACATTTGAACGTCGAATGAAATAGTAAATTGTGCATCTAGGGAGGTAAGTACAGGATTACTAACGAGAGTCTGTTAGAAGCCCGACGCAGCAGGCGGAGGGCTTTTAATGACTCGAGTTTGTAATCCTTTTACCGACCGTGATGCATACAATGTTTTTCATAACAATTGTAAGGTTTTTCCCTGCAAATAAATATACAAATGAATCTATTTAGTAAAGTTGAATGTAATAGTACAATTGCCAGTGTTAGTGAAATTTAATGACATGTTTTTTCCTAGATATTTAGAAATAAACACATAAAACACACTTCGAAGCCTTTAATAATCAAAGATGGGCGACCGACAGTAAAACAAATGACATTACACTGCTTTATATACACATATATCATGAGCTCTCCATGGTACGTTCTGCGTTCAAAGCGCATATAAATAGACCGCCATTACGACTTTCAGGAATGAAAACTTTTCTGACATTCAAGTTTCGACATTTATATTTTTTGACCCCTCCCCAAACACTGGTACCTTTTTAGATCCTAAAACATTACAAATTTCAGTTAGCCTTCACCTCGGGGTCCCGGTCTGCGCCCCACATCGTTGCCCCTGCGGAACCGATGTTGACCGTCTTGGGCACCACGGTCTTTCCTGCCAAAAAAGCGCGGGCCGCTTCTCGAGACATGCTGCCTTAAATGACATAATCCGCCGGTCTCTTGCGTCGGTTGGTGTGCCGGCTCTATTAGAGCCGACCGGCATATCCAGAACTGACGGCAAGAGGCCGGATGGTATGTCTCTGGTTCCGTGGAGTTTGGGACGGGTACTGGTGTGGGATGCAACCTGTGTAGACACACTAGCCCCGTCTCATCTCCACCGAACCTCTGCGAGGGCAGCGGCAGCGGCAGAGGCGGCGGAGAAAGCAAAGGTGGGAAAGTACAGTGGTCTCGGCGCCGAATATAATTTTGTTCCTTTCGGCGTCGAGACCTTTGGTCCGTGGGGCCCTAGCGCTCTGAGTTTCTTCAAAGACCTATCGAAGAGACTCAGAGACGCCACAGGAGACCCAAGAGCTGGCAGCTTCCTCGCTCAACGGATAAGTCTTGCAATCCAGCGAGGAAATGTTGCCAGCGTCCTCGGTACCATGCCGCAGGGGCCTGTTTTAGATTTATTTTAGTTTTTATCTAGTTTTATTTTAGTTTTTAGTTTAGTTACACTTATAAATTTAAATTTGTGTGTTTTAGTTTTATCATTTAGTTCATGAATAAAGTTTTTTTTAAATTCAGAGACAAACTAGAGGTTGGCCACAATTTTCATATCGTTCGATATAATAACGTGCGACTTGCGTGCGTCATTGTAAACAATTGACAATTAGAATCAAACTAAACGTCATCTCGACTGATATTAGAATAGAGGTTAAATCAACTTTCCATATGTCAAATGTGTTCGATTTTTTTTTCATCGAATACGATAATTAATATTATTTTTTGCTATAAAAACATTTTCGCAGCCATAAAAGCCGAAGCGTCTCGTAACCGACATACCTACTTGTGCAATGACATAGACATAAACCATAAGGGGTTAAGGGGGCTAACCCGGAGTTAAGAGTTTTATTATAGAGCTTGACATTTAACTCGGGTTTAGTTCGTTAACACTGGCTGGCACAAGTAGCGGCAAGAGTTCAACGAGTACTCATCTTATTTGATATGCTTTGTGTTAGGTTACAATATAATAGGGAGTGGGTCACTGTTCCAGCGGGTCGTCCTGGGCGGGGTCACTGACCGGAAAAGGGGTCACGAAGGAGCTGCAGGCTATTCAGACCTCTATAGGTAAATGGTAGAATAAACTTAGTTCCAGACAAATTTTATTTGAAACTAAAACTATTGCATTTTAATACATACATACATATTCTGAGACAATCTTACACAAACCGACCTAGTCCCACGGTAAGCTCAATATGGCTTGTGTTGTGGGTACTAGACGACGATACCTATATATAATAGATAGATACATATACATACTTAAATACATAGTAAACATCCATAAATCAGGAACAAATGTTTGTGGTAAACCCACAAATAAATGCCCTGACCAGGCTTCGAACCCGGGACCTCCTGCTTCGTAGGCAGTGTCACTACCAACTCGGCTAGGAGGCCGTTGCTTCGCTCGCTAAGCTAACATACGCTTCGCTGCTTGGTCACGGTTAGGATTGCCATATGAATAAATGAAATTTCCTGATAAATAACCTGACATGGCGCTGGAAGACCGGACATTTCTGTCGGATCTGCGGATACGTGACAGTGGCGTCAAGCAATAAAGAATCTTTTTAAAATGAGGCTATTACTAATAAATCTTGACACTTACCGAGTCCGCCCGCATTCCGGAAAAAGGTCAAAATGGCTGACTTTTTTTTTAAATAAATTAATAAATATTACAGGACATTCTTACACAAATTGACTAAGTCCCGCAGTAAGCTCAATAAGGCTTGTGTTACGGGTACTCAGACAACGATATATATAATATACAAATATACAGTGTGTAAGTCTAATACGGGCGATAAATTTAACCAAACATAGAATTCATTACTGTTATCAATAATTAAAACATATTTTTAAGTTACACTTAATTATGACCCCATAATTATTTTTTTTATAATATTTTCAGCAGCAATGTATTATAAAATATTTGACGCTGACAGTTGTCAACGAATGTTTAACGCGAGTGTGTTTGCATTACATTGCGGGCCGAATTATTTTCTATGGATAAAATTTTAATTGCAATTATATTTAAAAGTTACCTAATTACATTTCTAATGTCCTATAATAACCACCGTTAAGAGGTTCGCCTGTATTAGATTTACACACTGTTTAGAAAATGACTCGGGAACATATATCTGTGTTCATCACACAAATAAATGCCCTTACCGGGATTCGAAAGGACCATCCAGCTTAGCAGGCAGGGTCACTACCAACTACGCCAACCGGTCGTCGAAAATTCTCATGTCCGGAGAAATCCTGACATGAATTAACCTAACATGCAATCCGCTTCGCTCGTCGTCGCACACACATATTGTAAAAAGCTTTAACTACTTAGTAAAAACGCCTCTCTTTAACTGTGACATGTGGATATAAAACTGTCAGTGTATCTGTCTGTAGAACCTAAACTGACGCCAATACAATCAGGACTGGGTCACCGTTTCAGCGGGTGTCGTCCTGGGCGGGGTCAGTGACCGGGAAAAGGGTCACGAGAGAGCTGCAAGCTATTCTGACCTCTATGGATTGAGATTTTTTTTATTTTATAATACAGGTTTGAACCGGATTTCGCCACATTATGTACAGTCGCCATCTACACATATATTAACCCTCAATTGCATGATGACGCATTTATGGCACAGAAATGAGACAAGTGACAATCAAGTTCTCTTGGAATGTAGACTTTGTTATATCGTCGTAAGTTCTTAATTTTTTTTTTAATGGCTTTCATAAGATTAGCCAATGTCATGTTATGTGATAATTAAAAGTTAGGGAAACCAGGAATTAGGAAAAACGGATGAGTTCTTAATTTGAAATGAATTTGGTTGTCACTAACAATGTTTTAGGATCAATACAGTTAATAAGCATTTAAGGGTTAAAGCAGACTGGGGTCCAAAATCTGTACATTGAGTTGAGGCTCTTAGAAATTATAACAGAATACATTTCAATGATTTTTTAGGATTTTTGTATGTTTGTCTCTTTGTCTGTCTGGCTGTTTATTTGTTCGAGCATCGCGTGGAAACAGCTGAACAGATTTAGATGCAGCCTTCACTGGCGCGCTTATTATTATATTATCAGCTGTTTTTGTTTTACAATTGTAGTTTATGCAACAGTGATATAAAAAGGGTTCTTAAAATTCAAGGGTCGCTGACTCGACTTCGTCGTTTGGTAATAATAGACCTGATCATTTTAGAAGATCATTTTACAGTTTTGAGCTGTTGACAGTTTTGACCAATTGTTACTGCATTCTGACAAATAAAAATTTGAATTTGAATTTGAATTTGTATACACTACTATTTCTACAACAGCAAACACAGCTAAAAAGCGAAATGTCTAATGGCGGCAGAATGTGAAATTTGTCGTATGCCGACTGAACGAATAAAAAAACAACAGTCTTATTTTATGTATTGTATGAAGAACATCGCTTAGCGATGGTTGGATAATGAAAACCGGCTACAAAAATTGGTAAATAAAATTATCCTTTTCATATGCGCTGGCAGCGAATAATGATTTGTCTTGGCACCGACTTCAAACGCATCAGTTTTTTAAGTTTTTTTTGTTTATTTTATAGTGCAAAACCTTATCTCTACATAAATGTCATGCTATAAATTTATCTTATAAGGAAATGTGTATTTCCTTATAAAATGATGATGCGGCTAGACAGAGGGGGGTAGCATGCAATGTCTAGGACAGCCTTGGAACGTGCTGTACTATCTGTTTACACTGCATACAACTAGCATTTTTACAAGTTTTTATTTAGTTTTACCTACCCCGTTGTCGGTAATCAACTCTTACATAACATCAAAACAACCTTACATTACGTTATTGCGTTGTTTTCCTTATTTCCCCGAACCCGTCTCGGGTACCCTTGGTTTTTAATGTAACATGGAGCTGATTTGACGATCGATCTGGAAAAGAGGCGTATTTAATTTAAAGATTTGGCGCCCCGGGCTAATTAGCTCATTAGCTAATTAGCTTTGCGACTAAACAATTACACAGAAGACGGCCAACACACCCGTTAAGGAGCCTTACGGCTTTGAAAAGCTTCATCTCAAATTATACCGAAAGTATAGGTACATTTTATTCAACTTTTAAATATACATATACATAAAAGCGGGGATAAACATTTTTTTTGTAATATTTGGTGAATTGAGAGCGTTTTTGAAGTAAAATTTCCCCATATAAATGAAACTAAAATACCTATAATAATAGTTTGGCAAACCAAGTCTAGCAGCATTTTTTTTTCTATAAGTATGCCTCACTGTTTTTCGGAGTAAAAAAGGGGAGACATAGGTATAGAAAAGCCTGGGTTTGCGAAACTATACATACAGTTTTTATGCTATTAGACCACAGTAGCCCTGTGCTGCGTAGCCAAGATGCAAGATGAAGATACGAAACGCAACTGTCATTGTCACTGATAAGTCAGAGTGATAGAGAGAGAGACAACTACGATACGCTTCTGAGCGTGAGCGAAGGGCAAAATATCATAATTTAGCCTCAATCAAACCGTAAAAATAGGTACTAAATTCATGAGCGTTTTTAAGAAATGAGGACGCTTAATTACCTTCTACCTTCTCCATTTTTTTATTACGTACAGTATACATCACGCAAATGTAACTTCAATAACCACCTTAGGTATACTAACTTTTTTTTTAACATTGTTTTTTTTCTTCAGCTACTGACATTACTAATTTATTTGTTGTACAGTCAACTACTTACAAAGATATGAATACAGCCAAAGTGCCAAAAATATGTATAAGTAGGTACACGACCTTAATGTACAGGCAATAAAGTTCTGTATACATATGTTTGGCACTTTGGCTGTATTGATATTTTTGTAGTTGACTCGTTGACTGTACCATCAATATTTAAAATATTACCAACCGTCAACCTTGAAACCTAATCTCCCGTATAGTCAACCAATTGGAACCCTAGGCCACTGTAGGACTTTGTCATAGTGACGCTATAAATCAGATTGTAAGAAATCTCTTACTGCTTGTCATTTTGACATGGTTCTAGAGTGGCCTAGGGTTCCAATTGGTTGACTGTACCTTAAAACCACCTATTATCGACAAGTTATTTTTAAAGGAGGATGGGCAGTTTTGTATAGACACTGGCCTAAAAACCAATAATGACAAGCCATATGTCATTTGAAAGGTTTTTTATATTCTACAAAATTTTTTATGGCGGGAAATCTTAAATCGCTGTGTGAAACAAGTTATGGCAAAATAAAAACATTCCATCAATAAGTATTTTTTTACTGTTATAGGGTTTTTGTTCTGTACAACGGTTTTTAAACGTTTTATCATATAAATAAACATGAGAAAACAACTAAATATCGATATACCATCAAATAATGACCACTATTTTTCAAGCAAAAGGTTCATCAATTATGAGCTGTGTTAAGTGCCCAGCTGGAGGAATAAATACTTCATGTCTTCCTGCACCAACTATACTACATGTGCACAACTCCTAATAGTGCGACGCCCTGTCAAACAAGTGCAGTAATATTGTGCTATCCTACGTATGCCAATGGCATTATTATTAATCAAAATATAACACAAATAAGATCTCGCTCTTACGTGCCGCGATTGGATACGACCTCTAACGACACAAAATCATCGACAGTAAGAAAACCTTCATAGTCTAAAGCGATATAGGAACTCAGTATCAAAAAAGTTACATAGTAACGTTTCAACTCATTAAACTATTTTTATGCAGCGATAACTTTTTTCACACAAAGATTTGGGATTACCTGCCATAGTAAAAGTTTTAGAACTTAGAATAAGCTATCCAGTGACATATCGCATGTCCTTATTGGTCAATAGGCCAATTTGCCCACCCTCCTTTGATTGACTTAGCTAGATAGAGCTACATTTTTTTTTAAATTATTATGGGACAGTCTTACTGTCTTACACAAATCGTATGATGAATATGATGTCATCATATTAACCACAAAACAGTGTGATATTAACCGTTTAACTACCTTCAATCTAAAATAAGCCCTTGAGGCATTGTACCTAGGATGCTGGCGGCATTTCCTTATTGTATCGCAATGCTGATACGTTGTGCGAGGAAGCCACCAACCAGCTCTTCGGTCACCAGTAACATCAACCAGTCGTTTCGCAATTTCTACGAAAAACTTGCGTGCGCTGGGACCACATGGACCAATTGTATTTTATACGTTCCGAGAACTTGGTACAAGTCAAGGTTCGAACCCGCGACCTCCGGCATATTTACCCGTGATTCACCCTGCGGTAACATGAGTCAGTCGCCCTTGACCTTGCCGGCTGTCTTGCCTTGGGGGTGGTTGTGTTACATTGGTGTTGGAAACAATGCCTAGGTATGGATGGATATACAATCACGAAACTTGGCAAAAGGCAAGAGTTAGCAAAAAATATTGTCTTCTGTTTCCGCAATTGTTATTCATTAAAATTAAACACTTTAGAACCGATTATAAATTGAAAGGGATTATAGTTGAAAACCATGAATCAAAACATTTATTACATTTAATAAATTATTTGATTCGTGCTTTACAATTGTACTTTAGAACGGATTAATCGCGTTAATTAACACCTTGACTTTACATTTCGAGCCCTTTACAGCACTTTTTTTCACAGGGTCATCATCTTAACCCTGTAAAAACGAGTGCTGTAAGGCGCTCGAAACGTAGGGTCATGGTGTTAATAAACGCGATTAACCCATTCTAAAGTGTTTAACTTGTTACACAAATACAGGGAAAACATTGCCGCGCACTGAGAGTTTCGCACCACCAGCATTTTTAAAGTAACCAATGTAATCAATCAAGGTCAAGCAACGATATGCGCGGTCATAATTGTATGCCTGCCTTTATTCAAAGTATCAGGAAATACGATTTTAACCTAATTTGGACATTAAAATGATAATTAATATTTAAAACAAACATGCATGGTAAATATCTCGTTTAAAATAGTAATTATATCGGAAAATAAATGTTAAGAAGCATCCTTTGTGCGGAACCCTCAGTGGGCGAGTTCGACTCGCACTTGGTATTTTTTTTTCTTTTAAATTTAAGCCGGCCGGCAATAGTGCGATCTCGTTCACTCCGATACAAATAGACAGTGTACGCTGACTTGGCTAGCAACAGGAAACTGCGACACTTGGAACCTTGACATTCTACCCGGTTTTCTAGCTTCCGAGCGTGTTGCGATAGCTTAGCGGATTTTGGCACTGTCACGCAAAGGGTCATGGTGCAAAGGTTAGGAGGGTGCGTGGCGGTGGTGGATTGGTGGCGTATAAATATTTGTAGGCAAGCTAGAGCTACTGACGCGCGTAGTGACTAAAAATATCTATTGTATTATAAATATTATAATATTAATTTGTCTGGATTTGTTATGAAAAATTGTATCAAAAAAAAAGTTTTGGATAAAGCTTGTTAGGGTGGATATTATTTTGTTATCGTTTTTTTTTTTTACGTCAGTTTTGGAACTTTTGGATGAATTTTGGTGGGTAGGAAGAGTTCATTGTTCTACGCTAGATAGATACAAAATGTCGATGTGTGACAAAAAATTGTATGTAGGTAATAAATAACTTTCCCATTGAGTTACGAAAATACCAAGTGATTTCGTAACTCAGTGAAAAAAATTGTGGGACGCACTGGGAAATTGGGTCTTTCTTGAAGAGAATAAGGAACTCTTCGTACCTACCAAATTTAATTCAATTCAATGATTTATTGCGTTTCATGTTCTACAATATGCTCTTAAAATTAGGTACAGTTCAAACATGAGCTCTGTTGAGCATAGCAATTTGCTCAAAACTTTATAAAGTATCACAATCACTATTATTTAATCGTATGGCAGAGTTACACGTCGAATACAATTCACAAATCAATTTTCAGACCCATTAGCCATTTGATGGCATCGTCGTTGAGGTTAATCAGATCCTCGGAAGAGTACAAGGAATAAAACAAAGTCGCTTTCTCTGTCCCTATATCCCTATGTATGCTTAAATCTTTAAAACTACGCAACGGATTTTGACGCGGTTTTTTTTATAGATAGTGTAATTCAAGAGGAAGGTTTATATGTATGATAATAACCCGTGCGAAGCCGGGGCGGGTCGCTAGTATATCATAAAAACTTATGTCGCACACTATACTTAATAATCCTAATTCCAATAAAAACGCTCATAAATTTCGTACATGTACGATTGTACGTATGTAGTGTGATTTAACGTAAATCATCGTATTATCTAGGCAGATAAATAAACAACAATTACTAGCGGTAGTGTTGTAGCACAGTCCACACCTACTCCTAGGTGAGCGGCGGCTACGTGCGACGTCTGCGTGGGACGCACCAGGCAGTAATATAGTATGAATTAATGAAAATCCATTACGGCCATGGGCTTAATAGGAAAATATAAATTACCTAAATATACTTTCGTTAATTATAATTTGACTCATGTGAGTTGGAAGTATTTTTCAAAGACAACGGCAACGTTAAGTAAGATTAAGAGGCCGATTCGTAACTGTTGGACTGTGAACCAGCAGAAGGCCTAGTATAAAAATTGTACGACATAAACTTCTCGACCGCGTTAGCGTATCGAGAGTTCAAATTATGTTTGCCGTTTATTTAAATCATCCGGCAACTTTCATATTTTGACCCCTCGATACGCTAACGCGGTCGAGAAGTTAATGTCGTACAATTTTTATACTAGGCTTTCTAAAGAGCTGTTTTTTATTGTTATTCTTAGAAGTATTCTCGCGGAGCTCCCTTAGTGGCCCTAGGGCTACGC
Organism: Lathronympha strigana; assembly: GCA_949128165.1. Lineage (NCBI taxonomy): Eukaryota > Metazoa > Arthropoda > Insecta > Lepidoptera > Tortricidae > Lathronympha > Lathronympha strigana. Next base: position 8,233,114 of record OX421926.1, on the reverse strand, counting down.
GGAGCTCACTTTGAGAATCGCTGTCCTAAAAGGGTAAAAACCTAGCCTATCTGGATAACCCTTTATTATATACTTTATCTCTATAACATCAAGGTATTTTTTTTAATACGCAATTTAAATGACCATCGCCATTACAATCTAAAATCAACCTTATTAACATTGAGCTTTGGTTGAGTTCAGCTTAATTCATGTAAATGATTCACCCTCCAAGGTCGTGTTCAGGGTTATAGGTAAAGTAATCATGCGTTATGGAAATGCGAAATTGAGTCTAATTTGTTTGGTTTAGGGTTCAATTTTGTTTGAATAATTTTGCACGTGGTTACCGAATTGTTACTGTTACCTTTTGTTGGATAAGCGTGAAGATATATAGGTGAAGAGGTGGATAAGAAAAATGGTCAGCGAATCGAGCAACGAAAGTAGACATTTTACTGTTTTCGTCTTGTATTTTCCAAATGGCAAGTCATATACTCAGACCTCTACCGATTGACAGCTGCCAGACACCTGTGACCGCAATAAAATAGAAGGATTAAATAAAATATTACAGGACATTTTTAGTTTCTTACACAAATTGACTAAGTCCCGCAGTAAGCTCAAGAAGGCTTGTGTTACGGGTACTCAGACAACGATATATATAATATACAAATACATAGAAAACATCCATGACTCAGGAACAAGTATCTGTGTTCATCACACAAATAAATGTCCTTACCGGGATTCGAACCCATGACCATCGGCATAGCAGGCAGGGTCACTACCAAGTACGCCAACCGGGATAAACCTATAATAGGATTTCTGGCGCCTGGTAACTGTTAATTGATGGAAATCAGGCAGACAACTTGAATAAGCAAGTTTTATTAGTGTGGCAATAAGGACAAACAAATAATACATAAATATTCTGGGCCAATCTTACACAATTATTTTATTCATTTTCTAGGACCACAGTAGGTATGGGGTTCTTCAAAAAAAGGAGTGTTAAAGTTTTTTAAGGGTCGGCAACGCGCATGTAGCACCCCTGGAGTTGCAGGCGTCCATAGGCTACGGTGACCACTTACCATCAGGCGGGCCGTATGCTTGCTTGTCACCGTCGTAGTATTAAAAAAAATGACCTAGTCCCACGGTAAGCTCAATAAGGCTTGTGTTGTGGGTACTAGACGACGATATGTATAATAGATAGATACATAAAAATACTTAAATACATAGAAAACATCCACAACTCAGGAATATATTCGTGAAAATAAATGCCCTGACCAGGATTCGAACCCGGGACCTCTTGCTTCGTAGGCAGACTTCTGCGGTCCCTTGAAGCTGTGAAAAAACCAAAGCTCTACGTCAACGCAATCTAAAGATACGGCCGTTTATGTCGCATTTCCCATACATTTGCAATGGGAATCAAAATGTATAGGGTACTCCCCGTTGACCTAGAATCACGAGATTTAGCAAAAAGCAAGAGCTTGTAGCACTTATAGGGGCAATTATACAAAACCGTATAATTGCCCCTATAAGCTCCGTGTCACCAGTATTTTTGAGTACCCTTTGTGTGGAACCCTCGACGGGCGAGTCCGACTGGCACTTGGCCGGTTCTTTTATTAGCTTAGTGTAGTGAAAACTTCTCTGAAAGTGCGCAGTGCAGTGTTTTTAAATTCTAAGTACTAATTCTATTAACAGTATTAACACTAGTCTAGTACTAACCGTTTTGAAATTGGAACTGATTACAATCAAATCGTGTTTAAAGTACGTTAACGGTCAACGGACCGGTCGAGAGCCATTCAAACATAATCCAGACTTGGGGTTAGGGCGGTAGCTCACGGTAACATATGTGCCAACATAAACTCTTGGCTGTTTTAGATTTATTTTATCTAGAAAAGATTGTCATTCATGCCATTCATTGCTTTCGCGAGTGCACAATAAATTGGGAACCATTTATATTTTATTTTATTTGATTAACTCCTGGATCTCCAACACAAACAAGCACACAGCCCGCGCGATGGTGAGCGGCTTTCGTAACCTATGGACGCCTGAAACGCGAGTAATTCAGTCACTTTAAGAATTGTCAAAATTGTCAGTGTGGTGAAATTGGGGCCAGATATTTGTGAGCATCTTTGGTCGCTTACATGTATCTTATCAATCTGATGGCGATTGTAGAGTAAGGCTAGTAACTACTAGTAAGGAAGTTTCGGCTTAAAAAATATGTTTAGGCTAAAGATTCGGTTTCGGCCAAAAACCAGCCGTACCTTTCGGCCACGCCGAAATTACAATATCGTACTTTGGAGTCGCGTTCGACTGACGTCAGATGAGCTCGGCACAGCTGGCAATATGACATCATATGATACTGCTAAAATTTCAATCCGAGAAAAATGAAATCAGGCCATGTTTCGTTATTAACTTATTATATTAAAAAAAAATGGTTCACTGACGTTTTATTCAGCATTTTAATAACATTTTTCAAAGGTTCGGTTTCGGCCGAAATAAGCATCAATACCGAACCTTCGGTTTTGGTTTCGGCGAAAAAACATGTTTCGGTCGAACACTAGCCGAAACCCTAAGACCATTCAAACGAAGGGCGTGCGTAGTTTTTGAATTCTATTATATAAAGATAATCCCGTTTGCATCGGTGATGTTGAATGAAGTAAAACGGATGTATGACTGGTTTTAATAAAATGTAGGGTGTCATTTAATTTCTAGTTTCGTGGCCATACTGATATTAAATTGCAACGGTTAACATTCGAATGTTGCTCGAACCAGCCTGCTTCGTCGCGCGCGACCCGTTACCTACGCCAGCCGCGAAGGTGACAACACCACTCTGTCTGTCCGACGATGACTGCCCGATGCAGTCGAAACATGTCACGCCTAGTGTGATAAAAATACGTGAGTGTTAACTGTTGCAATTTAATATGTAGGGTGTCGTTTAAACTTTAAATCTAGATGATGATTGGTGGTTTTAACTTTAACGCAGTGAGTGCTACGCGCTACGCTCGTAGCCGTTTCCGTGGTTTTTCCGCTTTGTAGCAGAAAGCGACCACCCACAGTGAACTCCCCTAGCGGTTTCCCGGCGCTCAATGTGTTTAACCAGACGGAGTAGCAATAGACAGGACTACCCCTCCGAATGGGTATGACATAGTTTCATACACATTGTATGTACTGACGTTTATCTAATCTCTTTGTACGTCACGTACGAATAGCTGTAGGTACAATTGACGTGCCCTCCCCCGCGATAAAAACTCCGTCTCGTTTATAACTCAAAGGCGAACGGTGATCGGCCTAACTGTGGTACTTGTGTGCTTATCACGAATATATTTGTTCCTGAGTTATGGATGTTTTCTATGTATTTAAGTATGTATATGTATCTATCTATTGTATACAGTGTGTAAGTCTAATACGGGCGATAAATTTAACCAAAGATAGAATTCATTATTGTTATCAATAATTAAAACATATTTTTAAGTTACATTTAATTATGACCCCATAATTAATTTTTTTATAAAATTTTCAGCAGCAATGTACTTTAAATAATTTGACGCTGACAGTTGTCAACGGATGTTTAAGGCGAGTGTGTTTGCGTTACATTGCGGGCCGAATTATTTTGTATGGATAAAATTTTAATTGCAATTCCATTTACAAGTTACCTAATTACATTTCTTATGTCCTATACTAACCACCGTTAAGAGGTTCGCCCGTATTAGATTTACACACTGTATATCGTCGCCTAGTACCGACAGCACAAGCTTTATTGATCTTACAGTGGGACTAGGTCGATTTGTGTAAGATTGTCCTACAATTTTTTTTTTGTAGCAAAAGGGTGAAGAGACTCTTTACCTATACTGTGATTAAATGCTATAATGTTATGGTGTAAAGATGAGCCTGTGGGATGGTATAATAGACTCATTTAAATTATCTACCGTGCCATACCGACCGATATTTTCTTTGCTATTCTTGTCACTTAGCAAGCTGTTGTCTAACCATTATTGTGACCTCGGGCGTTGACCTCTTATATAATAAAGTCTAAGGGTACAGGAATTTTGTCAAAACAATTCTTTTTTAGAAATATATAATGTCATGGTTATAACTTATTTCTACTAAAAGTCATGAATAAAAAAAAGTAGTGGTTAAAAAAATTAACTGTTTTGTAACGAATATTTCATACATTTTGTATAAACCTTTTTATAACTGACCCAAAAATATTGTATCTAAACCACGCTTTTAAACCAATAATAAATAAACATTTAGAAAAATCTTACACTGATCAACCTGACCCAGGACTAAGCAAAGCTAGACTATGGGTAATATATAAATAGATACATTGGTACTTATAATAGTAAAAAAAGAGATAAGTAACATACAAATAAATGCTAAGGATTCGAACGCCGAACCTCTAGGTTCGCATGGAGTCTCACTGACTTGGCTTGGGATGCTGCCAATCTCGATTGCTTTCTTAATTTAGAGGAAAAAGCATTTATTTTACATTTCATATGCTTTTCTGAAAACCCCCTTAAACGGAGGTCAACTTTGAACTGGTCAATTTCACCACCTTTCAAACGATCGAAACATGCATCCCGAACCCACCCGCCCTACATTCACCCACATCCCAAAATCAACCATCCTCCTTTTACATACGACTCATATCAGCTTGTCAATACCACCGCACGTCCCAGCCATACGAAAAGCAAACGTAAATTGATAGAATAAGGTCGGTTTTGGAGTGCAGTTATCTCGAGCCCGGCCGTGTCCCAATGACCCGGTCACGATGCGTCCCGAAGGTTGGCGGAGATGCACGAGAGACCCCGAGCGTGTGAGGTGAAGCGTTTTATTGTGATGGGATGGCGTAGCGTTAGGTTAGAGCAGGGGCTCGTTACTCGAACGCTAGTAATTTGTAATAACAAGCGGAAATCACTGTTTAACTTCTTTTATCGGACAAGTTATCGAGAAACAGCCCGCAGAAGGGCTGGCATGGTTGCCATTTTATCGACCATCGCGCCATGCGTTTCTTTCGCACTTACATACTTGTCAAAACGTGACAGCCATGGTGATAGTCGATAAAGACCTGACCATTATCAGGGTGTGGTACAATCGAGAGGAGTCTAGTGTTGTGAATAGGATAAACTACTTAGGCTGCGTTTTACCAAATTTTTATTCGGAGAATAACGCTTACCTACTCTCAGATAGTAACGTCAAATTACTATGCGATTTTGAAATTAGTATTAAAAAGTTTGGTCAAATCCAGCCTAAAAAAACTATCTACTCTCTGTCTGTTATCGTACGCGTATGTTTAATCGTCAAATAAAAAAATACGAAAATGCCTACAGTGCATTCAAATTTCGCGTGACGTGGCCTTTCTATTTATCTAATTTTCTTGACCTAGGTACTTTAGTTATAAGCTGTTAACTATTGACCACAGGAAAGAAAAAGTGTGTGTTCAACTGAACTGTGAAGCCTGTCTTTTCTGTGGCCAATAGTTAACAGGTTGTGGACATGTACTCGTAGTCATGCTTTTTAGCAATTACATCTTAATGCAGATAAGGATTTAATTAGAAAATCAAGCTTTAAATTTAGCTCTTAACTCTTGAATAGTCCATCAGAGAGACTCGGGAGATCGTCCGAGTTTGACCCATGTGTGTTCCTCAAACATTCTTCAGCTGAATTTAACTCTTAAGGGTGGAAAATGGGGTTCAAAGGTTTACCTTTTATACAGTTGAAGTCGAAGTCGTCTCGTCGGCCGTAGGTTCCTTTTAGGGTAACGGACAGGCATTTCCATATCCTTTATCCTAATAAATTAGCTCGAGATGTTGTTTACGGTGTCCGATGAAAGTTCAAAGCCGGTCTCCAAGGTACGTAGAAGTCTGGCCGACCCCCACCCCACCCCCCCCCACCTCATAAAAATGATGGCTGCAGCAGGTCGGCATTGAGAGCTAAGGATAGAACACGAAGGTCTCGGAGTAACTATCGAGATTATACATCTCTGGTGATATTGTATTAGTAAATTCATTTTTCATATTGTTTACTCGGGAATTGAAGCCATTTTGTTTTTCAAATTTGTACGCCTCATTTTTTTAATATGTTTATTTTTATGAGATTTCTATTCAGCATCGCGAGCTCTTTCGACTCTAATAGGAGCAAGAATCACATTTAATTTTCCAAATAAAAAAAATGTTGAAGGAACAACTTTGGCCCATTGCCTTTTGAATTATCAGTATTTACAGAATACATAATATATAATATATAATAATATATAATATATAATATTTACAGACTACTGGTAAAAGTATATACATTTTACACGTTACACAATAATAAAATATAACGCAGGTACATTTATGTAAGTAGGAAAGTGAAATCGGACCATGGAGATTTTTTGTTATTAATATATTCGAAAAACAAAACGGCTGTGTCATTTTATACTGCGTTTTAATCACATTTATTAAAGGTTCTGTTTAAAAACATGTTTCGGTCGGAAGCTGCCAATATTTTTTTTTTGGCAAAAAGAAATTAAACTTCTATTTACAACCGAAAAATTCGTATCTTTTTTGTTGTGTTTGCCAAACGTACCTACTATACAGGGCGTCCCAAACTTATGGGACATGAAGGGGAAGTACCTTAAATATCGTAGATAGTGAATTTTGCTCAAAGAAGACTTTATGTTATTTTTAAAAGTTAGTAATTCTGCATTCATAGATTTTCTAAAAATTACTTGCTTCGTCTGGGAATCGAACCGACTAAAATGTGAAAAAAAAAATCACCCTTTTTTTATGATGCCAATCGAAAGAACAGCTAAAAAATAATAACTCTGCTTAAGTAACATAGTATTTTAAAAGAAAGGAACAACGTGAAATTAATCATTTTAATCAAATAAAAAACATACATGAAACTGCCGTAGTCAATTAGTTAAGTAGGTATTTTTTTGTAAATTAATTAATTAAATGCTCAAAATGTGATCCCTCTTGTCTTACGCAAATCGCCAATCTTGTAATAAGCCCGCTGCCTGTTGATTTTCTTATCATTTTATGGTGAACACTCGATGTGATATGGCACAATTCTGTTTGCAACTCGCCTACGTTCTCGTATCGCTTTTTGTATAGCATATCTTTCACGTATCCCCAAAAGAAGAAATCTAATGGTGTGAGGTCCGGGGATCTGGCCGGCCATCTAATCGGTCCATTTGTACCAATCCATGTAGGAAAACATTCATTTAGAAAATCTGCTGCTCTCCGACTATTATGAGCCGGAGCTCCATCTTGTTGGAAAATTAAGTTTTCTTGCTCCGCCGCGGAAAGGTTTCTTATCTTATCCCTTAAAATTTAAGTTTTATCAAATTATCATTTTATCCACACGTGCACTTATAATAAGGAAAACTTATGCCAGTACCTATTTTATGAAGTGGGTACTTATTTACGAATAATCAATGCTATCTTTAGAATGATAATATCGCTACTTTTCGAACGTCGTCTTCGGCAATAAATAACTTTCTTGAAATTTGACTCAATCATTTTATGGTGTTCCTTTCTTTTAAAATACTATGTTACTTAAGCAGAGTTACTATTTTTTAGCTGTTCTTTCGATTGGCATCATAAAAAAAGGTTGATTTTTTTTCACATTTTAGTCGGTTCGATTCCCAGACGAAGCAAGTAATTTTTAGAAAATCTATGAATGCAGAATTACTAACTTTTAAAAATAACATAAAGTCTTCTTTGAGCAAAATTCACTATCTACGATATTTAAGGTACTTCCCCTTCATGTCCCATAAGTTTGGGACGCCCTGTTTGTATTCGCTGTTACATTGAAGCCGTGAAATCTTGGAATTTGTGCTAGTCACGCGATCGTACGAACCTTGATACCTACATAGTTAATATAATTAGGTATATAGTCATACTAAGTTTTGGGAAACAATAAGCCCCTTTTACACGATTGCGCCTCTGTAGCTAATTGACCGAGCGAGCGTGTCCGTTTCAGCTTCTGCAAAAAGTCAACCCTTATGCGTGGGTCCTTTGTCAACCAGAGACCTTCGGGTTGAATGTTGCACACTTGCCGCTGGGCTACCGACTCTCCTTAATCGTTTTTCGTTGTCGGTTAAGTCATTTATAATGCCCATGGTATCTTTCGGGGTCAACCTATAAAGTTCGCCCGTACGTTATCGCAACCTCGATCTGCACTCCTTACCATTAAACCTAACCTAGTGACCTCCAAAAGGCTGGTACTACGTCATTAGCCGGCCCGGAACACGGGGCAGGGGTTCCATGTGATATGCGGAGGCCGGGGTAGAGGTTTGAGCACCATAACACATAGGACAGCGTTACATCCTTGCATTTTCTCCACCCTCAACCTCTCTCTGCTTATATTACTTACCTTATATATAACTATCCTACGTGTCCTAAGAGACAATCCCTTATCATTTTAAATAGAAAACTCCCGTGAGTATTAGACACATAAATATACTTAGATCGGGTTACTCACGTCTATAAAGTCGAAAATCATGAGTGGGAAGCGCTTATGAGATGATTATGGGGCGCGGACCGTCCCGAAACATGTCGAGCTATTTTCGACTTTATAGACGTGAGTAACCCGATCTAAGTATATTAATAATCCCTTATCATGTGGAGAGATTCCCAATTTTAAATAGAAAACTCCCCTGAGAATTAGACATATTAATATACTTACATATACATGTTTTGGAACGGTCCGCGTCCCAGAATCATGAGAGAGTGAGAAGAGCTTGCGGCGATTGCAGTGTGCGCAGACCAATCGCAAATTATAAATTGAAAAACATGTCATATAGTACTACAGAAAAAGTGACCAAGGCCCCCGGTGAGCAGGGCTGGAATGGAATCGAACCAGCGACCTCCAGCTTTCGCGGTAGACCACTAGACGCTAACCACTGGGCTACCCAATCAGGACCCTGATCAAAACACGTTTTTTTTTAAATCACTGAACAAACGTTGTTCAGTCTGAGTTTTACTGCCTACGATTAAATGTTTCGCTCGTCTTATAGGGTAGGTATATTTCTATGAACGTGACGATAAATTGTTTTTTTTTACAAGGCTATTTGAGTGTCCCACTGCTAGGCAAAAGCCTACTCCAGGATCTCCATAACGTGAAGAAATTGTCAATGCTATGCATTATGCAAGAAACTTAAGAAACTTTACTGACTTCCAAAAATGTGTGTCTATTGTAACTTTGATTAATCAAACATAATTATTAATTCCCATCTCTCTTTGTTTCAGTTTGATGGCGTCTAACATAGTCAAGAAGCACCGCATAAAATCACCGACGCTCCAGCAATAGAAACAAAAAAAAATGCACTCCGTCATCCGCCGTCCACGCACCATAAACAACCTAAAAATTAAAAAGAAACACAACGAGCTTACCAACACGAAACTTAACGTGTGTTCCAAATTTAAATAAAACAATCCAGATTTAAATTTAAACCGTTAACGGACTCGCATTCTAGAATTTTCGATTTTTTTTGGAAAAGAAAGCTTTAAAATTTTCTAAAATTCCCATTTGGATAGTTGCCTTCTTAGTTAGTAGCTGTGATTGGTCCAATTTCTTGTATATTGTATCGATTAGCCAATAGTTGTATGATTGCGATTGGCTGATTTTCGTTTGGGGATCTAATAAAGGTGAGTTCATCATCATCATTATACGATTTTAAGCTAACATGGTCATTTGCATTATAACTAATGTTTGAAACGGGATAATTACCATGTATATTTGTTTTATTGAGCACCCGATATTTCGACACTGTTGCAAGCGTCATATTCACGATATTGCAACAGTGTCGAAATATCGGGTGCTCAGTAAAACAAACATTAATGGTAATTATCCCGTTTCAAATATTAGTTATAATCATCATCATTCTTTGTTTTTGTCCTATACACCGTGTTTTTTTCGTTAACTTTAATGTGCGATCTCGAGTTAATATCTTTAAGAAACTAGTGTCTAAAATTACTATTGCAGTTTTTGAGATATTATAAACAAATTTATTAGCTGGACCAATGTAAACGGTTACTGCCATCTACTACTCAGCTGTGTATTGTCGTGTGCTGTCATGACATATGTTAAGTTTTGTCATGTCCAGCACAATTTTGTGTAATTATAAAGGACCTTTCGTAAAAAATGCCGACCTAATCATAAGATGTATGGCTTATAAAATACATGAGATAAGAAGAAACAATTGTATTTCGAATTCGTCTTATTAACGGACAAACCAACATATCGAATTTAACGAAAAAAAGCTGAGGTCAACAAACATGTGATCTGAGGCTTTCTTATTTACTGGCCAAGGTCTGTATATTATTTTTCTGCTCGACGCAGTCGGCAAGCGCCTAATTTGTTTAGTGTAGCAGCCTGATTAGCTGTTTGCCGGGCAGAAGAAACAATGAAGCTGTTTATAGATTTGTCAAAATAGTCAACATTTTCAAGACTCACTTTTATTTTACCTTAATGATTCAGAACATTGTCTAATCAAAACATGAAAAGCATTATTCACAATACTGGGAAACGTAAGAGATAAAATACCGGTAATTAGTTATGTTTATCCGGTTTCAGGTACCAGAAGATGGAGAATATTGAATCTGAAACGAGCTCCCCGCCTGAGGAGAGCAGCACGCTGAATAGAAATAGGGTAAGTTTTGTTTTTATATTATTTTTAAATGTATTTCGTTACTTACAGAACCGGTTAACTACACAGGTATATGAAACGCCCAGGTGCAAACGTGCTTTCACAAGTTATAATTATAAATTGCGAGAGATGTCATAGAATTCCGAAAAAGTGACCAAGGCCCCCGGTGAGCAATCCTGGAATCGAACCAGCGACCTCCTGCTTTCGCGGCAAATGCCGATTCATGGGCGATGATCGGGTAGCCCAGTGCTTAGGGCGTCTGCCGCGAAAGCAGGAGGGCGCTGGTTCGATCCCAACCCTGCCCGGTGGGATCAAAACATTTATTACAAATAATAAATGATTTGTGTGTGCTTTGAATTGCTTTACAATAGTAAGTAATAATTCGTTTTTCCAAATGTCTTGTTTACTTACACCGAAACCATGGTTAGCCGCTAATCCGGCGTTAGCTTAACCGTCAAATTTTATATGAAATAAACTCTAACCTCCGGGTTAGTTGCCTAACATAACCTAATCCCGGTTTGTGCAAGTGGCCCTAATAATTTAAGTAATCTAAGATCTAAGTAATTACGTTTTCGTACAATTACGAAATATAATTTGATATTTATCAAATCTCTTTTCGGTAAAGGAAAACATCGCAAGGATACCGGACTAAAGGCCTAGTTTACCCTCTGAGTTGGAAGGTCAGATGGCGGTTGCTTTCGTAAAATAGCGCTTACGCCAAGTCTTGGGATAAGTTGACAAAGAGGATCCCAGGTTCCCTGAGCCGAGAATACTCTAGGAAGAAGAAGAGATGTGATTCCACTCATACAGTTCAGCATATTGAGTGCCGGGAACCCGCTAGGGAGTTCTCTGTGGGTAGTCGCTTTCCGCTATAAAGTTGGAAAACATCGGAATCGGCTACAAGCGTAGCGCGTAGCACTCGCTGGCACTCAAGGGGATGAATGAGGTCCAGTGCTACGAGTATGCTACGCCGTAGCGCGTCTACGTGCTTGCGTAGCAGAGAACTCCGTAGTATTGGGAACCGCGTTGTATTATTTACAGCAGACAAACCACCGAATATACGTTTCTTGTCGGTCAGTAGATACCATAGACCATAATTACCAATAATTTTTAAGAAAAAAAAACCGACTTCATTTGGTTCCCGGTAAAAGTGAAATTAAGAATTTGTTTGAGTTAGCCAGTTTACTTCACAAATATCCAATACACCGCACGTATACGATCGAAAATTGAGGAGCTTTCTTAATGTCCTAGGGCTTCCATCATTACATTTGAAGTATAATCAAACGGAACTCCCTTGTAGACCTTTAAACAAACAAAATAACAATGTGTTAAATTGGATGACAGACTGTAAATTAACGAGCATATTCATTATGCCATCCCTGATTATCAACATCAGGTCCACTCCAGCAAAATGATGGCCACAGTAAGAAAATGCCTAAGCTAATTATGAACACCCTCTAATCACAATTAACCTGCCGTTCAAATTTGAAGAGTTCTCTGAATTCTTCTAGAACTCCATCATCAGAATATAAATCAAATCAAAAAGATGAATGTCACAACTAGGATAATAAGTAGAGCTAGGTTTATTAACCAGTTCCACTTTGCGATCCCTGGTCTTCATCATCAGATCAAGTTCATCAAAATTTTGGCTCCGCCAAAACACTGTTTTAGTTACTTAAGGAAACCCTCAAATCAGAATGCATGTGCCGTTAAAATTTGAGGAGTTCTCTCAATCCCTCATGAAGCCCATCATCAAAATAGAACTATAATCAAATAGGACTATCTTGAAGGTATTTCTTTACAAAGAAAAGATGAATGTCTCAAATCGGATGATAGAGCTGGGAATTAACAAGCAGTTCCACTTTGCCATCCCTGGTCTTCATCATCAGGTCCACTCCACCAAATTGATGATGTTCGTAAAGAAATGCTCGAGTGTCTTAAGAAACTACCCAAATCATCATGCATGTGCCTTTCAAATTTGAGGAGTTCCCTCAGTTCCTCATGGATCCTATCATCAAAAATTGATTTTGAAAAAAACGGAACAAATCTGGAACCATCTATTTTCAGAAAAAAAAATATTTTTTTAAATCGGACGATAGTCCTGGGAATTACCAAGCAGTTCCACTTTGACATCCCTGGTCTTCATCATCAGGTCCACTCCACCAAATTGATGATATTCGTAAAGAAATGCTCGAGTGTCTTAAGAAACTACCCAAATCATCATGCATGTGCCTTTCAAATTTGAGGAGTTCCCTCAGATCCTCATGGATCCCATCATCAGAAATTGATTTTGAAAATAAAGAGACAATCCTGAAACCATCTATATACAGACAAAAAAATATTTTTTAAAATCGGATCATAGTCCTGAGAATTACGAAGCAGTTCCACTTTGCCATCCCTGGTCTTCATCATCAGGTCCACTCCACCAAATTGATGATTTTCGTAAAGAAATGCTCGAGTTTCTTAAGAAATCACCCAAATCAGCATGCATGTGCCTTTCAAATTTGAGGAGTTCCCTCAGTTCCTCATGGATCCCATCATCAGAAATGAATTTTGAAAAAAACGGGACCAACCAGGAACCGTCTACTTTTAGAAAACAAAAAAAAAATTCAAATCGGTTCAGTAATGACGGAGTTATGAGTGAACATCCATTAAAAAAAATAAAAATAAAAAAAAAAACGTCAGTCGAATTGATAACCTCCTCCTTTTGTGAAATATTGAAGTCGGTTGAAAAGAGTATTTTCGCAGCACTTACGACCATACATGTGGGCATTTTCAGGAAAAAGTGTACTATTCCATTTTTTTAAATCTAGGAAGTTTTGGGTTTTTATGACCAGAACACGCACTATTGACTTAAAAAAAAGAAAAAGGATGTCCCTTTTTTTTAGTCAGGTTCGTAACGCATTTTTTCATACATTTTGTATGGACAGTTACGAACCAGAATTTTTTGTATGGAAAATTGAGGATCCATTTTCTTCATAATGGTACACTTTCTTTCTGAAATGAGATTTATATGGGCATATAAGTCTCGTTTCGAAGACCGTGACATTAGAGTAGTAAAACATCTTTTTTTTATCCGTAGTAAGCGTATGTGGGTAGTTTATAGCATATATGTAGTTTAGAATTTTATTGTGTTAAAAGTTCATTTTCTTTTCCAGAGTTTCAAGTCAAAACAGCTAGTCAGAAGCCAGGCGATACGTGAGTCCCAGTCGCCGCCGCGGACCGCGTCGCCCGTCGTCAGCGTCGACGATACCGGTACCGGTAACGTTACCGATACCGTTACTGATACCGTTGCCGGTAATGCGGTCGATGCGGTGGAAGTGGAGGATAAGCGGCGTCCAGTTGAAATACACGTAAGTTACAAGGTTCGAACGACTTTACAAGTCGAACAAATTTAAACACTTCTCTGTGGGCATCATCAAACATCTTATGTGGGCGAGTCGCAGTTTGCTGGAAATAAAATTGATTACCATTTTGTTAGGCAGACGTCCGATTTTATTCTCTGTAACCCAGTATATAGTCCACCACCTTCACCTCATAGTCCAGTATATTTTAGATTCCATTAAATCTCAATAGTCTATACACCCGGGCGGGTGCAGCCTCTGCGTGCGTCCCATGACTCGGGCAGGTGCAACATCCGCTGATGAAATGAAATGTAAGAGGTGTACCCCTTACATTTCATTAAATTGTCGAAAGGGCCTCTGTGTGTTGGCTTCGGCTCCGCGTACGCCTCCCAAAGGTCCGGAACACCATTGTTCCGTGATGGGAAAGAGATACACAATAATAATAATAAAATATTTTGGGACAATCCTACACAAATCGACCTTGTCCAACGGTAAGCTCAATAAGGCTCGTGTTGTGGGTACTAGACGACGATACATATAATAGATAGATACATATAAATACTTAATTACATAGAAAACATCAATAACTCAGGAACAAATATTCGTGATAAACACACAAATAAATGCCCTGACCAGGATTCGAACCCAGGTACCTTGCTTCGTAGGCAGGGTCACTACCAACTAGGCTAGGAGGCCGTTAGTTGAATGATAGACAAAAAATCCTCAATAAATTTATCATTAGTTTTTTAAGGAAAGTTTGAATTTTATTGAATTTTTGTTAATTGGATCCTTTTCCTTAAAATTATTTCCAATTAGGTATATGTGTTTATTTGCCTCAAAAACGCAGATTTACTGGTTTCTAGATCATTGGTGGAGCGTGGGAGAGCGGGGAGCAGAAGGCCCGCCGCCGCTGGCCGCAGCAGTCGCGCGACTTGTTGTCCAACGGGCCCCGGGTCGCGTGCGTCGCCGGCTGTCGCGCGCAGTGCAGGTAATATGCAGCCCTGGTGAGACAGAGGTATCGAATAGAGTGAGGCAGATATAGATCGCTGTCCAGCGCAGTGCAGGTAATATGTAGCCCTAGTGTGCTGGTGAGACAGAGGTTTCGAGTAGAGTGAGGCAGACATAGATCGCTGTCCCGCGCAGTGCAGGTAATATGCAGCCCTGGTAGACAGAGGTATCGAGTAGAGTGAGGCAGACATAGATCGCTGTCCCGCGCAGTGCAGGTAATATGCAGCCCTGGTGAGACAGAGGTATCGAGTAGAGTGA
Organism: Lathronympha strigana; assembly: GCA_949128165.1. Classification (NCBI taxonomy): domain Eukaryota; kingdom Metazoa; phylum Arthropoda; class Insecta; order Lepidoptera; family Tortricidae; genus Lathronympha; species Lathronympha strigana. The sequence continues at coordinate 8,217,895 of OX421926.1, read as the reverse complement.
GGCAGACATAGATCGCTGTCGCGCGCAGTGCAGGTAATATGCAGCCCTGGTGAGACAGAGGTATCGAGTAGAGTAAGGCAGACATAGATCGCTGTCCTGCGCAGTGCAGGTAATATGCAGCCCTGGTGAGACAGAGGTGTCGAGTAGAGTGGGGCAGACATAGATCGCTGTCCCGCGCAGTGCAGGTAATATGCAGCCCTGGTAGACAGAGGTATCGAGTAGAGTGAGGCAGACATAGATCGCTGTCCTGCGCAGTGCAGGTAATATGCAGCCCTGGTGAGACAGAGGTGTCAAATAGAGTGGGGCAGACATAGATCGCTGTCCCGCGCAGTGCAGGTAATATGCAGCCCTGGTAGACAGAGGTATCGAGTAGAGTGAGGCAGACATAGATCGCTGACCCGCGCAGTGCAGGTAATATGCAGCCCTGGTGAGACAGAGGTATCGAGTAGAGTGAGGCAGACATAGATCGCTGTCCCGCGCAGTGCAGGTAATATGCAGCCCTGATGAGACAGAGGTATCGAGTAGAGTGAGGCAGACATAGATCGCTGTCCACATCTAAACGATGAGATATAAATGTCGCGTAGAGCGACGGCGGGAAGATGCAACAGGTGTTTATGTTTTATTTGTACTTGCTTATCAATCTGTTTTTTGTTTCAGGGGCCAGCGACGGCGGAACCCGTGTCCGACGAAACAGGACTCTGGGATATCTTGCCCTGACGACTGCACAGACTGCTCTGATTTCGAGCAAACCGGTAATTATTTAATTTATTGAATCAGGCGTTACTTTGCTGTATTCAGCAATAATGTTACTTTGCTATTCCGCCAAACGTGCTAATCAATTAGTGGCAACCGGTTTTACCTGCCGGTGTCGTTTTTGCATGTATTTTTTTTCCTCAAGCCGCAAAAAAATTATACGTAAATAAATAAAACAAACCACCACCAATAATACAAAACTTGACTCGTGTTTCGCCTCTACGTTAGGAGATGCAGATGTTGTCGATCTGGCGTCCGACCAGTGAATGACATGTCCAGACTGGTCGGCCATATTTATTACCTGCCCCTGGGCATTGGTATATTGGAATATTTTATTTAAAATAGTGTCAGGCTTAAAAAAACTATACCTACTTATAATTTACCTTATCATACACATTTTTTGATGATTTTTCTCCACCTGTACGCATAATGCGTTTTTCTTCTCTGCTAGGAAGGATCAAAGTGGCACTTATTTGTTCAAGCTCAGAGTGATCAAAGTGCCACTTTTATTTTCAAGTGCAACGTATTTTACGTGGTGGCATCGTTGTGTTGGTATGATGTCGTTTTTGGTTATTTCAGGTTTTGTTTATTTTCCTTCTATGTAGCTGGTGTGACAAGCAGTACCTATAGGTCACACGGTATCAAATGAGTTTTATCTTGAGCGTTAACACTTGAATCCCTCATTGCGCTCATCCATCGCTCCGTTCGGGCTTCAATGTACGCCCTCGCCGGAAAAATATCATTTTGATCCCTTGTGACACAATCTACTATTTTGTTTGCAGGAGGCTCGAGCAGCGACATCAGAAAAGCATGCAGTTTGGATTCCGATGATTCATATTGCAGGTTAATATTTTATTCTACTTTTATTTACATCTTATTAGTACGTTTACGTCTATTTGTAAGTTTTTATATATGTGTCTATGAACGAATAAATGAGTCAGTGAAATAATTTATTTCGTAAATAAATTGTTTTTAGGGCATAATATTGTCTTCTATTACCGCGATTGTTATTCATTGAAATTAAACACTTTAGAACGGATTAATCGCCTTTATGAACACCATGACCCTACGTTTCGAGCCCTTTACAGCACTCGTTTTCACAGGGTTAAGATGATGACTGCCATCATTCCGATCTAAAGTGTTTAATTTCAATGTTTTAGGCCTTTTAGGGACTCGAGTAAGAAATGTAAATCGGGAAATTTACGGAGTATTTACCGGTAGCAACCGGTTAAAACCGGTAACCTTTTTCTATATGCCTTATCGTTTTTAGCGTTCCGTACCCAAAGGGAAAAACGGGACCCTATTACTAATGCTCCGCCGTCCGTCTGTCACCAGGCTGTATTTCAAGAACCGTGATAGTTAGACAGTTGAAGTTTTCACAGATTATGTGTTTCTATTGCCGCTATAACAAAAAAATACTAAAAAGCAGAATAAACCTCTATACAAGAAACGTGATTTTTGCCGTTTTTAAAAATAATGGTCCGGTTCCTTCGTGCGCTAGTCCGACTCGCGCTTGGCCGGTTACGACTATAGCACTTACACTTTAAAAAAAATAGCTTTCTCACAGTCACTGTCAAATATTCGTGTAAAATATAAATGATTAGAGTAATTTTAACTATAAAACTCTCGTGAGACTCGAACATATTCAATAATATTTAAAACGGGTCACTCACGTAATTTAGTCGAATTTCGCTCGACATGTTTGGTTCTTTACGAAGAACGTCATCAGGAGCGACCACCTGACGATGACGATCGATGATGGGATGACGTTCTTCGTAAAGAACGAAACATGTCGAGCGAAAATCGACTAAATTACGTGAGTGACCCGTTTTAAATATTATTTAATAATGATTAGAGTAGTTTCGTCAACGCAATTTATAATTATTACCTTTCTTTTTTATCTTGCAGATGTCCGGAAAGGAAAGACAAACCACCAAAGACTAATTCTTTAAGTAGAACAGATTCAGGTAAGTATTATTTGTTCTGAACCTCGACTGTATATAATCATTCTGAGTAGGGTTCTTTACCGTTACCGGTATTCTGACTAGCCGTTTTGATTAAGATATAATAAGGGACGTAGGTATTTATATCTCTAAAGCTCTTATTACCGATATGCTCAATACCGGTATTCAAGAATATATGGGTATAAGGTATAACTAATTTACAATAGTACCTCTATTTTATCATTCATCCATAAAATCCATAATTTTATTGTAACTTTAATATCTCACGATTGTTTAATTCGGTAACAATGCTCTTCTTAAAACTTTATAACAAAAACTAAAACCTACTTCAAAAAAGGAAAAATAAAATGTTCCTTTTTGTATGCATTACGGCCTCCTAGCCTAGTTTGTAGTGACCCTGCCTACGAATCAGGAGGTCCCAGGTTCGAATCCTGGTCAGAGCATTTATTTGTGTGCTTATCACGAATATTTGTTCCGGAGTTATGGTTGTTTTCTATGTATTTAAGTATTTAAACGTATATATCTATCATATATATATCGTCGTCTAGTACCCACATCACAAGATTCACAAGCCTTATTGAGCTTACCGTGGGACTAGGTCAATTTGTGTGAGATTGTCTAATAATATTTATTTATTTTATTTATTTTATATATTATAAAGGGCTCATGATACGAGTATGTCGGTATATAAACTACAATTAATTTTCAGCTGACGAGAAGCTAGAGCCGACGGGTCCGGAGCTGGTCAACTTCATAAAGGAAACCCTGAACAAGAACGCGCGAGACAGGATGCTGCTGCTGATGATAGAGAAGGAACTACATGCACTCGTCACTGACACTGGGTATGTTAGAGACAAGGGAATTTATACCTTCAGCATACTACTTATGGTCTACATTCAAATAGCAGTACTGCAGACGCGGCGCTTCGCAGTCTGTATGGTGGACCTAGTGTCAACGGAATTTGAACCTTCTGTATGGAAATTAAGTTTCATATTTACTTGGCTACTTACCAGTTGTGGATGCAAGGTTACTCAAGTCAAGGGAATTTGAACCTTGTCTATATAAGTTAAGTTTCATATTTGATTGGCAGGCCATCAATCGCGTGGCGCGTTTTAAATTTTACAGTACACATGATTTACCGCCCTAGGGCGATTATGAGCACTTTACGTGTCTACTTCGAATAACCAAAGGGCCATATGAACTGTAAAACGTCGTACGATACTCGTGCGAAGAGGTAATTTGCAACTCGTGTCGATCTAAAACACTCCCTACGATCCTGTTTTAACTTATCGCCACTCGTTGCGAATTTCCTCTTTTCGCTCTTGTATGGTAATGTACTTATTACATATTTAAACATAATTATCAGATGGGTTTAACGGCTCTAATTATGTTTAAATATGTGTTCAAATCGCGAAAGTTTTAAATGTACTTATTACAGTACACATGGTGCTACTTTACCGCCCCAGAGCGATAATGAGCATTTTACGTGCCTGCGTCGAATATTCAAAGGGCCATAGGTGCTGTAAAACGTCGTACGATACACGTGCGAATATTTATCTGCTGTAGTGCGACAGATAAAGACTGGAGCTAGGTCGATTTGTGTAAGATTGTCCTATAATATTTATTTATCTTTCAGACGGTGCAATTACAAGTTTCCCCCAATGACATCGTACGGGCGCATGCTGGTACACCGAGTGGCGACTCTGTTCCAATTGACGCATCATTTGGACCAGAACACCAAGAATGCCGTCACTGTCAGCAAGAGTGGTAAGCTAGTTTTTTTTAATACGACGGTGACAAACAAACATACGGCCCACCGTAGCCTATGGACGCCTGCAACTCTAGGGGGGTAGCATGCGCGTTGCCGACCCGTTAAAATTTTGTACACTCCTATTTTGAAGAATTTCATACTGTAATATTTCGGGAAAACCTCGGCAGGGAGCTCATTCCACAGCCGGAGCGTCCGCGGGAGGAAATTCCTCTGAAACCGCACAGTGCGCGACCATTTTGGTTGCAAGGTGTATTGTCTTCTGTTTCCGCGATTTTAAACATTGAAAACACTTTAGAATGGATTAATCGCGTTTATTAACACCATGACCCTACGTTTGGAGCCCTTTACAACACTAAAAAAATACAGAAACATAGTATCAGAATAAGTTTTGAAGCCAGTGACTTCTGTGCTAGGTAAAAAACCTGTGTTACAGAAGTCAAAACACTTGAGGCCCTTTGCGATATGCGATTGTTGCCTTTAAAAAAAACCTTCAAAAGTGTTTAATTTGAATAAAATATATGTTTTCAGGGACCAGCGGCGGCCGGATACCATGTACGATCTTCAAGCAGTGGTGCACCGTCAACTTTCCTCCCAGCCCCGTCAGACACCAGGACAGCGTCAATGCCAAGTGAGTGTCATCACAGATTATATTAAATAGTTCTTAAGAATGGATATTTATCTGTCGTAGGAAAAGCGAATAATGCACACCGTTTTGAACGCTACACAAAATACAATTGACTCTCGGCGCCGCACAACGCTTTGGTTCCTGCGACATAAGAGGAATAGGAAAAACTGCCATTCTAATTAGTCCGTCAGTTAGATTATCGGAAATGATTAGACGCGTATTTTTTCGTTTTTCAATTTAACCAAAATTGACGAAGATAAAGAGCATCAAAGTTCCGGGATGGGGGCTGGTGACGTCACTACTAGGTAAGAATTTAGTTAATAGCTTAAACCCTTCTCAATACGGTAATTTATTTTTAAATTTAAATAATAACTGGAACTGCATAGTTAGCTATACCGGAAAATAAGTAACTTCATCCAAATTATCTATAAACACGTTTTATCCTGTTTTTATTCATCTGTATACTTTGACATAGTTACCTAACCGCTAATGCCATATGTAGAGTTAACCGCGGAATATAATTATGACTCAATATTCGGTTATTCCAAAACAATGTGATATAATAGAATTCTTATACGCAGAAATGCAGAGCAGTAATCGAATTATTCGCAGACGGTTGTTACTGTTGTTAGACTACAATATTTCGCCCCATTAGCGAGTGGTCTCCGAAACAAGCAGTCAGAAATCTGACTTGGCTGGCAGTAAAATCGACAAATTCGTTCGTTATCGAATGAATTTTCACCGAAAAAGTCTAGTTTATGCCGGCGAAACGTCGATCAAATCGACACAATATATGGTTTCCACATCAAAAGGATTTTCTGAAGAGTGAAGTTTATCCATATCATTTGTGAAGTATAAAAATGGATCCGTTTAATGATTATCTGAATGCTACCATGGCATTATCGATTTTTTGGATCATATTAAGTTTTATATCAATCCTGAGTGCGGTCTACGGTATTATAACCTGGGTTAAATTTCCATCATGGCGTCGGATCCGCCATTTTGTTTTTATAAACTTGCTTGTGAGCGATTCGCTGCTCGTATACAGTTGCATATGTTACCAATGTCGCCGGGTTTGGAGAAGTTTGTTTTGTTTGTTATGTTGGTGAGTAAGGTCGCCAGAGCTCCAAGAGGATTCGCTGTGTTGAAAGCTAAAGGGGCAAGCTTTGCTCCGTGGGTCCCCAGCTGTCAACACAGTGAATCCTCTTGCAGCTCTGGCGACCTTACTCACCAACAGAAAGACAAAACTATGAATAGTGTCTAGTGTTATTAAACTGCGGTTTTCTGTAAGGTGGAGGTACTTCCCCAGATGGGCTCTGCTCCAAATTTGAGCGAGACGACATTCGTTGTGCTGTGCCCTACCACACTAAACGATGTGCATCCGCTGTGCCCATACCTCTCTTATCTATATGCTGTCTGCTGTCATATTCCTGTCCACGCCTGCTGTTTCCAAATCTTTAGTGATGATGCTTAACCAGGTGGTCGCTGGTAGTCCTCGGCCTCGGCTACCCTCCTGTATATTCAGTACAGCTCTTGCCATGTGGCTCTCATCGCGTCTCATGACATTCGAAAAAAGGGCAAAAATTTGAAAATGGTATAACCAAATGATTGCCATCTCAAGCTACCACAGCTTATAGAAATGGCGACCTATTCAAGATGGCGGATGTATGGCAGGTATAGGTTTTAGGAACTACTAATTTTCCTTTTCCCGGGAGTCATGAGAATTTTTTTATGACTCAAGTTTGCAATATTTTACCTCTTTACACAAAGTTTTTTATCACATTTGCTTTTTTTTTCCAGATCTATACTGAAGCGTGACACACATTCACCGGACGACGCTAACGCGGCGAGCCGTGCTGTGGAAAGAAGCAAGAGCCTCGAGCAGAGGGAGAAGGAGTACGAGCGAGTGAGACGGAGGATATTCAGCACGGTTTGTATTGATATTTCTTCAAAAGTAAAGCCAGTATAATTTTGTGTTTATATAGACTTTTCCTAACGAATCATCTGGTCATCGAGCTCTGAAATTAAAGCTTAAGAGAGCGCAGAGCATGGGGCTTCATTGAAGTGATTGTGTTTTCTAATAAAACTTTCAATTTCTCTGTAATCTATGGTATCTTTGTAGTCCTACTAAATCCCCAACTTTTCACGAATTAGTCCTGAGTTATGGAGGTTTTCTATTTATTTAAGTTATATGTATATCTATCTCTGATATATATCGTCGCCTGGTACCCACAACACAAGCCCTATTGAGCTTACCGTGGGACTAGGTCGATTGATAAGATTGTCACGTAATATTTAATGGGTAGTAATAAATAACTTAACCTTCAAAATACTAAACGTAATGACTGAAATACTAACTTGGCGACTACTCCATGAAGACACGTTTATTTTAATAATTGTAATTATTGTAAGTCCAATAATTTGACATGTGACTTTATAATTGCCTGTTTGCCTTATTTTGCATGCCGATTTTATGGTAGAACATACCATAAAAGAACCGCTAAATATTATGGAACCATCTATTGTAATACTATGTTCTTGCAATATACGAATGAATTATGTTAATCGGTTTATTATTATGCATATATAATAATTTTATTTAACATTTAATTGTTGTTTTACAGGACAACTGCTCACAAGACGAATCTCAATGGCCGTGGCTACAGACCGGGCCTGTGAAGCTTCTAACACCAGACTCTGGGAGGAATAAACTGTTAAAAGTAAGCTTACTGTACAAACATTGTTAGAAAGAAAGTAAAACGACGTGACGTTTTAAATATTATTTAATATGTTCGAGTCTCACGAGAGTTTTATAGTTAAAACCGTTTTTTGGTAAATTTTGGTAGATTTGGACGGTTTTTCGAATCGAGATTTATCAATAAAAATCACTAACAAAACAAGCAGTATAGCAGTACTTTAAAGTTTGTCAGTTAATTTGCTTGAAAGAAATAACGTGGCTTTGATTATAGTAGAGAATTATTATGATTTGCGTTGAATTATACAAACAAAAATACTAAATTCATGAGCGTTTTTAAGGAATAGGGTGAAATGCATTATTTCAGTCTCTGACTAGTCTTTCATAACACTACTATTGTATGTTCTAGGTCCAATCTCTAGAAGGCGCCGGGCCCCCTCAATCGTGGCGTAACAGAGGCCCGGTTTCAAAAAGCCACAGCTTTGGAGGATACGGCGGCGGGGCAGAAAACCCCCCCACTAATCAACCGAGACTACTTAGCCGGCAAGGTAATTTCGAACTTATTACACATGACTTAAAGTCCAATCGGTTACAGAGATAAAAGTATCTATATAAAAAAAAAAACATCGGCCAAGTGCGATTCGGATTCGATTCATGAAACACAGAGTTGGCAGTTGGCATACTTACTGTTTCCCCTCTGCTGAATTACAAGCCCAAATGGGCATACGCGGGTTGGTGTTGTGACTAGTCCGTATATAAAAATAGTGTTGGAATCCCGTGTGACTCGGAAAATAAAAACGATCACAAATATTATAATTACGTATAACATATATATTACGTATAACACATATATTACGTATAACACTAAAAATGTTACTCACGTGTTATTCGTATGTTACCCCACCGACAACCGTTGGGGTAAACGAGTTCTTGACTGGAAACCGCGTTTCGGCAAGCGTAGTGTAGGACGCCCTCAGGCAAGGTGGAGTGACGATTTGCGCAAGATGGCTGGCAGGTGCTGGATGCGAGCAGCCGAAGATCGAATCGGGAAATTAGGGAGGATGTCCAGCAGTGGACTGCGATAGGCTGATGGTGATTCGTATGTTATGCGTTATATGAATATGTCTCATGATAGTTTAAAAGCGATCACAAATGTGTCACTATGTTCCACTTGGTAGATGCTGTTACATTTCGGTGCCGTGACCAGGATTATGGTAAAGCGGTAAGCGGCTGGTATCGAGTTAACTAAGTATGAAATGTAAATTCCCAGGCTGACATTACATTTTATTGTGTCAATTATTATTAGATAAGCTAACAAGTAGTATGTAGTACAAAATGAATTAACAAATTATGGAATAATTGTTCTGAAATGAAGATATTTTATTTTATTTTTATTTTATTTTATTACCGAACTTTTGCCAATACAAATACCTACTAAAGTTTTTAACATATTTATTTTTATCTTTTAGGTGATCTGGCGTCGAGCAGCTGGCGTCTATCTCCCTCTAGCTCGGGTTATAAGACGTTGAGTCTGAGGAGCACGGACTCTGTCACTCCTTCTCCTACAGGTATTGCTACTCTCTTCTAACCATGGACACAACTTGTCTACTTTCGTAAAATAAACATTAAAGTAATTGTAAAATAACATAACTAAATATTGTTACTGAATATCTGAACTGGCCCCTGATTCACGTGAGACAATAGTCAACGGCATTTTGTATGGTATTGCAGGCATTTATGGGCTACGGGCGCCGCTTACTATTGTGCGGTCCGTATGCTTGTTTTCAATCGACACGTCATTTATGAATTAAAACATATTTGTTGTCACAAAAACCAATTCTTTTGTATAGAGCTCTTGACAATTGTCACAAAAAACACGACATATGCCACGAAATTTCGAAACTGGAAGAAACTTATGTCAAAATATAATATATTCGAATGCCACTTGTCAGCGTGGTGTATCTTTTTTTACGGCTAATGTTAAAGATAAATCCCCCTAATTTGATTACTTACCTTATGAATACTCAGCGAATAGTGAGGATTTATCAATATACCAAATGTAAGAAAAAAAATTCATATCCTCAGTCGAAACTTGATGTGACTGACACCGTTGGTCCTGAATTTCTCCATCAACTCCCTATAATATTTTCCTATAAAATGAACTATTGTTCGCAGCCGTATCTACTTAAAAATAAACAAGAAATAGTCATAGGTAATACGTTAATTTAAAAATAGAAGTAAGACTGTTTTTTTATAGGCGGTGCAAGTCCAGAGCCAGGGAGTGAGAGTGTGGTGTTCGCGGTGGCCGACCTGGCCTGCGTGCCGCCCGGAGCGCTCGTCATCCACCCGCAGGTACCGTTCGTCGCAGACTACTCCTCGGCCCACTTGTAGCCGGGGCTAGCCGTTAACCCCGAGTTAAACTGTCAAATACCATACGAAAAGACGCTTAATTCCGGGTTAAGGGCAATGGAGAGGGCTATGCTAGGAGTCTCTCTGCGAGATCGTATCAGAATTGAGACCACCCGCAGCAGAACTAAAGTAACCGATATAGATCTCCGAATCGCTAAACTCAAGTGGCAGTGGGCGGGGCACATTGCATGTAGGGTCGATGGCCGTTGGGGCGGAAAGGTTCTCGAGTGACGACCGCGTACCGGAAGGCGCAGCGTGGGTAGGCCCCCCACAAGGTGGACTGATGACCTGGTGAAGGTGACCGGTCAATGTGGAAATCTTTTGGGGAGGCCTATGTCCAGCAGTGGATGATGATGGCTATCTACGGATGGTACAGTCAGCCACACACTAAGGTAATAAGGTCGTGTATACATGTTTTTGGCACTTTGGCTGTATTCATAGCTGTGTGGCTGACTGTACAAGTGGCCCCTAGTGTATAAAATTACTCAGTGGTTAACGGTTGCAACACTTTAACGAAACCTGTTAATAAGTAGACATTATAGACTCAATATAAATAAATATTTTGGGACAATCGTACACAAATCGACCTAGTCCGACGGTAAGCTCAATAAGGCTTGTGTTATGGGTACTAGACGATGATATTGATACTATCATTGTCCCACAGACGGGCCGGCCACTAACCAACCCCGACGGCTCGGTGTACCACTTCGACCCTCAGAATCCTCCGGTCATCTACGACTCCAGTTATCAAGACCAAAAGGTAAGTTGCTAATGCTTATGGATGGACGAAACTACTTCTTGTTGTTATTTTGTCCCGTCAGCGAAGGGAAAATTGCAGCATGTTTAGAAAAGGATGTGGAAACATCCGCGGATTCAGACGCGGATGCGGATGTAAAAAAAAAAAACTTTATTTCGGATATAATTCTTTTGTACATCCATACACAATACACACATATAACATTTAAAACTTTCGCGATTTGAACACATATTTAAACATAAAGAAAAATGTAAATAAGTTAATTCGCGTTAGACCCGTTTGATAATTATGTTTAAATACAATACACACAACTTAGACACTACAAAAACAGGACACCATACACAATTTTAAACATTAATATCTTAATGCTCAGTTTGGTTTAAATAAACATTTGTCTATTTTGACCTGAACTGGGCAACTGGCTTAATTTGCCCGACCCAATGCGCAAGAATATGGCAATCATACTTGTCTGAGATGACATTCAGAATGCTGTTGGTTGGATGGATTAAGCGCGACTTTCATAATCATAATCATTTATTCGTTGCAACCATGGTATTACATTAGGTGTTCTTAAATTTAACCAGTACAAACATGGACCCTACTAGGGCGTAGCAACAAAAAACTTTGTTGATAGTGCGAATAGCCCTCGTTAGCGGGGCTTCCCTCAGCAATTTAGTGCGGATTTTTTTAAATGATGCGGATATTCGCTACATCCCTGGTCAGAAGAGACGTTGTAGTATGTTCAACTGACATGCTTGGTAGACGGCCCATCATATAAAAGGACTATAACTACGAAAAAAACATGTTTTGTGAATTTGTATGCCTTAAACCGTGATTTTAAAAGTGACCCAGGAGACTAGTGACAAGAAATAGTTAATTAACCCTCAATCACGTTCCCTCGACTCCCTAGGTTCCCTTCCGTGTAAAACACGGGCCGATGACACTGATTGGCCCCGACGGATCGTGCCATGTTACAAGCATAAATACTTACCCGATCGCAGAGCTTTTTAAACACCAGGAGACTGCAGCTTTGGCAACGACATAGTTACAAGAACTAGTGTAATTAACCCTCGATCAACATAGCCCGTAAAGCAACCAAAGGTTGACAACGTCTTATTTCATACCACGTCGGTGGTGAACAAGCATGGCCCGCCTGATAGAAAGCGGACACCGTAGCTTATGGACACTGGCGACACCAGGGGTGTCACACGCGCGTTCATTTTTTATCTGTAGTACTATGTCATAGTGACGCTTTAAATTAGATTATACGAAATCACTTACTGCTTGTCATTTTGACATGGTTCTAGAGTGGCCTAGGGTTCCAACTGGTTGAGTGCATGACCATCACAACCACAGACAACACTTTTGGTTGATATATTAATATACTTAGACCGGGTTACTCACGTCTATAAAGTCGAAGATAGCTCGACATGTTTCGGGACGGTCCGCGCCCCATAATCATGAGTGAGAAGCGCTAGCCGCGATTGCTCTGCGCACACTGCGCGCGACAGCCCGTTGAGCACGCCGACTTTTGGTTGAACTAAGAAATTTCAATAAATTTATATAAGCAATTAATAAATTTCTACATAAACACGAAACTATGAAATACGTACGTATCTATAGTACTTGGTAACTAAATTATACGGGAATCTATTAAATGCTACCTATAGAGAACATTCAGGCAAACATACGAAAACATTATTGACCAAGTTAAAACAAAGACATTCGCTATTGCTCGGTGAATTATTCAGACGCTTCTTGATGCGGTCTCCTCTTAGGTATCCATATGCCATTTATATAAACAAAGTTCTCTGGGTGCTGTGGGTGCATAGGACCAGTAGTGCAGCGTTTAGATATTGAATGCTCCGTATCTGGCCCTTGTTCATCTTCAGGTTGTTCCATATCTGGCTCTTGATCTTCTGGTTGTTCCATATCTGGCTCTTGTTCATCTTGAGGTTGTTCTGAATCTGGTGTCACTTGTGGTTGTTCTACTGCGTCCGCCATTTTGTTTTATCTGTAATAAATAAGAAACCGATTTGTTAGTTTTATATTTAAAAAAAAAATGACCTGTTGAGTAAATAAAAAATGTCTAATAAATAACAAATACAGCGCCTTATTGCCGTCATTATATCTTCATTACCAGTACCTTTTCACCAAATTTAGCTTTCCAAGAGGAACACAGAACAAAATTATAATATTGTCGTCTTTTTCCGCGATTGTAGTTAAAATTAAACACTTTACAACTAATTAATCGCGTTTATTAACACCATGACCCTACGTTTCGAGCCCTTTACAACACTTCACAGGGTTAAGATAATGACTGAGAGAATGCGAATTCTCCCCGTCAATCAAAAAAGTTACTTGTGCAACCTACCTACACACAAAAATATAAAAAATAATAAAAACAGAAACAATGGTTGGTCTACAATGCCCAGAGGGGCTTCTAAAGGGTTCTAAAGTGTTTAATTTCGAAACAAAATATGCAATTCAAGAAGGATTTTGTTATACATTTAAAAGGTACCATAGATATAGTACATTCACATTTATAATATTAGAAGGATTAAAAATTCCACATTGGCACAGTCAACTGAAACATTATGAGTGTGCACATCTGCCTGTGCGATATCTGGGGAAGTACCTCCACCTTACAGAAAACCGGAGTTTAATAACACTAGACCCTACTCATAGTGTTGTGTTTCTGTTGGTGAGTAAGGTCGCCAGAGCTCCAAGAGGATTCACTGTGTTGACAGCTGGGGATCCACGGAGCAAAGCTAACCAGCTAACTGTCAACACAGCGAATCCTCCTTTTTTTAAAGGGTCGGCATCGCGCATGTAACACCCCTGGAGTTGCAGGCGTTCATAAGCTACGGTGACTGCTTACCATCAGGCGGGCCGTATGCTTGTTTGTCACCGTCGTAGTATTAAAAAAAACATCTTATTCCGATGTAAAAAGAGCGTAGTATGTACAGTCAAGTGTAAAAATATGGTGGTGCACATCTTACTCAAAAATATGTCCCATAGCACCTTATGCCGGTGTAATAAGAGCGTAGTACCATATTTATGAGTCGATTATGTCGAACCATATTTTTGCACTTGACTGTACCATAATTTATGAGTAGATTTTGTATGTTACATATTTTCCCACTTGACTGTACATAGGCATTTGCAGGCACTAAAACAAGCTAATATCAGTAAAAGAAAAGTACAAAAACTGTATGTTTTAATTCAAAGCATGAATAAAAATTTAAAATTTTTACTTACCAAATTAATAAGCTTCGAGGTAAAACCAAATACCGATAAATAATTTATGAATTAAATACTATATTATCCCCAATTCGTGTATTTTCAACGACAAATCCTCGCAGTGTATGATTTGTAACTACAAATTCATCGTATTTATATAAATGCATGCACATTCATGTCTATAAATGTATACGCACTTATAGACATGAACTTTGGAGCTTATTACTGGCGAAGTAGGTTCAAAATTGAATACGGATGTATATATATTGTAGCTGACCGCACAGTCACTCGCTGGGAATGTTGTTCCATATATGGTGCAGCTTGAGTTGGAAATTTTACGTGGATTAATGAAATGCATTTATTTCGAGTAAGCACAGGACTCATACAAGATTATTAATTTACTTACACTAACAACGAAATAGTACATTACATACCAAGGCCGTTCAAGTGGGAAATGCCTCGGATTCCATGTAATTGTCGGCCGAGGCGAAGCCGAGGTCGACTAACATGTGATCCGAGGCTTTCCCATTTACCGGCCGAGGTTTGTATACTATTTTTCAGTCCGACGGAGCCGGGAGGCGGCTATTTAGTTTTGCGTAAAGTGGCGCTTACCGGCCGGAGGACTGAAAATAATATTACTTTGCTATTCCGCCAAACGTGCTAACATTAGTGCCAACCCGTTATACCTACTTGCGTTTTTTTTTCATGCAATTAATGTTCCCACCCTCCCGCCGCAAAAAATAAATACGCAAATAGATATAACACACACCACCAATAACACAAAACTCGACACGTGTTTCGCCTCTCTACGAGGCATCCTCAGGAGATATACAGGAGATGGATGGCAGGAGGTGGCCAGTACTACAAGATCTCCTTTAATTGCATGAAAATTACATTACATTAATTGCATTAATTACATTAATTGCATGAAAAAAATACGCAAGAAGGTATAACGGGTTGGCATTAATAGACTAGCACGTTTGGCGGAATAGCAAAGTAATATTATTTTCTCAAACATGCAATGAAATGTTGTTATTACGTTCGTTATAATAGGCTTCAAAGTACCACGTTTCAGGCGGGGCAACTGGAGAGACACGTAATGAAATTTCATACAAAATTGAAGGCCTAGGCCGGGAAGTAAAATTTTTTTAATTTTATTCCACATAAATGTGTGACACAGCAACATGGTTTTTAGCCATTATAACAGTTTCATTACGACAGTTTCATGATGACATTCTGCCAGTTATGCCAGGACGCCTATTAAAAAAAAACAATAAATTATATATTCGAATATATTAAGTCGATACTTAATCAATATGGACATGAACATAACAAATAACACATTATAAATTTAAACATTAGCGGTAAAAGTGTCTACTCAAACCGTGCCGTTTTGTTTCATGATAACATTCTGCCACAGTGCCTATTAAAAATAAAAATAAGTAATGATATTTCGAAGTTTTATTTTTATAAAATGTACATCGACATGAACATAAGTAACAACACGTTATCGCAAATGTACTCACACAAATATAGGTACATTCAAAATATTAAAATAAATTTAAACGTAAAAGGTCTACTCAAACCGCGTGTGAAAAAACGCCTATGTAGTTTTTTAATAATTTTGGAGGTTAAGTTAAATAACTTTGATTCTTTTATTCTATTTCAATGGTTTTATTGTTCATTGTTATTTATTATAATAATGTTGTCGTCGAGTTTTGAAGCAGAAATGACTATTCATTGAGCCCCACCAGAATTAAGTGCGAAATGCGAAAGTAAAATTGAATGGGCTCTAAATTAATTGATGGCGCAATTGACAAACGAGATGTCGGAAGGCATATGGCTACCCAAAATGCATGCGTGTTTAGTTAATATTACGATAACAGTTTGGACTAAATGGGTTTCTTGTTTAAGTGAGAACTTTGTCTGTCTATCTAAGGATAAGTAGGAATTACAAAAATTTGTAAAGAGGTTATAATTTTCATTGTCACAGAATAACAAGTGCTGTTCGTGTTTGGTATATTTTACATTGTGACATATTTATACATCATGAAATATTTATGGATCATCTGTTTTATCGTTATAGACTAAATTCATGTTGGAATCACCACGAACTAATTAGCAATATTTGTGTTAGTAGATATATTAATTCGTCAAGTCAACTTTTAGTTTTTCTAGAAATAAAACTATCATATTTTTGGAGATTTTTTTATTTATTTCATTGCATGTTTGAGAAAAGCACTATACATGCCTTGCCGTGAAAAGGGCTTTAACGGCTTCGTATGGTTACCCGGCCTCGCTAACGCTCGGCTCGTGTATATACATACTCACCCGTTAAGCCCTTCTTTCCCGGCGTCTGCAGTAATGTACTATTTCGTTGTTAATATGGAATTCTGCAAAGTAACGCCTGATTCAATAAATTACTTACTTACACTAATATAGGTATTATGTTAGTTGACCGCGTGAGCATAGCGAGCGAAGCGTCTCCTTTCAGCTTGGACAAAAATTATTTCGTGTGTCTGTACATTTGTTTTCCGCATTTATCAACTAATTCTTGTGAAATTTTGTAAACAAGTTTGTTGATTACACAATTTTTTTGTCGAATTATAGTTTTTCAACCTATTCGTCATCCCTATTGTAATTAGTGAGTTTTGCTTGTCACCTGACGATATGTAAACAATTTCGCTCCTTTGACGTTATATCAAATAATATAATAATACTTGTGGTATTAGGTGTGTCGCCTTTTGGTTTTTCAAGTACTGTTTCCCCATAATATGTGACCACAAGTGTGTCACAGTGTTAAATCCCGCAGATTATGGTGTTTCCAATTTAGGGCTGTCATTCGTTCGGGGTTTCCCGACGGGGTTCTAGTTTGGAGCCCGTCTGGGGGCCACGCTGCTTGCGTCAGGTGAATCCGTAGCAAAAATAATAAGTACCTACGTAGATATCAAATAGTAGTTGGTGTTGCAAGGGATAAAAATGATATATTCCCGGCGAAAGCGTACATTGAATTCCGAATGAAGCGATGGATTCTACAATAGAATAGATTCTAAAGTAGAATCCTGAGCGTAATGAAAGATTCAAGCGTTAACGCCCAAGACGAAAATACTTTTGATACCGTGTGACACATACTGCTTTTCACACCACAGAGGAAATAAACAAAGCCGAAAACAGCATCATATCAACACCACGATGCCACTAGTTAATGCCCGAAAACGTAAAAATGTGTAGGCCTTGAACAGAAAAGTGCCACTTTGATCCCTCCCAGCAGGGAAGAAAAGTGCCACTTTGTCCCTCCTAGCTTGAACAGAAAAAACCCTTTTATAAATAGGTGGTGTACAAAAATCTTAAGTGTGTAAAAGCCCTAGTTGGCCCGGAACCGTTTTGCGGAGTTACAAAACGGATGTAAAACATAATAGGAGCAATGCATTTAATCATAGATAGTACTTCCCAAACTGAACAACATTTGATCAGCGACTTAAAATAACGTGCGTTTTGATTTTTATAACTTTAGAAGACGCAATGTATTGCTCACCTCAAAATACAAAAAAAAGCTTATTTTCAAAAAAAAATTACAACTAATCGATTTAAGATTGAAGCAAAACAATAGGCGGGTCTTATCGCTAAAAAGCAATCTCTTCCAGACAACCTTAGCGGAAACAATGTTAGGTTTAAGGAGTACAACCTACGATTCAATTTATTAATCCTATTATAGATCACACACGGTATGATTCAAGATGCGAGCATGTGTTACGTGCATTGTAACACGTAGGTACACGCTTTTTATTAGGGAAAATATTAAGGTATATTATATATAGATTTATGTCGTTTTCCCCCTTCAAATAAATTCCGGTTTTGGTGTTACGTGAGTAATTTATTTTTAAAATATTTTTACCGTTTTTTTTTTTTTTTATAACAAATGGGCTTACACTTGGCCAAGTTTGCATACTCTAGTTAACTTAAATCTTTTTTAACACTCTCAGCGCCATAGAACAAACGAAATTTCTGTTGTGGCAGGCCATGTGGGTTGCCGGCCGTCCACAACAAGTGAATTCCAGCAGGCTACTCAAGTTTTTATAAACTTTACTGGCAGGCCATGTGGGCCGCCGGTGTACCACAATAAGAAAATCAAATTCACCTGCATTTTTTCGGTCTTGACAAATCAAAGTCTACACCCAGCAGGCCAAAATTTCAGACGACCTATTTTTGGAGCCAGGGCTTCAAAAATTGATAACGCAGCTAAACGTGTGAATCAACACCGCCGCCGTTATATACTCACTCAAGATGCCCCTGTAAATATGAGGGGCGTTTAATAAATTGTGAGAAGGACATGATGGATTTGTAGATTGCCAAGAACGCTGCCCTTGAGCTGGTACTCATAAGTTGCCCAGACTTTAATCAAAATTAAAGTTGATCCCAACTTTAAGAAAAGAAAGTTACTTTTCTAATATTTTATATTAGAAATAAATGGGCGGCATGTCAAAGCGCCGACCACAAATATGAATACTTATGTTTGTATGTTTGACCCCCAAAGGCCTTAATATCAACAAAATACGTCACGTCAGCAAAATACTACTCCATAATTCCATATATTTTATAATCGTTTCTGTAACTACTTGGACTACTTGGACTGGTCGATCCCGCAGGAGCAGGCGGATTTCATTAAAGGCAAGGAAACCCGGCAGCAAATTTTAAACAAGACAACTCGTCGAGAAAGCTTACGAGCACAATACCTACTCCTGTCATCATGTGTTAGGTGGACTGCTCCAAGGACTGTGTCAACTAATGTTGGTTAGGCGGTGTTATTTGTGAGTGAATTTTTAATATGACTGTAGAATTTTTCCACTAGTTAATTTATCTCATTCAACCTTCTATCTTGTTTTCCTTCTTTTTATTACATTCTAACTTTTGTGAGCCTGTGTGTACGTAGGTATAGGTGTTAGCATTAGTTTAATTGATTATCTTGTAACTATCTGCGAGATCCTGTAATAGGCTTGCTGAATCCTATCTTGTTGTATACTGTAAATTTATCAGCTGTTGGTTATCCATAAAATAAAACAAAACAAAACTAGACCTGGTTTTGGAAAATACTAACTGAACTTGGAGTACCAAAACACCTATTTGTTACAAAACGTTTACAACCAGGTAGTAGTAAGAGTAGAAAATATAAATTCGAAGCCATTTCAAGCACGTACGTCAAGGATGCATACTTTATTCTATATTGTTCAATACTATGGTGAATACATAATAGAGTATTAGTGAAGTGTATATCACCAACTTGCAATATGCAGACGACACCACACGCGAGTGAAGATGAAATGGTCACCTCATTGAGCAGCTATCAGGGAGGAAATGGGCTTATCCGTAAACATATCGAAGACGAAGATCATGATAGTAGACAGAGCTCAAAAGCTGCAAATAACTGGAGTACTCGACCTAGAGCTGGTTGACAAATTTGTCTACCTGGGTAGACCATCAGAACCACATCACATCAGAACAAGAAATCCGAAAACGCATTGGCATGGCAAAAACGCAGATGCAGAAAATTTGGCGAGATCGATATATCACGCACAAAACCAAAATACACTTGGTGCGCACTCTCGTATTTTCCATTTTTCTCTATACGCCTGCGAGATGTGGACTATTAAATCAGCTGATAGAAAATGCATCGATGGCTTTGAAAGGTGGTGCTAGCGGAAAATGCTTGGCGTATCTTGGGCTCACATCGGACAGCAGGCTGTCAACCACATGCCTCCGGAGAATTCTTGAATTCTTCAGATACATAGCCAGGAAAACTAGGGACAACCTGGAAAAGCTTATAATAACTGGTTCGGTGGAAGGAAAAAGAACACGATGGTCATACCAAATTGGCAAATCGCTATCCGCCCAGGTCCATAATGCCTTGGAAGTTGCAAAGGACCGAAATGCCTGGAAATCTGCAATCCGGAGTCATGTCATCCACAGAAGAGACTCAGCACTGAGGAGAACGAAGCAAGGAGGAGGATAAAGTGCACAAACATAGCACAGGTGGCTGAAAGGTAAGTAGGCGTCTGACTTTAAATCCGAAGTACAAATCCCGCCGGCTCATACTACTAAGCTATTCAAAACTAACGTACAAAATATCATTTGATATAAACCAGCGGCTTTTTCGTTGAAGAAAAACATCCTGAGGAAACCTGCATACATCCGCGAAGAAATTCAAACATTACCACCTTCCACCAATTTACCACCAAATTATATTTTTATTTATTTAATCGTATGGCATTATTTACCAAGTCGCTCAGCCACTAGTTAGTTTTACTTGGATGCGATGCGACTCGGTTTCCGTGCAGTGAGGTCCGTTAAGACAGGTACTGCAGCCAATAGTTTCTTACTCTTTAGCACCACCCAGGGGACACGTGCAGGGATGTGGTAGGTTTCTCCTGCGGACGCGAGTAATATTTGCCCCCCCACCAAATTATATTCAAATTGATAAACGTTACAACAAATTACACAGTAAAATTATTAGGTAGCAAATACGCCGAGTAAAGAAGATGGACTATGGCAATACCGCTATGGCAGAGCATACTTTCGATGCGAGCGCGCTGCATTTTCTCCAATTCGATACGAGTATACTATATAGGACGAAAAAGGCGATCAAGATTGGCCGGGCGCCCTAATTTTAATCGAGATTATGGCTGATCGGTACTACCTATAAGTAGTCCATAGTCAATAGTTCATTAGTTAGTGCATTTAGTGACTGTGTTTAGTGGACACAGTGAGTTCGGTGTGCCTGCCACCGTTTACCAAATCTGAAGAATCCGAACCAAATCTGCAGTCGAACGATCCCGGGATTCCCAGACAGAATCATCTTCAACCGGTTTTGTCATCGAGAGCAGTGCGCGCGGCGAGTCCAAAATAAGTCGCGCGTAGTGACAGAAAATGTGTTAGTGTTATCCGCAATTTATTATAATAAATATAATAATATTAGTTGGTGGTGAAAATTTGCTATTTTCATTTTTGTGGGATCATTGCGTACCACGTGGCCTGCTGGTGAAGTTTACGATTGGACCCGCCGGCCGCCCATGTGGCCTGCTGGGAAAAGTACTGAAAATTGATGAAAATTAATAGTGGCCTGCTGAGATGTACCTTTTGTGGGCCGCAGGCATCCCACGTGGCCTGCTACTAAAGTTCCTCAATATTCGCTGTGGCCTGCTATACTCGAAATATTGTGGGCGGCCGGCGGCCCACGTGGCGCTGAGAGTGTTAAAATAAATAATGAAATAAAAATAATTTGTTTCGGGTGATTAACCCTTCGCATATTGCTGTCAAACACTTTTTAATGAAACTATGACCTTGAAATTGAAACGCTAAAGTACATTATCAGAGGGCATTGATCAGTGCTTACACATACCACGAGTTAAATCCATAGTAGTAAGTTACATATCATCACATTTTTAAATAATCAGAATTTTTGTACTCAAACTTTAATTGTATACATTAAATGAGTCGCTTAACATCAAACTCGGGTCAAACCATCTGTCAGATTATGCGATTTTGGTATTAAGAAAAGGTAATAAGGTAGATATTTGCAGAGAGGGTCGAATGGATTTACCCGAGTTTGAAGTTACGCGACACAAATGTAGACGTACTTGTTTTTAATAAAAGGTAACACTCAAAATTTCAATCAAAACATTTATTCGTTTAACCTAGATAAATTACCATACATTGTCTTGGTCTTAAACCTATTTTAGCATTTATCATATACAGGATGTCCGTCGTCACTGGACAAAGCTGAAACGTACATATGCGTTATGGTGTTTAGAACCACCCCTCACCCTGGTGCGTTGACAAGATGCCAATCGCTCATGCTCCGTAGCGCAGAGCGCAGCGTAGTTAACTCTCTCTATCAGTCTTCGTTATTGCGACAAAGACAGTTGCGTTTCGTTCGCTGCTAAGAGTTATAGAGGATGTCCCATAAATGACACGTCACAGTGACACTGGAGGTAGACCAGGTCAAAAGGTACCAAACCAACTTAACATGACCCCAGTAAAAGTGGTTTTTGAGTTATGGTCGAATTAAAGTTTTACATAAATTTTGATCGTTTTGAACATTATTAGTGCCAGTGTGCACTCGGAAAGGTGTCAAGGTTAGTTTTTTTTATGTGTACGATACCATGAATTGTTAATATCGGTGCAGTGGTTACGAAGAAATTAACACATTAATATTTGTTACTTTCGAACAACCTACATGGACACTTTGGAACAATAACATTTTCACACGTAAGTAATTTGTTTTAACAAAAAGTTTATTATTATGGGGGTCTTTATGTGGTTTTTGAACGCATTATTTAGGGCTAATGATATGTGGGTATATAAAAATACTTATATAGGGTTAAACTTGTCGCCTTTTTTTTTATTCTGCAGGTATATCTCTTTTTGTTAACGATTATGGGAAATAACTTTTGTTTGAAAAGTTAAAATTAAAAAATATTTATAGTAGAGCACTATTAAGATATAGCCTCATGTAGGATTTCCGGGTTTGTCCAGTGGCTGATGTCACCCTGTATATTACCAATATACCGATATTGTTACATTATAATCCTACCTACTCATTGTGTACGCTCTCCGCCCTTTTTAGCATCATTCGCTTCCCATTTCTTCCCATACTCATTCCACTGTTGTCCGTATTTTGTCCATTTTTGACCAATCTCATCCCATTTGGCTTTCGTCTCGCTTCCTGTATCTCTTTTGTCTCTATCTGAGTTCGCCTTACGTTCTGCATTTCGCGAAGCATGATACGCGTCCCATTTCTGTCCATATTCGTCCCACTTCTGCCTATAAGCGCCCCAATCTTGATCGTTTCCTTCATTATATCTAGGCTTCTCATTAAGGATATCTATTTTCTCTCTCATTATGTTTCTTCTCTCATTGTCTAAATCCTGAGATACTCCATCTGTAACTTCTGCGTCTCTTCTGTTTCTTTTCTCACTTTCTGTGTGTCTTCTAGTATGATACGCGTCCCATTTCTGTCCATAATCGTCCCACTTCTGCCTATAAGCGCTCCAATCTTGATCGTGCCTTCCATTATATCTAGGCTTCTCATTAAGGATATTTATTTTCTCTCTCATTATGTTTCTTCTCTCATTGTCTAGATCCTGAGAGACTCCATCTGTAGCTTCTGCGTCTCTTCCGTTTCTTTTCTCACTTTCTGTGTGTCTTCTAGTATGATACGCGTCCCATTTCTGTCCATAATCGTCCCACTTCTGCCTATAAGCGCTCCAATCTTGATCGTGCCTTCCATTATATCTAGGCTTCTCATTAAGGATATTTATTTTCTCTCTCATTATGTTTCTTCTCTCATTGTCTAGATCCTGAGAGACTCCATCTGTAGCTTCTGCGTCTCTTCTGTTTCTTTTCTCACTTTCTGTGTGTCTTCTAGTATGATACGCGTCCCATTTCTGTCCATAATCGTCCCACTTCTGCCTATAAGCGCTCCAATCTTGATCGTGCCTTCCATTATATCTAGGCTTCTCATTAAGGATATTTATTTTCTCTCTCATTATGTTTCTTCTTTCATAGTCTAGATCCTGAGAGACTCCATCTGTAGCTTCTGCGTCTCTTCTGTTTCTTTTGTCACTTTCTGTGTGTCTTCTAGTATGATACGCGTCCCATTTATTTCCATATTCGTCCCACTTCTGCCTATAAGCGCTCCAATCTTGATCATGCCTTTCATAATATCGAGGCTTCTCATTAAGGATTTTTGTTTTCTCTCTCATTATGTTTCTTTCGTTGTCTAAACCCTGAGAAACTCCATCTGAAGATTCTGTTCTATCTTCTGCGTCTCTTTTGGTTCTTTTCTCGCTTTCTGTGTGTCTCCTAGTATGGTATGCGTCCCATTTCTTTCCATATTCATTCCATTTTTGCCTATAACCACTCCAATCTTGGTCAACTCTATCATAATAGCTAGGTTTCTCGTTGAGAATATCTTCCTTCGCTCTCATTATGTTTCTTCTCTCATTATCTAGCTTTTCAGGAACTTCATCTGTAGTAGTAGTGGTTTCAGCACAAAATATTACTGCCACGATGTAAAAGATGATGTAGATATGAAACTTCATCTGAAAATAATAGATTTTTTTCATAAATTAGGGTAATATATCTATATTGATATATTGTGGGACACTTACACAAATCGATCTAGTCCCACGGTATTAGGTAGGGCTTGTGTTGTGGGTACTAGACGACGATATATAAATACTACAAGACGTAGAAAACATCCATAACTCAGGAACAAAATAAACACACAAATAAATGCCCTGACCAGGATTCGAACCCGGGACCTCCTGCTTTGTAGGCAGGGCCACTACCGACTAGGCTAGGAGGCCGTTAAATTAATTTATATAGGTTTTGAACATAAATTCGAGAATCGGAAAATTTCGTCTTTCGAACGTCAAGTCAATTCGGTCAGAAAGGTCGGAATCTTTTTTTATAAAACATATTTAAGATAAGATTTATAGATTAAGATTTTTAGGTTTACTAATGTTTGGCCTTAAATGTTTTCTAAATATAACAACTCAAACTATTTTATCCATATTAATCAAAAAGGGGATGGGGGGTATTTTAATCATTTTTATGATGTACGGAACCCTCGGTGGGCGAGTTTGACTCGCACTTGGCCGGTTTTTTCATTATTGAACATCATACTCTTTCGACAAGGTTGCGTAGCATACGATTGACATCGCAAACATTTATTTCATATGGAATCAGATTGTTACTGCCGAGTTAGTCAACTAACCCGGAGTTAATCGGGAGGAGCATGTGGCGCTAAGTATCAATAATAGTACATTACCTAACTAGTGCGGTAAAGCAAAGAAAGGCCGAGATCGCAGATGTTTGCGACCCGAGCTGCAAGCGAGGGACGTAAATATGCGATCAAGGGCTTTATTTATTACCTCACGTGTTAGGTACATCATTTTATGCCTACACTTGGGCAGAAATCGGCTTATTCCGTACGTGTGGCGTGCGGAAAAAGGCAGTTTATGGCCAGGTGTGGCATAAAAGCTTTAATTCCCCTTTGAAGCCGGCGTTCTTTATTGTTAATATAAATTATCATTAAAAGTAGGTACCTATATCATAGGAAAAAAAAAATAAAAAAAAAAACTTACATTGGATGTCCGCTCGCTCGTAAATGCTTTATTTTTAATCTTGAATTTTCTCAATATTACACCGTTACATAATAACGTTATACTAGACCCCACGACCACAGATTTCTACACTTACAATTAGACAACAATAGAACTTGGAACTTTTATATTTGTTACCTAATTATTAATAAGCATATTAGGACATAGCGTATCTAAAGTAATTAAGTAACCAACAATATTAACAAAGAAGTTTGTTCATAATAAACCTTAATTGAAATGCATAAGGTTCAAAATGTGTTGCGTCAATAACTAATCTAAAGTAACCAAGATAATAATATTTTGCTGAACAATAATAAACCTTAACACAAGTAGATGTGGTATGAAATGGCGGGAAGTTTATTTCAGTTTATGTCAATAGTGTATTGTTTTTATTTATTTATCGATAAAAGGACAATAATTTATTTAAGGCCAAGTTCTTTGACGTGTTTTTGTACACCGTGGACGTTAAGAGTCAGCATGCTCGAGCAAAAGAGAGCGGGATAGATGTAATTGCAAGAGCACGCGAAAAATGAAAATGCGATAGTAAGCGGGCGCGTCAAAATAAACCGCGTAATCAGATCATTGCTGTTTACAACTAAACTATACATTTTGTAGATAAACGCTTTTACCAGCATTAAGAACTATTTATTACTCAACTATTTAACTAAGAATCACGTTTATAAATTCAAGGGCTTCGACGTGCTGACCAAAGATATTTAAGAAAGGACCTATGTTTGAAAAATAAAAGTATCGAGGCTTTTGTTAAAAAACATACACAACCATACATAAACATGTTTTCACGTTAAATTTTATGACAGGATAATTTTTTCATCAAAAAGTTTTACGTCAATCAAAAAGTTTCTATATAAGGACAATTAAATCCTCTAAAAGCATCTATTAATTTGAATAGGCTAGCTACGGTACCATGCCGAGGGGGGAATATTTACTTCAACATTTATTTATTTTAGTTTTATGTGTTTTTGTTGTTATTTAAATAAAGAAATGTCCCAGATAATAATTAGGTACATAATACCGAGTCGTTATCATTTTTCGGTTGGAATCGCCCAGCCACCCACTGAACTCGATATGGACGCAGATGTATGCAGTGACCAACATACATCATTGGGAATCCCTAAAAAAACATAATTGTTTACTAACAGAGTATTATCACCATATGAGGAGTATTTTAGAACAGTAGGTATTGTTTGAGTACCTACATTGAGGGCATTGAGGCAAATTAAAGCGGGGCGTCACTTTGTCAATAGGTTCAGATTGACTTGTTATTCTATTTTTTATGACGCATATTTTTATACTATCGGCCATTTCCACTGACGTTGGGTCAAAGTTGGGTATTGTTATGTTGTTCCACTTCTTTTCGGTCATATTACACTACACCGTATATGATCATATCTATGATCATATATTATGTGCCGCTCTTTCGTCTCACCTCGTCACGTATTCGTCTATACAATGGGTTGTGTTCTAAAGAATTGTTTGACATGATGCCAACGTCCACTTTTCACCTTCGCACTGCTCGCTATTGACAGGGCGCTCATCCACACACCTTGCAACCTCGGTCGAGCACTGTGCGGTTTCAGAGGAACTCCCTCCTGCGGACGCTCCGGCTGTGGAATGAGCTATGCCGAGGTTTTCCCGAAAGATTACAGTATGCGGTTCTTCAAAAAAGAAGTGTAGATAAAGAGGCAAATAGACGAACAAAGGCAAGTGTTTCGTGGTAGGTCCTCAGGGTAAACTACTTAAACGAAATCCTGTAAAAAGGCATATAAATGAAAACACTTGCTTGACATACATCAATGTAATTAATCGATCATACCTACTAAATTAATACAGATGTTATCAAAATATTAAATATAATTAGTACAGTCAGCCACGAAGCTATGAATAGTATGAATATAGCCAAAGTGCCAAAAATACGTTCTTAACCCTTAAATGCATGATGATGGATTTATGATACAGAAATGAGACAAGTGACAATCAAGTTCTCTTGGAATGTAGACATTGTCATATCGTCGTAAGTTCTTAATTTGAAATGAATTTGGTTGTTACTTAGGATGTTTTAGGATCAATACTGTTAATTCATGCATTTAAGGGGCTCAGACAATTAAGTCCTGTATTCATAGTTTGGCACTTTGGCTGTATTCATAGCTTTTTGGCCGACTTTATCGACCAGAGGTCATGACATGTGTCAGCTCTTAAAATAAAAAAAGCTGCATCTTGTTTCGGCTACGGGTCACTCACGATGACTAGAGTCAACTCACATTATTACTTCCAAGCAAATAAACTGATAAACTTTAAAGTGTTATTTTAAAAGCCAAATTTCTATGAAATGATGACGGTTACTTAACACTTTCACAGATTTAATCAAAATCTACGAAACTTAGCATAGACGGACTCCATCTTAAATTAATCAAGCAAAATTTGACCCAAATTATTTAAGTGACTTACTTTGAATATTATTTAATACATAATTGTATTAAATAATATTCAAAAGAAAAAGAAAATGGTGTTGTGTTTCTGTTGGTGATTAAGGTCGCCAGAGCTCCAAGAGGATTCACTGTGTTGACAGCTGGGCACCTACGGAGCAAAGCTTGCCCCTATAGCTGTCAACACAGCGAATCCTACTTTTTTAAAGGGTCGGCAACGCGAATGTAACACCCCTGGAGTTGCAGGTGTCCATAGGCTGCGGTGACCGCTTACCATCAGGCGGCCCGTATGCTTGTTTGTCACCGTCGCAGTATAAAAAACATAATCAATTAATTTGTTTCTTTATAAATATCACGATCTTCTCGAACGTTTCTTTAAGCAAATCCGAGTTCCATCCGGCAATATAGCTCTT
Organism: Lathronympha strigana; assembly: GCA_949128165.1. NCBI lineage: Eukaryota > Metazoa > Arthropoda > Insecta > Lepidoptera > Tortricidae > Lathronympha > Lathronympha strigana. The sequence continues at coordinate 8,189,659 of OX421926.1, read as the reverse complement.
CTCATGCCTGTTGCACAATTTGCCAACGGCCCTAAAAGTCTGTTTGATAATCCTACACTGCCATTGCGTACAACACATTTCAACTCTCCATCAATGACCTCATACTGTAATTTTCCTGGACAGTTATCCCAAATTACTAAATCTTCATCGTCGTCATCTCTTTTTACTCTCAATGTCCATTTTTCAGAATTTGTCGATTGATCGTTTTCAAAGATCATTTCTTTTATTTTGAAAATACTAGTCTTTACTTTTCCATTCGAATTTTCTACTTCTTCTATTTTTGCGATTTCTTTTTTAGGAGAATTAGTTCTGTTTCGATCATATTTATCAATCCATTTTGATTGATTTGCCGTTGAAACATCGAAGTTTGAACTTAGTTCTCTTGTCATAGCTTTCTTAACTCGTGAATTTTCTCTTAGATAATCATTAATTTCATTTTTGGGAAGTGTATCTATTTTTAACCGATGTTTCTTCAAAATTCCCTTTAGTAAACTAGCATGCTCAACTATCCATGCGTTTTGATTGAGAGGAGAATTGCCATTTTGGTGAAATGTTATCAACTTTATATTTTCCTTCTTACCATCGAAATGTGAACTTCCTTCTGTTGTTATCTCGACTGTTACATTTTCTTTTAGAGAAGAATTGTCTTCATTTTGGTGATGATCAGTTGATCTTAATCGTTTTTCCTTCAATACATTTTCGTTTTCATTTAATTCCTGTATAGTTTTCTCAGCTGCCTCCGCAACGTCACTAGTAGCGTCTAAATTCACAGTGAAATCGGAATATTTTCTTGTATGAATCACGGAAGGACTCGTTTCTGAGTATATCATTGATAGAATTGCGATGACCGGTAAGGCAGCCGATGACATCATTATCTGAAATTATACAATGACTATAATATTTGTACTTGACTTAATTTTCGCCCATATACGTTCGGGAAATCCGTCTGATCTTTATAGTGGGTATGCTCGCCGGGCATCCGACAGTCAACTTTCTCATAAATTAAATAAATATATTGTGGGACAATTTTACACAAATCGACCTAGTTCCACGGTAAGCTCAATAAGGCTTGTGTTGTGGGTACTAGACAACAATATATACACGGTGCCCGTGAGCATTGCGAGAGATTTTAACAGCGTATTCCTGAGGCTAAAATAAACAAAAATGTCACGTTAAGTGCATTGGATTAGCGCTAGTTTCTGAGATATTTGCAATTTTTATTCAAACATAATTTTACCGCCTCTCGGTAAATAACGCTTTTTGGAATGTGATAATGCTACTATGTAGTCTAGTCTAGACATGATTTTTGACAGACTTCAAAGTGACACTGTGATGTCTTTGCAAAACTTGGCTCTACCAAAAAAAACAGTTTTTTGTATTTTAAGTGGGTCTTTTCTAAATGAAATTTACTTACTATGTATCAAAGCATATAAAAAAAAGAAAAAAAAGGATTTTTTTTGTCAAAATTACCAAGAATCACATGACATTTTTTGTTTCTTTTAGCCTCAGGAATACGCTGTTAAAAGCTCTGGCAATGCTCACCGTGTATAATAGAATTGATTGTCAGATCCGACTGATATGCCAGAACGAATATATAGGTAGCCGCTAAATAACAATACAGTTTTATTGATATAATTGCTTTCGCCAATGCGTTCTAAGAAACGATGGGTTAATAACGGCCCAAGTGCGTGTTGGACCACGCATAATGGAATGCCGTATGTTAATACGATTAGAAAATCGTGCAAAAGAATGTAACTGTCTTGAAGATATCAATGCACTTACGACCTTTGGTTAATGTAGGACTAGCGCTAAATTAGTCATCAAAATGACGAATCGTATTAACGAAAATTTCGTTTAAACGATATTATCTGTATACTGACATATTTATACATTACGATAGATTGATTTATTTATTTAGTAATTCTGTGTATCTATAACCTTATATTGTATTCACTATTAGGATTAATTGTGACAGTTGATTGTTCCCTTGAAATAATTATTTCCTGCACCAACTTAAATGTATCTGTCTAACCATAGGGTTGACTGATAGAGAATGCCATTTGGCATTAAGTCCGCCATAGGTACAGTTTTCTGTGAGCGTAAATAAATTAATACTTACGTTATTAATATACTTAGACCGGGTTACTCACGTCTATAAAGTCGAAAACAGCTCGACATGTTTCGGGACGGTCCGCGCCCCATAATCATGAGTGAGAAGCGCTTGCGTGTGCGCAGGGCAATCGCGGCAAGCGCTTCTCACTCATGATTATGGGGCGCGGACCGTCCCGAAACATGTCGAGCTGTTTTCGACTTTATAGACGTGAGTAACCCGGTCTAAGTATATTAATATGTCTAATACTCACGGGAGTTTTCTATTTAAAATACTTACGTTATCCAATATTGAGAACGAACACTGTTGAAATCACATTGTAACTGAACTTTATACTTACTTACTAAAGAACAGATAACACTAAAACTGCGTATTATAAGAGCGCGCGAAGTAAACAAACGATAGTTCCCCGCGCGAGATGAATTGAAACTGATGATTAATAAATAGGTAAGCCTGTACGAGAGTTAAATGTTTGATATTAATAAGGTCAACTCACTAGATGGTGTATTTGTTTAAAACCGCCTCGTTCGCATTTTTGCAATACACCATCTAGTAAGTTGACCTTACTTACTACTTTTTAACTTTTTTTTATGAAAGAGCTCCAAGAGGATTCACTGTGTTGACACCTGGGGACCCACGGAGCAAAGCTTGCCCCTCTACCTGTCAACACAGCGAATATATACAGGCTGATTCATGAGTCGTGCGTGATCAGGATTACCCTACGGTTTCAGTGAATAATACGCTATTATTTCATACTAGACTTAACGAAATTAACGTTATTTATTTTAATTAAATCTCCTAACTATGGGTTAATTGATAAGTAACTATCAATTAAGTTGTACTGTACTGATAAGGTAATTCAAAATTTCGGGCAACCGCCCCGGTACATTTCGTCTGCCACAAGTAAAAAAATAAATATAATAAAGGCGTTTCTGTTTTAAGCATGAAATTAAAGTCTCGGTCACTTCAGAAATTATATATATTTTATTAAATTCCTAAAAAATACAAATGTGATTCAGTTTTTTTTCATTCAGTAGTTTCATAACAATTTTTTTTAGTAAATTGATAATATGTGAAACTTGTGAAAGATATAAGATGAGGGGGGCGAAGTGTGCCAGGCCCAGCCGTCTAAGTGCGCCTACCTTTAATATATTGAATTATATTTAATAGAATATTGATTTTCATGGAATGATACTTACTAGTAATAGGCGCACTTCGCCCCCCTACTTTAAGTATTATTGAGTGATTATAAGTAGAAAGAGATGTCATATACTACAGAAAAAGTGACCAAGGTCCCCGGTGAGCAGGGCTGCTGGGATCGAACCAGCGACCTCCTGCTTTCGCGGCAAACAACAAAAAACATAAATCAAAACATTTATTACATTTAATAAATAATTTGATTCGTGCTTAACAATTGTATGTTATTGAATGCTTACGTCGAATACTATAGAAAATAATCATTTACGTACTGCGCCAACTGTTTTCAACTTAATATGAATCCAGTAGCCTATTATCGCGCGCGTCAAAAAATCGTGGTCTGGTACTGCGTTATGGAATAAGCGATCAAAGATCGTCCTTTTTTTGACAATATTTTGATCGAGAAAATGAGCTAGCAAAATTTGAAATTTGAATTGGTTGCTGTAACAGCATTTTTAAAGTATAAAGTTCAAAATACTGTCTTCTGTTACCGCGATTGTTATTCATTGAAGTTAAACACTTTAGAACGGATTATTCGCGTTCATTAACGTTCACTAACACATCCGTTCTAAAGTGTTTAATTATAAAGTTCAATTTTAACTGTGAACATATAAAAGTATTTTTAACTGTTTAAAAGTTTAAAAAAAAACACTATACTCGTATCTGTCAAGGTTTTAAAATTATTGGTGATGTTCCGCCTAATTAGTTATTGAAATAGAAATAGAAATTATTTATTAGATTTACAGAAAAAAACACTAAATCTAGGATGATGGTGACTTATTTTGCAGTAGGTAATTTATTATGCGACATATTTGTCGCTTGATTCTTGAATGCAATTTATTTCTGGTGAAATCAATAATGGAATCAGCTCAGACATTTTACAACATATATTATACGTATTTTAATGTAAATGAGTCAAATATTATAGATAGGTACTTACAAAAAAAGTGTTTTTGCGAAAAACGGTAAATTACATTGGTAAAAATTGGCACTTGGTTCCCTATCAAGCGAAAGATCGTGTGATTAGAGATATGTAAAAACGAATTAAACGCTACACATAAGGCGGTATTGATTTTTTAAAATTATTGAAACTGCAATAATTAACGATTTGTTTTTGTAATTAAAAATATATGATTATATATTTTGTTAAGTAACTTAGGCGCTCAATTCTTTTTTACTTAACGAGTTAGGGCCCCTACATATTTTGATGTGTCGTTTGATTCTACCTCTTATAAATAAGGCTATGAACCTAATTTTTGAACACAGAAATTATTTAGTACGTAGATTATCATACCTAGAATCGATTCATAACTTTTTTTTTTCTATTTCGTCGCTTAGTTCGTTGTTCCATAACGCAGTCCATCTTTGTCTTCCCCTTTCTGCCACACTTCTATGTTTGTTGTCGAGTGTTCCGAATCAATTTTACAAGCAAAGTATAGTCCAATTGTGATTTTTTGAACCCTCTTAATAGCCTAGACACAAGTAAGATCCGTGAAACCTGATGCTCCTTCCACGACAATTATTATACCCCCTCCTTATAGATTTCTTCGTCCTCTTCAGGGTTTTCATTTCTATATCTAAATCCTCGGGCGCATATTCTCCATCTATACTATCATTTTCAAAATCGTCATCATCATTGACATAATCATTTGACTCTTTAGTTTCCTCCAAATCGTTTTCTGATTCAAAACCAACTTTACCGGGCACATATTCTGGATTTGCCTTGTTAACTTCGTAATTGAGTTGCGTATCGTCTATGTCTATCTCGTTCTGGCTGGCTGTGTCTCTCTTTTTCTCGTTAGGTAAATGATGACATAACGTTACTGTAATGAGTCCAATCACCAGTAATGCGTTTATTTTCCTCATGGTGTCTGTAACAAAGTATTTATGTTTAAATGGGTTAGTTTCCCTGTGTGACTTTGTTATTTCAACCCCGTTTTCATCCCATTGGGGGTGAAACATATCGCGTTGGGGTTAGGGGCGAGTTTTGTCATTCGAGCGCTTTAAACCAAAATATTAAAAAAATAACAGACCAGAACAGCTAGCTGCCAGGCGCCCGGATTAATTAATAATGATAGTATGGCACTAGGGTTAGCGACCCGGGTCCGAAATGTATGCAATTAACCGGATCTGGATCCAGATACAACGGATCCTTCATACATTTCGGATCCACATTGCACACCCTATTAGGGGAAAGTCGGCTATATCGTACCGCCGGTTAAATCGAACTACCTCTAGATTTTCTACTTAACAACCTATTTTGCTTGCTTATGGCACACCCAACAGAGCTCGTGTGTTATAATCATCAGTCTTTGAAATAAAAAAATACAAAAAGTATTGAGAGAGAAAAAATAGATTTTCGTTAGACCCGATGTAACTTTTGATGTGATTTCATAATTTTATAACTTGTGATCTAGATAAATTAAAATACAGAATTGACAGTATTTCACTACAATATTTATCAGGTCTACCTACTGAGTGGTATTTACAAATTATCTAGGTTTTGTGGTTATATATTTTATATTATTTATACCAATAAATACCTGGTCGGTTAAATCGTACCATAGCTCACGCTCATGGGTACAATTTAACCGACCAAATATTTTTGAATTGTATCAGTGCGATTTCAGTGTATTGCTATAAATAATGGGTATTTGAATCTAAAATAAACAATTGACATTCATACCTAGTCTAGCCATAAGTTCTGTTTCTGGCCGTTAACAATGATTTAATGAAAAAATATAATTTGAATTTAGAATGTCTTGTTTTGACGTAATTGTTCGTGAGTATCTCCCACCATTTGTGTACAATTTTAAATTACTATTTTGAGTTATTTCTTCACTGTAGCTGTCAGAATAGACATTTATTATATTGAATGGATCCTTTTGAATTAAAATAACAATATAATAAATAAATAAGTAAATAACTGTTAATTTAAAATGACAAATTACAATATATGAAATTCATAATAATATTTCAAAAAATCGAACGATTTTATTTGAGTATTTTAATGCGTGAAAGTCGATAGTAAATAACTACGATTTTTTAAATTTGAATATAAATAACAAGAATGACCTAAAAGCATATTTATGATTATTTTACAAAGCTTTATGTTTAATTAAACAAGGCAAATTAATACATACCGTTTTTCACAACACGGCTACAAAATACAAAATCTGAATGTTTTCCTGTCAACAATATTGTCCTGTCCTATATATACCCCAGTTACCGCCAACTGTGTTGTAAAGTGTGTGTGTGTGTGTGTGTGTGTGTGTGTGTGTATGTGTGTGTGTGTGTGTAAAGTGTTATTTTATATACGCACATATCATTAGCCCTCTATAATGCTTGCAAAAACCGCATATAAAGACCCCCATAATAATAAACTTTTTTGTTACAGCATATTTCTTATCTGCGAAAATGTAATAGCTAATTTATATTATCGATTTCGATAGTTTTTTTTTTAATTTCGAACGCCTCTGACAAAAAAGGGAACTTTGATTTGACCTCTATTCTAATATCAGTCTAGGTGACGATTAGGTCGAAACGAAGTGTTAATTGCAAACGATGTCATATGCAATTCGTATGTTATTTGATATCGAACGATAAGAAAATTGGGACGAAAACTTGTCTCTGAATGTTAAAAATATAAATGTCAAACATTGAATGTCTAAAAAAAGGTTTTTTTCATAAGTAGTAATGGCGGTCGACATATATGCGGTTTGAACGCATCTTGGAGAGCTCATCATAATGTGTGTATATAAAGTAGTGTATGTAATTGTAAATAATTAGGCATTAAAACACTCGTGTGATGTTATTAACCCACACTTACGTTTCATTATATACAATCACATAAACTACTATTAAACGTCAAACTTTTATGAAATTATGACTATTACTTAACACTTTCACAGTCTGTGCTATCAATATCTAGGAAAATTTGCATAGACGGACTCTTAAGTGGTATTCAACGGCCTACATGTCATAAGTAAGTAGTATAAAAAAAAGATTTATTTATCAATCCAGTTAAAGTTTGAAAACGTGCGCTTATCCACGAAATACATATTTCACAGTCTCAAATAGTTTTAGTCTTTGATTAGTATAATAATTGTCTTGTTGTATTATCATTTACATATATAGGTACCATTCATTATCCAAATACACATAAATTGTAGTCTTTCCCTCTTTAATAGACCTTAAATGGAGTTAAAACCAGCTAAGTTTTATACCCATACCTTTTTCCTTTGTCAATGCGTCATTTAGTAACACAGGTTTTTTTTTTCAAGGAAATAAATACTTTTTGTTTACGTATTTTTAGACGGACTCCTGACCATTTGTACAGTGGTGATGTTTCTACAGTCAACCAATTGGTACCCTAGGCCACTGTAGAATTATGTCATAGTGACGCTATAAATCAGAGGCCTATTGCATAATGACTTGTAGCTTGTAATATTGGCGGAAGTCTCTTTTCAATCCCTCTTATTAGAAAGAGAGTTCCGCTAATATTACAAGCTACAAATGATTATGCAATTGACCCCAGATTGTAAGGAATCTCTTACTGCTTGTAATTTTGACATGGTTCTAGAGTGGCGGTGGTTGTGATCCTATATGACGTCATCAAAACTTGAAATAGTTTTATATGGAGCGACTAACTAGTCTCAAAGAAATTTGAACCTTCTGTCGTATAGTTACGTTCCATAGGTATTTGAATAATAACGCTGCGAGTTTTAATATTTCTTATATTAAATTGCAATGGTTAACACTCACGTATTTTCATCACAATAGGCGTGACATGTTTCTGCCACCAGCTTGGAAACCAGTGTTTCCTGGAGTGAACGTGAATTTGTGTGGTGACGATTTAGTGGACACGGTTAGTTCGGTGTGCTTGTCGTTGATCCCGTCGGACGATCCGACAATTCAGACTCCCGCAACGACGGCGCCGGATTGCTCGAATCAGCCTGTTTCATCGCGCGCGACCCGTTACCTATGCCGGTCTCGGGCAGCGATGCCCGAGCCGCGAAGGTGACAACACCACTCTGTCTGCCCGACGATGACTGCCTATTATGATAAAAATACGTGACCGTTGCAATTTAACATCAGTAAATCAGTATGACTCGCGAAAGTTTCAATTATATTTAATATTTCTTATTTTCTATTTCTCTTGTTACAGAATCAGAATTGCGAAAAGAGAAGAGGTCGTTTGGAAAAACAACACTCTTTCATCGATACAGGTATGCAATGTTTAATATTTTCGGCGCCAACGGACGTGACGGATATATCCGCACCATAGCTCGACAGATTTAATTTGTTACACTCACAGTAGATATATAGAGCCACAGATCTTAAGGCCGTTCCTGCTCCCAATGACCTTCGATCTCTCTTAATTTTCGAGTAGTTCTTATGGCTTATTAGTCTTATTACATTAACCCCAACGGCCTTAAGAAAATTAGCTTATCATATTTACTTAAATATTTACTGTTTTTGAGATATACGTCATCAAACTTTGGCAATTTTAGTCCAAAATAACAGTTTTTTGTACATAACTTTTGTACCAATAAGTTTAAATTTAAAACCTCTCTTAGGATCTTATAAACTTCAAATGGGAACAGTTACATGTAGATTTCACATGTATAACAGCATAAACTTCTTTAGAATATCGCAAAATGTGCTTTTTTACACCATGTTTGAAAAAATTATTACAATTTAACTATACATTTTTTTTCAAAATCTGTCTCTTGAAAGACAAAAGAGTTCGATGAAGCGATCACAAATTGTTTAGTAATTGTACTTATAGTATTCATAGCGGAATATCGAGTCAAAAAAACGTGGAATTCCGCGTGGAGCCCCTTAATCAATGACTTATTTAAAGAAAAATAGACACACAAAGCAGAAATAAACGTCAAAAACTGTAGGTTAGCATTAACAATTTTGCATATACGACGATACAAACTTTGAAATTAAACACTTTACAACGGATTAATCGCGTTTATTAACACCGTGATCCTACGTTTCGAGCCGAGTTCAGATGATGATGGCGATTTATCCGTTCTAAAGTGTTTAATTGCAATGAATAACAATTGCGGTAACAGAAGACTGTACGATGATACAAACGATAAATGTAAGCATTAAGTGTAATAGGTTTGAATGTGATTGCGGAATTTTATTGTTGCCTTCGAGCAATACAGGCTTTCTACACGTTGGAAGGGAGACGGCAATGGATGCGCGGAAAAGTACTATGAAAATCCATTGCCACTAGTGCAGAAAATAATTCGTTTCTAAGCATAACCCTTGAAAAGAGTGCTTTCTGAGCACATGCATTGTACAGTCGCCTTCAGAAACATAGGTGCTGCCGAGGTGCTCATAAATATCTGAACACGCCTCTATTTTCAAAGCGTTAGAGTGCATGTTCAGATATTTAAATTAAATTAAATTATTATTTATTTCAGAAAATAAAATTTCCATAATACAGTATGTATCAGAACGAAAGGCAAAGAAAGAAACCCGTTAATGTTTAGATCATAAATATGAGCATGGTACTTAATTCATCAAAAATACGACAGTTTTTACGAGAGGTATACACACACTAACACCTCACCTCATCTCACTTTCTGTACACTATATGTACGTTATCTCATGTTTTTTTTATGACTGTTTGTGTTCTAAATAAATAAATAAAAAAAGGTATAAAAATATACATTTATTATTATTGTTTTGCACCTCCCCTGTATAATTTGTTTACAATCTTATTATTGACATTTCTTAAATTACCAACTGACAGACAGGCGTCAAACCTTGTTGAAGTTTGGATTTTTACCTAGTTACAAATAAACAGTTAAAAAAGCGCTTGCGCGTTGCCTATGACCACAGCCATTATTTGAATGATTACCCAGGTTACTTAAAAACAGAACTCAAAGCGCATGTGCGTTGACATAACAACGTCAATGTTTATTAGTTGCCCCTAGCTACATATCAACAGTACGCAATACGCATGCACTGTCACAAATCAAAAACGTAAACAAACCCTATAGGATGTCACAAAAACCATTAACCGACTGCAAAAAGAAGGTTCTCGAGTAATCCATTTAGTAATGTTATGCCATAAAACATGTATTTTGGCACGTGAAATGCAGGTCATTACATTGTACTCGAGTTCCCCGTCAACCAGTTTTAAGGTTTGCTCTTCGTTGTGATACATACTGTATATTAGTAGCATATTATAACTCTTAACCTATGTTAGTGACTATCTATGTACTTAAGTGTATTTTAACTATTATTATTACTATAAGCATGTAGGCTACTCCAGTACTTCCAGAAAGCGCCATCTGTCCTGTCTGCTATTGTGTTTATATTTGTGAGAACCTCGGCAGTTCCGATATATCTGATGGCGACTGTAAAATATATTTTTTTTGCGTCAAAAGTTTTTTTCCTGGTCAGATCACCAGCTTTTCTGTTACAGCAGTGTAGAACACCACAAACATTTCAATAAATAGGTATTGTTTTTTCCCTGTAGTTGTGACTCGAATTTATTTACGAATTTGTGCGTATTACTGAAAACGGGTACATTTTGCTGACGCATTTTGATCCAGGAGGGTACCTACATTGTGGTTTATCGTAACCTAATTTAGTTACTTACTGTTATAATAATATAGTCAATTAGTCATTAAATAAATAATTATCATTTTGATACAAAAACCCGCCAAGTGCGAGTCGTTCTCGCGCACGAACGGTTCCGTGCCATTATTTTAAAAAACGGCAAAAAATCACGTTTGTTGGTCACTTTTTCTGTAGTATATGACATCTCTTTCAATTTATATATAGTAGTGTGACTAATTTAAAAAAAAACATGAATCAAAACATTAAATACATTTAATGAATGATTTGATTCGTGCTTTACAATTGTATAGGTTAAGTTAGGTTGTATAGGTTAGAGTAGGTCAAAATTAAATAAAAACTAGAATAAATCTGAAACAGACCCCTACGGCGTGGTACAAATAATAAATGATTTGATCCGTGCTTTACAATTTGAGACTGGCTGTACGAAATAATTATAAATTATTGTTGCAGAAGCGGAATGCCGTAGCGACGACGGCCGCAGCAAGTGTTGCTGCGACTGCCGGCGACACGACTGCAGCCAGAGGACCTGCGACAAGGTAAGCTCCTGTTAGAGTGCACCAACTATTGCTGAACAAGTGCGCTACGGCATTAGAGCCAGATGAGTTATTTTTGTGGTACCTATGTTACCAAGCCGGGGATCGATCGGTCTTCAGCTTAAGCCATAACCACTAGGCCACCTGGTCTCAACGAATGCTGGCGAATTTCTCGTTGTAATAGGCGAAACACCTGTGGCCGTACTCTAAGTACAAGCTTCATCGCTTAGTAATTCCATCCAAACCCACTTAGGGGTTCCGGTGTGGCGAGAGAGATGGCGCTGTCATCAATACATTTTTTTTTAAATAATTTGATTTGTTTTAATAATTAGTTGATTTCCAATTATGCTTAGGCTTAATTATCAACAGTTTTATTTTCAACTTTGCAAATAGACACGATAATGATAACGATAAAAGGTAAAACTATTTTCTTTTTACAGAACGCCGTTCAACCGGAGCAAAAAACTACACCAATACCTTCAAGCCCGGTAAAAAGCCGTTACGAACAAAGCACAGAACAAGTAATCAATCAGACAACGCCGCCGGAATCAGCAGCCAATCACAGGCCAGCTTACGACGCGGCAGCTGCGCGCGCCGCAGAACCGACCAATCAGAGGCCAGAGATTCAAACCGTTCAACCATTTGAATCAGCTCAACAATTCGAACAAAGAACAGAATTCGAAAACCAAAGGCCGTACGAAAATCAAAGGTTTGAAAATAGAACGTTCGAAGCGTCGAGGCCGCCTTCATTCGATCCGCTAGCCCATCAGAGAGCGGCTAACGAGAATGTAACCAATCAGATGGCGTCGGTCAACAAGTTGGCCAGTCAGGAGAGTGTTGATATGCAGTATGTTCCGCAGCAGTATCATAAAGGGTACAGAAATGATGAGGTAAGATCTTCTTTTATTTTATGGTTCAAAACCCCTATTTCACCACGGTGACAATTGTGACTGATTTATTTTATCTGCATCATTGTTACTGATGTTGCAGCCGTGCATGGGCTACGTTCGCCGCTTACTATTGGGCGGGCTGTATGTGTGTTTGCCAATAGTATACGTTATAAATAAATTCATCATTATCGTCGCCAAAAACTATTACTTTTGTGAACACTTGACAATTAATATCGTCTTATATGTTACCCCGATTATTTTCATTGAAATTAAACACTTTAGAACGGGTTAATCTCGTTTATTAACACCAGGACCCTACGTTTCGAGCCCTTTACAGCACTCATTTTCACATGATTAAAATGATGACTGAGAGAATGATAATGAGAGTGCTGTAAAGGGCTCGAAACGTAGGGTCATGGTGTAAACAAACGCGACTTGACAATTGTCACAAAAAACACGACAAATGTCACGAAATTCCGACACAGGATGGGTCTCATGTCAAAAACCACCGAATATTGTTCAAATATTCACGAATACAATTCTTATTTCATGATATTTAACTCAGTGGTGTGTGAACCGCGGAGGTGACAACATCACTCTGTCCGACGACAAATGCCCGATGCACTCGAAATACGTAAATATACGTAAAAATACGTGAGTTTAAATTTATTCTCGGATGTACGCAGATTTCCGCGCGATGGTTTTCCTTCACAGAAAAGCAATTGGTAAATAACAAATGAATCTCTCATCGTGGTAACAAAAAAAAACAAAATTGAATTGAAATTGAATTTGATTCTATAAAATTGGACATGAACTAGTCTGGCCACGCTCAGTGCTAGGGTTCCGTAGTTAAACGTCGCAATAGGCCAACTTAGGAGGAGGTTTTGCTAGATACCATGAAGGTACCCTAAGAAGTTATCAGCATATTATGGTTTTGCAGATGACGTCGCCACCCCAAATGGTCCAGACCCCCATGATGCCCGAAGTGGGGGTGTACAACATCATGGCACAAGCCAAGGTCACTCCTGTGCCCGTTGACCCGAATCTCCGTAAGTACTGTATGCAATGCTATAGTATATATATATATAGATTAAAAAAAACGATTTCTAAACATTGAGAGAAAAAACAACGCTGAACGAAAGAAGTTTCAAATTTGACTTTTTACGCCTTTAACTACCGATTTCTACCAAATTTCTTAGAGATATAGGATGATTAAAAAAGTCAACCGATTAAAAAGTGCTTATAACACTTTCGCGTTTTGTACACATTATTGTGAACAGAGAATGGGTCTATCGCGAATGTAGTTCATTTACCCTAATTTAAATTTAAAGTTTAAATTATATATTGGTTAGTAGTAGTAGTTACCAAACATGGTCTTCCTAATATAATACTTTTGACTTTCCCGTTTGGCCATTTTGCCAAGGGCATTTTGCCCTTACCCCGGGATTCGAACCCAGGACCATCGGCTTAGCAGGCAGCGTCACTACCAACTACGCCAACCGGTCGTCATGTTAATGTACTATTTGCTTTCAGGTCCCGTGTCTCTCACGAATATGGTGTTCCCCTCCCCCGTCGCGCCGGCGTACCCCTACCTCAACCAAGTTCGAATGGTAAATATTACATTATAATTTGGGTTTAGCATAATAGTAGGTTATGCTCATAGAATCGTAGAAATTGACAAATAAAACTGTGCATACGCATGACCCCATTCTCTTTGTTAACTCTTCATAATACGTATATACATAATTTAAACTTTCGTGAGTCATACTGATATTAAATTGCATCGGTTAACACTCACGTATTTTTGCGTGCATCGGGCAGTCATCGTCGGACATACAGAGTGGCGCCGGATTGCGCGAATCACCCCGCTCCCGTTTCGTCGCGCGCGACCCGTTACCTATACCGGTCTCGGACAGTGATAACACCACTCTGTCTGTCCGACGATGACTGCCCGATGCAATCGAAACATGTCACGCCTATTGTGATAAAAATACGTGAGTGTTAACCGTTGCAATTTAATAACATTATATATGAAATTTATTGAATCAGGCGTTACTTTGCGGAATTCCATATTAACAACGAAAATAATATTACTTTGCTATTCCGCCAAACGTGCTAGTCTGTTAGTGCCAACCCGTTATACCTATTTGAGTATTTTTTGCATGCAATTAATGTTCCCACCCTCCCGCCGCAAAAAATAAATACGCAAATAGATACAACACACCACCACCAATAACACAAAACTCGACACGTGTTTCGCCTCTCTACGAGGCATCTTCAGGAGACACAGGAGATCTTGTCGTACTGGCGTCCGACAAGTGAATGACATGCCCAGACTGATGGGCCATATTTATAACCTGGCCACCCCCCCTACCCCGCAAATGACTTGCAAATATTCGTAATAACGGTGATGACGCTACATTCAACTGTTCGTTAACAATCACACCCCTATTGTTGTCGCCTTGTCGGACGCCAGTACGACAAGATCTCCTGTATCCCCTGAGGATGCCTCGTAGAGAGGCGAAACACGTGTCGAGTTTTGTGTTATTGGTGGTGGTGTGTTGTATCTATTTGCGTATTTATTTTTTGCGGCGGGAGGGTGGGAACATTAATTGCATGCAAAAAATACGCAAGTAGGTATAACGGGTTGGCACTAATAGACTAGCACGTTTGGCGGAATAGCAAAGTAATATTATTTTCGTTGACATTATATATGCTTCATAAATTGTCCTGTAACATGTTAATATAATTTCCAGGATCAACCAATGCAGCCGATGTATCAACCAATGATGGAGGAGCAGAAACTGGCGCCCTCACCACACAGCGACACTTTCAGAATCGGTTGGTAGCATTGATCAATTGTTGGTGTCCGGTTATTTGAGTAGGTACCTACCTACTAGTTTTTAAGAGAGGTATGGGCACAGCGGATGCATATCGTTTAGTGTGGTAGGGCACAGCACAACGAATGTCGTCTCGCTCAAATCTGGAGCAGAGCCCATCTGGGGAAGTACCTCCACCTTACAGAAAAACGCAGTTTAATAACACTAGACCCTACTCATAGTGTTGTGTTTCTGTCGGTGAGTAAGGTCGCCAGAGCTCCAAGAGGATTCACTGTGTTGACAGCTGGGGACCCACGAAGCAAAGCCCTTGGCCCGTTTAGCTGTCAACACAGCGAATCCTCCTTTTTTAAAAGGGTCGGCAACGCGCATGTAACACCCCTGGTGTTGCAGGCGTCCATAGGCTACGGTGACCGCTTACCATCAGGCGGGCCGTGTGCTTGTTTGTCACCGTCGTAGTATATTTTGGACCCGGGTATGTCCTTAAACTACGTCCAACAAGTGAGGTAGGGCACAGCGAAACGTCATCTCGCTTGAATCTGGAGCAGCCTGACTGGGGAAGTACCTCCACCTTACAGAATACCGAAGCCATAATAACATCACTACTTACTTTGTAGGTATGTGGTGTTGTGTTCCTCACGGTGAGTAAGGTTTCCAGAGCTCCAATCCCCCCAACCTCCCCCTTAATGACGATGACAGCGCAGATTAATAAGCTACCCCAGGAGGGTACCAGCTGCTCTAGCGCTGGAGAATCCCTTTCTGGGCTTCCATGCTCAGGTACTGTCGTGCCTGAGCGTGGACGCCGAGAGCGCCCCGTTTCGTACTCTGGGGGGGGCAAATCCGCGCTCCGCCATCCGCCATCCTCCCGAGGCAAGAGCAAGACGGCTACGGCAGCCCCTGCCACGCTCGCTGTGGATTTCTGCAACATCAGGGGTTTGCATTCTAATCTTAATGCTGTCCATCATCACCTCGAGACAGCTAAGCCGGCCTTGCTTTTTCTGACAGAGACGCAGATATCGTCTCCAGCGGACACAAAATACCTCTCCTACCCTGGGTACGAACTAGAGCATTCCTTTCTGCCTAGGGCTGGAGTGTGTGTGTACGTTAGAGGCGATATCAGTTCTCGTCGCCTCAGCAATCTTGAAGGTAGGGACCTTTCCACCTTATGGCTACGTGTTGATTGTGATGATCATCCTCGCGTCTATTCGTGCCTCTATAGGTCCCATAGCGGTGATGCCGAAACTGACCGACTCTTGGAGCAGATTCAAACGGCTGTGGATTCAGTGCAGCAGCAGATCCCATCCGCTGAGATCATCGTTCTTGGCGATTTTAACGCCCATAATGCCAAATGGCTGGGCTCCAGCAAGACTGATCATGCGGGGAGATCTGTTCACGACTTTGCTCTGACCTACGGCTTGACACAACTGGTTACTGCGCCTACGCGAATCCCAGATGTGGAGAGCCAGGAACCTTCCCGGTTGGACCTTCTGCTGACTTCTCACCCGGTTGGCTATGATGTATCCGTTGCAGCCCCTCTCGGTTCCTCGGATCATTGCCTCATCCGGAGTACAGTGCCTCTCACGTGCCCGCCGCGTCGGCGAGTTGCTTGTAGCCGCCGTGTGTGGCACTATAAGTCAGCAGACTGGGACGGGATGCGGGTGTTCTTTGCGTCTTACCCGTGGGGGCAGGTTTGCTTCACGCCGGATGATCCTGATATCGCTGCTGACTCTGTTGCTGACGTGGTGCTTCAGGGAATGGAACTTTTCGTTCCATCCTCTGCGGTACCTGTTGGTGGCAAAACCCAGCCTTGGTTTGATCGCTCCTGCAAAAAGGCGTCTCGCCGAAAGCTGGAGTGCTACCAAGCCTGGGTAAATGCAGCGGCGGTACAGGATGTAAAGACCAGCGCTTTAAAAAAGGAGTTTAACTTTGCCTCCAGGTCCTTCAAAAGAGCCATTGCCAGAGCAAAGTCGTTGCACATTGGTAGGATTGGCGAGAAACTAGAGCGTCTCCCCTCGGGAACTCGTGCGTTCTGGTCTCTTGCCAAAGCTATCCAGGGGAATTTCTGCACGCCGTCTTTTCCACCTCTGCACACGGGAAATGATTCGTTGGCCCACGACGCAAAAGACAAAGCCGATCTACTGGGTAAGCTTTTTGCGTCCAACTCGACTTTGGATGACGGGGGACAAGCGCCGCCGACTATACCGCGGTGCGAGAGCTGTATGCCAGATGTACAGTTCCGCCAAAGCTTTGTGCGTAAGGCTCTTCGCTCCCTCGACACCCATAAGTCCAGTGGGCCTGATGGAATCCCTGCAATTGTTCTCAAGATGTGTGCTCCTGAGTTGGCGCCGGTCTTAACGCGTCTTTTTCGGCTCTCCTACTCTTCTGGCGTAGTCCCGACTTCGTGGAAGTCAGCTTTGGTGCACCCGATCCCTAAAAAAGGCGACCGCTCAAATCCATCCGACTACAGGCCGATAGCTATAACCTCCCTTTTCTCTAAGATTATGGAGTCCATCATCAATCGTCAGCTCCTCTGGTACCTAGAGGATCACCAGCTGCTGAGTGACCAACAATACGGTTTCCGTAGGGGTCGTTCGGCTGGTGATCTTTTAGTTTACCTGACACATTGCTGGGCACAGGCGATAGAGAGTAAAGGTGAGGCACTGGCAGTTAGTTTGGATGTAGCGAAGGCCTTCGATCGCGTTTGGCACAAAGCACTTCTTTCGAAACTTCCATGCTATGGGCTCCCCGGGAAATTATGCGAATGGGTCAGCAGTTTTCTAGCAGACAGAAGCATTAAGGTCCTAGTTGACGGTGAATGCTCAGACTCAATGTCTGTGAATGCTGGTGTCCCTCAAGGCTGTGTGCTATCACCCACGCTATTCCTCCTGCATATCAATGACATGTTGCAAACTAGCGGCATTCATTGTTATGCTGATGATAGTACGGGTGATGCCTCCTACACCGGCCGCGCCAATATTTCCCGGGAAAACGTCATTGAGAGCCGGAACAAACTTGTGTCCGAAATTGAGACCTCCCTAAAAGAAGTCTCAGATTGGGGTCGACTTAATTTGGTCCATTTTAACCCTACAAAGACACAGGTTTGCGCGTTCACCGCAAAAAAAACTTCCGTTCGTCGCGTCGCCTCGTTTTGGGAGCACTCCCCTATCTGCCACAGCCAGTATTGGAATCCTTGGCGTTGACATCTCGAGTGAAGTCCAGTTCCGCGGCCACCTAGAGGGTAAGGCCAAATTGGCCTCGAAGAAGCTCGGTGTGCTCAATAGATCGAGGCAGTATTTCACGCCGGCCCATCGCCTACAGCTTTATAAGGCGCAGGTTCGCCCGCATATGGAATACTGCTCTCATCTTTGGGCAGGGGCACCTAAGTACCAGCTTCTTCCTCTAGACCGCATCCAACGGAGAGCAGCTCGAATTGTCAACTGCCAACGTATTTCTGATCGGCTTGATCCCTTGGCGCTGCGTAGAGATGTGGCCTCACTCTGTATTTTCTATCGCATGTATTATGGGGAGTGTTCCGAGGAATTGTTCGGATTAATCCCTGCCGCTTCTTTCCGCCATCGCCCTACGCGACAATATTTCCACTCTCACCATTTAGATGGTTGGCAGTCCTCAACTGTGCGCTTTTCCCGAAACTTCCTGCCTCGCACAGCTAAACTGTGGAACGAACTGTCGCCAGCGGTGTTTCCGGACCGATACGACCTTCAAACCTTCAAGAAAAGAGCGTACTCCCACCTTAAAGGCCGGCAACGCACTTGCGACACCTCTGGTGTTGCGGGTGTCCATGGACGACGTTAATCGCTTACCATCAGGTGATTCGTTTGCTCGTTTGCCCCCTATAGCATAAAAAAAAAAAAAAAAAGTATAAAAAAAACTAGTGATGTTACGAATATTCGATGCGATTTTTTTTCATTAAAACAAATCGATAGAAACACGGTGTAGTGTTTAAGTGCTTGTTTACCTGGTTGCAGACCCGTCGTACACGTACGCGTACCCGTGCGCGGCGTGCGCGGGCGCATGCCTCGACCCGCACCAGCACCAGCGGCCGTGAGTACATATATATATGATATCGGCAGTCTCGGCCAAATTTCGAGCCGAGATCCTGGTAACGGTTCTCATCCGTAAAGGGCCACTCTTGACGTTTTGGTGGGTTCACTATTTTAAGCCAATAGGGATGACGACATTGACGACTAGGTTGAAATACCATTCTGATGAGTCCGTCAGTTAGATTATCTAAAATGATTAGACACGAATTTTTCCTTTTTTAATTTAACTTAAATTGACGAAGATATAGAGCATCAGAGTTCCAGGGTTGGGGCTTGTGACGTCACTGCTAGGCAAGAATTGTACCTAATAGTGACGTAACGCGAAACTTGAATGCACTGTATTTTCGTCATTTTTGATTTAAGGAACAAAAGAAAAAATAAGTGTACAATATTTTTTAATAATCTAAAAGACGGACTAAATAGATTTTTTAGTCGTCTAGCCTATTACAAAGTGTATCTCGGATCATCGTAATGCAAGTTATTAGTTAAGTAGTTAGTTTTAGGATTCTGCACCTCAAAAGGAAAAGCACCTTTTAGGATCACTTTGTTGCCCGTCCGTCCGTCTGTCTGTCAAGACCTTGTATCTCGGGAACGCGTAGAAGTAGCAAGTTGAAATTAATACCACATACACAAGTCTGCGGTCCCATAAAGCTGCAAAAAAACTAAAAATACTTTGAGTGTTGGCTATATTGATCAAGACTTTAATTTTGAATGATATATATTTTTTTAAATGCGTACATATTATAAAATCTTGGTATCGGCCGAGACGAAAAAGAAGTCTCTGTATTTTATTAATGATGGTGTTCAGGCTTCCAACCTCCATGTCGACTCGCTGACTATCCCTCCCTCATAGAAACAGCGTTAGTCGATAGCTCAATTGGCAGAACGATCGGGTCAGTGACCGGTGTTCCGTGAGGTCGCAAGTTTAAATCTAGCGCTATAATTTTTTTCACCATGAAAATTAGAAAAATGATTGTAAATGTTTTTTTAGTTACAACATGGGTTACGGGCAGCTAGATCAACAGATGTTGCAGCAACCTTATCCGGTCGGCAACGTGTTGCTGCAACACAACGTGCAACATTACCCTGTAAGTACAATTTTAATAGTGCAACACGGGCTTCGAACACTTTGGAAGGGAGACCGCAAAGCGACATCTTACTGCTCAAATTTGTCTGTCACTTTTTGCGGAAGAACATGCACACAGACGCACTTCTCACACATTACATACAAAAAACAAAATTAAAAAAATTCAAAATAATTTATTTGTTCAACACAGGTATATATATACATAAGTACAGGTCTTAAAAATGTTAGCGTTGTGTCACTGTGTTGTGCCGTAAAGCGTACAAATTATTTGTTTTTGCATTTAATGGACTGTAGAGCCTACATGCAACGCACAGTTACCATTAATTACAGTCAGTTAAAAACTCATTTATGGTGTAATATGCTTTGTTTACTAAAAAATTAAATAACTTACTTTTGAAAACATTCATATTATCTATACATCTAATGTTGATCGGAACTTTATTATAAATTTTTGGAGCCATTCCAAGAACACTTTTACTAAATAAAGCTGTTTTGGAAGGTCTTGAGTTTATTTTATTTCTGAGGCGTACACTTTTGAAACTTAGGAACAGTTGCTGATTGGCTTTAACAAAAATTACAATTTCGAATATATACAGACATGGTAGGGTTAATATGCGTAACTCTATAAAATATGGCTTATATGAATCAGGTGTCTGAATTCCACATAATGATTTGATACATTTTTTCTGTGCTCTGAATGCTAGTTCTCTGTCAACTGAGTTGACCCAAAATATGATGCCATACCTTAGCGTCGATGTTACACAGGCTTGATAGGCTGTTAAAACAACCGTTTCATTAACAATCTTTCTCAAATTATATAATACGAATGAAAATTGATGTAGTTTCTTACATATAATGTCAATTTGATTTCTCCATGTCAACTTATGATCTACGCTTATTCCTAAAAATTTTGTCACACTTGATTCCTCAATTTGATGTCCCTTATATGAGATATTTAAATTACATGTTTAGGTAATAGGTTTCCCTATTGTGGTGAGTACGTAAACAACAGTTCCACTTCTAACATCGATTTATTCCGACTCCATACTCTGTATAAGAAAGTACATTAATACATAGGGTTACAATATTCGTCACAGGCCAGGCGGTGTCGCGGTATCGAACTAGTGCTAATGAGCGAGCGTACTGTAAGCCTCGCGCTACGCGACTGGTCTCTCTCTAAGTTATTTAAAACTGCAAGCTGAAAATGCTGACTCTGATTGCGTCACCGCCTTGTCGCCTACATCATCCCCCTCCTTTCTCTTTTTTTTGAAAAACAAAAAAGAATGGGATAAAATTAACAAAAGACAACGCACAAAATAAAAAAATAAAAATATCATAGTTAACATTTCTTATAACTCGCTTCGAGTGTTTATGATTAGTTTTCAAACTCTTACATTGCTTTTTCCGCTTGAATGTATATAATAGTTGTGAAACCAAGTCATTATTATTCGCTCTACATTTCCAACGAACGCTGAGTCTGCGTTGTCGGCACAATTGCAAACCTAAGTTGTTACAATATACCTCTTGTTATTGCAATACATTTGTTATGTGTTATGACTAACTACATGGGTGTTTTATTTCTACTTACTTAGCGTCTCTGAACTACACTGTAATATTATTGCACTGAACACATTTCCTGTAATGGTTACTGATAAGTTTGTTGTGGTGGTGCCATAGGACCACCTTGGATCCTGATAGCTGTGGGTGGTAGATCTCCAACCGTCTTTTGCACCCACGCCCTAGCGCATTGCTTGCATCTTGATCGCACAAAGTAACAAAACATGATACTCAAAATCACACTGAATATAACAAGACCAATCCCAACGTAATTGAGCTTTGATTCTACTTGGGTGGATAAGTTCTCCACTTTTGCTATGGCGATAGCGTTGTGAGAGTTACTGTCTTCCTGTTTTCCTTGTGACAAACCCATTTTATTAGATATAATAAAACTTTGAAAAATGACGATTTTAATAAAATAACTAACGTGCTTCACGTTTACACTTGTCCGGTATGATGCTGTGAATACATACTTTACATTTACTAGACTTTTAAATAAGTAATGATCTGATGAGTTGCCTTTTTTCTTTACCAAATGCATATGCGAGTACGTGACGAAAACCCTTTTTGAATTGAACCTGAATAATAGCACGCATAATAAACACATGACATAGCACTAATAGCACGTATGCTCGAACGTTAAAAAGAAACGAATGTCATAATAGTGCGAAATACAGTAAGCCACTACTGTACACAAATAAAATGAAACTTAAACTTAACTAAGCTGCGGAGCATCATTTTTCAGAGCCCGACTTTAAACTGACACTTATTGAACTTTACTGTTACCTGACGTAGCCATGCACCTCGTGCAGTGGAGTACAAAAAAAAAATATATATATACATACTACTTTAGGGCATTACCCCCAGGGTCTAGGCTCTTCCCAGAGATGCTAAGTAAAAAAAATGTAGTGGACCCTTGTGTGACCTTCCACAAAAAAAACTTTTGACGAATACTCACATTTATACTATGACTCCGTACGCTACCCATCCATGTGGAGAGTTGACTTTCTTACTTACGTTCACTGTGTTACCTGTACCAGTCACTCGTCTATTAGGAATCTGACCGGTTTGTTTACTACTCGCCCGCTACGCGTAGTACGAATGATAGGCGGAAGCGGTTGGGTCGCTGATGGCGTTATGTGCTCACCCGCGGCCGTATCCGCATCGCTGTCTCTAACTCGCTTATTTGAACTGCTGCTGTCTGATTGCTCATCCAACAAAAATGCTGGTTTCAGCCTGTCGATTGAAATCTCTACCTGTCTATTTGGGAACTGTATTTTGAAAGTTTTCGGATTTCTGCGTAAAACTCGGTATGGCCCATCGTAGTTAGGAGTCAGTGGCTTTTGTACCATGTCATTTCTGACAAAAACATGCGAACTTGACTCTAACTCTTTGTGCACGAATATTTTCCGAGTTCCGCTTTCCGCTCGTGACGCGGGTCGCAGATTGTCCACTACCGATCTTAGTTTCGCTACGTACGAAAATGGGTCGTCGCAATTATTTTCGGAATGTGTATAAAAATCACCTGGCAATCTCAAGACATGACCGTAAAGCATTTCGGCTGCACTTACCTCGTTGTCCGACCGGCACGCTGCTCGGAGTCCTAGCAAGACCGTGGGTAACTCGTCAGCCCAGGATGCGTTGTCTGCCAACCTGGCCTTTAAAGCATTCTTGACCACACGGTGCCACCGCTCCAGGATGCCGTTGCTCTGGGGATGATAGGGGGTCGTCCGCACCCTATGAACTCCTAAGAATTTCATCAAATTTCTAAACAAGTCGGATTCAAACTGTCTTCCCTGGTCTGAAGTAATTAAACTCGGGCAGCCAAACCTACAAATCCAATTTTCGTAAATAACTCTCGCTACGGTCTCTGCTGTCATGTCCACGATCGGTATGGCTTCCGGCCACCTAGTCCGTCTGTCTATCATCGAAACTATATATTTAAAATTTAGGGTTGTCGTGGGCAACGGGCCCACGATGTCGACATGTAAATGTTTAAATCTTTCCGCGTCCTGGAATTGACCTAATTTAGATACCGTATGCCTATTTATTTTTGCCCTTTGACACGGCACGCAACTTTTGGCCCATGTACCTACGTCTTTGTTCATCCCCGGCCAAAAATATCTTTGGGCCACCATCTTACGCGTGGTCCTAATACCTGGGTGACTAATATGGTGAATGGACTCGAACGCTATTTTCCTGAATTTCTCTGGTAAATAAGGTCGAGCATTCTCTCCCGTAATTTCGCAATAAATTTTAACATCTGAGTTCGGCATACCTAATAACTTATATTTATAACTGTCTGTCGCAAGCAAGTCCGCAAACTGCTTATCTGTTTCCTGCGCTTGCGCAACTTCGTCGAAATTGATGATCGTCGGGCACACTATGGACTCGACGCGTGATAGCGCGTCAGCAACTATGTTCTGCGCCCCACTAATGTGCTCTATCTCGCTTGTGAACTCGCTCAAGTACATTAACTGTCTCGCTCGACGCGGTGTCTCCTTCGCGGAACCTACTTTCGTTAACGCTACGGTGAGAGGCTTATGGTCCGTGTACACTATAAGCCTCCTGCCCTCTATCATGTTCCTGAAATATGTTACCGACATGTATATAGCTGTTAACTCTCTGTCGTAGGTGCTGTATTTCTTTTGTGCCTCTGAAAACGCTTTTGAAAAATACCCTAGGGCCTCCAACTACCCCCTACTCTCTGCTGCAAAACGCTGCCCGCGGAGGTTCCTGAAGCATCTGTCATAAGCGCTAGCGGAACGTCTGGAACCGGAAATGACAATGTAATGGCGCTTTTTAGGCTATCCTTACATTGTTCGAACGCGGCCTCCGCTGTAGTGTCCCACTCGATTTTAGACTGATCTTTTTTCTTCGTATTATGTAAATACTTATTCAGGTGGCTCTGTACATCCGCTGCTTTCCCTAAATGCGCCCTGTAAAAATTTACCATACCTAGAAACCGTCTGAGTTGTTCAATGGTCTCGGGTCTCGGATAGTCTATAATAGCCTTAACTTTATCGTCGCGCGGTCGCAGTCCGTTTTCCGACACTGTAAAACCTAGGAAATCTACTTGCGATAGTCCAAACTGGCACTTACTCAAATTAACTGTCAGCCCTACACTGTCAAATCTCTCGAATAATTTATTAAGGTGCTCTCGGTGTACGCTGTCGTTCTCTGATGCTATTATGATGTCATCTATATAACAAAACAAAGATGAACTCGCGCCCTGCTCGTTCGTGATGGTTTCTATATCCTGCAGCTGGGCGTTCATGAACCGCTGGAATGTCTGGGCAGCATTACGCAAACCGAAACATAACCTGGGGAACTCAAATAACCCGAAGGGCGTAATCACCGCTGTCTTCTCTATGTCTTCCGGCGCGACTTCGATGGCATGATAGGCACGATTGATATCAAGAGTTGAAAAAATTGACTTACCTGACAATCCGTAGGTGAAGTCCTGCAATCTGGGTATCGGGTATCTGTCCGGCTTGGTGACTGCGTTCAGCCTTCTGTAGTCTCCGCACGGCCTGATGCCCCCGTCCTTCTTCGGCACCACATGTAGCGGGCTGGCCCAGGGACTCTTGCTTGGCCTGCAAATGCCTAAAGACTGCATGTTACGAAACTCCTGCTTAGCCTGCTCATATCTATCCCGCGGCAACGGCCTAGCGCGCGCGTATACCGGCGGTCCCGAGGTCTCTATACAATGTTGGACGTTATGCTTAGCCGGTTCTTTAAATGACACCGGCTTCGTCACGTCCTCGTAATGCATCAGGATGTCCTTGTACGGGTTATCATCCCGAATACATTTAATTGAGGCATACTCGCAATGCTCTATTGACCCTATGCACTTTAAACTTGTAACCTTATCGACTAATATCTTACTGTCCAAATCTACCATCAACTTATGAGTCTTTAAAAAATCGGCACCAATAATCGGTCGGGTTACGTCGCACAATATAAATGTCCACTGAAAAGCTCTACGTAAACCTAAATTGAGCTCTAACAACACAGTCCCGTAGGTCCTTATCTCTGTGTTGTTAGCCGCGTATAGTTTGTAATTGCACTCGCGACGCACTGTAGCACTGAACCGATCTGCGGGCACTATTGAAACGTCTGCCCCCGTGTCCACTAGAAACCTCATTCCACTGTTAAAGTCTACAACACACAGGCGGTGGCTCTCCATTGCCGGTTCCACGCACCCCCCAGCCGCTCCAGGGTGCACCGCATCTAGTTTCCCTGCGGCGGTCTCCACGCTAACGCTGTCGGCGGCGCTCCGCCTGCCGACTGCTGTGGCCTGCCCCAGGCGCACGGCTGGCTGCATCTCCGTGCCTCTTCCCCAAATCTGAAGTGGAAGTGGCACAGCCAGTCCTCTCTTCTCCTAGGCCCGCGCGATCTCGAACGCGACCGGTCTCTGCGCTGTTGGAAATCTCTCCCGCGCGGCCTTGACCGAAGCTCGTACACCTCGTCTCTGAGCTGCTTGACCTTCAGCACCATGTTCCGGAACTCACCTATGAGCTCACTGGACACGTCGTTTGCCAATGCCGTGGCCTGGGCCGCTGGGGCTGCTATGGTCGCAACTACCCCTGAGCCCATGGACCCCACGATCTTATCTGCCATGGACACTAAATCCTCTGGCTTGGTCTCCTCGCCGACCGCCGTCAGGATCGCCCTCGTGGCCGTCGGCAATCTCTGCAACCACAACCTTTTCACTGTGTCCTCTGATACATCGGCATTTCTAGCCGCCTCGGCCATCCTCCTGAACAACTGTGATGGCTTCTGTTCCCCAAGTTCCATCTCTTTGACCAGCCTGTTGAACTGCCGGTCCGCACTCTCCTGGAAAACCGAAATTAACCTGGTTTTCAGGGCCTCATACTTCCTCTCGACGGCGTCGTCCAGCAAGTCGCCAATGGTGCTTAGCTCTTCCTTGCCCAACTTGCTCACTACCAGGTCGAACTTGGCCTCCTGGCTTACCTTTTGAGGCGCTATTATTGCTTCAAACTGCCTGAACCACAGCTTGGGCATATCTCTCCAGAACGGAGCTATCCTGGCCGACACGGTGATGGCCGCCAAATCACTTTCCATGGCTACTTGCGGTTCGAGGGTCACAGTCCTATCCTGTTGTTGGTCACCAACGCCCTTGAGCTCCTCCTTGTCGCCTTGGAGTACCGGCCCCCCGACGACTCCTTGTCCCGCGACGGGTGGCTGTCCCGGCACTCCCCGTAGATGGTTCCCGAGCATTCCGCTCGCTGGCCAACTGACGTTACTGCGCACTCGACGCCACAGCGGAATGCAAAACACACCAAATTGTTCCTAAGCTGACGTCACCACTGTCCTTGCACAATCACTGCCCGCCTGGCCTGTCCTACTACGTACGGTATAAATGTCCAAAACTAACGCGGGGTCACCACTTTAGGTAATAGGTTTCCCTATTGTGGTGAGTACGTAAACAACAGTTCCACTTCTAACATCGATTTATTCCGACTCCATACTCTGTATAAGAAAGTACATTAATACATAGGGTTACAATATTCGTCACAGGCCAGGCGGTGTCGCGGTATCGAACTAGTGCTAATGAGCGAGCGTACTGTAAGCCTCGCGCTACGCGACTGGTCTCTCTCTAAGTTATTTAAAACTGCAAGCTGAAAATGCTGACTCTGATTGCGTCACCGCCTTGTCGCCTACACATGCATAATTTCGTCTTTGTTTAAATGTCATAATTTTGGTTTTTTCCAAGTTAATATTCAAGTTATTGCTAGCTAACCAGTTAATTACTGTTTCTAAAGTCTGACATATTTCGTCCTCATACGTTTCTAGGTCATTACAAGTAAACATTATTGTACTATCGTCAGCGAAAAGAACCATGGGTTGTTCGACAGCTTGCGGCAAGTCGTTTATATAAATAATAAACAATAAAGGGCCTAAAACACTTCCCTGGGGCACGCCGTAATGAATTTGTCTGACTTTCGATGAGTAGGTGACTTCAGTTTTAGTTTTTAGGCAAAGTCTATTTATTTGTGTCAACTGTTTTGTTGTGTATGTAACAATATGTAATGTTGGTGTTTCTTTTAAAATAAAATAAAACATACTAACCGCCGGATTGCTACAAGAGCTTCGAACTGCTAACAAAAGCCTCAAAGCAGGTCAATGACCCTAAGTACGAGGCAAATTAAAAAAAAACTTAATTCGAAAAAAACAGGCAGTTTGTATGCAATTCATCAAAATGATGTAATTTTTTTTCTCGCATTTCGAAATTTTTCGGCTTGCATCGTAGGGTCATTGACATTATCAGCTGTTAAGTGTCGTTCGAGACTTTTGTTACCATCTGTATACTTTTTTAACCTTTTCCACGCCGAAGACGTATATATTGGCACCGCAGGTTCAACGCCAAAGACCGATTAATCGGTCACAGACCACAGAGCAATATAAACATGGCTTCGAAAAGTTTAAATCGCGGTTTTTTACATTCTAACTATTAAACACGGGTTCTTAAGTTTTTTTGTTAAAATCGAGCTCCCGATATTTTGGCGATGTTGCTACCACCATGTTCACGAGAAAACTGAAGTCTGCGGGTAGGTAGAAAAAACTGATAAGAACATTAAAAACTTGTTAATGTAACTACCTAATGTGGAAGTTGTCGGTTGGTTACAGTACCCGGACGCAATGCAGTGGGGCGCCATGGTGCCCGGGGCGCCGCCCAAGCTGCTCATGCACGAGCTGTGCCCCGTGTACCCGCAGTACCCCTACGTGTACCCGCAGGTATACAATGTTTCCTAGCGGTTTCCTGGTTTACCCACGGCTTAGGAAGACCATTGTTATGTCCAGGGCCCGTCATTTTCATGCCGGTCTCGTCATCATGACGTATATAAACACACATGATGTTTTAATATGAAATGAGTTAATGAAAGATAAAGTCTATCAACGTTCGATTGTAACCTCGAACGTAATAGTATTGACACTATTCAATGACAGCATTATTCTTTTAAACGTAAAACCTATAACATGATGTATGAAGCTTGACGTCATTTGTCTGTCATCGGCATGAATATTACGGGCCCTGGTTATAAACATAGAACGGAATCGAGAAAATGGCGTTTCATTGTCGGTGAAAAAGAGAACGGTCCAGCTGTTAATAGTCCTAGCTTAGGGATAAAAGTTCCTCTTTAATCCTAGCATCCCGGGACCTTGCAACCTAAATGGTCGCTTCTTAGCGATAAGGCCGCCTGTTGTCTACCAGTGTTTATATTTTAGTGTTTAATGTATATTGTTTTTATTTCCTTGTTGGTGAACAATAAAGAGTATTTGTATTTGTATTGTATTGCATGGTCGCGCACTGTGCAGTTTGAGAGGACTTACCTCCCGCGGATGCTCCGGCTGTGGAATAAGTTTCTTGCTGCCAAGGTTTTCCTGAAGAACTTACAGTATAGAGTTCTTCAAAAAAGGAGTGTAAAAGTTTTTAATGGGTCTGCAACGCGCAGGTGACACCCCTGGTCTTGCACGCGTCCATAAGTTACGGTGACCGCTTGCCACCAGGCGGGCCGTATGCTTGTTTGCCACCAATGTTGTATTAAATTAAAGCCCTATTTTCGAATTAAAAAAAAATTGCAAAAATAATTCGCTAAATTGATTGATATGCAAATCTTAAGCTTTAAAAATGATTTGAGCATAAAAAACTAACTGCGAATAACAAGTAAAGTTAAATATTAACTAGTAAATAAAAATATTTTCTTCACTATTTTCTTTTATTTTCAGATGATACCCCAACCGTACCCGATAGTCCACCCGATCTACCCCGTGTTAGACAAGGACAGACGGCCCAGGCGTCCCGCTCTACCGTCCAACCGAGGCACCCCCCAGCCGAGAGACAGAGATAGCGAGATTGCGCTCAAAATACAACAGGTATTATTTTTCAGCCTGCTCGCGAAACGTCTGGTTGATGTAACTGGTGACTGAAGAGCTGGTGGCTTCCTCGCACAACGTATCAGCATTGCGATACAACGAGGGAATGCCGCCAGCATCCTAGGTACAATGCCTCAAGGACCTATTTTAGATTTAAGGTAGGTAGAGGTAGGTAGGTAAGTTAGTTATTATATATATTTTGAAAATAAATTATTTTTCCACTCATAACTTGAGTGAAATGTATAAATTCGTTCCTATAAACATTTAAAACATATACTTATCTGTATAATTTAAACTTCCGTGAGTCATACTGATATTAAATTGGAACGGTTAACACTCACGTATTTTTATCCCAATAGGCGTGACATGTTTCGTCTGCGTCGGGCAGTCATCGTCGGACAGACAGAGTGGTGTTATCACCTTCGCGGCTCGAGCATCACTGCCCGAGACCGGCGTAGGTAACGGGTCGCGCGCGACGAACGAAGCCTATTGTGATAAAAATACATGAGTCTTAACCATTGCAATTTAATATACACTTATCTGTTTGCAGATAAAGGAACAAATGACACATTTGAACACTCATGATAAAGAAAAAACCGGGAACGGGTTACTCGGCAGCGCCCCTGCACACTATAATGGGAGAGTAGGGTAAGTTCATTTAATATTCATTTAAGGTAAACGTCCTAGAGGATGACACTAAAGCCTATTTTTTTGTTTATGGAGACTAAATGCCAACCTGAAATGTCAAACGTAAAATAGTTAATTTTCTACTCCAGAACATATATCTGTCAATTAGATGACTGACAGCGATATCAAAAAAGTATACTTACTTTATAACGTTGTCTATGGTATTCCATAAGAACACTGCTCATATGGATTTTCATACAATATATTAGCACTGTTGTTTTTTTTTTCTATACTGGGCATACGAATTATTCCACATTCTGGCACCTTTTAAGATTTAGCTTTTTTCGCTATTTTAGCTGTCGTAGAAAAACTAACGTAAGCAACAACTCATAATTGCTTCTTATTATATCACTGTTGCATAAACTACTATTTATTTTACCACTTTGTCTACATGATATGTATATTCATACCAAATTACTGCTTTATAGTACTAACGGTCACTCTAAGCCGCAGTTGGACAGACAGATACATGGCGAAACTATAAGGGTTCCTAATTGACTACGAAGCCCTATAATAGTAGTTTATGCAACAGTGATATAATAAGGACCCGAGAGTTTTAAGAACCAATTATAAGCTGTTGCATACCTACACTAGTTTTTCTACGACACCTAAAATAGCGTAAAAAGCAAAATCTAGAAACGTGGCAGAATAGGGAAGATGTTGTGCCCACTATAGAAATTAAAAAATACAACAGTGCTCATATATTGTATGAAAATCCATAGGAGCAGTGCTCTTATGGAATACCATAGACAACGTTATAATGTATACTTTTTTAATATCGCTGTCAGTCATCTAATTGACAGATAGAAGTGCTGGAGTAGAAAAAATACTAAATTGGTCAGCGTTTTTAGTTTTAGTCTGATTATTTCCAGGAGGGGGCCGTCTGTGAATGACGAGACGCAGCTCTCGTCGGCCGCGCGCGCTATCGTCAACTCCATACGAAACATGCAGGCGCACACAAGTACGTTACGACTATGGGATGTACACATTGTTATTCATCTCTTGTATGATAGCTTTTATGGTTAATTAACTATTTCTTGTCACGTCACAAAGGCCACTTTTAAAATCACGGTTTTAAATAATAATAATAAATATTACAGGACATTATTACACAAATTGACTAATTCGCCCAGTAAGCAAGAAGGCTTGTAGTAGTAGTAGTAGTAGTAAAAGACTTTATTGCACAAAAACAGGGGGAAAAAACAAGATAAATAACACAAATATTTGTACAAAGGCGAACTTATCCCATTTAGGGATCTCTTCCAGTTAACCTTTGAGCAATTAAAGGAGAACTGGAGATGGTAGACATGTGTATGTGTATTGTATAAATTACATTTAAAAAAAAAGAAGAAACCCAGTTAGTTCCTACTATACTATAAAGGTGTTACGGGTACTCGGAGAACGATATATATAATGTCCAAATCCATAAATACATAGAAAACTCATCCTCTCATCTACCACAAACTCGTCCTGCAATCTCTTACTTCACGGCCTCTGCAGTAATGTACTTATATTTTCAGTCCAGCACGACCCTCGGCGGACGATGGGCGAGGCGTTCCGCGAGCGAGAGCGCCGCGACGAGCGAGACGACAAGAGGCGGCCGCACAGACAGGTACTGTAGAGACAGATGTCTTAGCATATCTTGTTCAAAGTTGAAGGGCTAAGGCTGGATTTGACCAAACTTTTTAACCAAGAGTAACGCGTACTCTTGGATAGTAGTCAAAATCCCACAGTAATTTGACGTTTCTATCTGAGAGTAAGCGTTAAGCGTTATTCTCGGAATAAAAATTTGGTAATACGCAGCCAAGTGTATTTAATACTCGTGTATGGATAATCTTCTTCCTAGCATTATCCCGGCTTCAGGGAGCCTGGGGTCCGCTTTGGCAACTAATCCCAAGAATTGGTGTTGGCGCTAGTTTTACGAAAGCGGCTGCCTAGTGCCTATTAGGATTAGTCCGCTTTCCTCGCGATGTTTTCCTTCACCAAAAAACGATTGGTAAATATCAAATGATATTTTCGCACATAAGTACGAGCCGGGGTTTGAACCCGCGACCTGCGAATTGGAAGTCGCACGCTCGCATGTTAAATAGTTGGTTATGATGTAATAAGTGGATTATTTGTCCACAGATGTCTCCTGGGAATTGGTGCAGACGGTCTCCCGGTCCCATGCATCCAGGTAACACGCATTTATAACATACGTCAAAGAATGCGCAAGAAAAGACTACATAAAAAATTAAGCAAAATTATAAAGCGTTCGTAAATTTTTACTCGCACTAAAATCCCGCAAAAAACAGTTTTCCACTATTCCTTGCTTTCTAGGAAATTCGATTTAGATCGCAGATGTTACTTCTTAAAAATAATTATTTGGTAAGTATTTTGATTATGACATTTATTTTATTTGGAAAATAACACAGAATTCATTGCAATATTTTAAGACAAGGAGTCGCGAGTTTCTTAAGCGGGCGCAGAGCGTCCAAAATAAGGGCCTAAATTCTGTGTTATTTCCAAATAAAAAAAAGTGATAATCAAAATACCTACCGAACAATTATTTTTAAGCAGTAACGTCTGCGAACGATATCAAACTTATCAAAGAAAGGAAGTGATTTCCTGGAAGTTTCCTAGAAGTGGAAAAACTCATAACCTCGACCAAGACTCGAACTCACCGAAGAAGCCGATTAAGAAGGTACTTTGTTACGGTAGATGTTGCTAAGCGCCTCCCTAAAGCGCATACGAGGGCTATGCTAAAATTTGGGGCCAGTGGGTGTGTATCGGTAGCTCAATTGGCAGACCGATGTGTATCCCAAAGTCGCAGGTTCGAGTCTCGCCCGAGCTCATGAGTTTTTCCACTTTTGTTTTTCTGAGAAACGTACCGGATAATTGTTTAATCTGTAATTCTTTCAGCCCTCAACCACCCGCGAAGGCCGCACCCAGATTCGCGCAACGGAAGGCGTTAACATATCCTACACACATACACACACACACACACACATACACGTCCCATAATCTACGTCTATAGACCTTAAGGTTTCACGAATAAAGTTAACTTCACCGCCACGTGAATAAGGTCGTTAACGCTTTAGGTATAAAGTCCATTTTGCCGACTCTCGAAAACAGAGATAAATGTGAATGAACGTGAAGCACTCGAAGATGGCGCTGCCTTTAAAATAGATACCTAACGACCGGTTCCTGGCTCCTGGAATAGAACCATATATCGTCGGGTTATAAGAACAAATTTTGAATTTCAAACCAGAATCATAAATGTTCGATGCTGGGTAAAGAGACTCCTTCCCTATACTGTGACTGAATTTAACTTGAAAACGTCACATACTATCATCAGGTGGCAAGCAAAAATCAACCTTGTTACAATGGAAGTATATTTCACTATGGCTATGATACTTGTGGTTGTACTTAGCGGGGCATTTTCGCGAGAAGAGATCCAAAAGCTTCTTTTTCTAAAACTGGTAAATTTAATCTTTTTTCTACTCAGAATCACGAGCTCTGTCGATCTTACTAGGATAACAAAAGAGTCCCAATTTCTTTTACCATTTCGTTACCATTTTTCAAAGACTGTACAGCAGTTCCAAAATGGAGAGTACGTAAAACGTTTGAAATTTTTGAGGCCTTTTTTTCTCTGCGATTGAAAGAGCTCGTTATTCTGAGTAGGAAAAACATTAAATTTACTTACCATAAAAAAAATGTTTAGATTTCTTCTTGCGAAAATGCCCCGCAAGGCACAACCACAAGTATAGCCATAGTGAAATATACTTCCATTGTAACAAGGTTGATTTTTGCTTGCCACCTGATGATATTATGATTCTAGTTCGAAATTCAAAATTTGTTAGGCGGCGATCGGTAAGCGTTAAACCTTCTTAAATCTGGCGCGTCGTCACTTGTTTTTTACCCGACATTCGCTCATGTTTGTTCTACACGGTTACAGATGTATTGCATGTTTTGGCCTCGTATTTCCTCGGAATCACTAGTATTTGTCATGCTACTCCGATCGACCTCGGTACTTTTAGTACTGACACTGAAATAGCACGACACGTTCGGGCGTTTCCGGGACGGGACGAAGGCATAACATTTTCACTAAATCTATAATCGTTGTACACTGAGTTATTGCTACAAGCGTAGCCGATGACATCGGAAAATGCGTATGTAGCGGAAAGCGTCTATAGACCGAGAACCCAATATAATATCGGGTCACTGCCAGTTTGCCACTCGTTTTTTTTAAATTATGTCATGTATTTTTCATTAAATCATGAAAAAAACATTCATTGCTAGTCACTGGCACTGAATCTAGTTGATGAGATTAATTTCCAAATGAATCCTCAATGCAGTGGCGGTTTATCGCCTTTGTGTAGTGGTTTACTTTCAGCATGAAAACGTCACTTTTATATCGGTAGGTAGAACTTTATCATATGTTACTTCGGTGTTAAGTACGTTATTTTAACCTTCAGGTTATAAACGTAGATTACGGGACCTCTTAATAAACAATAGTAAGTATAATTAACATAATGGCCAATTGTGACAGTCAATAGTTTAGTCATTTTGAGGCATTCTTTAAAAATATGTTTTGTTTTCTTACAAATACATCAAAAAACCGTCATGAACTATAATAATATAAGTAATATAACCAAGGTCATTATACTCCATGGATATTGCGTCTCATCTACATACATTCTTGAAAAAGAGTTCACTCCTGCTATGCTTGGTGTTTTGGTCTGCACCCGGGATCTCATTTCTCTACGTGTCGAGCCTTTACAGAACTCACCATTCAACCCTGCGATAACGAGTGCTGTGAAATGCTCGAAACGTAGAGTAATTTGGTCATACACGTTGTCCGATGTAAAGTGTTTCATTTAAATTAACACACCATACACATAAATATGTCTACACTACGTACCTTATTACCGGGGAATAAGGTGCAAAATTCAATACAGGTGCATATATATTTATGAAGCCGACCGTAATACTCATAGAAGACAATATTTTATAGAAATATGTGATCGTTTTTTAGTATAAAAGGTAGCACATTGTCGATCGTTGTTAGGTTCATTTATAATATTTATGGTATTACAGCCTTATCGGCTATCGAGAAAGAGGTACCTTTTACTAAAGACGATTTATATTATAAACAATGTGTATGTATTTTTAAAGAATACCTAAAATATAACCTAAAGTCAAAGGAAAGTCGCCTCCATGGAGATCTCACATCGCAAACAAACTAGTCATTTTTTTAAAGCTAAATTGCATAGACTATAGTGATGTTTTTTAATATTTATTGTAACTGCTGTAAGCGGATTTCCTTTGACGCCGGATTGATTTAAATTATAATAAGTAGTCATTTTAGCAAGGCCGTCTCTATGGAGAATATATCGTGTCAAAAAACGCAAGACTTCATACTTAAATTGCGAAATTACGAATTTATGAATGGAATCGCGACGAGATGTGCTGGTTATTACAGTGGTGTTAGTACAGTCCGTGTCAGAAATATATACAATTAAGACTTATTACACCGTAGTAAGATCTAAGGTGTATAGATATTTTTGAAGCTGACTGTACATTGTGACATGACAGTCTAAATATCTGCCGTTATTTTCGAAGTATTCTTTCAAGAGGTGACTTGTGTTTCTGTAAAATGTCAAATATTAATATAACGTTAATCTACATTTTTGTCTATCACATAGCTAAAAAAAGTTATTTCTTTTGACCACAGAGTATGGGAATTATGCTGCCGATAACCATATTATGTGTCGTCTAAATAATCTCAATAGAGACGCCTTGTCATTTTTCTGTCAGTTTATCAATATAATATCATCGCCTTAACGTGCATACAGATGTAGTGAATAATGACTCTCCTTCGTATCTTCTCGGAAGCACTCGTATTTGTCATGCTACTTCAATCGACCTCGGTGCTTTTGGTACTGACACTGACTGAAATAGCATGACATGTTCGAGCGACTCCGTAAAAATACGAGGGCACAACATTATGCAACACATCGGTACGACAAATTACCACACCAGCTCAAAAAGAAGCAAATACTATCTTTTAGACTTTATGTTGACACGTCTGAAATTTAAATCGTCCACACGAAAACTTCACCATCAGGCAATCTGTTAGTTTGTTAGCTTTAAACATATTGTAAAATATCGTTGTTATCTAGTAGGAAAACAGTAAAAAACTTGCACAAAAATAAGTTAAAATTGTATGGAATTTTTAGTTTTAACTGAACTTTAAAAATACGATGGTATTGTATTTATAGACAAACAGCTTTAAACACTTTTTTATATTGTACGAGTACCCCATTAATTTTAAACATTTAGGTAACTATTACTTTTAAGTTAATTTACCCAATGTAAATCTTATCTAACATTTCATCCTTTGATGGGGTGTTTTACATGAATGACTTTTTGACATTTAATAAAATAGAACAAGCTTGTTTGTATCTGTTTAGCCGGCCATATACGTTCGGGCAATCCGTCAGATCTCCATAATAGGTATGTCCGCCAGATATTTGCCATACATTTATTGGCAGATCAGGCGGATAAGCCCGAACGTATATGGACGGAATTTGTGTTTGCACTCAATATCAAAAACAAGTTAATTTTAAATCCTGGATTAAATGTGACATATAGTCGGTTTCTGTTCGACTTGTTATCGTGGGGCATTCCACGAAAATGTCCCTTACGAAATGCGATTATTCTAATTCTTCTGAAAACGCTAAGAAAGCGATTTTGTGTCTTATAGTATTTCATGACTTGACTATCGAATTGGCAGTATATTCTCAGATTTACGGATTTGATTGAAGTAGCTGCCATACAGGCAAAAGCATTTCGTAATCGATATCTCGAGGAGTGCACCTTATATGTTTAATTACAAATTCAAACTAGAAAACTTGTTCTTTTTAGTGCCAAGATCACACCATTTGCATACAATATCGTGTTGTATACGCAAGCGGTGTAGCCTGGCCTTAAGATAAGTGTCCAACAGTTAATCAAGTAGACGTTCCCCAAAATATTGTCTGTTTGTCTGTCCGCTTCACAAGCCTGAATACAAGAAATATGACACGGTTTGTTGGCATTGCATAATACTTTCACTTATAGAGTGTAAATCAGATTAATAACTATTTTTAACAGTTATAATTTGACCCCTGTATAATGCCGGCGATATACGTTCGGGCGATCCGTCAGACAAATTTCCCTGGCAGATTCGGCAGATATGCCCGAACCTATATGGCGAGCTTAAGCCATTGCTATCAGTTAAACTGTCTTTTATAGGGATCAAATCACAACTGTCAAATTCTGTTGTTATATTACGACTATAAATCATCGAGTATGGTCATACAACGTTATTGCCAAGTGGATTTATGATTTGACACAAGTGTAAACTGCTGTCTACATCGCTTTAAATTAGCGCATGTCTCTTGTATTCTACAATCCATGGCCAAAACAAAAAAAACTGTATACAAAATTCAAATAAGTTTACGTTACAACTCTTGATATTAGCGCCATCTATGGACCTCGTAGAGAAGCTTGGACGTTTAAAGCGCACTAAGAAAAAGGTGATGTTGTTTTTTAAATATCTAGTTTAGACTCGAGTACAAGAAATCTGTTATAAATTATACTAGTACGTGCCTGCCGTTTTGCTTGTGTATTAGTACATTGTTAGTTATAATTGTACTTAATTTTTTAACACGTACAAACTTCATGAAAATTGAAAATACAGGCTAATTTGCAGACATATACAAGTATAAATGATTGTCTCTTTTAAGCAATAAGAAATACTTTTATTCTGTAAAATAGTTGTCAAACCTCTCATATAGTTGTTTTGTCTTCTTTTATGACAGTTATCTTATGCGTGCCGACATATGTAACAGCTCAAAACATATATGTAAACAGTTACACTTTACACGGTGTGTGTGAGTGAAACGGCGCTATGTAAGTGTATAACGAGGTCTCAGTGACACTGGAGTGGCGTGTGTATCCATGTGAGTGCCATTTCCATTTTTCGTTTAAAAAATTCTTAACAGAAAGTTAAATTAATGGTTACGCACTTCTCAATGCTTTGGTTTTTGATGCCAATGTTAAATAAGAAATTGTTACAAACCGGATATATTTTATCCCTGTTGACATACAGAATAATATTCTGGATATTATCCGGATTGTTATATATATTTTTAATTTTATTAATTGAAATATGCGTAACCTAACGGATTAATTTAACTTCCAGTTAACAATTTCGTAATTGGTTACAACGAAAAATAGAAATACCCAAATATCGCCTAATTATGATACGTCTTGCCGTTTGACGGAGCTATATTCGCTAGCGATCGCGTAAACTCACTGCATGTCGCGAATTCGCGATACATACACATTAACAGACAAGCACTCACTGACAGGTTCTCTACTATATTTGTGACATAATAAGTGAGAACTTTTCATTTCAGTCAAATGTGTAAAATTTGTGCTTAACTTGTAAATATCGGCATGCATAAGTTCTCTGTGAATTCCTATCGTACATTGCTTCGCGCGCGGCCCTTGACAAGCTAGAAATACAAGTAATTTGACACTTTGAATCTTAATGATTCTGAAGTAGATATAAAAGAACCGTATATGTGAAAAACTTAAGTAAGTTACCTGTTGTTGTAGTAGTGAGCTATTCGAATAGACAATACATGTTTAAAATTTGAACACAAATAAAACAAATGCCTATTCGAGTAGCTCACTACTACATACAACAAGTGACTTACTTAAGTTTTTTACCTATATCTAGTTGATAAAGTTGGTGATGAAACAGCGTGATGAGTTTAAAAACGGATATGGTGTTCAGTAACTACAATCCCGACGTCTCGAGTCCTTCGACTCAATTACGACTAATTGAAAGGTGGTAACTGGTTGAGCTATTCTGAATCTTTCTGCAAAAGTTGTTAGACGATTCCTGTGTTACGCAGTAATAGACATGGGAGATAACGTCAGTTCTCGCAAAAGTATGCTCATTTGTGCAAGTTTTCTTATGACATATGACAAAAATGCTTGTCAAACATTTAAAACGTGATCAAAAACGCAATAGTGTCAATTGTCATTGATAACATTGAAATATATGTTAATATAAATAACGTGAATCTATGTTAATCTCAAAAATCTCGTTTTTTAATTGTTGTGTGTCTTTTTCGCACCCGTAAAATATTAATATGAGATATGGCTTCTCTTCTGCTCACTCTAAGCGTTGGCGCGGAATCCTACCTCTATGATTATATCTTAGAATTGACTTCTTTATTATCTTAGTAACCTCTTTTACTTCATTATCTTCGATACCGTTGCCATCAGATATATCGGAACGGCCGCGGTGGTCACAAATATCTGAGCACGCCTATGGTCAAGGCGGTAGATTGCTTGTTCAGATATATTTGAGCACTTTCGCCGCTTCTCTTTATCTGATGGCGACTGTATTTAATAATGTAACTTGTATTTGGCAGCTTGTCAAGTGTCACCGCCGCTACAA
Organism: Lathronympha strigana; assembly: GCA_949128165.1. Taxonomy (NCBI): domain Eukaryota; kingdom Metazoa; phylum Arthropoda; class Insecta; order Lepidoptera; family Tortricidae; genus Lathronympha; species Lathronympha strigana. The sequence continues at coordinate 8,149,685 of OX421926.1, read as the reverse complement.
ACACACGACAGTTTGACAATTTGACAGTTCGACTGTCAAATCGTAAGCAACGTCCCATAGAGCGTATAATTTATATGGAAGTTTATTGTAACGTGTAGAGAGTATATAATTGTTAATATTAAAGATTTTAGCGTATTACGTGTTTTATTTTTAACCGCTTTTAAAATGTTGAAGGATTTCCAATTCAGCGATCAATGTATTTTATTCTGATGCAAAATGAGAGAGATGGCTTGTCATTTTCACACTTTAACACTTGGAACATCCATGCGTATCGAAAATTTGTTCTTTCTAGTGCCAAGATCACACCATATGCATACAATAACGTGATGTATACGTATGCGGTGTAGCCTGGCCTTAAGATAAGTGTCCAACAGTTAATCCATAAATAACCATCCAGACGTATTTAGCGGTTATATGAAAATACCGTGTTGCGTCATTATTATGTTATGTCGTATAGCCCCTAGAATAAAAAAAAAACCTGGACTAGTTAGTTTTAAAACCACCGGCGACACTGGCTTTCTAACAATTTACATTTACTCCGTGCATCCATCCAATAAAGCAGGGATTCCCAATCTGTGCGCCGTAGCGCCTAGGGGCACCCTGTCAAGTACAGGCTGCGAAGCGTCCCGCTTTTGTACTACAAAGGGGCGCCGGGACTGAATAAGACTGGAAGCCCCTGCAAAAAGGTATCAATAGACAACTGACATATAACTTCAGTTGTGAAATACGAATTTGACCACGGAAGATTAACTAAAGCATGGAAGTAGTACAAAAACTGTCAAATGACAACAGTTTGGAGCGGCCTTGAAATCGGCAGTGGATTTCGCAAATGTCGTAAGTCTAACCTAATAATGTGCCTATTACGACATTTTTAAAGTTCCACTATTAAAATATGCGACTAAGTTAAGTTGTAATGCATTGATACCGACTACCAAATTATAACGATGTATTTAATTTGGCTGCTTGGACGAATTGCATCAAAAGAGATCAGCAAAACTGTTGTCAACCTACAGAATCGGAGAAATAACAAACATCTCTTTTTGACGCTTCCTTTACTTGATGAGGAAGTGAAGGACGGGTTTATGACTTTCAAATTCAAATTCAAATCATTTATTTTCAGACTCCGGGTCCATAGAGGGTTAGTAGTACAGTATTAAATCTTAAATTAGTTTAAACTAAGGGTTAGTATTTGTGACATTACATTTTTTTTTTACATTTTTTTTTTCTTAGTTTTGACAGGGGGCTTGTTTGATGTTATAGCTCCTAGAGGTTGTCATTAAAAAAAACTAACATTGACCCTTTGAAACCAGCTCCCGCCGCTCCAAACTGTTGACATTTGACAGTTATCGTACTACTTCCATGCTTTAGTTATTCTTCCGTGCTTTGAAACTGGTGGCGCCACAGACACTCCACCACACTCCACAGCTGTAAATGTCTGAAATATGTAACTAGAGCCATCTATAAATATTCAACTTAACTAAACGCGAACGTGGTGTTAAACAGTAAGTACTTAAGTTCGTATGTTACTATTTCTATCTGACACTAGATGGCGCTACTAGTATAAACAGTTTGAGATTGGTCAAATAAGTGGCGCTAAGATCGCTGCATTAGGGCAATTTTATCACTAATTTTACAGACAACTGTTAAAATCGTATAAGCAGATGCCGTAACCTATACACGCTTGCAACAATGCCAGTCGATTTTAGTGCGTATCAAGTAAAAAATATGAATTTCATAAAGACATGCACCTTATCAACAAGCGATGAAGTGGTACTGTTCACTAAAACAAGCACATTTGTAGCTTTTTTCTACTCCAGTACTTCTATCTGTCAATTAATACCACCGTAAAGCGATGCTCAAATGGATTTTCATACAATACATGAACACTGTTTTTTTTTGCAGTTGGCACACGTCTGCCACATTCTGCCACCTTTCGAGATTTTGGTTTTTTTAGCTGTCGTAGAAAAACAAGCGTATGCAACATCTCATAATTGATGAATTAGCAACATTCACATACAGTTCACCCTTTCTTCGTAGTACAACGTCAAAAATCAGCTTTTATTGCTTTTCCGTACAAATCGTATTGATGGCCCCTTAAACTCTTATACCTACCTATTATTACAAAACCCGGCTTTGTCTCGTTTTGTAACGGCGAGCCCCAAGTTTAAAGAACCCTTATTATATCACTGTTGCATAAACTACTATTTTAGAGGCTAACGAAATTGGCAGTGAATATTTTTCCACGTCTCTGGTATTATTCCACTATTATACAGAGTGTATAATATCAACCACATCCTCCTGTTTAATTATAACGCTTCTGTTTCGCTATCACTTATCCGATAAGTTTATTGACGGTAAGTGACGGTAAGTGAACGCAAACAATGTTGATAAACAGTCATAGGTACATTTGCCTAAAGCTGTGTTTCCATCTGAACACATGAATTCGCATGTTAAGCCTATTTTAGTCTAATACGGCAAACAATTTTTACTTAACTTGAGCAAGAGTTGTTTTTAAAGGTAAGTAGATAGGTATGTGCCCAAAGCTTGTCCCAAAGGTTGTCTGGAAGAAATCGCTTTTTAGCGATAAGACCGCCTGTTGTTTGCCTCTGTGTTAATCAAATGTTTGTACCTTGTAAATGTTTTGTTCTTTCTCATGTACCGAGGTGTGCAATAAAGAGTATTCTATTCTATTCTATTCTATGTGGCTAATATTCGTTGAATATAAGTTGATGAACTCCTAGCCTGCTGCTTATCGACTGAGCAGCTGCGTAGGTATTAGGGATGTTGCGGATGCTCTGATTTTATGACATCCGCATATGCGGTTATTAAAAGGCTCACATCCGCGGATACGGATGCGGATGTAAGATTAATAAAAAATCCCAATTATTATAATTTTGTACTATTTATTGGAAAAAAAGGAAACAAATTCGTCTTTTACGGTCGCTATCCGTCAAGGATTATTAGTTTAAGTACCTACTTATAACACTATACCATGGGTTCATAAATAGAGTAAAACCAGGTTATCTCTTCAAGCAAATGAACCGTGTTTAAAGTGTTATTTTAACTCCTATGAAATTATGACGTTTACTTAACATTTTCACATTCTGTGCTATTAAAATGTAGGAAACTTAGCATAGTCGGACTCTATCACAGATTATTTTCACTGCTTGATTCGCAATTTTCCTTTGTTTTATATCTTTCAAAAAGTTATTAAATTTCTCCGTCAGATTCACTCGTTTTGACGAGCAAAAAACAAATGAATAATGACAGTAAAGTATTATTTTCCTATTTATTACTATTTTTATTAAGTAATCTTATGATATTATTTTAAATCCACCAGATATTACATATAAGCATAAAAAATATTATATATTTTTGTATTTGTACAAAATACAAAAAGACTTTCTCCCCGACCTATAAGCTAGCCTTACCTGTAGGGTAGTCAATATAATGCTTTCCCATTTGTAAAAAATATAAATCCCTTCAAATATTTATTATCTGTGGCCAAACATGAGTAAATCAAACAATGTTATCATGTAATGGACAGTAAGTGCTACTGTATTAGTGTAGATAACGTAAAATTGGATCTGTGACCCTATGGGGCATAACTATAACATAAAATAGATAAATCCCTCGCTCGGTCAATTAACAGCAACATTTTGAACCAGCCATCAGTGAATCTGATTGCAGTAAAGGATTACTAATTTATTTTTAGTAATTTTTTTATTTTAAATTTTTTATTTATTTTATACGTCATAGGTCCCTATATATTGTTAATAACAAAGTGTCTAGACTAAATTGCAACGGTTAACACTCACGTATTTTTGTCACAATAGAATAGGCGTGACATGTTTCGACTGCATCGGGCAGTCATCGTCGGACAGAGGGGTGTTGTCACCTTCGCCCGTAAACGGTTATAAATTGAAATACTTAGATCTACGCTAGATACGAAATCTCAGTTTGGGAAATTGGGTCTATCTTGAAGAGGATAAGGAACTCTTGCTACCTACCAAATTTCATTCCATTCTGATGCGAAAACAAGCGGCTAAAAAAAATCCGCCCATGCTTTGTGTAAAGAGCTTTATTTTCAGTAGTTGGTTAAATACGAAACACTAGTATTTAAATCACATACTGTTATCATCTTAATGGACAGTAAGTGCTACCGTATTAGCATTGATAACGGTATCAAGTACCGGTATTAATACACTGGGTATTGCGTTATACCCTAAATACAAATACAGGTCCCATAAATACTAGTTCAGCCTGACACCAGAGGTAGGTCGACCCGAAAGGTAAAGTCAGACAAACATATGAATAGAGCCAAAGTGCCAAAAATATGTAAGTATACAGGACTTTATTGCCTGAACATTGAAGTCTTGTATACATATTTTAGGCACTAACTTATACCTTTTTGAATACTTCAAAAATAAACATTATATTTCAAATACCGTAAGTACTTACACGGAGGTGATTTTTAATGTATCAAAATCGGTTCTATAGAAAATAATTGCAAAGATTCAACTTAAATTCATTTTAAACGGTTCTGTCTTTATTTTTTCAAATTAGGCGTCTTTAATTAAAATTAAAATTCAAACCACCGACGAGTCACAGTCGGGTGGTCCAAAAAAAATAAAGTTGAGAATATTCCTTCTCCGTAAGGTTATTTTTTGTCCAAAATACATATAAGCTAATTATGCCCATTTTTAGAGTATAAAAATCATTCGAAAATCAGGTGATAGCTCGGAACCCTCGGATGTCACGTGACTTTTTCTATAGAAATTGACAGATTTTTTCGTCCCACCCCGTCCCGTCCCGTTCTAGTGTGATCCTTCATCCGTTCTAAAGTGTTTAATTTCAAGAGATATCGTGGTTTGACTTTATGACAAATCGAACAAACACATCACGTACTGTAACCTCCTGACGTGTTACAGACAATATACAGGGTGCTACATATTTACAATACAGGGTGATACATAACGGGAGGTAAGTAGGCGCGATTAAAACAATTAGTGCGGGCGGCGCGCGGCGGCGGCGTGGTGTCGAGCGGAGCGGGAGCGGGGGCGAATTTATGGTGATTTATTTATTTATAGTTTATACATAAAATTATTAGTTTTTCAAACGAGATTAAAGTGGTTTTTAAACATACTTACTAACACGGGTTCTTACCACGTTTTCACGGTTCTCGTGAACATGGAGGTTGTAATATCGCCGAAATGTCGGGAGTTCAATTTAAGTAAAAGCCCGTGTTACAATTAGACTGAGATATTATTGTCCTAAAAGGACGCAGGTAAACTACTGTAACTAGTAGCTGTCACCTCTATTGCTAATGGCTAAACATTCAAGATGTCAACTATTAGGCCGGTGTTGTCGGTGTTGAGCACTCGTGCGTTTACTTTCTTTGAGTTTTTATCCAGACGGAGTTGACAGGCCTACCCCTCTGCCGAATGGGTATGACATAGTATCATACTCATTGTATGGAGTGACGTTTATCTGACATAGCTAATGAAACGCTACGTACGAATAGCTGTTATACATTTAAAGAAAGAAAGAAGAAATAAATTATGATTTGGTTTAAAAACATTACAAGGTTAAGGATAAACAAGTTACCGCTCCCGCTTCAGCGTCCGCTCCCGCTCGCACTGCGCACAACTCGCTCGGAGCGGGTAATTTCGCGGGTAATGGCTCCCCCGGCATATCTTTAATCTGATCGCTAATTGGATGGCGCGCAGGGACGGACTTGGGGTGGTTTTTAACCGACTGCGAAAAAGCGTATTTTTAGAAGTAATTATGCACACATTACTCATAGCTAAATAGTTCTTAAATGTGAGTAGCATGTTGATGTAAAGACATAGTATTTATATGGTAGAAGGATGACGACGTGTGATGAACGTTTTTATACAATTGCGAGAAAGGAACATGTAATATCACCACACGTTGGGCGCCACTTCTTTAGTCTGACCACTGAAATAACACAGTAACAGTAGGTAGGACAAAAAACTATATCCATCCTTATTTTTCGGGGTGGTAATACTAGCGTAAGAAAAAGACAGTATGATGCTCTCTAACCTACTGTTACTGTTCGTTTCGGTGGTCAGACTGGACTTTATATCTTACTCTGTCGCATAAGTGAGAACAGTCAGTTTAGGTATTAATATTGTCTTCTGTTACCGCGATTATTATTCATTGAAATTAAACACCCCGTCAATCCCAGTCAATGACTGAGAGAATTCGCATTCTCTCAGTCATCATCTTAAACCTGTGGAAACGAGTGCTGTATAGGGCTCGAAACGTAGGGTCATGGTGTTAATAAACGCGATTAATCCGTTGTAAAGTGTTTAATTTCAGTTTAGGTATTGTTTGACTCAGAGAATTAGAGACACAAAGAACTTTGAATCAGAGAGCGCTATTCTCATCAAGTCGGTAAGTAAACCTAAGTCGGAAAATACGGAGTCAAAAATCAAGTGAGTAGATTATCCAAGATGGCGGGTGGGGCGAGCGGCCATTTGCGATAATCATGGCAATTAGAGAGAGCTAACTGCCGCGGGAGATAGGCCGGGAGGTAAAGAGAAAAATTGAGTTATTTTTTGTGGGGTAAAACACTTATTTTCAAAATATATACAGTAACTCCTTATTCAGTCCTTATTCTCTCAGTTATGTACAGTAAGTGTAACTTACCTACTACTTTTAGTGGGGTATTTTCAAAATATATACAGTAAGTATAACTTACCTACTCGTACTACCTACCTACCTCTACCTGCCTTAAATCTAAAATAGGTCCTTGAGGCGTTGTACCTAGGATGCTGGCGGCATTTCCTCGTTGTATTGCAATGCTGATACGTTGTGCGAGGAAGCCACCAGCTCTTCGTTCACCAGATTTCTACAACGAACTTGCTTGCGCTGACCCTATGGTCCTAGAGTTTCGACCCTAAATCGTACAAAAATATTTTAACCAAATGATGAAACTATAGGTAATTTTAATCAACTGGTTCATAATATGTATATGATACCTTATACTCTAATCTTAATTTTAGGTACCTAAGAGACAAAATTTTAATTAATTTTGTCACTGATTTTGAATCGCGCTTTCTCAATAAAAATCGCTTAAATACGTACATACAAATAGTATGACATTAGACCAGAAAAACCCTGTTTGAGATAGTAAAAGAAATTATTACGATTTGCGTTAATTGACACCGCAAAAGTCTGTAACTAGAATCATCTTGTAATGTACTAACTTATAATTATAAGCGACTGTTTGTTTCTAAATAAAGTAAAAATAAAAGTACCAACGACATTCATAAGCGTTTTTTAAGCAGTCGTTGTCACAGTCACTGAAGAAGAAAATGAACTTAGATTAATCTATGTAAAGGTGAAATTCGAAAATCAACAAAATTTTGTTACATTAAATATAGCGAGAATACTCGTATCATATCCTATGATATACATACACGTTCCGAAAAACTCATTGGTACGAGCCGGGGGTTGAACCCGCGATCTTCGGATTGAAAGTCGCGCGCTCTTACCGCTGGGCCTACAATTAATTTAGGTATTGCTTAATATTTAAAATTAAACACTTTAGAACGGGTTAATCGCATTTTATTAACACCATACGTTTCGAGCTTCACAGCGCTCGTTTTCACAGAGTTAAGAAGATGACTCTGTGAAAACGAGTGCCGTGAAGGGCTCGAAACGTAGGATCATGGTGTTAATAAACGCGATTAAATTATTATCCGTTCTAAATTGTTTAATTTCAATGAATAACAATCGCGGAAAGAGAAGACATCATCATCATCATCATCATTTCAGCCTGTAAGTGTCCACTGCTGAACATAGGCCTCTCCAATCGAACTCCAGCGCGACCGGTCTACAATACCAAGCATAGCCCTTTCCACCCTTTCCATAGCTCGCTGCGCGACGTTGAGCCTCTGAAAAAGACCTTTTGTGAAGCACCGCGTCTCAGAGCCGTAAGTAGGTAAGTCATCGTCATCACAGAACAGAAGACAACATTGTTGTTAAATAATTAGACAGTGAGTTTTTCCTGCCGGCTCCCGGTCCACCGGCGCCGTCAGCGATCCCCGGACAAATTAAAGACAAGAACACCACTTTTATACCGAAACTGCTCCCCCTTGGCTCGGTGGAGGGTTACGGTGCGGGTTCGATTCCGTCGCAAGCTTTTCATGTACGAAATATCATTTGATATTTACCAATCGCTTTTCGGTGTAGGAAAACATCGTGAGGCCCGATAAGGCCTAGTTTACTCTCCAGGTTGGAAGGTCTGATGGCAGTTGCTTTCGTATGCGCCAAATCTTGGGATTAGTTGCCAAAGCGGACCCCAGGCTTCCCTAGCCGTGGCATTTTCACGTTTTTTATATTTCCTCACCTTCATCTTTTATTTAAATGTTTTGTTTTGCTTACGTTTTAAAATTCTACCTTTTACTCAAACGTATATCTTAATACATAGATTTTAGGTTCAGGCTTAGGCTCCGCTTACCCTGTTGAAATATTGTTCAAAAGCTTAAAGGATTCTATACAAAATGTCACATGACATGCGAAGGCTCCGAGCTATCACGTGATTCTTTCTATAGAAATTGACATATCGTCCCGTCCCGTTCTACTGTAAGTCACCTCATAATATTTTTCGTAGTCACGTTATTTCGGTACGTAATCGATTTAAAAAAAAACCATGTCAATTTCAGTATATAATATACCAATTTCAATTAAACGCAAGCTGAGTGAAGCTACCTGACGGGAGGAAGACAGCACGAGCGAGCGAGACGGATGCGGTGGCGTTAATCAAGTGCTGTTGTTCGCAAGGGACGGATTTGGGAGGGCAAAAAAATAACATTATTTCAAAAATAACTATTTTTTTGCCCGTTAAGTGATTCGGCTCATATTTGAACTTGAAATGTATATTTATCTCATCCAACCCCCTGCCCAGTTTCACGACGATCCGACCAACGATACTGGAGTTGTCGCCAAACAAATATACTAACATACATACATACCTAAAAACTACGGAATGTCCAAGTATATTGAGAGAACTCACGCGCTTCGCTCGCTCTTTCGAATATATCCAAAAAATGTAGCTACTATGATACACCATTTTAGCATCCGTGTTTAATCCCGCTTATCCAGGGAAACTGGGGTCCGCTCGATTACTTAACCCAAGAAATAATTCAAGCATTTTTGCTTGGCAGAAACATGGTTTGATTCTAGTTGTTACAAATAGGAATGTGATTGAATTAATTTTCTCCCAGAATTAAAAATACAATCTCTTTTTCTCTAATTAAAATAAAATGGTGTGTGAACTCGCAACTCCCTGACTGATAAGGGCGAATTTTTATTTTCTGGTCCGCTCTTTTTCGCATCAGATATGAATGAAATTTTGTATGTAGGTAGAGTTCTATTCTACGCTAGATAGATACAAAATCCCAATGTTCTATTAAATTTCCCACTGAGTTACAAAACTATTACCATACGTAGTTTCGTAACTCAGTGGAAATAATAGTGGGACATACTGAGAAATTGGGCCTATCTTGAAGACAGTAAGGAACTTTTCCTACCTTCCAAATTTCATTCAAATGTAACGCGATAAAAAAAAAACAACAAAATAAAAATCCGCCCCAACCCATATTCGAACTTAAAAAACTTTTTATCTCTACCGCGAAAGCAGGAGATCGCTGGTTCGATCCCAGCCCTGCTCACCGGGGATCTTGGTCACATTTTCTGTAGTATATGACATATCTTTCAATTTATAATTCTCTTACTGCTTGTCATTTTAACATGGTTCTAGAGTGGCCTAGGGTTCCAATTGGTTGACTGTATTTACCACTCATGGTAAGCCCACTGGACCACTTAATCATCCGATCTCAGACAATTTCTAGCCCATTTCCCATGACACCTGTCAACTCAAGCACCTCCTGTCAGCTGTCAGATAAGCACCCAATATGAATTATTTGCTTTTTAAAACGTGGTTATCTGTTTGAGATAAGACGTGGGTTTTTCTCTTTCAGAATTATCAAAATCTGATTGGTAATGGCGATGTACCTAACTAACTTAGTTGCACAATACAATTGTAAAGCACCAATCAAATCATTTATTAAATGATCGATTCATGTTTTTTCTTTAAGTAGTGACACTTAGGTATATAAATTACTAGCTTTTGAAAGAGACAAAAAGTAGCCTATGTCACTCCATCCCTTTGCCTATCTCCACTTAAAAAATCACGTCAATTCGTCACTCCGTTTTGCCGTGAAAGACGGACAAACAAACAGACACACACACTTTCCCATTTATAATATTAGTATGGATATGGATAAATTGAAAGAGATGTCATATACACTACAGAAAAATAATCTAGTTGAAAATAATCTGTAAAGATTATCTAGAAGGCATCACTAGACGTATGTCTGAGCTGTAGGATTGGCGGAACGTATATAGATACCTTAAACGTTTCAAATAAGAAAGGATTGCATATACTTAGGAAATTTCGTGCCGTGATTAACTCAGTGGTTAGGGCGTCTGCCGCGAGAACAGGAGGTCGCTGGTTCGATCCCAGCCGTGCTCACCGGGGGTCTTGGTCACTTTTTTTGTAGTAGATATATGACATCTCTTTCAATTTATAATCAGATGCAAAACCCTAAAAATAAAAGATTTTCGACATTTTATTTTACCACTTTGTCGCATGATCGATATTTTTTTTTTTTTTTTTTTTTCATACAAATTTCACAGTATTACAGTATGACACCAAGGCACTGTGAATTGCAGTTTTACGTACTTAATGTACTGACATTAAAAGTCTTATAAATTAAATAACAATCAACAATATTCACTATAGCTTTAATAGCTGATTGAAGACGCTCGGTCATCCATCACCTCACATAACCTTTTACACTCAAAACATATCGTCTTCCAGCTACTAGCAAAAACATCGCACTCCGGTGCTGACTTGAGGAGCGCGTTTAAATAATTTAAAGCACGAACCAGCGGTGAATTCATGTACGCCACAGTGCGCGCCTTAGGAACTGCTAGTAATTTACGATTGCGTGGTCTAAAATTAGTTCTAGACAGAGAAGGTACGTAGAGGCGTACCAGCTGAGAGACCAGCTGAGGGCAGTCTGAATCCCCACGTAAAATTCGGCAGGCTAAGATCACAAGCGCATAATTACGCCTCACTTCTAGGGAGTTGAATCCCAGCGTGCCAACAAATACTTTGTCGGGTAAAGGAAGGGATAGTACCCGTACATCTTTTTATATAAAAATCGTAGAAATGTTTTTTGAATTTTCTCCAGAAGCAAGGCGTAAGTGAACTCGTGGGGATTCCACACCACGGACGCTGCCTCTAGTTTGCTCCTAACCAGGGCGGTATATACAAGTTTTATGACTGAAAAGCTATCGAATTCCCGAGCATTGCGGATGACAAACCCCAGTCTTCGATAGCAGTCGGTGGCTAGGGTTTTCATGTGAACGTGAAAGTTGAGGTGTGAGTCAAATAGGACACCCAGGTCCTTGATAGTATCTACCCGTTCTATGGATACTGTACCTAGCAGGTAATTGACAGTCAAAGGATTACGAGCACGGCTAAAAGACACAAAGCCGACGAACTGACGAAGCTGAGAAGACGGAGCACTTCTCAGGGTGGAAAAGCAGTTTGTTTGCGATACTCCATTGATGGATTAGGTCGATATCTTCCTGGAGCGATTTACAGTCAGCTAGTTGCTGCACACCATAGACGAGCTTTAGGTCATCAGCGTAGAGGAGACATTGGGCATATTTAGGGAGAGACGCCAGGTCGTTAATCATGACCCCGAAAAGAAAAGGACCCAAAATAGAACCCTGGCTTACTCCAGAGCGAGTGTGGTACGGGTTGGAAACGAAGCAACCGTGCTGCACGTACTGCTGCCTGTCGCGTAGATAACTAGCAAAAAACCGAAGCAATTCAGGCGAGAAACCGATATTGCATAGTTTCTTAAGTAGTATGTCGTTATCTACGCGATCGAAAGCTTTTTTAAAGTCAAAGTACAGCACGTCTACCTGCATCCCCTTGTCTAAATGCTCAGAGATAGAGTCTGCCAGTGTTAAAAGATTCGTCTCGACTGAACGCCTGGGCCTAAAACCATGTTGCGAGTCACAGAGGTAGGTGTGTATTTGAGAAGCTAGATGTTTGTTAATAACAGTTTCAAACAACTTAGCAATAGATGAAAGAATTGCTATAGGACGATAATTCTCAACCATGTTTCCATCGCCCGATTTAGGTATCGGCCGCACCCTTGTAACCTTCCACTGATTTGGGTATACACCGGTGCGTAGAGCCAGGTTGAATATATGGGATAGGGGGAGTTTTAACCAGTCTTTGCAACCCTTAAGTATATACGCCGGAAAAGCATCAGGACCCAGAGAGCTTTGGGGCTTTAGGCGAGCTATGCCAGATTCTACATCCTGAGGAGATATTGTAGCAATGTGAATTAAATTGGAACTGTTTGTTTCGTCCTGCTTAATAGTCTCAGAATGATCAAGTGAAGGTACGCAGGGAAGAAACATGCACGCTTGAGAAGAAGTCTGCGAACGCTTGGGCTGCCCTTACGCCCTCATAAGGATTTCCATCGTATAACACTCTGGTCTCGAATCCACCCTTAGACTTAAGATTCTTCATATGCTGCCAAAAAGCGCGAGGGTTACTTTTTATATTATTTTGAACCCTGGCAATATAATCGTCGTAGGCTTTTGATGTTCTGCTTTTTATATTTGCCCTAAGTTTAGAAAAGCTAGCATATACTTCTTTATTTCCAGTGCGTTTCCATTTACGGTGAAGGAAAGCTTTCCGTTTAATGTCAGCAATGAGATCTGCTGTAAACCAAGTTGGAAACACTCTGGTGGGTTTGTTAGGCCTTGTCTTCCTAGGAATGCAATTATCAAAAATGCCATACATCAGATCATAGAAGCGATCTACAGCGACATTGGAATCTCGGGCTTCCAGGACATCCACCCAGGACGCCTCGGTGATCAGTCGATAGAGAAGCTCGTAATTGCCCTTGGGAAAATTCCATGTACTGTAAATTATATGTAATATTCATACCAAATTACGGCTTTCTAGTACTACCTGGTCACTTAGCTAAGCCGCAGACGGACGGACGGACAGACAGACATGGGGAAACTATAAGGGTTCCTAGTTTACTACAGAACCCTAAAAACGACGACGTATAACTAGTGCTTTGTTTTCTTCATTTAACCTTTATCAAACAAAAGAACCTTTACATACAAAAGGCGGACTTAATGCTAAGAGGCATTCTCTACCAGCCTTCCTTTAAGCAAAATTAAGAATTTGATTAGTATTCTATACCAATTGATATTTTTCTACAATATTCCACGAAAGTACGAAACAGACGTCCACAATACACTATTTGCCACAAACACACAAACGATTCCCATAGATTCGCGGCAAACTTTCACATGCCCACAATCGCATTATCGTAATGTTTGTTTGTCTGTTTGTCCGATACCGCGAGTCAACATTATTGTGATGCTGGTGTAATCTATATTTTTAATCGACCAATGCAAACAGGAATGAGAAATGTAAACAGTCAGGTGAATTACGCGTGTTTGGCAAATGTTTGGGTGTAAGTAAGTATATTAGTATTTTAGGGAAAATTTTAAGGTAATAATAAATAAATATTATGGGACAATCTTACACAAATCGACCTAGTCCCACGGTATGCTCAATAAGGCTTGTGTTGTGGGTACCAGGCGACGATATATATAATAGACAGATACATATAAATACTTAAATACACAGAAAACATCATATATTCGTGATAAACACACAAATAAATGCCCTGACCAGGATTCGAACCCGAGACCTCCTGCTTCATACGCAGGGTCACTACCAACTAGGATAGGAGGCTGTTAAGGTAAGTTAGTACCAAATTTTTTAAATTATATAGTTGAAAGAAAAATGGAAAAATTCTCTGCCTCGAGCGGGATTTGAACCCACGGCCTTACTTGGACGTCATGTCCCACTCCGTCCCGTCCAGTCCAGTCCCGTCCCATCCCGTCCCATCCCGTCCCATCCCGTCCCATCCCGTGCTAGTGTGAGTCATCCTTAAGTATATACAATTTTCGCAACGTTCTTATTTCAAAGAAAAATTATCTCGACTTATCGGGTTTGACCGCTTGTCCGCTTATCTATATGGTCTAAATAAGAGTAAGTTGTATTTAAGGTCCAAGGAAGTAAGTGTACTCTTGTAAACATATGTCTTATAATGTAAAATACTGCTTTGTCACATACTTCTGTTGTTTCTCCAATAAAGAAAATAAAATAAAAATAAAATTAAGGGCGGTAAACAAGAAATAACAAACTAGTGTAAATTTAAGTTTAACACGAGTTCGTAATTCTTGTACCACCAATGATACATACAATGTTTTTCATCACATTTGTGAGGAAATAAATAAACATACTAGGCAGATACACAAACAATAATTATTAGCGGTAGTGTAGTAACCTAGTAACACAGTCCACAGTACTCCGGGCTGAGCGGCGGCTACGTGCGGCGTCCGCGTGGGGCGCAGGTCCTCCGGGAGCCCCGGGCGGGTGGTAAAGAAGTATGAGAATCCATTACGAGTTACGACCTCGGGCTTAATACATGCATATAATATCACCATTTACGAGTAAGTGTGATGAAAAACTAGAAGAATTTATGATAAAAAGAGCAACACATTTTTTAAATACTTTTGTTCAGCATTATCGTATCATGAGGATTACACAAATTCGAATATTACGAATTCTTTGTCCTGTAACCGTCTTTTAGCTGTGATGATGATGATGAGATTACCAGTAAGAGTAAGTATCTATATCGAATTTCCAGATACGCGACAGCGTATCTGGGAACAGATATGTTATCAGTGAGATGTTGAATCACTGTGATTCATGTTACAGTTTCACAATAGTAAATAGCTCGATCTTTCAGACAGTCAAGGCAATACATTATATGCCTACACCTGGCCATAAAGTGCCCTTTGAGTGCTACGCGTACGGAAAAATCCAATTTCTGCCCAAGTGTAGGCATAAAAATTAGCATCTAAATTAGCCATGCATAAAAATGGACCCTACCCCACTTCAATAAGAATTTTTAATCATCTACCGAACCAAATAAAAAGTGAGCCTAGTCAAAATAAATTTATAAATGATTTAAAACAGTTTCTAGTGGAGAAAGCCTACTATACGGTCGAGGAATATCTGGAAAGCCTATAAAAAAGAGAATATGTAAATGAAATGTTTTATTACACATAATTAATTAATGTTTAAATTTATTATTACATTCAAATTTTTTAACATATAATATTGTATTAATTTAATTTTACTTGTACCAATATCATTAGATATCGCAATCAATTAAATATTGTAAATACTGTTATTTTATTATGTAAAGTTTTAGTATTAAGATATATTGCAGTGCCCTCACAGGGTTGTGTTGAGACGTAATTTAATTTATTTATATAAGGCCTTTTGTAAACACACAATGCAAGGAATAAATGATATGATATGATATGATAAAATGATGTACCTAACACGTGAGGTAATAAATAAAGCCCTTGATTGCATATTTACGTTCCTCGCTTGCAGCAGGTACAATGCCTCAAGGAGCTATTTTAGATTTAAGGTAGGGTAGAGGATCCAAAAGATGAACAACCCCCAATAGATGAACGTTGTTCCTAAAAATCCCAATAATTAAATCCTGACGTACTTTACAAACTTAGGAATATTTTTTACTAAAACTTTAACATTTTCCCTTCATAGACCTTTAAACTTTTAAATAATAGATCAGTGTCTGTGGTTGTGAGAGCTCACCGAAAATATGCCTCGCGCCGAAATCGCCGTTTGTATGGAATTCTTATTAAGAATGGCGCTTCAAAATTTAAGGAGTTAAATTCGTATAAAATTGAATAATGTTTCTACTGACATGCTTTTGCTTGGTAACGATTGTAGACTAATCCCGCTACCCTTTACGTTATTAATAAAGGCATAATTTAACTTATTTTATTAAATATTAACTGTTCAAGTTATGGTTCCAATATTGTGTGATTTATCCAATAGGTGAACAGCGTTCAACTTTTGGGTAAATGTTAGTTTTTTGAAATACTTATATAAATCCTAACGGTAACGGTAGATACTCCATTTATGTCTTAAATTTCTAGTTTGCTGTTCCTTGATTTTTTGACTAAAAGATGAACGGAACTTTCCTTGTCTAACTCAATTATTACGGGGCATATTTTATTATGGAAACGGAACTGTTCACTGGATTAAACTATACCTAAAACATGAACTAAGATAATTTACTAGTCTTACATCTATTGGGCTGCATTTCAATACATGAACGATTGTGTTACTTTTCTTAGTTCATTTCATCAACATCGTGCCCAAAACTTGAACGAACTAAATTTATTCGTCTTCCTATACTACCGTTCATCTATTGGTGCCGAGCCGTTCATAATTAGGGTACTCCCTTTTGCATTTTTACTGGTTCATCTTTTGGGGTAAAAATGTTCAGAGTTAGGGCACTTTGTTCATGTTCTGGGGAAATTGGGCCATTTCGGAACATAATCATTTTTATAAAAATATTGGATAGTTTAAAGAGGGTTTGGAATAGTTTAATCTAAACTAGACTATATGTAGTATAGTATAAAAAAATAAATCTTAGTGAAAATTGGTTATAACATACGTAAAAAAAATACCAAAGTGAGGTAAGTCGCTTAATCGTTCATTTATTGGTTCCCCTACCCTAGGTAGAGGTAGCTTGGTAAGTTACACTTACTGTAGGTATATACAATTGTAAAGCACGAATCAAATCATTTATTAAATGTATTTAATAAATGTTTTGATTCATGTTTTTGAAGTAGTCACACTACTATATACCTACCATTGTATATACTATATACAGTATATATTTTGAAAATAAATGTTTTATTCATAAAACAATTGAATTTCCATTTTACTCGTGCTTGCTCGTTTGCCCTCATTAGTGCAACGAAAAATTTAATAATTCTAGTTAAAATAAATGGCCCAGCTTCTTAACGGGCCATAATGCAGAACTTATCCAATTGCCGCCAACTGTCCCCTTCAATTTGGGAGCCATTACGCGCAACTTCTGACGTTTGTGAGTGGCCATCTTGAGAAAGCAGGTAAGTAAGGTTTTTGAAAAAATGGGGATGTTAAAGTATGAATTAAATAATAATAATTGTCTTGATTCATGTTTTTTAACTAGTTACACTATATATATAAATTAAAAATTGTCATACCCAAATATAATAACAATGGGGGGATCACTTTTTCTGTATTATATGACATCTCTTCCAATTTATAATTTTCCTAAATACAGTTAACATGCCTATTTAATAATAAGTATAACATTTAAAACTTTCGCGATTTAAACACATATTAAACATAATTATTAAACGGGTCTAACGCGAATTAATTTGTTTACCTTATTTACCGACGTTTCGACACAGGTTTCACTGGTCATGGTCGCGGCTGACTGATGTCCCAGCAAAATGTCAAAACAGAGATTTGTGTAACTACCCAACGAAAAGTCTATGTAGAAATTTGGGGTAAACCACAATTTTTAAACTACCCACAAAACATATGTTAATTATTGTCAATAGTCCGACATACGACACTCACAATATCCCCGCGTACATCCGAAGATATATCCCGTGGCTGCAACTTCTGGATCACTGGTCCCCAAGTTGGTGATAAGTTAAAACCATCCTCCCTATTAAAATTTCTAGGGTGTTTCTTGATTTCAATTGCCTCTCGAACTACTCGAGGATAATAATGGCAAACAAATTAATTCGCGTTAGACCCGTTTAATAATTATGTTTAAATATGTATTTAATAATACATTACCTACGACAACCAATTATAAAAAAACCGAATAAAAAACATAACTAATTTGGAACTCATTCTGCCATAACCGATAGAAAATAATAATTTCGGCGTCAAAATTAATTTTCCACCCATTTCACCGAACAAAAATCCCAATTTGTAACCAAAGCGGCCCGGGAGCATCAATTACGGAGAAAACCACTCACTCGCAACTTGTGACATAAATAACCCAACTTGTCGCCTGTCTCTTTCACTCTTGTGGGTGAAGTTGTGCGCCGTCCCGTTCTGGCGCGCGCTGATTGGCGGGAAACTTAGCGCCCGCCCCTAATTTGGTGAAACAATGGATGGAAAAAGTGGATTGTCTCTATCGCGTAGCCATGTTGGTATTAGGATCGCTAGGATACGAACAATTTTATTGTGAGTTTTAACTTTTTGAGTGTTTTCATGTAAAAAAATGATTTATCTAAAATTATGTAGAAGAAAATATTCTAAATAAGTAGGTAAGTATCTACAGTCGGATCCTAAGCGGGCATAACAACATGATTGTTTGTTACATTAATTTTCGTTTTTTTTGTCATTAATTTTGGTTATTTATAGAGGTTAATAGAGGCAAGATTATAAGAGCTATTATAGCTACTTCTACACACCTCATAGATTCGAACTAATGAACATGGGTTTTTACCACGATTTTTTGTTTAAATCGCGCTCCCGATATGACTACCTACCTATCCACAAGTGTCGTCTTCAGCTTTCTCGTGGTGTGTACCTAATGGTCGGACTTATTTTTAGTAAATGGCGCTATACCTACGTACCTACTTAATAATCATAATTTTGACAAGGTTTCCTTTACAGGAGTTAGTATGAAACTCCATGTCCTAATGCCAAATGTCAACTCATTAGAGATCGAATTCTACCAGATTTTGATAATTTAATTGATATACCTATAACATAACATCCACTACTGAAAGTTTAGTAGATAGGTACCTGCCTAACCATCACATCATTACTTCAGCCGAAAGACGTCCACTGCTGGACATAGGCCTCCCCCAAAGATTTCTACAATGACCGGTCCTGCGCCACCCGGATCCAGCCAAGACCACCGGGGGATGGGCAGCAGCATCCCTGTATAACGGTGGAGACACTGCGATCGCCAACCCGCATGCCAAGCGTGGCGATTAGGTATGGCAAAACCCACCAAATAATGATAAGTACACCTAACCATAGGCAACCCAAGAATGTTAGTTTAACACGTTTTTTGTTCTCATTTAAGTACAGTCATCCCTTTCTCCCTTACACTATTTAGTCCCTAGCCCTCAGCAATCCTGTTTATAGACAGAGACGAACAAATCAGCCGTCAGATTTAAACTCACTTCTCTCACAGGTGAATACTTTGTAAATTATACATAACGATTTCGATTTGAATTTACTAGCGTTATGATTTTTTACAGAATGGTTAGCAATAGTTTGACATGACCTCCGATGGCCCAAATTGCAAATTAATAATAAAAGGTTTCTTTGTTCTAATCTAGGTATAGCTGTCTCTTTCTCACTCTCGCTATTTATTTCCGACCCCCTAGCAATCCAGTGACACTCCCGCCGCGAGACAAAGGCGGGTAAACTTAGTTTTAAGTACGAATCAGCCGTCAGATCTAATTATCTGTATTTTGAGCGGAGAGTCGCAATAGTAGGTACATTACGATTGATACGATACAAGTGCGAATAGGAGAAAATTCGCAATGAGTGGCGATAGCATAAAACACGAACAAAGGGAGTGTTTTAAATCAACAGTGTTTTAAATCAACACAAGTATGCCCTTTGAATTTTTGACATAGGCACAAAAGTTCTCATTATCGCACTAGAGCGTTAATATAGCACCACATGTACTGTAAACTGTAATAGTACATTACCTAACTAGTGCGGTAAAACAAAGAAAGGCCGAGATCGCAGATGTTTGCGCCCCGAGCTGCAAGCGAGGGACGTAATTATTTGTGTGATAAACACACAAATAAATGCGCTGACCAGGATTCGAACCCGGAACCTCCTGCTTCGTAGGCAGGGTCACTACCGACTAGGCTAGGCCGTATATGATTAGAAAAAAATGTAGTAGAAGTAGTAGAATATAGACAAATCCTTAGGAGAACTCAAATGGCCAAATCTGCTATGAGTAAGAGGACGCGAATATGTCAGGATCGAAAAGTCTCTACTACACGAACTGATTTTTAGGGTTTCGTATCCAAAGGGTACACTGAACTCCGCCGTTCGTCTGTTTGTCCGTCCGTTTATCACCAGGCTGTATGTCTAGAATGATAGTTAGACAGTGGACATTATCACAGATTATGTATTTTTATTGCTATGACAACAAATACTAAATAGCTCAATTAAAAAGGTCTCATACAACAAACGTGATATTATGCCCTTTTTAAAAATAATGGTACCTAGGTACGAAAGTTACGAAATCCTTGGCCAGTTTTTCTCTATACCTAGCTCAGAATATCACCAGGACAATCGTCATCAGAAAGCAATAAAAGAAAACGTTGCATATCCCATGGACAACTAAGAGGACAAACGTTTCCTTCCTTCAGCAGCTTAGGATCCGGAGTATCCGGACAAGACTATCCACCACTTGCTACCATAGTAATCTAAAGTTGTAACTTAACCAGGTACTTCAAATAAGACTAAATAAATTAAAAAAAAAGAGTTTTAGCTATTAGGCCCACTTGCACCACCCAGGGTTAACCGCAGACGCGGAGTTAAGCCGTCAACTTCCATACATAAATACAAAAAAACGCTTAACTCCGTGTTGTACTCGTAAATGGCCTTGAAGGAATAAATTATAAATCACATTCTTTTATATTCATTAAAAAAAACTCAAGTGACTAGATGTTTGTTAAAACTCGCTTATTTTATAATTAACTATTCTCCTTAGTGAATTCAGTACAAATAAAATCCTACAATGCAAATAATTAAAACAAAAAGACTCCGCGCTCAAGCATAAACCCAACAATCTGCGACCACAAAATTACCATTCCGAAAGAAAATTAAAGCTAAACGGTTAGGTTGGCAACGCTGCGAGAGCGAGACGCGCTCATCATAACAACGAAGAAAGAAAGAGATACGAAATGGGCGGAGTTACAATGTCACCAACATAAAGAGGTCTTCCGTTCTTCCTTTGGCTAAAGTTTGACAAGTAGATTAGGGGATTTTGTATTGATGTCGAGAGTTCTAGAGATACTGGCCGCTTAGTACCGCCTCCATACAAGCGATATGGGTAGATAATAGGCATTGAGGATATTTTTAATTCAGTAGTTACGTACTTTCGCGCGCGGGTGACGGTTTGGATTTTGAATATAGAACGCGGTGTGAAGTGAAGTGTTGTGAGTGGAAGTTTTTTTTTATTGGGTGTGAAGTAAGTTCATGGATTTTTTTATATTGTTTGGGTAAACGATTTATTTGTATGAATAATTTTAAAATGACAAAGTTACATGAGTTTATATTCAGATATACCTAATAACTTTGTTAAATATATTTCTACTTAAATGAACTTTTAAAATAAAAATATAATATACTAAATTAAGTTCAACAAATTACATATGCAAGCTGATATTGATAATTTTGAAATTGTTTTAAATAGTAATAAATCTTAAGTTAAAAGTCACAAGTCACAGTCTTAAATCCTTAGGCACTGATTGTGCCTAAGGATTTAAGAGTAGTTAATTATAAAGAAGATTGTCAGATGACAGACAGACGAGTAGTTATATTATAGTTTCAAGTTAGTTCAAGTTTCAAAATCTTTAATGTCATAGAACACATGTCAAGAATAATAAAAATAAATTAAATTTAAATAACACAATATCATTACAATTAAAAATTAAAATAAAAATAAAATAAAGTAACAATAAAAAAAAAGAGAAAAGGTAATTATATATGTCAAGTATACATTTTAATTATATATGTCACTCATATTGTAGTATGCTTTCTCAATTAAAAAGTTCTTAAGCTTCTTAACAAACAGCTCATAAGAAGAGGCCCCCTTGATTTCCCGGCTCAGGCTATTATATATTTTTATGCCAACTACCCTCAGTGAGTTCGAGGATTTTGCTAGCCGGACTAACATCGGATTTAGGTCACGCCCAATGTCTCTCTGATCAGGGCGTCGTGTATTAAATTCCTTTAAGTGCATCCACATGTATTTTGCAACTATATTTCGTATTATTACATTTATTACTAATATTATAAATGAAATAGCAGTATAGTCTGATAAAACAAGTCTCATACAATGGGTTGTGTTCTGAAGAATTGTTTGACATGATGCCAACGTCCACTTTTCACCATCGCACCGCTCGCCATCAACAGGGCCATCAAAATGGTCGCGCACTGTGCGGTTTCAGAGGAATTTCCTCCCGCGGACGCTCCGGCTGTGGAATGAACTGCCGAGGTTATCCCGAAAGATTACAATCAAAAAGGAGTATACAAGATTTTAATAGGTCGGCAACGCGCATGTGACCCCTCTGGAGTTGCAAGCGTCTATAGGCTACGGTGACCGCTTTCCATCAGGCGGGCCGTATGCTCGTTTGCCACCGTATGTCAACGTGGTATATAAAGAAAAGTAAAAAAAAACTATGTCTTCCTTTCTTTCGGAATCCCCATACAAACGTAAGGAAATGACAGTATGACTATCCCTGACTGGGTATGGGGAATGAGAACATATCGTTATCAGACTACTAACATATAATTTAAATATCTCAACTCAACGCATGTTTCTGAGTCTCCATGATTTCGTTAAAGAAACGCATATTAGTTACGTCGCTACAATCTAATTACTAAAGTAAGTAACTAAGTATACAGGGTGGAATTCCACATGACACACATTGTTGAGTTCGACTAAGTAACGGAATTTCTAGAGCCCATCAATTATTAAAAAAAAAAATTTTTTTTTCTAAAGTAAATTACAGTTACAAATAGTGGATGGACCCGAAAGTGGAGGTCATAAAGTCTTTAGACTAAAATACTGTAAAAAAATCGTATGCATCGAAGCGGTCCGACGGCGAATTCTCAATTTTCTAATTAAAAAAAAAAGCCACTGGCTCAATTAAGAGAAATATTTCAATAACACTCTTAGGTAAGGTAACCTACCAATAACCAACTATTTTACTTGGGATCCCTAATACACCACATTTCTCAAATCTATAATTAATACCTTCTTAGGTAAACTTAACTTATTATTATTTTTAAATTACTTATTTATGGTAAGTACGTACAATTAAGTATAGTAAAAATAGGAACTTAATGTCATTGTCCTACAACCAGGAAATAAATAAACCTTAATATAAGATACTTACAAATATTAACAATAACAGCACATAAAATCCCATTTAAACTGGATTTTGGTTATTCTTGCTACAATTTCTAAAAATAACACTAAGTATATTTTTATTGCTATTCAATTTGACAAATTTCTTAGGTAATTTTTATCATCGCATCGCGAAAAAAAAGCAATCACTTCGCGTTTCCCAACGGAACCCTCTATAACACAGTGTAGGAATTTTGATTTGTCGTTTTTCAGCCCTAAGGGTAGAAATACGGCCCCCGAAGGGCCCGTATGTTTTACCTTTACGACATTATTGTAGGGACGTTGCCTACTTATGTTATGTTACGCCATAGTAGTGTGTTTACGACCTTTGTGTCAATGTCAGTTTAACGACGCAAAAATGGTTCAAATGTGCATTGAACTGCACTTTAAAACGGATTATTCGCGTTTATTAACACCATGCATGACCCTACGTTTCGAGCGTTATATGATGACCTGTATTTCGTAATTATATTAATAATGTTCGTACCATTATCTGTTGCTTAATCACATCCTGTATACATATGCAGGATTTTAGAACTAAGAAATACAACAAAAACAGTCAGTGTCGTAACTGAACGAGCGAGCGAAGCAAGCGGGGTTCTCCGATACAACTGGAACACACGTTTATATAGGTATTTGTTCGACGATAACTTGAGTTATACGTACGTGAGTTATACGTATGGTCATGGTGTTAATAAACGTGATTAATCCGTTCTAAAGTGTTTATTTTCAATTGAAACGAGATATTTACCATGTAGGTATATTTGTTTCTCCAAGCTCCGGATATTTCGGCACTGTTACAAGTGCCATGTTCACGGTGTAATTTCAATTGAGCTATAATATAGGTAACTAATATTTAAAACGGGATAATTACCATGTAATATGTTTGTTTTATTGACATGCATGGTAATCATCCCGTTTTAAATATTGTTTTCATCACACCTGCTCGTAAATGGTGATATTATATGCAAGCATACTTACACTTAAAGAGCGGTATTATTCCCATGGTTTTAAAGGATTCTCATACTACTTTACCGCCCGCGCGGAGCTCGCGGAGCACCCGCCCCGCACGCGCTCGCAGCACGCAGTCACTCCGGAGTACTGTGGACTGTGCAACTACACTACCGCTTATCATTATTGTTTCTTTACCTGTATAGAGTTTATTTTTTTCCTCGCAAATGTGATGAAAAACATTGTGTGTACCACGGGCAGTAAGGGGATTACTAACTCGGGTCATTTAAAGCCCTCGTAAGTAATGCCTTTCTTACCGCCCTAGATGCACAATGTACTATTATAATGCAAATGACCATGTTAGGTTAAAATTGGATACATAACCTTAGTACCTATCGTTGATCGGATCGTCATAAAAATTGCAGGTAGGTAGGTAGTAACATTAGACAATTTTTTTAAAGTTCAGACATGAATCAAATCAGCCAAGGGTTACCGAGATATAGGTGTCGCGAGTTCACATTCTGGACGAAACACTAGTTACGAAAGTAAATACACATGTCCATTTCGAGGAAGTAATCTTTTAATATTTCTGGTTAATTACCTTGCTGTATTAGTATTATAATGTACCTTTTTTTAATACTACTACGGTGACAAACAAGCATACGGCCCGCCTGATGGTAAGCGGTCACCGTAGCCTATGGACGCCTGCAACTCCAGGGGTGCTACATGCGCGTTGCCGACCCTTTAAAAAAAGGAGGATTCGCTGTGTTGACAGCTAAAGGGGCAAGCTTTGCTCCGTGGGTCCCCAGCTAAACACAGTGAATTTGGAGCTCTAACTGTAATTTGCCATGAATAAATATTATTCTCCTTTTTTCTATTTCACATTATTTTTTTCGGGCTTCGGTTTAAAGAATATTTATTGTCCAAATAAATTTACAAATATTTGACTTATAAGACAATATTTATATAGTAGGTATTAATAATAACAAAAGTTTAGCAGTAAGCAAGCATGCAGACATATTAATTTATGTTTTATATTTATGTTAAAAGAGATCATATATATTTGATATTGATGATACTTGATATTACAATATTGATAATACAATATCATATCAAGGCAAGAAGTGTTTTCATCGCCTAAAGGATGTATCACACTAGCACGGGACGGGACACATGACATCCGAGGGCTCTGAGGTATCAACGTGATTCTTTCTATAGAAATTGTCAGATTTTCCCGTCCCGTCCCGTACTAGTGTGAGTCATCCTTTATTCATAAAAATATAACAGACCTAATTTGCATTGAAATATTTACTCTCATCAATTTACATTTACTTTATTTAACTTGAGAAATTATTTAAATATTCCCCAGGTTTATAAAAGCATCGTAATCTAACAATACCGTGTAAATTTATTCAAGATAAGATTTCGGAATAGGTACTCAAAGAATTGATGATTCTCAAATAAACGTAGCCAATGGGTAATTTTTTAAATACGAAATTTCAGGGATCGACAATTATTGACGATTTTTATTACTTGACTAGGAACACAAAAGTAAGTTTAAAGTTTGATACATAGTGCTGTTACAATTTCCCCGGTTTTATAGTACATAACTTTTAAAATTAAAGTAAATAGATGGGGTTTTCAGAAAGAAGGGTACCATTTTTAAGAAAATGGGTGCTAAATTTTCTATACAAAACAAATGAGTCACGCTAGTAACGCACCAAACAAACTTTTTGAAAAAACGCGTTACGAATCTGACCAACAAAAAGGAACACGAGCTCTTTACTTTTTTAAATCAGTAGTACTCGTGATTCTGGTTATACAAAACCAACTTCATAGGTACCTACATAAAAAAAAACCAGCCAAGTGCGAGTCAGACTCGCCCACCGAGGGTTCCGTACATCATAAAAATGATTAAAAATTTATTGTTAAACCCCCCCCCTATCCCCTTTTTATCCCTTAGGGGATGAATTTCGGAAAACGCGGAATACGGTTTTCTTATATATTAATTATCAGAAAGTCTATAAACGAAGTTTCCAAGTCTGCAACTTGAAACATTATTCACACCTCATATAAACTTTCAACCCGTTTTTTATCCCTTAGGGTATGAATTTTGAAAAACGCTAAATATACTTTTCTTGTATAGAATCAAAGAGTCTATAAACGAAGTTTTAAGTCTGTAAATTAAAAAAAAATACATCTCATACTTGCTTTCAATTCCTTTTTTATCCCTTAGGGGATGAATTTCGAAAAACGCTAAATATACTTTTCTTGTGTAGTATCAAAGAGGCTATAAATAAACGAAGTTTTAAGTCTGCAACCTGAATATTGATCACACCTCATACAAACTTTCAACCCCCTTTTTTTATCCCTTAGGGGATGAATTTCGGAAAACGCGGAATACCCTTTCAAGGGACCGTAGACCTTAGTATATAGTTTAAATTTCAACTCGATACCTCCACGCACTCCCGAGATAAAGGGTCTTGACGGACGGACGGACGGACGGACGGACGGACGACAAAGTCATCCTATAAGGGTTCCGTTTTTTCCTTTCGGGGTACGGAACCCTAAAAAGGGAACTGGAACACCTTAATTTGAAAATACGTAAATCACATATTTTTATGGTTACGTTGTAATTGTAATGGAAAGAAGATTTCAGAAGATAGATACCATGATCATAATTCATAACACATACGACAAATTACGATATTTTTTTGTTGAAAAATCAATTACAACTGATCTTGTTAATAATAATTACCCTTTAGTCTTCATAAAGCTCTACTTTATGAAGATATTTTGAAAATATTTTTCGTTGTTATCTTTCAGGATATTTTTCATATTTTTTGGACTTGCGGTCCCAAAAGTCAAAGGGAAGGGAACGTTTCCGAAGCGATTATTTCCAATAATATTCACTTTAAATATCAAAAATGTTTCAGAAAACGTATATCCTTATCCAAGGATATCCCACACTTTCGGAAAAAATCACCACCCACTTTACGTGTATGGGCATCCCATTTTTTTTTCTTTATGTACTTTTTATTTTGAAATATAAATTCATACTATATAATTTTATTACGCAGCCGTTTTTTTGCGCGTCAGATTTGAATGAAATTTGGTGGGTAGGTAGGTTTTGACTACGGAACCCTGAAACGTGAATTTAAACAGTTGAGTGAAATGCATGTGAGTGTTTAGCCGACTTTAAAATAGGACGAAGCCTTTTTACGAAAAGAAACGTAGTCGTGTTAAAAACTTTAAAGTAATCTAGTCATTATACTGACGGAGATCTTTATCTCCGCGTCGAGCGGGATTTGAACCTACGACCTCTCTGAACACCGGTCAGATCGCTCTGAGCGAGGTCGTGGGTTCAAATCCCGCTGGACGCTATGATTTTATTTCCATTTTTCTTTCAACTATAAAATTGTACATTTCGTTCGCAGACGTCTCTGCTTACTACACAATTAATTTAGAAATATCTCATCAAAGTGTAAAAAAAATCAGACTACTTATATATTATAATAGACGACCGGTTGGCGTACCTAGTTGGTAGTGACCCTGCCTGCTAAGCCGATGGTCCTGGCTTCGAATCCTGGTATGAGCATTTATTTGTGTGATGAACACAAATACTTGTTCCTGAGTCATGGATATTTTCTATGTACTTATGTATTTGTATATTATATGTATCGTTCTCTGAGTGTCAATTAGTGTAAGAATGTCCTATAATATTAAAAAAAAAATCGCAATATCGTATTTTGCCTAGGTTTAAATGGTTTTTCTCGTTAAATGCATGTGATTCCGTTTCATTCTACCGATATCTCTGATAAGTATAGTTAAATATTAATTAAAAACCCTATGATTACTCAGTACAGTCAGTAGCCTAAATAAGCTACATCAGTTTTATATTAAACCGTAGCGATAAGCTCAAATTAAGTGGCATCAGTCAATTTCAAGCCGATAATGATATAAATAAGGACGACTGCAGAGGTGCGTTTTTACTATGCGACTATAAAACAATAAAATCGAATGACATGTTCAATATAAAACACTTCAAACTTTCGCGTTTTATACACATTATTATAATTCCATTCCATTGCACATCCCTGGTGCGCCGGGTGCGGGCCAGCCCCAACCCCATCCTGCGTGCAATAGCCGAGAGGTTTGACTGCCCTTATATGAGTCATTGTGACGACATGCATGTTTCTAGGAGTACCTATTGCGTTTAACCGCTACCTACCTAGGTACCTCTAGAAATAAAGCCCTTTGTTTTTATCAGTGACATTTTTATTTTTATTTTATTTGTTTTTAATTTTAGATTGTGTTTTATGTAGTGATTTTATTTAATGGAAATGTATGTTTTATGTGGTTTTTTAGTCTTAAGTTTATATGGATCCATTGATATCTGAAATAAATGATTAATAATAATAATAATCATAGAACGGGTCTATCGCGAATGTAGTTACCTTAATATACCGATTTTTCGACACGGTTTCATGTGTCATGGTCTCGGTTTGACTGTCGAACGAAACGTTCGGTATATTAAGAGCCCGGTATATAATTTTGCCGATTCAGCTGAACTTTTTGCCATTAGTTTTCATAGTTACAAAAATATTTTTACAGGTTTTTATACAAAAATTAAAAGATATTTCATTGAGTTAACCATGAACCAAGTTCAACCTGCAATCAGTTGTTATTGCAGAGATGTTTATGCATAGTGTTTATAAAAATCCTATTATCAGTCTAAAAAAGATGCGTTTTCATTTGCCCACTATTCTGAAAAGGATATATAAAGATATCTTAAATAAAACACTTTATCCTAGATACAATGCCTCTAGTGCCTATTTTAGATCTAAGTTAGCTTCTAACTTACTGTATATATTTTGTTAGTTAGGTATATCTTAAATATTTATTTGAAATGAATTGTTTTAATCTTTATAAATATAAAATGAATAGTAGGACTTTCAGCTAGTACCTAAAGCATTTAACAGTATAACTTTTAAAGGTATCAGAGAAATATCAAAAATACTCCGAACTCACTCTTAAATGTCCCATGATCGGTACAGTTACTACGGTCGGCTTAATAAATATATATGCACCTGTATTCAATTTTGAACCTTCTTCCCCATTAATAAGTTTTGAAGTGTGTACATATTTATAAACGTGACTGTACCATTTTTTTTATATTGTATCCACAAAAGACGCTCGCGTGCGAACGGCCTAAACATAATCGGCCGCTGAAGTCCATTATCTGTATATTAAAGCTCGCTATCACCGTTTATCAATATTCAATTATTAGCATTTCATTAATATTATCTTTCGATATTCACTGTTTGGGCTACCTGTGGGAATATAACTGGGCAAAATAAAGTATTATTGATTAAGAGTTAGGTTAATAATAGGCGACCATATACTCGTCAATGTTGCAAGTTAAATAAATCATTAATATATTTGAAAGGACTTAATTTGAACATTGTTAAACATTTATTTAAGAATTTTTTGTACGGTGAGAATTTTTTGATTTATAAACGAAAATGTAAAATAAAATACAATCCACCCTTATCTCCAAAGTTTAACAAAGAAAACGCTAACACTATCATATTCAGTCAAAAAAGGTAGAAATTAAAAAGGGTTGATGTAACTGGTGACCGAAGAGCTGGTGGCTCCCTTGCATAACGTATCAGCATTGCGATACAATGAAATGCTGCCACTGCTGCCAGCATCCTAGGTACAATGCCTCAAGGACCTTTTTAGATTTAAGGTAGGTAGAGGTAGTTAGGTAAGTTACACACTTACTGTATATATTTTGAAATTGAACGTTTTCGATAAAAAAGTGGCAACATCGTAATATCATCCCGTTTTCTTACATAGATTGATTTGAAAAGGACGGCACTACGATGGTGCCACTTTTTAATTTCTATCATTTTCTGTCGCACTGTACGTAGAGGTTTGTCTGCCTTATGTACGGTAGACAGATCTTTTAATATATGACAGGAATTTGTCCAACACTTTTTTTCTCCTATTATTATCGAAAGAGTAGATTCTGAGTAAAAATCACATAAAACATTCTGAATCAAAAACCGGCCAAGTGCGAGTCGGGCTCGCGCACAAAGGGTTCCGTAGCAGCAAATATAATAAACTTATTATGTCAATTTATATATCTCAAAAACTATAAGAGATACTTTGATCAAACCAAAAATCGTTGAAAGAGTTAATTAGCATGCATCACCTCTATTTTTTTTAGAATTTTATACCCCGTAGTTATAAAAATAGAGGGGGGGGGACATACTTTTTACGACTTTGAGAGCTGATATCTCAAAAACCGTTCACTTTAAGAAAAATGTTTTTTAGAAAACTTTATATCATTTTAAAAGACCTTTCCATTGATACCCCACACGGGTATGTACATCGAAAAAAAAATTTTCATCCCTCAGTTACATGTATGGGGGGCCCCACCCCCAATTCTTTTTTTTACTATTTAGTGTCATAATTTTGTAGCGGTTCATACAACACATATTCCCATCAAATTTCATCACTGTAGTACTTATAGTTTCCGAGTAAATCGGCTGTGACAGACGGACAGACGGACAGACGGACAGACGGACAGACGGACATGACGAAACTATAAGGGTTCCGTTTTTGCCATTTTGGCTACGGAACCCTAAAAAGTAGGGTTCAACTTGGAAAAAAAGGCCAATATTGGCATAAATCAACTTAGAGCTTGTTTCCACTGTCGTCTGTCGGGACGATTTTGCAACGAAGCTGGCACTTTTCATGTGCTCAACTGAACCTACATTAGAATTCCGTTTTCCAAAGCTTTGCTGATGTTATTTACTTACTTTTTTTTTATTCAAAAAATTAACACAGCATTACAGTGCAAAGTTTTTAATTTTTATGTTTTTTCGTGTATTTTTTATATATTTTTTTAATTTTTTTATTGTGAGGTATCGTTGGATAGGTATTAATGGACTAAGATAGAATAGAATAGAATAGAATAGAATACTCTTTATTGCACACCTCGGTACATGAGAAAGAACAAAACATTTACAAGGTACAAACATTTGATTAACACAGAGGCAAACAACAGGCGGTCTTATCGCTAAAAAGCGATTTCTTCCAGACAACCTACCTACCTACCTAGTTAAGCGGTTTTTAAATTTTACAAAAGAAAACGTATCTTCTCGGTTAAAAGGGCGTATAAGTCGTAAGAGCTACGAAGACACACCTTTTTATTGTTAAACCTTGTTTCAGCCACGCCATGTGAAGGCACAATGTCGTCCCAAGTCCTCCCCTACCGTGACTCCGAGGAGCTGAACATCGAAGACAGCCGCTCCAGCAGCCCCAAGAACATGAAGTACTACGAGGAGAAGACAACCCTCAACACTAAGAAGAGCTTCTGTATAGACGCGTTGCTGTCACCCGAGTCAAGTCTGCAGGACAAGATGACGCATCAGAAGTATTTGGCGTTTATACAGAACAAGAACTATATTACTAGGTAAGGCTTCTGAATCTTCCTCTTCTTCTTCAGCTATTCGCCCACTGTTGGGCATACGCCTCTCCAATGTTCTTCCACATTGCCCGATTCGTTGTTTTTCTCATTCAGAGAGGGCCAGCAAGCTTCTTTGTATCGTCCTCCCATCTGGTTGGAGGTCTATGATCCGGTCTTTTGGAACGAGGTCGCCATAGTAGAACGCGTCTGCTCCATCTCCCGTCGTCTCGGCGACAGGCTTCTGAATTGGAGGAGGTTTCGTGTGCACTCTGGCGCGGCAGATTAAGATAAAGGACTCTTGTAACCTGTTGTACCCTGTATGTTCCTCCACCGCATATGAGTCCTTAATACAGGAACTTGCATCCAAGGCATCTTGTCAAAAAAGTATGTTATGGAATAGTGCATTAATACTTGTTGAAAATAAAATCTGTCGATTTCAGAGAAACGTAAGGAAGTAGCGGGATCAATAAAGTTGCAGCAAAGAAACTTTACCTTGATTTATTGGTGCGCGTTAGATTTTTTACTTTGTAAGAAACGTTGCGTGGCGTGATTTTTACATCAATATCTGAAACGCTCGAGTATTTCCTTGTAATATTTCTTTTACATTAAAAAATTCCAACCACTAAAAAAATATAACATCGCATACCTTTTATTCGCCCTATCAACTAATGTTTCGATTTGAATAGGTCCCCGCGATGCTCGACTTACTACAAATTCTTATTTTAGCCTCCCCTACTACACTAGATATTTCTTGTGGATCATCATCATTTCGGAGTACTATGTGTCAAGTTTAGATTTTTGCATACGTATAAAAAAACTGTCATATCAGTCATGGCTTCGAAGTAATACTCGTGTATTTTACAACGTTGCATACACAGCACTAGAGTGAAGGACGCGTAAAGCAGAGATAATACCAATAAGATAAACGGAACAGCATCAAGAAACTTTCGGAACAGCCCTCCTAACAAAATTCTTCTATAACAGGTACCAGGACAACTACGACGCGCAAATAGAACAGAACACGATAAGCAAGTTCCCAGAGAGCGGCTCCGGGCAGAGCAGTCCCAGATCCGGCAGTCCAGGGTCTGATGACGGGAACAGGTCTGGGAGCTACAGCCCACCTATATCGCCAGGAGTTGAGGGGGGCAATGAAGAATACGAGAGTTATAGACCTGGTGAGTTGATCCAAGTTGAAGTTCAGAGAGCAGTCCAGCGGGTCTGATGATGGGAACAGGTTTCGAAGCTACAATCCAACCAGTTTACTAGGAGTTGAGGGTTGCGATGAGGAGTATGAAAGGTATAGAACTGTGTGCGTAGCCAAGATGCCAATCGCACACGCTCAGTCGCTAACGAAACGCAACTGTCATTGTCACACTAATAAGGAAGAAAGGATAGCGAGAGGTAGCTAAGATATGTTATTAAGCGTAAGCGATTGGCATCTTGGCTACGCACGCAGCGTCAGTAAATTAAAAGTTCCTTATTAAAATTACGGCAGAGCAAGATCCGGAGAGTCCAAGGTCTGATGATGGGACCAGGTCTGGAAGCTACAGCCTCCATATAATTAATTAATTAAAAAATGGTCCCGACTCAACGCAAACCTAGCTTAGGTGGCCAGCGCTGGTCTTCCGAGGGGGCCATCTGTGTAAAGTATCATGGAAAATGATACATACAACATCAAATTGACAGATCGTCATCATGAAGATTGTATATTAAGATTATTACTAAATTCGATCCATGTTTTCAGGAATAGTCCCCAAACCCGGTCTGCTGCCGCAGCCCCCCGTCATGGCGCAGTCCCCCCTCTTCAACTACCAGATGCCCGGGCCCCTGCCGTCAGCCTTTCACCACCCTGGAGACCGGGTGCTCCATCACATGCAGTTGGAGTGGCTGGCGAGGACTGGGATGTTCTACCATCGGATACCAGAGCTGGGAGGTAAGAATAGTCATACATTTCAGCAGGATTCTAAATTTCTAAGTTGTCTCGGTTTTTTCGAGACGGCAACCTGCGTACACCAATATATTGCAAGCGTCCATAGGCTACGGTGACTGCTTTCTATCAAACGGGGGGGGGGGGGGTTTCCAATGACGTGGTATAAAAAGCATTTTTATCAAGGTAATATAAATCTACCATTTACTGAAAATCACTTGTTTCTAAAACCTCAATTCTTGAATAGTAAATTCAGCATTTTTTTTCTCGATAACTAGTATCAATGCTGTATGCATTTAACGCCACTTATAATGCATTCCGCACCCTCGCAACCACTGCATAATAGGGGAGGTGGCAAATACCAAACAGGTGCCATGTGGCTAAGTCCCCTAACAAACACAGTGTACAAATACAACATTTGACAGTCCTTCTGGTATTACAATAAGGTTTAGTTTGGCTTGGCTTGTGTTCCAAAAAGGGACCGGGCTAAACGGCATATGTGACAGGTTGGGTGTGTTGGATTATCCAAGTGTTGATGTGGTGATGTTTTTTAGGTTATCAGTTGTGATTTTTGACATCTCGGTTGCGAAATGGCGAATTGTTAGATAGAGTCCGACTATGATTTTCATAGATTTTGATAGCACAGTGTTAAGTAAACGTCATAATTTCATAGAAGTTTGACAGTTTATTTACTTGGAAGAGGTAACGCGGTTTGACTGTACTTACTTTGAAAAAAATTTTAGAAAAAACTGATTTTTAAGTTAAGCCACATACGTAAACCTTTTTATTCTTAAATTCAGCTTGAAATTCAAGTTAAATTTATACAAGGTAAAACAATAAATGGGTCAAATTTCAACAATTTGGAACTACTAATAAATAATTATGACAGTTTTGTATTGATAGAAATTTAATACAATTTTCGATTGATATGAAAAGGATCTTATCGATTGGCTTCAAAGAAAGAATCCTATTTGAACTACATACTTTTATAATGTTTGTAACGTGATTACTGAATAGCTATCTTTTGTTAATGCCACGTTAATGGCAAACAAGCCAGCCTGATGGAAAGCCGCCACTGTAGCCTATGAAACCTGCAACTCCAGGGGTGTCACATGCTGATGGAATTTAATTTTTAAAAGGATGTTCATAAATATCAATCTCTCTATAAAAAAATTTATTATTTTTCCAAAATAATTTTATAATGTTAATTTCTAAGTACATTGCAACTACAAAGTGTTACAACCGGTCGTCAGTACCATATAAACTAGTCGCTAAATGGTTTAGTCGTCAATCGGCATGCACTTGCTTATTAATCGTCCCTCGCGATTAACGAAGTGGCACCCCTAGTGCACACACACACTAGCTGACAACCCTGGCTAGTCTGCTAATATAGTATGGAGAGGGACTCTTTTTTTAACTATTATCAACATGGGTCCATTATACCATTTATAAATATGTCTTCCCAATAATCCTACTAATATTATAAGTGAAGAAATTTTCGAGGGTTTTTTATAGCGGAAATAGAGTATTATTTGAAGTACCTAAGTTGTAAGTCGTATTTATGTAAGTCGATCAAAACATTTTAATGCTTAACACATGCACTACTACAGGGCAGTTTATGAATGAATTCATTCATAAATTGCCCTAACCTACCTATAGGTAATACTAAACAATTTTTATTATAAAGCCAATGCCAAAACCGCGAAAAAAATTGCTGTTTCAATTTCGGCATCACACATGCCGCTAATTTGTAGGTATGGGACAGACATATTTTTTTTTTCGAGATGGACCGACGACCTGGTGAGAATCGCTGGGTCTCGTTAAATGCAGGTGGCTGTAGACCGGTCGCGCTGGAGTTCGATTGGAGAGGCCTAAGTTTAGCAGTGGACGCTTACAGGTTGAAATTATGAAATTGGTATTGGTATTGGTATTGGAATTATATGGTTATGAAATTGAATCTTCATCCTACAAAACATTGACAAAATAAAAATAATGTAGGTAAACGGCTCGTAATCTCTTCAAATCCCCCATTTTTAAGATAAATGTCTTATCTTAGAGATATATGAAGCTGACACAGATGTATGATTAATCTTCTTATTATTGTGTGTCAGATGTGCTTAGATAGACTGAGAGTGTCGCAATACAAATGGTTTGAAAAATAGGTCTATTGATAGTATTGATCTTATTTTTTGCTAGTATTGATCTTATTTTTTGCTAGTATTGATCTTATTTTTTGCTAGTATTGATCTTATTTTTTGCTAGTATTGATCTTATTTTTTGCTAGTATTGATCTTATTTTTTGCTAGTATTGATCTTATTTTTTGCTAGTATTGATCTTATTTTTTGCTAGTATTGATCTTATTTTTCCAAGCGTTTTTCCGGCTTATGCCACGGCTCACCTGGGGTCTGCTTTCGCAACTAATCCCAAGATTTCGCGTAGGTGCTATGGTCTATAATAATTCATTTGAATTTATTCATAGTTCAAACCATCCACATTCCGAACAACAATTCATGTATGTGTGATGTCCCATCCTAGTGAATGGGCGATATGAAATGCCAATGAAGTCAAATTTCATTTTTATCGTGACCCTGCCTACGAAGCATGAGGTCCCGGGTTCGAATCCTGGTCAGAGCATTTATTTGTGTGTTTATCACGAATATTTTTCCTGTGAGTTATAGATGTTGATGAATATATGAAACGTAGGATCATGGTGTTAATAAACGCGATTAATCCGTTCTAAAGTGTTTAATTTCAATGAATAACAATCGCGGTAAGGATAATAGAAGGCAATATTATGTTTTCTGTATGTATGTCTGTATTTATATGTATCTATCTATTATACAGGTATATCGTCGTCTCAACCCACAACTCAAGCCGTATTGAGCTTACCGTGGGACTAGGTCGATTTGTATAAGCATCCCATAATATTTATACATATTTATATTTATTTATATTTATATATCCTTGAATTCCTAAAACTGCCAGTAAAAACATTATTCAATAATATCTTACTTAAAAAAGAGGTACCGAGGCAGTGGTCACAATCCACAATAACGCTACTACACAAAAAAGGAGATAGAGGGGATTTAGGAAACTATAGACCTATCAGCTTGATGTCTAATATATATAAAGTATTCTCAAAGATCATTTTATCTCGAATTACGAATATCTTAGATAAAAACCAGCCAAGGGAGCAAGCTGGATTCCGAAAAAGTTTTTCTACAATGGATCATATACAGGTTGTCACTCAAATCATTGAAAAGTCCAGAGAATACAGGAAAACAATTTACCTGTGCTTTATAGATTTTACCAAAGCGTTTGACTCGTTGGAGTATGACGCAATCTGGAAAGCAATGTTACAACAAGGAGTTCATACAAGTTACATAGAAATACTGCGCAACATGTACACAAAGCTCACGGCAAAAATTAAGCTTGAACAAGAAGGGAGGGTGTTCCCAATCAGAAAAGGTGTGCGCCAAGGCGACCCGATGTCACCAAAAATATTTTGTGCAGTATTGGAGTTGATTTTTAGAAACCTGAAATGGTCGAGAAGGGGTCTAAAAATTGAAGAGGAATACCTGAGCAACTTACGTTTTGCGGACGATATAGTCATTTTTTCAGAAACACCTGAGCAATTGGGGAGCATGCTGCAAGATCTTGCTGACGAGAGCAGAAAAGTTGGATTGTCAATGAACATAACCAAAACAAAAATACTGACAAACGGCAAAAAGGTAACAATACATATAGGCGAAGAAGAAGTTGAATATGTACAGGAATATGTATACCTTGGGCAGTTAATCTCTTTTTCAAACCATACAGAAAAAGACATCAATCGCAGAATCGCTCTTTCTTGGAAAAAATATTGGAGTTTATAAGAAATAATGAAAAATAAGGAGATGCCCTTTCACATAAAAAGAAAACTCTATGAAGTAGCAATTTTACCTTCCCTAACTTATGGTTGTCAAACTTGGTCTCTGCGCAAAAAAGATGAAGAAAAATTAGCTATACACCAAAGAAAAATGGAGCGCAGCATGTTAGGGATTACCACAGCAGATAGAATATTAAATAGTGACATTAGAAAAAAGACCAAAATAACAGACGTCATAGAGAGAATAAGGAATTTAAAATGGAAATGGGCCGGACATATTTGTAGATTAAACGACAACAGGTGGACAAGAAAAATCTTACAATGGATACCACGGGATGGATGGACTACGAAACAAAGGCCGCCCGAAAAAAAGGTGGGACGATGTATTTAGGAATCGTTGTGGAGATAAATGGAAAAAAATAGCAGAAGACAGAGCAATATGGAGGACACTGGGGGAGGCCTACGCCAAAGAGGCGACTTCCATAATTTATAGGAGTGAAATTACAGACTTTGCATTTTATAAACAGAGATATGATTAATTAGTACAATAACAAATTATTATTATTAATATAGACATATTCAATTATTAGAAAAAAAATTGTTAAACGGAATGACTTAAGTGATAAAAGTGAAGATTATAATAAAATATAAACTAATAAGAATAAAAACTAAATATTGGCAAGCAAGAAAAAAAAATGAACTGAAGATACAAAAATACAGTGCATGCAAATTATTTATTGTGTAAAGAAATTATGGTAGAAATAAAGGCTTTTTTATTTTTGATTTTATTTTATTTTATTTTATTATATTTATATATATCGTAGTTCCAGTCAATTCCAGATCGTCACTACAGCCGGTGCGATAAACTTCCCGTATCGCTCGCCTATAAAAAGTCCGCTGCCATGCCATTTAGAATGCCATTTAAAAAAAATGTGTTAAACGGAATGACTTAAGTGATAAAAGTGAAGATTATAATAAAATATAAACTAATAAGAATAAAAACTAAATATTGGCAAGCAAGAAAAAAAAATGAACTGAAGATACAAAAATACAGTGCATGCAAATTATTTATTGTGTAAAGAAATTATGGTAGAAATAAAGGCTTTTTTATTTTTGATTTTATTTTATTATATTTTATTATATTTATATATATCGTAGTTCCAGTCAATTCCAGATCGTCACTACAGCCGGTGCGATAAACTTCCCGTATCGCTCGCCTATAAAAAGTCCGCTGCCATGCCATTTAGCATCTGACTGAGCAAATTGACTGTGCTTAACTATAATGATGCCAATAAAAATAGTGTTGCACAAAGAGGGTGCAGGGTTCTAATGGAGCACATGATCAATTTAAAGTGACGCTCAAATTAATGTTATAATATTGAACAACAGTTAAATGTGTTTTAGTACGTATAAGTAGGTATATTTTGGTGGCTTCGTCGCACAACGTATCACTTATCAGCATTGCGATACAACGAGGAAATGCCGCCAGCATCCTAGGCGCAATGCCTCAAGAACCTATTTTAGATTTAAGGTAGGTAGAAGTATGTAGGTAGTTAGGTAAGTAACACTAACTGTATATATTTTCAAAATAAATGTTTAAAATATATATATTTTGTTGGACAAGAATTTGACTTAAAAATTTGAAATTTCAACTGTGGAAGAAATTTAAAAAGAAATGTTTATTTTTTACGAAATTATGACGGTATTTTTGTATAGACAAAATATCTATACAAAAATACCGTCATAATTTCGTTCTTTTCGTTCTGTGGTTTATCATTTCATTTTTAATAGGGCAATTTAATAATACGCATAAAATAAATACAAAAGACCTATTTCGAGGGTTTTCATAAATACCGGTTTTGTTCACTAATTTTTTCATGCGGATGCAATGTTTTTTTTGTATGAAATGAGGGTTTTTTTTTATATTATCAGGGTCCCTTAATGCCTAAGACACCGTTTTTTTTTAGTAGCCCATTTAGGGTTTAGACCATAGCTTTGATTCTACAGTATGTAACTAAAGTCTGGAATGATAGGTACGCTCCAACAGCTGATGACCCGGAGTGCGATGCAAGTTAAAAAAAAAACGAAACTGTGATAATTTTTTTGAATTTCGATTTTTTTTCACTTGCATCGCAGTCAGGGTCATTGACATCAGCAGTTGAAGTATCGTTCATGACTTTTATTGTTACATTATTTATAGTAAACTAAAGTTCGTTAGAGCGATTGGACCAGTATGACCAGTATTCGAAAACCCCGAGGATTTTTATCTGCAATGAAAAAAAAACAATTTTCTCTAATTTTAAACTGTTTATTATTTCTGCCGTTCAAAGGAGGACTCACACCAATCCGATCCGGGACGATCTGTCAGTTTCTATAGAAAGAAAAACGTCCTCGGAGCCCTTTGAGGTCACATGACGTTTTCTATAGAAACTGACATCGTCCCGGATCGGATGGGTGTGGGTCGTCCTTAACTCTAGAAAGGATTACTCTCGTATACCCCTACTATTATTACAATTATACAAATAAGCCACGAAGTGACAGATGTCCATAATGCCACGTTTATGGCCTAATCTTTTAAACCGCGGGGGGATTCAATACTGATAATAATATTCACGCCTGGGGGTGTCTGTCGCTAATTTCGCATTCACCGCTGAGATATTCTTGAAACGCTACGTCGTAGCCGATAACATGGTGTTTCCGCAAATATGTGATTTGTAATCAAATAATACGGAATTATAATTTTTTTTTGTTCGACTAATGAAAAAATAATAATATGAAATATCTTAATTAAGTAATTATACTATTTAAGGATAATCACCATCAACGTGCCTGCTCTTCTTGAGCCGACTGGCATTTTCAGGGATGATGGCAAGAGACCTGATGGGGTGTCCTTGGTTCCTTGGAGTTTGGGACGGATGCTAGTGTGGGATGCTACCTGTGTAGACACGCTGGCACCGTCCCATCTCCAACGAACTAATGTAAAAGCGGGCGGAGCGGCTGAATGCGCCGAAATTTTAAAACGTAATAAATATAAGAGCCTGGGCAGATAGTACCTTTTTGTACCATTCGGGGTCGAAACTCTTGGTCCATGGGGTCCCAGCGCACGCAAATTTTTCGTAGAAATCGCGAAACGTCTGGTTGATGTTACTGGTGACCGAAGAGCTGGTGGCTTCCTCGCACAACGTATCAGCATTGCGATACAACGAGGAAATGCCGCCAGCATCCTAGGTACAATGCCTCAAGGACCTACTTTAGATTTAAGGTAGGTAGAGGTAGATAGTTAGGTAAGTTACACTTACTGTATATATTTCGAGAATAAATGTTTTTAGTATAACAAGTAAAAAAAAATATAAGGATAATAAATATATGTTACGCGCATATAACATCCCTGGAGTTGCAGGCGTCCATAGGCTGCGGTGACCGCTTACCATCAGGCGGGCCGTATGCTTGTTTGTCACCGTCGTAGTATTAAAAAAAATACACACCCACTTGAATTTGACAGCTGTTCCAAATTTAAAGTATTGTCATATTTATAATCTAAACCAAACCATTAACGAGTTGAGGAATATTTGAACCTCAGAGGTAATTTTAAAATGTATTTCATACTCATTCAAGTCCCACTTAAGTTAATTAATAATTGAATACCCAGTGTATGTGTGTGTCACAG
The DNA here is from genome assembly GCA_949128165.1 of Lathronympha strigana. NCBI lineage: Eukaryota > Metazoa > Arthropoda > Insecta > Lepidoptera > Tortricidae > Lathronympha > Lathronympha strigana. The sequence continues at coordinate 8,108,563 of OX421926.1, read as the reverse complement.
CCTCGCCTAAACACATAAACAGCACATAAGGCACTAATTATGATGAATTAACTTCCTAACCGTCTGCTGCAAATCTGATTTAAAAATCAACCTGAGGGAGCTTAGCGAGGGTAAGGTGGGGCAACACTGGCGGCGGGGCGGGCAAAGCGCAACCATCCGTCAGAGTTTCCCCGGATTTATTCTAGTTTGGGCCGGATTTTTAAATATATCAAGGTTCAAATCAATCCCTAGAAAAAAAAAATAGGTACCGTAAAGCTGGGTTACTTGAGCCCTAGGGGATAACATCGCCCACCCATAAAACACACGTTATTAAATAATTATGTTCTAAAAACCGATACGATACAATTAAACCGATTTTGTATGATAGGTTTGTATTGTTTACAAGAAATTAGTAATTGAATTACTTTTTTTTTTGGGTGGGCAATGTTATTCCCTAGGGCTCAAGTAACCCGGGTTTACGGTATTATCTAGTGCCCGGGATGAGAACGCCATTTCAATTAAACATCCGGGATTTTTAACTTTGGCCCGGTTTCGGTAATGTTCAAGATGGTAGCCCTAAGGAGTAGGGGCTTCAAGCAACGCAGAGGAGTCGGCATACGTACCGTTTCCCCACTGCCGAATTACAAGCCCAAATGGGCTCACGTGGGTCTGTGTTGCGACTAGTCCGTACACAAAAATAGATCGAAGTGTGCAAGATTTGTTAGTGTGGTTGTATCATTTCGGTGTTACTGTTGTCATTACATATTGTTTATTGTATGTAAAGTGTGAGAGGTGTCAGTGTGCCACGTTTTCCCCGCAAAATTGACCTAGCGAAAAATGTTTCAATAGTAAAATTAACTCTTTAAGGCGAACCCTAGCAAGTAAATTCTTTGAGTGAGTGTGCGTGCTTGTTACTTAGTGATTAAGTTTTAGTTCAGTTCTTTTATTCTAATTTGAAAAGTTAAGTTTAAATTTGTAATGTAATTTAGCGGTACACCTTACATCGCTTAACCCTACATTAAGCGATGTAAGGTGTACCGCTAAATGTCATTTTGTCACTATCAGTGAGGACCACTTGTCACTATCAGTTGGCTCTTCGTTGTTCATTCACATTTTTAGTCTGATGTGCTTAGCTGTTGGTTCTCCATGTAATAAATAATAAAAGTGACAGAATAGTTTGTACGGTAAAATGTAGCTTCGACATCTCTCGTCCATCGTCTTGGACACCCATGTTGCTCGAAAGTTGAGGGCGAGTATAAATAGTATAAATAATGTAATGATGCCCGCTCGCAGTGTGGCCGCGCCCGCGGGACCTTAAGCCAATTACCGGCAGCCAATTTGTTCGCACAAACAAAGGGACTTGCCGTAGAGACGAGACAGTGCCGTATCGATATAAATATCGATGAAAGTCGCTTACAAAGGGTTAAAAAAACGGCGGAATAAAGCGCCATTGAATTAATAAAAATAAAAATAAATAAATAATATTGTCTTCTGTTACCGCGATTGTTATTCATTGAAATTAAACACTTTAGAACGAATACTTTAATTTAGAATACTTAAATACATAGAAAATATCCATTACTCAGCAACAAATATTTGTGATAAACACACAAATAAATGCCCTGACCAGTATTCGAACCCGGGAACCCGGAATGTTAAAATATTGTATGAGACATCCACGTCATAGAGTGTAATGACCTAATGACACCATGTTGAGATCCTTTGAGTATTGAACTAGACGGAGTAGAAAATTGACAAGCCTACACCTCTGCCGAATGCATATGACGAACAATCTACTCATTGTATGGACTGACGTTTATCTGACATAATTACTTGTTCGTTACGTACGAATAGCCATCGAAAATTTACGTGAAAGTCGGTAGAACATGTTATATACACAAATAGGGACATTGTCAGTCCGGCTAATTAATTAGTCAAAGTTGAGATCCGTCAACCCGATATATATAGAGTAATCAGATTAGATTTTTTTTCTAAGAATAATTTGTTCAGCAAGCTGGAATTCGTTTAAATACCTTTCTTTAGCCAATCTCAGGAGTTGAGCATAACTTTTGAGAGCCAAGAAACTGTCAAATCTAAAATCTTATTTCAGTTTTTTGCTTGTATATCCAAAACGTTACGTCGGGCGTAAAGTTATTCAAATGAATTAAAGAGGGTTAAATTCTGCGTCCAATGAGTATGTAAAACTTCAAATTTGGTTTAGTGGTGAAGCCGAAGCAAAAGAAAAAACTGGAAAAATTTACAAGACATTTAAATTGAACTAGGTAATTAATTATAAATTGAAAGAAATGTCATATACTGCAGAAAAAGTGACCAAGGTTCCCGGTGAGCAGGGCTGGGATAATTCATACTTTACAATTGTATAAATTAATTCATCAAAATGCTATTTACGGATATGGCCTAGGTCTAGTAGGCGGTAGGGTGAGATGACGAAATATACATGAAATGAGGACATGGAAAGAGAGACATGGAGACACGGCAGTTGTGGTGGCTAAGAGCCTGCCGAAGTTTTTAATTTCTGTCGCACTTACCTATGACGTTTGGTACTAGTCGCTTTATGAGCGGTAAACCTAGCAGGCTTATGGTCTTAACCGCCAATAGTACATTACGATACAAAGGCAAAAAAGGGGAAACCGTGTCGATTCGTTAATTAAAACACTCCTACGGTCGTGTTTTAATTTATCGCCACTCGTTGCGAATTACCTCGTCGCACGTGTATCGTACGTTTTACAGTACATATGGCCCTTTGAATATTCGACGCAGGCACGTAAAGTGCTCATTATTGCCCTTGGGCGTTAAAGTAGCACCATGTGTACTGTTAAGATATTTGTGTCGCTCAAGTTGTTTATGCCTATTTCCACAGTGTCAAACATTTTACAAATAATTTGAAAGTCTCCAAAAATAGAACCCGTTCACAACATTTCACGAGAACCGGTTGAGAAATCTGTTGAAAACAACCCCTATTCCCCTTACAACGCTATGATGCACTAGTGGGCGCGGGATGTATGGGCAGCCCGTGTGTTGGTACCTACACAAGACAAAAGACGATAGATTCGAGGTCGCGAGGAGATTTCCATAGGCCTGCTACTGGTGACAGTAGTAATCAAATAAATATTAAATATTACAGGACATTCTTACACAAATAAATAATCAATCGATATAATTACCGATACGGCGCACATCCCTAGCATAGTGAAGGCAAAAAGGGAGCGTTTTCAGCAAGAATCGTCTAATTGGTAGAACCGTCGAGCCGAATAGCTAATTAGAGGTTGCGTTACTTTCAGGGACTAGTGGGATGAGGTAGAGGATTGATTCCATACAACGCAGCGTGCGTTATTATTTCAGTATAAAGGTCAAACGTCAACAATGCATAAGTGGCTCTTCCAATGTTGCTTATGTCCATCAGGGCCCGTAGTTTTAATGCCGGTTTGGTCATAATCACTACATAGTATAAAACAAAGTCGCTTTCTCTGTCCCTGTATCCTTATGTATGCTTAAATCTTTAAAACTACGCAACGGATTTTGATGCGGTTTTTAATAGATAGTGTGATTCAAGAGGAAGGTTTATATGTATAATAATAACCCGTGAGAAGCTGGGACGGGTCGCTAGTGACGTATATAAACATAGATGATGTTTTAATACGAAATGAGTTAATGACAGATAAAGTCTTCTTCTTCTTCTTCTTCTTTTATAATATGGCCTCTGTCCGAGAATTGGACAATTTTGCCAGTGTCCCGTATTAATATATCAGTGTATCTTATATAAATAGTATATTGCCTCTTGGGCGACGTTGTTCGGTAATTGGCCTTGCTATTTATTACGTTTACAGCTTATACGTAATAAATATTTCAGGAGGCCAAAATCCCAGGGCAACCGAGTATTTTTTTTTTTTATTAAGGTTCACCAACAATATATTACACCAATACATGCCAAAAATTATATGCGACTTGAAATTAGGAGTAGTGTAAATATTACTTAGAGGTAAACACAACATGCACCATTTATGTGAAGATAAAACTAAAATAAGATTCTTATATTCTATAATACAATATTGTTCGTTAGCGCTCGCTTCGATCAGCTTTGATAGCAAGTAATAATTTACGCGGTGGGTCGAAGTAAATGTCCGTGAGATCACTGCAACTGTTGGCAACTTGGCATAGTCTGCATATTGGGGAATTCCTGCCTGATACTGTTCCTAAATATTTCAGGAGGCCAAAATCCCAGGGCAACCGAGTAATTTTTTTTTTTTTTGTTAAGGTTCACCAACAATATATTACACCAATACATGCCAAAAATTATATGCGACTTAAAATTAGGAGTAGTGTAAATATTACTTAGAGGTAAACACAACATGCACCATTTATGTGAAGATAAAACTAAAATAAGATTCTTATATTCTATAATACAATATTGTTCGTTAGCGCTCGCTTCGATCAGCTTTGATAGCAAGTAATAATTTACGCGGTGGGTCGAAGTAAATGTCCGTGAGATCACTGCAACTGTTGGCAACTTGGCATAGTCTGCATATTGGGGAATTCCTGCCTGATACTGTTCCTCTGACTGGCGGTTTCAGCGGTGTAATAGGATAACGAGGAATTCGAGGAGGTACTCTAAAATGAAAGAGATTCAGTAATTGAGGGCAATCTATTTTGTGCTGGAGAATTTTGTGGAGAAATAATATATATAAATAATAACTCAATAACGCGATTACACGCGTTTCAGGATTAATTCTTCATTAGCTGCACACTTCTTCGTTAGTTTACTGCACAATAAGCTATAAATATTACACATTAAACAACATTTAGCACACAAAAACAAAGAACTATTCAAGAAACGCAACCGCCATTTTGAATATCAAACGGAAGACCCAGATAAAGTCTATCAGCGTTCGATTCTAACGTCGAACGTAATAGTTTTGACACTATTCAATGACAGCATAATTCTTTCAAACGCAAAACCTAAAACGTTAATGTATGAAGCTTGACGTCATTTGTCTGTCATCGGCATGAAAATGACGGGCCCTGCTTACCATTGTGCGGACATACTTTAGAAACGGCTATGGTTGCGTACAATTCACACATAGGTTGACCTATAAATAGAATTCATTTTTGTATGAGGTGGTTAATTATCGAAAACTTACAATAAAAAACCAGCCAAGTGCGAGCCGGACTCGCGCACGAGGTCTTCCGTACTTTTTTTTTAATTACGTTTGTTGTATGGGAGGGAAATATTTATTTAATTTTGCTTTTTAGTATGTGTCGTTATAGCGGCAATAGAAATACAGAATCTGTCAAAATTTCAACTGGCTAACTATCACGGTTCTTGAGATACAGCCTGGTGACAGACGGACGGACAGACAGACAGACGGACGGCGGAACCTTAGTACTTAATAGGGACCCGTTTTATCTTTTTGGTAGGTACTGAACAATAAAAATGAACTCTGTTTATAGTGAACAGAATTCATTTTTAGTATATGGTAGCCAGTATTCAAGGGTGGCCAATTACTGGCGATTTACCCTATTTTGTTATATCAGTATCAGTAACATCGCCTCTATACCTACTTAGGAGTAGTAAATAAGTTCATTTCAACCCTCCTTTTACCCCTTGGAGATGAAATGACAGTGCTTTCTTATAATGACCTCATCATACTCGTATTTGATGAGTGTGTTTTTCAAATTTCATAAATCTATCTACATCGGCATAAGTTGATTTATATAATTAAATAATATATTATTTAGATAACAATCCACATTCCTTCTAGCTGACTGCGCCACAAATTAATCAAAACAACCCAATTTCACCGAATAATGTTAAAACTTCTTATTAATAAACATACGTATGCCAAAACATCATAAGCTCCCCAATTTTCATACGAACATAAGCCATTATTACTTGAAAGTTGCCCAAAAGGTCATAAGTGCCTTAAAGTTTGTACGAAGAAATGTCGCTATTAGCAAAGTGATGTGTCGTTCAAAAGGTCATAAGTGTCATGTATTTTGTATAAAGAAAGGTCATTATTGTGAATCCAAAAGTTGCTTTAAATATCATAAGTATCATAGCTACCATGTGTTTTGTATAGAGATAGGACGTTATTAAAAGTTGGAGTGGGCGTGGCTTATAGCGCATGCGTAAAGTTAAGACACTGCCTTTTTTAGGGATCTTTGCTTTAGAGTTGAGTGTTGTACCTATAATATAATAGCCTGTGTTCTTTTCACTCAGAGTCAGAGCGTTTGAGGTGCTTTGATATGTTGAATTTCTTATGTTCTAATATGCATACTTCATTTTTATTTTATTTTTAATAAACACCGTGTTTTATTTTCATTTCTTTTAAATTCGAAACTTTACTTTGTACTTTAATATGAGCTGCCTAATACTTACATCTCGATTTGTCGAATTCGACTAAAAAACCGGTTTTCATACAAAATAAATGAATATTACATAGTAAAAGGTCCTTTAGAGTTACACGAAAGTAAGTGTCAAGTATGACAAAACAGCAGGGTTAGCATGGTTGCCATTTTATCGCTTATCACGCTATACGTCACTTTCGCACATACATACTTGTTAGAACGTGACAGCAACGTCGGTAAACGATAAAAACCCGACCATCATAGACTAGCTGAAACTGTAGACATGCCAGCAGCGCAGCACATGCCAAAACACAACTTAAGTAGTCGTAGATAAATAAATAAATAAAATAAATATTATGGGACAATCTTACACAAATCGACCTAGTCCCACGGTAATCTCAATAAGGCTTGTGTTATGGGTATTTAGGTACTAGGCGACGATCGATTTATATAATAGACAGATACATATTAATACTTAAATACATAGAAAACATACATAACTCAGGAACAAATATTCGTGTTAAACACACAAATAAATGCCCTGACCAGGATTCGACCCCGGGACCTCCTGCTTCGAAGGCAGGGTCACTAGTGTCACTACCAACTACCAACTAGGCTAGGAGGCCGTGGTTCAGCTAATACAGGCAGACAGACAAATACACAAACATTCTAAAAATCAATGAAATTGAAATGTGCACTGTTATTATAAGAACCCATATATCTTTTTTGTTTCAAATATCTTTAATGTACAGATTTTTGACCCTACTCGGCTAAGATAGATATGGATTAAAATTACTTTTACCTTTTAAACAAGGATGACAATATTTTGGTACCAAACAGAAACTATTTATTCAGCATCCAAGCGGATGATTCTATTTCTTTCCGTTTGTCCAATTAATTCACCATTTATTCGCTAACGATAATCACCCAAATTCTATAGCCACCTGCCCATATGGCCTCACTTACCAAAGTGCCCTAATTGACTAAACACCCATAAAATTGCACCCTATTCTTAACTACAACATACTGCACAAATGTCACTAATAGCGCTCTTAACAAAAAAACACTACAAACAAAATTGCACTTAGTTACTACATCAATAGAGCTCATATTTGTCTGCAGCGCGTTGAACGTTTGACAAATTTCATAAATATTCCATTAGGCTGATTTGAACTTAGTAATAATGGATTTAAAGTTGAAATTGCGATGAGCGTTCTAAGTGGCATTTAAGGGGGTGCATTCATTTAATATTTATTAGTACGATTAATTTAATGTTTAAATTAGGGATGAATATTTATTGTTGTTTATAGTGAGCTAATTTGTTGGACGGCTTAGTGAGGGGTGACAGGTTCAATTTGTGATGTTTAATTTTGTTGTTAATTTTATTGCTGAAATTATGGACGCAATTAAAATAAGTTTTGTTGAAATACGAAGAGTCTGTCGCTGTTACAATTATTACATTTATGTTTGCATACTGTGCATAGTAGGTACCTACCATATTTATAGTCAAGTTTTTGTATAGATAGTACATATCAGTAATATCAGTATCGTGGTCTGATTAGGGAAAAATATGGGGAAAAATTTTTTTTGACGCGAATATATTTTATTTTTACGAGGCCGACAACGGACATTGTACCATTCTAATTCTGAAGTTAAACCAATTCAATAAAAATATGGTGAAGGTATATCTTTGGTCTTGTCTTTGAGTTTTGGTGGAAATTTGTTGTAGACCTGTCGTAGTTTAAAACCCTCGCTATGCTTATGATTCTACTTAAAGCTCAGGGGTCTCAACTCTCAATATGAGCTCGAGAAGTAAACGTCAACTTTGCTCCTTTGTATAATAAACTAATTTACGCCACTCTAAGCTCACGCCAAAAATGGGGTTTCTTTTTCATTGGGCCGGTTTTTATTAGTCTCTGAATTAAAAAAGCCGAATCACCCTTAACTGCCTAAAGTATTTTTAAATAATGACTACACTAAAAATAAAAATAAACCCAACACTAAAAAAGAATAATTCACACCACTTATCAAAAGGGTTCCATCACTCTTCCAAATCGCACCAGTTGTAAAACATGTACTTTTATCGCCCTTGGGGTAAATACCCCGTCAGGGTAAATACCCCGTCGGGGTAATCTTACCCCATTTGCGATGACACTTGCCATAAATATGTGGTTGGGGATTTAGTTTAGGGTTCCGTAGACAAATGACTGACGGATTTGGATGATACGTTGAGGTTTTTGTTTATACTACATCGGTGGCAAACAAATATACGGTCCGCCTGATGGGAAGCAGTCACCGTAGCCTTTAGACGCCCGCAAATCTGTTTTTACTTGTGTACGGGGAAGCGATTTTATGAATTTAGCTGTTGATTTGTGTCGTCTCAAAAACCCTGAGTTACTTTTGAAGAACTTAGATAATTAGTATTAGTTAGCGGATTTTGAAAAATAATGAAGTATGTTAATCTCTTAACCACCCTCTAATACATATAATATAACATATATTAACATGAAAAAAACAATAAAAAACTATAAATGTCTTTAATTTCCTAGACATTCCGCGCCAGCTTTCGTGAATCGATTTATACCAAGTTTATTTTCAACCGACTTCAATATTTCTAAAGGAGGAGGTTCTCAATTCGTCTGAATTTTTTTTTTTTTTTTTTTTTTAATGTATGTTACCTCAGAACTCCGTCATTACTGAACCGATTTAAATTTTTTTTTTGTTTTCTGAAAGTAGATGGTTCCAGATTGGTCCCGTTTTTTTAAAAATCGATTTCTGATGATGGGATCCATGAGGAACTGAGGGAACTCCTCAAATTTGAAAGGCACATGCATGCTGATTTGGGTGATTTCTTAAGAAACTCGATCATTTCTTTACGAAAATCATCAATTTGGTGGAGTGGATCTGATAATGGAGACCAGGGATGGCAAAGTGGAACTGCTTGGTAATTCCCAGGACTATCATCCGATTAAAAAAAAGATTTTTTTGTCTGAAAATAGATGGTTCCAGGTTTGTCCCGTTTTTTTTCAAAATCAATTTCTGATGATGGGATCCATGAGGAACTGAGGGAACTCCTCAAATTTGAAAGGCACATGCACGATGATTTGGGTAGTTTCTTAAGACACTCGAGTATTTCTTTACGAACATCATCAATTTGGTGGAGTGGACCTGATGATGAACACCAGGGATGACAAAGTGGAACTGCTTGGTAATTTCCAGCTCTATCATCCGATTTGAGACATTCATATTTTCTTTGTACAGAAATACCTTCAAGATAGTCCTATTTGATTAAAGTTCTATTTTGATGATGGAATTCATGAGGGATTGAAAGAACTCCTCAAATTTTAACGGCACATGCATTCTGATTTGAGGGTTTCCTTAAGTAACTAAAACATTGTTTTGGGGGAGCCAGCATTTTGATGAAGTGGACCTGATGATGAAGACCAGGGATGGCAAAGTGGAACTGGTCGATAAACCTAGCTCTACTTATTATCCTAGTTGTGACATTCATCTTTTTGATTTGATTTCTATTCTGATGATGGAGTTCTTGAAGAATTCAGAGAACTGCTCAAATTTGAACGGCACGTTCTTTGTGATTAGAGGGTGTTCATAATTAGCTTAGGCATTTTCTTACTGTGGCCATCATTTTGCTGGAGTGGACCTGATGTTGATAATCAGGGATGGCATATTGAAACTGCTCGATAATTTACAGTCTGTCATCCAATTTAACACATTGTTATTTTGTATGTTTTATTATACAAGGGAGTTCCGTTTGATTATACTTCACATGTAATGATGGAAGACCTGGGACATTAAGAAAGCTCCTCAATTTTCAATCGTACTCGTGCGGTGTATTGCATATTTGGAAGTAAACTGGCTAACTCAAACAAATTCAAAATTTCACTTTTACCGGGAACCAAATGAAGTCGGTTTTTTTTTCTTAAAAATTATTCTACAATACCAAAGATTATATCTATAACCATGCCAATATAAACTAAATCTATCAGATCAGTATCAGATTAGGTTACGATGTAAGAGATTGTATGCCGGAAAGGGTAAATATCTTTATGCCACACCTGGCCATAAAGTGCCTTTTTCCGCACGCTACGCGTACGGAAAAAGCCGATTTCTGCCCAAGTTTAGGCATAAAATGATGTACCTAACACGTGAGGTAATAAATAAAGCCCTTGATCGCATATTTACGTCCCTCGCTTGCAGCTCGGGTCGCAAACATCTGCGATCTCGGCCTTTCTTTGTTTTACCGCACTAGTTAGGTAATGTACTATTTTCATCACACCTGCTCGTAAATGGTGATATTATATGCAAGCATACTTAGACTTAAAGGGCTGTATTACTCCCATGGTTTTAAAGGATTCTCATACTACTTTACCGCCCGCGTGGAGCTCCCCGAGCACCCGCCCCCCACGCGCTCGCAGCACGTAGTCACTCCGGAGTACTGTGGACTGTGCTACTGCACTACCGCTAATCATTATTGTTTGTTTACCTGTCTAGAAAGTTTATTTATTACCTCGCAAATGTGATGAAAAACATTATGTGTACCACGGGCAGTAAGGGGATTACTAACTCGGGTCATTTAAAGCCCTCCGCCTTCGGCGTCGGGCTTCAATAGACCCTCGTAAGTAATGCCCTTCTTACCGCCCTAGATACACAATGTACTATTAAATTTACTTTTATAAATGTACCTAGTTATAACTCCGTATAAACTGTGTAGGTACAAATACCTCACCTATTCAGCATTATTCTTTAAAAAGTAAAACCGAAAACATGATGTATGAAGCTTGAAATCGGCATGAAAATTACGGGCCCTGAGCGCCTACCACGAACCGCGAACGAACGAAAGTGTGCCTCCCTTTCGCACTTGAGATTTCTCACATAAGTGCGACAGAGAGGTGAAACTTCGTTCGTGGTTCGTGGTAGGCCTTCTGGCCATAATATTTTATACCGACGTTTCGACACAGTTTCATTGCCATGGTCGCGGCTTGACTGATGAATCAGGGCCTATACCACGAAAATCGAACGATTGCGGATTTATATCTCCGTCTCTGTCGCACTTGCTAATTGGTGTGACAAAGAGGTTTTCCCGTCAATGCCAATTTTCGATGTTCGTGGTAGGCCTGCAGCGAAGTGTCAACGACGATATTGGTAGAAATGTTAGACTACCCGGCGTAAAGCATTTATTCCATGTTTGTCCGTCCATCTGCCTTCCGGTTGAACAATCCTCACACTTACGGGTATCAAAGCGCACATGCGCGTTGCTGCGAGCAAACACGAACAATGACGTTAAGTCGCCCGACTGAGCGCAAGACGCCAATCAGCGTAATTCAATTCTGGGCCACCCTGCCCGGCTCTCCCCTAGGGTGGATCAGAATTACAGTACACGTTATATACACATTGCATGTGATATTGTATTATAATAACTAATAAGACATAGTTAGTCTTGTAAGTAGTTACGCAAATGTCCGAAGCCACATAAACTCGAAAATTAGGTATAGGTATTTTCGAGTTTTGAGTGTTTTTTCAGAGACTAAACCAAGGTAAATAAGGACTTTAGCGATAGGACCGCATGTTGTTTACCTCTTCTTCTGTTTGCTGTATCTTCTGTTCTGATTTGTATTGAGGTTTTCAAAATACTCTTTGTATTTGTATTGTAAATATACATATAAATAAATATTACCTATAGGACAATCTTACGCAGATCTACCTAGTCCCACGGTAAGTTCACTTGTGCTGTGGGTACTAGACGACGATATATATAATAGATAGATACATATAAATACTTAAATACATAGAAAACATCCATAACTCAGGAACAAATACGTGTAATGAACACACAAATAAATGCTCTGACCAGGATTCGAACTCGGGACCTCCTGCATCGTAGGCAGGGTCACAACCGAGGCTAGGAGGCCGTCAAAAGTGATGATGTGTCTTACTATGATACAAACAAAACTATTTTTGAAATTTTTTGGGGCACATCGTCCTAATGGGCCAACGTTTCATACAAATTTTTTTCGAGTCTTATTTATTGTTTGACTTTATCCTAATGAAACCACGGTACTTATTACACCCATAAACAAATCACCAGCATTTTTTTACAGCCTGTACAATGTACACAGGTATTACCTATGTATGAATTTAAAAACGCATTTTTATATGAACACCTTTTTGCTTGTTTTTTAGTTTCTTTTGTTTTTATTTATTACCGTTTCAGTGGAATGAGGCAGTAAATTATATAAAGTGTTGGCAGGAATCGAACCCCAGGCAAAAGCAGGCGGTCAACAGACTCCTGCACGTCCCCTTTTGTTATTTATACGCTCCCGAGATATAGGTTTGTGTTAGGAATATGCTCTACTACACTATAAAAAGAGAAATAAAGAAACACGAGCTAATATTAAACTTAAACGGTTAAAACTCTCGTATTTTTATCACAGGCGTGACATGTTCCGACTGTATCGGGCAGTCATCGTCAGACAGTGTGGCCTTTAAGTTTAATGTCAGTATAACTCCCGAAAGTAAATTATATAAACACGAGCTAGTTTGAACGGTCGCGCTATTGATTAATATGACCGGTGTGGTGATTCAGCAGGTTGCCCATTTAAACCTTATGTGAAATTTAATTTGGTACGCCTCCATTCGTTAGCAAAAATGAAAATATTGCGGATTTTGCGTAAGACATATCAAGAATATAGAACACAAATCAATATACAAACTAAGAAATATAACCGTTGCGTAAAATTACAATAACTACACGACTAAGGATTCAAACAGGCTTGTGCAGAAACCTAGCAAGGCCTGACATATCTACTCATGTTGTTAAAGCCTTGACATGTGTACGAGCCCTTAAATATGTACATACAATGTATAGATTCTTCGCTACAAGGAACTACATTGGTATGAATATGAAATGATATGAAATTCAATCTACAAATTTTATCAACTTAATACCCACCAGTGGGTCAGATTAACCCACCACATTAAGCAGAGCATCTCCCCATACGAACCGGCGCCATATTGCGAAAAGATTTACGCGTCTTAGACAAGCGTGATCAGGTTTTGTTTACGGCGGGATTTATGGGCGGGCCAATTAGGAAGTGGGTTCCGGTCCGGACAGGGGCAGGATCGACCTTATTGATGAGTAGCTGAACAAATGGTAGGAATAACGACCTTATAAGTAGCCTTATAAGGTAAGTAGCTGAAAAATTGGGGATATTGTGGTAGCGTAGAGGAGATTCGGAATATCACACGTTTTGTCCTGCAGACTACCATTTTCATCGTATAAAAGCAACATATATTATTAAGGTGACACTTCAGTAGGCGTGTTGGCTCAAATATTCGTACAAAAGCTAAGCCAAGCCGTTATTCAATGCATTATCGTTTGGAAATGCACCGACTTCAAAGGTATCAGTTAGAAGCGTATACAAAATGGAACATTTTCTTTTGCCCCTTAAGAAGGCTGCTTTTCTTAAATTTTTAGTTTTTGTATATTTTTACCAAATACATAGTTTCCGAGTGAAAATACCTAATTTACCTAACTCCTTTCGAGCAAAAATAGAATTAAGTACTTAAATCGGACGACAGAGGTAGAAGTAATGTAATGTGAACATAAAAGAAAATAAAAAAGATTCCCACGAATTGAGAACTCCTGTATTTTAAAAGTAGCTTTAAAAAAACTGGGTTGTCCGACTATTCACGGTCACAAATGAACTGTCAACCTACAAGATGTATTTTAAATTATGACGTTTACTTAACACTTTCACCGTGCTATCAAATCTATGGAACTTAGCATGACTATGCTATGTGAAACATACACCAAAAATCAAACATCGTTCCTACAAAAACCAATTTATATATCCCATCGCAATCACACTTACAAGCTTAAATTAACAAGATAACAATAAACGAACACTGCGCAATACAATTAAGCTAATACATATTTATCAAAGCGCCGCTAAGCCCATAAAAATGATAATTATCAATTAGCTAACGGTGCCATTTGTCGATGTTTATTTTTGTGATAAGTTTCCGAACGCATCTGTCAGTTTTGGCGGGAGTGGTGAGTTGACGCTTGGGTGTTTTTTAGGGGTGACGTTGATTGAATGGTGAAATTTATACCGTTTCGTTGATGCGATTTGAGTAATGTAATAGTTTATGCTGTTTGTGGAATCGAGAGGGCGGGTGGATGCATACATCGACCAAAATAATGGCAATTTTTGCTACCTAACTGTATCAATTAACTCTCTTTCAGTTTCAGCTTTTATCTTTCCTTCTTTTTTGAGTTATAAACGAAAATGTATAAAAAAACATCAATTATCTCTCCGCCCGCCTCGCCCCTTATCTCCGAAGTTTATAACGGAAAAAATATGAAAATTGTACACAATATTAACATTGTCATAAATATTACAGTAAATATATAACATTGACCCTATCTTCATAACATTTTTTTATAAAAAAAAAAAATTGAACTAAATATGAATTTTAACCGACTTACATTGTTTTTTTTTTATTTAAATTTAAATACTATTTTTAAATATAGTTCTAAATAACGATTTAATATAAAATAAAAAACAAAAGCAAAGTCATACATGGGGCTGACGTCAAATTTCGACTTCGAGATGCAGTTGCAAATAAAAGTTTGTACGGAACCCTCTGAGCGCGAGTCCGACTCGCACTTGACCGGTTTTTTGTTGTAGTTAGGAAGTTAGTGAAATGTGAGTGAAATGATTTTTATGCCACACCTGGCCATAAAGTGCCTTTTTCCGCACGCTACGCGTACGGAAAAAGCCGATTTCTGCCCAAATGTAGGCATAAAATGATGTACCTAACACGTGAGGTAATAAATAAAGCCCTTGATCGCATATTTACCGCCCTCGCTTGCAGCTCGGGTCGCAAACATCTGCGATCTCGGCCTTTCTTTGTTTTACCGCCCTAGAGCGATAATGAGCACTTTACGTGCCAGTGGCGAATATTCAAAGAGCCATAACATATGTACTGTAAAACGTCGTACAATACACGTGCGGAGAGGCAATTCGCGAATTCGAGTATCCTCTTTTTCGCCTTTATATCGTAATGTAGGTACTATAAAACTCCATAGTTTTAGTCGAATGTTTAAACTTTTTTTTAAGCACATCGATTGAAGGCACAAAGGCAAACCCTCAAAGGCCAACCAGAGCCACCTGATAAAAAACAAATGAAAGGCACAGATCGTGCTCAAGTGCCGAAATCAAAAATCAATAACGCATGATTGTAATATTGACCGAACGTGACATTTCTTCAGTTCTTAATGGCCGTTTTAAATTCGTTTAGTTTTATTTTTTGTTTGTAATGCGCTTTAATCGTCGGGCGCGGCTGTTTGGTTTAGAAGTCATTGCCACCACTAGCTGACTCGTTTATAGGTAATATTTTTTACAGTAGGTACACATGGTACTTCACTACTTTACCGCTCTAGATCTGGAACGATAATGAGCACTTTACGTGCCTGCATTAATTTAGGCAATCGTAAAACATTTCCTACGGTCGTTTTTTAGTTTAGCACCACTCATTTTTAATTCCCTCTTTTTCGTTACTATTTCACCTCACTAGGTCGGAAAGCGCTCTCTTATCCTTGAAAACTAGAGGGGAGAAACGGATTTTATCCACTAGTGGGAAAAGTAATTTTACCTTAAGTTTTGAATGGTTTCTTCAAATTTCTGGGAGCATTGACTTTACAACGATAGTTTCGAGTAATAAATATCGGATAGCTTACGTTTGGACGAGATTGGTAATCGTTTGTAGTTTTTATTCTCCTCGCAATAGCGAGTGGCTCAATTTTGGAATCTTTCGCTTGCCAAGGTCTCAATATAAGCACGAGATAAAGCAACAACTTGGCTCAGGGGCCTTACCATGACGTCTTAACGCGATTCAGTTGACGACCTAAACTGAGTCGCTTCCATACAACTGAGCCTAAACTGAACTGAAGCTGAATCGCGTTAAGACGTCATGGTAAGGCCTCTGGGCCAGACGTCACGGCAACCTCTGAACCTTGTATTATAAATGAATATTAAATCTTCTTCTACACTCGCCAAGTTTCCATACATTCATGCCAAGATGTCTACGACTACCTGAATACTAGATGTGACGGTTAGCTAAACGATAAGATGCGCGATTTTCGTACTTGTTCGTTCAAATACAGTTTGAATTTGGAATTTCAACGTCCATTTTGTTGCAGGCGCCCCCCACGCCCTTCTCGGCAAGACCCGTCGCCCGCGCACTGCCTTCACCTCCCAGCAGCTCCTGGAGCTGGAGAAGCAGTTCCGCATGAACAAGTACCTGTCGCGGCCCAAGCGGTTCGAGGTGGCCACGAGCCTCATGCTGACTGAGACGCAGGTATATGTCCGTCTCACGCCTTCACCTCCCAGCAGCTCCTGGAGCTGGAGAAGCAGTTCCGTATGAACAAGTACCTGTCGCGGCCCAAGCGGTTCGAGGTGGCCACGAGCCTCATGCTGACTGAGACTCAGGTATATGTCCGTCTCACTCGGTCTCACGCCTTCACCTCCCAGCAGCTCCTGGAGCTGGAGAACCAGTTCCGAAGGAATTTTAGCGTTTATGAAGGTATTTACCTAATTTAAGGATAATATTATAATAACATTGGTAGGTACATCTTCTTCGTCTTCTTCGTTATTGCACTCTTGGCAGAGTGGTCGTGTCTGTCTTTTGGGGCAAGCTTAACCACCATACACAACATACATACATAATTTTAACATACATAGTGCCTTCTAAACAAGAACTAGAACAAGTATTAACACTCTAAACCACAACTATAAAGCACCCAAACCCCACCCTCTAGCATGTGATATTACAAATGGCGGGCGGCAGTAAACACGGTTTACGTCGGTTTGAGCGATAATCTCGACGGGTCTCTACTACACCCGTGTAATAATCATAAATGTCGCACTTCGGCGATGTTTTTGACGACCGGTTGGCGTAGTTGGTACACCTGCCTGCTAAGCCGATAGTCCTGGGTTCGAATCCCGGTATGGGCATTTATTTGTGTGATGAACACAGATATTTGTTCCTGAGTCATGGATGTTTTCTATGTATTTATGTATTTGTATATTATATATATCGTTGTCTGAGTACCCGTAACACAAGCCTTCTTGAGCTTACTGCGGGACTTAGTCAATTTCTGTAAGAAGGTCGTATAATATTTATCTACCTATTTTTATTTATTATTTACTTGTCCTTGTTTTTATACTACGACAGTGACAAAACAAGCATACGGCCCGCCTGATGGTATGCGGTCACCGTTGCCTATGGACGCCTGCAACTCCAGGGGTGTTACATGCGCATTGTCGACCCTTTAAAAAAGTTGGATTCGCTGTGTTGACAGCTAAAGGGGCAAGCTTTGCTCCGTGGGTCCCCAGCTGTCAACACAGTGAATCCTCTTGGAGCTCTGGCGACCTTACTCACCAACAGAAACACAACACTATGAGCCTAGTTATGTATGAGTCCTTTGCTAGTTTTGCTTCCACTCGACAATCTTCAAGTCTAAATATTTGTTTCATACACTGCCATTACTGCCATATACTCAATGAAAAATTTGTCTCGCGGACTTTGGGGACATACCCGCTATGCAGATCCAATGGCTTGGTATATGGCCAGCCAATAGCATAATTGGTTTGAACACCCATTGGTTTGAGATCCTAATTAATTAAATATATCTCTTCAACAGGTAAAAATCTGGTTCCAAAATCGACGCATGAAGTGGAAGCGTTCGAAAAAAGCTCAAAGCGACACGAAAAAGGACCACTCGAGCGACGACAAAAAAACACCTAATAAAGAACCTTCCAATGAACAGGAAAAGCCTCAACTGGCCGATATGACAGCTGTCAAACCTCCCGCCATGCTGGACAGGGACAGAATAATCGCGTTGGAGCGAGAGAGGGCGATAGCGGCGGCGAACTTTAATTCAAATTTAGAAAGCCGACGGGGATTGGTCGTTTTAAATCAAGATGGTGGCCGGTCCGCTGATATGTTTAGGCCGTATGTGGTATGAGAGTAAATTAGTTTTCTGTTGTCATGGTTTTTATTGTTATATTATTTAGATATGTACATAAGGTGGTTTGCGTTTTTATGTTGGGTGTGTATAATTGAGTTTATTTGTTTTTTTTATATCACACCTTAAAAGAAGCTGAATAAGAATTAACATTTTAAACACTCGTATGTACTTACCAAAAAAGTTACGATGATTAGGTGGCCATATACTTTCGGACATATCTGCCGGATCTGCCAATAAATGTATAGGAAATGTGTCTGGCTGATGCCCAGCGGATGGCCGGCGTATGCCCGGCGTAAGCCCGGCGTATGCCCGGCGTATGCCCGGCGTATGTTTGGCGTATGCCCGGCGTATGCCCGGCGGATGCCCGGCGGATGCCCGGCGGGTGCCCAGCTGACATACCCACTATGGAGATCTGACGGATTGCCCGAACGTATATGGCCGGCAAATGGCCCCCAAGGTTAACTAAGACAACATTAGGGTGACCATGTGTTACTATAAATAGAGATATGTCCTAAGATAAATTGACCTAATGTGAAAGTCCAGTGATTGTAAAATAAATCTTATGATTGTAAATAAGTATCGAATATAACATTAAGTAAGCATAACTATGTAAACTAAGTATAAATCACTTATATTCACAATAGATGTAAGGAAGACATCCCCGAACTGATTTTAAAGCCAAATATGGTTTAAGGCTAAAATAAAATAAATGGAATATAGGAAGACACAAACTAGAACGGGACGGGACCGAACGGGTCGGTTCTAGCATGAACCATTCTTAATAAGTCTAATTATTTCATTACATTTTTGAAATTTTACAGTTAATTTTACAGAGCAGATCGTAAAATTTATGTGACTTCGATGCCTTTTTGGTGGTGCATTTTTTCCCAAAAACTAACCGTTTTACTTCCATAAAAAACGGTTAATAATTTCGGTTAATCGTTAACCGAATTTTTTTTTGCCTTTTTATTCATCTATTTAATCCATTGATCGTATAAAATACATTGTTTTAAATAATAACAAAAAAATTAAGTATCTAAGAAGATATTCAAAAAATAGTTAAAACCGATTCCACGTCTTGCTAACTACAATTCCAACATTCTAATATTTTATTTTATTTTAAAAGTTTAAATTTAAAACAGACTGTTACAGCATTTGTATCTTTAATTGTTATTTATTTAGTTGTTTAACTTGTTTAGCGAGTCCTAGTCAATGAAAGTATTAATTAAGAAGACATCTTTAATCAGTATTATTTCGTAGAGTAGTCCAGTATTAATATTAAATAAGGCAAGTGTAAAATATTTAAGAATTTATGTATCAATGAAAACAACACAAAAAAATGTATTTATGTGGATGCTGGTGAACCAACCAAATAGTATTCCAACTGGCTATTTTCTTGTATATAATTATTTAATTTGTTACAGTTATTTAAACATACGGCAAAAACATAAATATTATATACAGGAGAACCTCATATAAAGGAGGTTTCTGCATTTAAAGGTGTGTTATAAGATTTACCTCCCATAAAAACGGCATGGTAAAAAAATTACGTTTTAAAAATCTGTAGCCTGTACCTCGACTGTCGCCAATTAAGTGGCCTCACGTGTTAACAATTAGTGTTATTTGACACAAAATACAATTTACATATAATTTATTTAACTAATCTCTATGAATTATATAAGAACAGGATGAAACACAATCATAAAATTGTAAAATATTTTTAAAGTTCCTTAATAGCACTATTTTTAATATTTAGTTGTAAATATAACTTAACTTACCACAATACGAATAAAAGGCTTAATATATGTAATATAAATACATACAAAATAAATGAAGTACACTAAGTTAATTTAAATTAATATGTAAGTATAAGTACTGTTAATATTACGTGATGTCAAGATGTAACAACACATTCCTACAACCTAATCTAATAATTACAGTAACATTGTAAATAAAACTATAATTAACTGAAATATAGTTAATATGTTGAAATTCACTGTTTTTTATTTTAATTAATCCAGTTCCTGGTTCGAACATTCATCCTATTTACACATTATTTTCAACTAGCGTTTGCCCCCAGCTTCGCTTGCGTTAAAAGAGATAAAAAGTAATCTATGTCACTGGCCATACCTTCAACTATCTCCATTTAAAAAAACACGTCGCTCCGTTTTTCCGTGAAACAACAAGATATGATCGTCTAGGCCCATTTGCACCACCCAGGGCTAGCCACTAACCCGGAGTTAAGCGTTTTTTTGTATAGAATTTGACTGTTTATCACCGGGTTAGCGGCTTACCCTGATTCAAGAGAAAAGACACAGAATCAGTAGTTTATTACATTTTTGAAAAAACCTGGTTTGCCAAGTGATATACTGCTGTAAAAGGTTTTAGTTAAAAATAATCCAATTGCTAAGTAATCAGTGACGGCACGGAACCACCGACCTAGTAGTTTGTTTGTTAGCACACATACTTAGCGGTCGACTGAGTGACCACTAAGCAAACGAGGTTCGATCGACTTGAGAAACTACATATACTTACTATACCTACTCACTATTTTGTTTCTCTTCAGTTAAGAGACCTGCTCGAGCAAAAAAGAGCGGGATAGAGCTAATTGCAAGAGCACGTGAAAAATGAAAAGGCGATCGTAGCAGGCGCGTCGAAATAAACCGCGTCGCTGTATTGCAATACTAATGCGTTGGACGAGGAAGCTGCCAGCTCTACGGTCGCCGGTAGCGCCCACAAGCCTCTTTGAGATATCCTTAAAGAGGGCGTGGGCGCTCGAACCCCATGGGCCGAGGGTCTCGACGCCGAACGGAACAAAGTTGTATTCGCCCCTATATTTGCACTTTTTAATTTTTCTGCCGCCTCTGCAGCCGCGCGGGCCTTGTCTGTAGTTCCGTGAAGATGTGACGGGACTAGGGTGTCAACACAGGTGGCGTCCCACAACAGCACCCGTCCCATCCTCCACGGAACCAACGACATTCCATCAGGTCTCTTGCAATCATCCCTGAGAATGCCCGGAGGCTCAAGAAGAGCTGGCACGTTGATGCTGGCAAGAGCGAGATGCGGAGGATGTCGTTAAGCGCGGCGTGCCTAGAGAAACGGCCAGCGCTCTTCTGACAGGAGTGGAGGTGGTGTCCGAGGCCATCAACGGTAACAATGCAGAAGCACCTGTGCAGCGCACAAACCCGGACGCCAAGCCGCAGACAGGTGTCAACGCGCAGAGTGTGGGGCTCCTGGAATGTTCCCGTATGTATAGATGAAAAGGCGTGCAGCCAACAACCGGCTTCCTGGCTGCTAAGAGCCTGGCGCGTTGAAAGCCTGTACTGTGGCTAAGGGAATTATAAATAATTTTGCATATGATCTCGTTCCAGGTCCAAATCCCAAAAATCCAAATTCCCGAAAATTTGGATTTTTGGGAAAATCCTGATCCAGGCAGGCAATGGACCAGGCAAAACCAGACCAGTTGTTATTAATATTGAGATCTAGACGTCTGAATGCTAGTAATTTGACCACTGTGGCTTCTTACTCGTAATTACTAGCTGACCCCGCGAAGTCTGTTCCGCCTTAGAGGCAATAAATAAGCAGATTTTTGATGTTATTAAGTTCAGTTTTTATTAGGAAATTTAAATAAAAAAATTAAGTAATTTAATGATTCTTTCTTAAATAAATAAGCAGATTTTTTGTTATTAAGTAAAAAAATATAAAAGATAAGTAAGTATTTAAATGATTTTTCATTAATATTTTTTCTATTGCCGCGATTGTTATTCATTGAAATTAACCACTGTTAAGGGCTCAAAACGTCGGGGCATCGTGTTAATAAACGCGATTAATCCGTTCTAAAGTGTTTAATTCCAATGAACAACAATCGCTGTAACAGAAGACAATAATATGTTATTATAATAGTTTTAAAATAAAACAAGCTCCCGATCTAACATGGTTATGTTGCTCGTACAAACAGTATAGCTATTGATCTCGAGTAACTATTGTTGCAAGCGTCAAAGTTGTCGGTAACGGATCGCTTACACCGTAAATTAAACTGGAGGGTGACCATCATGCCAGTTGTTTGGAGGATATGTAGTTAATATAAAACTGAACGGGTCTATCGCGAACGCAGTTAATTTAGAAATGGTCGCCTACACAGCGGAAAGTCACTTTAACGCTCTCTAAACGGATTTGTAGTTTTATAAAATCTGTTTTTATACGTGTATGCCCTGTTATGTGGCCAATATCTCTTTTGGTGTAATATTGTATTAAGCAGAGACATCTGTAAACGAAATTTACAATGTTTATTAAAAATTTAAAAAGGCGTCTGTGCTTTTATACATAGCGTTACAAGCACAGATTCGAACTCCATCTCCAGGTTCAAATTGGCACCCTTGAACTACTCGACCAACCCCGCTACAAATTAATCTACATATTTATAAATAACAGATTTATACCTAAAACGCATTAATAAGTATACGAATACGATATTTCACGACATGTCTCAGTTTTCCCGCAAAACATGGTCATCCTAGTTCTCAAGTGGCGGAGCTTGCTATAAATTGCCTCAAAAACCTCGTTTTGTATTCCTCTCTCGTGCAGAGCGGCACGGCAAGATATCGTTCCATCTCAGTTTCACACTACCATATGTATAGGGCAGACATACGTTTTGTTAGTACAGAGAGTAGGTTTTCAACCGACTTCAATATTTCTAGAGGAGGTTCTCAATTCGTCTGTTTTTTTTTAATAGGTATGCAAAAGTTTTTTGGGTTTTGCGCGCTCAGATATTATTTTTGGTGTTCCATATTTATCCTTACTAGGTACCGACTTAAGGTGAATGTGCGCAAGTAATTATTCATACCAAAGTATTTGCAGCCGTATGACGCATTTGCTAAATATTTTTGTGTTAAGGCCGTTCCTACTCCCCCCAATGACCTTCGATCTGTATCTCTTAATTTTTGAGTAGTTTTTATGGCTTATTACATTAACCTCAGCGGCCTTAAATTAGCTGTAAGTAGTAAAGATATACGGCATCAAACTTTGGCAATTTTAGTCCAAACTAACAGTTTTTTGTACATAACTTTTGTACCAATAAGTTTAAATTTAAAACCTCTCTTGGGATCTTATAAACTTCAAATGGGAACAGTTACATGTAGATTTCACATATATAACAGCATAAACTTCTTTAGAATATCGAGAAATGTGCTTTTTTAGACCATATTTGAAAAAATAATTAGAAATTAACTATACATTTTTTACAAAATCTGTCTCTTGAAAGTCAAGAGTTTGATGAACCGATGACAAATTGTTTAGTATATATATACTTATACTTAGTATTCGTAGCGGAGTATATCGAGTCAAAACTCGTAAAAAAACGTGGAATTCCGCGTGGAGCCCCTTAAATGTATTGGTCAATTTAGTATTGTACCTAGTTCAATTCTTAAACACTTTAGAACGGATATTAATCGCGCGTTTAGGGCTCGAAACCTAGGGTCATGGTGTTAATAAACGCGATTAATCCGTCCTAAGTGTTTAATTTCAATTATTTCACTCTCTGTCTCTGGTGTTTGTGTATGTTTCAAAAAACTAAAATAAGTCAAAAAGATCTATTTATTGCTACGATGTAAGGAAGTATGAAGATTTTACTTATGTGGTTAAAAAATTTGGAATCTAATTACGGCGCGGATTGTAAGTTCTTTGGGCAAAGTTGATAAAATTTGTATAATGATCGTCTCGCCTTATTTTTGTTTTTAGATTTCCATATAAAACGAAAAATGTCAAAATATTATTAATATTTAAATAAATAAAAAACAAAATATTAAATTTTTGTCATTTTTTGCATGGCACGTAGTACTGGTTACTGGTAAAAAAGCCAGTTAACCGAGCGGTAGTACCTCTAAAGCGAGCCAACACCAAGCCTCGGCTATAGATATAATGGGCGTGGCGAGATTGATGCCTTTTGTTTAAACAAGCCGTAGGTACCCGCGCTGCAGCCTCACTTGGCTGATAACTCGATACCATTTTCAAAATAGGTGAGACGAAAAAAAAACCTGCCACGAGAGTTGCGAGAGAACCATGCTGTCCTTTTACGCACCCCAAAAAAGATACGATGTAGTACATGTTTTGTCATCGTATTTTCTCGCAAACACTCGTATTAGTCATGCTATTTCAATCGACCTCGGTACTTTTAGTACTGACACTGACTGAAACAGCATGACACGGTCGGGCGTTTCCGGGAAAATAATTATGAACTAGAACTGTAAGTACTACGTATATTCTTTTTCATCACACCTGCTCGTAAATGGTGATGTTATATGTAAACATACTTTTACTTAATGAGCTGTATGGCCTTAAAGGATTCACATACTACTTTACCGCCCGCCCGGAGCTCCCGGAGGACCTGCGCCCCACGCGCTCACCGCACGTAGTCGCCGCTCACTCCGGAGTACTGTGGACTGTGCTACTACACTACGACTAATAATTATTGTATTTGTATCTGCTTAGAAAATTTATTTATTTCCTTCCAAATGTGATGAAAAACATTGTATACCTAAAATTCACACTCTTTCATAATTTCTTGTTTACCGCTCTTAATACACAATATAGGTACTATTCTCCAAATGCCATTGAAACATTGGTATTTCAGATACTACACCAATTTTCCGATCAAACCTAAATAAACAGTCCTATAGTATCTGAAAGTGAAAACAAAATCCCGAAAATGACAGATCGTCAAAAAACAGCGCTATTCAAGTGAATCCGCAAATAACAGTCGACACCTCAAACAGTGCATTCCCGAAACTTACGGTATGGCCCAAAAAAACAGTATATTTAGAACTCTGTTTAAATGTATTTACTAGGGACTTATGGGTCATATTAAACTAGTTATTTCAAACGAAATACGAGGCTAGAATACATAATAGAATATCAATATTTGATATTTGATCTCGTAACGATCCTTCCCGCGCTTTTGAGTTTGACGTTTCGATGACAGCAGATTTTGCAATTTAAAAAAATTGGTTGTCTATGGCTGTTGATAGTGTTGAGAGGGTCAGCCGTATTGAATTATTTAAAATCACTCTCAATGTAACTTCTAAACTAAATCATAATAATAAATAAATAAATATTATGGGACAATCTTACACAAATCGACCTAGTCCCACGGTAAGCTCTAAGGCTTGTGTTGTGGGTACTAGGCGACGACATATATAATAGATAGATACATATAAATACTTAAATACATAGAAAACATCCATAACTCAGGAACAAATATTCGTGATAAACACACAAATAAATGCCCTGACCAGGATTCGAACCCGGAACCTCCTGCTTCGTAAGCAGGGTCACTACCAACTAGGCTAGGAGGCCGTTTCTCAAACAAAAGGCGTCACATGTTTTGATACTGTTACAAGGCGTGTATTTTTGTTACTAATACAAGGAGTGTATTTTCACACTACCTCATCAAACACCACTGAAACCATTTACTACTGAAACGGCCGTAGTGGATTTTTCAAATGTCGTAAGAGGCACGTTATTAGGTTAGACTTTTGCGAAATCCACTGCCAATTTCAAGGCCGCTTCAAACTGTTGTCATTTGACAGTTTTTGTACTACTTCCATGTTTTAGTTATTCTACTGTGGGCTTAATCACGTAAACCATGGGGGCAATGTCGCCCTTGAAACGTCGGAGGTTAGTTTTCAATGTCTTACGCGATTAAGTCCCGTTGTAAATTTTAAAATGAGTGAGAATTGTGAAAGTTTTAACAAAAATAAATGATTTTATGAAATGGAACTTTCTTACAATGGCAATTATCTGTTTCGTTAAACATCTCTTTCCCTCGAAGAAGTAGGTGCCATAGAGTGAGATGTAAATTTTTGTTTGTTCGATTTTCCCGGTAATGCCAACCTGTCCTATGGTAAATGACATGTATAGTTTGGCCAAGATTTCTTACAGGAAAGATTGGCTCTACAGTTCAGTTGAACACACACTTTTTCTCTCCTGTGGTCAATAGTTAACAGCTTGTGTACATGTAGTAATGATTGGACAGGTTGGCATATTACCGGGAAAATCGAACAAATAAAAATTTACATCTCACTCTATGGCACCTACTTCTTCGAGCGAAAGAGATGTTTAACGAAACAGATAATTGCCATTGTAAGAAAGTTCCATTTCATAAAATCATTTATTTTTGTTAAAACTTTCACAATTCTCACTCATTTTAAAATTTACAACGGGACTTAATCGCGTAAGACATTGAAAACTAACCTCCGACGTTTCAAGGGCGACATTGCCCCCATGGTTTACGTGATTAAGCCCACGGTAGAATAACTAAAGCATGGAAGTAGTACAAAAACTGTCAAATGACAACAGTTTGAAGCGGCCTTGAAATTGGCAGTGGATTTCGCAATATCATACAATGCAATAGAAAGAGAGTACCCCTTAATGTGATAGGTAGGGCTTAAATAAGAAAATCAAGCTTAATAGCCCTTAACTTTTGAATAGTCCACCGAAAAGACTCCGAACATCGTTTTGTGTTTGACCCAATCAGAAATCACAAATAATCATATTGTCTTTTTCTTTCGCTAGTATCACCACACCAAAAAGAGGGATGGGGGCTTTCGCAGGCAACATTGTATATTGTGCATCTCATTCTGTCGCATAAGTGCGAGCAGTAAGTTTACTGTTTCACAAATGTTTGTTTACGAAAATAATGACATATCTCACAAAAAAAACTATAGTCTGCCGAGCGCAGTAACAGTAGGATAGACAGCATCATACTGTATTTTTCTTACGCTAGTATTCCCACCCCGAAAATAGGGATAGATATAGTTTTTTCCCCTCACTAGCTCGGAAAGCGCTGTTTTGTCCTTTAAAACTAGCGGGGAAAAACGCATTTTATCCACATGTGGGGAAAGTAATTTGACCTTGCTGTAATTCCGATCACTTATATGTGTACCTGTCCAGTATAAGTGAGTCCTATATGGCCATAGTAAATATGCGCAATCGGAGGTCACACCTTAAATTGGTCAAGTCTTATCCCGCACTTGGTAAGCTGTTGGCAATATTTAAGTACCAGGAGCGTACTCTACGGAGCGTTCGTAGCGTGCGGAGGAGTTACTCTACCTATGACAAATTTTGAAATTGAATTTTGAATGGTTTCTTCAAGATAACTTACATGTGGATAAGATTTGTAATCGTATGTAGTCTTTATTTTCCTCGCGATAGTGAGGGGAAAAATGTTGTATTACACTCGGCGGCAAAGTTTGTTCAACTCTCGTGCCTTGAGACCCTCGTAAAGCTCAAGATTCCAGTTATTGAACCACTCACTACGCTCGTGGCTCAATTTTGGAATCTTTCGCTTGCTCGGGTCTCAATATAAGCCCGAGAGTTAAACAACAACTTTGCCCCTTTGTATAATAAATAACTATTTTGTCCTACTGTTACTGCGCTCGCTGGCTTGTCAGACTATAGTGTTGCCACTATTATTAAATTTTTACCTTTTTTGTCACACTGCCAGTTTACGCAACCACCGCCGTTGCTACGCGCTACGCTCGTAGCCGATAACAGCGTTTTTCCGCATTGTATTGTAGGGGAACCGCCTACGAACAAAGATCCCGCCTGGCTGAAAAATCAGTGCTTTTTATTCAATTCAATTCAATAATTTTATCTCGAATAAAAATACTAAAATAATACTAAAAATATAACTAAAACTAAAAGTGGCGTGGTGCAACCACAGGCGACGCGTGTAGCCGCACCCATCGCGCCTGCAGCGGCGAGACCCATCTAGACAGACTTTAACTTAAAAGTCAGCCATATCCTGATCTGCCAATCAATGTATGGAAGATTTATCCGGCGGATACCCGGTGGACATACCCGCTATATAGCCGTGGTAAAAGCATTCAAAGTTAATCATAACTTCACAATCAAACAAAAAAACTAACTTCAACAAAAATAATACCATTCAACAAGCTAGCTAGAGTCAAATCATGTTATCCCCTCCAAGCAAATGAACTATCAAAACTTCTATGAAATTATGACGTTTCCTTAGTTAACATTTTCATAATCTGTTTTATTTAAATCTAACTCAGGCTAACTCAGCATAGTTGGACTCTAAACCTACTCCAAAAAACGAGACTCCAGACAAAACTCAACGCCAATTCCCAAACGAAATGGCCACTAACAACGTACCAACATAACCGCAAAAAGCGCGCCAATTTTAAAAATAACACGTCCGGCGGAGGCGGGAAGACGGGAGTCGCTGATTGGTGCAAATTGAATTTGGAATCAAGAGGGTATTGTCGTGTTGGCGATCGTTCGCTGATTGCTCGTTTGCGGTGCGACAGGGAAACGTGGATAAGACTAGGGTTATTTAATAAATAACCCAAGTCTTATCCACGTTTACCGAAATTGGAGGTAATTGGAAAAATGTTCTTGGACCTAAACATTTGTCCGCAAATCAAATCATAAGATAGTTATCTGCCTTAATAAAGTCTAAGTTTGTACAGATCTCATTCGTAAACAGATACATCGGAAGCAACAAAAACGGGAGTCAAAAAAATTCTGGGTACTTAAAGGTCTTTGTTGATCTGCAGCTTACTCAAAATGTAGGTGATCTTGATAGTCAATTATCGACGTCAGTCTCCTGCTTTTTTTATTTGTTTTTTTTACTCGAAATCTAATAGGTCAAAAAATTGTTCCAAGATTTTTTCCCATTCCTCTACCATTTTTTTATAGACTTGGTAACGGAATGGATACTTTGAAAAAAATATAGGGCAATTTTATTCTCTTATTATAGGATTGAAGGAGTTCGGGATTTGGATTAGAAATCACATTAAAAATACCCATGTTAAAATAAGTGGGGAGGACAACTTTGAATAAAATGACCCATGTAGCCTGTGTCATTGACTACAAAGATAGTACGGTAGTAATGTCCACACTATGCTTTCCACAAAAGTTATCTTGTCCACACGGTCCTGACGAGCGGGGCCGGGGGCGTGACACCCTCCACGCTAAACATTAAATTCAAGCTATGAATATTTGCCCGGCGTAAGGCATTTGTAATCTTACACCTAGTCACCTACCTTATAACTATTAGCCGGTCATATACATTCGGGCCTGCCAATCAATATATGGGGACATACCCGCTGAGATCCGATTACCCGAACGTATACGGGCGGCATTTAAATTACCTACCTTGCAGGTGCTTACAAATAGAAATGCCAAGCATATTACATGCGATACAGGTAACATTGGGATGCTCGGTGTCAGTGTTCCAGATCTAGGTCTATAAAAATTACTTTGTGGTGTCATGAACAACAATTTGATTAGCCGAATATTTTCAAAAATAATCGCTTTGAAAGACAAAAAATGCTTGACGCTGTTTTGTTTGGCTGCACCACTTAACCAAATTTGAAGTTTAAGATACCCATTTGACGTAGAATTTAACCTTCTTTAGGTAATACCTAACTGAATTAATTATCCGTCCGACTTACCATTTTCGAGCTAGACGCAAAAAACTGAAACATTACCGAAAATTTGACAGTTACTTGGATCTCAAAAGTCAAGCTCATCTCCTGGAATTGTGCAAACTCGGTTTACACGCCTTTAGGATCTGATTAAGGTATTAAAATGATATCCAGCTCGCTGGGAATCAGTTCCTGGAACTAATAGCGTCCTATAGGCACAGGCTATATACGTTCGGGCAAACCGTTGGATCTCCATGTGGGTATGTCCGCTGCGCATCCGCTGGACAAATTAACTAAATTATTAAATTTTTCTTAACGACTCGCCAAATCAGCTCCGGCTACCCAAAGAACATTTAGACACTGCCACTGCTGGCTTTTCACCAAGATCCTAGGTTAGTAACATCCATACTATGCTTTCCACAAAAGTTCTCTTGTCCACACGGTGGTCCTGACGAGCAGGGCCGGGGGCGTGACGTACCCTCCACACTGACTGTCTAAACATTCAATTCATGGTGCATATTAGCGCGGTGTAAAGCAGTTGTCATCTTACACCTCTCAAGTATAATGTGCCTTAGAGTGCTTGTAAAGTAGATGTTATTGATACCAAGGATAACGCACGCGATGGATATCTCATCTCTTTATAATTCTTACTAGACTGTAGACTGCAGGACAGAAGTATACATGAGTATTCATGGACTCCAAACACAATAAAGGAGGTTGTTAGCAATCTAAAAACGATACTAGGTTCCGTGGAGGAGTGGTTAGAGTGGGACCTTACCTCGTTATCATGCTAAAAATGCACAATTAATGTCGAGTAGTGGAAAACACCCAGCATAATATGATATCAGCAGTTATGCTTAATTGGGTTAATCAACTAATTCTTGTCCCTAGTTGCTATAGTTACGACCTACTCGGTCACTTTCTAAATCATGGTTTTATGATATTAAAATTCACAAAGCATGTTCTTTCCTTCGTAGTTATATTCACTTTCCATGATGGGCATAGTAATAAGCATGACAGCACAAACTACAACGTTTCCTCTAACAAACTGTGTTGCATTTGTCCGCTAACTGACGGGACAGAATAACAACAAGAATAGTTGATTCATCCATTAAAATCCCGTCCCGTTATGACGTGGTTTTGATTCCGTCGAGGGTGGTATAATTTAGTTTTGTACCTACAATGCAAAATTGTAGAAACCAAAATAACCAAATTTGTGAATTGGGCCACTACCAATAGTATCTACAAGAAAGTAGGACAATGTGAGTCGTGCTTAAATACTTTGTTCCAGCTAAGCATTCTAACACAAACACTGTCCAGAAATATTGGGAATTCTGAAGCCGGAGCGAACAAATGTAACTCTAAATCTGATATAAATCTAATTTTGTCAACTCGGTGCTGAAATGTAACTAACGAAACCCAATAACCCTTTTGGGCCGCAATTGGGTAAGAATAATTCTAATAGGGGTGACGACTAGGTTGAAAAACTATTATTCTAATTAGTCCGTCAGTTAGATTATCTAAAATTATTAGACACGTATTTTTTCCTTTTTAAATTTAACTAAAATTGACGAAGATAAAGAGCATCAAAGTTCCGGGGTGGGGGCTTGTGACGTCACTCCTACTAGGTAAGAATTGTACCTAGGAGTGACATTACGCGAAACTTGAACGCACTGTATTTTTGTCATTTTTGATTTGACGAACAAAAGAAAAAATACGTGTACAATATTTTTTTATAATCTAAAAGACGGACTAAATAGATTTTTTCAGTCGTCTAGCCTATAGTAGGTATATATACAGGTACTTATACAGAGACGTACTGTTTGCGCGATTTTTTACTTACGACAACAGCACAAAAACAAAAACAGCTCGAAAATATTTACACACAAAACATGTCACAGTGTAATCGATCGTCTGTTCGTGTAGGTATGTACGAGTACTGATACCGTACACGATTAGTATGTAAAGCGGTCATGATTATTTTGGCATTACTTACTAAGGTCCGACCGAGATCTCGGTCTCGGTCTCGGCAGTCTCGGCCAAAATTCGAGCCGAGATCTCGGTCTCGGCTCTCGGCCAAAAACGGCCGAGATTCTCGGCCCTGGCCGAACCTACGCAACGGTTAATCACGCACGGTGGCGGCACAATGGTTTGTTGTTTTGACACTTTCTGCGATTTAAGTGGGTACTCATCAATTATATAAAGGCGTATCGTGTCATCGTAATGCAAGTTATGAGTTTGGCTTGCTCCTTACATTATATTTGTTTGCGTGACGAAAGAGAAAATAAATAGAATATTTAATACCTGTTAAGAGTGCTGGTTGAGACTGTTTGTTATTACCGATGTAACATAAGTTGTGAGCCGTATTTGTGTACGAGTTTAATCCGTAGGTAAGTAAATACCTATTTGACTTAATTTAATAGTTTTGGTTAGGTAACAGTGGCGATGTAAATGTAATGTGTTTAAAACCGCATCCAACGGAGAGCAGCTCGAATTGTCAACTGCCAACGTATTTCTGATCGGCTTGATCCCTTTTTTTTATGCCAATCGATTCCATTCCTTCCTATCCAGTATGTTTTGGAAATCATCGTAAGGTTTATATTCGTATTATTTGTACAAATTGTACGTAATAATAATTTTTGTTTTTACAGGTCTAAAATGCCTAAAGTAATCAATCCCATTTGGAAATATTTTGAGAAAAGTACTTCAGACGCGTCTAAAGCAAAATGCAAGCTCTGCAACGAAACAGTATCGTTAGGGAGTAAACAACCAAAACTGCAGACCATCAAAGGTTTAAAAATGCATTTGTCAAATTACCATTTGATAGAAAATCAACAATTATTATCTGAACTAGAGGATATGAAAAAAGCATTTTCCGATAAGCCTACTCCTGTCACCTCTTTGAAGCTGCAAATTGAAACATATAAACAAATTCAACCTACGATGCAACAATTACTGGCAAATCCACCCAAGGCCCAATGGCCCGATGACCATCACATTACGAAGCGAATTGATAAGGCTATAATGGACTACATATTGGTAGATATGCAGCCATACAACACTGTATCAGGCAACGGATTTAAACGGTTGAATTTTGCAGACCCTGCAGGCCCAAAAAGATACAGATTAAAATCAGAAAAATATTTTCGCACCCAACTGATGCCGGAAACCTTTGAAAAGGTTAAAACTAAAGTAGTAGCACTACTATCCGAAGCCCAGTGGATAAGTTTTACTACAGACATATGGTCAAATCCTACAAAAACGTGTTCACTGCTTAGTTTTACTTCGAGACAATGCTGGGAACATGGCCCGAGCTACTAGAGTCGCCGAATACGAGTCGTTGGGCTGTGTTTCACATACCATACAGCTGGTTATTCATGACGCAATTTTATCGGTGCCAAGCATAATAGCAATACTCAAGAAATGTCGTAAAGTTGTCGGACACTTCCACAGAAGTGAACAAGCACGGAGATATTTCAATAATTTCCAAAAAACACTAAATTTACCAGAGCACACCCTTTTCCAAGACGTGGAAACACGTTGGAATAGCACATATTTAATGTTATCACGTTTGATTGAACAGAAAAATGCTATTAATCTATACCGCGTCGAAAGGGGATCCATCGAAGAAATTAATAATGAAGAATGGGAAACTATACAAGATGTTGTTAATGTTTTGGAATGTTTTTACCAAGCTACATTGGACATCTCGTCAGATGAATCTTGTGTATCTTTAGTGATACCGTTAGTGGCCATGTTGAACGGAAAACTTGCACCTCATCGCAGTCTCAATCAGAGTACAAGCTATGAAAATATAGGGTCAGATTGTCGCCATAATTGTGCTGCTGCTGAAGAGATGAAAACCAAGTTATTGTACTCACTAAACCAACGCTTTTCGTTCATAAGAACTTCGTGGCCATTGATTTGTGCGACGCTGCTAGATCCCAATTTTAAAATCAAATATTTGTCTGAAAACGAGATCAATAAAGCAAAGTCTAAAATTTTTGAAGATTTGAATCTCGAATTAGGTACTTCACCGGCAGAAATCGCGGCAATAAGTGTTGAAGCATCTACTTCAAAGTCTGTTAATGTGTCCAGTCTGTGGGCAGCTCACGACTCCATCGACTCTGATGACGAATCAATGATGGACGTGACAATAAATGTTGGTGCACTTGAATCAGCTCTAGATAACTATTCGAGAGAACCAAGACTCCAGCGAAATGCTAATATTTATGAATATTGGTATTCTAGTACTTATCAAACTCTGCGCCCCGCGGCAAATAAGTATTTGTCGGCGCCACCAACGAGCGTGGCCAGCGAACAACTATTCAGCAGAGCTGGCCAATTATATGACGAACGTCGTCACAATTTGACAGGCTATAACGCCGAAAAGTTGCTCTTTTTGTGCCACAATATAGAATTATTTAATTTTGAATACTGAACCTTTTTTTTTCTTTCACGCACATTCACTAGAGAAAAACAATTATTACAATGAAAATCTGTGAACTGCTGCTTACTTGTTGTTACAATAATTATTTCGTATTTTTTTCTCAAACTCTGGCTGTAAAGGTACTGTTTCAGTGTTGATTACATGAAACAACCATTTAATTTTGATTACAAAATATATTTTTCTGGAAAATGCGTGTTTTTTCTTATATATTATAAATCTCGGTCTCGGTCTCGGTCTCGGCCGAGACTAAAAAAGGAGTCTCGGTCGGACCTTATTACTTACCCTCAGTCACTTTTTAAAAAATAACTATCTCAATAGAATCCTAACAACCTCCTAGAAAGCCCAAAATGTACAATAAAAAGGAGTATTTTCGCAGCTCTTTCGATTTATACGCCCTTTTAACAGAGAAAATCATAGATACATTTTTTTGCTTAAAAATAAGAAATGCCTTAATGACCAAGTTCAAAATAATTTTCCTTGAAAGCTCTATTTTCATGAATTTTTTCATGTACTTAATTCGGATTTGCGGTCCAAAAGTATCCCCCATACTTTTTTTACTTCCGGAGCGATTATTTCTTCTTTATCAAAAAATGTTTTTAGCAAACCCCCTATTCTTTTTCAAATACCTATCCAACAATACCTTATTACACTTTAGGATTAAACCAAAAAAAAATCGCCCCCCACTTTACGTGTAGAAGGTACGCTAAAAATAAAAGTTATATATCTTTTTATTTTACTACTTTGTAAGCATGATTGATATATATATAATCATACGAAATTACAGCTTTCTAGTAGGTACTAACGGTCACTTAGCTAAGCCGCAGACGGACGGACGGACAGACGAACGGACGAACAGACAGACATGGCGAAACTATAAGGGAGGCGCGAGGCAGGCAAAATGAACCGTGAGCATTACAGGCTTGTTCGATTATTTTGAAAAATACGCGTTGTTAGAAAGAGTTAAGAAAGGTGATCATTGACAAATAATATATATGCATATACACTTTCTGAGAAAGCAGGAACTTTCCGTATGACTTAAGTATGCTAACAAGTATACAGGTATACGCTGTTAAGCTTCTTAATGATAAATAAAAAAATGGATGTGTTATAAATTTTAATCAGGAAAAACATAATCTTAATAAGCTAAGTACTTACTCGTTTAGTGTAGCTACTCGTACTTATATTCCAAAATGCAACAATGTACCGGAATTGAAAACAGAGTACCATTCTTATACTGTGCTGAATACGTAATTTCAATCCAAGCTACTTCAAATAAAACCCAAACTCACACCAACATACAGCGAAAAATCGCAACAAAATCGCCGCTAAACTCCATGAATATAACATGACCGAGAGATGGCGCTGAAACTAATTTATTACCACTTAAGTTTTATCGCCACTTTGCCTCTTTCGCTGGCTTTTAGCCGAATTACACATTACTTACCTTCATGATCGTATGTATGTAGAGATTGAACGAACGCTGAACGGCGCGTTGGTAATATATTGCTGTCTATGGTCGACTGGTTTTGATTGTTATTGGCTGATGAGTTGTGGGGGTCGATTATGGATCATAAAGCAAATTAGAAAAAAAAATAAAGGATATTTAGATCTTGGGACAAAAAATGTAGGCATGAAAGATTGATTGTAAACTTTAGGACAATTTTAATTTCCTGTTTTTATATCGAATAAAATTTTATTAGAAAGGTAGGTAGACTTTTTTGATGACCGAATGTTTTTTTGTAGAGTAAAACCACGTTACCTCTTGCAGGCAAATGATGTGTCAAACGTTAAAGTGTAATTTTAAACAAACTTTTATTAAATTATGACTTTTATTAAATACTTTCAAAGCCAAAACTTTCTTTGGCAATTTTCACAAAAATTCATATAACATTTTTTGCTTCTATTGACATCAGGAATGCAACGTTAAAATCTCTCGCAATGCTTACGAGCACCTTGTATATTGTATGTTTGTTTTTTTTTAATTTCCCGGAGATCTTCCGCCGGTTTTTTGCCAACCTACCCGTACTTTGCGTACACATTCATACCTACCTATATAGTTAATAATGATACCAATAAGACATACACTTCACTTTGTAAAGTAGTTTAGAACAAACCATTCAGGTTATTTCGACCACACGTCATGCGAAAGTTCCCGGTCTTTGTACCCCGCTCGCCTCAAACGACGAAACTTTGGCTAAGGCTGAAACACTTCATTTTATGGCATTTGTGACTGGAACCACTTTTGTAGTTCAACGAGAAAAGTGACTTCGTAGTTCGTAGACGGTACACTTGAATACTTTTATTACCCACTAGACAGAGGTTAGAATTAAGGATGACTCACACTAGGACAGGACGGCATTCTATAGAAAGAATCACTTGATAGCTCGGAGCCCTCTCTGATGTCACGTGACGTTTCCTATAGAAACTGACAGATCATCCCGTTCCGTTATAGTGTGATTCATCCCTTAGTATACTGTGATTCTGGTTTGAATTGAATATTTATAATGTATCAATAACATTTAAAGTTTGTACACTTCAGTTACAATAAGATTAACCGTATTGAAGAAACCTCATTGAACATAACATAACTTTTCAAAATGAAACACAGCATAGACGGAGTCTAACATTCCGATATTAAAAAATGCTTCTTATTTTCTAAGTATATAGTATTTTTTGTTATTTTATTGGTTATATTTCCTGTTATTTTGTATTCCTTGACCCTTAGTTCAAGAAAAACAATGTTTATTGTTGTTTATAAGTTTCCTAGAATGACGTTTGTTCTTATCTGAATCCTTTTCATTGCCCTGACGCACAGAGTAACGAGTAACAATGACTCAAACAAACATCTTACTACTCAGTTATTCAGACCACTGCATCATTCGGAAACGGCTGAAACGCATCAACGTATAGTTTTAATTCAATAATATTATTCAATGATAACACTTGATCGCGCTAACAATTTTTTACCTACTACCGTACCTACACATTATTGCCTGTGGGCTGTGGATTAGAATGAGAACAGACGGGTGAAAGAAATTTACTCGTGCTATATAAATATTTGTGTGGTGGTGCATAAATTTAACTTGCCAGTGAAGTTATTTGTTCAGGAAAAGTGTACCAGTGAAAAAACATCTGGATTTCTTATCGCAAGTGTCTAAAAATGACGGAAGAGAAACTTAACAACAGTGAAAACATTTTTATTATTGGATGGTGGATTGTGGTGCTGGTTTGCACTGCCAGTGTAGTCTTCGGCATCGTGTCCTGGATTGTTTTACCAAAATGGCAGAATATCCGCCATTACGTGTTCGTCAACTTACTTTTAAGTATTTCTCTGTTTACTTTAATGATGGTGCTGGCGTTACATCTGTCAGTTTCCGGAAGTGAAGTGCCAACGTATAGTTTGTATAGTTTCATAGGTAATATCCTATATTTTGCCATCTCTCAATGGTTTATGGTCACAACGATTGTTTTTTATATTGATTTTATTAACGTTTTTGAGAAATTAAAAGAGAAGAGGGATCCTTTTCTTGTAATTAATATTTTTGCTTGGGTTTTACCTGTTGTTTTTGTCACTTTGAACAAAGTTTTAGCTGATGTTCATAAATATTTCAGTTTATCGGTTTTTTGTTTTAATTTATTAGTAAATTTTGTAGTGTATTTATTTGTGTTACATGCGTTGTATAAAAGTTCGCTAGTAATTTCTAAAAAGATGTGTCTATCTACTTTTGTATTTGTATTAACAAGTATACACCTTATTATTAAGGCTGTCGATTTATTATTGTCAATATTATTAACTTCATCTAATTTTAATTCTTTAAGCTCTAAAAATCTTCTTTTTTGGAAATGTTCGGTATATTATTTTAATTTCTACTATAATATAGTAACATCGTTGATCGTTAACGTATTTTTCCTTAAGATGAAAACGCACAGAGAGTTGTGGGCCGAACACAGACGCAAACAGAAGCATATTGTCACGTTGGATAATATTTACATATGAAATATGAATGATAAATCTTGGAACATAGCCGTGTTTTAACATGATATGCGTACAATGGCTGTTCCCCTCAAGTTCGGTCGCCTGGAAACATTTACCCCCTTTAGTGGTTGAAATTTACATAATTTATAGTCCACTACAACCAGTGTAGAAATCTGTAAAGTGTTAAGAAATCAAGCTAGTAGCTTGATTTCTTAACACTTTACAGATACAATCATTCGTTTTGGCTCTGTATTGATATAAAGTAATCCAGACTACAGCGCCTATACCACGAAAATCGAACGATTGCGGATTTGTATCTCCATCCCTGTCACACTTGCATATTGTAGTGACAAATAGGTTTTCCCGTCAATGCCAATTTTCGATGTTCGTGGTAGGCATGCAGGATTTAAATATGCAATTAGATAGGTTACCCTAGTAATATTTGTGACACCGTATTTATCGATTAAGATTAGGATACTTACTATGATATTGACAAATAAATAAATATGTTGTGAGACAATCTTACACAAATTGACCAAATATTTTCATTGAGTAAGTAAAATTAATATCTGCAATTGCCATACAAGTGACCGAAAGAGAAGAATAAAGAAGTTTGTTCCTTCAATTCTGATGATAATACGTAACGTTTGCGGAATGTGTAATAAATTGTCCTAGTTTTATATGTTCATCCATTTTATTGTATAGTCGATAAAAACCCATAAGTAAATAGAAAAACATAATCTTATGAATTAAATTACTTAGTACTTGAGCTGGTAAACGTTATAATAGTTACTGAGACCAGTCAGACAACTATCACGGTCGCAAACGGCCGATTATCATTTCCACCAATTTTATTTTGTTTTTAAGAGATAAGTGGTTACCTGGTAAAGAAGTAAATTGCTGGTGTTTCGTTCAATACATACATTTCGTTCAGTAAAGAAAGTATACTTAGTGTGATTGTGATACAAAGTGAAATTTTTTAAAGGTTTTTTAGATACCTTGGGCTCTTTAAAAAATTCCACGCGTTCCCAATTCATCACTCACTGTGACAAAAACTGAAAAATTACTGTGTCTGACCAAGGCCAAGGAAAATGACCTCTGAAGTAAAACTTGGTAGCGCGGAATAGTTATTTGTACAACAAGAGAGCAAAGTTCGTATTTGTTCTGAGTGCCAATTTTGAGTCCTGAGCAAGCGAAAGATTCTATAATATAGAATCTTGAGCGTAGTGAAGGACTCAAAGGCACGAGATGCAAATAACTTTGGTCTCGAGTTGAACATACAACTTTTCACCTCAGCAGGAAGAAAAATAAATTAAAACCAAAATTAACGGACAGGAAGGCTTTATTAATTTTAGAATACTACTTTATTAATTTAAGAATACAAAATATTACCTCTTACTAAATTTAAGAACATGAGGTTAGATTTCAAATGAATCTTTATGGCATTTGCGTTCTTATTAACAACCAACAAAGTATTACCTTTACCCGCGATTTGGCCGGGAGGAAACTTAATTCGGCGTTTTTGACCGCTTCTTTCAATTCTTCGGGTGTTGCCGTAGCTTCATCACTATCACTACTAGTATCACTTATGTTTTCAGTTCAGATAACTTTTATCTTTAAAGCAATTCAAAAGAGAAGCTATTGAGGAAATTTTCAAATTGAGGATGACAGCCGAAACACTTTATTATTTTTAATCGCGTTCGGATACTAGATATCGTTCACAACAACGTAAATGGTAAATTGTAGAAATTATTTTACTACAGATTTACAGGTGAGGAAACGTGAATCAACAAATGGTTAATATTATACTTATAAATATAAAATAAAAATCATAAAATTTTAAAGTGAGAGATATTTAAAAATGAAAACGTACGAGTTTTTGAACGTGGTTCTGGCTCTGTTTAAACATGATATTACACGGGGCGATTTATCGCAAGCCGTCACTGCCATCGTCCTTCGTGCACTTCCTTCATCTCACATTGCCTATTCCTGTATTACTTAGTAGGGTACGACGGGACGGGCCCGACAAAACGCACCGTCTAGACATGTCCGTACAGACAGGTCAATCAAATTGGCTTTGATGTGATTGTATGAACGATATAATCTAATGAGGACTACCGTATTTTTGCTCACCAGGCGGCGCCACTCCTGCGTGGGTCCTTGTCAAGCGCCATTAGTATGAGTTAGTATGGCGCGAAACCAATATTAGAATTGATTATTTTTCATTAATGTCCATGTTAAAAGAGGTACATTCAATTCTAACTATTTTATATAACCTCTAAATTTACTTTAAATTAGGGCTGTGTTATTTTACACTTTCAATTTAAAGCTTATTTTATAGCCAAAGTAATATTTTTTTAGTATTTAATATATTTCTATGTAATGATTCCTCTAAAAGTGCATATTTTC
The DNA here is from genome assembly GCA_949128165.1 of Lathronympha strigana. Lineage (NCBI taxonomy): Eukaryota > Metazoa > Arthropoda > Insecta > Lepidoptera > Tortricidae > Lathronympha > Lathronympha strigana. The sequence continues at coordinate 8,067,881 of OX421926.1, read as the reverse complement.
GAAATAAGCACGACTTAAATTAAAAACTAATGAGAAATGTACTGAAAATGACATATAACCTCTTTACATAGGACCCACGTTCCACTAGCGCCCCTAACGGCAAATTCACTCGCGGTAGTTCTCATTGTTAGAAAATTGGCCTCATCTGGCTGAATGGGCCAGGATGCCATTTAATAAAAAAGTTGCATGTCTTGACTGAACATTGTCAATCTGACGTTTATTTTCCTCACGCTCGCAGCAAAATCGCATCACTGGTTTCGCATATCAAAGTAAGCCTTTTCGAGCTGCTGAGGTGAAAAGACTTTTTATTATTGGTTGGTGGATGTTGGTACTCCTGTCTTCTGCGAGTGTCAGTTTTGGCGCCATATCCTGGATCAAACTGCCAAAATGGCGGGAAGTCAGCCATTATGTATTCGTGAATTTACTTTTAAGCATTATCATGTCATGGGATTTCAATTATCTTTTGCAGGAATTGAAATTAATAAACATTGTATGGATAATATAGCTGTAGTTTTTCTATTTTTCGCTATTATACATTGGTTGATGGTGACATCTGTTGTAATTTATGTCGAGTTTGTAAATGTGTTTACTAAGCTAAGAGATACCGAACGTCCTTATGTGATAGTCAATATTTTAGGTTGGCTACTCCCTGCCATATGGACAACGGTGTGTATAATAGTGGGAAACGTTTTTGAACATTTATCCCTTGTAATCATATGTTTAATTTTATTAATACATTGTGTGATGTACTTTTTGGTATTGTACAAGCTGTATAAAAGATCTGAAGCTATTTCTAAGAAGATATTTATGTGTACTTCTGTATTTTTGTTAACTGGTATTTATATTACTGTAAAAGCTGTATTATTATTATTAATGACATTGATAAGTTCGTCTAACCTCGATTCCTTGGAAATTCTCTTTTCATGGAAAAGGTTGGTGCATTCTATTGATATATTCTATAGTTTTGTTACTGGGGTTTCCTTAAATGTATTTTTCCTTATGTTAAAGTCACATAGGGAGCTTTGGGCAGAACATAGACAAAGGCAGAATGAGAATATCATGTTAAATAATATAAAGGAATAGATCAGACTTAAAAAATAGTGATAGTTCCGTCAACAGGACTATTTAGTAAGAAATGTACTTATTTACCTTTCGGCAAATAATGATATACTTTCATCCTCAAAATAAAATACTTTGAAACGGATTAATCGCGTAGATTGACTAAATTCCCCTACGTTTCGAGCCCAAACATCGCTCCTAACTCAGCTGCTGCTTATATGGCCTCAACACGTAGGGGAATGCAGTCAATACGCGATTAATCCGCTTTAAAATGTTTTATTTCATGTAATAGAAGACTATATACAATACAATACAATACAATACTCTTTATTGCACACCTCACACAGATGAAATACAGTTACAAGAGAAAATAATAATACAGAACAGTAACAGTAAGGGGTAACAACAGGCGGTCTTATCGCTAAAGAGCGATCTCTTCCAGACAACCTTTGGGTAGTGGAGTACAGATCAAATGAAAAAATGTATTAGGTGGCACAGAGATTAACAAAAGCACACAAACAACACACACAATAAATATACATACCAAAATAATAATACGATAAAACATACATACATACATAAACATACATACATAATAAATACATACGTAAACATACATACATAATATATATATACATAACGATGAGTGAAGAAGAGAAACGACAGTGTCAAAGAAGAAAAGCTAAGGAAGAGACAGATAGTATTCCTTGAGTTTCAACTTAAAGGCAGTTATAGTTTGAGCACGTCTTACGTCAAGGGGAAGAGAGTTCCACAGTTTAACAGCCTGGAAAGTAAACGAAGAATTAAAAAACTTAGTAGAAGAAGAAGGAACGGATAGTAGTAAGTTATGAGAGCATCTGACAGAATTTAAGTAAGTAAAATGTTCTTTGAGATAGCGGGGAGTTGCAGGGTTAAAAAGTATAGAGTAAAGGAGACAGAGTATATGAGAGTTACGACGATGACGGATAGGAAGCCACTTTACTTTTCTCTTACTAGGTAAATCATTCAGATGTTGAAATTATTGTTATTTTCGATGTACATGACCTCATTTAAGATGAATATTGTTACATAAGACTGGGTAAACGATAAACAGGAAAATTGTAAGGCTTACAGCTCAATAGGAGTTATTAGCTGCATACTGTATTTTAATAACTTCCTATGTACATAACTATAAGAAATAGATACATTTAATAAATTATACATCTTGTACTTGTATGACTACTGTTGTTTTTTCCTTGTCTATTCACACATTTTCTTATATTTTCATTGAGTAAAATGAATAAGTATCTGCAATTGCCAAAGAAGTGACCGAAATAGAAGAAAGAAGTTTGTTCTTTCAATTCTCTTCTTCTTCTTCTTCTTTCTAGCGTTTTCCCGTCTTATGCCGCGGCCCAGGGACCCTTAGGTCCGCTTTGGCAACTAATCCCAAGATTTGACGTAGTAGTTTTGCGAAAGCGACTACCATCTGAACTTCCAACCAGAGGGTGAACTAGGGCTTATTGGGAATAGTCCTGTTACCCCACGATGTTTTCTTTCATCGGAAAGCGATTGTTATATATCAAATGATATTTCATACACAAATTCCGAAAACCTCATTAGTACAATCCGGGGTTTGATTTGAACCCGGGTTGAAATTAGCACGCTTTTACCGCTGGGCCACTAACGCTCTTTCCTCCAATTAATTTTATTAACAAATAAATAAAAGTCCCGAGACGATGCAAAAGCCTTCAACCCCATCATGGGGTTTCATCACTTTGTCATCACTTTTAGAAGGCGTGCGTGGCGCCGAAGCCAACAGCGGATTGGGTAACCGGGACCATGGAAAGGACAATTGCATCTGCCTTGGTCAATCAAATGGACACTGAAAGCGGTCGCTCGGAGCGACACGGGGGCAACATTGCGTGCTCAGGGTGTGGAGAGGTGTGCGCCGCTTACTACCCACAGCAGCCACTGTGCCAACACGCGTCTTATGCATCTTTCACTGCCACCATGCGAGCATATGACATCTCACTCTTAAGGCAAGCCAGAGGTGAGAGTCCTGCGGCTCCTGCTGCACTCAGGCCGGCCAATTAAGGCAAGCCAAATAGAGGGGCCTGACTGACTCTCGGGGACATGGGACTCAAGAGACGTCACTTCCCATTCAACTCGCCAGAAGCTGCCCTGGGGGTTATTAATATTATTATATTCAAATAAAACAGAACAATGTCCATACCCTAAATAACCCGAATAGTCCCGAATATTCCGAAACTATTTTACCTCTACGTTTATATCTATTCCTGGTCAAGTGCCATTGAATTGTAAAATAAAACGTTCAGCTAACTACAGCTCGCGGAATTGCCTTTTTATGTAAACGAACCGTATATGTACGCATTACATACAAACAGATTTCTTTGGGGCGGGCTTGGTGATTTGATATCACATAGAGCTGTTACTACCGCTTAGAGTAAAACCACATTATCTACGTCAAACTTCTACAAATTATGACGTTTACCTAACACTATGACAGTCTGTGCTATCAACATTTATGAGACTTAGCATGGGCCTGAGGATGCTTTTTGCTGTTAGAGCGCTCTAAATAAAACAAATAAAAGTAGATAATAATCGCACAGAAGGTGACTACATCGTTATTTTCAATTGTTTCCGAATAATTTACATTTATCAATCTGGAACAATCCATACTTCCATACTAATACTATAAATGCGAAAGTAACTGTCTGTTCTGTTATCTCTTCAGTCTTCAGACAAAAACCGCTGAACGAATCAAGATGAAATTTGATACCTTGATAGTTTGACTCCTCGGAAAGGACATAGGATAGTTTTTGTTCTAATTCTACGCAGACGAAGTCGCGGGTAAAAGTTAGTAAATTATAGCCCCTTACTATAGGTAACTATTACATCAGTACAGTATTATATCTGTGCTCCAAGTATCTGAGCACAATTTTATTGTTCCTTAGAGGGTATGCCCCTATTCATTCTATTTGTAAAACTAAACAGCTCTATATAATATCCCTAGAAATTTAATCTGTATAATGTTTTCCGATTTGCAACTTGACTTGTGGCGGATAGCTCTTCGGCTTACAAACTTATCCATCTAGCAAATGCAGGCAAAAATCAACTTTAACATCATGCAGCTAAAGACTAAAGTGGTAGTAACAAGTAAATATAATTTGGCGAATAAATTTTCTGAAATATTGTAATGGCGCCCGAAATCCCCGCTAAATCGGCCATATTGGATTGCTTTTCCCGCCTTTTCTTCGGGTGCGTTCACTTTAGTACATTGGAATTAGTTTTGTGTGCACAGACATTTCATTATTTTAATTCAGCAGTATGATATGTGATAAAGTGAATTCATAAGATAAAATCAATTGAATAAATTTCTTAAAATAAATATGTACCTAAATGGAGACTCTTCAAAACTGAGACGTTCTGCTAGTTTGTTACTAACTGGACTTATCCTCTTTAGTCTAAATAGTAAAATATTCAATGCAACAAAAAGAGTATAATTTCCGGTTAACGATCCATTTCATACCCCAAAACCTTTATATTTTATGGCAAATGCTTAATAGTGATTGCTTTTAGATAGCCCAAAGCGATGCGTGGGTTTATGCTGTGATCAATAAATTTAATAATGGATTTATGAGACATAAACCGAATTAATTACCTAAGCCATATTTATTCGCAATAAAATAAAATAGAATAATACACGTTGCTAGTGACATCTATGAGGTTTAATAAGAACTAAACATATATTCGGTTGGTACTACATCTAGTGTCGAGTAGAGACATTTTTAAGAGGAATAAAATACTATGTTGGACGCATTACCGAATTAATTACCTAAGCCATATTTATTCGCAATAAAATAAAATAGAATAATACACGTTGCTAGTGACATCTATGAGGTTTAATAAGAACTAAACATATATTCGGTTGGTACTACATCTAGTGTCGAGTAGAGACATTTTTAAGAGGAATAAAATACTATGTTGGACGCATTACTTTCAGCTGCTACACTTACTTAGTAGAACACAACAATCGTTACAGATGGCGCTAAATTCAAGTCAGAATATTATCCGATTAAATTAAGAAGTTTCACTCAGCCAATATAAAGTATACCACAACAAAAAAATATTACTTTTTTAATTATTATACGAAATTAATATTACTGATGCGAATACAATTAATGAAATAATATTGTGAACACTACTCAAAAAATACAAATTAAACAAAGGCACGTGGACAACTCGAACTTGACCATTTAAGTGACAATTGAACAATGTCATTTTTATTTGTTAGCTTATTCACGATTGGAAACTTCATCGCCTTCATTGTTTTAGACGTGTTTTGTTATTATTGCATGTTTTAATGCAGTTTATACCTTTATATATCCTTTATCCTGTTAACGATGTAAACAACCGTAGATAGAGTGCCTGTGAAACTTTGTAGTGTTATATACAATTGCTAAAATGAAAGTAGTGGAAGCAAAAATAGTGGTACTGGGAGCACAAGGTGTGTAATTGTGTATATTTCATACCTTTGTTATGATATAACGCATTATGCGTATAGTTACATAAAAACTGGTATATTAATAAGGAATCCGTTCAATTCTTATTACAGGTTATTTTAATGCGTCATTATTTGATTAATGTAATTAAAATTACCGGTTTATGCGTTTGACAATTTCGTAACGTCTAATTTTTTTTGCTGTCAAAACTTTTTCTATGTTACCCTTGGCAGAGAATATTGTACCTTGTGTTCTTTGTAGTAAAGCCTTATTCTGAGGGTCAGAAGATATTTAACCGAACTTTTTTATTCTCAAAAGTTTGATCTGTAAGTATGTAAAATTGTTTATATCTTTACGTAGTTTTCTCCTATATATGTTACTAGCGACTCGCCCCGGCTTCGCACGCAGAAAAACCCAAAAGGATAGCAGTTCTAATTGTCTCATATCCTTAAATATAAATAATAATAAATAATAAATAAATAAATAAATATTATGGGACAATCTTACACAAATCGACCTAGTCCCACGGTAAGCTCAATAAGGCTTGTGTTATGGGTACTGGCGACGATATATATAATAGACAGATACATATAAATACTTAAATACATAGAAAACATCCATAACTCAGGAGCAAATATTCGTGATAAACACACAAATAAATGCCCTGACCAGGATTCGAACCCGGGACAGGGTCACTACCAACTAGGCTAGGAGGCCGTTAAAAATATCCGTAATATCATAGTTAATAATATTTTATATTTGCCTCAGGCCTGGAGCTTATTAGGGAAAAAACATTTTAAATTGATCGCTTATTGCTATCATTGGTTGGTATACATATTGCTATCATTGGTTTTGAGCAATATGGTCAAAATCAACTGAAACACCAAAAATCAGGTCCCGTGTTCCGCATCCTACTAATGTTTAACAAGTAAACTGAGTATTTTAATTATTAGTCCAGTTTTAGTAATTATTTGGCCGCATGCATGTGCCACCCCTAGAGTTGCAGGCGGTCATAGGCTTAGGTGACCGCTTCGGGCTTGTGCACAAATCACGCGAGGTTCGAAAGGGGGGAGGGGTGTCACGAAAACGTTACAAAAGCACGTTGGGGGGGGGGTCCAAGGAGATCTCGCACGTATTTTTCTACATTGAACGTAACCAAGAAAAAATAGAGGTAAAAAATACAGTTACCATTCCAAAATAGCGGATCTATTTTACAGAATTCTGGAATGCTTTACTCTATAAAGTAGTAGTAATTTAAAGGTCCAATTAAAAGTAGAGTATTAGATAAAAGAAAATCAAATTCACCATTAAAACTTATTTTGACTAATTTATTTCATCATGCCAGTAAACATTTTTTTCTCAGGTGTCGGTAAGACAAGCCTCGTGGTCCGCTACGTAGGCAAGATGTTCTCCAAGCACATCTCTCCCACCATCGGGGCGTCTTTCTTCACTTGCAACATCAATGTAGACGGAGCCAGGGTCAAACTGCAGGTATGTTTCCGAAACATCCATACTAATTATAAATGTGTGTGTGTCTGTTTGTTTGTCCGTCTTTCACGGCAAAACGGAGCCACGAATAGACATGTTTTTTTAAGTGGAGATAGTCGAAGGGTTGGAGAGTGACATAGGCTACTTTTTGTCTCTTTCTAACGCGAGCGAAGCCGCGGGCAAAAGCTAGTATCTATATATGGGCATTTTCAAAAATAGGGTACCATTTCCTTTTTTTTTTAATATATTACATACATTTTGTATGAGCCGTTACAAAACTGTAAAATTTTTTTTTGTAAGTAAGTAAGTAATTTATTGATTGTACGAGTATACTGTGCACAGAGAGCTATAGTAAAAATGCAAAAAACATGTATCAACAGTTGCTCATGTATCAAGAGTGGAGAGGTGGAGAGGCTATTTTTTGTCTCTCTCTAACGTGAGCGAAGCCGCGGGCAACAGCTAGTTTTATCTCTCAAGCGTTATACCTGCTCGATTTAGTACAAGTAGTTCGTGGGAACGTGAACTCCCAACCCCTATATCTCGGCAACCCCTCGACCGATTCGGCTCATATTCGGATTAAAAATTATATTTATCTCATCTAACCACCTGCCCCGACGATACGATCAGCGATACTCGAGTTATCGTCAAACAAACATGCAAACATACAGGGTGTTCTTAAGCATTTGCTTTAACTTCGTCATGTGGCTTGGTATAATTAAGGAAACATAATGGCATACTTACTCCGCTGGCTCAGCGACCCAAAGTGAGTCTTGGCCTCCGACACCAGAGTGCGCCATTTTTCCCGGTCCTGCGCTAACTCTTGCTAATTGGTAATTTGGAGTTCGCGCAGATCCGCGCCGACCATGTCACCCCATCGATATCTAGGGCGGCCAACGGGGCGTCGACCTCCCGGGCGACCGAGGTATGCTTGTTTGGCCTTACGATCTTCCTCCATCCTCTCCAGGTGCCCGAGCCACCGGAGTCTGTGGGCCTTTGTCTCTCCTATGATATTAGGCTCAGCCACCAGATCTTCAATTTCTGGGTTTTTTAGAGCTCTCCAGCTTCCATCCGGATGTCGCTTTGGCCCAAGGATCTTCCAAAGAATCTTCCGTTCAGTGACTAGCAGCAAGTTCTCTTCCTTAAGTGTCAGTGTCCACGCTTCGTATCCGACGTACATCCATCCATCAAACATAATGACATAGTTAGTTTTATTAAATTCGTTTTTTTTAGTTTTTTTTTCTTATACAAAATAATTACGTGTTGCATAAACCGCTAATGTAAAACGGGCATTAGAATTGACTTTACTAAGTAAGTGACAACTATGACTGGGGTACTGGTATATCTGTTTGATCTGATGTTAACTCGAGTATCGTTGATCCACCAGTCTCGGCCCGTTAATCCAACACAGCCAACAAACTTTCAGGTGTGGGACACAGCAGGCCAGGAGCGGTTCCGCTCGATGGCGCCCATGTACTACCGGAACGCCAACGCCGCGTTACTGGTGTACGACATCACCAGCATGGGCAGCTTTAGCGCCATGAAGAGCTGGGTTAAAGAGTTACAAAGGTGAGTTCCCTTTAGAGTTTAAGTTTAGTTTTAAAGCTTTTAAAGGGTCGGCAACGCGCATGTAACATCCCTGGAGTTGCAGGCGTTCATAGGCTACGGTGACCGCTTACCATCAGGCGGGCCGTATGTTTGTTTGTCACAGTCGTAGTATAAAATAGAAAAAGGCCATGAACTGGCACCGGTGACCTCCGTGAAAGTCTTGCCGTTTGGCTAACAGTAAGATAGCTTAGGCCATATGCGCACTGATTAAGGAATATAAAACCGTTGAAATCTAACACTTTAGAACGGATTAATCGCGTTTATTAACACCATTGCCCTACGTTTCGAGCCCTTTACAGAATTCGTTTTCACAGGGTTAAGATGATGACAGAGAATGCGAATTCTCCTCAATCAAAAGAAGTTACTTGTGCAAACTACCTACATATAAAAATAATTAAAAACAAAGGTTGGTCTACAATGCCCAGAGGGGCTTATAAACCTAGTAATACATAGCCTGAAGGGCGTTCTATAGTAATTTTTTTTATCATTTTTAAAAAACCCTGTGAGGAGGCAACGAGCGCTGTAAAGGGCTCGAAACTAAGGTCATGGTGTTAATAAACGCGATGAATCCGTTCTAAAGTGTTTAATTTCAATGAATAACAATCGCAGTAACAGAAGACAATATTAATATAAAACCGGTTATTCTTTTTATGTCAAAACCGGTTATGACCAGTTATGCCCATACAAAATAGCCGGTTTTGCATTACGCAAAGCTCAGAACGTTTTCGCTAGTTGTCAGGCTTTACCCCTAGGTAGCCTTAGGACAATAGTGCTGCGACAGTATGTTGGGGTCGAGAAAGATATGTCATTTTCTAACTGTACGCCTGCTTTGCCATAAGGCATACAAAACGACATAGAAAACTACTACTACTACTACTTATCACGATATTTTTATCAAATAACTTTTTTTTCAGTAACGTCCCAGAACCGATGGTGTTGGCCCTGGTGGGCAACAAATGCGACTTGCACGAGACCCGCGCGGTACCGTTCTCCGAAGCCAGGCAGTTCGCCGCCTCCATCGGCGCCCAGTATTGTGAGACCTCTGCGCTACACGACCAGGTAATACAGCCAGGGCCAATGCTGGCCCTCTGTGAACAAGTGTGATGCAAGCCCGCGCGGTACCGTTCTCCGAAGCCAGGCAGGCCAACATTAGCCCCGTGTAAACAGGTGACTTAACCAGTCGGTTAGGTAGAAGACATTATGGTTTTAAGGGTGGATAAAGTGGCACACATTTCTAAACGACATCAGTTCGGCGTGATCATGCCTGTTTCTGTCGATGATTACAATAGGTACTTACACATAATAATACCACAAAGTATTGAACAGAATTTAAACAAACAAGTCTCAATGGCCTCCATTTTTTATCACATTTTTACAACTTATAAATTGAAAGAGATGTCATATACTACAGAAAAAGTGACCAAAGCCCCCAGTGCCCAGGGCCGGGATCGAACCAGCAATCTCCTGCTTTCGCATCTCTTTCAATGTATAATTTAATGTGTAAATTAGTGTCACTATGAACATGAATCAAAAGATTTAGATAGAAGAAGAATACTCTTTATTGCACACCTCAAGTTTAAGTTAGATACAAGAAAAGATAGTTAAATACAAGAAAAGCTTAACTAACAAAAAAAAGAAAAAGAAAATACAACCAGTCAACCAGATTTGTTATAATATTATGATTAAATTCCTATGATTTAATTTCTGCTTTACAATTGTACATTTTAACAACATTAACAAATATCAATAATGTGTATGAATTCGTCTTTCTCTGGGGCCACGCGCGAATGTCGCCCTGGAAACGTCGGAGGTTATTCAAAGTTTTACTCGACTGAGCCCCGTTTTAGTAAAAATAATGAATGAAAATCGAAAGCTTAAATAAATATTAACAAATGCATTTATTAAATTGCAACGGTTAACACTAGCGTATTTTTATCACAATAGGCGTGACATGTTTCGACTGCATCGGGCAGTCATCGTCGGACAGACAGAGTGGTGTTGTCACCTTCGCGGCTTGGGCATCACTGCCCGAAACCGGCGTAGGGAACGGTTCGCGCGCGACGAAGCACGCTGAATCGAGCAATCCGGCGCCGTCGTTGCGGGACTCTGAATTGTTGGATCGTCTGACGGGATCAACGACAAGCACACCGAATTAACCGTGTCCACTAAATCGTCACCACACAAATTCACGTTCCCTTTAGGAAGCTTTTAAAAGCCGGTGGCAGAGTCCAATCTCCGTCGTGGTTGAATTTAGGGCCACGACCGATTTCAATGGCCTCGCGGTCCCGTTACCTACGCCGGTCTCGGGCAGTGATGCCCGAGCCGCGAAGGTCACAACACCAGTCTGTCCGACGATGACTGCCCGATGCAGTCGAAACATGTCACGCCTATTGTGATAAAAATACGTGAGTGTTAACCGTTGCAATTTAATATCAGTATGACTCACGGAAGTTTAAATTATATAAAACAAATGCATTTATTTTTCCAGGGCATAGACCAGGTGTTCCTAAGCACGGCATCAGCTTTACTGCAGATGTCGACCACGACGCTGGGGTCTTCGCTTCGGTCCTACGACTCGGCGGAAGGAGACACCGACAGGGTACCCACAGGTACCCTAGTTCCTATTTTAATGAGAGCAGTATAAGGGAGATGGTTCTCCATCTATAAATAATGATAAATAAATATTACGGGACAATTTTACACAAATCGACCTAGTCCCACGGTAAGCTCAATAAGGCTCGGCATATATTTATGAAGCCGACCGTACGAGTCCGGATTTGAACCCACGTCCTTCGGATTGAAAGCCGCACGGTCTTACCGCTGAGCCACCAACGCTCAAAGAGAATTTTATATGAATATTGAATATGTATTTTCGCAGGCGACCCTACGGAGGACCCAGCGACACACACGGGCAAAGTGGAGCTCCCCGCCTGGAGCATCGACAGCATAGCCCACGGAGAACCCGCTCGCAGCATGTGCTGCTAACACACACCAAACGGCCATTTTTATTTTTTGTTGTAAAAAAAATAATTCGCTAAATTGGAAATTTTTATCTCTCTACTCAGAATCGCGAGCTCTTTCAATCCTAGTAGGAGTGTCCTAAATTTTCCATACATTTTTCAAACTTTCCATTGCGCTGCCGCCGTACTGAAGCGCCGAGCGGGAGAGAGGCCGATCGTCTATTGTTTTTGCGTGTTCAATGCTGTTTGTGTTCGCTTTTTCTATGAGAGATGAATATCAGTTCTTATGAAGTTTTTTATAATCTGTGGTATCAACGGAACGCGCCTTTCAGTAAGGTCCGACCGAGACTTCTTTTATTGTCTCGGCCGAGACCGAGACCGAGATTGTATAACATTTAATAGTCAAGAATTAAACTGTTGTTTAATATCGCCATCACTAAAACACAACATTTACAGTCAAAACTTGAGAAAAAAAGTTATAATTTGCATTGCGTACAATAACAGGGTACACTATAACAGTACAGTTTACTTAACTGTACAGTTTACTTAACAGTACAGTTTACTTGTTACTTCCCCGTTTAGTAACTGTTAACTTACCAACATTATTTAACTCAAAATACCGTGACTGAGTGGTCAAACGGAAAACTATCTTCACTGAAAAGGGGAACTCTGTCGCGGTGATTTCTAGAAAACTACTGAAAATAAATATACGTTCACTTGAAAAGAACTCATCAAATTGTCTACTTTATAAGTTGTTGTTTTAAATAGTTTCTATCATTATCATTTTACTCAAGATCAAAAAACCAAAGAATCGAGGAAATCGCGTTTCATGTCGATAAAAAAGGAGAAGGGCCCTACAAATATGTTTCAGTTATTTTAATTTGAAGTTTATCGATATATGTAGAACACCAATGTTTATCGATATATCGATAAACATTGGTGTTCTCTCCCTATGAGCCTATGACTTCAAAAACCGCACGCAAAATTCCAAGGCCTGGTAATGAGGTATTTCATAAATCAGTCGATATTTTCTCTGCTCAATTCCAATTTTGTAAAAGTTTAAAATGAAAAGGAAGTAACTCTACCTAATAAGTAGGTTTATACTGAAGTTAGACACTTTTTGGTAAAATGAAGCAATTTATAACAAATATTGCCAAATCTCGATCTCGAGTGTAAAATTGACGAGATCTCGAATCAGACTTTTCGCACGCTCGAATCGTCAATCTCGGTTGGAGACCGCATTCCCTAGTGGCGTCTGAATGAAATCAAGCGTGCATTTAACATGGCTACCTGCTACGTTAATGACGTCATCTAACAACATCCGGACGAAGCGCTTTGCTTCTTTCCTTATGCTCACTGCCAAGGAATGGAATTCTTTGTCAGCGTCTATATTTCCGGGCTCATATAATCCAATAGCCTTCAAATCAAGGGTGAATTCAGCCTCTGCGTAGGCCACGTCTTTTCCTTCGCCTAGTCTGTGGTCATGGCTAATCCCGTATATAATTAAAAAATAAATAAAACCTGATATTAAAATGTAAGATTTTGTAAAGACATTGTCACTCCTATGCTGCAACATCTTGCCTTTTAAGTTCTAGTCTTTGCCATTCCAATGTAGTTTTCTGAGCATTAACCTTTTGACCGCCAAAGACATATGACGTTTTTATAAAACTGCCACTCACGCCGATTTGGCGTCATTTATTTTTTTGAGGTTGTCTATTGAAAAACAGCTTAATGTTGGTTTTTTTCTTTACAAATGGAGCATTCCACGGAATTGTTTACCGCGTGTCCCGTACGAACACGAATTTTATGAAGATTGTAAGTTTTGGAGTTTCTTTGCGGCATAGGCGTAAAAAAATACTCAGAGAACTAATTATCGACTTAAAACCTAGAAAATAATTCTTTAACTAACTAAAAAAAGGCGTTTGTACGGGACAGCCCCGTGGAATGCTCCAAATATGTTTTTTCCCTACGGCATCAGTGGCACGACAAATTGTTTCTCAACTTGCCGTTCAAAAGGTTAATAGACTTTATTTCAAGTAACTAAGGTCAAGGTGAGGAATTTTCGCTCAGCAAAATTTGTTGGTACAGTCAGCGTCATAGATACCATCGTCATTCGAGATTCTTCTGAATATATTGTAAAACGGCTAAAACTCCCGTGTTTTTATCACAATTATTGGCGTGACATGTTTCGACTGCATCGGGCAGTCATCGTCAGGGTCCTGTCACCTTTGCGGCTCAGACAGCACTGAATGCGATCGCCGTAGGTCACGGGTCACGAGCGTTAGATGTAGACGAGATCGGGCAAACCGGCGTCGTCCTTGCAGGAGTCTGTGTTGTCGTATCATCTGATGGGATCAACGACTAGCACACCGAGCTAACCGGCTATTGTGATATAAATACAATGCGCTTTAACTTTTTTTTTAATATTAGTGTCAGTATGAATTACGGAATTTAAAATTGTATGCTTCTTCTGAATAAGATATTCTCTAACAGGTAAGGTGCAAAGCGTTATATTTCTTTGACGTCGACTATACAGAATTTTGATAATAATGTATTTGTATGTGTTCAGAGTTTTAATATAATACATGATGTTATTAAATAATTAAGCTAGTTAAGAATATATTTGTAAAATTCTTATCTCAATTCGTGTTAATAATGTTAACCACTTGTGCAATCCGGAGTTAACCGCTAACCCGGGGTTATGGGGGCGCAGAACGCCCAGTGGGGCCCTCATTGGGGGATTGTGTTTTCTAATCCTTTCAATTTCTCTATAATCCATTGTATCATTGTTGTAGTCATACTAATTCCCCAACTTTTGGTCTATGACACATATTTTCATTTTACTTATTTCTGCTTTATCACCGCAGGAAGGGGATACATTTTTCCGTCCGTATATAATATAAAATCGCCGTCAATAGTACTAACAAACGATGTAAACAAAAGGTATAATTATTATGAACATAGAATCGGGTCTATCGCGAATATAGTTAATTTACCTTTTTCTACTCCAGCACTTCTATCTGTTAACTAGATGACTGACAGCGATATTTTAAAAGTATACATTATAACATTGTCTATGGTATTCCATAAGAACACTGCTCCTATGGATTTTTATACAATATATGAGCACTGTCGTTGTTTTTTTGATTTTGCTTTTTACGCTATTCTGGCTGTCGTAGAAAAACTAGGGTATGCAACAGCTCATAATTGGTTCTTAGAACTCTTGGGTCTATTACAAAAACCCTTATTATATCACTGTTGCATAAACTACTGTAATATACCGACGTTTCGAGACAGTGTAATGTGTCATGGTCTCGGCTTGACTGATTGAATTAACTACATTCGCGATAGACCCGATTCTATGTTCATAATAATATGTATAAAAGGTATCATGTTTTGTCACTGTGTATCCTTATATTTTCACACTACCTCATCAAACACCACTGAAGACATTCACTATTGATATGGTCGAATTATTGTAACATGTAATACGTAAGATAAATAACCTAATCTTGGAGATTTCATTAAAAACAAAAGTAAGGTTATTAATGAATCTCTTTGACGGCGATTTTAGACGAAAAGTTGGCGTATTGGATAGGACTGCGCCCTCATTAAGCATTTGCCGTTAACTCCGGGTAAGCTAACCCCGGATGGTGTAAGGGGCTCTTAATGTGAATGTGAAATCCATATGGGACCAATTTTGAAATGTTAAATATATAGAAAATAAGACAAAATTTTAAAAACCTGTAATGTATAACCTCTTTATATATAAAAGTATATAAATAAAAATGTTAATGTTCTCAATGTTTATCTATACTATTATTGTGTTAATACACTCAGCGTCATCAAAATCGCACTTCACAAATCGGTGGTGCAATAAATCGATTCTAAATCACGCTACCTCAATCCATTCGCATAAAATTGCTATTAAATAACCTTTTTAATTATTCCAATTTGATAGTCTTCTGTTACCGCGATTGTTATTCATTGAAATTAAACACTTTAGAACGGATTAATCGCGTTTATTAACACCATGACCCTATTGACGGGGAGAATTCGCTTCAATCGCACTCATCATTAACCCTGTGAAAACGAGTGCTGTAAAGGGCTCGAAACTATTCCAAAGTATTCCAATTTGGTTAAGCAGAATAATTTCACTAAAAGCTAATTGACCGAAAGAACAAAGCGAGCGTCTCCGTTTCACCTTGGGCAAAATTGTGTCTGTCCATTTGTTTTCCTCTACAGGTAGCATTTATCAACTTGTGAAATTTGTTGATTACATTTTATGATTACATAAATTTTTTGTCTATTAAATTTTTTTTACATTTTTAAAATGGCGGGAATTGGTACAAAGGTCCTAAGCGCCATAGACACGAAAGGCGCTTACGTCTTTTCTGCCGATACCAGTACCATATCGCGAGGTCACAGAGCCACTATGTATTATATTATCTAAATTCACTTAACTCCACTGTAGATTTTAAGACGTGTGGGATTTCGGTGACCCTGACTGTATAAGTTCACAAATTTATATCAATGTTCGATGCAACGAATTTATTTGCTATAATTAATGTAATTATGTTTTTTATTAGTTCGCTAGTGTAGTGCTAGTATAATGTCAATAGATGGCACTGTTTATCCTCCTGCCTACCATACACCAAAAAATGTAGATATGTTATCTTCCTAGGTGTTATAAAACACAATAAATGGAACGGATTTGCATTTATTTTGTATCGCTCAATCTTCGGTGACAACTCAACACAAATACAACTACTCTGTTTCTTAGACTTAGTTTTACTGGCAATTTACCAAATAAGAGTATCATAAAAACATAATATTTCATTGTTTCTACCAGATTCCAAGAACCAGGTTAAAATTAGATTCCAAAACAAGAACCTGTCTGTTTTTATGCTCATTTGTTTAATTATTCCTTAGTTTTTGCGTAATTTTGTAATTTTTTTTAATATATTTTTTATTATGTCGATATGATATTGTGATACGATATATCAATAAAGAGATTTTAAATACTTGTTTTTATTGTAATACTAAATCGTATGAAAACGTTCTAAATAACTGGAAAAACCCCACCCAAGACTCGAACTCGCAACATCGGGATACCAGCCCAACGCTCTACCAACTGAGCTACAGACACATGGGCATTTTCAGAAAAAAGTGCACCATTTCAATGAAAATGGGTCCTCGATTTTCCATACACAAAATAATTGTCAGTTTCGTAACGGGCCATACAAAATTTAAGGAAAAATGCTAACCGAAACTACCAAAAAAACGGAACACTCTTTTTCTTTTTTAAAATCAGTAGTACTCGTGATTCTGGTAATAAAAAACCCAAACTTCCTATATTAAAAAAAAAGGAAATGGTACCCTATTTTTGAAAATGCTTACATACACCTACCAAACGCGTCTTCTGGTTTAAAAATGAAAACAACCCCGTTAACACATTTCAACTTTTTATTAAAAACATTAAGTACATTTTCCCCTTTAAAACATCCAACTTAAATAAACTAATAATTAACAATCTCAATGTCACAAGAAAACTATCGACTTCGTATTTAAATGCAAAATTAAATATTCCTTTCGTTATACGAAGGACTTTACGAGTAAAAAGTATTCTTGCAAAATTTAATATTTTGTGAATATCAGTACTTCTTTTGAGAAAACTTACTCAGTATATTGGCAATATAAACTTCACATTTTAATACGAATTTCCAACATTATACTCTATTATACTGGCTTAATGAAAATTGTATACTTAAGGCACTTTTGTGATATAAAATAACTAATTTCCTTAAATACTTAGGGATTTCGTCATATTATCTTGGAAGCCATATTTGTCTACTCCGACTAAAAATCTCACTAAGTAATTTAAAAACAATAGGCTTAACCTTAAATTTTTACCACCAAGTGGAAATTAAAAAGAAATGGAATGTATACAATATAATACTTGAAATCTAAATTCAGTACATTTGAGTCAATACTTTGTATTTTCTCTTTATATATTATTGTCATGTTTCTCTTCCTGAGACCCTGTGTCCAAAACGTTGTACATGCATAATCTATTATAAATTTAGTGTTGAAGAACATAGAGTTCAAAATACAAAACAAAGGAACACATAATAACAACCAACCGTTTGATTAAGTCATTGCCACCAAACCAAGCCAAGCACCCTGGAAACGATTGACTGTTATTCATAAAAATATTTTAAGTGACCCAGCCGTCTCCTGGGTAACCATGGCAACTAGTAACAAGAAATAGCTGATCAACCCTTATACATGACAGACAAATGACGTCAAGCTTCATACATCATGTTATAGGTTTTACGTTTGAAAGAATAATGCTGTCGGGCTTCCGTTTGATATTCAAAATGGCGGTTGCGTTTCTTGAATAGTTCTTTGTTTTTGTGTGCTAAATGTTGTTTAATGTGTAATATTTATAGCTTATTGTGCAGTAAACTAACGAAGAAGTGTGCAGCTAATGAAGAATTAATCCTGAAACGCGTGTAATCGCGTTATTGAGTTATTACTCGGTTGCCCTGGGATTTTGGCCTCCTGAAATATTTATTACGTATAAGCTGTAAACGTAATAAATAGCAAGGCCAATTACCGAACAACGTCGCCCAAGAGGCAATATACTATTTATATAAGATACACTGATATATTAATACGGGACACTGGCAAAATTGTCCAATTCTCGGACAGAGGCCATATTATAAAAGAAGAAGAAGAATAATGCTGTCATTGAATAGTGTCAATACTATTTCGTTCGACGTTAGAATTGAACGGTGATAAACTTTATCTGTCATTAACTCATTTCGTATTAAAACATCCTGTGTTTATGTACGTCATTATGACGGAACCGGCATGAAAATTACGGACCCTGCTTATAGCATATTTATGCATAAAATTCAAGTTGAGTTTTGACACATCGGTGACGTGGCGTCTAAAGTGACAGCTTCTGTTTGACACAGCGTCGAAAATCTAATGGCGGCGTATGCAACTTTCCTCTTCATTATTTTACTACATATACTTTTCATACGTATATGATGGCGAATTTTAATCTGTGGTAACCTTTTGTCTATAACTCTGGCCGGATTTTTTCAGAGATTTTCATAATGTTTTATACTTTCAATCATCATGTAACGTGTAAAAAATTACTGATGATCCGTTTAAGAGAGTAATCAGTATCGTGTACTGGTCGTTTTTTTTGACACAAACATTTGTATAAGGTAGATACTTATAAGTTATAACTTATAATAGCAACAGAATAGATTGCTATAATTATTAATATAGGCGTCCAAACGGCGGCTTATGACCCGACGGTTCCTTTTTTCCACCTTCGTACTAAATTATAGGCCAACAACATTAGTATGTAACAAAAAAAAAAGCGTCAAAAAAAGTATTACTTCTTCCTAATAATACGATACGAATCGTATCGCCAGTATTTTTTACGCCGTACAATGTAATAAACCGGTATTACCCCACAGACGTTCTTAACATAGTATCTACAATTCATCCTTAATATCTTCGGGCAAGTCCTCGATATCTTCGGGGAGCTCATCGCCCAGTCCGTCGGGCATCTGGGGCGGGCCGCCCATGCCCATGCCCCCCATGCCGCCCATGCCGCCCATACCGAAGCCGTACGGATCGGAGCCGTGGACCTGAGGAATGAATTGTAATTATAGTTATTTAAATACGTCGACTCAGTTTCGCACGTGTGTCCTCACACAGTAGGTTACCACAAGAAAACTAACACAGATTGAACTAGTGTCAAACTAAGCAAAACTTGTACTATAGGTACTAGACGACGATATATATACTTAAATAAATACATACATAGAAAACGTCCATAACTCAGGAACAAATATTCGTGATAAACACACAAATATATGCCCTGACCAGGATTCGAACCCGGGACCTCCTGCTTCGTAGGCAGGGTCACTACCAACTAGGCTAGGAGGCCGTTAGAACTATAGCTATCGTACGTGGCAAATGGTGGCATTTAAACAGAGCGGGAAATGGAGTCGTTACTATCTACTAACTTTTTATGATTGAATGAATAAATTCAAATTGTATATGATATTTACTTATAAATTTTATTTCTCACGCTCTCTCACATTCAATAAATTTGAAGTGGATTGAACCATACGATAATCTTGTACATGACGAAAACAATAGTCTTATTAGGTATATGATATTATTATTTTATACTAGCGACCCGCCCCGGCTTCGCACTGGTTATTACTATACATATAAACCTTCCTCTTGAATCGCTCCATCTATTTAAAAAAACCGCATCAGAATCCGTTGCGTAGTTTTAAAGATTTAAGCATACATACATACAGACAGCGGGAAGCGACTTAGTTTTATACTATGTAGTGATGTAGCCAATTATTCAGTGGCCCATTTCTGGGTAATGGCAGGTCCTCGCTTTTATAAATAAATACAATTTTTAATTCTTTTTTCGGCTGCCTTTGCCCCTACTTACATTGAGCCATTAAAAAATATTATATTCTTAGTCTAAAAATTTTAACACCTAAATAAGAATAAAAAAATCATTTAATCGTTATTCATTTAATCATAAAATGTACTTAGGCGACCCCATTGCCCTGTGTCCAAAATGCCACCACATGTTCGTACGCTAACTACATATAGCTTAGATTATCTTAGATACCTACCTGTATTTGTCCGGCTCACATAATTTTACCATAATCAATTAAGAACAAAACAGAAACGGGGTCTTAATTAGAAAACTCCAGAGTATCAGACATATTAAAATACTTATATCAGGTTACTCACGTCAATAAATAAAATAAAATAAATATTACAGGACATTCTTACACAAATTGACTAAGTCCCGCAGTAAGCTCAAGCAGGCTTGTGTTACGGGTACTCAGGCAACAATATATATAATATACAAATACATAAATACATAGAAAACACCCATGACGTCATGACTCAGGAGCATATATCTGTGTTCATCACACAAATAAATGCCCTAACCGGGATTCGAACCCAGGACCATCGGCTTCGCAGGCAGGGTCACTACCAACCACACAAACCGGTCGAAATAAAGTCGAAAATAGTCACATGTGAGTACGGAGTGTGCGTAGAGCAGCCGCCGCGGCCAGACGCATGACTCATGATCGGGACACGGACTGCTATGAAATATGTCAAGCTATTTTCGACTCTATTGGCGTCAGAATAAGAGTCCTTTCGCTATCGCTCGGCTACTGAATCATACCCTGATATATTCCCTCTCCATCTCCTCTGTCCAAGTGGTGTCTTCTTCATTCGCCAGCATCCAATCTTCGCAGTACTTGGTGTGCTTGAAACAGATCTGGAAAGCAGAATTACTGGTGATCAGCTCAGGTATAAGGGCATTTTCAGAAAAAATAGCACCATTTTAAAGAAAATGGGTCCTCGATTTCCGATACAAAAAAAAACTGTTTCGTAACGACCCATACAAAATAAGCGTTACAAAATTGACCAAAAAAAGTCACAATTTTTATTTTTAAACCAATAGTACTCGTGATTCTGGTTATAAAAAGCCCAAAACTTCCTATATTAAAAAAAAAAAAAAAAAAAAAACAGAAAATGGTACACTTTTTTTGAAAATGCCAAGTGCTTTGGTGGCCCGGGGTACGTGAGACTTTCAATCCGAAGGTCTCGGGTTCAAATCCTGCCGGGTGTACCAATGACATTTTCGGAACTTACGTACGAAATATCATTTGATATTTACCAATCGCTTCACGGTAATGAAAATACGTAGCCGTCGTACACTTTTAACACCCGAAATCAACCAATATTGGGTTCTTAAGTCAAATACTATAGAAAATAATCTAAAAAAAAAGAACACCAGAGAGAAAAAATTTATAGGAGTTTAGTAGCCTATTGATCTGTACGAAGTCCCACATAAGTCCCTATTGCTTTGCCGAAGCTGTAGGCTGCAGCCGTCCTAACTTGCCGATGACGGTCAAATAATTCAGTCATTGAACTGACAGCTTGTATGGAAATTTTGCTTATTTGGGAAATAATTAATAATAGTTGATTTTTTTTAGCGTAACGGGTAATTTGTGAGTCTAGTATCATGTAGGCACTAAAATCCAACAAAATATCGTTTCATGCAAATCGTCACAAAATGTACACACATGTTTCAATCGTTTTTCTTGTAAGATTTTTCTGTATTTAGATTTTTTTATTGTTTAAAATGGGTCCGGACCATTTTTTACTTATTACCATTTGTTTCTAGCGAAATAACATACAATACAATACAATAACTCTTTATTGCACCTCAAAACAACCAAAATAACACAAACTGGGTACAGATTACACATGAAAAAGAGGCAAACAACAGGCGGTCTTATCGCTAAAGAGCGATCTCTTCCAGACAACCTTTGGGTAGAGGAGACACTACACTAAGAAAAGTATACATACAGTAGGTGGTGCAAAACTGGAAAAAGTATTATGTGAGAACCAAAATATATGACATAAACAGAAAAAACAAATCTACAAAAAAAAAGAAAACAAACATACACACAATTACATATAGGTACATACATATATATATGTTCATACCAAAATACATAAATATATAAATACATATATACAAATACAAACTAATTAAGCGAAATGATGATAGCAGATTACTGATTTTACACAGTCAAATTAAAGGAAAACAATAGTTACATGAACAGGAACTAAGGAAGTGATAAATAGTGCTTTTTAAGGAGAGATTTGAAAGAAGCAACAGATTCAGCACGCCTTATATCAAGAGGGAGAGAGTTCCACAGCCGGGTTGCTTGAAAAGTGAAAGAAGTATTATAAAATTTGGAAGAGGAGGATGGCACAGTCAGAAGCATGTTTTGAGAGGAACGAAGAGAATTGAGATAACTAAAACGCTGCTTGAGATAGCAGGGGGTTGCAGGGTTGAAAAGAATGCTATAGAGAAGTGAAAGAATATGGGAGTTACGACGATAGCGGATAGGGAGCCACTTGAGTTGAGAACGAAAACAAGAAACATGGTCATATTTGCGTAACCCAAAAATGAACCTTATGCAAAGATTTTGAATACGCTCAAGTTTGTTTAGTTGCTCCTCGGTAAGGTCAAGATAAGATATGTCTGCATAATCCAGTATAGGAAGAAGCAACGTTTGAGCAAGCGCAATTTTAGTGGCGATAGGTAAAAAATTACGAAGCCGCCTGAGGGATCCTACTGCAGCGAACACCTTCCTGCTCACCTCGCTCACTTGGGGAATCCAGGATAACGTACAATCCAGAATTATACCCAGGTTTCTATCACAAACGCCGTACATTTTGTAAGTTTTACCGTTTTACGTGTATAAGTTTTCTTCGGGTTCGCTTCTAACACATAGAAGACAAATATGTCGTCATGTTCACAAACAAGAAAAATATTTAAAACAGTAAATTAAAAAAATCGACTTAGTTAAGTTATTTTTTTTACTTTTTACCCACTTCCGGAAGAAAAGTTTGTAGGATATTTGCATACATTATCTGTAAATATCCCATTCGAACGTAATTTGAGAAAATCAGGCTATTATAATTTAATGTCTGTCAAAACCGTATATTTCCTGGGTTAAAAAGGTTAAGAAATTTACCTCGTTGAGCGCGTCTGGCATGATGTCATCATGTGGCCTGTGCTTGTAAAGTGATGTGATCTCATCTTCGTTCTCCTCGAACATACGTTCGCACTGAAAATAAATAAAACAAATAAATAAGGTCGCTGGTTCAATGGGAGCTACCGTATTGTCGCTCACCAGGCGGCGCCACTCATGCGTGGGTCCTGTGTCAGTATGAGAGAATTGTCAAAGTGACGTTTGAAATGTTCCCGCAGGATTCACGTTCCACTAGCGCCCCTAGCGGAAAATCGACTCGCGGTAGTCCTCATTCCACATCTCTGTCACTTTTTCTGTAGTATATCTCTTTCGATTGTTAAATAAATAAATATTAAGGAAGCGCCAGTGGCCCGGCGGTAAGAGCGTGAGACTTTCAATCCGACGGTCGTGGGTTCAACCCCCGGCTCATACCAATGATTTTTCGAAACTTATGTACGAAATATTAATATATTCACCAATCGCTGTTCAGTGAAGGAAAACATTGTGAGGAAATAGCATCTTAATTATGCCTAGTTTATCACCTGGGTTGGAAGCTAAGATGGTAGCTTTCGTAAAACAAGCGCCTACGCCAAATCTTGGGATTAGTTCTGGAAGTGGACCCCAGGCAGAAGAAGATTCTGTCATGAGCTGCATGATCTCCAGCTTGCCGGCCATTTTATCTAGCTGTCTCCCTCCAATGTGGTAGTCTCTCTCCCACTTACGTAATGAGTCACTCATTCAATAAGACCGTTATTTCATATATTCATTTTTTTTAATTCATTCACTACTTTTTAAATTGTTTCGTTCATTCCAGTACTCACATAGTACTCCAGACTCTTGTTGAGGTCATCATCGGTGACAAACTTGGTCTTGCTGAAGTCAGGGTTCATGCCCCCAGCCTCGGTCATCAGCTGCATGATCTCCAGCTTGCCGGTGGCCTTATAGTACACACGGACATAGTCGTCCATTTTTTTGCCTGTAAATAATGTAAATTACATTTAAGTCCCCTCTCTCCATACCCTTAAGTACTCTCTGCAGCTCTGGGGTGCCATAGGAAACAACAATCCTTAAGTCTAAAGAGAGTCTTAAGGTCTCCTTATGTGTGTTCTACTCTACCGCTTATACAATAGGTTGTACTTTGAAGAATTGTTGGACACAAACAAAGTCCAATTTTCCCCATCGCACCGCTCGCCAGTGACAGGGCGACTTTGAGAGCTTTGAGGCCATTGGAAGATTGGAGCTCGAGAGATTGAAGCCCTATCATGTGGTACAACCAAGTTCGTTTAAAGCTGAAGGCCAAGTTGCATAACCCTCCATGAAGCTAAGGACAGGCTCAGGAGGAGGAAAATCATTAAAGATTTTTTTATCTTTCTGGGGAAATCACGAACCTCAGTAAAAAGGAATGTGAAGAGAACGAGTCCCACTCGCACTTTACTGTTTTTTTAATATAATTTTCAATTATCTACCTATTAGGGGCCACTAGAATGGGCTCACTGACTGACATAATTTAAAAAAAGGTTCCTTATTCAATAATTAAGAACCTTTTTTTCAGTTTGTCCAAAATAAGCTCTCAAAAAACACATAAGTAATACTTACAGATATCATCAATCATCTCAGAAATGTAGACGGTGGACCTGTGTGCCGGCACCTTGTCTTGCAATGTGTCTCCGCTGGCATCCATCCTGAAGTTACCCACCTGGAAACCATGGATGAAACTTGAGTGGATGCGTCAGAGGAAAAATTAAGGGCATGTGTACACCACTTTAAATTCTGCGCAGCAATTTGTTTTTATCACGGGCTGGTTTTCGCAACTCCACGGCTAGCGCCTATTTGTTTGCAGATGTATTATATACATCAATACCAGTATACATAAGTTACGGAAAAATCGTTGGTTGGTTCTGTTCCAATAGTCAAATCCCCATAAATAATTTAATGACATTTAATGTTAACATATAAAACTAATAACCAATGCTTGATATGAGATGTAAAACGGAATTTGGCTTGGGTTCTCCTCAATATTTACGCAATTGTAGCTACAAATCATTTACATTCATAATTAATTAGATATTTAATACATAATGAGCAACAAATCAGTACTACTTACATCAACTTTTTTCCACTTATCTACTTTTTTAATCGCTTTATCCAGTTCTTCGAAGGTCGTCCGGCAAACTGGAATGGATTTTACGTAGGATTAAGATTAGAAATAATCAAAATTACATAAAAAAACCATCAAATAAAATACGCACCTAAACATTTCAAGTTTTTCGGGTCAATTCTTGCTGATACTACGGCAACGAATACGGCTAAAACTATTAATTGCCCACTAAACTTCATTTCAATAATTTAATTAGCAATAAACCTCAGGAACAACGTTAAATTTCAGTGAAAAACTGATATAAATGCAAGGAAATCACTTAGACGTGGTAAGGAAGTTTATCTTCTCAAGTCAAATACACGAACCTTTCTGCCATTGGTGGGCAATAAAGGTAAATAAATTTTTTCATGATAAAGGCTTTTCATTGGTTACCAAAAACTCTCACAAATTACGTGAATCGCCTGTAATGTTTGAAGTGTATCGACATAACCTACTTTTTTATTTAGTTTCATTAACTCATTACCATGCGTTCAAGTTAAATACCACACCTCTTAAATTTGAAAGATACGATTCTGTGAGGAAAATAACATGTCCTAATCGAAACTGAGCAGTATGGCAGATTTTTAAGGATTTAAATAGAATTTTAAAAATGATTACTAATTCATTCAACCTTTTCATTTATTAACATAATGACATTTATCAAGAGCATTCCTGAACACACCTTTCACCAACTTAAAAAAAATGTCAATACTAAATGTCATATTTTACTTCCATGAGTAGGAAATTTAATTCAAATGAGATGTAATTTAATTTTATTGTTTGTCAATTTACTTCTAATTTAAAACATAGTATAACAAAATTTAGAACCGGAATAATGAAATTGTGTTAGTAACTAAGCGCAGTGAGGATCGTGTTGTTTAATTAATAAGATTTAGCCCGCTTTCTGCCTCCCCGGTCGCCCATTCTCCGTTTTCCGCCCGCCGCTCCCCTCCTGCCAACCGACCCAAACTAAACCCACAGTTCGCGTTCTGTCTTTATGCGGGGAGGACGTATGCTATATGGAATGTATAATTTTTTTGTGCATATCAAATTGTTTAAAATCCTCAAAATACCTTAAGTTTTCTGATTATATTGACGACAAGTGACTTTGCCGTGAGAATTGTGAAGTAAGAAGATTGTTTCGTGTAAAAATACAGGTAAGTGATTGGTTGTCAGACTGCGTCTTTTACTATTTTCAGCTTATTAAGCTCTTTAGTAGTGTACATTATTGCTTTATTTCATTACAACTGATTACCTTTCTCTTAAGAATAAAATTTATTACCACATTGACAAAATATTTATCATTTAGTTACCATACGTTACACCTAACTGTACGTATATAGATCGTTCAAAAGATCAAGTTAGCATAAATATCTTATTTAGGTTCTAAACTTATGAGATTGCGTTCATAATCAAAATTTCATAATGATAGCCCGCACGCTCTCTACTAGACGACTTGGCAACGCTCGGTCCAGTTAAAATCAGTTGTTAAAAACTTAATTTTATAAACAAAAATCTTGTTATTATCGCCAGACCGGTGTTTCCCTTTGTTTTCCGTGTGAAAACGGCCCTTTGTCCCTCGATAGGGAGCGCTGGCGCGCTACGGTAGAGGATTTTCGACTCTAGAAAAGTACCATAATACGTTGATGATATACATTCATCGGTCGACCGCGCTCCGCCGTCCGCTCGCGTCGTTTGCCTGCGTCTGTGTTTGTGCATATCTATGTGGAGGACGTCAGTGTGGTCGCGCGGTAGTTTGTTTATAGTCTTCGCCGATGTAAACCGGCTCATATCACTATCAGCGCAAGGTTTATATTCAAATGTAGGTCGGCGTCCTCGTCGTTGTTTGTCTATCGATCTCTGCGGTGGCCAATGGCACATGTTGGCGCGGTCCTGCGCGGCCGTGCCTCGCCCCGCAAACGCTCCGGTGAAAGCCGGGCGAGCGCCCGATACACACACATACTTGCGTACTTACATCTTCATACACACTATCTTATCATAATCAGTTGCGTCGCTTCCCCTCCCCCTTCACCTCTTTGTTCGCCCGCAGCCGACTAGATTTTAATTCTATTTCCAATAAGGCGTTCCAATAAGACGCAAAGTAGTTGTACATTTTATAATATACTGATCTAGTCATGAATGTTTTTCCGAGCTCTGCCTGTTTGCCGACCTCCGCGGCAAGGCGGGGGGAGGGAGCCAGAAATAGATGTGTGGATTGGAAACGGGCGACGTGGCAACGTCGCGCGCCCATTCTCGCTCAGTGTCGGTTCAAAATGGCGGCTGTGCGTGATCGATACCGTGGAATTTGCGTTAAAATGTCCGAATTTGTGATGTATCTGGTTGTGGGTCGGCTCGAGCGTTGCCCTGGGATGACGGGGCGAGCGCTCCAAACCTGGCCTCGACTCCCGACTCGCACAAAGTACGTATCCTCAACCATATTGCGCCGACACTTCGTGCTACATAGGTAGCTATGGATATGCCTTGCATAGTCCGGGGGTTGCAATAACGATCGGTATACACCTATCGGCACATATCCATATCTGCCTCTATTCGATATCCTGAAACGCCTGTAAATGTCATATGGATATGAAATCTGGAATGCATTGACCACGTAGGTACTTTTTTTCAGAGTTAAGATTACGTAATCAAAAATAGGCATATTTCCGTTGGCATATGCAACTGTTGTACTATAATAGCTCTTATTTATCTAGGTAGCTGACAGATTGCCTGTTAAAGCATCGAATCGTCTCATCAGTGAGTTGCATCTGATAAATTAAAACAAGATGGCGGCTCTTATAAAATTAAGACGCAGTTGCGCACAGAATGTTGGCAACGTCGCGCCCTCTTGGTAATTGTGAGCAGTCACTTGTTCGATAAGAAATTTCAAGGCTATATATAATATAAGTTCAGTATCATCCGCCTGTAACAATGGATAAATTTAACATGGCTGATAAATTATGCTGTATTGCGAATTGCGATTGTAATCATATTCATGATGAGATTCCAATATTGGATGAACGGGTCTTGATTGAGGCTAATGCCTTCGCGTCCCGAGATAAGTAGGTATTCTCTGTTTGTGTGCGTATATCACAGCGCACACAGACATAACAATATTGTCCTAGTCCGTTGTAACATAACATACATATAGGTACCTGTACATGCTGAAGCTATACAATAACAGGGTTTACGTCACTTTGCTATACGTGCTTTGGCTTCTAGTTTGAATATCCACGGTGTTTAGTATTGAGTACATCGTTTGTTATGATCAGTTAATCTTTGGAGCCATATTTATTGTAATAAAACATTCGATCGTGTTGTTTCAAGAGGTTTTTTGTTTGAGTAAACTTGGTTCAAGGGCTTATCTTTTTTTATCACTTACCTTGGACTTCTGTTTCGTTTATGGTTTTACGAATCTTTTCTAATATCAGGTTTACGTTAGCTGACTTTCTCTTAAGCTGTCAGGTGTTCAGTTTGTAAGTTTGTGTTGTGCTTTTTTTTTAGCTTAAAGTTGTTAGAGGTTGGTTAGTAAATAAAAAAGTTTCGCGTAAGGTCGTTTCCTTTCACTGTTTTTGTAATTGCACTTTGCAATATTTTCCATGCCAAGTAGGTTAAAAAGGGACTGAGCCACTATTTTATTCGCAAGGTAGCATTTTATGCCGAACATTAATGGAATCGCAGCTAGATCGTAACGTTTTGCATTGATCATAAATGATAACAACATTGCTGACTCGTGATACCTAAATATTGATTGATATGTTGCATGCATACCAGTTGCCAGTAAGTTAGGAAATAGATAATTATTTTACAATTTTCAAAACCAGTATTGCAAATAATATTCAATGATTACTTGGTGACTTACAATCGCCTCCAGACATATCGAAGCGGTTAAGATGTTTAAAAATATCTGAACATGCCATCCAACTATCCTCGGGGGTTATAACAGATCATGTTCAGCTATTATTGAATACCTTGGTTGCTCCAATATTTGTGATGCCGATAGTTAGATATAAGGTATAAATTATGGTGATAAGAAATTAGGCCCATTAAAACATTTACAATATTTCTCTACTAAGGATTAAAGGTCCATTAATACCCTGGCTAGATCTGTCAGTACAAAACCGCGTGAAATTCTTATTTTCTAAGGGTGGCCCTTGTCTATACAAATTTTGAATTTCATGCTGTTTTCTACTGACAGAGGTGACTAGCCAGGTTGTTTCTAGTTTGAAATGGGGTTAGAAATCCGCTATTCATACTCCATAATGAAGAAATCAATGGATGTCGATTTGCGGAAAAAGCCCAGGAAAACTAACTAAAATGGTACATTAAAAATCATCTGCAAATTCAACGCACGGAATTTGGAACTTAACGATTAATGAATAATAAGCAAACCATTTTAAACGTATTTAAAAGCAATTATAGTAATCTTTATCTATACATACTTTCATTTGCAACATACAAATAAAATTTGCCATACCTATTAGTCCTGATAACACAAGTTTACCATTGTTTACGTTGTGCACATTTAAAAATTAATATTGACTACAACTCCTTACACAAACAAATATATCTGCTAATTAGTTAATTTAGTAATCGCTTTTTTTAGCTATATTTATTATTTGTAATCACACGAGCTGTTATTTACTTTCCTTATTGCATTCACTACCTGTATTCAAAGTGAATATACTTGTATTGTATTAATTGCAAACATTTGCAGTAGCTAGTTGACTCAATAAAGTATTGATTGAAGGTAAACTTGGTTCATTTATTTAGCTGACCCTTACTCTTTACCGATTTACAGAATGTGCGGTATCACGTCACCTGCAAACTTGAGGCAGATAAATAGAGTTATCCTGTTTTTGAGGTTACTAACTTAAATTAACCTGTAGATTCATTATTATTCCACATATAACAGATGCGTGTCTGTTAATTACTATGTTGCAGTTATAAATACCGGTTTTTCTAGATCGTTGCGTTTTTCTCCACGGTTACCCGTTTCAATTGTTCCCCTTGCGGCAGCTATCTGTTGTCAAGGCAACCCAACCCTCTGAGAAAAATAACATACCCTGTCCATCTCCATAAATAAAGATACTTAATGGGTATTTCATCTTGGCCAAGAAAGAAGAAAGATTTTGGCGGGAAAAGACGCTGCGCTCGTCCATGCTCTCGATTGCAACTGTTGTATAATTTTAGAGAAAGGAGATTTGTTTTGGTCCAACACCTTCGTAGAGGTTCTTCGGTCGTGGCATTTCATATCGCGGCACGTCCGTTTCGCTCGCTATTATTCGGAGGCGCCGTTGCCGCTCCGCGGTGGAGCTCCGGGCTCGATTATTCGGTCAGGTCCGAAGCGGAGGAGCTGCGCTGCGTGCAGTCAGTCGGCCGCGCAGCTTGGTGCGCGACGTTCGTCAGCGTAGCCCTCCGCTTGCGTCCCTCCTGTCCCGGGCCGGCGTTACCGCGAGTGTGAGAGAGATAGCGAGCTGTTGAAAGAGCGAGAGATGCTAGACAGAGACAGCATTATGGCAGTGTCGCAACCTCGCCCACCTGACCGTGTTGACGCCGCGCTCGAAAAAGTTGCGCCGTTGCGCTATTTGGAGGCGCACGAATATGCTCGCGAGCGTATCGTGACGCGTTATTATCGGCACCACTTGTCTTACAACAGTTTTTTGAGTTACAAAAGGGTATTTCGACAGAAGATTGAAGAATTGACGTAATCTCGCGGAGGATTGATCGGTATGTATGATTTTTTAAGTGCTTTAGGACAGTTTCACGCCGCGTTCCCTTATCTATATACATCCAGATAAATAATAGTTTACATCTTATTGCTTCACTGGGTGTGCTCTTTAAATAGGCATAGGTTGGCTTTAATGCTAGCACCCTGAATAACATTCACATTGATGTTCAGTCGCACTATGTAATTGTTGGTATTTAGTCGCCATTTTCTACGTCGGTGACGAATACCGCCGCTCCGTCCCCGTTTTCACCGGCTCATTCCAAACCGGCCTTTACTGCTTTATTCTGAAAGATGATTATCCTTTTACAACATAAACGTATTCTCTAAAACGAGATCCGCTCGCTATGATTCACTGTGGAAATAATAATAAGGTTTTCGTTGCTGCGATACTAAAGAAAAAATCAAGACTTCCGGTAATTAACTGAAATTCCCAAAATATAATTTGAATTTACGCGGGAGTGTCTTCTTTAGGTCAAAATTGGTCAAAACACTTTCCCTTTTGTTTCAAAAACAAGAATTCACGTTGTATTTTAGTTGTTTATCACAGATTTAATAAAAAGCCAGCTTTGCTGCACTTGTCCCGGTATTATCGATTTGTGTACGTTTTCCGCTATAAATAAGTACGAGTTTGTAACGCTCGCTGATGTACCTACGGACCGGTTTTCGAACGAAACATGTGTGGGTGCCACGACCGGAGCAAGTACTTACTTTGAAATTGAAATTCCATATTCAAATGTTTCAAAACGGCTGGGCTGAACTGTAAATAAATGGGTAAAAATCAGTGAAACGTATTACAGTAAAGTTAATCTCGTGTTTGTCGGATTTCAAAATTAATTTCACCGGTTGTGTAATTGGTTTACAACGTTCAATTCTGTGATGAGAAATCTTTGTCTTTATTTGGAGTACGCTACGCATCTCGACGTCATAACGTGTACGTGAGTTTATTACTGCATGTGTTTATATAAAATACATGATCTTCGTCGTTCATTACATTACGTCGATCATGGTACATTGGAGTAACCTAACCTTTTAGGGAAAAGTTGCGCAATGATTTACTTGAGTTTTGATTTTGATTGTGATTTGAATCGGGTCATGGCCTTGTATAAGTCACCTTGAGGATAATTGACACGTTTTTCCCGGATACATATCCACGTGCTAAGCCATGCGGTAAGAAAACAAATAATTAATATATTTCATGAATGACCACGTTACTTATGACAAACATAACCTATGACATTTGATTAGCATGTCACTGGCTTCAATCTTTCGCTGAAAATATATTTAACTCAAGTTGAAACAAACTTGGCAAATTGTCACGTGTTTAAATTTTAGTTCTACTTTAAGATTTTCACACAGACTACATTTTTGATAATCCACATGGTCTTAAAATCAGTAATAATCGTATTACACGTTGCCTTTTCTACCCAAGTACTTATAATCCACATGGTCTTAAAATCAGTAATAATCGCATCACACGTTGCCTCTTCTACCCAAGTACCTACCTACTGTCTTTGAAACATCCAAGCTGCTAGCCTAGATTTGCTGCTAGTTTAAAAATTTCAATAAAAAATTATTTATGATGAGTTAGTATTTGAAGTATTAAAATAGTATGTATTTAAATATTCATAAGAAAAATATATTATGTTGAATTTTATAAAGAAATTATTGCAAACAGCATTTCTTACCATACATTATTTGAAATCTAAATTTATCTAATTACATAACAGAAACAAGTTGAAAGTTAAGTTGCATAACATTAAGTGGGTACACAAAGTTAGTTGGTTTAGTGTGAAAATATCAACTAAACATCAAAATAGGAACAGTTAATCTAGTAAAGAAGTAGAGACACCTGGCCCGCAGGCAGGTTAAGTTGATCCAGAAAACAGACGGGCAGGTTAAGTTGATCTGGTAAGGGCAAGATGTGCTGGGAACTTGTTAGGTGGGTTCGCTGTTTGTAGTTGGATTGCTCTGAAGAGGAGGAATACTTCTGGATTTAATGTGGCACATAGCAAATTGGGGCACCGAAATAGTATAAATATATATCAAAATCACAGATCAAAAACCAAACATCCATTTATGTGCCACAAAGACATTTGAAATACTTATTACTGGCATGCAAGAATGTATATTTTTAACATACCTAAGTAATTTCTTGACCATTTGTTTTATCACTTATTTTAAATAACCAAGGTTAAATTCAAAATATTGCCTAAATTATCTTATCTAAGAATCCCCCATTTCCCGTTGCTTACCTGCATAGGTATGTCAGCTGCGTACAAGGGGTATATCATAGTTATCATTGGAAGCGTCAAACACTACCATAGGTTATGGCGTGCCGAAAATGCTAAAACATTTACAAGGCAACCGGACAGGACATTTTTCTATACAAATATACTCTTTCCTCCTTAGCGGCAGACAGTAGAGTATGTTTAGTTGAGAAATGTCCCGTTGCCTCTTAATAAAGAAAATGAAATTGATCAATCATAATGATATTCAACTGTTTTACTACAGGCTCAAATTATTTTTCACCCAACATTAGACTCAGCTATTTTATGAGTTTATGGTGAAATTCAACAGAATTGGCCATGGATATCTTGCCATAGCTTGACAAACGTGACAAAAATTGTGATTAGATATCCATGAATCCATCTGAATATCACATATAACAATAAGACCAATTGTATGTATCTGGTGCATAACTATCTTACTCTAGGGTCCACCCACTTCCCTCTATATTTAAATCTTCCAACTGAAGTTGTAACACGCGCATGTAACGTTTCAGGTGATCGTGTGATGGCTCTGATCTGATCCACCATGATGAAGCGAACAGGCGTACCCCGGCTGGCCCCGGATGAGCCTGCCCCGCTGCCCCAGTCACCTGCTCAGGTAAATACTGACTTTTCTAGAATATTTAGAGTCCGTAGACTAGAATTCTATCGAATAGGCAACATATCTCATATCTCATGCTGAAAATTTTTAATGTATTTACTTTTATAAAATATACCATTGGTATTTTTAATTGTATTTATTCCCCCTCCATCTCGGGTTGCAAGGGCTGTCCCCAGCACTGGGACATGTATAGGCTGTTTTTTTTTACTCAAGTTAGTGAGGTTAGCTTCTTGCTTTCTATTTGAAATCAAGGTAGGCGAAACTGGTATTCAGTTCAGTATCTAATACATACTCTTAGATTCCAAAATGTTTAAATTTTTGTCAAAAGAAGCTTGAAATCCGCTTAATCGTCTGAGGATAATTGTTTGGCGGCCTTTTAAAATCTTAAGTTTATGAGGAACAATACCAATGGAAATTTAGAAAGAAAGTCTCCCCAATTTCCCGTTGCTTACCTGCATAGGTATGTCAGCTGCGTACAAGGGGTATATCATAGTTATCATTGGAAGCGCCAAACGCTACCATAGGTTATGGCGTGCCGAAAATGCTAAAACATTGGAAATTAACAATATTAGTCAACTTTGTGGCTATTTAACCTATATCTCTCATCTATATATGGCTCGCCCAA
Source organism: Lathronympha strigana (assembly GCA_949128165.1). Classification (NCBI taxonomy): domain Eukaryota; kingdom Metazoa; phylum Arthropoda; class Insecta; order Lepidoptera; family Tortricidae; genus Lathronympha; species Lathronympha strigana. The sequence continues at coordinate 8,033,261 of OX421926.1, read as the reverse complement.
TAAAATATTCCAAAAGTAACTAAAATAAAATATCGGTTTTGCTTACAAAATTTTACGATAATCTTTAAAAGCTGATAAAAGATATCTACGACTTGCAATAGTATCTTTCACTATGAAGGCCGCTAAAATATCTGATAAATCTTTTTTTTTATAGCCATAAGAGTGTCATATATTTTTGGGTGACTGTACATCGTGATAGATGGAAATCCAAATTCCTGCATGTAGATCTTTATCACTGCAGTTAAAAAAGAAAAAAAGGTATAGAGAGAGCAATGAAGCCTCTGAAATATTTACTATTACTGTAATTTTGTTTCTACGCTGATGTACCACTTATTGAGATAATTCTAACAAACCCAAACTAAATGAGATTTACTTGTTGTGTTCAGAGTTCATATGAGATTAATTGGCTGCTTGTTCCGTAAAAAAACAGCTTAAACTCTGATGCTGTGTGTACCTTTTTTAGGACATTTGTTGTACAGTCAAGTGCAAAAAAGTGGTTATATGCAACTAACGATTATGGACGACGTTAATCGCTTACCATCAGGTGATTCGTTTGCTCGTTTGCCCCCTATAGCATAAAAAAAAAAAAAAACTAACTGAAATATATGTTCCATAGATCTTTAGAGGCGGACTATACTAAGGTTCCTAGACTTTAAATAAATATTGTGGGGCAATCTTACACAAATTATATATTTTTTGCTGAAAAACTAGTGTGTGCAATGCAACAGCTCATAATTGCTTCCTAATATTCTCTGGTCTATTATTACAAAACTCTACTACGTCTCGTTTTGTAACATCAAGCCTTGAATATTAAGATCCCTTATTATATCACTATTGCATAACCTACTTGACTGTCCAATATTACAAGCATTACAACATTCCTAAAAATAACTATGGCTTTAACATATATTAAAATAATAACGCGCTTAAAATTCGAATTTATTCTACCGACGTATAATAGGTCTGTTATTGTTAAATAAAAATTTATATAAACAAATGAATGTCACAAGTTGATTAAACCCTGTTATAATATAAGATACGAAGTTGCTTAAAAACAAAGGATACGTATTATGCTATTTTAAACCTTCTTTCATAGATAATAATGTAATGTAATTTAAACGGATTGTTTGCAAACGTTCTTAGGATTTTTTAACCTAATCGTTTTACGCGTCGATACACTTGCATACTTTTTGAAAGCGAACACATTTACATAAAACAATGGGTTTCGTAAAAAGGGTGTCAACGGAACCCTTTTTCATTTAAGTATCAGCAGATTTAGTTCGACTATAAAAAATAAAATGCTGATGATTCGCAACGGTGTAAACACTAATGAATATAGTGGTCTGATTAGTAATTAAGATAAATAGTAAAAAAATAACGACACAAAAAAAAGTTTTGTATGGAGTTTTGGCTTATTCGGACGAACTGCTCTATTTTTTTTTTTTAATTGCAAAGAGAAACAAACAGCATATAATTAATTACACACAGAGTTACAATACAATAAATAACAATTTTTTTTTCAATTAAGCTAATTACGCCTTTAAACGGTAACTGTATTCGTTTAATGCGATTATTTAGTAGAATACGAATTGATTTTAATGTTTTATTTTATTTTATTTTATTTGGGAACCATTTCGCAAACTTTTCCTCTGAATTTTAATACAGTTTTGACAGGATTGTCAAGTTATATCCTTAAATGTACCTGCATTTTGTAAATAGTTCTATAGAGTAGTCTTTTAAATAATATCCTCTCCAAATCTACTTGGACAATCCATCCTAGGAAATAGTTTTCAATATCAATTGTTTTAAAATGAACGAAACAAAAGAAATGCAATTCTATTCGAATTGAACAGAGTTTAAATTTTACTGAAGTTGAGGTCCTTTTTATCGGCGGGAGGTCCAAGATTACCACAAGCTAAATTAAATATAATGACTCTTATTACAAAGAAATACAGTCTATGAAGCCCTGTTAAGTTTGACTTGTTAATATCCTTGTAAGATTGAGCTAAAATAGCCTTTATCACAAAGGAATACGGTCTATAAAAGTTAAGTTAGATTTCCAGCGTTGGACGCGTACCAAAACACCTCCCGAACGGGTTTGTGCAATCTGGGTGCATTGACATTTCTATCGGCCGCTCACATATCGGAACAAGTGTAGGCGCGTTCACAATGCGTCTAGTGTAGACGCGGCTTAATTTAAACAGTTGAGACAACCTTTAAACCTGATAAGAAAAAACCAAACACGAGTCAAAGTAAGTCGCTGATATTTTTTTTTAATTCGTACTTCATTTATTTCCTTAAAAATCTATTAGGTTTTGAATTTGAAATTAAAATGTCTGGGAATGAAAATATTTCTTGATTTTGAAATTATTATACTTTATCCCAGCTTTATTGCAAAAGCTTGTGACAAAATGAAAAGCTATTTGAGTTTAATATGCGAGCCTGTGACATCGTAGCTTACTAACGAAACCCCTTAGTGGCTCATCCAAAAATCATGTGACAATTGGGGGAGGTCGAAAAGATATCGCGAATCACAAGGGGGTGCTATATAGGGCGTACTAATCAAGACTATGACACTCGAAGGGAAAGAACAAAGTACTTTATATATCGTAGTTTGCTGAAAGAAGAATTTATGCTATTTTTAAAAGTTAATAACACTGCATTCAAAGATATATTCACAAATTACGCGAGGTTCAAAGAGGGGGGATTCGAACCTCTAAGCCAGTTACACTTCAGCAAACTTTTCTTTGTAATTTCAAAATCCGCTAGCATGCGTATTCAATGATGGCTGTCAATTCTTTTTTTACATCGTTAAATGAAGACGCTACCTGCATTCAATCAATTACCTATGTCAGTCACTCGACATGCAATATGCATTAAGAATTTATTAAAACATTTTCATGATAGGAAAAAACTACTTAGTGTCACAATTAGTCGGAAAAAAACTACGATGTGCAAATGCTTATTATTTGTAACATACAAAAAATACTGAATGACTAATGTTTAGGGTGTGCAATCTCGGTATTCCGAGATCTCGAAATACCGAGATCTTGCACTAATTTCGCAAGATTAATCTTGCACCCTAAACTGTGCGCGATCTCGCAAGATTCGCAAGATTGCACAGCGACACATTCTATGACCATTCGTGAGCGCGAATGGTCATGGAATGTGTCGGAACTATTTTATTCGACAGTTTTGCACTTGTTTCCGTGATTTTGTGACGTAATTATTTGTTTACTTTAAGTGTTTTGATTTTTTTTAAAGTAAATAAGACTATCTACTTCAAAAGCGGCTCTATAATTAGTGAATTAGAGCTTTTTGGTGTTATATTGTTTTGATAATACTTATTTTAGACTTTTAAAAGACGTTTTCTAGCCGAACAAATATAAGAAAAGTACCTTGTGAATTAGTGTCAGTCAATTCAATATGTCATCGAAGGTAAATTATAAGGAATTTAATAGTCTGCTCGAAGTATGGAAGTACTTTTTGAAAGCAGAAGATGGATTGACTGCTCAATGCAAACTTTGTAAATCTATGAAAACATCGGCGCGTTCACCTAAAGGTTTACATGTTCATATGAATGCCAAGCATAAAATTGATACGACGCTAAAAAAGGTATCTCAACCAACATACGACTCCAATTCCGTCTTCAGCAGCACCGCCGTCAGTGCCAACAACTAGTTCGTCGGTTTTATCTTCCTAGCCACCAGATACGTCAACGACAAAAAAGCGTAAAATTTCGGAATACTTTCCTTGTAAAGAAACTCTCTAAAGAAAAACGAATGGTTGCTAAGGATGGTCAGACATTTAGATCCTTTTGTACTTCACAAGATTTAAGAGATTTGTTCGAAGCAAAGGGCTACAAGCTCCCGAAGTCTCCTAATTCTATAAAAAACATCGTCATGAATTATGGTATGACTCTGAGGATGGAGGAGGTCACTTTTTTCTGTAGTATATGTCATCTCTTGTGGCGAAAGTGGCGAAAGTGGCGATGGGCCGGACATGTAGCGCGAGCTCAAGATGGCAGGTGGAGCGAGCGTGTACTCCACTGGTGGCCTCGTGGAGAGAAACGGCCGCAGGGCCGGCCTCGACGACGATGGAATCACGACATCGTCCTATGTGCAGGCTCTACATGGACAAGATTTGCGGCTGAACGGGGTGTATGGAGCACGATGGAGGAGACCTTTGCTCAACAATGGGCATCCAAATAAAATTAAGGAAAATTCTAAAAATAATTCATATGTAACTTTTGTAAAAAATCTATCTTGGAAATAATGGCTTATATTATTATTATTATATTATTATATGTCATCTCTTTCAATTTATAATCATAGAATACCTTTAAGAAAATTCTAATAATAACGAAAATATTTAGTTAATTCGCAAGATCTCGCAAAATACCGAGATCTTGCAAGATTAGGCCTGTTAAATCTTGCAAATACCGAGATTGATAATTATGCTGCAAGATTGCACTCCCTACTAATGTTTCCTTTGCAATAATTCAATCATAAACGGTTTAAATGCTCGAATGTTTAGACGTTTTTATTTACGACTGTTTAGTAGGGAGTTCCCTAGATATGAAGAGGCTCGACTCAATGGGAGCTACCGTATTGTCGCTCACCAGGCGGCGCCACTCATGCGTGGGTCCTGTGTCAATATGAGAGAATTGTCAAAGTGACGTTTCAAATGTTCCCGCAGGACCCACGTCCCACTAGCGCCCCTAGCGGAAAATCGACTCGTGGTAATCTTCATTGAACTCGCTCATACTAAATACCGGTCATGTCGGAATGGCACACGAGGGTTCCGTACCCAACGGGTATAAAACTGGACCCTAGTACTAAGACTTCGCTGTCCCTCGTGTCTGTCTGTCACCAGACTGTATCTCTAATGAACCGCGATAGTTAACAGTTGAAATTTTGTATTTTTGTTGTCGCTATAACAAGAAATACCGAAAAACAGAATATAATAAATATTTAAAGGGGCTCTCTTACAACAAACGTGTTTTTTTTGTTATATTGATAACGGCAGCAGGTCTTCTTCTCAGCATATTTGCGTCCACTGCTGGACATATGCCTCTTTCATGGATTTCCATGTTGATCTTGATGCGGCGATTCTGTGCCAGGTTGGCCCTGCCGTCTTTTTAATGTCAACAGCAGATAGATGCTGCAATGGGCAGCAGGTAGATGCTAGTAATCTATTCACTTATTTGTTTTTTAATAATTCAAATATTTAACGGGGTACCCTGAAGGGGATAAAACAAAGTGTTTTTTTTGTCGTTTTAATAGATAATGGTACGGAATTCTTCGGCATAGTCATACTGTTCGAAATCTTGGCAATGCTTGGCAATTTCATGTGCTCCATCGACATATTTTAGAAATACAGGCCACTTAGGCGTGAGTTAATGTATATGTATGTCACGAGATGTCTCTGTTCTATACATCAACGCCATCTATTGTCCGTGCTAAGGAAGCATAATCTCTACAGTTGTAAAGGTTGTATCAGTATGCAAATACAATAACACACGAGTTATTAGCGCGATAATGAACGGGTTATCAGTATCGGCTCGCGTGTAGGTGCGACTGTGTCAATAACATTTAGTTGTTGTTTGCACGAATGGCCTAGAAAATATAGTGTTGTGAAGAGTTGCTTTTGGACATATGGTTATATTCTTAATTTGTAGTCATTTACCTAAGGAAAAGTGACTAAGGTTCGGAAATAAAGTTGCCTATGTAAATAGCGCAGGGCACTGTTTCGTTAGCATAAAGACATCTATTACTGTTTACATATTACTTATGTAAGTAAATAACTAAATACTTTTAAAAAATACACGGTTGGTACAGTTATTTGTTGCATAAGCCGAAGAAAATTTTAGATGTCACTACTTCAGAGCTAACTAAATCTTATAGAGTTTGTTTCTAGCAAAATAAGTTATTTGTATTTGAGATCATTCTTTTGATATGGGGTTTTTCCAGAAGTGAGTGTTCAGGGCTTTAAGACTCCAAATGCATGAGTGGCTCTTCTGAGATTTCTTATGTCCATGGGCGACGATGACCGCTTCCCATCAGGCGGCTCGACTTCCCGTTTGGTATCTATATCTTTCATAAAAAAGAGCTCAAACCCGTGTTTCTATTTCTTCGCTTGCTAGATGATGCTAATTTTCATTTTTTAAGCATTAACGTCGGCGAACAATACTAAAATATCCTAGGAAAAAGAAAAAAAAAATGGGATATAGCGAAGAAATTCGCGGCCACAGGGTGTGTCTCGGTAGCTCAAATAGCAGAGCAGTGGGCGCGTATCGAGTTTCGCTCGTTGTCATCTTCCACTGTTGCTTTCTTTCTAGATAACATTGCTTATTTATTTCAATAGTTCAGAAATTTGAATTTTTCAAATTTGTCGTCAATGAAATGCCTGGGTAATACACCTTGTTTACTTTGGTCAAGTAACGTTTTTCAAAGCTAGCATTGAACGTATTATTATCACAAGGAAAACACATTATGCAGTCACAAACGTCATCGTTGCAGTCAATACGGCCAACTTGAATACAGTTTGTTGTCAAGCTATTATACATTCTGAAGTATCGATCTCCCGCTTCGGCTTGTATTTGTGAAATAGGTCAAAGTATTAAAGCTGCGTTTCCACCGGAGAGAGAGGATGACAGATCAATTACGAGATACATACCTAGTCTAGCCATAAGTTCTGTTACTGGCAGTTAACAATGATTTTAAGAAAAATAATAATTCGAATTTCGAATGTTGTGTTTTGACGTAAGTACTTGGATGTTTTTGCCACCATTTACATACAATATAATATTAAAATAAGTAAATTAATAATGGAGTGGGGTGTCAAAGAAAATAGAATTGCTGTGATTGCTCTGCATAAGGTAGGAATGGAGCCGTCCCACATTTTTGAGACACTAAAAAAGTTAGAGATCAGTCGAATGTTTGTGTATCGTACCATTCAAAGATACACCAAAACGTCCTCTGTCGATGACAGTAAAAGATCTGGCCGACCACCTACTGTTAGAACAAAACAAGCCGTTAATGCTGTAAGGGCCAGAATTCGCCGAAATCCCATAAGAAAACAGAAGATCCTTTCTAAGGAAATGAAAATACCACCTAGGACACTTTCGCGTATAATCAAAGATGACTTGAGTCTTGCAGCTTACCGACGATATACAGGACATATGTTAAATCAGTCACTAAAGGACAAGAGAGTTGAAAGATCAAAAAGCCTTTTATCTCGATACGCACATGGGAAATATAAAAATATTCTTTTCACGGATGAAAAATTTTTTACTATCGAGCAGCACTACAACAAACAAAATGATAAAGTGTACGCACACAACTCTCGAGAAGCTAAAGAGATAGTTGGAAGGATTCAGCGAGGTCATCATCCCGCTTACGTCATGGTTTGGTGGGGTGTGTCGTATCAAGGCGTCTCTGAGATCCATTTTTGCGAAAAAGGAGTGAAAATTTCAGCTAAAGTGTATCAGGATACGATTTTAGAAACAGTAGTTAAACCACTAAACGACACAATGTTCAAAAATGTACACTGGACCTTTCAGCAGGACTCAGCCCCGGGTCATAAAGCTCGCACCACCCAGATTTGGCTGCAAAGGAATGTTCCGGACTTCATCAAGGCAGATGATTGGCCCTCTTCCAGTCCCGACTTAAATCCCCTGGACTATAAATTGCGGTCAGTGTTAGAGGACATGGTCTGCTCTAAACGCCATGCCAATATCGATTCTCTAAAAAAATCTTTGAAGGTAGCAGTGGCAAATTTCCCAATGGATACAGTGCGTGAATCTATAGACGTGTGGCCGGATCGTTTGAGGGCGTGTATTAAAGCTAAAGGCGGGCATTTTGAATAAAAAATATATTGTTTAGAAACCTTATTAACTTACCTATAAATAAACATTTACTTATGGTAAATTAATTACATCCTTTTAAAAATATGTTTCATTTCATTTGTAACAGAACTTATGGCTAGACTAGGTACAACCGAAAAGTGTACGTCTATTGTCAAAGTGTAAGATATTCCTGAGCACTTCAGTAGCTCCGCTAATTCCGCTATATCTGATGGTGACTGTATGTCATGTGGCAAAGGAGACCAAAACGGCTTGGGTAACTTCAGGCCGCACCAGACCGCGGACTGATGACGTCAGGTTAAAAACAGAAAATAACTCGATCAACAATTAACTGCTCCAACGCCACCAATAAAGTTGGGTGATGTCGATCAAGGCGTTCCTTTCATTTTGATGTACTATGTTATATAATAATGTAATAGTAGACGGGATCAAAATGATCTGAGGCAGTTCCTAAACAATTGATCAATAAAACTAACTCTCACCTTACGAGCTTCCAACCCGTTGGAAGAGAGACGGCAAAATATGTTACCGTACAAACTATTCTGTCACATTATGCGGGGGGAAACGTGCACAGACAGGCTTTCCTCACGAACTATATACAAAGAAAAACAATCCGTAATGACAACACACAGAAAATAATACAACAACACTAACAAATCTTGCACACTTCGATCTATTTTTGTTTACTACTAGTCACAACACAGAGCCGCGTATGTCCATTTGGGCATGCACTTCGGCTAAGGGGAAACGCTACGTATGCCGACTCCGTGTTGTTTAAGCTTACAACGCTATACAAACTAAAGCTGTTATCACACTGACGCACAGCCTAAACACCGCAAATTTTAAACACTATCATACTATGTAATATATTAGGTACATATATATAAACCCGCGTCATCTGACGCTTCCTACGATCTCCCGGCAGATTGACTCACGGGCCTATTTTTAAACGGCGTACTATATTCATGAACCTTGGTTTTTTGCATTGGTTAATTTTAACTTGCGCGTTCAGTTAGTGGGTGGTATTGCCATGTGGTTTTTGCGGGCATATTTATATGCTATGCTTTAGCGGATTGTTGATAATGATAAGATTCCATTTCTAAATAAATCTTTATGACCTTCACGCATTATTGGCTATTAACGAAGTGGTACCTGTTACTATAAACAAGCAAAAATTGAGATAAAACTTAAATATTAAGAGGGTCACTCTTAATGTGTCACTCTCATTTAACAGTTTCATATTGTCACACTGTCCTGTGTGACAATATGAAACTGTTAAATGAGATAAAAATTCCAGAATTTGTCGAAAATCCAAACTGGCAATATTAGTTATAAAAATAGAAATAGAAATTATTTATTTGATTCACAGAAAAAACCTTAATCTATTTACATCTTGTACAAAATATCAGAGAGAACCAAAATGGATGCCACTCAGCATATGCTGATAGCTAGGATACGAAATACTTGGCTATGGCTATGGTTAAATAAATAAATATAAATATCATGGGTTCATGGGACATTCATACACAAATCAACCTAGTCCCACAGTAAGCTCAACGAGGCTCGTGTTGTGGGTACTATACGACGTTATGTATAATAGGTATATACACACGCGTTCAAAAGTGCTTGGGCAATTTATTAATAAATTCATTCATAAACTGCCCATGCACTTTTGAACGCGATAGCACATATAAATACTCAGATACATAAAAAACATCTACAGGAACATCCATGATTCCAGGATTCGAACCCAGGACCTCCTGCTTCGTAGGCAGGGTCACTACCAACTGGGCTAGGAGGCCGTTACATATTATATTATATTAGACACATTGGCGTAAGACTCGACAGTCTGCAATATATATTTATTAGTAAATTCTACCTTCGCTCTAGGCAATAAAAACAACAATAGGCATAATTATAGTTATCGCGATCTGAAGTAATGGTTATTTATGTACGCATAACTTGTTTTACAATTATAACTAAAAACTCGTGTTTTTTTCTCAAGAACATTTAGTATTTGATTAGTTAGTGCCGTTATTCATAAATCAATCGTCCGTTAAATTTGTTCTTTATCCTTATCTGTCAGTTTAACATTTGCATTTTTGTTAAAAAGGGACAAAACATATTTTTATATTTACATATTTTAACTAATATGGGTCTTATAATTTAAACTTTATTAAATTGCAACGGTAAAGACTCGCGTATTTTTATCACAATAGGCGTGACATGTTTCTAGTGCGTCGGGCAGTCATCGTTGGACAGACAGAGTGATGTTGTCTTGTCTCCTTCGCGGCTCAGGCATCAATGCCCGAGACCGGCGTAGGTAACGGGTCGCGCGCGTCGAAGCATGTCACGCCTATTGCAATTTAATGTTAATGTCGGTCTGTTAAGTTTTTATGAATAAGGCGGTGAAACTATACAAATAGTGCTCCGACAGAATCTACCGGTCGAGAAAGACAGCTGTCTTTTTCTAACTATAACCGATAAGATAATGATATTTATCTCTCGAGATACCGCGGGACTCTTGCTAGGGCTATTGCAAATAACAAACTTGCCTGAATTGTCATTGCCATCATGGAAAAGGAATACATCATGAATAAATGATTACCTAGGTTACTTATAAACAGAACTCAAAGCGCATGTGCGTTGACATAACAACGTCAATTTTGATTAGTTGCCCCTAGCTACATATCAACAGTACGCAATACGCATGCACTGACAAAAAACAAAAACGTAAATAAACCCTATAGGATGTTACAAAAACCATTAACCAACTGCAAAAAGAAGGTCCTCGTCCTCGAGTAATTCATTTAGTAATTGTATGCCATAAAACATGTATTTAGGCACGTGAATTGCACGTCATTAGATTGTACTCGAGTTTCCCGTCAACCAGTTTTAAGGTTTGCTCTTCGTTGTGATACATACTGTATAGCTACCCAAAAATCATGCTTTGTGAATTTTAGTGCCTTAAGACCGTGAGTTAAAAGTAACCCAGGATCAATATTTATATATATTTTCTTTTGCCACAGATGCAGCAAGCTGGTGCAAGCAATATGCACACCCTGGCCCAATCGGCCCAACCCCAACAAATACTTGGTAAGTAAAAAAACATAATTATAATCAAGAAATGTAAACAAAATTATTTGAAAAATGGTGTTGATTTTCCTTTGTTTCACGTTTTAAGATAAATAAAGGGGATTAAATATGTTTCGAATTAGTGAAGATTTCTCTGTGTTACAGGGAGTCATCAGTTCAGAAGCGAAGTCCAATAATATTTTAGCCTCATTTTTTGTATCTATCTTATCTTGTTTGTCACAGCATACATCCAACACCATTTTGCCACAGATTATATAATAGTGCTTGAGAACAGATATTTATTTCTCATAGAAAAAGCTAATACAAACTGTTGTCAACATTACGCAAAAACAATTGACGCTCAACCCCACTCTCATCCGCACTAACCCTAGGGTTGCCTACGATTAGAAATATTATATACCGTTGGCCCGAATAACCTGAAAGACAAACGGTGTATTCCTGATCACATTTAGAGACTATTATGTCGTATGAAATTATCTGAATTTGGCTTATTTTTAAGAGTTTTTTTTTTCGTAAACAGTTCATTGTCATAAGCTAAAACGCCTTTTTGATTGTATTTTTATTCACTATACGTTTTAGTCTTAGGACTACCTATTGACTGACACTAGAAAAAATAAGAAAAACTTTGCAAAAAACATGTAAATGCAAAAAAAGATTTAAAAAAACTTGAAACTTTTCCTAATGATTTATTACTGGCCATGTTTAAAAGCATTAAAAAATCTAAAAAAAACATGTTTTTTTTTTCTACAAAAATGAAATTAGTCATAATATTTTAGGATTATTTTGACGTCGAGATTACATGATTAAAATCATTCGGGTTATTCGGGCCAAGTGGGCCAACCTAGTGCGCGCGGATTGGGTGGGTTAGCCGGGCAGCCTGTTAAAAATTTCAAAGGCACAAGATAAGACAGGCGATTTCCTCAGTATACGACATGTTCGTCGTGACAGTAATGGCACAGCGTAAGGATGTATTTATTCATACAGTGGGTTAACTCCGCCGATTTCTGGGTCATCGATGGGGGGCGCGCGGGGAAGGAGGCGGGGAGGAAATGCCGTTTTGTAATATTATAAGGGGTGTAAAATGGAAATTAGTTTGCCAATCAGACTGTAATATGGAATACATCCATACGTTGTGGTAATGGCATGTTGGTGCAGGTCCCGCGGCCATGCTGTCAGTGGGCGGGTACGCGCGCGCGGGCGCGCGGCCGGCCGGCCCGGCGCCGCCCGTCATCAACTACATGAAGGCCGGCGTGCAGTACCCCAAGCAGCCGCCGCCGCCGCAGCAGCCGCCGCTCCGGCACAAGGTCAGTACACCCGGCACACAAGCAGACCAGAGGCCTATTGCATAATGACTTGTAACTTGTAATATTAGCGGAAGTCTCTTTCAATCCCTTTTATTAGAAAGAGAGTTCCGCTAATATTACAAGTTACAAATGATTATGCAATGGACCCCAGCTCACGCTACAGACTATACAGAGCGTCCCAACACTATGGGACATGAAGGGAAAGTACCTTAAATATTGTAGAAAGGATATTTTGCTGTAACACGACTTTGTTATTTAAAAAAGTTATTTCAGTTAGGCTGCGTTTAACCAAATTTTTATTCCGAGAATAACGCTTACTCTTGGATACTAATGTCAAAATCCCATAGTAATTGGACGTTACTATCTGAGAGTAAGCGTTATTCTCGGAATAAAAGTTTGGTCAAATCCAGCCTTAGTAATACTGCATTCAAAGATATTCTAAAAACAACTTGCTACGTCTGGGAATCGAACCGACATCAATGTGAAAAAAAAAAACAATCATCAACAACAATCGAAAGAATGGACAAACAATTATAATTATTCCAAAGTAACATAGTATTTTAAAAGAAAGGAACAGCGTGAATTTAATTATTTTAATCAAATTAAAAATTTACATGAAACTACCGAAGTCAATTAAGTATTTTTTTGACATAGACTTTTATAACATAGATTTTTTTTCGTATTATCTAAGTGACGGGAATTGGTGCAAAAGCACTAAGCGCCTTAGACCCAAAGGTACTTAGGATCTTTATGCCAATACCATCTCGGGAGGTGTACAGCTCACAGAACCACTAGTATATTAGAAGTGAAAAAATATTTAAGTAGTTGAACGTTTTCATGCTTGTCTAAGCGTGCAACTTGAGTAATTTAAACTGACGACCGTAAAATCATCAATCAATGATTGATTAACAGTATAAGTGTAGCATTTTGTTTTAAATTTTAGAACAATCTTAAAAGCAATAGTTGTGAAATTAACCAACTAGACAATGAGACAATGATGAAACACGTGCGATGTGCAAAACCAGATTTTCTGTGGTGATACACGCATGCTGCCTTCCTACTGAAGTCTCTAATAGATTTTATCAAATGTAAAACATTAGGTTTTTCCTCCTATGTTATATAAAGGGTATAGGGTGGAGCGATGAATTGACGTGATTTTTTAAGTGGAGGGATGTAACATAGTTGAATGGATGGAGAGTGACATAGGCTACTTTTTGTTTCTTTCTACCGCGGGTAAAAGCTAATAGTTATGTGTACACGTGTTCGAATTTGTATGGTTAGTTTATGAATGAAATCTTTCATAAATTGCCCATGCACTTTTGAACGCGTGTATATAGCACACCTATTAACTGTGTAGTTAGTCCAACTTCGCTAAGTGACGACGCGCTAGATTTGAGCATGTTTGTAAGAAGCAGACTTCCGCAGTCCAACTGTCGCCGGAGACCAAAATTTGAATTCTGGGTGAAGACTCTTTCCCCATTTATCTGCTTACACTATTTACTCAAAACGTCATTTCCTTTATTTGACTCAAAATTGAGCTAGGAGTAATAGATGAAAGAACCCTATTAGTAACCTGGTGCTTCCTCGACAGCTGGTCCCCGGGCCGCCGCCGCAAGCGCCGGCGCTGCCACTGGGCGGGGGAGGGGGTGCGGGCGGGGGAGGGGGAGGTCGTCAGTCCCCCCCCGGCGCCCCCGCGCAGCCCCCGCCCGGCGCGCAGTTCCAACGCCTGAAGGTGGAGGACGCGCTCTCCTACCTGGACCTCGTCAAGTACAAGTTCAACACGCAGCCGCAAGTCTACAACGACTTCCTCGACATCATGAAGGAGTTTAAGAGTCAGACGTGAGTATTACGCCTAAACATTATAATAGTAGTTTTCAGTCCTCCGGCCGGTAAGCGCCACTTTACGCAAAACTAAATTGCCGCCTGCCGGCTCCGTCGGGCTGAAAAATAGTATACAAACCTCGGCCGGTAAATGGGAAAGCCTCGGATCACATGCTAGTCGACCTCGGCTTCGCCTCGGCCGACAATTACATGCAATCCGAGGCATTTCCCACTTAAACGGCCTTGGTATGTAATGTACTATTTCAGTCCTCCGGCCGGTAAGCGCCACTTTACGCAAAACTAAATTGCCGCCTGCCGGCTACGTCGGGCTGAAAAATAGTATACAAACCTCGGCCGTTAAATGGGAAAGCTTCGGATCACATGTTAGTCGACCTCGGCTTCGCATCGGCCGACAATTACATGGCATCCGAGGCATTTCCCACTTAAACGGCCTTGGTATGTAATCTACTATTATGCAACAGTGATATAATAAGGGTTCTTAAAACTTAAGGGTCGCCGTTACAAAACGAAGCGAAGCCGAGTTTTGTAATAATAGACCCGAGAGTTTTAAGAACCAATTATGAACTGTTGCATACCCTAGTTTTTCTACGACAGCTAAAATAGCGTAAAAAGCACAATCTAGAAACGTGGGAGAATAGGGAAGATGTTGTGCCCACTATAGAAATTAAAAAAAAAAAACAACAACAGTGCTCATATATTGTATGAAAATCCATAGGAGCAGTGTTCTTATGGAATACCACAGACAACGTTATAATGTATACTTTTTAAATATCGCTGTCAGTCATCTAATTGACAGATAGAAGTGCTGGAGTAGAAAAAGATAATTATATCGGAACAGGCAAGGTGAACACAAATATATCAACAAATTAACAATAGATTGTTATAAACTTACACCGCGAATTTTGTTAATTTACCTAACCTAATATACCGACTGTTCGACACAATTTCACATATCATGATCGCAGCTTGACTGATGAATCGGCGAAGGACGATATTGGTGGAAATGTTGTACCAAACGCGATAATTTAAAGTGTTATTTATAAACAATAAATTGAGTAAACAACGTTAGATGCTTTAAGAATACATGCGTGTTCAGATATTTGTGAACAGCTTGACAATCTGATGATGAATCGAATACGAGTGGATTAACTATTCTTGTTATCCAATCAGCAAAGAAACACATCTAGTCTACGAACCTGCTTAGTAAAAAGCATTAAATGAACTTGTGCGTCACAGTTTATATTTAAATATAAAAAAGCACGAATAAAGTGAACTAAAATGACTAAAAAAGTTGATGACGTTGAAGAGTATACATTTTTCACTTTCACACATACAGTAATCTAACAACATTTTCGAAACCTTTTAATAAAAATTAAGGTACACAATACAAAAATATGTACATACGATATTTAAAAAGACATTCCTTTGTACAAATAAAAAGACAATGATGAAACACATGCGATGTGCAAAACCAGATTTTCTGTGGTGATACACGCATGCTGCCTTCCTACTGAAGTCTTTATATTATTAGTATAAGTACTTAAATTCTTCTTTGTTTACATAATACCTGTTGAAAGTCACATAAAATTTAATTGAACGCAGTAAAAGACTAGTCAAATTGTCTTTTTCAAAATAATTAATATTGGTCGTGGTAAAAAATTGAGAATTTCAAGCTTTGCAAGCGAGGTTCCTTATGAATCAATAATAATTAAATGTCGTTAAAAATATAATAAATTATCCTTCGATAAGTACATACGAAGGAAAGTCATTAATGTCATTATGCACTACATCTGTAGTAGCAGTAAAATACTTTATTGCGCAAAAACAGAAAAATAAAAGAGCATAAATAACTTAAATCTTTGTACAAAGGCGAACTCAATTGTCAAGAAAAGATTGAAAATAAACTGTCCCTATATTCAAATACTTAAATCGGGTTACTCATGTCAATAAAGTCTAAAATAGCTCGACATGTTTCGAAACAGTCCGTGTTCCTTATTCATGAGTCATACGTCGACGTCGAAGCGACGTGACACCCGATTTAAATATTTTAATATGTCCTATACTCACGGGAGTTTTCTATTTAAAAGTGTCACTATAGTTTCTCATCGTCGCTATACTTACTCAACCTCATATGTACAGCAATCATTTGATGGAAATGTCACCTTTCTGTCACTAGGAATACGGGTGTTTTCTCTATCAAATGAGATTTGCAGATACGAGGTTGAGTATAGCGACGACATTCAACATTTTCTACATTGCATGTTTATTATAGCGTTAGACCACCATATTTCCATCAGAGGTACTATCTCTATATCGCTTAATGAAGGCTGACTTCCAGGATCGACACGCCCGGCGTGATTACCCGGGTCTCGAACCTGTTCAAGGGGCATCCGGAGCTCATCGTCGGGTTCAACACCTTTCTGCCGCCCGGGTACAAGATTGAGGTTCAGAGTAATGGCCAGGTATGTTATAATAATGAGTTAAGTTGACTTTTTGAAATAAATGCAGCCACGTCGATGACGTCATAAAGTAATTGGACAAAATCTATCAGTCGTTTTATTATTGCTCTAGACCAGGGGTCAGCAACCTTTTAGCAGCCAAGGGCCATATAGTAATTACGAAATTGACGCGGGTCGCACTTTGTTAATACTGTTAATAGTAACTTTAATATACACGTTATACAAAATAGTCAAGAGGGCTCGCGGGCCGCCTGTTGCCGATCGCTGCTCTAGATCGTATCGATTTCTGAGCTTTAATTTTCTAGGGTTTCAACATCTACATATATTTTCATTGCATTTCTAATACAAAAGTTTGTTTTTTAAGAAAGATAAAAATATGTATGTAAACACTTAAGAATTATATATGTAGGTCATTATGTGTTAGGGATTTAGTTGAAAGTCTGCATCCTTGTTGTCTCTGACTTGGTATATACCAGCGAAAAGCTATGTTGTAAACGAATACAGCTCCATAACCTCATGAAGTATTTTACTGTGTTATTACGTATAAGACTTCGCGCTAACGCATATCAGTTCTGTGAGTTAAAAGGGACATTTTGTGTAGGTGTCGGTGTCTATGCCGTCGCCCACGGGGTTGGGCGGCGGCGTGCTGCTGGGCGTGGGCGTGGGCGTGGGCGCGGGGGGCCCGCAGCCCGCCCACCATCCGCCCGCCCAACTGGTGCATCTTCTACCCGTTGCGCAGTAAGTATTCTATACAATTACATATCGAACTTGGTTTTAATCGCTAATATCTCCTTTCCATTGTCGAATTGCTTTGTTTTACTGTTAGTTAGTTATGCTGGGCGTTTTCCGTAAATGTTTTACTGTTCCAGCTTCAGTCACAAATGTCCATAGCCCAGATGATAATGATAACCACCTGTAGTAAATTAGAAAAAATACTCTGAATTACAGATGCAACCGAATATTCCATTCCTTCATACGTTATTTGGAGTTGTCGATAAAATATTGTCTAATTCTAAATTAAAAAAAAATCTTTTAAAATAAAATTCTAAAAAATCTAATTAGGACTCCGTCTATTAGATTATTAAAAAATATACGATACGTATTTTTTCTTTTGTTCATCAAATGAAAAATGACGGAAATACAGGGCTTTAAAGTTTCGCGTGACGTCACACCTGAGTACAATTCTTACTCAAAGGTGACGTCACCAGCCCCCACCACGGAACTTTGACGCTCTTCATATTCCTCAATTTTAGTTATCTTGAAAAAGGAAAAAATATGTGTCTAATAATTTTTGATAATCTTTCTGACGAACTAATTAAAATAATAGTTTTTCAACCTAATCATCATCCCTATTGACATCCTTACAACAGTATAATATAATTCTTCATGATGAAACAAATTACCGTTTGACAACCGTGATATAACTAACGGCTGCATTTTTGTGTTCTGACTTCCCATCGTCTATCCCCACCCGTCTCGCTCTGGCAGTATCTAACCGTCTCCCTCCCGCAGGTCGGTGAGCAACGCTATAGTGCACAACCTGTCTGTGAGCGCCGCGCCGGCGAACACTCTTCACCACATCTCGCAGGCTCATCAACAGATTGAGGCGGCTATACACCATGCGCCTGGTAAGTTTAATCACATATTGTATATAGTCTGACAACCCAGCGAGCGCAGTAACAGTAGGATAGAGAGCATCATACTGTCTTTTTCTTACGCTAGTATTACCACACTGAAAAAAGGAATGGATATAGTTATTTTGTCCTACTGTTACTGCGCTCGCTTTTGTCAGACTATAATAGTTATTTGATATTTATCTCATAGAAAAGGCGAATACAGTTTGAACACTACGCAAAAACAATTGACGCTCGGCCGCGCACAAACGCTAGGGTTGCCTACGATTACAAATATTATATAATACTGGCGGCGGCTGGCGAGTTGTGCCTTGATATATGTTTGCTTTTAATCAGAATTACCTTAGTTTTCTCCAAACATGATAAAGTGAATTTGAATTTAGTAATTTGTAATATTCCGTATCCTTAAAGGTACAGCGGGACCCTATTACTAAAGCACCGCCGTCCGTCCGTCAGTCTGTCACCAGGCTGTTTCCCAATTTCACAGATTATGTATTTCTATTGCTGCTATAACGACAAATACTAGAAAGCAAAATAAAATAAATTAATGTACACGTTGTAAAATAGAATATTGAGTAAATGTTTGTTTCTAAATAACAATTAGGTCATTACATTACATTACCATGCGATTAAAGATAGGTCGTCTACTTCCGAAACGACCTAGAGTCGTCATTGCACAATGACGAATGTCGTAATGCACTGTTTTTCCCTAATGCCGACAATACTGATAAGGAAACAATAACAAACTAGCTGGTGCCTGCGACTTCGTCTGCGCAATATCTTTATAAATTGTAGTCTATGTGTTTTTCTGATGTATAAGCTATATTATTGTGAAGTTTCATTAAAATCCATAGTTTTTACGTGACAGAGTAACAATCATCCGTACTTACAATCTTTCGCGTTTATAATATTAGTAGAATAATGAAGTGATTTAGTTCAAGACAAGAAAAACTAACCCCACTCTCGCCCTTTTCTTATATATTCTTGTAAATAAATTGAGGAGTGATAAGAGCTTTAAGCGTTGGTGGTTCAGCGGTACGACGCGAGACTTTCATTCCAAAGGTCTCGGGTTTAAATCCTGCCGGCTCGTACTATTGGGGTTTTCAGAACTTATGTACGAAATATCATTTGATATTTACCAATCGCTTTTCAGTGATAGAAAACATTGTGAGGAAATCGGACTAATCCCAATAAGGCCTAGTTACCCTCTGGGTCGGAAGGTCAGATTGCAGTCGCTTTCTTAAAACTAGCGCCTACGTCAAATCTTGGGATTAGTTGCCAAAGTGGACCCCAGGCTCTGAGCCGTGGCATAAGCTGGGAAAACGCTAGAAAGAAGTTAGGAAGGAGTGATAACTTTGGTATATTATTTGATTATAACTTTGGTATATTATTTGATTATAAATACTAACAAACAAACTATTTAAGGCCGTCCCCTATGCCAATGACCTCGGCGATTTGAGCTTTCTTCCCCTCCCGCTTACATTCCTCACCGGTTATACAATACGTCAATAAGCATAAGTTCCCACCTAGGAAGAGCTCCTTGTACTAGGACGCAACCCTATAAACTACCTAGTGCCATCTTACACGACTGGCCCCCATCGCCCGCGCAGGCATCTCGAGCCGGCGTTTTCGGAAAAATGCGTGTAATAGCTTTTTCTGGAAAAGTACAAAACCTATCCAAAAATCAGTAGATGCGTTTAAAGTAAACATAAATATATACTGCTTGTCTTAGTTTCTTGTACTTACAACGCATAATAAGGGAGTACATACAGATTTAAGGTAGAAAAAAGGGTTTACGGTTTTTTTTTTCTCTTGATGTATTATGTTTTTCGACAATTTAGTAGAACCAAATGTAGACCAAATACCTAGCTACATTATATATTTTTTTCAAGCGTTGTGCTTGGAGCTGAACAAAGCCTATTCACTTTAAAAACAGTGAAATATCAGTGAAACAGCCGGGTAGCCCCTTAATGGTGGTTTATTTAATAAAAACTTGCGAAAATACAAAGATAAAGTAAGAAAGTGAGGTGAGGAAATATTTGGTCTTGAGTTAAAAACCTGAGTTAAGTCCTGGCCACGCTCGAAACTATTAATAAGAAGATGAGATAAACAATGACATATTGCTGATGAAATGCAATATTTTTTTTTTTAATTTTAAATAAAAAATAAACTAGTACCCGTTTTATCCCTTCTAATAAACTGTAGTCTGACAAACAAAATGACGCTGTAGATTTAAAAAAACATTACTCTCTCTTTTCGTTTTCGTAAGCGTATGAAAAAGACAGTATGACTCTCTCTGACTATGCACGAATGAGAACAGATCCAGGTCAAACTATAATACATACAAAATGGCCGCCATTAAAATATTGCGCATTATTACTTTTGAACTGCCTTAGTCACACAGTAGGAAAATATTGAACCTTGACGCAAAGTAAACAAACACATTACAATTGTTTGTTATTATAGATAACTATATTTTCGTGTGTAGGTTTTGGATAACCGCCATTTCTACTTGAAAATATTTGTTTTTGCAGACTTATTTATAGCACATTTTTATACGATTTTAAGCTAACATGGTCATTTGCATTAACCAAAAGTGGCCATGCGATCTTTGTGATAAATTAACGAAATTTTGAGTTTAGACTTTTTACGTTCGTACAATATAAAAGAGAAAAGTATATGTACAGTCGAGTTCATAAATATTTGTGCAGCTGAATGCATAATATGTAAACGCTTACACCTTATTGTCACTGCCCTAAGAGTGTACAGATATTTTTGAAGCCTTGGAAATGCTCATATATTTATGAACTCGACTCTATTGTTGAGCAACTTAACTATATATCTAACTTAGCCGTATGATGCAAATCGATATGGCAAATCGTCGCTATACTTACTCAACCTCATATGTACAGCAATCATTTGATGGAAATGTCACCTTTCTGTCACTAGGAATACGGGTGTTACATATTCCTTTTTTAGCGACTTATGAATAAAAAGCCTGGATAAGCTGAGGCTACTTATTGGAATTTCTCAGTCTTATAAAATCAACTCTATTTTTCAAATCATTTGGTTTAAATTATGCTAGAATTAGTAACTTCTAACGTTCTAACATTCTGTGTCCTATCAGAAGTTCATGTACCGACAACTTGCTATTAACGCCTTTTTCAATTCAATGTTTCATCTCAGTAAATTCTGAGTCCTTAACCATTTTAATGTTAAAAAAGGCCTTGTAATGAAACGCTCAAGCACTATCGCGTTCAAAATTGCAGGGGCAGTTTATGAATGACTTTATTCATAAATTGCCCATGCACTTTTGCACACGTGTGTACATATAAGGGGGCACTGATCAGTGCTTAGACCCACACGAGTTAAATAGTTTATGATGAAACAAATTACCGTTTGACCACCATGATATAACTAATGGCTGCATATTATGTTCTGAACTCCTGCCTCCATACCAAGTTGTGTCCGTGCCGGGCCTCCACTACAACTAGTCGTGTTGCAGGTACAGTGGCGCCCCCTGCCGGCTCGGGCCCGCACGCGGCGCCAGCGCCGCCGGGGCAGCCGGTGGAGTTCAACCATGCTATCGAATACGTCAACAAGATTAAGGTAAGGCTATACATTCTTATTGGCCTTTAGGTTCAAATATTCTAAAACTAAAAATCCTTAAATTTGTCATTTTAAGTTACATATATACATGTTATTTACGTTCCACTAATTATTTCAGTCATATTTCCAGTGTTAACGTTATAGTGAAAAAAGAGGCAAATATACCAGATGTTCAATTGTTTTCTCTAAAAATCGCACGACGACAAACGCACAATTTTTCTAATCCTAGAGAAATATAGATAGGTTACTTTTACTTGGCTCCCAAAAGTCAAACTCATCTCCTGGAATTGTCCAAACTATGATTATACGTCTCATGTGAAATTACCATCCCTGAATACCATATTTTTTATTAAATACTTTATAATTTAAAAATTTGAAAAATAAAATGTATACCTCTTATTTGGCGAATCTGTAATTGTGCTTCAAGATCGTAACTGTGGAAGCCCACAATATACCCTATAAATTTTATTTCTCTTTGCAAATGTATGAGAAATGCGACACAAATGGCCGTAATTTCTAATTGTGTTAACTTAGAGTTTAGAGGTTTGGTTTTTTTCACTTTGTCAAGGGATCACACATCTCGGTCACATGTTATTAATTTCAACTGGGTAGTGGGTTTGGACCTAATCAAGGTAAACGAGATCCAGCGTGCTGGGAATTCATTTCCGTAAACTGTTTTTTATTGTTCTAATTTTCTCAATATTCCAGCAACATTTCCAATGATGAAACAAATTACCGTTTGACCACCATGATATAACTAATGGCTGCATTTTTATGTTCTGAACTTCCCAAAAACAACGAGAAAAAAAAAAACAATTCTTTGAACCCACTTTTAAACCAAATGTATTTTACAGTCCCGGTTTTCCCGCCAACCGGACAAGTACAAGCGATTCCTGGAGATACTCCACGCGTATCAGAGGGGCCACAGGGATGTGAAGGAGCCTCAAGCTAAACAGCAGACGGAGCAGGAGGTTTATTCGCAGGTGCGTTTATTTACTAATTTAAACTATCGTGGGACATATTAATATCATAATAAAATTACGGACAACACTCACGGTCTTTTAGACACGCTGAGCGAAATATTTCGGACATAGGAAGCCATTGTCACGCGTCAACAACCTTGCGCGACGACGCGTGCGAGCGGACTGAGCTTCTTGCCGCGCGCAGCGCCCTTGATCATAGAACCGGTTGAGGATGAGCCGGTTTGAGTCCTGGAACCACCAGATCCGGGCTGTTGACGGTGATAATGGCATCCTAATAGGTCCGAAACATAGTGCATAGTGACAAAATAATGTAATTTATGGTATGGTAGCATTTTCTGAAGACTTTTATGATAATTTTGACGAGTTGTTAGTTAAAATGTAAAATTAATTATAAAGTAATTTAGTCAAATATTTTTCATAAGCGTGTATTAATATACATTTGGTTTTTAACTATCGTAAAAATAAAAATAAAATGCCGATAGATAACCTTTTCCACGCCAATCACAAGTATCAGATGCTTTCAAAAATGCTAGTTTCACGATTTATTCAACTTAAATGATGAAACAAATTACCGTTTGACCACCATGATATAACTAATGGCTGCATTTTATGTTCTGACTTACACTTATACACCACCACTCACCACCTCTAACTTCTTCAATTTGTATATAGTTCTCTTTCGATCAGGTGGCGAAACTATTTGAGAACCAGGATGATCTTCTGGCTGAGTTCGGACAGTTTCTTCCGGATGCTAAAGCGGTGACTAAGCCGCATTATCCGCCGCATCCGCGCACGCCACCGCTCATGCCGCCGCAGGTATGTAGAGTTTCAGGATTATAACTAGCTACATATATTTGACTGGTGAATGTCTACAGACTACGAAGACACCGCATTGTCACCACAGCTTTACTTGTACATTTCTAAGATTTGATGAGCATAACCGACTGCCATCTTTTACCATTTTATACTACAATATTCCAGGTTCACCCATAAAACACAATATGTACAAGTACCACCATCATCTGCCTATATCTACGTCGCTAAAACCGGTTGGTTGTTTTATGCGGAGTCGTACTAATCGGATTCTACTGTACAAGCAGAATCCGATTAGTACGACTCCGCATACAACAACCAACCGTTTTTAGCGACGTAATAGGTAATTGGTTGGTTTTCATACAAGCCACTATGCAAGTGCATCCGTATAGTACGACTGCTTATATCGACGCTTTTAACGATGGGATTTCACACGAAATTGTTCGGTTACAACGATGACGTGAACCCACAGCGTCATCTAGCGTTAAAACTATAGTATCAGAGTGGAAAAAAAACGATATCCATCCCTTTTTTCGGGGTGGTATTACTAGCGTAAGAAAAATACAGTATGATGCTCTCTATCTTTTACTGTGCTCGCTGGCTTGTAGGGATGTATTCCATACAGTGTGGTAACTCAGCCAATTTTTGGGTCATCGATGAGGGGCGCGCGGGGAAGTGGGCGGGGAGGAAATGCCGCCGAATTTCAATGAAATTTCGGTCTATTTTAAGGGGTGTCAAATGGAAATTAGTTTGCCAATCAGACTGTAAAAGGGGAAAATGAAACAGTGTTTTTTTTTAAATTTGTGCTATTATAAAGACTTTGATTCGATAGTAATCGATAATTGAGGGTTTGAGAGGTTGCTCATAACAAATAGGTCGAAATCCCTAAAAATGGCCACTATCTTCAATTTCTAGAGATTTCATCTGACCGTGATGGTTTGTGACCCCCGGGTCAAATCAAAAGTTTACTAAATATCTTCCGCCTTCACACAACCACCGAGCCTCGCCGCTGGCCGTGTATGAAGTTACCTCTGTATGGAAAACTTCCCTACGCCGTGCTAATAGTGTCGTTATTCAGCAGCAGCGGGCCGAGCCGGAGCCGGAGCGCTTCCTGCCGGCGCCCGTGTCGCCGCCGCACGCCGCGCCGCCGCAGCACCTGCTGCCGCAGGTAACTAACAAACATAGTGTCGTTATTCAGCAGCAGCGGGCCGAGCCGGAGCCGGAGCGCTTCCTGCCGGCGCCCGTGTCGCCGCCGCACGCCGCGCCGCCGCAGCACCTGCTGCCGCAGGTAACTAACAAACATAGTGTCGTTATTCAGCAGCAGCGGGCCGAGCCGGAGCCGGAGCGCTTCCTGCCGGCGCCCGTGTCGCCGCCGCACGCCGCGCCGCCGCAGCACCTGCTGCCGCAGGTAACTAACAAACATAGTGTCGTTATTCAGCAGCAGCGGGCCGAGCCGGAGCCGGAGCGCTTCCTGCCGGCGCCCGTGTCGCCGCCGCACGCCGCGCCGCCGCAGCACCTGCTGCCGCAGGTAACTAACAAACATAGTGTCGTTATTCAGCAGCAGCGGGCCGAGCCGGAGCCGGAGCGCTTCCTGCCGGCGCCCGTGTCGCCGCCGCACGCCGCGCCGCCGCAGCACCTGCTGCCGCAGGTAACTAACAAACATAGTGTCGTTATTCAGCAGCAGCGGGCCGAGCCGGAGCCGGAGCGCTTCCTGCCGGCGCCCGTGTCGCCGCCGCACGCCGCGCCGCCGCAGCACCTGCTGCCGCAGGTAACTAACAAACATAGTGTCGTTATTCAGCAGCAGCGGGCCGAGCCGGAGCCGGAGCGCTTCCTGCCGGCGCCCGTGTCGCCGCCGCACGCCGCGCCGCCGCAGCACCTGCTGCCGCAGGTAACTAACAAACATAGTGTCGTTATTCAGCAGCAGCGGGCCGAGCCGGAGCCGGAGCGCTTCCTGCCGGCGCCCGTGTCGCCGCCGCACGCCGCGCCGCCGCAGCACCTGCTGCCGCAGGTAACTAACAAACATAGTGTCGTTATTCAGCAGCAGCGGGCCGAGCCGGAGCCGGAGCGCTTCCTGCCGGCGCCCGTGTCGCCGCCGCACGCCGCGCCGCCGCAGCACCTGCTGCCGCAGGTAACTAACAAACATAGTGTCGTTATTCAGCAGCAGCGGGCCGAGCCGGAGCCGGAGCGCTTCCTGCCGGCGCCCGTGTCGCCGCCGCACGCCGCGCCGCCGCAGCACCTGCTGCCGCAGGTAACTAACAAACATAGTGTCGTTATTCAGCAGCAGCGGGCCGAGCCGGAGCCGGAGCGCTTCCTGCCGGCGCCCGTGTCGCCGCCGCACGCCGCGCCGCCGCAGCACCTGCTGCCGCAGGTAACTAACAAACATAGTGTCGTTATTCAGCAGCAGCGGGCCGAGCCGGAGCCGGAGCGCTTCCTGCCGGCGCCCGTGTCGCCGCCGCACGCCGCGCCGCCGCAGCACCTGCTGCCGCAGGTAACTAACAAACATAGTGTCGTTATTCAGCAGCAGCGGGCCGAGCCGGAGCCGGAGCGCTTCCTGCCGGCGCCCGTGTCGCCGCCGCACGCCGCGCCGCCGCAGCACCTGCTGCCGCAGGTAACTAACAAACATAGTGTCGTTATTCAGCAGCAGCGGGCCGAGCCGGAGCCGGAGCGCTTCCTGCCGGCGCCCGTGTCGCCGCCGCACGCCGCGCCGCCGCAGCACCTGCTGCCGCAGGTAACTAACAAACATAGTGTCGTTATTCAGCAGCAGCGGGCCGAGCCGGAGCCGGAGCGCTTCCTGCCGGCGCCCGTGTCGCCGCCGCACGCCGCGCCGCCGCAGCACCTGCTGCCGCAGGTAACTAACAAACATAGTGTCGTTATTCAGCAGCAGCGGGCCGAGCCGGAGCCGGAGCGCTTCCTGCCGGCGCCCGTGTCGCCGCCGCACGCCGCGCCGCCGCAGCACCTGCTGCCGCAGGTAACTAACAAACATAGTGTCGTTATTCAGCAGCAGCGGGCCGAGCCGGAGCCGGAGCGCTTCCTGCCGGCGCCCGTGTCGCCGCCGCACGCCGCGCCGCCGCAGCACCTGCTGCCGCAGGTAACTAACAAACATAGTGTCGTTATTCAGCAGCAGCGGGCCGAGCCGGAGCCGGAGCGCTTCCTGCCGGCGCCCGTGTCGCCGCCGCACGCCGCGCCGCCGCAGCACCTGCTGCCGCAGGTAACTAACAAACATAGTGTCGTTATTCAGCAGCAGCGGGCCGAGCCGGAGCCGGAGCGCTTCCTGCCGGCGCCCGTGTCGCCGCCGCACGCCGCGCCGCCGCAGCACCTGCTGCCGCAGGTAACTAACAAACATAGTGTCGTTATTCAGCAGCAGCGGGCCGAGCCGGAGCCGGAGCGCTTCCTGCCGGCGCCCGTGTCGCCGCCGCACGCCGCGCCGCCGCAGCACCTGCTGCCGCAGGTAACTAACAAACACAGAAACAAACTATTTTATGCCACACCTGCCCATAAAGTTCCTTTTTCCGCACGCTACGCGTACGGAAATAGCCGATTTCTGCCCAAGTGTAGACATAAAATGATGTACCTAACACGTGAGGTAATAAATAAAGCCCTTGATCGCATATTTACGTCCCTCGCTTGCAGCTCGGGTCGCAAACATCTGCGATCTCGGCCTTTCTTTGTTTTACCACACTAATTAGGTAATGTACTATATTGCCACGATCACTGAAATAAGTCGCAATACAAGGAGACATTCAATCTAGTGCTTGATTTTACCCTCCAAACGGAGCATTTTTTTTAGAGCTACAATTTTTTATACATTTCCGAAAATCAGATTTTAACACTTTTTATAGAGTACAATGGGGTCAGTCAACATTTTTTTTCGCGATCTCTGGGTTGGTGCCATAGTGTAAGAGGCTCAATTTGGAGAGTGAAATTAAACCGTGTATTTAAAGCCCATTAGGCTAGATTTGACTAAACTTTTTAACCAAGAGTACCTACCGCTTACTCTTGGATACTAATGTCAAAATCCCATAGTAATTTGGCGTTACTATCTGAGAGTAAGCGTTATTCTCGGAATAAAAATTTGGTAAAACGCAGCCTTAGTCGGAGACACCCAGTATAAGCTGTATATAAGTATTATCGGAAACGCTCGTATTTGTGCTTCAGACGAATTCGGTACTAAATCGCCTCTCCGACTTAGACGTAAAACGCCAATTACGTAAAGAGCGACCTAAGCCCTCCTACGTATATACTTACAACACGGCTGGCCAACTATTCTGCCATGAATGCAGAAGAGTATTTAAGAGCAAGTTCGGCCTGGCCAGCCATATCAGAGCTCACAAAAGGAGAAATCCTTGACTGCTGGGGTCGCCGTCATCGAAATAGATGAGGAGGACTATATAATTAAGTACTACATTAATAAAATGCAAAAATTCGGCAAGTTACTTAACTATGACAATAAATCTAAAGTCGCCGACATAAAACCTGAAAAAAAAAGGCTACGTCTTAATGATGAAACAAATTACCGTTTGACCACCATGATATAACTAATGGCTGCATATTATGTTCTGACCCATAGCCCTTCAATTTTTAATCGGTCACCAGCACCGTGTGGTATTACTCACAGTGTATATTCCAGCAGGTGGCCAAACACCCGAGCGCGGTGTCGAGCAGCGTCGCGCCGCAGCCGCACCTGAAGCGGTCGCCGAGCTTCACGTCTTCTACTGCGATGCGTAAGTATTATAATCTTGGAAGAAATAGTACAGGAGCATTCCACGGAATTGTCTACCGCGTGTCCCTTACCAACACGAATTGTATGAAGATTGTAAGTTTCGGAGTTTCTTTCTTTGCATAGGCGTAAAAAAATACTCAAAGAACTAATTATACAAATACAAATCGTTTATTTCCTTGAACAAAACAATGAACATAAAATACAGAATTAGGCACTGACAAAGGAAAAAGGTATGGGCACAGCTAAGCCCATCCAAGGTCAATCAAAGAGGGAGAAAGTAATTTCTCCCTCTTTGATCGACTTAAAATGTAAAAAATAATTCTTTAACTAACTAAAAAAAGCGTTTGTACGGGACAGCCCCGTGGAATGCTCCTACAGCAGGCGGAGGGCTTTTAATGACTCGAGTTTGTAATCCTCTTACCGAACGTGATGCATACAATGTTTTTCGTCACACTTGTAAGGGAAAAACAAATATACAAATTAATTTATTTATTAAAGTTGAATAATATACAGTAAAGTTGGTTTATAACCAAGTTTGAAGATTTGAAATAAGCCTTAGCTGATGCAAAACCTCTCAAGTCAGAAGTGAAATAACTTATGATATTTTAAAACTAAACTCATAACTCCATCGGGAGTTATATTGTACTAAAATCCATAACTCCCTAGGGGACTAAATCGGCTCTAACCACTCTATACGCCTGCCCGTTATAACACCATTACCGAGCAAGTGTGATGAAAAATAAGTTCTTGTCGTAGATCTAGGGCAAGCTGAAGATGCATAGGGCCTCGACAAGATCCTTCCACGCTTTTCTATCTTGAGCAACCTTCTTGGCTTTGCTCCAGCTCAGTCCTATGGCTCGCAACTCGTTCTCCACACTTCGTCGCCACGTGTCGACGAGCACTCTTTCCATCTTAGGCTTCCACTTAAATGCGGGACCGGCACTGTTCGTTGCTCCTCTTCAAATATGCCCGATCTACACTTCCGCAGCGCTACTACTTGGACGATTCGAGGATGACGGCATATACTTCACAAATCCGCGTTCCTTACCGCGGTCATTCTGACCCGCCGCCGTACCCGCTGCTCAACGGCAACTTCGCTCGCTCGTTCAATTATAAAGCGTTTGCACATTTTAAAGCCAACTGTCAACACGATTTTCGAAAGTGAAAATAAAAAAAAATCCGTAGAATTTCTTAGACTGTATTTTTATTTTGACATGTTCATGATGAAACAAATTACCGTTTGACCACCATGATATAACTAATGGCTGCATTTTTATGTTCTGATCACTTCAATCAACTATCTCTCTGATTTTCCCTACATAGTTGAACTAACACAATCTTCTTCCACAGCCGTAGGCCTACCGCCGCCTAAGAAGAGCCGCCTGTCGTCACTAACCGGCGGAATGGTGCGAGACGTGTCATACGCCGAAGCGGCTAAATACGGCACACAGCAGGAATACAACTTCTTTGATAGAGCGCGCAGAGCTCTGCGCTCGCAGGAGGTCTACGATAACTTCCTGAGGTAAGTCTAACTACTGAAGCATCTAAACGAAGTCGCGACCTTCGGTAAAGAACGTACGGAGGGCACCACTAAGCTGGCAACATTGCCACGGTGGTTTGCGTTTAATTACACTTTGTTTAATTTCTACCTTTTTCCGTTGCACTGTAACGAATAATTCTCCAGATTATCCAATGCCAAATATCACTTTCCAAACAACTTATCCCAAAAAATTTTTTCGCCGAAAGAGCAGTCTGCATCAAGTTGCATAAAGTTTCGTAGACGTATTTTTCGCATATTATCATAATCCAACTCGACCAAAGCCTCGAGTTGGTGAATGAAAATTCGACCAAATGATAATTTGATAAATGTTGGTACCTGCCCAGTGGTTCATCGCCGAAAAGTTGGTAGGCAAGTGATATTCAACAAAATGAAATTCGGCGAAAAGGCAGCACTATAGTTGGGGAAAACTGCAACTTTTTTTTGCTTTATACCAAAAATTTTACAATTTTTTTGCACCAATATTTTTTAAGATAGAGTTTTCCTAACGTTGGTTGTAAACGTCAGATGCCTGCTGCTGTTCACGAACGAGATCATCTCGTCGTCGGAGCTGGTGTCGGTGACGTCCCCCTTCCTGTGCCGCCACCCCGAGCTGCACAAGTGGCTGCAGGACTTCGTGGGGCCCGTGTCGCCCCCCACCACCCCCACCCAGCCCAGCTCTGGTCAGTACACACGCACACACGGACACGTACACACACGACACACACACACACACACACGTACACACACAGTCATGTACACGAACACACACACACACACAGCCCGTGTACAGTCAACCAATTGGAACCCTAGGCCACTCAAGAACCATGTCAAAATGATAAGCAGTAAGAGATTTCTTACAATCTGATTTATAGCGTCACTATGACATAGTCCTACAGTGGCCTAGGGTTCCAATTGGTTGACTGTAACTCAAGGGCATATCATTTTATAACTATTGGTAAGCCCGAACTAAATTCAAATTCAAATTATTTATTTGTTCAACACAGGTGTGCATTACAAGATGTTAAAAATGTTTTTGTATCATTATGTCGTGCCTATTTGGTATACAAATATAACTGTTGGTATTTATATCTACTATCTAAACATAATATCATAGATAAAAGTCAAATCATATACATGCAAAAAGTCAATAATTTATATTTCAACTACAACTCGTAACTCTTATATCTCGACAACCCCTCGACCGATTTGGTTCATTAAACGACGGAGTATCCAAGTACATTGGTAGACCACACTCGCTTCGTCCGCTTTTTCGAAAAATAGAGCCTAAATAAGACTTCATGAGATCTGCCCAAGCATCAATTGTAAATGGTTTTTTGTTCCACACATGTCTTTTTAAAAGCTTTTATTTAACTTGCAATGTATATTTGTTTGTTTTTATGATCATATCTCGCAAGTTTAATTTGACTAACTTCCCATTATTTGAATAAGCTGAAACTTCGCATGCGTAGGTCGGATGACAATACAATGTAAAAGTACAGTCCTCGATAAAAGAACAAAATATGACATTTTTGTCAAAAAAAACTTATTTAAATACCACGTGACATGCCTCCTTGTAACTTTGAGTAACGTAATAATTCCTTCATAGGCTACAACAACTACGGCATGCCGAGCAACAGCCTGCTCGGCTTCGACCGCGAGC
This sequence comes from Lathronympha strigana, assembly GCA_949128165.1. Taxonomy (NCBI): domain Eukaryota; kingdom Metazoa; phylum Arthropoda; class Insecta; order Lepidoptera; family Tortricidae; genus Lathronympha; species Lathronympha strigana. The sequence goes on along the minus strand of OX421926.1, from coordinate 8,001,734 downwards.
GCGCCGACCGCGAGCGCTCGCTGGAGAGCAAGCCGTCCGTGCGCTACGAACCCATCGGGCCGCTCGGCGCGCAGCTGCGCCACGACAGGCCGCAGGGCGATGCTGCGCTTGACATAGGTATGATGATGATAATAATAATAAAGTATTTATCTCGTAAGATAAAAATAAATAAAGTGAATAATAATGTACCCCTTACATTTCATTAAATTGTCGAAAGGGTCTCTGCTTGTTGGCTTCGGCTCCGCGTACGCCTCCCAAAGGTCCGGAACACCATTATTCCGTAATGGGAAAGACATAAATAATAATAAAAACATAAATATTATAGGACATTCTTAAACAAATTGACGAAGTCCCACAGTAAACTCAAGAAGGCTTGTGTTACGGGTACTCGGACAACGATATATATAATATACAAATATATAGAAAACATCCATGAGTCTGGAACAAATATCTGTGTTCATCACACAAATAAATGCCCTTACCGGAATTCGAACCCAGGACCATCAGCTTAGCAAGCAAAGTCACTACCAACTACGCCAACCGGTCGTCGTACTACTGACATGCTTGGTAGATGGCCCATCATGGAAAGGGAATATAACCATTAAAAAAATCGTGTTATGTGAATTTCAATACCATAAAACCATACTTTTAAAAGATACCAAGGATACCGTAACCAACTATGGTAACTAGTGTCAAGAAATAGTTGATCAAGCCTTCTTGTATCATCTAGTATCACAAGAGGGTGTTTTTATTTTTTGTCGTAGAAAAATCGTTTTTTGATAATTTGAATTTTTTTAATTGTTTTCTATTCAGAATCGCGAGTTCTTTCAATCCTAGTAGAAGAAAAAGAGTGTCCCAAGTTTTGTTTTCCATTTCGCCACCATCATTTCATAAATTTAGTATAGCGGTAGCGCAATGGAAAGTTTGAAAAATGTATGGAAAATTTAGGACACTTTTTTCTCCTACTAAAATTGAAAGAGCCTAAAAATGATTGTTCTACAACAAAAAATAAAAATGTCCAAGAATACTCTTATTAACCCTTCGAGACCCAGCGTCATCATGGTGTCAGTGCTCATTTCAATGCCTATAATTATTAATGCCTGGGACTCGATAGATTAAAAGTGTATGGTTTTCCCTCAGACCTGTCAACGTGTAAGCGGCTGGGCACGTCTTACTGCGCGCTGCCGCGCGAGGCGGCCGCGCGCCGCTGCTCGGGCCGCACGCCGCTCTGCAAAGAGGTAGATATACTCGCACAACCACCCCTCTTTACTCTCGTCCACAGGCTAAACAAGTAAACATACACAGAGCGAGGCAAAGAGGTAGATATACTCCTACAACCACCCGTCTTTACTCTCGTCCACAGGCTAAACAAGTAAACATACACAGAGCGAAGCAAAGAGGTAGATATACTCGCACAACCACCCGTCTTTACTCTCGTCCACAGGCTAAACAAGTAAACATACACAGAGCGAGGCAAAGAGGTAGATATACTCCTACAACCACCCGTTTTTACTCTCGTCCACAGGCTAAACAAGTAAACATACACAGAGCGAAGCAAAGAGGTAGATATACTCCTACAACCACCCGTCTTTACTCTCGTCCACAGGCTAAACAAGTAAACATACACAGCATTATGAAGCGAAGCAAAGAGAATAAAGTCTGCACGCATACAGGGTTTTCGGCACATGAACCGTCAAATTTTTTTTGGGTAATGATGGAATTTCCGTCCTTTCCGTCCCTCCTAAGAGTCACTGGTCTTAAGATACGATTTTTTAAATGTTATTCTGATATTACCCAAAATCTGATATTAACTAACGTTCATAAGAATGTTACTCACACTAAACGGTGGACTAAAATCCGCTATTTATAAGAAAAAAACAATCTTGTTTCCCAGAAGAATCTTTTATAAATACGACTTGGATACGAGAAAAGACAGACATACAAAAATATTCCAACTTTATAAATAACTAGAGTCAGACCAAGCTAAGTTAACAGCGATTGCGATATTAGAGACTGCAAGTTTGATTTAAAAATCATGCTTCAATTAAATTGACGTTTACTCAACACTCACAGTTGTGTGCTATCAAAATCGATGTAAATTAAATTTAGTTGTACTCAATTCGTTCGCGCTTTTTTAGTTCAATCCATAACGGTATAACGCGTATAAGAATACTGTTTATAAATAACGGTATTAAGAGTGCTATCACAAAATCCGTCCGCTCGCATTTCAATATTATTACCGCCAGTTGCGCGCCGAACGCGCATCTGTGTGCGGGACACACACTACAATCAGGTATACAAACTTATTATCGCCATGCTCTTCGAACGGCATAGCAGGTGCGGTTAGTGCGAACGGGAGCGAGCATTCATTGACTGTAAGCACCGTCGCGAGGCTAATGGCCTTTTCAAATTTTTATTTCAAATAGGTCTATAATATAGTCAAAAATGTAAAATGCTTATCTTAGTAGTCGGTCGCGGTTTATTCACTTTTCCAAACGCTTCCAGCACTTACTCGTGCAACAAAACAAGCAAATTGTACAGTCTACAGAGAACAACACAGGTCCTACCTCTACGAGCGCGCGCGCGGTACTGAGGACTAGGCTAGCGCGGATTGGATTTTATACACCATTTGAATATTAAAAAAAAAATACGGAATTTAAACGAAAAGTGTTTTTTTCGATTTCACCATGTTCTTAAAAGAATAAACTTTAATGTTGTATACAAATCATCCCAATATTTTGTCAAAATTACTGCAAAAATCCCTGCGTTTGCAGTGTATTTTTATTGAAAAATGTGCATATTCAAAGTCGAACTAGATAGGTATCTGTGTAAATTATTGGAAATATGAGGCCTATAAGTTAAATAAAACCATGTTGCAATATTATATCAACCTAGAAAAACATGTGTTTTCATGTATCATGTTAACAATAAACGAAGTCAAACTTCTGTCTCCGTGCGCTTTTCAGAAAACAACTGCCAATAATTGTATAGTAAAAGTTAAAACATTGAGTTTTACTCAAATTAGAAGCTTACAAGTTAAATACTAGGAAATAAGCTATCAAACATAGTTAACAACTTGAACAAACAGCTCACAGTTTCTTTGTATTACAACGTCAAAAAACAGCTTTTGTTGCTTTTCCGTATAAACCGTATTGATGGCCTCTTAACCTATTTACGAGAGTTGACACAAACAACTGACGCTCCGTGCGTAATGCGTTAGATGTGTGTGACGTAACCGTATATCGTCGCTATACTTACTCAAGCTCGTATCTGCAAATCTCATTTGATAGAGAAAACACCCGTATTCCTAGTGATAGAAAGGTGACATTTCCATCAAATGATTGTTGTACATATGAGGTTGAGTAAGTATAGCGACGATATTTCGTGTGAACGGTAACCTCAAAAACGATAACGGTTCGTTATAAATTGTACCTACTCATTGTTCGTTACTCTCATATTGCTTTTGTTTACGGTTTTTTATTCATTTATTTACATTGTGTTGTAAAAAAGAGTGTATATGTTCTTAAAGGATCGGCATCGCGCGTTTGCACTTTTGGGGTTACTCGCGCCCATAGGCTACAGTATTCGCTTACCATTAAACGAAGTATCTGATTGCTTAGTTTTTTTTTTTTTTTAGCCTTGTTCATTGACCCACTGCTGGGCAAAGGTCTACCCTCTTTCTCAAGGAGATGGCGCGAATATTTCATTCGAATGTGAATAAAAACGAAGTAGAAAGAAACTCCGTTAGCCTTTCGGGTGATAATTCGGGTGTATTCGAGCGTTCGAATCTCAAAATGTTACATGTGAGATCCTATAATTGGCTTTCTGTGTATATTTTTGTGTCTATGTTATGTTTATAGCTGTTGGTTCTCCTTAAATAAATAAATAAATAAATAAATAAATATCTATTCTATGTAATTATTTTTAGGAAAAGGTACTACTTTGTTGATAGTCTATAATGTTAATGCTATAAAGATTCGTTTAGAAATTAACCTTTAAGCACACTATATGTGCTTATAAGGTTAATTTCTAAACGAATCTTGATATCTCTAAAAGCTTCTTAGAAACCCTTACACAATTAAACTTTGGAATAAACACGGCCTTCACTCGAACAATTTACAAACAAACTTATCGAAGTTACGCAATCTGTAAATAAACAGAACCGTTTTAGACGCGCCCACGCCTCGATCCGAAATAAAATCTGCGCGAGTTCGCGTAATTTTAGCATTTTATTTTTACATACATTACCTAAACCGTCGACTTTGAGCATAGATGACAGGAATAGGCTTTCCAACATTGTTTGAAGTTTTTGTTCTGCTTTGTGTGTCTATTTCTTTTAATAAGTCAATGCTAATAACGAAGCACACATTAACATTGATCCTACTATATTTTCTTTTTAAATAAGTAGCATCTTTATTTTTATATTCAAAGTTGTCTGTGTCTATTATCAAGTAGTCACTAGTCAAATTAAACAGTAACAGTAGAAAATAATTATTATTTCTAGCGTTCCCTGGGGTCCGCTTTGACAACTAATCCCAAGAATTGGCGCAGACACTAGTTTTACGAAGGCATATGCCATCTGACCTTCCAACACAGAGGGTAAACTAGGCCTTATTGGTATTAGTCCGGCTTCTTCACGATGTTTTCCTTCACCGAAAAGCGATTGGTAAAATGATATTTCGTACATAAGTTCTGGATACCTCATTACGAATCGGGGTTTGAACCCGCGACCTTCGGATTCAAAGTCCTACGCTCTTACCGCTGAGCCACCAACGCTCTCCTCTGGGATGTGTAATTCACTCATAATTTACCTAAAGAAAATTTACAATCCATACTAATATTATAAATGGGAAAGTGTGTGTCTGTTTGTTTGTCCGTCTTTCACGGCAAAACGGAGCGACGAATCGACGTGATTTTTTAAGTGGAGATAGTTGAACAGATGGAGAGTGACATAGGCTACTTTTTGTCTCTTTCTAACGCGAGCGAAAGCTAGTACACAAATAAAACTAAATGATGAAACTCATGCGATGTGCAAACTCAGAAACCCACTGTTGAACAAACGGATGCTGCCTTCCTACTGACAATCCCACCTTGCGTACATCCCTCCACACAGCTACGACAGTACTACATAACATAAACTTTCAGGTGCTCAACGATACCTGGGTGTCCTTCCCTACGTGGAGCGAGGATTCGACGTTTGTGACGTCACGGAAGACTCAGTATGAAGAGTACATCTATCGGTGCGAAGATGAGAGATTTGAGGTGAGTTCAATATTCGTATTTGTACACAAAATAGTAGTGCACAAAATGATATTTTTTAACCCAGTATTCTTAAGTGTACTCTATAAACAGCTATTTTAAAATACTTGAAAATACACCCGTCTCTTAATTTAGTTATTATTGGGATTAGTCTGATTTCATCATGATGTTTTCCGTTACCGAAAAGCGATCGGTAAATATCAATGGTACTTCGTACATGAGTTCCGGAAAACTCGTTGGTAGGAGCCTGGGTTTGAACCCCCGTCCTTCGGATTGAAAGTCGCACGCTCTTATCACTGTAGCCGTAGGCTTTTTGCGACATCAATGACAGTAAGTATCTCGCGGTCAAGAAAGACATTTGTCATTTTTTAATTGTTCCAATTAGACTATGAAACTTACGAGATATAGGTAGTTCCACTAGAGTTGAGATCACGCACATAACAACGTTGTCTTGTAATGACATCGAGATTTTAAAATGAATAGCGGGGTAGCGTTAAGATCATTAACTATAACCAAGGGGGAGGGGGGGGGGGTGTCAAAATAAGGCCAAAAACGATCACATGGTTGTTGAATGAGCCCCAACGCTGAGTTTAAGCGAGTTTGAGATCGTAATCGTCCCCTCTAATTCCAGCTGGACGTCGTGATTGAAACCAACGCGGCGACCATCCGCGTGCTGGAGGGCGTGGCCAAGAAGCTGTCGCGCATGAGCGGCGAGGACGCGGCCAAGTACCGGCTGGACGAGTGCCTCGGCGGCCACTCCGCCACCGTGCACCAGCGCGCGCTGCGCCGCATCTACGGCGAGAAGGTGGTACGAGCGGCACGCTCTCGGCATGATTATAGCTAGGCCACACGTGGTATACGCTTGACGCCAATGCTGGCGGGCTAGCATATGTTACGGCGAGGACGCGGCCAAGTACCGGCTGGACGAGTGCCTCGGCGGCCACTCCGCCACCGTGCACCAGCGCGCGCTGCGCCGCATCTACGGCGAGAAGGTGGTACGAGCGGCACGCTCTCGGCATGATTATAGCTAGGCCACACGTGGTATACGCTTGACGCCAATGCTGGCGGGCTAGCATATGTTACGGCGAGGACGCGGCCAAGTACCGGCTGGACGAGTGCCTCGGCGGCCACTCCGCCACCGTGCACCAGCGCGCGCTGCGCCGCATCTACGGCGAGAAGGTGGTACGAGCGGCACGCTCTCGGCATGATTATAGCTAGGCCACACGTGGTATACGCTTGACGCCAATGCTGGCGGGCTAGCATATGTTACGGCGAGGACGCGGCCAAGTACCGGCTGGACGAGTGCCTCGGCGGCCACTCCGCCACCGTGCACCAGCGCGCGCTGCGCCGCATCTACGGCGAGAAGGTGGTACGAGCGGCACGCTCTCGGCATGATTATAGCTAGGCCACACGTGGTATACGCTTGACGCCAATGCTGGCGGGCTAGCATATGTTACGGCGAGGACGCGGCCAAGTACCGGCTGGACGAGTGCCTCGGCGGCCACTCCGCCACCGTGCACCAGCGCGCGCTGCGCCGCATCTACGGCGAGAAGGTGGTACGAGCGGCACGCTCTCGGCATGATTATAGCTAGGCCACACGTGGTATACGCTTGACGCCAATGCTGGCGGGCTAGCATATGTTACGGCGAGGACGCGGCCAAGTACCGGCTGGACGAGTGCCTCGGCGGCCACTCCGCCACCGTGCACCAGCGCGCGCTGCGCCGCATCTACGGCGAGAAGGTGGTACGAGCGGCACGCTCTCGGCATGATTATAGCTAGGCCACACGTGGTATACGCTTGACGCCAATGCTGGCGGGCTAGCATATGTTACGGCGAGGACGCGGCCAAGTACCGGCTGGACGAGTGCCTCGGCGGCCACTCCGCCACCGTGCACCAGCGCGCGCTGCGCCGCATCTACGGCGAGAAGGTGGTACGAGCGGCACGCTCTCGGCATGATTATAGCTAGGCCACACGTGGTATACGCTTGACGCCAATGCTGGCGGGCTAGCATATGTTACGTTCTCGCCGCGACTAATGTATGAAGTGACAGGCGACAGTGTAAGTTGTGCTAAGCTTACTGGAGCGTAAAAATTGGTCAAAAGGAGTAATTTGTATGATAGTTCTTAAGATATAAATCTGTTATATCGCAGAAAAACCGAATACAAACAGTGTTGAACACACCCCGCTCCCCCGCACTGGGGTTGCCTACGATTAAAAATATTTTATAATACTGGCGCCGGCAGGCGCGCTAGCGAGCGGGAGTTGTGTGGCAGCCCGTTAATATTATAATTAATATTTAAAACGAGATAATTACCATGTATGTTTGTGAAACATACATAATGTAAATGACCATGTTAGCTTAAAATCGTATATAGCCAAATTACATTTTATTTCGCATGGACCCTGTGGTAAAACTAGCTTAGGCGTCAAGCGTTATTTTCACGGTCTTCAGTTTAGAGCTGATAGAATAGAAACCAAACATGTAAACTATGTAACATTTTCATTAAAAAAATCATCTTTGGGCTAGCATGTCATGTGTGTCGTTGATTTCCTGGTGGACATGTTTGGTATTGTCTATTAACTTTGACTTAGCTTTTATTTAGTATTTTTTATGTAAGCTTTATACATTTTAGTTGAGATAATTATACATCTCGGCTAGTAACTTGACACTATGCGGATTCAAATTCCAGCATAATATTAGATAATGATAAAATAGGTAGTGAACATATTTGTATATATATGTTATATTATATACAGGGTCATGCCGAAAGTATTTAGATTCTCAGCATTGTATTAATGACGCAACTATATTATCCCCTTTCTTAACTCTTTCTGACAATATGTATACATTTTTAGAACAATTGAAAGTTGTATAACATTGATACACAAAAAAAGCTTTGGTTTAAATATGAAAAACGCCTGCCTTGCAATTTTCAAACGGCTATAGATCCTAAAATACTGATGATAACCAAATAAGTTATACATCTTAAAATAGCTTATGAGTTGTATTTTCAGAAAATAAATGAGTCCTTATACTGTATAATCTCTAAGTGGGCCAATCTAAATACTTTCAGCACGACCCTCGTATGTATAATCATGTACCTATTCTTTTGTTTTAAAATTATATCTGTGTGTTATTAAATTATTAGTTATTTATAAGCATGAACTATTTAGTAGAAAAAGAGAGAAGGAAACTCTTTTCTTATTAGCGCTTGCAAATTTATTCATTTATTATTGATTGTGGTTTATTTGAAATGCTTCTGCCATGTATATTGGTAATGGAAGCATGTTTAATATCGTCGCTATCAACCTCGTATCTGCAAATCTCATTTGATAGAGAAAATACCCGTATTCCTAGTGACAGAAAGGTGACATTTCCATCAAATGATTGCTGTACATATGAGTTTGAGTAAGTTTAGCGACGATATGTTAGTAGTCAATTATGTGGATAGTCAAACATTTTACTCTAGTTCTCTTCGGATATGCCATATACCACAGTACCATACACTTGTTATATGTCAAACAGTACAAAAATGAGAGCCTAGATTTTTGGTACAGTCACCTGCAATAGTATATGACGCTATGAAGGCCGCAAAAATATGTGACACGCTCTTATGGCGGTACAAACAAGAATGTGTCAGATTATTTTGCAGCCTTCATATAGTCCTATACTATTGCAGGTGACTGTAGATGTTGTCACTTAAGAGTTACCACTTAACAGGGCCTACACCACGAAAATCGAACGATTGCGGATTTGTATTTCCGTCTCTGTCACACTTGGAATGACAAGGAGGTTTTCCCGTCAATGCCAATTTTCGATGTTCGTGGTAGGCATACAGTATCCTGAAATGTGTGTAATTTGTCAGGCGGTAGACATCATCGCCGGGCTGAAGAAGAACCCCGTGGTGGCCGTGCCCGTCGTGCTGCGGCGGCTCAAGGCCAAGGAGGAGGAGTGGAGGGAGGCGCAAAAGGTACATTACTAGTTCAATTCAATTCAATTCGTTTATTCTTCAATTTAGGCATTAACGCAATGCACCTATGAATGTCAAAAAAGAGTACAATTGTACAAAATAAGAAATAACATAAATAAAAATTATCACAATCATTGGAATTAGAATTAGGAGTTCATCATCATCATTTCAGTCGAATGCTAGATGTTTGGGCTTAGGCTCCTTTGTATATGATGCAGGGATGCCCAAGTGGATCTTAAATGAAGATTTAATTACATTATAAAAAAAAAATATTTTCTAAGAAATGGCGAATACAATACTGGTCGTTTTAATGATTTTGAATGAATTGTCGTTGGTCGGTGTCGTCGGCCGTTACTTTTGATTCGTCCCTGATCGGCGATTTTCGGAAGCGGTCGGCCGTCCATGACGTCACCTCGGATGCGTTCTGAACACTAGACATAGGCCTGCCCCAAACATTTCCACATTGACCGGTCCTGCGCCACCCGCATCCAGCGGACCCCTGCTACCTTCACCAGGTCATCAGTCCTTGTGGGGGGCCTACCCACGCTGCGCCTTCCGAAATTACTAGTTAGCGAAACTTTGTCAATATACTTGTATCGGGCTACTCACGTCAATAAAGTCGAAAATAGCTCGACGTGTTGGGTTGGAAGGTCAGATGGCTGTCCCTTTCGTAAAACTAGCGCCTACGCTAAATCTTGGGATTAGTTGTCAAAACGGATCCCAGGCTCCCTGAGGCGGGAAAATGGTACGAAGAAGAAGAGAAGATCATCATCACAATCACCTCGCATAAGTTTCCTAGATTTAGATAGCAGACTATGAAAGTATAATTTCATAGAAGTTTGACATTTAAAATAACACCTTAAAGTTTTACAGTTCACTTGGAAGAGATAACGTGGTTTGGTTTGACTCTATATATCTAAGGATTTAGAACAGCCTCCACAACATACCACACCTCCCAAGACTCCTCTGCATCCTCTTTTAAAACTACTCTATCCACAGGGCTTCAACAAGCAATGGCGCGAGCAGAACGAGAAATACTACCTGAAGTCCCTCGACCACCAGGGCATTAACTTCAAGCAGAACGACCTCAAAGCCATGCGCTCCAAGTCCCTCTACAACGAGGTGGAGAGCGCGTATGCTGCCAGGAAGCCGGGGCCGCATCTGGTGGTAGACTACCATATGAAGAACCGGCAAGAAGGTATGTATCATCCTTGTAAACTGTAGGCTGGGCTACTGCCCGTGGAATACGGCTTCGGTATCTCCTGCCTGTCGTCAAAGAAGCCCTTGCGGTCGTCCAAAAGAAAGGAAGGACCCACAGAGATGTGACGCAAGGGCGGAACTGCTGTATTCCACAGGAAATCCCCGGGGCAACCTGATTGCGTCGAAGAACAACAGGGTTTTTTTAGTCAGTGAGAGTCCGACATAGCTTCTGCACTGTCCCTGCGGTGCAGAAGCATCCATAATGTCTCATACAAATTATATGGAAAATTTTAACACAATAGCAAAAGCGACTGCGACTGGCGACTGAGGGAAAGGGGGGGGCGACTGAGGGAAAGGGGGGGCGATCCTCGTTCCGGGTCGTACTTGGTCCAACAGATCTCATTGGCTATTCAGCGCGGTAACGCGGCCAGTGTGATGGGTACATTTGGGCCGGGTACGATTCGGGGGGTTGTAATTAGTTAAGTATTAGTAAGTAAGAATGACAAAGCCTGTTATTAATGTGACGATGTACTGTGTAAAATCTTTCTTAAAAAAAAATAGCAAAAACATTTGGGCACTTTTTTCCTCCTATTGGGCTGGAATAAGCTCGTGATTCTGAGTAGAAATAACACAAACTTCACAGAAAATATCACAAAAAAAAAACACACTACTAATTTAGTTTAAAGCTTTACAAATGCAAATGTATAAAAATAAAACTGTACTAAAGTGCTATAGTAGTTTATGCAACAGTGATGTAATAATAGACCCGAGAGTATTAAGAACCAATTATGATCTGTTGCTAGTTTTTCTACGACAGCTAAAATAGCGTAAAAAGCAAAATCTAGAAATATGGCAGAATAGGGAAGATGTTGTGCCTGCCGACTACAGAAATTAAAAAAAAAACAACAACAGTGCTCATATATTCTATGAAAATCCATAGGAGCAGTGTTCTTATGGAATACCATAGACAATGTTATCAGTCAGTCATCTAATTGACAGATAGAAGTGCTGGAGTAGAAAAATATATAATTGTTAGTATAGTTAGTGTGTTGTATATTTTAACATGAATATTGTTGCCACCAGCCATCAAAGTCGTTCGCGACGCAGCCGAGCTCCTCATCCACCACGCGCGCCGCCAGACCGGCATCCAGAAGGCGGAGAAACGACGCATCAAGCAGCTGCTGAGACACTTCCTGCCCGATCTCTTCGCGCACCCCAGGCAGCCGCTCTCGGACGACGAGAGAGATGAAGGTACACTCCGACTATGCTAACTTTCCTAGATTTTGATAACACCAGACTAAGTATTAAGTAAATAATTTCATACAAGTTTGACGTTTAAAATAACACTCTAATAGCCGCTCCACACAATGGGCCAAGATGGACGATGATAAGGGACGCAGTAATGAGTAAGAGGGGGGGGGGGTGTTACGTAATACTGCCATCCCGTACTGCTGTATAGCTACGTCCCGTATAATGGCCCATTGTGTGGAGTGGCCATAAAAAGTGGACAGTTTCATTTCCTTGGAAGAGATAACTTGGCCATACGAGTGTATTTTCCAGAAATCACATTTTCCACGTCGCGTATTTTCTCGTTTCGCCAGACGATTTTCTCACTTTGGTTAAAAAAACTATTGGGAAAAATTGGGAATTGTTAAAAATTGTTTCAGAAAGGGAAGCTATTGAAAAAAGTGTTAAAAGTTGCGATTGGCATTAAACGCGTCATGGAAAAATCTATTTGCAGATAATTCCGTACACGCTCGACTTTACTGTATATACTACCGTCCGTAAGCTTCAAGAGGACCCTTCGGGTTCTAGAGAGATACTTCAAGTATCAGCAGTAGCACACGAAGGTAAAGCAGGACAGCAGTATCACTTTCGCAGGTGCCTACAAAGGTTCTTAATCAGAGGCCATTTGATAAAATCTTCAACTCAAATTATGACGAAATTATAGGTAATTGTAACCAACTGTTAAATATATGTGATACTCTGATCTTAATTTTAGATAGTAAAAGAACCAAATCTTGAGTTTATTTAGTGAAATAATATATACTCTGAAAAATCGATTAGGTGCTAAAATTCGTCAATTTCTAGTGAAGTGAGGTATTTCCAATAAATACTTATAAACTTACTGAAATTCACTAAAATACTCATCTCATTTGATATTTACCAGGTAACATTAGGCGTGAAAGGTCTTTTTGAAACCTAACATTAAATAATAAATCAATATTACCTTACATTCTTACACAAATTGACTAAGTCCCGCAGTAAGCTCAAGAAGGCTTGTGTTACGGGTACTCAGACAACGATATTATAATACACAAATACATAGGAAATATCCAAGACTCAGGAACAGGTATCTGTGTTCATCACACAAATAAATGCCCATACCGTGATTCAAACCCAAGACCATCGGTTTAGCAGGCAGGGTCACTACCAACTACGCTAACAGGTCGTCTAAAACATTCATTTGTTAATGATGAAACACATGCGATGTGCAAAAACAGATTCACTGTGGTGATACACGCATGCTGCCTTCCTACTGACATATCATCTTCAACAACTATTATATAACCGACTTCACACAGTTCGTTAACAAGTCGTTTGTTTACAGAAGACAAAGAGGAGCCCTCCAGCCCGGCCGGGAGCCCTGCGGCCGAGACACCTGCTGAGGACAAATCTGTCAAACATGAGAAACAAGAGGTATGTAATTATATTGTATGACAAAATTACCAGTTATTTTTATTTTAATGAACGTAAAATTTTGAAAGTCATATTTGTAGGCAGTTGTATGGCAAAAAAAACTGGAGTGGCTTTGGTCTTAATCCCAGATTGGTCTATCCATAAAAAAACCGGCCAATTGCGAGTCTGACTCCCCTACCGAGGGTTCCGCACAAAGGCTCCCCCTATGACCTTAGGTACTAAGAATACTGGTGGTACGGAACTCTCAGTGTGCGATAATTGTACGGTTTTCGGATTTTTACTTGTGCTACAAGCTCTTGGTTTTTGCCTAATTTCGTGATTCTAGGTCAACGGGAAGTACCCTATACATTTTGATTCCCATTGCAAATGTTTGGGAAATGCGACATAAATGGCCGTATCTTTTGATTGCTTTGACGTAGAGGTTTGGTTTTTTTATACCTTCAAAGGACCGCAGATTTGTGTATGTGGTATTTATTTCAACTTGCTACCTTTACGCGTTCCCGAGATAAAGACTTGACAGACGGACATACGGACGGACGGACAACAAAGTGATATGGACGGACAATAAAAAATAACATTAAAATTTCATCACCAGAGGTCGACGGAGGCTCCTTGTAATATGAGGTCTGTCATGTGAAATTACAAGGTACATAACTCACCCCCGCCGACCACTACATTATTACATGGTTATTTCCAGCTAGGGCTGCCATCTCGGACATTGCCGAAACCGGGCAGAAAGTTGAAAATCCCGGACATCATCATATCAGCCATAAGACGTCCACTGCTGAACATAGGCCTCCCCTTTGGACTTCCATATGTACCGGTTGGAAGCGACCTGCATCCAGAAAGTTGAAAATCCCGGGACATTTAATTGGAATCGCGTTCTCGCCTCGGACAAGAAAGAAAACAAATTTTAGTAGAAATATACTATTTTGTCCAGTTAGGTAGGTCCAATTTCGAGAAAGAGGTTAATCGTCGAATCCGACTCGGTTGGGCAGCGTTCGGGAAGTTGCGACACATCTTTTCGTCCAATATTCCGCAGTGGCTGAAGACGAAAGTCTTCGATCAGTGTGTGTTGCCAGTGATGACATACGGTACTGAAACATGGTCGCTTACAATGGGCCTCATAAGAAGGCTCAAAGTCACCCAAAGGGCAATGGAGAGAGCTATGCTAGGAGTGTCTGCGAGATCGTATCAGAAATGAGACCATCCGCAGCAGAACCAAAGTAACCGATATAGCTCTCCGAATCGCTAAACTTAAGTGGCAGTGGGCGGGACACATTGCACGTAGAACCGATGGCCGTTGGGGCGGAAAGTGGCGACCGCGTACCGGAAGGCGCAGCGTGGGTCGATGTGCACACGAACCGAGGCCGAGGCCCCCCACAAGGTGGACTGATGACCTGGTGAAGGTCGCAGGAGTCCGCTGGATGCGGGTGGCACAGGACCGGTCAATGTGGAAATCTTTGGGGGAGGCCTATGTCCAGCAGTGGACGTCTTTCGGCTGAAATGATGATGATGATGATATTATTTTGGTAGGGATTCACTTCAATCCAAAAATGTCCGGATTTACCCCGGATTGTTTAAAAAATCTGGCCCAGACGCTCCCCGGACGGGCTCCAAACTAGGACAAATCCGGGGAAACCCGGACGGACGGCAGCCGTATTTCCAGCGCAATACGTTTCGAAAGTACTGTATTTTCAAACGTACAGATTTTGAAAGGCGCTTCTTATATCCATATTTTACCTTACATTACACTTAATATATTCCTTCTATCTTACTAATGTATTGACATTCCCCAGTCGTCAGAATCCGACAACGCGTCGGACAAGTCGTCGCGGCACCACAAGAACGACAAGGAGAACAAACCCAAGAACAACAACCACGAGCCGCGCAACGACAGGGTGGAGGTGAAAGATGAGGAAGACTTTAGAGACCATCCCCCCAACGTAAGTATAGCTATTGTAATATTATTGCATATTTGAGTCGCTCAACTTCAAACTCGGCTACCCGATTTCTAATGGATGAATTCTAGGTGGAATAAACTACCCATGTGTCAAATGGGGGTTTTCAGAAAAAGGTGTACCATTTTAAAGAAAATGTATGAATAAATGCGTTACTAACTTGAACAAAAAGAAGGACATTCTTTTCTTTTTTTTAATCAATGGTACTCGTGATTCTGGTTATAAAAAACCCAAAAAAGAAAAGACAATGTCACATTTTTTCTGAAAATGCCAAGATAATGCGATTTTCGTATTAAGAAAAGGTAATAAAGAAGTTATTTGCTTAGAGGGTCGAATGGATTAGCCGAGTTTGAAGTTAGCACTGGTGGACGAGCGTAAGATATCGGGTTCTCAAATCCCGCCAGCTTCTTTTATTTTTCGGAACCTGCGTACCAAAATATTTGATGTTTACCAACGATATTTACACGAGACAATGATGATTCAGTGGGTTAAAACAGATTCACTGTGGTTGATTATGCTCATACTGATGTCTCCAACGATACAAATATCATACTCTAAAATATATACAATAGTGTTGTTTGCAACCCTTTGCCATACTAGAGTAGTAAAAAATACACGGCGTTACTCCATGCGATACAACATCACACTGATTCCAAGACGCTATAAATCTGGTATTAAATCTCTTACTGCTTATAATTTGGTTTAAGAGTGGCCTAGGGTTTCAATTGGTTGACTATACAGTTGTCACCAGTTATAATGGAGCGGTCGAGATGCTCACAAATATTTGAATACTGCTGTAGGCGGATGTCACACTCCGGTTTCTGAGTGAGATAACGTTACGCGCGTGTATAGCGCTGTTTCCCTTGCACACCGGCATGTGGTAAGAATATAAGAATAAATAAATAAATAATAATAAATAAATATTACAGGACATTCTTACACAAATTGACTAAGTCCCGCAGTAAGCTCAATAAGGCTTGTGTTACGGGTACTCAGGCAACGATATATATAATATACAAATACATAAATACATAGAAAACATCCATGACTCAGGAACAAATATCTGTGTTCATCACACAAATAAATGCCCTTACCGGGATTCGAACCCAGGACCATCGGCATAGCAGGCAGGGTCACTACCAACTAAGCCAACCGGTCGTCCAAATATAAGAATAATAATATAAGAATTAGTGTAAAATAGAAGTATAAAAGTGTTGCTGTAGAAAATAAATAAATATGACTCATTGTCAAGGCGTTAGTCGTGTTCAGGTGTTTTGGGGCACCTTGGTCTCTCGAATATAGTTATACCATCAATTGATGGTCACAGTACAATCGCCAACACTTAACTGACCAGATAAGAGTGTTGCTGTATGTAGATAGGGCGCAGATCGTCTAGTAACGCCCGCATTGGGGGATTGTATTTTCTAATAATCTCTTCCATTTCTTTATAATCCATGGTATCATCGTTGTAGTCCTAATTTTCCAATTTTTATGCTATATGTTATAGTTTTATACTAACTACATACTTTTGACTTTATTACCTAAACGGAAAAAGGTGTCCAATTTTCGCCGTTTAGGTAATAAAGAAAATTTAAAACGAAATTACGTGTCATAGACCTAAAGTTGGGAGAATTAGTAGGACTACAACCATGATACCATGGATTATATTATAGAGAAATGGAAAGATTTATTAGAAAACACAATCCTTACTGGACGTCGCGCGACCTCTTAAAAACAAGGCTTTTGGATAAATTGCTTCAAATGTAAGATTATGCGTTAGGGCCTCTAGCTGACGCGGGTGCACTCGGCGGGTGGATTTAGTACGACTTACCCGCTCCGTGCGCCCGCTTCACTTAGCGCTGTTCATACAATTTCTTATTAGAAGGGCGTCCGTGTCGGGTAATCTGCGTCAGCTAGCGTAGGCCTTTAAAAATACGATAATAACTGGTATTTATTCGACAGGAGGCTCGGTTCGTGTGCACATCGTCGTGGTACATTTTCCTCCGGCTGCACGGCATCCTGTGCCAGCGGCTCGGGGCGCTGCGCCGCGGAGCGCTGCAGATGGCGGAGCGCGAGGCCCGCGAGCGCGCCGCCCGGCGGCCCAGCGTCGCCGCCGCCCTGCGGCTCAAGCCCAACAGTGAGTACATCTTCCTCCGGCTGCACGGCATCCTGTGCCAGCGGCTCGGGGCGCTGCGCCGCGGAGCGCTGCAGATGGCGGAGCGCGAGGCCCGCGAGCGCGCCGCCCGGCGGCCCAGCGTCGCCGCCGCCCTGCGGCTCAAGCCCAACAGTGAGTACATCTTCCTCCGGCTGCACGGCATCCTGTGCCAGCGGCTCGGGGCGCTGCGCCGCGGAGCGCTGCAGATGGCGGAGCGCGAGGCCCGCGAGCGCGCCGCCCGGCGGCCCAGCGTCGCCGCCGCCCTGCGGCTCAAGCCCAACAGTGAGTACATCTTCCTCCGGCTGCACGGCATCCTGTGCCAGCGGCTCGGGGCGCTGCGCCGCGGAGCGCTGCAGATGGCGGAGCGCGAGGCCCGCGAGCGCGCCGCCCGGCGGCCCAGCGTCGCCGCCGCCCTGCGGCTCAAGCCCAACAGTGAGTACATCTTCCTCCGGCTGCACGGCATCCTGTGCCAGCGGCTCGGGGCGCTGCGCCGCGGAGCGCTGCAGATGGCGGAGCGCGAGGCCCGCGAGCGCGCCGCCCGGCGGCCCAGCGTCGCCGCCGCCCTGCGGCTCAAGCCCAACAGTGAGTACATCTTCCTCCGGCTGCACGGCATCCTGTGCCAGCGGCTCGGGGCGCTGCGCCGCGGAGCGCTGCAGATGGCGGAGCGCGAGGCCCGCGAGCGCGCCGCCCGGCGGCCCAGCGTCGCCGCCGCCCTGCGGCTCAAGCCCAACAGTGAGTACATCTTCCTCCGGCTGCACGGCATCCTGTGCCAGCGGCTCGGGGCGCTGCGCCGCGGAGCGCTGCAGATGGCGGAGCGCGAGGCCCGCGAGCGCGCCGCCCGGCGGCCCAGCGTCGCCGCCGCCCTGCGGCTCAAGCCCAACAGTGAGTACATCTTCCTCCGGCTGCACGGCATCCTGTGCCAGCGGCTCGGGGCGCTGCGCCGCGGAGCGCTGCAGATGGCGGAGCGCGAGGCCCGCGAGCGCGCCGCCCGGCGGCCCAGCGTCGCCGCCGCCCTGCGGCTCAAGCCCAACAGTGAGTACATCTTCCTCCGGCTGCACGGCATCCTGTGCCAGCGGCTCGGGGCGCTGCGCCGCGGAGCGCTGCAGATGGCGGAGCGCGAGGCCCGCGAGCGCGCCGCCCGGCGGCCCAGCGTCGCCGCCGCCCTGCGGCTCAAGCCCAACAGTGAGTACATCTTCCTCCGGCTGCACGGCATCCTGTGCCAGCGGCTCGGGGCGCTGCGCCGCGGAGCGCTGCAGATGGCGGAGCGCGAGGCCCGCGAGCGCGCCGCCCGGCGGCCCAGCGTCGCCGCCGCCCTGCGGCTCAAGCCCAACAGTGAGTACATCTTCCTCCGGCTGCACGGCATCCTGTGCCAGCGGCTCGGGGCGCTGCGCCGCGGAGCGCTGCAGATGGCGGAGCGCGAGGCCCGCGAGCGCGCCGCCCGGCGGCCCAGCGTCGCCGCCGCCCTGCGGCTCAAGCCCAACAGTGAGTACATCTTCCTCCGGCTGCACGGCATCCTGTGCCAGCGGCTCGGGGCGCTGCGCCGCGGAGCGCTGCAGATGGCGGAGCGCGAGGCCCGCGAGCGCGCCGCCCGGCGGCCCAGCGTCGCCGCCGCCCTGCGGCTCAAGCCCAACAGTGAGTACATCTTCCTCCGGCTGCACGGCATCCTGTGCCAGCGGCTCGGGGCGCTGCGCCGCGGAGCGCTGCAGATGGCGGAGCGCGAGGCCCGCGAGCGCGCCGCCCGGCGGCCCAGCGTCGCCGCCGCCCTGCGGCTCAAGCCCAACAGTGAGTACATCTTCCTCCGGCTGCACGGCATCCTGTGCCAGCGGCTCGGGGCGCTGCGCCGCGGAGCGCTGCAGATGGCGGAGCGCGAGGCCCGCGAGCGCGCCGCCCGGCGGCCCAGCGTCGCCGCCGCCCTGCGGCTCAAGCCCAACAGTGAGTACATCTTCCTCCGGCTGCACGGCATCCTGTGCCAGCGGCTCGGGGCGCTGCGCCGCGGAGCGCTGCAGATGGCGGAGCGCGAGGCCCGCGAGCGCGCCGCCCGGCGGCCCAGCGTCGCCGCCGCCCTGCGGCTCAAGCCCAACAGTGAGTACATCTTCCTCCGGCTGCACGGCATCCTGTGCCAGCGGCTCGGGGCGCTGCGCCGCGGAGCGCTGCAGATGGCGGAGCGCGAGGCCCGCGAGCGCGCCGCCCGGCGGCCCAGCGTCGCCGCCGCCCTGCGGCTCAAGCCCAACAGTGAGTACATCTTCCTCCGGCTGCACGGCATCCTGTGCCAGCGGCTCGGGGCGCTGCGCCGCGGAGCGCTGCAGATGGCGGAGCGCGAGGCCCGCGAGCGCGCCGCCCGGCGGCCCAGCGTCGCCGCCGCCCTGCGGCTCAAGCCCAACAGTGAGTACATCTTCCTCCGGCTGCACGGCATCCTGTGCCAGCGGCTCGGGGCGCTGCGCCGCGGAGCGCTGCAGATGGCGGAGCGCGAGGCCCGCGAGCGCGCCGCCCGGCGGCCCAGCGTCGCCGCCGCCCTGCGGCTCAAGCCCAACAGTGAGTACATCTTCCTCCGGCTGCACGGCATCCTGTGCCAGCGGCTCGGGGCGCTGCGCCGCGGAGCGCTGCAGATGGCGGAGCGCGAGGCCCGCGAGCGCGCCGCCCGGCGGCCCAGCGTCGCCGCCGCCCTGCGGCTCAAGCCCAACAGTGAGTACATCTTCCTCCGGCTGCACGGCATCCTGTGCCAGCGGCTCGGGGCGCTGCGCCGCGGAGCGCTGCAGATGGCGGAGCGCGAGGCCCGCGAGCGCGCCGCCCGGCGGCCCAGCGTCGCCGCCGCCCTGCGGCTCAAGCCCAACAGTGAGTACATCTTCCTCCGGCTGCACGGCATCCTGTGCCAGCGGCTCGGGGCGCTGCGCCGCGGAGCGCTGCAGATGGCGGAGCGCGAGGCCCGCGAGCGCGCCGCCCGGCGGCCCAGCGTCGCCGCCGCCCTGCGGCTCAAGCCCAACAGTGAGTACATCTTCCTCCGGCTGCACGGCATCCTGTGCCAGCGGCTCGGGGCGCTGCGCCGCGGAGCGCTGCAGATGGCGGAGCGCGAGGCCCGCGAGCGCGCCGCCCGGCGGCCCAGCGTCGCCGCCGCCCTGCGGCTCAAGCCCAACAGTGAGTACATCTTCCTCCGGCTGCACGGCATCCTGTGCCAGCGGCTCGGGGCGCTGCGCCGCGGAGCGCTGCAGATGGCGGAGCGCGAGGCCCGCGAGCGCGCCGCCCGGCGGCCCAGCGTCGCCGCCGCCCTGCGGCTCAAGCCCAACAGTGAGTACATCTTCCTCCGGCTGCACGGCATCCTGTGCCAGCGGCTCGGGGCGCTGCGCCGCGGAGCGCTGCAGATGGCGGAGCGCGAGGCCCGCGAGCGCGCCGCCCGGCGGCCCAGCGTCGCCGCCGCCCTGCGGCTCAAGCCCAACAGTGAGTACATCTTCCTCCGGCTGCACGGCATCCTGTGCCAGCGGCTCGGGGCGCTGCGCCGCGGAGCGCTGCAGATGGCGGAGCGCGAGGCCCGCGAGCGCGCCGCCCGGCGGCCCAGCGTCGCCGCCGCCCTGCGGCTCAAGCCCAACAGTGAGTACATCTTCCTCCGGCTGCACGGCATCCTGTGCCAGCGGCTCGGGGCGCTGCGCCGCGGAGCGCTGCAGATGGCGGAGCGCGAGGCCCGCGAGCGCGCCGCCCGGCGGCCCAGCGTCGCCGCCGCCCTGCGGCTCAAGCCCAACAGTGAGTACTACCACTGATTATAAATACTAAATAATAGTAAATAATAGTAGATTACATACCTAGGCCGTTTAAGTGGGAAATGCCTCGGATTCCATGTAATTGTCGGCCGAGGCGAAGCCGAGGTCGACTAACATGTGATCCCGAGGCTTTCCCATTTACCGGCCGAGGTTTGTATATTATTTTTCTGATATTAAATTGCAACGGTTAACAATCACGTATTTTTTATCACAATAGGCGTGACATGTTTCGTCTGCGTCGGGCAGACCTCGTCGGACAGACAGAGTGGTGTTATGTCTGCCCGACGCAGACGAAACATGTAACGCCTATTGTGATAAAAATACGTGAGTGTTAACCGTTGCAATTTAATATCAGTATGTCTCACGAAAGTTTATATTATATTATTTTTCTGCTCGACTGAACAGGCAGGCGGCAATTTAGTTTTGCGTAAAGTGGCGTTTGCCGGCCGGAAAGCAGAAATAGTAGTTTTCATCACACCTGCTCGTAAATGGTGATATTATATGCAAGCATACTTATACTTAAAGAGCTGTATTATTCCCATGGTTTTAAAGGATTCTCATACTACTTTACCGCCCGCCTGGAGCTCGCGGAGGACCCGCCCCGCACGCGCTCGCAGCACGTAGTCACTCC
The DNA here is from genome assembly GCA_949128165.1 of Lathronympha strigana. NCBI lineage: Eukaryota > Metazoa > Arthropoda > Insecta > Lepidoptera > Tortricidae > Lathronympha > Lathronympha strigana. Next base: position 7,980,108 of record OX421926.1, on the reverse strand, counting down.
GGAGTACTGTGGACTGTGCAACTACACTACCGCTTATCATTTTTGTTTCTTTAACTGTATAGAGTTTATTTATTTCCTCGCAAATGTGATGAAAAACATTGTGTGTACCACGGGCAGTAAGGGCATTACTAACTCGGGTCATTTAAAGCCCTCCGCCTACGGCGTCGGGCTTCAATAGACCCTCGTAAGTAATGCCCTTCTTACCGCCCTAGATGCACAATGTACTATTATGCAACATTGATATAATAAGGGTTCTTAAAACTTGAGGGTCGCCGTTACAAAACGAGGCAAAGCCAAGTTTTGTAATAATAGACCCGAAAGTTTCAAGAACTAATTATGAGCTGTTGCATACCCTAGTTTTTCTACGACAGCTAAAATAGCGTAAAAAGCAAAATGTAGAAACCGTATGTCGAATACTATTTTGTCCTAAAATATAATGGCATACTAAAAGTGGGTTAGGTTAGGTTCGGACTATGTCCGAATATTCGGACAAATCAAATTATGCGAAAATCGACTATAGAATGACAGTTTATGCGTAAAACCAATTATGACTATACTGGTTATGCCTTATGCCAAACCAAATAGAATTATTATTCCTAGAATACATAATAACATTGTCATAATATTTAAGACTTACCAGCGGACGCGTCATCGCCCGCCGAATACTACCCGGCGCTGCTGGAGCTGGTGCGCGGCGTGCTGGACGGCAACACGGAGGCCACGGCGTACGAGGACGCGGCGCGGGAGATGTTCGGCATCCACGCCTACCCGGCCTACACGCTCGACAAGCTCGTGTGGAACGCCGTGCGACAGGTACGGAATACCCGCCCTGATAATACCCTTACATTTCGACAATTTCTTCACTTAGTTTGCTGCTATTGGAAACAATCGCGTCTAATATTCAAAATCGCTGAGACAATGATGAAAAACGTGCGATGTGCAAAAACAGATCCACTGTGTTGATACACGCATGCTGCCTTCCTACTGAAGTCTCTATATACACTTTATACTAAAGTTTTTGCACAATTTTATAACATGAGACATTTGTTCAATGAATATACCCAAAGGTGGTAATTCATTTGCGCGAATGCAAAAACTTTCGTATGAAAAATGTCTCGTGCACATTTATTTTAACTTAGGTACTCATTCACCATAATAGCACAGTGTAAGGACTCTATACAGTGGACAAGGTTCATAGAACCTAATCGTTCGGCGTCTTGGCTTGTCCGAAACTCAGGGCTGTCACAAATCTTTCGTGACATGTTTTATTTTTTTTTATCTTGCGACATCCGCTATTGAGATTTGTTTCTTTTTTTGTTGTTATTTCTCGGAAAATCAATTTGTAACAAAATCAAGATTGTACAATAACTAGGTACCTATTGTAAAAATCGGTGCCATCTTGGATTTTGTAAGTTTAACTCCGATTTGGATAAAAATCTATATCTGACGCTCCAGTGGGGTCAATAACATGAATCTGGTGTCAAAATTGGAAAATATTGTAAAAACCGACCCCATCTTGGATTTTGTGAGATTAACTCTGAATTAGATAAAATTCGATATCTGAGGATCCGGTGGGGTCCATAACATGAATCTGGACTCAAAATTGTAAAATGTTGTAAAAACCGACGCCATCTTGGATTTTGTAAGATCAACTCCGATTTGGATAAAAATCGATATCTGATGATCCGGCGGGATCCTTAACATGAGTCCAGAATCAAAATAGCAAAATATTTTTAAAAATGACGCCATCTTAGATTTTTTAATATTAACTCCGATTTTGATAAAAATCGATATCTGAGGATCCGGCGGGATGATTAACATGAATCTAGAGTCAAAATTGTAAAATTTTGTAAAAACCGACGCCATCTTGGATTTTGTGATATTAACTCCGATTTGGATAAAAATCGATATCTGATGATCCGGCGGCGTCGGTTTTTACAATATTTTAAAATTTTGACTCTAGATTCATGTTAATCACCCCGCTGGATCCTTAGATATCGATTTTTATTCAAATCGGAGTTAAACTTACAAAATCCAAGATGGCGTCGGTTTATATAATATTTTACAGGTTTCACTCTGGATTTATGTTAAAGACCCCGCCGGATAGTCAGATATCAATTTTTATCCAAATCGGAGTTAATCTTACAAAATCCAAGATGGCGTCGGTTTTTACAATATTTTACAGTCTTCACTCTGGATTTATGTTGAGGACCCCGCCGGATAGTCAGATATCGATTTTTATCTAAATCGGAGTTAATCTTACAAATTTCAAGATGGCGTCGGTTTTTAAAATATTCTATAATTTTGACTCTGAATTCTTGTTAAAGACCCCGCTGGATCGTCAGATATCGATTTTTATCCAAATCGTAGTTGATCTTACAAAATCCAAGATCGCGTCGGTTTTAACAATATTTTACAATTTTGAGTTTAAATTCATAGTACAGACTTATGGACCCCACCGGAACGTCAGGTATCATTTTTTATCCAAATCGGAGTAAATCTTACAAAATCCAAGATGGCGTCGGTTGTACAATATTTTACCATTTTGGCTCTAGATTCATGTTAAGGACCCCACCGGATCCTCAGATATCGAATTTTATCTAAATCGGAGTTAATCTCACAAAATCCAAGATGGCGTCGGTTTTTAAAATATTTTACAGTTTTTATTCTGGATTCATGTTACGGACCCCGCCGGATCGTCAGATATCGATTTTTATCAAAATCGGAGTTGATCTTACAAAATCCAAAATGGCGTCGGTTTTTACAATACTTTACAATTTTGACTCTGGAATCATGTTAGGGACCCCGCCGGATCGTCAGATATCGATTTTTATCAAAATTGGAGTAAACTTTACAAAATCCAAGATGGCGTCGGTATTTACAATATTTTACAATTTTGACTCTGGAATCATGTTAGGGACCCCGCCGGATCGTCAGATATCGATTTTTATCCAAATCGGAGTTAATCTTATAAAATCTAAGATGGCGTCGGTTTTTACAATATTTTACAGTCTTCACTCTGGATTTATGTTAAGGACCCCGCCGGATAGTCAGATATCAATTTTTATCCTAATCGGAGTTAATCTTACAAAATCCAAGATGGCGTCGGTTTTTACAATATTTTACAGTCTTCACTCTGGATTTATGTTAAGGACCCCGCCGGATAGTCAGATATCGATTTTTATCTAAATCGGAGTTAACCTTACAAAATTCAAGATGGCGTCGGTTTTTAAAATATTCTATAATTTTGACTCTGAATTCTTGTTAAAGACCCCGCTGGATCGTCAGATATCGATTTTTATCCAAATCGGAGTAAATCTTACAAAATCCAAGATGGCGTCGGTTTTACAATATTTTACCATTTTGACTCTAGATTCATGTTAAGGACCCCACCGGATCCTCAGATATCGAATTTTATCTAAATCTGAGTTAATCTCACAAAATCCAAGATGGCGTCGGTTTTTAAAATATTTTACAGTTTTTATTCTGGATTCATGTTACGGACCCCGCCGGATCGTCAGATATCGATTTTTATCAAAATGGGAGTTGATCTTACAAAATCCAAAATGGCGTCGGTTTTTACAATATTTTACAATTTTGACTCTGGAATCATGTTAGGGACCCCGCCGGATCGTCAGATATCGATTTTAATCCAAATTGGAGTAAACTTTACAAAATCCAAAATGGCGTCAGTTTTACAATATTTCAAAATTAACAATAAACTCGTCGCAGCCACAAATACTGATTTCCCGAGAAATTACAACTAACAAATCACGTTCTAAAATGGCGTACCTCCCTATGTTATTAATTCACCTATCAAAATACTATAACTTGACAGCCCCGAAAATAGACCTCACAATCTGTATGGAGTTTGTGAGGAAATCCCCCTCCGCCCGCTTCCCCGCATACCCCCATCATTGACCCGAAAATCGCCGGAGCTGACTCACTGTATAGAGTCCTTACACTGTGATTATAGTATCCTAGTTCAAGGATTGTAATGTGTTGTGTGATTCCAGTTGCAGCGCTGCGTGTCGGAGCCGTGGTCACTGCGCGCGTGCGAGCTGGCGGCGCGCGGCGGCATGCGCGGCGCGCTGTCGTACGTGCGCCGCGCGCAGCGGTTCCTGCACAAGGAGCACACGGCCTTCCTCATCAAACTGGTGAGTGGCCCGGTGTCTACACTCTACAGCCGTGCTCGCTGCGAGCTGGCGGCGCGCGGCGGCATGCGCGGCGCGCTGTCGTACGTGCGCCGCGCGCAGCGGTTCCTGCACAAGGAGCACACGGCCTTCCTCATCAAACTGGTGAGTGGCCCGGTGTCTACACTCTACAGCCGTGCTCGCTGCGAGCTGGCGGCGCGCGGCGGCATGCGCGGCGCGCTGTCGTACGTGCGCCGCGCGCAGCGGTTCCTGCACAAGGAGCACACGGCCTTCCTCATCAAACTGGTGAGTGGCCCGGTGTCTACACTCTACAGCCGTGCTCGCTGCGAGCTGGCGGCGCGCGGCGGCATGCGCGGCGCGCTGTCGTACGTGCGCCGCGCGCAGCGGTTCCTGCACAAGGAGCACACGGCCTTCCTCATCAAACTGGTGAGTGGCCCGGTGTCTACACTCTACAGCCGTGCTCGCTGCGAGCTGGCGGCGCGCGGCGGCATGCGCGGCGCGCTGTCGTACGTGCGCCGCGCGCAGCGGTTCCTGCACAAGGAGCACACGGCCTTCCTCATCAAACTGGTGAGTGGCCCGGTGTCTACACTCTACAGCCGTGCTCGCTGCGAGCTGGCGGCGCGCGGCGGCATGCGCGGCGCGCTGTCGTACGTGCGCCGCGCGCAGCGGTTCCTGCACAAGGAGCACACGGCCTTCCTCATCAAACTGGTGAGTGGCCCGGTGTCTACACTCTACAGCCGTGCTCGCTGCGAGCTGGCGGCGCGCGGCGGCATGCGCGGCGCGCTGTCGTACGTGCGCCGCGCGCAGCGGTTCCTGCACAAGGAGCACACGGCCTTCCTCATCAAACTGGTGAGTGGCCCGGTGTCTACACTCTACAGCCGTGCTCGCTGCGAGCTGGCGGCGCGCGGCGGCATGCGCGGCGCGCTGTCGTACGTGCGCCGCGCGCAGCGGTTCCTGCACAAGGAGCACACGGCCTTCCTCATCAAACTGGTGAGTGGCCCGGTGTCTACACTCTACAGCCGTGCTCGCTGCGAGCTGGCGGCGCGCGGCGGCATGCGCGGCGCGCTGTCGTACGTGCGCCGCGCGCAGCGGTTCCTGCACAAGGAGCACACGGCCTTCCTCATCAAACTGGTGAGTGGCCCGGTGTCTACACTCTACAGCCGTGCTCGCTGCGAGCTGGCGGCGCGCGGCGGCATGCGCGGCGCGCTGTCGTACGTGCGCCGCGCGCAGCGGTTCCTGCACAAGGAGCACACGGCCTTCCTCATCAAACTGGTGAGTGGCCCGGTGTCTACACTCTACAGCCGTGCTCGCTGCGAGCTGGCGGCGCGCGGCGGCATGCGCGGCGCGCTGTCGTACGTGCGCCGCGCGCAGCGGTTCCTGCACAAGGAGCACACGGCCTTCCTCATCAAACTGGTGAGTGGCCCGGTGTCTACACTCTACAGCCGTGCTCGCTGCGAGCTGGCGGCGCGCGGCGGCATGCGCGGCGCGCTGTCGTAATACTACAGACAACGTTATAATGTATACTTTTTAAATATCGCTGTCAGTCATCTAATTGACATAGAAGTGCTGGAGTAGAAAAAGATAAATAAACATATTTACGTGAGTTGTTTGTTTCCCAGTACGGTGGAGACGAGTGCCGCGTGTCCTTCGAGCTGCTGGAGAGTGGCGGTGAGGGCCGCGCCTCCCCGCACCACGACTCCTCGCGGCTGTCGCCCACGCACCAGGTACGTGCTGTCTCTACCGCTACACTGCGGCTGTAGCTAGCCTCCGACACTACTATCACGGCGTAGGGATGTATTCCATACAGTGAGGTAACTTCATACACGGCCAGCGGCGAGGCTCGGTGCTCGTGCTGAGGCTCAGGGTTGTCAAAAACTATGCGAAAGATATTACAGTCTGATTGGCAAACTAATTTCCATTTTATACCCCTTAAAATAGACCGAAGAATTTGTATGAAAATTCGGCGGCATTTCCTCTCCGCGCGCCCCCCATCGATGACCCAGAAATCTGTGCTACTATGAATTTCAAAGATATATGCGCGTCCTTAACTTATCAACATAGATATATAATAAATAATTGGACACCCTATCACTCGAAAAAATGACGCACGAAGTGCTGCACTTGCGGCAATTTTTCATATAGTCTTGTTTCGAATGTGACGTTTCGTTAAGTGCCAACGGCGTACAAAGTTTTAACAGTATTAGTAGTTCTATGTATGAATTCGACACATAACAATTACGTCAGTAAGTTTTGCAAACATTTATTTTTTTGAATAGTTCGCTAATGTCATTCTTCAGACTTTCTGTCTATTTCTTTTAATAATCAAATCAATGCTTACAAATTATAGAAAGTGTCTAAAAAAATGTACTACAGGGTTCGAATTTTTTATAAATAATTTCATTCATAAATTGCCCATGCACTTTAAACGCGTGTATATACATGTTTACAATGGGAGTTACCGTACTGTCGCTCACCAGGCGGCGTCACTCATGCGTGGGTTTTGTGTTAGTATGAGAGAACTGTCAAAGTGACGTTTGAAATTTTCCCGTTGGACCCACGTTCCACTAGCGCCCCTAGCGGAAAATCGACTCGCGGTAGTCCTCATTGCGTAGGATTGTTTGTTACCATACTTATATTCCAAATGACAATGATGTGTTCAATTTGCAAAAATAATAGTTGATTACGTACAAGGTAAAGTGATGTCTCAGATTTTTGTTCGAAAAAAGGGAGGCATACAGAGTTGTTTTGAAATGTAGTACACTATTTGGTTTGTCAGAGTACATGTGTGTTTGTGTTCCAGTCGCGACCTGGCGCGCCGAACGGGTCGCCCGTGCCGCGGCTCGCGGCCTGGGCGCTGTACACGGAGCGGTACGCGCGCGCGGGCGGGGGCGCGGGCGGGCCGCAGCGCGCGCCGGCCGCCAACAAGCCGGTGTTCCTCGCGCGCAACGCGGCCCGCTGCGGCGCGCGCCCCGCCGCCAACGTGGCGCCCGGCGACGCGGCCGACTGCGGCGCGCACAACCCGCGCGGCAAGCGCAAGCCCGTGCGGCTCGTCGACCGCGCCGAGGCCACGCTGCTCGAGGGCATCAGGTACACACGCCACCATACTGCTGCTGGAGGACTCCAGCGCCGCCAACGTGGCGCCCGGCGACGCGGCCGACTGCGGCGCGCACAACCCGCGCGGCAAGCGCAAGCCCGTGCGGCTCGTCGACCGCGCCGAGGCCACGCTGCTCGAGGGCATCAGGTACACACGCCACCATACTGCTGCTGGAGGACTCCAGCGCCGCCAACGTGGCGCCCGGCGACGCGGCCGACTGCGGCGCGCACAACCCGCGCGGCAAGCGCAAGCCCGTGCGGCTCGTCGACCGCGCCGAGGCCACGCTGCTCGAGGGCATCAGGTACACACGCCACCATACTGCTGCTGGAGGACTCCAGCGCCGCCAACGTGGCGCCCGGCGACGCGGCCGACTGCGGCGCGCACAACCCGCGCGGCAAGCGCAAGCCCGTGCGGCTCGTCGACCGCGCCGAGGCCACGCTGCTCGAGGGCATCAGGTACACACGCCACCATACTGCTGCTGGAGGACTCCAGCGCCGCCAACGTGGCGCCCGGCGACGCGGCCGACTGCGGCGCGCACAACCCGCGCGGCAAGCGCAAGCCCGTGCGGCTCGTCGACCGCGCCGAGGCCACGCTGCTCGAGGGCATCAGGTACACACGCCACCATACTGCTGCTGGAGGACTCCAGCGCCGCCAACGTGGCGCCCGGCGACGCGGCCGACTGCGGCGCGCACAACCCGCGCGGCAAGCGCAAGCCCGTGCGGCTCGTCGACCGCGCCGAGGCCACGCTGCTCGAGGGCATCAGGTACACACGCCACCATACTGCTGCTGGAGGACTCAGTCTCACAGTCGGCTGTGGCAGTCATCGAAAAGCCTCGCTTAAAACGCCAACAGGTGGAACTTCACAGAGCGTTCTAAAAGTTGACTAATAGTCCGCTCAAACGTGACCTCGACCCCTATATCTGAAAAACCCGAACCCTTGATCAATTTGACTCATATTTGAACTTAAAAAAAAATTCTCTAAACCACGTTTCACAACCATCACGTTTCCAAATGTACAGTTATCGTCAAACAAATCTATGTATATGTACTATCGCGTTTAAACTTGCATGGGCAATTTATGAAGGAATTCATTCATTCATAAATTGACCATGCAAATTTGAACGCGTGTGTACAAACGCCAAATTATTCTAATAAACGAAAAACTCTCTCGTTCAAAATACGGTCTTACACATAATTAGGAGCTATAAGTGCAAAAAAAAACATTTAATTAACATTTCTTATGTAAAATATTTATCAATGTAAGTGTTTACATTGTCTCCTAGTACCTTTAGTACAACCTTTATTTAATTTGGAGCTGATTTGATCCGTGTAAAATTGTCTTTAAATTCAATTCTACATGATGAAACAAATTACCGTTTGACCACCATGATATAACTAATGGCTGCATTATATGTTCTGATCGCTTCACAACCATCACCCATTCCCCCACTACAAAAAAATTCTAACCTAATACACTTTTTCAGATTGGTCGCGTCCCGGCCCCACCACCTATACCGCGGCGGCGCGCTGTCGGCCGCGCGCGCCAGCCACGAGCAACTGCACGCCAAGCGACGCGCCAAGTTCAAGGCCTGGCTGCAACAGCAGGCTTACCGATGATGCGTCCACACCATACAGACGCTGAACAAACCCCGCTACACACCCTAAATCTGTGCCTGACCACTAGATGGCGCTAGGACACCCAAAAATACTTAGTGACAGGATGTCGCCAAAACTCTGACAATTGTCAAATGTTAACTTCATATGTTATCCTGGCGGGTTAGCATGGTTGCCATTTTATCGCTTATCACGCTATGCGTCACTTTCGCACGTACATACTTGTTAGAACGTGACAGCAACGTCGGTAAACGATAAAAACCCGACCATCATAGACTAGCTGGGGCACCGTCTCAGCTGTCAATTTGAGGCACGGTTTTTAGATCGCGTTTTTTTTTTCAATGCTAGTATGTCCAAGAAATACAGTTGACAACTAAAACTCACTGATTTGGGTTTATAAATTATATTATAGTTGTCGAAAATATATTTATTTATCTTGATTTCACGCAAAGATTTTGTTTAAGTGAAATGCCAATGGGAGCTACCGTATTGTCGCTCACCAGGCGCCACTCATGCGTGGGTCCTGTGTCAGTATGAGAGAATTGTCAAAGTGACGTTTGAAATGTTCCCGCAGGACCCACGTTCCACTAGCGTCCCTAGCGGAAAATCGACTCGCGGTAATCCTCATTGAAAAATATCTTTATATCAATTCAGTATTAAAATAAAGCGACATTATACAATTAACAGTGAGTTTTTGTTGTCAATTGACGAATACCTTTTCCAGTCTCCATACAATAGTATGAATGAATGTAAAACTTGATATACATTTTTTCACGGTAAATGTTATTGAATATATGTCCTAATAGATGTTTTACAAATCAGTAGAATACCGTATGTGAACTATAACCTTCCGCTGATTTTGACTCGAATTTCTACGTCTATTGAGGGGTGTCATGTTCAAAATTCTTAATTTTAAGACAGAGTGAGAATATTGTTTATGTAAATACGCGTGTTATCAATTCTTGCGTAGCAAGAGGCTATATTATAAGTAAGTCCCGCTTATTCGTGATAATTTAAGAATCTACATGTGATTTTAATGTGATAACGCACTATATTAAAAAATTATAGTCCTTATAGGCGGGACTTGGCGCTTTTGTCAATTTATTTATTTGTAACATGAACTTTTTTATATCTTCTTGTGATACATACATGTTAGATTCAATAACGCCTACCGATGTCACAAATTGTACATACATTGTAATATACCTGTCAATTATGTGGTGGCAACATAATATCAAGCACAATGGAAACCGAACCTTATATCTATGTGAATAAGTCCACTGTTATAATGAACATGTAGAAACTTTGCTACTTGGAATATTCTAGGTTTACCCTCCGGTTCAATCGTCCAAATGATTTAGCATAAACCTAGAAACGATATTCTCGCTCTAATGATACTGGTTTTAAAGTCGGTCCAAATAAGGGCACAGGGTATTTACGTACATGCGTCAAATTAAACAATATTCTGGGCCGGTTTTAGCCAATGCATTTGTAAAGGGGTAATCTCATTTTTACTGTTTTTTTCGCTGAACCACGTTTTAGGGGTGATGCCTAGTATAAGATGGCGGCGACCGGAAGTGTGACGTCATTACCGCTTGCCGCCGGATCTCTATAAAGTACAGTGTGTCAGTGTATATAGCAGAGTGACCGTTAGTGTTGTTGAAGAACCAATCTTGTTAATTTGTGAAGAAAAAATGACTTGTCAAGAGAAATAAATATTATTATATTTATAATACACTGGTTTTATTGAGTTGAGCCTAAAATGACCCATCTGTTTGAGAAACAATGCATTGAAAAGTATTAACCTTTTACCGCATATATCTCATCTCATGTCATTTATTTATTTAATTAATTTATTTAATGATTTATTTTTGTAACACAGTATTACAGTCATACAACTAAGACACCGTGAAACTACACAAACAAACAACAACTACTACAAAGTACAATAACATTGCTGATACTATTTTAGTACACATTATTTAAATATACTGGACACCCTATCATCCATCGCCTCACATAACCCCACCATGACCTCGCCATGTCATATTATGACATGTTAGGTATTTGTTTAAAATTTAAACTGTAACAGCTGTCAATCAAGTTGTATTTGTAAGGGCCAAATATGGAACAGTATGCGGTAGAGGGTAAAATTTTTCGCCGCTAATAACGGACCTCCGCTAGCTGACGCGGCTTACCCGGAACGAACGCCTTGAAATTGTATGAACAGCGCTAAGTGAAGCGGGCCCGCGGAGCGGGTGCGCCATACTAAATCCACCCACCGCGTGCACCCGCACCAGCTAGCGTTGGCCCTAATATATAGAGGTAGTAGCACAAACAATAATAAATATCACACGACACCGTTATTTCATTCAAGTTGTGTCCGAACGGCGGGGTAATCGGATATATACCTAAACTTGCACCATGTTTGAAGACATGTGGCCTACCGTACGGTGACTGAAAGAAACTGTAAAAATATCTGCACCGCTATACCGTAGTCCGTAGCGTAAGTGGCTTCTAGCTCTCCCTGCGATAGAGGCGCCTTGCACTGATATGTAGCGCCATCTCGTCGCCGAGATGTGTACTTATAGCACATAGATTGGTTCATCGTTGCGTGATTATCGGATTGCTAACGAAGGGATGTAATAGTTTCTACCTCAGACGCTAGATGGAGCAAATATGAAAACTTGTAGACTGATTGTGGATAAATTGATTATTAGGGTCATCAGCCCGGCCCGGCTCGGATTCGAATTAAAATATTCTATTGATCTAGCCACCTGCCAAATTTTACGACGATCCAATCAACGATACTCGATTTATCGTCAAACAAACATACAAACACCAATTGTTTCAGTAGAATTGGGAGAACTTCGCTCGCTGGTTTATATATTCGCGTCAAATTAATACACCTTTCATTCATGCTTCCATTTTCTATGGGCAAAACTACAAAACGCTAAGAGAATAAATTATATTTGTTCCATTATTAGAATCTGACATCACAGTTCGTTGAAACGTAACCCGATCTTATCAAGGCTCAGTAATATTGTTATCATTGATCTCCGGAAATACTGAACTGATTAACATATGCAAGAACTCTTATCTGTTACCTACAGTCAGAAGCAGAAATAGCTAAGCGGACAAGGTGTTCAAAATCATCTTGGCATGATCTTATCGTTGTGACAACTTAGTGGTTCACCCGAACTTAAACTCGCGACCCCTGTATCTCAGCAACCCCTTTACCGATTTGGCTCATGTCCGAGTTTAAATTCTATGATCCGATGAACGATATTAGAGTTATCGTCGAACAACATACATACATACAAATGACGAAGTAGTTTGTGAGAACTCCGCTAACTCGTTCAACTATAATAGTTTTTGAGATATTCAATAATAGTATATTACTGCAGAGGCCGTGAAGTAAGACATTGCAGTTTGTGGTAGACGGCCGAGGCGTAGACGAGGCCGGATTAAACAAGTCCTGCAATCTCTCTTCCGGCCGAGGCTTGTATAGTGCTTTTCTCAAACATTGTAGGGAAATATTAAATTTAAAACAACTACTAGGTAAATAGGTTAATAAGGAAAAAAAAAAATTTGCCACCTTATTATTTTTTAAATATGCAATTTGAATGAACTATTCGAGCACCATGTTTAACCGCACATAAATATACATAGAAACATAGAATTTGTTTTTTTAATGTCGCAAGTATCATTTACATACATTTTCCTTTGTCAGTTTAGTGTTAGTACGCAAATTAAAAAAGTTAGAGCAGCGGACAATAATGTTTCGTTCATACTTACGCCATACATTACTTCACGGACGCTGGCCAAGAAGTAAATGGGGGGAGCCGTAAACAAGGAACTTCATGTCTTCATTTCGTGACATAAATGCATACATTTACGATCATTTATTTTATTTTATTTTTATTTATTTAGAACACAAACAGTCATAAAAAAAACATGAGATAACGTACATATAGTGTACAGATAGAAACACAACAATAAAAAAGACCTGGAGGTTCATAAAAGAATATCAAATGTTGTTAACCAAAGAAAGTATAGGTAGTTGTAAGTAACAAAACAGTATCAAACAAAGCAAAAAGTTATACTATAATAATTTACGCTTAACTAACGTTTTAAGACTAAACATCGAATTATGAAAGGGATGCTTCAAGGGATCAAAAAGATGCTTATTATAGTAACTTGGTACTCGTCTGAAAAAGGTATGTCTGGAATAATCATGTTTGAGAAAATAAACTTATTTGCTCTACCAGTGTAAAGGGTTACCAAACTATGCTGCTGTGTTTTCACATGTGCTAACATGACTAATTTTAAACTGTGTCGTGCTTGACATTTACTTTGGTGTATCTCTAAAGAACCTTTTACAGTGTACCTAATATTGATTTATTTCGTACGAAAAAAAAACCCCACAAAAAGCTATATACCACGTAGCTTCTATTACATGTTAATGTATAAAACGTGTTGAATTTAACGAAAAAGAAACGGTGTATAAAATAGTACAATTACAGTACAATTCACTTTTTTTGTTGTATAAAATTGGACCTTAGCAATCTATCACTGAGCAAGAAAGGTGTCCGTACGGACTGCCATTTTGTTACTTTGTGTCACTTAATCAAAACGATACGCAGGGCTCTTTTCACTTTTCACATGGACACACTTTTTGACCGATGAGCGCTCTCTGAATTAAATTATAGGTTCGTGAATGGGAATGGAAAAGCACAAACTCAATTAAATGTCATAATCGTGTAATAAAACTAATAAACATAACATAACAATGTCAAAGTTTGACATAAACGCTGAAAAATACATTTTGGAAGCCAGCCAGCGTTACAATATAAACATATACTGAATATTAATACTTAAGAATACACTTAAAAACGTACAAAAATATGCCGCCATCATAGATTCGAGATAAACCTTAAAACTCGGTTATTCGCATAATGACTGGAACGCAAAATGACAAGGCCCATAAAAGGACACATATCGATTTAAATCTAAAGTGCTGCGACGGTATCTAGCTGTCGAGATAGTCACCTGACATTTTCTAATTGTTCAGATATTAAATTTTAAATTTTACGGTTGACTAAATCAAATCCGCAACGTAGGCTTCGTCAAACATAGATCAGCAGCAGGCATCGTCATCACACAAACAATATTCCGCAACAGGCTTCGTCATTTTCCCCTTACACTAGTTACTAAAAAAAAACTTTCTCGACTGCGAGATACGCGACTCTTGTGCTAGGACTATAGACCGCAAAATTGTCACTTTTTAATTTAACTAGATAGGTTAGGTTCGTTAGTTTCAACTAACTAAAAAAGTTATGCGGGCATTTTATGTTCGCGATGATGACTAACCTTTTTCGCGTTTCGACGCCATGTTTGTGTTTAAAACGCTTTCACTCAGACGCCACGTCACCAAAGTGTCAAAACTGAAGTTGAACTTTAGTAGTATTCATTAAGGTCTATGTTTCTCTGTGGTCCGATTAATCCGTCTTTAGCGTTGAACCCGCGGTGTCAAAAAAAACCGGGACAATCTTACACAAATCGACCTAGTCCCACGGCAAGCTCAATAAAGCTTGTGTTGTGGGTACTAAACGACGATATATATAATAGATAGATACATATAAATACTTATATACGTACAAAACATCCGTAACTCAGGAACAAATATTCGTGATAAACACACAAATAAATGCCCTGACCAGGATTCGAACCCGGGACCTCCTGCTTTGTAGGCAGGGTCATCACTACCTACTAGGCTAGGAGTAGGAGGCCGTTTAAATACAATATATATACGTCTTTCACGTGGAAATGGTTAAAACCGATGTGGCCCTTTATGGACCTTGTCATTTTGCGTACTTCATAGTCAGAGTGACCCTTACAACTAAGTAACCTGCATGTTATAACCGAGGCACTCTTAGATTATTGGAAATCGGAACTTCATTCGAAATGGTCTGAACATTAAGAGTGGATCTATTATGTCTCATATGGGACTTGACCAGGTCAGAGTTGACCAGCGCCGCCATTAGGCTAAGCTCTCCTGCTAACACTGTAGCGCAGATTAAAGATGCCAGCCTGGCAGAATTCTCTGCTGGGACTACCCCAGCACCTTTAACGCCTAGCATTTCTAGGCAGGCACCTTGGCCTGTCAAAACTGTGCCTCCACCTACAGTACCAACTTCCAGGCAAGGCATAGTACAAGTGACGTATAGATCATCACTGTTCTCCCCGCGTACTTCCATGTTAGTCGAACAATTGCTGCTTGTAACATTCTGAGCTGGATCTTGTCCAGTAGCTATAAAAATAGCTGTTACCATATTAGCGGCATGAGCGTTGTTCCCTCCTATAGATCCGGCTAAAGCAGATCCAGACAAATTCTTAATCTTATTACATCTAGAAAGAGTTCTAGCGTCAGTTTTGAATATGGTTCGTAAATTTTCCGCAGATATAGTAGTTTCGCAAACCACGCGTTTGCCTCTCCCTTTTACCCAATTGATGGCAGCAGCTTTTTTATCAGAACAGTAATTTCCTGATAGGCTTATAACTTCCATATCAGAGAAGTAAGATTTGAGCACTTTCAAGGCGTTCTCGGCGCCTTTTGAGACCATATTCATACCCATCGCATCTCCTGTTGTCGCTCTGAATCTTAGGTAAAGCGTAGCCCCGTCAACGCCTATGTGGACTTCCTGAAGCCTCGCGAAACGGGAGGTAGAATCGAAAGCCTCCTTGATAAGCGCATAGTTATCCTTATTGTCTACCCACTGTCTGCATTCATGAGCCCTAACGACATTCGGGAATCTCACAGCTGGGGCTCTGGTCATCCCAACATCTTCGACAACACTTGTGACTCCACGAGCACCAATAGCTTTTGCGCCTCTGTTCGTTGAAGCAACTAAAGCCCCTTCTGTAGTAGCCATTGGAATCATATAGGGTTTTCCATCGACTACTAAAGGGCCTGCGTATCCAACGGGCACACCAACATAGCCTATTACATTTTCGCAGCAGGCGTTTAAGACTTTGCTGTAATCGTAATTGAGATATGACAGTTGTTTTATAGCTGCATCAGTCTGGAAACGATTTCCAACGACTCTTCGGCGCAGTCTGACGCCTCTTAATGGATCTCCTAAGACCGTTTCAAGTCTGTGTAAAGGGATATGTGATTGTTCTACCAGCATGACTACTTCTTCGTCGCTTAGAGATGTGCAAGCGCCCTCCGATCTATAGATCTCTAAGCATTCTGCCATCGGCCGCTTTTTGGCATTGAGTTTTGCTGCTGACGAACTGGGGGATAACGTTGGCCACTCGGCTTCTTCCGCGCTAATGATATTATCTGTCTGCGTGGCTACTTCAGCATAAGTGTCATCTCCGACGGAAAACATCGGTTTTCTGGCAATTTTCAGCGTCTCCTCTTTCGCGACAATTTCTTTAACAACCATATCATTCATATCAATGATCCAACTCCTCTGCTCTTCGAAGAATACGAACTTGATAATCAGAGCGCATAGTAACGTGGCTATGACTATGTAATCAGCACTGACAGAGAACCATTTGAGGTAAGAGTGTAATAGCACGTTGTCTTGAGATGTCGGAGTAGAGTTCTCGTTCAAATGTCCATCCATGTTGCCACTGTTAGCTGTGAGGGTCCAACGACTAGTTAAATGGACGCAGAGCAAGCCAGCAGCCATGATCATCTTAACTTTCTGGACTACAGGGTTAGGTTTTAGATCAGTTTCAGAGAACGGACCATCCGATGAGATAGTGCCGCGGCTTGCTGCGAAATCAGCTACCAGAGACAAACAGGCTGGGTAAAAGGTCACGAACACTAAATAGTCCACAAGCAAAGCTAAACACGCGAAAGTGCACATATGTTCTAACCTTGGGACTCCTGACAACGCGCCAACTCCAACTAAAAGAGTCGCTAGCAATGTGTCCAAAGTAGCAGTCGGTCCTAGCAACGATAACGCCTTCCCCACTCGCTTGCCTTGGTCTTCCCCAGCACACCAACCGGCTTTAGCCATCCTGGCTCCCCTAGCGACGTCAGCGACGAGCAGGAACAGGAACGGCGCATCTTTTATACTCGCTAGCTCACTCCAGAACATGCTAGCGAGCGCAGATGTGAAAATAAAGCTGGCGAAAGTGGAGAACACGCCGGCTATGATGAGGAGGTACTTGGAAGCTATCGTGTGTAGATTGGAGATTTGGTAGTACGCGTATAGTAAGGCTGCGCAGCGTACGAAGGTCATGACGACGGCGTCGGCGGCTTGGTATTCTGCTTCTAAGCCAGGGCAAGCGCGAGCCCAGCCGGCGCACCGCTCGCTTCTGATCCCGGAGCCATTCCTTTCTACGCTAGCAGCACAGGCCAGCAAAGCCAGGGTGGCTACGATCACCTCCCATTGGTGGCGGGCGCAGAACTCTCCGTGAGCGCCCCAGAGCTTCATTTTTCCTGAGAGCTGCTGAGCAGCTTATGTCTGGAAAAGAAAATGGAAATCTGTATTATAAAGACATTTTTGGTGGTTATAATATTACAATACAAGGAATAACAATGCACTTTATTCAGAGAATACAGGGGTTTTTATACTAAGTTTTAATGACGCACATCATCCTTTGATGTTTGACAAATATACATTAATTTTCCTTTTGTTTAAGATATTATATACAGACAACAGTTGTTGTAATCGAATACATTATTAAACATTTTCTATTTGGCCTTGATTGCATGTGAACAGATGGTTTCACGACACACTATAGCGGCGTGATGGACAGAAAAGAGACGTTAAATAGTGCTTATTGAAATAGTTGCAAAAAGAAGGATGTTCAAAAATTTTAAAACAAGTAACGTAGACAGTACCAGCGCTCAGAAAGTACCAGTATTTGACATACTTATATGTCAAAGTCATACCTATAGATTAAATTTCAACAACGAAGCAGCGCACTTCTACGTTGTTTCCAGATTCATCAAACACAGCTTAGTTTAGGCCGATAACGATAACCTTTTTGTAGGACAAAATTGTACGTAATTTAGGGAATTTCATCCCTTCCACAAAAATATTTTAGTAATATAAAACAAAAATCAAGTCAGTTCAGTTTAACTATTTTAAAGGATGGATCATCGTCTATGCTAACCTACGAAATATCGGCTTAGTCATGTTGCACAACAGTCGAGAGCAAAGTACAGTTTTAGCTCGTATTGACCAATCAATGCAAACCTTCATTTGAACCTTCACTTTTCTTGTTTTTACTTAACTGCGAATTCTCTCGACAAAATGCCAATTTAATAAGATATGTATATTTTATAAATTTACTAAAACGGGACTTAATCGTGTACAAACTTTGGATACAAAACTTCCGACGTTTCAAGGGCGACATTGCCCCCGTGGTCCCGCCCGGAGAAAGACGAAGTCAGTACACGATTAAGCCCCGTTTTAGTAAATATTATAATGTGTGAAAATCGTGAAAGTTTAAATAAGTGATATGTATATTTGATGACCTGGACTCATTTTGTAGCGATTGGCGTGAGCATGCACTAAGCCGTGACGAATGGCGGAGCCTTTGCCCGTCAATGGGACACATCATAGTAGGCTAGTTAAAAAATATCCTGAATATAATAGTAGTTTATGTGACTGGATATCACTATAATGTAAAACAATAGAACTCGAGTGTGGGTTTATGAAACAAGACATAAGCCGACTTTCATAATAACATCACACGAGCTTCAAGCAACACAGGGAGTCGGCATAATTACCGTTACCCCTCTGTCGAAGTACAAGCCCAAATGGGCATACGCGGGTCTGTGTTGTGACTAGTGTACAGTCGCCATCAGATATATCGGAGCGTCCGAGGCGTTCAAAATGTCTGAACAAGCACTCTAACGCCTTGACAATAGAGGCGTGTTCAGATATTTGTGAGCGCCTCGGACGCTCCGATATATCTGATGGCGACTGTACACAAGAATAGATAGCAGTGTGCAAGATTTGTTAGTGTAGTTGTATCATTTTCTAGGTGTTAGTGCTGTCATTACCGATTGTATTTTGTATGTAATGTGTGAGACTGAGAAGTGCGTCTGCGTGCACGTTTCCCCCCGCCAAAAGGTGACAGCACAATTTGTACGATAGGATGTCGCTTTGCCGTCTCTCTTCCAATGTGCTGCTCGCCCGTTGCTCGAATCACACGAGTGTGTAAATGGCTGTTTTTTTACAGTCACATACACTGTTTCATGTACCCACATATCACGAGCTCGCCATAAGGATTTTAATGAAAACTTTACGGACATTCAATTTTTGTATTTCTTTTTATTTAGTTATAAACTAGTTAGTTATCCCGAATTTTTAAATTGTTCGATATCATATAACGTGTGACCTTTGTGTGACATTGTTACCCATCGACACTTCGTTTCGAACCAAACGTCATCTCGACTGATATTAAAATAGAGGTCATAGACAAAGACATAGAGTCAGTCTATGCTAAGTTTCCTAGTTTTTGATAGCATAGACTGTAAAAGTGTTAACTAAACGTCATAATATCATAGAAGTTTGACGTTTAAAATAACACTTTCAAGTTTGACAGTTCATTTGCTGAGAAAAGATAAGGTGGTCTGACTCTATGAAATTTCCTTGTTTTTCAGAGATGTTCCCAATTTGAAACATAAAATACTGCCTGGGGTCGATTGCATAATAATTAGTAACGGCGGAAATCTCTTTCTAATAAAAGGGATTGAAAAGAGATTTCCGCTAATATTACAAGCTACAAGTAATTATGCAATAGGCCTCTGATTTGACGAGAAATGTATGGGAAATTTGAATGGCGGATGCCCGGCGGACACTGACGGATGGCACGAACGTATATGGCTAACTATTATCGAAGTATTTGAAGTCGATGTACGAGTATTTATCTATAAAACATTTTTTCTGAATACTAGATGGTCTGATATTAAACACCGAAGTTGTCTATAAAGAGTCAGGTAATAACACACAACCTTGCTGAATTGAGGTTAGTTAGAACGTGCTCGATAAGTACAAAATTACAGTCAAGGATAAGAGCAAACAATGGGGATTACCGCGAGTCGATTTTCCGCTAGGGGCGCTAGTGGATGAAACGTGGGTCCTGCGGGAACATTTCAAACCTCACTTTGACAATTCTCTCATATTGGCACAGGACCCACGCATGAGTGGCGCCGCCTGGTGAATAATTATACGGTAGCTCTCATTGCCGCTAGGGGTGCCAACGGAACATGAGTCAGACGGGAAACTTTGAAACGCCTAAAACTAAAACTTCAACAACTATAACAATCTAAATAACTTATAATAAATTTAAAATAATTTTACGTATAAATACAACGTGTTTTTGAGCAATTGCTTAAGTTCAAGGGTGCATTCTTTAGCCTAAATTAAGTTAATTTATCAAAGACACTGGTATTCTAATTAGCTCCATTTAGAAAATAACTACTAATTTAATTTTATTTCACATGGTATTTGCAAGCGTGTAAACGAAGTATGAGTATTCGACATTACATTGATATGTCATGGTCGTCACTTACTTGGTAAAGTTAATTCGTATGCCCATTTTACATTAGCGGTTGATGCAACATGTAATTATTCTGTATGAGAAAAAAAAGTAACGAATTTAATAAAACTAACTATGCCATTCTGTTTCCTTAATTATACCAAGCCACATGTCGAAGTTAAAGCAAATACTCAAGAACACCTGTATAAAATGCTCCTTAATTCATCGTCGCGTGTAAGAAGGCTGGCAGCGTTCCCTTTTTGGATGGCTATAGGCTTACCCGCTGGCCAAAGTAGCTGCCAGTTCTCTGGTTGCCAGACACATCGACAAGGCGCTTATTTATTTCACAAGGGCCTTGGCGCTAGGACTTCATGGGACCAGGGTGCAGTTAATAAGCAGAAAAGATATCCTACAATTATTCGCGTTGCGCGAACCCTGATAGTTTATGGCAACCGTAAAACGCGGAGTGACACCTGCTAACACACCAATTTTAATGGCAAAAAAAGAAACCCATTAATGTCTAGATCATACATATGAGCATGGTACCTAATTCATTAATAATACGACAGTTTTTACGTGAGGTATAAAAATATACATTTATTATTAAGATTGTTTTGCACCTCCCCTGTATTATTTGCTTACAATCTTATAAATGACATCTCTTAAATTACCAACTGACAGACAGGCGTCAAACCTTGTTGAACTTTGGATTTTTACCTAGTTACAAATAAACAGTTAACAAAGCGCTTGCGCGTTGCCTATGACTACAGCCATTATTTAAATGGTTACTTAGGTTACCTATAAACAGAACTCAAAGCGCATGTGCGTTGACATAACAACGTCAATGATGATTAGTTGCCCCTAATAGCTACATATCAACAGTACGCAACACGCATGCACTGTCAAAAATCAAAAACGTAAACAAACCCTATAGGATGTTAGAAAAACTATACTGTATTCCTATTTTAAAATTTACTACAACGGGCTTAATAGCGTAAAACATTTAAAACTAACCTCCGACGTTTCAAGGGCGACATTGTCCCGTGGTCCCGGAGAAAGACTCACACTGACTCAGTCTTTCTCCGGGACCACGGGGGCAATTAAATTTTAAAATGGGTGAGAATCGTAAAGATTTAAACAGGGGTCCCCAGCGCACGCAAGTTTTTCGTAGAAATCGCGAAACGTCTGGTTGATGTTACTGCTGACCGAAGAGCTGGTTGCTTCCTCGCACAACGTATCAGCATTGAAATACAACGAGGAAATGCCGCCAGCATCCTAGGTACAATGCCTCAAGAAGGACCTATTTAAGGTACGTAGAAGTTAAACTAACTGTGTATATATATTTTGAAAATAAATGTTCATTAATAATAGGTGTTTTGCATTATATTTCTTCGGAGTCAAGACTGTTAATTTGTGATTGAACCGAGATTATTCTTTACCTAATGCAACATATCTTATTGTATTTGATACAGACGGAATAGGCCATATGACGGAATTTGCCACATTTACCTTGTACATATGTTGTTTTATTTATCTCCTTAACTATCGGTTTAAATTATTAACTTCCAAGCGAAGAGAAGTAACCGGTCCAGCAAGGACTTTTGAGAAAGTATTTCTGCGTATATAAATATACCTACACCTATTTCACATATATTATTGTAAACAGAATAATCGGGTCGTTTTAAGAGTCCTTATTAATTTTGCTCATGAATTTTGAACTTGTTCACACTCAGGGTCATTGACCTTATCAGCTGTTGAAGTATCGTTCGGAACTTGTAACATCCTGCATGAGTGTCCCACTGCTGGGCAAGGGCCCCATGACTTCAACAACTCCGTTGACCGAGCTTCGTCCGACCAACTACTGAGGAAAGGAGGAAAGACGATAAAAACGAGGCAGTCCTTTTCGTCTTCCATTATGCGGCATCCAGTTGATAGCTATATTAGCAAACATCTCAGGATGCCTTCGATAATCGTAGCCGGCCCAGTCCCACTTGAGCCCGGCAGTTTTTTCGCCGACCTCAGTTTTCTGAGTTTTTGAGCGCAGTGTCTTGTTTCGGATGCGGTCCACGCCACGGTCAAGGCGAAGTCACTCTCGTTTCGTGTGCATTTTTAGGTGAAAATACAAACATAAGGCATATTTTTTTAAACATTCCGCAATAAAATATAGGGGGGGCTTGGCATATACTACGCTTGGTCAACGGGGGCCAAGTTTGAGTATGATCCCTATTTCCTGCTCTTACGGCAGTTGTTAAGTAGTAGGGTTAACGCGCATTTCGTGATACTTGTAATACTAGACAGAAAAAAAACTTAAATACTTTGCAAAAAGGTTGAAATTGAAATCTTAAAATATTATATTGATTGACTTTGAAAAATCGACCTTGCTGCAACGTTTTAAAGTAGATTTTTCTGTGTAGTATCACCAAATTATGCGAGTTTACCCTACTACTTAACAACTGCCGCAAAAGCCGGAGATCGCTAGTGTTACTACTTAATAGTACGATTTGATTTGATATGTCCTATTGTTTTGTAAAGACATTTAAGACATTTTATTCATATTCACAATGTAAATTTTACAAAAATCATAAAGCATTAGTCCCCGCACTAGGCGACGCCTGTTTCGGGGGAAACCACACATTTTTACTCGAAGGAAAAGGATGAATAAATAACATATAACATTATGTGTGTATGTATGTATATATGTATGAAGTGTGAATGTGTGTTTCATGGTGTATGTGTAATGTGTGTATGGGTGAGCTCTACTTAAGTATTCTCAGCAAGTTCTCTATATCTTCATAACAAAGCGATTTAAGCCACGATTGTACTTTAGTTATTATTTCTTTTGACGAGAAATCTTGTAAAGGGAATTTTGTGCATATTTTATTATAAATGAATGGATGAAGGAATAAGCAGAATCTTTGGGCAAACGTTGATTTTGTTGGTGGAACCTGAACTCTGAAGTTGCGTTTTTGTGATGATTCAATGTATTCGGTGGAATTTAACACTCTCGAATGAAATTTTAATATTACTTGTAGTATATAACTTCCACGGACATTGAGTACATCCATATTTTTGTAGACTAACACGGTCGGGAAACGACGACGTTCCTTGAGAATTACTTTAAGAACCGCTCTTTGTGCTCTCTCCGGAAGAAGCATGAATTTCTTTGCAGCCCCACCCCAGGCACTTATACAATAAGTAAAGACGTGTTACACGCAAGTTAACCTGCCTTAACACTCATAACACTAAACATATGTTATTTGAATACATCAATAACATAATTTGCATATTGAACAATGCGCCTCAAATAGTGGAAAAATAGTTTGTCTTTTCAAAAAATTACTTCTAGTCTTAATATATTTAACAGTAATGTTTCTTACTGTTTTAAAACCGAATTGAATCTTGATGATAAGCAAGGACCTTACAGAATGAAGTCTTCTACTGATTGATTATTTAAAAACCTATAAATTTTCTTAGAAAGAAATTGCATGGTGATTTTTCTAATAGCATGTTGTGAAAAGTTCTTTTTACACCTCTAAATGTTTGATTTTGGGGACCTATTACATATCCAGTTCAGTGCTTTTTTTTGACGTTTGGAGATTCTTTACATCTCCAAATCCTGTTAGTATTTTATGGGACCTTTTACATCTCCAAATATATTTTTTTCCATTTTGTAGTACTTAGTAAAATGTTTTTTTATAATATTGTTTTGGTTGTTGAATTATTAGCATTTAGGTTTTATTTTTCTGGTCGCTGTAAAATGTAACATGCATATAAATGCTTTATTGTATTGCTTATTTACTTGTAACTAGATTAACTTGTCCTTACTATTTCGGTTTTGACTTTTAATAGCACCGCCCATAAATTTTCTGTTTTGCCTTAAGTTTAAAAATGTCGCTTCTTGTTTAAAAGTTCGTTGTTTTTTGTTGTGATTACGTTTCCTAAATTATTATACCATTTTGAAATCTTGGTTAGTTGCGTCAAGTTTTGAAAATAATTGCCATAGTGGTGTCAATACTATTTTTTTACATCGTGATGATTGAAAGTAGACAGAGAGAAAAAATCTTTTAAAATTGTAGGGACAAAATGAATTTTGAATATTTTTTATGTAAAAACTACATATATTATGGTATTTTTAAGGACTGTGTTAGATAACAGGGCTACTTAAGTTTTTAAAAACAAAACAATAAAACAGAAATATTTGAATATTTGACATGGTCGTTAAAAATACCATTAGGGATGAAAATGTTCGATGAATTTCCTTTTTTTTCTGTAATTTCTAATATAATTGAGATAGGTATATTATTTTTCTTATTTTTTCTCGAGTAATCATAAGCAGCTCCATCCTGTGGTGCCGGCTTATCGTTGAGTTTTGGGACACGTTTTATACTTTTACTTATTGTCACTTTACATTGTAAATGCAAATGCTTTAATGTACTTAATGCTTATTGACTTGTAAAAGTGCCCTTGAGGCTTACTTGCAGAATAATTTAAATTTTTAATTTTATAGAAGAGTAGATTAAGTATAGTAAAGTGTGCCAACAAACGACTACCGTATTCGTGACAAGACATTATATTTCCTACTTGTATACCCGACTGCGGCGAAGCCTAAGCGGGTTCTGTTATGTGTTTAACTTGTACCTGGGCTGTTCACCATTTTTACCGACAACGAAAAGCAATTATCTCGATTTTTCGGATTTTTAATCATGTGTAAAAAATAATAACGTGTTGGAAGTAGACTATTTTGGGCAAAAAAACAAAACAAAATTTTTCAGCGCGGATACGGAGATACAGCCTATGTAAGTTATAAGTCCCTTAGATAGTAGACGGAGTAATATCACCCCTTTGTCCATAATTTTGCTCCCTTCTATTTTTATTAAAATTACACTATTAAATATATAAGACGAATAAAGAACAGCCTGCTCTTTATCACCTCCGCAACCAACAGTTTTTAGCGACGTAAATGTAGGTTACCATATATGTACAAGCCCCTATGAAAGTGCAACCATTTAGTTTAGTACGACTCTACTTAACCCTTAAATGCATGAATTATCAATATTGCCCCTAAAACATCCTAAGTGACAACCAAATTCATTTTAAATTAAGAACTTACGACGATATGACAAAGTCTACATTTCAAGAGATTTTGACTGTCACTTGTCTCGTTTATGTATCATAAATGCATCATCGTGCATTTAAGGGTTAATAGACGGACCGCTAAGACCGTTTTAATGATGGGATTTTAAACTACCTAAATTGTTCAGTTAAACCCTTTGAAGAGAAGATAGGACCTAGCTTTGTTCAAAACAAATTGAATATTTTAAAACCTAAGCGCGTAAGTGTTTCGTCTAGCGTAAAAAAAACTGCAATTTACAATGGCTTGAGCTGCATTTGTAATGTAATCGGGAAGTACGAGTAAATGGAACCGTGAAAGTTTTACGAGTAAATAGGTCTATCTATGGTTCAACAATTTATTTCGCTAAAGAGAAATTCTTAATTTGGATTATTCAATGAGTTCTGTCGGAGAAAAATGTAGTAGAATACCTATTAAAACTGCATTAGGTACAGTCAACAAAATTGGAACCCTAGGCCACTCTAGAACCAACATGACAAGCAGTAAGAGGATTCTTACAATCTGATTTATAGCGTTACTATGACATAGTCCTACAGTGGCTTAGGGTTCCAAGTGGTTGACTGTACATATCTTGTTTCAACAGTAGACATATTATGTAATTTAAAAGGCTTAACCTTCAATATGCTGTCGTCTATCAACGACACAAGAAAAAAAACTAGCAATAAAAAAATAAGTATAGGTACACTTGAAGAAACATGGCAAATCGCGAATGCTGACAGAGACCGTCCAATTTAGAGTTCCATCCAAACCCCTAGTTACGCTGTTACCCTGCTTCGACTCATGGGGACCTTTTGTGTAACCGCCCTCTACCACACTCAAGAGCTTGCTCGACCATCTCTATGTGACGGATGATAGACCTCAAGGGTTGCTCTGAAATACTCTGAATTCCTTTGGCTCCAGGTATCCTGCACCAAAATCCTTCATTCTTTGTCTGGCGAGAGCATGACATTCACACATGTCAATTACTACGTAATGTAGGAATAGCCATACCCCCCGCAGAATATCTAGAAAAATCAGACAAGCCGTGTCCAGTTGTCTATGGTCTAAGTTAAATATATCCGTAGGTACACGTAAACACGCATATATAACTAAACAATATCTATAACTCAGAAACACAATATATAAACACAATCGAGACTAACCTAACAAAAAAAGTGTTAAATACCTGTTTAAAAGTAAAAATACCGCCCAAGTTTAGATTTTGAGTCAATATGTCAACCTCACAGTTAAGTAAACCCATAAATAAGTGTGTCACTCAGTAAATGGGGCACCATGTTTAGCAAACTCGAATATTGGGCAACACAACCGGTTTTACCCGATGCGGTTCGGTGTCTATGCGATTCAAGCACGAGGACCTCGAGTGACCATGATCGATCATCATATTTTGAACATTTAAGAGGTCAGTGGTCAAATTGTTATTATTCACACGTCTAGATCTCAATATTGATAACAACTAGGTACCTGATATACATAACCTAAAACTTCAACATATTTCCTTCAATACATGATTTTTAACAAAAGCCCCGATACTTAATTTTTTTAAACATAGGTCCTTTTTTACATGTTTTTGGCCGAAACCCTTGAATTTAGAAACAATTATTCTTAGTTAAATAGCTGTGTAATAACTAGTTCTTAAATCTGGTAAAAGCAAGTTGCTGCAACTGCAAATTGTTTGCGCAGTTGTATTATTTTCTATGTGTTAGTTTCGTGATTACAGAATGTTTTTTATATGTAATGTGTGAGAAGTGCGTCTGTGTGCGTTTCCCCCCGAAAAGTGACAGAATAATTTGTATGGTAATCTGTCGCTATGACGTCTTACCGTACAAATTATATTTTTTGTTCACTAAATAAATAATTTATGTATAGTAAATTAAATCTTCCAAGCCCACACGGGCTGTTCTGTTCGAAGGGGAAAAGTCGTAGATCTAGAATTCTAGATATTTGATCAATCAAAAGCGATGAGCTTCTCGGGCAAGAAAGCTTCGGTATAATGTTCCTTTAGCATACGTTGGCGAAACTGAAAGTTCCTAGAATGACTAATTTAGAGATCATCCAGTAGTTAGATTTTTTTGTTTTCTAAAAATATAATTTTGTAGCTATTTTCAGAGGTATAATTTATCATCTGTAGTTTAGGAATTCTAGCCATTTAAAAATTGTATGTCGTGCGTGTTTGCTATTTTCACTCAGATTTTTTTAGTAGGTAATGATTGAATACAAGTTTCAATGTGGCCTCAGTCAACAATAAAGCAAAAATGGGTTTAGATCATGATTTTATAATAAAGCCTACTTCTTGTCGGACTATTTGTAAAGTAAAAGTAAAAGTAAAATATTCTTTATTGCACCACATATGAGACAAAAGACAGAACAAATTCACAAATTATATAAAGGTAGCAACAGGCGGTCTTATCGCTATAAGCGATCTCTTCCAGACAACCTTAGGGTAGCAGGAGATAAGTTGCAAAAAACAAAAACAAAACGGGTAGTGCGCGAGAAGTATTACAGATATGTATTTGTAGTACATTAATTATTAATTAATTATTTCCGTTTTTTTCTTATGGACGAGTATTGAGATGTACGTCTTTCAACACGTAATACTTAATTTTAAATCGCGTTTATGCAGTGAATAATGGAGATTTACAAAAATCAGCCAATCAGCAAATTTGGAGAACCTTAAATATCCAAATGAGTCACGAGAAAAAAATCCTCTATAAACAATATTTCTGAAAAACACTTTAGAACGGATTAATCGCGTTTATTAACACCATGATCCTACGTTTCGAGCCCTATACAGCACTCGTTTTCGTTTTCGTGTTTAATTTCAATGTAAAACAATCGCGGTAACAGAAGACAATATTATTTCTGAAAAAGTTATAATCTCAATGAACTCCCCACAAACCCCATAGAAGTTACATACAAAAAGTGACCTAGAACAAATGGGCCGTCAGCTTCTCAGGTTGGTTCGTTTGTACTGAAAATTTGTTCACGTTGTCAGAAAAAGATAGAAAGGTGGGGATTAAAAAAATAGTCGCATAATTAATAGAGTTTCTGAGAATCCAGAAACTTTCAGTGTGACCTACGTAATGCCGTGTAAACACTATCGTGTACTACTTTAATAACAAATCAAAAATATTTTATTAAAATAATTTGATTTGTTTCAACAAAAACATTGTAATCTTTAGTAGTCTCCGGAAATCTACTATTGTATTATGTTAATTTCATGACGTAACATTGTCTGTATGTAACCACCACGTATATATTCCAATAGAGTACTTGTTTACCTAAGGAGTAACGTAGGACTTCGAGTAATAACAGGCGAAGTATAGCAGTTTATTCCACAGTAATATAAGAGTTCTTAAAATTCAAAAGTCGCTGGTACACGAGACGTAGTCAAGTTGCGCAATAATAGACCCAAGAATTTTAAGAACCAATTATGAGCTGTTGCATACACTAGTTTTTCTACAATAGCGAAAACGGCGAAATCTGTGTTATTATACTGTATGAAAATCCATAACAACATCGCTTAGCGGGAAGCGACTTTGTTTTATACTCTTTCGTGACATCGCATAGTAACACTAGTTTTTCTACAATAGCGAAAACGGCGAAATCTGTGTTATTATACTGTATGAAAATCCATAACAACATCGCTTAGCGGGAAGCGACTTTGTTTTATACTCTTTCGTGACATCGCATAGTAATTCATACATAGACAAATTAATACCAATACTAATAAATAATCAATAAAAAGCTGTTCTTATAAATAATACAAATAATATTCCGATACATATATTGTTCCTATTTATACGTTTAAATACAAATTGTTGTACCACCATACGTACCTGACGGCATGGTGACAACCCTAATGTTAATGTCATCTTGACATTTGCATGCTTGACAAGCTAAACGTCAAATGTAGGAAAGAGAAGCTTCTGTACTTTAGTACTATTGTGGAAAAAGGTACAGTCAGCCACACAGCTATTAATACAGCCAAAGTGCCAAAAACGTATACGCGACCTTAATGCTCAGGCAATAAAGTCCTGTATACATATTTTTTGGCACTTTGGCTGTATTTACAGCTGTGTGGCTGACTGTACCCTAACAGATTTTGCGTGACGATTCAACGTTTGTTGTTCAAGCCAAGCACATAATTTTATTTTAGAGAATTCATTATTTGGAGGTTAGATTTTACTAGAGTTAATATTGTAGGAAGAAAACGTTGTGTTAACTGTTAATCTAGAGATCTAGTGTTAAATGGTGTATCCTAGGCTATCTATTCTTTGTTAGGGAATCTAGATATTTATCTTTGGAACATGTGTTCTTTCAAACCGTTTGGACTTTGGAACGTTATCGTTTATGACACTTATGACTATGAGAAAAAAAAGGAACTGGTTATATTCACACTTCTTAGTCGTATGTGGGTGAATCAACTATATCTTGATGTTATTCTGTCCCGTCAGCCAGGGGACAAATGCAGCACAGTTTGTTAGAAGAAATGTTGTAGTATGTTCTTGACATCCTTGGTAGATGGGCATCATGGAAAGGGAATGTACCAAACAAATCATGTTTTGTGAATTTTAGGGCTATAAAACCTTGATTTTAAAAGTGACCCAGGAGACCGTAACCATGACAACGAGTTTGCAAGAAATAGTTGATTAGCCCATAAATTGAAAGAGATGTCACATACTACAGAAAAAGTGACTACAGTGCCCAGTATGCTTACCATGAGTGCGGCATTCGACAGTATATCCGTCTCGCTCCTGCCAGAGTAGTGGCATGAGCGAGATGGACATACTTTCGATTGCCGCAGTCGCAAAAGACGGACATACTTTTCGGACATACTCGAAAACAACTCCTGGTACGAACACAGGGCTTCATTTTTCACTCAAAACAAGAAAGATTGGCTCTTCAGTTAAGTTGAACTGAACACTCACTTTTTCTTTCCTGTGGTCAATAGTTAACAGCTTGTGGACATGTAATGATTTTTTCAGTCCTCCGGCCGGTAAGCGCCACTTTACGCAAAACTAAATTGCCGCCTGCCGGCTCCGTCTGGCTGAAAAATAGTATACAAACCTCGGCCGGTAAATGGGAAAGCCTCGGATCACATGTTAGTCGACCTCGGCTTCGCCTCGGCCGACAATTACATGGAATCCGAGGCATTTCCCACTTAAACGGCCTTGGTAATGTACTATTATCATACAATGCAATAGAAAAGGAGTACCCCTTAATGTAGATAAGGCTCAAATAAGAAAATCAAGGTTTATAGCCCTTTGAATAGTCCACCGGAAAGACTCCGAACATCGTTTTATGTTTGACCCATTCGATAATAAACCTTATTAGTAAGGCATTAAAGCCCTATTTGAAGGTACGCAGTCAAGCGATATGGGCTCTTTTTGCGTGTAACGAAATAGCGGTAATTTTCATTCGCTTTCTCTAGTGGCCTTGATTATTGACACACTTCCGTTTATATCTATGTTTACAAACATACATAAACTCACGTCTATACTCCCTAAAGGTGGAGCCTTCAAGCAATAAGGAGAGGGGAGTCGGCATACGACCGTGCCTCTGTCGAAGTACAAGTACAAGCCCAAATGGGCATACGCAGGTCTGTATTGTGAGATTTGTGAGGTTGTGACTAGTCCGTCCACAAAAATAGATCGAAGTGTGCAAGACTTGTTAGTGTAGTTGTATCATTTTCTATATATTATGTATGAAATTTTGTATTGTTCAATTTTGTACGAAATTCCATTACAGTTCTCTCGAGTTGCTCCGCCGGCTGTTTATTTTTTAGGTTTTTTGTTTAATACAGTAAAATTACATAGTGTTATAAATACAAGACCCATCATAAGCAAAACCTTGAGGAGGTTTGTGTGCCGATGGAGAGTTCGAAATTATGCTATGCTATTATTATGTGATATGTGATGCTTTGAAGCCTATTATAACGAACGTAAGGAGGACATTTCATTGCATGTTTAATAAAGTATTTTTTATTTCAACCAAAGACCCAATGTGCATGCAAATGCACTAAAGATACGTTTCGATGAAGTTATCACTCCCGTATTTTTACCCAATACGCGCTACATGTTTCAGAGATCGTAGGATCCCATTATCAAGCGTTGAGTACCGGACGCGACTTTATTATAGTATGAAGAGATCTTAGGATCCCATTATCAAGCCTTGAGTACCGTACGTGACGTCGCAGGCGGACGGACTTTATTATAATACGAATATGTCCCACGATAGTTTCAATTCGGTAATGTCAAATTGTCAATTATATTCTATGAAGTGAATGGAAACACGAAAGTACTTACTTTCGGTCTTCGTTCACACTCGCACGTAAATTAATGTTTACCGCTCTTAACACACAATGTAGGGTCAGCTGCGACTTCGTCTGCGCAATATCTTTATAAATTGCAGCCTATGAGTTATTCTGATGTATAAGCTATACACGGTGCTCGTGAGCATTGCGAGAGATTTTAACAGCTTATTCCTGAGGCCAAAGGAAACAAAAATGTCATATTAAGTCCATTAGATTAGGGCTAGTTTTTTAGATAATTGCAATTTTTATTTAAACATAATTTTACCGCCAAATAAATAACACGATTTGGAATGTGATAAGATAATGCTTCTATGTGGTCTAGTCTAGACATGATTTTTGACAAATTTACTTCAAAGTGACACTGTGATGTCTTTGCAAAACTCGGCTCTACAAAGAATTTTTTTTTTGTATTTTAAGTGGGCCTTTCCTAAATGAAATTTACTTACCATGCTCGATATGACCAAAAATCATATCACATTTTTTGTTTTTTTAGCCTCAGGAATACGCTGTTAAAATCTCTCGCAATGCTCACGGGCACCGTGTATTATTGTAAAGTTTCATTAAAATCCATTCAGTAGTTTTTACGTGAAAGAGTAACAAACATCCATACAAACTTTCGCATTTATAATATTAGTAGGATCGTTACCTCCCGCGAAATATTTTACATTTGGAAATCGGGTAAATTTCCGTAAGTTACCAAGAACCGCACTAAACTAATTGCAACACATGTTTATTTGTGTCTCCTATTGATAAAGGTGTTCACATGTTAATGCGTCACAACTGTCGTCAGGTACGCATAATGCTAATAAACATAACAATTCGAGTAGAAAAACATACATTGTTATGAATCACTACATAGTATAAAACAAAGTCGCTTCTTGAAATCTACATGAGAGATTTTAAATTGAAACTTGTTGGTACAAAAATTATGTACAAAAAACTGATTTTTTGGACTAAAATTGCCAAAGTTTTTTTTTTTTTTTTTTTTTTTTTATTATTCAAAAGGTGTACATAGTTACATTAATTGGTATTATAACCCGCCAAACTGAGAAACCAGTTTGTTGGCGAGATCGCGCTCATGCTATCTAACAATAGGTAACAATAGGTAGGTAGGTAGGTTTGAAGCTGTATATCTCGAAGACAGTTAATATTTTAGTTAATATGATAAGCTAATTTTCTTAAGACCGTTGGGGTAATGTAATAAGCCATAAAAATACTCGAAAATTGAGAGATACTCGTACAGATCGAAGGTCATTGGGAACAGGAACGGCCAGGGGCTACCCGGCATATTTCACTGTTTTTAAAGTGAATAGGCTTTGTTCAGCTCCAAGCACAACGCTTGAAAAAAATATATAATGTAGCTAGTATTTGGTCTACATTTTGTTCTACTAAATTGTCGAAAAACATAATACATCAAGAGAAAAATAAATAACCGTAAACCCTTTTTTCTACCTTAAATCTGTATCTACTCCCTTATTATGCGTCGTAAGTACAAGAAACTAAGACAAGCAGTATATATTTATGTTTACTTTAAACGCATCTACTGATTTTTGGATAGGTTTTGTACTTTTCGAGAAAAAGCTATTACACGCATTTTTCCGAAAACGCCGGCTCGAGATGCCTGCGCGGGCGACGGGGGCCAGTCGTGTAAGATGGCACTAGTTAGTTTATAGGGTTGCGTCCTAGTACAAGTAGCTCATCCTAGGTGACGACTTATGCTTATTGAGTATTGTATAACCGGTGAGGAAAGGAAGCGGGAGCTGGAAGAAAGCTCAAATCGCCGAGGTCATTGGGATAGGGCCGGTACAGTCGGTGCCCTCACATAAGTATCCACCCGCGCTACGCGCTTGCATACGTGGGGTGGATACTTATGTGAGGGCACCGACTGTACCTTGGTACAGTCAACCAATTAGAACCCTAGGCCACTCATAATGTCACCCCTTACTGTTACTGTTCTGTATTATTATTTTCTCTTGTAACTGTATTTCATCTGTGTGAGGTGTGCAATAAAGAGTATTGTATTGTAATGTCAAAATGACAAGCAAGTAAGAGATTGCTTACCATCCGATTTATAGCGTCACTATGACTGACATAGTCCCAGGCCTAGGGTTCCAAATGGTTGACTGTACTTGCATATTCTTGATAAAATAGAAATAGAAAATGATTTATTGTCACAAACACAAGAATACAAAAAAAGGAAAGAAAAACAAGCACACATTCTTCTTAAATATTAAACACTAAACAACACAACTATGTGACAAAAGGACTGCACTCAGCGTTAGCTGTGGCAGCAACCTCAGCGCTGGTTTTCAGTGCACCCCCATTACAAGTTTTACATTTCAATTGGCGGGAATTCAATTTACAAAATCTATACAAATATGGATGTATATAAAAAAAAATATCTATTAAGCTGGTCAGAAAATATGTAAACAAAAAATAAGTTAAACTAAAAAAAGTAAGTATATGCATGCAACACTTACGGCTTGATTTGTCAGGCAAGACATGAAACATTAATATTTATAAAAGGGTGTTTCAATCAACCTTTGTTTTTTTAGTAAAAAAACTTTCAGTTTGGGTTCAAAAGTATAATGGGACATATTTGGCCTTAGCGGCGGAGGCAGGTCATTCCAAATTTTGGCAGCTGCGAATTTAAAACTCCCTCTAAAACCGACAGTTTTGTGTTTAGGTAGGGACAGTTTATTTTGTACCTTGCTTCGAGTGTACCAGTGATGTATACCCGTGAACCAGACAAACCTCTGAAATAGATATTCGGGTTTCATTGTAATTACAGTTTTAAGCTATTGCATAGCTTCTATCGCGGGCCTTGAGCGCGGGGACCGAATCCAGAAATTCCGTAACGAAAAAAAACCTGACGCTCCCCACTCCGACGGACCGAAACCGACTTTATTCACTTTGTTACAAAGTTCTTTATCGGGGAAAGGATATATCTCCAAACGAATGTCGCTAAGTGTCATATTCTATACAAAATATTGAGGACAGTAGCTCTTATTACCAGAGATACGGCGATGTCAAACGTCAAAATAAACACTATTATTTTAGTCCCGCCAAAATCAAATATGTTAAATCGATTTTGTAATCGATGCATAATATACTGGCTGGATCGAATTAAAGGCAAAAGGCGCCTAATTTTTTATTTAGACTGCGAATCGTTTTGTTTTTTTAATCGATACCTTAGTGCAAATGCAAAGTCGTACTAAGTACCATTTTAAATTTGTGAATTTAGCACGTTAGTGCACAACGGAATAAAGTGGAAATTTCATTGGCATAAGAAATATTAGTACCTACAAAGAAGTAGAGTATCGAAATATGCCTTTGTCTTGTTTATCAAATATTTTCTATTGGTATATTAAATTAATTGGTATATTAATTTATTGGTATTTAATTGGTTTATTGGTATTTTAAATTGGTATATTAGATTTGTTCCTTATTGTGATAATCACAAAGGTGATATTGCTGCGTGCTGTAAATATTTTGTTTGTGGTGTTCGAAGACGATGATCACCGTATGTTTTTCGCCTATAAAAAAGCTCTCTTTCACTGCAGACGAAAATGTACCCAAATTTATTTTAAGTTTGTTTTGTTCAGTAGTGTCATAAACAAACAGAAATTAAACTTAAGTAGGTACATATTAGTCACTACTGACGAAAGTGCACAAAAAATACAGAACTGTATTTTTAGGAAATGAGTTGAAAAGTGACCAATGTGCCGGGATCCATTAAATCTATGTAAATATGATATGTTTTATGCTGTGATAAATTTGATAATAAATAAAATCACTAATAATGGTAACTTTGTAGCAGCCCGCTGTCTCCACAACCAAAGGCATGAACATGTATTGTATCCATGTCCTATAGACCTAAGTTGCTTATCTACGAATGTCATCTGATAATGATAATGCTATAAGTTCATGAAAAGACAAGTTGCATGGATAGTGCGACGGTGATTGCTGTCAAATGTGAGTAACTGTATAGAATTATCAGAAATTGTCACACAAAGGTGACAAACTGTTGTCTTATTACGTTACGCTATCCGTTTGGGATCTTATCCCAGAAGGGAGCGCACACTTTTGCCGCTTCGCCACCGCTAGAGTTTCGGCAGAGGGCTCCTGCTACGTGGGAAGTGCGAGTAATATGGGTGGTCGAAATTGTGCTAACGCATGTAACATCCCACACTGAACACCGCCCCGTTTTCCACAGCACCAGGGTCACTCCATCTTGCTATCAGTGCGGCTAAACCCAGTGGCTCCAGAACGGAATGAACACCCGCTGACTGAAGAGACCTCAGGACAATATCATTGAGGTCTTAGTGACGCGGAATCCAACCACTACAAATACGGCAACTCAATGTATATATGGCTGTCAACACCCACCATGCATTGTACAAGCGGATGACATACATACCTCATAGCGGGCCCAGGGGAGTACAATGGCCAAACGCAACGATTTTGCCTTTGCGCAAAGAACAATGTCACAAAGCCAGTACGGTTTTTATATTAAATATTGGACAAGGATAGTTTATAAATAAACTCAGATTTTTTTGTACGATTACTTTACTAAAACGGCTTATTACTGAATATGCACAACTTGATGGATTAGGATGGCACTTATTACAGTTCTATCTATATATGGCACTAATGGAACTAGGTATCGCCTATATCCCCGTTAAATTGATTTGATTAAAATTATTTTAACTTTGCGCAAAAACATTCTTAGATCATGGCATGCCATTAGTCTCATTAGATACATTTTACTTAATAATGGCATCTATTTTATTTTTGTTGTCTAGCAAACTGATCTTGCGTAGCGATGTTGTCACAAAACCAGCACGGTTTCTTCAATTACATTTTGGACAAATTTCCATGCGATGCTAATATTGTAAATTTGATGAACTATTATCTGTTACCAATTCACACTAAATTAAAAACTCTGAACGGATTAAGGTGAAATTTGGCATGGGGATGTTTTGACTCCTACCTAGGAAAGGACAGAATAGTTTTTGTTATGAAAATCATCCTATATAGAGGTGCAAAGGGGAAGGAAGCAAGTGAAATAGTCAAATCTATAATTGCATGGGCAGTTTATGAATGAATTCTTTCATAAATTGCCCATGCACTTTTGAACGCCTCTGTAAATGCGAATAAAGGCCTCTGCCGATCCTATCATAAGATCGTCCTTGGTTGAGATGAGACATAATATATACTTACCTACCTAATGAAAGTTTATAATTATTATATGCGTGACGTAATTATTTTGGTAGCCTCGCAATGTTTTTCTTCACTGGGAAGTTAGTTGTAATCAGGTACCGACTGACATTCTGTGGGTTAAATTCAGTGAGCTTAAGGCAGTGTTGTAAACCGTGATCAAAAACACTCGGCCTTGATTACTTATTTAATTGAAAGATAATTTATGTCAACTTGGACGTACTTTTTAGCATATCTACAGCGTATCCAGCCACTGAAAGATTAATATGTGGTCAAAGATACATACAGCTGTCACAAAAATGCTGGTGATTCGATTAAATGTGTAATCACTAATCAGTATCGAATTGTGGTTAGGAGAATAAATAAACAAAAAATGTTTGACAAAAAAACATTTAGTCCTATTTTTTCCAAATCAGATTACAATATTGATCACCAGCATTTTTGGTATATCCTGAATTATTAACGAGAACAAAGAATAACAGGTTACTGTATTTGCAAGTTAGTTGTTTGTTTTATACGGCCCCGGAATTTAATTAGCAATTTACAGTTCAAGTCAATTTGGTATTTAATACTTATGGTAATAAAAATACACTACCAAACATACATACTACAAACAAACATACTACGCAGACGAAGTCGCGGGTAACATATAGTAATTGCATAAGTTGATACAAAATGATATGCAATAGCTTTACCGCGGCAGTCCCCGAGTGCCACACGTATTTTTTTTGTACAAAACAAGCCAAGTGCAATTCTCTTCGACCAGCCATTCTAAGGATCAATTTTTCATTAAGGTACGGTGAAATGTTAGCTCTTTTTGGCACCGAGTAGCAGAACCTCTTACACGCATTCTGAACCCTTTGTATGGCTTGGGCAGTTTTGGCGAATTTTCGCGGCCCGTACACAACATCGCAGTAATTAAATTGAGATAAGACGAGTGTCTCCACCAGCATCAGCCTGACTGCTTCAGTTAAGTGGTTTCTGATGCTATATAGGATTTTTAATCTGTAGAATGCACTTCTTATTTTTGAGTTGACGTACTCAATATAACGCATTTCTTCTTCAATTATAAGACATAAGACCCAAATTTTTTGCCGAACATATTTACTTGAAAATTGCAAACGTTTTTCAAAATAAAGCCGAAAACCTGGTTCTTCCAGAGGACTTGCTTGGGCGCATTCGAATCAGAATCATGAGCTGATTTGATCCTAATAATAAAAAAACTTGTACCGAAAAATTCCCGAACGAATATGAACACTATAAGACGGCCATATGTGTTCGGACATATCATATCATATCATATCATTTATTCCTTGCATTGTGTGTTTACAAAAGGCCTTATATTATATAAATAAATTACGTCACGTTACGTCGTCGTACATACCGGCTGGATCTGCAAATCAATGTATAGTAAATTTGTCTACACTATGGAGCTCTGACGGATTGCCCAGTATACGGTCAGCTATACTCAGGGCACTACGTGAGCTGGATACTAACATAAATGCATACCTTCACCATTCCGAGAGCAGTCACAGAACCATGTATGTTTAAACATAACACATTGAATTTAATTAATTTAATACGCTTGGTTGTTATTTATGCCCAGCTGTTTAAGGAGCGTTATATTTGGCCTGATGATGTATGTATACTCTACTGTATGTTGTAGGTATATTTTAACTTTTAAAAATAAACTTTTGGTTCGTCTCGAACGTGGTCGCTAGTCGCTACCCCTATATCTCGGTCAGTCTAGGATCTTACACTCCCCTCAGAAGTGGGGTGTGAGGAGGCTATCTCTATACTTGGTAGTGGTACACTGTGACGGCATCAGTCGCTGCCGGTGACAACTGACCGAGCTGTGGCTAGCTGTATTTGCTATTCCTTCTACTTTTGCTAGCTAGTTGGCCATCATGGCTTTATGTAGTTGCAGCACTTTTTCATACAGTCGAGTTAATTCAATTCAATTCAATCATTTATTTCGAATAATACAATCCATATAATACTACCTACTACAATAAAACTAAAAATATACCTAACAACAACTGCCGCCACACTGCTGCTTTTAAAGCTGTACGCAAAGCGTAACGGGTGTTTTTTTATTTTTTATTTTGAGAACGCGAGGTTTTGTTAAGTGCCAACAGCCTATAGTGTTAATATCTAACGTAAGCATTACTCGTAAGTGTCAACAAAAGTGACACTTAATTCAAATTCAAATTCAAATCATTTATTTCGGACTTTCAGTCCATAGAGTTAGAATATACAAACTTATCGCTATTGTTAATAATACCTACGTTAAATCAAATTAAATCCAATTTAATTTAATTTAATTTTAATCAAATTCAATTAAATAATCTAAATTATAAATTAAAATCAAAGTAAATTAAAGGCGCCTGGGCACCGCCAGTACAGGTGCATGCAGCTGAACATATCGCTGCAGCAGCGGCGAGTCCCAGCGGTGGACTAACGTGCGCAGGATGCTATTCGAGCTGCCAAGACTACGACTGAGGAGAGACGCAGACCGTTTTCTCATGATGGCAAAAAAGCAGTCGGTGTGTGCCTCCGCGAACATTGTAGACGCACTACAATATCGCGGCAGCCCAAACAACATCCTGAACGCATCATTATATTGCACACGCAACGCACTATAGGCCCGCTGAGTAAAATTGGTCCACAAACCGCACGAGTAGAAGGTTTGGCAGAAAGCCTTAAATAACGTTAATTTAACTTCCTTACTACACCGTGCAAATCTGCGGGCCAACATGTTACAGCGGACGCACAGCGCGCGGCGCTCACGCTCAATGTCCTCGACATCTGACATAGTCTCGGTTACCCAGTGGCCCAGGTACTTGAAGCTGTCAGTTCTTTTTAAAGGAGTACCACAAAGTGTGACTTGTTCCATAGGGTAAGTTTTATTGCCAGCTTTAAATTGCATGACCTCGCTTTTCGAGGCATTGTACCTGAGGCCATGAGCTTCCGCATATGCCTCACAAATACGTAACAACTGAATTAACCCCCCCCATTAATGCTTACGTCAGTAAGCTCTTTTTCGAACGAAATCGTATCGTATCGTTATCGTTTGTATCATCAATGCGAAATTGTTCGCTGACATTAAGTATAACACATTTTTTATGTTTTTGTTCTTCTTTGTGTGTCTACTTCTTTGAATAAATCAATGGCAATTACATATTTGAATAAGTTCCATATAATGATAAAGTTAAATGCTTGTTATAGTGAATTAAACAATAAATGCTAATACAATTATAAAAAATAATTCAACATGCAATGTCAATATTTTTGAGCCTAATGCAAATAACGTGATAATAGTCAATTAAACCTGAAAGTGCACTTTGGAGCGTTGTGGTAAAAGCGTTCGACTTTCAATGCGAAGATCGTGAGTTCAAAGCCCGGCTCGTACCAAGTACCAATTTTAGATGTTATTTCTTTGCTCTATGGTTTCCTTTGCCGATAACCAATTGTTAAATAACAAATGTTATTTAACTAGTTGTTCGCCCAACACATGATCTTGTGACCCCTATACCTCAGCAAGCCCTTGACTGATTTAGTTCATATTCAAATTAAAAACCTGAAAAATTTCGTAACAATCTAACCAATGATACTAGTTATTGTCAAACAAACATATTGTGGACTAGGTTCAATTAGGGTAACAACCAGGGAATTAAATGGCGCTTACCCTAATCGAACCTGTCGAGTCGATGATATGTACAAACAATGGATTGTCGAGTAGACTGGGAGACATTTTGAGAAACTCATTGAAGCAACCGGGTATAAACCCGCAACCTTCTTATTCAAAGTTAGGTTTAGGTTAGGTTACCCACAGTATACTAATACAAATAAATGTAAAGAATTTGATAGCTCTAGCTGGTTAGAGAACACGAAAACCAAAAATACTGCCCTTTCAGTACACCAAGACTATAAATCTGCACTGTTAGAATGCTACGGGTTAAAATTACACTCCGCATTAAAGTTAAAAACTGATAAACAATAAAAAAACATAGATTAAATATTATGTTAATAAATACAAATACGGTAATTATCTTCTCCGGCTGTGGTGTAGGTTAGAACTGGTAGTAGCTTTTTATTTTGACGTTCATAAGTGCATTGTAATGTGCCTAAATTAAATATACAGTTTGTAGTAGTAGTAGGTTAGAGAGCATCATACCGTCTTTTTCTTACGCAAGTATTACTACTCCGAAAAAAGGGATGGATATAGTTTTTTTGTTCTTTCTGTTACTGCGTTAGTTTGCTTGTCAGACTATGTTTAACATTTACCATATTATCATAAAAATATAAATGAGTCTCTTATTTGGCTGGCACTCAGATATTGTAACTCTAATTTAATTCCTATACCAAGATTCATTTTGCTGACACACTTTTATTTACCAGAAATTTATTATTGGTGTCCAATAAAACTTACTATTGGAAAGTAACTATAATTTTTTTAAGCTATTGCATAGCTTCTATCGCGGGCCTTGAGCGCGGGGACCGAATCCAGAAATTCCGTAACGAAAAAAAACCTGACGCTCCCCACTCCGACGGACCGAAACCGACTTTATTCACTTTGTTACAAAGTTCTTTATCGGGGAAAGGATATATCTCCATACGAATGTCGCTAAGTGTCATATTCTATACAAAATATTGAGGACAGTAGCCCTTATTACCAGAGATACGGCGATGTCAAATGTCAAAATAAACACTATTATTTTTTCCCGCCAGAATCAAATATGTTAAATCGACTTTGTAATCGATGCATAATATACTGGCTGGATCGAATTAAAGGCAAAAGGCGCCTAATTTTTTATTTACACTGCGAATCGTTTTGTTTTTTTAATCGATACCTTAGTGCAAATGCAAAGTCGTACTAAGTACCATTTGAAATTTGTGAATTTAGCACGTTAGTGCACAACGGAATAAAGTGGAAATTTCATTGGCATAAGAAATATTAGTACCTACAAAGAAGTAGAGTATCGAAATATGCCTTTGTCTTGTTTATCAAATATTTTCTATTGGTATATTAGATTTGTTCCTTATTGTGATAATCACAAAGGTGATATTGCTGCGTGCTGTAAATATTTTGTTTGTGGTGTTCGAAGACGATGAATACAGTATGTTTTTCGCCTATAAAAAAGCTCTCTTTCACTGCAGACGAAAATGTACCCAAATTTATTTTAAGTTTTTTTTGTTCAGTAGTGTCATAAACAAACAGAAATTAAACTTAAGTAGGTACATATTTGTCACTACTGACGAAAGTGCACAAAAAATACAAAACTGTGTTTTTAGGAAATGAGTTGAAAAGTGACCAATGTGCCGGGATCCATTAAATCTATGTAAATATGATATGTTTAATGCTGTGATAAATTTGATAATAAATAAAATCACTAATAATGGTAACTTTGTAGCAGCCCGCTGTCTCCACAACCAAAGGCATGAACATGTATTGTATCCATGTCCTTTAGACCTAAGTTGCTTATCCACGAATGTCATCTGATAATGATAATGCTATAAGTTCATGAAAAGACAAGTTGCATGGATAGTGCGACGGTGATTGCTGTCAAATGTGAGTAACTGTATAGAATTATCAGAAATTGTCATACAAAGGTGACAAACTGTTGTCTTATTACGTTACGCTATCCGTTTGGGATCTTATCCCAGAAGGGAGCGCACACTTTTGCCGCTTCGCCACCGCTAGAGTTTCGGCAGAGGGCTCCTGCTACGTGGGAAGTGCGAGTAATATGGGTGGTCGAAATTGTGCTAACGCATGTAACATCCCACACTGAACACCGCCCCGTTTTCCACAGCACCAGGGTCACTCCATCTTGCTATCAGTGCGGCTAAACCCAGTGGCTCCAGAACGGAATGAACACCCGCTGACTGAAGAGACCTCAGGACAATATCATTGAGGTCTTAGTGACGCGGAATCCAACCACTACAAATACGGCAACTCAATGTATATATGGCTGTCAACACCCACCATGCATTGTACAAGCGGATGACATACATACCTCATACCGGGCCCAGGGGAGTACAATGGCCAAACGCAACGATTTTGCCTTTGCGCAAAGAACAAAGCCAGTACGGTTTTTATATTAAATATTGGACAAGGATAGTTTATAAATAAACTCAGATTTTTTTGTACGATTACTTTTCTAAAACGGCTTATTACTGAATATGCACAACTTGATGGATTAGGATGGCACTTATTACAGTTCTATCTATATGGCACTAATGGAACTAGGTATCGCCTATATCCCCGTTAAATTGATTTGATTAAAATTATTTTAACTTTGCGCAAAAACATTCTTAGATCATGGCATGCCATTAGTCTCATTAGATACATTTTACTTAATAATGGCATCTATTTCATTTTTGTTGTCTAGCAAACTGATCTTGCGTAGCGATGTTGTCACAAAACCAGCACGGTTTCTTCAATTACATTTTGGACAAATTTCCATGCGATGCTAATATTGTAAATTTGATGAACTATTATCTGTTACCAATTCACACTAAATTAAAAACGCTGAACGGATTAAGGTGAAATTTGGCATGGGGATGTTTTGACTCCTAGGAAAGGACAGAATAGTTTTTGTTATGAAAATCATCCTATATAGAGGTGCAAAGGGGAAGGAAGCAAGTGAAATAGTCAAATCTATAATTGCATGGGCAGTTTGTGAATGAATTCATTCATAAATTGCCCATGCACTTTTGAACGCCTGTGTAAATGCGAATAAAGGCCTCTGCCGATCCTATCATAAGATCGTCCTTGGTTGAGATGAGACATAATATATACTTACCTACCTAATGAAAGTTTATAATTATTATATGCGTGACGTAATTATTTTGGTATCCTCGCAATGTTTTTCTTCACTGGGAAGTTAGTTGTAATCAGGTACCGACTGACATTCTGTGGGTTAAATTCAGTGAGCTTAAGGCAGTGTTGTAAACCGTGATCAAAAACACTCGGCCTTGATTACTTATTTCATTGAAAGATAATTTATGTCAACTCCAAGAGGATTCGCTGTGTTGACAGCTGGGGAGTGGGGTGTACCCACGGAGCTAAGCTTGCCCCTTTAGCTGTCAACACAGCGAATCCTCCTTTTTTAAAGGGTCGACAACGCGCGTGTAACTCCCCTGGAGTTGCAGGCGTCCATAGGCTACGGTGACCGCTTACCATCAGGCGGGCCGTATGCTTGTTTGTCACCGTCGTAGTATTAAAAAAAAAAACTTGGACGTACTTTTTAGCATATCTACAGCGTATCCAGCCACTGAAAGATTAATATGTGGTCAAAGATACATACAGCTGTCACAAAAATGCTGGTGATTCGATTAAATGTGTAATCACTAATCAGTATCGAATTGTGGTTAGGAGAATAAATAAACAAAAAATGTTTGACAAAAAAACATTTAGTCCTATTTTTTCCAAATCAGATTACAATATTGATCACCAGCATTTTTGGTATATCCTGAATTATTAACGAGAACAAAGAATAACAGGTTACTGTAGTTGCAAGTTAGTTGTTTGTTTTATACGGCCCCGGAATTTAATTAGCAATTTACAGTTCAAGTCAATTGGGTATTTAATACTTATGGTAATAAAAATACACTACCAAACATTATAATACTGCGCAGACGAAGTCGCGCTAGTAAT
This sequence comes from Lathronympha strigana, assembly GCA_949128165.1. NCBI lineage: Eukaryota > Metazoa > Arthropoda > Insecta > Lepidoptera > Tortricidae > Lathronympha > Lathronympha strigana. The sequence continues at coordinate 7,935,405 of OX421926.1, read as the reverse complement.
TGCATAAGTTGATACAAAATGATATGCAATAGCTTTACCGCGGCAGTCCCCGAGTGCCACACGTATTTTTTTTTTTATATCTAAGTATTATTTAAGACAGTTTACTAGCTGTGCTTATAAAAATGATCAGCTTAATATGAAAATTAGTAATTTACAATTGAATAATAAAATTATAAATTAATAAATTCTTTTCAACACGCAACATTTGGAGCCCTGACCTGATAATAGAACATAATTGAGGTTTAAATACATACTACATTAACAAACAGAAGACTTCAAAAATAAACCCAACAAAGAAACCAAGGAAATCTCTTTCTTATTCAAATTATTCTAATACGGGTTACGTGAAATCGAAATTTCACTTTTATACCAGGAAAAATACCCATGCAACATATAAACGCGACTCACCAGTAAAAATGTTGTGTAGTGTGTAAGCCACAGTTTCCCGGATGAGCGAACAGGCCGCCAAATTCACCGTTTCACTAGGAAATAATTAAAATTTGAGAAATAATGTTAACATTGACTGACACAGTTTCAGCGGCCTGTGGTCACAGTCACATTTGGAGTGGACTGACGTATAAAACCATGAACTACTATATTATTTTTTTAGTGTTGCCATATAATAGTCAGTTTCTACCAAAAAGTTTGAGACAAGTTTGCCTATGGTTTGTTCTTATTGGAGAATCTTCGGAGAATCGTTCTGTATGAACAAATTTACGTCTCCTTAAAAAAAGGTTAATAAACTTTTCACACTACATACATCATGCTATTTTTCGACATTGGTGCTATAATAGCACTTTTAAAATACAGAAAAATGTATTAAGGTGTACGATAACGATAATCAACAAAAATTGCAGTTGTTTTTTTTTCGAGAAAACAAAGATTCAATATGTGTAGTTAAATACCAGTGAGGATAGACTGACCCTTGTTTTCGTGTAAAAAGTGCGTGTAGTCCACATTTTCTTAACTAGCTTATGGTAGTTATAGTTTAGTAATTTTTTTTCGTATCAGAAGAAAGTTAAAAAGTTGATTGGAACATTTGGAACATAGTGAAACAGATAGCGCCCGCCAGGAAGGATTCTTCCTGTGTGAAATATTGAATCAATGTTTTCTCGAAAGTACATGTAGTCACATCAAATGTTTGTTAATTTAAGTAGCGTACAATTTAGCACATTCTTCATACATTTATATGTATTAGAAAAAAGTTAAAAAGTTGACTGAAACATAGTGAAACAGATAGGGCCCGCTAAAAAGTATTCTGCCTGGCTTCCTGGTGGTGACAGATTGATCGTTGTTTTCTTGTTAGTACCTGTAGTACAATATTTTTAAAATATCTAACATAGAAGTACATTTTTTGATTTGACTTTTAATTCCGTACGTTTTCGTGTAACCGCCAGAAAGTATGACACATTTTTGTAGTCCATCAGCCTTTTTTAGTCCAATGAAAAGCCAGACCATTCCAAAAAAACAGCCAAGTGCGAGTCGGATTCACGCAATGAGGGTTCCGTACAAACTTTGAGTTGCAACTGCACGTAGTAGTATACATTAGACGTCGCTCGTTTGCACGGCATAGTGTTAGTGTGTGAGTTTGATGTTCTTTGATTTATGTTTATTACATAAACCGTTTTTTTAAGGCGAAGAAAACGTTTGTCTACTAACTTGATATTAGGAGCCAGATCGTCAAATTTGTGTTTTAAATCGGCAAAAATACATGGTGAATATTGAATGAAGAGTTCGCATTTTGTGAAATTCTGTTCTAAACCAATATTTTTGAAATAACTCTTAATAAGAAACAAGTCAGAGAGCACCGTATTCACGTCGCCTCCTAGGGTCCCGTCATCTAGGTACCAAACATTGAATTTTAATATAAAGTTTTCGATGGTTGGATTTATGTATAGCCAAATTAAAATTTGCTGGGCCGAGAAGGTCACCCTGCTGACATCTCACCAACCTCAGAAGATAATTGTAGGTACATATAGTCTGACAAGCCAAGGCTGCAGTATATATTGCATTGTGCTGTATGATATTGTAAATATTTTGTAAACAATTCAGTTTTTTGCCTTTGTAAATTTCGAAGATAAAGGGGGGAATGGTATTACTTTTTTAAATTGTTGTTTATAGATGATGTATTTTCACAGTAGAAAAATATTAAAATAATGTTTTAGAATCAAGTTCTTTAAAATGATATCCCATATAACCCAGTAAGTAAACTTTTAATTTTTGCCTCTAAAAATAATTTAAAATGTATTATAAATCCTCTTTCAATGTACCTGGGTTAACCTTGATTATAACTATTCCAAATTTCAAATCGGTAGCTTAAGTAGTTCTCAAGATATTTAACGATGTGACAGACAGACTCAGTCGCACCATAAGGGTCCATTTTTTACCATTTTGGTACGAAACCCTAAAAACTAAATCTGAATAAGCTCGCGTTGTTGTTTCAGAGTTTCTACTATCTGACTTAAATAATGCGAGCAAATCCGAACCAGTGAGCTAGGAAATGGCTACTGTAGATTCAATATAATATATAATTGATTATACTAAGGTGAATTCGCAGCCAACGGGTAAGTTCCAGTAGCTCAGTTGGTCAGAACAATGTGCACAACAAGTTCGAGTCCGTGAGCACCCTGTCAACAACCGAGGCCGTGAGTTTTCCGCTTTCCCTTTATTTATTTATTTCAGAACTAGCGACCCGCCCCGGCTTCGCACGGGTTATTTTTATACATATAAGTCTTCCTCTTGAACTCACTCTTTCTATTAAAAAACGCATCAAATCCATTGCGTAGTTTTAAAGATTTAAGCATACCTACATACATACATACAGACAGCGAGAAGCGACTTGTTTTATAGTTACTATATGTAGTGATAGTGATATCCCTTTCTCTTAAATTAGAATGAAGCAGGTATAAAAAGAGAAATACATGTATTTTAATGTATAATTTTCGAAAGAAAATAGTGACAAGCTGCAACCACGTACGGTAAAGTATAATTTGCAAGTAGATTGAACGCATTGTTCACTACAGGCACTTCAAATATTTCAGATTTCCTAAAGCAATATTTTCTATACGAAAGGCGTGTCACGTTTCTTTTTATTGCCTCTGGACCGTAGTGTACCTCTAGCAACGCAGTCCAATACGCTCTAAAATACGGCGCTAAGGTTGACTTCCCGTACCACGACCAAACAGTGAGGAAGAAGACTGATAGAGCAAACACTTGGAAGAAGATATTGAAGAAATAAGGATACACGACGGGGTGCGGAGTGGTCATCTGTTGTATTTTGCACGTGATCCATTGAAGGATGAGCCAGTAGATCATGCAGTAGTTTGTGCCGGCGCACAGTGCAGTGCAGCATTCCCAGAATTTGATACATAGAGTGTAAGGGAAGCATAGTACATCACTCCAATTGTTTTGGAAGACACCATCTTGGCCAGTATTGAATGCTGTAGACCGCATAGGATCACAATGCGCAGATGGAGCCACTTCGATCGGGCGGCCTGTCGATCTCGGCGCTTGACTTTGTGATTTAGCAGGAGGTCTAGATCTATTCGCCATGATTGAATTTTGCACTCAAATAAATTTCGTTAAAATATACAGCTATATTACTTAGCTAGTTAAAAGTGACAGTCAAAACGTGTCATTTGAAATGAAGTTGTTGTACACAAGTCAAAAACGTCTGTATCTATTCTAGACAGATTCTCTATGCTTAATGATTATGATTATAGTCTCGTTTACGTTGCGTGCGTCTACGGCCTATAATACACTATAGGCGCTGGTACTAGGTACCATATAGAATAATTTTTCTGATCATAGACTATATGCCGCTCTTTTTTTCACGTTGGAGAAAAAGGGAGGCATAATACAATACAATACAATACAATACTCTTTATTGCACACCTCACACAGATGAAATACAGTTACAAGAGAAAATAATAATACAGAACAGTAACAGTAAGGGGTTACAACAGGCGGTCTTATCGCTAAAGAGCGATCTCTTCCAGACAACCTTTGGGTAGTGGAGTGGAGTATAATAGATATATGATCAAAGATATTTGATTATGTCATAATTTATTGTGGGCCAAGCCTGCTCGCCAAGTGCCACGTTAGAAGTATGATGCTGCTATATCTGAAACCAGGAGGAAACCACCAAGTCAAGTCAAGTCATTTGAAGTGACCTTGCGACATCTCGTTTATTTTTTACTAGCGACCCGCCTCGCCTTCGCGCGGTTGCATTATATTTAAGAGTACTTCATTGGATAAGGATTAATGCTGTATTGTTAAAATCGCTTCGTAAAGAATAAAAATGGTAATTGCGGGTTATCCCTAGTTAGTTAGTTAGTTTTCCTGGGCTTTTTCCGTAAATCGACATCCATTGTGCCTTTTTGCGTGATAGAGAGGTAGCTCTACTCTAACCACCCTAGTTCGTCTATGAAACCTATCATCGTTTTAAGGTTGCAAATTGCCTCCTTTAGTGTGCTGGGCAATGCTCACGGGCACCGTGTATAATGTTGACATAGAGCGCCTATGTCAAATACTATGGTAGTGTCGAGCACTAGTACTTTTTATTATTTATTTATTTAAAACTTTATTGCACAGTAAATAATGTACAAAAGGCGAACTTAATGCCAGAAGGCATTACTTTTACTCGTATCTTACTCTACTTTTTTATTATGACATTAATGACTTAAATCAAAATAAATAATGAAATATGTATTATTTAAGATGAAGATCCTGTTCATCTCCAGTAAAAATTAAGCTTCTAATTCATATATTTTGTGGTCATAGGCTTTATCTCCGCTTAGTAATGAGGTTTTCGGAACTGAAGTACGAAAAATCGTACTGCTATTTAGGAATCACTCTTTTGTGCAAGAAAAAAAAGCGAGGTAATCGGACTGATACCAATAATATAAGGCCTAGTATCTCCTCTGGGTTAAAACTTGTTAAGTTGAATACCTGCCCTAAATCTTGGGAATGCTGAGCGGACTCAGCTATGGTGTATACAGTACTTTTCGAAATATAAACAAGTATAAATGAAGTTTAATATAATAATAACTAATAAGTATTTCTAGAGCTACACCTTGAGAGGATCATCGTGGAACAATTCAGACTTTTTGAAACAATATCTGAAATACTGTGGTTCTGGAGCACTTCTTTGACTTCTTTGACTTTCCACTTCAAGTTCGTCAGAAAACATCATCGTTGATGTTGCTCGTTTAAATGAATAAAAAAATGCGTTTATCCATGGTATTAGACTTGGTCTCGCAAGATAGACCCAAAACGCCCATATCAATAGAGATGCTATTATAATTTGCCAAGCCATGTAGTAGCAATATGGTGCATTGACGGGATGTATACCGCATAATCTGTTTATTCTGCAAAATATCCAGTGTAAAAGAAAGCAAACAATCAAGTTATCGTTAAACCCAGCACATACTGAAACAAAGATATTCCAATATCTGGAACACAATATCTGAGGGAAAAATATTAACTCCCAAGTATTGAACTTGAAAAAATTGTATCGAGTACGAGTATCCGTTACTGGAACAGACCATGTTTTCAGTGTTCCTTTTCTAATGCAAGGATCGTTATTTTGTATCGGCATCTTACAGGACGACATTTTTAAAATAAGGCAATTTAATAAATAACAAAAATGTAAACAATTATCGCAAAAATACCATTTATGATTAAGTGACAGTAGCATTAACTAGTAACATTATTACTAACGTCAACGTCAAACTCTATAATTGTTTATGATTACTGATTACTACAAACCCTAGTTTCTTGTTGACCATGAAGGAGTAGGTAGTGTAGCTTGAAAAAATAGGACTTTGTTAACGTTCTATCGAAACTATTAAGCATGTAAAAGTTGTGAAAATTTTCCACCAGCTACCGTGACTGTTGTTTTTTACAAGAATCCAAGAAAACTGACAGGTAAAAATTGTTTTAAGAAGTTATAATAAGTGAAAGTTTTCGTTCAAGCTCCTGGAGATAATTAGGAAAAACGTGTGCATTGACATTACGAAAACAAAGTTGTCTTAACTCAAAGTAGTAATATCATATAAAATTAAACGTAGTAGTGTTTAGAAAAGCGTATTGCGTATTAAATTAATGATAGAAACAGGTTTTAACGACCTCGAATGACGAATTTTTATGATTTCTTGATCGCGATGTAATATCCTTGATAGAAGGTTGACTTTGCTTTGGCGAATTTATTCGTAGGAGAGTACAATAAGGTTTGCGGTGGTAAAAAAAAAGGGAAAGTACAGTCAACCAATTGGAACCCTAGGCCACTGTAGGACTACGTCGTAGTGACGCTATAAATCAGATTGTAAGAAATCTCTTACTGCTTGTCATTTTGACATGGTTCTAGAGTGGCCTAGGGTTCCAATTGGTTGACTGTACCTATCTGTGACTATTTTTTTCTTTAATAATGACATACATGACACATACTTTGTAAATAAGTTTCTAAACTTTACGGCATTGTAGATTTAAGCCACTTTTTCCCTTTTTGCGTAAATACACATTTAAATTAAAGTGTTATCATTGTTTTAATTGACATTAGAAGGAATTTTGGAAAATTTCATTATGATTAATTATAGAACCATTAACCAAAATGTGTTTTTTAAACTTTTTAATAATACAGGTTTTGTGTACATATTTTCTTACTATATAATTAATTTTAATAATACCTATGCTAGTACAATGGATGGTAATGAAATGAAACTGAAATTATATATTTTTTAATGTTACCAATAAAAAATTTGATCAAGTTTCAATTTTTACAAGTCACAGTACAATTTTGTAGTAGGTATTTATTGTAATATAAATTTAAACATTTCTTTCTTTTATAAAATTACAAAATTACAGTAATAAATTAGTTTGACACCTTCACAGCGGCAATAAATAAAAAAAGCCTTTATTTCCAAGTTTCCCATTTTTACATTCATATTGTTTATGTATTGGTTAGTATATTTCTTATAGTTATTAGTTATTGTTAAGTTTATGTATTTACTATTTATTTATTTAATTTGGACCCCTCTTTGGGTGTAGGCCTCCTCTAACTTCCGCTTTGTTTAGCCAGTCTTTCCCTGCAGTTCCTTTTATATCATCTACCCATCGTTTATATGGCTTTCCTACTTTCCTTTTGCCAATAGGGCCTCTCCATTTTGTTGCCAATATTGTTCATCTATTGTCTTTATACCGTGCAATATGTCCTGCCCATCGTCATTCTAGTTTGTTTTTTCTCTTATGGACATACTTTTAATTTTTTGTATCTTTTTTATATTGAGCATACTCCTTTCCATGTCTCTTTGGGTGGTTCTTATCTTTCTCTTCACAGCGGCAATTAGTACATGTAATTAAAGACAATAAATTCTCTAAAAAGATCAATTCATTCTAATACACTAGCTGTATTCGTATTCAAGATTATATACAAGTAAATCCTAGTGACCCGGAAGTTTTTCTCGATAAATCTAGATCTCGGATCTAGTGTAATTGTTGACAATCAATCTGAGACTTTCTTATTTCCTGGCCAAGGTATGTATGTACACTATTTTTCTGCTTGACACAGTCGGCAAGCATATTTGCTTAGCATAGTGGCCTGCAATTGGCTGCTTGCCGGCCAGAGGGCAGAAAAATATATTATTGTATTGACTGTCCATAAATTTATCGATAAACTTATATCCAATATCATTGACAATTAAGTTATGTTTCCTTTTCAGTTCACAACCTACCGTCATGGCAACACAATGGTTAATAATCGTACTGGCAACACTTCCATTTTCAAATTCGGAATACAAACCACCAGGCCCAGCGTTTCCATGTCCGACGAAGGATCTTCAACTGCTGTACCCATGTGTGTGTGAGAAAGGGACAGATGCTGGTCTGTATGTGAGGTAATATGACACATATATATCGGGTCAGGAACTAGTTTGTTTCATTTGGGCGGGGGAGAGAGGGGCCGAGAATTAGCTGGTATCCCAGGTAGAGTTGCGGGTTCGAGACTCGCCTGAGGTCATGGATTTTTGTACTTTTCCATTATTTCTGAGAAAAGAGGAAATAACTAGGGCGTATCTTATGTTATCTTATCTTATGGTGGCTATATAATATATAATTTCACCACGCTGACAAGTGTGTTTCCTAATATGACTGAATTACTGGCGTTATAAGCGTCCATAGGCTATGGAAACCGCTCACCATTGCGCGGGCTGTGTGCTTTATTGCCACCATTTAGATAATGAAAAAAAAATCATAAATTATCATCAATAAATACATTTCATGGTGAAGATTTTTTTACAATTGTCACGAGATCTATGAGTGTTTTAAAGAATTGTCGGTAGTTTTTGACATGAGGATGATCCTGTGTCGGAATTTCGTGACATATGTCGTGTTTCTTGCGACAAATGTCAAGAGCTCTTCACAAAAGTATTAGTAATGGTAATAATCCTGTATTTCTTTATAAATAACATGTTGGCGGTAAACAAGGCATACAGCCAGCACAATAGTATGCGCCGCCCGTAGCCCATATACGCCTGTAATACCAGTAATAAATATAATAATGTTGACAATTGTCGCACCTGTCGCCGTGGTGACATTGGGCCCAGGTGTGTCTCGGTACGTCAGTTAATAGAGCGGTGGGCGTGTATTGTTTTTTTGTAAGAAAAATAATCTACATAAAGTATTTTCGTATAAAAAATTTCAGATGTGAAAATTCCGGCCTGGCAGTGCTAAGTGTTGGATTGGGCAACATAGCGGGCCTAGGGCTTCCCATAGAAAGGTTGGAGCTCAAACAATGTCCCATACGTAAGTCAAAGTACCTAACTATAAGATACCAGTTCATTTTTGTTTTTTTTAATGCCACGATGGTGACAAGCAAGCATACAGCCCGCCATCAGGCGGGCCGTATTAATATTATAATTATTAATGCAGTATTACTAACTTTTAAAAATAACATAAAGTCTTCTTTCAGCAAAATATCTTATCTACGATATTTAAGGTAATTTCCCTTCATATCCCATAGTCTTGGGACGTCCTGTATAATAGACAGATACATATAAATACTTAAGTAGCAGACATCCATAACTCAGGACGCGGGGAATATTTCCATTTTTCTTTCAATTATAAAAATAATGGCCTAGTTATTTATTTTATTATTATTTAATGACTATGTTTCAGATAATCTATTTGGTCCTCTACTCCATCGCTCACAAATCAGAGTGCTGCATATAAAGGACTCCCCACTGGAAGCTATAGATGAAAATGCATTTTTCGGAGTGAACAGGACTCTGCAAGAATTGTATTTGAAGAATACGGAGATTGTCAACTTTCCTAAGGAAGCTTTCAAGGTAGGTATTTATATTTTATAGTCTGTTCGCGTTAAGTAATTGCAAAAAAAGCTTGGTTTTTAAGTGTGAACTCGGGTTATTAGTACCGTGGACTGTTAAGGAAAAAAAATGTATGGAGGGTTCTTACTCAGACCACTTGCCACATACAAAAAAATAATTTGCGCCAAATATTTCTTCCTAATCAGTCCACGATACTGATTACGTCCTTAAACGGATCGACAGCATTTTTTTGAAATGAAATGAAATAATTTATTGCACAAAGATGGTTCATTATAATATTTATAATTATGTGAAAATGCATGTTTAGCCACTAATGGCATGTAAATGTAGACTTATGTCTAAATAAATTCCGTGCAAAAACCTTGTCTAGTGACAATTGTCTGTTTTACTCTTCCTTACCAATTTTGTAAGTTTCTGTTTGATCTACTGGTTGACTGGTCGAGAATGCCTTAAGGCATTAAGTCCGCCATTTGTACTTTCTTGTATTGTGCAATAAAGGTTAAAATAAAGGCATACAATACGATTAGAAAATTATTTATGTCCTCCACTTAAGTTCTGAAATAAATAAATTTCATATGTCAAAATATCCCAAATATAAAATAAAGCAGTAAATATGTCAAGATGCAACTATCTAAAAATTACTTCATTGATTCAAATTAAACACTTTAGAATGGATTAAACGCGTTTATTAACACCATGACCCAACGTTTCGAGCCCTTTACAGCACTCGTTTTCACAGGGTTCAGATGATAATCAGCCTGCAAATCGCCTTTTTCTATGCCTCGACAGTAATGTACTATTGCGCGCGTTGATGTCTATTGTAGGGCTTGTATGGACATTCAGAAACAAGTGGACCATTTCCTTTTTTTTTGAAAATATAGGAAGTTTTTGGGTTTTTTATAATCAGAATCACGAGTTCTATTAAAAAAAGTCTAGTTAAAAAAAAACAATTCCCCTTTTTTGGCCAGGTTCGTAACGCATATTTCATACATTTTGTATGGGCCGTTACGAAACTGTCAATTTTTTTTTGTATGGAAAATTGAGGAGCATTTTCGTAAAAATGGTTCACTTTTTTCTGAAATCATCCGTACGCATTACTTACATACATACGCCCTAGTAGATGCGTTGATGTCTGTTGTATGTGGACATACATACATACACTCTGTAGTAGATGCGTTCATTCAAAAGACATCAATGTGTTTATATTTCTACCGTTTAATTGAGGCGCTTCGTACATACGTAAATACAGTGATTATAGAGAAGGTTTTATTAAAAATAACTTTATATTTAAATGCTTGGTAGTTGGGTCGTTCTTCTTTTTTAGCAACAATGACCTGTCTCCTCCCTGAGAAATGCCTGATTTAGAATTTAATTATTATATTTGTGATGGTTGCCGTGAGGACAGCCACACATATCCCTCGACCTGAAGGGTTGTGCGAGGGTTTCCAGACTAACTCAGGGTTTGGAGGATAGGGTTAAGTTAAACTCTCAGTTACTCTAATATATATGCGGGTCTTTTATGCCCTTTATTAACTTAAATGGTTAGTGCCTACTTTATAAGTACTAATATTATAATTCTACGGTCGCGAGGCCCGGGCCTAGGAATTGGTGGTACGTTCCCCCCGAGGGGGGAAAGGGTTTAAGGAAGGTAGGTAGGATAAGCTCACTGGCCCATGCGTTGCTGCACACACGGCCCGGCGCGAGCTCGTTCGCGGGGGTACGGTCGGGATAGCTTACGGGCCTATGCGTTACGTGCACACACGGCCTCAAGCAAGCTGGAGCGGGGTAGGAGGGTGGAAGGGTCCTTCGGCACAATGCGTTATAGCACACACGGCCTATAAAGGACCCGGGGTTCCAACCCGGGACGACGCGTTCTGCACACACCGCCACACCGGGTTGGGGGACGCAGCCGTTGTTCTCAGCGCGGGCTGAGAGCATCGACTGCTGGCTCTCGCCGGAGCGCACGGGGTTTTATAGCTGCGGCGCGCGTCGTGGGTGGCCGGTCGCGTCGTGGGCGGTCGGCTGCGCGGTGGGGATGTCGCCGCCGCGCTCCGCCGGCCGCGCCCCGCTCCCCGCGGTGACGTCGCGGGTCGTGACGTCACAGTGCCTCCCCCGAAGAGTAGATTTTTACCTATAGTAAAAATCGCCGGATGCATTAGCATATTGTAAATGGTACATTTGTTTATGTTAGGGTCCCTTCGTATATTCCTAGGCTATTCATTAGCTTTCCCATTTTTTTGGGCAAGAGGACAAATAAAAAAAATAAAAAATTATAATAAACGGGTCGTTTTAGCCGGTAATCGGAAAACAAAGCAAAATAATATATCGTGAAAGAAAAAGAGCATAACGGTAAAAAAAACTGTGCCTTTAATCTAGGCAAGCCCCTTCTGGGCCGGTAATTGATTAAAAATGGATAAAATAAAAGAAAATAAAATTATAAAAATGGATGGCCTTAATCTGGCTCTCGCCTCCAGCGTAGTAGCCTGATCATGCCTCTCCGGGACCGGCTGTTCCTGAGACGGCCCCTCCTCGGTCTCGTTCTTGTACGTCTCTGGACTTCCGGGCTACCTCGTACTGGTAGCGTGTCCGGATCACGCGTCGCTCTGTCCAGCACATCTTGGATGCACGCCGCGTACACCTCGTGTTTGGTCTTGTGCTCAGCCCACGTATCGAAGAATACTTCCAATTTGCGCCCGTGCGCTTTGGTTAACTCCGTCGTGTTGTCGCCAATCAGTGTCCGATTGCCCTGCGATGCCGGAACGTCCTGCCCCGTGGCCTTGACTCTGTTACCCTGGGTTTCGGTACTTTCCTGACTGCTTGTCCGGTGCTGAGCTGTTGTAGCCGCTTTGTCTGGCTCAACCTTCTCCGGGGTCGTCTCCCCTTCCCACGTCATCTTCATGCCGGCTCTCTTTAGCACATCCATACCGAGCATGATGTGTGTGGCCGCAGGAAGGACACGTAACCAGTGCTTCACTTTGATATCCTTCACGGTTATGTCGACCAGTACGCACTTTGTGATCCGGGACGTCCCATTGTCCGCTAGCGTCACTTTCCTGTGCACCTCTTTCTCCTCCGCGCCGCTTTTGACGCATTCTTGGTATGTGTGTTGATCGACGTATGTGTTTGTGGCGCCTGTGTCCACGAGGCACCGGTACTTTTTCCCCATTATATCTGCATTTATAAAAATCCTGTTGTCTTCCCGGTCTTGATCATGTACGGCTCCTGCGGCTTCGTTTTTACCCCATTTGTTCCTTTTGCAACAGTCCTTGCTCGACACACCCGGCTTCCCGCAGTCACTACAGAACAACCTTCTTTCCGACCGGCATTCTCTCGTGTCGTGACCCGGTTTGCCGCATGACCGGCAGCATGTTCTCGCATCGTCTCTCGGGTTCACCTTACGAGTAGCTCCCTGGCTATCCTGCGGGACTGCGTCTTGACCATCGTCTTGATCATACCTGCTCGTCTTATTCCGGTCCGTCCATGACGCTCTGGTTATATTCTCGTATTCGGAGGCAACCTGCAGTAATCCCCTGAGGTCCCTGAAATCTTGCTTCTTTATGTACAATTTGTACCTCGTCTGCATGTTTTCGTGAACACGATGCAGTTTTTGCTCCTCTGTGAGACCCCCGTATCGTCTCATTAACGTTTGGAGATCGGTGAGGTAATCTGTGAACTTCTCGTTATATCCTTGTTTCCTGGTCACTATTTTAGCAATTAAGTCTTCCTCGTAATTCACCGGGAAATAGTATCGCTTGAATAACTCTATGAACTCATCCCATGATTCCCATGCGTCGGCGTTATTCCTGTGCCACAACAAGGCTTTACCTTCTAGTATCCGGGGTAGGGCGGTCAAGACGTCTTCTTGTGTTATACTGCTTGCTGCTATCAGCTCTTCTATTCTTTCTAAAAACTCGACCGGATCGTCTGTAGGTCTGAACGTAAGGTTCCATTCCCGGATTATTTTCCCTACGTTCCTTGGCCGGTACTTTTCGTCCTGTTGATACATTACGGCGGTACGCTCTTTGACTGGCGTCTTCAATTCCTCTGGCTTACCTTCTTCGGCCTCCTTTACTACGTCCACTAAGAGTTTCCTTAGTTGATCCACTGTCAACCCCTCAGTCTCTAGATCTCTGGTGCTAGCTTCCCGGATCAACTCTTCCTTTTTCAATTGGTATATCCAAGACGTCGGCATTGACGTGGCGTTCTTTGAGAGTTGTGTCTGACTCACCAGTTCTTTGCGGCTGCCGAGATCCGACTGAGGTTGCGGCTACGACTCACCAATACGGTTCCGGACGGGCGGGCGGGCTTCTCGACGGTTGTCGTCGAACGGCGGCTAAATTACGGGGCTTTACCAATGCGGTTTCGGACGGGAGGGCGGGCTTCTCGACGGTTGTCGTCGAACGGCGGCTAAATCACGGAGTTTTCTGCAACACAAGGTTATTACACTCCCCCCCTAGTTCCTTCTATTCTTGAGAAGCAAACTGAATGGATCTTGTATCTATGACTTCCCTTCCTCCTGAGCTAGTGAGCTCCCCTGTCTGTGAGTTATTTAGTTGGGCGCCAAATGTGATGGTTGCCGTGAGGACAGCCACACATATCCCTCGACCTGAAGGGTTGTGCGAGGGTTTCCAGACTAACTCAGGGTTTGGAGGATAGGGTTAAGTTAAACTCTCAGTTACTCTAATATATATGCGGGTCTTTTATGCCCTTTATTAACTTAAATGGTTAGTGCCTACTTTATAAGTACTAATATTATAATTCTACGGTCGCGAGGCCCGGGCCTAGGAATTGGTGGTACGTTCCCCCCGAGGGGGGAAAGGGTTTAAGGAAGGTAGGTAGGATAAGCTCACTGGCCCATGCGTTGCTGCACACACGGCCCGGCGCGAGCTCGTTCGCGGGGGTACGGTCGGGATAGCTTACGGGCCTATGCGTTACGTGCACACACGGCCTCAAGCAAGCTGGAGCGGGGTAGGAGGGTGGAAGGGTCCTTCGGCACAATGCGTTATAGCACACACGGCCTATAAAGGACCCGGGGTTCCAACCCGGGACGACGCGTTCTGCACACACCGCCACACCGGGTTGGGGGACGCAGCCGTTGTTCTCAGCGCGGGCTGAGAGCATCGACTGCTGGCTCTCGCCGGAGCGCACGGGGTTTTATAGCTGCGGCGCGCGTCGTGGGTGGCCGGTCGCGTCGTGGGCGGTCGGCTGCGCGGTGGGGATGTCGCCGCCGCGCTCCGCCGGCCGCGCCCCGCTCCCCGCGGTGACGTCGCGGGTCGTGACGTCACATATTTTTTATAGGAGGTAAATTTAGTTTACCGTACCAGTACAGTACTTGTAACTTTAAGTACTTACCTGAGGTCATCAGTGTTTTTAAGTACTTACCTGAGGTCACCAGTGTTTTTAAGTAACTTACCTGAGTTCATATATTTGGACCTGGTCGGTTTTTTTATTTCGTTAGTTATTCGATCAAATTGTTATTTTTCAGATACTAGGGAACCTGTCCATCCTATCCATAGACGGGCATCGCATGACGAAACTGGGAAAAGACATTTTCGCGGGGAGCGAGGCGGCGGGCCGCCTGGAAAAACTACACTTATCCAACGGGCTACTGAGCGATATACCTGTGGAGGCTTTTCAGGTATTATAATAACTTACAGATCATCATATCAGCCATAAGACGTCCACTGAACATAGGCCTCCCCTTTGGAACTCCATATGTACCGGTTGGAAGCGACCTGCATCCAGCGTCTCCCGGCGACCTTCATAAGGTCATCTGTCCATCTTGTGGGACGTCCTACGTTTGCCAAGCCGTGGTCTCCACTCAAGGGTGTTTTTATTTTTTGTTGTAGAAAAATCATTTTTTGTATATTTGAATTTTTTTATTTGTGTTCTATTCAGAATCGCGAGCTCTTTCAATCCTAGTAGGAGAAAAAAAGTGTCCCGAGATTTGTTTTCCATTTCGCCACCATCATTTCATAGATATAGTATGGCGGTAGCGCAATGGAAAGTTTGAAAAATGTATGGAAAGTTTAGGACAATTTTTCTCCTACTGGAATTGAAAGAGCTAGCGATTCTGAGTAGAATAGAGGTAAAAATTTTCAATTTAGAAAAAAGAAGATTTTTGTACAACAAAAAATAAAAATGCCCTCGAAAGCACTTTTCGACTCCATCGGCCATCTGCTTTGCGTGCAATGTGGCTCTGCCACTTCAGCTTGCTAATCCGGAGGGCTATGTCGGTGACTTAGTTCGTCTACGGATCTCATTTTTGATTCGATCACGTAGAGAAACTCCGAGCATAGCCCTTTCCATAGCTCGTTGAGCGACTTAGTTTTGAGATGAGGCCGATAGTGAAGGACCACGTTTCGGCGCCGTAAGTTACGGATAACACAATTTGTTCTTATTTTCTTATCTATCTATCTATCTATTTGTCTATCTGTGTCTATCTGTCTATCTGTCTATCTATCTATCTATCTATCTGTCTATTTATCTATCTATCTATCTATCTGTCTATCTATCTATCTATGTATAAGATACAAACGTGTGGTCACATGGTGTAACTTATTTAAATTATGCATCGTGTCTTTTCAGACCCTGAAAAAGCTGAAAACTCTAGATTTGCACGGGAACAGGCTGGCTACCCTCAAGAGGAGTCAGTTTAAAGGTCTCAGGGACACCGAAGTGTTAGATATAAGGTAATTTGTATGTTTAATGTATTGATTCACCATAAATATATCCAAGATCTCCAGCATCACCTGAGGATGCCTCGTAGAGAGGCGAAACACGTGTCGAGGTTTATATTATTGGTGTTGGTTTGTTATATCTATTTGCGTATTTATTTTTTGCGGCAGGAAGGTGGGAACATTAATTGCATGCAAAAAATACGCAAGTAGGTATAACGCGGTAGGTATAAGGCGGAATAGCAAAGTAACATTATTTTCAGTGTTAATATGGATTTCCGCAAAGTAACGCCTGATTCAATACATTACTTAATAAACGCGATTAATCCGTTCTAAAGTGTTTAACTTCAATGAACAACAATCGAAGAAACAGAAGACAATATCATATTAAATTGCAACGGTTAACACTCATCAGTCATGTTTCGAGTGCATCGGGCAGTCAGCGTCAGACAAAGTGGTGTTGTCACCACACCGATGCAGTCGAAACATGTCACGCCTATTGTGATATAAATACGTGAGTGTTAACCGTTGCTATTTAATATCAGTATGACTCATGAGATTAAATTATGTATAAGACAATAACTTGTTATTTGTATTTTCTGTTCCAGCAATAACAATATAACAAAACTGGACGGTCAGCATATCGGCGACCTCACGAAGCTGGGATGGTGTAACGCGAGCCACAACCTTATAGGCGAGATCGCTAGGTATGATTCTTAAGTCACTTTTAGGGTTCCGTACTTCAAAAGGAAAAAAACGGAACCCTTATAGTATCACTTTGTTGTCCGTCCGTCCGTCTGTCCGTCAAGACCCTTTATCTCGGGAGTGCGTGAAGGTATTGAGTTGAAATTTAAACTATATACTAAGGTCTACGGTCCCTTGAAACCGTATTCCGCGATTTCCGAAATTCATCTTCTAAGGGATAAAAAACAGGGTACGGGGGGGGAGGGATTTTAAATCATTTTTATGATGCACGGAACCCTCGGTGGGCGAGTCTGACTCGCACTTGGCCGGGTTTTTTATACCACGGCAGTGGCAAACACACATTCGGCTTGCCTGATGGAAAGCAGTCACCGTAGCCTATGAGAGCCTGCAACTCCAGGGGGGTCATATGCGCGTTGTCGACACATTAAAATCTTGTACATTCCTGTTTAGGGTTCCATAGTCAACTAGGAACCCCTATAGTTTCGCCATGTCTGTCCATCCGTCCGTCCGCGGATAATCTCAGTGACTGTAAGTACTAGAAAGCTGTAATTTTGTACGAATATGTATAATATGATCACGCCAACAAAGTGGTAAAATAAAAAGTGGTTATAATTTTTTTTAAGGTACCCGTACACGTAAACTGGGGGACGAATTTTTTTCCCGTGAATTAAGTTAGTAATTTAACCGTACTCGTATATCCATCCGTGTATCTTCCGTGTATCCGTGTATCTTGAGTACTTAATTTACCATCCCGCACGTATCTTCCTTCTTTAAAAAAAGAATGAATCAAATCGATTGACGCGATCAAAAGTTACCCCCGAAAACCCAACATACATAACCCGTTTAGTTTGTATAAATTAGTAACCCAATTTCCCGAGAGATGGCGCTGTACCGTGGTCTACTTCGCGCTGTTAAGATTTTTCCGGAGTTGATGGCGTCGACGGGTGTGATCAAAAGTATAATAATGTGTATAAAACGCGAAAGTATAAAGCGGTTTATTCTCGTTTTCAGGGGCATGTTCGCGAGAAACACGGTATTAAAGGTACTTCACCTGGACAACAACAAGATTAAGAAGATAGACACCAACAGCTTCAGAGGAATGCGGTTCTTAAGGTGAGCGCAGCTTCCAATAAATGAGACTAAAGGATGACTCACACTAGAACGGGACAGAACGGGACGGGACGGGACGAGGCGGGACGGGTTAAATCTGTAAATTTCTATAGAAAGCGTTACGTGACATCCGAGGGCTCCGAGCTATCACGTGATTCATTCTATAGAAATTGACAGATTTTCCCGTCCCGCCCCGTCCCGTCCCGTGCTAGTGTGAGTCATCCTTAACCTAGAGGTATTAACCATTTCAACGCCATGTTAAATACAAAGTTTTCCCTTAGATGTCACGTCATCGAAGAGAAAACTGAATTTGAACTTTATGAGTGTTAATTAAGGTCTATGTTCCTCTGTGGCCTGTAACCGATTAATTAAATTATTTAACCCTTTTTATGATGCATTTATGACACAGAAACGAGACAAGTGACAATCAAGTTCTCTTCGAATGTAAACTTAGTCATATCGTCGTAAGTTCTTAATTTATTAATTCGTTTAAGGCGTTGGAGCTGCAGTGGCAATATACATATATAAAAAAAGATTATTTTTTTTGTCATCAGACGTCTATTCCTCCAAGACAACATGATCTCAGACGTGGGCCGCGGCGCATTCACCTCAGTCACAAGAATCGGAACAGTGGATTTAGCAAGAAACAAAATCACCAAAGTTGATTATCAGATGTTCCAGCAAGTCAAATATGCTGAGGTAAGTACTATAAAAGACACGAAAGTTGCCAAAATTGAGTCAAAAGTTGTTAAAATTGTGAATTCTGAGTATGAAAAATATATTGCCAATTGGCAAAACTGTTAAGTTTGCATATTACTCTATTCATATTTACAAGAATCGGAACAGTGGATTTAGCAAGAAATTAAATCAGCCAAGTGGACGATCTGATGTTCCAGCAGGTCAAATATGCTGAGGTAAGTTTACTATAAGAGACCAAACTTGCAAAAATGGTAGGTGCCTAATATTCGTAAAACATTGCCAATTGGCAACTTTGAATCCAGTTTTGTCTCAAAAACTGCCAATGTGAGGACGGGATTTATAAAGCTGCTAAAATATATTGGGTTCCTAATGTATGGAAAAAGTGTGGTTTTAACATTTGCTTCATTTGTCACACAAGTTATAGCAAACTATTTAAGAGGGCGCCGACTTACATACGAAGGATTGGTTTATTAGTACACAATCCCTCTAAAGAGAGAGCCACTGGTCTCTTAAATCGTAAATTTCTGAAAGTTGAATTTGGCGATAAACAATAATGTATTTTTTTTTTCAGGTCATAAATTTGGCAGAAAACCAAATCAAAATAATCGAAAGCCAGGCCTTCACAGACCTCTATTTAGCCACCGTCAATATTTCCCACAACCAACTGTCAACCATAGAGAAGGGAGCGTTCCAGAACTGCCAAAACCTAACTATGCTGGACTTTAGTCATAACAACATAGTTAATATCAGTAAAGGGGCTTTTGACGAAAACAGCTACGCCGGAGAATTCACCGTGGCGTATAATCAGATCGTAGATTTTGCGCAAGTGAGTAAAATTACAATTTCTACCAAAAACTACCATTTCTTTAAAAAGTGCTATAGCATTTCAACTTTTTTTAAACTGTCCAAACCTAACTATGCTGGACTGTCATAACAACATAGTTAATATCAGTAGAGGGGCTTTTGATGAAAACAGTTACGCGGGAGAATTCACCGTGGCGTATAATCTGATCGTAGATTTTGCGCAAGTGAGTAAAATTACAATTTCTACCAAAAACTACCATTTCTTTAAAAAGTGCTATAGCATTTCAACTTTTTTTAAACTGTCCAAACCTAACTATGCTGGACTGTCATAACAACATAGTTAATATCAGTAGAGGGGCTTTTGATGAAAACAGTTACGCGGGAGAATTCACCGTGGCGTATAATCTGATCGTAGATTTTGCGCAAGTGAGTAAAATTACAATTTCTTTCAAAAACTACCATTTCTACCAAATAGTACCATAGCATTTCAAGAAAACTACCATTTCTAAGAAACGTACTATAGAGTTCCGCTTTTTAAAACTGTCAAAACCTAACTATGCTAGACTTAACTCATGATAACATAGTTAATATCAGTAGTATAAGTATTTGGCAAAAAAAATTGACATTTTGTTACATGTATGGGTTGCCTAATACATATTTTTTTGCAACTTATGGGCAAAACTAAGTGACTGCACACAAAATACACAAATAGCTGTAACACAGATCAAATATACTACAGATACCCAATCCCATAGCAAAAACGCGAGCCGTCCTAAGTATTATTCCGGAGTAGCATAAAGTAAAGTCAAAATATGCTAATAGATGGCGCCATAAAATTGATGCTACAATGTCGGTTTTCAGCGACATCTATTGTAGCTAGGACACACTCAATCCACCCAATGCCTATTATACGTTGCAATGTGTCACTAGATGGCGTTGCACCGCCCTCAGCGCTCAAAGTTGTAAGGTAGGTACTATCGCACATCGCACTACGTCTGCAGCGCAGGCGACCTTGAGAGGCCCTGCACTAGGTTGCTTGTGTCGTATTCGTATCGTATTTTATCTTACTGAAACAACTAATGCTTTAGTGATCGCGCAAATAAATGTTATTTCAAATAATAATAAATATGTTTATAGGTAAATTAATAATAAGTTAAATGTACCTACATGAATGAATTGACCAAGGAGGTTTATGTTTATTAAGTGTTTAAACATAATAAAAAAATATAACTGACTTCAACAAAAGGAGGTTCTAAGTTTGACCAGTATGAATGTATGTATGTATGTTTGTTTGTTTGTTTCCGATTATTTCATGTTTGGCTAAACCGATTTTAATGCGGTTTTCGGACAAGGATTTGTTACATTTAGGAGACGGTTTCAGTACTTTAACCGACTTCAAAAAAGGAGTTTCTCCGTTTGATTATGTGTGTGGCCGCGATTATCTCACGTCTGGCTGAACCGTAAGTACTCGCAATGATTCCAGACGCGGCTGGTAGTTAGGTATGTCCGCGAATGATTCAGAACATCTTTGCGGTTGTTTTCCTTTTCGAGTCTTCTCTTTCACATACTTCTCGAACATTCCGTAACTTCCGTATAGCTTTCTCTTTCTAATAGTGCTGTCTCTTTCACTCCTTAGAGAAATTACGCCATATACTGAATTATACTTCAGGGGCCCATAAGGGGTCCTGAAAATGCCCGATAACAGGTTTTCAGGTTATTGTGCCATCTGGTACAGGCTGGTCTGAAACGCACTGAAGACTTGTCTCTGGTGCCTGAAAACAACGGCAACCGGGGTCAATTTTAAATCTTCTGGCATGTGAAAGAGGCACCTCTGGAACGGCCCGAAATCACTTCTCAGCCTGCTGAAAACGCTTCTAAAACATTAAAAATCACATATAAAGTTTTGATCTCACCTACGACGTAAACTGTGCTATCTGGTAAGGGGTTGCCTGAAACGAGCTGAAAACGTGTTTGAGGCGCCTGAAAGCAACGGTAAATTGTGAATCGTCTGGTGTGCGAAAGTGCCACCTCTGGAATGGCCTGAAATCACTATTCAGCCTGCTTAAAATGCTTTTAAGGCATGATAAGTCACATAGGTACCTACGGAAGATTGTACCCAAGTACCTCCCTACCTACATAACTAAAAAATGTTTAGGTATATTTCGCATCTCTTAAAAGCATTAATTTAAGAGGCCATCAATACGATTTGTACGGAAAAGCAACAAAAGCTGATTTTTGACGTTGTACTACGAAGAAACGGTGAACTGTATGTGAAAGTTGCTAACTATGTTTGATAGCTCATTTCCTAGTATTAAAAATTTCAGCTTCTAATGTAAGTAAAACTCAGTGTTTTAACTTTTACTATACAATTACTGGCAGTTGTTTTCAGAAAAGCGCGCGGAGACAAAAGTTTGACTTCAATCTCTTTTAACACGATACATGAAAACACATGTTTTTTCGGGTTGATATAATATTGTAACATGGTTTTATTTAAACTTTCGGTCCCATATTTCCAATTATTTACACAGATACCCAACTACTTCGATTTTGAATATGCACATTTTGCGATAAAAATACACTGCAAACACAGGGATTCTCGCAGTAATTTTGACAAAATATTGGGATGATTTGTATACAACATTAAAGTTTATTCTTTTAAGCTCATGTTGAAGTCGAAAAATACATATTTTTTTGAATTTCCGTATTATTTTTTTAAATATTCAAATGGTGTATAAATTCCGATGCGCGCGGGCTGAGTCCTCAGTACCGCGCGTGCGCTCGTAGAGGTAGGACCTGTGCTGTTCTCTGTGGACTGTACAATATGTTTGTTTTGTTGCGCTAGGAAGTGCTGGAAGCGTTTGGGAAAGTAAATAGACCGCGACCAACCACTGACGAAAGTATTTTACAGTTTTGATTATATTATAGACCTGTATGAAATAAAAAAATCTAATAATTTTATCGAATGTCATTGTACCGCAACCAACCCTTCTTGATACTTTAACCATCCTTCGTAACCCACGCCCTGGGCTGTCATATACTTTGATGATCTTTGATCCCCAATAAGTCCCTCCTTCCAGCCCTTCCTACATTAGAGCCCGCGAATTATGGGGCGTGGGAACAAAGTGTTTCCATTTTTCAACTGACGAGTGAGTAGCAAGAGTTAAGAGGGACAATATGGAGAAATGTTATTAGGGTGACGGTACCCATTATGAACACTTTAAGCTGACAGACACGAGTTATGGACACTTCATTCTTAATTCAAATATCATCATATGCTTGTCAATTGGTTGACACAAAATAAATGTATGAACCTTATTTCCTCATAATAAAAGTGATTGTTCGTTACTGGTTTCTTGACCATTACTGGTGCCACCACCCTAGTCAGGGATAACCATATTGCTATATGAGCAAAATCCGGAAATAAACCCGCCAAGTGCGTGTCGGACCACGCATAATTGAAGGTTGTGTACCGTTATACGGTGAAAATATTGTGCAAGAATAAAGGCATAAGTGCCTTCACATATCAAGGCACTTAACTGTATTTTTGTAATTATAGTTTTTGGCAAAAAAGGCTTAACCAAATTTGTTCAAAATAAAATAATTTTCCTAACTTCCTGAAGTTTTCACATTTTTAGGGTTCGGTACAGAGAAAAAACGGAACCCTTATAGGATTACTTTGTTGTCCGTCCGCCCGTCTGTCTGTCCAGTCCAGACCGTTTATCTCGGGAACGAGTAAAGGTTGCAAGTTAAAATTAATACCACATACACAGGTCTGCAGTCTCTTGAAGCTGCAAAAAAACTAAACCTTTACATCAACGCAATCAAAAGATACGGTCATTCCCATACATTTGCAGTGGGAATCAAAATGTATAGGGTACTTCCCGTTAACATAGAATCACGAAATTTGACAACAAGCAAGAACTTCTAGCAAAAATACAGGAAAAAATCCGAAAACCGTATAACTGCCGCACACTGAGAGTTCCGTGCCACTTTTGTGCGGAGCCCTCGGCGGGCAAGTCCGACTCGCACTTGGCCGGTTTTTTAGACCTCCCGATACTCGATTAACCAAATTTTTGTTCAAGAAGCCTTTAAGTTATTTTTAAGGACCTATCAGATGATGTGCCACAAGTAGATATTTGACAAAAAAAACTGGAACTCAAAAAAATATAGTGCTTTTAAAAATAAAGTTGATTAAAGTGAGTCAGAAGCATTTTTTACTTATTACCATTTATTTCTAGCGAAATAACACATCTATCACCCACGCCGTACATTTTGTAAGTATTACCGTTTTACGTCTATAAGTTTTCTTCGGTTTTGCTTTTCACACATAGAAGACAAATATGTCGTCATGTTCACAAACAAGAAAAGTATTTACTACCGTAAATTTCAAAAATCGACTTAGTTAAGTTTTATTTTTTACTTTCTACCTACTTCCGGAAGAAAAGTTTTTAGGACTTTTGCATATATTGTCTATAAATATCCCATTCGAACGTAATTTGAAAATATTAGGCTATTATAATTTAATGTCTGTGAAAACCGTATCTTTCCTAGGTTAGTTTTCAAGATTCGTCGATCGAGTTCTTACGCCCTTGACAGATAGCAACAAGCAATGCCAAGTTTGTTTCCTTTTATTCGAATAAACAGTACAATATTTGTATATTTCGGGTTTTTTTATGTACTTACTGTAACATCCGCATCCCTATCCGTGAATGTGTGCCTTTTGATATCCGCATCCGCGGATGTCACAAATCCAGTATCCGTAACATCCCTGTCTAAAATATATCCAAATCACCATCACCCACCAAAATCAATCACCAATACCTATTAGTAAATAGGTATGCTTAGAAATGTACCACTAACAAATTCCTATTCCAAAATAACATCGGATACTATTTAGAGACATTTGACGTTCGAATAAAAATATTTTTAATCTTATGAAGTTATGATGATACAAATTAAATTTTTTAACACTACACCACGTACGCGAAGTAATAGTTGATGTTCGGACGCAAGTATCAATAATGTTTGGTCCGCGCGTCAAGCTAAAGGCCTTGCGAGTTGCGACGGTGCTACATACTATGAAATCTATGAATGAATGCTCGCTCCCGTTCGCACTAACCGCACCTGCTATGCTGTTCGAATAGGATGGCGATAATAAGTTTGTATTCCTGATTATAGTGTGTGTCCGCACACAGATGCGTGTCGGCCGGCGCGCAACTGGCGGTAATAATATTGAAATGCGAGCGAGCGGATTTTGTTATAGGACTCTTAAGTATAAACGGAAGATGACTGATGCTCATAATTGTCATCACGGAAAGTTAGGCCAAACCCCACATACACTTGCAAATTCTTGCACACTGCGGTAATGTGTATGTACACAGTGCATAATAGAAATAAAATAAAATAATACGATTTACATGGTTGTGTAAACGAGCGCGCATTACACACGGAGCGACAGAAATAAACAAAAACATTCATACATGTGTGCAAGCGAGATATCCTTATATCTTACAATCACGTCTGTAAATAAGAGGCCGTGTCATTGCGATTGAAAAAAGTAGATTTCGATTTGATAATAATCTCAGTCCATTCCATTCCTCACGCACGAACATGAAAGAAAGCGTAATGGACTGATCTCAATATCAAATCAAAAAGTGCCATCGTTTTACTCCTGGTACCTAGTTATATCCCTCGCTTACCTGGTGCAGGATAAGATACGATCAATTTAACTATGTGACCTCCTATTGCCAATATCTACAACGGTCATATAGGTCTCACTTATACTGAACAGGTGGTGAATCATGGGTATTCGCGTCTTGAGTCTAATCTAGATAGCGTCAGCAAACAAAGTCAATAATTAAACAATATACTAACTTCATAATGAAACAGAATAAAATAAAATATGGTATTATAAGTTGAAATCTTCTTTGCTATTATTGAAATGTACATGCTCCACAAATAATTAAACATATAAATAATGTATTAATATACTTAGACCGGGTTACTCACGTCTATAAAGTCGAAGATAGCTCGACATGTTTACTTTATGTTTATTTGTTGTGTTGACTTTATAGACGTGAGTAACCCGGTCTAAGTATATTAATATGTCTAATACTCACGGGAGTTTTCTATTTAAAATATAAATAATGTTAAATAATATTGAAATTAAACACTTTAGAACGTATTAATCGCGTTTATTAACACCATGACCCTACGTTTCGAGCCCTTCACAGCAATCGTTTTTACAGGGTTAAGATGATGACTGAGAGAATTCGAATTCTCCCCGTCAATCAACAACTTTGTTGTTAAGAACGGTAGGGTCATGGTGTTAATACTCGTAAACGCGATTAATCCGTTCTAAAGTGTTTAATTTCAATGAATAACAATCGCGGTAACAGAAGACAATGTTAAATACATAATATGTTTGTTTCGATGTGTATCCAATATAAGTCCATTTCAATTATTAACTTATTAAAAGAAATAGACTTAATAGACACACAAAGCAGAACAAAAAAGTCAAGTCGAAAAGGAGCTTATTGTCGCAAGCATTAAGTGTCAAATTTATACACAGAACTACCAACACTGTTAAATCTTTATTAGGCTGTTCGCACTTAATAAATCGTCTCGTTTCAAATAAAACTAGTTTTCATATAGCCCGCATAGTGCCGCAACTGCAGCACTTTTATTGCTTAATATTTTTGGCTGATTGAGTATCCTTATTTTATTTTATTCTATGTTAATGATTTTAATAAACCTAACTGAAACAGTAGATACCAGTTTTTTTTAAGTTTTAAATGTGAGAAATTTCAGTTACGTTTTATGAAATAGAGTTCAATATGACTGTCATTAATGGAAGCAATGAAATAATTGTTCACCACTGCTATTAACATTTTAATAACAATATCAAAATCAAAACTCAATCACTTTTCTGCTGAGTGAAGTACAACGTTTTTCATCACACAAACGCGAGGAAAATGACATCAAGTAGGTACACGTTCAAAATCATGGGATATTATAAAGTCAGATCTACAAGTTCATGTAAATGAACAATAAAAAATCACGAGACTTTTGTTCTATTCCTTTAAAAATTTCAGCCTTATTACGTAACGTAAAGGCAATATGGTAAACAAACTTATTACCATACCAATTATGATCTAATTAATACTGTCACATTGTCGTGTATACAGTGTGTATCTTTTGCAACCGGCAATATTTAAGAAGGTTATTATACAGTGTGTATTCTGTATATTACCACAAACTTTAACCAGGCCAAGGTTTTAGTGCTAAGAACCCATACAACAAGTAATTATAAGTTTGGTCCTAACTAACAGAGCGAGATTATTTAAAAAATAATAATTGAGCAGCAATGTATTGCACGATCAATCCGTAAGTTATCGCTTGTTTGTGACAGTTCTTACGTCAAGTCAGCTAAACCACAGCGTAAGGATGTATTCTATACAGTGGGTTAACTCCGTCGATTTCTGGGTCATCGATGGGGGGCGCGCGGGGAGGAAATGCCGCCGGATTTCTATGAAAATTTGGCGGTCTATTTTAAGGGGTGTAAAATGGAAATTAGTTTGCCAATCAGACTGTAATATCTTTCGCATAGTTTTTGACAACCCTGAGCCTCAGCACGACCACCGAGCCGAGCCGCTGGCCGTGTATGAAGTTACCTCACTGTATGGAATACATCCATACGCTGTGGCTAAACTAAGTACGACGTATTGAACAAAAGTAAAGTAGCAATACACTGCGTGCTAAATTATTTTGTATTAAAAAATTAAAGTAGTCATATTTAATTGAAACATATGAAAATAGATTCTTTAGGGCTTGGACTAATAACCCTTTACATATGCGGTAATATCAAAAATACACGCTGTATAGCTGATGCAGAACCCAAATAAATAAAATAGTGTGCCTTAATTTTACCCTAAATTTTCATAAATCATCGATACCGAGCGCGCGGCGGTGCATCAGAGTACTTACCTAAACAAAAGGCTTGCAAAAGCGACAATGACCTTGCTGCGAACCGATAACGTCCCGCCCCGCCCCTCTAACTCATTCCCTAGTCCCTTACAAAAAAGGTGTTTCCTACTAATCATCAGTCATGCGCACGCGGCATTATTTCGTGATACTGAAGGCCTAGTAGGTATAAAAATAGTACGACATTAACTTCTCGACCGCGTTAGCGTATCGAGGGGTCAAAATATGAAAGTTGCGGGATGATTTAAATAAACGGCAAACATAATTTGAACTCTCGATACGCTAACGCGATCGAGAAGTAAGTGTCATACAACTTTTATACTAGGCCTCTGGGCTTGTACCACGAAAATCGAACGATTGCGGATTTGTATCTCTATCTCTGTCACACTTGCATATTCGAGTGACAAAGAGGTTTTTCCGTCAATGCCAATTTTCGATGTTCGTGGTAGGCCCGCTGGTCCCAAATGATCACGTTGTTGACTCATTGGCCGCCATCACACGGCTAATTCAAGTTAGGTCCCAAAACCTGTATTTGATGGCACACGAACGTGCGCCTGGTACCATATCTTCTACTTTTACTTAGATCAATGCTTAAAAGTAAATCAGAATCTTGAAGAACTTGACCGATTTTTTCACATGTAAAGATTTGCTTTAAAATAAAACACTTCTTTTGACAAAAATCGTGTACTTATCACATTCCATTCCCTTGCCGAGATCGGGTGTTTGAGGGCAGTAATTCCGTATAAACGCGGTACCCCATCATGCATAAATATTGCAGATCTGTAGGTCAAGTTATACTAGGCTGACGTGCGCTTGCAACAATACCATACTGCCCGTGCCCACCCGCGGGGGCCCACCGCAAGCCCGAGCCCGACGTTCCAAATATTCCAATCACACATCAAGCATAAGCGAGTCAAACATTCTGACGTTCCAAAGTAAGAAAGTTTTCAAACCGCATGATACTTGTGGCTCCCGAGGTCTCGTAATATTGACAAATGTTCGACTCACCGCGTCACCGCGCACGTTTAGAACACGGTACGGCTGACTAACACAATAGAGTAAAATATTAAGTAAGTTATCTCAGGTGGACAGCAACATGGGAACTGCAAATTGAGTGTAGCAAAAATGTTGGTGATCCCTTTAAGGGCGTTATCATTATGGTATATTACTGATTAGGAAAAAACACATCCGAGTGCACCGAGAGTTCCGTACAAACTCTAGTTATCGCATTCATCCATAAACATGACGGAGAAAAATATTTATTATTTATATATTATTAAATATTTATTTATTTATCTATAGAAAGATTGGGGTCACTCGAATGCACGGCATAGAGTTAGGCTGAGTTTGTTTTTCATTGATAAATCTTTATCACGCTAATCGATATTATTCGACGAGAGAATGAAGCGCGTGAGTTTTCCCGATTCTACTTGGATAGTCCATCGTTTGTATGTATGTATATGTTTGTTCGACGATAATTCGAGTACCATTGATTGGATCATTGTGAAATTAGGCAGATCATTAGATGAGATAAATATATATTTTTTAAGTTTGAATATGATATCAGCTAAATTGATCAAGGGGTTGCCGGGATATTGGGGTCGCGAGTTAACGATCGGGGCAAACAGTGGTTAGTATTGCGGTTGATTTTCAAATTTACTTAGTTCGGAAAAGTTTTTTGAATATAAAAAAAGATATTTCTACATAAACTTCGGAGATAGGTACAAGCCGTGGGAATGTTATATGTTTTTTACATTTCCGTTTATTTGTAAAAAAATAAAATAATGATAATCAATTAGTCCCGGAGAAGAACGTCTTTCTCCGGGACTACGGGGATAATGTCGCTCTGGAAACGTCGGAGGTTAGTTTTCAATGTTTTACGCGATTAAGCCCCGTTGTAGTAAAAAAAAATGGTACTTATCCCAAAAAATATGTTCTTCCCGCTTATATATTTTTTTCCTCTTTTACCAGAACACACGATACCTAGTAAGTAAGCTCTTAAAAAGCTGATCAGCATTTTTACAGCCTATTTGTTATGTTATTTATTATAAGGATATCTCTTATTTTATATTTAGAGTTAGGTACGTCAAAATAGCGGTTTATTACGATATCTGTAAAAGATATTATATTATCTAGTACACATCTCAATAGAGTTCGACTAAGCTGAGCTTGCATCGATTTTGATAGCACAGACTGTAAAAGTATTAAGTAAACGTCATAATTTCATAGAAGTTTGACGTATACGTACAATAACACATGCGCAGTATGTGCTATCAAAATCATTGCAAACTTAGCTTGGTTTGACTCTACAAGAAAGCAATAGGTATAAACACATACGTACGCGGATACACGTAAAAATGATCAGGCACACAGCAGGCAGGCAGGCAGTTTATTGCGTCAAGACTTAAACATAAACTTTTTGTGAATTTTATTTTAATGCAAATAATACGTTAATACTCGCTCTTAGTGTTACAAATTAGATATTCCAGAACATATATAAGTTACAATACTCTACTAAGTTATATTACTGTTTTATTGTTATACTGTGGTGAAATAGGACAAGTAGACACTTGTGTCTCGGGCGCAAGGTCACAGCAGTACAAAATGAAAAGTTTTGACGCGTATTTAAACATCAAATCTTGCAATAATGCGTTATTTACACAATACTTCATTCATTATGTAGGATGTTCTTCTGTATTGATTTATGTTTATTATGTTTGGGCGAATATTGACTTATTTCTCGTGCAACGCCATCTAGATTTCGTAATGGGTAACGTTTGTGTTATTAATTTTTTCACAAGTCAAGTAAGATAGCACTGTTGTTGATATTTTTAAATGTGGTAACATTTAGTTTGTGTTTGCATTGACTAAAGATTTGTTTAATGAATGATTTTAGAATAATTATTGCGCCGCCTGGTATCGCTGACGTTTTAGGCGGTCGTATTTTAATGTATGGAGTTGAGCCTAAATATAACAAATGCCTTTCAGAAATCCGCATAAAAATCGGTTCAGTCAAACACGAGATAATCGGGAACAAACATACCTAAATAGATTTATGGGTACGGGTCAAACTGAGAACCTCCTTTTTTTAAAGGTGGACAAAAACGAAACGCAGACATAAACCTGCAGGATTTCCCCGCTGTGTTTTACACTCAAAGGCAATGCAAACGGGTCAGTTTCCTTCCATACACGCCTCTGCGCAAAGCATTCCAGCGGTGGCACCATCTAGTGATAATACAAAATATTACTTAGACAGCTCGTTAACTCCTACGGGCTGCTGCTCGCGAACTAAGCGGCTGCAATATAGGTGAAATTTACAATAATGTACAATAATGCATTGAATTTGAGTTATTATGATATATTTTTTTATTATACGACATCTTTAATTTATTACACTATAAATATCACGTAATCTTTAAGGGTAAAGATTTCGTAATGGTAAATCGAGACTTATAGCGCCATCTATGGCATCGATTTAACATTAATTATATTGAGTACGGGTTGGGAGGACATGGCTGTAATATCATTATTCATTACCATACGCTTTAAAGTTGTTACTGAGTAAAACCGCTGTGACATACGTACGGACGGACGGACAGACGGACGCTACGGAACCCAAAAAATGGCCATACTAATGTTTAAATTATAACTAGCCATGCATTTTATTTGCAGATACCCATGCAACACATGAGCGGCATAAGGGTCCTGAACGCGTCATACAACCAAATAGCCAGCATTCCCAAAATGGCGTTCCCCAAATTGTATGAGCTCCATACAGTCGACGTCTCACATAATAACCTAACAGAGATATATAATGCCGTGTTGCAAAACTTATTTTCATTAAGGTAAGTTGTTTTTGTAGATTTGTTTTTTCTGTTTGTGTCGTATATTTTGGTTCTCGCATAATACTTTTTCCAGTTTTGCACCACCTACTGTATGTATACTTTTCTTAGTGTAGTGTCTCCTCTACCCAATGGTTGTCTGGAAGAGATCGCTCTTAAGTGATAAGACCGCCTGTTGTTTGCCTCTTTTTCACGTGTAATCTATACCAGTCTGTGTTATTTTTGTTGTTTTGAGGTACAATAAAGAGTTATTGTATTGTATTATTGTCCTGGCGGCTTCAGCCACCGGGGTCCGCTTTGGCAAACTCTCCCCAAGATTTGGCATCGGAACTAACTACCTATTTCTTCATTCCGTAGACTAAATTGACAACCCCAAATGTCAAACGTAAAAATAATGATTACCAGCTTAAAACAACTAGAGCTGATCTTCGATTACGTTTTTTTTGTATTTGTAAATAACTGACACAATGTAAAATAGTCTGGCAAACCAAGTCTGAGAATAGATTTTTTTATTTATTTAAATGCCTCCCGTTTTTCACTCCTAAAAAAGAGTAACGAAATAATGAACTTGTATTTTTTTTATATGTGTAACGCAAATCCCAATTTTTTTTGTGCTATATTCATCCTTTATCTATATCGCATTCGAACGTAATTTTAGAAAATCAGGCTATTATCATTTAATGTCTGTCAAAACGGTATCTTTCCTGTTATAGAGTCAAACCACGTTATCATTTCTCAGTAAATGAACTGTCAGACGTGAAAGTGTTATTTTAAACATCAAACTTCTATGAAATTATGTCGTTTACTTAACACTTTCACATTCTGTGCTATCGAAATCTAGGAAACTTAGCATAGACTGACTCTAGTACATTGCGTATTAGTAACGAGTGTGAATTTAAGCCCGAGTCGAAACCGACGGCTTAGCACGAGTTCATAATTCTTGTACCACTCGTGATACATACAATGTTTCTCATCACATTTGCGAGGAAATAAATAAACTTTATAGGCAGATAAAGGAACAATAATTATTAGAGGTAGTGTACTAGCATAGTCCACAGTACTCAGTGTAGGCAGGTGCTTCGGGAGCTCCGGGCGGGCGGTAAAGTAGTATGAGAATCCATAACGGCCATGGGCAAAGACCTCATTTAGTCTAAGTATTCTTGCATATAATATCACCATTTACGAGCAGGTGTGATGAAAATTAAATAAATGCCTTTTCTAAGATTCCAACCCAAACACTACAAAAGTCAAGCACAAAAATAAACACAAATTAACCATTTCAGATACCTCAACATGTCCCACAACTCGATGGAGATCATCAAACCGTCGACATTCGGCGCCATACCCACGGTCCTGCACCTGGATTTGTCGCACAACAAGTTGCGCGACCCGTCGCGCGGCGGACTGGCTAAGTTGGCCAGTTGCCGAATTATAGACGTCAGTTACAACCAGCTGGATAGGATATTTCAAATACCTATTAGTTTGAGGTAAGTGAAAAAAAAAAATAACACGTGCATTATCTAAAAGACGACAAATAATCAGGTTTGTTTTCAAAATAAAGTAGTAAATCATTTCAACTTTTTGTTATAAAATTAATTAATTTAATATTTTTTGATTTGTTATTAAAGTAACACTACTATATATAAATTATCTCTCTCGCCGCACTGGAACCCCTGAGTGGTTTGGATGGAAGTACTAAGCAACGTCGCTTGTTCTTAGAAAAAATGCCCACGGTGTCTTGCCTGTTACTAAGATTGCATATACTCGAGAAATTCGCCGGCATTTCGATAGGACCAGTTGGCCTAGTGGTTATTGCGTTAGCCGCGTAAGCTGAAGACCCGAGTTCGATCCCCGGATTGGCCTTCGTCGGTGTTGGTCTTTTTTCTTTAGTATATGACATCCATTTCAATTTGTAAATCATTTATTCACAAAAAGATAGTAACAAACAGGAATTAATACAAAAATAATATAAGAACATTGGTATCACACAAGCAACAAGACTGACGTGCCATCGTTTATGTCGTTGTTGTATTTAATACCCCATCGGGCTAAGTAGTAGTTTGATAGAACTGTAGTTTTCATACGCACTTATATTGCGGGGAACCCGTCACCACAACGTGGAATCCTTTTTAGACTACTGTGTAATAAGTGTGTAGAGAAAGTAATGTATGCAACACAACATATTGACGCCTAAGAACACTCGTGTCATTCTATTACGATAACACACTCGAGTTTTATTTAAGGTATCATAAGTTCAGTCAGGGTCAAAAATATCGATACAACTTAGACCTTACTACACAGTTCATGTTTCATAGTACAGTCATGTAATAAGGTTTTAATTGTATGGACATTTTAGACATTGACTGTACTTATATGAGGCTTTAAAACATGAGTGTGGTATCGTAATCGAATGCCGCGAGGATTCTTAAATAATATTGTGGGACCATCTTACACAAATCAAGGTAGGCGTAAATATGTAGAGTTACATACATTATTAAAATTCTCATAGCGGGTTACTCACGTCAATAAAGTCGAAAATAGCTCGACATGTTTCGGAACAGTCCGTGTCCCTTATTCATGAGTCGAGAGCTGACCGTGCTGGGGCTCGCAGTGTGCGTAGAGCAGTCGCCGCGGCTACACGCATGACTCATGAATAAGGGACACGGACTGTTCCGAAACATGTCGAGCTATTTTCGACTTTATTGACGTGAGTAACCCGCTATGAGAATTTTAATATGTCTGATACTCACGGGAGTTTTCTAATTAAAATTACATACATTACTTTATCTACACATAAATTGCTAGACTTATTAGTCTAAAAATATAAATATGTATGCATCTTAGACAGAATTACAATGTCTTCATTCAGATGAACTCTTTGAGTAAAACAATGCAAAACAGGTTAGCTGGAAGAGATCCCTTATAGGGATAAGCTCGCCTTTGTACCTTTGTTCTTATCAAAATGTTTATTTTTACTATATTTGTGTACAATAAAGTGCTTACAAACAAACAAACAAACTCAAGTCAAGTCAAGAATTGTATATATATTTCAGACGTTCACTGTAACAGTCACAAAAACGACTATTCATTTTCTAATGTTTTTTTTAAGCGAGCTAAACTTCGCCCACAACAACCTATCCGAGATCAAACCCAACACCTGGCCGACGATGAACGCGCTGCTCCGCCTCAACCTATCGTCCAACATGTTGACCGACTTGTCCAGCGACAGCTTCGCTGGACTGCTGACGCTACAGAACCTGGATCTGTCGGGCAACGGAGTCGTAACTCCCCCGTGGCAGGCGCTTAACACTCTTACTAGCCTGCAGTATTTGTATTTACAGGTATTTTTCTTTTGTATAGTAATACTAATATCCACACGATGTGACTCATTTTAGTATAATTGAATCAATAGGGATGATGACTAGGTTGAAAAACTATTATTCTAATTAGTCCGTCAGAAAGATTATCAAAAATTATTAGACACGTAATTTTTCCTTTTTCAAGATAACTAAAATTTACGAATATGAAGAGCGTCAAAGTTCCGTGGTGGGGGCTGATGACGTCACCTTAGAGTAAGAATCGTACTCGATTGTGACGTCACGCAAAACTTTCAAGCGCTATATTTCCGTCGTTTTTCATTTGACGAACAAAAGAAAAAAAAAGTCGAATATTTTTTAATAATCTAACAGACGGGCTAATTAATTTTTTTGTCATCTAGCCTATTGGAGCATATCAACTAGAGTCAAACCACAAGCAAATGAAATGTCAAACTATAAAGTGTTACTTTAAACGTCAGACTTCTATGAATTTCTTGGCCATCGTACACCATAACAAGAAATGAACACTATATAATTTTGATTTACTTAATTTGTTAACTAAAATTTCATTTATTGTGTTTAAAAAATGTAATTTGTAATTTTAGGATAGGTTTTTACTCATTGTTATTTTTTTTTTCTTGCTGTGCATGCATGTTTTGGACGGCATTTTTATTTTATACCTACCACATATAGCTGCTGTAATAATGTAATGAATGTTGTCTGTTTTGTGTGCCTTATGAATAAAATAAAATAAAATAAAATAAAATTTATGACGTTTAGGTAAACAGTTTCAAAGTCTGCTATCAACATCTAAGGAACTTAGCATAGACGGACTCTAGTCAGATTTAGATTTTAGGCAGGCAAAACTACCACTTCTACCAAAAACTACTACGGACTTTAGAAAAACTACCATCTTTACTAAAAACTACCATTATTGATGTAACCACTGGTTACAACAAAACACTGGTTGTCTGGAATAGATCGGTTCTCAGCAGTAGGTCCGCGTGTAGCGCTATTTATAATTTTTGTTGGTTTTTATACCTCATTTCGTCAACTGTTCAACTCAACTCAACTCAACTCAAAAGGATTTATTGAAATAGGCCAAAACTCAGCACTTTTCAACGTCCAATTGAATACACGATACAAAAAAATAATAATACAAAAACATACATACAAGCAAAACGCCGGATTGTTCCAGTAGACTTTGAACATCGCTCCCTTCGCTCGCTCGTGCAATAATCTGTATTGTTTATTATCAGTACAACAACCTAACGTCCCTATCCAAAGCTGCCTTCGGGAACCTCCCCACCATCTTCAAGCTGGACTTGTCCAACAACCGGCTGGTGGACATCGCTCAGGAGTCCTTCAAGGGTCTACAGCAGCTCCTGGACCTGTCTCTCAGGAACAACATGCTTGGGAAGGTCACCAACGAGGCTTTTAAAGGACTTGTCGCTTTGAGGTATGATGATACATCGGTAGAATACTTTACAATAAACACGCTGACAAGTGTGACGATTGTCAGCATCATTGTTACTGTTGCATGCGTCCATAGGCTACGGACACTGCTTTGTCTTAAGGCTGTATGCTTATGTGCCACCGACATGTCATTGGTTAAAAACTTCATGTATTCCATTAAAATACTAGTATTATTTGTGATAGTTTCTAGTGTTGGGCTTTGTCGCTAGCCAATATTTAAGGCGCAAAGATCATAAAGATTGATTTAGAAATGAACTTTATCAACATGGCTCGAACGAATCATGCGAGTGACGTAAAGTGAATTAATTTTGCACACAGGGTGATGTTTATTTATTCATTCATTTATTCATACATGAACTTATATAATGCGGGACTTAGTCCCGCAGTAAGCTCAAGAAGGCTTGTGTTACGGGTACTCAGACAACGATATATATAATATACAAATACATAAATACGTAAAAAACATCCATGACTCAGGAACAAGTATCTGTGTTCATCACACAAATAAATGCCCATACCGGGATTTAAACCCAGGACCATCGGCTTAGCAGGCAGGGTCACTGCCAACTACGCCAACCGGTCGTCAAAATTTATGTATGCACAATTAATATTATATCCATTAAATATATACCAAATGTTGTTATGTGAAATGTTACTAAACCAAAAAGTTACACCCCCAAGGTTCGGCGCTCTCTTAATGTAGTTGGTTTTGTTACAGAAAGTTGGATTTGTCGCACAACTCTTTGGAGAGGATCGACAACAAAACCCATGGCTTGTTGGATGACTGTCTGTCATTGCAAATGGTACGTTAACACTTTTACAGTTATTTGTAAGCTACATTTTGACACAAGGCAAAGTGTTGGTAGCCTAGTACCACAAAGTAGGGATGTATTCCATACAGTGAGGTAACTTCATACACGGCCAGCGGCTCGGCTCGGTGCTCGTGCTGAGGCTCAGGGTTGTCAAAAACTATGCGAAAGA
This sequence comes from Lathronympha strigana, assembly GCA_949128165.1. Classification (NCBI taxonomy): domain Eukaryota; kingdom Metazoa; phylum Arthropoda; class Insecta; order Lepidoptera; family Tortricidae; genus Lathronympha; species Lathronympha strigana. The sequence continues at coordinate 7,898,470 of OX421926.1, read as the reverse complement.
TATTACAGTCTGATTGGCAAACTAATTTCCATTTTACACCCCTTCAAATAGACCGCCGAATTTTCATAGAAATTCGGCGGCATCTCCCCCCCCCCCCCGGCCTCCTTCCCCGCGCGCCCCCCATCGATGACCCAGAAATCGGCGGAGTTAACCCATGTAGAATACATCCTTACGCTGTGCTGGTAGTAATGCGCTTTCAATCTGAAGGTCGGGTTCTAATCCTGCCGATTTGGCGCACTAATCAGTTTTTCAGAACTTATGTACGAAATATCATTTGATATGGCGGAGGAAAACATAGTTTGAAATTGAAAAAGGCCTAATTTACTCTCTGGGTTGAAAGGTCAGATGGCAGTCGCTTTCTTAAAACTAGCGCCTACGTCAAATCTTGGGATTAGTTGCCTAAGCGGACCCCAGGCTCCCTGAGCCGTGTAATAAGCCGGAAAACACTGGGAAGAAGAAGACTGAAGTCTGCGTCCCTTAAAGCTGTAAAAAAACTAAATCTCCTGAAGGTGGTCCTCCACACAATCAAAAGATACGGCCGATACATTTGCAAAAGGAATCAAAACGTATAGGGTACTTCCTGTTGACCTAGAATCATGAAATATTGTCTTTATTTCCGCGATTGTTGTTCATTGAAATTAAACACTTTAGAACGGATTAATCGCGTTAACACCATGACCCTACGTTTCGAGCTCTTTACAGCACTCGGTTACATAGGGTTAAGATGATGACTCTCAGTCAGAGTGCTGTAAAGGGCTCGAAACGTAGGGTCATGGTGTTAATAAACGCGATTAATCCGTGCTAAAGTGTTTAATATCTAGAATCACGAAATTTGGCAAAAAGTAAAATCTTGTAGCCCAAGTTCCGAAAAATCTGAAAATTATCGCGCACTGAGAGTTCCGTACCACCACTGTTATGAGCGCATGGAACCCTCGGTGAGCGAGTCCAATTCGCACCTACCCCATTTTTTTAATGTTCAATTTATTTCCAGGTCAATCTAAGCCACAACCGCTTCGGATTCCTGACTAAGAAAATGTTCCCAGCCAACCCCTGGATCCCGTACCGACTGTTCGAGGTCGACCTCAGCTACAACGAGATCCCGGTTCTCACACTAGACCTCACACTGGGCACTAAGAAACTGAAGAAACTCATATTGAAAGGGAATATTATCAATGAAATTAGAAATAGTAAGTATTCACAAATTTATTTATTTAATTCAAAAAAACAAAGTATTCACAAATTTATTTATTTAATTTATTTAATTCAAAAAAACAGTATACAGCATTACAGTAAAAACCAAAGCACTGCAACTATCAAATATAAAACCAAAACATATGAAACTCAAATTTTTCTTTTATGTCGTCAAGCAACACGGGCGTCCAACATGTTGGATGGGATACGGCATAACGACATTACCGTACAAATCCCCACAGTATAATATAAAGTAGGAAGGAATTTTGTTACGTTCTCGAGATTCGTCGATAAAGCTGTTACGTCCTTGACGGTTAGCTAAAAGAAATAACGAGTCTTATAATTTAATGTCTGTCAAACAAAACCGTATCTTTCATGGGTTAGTTGCTGCATGGCTGATAGAATCGTAGAATTTTACAAATGATATCGTTCTGTTTATAAACGCTTTAAAATGCGGTGTCTACGTAATCTATGTTGCCAAACTAAAAATTATTTATGATTTCAGACGTACTTGGGAACTTAACATCACTCGAGGTTTTGGACCTGTCTGACAATCAGTTGAAAGATTTAGTTTCAAGGACGTGTAAGTAAAATTTTGTTTTTAAAGTTCATTTAAGGTGGGTCTCGTTTATAATAGCCATGCTTTTTGCAGGGTTTTTGGCAGAGACCCCCTACTCATAGTGTTGTGTTTCTGTTGGTGAGTAAGGTCGCCAGAGCTCCAAGAGGATTCAGTCTGTTGACAGCTGGGGACCCACGGAGCAAAGCTAGCCCCTTTAGCTGTCGACACAGCGACCCTCCTTTTTTTATAGGGTCGGCAACGCGTATGTAGCACCCCTGGTGTTGCAAGCGTCCATAGGCTAGGGTGACCGCTTACCATCAGGCGGGCCGTATGCTTGTTTGTCACCGTCGTAGTATTAAAAAAAGGGAAAAAAAACTATAAAAGGCGTCTACTGTTATATATGCTCTAAGTTGCCGACCTAATAGTAGACCTAACCTAATAGTGTTTGACATTGCATATTGAGAATAAATCAACTTTTTCAGCGGATCTTCAATTCAATCTCCCAGAGAACATAACAGAATTGTACCTGCAAAACAACACTTTGCAAGAAGTGCCGATCAAACAGATAGTCAACGCCACGAAGCTCCGGTTGCTGGACGTGCGGGACAACTTGCTGGACTCGTTCCATCCGGCATTGGTTAGGAAGATGCGGGACCGGGGGATGAAAGTTTATTTTGAAGGTATTTTCACTATTAATTATAGTTTCATATTTAGTTTTTCGTAATGTCCCAATCATCACACTTGTGCGGGGCATTCTGCTGGTTGTACTCGTATTCCATTCAACATTGGTATCGTACGTAGAACGTACCTTCTAAGTGTTGTTATTATACCTTAACCCTTAACCCTTAGAGGGTTAAGGTATTTTTGTTTTTTTTTTCACTTAAATAAATTAATTTAAAATTGTATTTCTAATGTCAACGTCCATGGTATTTTAATATACACAGTGCCCGTGAGCATTGCGAGAGATTTCAACAGCGTATTCCTGAGGCTAAAAGAAACAAAAAATGTCAAAAATGTTAAGTGCATTGGATTAGGGCTAGTTTCTGAGATAATTGCAATATTTATTTAAACATAGCTTTACCGCCACTCGGTAAATAACGCGTTTTGGAATGTGATAATGCTACTATGTGGTCTAGTCTAGACATGATTTTTGACAGACTCCAAAGTGACACCGCGGACCATGCACTTATCACCGACAAACTCGCCCACTACGGCATACGTGGCCCAGCGGCCAAGCTGATTTTGTCATTCATGACAAACAGAGCCCAAGTTGTCATTGGAGGGAAGGGCAGCGTTGTGTCCTCAGAGCTGCAAAATCTTATGGGCGTCCCTCAGGGGTCCTGCCTCTCAAACACCTTGTTCAGTATCCTGCTGAACGACTTGCCAAAGGCGATACCAGGCACAGAGTTATTTATGTACGCCGATGACGTCACAGCAGTCGTTAGCACTACCGCTGAGCAGAACTTGGAAGAGGCCCTTAATCTGGTGACGGAAAAATTGCACAAGTGGTTCCAACTGAACGGCCTGGCTTTAAATAAGGACAAAACTTGCTTCACAACCTTCAAATTGAACGGCCACACCAGTCCAACCTTGAGGGTGTGTGCGGGTGGTGCCCCTATACAGCACGTTGCCCGAACACGCCTCCTCGGTTTTCAGCTCGACAACGCGCTGACCTGGGAGGCACATATAGACGACGTGTGCGGGAGGCTGGGGCGCGCGTGCTTCGCATTGAGAAGACTGACGCAAACTGCAGGACGAGGCGCGGTGAGGGAATGCTATTTTGCAACGGTGCACTCAATCCTCACTTATGGAGCTGAGCTATGGGCCCGCGCCGCTGATTGGAAACGCGTATTTGCCATGCAGAAGAGTGCTGTCCGCGCTTTGGCTGGCAAACCAACGGATGCGCCGGCGCGTGAGCTCTTCCGAAATCTCGGAATCATGCCCCTGCCCTGCGTCTATATATATCAAGTGGCAGTATTTACGCGCGAACATATAGATATATATAAATGTAAAGGTATAAATATAAACTACCCCCTCCGGAGTAACAAACACAAAGACAGACTGGTCGCCGAAACACACAGACTTGCAAAGTCACAGAGATCTGTGTACTTCTTAGGACCCGCTGTTTACAACCGCTTACCGGAAACAATAAGAAATGCAGCTACCTTCGCAGCTTTTAAACATAAACTGAAAACGTGGCTTATGAGTGAACTATTTTATGAGTATGAAGACTATTTTAATCTTCCTCTTCAGTTATAATTTAATAGATAACATATTCATAATTTATAAATAAAATTATAATTATATGTAATACTTATATGACATTATAAAAAATATTTCTGATGTACAAAGTTATTTATTATGAACTGTAAATGGGACATGTAACAATTGTTATTAAAATATTTTGATTTTGATTTTGATTTTGACACTGTGATGTCTTTGCAAAACTCGGCTCTACCAACAACCATTTTTTTCATTTTAAGTGGGACTTTTCTAAATGAAATTCACTTACCATGTATCAAAGCATATAAAAAAAGGAAAAAAAAGGTTTTTTTTTTGTTTTCTTTTTGGTCGAAATTACCAAAAATCATGACATTTTTTGTTTATTTTAGCCTCAGGAATACGCTGTTAAAATCTCTCGCAATGCACACGGACACCGTGTATATTACCTAGGTACAATTTTTATGCCATTTTTACAAAAATTTAAAGGGTTTGACTTTTTTTAAATTGTTTTTTTTTTAAGGAAACAATCTAAAATGCGACTGCTTCACCCGCCCCCTAAAACACCTAATGAACCACCAGACCATAGAGAACATTACCTGCTCCGAGCCCTTGTCTATGGCCGGGCAGCCATTACAAACCATAGACGAGGAACGGTTACGCTGTGCCAAGAATATTGGTCTAGAGGAGAAAATTAAAGAATTCGAGGCAGAGGAGTTTGATTTTGAGTTGGAACCCGATTTGAGCTTCAGAGATATACAGTAGTAAGTACTTTCGCAGAGACGTTATATCACTTATATCACGTTTGACTTTGGGGGTCTAAATATCATGAAAAATTGGTGTGACAAAATTATATATATTATTATATTGAGAGAGGTATGGGCACAGCGGATGCATATCGTTTAGTGTGGTAGGGCACAGCACAACGAATGTCGTCTCGCTCAAATCTGGAGCAGAGCCCATCTGGGGAAGTACCTCCACCTTACAGAAAACCGCAGTTTAATAACACTAGACTACTCATAGTGTTGTGTTTCTGTTGGTGAGTAAGGTCACCAGAGCTCCAAGTGGATCCACTGCGTTGACAGCTGGGGACCCACCGAGCAAAGCTTGCCCCTTTAGCTGTCAACACAGCGATTCCTCCTTTTTTTAAAGGGTCGGCAACGCGCATGTAACACCCCTGGAGTTGCAGGCGTCCATAGGCTATGGTGACCGCTTACCATCAGGTGGGCCGTATGCTTGTTTTTCACCGTCGTAGTATTAAAAAAAACGGATGAGCTAGGGCTCACAGCTAAGGCAACGTAAAGTTACCTAAAACCAACCTAAAACGCTTTAGCTGTCAACACAGCGAATCCTCCTTTTTTTAAAGGGTCGGCAACGCGCATGGAACACCCCTGGAGTTGCAGGCGTCCATAGTCTACGGTGACCGCTTACCATCAGGCGGGCTGTATAAACAAAAAAAACGGATGAGCTAGTGCTTACGGCTAAGGCAACGTAAAGTTACCTAAAACTAAAGTTTTTTTGTTTCAGTTCACAGTCCTCAATATACGCACACTGGTTCGTGCGAACGAAGGAAGACGTGGCGGATTTCTTCCTCTTCATCATAGACGATAAAGGCAACGTTGTCTATTCGGACACTGCGCCTTATAATCTACGGTCTATCACCATTACTATAGGTATGTATGAGATGGACAGATCAGATCAAGGCCGCAACTAACTGCTCGGTTTAGGAGAGTACCCGTAAGGCTAATAAATTTAATAAATATGATAACGTGTGACACATACCTACTGCTTTTCACCCCAACTAAGAGGAAATAAACAAAGCCGAAAATAACATCATATCAACACCACGATGCCACTAGTTAATGGCCGACACCGTAAAAATGTGTAGTGCTTGAACAGAAAAATGCCACCTTGATCCCTCCTATCCACACCTGTCCATAAAGTGCCTTTGCCGCACGCTACGCGTCCGGAAAAAGCCGATTTCTGCAAAATGATGTACCTAACATGTGAGGTAATAAATAAAGCCCTTGATCGCATGTTTACGTCCCTCGCTTGCAGCTCGGGTCGCAAACATCTGCGATCTCGGCCTTTCTTTGTTTTACCGCACTAGTTAGGTAATGTACTATTATGAATAGGTGGTGTGAAAAAGGTATTTCCTTCGAGCACCACGTGCTTCCAGCACGTTGTAAGGGAGATGTCAAACGACATCTTACCGTGCAAATTATTCTGACACTTTTTTGGGCGGGAAACGTGCACACAGACACACTTTTCACAATTTACATATAAAAACAATATGTAATGGCAATAACGACACTAACACATAGAGAATGATACAACTACACTAACAAATCTCACACTTCGATCTATTTTGTACCGAATTTTTAGAAATAAAAGTTTTATTTATTATTTATTTTTAGGGTTCCGTGCCTTAAAAGGAAAAAACGGAACCCTTTGGAACCCTTATAGGAGGAGTACGCGAATTTTTATTTTTTCATGGGCTTAAAATTAGCCTGCTGATGTTGCCTGCCATGTAGTAATAATTTCCACGCTTCATTCTTTGCACGTGTCACTTTACTTTCAATAACATTTTAAATTCTCCACAGACAAAGATCTCCAAACGTCACTCCTCGAAAATGGCGCCAAACATGACATTTGCGTGCAAGCGAAAAAGTCCAACGGATTCGCGCGCAAACGTTTCGCCAGCCAGTGTCAAAACGTGCCTTCGAATTTCGAAGGCTGGCCGAAAAAACTGAACGTCGACAAGCGGCGGTTAACGAAGAAAAAGACGTATTCTTTTTTCAAAAACAACGTTTTGAGGTTAGTTAGTGACTCCATTTTGATTACTCTGTGCATATTTTTGGGAGTGTGTTTTAGAAAGTTGGCGGATTTTGAGATTTAACGTATCTGGGTGTCTTGAGTATGAGTGGTTTTACTTTCTGTAATAAAATTTGTCAAGTATCCGGGTCAAAGTAGAATTGATTATTTCCCATTATAGTCTTAGCGTGAGAAAACCGCATTTTTTGTAATACTTTTAATAATGACACTGTTGTGTTGGCAGTTCCGACAAGATTGTTTTTAAATGAAATGGACTGATTTATTCTTGTATTAGAAAAATGGGTTAGATTCGTGATTACAGACGCTACTCAAGTAGTCTCACCACATTCAACCTTTTCAGTAACTACATTTAAATGTTACTTTCACACTATCATAGTATTATTGATTATTCTTTATTTAAATTAAATGACGACAATAATCGCTCATTCATTAGCTCATTTGCCGCCTATGTCATTAAAAAAAGAAAATTACTAATATTTATACTAAAATACACATGTCAAAAGATTTAAATTATTTTTGTATTATTATTATTTGAAGCATATTGCAGATGTTATGGTTACAATGAAGATTATTTATTATGTCATTTATAATGTAATCATATGTTGTGAAATTAATAAATCCAAATCATACTCAAGACAAATATTGTGGTTGTATTTGAAAGTTGTTCCTTAAATCCAATGCTTTAATTTTTGTCACAATTTTTTTGTAAGTATTATCAATCACTGCCAGGGTGTTTTATATATTTTTTACCGTGTAGGTATGAATCTCAATTTTATAGCTAAGCTGTAGTTTTTTTACTGTTTTTTTATATTTGTTTTTATATGTATTTGATAAGGATTTACCCGCTCAACGAAACATAAGTGTAGTAGTGACTTTGAAGTCCAATGTATATATCTATTGTTTATTTGTGATTATGTATATACTGTAAGCCGAATTATACAATATAAAAAGGTTTTTAGTTTGGTGGATTAACTATTTCATATACTTAATTATGTTATATAAGATGTAGTAAATATTCGTGTGAGGGGAAATCGAAATCAGTAACATGGTCTTGAGACGTTTGAGTTTGGCCTCTGCACTTTGACTCTGAGTAGGAAAACACAAAAAAGGCCAAAAATTTTTGTATGGTCCTCTGAATAACCCTCCAATTTTTTTTTTTGCGTTAAACATTTTTAAATTTGTTTCTAATCATACCACGATATTGATAACCCCCTTATACGGATCACCAGCGTTTTTGTTACAACCTGTATACAGCCATAAGGCTTAGTATATTTTTTTACTTGTATTATATGACATTTACTTCTCGATCGCGTTAGCATATCGAGAGTTCAAATTAGGATTTGCGTTTATATAAATCATCCGGCTACTTTCATATTTTGACCTCTCGATACACTAACGCGGTCGAGAAGTAAATGTTATAACAAGTAAAAATGGATAGTACGCCTTGTGAAGACATTTTGCTCAAAAAAGCCTTCTACTATTTTAACTTTCACAATTAATGAAAACTTGTTTAATAGCAAATAAACTTGAAACATTAAAAATAAGTTGATTCGCCCAGCTAGTTTACTTTGCTCCTCTGCCTGACAACCCAAAGAATGACATATCATATGTTTGAATCAGGGATGAATACCGGTTATAACACCTCGAAACAGCCGAGTATTTTAAAATATTTTTTACTTAATATTGTCTTCTGATTTCGCGATTTTTGTTCATTGAAATTAAACACTCATGGTTTTGGGTCATGGTGTTAATAAACGCGATTAATCCGTTTTCAATATTTTTTCTACTCCAGCACTTCTATCTGTCATTCAGATAACTATCAGCGATATTATAAAAGTAAACATTATAACGTAGTCTATAGTATTCCATAATAACACTGCTAAACGATGGTCCTATGGATTTTCATACAATATATGAGCACTGTTAATTTTTTAAATTTCTATAGTGGGCATACGACATCTTCCACATTCTGCCACCTTTAGAGAATTTACCTTTTTTGCTATTTTAGCTGTCGTAGAAAAACTAGCGTATGCAACAGCTCATAATTGGTTCTTACAACTCTCGGGTCTATTACAGAAGAACCCTTATTATATCACTGTTGCGTAAACTACTGTTAATTTTGATATTTTATGGTCTCTATGTACTCAATCTTGATTTCGTTAACAACGTCATATTATTAATTAGAATGCCCCATTAATAAACCAAAGAACGAAAAGAACGAAGAAAATACTGTTTTTTTTAAATACCGGTATCCGATCCCTGGTTTGAAGCGTATGTACGTACGATCGAGGAACATGATTTACGGAATGGTACAGAAATCGGGTCTCCCTCGACATCTCTAATATAGTTTGTCCTAAAATCACTTCACCTAACTGTTTTGTCCTAATGATCATAATCCCTAACGATCAACTCTCCTAACGATTATATCCCATAATCGAATTATTGCCCAAAAACGACTTCACTCATAACCGAATTGCTGTTAGAATAATCGATTAGGTGAGGTTAGAACCGTGACCTCACTAAGAGTCAAATCGCTAGTAGAAAAGTAAGTTAACTTGATGTTAGGGAAAACAATATTAGGACAAATGATCTTTATGTCAAATAGTATTAGGGAAAATTAGGATAAAAAACTTTAGGGATCCCGATATCCACAGAAATCAAATTCCTAAGCGTATGTAAGTCTAAGTCATGCCCTACAGCCTGTCTCGTTTGACCTCAGATAAATAATGGTGCTAAAATGGAGGAGTCGGGATTTTTTTAATTGTCTTGTTGTTATTCTCTTTATTTTTTTGCGCTCCTAAGTTAGGTTTTATAATATGGTTATAATAAAAATAAAAAGCAAAAAGCACATACAAAAAATATACAAAATCATATTATAAAAAAACCTAACCCGTGCGGCCGGCAAGGCAAGGCATATTTATACTATATTTACTATTTATCCTTTAATTATGTATTATGTATAATGTCGATGTACTTAATAATTAGTAATTCTCCATCTTTGGGACCATTACGTGTGTTTCTTGGTGATATTTTATCCGTCCTAAATATTAATAAGTTTAGATGAATTGGTACTTAAAGTACTTACCTTGTATTTTAAGGTAATTGGAAATATATCTTGTATTTATTCAATTATATTATTGGATTTACCGTGCCACATTAATAATTAAAAGTTTTCCTTATAAAATTATAAGATCTGAATAGTGATATCAAATTATAAATATAATTTATTATTAAAATGTCTGTAAATAAAGTATGTATGCTCTATTATTTTTGCATCACAATATGTAAATTAATTTTGTTATTTTTTTTTAGAAACATAGTTATTCTTCTTATATTCTTTCTATAATATATACTCGTAGGTACTAAGTTTACATCAATGACTGAACATACAAACTAAGTGACACTTTAAAAGTAAACGATATCTCTTACAAAAGTAATTCTAGCAAAAACTCCAACAAACAATCTAGACACATTTGGTCGAATGTCATGAACCAATTAACAAAAGTCATAAGTCATAGGTAAAAGGAAAAATTAAAAATGGATCTTACGGTCTATGTAAGAAGGTTCAAATTATAATAGACGAGTTTGGTAATTATGTTTAACGAGAGACAAAATTAGGTTTGACGTTTTCAAACCAGTCTTTACCAGTGTTACCATGGAGGCGAGGAAAAACCTATTCTATGAATGTTAATCATAATGATTGTTATATGTACAGTGCGATAGAAAAAAGTAGACATTTACGGAGGGCGCCACTGAGCTTTAGCAGGCAACATTGTATATTGTGCATCTCATTCTGTCGCATAAGTGCGAGCAGTACGTTTACTGTTTGACAGATGTTTGTTTACGAAAATAATGACATGTTTGACTTTTTTTTAATTTATTACCATGGGTACAAGTCCTTCAATCGAAATCATACAAATTACGTAGAATCCTTAAATACATTTGACAAGAGCACTGGTGTTGCCACCGTGGTTTAGCTGTTTAGTTGTAATTAATTTAATTTCTAACGTTTTATGTCGCACTGTAGATTGAAAAATGGAAAAAGCATGTAGGTACGTAGGTAAATTTTGCTTTTAAAAATAAAAGCCAAATGGATTCGGCTTGCCTATGATTTGATGCGCCACGGACGAGACAGAACATTTTTAGGTGTATTTCATAATAAAAAGTCGATCAGTACGTCTTAAGTAAGTATTAAGTCCGCCTACGTTAGTATGGACATATGCGTTGATTACATGCGCTTGCGCATGTTGCGCGTTGATGTCTTTTGTATGAGGTTTTGTATAGGAAATGCAATGCAACGGTTAACCGATTTTGTGTGCCCATATATATAAAGCCGCGGTTTCGGTGAAGACCAAATTTTTTTTTAAATACAGGCCGCCCGAGACTGTTGGACATGAAGGGAAAGTACCTTAAATATCATAATCAATATCACAATAGACTTTATGCTATTTTTAAGTTAGTAATACTGCATTCAATGATATTCTAAAAAAATTGAATAAAATGGTTGATTACACGTTGTTCCTTTCTTTTAAAATACTTTGTTACTTCAGAAGAATTATAATTTTTGGTCCATTCTTTCGATTTGCGTCATAATAATAGGATGATTATTTTTCACATTTATGTCGGTTCTATTCCCAGACGAAGCAAGTAATTTTTAAAATAATTTGAATGCAGTTTTTTTAAACTTTTAAAAATAACACAGTCTTCTTTTAGCAAAATATCCTGTCTACTATATTCAAGGTAGGTACTTTCCCATCATATCCCATAGTATTGGGAGGTCCTGTATAAAATAACCGATTGCATTCCCTTTTTTTTTGTATAATGTTTCCTTTTTAAATTGATTATAAATGTTATGTTCAAGCATAAGCAAATTTTAAAAATATGATGTATTCGGGTAATTTTATTTGTTTATATGTATGTACGAAAATCACTCGTAATTTCCATATCAAAATATGATGAGTTCACTTTATACAATGACAGTTTATACAAAATTACCTACATATATCTTATTTATATCTATCTCATTTCTATGAACATACTGTTATGTTCTTTTTTACTGTTATGTTCTTTTTTATTGTATTTTAACTGTAAAAAAATGAAACTCCGTCCGATTTATACAATTTTTTATTAAAATAAATATTTTTATACCTATAAATGCATTTTCATTATCACATAAATTAATAACTAAACAATTAAATGTAAAGTTTTCAGGCAAAAGGAACATTGTCGGTTGTCAAGAAGAATTATTCTACTCATCCTTTCATACTTAACGTAGTAACTATTATTGACTACTTACAAGTTATATTTTGCTTAAAAATGCCAAAAATTAATAATCTTATATACCTAAGAGAATCGAACCAGAGTTTTGACCTTTTCGCCGCCATTGACTTAACATCAAGTCAGTACATTTTGTGTCTCACACGCCATGACTTCAAATCAAATTTGAGTATAAGTACCTATGTTTATGTGTTGCTTGGGGATGGGAGCACTTTATTTGATTTGGCCGGGAAAAGGTTAAAAATCAATTAACCACAGCCATCTACACCATCAGCCATTCAACAACCTCAAAAAATAATAATAATAAATAATAAATAAATAAATATTGTGGGACAATCTTACACAAATCGACCTAGTCCCACGGTAAGCTCAATAAGGCTTGTGGTGTGGGTACTAGACGACGATATATATAATATATAGATACATATAAATACTTAAATACATAGAAAACATCCATAACTCAGAAACAAATATTCGTGATAAACACACAAATAAATGCCCTGACTAGGATTCGAACCCGGGACTTCCTGCTCCGTAGGCAGGGTCACTACCAACTAGGCTAGGAGGCCGTTAAAAATAGACTTTACAATACCTACAAAAACAGTCACACCTCAAATAGTTCATATAAAACTCAAAAGTATTGCTTCAGCAGTTCGTAAAACAAGCTGATTTAAATACTAATATATGTGGAGAAATATGAAAATAATGATAAAAATATCCTATTTACATGTTCCCCAACATGAATACTGACGTACTTAAACTAAAACTTAAAATAGCTGATAAATATATAAAAGGGAGTAAAGCTGTTGTTTACCCTCCTGCATAAACCAGAGCAAAATAATCAAAAATTGAACTATGAATTTACTGACAGTAGAAAACAGTGGAATATTCGCTACGAGGTTAAGGCTTAAGAGGAAAACAAACCTTGCTGCCGAATGTCATACAATATTTTTCACATCACCACCGAGAAAAACATGTAAGTTATAAAAAATCGAATCTATATAAATATAGTATATATACCTAATTAAATTTACATACATTCAAGATTATTCCTTAAAAGTCACGTAACGTAAAAAAAAACAGTCAAACCTTTACACTTTAGGCACAGGTCCCACCATTGCGTGATAGCGGCGATCAACGAGTAGGTAGCGATTTATCTACGCGGGCGAGTGATTTTCCAAGAAAAATTACTCGCCGGCAGTGTGCCAGCGATGAACTATTAATATATACCCCCTTTTTTGTTTATACGGGAGCGATTATATTTTGTTCGTTTCTTGGAAAAAAATCGTTAGCTCATCGCTGACTCGCGCTCGGTGGGACCAGTGCCTAACACTTTGTTTTTCTGGGGATAGAAAGGGACGACTACTATTTTCAAAGAACGAAACTATTTTGATATGTTGGGTTGAAAAGGTGCTTACATTATTTTTGATGTTAGTTATTGAATCTTTCATATTTTATTCACGTTGAAAAATTATCTTCTATGCTGACGATTTTTACCTCCCGTTCAGATTGAATGTCCTGTAACAAGGAACAGTCTTTCATATACTAACATTTAAACAACACGGTACAATTATACTTATTTTACGTACTTGATGGAGACAAGAAGTAAGAAGTCATGGTTCAAATAAGTAAAAAAATGGTTTAAATAAATATTTCCCATTTTTTATTCGAGCGCTTGACTATGCCAGAAACGTTAAAGTGGAGTTTTGAAATATGTAGGTATAATAAAATAAGTCTAAAAAATTAATTAGTTAATTGGAAAAGTACAAAGCACTAGTTCGCAAAAACGAGATTTGCGCACGCTAAACAGTAATAAAAAGTGCACTTTTTGAGCAACTTGATAAAAAATCGCCCACCTAACTATTATACTCGTAGGTCGCGCAACACGTTATGAGCGCTCGGCGAAAATGGTGATGGCGGTTTGCGCATAAGCGCTCGCTCACTCAACACCAAAGAGGCTGCACTGCACTACTCTGCGCATTCAAGGTCAGCGCTCATAACCCGTTGCGCGACCTGTATAGGTAGTATATTAAATACGCGATTAAATATATTATATACAAAAAGCCTTATGTAGTGAATAATTTGTGTGAATCGTATAGTAAATGTGTAGCTTATATTTATGTAGGTTAAATAATGTGCAGTGTGTGGTTTCCAATATTCAGGACGAATACCATTTTATAATATTAATAGTATTTTTAGAAATAATTGCAAATATAAAGAAAAAAATCGTATTGAAATATTTATTTTTAGGTAGTCTTTTTTGCTTTTAAAACACATTAACAATTTGTCTTTATTTTTATAGACAAACATTTAATTATTTTTCTATATATTTAACGCAATAAAACATATTACACATTATTGTACTATAATTTAAATAAATATGTACAAGTATAGTGATATTTCTAGGTACAAAATAATATTTTATACGTACCAAAACAATCTACTATTCTAGTCATTTTTTTTCTTAGCACCCTCCAAACTATTTAAATCACCTTGGAAACCATAAGAACCTTGAATGTCGTGTGAAGTAATTGTTTTGTAGTCAGTGTTGAAGTCATGAAACTGATTTTTGGAGTCGTGAAACTCGTTCTTGAAATCGTGAAACTGATTGTTTTTGTATTCGTGGTAGTGTGACATGTCTGTGGGTGTCCATTCATAGTAGGATGTACCATGGTGCTCTGGGTGGTGTATTGGATAGTCTGTAAAGAGAGATAAGGGTGTAATTATGAAGACTGCCTAATTTAGGATTTAATAAGTTTATTTAATTAAAACAATATGTAAACGGCATTTATGTTCTAATCAGACTTTTGTTATCTAAAGTTTATGTTACTTTGGATTTGTTATGTTTTGCGTTCAAAGCATATTTTTGCGTGTTAAGCCTTCTTCACGATGACTAATTAATTAAAGGTAACTATTAAAATCTTCCAAGTTTATAAAGATGTAGTGAAAAGTGTATTTCCATCGTGTTTTCAACCGACTTCACAATTTCAAAAGAAGGAGGTTCTCAATTCGTGTGAATGTTTTTTTTTTTCATTATTTTTATCTCGGAACTGTTCGTATCCATCTTGCTCTTAATAATTGTGATTGAAAGATAAATTAGGACTATTTCAACACACACATAGTTTACAAGTAAAAAGTATATATAGTCATAAAGAACATTAGTGCTCGTTGTAATGCTATTAAATAAAGTTGAATATAAATTGGACAGCCTCTAACAAAATCCTATATTTGTCTTCTCGACTTACCGATACCAGGAAAACCTCTACGAGTAGCCATCGATACACCCATCTCGACCTTATATGCATCAGCATAAGGTTGAGGATAGTCTAGCCGTTGGTCTCTGTCACTTGACTCTCGTTTATAGGAAGAATGAGCTGTTAATAAAAAATTATTGATTTTTTAAATTTAAATTTAATTAACATTTCCTCGCACAACGTATCAGCATTGCGATACAACGAGGAAATGCCGCCAGCATCCTAGGTGTAATGCCTCAAGCCTCAATGCCTCAAGGACCTATTTTAGATTTAAGGTAGGTAGAGGTAGGTAGTTAGGTAAGTTACACTTACTGTATATATTTTGAAAATAAATGTTATTTTGAAAAAAAAATATTGAAAAATATAAGAATTTGTTAGATAGGCATGCCAATGTTATAGCTACAGGTATAAGGCCCACTTGCTTAACCCAGGGTTAGCCCAAAACGGAGTTATGGTGTCAAATTCTATATAAAAAAACAATTAACTCCGGTTTATGTGGGTAACCCTGGGGTGGTGCAAGAGGCCCTACGTGACTCAGAGGACCAATTAGGGGGCATTTTTTTTACTTTTGATCAGGGATTGGATACCGGTATTTTCTGCTTACAAAAAAATCATATTTCTATAAATACTGGCAATCTAATAAATACGACGTTCTTTAATAAATAAAAGATTGAGTCCTAAATAAATAGCATATAATATTTAAAATTATTGGGCTATTTCGAGGGGTAAAAGAAAACCAGTTCCGATCTCTGTGTTCATGAAATGGCAGTTTAGAAATATGACCTAAGTATATATCAAAAGCTATTGAAATTCATCATTTTATTTATTTGACTTCGAGTGCTATATAATATAATATTAAAAATCGCCTCTAGCACTTACTCTAGGTATGTAATTTATCGTGATAATTTTATTTGTTTTATTTATTATTGAAACATACAGAATAAACAACATAAACATCTACAAAAACATCTAATCTTTGTAGCTATAATAAAAAAAATATATATTATAATAACAATATTTATTGATTAACGTTTTGTTAGGTAGACGTCCGATTTTATTCTCCATAACCCAGTATTTAGTCCACCACTTTCACCTAATAGTCCAGTATATTTTAGATTCCATTAAATCTCAATAGTCTATACACCCTGGCGGGTGCTGCCTCTGCGTGCGTCCCATGACCCGGGCAGGTGCAACATCCGCTCGGTGTACCCCTTACATTTCATTAAATTGTCGAAAGGGCTCTGCGTGTTGGCTTCGGCTCCGCGTACGCCTCCCAAAGGTCCGGAACACCATTGTTCCGTGATGGGAAAGACATACAATATTTAATATTCTATTTTAAAAAAAGTTTAAAGTGACGACTACCGCTAGGCCGATTTTCTACGTACCATGGTGATCGTAATGGTGGTCTTCATGGCTGTGCTTCAGTTGCGTAAAGAAGGACGCCAACTGTAAAAAATAAAATAAAAACGTTAGAAAAAACATTAATAGAAAATGCTACAAAAACTAATTTTGAACCAAAATTTGGTTTAGCTTTAAAATTAGATGAGGTTCAGTAAATCATTTTTTTTCGAAAGAATAATTTTACTTAAATATAATAAACAGTCACACTAATACAGAGTGAGTTAGGAGGCGAGAGCGGGGCATATCCCAGCTTGACAGTAATAAACTCAAATAGATGTCATAACCTCCAAAACATAGTAACCAAATGCCACAAATCCAAAAAAATGCAAATTCATCAGGTGATTTCCTTACTAACATGTTGCACCTGCGGAACTGTCTCGGGCACCACGGTCTTTCCTGCCAACGAAGCGCGGGCCGCTTCTCGAGACATGCTGCTCTTGCGTCCGGAGGTGTGTCGGCTCTATTAGAGCCGACCGGCATATCCAGAACTCATGACTAGAGGCCGGATGGTATGTCTCTGGTTCCGTGGACTATGGGACGGGTGCTGGTGTGGGATGCTACCTGTTTAGGCATGCCAGCCCCTTCTCATCTCCACCGGACATCTGCGAGGACAGCGGCAGCGGCAGGAAAGTCATAGCAAAAAGTTCAGCTGAATCGGCCTTTATATACCTCTTAAACGATACTGTAATTTATAATAATTATACTTAAACAGGATATTTCCAATCTGTCGAGATAATGATCGAATAGAGTAGTTTATTAATGAATTCTTTGCTTTCACTCTCGGTTTAAATATTGGATCTATTTATTAATTCAATTAGGTTTTGATTGGAATTTTATTAGTAGATCTGAAGGGCGATTTTGCCTAATTAAGCACTCGAAATCCAGAAGGTACGACCCTGAAATTGTCACGGAAAATTCTACCTACTTATTTATGAATGTACAATTTTAAAGCACGAATCCAATCATTTATTATTTATAATTATAATAATTTTTTTGATTTTGACTCGTGTTTTTAAGTGCGAAAGTGTGGGTGTCTGTTTGTCTGTCCGTCTATCACGGCAAAACGGAGCGACGAACTGACGTGATTTTTTAAGTGGAGATAGTTGAAGGGATGGAGAGTGACATAGGCTACTTTTTGTCTCTTAACGCGAGCGATGCCGCGGGCAAAAGCTAGTGTAAATATAAATTGAAAGAGATGTCATATAAAACAGAAAAAGTTACCAAGGCCTGGAAGCCCTAGACACTGGGGGCCTTGGTCACTTTTTCTGTAGTATATGAAATCTCTTTCAATTTATTATTTATTAATGGAATGAGAAATTAATATACTTGAGGAGGAACGGGTTTATAAGTTTGCATATACTTATAGTAAGTAACTTTCGAAGTTAATGTCTGAAGTTAGTTTTAAAGTGTCATCCACTGGGCTGTTTACCTTACAATATTTGTTGAATCTCAGTTTAGTGGTGTTTAGAGAAGCTGGCAGAAATCCTGGACCCCAACGCCCAACTGCAAGTGTATTGGCCGTCAGCAAGGGTGTCAGCAAAATCCAAAATGCATTTCCTATGTGGCAAACCAATACCGTCATTTCTTACCTTAGCGGACCCGGCAGCAATCTTAAACACCAGCAGCGCGAGCCCAACTGCAAGCGTCTTCGCGGTCAGCAAGGTTGTCACTAACATCCAAGTTGAGGCAGCTCCTGCGTGGAAGATCAGCGGCATCATAGCTGTGCCCATCTTCTTGACGCCTCTACCTTCATTTCGATCTAGAACAAATCAATAATTCAGGTACAGTCAACTCCAGAGATATGAATACAGCCAAAGTGCCTTAATGTTCAGGTAATAAAGTCCTGTATACATATTTTTGGCACTTTGGCTGTATTCATATCTTTGTATAGGTAAAAAACTTAAGTAAGTCCCTTGTTGTATGCAGTAGTGAGCTATTCGAATAGGCATTTGTTTTATTTGTGTTCAAATGTTAAACATGTATTGTCTATTCGAATAGCTCACTACTTACAACAGGTGACTTACTTAAGTTTTTCACCTATAGTTAACTGTACAGGTAAGTGACAATCAATTTTTAGAGTAAAAAATATTTTGTGACGAGGATCCTTACCATGATGTCTTAACGCGATTCAGTTTAGGACCTAAACCGAGACGCTGTCATACAACTGAGCACAGGTAAGAAACTAAACTGAATCGCGCCCAGAAGCCTAGTATATTTTATTTATTTATTTTGCAATCAATATGTTTTAGGGATGAACCTGGAAAGTTGTATGGTGACCAGGTTTTGCTGATAGATTCATATAATTTTACAAGTGAAATACTGCATATTTGAGGTGACCTCGTTCTGTTTATAAACGCTTTTTAATGCGGTGTCTGAGGATTCTGTGGTTTCAAGTAACATAATCGAGCACTTAAATTGACCATTCCATTGTGCCTAAGTACCTACTTTTTTGCTTGTGGTATAACATTCCGAATTTATAAAAAACAGCACGCCACTCGGTGAAAAATGGCGAATTTAAAGAACATTCGGGCGAAATGTAAGATGTATGCGGTTTTATAGATTTATATACCGGGTGTTGCCTGTAACATGAGCAATATTAAATCGCAGGTAGTACTCCTCAAACATAACAACTTTGGTTCAACAGCTTTTAAAAATAATGTACTTTGTAGGTTTTCACTTTTTCATTCAAACTAAATAGTTTTTTCAGTGTATACATACGTTAACATCAGCCTAATTGGCGTCTCTTGTCAATGTCATAGTACAAAAATGACAAAATTCGCAATACATTGCGTCTTCTAACCAACTTTAAAGTGTAATAAAAATCAAAACACACAGTATTTTTAAAAGTCGCTGAGCAAACATTGTTCAGTTTAGCCTACGATTAAATTTATTGCTCCTATTACAGGCAATACCCGGATGTACCTAAGTATGTAATTATGTATTTATTATTTATCGGAAAACATTGGATTACTTCTTTTTTATGCTATTTATACTTCACTACGCTCAAGATTCTAAATTAGAATCACTCGCCACGCTCGTGATTCTATTATAGAATCTTTCACTTGCTCAGGACTCAAAATTGGCACTCGGAACAAATACGAACTTTGCTCTCTTGTTCTACAAATAACTATTTTGTTTTACATGCAAATAAATAAAAATTACATTGTAAAAGGTTACATGAAAGGAAGTGTCAAGTATGACAAAGCTGAAACTTTAGACATGACAGCACATGTATAGATATAGGATAAAGAACTGTATACCCAATCAGCCGAAAAAAATGACGCCCTATAAGTGCAGCAGTGCGACTCCTTTTCATATAGTCTTGTATAGAACGCGACGTTCGGTAAGTGCCAGTGCCAACCGCCTATATACTTTTACAGTACACATGGTGCTACTTTACCACCCTAGGGCGATAATGAGCACTTTACGTGCCTGCGTCGAATATTCAAAGGGCCATATGTACTGTAAAACGGCGTACGATACACGTGTGAAGAGGTGATTCGCAACTCGTGTCGATTTAAAACACTCCCTACGGTCGTGTTGTATCGCCACTCGTTGCGAATTTCCTCTTTTTCGCCCGTGTATTGTAATGTACTATTAACAGTGTTGGTAGTTCTGTGTATGAATTTGACATTTAATTAATGCTTTTAACTTAGCTCTTTTTCGTACGAAACTTTTATGGTTTAGTATCATAATCAATGCAAGTTCGTTAATTCTGACCCACATTTTTTGACAGTTTTGTTCTGTATTTGTGTGTCTATTTTAATTAATAACTACATTCATACAAAAAAATGTTGATCTACAATGCCCAGAGGGGCTTCTAATCATGAAGAGTATTCTATTATAAAATTTAAAAAATCCAAATAACTGTATGTGTGGGTGTGACCATTTCACTATTTCCGAAAGAGTTTAAATTCGGAAATCAAAGAGTATCGATCTTTTAACAGCGTTTGGATCTCAAAAATCACCCCCTGCAGACAAAGGAAGCGAAAGGTCGCTTTAAGAGTTGCAGACATTAAGCCACTTAACGATGAAAAAATATTCACACACGTTACGGGGGCTCGAAATTGTGATAAGATCCATCCCGTACCTGGTAAATCGGCTCTTTTTCAATAAAGGATTGTCGGAATGGCGCCAAAAATGTATAATTCTTTGCCGAAATCACCGAGGTTGATAGATGACGAAGTCTTTTTTAAGAAAAATCTAACTAAATTTTTAAGTGAGCACTGTTTTTACTCAGTAGGTAACGGACTTTCTAGACTTAAAACAATGCGACGACTAATATTATATAATACGATTATGACAATTTAGACAGACGAATATCTAGTTTTAAACTATATATTTTGACCTAAGTACCCTATTTTTTGACATGTTTAAATTTATTGTTTTTGTATTTGCGAAGGTAGGAAGGTGAATGTTTGACATTATATTGGTTAAATTTTATTTGTTTACTTTTGCATGTCTTTGGTCGAATGCACTGATACTTTTGTAGTTTTAAGATCTATTATGTACGTGTATTCATGCGAATAAAGAATTTGAATTTGAAAAAAAAAGGAAAAAAAGATTACTTACGATTTTCAGTTTCCATTAATTTCCTTTTAATACCATCATAATTAAACAGTCTTCCTATTTCCGATTTCCCTAAATGTTTATCGTTATAACTCTTGAACCAATCACTAACAGACATCACATATTCAGCAAATACATCTTGCAACTTTTCTTCCAATGCTGGCAGAATACCGCTATCCTTCGCCACCGCGCCAGACACCAGAATTAAAAAGAAAACCGAACGCATTTTTAAAAAGTTGCGAACTTTTTTCAACTTTGAAAGCGCGTGGACTCCGTGGTTTTTAGCACGACATTGGCGACTGCCACGGGCTTTTGGATATTCTAACGAGGCTTTTCGAACTTTTTTTTATAAAAGAGAAGGGGTACGGTACGTAAAGTGCGTTTGGATTTTTGCACAGCAGGTTTTCTATTCGGTGCGTATAAAATACCTATAATGTCGATACGGGCAAGTCTCGGTTCAGAAAACCAGATAGCCTATCGCAAAACCTGAACGAAAATATGCTTTCTTTTCGCACTTGTTATATAAGTAACCCAAAAGACACGGTTTTGGGAATGTTAAATTACAATAGCTTGATTTTCTAAAATTACATTTATTCCGGATTTTTTATATTTTTTTATATTTTTCTTGTTTGTAATCACGGTGACATTTAAATTATCTGATGAACTATCACATAGTCTACTTCAATTGCATATGTTGCTCTTTTTAATAATTTTATACGTTATCATTTTATACATGACCAAAAATACGATAAATCAAGAAAATCGAGTTTCATTGTCAAAAAAGGAGAACGGCCCAACATCAAATTGCATAATTTTATTTTACAGTACACATGGTGCTACTTTACCTCCCCAGGGCGATAATGAACACTTTACGTGTCTGCGTCGAATACAGGACAAATAGAATATTGACTGTATCTTCATTTTTTTTATAAATATTTTCCGTGACCCTGTTTTTTAGTATTATCTTTCCGCAACCATAAGATTGTCTGGAAGAAATAGCTTTCTAGCGATAAAACCACCTGTTGTCTAACTCAACTGTTTTTTTTTCTCTTGTGATGTTTTATTATTTCTATGAGGAGAAATAGAAAGAATATTTGTATTGTATTGTATTTTGAATTGCTTTCACTAAGAAAAAAAAGACAACTATCTTTAATCGCTAAAAAAACAAAAATAATGACTTATCTATTATTATTTTGACTACATGATATTACATATTTCAAAATGACCAATAGGAAATAATAATTCAATTTAGCTCGTATCTCTCGTTCTCGTAGCTCGTAATTCAGGCAGATGTTATATTTACTTTTACAATAGGGTAAGAAAATACGTCCAGTATAATGCACTTTTTTATTTAATAAATATTTGTACAGGTACCTGTAAATTCATAACAAATTTATAATTTTAGCAGTTTTCTAAGGTGTCCAAAAGGTAGATAAATCATTAGTAACGATTGGATGTCTTAAAATACTATATATTACTTAATTGATATGTCTTATATAAAATGTAATCCTATAAAAAAACATAATGACGATTTACAAACATATTTGTACAGTATTCAGTTTTGTTAATAAATAAATAAACTAAGTGCTAACAACAAAAATACTTTTCTACGCTCTTTATATTTATTTATCAGATTACTTCTAATATGGCAGGTTTAAAAAAACCGTTTCATTTTTATGTGTGTGGTTATGGAAGTATGTGAAATATTTATCAATGTATTTAGTTTTTATTTAAACACTATTTAAAAGTGTACTTAAGTCGTAACATAGAACGTAGTAAAGTACTTTTATCGAATGTGAAAAGCGTGTATTTGGTTATAATAAAGTATTACCACTAGTCAAATAAATAATTTTACAATATTTATAGCTCGATTTGAGCTCATATTAATGGCTAAATTTAAATAATTCAATGCCTTTATTACACTTTATTACTGTAATATTCCTTCATATCGTTAAAAAAACATGATGATTATTTCTTACTTTATTGCCATTTTTGTATTGCTAATTCATTGTTTCTTGATCATATTCATTGTTAAGTATTATAGTCTTTAATACAATTAACTATATTAAAAATATGATAAAATTGATAACGCAATAGAATACTGCTAACACCACTAATCAACTGTAAAAATTTAACTTGAAATGATATGAATTGACTGGAATGTGATATTGCGCGATATATTTGTGTTTGAAGATAAGTTGGAACACACATTCATTGCACACCCAACCATGTTTCTGGGTTGGCACGACCTTGAGTACTAATTAATTAATTGAGTACGTCAGTAGTAGTGAAGTACCTCATGAAAAATGTTAATTTTTTTTCTACATTACTGTAGGACACTCGATCTAGGCTTAGTAAACTCACTCAATTTTATCAAAAATTTATACACAAAAAAATAAAAATATTTTTAATTAGCATCTTTTATAAATATGAAATGTTGTAAATTTATACTTTGCATATAAAGTTATATATAAAATAAAATGGCAATAGAATTTAAACAATAGTATACACTTTAAAAAGATCATTAAAATATTCCATTGAGTTGTTTGTGCACAAAATTAATTACTATTTTATATACGTCTAGAAATTAATAATTTAAACCAATGACTTATTTGTTTGTTTCCACTCAGGCTTGCTAGTATTGATTATTTGTGAGTGTAGTGATCTGGGCGATGGCTTAGTATCCTGTAACAAGAAAAAACACGAAATAAATTATTTATTATTTATAATAAATGTTTTGATTCATGTTTTTGAGTAGTCACACTTACTATGTATAATTATAAATTGAAAGAGATGTATATAATAGAAAATGTGCCCAACGCTTTTTCTGTAGTATATGACATCTCTTTCAATTTATAATTGTAGGTACAATTTTATTAAAATAGTCGTTACTTGCAAATGCTTCATGTCATTAAAATCTGATTGATCGTTAGTAATAATCATAAATATATTATCATAAATAAATTATTTTCAAATGTATTGTTCTATAATAATTGATATCAGCCAACGGAAGTCCACTGCTGCACAAAGGCCTCTCCCAAGGATCTCCAAACTAAATTACAACGATTAAAATAAAATAATAGTCCCATTAAATCTTGCCAAAAATATAATTTTAATAGGTAAGGCAAAAAGAGGTTCATGGCAATGTCATGGTCACATTGAAGCAACAATTAAGATCACAGATATAATCATATTTTCGAATCGAGGAAGTAAATATTGTTAATAATTTAAAAACTCACGTATTTTTATGATAATAGGCGTGCCATGTGAGTTTTAATTTTTTTTTAACTCTAATGTCTGTATGACTCACGAAAGTTTATGGAACCCTCGGAACGCGAGTTCGATTCGCACTTTACCGGTTTTTGTAATGCAAGTGACCAGAAGTTGTTTATTCTAAAATAAATTATAAATTTGTTCATATCGCATTTTTCCTTTATCATATGTACAGTCACATCTATAAATATCTATACACTTCGAAACTTATTACAGGGAAAGCAGGTTCAAAATTGAATACAGATGGATATATATTGATGGAGCCGACCGTACCTACTCCTCAGTTATGCATTCTAATTAGATAAAATAATATTAACAATATTTACTTCCTCCCATCGAAGATACGTATAAGTGACCATGAAACTGCCCTTATAAGTATTAGCTATACTATATGTATGTTTGTAATTCTGAATATAGCTCTTAATATATATGTACAAGGCCGAGTGCTTTATGCGTAGTGTAATTTCCAAAGCAAAGTAATTATGATTTATGGGCGGACGACGGATGCAAATTATGTCAAATGCAAATTATGCGGATGCAAATTATGGATATATATAATTTAAACTTTCGTGAGTCATACTGATATTAAATTGCAACGGTTAACACTCACGTATTTTTGTCACAATAGGCGTGACATGTTTCGACTGCATCGGGCAGTCATCGTCGTATAGACAGAGTGGTGTTGTCACCTTCGCGGCTCGGGCATCACTGCCCGAGACCGGCGTCGAGAGACGGGTCGCGCGCGACGAAGCGGGGTGATTCGCGCAATGCAGTCGAAACATGTCACGCCTATTGTGATAAAAATACGTGAGTGTTAACCGTTGCAATTTAATAACATAATATATGTCAAAATTCGGCATTACTGTAGGAAATAAGGGTTATTTTGCATCCATCGCCCGCCTATTATACGAAAATATCTAATCGGCGCTAGTAAAATTTTGCGTAAAGCCTTGGTAAGCGTTCCAGTACCGCTAGCTTTCTTGGCACTATGCCACAAGGCAATGAACTTCAGTCAGCTTTGTATGTATAAGTTAGTTTAAATCTTTATTTTATTTGTAATTCAAATTTAGGTTTTATGGAATTTTATTATTTGTCGAATAAAGAGAAAATGGATATAATCGGTCAGCGGTGTCGCAAAACATTGAACATTGTCCTCTTCTTGTTTACAGTTAATTCTTATTAACATATTTTGCCTTTACAGTGACAAAATTAAAAAAATATATATTTCTGGTGATTTACTCTTATTTCCAGTTTTTCGCTAGTACTGCTATTGAAAAACTTATTTTAATTTGTGTGAATCTCACGAAAAGTTCATTAAAATGAAAATAAATTCAAAATTATGAATTGATGGACAAGTATTTCCTTAATTTAATAGGTGCTTAATTTGCTTGAGTGTACACAAAAATAAGGCGACACAACGTATAAAAAAGTGTATAAATGGTGCATACGAGTACGTACAGTGATCTCTAGGTGCATGTTCAAATACTTTTATACGTACCAAATATAAAATCTACCCTACTTTAGTATCGATTTTTTTCTTAGCACCTGGGAAATTACTAAAATCGCCATGAAAACCTTCGTTGAAACCGTGAAAGTCGTGTGGAATAGTTTTGTAGTCGGGGAGCTCGTGTGTATTGAAGTTGTGAAAGTCGTTGTTATTGAAATCGTGAAAGTCGGTGTTTTTGAAATTGTGAAAGTCGGTATTTTTGAAATCGTGGAAGTCATTGGTTTTGAAATCGTGAAAGTCGTGGCTTTTGAAATCGTGTATTTCATTGTTTGGAAAGTCGTGAAACTCGTTGTTTTTGTATTCGTGAAAGTGGTGGTGTGGGATGTCGTTTGGTGTCCATTCTGGGGCGTGATGGGATATCGTACCATGGTGCTCGGGGTGGTGCTCAATATGGCTTTCTGTAAACAGAAAACAGTGCGTCTACAGACCGTTCTGGAAGGCTGTCCAAATCCAGAAGTTGGTGAATGACATTGACGATGGGAATGGTTTTTACAATGTTTATAGCAAAACTGATTAAAAAGCAACTAATATTATTTAACTAAAATGTATAATGTCTACTACAAATAATACAATGACATAAAGATAAGTGCGAGCGACCGTAAGAAAGCCGGGGTTTCAGGATTTTTTTGTTACATTTGGACAGCCTTTGATCTAACAAAATCTTATTTTTGTTCAAAAATGCTTACCTATCAGAGCCATAGTTGCAAACAGGAATAAGTACATGGAAGGAAATCATTGAGTCTCTTGGAAGAGTCACGTGGTTTGACTCTATGTTTATTACAATTGGCGGCATTCTTTATACTAGTAAATTAAAAACTTCATATCTTGGATCTATGTCAGTCTTAGATTCTCTTTTATGTGAATGAGCCGCCAATATACCCGTATAAGATTTTGTTAGCAAGGCGTGCAAATATTGTACATATTAGGGCGTTTTTATTTTTTGTTGTAGAAAACTATTTTATTTGTAAATTTAAATTTTTAATGTGTTTTCTATTCGAATCGCAAGCTCCTTCAATCCTCGTAGGAGAAAAAAAAGTGTCATAAGATTTGTTTTCCATTTCGCTACCATTTTTTCACAAACTGAGAATGATATGTTTGAAGAATGTATGGAAATTATAAGGACACTTTTTTCTCTTACTAGGATTCCAAGAGCTCGCGATTCTGAGTAGAAAACATATAAAATTCAATTTAGCAAAAAATAGTTTTTCTACAACAAAAAATAAAAATGCCCATTTTTTAAATAAATATAAATAGTGTGCGTAAAAAGCCTATTTACATTTTGCTGGCCATATCCGCCGGATCTGAAAATTTACTTATTATCTGTGTGTTGTACCATTGACACTGTACGGCTGTAGCAGGTAACTGTTTTTTTTTTAATTTGCCAGACCTTTAAGCCAAGCCAGTAACTGTTAAGACTAACATTAAATATTGCCAACTTTATATACACACAGTTATACAACAAAAATGTTCTTATTCTTATCCTAACCATACTTATGCATGTTTTAGCCGTGGTTGTACCAGTATTTACCATGATATTGTAGGTACTACTGCAAATAAAGATCCCTCTCTTTCTCACCCTCTACTGTCGTAATTTCAATAAAGTTTTTATTTTGTATTTGTAACCCCTATTACAACGGCATAAGGTCTGCCGATGATCAGTAATGCGAAATGAAAAGTCTCACCGGATTCGATGTCCTTGATGAATTGACAGCTTCCGTTTCACGAAAATGTCGTTCCATCGTAAGCTATAATTAAAACTATAGAAAGCGTTTGCTTCAAACTTTAAAATATATTTATAATAATTCATTATTTTCGAAATTAAATCAATGATTTTTTTGTTTCTGAAATTATGATTTATCGGTAACCAGTGCTGACACTTTATGAACCGGAATTCCTTCCTAATTCGAATTCTGATAGCTAGTGGCTTTCGATCGCCGGGCCGTTGGACGGACAATGTTATCAACCAATTAATTTTCTTTACTTTAGAATGAAAAAAATATTATGTTATTCTGTTTTACAAGTAGCTTCATGCCTGAAGCCAATATTTAACTTGGGTAAAAAATGCCCTAGTGCGAATCATGTTTAAAAACCTTATTAACAGTTTAAATATTTGGCAAAACTCTTCGTCCAAGCATATCGCGCTTCAAAACATCAAGGTCATCGCAATCCGGTGGGACTTTTCGTGTATTAAGCGCATAAGGCTGTTTGTACGTACCATGATGGTCAAAATGGGGTAACCATTGAGGTCTCCAGTCTTTGTGGCCGTGCTTACTATGTTTAAGGTGTGTGAAGAATGCCGCCAACTGTAACAAAGTAAAATAGAGTGAAACCACTTTCATAGATAGTGCTATCAAAATTTATGAAACTTAGCATAGACGGATAGCATTCTTGTTATGCTTTACCCAAGCTCCCTGTCAAAACTCATCATCAAAATAATACACCCGTCCTTTACTTCCTTACCAAGTAAAGAAAGTGTCTAAAAGAGATGTATATATGTTAGTTATTTCTTCGATTCCGTAGATTGTCACAGTTTTTGCTGACCTCTCTCTGACTCAACTCATCCAAGCAGCCAAATTAAATACATATCGTTGTAATTGTGTAGTCGGTATCAATGTGTTACAACTTAACCTAGTCGCATAGAACATTTTTAAATATACGATATTTAAAAATTTTTAAATATCGTAAGAGGCACGTTAAAAAGAACGACTTACGACATTTGAAAAAATCACTGCCAATTTCAAGGCCGCTCCAAACTGGTGACATTTGACAGTTGTTGTGTTACTTCCATGCTTTAGTTATTCTTCCGTGGCTTTACCAATTAACTTAAATGTCATATACAACGTTCCACTGTTGGTCAAAGAATCAGAGGGATAACTTTTGTCATGTATTGCCTGCGTCTTCTTCCTAGCGTTGGAGTCCGCTTTGGCAACTAATCCCAATATTACGCGTAGGCGCTAGATTTTACGAAAGCGATTGCCATCTGATCCAATTCAAACCCAGAGGGTAAACTAGGTCCTATCGGGATTAGTCCAGTTACCTCACGATGTTTTTCTTCGAAAAGCGATTGGTAAATATCAACTAATATTTTGTACATAAGTTTGACGATGATTTGACGACCGGTAGACGTAGTTGGTAGTGACTCCGCCTGCTAAGCCGGTGGTCCTGGGTTCGACTCCCGGTAAGGGCATTTATTTGTGTGATGAACACAGATATTTGTTACTGAGTCATGGATGCTTTCTATGTATTTATGTATTTGTATATTATATATATCGTTGTCTGAGTAGGTACCCGTAACACAAGCCTTCTTGAGCTTACTGCGGGACTTATTCCCCCAGTAAATATGAATAAATAAACATCACCTGTGTGCAAAATTAATTCACTTTCCCGTCATCCGCATGATTTGTTCGAGCCGTGTCGATAAGGTTAATCAATTTTTGTGTAAGAATGTCCTATTATATTTATTTATTTATAGGTTCCGAAAAACTCATTGGTACGACCCGGGGTTTGAACCCGCGACCCTCAGATAGAAAGTCGCACGCTTTGCCACTGCTTGGCCACCGCGTATGCTGTTTGACAAGATAAGTCTCACCGTCACTTTTTGTCTGAATCATTTTTTTATCGATATGTTTACTAATAAAATGATTAGGCATTCATAAATTGAATATTGATTGAAATGTAATTGAATGTTTTTATCAATCTTTTTACAGCTTCATTTTTGAATAGCAACGACTTGGTTTACTTTTTATACGTTACTTTTTATTGCAGTATTGTTTTATTTACTTTTTCTACTCCAGCACTTCTATCTGTCAATTAGATGACTGACAGTGATATTAAAAAAATATGCATTATAACGTTGTCTATGGTATTCCATAAGAACACTGCTCCTATGGATTTTCTTAGAATATATGAGCACTGTTGATTTATTTTTTAATTTATTTAGTGGGCATGCGACATCTTCCATACAGAAAAAAAGTATCCCAACATTTATTTTCCATTTCGCCACCATCATTTCATAGATTTAGTATGGCGGTAGCGCAATGGAAAGTTTGAAAAATGTATGGAAATTAAAACACTTTTTTATCTCCTACTAGGATTGAAAAAGCTAGCGATTCTGAGTAGAATAGAGATAAAAAATTCCAATTTTGCAAAAAATGATTTTTCTACAACAAAAAATTTGAATGCCCTTGTACGTTATATGCCAATCAATTTAAAACAACTGGCACGAAAGTAACTAAAAGAAAGATACGGATTTATGGTCTCTGTGTACAAAAACAAGGCACCATTCAGATTTGAAAGGCTAGACGACCGCGCAATTTTCTTAGAATTTAGATCACTTTTTTCAAAAGTCGATGAAAGTAAAAAAATATGTATGCACTTTCGTTTACGCTCCATCGGAATAAAAAAAAGGCTCCACTTTACAGAGCGCAAGTAGCTAGGAAAGTACCGCTATATAATATGTGCTTTTTCAAATTTGTTAGCATAGGTCACTTTTCGATAATAGAGTACGATCATCTTCTTTAAACTATTGTGAGTCATACTGATAAATTGCAACGGTTAACACTCGTTAGCGGCTCGGACAGTGAAGAGCCGCGAAGGTGACAACACCACTCTGTCTGTCCGACGATGACTGCCCGATGCAGTCGAAACATGTCACGCCTATTGTGATAAAATGTGAGTGTTAACCGTTGCAAACCCTAATTTATTCTTTGATAACTGAGAAATAAATACACAACTAATATGTCCTTATAGGCTAGAGTCAAAAAATAGCTTGTCACATTGAGTTGTATTTTTTTAGAAACCTATTTGACTTACATTAAATGGTTACATTAAACTATACCTAAACGCGTTTTAGTGTACCTCTACCTACTTAGGAAAAAAACATTCTGCTATAGATTAGGATTAGGTTAGGATTTTTTTTTTATTGTGTGAAAAAGTGTATAGGTAAATTGGTGTTAACAATAGTTTTTCATCCTTATTTTACCATAATACATGGCGTACAAATATAAATCGGCATATTATTTAGGGAAATCATAAATAATATGTAATTAAACTATGAAAAAGCATCAGTCCATAAAATTATATACGTCTTTTTATTAAAAAAATCGCAACTTATGGTTATTAATGTAATTTCAATTAGAAGACGTAGTTGTCTCTATTAATGCGTCTTGGAAGCTACGTATGACTAGCAAGGTTCAGAACACTAGAAATAGATTAAGTAGACAAAAACTACATTTAATTGTATTCATAACTTGTAGTTTTTTTTGTGTGGTTTTTGGTCAGATAGCGTTACATTTTTTTGAAGAAGTTAAAAAAGTCAGTTAAAAGATTTTTGAAGTAGACAACTTAGACATAATTGTTATAATATTTCCTTTAGTTTTAAGGTAATTATGACGGGCGCCATCCCAGTACAGATTTCAAGACCATCAACGATACACGAGTTATAGTCGAACATACATACATACAAATATACATACATACATTCAAACAAAGGATTTTCGAAGTAGATTGGGAGAACTCCTCTCGCTTCGCTCGCTTGTTCAATTTAGAAAGGAAAAGGGTGTGACTCGGTAGCCTAGTTGGTAGAGCGGTGGGCGTGTATAAAATAGTACGCAAAGACAGATCTTAGTGTGCAAGATTTGTTAGTGTAAGTAGTTGTTAAATTTCTGTGTTAGTGTCGTCAGATTGCTTCTTGTATGTAATGAGTGAGAAGTGTGTCTGTGTGCACGATTCCCGGTAAAAAGTGACAGTATAGTTTGTACGGTATAAGATGTCGCTATGCCGTCTCGATCCCTTCCAACGTAGTGGAAGTCTGTGGTCTCCGATAGTTGAACCATCTTTGATCAGCGGGCCTAAGATGGTTATCCGCGAATGTCATAAGATAATGCTATAAATTGATAAACTGACAAGTTGCACGGATAGCGTGACGATGACAGCTGCCAAATGCAAAGACATTTGACAGAACTGTTTAAAATTATCAGAAATAGAACGTGCCGACAAACTATTGTCTTACCCAGCAATTATCAGGATATCAGCTTGGCATCTTAGCCCCGCAGTTCTGTCAAATGTCTTTTCATTTGGCAGCTGTCACCATCGCGCTATCCGCAGTTTATCAACTTATAGCATTATCCTATGACATTCGGGGATAACCATCTTAGGCCCGCAGCTTGGCATCTTAGCCCCACTGGACTAAATTTAGTCGACCCAATTCAAAAACGGCAACATACCTTAGCTGAACTGACAGCGATCTTCACCACAAGCAACGTAAGTCCCACCATCAGCGACTTGGCACTCAGTATGGTTATTAGCATCATCCAGGTGCTGGTTACTCCGATGTGGAAGATCAGGGGCATCATCGTCATGCTCATTTTCTTCAGGCTTCGGCCTTCTGATGCTGGAACAGATAAGATATTCGTTTAGTGTCACATATCATATTCGGATTTGCTGACATTGTATACGGACTTTAATTGATGAGCCATAATGGAACCCTGTCATAGTAAAGTAACGCCATGGTACAGTCGCTATCAGATATATCGGAGCGTCCGAGGTGTTCACAAGTATCTGAACACGCCTCTATTGTCAAGGCGTTAGTGTGCTTGTTCAGATATTTTTAACGCCTCGGACGCTCCGAAATATCAGACAAATCAAGCCCCCCGTCAAAACTAAGAACATCACAGTCATAAGCCCGTCCTTCACTTCCTTACGAAGTAAAGAAAGTGTCAAAAAGAGATGTATATGTGTTTGTTATTTCTCCGATTCCGTAGGCTGTCAACAGTTTTGCTGATCTCTTTTGATGCAATTCGTCCAAGCAGCCAAATTAAATACGTCGTTGTAATTTGGTAGTCGGTATCAATGCATTACAACTTAAATTAGTCGCATATTTTGATAGTGAATTTTTCAAATGTCGTAAGAGCCACGTTATTAGGTAAAACTTACGACAGTTACGACATTTGAGAAATCCACTGCCAATTTCATGGCCGCTAGAAACTGTTGTCATTTGACAGTTGTTGTATTACTTCCATGCTTTAGTTATTCTTCCGTGAAACAAATTTCGATAATATTTTGACATTGACATTTTCCGACAAGGTTCCATCGTGGCACAACAATTAAAGTCCGCGAGTACAATTTGGTCTTTGGAGTGTTGGTGACTCAGCGGTACTAGCTTGCGGTTTTCAATCCGAGGGGCGTGGTTTCAAACACCGGCTGGTACCAATAAGTTCTTCGGAACTTGTGTAAGCGTCTTTAAAGGAAGACATTGTGAGGATCCCTATAAGGTCTAGTTTACCCTCGGGTTTGGAAGATCAGAAGGCAGTGGCTTTCGTATTTTTTTTTTATTGTGGTATTTTGTGTTTTATGATAATTTCGTAAAATTAGTTTATTAATAAATTATGCCGTATTCATTCGTTTTATTACTCGTTACGTTTTTTGAGATTTTTCAAGATGGCTGCCTAGTTACGTTTTTTGCGTCGGCTGGTAAAGTTGTGGTAGGCTGCGCACATTTGCAAAAACTACGACGAAGGAGGTTTTTGATACACGGTTAGTTTTTTGTGCATAAATGTATTAAATGCTGTATTCAATAAGCTAGAAAGTTGCGAAAATAAGGTTTGATATACACGGTGCCCGTGAGCATTGCGAGAGATTTTAACAGCGTATTCCTGAGGCTAAGAGAAACAAAAAAATTTATATTAAGTGCATTGGATTAGGGCTAGTTTCTGAGATAATTGCAATTTTTATTTAATCATAATTTTACCGCCACTCGGTAAATAACGCGTTTTGGAATGTGATAATGCTGCTATGTGGTCTAGTCTAGACATGATTTTTGACAGACTCCAAAGTGACACTGAGATGTCTTTGCAAAACTCGGCTCTACCAAAAAAAAACATTTTTTTGTATTTTAAGTGGGCCTTTTCTAAATGAAATTTCCTTACCATGTGTCAAAGCATATAAAAAAAGAAAAAAAAGGATTTTTTTTGGTGTTTTTTTTTTGGTCGAAAGGACCAAAAATCATATGACATTTTTTGTTTCCTTAAGCCTCAGGAATACGCTCTTAAAATCTCTCGCAATGCTCACGGGCACCGTGTATAATGAACATTTATTTTGGCCTGGTTAGTGTTATTTTATTATCTTTTTATTCAATCAATGTTATACAATTATAAATCATGAATTAAATCATGTATTATTTATAACATACTAGCGACCCGCCCCGGCTTCGCACAGGTTATTATTATACATATAAACCTTTCTCTTGAATCAGACTATCTATTAAAAAAAACCGCATCAAAATCCGTTGCGTAGTTTTAAAGATTTAAGCATACATAGGGATATAGGGACAGATAAAGCGACTTTGTTTTATACTATGTAGTGATGTTTAAATCATGTTTTCAAGTAGGCACACTACTATATATAAATTCGTAATTGAAAGAGATGTCATATGCTACAGAAAAAGTAACCAAGGTCCCCGGTGAGCAGGGCTGGAATCGAACCAGCGGACTCCTGCTTTCGCGGCAGACGCCCTATATAACCACTGATGGGGTACCCGACCACGGCAGCCAGAGTCCGAAATTACCTAAGTATATGCAATCTTTTCTTATTTTTATAATCTATACATATAAAAGGAAAAGTCCTGACTGACTGACTGACTCACTGATCAACGTACAGCCGAAACTACTAAACGTATGACCCTGAAATTTTCACATTACGTTAAGTATTTAACGAAGGTAACGAATAAGAAAGGATTTTGAAAAAATCAGGGGAAAAAATCTAAGGGGTCTAAAAATCGGGGTTGAAAGTTTGTATGGAAGAAAGTTTCTTTTTTTAGATAGAGACTCAAAAGTTGGTGTAGAAGTTTGTTATTAAAATACTAAAAAAGTAGTTTTAGCGTTTTGGAAAAATCAACCCCAAAAGGGGTGAAAAGTGTGTTAAAAGTTTGTATGGCGGAAGCGTTTCCCTTTTAGTTATAGACTACAAACTTTGTAAAAAGAATCCTCATTAGAGTTTACAAAAAGCAATTTCAGCGATTTCGAAAATTTGACCCTTATAAGGGTGAAAAGGGTATTGAAAGTTTGTATGGCGGAAGGTTTTCTGTTTAGCTAGAGACTTTATTTTATGTGTAAAGGTTGCTCATCAAACTACAAAAAAAGGTGTTTTTATCTATATACCTACATAAAAAAGAAACTGACTGACTGAATGACTAACTGACTGACTGACTGACATATCAACGCACAGCCCAAACCGCTGGTCCTAGAGATTCCAAATTTGGAACGTAGGTTCCTTATAAAGTCTAGAGGTGCACTAAGAAAGGATTTTTCAAAATTCAACCCCTAAGGGGGTGATTTGGAAGTCCAAAGTTTTTATGGGGAAATAAGATTAGTTGGCCTATTCCATTTCAAACTTTACAGGAGTATTTATAAAGATAAATGAGGTAGCACGTGTTACAGGTTTCTTAAGAATTCAACCCATATGAAAAGGGGTGAAAAAGTAAAAAAAAACGACATGGGTATCGTTTTATGGTTTATCGGGTCGCTGATTACAAAAACAACGACGATTTTAAAATCTAACGTGGCGATTGTGAAATACCATCTTCCCGGTTGGGGCGCGAGGGGGTCGAACTCTAAAAATATAAATATGGGTGTCGTTTTGTTGTTTATTTCTGGTTCTATAGATTCCAAACATAGCACTTAGGTTCCTTATAAGGCTTAGGGGTGCACAAAGAAAGGCGTTTTCAAAATTCACCTCCAAAGGGGGAGAAATGACGGTACAAACTTATGTATGGGGAAACATGATTAGTTAAACTATTTTATTCAAAA
Source organism: Lathronympha strigana (assembly GCA_949128165.1). Lineage (NCBI taxonomy): Eukaryota > Metazoa > Arthropoda > Insecta > Lepidoptera > Tortricidae > Lathronympha > Lathronympha strigana. The sequence goes on along the minus strand of OX421926.1, from coordinate 7,862,581 downwards.
CTACACAAGAGTATTACTAAAGATAAATGAGTAAAGCCGTGTATTTGATTTTTTAGAATTAAACACTTAAGAGGGGAAAAAGGGGTAACAAAGTCAAAATACAACATGATTATCGTTTTTATGGTTTATCGGGTCGCTGAAATCAAAAACGACAACCATTTTAAAATCCAATGAGGTGGACGTAAGATACACCATCTTCCCTGTTGGGGTGCGATGGGGTTGAAATCTCAAAATATCAATATGAGTGTCGTTTTGTTGTTTATTTCTGTTTCTGGAATTTCAAATTTGGCACGTAAGTTTCTTATTAAGGTGTACACATAATACACATATAAAGGGTTCGAGAGGTTCTTTATAACTAATCAGAGGTCAAAATTGAGAAACAGCCGCCAACTAGAATTTTTCAGTTTGATCACTTTTCCGACAACCATCCGTTCCATTTAAATTCGTTCAGCCAAACGCAAGATAATAGCGGACAAACATATATATGTAAGTACATACAAATATACGGGGCCAACTAAGAACCTCCTTATTTGTAGACGGTTAAAAATTACGTTTAGTACGCGGGCGAAGCCGCGGGTAAAAGCTAGTTTACATATGCTCGTAATTTAGTAGTGTGAGTAATATAAATAATTAATGATTTAATTCATGATTTACAATTGCGCGTTAAGAGTGTTAAGTTAAGACGTCATGTTAAGGGCCCAGTTGTATGACAGCTACTCAGTTTAGGTACTAAACTGACTCGCGTTAAGACGTCATGGTAAAAATATAACTACCTACACAAAAAGTCGCACGACTCATCGCTTGGCTACCAATGCCCATTGCTAAAACGCATTGTTAAAATGAAATTCACGTTTTTTTGTATCATATAAAGAACGTAGGTAAGAAAAAAAAAGGATTTCAATGAAACATCGCAATAAAAATAGGCACGTACTAAACGTTAGTACGTGCCTATTTTTATTGCGATGTATTTTTACTGCAGTTTTTTAGATGACATGGCTTATCATGTTTTTTAATTGTTAGGAATTGAAAGTTCAGTATAATTGGTCGGTAGGGTCCGCTTGCGGGGGTGGAACCATCTCGCGTGCTAAAGGGTGTGTGTCATAGAAAAAAACCTAGTGGTAGGGGTGAAGGATCAAGGATGGAAAGACCAAGTGAAGGCCATAATTGGTCTTCCTATTACTGCCCTGAGAAAAACCGAAGACTCCTATCTATAAGTTTGGCTCTACAGTTCAGCTGAAAACGAACTGTTTCTTTCCTGTGGTCAATAAGTAACAGCTTGTGGACGTGTGGTAATGATTTTTATTACACAATGTATTAGAAAGAGTATCCCTTAATGTAGATAAGGCTTAAACAAGAAAATCAAGCTTTATAGCCCTTAACTTTTGAATAGTCCACCGGAAAAACTCCGAACATCGTTTTGTGTTTGACATCAATTACTAATTACTACTCCGGACTAATACTCAAAGTCCAAAATACTCACGATTTTCAGCTCCCACCAATTTCGTCTTCATTTCGTCGTAATGCATAAACCGCCCAATTTCTGTCTTCCCTATATGTTCGTCGTTGAACTTCTGCAACCAATTCCCGAAATAACCCGCATAATCAGTAATTTTTTTTTCCAATTTTGCCTCTAATACTGGCAGGAAACCGCGTTCCTTTGCAAACGCGCACGTTACGACAATTAAAAAGAAAAACACGACCGAACGCATTTTATAAGTTAATGTTCTTTTTTCGAATGTTTTTTTTTTATAACGCGTTCGAGGACGGCGGTTTTGAGAATGCGACTGCCGACAGCCGCGGACCTAGTATATTATTATGTGAGGAGTTTTTGAGCATTTTTTAATGAGGGGGGATTACTGGATTCACGCATTGTGCGTTCTAAAATTTTGATTTTCGTTTTAGGTAGAGATAATTCTACCTATCTAATCTATTACATCGCGAACAGGGATTGCGGAGCCATTTGCTATTTTTCGTATTTCAGCCGTGTAAATGAACGATGTTATCAATATGTAGATGGCATTGACATTTGCCATACCGATTAACATTACACGGCAAAGTTAGAAATGTTTCATTAGGTATTCCGTAAACATGGCGCACTGCCACAGAATAAATAATAGTACAAGTACAGAAGACCCTCTGTTTTGATGTTCACGAATGCCGCCCTTTTACGTGCCTATTAATTATTATTAGCACGGACCGCACGCGAGCCGCGCTGTCATTGAGTTCTATTGCCCGGCGCGAAGGTCGATATTACTCCGCACCTTGCCGAAGATAGGGTTGTCATTTTTTTAAACGACGTCGGTGGCAAACAAGCGTACGGTCCGCCTGATCGTAAGTGGATACGGTAGCTTTGCACTATTATCTATTCTGTGGCGCAAGCATCGACTATGTCAGAAACGAATACGCAAATTATAAATATTAGATAGCACGCGTGGTATATCTACATGCATAAAATATTACACTTAACAGCTACTTAGGTAAATAACACCGAAAACATAACAGGCTTGTGACCGCGAACCGTAACAAAGATCGTAAAGTCTATCCCCGTCTCTGTCACACTTACTATTCGAGTGACAGAGACGGAGATAGACTTTACGATCTTCGTTACGGTTCGCGGTCGCACGCCAGGTGTAAATGAGTCCAATAAGTAGCGATTTAATCAAGATCTCGGGATTTTCGTTTGATGTATACATATGTAGATATACCGTTGACAGATACCTATTTAATTCAAGTATAACACTGTGCTGTTGGGGTATTTACTTGATTCTTGTGTTCGATTTACTATGGTATGGTATAAATAAGGTGATTCGGTGAGGTATCACCTTTCGGTATCCTTTTCACGCGTCGAAACATAGAAAAACGTGCAATCCGAATTTTGGTAATTGTTTCTGCAACCCGCAGCAATGCAATATTTCATTGCCCTTATTTTATTCATCGTATACAATACGCGCTTGCGACGTTGGTATGCGGGAGACACGCGCGCGAGTGTCGCGGGCCACGGCGAGGCAACCACTGAATAAGCAACCTCGAGGGTGCCGCCGGCATGTACTTATAATTTCATGCAGATCGGCGGAGTGAACCCCCCCTGGCACTGCTTTATTTATGTTTTAATTTAATTTCATTCTTTCCGACTAGCTGCCATCGGTTTCTTTAAAATAAGAACTATTAAGTTGCTCATAATAATTACGCAGTTATCACCGTGATGCGATTCGCATGCCGCTCTAGTGTGTAAGCAGGACAACGCTATGTATATAGCGCTGTCCTGCTCACATACTGGAGAGGAGGGGAGGGGAGGGAGATTGATCAAATACAAACAGAACAGCAATATCCTGACCATTGGTAGGCCTTACGCCTTTGTAATAAAGGTTACAAATTGTCAGTTGGGCCGTTCTCTATTATTAACGGCAAGAAGACGCGATTTTCTCGTTTTTTCGGGTTTTTGATCATGTATAAAATAATAACGAGATAGATATTTAATAAAAAAGCAACATATGTGTTTTTGAAGTAGACTATATGATAGTTCCTTTCACGTGTAGGTGACGTATATTTCTTTTCAGTAGTTTTCTAGAAAACACCGTGACTTTTAGCGAAGACAGCCTTCCGAATGACCGCTCTGTCGCGATGTTTTGGGTTAAATGATGCAGGTAAGTTTACGGTCACTAACCATGGGAGCAACAATAGGGATGACGACTAGGTTGAAAAACTACTAAAATTGACGAAGATAAAGAACACCAAAGCTCCGGGGTGGGGGCTTGTGACGTCACTACTAGGTAAGAATTGCACCTAATAGTGACGTTACGCGACATTTGAACGCACTGTATTTTCGTCATTTTTGATTAAAAGAAAAAATACGTGTACAATATTTTTTAATAATCTAAAAGATGGACCAAATAGATTTTTTTAGTCGTCTAGCCTATTATACTAGCTGTACTGATAAGGTAAACTAACATTTTGGGCATTTATCTCCTATAAAAAACATAATAATTAAATTTTAAATCAGTAGTTTTTCAGCGCGGTGACAGATAACTGTCGCTAAAAAAGGCCCAGTTAACAGTGTTGGCGATGGTCGGGAAATTCGGGGGCACCGCGTTGTCTCAGTAGCTCAGTTGGCAGAAAGATGAACTTAAGGGAGGTCCAAGAAAAAAAAGGTTGATAATATATACTTATCTGCTTAAAACATGTGCGAATAGGTAATTCGCAACTCGTGTCGATTTAAAACACTCCCTTCGGTCGTGTTTTATTCTATCGCCACTCATTGCGAACTTTCTCCTATTCGCACTTGTGTCGCAATGTACAGTCAACCAATTGGAACCCTAGGCCACTGTAGGACTATGTCATAGTGACGCTATAAATCAGATTGTAAGAAATCTCTTACTGCCTGTCATTTTGACATGCTTCGAGAGTGGCCTAGGGTTCCAATTGTTTGACTGTACTATTATTATTCTAGAGCTCACAGTTTGTAATGTATGTCCAAGGAAAGTGAAGATCAAAAGAGGATTCAAAACCGAAAGTTAGAAAGCCTCTTGGCATATTTAATCATAGTCCATGACAATTAAATACTAATAGTGTACGTATGTAAACAGTTTTATTCCTATAAACACAGAATAAGTAATAGTACTAAATTACAGAAGCTTCTCTTTCCTACATTTGACGTTTAGCTTGTCAAGCATGCAAATGTCAAGATGACATTAACATTAGGGTTGTCACCATGCTGTCAGGGCGTATGGTGGTACATTTGTATAAACATATAAATAAGAACAAATATTATTATTTGTATTTAACGGCCTCCTAGCCTAGTTGGTAGTGACGCTGCCTTCGAAGCAGGAGGTCCCGGGTTCGAATCCTGGTCAGGGCATTTATTTGTGTGTTTATCACGAATATTTGTTCCTGAGTTATGGATGTTTTCTATGTATTTAAGTATTTATATGTATCTATCTATTATATATATCGTCGTCTAGTACCCACAACACAAGCCCTTGTGCTTACCGTGGGACTAGGTCGATTTGTGTAAGAATGTCCCGCAAATATTTATTTTATTTATTTATTTATTTATTTATTATAAGAACAGGTTTTTATTGATTATTTATTAGTATTAGTATTCATTTATGTAAGTATAAATTAGTATGCGGTGTTTGAAATATAAATATATCTGAATGCATTCGTGAGGTGATGGGCGTTGTGCGAACCCTGACAGTTTATGCCACCCGTAGGCGGAAGATTTGTGTACCTAAACTAAACTGTTTGTCCGAATCCGAATGTCGAAGCCACAGACCACTTCAACAACTAGACAGAGCACACAAGATAACTCGCGGTCTACTGTCACTAACGACGAGGCCGAACTGTAATTTTCTATAGAAATAATCACGCGACAGCTCGGAGCCCTCAGATTTCACGTGACGTTTTCTGTAGAAACTGACAGATCGTCCCGTCTCGTCTCGTTCTAGTGTGAGTCATCCTTCATCCTCATTGACTTATCGTCATAGCTTGGCCCGTTCCAACGGGAGTCATCCTTATTTCACACTACTTGGATACTTCGTCATATGTATGTATGTATGTTTGACGATAACTCGAGTATCGTTAATCGGATCGTCCTGAAATTTGGCAAGTGGTTAGATGAGGTACATAGAATTTTTAAGTTCGAATATGAGCCGAATCAGTCAAGGGGTTGACGAGATATAGGGGTCACGAGTTCAACCACAACCACTAGCATCTTTTTTTTTTACAAAAATATAAACAGTGTTTGTAAAGTTCGTCTATGCTTTTAGTTTCATAAATCTTGATAGCACAGGCTGTGAAAGTGTTTTAACTAAACGTCATAATTTCATAGGAGATTGACGTTTAAAATAACACTTTAAAGCTTGGAACATAAAGTGGTTTTATTACACTTTTGTGCTATTTCATTTCGTTACTTAATTCCGGCTTCCGGTTCCTCCTTTGCCTAGGAGTGTATCATAGTGGGTCTTTTTAACTGTCTGAGAATATATCCATGTAATGGATATACACTTTGACTCAGTACATCAATTTAAAAAATCTGTCCGCTCCTATTTAGCTGAAAATTCATAGCCAAATTATTTTGTTTGTTTTTTATTGTCTGTTGTTATATTCTAAACGGTAGGTATAATGTTATCGTGTTTTTATTTCATGCATGCTGTGTTTAGCTTAAAGTAATTGTTACGCTTAGGAATAGTATTCAAAATGTTTGAATCTATGTTAAGCATAGTGTATACAACTGTTGGTGAACCAATAAAGATAAAATTAAATTAAAAAATACAACGAATACATAGCTTTGTGGCAGTTTGTCTGTTTTTATGTAAAGGGCAGCACAGCGAATCCTCCTTTTTTTTAAAGGGTCGGCAACGTGCATATATAACACCCCTGGAGTTGCAGGCGTCCATTAGCTACGGTAACCGCTTACCATCAGGCGGGCCGTATGCTTTTTTGTCACCGTTGTAGTATAAAAAAAAGCGTAGGTGTAGTGGAAATACATCTTAAGTCATAGTAGTTATCTAACGTTGAATAATATAATTCACAAAACCATGCATACCGATTTCAATCGTAATTCGCAAGCCTAATTTGTATGATAATATATGCTAACTATGTTTGCACATATTAACATACATATATGTACTTAACGATACGCTATGAAGAAAAAACTTTCTTACAAATTAAATCCACTTTTATTTTAAAACAGAATTGGGCCATTCCCTTTTTTTAACGACAATAAAAACGCGTTTTTTAGATTTTCCGGATTCCTGATCACGTGTATACTGAAATCGGTAGATTATTTAAAATATCTCAACATGTACTTTTAACCCTTTGACAATAGACGCGTGCTCAGATATCTGTGAGCACCTTGGCAGCTTCGTGTGTGTAATCTAGTTGATAGTTTTTTTAATGTATACTTTTTAATTCCTTCCTTAGTACTGGACGCAAAACTGGAATTTGAAAATGTAATATTCCTATTTCTAACATGGCGTAGGGATGTGACGACCCCATCGCCCACTGGTTTCGACCAGAATCAGTCACCGTAAGGCAGCTTGTGGCGATCTGTTGGGGAGTAGCGACCCCACGTACCTGAGCGCTCTTGGGGGACTCCGTCGTCCGACCAAGTCCTCCGCCTCTGGCTTGCCTTAACCGGCCGTCCAGAGTGGGGTCGCGAGAGCTGTGTTCTCGAGGGTAGATGTGGAAACATAAGTGGCGAGTTGGCTATATGTTTAAAGTCCAGTGACACCTCTCTACCCCCAGCCCTCATACCGGTGTTGCCCTTGAGCCATCCTTTTGTGGGGGCCCATCTTATGTGGGCGAGTCACCGTCTGCCGGAAATAAAATTGATTACCATTTTGTTAGGCAGACGTCCGATATTTTTTTCTCCATAACCCAGTATTTAGTCCACCACTTTCACCTAACAGTCCAGTATATTTTAGATTCCATTAAATCTCAATAGTCTATACACCCTGGCGGGTGCTGCCTCTGCGTGCGTCCCATGACTCGGGCAGGTGCAACATCCGCTCGGTGTACCCCTTACATTTCATTAAATTGTCGAAAGGGCCTCTGCGTGTTGGCTTCGGCTCCGCGTACGCCTCCCAAAGGTCCGGAACACCATTGTTCCGTGATGGGAAAGACATACAAGTACCTAATAATATACTTAGCCTCTACCTACCTTAAATCTAAAATAGGTCCTTGAGGCATTGTACCTAGGATGCTGGCGGCATTTCCACCGGGGAGTTGGGAACCTCCTTTCGTGCATTGAAGTCGGTTAAAAACAACAAAGTCAAATTCAAAGTTTATTTAAACAGACATAGTACAATCAGCAGCAAAGCTAGCGCCGGCGCGGGGCGACCGGCGGCGTCGCGCAGCGGCGCGAAGAGCGCCACATCATGGTAGTTGGAGCTCCAGCCGATCAGGGGTTCATCTCGGTTCTGTACCCGTAACCACAGCTCTAGAGGGCGGAAGTACCTGGGAAACAGGGTTAGAACAACTATGTATACTATCATTGAATTGCAACGGTTACTCACGTATTTTTATCACAATAGGCGTGACATGTTTCGACTGCATCGGGCAGTCATCGTCGGACAGACTGAGTGGTGTTGTGAGTGATGCCCGAGCCACGAAGGTGACAAATAGATCAATACCAAAAAATACTAACACCATTAAAAGCAAGGCCGGGGATCGAACCCAGGTCTTCAGCTTACGTGGCTAGCTTACTAAGCAACGAAGCTTGTACTTAGAGTACGGTTATAGGCGGCTTGCCTGTTACAAAGATTGCATATACTGGAGAAATTCGCCAGCATTCGTTGATACCAGGTGGCCTTAGAAAAAAGTTAGTTAAAGAAAAAAATAATTTTCTCTCCGTCTCCTTTTTCCTAGCGTTTTCCCGGCTCATCCCAAGGCTCAGGGAGCATGGAATCCGCTTCGGCAACAATCCCTGACCTTCCAACCCAGAGGGTAAACTAGGCCTTATTGGGATTAGTCCGGTTTCCTCACGATGTTTACCTTCCCTGAAAAGCGATTGGTAAATATCAAATGATATTTCGTACATAAGTTTCATAAAACACATTGGTACGAGCCGGTAGGATTTAAACCCGAGACCTTCGGGTTGAAAGTCTAACGTCATACCGTTGGGTCACCAACGCTGTTGCTGTTACTCCACTTACTCCGACTTGTAGACTTTTGTGTTGTGTGTAGACTTTTGTGTTGTGTGTAGACTTTTGTGTTATGTGTAGACTTTTGTGGTGTGTGTGTGTAGGCTTTTGTGTAGTGTGTAGACTTTTGTGTTGTGTGTAGACTTTTGTGTCGTAAGTAGACTTTTGTGTTGTGTGTAGATTTTTGTGTTGTGTGTAGACTTTTTTCTCCGTGTAGGCTGGATTATACACAGTCCTTACTTGACTAAAGCTTCAGGAGATATCCTATTGGTCTTCCCTCGTGTCATAGCCCTGATGATGTCCGAAGTGGGCTTCGAGGCTCCCGGCTGCATCAGCTCACTGGTAAACAAAACATTTATGGGGATCTCAATTTGCGGTACAAGGAAATTTGTGGTACAAAGGCGATGGCTGCTCTAGTGTGCAGTGTATTAACCATGAGTTTTATTTACTCACGAGTCGATAGCGACTGCTCGATTCGAAAGTATTTCCATCTCGCTCCGGCCAGTTAAGAACGAGCAAGATGCAAATGCTTTCGAATCGCGTAGGCGCTAGCGATTGACATTCTACAGCCACTCAAGGTAGGTATTTACAGTATTTCCCTTTTAAACAGAACCTCTAATCCCCTTTGTTTATTGTTAGCAAACCGCAAGCGCTACTGCCTGCATAAAACAGGTTCGGTCACTGAATTACGACTTTATGGCTATAGCAATAAGATTCAATATGAACTATTTGAGAAAACAACATATTTAGCACGGTGGTCCTTTGACATCAATGTAATGTCGACTACTCATACTCCGTTTACACACTTGCATACGAGTAGGTATTATCAAATGAAACAAAATTTAGATTGGATGAGATTAAGATAGGTTAGATTTTTAGTGTAGTTTTTATTTATTCGTATTTTTCAGGTAGTTTTGTTTTTATTTCTATTTTTAAGGTTAATTTCATGTATATTTTTAGGTAGTTTTTTACTATGCTTAAGGTATTATATTTATTTCTAAGATATTTTCATTTTTAATATAAAAACGATATTAATTAAAATTATTCATAATTATTATAAACATAGAACGGTTCTATCGCGAATTTAGGTAATTTACATTAATATACCTATGTTTCGACACAGTTTTATGTGTCATGGTCGCGGCTTGACTGATGAATCAGCGAAGAGTCAACGGCGATCTTGCTAGAAATGTTCACGTACCCGGCAAAAAGTCACATTAAACGCGTGGGTAGGTAGAAAAAGTTAGGCTTCTTAACACTTTCACAATGCTATCAAAATCTGTGCAAACTTAGTCGCACTTTACATATTTATACTCGCACGTATAATTATCAGTACATAAGAGCATTAGCGAATACTATTCTCCTACTTTCACAATAAAACTTCGCACATAATGAAATATGTTTTACAACCGAAAAAAAAACTATTAAGGCCGATTTAAAAATTAAATTAGCATCTTAGATTTTTTTTTTCATAGAACTAGTTGCCACGCAAACGCGGAAAGTGAACTTTCGCTAGGTACTTAACACAGGGTTGTCACTACGTTGTAAATATTTGTTTATTTTATTTTGTTTATTTGGGGCATCAGCAGCAATAATACAGACACTGAGCTTAGTAACAAGAAAACAAGCCAATAAAAGATGTCCACAATTATACAGTTAACATGCAAATAACTAAGTTGAAAACAGAAATAAACAATAATAGAAAGTATACAAAAAAAATATTATTTATAATTTTACGCGAACGTAAATATTTCTTTGTTTGTGTTAGGTGCGTGAGTGTGTGAGAGAGAGTGCATGTGTGTGTTGCCATACATGCACGGGTTTATGTTTAAGTTTTACATAAAATATACGTTAAAAAAAACTCGACGACCCTGATGACATTATTCCTATACCTAGAACGAAATGCGATACGGGGACAACACTGAAAGTTCCAAGAGTGAGCAACTTAGTGATCACACAAAAAATATATATTATTTTTCGAAAATTTAACCTTATCTATTTTGTAAAAAATATTCGATTATCATTTGCACCTGGCATTTTAAAAATAGTCTATACCAATCAGCATTACCACTTATTCGTAAAAAACGCCATATATTATCACGAGGAGCCAAATTTTCTATACAAAAAGTGCCTTGGAGAAAATGAGCTCTGTGCTATCGGTTATATTGTCAAAAAGAGTCATATAAATATAGGTATTTAAAAAAAATGTGTATTTGATACAGTTTTAGAGAATCTAAGAATTTTTCGCGTCTTTTTTCCTATTTTTAAAATCAAACCACAATACTGATTAGACGGATTGCAAGTATTTTTATTATAGTTAGTCTCTTATCATCTGAGCCCTTACGGATTAGCGTACAACGAAGCAATTGTATTCAACAATAGCATTATCTGTGTATGAGGCGCCGGCGCCGAATATGCAAAAAAGTTGAACTACACTTAACTGTTTTGCCATTATCAACTCTATTCCTCAAGAAAAAAGTTTTAAAATAAATTATTTATTACGCACGTGCCATATTTCTCCCAGGAAAATGTTAGGGACCACCGTGCTAAATATGTTGTTTTCTCAATTACTTCATATTGAATCTTATTGCCATAGCCATAGAGTCGTAATTGAAGAAACGCTTAACGTTACCGATTTTTTTTATGCATGCAGTAGCACTTGCGTTTTGTTAACAATAAACAAAAGCGATTTGATTGAGGCTGTTTAAAAGGGAAATAAACACTATACACCTCGAATACATACTCCGAAGAACGAAACCCTCTTTCGGGACGGGAGTTTGTTAAAATGTGACAACCCTAATATAATTTATTTAAAAGGCTGAGTAACGTGTCCAACGGAAGCACTATTAATTAGTCTCATTATTTACTCAAGAAGCAAACCAGTTTTCAAATCGTAGAAACACATTTTGGCACTAAATTAGTAGGCAAAAAAAATCCAAGTTCAGTGCACTGATTTTTTTATGTTACGTGGGTCAGTGGCAAACATACATACAGCCCACCTGATGGAAAGCGGTTACCGTAGCCTATGGACGCCTTCAACTCCAGGGTTGTTCCAGTAACAATGAATTTGCAAAACTTTTTTGCGAAATGTAATTACTTATTTAGAATTGTAATTACCCGTGTCGTATAACCGTGACCAACTTATTATGTCTGTACGCGAAAAGTTCGGTAAGTAATTTTTGTTTTATACTGCATATTTAAGATGCTAATTAATATTATCTTGATTAACGCAAGATAAGATGCAAAGTAAGATGGTGTCTCTTAACCTTGAACAATATAAATACAATTTAAAACGGTATTTTTAACATGTATGTTTTTTTTAAGGGGGGCGGCGCCCCCATGGGGCCGATCCCCTCTAATAAGCATACTAATAAGCACGAAGCATGCTAGAAATGAGCATGTTTAACAGTAGGTTATGGTGGTGTATAGAGAAACGGAATGGTTACTTACTCGTAGAAGACACAATCGGCCTACCACTGGAGGGTCGGGCCCCTTAATGAGCACCCGATATTTCGGCACTTGCAAGCGCCATGTTCACGGAGTGACTGTGATGCTGAGAGCTTCAAGCAACACAGGGAGGGGAGTCACCATACGTACCGTTTCCCCAAAAGTACAAGCTCAAATGGGCGGGTCTGTGTTGTCACTAGTCCGTACACTAAAATATATCGATGTGTGCAAGATTGGTAGTTGTATCATTTTCTATGTGCTGTCATCATTACAGATTGTGTTTCGAATGTAGTGTGTGAGAAGTGCGTCTATGTGCGTTTCCACCCGCAAAACCGACAATAATTTGTAAGGTAAGATGTCGCTATGACGTCTCCCTTCCAACGCGAGTCGAAAAACTTTAATTTTTAGGGTACCTATTTTTTATTTCATTTCAACCCTTTAGTGTGACATATTGTTGGATAGGTATTTAAAAAAGAATAGGGGTTTGCTATAAAAAAATTGAATGTACGCATGGTGCTATATTACCGCACTAGTGCGATAATGAGCGCTTTATGTGCCTATATCAAAGGGCCATATGTACCTACTTTAAAACGTCGTACGATACACGTGCGAATGGTAATTCGCAACTCGTGTCGATTTAAAACACTTCCTTCGGTCGTATTTCAATTTCCGCCACTCATTGCGAAAATCCTCCTTTTCGCGCATGTATCGTAATGTACTATTTTAAGAAAGTGAACATTTTCGGACATAATCATTCCGGAAGTTAAAAAAATAAGTCAAAAAAATGGAAAAAAAACAAGAAAATAGAGCGTTACAGAAAATTATTATATATAGGTAGCACAAAAACGTATACCTTCTCTGTTAAAAGTACGTTAAGCCGTAAGAGCTGCGAAGATACTCCTAGAGCATGGCCCGACATGCTCATGGCCGATTTTTTCACGTCTTATTTTAACAGCTTTAAACAACCGTATAATGATATAAATGATTTGGATTATAAAGTCATTACACAAATTGTCTTTTAATATATAGCATCTTCTTAAAATACATTATAACACCCATTAGGGCCCTTTAATTTTACCACTAAATTACAGCACAAGTGTGGTAATAGGATAAGTATACTTTAATCTTTGCATATTAAGGCCAAAATACACCAATTTTCACATTATTTTAACTACTAGATTTTGGGGATAATAACGATTTCTTTTACGTCTATTTAAGAAGCAAAACATATTACTTTAAGCTATAAACAGGTAGAAGTAGGGTAATGGCAACAATAATAGACAAGAACCAATGATATTAAACTTAAACGGTTGAACCTCACGTATTTTGCCCGAGCCGCGGAGGTGACAACACCACTCTGTGTGTCCGACGATGACTGCCCGATGCAGCCGAAACGGGTGAATTTCAACAGGTCTAAAATTCAATTCACCCTCCCCCCTCCCCCTGGATGAATTAGTGGCGGTGACGAATGCGATGGTGATAGGGTACCCACGCACGTGACAACCCAAACAAGCGGCTACCGGTCAAATGCCACGGAATAAGCGTCATTCCATCGAGTCTTTTGCCATCCTCATGAGCCAAGCCCGTTGGCTACAAGGCCACTGGCACGCCCACGCTGGCAAAAACCCGACGGATTACGTTATTTAGGTTGGCGTGCCAGCGCTTCCCCGACAGGAGAGCCCGTGACCATCCCAGAGTGTACCTACCCCGTAAGGTACCCTACCCCGGTACCCTGTTCACTCCTGCTCCATGACCCAAAAAACTCCCTGTATATCCACCCCCAAGCGATGCCCGACTGCCGGCAATAACTAGATTTCCTCTCCGACACTGTCAGCAGACGGGCTTTTTCGGCTGTGGAGGGGGCGAAGTTATGCAGGCCTCACCTTTATACCCGGCCGGCCTCCCTGCTCCTACATACGTCACACATGAAGATGGCCTGAATGTTAGGCAGCCAAACAGTTGCTCAATCAGATAATGAATAAATTGTAGGCCTCACCTTAGTACCCGACCGGCCTCCCTGCTCCTACATACGTCACACATGTAGACGGTCTGAATATCCAGCAGCCACATAGTTGCACCATCTGATAATGAATATATTATAGGCCTCACCTTAGTCCCCGACCGGCCTCCCTGCTCCTATATACGTCACACTCATGCAGATGGCCTGCATGTCCGGCGGCCACATAGTTGTTCGATCTGATGATGAATATATTGTAGGCCTCACCTCAGTACCCGACCGGCCTCCCTGCTCCTATACACGTCACACTCATGCAGATGGCCTGCGTGTCCAGCAGCCACACAAAGTTGCTCAAATATCTGGAACTCTAGTATCGTTGCTAGGAAGTATTTGATGTATTCCTGTAGACAACAAGTCAAATTAAAAATATTATAAACCACTTAGCCCTATGATTGTCTCTAATATTCTATATGGGAATAAATATCTACAGTGTATAGACGACGATATATATAATAGATAGATACATATAAATACTTAAATACATAAAAACATCCATTACTCAGGAATAAAATATTCATGATAAGCACACAAATATATGCCCTGACCAGGATTCGAACCCGGGACCTCCTTCGTAGGTCACTACCAACTAGGCTAGAAGGCCGTTAAAAGTCTATGAAAGATAAATATCTTCGACTTTAAACAATCGTAAGACATTAATATTATAATAAAATTACGGATAACACGTACAGTCATCAGATATATTGTAGCAGCCGAGGCGTTCACAAATATCTGAACACGCCTCTATTATCAAGGCGTTAGAGTGCTTTCAGATATTTTGAACATCTCGGACGCCCCCATATATCTGATGGCGACTGTACTCACAGGGAGTTCGGTGTGCTTGCCGCCGAAGAAGGTTAAAAGTAGGTTAGAATTTAGAATTAAGTACCCACTTATGCCAATTTGTTGCTACGCCCTAGTAGGTAGGGCCTACGCTATCTGACGCTGATTACCCGGAACGGACGCCTTTCTAATAAGAAATTGTATGAACAGCGCTAAGTGAAGCAGGCCCACGGAGCGGGTGCGCCATACTCCACCCGCCGAGTGCACCCGCTCCGTGCACCCGCGTCAGCTAGCATAGGCCCGTAGGGTCCATGTTTGTACTGGTTAAATTAAAGAACACCTAATGTAATACCATGGTTGCAACGAATAAATGATTATGATTACATTGGATGAACCAGATCTACAGTCGAACGATCCCGTGGTTCCAGGACTAAGACCGGATCATCCTCAACCGGTTATATCATCAAGAGCGCTGCGCGCGGCAAGAAGAAACTCGGTCCGGCCGCACGCGTCGTCGCGCACAGTTGTCGACACTTGATAATGGCATCCTAAGTTCGAAACATGTTGCACATGGTGCCCAAAAATACGTAAGTGTTATAAAAATAACATTTATTTTCGAAATACAGTAAGTGTAACTTACCTAACTACCTACCTCTACCTACCTTAAGGGATGACTCACACTAGAACGGGACGGGACGGGGCGGGACGGGACGGGGCGGGACGGGACGATCTTTCAGTTTCTATAGGAAACGTCACGTGACATCCGAGGGCTCCGAGTTATCACGTGATTCTTTCTATAGAAATTGACAGATCGTCCCATCCCGTCCCGTGTCGTCGCCTCCTAGTGTGAGTCATCCTTAAACCTAAAATAGGTCCTTGAGGCATTGTACCTAGGATGCTGGTGGCATTTCCTCGTATCGCAATGCTGATACGTTGTGCGAGGAAGCCACCAGCTCTTCGGTAACCAGTTACATCATCCATCAAGTGTTACCCATAATATTATTATGACATAAATATCTATTCTTAAGAACTATTGTATAAACTGTGGTATAAACGTTTGGCCGTATTCACTTACCTGGTCAGAAATGATGTGATATTTAGATCCGGGGTCGAAATCCGCTTCCGATCTGGATATAGGAGGAACGACACCCTGAAATAAATAAATAAAACTTAAAGAAAAATATAGCGTCCAATGACGAAAACTGTTCCATTAAAATTGATAAATTTTGAACCCAACTAGAATTTTTACAAGCATACTGCCCGCCCGATGGTAAGCGGTCACCGTAGCCTATGGACGCCTGCAACATCAGGGGTGTTACCTGCGCGTTGCCGACTCTTTAAAAAAAAGGAGGATTCGCTGTGTTGACAGCTAAAGGGGCAAGCTTTGCTCCGTGGGTCCCCAGCTGTCAACACAGTGAATCCTTTAGGAGCTCTGGCGACCTTACTCACCAACAGAAACACAACAGTATGAGTAGTGTCTAGTGTTATTAAACTGCGGTTTTCTGTAAGGTGGAGGTACTTTCCCAGATGGGCTCTGCTCCAGATTTGACCGAGACGACATTCGTTGTGCTGTGCCCTACCACACTAAACGATATGCATCCCCTGTGCCCGCTGTGTCTTACGTCGAATATTTTAAAACCTTCCGCCGGGATACGTAATTAATGTAATGTGCAGTTTGCCAATGATTTACAAAATTTATCATAATAAGCGGACAACGATTTTCGTTAGGGTATACCTGAAACGGCAATCCTTTTAGCCTATACACGGGCGACCATAGGTAACCGAGTGTACCTACACTAGGTACCTACCTGGTATCGCAGTTTCATCTGCCACCATCTTGAATTCATATTTTGCACGCCGTCTTCGAACACTGACCACCGCCACTGGAAATAAAAATTTACTAAATGTATTTCGTATGAGTTTTCAGAAAATGCAAACAAATAAAGCCACTTTATTTGGCCAATACATGACTTATGTGGACATTACGGATTTAATTGACAATTGCTAACCTGAATTAATTCCAATATAAGAGTTAGTTTGTTAACCGGTAAGCCAATCAAATGCTTACCGAAATCACCCGATATGAAGCGGTTTTTGGAACACAGCGTTTAAAAAACCCGGGGATTTGAACGGGTAAAGGGGTGTGGTCCCTGATGTCAACCTTGAAGCTCCCAATATTCTATTTGGCCCACTTTTTAAGTATCATATCATAAATATCACATTAGGTTTAGAATCTTACCTGGTCCATCATAAACGCGAAGGGTAGATACGCCACTTTTTCTAAAGCCATAGTCATCAGAAAGTTCATGCTCACTTCGTAGGGGTCATGAGACCTGTAGACATTACATTGATAAAAAAATTAGTCGCAACTCGCGGGCAAATTAGTCACCATGTGAAATCAATATAATTATTTAGGCGGTGTGATGCCATAAATATGGAATAAAAGCATTGGATATCCAATCAGCCGAAAAAATTACGATTTAAAAGTGCAGTTGCAGCACCTTTTCGTATAGTCTTGTTTGAAACGTGACAGGCTATAAAGTTTTAACAGTGTTACTAGTTCTATGTATGAATTTGACACTCAATGCTTACATCAGTTAAGCTCTTTTACGTGCGAAACATTTAGGGACTGAATGAGTTTTTTGAAAATAACAGCATCCAAATCATCATCCAAATGGGAAAAACCATACAAATAATCTTCTGGCTAAAAGTGAAAGTACAAATATCAGCCATTCATGTAGTCTCCATGAGGGTGAGAGGCACCAGAAGACGCACCAACGCCTTTGATTGCGAAGACGGAGCAGGAATTCATTACTAAGCAAGATTTTACACACAACATCGCCGTCGTCTAAATATCCATTTTTGTTATTTATTATTATTGTTCCTCTTTATTTATTTTCATTCTTAGGTTAGGTTTATTTTCTTGTTTTTGTACCTATGTATGTTATTCAAATAAAGATCTCACAACACGGTAAGGCCTTACTTGTTTTGGTATAGTCCGACGCGTTGTAAGTGAGGAAGGTTGTAAACGGAGAGGGTTGCTGCGTTTGCCATCGCCTCGTGGAATGCTGAAATAACCAATAATATTAGGGATGATGATACATATTGAATTTTATAAGAAAATTTCCGTAAATTAATAGAAGGGCCGTATTTCCAAAGTTATTCCCCCACTTTTTTATGTTATTATATTTTAAATTTGTATGTGATTCTACTCTTTCGATCTTAACAGGAGAAAAAACGTGTCCAATTTTTTTCACCATACCATTTTTTTCATAGACTTTATATGGTGATAATGGAAAGGAACTTACTCGATGCGCTTGGTCGTTAGATTAATATGTCTCACTAGTTTATACTAGTTTATGTAATAATGAAATGCATCATCGAAGTCGATAATATAAATTAGCTATAATAACATTTTCACAGATTAGGAATTTGTTGTAACAAAAAAGTTAATTATTATGGGGGTCTTTATATGCGGTTTTTGAACGCATTAAAGAGGGCTAATGATATGTGATGGGCATACGTAGGAATCGGTGGTGCGAATTTTCTTTACGGGTAGGGACTTCCTATATCGATAAACTCAACTATCGATGCTAGTTCTATGTTAGTGATCAGTCAAAGGTTTGCTTGTAAAAATAGTTTTTATCAAAAGTGTAAAAATCAAATTAAATAATAGCTTAATTCTTTTCTTCCTTTTTTAAAACGATTTTTGAAAATTTACTCGTAACAATATATTTCTTTAAAACGTCCCATCTGCTATTGTTAAAGTATACGACCAGAATTTGTTGCATATTTTCGGGCATTAAGCGTCTCCGTCTTGGCTGATAAATCGTATTTTAAAGTGCAACAGGAGCGCCCTACCTTTATATAACCTAGCGATTATTTAAAATATGCTACATTAAACAATAGTTACTAAAAAAGACACACAATGTTGGGGGCGATCACTGGTATATAAAGGAACATCGATAATTGAGTTTATCGATATAGGAAGTCCCTACCTGCCAAGAAAATTTGCCCCACCGATTCCTATTACGTCTGGTGATGGGTATATAAAATTTGATACTGGGGACGATCTGTCAATTTCTATAGAAAGTATCACGTGATAGCTCGCAGCCCTCGGAGGTCACGTGACGTTTTCTATAGAAACTGACAGATCGGCCCGTCCCGTCCCGGCCCGTTCTAGTGTGAGTCATACTTTAATAGTACATAGTTTATGCAACAGTGATATAATAAGGTCGAGTTTTGTAATAATAGACCCGAGAGTTTTAAGAACCAATTATGAACTATTGTATACGCTAGTTTTTCTACGACAGCTAAAACAGCGAAAAAATCAAAATCTAGAAAGGTGGCAGAATGTGGAAGATATCGTGCCCACTAAAGAAATTAAAAAAAACAACAGTGCTCATATATTGTATGAAAATCCATAGACAGACAACGTTATAATGTATACTTTTTCAATATCGCTGTCAGTCATCTAATTGACAGATAGAAGTGCTGGAGTAGAAAAAGTTCTTTATATTATACCAGGATTCGCTCCATCTCTGAACAGCTGCGGTTGGTCGGCGTATTGGAGGTAATACTGTATGTGCGCCATCTCGTGGTGGGTGGAGATCAGGTCCTGCATCGTCACCTCCGTACACTGCTTGATGCTGTAACCAAATATGAATGAGTGAGGAAACCAAATGAGTGAGATGAAAACCAGGCGAGTCGGACTCGCCCACCGAGGGTTTCTCACAAAGGATGCTTTCCCTCCCATTTATGACCTTAAGTTAATAATACTGGTGGCACGGAACTCTCAGTGTGCGGCAAGTATACGGTTTTCGGATTTTTCCCTGTACTTGTACATTAATTGCTACAAACTCTTACTTTTTGCTAAATTTCGTGATTCTAGGTCAATGGGAAGTACCATAAACATTTTGATTTCCATTGCAAATGTTAGTAAATGCGAGATAAACGGCCGTATCTTTTGATTGCGATGACGTAGAGGTTTGATTTGACACAGCTTCAAGACCGCAGACTTGTATATGTGGTATTAATTTTAACTTTCTACCTCTACGCGATCCCGAGTCAAAGAATCTTGATAGACAGACGGACGGACGGACGGACGGACGGACAGACGGACGTACGGATGGACAGCAAAGTGATCCCTAAAAAAGTATAATTTGACGAACGCCAACATACAAATTCATTCATTTTGGAAACGGTTAACACTCACGTATTTTTATCACAATAGGCGTGTCATGTTTCGACTGCACCGGGCAGTCATGGTCGGACAGACAGAGTGGTGTTGAACTGATGATGAATGATGCACACAACACCACTCTGTCCGTCCGACGATAACTGCCCGATGCAGTCGAAACATGTCACGCCTATTGTGATAAAAATACGTGAGTGTTAACCGTTGCAATTTAATATCAATATGACTCACGAATGTTTAAATTATATTATATTTCGACGACCGGTTGGCGTAGTTGGTAGTAACCCACCTGCTAAGCCGATGGTCCTGGGTTCGAATCCCGGTACGGGCATTTATTTGTGTGATGAACACAGATATTTGTTCCTGAGTCATGGGTGTTTTCTATGTATTTATGTATTTGTATATTATATATATCGTTGTCTGAGTACCCGTAACACAAGCCTTCTTGAGCTTACTGCGGGACTTAAAAAAAAATTTGCTCTTAGCGGACTCGGGAGCGTTGGTGGCCGAGAGCGTACGGTTTTCAATCCGAAGGTCCCGGATTCAAACCCTGAACCTGACCCTGACTTGTACACAGGTGGGCTGCCTGGTTTTTGCCCACCAACCAGTAGGCTTACCTGTTTCAGAAGTCTCAAGTACTAACGGAACGTCAGCGTGCGTAGCCAAGATGCCAATCGCTCACGCTTAATAACGTATCGTAGCTACGAGTACCTCTCTCTATCACTCTTCCGTATTAGTGTGACAATGACAGTTGCGTTTCGTTAGCGACTGAGCGTGGACGATTGGCATCTTGGCTACGCACCCTGGGGTGCGGGGTCGAATCCCGACCTGTATCTGGCAGGTGGGTTATGTGTTTGTTGGGCTCTCACCGGTAATCTATCCTATTGCAGAAGTCCCAGGCACTAGCGGTGCATTGCACACTTCGCTGCTGCGGCCGTACCAGCATCGAACCGCGCCAGAACTCAGGGGGCGCCGGTTTGAGTCCCATCGAGGTGTAGAATTCTTCAGCCATTTGGAACATTCTATAAAAATATTGAATTGGAAGTTATATTTTTACACAGGACTGTCACATAAGTAGGGGTACACGGTACACAGAGTAAAGAGTCAAAGCTTCTAAACACCGCGTAAAATGTATACCTACCAGTAGGGTTGGTACAGATGGACAAAATAAATTTAAAAAATGTCATGCGGGTAAATATCACAAATATGCGAAAATAAACCGGTTTGCACACCCTAGTCGGAGACACTCAATATAAAGAACCAGGTAAAAACGGGTATTATAATAAAATCTCAGCAAGCCCTCAAGTTGCCTGGACAGACCTGAGCGGAGTGAAGCCCTGTCTCAGCATCTCAGCAGTCACGTCCATGTTGGGGGACTGAGGGAACGGCATCACCAGATCCATGATCGACTTCCAGTTCTGGGCCCACATGTTTCCTGGAAAACCATAGATATTGGATAAAAGAACTGGATACCCAATCAGCTGAAAAAAAATACGCCGTAAAAGTGCAGCAGTTACGACTCTTTTTCATATAGTCTCGTTTAGAATGTGACGTTTCGTTAAGTGCCAAACAGCCTATAAACTTTTAAAGTGTATGAATTTGACACTTAATGCTTTTTGTACGAAACATTTAACGTTTGTATCATTCATTATCAATGCAGGTTCGCTAATGTCATTCTGACCCACATTTTATGACGTTTTTGTTCTGTTTTGTGTGACTATTTCTTTTAATAATTCAACTTGGAAAACGTATTAGGATAATAAGGACAATATTCTAAGCGCCTCTGCACCACACAGGGTTAGCAGCAAATGCTGTACTAAAAAATGCTTAACTCCGAGTTAGTTGGCTAACGCCGGCCGGCGCAAGTGGGACTAAGAAAAATATTGTCATATTACTGATTTTAATTATTATTATTATTTTTTTGGTTTTGTACTAAAATGGTAAAAAAAGAACCTTTATGGCGTGACTAAAGTCTGCCTCACATCAAGTCTGATACCCTCAGAAAGACAGCATCAGTGGGAAACTTCATGAACTCGGGCGGGACTCGAACCCGCGACTCTGAGATACCAGCTCATTTCTCTTCCAACTGAGCTACCGAGACCACCACCGTGGCCACGAATTTCTCCACCATATCCCCTCATATGCACCTTAGGGGGCCGTTTAGCAATATCTACCGTAAGAAAGTGCTTTTTAATAGGCTTCTTAATCATCTTAATATACTAGATTAGATTAAGTATACTAGATTTTTTTTCTTTAACTTTATGTAATATCATAATACATACTTAAGTTCCAAAAAACTCATTGGTACAAACCGGGGTTTGAACCAGCGACTTTCGCATTGAAAGTCGCACGCTCTTACCTCTAGGCCACAAAGACTTATATAAAAAAACAAGAAAAAAAAAACTTAACACTTACTTACACTTATTGTATTTTGTATGGTAGCTATATCATTTACCTAAAAGATGTGAAGGTATAGGACCGTCAGACCGCACACTGGTCTCTCCATATCTCTGCACCAAACGCCTGCGCACGTATGTAAACAACTGCTTGTACAGTGGCGCCACCTGAAACATGCAATTTAAATTCAAATAACTCAAATAACAATATAGATGTTCGCAAAACATTGTTTAATGTATGGATAATATTTATAACCACTATTTAGTCATCGCCCGGCAGTCCCGGGGTTGTGGTCGCCTGATACTATTTGTAACGTTTAGTTATCATTTTTACAATAAGCGAGGCCGACTACAGTAAAAATTGGGCAAAATTGTCCAACTCTCGGACAGAAGCCATTAAGTTAATATAAAATAAAATAATTTCAAATAAGGAATAGATTACGGGACCTTA
Source organism: Lathronympha strigana (assembly GCA_949128165.1). NCBI lineage: Eukaryota > Metazoa > Arthropoda > Insecta > Lepidoptera > Tortricidae > Lathronympha > Lathronympha strigana. The sequence goes on along the minus strand of OX421926.1, from coordinate 7,839,651 downwards.
CCAGAGTAGAAAACAGCCTACCTGATTGTATGTCTCCTCTACACTGGCACGAAAAGACGGGTCATCGTAGGCTGCTCTCATCTGTTCACCGGCGTCTCTGAATCCTGCAAAAAAAGGTAGAACTGTCATTTACTGTCCTGTTTACAGACAATCATAATTGGCGTAGGAATGTGACCCTATCGCCCACTGGTTTCGACCGGTACAATCAGTCAACGTAGGGCAGTTTGTGGCGAGCTGTTGGGGAGTAGCGGTAAAAAAAAAATGGGGTCGATCCTGAGCGCTCCTGGGGGACTCTATCATCCGACCGAGTCCTCCGCCTCTGACTTGCCATAGCCGGCCGTCCAGAGTAGGGTAGCGAGAGCTGTGTTCTCAAAGGTTAGATGTGGAAACCTGAGTGGCGAGTTGACTATAATAATATTTTTGAAGTCCAGTGACAGCTTCCCTAGCCTAGTTTGGCGACGTCCCGAGCCTAGTTGGTAGTGACCCTGCCTGTCTATACTTATCTTAAATTGGTTGAATTATTTGTGCCTCTGTTGAGAAATTTGTTTCTGTCTCTGATAACTGCGACTATCATAGAAATATGGAAAGAGATAGAGTAGGAAAAGAAAGATTTACTTAACAAGTACTTAATTATTATGTAAAAAGAGTGTAAGCCGTACACTCGAAGGAAAATTTAGCAAGAAATAATTAAGGATGACTCACACTAGCACGGGACGGGACGGGACGGCACAGGGCTTGACGGGAAAATCTGTCAATTTCTATAGAAATAATCACGTGATAGCTCGGACCTCTCGGATGTCACGTGACGCTTTCTATAGAAATTTATAGATTTTCCCGTCCCGTCCCGTTCTAGTGTGAGTCAACCTTTAGAGCCAAAAATAGGGGTTAGTAAACAAACTTACCTGTTGCTGTCGCAGCTTGATTCGCCAACTGGACGTATCTCATAAACCGGTTCTTCAGCTTCGGCCCAGTTTTATCCCGGAAACTCCTCCACACGTAAAGCAGTTCTGATTCTATCCGGGAATGGGCTAGAATCCGGGATATTTCCGGATCTAGCTGCATGTCGCAGTAGGACGGGGTTTCTTCGTAGTAGGGCTGGGTGTAGGATGATGTCATTTGGTCCTGAAATAGCAGAAATTGGTAAAGCTGTAACACAATTACAAAATATTTATAGTTTCTTCTCGACCTCCTCCGTTTAGGGAGGTCTCATTAATATAAACTACATTGTAATGATACATTGTAATGATTTGGTAAACCAATTTAAGATTTAATAAATAATGTCTATTACGGACGATTAACGGACGGGATGATGTGGCAATTTCTATAGAAAGAGTCACGTGATAGCTCGGAGCCCTCGGATGCCACGTAACGTTATCTATAGTAACTGACGATCGTCCCCTCCCGCCCCGTCCCGTCCCGTTGTAGTGTGAGTCATCCCTTACACATATTACAGGGACATCGTCTTTGATGCTATAAAGGCCGATACGAGATCAATAAAACCTTCCACACTCCTAGCAGAAGATCTTCACAGAAACCCCGGTATGCTTTATTTCCAGCCTAGATTGGCTAGTTTACATAAAAGAAAAGGCTCCAATACAATATTCGTTTGCAAAAATAGAAGACGGCGAAATGTTTTGTGATTCGTCTGCATTATACGATATCCTCGACATTATAGCCATGTTGCCGCGACCACAAAACTGGTTGGCAACATCGATGTCTGGGATATATATCAGATGTCGGAATGAGGTGCGCTAATTTTGCAATCAAATATCTCATTGAAGCCCGCTCTAAAGGTCTAAAGTGTCTAACACTAGATTTACCTGGTAACCGGTGCTAGGGTACTGTATCCTGGGTACGTGGGAGTCGTACGGCTTCTGGCCGTAAGGACAAATCTTGGCTGAGTTGTATATCTCCTTCATCTCCGTTATCAGCTGTTGAATCTGTAACAAGTTATTTAGTGTGACTAAGTTTAAGAAATCATATAGTCCACCAGGAAAGGAGATCCTCTTGAGAAGCATTTCTAAGCTAGTTTCTTAGTACCTTAATGTACAATATAATTTTAGAAGACCAATACGCATAGCTCAAAGAAAGTTTTCGAAACTTATGTACAAAACATCGTTTGATATTTACCAATCGCTTTACAGTGAACAAAAACATTGCGAATAAACCGGACTAATCGCAATAAGGCCTAGTTTACTCTCTGGGTAGAAAGGTCAGATGGCAGTAGCTTTCGTAAAACTAGCGCCAACGCCAAATCTTGCGATTAGATGCCAAAGCGGACCCAAGGTTCCCTAAACCGTGGCATAAGCCTGGAAAAAAGTTAGGAAGAGGGCATAGCCAATAGCAGTAGATCCTTGGATCTAATCAACTGGCAACGCAGTCCGACTGGTCTGATCAATCTTTGACAGCTGCTTCCTGGCTTGAGCGTTTGGTAGTCTGTTGCTGTAAAAGGGTGCTGCCATCCGCCATGACAGCGTCTCGAACTTGGAGCTGATGGCCAACTGCCAGAAAAGGCCAGAGATACAAAAAACAAGGTGCAAAGCTAGGGAGTAGTCCCTGTGAAGATACTTGAAGACGTTTTTGTTTAGAAGTAGACAGCAGCCCCATCCAGTGGTAGCTGGTGGTGGTAGCTGTGCGTGGTAGCGACAACGCTAGAAAAAACAATAAGTAAGCAAGCATACCTCAGCAAATTTATCATCTGGTAGTGCAGCCCGACTGCTCTGAACAATCTTTGACAGCTGTTTCCTGCCTTGAGCGTCTGGTAGTCTACTTGCATCAAAGGCTGCGGCCTTCCGCCATGACAGCCTCTCGAACTTGGAGCTGATTGCCAACTCCTCCAGCATCCGACGGCGGTTCGATTCTGTTATGTTGGTCACGAACTTCCATTGGGATATTGTTACTCTGAAAGGTATGGTGTAAAAGAGTAAAAGAGACTTGTAGTAGTAGTAGCAGTAAAACACTTTATTGCACAAAAACAGGGGGAAAAAAACAATCCCATTTAGGGATCTCTTCCAGTTAACCTTGTAATTACGTAGTTATATTTTACAGTACACATGGTGTTACTTCACCGCCCTAGGGCAATTAATTAAATAAGAAAATAAAGCTTTATAGCCCTTAACTTTTAAATAGTCGACCAGAAAGACTCCGAACATCGTTTTGTGTTTGACACAACCATCTTCTGCCAGTGGAGGTCGTGACATGATGACAACATGGATATTTTGCTGTTTATGTGACATGTCTCCTAGAGCACTATCGAGCAGATTCTGAACTACCAACATTGCAAAGCAATGTCGCAGGAGAGGAGGGATTCGAACTTGCTAAACTGACATTTCATATATCCACTTCATATTCCCTGCGTCATTAGCGTGTCATATTGATCATTTCCACGGAAGTTCGCACCGAAATGGCACCTAACCTCCCAACTTCCCGCGTCCTATACGTAGTACATAAGCCCCAATGAAATTTGGACTCTGTGTCAATTTGACAGAGTTAAATTTAATTTGGCAAATTTTCATACCCGGTTGTCAGGAGTCTAGCTTCCTGACAACCGGGTATGAACATTTGTTCGTTCGAATAGGTCTCCTGAACTTTGAACTCGGAACTGCCGCTTTCTGTATCCTAAGCAAGTTCAGGTTTAAATTAAAGGACTGTATACGTTACCTGTAACACATTCCTGATGCTTCCCGATCATATTCCCGTAAGAACTGCTGGGCCTCTGCAGTATTGCTGTTTGAGCCCTGAAACATAATGGTATGATTGAGAATCGTATGGTAAGTAGAGTACGAGTAGTAGTAGATTCTGGGCATTCTTGCCAGTTGTTTAGGAACGCGTCCAGGTCATCCCGCCATCTCTTTATTCAATCTTCCTCGCGTATCAGCGTCCGTACCCAAGATGCCAATCGCTCACGCTTAATAACGTATCGTAGCTACCTCTCTTCTAAGTGTGACAATGACAGTAGCATTTCGTTAGCGACTGAGCGTGAGCGATTGGCATCTTGGCTACGCATCCAGCATTGTGATACAACGATGAAACGCCGCCAGCATCTTAGGTACAATCCCTCAAGGACCTATTTTAGATTTAAGGTACTTAGAGGTAGATAAGTAGGCAGGTAAGTTACACTTCCTCCTTAAGTCGGTCCTTCACTGCTGAGGATCGTGGATATTATTGTGGCTATTATAATTCTACGAGGAATGGGCTACATTTTCATAAATATTATTCACCATATTGCTACTTTCATAACAAAAATTATGTCAAAAAAATCCGATGATTTTCATTTGACGTCCATAAGTCCATTTTTTGTATAAAATAGCCATTAAATTATTTCTTGAATGAATTTCTCATCCTTAATTTATCCGGAAACGATATACTACATGCCATATAAAAAAGAAACTAAAAAAAAATTATATCGACTTTAACCTAAGCGTGACGAAGCCAACATTCACCCCCCTCCCTCCTCTAACTGCGGTTTGGCTTTTTTGACTCATAGTGTAAATCCACTCAAGACCACCTAAAGATTAGGTAACTATGCCAAGTGTCAGTCACAATGTGCAACACGTCTAGCACCAGAACATGAGCTAAAACGTCTAAGTCAATTCTCAGTGACTTTCCCCCTTTAATAACTTTTTAAATATTTTGTAGAAAATTTTATTTTATCAAGATTACTTTTGTCTCAGAACATTTTTTGTCATGGGCCATGGGAGTTATTTAACGAAAAACTAAAAAGTAGGATCTTTACACCCCCTCTCCTCCGAAAGCTCCACCCCTCTCGTCCAGTACTTAAAGTATGTTGCTTAGCACATATCTAATTATCTACGTAACTACAACTGGGTGCGTAGCCAAGATGCCAATCGCTCACGCTCAGTCGCTAACGAAACGCAACTGTCACTGTCACACTAATAAGGAAGAGTGATAGAGAGAGGTAGCTGCGATACGTTAGTAAGCGTGAGCGATTGGCATCTTGGCTACGCACGCTGTACCAAAATTTGTTTACATCCGAATTATTCCCCCAATTTTTTCTTCGTTTTGTGGACTATTTAGAAAAACATAAAATGTTTGTGAACAAAAATAAAGGCTAGTTAAGAACAGCGTCGCACGCGCATTTATTCAGTTGTTTTCAGTCACGCTATGATCCTCAATGACAGGAAATGAATTAAAGAAATGACGCCTTTATTACTTATAACATAATGGAGATGCTGACCTTGTCGAGATGAGTAAAGGATGAAATAGATCTGGCACAACTATGACAGACTAGAATAAACTAGGTTATTGCTATTATCTTAGTCTTCTGTAACTATATAAAGTGTACTGGGCCATTAACATGACGTCTTACCGCGATTCAGTTTAGGTTCAGTTTAGGCTCAGTTGTATGGAAGCGACTCAGTTTAGGTCGTCAACTGAATCGCGTTAAGACGGCATGGTAAGGCCTCAGTTGTATGGCAGCGACTCAAATTAGGTCCTACACATTTGCGAAGGGATTATTCGACGCTCATGCCATTATTGTTTCTTCCTATTCGTAATTCTGCACAATATGGATTCCACACATTTGCTTTTGATCACATTCATTATTCTTCGCAGTCATTAGTTTTATACAATCCGGTTTCTTCCTAGTCGAGATTCTGCACAACTTCATTTGATCACTTTCGTTAAGCTGGACAATAAGTAAACTTGCTAGCCAGACCATATTCATATTCATATTTAGGTATTAGCGGTAGTGTAGTAGCACATCCACAGTACCTACTCCGGCTACCGGTTGTGCGTAAATTCCTATAAACCTTAATCGTAGGTTTGCCAAACTGAACAACGATTTTCAGCGACTTTTAAAAATAAAGTGTTTTGATTTTTATTACACTTTAAAGTATGTTATAAGACGATGTACTGCGAATTATGTCATTTTTATCTACGACACGAGACGTCAATTAGGCTGTAGGCTGTTAATGTAAAAATTTCGGTGTTGAACAAAAGTGGTTGGGTTTGAGGAGCACTACCTACAATTAAAGTTATTGCTCCTATTACAGGAACCAGCCGTTATATGTAGAGTAAGCAGTACGATCATTGGCCCTTTAAGGTGAACCTCGAGTTTCAACATTTTCCCTTCCCGAATAAGGTGCTAAATCGTAAAACTTTTGATGACAAGTTATCCCTAGAAATGTTAAGAATTTCAATATAATCACAACCATAAATATATTTACAACCAATTGTGAATATATATATATATATATATTTTTTTTTTATGGGAACGGTAACAAACGAGCAGACGAGCCGCCTGATGGGAAACGGTCATCGCCGCCCATTGACATTTTTGTTTTTTTTGAAAAAACCAAAAACTGATCAAAGAATGATCAAGATTACAACCGCTTACCCTTTGTACTTTTTTCGATATTTCTTAAATATGTTTATAGTCGGTTAAATGTGAATCCATGTCGTGACCATGCAAGGTTTTACATATTTAATTCAGCTACGCAATTTGGCAAGTCGGTCACTTGGTTCTTTTGCTCACTGCTCACACGGCGCATCGTCTAAAGACCAGTATAAGACGGGCCTTACCATGACGTCTTAACGCGATTCAGTTGACGACCTAAACTGAGTCGCTTCCATACATGATACAACTGAGCCTAAATTGAACCTAAACTGAATCGCGTTAAGACGTCATGGTAAGGCCCCTGATCCCTGTCTATCTTAGACGATTAAAGGACGACTGACACTAGAACGGGACGGGACGGGGCGGGACGGGAAAATCTGTCAATTTCCATTAATAGTGTCACGTGACATCCAAGGGCTCCGAGCTATCACGTGATTCTTTCTATAGAAATTGACAGATTTTCCCGTAACGTGCTAGTGTGAGTCATCCTTTAACCAACTCTCTCTCTTTTTATACAAATAAAATCTGCAGATTTTTGCACGAGAGGCTCAAATATACGGCTATTCATACGTAACGTACAAATAGCTATATCCGATTAACGTCAGTCTATTATGTAAAAACGCGCGGGGAGGCTGAAAGCGCCGGAATTTAAAACGTTATAATATTAGAGCCTGAGCAGAGAGTACCATTTTGTACCATTTGGGGTCGAAACTCTAGGTCCATAGGGTCCCAGCGCACGCAAGATTGTAGAAATTGCGAAACGTCGGGTTGATGTTACTGGTGACCGAAGAGCTGGTGGCTTCCTCGCTCAGCGTATCAGCATTGCGAGACAACGAGGAAATGCCGCCAGCATCCTAGGTACACACGCGATACGCGATAGTACAATACCTTAAGGACCTATTTTAAATTTAAGGTAGGCAGAGGTAGGTAAGTTACACTTCCTGTATATACCTATTTTGAAAATAAAAAGTCATATACAGACCCGTTATCAGTGGTGAACTCATTGAAACCAAGGATTGGCAAAACTACCTATCCTAAAATCGCCTTCGGTACGTAACTTCGCCTTGACAAATGTTTAAAATCGTAAAATTCAAGTAAGGTCATTCAACGCGTACAATTTGAAATAAGTATATACTTACCTACACAATTTTCTTGATCATATTTTATTACAGTAGGCGAAATTGGGAAACTAAGCGAAATAAGGATATATGATGGTTTTTATATTTTTAACATTAAAACTGCTTGTTTCACTACATTTAACTAGAAATATATTATTTGTAATGTGTTTTATATAGATTACAATTTCAATATTTTACTACGGGGAAGTTATGTACAACAGGCGAATTAAGGATTTCAAACTTAATGTAATTTTGGCAATCCTCGTTTCAATAATTTTTCACGACTGATAACGGGGTCTGTCATATATATATGCTTTCGGCCGAGGACGCCTGGCAATAGCCAACCCAGTTGGTAAAATGGCTTAGATGTAACACAATCAAATACATTTCGTTACAGTTACAAGGGATCAGAATGATATATTTCCGGCGAGGGCGTACATTGAATTCCGAACGAAGCGATATATTGTAGAATCCTGAGCGTAATGAGGGATTCAAGCGTTAACACTTAACGCCCAAGACGAAAATAATTTTGGTAACGTGTGACACATACTGCTTTTCACACCAACTAAGAGGAAATAAACAAAACCTGTAAAAACCGAAAACAGCATTATACCAACACCACGACAGTTAATGCCAGAATTGATTGTGTAATGCTAGTACAGAAAAGTGCCACTTTGATCACCCTTAGCTTAACCAAAAAAACCCTTTTATGAATAGGTGGCGTAAAAGTATTTTTGTAGCAGGAAAACTCTGCTCTAAAAATATTAACGCTCCCCTCTACCATCCTTCTCTCCCCATGCATGATCCAGCTACCCTCACAATCCCATCTCACCCCATTTATACTTATTATTCTCCCTGCCTCATATAAGGTGGAAGGGCAGGGAAGACGCCGCATTCCCATCTCACCCCATTTATACTTATTATTCTCCCTGCCTCATATAAGGTGGAAGGGCAGGGAAGACGCCGCATTCCCATCTCACCCCATTTATACTTATTATTCTTCCAAGCCCTGCCTTATATAAGGTGGAAGGGCAAGACGTGTATGAAGATCAAGATATACTGGTGAGGAGTTTAATGATGGCTGCCCACCGTGAAGGTTGAAACAGTGTCGTGTGACATTTAGTGGGCAGTACCGTGACTGAAACGTTATTATTATATGAGGCCTTAAGTATAATATTTTTGCGAAGACTATTATATATATTATTACCCATCTCACTCAGTTTCTACCCCTTCTAACCTAGCTATGTGTGAGCTGGGATCTTGTACTATTTTGTGATTATTGTAAAATATATGACATGAAACGATATATTATGATTGAAAAGCTATAATTTATACAACCGGAACATTTTTTAAGTGTATAAATTAACGTGCCATATACAAATAATATCAACTTATAAAGAGATTTGAACTTCGAATTAGTCTCAGCTCACCCCATTTTACGATATATAAAATCAAAACTCGATACCAAAATTTGCAGCCACAGCAAAACTCAACTTGGCTGTAAGTATATGTGGCTTTCTGACAAGATTACGTTAAGAAGATTTAAAAAAAAACTAATCAGTTAAGTAACGTTGATAAAAAAAGTGAAAACAAGCATGTCGATGCGTCAGAATCGATTAATGTGATCTAAGTGGATGAATTTACAATTTTACATCGATTATGCTGTTCGATGATGATTTATTAAGATTTACTAGCATAATGATTCATGTAAGTGTTGGTAGCCTAGAGGCTAACGCTAACGCTAACCGTGAGTTGTACGTAAACGTAGGCGTTAGCGCCTACGCATTTCTAAGGTACCTATGCCCGTTTCGCTCCTGCCAATTTATATACTTAGAAAAATGTATTCTAATAGTAATAAATAATCAATAAAAACATGTTATTATAATACAAACAATGTTCTGATACATATTTTGTTCCTATTTATATGTTCACTAGTAATTCGAAGATTTAAGTCACAGGAGAGCCAGGTATCTTCTGAAGCTAGGTAAGAAAAATCTAAGAATGTTAACTGGTATTATTACCGGTCACAACACACTGAATAGACATCTCAAGATCTTAGGTTTAAGTAGGGACCCATCCTGTCCGCACTGCGGTATGGAGGAAACCAGTAAGCATGTGCTGGCTGAATGTGCTATATATACTGTATGCGGCAGCACGATAATATAGCATATTCGGCAAAGATACACTATTAGAAACCGAACTAAAGGATGTCGAACTTAAAGATGTCCTTCTGTTCTGCAGGAAAACGAGAAGATTTGAAGAAGAATGTATAATGGGAAGGCAGCCGGGACAGTAACCTGCAGCTTAAACTCCAGGGAAATGGGTTGAATGAACGCGCGAAGTGCCCGCCTGTATCCAGCCGGGCATCCCTACTATACATCTACATATACCTATATGTTTACTAGCCACCCGCCCCGGCTTCGCACGGGTGCAATGTATTATACATATAAACCTTCCCCTTGAATCATTCTATCTATTTAAAAAACCGCATCAAAATCCGTTGCGTAGTTTTAAAGATTTAAGCATACATACAGCGGGAAGCGACTTTGTTTTATACTATGTAGTGATACAAATTGTTGTACCACCATACGCACCTGAGGGCTTAGTATAAAAGTTGTACGACATTAACTCCTCGACCGCGTTAGCGTATCGAGGGGTCAAAATATGAAAGTTGCCGGATGATTTAAATAAACGGCAAACATAATTTGAACTCCCGATACGCTAACGCGGTCGAGGAGTTAATGTCGTACAATTTTTATACTAGGCCTTCTGACAGCATGGTGACAACCCTAATGTTAATGTCAGGTTAACGTTTGCATGCTTGACAAGCTAAATGTCAAATGTAGGACAGAGAGTCAGAGAGAAGCTTCTGTACTTTAGTAAGTACTATTACTTATTCTTTGGTAAAAGTGGCATAAGGTTGGTTTGGGGTTTTTTGTCAGGGATTTTTGATATCAAAGATGCACTCACTTTATGGACGTTTAAAATTTTAATTCAGAATACGACAGGACTTTTTGTTGACCAAATATTGTTTTAAATAAATTATAGGTTATATTATATTTATTATTCTGCTATCATGTATTGTGGTGTCATGTAGCCATGTGAACATACTCACACTCTAAAGAACCATTAATACAATAACTTCTAACCATATAAATGGAAAAATAAGTTAAGGATGCTCTCACTAGGCGGGACGGGACGGGACGGGACGATCTGTTAATTTATATAGAAAAAATCACTTATAGCTCGGAGCCCTCGGATGTCACGTGACGTTATCTAGGTACTTATAGAAACTGACAGATCGTCCCGTCCCGTTCTAGTGTGAGTCATCCCTGAGAGATAGATTATACCGCGTGGGCTTCACATGCAAAAATTTAATCGTACGCTCCTTAAACGTCACGTCACAACTTTTATTCAACAACTTTTAAAAATGATGTAGATGTAGTCTTTTTCATACAAAATAATAGTATGATCAATGTACATTGCGTCTTCAAACAAACTTTAAAGTAATAAAAAAACACATTATTTTAAAAAGTCACTGAACAAATATTGTTCAGTTTTAAGAGTACTACCTACCTACGATTAATGTAAGTGGGCCCAGGGGCCAGGGCCCACCCGGTAGGTATATACAGGCTGATTCATGAGTCGTGAGCAGGATTAAAATTGAATCGGCCCTTATAAATTATTTACAAAAGTCAAATCCATTTATTTTGTTGTCAATGTAATAATGATGTATTTATTTAAATTAATTACAATAATTCCTTATCTGCTTCAGTAGGTAATCGCGTATTTTTTTAATTTTTCTGCTAAAAAGTAAACTTAATGTCCTACATTTTCTTTCCGCGATTTAAACAACATTTTACACGGAATGCGCATTAACTGTTTAATCTAAAAACGATCTACGAAACGTTTTCTCTATACTCACCATCCTAAAGTACTCCTGCCCGCACGCATACCATGTGAAGAAAGCAAAAAGCAACACCACTCTGCCATCCATGATTGAAAAACCGTCAATTCATTCACAAATTACAAAATTAACACAACTTTCGTTCGTTTGTTACGTTATTATCACAACACTATTTCAAATTAAGAAAAAATCGCGCGGTATGGAACGTAGTTGTCGCGCGGGAATTTTGACAGTTTTTACTTTTTAATTTTAGAAACGCGATTTTGCGGATTCAGCCAAATTTTGGAGCGGATGGGGTTTTCGTAACGGTTTTTTCGTTAGAAAACTGTCTCGCATTATTTCTTGTCGTCGACTGCAGGCATATTTCCGTTGCTTTTGTTTTCTGCATGGTTTGGTGAGCACGAGGGAGCGGCGGGGCGCAGACACGGTTGAGGACGAGTCTTGAGATAAGAGTATGACGGAGAATCTGTTACGAATGCTTCAATGGGATAAAGCATCTTATGCGTGGTTTTTAAACAAATGCAGTGCCATCTGTGTATAACTTTATGCTTTATTTGTCATGAATGCTTAGACTCAAAAGAATAGAATAGTTAAAGTTATTAAATAAAAGTTACTTTAAGCGCAACTCGTTACTCAGAATCGCAAGCTCCGATCCTACTAAAAGAAAAAAAAACTGTACATTTTTCAAACTTTCCATTTCTACATGTCTATGAAAAAAAATTTGTTTCCCCTCTGGTTTTTACTCCTTGCTGATCCAAGCAAGGTGGATTTGCCTATGAAATATAGTAAGTAAAAGAATGGGAAAAAATTGTCAAAGTGACATTTAAAAGTTTCCCGCAGGACCCACGCTCCACTAGCGCCCCTAGTGGCGAATCGACTCGTGGTAATCCCCGTTAGAATAAATGCTCCAAGATATGTGGTATTGACATATTCAGCATTATATTGTATCTGTATATTTCAGTATTTCAGGCTGTATGTAGTTCTCGTATGTCCGTAAAAAACAATACCTAGACTGTAAATTAATGAGTGCCTAGATTCAAAGGTTATTTCTTCCAAACAAATGAACTGTCAAACTTTAAAGTGTTATTTCAAACGTCAAACTTCTATGAAATTATGACGTTTACTTAACACGTTCACAGCCTGTGCTATCAAAATCTAGGAAACTTAGCATAGACTGACTTTACCTAAAAACAGAATGTTAACGAGCCTTCTCATAAGCAATCTAGAAATATTTCTATTGCATATCTTAAGACGGGTCTTTACTCTACAATGCGGTGCGCACGCGTCGCTCGTCGCGCCATCGCGTGCCTTACCGGCACGCGCCACAGAATCTGTACCACAGACAAGACACTTTGAAACACTATAGACATAGTTTGGCCACGAATTATAATCGGTGGCAGTTGTCGAGTTGCAAAAGGCACAGTATAACGAACTAACTAAGCATTAGTAAATTGTGTCACTAGGGAGCAGAAAACAGAAAAGTGCCACTTTCATCTCTCCTACCAGCAAAGAAAAAACCGTTTTCGAATAGGTGGTGTGAAATAGTTATTTATTATACAACCGGGCTAAGTTGTTGTTTAACTCTCGGGCTTATATTGAGATCCGAGCAAGCAAAAGATTCCAAAATTGGAATATTGAGCTTTACGAGGATCTCAAGGCACGAGAGTTGAGCAAACTTGGCCGCCGACTGTAATTTTTCCCCTCGCTATCGCGAGTAAAATAAAGACTACATAGTTTCAATTACAAATCTTATCCACATGTAATTTATCTTGAAAAAACCATTCAAATTCAATTTCAAAATGTATCATAGAGTATGTATGCTTTAATTTGTGACCCATTTCGCAAACATTTCCTTTGTATTTCAATACAGTTTGACAGGAATGTCAACCTTAAGTGGGTCACAAATTAAAGCTCGTGACTGTACCTGGTACTTAGGGTAGGTACTTGACCAATTTAAGATGTGACCTATGATTGCGCATATTTACTATGGCCATATAAGACTCACTTATACTGGAAGGTTGGTAAGTGATAGGAATTAGAGCAAGGTTAAATTACTTTCCCCACTTGTGGATAAAATGCGTTTATTCACGCTAGTTTTAAAGGATAAAACAGCGCTTTCCGGGCTAGTGAGGGGAAAAATATTTTTAACCTCCGACAAAAAAAGTGGCGTGTGTATATTTGTGTATCATATGTCTGTGTGTGGTATCATTGCTCTCAAAAGTACCGGACAGAGGTGGGCCGATTTCTCAATTAAATTGCCGTCGTGTGCGGGCCTTTACGGCTATACGGTCTATAAGATACACAAAAGAAGTATTTCATCACCGACTTTTCTCTCGTGACCCTCGTAAAAGTCGACTTACGCTTAATTGCTATGCCAATTTCTTGGGCGAGCAACGAGCCAGCCCTACCCTAGCCAGCCTAACGTAGCTAGCCTTATGTGCACCCTGCCTGGTGGCAGCGGTATAGAGGACGTTTGTACAATCATTTATGCCCCAATAGTTTTTAAAGTAGGTTAAGATAGTGTAGACGACATGACCACTTTTTCAAAGCTATTCTGGAGGGAAAGATAGAAGGCAAGAGAGGTAGAGGTAAACCAAGACGAAGCTAAAGCCGTGTCGTATCAAAATGTCAAAGCGCTGGCGCAGGACAGAGAGAGCTGGAAGATACTCCACCGACAAGAGTGAGACTCTTTAAGTTTTTGATGATGATGAGATAGTGTAGAGGTTTTAAATGGTATATTTAAGCAATTTCAGTCAAACTCGAATTTCTCAGTAGTCTTAATTCATCAGTTCAGTCTTGATTTGTTTCATGTTAATGGCCACTCTACCACGATTATTCTTTGGCATTATTTAAATTACATCTATCATGGATGACGGTGCTAGTGAAGATCCAACATTTAGGTATGTCAAAGCGATAGGTTTTCTAGATTATAATTTGATTTCTACCGTATTGTCGCTCACCAGGCGGTGCCATTCATGCGTGGGTTTTGTGTCCATATGAAAGGATGGTCAAACTGACGTGTGAAAACTTTAAAATGTTCCGGCCAGACCCACTTTCCACTAGCGCCCCTAGCGGCGACTTGACTCGCGGTAATCCCCATTTAAGAATGAGTTATGCTAGCCCGGGCCGGGTAAAAATTGTCAATTTCTATATCTAGAAAGCGTTATAAATATGATCTCCGAGCTATAACGGTCTAGTCTAGCACCAGTCATCTTTATAAGCCCTAAAAGGTTATCTGGAAGTCATTGTAGCAATAAAAAACAACTTTGATATAAAAATGATTTATAAAAAATAGGCTTTGCAAGCATTTTTAATGTATTTGTAATTTCCATAACTGATAAAAATTAAATAAACTGACTTAGGCCCACTTGCACCACCCTGGGTTAGCCACTAATCCGGAGTAAAGCTGTCAAATTCCATTAAAAAAAACGCTTAACTCCGGGTTATGTGGCTAACCCCGGGTGGTGCAATTGGCCCTTAAAGTATTAACTAGTATTAAGTAGAAAAATAGATTGAAAATTAAGGTGAAATGAATCTAAAGACACCTCATTTGTTGTAGAGCGTGAAGCAGTGTATAAGGCGGCGTATGTGAGCGAAAGAACGCAATGGCGGTGCGTTGCGGTGCTGTGCGGTGCGGTGCGGTGCGATGCGGTGCGGTGCGCTGACATTTCAACGCGACGCCGCGCGACAGGCAGAGTCCTAGTCCGACTTTCCGAGTCTTAGTCCGACGAGAATTTTATGACGTAGGTATGTAAAAATAATTATTAAGAATGTTTACGAATTGTTTACTGTTGTCATACAAGTTACTATAAATTGAATTGATGACATTAATTGTTAGATGTTTAAAAATGTTGACGTGTTATATTTCAGTATTATTAATAAATAAGTATGAATATGAGTATGAGTAAACGTCATAATTTCATAGTTTGACGTTTGATATAACACTGAATCTTTGACAGTTAATTTGCTTGGAAGGGATGCGTGGTTTGATTATATGCTGCTTCGCTTTCTAACGAACCGCGTCGCCATCGCGTTAGTACGCCAAATCTTGCAAATAGGTTAAAAAGCGGTACCCAGGTATAAACCGGGAAAACGCTAGGAAGGACATTAACTGTGCATCCTAACCAGTGTAACATGAATTTAGACAGGATTGGACAATAGTAACTCGAGCGTTCCGCTCCGAATCATAAGCATTGTCTTATCGTCGTGCGCAGGCGCAGATAACCTAATACGCAGATACGCCACTATTTTAGTGAGACTTAGTATTTGTTGATCGAGCGAAGAGGACACCGCCGCCCACGACCACCGTCATCATTGTCATCAAATCGTCGTGCCACAGCGCCAAATTGATTTGTGAACTGTTATGTGATTTCTACTCAGATCGCAATCTCTTTCGATTGTAGTAGGAGAAAAAAATTATCCCAAACTTTCCATACATTTTTCAAACATACAATTTTATGTAGATGCCTACATTTCGTCACCGTCATACAAAGCTAGACTATGAAAAAATAGTAACGGAATAGGGAAAAATCTTAAGACACTTTTTTTCCAACTAGGATCGAAAAAGCTCGCGATTCTGAGTATAAATCACATAAAAATTCCATATAATTTAAACTATTCTGAGCCATACTGACATTAAATTGCAACGGTTCACTCATAACTCACGCATTTTTAATTCCAAAAATTCTATATCTAAAATAAAGTTAGGTAAGCACAACTTAAAATAAAAGCGCCCATTTATTTTTATTTTTTTAATCGCGCCACCCAACACGGGCTTTTTTTGTTTACCGGATGGCTCCATTACTCTATACTTGTATAACAACAAAATGTATTCACGAAATAAGGAAATTTGGCATAATTAAAAGAATTAAATGTTTTATTAATTGTTTTATTTTTAATTATTAATTTTAATTTTGACATATTTTGAAAAGCGGAATTAAGCTCTATAATTAAAAACTGGTTTGGTGTCTGTAAGCGAACTTTCACAAAGCGTGTCAAAAACGCCCAATGACCTGTGGTTGTTTTTTCATCAACGATTCCGTTTTCGTGCTGTATCTACAATACCGATGTTATCTTTGCAGTGGTTTTAGAAAGAGCAATTATATACTACGTAATAGTTTAAGTGTTATATTAAGTCGAATGGATTACGTGTTAAGAGTTTTTACTTATTCACTGTATTTTAGTGGGTAAGGTTAGGTTGGGTTAGGTTAGTTAGTTTACCTGGCATTAGGCCGGGGCTGCCGGAGGGCGTCGTGGATGTTCGCGATCCCATGGCGCCTTTGAAAGCGGCACAGAGGGTGAAACGCCGGAGTGGGGTTTAGTGGGTGCCCTCTCCTCCTCTCACTAAGAGAGGGGCAAAGAGCGGATGAGTTCCACATACCCCTTCACTATGGTCTTCCCGGGGCCGGAGGGACGATGCGTAACAGCTTTCCCCACTCCGTAAAAAAAAAGGTTAGCTAGTTTAAGTAGTAAGGTAGTCATTTTAAGTTAAGGTAGTAAGGTTTATAATGCCCTCCCAACTGATCTTAAAAATTTGCCAAACGATGCAATCTTCCTAAAACGGATAAGAAAATATCTCCTTGACATGGCCTTCTATAGTACTAACGAATATTTTGCAAAAATACCATCCCCAGCCCGTACAAACAGATAATGTGTTGCAGTAATGTATTATATTTTGACATATGTAACTCCCCCCCATTAAATTTACTATTTAAAAACTAATTTACCCTTTAACATTAACTTAAACTAACTTATTTAATTGGCCTTGTGATTCGTCTAGTTAGTGGACCCTAGTTTGTGACGCAGATAACCTTAGTTCTTTAAAGTGTGACAAGCTATGTTTCTGATTCCAAAACTTATTTATTATTACTATTATTAGAATACCTAACCATTAGTGAATGTATATATTTATTTATTTGATTAAGTCATTGAGAAATATTAATTAGTGAGAATGATTAATACAATTTAGAGATTGATTTCTTTTGATAACAATTTACTTGAAAGATGGTATTATTTGGCAAACTTTGTAGTACATGAGATAGATAATGATGATGGTGATAAAAAGTAGTATATAATATATTTATTACCATTGATTTAAATGATGTTTGACAAGGTTATTTAAACAGATTTAGCAAGATATTAGTTATATAATAATTTTCTTAGATAATTGAATATTTTTGGTGCATAAAATAGATAAATATAATCTTTAACGATAATCGAGATGGTAATCAAGTAATTAAACGTTTACAACAATTGAGAGAAGATCAGAGGCGTTTAAAGTGAGTATTCGTAGTAGGGAATTTACAAGATTATGATTTTCATATGTCAAAAGGGTAGTATTTTTAGTATGTGTGATCAATATATATTATGTATATAAATATAATTTATTAAAAGGTAATACTCTGCCACCCCTATTAGTCTCTCGATTATGGAGAAAGAGCTTTATTACTGGGCTAATCCCGAAACGTCCTATTCACTGAAAATTTGTCTTTAATACCTAACAGATACCACTCTGGCTTCAGCTACTAAACTCTTCCTCCACTGGATGCAGTCTGAGAGATCCTATCTAAACCCATCAGTTTATTATATATTATTCTTTTTCAATGGGGCTTCCTACAGTCCTGCCTATCCCTAACGAGTTGTAAGACTCTGCGAAAGGCTTTAGTAACGCTTCACTACCTAGTCACAGCCTGTGATAGATAAAGAAACGTTAAGTATCTATCATGTGATCCTACCTACTTTTGTTTTCTTATAGAACGAAACATACGACCCATTACCCAATTCTGTAAGTTTAATGCGTTATTTCTGAGTTTGTTAATGTAAATACGAAGTGCCTTAATTCAATTGCAAACAATCAACCTTTCAAAGTTTAATAGCTAAGTTCCGAGCATTTTTCTACTCATAACTTAAACAAAAGAGGATTCTGAACATCTTTTTGCTCATATCTCAGGAACTGCTCTTGCCTGTCCTGAGCCCTATGAACTTCACTATCTGTTATTCTAGAACAGCTTGTTCAAAACGTGATTATATGTAATAATAATTGTACAACCTTGTTGCAATATCAAACACCTCGTTGCTACACCATTAACTCAGGAATTAAAATAATGATTGTTCTAACAATAAATGGTTGAAAATACTATAAGTTAGGCATTTTGATTTAGCAATCGTAAAACCGTTAATTATAATATTCCTTTTTATTTTATATTTAATCCCATTTTATAAGTATTTTGTTACAATTAAAGTGCGAATGATTTTAGAGCCTAAAATTAAGAACTGAAATGATCCTATTGATATTTCTTCCTAAAATCTGTAATTTATGTCCATCAATGTTTATCTTTGGATGAAAAATGAAGCACTAATTTCATGATTCTAGAAGAGAGTAATATCAAACCGAGTTTTAAACCTTTCTAAAGATACCATTGATCTGCTCTGCTTGTCAATGATTTCTTCACAATAAAATTCTTAACTGAACCCCACCTAGATTCTAAAATCAACCCCTAACGGTGTGTGCGAAGTTACTCTAACATCCCCTTCCCTAATTTACACAAAACTACACAAGTCATACTTACCAGCGACTTGTGACATTTACTTTAATCGTGTTCCCTAAGTAAAATAACGTTCAGTCCGCGAAAACTGATGGTTTCAACCTATCGGCGTTATGTATCAGCCCCCTCAACCACGGCCGCAGCCGGAAGTGGTTAATAGGCCAGTTCTACCGTTAATACAGGACTGAGGATAGGTTTTAGGAAATATATAAATAAGGACCTATACTTCAGGCATCGCATGGGTTCCGTGAGTCCTGATCTCAGGATGGTTTGACTAAGAAACCCCCACTTTCGCCATGAAACAAACTGAAGCACAGGGGGAAATTCACCAGCCAATAAAAAGGCTATATTGGTGCCAGACACCCCAAATCTGGTCAACTTGGACTCAAGAATGTTTTCTTAACACAGCAAGTGAAAACAAACTTGTGGCGTACTTTGCGAACAGTGATTCTGGTTTTATAGATAATAAAAGTTTCTTAATAACAAATTACGTAACAACTTCCTCTTAATAAACTGAAAACTTCTTGGTCACCTTGATCCAAGTTCAAAACCACGGAAAGGATCTCTCCGTAAAGTTAAACAAAGACCATATTCCAAAACCTAACTCAACAATTATATTGCTAAGTCTAGCCCAGAACTTCGGTGCACCAGGAAATACCCCTTAATAGTATAAATGAAACGCTTGTAGTAAGAATCAAAGTCCGGCTTAACGCATGGAATTTTCTTCCTGCCTCAGCCTACAGAGACTCATTCTACAAGGAAATACCCCTTAATAATACAAATCAAATGCTAGTAGTAAAGATTCTCCAAAGGAGTCAAAGTCCGGCGTAACGCATAGAAATTAATCTTGCATTTCGCTTACAGTGACTTATCCTACAAGTCCAAAGTCGCAGGGATTTCTCCTAGCAAAGCTGAACCCAGAGAAAATATTTAGAGAAACTTTACTTACCAGAGCTCTTTCTTTCGTTACGACCAGTCTCACTGAGTGTCCCAGAATGAATGAATGCGCCGGGCCCGGCCCCGGCCTATTTATACCATCCCCGCTGACCGCGGCATCTGATCGAGTTTTGTACCATTTCATACGATTTGGTACCATCTCATACGATTCGGTGCCATTTCATACGATTTGGTACCATCTCATACGATTCGGTACCATTTCATACGATTCGGTGCCATTTCATACGATTTGGTACCATCTCATACGATTCGGTGCCATTTCATACTAAAACGTTCCTTTCAATACATTAGCGCTAAATCTTCATAATAAATTGGAATCTTCGTGTTGCATGCGACAATGCTGCAAGAAATCCAAGAAAAATCCTGACGCGGCTACCAGGGCATCATAACTCTCAAGGAGGTTTATATTAAACTAGCATTCTCCCAAAATCACTCTTAATGCTTAAGCAAGAAGGTTTATATTTACATGCCAAGTATACTCTAATACTTGATCCGCCCTAACGTGATCCACAATCTATGTCAATGAAAGACGTATCTTACTATGATTGTATTCAAAATTTATTCATGGTATGTTATTATTATGACTCATATTCCTATGGCTAATAGTCTATAAGGATTTTGTATTTAAACGTCACTTGAACGATGTTCAGCACAATCTGAACGCTATCTCTTTTCATCCCCTTTAATGTATCTCGCAAAAATGAGACGCAAACATTTTTTGTCTGTCACCTAGACGTAGTTGTTTTGACAGGGACATTACCAGGAGATTAGAAGTATCTAAGAGCCAAAACATATTTCGTTCAGCGATTCTTATAACATGATTTTAAGGATCTACAAATATATGGATGATTTAAAATATGATTTAAATTTTTCCCTCCTTTAATAATGATGCAATTATTGGCACGTTTTACGTATTTAAGATGAATTAGCCGGAATAATGTAAAGATTTTACATAAAACTTGGTTTCTAATGTAACTATCTTTCGCATGACAGCTACTTATTACTAAACGAAACGTTTCTGAAGCTATGAAGTGTCAAAACAATGTTTACACTAATGTTTGTCTATAATAAGTTTATTTCTTATTATTTCGATGGCTAAATTGAATAATGAATATAGTAAATGGAACCATAAATGTGACAAAGTGAATTCAAGTGAACCCAAAGTGTACTTGTTGGAATATGACGTGAAATCGTGACAAACACAACACCGGATTTTGTCAGGTTATTATTATGTTTATTTTGCTTTCTTTTGTATTTTGAATGAATCTCGCAGCCGAATTATGAGTATGATACCTGTACCGTCACAACCGCCCCCAATCGTAAGTTTTTTTAATGATGCACGGCTGTGGTTCATGAAAAACACTTCGATTTTCTAACTTTTCTATTATAGTTGTAAGAAAAATCTAGATCCGTCGGCAGTTTTCCCCCCTTAAATGCGTAATGAGTATTCCAATAATAAATGACCGTGAATGCTGCAGCATTGAAATGGGCCCATTAGAATTAAGACAATGAAACCTGAAAGCTTTTTCCCCAGAAACCAAGCTTTGTCAGAGATACTGGGTTGTGAGGCCAGCAGACCCTAATAGTCCAAATTTGTTCTTTCACCCTGGATACATCAAGCTTACTTCTGCCTCACCCAATGATCCACCGCCAAACAATGTACTCGGCACTAGTGAAACCACAAAAATTTCCCAAACAAAGCGAAGAGACCTTTAATTTTTATTGGTACGAAGCGTTCATTTCTCAGCTCCATTGCCAAAAATTCGAACCACATCTCTCTACCTCACCATTCCCAGCCATATGTTCTTGGTGCATGTCTTGTACATGGACTAAGACCACTCGACCCTTAAGCTTGCCTTCATTTTTTTTTTCGTTGAATAGCAAACTCAAAGTTTCACACACATAAACACCAAACTCGTGGTTAATACAACCAAATTGGTTGATAAATTGTCATAAGTAAAATGATTAATTAAAAACACTGTACACAGTATATTTGCTTCGCATTATTAAAACTGTGTCTTAAAATAAGACATCAAAATATATCGTAGGGTCCTCGCCTCTTTGACGATCACGGCCCTCAACAAATGTGTTATATCGAATGTATCTTAACCAAGACAAGGTGTGTGGAGTTTCGATATAGTTTTCATACCTTGTGTAGTATTGCTCTGCAAAATCTACCCTTGTTAAATGGGTCTAATCTTATATAAAAGATTACTAACCTACGTGATAAGACGTTGCAGAACAATTGTCCCCAACCACCCCATTACTTGTCCCCGCGCAAATACCGACTGAACTAGTCCGATTACATTCTAGCCTTTGTCTCTCTGTATCGATCCTTTTTCTCATAATGCATCCATCACCTTCACTGATCACATTTTCATTCATCATCTCATTTCCGACAATAGCATACATCTCTCTAATCACTTTCACTCAAATCATCATTCATTCCTCCTCTTTTACGCTTTCGCTTCGACCCATACAGCCAGCCAAAGACATGATATGTAATCAGTGTAAAACTCACTGTAAACTAATATACTGAGAATTAAAATTTCAAATTATTCACTATATTTAGGCAAAGTGCCTTTAAAATTGACCGAACGCACGCAATACCTAAAGTAGGTACAAAAAATATTGAACTCAATTTTAACCGAACCGCTTTTACGTCCGCTTTACCATTAATAAAGTATGAATAAGGACGTACTCATAAAAAATTAACATCTGTTATTATTTGTAACTATTTACTAACACACGATCCATCTTGTCGACTAACTACACTCATCTTTAATTACAAAATTAAAATCTTATTCCATTAATCCGTCTAATTAAATCATTGAACCAACATACAAACGTACCCACACATAAGTATATCAACATACTAGTGTACAACTCTAGAAGTCTAGACCATTTTAGTGTTCGTGAAACACACTTAGTTTTGCTCTTCCGTTCAATAATAATAATAATATCATATGGAGTAATGTATAATATCCATTTATATTGAGTTCAAAATCTGGGTATATGACGCCACTAAAATATTTAACTGCACAAGAAAAATCTATATTCACTATTAAATCGAAATTACGTAAATAAAACGATTTTGCCGATATAATTCGTCTTAGTTTGTTGCCGTAAAGTGTCGCCCTTTAGCTTTTTGAAGTAGGTACTTAAAAATCTTAAGGTACATATTTTATTACCGAAAATATGTTTATTGAAATAAATTGTATGACATAAATTTAATTAGTATAGTCCGAAACAATTTGACTCGTTACCTACACTCGTGTACGAATAATTATAAGTATGTACCTGTTGTACTCTGTTATATAAAAATGTAATTAAACCTTTAAGTGTATGAAAACGTATTTAACCGATTTATAGTGCTGAACCGATTCCATAAGTATCCGAAAATCATGTTTTATTCGAAGCACTAAACTCGCAATGAAAATATAACGTATATAAAAATATACGATGTTACGTATACCTATCGCTTCTATATTATGTACGTATGCATAACCACCGAACTAACTATAATATTACGCCAATAACCGTATTCGCATTGCACATAAAAATAACCTACGCTAATTGCTTCTCACTTGATTTCCAAAACTTTACTTCTTAATCAATCACTCTCCGTTTAACTATAACGTCTACCGAAACTAGTAAAAAATGTTACGTATTGCGTAAGTAACCGCAACGAAAACCCGCTCCTAGTCCCACGAAAGAAATAGAAGCTCTATTCAACAATCACCGATACCTCGGAATCGAATCGATGCAAACTCAATCAAACTTCCACCGACTAACCTAAGCAATCTGAGAAAAATCTTAACACCGCGTTCTACGTTTACTTTCGCATGTTACAGCGACATCTACCATGAAATTAGGTAAGCGTCGTAACTGGTTCTTATATGTATAACTATTTATTTATAAAGAAAATTACAAACACAATGATAATAAAAAAAAATCTAATCATAACAAAAACTAGGCTTCGTAATTTTCATTCTAAAGGAAAAGTAATTTTCTACTAGAGTTTTCATCGATATTGAGGACTACTAGCGCCATCTAGTTTTTCGGAGACTAACTTATGCCGCACGCATGAACGCACACGCTTATGCCGCAAAATGCCTTAATATAATTTTGAAATCATTACGCAAAAATGCCAAAATGCATTACGCCAAATAAGCACTTAAATGTACAAAAGCAACACATGCAACACAATATGCCTACCTAAGTATCTCAAGTGCTTGAGAAACGATTTACCGCACGTCATAAAATGTGTAAAAACAATGAATGTTTAAGCAGTGTTGAAAATTCTCCTCTTTGACAAGCCGGAGCTGACTCGTCTTTAGTTCAATTTGATAAGGAAAAATGCACTACGTTAACTTTCGCAAGGAAAACCTGCACACGCCACCTTCCACGAACGTCCTGCTAATAAAATTGAAATTTACTAAACCACCGTCCACACAGTTATATATTTAAGACAAAGAAATTAATTATATGATTGGCAAAATGATACAAATAAAACCTGAAACATTGTAACTATATATGTATACTCAAAGTTGCTGTCAGTCTAGGGTTCCTCACAATGTTCAATTTGTTGATTTAAATAATAATATAAGCTTAAAAAACTTTTAAACCCTTGTAAAATGTATATAAAATTAAAAATTGGAAGTCCTGTAAACATATGACACATTAAAAAAATACAAAAAGTATTACTTAGGTACACCAGGATTTGAACCCAGTCAGGTAGACTTCATTCAATACAACATTTCATTGATCAACTTAGCCATATCGACTTAATCAATTAAAGGGAATTTAGCTATCTAAAGGAACCTATTTTTATTTCTCTTCATTTAGTATTTTTGCGATAGAGAATGTCAACATTTTATGTTTCACACTAAACTTAAGAAATCACTCAAAATTGTGGAATTGTTTTAAAACTGCCACTAGAATAAAATTGACATGTAGAAAATGTAACATGTACCTAAAATATTTGTTATAAAAACCCCGTCAATTCGTGATTTAATTTCAGTCAATAAAAATAACTTGCATGCTAATAATATTGTGTACATACCCTGCACCATACTGGAATCTTGATCTGCTGATATGAAAACACTCTCGCAGCACATTAATATTCATCAAAAAACTTATCCAGTATATTCTTTATTATTTAATAAACGCTACTACACTCGTGTTATTTGTATACTACATCAAAACTTAATGGTTTTCTTTTCTTCGCTGATGTCCAAAATAAACCACGTCTGCTGTCCTCATCTTGTACTGCCGCTTGCTTCCCTCGTAGTGATCCTTATTTGAAGTCTATCGAAACCATGGTTGATCCACCTTCGAAAAACTCAGCCACGAAGCCATGTTCCATCCGCTTTTCTAGCTACCACTAACTTTTCTTTTGTCGTCAACTGTTCTGACATATTTATTCAAAACAGAATCTTCCACAGCCAAACACTAAGTACACAATCAAACGCTTCACTGTTTCCACACTTTAAATCACTTCACTATCTGTTATTACACTTTACACTAAACACTTTCTCTCTTTTCGTAATAAATTAAAATCACACGCGAACTAAATAAGTAAAATAAGTTATTTCAACTTGATTCTCCCGACAACTGAACTCCACTCCACTTGACAAGTTGACATTCGCTTAGTATTGCTAGTTTTGAAAATGCGCCACGTTCGAACTTCACCAAACGATGGAGCTATTAAACGAAACATAATTATTTTAAAACCGTGTATGTGTGACGTATTATTTTAATTTAAAATAAAGTATCAAGGAGAATATATGTTTTTATACGATAAAATATGCATAAATAGTGAATTTTATTCATTTTGTACATAGACATTTCGATGGGTCGATGCCGGAACGTTAAAAAGAATGGCTCAAACAAAATATTTCATTTGACAATACGGGTCCTTGTCAAATCTGTCATTTACCTAACAATAATGGCTGCCATTTTTTCTTCCTGCGCAAGATCAACTATTTGAATTATTTAATATGGCTCGATTCTTATTGCGATTGAAGAGAAATAGTACATATTTTAGACGGTGCTTTAGTAAGGATACTTTTAAAGTGCCTAGCTCAGTTCTATTGTGCTAAAACAGTTAATTATATTTACCAACAACTTGTTTCAACGTTCAACAAACTTCATTGATGATCAATCCAACTTAAAGCCGAAAGTATTGAATTGAACAACTTTAGGTAAGTCAATTTATTATTTACTAAATAACCCGCTCGTTTCATCACTATGTTTTATCACGTATCAACCCTGGAGGGAATAATTGTTATCATTGAAAGCTAATCATTAGTTAAACTTCTGTAAAGCTTAGATGTTTGATACTGTGATATAATTTATTACCATATTAAAATACCAAAAGTTTTTTATACTTCATTGTTTTCATGATATTTACCTAGTATCTCTCATTTTAATCAATTATGTCTGTATTTTTCAGCTATGACAACAATATCTGTTATCCTAACCAACCATATCTGGAAAACCCACCGCAAGAACCAATTGTTATTGAAGTGAAATCTGTATAACATACAAAACACACGTAAGTAGTACCAATCTTCTATTGAAACCTAGCTTTAAACTTAGCCATACTAAACTCAAATGTTTGAAATTTTTCATCACTCTCTAATTCTGACAACATAAATTTTTATTCTATTCTTATTGTTTCACAATAACTTGTCATTGTTGATAAAGAGATTGTTATTAGAGATGCTTAGGGACATATTACCGTTACCAAAGCTTACATATTTTTAATATTTTAAAATTGTATATTTTCAGGGGACGATCCTGATACCAGATCACAGATATTCAGAAAATTCGCTATAACATATGTATGACTGTTACTATTCAAGACAGGTAATTCATTTATTTATTTGATAAATAGTAGACAAGCTTTTACAAGATCTTATGTTTTAACATCTCATCGCAGTAATCTGAGTTTCTGCTAACCCTGATAAAACAAATCATGGTCCTACCGAACTATTGACTATCTTTGAAAGTAAAATATGTTGGAAGGTTCATGTATGTTTATTAACCTATGCACACATACATACGAACTTGAAGAGGCATATCAAGCAAGAGTAGTATATCACTCTGTTTGACAGACATATTTACTTGAAGTGGTGTATCATTTAGTTCTCTGAGTAATTGTACTTCACCCTAGCTTGAGGCATTTAATTTTGAAGAGATACTTTAACTAACTACTCTCTGCACAGTAATGTATCGTAAACGCATTGTATAAGAATATTTGTAATACCAATGTTCGCCCCCATTTGTTTAGTACCGACTGCAGCAAACAAATTCTCTGACTATCTGAGTATAAAGGAAAACATTCGCATTATAATAATTGAAAATGCGCCCCCTGTTTGTTTAGCCTCTACAAATCCTAACAATCATCATCATATTTGTTAAAATAAGAAAATAGAAAACTTCTAAGTTATATTGTGTATTGATTTAAAGAATAAACACTAGCCGTCAACAGAAGGCGTCACTGTCTATGCATCATTCTCATATGCAACTACAGATCTCTTGCAAAAGTCTAATTGGATTTTATACGCCCCCTAGATACTCAAACTATATTACACTTATAAATTTAGCTGTATTGATAAATATTTAAGGATATTCATACATGAAGGAATCAAACCTGTATACCTACTCTTACTGTAACTTATCTACATACTGATATTACTGATATCAACTGTATATAGTTTCTCAAACTAGGTTTCCAGTTTTTCTACTAAATATTAGACTTAACAGCATACTAATCGATAACCTGTGTTTAATTTCAGACACGGCTCTCCTAGCAGATGTCAATACAAGAAAATATTCAAGAGGGACCGATATTCAAACATGAAAAACGAACCACGACGAAACTACTTTCTGTACTAATGTATTTCCAAAATCTATTCTAGTCTAGATTTAAGCTTGGTTGTTACGTAAAATAGATTGATTTTTAAACTAGTTGAAAAATAAATAATTGTTCGATTGGCATGTTATTTAACGACTATATAGTATAGTATGTATTTATGTGTTTAAGAATCAGAAACAAGCCCGCTGACACCCTCCTTTTTCACGTACAACAAAATGTGACACGAAGGCCACTTTAAAACTAAATAAGTACTTAAATAAATTTTGTTTTAATATTGAAATGAAATACTTTAAAAAATGATATACTTTAAATAAAATAAATAAGCCATGTCGTATCAAAAGGTCAAAGCGCTGGCGCAGGACAGAGAGAGCTGGAAGATACTCCACCGACAAGAGTGAAAAACTCTTAAGTTTATGATGATGATACTTTAAATTATGACATTGCCATTCAAATTTTGATCATGGCTCATCATTATGTATCGTTGAGGCTACTCTAAGATAAGTAAGATTATATTTAAAATGGAAACAAGTGTGTAACACAATCCTGGTCCACGGCTTCTCAAAATGTAACTCCCCCCCATTAAATTTACTATTTAAAAACTAATTTACCCTTTAACATTAACTTAAACTAACTTATTTAATTGGCCTTGTGATTCGTCTAGTTAGTGGACCCTAGTTTGTGACGCAGATAACCTTAGTTCTTTAAAGTGTGACAAGCTATGTTTCTGATTCCAAAACTTATTTATTATTACTATTATTAGAATACCTAACCATTAGTGAATGTATATATTTATTTATTTGATTAAGTCATTGAGAAATATTAATTAGTGAGAATGATTAATACAATTTAGAGATTGATTTCTTTTGATAACAATTTACTTGAAAGATGGTATTATTTGGCAAACTTTGTAGTACATGAGATAGATAATGATGATGGTGATAAAAAGTAGTATATAATATATTTATTACCATTGATTTAAATGATGTTTGACAAGGTTATTTAAACAGATTTAGCAAGATATTAGTTATATAATAATTTTCTTAGATAATTGAATATTTTTGGTGCATAAAATAGATAAATATAATCTTTAACGATAATCGAGATGGTAATCAAGTAATTAAACGTTTACAACAATTGAGAGAAGATCAGAGGCGTTTAAAGTGAGTATTCGTAGTAGGGAATTTACAAGATTATGATTTTCATATGTCAAAAGGGTAGTATTTTTAGTATGTGTGATCAATATATATTATGTATATAAATATAATTTATTAAAAGGTAATACTCTGCCACCCCTATTAGTCTCTCGATTATGGAGAAAGAGCTTTATTACTGGGCTAATCCCGAAACGTCCTATTCACTGAAAATTTGTCTTTAATACCTAACAGATACCACTCTGGCTTCAGCTACTAAACTCTTCCTCCACTGGATGCAGTCTGAGAGATCCTATCTAAACCCATCAGTTTATTATATATTATTCTTTTTCAATGGGGCTTCCTACAGTCCTGCCTATCCCTAACGAGTTGTAAGACTCTGCGAAAGGCTTTAGTAACGCTTCACTACCTAGTCACAGCCTGTGATAGATAAAGAAACGTTAAGTATCTATCATGTGATCCTACCTACTTTTGTTTTCTTATAGAACGAAACATACGACCCATTACCCAATTCTGTAAGTTTAATGCGTTATTTCTGAGTTTGTTAATGTAAATACGAAGTGCCTTAATTCAATTGCAAACAATCAACCTTTCAAAGTTTAATAGCTAAGTTCCGAGCATTTTTCTACTCATAACTTAAACAAAAGAGGATTCTGAACATCTTTTTGCTCATATCTCAGGAACTGCTCTTGCCTGTCCTGAGCCCTATGAACTTCACTATCTGTTATTCTAGAACAGCTTGTTCAAAACGTGATTATATGTAATAATAATTGTACAACCTTGTTGCAATATCAAACACCTCGTTGCTACACCATTAACTCAGGAATTAAAATAATGATTGTTCTAACAATAAATGGTTGAAAATACTATAAGTTAGGCATTTTGATTTAGCAATCGTAAAACCGTTAATTATAATATTCCTTTTTATTTTATATTTAATCCCATTTTATAAGTATTTTGTTACAATTAAAGTGCGAATGATTTTAGAGCCTAAAATTAAGAACTGAAATGATCCTATTGATATTTCTTCCTAAAATCTGTAATTTATGTCCATCAATGTTTATCTTTGGATGAAAAATGAAGCACTAATTTCATGATTCTAGAAGAGAGTAATATCAAACCGAGTTTTAAACCTTTCTAAAGATACCATTGATCTGCTCTGCTTGTCAATGATTTCTTCACAATAAAATTCTTAACTGAACCCCACCTAGATTCTAAAATCAACCCCTAACGGTGTGTGCGAAGTTACTCTAACATCCCCTTCCCTAATTTACACAAAACTACACAAGTCATACTTACCAGCGACTTGTGACATTTACTTTAATCGTGTTCCCTAAGTAAAATAACGTTCAGTCCGCGAAAACTGATGGTTTCAACCTATCGGCGTTATGTATCAGCCCCCTCAACCACGGCCGCAGCCGGAAGTGGTTAATAGGCCAGTTCTACCGTTAATACAGGACTGAGGATAGGTTTTAGGAAATATATAAATAAGGACCTATACTTCAGGCATCGCATGGGTTCCGTGAGTCCTGATCTCAGGATGGTTTGACTAAGAAACCCCCACTTTCGCCATGAAACAAACTGAAGCACAGGGGGAAATTCACCAGCCAATAAAAAGGCTATATTGGTGCCAGACACCCCAAATCTGGTCAACTTGGACTCAAGAATGTTTTCTTAACACAGCAAGTGAAAACAAACTTGTGGCGTACTTTGCGAACAGTGATTCTGGTTTTATAGATAATAAAAGTTTCTTAATAACAAATTACGTAACAACTTCCTCTTAATAAACTGAAAACTTCTTGGTCACCTTGATCCAAGTTCAAAACCACGGAAAGGATCTCTCCGTAAAGTTAAACAAAGACCATATTCCAAAACCTAACTCAACAATTATATTGCTAAGTCTAGCCCAGAACTTCGGTGCACCAGGAAATACCCCTTAATAGTATAAATGAAACGCTTGTAGTAAGAATCAAAGTCCGGCTTAACGCATGGAATTTTCTTCCTGCCTCAGCCTACAGAGACTCATTCTACAAGGAAATACCCCTTAATAATACAAATCAAATGCTAGTAGTAAAGATTCTCCAAAGGAGTCAAAGTCCGGCGTAACGCATAGAAATTAATCTTGCATTTCGCTTACAGTGACTTATCCTACAAGTCCAAAGTCGCAGGGATTTCTCCTAGCAAAGCTGAACCCAGAGAAAATATTTAGAGAAACTTTACTTACCAGAGCTCTTTCTTTCGTTACGACCAGTCTCACTGAGTGTCCCAGAATGAATGAATGCGCCGGGCCCGGCCCCGGCCTATTTATACCATCCCCGCTGACCGCGGCATCTGATCGAGTTTTGTACCATTTCATACGATTTGGTACCATCTCATACGATTCGGTGCCATTTCATACGATTTGGTACCATCTCATACGATTCGGTACCATTTCATACGATTCGGTGCCATTTCATACGATTTGGTACCATCTCATACGATTCGGTGCCATTTCATACTAAAACGTTCCTTTCAATACATTAGCGCTAAATCTTCATAATAAATTGGAATCTTCGTGTTGCATGCGACAATGCTGCAAGAAATCCAAGAAAAATCCTGACGCGGCTACCAGGGCATCATAACTCTCAAGGAGGTTTATATTAAACTAGCATTCTCCCAAAATCACTCTTAATGCTTAAGCAAGAAGGTTTATATTTACATGCCAAGTATACTCTAATACTTGATCCGCCCTAACGTGATCCACAATCTATGTCAATGAAAGACGTATCTTACTATGATTGTATTCAAAATTTATTCATGGTATGTTATTATTATGACTCATATTCCTATGGCTAATAGTCTATAAGGATTTTGTATTTAAACGTCACTTGAACGATGTTCAGCACAATCTGAACGCTATCTCTTTTCATCCCCTTTAATGTATCTCGCAAAAATGAGACGCAAACATTTTTTGTCTGTCACCTAGACGTAGTTGTTTTGACAGGGACATTACCAGGAGATTAGAAGTATCTAAGAGCCAAAACATATTTCGTTCAGCGATTCTTATAACATGATTTTAAGGATCTACAAATATATGGATGATTTAAAATATGATTTAAATTTTTCCCTCCTTTAATAATGATGCAATTATTGGCACGTTTTACGTATTTAAGATGAATTAGCCGGAATAATGTAAAGATTTTACATAAAACTTGGTTTCTAATGTAACTATCTTTCGCATGACAGCTACTTATTACTAAACGAAACGTTTCTGAAGCTATGAAGTGTCAAAACAATGTTTACACTAATGTTTGTCTATAATAAGTTTATTTCTTATTATTTCGATGGCTAAATTGAATAATGAATATAGTAAATGGAACCATAAATGTGACAAAGTGAATTCAAGTGAACCCAAAGTGTACTTGTTGGAATATGACGTGAAATCGTGACAAACACAACACCGGATTTTGTCAGGTTATTATTATGTTTATTTTGCTTTCTTTTGTATTTTGAATGAATCTCGCAGCCGAATTATGAGTATGATACCTGTACCGTCACACATACTTAATTTAATAACGAGAAAATTGAATCCTATTGTAATCTTTAGAAATAATTGAACTGTAATCTAATTGCTAATATACCTGTGTTCTTACTAAATGTAATTGTGTGACGTGTAAATTATATTGACATTTACCAATAAAATATCTGAATCTGAATCTGTTAAGTAGAGTTTTACATATTCACTGTATTTTAGTGGGATACTACCAATAAGCAAAAACTCGTCGACCGTAGGAAAAATTAGTTTACTGGTCATGGAAATCCCTGTCGGTCAATGATATGTGCTTGTTTTTGGAAAAACCTAGTTACCTCTTCTTCGATTGTCGATAAAGTTCATAAACAGCGTGCGTAGCCAAGATGCCAATCTCTCAGGCTACGTATCGTATCTTAGTTATTTCTGTCTATCACTCTTCCTTATTAGTGCGACATGACAGTGCGTTTCGTTCTCGACGAGCGTTAGCGACGCACGCGGGATATACTAATAATAATGTTTTTGTCAAAAATTTAATTTTTGATACAGCTTTTATCGCTGACTGTACTATGTATAATACCGGCATCCAACCTATACACCGTGACCGTTAATATCCCGAAATATTTTTACGGTGTACTCCTGACTACATTGAAGGATAATGTATGATGTCTTATGAAATTATCTGGATTTGGCTTAGTTTCAGAGATAGGTAGGTTTATATCTTTCTCTAAATCTTTTCTTCGTCATAACTCGTACAAAAACGGATTTTTAGGCTGCAGTTTTAGTTTTGACATACATGTTGACTAATACCTATTAGAAAAAAAATTAAAAAACTTCGCAAAAAAAAAACTCCTAAACAAAAAAAATTATAAAAAAACTTTAATACTCTTTTTTTATTATGATTTACTAATGGCCATGCGTAAAAGTCACCTAAGCTCAAAAGCTAAAGGTCAGCTAAGCTGTGCCCATACCTTTTTCCTTTGTCAGTGCCTAATTCTGTATTTCATGTTCATTGTTTTGTTCAAGGAAATAAACGATTTGTATTTTTGTATTTTGTATTTTTAAAAGTACATATACGAAATAAAAAAATTGTATAATTTTTTTTGTCAAATAATGAAAAAAGTTGTATACATTTAGGTACATTTTTTTGCTTCTTTTAACGTCCAGAATACATGGTTAAAAATTTTCGGGTTATTTACGGTTATGTACGGTACGGTTAGCTTATTCGAATAACGAGAAGTTAGTTTCAGCTTGCAAGATTTGACCCTAACAAACACACATTACATCGCAAATTAAATAAAAGCACTATTTCTATAGGAATCACAGAGCACGGACCTCTTCAGTGTGACAAGGCGCGTCGCCCTACGACTTCCAATCTCTTTGATAGGTGTTCATGGTTAAGCCCTGTGTGGTTTCCATGAGTTCAACGTAACTGTACTCTATAGCGACTGCGTGATTCGATAGTGTTTCCATCTTGCTCGTTCTCAACTGGTGGTAAGATACGAACACTATCGAATCGCGCATTCGCTATCGAGTACGGTGACATAGAACCCTGATCGTGCGTGTAACTGGGGGTGCCGATGTGTTGCCTAATTTTATTCAGTCTTCGCCTGCAGGTATTGTTTGCGCAAATATGCGCAATACTGTTTATTCCTCTTATAAACTATAAGGCATGCCCTCTATAAAGAACTTCACTCATTTTCACATAAGTACATAAGCTTTTTTCAACTAAAAAACTGCATGATACACTAACCTCTGAATGTCAACTTAGGACCAGTGAAGGACAACGACAGCTGTCTAGAGGCCGGGTGCCTAGCCAAGATGCCAATCGCTCACGCTCAGTCGCTAACGAAACGCAACTGTCATTGTCACACTAATAAAGAAGAGTGATAGAGAGAGGTAGCTACGATACGTTATTAAGCGTGAGTAGAGTCAATCAATCGATATTTGTGTTTTATGGCTCCATCAAGGCCTTGATGATTCTGCCAATGTCAAGGTTAGATAAGACACGGCAAATGTATTATTACGTAGTATTTCTCAAGTACCTAAAATGAAACAAACTACTTAAGCTGTCTAGTGGTGTTACCTTTCGTGTTTTTTTCACCGGATGGGCTCATCGGAAGATCAGCGCTGGAAGTCCCCAGCATTATGCTGAGATGTGTCCATTTCGTGGCACTTCTTTAATCTTGGCAATTTTTCTGTTAATTGTCATTGTACTGTATATTTCGTGTGTCCGCGAATAAATTATTTCTATTCTATTCTAGAGTCTGACTCTGCTAAGTTTTATAGATTTTAGTAGTACAGACTGTGAAAGTGTCAAGTAAATAAACGTCATAATTTCATACCGTGCCTTTACATGCTCGGGCTCTCGGCCGAATGTTTCGGCCATGTTAGTACACGATCATTCGAGACAGACTATATAGATTAAGTTTAAGCCAGACCATCAGGACCACCAGGCCGAGAGCCCAAGAGTAAAAGCACCAATAGAAGTATGACGTTTAAAATAACACTTTAAATTTTGACTGTTTATTTGGTTGGAAGAGATAACGTCATTTGACTCCAAAGTTTTCTAGATTTTGGTAGCATAGACTAAAAGTGTTTGACCCTCTAGGGCGCGTCCGCGCTGACCGGCGGCTTGTTAAGAGTCTAGAATTCTTAGAGTGAAGTATGGCACCATCTGACAGAAAGCATGAAACTTAGCATGAATGTAGCTTATAGGGATTTAAAAAAAAGTGGAAACAACTTTTCTCGTGACCTTTTCTCTTCTTTTGTATCCAGGTTGCAGTTTTACGCGTTTTATATAAAAACGGCAAAGGTTACAGCAAAAGCGTGAACGAGTTAATTATTTTTCATTGAATTGTTTATAATAGTTGCTATGGAACTATGCAGCTAGGACTTATAGTTTTTAAAATATGCGATGCGGAATTACGGGCTCTGACGCAAAAAGTGACTGACCGCCCGCGTCGCCGTCGCTTTTCCCCACATTTTGTACTTGCATTTCGTACTTATATTTAACATTGTAATGGTAAGGACAAAAATTGGTACATATAAATAAAACTTCTGCAAGTAGTTTATACCAATTTTATTATTCGCAATCTCAATACAGGGATTTCACGCATACTTACGCATTTTTTTCCGTCTGTACAACAAATTATGTCGATGACTAGACAAAAAGACTATGTGTAGACGACGTTACTCTTCGAAAAAAAATGAGCGGTTCTCGGGTAAAAAAGCCGTACGACGAAAAGCTATAAACAGACGAACGAACCTGCGTCCTACCAGACTAAGGTCACGGTTCGGTACGAGCGTCTGATGAGGTCACATATTTTATATCATGAAAACGCATAAATGCTTTTTGATTATGAAGGTACCAATTAGGTACAACATTTTTAACATATTACATTTACTAAAAACCTATGGGATAATTGCAAAATATAACACACCTGCCATTCTAGCTGTCAGGTAGTCAGAATATCAGTTAAACCCAACTGATTTTCGTATGAACTTTAATTACGCGGAGGTACAAGGTTGTCTGGAAGAGATCGCTCTTTAGCGATAAGACCGCCTGTTGTTTGCCTCTTTTTCATGTGTAATCTATACCAGTTTGTGTTATTTTTGTTGTTTTGAGGTGCAATAAAGAGTTATTGTATTGTATTGTACAATTTTTTTTAATAGACTGTGCGCAGAGCAATCGCCCCAAGCGCTTCTCACTCATGATTATGGGGCGCGGACCGTCCCGATACATGTCGAGCTATTTTCGACTTTATAGACGTGAGTAACCCGATCTAAGTATATTTAACCTTTTGGCCGCCGGACCCTGTTCGCCAAGACGCTCACTCACACGCCAGAGCAAATTTTAAGTAAACAACTAATAAAAAGTTTAGGGATTGCAAATAGTGATATCGATATTCATAATTAAAGGTGGAATTCTTCTCAATTTGCCTTTTTTTATTTCCAAACTTAGATTTCTCTCAAAATTTCTAAACTAAACAGATTTACTATACAAGAAAATGTTGAAAATAAAGGACTTTATCATGAAAAACAACCACTAAACATTATCGAATCATGAAGTAATATCACCGCACTAGTCTGTACGAGTAGTCTTCTATACATGTCAACGGCGCGCAGGGCACGTCTTTAGTTCCGACTGACAAATACTGTTTACGCGCGAGTTAAGTAATAATAGCGTCTGAGTCAACGGCATAAGCGCTTGTCGGTACGTAAACTTTATAAACCATAAGATTAGGGACGCGCATCGTGTCTCGATAAATTTACATACTTACCGGAGGGTTTTCGGAGAAAACTAACAGGTGGATTTAATAATATATATATATATATACAGTATGTATCAGAATGAAAGGCAAAACAAGAAACCCGTTAATGTTTAGATCATAAATATGAGCATGGTACTTACCTAATTCATCAAAAATACGACAGGTTTTACGTGAGGTATAAAAATATACATTTATTATTATTGTGTAGCACCTCCCCTGTATTATTTGTTTACAATCTTATAAATGACATTTCTTAAATTACCAACTGACAGACAGGCGTCAAACCTTGTTGAAGTTTGGATTTTTACCTAGTTACAAACAAATAGTTAACAAAGCGCTTGCGCGTTGCCTATGACTACAGCCATTATTAAAATAATTACCTAGGTTACTTATAAACAGAACTCAAAGCGCATGTGTATTGACATAACAACGTTAATGTTAATTAGTTGCCCCTAGCTACATATCAACAGTACGCAATACGCATGCACTGTCAAAAATCAAAAACGTAAACAAACCCTATAGGATGTTACAAAAACCATTAACCGACTGCAAAAATATGGTCTTCGAGTAATTCATTTAGTAATTTTATGCCATAAAACATGTATTTAGGCACGTGAAATGCACGTCATTACATTGTACTCGAGTTCCCCGTCAACCAGTTTTAAGGTTTGCTCTTCGTTGTGATACATACTGTATATATCGGTTATATATATATATATATATATATATATATATATATATATATATATATATATATATATATATATATATATATATATATATATATCGAGTTAAAATGTAGACCTCCGCTGTCACTGCGGTCAATAATTTATTCGGCAAATAAACCGCAATGGACAATTTACTGAAGAAGCTGCCTAAACTTTATCCATTATTATGCCTTTTTTTTTCTACATATACCTACTTACTACGAGTAGTTACCAACAATGACAATAATTGGCAATTAAATGTTTGAACGCTTAAATAAAACCAGATTCGTGAAAACATATTCATTTTAAAAACTTGCACATCAATTGAACTTTCCCATCCCTAGCTGTCTTTTATACATGCCAACGGCGACAGTGACACGGAAAAATGTAGAAATTATAAGCATATTTTTTAAATCCTTTATTATGAAACAATGGATTCATATACCTGCTTAAAAAGTAAATGTATGAAAAAACAAAGGGTCAACAAGTTGACACGAGTACAAAATAATTTTTAAATTCTATTATTTTACCATTTAGTAAGCGGTTGAAACTTTGTCTTGTATACAAGACGACGGCGTTAGTGTATCGTACTATCGTTGTCTTGTATAGGTGACAACGGCGGTCAAAGGGTTAATATGTCTAATACTCACGGGAGTTTTCTATTTAAAAATGAATTAAAACGTTTACTACATTTAATAAATGATTTGATTCGTGCTTTACAATTGTTCTTTTACTTTCTTTTTACAGAGCTATGATCTGTGCTATGATCTGGCTGTGATCAAAAAGCATACAAACAATGTATTTATTCTTTAGTAAAAGGTTAAGGGCGGATTAACTTTATCATCAAGGTATCAAATTGGTTCCTTCTACTAGACTGGCAGTCCTCAACTGTGCGCTTTTCCCGAAACTTCCTGCCTCGCACAGCTAAACTGTGGAACGAACTGTCGCCAGCGGTGTTTCCGGACCGATACGACCTTCAAACCTTCAAGAAAAGAGCGTACTCCCACCTTAAAGGCCGGCAACGCACTTGCGACACCTCTGGTGTTGCGGGTGTCCATGGACGACGTTAATCGCTTACCATCAGGCGATTCGTTTGCTCGTTTGCCCCCTATAGCATAAAAAAAGGGCCTCGTAATGTGCTACTCTGTGCAAAACCTTTTTGACAGAAATAACCATTCTCAAGCATATTCGTGTATGTTT
The DNA here is from genome assembly GCA_949128165.1 of Lathronympha strigana. NCBI lineage: Eukaryota > Metazoa > Arthropoda > Insecta > Lepidoptera > Tortricidae > Lathronympha > Lathronympha strigana. The sequence goes on along the minus strand of OX421926.1, from coordinate 7,801,042 downwards.
ATTTAAATTGCTCGCAAATGTATTCAAATGAATGCAAATTTTAAAATGGTTAGCGTTTAACTCTCATATGAGTTTTTAAATGTGCTTTTAATTGGTCTACTAACAAAAAGCGTTTCTCACATATTTCACAAGCATGTTGTTTTACACCTATGTGGGTTAATTTATGTTTATTTAAAGTACTCAGATGCATGAACGCTTTTTGGCAGAATCCACAAATGTAACGTTTTACGCCTTTGTGTAGCCGCCTATGTGAGTGTAAACTAGCTAATTGTGTAAATCGCCTTTTGCAGCTTTCACACTCGTAAGGTTTTTCACCAGTGTGTAGTTTTATATGAGCGTGTAGACTTTGCAAGTGCGTAAACTGCCTTGTACAAATTGTACAGGAATAAGGCCGCTCTCCTGTATGAATCCGTTTATGCACATTTAAAGTACCCGAAGTAGTAAACTTCATATTACATATTTCACATTGGTATTTACGTTCTCCTGTATGAATTCTTCTATGTATCCTTAAAGATTGGAATTCCTTGAACCGCTTATTACATATAACGCACGAGTATGTTTTCCTGGCAGCGTGAATTATTTTATGTTTTAGTAAATATTGTAAACGCTTGAAGTCTTTCTGGCATATTTCACAGGTGAATTTCCCATTTCCATTGCAATGTACTAATTTTTTATGAAGTTTAACGTAGTCTGCTCTCGCAAACGCTTTTTTACATATCTCGCAAAAGTATGATTTTTGTCCAGTATGCTTTACTTCATGTCTGATTAAGTCTCGTTCAAGTTTGAAAACTTTTTTGCAAAATATGCAGGTATAAGGCTTTTTACGCGTATGAGGGCGTATATCTACAGCAACTTTTGAATTATTTTGTAATATATGAGACTTTTCTTGTAGATGGACTTTAAAATGTCTAACTAAGCTATGTTTATGAAGAAACGTTTGATCGCATGTGTCGCATACGTAAGTGTTTGTGTTTTTCTGCTGTGGTCCATATTGCTGACTGCTCAATACACTTTTGGTCTTGGGATCGCCTGGAAGCCTCTCGAGTCTTACAAAGCAGTCGCGGATCAAGAAGCTTGATTTTTCTGAAAATGAAAAGAAACATGAAATTTAATTTCATTATACGAGTATATTCGAATACTGTATTCAGAATTTTAATAGATAATGTAAACGATGGTTGATAAAAATCGGTAATTTTTTACCTCACAATGTGGTACAGTCGCCATATATAGGAGCGTCCGAGGCGTTCAAAATATCTGAACAAGCACTCTAACGTCTTGACAATAGAGGCGTGTTCAGATATTTTTGACCACTTCCGACGCTCCGATATATCTGATGGCGACTGTACATTTAGCCCGAAAACGTCACGTAGAATGTGCGTACAAATACGAATTCAAGGCTTACATAAAAAGATTCCATAAGAAAGAGGTTCGATATTATAACCCCAAAAAGTTAAAGTAGTAGGTACGTCTAATCTAGGTCTAAGCCGCGGTCATTTTCACAAATTGCACAATAACGTCAACAATAAAAATTACTCACCATCTGTAGCATGCTTGTCATTCTGTTCTATGCTGGGTATATGGATATGGCTAATGGCATGTTGTATCAAACATGATTTTCTAGCGAATCTCTCGCCACAAAGATCACATATCCATTTCTTAGAGTCAACTCTAGCATTTATTTTATTAGAAGTTGTGTTCTCATGTGGAGGGCACCTGTTGGCGGCGATTGCCTCGTGGTGATGGAGGCGCTCGAGCTTTACGGAGCAGTCCTTCAGGCGTTTGAGGGCGCGGGCGCGCACTTGCACCGGCATGGCGGACCAACCGCCTGCGTCAGCTAGCGTCCAGCCTTTATACAAAAACAATACAATAACATCACACTGCTGAGTTAGCTCTGGGCGTATATCCAAGTCATTAATTTTTCCACTTTTCCTTTCATTCTAAAATCGGTATCGTTCGCAAACGTTACTGTTTAAAAATAATAGTTGAATATAGATAAGATAAGATAAGATAATTTTATTAAGCTCAAAACGTATACACTTCAAACATACAATATGGGGTAGTGCATTGTTAGTGGTGAATTCTCAATCAACTTGAGGCTCCACTTGCCCATTAAGTACTTTCTTACGGTGTGGTCTTGGTAGCTCAGTTGGCAGAGCGTTGAGCGTGTATCCCAGAGTCGCGGGTTCGGGTCCCACCCGGAATCATGAATTATTACACTTTTCCATTATTTTTAAGAAATTTAGTATCATTTCTACTTAAAAATAATTGAAAACTAATTTAACAAAGTTTTGGGTGGTAATTATTTTATGTGTCAATTAGCTATACAATGCTTTATTCAGTATTGTGAAGCAGACTGGGATTAATGGCGACATCTTGATAATCTACAAACATTATTTCTTAATTTAATACAAAAAAATCTGCGACTCCAAGTTTTATCAAAATACATATGAGGCTTGTCTGTTCTATCTAAATATATAAAACAGTCGCCTTAAACTGACAGACCACATACAGTTGAAGCTCTTTAAATTTGAAGACTAGTTAGCGTACTTACTGCGAACCGCCAGTGTTACATCTGGCCGATGTGGATGCTCCGGGCCCAGCACAAGCTCATCCTTGACTGCATGCTCATTGTACAAGCCGGCCTGTGTTGCTGCCTCGCTCAACCCACTGTCTATACAAGGTTCATCTTTACCAATCTCTGGTCCCAACATGAGCACATCATTCAGACGATCATTGCAAATGCCAGTCTGTGTTGGTGTCTCGCTCATACCCAAATCACAGTCTAAAGGTTCATTTTTAAAATGCTCTAGTCCCATGAGATCTTTGTGCATGCAGTTGGTACCCAGGCCAGTTAACATGGATTCCTTGCTTACACCACATTCTCTGCTATCTGAGCTGGAATTCACCACATTTACATATTCTGCCTCTTGCTTAACATGCTTCGCCTTAAGACAGTCTAAATACTGTACTACTGCTTTCTTAAGATTCCCTGCAAAATAACAGATAAATACAACACATTAAATACTGTATAGGTAGTATAGGTAAATTGGTCAAGAAAAAATGATCATTAAATACCTATAATTTAAATAAAAATAGGGGTTCTTAAAATTAAAAAGCTGAAAAGTTGAAAATTCTGTGTCTCGGTAGCTTAGTTCGTAGAGCGATGGGTGTGTATCGCAGACTCGCGAAATTGAGTCTCGCCCTTTCTTTCTATAAAATTTGGTTTCGTTCGCAAACGAAAACAGCAAAACTGCTTTAAAAAATAGGGTTACTTTTATTAAGGTTGACTGGTAGAGAAGTTAAGTTGGACTTTTGTATGCAAAGGTTTTCTGTTGTGTCTTAAAGGTTTAATAAATTAACCATTTCCTTAACACAGCCATCTAGAGGTCTTTATCAGCAGTTCTACTTTACCAAATATTGCATTCCAAGAGAAAATGCACAAGTTGTAAAAAGATACTAAACATTGCTGAAAGAGTATCTACGTTATTTGATAAGTCGTGTTCCCTGGATATCTTTAGGATTCCATTATCAGGTCCTGACCTGATAAAAACGAGACCAAACGCCTCTCTATAAAAACTTTTTAACAAAAAAGAAATCAGACTTCTAAATTGGAATTGATACTTTTGAAGTCAGTGTAAAACCAAATCGCTATTTCATGCAGTATTGTTTAGGAATTTACCGACTTCAGTTAGTATAGTAAGTAGGGCATATAAAAAGGAACTATTTAATTTTCCATTATCGAGGTTGTTTCTCTTTTTTGTTAAAAAGTTTTATATTTTTTACTTTTACGTTTTTAGGTAAGTTTTCATATGGTAATGCTTAAGTTACTTGAGAAAACACCAAAATGGCCATATGTGTGCTTTTGAACATTGAGTAGTTCCCTTGATTCTAGTGTTGGTATTTAGGAAATTTTTGAGGTGAGGTACTCATAAATTTGCAGCATCACAACATCGACTTATCTGCACCAAAAATAGTTGTGGAAATGACAAATTTTGAGCCACATAACAAATAAGAGCTATAGAGCAAATTTGAGCTGTGTGTGACTCAATTTTGAAGCGGGTGACATATTTTGAGGTGACAAAATGAGGCATGTGACAAAATTTTTGAGGTGGTTTTTTGGGGTTTGAGGAACTGTGACAAATGAGCAAAATTAGTGGTACAAATGAGATGCCTCACAAGTGAGTAATCCAACACTACTTGATTCCTCATGAATCCCATCATCAGGCCGGGGCCGAACTCCTTAGGGACAAGGGACACCTTTGAAAGAAAAAACTCAACCACAGACCAAGGAGCCCAGAGTAATTGATGAATTTACATAAAACATAACAAAAGATTCCAACAAATTGAGAACTGAAGCTGGTTAAAAATCAATAAAGATTTTTTTAACCCTTTATGGGACAGAGGTCACAAAAAGACCACCCTATTACATAATTTTTTCTTATACAGAATTTCTCTTTTAGAATTTTTTCATATACAGGATTTCTAGGACTATACATACATTGCAGGCTTGAATTCAGGATTTTTCCCAGTCTGGCCTGTTAAAGGGTTATCGGTGCAATTGTCTTTAAGAAATTGGTAAAATGGGTATCACAAAAAAGTTACACTTACCATCTGTTTGTGGAAATTCTCTTCTTGCATATGTATGATCTCCAAGATATGCTTGCAAGTAACTAAAGTCTCCATATATTGATTCTGCAACAAAACACATTATTAGTTAGTTAGTTATTCTGGGCTTTTTCCGCAACTCGACATCCAATGTGCCTTTTTTGCGTGGTAACGAGGTAGCCCTACTCCAACCATCCCAGCTCTTCTATGAAGGCCAACGTTTGTTTTAGGTTGCTAAATGCCTCCTTTAGTGTGTTTATAGTCCCTAAATACCTACTCCTGTATACTTCCACCTGTCTACAGTCCAGTACAATATGTTTCGTTGTTTCCTCTTCTCCCATGCAGGCTCTGCACATAGGACTATCTGTTATACCCATGTTGTATAGGTGTTTGTTTAGTGTGTTGTGTCCTGTAAGTAGCCCTACTATTTTTCGTAGTTGGTGTCTGGGTGTCCTAAGTAAGGTTTTTGTGAGCTTGTTGTTTAACTCCGGTAGGACTTCTTTGGTTTGTCTACATGTGTTCAGTTCATTCCAGTATTTGTTGTGAAGGGTCTGTGATGTTGGTTTAGTCGGTTTTGTATGTACGATAAAGGTAGTGGTATGATGGGTTCCGGTCCGTATGTCGGTGTCTCTGACCCTCTCCTCGCCAGTTCATCTGCCACATCGTTTCCTCTTGAGCCACTATGTCCCTTTATCCATTGTACAGTCACTCCGTTTCCTTCCTCGGTTAAACACATTATTATCTGACATATACTTAAATTCCGCTGTGGTGATTATACCACATAGTAAAAAGTCATTAGAACCATCTTGAAGGTCTAACAAATTGCGGACTCTGCTGCTATGGGAAATGAAGGGCTTTCATTTTAAAATGACCGCATGATGAATGATTGAAATAAAATGAAAATAAAATAATAAATAAATATTATGGGACAATCTTACACAAATCGACCTAGTCCCACGGTAAGCTCAATAAGGCTTGTGTTGTGGGTACTAGGCGACGATATATATAATAGATAGATACATATAAATACTTAAATACATAGGAAAACATCCATAACTCAGGAACAAATATTCGTGATAAACACACAAATAAATGCCCTGACCAGGGTTCGAACCCGAGACCTCCTGCTTCGTAGGCAGGGTCACTACCAACTAGGCTGGGAGGCCGTTTTGTACAGATCCTTTTGTCCATTATTGAACTTCTAATTATAAACTGATATGGATGTTATATACAAAAAGACCAATTCCATTGGAAGCATAGCTGGGATTGAACCCGGGTTTTGTCTCTATAAAACCAAAATAGATTACATATGAATAGCCTTTATTCACTGACTGAATGTTATATAATACAAATTTTTTGTGATATAAAAGAAACAATTTTCAGCCTGAATATGGTAGTGTGCCCACAAAGCTGGCTGCATTACCTCGGTCAATAGCAATGCCAATATGCTGAGCGAGGAACGAGCCAGCCCTGTGGTCACCAGTGGAGTGAATAAGCCTGTGTTTAAGATTGATTTATCAATTTGAGGGCCTCTGGGCACGGGTTGCATGCAAAGGTTGCAACGGAAAATCCGCAAATACGTAACTTTCGCCAAAATATGCATATTGTGCTTAATCTTATTTACATGTATCTGCAGTTATTTGAATGTTGTATGGCGATATGTAGTACAACTAAATTGAATATATCTAAAGATCTATTATGAATATGATTATGAAGACCTAATATATCCACCTATGTTTAACAAATAACTAAATTTGAAAGTAAAATCCACAAAATCTCACCTTGAGATATCGCCGCGGGCGGGGGCAGGGGCTCCACCTCCGCCTCGGGCTCCTCCTTCACACGCACCAACTCTTCAGATTGTCCACAGCGACCCTCCATTCGTCACAGAACTACATTGGCTTATCTTATTACCTCAATCAATACATATCAATGTTTCGATCGCAAACACAAATAATCAACTATTGATGACGAAATATCACATAGTATTCTTACTAAGGTATTTTATTGTTAAAAAAACTATTAGTACTTTAATATTATATATCGAATATGAGGAACAAAAATATAATTGTATGAAAACATAACCTCAACCCAGAAACAAATAGAACCACAGACTATACATTTTTTTCTTTTCGTCCCCCTTGACTACACAGATAAAATCACAAATTTAGAGGCTACTTTTTTTTACAAATTTACAAATAGTCTCAAAACAGACTTGGTTTTAGTTTTAAGCTATTGCATAGCTTCTATCGCGGGCCTTGAGCGCGGGGACCGAATCCAGAAATTCCGTAACGAAAAAAAACCTGACGCTCCCCACTCCGACGGACCGAAACCGACTTTATTCACTTTGTTACAAAGTTCTTTATCGGGGAAAGGATATATCTCCAAACGAATGTCGCTAAGTGTCATATTCTATACAAAATATTGAGGACAGTAGCTCTTATTACCAGAGATACGGCGATGTCAAACGTCAAAATAAACACTATTATTTTAGTCCCGCCAAAATCAAATATGTTAAATCGATTTTGTAATCGATGCATAATATACTGGCTGGATCGAATTAAAGGCAAAAGGCGCCTAATTTTTTATTTAGACTGCGAATCGTTTTGTTTTTTTAATCGATACCTTAGTGCAAATGCAAAGTCGTACTAAGTACCATTTTAAAATTGTGAATTTAGCACGTTAGTGCACAACGGAATAAAGTAGAAATTTCATTGGCATAAGAACTTCTATCGCGGGCCTTGAGCGCGGGGACCGAATCCAGAAATTCCGTAAAGAAAAAACCTCACGCTCACGCATATTGATGTCATATTTGACATTGACAAACTTGACAGTAATGAATGTTGGCGAATGTTCAGTGTACGCTGTTTGTGCTGTTTATAGTATAAAATTAATAATAAAAACTGTTCTTTAGTATCGTTTCTTAGGATTCGAGGTGAAGTGATAGTTGTCATTACTTACTATATATATTAGAGTTCTAACTATATCAAATAATTAGTACCATATAATGATTATCATGGTACTAGGTGAAAGTGCCGGAGGCTTAGAAGAACAAGCACTTAAAAGGAAAGAAAGACTTAAGAACTTAAAACGAAAGAATCGCTCTTCTGAAAATGAAGCTTCGGACGCACAAGCAGAGAAAGTTTCGTTGCCAAAGTGAGTATTCATCGTGTAGTTAGGTTATGTTTATGTCAATTGCTGTGACAAACGCTGTCACGCTGTGTGCTGTGTGTGTGTAAAGGTGACAAACTGTTGTCTTATTACGTTACGCTATCCGTTTGGGATCTTATCCCAGAAGGGAGCGCACACTTTTGCCGCTTCGCCACCGCTAGAGTTTCGGCAGAGGGCTCCTGCTACGTGGGAAGTGCGAGTAATATGGGTGGTCGAAATTGTGCTAACGCATGTAACATCCCACACTGAACACCGCCCCGTTTTCCACAGCACCAGGGTCACTCCATCTTGTTATCAGTGCGGCTAAACCCAGTGGCTCCAGAACGGAATGAACACCCGCTGACTGAAGAGACCTCAGGACAATATCATTGAGGTCTTAGTGACGCGGAATCCAACCACTACAAATATGGCAACTCAATGTATATATGGCTGTCAACACCCACCATGCATTGTACAAGCGGATGACATACATACCTTTGCGCAAAGAACAATGTCACAAAGCCAGTACGGTTTTTATATTAAATATTGGACAAGGATAGTTTATAAATAAACTCAGATTTTTTTTTGTACGATTACTTTTCTAAAACGGCTTATTACTGAATATGCACAACTTGATGGATTAGGATGGCACTTATTACAGTTCTATCTATATGGCACTAATGGAACTAGGTATCGCCTATATCCCCCAGAGATGGAAAGAAGAACCAGGCTGCAGGCAATCCAAGATGATGATCGTAGGTATAAGTCAAAGGAGAGCCAGGTATCTTCTGAAGCTAGGTAAGAAAAATTTAAGAATGTTGACTGGAATTATTACCGGTCACAACACATTGAATAGACATCTTATGATTTTAGGTGTAAGTAGGGACCCATCCTGTCCGCACTGCGGTAGGGAGGAAACCAGTAAGCATGTGCTGGCTGAATGTGCTATGTACGCGGCAGCACGATATAGCATATTCGGCAAAGATACCCTATTAGAAACCGAACTAAAGGATGTCGAACTTAAAGATGTCCTTCTGTTCTGCAGGAAAACGAGAAGATTTGAAGAAGATTGTATAATGGGAAGGCAGCCGGGACAGTAACCTGCAGCTTAAACTCCAGGGAAATGGGCTGAATGAACGCGCGAAGTGCTCGACAGCCCGCCTGTATCCGGCCGGGCGTCCCTACTATACATCTACATCGCCTATATCCCCGTTAAATTGATTTGATTAAAATTATTTTAACTTTGCGCAAAAACATTCTTAGATCATGGCATGCCATTAGTCTCATTAGATACATTTTACTTAATAATGGCATCTATTTTATTTTTGTTGTCTAGCAAACTGATCTTGCGTAGCGATGTTGTCACAAAACCAGCACGGTTTCTTCAATTACATTTTGGACAAATTTCCATGCGATGCTAATATTGTAAATTTGATGAACTATTATCTGTTACCAATTCACACTAAATTAAAAACGCTGAACGGATTAAGGTGAAATTTGGCATGGGGATGTTTTGACTCCTAGGTAAGGACAGAATAGTTTTTGTTATGAAAATCATCCTATATAGAGGTGCAAAGGGGAAGGAAGCAAGTGAAATAGTCAAATCTATAATTGCATGGGCAGTTTATGAATGAATTATTTCATAAATTGCCCATGCACTTTTGAACGCCTGTGTAAATGCGAATAAAGGCCTCTGCCGATCCTATCATAAGATCGTCCTTGGTTGAGATGAGACATAATATATACTTACCTACCTAATGAAAGTTTATAACTATTATATGCGTGACGTAATTATTTTGGTATCCTCGCAATGTTTTTCTTCACTGGGAAGTTAGTTGTAATCAGGTACCGACTGACATTCTGTGGGTTAAATTCAGTGAGCTTAAGGCAGTGTTGTAAACCGTGATCAAAAACACTCGGCCTTGATTACTTATTTCATTGAAAGATAATTTATGTCAACTTGGACGTACTTTTTAGCATATCTACAGCGTATCCAGCCACTGAAAGATTAATATGTGGTCAAAGATACATACAGCTGTCACAAAAATGCTGGTGATTCGATTAAATGTGTAATCACTAATCAGTATCGAATTGTGGTTAGGAGAATAAATAAACAAAAAATGTTTGACAAAAAAACATTTAGTCCTATTTTTTCCAAATCAGATTACAATATTGATCACCAGCATTTTTGGTATATCCTGAATTATTAACGAGAACAAAGAATAACAGGTTACTGTAGTTGCAAGTTAGTTGTTTGTTTTATACGGCCCCGGAATTTAATTAGCAATTTACAGTTCAAGTCAATTTGGTATTTAATACTTATGGTAATAAAAATACACTACCAAACATTATATAATACTGCGCAGAAAAAGTCGCGCTAGTAATTGCATAAGTTGATACAAAATGATATGCAATAGCTTTACCGCGGCAGTCCCCGAGTGCCACACGTATTTTTTATTTTTTATCTACATTGTAGATTTAAAAAAAATCTACTGTCAGACTTGGTTTGTCAAGTTATGTAAGGGGTGTCGTGGGTGTCATACACAGTCAGCATTGTATGCTTCCAGCTTATTATAATCTATGCTAAAAGAAAAGGATTATAGGCCCCTCAGATAGGCCCATATTACACTATACCATATACGATCATTATCAATCATAATATTGATAATAGATTATAATATGCCGTCCTTTCTCTTCACATTAGAGAGAAAAGTATATAGAAAGGCATATATATAGATAGTGTAATGTAATATAGACTATATCACTAGGTACCATGAGTTCGTAATTTCCTACATTAGGTATTACATGTACATGACATGTTTAGGGGCCGAAAATCGCTTGCTCTTGTCCCTCCCTCTTCCTCCCTCGATTTCCTAAGTTTCCTTTCGTGGATAGAGCTAGTATTACATGAGACTTTATAGGGGCTGATTATCACCTGCCCCTGCCCCTCCCTCCCCTCACTCGACTCCCTAGGTTCCCTCCCTTTCGTCGATTACACGGGGCGAGGCCGAGATTCGGCCCCTAAAAATGGCAACGTGTAGGTAAGGGCTGGTGCACAAATCACGCGAGGTTTTTTTGGCTACTTTTTGTAGTGAAAATTAAGTCGTGGTATTCGAAAATCTTGTTTATTTTTCTATTTTCGTATTTTTCTATTAATGTGATGTTATATTTGCCATATATTTAGTACCCTTTGATGCACAAATGTATTTGTGTCATTTTTACTACTATCTCTGAAATGTTGACCCTTATTTTGAGGTATTTTTCGTTCACTATAGAAAATACACGTGAGGTCTCCATATACCCCCCCACCCCCAAACTGATCTGTCGTGATTTTTTCGGGACCCCCCTCTCCCCCATTGAAACCTCACGTGATTTGTGCACAAGCCCTAATACTAGCATTACACTTACATTTTTTGCAGAGACACAACAAATAAATAACTGCGGTATTATAATTTTAGGTACTGTTTCGCTGCGTGTCGGTGAGTGAGTTTATTCGCTAGAAAATTAAAGATTGCAGATTGTGTTGAAAACCTGACGCCTGATTAAATTGACCAAGTGCATTGTTACGTCTGGACGGGCCTTTAAAGTCCCATGTCCCGTGCATTTTTTTCTACCGCTAGTGATGGCGCGTGTAGACTCTCGGCTGAATTTCTGGGGCGAATGCAATACCTGTAGGGTCGGATCGGGATCAGTGACTCGATTTTTTCGGACACTCAAATTGTAACATAAATGTTGTGCTAGGAGGCTGCGATTCACACCCAACATTCTTTAGTTATTAAGTTTCACCCTGCATTCTCAGTTTTTCAAGATAATAAGAAAGTGCTCAGACTATGTTTGAAAAAAAGAGATAATGTTTTATTCTAAATACAATTCATATTCAGTCTCGTTTATTTGTTTTTGTAAATATATGCTGTAACCTTTAATATTAACGATATCAATCACAATAATTGTACTATAGTACAGTACACGGTGGCTCAAGAAAATACACAGGGACTCATGAGTTACTCTGTACTTCTTAAATTTGGGTCACTGAAGACGCTGTCGCCATTTTGAATTCAACGGCGTATAAATCTGATTTTAGTCGTTGAAGGACATGCAGTTCTGTGTCATTTTCTAGCAGTGTTGGGTAATTATTTTGTAACTGAATTACAAATTAAATTACATGTAATTCAATTTTTTGAATTAAATTAAATGTAATTGAAATTACTTAATAATTTGTAATTGAAATTACATTAATTTGTAATTGAATTACACAATTACGTTATGTAAATTTGATTATTACTTACGCAAAAAAGACCCGATTCGGGATCGCTAGTAGCGATGAAAATGGCGAAAGATTCATGTTGTGTCTTTCGAAACTTTGTATCATTCCTATAAATTACATGTAACTTTCGAAAAAAACCAAACTGACGTAAGTCTGACAACACACGTATAATACCTATTAAAATGCTTATATCGGGTTACTCACGTGACGTTTTCTATAGAAACTGATCTATTGACCCGACCTGGGTCAATAGATCAGTTTCTATACAATAATGCGTAACATATATTGTATTTTACACGTAATATACTTCAATTTGCGAGAGATTCAACCGAAGATCCACAAGGAAAGATACTGTATTTTATTGAAAAATACAGGGGCGTTTGAAAGATACTTGTATTTTTCATGTCATTTCATCGCTACGATTTACCGACTTGGCATGGTTAAGGAAAACATTAAGTCTAGCTTAAAACATTTATTTCACAAACAATTACTATTATACAATTTAAATTACTAATAACCATTTAAAGACAGTACTTAGGTACCTAATTTTTTTTTTTCAAATTTTAGATTTTTTTTCAGTCACTCGATTTTAACAACTGTAAGTGTAAATCATGTAAATGATAAACTGTTAATCAGGAGAATATCAGGGAGCTATATTAGGACGATGACAATATTTCCTAGGTGAATGTAATTTGCAATTTCATAAAGTAATGCATTACAAATTAAAATTACAAAATGTAATTTTAATTGAATTGCGAATTACATTTTGTAATTTAGTGAAAATTGTAATTCAATTCGAAATCACAATTAAGTGATTTCAATTCATAATTGAAATTACATTTTGTAATTGCAATTGATAATTTGTAATTCAATTACTTTTAGCCCAACACTGTTTTCTAGTATATCAACTGCACTTTCCACTACATTAACAAAACATGTCCAAATACTCAAATTAAATTAAATGAAAACATGTGCACCTTGTCTTTAATAAAAATTTATAAAAAGCTGTTTCTGCAACACGAAACACAAAAAGACTCGTGACACTGGTAAATGTCGTCAGGGCTGGCTGCTGACTGGTTTTCACACGTTTGACTCTCTTGCTCCTAAACAACGACGGAGACAGATAGATATTGCTGGTCTATGTAGAAAATTTAGATGTGAGTCAGTATACCCGACCGAGTCACCGTTCCCGACCGAGTCACCGTTCCCGACCGACCCTACACACTCATTTCAGACACATTCATTCATTCGTTCATCATTCAAAACGAGAATCTAAATGGTTTTAGGAGATCATCACGCGAGACATTCGGCGAGAGTCTACAGGCGCCAGTGTAAATATAAGCACTCTTAACTTTTTTTACAACTTGAACTCTGCGCACTTTGTGCGTTGTACGTTTACTATTTGTAACCTGTGGTATTTTGTCAATGTCAATGTCAAAGTTTTGTATTGGTTGGTTTGCTTACTTTGCTTTGCTTTCAAGTTTCAATGAAATGCTTTGTATTGTTTGTATTCGGTGCTGGGATAGGTTAGGCCGTGGTAATTTTGGCTAATTCAGTTCGCTAGCATTCAGGTCAATTATTCAGGTTCTCAGCTTAATAATGCATAGATCATTCCGTCGATTAACGGCCTATATAGTTGAAATAAACTCGTGTTATTATATTGTTCTTTGAACTTTATTGAAGATTGTCCTGAAACCTTTTATTGTCCTGCCCTGCCCAGAACTCTTGGTGTCAGACGTCAGTTGCGCTTTGGTTGCGCTTGCGCAGCAGTGAGGTGAGTGACGTGGTATTTTGTACGGAAAACTAGTCCGATTTTTAAAATTAAAGACTAGGTGGTTTTTTATCTTTGGGACGCTTAATAATGAGAGATTAATAAGAGATGGAAATAGATAAACAAGCCAATGAAGTGGTTCATGGTATTCTTGATAAGCTAAACATCAATTGTAGTAGGTAGAGTGAACCTAATGTACTTTAGCAAGTACTATTACTTATTCTATGGCACTCTAGGTTAGGTTTTTTATAATATGTTTATGTATTTTGTATTGTTTTTGTATGTGTTTTTGTATTTTACTGTTATAATCATATTATAACAACCTAACCTAAGATTCAAAATGAATAAAGAGTATAATATAGTAATCAAGGTGATTGTTAGGTCCTAATGATTCCAAAGTGCTTGTTGCTAGTGCCTACTTGAATAAATGATATTTGAACATTATGATTTTTGTTAAAATAATAATTCTCCATGGTTTCTTGGCAGTGACCATTTTTGTGTGAAAGTCCAGAAGAAAAGCTTTCTCTGTGAAAAAAGTCTTCTTGTGTGTGAGCAAGACAATCATGATGGCCTGCCTCTGGTTGTAAGGTAATAGTGATTGCCGCAAGGTGACAAATCAGCTCTGGGACTATAGGCTCAACAGTCTCCTAGCCTAGTCAGTAGTGACCCTGCCTATGAAGCATAGGACGTCCCGGATTCGAATCCTGGTCAGGGCATTTAATTTTGTGTGTTTAACACGAATATTTGTTCCCGAGTTATGGATGTTTTTTTTGTATTTAAGTTTTTATATGCATCTATCTAATATATATATTGTTGTCTATTACCCACATCACAAGCCTTATTGACTGGGACAAATGGGACTAGGTCGATTTGTGTAACATTGTCCTGTAATATTTATTTATTTAGGCTATAGAAAAGCCTTATTGTTACAGTTCACAGTGAGCGAGTAACAAAACTGGTTTGAATTGAACTCTGGTGAAAAGGATACAAGTACAAGCTCATGTTGAGCCTATGCTCAGCCCGATATGGTGGGACCCTTACATAGCAACATGGAGTGTGACCTTATTGTCAAGGATGAATTTATGCTGGGTCCAGAACATGTAGAAGAGGCTTCATGCAGTAGCCATTTGGATGAAGCCACAATGTTACCTAACCTGTACAAGGCCCATATTGTGAAGGATGAAGTTGAGATGGCACCAGAGTGTGAAGAAGCTCCATGTGACAGCTTAAATGGTGGGAGTGAGACAGCAATCCTCTCTAGCTATGCAGTTAAGGGTGAAATTGTGCCAAAGCCGGAGCATGTAGAAATCTTATCCGATAGCCTCAATGTCAGTGAAACGTCAAGGCTATTTGGCCTGTATACAGACCTGAGAGATCATACAGTCAAGACTGAGCTTGTCCTAGGACCAGGGTGTGTAGAGACTCCTGGTGGGAGTGAGACAGGAATACTACCTAGCCTTGTCGCCAACACAGTCAAGGAGGAGTTGGAATCAAAGCGCGTAGAGGCTTCATGTGTAAACTTAAATGGTGTGAATGAGAGAGCAATACTGACTGGTCTGTACATGGACCATATAATCAAGGAAGAGCTTGTGCTGGGGCCAACGCGCGTTCAAGCCCGTGACGTTGTCTACGCATTTAAAGGTAAGTTTTCTCCAGTATACGATGCTGACATGGTCATTTACATTATAATTACTATTTAAAATGAAATATTTACCCTGTACAGTCACGTCTATAAATATCTTTACACTTTGGAACTTATTACAGGGGAAGAAGGGTCAAAATTGAATACAGATACATATATATTTATGAAGCCGACCGTATATTTGTTATTGTGAGCTCCCGATATTTCGGCCCTGTTACAAGCGTGGCGTTCATGGTGTAAATATTGGGAGCTCACGAAAAAAATATACATGGTAAATATCTCGTTTGAAGTAAGTAGTAGTTCTAGTTTTCTTCAGTGTTTAAAAATATATTGTACTAGCGACCCGCCCCAGTTTCGCACGGGTGCAATGTATTATACATATAAAACATCCTCTTGAATCACTCTATCTATTAAAAAAAACCGCATCAAAATCCGTTACGTGGTTTTAAAGTTTTAAGCATACATACATACAGACAGCGAAAAGCGACTTTGTCTTATACTATGTAGTGATATGCTCAAGAGGTATAATTATAAGTTATTGATTTTAGAATAATTTTTAAGAATAATTTGTGTTTTGAACAGCTACAGAAGCTTTTATTTATTTTATTATATACATATATTGGCAGACTTGAGGTCATGTAATCATGTTGCACAACATGTAATGTCAGGGAAAATTTGAAATTAGTGTTCTTTATCGTACCGCCCGCAAGTTCAACACTCAACTGAAAGATTGACTAAAAGTTTCTCAAAGTTTTTAGCACACATATTCACTATAAAAATAACATTTTGATTTATTCACCCACCGCCTTTCCTATTCTATATGTATAACTGTATTTGCAATAATTCACTTCAATTCTTCCAGCAATACATGAGCGATTAGTTAGAAACAAAAGAATTTAAATTTCAACAGGGTGTGTGGGATTAAATTTTCAGTCGCTATCGATTCTGACTTGCTTATCAATGGGGTTTCAGCTGGAACTGTGAAGCAAGAACGGCAGGTACTCCGGGAGTGCTCCGTGGTGCTCCAGCGCATCCATGGGAATTCGCTTGTCCACGTGGCACTGACAACTGCAGACCGCCAACACATCCTGTCTACGCGTGTAAGAGAAGAAAGGGACTTTGATACAGAAATATTTAGTGATGGTGAGTGAAACTATAGGTACTTAAAATACATATGTTGCATAAATTCATATTTTAAATGCGAAAGTAACTTTGTCTGTTACCTCTTCATGGTGAACGGATTAAGATGAAATTTGGTATGGCGAAAGTTTGCCTACTGGGTCCCGGGAGGACATAGGATATTTTTGTTCAAATTCTACGTAGATGCGGGCAAAAGCTAGTAAATAAAAAAAAGTTTAGTGGCCGGTCCCAGCGTTTTCCAGTTTATAGAGGACCCGACTACTATAATCCACCTTCAATTAGTTATATTTCTACTGATTTCTTAATTTTCGATCGAGGTGATACAGTTTTATGTTACTTTTAGCTTCATCGCCTAAATGATTGCTTGAAACGTAAATTTCTTGGGTGGAGATATTATATATATGTATGTATAAGCTTTATTGTACAATAACACAAGAAATACAAGAAACACAGTAACATAGACAATTTGATACAACAAAGGCGAACTTATCCCTATGAGGGATCTCTTCCAGTTAACCTTTGAGGAAATTAGATAAAAACAGGCAACGATGAAAGACAAACTAAGAGCAAAAATAGGTATCGATTAGAATCGAGCGAAATAAAAAATGGCTACTATTTTCCGTTTAGATCTTCTTCTTCTTCTAAGGGCCCAGACTAGATGGACCGACGAAAGCTTCCGCTTTGGCAAGTAATCCCAAGATTTGCCGTCGGTACTATTTTTACAAAAGCGACTGCCATCTGACCTTCCAACCCAGAGGGTAAACTAGGCTTTATTGGGATTAGTGCGGTTTCCTCACGATGTTTTCTTTCACCGAAAAGCGATTGGTAAATATCAATTAATATTTCGTACCTACGTTAGTTACGAAAAACTCATTGTTACGAGCCGGCAGGATATGAACCCGAGACCTTTGGATTGAAAGCCTCAAGTCGTACCGGCCACTATCGCGCTAACCATTTTCCGTTTAGATGATGAAGCAAAATAAAATTATGTGACAAAGACCAAAAATTAAGGGAGCAACAGGACTACAACTAACCACTGAATATATCTTTATGTTTGTATCTTCTTACAGAAAAATCAAAACTTTACAGCCGGGTGAGGCTCGAGCGCCTCCCCTGCGATGAGTCTACGAGTGAACAAGAAACTGTACCACGACGACACCCTGGCGTCCTTCGACATACCGCAGAGACAAGCTCTTACGAATGCCACAATTGCGGTCGAATGTTTCAGCAAAAACAGTCCCTTATTAGACATATTAAGGTGCACACGCAGAAAACATCGCGAGATAAGGCAAAGTTTATTAATAAAGTCAATCACACGAGTGAAAAACCTTATAGAGGTAATGCATGTACAAAAGTTTTTAATAAGTCAGTTTTAAACACCAATGAGGCAACAAAACTTTATTCTTGCCGAATGTGTAAAAAAGAATTTAAATACTTGCATCATTTGGAATACCATGAACGAACTCATTCAGGTGAACGACCTTATTGTTGTGATATTTGTGACATGAGTTTTAAGGTGTTGAGCAATTTAAGGAGGCATGAACGACTCCATATTGGAGATAGGAAATTTTCATGTGAATTTTGTCCGAAAAAGTTTGCTTTTGCCAATTATTTGAAGACGCATTTACAAGTCCATACTGAAAATAAGCGTTTCGCTTGCCAATTTTGTGAAAAGAAATATTCAAGATTAGACCATTTAAATAGACACAAAGTTGTCCACTCTAAAGAAATGTATTGTTGTGATGTATGTAAAAAGAAATTCCATCGGCTGGATCATTTTGAGTCGCACAAAGTTGCACATTCAAAAGAAAAAAAATATTCTTGTAATATATGTAAGAAACAATTCAAGCGGTCGTTTGAATTAAATAGCCATAAAAAAATCCACGCGGATAAAACCTCTTGCAAAATATGTCATAAGGTGTTCAACCAAAGTTATTTGAAACGACATGAACTTTTTCACACCGAAGTGAAATTTATTTGTGACTTATGTAAAAAGGGATTTCATTTTAAATGTCATTTAATCGCGCATATACGAAAGCATGCTATAAGGAAATAGTTACCTATTTATTATATAAGGGGCCAAAGTTGTTGTTTGACTCTCGTGCTTATATTGAGACCTGGGCAAGGGATAGATTCCAAAACCCTCGCATTTATAAACATTTATCATTCAGCGCACAAAATTCACACTGTTAGTTTGATTTCGGGTTTTCTGGGGCCTCACCACGACCTCTTAATGCGATTTTGGGCTCAGTTGTATGGAAGCGACTCAATTAAGGTCGTCAACTGAATGGGAGGTACCGTATTGTCGCTCACTAGGCGTCGTCACTCGTGCGTGGGTCCTGTGTCAGTATGAGAGAATTGTCAAAGTGACGTTTGAAATGTTACAGTAGGACGCACGTTCCATTAGCGCCCTTAGCGGAAAATCAACTTGCCGGTCGGGAAGCGTTGGCGACTTACAATCCGATGGTCGCGGGTTCGAATCCTGCCGGCTCATACTAACGAGTTATTCTGAACTGTACGAAATGTACGAAATATCATTTAATCTTTATCAATCGCTTTCGGGTGAAGGAAAACATCGTGAGGAAACTGAACAATGAGGCCTATTTCGCAATTTGGCTTGAAAGGTCAGATGGCAATCCCTTTCGTAAAACCAGCGCCTACGCCAAATCTTGGGATTACTTGCCAAAGCGGACCCCAAGCTCCCTCAGCCGTGGCATAAGCCGGAAAAACTCTAGGAAGAAGAATTCTACCTTCGCAGCGCCATCTATAACGCAAAAGTTGAATATTTTTTTAAACGATTGGAGTTAGTAGCTGCTTTGTTAATGAAATCAAACTGCTAACTCCGGGTTAGTTGGCTGACCCTGGTTAGCCCAAGCGGCCCTAAGTGACCTTATAGATCACACTAAAAATATAGCCCGAATATATGGAAACGTGATTATATATTGTGTATTTTATTTGTTCCTATCCAAATCTATCTATACATATAAAAGGAAAAGTCCTGACTGACTCACTGATCAACGTACAGCCGAAACTACTAAACGTATGATCCTGAAATTTTCACATTACGTTAAGTGTTTAACGAAGGTAACGAATAAGAAGGGGTTTTGAAAAAATCATCTTCTAAGGGGGTTAAATCGGGGTTGAAAGTTTGTATGGAAGAATTTTTTTTATATTAGATAGAGACTCAAAAGTTGGTGTAGAGGTTTGTTATTAAAATACAAAAAAAGTAATATGATATGAAAATATGAAAGTTGCCGGATGATTTAAATAAACGGCAAACATAATTTGAACTCTCGATACCCTAACGCGATCGAGAAGTAAGTGTCGTACAACTTTTATACTAAGGCCTCTGAAAGGGACGACACTTACTACGATGTTGCCAGTATTTAATTTCTATCTTTTTCTGTCGCACTGTAAAGTCATTGACTGTACATACATGTTCGCTTTTATGAACAATCTACTTTTGTGGGTAAATGGTCCTTACCCACAAAAGTAGATTGTTCATAAAAGCGCAAATTGACCTCAAACCCAACAGAGCTGAGAGTTATCTAATTTAATAGGTACATATTTTTATTTATTATTTTTCTTTATATGGACACCAAGTCGAATTCCATTGCAGAACTGAGATATTTAAACTTTAGTCAGTCGATAATAAAATTGGTAAGTACATAAATGCATCCGAGTGGTATGCGTAACGCATTCCTCCCTAACAAAACAAAAGGCTGTGTGGATCCGCCACCGTCGATGAGCGGTTGTGAATATTTTTACTTGCATAATACTCGCGTTTCAATACGAATATCTCATATCTGCAATAGAATTTAACTTGTTGCCCATATAACGAAATGAAGCAGACAATAAGAGCTGTTTATACACATACTCGTAAGTCTCATCTCTGTTGGTTTTGGGGCAAGCCTCCATACAAATTTGCCCATGGTCCTTATTAAAAATATACATTGTTTCTGAAAGAAACAAATTACAAATATGTAATGTCTTATTTGTAATTTGTATCTAACTAAACAATACTAGTCATATGCCTAATTAAGAAAACTAAACACGCAATTGTAAAGCACATCAAATCGTTTATTAAATGTACCTAATACATGTTTTTGATTCATGTTTTTTTTCCCTTGGTCACTTTTTCTGTAGTATATGACATCTCTTTCAATTTATAAAACTAAACATGGTCAACTTTATGTTAAGACAACCCATTCGCGGCCAAGCTAAGATGAACGTACACAATACGCCGGGTCATCATACAACCCTTTTTTGCTAATTACGTATGACTCAGCTTATGTAATTGGTCATGGGACTGGCGCGCGCGCTATATAGACAGCCGCTTACAAAGCTGGCCATCCGGACGATGTTAAGCAACATCTCTACTAACATTTTTTTTGCTGTTCATATTTATAATTTTATGGCGTGGGTCCTGCGCATACAAAAATATTACAAAAATTTGAATTTTAGAGGTGCCGTACTACTTCCCTATTTCCCCTTGTAATAAATGTTTTTTTGACATACAAAACGAATAATATGTATAACTATGTCCCTATGTTTTCATAGTAGTAAAATTTCGTCATTTACAGACATTTTAGAGGTGTCTTCTATTTCCTTATCCAATATCGAACCTATAGGAATGATTATTTACAAACAGAATAACGGAGAGTAGGTAGGGTTAACTATGTCCCAATGTTAATAAGTGTTTTGATTACTGAATTAGAAACGCTTAAAAATGTCTGAAAAGTGACTAACTTGACTACCACTAGCGAAGTCTAGAGCGTAAAATATTAAAATACCAAAACCTAAGGACATAGTCACTTCGTTATTGTAAACGTATGTAAATAATTATTCCTATAGGTTGCCATAGGTATAAGTGCTAATTTTTTTTGGGAAGGTACTTAAAACTGAGTGGTATCCTGAATAATCCAGGTTGGGCTCAAGAAATCACAACACAATACAAATACTCTTTATTGCACACCTCAAATGAAGTAAATACAGAGAATACAGCGAACAAAAGAAGAGGCAAACAACATGCGGTCTTATCGCTAAAAAGCGATCTCTTTCAGAAAACCTTTAGGTAGCGGAAACTCATAAAAAACAAAAGTCAGTAGGCGTTGCAAAAATAGAGAGAGAAGTGGAAATAGCACAGCCATTATAGTAGCAAACTAAATAATAATAAAAAACATACAAACATATACAATATATACATATAAATAAATATATACAGTGCCAACCAAATAAGGAGGAAGCGGACAAAAGTGTTACAGACGAGATAAGTAGTGTAGTTTAAGGAGCTTTTTAAATGAGGCAAAGATTGAGCGCACCTTACGTCAAGAGGCAAAGAGTTCCAAAGCCAAACCGCTTGAAATTACTTATACACCATAATACTCTATCTTATAAAATGCGGGCCATATACGTTCGGGCGGATCTGGCAGATCTACCAATAAATGTATGAGAAAGTCTGATGGATGCCTGGCGGACACTCCATAATACGGATTGCCCGAACTTATATTACTTCCTAGCGTTTTCCCCGCTCAGCGAGCCTGGGGTCCGCTTTGGCAACTAATCCCAAGATAGTTTTATGAAAGCGACTGACCTGACCTTCCAACCCAGAGGGTAAACTAGGCCTTATTGGGATTAGTGCGGTTTCCTCACGATGTTTTCCTTCACCGAAAAGCGATTGGTAAATGTCAAATTATATCTACTCACACTCAATTTATTTATTCATGACACAAAAAAAATAACAACGTGTCACGAAATTGGTCTCGTTGGGGCGTATTGCGTATGCCAGCGCTTATCGTCCGAGGAGACCATTCGGTGAATAATCTTGGTATTTCGTACATAAATTCAGAAAAACTCATTGGTGCGAGCCGGCAGGATTTGAACCCGAGACCTTCGGATTGAAAGTCTACCCGTCATACCGCTGGGCCTTCAACGCCCAAGCATGAGCAAAAAAAACATGACGAATAATCTAATAAATTGTAATACGATTTCCATTCCTTATCTTGACCCCACAAAAAACTGGTCTAAAGTGAAATGGTACTTAATAACCCATCTTAAAAACGAACTTTCGAAAAAGGAATCCGAACCAATACCATTATAAGTTGACCCGTCTCTACGAAATCGTATCTGCGAAATGGAGGTCAATGTAACTGGACATTGAAACAAGCGTTTTGCGGTGCACAAATTAGCTGTTGACTCGTAATTGTATATTATTAGAGTCGAGTTTTATGTGGCAGTGAAGATAGATAAGTGTATGTGTAAAGTTGTATTTTTCTACGGTGCATCGGTCTGTCCACTAGCGGCCTACTTTACACGGTCAAGCGCATCAGTGTTGCCAGTAAAATGATGTTTTACCGGAATTATTGGATATTTTGAAATATTACCGTTATAAAAAGTGGATGAAATTATTTTATTTTATTTTGTTTTGGTTGGAAAAAACACTACTTATTTAAATGCATTGTTGTTGTAAAATCCTATTTGTATACATTTTCCTTGTAATTTGTATTTTTAAGGTTATTGAAAGTATCGGCGTGTACACCGGTAAGGCTCAGTTTCAAACAAAACATAAACTTTGTTGTATTTACACTTCAAAAAAGTCCTGTTTTCTCCTTTTTACTCCTCCTTTACACTTGCCTGTTTTATTCAAAATAAATAATGTTTATTTTGAGTAAATCCATAAATACGTACAAGTTAACCTACAAGATGCCTTGTGTTTTTTTTTGCCCTGCTAAGAGTATTTAAATGCTTTCTTTGTTTATTGCTTTGAAATTACACAGCACCTACTTTAATTACAGAGTACGCGCATGTGATACTCCTGGAGTTCCAGGCGTCCATAGACTACGGTGACCGCTTTCTATCAGGCGGGCCGACTAATAGTTTGCCACCGACGTGATATAAAAAAAAATTGAAAAAGGCTCGACAAAAAAAATGTTAAGAACAGTTTCTTAATATGTTGGGCTATTTAAATAATCGTACCTATCTATTATAAATTGAAAGAGACTACAGAAAAAGTGACCAAGGCCCCCGGTCAGCAGGGCTGGAATCGAACCAGCGACCTGCTTTCGCGGCAGACGCCCTAACCAATGGGCTACCTGATCATGCACCTATCTAGATAATCTTACAAAAGTAAATATACATTTACGATTGTTCCTCACCAATACCATACATTTACACAACTTATATGGACACCGTTGACAAAACCTAATCATTAAAAACAATACAAAACACCTAGGGATTGTTTATATAACAACCAACCTTGTCACATATTATAAACTCAAGCCACACTTCACTACCTATTGAGGTCGAAACTCATTAATTTGAAAAAACCCGGCTGGCAACACATAGTCTCGCGCGTCATTTACCTGCCTACCGCAGCGCGCGAACGTTGTCTCAATAAATAAAAAAGAAAATCAAAATGGCGCGAGTCTTTCGCGCGTTCCGCCGGCCGCCGTTCCATTTTCAAAAACGGCACGAGTCAACAATGGCTTCGTTGACGAAAGACGAGATTTTGATACTGCTGCGGCCTCCATTTACAAATTGGAGCAATATTATAAGAGATGCGGAGAAAGTTGTGGGATATCCAACTTCGTTCATGAATCTGAGGTGTTTGCTGAGCGACGAGTTTGCGAATATGGCGCTGTATCTGAGGAAATTGGTAAGTTTCTTCTTTTTTTAGTATTAAAGCACTTTTTTCTTTGTCTTTTTCTAGGGTGTTTTTATTTTTTGTTGTAGAAAAAACTTTTTTTGCTAAATTGAAAATTGTTAGGTACCTATATGTTTTCTACTCAGAATTGCGAGCCCTTTCAATCCTAGTAGGAGAAATATATGTCCTAAAATTTGCATACACTTTTCCTACTTTCCATTGCGCTACCCCTACGCTTACGCTGCTAAATCTGTGTAAAAATGGTGACGAAATGGAAAAAATATCTTGGGACATTTTTTTCTCCTACTAGGATTGAAAAAGCTCGCAATTCTAAGTAGAAAATACATAAGCAATTGCAAAAAAAAATGTTTTTTCTATAACAAAAAATAAAAACGCCCTCTATTCGCCCCAGGTCCTAAATCCATCTAGGGCACAATCTCAAACGGTCGAAGACACAGTTTTTTAAGAAATGGACTATGGATGTCCTAACAGATTATTATTCTACTTCTTCCACCTCCTAGCGTTTTCCCGGCGTTTTGGCAACTAATACCAAGATTTGGCGTCGGTGATAGTTTTACGAAACATCAGGATATTTTCTATGTAACAGCCTTGTTGGGCTTACTGCGGGACTTAGTCAATTTGAGTAAGAATGTCCTATAATATTTATTTATTTAATTGGTATGAGCTGGCAGGATTTGAACCCACAACCTTCGGATTGAACGTAAAACGAACGGATTATTCTATAATATAAAATAGTCAGATTTCTTTACATTGGTTTACCCTCTGAAAAAGCAACAGGGGACTATAGCTGGCCATATACGTTCGGGAGCATCCGCCGGATCTGGCCATAGACGTATGGGATATTTGTCTGGAGGATGTCCGGCGGACATACGCACATGATTGCTATTTTTCATTGCCCTTTATGGACAAGTAAAATAACAGTGACAACTATAGTCTGACAACCCAGCGAGCGCAGTAACAGTAGGATAGAGAGCATCATACTGTCTTTTTCTTACGCTAGTATTACCACCCTGAAAAAAGGGATGGTTATAGTTATTTTGTCCTACTGTTACTGCGCTCGCTCGCTTGTCAGACTTTAGTAGCTACAGCTACATTAATTATACCAGTGGCTATGGAGATCTGACGGATTGCCCGAAAGTATATGTAGTTACAATTTATTATTATATGATTAGGTTAGGTTAGGTTACTTTATATAGTGCCTAACTATTAGTTACCTAGGTTAACTGGAAGAGATCCCTCATAGGGATAATTTCGGCTTTTTTATATTTATTCCTTTTTGTAAACGCATATCCTGTTTTGTGCAATAAAATGTTTATTACGTAGGTACCTACTTACTAAAAGAAAGAAACATTTTGTAAAGTCGAGATCAGATGTATCGGAGCAGTCAAGGTACTCAAAAATATCTGAACACGACTATTGTTAAGGCGTTAGGTTACTTGTTCCGATATTTTTGACCACCTCGGGCGCTCTGATATATCTGATGGCGACTATACGTAAAAGCATTCGCTGCCAAATGGTGATTCTAAATTTGCAATCTTGTTTCTTTGTATGCTAATACATTTTGTCACAATTACCTAACAATAGGCTGAGTTAGATAACTTAAGGAAAAAGGAATAAATTAAAAATAAATATAATCTCCTTGACAAGTGACATGGATATAGCTGCTAAAACTAATAATTCCGTACCTCAAAAAAGGCCCTTATAGGTTATTTCTTGTTCGCCCGTCTGTCTGCCAAGACCCTTTATCTCGGGAACGCGTAGAGGTAGCAGGGCCGGTCAAACCCAAAACGATGTTCGGGGTCTTTTCGGTGGACTATTGTTAAAAGCTATAAGCTTGATTTTCTTATTTAAGCCTTATCTACATTAATAGGTACTCCCTATCTACTGCATTGTGTGATAAACATCATTACTACATGTCCACAAGCTGTTAACTATTAGCCACAGAAAACAAAAAGTGCGTGTTCAGCTGAACTGTAGAGCCAATCTTTCATGTGGCCAATAGTTAACAGCTTGTGAACATGTAGTCATAATTGCGAATTAACATTAAAATAAACAAGATTGCGAATATTGTTTTGTGTTTGACCCAGCAGGTTGAAATTAATACCACATACTCGTACACAGGTTTGCGATTTCTTGAAGCTGTGAAATATCCTAACCTCCACATCTAACACAATCAAAAGATACAGCCGTTTCGTTTCCCATACATTGGCAAAGGGAATCAAAATGTTGCTTCCCGTTGAGCTAGGATCACAAAATTTGGCAAAAAGCAGGAGCTTACAGGAAAAAATCCGAAAAAACCGTATAATTGCTTTGCACTGAGAGTTCCGTGCCTGTATGGATGTTTTCCGATACATTTGCAAAGGTAATTAATATGTTTAGGGTACTTCCCGTTGACCTAGATTTACGAAATTTCGCAGAAAGAGCTTGTAGCACAAATATAGCAAAAAATCTGAAAGCGGTATAATTACCGCGCACTGAGAGTTCCGTGCGTGTGTGGGTGTGGGGGAGCTTTGTGAGGAACCCCTTAGTCCCGGAGAAAGACTTTAAAAAATCAGTTTTTAAAAATGTATATTTCAAAACATAATTTTAGCTGAGTTCAACTTTAATATATTATGAGTAGTTCATTAACAGCAAAACAGACTACTTTCACGCCGATACGATAATAAGTAGGTGGACGGTAGAAAGTGGTTCCATCGCAGACGGAACTGTTATTGTTTACACGCATAGTTTCTTTTTATTTGTAACCGACATCAAAAAAAGGAGGTTCTCAGTTTAATATATCTATATAATATTAATTAATAATTCTTTAAACGAGAAATTCTTATATATTTATAATTTTGAGTTCGGAACTTCGGAAACGAATCGAAAAAAATCGATCATATACTATACGTTGATTTTTTTAATGTCGTATAGAGTGTGACCGGGCGTGTGATCTATTACTATTAAGTACGATTTATTAAACCACAAAATGTCTAAGTATACTTCAATTATATATGCCATTTTGGTCAAATATAAGATAGCAGTGGATTTTGCCGGACCTGTCCTGACTTTTATGACCGATAAAAGATTAATAAAAACTTTCTACTTCTTTTCAGCTGGGCAGCAACCACCTCGTGATGCAGACCGCAAAGAACGTCCTTTACGGTGACTCCAAGAACCTTCAACCCTGGGGGCTGATCATCCTTCTTCTCTCGAAGTCCGTGAAGACCACGTCACAGCATACTCTCCAGTCAAAGCAGATAGAAGAAAAGCAAAGACTCCTGGCTGAACTGACCGAGATGATGCGAACAGGACATCTCATTCACAAAGGGATAGTCAACGTCCCTTTTGCTAAACGTTCTAAAAACACAGAATCAGCTATCTTTGGAAACAAAATAGCCTTACTGTTAGGAGACTATATTTTAGTGACAGCTAATGATATGCTTGCAAAACTAAGGAACTCCGAAGTGTCGTACATCATTTCATCAGCTTTACGGGACTTGTCTGAAGGAGAATTTTTCGGAGAGCGTGATGAGCAAAACCAGCCGATCCCGGGCAAACCAAAAGCAGTTGTAGATGATTTAGACATTACCTTTGATACGACCTCAATCTCAGTTGATGATGTTTTAGGGAGACCTAGAAAAGAATGGACCATTAGGTCAGTTTATAATGGAGCATCGTTACTTGGAAGAGGATGCCAGAGTGCAATGGTTTTAGGGCAACAGAATAGGGAAACAATAAACTATGCCTATCATTTTGGATGTCATGTCGGCCTAGCCTGGCAAGCAGCTGCTGAAAATCAAACTCTAACTTCGAACAGCGAGGATCAATTTTGCTTAGCCAGTGCTCCGGTTTTATTCGCTTTAGAGGAAAATCCAGGACTTTACCAGATAATAGACCAAGCCAAAGGGGACTTAAAAGACGTTAACTATGAAGATCTAAAATTCAATATACTTAAGACTGACGCTGTTAATAAGACTCAAAAGTTGTATGAAGACCATGCAAAGAAAGCAACAGCTTATATCGAAAGTATTGGCCAAAATGAATCAGTGGATATGATTAAGAAATTGATTAATACTTTTTAAGGTCATTTTGAATTCAATATTATGCCCTTTGGTATGAATAATGAGTCTTATCGGAAATAATTATTTAATCACTAAGGTATTTATGATTATAGAAAAGCGAATCTTGCCAAAACTGGAGTGAAAAAAGATGCGAATAACGCAGAAAGAAAAGTAAAATATGTTTATGTTTTTCTAAGTGTCTACATACAGGTACTAGTGTTTCTCATCGGCTTTGTTATTAGTCACTGAATTTAATTTGACATGTACCATACTTTTTACACAAGATTGAGGTTATAAAGCATACTAATATTGTAATAGTAACTGTGAAATTAAAAGTGAGTTATTTAAAAAAAAATGTTAAAACTTTCAAGCCTTCCTTTACTATCCGATCGGGTTGATTTAAAAAAATATTACTGATTAGTTATTCAAAATAGTTAGGCTCTTGGCCAATAATGCTGACAAAGAATTAAGGAATATATGGTTTGTTTTCGTTTAAATTTGTATTAAATACTATGTGCTCAATATAACTTTATTTAGATAGGTAGAGTTTATTTATTTATTTTAACTGTTGTTTAAGTGAATTTTAACATTTATTGTGAACAATAAAACACTTATTTATACTTATGTATTTTAATTTTATTAACCAATCCTTCAGTCATCTATCATGTACAAAATATTAGGACCTAGCTTGTTAAATGTAATAAAACTTCAAGTACTGTAATAAAAAATTGGCTTAGTGCTAGTTGGAAGGAATCGCTCCCTGAGAGTTCAGTCCCCAATAGCCGCGGTCCGCCAGATATCAGATATCGACCGGTTGGCGTGGTTGGTGACCCTGCCTGCTAAGCCGATGGTCCTGGGTTCGAATCCCGGTAAGGGCATTTATTTGTGTGATAAACACAGATATTTGTTCCTGGGCCATGGATGTTTTCTATGTATCTGGGTATTTGTATATTATATATGTCGTTGTCTGAGTACCCGTCACACAAGCCTTCTTGAGCTTACTGCGGGACTTAGTCAATTTGTATAAGAATGTTTTATATTTATTTATTTATTTATTCTTTATCTGGTGGGCATGAATATCCGCCCATATACGTACAAGTTTGAGTGACATGAATCCGTGTCAAATTCCTACCATTGACGGATGCATGTCCGTTGGACTTCGGGCAGACAAATCTGGACGTATATGGGCTAATATCCTTTTTAGTAGTGACGTTTCTATTGCTTTATTACGTCTAATATAATTTTACGCGACAGACGCAAGTCCATGAGTCAAGTGTCGCTTGATGTATGAAATCTTCCTAACGCTTTCCCGGCTTATGCTATGACTCAGGGAACCTGGGCTCCGTTTGGAAATTTAATCCAAGATTTGGCGTAGACTCTAGTTGTACGAAAGCGACTACCACCTTAACTTCCAACCGAGAGAGCCTTATTAGGATTAGGCCGATTTCTTCACGATATTTTCCTTCACAGACTTAAGTAGAAGTAATGCTTGCTCTATCATGTGGATAAATCTTGCCATCGTACGTCTCCAGGGCGCATTTGGACGGTTTATCTGTGAGTTAGAAATAATCCTAATGTAAAATAGGTTGGTCGAAGTAGACGACGGTTGTCGAAATTGCTTGTATAAAAATGTTAGGCGTTTTTAATTTTTAGTGTCCTGTACCAAACTTGGTTCATAGACAGACATAACACTTTTAATTTAACTATTATTTTATTAACTGGGGTGAGTTGGGACGAGTTATAAGTTTAGATCACGATATTAGTTCATATGTATATGTAAAACGTTAAGTTACTTGTTCAATGGTACTCTGTCATTTAATTTCATGGATTTTACAACAAACACAAAATAGTATAACATCCGAGCTCACGCCATAGGTGGGGTTAGGAAGGATTGGAACTGAGTTCAACTGAGTGAGATGGAATATCTTTATAACAATATTTGTTATCTGGACCAAAAATACCAACTCATCCCACTAACATTCATCTTCTCCCTATTCATGACCCAACAACCCCATTATAGAGTACTCCCGTTCCAATGTGCGTCATACTTACAACGGGATACATTTTCAAAACCTAAATGCCACATGAACAAAGTTCCTTTGGCATCCCAAATGAAAAAAAATACTGGACCGCATCTGACCTCCGCTGCTAAACAACAGCCAGACACCCGAATCTCTTTGTCAATTAAAACTGATTATGCTCAAAGTCAACAAGGCGTGACTAATGCATGATAAATATGTCATTATGATAATTCAACGTCAACCCGTGTTACCCTCCTATGAACCAGCCCCTTCATGCTTAAACAAAGTGACAGTCATTTATTGAAATTAAACACTTTAGAACGGATTAATCGCGTTTATTAACACCATGATCCTACGTTTCGAGCCCTTTACAGCACTCGTTTTCACAGGGTTAAGATGATGACTCCGCGATTAATCCGTTCTAAAGTGTTTAATTTCAATGAATAACAATCGCGGTAACAGAAGACAATATTATGTTGACAGTCATTTGTTAATATTAAGGAGCTCGAGATTATAAGATCTACTTTGTACCTTTTCATCTTTCGTAAAACGGTGCTACTTTGCTCCAAAATTTGCTTCGATTTTGAAATCACTTAACTATTTCAAAATTTGATATTTATTGATAAAGTTAATTACACGTCAAAATCTGGTACATAAAATTGGTTTTCATTCATAATAATTATGTAAATGTAAGTTATAAAAATTAGTCGTCAAATACCTATAAAAAGGAATACATGTCAATTGTAATTAAAAACAAAATGAAAACATCTGAATGCATAACAAAAATAATACAAATAAAATTTTACAGTAACATACATGTAAAACTAATGAATTGAAATTTTCATATTGTGTGAGACCAATGACACTTTATCAAAAAATTCGCCGACGGTATAGCAGGCCATTTCTAATAGCATTTTTTTAATTTTATTTGTAAATGTGATGTCACTGGGGGCGGCTCTTATTTCGCGGCGGTTCAGATACAATATTGTTGCCAAATAATACATACACGATAGAATGTTTTTCATTCATAATAATTATGTAAATGTAAGTTATAAAAATTAGTCGTCAAATACCTATAAAAAGGAATACATGTCAATTGTAATTAAAAACAAAATGAAAACATCTGAATGCATAACAAAAATAATACAAATAAAATTTTACAGTAACATACATGTAAAACTAATGAATTGAAATTTTCATATTGTGTGAGACCAATGACACTTTATCAAAAAATTCGCCGACGGTATAGCAGGCCATTTCTAATAGCATTTTTTTAATTTTATTTGTAAATGTGATGTCACTGGGGGCGGCTCTTATTTCGCGGCGGTTCAGATACAATATTGTTGCCAAATAATACATACACGATAGAATGTTTTTTCAAAGCGAATATTGTAAAACTTAAGCGCGTAAGGGTTTGATCTTGTGTAAAAAAAATACTTAACTTGCAATGTAATCGGGAAGTACAAGAAAATAGGTCTATGCTTCTACAATTTTTTTCGCTAAAGACAAAATATTCTTAATTTCGATTATTCAGTGAGTTGCATTGAGCCATTATGAATTATAATGGCATGTGTGACTATTTAAATCGATAAACAACTTTAAAATTGACTGTTTGTTTAGTACGATTTCCGGTTAGCACGACGTAATATCGTCGGTCCCTTCGACGTCGATTAAATTCAAACGATTTCAATTAAACGATTAAATTCTAAATCAGACATTTTTCAGCGCGGATATAAATCATTGCGGGTCAAAAAGGAGAAGGGCCCAATTATCTCCTACGTCCCCGTACCGAAACAGACTTTTTTCAAAGTGACCTCAAGTTACATAAACACGTGGATTAAGAAACAAGTTATGGTTACTGTACGCATGCGCACAGCAGTCGCTCACCGTTACGCCAACGGTATGGACGTCACTGTTAATTTGACTGAC
The DNA here is from genome assembly GCA_949128165.1 of Lathronympha strigana. NCBI lineage: Eukaryota > Metazoa > Arthropoda > Insecta > Lepidoptera > Tortricidae > Lathronympha > Lathronympha strigana. The sequence goes on along the minus strand of OX421926.1, from coordinate 7,768,814 downwards.
GCGGAACCAGTATAAATACCGAGTATTTCCGGAACAGGTATGTGTCGTTATTTTTTTTTGATTAACAAGATGATACATTTTAATATAATAAACTAAATTAAAACATATATTTAATAGCAGCGTTTTACCTTACAATAAAACGCATATTAAACGTAATACCTAATTAGAAGCCTATAATTATATTTGAGAGTGGCAATTCTGATTGCAGATGACGTAGCGGTTCATAATTGGTTGACACCCAACAACAAATCCCCTCCTCCACTTTTCGTTTCCAGTTTTATCCCCACCAGGTCGTAGCCGTGGCGATGGCGCGGCTGGTACCTCATTGGATCTCAAATTATTAATTTATTAATACGAAGTTGCAATATACCACTTACTAAACAGAAATTTTGACAAAGCAAAGTAAATTAGAAACCAACAGTATGTGTAAGTTCTTTATCATCGTTCACAAGGTGGCGAACAAAAATAGTAAGTCAAAAATACCCTCAGAAAAAGTATGTAGGTCATATTGCAACTGAGTAAACCACAGGTGGGTTTAAAAACTATAGGCTTCTAATTAGGTATTACGTTTAATATGCGTTTTATTGTAAGGTAAAACGCTGCTATTAAACTTCAACGCTAATTAGAAGCCTATAATTATATTTGAGACGTGTCTGTGTCCACCTGGTGGGTAGAAACGCCAATGTGATAAAGTTGTTCAGTGCTCATTAAGTGTTAAATGAAATTGGTGTGAACAATTCGCGAACAAGTGCAACAAACCAATGTCCATACATGGATGAATGTGGATGGAACATAGTGGATGGATGTGACCATTGACCTTTTCCGTGCAGTGACAAAGTTATTTTTCTATCAATATTGATAAGGAGAGGAAGGGTGATTGTTAAATATAACACAATGTCTTCATGAATACAAGGTGTTTATTAAAATATTTTTAATAACAAATATGTTTTATTTATTTAGATAAGCCCAAAACATAAGTGATTCCGCCAATCCATGGATTGAAATAGTCAGGCAATTCAAAACCATACACAATCATTGAAGATCAATTTACATTGCTGCTTTGAACTTAGAGATGATAAAACAAGGAATATTTAAGATAAGAATATTTTATTACCCATCAGTAGGTAATCATCGTTTTCAATCATAAGATTTTCTCAAATTCTTCTCACTGTAGGTAGGTACACTTTAGCAAAATATTTTTCCTATATTTGCTAGTAATGTGCACAACATTATATAAAAACATAATACCTACATATAGTACGCAAGTAAAGTATTCATAAAACAAACATAGTTATCAATTAACCATGATAGGGTTGTCACCAACCTGTTTCTACTGCCTCAGTCTTTGGAAAAAATAAAGTCGTTAGACTATAAGGAGACAATAATACAAGTAAAATAATAAAATTATAATATTATGTACAAAAATGCGCAGCTATTTATGATATCATATTAACGATGCTTGACTTGAGATTAATTACCTCATACCCATATGTTAGTAAAATATTGAAAACAAGTACTAATTATTTATTAGTCACGATACAGATAAGCTCTGTACTCCGTAAAATCTATGTATGACATAAAATAAGACATTGCTAATTAAGGTGCATAACCCTTACACGAGATGTTTTAATGACATCATTTACCAATATCAAGTTTGGTAAGTAACTCAAAACCCTTTTCTAGGTAATGCAGCCATGACAGTGTTATGGAATTCTTTGTAGCACTCTTACAACTTATTTTATTTTACTTGTATAAAGTCTATATAGCGTTTAACATGGTCAACATAGTTTTTGAAAATTTTAGATTTTCTCATGTAAACAACGCTGTGAGTGACAGCCTCCTATGTTGCAGGAACGCTGCTCTCAAGGCTTATGTACCTATATATAAAGTCATTCTGGCTAGTCACCAAGATATTCACATAAACTAGGATTCGTAAAGAAATTAGTATGGAGCCAGGCTACTTGTGAGTTGTAGGCTCTTTTACAAGGATATCGTATCCCATTTTACTTGGATTACTGGGACTAATAAAAAGCTTGAGCGATGTATGATCCTCAAGTAAATCAGTTACACTGTGAACATGGCGCTTGTAGCCAAATTCGGGAGAGTGCCAAAATATCGAGCTCACAAAAACAGATATACATGGTAAATATCTAGTTTTTAATAGTAATTATAATAGAGGATCCTCTTGGTACGTAGGTGCATCTTGGGTTCGTGCAACCTTTTTCAGTTTCATTCAAGAGCCTTGGGCGAGCTAAAAGCTAAAAGGCTTAAAGCCTTTTTCATGTAGTTTGGGTAAGTTAAAAGGGGTTCTAAATATCTTGGATACAATTTTATAACCCACAGTAGTTCTCCTTCGTTTATCATTCAACACGAGAATGTAATGTGTCATTTGTTTTGTAGGAAAAGCTTTTCTCTTAAATAAAATATGGTCGAGATATTTGACCCCAAGAGTAGGGGAAATTCCAGAGCAGGACCAGGAAAAATTTCAATGGGTTATTGTATCAAAATAACAACTATTAAATTCAATAGTCGAATAATTTAAAACCATGTTACCAGAGCCACCGTTAGGTACGACGACGAGCGAAGCGAGGAGGAGTGTTAGGTTGAACTGCGACCTAACAACAGTTGAACCGCGCCAGCGACCGGCAAAGCGCTTAGCCTCCCTCCTTTCTGTACACGTTGGTACCTCTGATCACTTTGAGCTCATATTATATATCAATGTTATAATGTGCTAACGCAGACTTTTGCCATTAAATTATATAAGCGCCTTGCATTACATGTCAGGCCTCATTTCAAACACAAATTCTAAATTGTCCTACTGCTTGGACACGATTTTTATTGTGTTAATTTAAGTAAAACTTCTCTGGGCGAGAATGTTAATAGGTTAGATATATTATAACTACATATATAAAATTCTCGGTTACTATCGCCAGAGCTTAGCTATTAATTAAGGCAATCATCTATTGCCCAGTCCAAGGTAATAGTAAGGGCATCTAACGCCATACCTGGACAGTCTTTTTGGATTAGAGTGAGGAATCCAATCAATGTTTAAGTATTTTATTTATAACTACGTAGAGCTAGACTGGCTTTCCTTAGTGGTAGCTTCAAGCTGAGTCACAATGAGATATAGTTTCGGAGCTGCACGTTACGAATCCAAGCTCATGAGAATAGGCCCTCCTACGAGGAATTGGTGATAAGAATAGTAGGCGTATAAAAGATCACCTTTTTAAAATCCACCCCTGAGGGTATTATAACGAATTCTGATGAGTTATCAAAGTGTTGTATATTGTGTACCTATATGGCTCAATATGGAGTTCCCCATGCCTCGTATAATACCCATCCTTGGAGATGGTTTTGTAGGAGCCGAAATAGGTAGGTAATTTGTAATATTTTTTAATTACATTTAATTTAATTCTTTTATATATTAAATAAACCTTTTCGATGAAATCGAAAAAAAAAAAAAATTTGGTCAAAACAATGCACTGATACTTCCCATTTTCCAGGAAATACCATTTTCAGCATAAGCGTAGCTATAAACACTTAAATATGAAGTACGATATTATGCGTATATGCCTTGCGTAGGCATCACCAGCAAAACTTAGTGTGACATTAATCTACTTGCTAGCAGGATTTTTGCATTTTTACGCTTTGGCTAAGGGCCTTAGTATAAGTTAGGTATTTGTACCGAAACATTATTTCTAGATATATAACGGGTCTGCCAATCTTTACTATTAGAATTTAGAATCCCGTAATTTTTGGCATTTTAGAACCAAATTAATCCAGTTGTGTATAAGGGTTTGCATTATTCGTCCAATTTTAGTATTCGAATAATACGAATACTTCGATTTGCAATATTCGAATATTCGAATTTTTCGAATAAAACGAATATTTTTGAAAAATAACTCAAAATAATGATTTCAAGTTGTTTAATTGTTAAATATTCTTAAAAAATAATAATTTCTGAATAAAATCTGCACTATTCGAAATATTCGTTTTATTCTAATAATGAGTGTGGTCGAATTCGAATAATATTTATGGCGAATAATTCAAATATTCGAATTGCAAACCCTAGTTGTGTAACAGGATAAAGGGTGTGTGCAAACCCGCCTTCACAAGACAAAAATCCAGAAAACTGACACTAACAGCGTCAAAAAGAATAGGAATCCTTGTAACAACAACTGCAAGCTGTGCATAACATATTTCTGGATAGAGCTACCCGTCTTGCGCAGACGATAAGATATATAGGCTTAATTAGTAATTGCAGCATAGTTTAAGTTATACAACTTATATAAAAACATTCATTCAACTAAAATCTGCTTGCGCAGCAGTGAATACTGTTCTTATAATATAATTTGTCACTCGAACTACAACTGTTGACATCAGCCGCTTTCCGAAACTGAGTGCTTTCATGCACCAAATGTAGATGGAAATGTTATTCGTGTAGTACCTACACACACAGAGGTCGGATACTGGTATTTCAGCATACAATTAAGTTTTACTATTTAGAAATCTAGTTATAGATTTTCGAATCGAAATATGTAGACATAGAAACAATAATCAATAATTGTAGTTACTTATATACCGTTTCCGATCTCTGAGTTGTATTTTACACATGAACAACATTTTATCTCGTATGCCTTGCGCAGGCAGGAGATATATTTAATAATAATAAATACATTTTAAACAATGTTAGATATTATGCACAAAAAAAATATACCTACATGCTTGCCTGATAGCAGTAATTTTACCTTAATGTAGGTAAGTAACTCTTTGACTGCTTGCGCAGCAGACAATAATTCATCTCATACACCTTGCGCAGGTGGAGGTAAGGATAATTTTGGCATATCATATGTAGTGGGTTAATTTTATTTGTTTGGCGCTTGCTAGTAATGCTAGTGCCATAATATTTAATCAGATACAAGCGGTTTCATTACGTATATATTAGCATAACTAGGCATGGCCTGAGCTTACTGATGTGGCTGAGCTTGCGCAGCAGCTTATAGGCTAGGACTCCCAAAATATTTTTATCATATTATCATATTAGGTCCTTAAAAACCAGAAGACAAGAGATGCTGCTGTAAGCAAACAGACCAAGGAGGCTTTGCCTGTACAAGGTTAGGTTTAAAAAACAACTACGATTTCAAATAAATCGTAACATAAGAACAATACGATATATTACGCATAAAATGCTAGTTTCTTACAATCTTTTTGCTAAATTACAGATAGGAATGCAGCGAAGGGAAAATAGCAAGCCTTGATCTCTAAGGTGGGCACTTGCCCATTCTGTAACCAATTTTACGTTACATTTGATCTCAACGTAGAAATGAAAATTTTGAGGGTAGGTATGTACCAGGTACAAATAAAATAATCACTTGTTTACAGTTATTTGTACAAAAATATACGGAAAATTACCAGGCCAGTTAATTTAAACCCACTATATGTAACGTCCGATTATAGTACCTATAACAAATTATTTTGCTAGGTAGCAGCGGCGTCGTACTGTGAGTGCCTTTATAAAGATCTGCGTATTCCGGCAGTTCTAATGTACTATTTTCGGAAATTTTATAATTATTGTACGTATTCTTTATACCTCCTTGTTTGGAGGAACGTAAAAGTTTGATATCACCTTTTTTACTGGCCTGGTTCCGTCTTAGGACGAACCGATTTACTGAAAGCAATTTTAAACACATTACAACATTTTTACTTACGGTTGCTGCGCTGCGTGAATCGATCGGGTGAACCTTTCTGTGAATTAAAATTCTAATCGCAATCGAACGGTAAAACCGTTAATTAAAACTTACGAAAAATCCTAGACTAGGCTAGAACTTTTCGTACTGAACCTTACGTTCCGACAAACAGAACGCCAATGAGGTACCAGCCGCGCCATCGCCACGGCTACGACCTGGTGGGGATAAAACTGGAAACGAAAAGTGGAGGAGGGGATTTGTTGTTGGGTGTCAACCAATTATGAACCGCTACGTCATCTGCAATCAGAATTGCCACTCTCAAATATAATTATAGGCTTCTAATTAGCGTTGAAGTTTAATACTTTAAATACCTTGTGCTTAGTTTAGATGACAAATTGACTTGGAAATATCATATAAATAAAACACGTGAGATCTAAGTTAGCTTCGATAACCGGCACAATTCAGTTTCAACATACATCCCTCACAAACTCCGCTTGACAATATATAAACTCTTTAGTGAAAACACACTTAGATTATTTAATTGAGGGGGGTGTGCCACCAAAACCAATCTGCAAAAATTACAAAAATTTCAAAATTGATCCATTAAGGCACTATTTAATCTAGACTATGAAATGACCACTCAATTTTTATACAAGAACGTACATATGTTCAACTTAAGTAAGATAACTATACTCCTAAGTAGGTACTCAACTCAACTTGCATATTTGTAACGAAGATCTTAGCAAGTAATACAGTGTGTAAATCTAATACGGGCGAACCTCTTAACGGTGGTTAGTATAGGACATAAGAAATGTAATTAGGTAACTTTTAAATGGAATTGCAATTAAAATTTTATCCATCATTTTAACCGGTCAGTTTCCATTATTCTTTCAATTATAAAATTGTAAATTTTTTCGCAAACGTCTCTGTTTAATACATAATTAATTTATATTATTACTTCGTCAAAATAGAACAGGTTATTTAAAGAATAGCATAATGTATGATGGAGCACCTATGTATAATGAAATTTTTCTTAGTGCATTTAAAGCCAAATTAAAAATACACATGCAATTTAAACCTCTAGCGACCATGCTACCTGTTTAGTTTTAAGAAACCAAATATTTAAGCTCATTGTTAGTGAAGTATGGTTCTTATGAGTAAACTAGCTGTTTCTCGCGACTTCGTTCGCATTAACAGTTGAACTTTTAGTAGGTACCTTTAAATTGGTGCATGAAAAAAACGGATTGCCTTAATAATTTTTTGCGATTTTAAATGTTTGACCCGGGGACTTATAATGGTCAAATTGTAAACGATAACTTAAATCGCTGCTAATTATTTGGGTTGTTTATAAAGTGTCTCTCGTGACTGGGTGGCAATCTTTACTATCAGCCCGTGACGATGTCATTTTGGACGCATTAAACATCGGATCTGACTCCAAATAATATGCCTAAATAGTTGGACAGTTTGAAACACATTTGGCACATGTTGCTTAAGGTTAAAGGTACAACATTGCCGGTTATCGATAAAGTGCTACTGCCATACCATTTATTCGGAATCATACTAGCAACCGACAATTTAGCGTGTAATCATCACATTAATATGTTACGAACATTGCGAAGCCGGGCTAGCAGTAAGTTAATAATAAGTCTTTGCCATTACCTGTTGGTGCATGAAGACGAAGAGTAGATAATCCAGCATCACTGTTTACGCTGTGAATAATTACATCACAGGAATTTTGTTTATCGGGGACTAACCATGGCGCCATATTTTTTACAAATAAATACATCTAGTTCTCCCCTTCTGAATCGACTACAAAAGGGTCTGTTTTTAATACGATCTATATTTTAACACTAAGTATTTGTATTTTGAATGTATGTAAGTGAAATAATTTAGAACATAAATGGCTTCCAATACTGTTTTCTCTCTGCCGAAAAACTCACACAAATGTGGTAACTTTCGTATGGGCTGAAGTTTATCTGACATGTCTATTACTACAAAATTTTCGAATAATCCTACATCACTGATGTGCCATTGGAATGTTTCCAAAATAACGATATGAACTTTTCAGAAACTTCCCGTAATTTAAAATGTTTTTTTTCAATATCCCGGAACTTTATTGAAATTTCCATCACTTTTAAAACTTTCTGCAATTTGCATGGCTCTGTAGTCCGCGACGAAAATTAGCAGTGCATAACAGATTTTGCATGGAAAATTACAGGTCTTCAATTACCTACTCACCTAACTGCTCTAGAGATTGTGTCGCGCGCGTTCCTTTATATCGTTATACTTTTATAACTCGAGTGACACATATCACTAAACATTAAAACTAATGTAAAAGAGGAGGATTTTTTTCGATAAATACCATGTTCCCGTAAAGTTAAAAAGTTAAAATCTATGTTGTATTACACGTTTTAAGGACTGTAACCATATAGAGTTTGCATCAAGGACAAATGTTCTACATCGCGGTATTGAAATGTTTTGATCGACTTGCATAAATTGCTGTAAGACACAAGTGTGCGTGTTCTCTGCTAAGAAAACCCCATTTCCCATATCGCCTAAATTTCAGAGCATCCCTCTCTCCATCTCCAAGAGTATCGGGATACTTGGTGTCGAAATCACGAACGAAGTCCAATTTCGGAGTCATTTGGAGCACAAAGCCAAACTGGCCTCTAAGAAGCTTGGAGTGCTCAACAGAGCGAAACAGTACTTCACACCGAGTCACCGTCTTTTGTTATACAAAGCGCAGGTTCGACCGCATATGGAGTACTGTTCCCATCTCTGGTCTGGTGCTCCTCAGTACCAGCTTCTCCCACTTGACTCCATCCAGCGTCGGGCGGTTCGTGTTGTGGACGACCCCGAACTCACTAACAATTTAGAGCAGCTCAGCCTCCGGAGAGATGTTGGCTCTCTGTGCCTGTTCTATCGTCTGTACAATGGGGAATGCTCTGAAGAACTCTTTGACATGGTGCCTCCGTCTCGTTTTTACCATCGCACCTCCCGCCAAAGGAATAAGGTTCACCCACATTTCCTGGATACATGGCACACCAAGAATAAACGGGCTTCTCGCTCGTTTTTACCCAGAACATGTAAAATGTGGAACGACCTACCTCCTGAGGTGTTCCCTTTGCGATATGATATGGGGTTCTTCAAGAAACGAGTGTTCAGGGCTTTAAAAGGCTCAAAGGTCAACAACGCATGAGTGGCTCTTCCGATGTTGCTTATGTCCATGGGCGGCGATGACCGTTTCCCATCAGGCGGCTCGTCTGCTCGTTTGTTACATTTCCCATTAAAAAAAAAATACAACTTCCAACTTACTTCATATAATACTCTACATTTCCACTATAAAAAGCACCCGATTTTTTTTACTTATAATATTAGTAGGAGTGGGATTAGTGGAATAAAAAATCTCTTAACTTAATTCTCCTGGCATTATATATATACGTATGGCATTATACAAGAATAGGCACATAGGCAGATACATAACTGTCAATTAAAATGATTTTTTTTTAAATATTAAATAACATTTATTTTCGAAATATATACAGTAAGTGTAACTTTCCTAACTACCTACCTCTACCTACCTTAAATCTATAGTAGGTCCTTGAGGCATTGTACCTAGGATGCAGGCGGCATTTCCTCGTTGTATCGCAATGCTGATAAATTAAATTAAATTAAGGTTTTCGTAGAAATCGCGAAACGTCTGGTTGATGTTACTGGTGACCGAAGAGCTGGTGGCTTCCTCGCACAACGTATCCATTGGAAATGCCGCAAGCATCCTATGTACAATGCCTCAAGGACCTATTTTAGATTTAAGGTATATAGGTAGGTGGATTTCTGGTAGGTAGTTAGGTAAGTTACACTTACTGTATATATTTTGAAAACAAATGTTATTAATGTTATTATACATTAAAATTAAATGTTTATATTCATAAATAATACCTAAACTTCAAAACATGTTTAATTTAAAGTAAAGTTAGCATGGGTATTCCATAGTCATCTTTAGTGCCAAATTAACATACTTATAATTACCACAATGTTGATATTGTCCAGGTAAAATAATGAAAAAGTATATTTCTTTGTAAAAATAGCGCGACTTACTATTTTACTGTTTTAACAAATATTATCACACAAGAACACATAACCCGGTCCTATAATTTTCGTAAACCTACACTCTACCTCTACACATCACTGAAAAATAGTTAAAAACGAATGTACCTTCTTTAACATGGAAATTAATGAAAAATTATTAAGCCTTATATTGGTTTCACGCCATATAATAAATAATAATAATAAATATTATAGGACCTTCTTCTTACACAAATTGACTCCCGCAGTAAGCTCAAGAACGCCTGTGTTACGGATACTCAGACAACGATATATATATATAATATACAAATACATAGAAAACATCCATGACTCAGGAACAATTATCTGTGTTCATCACACAAATAAATGCCCACACCGGGATTCGAACTCAGGACCATAGGCTTAGCAGGCAGGGTCACTACCAACTACCCCAACCGGTCGTCAAATCAAACTCATACTAATTAATGGCGCTTTACAAGGACCCACGCATGGGTGGCGCTGCCTCGTGAGAGACAATACGGTAGCTCCCATTGCAAACCTACTTCCGTAGGCCGTAGGTCAGTATTTTGCAAGAATATATCCAAGATAACTAAAGTTCCAAACGAATACTTCAACGACTGATAAGGTATGACCCTGAGCCTGAGTATATACATAATATATAATCCTTCTTATCGCTTTAGATGACGGCGACCCTAAAAATTAATGTTATGGACTTTATTGTGAGCCCTGATATGGCTGTAAAAAGGTTATCTTGGCGCTCTAAAATCTATGACCCTGAGTACGATGCAAGTGGAAAACTTCGATATACGAAAATAAAACACTTTGGAACTGGGTGCTGATGGCAAATTCACCTATCTCCATGCAAAGTGTTTTTTATGGAATTTCTAAAATTGTTTACTTGCATGACTTGCATCATTACTCTACTTGCATAGGTATATACAGTGTGTAAGTCTAATACGGGCGATATATTTAAACAAACGTAGAATTAATTAGTGTTATCAATAATTAAAACATATTTTTAAGTTACACTTAATTATGACCCCATAATTATTTTTTTAATAACATTTTCAGCAGCAATGTACTTTCAAAAAATTGACGCCGACAGATGTCAACGACTGTTTAACTTTAACGCGAGTGTGTTTACATTACATTGCCGGTCGAATTATTTTCTATGGATAAACATTTAATTGCAATTCCTTTTAAAAGTTACCCAATTACATTTCTTATGTCCTATACTAACCACCGTTAAGAGGTCCGCCCGTATTTGATTTACACATTGTATACTTCAATATGTAGCTGATATCATCGTTCAGGTATTTTGTTACACCCTGTATGTACGAGTATATTGCTGGTTTAGAAATAGGAGAGATCTTCTCCGAGATTCATAGTATTTATACGTTTCTTAAAGGACGTATTTTACGTAAATGACACGTATTTGACATTGTATTGTCCGTTTGATTGTTAACAAAGTCAATTGTACGGTGTTTTGGTTCAAAGTCATACTCGTACATACACATAGCCCATTTGAAGTAGTTAAACACGTACCAAAGGTCACAACAATAATTAGGATTTTACAAAGTTAACCGTAGTGTTTGGGTAGGACTTCATTTTATAATGAGTGTGACACTCATTTTATTAAATAAGGCGGCACAATGCCATACCTCAAATGATTTTATAATATTTAATACAGTAAATTTAAAATATCGACTTACTTATGTTTTTTTTTACTTTTTACCTACTTCCGGAAGAAAGGTTTGTAGGATTTTTGCATACATTATCTATAAATATCCCATTCGAATATAATTTGAGAAAATCAGGCTATTATAATTTAATGTCTGTCAAAACCGTATCTTTCCTGGGTTATTAGGTATCGGCAATAAAAACGGTTAAGTTGCGCAGATTTTTGAGCCGCGTGACAATAAAGCTATGGGACAAAATGTGATAAAATTCTGAGGCGTCTAACATATTTTGAGGTTTATGACAAAATGAGGTGTTATTGAGGCGTGTGACGATTTTTGAGCTGCGTGTCAAATTGAGGCGTGGGACAACATTTTTGAAGTGGTACAAGTGGATCATTTTGAAGATGCGCGGTGGAAGGGACTGTGTCAAACGAGCAAAATTAGCGGTACAAATGAGGTGCCTCACTAGTGAGTAACCCAACACTAGTTAAGGATAACTCTCAGTAGAACGGGACGGGACGGGGCGGGACGGGAAAATCTGTCAATCTCCATAGAAAGCGTCACGTGACATCTGATGCCTTCGAGCTATAACGTGATTCTTTCTACAGAAATTGATTGAATTTCCCCGTCCCATCCCGTGCTAGTGTGGGTCAGCCTTTAACCGAATACTGCTTTAGGTCATTTTTCGTAGGTACAGATGTTTATGCATGTTTATGACGAATTTGCTAAATACTTTTGTGTTATTATTGTTTCATTCAGGCAATCACATTAAACCATTTGTGCGAAGTTGTTAGAATTAATAGAATTAAGGATGACTCACACTAGAACGGGACGGGACGTGGCGGGCCGGGACGATCTGTCAGTTTCTATAGAAAACGTCAGGTGACATCCGAGGGCTCCGAGCTATCACGTGATTCTTTCTATAGAAATTTACAGATCGTCCCATCCCGCCCCGTACTGTCCCATCCCGTCCCGTGCTAGTGTGAGTCATCCTTGATAGTGATGAGTAGGTATTGTATAATAATTAAGAAAATAAATAATAATAAAATGCAGGAGTTAAATGAATATGTTAATTTTTCATAACAAATACCTTATTACCATCACAACCTTGGCTTGTAAGGGAAACAACATAAGAAACAGCATGCCTACCACGAACATCGAAAATTGGCATTGACGGGAAGACCTCTTTGTCACTCCAATATGCAAGTGTGACAGAGATGGAGATACTAGATCGTTTGATTTTCGTGGTATAGGCCCAGTACTAATATAGTTTGACAGTTAGTTCAGTTTTTTTTAACAAAGTGGCTCTAGTCCAGTGGAATAATTTCGCCAGTGTCAAGGTATACTGCCGCATGGGTTACAAATGTACGGTGGGTTAAATAGTAGGCTCTTAGAGCGACGTTGTACGGTGGAGGCCTCGCCAATTGCACAAATTATAACTAGATGTACATGGCGTCTGGGGGCCGAGATCCCGTGAACCGGGTGAGGTGGGTAATGACTTAATAACGGTTACACGCGTTTCCGGATTAATTCTTCATTAGCTGCACACTTCTTCGTTAGTTTACTCATAGATGATATATATGTAGTCTGTGGTCTGTGGTTTACTGCACAATCAGCTATAAATATTACACATTAAACAACATTTAGCAGACAAAAACAAAAATCTATTCCAGAGACGCCCTCGCCATCTTGAGTATCAACCGGAAGTCATAGTAATAATAATAAGTAATAAGTCATTCGTACATAGTCAAAGAGAGTCATACTGTCTTCTTCTTACGCCTGTATTGCCACTCCGAAAAAAGGGAGGCATATAGAGTTTTTTTTTATTTACTGTCAGACTTAGTTTGTCATACTAGAGAAAAAAACCTAGTGAATAGTAAATACTGAAATAATGATGCAGTAGGAGGTGGGAGGAAAGCAATTATGAACACAAAGCAACCAAAAAAAAAAAACACAAAAATTAGGTTGGTGACTTTATTCACTTTAGAGTTTTTGGTGTTCCGCAATTATTTTATTGGGATTTTTATTATGTGATGATGATTATGTGATCTGTGAATAAAACTTGCGTCCATTTTATACAAATTCCTTTGCGCTACAAAATCTGTGAAAAAATGAGATGGAAAAAAATCTTGAAACCTAGGATCGAGAGAGCTCGCGATACTCATACTGCCCAAGTATTAGTAGAAGTCACATAAAAAATCCTATTCAAGAGAAAAAAAAGTTTTAGGTACAATAAAATATAAAAACGCCTTATAGCCTTAGAATTACTATTTAAAACGAGATATTCACCATGTGGGCGGATTTTTATTTTGTTGTCGTTTTTTTTCCGCGTCAGAATTGAATAGTTACGAAGAATTCCTTATTCTCTTAAAGATAGACCTATATTCCCAGTATGTCCCACAATTTTTTTCCACTGGGTTACGAAATCGTATGGGTTTTTCGTAACTTAGTGGGAAATTTAGTACAAAATTTTTGTGGCACATTAGGATTTCGTATCTACCTAACGTAGGATAAGGAACTCTACCTACCCACCAAATTTCATACAAATCCGACGGGAAAAAAAAGACAAAAAAATAACAATATGCCCATGTGGCTATATGCTTTTGTGAGCTCCCGATATTTCGGCACTGTTACAAGCACAATGATCACGGTGTAGTTTCACATGTCATATAGGTACATGGTAAACATCTCGTTTTGGATAGTAATTCTAATGTAAATGACCATGTTAGCTTAAAAGCCTTATAGCCTTCGAGCAACACAGGCTTCCAACGCGTTGGAAGGGAGACGTCAAAGCGACATCTTACTTACAGTACAAATTATTCTGTCACCGTTTGCGTGGGGAAACGTACATACAGACGCACTCCTCACACACTACAAAAAACAGTCTGTAATTATGACACTAACACATAGAAAATTATTAATGGGCGGACAACGGATGCAAATTATGTAAAATGCCTTATAATTATGTCAAAGCTTCGCATTACCGTAAGGAAATAAGGTTTTTTGTTGACACAAATCAAATTATTTTATTTCATATTTTTTGATTTGTTATTAAAGTAGTAACACTACTATAATATATATAAATTATAAATTGAAATAGATGTCTAAAGAAAAAGAGCAACAGCGACGAATCCTCGGATTGGCCTTCGTCGGTGTTGGTCTTTTTCTTTAGTATATGACATCTTTTTTAATTTATAATTTTGAAATAAGGTTTGTTTTGCCTCCGTTGTCCGCCCATTAAAAATTATAGAACTACACTAACAAATCTTGCACAATACGATATATTTTAGTGTTCGGACTAGTGACAACACAGAGCCGTGCATGCCCAATTGGGCTTGTACTTCGGGTCAGGAGAAACGATACGTATGCCGATTCCCCTCCCTTGTGTTGCTCGAAACTTATAGCCTACCTGCCTACTACATTATTATGAATTAAATTTACATTTGCTGTAACAATATTTCAGCAAAATGGCGGCCATCCACATGCGCATGATAGCCTACATGGCCACCTTCATCATGCATGGTTACAACCTCTTCGTGGTGAACAGTTCACTCCAAGGGCCTATCATGGAAGACCCTAACATTAGGACATTCAACGCGCTTTATAAACGATTCTTCACTGTCTGGACTATGGTAAGTCACCCCAGTTTACTAAAGCCCCATGTTTACATTCACCCAGTGTTTACAATAACCTTTAGGTCGCTTTACAAACAGTTCTTCACTGTCTGGACTATGGAAAGTTATCTCGACCCGTGTTTACTATGAACCTTTTTTAATAGTCACTTAATACTTACTACGCTTATGCACGGCTCCAACCATTTCGGAATTTATTTCCTTCTACCAAGACATGTCACAGATAGGATTGCCAAATCATCATCATCACCATAAGAAGTCCACTGCTGAACGTTGATCAACGTGGCGTCTAAGTACAGTTTTTTCATTAAAAATATAAATCAAAAACATTCGACTGCCAATTGTATTTTTAATAATGCCTAAAACCCAAATCTCTTTTTTATTTGTAAACCTGTTAACCCATACATGATCCCCGACCTTAAATTTCCTACGGACCTCCGTTAAATCACTTTTATCAGTACCATTGGAACTAGCGAGCCCCGTGAATCACAACATCCAAACGTGTTCTTAGATTACGGCCTATCATTAAACTCGCTGGAGTTTGACCCGTAGAACAGTGAGGAGTATTCCGGTATTCGAATAACAGTCCCATTAATTTATCTTCTACGTGAAACTTATGTATCCATCTAATTATCTATACATTTAATCATCTTTTTACACGTTTTAACAGAATTCTCAGCTTGGCCATTACTCGCCGGGTCATAAATCGGAGAAGTAACGTAACGAACGCCATTCATTTCACAAAAATAATTGAATTCAGCAGAATTAATTTACCTTCAGAAAGACCTTTCCTAAAACCGTATTGTTCTGGTTGCAATAACTTGTTTCTCTCTAAAAATCCCGTTAACCTTTCATACATTGCCTTCTCAATTATTTTAGAAATAACTGGAACAATAGTTATGGGCCTATAATTATTAGGATCTTTGGGGTCCCCTTTTTTGAATAAGGGATTCACCACGGACAGTTTCAACTGTTCGGGAAACACCGCTTGGTCAAATGATAAATTGATAATATGCGCTATAGGGTGACAGATCCATGGGGCATTCAGTTTGAGAATACCTATATGTTGTAATGTCATCGTATCCGGAGGTCTTGCTATTTTTATGGGCCATTCACATTGTTTGTTACATTAATTGCATTACTATTTGTGTTAGTTTTTGATAAGGTTATGTCAATAAAATAATCATTAATTAAATTACAAATATCCTCCGGACTACTAAATGTCGTATTATTAAAGTTCAAATAATCAATTTGATTAGAACTGTTTGCACTTGATAAGTTGGCGGAGATAATGTCCCATGTAGCCTACATAATGTTACATTTATTTTTACTAAATGATAAACGATTTTCATTATTGAGTTTTTGGGAGGTAACAATACTTTTTCTTAATGTTTTACTGTAGCCTTTTAATACAGTTTTATTTGTTGATTTGTCTGTTCTTGAAAATTTACATTTTAAGTACAACTTTCTTTTAGTTTGACAGGATTTTCGTATCCCTTTTGTTATCCATGCAGATTTTTTGAAGCGATTATTCATCTTGATCTTTATACTTGGAAAACATAGATTATAAACAAACACTAGTAATATTTTATTAATATAATATGTAATTACTAATAAGGTTAAGTAAAATATACCACTAATTTGTTGATAAGGTACTTTAGAATCATTATGGCATAAGCAACTTATCAACAAGCAACAAAGTGGTATCGTTACCCGAAAAACGTCACATATAAGCAATACTAATGTGTAGTATTCTTAAATTAATAAAACTTTCCTGTCCGTTCATTTTGGTTTTAATTTATTTTTCTTCCTGCTGAGGTGAAAAGTTGTATGTTCAACTAGAGATCAAAGTTATTTGCATCTCGTGCCTTTGAGTTCTTCACTACGCTCAATATTCTAAATTAGAATCTTTCACTTGTTCAGGATTCAAAATTGGCACTCATAACAAATACGAACTTTGCTCTCTTGTTGTACAAATAACTATTGTCATAAACTTCATTAAGTACCAAGTAGCAACAAAATAACCCATAGGCTTTATTTTATGACCGTTATCACGTAATTCTTTCTATAGAAAAATGATCGTCCAATCCCGCCCTGTCCCGTCCCGTTATAGTGTGAGTGATCCTTTAGCCTTATTCTTAAAAAGGGGTTAATGTAAATCGGGGTTACTTCCAATAGTGAAGAATCGTTTATAAGGCGCGCTGAAGATCTTTAAGTTGCTTCCATAATCTAATGGTAATTTATTTTGTAAAGTTAAACTTACGCATGTTAGATTTATAATTTTAGCATAAAATAAGCTTTATATAATATCGCACGCGTCGTCGCTTACGGTCCTTGGGGCTGAAAATTACATCCTAATATATCCATGTCGCGCGTGTTATCCGTGACCATCACAAATACGTCAGTGTTATCCGCAATGTATTTCAATATTAAATCTCTCCCCTTGTACTAATTCACCCCGTTTACAATTCCAGATCCTCCAGATCGTTGTGGCGTCCTTGGGCCTGACGTCCGACTACTTCACGCTGAAGTACTCCAACAAGAAAGAACCTCAATGGCTGAGCCTCATGAGGAGCACAAAGAACCGTATCTTCGCTGCTATTCTCTGGCCTACGGGTTTCGTAAGTTTATTTTACCATTTCAACTATCTTTTTTTTTTGGCAATTAAATATTTTTATTTACCATCAGTTGAGTACATTCTGTGTTTTTTCTAATAATATATAACTATTATTATGTTTTATTCATATAAACTTCAAAATACGTATATTAAAGACTAAATTAAAATAATAACCTAAAAAATAATAATAGCTAACTAAAAACCAACATACCCAACAAAAGGAAAACCCCGTCCAGCAAATCAGCTTGCGGCATGGTTCCCATAACGCTGGCGGCGTTACCTCTCTGTATTGCAAGCGAGATTCGCTGAGGGAGGTAAGCGCCAGCCCTATGGTCTCCGGTAGCGTCGACCAGCCGCGCCGACAAGGCTCCCATAAAAGACTTAGCTTAAAATCGTCCCCGTTTTAAAGTAACCTCGTTTTAAAGTCACCCCGTTTTAAACTAACCCCGTTTTAAACTCCCTCGTTTTAAACTCACCCCGTTTTCTATTCCAGCTCTGCTCGTCCCTCTTCTGGTCACTCTACCACTACGACAGAAGCCTTATGTACCCCCTTTACGCCGATAAACTACTAAGCAGCACAGCGAACCATATCCTGCACACTGCAATCGTGCCTATTGTGGTGTGGGAACTAGTTTTTCAGAAAAGGACGGTGCCGAAAACTCATACTGTTAATGTGACTATTATGTCGGTGTATATGCTGACTTATATGTGTATGTAAGTATTGTTTAAGAGCGAGCGAAGCGAGTGAGTTGTTCTATTCTACTTGGATTATCCTTCGTTTGTATGTATGTAGTATGCGTGCATTTTTATTTTTTGTTGTAGAAATAGTACATTTCGATGCTAGTGCGGAAAGTATGTCATTACATCACGAGTCCCGAGGTATCTTGCCACGAGCCGTAGGCGAGTGGCAATACTCGGGACAAGTGAAAAATGACATATCCGCACGTGAATCGAACGACGTTTTTCAATACAGATGCGAAAAAAATTAAAATACAAAGAACGAATTGAAAGTTTTTAAATATTTCCGTGACACGATTGTAATACAGTACATATATTAAGAACATCTTCAAATTGTTAATCTTATCTTCTTTACTTTCTCATTTTCAATCGCATAATAATTATTTCTCATAAACAAAATAATAAATTGCATGTGACAAATCGTATCGTCATGTCTTAAAGGCCCTTCAAACATGTTTACCTGATTGAAAAACGCCTCTCTACTTTGAGTGACGTTTCGTCGGCTCTGTTCCGTTTCATACACACAGATTTATAAGAACTGTTTTCAATGTTAATATTTTTTTTAATGAATGATCATTAGTATGATGAAGAAGTAATTATTGAAATATGAAATATCAATATCTTTAATATTATTGCGTTAATAGTAGGTATTTAGTTTTATTACGGCTCGGTAAAGTTAACGAACAATAATACTCTTCGGTAAGCAGTCATGAATTGGAACACAACTAAATTTAAAAAGATTGGAAAAGTAAAAAGCACTAGTTCGCAAAAACAAACTTTGCGCACGCAAAACAGCCAAAAAAAGGGAACTTTTTGAGCAACTGTATTGAAAAATAATTTATGCCACACCTGGCCATAAAGTGCTTTTTTTCCGCACGCTACGCGTACGGAAATAAGCCGATTTCTGCCCAAGTGTAGGCATAAAATGATGTACCTAACACGTGAGGTAATAAATAAAGCCTTTGATCGCATAATTTTTGCGACCTTTCTTTGTTTTACCGCACTAGTTAGGTAATTTACATTTTTTTTGCTAAATTGGAAATTTTAATCTCTGTTTTACTCAGAATCGCGAGCTTTTTTAATCCTAGTAGGAGAAAAAAGTGTCCTAAAATTTCGATACATTTTTCAAACATTCCATTGCGCTACCGCCATACTAAATCTATGAAATGAATTGATGGTGGCGAAATGGAAAACAAATCTTGGGACACTTTTTCCTCCTACTAGAAATGAAAGAGCTCACGATTCTGAATATGATGAAACAATTAAACATTTTCAAATTTTCAAAAAATGATTTTTCGACAACAAAAAATAAAAACGCCCATGTATGTTTGTTTGATAATAACTCGAGTATCGTTTATCGGATCGTCGTGAAATTTGGCAGGTGGTTAGATGAGATAAATATAGTTTTTAAGTTCGAATATGAGCCGAATCGGTCGAGGGGTTGCTGAAATATGGAGTACTAGGGTTTACAATGCGGACTGCATGTCAACTCCACTATCGAAACCTATCCTTCGAAATCTATAGCAACTCATGGCAGAAACATACTTAGACATAAATTATGTTAAAATAAGTATCTTAATGCAAGGAATAAATGATATGATATGATGATAACCCTTAAAAGCATGATGATGGATTTGGGCATATTTTTATTTTGTTGTCGTTTTGTATGAAATTTGGTGGGTAGGTAGAGTTGCTTATTCTACGATTTCGTATATATCTAGATATATACGAAATCCCAATGTGCGACAAAAAATTTGTAAGTACAAAATTTCCAACTGAGTTACGAAAATCCCATACGATTTCGTAACTCAGTGGAAAAAATTGTGGGACATACTGGGAAATTGGGTCTATCTTGAAGAGAATAAGGAACTCTCCCTACCTACCAAATTTCATTCAAATCTGACGCGAAAACAAAAACGACAACAAAATAAAAATCCGCCCATTTATGACACAGAAACAAGACGAGACAAGTGACAATCAAGTTCTCTTGGAATGTAGACTTTGTCATACCGTCGAAAGTTCTTAATTTGAAATGAATTTGGTTGTCACTTAGGATGTTTTAGGATCAATACTGTTAATTCATGCATTTAATTTATATTCATGGATTAATATAAGGTGCTAACAATTTAGTCACGGATATTTTTACCGCTGATAGTACTCGTTTCTCGGAGTAAATTTAAGTATGAAACATCATAAGTTTTGTTATGTTTTTTTGGAGAAAACTAGGAAACAAATTTGCAACGTTAAAACACCCTGTTAGTGTGATTATTAAATGAGTACTCATTGAACATGTTTTAGTACCTCTTTTACCTAACACCTAACTGGCCACTTAACGTCAAATCAAATACTCGATTGTCAACGTCATGCTAAACATCTTGTCAGTTAAATTTGCACATGGTGATTATTTTTAGACGGAATTATAATTATTATTTTTGTTCAGTAAATGAAAACAAAAAAATTATATACAAAAGTTCCTTAATTATAGTTTAAAGTTAATTGTTTTAATACAATGTATTATCTCTTAAAATATCCGTGACTAATTTGTTAGCACCTTATATATAGTCTGCGAGTGATACCAAAGTTCTCAAAAAGATAGGAAAAGCTGGTGGATAAATTCGGGGCCACGGGTGTGGTCTCGGTAGCTCAGTTGGCAGAGCGGTGGGCTCGTATCCCAGAATCACGGGTTCGAGTCCCGCCCGAGGTCATGATTTTTCTTCTTTTCCTTTCTTAAATAAATGCTCTATACAATATTCTCTTTTTTCAGAATGTACTACACCTACATCGAAGTTGGTGTGTGGCTCTACCCGATATTCGGCAAAGCCTACGACGTCCCATTCGGCTTCCCGCTTGCAATGGCCGCCATTGGAGTAGCGGTGTTCTGTTATTATTATATGCAGTGGCATCTAACTAGGCTAGTTTGGGGTGGAGATAAAGTAAAGATTTAACCAAAGTTAGTATATTTTGATACAAGTGCGGAAAGTACCACATCATGAGTCCTATCGCCTGCGGCTCGTAACATACAATAATAGTACATTACTGCAGAGGCCGTGAAGTAAGAGATTGCAGGACGAGTTTGTGGTAGACGGATTAAACAAGTCCTGCAATCTCTCTTCCGGCCGAGGCTTGTATAGTGCTTTTCTCAAACATGGTAAAGAAATATTAAAATTAAAATAACTACCAGGTAAATAGTTAATAAGGAAAAAGAAATTTAATTTGCCACCTTATTATTTTTAAAGATGTCATTTGAATGAGCTATTCGAGCACCATGTTTAACCGCACATAAATATACATAGAAACATAGAATTTGGTTTTTTTTTAATGTCGCAAGTATCAAGGGAGCCGTAAACAAGAAACTTCATGTCTTCATTTCGTGACATAAATGCATACATGTACGATCATGTTTGAGAAAATAAAAATATATCACCACCACTGCAGCCTTGATTTTTATTTTTTTGGAAACGCTGGTTTTGATCATGCTATTTCAATCGAACTTGGTAGTTTTAGTACTGACTGGCAGTGACAGTCTGAAGACTCTGAAGGTACGAGTACGAGGGCTTCGTATGCATATGCACTACATCTGTAGGGCCCGCTGTTAGACACTGACGTTTCATGCATAAGAGGATTTGACTATAATCCATGATCTAGATCCAGAGACTTTCCATACACCATGGAATTTCTTCGCGTTATTTTTTATTAATTAACAATATCGAACCAAGTTTCGTATACAATGAAATGGTACATTTTATGCAATCCGGAAAGTGTACTATTACTTAGTCCAGAAAAACTCGTATGTGACTCGTGGTAATAGAAGTTGTCTTTCTCACTTGCATGCGCGCTTGTGCTTCGCGGTTTAAACTAACGAAAAATACAATTTCCGCACGTGTGTCACAACAATTTTTATATAAGTAGTTGTAAGTTTTTTCTACATAAAGTAAAATATTGTTAAGATAGTTTTAGTTTTCATTTAGTTTTTTTTTCTCATTTTTTTACTTCCTTTTTTCTTTTTTTTCTCTTTTTTTTACTTCCTTTTTTCTATTATTTGTGTTCCTTTTTTATAATTGTTAATTTCTAATGTATTTAATTTTTGTTACGGGTGTATATTTAATAAATCATTGTTAAATTTATACGTTAAAAATTTTGAATTTTGTTTGTTTTGCTTATCCCGATTACTAACTCGACCGACTTCAATAAAGGAGAGGATTCATAATCGAACAAGCGATTATGTCTGTATTCAATTTCGACCCTTCTTCCCCTGTAATAAGTGCAAAAGTGTATTGATATTTATAGATGTGATTGTATGTATGTATGTTTGTTCGACGATAAAACGAGTATCGTTGATCGGATCGTCTTGAAATTTATCAGGTGGTTAAAGGATGACTCACACTAGCACGGGACGGGACGGAGCGGGACGGGAAAATCTGTCAATTTGTATAGAAAGAATCACGTGATAGCTCGGAGCCCTCGGAGGTCACGTGACGCTTTCTATAGAAATTGACAGATCATCCCGTCCCGTTCAAGTGTGAGTCATCCTTAAATGATATAATTAGATTAAATGATATAATTAGATTAAATGATATAATTAGATTAAATGATATAATTAGATTTTTTACCTTAGAATATGAGCGGAATCGGTCAAGGGGTTGCAGAGATATACACGAATGTTTTTTTAAGCAGAATATGCGAACGATTCTAAATTTCTTGAAAAAAAAGGAGTAGTGGAAAATCTCTCTTCTGGATTAATCTTCTCTTTCTCAAGGAAGAGGAGGAGTGATATGGTGGAGGAATTCGGGGCACCGATTGTATCTAGTCGTATCTCAGAGGTGTATTATGTGTGCCGATACTTTTACACATATATTGCAAAAAACAATCTTTTTTACTGCACTTGTGTCATGGCACATCATCTAATAGGTATTTAAAAATAACTTTTTCTACTCCAGCACTTCTATCTGCCAATTAGATGACTGACAGCGATATTAAAAAAACACACGTTATAACGTTGTCCGTGGAATTCCATAAGAACACTGCTCCTATGAATTTTCATACAATATAAAAGCACTGTTGTTTTTTTTTCCATAGTGGGCATACGACATGTTCCACATTCTGCCACCTTTCTAGTCGTAGAAAAACTAGCGTTTGCGTTAGCGGTGTGCTTTCCATGAATTGCACGTAACCCTATTCATTAGCGACTGCGGTATTCGAAAGTATGCCGGTCTCGCTTCTACTACAGATCAAATATACTCGTACTCTTCTACCACTCACTACCATTCATTGGCAGGAGCGAGACGCATATACTTTCGGATGCTGCAGTCGCTATCGAATAGTTTCGTGCAACTCGTGGTAAGCACACTATCGGGAACATTTCAAACGTCACTGACAATTCTTTCATATGAACACAAGACCTACGCTTGAGTGGCGCCGCCTGGTGAGTCAATACGGTATCTCTCATTGAGTCTGCGGATAAACTTTCATATTAATACGTTCTCTACGTGTTGCGCTTGCACTACTCCGCCGTGGCTAACGACCACGACCACGGTTGGAGTATGTCCACCGGAAGACTGGCTATACGCTGAGGGTGCAGCAGCTGCAGTCGCGCCACTACGTGCACTTCAGCTCGTTTGTGACACCATCGCGAGCGCAGACTTCTCGCCGAAGGGCGTCGTGTTTCGGCGGTTCCGGGGCAACTTGCCGAATCCCACGCCGCTGGCTCAGACGACGCAACGTAGCCACGCTATTACGTAGTACTAAGTGTTTTTTGTATGTTTTTGTCTCTCTTTTGTGTTTTATATGTATAATTTATGATTTTCACAGTGCATTGGTATTAAACTGTAATGCTGTATTAATAAAATAAATTAAAAAATGAGGTTCGGATAATGGAGGAAAATCGGATAATTCTGTTTGGGAAAACCAGCTTGCGTTGCCTTCAACTTTTAATTTTAGCGCACAAATCAGAGTAACCGGTTGGGTATGTTATGCAGACGTAGTAGCATGTTTTTGCTTCGCACTGTCCTGTTTTTGAGTTTACATAGACTTATGACTTAACATAGACGTGTGTATCTGAGTAGTGATTAATGTGTTATCTGTGATATTCAAATAAATTATTATGTGAGTACCAACCAGGGTTAGCCAACTAACTCGGAGTTTGCTGTCAAATGCCATGCTACAAACGTTTTAACTTAAGATTTGGTCATCTAAAAATTAAACTAATTTATATACAGAGTGTCCCTTGATAATATGCACAAACAAATAGAAATTAAAGTAGACACAATTTTCGCCAAATAACAAAAAAACACTATTTTTCTAAATAACAAAAAAAAAACTTTGTGTCCTCAACTTTGTGCGAAAGAATAAATAAATAAATAGTATAGGACATTCTTACACAAATTGACTAAGGCCCGCAGTAAGCTCAAGAAGGCTTGTGTTACGGGTACTCAGACAACGATAATACATATTGTATATAATAAACAAATACATAAATACATAGAAAACATCCATGACTCAGGAACAAATATCTGTGCACATCACACAAATAAATGCCCATACCGGGATTCGAACCCAGGACCATCGGCTCAGCGGGCAGGGTCACTATCAACTACGCTAACCGGTCGTCAGAATGGCAAACATGTATTTTTTTCCTATATTAAAAAAAAGCCGATCTTGTTTTTTTCATATGATTAAGTCATATTTCTTAACAGGACAATGTCCCGGATCCACCTGCGGATGGCAGGTTACATGGTCACCCTAGCGGTACACCTAATGAATGCGTTGTATATGAAGAGTTTCCATACGAAGGAATTGTTGGAAGACCCTGAAATAAGGATTTTTGTAGGAGTCCAGTATCGGTTCATCACCACATGGAATTTTGTAAGTAAAAAAAACCCAAATAAAACATTTATTATGCCAGCTTTTATCATCGACTGCACTCTTTTAGGGTTCCGTAAAAGGGCAAAACGGGACCCATTACTAAGATTTGACTGTCCGTCCGTCTGTCATTAGGCTGTATTTCATATTAACTTTTATTTAAACAAAGGTTAATAATGGTATTTTAACTATTCATTAGATATAGGTAGTTTCACGAGTTGAAGTGAATGATTTCACACACAGCTACATAAAGTACTGATTACAAAAAAAGTGAAGAGTGAACGTTAATGTCAATAAAAATACTTCAAGATATATTTTTAATAGGTATAAAAACTTTTTGGTCTATCTTACAATACAATTCACTATTGAACTTGCCATCGGCAGGAAAAAGAAACATTCATTTTAAAGTCTCGATGTCATTACAAAACAACGTTGTTGTGTGCGTGACCTCAACTCTAGTGGAACTACCTATAACGCACTTTCGATATCTGATATGATTGAAGTTTTCCGATATCTGTTATATTTACGGATTTGTCCGTTAAAGCTGTGTAACTCATACACTAGAAAAGTCAGTAAGTATAGAAAACGTCACGTGACCTCCGTGTGCTCCGAGCTATCACGTGATTCTTTCTATAGAAATTGACAGATCGATCGTCTGGTCCCGCCCCGTCCCATTCTAGTGTGACTTTAGTGTCATCCTTAAAAAAGTAATAATAATTAGCCACTTTTTTCCTACGCCACGGATCACTAGCATTTTGTACACCTTGTATATCTATTTGTGTGTCTGTGGAAGTGACAGAATGACACTTAAGTCGATATAACAACCAGTAATGCAATACCACATGAATGAAATAAAAGAACTCCGGTTTCCCCACGATGTTTTCCTTCAGCGGAAAATATATCTAATGATATTTCGTATGTACATACCTAAGGTCCGAAAAACTCTATGGTACGAGCCGAGATTTGACCCTGCGCCCTTTGGATTTAAATAACCAACCAATGCCCTAAAGTACATTCAGGAATTAAGGCTGGCTTAGAGCGAGAATTAATGTCGCAGTAATACGCGCTACAAGCATGTGCATTCGAGGCACACGCCACCGCTTCAAGCCCGCTGCTTGTAAATGGCTTCGACGATGGCGCCGCCCTTCCCCACGTCGACTAACATAATTATTTTGTTTCATATTTTCCTATTTCCATATCTGTTTCTATGTGTATTTTTAATCTATTTATCATTAAAATATCTTTAAGAAAGATTCACCACAAAAAAAACGAGTACAAGTACTTGGGTACATTCAGGAATAATAGGTTTCAAAACGACTTTTTGGAAATGCTAATTGTTTTGTATTTTTTTTTAAATATAATTCCATTTATTTCAGCTCTTTCAAATATTTTACTCCTTCATCGGACTATCATGTGATTGGTTAACATTGAGAAATTCGTCAAATAAGAAATACAAAGCTCCGAGATTTTTGACCGAGACCAGGGACACATTGTATTCAGCTATCATATGGCCCTCAACTTTTGTAAGTATCTACAAGTTAAAAAAAAACATTTAACCTACCTGCTTATCGACCTCTACCTACCTTAAATCTAAAATAGGTCCTTCATTGGATTCTAAAATAGGATTGTGTTTTAAAAAAAGTGCAGGCCGTTTTTCGAGACATGTGCGTCGCTTAATGACATAATCCGTCGGTCTCTTGCCACCATCAACGTGCCTGCTCTCCTTGAGCCGACTGGCATTTTCAGGGACGACGGCAAGAGACCCGATGGGGTGTCCTTGGTTCTTTGGAGTTTGGGACGGATGCTAGTGTGGGACGCTACCTGCGTACTGTTGTACTGCTGGCACCGTCCCACCTCCAATTAACTAATGTAAAAGCGGGCGGAGCGGCTGAAAGCGCCGAAATTTTAAAACGTAATAAATATAAGAGCTTGGGCAGAGAGTACCATTTTGTACCATTTGAGGTCAAAACTCTGGGTCCATGGGCTCCCAGCGCACGCAAGTTTTTTATAGAAATCGCGAAACGTCTGGTTGATGTGACGGAAGAGCTGGTGGCTTCCTCGCACAACGTATCAGCATTGCGATACAACGATCCGCCAGCATCCTACGAGTAGGTATACTATAGCGTTCAGAATTGCATGGGCAATTTATGAATGAATTCATTCATAAACTGCCCATGGAATTCTGAACGCATGTGTATACAACGCCTCAAGGACCCATTTTAGATTTAAGGTAGGTAGCTAGGTAAGTTACACTTACTGTATATATTTTTTTATCTACAAATTGTGTGAATCAAAAATTAGGAAATATGGTTTCCAAATAAGTGTGGAAACAAAAATGCCATTAAAATTATTCAAATTTGTATGCAGAGAGGCCATAAGAGTACGACTAAGCTAAACTCAAGTCCACAGTTCGACGGACTAGATTAAACAAACGACTGTCAGACAAAATGTTGCCAGGAATAGCAAAAGAAAAATAGTCACGGGTACTTGTCGATAAGAATATATCGACAAGTACAGCGTACTCACACTAGCAATCCCATTACATACAAAAGGCCTGAAAACTTAACCATTGGTTAAGATATCAAGCATTCACCTAAACCACCAGGTACGTGGAGACATTCGAAGCCACGGTAGCTCAGTTGGAAGAGCCATGAGCTACTCCGAATCACGGGTCTTACCCAAAGTCATAATTTTTTCCCTTTTTTCTTATTTTTCTGGGTATTTTGGTATCTTTCGTAGACGCTTCTGCTTAAGGATAATACCAAATAATAACCCCGGCCTTGAGTCTCTCAGTTGCTCTTATTAATAACACTATTTAGTATTCGAACCGGTTATACAGCGTGGGTATTTGATACGGGCGAACCATTAATCCAGCTATAGTACCTGTTCATATAAATCGTATGGTATAATAATTTCGTTAAATTGTGTTATTAATTAGGTGTAATGATTTTTCTAAGGTGCGACAGAGCTGCAATGTATGTCGTCCAACTTTGTTTGACATGATAAATGACACTGACATGATATTCGTATAACGTTTAGATAGCTACGTTAATTTATGTGGATGCAATACATTACGTGCTGAATTATTATGTATGAAAAAAAACATCTTCATTTCCTAAAGAGATTGATGTAAATGATGGTTCCCTAGTCCAATAGTAATCGTCATTAAAATATTCGCCCATATCAAATACCCACGCTGTATAGTTTACACACCTATAGTTTAGAAACCAATTAATATGTATATTTTTAAATATATTTCTTTGTATGGTACGCTAATACGGTCAGCTTCATACATATGTATGCACCTGTATTCAGTTTTGAACGTTCTTCCCATGTAATAAGTTGACGACCGGTTGGCGTAGTTGGTAGTGACCCTGCCTGCTAAGCCGATGGACCTGGGTTCGAATCCCGGTAAGGGCATTTATTTGTGTGATGAACACAGATATTTGTTCCTAAGTCATGGATGTTTTCTATGTATTTATGTATTTGTATATTATATATATCGTTGTCTGAGTACCCGTAACACAAGCCTTCTTGAGCTTACTGCGGGACTTAGTCAATTTGTGAAAGAATGTCCTGTAATATTTATTTATTTTATAATAAGTTCCGAAGTGTATAGATATTTATTCGGTAACTTGTCAAAGTTTATAAACTTTGACAAGTTAATCATTCTTGGCCCTAACCTAAACGGATAAACTATCATAATTTTTCTTTTTGGTGATAAAATGATAAATAAGCAAAATGAATACATACAACACCTAAAATTTGGGGGAACTAGTAGGACTATAACTAATAAGTATTATCTCTATATACTTTGTGCTAATAAGTTAGTATATGTGGGGTGTACAGAAATAGATTGGTTTTGAAATTAACATAATATCCTCAATGCGAGCGCCACTGGACGGTCGGCGCCCACTTAAAGCTTACGAGTACATGCGAATAAATTAAAAAAATCGATATTTTTAAGAAGAAGGTAGAAATCACTATTTAGAGATAAGACCGCCTGGTTTTCTGTGTGTTATTTCTAAGACGAATGCAATAAATAATATTTGTATTGTATTGTTTTTTTTAGATAGTTGCAACAACATTTTGGCCGTTCTACCTCTACGATTTCCGCCTAGTGTACCCAATCTTTATAGACAAAGTAGTGACACGTTTGTCGAACCATATCATGCACAGCTTCATCGTACCTGCAGCTGTGTGGGAGATGCTGATGAGGCCGCAGAAAAGACCGGAGAGCGAAGCGAGGGTTGTTAGTATATTGGCGATGTATACTGTTGCTTATTTTACTATGTAAGTATACAATGTGTAACAAAAATGTTGGCGATCCGTTAATGGAATTAGGAAAAAACAGAAAAAATAATATGCGAAAAAAAACATTTTTTTTTTGATGGGGCCAGACTCCTTTTCTTACTGGCCATACTTGCTTTCAATTGTAAAAAAATATTGCGTTTAATATTTTTTTTCAAATCAGAATACCTACTATATTACGCACTTAAACCGATCGGCCTGAAATTGGCTCCTTGCCGGCCGGAGGCCAAAATATATATCAACTTTTTATTAATATTTTTTATTTGTTCCAGATTATTCTACACATACATCGAGCAAAACTACTGGATCTATCCTATTTTTAAATATGTATATGGGACTATTTATTTTCCTACACTCATATTATATACGTGTGCACTTCTAATTATAAATTATAAGTTGCAGTGGGTAATTGTAGAGTTTTTGTATCCTACGAAAAAAGTTAATAAAAAGTTGAAATAAATATTTTTATTGTTTGAGATTTGTTCAAAAACTGTTTTATTTTGCTGTAACTGAAGCTTGTCCTAAATTGGAACTTGTCCTAGTTATATCTAGATCCGAATCAATCGGAATTATCAAGAATTATATCTAAAGGATAATTTCAAGAATGAAATTATCCTTTAGATATAATTCTCATCTCATCAAGAAAGAACACCGTGGGCGTTAATAACAAAAACATTTTTTTTAATACTGTTATACATGCCCTGTAATAATTCATAGCTAAAAAAATAGTAGATGTTCTTCACCGAGTTTTTTTTAATAACATTCAAAAGTATGTCAAAACTAAGACTCACAGTGGTAACACTGCAGTAAAAAAGCATTTTTGCACGACTTTTGATGAAAAACAATTTTAAAGAACGATGTAGGTAATCTCTGAACTTAAGCCAAATTTAGATAATATCCAGAAAATATGAACTATAGGCCCTCAGGCCTCTCATTACAAAAACAACTTTATTTCAACAGTTTCAAACATAGACTGCTAAAATCATTACCTTTCCTTTTGCCCTTTATAAATGGGTAAGGCTTAACCTCATTAAATCTCTTTAATTTAGAAATACACTTTAATTAAAAACCAATAGATAAATATGTTTATTGCAGCAAAATGAACCTAAGACTTTTTTTTTATAAAACCTAAGACTTATTAATCTTATTATAGTCAATAATTAATTAAGTATATATGTTTAATATTATCAAAGAGATACCTAAATAGTACCTAGTCATAATTATTTTCCAGAAACAAACATATGTTTAAATATGTACCTACATATATAGTATGTAATTTACAGCTCCTTAAGGATAAAAATAGAATAATTTATTAGTTAAGTCAAAAACACCAAGAAGCAAGTTTTTAATCATTACCTATAGGTAGGGCTGCCATCTCGTACATTGCCGTAACCGGACAAAAAAGTTAGAAAACCCGGACGTTTCATTAAACTCGCGGTCTCTCCCCGGACACTAAAGAAATCAATTTTTAATTTAAAAAATATATGCTTTTGCTAGGGATTGACCTCAACCCAAAAATGTCCGGGTTTATCCCGGACGCTTTTAAAAATCCGGGCCGGACGCTCCCCGGACGGGCTCCAAACTAGGACAAATCCGGGGAAACCCGGACGGATGGCAGCCCTACCTATAGGTACAAGTCATTGGCTTAACATAATTCTTACTCCCATTTCACTCCAAAATAAACTCTAACACCTTGAAATAAAACCCAATATTAAATACTCACAAAACCTCAATGTATACAACGACTTAACCAATAAAACTCTTCCATTCAAATTCAACTTTTTGAAATCAGAACGATATACAGTTATCATCGGTACCCGTGCCGTGAACCCTGATACATACATAATTCACATTGAAAAATACACCTAAACAAATAGGAAATAAAGTTTAAAATCTGACAAAGGTAATAGTGACTTACGCTGTTATTGCGTAAGTAACCAAACCAGTATCCATAGAGCTCCCTCACTTGTCTCGAATTTTTATTTAACATGCACTTAATTTACTAATTGATTCAGTTCAAAATCAAATGAAGCTGTTTGAGACTTACGCTTGTTTAATGCTAGTTAGGCATCCAGTATAGCTTAAGCTCGTTCAAACACGATTTTAACTGATGATCGTTGGACCGTATGTCGTTGCAACAGGGTTTATAAATGGTACGTTGAAAAAGTATGAACAATATTAGGTGTAAGGAGTGTTTGGTTCTGGCGAGGTCTTTTCAAAATGGCCGCTAAGTACCGGTAGGTTAGTGACTTGTCGATCATAGTGTAGAGTGGACATGTTTTAGTTTTTAGTAAAGGATCCAAAGAAAGGTATATATTTGTTTCAATTGTTATATATGTAGAAGTAGATATATAAGTGGTTGATAATATTAAATGTATTTTTCTATTAAGTTTTGTGCCTTTAAAAATAAAATGATACGCTGATTTATAATATTATCGATTTTTCATTACAGTAATATCTTGACATGTATAGATAATTGTACTGCACTTGATAGTGTTTAATAGAGTATGAATAAAACTGTGTCATTGATTAATTTTACGTAAAATAGCCCTCGTTTCTAGGGTTTTTGGTCGGGTGTAATAGTTCACAAAAAAGTTGATAAACCAGTTTGTGTGTAAGATCACAAACTTTGTCTATTGACAGACGATTTACTTGATTTTTTAAGAGGTTGATGCTTAAAACCTCTGTTTGTGTTTATGTGTAGGTAGGTATTTATTATTAGTATAGTTTTCTTGATTGTACAAATACAAATAAAAACACAAAATATATGTATAATGAGGTTGACTGGTAGAGAATGCCTTATGGCATTAAGTCCGCCTTTTGTACATAAAGTTTTTTTTCTTTTGTGCAATTCAGAAAAAAAAAATCAAAATTATTTATTTCGTGTAACTGGACACATATTTTACAAGTACTCATCACATAAAAAAAAGAAATATTAAACCTATATATTCTACATTATACAAACAAACCTACCATTGTATAGCACTGGTGGGAGAGTGCAACCCCTCACAGTGCAACAAAATAGCACAATCGGGTTTATCCGCTATCATCCTAAGAATTCTGTTGGGACTGTCCCGCACCCGGCGCACCAGGGATGCCGCGCGCCCGCGCATGGTCGCATAGAAACAGCTGCAATAAATGCCGCAATTTATGCTGGCAATAAAGATTAAATAAAAATAAATAGGTTTGTATACAAGCGCACTTTTTTTTTAAGCATAAACGTCTGCGAATGACATCAAATTTCTTGGAAAGTAGTAAATTAAAGTAGTACTTAAGTAAATTAAAGGAAAATTGGTAAAACTCATGACCTCGGGTGAGACCCGAACCCGCGAATCAGGGCTAGTACCACGAAAATCGAACGATTGTGGATTTGTATGTCCATCTCTATCACACCTGCATATTAGAGTGAAAAAGAGGTTTTCCCATGAATGCCAATTATCGATGTTCGTGGTAGCCGTGCAGGGGTACACGCTCAGCAAGGGATATTATGATGCAGAAATTAAGATCCTTCCTTGTCCCAATGACCTTAAATCTGTATCTCTTAGTTTTCAAGTAGGTACCAATTTTTTGGCTTTTTACACTAACCCCAACGGCCTTAATAAAATTAGCTTAATCGTATTTACCTTATATTTTAGTATTCGAGACATACGGCATCAAACTTTGGCAATTTTAATACAAAAAAAATGTACTTACATACCTTTTGACCCATCAAGTTTAAATTTAAAATCTCTCTAGTTTTGAGAGAATTCAAATGGAAACAGTTAAATATTACATATACCTATAACAGCATATATTTTTTTTTAATATGGAAGAATTTGCATTTTTAGACCATGCTTGAAAAAATCATAAATGGCTTATTTTAGCGGTCTCCTAGTCTATTTTAGTCGGTGTAACCCTGCCTACGAATGAAATCCTAGTTTCGGTATGAATGGGACACTGGTCAAGTCACGTTTTTCATTTGTTTATCACGAGTATTTCCTCTGATGTGTATATGTAGACAAAGTATCGTCGTCTAGAATAGAACCCATAAAACAAGCCGGTCTAACCTTACTGATATGTGCATAATATTTATTTATTAAATCTAAACCTTATGCTTTTCAGAATAATGTCGAAACTCGCCTACCTCCGAATGTTTGGTTATGTGACCACTCTAACCATGCACATAGGTAACATAGTCTTCGTAGGTATGAACCTGACAGGGGATGTCTTGGAAGACAAAAGAGTGAGACTGTTCGGGGAAACGAGAAGGAGATATTTCACTGTCTGGACTTTGGTAAGTATTCGTTAACATTAAATTGCAGCGGTTCGAACTCGCGTATTTTTATCACAATAGACGTGACATGTTTCGACTGCATCAGGTAGTCATCGTCGGACAGACCGAGTGGTGTCACCTACGCGGCTCGGCCATCACTCAATGACGATTCCTGCCCGATGCAGTCGAAACATGTCACGCATATTGTGATAAAAATACGTGAGCTTTAACCGTTGCAATTTAATGTCAGTATGACTCACGATACGTTTAAATTAGAATATTCGTTAACATTCATCTTCCTACATTGCACGTAGAACCGATGGCCGTTGGGGCGGAAAGGTTCTCGAGTGGCGACCGCGTACCGGAAGGCGCAGCGTGGGTAGGCCCCCCGCAAGGTGGACTGATGACCTGGTGAAGGTCGCAGGAGTCCGCTCGATGCGGGTGGCGCAGGACCGGTCATTGTGGAAATCTTTGGGGGAGGCCTATGTCCAGCAGTGGACGTCTTTCGGCTGAAATGATGATGATGATTCATCTTCCTAGCGTTTTCCTCGGCTTATGTCATGGCTCAGACTTGTCAACTTTGACAACTAAAGCCTTAGGCCGCCTTAGGCTTTAGTTAGGCGCCTAGCGCCTAAGTTAGGCGTTAGCTCTAGCTTTACGAAAGCGACTGCCGTCTGACCTTCCAACCCAGAGGGTAAACTAGGCCTTATTGGGGTTAGTCCGGTTTCCTCACGATGTTTTCCTTCACCGAAAAGCGATTGGTAAATATCAAATTTATTTATTTATTGAATATAAAAACACGTTTACTGATATTTCGTACATAAGTTCCGAAATACCCATTGGTACGAGCCGGGGTTTGAACTCGCAGCTCGCTGGGCCACCAACGCTTGTTTTTTAAGGATGAGTCACTAGCACGGGACGGGACGGGGCGGGACGGGAAAATCTGACAATTTCTATAGAAAGAATCACGTGATAGCTTGGAGCCCTCGGATGTCACGTGACGCTTTCTATGGAAATTGACAGATTTTTCCGTCCCGCCCCGTCCCGTCCCGTTCTAGTGTGAGTCATCCTTTAAAGGAGTTCTTATTCCTTTGAAAACGTTTCGACGGGAGAATTGAAAATAAATCATAATATTATTTCTTCGTTTTATTATCTTAAACGGGTGTTTTAATGAAATACAATTTGGATGTATTTTAGTGATTTTTTATTGAGTAACCTCTATTCAAAAACCACTCGAAATCGACTAAGTTTTAGTAATAAATCGGTTTTTTTCACATATTAGGTCGGGTAAAGTCTTTCGTATTTTGTTTGAAAATTCTAAACGTTCATAGAGGCTGCATTTTTGACACCAAAATTCCTTGGCTATTAGGCTAAAAGACCCCAAACCAACTTTGTTCTTCTTTTACTAATACTACCATTGGCTCTAAAATATCACAGATTTTTCACTGTGTGTGATTCGCAACTTTTCTTTATTTATTAACAAATTTAAAAGAAAAATATATTTTAAATTCATAATTGTTTTCTGCCAGACTCGTTTTGACGAGCAATAATATTCATTCTCGGGAAATCTGAGCAGAGAGAGATTTCAACATTTACAAAATATTATAAAAAAATACCAAAAACTTTCAACGATTTAGTTATTATATTTTTTTTATCTGCCATTTTCAGTTCCTTCACATGATATATGCCGTCATCGGATTAAGCTGCGAAATCCTAGTAATAAAAAACAACGGTGTAAAGAACTACAACCTTCCCAGACACCTGAAAGGATGTAGAGACACAATCTTTGCTGCTCTACTATGGCCTGCTACCCTGGTAAGTGCAGACACTTAAGGAGCATTCCACGGGGCTGTCCCGTACAAACGCTTTTTTTTAGTTAAAGAATTATTTTCTACGTTTTAAGTCGATAATTAGTTCTCTGAGTATTTTTTTACGCCTATGCCGCAAAGAAAAAAACTCGAAAACTTACAATATTCATAAAATTCGTGTTTGTACGGGACACGCGGTAGACAATTCCGTGGAATGCTCCTTAAGAGGGCGCAGAGCGTCATGGCGCCATCATTTTGCACGCCAAAGCCGTATACACTATACAGGGTGATTCATGATTCATGAGTCGTGAGCAGGATGAACCTTACGGTTTCAGTTAATGATAAGCTATTATTTTATACTAGACTTAACAAAATTAACGTTTAATAAATTAATTAAAATCTCCTAATTATGAGGTAATTGATACTTGATTGATATTTAAGTATCATTAACTCATAGTTAGGAAATTTAATTTAATTTAATTTAACTTTCATTTCGTTAAGTCTAGTATGAAACGATAGCTTATCAACCACTGATATCGTGGGCTTAATCCTGCTCACGACTCATGATACACCCTGTATATCGTTGTCTCAGTACCCGTAACACAAGCCTTCTTGAGCTTACTGCGGGACTTAGTCAATTTGTGTAAGAATGTCCTATAATATTTATTTATTTATTTTATTTATTTATCGACGATAAGTCGACGACCATTCAGATCTGTTTTGGGACTAATTAAGTCATATTTTTTTTTTCCTTCCACAGCTAGTCTTCGCAGTATTCTGGACCCTATTCCTATACGATCGAAGCCTCATTTTCCCTGACTTCATCGACAAGGTGCTGACACCGGCTTCGAACCACATCATGCATACGGCGATAGTACCCACCGCATTGTGGGAGATATTGTTCCAACCGAGATTCGAACCTAGGTCCCATGTGAAGAATATTGCGTATTTGACTGTGTATATGTTGGTTTATTTGGGAGTGTGAGTATAATATTTATTTATTATGCAAGAGAGCAAAGTTGTTTTTTGCTTCTCATGCTTATATTGCACCAGGGATCACCCAAATGTTCCGATTTTCATTATCCCGATTTTTTATAAATCCTATACATCAAAACCCCAAATTTTATAATCACGATCTCTCAAAACTCCGATCATTCAAATTCCGACTCATGGAAGCACGAATATTCAAAATTCCGCTTAACATAATCCCGAACGGACACTAGTACGGGACGGGACGATATCTGTCAATTTCTATAGAAATCACGTGATAGCTCGGAACCCCCACATGTCACGTGACGTTGTCTATAGAAACTGACAGATCGTTCCTTGATCGTTGCTCTATTCGGAGTTTTAAATATTTGTGCGTTCGTGAATCGGAATTTCGATATTCGGAGTTTTGAACGGTTGGAATTATACAATTCGAGATTTAAAAATTCGGCGTATAGTTTTTATGAATTATTTAGTGTACCCGTTGAATCGAAACAAATTAACAAGTGGATTTTATAACGTAAGTGCGAGGGTAAGAACGAATAGGGCAAAGAAGTTAAGCAATCTTCAGTACGAAATTTTTCACATCATTAGTTCGATTGTACTTATTAGTTTGGGTAGAAAGTCTTTTCGTAGATAAACATGTATTATAAGAATCATAAAATTACCTATTCAAGGTATTAGAGTACGAAATAACAGAAAAATTGTTTCCTGTAATTTTTAATTTATTTTCTGACTTGCCCGTCAAAATGAGTGAATCTGGCGGAAAAAATTAATAAATTATAAAATGTTGACAATGTTGCGAATCAAGCAGTGAAAAATATATACAGTAATTGTAAATTACTAAGCTACCTACCTCTACCTACGTTAAATCTAAGATAGGTCCTTGAGGCATTGTACCTAGGATGCTGGCGGCATTTTTACGTTGTATCGCAACGTTGTGCGAGGAAGCCACCAGCTTTCGTTTCGCGATTTCTACTAAATATTTTTCTTTAGTATAATACTATCACATCTATCTAGGTTAATATAAGATTATTTTTTTCAGATTCATCTACACCTTCATCGAAAAAGGTATTTGGTTATACCCAATATTCAAGAAACTATACGGAACCATATATTTCCCCCTGGTCATATTGATCGTTACCGCCCTTTTATTAATATTTTATCGTATACAATGGACGATTTCTTATCTAATCTATGGTAAGGAGAAAACGAAAAAAGATAAAGCGAAAAAAGCTAGTAAAGTGAAATAGCTAAATAATTGTGATTAATATATTAGATTTAATGTTTTTCTCTCTAGAACGGACCGAGACGTAACCGGGACGGGACGGGACGGGACGATCTGTCAGTTTCTATAGAAAACGTCACGTGATCTCTTAGGGCTCCGAGCTCCGTCCGACCGCTCGGATGTCATTGTCGTTTGTTTCTCAAGATGGCGAATAATGTTTTGTATTTTGTTTGCAAAATGTTGCAACATTACACATGTTGATAGCTAATTGTGCCGTAAACTAACGAAGCAGTATACAGCTAATGAAGAATTAATCCTGAAACGAGTTCAGTCACTCCTTTAGTCACCAAGCGGCAATCCCGGGATCCTGGCCCCCTGAGAAGCTAATTCTTAAGTCTTATAGCTATAAACTTAGCATATAGCGAGGTCAATTACCGAACAACGTCGCCCAAGTGGCAATATACTGTTCTATTTATTATATACATACAAAAAAAAAGTGACACTGGCAAAATTTTCCAACTCTCGGTCAGAAGCCATTATTTAAAAGAAGAAGAAGACCGCTCGGACGTGATTATTTCTATAGAAATTGACAGATCGTCCCGTCCCGTCCCGTTATAGTGTGAGTCATCCTTTATTGTATTGTCAGAAATGCTGTTTCTTTGTATAAACTGTGGAAAGATACAAAAAATAGCAAGACAGTACGCACTTATATTAAAAAGCTTTAAAAAGAAAGGGTTAAGGAACGCTTATTGCAATTTTAATTAAATTATTAATTTTATAAAATTATCTTGTTATTATTATTTTAATTATTAACACAACTTACCTTTACGCTTACCATGACTGTTTATAAAACTTACAGTCGCCATCATATAAACAAGAGCGGCCAAAGTGCCCAATAATATCTAACCAAGGCCTAGGTACTACGAAAATCGAACGATCCATAATGTGTATTTCCCTCTCTGTCTCACTTTCTTATTAGAGTAATAAAGATGTTTTCCGTCAAAGCATTCCACGGTGTCGTAAGCGACAGGCTCTTGGAGAACCCCATACTGTAATCTTTCGGGAAAACCTCGGCAAGCAGCTCATTCCTGCCCATCCATGGTACAGTCAGTATTGACGTATTGCATAACTGTTTGGGATGGTGCAGCCAAAACCCGATTCCTGGACTTAGAACGAGCTCAGCGTGCTCTTCTGAAAGTAATGCATTTTAAAAACATAAGGTTCCCACCGAA
The DNA here is from genome assembly GCA_949128165.1 of Lathronympha strigana. NCBI lineage: Eukaryota > Metazoa > Arthropoda > Insecta > Lepidoptera > Tortricidae > Lathronympha > Lathronympha strigana. The sequence continues at coordinate 7,729,699 of OX421926.1, read as the reverse complement.
TGACTGTACCAACAATGTGACCTTCTTACTGTGCGACAAACATTTTTCGTCGATTAAATGCGTTTGCGGGTGATCTTATCTTATTAATAGCAGTTTAAACTGTGATGACGAACACTGGTACAGTGTCGAGCACTAGGACGTTTACCTTATGTAATCTTTGTGACAGGCAAGACGCCTGTGGCCGTACTCGTAGTACAAGTTTCATTGCTTAGTGCTTCCATCAAAACCAACTAGATTGACTAGGGGTTCCGGTGGGGCGAGAAATTTTATCCATTTATAATTTATATACGATATAGTAGTTAATTTAATAACAAACCAAAAGATTTACCAATCAAAATGATTTAATTTGTTTCAATAAAACGTCACTTTTTTTTTTTTGGAGATGATACATTTAATGGTTTTTTTCTACTCCAGCACTTCTATCTGTCAATTAGATGACTGACAGCGATATTGAAAAAGTATACATTTTAACGTTATCTGTGGTATTCCATAAGAACACTGCTCCTATGGATTTTTATACAATATATGAGCACTGTAGATTTTTTTTATTTCTATAGTGGGCACAACATCTTCCCTATTCTGCCACGTTTTTAGATTTAACTTTTTACGCTTTTTTAGCTGTCGTAGAAAAACTAGTGTATGCAACAGCTCATAATTCGTCTCGTTTTGTAACGGCGACCCTCAAGTTTTAAGAACCCTTATTATATCACTGTTGCATAAACTACTATTAAGTGAAAAGGTTAGAAATAAAACGCTCGTCTTGCAAGTGATTCGAGAGTAATAAAAACAATTTAACATTTATTCACTATTGGTTCTCAAACTCCATTTTATCTACATTTTAGGTACAATTGTTTGTATTGAGTTATAAATCAACAAAGCTTCAGTTCAAACTGACAGACAACTGACATTAGACTGCCCGGGAAGACATTTCGCAAGAAATCACGCCCAATTCAGTTTTCTGACAATTTAAACGTGTAAAATATGTTTTTTTATATATTCTGATTTTTACATAGATATATGCTTTTTATACTTTGTTTCTCTTTAATATGTTCAGGTAATGTGTAAAAATACTTAATACTCCATTAACAAATCAATATTTTGATAATATAAATCATCTTTTAGAAAAAAAGGTACAAAACGTCATTACCGCGATACCCGTTTCGCCGAAGGTACCTTTAAGTATAAAATAGAAAATCTCTTTCAAAAAAATTGACACCAAAAAAAAGAATTCGATACACACACTCAACCAACCAGATTTTCCCTTGACCACTCTTTTTTTGCCAATACGCTAAAACTATCCATGTGTCCAAATCTATATATAGTTTTAGTGAAAATTTAGCAAAACATAGTACAAAAGTTTTAGAAATATCTACTAAAAACTACCAGCAATTAAAACGTTTACCCTATATCTATCACTATCGCACTAACATCCCGTCTATATGTGCGAAAGAGAGACGTTGTCCGTCTCGCTTCACTCTTCAAGTTGCACCAATCGCAGAGTCTAATTTAAATTAAGAATGGACACGAAGGAGGACGTCTCGAAGAAGTTAATTCGGGATTAAGTAAATTAAAAAAACCGTTACGAAGAACATTATTTTTTTGGCCCTTTTTTCCATTTCCGTCTAAAAGAAACATTTTTTCACCGTTTTCATTAACACAATCCAGTATTAATTAGTAAAACAGAACTGCAAAAGAATACAATATATCTAAAATTCTAAATATATGTTCCACATATAAAATTAAGAATACAACCGACTTTAACCGATCTTGGCAAAATATATCTAAAATGACTCTAGGAAGTAGAACAAATGACTATAAAACACATCGTGCAAAATTTATTTCAAAAATACAAATTATAACCGTTATAACATTACGACTTTGTATTTTTAAGTCGGTTGCAACAAACTTACTTTACTGGACGAACAATTGCAAATAATTAGACGAAAAAGGAACGGCCGCGCAAAACGCTTAAAATTAAAGTACATTTTTTTGTACTTTTTGTATTTTTTTTACCAAACGCCCATTCATTTTTACGTGTTTTTTTTCGTGATTAGGCATGCGCGAATATTCAGCCAATATTTTCAGTCTTAGTGTTCTAAAAACTTCTTTTTTTATATAATTAATCGACATTTAAAATTATCGTTCTAACTCGAAAGCTAAAACATGACACAAACAGACTATGTGCGCCTAGTATATAATCACCTAAATAATTGTGTATTTATCATGAAAATGATGTATTGAAACATGGAAATATATCTTATTTAATGCAAAGCCTCAACAGTGATATTATTGTTTGATGTACCATTATAATCGAAATAAAAAATATATATCGACTAATTATATATTGTATTATAAAATAAAACTTTGAACCACCCGTATATTTTATTATTATATTATGTTCTCACTATTTATTTATGATTATCCTTAGTACAGCTAAATCTGAGAAATATACGTCATATATGTCAAAAAAGGCAACGTAAAATAAAACAAAAAAAATTATAGACAATAACAGATTGCTTTATTTAACAAAAAATATATAATATATAGAAAGGAAAAACAATGTATTTCACGTGATCTTAAAGACTCTCGTCAATGTGGAACAATTGTTTTTTAATAGAATGTAAAATTAAAAATAACCCATCGAACCTTATAATATTGAATATAAAATACATAATATACGATTAATAGCTATTTACAAAATACGAGTTAAGATTTATACTTTTTTAACATTAATATAGACCAGTCTATAGTAAAGGCTATCCGACAAAACTTAGCATAAATGTTAGAAAATTGATGATTATTAATACATCTAATTGATTTAGCAGGCAATAATAAAAAAAAATACGTACAACGGTTAAAAAAAGTAAAAACTAAAAAAATTACGTAATCAAAATGTACTTTTGATGAGATTGTACTCATTATTAATGCATTTATTATTTATTTATTATGCAAATCAAATCATGGCACCAAAGCGAAGAAATGTGCAAAAAAATGAGATCAAATTTATTCTACAAAAAAAACATTGCCTGCTAATTTTACGAAATATAATTTTGTCCGTACAAATTGTTTTGTTTTTATTATTAATAACTGTTCGACTGTAATTTTGTTCTGCACCGCGTAATAATACGTTACAATCCAAACTTATTATTATTTTAAATTACATTATTATTCCTGAATTATTACAACGCCTTATTTATACCTTGATTTAAGATACGGCCAAAAATATAAATATTTATTCAATAAAAGTCAAATTGTGATTCAGTTTCCATTTTCTCATACATGTCGATAAATGATTCTTGTTCACATTTCAGTCAGTTTTTTATTTATATTGTTGCCCGTGTCCCTTTATAGGTACATTAGGTACAAGAAAGTCTCAATAAGCGAACATAAACTTATAAAAAGGGGCAGTATCGTGTATTCCTATTTTATAAAATAACCGACAATCTACATCGAAGACAAAACATCAATAATAATCATTTGAAATAAATAACAAGTTACAATTCTCTTTAAAAAAACTGTTAAAATAATTAAAAAACCTACTCATAAGGGTTTCATTAAAAAAACTGTTGTGTGATCTACATCTTGCTACACCGTTATAACTTTTTTATTTATTTCTTAATAAAAACTCTATTACTATTATTATAATTTTATAATAATAATTATTATTTCTTCATCCAAGTTAGATACACTTTATGATAATTATATTACGATACGCCATACAAAATACACAATAAAACATATAATGGAATGTATTATTATGTACTTTTATATAGGCAACGAAACCAATGTTCGTATCTACATTATAATTTGCTATGTATAACAGAAACATAACAAATAAAAATACACGTTCCGGTTTAGGCAAAACTAAAGATACCCGCGTGTTCCTAGATTAAATTTGAGAATTAAATAAACATTTAAATATTAATATTGTACGTACGTACCTATACGTAAATATCATTGTAACAGTCTCAAAGTACATACATACAATTATAAATAGGTTAACAAATAACTTTTAGGTATCTTTAGTTAAGCGGATCTGTCTTTTGACAGAAAATATGTTTCAGCAGGGGCAATGGGCAGAGATCCGTCGATCTACGTACACGTCGCATCCGTGTAAACAATTATACGAGATGTACCCGTTTGTACCGCGTACACAACGCTTGGACGTATACACGATTGTACGACGTGTACCTGTTACGCAATGTGTACCCGTTGCTATATCCACAGTGTGCGATTATATGATATGCACACGATTACACAAAGAGGTACACTGTTATACGGCGTGTACCCGTTTAGACGTGATAGTCGAGCACGCTGTCTAGAGAGAAGAGCTCCTTGTAGAGCGCAGGGAAAACGTGGTGTGGGTGGGCGGCCTTGAAGCGGCACAGGGCTTCCAGGTGCATGAGGGACAGTTCTCTGTAAACAAATATACAAACATTACATATCACGATTTCACCTATTCGTCCTAAAAATATTAAGCACACTCATACTCAGAATGAATGTAACAGGCAGCCCTAAATGAGTGTTAAACTATTTCGACTGGATTCCTGTGTACCCTGGCAACGTTTTGATAATTATAGGGATATGGGGCATTTTTTCATGGGACATCTTATCTTATATTATCATATCTTAATGGATATATTTACCTGAAAGTGGGTATCTTAGCCAGCAGCGTGTCCAGAACAGTGACGTCACCCTTCAGGGGCGCGTGGTTCGTTTCGATCTCATGCCGCATGGCAGCCATGGACATGTTGAACAGGCACTGGATCTCCGGGTTGCCGCGGACGCCGTGGCGCTCTGAAAGGGTTAAAGACACCATGTTAGTCATAAAATTTCATGTCTTTTCATAGTTTAAATGTCAAAGTAACAAAAAGAGCTGATGAATTTGCACCAACCGGGTTACTCTTAGCTTACTGGTTTTTATGACTTCTCGGTTATTTATACGAGTATTTGTATAGACCACCAGTATCGGGCGCACGCCCTAGTTACCCGCTAATCCGGCGTTAAATGTCAAATTCCATTTGAAATAAGCGCTCAACTCCGAGTTACATAGTTGGTACAAGTAACCAAAGGGAAGTTTGCGAAATAAAGAGTTGAAGTAACAATTTATTAACTGGGGCTAATCCAAAAACCTCTGAACAGTTTCAGTAACTTCTCCACTTAGAGTGGGTGGCTTAGTTATCCCTGTATTGCCAGTCACCGTACCAACAAGTATGTGTGAGAGCAACACATGACTGGATAGGCGATAAAACACATATTGCAATCGAAGTGAGATGAGGACCAAAACTCAATGAGAGCGTCTTTTCTAAGAGACTTTTTCTGTAAGCGGCTAAAGCTTCTCTTTAAAACCAGCCTAGGTATTATGATAACCTTATAAAACCTGGCCAAAAGGCGGGTCTCCCCGACGGTCGGATCAGGTCTCTACTCTCATATGCCTCACCATGACGACCGCCATGAGGAAGGCCGAATACAGAATGGGGCGGAAATGATTGGTGACAGAGGTTATCAAGAAATTTCAGACACGACCTTCAGCTGAACTAGGGAGAATATTACCTGGCCACAGCAGCACCAGGCTCTGGTAGAGCGCTAGTTCAGTCTCAGTAAGCTTCAGGCGGGCGATGGTCTTGGCGGCGTCGAAGATGCCGACCACCAGTGCCATGTCGCGAGGGTCTCTGTAAAAAAATATTCATTAGAGAGGGACCACGCATACTTCAGTTAGCCACTTAGTTGCTTCATATTTATTTGCTCTATTGCGTAGTAAAATCTTTTAGAAAAGTCTCATGAATAAGTATCATAGTAGTTTGATAGCAGGTATGTATATATACATATACATATACACTCGTATACTACTCGTATATGTAGGTATATAGGTATTTAGAATTAGATCCAATGTACATAATACTAAAGTTTTTTTTCTCTTGTTTCATAATAACTTCCCGCACCTATAAATTTTGATCTCTGTTTGGCCCAAAGGTTAACTGGTAGAGAATGCCTTCTGGCATTAAGTTCGCCTTTTGTACATTATTTACTGTGCAATAAAGTTTTAAATAAATAAAATAAATATCTAAAATAAGGATGACAGCTGGTAACCACAGTTACCGTACTTTAGATTTTAGAAATTGATAGGTGTCTTTCTTGACCATTAGATACTGTGCAGTGGCTCCTCGCCCGCGACTTCTGTATACTGTGTTTGGGAATGCTTGTGCGTGGTCGTTCTATGCACGCGGGCGGTGGATCAGAACGACCCGAACCTTACTTACAACCTGATTTATAGCGTCACTATAACTCTCTACTATAACTATCTATGGAACGTGGTCTTCCAAAATAAATGAATTTTATTTTGTTTTTATTTTTATTTTTTATAACATAGTCCTACAGTGGTCTAGAGTACCAATTGGTTCACAGTAGCTACAGGTGAGGTTAAGTTGATGACTTGTCACAAAGCGAAATTTAATTCTTATGGCATACATACCTAAACAAAATGGATGTGAATGTGTACCCAAAACAAGATTCGAACTTGCGTCAAACCCTGCAGCGGTCAAAATTTCCCAAGCACATATTTCAAAATATTTGTTATTAATGATTTGATCTAAGATTGATAAAATAAGTGTTCTAGTTTGTACATATTTTATGTAAGCTAAGGTTATGACTTACATTCCATGAGACAGATATAGTTCGCGCATACCGTCGCGAGTGCATCTCATGACTAAGGATCACGGATTGATCCGAAATATGTCGGACATGAATTTCATTAGTACTTACCGCGCATGCACGCAGTCTCTGATAGGCAACACCACGTCTCCGTACAACACGTTGTCTCTGTTCACGTCGATCAGCCGAGAGAGACGGACTATCGCCAGTTCGAACGAGCCTGAATAACATTGAAGAATATTTAGATTTATTCAATTGTTTTCTTAATTGAGAATCAACTGTCTTGTTTGACAATATACATAATACGAGTATATACAGCTAGAAAAATGTAGATACATTTAAATAAATTATGTTAGAGGCTCAAGTTTATTTTCTTATACCCGTCCCAAGCAGTCGAACCCATAAAGTCATTTAATAGTCACAAAAATAATAAGATCACTCTACATCACTTGATGCACATCCTTTATAATGTTTTTACTATATTTTGTCCTGCTTTTTATTTATTAGTTGCCTGTCAATCGTCAATTCGAATTTGGTCCTTCGAGCCGGATACCCAAGGACCATAAAGAAATTAGACTGTTAGAATCATAACCCCCATGACTATATAAGTTTATACTTACCAGACTTGAGCAGCAGGATCTGATCGTCCTGCGTTAACTTCATGAAGCCAGGAATGAGCTTCGCGAACTCGATGATGTTCTGAATCATCCCAGTCAGTTTATCAGCGCAGTCCAGCCACATCTCCTCGTACGTCATCGAGCTGTAGCACAGTTGTCTGGAAAGATTATACCGTTGTTAATTAAATGGGAGGTAATTATGGACGTTTAACGGGAGGTAATATTGGTGGTAGGGGTTTAATTTTGATGGATGAAGTGGTGGTAACTACTAAAGAAATTGCATGAATTGTATTTATGCATAATGTGACATATATTTTTAAAGGGAGTTAATGAAATGTTTAACAAAACGATAATATTAATGTTTAAAATTAACTACAAGTTAATAAAAAACAATAATTATGAATTACTACTTATATGGGTCTAAATAATATTTAAGTATGTGGCTTTTCAAAACAAATAGGATATCATAGACACCAAAGATTGTAATTGTAAATATTTCAAATATCAAATTGGAACACAGTTTGAACTCAAAGTGATAAAAAAGGTAAAATTTTCACGGTTTTTTTTTGTCTTAAATAGCCACAATTAATGATAATGGGATGTTTTTAATATTACGAAGAGTCCTCTTGGTCCCCAAATGGTGATGGACTGGTGATGGTGATGGTGTGATGCGCTGTAAAACCAGGCCAAAGCCCCACAATCTACCGAATACAATCATTATGACTTTTAATTAAATCTTAATTATACAACTGTTAATTATACACCGAAAGTAATTAAGTTGCGATCATTTTGTAGTGGTCTTTATTTAATGGTTAATAAAGCTAATGTCATTATTGTCTTGATATATATATATATATATATATATTTATTTATTCTAAACCTAACTGTACAGACATTACTTAGTTGCAGCCTCCTTTTGAAAAGTTTTCGGAATTCATAAAAGGGTTTTTTTCTGGTCAAGCTAGGAGGGATCGAAGAGGCACTTTTCTTCCCTGCAGGGATCAAGGTAGCATTTAAGCACGAATCAAATCATTTATTAAATGTAATAAATGTTTTGATTCATGTTTTTGTGTTTTTTTAAGTAGTCACACTACTATATATATATATATATAAATTGAAAGAGATGTCATATACTAAAGAAAAAGTGACCAAGGTCACCGGGGACCTTGGTCACTTTTTCTTTAGTATATGACATCTCTTTCAATTTAGCATTTTTTTGTTCAATGTACGAAATGTATCATTTTGATCCCTTGTATTCTAAAGTATTCTAGTATTCTAATCGTACGCAACCCTTGCGTTTGTGCGGGGGTGACATCAATAGGTTTTTTGCGTATGTTTCAAAACGGTCTCTCGGTCGGTTTCTATGAGAGACAAATATATTTTCACACCACCTAGTTGGTGTGAAAAGCAGTATGTGTCACATGGTATCAAAATTATTTTCGCCTTTGGCGTTAACACTTGAATTCCTCATTACGCTCAGGATTCTACTTTAGGATCCCTCACTACGTTAGAAATTCTATTGTAGAATCTATCGCTTCATTCGGAATTCAATGTATCGCCCACGCCGGAAATGTATACTTTTGATCCCTTAACACAATCTACTATTTCTTAAGAACTGTACAATCTGTGGCTTTATCCTTTCATACAGGGATAGCTAAGAAAGATATACTTACTTAGACACGTCGATTGGTTTCCGGAACATGTCGTGAATGAACTCCAGTTTCGGGTTGGTGTTGGCGTGGGCCTCAGCTAGGCTCTTCACCAGGACCTTGCTGATGTCGCCTTCCGCTGTAAAAAGTGCTACAGTTAGACTTGAGTCTTATAACATAGACGTATAAAATCGGGCAAGAATAGGCTAGACGACTAAAAAAATCTATTTAGTCCGTCTTTCACATTATTACAAAATATTGTACACGTATTTTTTCTTTTGTTCGACAAAACAAAAATGACGTAAATACAGTGCGTTCAAGTTTCGCGTAAGGTCACTAGTAGGCCAAAAATGTGGTTTACCACCCTAAGATTGAGATTCGTTTGAACGTCATGAGACAACAAGGTCGATTACCCCTGCCAATAATATTATGTTAGTGTCAAGTCAACCTTAGCGATCGTTAGAGCTCGCAGAAACTTTTGTCAAAAGTGGTAGACCACTTTCTTGGCCCACTGTACAATTCTTACCAAGTAGTGACGTCACCAGCCCCCACCCTTGAATTTTGATGCCCTTTATCTTCGTAAATTTTAGTTAAATTGAAAAAGGAAAAAATACGTGTCTAATCAATTTCGATAATCTAACTTAATTAGAATGATAGTTTTAAAACCTAGTCGTCATCCCTATTTTAATTTTACTTTTCCTCTCGACTAGTGGGGCGTTTTTCCAAAGTGATATATTTTGAAAAAAAGGGTAATTCCTAAGGGTACAGCCCCATGTTAAAAATGTTACGTTAAAAAAATTTGATTACAATTTATTTTCATATTTTTTTGGGTAAAAATCAGATCATTTAATTTTAGAGTTTTTAAGACAGAGCAGTATAAATTTTCTTGACAAAGTCTAAATCTCTAAGTCATCGGCAAGTCGAAATAAAGAACTATATATCGGTCCCCTTTCTAAATTATATTATTTTACATGATACAGATACAAAGTGCAGTTTTTCAATGATGTGTTTAATGATGTAAAATAACAACTAGATAATAACATAATACAAAAATAACATCGAAAATAATAAATAATATACTACACCTAGTAACTACAGTAATGCAACCGAATATAAATGAAAAATAGCTTTTAAGCTATATTTAAAGCTGGGCAACCAATGACATCCACTCACTAGGCAGGTCGTCGCTCGAACTGTGGCTTGAACCCTGGTGTCGTCTGTTGCTAACCGCGTTCGGGTTGACCATTCCCATGCCACTCATGTTCAGGTTCAACGGATCCATCAACCGCCCGTGTCCGCTACTGGATGTCAGATCATCCGGGCTTAGCTCCTCACTAGTCAACGACACAGAGCTCTGTCCGCTAACCAACACCGAATTTTGAATATCCAATGGACTGTGTTGTAAGTTTGAAGGGCTGTGCAAGAATGTCGTTGAATCTACGTAGCTGGCAACCAGATTATCCACGCCTAGTGACGTTTCTGGCTTTATCTCTTGTTTTATATTTATAACGCCACTGGATATGGATGCTGGTGACTGGATGCGGTCCGGTTCGTATCTATCGAAGTCCTGCAGTCTCCGGGGGACCTCGTTGATGGTCGTCTGTCGCATGGATGTCGTGGATGTGGTCGCCGTGGATGTGGATGTCGATCCTGATGGCCGGACGACCGTGGTTCCTTTTTCGTCTATATACAATGCATGGTGTTAGTATATACCTACTGTGTCTTTATCTGTCGTTAGTGTTCCCTGATAACGTCATAATTTAATGCTTGAATCATTTATATATTAAGTGTATTTGACAGATAAATTATGAAATATGTATTGTTAGAGAAACAAAATAAATATTGTGCATTTTATGTAAATTATTTCAGAGAAAAAATATTCGTCCTATTCTTACAAGGACAAAATCAAGCAAGAATAGATAGATATTTAGTCACATTAGCAAAAGTTCTAAACTCTACTACAAAATTAATGAAGTCATTACAGAAAGGGATTTTAATAAAGACAATGCTATAGGTTTCCTAGTCAGGGCCCACCGACTGTCTTGCAGGTAATACAAATCAACACACGACTGTTATTTTTTTAAGTTCTCGTGCCACTTCGATTTCCTCCAATGAGATATGACCTTACTTTAGTCTTGCGACAACCATTCGTATCCAAACACAAAGGAAAGAACCAGCCAACCGTTTGGTATAATATTTCTACACCGGTAGGTATTGTCAGAGTCCTCTCTTGTATACCATAAAACGCTAAAATTTTATAATTTGCCAATGGCAACCCGTCAAGCTAGACCTTACTTCATGAGTTGTAGGAATTCTCCTCTGAGAATTTGCTATGGATGCTCTGGATTATTTAATGTCAAAACTTACCATGCCCAATAAAGTCTGTGTCCAGGAACCCGCCCTGCTTCGGCTCGTACGTCGTGCTGTCCACATACGTGTCGGCCGGCACGTCGTAGGTCTGCGCCTGCGCAGGCTGCTGGATCATGCCCGACGTGAGCGACTGCGGCGTGCTGTTGTAGCCGTATGACGAGATTGGAGAGGGGTACCCGGTGTAGCTGGAATTTGAAATAGATAAGTTAGATTTTGCAAAGGTTCAAGAAAATCAGAAGAAAAAACTGCAGATGGATCCTTTACAACTATTATGTCTTCCATTTTCAACATGGACCTTTCAATAATTATATGTCTTACTTACTTTGACACGCATTTGGTTATTTGACAGTGAAAAAAGCCTACAAAAAAAGTCGAATTCTGCTACATTCAAGTTTGAAACACTCGTAGAATTTAGTTTTCATACACTACAGCTAGCTTGTTTACTCATGAAGCCTTGGTGAAGCCTCCATCAATGCTTAATCGTTTTTAAAGTTACTTATAATAATTGAGAGCCCCTCATTTAAATGCGTAATTAAATTAAGATCAGATCAAACGGCACATCTGCTCTGTACTTATAAAGATAAAATCCAAAAAAAAAACGGCATTCCCACCATAATGAAATTACGCCACATTATCATTGAATGCGCCACCTGTTATCTCTAACAAGAACCGCTTAGTACCGCTACCCGGCGATAGATGGCGGGACCCGCGTTTACCGTTAAAAATGTCACTCTCGGTGACTCGGGTACCGTAATGGTACTGTCTCGCCGCTGACACGGATATGAACAATCATTCTTTAGAGCCTATTTATATAGAAAACCACGTTCAAACTTGAACCTTATCCCTTTAAACATAGCATTTATGATAGAATTTTCTACTTTTGAGAGTTAAGGCCGTTTAAAAAGGTTGACGAAGTAATGAAATACGGAAAAGCAACGGGTTGAGTATTTAACAGAGATTGATGGTTTCTTGTGTCGGTATTGAATTGAACTGTAATTAGTTGACTTCGATAGCATCATTTTTAATGTCTCGATATGTTTTATGGACCCCACATAGGCTTATAAAGATAGAATTAATGTTTTGTACCGTTCAATTATTCCAAGAAATCATTCTAGTACAGTTATATGGAGTATTTTATTCTGTAAGTTAGTTACCTTTGTGTCTCTAAGAATATGCCATTGCAAAAACTTGATAAACCAAATACAAATGTCAATATAACGGACCACTATGCAACTATTCTAGTTTCAGTTCATTACTTCATCTATAATCTTTGCCTAAGCTTCCGGATTTAACTACTGACTCGTAAGAGGCACTTATGTTATTTTTAATCGACCTTTTATTACTTTATAAAGGGCGATTTCCCAAGGTATGAAATACATAAATTGTACTAGGTACTTGTATAATCCTCATTGAGATCATCTCTCGCAGGACAGTTTTTCATTATCACTATGAACAGTTGCAAACGAATTGAGTGGGATATGGACGAAAGTTTGTCAAGTAACAATCAGAAGGGACTATTTTTTTTAAATTTTATGTTATAAACTCAGCGTACCGAACCGAGGAACTTATAGATATTTAGGTAATAAAGAAAGAAAGAAAGAAAGAAAGAAATAAATTTATTTGTGACGATCACAATAAACAGACATAAAGACAAAACAATATAAAAAAGTAAGTTGTGTGTGCATCACAAAATGGACCCAACTCAGCATATTGCCGCCTTAAAAGCCGGCGCTGGTCTTCCGTAATTCAGTGATGCCACGACAGATAACACAAAAAGTAATAGTAAGTAATAGTCATTTAAATTTTACATTTCCGCTAAGAGATACCAAATATAGCGCAAAACTAGGACTAAAATTATAGTTCCGCTATTAGATAACAGATGGCGTTAGTTTCTATGCTTACCCATTGTAGTGTCCATGGAACTGATCGCTGGAGCTTGGGGTCTGTTGTTGTGCGTCGTACACTGAGTCCGGCGCCGCGTCTGTCTGCGCCCGCATCTGGGCTCGATGGTATCTGACCTCGTCTTCCACCTTCTCGCGCTGCTTCTTTGACATGCGTCCAAATTTGACCGCTGTAACAAGATTTTTTGTTAGGTGACTGATTGAAAGTGTCAGCAGATTGAAGATTTCCAGGCTAGGTACAAGATTAAGTATAGATATGGATGTTTGCATATTTAAGTGTATTTTAGATTTAATTTTAGAGCCTGAGAAAGGGGTATATGTACCTATATTTGACTATCAAGTAAACACTTTATTCTGCTAAAATGAGTAAAATGAGAAAACAAACAGGAATTCCCCGAATAAAATTTTTAGAAGACTTGTAAAACAATTTGCGACGCTACTTGATTCAATTGATATTCTACTGACTCGCATTTCCTTCACCCAAAAACGCTACTCAACACTAGATGCCGCTACGCTCTAAGCCACTTTGCTCAGTCAAAACCTCCTCCTTGATTTAAGCGCCATCTATCCAACTTAACAAACAACAGCTTCGTAATTACAGACATGTTACTCAATACCGTGCGTGTGTGTGTGCGCGAGTGTGGGTGAGGACGTTGGCACACTGCCGAGTAGACCGATGAACTCGACGTGCCGTGTATATACGTGACGTGTATAGTGCGTAACTGTGACGACACGTACGGTACCTCGCTGCCTTTTTGTTTTTTTATTGATAAGGAATGCGGTTTAGTTTTGTTTTTATATTTAGGTTTTTGATTCATTATTGTTACGAACCACTTTTTACACTATAACTATATATAACATTATTGTTAGGAACCACTTTTTTATCAAATAAAATATCATTGATTCACACGCAACTCCTTGATAAAGTATTAGTTCAAACAAAACTAGTTGACATAATTATTTAGTTTCGTAATTATGTATTTTTGAGTAGGTTAAGTAGACACATTACGGTAAAATCTTTTATTTTAATTAATTTACTGCGTGTTTATTGAGAACAATCTGCTTTAATATTTTATATTCAAATATTTCATTCATAAATGTTGTAGTAATAAAAAATGAAGACATTTACATACATTAGAATATTAATTACTAGCTTTTGCCCGCGGCTTAGCTCACGTTAGATAGAGAAAAAAAGTAGCCTATGTCACTCTCCATACCTTCAACTGTCTCCACTTAAAAAAACACGTCAAATCGTCGCTCCGTTTTGCCGTGAAAGACGGACAAACAAACAGACACACACACACTTTCCCATTTATAATATTAGTATGGATTTACTGCACAAAAAGGCCTCTAACTTACAAACGTCGGACTTAAGACTAATAAGCATTATCTTCTAGTCACTTAAACTATACAAAGGTACTTATAACGCGGGAGCGTTGGTGGCGCAGCGGTTAGAGCGTGCGTCTTTCAATCCTAAGGTCGCGGGTTCAGTGTTCAAACCCCGGCTCGTACCAATGAGTTTTTCGGAACTTATGTACGAAATATCATTTGATATTTACAAATCGCTATTCGATGAAGGAAAACATCGTGAGGAACCGAACTAATCCCAAGACCTAGTTTACTCTCTGGGTTGGATCAGAAGCTAGTCGCATACGTAAAAACTAGTGCCTACGCCAAATCTAGGGATTAGTTGCCATAGCAGACCCCAGGGTCCCTGAGAAATGGCATTTAACCGGAGAAGAACAAGGTTTACTTGTAAAATGACGCCTCGGGCCTTACCATGACGTCTTGACGACCGGTTGGCGTAGGTGGTAGTGACCCTGCCTGCTAAGCCGATGGTCCTGGGTTCGAATCCTGGTATGGGCATTTATTTGTGTGATGAACACAGATATTTGTTCCTGAGTCATGGATGTTTTCTATGTATTTATGTATTTGTATATTATGTATATCGTTGTCTAAGTACCCGTAACACAAGCCTTCTTGAGCTTACTGCGGGACTTAGTCAATTTGTGTATTAAAAAAAATAATAACGCGATTCAGTTTAAGTTCAGTTAAGGCTCTGTTGTATAGAAGCGACTCGGTTTAGGTCGTCAACTAAATCGCGTTAAGACGTCATGGTAAGCGTCTGTTCTTAATTTAAAAATTAGAAACACAACGGTTTAACTTTCAAACAAAGAATCTTTATTCGTTTCATTTCAAAACACATTTTAATACGATTTCCTTATTCTTTGTTCAAGTTCATTGAACCTAATTTATTATGAGCCATATTATCATACATTTGGGAAGAAAACTGGGGTCTATGGTTTCTGGTTCGTTTTTGGGACACTAACCGCCCTCGTTAAAACAAAGAGTGACGAAAAATTGTAAGAAACTATTGTTTTTTTACAAATATATGTTTTTGTGGGATATTGGGGGCAAGTTGTATTTGCGAAGTTTAAATATGTTTGAACAGGAGTCAATGTGATACATATTTTGTTGCTAAAAAGAAGTTCAGTACATTTTCTACGTCAGTAGAGACAAATACATCTCATGAGACTTGTGGCAAGTGATCTGGTAGCCTACTGGTAAGGATCTTCCAAACCAGGGGTCGTAGGTTTGAATTTAACCCCGGCTCAGAGAGGTTTCTGGGTCCTTTTTGCAAATAATGAAGCATTTAATATTTAATACATTAAGTTTAGATTTTTTAAGGGAGCTGGGTTAATTTCAACAAGGGAGGATCACTGAGTAACCCACTAAGTTAAAAAAACATATGTCAGTTGTTTTCGTAAAAAATAGTGCCTACACCAATTCTTGCGATTAGATTGGAGTGGACCACAGACTCCTTTAGCGTAGCCGGGACAACGCTAGAAAAGTTTGTTCTACATATAATTTTCTACCTTTGTCTCGACTTTTAACAGTCTATACTCTATATTTTAAAATTGTCTCTAACCTAACCTAATACATAGTTATGTACCTGCAAACGTCGTGAAGTTACATAAACGATAACAGTTGATAGTTACACCTACATTGATAAATTATGTTACGCTCAGCTCTATAATTGCACAATGGCTAGTGATGGGAAAAGTCGGTAAAAGTATCGAGAAAAATATTTTTTGTATGAATGTAAGTGAGTTTTTCCATAGCAAACATGAAATATTAAGATAACATATAGTTTGGCCGGAGTCTTTGTGCATTGAGCGCCTAAAGAGACTCAGCGTCAAAATTATTTATACTACAAGCTTTAATATGATTATGATGATCCTTCTGACCTTAGGGTTCTGGTGATTTAGGATAAGCAAATGTTACAACTTTTTGTTGACCCAAATCAAATTATTTTATTTAATATTTTTTGATTTGTTATTAAAGTAGTAACACTACTATATATAAATTATAAATTGAAATAGATGTCATATACTAAAGAAAAAGACCAACACCGACGAAGGCCAATCCGAGGAATTTATAAGCAAATGTTAATGATTATTAATACTTTTGCTGACAGTACTGCATTTAACCCTCCAAATACCCGTCTTTCAATCTGATCTTGTTGTTTTAACGACTTATTGGATACTTGGATAAAGGATGACTGACACTAGCACGGGACGGGACGGAGCGGGACGGTCTGTCAATTTCTATAGAAAGAATCACGTGATAGCTCGGAGCTCTCGGATGTCACGTGACGCTTTCTATATAAATTGACAGATAATCCCGTCCTGTCCCGTCCCGTTCTAGTATGAGTCATACTTAATAGGTTGTTTGTATTTATGTATGTCTGTTCCATGATCGTTGATCGGATGGTCGTGAAATTAGGCAGGTCGTTAGATGCGATAAACATAAATTTTAAATACGACTATGATTCAAATCGGTTTGGGGGAGCCGAGATATAGGGGTCGCTAGTACAAATACATTAGTGTACATATAATTAAAAATTATCGTGTAATATATCGAGCATGTCGCAACACTAGCAATTACGCAACTTCGCACGGAACGGCGGAGTCGAGTTATGTGCTCTGAGAATGTAGCGTACTTATTATTTTCAACCTAATGTTTAGGAACTACATTTTGACCTAAAATTGAAGACTGACTTAAAGGAAGCGTACTAGAGTGAAAAAGTCACGTGACCTCCGAGGGCTCCGAGTTATCACATGATTCTTTCTATGGCATTTACAATTCGTCCCGTCCCGTCCCGTTCTAGTGTCATCCTTAACAGATTGTTTCTTTACAATTTTTATTTTATTTATTTTCTTAGAATGATAAGCATAAGCGGGGATAAGGGTGAGAAGTGCGTCTGTGTGTACGTTTCCCCCGCAAAAGGTGACAGAATAATTTGTACGGTAAGATGTCGCTTTGCCGTCTCCCTTCCAATGTGTTGGAAGCCTGTGTTGCTCGAAGCCCGAATGTTACACAACTGATATGAAGACAATCATGTTTTATTTTCAAGTCATGCTAAGTCACTGAGTACAAACATTACCCTCCATATTTCTTTATTCGGATAAAAAAGTGTTATACATTATCAATGGCCGACATGTCAATCCAGTTAACCGACTTAAAAAGTAATGTTTTGGCCGACACGCGAGCATAAAAACGGTTTGTTCGTTGGTTACTAATGAACTGACACACATACATACACGTAATCACATTCCTGGGGCATTAGAGCGAGACGTTACAGGATCTGACATAATTTGTGAGACAAAAAATGTAAAGTGGTTCGTGCGTAGTCAATTTTATACAGGTTGGTAGGTAAATGGGCCATTTCGAAAAAAGTATCAACAATACATGTTTAGGAATATTCTTTTAAGGGTAAGACCACACAGCCTTTAGCTTTGTTAAATAAGAAAGTTTGTATGTATAAAATTTTACACGAGAACTGGTGTTGCCACAGTGGTTTGCTTTTAGTTCCACTTTTTTTTTATTTAATTTCTACCTTTATTTATTTTCTACCACTGTACTTTTATGTTGGATTAAAAAAATATCTCAATCCCTAAATCAAAGATTTGGTGGATACATGGTATGTCTAGGTATATTTTAGTATAGGTACTCCAGGATTTTCAAGCTCGAAATGTTTGTATTAAATCGGAAATAATAATAAATAACTAATAATAGTAGAGGAGGCCGAGCGTCTATGGTTTTTTGCGTATTAAAAACAGTTTGTATTCACTTTTCCTGTGAGAAATAAATCTGCTCTTAAGAACTATTATATAATTTGTGAAATGGTCTCTTTACGCACTTTCCCTGTATATCCGTAACCGTAACCGTAACCGTAAAGTGGCCACACCAGCCAGCCGTTCAGCTGCAAGGACTCGGAGGCGTTGGTCACACGAAGGAGGGAGGGACGGAAAAACTCGTCGAGATTACTCTAATGCACGTACTAGTACGATCCAGGTCGTCGGTCAAAGACGTATAATACGGTGGTTTAACGACCTCCGACCGGACTTATCCACACCGAGTTAGGACGTGTATCGGGGTTTTCTCGCGCATTTTCTCCATCGTCTGCCGCCTTGGCGTGCTCAACTAGCCCTCCTGCCCGAGAAACCAGTGCGCCAATAAGTACAGGCTGGGAGTGTAGGGCTTGTGCAGTCAAGGATAGGAGTTGACGGAAGAGAGAACCAGACCGAATACCAGCATCGTGTCCAGTAATAGGGAGAGATAGATATATAAATGTGTAAATATGTACGAAAAGGATGATGACTGCGATTGCGATGCGGTTGCTCCGAGTGCCTTCTATGCGCTGATCTAAGTAGGTATTGTAGTTGACACGGTCGTCGTTGGTGACATGTGTCATAAACTATTAAGACGATAGGCGTGTATCCCAGATCGCGGGTCCGAGTTCCAACCGAGCTCATAATTTTTTTCCACTTTTCGTTTCTTTCTAAAAGACAGGTATGTCATAGTTATTTTTGTCCTTAGTGACTTGTCCTTAATTGTTTTCCATTCTTCAGTGATATTATGATTGTTCGTTCCGTGGTGTCATAAAAGTTGCTTCTTGATTCTCATTTTATTTTACGCACTTTCCCTGTATATTGTACGATATTATCCACCTTTCAGAAAAGTATGTAACATTATACATACAGCGTGTGACCATGCAATTCATGCAAATCTTAGTAATTGATTTTACTAAAAGATAAGCTCAGGTTAATAAGCGAGACGGGAGACTTGGAGGCGGTTGGTGCAAGCGAGAGGTCCGAGTCACAAGCGTATTGTATGTCAGAATATTTCGTTTTAACAACTATGTCATGTATATTTATGTATGCATATGTTTGTCAAAGCTCAACGAGGGTGCGGTGTATGGACGACGGGAAGACACTTTGTCCCTTGAGTCGTCAGCACCCCGAACCCTACCTTAATGGGTCGGCAACGCGCATGTGACTTTCCATCAGGCGGGTCGTATGCTTGTTTGTCACCGACGTGCTATAAAACTTTCGTAAACAATGACAAAAAATACTGCTAAAATTCGCTTAATCAGCATACTCTTACCCTCTTATTCATAAAAAATTAACAGACATTTTAGTTAACTTATGTGTTCTCCCTTTCTAACAAACGCAAATGTAAAATGACAGATAAGGACAAACGTTTACCTAAACTGTGTTTTATCTGCGTTTGTGAATAACGCCATTAGAATTTAGTATGTTGTTAGTAAAACGTCGAAATAGGAAGAAGTAAGTTAAGAGGCCATCAATACGATTTGTACGGAAAAGCAACAAAAGCTGATTTTTGACGTTGTACTACGAAGAAACGGTGAACTGTATGTGAAAGTTGCTAACTATGTTTGATAGCTCATTTCCTAGTATTAAAAATTTCAGCTTCTAATGTAAGTAAAACTCAGTGTTTTAACTTTTACTATACAATTACTGGCAGTTGTTTTCAGAAAAGCGCGCGGAGACAAAAGTTTGACTTCAATCTCTTTTAACACGATACATGAAAACACATGTTTTTTCGGGTTGATATAATATTGTAACATGGTTTTATTTAAACTTTCGGTCCCATATTTCCAATTATTTACACAGATACCCAACTACTTCGATTTTGAATATGCACATTTTTCGATAAAAATACACTGCAAACACAGGGATTCTCGCAGTAATTTTGACAAAATATTGGGATGATTTGTATACAACATTAAAGTTTATTCTTTTAAGCTCATGTTGAAGTCGAAAAATACATATTTTTTTGAATTTCCGTATTATTTTTTTAAATATTCAAATGGTGTATAAATTCCGATGCGCGCGGGCTGAGTCCTCAGTACCGCGCGTGCGCTCGTAGAGGTAGGACCTGTGCTGTTCTCTGTGGACTGTACAATATGTTTGTTTTGTTGCGCTAGGAAGTGCTGGAAGCGTTTGGGAAAGTAAATAGACCGCGACCAACCACTGACGAAAGTATTTTACAGTTTTGATTATATTATAGACCTGTATGAAATAAAAAAAATCTAATAATTTTATCGAATGTCATTGTACCGCAACCAACCCTTCTTGATACTTTAACCATCCTTCGTAACCCACGCCCTGGGCTGTCATATACTTTGATGATCTTTGATCCCCAATAAGTACCTCCTTCCAGCCCTTCCTACATTAGAGCCCGCGAATTATGGGGCGTGGGAACAAAGTGTTTCAATTTTTCAACTGACGAGTGAGTAGCAAGAGTTAAGAGGGACAGTATGGAGAAATGTTATTAGGGTGACGGTACCCATTATGAACAATTTAAGCTGACAGACACGAGTTATGGACACTTCATTCTTAATTCAAATATCATCATATGCTTGTCAATTGGTTGACACAAAATAAATGTATGAACCTTATTTCCTCATAATAAAAGTGATTGTTCGTTACTGGTTTCTTGACCATTACTGGTGCCACCACCCTAGTCAGGGATAACCATATTGCTATATACGCAAAATCCGGAAATAAACCCGCCAAGTGCGTGTCGGACCACGCATAATTGAAGGTTGTGTACCGTTATACGATGAAAATATTGTGCAAGAATAAAGGCATAAGTGCCTTCACATATCAAGGCACTTAACTGTATTTTTGTAATTATAGTTTTTGGCAAAAAAGGCTTAACCAAATTTGTTCAAAATAAAATAATTTTCCTAACTTCCTGAAGTTTTCACATTTTTAGGGTTCGGTACATCAAAGAGAAAAACGGAACCCTTATAGGATTACTTTGTTGTCCGTCCGCCCGTCTGTCTGTCCAGTCCAGACCGTTTATCTCGGGAACGAGTAAAGGTTGCAAGTTAAAATTAATACCACATACACAGGTCTGCAGTCTCTTGAAGCTGCAAAAAAAATAAACCTTTACATCAACGCAATCAAAAGATACGGTCATTCCCATACATTTGCAGTGGGAATCAAAATGTATAGGGTACTTCCCGTTAACATAGAATCACGAAATTTGACAACAAGCAAGAACTTCTAGCAAAAATACAGGAAAAAATCCGAAAACCGTATAACTGCCGCACACTGAGAGTTCCATGCCACTTTTGTGCGGAGCCCTCGGCGGGCAAGTCCGACTCGCACTTGGCCGGTTTTTTAGACCTCCCGATACTCGATTAACCAAATTTTTGTTCAAGAAGCCTTTAAGTTATTTCTAAGGACCTATCAGATGATGTGCCACAAGTAGATATTTGACAAAAAAAACTGGAACTCAAAAAAATATAGTGCTTTTAAAAATAAAGTTGATTAAAGTGAGTCAGAAGCATTTTTTACTTATTACCATTTGTTTCTAGCGAAATAACACATCTATCACCCACGCCGTACATTTTGTAAGTATTACCGTTTTACGTCTATAAGTTTTCTTCGGTTTTGCTTTTAACACATAGAAGACAAATATGTCGTCATGTTCACAAACAAGAAAAGTATTTACTACCGTAAATTTCAAAAATCGACTTAGTTAAGTTTTATTTTTTACTTTCTACCTACTTCCGGAAGAAAAGTTTTTAGGACTTTTGCATATATTATCTATAAATATCCCATTCGAACGTAATTTGAAAATATTAGGCTATTATAATTTAATGTCTGTGAAAACCGTATCTTTCCTGGGTTAGTTTTCAAGATTCGTCGATCGAGTTCTTACGCCCTTGACAGATAGCAACAAGCAATGCCAAGTTTGTTTCCTTTTATTCGAATAAACATTACAATATTTGTATATTTCGGGGTTTTTTATGTACTTACTCTAACATCCGCATCCCTATCCGTGAATGTGTGCCTTTTGATATCCGCATCCGCGGATGTCACAAATCCAGTATCCGTAACATCCCTGTCTAAAATATATCCAAATCACCATCACCCACCAAAATCAATCACCAATACCTATTAGTAAATAGGTATGCTTAGAAATGTACCACTAACAAATTCCTATTCCAAAATAACATCGGATACTATTTAGAGACATTTGACGTTCGAATAAAAATATTTTTAATCTTATGAAGTTATGATGATACAAATTAAATTTTTCAACACTACACCACGTACGCGAAGTAATAGTTGATGTTCGGACGCAAGTATCAATAATGTTTGGTCCGCGCGTCAACTTGCGAGTTGCGACGGTGCTACATACTATGAAATCTATGAATGAATGCTCGCTCCCGTTCGCACTAACCGCACCTGCTATGCTGTTCGAATAGGATGGCGATAATAAGTTTGTATTCCTGATTGTAGTGTGTGTCCGCACACAGATGCGTGTCGGCCGGCGCGCAACTGGCGGTAATAATATTGAAATGCGAGCGAGCGGATTTTGTTATAGGACTCTTAAAGTCTTCAAAATTCTATTTTGCAAAAAAAAAACTCGTGATGCAAAAATAAACTCTCTCTCCTGTCTCTAAAATTACTCAACTCATTCAAAACATGGCACCGAGTTATTCAATTTTTTTTTTTACATGTTTACTAGAATGTTACTGATGTATATTATTTTTATATTTAATCATTCTGACATTGAAAAGGGCTGAATTTTGGCCTAATTCAAATAAATGCTTTTGAGTTTGAGTTTGAGTCATGGCATTATAATAATTAAAAATGTATAATATTTTTTATGAGAAATGTCAACATACAATGGTAAAAATAAAACTTAAGATTAGCTTAAGCCTAGTCAAAAAGTCCCCCTCGAGTCGTCCCTGGCGCAAAGGTATCCATCACACTAGCCGCGTTTGTACGCTGAATTAATAAAATAAGCCTATTCGAAATTGACAAATCCCAATTTCCCAATTGACAAATCTCAATAGCAGGCCTTTGACATACTAAATGTTCAAATTGATCAAATCTTAACCCGCTCCCGCCCCCGCTGCCTCTTATACCTTGTCCATACAATTCGCAACTGTATAAACACAACATTGCGTTATCAGAGCCGATAAGCGGTCAGTGACCCCGCCTCGCTTCCTCATACCACACGTGGTCGAGTTGGACGGTTTATGCGACATTTTTTATCGCTTTTTGTTTACGTTCTTTTTTGTTTTTAAGTAATCGGTGTAATGTAATAGGTACCTATTTATTAATGATATCGTAGTACTTTTTTGGGATCATACAAATAATGTTTTTTTTAGGACATTCTTACACAAATTGACTAAGTGCCGCAGTAAGCTCACGAATTGACGTGATTTCTTAAGTGGAGATAGTTGAAGGGATAGAGAGTAACAACGGCTTTTTGTCTCTTTCTAACGGGAACTTTTGCCTGCAAAAGCTAATAAAAAATAAAAGGTACATACCATCACGACTCATCCCCAGCTTGAGGCATTTCTGTAGCCTGCAATACTGGCACCGGTTGCGGTTGACGCGATCCACCACGCAGGCCTTGTTGCGCGGGCATTGGTAGTTCACCACTGGAAAGGAATACTGTGTTAGATTCATATTAAATATCTGGATTAAAAAAAAGTGAAAAAAAACTTGTGGTAACCCTAAAATTTGTGGTAAACCTACAAATTTTGGCAACCCTAAAAATTTGTGGTAACCCTATTTTTTGGCAACACTATACAGAA
Organism: Lathronympha strigana; assembly: GCA_949128165.1. Taxonomy (NCBI): domain Eukaryota; kingdom Metazoa; phylum Arthropoda; class Insecta; order Lepidoptera; family Tortricidae; genus Lathronympha; species Lathronympha strigana. The sequence continues at coordinate 7,705,575 of OX421926.1, read as the reverse complement.
GGCCTAGTATAAAAGTTGTACGACATTAACTCCTCGACCGCGTTAGCGTATCGAGGGGTCAAAATATGAAAGTTGCCGGATGATTAAATAAACGGCAAACCTAATTTGAACTCCCGATACGCTAACGCGGTCGAGGAGTTAGTGTCGTACAATTTTTATACTAGGCCTTCAGGTTGTTACAAAACTACTGAACACCTCAGACAGGTACAAAGCTAGCATAAAAAATATAAAGCTTTACGTTTTGTGCAGAATGTAAGGGGGATTCTTACAACAGGGTCGAGTGGAGAAAAAGAGGGGAGGCCTATGCCCAGCAGTGACAGGCTAATAATATAATATAAAGGGTTTTAGGATAGGGTATAAATATAAATAGGGTATATAAACGAAGCCGACCTGTGCTCTGAGACCGCCGGAAGAAGCCCTTGCAGCCTTCACATGTGATGACGCCGTAGTGGACGCCTGATGACTTGTCGCCGCAGACCTTGCAGGGGATGATCTCGATTTGGGCTGCAACAAAAAAAACATCGGTTAGATTTTGTCAGTTTATGTGGACACACTTTTTATGGACTAATTAATTATTTCTTGTCAATAGTTGCCGTGGTTAAGGTCTTCTGGGTCACTTTTAAAATCACGATTTTAAGGCATTTTTACACATTTTTTTTATATTCCCTTTTCATACTGGGTCATCTACCAAGCATGTCAGTAGAACATACTACAAAGTTTCTTCTAACAAACTGTGCTGCATTTGTTCCTGGCTGGCGAGACAGAATAACAAGAATATATAGTTTACTCGCCCATATGGGCGAATAAACTTAATATTCTTAATAGTTAGAGATTTTGTATGCTTATGTGACCACACCTTGTAGAGATAAATATGTCATATTTCGCAACCGATTTGGGAAAATGTATGAACAGGTTAGTTACTTATATATTATACAGCGTGTAACACTACCCACTGACAACCTCAGACATCCCAGATGTATAAGTCACACTGAGCAACAGAGTTTTACATGTTTAGTCCAAAATTACATTTGAAGTGGATAATGTCGTTTTAAAAGACAATGAGAAACTAGAGTCCGACCAAGTTAAGGTGCATCGATTTTGATATTAAAAACTGCGTGTGTTATAAACTTCAAAACTTATATGAAATAGTGACGTTTCCTTAACACGTTCACAGTATATGCTATCAAAATTAATACAAACAGGAAAGAATAGACATCTTGTTTATATGATTTTGTAGGTAAGATCAATAGAGTAATTAAATTACATAAAACTACTTAGGTAAAAAGGTATTGTAAACAAACATGATGTAACATGTTCACATGAATAAAACATGTCCCGAAATGGCCATGTGATGAAGCGACTCGAATAGCACCCCATCTTATAAATCAGCATTGCTTTGGGAGGGGTCACTGACCGAGCTCCGACCTTGCGGGTGGATGAACTCTGCCATATGGGATGCGGCAGTATGAAATACTGGCTAGTATAAAAAAAAACTATCGGAATATCTATACATACAGAATGTAACAAAAATACTAAAAAGGGCGTATTCAGCAGGCATCGTAGTCTGATCGTGTTTTTTTTTCATAAAAATACAAAATGGCCGACTAAATAAGCCAAGCCTTGTAGCTTGACAGACCAGATTGACAGTTACAGAAAACATTTCAACTAACACTTAAGATAAATAGATACTTTAGGGGAGTTAAATTACTAGCTATAGAAAAAAACATCCCTATACTCTATGAGTTTGCCCAAATTAGAATAAATCCAAAATATATAATTATAAGTAGTCTTCAAAAATTTCCTCTTTACTTCAAAGTGGACAAGGGAGAAAAATGGATCCCTACTAAGAAACATTATTTTATTATAATTTTTCTTTTTTTTAATTAGTTTTTTCTAACACTATAATGGCGGCGACAGACAATGGTGTCGTAACTTAATTGTCAACTGTCATTTAATTATTGTGATAGAGGATGTATATCCTGTGGTTTCGACACCTTTTGTTGGAGGGAAACGAAATTTTGTAATTGCATGATATTGTTGTCTGGTAAACCAATTTTGACAGTGGAAGAAGAAAAAGCATTTTCTGTGAGTTGTTGAAATGTTGTAAAAATATGATTTCTGTTTATATATGATCCAATACAATCTAAGTTTAAGGTTTACTAACTTTGAGATAAAAGTATTTGTGCTACAAAGAAGTGCGAGTATAACAAGCACAAATATTAAGAACACATGTGTGCTTGTTTTCGGTAAAGGGTACACTTTATCACTTGTTGATAAGGTACATTTGTAAATGAATGTTTATGGTACCAGCGCCAAATCGACAAAGTGGTACCTTTTTCTAAAAACTATAACATATAGGACCCTCTTTTTTACCCGCTCCACAAAAATTGAGTATAGATACTATAGATAATATTGTGAACCAAACTTCACCAAGTTTGGCTTGGTTGCCGTAATGATAAATAGTCATCGGTCACCGGTTAACCAATTTTGTATGAAAAAACTGCGGTTTCGGTTAATAACCGAGTTTTTCCCACACGATAAATAACCGATTACATTCCATAGCGTTGTCTGACAATATCTATATGACGTGACATACACCACACACATCCAAACAGAAAGTTCCTTTTCCTAAGTTAAAATATAATAATAAAAGGATTTTCTCCAAAGATCACTAAAATCAATTTAAAATCGATCTCTACACGTGTCTTCTTAAATGATTATAGTCATCAAATTCGAATTATTTAAGTATGATAATGATAAGCGTTCTATTCTGTCAAGGATTTTGATTATACTTCAGTTATTTAGGTATTGTATTTAGAGAATAAGTGTGAGACAACATAAGGGGAAACGCCCAAATCATGTCAGATGCCGTTGTAATCATTTCAGTTAAAACTTCCATGTGTTTGTCTTCCATTTTCAAAATATTAAAAAAACCAGTATTAATTGATCGGCATTTGAGCAGTGGAACTAGTGAATGATTCAAAAACAAAACTTAAAACTTTAAAAATGTATAGGTTTTTAAAGTCCCATTTTATAAGTAAAAACATTGACTCAGAGGTTTCAGATCTCGTGAATTCTCGTGTAGTTGTCGGTCAGTTGTGTTTCGTACATATATTAATGGCGAGGACTTCTGACCTGAAGATTAAGGCCAGTTTACCCATACTATGAGGCTTTCTTATTTACTGGCCAACTGTTATTCTGCTCGACGCAGTCGGCAAGCGGCGATTTTGTTTAGCGTAGCGGCCTGCAATTAGCTGCTTGCCGGCCGGAGGGCAAAAAATAAATGTAAGTTGACAACTTACTATTTGAATGTTGGTTAGATAGTTGAGTACCGTCGCCATGGGTTATTCGGAGGGCTCAGTGTTCAATATCTTAACAGGCAATTTAACACATTAACAATAGGATCGCGCTATTCGCGCTCAGATATTTTTGAACGCTAAGGCCGGTCCGATATATTTGATGGCGACTGTACCTACCTACCTAGAATAAAAGTAAGAAACTTTACTCTCAAACATATTTACTATAGGTATGTGGTATAGAAGGTAGCCTTACATACAACATACATCATTTTAGTAATAAAGTAGGTTGACTCTTAAATGCTTGCACATTGCACAATCATAATTAAAATAATGATGACAAGAATAATTACACGTGCGTAATTCTTTTGTTTGTATTTAACGAGTATTTAGGCGTAAGCAGAAAAATCGTCAAGGGTAAATCAATTTATACTGTTTAAGATTTTTTTTAGTGTTAGATATTTTAAGATTTAATGACTTCTGTAAGGTAAGCCTAATCATAGGCTGAATAGAAAAAAATAAACATAAATCCTTCAAATATCCAGGAACCCCGGTAAGAAAGGATTCATAAAATTTAACCCAAAATTTAAGAGGGTGAAAAGAGGGTTGAAGGTTTTAACAACTTCCTAGTAAGTCAAGTCAGCGGCAAATGTAGTAAAGGTACTAGCTAATTATTTTAAGCATTTTGTAATATGTAATTAACTTAGTTTTTTTTTACAAAATGCTCGATAAGGCCAACTAGCACGCAGGCGTACAGGGAGTAATGTATTTTATAAGTAATGTCACTAAGTCATGCAAACCTAAAAGGTATTTTATGTGTTACTAGAATCAGTTTTAAACCGGGCGATATTAAATATGTGAACTAGTCATATTTTTAAAATCTTGTTAACCATTTTGTGCATACCTCCCCTATTAGCTTGTTTATCAATAGGTACTGCGTATCATGTCATCTAATGTCATTTAATCCAAATAAATAAAAGAGTCATCATTTTATAAAGACTAACAGACAACGGACAGCCTCCAGATAAGGCGCTATGCCTTGAAGATTATAAATTGAAAGAGATGTCATATACTACAGAAAAAGTGAGCAAGGCTCCCGGTGAGCAGGGCTGGAACCGAACCAGCGACCTCCTGCTTTCGCGGCAGATTACACTTATCAACGATCGACAAAGTGGTACCTTTTACTAGACAATATCACATACGTCCTTTAAATGTCGTGAATCTTCATTAAGAAACGAATATTTAAAAGTTGAAAAACATGGATGAAATTTTTTAAGACTTGCACACACAAATTAACGATCGAAGCCTAGGCATATAATTACAGTTGTTGTAAAAATAAGGTAAGCATAAATACTTACATATACTCTATAGTTCTATACATACTGACAGTATACAAATACAGTGCATTGTGCGAGCGAGACATCGCTACGACCGTTGCACAGCTGACTGTGACGTCACGGGTCGTCGGCCGCGCTCGAAAAATGCGCTGTGACGTCACACGCAACGGAATTTAGGAGTTAGGGTTGACCTGTTTTGTTATTTTTTAATCTTGTTATAGATATAGAGCAAAGTTTTTTACTTGTTTTTATGTTACCAAAAGCGACAAGAAATATAAAAAAATTAAGAAATTGGTTTTTTGTTGTAATAAAGAAGGTGCTTAAAGATGAAGATGTTAGTTACAATCCAGAACAAATTCTTTTGAGTCAACAACAATAACTATGTATTAACGTTATCAAGTAACTACAACGTATACTGAATCAATATAATCGTAACTGGTTGATTTAACGGTAAGTTTTCATTTCAATAATATACGATATCTACTTACTTACATAGGTATTATGTCATGTTACTTATCCTATACTGACAACATACAATAATAGTAGAGATTGCTATACTTCCATAGATAATTAATTAATTAAATTATATGCATACTACCAATAGGTCCCTTTTTAAGTTCACTTCCTCTTTCTAGTCTAGTACATTCTTTACTTTTAATTTTGCGTTATTATCTAATTAAAAAAAACCAAAACGTACAACGTCATCAGGTCATCGCCCTCGGTCGAGCCCTCCCAGCCCAAGGCTCCAGTTCCGAATTTGAATTCTAATCTAACGGCTTGCGTACGTCACGGGTGAATGACCGCGAATGTCCGAACTGAACTCGCTCCATTTGCGGCTAAATCGGAAGTTCCACGACTCTATCTCAACGGGATAAGACCGGAAATTAATTGCACTATTTTTTGTCAACTGCAATTTAAGTTTGCTGATTGGCTAGAGTGGCTGTGCGGGCGTATTAGCGGGTATTAGAAACTATTGCAGAGGGATTAAGATGATTTTTGATTAGCAAATGTTTTTAGAACTGCATGTGAACTTCTGGTCGTTAGAAAAGTATATGGAATTTGAATTTAAACTGAGTCTTCTTAATGAAATCGACTAGTTTCAGTGGTTAGGAGTTAGGAGTAGTAAGTTAGAAAAATATAGGGTAAAAGCTCCAAAGCTGGGATATTACTGATATTAGGTAGGTATCTGTTAAATAGGTAAATTATTAAATATCGTGGTTATATGAGCACAAATATGCAATGACCTTGGATGGAGGATCATCCGGGAGAGGTTGTTCCAGGTCAATGGAAATGACCACGACCCTCAGCAATGAGGAAACCGACGCAAGGAGGAGGATATGCAATGAAAGCAATTATAAAGTATAAACGTTATAACAGTAGAAGTACAGTTACTAAAAAAGAATAATTGCCAGACAAAAAAAAAGCAATCAAAAAGGTTTCTTCCTATTTTTATACCGTCGTTCAGTTTATATTGAGTTGTTTACAATTTTCATCGGCTTATATATAGTCTTGGCAGCAGCTGGATTACATAAAGAGGTGAGTGACCCGCAATGTAAGTACTTACATATTTTCATTGTTACATTGATGACTTGATTGTTTTTTAATTATATTTATGAGTCAGTGTTTGATTTGAAACAATTGAAATTTATAAAGAAGGAAATATTAATAATTTACAGTTAAACAGTTACAGTACATATTTAATGTAGAAAACGTGTAAGCAAAAACATAATCATTAGAAAATAAGAAACATATGTTTACAAAAGCAAGTATGCACACCTACTCTGACAGAAGAATTTTTTTTTTTTATTTGCCTCCCTTTATCTCAGTGTGAAAGGCACACAAATTAAAAAAGTAATCTATTATCACACTCGGTGTATCAAACAATAGTAGGTTAATTTATAAAGAATAAGTATTTTTATATTTTTTTTTTAAATAAGTGTTATTAAAATCCGCTTTAACACATACCTATGTCATATCATTATTTTAAAAACACATTTATACTTACATCCTACGCACTTACGTCATTTCAGAATTGACATTAGTTAATTATTTTAAATTTAGAAGCCAACGTTCGAAGTGTTGCAACGGCCTACAAGGCCGGGCGTTAGCACGTCCTCGGCACCACAAATATCTATACAAGCGCATACCTTATTCCTTTGAGATAAAGATCAAAAACGATTACTTATTTTTGCTTTGCAAATACAATAATATAATAAATACTACATTGTCATCCAAGGATACGTATAGCCACGTATAACGATGTAGGCTCAGTTAAGACATATTGTGTAGTTATTTTTATACGTTATTTCAACTTGTACAGCCATGTTTTAAGTATTATCACTGCCATAAATTCAAGATTAAAAAATTCTGGTAGTTCTTATCGGTGGAAAAGTCATAAAAATGTCCGAATAGTAATTAAGTAATAAGTAATATGTACATATCAACTTTTAATAAATATCTTTAAAAAATCTAGCGGTGAAATTAGAAAAGTTTGTTGAGAGCCGTACACTATTTTTACATTTCATTATTTTATTGTGTCAATCATTATTATTATTATTATTGGATAAGCTAACAAGTAGTATGTAGTACAAAATGAATTAACAAATTATGGAATAATTGTTCTGAAATAAAGATATTTTATTTTATTTTATTTTATTATTAAATATTGCTTTTACCTTTTTACATAAGTAAACATAAAAAACTTGCAAAAACATTCGTTATCAACGAGCAAAACAAAAATTAGTAAAAATATACATTTATAAACATCACTAAAGCACTTCCAGATAAAATCTGAGGTCACCATGTGACTACCCCAACCAAAGATTCGTCATTAGTCATTACATAATCCTGACGACAATGACCTAATATCAGTGTTATCAATGGAATCAAACCGGTAATGACGCAGAAAGTAAATGACCTTGATAAAATGTTTTGGCAAAATATCACACTTTACATCTCAAAAACAATTTAGGAATTGTTGCGATTTCTTTCTTACATTAAAGAAACGCATATGTGTCAGCCATGTAGTGTAATCAACGAAATTGAATGTATTACACAGCAGGTCATTGAACTCTAAATGCTGATTTTAACGAATTGCAACACAGCCGTTGAAACAAATGCATATCGACGTGTTGTTTTACATCATGTGATTCTAAGTATTGATAGCCAATGTATTTCCTCCCTATGAAGGATTTTTTTATCTTTACTGAGTTGAGTTCTAACCAATTTAATCTTCTTAATGATGATTTCAATAAGTAATTGAATTATCAACGCTAGTTTATTATTAGTATACTTTAAAGCCATTAATGGTTAAATACTTAAGAGATATATTCTTTATAGTCATGTAAAGTAAAGTTTTGTCAAGAAAATATACAGAAAAAGCGTAAGAAACCAAGAAAACGGTGTTGGATTCCGAATATTCCGATACTTGTTTTTTTTTTTTTAATCTATTCAAAGACATCGGTTATTCGCTTATTGCCAACCGCGTAACGTTGGTAAAAAAAAAAAAAAAGGGGGAAATTTGGCAAAAAAAATACCATTGCCTTATATTTGGCTAAATTGGCTACCATTTATATGTATAGTTTGTCCAGGATCTGTTCTTCGAGCACAGATAGAGACAGACATTATCTTACGCTCGTATTGCTACTTAAAAAAAAGGAATATAGAGTTTTTTTTCTGCGGGCTTTAGTTTGTAAGCTCCTTTGAGTTGCGCAGCATGCTTTGTGGTATGTATGTATATTATCTTTTCGTTCCTTAAACTGGACGCCAATTCTTTCTTTCTTCCTATTTATAAAGACCCCAGCCACCTCATAAAGGTAAAAATCAAGGGATCACCCTACAAGGCGTGCAAACAAGAGTTCATTGACCCGTGACGCGCCTGTGACGTCACGTCACGTGTCACTCATCACTTTTATTTTGAGGCAATTAACGGCGGGTTCGGAAAAAGTGTGGTTCGTTATAGGGTCGTTCTCCCTGCTGATGTTAATGTTGTTTTGACACGTGTTTTTTTTTTAATTAACGTGTCTCTCGGTATTTCAAGCTAGTGCGTAGTTACGTTTTACCTCGTTAGCCAAAGAAAAAAAATGTTTTATTAGGAATATTTCTTGTTAGGATCTGCTGAAAGGTTATGTGGAAACTTTGCCTTTCAGCGATAATACCTATTATTTGTCTTAATTTAAATTTACTGTAAGTATTATTTTTATTAACATAACAATAAAAATACATGCATTACTTAATGAAGAGTATTTATATTTATAATATAAAATCCTGAGAATGTACCATGTGTAGTTTTAAGTGACTTTGTATATTGTGAGATAAATAAATAAACTAAACTAAACTAAACTATATTTCCTAACCATGATCTCAATTTGTTTTATATGTTTACATTATTTATATTGTAATAGAAAAGGCGGACTGACTAAGTAATAGTATGCTATTCAACTTCGGAATAAACAACTGAAGCATCATACAAATGTATTAGGTCGTTCTCACACACCTACATAAGTTTGGCACTTGGCACTTTCGGTTAATAGAAGTGCCCTTGAGCTCGGTCAAGTCTAAATGACTGGTCTAGCCAAAATGACCACGCGATGCGCAATAGACTGTAAAATACTTGGTCGAAATTTAGAAAAAAAAAATATTTTCCTTTTTTTTGTAAGTTTTGATAAAAGATACTCTACAGGTTTACACTAAATGATTATAGTTAATTGGAACATAATAATATAATTTTGTCTCTTTATTTTATGTTACTCAAAGACGTAAGAATCAAACGAACGTTTTGTGTATATTCCGAAAAATAGCTTTTATATAAGAGGTTTGTAATTAAAAAAAAAAAATTGTGGATGTACTAATACTTAAGTTATGGTGTTTTTTTACCGGTGACCAGATAAGAACAAAGAAAAAAACATACAAGTCATTCAGATTTGCTCTATGAATCAGCGTTCAATAAAAAATAAAGCCTGAGATGTATTCGAAAAGCCACATAAAAATGTATCTTTCTATCACATACAATTGTCAAAATGTCGATTAACGATTGTGAACGGTAATATAGATTTAAGAATAACACTCAAATCACTCCAAATATGAATGGGAATCACTAATAAGCATTAAATATTCGATTAACATAAATATACTTCCTGTTATTACAGTACAGTGTCAAAGGCTAAATACTGTATTTTAACTTTTAACCTCCGCATAGCAACAAACTGCATTTAAAAACAATTCCAAGTCAGAGTGCCGGCATAAGGTGCATTCACCTCCCGAATACACGTGTCACTGCTACAGTAACATGAAGAGCCTAACTGCATAAACACTGCAACTAAAAATGCACCCTAATTATCTTACAATTAGAGTTCACTTTCGTTTGAATCTATTGATAAAAATTTGTAAGTAGCTGGTAAAAATGGAATGCTGATCCTGTATGTGAAATTATACCGTAACGTTACGTAATAGGATTCCATTTGAAATGGGCGTAATGCCGAATGTTTGATGCATTAGAGAGAGTGCTCTAAATAGTCGTAATTAAAGTTTATTTTTGAATAATGACCGTTTTTAAGTGTTCGAAATATGAACTCGGTTCAATATGGAATTTGAAGATTGATTTATTTGAAAACGTATCGTAATGCGAGGTCATAAAATTGGATTTTGAATAATTTAGATCGTGGGTTAAGATGTTTATTTATTTGTTTTATAAATTAGTGCTGAGTACGTGACATTTTTTTGTTTTAAAACAATATTTTTTGCCCTTTTGGTTTAGGTCAAATAACATATGGTAAAATAATAAATTTTAAACCACTTATAAAATACTTACATTGACGTTGTAATTCTTAAACGTCATCGTCATAGTAGTACTGACTAATCATAGAATATTTTACAATCAAATTTGCCTAGATGTAAAAAAAATATGTGACTAAAACACGCAGTGGTGCAATACTTAGAAAATGTAGTCATAAATTTACACCCAAATTTGTGTGATTTTAACCCAAATTTTCGACAATTAACACAGTTTAAGAACAAAGAAAAAAAACGACTAATTGCGGAAAATTATATATTATTGGGGGCACAAACATTTAAAGTCGATTGGGCACAGAAGATATCGTAAGTAAATAGTTATTTGGGGCGTGACGTCAAAATAGCCAATTTATTTTAAGTGACTGAAATGTGAAAAGGTTTAGTGAATTTACTTGAATCCATATCGTAAAAGTAGTTAAAAAAAAATGTAAGTACCAGCGTCGGAGCGTTTAAATGTTCTTTAGGCAAGCCGGAGCTCGTTTAGCTTGATTTTTCTTTTAGTCGTTAATAAAAAATGTGCTAGATTGGCTCAGGCAAGGGAAACCGGTAGGAATCGAGTTCTGTGGAAGCTCCGCCACTGGTAAGTTCACAATTGCAATATTATTAAATAAACTCTTGTCTTGTAGGTATCATTAGTAAACTTGAGTTAATATTTTTGCTGTGGGTTTGGCTTTCATAGTTTGACGAGTGTCTTAGTCACCGAAGCAAAGATGGAAAGGCCCAAAAAAATTTTTTTTTTCTGCTATTTTATATTTTATAGTTTGCTAGACTGGAGTTCTTATATTATGGCTCATAAATAAACAAAATGTCGTTATCAATATTTTTAGTATAAATTGCTAGTTTAACGTTATATTTAAAGTCATTTTTTATTGACTTAGGTACCAAATTCCTTAGGGGGTGAAACACTAAATTTATTTAACTTTTTACTTTTTCTGAATATACTTAAGCTATATTTTTAGAACACCTCAACATAGGCAGCAAAGTGTGACCCTAAAATATCCCACTGTTTACGCGCTTGCCCTAAAGCCATTATTGTCCCTCACTACCACCTCATCAGCATAACGGGCAACGTCCTAAGGGCTGTAAGACACCAAATAATCGGAGTAGGCAAAGGTTCGACGCCCGACCGGCGACATAAAGTCTGCAAGCCCAGACGAAGCTCAGCCTAGGACAAATGGGTTTTTGGGCTAGAGCTAGAGCTTTGGCAGCCCAGTGGGGCTTTGAACTTACAAAAAAGGTTTTTAGGTTAGCGTCTAAAGTTTTATTTCTTTTCAGTTATTTTGCGTACAGAATTTCTTATTTCTTTGCGGTGGCGGAAAAGAAAAGCTAGTAAAGGGTGTGATGGTTTGAATTTACCTTATTAAATATTTTTTTGATGTTGAGCATAGATATTTCAATCAATCAATCAATCAATCAATCAATCAATCATTTTATTTCGTCATCGATTTCGTTTCGTCGTTTCGATGGATAGATTTTGATACGTTATCTACGATTGCTCTCTTCCACCTGCAAGTTCGAGCACTGGCAGTGCGTTGACGTAGACTAGAGACTTTAGATTTCTACAGTAGATTTCAAATTCATGGTAAGCACACAGGTAGACTAGGTTTGTCTAGCGTGTAAACTGTCCAAATTTCTTCTTCGTTTTTCGGATTTTTCTTGGATAATTTTAACTATACCGGCAATGAATTTAGATAAGTGTAGATTTAGTAAGTAGATTAAGCACAGTGCAAAAGCAGTTGGTAATCTCGATATTGTTTCATCTTCTTCGTGTTGTCTATTATTATTATTACTTAAGGTTGCAGCTGCTAATTAACAAATTAATGTCAAGCGACAGGGGCTAAACATTTTCTCTCATAGGCGGGTTGGAAACTTCACATACAAGTATGAATTTCTTCGAATCAAAGCATATAACTAACGATATTTAGCATTATATTATTGTTATTTTGATTTGGTTTCTTTACAACAAATGTTTGTTTAATTTCAATATGAATCCGTCTAGTATATTAGCTATTTTAGTTTGATAACCAGAGAACTTTGGATTTATCAATACGTCTAGTACATAGTTTAGTCATGTGTAGTTCCATATCACATAACATATATGAGTATGCATGCGATATGGACTTCAATTAGTTTTAATTGATATGAATATTTGGTTAGTTCATTATATGTCATTACTCGTGTATAGGGCTATACATATATGAGTAATAGTTACATATCAATTAAATTATATTGAAAGCACAATAAAATGGCGTTAAATGTAGCTAATGCAACTAGGGTATATAAGTAGCAAAATTTTTTTTTAAATCTACGTCATGACACTTTGAACTAACACTTGGTTTCATGTAAGCGCAATCGAATCCATGTGAAACAATATCATATGGATCTGAGGGCCCATTGTAAACAGCATGCGAAGCCTTGTCTCTTTGTCTCACTTGTTGCTGCATAAATAAGTGCGACAAAGAAGCAATCGATCATTCTTGGTTAGCGATCGTCAAATCTCAAATAATTAAAAAGTGACCAAGACAGTCAACATATTTATAATTATATCTTCATTTAATCGACTTGACAATAACTTATGATAACACACACACATGTGGTATCGAAATTAACGGATATAAACCTAGATGACCCTTACTTAACCCATTGTTTGAAAGTAGATTTCGCATTAACAGGACTTATAAGAGGTTCCATAAGTTATTGATTCTAGTCTCCATTTTAACTAAACAAAGTACTAATGCCGTATATGCGTATTAATGTAAAAAAAATGTTGTGTGTTGTTTAGTGGGACACTGATGCAGTTTTTCCCATTTCTCTTTTCCAGCGTAGATATTTTCAGTATTTTACCTAGTACAATATTACGTTACGGCAAAATAACGTTATATACTGACATAAATCATACAGCGGAAATCGTTTAAAGTAAAAAATATAAACTAGGTGTGTCAACTTTATCTTCAAATGTCGAACAGGAACAATGAATATGTAGTTGAAAAATATTAACCAACTAACCTATGTTTGCATAAAATTTGATAGCAAGACTGTGAAAAGTGTGAAAGTGTTAAGTACCTCATTTCATAAAAGTAAGATTTCTAAAATAACACTTGTGTCCATAATATCAAAATCGATGCAAACTGCATACTCTAAATAGACGCTAAGCAAAATGATACCAAAATATAATTCCAGTTTAGCTTCAGCCTGCAGTAACTGCAGCAAACTAGGTGACTCTTCGCGTACAGAGTCACAGGCAGAGCCTAAATGACGTCTATTATCTTTAGTAATAATCTTTTAATTATTATTTTTTATGCCGTGTTGTCAGTAAACTGCGTACGACCATCATGATTAGCGATTACTGTTAGTTAATTTTTTATGAACTATGTTTATTGTAAAGATATTTAATTTACCCTCTTTTTGGCGCAGTGTTAAACACCAATTAATAAATAAAATAAGAGGAAAAAACAGAAATAATAAAATAAATGAATATTAAGGGACAACCTTACACAAATCGACCCTAACCTCACAAGGTATTTTACCTAAAGTAAATAATAATGAATAATGTGGACAGAAATAAGGAAAAAAACGTGGAGAGTGATAATTTAAGTGAAAAATTACCGTTTGTGGGTACAGTGCGATGTACCGCAACCGCAACCCACGTTATACCGTTTTATTCTTCCGAAGTCTGTTTTTTTATTTCTTTTGTTTATTTAAAATTTGATTCAGACAACTGACACAATGCCCGCGTTAGACATACCTTATAGTCTACATATTGTCAAGGAGTTTGGTATATGTGTTTTGCACAAGGTCACAGTGACAACTATGTCAGATCTCTTGCGGCTATAATCTTGTCACTGTGACAGGTGGCACTGGGACATAAATCTAATTTTAAAATAGATGCATATAAAAAAATAACTAAACTATTTAAGCAAGTAAGCTGTTACCGTAGCCTATGATAGTTACAGGCACCTTTGAATTTAACAATTTGGAGTAATTCCTTTTTTTGAACTACTGTTTGAAATGGTTCAGCGATCAATTTGATAGCTATAACTCATAAATATTTCATTCATATATTGTTATCAATGGAAATTTAGTATGTTTTTAATATTAGCGATTGCCTGAATGAAACGCCCGTATTCCAGTGTTACAAGGCAAGGTCATTGACCTTTTGCTAACAGACTTCAATCTTTCATTTTTGTTACTGAAACTATAATTCTAGTTTAATTTTGGACTGCAATAAGGTATGTTGAAAACGAATCTTCTTAAATATAAATTTAGAAAGTTTAGAACTAATAAAAGTGAGCGTCCATGGACTACGATGATCGCTTACCAGGAAAACCCTTATTTGCCACCATTATTATGAAAAGGTCAAAAGGAAGCCGCAATAAAACAAATCTGACCGAAGAAATCAACAAATTATAACATATTGTACATACCTCGAATAGAATTAGCAGCTTTTTTATCCATAAACATGGTGTTCATCGAAGACCCGAACATTCCATCACTTCCCCCAGGGGGAGGAGAGGTGCTGTCAGCCACAGAACCAGATATATCCTGCATCCCCATCCCCATCTGGTTATGCATCACGTCCGTGTGGGGCTCTCGCTTCAGCTGCATTCCTTGCGGCAGCGAAGTAGGATGCAGCATTGTCGTTGCCGAAGAGTGACCTCCATGCTGATCAGGAGGCCATTGCGATCCAAAAAGTTCATGGAACTGGTTATTATTCATTTTTTCAAATTTCGAAATTAACTTTTTTGCCTAAGGTTCACGTTATCTTTGACCACTGTGCGAATCGCATTCGCATCGTATATTCTACTATCACTGTTTTGGTGTTTTTTTTTTATTGATGTTTTCCGACTTTGTCGTAAGGCAACTGTTTGACCATATGATGGCACGAATGTTCTATTGACGAAGCACCAATTTTAACTGATATATATGAAGTTCCGGTTTAAAAATTTCAAGTTCCTTTTTGCAAAGTTTATTTCAGGTATTAACTTTTTGAAAAGCAACAAGTTTTCTGGCATTTTGTCTCCGTGGTGATGTTTTAAAAATCACTTTCCCTTCAAAACATATATAAGGCACTGTTTTTTTATTGTTCACTTGTTCCCGTATACTATTTATCCTTAAATACTGAATCTGTAAAGAAAGACAGAACGGAAAGAAGGATTTAATTCTTTAGAGTTTCAGGAAAAATGCCAATAGGGAACGATTTTAAATAACTTTTTAAGTTACTTAAAATCAACACACTTTTGTAAATCCAGTTAGGTCACTTCACTGTCACTTTGTAAAAAAAAATACGTTCACCTCACTACTGTAGAAGAAAAAATTTGTACGTTAATTTTGTACTATATGTAGTGCACAACTCGGTGTCCCGGCGGACACTGGCGGTCCGCACGACGCTCCGTTGGTGACTGACGCACTGTCGAATCTTCAAAGGCACGAAAAAAAAAATCATCCGAATATTCCGGCTAGCTCATAGTTATAGTTCAACGTCCAGCCAGTGACAAAAATTCCTAAACCCAGCGTTTTTAAGAAAAAAAAATTCGCGTACCCGGTGCTGGCTGGCAAGAACGTTCGATTTTCAAAATTTGAAATGGAATAATCTTAGTTTTAATTGTAATTAAGAAGTAAAATGACTGGCCGGTATGACTTGGTGTGTAGGTGTGTGCGTGTCGACGTAATCTTTACTCGCGGCGCGCACACCGACGCGCCAGGGCGTTGAACCGGGGACCCAAACAAAGTAGATTTCGGTGAAAAGTTGTTGAACCCTAGGAACGTTTGAACCGCGATTTTTGGCAAACGTTCGATTTTCGAATTTCGTTTTTAATCAACGGTTTTTCTGTAAATGATATTGTCGGTTTGTTAAGGTCAGTGACCCCGGAAAATGCGTTTGTGCTTGTTAATGTTTTATTACTCATTTTGTTTTTATTTTGCAATAAAATAGCTTATAGGGAAATTCTAATCCCTATTACATATAATGTAGGTCGTAATGTAAAATAATCTTGACTTTAAGTAAAGTATAATAACAGATTTAGAGTAAATAATTCAGTATTCAAATAAGGAACATATTAGTTACGAGAACGCTTTACTTTGAACTTCCATATTCTCAGGTACAAAAGCAGTCTACTCGATAAAAAGCGGTCATCGTAGCTTACGGACATTTGCAACTCGGTTACACGCGTTTTTTTTAGAAACTGTTTCTCGTAAATGCATTTCAAATAACTCTACACAGAGTGGTTATTATACTCCTTGGTAGAATAGATTACGTAAACTCTAACAGTAGCGGGCGTTCAAAGAACTCGAGTCACACCGGCATTATTTAAAACATTTTAGCACCAAATCTTAGTATGTCTTTAAAAAAGCAGGCATAACTCCAGCTTGCCTATTGGTTTGAACGCGTCTGCCATGCACATACCGGCCCGGCCCAGACCTAAATATCGATCGTCTGACTCAGTATCTGGCCGACTAACCGGCTGTCCTGGGTTCGATTCTGTGTTGGCACAGATTAGGGAAACTAGGTTTTGAAACCAATGTACCAATGATTATTTGTATTTTTTATTCTGTAATCTTTTAATTTAATTAAAACGACGTAAATATATATTCGCAAGATATTACTATAAAATTCTCGATATTTTACGTTGCCGCGTTTCCCTCTACGCATATGGCCACTGTAATATGACCCAACCATATTATCACTGTGTGAATATTTTTGGGTTATCGGTCATGTGCGAGTCAGACTGCCCACCGAGGGTTCCGCGCAAAAGAACTCCCCCCACCCCCCATTTATGACATTAGGTACTTAAATGGCACGTAACTCTCAGTGTGCGGCATTTATACGGTATTCGGATTTTTTCTTGTACTACAAGGTCTTGCTTTTTGCTAAATTTCGTGATTCCAGGTCAACGGGAATTACCCTATACATTTCGATTCCCATTGCAAATGTATGGAAATTGTGACTTAACGGCCGTATCTTTTGATTGCGTTGACGTAGAGATTTGGTTTTTTCACAGCTCGAAGGGACTGCAGATATAATTATGTGGTAGTAATTTCAACTTGCTACCTCTACGCGTTCGCGAGATAAAGGGTCTTGACAGACGGACGGTCAACAAAGTGATTTTATAAGTTCCGTTTTTCCCTTTTGAGGCACGGATCCCTAAAAATAACCCAATAATACATGCCATCTAACCAGTAGTTCTATTAAAATCACGCTGAGATCAATTTATCCGTTTACATACACATGCCAAACATTATTATTATTAACCTTATTTCCATCAACTCTCAAATATTCTCAAAGTTATCAAACCACGAAGCGTGCAGCCCTGGATTCTTATCACGAACATCGAAAATTAGCATTCACGGGAAAACCTCTCTGTCACTCCAATATGCAAGTGTGACAGAGATGGAGAAACAAATCCGCAATCGTTCGATTTACGTCTCACCGGAGGCCTAGGTCACTTTTCTGTGTGATATCTTTCAATTTATAATTCTCAAAGGTGACCAAAGAGGGTGGCTTCTCCTCGCACAACGTATCAGCATTGCGATACAACGAGGAAATGCCGCCAGCATCCTAGGTAATGCCTCAAGGACCTATTTTAGACTTAAGGTAGGTAGGTAGGTAAGTTACACTAACTGTACATATTTAGATATTTTTTTTAGAAGCAAAAAATATTTATTTTCGAAATATATACAGTAAGTGTAACTTACCTAACTACTTACCTCTACCTACCATAAATCTAGGTCCTTGAGGCATTGTACCTAGGATGCTGGCAGCATTTCCTCGTTGTATCGCAATAATAATTTTGAAAATAAATATTGTCAAAGTAAAATTTTTCGGGGTTCAAAATACTGCCAACGTCATCGTCCTTACTCTACGTCATCACCACGTGGTGTTAATGACGGTGAATCATTAATACGGTGGTTGTTACCTTTTCGAGCAAGTGTCTTTGACCCCAAAAGGTGATTGTACGGGGGGCAAGGCCGTTCAGATTCAGCCCGACTTCACCCGAAAAGTAGTGTTATGTTACGAAATATTGCGAAATTACGTTTGACCGAGAGTTTAGTTAGAGGCGTTTTTATTTATAGAATACTCCAATTTTTTTTAAATATAAGCTTTTCTATCCTAGTAGGAGAAAAAAAGGTAACGATTTTTTAATGCTACGACGGTGACAAACAAGCATACGGCCCGCCTGATGGTAGGGGTCACCGTAGCCTATGGACGCCTGCAACTCCAAGAGTCGGCAACGCGCATGTAACAACCCACATGCGCGTTGCCGACTCTTTAAAAAAAGGAGGATTCGCTGTGTTGACAGCTAAAGGGGCACGCTTTGCTCCGTGGGTCCCCAGCTGTCAACACAGTGAATCCTCTTGGAGCTCTGGCGACCTTACTCACCAACAGAAACAACACTATGAGTAGGGTCTAGTGTTATTAAACTGCGGTTTTCTGTTCCGTTACAAATTTTCATAGATCTCGATCTTGTATGGCGGACGAAATGGAAGGTTTGAAAAGTGTATGTAAACTTTGGGATATATTTTCTCCCATTATTACCGAAAGAACCCGCGGTTCGGAGTAGAAATAACATCATTAAAAAAAAGCTCATTTATTCTGCTATATAGCAAAGAAAGCGCGTACTACTGATAGACATCTGTAAGTACGCGCTTTCTTTGCTAGCAGAATAAAAGAGCTTTAGTGTGACTGTGATAGACTATCATAGTTGTTCATTGTGAACTAGTGACGTAGTTAGGAATATTTAACTGCATATTGAGGTTTCCCCAATGGATTAAAAATAAATAATTAATCAATAAATATTCAGGGACAATCTTACACAAATCGACCTAGTCCCACGGTAAGCTCAATAAGGCTTATGTTGTGGGTACTAGACGACGATATATATAAAAGATAGACATATAAATACTTAAATACATAGAAAACATCCATAACTCACGAACAAATCGTGATAAATCCACAAATAAATGCCCTGACCAGGATCCGAACCCGGGACCTCCTGCTACCTAGGCTAGGAGGCCATTAAAAATGTAGTTTACACGTTCTTAAAGGATCTTTAACGCGCATATGAATGCTCTGAAGATACAGGCATCCATAGGCTACGGTAGCCGCTAATCATACAGCTTGTAAGCTTATTTGCCTTGGTATAAATAACTTAACACCATAATTTACAAAATTCTAAATATTATTTTTTAAATACAATAATAATTCATTTTTTTCTACGACTATGGCAAACAAGCGATGTGCCCAGATAGTGTACAGACTTAGCAGCCTATGGACGCACGCACGCGTATTCAAGCACGTTTCACCTATAAATAGAGGATTTAGTTAAAATACCGGAAATAATATTATCATGAAAACATTAATGAACCGAAGGATCAATAGGTCGTTACCTTAGAGGGAGAGGGTGACGTCACGGGCCTCTCGCTCGCACGCAAGGTCACTACCCGGAAGGGCAGGAAGGACGTAAGCGACGAGGAAGATCCTCATCTATAGTTTGAGAAGCCTAATTTTTACGTTAGCCCTAAAAATGGGCACGCATTAGATTATTTTCTTCTCAAACCCCCTTCAAATGTATGGCTATTCGTACGTACGTACAAATAGCTGTCAGATAAACGTCAGTGAAGATGATCGTTGGTTATATGCTTTCGGCAGAAACACTTGCCAGTTTCTAGTCCAGTTGGGTAAATGGTCTAAGTTTCAAACGCTGGAAAACTAGAAAAATGTTCGAGAATATTTATGCTCTTCATTTTAAAATTCTATCCCTCGTATTTAAAAAATGTGTTCTTTTTTCAATTCAAGACTGATTCGGACGTTCGATATTCAAATGTGTCTACGATAACTGCTGGCCATATCGTCGCTATACTTACTCAACCTCATATGTACAGCAATCATTTGATGGAAATGTCACCTTTCTGTTACTAGGAATACGGGTGTTTTCTCTATCAAATGAGATTTGCAGATACGAGGTTGAGTAAGTATAGCGACGATATACGTTCGGGCAATCTGTCAGATCTCCATGTATGTCCGCCAGGCATCCGCCAGACGAATTTCCCATACATTTATTGGCCTATCTGGAGGATATGCCCGAACGTAGGTATATGGCCAGCAATTATATAGACTGCAGTCGCCATCTACATTTTTGCATGAACATTTTGTTACGATTAAACAGGGCCATGAATCTATATATATATCAAGTAAACTTAAAATAAAAAGAAACAATATCTCCTGTTTTCTTCCATCCAAAATTTATAAATAAAATTTAACCGATACTTAGTAGCTTTAATTGAAAAAAAAGAGGTTTATCATTATTTAATTATTGTTTAACCGTTTCTGACCTTCAACTGCCATATTGCACCAGGATTCGAAATGTAAAAAATGCCCCCTGGACGCACCCATGTAAAGATTACGATATTTCTACAAATATTGTGTTTAAACACGTGTGCAGGAATATTATGATAAAATTGCCGCGACTACAAAATGGTTGCCATGGGCTGATATCATTAAATCGGTAAGAATCATTTTATCGATACTTTTAAATCGATAAAAATTGCATGAGTTTTTATCAGTTCATTGACTTGGAATGTGATTTTTCTTTGAATATATTATTGAACGAGCGAGCGGAGTTCTCACAGTCTACTTGTATAATCCGTTGTTTGTATGTATGTATCTTTGTATGTATGTATGTATCTTTGTTTGACGATAACTCGAGTATCGTTGATCGGATCGTCTTGAAATTTGGCAGGTGGTTAGATGAGATAAACATATTTTTTAATCCAAATATGAGCTAAATCGGCCAAGCGGGAGTTCAAGTTTCGGGCGAACCCCTAGTGTAATAGAATAAGTGGATATCGGGTAATAATTATTAATGCTTTCTATAAAAAATTGCATCATTTAAACTAACTCAAGATAAAACAATAACTGGAGTCAACTACATACACTATTATTTATATCAAAAGGAATAGTGGACAGCCTTTGCACTAGGAACGACTCTGAGCGCGGGTCTTCGCATAATATTATTATTATTGTATTTAAAAAAGAATATTTAGAATTTTGTAAATTATGGGCACTTTTGCACCTGGAACGGCGGGGAGCGAGATGTAAATATATATATTTTTTTTTAAAGTAGTTTATATTTATTTGGAAATAAATCTTTTTTTATTAAAAGGAATAAATATGCACATGTATAATAAATTATTTTTGATATGACATTAATACTTGGAAAGTATAGGTTAATGTAATGATTCCACAAAATGTTTCTATGTAAAAAATGTTTAATTTTCTTTTCTGCATGTCTGGAATTGAACCCACAGCTCTACAGTGTCAACCGACCCAAATGACCGTTAAATCATATTCGGAATTCAAAAAGCCAAATGTAGAGCTTATTCGAATTTCAAAACGCGAGGTTTAACGAACTATGAACCCATTGGTGACCCTTTTCACAGTTCATTCTGAAATAAAGGCTGTTTTACACACCAGACATATTTTTTTTTTTAATAATTTGACTTTTCAGATTAGGTACATCGTAATGAAAATCGAAAATAGTGTTCACACAAACACTATTATTCATGACAGTGATTTTTTTGTGAGAGGTTAGAGATTAAGAAATATAAGAATTGTATATCAGGTTCAGTTTGTTTTTTTTTATTTATTTATATTCATATTCATATTCATTTAATCCATTGTTATCATGTTCATTAGGTCATAAAGGTCTTACATTTTACTCTTAGTCAGTACATGATACCCTGTTAGGGCATACAATATACAATATATGCCTCCTTAGGCCTCCTAGCCTAGTTGGTAGTGACTTTGATCACAAATATTTGTTTCTGAATAACTCATGGTACGCACATAGGTCGATTTGAGTAAGATTCTCCCATTATCGGTAGGTAATATTAAAAAAACGTCTAAACACCTACCAAAAATTTATAGTTGCATTATAAAAAAATAAAGGGAAAACAGTTCCAGTGACGTTCAATTTTCAACCGACTTCAATATTTCTAAAGGAGGAGGTTCTCAATTCGTCTGAATTTTTTTTATCAAACATTAAAATTTTTGCAGCTACAAAAAACGACCGTTTAAAACTGTAAATTTAAACTTTGAATGCGAATCTAGTTACGAATTGCAACGGCTAGATTTCAACCTTAGAATAAAAACGCATCAACTCCAATAAATAAACAATTAAATATCGACCCTATTACTTACACAATAATATTAAATTTGAAAGTACCTGCAACTATAACTTTAGACTATACCGATTGATCGCATTTCTAGAATAGAAGCGTAATAATTGCCATAACTAGATCAGTCGAACATCAATTTTAACTTTAAAGAAATAAGATTCAATTTAGGTCTACCTTTTAGTTGCTAGTTATGACATTTTGATAGAACAAAGATACGTTGACCCGCAATTTCGGGCAGGTCGTCGTCCGGCGAACGAACTGCCTGAATCTAGGGTTGTGTAAAATTGTGTTAAAGTGTTATTAAGTGCCCTAGTGGACTCAGGGTTGCCATAACACCTAGTAATAATATAATATAGTCCCTTTTTTTCCTCCATTGTAACGCTTTATTTTGCACTGAAAGAAGCAGAGTGGTTCTATAATGCTCAGAATCAAAGAAAAAAGGGTAGAATATAATTTTATGTTTGTCACTAGACACTACTATTGTCAATATAGATTTTACTTTTCTATCATTCATATTCAAGTTTTTTCAAGTTCAAGTTTTCAGTCGTCCGTTCGTGATTCAAAAAAAGGCTCCCAGGAGACGTAATAAATCGACATTTTCTGTCTTAAAGACCAGAACACACAAAAAAATTCAAAATCAGTTGTTGGTAACCCTACAGCCAGATCAGGCGTCCGGCGAATCGATCGTTTGATGCGTTTCCGGCTCCTTCCGCCTTTTAAGGACTCAACACACGACCAACAAAAAAAAGTATAAATAAATAATTATTTTATAAATTTACTAAAACGGGGCATAATCATGTATAATTTTGAAAACAAACTGACGGTCATGGGTGACAGTGTCCCTGTGGTCCCGGAGAAAGACTGGCTGAGGTTGACATCAACATCTTCTAGCTGCGCGGGTTATACGAACTACCCGCATTTGG
Source organism: Lathronympha strigana (assembly GCA_949128165.1). Classification (NCBI taxonomy): domain Eukaryota; kingdom Metazoa; phylum Arthropoda; class Insecta; order Lepidoptera; family Tortricidae; genus Lathronympha; species Lathronympha strigana. The sequence goes on along the minus strand of OX421926.1, from coordinate 7,682,055 downwards.
TCTTGATTACCTACTTGAACATTTTGCGCGCTAAATGTGTGAAAATCGTGGAAGTTTAAATAAATAATTATTTTATTCAATGAACAAGAAATAATGGTAGAAAATAGTACATGTGTATTAAGGGCGGTAAACAAGCAATTACGTGTCAATTTAAGTCCGTGTCGAAGACGAGGGCTTAATTTTAGCACGAGTTCATAATTCTTGTACCACCCGTGATACATACAGTGTTTTTCATCACATTTGCGAGGAATTAAATAAATTTTCTAGGCAGATAAAGAAGCAATAGTTATTAGCGGTAGTGTAGTAGCACAGCGGCTAAAACGTGGGGGGCAGGTCCTCCGGGAGCTCCGGGCGGGCGGTAAAGTAGTATGAGAATCCGTTAAGACCACATTAAGTCTAAATATGCTTGCATATTATATCACCATTTGGGCATATTTTTATTTTGTTGTCGTTTTTTTTTTCGCGTCAGATTTGAATGAAATTTGGTGGGTAGGTAGAGTTCCTTATTCTACGCTAGATAGATACAAAATCTCAATGTGCGACAAAAATTTTGTACTAAATTTTCCACTGAGTAACGAAAATTCCATACGATTTCGTAACTCAGTGGTAAAACTTGTGAGACATACTTTGAAATTGGGTCTATCTTGAAGAAAATAAGGAACTCTACCTACCCACCAAATTTCATTCAAATCTGACGCGAAAAAAAAAACGACAGCAAAATAAATTTACGAGCAAGTGTGCCGAAAATTATATTGTAACTATTGTATTGTCTTTAAAATAGCCGTACTGTATCATATATCATCTGGTACGTGAAATTATTATTAACCATATATTATTATTGCGCCGGCAAACACGGCCCAGATCGGAACCAGGGCAAGTTTATTTAGGAGTTCCGACTATGTTCGTTAAACTCTGCGCCGATTTTACTGGCGGTGAAATAAGATTGAATTTAATTTTCAGTCCTCCGGCCGGTAAGCGCCACTTTACGCAAAACTAAATTGCCGCCTGCCGACTCCGTCGGGCTGAAAAATAGTATACAAACCTCGGCCGTTAAATGGGAAAGCCTCGGATCACATGTTAGTCGACCTCGGCTTCGCCTCGGCCGACAATTACATGGGATCCGAGGCTTTTCCCACTAAAACGGCCTTGGTATGTAATGTACTATTATAGTTGTATCGGAAACCAATGTGTAAAGGTATCCTAACAATACAATACAATACAATACAATAACTCTTTATTCTGCACCTCATAAAATATTACAACAGCAAAAAAAATACATCAAACTTGTCCTAACTTGTTCTTACTTCGTTCTACTTTATTGGTGAAGGACTATTTAAACTATGACTCACTCTAAAATGGGACGGGACGATCTGTCAATTTCTATAGAAGGAAGTGGAGGTCGCTGGTTCGATCCCAGCCCTGGGCACTGGGGGCCTTGGTCACTTTTTCTGTAGTATATGACATCTCTTTCAATTTATGACATAGAAGAGATTTTGTTCTGATTATACGCAGACGAAGTCGCGGGCGAAAGCTAAGTAGGACCATATAGTAAAGAAATCCTTTTGATATTGTTATAAATGCTTATTACACTGTATATTGAATATTCTTCTTGAAACAATTTAATTTTATGTTTTACTATCGTTTTCCCGCGGCTTCGTTCGCTTTAGAAAAAAACAAATGGTAGCCTATGTCACTCTCCATCAGTTCAACTATTTCCACTTAAAAAGTCACGTCAATTCGTCGCCCCGTTTTGCCGTGAAAGACGGAAAAACAAGCAGACACACACACCTTCCCATTTATAATATTAGTGTGGATGTCTGTCGTGAGGAAACCGGGCTAATCCCAAGTCCTAGTTTACCTTCCGGGTTGGAAGGTCAGATAGAAGGCGCGTACGCAAAATCTTGGAATTAGTTGCTAAAGCTAAACCCAGGCATTGTAGCTCCTTAACCATAAAGTTTATTTGATTCTACGTTATAATACTTAGCATTTTACATATTTTTTTTTAATGAAACACTTTAGAACGGATTAATCGCGTTTATTAACACCATGGCCCTACGTTTCGAGCCCTTTACACCACTCGTTATCACAGGGTAAGATGATGACCATCATTATGAGTCAATGAATACATTAGCGGTAACAGAAGACAATATAATATTTTTATAAAAATATAAATACATTTATTTTTAAAATAAATACAGTAAGTGTAACTTACCTAACTGCCTACCTCTACCTACCTTAAATCTAAAATAGGTCCTTGAGGCATTGTACCTAGGATGTTGGCATATTTTTATTATATTTCTACTTGGTTAATACAGTTGTTCTACACTGTAACGTCATATCCAGCTTCACGCACACAACTGCGCGGGCGCATCTGTGCGGGCGTTCACCGACCCGTGCGCACTGGGCCAGCCGTTGACCCGCCCACGTGGTCGTTTTTGTGCGAAGGAAAAAGTGAGGTTATGTTGCGAAAATGCAGATTCTATAGTAATCCTCCTTTTTTTAAACGCGCATGTAACACCTGGAGTTGCAGGCGTCCATAGGCTACGGTGACCGCTTACCATCAGGCGGTCCGTATGCTTGTTTGTCACCGATATAAAAAAAGTATCTTTAAAGAAATGCCTTCTTAAGGAGGGCTGGGAGTTTCCTAAAAAGGAAAAATGGAAAAGTTCGTGACCTCGCGCAGGAATCGAACCCGTGACTCTGGGAAGCACGATCATTGATGTGCCAACTGAGCTACCGAGGCCACACCTGTGGTGAATTTCTTCACTATATCCCTCGTAAAAATAATAGTATAGGCAATTATTTATACTAAAATGTCATATAGGGACTTAAGTAGGACTGAATCAGGCCTGTTGACTGGGTTAAATCCTGCGCTATAGGGATCACTCATACTTAAACGGGACAAGATGGGGCGGGACGGGACGGGACGATCTGTCAGTTGACAGAAAACGTCACGTGACATCCTTGGGCTCCGAGCTATCACGTGATAGAAATTTACAGATAATCCCGTCCCGTCCCGTCGTAGTATGAGTCATCCTTTATCTTTCAGGCTAACGCGTCTACATAGGTCCCGTCACCGGAGTAGATTTCCGTCAAATATAGCAATTTAAATAACATATCTCAATTTAATTACAAATGCCCATAGGCTATAACTTCTTACGACTTATTCTCAATCAAAAATACTTAAACGATCAATCTCTTCGCACTATCTTTTTCAATAAATCATTGGCACACCTATAAAAATGGAATGAGCAATATCACTAATGTGTTCACATTGATACATCATTACTGCCTGACTGTACACTTTGACGGTTTTTTACACACAATTACAAGTAATCATCGATGTATGAGATAATGTATGGAAAAAAGCGTGACATCATGTGAATGGAATCGGAAATTTTGAGTCGGGTTCTCAAGCACGATTAACCAAGTTTACATAGCTGTAGCAAAGACTTTGAAAGAGTTAAGGTAACATTATAATGTCATAAAAGTTAGACGTTTAAAATAACCCTTAAAGTTTGACAGTTTGTTGCTAGGAACAGATGATGGTTTGACAGAAGGCTTAATATACATCTTTACTTGTCATATTTGACATTTACTTTTCGACTGCGTTAGCGTATTGTAAAAATAAATTTAAAGATCCCCGAAACATTTAAAAATATCATCTTAATGAATGATTCAAAAAGCTTGCTCTAAAATAAAAATATTTTTTATTCACCCCTTTAACATGTAAATAACCCAAAAACATGGAAAACACGAATCTGAAACTCGGTAAACTATTTGCTCGTTGACGGTAAAATTAAATAAAAGCACAGAATGCAAGAAAATATATTACTTAACAATAAGTATACTCTTACTCCATTGTATTACATTTTTTGCACACACGCTATTTTTTTCAAAAAATGTGAACAGGTAATAATTGACACTCGCTTCTTTTATCTATTTCAGCTTCAAAACTAAAGTTCCTCATACAAACAGAACCCCAAATTAGCAATCCATACGCGCCAAACCCCACACCTACGCATGGTGGAAGCGAGCAATCGTTCACCTGACACGTTCATTCACACGTACAAACATAACTTGAGCTCTCATCTTCCTAGGGTATCCCTGGCTCCACGCTTCAGGGAGCCTGGGGTCCGCTTTGGCAACTAATCCCAAGATTTGGTTCCCAAGGTTTTACTCTCTTAAATAAGGGCTATTGTAGTGTACTAGCATACTTTAATATTTTACTGACATTTTATTGAATTTTTCACGTCAGTGATCACTAAAATATTAAGTAAGTACCAAATATGTTCAAGTAATAAATGACGACCGGTTGGCGTAGTTGGTAGTGACCCTGCCTGCTATGCCGATGGTCCTGGGTTCGAATCCCGGTATGGCCATTTATTTGTGTGATGAACACAGATATTTGTTCCTGAGTCATGGATGTTTTCTATGTATTTGTATATTATATATGTATCGTTGTCTGAGTACCCGTACCACAAGCCTTCTTGAGCTTACTGCGGGACTTAGTCAATTTGTGTAAGAATGTCCTATAATATTTATTATTTATTTAATATTTATATACAATAAATTCAAGTTTTAGCTCTTTTAAGGGATGAATCACATCACACTAGAACGGAACGTAACGGACGTGACCTCCGAGAGCTCCGAGCTATCACGTGATCCATTCTACAGAACTTGACAGATCGTCCCGTCGAGACCTAGTGTGAGTCATCCTTAAACCTACTTCAAATTAAGATAAGAGTATCATACATATATGTTTAACAGTTGGTTAGAAATGTAAAAATTACCTATCGTCATAACTCGAAATAAAGGATTCTTTAAAGGAATACGGTCTGTTATAATCAGGGACCATCGTTATACTGGCTGTATTTAAACAACATAAAGATGAGAATGACAGGAGCAAACGCCGACTTGTATTTTGTTCTTAAAAGGGCTTAAATGCCTTCATGTCATTTGACGGTTGAGGCTTTTTAAAAGTGATCAGAGTCTTTTGTGATGCAAAAGCATTTTTGTGAGTAATGCGTATCACCTTGCAAGGCCTCAAACGTTATCTCATTGATTTGGTCTGAATAGATTTGGACAAAATTCTTAGCTGACTAATGGCAATATTTAATTGTTCTCGAAAATACTATTGGTTATGTGTAGGTACTACCGTCCCAAGCGGGTTAAGGATGACTTACATTAGAACGGAGCGGGACGATCTGTCAATTTCTATAGAAATAATCACGTGATAGCTCGGAACCCCGGAGGTCACGTGACGTTATCTATAGAAACTGACAGATGTTCCCGGCCCATTCAAGTGATTGATTCATCCTTTAAAGAGTTCACATACCGCTTTGAATTACTTCGCAAATGTATGCAGGTTACCTTTTGATGTTATACTTCAAAAGCAACAAGTATCAAATGGTAATTTGATACTTGTTCTCACTCTCTGGTACAAGCCAGGGTTTGAACCCGCGACCTCAAGGTCAAGGTTATCTTAGGGTAAGTTAGGTTTTCGCGAGGCCATGTTTTTTTTAACTTGGTTGATGTGTATATACATCAACCAAGTATATACTCCATTACATTAAATTATATCGAAGTTATAAATTTACTAATTGTGAAAACCGCTCTTTCTGCGGGACCACGGGACAATGTCGCCTTCGAAACGTCGGAGGTTTGTTTTCAAAGTTGTACACGAATAAAGGATGACTCACACTAGCACGGCACGGGACGGGACGGGACGGGGCGGGACGGGAAAATCTGTCAATTTCTATAGAAAGAATCAGGTAATAGCTCGGAACCCTCGGATGTCACGTGACGCTTTCTATAGAAATTGACAGATTTTTCCCGTCCCGCTTCGTCCCGTCCCGTCCCGTTCTAGTGTGAGTCATCCTTTAGCCCCGTTTCAGTAAATTTATAATGTGTAAAAAGCGTAAAAGTTTAAATATCGTAAGTTTATCTCAATTAGTTATATTGAAATTGCTAACAAAACAAACTTTTGTGACAGAACGCCCGATCTGTCTATACTTCGAAACTGGTAGTATACTTTAGAATTTATAAAGCCGGAAAATTTGTGAAGTCTATGACTCGACATAGCATGGCGAACTTTGACACAATTTCGGCGGTCACCGCCCGCCCCGTTGATTGACCCGGGGTTACCGTACTGCTGAACCTACCCTCAGGTCAGTGTTTCGGCTTATGAACCCATGGGCTGGAAGGGCGACCGGCCTTTTCCAAGGCATTGATCTAGGTAAAGGAAGTTTTTTGCCCTCGATGAAAAAAGAAGGTGATCTTGTCTGTCTATGGCATGTAAGCCTCTTAACCGAAATCAGTGCGTTGACTCACACTAGGACAGGACGGGACGGGACGGTCTTTAAATTACCATAGAAATAATCTATAGAAAACGTCACATGACATCCGAGGACTCGGAGCTATCACGAGATACCTTCTATAGAAGTTGACAGATCGTCCCGTCCCGTCCCGTCCTGTCCCGTTATAGTGTGAGTCATCCCATGATTGGGCTGGTTTTTAAAATGTGTGTACATAAAAGCAGTATTCTCTAAGATATTCAGCTGAAGAGTCACAGGATCTGAGACTTTGATGATGACAGGTTCGCCGATTTTAAATGCCGAAAATTGCCGAAAATCACGTGAATTAATACGCACGCTGATTCATGGCATTTTTACGCTACGACGTCAAAATACATCGTTATATGTATATATAATATGCCCTACACTCCAGGGTCATCGTACAGCGAACAACCTTCGAGTTCGTTATACTACGGGGTCGATAACACCCCACGTGGTCACTCACAATACGCAATGTACTTTTAATAGACGTCTGAACGCGACGGAAATGTTTTTCAAAGTTGTTAATGGGCCAAATAGTTTTTATTATAAACAAACAACGGATCTATCGCGAATTCAGTTAATTTACCTTAATATTCGACACAGTTTTGTCACAGCTTCATGCACAGCCTTCAGGTTTGCGAATGCTGGGTCATTCACACCCCACGTGGCCATCTTACTTTATAGACATTTTTATGGTGGCTTTTATAGTACCTGGATTATATCTTACGGAAGATAGTACTTTGATACTCAGTTTCGTTAGATAAATAATCAACACACATTTATAAGATTTTAAATAGGCAGGTTTTGTAACAGGGTGTAAACAGATAAGGGTAATAAGGAAGTATGTTAATTATTTTACTAAAACGTGACTAAATCGTGTAAAACATTGAAAAGGAACCTCCGACGTTTCAAGGGCGACATTGTCCCGTGGTCGGAGAAAGATTGGCTGAGGTTGACATCAACATCTTCTAGCTGCGCGGGTTTTACGAACTACCCGCACTTGGTGTTGATTATCAATTACACGATTAAGCCCCGTTTTAGTACCGAAATAAATGTGTGAGAATCTTTAAAGTTTAAAGAAATATGTTTAGGGAAATTAATAGATATATTTATCTGTCTAAAGACATGTATATTACAGTAATACAAAATTATCCTGATAACGTTAATATTAACGTCTGGTTGATGTAAGTGGTGACCGAAGAGCTGGTGGTTTCCTCGCACAACGAGGAAATGCCGCCAGCATCGTAGGCACAATATCTCAAGGACCTATTTTAGATTTAAGGTAGGTAGAGGTAGGTAGTTAGGTAAGTTACACTTACTGTATATATTTCTAAAATAAATGTTATTTCCTTTATTTTCGATAGATTAATAGTATTTTGTTATCGAACGAGCGAGCGAAGCGAGTATGTTCTCTCAATCTACTTGGACACAGTCGTTTGTATGTATGTATCTTTGTATGTATGTATGTATGTATGTATCTTTGTTTGACAATAACTCCAGTATCGTTGATTTGATTGTCTTGAAATTTGGCAGGCCGTTAGATGAGATAAATATCATTTTTAATTTTTAATATGTGCTGAATCGGTCAAAGAGTTGCCGAGATATAGGGGTCGTGGGTTCACGTTCGAGCGAATCACTAGTTTATAGTTTATACCTATGTTGTTGTTCATATTTCAAGTATGTATATATGTATCACTTCTACCAGAACATAATATTTTAATGACATTGCTAGATTATAAACTTAAGGATGACTCACACTAGGACGGGACGGGACGGGACGAAACGGGACGGGACGGGACGGGACGGGATGGGACGTGACGGGACGCTCTGTCAATTTCTATCACGTGATAGCTCGGAGCCCTCGGAAATCACGTGACTTTTTCTATAGAAACTGACAGATCGTCCCGTCCCGTTCTAGTGTGACTCATCCCTTATTCGGAATATTATAAACTAAATAAAAGTATATCCTTGCACTTGTTTAAACCTACGTCACACATAACAAAACATACAAATTACATTATCAAGCCTCAATGAACCACGCGACCTAATGTGAAAAACCTCGAATGAACCCAAAAGCACATCTAAATATAAAAACAACTCAACTTTCGTAATATCATAATCGATATTTTAGTAAATAAATCGAAATATGATAAAGGTCATTGACCCGTGAGAGTTGAATGTGCCAAAATAAAACAGTACGCCGTGTTATTGAACTTATGTTGTCATAGGTTGTAACCGCTTCCGTACCACTTCCTTTAGGGGTATCCCGAAGGTGTATTTTTTTAATTAAATGCATACACAATAAACTCACCCCTGTATATCCAAAAGGGGTTGGTAAAGCATGAAACAGGTCAGTTTCAGTGCCAATTGCAATTAAGGGTTTTTACAGTACACATGGTGCTACTTTACCGCTCTAGGGCGCTACATTATCCCGCGGTCTGGAAAGGCAACTGTCACTGTCTAATCCGAACAATTACAAAATGACAGGTGTCTTTTCTGGACCCTGAGATGTCAATTTTTTTTATATTTCATGATGGTGGCAAACAAGCATACGGCCCACCTGATGGACAGCGGTCACCGTAGACTATGGACGCCTGCAACTCCAGGGGGGTCACATGCGCGTTGCCGACCCATTAAAATCTTGTACACTCCTTTTTTGAAGAACCCCATACTGTAATATTTTGGGAAAACCTCGGCAGGGAGCTCATTCTACCGCCGGAGCGTCCGCGGGTGGAAATTCCTCTGAAACCGCACAGTGCGCGACCACTTTGGTTGCAAGGTGTATGGATGAGCGCCCTGTCGATGGCGAGCGGTGCGATGGTGAAAAGTGGTCGTTGGCATCATGTCAAACAATTCTTCAGAACACAACCCATTGTATAGGCGATAGAACACACATAAGGATCCAAAGTCTCTTCTTAGACTTAAGGGTGAATTTGGGATCGTCGACAATTCAAATTGTTATCACTTATCGTGACGTGCGCTACTCTACATCACGCAAATTGTTAAACCGTGACAGCCACGGTTTTGAAGGCTGATAAATGATAAAGAGTACCTTTAATGATCTTAATATAACAGAACCTTATCAAAAGTAATTTGTGATTACCGTAAGTAGTCATCACTGTTACTTTTTCAAGTCGAATCGAACCCTTCTTTTTTCATACTAAATTGCAGTTTATCATATCATATCATATCATTTATTCCTTGCATTGTGTGTTTACAAAAGGCCTTATATAAATAAATTACGTCTCAACACAACCCTGTGAGGGCACTGCAATATATCTTAATACTAAAACTTTACATAATAAAATAACAGTATTTACAATATTGAATTGATTGCGGTAATTAATGATATGATATGATGATATGTTTACAGTTATTTTAGTAGAAGGATAATATGTTCATTTGGTTTTTTTTTAACATATTTAATAATCAGATATAATTTGAGGTTAGTAGGCAATTATCACTTCCGTTTTATATAACCGATAGATTTATTAACCAACCTCAACAAAACTTGCGAATGACGAAAACTTCGTCACAATTGGAAAATTCGAGACATAAATATCTTATCTAAAAAAGTCTGCGAATCTCTGTCTCATTTGCGCCATAGGCGCGGTATCGCTATCTCGCTCAGGCTAAAAATATGGCGTCCGGCCAATGACCTACCGAAAATCTTGGGTCGTTGAACGACCGTGGGTTGAATGCTCTGTGTCGTAAGGTAGCATTGTTTTTACACGATTTTCGTATAGATTCATCAGTTTTCACTGTGTTTAGCGTTTATTTTTTATTTAATTTAATTGTTTTTGCATATATAAAGGTTTTATCCGTCCGTTTTAGCGAAAAAAGGGTAAAAAACCAGTTCTATGCGTATTTTAGCGATTTCAGCAAAATTTGGCATTAAAACAGTCGTAAATACACTTAATCAAAATATCTAATATCTAGAAAAAAAGAACACAAAACCAAAAAGGACATAATAACAGAAAGTAGCGCTTAACTCAAAAACTACTGAATTGATTTAAATGAAACAAACACCGAAATAAAGCTAGAAAAAATATCCATTTAACCATATAAATATCATATGGACAGCATGAATAGAAACAGAGATACTGTCAAAAAACCATGCGTAAGAATGACGGATGAATTTTTCGTCGGTTATTGCCCTGGGCGTCGACCTCTTGCAATGTTTGGGTGAGGCGCTCGTTGCCCAAATACTTACCTAGACAATTTAAAAAACGAATACAGAATAGAAAAGTAAGTAATTACGGAAAATATTTAAGTACTAAATGCATATTGTCAAAAGGGAAGGGAAAAGCCTAAAATTGCCAAAAGGATTTTTGTTACTCGCTTTGCTTGACGTAAAAATGTGTTGGTGAGTATACAGACAGCTCTCAATATATTTCACAAAAAAATTCTGACAGATTTTGTTGGATTACGAAAATCAAAAACATTCTTTTAGACATGTTCAAAAAGTTGAACTTAACACGTTAATTGAATCTGCAAATACCTATTATATTACCTACTTTCATAAAATTGTAATGTCATGATGAAAGTGTCAAGTTCAGTTTGCAGTATTTAAAACAATTGTAAATGCTATAGCTTCCTAATTTTCCAAAGGTCTATTCACAATTACAACCTTCCCATTTTCCCGTTTGGAAAAACCCTTTTTCTAACCCATTTCGATATACCTAATACAGAACTTTGCAGATCGTAGATATTCCCTTTTCAAAGCCTAATTATAGGTCATGTCGCATTGTATCCATTAATACAGGTTGTAACTCATTGTATTTATTAATACGGTTGTATTTACGTGCCCTGCTTTTTTGAAAAATCTCCATTTTGGCCATTTTGTATACTCCAAACTATGATCAATGCTACATAGAGGGATTCGCAATCGCCTAGCAGTTATTTGGGGGTCGATGACCGGGCGTATACCCCGGCGTCAGCCCGTGTCTATGATTGAAAAAAGATGGATTCTGCACGGCAACATCCCGAGACTGAAAGGCTTAAATTCTTTACTTTTCAAAAGCCTTAAAGTCTTTTTGTTGTCGAATTTTATGGTCTAGATTTAATCTTGACGTTTTTAATAAACGCTAAGTTTGGTGTAAAATTTTTAGGACTTGAACCGGATTTGTATTGGGTTTTCTTCCCAAAATACTTTAAAAAGTTCCCTGGGTTAAGAGTAAAAATCCTCAGTTCCTATAACGCTTTTTTGTATGTTTTCTAAAACCTTTTTGAGGAATAGAAGGTGTGGTACCCTTTTTTTATGGCGTTAAATTAACAAAGGGTGGTTTAAAGACCGATACATTGAAAAAAGAATATTTAAAGGTTTTATGCTTACTAATTTTCAGGTGTATATTGACTGGAACCTATTTTTTGGAGCTATAGTCTGGCCAACAGATATGTTACCTATAAACCTAGTTGGCATACAAACCCAGAAAAATATAACCTATTTTTTCTATAACGCGGTGTATGTTTTGTATTTTTCACAAGTACAGACACCTGAATATTTTAAACATAGAAGTCAGCAAAAATATCTGACATTATCTAGTGTGTCATATACCTATACCTACAGGCATTAAACCTGGTATGAAAATATCCGATATCATACCGATGTATTTCGTTGTTTTAAAATATCACTAAAATCATGATATGGAATCAGTCAAATCTACTTGGGAGACTGTGTTTTACATATTAATGGGGCTTATAATGGTTGATGCTATCATCTGTCGTCGCGGATGTCACGTTGACATGTGTGGAGAGTGACGTACGATATATAAGTACATATATAGACGATGAAAGCGCGACCAAATCCTTACAAATTTGGATTGTCGGTTGATACTAAAGATGGCGATGGCGTCTCTGGAATTGGTTTTTGTTTTTTGTATGCTAAATGTTGCTTAATGTGTAATATTGATAGCTAATTGTGCAGTAAACTAACGAAGCAGTATACAGGTAATGAATAATTAATCCTGAAAAGAGTTCAATCACTCCTTTAGTCATCAAGCGGCAATCCTGGCATCATGGCCCCCTGAGAAACTATATCTTAAGTCACTTATAAACTTATATAGCGAGGCAAATTACCGAACAAGGTCACCCAAGTGACAATATACTATTCTATTTATATAATATACTGAGATTTTGATAATACTTGACATTGGCAAAATTATCCAACTCTCGGACAGAAGCCATTATTTAAGAGAAGAAGATTCTTTCAAATTAGCGTGGGGCTATAACCTGTCGTGCAGGAAAGGCCCCCAACAGTGGGACGTATACAGGGTGTAGCATATTGTAATACTTAGATTTGGACACGCGTGTTTCAAGTAAGGTACCTATGTTGAGTTCAATGCCTGATAAGGGTTTTCGGCATGATAACTTATCAAAGGTAAATAAGTGCCCTTTGTTACTAAACAATAATATATTGTAAACAGGAAAATAATTTAAAATCAGTTCAATAAATCTTAGCTCGAAAAACGACTACGTTTTTAAGTAGTCACTTGACTATACATTAAACTAACTCGAGGGTGTTGTAAGTTCAAGTGAGTGTATTTGTAAATACAGTACCTAATTAAATACTGCAAGTAGAAAGATACGCTTCCTAAATGGCTAATATTTGATAATAAGTTAAATCATGTCAATAACTATTCCGAATACCTTTAGGATGGGTCTCCCTCGACATCCCTAATATCGTTTGTCCTAAAATCACTTGCCCTAACTGTTTTGTCCTAATGATCATAATCCGTAACGATCAATTGTCCTTACGATTATTTGCTATAATCGAATTATTGCCCCAAAACGACTTCACTCATAACCGAATCGCTGTTAGAAAAGTCGGTTTAAACGATGTTAGGGAAAACAATATTAGGACATATGAGTTTAGGACAAATGATCTTTATATCAAACAGTATTAGGGAAAGCTAGGATTAAAAACTTTAGGGATCCGATATTATAGATCCGATATATATTTGCAAGAATATCTTTAGGTACCCGAGACCGCGACCAGAGTGCCAAAAACCCGACTGCGATACTGCGAAGAAGAATCTTTAGATGAAATTGAATAATAATGTGAATAGGTATACCGAAACTCATCTCAATGGGGGGAAGTTCAACGTGAAAACTTCGAGATAAAAGTTATCGAAAACTTTCGCCCCGTTTCACCACATTCACAACATTAAAAAATATATAATTACATAATTCCGAAGTTCAAGAGTTTAGGTTGTTATCTATCTTTTTTTTTTACTTTTCGTATCAATATTTAGAAGAATATCCGGACACATTTTTTTTAACCATATTTGGTGTTAATTAATAGAATATTTTTGTTCATGTTCAAATAATTCTTAAATATAAATCTGCAACTTGCAAGCAAATAGGTATTCATTTATTTATCCCTATATATGCTCGCAAACTTATTTCACAATGGACAAAACTCGGGTCATTGACCTAGTGACGGTATACTGACTCATACAAATTATTGCTAATGCACAAATAATATGGATGATCGATCGATTTGTCGACAGGTAGAATTACTTACAATAATAGAGGAAACAGTTGATAATATAATATGGCCAATAAAATTACAATCACTTTAATTTTAAACTATTTTCCTGTCCTAAACTTATAAGTCATACATATATCTTGCAAATATTATTTTGATAATCTGAATCGTAGGCAATAAAAAACCGGCCAAGTGCGTGGGACTCGCGCACGCAGGGTTCCGTAGCATTTATAAAAACTGCAAGAAATCACGTTTATTCTATGAGCCCCCTTAATTATTTATTTTATTCTGTTTTTTAGTATTTGTTGTTATAGCGGCAATAGAAATACATAATCTGTGAAAATTTCAACTGTCTTACTATCACGGTTCTTGAGATACAGCCTAGTGACAGACGGACGGACGGACCGCGGAGCCTTAGTAATAGGGTCCCGTTTTACCCTTTGGTTATAAGGACAATAAGTACCTACTATCACATCATCGATCACGATATAGATTAGTATAATAGTGTTTTTCTAGGTGTAATTGTCAATTTGACCCAAAAAACTAAACAGATATTCAAAATTTCAAAATTAGTAGGATCCCATGCTGCTTACAACACGTATACACTTATATTATACAAATACAAAACAGTTACCACACCATTGTCGAATCGTATAAAATACATACAAACGCATTTAAATGTCCGGATCTCATTACATATTAATAAAAACCAAATTGATTCATCCCTAAATCGAATCACGCCAAATGTATCATCGACACTTTCCTCTTCCCCTTTTTTGTCCAAAACACTTGAAAAGTACAACAACCTAACGAAGGATCAATGTACTCAAATGACACCGTATCAAGTCCATAGAGTTTGGCTAAAATGCCATCTATTGTGTAATAGCGGAACTAAATGTTAACGAGTATTTTCGCTTTTAATTGATAAAATAACTAGAAACTTTGCTTTCCAACTTATGTAACATTTTGTTTAGGATATTTTTGAATTATTTACATAGTAATTTAGCTCTCAAACAGTAATTGTAAATGTTTTGTGAATATAGCGACATCTGTTGTCGGAAAGCGCAACTAAAGTTCAAACATTGCCAAACTAGGTTGAATGAACCATATTATCGGGTTGTTATGAATCGAGTATGACGCATAAATGATCTGTAGGTTGATTCTGTGTACATAGATGGGATTAGCTGTAGATACGGGGGATAAAAACGGTAGATACGGCTAAAGGTCAACTAAAGGTATCGGATGGGGTTATTGGGTAATGAAAGGCAGAAATATGTATTTGTACCTTTAGATTAAATATATATAGGATATGTAATATTTCTATGAGTATGCACATTCTGCGTTTAACCTAAAATCGATAGGCCACTTAAAGTGATTCATTATTCATTCTTTTTTTGTTAGGTGCTACCTATAATTGTAGTTTATGCAACAGTGATTCTACTTCACGTCATAAACACCAGACTAAGATCCTTCCTTGACTGGCAGATACCACAGGAGCAGGCGGGGTTTGTTAGGGGGAGGGGCACAAGAGAGCAAATTTTAAACATACGGCTCATCGTAGAAAAATGCTACGAGTACAACATACTCGTACCTACCTTTGTGTGATTTGTAGATTATCAGAAGGCCTTCGACTGCGTGAAATGGGAGAAACTGTGGGAGATCCTTAGTGAAACAGGAGTTCCGGATCACCTTATAATGCTCATTCGCAGCCTGTACAAGTCCGGTTTTGGGACCGTCTCTATTGAAAATACCACTTCAGGCAGATTTCGTTTTCAAAGAGGAGTCCGGCAAGGATGTGTGATCTCACCTATTCTGTTCAATATATATGGAGAATATATAATGCGCCAAACGCTAGAAAACTGGGAAGGTGGCATCAGAATGGGTGGAGTTCAGATATCAAACCTGAGATATGCCGACGACACCACACTTTTTGCATCATCTGAGGCGGAGATGAAAGAGCTTTTGGACAGATTGGAGACTGCCTTAACATGGGACTAGCAATCAACAAGAGTAAGACCAAGCTGCTAGTCGTAGACCGTTTTGCAACCATCCAGCGTACGGACATCCTGGCGGAATACGAAACCGTGGACCAATTTGCCTACCTTGGTTCTGTCATCACAGGCAAAGGCAATTACGAACCCGAAATACGGAGACGAATTGGTATGGCAAAAACAGGTATGAGAAAAGTCTGGAAGGACCGTAACATCTCCAATAGAACTAAGATACATCTGGTGCACTCACTGGTATTTTCCAATCGCTCTCTATGGAGCAGAAACATGGACGTTAAAAGCAGCTGACCGAACAGAGTTGACGCTTTTGAGATGTGGTGCTGGCGCCGCCTCTTGAGGATTCCATGGACAGCCCACCGCACGAACATCGCGGTCCTAAAACAGCTCAAAATGGAGAACGCTCAACGCCTATCCACCACCTGTCTACAGCGCATAATGCGTTACTTTGGCCACATCGCCCGCAAAGGGGCGGATAACTTGGAACTCCTGATGGTCACAGGAAAAGTCGAAGGGAAGCGTCCTAGAGGCCGGAGCCCGAAACGCTGGTCTGACCAGATCTCAGAGCAGACCAACGGACCAATTAACGCCGCACTACGTCAGGCAGCTGACCGTAACCGATGGAAGCACGCAGTTGACAAGCTGAAAAGGAGTCACGATCCTCAGCAATGAGGGAGCGATGGAGAAGAAGCAACAGTGATATAATAAGGGTTCTTAAAACTCGAGGGTCGCCGTTACAAAAAGAGACAAAGTCAAGTTTTGTAATAATAGACCCGACAGTTTTAAGAATCAATTATGAGCTGTTGCATACTCTAGTTTATCTACGACAGCTAAAATAGCGAAATAAGCAAAATATCGAAAGGTGGCAGAATGTGGAACATGACGGTATGGCCAATATTAAAAAAAAACAGTACTAATATATTAAATCCATAGGACATTGATCCATATTGACAGATATAAGTGCTGGAGTAGGAAAAGATATATGTTTACATGAAAATTTAAGGAAAACACTTTTTTATAAAAAAGACAGTGATGTGTGATATTTAATACCTATCGATATCTTGTATTTCATTACTTTTATAGTACTCTGTGTTAAGCTCGTTAATCTTGTTATCCATAAAATAAACCGTAAGTCTAGCACCCACATACATATGTACACTCCAAGCATTTCTGTTTGTGTCTATTATGTGTCTCAACGTATTACAATTTCACAGACACATAATCATAAATTTAAAATCAGTATGAGTAATGGGACAACGGTATTGAATGAAAATAATTATCATATGAATCGATAGACATATATGGGTAAGCCGTTTATATTGACTGTATTCAATAGACTGATTAATTGATTCTGTATTGTAATAAATTGTTTTATATTTATTAAATTGCTGATATTTATTTTCGATATACACCTTAAATTCTAAAAAGGTACCTATTTAGATTTATATGAAATGGAATAGTTGGTGAGGTTGCATAGAATTCTAATTAAAATAAATAAGTTTACTAAATTAAGGATGCACTTATTTAAAAGACAGACTCTTTTTTTTTTAACTTAGCATTAATTTGGTGTGAGTTGTGTAATAAAGAATTATTGTATTATTCAAAAAAATCTTATTTTTGGGCGGGTATATATATATAATCGCACATAACAGGTTGTCATGTATGTAGTTCGTATACAAAATCTTTTATTTCAGTACACTTTTAAATGTACAGTCAACCAATTGGAACCCTAGGCCACTCAAGAACCATGTCAAAATGACAAGCAGTAAGAGATTTCTTACAATCTGATTTATAGCGTCACTATGACATAGTCCTACAGTGGCCTAGGGTTCCAATTGGTTGACTGTGCATATTAAAATAAGTATTTCATCGTTTCCAATAGTTTCAAGTGACAGACGAGTATATAAGCGGATGAATAACCATGTAAAATCAAATTGCAATCCATCTTATTGGAAATCGGAGCAAAGTGTTTGACGTCAAACTTGCTCTACAAATATGTAGGTGACATGCGTCACGCTTGTTTTTAGGGCACCAGTGACATTTTATTGAAGATGTCACATTTCACTGAACTTGTTATGCATGGGTTTACCATGTAACAGGTAAAAAAAGTACCTACTAAAGTTTCATTTTTTTTTAAATATGGACCTAACATTGTCTCAATGGTCTGGGGTGGGATTTGAGTAATTTAGTTACTGGTAAATAGATACATTAAGGAATTTTATATATATCAAAGGTGATTTCTTGCTCACCTGTGCATATCAGGACAGAATACAAGGCATTACGATATTTAGGGCATAGGAATAAATAACAAAAAAGAGGAACTACTTCATTCATTTTACTAGCATGCCAATATTAAGTACCGTTCATTATCTGCTGTTTAAGGTGCCAATACCTATATCATATTCATTTTTATGATGCAACGTATGCAAGTTGCAAAGTAAAAACTTAAAACAATGCCATTGTCATCAATGAACTAATAACTGCGCAATATCTTGTAGGTGTTTATTTATCAAGAGTTTACTTAGCAACAGACGAGGAAAAAAAACACCGCAGTCAATGCACGATTACCTAGCTATGCAATTTTACGATAAAAAAATCCAAAGAGCATTGGCCTATGGCAAAAACACTAGCGCCGTCTATTGTCGAGCGGCGGAACTAAGCGGTCATTCACATCGGTTGTTGTGATTTGTAAAAACGAGTGAACTCTATGCGTCGGAGATTTGGGGAGCGGTTCCGCTACTCAACTCTAGATGGCGTGGTAACTTGAATTATTGACTTTGATTGGTACACATTTGACATAGTTCTTAATTTATTTTCTATCTTTATTATCACAAAGACATGATTTTAATGGCAAATTATTGTCCTTGTGAATCAATAAGTACTGTTAAGACTTTTGTTTTACTAGTAAGGCAGATTTAATATTCGCACTGCACCGTGTGCAAGGAGGATAGCGCTATACACGCGCATAGCGTTGTCTCTTTCACACGCCCGAGTGCGGTGCGAATCGCATCCAGTGTGAAATCCCGCTAAGGTGCAAAATATCTTCCTAGGCCCCATGACAACAAGCGAGGATGACTAAGAATCGGAGGGTTTTTACACACGAAGACCACGGTACACGGAAGGTGTCTCGTTAGACCAGAGACCAAACGTGAAACTTTCAATATTTTCGTAAATCTCTCTTCTCTCTTTAATCCCTTTTATTAGAATGAGAGTGCTCCTTAATATTACAAGTTACAAATGATTATGCAATGAACCGCAGCAATCCAACTACGAACATACGAATACTGTTAAGCAGGCACCACACATCGGGGAATTGCGTTTTGCCTCTCACTCGCACTAAAAAAATTAAACTGGTGCGAGCGAGAGGAAAAACGCAAATAACAGTAGTGTAGAGCATCCATTAGACAAAGTCATAACTTCTCCCACCGACGGCACAGTTACGCTCGTTACGTTTCACATTACGTGGCCGTTACGTTGTCGTGCGTATAACGGAGCGGTTTTACAACTATTGTCATACTGTAACTTTTTAAAACGCGTAGGATTTACAGCTTGTGAATATACAGTACAAATTAAAAAGTGGCAACATTGTAGGGTCGTCCCGCTTCCTTACATATACTGCACGGCTACCACGAACATCGAAAATTGGCATTGCCGGGAAAACCTCTTTGTCACTCTATACAAGTGTGACAGAGATGGAGATACAAATTCACAATCGTTCGATTTTCGTGTTAAATGCCCTGATTTGAAAGGTGTAGGTAGTGTCGTCCCTACGATGTTGCCACTTTTAATTTCTACTATATTTTGGAAGCCATATGAGACAGTATGGCTTAGTGATATAGTCTGTTCAGTTGGAAAAAAATACTTAGTTTTTTTTTCATTTCGGTACAGTCAGCAGCATAAGTAGCTGAGCGGGAATGTTAAAAATCATTTTGACAGACTCTAATTGTCAGAACAATAAAGTCGTATCAATATAATTTTGAATACCTTACCAGTTATATTTACACTAGTCATAAACTACAGACAAGTTATACCTATATATACTTTAAACGTTTGTGAGTAAAGCTGACTCACTCTGTCCGACGATGACTGCCCGAAGCAGTCGAAACATGTCACGCCAATTGTGATAAAAATACTTGAGTTTCAACAGTTTTTTCAATATTTATGTAGACATCTTTGTAATGTTTGTGAACTACCAACTGATTATTAGTTAAAAATCAATGGGTATTAAATCGCATTAAAAGCAGGTTTTTTTAAATAAGAATACAGAATACCCAATTTAGCATGTACTAAAAATTACACAGTATAGAGGTAAGTACACAAAAAAGCCTTTGAACATAAAAATAACACCCCCAAATTGTAAACCTTACTAACAAGACTATCCATAATATATTCGCTTTTAAAGTTTAAAAATACTGAAAAATCAATACTTTCCTGACTCCCAAAGTGATACACGTCACTCAGTAAGTTTACTTTGTTTTAGACCGTAATTTTAAAGCGATATAGACTAAAATCGTGTGTAGGATAGGCTGGAGTTATGACTTCCTAATAGATCAGGTTTAACCCCTACTGTGAAGTGGAAAATGTCATCATTAACGGTTAAACAAATAAAATACGAGCCAGCACTCCCCCATGAAAAAAGGCATATTTCTATGGTAGGTAATTCGTATAGAGCATGTCCATACCGATCGCAGTTAACTAATCTCCTATAGACGGACTATATGGGGTTGTAACCATAGAGTCCTATGCTGTTTCATAGATTTTGATAGCACAGAATGTGAAGGTGTTAAGTAAACGTCATAATTTCATAGAAGTTTGACGTTTAAAATAACACAAGTTTGGGATTTTCATTTGTTACTCAAGATGGCGATGGCGTCTCTGAAATAGTTTTTTGTTTGCAAAATGTTGTTTAATGTGTAATATTGTGCAGTAAACTAACGAAGCAGTATACGACTATACAGCTAATGAAGAATTCATCCTGAAACGAGTTCAGTCACTCCTTTAGTCGTCAAGCGGCAATCCCGGGATCTGGGCCCCCTGAGAAACTATATTTTAAGTCTTATAGCTATAAACTTAACATATAGCGAGGCCAATTACCGAACAACGTCCCCCAAGTGGCAATATACTATTCTATTTATATAATATACTGAAATATTGATAATACGTGACACTGGGAAAATTGTCAACTCTCAGACAGAAGCCATTCAATTCAGATTCAGAAGCAAATGTGTAGTAAAAAAAGTCAAGTTCGAACTTGACCGAATTGTCAAAGTATGTAGTCAAGTGTGATTTTCCGCCGTTTGAGCTCGAGGGGTCCTCAAAGGTTCCGTTTTGTGTAAGGTACGTAAGTACGTATTCAAGTGCATGACCTTGACAGCGCAAAAATGTTTTTTTTTTGTTATTTGTCTTGGCGTGGCAGGTAATTTTAACTGTTGTTAGAAATAACTACTGATTTTTTTAAAGAAAATTATAGTTCTTGTAAAATTAAAATACTCATTAAAATAATTGTAGAATTAAAAGACTCAACGAAATAAACGTACCTATGCCAATTTTTTTTTAATTTTTTTATTAAATGACTATCCACTGAAACTAGTAAGAAGGTTCCAATAAATAAACATAGATGGCATGCTTTATTAAGGCACCAACATTATTCGCACCTCAATAACTGAAATCAGGCCCACTCAAAACACGCATGCGCCAAACTTTGACCCAAAACCCAAGTGCAAGGTTGTTGAGGTCAATTTAGGTGCCCCCAATCGGGTGCCCTAGAAACCTCTGAGGTCGCCCGATATGACCTTATCAAGGTTATGTTTTGATATTAAACATTGCACAGCCTAAACATAAACCAGCAGTGGATCTTATTTTAAGGTCACATTAATTTTTATGGGGACGAAAAGGGGGTTGAATTTTGTACTTCTACGCGGACAAAATCTGACCTTGCAAAAGTTATTTTTATATAAAACATAACCCATTGTTTCACAGTCTTCATTTAATATAAATAAAAATTAGGGGATTTTTATAAACACCTCCGTAAGGGGCGAAAAAGAGTTGAAAGTTATAAGTTATACGGGGACGAAGTCGCGGGCTATTACAGATCCCATCAGATATATCGGAGTGACCAAGGTGCTCACAAATATCTGTACACGTCTTTATAGCTAAGTACGAAGGAATGCAACCGGGAAAAAAAAGTATGAAAATCACCGGTAATCCACCGGTTAACCGGTAATTCCTAGATTACCGATTCGTATTCCTTATGTAGGCTCGTTGTTAGATATTTTTGAGCATCTTAGTCGGTTCTATATATGTGGAGACTGTACATAACTATGAGAAACCTAATAATTAGCTTTATCGAAACGGAAGGATGTTATCTTAATAAAATAATGTTAAAATTGCTAGATTTAGTTAGATAGCCCACATTTTGTAATTTAGATCATGGTTAAGAATGATGTTAAGAACGAATATTTAATAGTTTACATATACATACACAACTTTAATATTTTATATACTGGGCTGGACATGTCTGCCGCATCCACCCGTACATGTGGGCGAAAATATGAACTTATTCTGACCTCCAAGATACCAAAGACTGTGTAGGCCAGCGTCAAGACGGAAAAGAAGATGGCGGACCTAGATACGTCCTGTACAGAATGGAAAGGGTATTCCCACAACAGGGCCGAGTAGAGAAAAAGAGGGGAGACTTTGCCCAGCAGTGGAACACAAAACCAGTCTAATAAAAAAATACTTTTTTTATATCACGTCGTCGGCAAAGCTCGGCTGAGGGAAAGCGGTCACCGTAGCCTATGAACGCATGTAACTCCAGGGGGTCACTGGCGCGTTGCAGACCCATTACAATCTTGTACACTCCTTTTTTGAAGAACCCCATACTTTATATTGTTTTAAGCAAATGAAACTTTTAAGCGTTATATTAAGAAAACGGTAACCATTTTAAAGCTTTTGGTCCATACCGTTGTGCAAACCGGTAAAAAATTGTATATAAATTACCTGTTAACCGGTAAATTACCGGTAATTCTCATACAAAATATTTACTAGTTGCATTCCCTAGTTGTAGGCGATGGGCTAGCAATTTTATCTTTAAGCCCGTTATTTGCTAAAAGTGGCTTTGAGACTTCAGTAGTTTCATTTCAAATGCTCTGCCTACCCCTTTTCGGAATACAAGCGTAAATTTTATGTATATAAATGTATGATAAATAACATACAAAGGGTAATAGTAAACTTTAACTTCACTAACAAGCGATTTCTTATTATGGAAAAGGGTTATTAACAGCTATACAAGACTCGTTAACGGTATACCGTTTTCATTTGTCACGAAAGAACGTAACAATACAGCGGGTCTTGGAGAATACAATGCGAAAATGAGATACTCTGAAAGTTTCTTAAATGGTGTTTTGGCATCGTTAGGTTTTATATAACTAAACCGCGCTCAAATTGTTACTGTTTGGTTACTGTGCCA
The DNA here is from genome assembly GCA_949128165.1 of Lathronympha strigana. NCBI lineage: Eukaryota > Metazoa > Arthropoda > Insecta > Lepidoptera > Tortricidae > Lathronympha > Lathronympha strigana. The sequence continues at coordinate 7,658,754 of OX421926.1, read as the reverse complement.
TGTTATCATTTAACTATTTGCAAGTTAGTTACAATAAAGTGAAAATTTTTTACTGTTTTAGGGTTCCGTACCTCAAACGGAAAAACGGAACCCTTATAGGATCAATTTGTTGACCGTCCGTCTGTCTGTCAAGACCCTTTATCTCGGGAATGCGTAAAGGTAGCAAGTTGAAATTAATACCACATACACAAATCTGCGGTTTCTTGAAGGTGTGAAACCAAATCTCTACGTCAATGCGATCAAAAGATACGGCAACATACATTTGCAGTCAGAATCAAAATAGGGTACTTCCCGTTGACCTAGAATCACGAAATTTGGCAAAAAGCAAGAGCTCATAGCATAAATACAGGAAAAAATCCAGAAACCATATAATTGTCGCACACTGAGAGTTCCGTGCCACCAGTATTTTTAAGTACCTAAGATCATAAATGTGCGGAACCCTCGGTGGGTGAGTCCGACTCGCAAATGGCCGGTTTTTTTTGCTTATAAGGTCAATGTCGCTAATTCCGTCATAGAGCCTATTCCGTCTAATGCTCACCTGTGTTGAATATAAGCACAATAAGCGGCGCTTCAGACTCAGTCGATAAGCAGCGGTCTATGCTGAGTTCATCGACTGAGTCAACAACATACTATGCTTATATTCAACGCAGACGAGAGATATAGCCTCCAAAGGCCCAATCTATTTTTAGGACAAGTGCAAGCAATAGTGACCCAGTATCCTAAAAATAGGATACCAACTTACGTTTTTCAAAATTATGGTTAATTTTTTTCCTGGTGGGTCGTTATACCTAAATTGTGTTCTAAAAATAGGACAGTGGGCCTAACGAGGATAAAGGGAAGAGTTCCTATGACGGAATTAGCAACATTGACGTTATGCTGTTTCCTGTGTTTCCAGCGATGTCCCAACAAACATTAAAAAAAAAGAAAAAAATATGACGATTTTTCCTTGTCTCCAAAATTTCATTAAAATTAAATAATAGTTATGAAAACAGGACGCTTAATTTCTTAAGCTGTGTTTATTTGACTGAAACAAAATTTATATTCAGGGATCAGCTCAGTCTGCATATGCAGTAAGAATCACCCTCTGAATAATATTAGATATACACTGAATTCAGTACCCTGTTACATTATATAATGCTTTATTTATCTAAACCCTTTGAAACCGTAACCCTTCAAAAACTCGTACCACTCGTACTTAGACCCCTTTTGTCTCCCCCCTAAAACTACTTACTAGCTTTTCGAAGCTTTTCAAACTTCTGGCCACGTGTCAAAGTAGGTCAACCATTATGCTAAACAATAGAGCTGTCTTCTTCTTTCTTTGGTGTTTGTGTGTGGGTTGGAAAGGGAGCGATGCCCCTTAGTTTTCCACTAGTGACAATGTGTGTTTTAAAAGCTGTACAGGAGTGATAGGTAATGCTAAACCAGACTGGATACAGTCCAAGTGAATGATATGCTCTTTTAATACCTACGTGTTTAGGTATTAACAAAATCTCTACGTAAACCATTCGTAGTTATGGTTTTATATTACTTAAAAGCGCCAATTCGGTAAATACGCATATTTTTCAGAATATCCAACTAATGTTTTGGCTTTGGCCATAACTTAACCACTGCCAAAGTTTCATAGCTTTAGATAGTAGATAATGCGGTATTTAGACAATTTATGTTCTTCTTTCAATTATGAGCCCAAAATATACGGCAGCAATCGGCCATAATTTTCATAAATGCAATGGCTATTTTAATAAAAAAAAACAATGTTGTATTTGGACCCTTTGAGAAGATATCAAGTAATAAGTATCATAACTTTCATAACATAACACTCATATTTAACAGTCGTCGAACCTTTTAGGCTGCACTTGCCAAAGAAATATCACATTATTTTAAACAAAACTTTAGTGTCAATGAATTCAACTTTCATAGTTTTTACACATTATTATTCTCTTTATTCATTTTATTTCTTTATATTATTATTAACTAAAACAGGACTTAACCATACGGAATTGAGCATTACTTGCGACGTTTCAAGAACGACATTGCCTTAGTTGTTCCGGAATATCTCTCGAAACTTCGAAGGGATTTACCTAATTTTCGAAACTATCGCGGTTAAATCCCTTTTAGTTAACACACATACCTTATGTATAACAAAATTATATTGATTAATATATCATACCCTTTTTCTTATCATGAATAGACTGTTGTGTGGTATCCTTATCTAGTTGCAGGAATAGTTAGATATACTGTTTTATCATATTTTACACATGGCGTTTTGCGAATTCGGCTATTTGGATGGGTCAGCAAACAATCATGGCGCCTGTTCTGTCTTCTGTCTGTCAAAGCTTTATGTAACTTATTGTAAGTCTTTAAAATCATTTAAACAAAAAGCTTGTACGTGATATACTTGATATTACAATTAGTTCAAAATGCATGTTTATTTTATACGGTATATTCTTGCACAATTTGGTTTTTTTTGCTAATAATTGTACCTTTTTTTCGTATTAAACGTAAGAAGGCGTAAATTCACGACTTGAATTTGTCAAGAAATTGATATATTTCGACCTTGAGACTATTTAGAATGTAGCACAACTTTTTCTTCCAGAATTATATTTAAGTACATTTTTTTTAATGAAATTCCTCTTGATAAGAATATTGGTAATGAGTCAGAAGTTTAATAGAACAAACTTAGCCAATGTTTAATTACATTCTAATGTTATGGAAATATTAAAATAGTATATAGTATCCTTTAAATTGGTCCATTTACGTACCGACCGACAATATCAATTGCAAAGCCTTTACTATGTTTTGTAGTACGGAAATATTTACTTCGTTAAGTTTTCTATAATTTTTGATTGCTCAACTTTATCATTGTTTTAATTACATACTAATTTTTATATTTAGTCTATGATTGTTACTTTTATTTAATTAAATTTAGTAACATTTATACTTTTTAACGAGAAGACTAGTAATTATCAATTCAATTTCAAGAAATGAGCTAATTAAACCTTTAAAATTATCTAACACTGAGTGACATCACTCTATTTCATAATTTGCTTTAATTTAAATGAATTTACATCAACTGTAGCGTTAACCGTGGAATTATTCAGAAATAACGAGTCAAACCTCTAATTGTGTAATAAAACATTATTCGTATAAAGAAAGTTTTTAACGTTTTAACGTAACAGTTACATCACTGGCTTTCCAATATTTAAAACATCCGAGTTGTGCACAAACCTTTACCGAACATTCCAAAATCACTCGTTATAACACTCGTTATTTTTCACTTAACCAAAATAACTGGTTATTTACACATATCACTGGCCACTCCCGGGTTCGTTAAAAAAATCAAAGTCTATTTTTAAAATTCCCGCGCAATGTTAGGACCCGCTCACATTGTGTTGTTGCAAGCGGGTCGGGCAACTAGGAAATGACTACGGGCGGCACCTACACAGGCATAATTCACGCACACAACCCCACTCTTTTTACACACTACATTAGAAATGCATGCGTTGCATAGGCCTAGTAACAAAAAAATTAACTAAAATAACATTTCCTTACACAGTACTTAAACCAAACCGTAAAAACTGTACGGTTTTTAGCTTAAATCTTTAGTGGGAGATCAAACCGACATAGCAGTCCTAGGAGAAAAATGTTACGCAGCTATCACAACAACCGTTATTACATAACAGTAAGCGGAAGAGAGACAGACGACAGCTAGAATAACGGGCGTGTAAGAGACGAAAGAACTGAAGTTGTGTAACTTAACACAGGGAAAGCTCACACGTACTTTCTTTGTATATAATCACCACTACGGCGACGTCTTTGATACGCTGTCTATGTGTAAGCGTCTTTAGATTTTTCGAAATTCGAACGAAAGAGCGTAAGAGTCGGTTAGAATTTTCAAAAATGGACTCTTTTTTTAAGGTGAAAGAGCTATTTTCGACCGTTAGTAAATGTGAATTAAGTGCATTTTGGTGTTGGCTTTGTAGCCGGGCCAGGTTTTCGAAAGTTCAATGACACATGGTTTGGCACATCTTTGGAAGCGCTGATTTTTTCAGACTAAGACAACAAACTTAAATTTGCGGTCGCCAGCGGCTTTTTACCAAACAGTCGCCTTGAAGTTAGTATAAGGCGCAGTTTAGTTCCGTTATTACCCGCTGCGTCACATAAGTTTGCAGTGCAAAGAAAAACGTCAACAATTTCCACAGAACTAAAAAGTAGGGCATGCGTAGTTGCAAGGTTTTTTTTTATCGATTTTTCCTTGAATCCCGCACAGGAGGACGCATTATGACGATTCTTAGTAAATCTGAATTTGTTGTTTCCGCATTAATTGAGGCTATAGACAGAAATTAGGACACGCGAGATATTACACCGCAAATTGGAAGTTTCGCTACTACCCAATAGATGGCGGTAGTGTTCCTAAAAATGTTTCCTTTATTTTTCACCAAAATAAAACTGATATTTGAACTTATTTTGTTTTATTTATGATAAACGAGTTAAATTTGATAATAAGAATACTAAAGCGAGTAATATAACTCAATATTTAAAATATTAATACATACATTGACTGTGATTTATGTAGGAAAATAAACAAATAATGAAATAACAATGTATTTCCCTAAGTCAATATTTCGAACTGTGTCAATAACCTAAGAAAAGGAAGACATTTGACATTATTTAAAATCATAAAATGACTAATTTTCCTTGTATTCGTTAATAAGGGTTTAACGTACGTCAAAATTGTTTTTAGAATATGAATATGTGTAGTTTAAATGAAATTACTAGGGCAGTATAAAAGTGTAGCAGATTTCGTTTTATAGTCGATGCACTTCGGTACCTATGGCATTTGGAGATTGGTACAAATGTATACATATAAGAGAATTACATATTTTATTGAACTCGTGTCATCAATAAATACAAATATTGACTTAAATAGCCACGCTTTGTCTTAAAATAGATATTTTACAGTAGAATTGCATCACAGCAAAGGAAGTGAAATAACACTCATAATATTTATAGATAGTTGTCCCGTTCGCACTACGTCGTCACTTCGCTCGCACTTACGACAATGTCCATTTGAAACGCGGAAGCGTGAGAATTATATCCGTCCTGCTTTTACTCGCCGGCCCTCGCGTATTTCTCCGTCCCGCGCAAGGCAACGGAGTGCGTTGACCTGTCCTTGTTGCGCGTGTGTGCAGCCTTGCTTTACTGTTATATAGTAACTGTGTGCATGTGGTAAAACGTGCATCGTAAGGCCCGGTTCACACAGCCTCTTTTTTATTTGAGGAAAATTTAATTAATAGGACAGATACTTCGTTTTTATGTTTTATTATATTATACCTGTTGTGGATGGTGAAGTCATGTTGTGATGGCTTGTTATCGATTGCTTACCTGAAAAAAAAAGGAACCGAATTAAAATCAGAGTGTTCCAAGTACATCCTAAGTAAATACATAAAAATCAAAACATGACGATACATTGATAACAATGTAATTTTTTACTTTGTTTCTTTTATTATTATTTATATTTGCATTTTTTGATGTTTATGGTATAGTGTAATATATGAGTGGTTTATAATTGAAAAAAAAAACAATACATATATATTTTAAATTCATGCTTAATTTAATACGTCATAGAACACTTAATTGAAAATACAAGGAAAAGATTGCTTTTCATTGATTCAGCATGGATAAAGACTAAAGATTGTCAACGCGCTGGAGATACTTGCTTTTATAGCTTTGGTTACCGTTGCTTACCACCAGACTCTATGCTTCTCTGCCACCACCGCGATATTATAAACATATCACGCAAAATGGATGTCGATTTGCGGAAAAAGCCCAGGAAAACTAAATAACAAAATATTTTTTTCTTACTTTTCTCAGAGTGAATGAATTTACTTCTACTTCTTTAACCTTCAGAGTTCTGATCAACTTCTAATGAAAATCAAAGAGGTCTTGCATATTTGAGTGATAAAGAAGCAAACAGGCCGTTGTGGTTTCAAGGCTTAAAGTTAGTCGTAAACAAACAGTTTTTAGACTTAACGTCATCTCTTTCAAGCAAATTAACTGAAACATTTAAGCCCATTTACACCAGCCAGGGTTGTTACAAAATTTAATACAAAAAAAGCTTATTTCAGGGTTTTGTAGGTAACCCCGGGTGGCTTAAACGTCAAACTTCTTTGAATTTATGACGTTTACTTATTTATTTTCACAGTCTATGAATAGCTATGCAAACTTAACTTAATCCAACTCTAACTTTAAAAAAGACATGGCATTAAAAAAAACTTTTTTTTAATAATGTTTAAGTATTATTAATGTTACCCCCAGAACAAAATTTACTTTAAATGCGCCTGTCGCGCTGATTTCCGTAAATCTTTTTCTGTCAGAAAAGAAAGAAGAAAAGAAAGAAGAGAAAGAAACATAAAACATTGTTTTAAACATCGTTACGACTTAATTTTTTATTTATAGGAACATTTTGTATACTCATATTCAATTAAGAGTTAATTTTAACATACCAACGACAAATTTTAGAATATTGCTGTATAAAACAAAAGTTAATAATGGAATGACACAAAAAAAATTGAAAAAAGTCTAATAAAAACACTGCATTAATGTCCAAATCACCATATGCCGGAACACATGTAAATTCACCAATATATCGATAAATTTTAATATAAACAAACATAACACCGCTTTGGTTGAAAAAGTTGCGTCAGAGTACATAAAAAATGTCTATGGCGCGTCAACTGGGTATTACATCACTAGCGCTACATGTGTGAGCGTATTACACATGTGTGCTGGCACGTGGTCACACACACACATACACGACCCACATATGTGTGGGTCCTAATCTTTTCTGGCATGCGGGTTTCATACCTTAATGAGTACTTTTTAAAAGCTGAAAAGGGAAATTCTTAGCTTTTCTGTTTTCGTTTTTGCTTTGAGTTTCTTTTTAGTTTTGTATGTTAATACTGAGTGCGGCTTAATGATTTGGGTGTTTTATGCGTGTAACCTTGAAAATTCTCATTAGAGTCCAAGTTAGTAACCTACCCATAGGTCACTCTGGGCTATGGGGACTTGTACCCAATATACTTGTATTTCTGAGTTAATAATACCTTGTGACAAAAATTCAATTTAGCTTTAAGGTTTAATAATAGTAGTTTATGCAACAGTGATATAATAAGGGTTCTTAAAACTTGAGGGTCGCCGTTACAAAACGAGGCGAAGCCGAGTTTTGTAATAATAAACCCGAGAGTTTAAGAACCAATTATGAGCTGTTGCATACCCTAGTTTTTCTACGACAGCTAAAATAGCGTAAACAGCAAAATCTAGAAACGTGGCAGAATAGGGAAGATGTTGTGCCCACTATTGAAATTAAAAAAAAAACAACAACAGTGCTAATATAAATGTATGAAAATCCATAGGAGCACTGTTCTTATGGAATACCACAGACAACGTTATAATGTATACTTTTTAAATATCGCTGTCAGTCATCTAATTGACAGATAGAAGTGCTGGAGTAGAAAAAGGTTTATAGGATTACTTTTAATATAGTTGTGTGTCAAAACTTAACCTAAAACAAAAAAATAGACAATAATTTTATAACTGCCATATATTCGTATTATATTTACTTATTTGTAATAACGAGGAGTAATAAATAATAATGGTAATAGTAGGCAAATGTTTCTTTTTGTACACCACCGTTCTGCATCTCTAAAGCTAGGCTAGGTGTAGTGATGTTACTAGAAAAGTTAAATACAAAATAAAGACAGCTAAACTCTGGAATGAACTATCGCCAGCGGTATTTCCGGACAAACTCAAAATGAAACCTTAAAGGTGAGAGCGTACTTCTATCTTAAAAACCGGCTACTCAGGTGTTGCATCCATGGGCAGCGATAGTCGCTTACCATCAGGCAATACGTCGGCTTGATTGCCACCTATTTAATTAAAAAATACATCTATAACGACATAATGTTTTGTGTTAAATAGCAAATAGTGTGAAACGTAGAAAATGCGTAGGCGGTATTTAGAAATCTCTAAGCTTTATTAATCACATGACATTTACTTTCAATCAAATTTGTATTAACATTTGGATAAGAGTCACTAAAGATAATTTATTAAGTTGACTCACTCTTGGGCGTTTTTATTTTGTGATTTCCCCAAACTTTTTTTAATTAGATTTTTTTGTGATTTCTACTCAGAGTGGCGAGCTCTTTTAATCCTAATAGGAGAAAATGTGTCCCAAGATTTTTACTATTTTTTACGCTTTTTTTACAGATTTTGTTGCGCAATGGAAAGTTTCAAATCAATGGAAATTTTGGGGCACTTTTTTCCCCTATTATAGTATCGAAAGAGACATGTTAAAAAAGTTGGGAACGAATTTAAATAAAATAACCCAATTCAAAGTTTATTTTCTATCAAGCGACTTCATTTAGGTACGTATATAAACGTTTATTTTAATAAAGTGACTTCCGGTCACTTAATCATGTGACGCTTTCTATAGTATTTGACACATAGAGCACGTCCCGGCTTGTCCCAGCCCGGGACGTCATATATCCTTAATACAGAATTAGGCCTATGGATACTTAAGACGATGTATCAGTGCTGCTTAACTTGCAAGCATAGGCTTTGATGATCTTTTGAGAACAAATGCTCTTTAATACTTTTGTGAATCATCAATAGGATAACTTATGCAATGAGCTGTATGCTTGTTTGCCACCATCGTACTTCAACATTCTCACGTTACGTACGAATAACTGATAGACACCGTTACCGTAAAAACAACAATACGTAATAGTATTGAGAACCCGTTGCAAAAACCTGACCTACGATAATACAGTCACCTATATCGCGATTACGGCATATACATATACATACCGTACATAATACATAACGATGATTCACAGTTACATGAATAGTAAATAGTCATTTCGTACAATGTATTGGCCTATTTTTATTCTACTCGTACTTATCTCAGACACATTTCAATAAAAAAAGATGAAACGCATGTTTTAAAAGAATTTTTTTGCTTATTACAAATTGAAAGAGATCTCATATACTACAGAAAAAGTCCCCGGTGAGCAGGGGGCCTTGGTCACTTTTTCTGTAGTATATGACATCTCTTTTAATTTATATATAGATAGATAGATAGATAGAATAATTTATTAACTCAAGGTATTACAACGGGTGTAACTACTTAAAAAACAAAAAACATTTATTACATTTAATATATGATTTGATTCATGCTTTACAGTTGCTTAATACCAACATTTTAAATTCTTCTCTTTACAGGATTAGAGACAATAACATCAAAAAATAATTAAAGAATATTACTTTATGCAACAGTTATATAATTGGGGTTCTTAAAACTTGAGGGTCCCCGAGACGAAGTCGAGTTTTGTAAAAATAGAACCGAGAGTTTTAAAAACCAATAATATGACCTGTTTCATACGCTAGTTTTTGCACGACCGCTAAAATAGCGAAAAAAGTGGAAACTTGGCAGAATGTGGAAGACGTATGCCAACTAAGTACGAAAATTAAAAAAATCAAACAGTGTTCATATATTGTATGAAAATCTATTACAGTATCGCGTTACGGTGGTTTTATGGAATACTACAGACAACGTTTTAATGTATACTTACTTTTTAAATATCGCTGTTAGTCATCTAATTGACAGGAAGAATTGCTGGAGTAAAAATCATATCTACAGTAGATTTTTCAAATGTACTTTAGATTTAAGGTAGGTAGAGGTAGGTAGTTAGGTAAGTTACACTTACTGTATATATTTCGAAAATAAATGTTTCTCACTTCAACTTAACAAAAAAAAATTAACATGTTTATGACATTTGAAATTTCCACTGTCAATGTATTTAAGGACATTAAACATAAAAAACATGATGTATTCCATAAAAAACAATCTACAATCATATACATAATAATTTTAATCATAACTTAGTAGTTAATAGCAGCAGCAATAAGTAAATTCAAGGTCACCAGTTCAAATTCTTGTAAAGACAACAAACCTGTTGGTATTTCTGTGAACTTTGAATAGTAGATAACCTGTTTAAGTTAGAACTATAATATATAATAGAGTACATATAATATAATTAGAACGTTGTTACCTATATAAAGAACACAAGTAAATCATCCAGTCTATCTTAGAATCTGTCTTCAATTTCCATCAGGTGTGACTAGATTGCCGGTCAGTTTCTTATAAAAAAAGTGCGAGTTGGACTCGCGCACCGAGGGTTCCGTACAAACTTTATGTTGCAACTTCACCTAGAAGTAGAAATTTGACGCTAGCCACATGTATCGACAGATTGGGTCACTGCTTTGCACGGCATGGCGTGAGTATGCGAGATGCGAGTTTGTTTTAAACATTTTTTATTTTAATTATAGAATGCCCTTCAGGCTATATATTACTAGCTTTGTTTTTATTTTTAAATTATTTTTATATTTTTGTATGTAGGTAGTTTGCACAAGTAACTTTTTTGATTGACGGGGAGAATTCGCATTCTCTCAGTCATCATCTTAACCCTGTGAAAACGAGTGCTGTAAAGGGCTCGAAACGTAGGATCATGGTGTTAATAAACGCGATTAATCCATTCTAAAGTGTTTAATTTCAATGAATAACAATCGCGGTAACAGAAGACAATATTAAAAATATCTAAATAATCTTCTTTCAATATGTCTGGATTCACTTTGTTTATAACTATTCCAAATTTCAAATCAGTAGCTTAAGTAGAATAAGTAGTTCTCGAGATATTTCACGATGTGCTTCAGTTGCAGCACTTTTTCATATAGTTTGAAACAAGACGTTTCGTAATATGCCATCAGCCTACTAATTTTTAACGGTGGTGGTAGTTTTATAATTTTACCCTTAATGTTTTTTCGTACTAAATATTTATCGTTAAACAACAATGCAAAATTGGTCGCATCTGATCTGATCTGATTGGGCAAATCTGATCCACACTTTATTGACCTTTTTGTTCTGCTTTGTGTATCTATTTTTTTAATAAGTCAATGATGGATATGGATAAATTGATGTAACACTTAGAAATGGTAGGTATCGCACCAATGTCAGAGGAATACGCACCATGAGAATCGTATTTTTACGTGTTTTCCATTCTTTTAAAATTCTTATCATTCGTTCTATTTGCCTATTCTTATGGTTTAATCACTTCGAGGAAAAATTTTAATATTATAAATCTAAGTAAAGGACGGGACAATCTGTCAATTTCTATAACAAGAATCACGTGGTCGCTTGGAGCCCTCAGGTATCACGAGATGTGTTCTATATAAACTGACAGATCGTCCCGTCCCGTTCTAGTGTGAATCATCCTTAAAAGACATGCAAAGTGGTCGAACATATTGTTTTAAAAAATGGAGTAAACGCTCAAAACATAGACTTTAAGAACTAATGTAACATTGTAACGAATACGTGGTAAGGGCCTTGAGTCCGACTAAGCAAAGTTTGCATCGAGTTTAATCATACTGTGAAAGTGATAAGTAAACGTCATAATTTCATAGAAGTTTGACGTTTAAAATCACTTTAAATGTTTGACAGTTCGTTTGGAGGAGATATCATGGTTTGAGTCTAAGGGCCTCTTACAATATAGTCTATACGATCATCACCCCAAATAAGGTCAGCCTAACAAACCAACCCAAGAATAACACAAAACAAACAGGTTTTTTAACTCTTATATAACCTAAGTTACGTGATAAACTCTTATTCATATGCGTGGTTAGCTTGTCCTAGGCCAGGTAGGTATATCTGCATAAATTAGAAGTCTAACGACGCAAAATTGGTCAATGCCGTAATAATTTGCAAATTTATTTACCAGTTTTTATTGATTACTAGGATGTTATTACATGCGAGTATTATTTACAGTAAGCAAATATTTATTGCCCCCTGGTATGGAAAAAAATATGGTATGTTTTTTCCATATATTTTTTTTCCCTTTTTTGCGTCTTTTTTTTTCCCTTTTTTTCTATCAAGACCAGTATTGATTACGCTTTTAAACGGATCGTTGTTATTGCTTGTATAAATACACAGTTAATGTTTTATTTATTTGTATTTCCTTGGTAACTAGTACCATATGGCTCAACATACGATATCACATGAATAGATTGAAATTAAAACGTTACTATTTTTGGGCAACGCTGTGACACATCTCTGTCAATGACTTAAAAGTCTTAAAACCCATTGCGAGGGTAATAATTTAAATTAAAGTATCCGGTATAAAATTTAAAGTATTTAAACTTAATTTGACATAGTTTTATGGCATTCTAGTAAATGAATATTTTAAATTTGATAACACAAGTTAATTTATTTTTATATACACTGCTATAACAATTCCATTGAATTTATATGTATAGTGCCAACACTATTTACTATATTTAAACATAATTACTTGTACTATTTACTATGTTTTTTCAAGAAAAAATATTTAACTATTAGGCATAGAGTAACTCGTTAAACTTAACGACAGTGTACAAAAAATCATATTGTCCTAAAGTACTCAATTATCAGTATGTTTAATTACCAGATTCGAGCATAATTATAAACACGAACAGTACTAATGCGAATAATCACATAATGTCAATACAAAAAACTTCGACACGAGACACGATGCGCCGTTCGCATGTGTGCACAAGTCCGTGTGACCCACTTACGAAGCGTTCGGCGGCGCTCGGCGAACTTCGGCTGTTTCCGCCGCCCGAACATATGTCTGCTCCAGCCATCTTGTTATATCGCCCAACTTATCCTGACCTACGCTACCGATGCGTCGCCAACTAAATTTAGATAATGAAAGGTACGTAGAGGTCAATCTAGCGTGGTCGTTTGATATGTCGGTTACGTAAAAGCTGTCAAATTGCTATTTGTGGGTTGTTTTCAATCTGTTATCAAGAAGTTTCGTCATTACGTGATAGCATACGGCTTTTCCTTAAAATAAACAATATAAACGAATGACGGATTTCACTTTCATTCATAAATACTTCTGTTCATTTAAATTACTGTATTATACTATACAGATTTCGTAATATTTTATATTTCTAGCAGCTAAATAATAATTAAACTACATACGTGCTACTAGACTCTGAAATGCGAATAATCGCAAATTTATATCGATGTTGCATGATATTGCAACGATTACACAAAGTTATACAACGCTGTTAAATTCCTAAGTAAAATCTAACTTCCATAGTACATAGACAGTGGCGCCACTATGAGGAGTAGTGGGAATACAGTGATAGTATTTCAGGAAGACAAAAGTTTATTACAGCGCCCTCTATGAGTGAGTGGCGTCCTGAGTTACATTTTGCAATGTTTAGTGGCCCTCTAATAAGAGTAATAAGACAGAAATTTACGGTCACCAATATTATGAAATTAATAAGTTCAATATCTTACATTACAAATTCCTACCACTCGCATGGCAAATACACGATTTCTTCGTCTGACAGTTAAAATTGACAAATTAGAGCGTTCGAATTTCAAAAAGCCTGCGAACTGACCAACGACACTTCAATCTGCCTAAGATCTATAAAAACATCTTCAGCCAGTACGCGGTGTCAATAACCGAACTTCCGTCATCCAAATTTAAAATCATTTTTCGCCACACACTCAACGCGGCTTTCACAATTCGAAAGTCGTGCGTGCCATGGAGCTTTTGAAAAAAGAATTTTTGTCGGTTCGCAACAGTTATTTTAACCGTTTGTTGAGTCAAGATTATGTAAATTTTTATTGTTTAATTTGAATAAATTACGAATTAGGCATTGGATGTATATTTTCTTTGTTTATTTTGTAACTAAAAATGTTGTTTGTCGTTAAAGTCTGGGTAAACCTTAAGTTCAAAATAATTTTAATACAAAAAAAATCAAGTTAATTATTTATCATTCCTCAAGTAGTTACTGATACATAATTTATTTAAACTCTAAAAGATATGGCTTGTAAATGTCGTATAACTTTTAAATGTCGAATTAGGTGTGTTCAAATAACATACAACGAAACATTCTTACGTTTTATAGATTTCGAGAAATTTCACATTATCTAACCCATTAGAGTTAAGTTTCAATCGATTTTGAAGGCACAGACCACGAAAATGATAAGTGAACATCATCATTTCATAGAAGTCTGACATTTTAACACTTGCATAGTCTACACAACTCTAAAGTCACTTCAACTTAATTACACAAATCAATGATTGACTTTGACTTTTCAATACGGAAGTATTCAATCAAACATCTGTCATTGCTTTACCCTTTACCCCCTTCCCCCCAAGTCTAGAAAGTTCGGCGCACGATTTTCGGCAACTCTCTTTTTACCGCACGAAACATCGCTTTGTGTTTGCGAATTTTATTTGCGTTCGTTTGAATTGGAAATTAGAATGCTGAAGTGACCTTATGATGCTGTTATCTAAATGCGTAGATGCATAAAACAGTGGCGGTGTGTATGTCACCGTTAAACTGTGAACTCCCGACAGATTATAATTTGACTAGGGATATTATAAACTAACCAAACCTAACCTAACCTATCCGGTTGTTTACAATCTCGCGCGTTAGTCAATAAACTAACGGTAGTCACAGTGACATATATACTTACATTAGATACTGACAGAAAAAAACAGCCTAAACTGTTGGACGGAAATTTTACACACATTTTTTTTTAACCTTCACTGAAAAAGGGGCAAATATTATAAAATCGCAATTCAGCGCAGGAACCCTTTTTATTTTTTTAAGGTTTAGTTTTAAGTATTTAATTTAATAGCATGAAATTTTAGATTTTCTTAAGTAAATACTTTTAATATTGTCTTCTGTTACCGCGATTGTTATTCGCTTTTTTGATTGACGGGGAGAATTCGCATTCTCTCAGTCATCATCTTAACCCTGTGAAAACGAGTGCTGTAAAGGGCTCGAAACGTAGGATCATGGTGTTAATAAACGCGATTAATCCGTTCTAAAGTGTTTAATTTCAATAAATACTTTTAAATAATAATTTATGTTATTTGAAGTTTTTGCATGTTAGCGATCCTGTCATATCACTTTTAGTCACCTTTGGTTTTTGCAAGTGCCTCAGACCCTCTGGTTGATTTTCAAGACATTTCACATTAAAAATTTACATATGGGGTTGAAAAATCTTCAAAAAGATTTTAAACGCATAAAATCTGTTTATAAATTCAAAATATATTCTTCACTAATTTAAATAAATAATCCAAGCCGAAAACTAAAAAAATAATACTCTGACAACGATGTGTTTTCATTCGTGCATAGTCAGAGAGTCATACTGTCTCTTTCTTACGATCGTCTTGCTACTCCGAAAAAAAAAGAGACGCATATACAGTTAAACCACGCTATCAACTGTCAAACTTTAAAGTGTTATAAACGTCAAACTATGATATTACTTAACACTTAAACAGTCTGTGCTTTCAAAATCTATGAAACTTAGCACAGACTAATTTTTTTTCAGACTCGGTTTGTCAGACTTAAGTACCCACCTGTTTGTGCAAACACGAAAAGTGCAAGCGGTCGCATTGACCCAAATAGTAAATGACGTCACCGGTGACGTCACGCGCACGGTTGCCGCCGCGTGCGCACCGGCCTTCTGCATAAACGTAACGTGACAGGGACGGGGGTAGGTTGACTCTTTCTAATTTTCTCGCAGTTTTGCTCCTTGTAAAACAGATGTTCATCCCTCCATATAGTCTGACAGCGATATGTTCTTTTGTGCATACTTGCATAGTCAGAGAGAGTCATACTGTCGTTTTCTGACTCTTGTATTGCCAATTTGCAACTTTTTTTAATTTACTGTCTGATTTTATTTGTTGGACTATAAAGGATGACTCACACTAGAATGGGACGGGACGGGGCGGGACGGGAAAAACTTGTCAATTTCTATAGAAAGCGTCACGTGACATCCGAGGGCTCCGAGCTATCACGTGATTCTTTCTATACAAATTGACAAATTTTCCCGTCCCGTCCCATTCCGTCCCGTGCCGTGCTAGTGTAAGTCATACTTTATATGGTTTAGTAGCAAATTGCACATGAGCAAATAAGCTAAGGCGTATTGACTTGTAAATTGTCCTTGAGGCCTTGCAGAATATTGTTTTAATTTTTATATTTTTTGAGTTTAAGGGGATGATACTAGAGGTGGGCGTTGTTATTTTTTTGTTGAAGAAAAAACATTTTTTGCAAAATTGGAAATGTTCATGGGTTTTCTTTACAGCATCGCGAGCTTTTTCAATCCTAGTAGGAGAAAAAAAGTGTCCCAAGATTTGTTTTCCATTTGGCCAATGAAGTGAAATATTTCACAGATTTAGTATGGCGGTAGCGCAATGGAAAGTTTGAAAAAATATGGATATTTCTGGACACTTTCCTCCTACTAGGATTGAAAGAGCTTGCGATTCTGAGTAAAACAGATTTTGAAAAATTTAAACGCCCAGGTACCTATTTTATATATTTAGCCATTTATGGCGTAGACGAAAATATCACCTATCACTACTATAAAATGGGGATGTGTATACCTAAATCCTGTAAACCTTTAGGTATAGAAGAGGATACTACAAGGTACTGCTAGGTAATATAGAAGTAATATATTTAGCGTGATGTGTGCTCAAATCGCCTTGAGTGCAAAAACAAGTTTGTAGATAAGCCTTACTTGGAACAAGAATATATTATGGTAAATTACATTGCCATTTAATTGGCAGTTGGTGGTAAATTTATTTACTTTAATTATTTGCCTACAAAATGGGTTTCCGACATAGCCAGTCCACGAAATTTAAATAAAAAAATCTGGGATATGATCAATTAAGGCCGTTACTGATCCTGGTCCCAATGACCTTTGACCGTTTCACTAAATTTTCGAGTTTTTTTTATATGGCTAATTACATTAAACCCAACGGCCTAAAGAAAATCAGCTTAATCATATTTACTGTCGGGATATACGGCATCAAACTTTGGCAATTTTAGTCCAAAATAACAGTTAATTGTAAATAACTTTTGTTTGTTCAAATAAGTTTCAATTTAAAATATCTCTTAGGCTATTAAAGACTTCAAATAGAAACAGTTATATGTAGATTTCACATATATAGCAGCATAAGCTTCTTTAGAATATAGAAAAATGTGCTTTTTCGAGCATGCTTGAAAAATCATTAAAAATAACTATATTTTTTTTCATCTGTCTCTTGCAAGTCAAGATAAAATATTGATGAATCGATGAAAGATTGTTTTATTATTTTACTTATAGTTTTCGTGGCGGAATATCCATTTCAGGTACCTACATAGTTCTTACTGTTATTAACTCTATTTACTCACCCCAGCTAGAATAGGGCAAAATCAAATAGGGCATACATATGCTTTTAACGTAACAGTGCACCTCAAATGCTACAATAAAAATGAACATTGCTTCCAGTTTGTTTCTGCATTCATTCTGCAGATTTCAAAATAATAAAGCGCAATTAGTTTTTTTTACATAGGAATTTTTATTCAAGTAACTTAAATACATTTACAATTATAATTAATATTAGGTACCTATAAAAAAACTAAAACGAACTATAAATAATTTTAAAATATTTAAATTTTATATTATAAATATTCTGCCGTGTATTTTCATAATTGCGCTTTTATAAATGTTATGTAACAAAAAAGAGTCTGACGTACTGAGAACTTGAGAACCCTTCGGACTAATAATTTACGTTAAAAATTAGGAACATATAGCTAGTATGCAAGTTGCTTGGTTACATATATACAAACTAATGTCTATGATTCAGTTAACTTGTGAGTCAATGCTTTCCCTTGAAATAGTTCAAATGTTGCAACAAGGAAAATACCAATGCAGTTGGCTACTGTGTGATGTAAGGTGAATCGTTGTATGTCTAATCTATGAAGTAAACAAAGGTAAAACTTAGCTTAGCTTTTAAATTGTTAAATATACTTAACCCAATTTCAAGAAAGTTATTATTTGTTAATACACAAAGAAAACAAATACATAATCCGTAAAAAAACTGCCTACAATGAAAATAATTGGTCGAGAAGTAAATTTCATATATGACAAGTAAAAATGTATACTAAACCTTCTGTGTGTGGCGCCTTGGTCACTTTTTGTGTAGTATATGACATATCTTTCAAATTCCATTTATATCATACCTTCTAATATAAACACCGTACAGTATGTACTATCGCGTTCATAATTGCAGGGGCAGTTTATGAATGAATCGCCCATGCAATGTACATTAAATTACGGACGTATGTATTAACATTTAAATAAAATAAAAAACTTGGAAAAGTCACTCTGAATTTCAGATTAATGAAGGCAAATACTACTATCGAGTGTGTTCGGATAATTGAGCTTTCGGATAATTGAGCGTCCGGATAACTGAGCGTTCGGATAATCGACGTTCGGATAACCGAGTTCTACTGTAGTCCATTTTTGTTATTTTTTTCCTGGTTGTACGTCTTAAACCATCAATGGAATATTTGCTTACACAATACTGTTACCATTTATCTAACAGTTGCTAAAACACCATACACACTCGTGCCCGCGGTACAGTCACGTCTATAAATATGTCTACACTTCGGAACTCATTACCGGGGTATAAGGAGCAAAATTGAATACAGGTGCATATATATTTATGAAGCCAACCGTACAGTCCGCAGCATATAGTCTGGCTAACGAATGATGACAATAGCAAGAAAATACTTAGGTAGGGGTTACCTTACCCCATGTCCCATGATTGGTACAGTCATGTACCGATCATGGGACATTTAAGAGCGAATTCGGATTATTTTTGAAACTTGAAAGTACTACTCTTGTTTTATATTTATAAAGTGTTTTAAGTAAGATATCGTTATCGGATATAAATAGTAGGCAAATGAAAACGCATCTTTTTTGGACCAATAATGGGATGTCTCAGTGAAAACTGTGTAACTTACCTAACTACCTACCTCTACCTACCTTAAATCTAAAGAAGGTCCTAAAGGCGTTGTACCTAGGATGCTGGCGGCATTTCCTCGTGTATCGCAATGCTAATACGTTGTGCGAGGAAGCCACCAGCTTTTCGGTCACCAGTAACGTCAACTCTAAGTTTCGAGATTTCTACGAAAAACTTGCGTACGCTGGGACCCCATGGACCAAGAGTAATTCTATGAAATTATTTATTTATTTTTATTTTTTATTCAATAAATTTCACAGCATTACAGAAATCCAAGGCACTGTGAAGTCAAGAATACAATATTGTATATACAAAAATAAAAATTAATTAATTATGACGTTTACTTAACATTTTCACAGGCCTATCAAATCTATAGAAACTTAGCTTAGTCAGACTATATTGCTTCGTGCAATACTTTTGTTGCTAACTGTACACCGTGACGTAACGGCCCTACGGTAAGTGCGAAGATCAACAAAGGTCTTGCGCAAGCGCTGTAGTGTTAGGAATGAATCGTACACCTCCCTTCATTGGACCATTTGTGTCATTACGTGAAAAGGGTCTTAATGAATCGTACCTTCAGTGGAGTAATAATGTAACGTAAAATATTTGGGTTAAATCAACTATTTCTTGTTACTAGTTGCCATGGTTACAGTCTCCTGGGTCACTTTAAAAATCTCGGTTTTATGGCATTAAAATTCACAAAACATGATTGTTTTTGGTAGTTACATTTCGTATCCATGATGGGTCATATACCAAGCATGTCAGTAGAAAATAGTACGTGATAAAATAAATCGAAGTCGCAATTGTATATTTTAATACTGTGAATATGACGTTATATTAGCAAATGCTCTCACATTTAAGGAGTCCATCTATATAATATAATATATGTTATGTAGTTACGAAAGTACGTATTGGAAGTACGTAAATGTCTAACAAATAGTACGTACAGAATACATCAGCTCAATTTAAAAAAAAAAACCCAGCCTACTAGGAGTACTAGGTGTATAAATGATAGCTTATTTCATAAAATAGGCGCAATCAGATAGTAATGATTCTGACAAAGATATTAACACATATTAATCATATTATAGTCAGATGCTTTTGTTTCCTAGGTTTAGAAATTGCTAGTTTCTTAGATTATGATAGCACAGAATGTGACAGTGTTAAGTAAACGTCTTTTGTACAGTCAGCCACGAAGATATAAATACAGCCAAAGTGCCCAAAATATATATACAGGGCCTTAATGTTCAGGCAACAAAGTCGTGTATACATATTTTTGTAACTGACTGTACCTACGTCAAGATTTTCTTATGTGCAATAAAGATTAAATCAAATAAAATAAAATAAATTTACGGAAGTTTTACGTTTAAAATAACACCTTTCGTTTTAACAGTTTTTGCTTAGAAGAGATACGAGTAACATGGTTCGACTCTAATAGACAAAGCGCAATCTTCGATTTTTAAACTATAAACAACATGACGAATGATAACAAATAAAGCAAATGCCACACTAAATAAAAATCCATAGTGTAGAATATACAGTTCTATTTACAAATAAATCGTTAGTAAAGTTCCAATATCTATTTCAAATATCGAATGTAATGTAGTTGACGGTTGTCACATCCGCACTTTTGACGCGCACAAACGCTCACAGATAGAACGACCTTGTGTTGTGCTATTCAACTTGTGACACACTTTTGAGTTGGCTTCACGCCGCAAACTACCTCAAGCTAAAACAAACCTTATTGAAGCCAAATAAGGTCAATATTCCAGTATCACATACTTGGATTTTGTTTTAATTGAGCTGGGCACAATGCTAGGCGTCCTGTCGCGAAATTTCGAAATTCGAATTTTTACTTTTTCTCGGTGAAAAGGGCTTCCTTTTTACAGCCTGCCAGTTACGTTTATTAATTTTGTCTTTGTTTAGTAAGGTTGGTTCACCTGACTGGTTCAGGTATTTATCTCAATTCACATATAATTAGACATTCGCGTGCAAATTGATATAATGAATGCTGTGTTTGAGAATTTACTTGGTAGTTAAATGTTTTTTGTCTCATGTCAAAGTAAAGCAGTTGAAGGTTTATTTTTAAATTACTAGATTGACCAAGACATCAGTTATTTTGCCAGCGCATAGCGTCTATTAACAATAGACGATAAAACAATTTTGCTTTTGTCAGTGCAGTACAAAGTTCTCTGACATCATTCAAACTATTCAAAGTTTATCGTAATCGCAATAGAAATGTAATTGTACATCAATAAACAAGAAACTTATCAAGAAATCGGTTAATAAATAAATAAATGAGTTATTGATAAGTTTGTTGTCTAGTCTGAGAGAATCATACTTTCTTGTTTTCTCTAGTACCACCATCCGCAAAAGAGGTTTTTTTTTTTTAGATGATATTCCACAAGTGGTATAACATGGCAATACAATCTAGCCTTTTTAGGCTAATAAGTATTTTGATTTTAACCTAAACTACGAATACAGAATAAACTAAGAATGTGTCCATTAACACTTTTCTTATTGTCTCTATTAAGGCGAAGACACTTTGCTCATGTGATCTTTATATGTAGTACTCACTGCACTAAATTCTATATTCACTACACTAAAAGTATTAAATCAACTCAAAAGGTTTTATTCTTTTCAGTCTTCTTTTTAAATTCGTGATGTCGAGGAGCTGGATGGCCTCGACGTTAACGTGATGATGAAGCCTTTGATCGTGGGCTTTGGCGTATTTTTTAATAATATCACTAACAGATGAATGCAAAAGAGGAATGGATATAGTTTTGCTGTTACATCCGATATAGTCCATCGGGGTACCTATAACCGTGAAATAAGCTTTCGAATTTCAAAAATGCTCTACCATCTTACATTTGCGCTTCTAAACAGCGCTTCAACGCAACATCTCATACCAACTCGTATGCAACGTGGCTAGTTCCAAAATCAGCCACGCGTAAAAATAAATTTGTCAATCGAATTTTCATTGTCGCCAGATTTCCTTTAAAACAATTAGTTGTCAATGTGAAATCGACCTTAACTTGTGGATTGTGCAACCATTGTCGTTTAGCTTTTTACAATTTTCGCAACTTCCCTACAAGGTTAGATTGATTTGTTTTTTAACTGTCAAAGCGAAACCGAGCTAATAGGGTTAGGCCCTGAAGGTTGTTTGATGAAATTTTTCTATTCTTAGTTATCCTTGGGTGTAAATGAATAAATTTTTGTTACTAACAGAGATTATCCAAAAATATAGACGTGAAACCGTGGTATTTAATTTACTGAAGGCAATATGATTTTTTTTTCTATTCTAGCACATCAATCTGTCAATACTTACAGCGATATTAAAAAAGTATACCTACAATACATACAACAAGTATATATAGTTAAAAAAACATTTTAACGTTGTCTATGGTATTCCATAAGAAAATTGCTAAGCGACGGTCTTATGGATTTCATACAATACACATATTAATGGTGTTGTTTTTTTTTCAATTTGTTTAGTTGGCATACGACTACTTCCACATTCTGCCATCATTTGAAATTTCGCTGTTTTCACTGTCGTAGAAAAACTAGTGTATGCAACAGCTCGTAAATTGTTCTTAAAATTCGCTGTCGCAAAACGAGACGGAGTCGAGAAAGCCTTATTAATCCTATTATATCCCTGTTGCATGAATTATTATTTACAGTACACATGGTGCTATTTTACCGCCGTAGGGAGATAATGAGCACTTTACGTGCCTGCGTCGAATATTCAAAGGGCCAACAGGAAATTACTGTAAAACGTCGTACAATACACGTGCGAAAAGGTAATTCGCAACTCGTGTCGATAAAAACACTCCCTACAGTCGTGTTTTAATTTAATTTATCGCCATTCGTTGCGAATCTGCTCTTTTTCGCCCTTGTGTGTGTTGTTGTGTGTATCGTAATGTACTATTATTTCGTATCAAGAGATTCCATAGTCGAAAGACAGTGTTTTATTTATGGAAAGACAGTGTACCAACCTAACAACATAAACGAATATAATCTGTGGTAGTGATGTAATCATAAACCGAAGTGGGTTGGAGCATCCATTCATTCAAGCTTGGAAAGCGTCAGTCAAAGCTTCCTTGTCTTTGTTAGAGCTTTCGTAGTTAAGAAGTACCCTAAGGGGCCAGGGGGCGTTTGAATACGCGTCCGAAACTGATATTTTTCAATAAGTCAGACGAGTTGTAGGGTTAAAATTAAGGGATAAGTCAATTACTGTTAGTTTCAGCCTTTTTATTTATTTATTTTTTATTTAGAAAATCTCATTTTATTTTTACTTAGAATCGCGAGTCCCTTTGATTTTAGAAAAAAAAAGTGAAAAATACAGCAATAACATACAGATAGACAGGCGGGCTGGACGAAAATATAAGGGTCCCATTTTTGCCATTATGGATTCGGAACCCTAAAAATGAGTAGAAATCGCCCAAACCCAGGTACTAGGATAACAGAGCCACGTGCCACATCATACGTTAGGTTCTGGTCTAGTACCACGAAAATAGAACGTTCGAAAATTTGTATCTGCATCTCTGTCACACTTGCATATTGGAGTGATAAAGAGGTTTTTCCGTCAATGTCAATTTTCGATGTTCGGGTGTACCCGTTCTGTTTGACAAGACGATAAGGCCATTATGTTTAGATAAATTTGAGCACTATGGCGCTATAAATATTTTTGAGCTCCTCGTTACCATAAGATAACCACTAACTCCAGGTACCAGGCGAACAGAGCCATGTGACACGTCGCACGTTAGGTTCGGCGCGAGAAAAAGTTGCCTGGCCAAGACCCATATAGCGTGTGCGTGGACGCAGCAGTCTTGCTACTTGAGACTTGCATAAAGGGCTTAGCTAAGCTGCTATTTATAAAGTCCCTTTCATTATAACTACGATCTAAAACGAGATACTTACCATATACCACTGTTGTAATCGACAGTTCTCTACGTGACAATGGCGCTTGCAACAGCGCCGAAATATCGGGTGCTCAATAAAACAAACATACATGGTAAATATTCCGTTTTAAAATCATATAAAGTCCACTTCCACTAGCTAATTGAGTGTTTGTCCTTATGTGTCAGTTTTGCAATTGCGTTTGTTGGAAAGAAGAACAACAAGAAGAAGAAGAAGAAGTGACCATTATTATTACTATGCCATATTCGTATTGCCGAGATGTGAATTATTGTTACCTATTTATTTTGTTATTTTTATTACTTTTTATGAATAAATGATGTAGTCATGGTAGAAGAAGAAGAAGTATGTCTAAAAAACCGGTTTTGCATTCCGTACTCACAGTCCTGTAGGGTTAGCATGGTTGCCATTTTATCGCTTATCACGCTATGCGTCACTTTCGCACATACATACTTGTTAGAACGTGACAGCAACGTCGGTAAACGATAAAAACCCGACCATAATAGACTAGCTGGTATTTTAGCGCTGGTGTGTATACAAATTACTATTATAACCTAGTATATCGGCCAGTATTTATCCTTCGTAATGTATAAATATTTTCATTACCGAGTTTGGGTTTGGCCTTCGTAGTGGAAGGACGCGTCCGTGCGCGTCCTTCTGAGTATCCAAACACAGTAGGTAACAAAAAAAAAAGGCAGCGCGCACGTGCATCGCTCTTTGTGTGACTTGTCGAGTGTGCCGAAATTCCACCGCGTGCGACTATGTGCCATACTGCGTTGGGTTAAGATATCAACCTTGGTCGTACCAGCGGCCGATTACTTCGGACACAGGCGAATCATCACGTCAACTGTCCTGCAGCTCTGCAGCCCCTGGTCAACATGCTGAGAACCTGGTGAGCACGTTCCAATTATAACCCTACGAGGAGCTCTCTTGACGTTATTTGACAGAGCCTCGGCGGCAACTGTATCCATGATAAATTGATATTGGTACCGGTATCAACAAAAACACTATAAGTAAACTGCCTATAGTACCTACTCAGAGTATAACATAGAAAGCAAGCCAGCTCATGGCCTTATATGTTAACAATTAATCAATCTACTTTACCAGTTTACAATAACTGATTGTTAGGCGAATATCTGTCATCTGTGTAGGTAATAACAAAAAAAAAATGCAAACATGACACGGTATGAATTAAGGGATGGTCTGATTTGTTTTCAAAGGTTTATATGAAAGGTAACCGTTACTCATGTAAATCTAATTTAGTTGAAGCTTTAGTTCATATACCTACGCTAAAGGCGAATTTAAACAAGTTATGGTTGTGTGACGATTCTTCATCTTAAAGATGTATGCGGTTTTGTTTTGTTGTTGTTGTTTTTTTTTTTACTATTATTATTGACTTTGTATTTATGTGTTATAAGTATATCTATGTATGTATGTATATGGTTGTATATATTTATTGTATTTTCTTATATTATGGTGTGTAGTATATGTCTTGTAAGTAGGGATAATTTAGCAATAGGAAGTTTTTGGTTTTCTTTTTTTTTTTATGCCGCGTTGTACAGTACGTGTGTCTGCCATTTCAAATTCTCCCTCAATTGCTCAGGGGTTAGCTGGAGGAGATCCCTTAAAGGGATAAGTTCGCCTTTGTACAAACTTTGTATTTCTTTTTTATCCAGTTTTTGTTTATCTTGCATTTGTACAATAAAGTGTTCTACTACTACTACTACTACCTACCAACACCCACTCATTATACAAGTAGGTAAAGATCATTGCGGCATAAAAAAAAGTCGTTGCTGGATGTAACTGGCAAGAAGACAGGCGCGTATTTGTTATTGGGTCCCTAAGTATTTCTTTTATTCTCAGCATCAACTTTAGCCTTGGATAACGTAGTCTTTGTGATTTTTGGGTTGCACAAGTTTGGCGCGTAAAACTAGCAGGCGCTATGAATGATCAGTTACGGGTACGCGCTTCGCTTGGGCGCTACACGTGCGTTACAAACAAGAGACAAGTGTCACAAAAAAAAGCACGGATAAGGACAATGGACAAAACGCATGTTGGACCCCAAAAAAAAGGTAGCAAAAAAGTACTTATGAACCTTCGCACCCAAATAACGATAAAAGAAAGAAACTGACCTTTTATCTGTTCAGGTGCCAGATGTCAAATTTGACTTACTAAATCGACCGTTTGCCGGCATTCCGGCACTCCAAGGGTTGGCTGTTATGGTTGAAAAGAAACTAACTATAAGGTGCCTCCTAGCAATAGCATGCAAATCGCATGTTTGTTAAGTAAGTATATAAAGTTATGGTTTTAATTGAAACTCAGACATACTCGTAGGTACCGAGGTCACGCCCACAACAGGAATAACTGAATGTTGTTTCTTTCTTGATATTTTTTGGTAAAAATGGTTTAGTTGTGATTATTTCATTATGGTGACAATTGTGCTTGCTGAGTTAAATGAGTTGAAAGAATGAAATAGGTACGGAGTTGCCTTGTGCATTTTTGTGTATGTGACACTGATAACATGAGTGACGTGTGAGGTGTGAGGCTCCCGAGTGTAAGTTGTATACATTGGATGACGTCTAATATTATAGTGAGTGCAATAATTAAGTCGAATAGTGCCGTCATCGATAAAATTACTTCGCGAAACATCTCTAGACAAACATCCTAGCGGAAGATCATCACTACAACCAGTTTTTACCCTGCACTTCACCACCAGTCGAGACGTGGTGTAAGCTGACTATGGAGACTCAGTGTTCTGATTCTGAAACTATGTTCGAAAATGGAACTTCACCCTTCGACATCGACTCTACCTACTGGTACACATCTCGTACGTATCTGACTTATATGGAAAGAGCAATCGACATTAAAAATGCAAACATTCCAAATCACTGCCAACAACAAGCGAAAAGGCGGAAATCAGATCTGAGGAATTTTTACTTTACCACACACTAGAGAATCAAGAAGCAACTTTTATGACACCACGGAACGAACAATCATAATATCACTGAAGAATGGAAAACAATTAAGCTCAAATCACTAAGGACAAAAATAACTATGACATACCTGTCTTTTAGAAAGAAACGAAAAGTGGAAAAAAATTATGAGCTCGGTTGGAACTCGGACCCGCGATCTGGGATACACGCCTATCGTCTTAATAGTTTATGACACATGTCACCAACGACGACCGTGTCAACTACAATACCTACTTAGATCAGCGCATAGAAGGCACTCGGAGCAACCGCATCGCAATCGCAGTCATCATCCTTTTCGTACATATTTACACATTTATATATCTATCTCTCCCTATTACTGGACACGATGCTGGTATTCGGTCTGGTTCTCTCTTCCGTCAACTCCTATCCTTGACTGCACAAGCCCTACACTCCCAACCTGTACTTATTGGCGCACTGGTTTCTCGGGCAGGAGGGCTAGTTGAGCACGCCAAGGCGGCAGACGATGGAGAAAATGCGCGAGAAAACTCCGATACACGTCCTAACTCGGTGTGGATAAGTCCGGTCGGAGGTCGTTAAACCACCGTATTATACGTCTTTGACCGACGACCTGGATCGTACTAGTACGTGCATTAGAGTAATCTCGACGAGTTTTTCCGTCCCTCCCTCCTTCGTGTGACCAACGCCTCCGAGTCCTTGCAGCTGAACGGCTGGCTGGTGTGGCCACTTTACGGTTTACGGTTACGGTTACGGTAATGTATAAATATTTTCATTACCTACATTCAAAAATATCCACTGTCACATTATAATTGACACTTCAGCTCGTAACTGTTTACACTTTACGGTATAAAGACTTATTAGTCACCTTACATGGCCCTTAGCTATGATAAATGATAACATAGTCTGAAGTCTAAATATCCTTACTTATTTAAACTTTCACGATTTTCACACATTATATATTTACTAAAAAGACCCTATGGTCAGTTTTTCTCCAGGACCACGGGGACAATGTCGCCCTTGAAACGTCGGAGGTTTGTTTTCAAAATCTGTACACGATTAAGCCCCGTTTTAGTATATAATCCTTACTTATTAACTTTAGGGTTTAGTCTTGCCATAAGAATTTCTAAAGGACTTTTTTTCGATAAATGCGGCTTGATTTTTGTTTAAAAACTCGTACTTTAAACTAAATTGTTCCGAGAAAAAAGTCATACCTAATATTTTACTTCTTGTTTTTCTGTCCCGTCAGCCTTGGGGGAAAATGCAGCACAGTTTGTTAGAAGAAACATTGTAATATGTTGTATTGACATGCTTAGTAGATGGCTCCTCATGGAAATGGAATATAACTACAAAAAATATGTTTTGCGAAACATGTCGAGCTATTTTCGACTTTATAGACGTGAGTAACCCGGTCTAAGTATATTACTATGTTTTGTGAATTTTAAAAGTGACCCAGAAGACCGTAAACCGTGGCAACTAGTGACAAGAAATAGTTGATTAAAGGATGATTCACACTAGAACGCGACGGGGCGGGACGGGAAAAATCGGTCAATTTCTATAAAAAGCGTCACATGACATCCGAGCTATCTCGTGATTCTTTCTTACCAGAGTATTACTAAAACAATACTAGTTTTTTTTATCGCATTTCGGTAATTTTGGTCAGCCGTTTTCAGAAAGATAAAGGGCAGAATATTACTATCAAATAGATACTTCACAGTCTAATTAATTCAGTTGCCTTGATACATAATGACCCCTGTGTAAATTAAGCCAGCCATATGGGCGTTAAAATGGTAATACAATAAAGCACCAAGACTGTTGCAGCACGCTGCACGTATGATAGCGCATGCGTACATGCAGGCGGTGCGTTGCACCGAGCCTCGTTTAGTTCACTCGTGCGAGTGACCAGGCAGTTTAGTAACGAATACTTTAAGTATTGTACCATTTGTACCTGGGCATTTTCAGAAAAAAGTGCACAAAAAAATGCAGAAAAAATGGGTTCGCAATTTTCCATACAAAAAAAATGTGTGTTTCGTAATGAACCATACAAAATGTATGAAAAAATTCGTTATGTAACTGACCAAAAACTGGGACACTCTTTTTCTTTTTTTAAATTAATAGTACTCGTGATTCTAGTTATAAAAAACCCAAAAATTCCTATATAAAAAAAAGAAATGTTACACTTTGTAAGAAAATGCCCATCTACATTGTTGGAGTATGAAATGTGTGTAGAATTAGTACGCATTACAGCGCATTTAGAACATCCAAGTGAACGTCGCACGTTGAACATCACTTGTCGATAGGCATCAAAGATTTAAGCTCTGTAATGAACGCTGCCAAAAACACAAAAAAATATATCTCTTCTTCCTGGCTTATGCCACGATTGAGGGAGCCTGAGCGCCTACCACGAACCGCGAACGAAAGTATGCCTCCGCACTTCGCACTTGAGATTTCTCACTCAAGTGCGACAGAGAGGTGAAACTTCGTTCGTGGTTCGTGGTAGGCCTTCTGGGCTAAACTTTGGCAGGTGCTAGCTTGACGAAAGCAACTGCCACCTGTCCTCCCAACAAACTGTAAACATAACCTTACTGGAATTAGCCTGGATCTCAAATACAAAACATATCTCGCGTCTTAATAAGATACGGGACTTTTCTTCCGTATTTTGACGGGAAACGCAAGATAAGCTAATTTAGAGCCGCTAACTGGTAACTAGAGCTACCAAAAGCAAAATAGTTGTGAGCAATTTGCAAAGCTATAGTCCGACAAGCCAAGCAAGACTGCAGTAGATAAAAAAAATGTGCGTAGCTTTTTTCGGTATGAAAAAAAATAGAGAGCCACCTTGGCTCGTCACACTATATCTGAAACTTGTAAATGGGGTTAGATCTACATTTATAATGACCTTGTATCTTTACAACAGACTTTAATAAAGTGATAAAACTTGGGTACTTTTTTGTAATCATGTTACGGAATATCGGCGCAGTGAATCAAATTTTCTAAATTATTTTTTCTATGTTTCAAGGTCAGAGGTATAGGCTATGTGCCTAATATTGAGGCTTATGATTATGACAGAGTATTGAGAGGTGTTTGGTGAAAGTTACAAAATGCTAATTGTGCACTGGTATTTTGTTTAACTTCAGCGTCATGGTAAATTCTTGAGGTTTACGCTAATGCTATATATTTAATCCATCTACCTACAATATTCTGTTTTTTTTATTACTTACAAGAAATTGATTGCATCAATCCTAGGAAGACGAAAACAATATTTTACTGGTTTTTATTTTACAAACCTGTTGATGATACCGTTTTGTAACATTCACGAAATGTCCGTTCTGTTACAGAACGGACATTTCACACAGAACTTCTGTGACATTCACTAAATCAAAGATTGCCAGTCAAATGTTTTTGTATTCGTCAATAAAATCAACACAGAGGGCCTTATCGGGAACGCTCCAGTTGTTCACTCACTACTACACTGCACTTACTACCATTTGCAAAAATTTGTTTACGTCAAAATCATCACTTTTTTTTGCTTACGTAACGTTTGTAGGAATGAACTCAATTCAGGACCTGCAAGTCGATAACGTCGTTTAACAAATAGTAACGTGGGCTTCAATTCTAAAAGTAGTAGCCCGGAAATGTCCAAGACAACATCGAGATGATGCGGGTACATAAATGTTTAATTCCATGAAGACGTTTGTTCTTGCATTGAGGTTCAACCGGAGATGTTTTTTTTAATACTACGATGGTGCAAACAAGCGTACGGCCCGCCTGATAGTAAGCGATCACCGTCGCCTATGGACGCCTGCAACTCCATGGTGTTACATGCGCGTTGCCGACCCTTTAAAAAAAAGAAGGATTCGCTGTGTTGACAGCTAAAGGGGCCAAGGGCTTTGCTCCGTGGGTCCCCAGCTGTCAACACAGTGAATCCTCTTGGAGCTCTGGCGACCTTACTCACCAACAGAAACACAACACTATGAGTAGGGTCTAGTGTTATTGAACTGCGGTTTTCCCCAGGTGGGCTCTGCTCCAGATTTGAGCGAG
Organism: Lathronympha strigana; assembly: GCA_949128165.1. Lineage (NCBI taxonomy): Eukaryota > Metazoa > Arthropoda > Insecta > Lepidoptera > Tortricidae > Lathronympha > Lathronympha strigana. The sequence continues at coordinate 7,627,937 of OX421926.1, read as the reverse complement.
ACGACAATCGTTGTGCTGTGCCCTACCACTGGCTACCACACTAAACGATATGCATCCGCTGTGCCCATACCTCTCTTAAACATGGTTTTCTGGTGAGTTGCAAATCATGCAAGTATTCGACCTTTGCCTCAGAACGTTTAAAACAATACAATCATCGCGACGTAGCGCCTCCAACTCTGTATTTAGCAATCGGTCGCAGTTAATACATACACGGGACTCATTGTTAAACTCAGCCGGGATGTTGTTCATACTTTCTCTGTATGAAATCGCTATCTGATTTTTTTCGTCGTTATTTTCCGGTATCCGCCGCAAAGCACGAGGAACATAAGGCATTATTGCAGACAAAGCAATGTCCTCTAACTAATAGTAACGCCATTCTACTTTACTCTTACCTATTTGTAAATCTTACATCTAAACCTTACTTAAATATTCTAATTCGGTATATATTTATTATAAATAAATATTATGATATTTATTAATGATCTACGCAGTGTACATGACGCACGTTTGAACTTGACATTGCAGTCATTTTATCTTTCGTAAAAAGGCCAGCTTATCGCAATATAGGTTCAATCTAATGTCAACTTTTTAAATAATTAGTTGGTAATTGCATCTAATTAATGATTTGTTATCTGATACAAAACCAATCGTAACTATGAAAGGGGCTCGGCAACTGTGGCCCCAATAGAGACTTTTGTTCAGGACGTTAAAATCTATATATTATGAAAATCTCAGAATATTTAACTGAAACCACATTTTCCATACTTTTGGTATATTTCCAGCCATTTTTCAACCGAAAATCGGCTAAGTCCATGAATTCACAAATTAGGAGGTCCAAATCCGAGCCAATTTTTTTAAGTCCTTAATTCACCCGAAATTGCACATCTTTAATTTTGCGCGAATTATTCTTAGTCTCTGTTACCGCGAAGGTTAATTACGTCTTTGACACATAAAATTTCCACTGTCACTGTACTCACGGTTCCGAAATACCAATGGTCACTCACTACTACACTTCACTTCCTACCATTTGCAATTAAACACTACACTTACTCATTTGTTAGAAATTTTATTTGACTATATATGTGACTGTAGAAAAATCTTAACACCGCGGAGTAGCCGATGTAACAGCGCCATCTGCCATGAAATTGGGCAACTAAACTAAACATTACTACATTAAACACCAGTCAACTCGCGCCAGTACTAAACCACCGTAAAGACACACTGGCACGCACGCGCAGTATGCAACTATGACGTCACAGTGAATCTCGGTACCTACAACTATGGCATTATTCAACCGTTTGTCCTTTTCTGTCACAAGCATTTGTGTTTATTAGAAAGTGATAGAAGCATTTCGAGTTAATATTTTAGTTTTGAACTAGGAGTGAGATTGAATAAAGGCAAGGTTTTTACTGTTTTAGGTCAGTCAAAAATATCGATGCCATGTTTAAGTCAAAAATATGTATACACGATTTTAATTCGAATTAATATTTTAAATTTAACCGTAATTTTCTCCATGATTAATGTTGCTTGTCTGATCTTTAGCAACCTTATCTGTCAGTTTGACATTTGCATTTGTTAAAAAGGGACAAAACATATGAATACATGGTAAGTATTTATGGTAAAGGATGGACTCACACTAGAACGGACCGGGACGTGACCGGGACGGGACGATCTGTCAGTTTCTATAGAAAACGTCACGTGACCTCCGGGGGCTTTTCTAAAAGGCATTATGGTGGATGTACAGTCAACCAATTGGAACCCTAGGCCACTCTAGAACCATGTCACCATCAAGATTTCTTACAATCAGATTTATAGCGTCATACATATAAATTGAAATAGATGTCATATACTAAAGAAAAGTACCAACACCAACGGAGGCCAATCCGAGGCATCGGGGGTGATGCCTCAGCCGCGAAGCTGACAACACCACTCTGTCTGTCCGACGATGTCTGCCCGATGCAGACGAAACATGTCGCGCCTATTGTGATAAAAATACGTGAGTGTTAACCGTTGCAATTTTCATATGACATAGTCGGATCCTACTGTGGCTAGCTAGGCCAATAGTAGAGTAGGTTCCAATTTGTTGATTGTACACGATTCATTTTTCATACAAAATGTTTTGCAGGTTTTGGATGAATTTGCTAAATATTCTTGTATTATTTTGTCTTATTTACTTAGTCGATCAGTAACTCGCCAAGTTGACAATAGTAGTTTACAGTACATATCGTGCTATATTATCGCACTAGTGTTATGTCAAAAATTCAAAGGGCCATACGTACTGTAAAACGTCATACGAGACACGTGCGAATAGGTAATCTTCGGTCGTGTTTTATTCTATCGCCACTCATTGCGAATTTTCTCCTATTCGCACTTGTATCGTAATGTACCTACTATTACCTATAGTATAGGTACCTACTGTTAATAGTGATATACTAACGATTCTTTAAATTCAAGGGTCGCTATTACAAAACGGGACAGCCGAATTTCGTAAGAGAATTTTAGGAACCAATTATGAATTGTTGCATACACTACTTTTTATACGACTGCAAAAATTGCGATACACGCGAAATTTTGGATGGTGGCAGAATGTGGGCGAACGCACATGTTTTTGTGTTCTCGCAAAATAACGAGTACTAGTCACTATATTCGACAATAATAAAATCACAAAGTTTCCTAAATATCATAAAAACCTGCAATAACTTTAGTAAACAATTTAGTTAAAAAACTGCTTTGGGAGATCCAATATAAGTCCGCCATTTGTATTTGTCATTAATTAAATTTTAAATAAATAAAAAGAAAAAAAAAACAAGATAAAAAAGTCCTGTATTGCCTGTCCTACTAACGACGACGTCACTGACAGCTAGCTGACACATTCCCGCATACCAAAATTGTATATTTCTTTCTCTCTCCGATAATGTTGTTGTTGTATCATGAACAATATAATGCCTACATATTGTAATTTAATACATACCTACCAAAAAACGAATTTTCTATCAATGATTCAATTATTTTGCATTTACGGCATCGTATTTCATTTGTTTATAATTCAGAATTGTGTTTTATAAGCATATTTTTAATAAAATGGTTTTGCGCAATGTTTAAAATTGAAGTATTCGCAATATATTTGATGTAACTTAATATTTTACCTACATATTAAATTGGTTATGTTTAAATTAGACTAAGCTAAATTAAAGTAAGCGTTTAAAATAGCACTTTCTAATATCAGAATAATATCATCGAACGAACGCGATAACAGTACCTATGACAAAAACTATATCCATCCCTCTTTTTCGGTGTGGTAATACAAGCGTAAGAGAAAGACAGTATGATGCTCTCTAACCCACTGTTACTGCGTTCTTTCGGTGGTCAGCACTTACCACGAATATCGAAAATTGGCATTGACGGGAAAACCTCTTTTTCACTCATATGCAAGTGTGACAGAGATGGAGATACGAATCCGCAATCGTTCGATTTTCGTGGTAGACGAGCTGAATTTTGCTTGGTGTGACTCTAGCGGAAAGTTTTTAGGCTACAAGTAGGTATACCAAAGACTTAAGTACCCTGTCAACCAACGCAAGTCGCAAGCATACATTATTATGATCCAAATACAGACGGGGTTTTACACACATAACTGGTTCGGGCTCCAGTTATGCCAACATTTCAGTTGCGCAACACATTTAAAAAGAAACCAGATTGCTTTCATACTGGCTGCACGGAGTCCTTTTTTAAATTTCGAACGTTTTCACGAGCGAAAGCACTTTCGAAATGTCAATTAAGATGAGAAAGTGTAGCATTTTTCGAAATTCGAATTTCGAACTTATTTTAAATGCGCTTTTGTTTCGTGCTCCGCGCGTAACCTTTTTATGTGATTCGTAATTTAAATGAAAACGTGTCATTAAAAGAATTAAAAAGTTTTTGCACGAAGCCAAACGTAAGTACAGTTGCCATCAGATATATCGGACTGGCCACGGTTGTCAGAAATATTTGAGCACGGCTCTATGAGGATTACCGCGAGTGATTTCGCCGCTAGGCCCGCTAGGGGCGCTAGTGGACCGTGTGTCTTACGAAAAGAGGTTAAATGGCATGTTTAGTACATTTTTATCACTTTTTAATTCATGAGTTTATTTCGAAAATATGCATTTTTAGAGCAATCATTACCTACATTGAAATAAGTTAAATAATTATTTAACCTCTAAATAAACTCTCTGGGGGGCGATTTTTGAGATTCGAGCGCTGGAATATTTCATTCTAATGTGAATAAAAACAAAGTAGAAAGAAACTCCACTGGCCTTTCGAGCGATAATTCCAGTGACTTTCAAAAATACGAACTATGGTATCATGCGAATATAATCGTGACAATTTCCACGTGCGATTATTCCGTTCGACACGTATTTATATAAAAACGTTTATATTTCTCAAAAATGTTATTACTTTTGGACTAAAAACTACAAGAAGTAACTAATAAATAATACAAATGCCAAAGAAAACAGTTATAGTTTAGAAAAACCATCTTTAGCATTCTTTAGTACCAAATTAACATAATAATTACCATGATGTTGAGTGTTTAAGTAGAGTGTTTAAGTGTTTTATCTAATATTATCACACAAAAATGTACCTATTACCCCTCTAATTTTGGAAAACACAAAATCTACACACTGAGAAATATATAGAAATGAATCCTCTTTTAAAATGATAAACACATAATCAATTCTATTCGCGCCATACAGGGTTATACTAATGGCGCTTGACAAGGACCCACGCAAGAGTGGCGCCGCCTGGTGAGCAAAATATGGTACTTAGTATTTATAGTGAGGGCGTTAGAGTGCTTGTTTAGATAGCTTTGAGCATATTGGTTGCTCCGATATATCTAACGGCGACTGTACATATGTACCTACAGCAATAACCTAACTCAACATAGATAAACCGTATGTCGTTGTAAAAGAAACCACACATTGTCAGTTAACAGGACTTGTTTTCAATTAGCAACGAGTTCTAAAATGGCGTCGTAACTTTTTAAATGGCGGATTCCGTTCAGAAATCAAACAATGCTCATCTTATATTCTTAAATGGCTACTTTCTTCAGTTTCGTAACGCAATGTGCAATAATTATTTAAATAGCAGCGGTTATGACATAACTTTCTAAATTTTAACAATATGATCACGCAAGAGTTTTTATCTTTATAATAATGTTTTTTAATGTTATTTTAAAGAGGAAGTAGTTAATTAGGTACAGTGTAGTTTTATAGCTTTAGTTTTAGGTGTAGCAACAAGTTATAGGTATAATGCCAATTGATGTCATTTTCTCACGGTATTTTAGTACTTAATTTAATATCTGTTTCCCATAACGTTTATCGCATGCTCTTTTTAGCCCCTTAACCCATTTAGCGCTAATGACGACGCGTTGTCGTTACGTCTACGCGCCATTTTCGATACAAAGCGGAAAATGCATGTTATCGGCTACGGCGTAGCGCTACGAGAATTCTTTAGCGGTGAATGAGATGTTGAAATTTACGAAATCTATTTTTGATTGTAGCTAATCATATGTACTTAACCTAATTTTGAAGTGACCAAGCCCCCAGTGAGAATCAGCGACCTCCTGCTTACCCTTACCACTAGGCCACCAGATCACGGCAGCCAGAGTCCAAAATTTCCTAAGCATATGCAATTAAAGTTTCAAGCTCTATAATAGAAATGTTTGTTTGTTAAAATCCTGATGATGCATAGGTAAAACATTCTTGAATTAAAAACTGGAAGAGAAGATATTAGAATTATAATAAAGAAACGAACAATAACATGTGGTTAGTAGGTTAATAATGTGGTAAGTATATAAATCAATCATTTTTGCAGTGTTTTGACACAGCTACGTTAGAATACCAATTTATTTATTTTTTCATTTCATTTATTAATATTACATTCAGTTGGCACTTACAGCTAAACCTTACGTGCCAATTGGCCAAATGGTCGCACACTGCGGTTTCAGAGGAATTTAGTCTACGGCTGGAATGGCGTCCATAGGCTACGGTGGCAGCTTTCTATAAGACGGACCGTATGCTTATTTAACGCCAACTTAGTATAAAAATAAAAAACGGTTATGGTTGTAGGGGCTAGGGTTTACATTTTTTTATTTCACGCCGGCCTGGCGTACACGGTTATATCCAGCTTTATATACCGTAGTATTTGTACATTGTACAAGTACTGGAACCGGAAATATCCGGTTCACGCCATACTCAGTAAAATTCGTACGAAACGCGTTCTGCTTACTGCTTCGAAAATGCAACCGGTAACTAAGAAAATAATCGGTTAAATCGGTTCAGAGATACTTGCACACAGGCTAGCCAGCTAACCCAGAGTTAAGGATGACTCACACTAGGACGGGACAGGACGGGACGATCTGTTAATTTCCATAGAAAGAATCACGTGATAGCTCGGAGCCCTCGGATGTCACGTGACGTTTTCTATAGAACTTACCGTCCCGTCCCGTTCTAGTGTGAGTCATCCTTTAAGCTTTCATTAGTGCGCGTTTTTAGAGAAAGGTACCATTTTCTGGCTCGTTGATAAGGTTCAGTTCTAAATCAATCTATATGGTAATAACGCCTTATCGTCTAGCGACAAAAGTACCTTTTACTAAAAACTATCACATTCCATGTGGTATTTAACTGTTAACTCCAGTTAGCGCAAATGAAATTAACCGGTTATTTTCAATAGTGAACCAGTTTGCATCAGTACAGCTACAAGTACCTGAAATGAAGTTACCTTTAATGCTCCCACCTGATGTGTGAGGTTGCTGACTCTGCTGCACGTTCGTCTGCTCCAACTTCGTGCTGACGGTATTCCACATGTCAAACATGTTCAACATATTGCCAAACCGGCTAACACAACATAACACAACACAACATGTTCACTGGAAAATTCTCAAGTGTCAAGACCTTTCGTCCGTACAAAAGTTTCTTACAGCTACTCTGTTCCCTTATAATTTGTATTATTTATTAATTAATATTGCGTTTTCTATAAATACTTTATTAATATAAACTTTCTCAAATGGTCAACTAATGTAAATACGCTATTTGGTTTAATATCAGTCTAAAATTTCGTTCTTAAGGTATGGGTATTTGCTTGGGAATTTAATTTTTAATTCTATTTGTGTTTGACTATTGGTTAAATGCGTATAAATTGATAAAGATTAAGATATTGTCGCTTACTGGTTGAAAATGTTCGTTATTTTTTTTCTGTTTTTCTTTCTCTTCATAGTTCACCGTCCAGCCAGTTTAGTTTTTGAAATTAGAACGCGATGGCATATTTTTTTAATTTTTAACCGCGCGTCATTTTTTTCGGTTATTTTGCCTGCGTTCGAGTATGCACTGGGTTGCAGTTGCAGTGGGGGGTGTTTCGGGGGTGGGGGTGGTCGGAAGCGATGGTGGCTAATGCGCATGTGCGCCATCGATCCTTCGGCACTACTTTCCTTGCTATATGTGCTGTGTATGTTGCTGTATCATTCACTTTGATCTTTCCACAGCTATATGGTCCTTTTGTTATGGAGTGGAGTATTTTTTAGAGTTTCGTAGGTTTAAGCGGTCTTAAATATCTGTCTTAAATGCATTTACAGATTGTAGCGGTTTTAATATATTAAGTAATAAAAAACATCTTTACTTATTAAGCTTATTGATTTTTTTATATGCCTCCCTATTATTTTCATACCGAAAAAAAGGGACGCACATAATTAAATAAAAATCTACTGCAGCATTGGCTTTTCAGACTATAGGTCGATTTGTATAAGATGATGTTGATACATTATATTTAAACGTAAAATAATAATCGGAATTAAATACAGACCTTTTTGAGTCCTTGAACATCTTCATGTACATTTTAGATAAAAACTGAAAATACCTATAACATATATATTTATTATCCATTTTTTTGTAAGCAGCATTTCCAAAAGCTCTAATTAACCCTTCTCCTAAAATAACGTCAACTTAAAAATGCGTATATATTTATGAGCCACGTGTCCTATGTACTGAATAATTGACCCCTTTAAACCCCTTTCGATTATACCCGTTGGGCGGGGGACATTTTCAACCCTTTTCCATAATGATTGGATGTCACGTCACTGACGTTACGTCCCAGTGACATGATAAATAAGTGCGTGTATACACGTCAGTAGTGACATGGTTAATGTAACAATTAAATTATCTGTTTTTTTATATGAATAAAGTAGGTACAGTCGCCATCAGATATCTACGAACGGCCAATATGTCTAAAAATATCTAAACAATCACGAAATATGTATAGAATTTTATTATTTCGAATAAATGTTTTGATTCAGCCTTTTTTTTAAGTAGTCACACTACTATATATAAATTATAAATTGAAAGAGATGTAATATATGAATATTACAATTACAGGAAAAAGTGACCAAGGCCCACGGCGAGCAAGGATGGTATCGACACCAGCGACCTACTACCGCGAAAGCAGGAGGTCGCTGGTTCGACTCCAGTCCTACTCACCGGGGGCCTTGGTCACTTTTTCTGTAATAGTTATATGACTTCTCTATCAATTTATAATAGAAGCTTAGTCAGATATTTATGAGCACATTGGCCACTCCGATATATCTGATGGCGACTGTACTACTCGTAGATTTATCTACACAAACTTTTTGATACATATTTTTATACAAAATTTGCCATAAATCGCCCTTTTACAGAAAAAAAGATACTTAATGACATTCACAAAGGGACCGATCTCGCAATCACTATAAAGAGGGTTTTTTATTTGGCCGCCGCCATTTTTTGTAATTCAGAGGTCCATATAAAAGTTGTCCAGTAACATAACACATTCATAAAGGGTAAAGATTTAAAAAGCTACAGAGTCCGACTACGCTATGTTTGCATCGATTTTGATAGCACAGACTGTAAAAGTGTTAAGTAAACGTCTTAATCTGTATCCTTTGACAAATAAAAATTAAATATTTGACAGTTAATTTGCTTGGAACAGATAACTTGGTTTGACTCTAGATGCGTTGTGTAAACTATTGTATGAAACACAACACGTGACTCGCGGTCGGGCCCCGAAACGCAAGAAATAGAAAGGAAAATCCCCGAAATGTTGCATTCACATGCGCAGGCGACATTACGCAAGATTACGTTACGCGCGCACGCAGGCGTGCCAGCCACGAGAGGTAGCGGGAGCGGAAGTGGAAGTTGACATTTAACGATTCCAGATGAAATCGAATCGTTTATCATCATAAGTGACAAAGGGTTGAGGTTAAGCATTCTTCAAGCCATCAAAATTGCAAAGGGATTTTTGGTTTCGATTTTTAGATATACACATTGTGTTGGTGAAGAAAAATGGCAAAGTTATAGATTTTTTTTACCAGATAAGGAGTTTCAAACTTGTTGTAGAATAATAGCGTTCCTAAATGCCCTTAAAGCCTTTGACCATAGAATAACTAAGGAGAGCAGTTGATATTACCACATTTTACTATTATAACATTCGATTTAAATATAATTAGCCACATTTAATTTGATAGCTAGAAAGGGTAAAAAATGTTATGGCGAAAGCCTGAACTTCATATATTTTTTATTGCCGTCTTTTTGATGGAATAGGTAAGTCAACTACTAATAGGCAATTTAGGTCAAGGCTACCAATATTAAAAGGAAAATATCAGATTCAGTAACGCAATTTCCTTTAATTTATTTATATTTTTTATGAGCCTGCTAGACTGTGACTTGGCCCACGCGAGCCCCAAGTGAAAGTAACTGCCAAAATGTCGAGAAAGCGAGAGAGAGTCTTGATCGATGCCGTAATTATTATTAACCATTATATGAGATATGCTAAACGAGCCGGATGTAACCGGCAATAAAAAAAAGTTAGAAAAAAAGTTTGTCAACTTTTTTTATGCCAGTATGTAGTTTAGCAACGAGTACAGCATAGACGGAAGATTCATCCTTTATCGTAAGTGGTACTATACCAAAAAAGATATATAGGTATCCTATTTAATGCAATTATCAAAATTGGTTAGCTGAACTATAGTTTCGAAGGAAGAATCAAAATAATGAAGACTAAATCGCAAGCGACCAAAGTATGAAAAGTTATTGTGTAAGACGTATTAAATAACAGTATATAGATAGTATGACATACAGGAAAAGCATCGTGGAAACATGAAAGACTGAAAAATTTAAGTAAACCAAAAATAAGTAATTAATAATTTTGTTAAGAAGAAATAAAACGAGTTGTCTTTTTAAAAAGTTCGCTCGTAAAATGTCCTAACGTTTGATGTTTATAATAAAAGCTGTTTGTCTTAGGTCGTACTATAAAATGAAATGTGTTCAAGTAGTCAAGTTTTGTACTTAAAATTGTTAAACCGCTTTTACAAAGGTAGATTCGCTTTTTTTATTTAAGAATTTAAACAGTTGATCTAGTTGCCTATTTCTTTGTATTTCAACTTTTTTTATCACAGTCGACCGGTGGTACCTACAATATATATTTTTTCTCTTATTACTCGCTCGTTTACACGTTTTTCTTTTATAGACCCCATATCAAACCACGTTATCTCTTCTTCTTCTTTTAAATAATGGCTTCTGTCCGAGAGTTGGACAATTTTGCCAGTGTCACGTATTATAAATATTTAAGTATATTATATAAATAGATTAGTATATTGCCACTTGTGCGACTTTGTTCGGTAATTGGCCTTGCTATATGTTAAGTTTATAGCTATAAAACTTCAAATATCGTTTCTCAGGGGGCCAAGATCCCGGGATTGCCGCTTGATGACTAAAGGAGTGACTGAACTCGTTTCAGGATTAATTCTTCATTAGCTGTATACTCCTTCGTTAGTTTACTGCACAATTAGTTATCATAATTACACATTAAACAACATTTTGCAAACGAAAACCAAAAAACTATTCCAGAGACGCCATCGCCATCTTGAGTAACAAACGACAATCGGCGTTATCTCTTAGCAATTGAACTTTGAGTGTCATTTTAAACGTCAAACTTTCACAGTCTGTGCTTTCAAAATCTAAAACTTAGCATAGACGGACTCTTTTTTTAATGCCTATTCATGTGATATCAAAAAAAGGATCCATAAACTTTTTTCCTTCACGGTTATCCAAGCTGGTTAGCAAGTCAAATTTTAAATGTTCTAAGCCTTGCAAAGGTAATTCTTCGTGATCCGAGGACACAGCATCATCAATTGCATGCAATTATACGTAAATTCACGTTTTTTGCTCACAAATATCTTGGGATGTTAGGCGATACTTGCTGGTAAATACAGGACAAAACTTCGATAGGATGTGTCTATGGTTACAAGGGAATGCAAACCGTTAAAAAATATATACAAATAATTGGTTGACCGGTAAATTTCATACAAAATACTTTTTCAGCACTTCTATCTGTCAAATTGATAACTGACAGAGATATTATCATTTTTTTATACATTTTAACGAGCTTTATAAAAAATACGGAAATTAGGCTGATAACAAATAAAGTGGTCTTTAAATCAAGTAAACCAATAAATTGTTAAGTAAGTTTTTTGTCAAAAAAATATTTTTAACACAAGCGTTTATCGCTGACTATTCTTTGGTTTACTGGTAAATTCACGTCTGTATTTCCAAAAGAGGTAGACAGAGCACAATAAGCTACTTTTTACTTCTGGCAGTTCAGTGGCTACACCACGAAAATCGAACGATTGCGGTTTTGTAATTCCATCTCTGTCACACTTGTATATTGGAAAGACAAAAAGGTTTTCCTGTCAATGCGATTTTTCGAGGGTTTAAAGATAACGAAATTTAAAATTTGGAGAACCCATAAAAGGAGTTATATGGCTTCTAAGCATTGGATACCCAATCAGCCGAAAATATGACGCCATAAAAGTGCTACACTTTTTCTTATAGTCTGGTTTGAAACAGAGATGGGCATTAATCGATTGATTTTTTAGTTAACTAATCAATCGATTAAAAATATCAATCGTCACTTTTTAATCGCGATTAATTTAGTTTCAAACTTTGAGACGTGACGTTTCGTGAAGTACCAAGTCTTTAAAGTTTTAACAGCGTTGGTGGTTTTGTTATGAATTTGATGCTTAATGCTTACGTCAGTAAGCTCTTTTTCGTACAAAACATTTATCGTTTGTATATCGTCAATGCAAATTGTTCGCTAATGTCATTTTGACCCACATTTTTGTTAATGCGTCTCAGTGATAATTTGCAAAGCAACTACTCAATTATACTTGGCAATAATATTTTAATAATATAAAAAAAAAAAAAAAAAAATATGACAATGTAATCCAAACATTTCCTTTTACCGACCAGCTGTATAAGTGAGCGAGGCACAAGTTTTGGCGGTACCAACTTTCACTGTTTCGTAACGTATTTATTTTTAGATTGCCATTACCATGTAGCATTTTCTAATATTTGGATATTTCTGTTATTCAGATATATGCAATATAGGAAATCCTAGGTCTTACAACTTAGCCGATTGTTAAGTGTTGATGGAGTTTTGGTTACCTACATTTTGACTTTTTTCGATTTATTAAATAAAAATAGTGTCTATGAACGATGGCTTAACGTTTTTCCAATAATTTTTTATCGCTTTATTTCGGGAATAGAGACAATTTGTTGAATACAGTCATTACAACAATATTATAGCTTAAGTTTGGTGAAAAAGAAATGAAAAATAACTATTTTTGATGGTGTTGAAAAGTATTCCAATCCAAATTTCTATACCTATAAGACGAATGAATTCGAATTTAGAGTTTAAATTCAATTAAATAATCAATTCATACTTAAATTGAGTAAAACAACCACTATTTGGAATAAATATTGGTACTTTCATACAAAATATAAACCCAAACCCCATATACGCGTGAAAGTTTATGGTTTCGATTTTCATTGCGATAACTATAGATAATTAGAGAACAAGGAAAATAGATCTACAACTCAATTGAATGAACGAACGAATGAAAAGTTGACCTAAAAACCGGAGATAACGAATCAAACAAACATTAGTGAAAAACCAAATAGAACGCCCTTCAGAGCGAGAGAAAAAATGTTTCCCAAGAGTTTCCCAACCGTCTCTCTCCGACACAAGGTTAATGTATAGCTGTCTCGCTCGCACGGGTGCAACAAGATCATGCAACTGCATAACCTTGATTCGATGCAATTTCGTGATAGATAATTATGCGGGCTTTTATGGACAGCTGTACATTTTATATAGATTGCGTATTTTTTTACATAAAGCGTTACAAAGTATATTTTATTTTTGTCTACTTTGACAAAATTTCGTCAATTTTTTTTGTAATTTAATCAGTTGTTTTTAATACTCGCAAATATAAAGGCATCAATATAAATAATAAAAAAATAATTAAATATTTTTAGGATAAATTGTAACTGAATTTGTTTGTTGTTGTTAATGTAAGAAAATATGTAACGTTTTGTTTATGATTATAAACAATGAATTTGCACGAAATTTTATTTATTTTTTCTTTGACATCCAACATTTTTCATTGTTTAAAAATATTTATTTAAAAGGGTAAGTATGCAAATGAAGATCGTAGATGCAATTTAAGTAAAATAACAAAAATTTTAACCATAAAATATTTGTTATATTATTCATAATAAATACCTAACAACCTAATATTCATCTAAGGTGATATACTTATATCACTAATTTAAACTTCTAAGTACTTCCTAATTTACTCAAAGTAAAAGTACTTTTTGGGTACTTCCTAATTGAATTATTTTTAATAACATTTTTTTTGTCTCCTAAATTGCTCAATTTTAAATTATCAAAACATTTTTGTCCCTATCACACCACTACAAATCCAAACACAATTTATTTTTTTTCAAAAAAAAACCAAAAATTTACGGTTAACTTACAAAAAATTGTACCGACGAAAAACCTCAACTACACGTCCAAAAGCAATCCGTATGCACTTCACAACACACGCGGGTAATGGCGGCACGGCCGTGCGCAGGCGACGGTACGCGCGTACTGGTGAAGGTGCGCTTGCGCTTTTGCGCGAGGATTCGGACATGGCGCTGAACTATTGATTAAGTTATATACGAAAGCCGAAAAGAAAAAATGCAAAAAAAAATTAAAAAAATCTACAGTCCCTGAATCAAAGTGAACCACATTGATAAAAATGTCCGGGCGGATTTTTATATTGTTGTGGTTTTTTTTTTCGCGTCAGATTTGAACGAAATTTTCTCTTCAAGATGGACCCAATATGTCCCACTAAGTCCCACATTTTTCTAATGATTTACGAAATCGTATGGGAAATTTAGTCCATTTTTTTTGTCGCACATTGAGATTTCGTACCTATCTAGCGTAGAATAAGCAACTCTACCTACCCACCAAATTTCATACAAATCTGACGCGAAAAAAAAAACGAAAACAAAATAAAAATATGCCCGTCTACGAAAATAGTCAATCATTTTTTTGCGACGATTCGGCCGACACGTCGCTTAAATTTTGATGATTAAGTTATATCCGAAGGCAAAAAACAGCAACAAAATAAAAATGCCACGGAATTTTGCAAGTTTTTTAAATGTTTTAGATTGATTTATTCAACAAATTAAACTAAAAAATATTCATACAAACTTTAATCTACAAGACACTACAAGTATAATTAAACTAAAACTTAAAAAAAAACGAAACTAAATAAAAACTAAAATAAATCTAAAACCGGCCCCTGCGGCATTGTCAAATAAAAAAAAAATACAAAAGTACTCAATTATTTTTTTCTTCGAATCTAACCGAAGGAATAATGCCTTTAGCAAATGCCGAGAAATGAAGAAGAAACTGAAGAATTAACATGTGTCGCTGAAGTATTATACATGTCTGATCTTATTAATTTATTAAATAGTAAAAACATTTTAAAAAATGAGTAGTTATGGTACAACAGGACTAGTATACCACGAGAATAGGACGATCGAAAATGTGTATATCCGTCTTCGTCACACTAGCTGTGTTGGAGACAGGTTGGAGTGATAAAGAGGTTTTTCCTTCAATGCCTAATTTTCGCGTTAACCTTGCTAAACATAGGGATGGGACGTAAAAGTTAAATGCATGACCCTTTTTATTGAAAAATATTTTGAAGACAAAAAATTTTGCGTGTGTGGAAAAAACTTTTCGTTTTCGTGGTTCCGTGGTTAAGTTACCTCTACCTACCTTAAATCTAAAATAGGTCCTTGAGGCATTGTACCTAGGATGCTGGCGGCATTTTCGTGTTGTATCGCAATGCTGATACGTTGTGCGAGGAAGCCACCAGCTCTTCGGTCACCAGAAGATTGTAGTCAAATGCTTACCTATTTCTCAAAAAAAATATATTAAAAGATTTTGACTAAATTAAACAAGAAGATTGCATAGATTTTGATATTAGAGTCGAACGTTCTATAAAATTATGACGTTTACGTAACACTTTCACAGTGTCTGCTAATAAAATCGATGCAAATTAGCTTAATCGGACTCTTTTAAATACACGGCTGCTTCAAAAATTGACACAAAAATAGCATATGACACAACACTGCAACGTTATATCCCGTCTGAAACTGAGAAGCAGCAATTGGCGTCTCTTTTTTCAGAATAAATGAATCACAAGTTAAAAATACTCACTCATACACATGCCCTATAAAATGCATAATCTCATAACGCCTCAATGTAAAGGAAACAAACAATTTCTCATTCAAAAAAGTGAAGGCACGCAAGAACTCAAAGGCTTTTAAAAAAGCTGAGGCCAAGCATATTTTGAAAAGTAGAATATGCAACCTGCACTACATGACACAGGCCTAGCACAAGCGCGAGCGCAAGCCGCAAATTTTTTGTATGAAAATTACCGATAATTTACCGGTTAATCGGCAATTCTTATACAATTGTTTACCGGATCGCATTTCTTATGTGTTAACTCTTTTTCGGGGCTGATTTTCTTTGATCTTTTCAATTATTTTAGTAATATCTACAAAATATTAGAATAAGGGATGTCTCACACTAGAATGGGGCGGGATGGGAGATCTATCAGTTTTTATAGAAAACGCCACGTGACTGACATCCGAGGGCTCCGAGCTATCACGTGATTCTTTCTATAGAAATTGATAGATCGTCCCGTCCCGCCTCGTAATGTCCCATCCTATCCCGTCCTAGTGTGTCATCCTTAAGTTTACTTATTTCCATTATTAATGTTATGATAAAGAATATAAGAGCCAAATTTGGCAGCTTTAAGATTGTTTTCCTTAAAAATCGCACAATGAAAATCGGCCGGTCTTTCTAATCCTAAAAAAAGAAATATAGAAATTTGGCTGTACGTGAGATAGTTATCTTGAAACATTGAAATGTGTTGGATGGGATTTTGTTATTTTCTATTCGCTCAATAGTTATAAAGAAGCATCAAGCCCTCCAGCCCTTTATAAAATCAAGAAGCCATGCCAAAACCTTTCAACCATTTAAAATTAGTTTGTTTTGACAGTTTAAAAGCAGAAAGTTGCACTTCTCAAGCCGCATCAATCACATTCAGAACAATATTTTTCCTACTGATATTTTAATAAGATACTTAAGAAGTGTGACAGTCATTGAAATGTTATTTTTCATTTAGTGAAGGTTTTAACAGATGTTATTTTTTGTTGTATAAAAATATTTAAGTTTAGTTTAGTTTTAGTTCATTTATTTCACGAAGAAAATTATATATACAATTTAGTGTTAATGTCAAAGTATACAAATTCTCATCATGATCGTCAAATAGAACAGAAAATATAAATAGGTACAAAGCAAGATGTCATAATTAAATAATAAAAATGTGTACAAAACATTATTTGAAGTCAAGCTAAAAAAACTTAAAAAGCTTAAGAACTTTTTAATTGAGAAAGCATACTACAATGTAAATGACATATATAATTGAAATGTATACTTGACATATATAATTACCTTTTGTGTTTTTTTTTATTGTTACTTTATTTTTATTGGTATTTTAATTTTTAATTGTAATGATATTGTGTATTTTAAATTTAATTTATTTTTATTATTCTTGACATGTGTTTTATGACATTAAAGATTTTGAAACTTTGAAACTTTGTTTACTATTCAGCATCGTAAGTTCTTTCAATCCTACTAGGAGAAAAAAGAATCATAATATTAAAAAAAATAGAGGCTGATGCAGAAGGCGGTAATACTGGACACTGCGCGCATAGTCTGATGGTTTCTCTCTTTGCGGCCTTAACCACCGGCAGCCTGGGCCCTGCCCTGCCGGTGGCACCCTAAGTTAGATTTTATATAATGTATATTTGTTTTTGTATGTTGTTTTGTATTTGACCGAGTGAGCAAAGCGAGCGAAGCGTCTCAGTTTCAACTTGGGCAAAAATGCATTCGTGTGTCTGTCCATTTGTCCTCTACAGGGCGCAATTATCAACCATGTAAACAAATTTTTAAATTAATTTTTTGTCGATTAAATTTTTGGAAATTTTGAAAATGGCAGGAATTGGTACAAAGGTCCTAAGAGCCAGACCCTCCAAAGGCGCTTACAATCTCTGTGCCAATACCAGTATCATCTCGCGAGTTCTACAATTCACAGAGCTAGTTTATTTTTATATACGTTTTGTAAATAACCTAACCTAAGGAAGAAAATATATGCAAAATGTGGGCAACAGTCAAAAAATCTCGCGCTCATCAAATTGTGCCCGCGTTACCCTGCCATAGATAATAAAATATTCAAATCTGCAAACTGACCCCTTCCCACCATTAGAATAGCAAATTAAAATAGAAACCGGTCCGGGGGTTCGCAAATAAACCGGATCACCGTCCAGTTTACACCATTGTCCTGACGTGTATACACGCAGACGTATATGGACGTCATTGTTGGAGACTTGACGATAGTGTCATGTTTCGTGGATATGCAATTTTCGCGAAGGGTTTGAAGAAATAATCAAGATTTTAATTTGAATGTACTTAATTAAAAGACGAGTTTAGAACTTTTTCTATGGGTTATTCGACTTTATCTTGTCACTAGTTGCCATGGTTACGGTTTTATGGCATAAAAACTTCAGAAATAATGTTTTTTGGGAGTTATATTCTTTTTCGATGATCCATCTACCAAGCATGTCAGTAGAACACACAACTGTGCTGCATTTGTCCCCCAGGGCAGAATAACAATAAGAAATACTTGATTCTCCCTTATGCCAAAATTATTAAAAACTTTCATATTCTAGAAGTGGCAATTTTTTGCTTATTTACAAGCTTTTATTTAACATGCGTACGTGTTGAAATTAAACACATTAGAACGGATTAATCGCGTTTATTAACACCATGACCCGTTTCGAGCACCTAACTTAACACAAGTAGTTTGCACAAGTAACTTTGTTGATTGACGGGGAGAATTCGCATTCCCTCAGTCATCAAGTCATCATCTTAACCCTGTGAAAACGAGTGCTGTAAAGGGATCGAAGCGTAGGGTAATGGTGTTAATAAACGCGATTAATCCGTTCTAAAGTCTTTAATTTCAATGAATAACAATCGCGGTAACAGATTATTGTCTTATTAATCTTATTATGCGTATGTGTGTTTGTTAGGGTCAAATCTTGCAAGATTTGACTAACTTCCCGTTAATCTAATAAGATACTTCACATGCTTGTGAAGGTTGGATGACAATATTACAATCTTATTGCTGGCCATACACGTTCGAGCATATCCGGCAGTTCTGCCAATAAATGTATGGGAAAGTCTGACAGATGTCCGACTGACGTACTCACTGGAGATCTGACGGATTGCTCGAATGAATATGGTACACCAAAGTCCAGTCCTTTTTGTGCCTTTCGGGGTCGAAACTCGAAACTCTTGGTCGCAGTCATAGCGCACGCAAGTTTTTCGTAGAAATCGCGAAACGTCTGGTTGATGTTACTGGTGACCGCACTGGTGGCTTCCTCGCACAACGTATCAGCATTGCGATACAACAAGGTGATGCCGCCAGCATCCTAGGTACAATGCCTCAAGGCAAGGACCTATTTTAGATTTAAGGTAGTTAGAGGTAGCTAGGTAATTTA
This sequence comes from Lathronympha strigana, assembly GCA_949128165.1. NCBI lineage: Eukaryota > Metazoa > Arthropoda > Insecta > Lepidoptera > Tortricidae > Lathronympha > Lathronympha strigana. Next base: position 7,608,918 of record OX421926.1, on the reverse strand, counting down.
TGCTTACTGTATATATTTTGAAAATAAATGTTATTTAATAGTCGTCAGCGATAAAAACTTGTATTTTTTTAATTCTATTTAATATCGAAATATACCGAATAAAATCGATGAACGATGTTTTTACGGAGGGCACTTGTTTAACCTAAGCACGCAGTTGAATCTTGCAAATAATGTTCAAGAACATAGTGATTCATCGAAAATTGCTACTAATGTATCACGAATACATTAATGAGGAGTAGTAATTACTACTTATAGTTGTGGAAGCCTTTGTTCGAGAATATCCTTACTCATTGTAGATGCACATCCCTTCCGAATGGAGCTACCGTATTGTCTCACCAGGCGGCGCCACTCACGCGTGGGTCCTGTGTCAATATGAGATAATTGTCAAAGTGACGTTTGAAATGTTCCCGCAGGACCCACGTTCTACAAAAATGAACAATCAATTTAAAACTTTCACAAGTTTTTGAAGGAGTTTGAAAGTTTTCATCTACTGACATTTTCATTCGGTGTTATGGAAGTTTTGCTACTGTTATGCTAAGCACTAGTACTTATACAATATAAGCTTAAAAATATTGATATCTACTAAACAGACGCTATGTATAACTAGTGCCTACGACAAATCGTGGGTTTAGTTGCCAAAGCAGACGCCAGGCTCCCAGAGCCGTGATATAATCAGGGAAAACGCCAGAAAGAATTGAAAGAACTAAGGCAAACAAGCATACAGCGCGCCTGATGGAAAGCAGTCACCGTAGTCTATGGACGCCCGCAACTTCGCATACGCGTTGCCGACCCATTAATTGTACACTCCTTTTTTTAGGAACCCCATACTGTAATGCTTTAGTGCTGTTGTTGGTTTCTTTTTGCATAAAGGATGAGACACTAGGACGGGACGGGACAATCTGTCATCTATAGAAAGAGTCATGATATCTCGCAACCCTCGAATGTCACTTGAAGCTTTCTATAGAGACTAACAAATCGTCCCGTCCCGCCCCGTCCCGTCCCGTTCTAGTGTGAGTCCTTTAAAGGACCACACACAATAGTCAGGAAATGTATGACTCAATAAGGTTAGCCAAACTAAAATTTTGCGACTACGTCACGAAGTAAAAGTCCAAACAAGCATACTTTCCCCTTCAATATTAAGCACCTAACCAAACACTATGTGGAAGGATGTGTAACCTTATTTGGTTAAACACATACATAGGTCATGTCTATTACTTTCAATTTGGTATAGGTACTGCTATTTTCTAAGCTTCATTAGCTAAAAACTAAATTTTGTAATCGTCAATCGTGTATACAGTTTGTAAATCGAATACGGGCGAACCTCTTAACGGTGGTTAGTATAGCACATAAGAAATGTAATTAGGTAACTTTTAAATGGAATTGCAATTAAAAATATTACCATAGAAAATAATTGGGCCCGCAATGTAATGCAAACACACTCGCGTTAAACATTCGTTGACAACTGTCAGCGTCAAATATTTTATGGGCGTTTTTATTTTTTGTTGTACAAAAAACTTTTCTTTTTAATATTGTTTTTGTATTCAGAATCGCTAGCTCTTTCAATCCTAGTAGGAGAAAAAGTGTCCTAAATTTTCCATACAAATTTTAAACTTTCCATCGACGCCACCATACTAAGTGGTAGCGAAATGGAAAACAAATCTTGAGACACTTTTTTTCTCCTACTAGGATTAAAAGAGCTCGCGATTCTGGCATAATTACTGGTCTTAAAACTTGTCTTTACGAATACTTGAACAGCCGTACAAGTAGACAGAACCTAACCCCAAGGCGCCAAAACACTCGGCGAACACGGTAACCTAATTTCAGTGATAACGGGTGATAACGGGCTATCTCGGTCAATGTACGATAGTATATAGTGGTAGATAGATATATACTTGTGCCGGTACTTTGCTTATGGATAGCCTGTCTATGGACTATATGTATGACTATTAAAATATTTATATCTATATACACGGTGCCCGTGAGCATTGCGAGAGATTTTAACAGCGTATTCCTGAGGCTAAAAGAAACAAATAATGTCATGACTTTTGGTCATTTCGACCAAAACAAAAAAAACCTTTTTTATTCGTGATTTATATGCTTTAATGCATGCTAAGTAAATTTCATTTAGAAAAAAACCACTTAAAACACAAAAAAATATTTTTGTAGAGCCGAGTTTTGCAAAGACATCACAGTGTCACTTTGAAGTCTGTCAAAAATCATGTCTAGACTAGACCACAGAGTAGCATTCACATTCCAAAACGCGTTATTTACCGAGTGGCGATAAAATTATGTTTAAATAAAAATTGCAATTATCTCAGAAACTAGCCCTAATCCAATGCACGTATGACATTTTTGTTTCCTTTGGCCTCAAGAATATGCTGTTAAAATCTCTCGCAATGCTCACGAGCACCGTGTATCCACACTAGAACCTGGGGCGAGACGATCTGTCAATTTCTATAGAAAGAATCACGTGATAGCTCGGAGCCCTTGGAGGTCACGTGACCTTTTCCATGGTAACTGACAGATTGGCCCGACTCAGTCACATCCTGACCCATTCTAGTGTGAGTCATCCTTTACCCTTCAACCTATACTTTAAAAAGAAATTAAGTAAGTACAAATGTTATTTACCTCAAAGATATTAATTTACCAATTTTTTTGACATTCAATAGAACTATTTACCCCCATTGTTCACACTCGTGTGTAATGTGATATATTGCGCACGCGTGCAATTATATTGCATTGCCTACTATATCTACTTCCTTTCCTGTATACCTATAGCTATAAGTAGTGTGTAAATTGATATGCCTACTTCCTTAGTTTAATCAATATTAAAAATTTGGGTTCCATTTTGTATTTATTTTCCGCACCACTTTTGCCATTGCAGGCTTGGTATAATCGATTTTCGCCGAATGTTAATGTAGCAGAAAGATAATGTGGCATAATGCACAGCATTTCGAATACTATTATATCCAAAAGTTAAAAACTAAAATGTTTTGCGTCATTAATTTGGTACACCGTGTATATTCGTTCAGAAAAACAAATTGACACTCGTTTTTATTTTCTTATGAAAATTAAATATTTCCATAATTAATTATATCACTCATTGTCAAGTTATTTACAGCTAATAGCTTACCGTCGGGCTTGGTCGATTTTTGTAAAATTGTCTTTTATTATAATACCTTGAAATTAAACACTTTAGAACGGATTAATCACGTTTATTAACACCATGACTCTACGTTTCGAGCCCTTTACAGCACTCGTTTACTCAGGGTTAAGACACACAGGGAGTCATCATCTTAACCCTGTGAAAACGAGTGCTGTAAAGGGCTCTAAACGTAGTCATGGTGTTAATAAACGCGATTAATCCGTTCTAAAGTGTTTAATTTCAATGAATAACAATCGCGGTTTCAGAAGACAATATTATGTAATACCTATTTATAATAAAGGTATGTCTACATGTATGATACTCATAATATTTAATATGTATGAAGTATAAAAATATGTGTATTATAGGTATTCTCAATGAATATACCAATTAATATCATACAATAGTAATTTGAGAAGAACTACATGACACGTGCGCATAGCGTTATCGATTTTCATGACTAATGTGCAATGAATTTGAATTGAACGCAAAATACCCAGTTTACTTGCTTATTAATTATGTAAAATGCTTTCTACGCATATTTACCAATAAAAAACAAATGAAAATCACCAATTGGCAAGTAATCAGACGCAAAATGTGCTTGTAGTAAAAGGTACCATTTTGCCGATTGTTGATATGGATTAATTGCTTATTTAATCTATACCGAGTCAGCGCATAGATATAGAATAAAACAACGGAAGAATTTCAATTTCTATAGAAAGAATCACGTCTGAGTTCGGAGCCCTCGGAGGTCACGTGACGTTTTCTATAGAAACTGACAGATCGTCCCGTCCCGGTCACGTCCCGTCCCGTTCTAGTACGAGTCATTCTTTATACCGGGTTACTCACGTCAATCCACACACATATTTATGGCGGATACTCACAGGAGTTTTCTGTTTAATTTTAAACAATATCTGCGTATTAAGAAGTTAAGAAGCTTACTTACTCGTGGGTTCCATGTCCAATACCCGAAAAACATTTTTCGAATACCGTTCGGTGTACCATATTTTCTGTTGAACTTACCTGAAATAGAAAATAATTCAATTAGTTGAAAGGATTTCTCAATCGTAGTTACGATGAAGGATGACTCCCATTAGAACGGGATGGAACGGGACGGGACGGGAAAATCTGTCAATTTCTATAGAAAGCGTCACGTGACTTCCGAGGGCTCCGAGCTATCACATGATTATTTGTATAGATATTGACAAATTTTCCCGTCCTGCCCCTTCCCGTCCCGTGCTAGTGTGAGTCATTCTTAACAGTTTGTGGTAGGCTATTCTGAGATTTCTGAGGTAGACTTTTATTGTTTTCAATATATTTCTCTAATTTATATGCAATATGTTTAAAATAATAATCCACCGTATAGGTATACGTCGCACAGCTGGGCACAGCCCTCCCTTCAAGAATGAGAGGACCCAATTCCTCTCGCTTTTTAAGTATATGATTTGAAATAATAAAAAAGTATGTATTTTGTCATAACTTCATAAGGTTTAAATTAATCTTTCGCTCAATAATTATCGACAATGTTCCATAAACCAATGGAGAATCAGACTCTCTTTTAGCTATCTACGCAAAAAGAGATGGGAATAACTTGTACAATGTACTTGACCTTTGCCGCGAAAGCAGGAGGTCGCTGGTTCGATCCCAGCCCTGCTGACAGGGGGCCATGGTCAATTTTCCTGTAGTATATGACATCTCTTTCAATTTATTATCTTGTTCTTCTTATTATTTGGTTTGCCAGGCTATACTTATGTAAGGTTATGCGAGGTACAAATTACAGTAGAACCTCGATTTTACGAACTCATTGGGACAGACTCTAGTTCGGATTGTCGCGAAATCTGGGTTTTTGTGACTACCTATATAAGAAAATCAATGATCTTTAATATAAAAACAATAGATTAAAATTGGACGCACGTTGTAAATGGGAAGAGATATCATATACTACTGACAGACGCGGCCGTGATCGGGTAGCCCAGTGGTTAGGGCATCTGCCGCTAAAGCAGCAGGTCGCTGGTTCGATTCCAGCCCTGCACACCGGGGGCCTTGGTCACTTTTTCTTTAGTATATGACATCTCTTTCAATTTATAATTCATATATAGAAGTGTGTTGTGTGTACAAAATGAATCAAAACATTTCATATTCATGCTTTAGGTACTTGGATGCAAGTATTAACAATATTGAAAAATGTCGATATTTTCTTAAAGTTTCAGTCTTCTGATTAAATAAAATTCGTAGTCCCTAAGTACTGAGTGCGTTCGGATAGTCAAGGTTCTACTATATAGGAAGGTACCTTTCTAAAACACACGAATTCAGTTAGGTAGGTGCTTTAACTTTACAAAAGCTAAATTGTTACATAACACTCACCTTTACGCAATCTCATCTCTGCAAAAACGACTGTTTTAGTGTCTAAAATTCTAGTTAGACCTAACCAATCAAAACGACGGACCTGACACAAAGCGGTACCTATTACAAAACATGTTATAGCACTTAAACATATCTAACTTAACTTGAACCGTTCTTATACAGCCCTTATAAGTAAAGGTAGGTCTTGATACAGTTGGGTTCGAAACCATTTTAAGATGGATAATATTCTGTAGTTTTTACCAAAGGTTGCGGGTCTTCGAAATCTGGACGGTCAAACAGGTTTGTAAAGACTAACGGCGAAGCATCCCGGACTCTCGCACACAGAGACTTTCACATCTACGTCACACAGACGCGATCAGCTGTGAGGGAACTGTGTCAAACAACGGTTCCAACGGTACCCGGCGAAAAAGCGACGCTACTCGACGGCAGATGGCGCTGTTGTCAATTTACGTTTACAGTTGGATAATTGGTAATATTGCGCTGTTTTTCAAATGGCTAGCCATTTTAATTCGACATATTTTAAATTCTTAGGTTAGAGTGGTATTATATGTACTTAGATTTAAATCGAATTAAAACTAAGTAAACAGTTAGATTGAGATGACGAGTCTTTAACCTCGGTTAATTACTTTTAATTATTGTAATTGCGTTCTCAAGGCTATTAAGCACTGGATGCGAGCTAGACAAGCAGAATACGGTTAGACTAGTCCCTATATGTGTCACGCGGTTGCAGCTTTTGCTCAATAGATGGCGTTAACGGTAAGCAGAAGTGCACTGCGGACGTTTAATGTTTATTTATGTTTTTGTCTGGTAGACGAACATTTCATACCTGATTTCTGTAAGTTGTAAATGATAACTTTTGAAGGTTACTTGCACGTAAAACATGTAAAATGTCGTTGACCATTTTTTTATTTGGAATTATTAATCCGATGTCAAACAAAGGGAGCAAATTTAAGATTCCAGCTCTCGTTTTTTTGATATATACCACGTCGTGGTAAACAAGCTTACGGCCCGCCTAATGGAAAGCAGTCACCGTAGTCTATGGAATAATGACCTCCTAGCCTAGTTCCGAAGCAGGAGGTCCCGGGTTCGAATCCTGGTCAGGGCATTTATTTGTGTGTTTGTCACGAATATTTGTTCCTTAGTTATGAATGTTTTTTATGCATTGAAGTATTTATATTTATATTATTTATCTATCTATTATATAATTCGTCGTCTAGTACCCACAAGCACAAGCCATATTGAGATTATCGTGGGACTAGGTCGATTTGTGTAAGATTGTCGCACAATATTTATTTATTTATCATGGACGCCTGATGCAACTCCAGAGGTAACATATACGCATTAAATGAAACGGTGTCAAACAATGACATTTCGGAAATTGTATTAAGTCTTGATTTTAATTATTGATTTCATGAGATAATAAATGTGAGTCTTTTGTGAGAATTAGAAAAATGTTCTATTTACGACAATAAACTTTTTTTTTTTACATATAGAAAAGAACCCGAACACTCCCCGCCCGGTATTGTTCTGAGGACGCTGGTCGCGGTGACCCCCTGGACTGCGTGGCTTAGCCTCTAGGCACGAAAAAAGCCTGCCCGGTGGTCACCCGAGACGTCTATTGGTTACCAGCCATATACGTTTGGGCATATCCCCCAGATCTGCAAAACAATGTATGGGCAATTTATCTGGGAGATTCCCGGCGAACATACCCACTATGGTGATTCTTATCTTATAAAATGATAGAGAAATTCATTTATTTTCAAAATATATGCAGTAAGAGTAACTACCTAACTGCCTAGCTGCCTCTGCCTACCTTAAATCTAAAATAGGTCCTTGAGGCATTGTACCTAGGATGCTGGTTGCTGGCGGCATTTCCTTGTTGTATCGCAATGCTGATACGTTGTGCGAGGAAGCCACCAGCTCTTCGGTCACCAGTTACATCAACCAGACGTTTCGCGGTTTCTACAAAAAACTTGCGTGCGCTGGGACCCCATGGACAAAATAGTACTCTCTGCGCAGGCTCATGTTTATTACGTTTAAAAATTTCGTCGCTTTCAGCCGCTCCGCCCGCTTTTACATTACTTCGTTGGAGGTGCTGTTTAAATATTTTAAAAATCGGTTCCTTCTTAACGTGAGCTTAAAAGTAAAAAATGAGTGTGTAATCCGTTACTTTCTCTGAGCTAAGGTCAAATGTTATTGAACTTAGCTTTAGGTATATTTTAGGAAAGTTGGTAATTTCTAAGAAATTGCAAAGAAAGTAACATTGAAAGTTTACTGAATAGTGATTCAACTGAAGTTTCTTTAAAGAAGCACTTGAAACATTTTCAAAGGAACGAGCAAAGCGTGTTCTTGAGTCTACTTGTACAGTCAACCAATTGGAAGCCTAGGCCACTGAGGACCGATTTTTGAGATTCGAACGCTCGAATAATTCATTCGAATGTGAATAAAAACGAACTAAAAAGAAACTCCACTAGCCTTTCCAGTGATAATTCCAGTGACTTTCAAAAATACGAACTACGGTATCATGCGAATATAATCGTGACAAATTTTCACGTGCGATTATTTTCGATCACTTGTTTTTGTATTCGAGCGTTTGAATCTGAAATTTGGTTTAGGTTCTAGAGCGGCTAGGGAATTGGTTGACTGTATATTCTGTTTGTAGGGACCGATTTGTGAAATTCGAACGCTCGAATACAAAAACAAGTGATCGAAAATAATCGCACGTAAAAAATTTTCACGGTTATATTCGCATGACACCATTGTTCGTATTTTTGAAAGTCACTGGAATTATTACTCGAAAGGCTAGTGGAGTTTCTTTACTTCATTTTTATTCACATTCGAATAAATATTCGAGCGTTCGAATTTCAAAAATCGATTTGTATATTTGTTCGATGATAACTCGAGTATCTTTAATCGGATCCTTATGAAAATTGGCAGATGATTAGAATAAATTAATAGAATTTTTATATTCAAATATGAGCCCAATCGGTCAAACGGTTGCTGAGATATAGGAGTCGTAAGTTCACATTCGGGGCGACCCACTAGATATTAACTGCGGTCCCCTTTCTCCCTAAACCGTGTTATATGTCATGAAATCGCTAAAAGAACTAGCTATACATTTAAAAACATTATTATCAACTGAAACCGTACAAGACAGTCCATCCAGCCAAATTCGATATCCAATTAAACATATCAGCTAGTGTATCAAATTACGTCGAAAATGCCCACAATATTACCTACAGTCATGGAGCTTCCATAGAGTAAGTAATATTAATATTTATAATTTATTTTCAAGGATGACTCACACTAGGGCGGGACGGGACGGGACGGGGTGATCTGTCAATTTCTATAGAAAGAATCACGTGATAGCTCGGAGCCCTCGGACTCACGTGACGTTCTCTATAGAAGCTGACAGCTCGTCCCGTCCCGTCCCGTTCTAATATAAGTCATCCCTTTGGCTCCATTTTTATAAATGGCGTATAGTCTTATATAAACGACTTTTAAAAAGGAACAACGATATCCTTCCACTTTAAGATTTCATGAAAAATCTATTCATTCATATAATTGTATGGTTATTTAATACAAAAAAAAAGCAAATCTCATTTCGTATCAGGAGCCTTAACATGGCGCCTTAGCGCAATTCAGTTTAGGTTCAGGGGTCTTACCATGACGTCTTAACACGATTCAGTTTGGGCTCAGGTATGAAAGCGACTCAGTTTAAGTCGTCTACTGAAACGCGTTAAGACGTCATGGTAAATGGTAAGGCCTCAGCTAATCCCTAAACGGAATCGCGTTAAGAAGATATGGTAAGGCGCTAGGCTTTTGACTATTTAGTCAACCGGATTGGTACCGTCTGTAAATTTTTTTTAAATGTCTGCCGATTTATGCGGAAGAGGGGAGTACAAATAACTATGTCAGATAAACGTCCGTCCATACAATGAACATGATCGTTGGTCATATGGTAAGCACACATGAGTTGTACATATCCGTAGGCGGGTTTCTAAAGTATGTCCGTTTCGCTCCTGCCAGAGTAGTGGTAGGGGCGAGACGGACATACTTTAGAAACACGCAGTCGCTAACACTTACGGTTAAATATTTCTCATGGTAAACACATTTGGCGAGATGCAAACACTATCACGCAGTCGCTATCGGGTAAGGGTCCGTAGAACTCATGGTAGCACAATAGTACATTACTGCAGAGGCCGTGAAGTAAGAGATTGCAGGACGAGTTTGTGGTAGACCGGATTAAACAAGTCCTGCAATCTCTCTTCCGGCCGAGGCTTGTATAGTGCTTTTCTCAAACATTGTAAGGAAATATTAAATTTAAAACAACTACTAGGTAAATAGGTTGATAAGGAAAAAAAAGGTTAATTTGCCACCTTTTTTATTTTTTAAATATGCAATTTGAATTAGCTATTCGAGCACCATGTTTAACCGCACATAAATATACATAGAAACATAGAATTTGCTTTTTTAATGTCGCAAGTATCTAGTGGTCGTTGGCTGTATGTAATTTTTCCTTTGTCAGTTTAGTGTTAGTACGCAAATTTAAAAAGTTAGAGCAGCGGACAATAATGTTTCGTTCATACTTACGCCATACATTACTTCACGGCCGCCGGCCAAGAAGTAAATGGGGGGAGCCGTAAACAAGGAACTTCATGTCTTCATTTCGTGACATAAATGCATACATTTACGATCATGTTTGAGAAAAGGTATTTTTTTTTAATACAACCATAGATTAAAAAAAAAAAATACTCTGTGATACAACATATGGGCATTTTAATTTTTTTTATCTCTATTCTACTCAGAATCTCTAGCTCTTTCAATCCTAGTAGGAGAAAAAAGTGTCCTAAATTTTCCATACATTTTTCAAACTTTCCATTGCGCTACCGCCATACTAAATAGATATCTATGAAATGATGGTGGCGAAATACAAATCTTGGGACACTTTTTTTCTCCTACTAGGATTGAAAGAGCTCGCGATCCTGAATAGTGAACAAAAAAAAATTCAAATTTTCAAAAAAATATTTTTGTAGAACAAAAAATAAAAACGCCCACATATAAGTAAGTAATTTTTTTAGCAGTCATTGTTATTTTTTGCTCAAAATATCGATAAGTCTACGACCTGGCAATGACCTAATTTTAAAGGTGAAGTGCAGTATATCTGAATTTCAATATTCCCAATACTCCATCCTTTTTTCAAATGCACAAACAAGTTATATTTACGCGCGTATTCCTGTATTTTTTTTAATTTGAATACCGTTATTTGCCCGATAATTCTTCATATATATTTTTTCTTATGTTTATTTAGGGACTTTATACTTACATAAGATTATGCGGATTAAGCCAGTCCCATCGTACCTTAAACTTGAGTAGGTACTATAGCGTTCAGAATTGCATGGGCAATTTATGAACGAATTCATTCATACACTGCCCATGCAATTCTGAACGCGTGTGTTCATCATCTAATTCTTCATCATGATCAAGAATTAAATTTGGATTGTCCCACAGTATATTTATATTTATTTTACTTATATTTATACAGTTTCATGGCACCACAGACTTGTAAAAATATAGAAATATAAATTATTTATTTGGTTCACATAAAAAAAAAACTTTATCTATTTACATCTTGTACAAAATATCAGAGAGAACCAAAACGGATGCCACTCAGCATATTCCGATGCTAGGATACAATAAGATACTTAGCCATGGCGCTGGTTTTCAGGACACCCATGAAAAAAAAGTATACAAGAGCCCATGCCCGAAAATGTAATACAAACTAAGTATCTTGAAGCACGGTACGTTTATCAGGTGTTCATGTGTATGTGATATTAATTTTAACTTGCTACCTTTACGTGTTTCCGAAAAAAGGGTCTTGAGTCTCGACAGACAGACGGACGGACAGCAAAGTGATTATAAAGGTTTCCTTTTGAGTTACGGAACCCTAAAAATAGTACTAATATTTAAGAAAAACGGTAAAGATAATCTTAGTCTCGAAAGTGTCTCTCAAAAAAAAAGGATGCTGTTGTTTATAAATCAAATGGCGATGTACACAACTGCATAGCTACGCAGCTATACATATAGCTACAATGATGGCAGGCTCCGTAATATAGGTCAGGGATGCAAGTCCTATTTAGGTACGCACCGGGAATATTGATTTTAGCGTTCTACTGTAGCCTAGGTTCGGGATACCTAGGTGTAGGTTAGTGACCTTTGAAAAAAAACGAATGGTAGGTATATAAATACTCATGACTATAGCGACCCGCTCCGACTTTGCAAGGGTTATTATTATAAATATAAACCTTTCTCTTGAATCACTCTATCTCTTTAAAAAATCCGCATCATAAATCAAAACCCGTTGCGTAGTTTTAAAGATTTAAGCATATATACATTGGGAAGCGACTTAGTTTTAACTTATGTAGTAACAAGGTAAAATAAATGGAAAAATTGGAGAATATTATATAAACATTATTACATTTAAAAAATTAACAGTATCTAGGAAAAAAAGTAAAATGCCGTATGATTATTCACACCGTAAATGTTGTTAATTCATTTTACGTACCATAGCTCTCTAAAATAGTACAAAATGTAAAAAAAAACCGGTAAAAAAGCTTCTGAGAAATCGCATGATTTTATTTTTTCTGTTTTCTGTTTCTGTTGTTGTCCCAAAGGTTGGCTCGTAAAGAATGCATTTAAGCATTAAGGCCGCCATTTGTAATAAAGTTTAAATTAAGGAAAAATACACTAATTAAGGGCGCGGTTTATAAATAAATGACGGTAGATGGATGCACAAATACATAGCTATATAGCTACGTAGCTATATGTATAGCTATAACGATCGCAGGCTCCGTAATATAGGTCAGGGATGCAAGTCTATTTAGGTACGCACCGGGACTATTGATTTTAGCGGCAGAGCTGAAGCCTAGGTCCTGAGTGCACGAGTGCCTAGGTGGAGGTTAATGACCTTTGCTGATACGCCTTGCTTCAATGATAAATGATAAATATCTTTATTTTTCAATGTAGGCACATTACAATGCACTTATGAACGTCAAAAAAAAAAAGCTACTACCGGTTCTATCCCTACACCACAGCCCGAGAAGATTATTACCGGCAAGAAACTCGGCGGGACTTATATTTTCAAAAGAAATTACAAAAGTAGTAAAAACATGTACAATATGTAACCATATCAAAAGAAAATAGTGAAACAGAAAGACAAAAAAAAGAATAAACAAAATAAAACAAAATTAAACGGTTTTACACGATATACACAACAATTGATATGATTTCTTTCGTGAACTGTATCCTTCACACTGAAAAGGCTATTTTTTTATTTATTTATGCTGCAATATGAGTGTAGCTTAGCGATTATGAGTTAAATGTAAATACATATATAAATAAAAACTTATACTTAACAATCATATTACTAGTGATTTGCCCTGAATGTGAACTCAAGACCTCTATATCTCAAAATCTATAAAACAGACTAGTAGACACTGGAGTGTTATTTGACGTACCGAAACTAGAAAATGCAAAACCGGCTATGATTTGTATGAAAACCGGCTATAACCGGTTAAGTCCATACAATCTGCCCGTTTTCGCATTTCCTAACCAAATCTGACTCAATTTTCACGGATTTGCCTATACATAAACGTAAAGTATTGATGTACATACTAATTTGAACATGGCTGAGTTCAACTCGGACGTGGCGGGGACGACCTGAAAATGCAGCGACCTTGAGTCTGCGAATATAGGTCGTAAATACCTGCGCAGTGCAAGCCTACTGTTTACAATCCTGGCGAATCCAGTGCAATAATATGTGAACACACACTTGTACAGTCAAGGAATTTTATTGGCGACCCATTTCGCATACTTTCCTTTGTATTTCAATACAGTTTGACAGGACTGTAAATCTTCTACGAAAAACTTGCGTGCGCTGGAACCCCATGGACCTAGAGTTTCCACATAATTGCAAATTTACATAATGGTACAAAAAGGAACTCTCTGCCCAGGCTCTTATATTTATTACGTTTTAAAATTTCGGCGCTTTCAGCCGCTCCGCCCGCTTTTACATTAGTTAGTTGGAGATGGGACGGTGTCAGCGTGTTTACGCAGGTAGCATCCCACACTAGCATCCGTCCCAAACTCCAAGGAACCAAGAACACCCTATCGGGTCTCTTGCCATCATCCCTGAAAATACCAGTCGGCTCAAGGAGAGCAGGCACGTTGATGGTGGCAAGAGACCGACGGATTATGTCATTAAGAGACGCATGTCTCGGGAGAAGGCTTGCACTTTTTTTACAACACAATTAATGGTGTCCCTAGCGGTCCACGTCTGTGCCACAGGACATGAGTGTGGCGCACACACCGAAACCCCCAGTCGCAAACCAGTCGCCAGTCTAAGGGATCCCGGAACCAAGAAAGTACTAGTCTTAGGCAAAGGATGGGCATGAAGCCAGTAACTAGCCAAATATGTTTTCTCACGTTCTATCAAATGCAAATATCAAACTGCCAGATAAGGACAAAATAACGTGTGTTTTGATTTGTATTTAAAGTTTCTTTGAAGACGCAATTTACTGTGAATTCTGTCATTTTTGTACTATAACAAGAGATGGCAGTTAGGCTGTTGTAAATTGAAAATACCATTTAGTTTGTATGAAAAAGTGAAAACTGATGTTGAACTAAAGATGTTAGGTTTGAGGAGTACAATCTGCAAGTCAATTTTTTGTTTCTGATATGGGGCCAGTTCTAAATAAATACTTAAATACATAGAAAAATTATAAGACTCAGGAACAAATGGGTGGATTTTCAAAGAGCGATTTTTAGGTGTCACACGCCTGTTACTGCTAAATTTATTACAAAATTACTTCAAATTTATTTTCTATGTGTTTAACACAAGAAAACATAACGAGGCACAATATAATCTTTATTGTTATTATAAACAGAACCTTAATAAAAAATATCAAAAATTCTCATTACTAGGCGCACTAAGTCTGTGAGGTGTGTCACACTTGCGGATTTCTTCGAACAATGTAGCTTTGCCTCACATCTGTACACCCTACATTCAAACTTTTGACATCATTAGAAAGCTAGATTAATTGCGCATTATATTATATACAATATGCTGCCAAAAACATATTATTTGAAAGCCAGGCGGCCATGATATATGTGTCACACGTTTAGCCAGAAAACGACTTCACGCAAACACCTGCTAATAAGTGATTAATCGAAGGTACTGAGGCCATGTTTGCGATGCTAGGATAAAGTAAGATAGTTGCTCGTAAGTATCATAGCGATTGGACGTGTAATTGGCGAATGTTAAGCGACTTGCGAGGTAAGTCTTTTACACGATCCGTTTTCGTCCTCCCATAACGTCATATGTTTGGAAAGTTATTTAAGCATTTAAAATTAATTAAAATCTTATTATTTTTTAATGTCGAATAGCTTGTTTGTTTGTATTTATATATGTTTAGATCACGTATTCATTTTGTTTACAATTTTGCAGTTATCGTAAAATATATTAATTGTACGTCATTTCCTGGCGTCATTTCCTGGTATCCGACCCAGGAAAATGACGAATCTACCAGGAAATGACGTCTTTCGTCTGATGATATCAAAATCTTCTATACATATAAACGGAAAACTCCTGATTGACTGATTAACTACTAAACGTAAGACCCTGAATTTTTCACAGTACGTTAAGTGTTTAGCGAAGATAAGGAATAAGAAGGGATTTTGAAAATTTCATCTCCTAAGGGGGTAAAAATGGGGTTGAAAGTTTGTATGGGAGAAAGTTTTTTTTAGATAAAAACTTAAAACTTAGTACAAAGGTTTGTTATTAATATACAAAAAAAGTAATTTTTGCGTTTTGGAAAAATCAACCCCAAAAGGGGTGAAATGTGTCTTAAAAGTTTGTAATGCAGAAGGCTTTCCGTTTTAGTTATGGACTTCAAACTTTATGAAAAAAATCCTTACACTAATAAATCCGAATTTAATTAAAGTGATTTCAACAATTTAGAAAATTCCACCCCTAAAGTGGTGAAAAGGATGTTGATTTTTTGTATTTTTGTTTAAGTAAGGTTTTCTGTTTTTGCTAGAGACTTTAATTTTGGTTGAAAGGTTTCTTTTCAAAAGACAAGTGTTGTTAGTGTTTTGGAAAGTTTCACCCCTAAAAAGTGTTGAAAGTTTTTATGGCGGAAGAATGTTTTTTTTTAGCTAGAGACATTAATTTATGCGGCAAGGTTTTTGGTCAAAATACAAAAATAAGTGTTTTTATCGTTTTCGAAAAAGGTGTGAAAAGGGGATGAAAAGAGTGTTAAACATTCGTTCGATATCGTACTTCATAAATGAGACTTAAACCATGGCTAGGGAGATTTGGGAAGAGATCGTGGACTATGTCGTATCATATTGAAATAAGTTTCATTGGGTGACTCGTGCCCTGAATGCTGATAATTATATGAGCGCTGAATCAAATTTATGTTCAATAGTAACTACCTTACCCAAACTAAAAAAATATCAGTTATTTTCCAAACGTAGGCATTTTTCAGATCCAGCCATCGTTTTCACAGTTACCTATCGCTTTTTCGCTTTTGTAAATTTGAAATTAAAAAAAAAACTATAGCACCTAGAGACATCACACCTCACTACTCATAACTCCACATCGATAAAGTAGATAATTTTTTTTTAAAACAGTCACAAATATGATATCGACAATGTTTTTAGGTATTCGACAAAGTGAGATGCTGGGGATTAAACTTGGGGGCTTAAAAAGGTTAATTACAGTATGTTTCGTCAGTTTTTATTGAAGGCCGATTTTCGGTAGGTTTTGCCATATTTCACTAAACTGCCAGTAACTCCGTAAATATGTAGAATCGACAAAGTGGGACGTTTTACTAAACTCAGTCACATATTTGTGAAGCAACCAGAATTTTATTTCATCAGAATGACACTGTTTCTTATACAGTATACGTCATTTCCTGGCATGGGCGTCATTTCCTGGATCAAGTTATTTCAATCGCTGATTACTTCAAAACTATTAAGATCAAAGAGGTGCCTAATGTACCATTTTACTTCATTTTTAATGGAGTTTCATAATCCAATGTCATTTTGCTCAAAATCTAAAAAAAAAAATTGCCCAGGAAAATGATGCAAAAATCACATTTTAAAAATCCACCCAAATATTGGTGATAAACAGACAAATACCTAAATAAAAAGAGGGAGAGAGGTATGGACACAGCGGATGCATATCGTTTAGTGTGGTAGGACACAGCACAACGAATGTCGTCTCGGGAAAATCTGGAGCAGAGCCCATCTGGGGAAGTACCTCCACCTTACAGAAAACCGCAGTTTAATAACACTAGACCCTACTCATAATGTTGTGTTTCTGTTGGTGAGTAAGGTCGCCAGAGCTCCAAGAGGATTCACTGTGTTGACAGCTGGGGACTGGGGACCCACGGAGCAAAGCTTCCCCTTTAGCCGTCAACACAGCGAATGCTCCTTGTTTTAAAGGGTCGGCAACGCGCATGTAACACCCCTGGAGTTGCAGGCGTTCATAGGCTACGATGACCGCTTACCATTAGGCGGGCCGTACGATTGTTTGTCACCGACGTAGTATAAAAAAAATATACCGCCGATACGACCTAGGGATCTCTAGCTGCATAGCTGGGTCACTTCACTACCTCACTACCAACTCGGCTAAGAAATTACATCCCAAAATGTTGAAGTAGTCAAAACTATTCTGGTTGGACGTGTGTTTCTGATGATAATGGTTTTTGAACATATCCCTCGCTAAATCTAAAGGGAAGGCTTTTAATAAAAACTAATCTAAGGTTATAATGTATCATCTCAATATGCAATCACAAAAACTATCAAAGCGGACCCCAGGCCGAGGCATAATTCAGGCAAACGCTAGAAAGAACGAAGGATACTTGCTTTCTCGATTTCTCCCGAAACTCAAGTTGATTCGGGAGAAAACTCAGTTCCTTGTGCCCACAGTGTGTAAGAATACCTCCAATAAAATTTCGGGTACGGATATTATTTATCTAATAATTTTACTTATCTCTCCAAATTTCTTGAAGAGATATAAAATTTAACAACATAATATTTTCTAATTTATATTTAGTAAAAAACCAACATTTATTTTCGAAATACATATATACAGTAAGTATACCTTGTAATTTGTATAATTTAATTATTTTCACTGCACCCTTCTTAAGTATTTTTGTTTGTCGGTTTGGCCCTATGGTTGATACTTTTTTTACGTGCAATAAAGTTTAAATAAATAAATAAAATAAATTAATTCATATAATTTAAACTTTCGTGAGACATACTGATATAAATTAATTCATATTTTCGTAACTCATACTGACATTAATATTGGAAAAAAGTCACGCCTATTCTGATGAAAATACGTGACTTTTAATCGTTTTTTCAATATTAAAACATTTTTGCCCCATTCTGCTCCACTGCGTCATAGGATTGGATTCCCCGAGGTGATTCATCTTTAGAACTGAAGGTTCAATTTAACGGTTATGTATGTATGTATGTATGTAAACTCTTTATTGTAC
Source organism: Lathronympha strigana (assembly GCA_949128165.1). Classification (NCBI taxonomy): domain Eukaryota; kingdom Metazoa; phylum Arthropoda; class Insecta; order Lepidoptera; family Tortricidae; genus Lathronympha; species Lathronympha strigana. The sequence goes on along the minus strand of OX421926.1, from coordinate 7,590,843 downwards.
AAAACACAGAAAAATTAAAATTTACAAAAGGAAAACAGTAAGTACAAAGGCGAACTTATCCCTTTAAGGGATCTCTTCCAGTTAACCTTTGAGTAGATGAGAGAAAAAATGAAAAGAGGTAGACAAATACACCTAATGTACAACAACGTACCAGATAAATAATAATATAAACTATATATAAATACTACTACTACATTTACTTACTATATTTTATTTATTTAATAAGATGGTAAATATTTTCCAGGAGGATTATTATCTGAAACTATAATTCAGGCAAAATTGCGGTGTAGTGAAATGACGTTGGGCAGCGCATAAAGGATGACTCACAATAGAACGGGACGGGACGGGACGGGACGGGGCGGGATTGGAAAATCTGTCAATTTATATAGAAAGCGTCACGTGAAATCCAAGGGCTCAGAGCAGTCACGTGATTCTTTCTATAGAAATTGACAGATTTTCCCGTCTCGTCCCGTCCCGTCTCGTCCCGTTCTAGTGTGAGTCAGCCTTAATACAAATCTCAATTTATAAATAAGTGGGCAAAAGAAGTATTGACCAAAAATTCCGTTTACGGCCAATAAATGTTAAAATCATAATCGTATTTTTATTGTCCAAACAAAAAAAATACAAGTCTGACCTCCTGACCTGACCTGTCATAATTCAAAAGGAAACACCATAACAACAATTTGAAAAAAAAGAAACATTTTTTTACGAATATTCCAAACAGGTGACATAAATCATTAGCCACACAGCTTAATTTCCCTAAACTATTAGAAATTCCGAAAATCCACTTCAAAATCCATTCCATTGTCCTTCCATGTTTTGTTTCCGTGACCTAGTTGTTCTGCTTACCTGACGCAGTAGTCGTCGCGACCGTTGTCGCCGTCGTCGTTTCGCTGGTCGTCGCCGCATTCGCCATCTCCACAATCCTGTCCACCGCGATTCTGTTGCCAGGTAGTATCCCTGATTCACCTGGTTCCTGCGGTTCCTCCTCTGGTTGCGGGCTTGGGACTGTCTGACTTAGATCGTTGGCTACGATCACATTGACTGTCGTTAGGGATTCAAGCTCATTGGTATCTCCTACTTGATGCTGCGAATTATCTATGTAAACAGCCGCTGATCGAGCTCCAAGAGTCTCCATCACACTCTCAGCTAAAGATCTCGTTTGGAGCTCATCCATGTCAATATCCTGCTTAATATCTATAATAATCTGATGTCTCTTCCCACTCCCATTGCTCTGTACCTGATGCACACTCACTTGGGCCTCCGCGCCCGGTTGGGACATATGATGCTGTATCACTTGGGACAATTGTCCCTCCAAACTGTCCCGGCCTGCCATCTTTTATCTATCAGACTTAATTATCAGTCGAAGTAAAGCTAATGAACACGGTATAAGAACACATATTGAGTTTGTGCGGGTGGCAGTGTTGTCTACATGGCCTGGTGTCCCAGTTGCGGGCGGCCTACGAGTGAGGCGCAGCCTACTGCGCTACGAAATGGGGAGGAGGATACGTCCGAAGATTTGTCCGTGGATCGATCGGACGCAAATAGAAGGTATTTTTACGCTCGGTTCCGTTTTAAATGAAACAAGAAATACGAAAGTTTTCATTTTTAATATTAAAGTCAGTATGACTTACGAAAGTTTACGAGTAGTGTATACATTATTTTTCGATTCATGAGATGTAGATTTGTTTAGCGGTTTTTATTTGTCTACTTTTAGTTAGTTTTTGAAAATATGCGTTTTATCAAATAAATTATGTGAGGGTATTTCTATAAAATAAAGTAACTGAATGAAAACAAGAACACAGAATTTATATTTATGAAATAAGATTTCATGGTTTTATTTGTATAAAACGTTGCGTCCCAGAATTGTTTTTTTTAAATAAACAATGTTAACTCTGCCTTCAAAATATGAAATTTTGACGTTTACGAGGTCTCACAAAATGACAGAATTTAATAAATTGTGCATTGTCATAGCACCATATAAAACGAGTCGATTTTACTCCGTGAATATGGCGCTTGCAACAGTGCCGAAATATCGGGTGCTCAATAAAACAAACATATAAATATCACGTTTTAGATTGTATTTATAATGCAAATTGCCATGTTAGCTTAAAATCGTAAACTTAGCTTGGTCTTTCTATAACCAGGCGTTTTTTTTTCAATACAGTAAATCCACTGCAGTCTTACCCCGGATCTATCATCGGACCAATCTCCACACTCGAACTACTCCCGCACCCGTCATTTTAGCGGCACGTGCGCGCGCCTGCGCCCTCCCTCACCCCCTCGCCTCCCTCTCATCGCACTAAACGCGTCCCTGTCGCACATCTTCGATCCACCCGGAATGACGAAAAGTATATAATCGAATTTTATGTGGGCCCGATCGTACCGTCGGCAGAAAAAGGGGGCAGTGGCCTTGAGTTGGTAAACAAAGGGATTTGTTTGTCCCTCACGTAAATTCCTATACTTTTAAACTCGACCCTGGTACGCGCAAAAACTGGTGTACCACAACATAATAAAAAAACCGAGCTATAAGAAAGTCTTCTTGTTTACCACCATCGCGATATAAATGCTCGTAGCGCTACGGCGTAGCACGTAGCATTTCTTAAGTGGATCTATTATTAACCCTGAAAAAACAAACCCCTCTTGTTCCCCCCGAAAAAAAAGGATAATTATCATAAATTAGACAAATATACGCCTTAACCAGCATTATTTTTGTTTCCAGGGCTTTAAAATCTGTCTAAACGCAAATGCAAATTTGCGTTTAGACAGATTTTAAAGTAATTTGATTACTTATTTTACTCTGCGCCTTAAGATTTTTGTAGACCTTTCGTTATTATTTAGACCAATCATTACACGATGTATATTGAGCTAAATCTATTTTAAATTGAAAGAGATGTGATATACTACAGAGAAACTGACCAAGTCCCCCTGTGAGCAGGGCTGGAATCGAACCAGCGACCTCCTGCTTTCGCGGCAGACGCCCTAAACTTTCCTTTGTGTTTTTTTTTTGTAGTACATCAGAACTCTTTCAATTTATAATGTCTATATAGTCTGATAAGCCAACGATCGCAGTAACAGTAGGACAAATAAGCTATTATTCATCCCTTTTTTTCGGGGTGATAATACTACCGTATGAAAAAGACAGTATAATGCTCTCTATCCTACTGTTACTGCGCTCGCTGGCTTGTCAGACTATAGTACCTAGTGTGACAACTAATAAAAACAAAAACAAAATATCAATCCAAATATTTATTACAAATAATAAATTATTTCATTCGTGTTTTCAAATTCTGACATTGAATAATCCTGTCGTGAAATGCATACAGAAAATAAAATTTGTTGTCTTTTTTTTTGCTGACGCTCCTTCGGCCCGACGCTCCGTATTGCGTAACCCCGCTCCAAAACAACGGCGGCGTAAACAGTGTCTCTCAGGTGTAATACTATAAATAGATTGCAAACTGATTTCCACGCCATCTATCGGATAAATGTGGTAAACTTATTTTACTAATGTCGGTGCATAGGATTAGGAAGGCAACAGAAATTGTAACATGCGTTGTTCTTGTAAAAGGTACCACATTGTCTGTTCATTGCTAAACGAATCTTTCTGGCGTTAGCACCTTATCGGCGACCGACAAACCTTTTTTCTAAATATAAGTAGGTAATTACAATTCTACTTTTTGTTAATTTGTTAGTAATATGAGCTACTTATTTATCTTCTACGGAATAACCTCAGCTGACGCATTGCGTAACACTGCTTCCAAACAGTGCTGAAATGTAAGCAACAACAAATATAATAAGCGTACATTGGAACTGGATTCTCCACGGCTTTAGTTTTTTAATGGAAGCCAAAATTACGGCTTACGAATATTTTAAAGTGCCGCCACTTGCCAAAAAATAGTAAGTATTTAAATTTATGTAAATAGTATTGTAAAGTAAAATTAAATATTTAGTGTATTTCAATTAGTAATCGCGCGCCATCTAGCGTTAAAAAGCAACAATTATTTAATTACCTCTACTATGCTCTAGCCATAAGCTGCCATCTAGTGTCGAAAAGCAACATTAAACTTTATCAACTTGAGTACTACGTCGCCTGGCGTATTATATATCCACACCACGCAGAGAAAGTCGATGGGCGCCCAATCCTAATGTGGATTTAACAATGAAATAGTGCTTCTATAAAGACAATGGTTTTGCGCTCCACCTAGTGGTGAAATTTGGAAAACAATATTCTTTGAATGTAAAGTTCAACAGGAGGCTTTCAAACTCAACCCCTAGAGGTGAAAAGGGGTATATTTTAAACGAATTCTACGCGGCCGAAATTGTGAGTGGAGAAGGACCGAGACCTGGGACTGGGAGACGAGTTTTGAGATTTGAGCGCATTAAATCAAAAAAGTAAACATCAAAAACCTAGGAAATGCACATTGTTAAACAGCAATGAATTAAGTTGAATTCTTTGCCAGCATCCTAGGTACAATGCCTCAAGGACCTATTTTAGATTTAAGGTAGGTAGAGGTGAGTAGTTAGGTAAGTTACACTTACTGTATATATATTAATTAAGTTGATATCACTTATATTTAATACGCTTAACATGACGTAATTGTCACTCCCCTTCCGTATTTATAAACGGATTCATGTACCTATACGTAACAATCCGTAAAATATCGTTAGTTCGAAATTTCGTATTTACATCTCTTTCACTCATATAAGCAAGTGCGAGAGGGAGATACTTTTCGTTCGTTCTATGATCGCGGTAGTAGGACAAAGGTATACGACCCTCGCGTATACGTAGATATGTAGGTTAGTTTGTCTGCCCGTGCCGCAGCGACCCAAGGACGCTAACCCGTACAGATACGTATACAAATACTAATCCTAAAACATTGACGGGTACACTACAATGATCCCGACTTTGAAAATCCTGACCTATAAACTCCGATCATCAAAATTCGTACTCACAAAAGTACGAATATTTTAAATTCCGAATAAAAAAAAACGATTTTTAAAATTCCGAGTAACATAATGCCGAATCAGTATTAGATTCGGCATAAAGGATGACTCACACTAGCACGGGATGGGACAGGGTGGGAAAATCTGTCAATTTCTATAGAAAGAACCACGTGACATCTGATGTCACGTGACGCTTTCTATAGAAATTGTCCCGTCCCGTCCCGTTCTAGTGTGACTCATGCTTTATGGTAAATTTTAACTATCAGAATTTTGAGGTCGGGATTATAACATTCGGAATTTTGATATAGAAATTATAAAAATTTGGGATTAAGAAAATCGGGTATTAGTAGTATTTCAGATTATTTGGGTGAACCAAAATTTGACCTGAAAAAAAAGGAAAAAGTCTATCAGTTGAACATTGTCTATGCTATTTATGACGCCTGCTTAATATGACGTAATTGCTACTTCACTTAGATATCATTATAAGCAGACTACACTATACGTAACGATGACAGAGGTATACGACCCACGCGTATACGTAGATATATAGGTTAGTTTGTCTCCCCGTGCCGCTATGACCCAAGGACGGTTACATACTACAAACCTTTTATTCTCTGTCACTTTTGGGACGTAAGACGTATGGACTTGTCAATTAAAGCTCTATCTATGCTTTGTATGACGCCCGCTTAGTATGACGTCTCTGTCACTTCGATAACTTTATAAGCAGACTACGTTATACGTAACGATGACAGAGGTATACGACCCTCGCGTATACATAGATATATAGGTTAGTTTTTCTGCCCGTGCCGCAGCGAACCAAGGACGCTTACATATACTACGAAGTTACTAACCTTTTATTTACTGTATGGGGTTCTTCAAATGGAATTGTACAAGATTGTAATGGGTCGGCAACGCGCATGTGAACCCCTGGAGTTGTAGGCGTTCATAGGCTACGGTGACCGCTTTCCAGGCGGTCCGTGTGCTTATTTGCCACCGTCTTACCAAATTTTTAGTTCGACCCTTAATCCCTTAAGAGTCCTTATTCCTTAAAAACGTGGTGGAATCATAATTTTAAACCGGGTTTTTATGACCTAATGGCATACTATTTGTATGTATTTTAGTGAATTTTTAGTTTTTCGTACAAAACATTATTTTCGCACTTATTGAGAAACTTGATTCAAAAAGCAGTCGACATCGACTAAATTTTACCAAAAAAATCAGTTTTTTCACACATATACATTGTTATACGAAATTAATTAATGTTTTGACTCTTTTACTACCTAAAATTAAGATCAAAGTATCAAATATATTAATCAGTTGGTTAAAATTATGTACAGTTTCATCATGATTTGAGTTGAAATATATTTCAAAGGCGCAAAGATTTTTAAACAATGGCCTTTGTATCATTTTTTGCAACCGCTACCACCACGGGGTGGCAAAATAGTTAAAAAGCAACTGTATCATCATGGTATTAAGACTCAAATTCATTACAAATGGGGATGGTACGAGTCAGCGGAGTGCCAGTGTGGGGGAGTGCTATTTCCCTCTTTGTTGCTCTCGCATATTCGAGTGATAAAGAGGCAAATAGACGAAAAAACGAAGAGGTTCGTAGTAGGCCCTCTGAACAGATGGTACATCATATAATCTTTGAGTGCCCCATCACCAAGTTTAGCCGGAAAATGGCTGAGATCAAAAAACTATCGAAGGTGGATAACTTAAATCTAATATTTTTAAAATATTATATGTATGTAGAACTTGCAATATTTCCTAGCCTTGCTCGCCTATGACATCTCTTTCAATTTATAATTTATATACATATAGTAGTGTGATTACAAAACAAAAACAAAAAAAAACTAAATCATAACATTAATTATTTACAAATAATAAATAATTTGATTCATGCTTTACAATTGTACAGATCGATAAAAATAACAATAAACAAATAATCATTTTATTTATGTTGAGATGTATTTTATATTATAAATGTCCTTAATTTTTTTTATCTTTATTTAGGACCAACAAAGGATCATGTTGTTAGTACAAAATTTAAATACTAGCCTATTCTACGTGTTAATGCTTATAACTACCTATGTCCATATGTATTCTACTAATGTCCGATGACTGGCAACATTTACCCTCCAAAAGTAAAAAAAATCACGGTAATACCTAATGACTAAAATATTAACGATACTTGAAAAATATCAGCATGATTAGTTTTTAGTGCTTATTGATGGATGTGAGATGAACACTGAGTCCATTTAAGCTTGCAACATATATATTAATCAGTATTTATAAAGGTAATAATCAGTAATCATGTTTTTAATACTTGCCCCTTACCGCATGAATTATTCAACAAATGCTTATTCTGTAGGTCAAAAGGACACGTAAGTAGTTAAAATAACTAAATGCACACCGCCAACTCTTATCTAAACTTATATATTATACGCACATATACGTTTCTATGTCCCTATAAGGCTAGCCTTTCACTTACTAACGGAACATGCAAACTGTTGTATGGTAAGCACGTACCAAGCTTCAAAACATCAATAAACGTAATAACAATATTTATAAACACTTAAACTTCCAAAAATATCGATATACTTCGACAAAACATACAAAGAAACCCATTCTTCAAAAAGTTCATTGACACCGCCATCTGTAGGTGAGTAGCGGCATCTTGAAAGTAAAACCACGAATACAACGTAAAACAACTACGGTAACACCATTAGTTCTAACTACATTATAAAACAATTTATTTCTAACCTTACACCGTTACGATAAGGTCTATTATTAAATTAAGTTAAAATGTAGATATTACGTATTGAAATAGCGTGTAAAACTGCAGTCACGTACGGCAGCTAACGGCGAATAGCCGAACTAAGGTCGTCGACCCCCGAATCTCCGTTATGCAACTCTTACTGTTACGCTCGTGAGTCGTGGCGCAGATTTTAAAATCGAACTGTTTTTTTTTTAACGATGAACTTTGGTTAACCAAGGTCGTTGCCAGAATTAGGTTTATTTTAGCGATGATTTCGGTTATCTGTGGTTAAGGTTTTTATATATTTTAGTGTGGAAAGCTATTTTTTTTTTACGGAGTTTGAGATAAAAGCTTTTAATTATTAATTTTACAATCTATGCAACATGCGTTAATTGGAAAAATTGTTATTCTTATGGAAAATAGACTCTGCACCTAATTTAAATATACTGCCTTTCTCTAGAAAAACTTTTTTTTAACGTTTCATACTTTAACAATAAATACTACCCTAATCATGTTATGTGTCTAGAAGTATTAGTCATGTTTATTTTTGATTACTTATTATAAATCCACCTACCTAAGTAGGTAACGATTTTAAAACAAGAAAGCTCTCAATTCAACTGGTGGCCCTTTGTATAATATTTGTATGAAATTCAGGTACCTATTTTTATTCGAAAAGAGATAGAGTCCGACTGTACTAACAATAAGTTAAGTAACGTTTTAAATAACACTTTGTTTGACAAAGTTTGATAGTTCATTTACTTGTAAGACATAACGTAGTGATGGTCTCATTGATTGAAGTACTTTTTTTTGTTCTTATAGTATAGATCTATGTAGATTTAAAAGGACCCTAAAGGCGGGTAAGCAGCAGACAAAAGAAGTATTTTAAGAGTCACCAACCAAACTACACATTCCATACGTTTTCTGAATATTTATCTCTACACACAATGAATGCAAATCCCAATTTACTTTCCCATACAACCAAATATTACGACAAATATAACGGTGCGCGGTCATTGAACTCTTTCTTTTAAAATAACTGGTTATCGATAACTGGCAGCGAGATTCGGTTTTTGAATTGGCTAATCTGTGGTTCTATGTTTTTTTAATGGTTTGGGTACGAGTTTTTGAGCCAGTGGTTTAATGATGCGTTTAAAAAAAGTTAATTGAAGATGTGGCATTCCTTACTAAATTAGGTAGGAGTAGTAAGCATGATGGTAACATAATAATGATAAGTATTTTCATCTTCCGTTTGTTAGTAGTTAGATATGGCGGACATTGAAGACAGACACAGACATTTAGATGTTCAGCTCAAACTTTTTATATTTTTAATGTAAATACATTTACCAAACCTGTAGTTACCTTAACCTTATAAAATGTATGAAAACGGGGTTTAATCGTGTAAAACTTTGAAAACAAACCTTACCTACCTTGTAGTTACCTTCTGAAAATATGAAATCTACTTCCTAGCGTTTTCCCGGCTTATTAGAGTAGATTTCATATTTCTGAAAATATGAAATCTACTTCCTAGCGTTTTTTCCGGCGGTTTAGAGAGCCTGGGGTCCGCTTTGGCTAAACCCAAGATAAGCGTACCCGCTAGTTTTAAACAACTGCCTTCTGACCTTCCAACCCAGAGGGTAAACTAGGCCTTATTGGAATTAGTTCGGTTTCCTCACGATGTTTTCCTTCACCGAAAAGCGATTGGTAAATATCAAATATCTGAAAAACGCATTGGTACAAGTCGGGGGTTGAAACCACGACCTTCGGGTTGAAAGTCACCCTTACAGCTGGGATACCAACTGAACAAATCTGAAATCATACTCATATTTATTTGTACAACGATATTGCAGAGTATTAGAAATGAAATGAAATGAAATAAATGAAATAAATTTATTTGCGTGAAATGTGGTAAAAATACAAAAAGAGGTGGTATCATGCAATATTAGATCGGCACATTTCGCCAATTACATAGGCATGCAAAATATTTAACACTTACATATCTAAAATATTATTATTTACAAGTCATGATTATATTTAAATATTTATTCTATGTACATTTTTTTTCTAAAAAAGATAGTTTGTAATTTTAGCCAAAATTGTCTAGCTGTACTTTGAAAAAATATATCTTTAGGCACTAAAATCTACTCAGGAAACCTGTATTAGTCGCAACGACACTGAAAGTTTAATTTAATGATATATTTTTTGAAAGCAAAATTACTTTGCCTCACATGTGGACAAAATACAACTTTACAAGCTTTCAAATCAAAGATCGCTTTCCCGAGTGGATGGAGTGAATAATCCAACATTAAAACTTAATAGGTATGCAGACTTTTTAAAGAAAAAACTATACCAAGCAAATGAACATTTAAAGTGTTTATACTTCAAACTTACCGCTTACCGTGGGACTAGGTCGATTTGTGTAAGATTTTCCCACAACATAGTTTTTAACTTTTTAAAATTATTATGTTTACTTAACCCTTTTACAGTCTGTGCTGTCTAAATCTATTTAAATTTAGCTAAGTTGGACTCAAATCAAATCAAAATCAAATCAAATTATTTATTTTTCAAGTAGGCATGTTACAGTGCACTTTTGAACGTCGAATTAAAAATAAATAAAGCAACACACCGGCTCTAACATGCATTAATTTGAAAAAAAAATACAGTTCAGTTCAATTTTAAATAGAATCTTTAACAAATTATAAATGATTACTTAGAGCAATTTATTGATGCTGCACACACAGATATCAAAATTAAAAATAATAATTTCACAATAGGATCGTCATCTTAAAAGTAAAAGTTGTATAAAAAAAAATACTTGTCTAGAAGTTTCTAGAATGAAATCTAAATGTCATAAAAAATATATAATTAGTTAAGACTAAAATTAAAATTACAGTTAATAACTAACTTTTTTAAACAAAAATAATAATAATCCTTAATCCCATGGTGCTGTATCATTCATGTAGTCTTGTGTACTGTAATAAGCTTTAGATATTAGTTTACGCTTTACAAAAGTCTTAAATTTATTAATAGAGAGTGCAATTATTTCTACTGGGAGTTTATTATAATACCTTACACAATTGCCCATGAATGAGTTTTTTATTTTATGGAGCCGAGTGGTGGGTACTGCGAGCTTATCCTTATTTCTAGTATTAATACTATGTATATCACAATTTTTCCTAAAACATGCATTGTTTTTATGTACATACATAATGTTTTCATAAATATATTGACAGTGCAGTGTCATAATATTAATCTCTTTAAACTTATCTCTAAGCGAGTCTCTACGGTTCATCTTATAAATCGATCGAATAGCCCACTTCTGCAGAACAAAAATTGTATTAATCTCTGAAGCACTGCCCCACAGTAGAATACCATAGGACATAATACTATGAAAGTAACTAAAATAAACTAATCGAGCTGTCTCCACGTCTGTTAACTGACGGATCTTGCTCACGGCAAAAACTGCAGAGCTCAGTCTATTCGAGAGATTAGCAATATGGGGACCCCATTGGAGTTTAGAATCTAATGTTATACCAAGAAAAGTCGTACTGTCAACTAGTTCCAATTCCTCATCTTTCACAAAGACACTCGCCAGCTCGTGCTTAACGTGATTCGTGACAAACTTAATACCTTTAGTCTTTTTCTCATTCAATAATAAATTATTAACATTAAACCAATTTACTACTTTAGAAATAGCATTGTTTACATTATTACAAGCTTGTTGCTGTCGGTTGACTTTGAAGATAAGTGACGTATCGTCTGCAAACAATACTATATCATGGTGGGTCTTTACGAGGTATGGCAAGTCGTTTATGTAGATAAGGAAGAGAAAAGGGCCCAATATTGATCCTTGCGGTACACCCACAGAGACCAGTGACCCGGGTGATCGCTGCCCATTAATGTCGACCCTTTGTATTCTTCCTTGCAAGTACGACTTAAGTAAATTCAGTGCCGAATCTCTGACTCCATAATAGTGGAGCTTCCTGATCAGTGTTTCATGACAGACGCAGTCAAACGCCTTGGACAAATCACAGAAAATACCTAAAGCATCTCGTGACTTCTCCCAGGCATCAAAAATATGTTTGACTAGCTCAACACTGGCTTCGGTTGTTGAGCGACCCCGGGTGAATCCAAACTGCTTATGGTGCATTAAATTGTTAGAATTGAAATGTCTTACTAATTGTGACAAAACTAATTTCTCAAAAATTTTGCTGAAAGTTGGTAGCACAGATATTGGTCTAAAGTTGGTGGGGTCAGCAGTGCTACCTGATTTGAATAAAGGAGTTATTTTACTATACTTCATAAGATCAGGAAACTCACCGCAGTCGACACTGTTGTTAAATATAAATACCAATTCAGGCGCTATAATTTCTATAAGGGATTTAACAGCATGGACAGAGACTCCCCAAAGGTCACAAGTTTTTTTGATATTTATTGATTTAAACGCCTTTACTACATCTGAGGTACTAACATGTTCAAAATGAAGGCCTCTATTACATTCTGGAGCGTTATCTTTTAACAATGTGATGGCAGACGAAGGTGACGAATTTAAATGCATTGTTGTAGATACTGGTATCTCAGTGAAAAATTTTTCAAATTCTGTTGCTACTTCTAAATTGGATTCAATTATTCTATCATCAATTTTTAGTTTAATATTATTAATTGCGTGCTTCGATCTACCAGTCTCCACATTAATGACTTTCCAGGTAGCTTTAATAACATCCGGGCTATTTTTTATTTTCTGGCTTAAATAATCGCGTTTAGCTATATGACAATCTATTTTAAATCGTTTAGAATACTGCTTGACATGTTCTTTAAATTCATCACTCGTATTAAACCGACGTTCCTCATACAGAGCATACAGTGCTTCTCTACGTTTATGTAAGTCCACAGTAGCCCACTCACTAAAAACTGGTGCACCACCAACCACGACCGTTTTTGCAGTAAATATCGCATTATAATGTCTCATAAACGTGTGAAAGAACGAATTGTACATGTTATTTGGACTCATGTCAGAAGGCAGAAATGGAAGCGCCTGAACTAGACTGATTTTCATTCTTTCCACACGATCCATGGTTACCGGTACAAAAGTTATTTGTTTTCTCAGAGTATTTTTCTTTAATGTCTCAAATACAATTAATTGGCCCAGGTGATCTGACTCTAATTTACTGATTACACTTTTGTTACTAGGAAAAATATCCGTGAAAATGTTATCTATACATGTGGCACTAGAAGCCGTCACTCTAGTTGGCTCCATAAATATGTGACTAAGATTACTAGATTTGAAAAGATTCAACAATCTGCAACTTATTGTTGAATCTTCCAAAATATTTACATTGAAGTCACCGCATACAAGTAATTTTTTACTAGAAGTAGCAACTATTTTTAATAGCACAGATTTCATTACACTTTCAAAGAGTTCAAAATCACTTGAAGGCGGTCTGTATACACAGACAACAATAAATTGCTCTAATTCTACTGCACTTAGTTCTATGGTCCGTTCAACAGACAAGGATACAATGTCCTTACGTTCCTTAAATTTTAATTGACTATTTAAAATAATTAATGACCCACCATGTATGGAACTTAGTCTGGTGAACGAACTACCCACCTGGTGATTATTAAACTGTGGCATCAATTCATTATTTGTTAACCAATGTTCAGTTACACACAAAATATCAATATTTAAATCGTTTAAAAAAAGTTGTATCTGCAAGTCTTTTCCTCTAATACACTGAATGTTTTGATGAACCAGGTGGATGTAATGTTTATTATCATAGCATTTTTCATTAGATTTATTAAAAGTTAAGTTGCCAGAGACAGGGCACTCCATTGTCTTAACACCTAGTTTAAATTATTGGTTTTAATTGGAACCAACTCCATGTTATAATTGGCCTGCTCAATAGGAGCAGATTTATGTGCCAAATTTTTGGCAGAAATGTCTAATAAATAGGATAGCGATAGGGCTATTTGTCTCTTATAATACATAGAAAGGTAAAACTTACCTTCAGTCACAAATAAACTAGGTAAATAATACTCACTAACATATTTGTTGATGTCAATTATGCTAAACTTATTACTATATGTACAAATATTATACAGAGATTTATTTAAATTATATCTGATGTCATTTTCTGCATCTGATGATTGGTCTCAATCTGTACTCCACAAGTAATTTTTCGTGTAGAACTTAACACGTGTTGTATTCAAGAAATAAGTAAACAGTTCGGTGAACTTTGGCCAAAATGCATCGGTCAGATTTCAAGATACTACGTCTAGACGCATTTCTTTTTTTTATGTTAATTAACATAAGTGGTAATAGTAGTATCATAAAGATAAGACTGAAAAAAGGCATTTAGTTTTTTTTTAAAGCTGCTTAAAACTTTTTTGACGTTCGGATATGCGGCATGTGCATGTGAAATAATTTTAAGTTTGATGTTTATCGAAAAAAGGTTTCCAGCAATAAAAAATCAAAAGAGATATGTCATGACAGTTTTTTTTACCCATTACTCGACCTTGTTCTCAAAATTTAGGGGGAATAAATCTATTCCTCTACATTTTAATTATTATTTTTCACAGTATCTTTGTTTGAAGTTGATTCAGTACTAAATCAGTTACGTGACGCAACAACTCTCGTATTATAAATGGATTTCTGAACTAAAATATAAGAGTAACGCAAGTAAATAAAATACGGGTACGGTACGGGTAATTTATAAAGGTTAATTAGTGCATTCATTCAAGCCATACACTAAAAAGTAGCTCTTAAAAATGAAATGTTGTCACTGAAACCTTTTTCATTTCATTTAATAATCACGGCATAATGGCTTCACCTTAGTCTCATCACACGGTAAAAAGCAAAAAGCGCGGGAACGCCGTCTTGCGCGGATCGCGACCGTGTAACGGCGCAGCGTATGTGGGTGAGTCCGTTAGCTACGTCACCGCAGGGATGGGACATGCGATTATCGATTCACTGTCGTTTAGAAACCGTTCAGTTTTTTTAATCTACATCTTCTGTACAGTGGGACAATTTCGCCAGTGTCAAGGTATATTGCCACAAGTGTACATGATTTAAAAGTTGGCCCTGCGAGCGACGTCGTACGGTGGCTTGGCAAAGGGGACTTTTACTCGTACTACGAAGCACGACGGACGGCCGACTGATGACCAAAGTGTGGTTAAACGTTATTTTCTACGTCAAACTTCTATTAAATTATGAAGCTTACTTAACACGTTCACAGTCTGTGCTATCAACATATATGCAAAGTTAGCTTATTTAGCCGAGGAGCTTATGTCATCGCTGTATATTGCTACAATAATATGTTCGTAAAATAAAAATTGGGAACAAAACGTTAAAATATCGTATTGATTATGGGACACATGTGACATGTACTGACCTTGAATGAGCCACGTCACCAAACTTTGAGTAATGAAATTGGTGGTAGGTCGTATTTTAGCACATTGTTTAAGGAAAACCTTATACATAACATAAATGGGAGATTTGACGAAATATCTCGAGATACTCGGGCAGTTCTCTATTTACTATTTTTTGTAGTAAACACACTGTAAAAATTGACGGTATTTATAGCATACCCATCTGAATCCATGAATTAATTTAGACCTATGGCACGTAACTAAAGCGCTAACCTGATCAGCCTAACAATCGATCTTGATTATTCCGGAAACGCGATTTTATATGAACATTCTTTCAGAATTTTTCGATCACAATCGATGCAATATCGATAAATTCTCTTGTGTGCTTTAGCTCAGCGAGTACCGTTGCTTACGTCACGTCGAAAGGGACCGCGGCAGCAACGGTACAGGGCCGTCGTTGCCGATGCTGATGCGCAGGCGCAGACACCAGTACACTTGACCCCTGGTTACTGTGTATTCATTCTGCGATCTCTTTAGGCTCTATGCAGAACTCATCACGGCTTATACCGTTTTCCGGCTCTATTTCTGTCTGTCCCTTACTATTCTTTTTATAAAGCACCCTTTTTCGTAGTACACGGGCCTATCAGAGAAAAAGTGTCAAAATGTCGAGTTTAACGGAAATAAAGACACGATGTATATTAAGGTTTAATTTATCAAACAAGTCTATTTCAGAAGATCAACCCTACGCCGTAGTTTGGTTCCAAAATCCACCATTTGTGAAAAACCCCACGACTGACGATTATTTTTACTATGATTTTTGTAGAAAATTAAAAATGCCATAACTCCCCTCCAGGGAGTTTAGGTTTTTTAGCAAATAAACGAACTATACATATTTTTAAGCATCACCCCAGGCATTTTATTTTACTTTCCTATCAATAATCGATTACATAAATAATGATGTCAAATAGAAATATTCAGCAAATGTCACGTAATGACGCACGAAACCTGGCATTTCTGTAATACGATATTCGTTTGTTTTGTTTATATTTTTGTTGCAAAGTTCGATGAACTTTTGCGAATCTGACTGGTGAGTTAGCTGTCACTGGCCGTGTTGAGTGGATTATTTTTTAATTATTTTATTAGCATCTTAAACTTATTATGTGTAAAAGTCATTTTAAATATAAATTGGTAAAGGGTCCGACTAAGCATAGTGCATTTTGATAGGACAGTCTGTGAAATAAATAAATAAATATATTAGGAAAATCTTACACAAATTGACCTAGTCCCACGGTCAACTTAATAAGGCTTGTGTTGCGGGTACTAGTCGACACGATATATATATATATATATATATATATAATAGATAGATATATTTAAATACTTAAATACATAAAAAAACATCCATAATTCAGGAACAAATATTCGTGATAAACACACAAATAAATGCCTTGACCAGGATTCGAACCCGGGACCTCCTGCTTCGTACGTAGGCAGGATCTGTACCAACTACCAAGTGGGCATTTCGCGAGAAGAGGTCCATACAATTTTATTTTAAAGGTGAGTAAATCTAGTGTGTGTGTGTGTGTAGTGTGTAATCTAGTGTTAGTTTTTCATAATAACGAATTCTTACAGTATAGGCGAAAAAACTACTATAAAATAAGTTCTAAAAAGTTTCAAACGGTTTACGTACTCTCCATTTTGTAACCGCTGTACAAAGTGTTTAAAAAATGGTTGTTCGGAAAATAAGTATACGTTTAGTTTTGGAAAACTGTAATTTTCAGTACATTAAAAGCAGAGATAATCTTATTGTCTCCTTTATATGTTAGTTTTAGTATTCCATAAGAAAAATAGTAGAATTATTTAATCAATTTCTGATATATACAGCTTGATACATATATTTTTTTTATTTCAACATAATGACACAGCATAACAGTCTTAACTAAGTAACTGTGTATTACAAATTTTAACAAGATTTTAATAGATAGATATATTATTATATTCAGATATATTATCAGAAATTAAACCTCGGACGACATATTACATATTACCGACGACTGAAAAAATTCTGTTTAAAAAAATCATTGTATTCTGTTAAGGAATACAGCGAACAAAGTAGTTATTAATGATGTATTTATTTTTTAATTTATTGTGGTATTTTTTTTTAAGTTTTTATTTGGGGATTTTTTATTTTTGTTTTTCTTGACAATTGACATTACATTAACTAGGCATAGCCTAGATGTATATACAATATGTAATTATGCTGACATTTTTGTAAATTTAGGTTAGACATTTAAATTCTTTATTTAAGTAGTTATTTTTTTATGTTATCTTGTATTTCTTTTGACATTCGTTCTTAGAAATTGTTTTATTACTACCTATTTTTTATTTTGTATACTCTTGACGATCTTTTTGTGAATTTGTGATATTTATAACACTAAATAACATGTAATTTTCAATAAGAAATAAAGATATCTAATCTAATCTAACCTAATCTAATCTAATCTAATGTATTTATTGTATTAGATTCAAACCACGTTATCTCTTACAAGCAAACGAACTGTCAAAGTTTAAAGTGTTATTTTAAACGTCAGATTTCTATAAAATTATGAAGTTTACTTATCACGTTCAGTATGTGCTGTCAAAATCTAGGAAACTTAGAATTATCGTACACTATGCAGGTATAGTTGGATAATGGTTTTTGATATTAGATAGGTACTTAAAGATAATCATATTTCTACTTAATATTTTCCCGCGGTGTCACCCCCCATATATAGTCTCTATTACTGCTGACGAAATTGGTTAGACTGTAAAATTCAATTGTGATTTGGCAGGTAAAATCAGATAAGCTATCTAAATTGATAACATTTAGGAAACCCGAATATAAAGGGCATGTAATTTCTTTCATAACAAGGAAATCGAAAGAATACTGATTGTTTAATACTGCGATGATGGTATTTCTTGTAAAAATAATAATATATGGGTTACCACGATAGCCTAACGCTATTCAGTTTGGGACCTAAACTGAGTCGCTGGCTCACTGCTATACAACTGGGCCCTTGCCCCTTCCCATGACGTACATGAGCGGAAAATCGACTCGCGGTAATCCTCATTGCGTTAAGACGTCTTAACGCAATGAGGATTACCGCGAGTCGATTTTCCGCTAGGGGCGCTAGTGGGACGTGGGTCTGCGGGAAGATTTCAAACGTCACTTTGACAGTTGTCTCATACTGACACAGGACCCAAGTATGAGTAGCGCCGCCTGGTGAGCGACAATACGGTAGCTCCCATTCAGTTTAGGACTTGAGTTCTTACCATGAGTTGCACACAACTGTATTCGATAGCGAGAGTATGTCTGTCTCGCTTCTACCAATGTGCTTACCATGAGTTGCACTTTTGTTTCTAACATACACAATAAAAATCAACAGTTATAAAACCGTATACGTATACACGTGGCCGTATTCGATAGCGACTGCGGAGTTTAGGGTTATGTCCGTCTCGCTCCTGCCAGAGTAATGGTAGGAGCGAGACGGACATATCCCCGAACGCCGCAGTCGCTATCGAATACGGCCACGTACAACTGATGGTATGCACATTGTTTGCTTTGTAAGTTATAAATAGTATTTATTTATTTATTTTTCTTTTATTCGATTATTCGGAGATCTTGTGAAGTGAGGAAAAAGTCGAAAAATTAACTTTATTCCCTAAAGCAAGAGATGAGAATATAATCGATATAAATTCACAAATAAGAAAATAACATTTCAGAAATTCTGAACATATGGGTTCCGAAACTAAAGGATCAAAATATTTTGTTCCGTAATCACACCACATATAAAGGTACTAAGGAGAAATAACCTAGACCTTGAATGACCAGGGCAAGGTCGGGTTCAAGGTCATCGCCTCAAGGACTCGTTTGCTCTATTTATTCTGTTCTGTATATGTAATACTTAGAGTTGAGAACACTCAAATAACAAGTACAACATCGTGCCATTGACCTCGATTTTTTTTAATGATTGCCAGTTCATTAAGGCTGGATTTGACCAAACTTTTTAACCAAGATTAACGCTTACTCGTGGATACTAATTTCAAAATCCCATAGTAATTTGACGTTACTATCTGAGAGTAAGCGTTATTCTCGGAATAAAAATTTGGTAAAACGCAGCCTAAGAAAATTCGTCAAAAAGTTCATCAAGGTTTTTAGGCTAAATAGAGTATACCTACAAAAATCAAACTTCACGGCCTCCCTAGGCTAATTGGTATAGTGACCCTGCCTACGACACTGGAGGTCCTGGGTTCGAATCCTGATAAAGGTATTTTATTGGACGTATTCTATTATATGTATACACGTTTGTATTTCTCCATGTATGTGTGTCATGTCATAGATAGTACAAGCTTTTCTTAGTGCGGGACTAAATCGATCTGTGTGAGATCGTCTCCAAGTATTTCATAATTTTATTTATTTATACGTAGTCATAATAATAAAAGAAAAAAAATGTCCAAAATTTTCCATATTTGTTTTTTTACTTGCTCTACCGTTACCGCCATTTTTTTTTTTTTTTTTTTTATGCTATAGGGGGCAAACGAGCAAACGAATCACCTGATGGTAAGCGATTAACGTCGTCCATGGACACCCGCAACACCAGAGGTGTCGCAAGTGCGTTGCCGGCCTTTAAGGTGGGAGTACGCTCTTTTCATACAAAGTCTATGAAAAAGTGGTAACCGAATGAAAAATATCTTGAGACACTCTTTTTAGGATCGAAAGAGCTCGCGATTCTCAGTAGAAATCACACAAAAATTTCTAAAAAAAAAAGTTGAGGGGACAGCTATGAAAAAAAATTGCGTTTTTAGGCAGTCTCTACTTATATGAGACTGTTGTACATATTTACAAGAAAATCTGTGTCACAATGGTCATGGAATGGCGTCATTCCTTATTTCAACTTTCAAATCATTAATTATTTCAACTACAAAATAATTTTTTTTTCAATTTTCACATAAAAAAAACCACATGTATCAATTATGAATTGAGCTTTTACGTGGTACTTCACTTAATTAAGATATCATAATTAAGTTCGGCTTTCAAACAAGTTATTTAACAAATCTTAATTAACTTTGTTAACAAGCTTTCTCGTATTTACTCCAAAAACGTACAAAATGTCGTTTTAAGTTGTTATTAATAAGTTTAAAGTATAGGTAACTTTTAAACATGCCCGTAAAGTAGTTAAAATTTGTAGACCATATATTTGATTTATAGGTCAATGACCTTACTGTTAATAAAAAACAAAAATAAACCGGGTAATTTCACTATTTACCTACTTGTCTATAATACTTTAAATTATTTATTTTCTAATTCATAACCCAATATTTTAAAAATAATGCCTTATATAACTTTAAAGAATATTCTTATTAAATAAAAAATCGCATCAGGATAAAAGCCATGGCAATAAAATAAAAAATATTGCCTTCAAAACTTTGTAAAAAAATTCTTTAAACACAGAAAAAACTCCGCCAAACTTTTTACCCCAAAAAATCTTTTAACTCACCTCTAATCGTGCTCGGCATTTTGAATCCTGTCACAACACTATAACCATTAAAAAGTTACAAACACTCGTTCACAAATTATCCCACCGCCATGACACCATAGACACTTTTCGCGCCAACTTATTTTTTTTAAATCTGGAAGCGCGAAGCCAGCCTCAGACGTGCAGCAGTAGTGATGTACCCAACGGTTGTGTTTTTTCGCTGCGCGCGGATAACTGTATTTTTTTCGTGTTGTAACGGTGCGGCCGGTTCTTGGTGCGTGAGGTCCCGGGTTCGGAGACTAAGTGGGACATAGGACAGACCTTCAGACGTAATGGTGTAGTGGGGTCCGTGTTGCATTCTTGACCGGTTTCGACGCCGCTATCTTCTTTGATAGAAAATTATTTGATCGCGACTGTGATATGAAAAATCTTACAGTGTAATACTTTTTGAAAACGCTTACAGTGTTGAAGATTCCATAGCTGAATGGATTATCAGAAAAAGGGCAAACCAGAATTCTAATGGGGTTCAGTTTACGTAACCCGTCTGTCTGTTTCAGGGAAGTATCTCATGGACCGGTACGACACATAAAGCATTGTAATTACTATTTAAAACGAGATATTTAGCATGTATATTTGTTATTGTACGCTCACGATATTTCGGCACGGTTACAAGTGCCATGTTCATGTTCATTATCTCATTTTAAATATTGATTATAATGTTTATTTTTATAACTACATTTATATTTTTTGTTATGACAATAAAACAAAAATCTGTTGGGTTTGTACTTATGTACATACGAGGAACGTAAGCATTATTTTGTTTTTAATTATTTATCTACTCAGTCGAACCATAACTCAAACTGGGTGTCATAAAAAAACGGATACGGGAAAGATGGCACAATTTTGATGATTTTCTAATGGGGTTACGCGCAAAACTTGATGTAGATGGCGTGACAATCGTTTACAAAACATTGTTACCTTCATTCTGAATCATTCTATCTATTAAAAAATCCGCATCAAAATCAGTTGCGTAATTTTAAAGATCTAAGGATACATACTTACATACAGACAGCGGGTAACGAGTAGGTAACGTCTTTGTTTTATACTAGATATGTAGTTATGTATGTAATTGATTAAAACAACTGTAATTATAAATATACTTGTTACCTGTAAACTCTTACCTGTAATTCGGGACGGAATCACGTGATAGTTCGGAGCCCTCGGATGTCACGTGACGTTTTCTATAGAAACTGACAGATCGTCCCGTCCCGTCCCGTTCTAGTGTGAGTCATCCTTAATTGATTCCGAACTAGAGAACTATATGTATGAGAAATGCGACATACGGCAACGGCCTTGTTTTTTGATTGCGTTGACATAGAGCTTTGGTTTTTTCACAGCTTCAATGGACCGCAGACCTGTGTATGTGGTATTAATTTCAAC
Organism: Lathronympha strigana; assembly: GCA_949128165.1. NCBI lineage: Eukaryota > Metazoa > Arthropoda > Insecta > Lepidoptera > Tortricidae > Lathronympha > Lathronympha strigana. Next base: position 7,568,820 of record OX421926.1, on the reverse strand, counting down.
TTGCTACCTCTACGTGTTCCCGAGATAAAGGGTCTTGAAAGGCAGACGTATGGACGGACAACAAAGTGATCCTATAAGGGTGATTTTCCTTTTGAGGTACGGAACCCTAAAAACCCAGGGGACTGACAAAGCCATACAAAGTTGCCGTAGCAGGCGTAGCCTGAGCATGTGGTCCATTTCAGGAAAGGGGCCTTTCTACAGACATTATCAGTCCACTATGAATATTTGGGTTGATCAACTATTTCTTGTGACTGGTTGTCATAATTACAGTCTCCTGGGTCACTTTTAAAATCAAGGTTTTATGGCATTCAAATTCACAAAACATGATTTCTTAAATTAATTAAATTGATTACCATTTTGTTAGGCAGACGTCCGATTTTATTCTCCATAACCCAGTATTTAGTCCACCAGTTTCATCCTAATAGTCCAGTATATTTTAGATTCCATTAAATCTCAATAGCCTATACACCCTGGCGGGTGCTGCCTCTGCGTGCGTCCCATGACTCGGGCAGGTGCAACATCCGCTCGGTGTACCCCTTACATTTCATTAAATTGTCGAAAGGGCCTCTGCGTGTTGGCTTCGGCTCCGCGTACGCCTCCCAAAGGTCCGGAACACCATTGTTCCGTGATGGGAAAGACAGACTACATATAATAATTCCATGCTGTAACTTAGAGCATGAACAAGGGGAGTAAGCTTATCTGAGATTTTCTTTAGAAAAATATTTTGTTGATTCTTGCGTTTCTTATGGCTGTTCGTATTCGTATTCGTTACGTAGTAATAGACATCAGACAGACAGCCAATACAATATGATAAATTTCCATCAGACTTTATTATAGACGTAAAATAACTTATATTTCTGCATCAGACTATATTATAGACGTAAAATAACTCAAGTTGATCTTAATAGATGGCGTCACGGAACTGCATTAAGCAAAGTGTAAATAAAATAAGGTTTATTTCAGGGGAACGCGATTTGGCATGGACTTTGCCAGTCCTCTAGTTTTTTTGTTCATGCTATGTATAAAAAAAATATTAAAGTATTTTCTCAAATGCCACAAAAATTAAGTAACAGTCTATCTTAGTCAAAGATCACCACCGAGTTCTTGTCAACTTAAAAAAAAAAGTTATGTTATAATATAAAAGTATTAAAAAAAATTTGATCCCATTTTGACAGTATGTGCGACCCACAGTGCTTTTCACAGTTTTCACACAACACTAAGTTTTCGACATCAACCTGTAAAGAAAATATACAGTACCTACCTAATTTAAATTATGAAATATTATTATTATTTAAAAATTCTCTAATAAAAAAACATTCGCCCACCCGACATTGTGACATTGCCTTAACCAGCGTGTAAACCGGCCCTTATGAATCACATCGGCATCCCGTGTAAACAAACAGAGGTCGTTCAACCCAACGGTAACTGCAACCTGCCTCGACCGGTGCTGTGACGTCACTTGTGGCGCTACTTAGACAGTGACATCTAGCGGTTAGTAGAGGAACTAGGAGAATAAAAGGTGTCTTGCTTTGTGGAAAATGTAATTGCCAGTTATGAATTGTCTGTAAATATGTACTTTATAGTGTTAAAAAAAAATTAACACTAAGAAATGATTAGAACGTACCGTATTACAATAAACGCTGATAGTCCTGATATCTATTTAGTTTGGGGCTCTCGTTTTTATTGCCATCTTGCAGTGAATAGCAAAACTAATGCGACTTTTTTATTATGTTCCTTTGTTTTCAATTTTTAATTAGTAAGATTGATAGATTTGTATGTTTACAACTTAACAGTCAATAAAATAGTGGTATGTTTTTCACAAAATCACAAACCCCTGAGGTCATTCACCTTAGCGGTGGCTGCAACCTGCCTCAACTAGTGCTGTGACGTCACTATGAGGCGCTTAGCGTTAGCGCCATCTTGCGCCAAGCAATCAAACTGAATTCATACAAGGAGTTACAAATTGTTTTTATTGTGCAACATACTTATTTTGCTGACCGTGCTACTGGCAGATTTTTCTTTGGCATGCTTATAAGCACCCTTTAAGACCTTTCTAAAGAGACTGAACTAAATATGGTTGCATTATCAGATTCATCTTTCTTTACAAACAAAGATGATCGAAAAACAAAAAATCATTTAGAATCTCCAATTCTCCATGCAAAGTCCTTCCTCTAATATGGATAGTTTGATCAGTATGGATGGAGTGGGTTTTAAATTTTTAATCACAAAAGAAAACCGTTCTCAGCGAAATTTTATAATTTCATATTTTCAATGCGACTATTTAAAAAATGACAGTGCGGACGGAATGATAAACGGACATCACATCACGAAACTGTTAGGGATCCGTTTTTCTAAATAAGGACTCTTATATGACATGTGGCCAAACATTGATTTGCCAAAAATTACCTGACCATGACCAGCCGAAAGCCATCTAGCGGTGAGTAGGTAAACTGCATAAATATTTAATTTATTTTAGCAATACAGCAACGCATTGTTAAAGCTTGTACGTAGTAGTCCAAAAAGTTCTAAAATGTCCATTAAACATTTCCTTAATAAAAATCAATCTTAATAAAAAAGCAATCTAATAACAGACCTTCCGGAAATTATCTTTATTGGATTTTGTTTGCAATGTCCGGTGTAAATGACATCTGCTGTTACTAGTAGAACTTTTTGTTCCAGCCATCTGTTGACAAATTTGCAAACTACTTACACGTCTTGTATGCTAACTCAGCTACTATTACGCGCTCACACAGGCCCTAATATTGCTCTGCGTTACCACCAGATGTCGTTACGAGTAGTAAACAAACCGTGAAATGTGATGATTGAGAATTTGCCGTCATCCATTCATTCAATGTGATTGTGTGTCGGCAGTGTCTTGTTGTGAGAAAACTAAAATCAAAACCTCTTTCTCTAACTCATTTCTACAGTTTTTGTGGACGAAAAACATGTATTCTGTGCATTAGTGAACTTTTTACCTGGTTATAAACAATTGTGATAGTTTTCTGCATGTTTTAAGCCAGTTATCTTGGATTTTAATAACGGTAAGTCTTTATGCTCCTCAGTTTAGTGTTGCATTGCACTGCAATTTGCAATTACTTAATAATCGTGAATGTAAACGCACATTAAGTGCATTTATAGCTAGGTTGGTAACGAATAGTACTTAAACTGGATTACTGCGTAATATATACGGATGTTTTGACCATGTTTTGACCGAAATTGATGAGAATAACCTAAAATTTTTAGCATTTTTGGGCATCATCGGCCTTCATAAATGTCTTTGGATTATTCTTGTTTTAGATCGTACTTTATAGTTTTGTTTACGATGTCAATCTCGTTTATTTAATGATTGTGAGCAGTTGTATTGTGTTTATTTTCAGTTAGTAGGTATAATAGATTATCTCACCGCCAATTTACAAGAGATTAAAACAGTAGGTAAGTATCGAAGTACCTATCATATACTGTCCTCAGGTACAGTCAAGGGCATAAATATCTATACACTTTTTGTCTTTTCAGCCATATGATTCCATATAAAGTAATGAAAAAGTTGTACATATATTTATGCCCTTGACTGTACCTATACTTGTTACTCTTTTGTTATTTTACAATGTTTTAGAAAATCCTAGCGGTGCTCATTGGCGAACAAATCTAAATACTTCAGTGACTATTCCTTTTTACTAATTGGTGACCAGTGTTGGTTATCAGTACATATGACTATTATTAGTCAGTAAACGAGTTATGTAGACAGTCCAAATTTGTAAGTTCTGTTACGTACTTATTTAACATTTCCAATGTTTATCTCAAGGTTATAATTTTTTAGTGCTAGATGTCTTTTATAATATAATATGTGTAGGTATATAAATAAGTATATGTATACATTAGGGACCTACATTCAACGGATACTATTATCGTTCTCGAATTTCCCATAAAATATCAATCTTTCCGGATTAGAGTCAAAATTAAAAACCCCGATTAGGTAGGTACCAACCTAAAGATTCTAAAAAATGACAAATGCCGCAGTACACACGAAACTTATGTTCGTAATTCAAAATATAAATCGGTTTAAAACCACCTCGCTGTTATGCTTGCTTGTCATGTCATTACGATTTAATAATAAATTCAATACTTATAAGGAGGATAATCGGGTGGTAGGTATATTTCGACTCACCTTCGGCCCACCGGAAATTGTACCTAATTTAGACTAAGCACATACTACCTGCCTAATGCCGATGACTAGACAATTATATTCTCTGACTCCGTTAACATACCTTATTAACTACCAGTAGAACTAGTAGAAGTGTTTAAGGATGACACACTAGGACGGGACGGGATGGGACGGGACGATCTGACAATTTTTATAGAAATGATCACGTGATAGCTCGGAGCCCTCGGATGTCACGTGACGTTTTCTATAGAAACTGGCAGATCGTCCCGTCCCGTTCTTGTATGAGTCAGTGGGGAAGTTGATCGAAATGATCTCTCGTCTAATATTAGTCATCAATCATCATTTAGTGAGGTATATGTGAGTATTTCCGTCATAGTGACTATTCCGTCTAATTGCCTGCGTTGAATCTAAGCTATTAGTCTTATGTTGCTCGCACTTGCGGGTAGAAGCGGGTAAATGGTGATAGTATATGCAAACATACTAAGACTTAATGAGCTGTATTAAGCCCATGAGCTCCAGGAGGACCTGCGCCCCAAGCGCGCGCCACTCACAGCGTTGTACTGTGGACTGCGCTTCTACTACTTATAATTATTTTTTATTTATTTACCAAGTAAGTTTATTTATTTCCTCGCAAATGTGATGAAAAACATTGTATGTATCACGGGCGGTACAAGAATTACGAACTCGTGGTAAAATTAAGCGTAATTTTGTTTATAGCCCTTAATACAGAAAGTACTATAATCGTACGATGAAGGAGTATCCCTTAATGCAGATAATTAAGAAAATCAAGCTTGATAGCTTACGTAGTTACTTTGTAAACTATAACACAAAGAAGCTACGTATTTATTGTATGTCCGTAGCCAGCCCAGTCCCGGGCATAGCCACGCAGCTGTATGTATATGTATACGTAGCTAGTTCGTCAGTCGAGGTGGGGCTGAGGTGAAATGTATCGTCCATAAATATTGATTTTATGCGCGGCCGGCCTAGGGTTGCCTCTGGGAGGAAACTGGACCAGAAGGCCTAGTATAAAAATTGTACGACATTAACTCCTCGACCGCGTTAGCGTATCGGGAGTTCAAATTATGTTTGCCGTTTATTTAAATCATCCGGCAACTTTAATATTTTGACCCCTCGATACGCTAACGCGGTCGAGGAGTTAATGTCGTACAACTTTTATACTAGGCCTTCAGAGCGGGTTGACATTTGAAATTGTAAGTATTTTATTTAGAATATATACAGTAAGTGTAACTTACCTAACTACCTACCTCTACCTACCTTGAATCTAAAATAGGTCCTTGAGGCATTGTACCTAGGATGCTGGCAGCATATTATATATTTGAAATATATACATTTGAAATCGATTTTGCGCCACAACTATCTAGGTTCGAATCCTAGTCAGGGCTATTATTTGTGTGTTTATTACGATTTGTTCCTGAATTATGAAATGTATTCTATGTATTCAAGTATTTATATGTATCTATCTATTATATATACCGTCGTCTAGTCCCCACAGCACAAGCGTTATTGAGCTTACCGTGGAACGAGGTCGATTTGTGTAAGATTATCCCATAATATTTTTTCTTCCTAGTATTTTCCCGGTTCATGCAGAGAGCCTGGGGTCCGCTTTGGCAACTAATCCCAAGATTTGGCGTAGGCGCTAGTTTTACGAAAGTGACTGCCATCTGACCTTCCAACCCAAAGGCCCTTATTTTGCAGGCCTTATTTGTAACGGCGACCCTCAAGTTTTAAGAACCAATTATGAGCTGTTGCATACGCTAGTTTTTCTACGTCAGCTAAAATAGCGTATAAAGCAAAAATCTAGAAAAGTGGCAGAATTGGGAAGAGGTTGTGATAAAAATAAAAAAAAGAACAATAGTGCTCATGTATTGTATGAAAATCCATAGGAGCAGTGTTCTTATGGAATACCATAGACAACGTTTAGAAAAATAAATAAATGAAACTCATCGCCAACCCTAAACCGCAGAGTTAAGCCCGCAGGGATGTCACACGTCTAAGGGCAATGAGATGTGAGAACGAGACAACACCCTCCCCCCACGCGAAAGCGAGACGGCACTACAGCCTCCGTTCAGCTTTCGAGAGCCTTAGTTTTATTACTCTCATTGTATTTATTCCGTTTTGAAGCTAAGATCAGTTTAATGGGGCATTTGAAATGGTTTTAAATATAAATAACGAGGAATGGGTTAAATTGGGATTCTTTTAGTATCGTCCTTGTGCTGGGCACAGTGGGTACTTCCCATGTAGTCTTTGAGCCAGCGGGCCAAAAATTCGGAAATGGTATAATTTGGGGGTACCTACCAATTTTTAGGGTTCCGTACCCAAAAGGTAAAACGAGACCCTATTACTAAGGTTCCGCCGTCCGTCCGTCCGTCTGTCACAGGCTGTATCTCAAGAACCGTGATAGTTAGACAGTTGAAATTTTCACAGATTATGTATTTCTATTGCCGCTATAACAACAAATACTAAAAAACAGAATAAAATAAATTTCAGGGAGCTCCTAAACAAACGTGATTTATTTGCCGTTTTTTTTAATAATGGTACGGAACCCTTCGTGCGCGAGTCCAACTCGCACATGGCGTGTTTTCAGTAAAAGGTACCTTTATTTTTAAATGAATTTTTATGGCGTTAGCGCCTTATCGGCAACAAAGTGGTACCTTTTACTAAAATCCATCACAAATAGACATTCATACAGTAAAACCCGGTTATAAGGACGTCTAAGGGCCCGACGACATTGCGTCGTATTAACCGAAAACCAAATAAAAACCTAATAAAAACTCAAAATGGTTTATGTAACTCACTGAATAATCGAAATTAAGTATATTTTGCTCTTTAGCGAAAGAAAATGTTTAACCATAAACCTAATTAATAGAAATATAAATTATTTATTTGATTCACAGAAAAAAACTTTATCTATTTACATCTTGTACCTACAAAATATCAGAGAGAATCAAAATGGATGCCACTCAGCATATGCCTATAGCTAGGATACGAGATACTGAACCATGGCGCTGGTGTTCAGGACACCCATGGAAAAAAAAGGAAAACCAAAAGATATATCACATAAACCTAAAGTTAACATGTTGAGGAAAAGACCGCTAGTGAATTCACTATAGAATAATTTAAATTACATTTACATTTAAATTACTCTTACTTCCCGATGCCGTTGCAACTTAAGCTATTGTAAATTGTAACTCTCAGTGTGCGACAATCATACGGATTTCGAATTTTCTCCTATAATTGTCCTACAAGCTCTTGCTTTTTGCCAAATTTCGTGATTCTAGGTCAACGGGAAACCTTATACCGTATGGGAAATGTGACATAAATGGCCGTATAATTTGATTGCGCTGACGTAGAGGTTTGGTTTTTTTACAGTTTCAAGGGACCGCAGACCTGTGTATGTGGTATTAATTTCAACTTGTTACCTTTACTCGTTCCCGAGATAAGGCTCTTGATAGACGGACGGACGGACAGCGAAGTGATCCTATAAGGGTTCCGTTTTTTCCTTATGTACGGAACCCTAAAAATATTATAGAGGCCAGGTAAGAACGGGGCATGCTAATGTTTGGGTCTATTATTCCAAATTGACACACCATTGGGATTTTAGAGAAGTAGGGTGACCATGTTTTTGGAAGACATGTGGATATTAACAATGTAGATCTAATATTGTCTTCTGTTACAGCGATTGTTATTCATTGAAATTAAACACTTTAGAACGGATTAATCGGAATAGTCATCATCTTAACCCTGTGAAAACGAGTGCAGTAAACGGCTCGAAACGTAGGCTCATGGTGTTAATAAACGCGATTAATCCGTTGTAAAGTGTTTAATTACAATGTAGATCTACATTATAATTTGACACAAATGGGGCTTCATCATCATTTCAGCCGAAAGACGTCCACTGCTGGACATAGGCCTCCCCCAAAGATTTCCATAATGACCGGTCTTGCGCCACCCGCATCCCTTAATCGCGTAAAACTTTGAAAACTAACCTCCAACGTTTCGAGGGCGACATTGTCCCCGTGGTTCCGGAGAAAAGCCGGCCATATACGCGGGCAATCCGTCAGATCTCCATAGTGGGCGTGTCCGCGGGCGAAAAAATTCCCATACATTTATTGGCAGATCTGGCGGATATGCCCGAACGTATATGGGCTGCTAAAGGCTGAGCGAAAAATTATAACGGGAGATTATTTTGGTTAAGTCGAGGTAATTTCTCTGAGAAACTAGTTTCTTAACTATAATAGTTATATTTCTGTCATAGAGAAGTAAATTTAACTAAATAAAACAAATATATAAATAAATGAGCTGAACAACTATATGTATAAGGTTACAAAACTATTTACTACTAAGCGTTGTTTTAGTAAATTTAAGCTTTGTTATTAACTTTGGTGTAGTTCTAGAGGACCTTTTACACTTCATTTATTTTGCACTAGCGACCCGCCCGGCTTCGCACGGGTTATTATTAAACATATGATTCGTAATGAGTAACCCGATATAAGTATATTAATATGTCTAATAAAATAAAAAATTAAAATCTGTTAATTTCGAGTAACAATATAGTAATATGTCTAATACTCACGGGAGTTTTCTATTTAGAACATATAATTCCTTCATCTTGAATCACTCTATCTATTAAAAAATCGCATCAAAATTCGTTGCGTCGTCTTAAAGATTTAAGCATACATACCTACAGACCTCGGGAATCGACTTTGTTTTATACTATGTCATCACTTGATATTTATTTCAATTCGTCAAAAAGCGGTATTGGAAGCCGCTGTTACTCGAAGATGCTTGCTAATACACCATTACTTCTGGCGTAGTTGGTAGTGACCCTGCCTGCTAAGCCGATGGTCCTGGGTTCGTATTTATTTGTGTAAACACAAATACTTGTTCCCGAGTCATGGATGTTTTCTATGTATTTGTGTATATCGTTGTCTGAGTACCCGTAAGACAAGCCTTCTTGAGCTTACTGCGGGACTTAGTCAATTTGTGTATGAATGTCCTATAATAATATTTACTTATTATTTATTTATTTATACATTCCTTAATCCACGCGTCAACATGTGCACCCTACTGCATGCAACGGCAGCTGCTCTGCTCTGCTGTCTCCGGTTACTGGCAGCTTGTAGAAAAAAAAACACCGTCTGCCCAAATAGACGCAAATAGGAGTTTTGCCTACGTTTAAACTGTTTTAAACGGTTTCTGTAATTCTATTTAATTGTATGCCAGTGATGTGCCCGATGTGTTTTATTTATTTTGTTCTGACAGCCAATAGGCCAAAAATCGGGATAATTGGCGTCCCCATTAAGGGAAAAACGGGACGTGGCCACAGTTGAGTACCGAAAATTAACCAATGTCATTTTTAGGGTTCAGTACCAAAAGGGTAAAAACTGGACCTTCTTACTAAGACTCCGCTGCCAGTCTGTATGTCTGTCACGGCTGTATCTCATGAACCGTGACAGAAGGCCTAGTATAAAAGTTGTACGACATTAACTCCTCGACCGCGTTAGCGTATCGAGGGGTCAAAATATGAAAGTTGCCGGATGATTTAAATAAACGGCAAACATAATTTGAACTCCCGATACGCTAACGCGGTCGAGGAGTTAGTGTCGTAAAATTTTTATACTAGGCCTTCAGTTAAGACAGTTGAAAATTTCACAGATGATGTATTTCTGTTGCCGCTGTAACAACAAATACTAAAAAACTGAATAAAATAAATATTTAAGGGGCTCCCATACAACAAACGTGATTTTTGCTCGTTTTTGCTAGATATTGATAACGGCAACAGGTGGACGATTGAAATATTCAATCACAGAACAGAATATCTAGTTAATATACACTATAAAAATAAACAATTCAATTATATATATATTTTTTTTTAATATGAAACTTTTCGAATAACATAAATAGGTATGTAACAACAAAAAAAACCTCACCTAAGAATGAAAATAATTAAAGAGGAATAATAATAATGTTTTGATAACAAAAATGGATATTTAGATGACGGCATTAATGGGAATAAAAGAGGGATGGGGTATTCCTGTTTTTGCCGTTTTTATAGATACTATTTACTAGGTGGTGCCCGCGACTTCGTCTGCGCAATATCCTTATAAATTGTAGCCTATGTGTTATTCTGATGTATAAGCTATATTATTCTAAAGTTTCATTAAAATCCATTCAGTAGTTTTTACGTGAAAGAGTAACAAACATCCATACAAACTTTCGCATTTATAATATTAGTAGGATGGTACGGAACCCTTCGTACTTGAGTCCGACTCGTACTTGGCCGGTTCTTATGTATTTGCTGGGTCAGCCAGCAGGCCAACGGGACAATTGGCGTCCCGAACATGGCCATAATATGGACGTGTTCACAGTGGAATCCCGAAAACCGGGACATCAGTTTGAACACTAACCAATATAATTTTTATGTTGCCTATGCCGTACATTAGGTACTCAAATTGACAAGAAACCTTGACATAAAAACACATCTAAATCTGAATGACGAATTTGAATGCACCATAAAAATCATCGATTACCAACTATTACAAATCGCCTATGATGTCAATACTACTTCAAAACTTAAATATAAAACCAACTTACATATACCGTTCGATATAGCGCCGCCTACATACGAAAACATCTCGAAATGTACTAATAACTATTGGTTTCACATTTCTCCCACCCGCAAAGAAATCTTTGCAAACTGTGTAGTTCAATAAAAGTTGTATGTTCCAATTTATTGCCAAAATAAAATGAGACTTATTACAAGATTCTTGCGGTATTTTATAAAACGGCAAGATTTTGAATTTAGAACATTTACGATCCTCGAAAATCTCACATATTACACAAAACCGTGCAAGGCGCAATTTGAAATTCGAACGCCGCTGAGCACAGAACGATGCAGTGGAAATCCGTTAAGACCGATTTTACCTCAGCGTTGCCTTTTTACCGTATCAATCCATCATAAAATGAACCTTAACACGTAAATCGTAAAGCTCAAATTGCAAAGAAATGTTTTTGGATATTATGTCCATGTTATAATTTTAACCCTTAAAACAAACTGGCCATCGTTTTCTTCTTAATATTAAAACGTCGTATCTCTACACCAGTGTCATACAATGATACGTTATTTTGGTTTCAGCGTCCTATCTTGCGTTCGCTTGATGGAAAAGGCATGTAAGCGGAAGGTCATTGCTCCTTTCCTTTGTCCAGTCTTTCTAGATCTCCCATGTGTCTATGTGGTGAAGCGATTTCGGCGTGAGCGGGGGATGTTGGTGCAAAACGGGGGCTCCGGGTAAAGTGGTTACTCGCTGGTTGACAGGTTGACATAGCTATTTGTTTTGTTTCCATTGCATGTAGGTTTGTTAATCAATAAGGCGAGTGTTTTTGAGTAAGATGGCTTTTTGCTGTGACCCATCGGTTTAAAATGCGTTAACGTGCATGGCATAGATACTTAAGCTTGATCGTATAGACGCATTTCGCCATTTTAGTCATGTTATAACCGAAGTTAAGTAAATGTATCTAATATTTAGTCATTATTTATGATTATACCGACAGAGGGCAGCGGCGGGCATTTAAATACTCTTATTCGAATCTAATTTGTCGCTATTATTTTATGAACCGTGAATGTACTGAATAAACTAAAAATCTGGCAAACCGATGGGTATCTAGTTCTATAGATGCTCCAATAGGGAAACAATGATCATCTATTAGCTCTTAGTATAATGAGCAGGGCCCATAATTTTCATGCCGATGACAGACAAATGACGTCAAGCTTCATACATCATGTTTTAGGTTTTACGTTTGAAAGAATAATGCTGTCATTGAACAGTGCGAAGAATCGAACGTTGATAGACTTTATCTGTCATAAACTCATTTCGTATTAAAATATCATGTGTGTTTATATTTATATACGTCATTACGAAACCGGCATGAAAATTACGGGGTCTGATAATGAGGATTATCGCGAGTCGATTTTCCGCTAGGGGCGCTAGTGGAACGTTCTGCGGGAACATTTCAAACGTCACTTTGACAATTCTCCCATACTGACACAGGACCCACGCATGCGTGGCGCCGCCTGGTGAGCGACAATACGGTAGCTCCCAATTAATTGTGGAGCCGCAACTGAAAATTTGCCACATGTTCTAGGTTCTAGGTTGATATGGATTTAGGTAGGTACAGAGTACAGTCACCTGCAGAGTTAAGTGCCGCCACAATTTTTTATGGTGGCAGAATGTGGGTCATATGCCGACTATAGAAATTAATAAAAAAAATAACAGTGTTAATAAATTGTATGAAAATCCATAGGAGCAGTGTTATTATGGAATACCATAGACAACGTTATTTATAATGTACACTTTTTAATATCGCTGTCAGTCATCTAATTGACAGATAGAAGTAAGTGCTGGAGAAAAAAAAATTAATAAGAGCTCTTCAAGTTATAAAATACTATTCTTAATCTTAGGTAAATGGTTTCTGATAATTCCAATGTATGGTGTATGCGAATAATCAGAACCTACTACTTACATCAAAACAACAACAAAAAATACAATCGAATTAATAAAAAAGGCTTAATACAGAGTGAAATAAAGAGGACCGTTCAAATTCTACATACTTAGTGAATATTGGTAATTATTAACTATTTTAATTATGAGGCCAATGCCGAAATCGCGAAAGAATTTTTTTCTGTTTCATACATTTCGGTCGATTTGTATGGGACAGCCAAAATTATGTTCTCGATTTCGGCATTGGCCTTATATCTAATAAAAGTTGTTCAGTGTGACTTGTACATTCACTATGTAGAATTTTTACGGTCCTTTTTATTTCATCCTGTATGCAATTTATATGCAAAAACTAGTAACTAAACTTATTTCCCCCCATTTTATCGAGCATTTTTCTTAGAAAAATAATTAAATTGTGATAATTACTCTTTCATTGTGTCTCGGTTAACCTTCTTTATAAGTATTTCAAATCGATAGGTTGAGTACCTAATTGTCGAGATATTTAACAATGTGACAGACAGACGAACAGACAAACAGAGTCGCACTATAAAGGTTCCCTTTTTACCTTTCTGGGACAATTTATTTATATTATTTTATTTATTGATCTTTAGCAGAAATATGGGCATTTCTATTTTCCATTGTACCCAATTACGAATTTTTTTACAGAATATTTAAATAGTCAGTTTGGTTACGCTCATTTTTAATAAATAAAATTTAAATAACACCCTGGATTTTCTAACAGTGTCAACATAGATTAAAAAAAATCCAATTTGTTACAATTTATTGTTTAAAATTAAGTATTAAGGCATGCCTTAAGGTATTAAGTCCGCTATTTTTTTTTGTGGAATAAAGTACTTAGTACTTAATAAAAAAAGGGTGTAACCAAACGGACTAACTTAAGTTTCTGTTAACAGGTTCATAATTGAGTACAACGAGTAATAGAAATGTCCTTATAATATTTTTTTTTATAGTGCGGGGACAGGTCTTTCGTTGTAAAATATCGATATAAATTGAATTTAAAGTCATCTCATATTTTAATGAAATTTATTGACGATAACACGGTCAAAATACAAACGCTGTATCCGGTATGTAAAATTGTTAAGGTAGAAAATAGTTTTTAGCATATTTTCCGCATACAAATTATTTATTGCTTTAGTTGAGTACGACTTTTTTTGTTTTTTTTTTAAATACCGTGTTGGTAATAAAAACGTTCGATTTGCTTGATAGCAATTTGTTATCGTTCTAAATGAACCTTTTCTAGCACAAATATCACATAAACGTGTAAGTATTTACAGAAAATAAGACAACTGTCTAACTATCAGGAGCTGACTACCACAGATAGGAATTTAGTCGTTAAAAATTAGCTTACTGGGCGATAAACCAGCAATTCTCTAGTATATATAATTATCGTTCCAAAACGACTTAATACCTTAGTATAACAAGCTTACTTACGTCCCTTTAGAAATAAACAGTCGCATTGTTAATACACGCATTTGTTGCGACTATTCTAAAAGGACGTAAGTGAAACGAGAAATCATGCTAATATAACCCTTCTGTGAACTGTCACAAAGCATTGTAAAACCGAGCTTTATCTATCCATCGTTGCTTATAACTGGCCAGGTAGCCACGGAAAGAGACAACCTAACGCCACAACAGGCATTTACCGGACTGCAAAGAAACGAATCGATACAATATAAACGGTCAAACCGCCATTTTGACGAAAACCGCTGAACGTACGCGCCCGCACGTAACACCGTTGGAAAGAACAGAAAAAAATAGCCTAAAATAGTGTGCAATACGTCGATATAAACTGTTGTAACCGCGCGACGCATGAACGTTTAGGTTTTAAACGTTCGGATCGTAATCTGCGATCAAAATGGCGGCCGTCTTACGAGCGAGAGAGTCCGATTCGAATTTGGAAAATTGGTGTTTTTTTTTCTGTTGTAAAGAGAGCAGTATAGTATAAGGTTAGGCGGAGAACAGGAGGGGCGATCTGAGGCAAAGCGGTGTGAAGGGAAAAGTGTCGTGGACAGATGAGGCGCGCTGTCGCGGGATATGTCCGCTGATGCGCAGACGGGGTACAGGCTCACGATAAATCCTTTAATTTTTTTTTTGTTTATAGGATGTCTATGTCACATCACATGCGCGTTGTCGTTGCTATAATCTAAACTAGGGCTATATAGGTATAGACAGGCGATGTGCAGATGGGGTACAGGCTCGAGATAGATCCTTTCATTTTTATTCCTTAAATTGCTGGCCATATACGTTCGGGCATATCCGCCAGATTTGCCTGGGATGTATGGGAAATTTGTCTGACGGATTCCCGGCGGACACACCCACAGTGGAGATCTGACGGATTGCCAGAACGTATATGACCGGCAAATAGGGTCTCTATGTGAAGTGAACATATTGCATATGTCCAAGACTACCTTCATCTGGAAATAGTCTTTTTACAAACATGCTCAAAAATGGTCCCATTTTGTTCGCAAATAGAAGATGCAAGTATCCAATTCTCTAACCGCTGCGTCCGCGCTCCAGCAGGCCGCGGACTATAGTGGAATTTGTGTGGGCTATTTTACTCCTAAGGAAAGAATGGCCTACTGGCCCCACGGACCTCGCCCCACACGCCGCCGGTCGCCAGTGGCCGCGCATGATTAAGAAAAGCACTATATCTGTCTCGGCGGAAACAGGGTTTCAAACAGGGCTTGCCTGAGCTCGGCTATGCCGGGGCGAGGCTTTCCGAGGCCATCGTTAACCACCTTGTCAGTCTATCCCTTACTTTCCGTCCTTCGCCAAATCGGCAATAATGTTCTATATTCCAGGCGCGACAAGAAAAAGAGGTTCAAAGACGAACCGAAAACACTTGGAGGCTGACCATGAAACCCTGATGAAGGCCTATCTCAGACGCTCAAATGCAAGCTCATGGACATGTGCATACTTCAAATTGTCACCTACGGTGCTCGCTCAGTCTATGACGGAAGCTCAAAAGTCTAAACTCGATAAGGTTCATCTCTAAATAATTTATATGTCATTGGAGACTTATCGACTAGCGATCACATATACGTATTATTATGTTTTAGAATTGGAACAAGAATAATTGAAAACAAAACAGAAATAAGGCGGTTTTACCGGTTTATTAAGCAGTTGAATTGGAAGTTGGATGGAACTTACGAACTCTTACCTATTGTTTCTTCTAGTATGATGTAAGAAGTTTGAGATTGTATTAAAAAACAGTACGGTTTTGTTAAAATGAACAATGCCGGTTTTAACAATAGATACGTTCAGGTGGTGAGTATACCTGATTATAAGAAGTTTACACCAGAAAACGGTTTTTACTGCGCTGCCTTTACTTTTAGTCAGTAACGATTTTACTACAGCCAACTATGTATTAACATATTATACTTATTAGAAGGACTGGTGATTGAGTAGATATTATTTAAAAAACAAATAGGTCAAAATGTGTCTCGTCTCGAGTTGAGCTCGAGATATATCTCGCGACATATCCCCGTCCCAACAACCCCGCGCACACCGGCTACCTATCTTTCATTGCACGTACGCGCGCGGGGGGCGAAACGCGGGAGGGGGCGCGCGGAGCCATCTTGCGAGCGACCGCCGATCCGAGCGCGTCTCGCGACCCAACGCTCATAATTCGCACTAATTACATACAAAAACCCGTGAAAAACTGTCCAAAAACTAGTGTTCTCAGTGTATAAGTGTAGTGTTGTGCTTTCGGATTGCTCGTGCGAAAGGTGAGTCGATTCTTTGTTGGACAATTATCATTCCCATCGATTCGGCCGGCCGCGGGAGGGGAGACGCCGTCCTTTTATATCTTTTGTTGTTTGTTACTAAATCAATAATTTTAGTTGCCGGACCGCTCTTAATTCGTGCTTCGTGATGAATAGGTACTATTTGTGTCGAACGCTGTGCGAATTTTAACCAAACTTTGGCGTATTATGAGTAAAATAATGAGACATTTGAGTGTGTTTTCGTTATCTATAAATAGCTTTGAGAATGCATTCTCCATTCATGAAACGCATTGTTGTAATAATTAGCAACGTTACGCTTATCATGAGTCATGACATAATAATATATTATGTAGTGATGGTTTATTGTTTAACGTTCGGTTAAACTAGTGAATTACACTAAAAAACCGGTATAATGTGTTACCAAATGTCAATAGAAAGTCGAATATGATTTTAATTTGTTTTGGTTAAACGAGTAAAAATACTACTTAAACACTTCTACTATTAGTACCTACTAATAACCACTGTTGTCATACAAGTCACCTGTGGAATTGCATTTAGCATAAATACACGCCTAAATACATAACTTGTTTCTAGACAAAGGAAACGTTACCTGTATTTATCTACCGCGACAGAGCATGACCTTAAAAGCACGTTTTTATGCCGATTAAAACTGAATGCAGATATGCTTTTAAATATACAATCTCCTATTCATAATGACGAGTTTAAAGACCGATCATGTGTTACATCACTATTGATAAGACAAGTTTAAAAACAAAAACAATTGGAAATCGAAGCCGTTTGAATTTAGAACGCGTCAAACAGCGATGGCGGATACAGCACGAGCATAATATAATTGCAATTCGCACCGTGCCTTGGTCTTTATTACCCTGATGCGTAGAAATAGCGAGATCTCGATCGGAAACCTCTCGCAGGCGCGATCATCTCGAATTTGTCGTGTAAAATTCCACAGACAAGGCGGGTCAACTTTTTTTTATTACCCCGTCATTTATGATCGTACGTCGCTGTACCTGGGTGTGTTTGATGTCCATTTTGAATCGTTCGCGTGCAAATGCTGATTCACTGGTCATTACGCTTTTTAAACCGATGTGTGAGTTATTTTAGAGCTCGGATGCGAATATTAATGATCTCAGATTAGTCACTACTCGGACATTGGTATATAAATTCATAAGTAGTTGTCGTTTCAGTTTGCAACAAACGTCTAGAACTTTCGGAATGACGAATGAGTTACCTCCTTCATTCCCTTTGCGTTGTGACATGGGGTCGCGTTAGAACATTCAAGATGCAGGCATTCAGGGCTTACAAAGGGCAGCGCATAGGGTCTTTCATGTTGCTTATGTCCATAGGCAATGATGACCACTTCTCATCATGCTAAAAATGAGCACATGAAAGAAGATGTGACCGCAACTATTGTTTGTGAATAATAAGTGAAATTATCATAGTTATGATCAAACAAACACCGTCGTACATACCTTTTTCTCCCTACGCCAGAAATTACAGAAGTGACATGAAAACAAATGACAACTCATTTTTATCATCAAACAAGTTATCAGCCGCAATTTTGTTACCAAAATAGCTTTTTCTATAAAAATTAAAGATAACCTACTGATTTGAGTCATACTAACAAATATTTGCTAGTTTCAACATTTTTTTGTACGTGTAATATAACAAATCAGAGGTTTGATAAATAAATAATAAAAATAAAGTGGTAACTATGATAATTCAAAATTGTAGTGACATTTGAGAAATATGTATATCATATTATACGATACAAGTGCGAATAGGAGAAAATTCGTTATGAGTGGCGATAGAATAAATCGACACGAGTTGCGAATTACCTATTCACACGTGTATCGTACGGCGTTTTACAGTATATAATTGACCCTTTGAATTTTTAACATAGGCTCATAAAGTGCTCCTTAACGCACTAGTGCGGTAATATAGCACCATATTTACTGTAAAAATATTTATATACCTAGGTAACATACATGTATGTATTTACATAGAATAGAATACACCTTGACATCGTTACCAAAGTAACAACTAGCATAAGAACACGGTTTTACGTATAAAGCTGTTACATAATTATTAGTATTATTACCTATAAAGCAAGTACTATAAGATAAAACTATCGATAAGTGAATTTATCGATATAAGAACTCCCTATTTCTCAATACATTTTTAAGATCGTTCGAGACTGACAATTGTTTTGTAAATTGTAAATTATTAATCGTCTAGCAAAATAGATTGAATTGCTAAAAAAATCTAAATACACATCAGAGCTATGTTTCGATATGTATTTATTATTTTTTGCTGTGCATTCAGTATTTCAGTTAGCTAATGAGCCTAATGACCATTTTTTTGTGTGCCTTTAAATAACACCCTTTTAAATGTACCTAATAAATATGTTGAGACTAATTCGTTCGCAATTTTATTGCTTTTTGCGTAACGACACGAAAACTATCATAAAAATGTGCACCTGCTTATGATTATTGTTCGGTATACAGGAATATCTCAAAAATATACAATTCAGTAAAACATACAAGTTTTCTCTGCTGTTGACAGTAGTCTGTTTATTACAAATAATAAAATGATCTGATTTATGCTTGACAATTATATCAATAAGTAAGTGTTGTTGTGTTGTGTTGTTGTTGTTCATAAGTGTTGTAGGTAACACGACGACGCTATAATATATATATATATATATGTATATTTATTTAATTATTTAATACGGCTTCCTAGCCTAGTTGGTAGTGACCCTTCCTATGAAGCAGGAGGTCCCGGGTTCGAATCCTGGTCAGGGCATTTATTTGTGGTTTCAGGGCATTTACTTTTACAATTGTACAATGTATTACTTCTAACGCGGTGTATTCGCGTAAGAAGTATTAATTCGTTTGTTGTTTAAGTTGGTTGAAAATAGCTCGACATTTTTCGGATCCATTCGTGATCCTTAGTCACGAGCTCGCGGTGGAATAGCTATGAAATGAACCTAGTGTAAAGCGGGAAACCGTCTTGATACTAATCGGAATTCGGTTTCGGTACCGTTAAACCCCCAAAATGATCCCCACTATTTTTATACAACCTGTATAATTACTTTTACGAGCTTTAAGGCAAGATTCTCCCAAAGTCCATGATTTTCTATCTTGTGCCTTACGTCATCAGAATACGGTCTAGATTTGTTTAAATATGTCTATGTAAAGCTATGTGCATCCTTGGCAAGGCCTGCAGCTTCCAAAGCCGCAGTGAAAGACGAGTGAAGAATAAGGAATGGTAATCTTAGACAAAATTACGTTGATAAGAAACAAAACAATTTATTTTTATTTAAATATTTGGAGAAATTGGAGACAATCTCACACAGATCGATTTAGTCCCAAACTAAGCAAAGCTTATAGTGTGGGTACTAAACGATGATATGAATACCAATAAAGACAAATACGAATATACATATACATACATAGAAAACGTCAATGACTGAGAAACACACAAATAAATGTCCTTACCAGTATTCGAACCCGGGATCTCCAGCTTCGTAGGCAGGGTCACTACTACTAACTAGGCTATGGAGGTTATTTAACGCATTTCTCGAAGATCAATCAGATCGACAAGATCTATATATTACACAAATGCGTTTATATTTAAACGCTACACAGTACATGCAAGACGCAACGCAGTACGCCCGCTTGCGTCGTCGCGCAAGTTACTCGACGCTTGATAATGAAGTCCTATAATTTCCGGTACGTGCAAAAATACGTGAGTGTTACTTAGAATTAAATATGTGTAATTAAAAAGTGTAGGTACAGCTTGCTGGATTTAAAACCAGCTTTTATCAGCTATCCTTTACTGTTTCTTGTCTTAAGTAGCTTTAAATGATGAGGTCATTACTTATGGGACTAGATTAGATGCTTTAAAAGACATTCTCATTCCAAACTTTTGTTTCAAAGAATCTCAATCAAATTATGGCCCCGTAGTACGACTAAACTAATAAATAGTAGGTTACTAATTATGAATATTATAATAAAATTACAAATGCGCGACATGTTTCGGACATCCTATAATGCCAATATCAAGCGGCGAATACCTACCGTGCGACGACGCAAGCGCGCGTACTAAAGCATTTCGCCTCGCCGCCCGAAGCGCTCTCGATGGAAAAAACTGTTCAGGGTGATCTGAAACTGTCATGGGATGTCCCTTACTACATCGACATTGTTGTTTTTGGCTCTCTACCACACTATTATTAGGACTGTCTTTATCATCAACGCGTCTCTGGACTTATTAAAGGGTAAATTTAGGGCGACAGGCTAAGCTTGGCAAAAAGGAGCGCGGCCAAGAATGCAGGTCTGCAGGCAAAATTACTTTTTGCGCCGCCTTTGTTCTTGTCAAAAAGAAGTATACATATCTCGCCTTATTACTAAAGCAGGAAGGTGCAAATGTGTTTACAAATTTTTGACATGGGGCTAAACTAACAGGAATATGCTGTAGTTATTATCGACTTTTTGTGGTTGGGATAAGGTTGATAGTTGATTGGAATAGTGTGGATGATGAACATAAGACGTTGTGGGACAAGTTTTTGTATGGAATTTGGGGAATTTTTATTCGGGTTTTCTTACATTTTAATCAGATGGTTAGTCCAGATATTTTATAAAGCGAATCGAGAGCAAAATAATACTAGCGTAATATCTCTCATCAAATACGCCAATACGCTCGGCCAATCCGTCAGATTTCCATAGTGGGTGGGTAGGCCTTCTTATCCAGCCAGAGCTCAGAGTAAAACAAGGCCTAATAGGAAGGTATTTAGGAATCTCTAGTTGTGCTTTTGTTTTTACCTCACCTTTGATTTGTTTTTGTGTTTGAACTGTATGTGGTTAATATGTCGATAAAATCAACTATTTTCGAGTTTTTATTTTTCCACTTTGTCGGCAAAATTGTTATGTATATTCATACCAAATTACAGTTTCTACAACTAACGGTCACTGAGCTAAGCCGCAGACGGACGGACAGACAGACATGGCGAAACTATAAGGGTTCCTAGTTGACTACGGAACCATAAAAACGATCACATAATTAAACACTTTAGAACGGATTAATCGCGTTTATTAACACCATGACCCTACGTTTCCCCTGACCCTTTACAGCACTCGTTTTCACAGGGTTAAGATGACTGATCTCCGAGTGCTGTAAAGGGCTCGAAACATAGGGTCATGGTGTTAATAATGAATAACAATCGCGGTAACAGAAGACAATATTATGATCACATATTTGTTAAGATAATAATGGGTACACTCTTCTTAATGTACCTTAAAGTATCCTTAAAGTATCCTCATAGTAAATCTCAATAGTTCCGAGAATGGCGTTATAAAATCAATTCGCGGATGCAACGTTGGCGCTCCGCCAGGTTAGTTTGGCGACGCGAGCGCCATCATAGAAGTATGTGGGGACTGGGGACCAGGTTAAGGGGATACCCAACGCCAATGTAGGGAATGCAGTACCGGTACTGTTTTGTGGTACCGGGATTTTCGGTACTAGGCAAAAATGGAACCGGGAATTCCCGGTACTTTCGGGATTGGCTCTAATACTAACGATAGTTTATTTCTTTAAGATTGATTATGCAATCAAACAAAAAATTATGTATGTATTTATATATATAAGTACCAGCTTTTGCCCGCGGCTTCGCTCGCGATAGAAACAGACAAAAAGTAGCCTATGTCACTCCATCCCTTCAACTATCTCCACTGAAAAAGTCATGTCAATTCGTCGCTCTGTTTTGCCGTGAAAGACGGACAAACAAACAGACACTTGCCCATTTATAATATGTATATAGTATGGATGTATATCGTCGTCTAAGGCTGGATTTGACCAAACTTTTTATCCAAGAGTAACGCTTACTCTAGGATACTAATGTCAAAATCCCATTGTAATTTGACGTTACTATCTGAGAGTAAGCGTTATTCTCGGAATAAAAGTTTGGTAAAACATAGCCTAATACCATATTACCATAGTACAAGGTTACCTTAGTTTGAGACTATTTCGAGTGAGATTATCCCTAAATATTAATATTTATTTGTATAATCTGTGTTGGTAATCCTGGTTCCCGGACTAGGTGACATGCTTAAAAGCATTTCCACAACATTAACCTTTAACTCTAATCATCCTATTAGGTACTCATACATGAATGTCCCAGCCATACGAAGCACTTAGCGAACGGTCAGGCGACCTAGATAGGCTAAGTTTATGCTCCATCACGTTTCTCTTATAGAAATCCCTTGCTAGGTTCAATAGGTCAACCTAGACCGTGTAGTACTATGATTATGCTATGTAGGATTAGAAACGAGAAAACTAAGAGTTGCGGGCGAATACATTATGCGTTTATCGGACGAGCGGTCCCAGACTCCCGTCTGTTTGTATGTTTCGACGATAACTCGAGTGTCGTTGGTCGGATCGTCGTGAAATTTGGCAGGTGGTTAGATGAGATAAATAGACTTTTTAAGTTCGAATATGAGCCGAATCGGTCCAGGGGTTGCTGAGATATGGTGGTTTGGAGTTCACAATTGGGGGAGAAGTAATATATGAGAACTATTCTCGGATTTTCAAATTTAACTGTCATTAAACGAAACTTTTCGAATTTTAAATTTAACGGTCACTAACCGAATGCTTCAAATTTTTAAATTTAACGGTCATTAACCGAAAGAATAACCCGCGAGAGAAGAACCAATGATTACTAGTTCTCACTAGTAATCGAAACTCTAGGCCCATGGAGCCATGCGAAGCCTGCATTCGACCTAGATTCTCATCAAAGGCTTTTGACGGACGAAATTGGAGACTTTTGTGTGACAGACAGTTGTTTATTGCGGTTTTATTTGTTTTTGTTTTTAGTAGAACTAAAATAGTGGGAAATTACGACTTTGAGCTAGTTATTTGTGCTTGCCATGAGTTGTAACTGCCGGAGGCGTTAGAGACTGTGCGTTTCTAAAGTATGTCCGTCTGGCAGGAGCGAGACGGGCATACTTTAGAAACGCTCAGTCTCTAACGCCTTCGGCTACTTACAACTCATGGTGAGCACACTTGAGTGACGACCACGCACCGGCGTGGGAAGGCCCCCCACAAGATGAATTAAGGACCTGTTTGAGGTCGCAGAAATTGGATGCGGGCAGCGTACGACCGATCTATGTGGCATCCTCTGGCACTGGAACATTGGCGGTTGTTGGATAAGGATATTTCTCATATGGAAGGGTTCCGTTTATTCCTATTGAAGTACGGAATACGGAACCCTAAAAACCATCACATTTTTTGTGTGTATACTTGATACAAAAGCGATAGGTACATGTGGTAGGCTGGTAGGTACCTAATACTTATCATTTATGTAACTGCCGTTATTAATGGCTCGTCACGAAATTGGCAAACGAATCTATTATCGATTGAAATCGCTATGGCTGCCTTCATTGCGGTGGAGTAATTAAAATAATCGATAATGTGCGTTAGTATTATGGACGTGGTTGTATTGTATTGTATAGGTAGTTGTTTCTAGTACCGTCACATAAATATGTTTTTTTTTACTACGGCGTTGACAAACTAGCATACGGCCCGCCTGATGGTAAGCGGTCACCGTAGCCTATGGACGCCTGCAACTTCAGGGGCGTTACATGCGCGTTGCCGACCCTTTAAAAAAAGGAGGATTCGCTGTGTTGACAGCTAAAGGGGCAAGCTTTGCTGCGTGGGTCCCCAGCTGTCAACACAGTGAATCCTCTTGGAGCTCTGGCGACTACTCACCAACAGAAACACAACACTATGAGTAGGGTCTAGTGTTATTAAACTGCGGTTTTCTGTAAGGTGGAGGTACAAGGCTCTGCTCCAGATTTGAGCGAGACGACATTCGTTGTGCTGTGCCCTACCAAACTAAATGCATCCGCTGTGCCCATACGTCTCTGTTATGTCTCTATGTAATATGTATACATTTATGATCACGATCCTCGATCATTAGCCAGCACGCCTACCAGGAACATCGAAAATTGGCATTGACGGAAAGACCTCTTTTTCACTCCAATAAACAAGTGTGACAGAGATAGAGATACAAATCCGCAATCGTTCGATTTTCGTGGTATAGGCCCTGCATGTACCCTACATGCATGCTGCATGTATCCTGTCGCTATGGCCGAATCTGGCCATGAGTTGTACATGGCTGAATTCAATAGCGTCTGCGGCATTCGGGGGTATGTCACAATACGTTCACAACAAATTTTACGGCCCAAGTCGTCAGTCAGTAGAGTTGGGCCCTTTGAGAGAGCGCTCCCATCTCGTTCAATCAATCAAAGGAATTAGTTCGGTCTTTAGTTCGTTTAGTTCAGTGCGAATTTTGACGTCTGGGAATGAGTACCGGGATTTAGGACTATACAGAGCGCGAAACTAGTGATTCGTATGAATGTTTTAATGATTTTCGTCTTAACTGATCTGATCTAAAGACCGAGGACCGATTTAACTTTTTGGCGAGGAGCTAGTTCCTTTCGAACCGCGATGGGATTTCATTCCTTTTAGTTCTTAGTTCCTGACCGACACAAGCCTCAGTCAGTGATCTGAATTTGCATGTGGCAACGCGCATGCGTCATATAATCGGAATGACGCGAGATCACGACATTCGCCAGGAAAACTGTTGTCGAGATACTCAAGATTAATAATTGTGTTCGTATTAGTGTGCTTACCATGAGTTGCACGCTACTTGTATTTATTAGCGACTGGGCATTGTCGTGACTTGAAAAAAAAAAATTACTGTACATATGGTGCTATTATATTATACATTACCGTATTAGTGCGATAATGAGCACTTTATGTGCCTGCGTTAAATTAAAAGAGGCATATGTACTGTAAAACGTCGTACGATACACGTGCGAATAGGTAATTCGCAACTCGTGTCGATTTAAAACACTCCGGTCATTTTATTCTATCGCCATCTCATTGCAAATTTCCTCCCTTTCGCACTTGTATCGTAATGTAGTAGTAAGGTAGTTAAATTAAATGTTTTTCCTACTTAGAATAACAAGCTCTTTCAATGTAGGAGAGAAAACTACGAGACAAAACAAAGTCTCAAAATTTACAAACGTTTTACGTACTATGAGTTGGAATAGATGTTATATACTAAAGAAAAATACCAACACCGACGACGGAGGCCAATCCGAGGATCGAACTCGGGTCTTTCTTTCGGGGTTTGCCTGTTACTAAGATTGCGTATACTCGAGAATTACTACTGTTGCGAAACATGTCGAGCTATTTTCGACTTTATTGACGTGAGTAACCCGATATAAGTATTTTAATATGTCTGATACTCACGGGAGTTTTCTATTTAAAATATGGTAGTTTTTGTTGAAACATATCAAATTATTTAATTGATATGTATGATTTGATATTCAAGTAGTAATTGTCCTCGGGCCAGATCGGCGTCACTCCTTGGGCAGCTAGAGGCCTTCTCTAAGTCCCGAATATAACAAAAAAAAAACAAGTAGTAACACTTATTCTATAAAACAAAGTCGCTTCCCGCTGTCTGTATGTATGTATGCTTAAATCTTTAAAACTACGCAACGGAATTTGCTGCGGTTTTTTAATAGATAGAGTGATTCAAGAGGAACGTTTATATGCATGATAATAACCCGTGCGGAGCCGGGGCGGGTCGCTAGTAAATTACTTATAAATGGAAATAGATGTCATATACTAAAGAAAAAGACCAACACCATGGGAGGTCAGACGAGGACGTCTTGCCTGTTACAATTAAGTAGTTACTCGAGAAATTCGCCAGCATTCTTTGAGACCAGGTGTCCTTGTGATTATGGTGTTAGCCGCGTAAGCTGAAGAGTCGAGTTCGATCCTCGGCTTAGCCTCCGATGGTTTCGGTCTTATTCTTTAGTATATAACTTCTATATCGATTTATAACGAGTGTAGTATTCTACAGTATTTTTTAAAATCGTAATAAGCAAAGCACACTGTTTATAAGACCATGCACTTCCAAGTAGTCTGTAATGAAGATTACGTCGAACTGTATGTATGTAACATGTCGCTTCCGATAATTCGCCGACCGATCTTTGTGCTTACATCGAATTTGACATTTATTGTACAAATCTATAGTCGCAAGCGTCTACGTAAAGGGCTTGTGGGGTTCCAAGGAGACCTTACGTGGATTTTTCTACATTGATCGGAACAAAGAAAAAATTTAGGTAAAACCTAAATCATCACTTCAAAACTTCAAAATAGCGAGTTTAATTTACGAAATTTTGGAATATGTAGCTCTATGTAGTAGTAGACTTTATTAATTAATTAAAATTTACGAATATACTTAATAATATTTATTTAAATTATAGCCTTATACCTAACCAAAAATTTTGACGACGGTTTTGCGCCTTCAAAAGGGGTTTAAGTACCCCAATCGCTAAAATCATTAGTGCGGAAATATTTGTTTGAGCAGGCCTACGAATCATACATTTAAATATAGAGAATACCTATATATAAATATAGCATCACCAGGCATTGATATCAATCTTCTTTCCCTTAATTTCGTTGAGTTTCAAATTTTCATACAAAAATTTTTCGCGCTGCAATTCCCATAGTAAGAAAATCACTTCATATTTTTTTTATTTTGTCATTTCAAGAAAATTTGCCAATAGTATTTAAGTTATATTCCAAAATGCTATTTAAAAGCTTATAATAAGGATTCCATTTATAGATTTAAAAACTTTCCTAGTGACCTAAATAAAGTATACATATTTCGCACTTTGGTTGTATTGTATTCATATCTTAGTTGCTGACTTACTAAAACAAGCTCAAAACTAAATAGTCAGTTTACGTTGTTGGTGGCACATGCGACAATTTCCAAGGAAGACATGTTAATACCTTACTAAGAACTGGCAAGACATCGTTTCCGATGATTCGTCGATCGATCTCTTACATATTGTATGTTCAGTCACGTCAGTAAATATAGGTGTAGGCATGCCACGAGACTGTCCCTTACATAATGTGATTCTTTTAATGGGTAAATCCAGGTAACGCGAGTCACTTTTTTTTACAGATTCTCTTTATTCATGATGCTTCAAGTGATAATTTATCTCTAAATAAGTCTTACTTTCCCTAGCTATATATTAAATACATTTGCACCTGTAAATCAATTAAACACGCGATCAAGTCGTGACTCACGTTACTTTTATTTGGATTGGCCCTAATACTTCTGAAAACCAAAGATCACTATGGTTGTACCACCAGGACCAGTCCAGGTAGTCAACGGGGTTTTGGCAATTGACAGGTGTTTCAACAGTGATGTAATAAGAGTTTTAAGAACCAATTATGACCTGTTGCATACACTAGTTTTTCTATGACAACTAAACTAGCGAAAAAAAAACTAAATCTCGAAACGTGACAGAAAGTGGAAGACGTATGCCAACTGCCAACTATATAAAAAAACAACAGTGTTCATAATTACAATGTATGTAAATAAAAAAAAACATCGCTTTACGATATTATAAATGTTATAATGTATACTTTTTTAATATCGTCAGTCAATTATTTGACAGATAATAAAAGTGCTGGAGTAGAAAAACGTATCTTAACTATACCATTCCTACAATTGTCTCACCGTCATCAGAATACCGCTTACAAACCAGCTTAGCGATGGGAATACTTTTTCAAGAACTAACAATGTCTCCAGTTTTGAAACCTAACCAATATTACACTCTATTCCCTAACAATAAGAATCAGAACTAATCAACTGTTTTTGTCTTCCATGGTACGGACGGCAACATAATTATGTATACACTTGTATTCAAATTTGCACCTTATTCCCTAGCAATAAGTCCCGAAGTGTATACATATTTTATAGACGTGGCAGTACCGCCAACACTGTTAATTATTTTAACCATTTTAACCTCTATTGCAACGACGTTAAGGTCTACGTATGGTCAGTTACGGCGGTTCCTGTTTCTGCTAGTACGATGACATGTTTTACACGATTATACATTGTTTTGCTTACTGGTTAAAGACCAGAATGGCTTGAAGATTCAGTAAGACTGAATGTGGGAAAGTGGAAGAAATAAGTTCATTGACTTGATTTGCATGCAATTACTAATGTATGTGTTTCCAGTTCTTCCTATTAGGAATTATTACCAGATTATGGAAAGTTATGATTATAGCGAAGGGCCCAGTACGAAGTAGGAACGTCATGTTTGGGGTATAGCAAAGTGACATTATTTTCGTAATTACCTAATATGGAATTATGCAAAGTCACGCCTGATTCAATAAATTACTTAGAATTATTTTTTTCTGCCCCTCTGGCCGGCAAGCAACCAATTGCAGGCCGCTACGCTAAACAAATGCCGCTTGCCGTAAATAAGAAAGCCTCAGATCACATGTTTGTCAACCTCAGCTTCGCTTGGGACGACACTTGCAAGAGATCTGAGACATTCTTACTTTACAGGCCTCGGTACGTAATGTACTATTTACCTAGTATTGATGATTTTTTTCTTAATTCGAAATTATTCTTAGTAAATAGTCAGGTTAAATATTAATTCTTAACTTCTTAAGGGCAGAAGCCGGCCCCCGAGTGCTCCCCATACAACAAAAATTGTCAGTGATTTTGATCTATTGCTTAAAAAATAGAATTCAATTTCAATTGTTTGAAACAAAAGAAATGCAATTTTATTCCAACTGAACAGAATTTAAATTTCGTTGCAAATGGACCTTTTTATAGGCCTTTGGGCGGCAGGAGGTTATTAATAAGGCCCACTGCCCTACACACAGTACTAATTATAGTTTAATGAAATATAAATTTCAAGGATGGAGTTTTTAAGGCAGTTAAGTAAGTTAACGCTTTATATTGAGATCTGAACCGACAAGTAATCTTTACTTGAAAAAGTCACATATGGTAGTTACAAACTTCCAAATGTGTCCAATTAAATATAAAAATACTAAACTTTCATTTGTTGTAAGTACAATTGTTATGGCAGATAAATTCAGTAGTTTTCTGACAGTCGAAAATAAGTTACCTTTTTCACAAGAACATCACAATCCCAGTGGGATGCGCAGACTGAGTCTATTTATATCAGGATCAATGCTTCATATGCGGAAATAAAAGTATCGAATAAAACGCTCGGATTGTGAAAGTATGGCTAGTTTAGTGGCTGTCAAATATATCCATGGCGCTAGCTGGAGTTAAGCTAACTGACAACACTTAATTCATGTTTTTAAAGTAGTTTTTTTTTTTAAGAAAAACTATTTATTTTAATAGTGCAAAAAATATATACGGTTAGTTACTAGTACCCTTATATCTCGGCAACCCCTTGACCGATTTGGCTCATATTTGAACTTAAATACTATATTTATCGCATCTAACCACCTGCCAAATTTCACGACGATCCGACCAACCATACTCGAGTTATCGCCGAACAAACATACGTACAAACGACGGATTGTCCAAGTAGATTGGGACGATTATTATGTCTGGGCATGTATCACGAAAATCGACCGATTGCGGATTTGTATCGCCATCTCTGTCACACTTGCGTATTGGAGTGACAAAGAGGTTTTTCCATCAATGCCAATTTTCGATGTTCGTGGTGTTCTGTCCTTAAGTATATGAAGTCCTTTTTTTGAAAATCGATAAAGTGTGTGTTAAACTGGCGAAGTGTATGATTGTAATTTAGAGGTGCAATCGGTTATTTTGGGAAAAAAACGCGATTTTTTCACACAAAAACGTTTAACCGTTGCATTATCTTGACTGTATCTGTATATGTATGGTTTGTGAGGCCAGACTCATATTTCGCATTAAACAATTACACCAAATGCTGGGGTGTTCAGTTCCCATGGCACCCTTTCCCCAATTGTTTCTAAGGGGTGCTTAATGTAATCATACACATCTGTAGTATTTCGTTGCAAAAGATTTTTGTACTCATAAATTAAGTACGTCTAGCTTTAAAATGAAAAATCTAGAGTAAAATCCAAAAGTCATGTTTCTCTGAGATGCGTTTTCTCAGGTTGCACTGATTTGGGTGGTGGCACTTACGGCACCATCTATTGACGGCGATAATAGTTATATTGGTGTTTTCGTAACTTGCGTTTGAAGGAAAAAAAACAATGTTTTTAATACTACGACGGTGACAAACAAGCATACGGTCCGCCTGATGTTAAGCGGTCACCGTACCCTATGGACGCCTGCAACTTCAGGGGTGTTACATGCGCGTTGCCGACCCTTTAAAAAGGAGGATTCGCTGTGTTGACAGCTAAAGGGGCAAGCTTTGCTCCCCAGCTGTCAACACAGTGAATCCTCTTGGAGCTCTGACGACCTTACTCACCAATAGAAACACAACACTATGAGTAGCCACACTAACTGACTGGTTTACCCACACTAAACCATGTGGTACCTCAACACTGGAAGTAACAATCACGTTTGCTATTATTACGTGAAGAGAAAGTGTCCACCGTTTCCTTTGAACTATGAATGGTTGCGTGTCGTTCAAATATGTATGCATCAGTACCACAACTTGGATTAATGCGTGACATCAGTTTTTGTGTTGAAATGGTGTAAAATCTAATAAATTTTATGCAGTACACGTCAAATTATTTGCAACTGCTTCTGTTTATTCGGGCGTAAAATATTATACACGAACATATTTTTTCTAAACGATTTTGTGGTATAAAAGGGTTAAAAAGGGGGCTGGGAATTATATATTTACTATGTTTATCTCAGATTTATTTTTCGTGCATTTTTCAATACGCGTGGTATTATTAAAATCCCTTCGTAAAATTATACTAACGATGCACTCTTAATTCAGACCGCCTACCACAAACATCGAAAGCTAAGTAGAATATCGTTATCTGCCTCTCTTTTACACAAACGCTATACAAGAGCAATAGAGGTATTTGTAGATTTTCAATATTCGCGTTAAACCCCAGGCTTTATTAAGCTACTATATTCTAACTTTTCTTTATTCCTTACGTTTATCAAACGCATAAAACAATAAATTATAACCAAAACATCACTCACATCGCTATCGATTCGTCTAGGGTAACTTATGCACCCCAAACGGCACACAACGTTAACAAAGGGTAAATTAATCTCTGTATAATGTCCCCCATAGAGGCTAGCCGTATCGCGCTATCGCTTGAACATAAGCATGGTAGCCAAAGCATATTCGTATAGTAACCAGTGGGACGCGTGGCTTTATACACTTTCTTTGGTAGGATTATGGGATAATGAGTCTACCAAAACGCTGTTAAGGTTGTTTTTACTATAAGAAAATGACAATAAAATGTAGACAATGTACCGTTCAGACGAAATTAAGTACCTATATTGGCAATATACACCTAATCAATTTATTTATTTAATCATATGGCACATGAATTGAAACAGAAACAGAATATGTATTGTATCACCTAATCAATTATAAATGTAAATAGGAAAGGGACAGACTCTTTTATGAGAAGAGACGGTAGACTCAACTAACGTGTAAGTAATT
Source organism: Lathronympha strigana (assembly GCA_949128165.1). Lineage (NCBI taxonomy): Eukaryota > Metazoa > Arthropoda > Insecta > Lepidoptera > Tortricidae > Lathronympha > Lathronympha strigana. Next base: position 7,536,902 of record OX421926.1, on the reverse strand, counting down.
CATTGTAAGTCTTAATGCATTGATATAAGGTTTATTATAATAAACTACACGTTGTGAATTTCTCAGAGAACTGACATTTTATTTCAAACAAAGGATTAGTTACAATCATACTCATACGTGGCGCTAGTAGTATCTACAAACTAAACAAAACTTAATATTAAATTGTATTTCGATATATTTCAACACCCTCACTTATCGAAATATTTATTTATTTACTAAACCTAAAGCTTGCATGAAATTGTAGTGCTTGCTTGTACACAAGCCCTTAGTAAGAATATCAGCTGGCATATCAGCTGTTGGCAAGTAATTTAATTTAACAACTCCATTTGCAACACATTCTCTAGTGAAATGGTACCTTACATCTATATGTTTAGTATTTTTATGAAATACTGGGTTTGCCGAAAGCTTTTGTGCGCCTTGGTTATCATTGCACAAGTTTATTGTGTACATATTATTTGTAATTTCGAATTGCAAGTTTCTTAAATAAACAGCCTCTTTGCAAGCTTCTGATATACCCATGTATTCGGCTTCACATGATGAAAGCGCAATGGTTCTTTGTTTCTTACTTTCCCAAGCGATAGCACCTCCAGATAGCAAGAAACAAAAACCGGTATAAGATTTTCTATCTACTACATTTTGTGCCCAGTAAGCATCAACATAACCAGTTATTTGAGAATTACCATTCTTACAATATTTTATACCATAAGATTTAGTCTTTTTAAGATATTTTAGAATTCTTTTGGCATATGTCCAGTGTTCACTGGTATAACAATTATTAAATTGACTCAAATATCCTACTGAATATGTTATGTCAGGCCTTGTCAGAACTGATAAGTACATCAAACTGCCCAGAAGTCTTTGGTAAGGTACTTGACCATTTATCATTGAATTTTTATCTACATTCAACTTGCTCTCCATAGGAGTATTGACAGGTTTACAATCATTCATGTTAAATTTGTTTAACAATTGCTCAATATAACCTTCTTGACTTAAGAAAACTGAACCTTCATTCTTGTTAATATTTACATTCATACCTAAGCACTGTCTGACTTGACCTAGATTTTTAATCTTAAATTGACTAGATAAAGTATCCTCAAGTTTCTTTGTTTCATTCATATCATTAGAAAAAATGAAAAAATCATCAACATAGAGTGTTACTATGGTTTTACAATCATTTACATTTTTTGTGTATAGACATGGCTCAATCTTAGATTTTATATAACCATTTTCAGTCAAACATTTATCAACCTTTTTATTCCAAGCCCTAGAAGCCTGTTTTAAGCCATATATAGCCTTATTTAATTTTAAAACTTTATTATTGTGTGAGGATTCAAAACATTCAGGTTTATACATATAAATTGTTTCTTCTAAGTCACCATTCAGGAATGCAGTTTTAACATCTAAGTGAGTGACTTCCAACCCTAACTGAACTGATAATGCAAACAACATCCGAAGAGTAGTATGCCTTACAACCGGTGAAAAGGTCTCTACATAGTCCACACCATGTTTTTGTGAAAAACCTTTAGCCACTAGTCTAGCCCGATAACGCACTTTATTGTCAGCGTCATATTTTTTACGAAGCACCCACTTACATTGCACTATTGTACTGTCCTTGGGAATATCAACCAGATCCCATGCATTGTTATCCTGAAAACACTGTAATTCATCCTGCACTGCTTCTAGCCACTGAGACCTCTCGGGTCCACTCAAAGCTTCTTGTATGCTAAGTTCCTCTGTATCATCCTGAGTTTCAGCCAAACAAGCATTAGTGAAACCATACCTCTCTGGCTTCCTCCTTTCCCTCACTAACTTCACAGGAGTATCTTCTTTGGCAGTATCAGTCTCTTCTACACTTGAAGCTGTAGAATAGCGTTCTTCATCAGGCTTCTCCTGAACTTCTTTATCTTGAACTGGCAGGTGTACCTCCTCATCATCTTGAACTGGTAGGTGTACCTCCTCATCATCTTGAACTGGTAGGTGTACCTCATCACCATTTCTATCCTCTATATTCTGTATTGCCTCATCTGTGTTCCTCTCTTGCACAATATGCTGAACTTCATCTGACTTTATTTCTTGGCACGCCTCTTTAACATTCTTCGACTTTTCGCTTGGTAACATATCCTCCATGACAATCACATCCCGACTTGTCATAATGCTTCTTGTCCGAGGGTTATAAATTCTATATCCTTTAATATTATCAGGATATCCAACAAGGATGCACTTTTCTGATTTTTTGTCCAGTTTAAGTCGTTTCTGCTTTGGTACATGGACCATCACTGTGCTACCAAAAATCCTTAAATGACTGATGTCAGGTTTTTTTCCTGTCCAAAGCTCAAAGGGTGTCTTACCATTCAAAGCATTTGCTACACTCCTATTGAGCAAGTACACAGCTGTGTTTGCCGCCTCAGCCCAAAATGTCTTCTTAAGCTTAGCATCAAATAAGAGGCACCTAGTTTTTTCTACGATCGAGCGATTGAAGCGTTCAACCAATCCGGACTGTTCAGGGGTATAAGGATTACTATTCTGATGAACGATTCCTTCCTTACTCAAGAAACTGTCAAAATCCTTATTACAGAATTCTGTTCCTTGGTCACTCCGCAAAATTTTTATTTTTCTGCCTAACTGATTTTCCACTTCAGCCTTATACTTCTTAAAGCAGTCTAATGCTTCACTCTTATGCTTGAGGAAGTAAATATAAGTCATACGGCTGTAGTCGTCGACAAATAAAATGAAATACCTTGAACCTCCTATTGAACTATCTTCCATGGCTCCGCATAAGTCTGTATGCACAGTGTGCAATAGTTCTGTGCTTCTGTTACCACTGTCTGGAAATGGCAATCTACTTTGTTTACCTTCACAGCAAACAGTACATGAAAATTTTGAAATGTCAACTTTCTTGTCTATTGATAATCCTTCTACAGCATCCTGCATCTTATTGAGATAATGGCTGTTAAGCAGGGTGTCCACTTTCTGGAAAGTCAGGGAAAGTCAGGGAAAAGTCAGGGAAGCTCACAGTGGTCATGGAAAGTCATGGAAAGTCAGGGAAATAATTAGAAGGTCAGGGAAAAATACTGGCCTGAGATAAAAATACCAAGAAGTTTTTAAAAAATATTTAAATAATCTGGTCAAGAGCATGTCGAGTAGCAATCTTGCTCTGTGTTGAATTCTATAACTCATCAGTTACAACAAAGGTATTTTACTAAGAACAAATCCTTTTTCTAAGAACGATTATTTCTCAAAACTCGAAAACGTTTTAACACATTTAACTGCCCATGTAATATTGAACGCGATAGTACATGTTAAAGCCTTAGTTTAGTTTCCAAATTTTTCGATTATTTAAATATTACCGATCAAATTAAATTAATTAAAAACTGTAGAGACCCATTTTCAACTGCCTACTCACCTCACCCTTACGTGTTAAAGCGAAATAAAAGTTATTTTTCTAAATCGGCATAATGAATATAAAAACAGCGACAGATCAGATCTCAACGATCCGAGGTGGCCATTAGAAACTGTTCTCAAGATTTTTTCACAAGGATTTTGTGATATTAGTCAAATAATTTTGGAATGAATAGTTGATAACAAAATGATAATTTATAGCAGAACGAAATTTATAATAAACGAAGGGTCATGGTGTTAATAAACGCCGTTAATTCGATCTAAAGTATTTAATTTTCGTTTTACATAAATGAAAATTATACTGTATATTCTTGATTTTTTCACATAGTTTTTAAACTTCCATAGCCAATATTTCTAGAAATATTTACCTAATGGGAGCTACCGTATTATCGCTCAACAGGCGGCGCCACTCATGCGAGGGTCCTGTATAAGTATGAGAGAATTGTCAAAGCGACGTTTGAAATGTTCCCGCAGGACCCACGTTCCACTAGCGCCCCTAGCGGAAAATCGACTCGCGGTAGTCCTCATTGAAATGAGGCTTAATTTAAGGTTTTATCAAATGACGTACCACACTGATTGATTTATCTAAAAAAAAGCATTTACATATTTAGATAGATATATAGATAGAAAAACTCTATTGCATACCTCTAAATACAAGGAAATCATTATTTATAAAATTTTATGAATGACAAGAAGCTTCCTACAATAATGAGGCAGGATATATTTTTATGAACACTCTAATGAAGACAAGCGAAATAAATCCGTGAAATTGATAACCTCTAAATCTAAAGGAAGTAGAATCCCTATAATAAATACACTTTGTTATCCGCCTATCACTACTCGTTTTCTCTGGAAGAGGCATCTAGTTGTAAATGTTGTTTTTTTTTAAGTCAACTGTACAATTGGTCACGCCAACAAAGTGGTAAAAAAGTGGTTATAATTTTTTTAGGGTACCTCCTGTACACGTAAAGTGGGGGATGATTTTTTTTTTCGTTTTAACCCTACAGTGTGACATAAATAAATAATAAAGAAAAATAATGAGGGTTTTATAAAAACAGTTTTTGATACAGTAAATATGTTCGAAAATAATCGCTCCAGAAGCTTAAAAAAATGGGCACCCGCTTTAACTTTTGAAAAAAAAATTACAAAAGTAGAACTTAAGAAGAACTTTATTGGAAAATTATTTTCTACTTGATTGGTTCAACCGTTTTTGAAAAATTGTACAAAATAATTTCTGAATTAAGTTTGTAATTTAACCGTATGTGGAAACATTTTTTTTATCTTGAGTACATAATTTATCATCCCGCACGTATCTTCCTTCTACAAAAAAGGATTAATTTAAATCGATTCACGCGATCAAAAGGTACCCCCGAAAATCCAACATACATAACCCGCCTAGTTTGTATAAATTAGTAACCCAATTTCCCGAGAGATGGCGCTGTACCATGGTCTACTTAGCGCTTTTAAGATTTTCCTGAGTTGATGGGGTCGGGACGGGTGTGATCGATAGTATCATCGGTTTGTTAGGCTGGTCTCTCGTTTCGTTGTCTAACTGTCGTTAATTGATATTATTAAATTGAGACATGTTCTGTGGAATTGGAATTGTGACTAAGTATAATTTTAACTTCTATGGGGAAAAATTGATTGATAGTTGAAGTTCTGTTAAGGGTCTAGATTTATGAGAAATTGGGTTTAATTAAATTGCATAGCGGGTAAAATTTCATATCTTGGAGATATTGTTTATATTCATTTGTATTGTATGTAAACGATACGCTTTGTTTTGTTGTTGTAATTAGTTAATTACTTATTCTTCGGTATTAAAATGTTCTCGTACATTTTGAATAGTAATAATACAAATATTTTTGAATAGTACTAAGTATGTCAACTCAATATAACAATACCATTAACAAAAAGCCCATTTGTAACTCTTAAGTGGGGACATTTGTTGTGACGGATGAGAAACTACGAAACCCTACACTGAGCGTGGCCCGACACGCTCTTGGCCGGTTTTTTTTAAGTTACATACTATATTCATATGAAAATTTGAATTTCTAGACCCAATACTTGTAAAATTGTTATTGTAGAGAGAAAATTTGGTCAGGGAAATTTTAAGAAATGGTCATGGAAAGTCAGGGAAAAGTCAGGGAATTTTTTGGTGGTTAACAGTGGACACCCTGTTAAGGTGAGCTAGCCTACGATGCCAGGTCTCTCCTGTCACTATAGCAGAAGCCGCCAACGTTGGTGATGCTGCAGCCAAGTTCAATTTATAAACACCGTTGATCAGCGTCGCTGTTGCCACTAAATCACCCATCCGATTGTAAATAAGGCAACCATCTATCATAAAATCAAGTCTGTTCCCTTTCTTGATCAACTGACTCACAGATAGTAAGTTAGTTGTTAAACTTGGAACGCACAAAACATCCTGAATAACAATATCATATTCACATTCGTCTGTGTATGTCGAAATCTGCACGTCGCCCGAGCACAACACTTTAACTTTTTCTTCGTTCGCCACGACAATCTCTGTAATCCTGTGGTCAAACGAAACATTCTTGAACCACTCTTTATTCGCAACAAGATGTTCAGACGCACCAGAATCAATGTAGAAGTCCGATTTGCTAAAATCGCCGCTAAGGAACACTGCACTAAACGCATGAGTTTGTTTACGTTCGGTGTTCTTTGCATCTGGCAAGTTTTTATCAGAAAACGGGCACTGATTCTTATAATGTCCGATATTCTTGCACCGATAACATTTTATAATCTTCGATTTTGTAGCTTGCGATTGATGATTTTGATGAGATCCTTGCGCATTTGACGTTGACGCATGCGATCTGTCAAATCTGTTGCCATTGACCCCGCCGGCGCCGCCATATTTGCCTTTCTTGTAACTTGCAAATGCGCCACTCGTGTCGCCACTGCTCTCCTCCATATCTAACAGCTTCGTTTTAATGGCGTCAGCCGTTATGGATATACCGGAATGTTCGATGGCCATAATCATTGGCGAATATTTTTCACTCAATCCCGCTAATAACAACGATCCGACCCATTCGTCATTTATTTTAAATCCAGTACCACTCAGTTTTTGACTCGTTTCTATTATCTGCGTCACGTACGACATCATAGAAGCACTGTTTTCCAAACGAATCGAAATTAATGTTCTTAGTAAACTGATTCGCCTAGTAAATCCTGAGTCGTCAAAAAGATTTTTCAGCTTTTGCCATAATTGCAGAGTAGTCGCAACTTCTTTCAAGTGTATATAAAGCGACGAATCGATGGTCAGTATCAATTTAGCCTTGGTCTTCGCATCATCTGCGGCTGCAGGTCCTTTCTGGTCTGCCGTTACTGGTTGTATACACGCCGACATTCCCTCTAGAACCAGGAAATTCTCCGCCGCGAAGGCCCACTCACTGTAGTTCTCGCGTCCTTTTAACTTCGGAACGCTCACAACGTAGTTTGTAGACATTATGAAGCGTGTATTTAATTCGCGTACACTAATCTGCACAAACTAGCAAGTATATCTCGCGAAAAACAATTAAATAAACTGGAGCACATAACCTATAATAAACTACACGTTGTGAATTTCTCAGAGAACTGACATTTTATTTCAAACAAAGGATTAGTTACAATCATACTCATACGTGGCGCTAGTAGTATCTACAAACTAAACAAAACTTAATATTAAATTGTATTTCGATATATTTCAACATGCCTAATGCCTGAAGTTAACGGGATATGTGATAAAATTTCTCAGTTCTTTGATATAGGTACCAGGTACAGATGCCTTACCATGAGACCATGACTTCTTAACGCGATTCAGTTGACGACCTAAACTGAGTCGCTTCCATACAACTGAGCCTAAACTGAATCGCCATAAGACGTCATGGTAAGGGCCCTGAACTCGACTTTGAGCATAGGCAGCTACGCTCTTGGCTGGTTTTTTAAGCACCTACTACAGTCGCCAACTTATGTCCCGACATTCCAAGGTCACTGTGACCTTGGTCGGTCTGCGAATTTGGTGGCAGGTTGAAAACATGAGACGCAGTTTCCGACCAATGTATGCTTTTTCTAATTTAACCCCCGACTGAATACAATACAATACAAAATCATTTATTTATATTCATTTATATTGGTGGTAATTAAAAAAATATATATTCAAAAGAGTTTCCCATGAAAAGGTCTCGCCTCAGCATAATGCTTACCCGAAAGTAAGCAACCAGAGGCTCGTTTCTCCAAAGCTTGTAACTTGTAACTGTAATAGAAGCGGAAGTCTCTGTTTAACTTCTTCCATTAGATAGAGGCTTCCGCTTGCATTACAATTTACAAGTACCCAGTTATCGAGAAACACAGAAAAGAGGAGTTTTACGTTTAAAGCGTATACCGGTGTGTCTGTTTGTAGCTTCGTGTGAACACTACGAACCGATTTGAATGAGTTTAGTTTTGTTATGTAAGGATTCAGCCCGAGCGGACCCGGATACCCGTTGCCCGAGCATTAGACTCGCCTGTGTGACAAACACGAACAGTATTATTCCAAATCGAACGTTGAATCACACACAGAAGTAAACCTTATAAGAATGTGAGAAGGTTCATTTTAAAATATTATCTTTGTCGGCTTTTGTCTACTGTAGTGTTATATGGGATAACAGATATAAGCACAACAGGCAGTAAAATTCATACGCGATAACGCGATATGTTATTTTCTCGTTAAAATAAAACCAGGTCTTCTAATCGAAATCTTAGTACTGCCGGGGCGTCAGCCATTTTTTCTACAATCAAGTGGAAGAAAGTGCTCATAGACATAGACTCAAACTTTGTGAAAATACTGGGACAGGAGCACAGGAGTTTAATATCAACCAGAAGAAGTAAAGTACAGTTTTAATAAACTCTTCTTCTGAAGGACATGCATTATCCATGGGGTATAATATTCTTACACGGATTCTTTAAGCGTCTGAACTGTCCAAGCAACTCGCAATTCCATAAAACAATCCAATGGGCGTCACCCATTAATCCTACACCTGTCTCTCTCGCACCTCGCCCCGTGACCGCCGCGAGACAAGGACGCCCGATGCACAATCAATATATGACAGTGTTTTATTTTGTTGGGACAGTTGTGTATGTGTGTGTAAAGCGGTTTGGAGTGCGCCGGGGTAATTTTGGGTCTTGGTTAAACTTGCATTTTGATTAGGAATTTAAAACTGAAACGGGGAATTGGGTACACTTTTATTATTTATCAATGCAAAGTAATCATCTAGTAGGGTGAGTGGGCGACCGTGTACGCGATTAAGTCCTGTTTTCGGCTTAAATGATGATTAGCAACATTTTGAAGTAGTTATACTTACTTTCGCATTTTTACTCATGTTACTTACTCAAAAATGAGTTAAATGCGTACAACCAACATTTTACAACTTAACTATACGATTTTAACTGTAGTGAATCATACTGACATTAAACTTAAAAATCACGTATTTTTATCACAATACGCTTGAAACATTGAACGTATTTAGTACTATAAATAGGGCATTGGGCCATGGTATAGGTATTTAACAATTTCAATATATAAAGGGAGGTAATTAGAATGAATTAAATAATGAATGAATACACATAATATAGTTTGGAGATGCGTCGATTCCGTGGAGGGTTAAAAATAGTACTTATTATACGAGTGTATTAAAATTATGCATACCTATAATCTTTTACTTGCAGTAGTTTTGGGTTTGCGCTCATAATGTCAATTTGGGGCTATATTTAGTTGGGTATGTCAATATGCATTTACAATTTAAATTGCACATGTATATCGATTTTCTTAGACGAACTGTCAGGTCAGACCCAGGTTTACATGACTAATACCACCACTATTGACATTAACTTACTAACATGTCGGTGTTACCAAAAATGCCCCTTATGCCCAAGTATTACGGTCCTCGTCCTTCAGGTAGGTAACAATCACTCGTGTTTCGAGCTCTTCGACCTAAAAGTCCTAAGTGCATTAACATTTGTAAACCCTTACGTCATTTTCGACCTAACCTTATAACGTTTATTTACATAAGGTAATATATCAGCTGTAGTTGTATGAGAGTTACAACGTTTTCAAAATAATTCGCTTCCTAATTTGATGGATTCAAATGGATTGTAGAGACAAGATTCAATGGTCGTTATTAGGCGTCCGTGATCGATCTGTTGTGTCCGTCTTGGTCACACCGTCGAGTTTAGAGTGAAATGGGTGATGTAAGTAGTCTTCCAATTAAGAGCTTTAATGGGTTTGAGCCGTCTGCAAACTTTGATGTGATGAAAACGCTTTTATATGTCGCTATGTCGCATTTTAATAATATCTATTCAAATTATGTTACTGTTGTGATGATAAATGGTTTTGAAACTTCCAAAAGACTATAATTATGATATTATGTATATTATCATTTAGACTTTTTTTATAATTTTAATTAATTATTATTTTGTAAAAGTGATTAATAAGTAAATGCTTCCGAATTAGTACTATAAGTAGGACCGTAGGCCTTCTATTTATATCTCTATTCGATCTCTCTTTCTACTTATACGTGAAATGCGAAACATACTATTTATCTTAACAAAACGTTACATTTTTAGAACACTTCATAAATCACAATAAAAATCATAGCATTTGGCGTAATTTGCCACTACCATCATCTAATACTATCCTAAAGGATAGTAAATACCAAAAAAATAATCTTAATCCAACCGTATTCCTATATGAATACGGTTTAAATTCCAGATACCACGATTGTACAGAGGGTTGGCTTCCCTTGTGATATTATTTGGCGATAAAATCATTAAATACTGTCCGCCATTTTAGAAAAGGTCTTAAGCGACGTAATTTTAGTTCACAATGAGTCCGTTCCTGCATGGTATTGTGCTCTATTGTGTAGTGGATTAGGTGCATTTTTAATTGATAAATTGTAAGAAGCAAAGCGAAGTGATTTATATGGAACGTGTTCACATAATAGTGGCTAAATTAATTTTATAGCTTTGTATTTGAAAATTTGAAGTAAAAATAGCCTTAATAAAAGCATACGAGTTGGTTTAGGGATGTCTTTTTTTGTGCTAAAATAAAGATAGCTATGCATTATTAAAAAAAGTACTTGATAGTTTTTTGTTTAAAATATACAGTAAGTACCTCAATGTTAATTTAATAGTGTTCATATTTTCTTCTATTTACATGAACTTATGAAGTAGCTTTTTAGACTTAGCATAGATAGAATAGGTACACACGCATTCAAAAGTGCATGGGCGATGTATAAATGTATTCATAAACTGCTTATGCAAATTTGAACGCGATAGTACCTACTTCGCAATTTCTCCGAAGGAAAAGCTACTTTTGTATTCTAGCATTTCTAGCACATTCTTTCAATCTTCGAATCAAATCCTGTTTGTAGAGATAATGTTTAGGTAAGTAGCTTTCAACTCACTGGAATTTGCTGGCATTAACATTTTTTAAAGAAAATTATAGCTCGTTAACTTAGGTTTTTAAAAATTCTGAAATAAAACCGAAGTACCTACTAAATAAAAATTGGCCGGTTTATTTTGCGAGTCGAATTCGCCCACTGAGGGTTCCGCACAAAGGATGCTTCCCATTTATGATCTTAGGTACTTAAAAATACTGGTGGCATGGAACTCTCAGTGTGCGACGGTTAACTATACGGTTTTCGGATTTTTTCTGTACTTGTGCTACAAGCTCTTGATTTTTGTCAAATATCGTGATTCTACGCCAACGATAAGTGCGACATAAACGGCCGTATCTTTTGATTGCGTTGACGTAGAGGTTTGGTTTTTTTACAGCTTCAAGGAACCGCAGACTTGTGTATGTGGTATTAATTTCAACTTGCTACCTCCACGCGTTCCCGAGATAAAAGGTATTGACAGACAGACGGACGGAAAACAAAGTGATCCTATAAAGGGTCAATTTTTTCCTTTCGAGGTACGGAACCCCAAAAACATGCAACAAGACGCCAAAAACAAAATCACACCAACATAAAACAACAAATAAATCGCCAACTGGCACCCTTAATGTAACTACCCCTATATTTGATCCCTAATCACATAACATCCGAAAGGTTATAGTACGAACATGATGTGCAAAAATTGTCAAACAAATTTCAATCTACTATCTTAGAACATAGGGTCGGTATTTAAGCGCACATTCTTGCTACATGTTTCAAAGTCCCTAACCTATCGTCAACCTTATTACGAAGTGATAAGACTCACTATGCATTTGAGAATTTTGGTTAATCGCTAACACTGTTAACCATTTATAATCCTTAATCGTAAAGCCGTACGGCCTACCAAAGGTCAGTTAAGTCTAAGTCGTTTGTAAAGTTTGATACGACGTTTTTGTTCTAAGTGGGTCCCCCTCACCCCTAGTACAGTCTGGTCCAATTTGATAGAATAAAAGTAACATTTCCTGGACATGACGGACCGTTACCGGTGTTTGGATATTTTTATGCCCAAAGTGCTTTATTTATCCTGAATGTGTATTTAACTAAGGACCACAGATTACTGCAGCTAACTAAAATCGCCGTCATTCAAACTTACTAACGATAGTAACGCTGTATCAAAAAGCATCATATATTTTGTCATTGTTTCTCTTGAAACCGTTACCTACTGAAACGATCGTATTATCTATGTATAAAATAAACATGTACTTAGAAAGTACATGTTCCGAAATAAATGTTTTTTTTTTATAATTTCTTATAAGCAATATTGAGCCAATTTCAATGATATTTAGAATTTGTTCTGCTGTTCTCTTCTGCTTGTTTATTTGTTCGATCATCACGTGGAAACGGCTAAATTGATTTAGATGCAACCTTCACTGGCACGATCTGGTTCTCCTGTCAAAATATAGGCTAAAAAAAGGTATCCGCGGACGAAGTCGGGACTAATTAGTTTTTTTTTTGTTTTCTAGCCTATTATACTAACGAAGTATATTGTTTGTTTCAGATACCGAATGCGGGATGTGTCTGTGATCAGTGCTGTGGTGTGTGTGTGTGAACATGTGTTGTGTGTGTGTAAAAAGCAGGCGCAGGGCTGAATGATCGCTTCCATAGAAGGTGAGAACATTATAAAATGTATACACAAAAAAGAACTTAGTAGCTACCTAATGAAATGCCTTTTAACGGCCTCATAGCCTAGTCGGTAGTGACGCTGCCTATGAAGCAGGAGTTCCCGGGTTCGAATCCTGGTCAGGGCATTTATTTGTGGTTTTATCACAAAGATTTATTCCTGAGTTATGGATGTTATCTATGTAGTATTTATATGTATCTATCTATTGTATATATCGTCGTCTAGTACCCACAATATTACAAGCCTTATTGAGCTTACTGTGAGACTAGGTCGATTTGTGTAATATTTTCCTGTAATATTTATTTATTTATGCCTGGCGAGGTTTTCCCGCAGGACTACAGTATGGACCCCATAGACCAAGAGTTTCGACTCCGAATGGTACAAAAAGGTCCTCTCTGCCCAGGCTCTTATATTTATTACGAACACTTACATCTAAAATTATAATATCGTATTTTATTCACTGGTAAATACCGTCAGCTAATAACTCCTTCATTGAATAGATATCTGTAGCTTTAACTAATTCAAAAGTTTAAATTTAAAACGCTAAGTTGTAAAGAAGGTAAGAGTGTATGTTTATATATTTTTGAGCATCTTGACCGCTTAAATTAGCCCGGTATTAACTTCTATATTTTTTACGTTATATGATGTTCTAAATTGTTTTTTTAATATATTTTATTGTTGTTATGTCAGACAGACGTCAGTAGTATTGTCATAAGCTTTGACTAGATGGCGCTGGGTGCCACGCACGCTATAGATGCGTTCAGCATGCCTACCACGAACATCGAAAATTGGCATTGACGGGAAAACCTCCTTGTCGCTCCAATATGCAAGTGCGACAGAGACGGAGCTACAAATCCGCAATCGTTCGATTTTCGTGGTATCGGCCCAGGATTATCAAAAGGCCGTGTCACACTAAAATCTGATTCCAACTGCACTATACAACTTAGGCTGGATTTAACCAAACATTTTAACCAAGAGTAGCGCTTACTCTTGGATACTAATGTCAAAATCCCATAGTAATTTGACGTTACTATCTGAGAGTAAGCGTTATTCTCGGAAAAAAAGTTTGGTAAAACGCAGCCTTATATAGCAAACGTGTAGCAAGTGTTGCAAACGTTGTAAATGATGGAACCAAATGTGGCAAACTAACAAATAGCGTTGACCTAGTTTTGCTGAGAAAAATACGTGCACCGCCGCTGCATTACTGATATCATAACTTGTACCTACTTGTAGAAGAACATAACATAAATGGGCTGCTCTCCTTTTTTAGCGACAATAGGGATGACGACTAGGTTGAAAAACTATAATTCTAATTAGTCCGTCAGTTAGATTATCGAAAATTATTAGACACGTATTTTTTCCTTTTTCAATTGAACTACAATTGACGAAGATAAAGAGCATCAAAGTTCCGGATGGGGGCAGGTGACGTCACTACTAGGTAAGAATTGTACCTAATAGTGACGTTACGCGAAACTTGAACGCACTGTATTTTCGTCATTTTTGATTTGACGAACAAAAGAAAAAATACGTGTACAATATTTTTTAATAATGTAAAAGACGAACTAATTAGATTTTTTTAGTCGTTTAGCCTATTACCTGTCCTCGCTGAAAAATGCCTGATTTTGAATTTAATTACTATTTATTTACTTATTTAAACTTTATTGCACAGTAACGAAAAGTACAAATGGCGGTCTTAATGCCGCAAGGCATTCTCTACCAGTCAATCAATGGGCGAAACAAAAATATTATTTCGTGGTCAGAATGAAACGTGTAACCTATGATAACAAATTATTTTTTTTACTAGGTGTGCCCGCGACTTCGTCTGCGCAATATCTTTATAATTGTATCCTATGTGTTATTCTGATGTATATAAGCTATATTTTTGTAAAGTTTCATTAAAATCCATTCAATAGTTTTTTTTACGTGAAATAGTAACAAACATCCATACAAACTTTTGTGTTTGTAATATTAGTAGGATAATAAACATGCACAAATATTTCAAAACGAATACACATACATACACATATATGTACCTACAGTTAACTAATTGGAACCCTAGGCCACTCTAGAACCATGTCAAAATGACAAGCAGTAAGAGATTTCTTACAATCTGATTTATAGCGTCACTACGACATAGTCCTACAGTGGCCTAGGGTTCCAATTGGTTGACTGTACATATATAAATTCGGTTCCAGTTATGAAACATGAGGAAGAAGACTAAACCTTGTCAAACAGATGCTTTGTATAGGAGGTAAACGTCCGAAATTGTATTGTACCATTTGTACCTTATCAGTACAGTTGTTACTTCCCCGGTTAGTAACTGTAAACTTACCTACAATACAACAATACAACACAATAACTCTTTATTGCACCTCAAAACAACAAAAATAACACAAACTGGGTACAGATTACACAAGAAAAAGAGGCAAACAACAGGCGGTCTTATCGCTAAAGAGCGATCTCTTCCACCTACATTATTTAACTAAAAACACCGTGACAGTGGTCAATCGGAAGGCTATTACTATCGTGTAAGTAGTAAGTACAGTCAAGTGTAAAAATATGGTGGTGCACATCTTACTCAAAAATATGTCCCATAGCACCTTATGCCGGTGTAATAAGAGCGTAGTACCATATTTATGAGTCGATTATGTCGAACCATATTTTTGCACTAGACTGTACTTACATCGTTGACGGTAATTTTATAACACGTGTTATCCTTTTAGTTGTATAAAATATGCCTTAGTCTTACCCTTAAAATAATAACATCACTACATGGAAGGTACAGTACAGGACTTTATTGTCTGAGCATTAAGGTCGTCTATACATATTTTTGGCACTTCGGGTGTATTGTTAGCTGTGTGGCTGACTGTACATTCAATGCCAGTGAAGCTATTTAAGTTACGTTATTTTTTCTAAATTTCTATACATTGCCGTATAGCTATTTCATCCGATTGTTATAATAGGGAAAGAGATGCAGCCTATTTTTGGCTTCACTGTTGATCGCGTTGCCTTTATGGAACTTTCTGGTAATTCTGCGGCATTACCTATTTGAAACACATATTTCATACCGCTATTGGCTAGTACCAATATGGCTTGACAGAGAACACATGGCACGTTAGGTTTCAACATTCAAAGTCGTTAACGTTAAAGACAAACTGTTGGAGTTACAACCGCTCATAGGCTACTGAATCCGCTTAGCATCAGTCGGGCGTCGATGTAACTCGATGCCTACAGGCTTGTTTATTGTTTACACGCGAGGACTTTTCCTAATGTTTATAAAGGAGAGCTTGATTCTATTTTTGACGCGCCGCCTTTACTAGGTACAGTCGCCATCAGATATATCGGGGCGTCCGAGGTGGTCAAAAATATCTGAACATGCCTCTATTGTCAAGACGTTAGAGTGCTTGTTCAGATATTTTGAACGCCTCGGACGCTCCTATATATCTGATGGCGACTGTACCTACAATCACCTGCAAAAGTATCTGCCGCTATGAAGGCCACATAAATATCTGACACTGTCGTATGTGGTACCGCGACGGTGGCAAACAAGCATACGACCCGCCTGATGGTAAGCGGCCACCGTAGTCTATGGACGCCTGCAACTCCAGGGAGGTAACATGCGCGTTGCTGACCCTTTAAAAAAAGGAGGATTCGCTGTGTTGACAGCTAAAGGGCAAGCTTTGCTCCGTGGGATATGATGTCATAATGCCAGTCGTGCCGAGCTCACCTAACATTGAAGTACAGTCAGCCACACAGCTATAAATACAGGCAATGTGCCAAAAATATCTATAAACGAGCTTAATGCTTAGGCAATAAAGTCCTGTATACATATTATGGGCACTTTGGCTGTATAGCTGTGTGCTGACTGTACTTCAATGTTAGGTGAGCTCGGCACGACTGGTATAAGTTTCGGCGCGGCTGAAAGCTTCGGCTGATTTTTGGCCGAAACGAACCTTTGGCCGAAACATAAGTTTTAGACCGAAACCGAAACTTCGGTTAGACACTACTATAAGAACAATCTGATTTTTAGGCCGAAACCGAAATTTCTGTCGGAAATTACTAAGAACAATCACAAATACCTGATGTAAAATGGGCACCTTAAAAAAATTGTACCTTCCACTGTAGGTACATCGATCGAAGTGTGAACGAGTAAACTCGGCGATCGGGTACGAGTTGAAGTACCGAGGTCATTGACCTCGCGGCTGTACAGTTTACAGTGTTTACACGGACATGCGCTATCAATATCTGGGCCTTTACCACGAAAATCGAACGATTGCGGATTTGTATCTCCATCTCTGTCACACTTGCATATTGGAGTGACAAAGAGGTTTTCCCGTCAATGCCAATTTTCGATGTTCGTGGTAGGCGTCTTGAGCGCCCGACGCTCATTAATGTCTGTTAATGTGTTCAGATATTATTGAGCAACTTGGCCGGACCGATATTTGTGATGACGACTGGACATGCGCTTGACACGGCGGTATACATTGTGAGTAGGGCGTGCAAACCGGTTTTTAATTGTATGGAAAAACCGGTTTAAACCGGTTATTAACCGAAATTTCATACAAATAAAAAACCGCTTTGCACACCCTAATTGTGAGGTCTAAGAACCACGTTTTGACACATGTCAACGCCCATAGAACATAAACGCGGCCGCGCATGACCCATCGAAATTATAAATAAAATACTCTTATAATATTAGAACGTTTCATGTAAATATTAACATAATTTCACGATTTTTATACAAAACTTAACCGTCTTTTTTTATAATACGACGGTGACAAACAAGCATACGGTCCTCCTGATGATAAGCGGTCACTGTAGCCTATGGACGTCTGCAACTCCAGGGGTGTTACATGCGCGTCGCCGACCCTAAACTTCTTCACATTTCTTTACATTTTTTATTACACAAACAGTTACTTATTATGTCTTATTTATTTTCTAAAGCGGTGTTGTGACCGAGTCTGCCGGTTCGATTCGAATGACGTTTCCGTTGGTTGACAAAAATCGATTATAAAAAAAGATACATTTAAAAGCTGATCAAAATTCACGTCTTAGGTACATCATACCTCCTACACTTGACCAGAACCCATCCTACACTTGGGCAGAAATCGGCTTTTTCCGTACGCGTAGCGTGCGGAAAAAGGCACTTTATGGCCAGGTGTGGCATAAAGTATAGTTTCTATTTCAAAATACAGGGTGACTTGGAGTTAGAGCATACACAAAACAATAAATACTCAATCTATGGATGAAATTGCCAAATATAACAACTGAATTTCAAAAATGGCAACACTTAATATTCACGTATTTTTATCGCAATAGGCGTGACTTGTTTCGACTGCATCAGCTGTGATGCCCAAGCTGCGAAGGTGACAACACCACTTTGTCTGCCCGAAGATGACTGCCCGATGCAGTCGAAACATGTCTGTCACGCCTATTGTGATAAAAATACGTGAGTGTTAACCGTTGCAATTTAATATCAGTATGACTCACGAAAGTTTAAATTATATAGTATAGTGGCAACACCTGTCAAGTGTGAATTAGTTATCCGGCGAGCGTATAAAAGTTGGAACTCAATCAAAAGAGGGTAAATCGCCTTCGGGGGCAACTCGGCCCACACACGACTCAGCCCGCGGGCTCAGTTGACACCTTTTATTTTGTCGGGGGATACTCGGTCATTCGTTATGATTTTAGGTGTCAACCTACGAAGTCTGCAACTCCAGTTTTATCGTGAACATAGCGGTTGCGACATCACCGAAATATCGGGAGCTCTATTTTAATAAAGAATCGTGTTGAAAACCCGCGTCCCTTAGTTAGAATTAGGTAACTATAACTTGCGAGTTAGCAAAAGTACGGAATGATGTCTGAAAGTTGCCAAACTTTTCTCAAAAGTTGCTAAAATTCTCGTCAAAGTAGCCAAATTGGCAACATTTTGTAAGTAGGAGTAAGTAAATCCGACGTTCAGGTAAAAGTTGAGACAATGCAGGTCATCGACCCCGCGTCTATTTGGGCATGCGCCTGATCACGACACGGCTCTAGTTTTCTAATAGACACCCTGACCTTTGGTAGACTTTATTTCTTTAAAATAAGGTTCAATATCGGTAAATTTTCTAGACGGTACATTGGGTACTGTGCATTCCATTTATGTCCGTTAACGATTTAAATGGATTTAGATGTTTTATGTAAGGAGCGCTGTGGGCGTTTGGTGGTAAGAACATCGAAAAAAAAACAAAAATTCGTGTCTCTCTGTCGCACTAGTCAAAATTGTCGCAGTTGTTAAAAGACAGCGAACGAGACTAATACGGAATTTTGAACGAGAGCAAAAACCTAATCCCCGTCAACATTTCTAGCATTAGATTAGACTAGGTATAGTACGGTAGGCTTCATAAATATATATGCAGCTGCCATTCAATTTTGACCCTTCTTACCCTGTAATAAGTTCCGAAGTGTATATATATTTATAGACGTGACTGTAGTAATACCTACACATTAGCGGGATTTAGGCTGCGTTATACAAAACAATTATTCCGAGGATAACTATGTCAAATTACTATGGGATTATTACATTAGTATCCAAGAGTAAGCGTTACTCTTGGTTAAAAAGTTTGGTTAAATCCAGCCTTAGAGAGGCACCTGTCATTCATATAATTTAAACTTGGATGCAACTGTAGATGACGATGCGCAAACGAGACATTCGTACAGAACAGAGAGTGTATGTACTATAGCGTTCAGAATAGGGATGACGAGTAGGTTGAAAAACCATTATTCTAATTAGTCCGTCAGTTAGGTTATCTAAAATTATTAGACACGTATTTTTGCCTTTTTCAATTTAACTAAAATTGACGAAGATAAAGAGCATCAAAGTTCCGGGGTGGGGGCTTGTGACGTCACTCCTAGGTAAGAATTGTACCTATTAGGAGTGACATTACGCGAAACTTGAACGCACTGTATTTTTGTCATTTTTGATTTGTCGAACAACTTTAACTATAAAACTCTCGTGAGACTCGAACATATTAAATAATATTTAAAACGGGTCACTCACGTAATACGACTACGACGTGTACGACTTGCCTCTGTCGCGAGTGGGCGCTCCTGATGACGTTCTTCGTAAAGAACGAAACATGTCGAGCGAAAATCGACTAAATTACGTGAGTGACCCGTTTTAAATATTATTTAATATTGTCGAACAACAGAAAAAATACGTGTACAATATTTTTTTATAATCTAAAAGACGGACTAAATAGATTTTTTCAGTCGTCTAGCCTATTGCATGGGCAATTTATGAATGAATCCATTCATAAACTGCCTACCTGTACCTACACACACGTTTTAAATTTCCCATACATTATTATTAACGTAACGAGTGAAGCTGCAATGTACTTGGCTAAATGTAAATTTAGAATATAATGTAGGTAATTACTAGTATAAGAACAGTTTTGTATATATGCCTAACGATAAATTAATAAAATATGACCGGCAAATTGGACACAGGCGTGAGCACATGTATGTCGTCTTTTAATCAGTAGGTATACACGCGTTCAAAAGTGTATAGGCAAATTATGAATGAATTGCACTTTAAAACGCGTGTGTACATATTGCTTCTCTTTCACTCTCATTCAAAAAGGCAGTGATGGAATTTGGTTGTGAGCTTAATACTTGGCGGACCAAATATAGTTGGAAGAGAAACTCTATGTGGGCGATGGTGTCATGACCATTATGTTCTACTTACCTACAACATCGAATATAGAAATGTCGTTTTTTACCTCTATCGCTCTTGTTGCTAATGATAAAGAGGCAAATAGACAAAAGAGAGACAAAGATACTGGTGGCACGGAACTCTCAGTGTTCGGCAATGGGTGCTACCATGGGTGGGACCGTATTGTCGTTCACCAGGCGGCGCCACTCATGCGTGGGTCCTGTGTCAATAATGAACGAACTGTCAAAGTGACGTTTGAAATGTTCCCATGTTCCACTAGCGCCCCTAGCGGCGAATCGACTCGCGGTAATCCTCATTGTACGGTTTTCGGATTTTTCCTGTACTTGTGCTACACGCTACACTACACCTACAAGCTCTTGGTTTTTGCCAAATGTTGTGATTCTAGGTCAACGGGATACATTTTGTATCCCAATGCAAATGTATCCCGGTATCTTTTGATTGCGTGGACGCAGAGGTCTGTTTTTTCACAGCTTAAATGGACCGCAGACCTGTGTTGAAATGAAACATTAGGATGACTCACACTAGGAGGGGACGGGACGGGGTGGGATGGGACGATCTGTCAGTTGCTATAGAAATCGTCACGTGACATCCGAAATCGACACGGTACTGAGCTATCACGTGATTATTTCTATAGATATTGACAGATCGTCCCGTCCCGTCCCGTCCTAGTGTGTCATCTTTAAAACGGATTTATCGCGTTTTTTTAATTTAACCCTGTGATAAGTGCTGTAAAAGACTTGTCACGGGGGGCCACTATAAATGCTATTTGTTATATTTGAAACTGAAATTTATTTTTATTAATAAGTTTTTTTTTCATCCTAAAAACCTGAATTCATATCAAAATCAAGCGTTTGTTGATTAAATTTCATGAGACCACGAACCTGACCTAGGTCACCTACATGCGAACTTTACATACTCCCCCTAGTCAGCTGTTTTGGGGGTATGGGGTGTTGAAAAGAAAGGGGGCTTCTTAATATAGGTAGTAAATTATCTCAATTTCATTTACATCACATTAGTACCTCGTTTTAACTTTTATGTTCAAATCAAATCAAACATTTATTCAGTAAATGGGCATATTTTTATTTTATTGACGCTTTTTTTCCGCGTCACATTTGTATGAAATTTGGTAGGTAGGTAGAGTTCCTTATTCTAGTTCCTTAGCTAGATAAATACGAAATCCCAATGTGCGACAAATAATTTGTACCAAATTTCCCACTCAGTTACGAAAATCCCATACGATTTCGTAACTCAGTGGAAAACATTGTGGTATATACTGGAAAACTGGGTCCATATTCAAAAGAATAAGGGACTCTTCCTACCTACACATACCTTCCTATTACATTCAAATCTGACGCGAAAAAAAACTGACAACAAAATAAAAATCCGCCCAAATAGGCCACAAAAGGGCTCTTACATACGTTATGACAAAAAAATAGGTCAAGCCTAGGCTCCTATTTCTCCACGGTGATAAGTGTGACAATTGTCAGCATTACTGTTACTGGTGTTGCAGGCGTCCATAGCCTACGGGCATCGCAGCAGCATGTAATTAAACACAAAAACATCATTATGCTCTCTAAAAAGCACTATACAATTGCGCGAGAAAGGGCGTCTGCCGCGAAAGCAGGAGGTCGCTGATTCGATCCCATCCCTGCTCACCGGGGCCTTGGTCATTGGTCACTTTTTCCGTAGTATATGACATCTCTTTCAAATTCTAAAAAGCACTACTTTTTTTGGAAAAACTCTTGACTATTGTCAGAAGAAAAACAAATGTCGCTAACAAAGAGATGACAGAAAATCTCCTGTCAAAAATTACTGAAAATTCTTCAAAATACTATCATTGCTCGTGACATTTGTCACAAACTCAGTCCCCATTAATATTATAATAAAATTATATAATTAATTGTATACTTCTGCTGACCCCAAATTTTTCCTCAGAAAAACGAAGGTTAGAACAAAAACTTACAATGCACAATATCATGACACAAAAACCTGAATCCACGAAAAATTGCAAGGTTAGATAATGCAAAATTCTCCCCAGCCCCCGTTATCACCCGTCCCCCCTTTAACAGAGCTGACGGGGTGTGGGGATGGATGGTTGACTAGGTCAGTTAGTGACGCCAAAAGTCTACAAGTTTAGTTCTAAGTTAAAAAAAAACGGGTTAAGCAAGAGTGGGACCCTTGCCCAATGGATTTCGTACCTTTTTTTTTCATGACTGACTCACGCTTGACCGTTTTTAGGTCCGCACGTAAGAGCTGTCCGTTCGTCCGTCCGTCTGTCACTATGTATCTCATGAACCGTGATAGTTAGACAGTTGAAATTTTCACAGATGATGTATTTCTGTACCCGCTATAACAATTTATACTAAAACACATAATTAAATAAATATAGTTGTTCCGATACATCCGATATAACAAACGAGATTTTTTTGCTCGATAATGATATTGGCAACACGTAGACACTTGAAATATTCACATCATATTTAGTAGCTTGTATATTCTCTTAAAAAAAATTATATATATATTTTTTATATAGAAGAAAGATTTTTATTGAACAAAGGTAACAATTAACAGCAATTAAATACAGTAAACTTAACAATAAAAAAGGAACATACATAATAAATTAAATTAAAACAAATATATAAGGGGTTCTCATACAACAACGTGATTTTTTCCCTCTTTTTATAGATATTCTGGTATTCTGTAGCATTAGATCTAAGACTGTTAACTTAACAGTCTGATGACTTGTGGTATTTATATCATAAAGATATTATATTTTTGACGTTTGGAGGCCTTTACACCCCCAAATCCTATTAGTATAATTTTTTGACTATGGGGACCTTTTACATCTCCAATTTTTATTCGTATTTTATTTTGACGTTGGGGGACCTCTCCAAACTTAATTTATTATTAACTATAGAGACTATACATCTCTTGTCATATTACTTAGTACATTTATTTTAATATTGTTTACCCAGGTTTTGGCTGTTGTATTATCAGTATTTAGATTATACTTTTACTTCTCACTATATATTGTAAATGTTTGTACATGCAAATGCTTTATTGTAATGCTTACTGACTTGTAAAAGTGGCCTACTTGCAGAATAAATTTTTGAATTTGAATTTGAATTTGATAATGGTACGGAACCATCCGTGCGCGAGTCCGACTCACACTTGGCCTGTTTTTTTATTATCTGTCTTTCCCTAGTTACTTAAAATAAATCGAACTAAGTTAGTAAAAAAAAACAAATGACGTAACATGAGCCTAATACATAAAAATTGCAAGGTTAAATGGAATAGGAACATTAAGAACCCGTTATCACCCCCCTTAAACAGCTGACGGGGTGTGGGGGTTGACTAGGTCAGTTGAGTGACGTCATGGAAGTTAGCGGTTGGGAAGTTTAGTTCTAAGAATTCATAAAATAGTAGATTGTATGATAAAGGCATAAAGTAACCCATTTTACTTTTTCTCCATAGTAAATGTATGAAAACAGTTTTCTTTAATTTCTGGCTTTTTTGTACATTACCGAAAGTTGACCCCAAGGAAACTATTGATACTGGATAGAAACGGAATCGATTGACATAAAAAATACATGTAAAAAACTTTTTTCATTTTCATACAAATTGTATGGGGAAAGTTTTTCTCGATTTATGGCTTTTCTAGCCAGACATTTTTTTTGGTCCCATACAAGCTTTTGATCCTGGACAGGAATGGAACTGATTGGCATAAAAAAAACAGTTTGTCAAAGATGACCATTTTCTCGCACCCTGTATGTTTTTCCCAAAATCTGTAAACGCCAATATTCATCAATTTGAAATCGAAGGAAGGTCTCCTAAGACCATTTTCGCCTAGCAACACGGGATCTGGTAGCTGCCCTCACTGACCCAAAATCTATTTCCAGCCTGTATACATACCTGCTATCAAACTACTATGATACTTATTCATGAGACTTTTCTAAAAGATACCTGCGTGACTTATTTTTAAATGACGCTTTATCTGAGCATTCCATATATCTCCAAAAATAATAATATGTTGTTTTTTTTTTGCGATTACTTGGCTATATAATACTCCTATAATCGTGCTTCAAGTAACGCTATAACCTCGATAACGTTATAAAAGCGCTGTGTGCTGGCCATCGGACTTGACCCGCTTTCGTCGCAATTATTGATTAACTACACTTGTTGTACATGTCACGGTGACGTTTACATGGCTTGTGGATAGTATTAGTTATATTTATTATATGAACAGAATTAATTGTAAACCGAAATATATGTCAAATACCTCAGACCTAACGAAATTACCAAGTCCATCGAGGGGGATCGGACCTTACCTTCAGGCCATACCCTTTACTCTCAGGTCTATAATTACAAAACTCGAGTTCGTCTCGTTTTGTACCTCAACTTTTAAGAACCCTTATAAACTACTATTCGATCGTTTTTGATATAAGATAAGATGTCCCGTGTCGGAATTGTGAAACATATGTCAATTTTCTACATGTAATGTCCACTGACCTATCTTAAGGATGACTCACACTAGGACGGGACGGGTCGGGACGGGACGATCTGTCGATTTCTATAGAAAGAATCACGTGACAGCTCGGAGCCCTCGGATGTCACGTGACGTTTTCTATCGAAACTGACTGATCGTCCCGTCCCGTTTATGTCCCGTAACCTTTAATTTCAACTCCGGCCACGGCCCTACCGTGTGCTCTACTATGCTACATCTACATATACTATGTACTGTGAAAAACTTAAGTAAGTCACCTGTTGTAAGTAGTAGCGAGCTATTCGAATAGACAATACTTGCTTAAAATTTGAATACAAAACAAATGCCTATTCGAATAGCTCACTACTACAACAAGTGACTTACTTAAGTTTTTTACCTATAGTTTCTTACCAATCTTACCATGGTAATGTCCATTTCCAGACGCGGTATGGAGAAGGAGAATGGGGAAGGCGGCGACGCCGGCAAGCCGCCGCCCGACGGGATGCTCGACGCCGCGGGGCTCTTTGGAGGTACGTGGGTCCCACTGTTGGGCACTGGCTTCACGAGGAACCATGGCTTATTATAATCACCATGTTCTTTAAAGGGATACCCATTCTCATTCTCATTCTCAAAATAGTATCCCATAATTACTCAAAGTTGTTTAAATATTGAGATATTTAGCATCAAAAATGACGAAAATACAGTGCGTTCAAGTTTCGCGTAACGTCAGTATTAGGTAAAATTGTTACCTAGTAGTGACGTCACAAGCCCCCCCCATCCCGGAACTTTGATGCTCCATATCTTCGTAAAAGTTAAATTGAAAAAAGAAACAATACGTGTCTAATCATTCATTTTAGACAATCTAACTGACGGGCTAATTAGGATGATAGTTTTTCAACCTAGTCGTCATCCCTATTACCCAGGATGGGTCTTCTATGAACGAAAACTTTCACTTCACTATTGTCTGACATCTATGTATAATTAAAAAAAAAAGTGCAGTTAACTTGAATGGATAGATATGCAATAATGCAGTTGATTTAATTTTGTATGAAATATTTAAATTAGAATAATAGCGCCCCTTGATAATTATCCTATATTTCTGGGCAGATTTACTTTCTAACCTAACATAATACTAGACTCATTTCAAATTTGGCGAAATAAATAATTATTTTCATGGTTGATTTTGGGTATTAAAAGTGTACGACGGCTACGTACGAGTATTTTCAAATAAAAAATTGTATATTAATTTTTGATTTTAAACTTTGAAAACCCTGTCGGCCATTTAGTGACGTCATTAATGTCATTATATTCGTCGAAGCTAACTTCATGTTGAATCGTATACGAGTGAAGTTTGTTACGTAACCTCTACTGTGACATTGACGTTTGGTTTCCTGCATAGTGACGTCATACCACAGACAATCTATGGACTACCATGGCTGACATCGTTTTCGTAAAAGTAAACTTTAATTTTTTTTCAGATTTCCAAGGCATAATAAAATATGGATATATTTTTTTCTTTTAATTGGTCATTAAATTATAATATAAAGGTTCAAGTAGCCTATTGAACGAAGGACAAGTCAGTAAAACAAGAACGACCTACTTATAAAACATTATATTGCTCTCATAACTGGTAACGGAGATTATGTAAAACGAGTGCTTATTCAAATCTCCAGCTTCCGTGGTTCAGAAGATATATAAATAAATCTTAAAACCAACCTTATTTATATATCTATAGAGCTTGAACTAGACTGAATAAATCGAAACTAAACTGCCTACCATCAAACACTGTTTAACTGACCGATTGTAATCCTTATCGCAACTACATAAGGTCTACCAATTATCAGTTACGGACCTGTTTGTACAAAATGACGTAATGTGCATACAATACCGTGTCGCTTACGTCATTTCATCGTTAGCGCGTGGTGTTTGTAAATAGAATGACGTCATTCGATACTACAGACGCGGTGGTTAGGATATTTTGGTTTTGTGATACGTCGTGTTGCTATAGAGTCGAATGATTTGTTGTCCAGTGTAAGTGAGAGCTATATTGTGTGTGAGTGGAGACGCACTAATAGTGACATTGTGTGGCCAGTAGCGGAGATCGTATATAGGTGAGAGCGACGGTCTCCCTTGCGACGGTTCGGCCGTCGCAAGCTCGCGCTCATGAATAAGGATCACGAATCGATCCGAAACATGACGAGCTATTTTGAGCTTTGTAGATGTGAGTAACACAATATTTTGATTATATCTAATACTTACGGGAGTTTTCTATTTAAAATTGATGTGTCACCTACAAATTCTAAACACTACTGGTGTAGTCAGTCAAGCAAGTCGTGCTACATTGTACATCTGTCCATGTGTGTATCTTCTCTACCAAGAGTTACTATAGATTTCGATACGTTATCTACAGTTGCATCCCGTTTCCACCCGCAAGTGCGAGCAGGATGCACTGACAGCGCGTTGACGTAGACGACTATAGATTTCTACAGTAGATTTCATACTCGGGGTAACCAGTAGTAACCACACGTGTGGCATGTGGCACATTCTTTAAGTCAAAGTTTAGTTCTTGAAAGAAATTCATTTATTTTCAAAATATATACAGTAAGTGTAACTACCTACCTACCTACACCTACCTGTACCTATCTCTACCTACCTTAAATCTAAAATAGGTTCTTGAGGCATGCTGGTGGCATTTCCTCGTTGTATCCCAATGCTGACGTTGTGCGAGGAAGCCACCAGCTCTTCGGTCACCAGTTACATCAACCAGACGTTTCGCGATTACTACAAAAAACTTGCGTGCGCTGGGACCCCATGGACCTAGTTTAGTTCTTTAAGTTTATGTAAAGTATCATTCTTGCAAATTCGACTCGCCTTACCTCTACTAGCGTTTACAAGAACACCGTTGAGCACAGGTCACTGGCCTCGCGATGACAAGAAACCAACTTACAAATGCGGCTGTTATCAGACTTATCTTGTAGGTATAAGGGCGAGTTTCGTTTGAATATATGTTAGTAGTCTGTGGTCAGTGGGTGATAAGTTATCAATGTTGCAATCGTTTCGTTTCTCTTAATTCTTGGTTAATCTTGGAATACATGATCAGCGTGTTTAATATAGTAGCAGTTAAATGAAATTGTACATTGTTAACCAAGGGAGGAGATGCACCTATTTCAGTCGAGGTATTTTGGCGCTCGAACACAGTGAGACCTGCACCTGAGTGTAACACTCTACTTTTCATATCGAATACGAGGAAAGAAAAATACAGGTGTATTTTAATACTAAATATAACTAAAAGTAATCTTATTTTTGTCTTCTGTTTCCGTGATTGTTATTCATTGAAATTAAACACTTGAGAACGGATTTATCGCGTTTATTAACACGCTGACCCTACGTTTCGAGCCTTTTACAGCACTCGTTATCACAGTGTTAAATGATGACTGAAAGAATGAGACTTCTTCCTGTCAATAAAAAAAATGGTTGTGCAAACATAAAAAAAATTAAAACAATTACAAAGGTTGGTCTACAATGCCCGGAAGGAGCTTATAAAACTAGTAATACATGAGGGGCGTTCTATAATTAAAATTAAAAATATTAAACCCCGTGAGAATCAACATACATACGAGGCTTCACTAACTGGCTGGAAAACTCCCTGAATGTGGAAAAAGAAGCGACGAGTACACTGCGCCCATCTTGCCTCCTTTTATTCTTTTTTCAAAAATGTCTTAAAGGCCAACTGTTCAAAATCAGTGCAGTTAATGAGGTCGCGCTCCAGACTCAACTGCATAAATATTCAGCAGATTTTACGACAAATCAGAGCGCCTACCACGAACTGCTTCGTTCGTTCGTTCGTCTATTCGCCTCTTTGTCGCTCGAATAGGCCCTCAGAGATGACAATAAAAATAACCTATTGATGATCGACCCAGTCCTAATGGGGTTTGTAGATCAGACGTTTGTTTGTAAACATCGCATGAATTGCGCTGTCTACACTTATATCGCTGATCACTACGGTTACTTTACCTACTACAAGTTAAACTACAAGTTCACGAAAACCCCACTCAGCACACCCAGACAACTACGGAAAATAGTAGGACTAATCACAGGACGACAGGACATAACACACTAACCCATATAAGTAACATGGGTAAAACAGATAGTCCCATGTGCAGAGCCTGCATGGCAGGGCTCGGAACCGGTTTAAAAAATAGCGGTTAATACCGGTTTATTTCGGTTTTACTCCGAACTTTCAAAAGAACGCAAACGTTTTAAGAACATAATAAAATCCTGGATTTAACCGGTTTATTCGAAAAGCAACTTGACGGTCTAAACGCGACGTTGCCAGATTTCGTGTTCAAGTCGCAAGACGTACGAAAGGATGGTTCCTTTAACAATTTTAGTTTTATGATTTTGCATACATGTATCTAGAGACGGGTCAAAAAATATAGGCAAACCAGTTAGCTGGTATTTATAGGTGACAGCCAACAGTGTCAATAATTTATTTAAAAGAAATCAAAATATAAGTTCATACAGGGTGTATTTTCTTTTCGGGCCAATGGGGTCAACTAACAGATCCCGAAATGTTACACGAAAATGATCTTCAGACCTTTCCTCGATTTTAAATTAATGTTAGTGGCCTTTACAGAAGAAAAACATATCTACAGGTTACGAGAAAAAGGTAATTTGTTACAAACATTTATTTGTGCTTATTTATTCAATTCCTATCCAGAATAAAAAGTTTGTATGGGACATGGAACCAAAAAAAAAACTTTTTTTCTAAATGCATTTTCATATTTTCCTATTAGTCCTAACAACAGGCAGGATGCCGTTGTTAGGACTTGTCAAATGTAATACAAACATAATTATCAGTCCCATACGGATGAAATTCATAATAAGAAAATTATCTTTTTTTACATTTTGGTTTAAGTATAGATGAAATAAAACACATTTTTTTTAGTCCAAATTTGGCACTTTCACACCCTACATTACGTGATGACGCACCAACTAAAATTAAAATTTTAGCACCATCTTGTATCGGGTATTTTTCATTGATAATAATATTATAAGAATATAATAATAATAGATGATAGATGTGGAAAGCTAAGTGGCGAGTTGGCTATGTGTCAGTGACACCTCTTTACCTTCATCCCTGATACTCGTACCGGTGTTGCCCCCTTGAGCCATCCTAGATGTCACCTTTTGTGGGAGCCCCTCTTATGTGGGCGAGTCACCGTCTGCCGTAAATCAAATTGCTTACCTTTTTCTTAGACAGACGCCCGATTTTATTTTCCATAACCCAGTATTTAGTGCACCACTTTCACCTAATAGTCCAGTATATTTTGGACTCCATTAAATCTCAATAGTACATACACCCTGGCGGGTGCTGCCTCTGCGTGCGTCCCATGGTTCGGGCAAGTGCAACATCCGCTCGGTGTACCCCTTACATTTCATTACATTGTCCCCTTTCGACATGATCTTGCGTGTTGGTTTTAGCTCCGCGTAAGCCTCCCAAATGTCCGGAACACCATTGTTCCGTGATGGGAAAGACATGCCTAACATAAGTCTTTATTTTCCAAATAAGGTAAAGGCCCCTAATACCGTGGTAAATAGCAACATTTCAAATGACTCCAAAAAATTATGGGTGTCGAAGCTCTTTTGCGACCGAACATATTTTTTTTATTAAAGAGGGTTTACTTATTCTTCAGCGTAGTATATTTTTGGACTCGTTTTCGTGTATTTTATTTGTTAAAATAATTATTGAAACCAAAATGCCCAAATCTTCTATTACCGTGGTAGTGTGCAGGTTTTGATTCTATTACCGCGAAATGAGCTTTTATTACCGATGGTAAAGAAAACAGCAATTTTCTACCATCGGTATTGGAAACCCGACTCGGGGGCATTGACCTTACATCCGAAACATAATACCGAGGGTTAAAAAACTTAGGGTCATTGACCTTACCACCTGATAACTAATTGTAAGTCGTTCGTAATCGTAATATGCGTCATTCTAAGATTCCAAATTTTATAAAAGTAAAATTA
Organism: Lathronympha strigana; assembly: GCA_949128165.1. Classification (NCBI taxonomy): domain Eukaryota; kingdom Metazoa; phylum Arthropoda; class Insecta; order Lepidoptera; family Tortricidae; genus Lathronympha; species Lathronympha strigana. The sequence continues at coordinate 7,506,189 of OX421926.1, read as the reverse complement.
AATTACTTTTTCCGCTGTTATACTAATTCATTTCTCTTTGCAACTACGAAATTAAGAAATACCTATACTAATATATCACTCGGTAAAAGATACTTCTTTGAGAACCCATCACCGACTCAACAAATATAGAATGGGTCGGAAATAGATTCCCATACATTCTATTACCGAGGGTAATGTAATCGTACAATCGGTAATAGGTTTACTTTAGAGTATTGTAAAACCTAATTCCGACTGATAAAAACAGTAGTACACCGTGTTTTTTAAATTAGAAATCAATAATACATATTACAATCTTTGTATAGAACCAAAATTACATAACTGGTAGGTAAATTTCGCTAAATATCTCAATATTTAAACAACGTGACGAATTAAGGGTGTCTATAGAAACTAGAAAATCAGTCCTGAAGTTATTGCTAAAAATTAACGGTTTGCCGGATACTTTCCATACAACGGAAATAGATATTTATTAGCGTGAATAGATCAAGTTTGGATTAAATGTAAGAAAGTACATATTAGATGACATATAAAATAAATAAAGCATAAAAAGCAAAACTACCTTTTTAACTATTTCCGTGGTATACCACGGAATTAAAAACCACACTAAAAACAGCGCCTATCACCGCTGTATTTTGTTTTTAATTTTAAACGTATTTCGAGGCTAAAAATATTTAAACAGTACTAAGAGGTTGTTAATAAAACTATGTTTGACCGTATAAAAACTACAACATTACTAAAATTGCTTTAGTTATAATGTAAATGCTTTATAAAGTTCGACTACACATACTTGTGTCGTCACGCGTTTGTATGGCAAGTCCTCGTCCAGTGCTGCCGTCGTGGTAACTGACGAATTGCACGCTCTTTGTTTCACTTACACAGACTAGCACTATCAGGTCCGTTAGCTAATTATATAAGCTTCGTCCATATAAAATATATTTAAAAGGAAGTTGATAGGTTTGCTTTTAAAATGCGTATTTCGGAATGCCACGGTAATAGGTGCCAAACTTTACCTTAATACATTTTACAAAATTACTTATTTCTGTTTTTTTTGCTACCCGTTATTGAGCAAAGGCCTACTCCATCGTGCTCCATAAACACCTGTCAGCCGCCATTCTTGTCCAGGTAGAGCCTGCATACAGCACAATGTCGTAATTCCACTTTCGTTGAGGACGGCCCTGCGGCCGTTTCTCTACGCGTCGCCACTAGTGGAGTACGCGTTCGCTCCATCTGCCGTCTTTAGCTCGAGTAACATCATCAAATCATTATTGATAGTATGTAAATTAAAATATGCGATAGATTCTCTCTAATTGTGTCTAGAGTAACCTTGTTTGTAACTATTCCAAATATAACATCGGTAGCTTAAGTAGTTCTCGAGACGTTTTTTAATGATGTGACAGACATACTGAGTCACTCCATAATAAAAAGGAACCCCCTTTTTATCATTTAGGTACGGAACCCTAAAAATGAAAGTATACTAATTAAGATAAATGTATGTAATTATTTGTTTTTATCAATTTTAAAATCACTTACAGGTACAAATATAAATAAAGCAATTACGTGGCATCCTAGGAACTATGCCTCAAGCGGAGGATTTATGGCATCTTATCTATACATATTTTAAAATGTTTTTTTTGTTATTATCATATTTTTGTGGAATTAAACTTATTTGTAATTGCTTAAAAGAAACTATGCAATTAGATTGAATGCCAAAAAATACGCGGAAATACTCGCGCGTGGCAGATTTTGATGTACAGATCGCGCAACATTTCCTAAAAAATAAATAATAATCTATTGCGCTCCAGTAAGTCAAGATAACGTTTGGTTTGTCGGAACTTTGTAACCCTGCTACTCCTTAAAGTTTCACTGATATTGCCTGATTTTAAAAACATGAACACCTTTTAACAAGTAAGTAGGTAACTTATTCCACTATTATTTAATATGACAGATTAAAATATTTTTCTTATACCATTTTTTATCATGATGCCCTGGTCGCGCGAATCTATATTCGGGGGAGGTACTTAACAAGGTATTCCCCATATGTTAGACTGCCGCGTCGGTGATTGAATATATAAATAAAACTTCAGTCTTTCTCCATAGTAAATGTAAGGAAAAAGTTGTTTTAAATATGGGCCTAGTACCACTAGGCTTGTGCTAATTAAAACGATTAGTATGAAAAAAAAATCTATGAAAATAAAAAAAATATTCCTATAGAAACTATTGTGTGGGCTTCGATTTATAGCCGGATTTTTTTTCCATACTTATTTTCTTTTGATCTCAGGCAGGAGTGGAATACATCGCCATTAAAAAAAATACTGTCTAGAAATTACCTTACATTCTCTTACCATGTAGGTTTTTATTCTAGAATCTGTAAACGCCTATCTCCATTCGGTGTAAATCGAAAAGGAAGGGAAAAATATAGTTTTTATGTAGCAGCACAGGATCTGGTAGGGGCCCTCACTGACCCATAAAAAATTCACTCTGTATAAATTACTAACATTTTTTTAAACCGCAATAGTGTATAATTTGCAAACTTGGAGTACAAAAGTTGTAAACTGTTAATACATAATTTGTGATTATTTTGGAATATTATACTCGTACTAAAAAGTAAAAATAGTGTGGGAAATACTGAATTTATATTATTTATAATATTATTTCTTCAATATTTGATATTATTATTTCTTTGAATATATTTAGTTCGCGGCAGAAGAAAACACGCTTAAAAATGATTAAATATGCGAAACAACGTGCTTTTTAAACTTTGCTAACTGGACTGTAACTTGTTTATCCTGCGTCGCAAAAACCGGTTTTTATTGTTCTAAACCGGTTAAACGAACAAGAACTTTATAAAAATATTACTCTAAAAACCGGTTTAAAAATAACGGTTTCACGAACGTAACCGAAATATAAAGGTTTTGCGCCAAGTACATGATACCGGTTTGAAAAATTAACCGGTATCCGAGCCTTGCTGCATGGGAAATAGTAACACATATTCCCCTACACTGCAGACAGGTAGAAGAATACAGGAATAGGTATTTGGGGACTCCAAACACTAAAGGCATTTAGCAACCTAAAACCGATGCTTGGTGTCATGGAGGAGTCATTTCGGCTGATTGGGTATCAGTTCCTTTATCCTATATCTATGTATGAAAATATAACATTTATTTTCGAAATATATACAGTAAGTGTAACTTACCTAACTACCTACCTCTGCCTACCGTAAATATAAAATAGGTCCTTGAGACCTTGAGGCATTGTACCTAGAATGCAGGCGGCATTTCCTCGTTGTATGTGAATGTAAGTAATACCAGAGTGTTATCCACAAATAGAAGCGATGACCGAATCATTTTATTATAGTGTTGTGAACTATTTGCGTCTCTTCGATCATATCTGTCCAACAATCTTATTAGCTGGTTTGAACAAGACGTGCTTCCAGCACGTTGGAAGGGAGACGGCAAAGATTCATCTTACCAAAAAAAAAAATTACGAAAATGTAATAAAATACCATCCCTTTATCTCTGAAGTTTATGAAAGAAAACATCTGTTTTTTTACACAACCTTAATATTATCATAAGAATTAATGGAAAAATAGAATATTGACTGCAACTTCATTAATTTTTATTGAAATAAACCTTCTGGATCAAAAGTTGAAATTTAAACAAGTTCGATTGTTTTTTTCTTCTTTAAATTGATGTGCTATCATGCTCAAAGTACTGTCCTATAACTAAAGTAAAAAAAATGGTTTACGTTATAAAAAATGTAAAAACAAACTAGCATACTAACTCCATGCCGTACAAACGACTGAACCAATCTGTCGATACATGTGGCTGACGTCAAATTTCTACTTCTAGGTATAGTTGCAATATAAAGTTTACACGGAACTCTCGGTGTCCGACTCGCACTTGGCCGGTTTTTTATCTTCTGTAGAGATTCATATTCACCGGGTTTGAGATGTTAATCTTTCTTTACTACTGTTTCAGCGTACTGGGGCCGCGACGGCGCCGGCGGCGCGGCGCAGGCCCAGGCACAGGCGCAGGCGCAAGCCGCGTTGTTCGGCTTCGGCGGGCGCTACCCCTCCCCCCAGAGCTCTCTCGGAGCCCATAGCCAGGCGTCGTTCCACCCTGCGGCTAGTAAGTCTATCCTTCTCTAACATACCGTGGTAGATAAGGACTATGCGCAAACGCAGGCCACCTTCGGCTTTGGTGGGAGCTAGTCCACCTCAAAGAGCTCTCTCGGAGCCCATAGCCAGGCGTCGTTCCACCCTGCGGCCAGTAAGTCTATCTTCCTCTAACATACCGTGGTAGACAAGGATCATGCGCAGGCGCAGGCCGCGTTGTTCGGCCTCCAGAGCTCTCTCGGAGCCCATAGCCAGGCGTCGCTCTACCCTGCGGCTAGTAAGTCTCTCCTCCTCTAACATACCGTGGTAGACAAGTAGGCGTTGTTCGGCTTCAGCGGGTGCTACCCCACCCCCCAGAGTTCTCTCGGAGCCCAAAGTCAGGCGTCGAAAATTTCCACCCTGCGGTCAGTAAGTCTATCCTTTTCAGACATACCGCAGTAGACAAGGATCATGCGCAGGCGGCGTTGATCGGCTTCGGCGTGCGCTAGTAGTTTAAATTCAGCTTATCATTACCCCCCCGCAATTTGATCCATACACTTTACTAGAGTTGTGGTCGCTCGGTCTATGAAGGGAGCGCTCCAATCTCGTTCAATAGGTCAAAGGAACTAGTTCGGTCTTTTAGGTCCGTTTAGTTCAGTGCGAATTTTGAGATGTGGGAATGAGTAACCGGTTTAGTTCTATACAGAGCGCGGAACAAAAGATTCATATAGAAACATTTTAATGATTTTTGCTCTGTCTGAAGACGGCTAGTACCACGAAAATCGAACAATTGCGGATTTGTATCTCCATCTGTCACACTTGTATGTTGGAGTGACAAAGAGGTTTTTCCGTCATTGCCTATTTTCGAAGTTCGTGGTAGGCGTGCTGAACTGAACTAAAGATTGGGGACCGATTATTTTTTTGGCGAGGAACTAGTTCCTTTCGGTCCGTGATGGGATTTCATTCCTTTTAGTTCGTAGTTCCTGACCGACACAAGTCACCGACTTTTACGTAAATAATATTTTCTTTTCCAGGCGCAGCATGGTGGTCCATGGCATCTCACCTAGCGGCCCAGGACTACCTAGCCCGGATACAGGCCTCGGGCCTCGGGTTCGGCGGGCCCCTCGGGGATCCTTACTCTGCGCTCTCCGCGCTGTCGGCCAAGCCGAGCAAGGGGAAGCCGCAGCAGAGGAATGAGAGGTACTACCATTTTCGAGAAATTTGGGATCCCAACACGTTGAAAGGGAGACGTCAAACATCTTACCGTACACATTATTAAACGACTTCCAAAAAAGGAGGAGGAGGTATTATTAGGCTTAAAAAAAAAACAGTCACACAAATTAATATTTAATTAAAACTATTTTGTGGTAGAAATGTTCGGTTTGTTTTGTACCTGGTAAAACTTCAGGTGTAAACATTTGATACCTATTCCGTTTTGTTTTGTTTATCATAAAACGTTAATTCGAAAAATACAAATTAATAATGTACCGCATCTTACAGTAGCCAACCTCTTGCAAGCTAGCTGCCCAGAAATTCATTAGGTACTGTTTATTGTTCATATTTATCACGAATGAACAAAATACTCAAGGCTCTCTATTGTCTTATACATAACATCTGGTGGTCGAATCGAAATATAGCAAATAAGTCGTGTTTAATAAACCAATTTTACTTAATATGATTATGATAGCTCTGCACTTACAAAAAAATATGCAGTGTTTATACTCTTTATAGGTAGAAAATGGAGTCTACAATAATATTTTGACGATGTAACTTCTGTATTCCATACAAATAAATGAAATTCGATGTTATTCACCTACAGCAACATAATTGTAATAATTTATTATTACGAAAGGGTTGATGACTTTTAGTCTGTCATACTGAATTTGACAGATTTCATTGTGACAGTGTCATTTCTTAGTAGATTTGATGTACGGTTACGTACAATGTACCGATACTGTTGTGTGAGAATGATTGCATTGAAACTGATTGTACATTTTATTGCACATTGGGCCCGACCCTTTATCGGTTGTACTTTAGTTGTGGCTTTTTATAATGTAATGTGCTTTTGTTTTGTATGTAATTACTTTTATATACTTAATAAAAAACACAAGAAAAAGTAATAAAGATGCGCAGGTGCGCAGGCGCAGCAACACCGTGTACAAATACATAAATATTTATACACTTCGGAACTTATTACAGGGAAAGATAGTTCAATATAGAATACAGCTGTATATATATTTAAGAAGTCGACCGTACCCTTTAAGCTTTATAGTTATAGGCTCGGTTTTACGCACATAACCAGTAAATAAAAGGCCAAAGTCCTCCCAATCTACTTGAACAATCCGTTGTTTGTATATATGTTTGTTTGACGATAACTCGAGGATCGTTAATCGGATCGACGTGAAATTTGGCAGGTCGTTAGATGAGATTTTTTTTTTAATTGGGCCGAATGAGCCTAAGCAAGTCCGGATCTGAATTTTTTTAAAAGCTCTAGTCACTCAACAGTCAGCAATAGAAGCTTGTATAGCATTTTTTTACTATTATTTATTTACAGATCCGGCCGGAGTAGTACATCATCCAGTGCGTCGGTGAAGGAGAAAAGTCCATCCACGAGCAACTCCCAACCCAGTATGAGTGAGTGGGGCACGTATCGCTCTTACTGCTAACGCTGTAGAGTCCTAATTCGCTTGTAACATTGCCTACACTGTTAACTAACCATTCGTAGTCCCTATTCGAACGGCATAAGGCATACCGATGATCAAATATCGCTTTAGCCGGCTAGGGCCATCATCGGAAAGTCTTGCCACGGACGCCAATGACGGCTACAGCCGACAGCTTTGCCAATACAATAAGGACTTACGTGGGACTAAGTAAAATTCAATTTCGTTTAAATAATCGCGATTGCAATGAGCCCCAATTTTTACGCTGACAGGTGTGACAATTCCTAAAACGACTGTATTACTGGCGTTTCAGGCTATTGGCTAAGAAAACGCTTACCATCACGCGGGTTGTGTGCTTGTTTACCACCATTAAGATAAAATTAAATTAAAATAAAATCGTAATATATAGTAAGATCGTAATAATAGATAATTTCTTGGTGAAGACTTTATGACAAATGTCAGGAGAGTTTTAATGAATTTTCGGTACTTTAGACATGAGAATGATCCTGTGTAAAATTTCGTGCCATATGTCGTATTTAATTTCTTGTGATAGATGTCAAGAGCTCATCACAAAAGTATTCGTTTTTAAGTTTTCGCTTCCGGAGCCCATGGATGCCTGCAATAACAGTTACAAGGATGCTGACTATTGTTACACTTGTGGTGAATTAGGGGCTAGGGCACGGTATATGCCTTCGCAGCTTCACGTTCAAAGGGTACTAAACGCAATGCTAACTGGTGACGGTAGTCGTAATGCCATTTTTTTCACGCTTGGCAAGACCCGACAACGTCGTAGCAAAGGACAACGTCGAATTATAGTGCGTTATTATAATGCTTTAGTTTAAAACGCTTGCGGCAGGGTTTTTAATAATGACATTGATTATTTAGGTAATACATATTTGCAACAGTCGAACCTACTGTTTGATAATTAATAATTTAAATGTTCACCAGAAACCACGAAAGTATTAGGTATTTAGAATTAGATCCAATGTACATAATACTAAAGTTTTTTTTTCTCTTGTTTCATAATAACTTCCCGCACCTATTATAAATTTTGATCTCTGTTTGGCCCAAAGGTTAACTGGTAGAGAATGCCTTCTGGCATTAAGTTCGCCTTTTGTACATTATTTACTGTGCAATAAAGTTTTAAATAAATAAATAAATAAAGTATAAATTGCGTTGCAAATTTCGCGTTAGAATCAGATGCAATGGTTTTGTTTTTGAATTAGAAACCTTATATTTTTGTTACCCATTCTTGAAATAAAGGCCCAAACATTTGGTCATATGTACAATATATTGTACATAGAGTACAGGGTTATTGTTGGAGTGTGTTCACAATGTCTCACGTCAAAATATTAAGTCAATTCGCATCTGAAGTGTATTGATCTTAAACTTAGTGTAGAGGTTGTCTGGGGATATGGCTTTTTAGCGATAAGATCGCCTATTGTTTTGCCACAATCTTGAATAGATTGGCACTGATTTTTGTAAATTATTTTTTTTCCTTGTATTTTGACGTGTGCAAAAAAAGTATTATACCTATCAATTTATCTAATTGTATTTTTATCCTAATTTCAGGAGCGTCATACGGCTTCCCAAAAACTTCTTCTCCCTCAACGATGCACTCGCACTCTCAAGCCATGTCGAGTTTAGCTTCGTTAAACAGCTTGGCGTCCGCTCCGCACCAAGCCAAGCCGAGCAAACATCAGCCTAGCCAGCCCCGTAAGTATTGAGACATTACCCACTTTTGGATCGACACACTAAAACTACTCTTCTGTTAAAAATACTAAATAAACAAAAAAACAATTGACACAAAATTTGACATGAAATTTAAATTTAAAATTCCTGTAATGCTTGCTTTAATTTTAAGACTAGATTCTGAGGCACTTAAGTAACAGATTTAAGGGTTAAAAAAGTCAGAATGTTCCTTGTCTTATTTTATTTCAATAAAAAACTCCGCGTTTAAAATCGCTTCTAAAATGTCGCGTCATAAGTTAATAATATTTTTATTATTTATTGTTGTATTTTAATTTTATTTTTCTATTGTATGTGTATATGGACGACCTGTCTGAAATAAATAATTTGAATTTGAAGTTAACTGTGTAATTTAAAAAAATATTTAAAAATCAAACTTCAATGAAATTATGACGTTTAATTAACACTTTCACAGATTGTGCTATCAAAATCTATGAAACATAGCATAGACGGACTCTATCCTTATTCGTCCTGTTTAAGTTGTGTTTGATTCTCATTTATATGTGACACTTATAGGTTAGGTACTTTTTCTATTCTTCGTTGTTATCTTCATTGCTGAAGATCGTGTCTAGTAAGAAAAGTCCTCACTGAGGTCTTAACTATGTTTCTCCACTCTTGTGTTCGGCTTTTCTCTAGGCAGCAGTAATGATCCTTCCATCGGGTAGTAGAATCTGCGTGACTTCGATCCTTCGACTTTGCCTACCACCAGTTTTTAAATTCGTGAAATGCTTCGTTGCACTATGAGAGCCATAGGTACTTTTTACATATCTTTATATTTAGCCATTTGTTAGGGTCCTACTGGGACGTAGAAATTAGAAGAGGACTGTATCAAAATAGGCTGGTTTATTCCGCCTTAAATACAGTTTTGAACCCGGCCAAACAGAATATAAAATTAAATATCGGTAACGTCCGTTGACGGTGGAATAGGTGAAGCCGAGTGTCGTTCGCGGGTCGCCCGCGCTCCGCAGCGGTGACGTCGTGCCGCTCGCCGCCCGCGCGTCTCCTCCCGTGCGTAAGCATCCAGTTCTTAACACCATTAATAACATTATACTTGTATTGTTTCAGGAAAATCCTCCTCATCCTCATCGTCGACGGTGTCCTCAAAAGGCAAGGAGCGCGAGCTGGCGCTCCTGCGTGGTGACCTCATGCTGGCGCAGGCCGCCGCGCATGGCGCCTACCACGCCGCCGTCGCCGCTGCTGCCAAGGGCAAGGTTAGCCCATGTGCATTACAATGTACATACGGTCGCGAATAGGGATTGTTGAGCCACTTGCCATTGTTCGTAATTTAGCCCCGTTATAAATGACATGTTATCAATAGATCACAGTTGACATTTGCCATACCGATGTACATGAAGTTATGTGATTAGGTGTATGAAACTTTCATAAAATGTATTGATTAATTACTTCCTTTTTATGGCTGGATACGGGCTTGTTAACTGTCCATTAGGAAAATAGTACCATACAATGCTCCAGCTGGGTAAAGACGAGATCGATACATTATTCATGTATTCTGTAATCCCACCATGAATTAACATCTATCCCTATGACTTTTTGCGATGTTTGGATGCTTATATCTCAACATCCAATTAAGCTATATTTATGAAATTTGGGGATCTTGTTAGTTTCGGGGGTCTAAATGGATGGGTAAAATTTCTTGTGTTTATATTAAGTAGATTTTGAGTAACAAAGCGGTCAAAAATGCCTCCCGATGGTTCGTGTAAATATACACACTGCAGCTGCGTCGCCTAAACTTGGCTGGACACGCTGCCGCGTGTATAGATGCATGCATGCCTGGTGGACACGTTAGATATGATATCTAATATCAATTTCAACTGCTGACCTAATAGTAATACAATACTTACTTACTGGCGCCCCAACCCAAAGCGTGTGTTACCCCGACACGATTTGTCGCCACCGGTCGCAATGTTGCGATGCTTTCCGGCATTATACAAGATTTTTTGATGTTGTATATTAAATATGATGGTATTTCTTACAGAACATGTCCCCACTGTACCCGTTCGGTATGCCGGGCTCCGACAAGGACCGGCACGGGGCCATCGACTCCCTTACCGGCCTCCCACACACTATTCTTAGGTAAGGCAGAAAATAATTAAACTACTCTAAAATAGTAGTCGTGTACACTAAATGTAAGAGCGTGCGGCGGGGCGGGCAGCGTGGCGTGCAGCGTACAGGACGCTCGCATACATTTGCTTGTGTTCGATATAAACGCTGCACGGCCCGGGAGCAGCGGCTACTCAGTGTGCGCACCACGGAAGAATAACTAAAACATGGAAGTAGTACAACTGTCAATTGTCACCAGTTTGGGGCGGCCCTAATATGATTTGAAAGATTTGAAAAATCCGCTGTCTAAATATGCGATTAAAAGTCGTAATTCGTTGATACCGACTACCAAATTACAATGATGTGTTTAATTTGGCTGCTTGGATGATTTGAGTTAAAGAGAGGTCAGCAAGAACTGTGAAAAGCCACGGAATCGGAGAATAGAAAACATATATACATCTCTTTTCGACGCTTTCTTCACTTGGTAAGGAAGTAAAGGACGGGTTTGACTTTGATGTTCTGAGTTTTGACGGGGAGCTTGTTGCGCACTTCGTAGCTAGTCATAATGATTGTTTGTACGTATAAAACTTTGTATAAAATAATCAATTGGCAAGAATTAATGTTAATTATATTTTATTTTGCCAGTGCTGCTTTGGAAGGGGGGTAAGTTATCATAAAATTACCCATAGGTCTTGTAAATTTATGAAACATACTGATAATTTTCTGAGCTATGCGTTTTACTACGAATACGGTTAAAACTCATTTGTGCAACATTTGAATACTCAGAAAATACCGCTAAAATTTTCACACTAAGTACATATATTTAAATTTACCAAATTGACTTTAAATATTAAGTCAATCTGTAATCATGTTCATTCCTGCTGCAGAAATTGTCGATCGCAATTCAACGTGGCAATGCCGCAAGCATGTCGGGCACCTTTGCGCCGGGAATGACATGGAGCGGGGCATTTGATTAGTAACTACTATTGGTACCTTTGGTGACATTCGTTTAACGAAAAATGTGTATACTCCTTTAAGTTTTATGTATTGTTTATTCGCAATGATTTGATTTGTAATCCACTCTGTATTAACTATACTTTATTTTTTTATTTCTAGTGATCCGTCATCGGTGCTAGGCGGGGTAAGACTTCCGCCTGATACTGAAATTATCAAATACACCTCCTCGCTAACCGGGCCGAAGGTAAACCCACATTACAAACAAGCACATGTACCGATAGTTATAGTGCAGACTTTTTCACTCACCGCTATTGGCTATTCGGATAAATTTGTACGGATATTTTCATACAAACTTTATTCGAATTGTAAATTCGAATTACATTTAGTGTAGCACGGAATAGAGAATACAAATGGTAATAGAGTCCGTCTAAGCTAAGTTTTCTACATTTTGATAGCACAGACTGTGAATGTGTTAAGTAAACGTCATAATTTCATAGAAGTTTGACGTTTAAAATAACACTTTCAAGTTTGACAGTTCATTTGCTGGGAAGAGAACGTGGTTTGACTCTATACTGATTTCACTAGAAACTTCTATCAGCAGATGTTTTGCCCTTGTGCATCCTTGTTTATTTGTGTAGTCATATTTTTGTATAATAATGATTACGATTGCCTAGAGGAGCACGTTTGAAGATTATAATATAAAACACAAATTTGAAACATTTTGCCCAAGCATCATCTGTAGTGAGCAATTATAGTTTTTAACCTTTATACTAAACTCTTCTTTAAACAATTATTCCTAGTTTTACTTATCTTTTGAAATGAATAATTAATTGGTACATTGTATGAGACATTAGGTATTAGGTGAGTGAACAAGTTTGATAGTATTGATTAAAGGGACCAAACTTAAGAATTGTAACCTAAGCTAGGAAGGTCACTATTTGATAATTCCTTTTAAACATTTTTAAATTGTTTTTGAGATCGCTTGTGCTTCAATTCCGTGTCGCATCTGTGTCGTGTAATTTTGTTTAATTAGCGGTTGTGGTTCATTGCTTTTTTGTGTTTAATCTCGTAATGCCCAATGTACATTTGAATGTACATTATTTGTCTGAGTAACATGAAGATTTATAAAACAAATTAGACTTTTCTTTCCTTAATTTATTATTACTTATCACCTTTGTATAAAATGTAAGTTGGGTGTTACAATGATTTCATTTAAAAAATTTGGTCATGTGTGCGTGAATTGGGATAATTCTGAAAAAGGCTGTGAATGCTTTCTGCTTGAGTCGATGAACCTAAATATAAAAAAACCTTAAATACTAATGTCAAAACATAAGTATTTTTAAAACATATATTAAAAATATACATAAGTAAATGTAGAATATAGAATGTTTAATGGTAACATCAGTGTGTTGTATATGATTTTTCGGTATTGTACTGTTGGTCTCTTAGTGGCCCAGCGGTAAGAGTGTGCAATTCTCAATCCGTAGGTCGCGGGTTCAAATCCTAGCGGCTCGTACCAATGAGTTTTTCGGAACTTACGTACGAATTATCAGTTGATATTTACCAATCGCTTTTCGGTGAAGAAAAACATCGTGAAGAAACGAACTAATCTAAATGAGGCCTAGTTTAAACTGGATTGGAATGTCAGATCGCGGTCGCTTGCGTAAAACTAGTGCCTACACCAAATCTTGGGATAAGTTCCCAAAACGGTCCCCTGGCTCTCTGCATGAGCCCCTCGGGGCATAAGCCGGGAAAACGCTAAAAAGAAGAAGTAATGTTGGTTTCAGATTGATCCTGGTAAACACTTTGATTTGCCTATTTCTATTTAACGATACGTTTGATAAAAAATATTAGTCTTCATTTGAAATTCCGGCAAGCACCTAATTGCTTAAATCTTTAGGTAAAATTAAACACTTAAGAAGGGATTGATCGCGTTTATTAACACCATGACCCTACGTTTCGAGCCCTTTACAGCACTCGTTTTCACAGGGTTAAGATGTTAAATTTCAATTTTTGCATTTATTAAGCTATGACTACAATGAAACTGAAACATGTATGCGATAACGGCTCCAGTTTCGAAAAAATAGATGGAATTTAAATACTTTCGGCTTGTATAGTTTTTAATAGCTAGCGATTTTCTGCAGATCTAAACATTGAAGTACCTAATTTGTTTTTGACTGCATGATTTCTGACTATTCAGTTCCCATGAGAATATATTTAGAATGGGTCATTTTTGATTCCTTTAGGATCATTCAAATTGCTTGATATAATTATATTGTAATATGCATGATACTGATTTGAATTATTGTTCATATTCAGAATATTATTACTTGCCTTAATATTTTTAAAACATCCCTTACACTTCCAGGGGTATGTTCATATATTTAGTATTTTTTAATCATGATTGTGGTATAGGCGCCGCCAGGGACGACGAATCGTGGCAGAAAGAAAACAATATCCCTAGATCCGCCTCAAGTGTCCGTCCATCCGTCCACCGAGCGAGCGCCGATGCCCAGCAAACGGCAGAAAGTGGTAAGTTATGAAATGTGTGACTTATTTGCAAATTGTACCACATTGTTATTGCTGTGCATACTGCTGACGCTTACTTTTTCTAAGAGAAATTACTCGCCAGAGATAAAAAATCTTACCACTTATAAATAAAATAAAAATAAAATATGCTGCGCTCCATCGCCGCTGGTGAGACTAGTGCCTTATCCTCTTAATGTATAAATGTACATTTTTTTTTAAATCCGCTACCTTAAGGTTGTCTGGAAGAGATCGATAAGTTTCTGTTTTAACTCCTTTTGTTTGCTGAATTCCCTGTTATAAATATTGAATAAAGATTATTGGTATTATATTGTGTCTTAACAATTATTACCTTCGTTTCGTACTACGTGGGGGAATGAAAACGATGGCGAAGCGAAACGATAGCATTTATTACTTTAATTTCATATCAAATAACAAGAGACTGATGTTGTTTTATTTGACTACAACCATTTTTGTTTAACAGGACGACTACGGTAACTCACGGTCGTCTGTCGAAGTGATCCGGTTGCCGAACAAGCCGGACCGCTCCGGACACCGGACGGACAGTCCGGCCAACCTTGCTGACTACGCGGGTAAGCTTTTTAAACTTTTTAGAGCCCAATGCTCATTATAATGTACAACCGTTTAATGGTATCTGTATTATTTATTTTTTGAACGAATGCGACATGTAAGTAGACTCAAATTGATAAATGTATAATGGGGTTTAATAGGCCTCAAATAGGCATTGTTGGTTTGTATAACAGTAAGTTATTTTGCCTTAAAGGAATATTATAACCACAATCAGAATTACCTGTTCGATTTTTTTTTTGACACATTAGCAGTAAAATCAAGTTCAAAACATTATGTATCGAAGTATGTAACGACTTTCTTATTACAGCTGAATATTAAATGAAACACGTTAGGACATAATTATTTTGCATCTCACTGTGCGATGTTAACATTGCCGCATATCCCTTTACTATATAACCATCTGTAATCGTTTTTTATATTAGAGAACGTTTTTAAAGTTATGGCTTTTTTTATCAGGTATATCCCGTGAGTTGCTACAAACGATCGCGAGTCAGAGCGGCGTCAGTTTAGCGGCGCTCGAGAGACAGCTGGCTGGCTCTACCGCTGCCGCAGGTATGTTCGGCTTCATAAATATGTATACACCTGTATTCCATTTTGAACCTTCTACCGCAGTAATAAGTTCAGAAGTGTATACATATTTATAGACGTGACTGTATTACACCTTATAATAATGTAAAGTTATATAGACAAAAACATTTTAGGAATGAATGTGGATGAAAGGAGTGCGATTGGTAGGCAGAAAAAATATGATAATTGACTCCCGGATAAGGGCAGGAAGAAGAAGAATATTACTTTTTACCAAGAATAAGTGTGTTATTATCATTAAAACTGTGTATCATTAAACCTTTATAAATTCAATTTTCAGTTTGTTTCGTAAATGTTGCGCAAATATTTTTCTTAATTCTATTTGTGCACCATTACATCTCTGTTTCGCCTTATGGTTGATGGGTACGCCATTCTCGCACTAAGTCCGTTTCTCGCAATAAGTCTTTTTATAAATATATACATAAAAATAATGATAAAATACTTTTTGTTTCAGATTCCGGTTTGAATCTCAGCACAAAATCAAATAACACGAGTACGGAGGATTCGCCGCTGGATCTCGGTCTAAAGACCGGCGATGACGATGCTCCACTCAACCTCTCCCTCAAACCCACGCCTCGTGAGTATCTCTCTCTCTTCTTCGAATGTCGATCAATCAGTCTCTTGCAGTCCACTGTTGGACGTACGCCACAAAGTACGGTGCGCGACCCTCAACCAGTACCTACTTTTTTGAAGTTTACGTTTGCCAAGACGTGTTCATTCGAGAATCATTTTACTTTAGCGATTACCATCGGTTCTTTTATGTTGAATTGTTGAATACTCATGTCTGAGGGTGACCACTACAACACACTCTATGTTGTAGTGAGACAAGCAATGTTGTAGTGACCAAGACAATTTCGCATTTCTAAATGAGTCATGTATAAAGACACACTGTCTAAAAGATATACAGTTGAAATTTGCAAGCGGCAGTATATTTCGCCGCAAGTATTCTTAATTAAACCATAGTCTTAGCTTTGTAAAGCTCAATGTTCAATACAATTTACATTTTGATTCAATTGAATTTTCTTATGCCTTTACATTTTCGGTGTAATTTAACTTAAATCATAGTATTTTCTCATTTTAAACACGGCTATTTTGGTCTAAGAGCATACAATTAAAATGTAATTGTATGCTCTTAGACGTATTGATAAATCTTACTACACAAATCACTCAAAGTATAAAATTTACCTAAAATTGGTCGAAATTACCTATACTTTCATCATAAGTTTACGTTTTTAGGGTTCCGTAGCCAAAATGGCAAAAACGGAACCCTTATAGTTTCGTCATGTCCGTCTGTCCGTCTGTCCGTCTGTCCGTCTGTCCGTCTGTCACAGCCGATTTACTCGGAAACTATAAGTACTACAGTGATGAAATTTGATGGGAATATGTGTTGTATGAACCGCTACAAAATTATGACACTAAATAGTAAAAAAAAGAATTGGGGGTGGGGCCCCCCATACATGTAACTGAGGGATGAAAATTTTTTTTTCGATGTACATACCCGTGTGGGGTATCAATGGAAAGGTCTTTTAAAATGATATAAAGTTTTCTAAAAAACATTTTTCTTAAAGTGAACGGTTTTTGAGATATCAGCTCTCAAAGTCGTAAAAAGTATGTCCCCCCCCCTCTATTTTTATAACTACGGGGTATAAAATTCTAAAAAAAATAGAGGTGATGCATGCTAATTAACTCTTTCAACGATTTTTGGTTTGATCAAAGTATCTCTTATAGTTTTTGAGATAGGTTGATTTAACTGTAATTTTGGTTAAGTTATTGTGCTTACACTGAAAACGATGGCTGAACCTTATAAGTTTAGGCTCCATTCACCAGGTGTATAAATTGACATAATAAGTTTATTATATTTGCTGCTACGGAACCCTTTGTGCGCGAGCCCGACTCGCACTTGGCCGGTTTTTTTGAATTATACTTTGGTGGTGTGTGCCTTTAATTAGCTGTGCTGATAAGTTTAAGTCTTCGTATTTTTAAAGGCCTGAGGCCTCTTCATCCAAACTTCATTATTTTGTTCCAGCGAGCACACAAGCGTCCGACGCGTTATCGCGTCTCACGTCGCTCAGCAGTTCGCTCAACGCGTCATCAAGCAACGATAGGATATGTAAGTGTTTATTTATTTTATTTGAGCCTAGTGTCCCACTGCTGGGCAAAGGCATCCTCTCCGTCCACGTATCTCTGTCTTGCCCCATCTCTCACTAGTTCCTACTAAAGGCATCCAGAGGCCTATTGCATAATGACTTGTAGCTTGTAATATTAGCGAAAGTCTCTTTTCAGTCCCTCATTTTAGAAAGAGAGTTCCGCTAATATTACAAGTTACAAATGATTATGCAATTGACCCCAGGTCGTCTCGCCCTCGCCGCCGAGGTTTGCCGCGGCTCCGAGTTCTATTATGTGGTACCCACTTGGTTATTGTTTTAGCCCACAAGTCATCGGGCATGCGGCAAACATGTCCAGTATGTATGTTGTATGTATGTATGAACTTGTATGTGTTTTGTGTTACTACGTAAGTTGTTAAAGTTTTAATTCCTTCTCCGATTTTTAACTTTACCATATTTCCTAATTTGGGTTAGCTGCTTTCTTTTACCAGTCTCAGCATCAATACAGTGTGACAGAGAAAGGTAGAAATTAAACAAAGTTACCTTGCGCAATGCATTGGACTTGCCGTCCAGCGCGGAAATGCCGCCAGCCTTCTTGGCACCCTGCCAGAAGGCACCGAGTTGGAGCCAGTTTTTTATTTGTAGGTAGTTTTAATTTGTTTTTATGTAATGTTTGTTTTTAAATAAATCCTTTACCGATTGAGCTCATATTAAAACTTAACAATTATATTTATCTTGTCTAACCAACTGCCAAATTTTACGACGATCCGATCAACGATACTCGAGTTATCGCCGAACAAACACAAACGACAGATTGTACCAATAGACTCGAAGATCTTTGCTCGCTTCGCTCGTTCAATCATACGACTATAATTTGTTGCAGCACGAAGAAAGCCGGGCGCGAAGCCTCGTCGTGTGGCCCCCGAGCTGAACTCCCAAATCGCAGACTCCCCCAGACCCAAGTCCAGCGGCAGTGAGGATAGTGAATGTAAGCATTAAATCTCTTTCTTGGTCTAGATTCACATTGAGCGTTGGTTGCCCAGCTAATTAACACGTCTTTTTGTTCTTATCACGGGTTTTTATTAAAATTTAATTGTGGTAAAAACCCGTGGTCATTTGTTGGAATGAATTTCCTTTGTTTCGTTTGATTTTAAAACTAATGAAATGAATTTTGTTTCCAATACCATAGATCCCAATTTCACTGGCAATTTTTGTTATATAGTCGGCGGCAGGAGTTTAACCATAACCAAATATAGATTGTCAACATTTAAGAACATAAATGGGTGTTTAATCTCATTGCTTTTGTTACAGCTGTCGGCTGGCCGAACCGAGAAGGCCGGCCGCGAAACCTCGGGCGTGGGGTCAGCAAACCCAAGAAAAATACCGTGGCCTCATTGCTTGCGCAGAGCCGAGCGCTCGGCCTAAGGCCGGCTTTGGCTCAGCAGCTGCTGGCAGAGACTGACCTGGTAAGCTATCAAGCATTCCACAGATTTTACCTTTGTCTTCCCCCTTTGAACGCCACACGGCGAAAGAATATCCTACACTGAGCGTGGCCCGACATGCTCTTGGCCGGTTTTTTACCTTGACAGAGCAAGATTTTGTATTTGTTTTTGTTTCGACTTGCGGAATACTGATTTCATTTGTTTTGCAGGAAAAACTGAAAGCTTTACTCGGTGAAACAGCGAGTACGGACTCGGAGTGCCCGTCCGACAGCTGTCCGTCGGACTCCGACGCCAGCGAGTCGAGTCGACTGCACGACTCGTCGTATAGATTGCCACTGGCTAGAGGTACAGTAGACCTTATTACATTGCAGTAAGGTCTAATTTGTATAGACTTTTTTGACGCTGTAATTCGCGACACATCTCTGTCAGGAAACTCAGGAAACGCTTGTAATAAATGAAACTGAAGTCGGAAATTAATGGCTTGCAAAAGTTTGTCATCATTATTTTTGAGCAAAATTCTTTTTATAAATCTAAGATTAAAAAAATAATATTCTTCCTTATGCATATTAATAATAATGACAGTAAACTTCAACGCTCTTAAATAACAATTTCTTTTATCTGCACACTGTTCCACTGACAGTGTCATTTCAGGCATTAATTCATAAATAGCATATGAGATCAATCCCTTTCTAAACGTAGTTTGATAATACCTCTCACCCGCACAACGCTAGAGTTGACTGATTAAAAATATTAGATATACTTAAACAAGAAGCGAAAAAAGTCGAAAATGAGCTCCCAATGACCGAGGGGATTTATTCCCCTCCCAAGACGTTCAATTTCGTAGATTTGAAAATGTCAAGTTTTCACACTTTTTCCTTCCTTTTTCAGGCTGGAAGCGAATAACTGTGATCAAAGGTCTCTCCCGGAACTGCAATATAAAAGGTGACGTCACGTACACGCCTCCCGAACCTCATCAGGGTATGAAGATTAAGAGTATGCAAGAATTACACACAGTAAGTATATTTTTATGACACAAAAATGCTAGTGATCCGTTTAAGGACTTAATCAATAGTAATTAGGAAAAAGTGAAAAAAAAATCATGTCAAATAAAAATTGTATGTAGAAAATTGAGACCAATTTTTTTTTCTTTTTTTTTTCTTATAGTTCACGAATTCCACGGTACTGATGTCGCCCTTAACCGGATCACCAGCATTTTTTTTAAATATTGCCTATAATCTTTGATTTCTACACCTAGATAAAACATAATTCTGTGGCTTACTTGGTCCTTCGTAGCTTTTTAAACCCAAAAAAAAAAACCAACCATAGCTCGAAAAACTGATCCCGTCCCCACGGTCACAGGCCCCCCCAAACTTCACACACTCGTAGACGTATCTGACCTGACAGACAACCGCGGCAATCAAACAGTTGCAAGACAAATGCCAAAAACAAAAGCACAAAACAGAAAACCCAAACAAAACCCAAACAAAACCTTCAACACACCCACAGCTCGGGGCGAAACCCTCTCTTTTCAGCTCAGCCAGACCACAGTCGAGGACGCTGCGGCGATGGCCGCTGAAGCAGTGGCTGTCGAAAACATTTGAAAAGCCATATTTACTCCAAAATATCAAATGACTCTCCCCCCTACTGCTGCAGACTAACTGGCAACTAACATCATCACAGACTAACTAACAGACAAACTAAAATAGACCTGCGAACCCTTCAGGTAGCAGGCACCTCCTATTCGCCTCATTTTAAGGGCAACTAAAGGCCCACACTAAGTCCCTTCTCACCAAAAATAAATAAACATGCCCAATGTGCATTATAATGTACATTATATTTCTCATAGTTATAAAAGATAAAACACCTATATTTATCCTTCAAAATTGTTCATATTCTTGCAATGAGTTAACAGTAGAAGGCAAGACAAACAAACAAATCAGTAAAGACAAACAGAGTCATAAAATACAGTATATTACGCTAAACAAATCTGAAGAAAGTGTATTATTTTTTTCTTTTAAATCTGCTTGCCAGATTATAATATTTTTATATTGTTACAGTTCCTGGACTCGAACCCCCAACCGCCGCTAACCACGGACCACTTCAGCTTCAGCGCGCGTCTCGTACTCGGAGAGTACATCCAGCCCGCGCCGGAGCTGCCTGAGCCCCTACTGTTTAGCGAGCCCGAGATCAACAAGAGGTGGGTACAGGTCCGGGATCGAACCCGCGGCCGCCTAAACCACGGACCACTTCAGTGCGCGTCTCATACTTCGGGAGTACATCCAGCCCGCGAGCTAGGTCACTATCACAAAATTACCAGAATCCTAGTTCCATAAAGCTCCATCTCTTTTTCTAGTATTACAAACGAGTGAAACAGTTGCACATCAATGTGAGAAACTATTAAAATTTGCCAAGAAGATCGGATACATTAGCCACACACGAGCACACCAACGACAAACTGAAAGGAGCTGAAGAGGTCGCCGTGGCCGAAATCGGTCGAGGAGAGTAGTACTTTCCAGTGTTGTTATTATTCCAAAACTGTTTATTGTTTACATTTTTAAAGCGTTTTAAGGGTGGGGCTTCCGAGTTTAATGGTTGGGATTCCATACTGTACTCTCTTGAGCGTGACGGCGAATTCGCTACGTGTCGCTCACCAGGCGGCGCCACTGATGCGTGGGTCCTGCGTCAGTATGAGAGAATTGTCAAAGTGACGTTTGAAATGTTCCCGCAGGACCCACGTTCCACTAGTGCCCCTAGCGGCGAATATGCTAGACGAGAAAAAAAAACTATTTAGTCCGTCTTTTTCATTACTAAAAAATATTGTTTTTTCTTTTGTTCATTTAATAAAAAATACAGTGCGTTCAAGTTTCACGTAATGTCACTATTAGGTACAATTCTTACTTAGTAGTGACGTCACCAGCCCCCACCCTGGAACTTTGATGCTCCTTATCCTTGTTTATTCTAGTTAAATTGAAATAGGAAAAAATACGTGTCTAATCATTTTCGAGAATATAACTGACGGACTAATTAGAATTATAGTTTTTTAACCTAGTCGTCATTCCTATTGACTCGCGGTAATCCTCATATTCCTCATTTCAACGCCCGCGCCGGTGTGATAATGTTCTAAAAATAACTTTATAACGGATTAATCGCGTTTAATGCACAAATAACTTTGTTGATTGACGGGGAGAATTCTTATTCTCTTAGTCATCATCTTAACTCTATGAAAACGAGTGCTGTAAAGGGCTCAAAACGTAGGGTCATGGTGTTAATAAACGCGATTAATCCGTTCTAAAGTGTTTAATTTCAGTTAATAACAATCGCGGTAACAGAAGATAATATTATGGTTTTTTTTATTGTAATTTGTGCCTTATCTGTTAATTTCGTTAGATTGGAGGAGGCACGGGCACTAGCAGCGCTGACGGGCCCTCGGCCGACGCCGCCGCCCGTGGACCGCCGCATCGAGCTGGCGCGGCGCCAGCAGGCCGCGCGCGACGCCCGACGGGACGCCAACTCGCGTTCCCGAGATCAGGTATGTTTCATTTGACCCTTATTTGAAGTAACACGTATGAAGGTTCATTTTAAACTGTTACCGTTGTCTTGTACAAATGGGAGCTACCGTATTGTCGCTCACCAGGCGGCGCCACTCATGCGGGGGTCCTGTGTCAGTATGAGAGAATTGTCGAAGTGACGTTTGAAATGTTCCCGCACGCAGGACCCACGTTCCACTAGCGCCCCTAGCGGAAAACCGACTCGCGGTAGTCCTCATTGCAACCGCGGATAATAGTAGCAGGCCTATGCAACTTTTTCTACTCTAGCACTTCTATTTGTCAATTAGATGATTGACAGCGATATTAAAAAAGTATACACTATAACGTTTTCTATGGTATTCCATAAGAACACTGCTCCTATGGATTTTCATACAATATATGAGCACTGTTGTTGTTTTTTTTTATTTCTATAGTGGGCACAGCATTGCACATCGCACATCGTGGCACAATAGGGAAGACCCTATTGTGCCACGTTTCTAGATTTTGGTTTTTACGCTATTTTAGCAATCGTAAAAAACTAGCGTATGCAACAGCTCATAATTGGTTCTTAAAATTCTCGGGTCTCGGGACCCACACTAGTTTTTCTACGTCAGCAAAAATTTTAGAAATTAAAAAACAATTTTAATACATTGTATGAAAATCCATAGGAGCATCGTTTAGTGGTGTTCTACCAATACCATACAACTAGACAACGTTTTAAGTTTCAATATATACTTTTTTAATATCACCATCAGTCATCTAATTGTTTGTTAAAATTCTCGGGTCTATTATTACAAAACTCGACTACGTCTAGTTTTGTACTAACATTTTTTTTTATGTAACAAACTATCCACGCTATGCGTCACTTTCTCACTTACATACTTGTTATAACGAGACACTAGCACTAGCAGAATTTGTTTCTTGTCCCAATTTAATATCACTGTTTGTCGACAGGCGCGACTAGTCAGAGAGCTGGAACGGACTGAGAAGGCCGAGCTAGCGAAACGCGAAAAGGAGGTGAGGAGCCAACAGCTGCTAGAGGTGAGTGTCAGTTGTCTGTCAGTCGTGTGTCAGTGGCAGTGGCGCGTGAATTGGTTGTGTCTAGTTTGTGATTGATATATAGGTTTTATACATTCGATTTTTTTGTGACCCTCGTACAAAATTGTTGTGACGCAAATTTTATTATTGAGTGAATGTATTTTTATTATTTATTTTTCTTTGAGGAACAGAATTGCTACTAAATTTGATTTAAGTATAAATTATATTGAAACCGGTTGTACATTGTAATGTACATTGGGCCTTACAAGGTCTTTTTACTGGTGGCTTACTTTAATTTAAATATCGACTTCATAGTTTATACTGTTGGGGTTATCATTAACATACAAATCAAATGAATGTAAACTATATGTCAATTGGAAACTATTAGTAATATACCTACAGGTATTTAACTCAAATGCCAGGATTTTTATTGATAATCCAGGAGTTGTTAATAAATAATATCGGTACTTTTAATCAGGTTTTAGTCGGGTTTTAGCGTTCTGTTCAAGAGTAACGTTTGCCCGATTCGCATTCTCGTTCTATAATGTTTTAAACCTTTACTGTACTGAACAGACGGACTATTAAGGCAGGGATTATTAAGCCACTGTCATTCTTCTATGTGTGTATTTGTTGTACTTTACACATATGTAATATTATAAGGACGTCAAGTTGATTTGATGACGAAGAGCATTGCGGACGATGATAACTTGCATCTAAATTTATAGTACTTACTAAAAAAAAATATTTTTGAACCCTATATTGATGACTTATATCTACCCCTAGGCAAGGTCTTGCTACGGTTACTCCAGTGTAAGTTTATCATAATCACATCATTTTACATCTCTATGTATTTTCAGTGTTACTCTTTGACGGAACGAACTGTCCTCGTATTATAATTAATATTCTCCGAGAAACTGTGTTGTGATAAAAATAAAACAATGTTTCTTCAAGTTATGTTTAATTTGATCTAATTAGAATTTGCCTAAAACAGTAAGTAAAAAACTAATCTCGCCCAGTGTGCAATAAAGTGTACACTCAATCACGTTTCAATTAAATTGAAATGTTTCAAGATAAAGTTCGTGAGTTGGATATTTTTAAGTAAGTCAATTAACTTTGGATTTACGAGGCTTAGCAGTTCTGTATGGTTTCTAGTTTCTTAAAACTGAATGTTTACTGTTTTAGGGAAAATCCCTTGTGGTCTTTTAAATATTATATAAAAAAATCGTTCAAATGTAAAACTTCTTATAATATCCACGTCAAAACTTAATTTAGAATATAATCATAATATGAGGACTGTGTATTATATTTTTATACATTATATGTATGTTTTTATCGTGCTTGTGTTTGTTATTTCCTATTTTATTATCAATTTGATGCTTGGCAACATTGTGCTCACATTTTATGTAGTTTAAAGCAAAAAGTACCTTACGGGGTTATTATAGGTCACTTTTTGCTTTGTAGACAGCTCTTAGCTTCTTAGAGTAGTTAGTGTGTGTCGCGATTGCATCAAATATCTACTATATGGTATTCTTTAATTTAGCTAAACAACTTTATGTCTCATAATTTTCAAAAAGTTCATGTGTCTAACATGCCGTTGATTATTTTTTGTGCCTTTTCGCCATTTTCACATTTGTGTTGGTTGGAAAGGAGCAAAAATGTACTGACTTTCAATGATTTATTAATACCTCAGAAGTTAATTCTTAATATATCATCGCGACTCCAAGCAACAAAGTCGACATTTCTATCGATATTATAGTTCGTTGTTTAAGAATTTTCTTTGAATCTATGGAGTAAATTTTGAAATGAATTAAGTTCGAGTATTATTTTTTTTGTTTATAAATACATAAAGTAGTACAAAACTACCCTTCTTGGTCGCTTTGAATACTGTATGAAACCATACGTAAATGACATAACGTTATTTAGCAAAAATACCGTACTATATACTGTATCTATATATGTAAACTAT
Organism: Lathronympha strigana; assembly: GCA_949128165.1. Taxonomy (NCBI): domain Eukaryota; kingdom Metazoa; phylum Arthropoda; class Insecta; order Lepidoptera; family Tortricidae; genus Lathronympha; species Lathronympha strigana. The sequence continues at coordinate 7,480,892 of OX421926.1, read as the reverse complement.
CTGGGTTTATGTCTGTCTGTCTACGTCTAACAACAATGACAATGTTGTCGAAATTCGAATTGATAATATTATCGAATACGAAATTAACGAGAAAATTCGAAACAGCATATCAACAAGAACCGAACGCAGCTCACCATCGAGCCGCTGCCCTCGATACCGAAAACCGATACCGAATGGAAAATACCGGACTTAGTGATGGGACCGGCTACCAAAAGCAGTAAGGACCGAACTATGCCACCTATAAGTCTATCTCTCATACCTGTTTCCGGCAAAGACAGCCACAACACACCGATAAAACTAAATCTAGAACAAACCTGGAAAGACTCCATTGAATACAACGCTTTAGATAAAATGAAAGATTTCGCTGAAAAAGCCGCTTTCGATCTACCGAAGAACTCTAAACACAACTTCGATTTCTCCCTATTGAAGGCACAGGAGAAAAAACACAAAACGTCTGACAAAGAAAACAGTCTAGAAAAACTTATAGAATCGTATTCACGAATATCGGAGTTCATAAATGGTTGTGATTGGTCGAAAGTAGATAAAAAAGATGAAACGAAAACGCTTGAACAAAAGTATATTGACGCGAAGAATGAGTACATGTCACAGAACTTAATGTTAATGCCTAAAAAGACTGTAAAAGAAGTTATAGATCTAAGCGAAGACGATGAGTTAACAGAATTGACAAAGAGACTAAATAAAGGTACCATAAACATCGGTAAAGATGGAGAACTATCGATTTCGGTACATAATTTCGGAAAGGAAGTTTCGGTACGTTTTCAAGCACAACTAACATTCGGGTCTTAACATTCTTTGGTCAAATGTGATTTACTAAACTAAAAACTAATTTTCGAAGTTACTAATTCTCTGTTTGGTGAGGGTAATCGATATAAAAGCTAGCAATCAAACTAAAATAATGACAAACCTAAATCTTATGGTTACTATTTATTATTTCTTTAAAATAATCAGCTTAATATTATTGCATGTCTATTATAAAATCCATATCACACACTATACATATAGAACCTATCTTAGTGTCGCCAGGCTTTCGTTAAGTTACTATTTTAAACCTGCACGCTTATTACCTTTTAGCATGTTTAATCACTATGCCTATAAAGTGAATGAAAAAGTAATAGTTGCCGGTCATAGTCAAAAGTAGGGCACTCGCATGACATAACTATACAAACGGTGTGTGAAGTTTGACATAAAATTGTGTCGCCTAATGTAACGTTTGACATTAAAAAAAAAACATTACACTATAAAACACATTTTACATAGATACAAATAAATATAGAAATTAAAAAAAGAGGCACTAAACGCAAATCAGTGGCAACACCTGACCTCTTGTCAAATGTGTTATTATTTTCGAAAACAAACAACTGCCACATAGCAAACTTACTGCTCGCACGTATGCGACAGAATGAGATAAAGAATATACAATGTTGCATGCTAAACCTCAATAACGCCCTCCGTAAATGTCTACCCTTTTTGTAGCACTGTAGTTCTTTAAGTAACTTTTTACGAAGTGCAACAAATATAATATTTATTTTTTACTGATTTGTTACATTAGGTCAATAATTGTATGTCAAATATTTACCATTGACACTTAATATCAAAGCATCATAATTAAAAAAATATAATTTAAATCTACTTTGATAAACATTTTGATAAACATTCGAAAGTTACGCTCATAATTTTGTTTACCATCGATTTTTTTGTTTTCTTCGACAAAGCCTTAAAATGATAAGAACTTTTATTCTATTTTACTTATTTCCCCCAATTTTTTTTGTTACATGTTATTATTTGCCTGCTTTCGATGTTGTGCTCTTGAAGGCTAAAAGGCGAAAACATGAAGAGATTGAGAAACAGAAAGTAGAGGAGCAAGTCAAAAGACAACAGGTTTGTGTTTCATGTTGTTGTGGCCTCCACTGTTAATTAACTATTTGTAATCCCTACTGCAATGGCATAAGGTTTACAGATGGTCAGTTATGGTTGTTTCTGTTTGTACAGTAGTATACAGAATTCGATGGAACAAACTGACATAAATTCCTTATATTTTAATTATTATTTAAAAAACGATTAAACCGTACTTAAACCATAAGAGGCGTGACATGTCACCCCTCCTCGGTTAGACCGCACGTAACATGTATATTATATTTATAAGAATAAGAATAAGAAACATTTATTCGTGACGATCACACACAACACATAATAAAAGATCAAAAACAGGAAGACAGAATTGTTGTGTGCATCACGAAATGGATTTATGTGTTATATTTTTTGTATCTTCGTTTTCATGACTACTTTTTACTATTCATAACCTACTGAGAAGAAGCAGTGGTATTGTGTACGCATATGGAAGTTTTGAAAATTATAGTATGTGTACACTTTAATGTACATGTGGTCTCGGGAAGATAAATATGTCTGAGAAAAAAATAATGTTACAAACTTTTGTCAGTATAATCTATCAAATTCTGGACACATATCAAAATGCATGGAAGGAAGAAAAGGAGAAAGGTGACTGTCGTATTTTGGTTGAGTTTTAGTAGATTTGCCTGTTTTGGGTGTAGTGGTATTTGATTTTAATGTTAGTTTTCAGAAACAAGAGGGTTAAAGTATATAATTGTTAATAATTTCTACGGTAGATCAAAACAAAAAGCAGAATATTTGTAGATAAGATTTTATGTCAAAAAACACAGAACGTCACTTAATCGGGTGAACGTTTTTATACTTTTTACTTGATTACATTTAGGATTCTGTTTTGACCATATCTTCTCCGATTTTGACACATGCCATTAGGTTACTTAGCGATTGCTAGTATTTATACTGAAATAGTGGCAAAGAAGCGTACCAAAAGTCGGCACCGCCAGTTGCAAGCTAGGTTCGTAGTCATATGAAGCATTTGTTGCAGGAAAGAGAGATAAAACGGCAACAGGCCATGCTGCTCAAAGAACAGGTAAGGTTTAGAAAATCTGGGGTCAAAGACTATTTTAATTTTAAATTGTAACTAACCTGTGGTATATGTTTACAATCTTACACTTGATTGTGCTAAAAGCTATGATCGTTGCGTGCTAACTTGTGTTAACAATAAAACGTTAAAAGGGACGCTAATCATATAATTAAAGTGGGCAGTGATCCGCAGTAAACGAAACTGCTGAATTAGCGTTTGAAATTTCGTAACATTGTATTGGTGGATATTTTGCAACAAAGTATAATTTTAAACTTGTATTCAAATGCGTAGAGCGGCAAGCCAATAGACCTTCAGTCGATTTTGTTATAAGATGAATTATATTTATTAAACCTAATGAAAACAAACTTGTAAGCACACAACTCAACGTGCCAGTGACGTAAAAACAATGTCGACCTCGAGACATTGCATGGGTCAAATAACTCACGAAGATTGTTTCGAAAATAAATTCTCAAACTTCTGAAATTAAAAATGTCGGGCGAGTACTCGTAATGCCCAATGTGCACTAAAATGTACATTCCATTTTTTATCGACATAAATCTATCAACTAAGACGTTAAGTTCAATTATTATAACAAATATCTGCATCTTGGGCATTGCGTGGAAACGAAAAACCATAATAACTGTAATTCACTTCTTGGTTTGTTATTTAATTAGAAATATTTAGGAGAGAAATGTTACTAGTTAAACTTAATAATAAAAACGAAGTGAATTGACGTCATTATGGTATTGTATTGTGTTGACTGTGTGTTTTGTGTGGCATTATATGTGTATATGTTTCTGGTTCCCATTGTTGCGGTCTTGGCGGACGCAGCAAAAGTATATAACTGAGGTAATACATAATAAAACATGCATGTCTAACTAAAAAGCATTAAAGCATGCAACTTTAGAAGCTTTTGGGCATTTTTGGCGGTTATCTTTATCTTTAAAATTGTAATATATAATTATACATATATTGAGGGACAATCTTACACCAATCGACCTAGTTCGACCACCCACGGGTGCATATGTTTATTCAGTTTTTTATTTCCTGAGAATTAAATGTTGTTTTTAGTACATCAGCGTCGGGTTTTATTTTCTTTATGTGGACGTGTAACAGCTTGGGTTTGTGAAAACGGTACTTACGCAGTACGTGGACGGACAAACGCGATGGCAATTTCATGCGTCGCGGTGCGGAAAAAACAAAACGTTCGTCTCTATGGAAGTGCCTTACGTGAGCGATTGTTGCGCGATTGTAGTGCGGTACGGCGCGGCCCGCCACTCACCTAAATCACCCAGTTGGTTATCAACATTGATTTATTAAAAGAAATAGACATACAAAGTCTGTCTGTTGGTGAGTAAGGTCGCCAGAGCTCCAAGAGGATTCACTATGTTGACAGCTGGAGACCCACGGAGCAAAGCTTGCCCCTTTAGCTGTCAACATAGCGAATCCTCCTATTTTTAAAGGGTTCGCAACGCGCATGTAACACCCCTGGTGTTGCAGGCGTCCATAGGCTACGGTGACCACTTACCATCAGACGGGCCGTATGCTTGTTTGTCACCGTCGTAGTATTAAAAAAAAAACACATATCTGAACATAAACGTCGAACAAAGAATCAAGAGTCGTGGATGTGAATGACATTAGCGAAAAATTTTGCATTGATGACGATACAAACTACTAATACTGTTGAAACTTTATAGGCTGTGGCACTTAACGAAACGTCACGGTCCAAAGAAGACTATACGAAAAAAAATATAGTAAAAAAAAATAAAAGAAAGAGAAAAGAAAGAGAGAACAGAAAAGTGCGGCACCCTTATGGCGTCATTGTTTTCGGCTGATTGGGTATCCAGCTCTTTTAGTCTATATCTATTATCAACGGTTTGTTTCTTGACATTAATGACATTTGAAGGTGTCGCATTGAAATGTCATCGTACCGCGCCGCGTCGAAAGTGCCTTCGTCCGCCCATGCAGTAGGTACAGTCAGCTACTTACTAAGATATGAATACAGCCAAAGTGCCAAAATATGTATATAGGACTATTGCCTGAACATTTAGGTGGTGTATACATATTTTTGACACTTTAGCTGTATTCATATCTTTTTAGTAGACTGTATACCACCTTATTAATGGGTTTCAATAAGGCGCTATTGTTTTTAAAATTCTACTAAAACTGAACAGAAAAAGAATTTCAACGCACCGAGCAAGATTCGAAATCGCAACGTTCAAAATGCAACGTTTTTTTTTAAATTTCATTTATGGAATTTTAATTTACGCCTAGCATCATCGTCTGCTTAGTAGAACCTTTACTTTTTGTCAGAATTGTAACTATCCTGTATACCTAGAAATATGTAATAATTATCCCGTATACATACATCTCTTGTCTATTATCCTTCAATGCTTGGGCCTTACTAACAACTAAATTATATTCAGCTGGTGATTGACAGAAAGATTTTATACATTTAAATTTGTGCTTTCAATATACTCTTATGTTATTAGTATAATCTAGAAAATAAAATGTATAAAACCCGTCTGCCAAAGGAGCTAGGTGGGTGTACTAGTTTATATAAGTTGTGTTATGCTTGGCTTCTAATTTCTTATTTAAGATGCTCGGAGCACTTTAATATACATATTAATATACATACCGTTTTCACTTATTTTTATGTATTAAGTACCGTAGTAATTACCATAGCGGTTGATCCTTTGCCTTATGGGTTTCGCCTACTTCTTATAAAATACATAGTTATCAAAAAAATATTTAAAACAATTCAAGATTTTCGAAACATTACATGGGTCAAATAACTCACGTAGATTGATTCGAAAATTCATAACTTCTGATATAAAAACATGTCGGGCGAGTACTCTTAATGCCGAATGTGCACAAAAATGTACATTAATTTTCTCAATGAGCTCCTGATCTAATCTTTCATCAATTGTATAATTTTCTAATAATAATTCTATTATTGATGGTATAAGCACAATAAGCAGCTGCCGACTCAGTCGGTGAACTCAAAATAGCCTGCTGCTTATAGTAGGGAGCGTTGAGTGCTGTGCAAAAATATTCAAAGCATGCGAGCATTATAGGTACGGAATCGTTCCTGACGGAATTAGTCACATTGCCCTGACTAAATTTCAACTCAATCGGTCTAGTAGTTTCTGATTCTGAGTACATTTTCTGTGACAAGCAGGCACACGAGTCATACTATAAGGTTCCAATTTTTTACGGAACCCTCGTTATCCTATGAAATGTTTCATACCAAATATGATATGTGAAACATAATTGTCCACAGGAAAGAGAGAGACGGCGGCAGCACACCACGTTTATCCGCCAACTGGACTCGCGGCGGCGCTGGGAAGAGCGAGAGAGACGGAAGCATCAGAACTTGCTCGACAGGCTGCTGGCGAAGGAGAAGAAGCTTCAACAGAGGAGAAAAGAGATGGAACTACTCGCTGAACTCAGGTTAGTGTATGAGTGAAAGAGATGGGGAAAACTTTTGACAAACCAAGTTTGACGGTGTTGTATCTAAATGCCTCCCTTTTTTGGATTGGCATTACAAGCGTATGAAAAGGACAGTATAACTGTCTCTGATTATGCACGACTGAGAACATATCGTTTTTATACTACATATAAATAAGATGGAGGTTAATATTTTCGCAATGCTTTTATTTCTAAAAGAAGTGGCGTTTATGGGCGTTTTCAAAAATAGGGTACCATTTTAATTTTTTTTGAAAACCTAGGAAGTTTTGGGTTTTTTATAATCAGAATCACGAATACTATTGATTTAAAAAAAGAAAAAGAGTCCGTTTTTTTTGGTCAGCTTTGTAACGCATTTTTTCATACATTTCGTATGGGCCGTTACAAACCTGACAAAAATTTTTTGTATGGAATATTGAGGACGTATTTTCATTAAAAGTGTGCACTTTTTTCTGAAAATGCCCTTATATGATAAATCATTGCCACTTTAATAAGTTTATTTAAATAGTCTAAAGTAGTAGATGTTTGTCAAAACATTATTTTTTTTACATATACCTACTATATTTTTCCACAGACGACCTCAAGAAGACTCCACACTGTCGGACCAGAAGCCACTACCCACCTTAAACCGAGTCCCCGGACTGAAGCTTCCAGGACAAGCCATGGCAGATCTGCTGCAAGCGTTCGAGTTTATGCATAACTTCGGACAGAGCCTGGGGCTAGGTAAGATTACTTAGCATTGATTTATGGTGGTCATACCAAATTAGTTAATAATTGTAGTGGAATATTGGGAACTATGAACCAGTTATGGTTGACTGTTTGACCGTCAGACTTGGCTGTGGCCGTCATCGGAAAGTCTTGCCAAGAACGCCAACGAGAGAGCTACAGCTGACAGCTTCAGCAATGCAATAGGGACTTCCGATTACAATACAATACAATAACTCTTTATTGCACACCTCATAAAATATTACAACAGAAAAATATACATCATACACAAAAGCGGAGGTAAACAACAGGCGGTTTTATCGCTGAAAAGCGATCTCTTCCAGACAACCTTATTATTACCAAATTACTTCGTCAAGTTCTATTTCGCTTAAATAATCGCGATCACCTGGCGTCCGGCGTACGGCATATTCCTTCATTTTTTTCGCCGTTTGGCGTGTAAAGGGTTAAAGTTCCCAATGTCCTCCCGATTGATACTGTAAACACAAATTATGATACAAGTACTGACTCAATCTCGTAGCTCGGGTCCCTTCTTCTACCTAGCGTTATCCCGGCCCTTGCCAGGGTCCGCTTTCCTACATCCTCTCCTCCACTCCCTGAATGTGGATTTATACATTGTAGCTACCTATTTTAACTATAAAACTCTCGTGAGACCCGAACATATTAAATAATATTTAAAACGGGTCACTCACGTAATCGACTAAATTACGTGAGTGACCCGTTTTAAATATTATTTAATTAGCTACCTATTGTTGTAATTGTTGTTAATTGTCAGCGAAGTGACAGGTTATTGTCGCTAAGAAAGGAGAATGGCTCACAATATTTTTTATATCTCGTAATGTAAACTTTTACTAGCATAACCTTGCTAAACTACATGTCTTTCTTAACAGATATCGACTCGATCCCGTCACTGAACACGCTGCAAGCAGCATTGCTGCCAGCTTGCAGTACCGAGGTGGAGCAGGAGTTCCTGCAAGTTGTTATACATCTGCTTGTATGTGCTACTGGTGAGTACACACGTTGTCCTTTACTGGCCGTAGGTAGGCCTTATGTCGTTGCAATAGGGATTACAAATGGTCATCAGTTGGATGAATGAATATTTCTTGTTTTTAAGCTAACAGGGTCATCAGATGGATGAATGAATATCAACCTAGTAATGAACTGGCTTTTTATATAATAATTATTTTTTTCCTAAAATGACTCTTCTGAATTATAATGTTATTCGATTTAATTTGTATACACAATTTTAAAACTGTAATAATCCACATAAGAATATATAATTTTTATTGTAATTTTAATGCATAACGTGACGCGTATATGACGTGTATGTAACAATATTATTAATAAATGAGTATGAGTATTTCTGGTTTTTAAGCTAACATGGTCATTTGCATTATAACTACAATCTATAATGGGATACGTACCATGTATGTTTGTTTAATTGAGCACCCGATATTTCGGCATTATCGCAAGCGCCGTATTCACGTATTAAATTGTCGTTTAATGTCGTTTACTCCAGAAAAAGTGACCAATCTGGTGAGCAGGGCTGGAATCGAAACAGCTACCTACTTTTGCGGCAAACACCCTAACTTTTTTTTAATTCGTTTCGCAGAGGACCCAGGCATCCCACACCCAGGCCGCCACACAACGTTGCTCGGTTACGCCCTCAGGATGAAGGACATCAACGAACACAACCTCAGCGAAGTGCTGCGTATATATCTATACGCCAATGCTACGGGAGAAATCAAGGCTTTGGCCGGTGAGTAGCGAAGAGTAGTTATGTTTTACAACCTACCCACAATATCGGGCCATTTTACGGACATATTTGCTGGTTAAAAGTTTAACCTAGCTCCGACCACAAACGCAGGATCCTCCTGGTGTCTCCACAGGCCTCTTGAAGCCCGTTGTGTAGCTACCCCCTCGCATTCCAGAATGACGTGTGGGATGGTTTCATCGGCCGACAGGCAGCCCCTGCACAGGGGGCTATCGGTCTTACCTAGAACATATGTTTGTTAAGTGTGCAGTGTCCAGTTATAGGTATTGCCTACGATAATGCGTAAGGACGCCCTATCAAGGGATAGCAGGCGCTTTGTTAAGCCTGCATTTTTGACGTGACAACGTCTTATAATTCGATGAGCCGGCTGCACGCACGAAAAAACATGACGTATGCGTCGTTACCTCGCTTTGCGGCGTTCCATCTCGGCAATATTCGACATTCATCGTGCAAGATCGGAAGTTCAAATGACACGACATTCATTGCTGCTTGTTCTAATAGCCTCGAGTGCATTTAGCAATCTAAAACAGTAATATGGATCACCTGCCAAAATGACATCTCTGTCCTGACTTATGAATAGAATGTGGCAGAAAATATTGAAAGGAAGTAAATATTGTTGAAATTTGAAAACTATTTTTCAGAATTTATAATTAAATTTAACAATGCATTGTCCATTTTGTAACAAGTGGATGGAACGGCAGAACAAAAGGTGTACCTGTCCTAGTTGCACAAATAAATTGTTAAGATGCGACGAATGTTTCACAATAACTGCTGATACCTTCAAGTTTTGTATCAAGTGCGGTCACAATTTGAGCCGAATAATACGAATTAATAGGGCTAAGGAAAAAAAAATCGAGTGAAACAACAACTGTTATTAAAACCCAAAGATTTATTTATTTCATTAAGATGTGGAAAGTCAAACAAAAAAACGTGCTCCGAACAAAACTACAAAAAATCCTTCTGGTTTAGATGGCAGCACAGGCTTCTAGTCCTTCTCGACGAGATGGCACCACCGTTAAAAGTTTTTTTGAACAATATATGTTGTCGCCATCTAGTCCACAATTCTTGTATTCAAACAGTTCATATGACGCGCTATTAGTTTTTTTGCTTTGTCAGTAGATGACAGTAATGATAGTTTGTCATATTTTTATTTAAACCGTCGATAGATGGCAATTAAATCAAGTGCCATCATAAGTTCGTTATATAATAATAAAACCTTATTTTACCTAATTATTTTGTTTTTTAACTATATAAACTCGAAAAAGGTTTCTTTTTTTGCAAATACATCTAGGCAGACTCCAGCGCCACGTATTTACTTTATATTTTTGGTTTATAACCACGCTTGCAGAAAAGAAATCCATAAAGATTAATCAAAAAAAGAATACTTAGTGTGGACAATCACGAAAACTGTCGTTTTCTGAACCGAGTTTACAAAGCAAAATGTTTATTGTTAGTAGTAGGCTGTATAGACTCCGTACTGGCCACGGTCGTTGCGCTTAGGTATTACAAATTTCGCTGCGGTTGGGCGGAGTCTCCGGCGTGCGCATGTGGTGCTGAAGCTCAAACCATTCGGCACATAATTGAAGACTGTCCCATAACGCGCTACGCCGCCGGTCCTCTTGAAGACCTGATCACCCTGAGCGACAAAGCCACTAAGTGGCTGACTGGTCTAAGTGTCGACATTAAATTACTAGGAAGCAATATTATACATTTTCAGTTTCTGTTTCCATTCATGTGCCATACGATTAAATAAAAAACATTCAGACGAATTGAGAACCTCCTTCTTTAGAAATATTGAAGTCGGTTGATAAAGTAGGCTGTACGTGGTTCAAGAGGTAGCGACTGTTATTTGTTGAAATATAATGGTCTGACAGAAGATTTAAAAAACTCTACATATATGCCCCTCTTTTTTCGGAGTGGCAATACAAGCTTTAGAAAGAGACAGTATGACTCTCTCTTTCTATGCACAAATGAGAACAGATCCGCAGACTATAGCATTAAGGTACTGTTACACATGCTCATTACTGGCATGCTTTGTGCTTATTAGCATGCTAATAAGCATGCTTAATAGCAAGAGGGGATGGGAGCGGGGCCCCTCCCACTTCCCCGCTTGCTAATAAGCATGCTATTAATGAGCATGTGTATCAGTACCTTAAGTTATGATTAGAATGACGCGATAAATATAGTTTGATCATGATCTCTTCTAATTCATTCATAGTCGGAAAAAATCATAGCGTCTTTATCATTTGTTAATATCCCGCATCCCCAAAAGAGGGACTATATTATGAATAAACCTATATTATTAACAATTTTATATTATAATTTGACAATTGACGAAAAGAGTGCAGACTTGTCATTTACTTGTCATTGTATATGTCTGTCTCACATTTTCCCATTTGATTTTCTTAGTTTTGACGGGGAGCTTGGTTGGACACGCACGCCTGGTCTACTACCAAGAAAGTCGAACAAATAAAAATACGTAGTTATCTCCCTTTCTATCGCACTTAACTTATACTTATACCTAATCGAACGAAAGAGATGCAGATCGAAAATCTAATTTTCGATGTTTGCGGTAGCCTCTTACATCTCTCAGAGCCACTTTATTATTCTTATATTTCAGCAATTTTAAACGTCGATTTGATGACAGAATAAAACGTGAGACAGACATATGCAATGACAAGTTTGCACTCTTTTCGTGAATTGTCAAATCACTACAAACAATTTACGACTTTATGCCAGCCAGATATGGTTTTCTTTTGCAGATTCATAAAATATTTTTAAATATCGTGTCAGATATATAGGCAACCCATCAGTCAGCCGATGTTGCTTTTACAGGGGATAGATATTTCTGCCGATGAGTGATCACATAATTTTGATTTGTTTAAGTAATCACATATTTATAAGCGCCTCGATCCGATATTTTTGCGGATACGGAGTAACGATGTTTTTGCCGGCCACAAAGCATCATATATTTTTTACGAGGTAGTGTCGTCAGATACTTATGCGCCCAATAAAGCGCCAGATATTTTTGCACGGCTGTTCACCGTCATATATTTATGCTGGTGACTGTACACTGATTCAGGTTGAAGCTAATACTTTTTAGGGAAAAACTTTACAGAACGACCGTGAAAATGAAAATAAAATATGACATATGTTACACTTCTTTAGAACTGTATATATACATCGAATCAATACAATTTACAATTTCTACAAGTTGATGACACGCAGAAGTTTCATCATAGATAACCCGTTTTGCTGGAAAGACTCTTCCGCTTTTGTCAGTCATTTTAGGATTCCACGTTCGCTTATGATTGCAAAATTCGTTCCACACATCCTTCAATGAGGGATTCTTGGGGAAGCTGTGAACATAAAACAAAACCCGTCAAGTACGAGTTGGACTCGCCAACTAAGGGTTCCGCACACAGGATGCTCCCTAAGTTTTTTCCGAGATAATAGGGTCTAACGGATTGCCCAAACGGACATAACCAGCATATATAGTTGACCAGTTGGGCATCTATTATCATTTCTTTCGAACCTTTGACTAAGTGGTGTCATCAAATATTCTTTTCGCCACATTTAAGGAAAACCGTAGATTTGCGGTATGGGGAATCGGCAGGCGCTGCAGCAGGGAAATACGTGGGTCTCACAATGTGACCCTATGTGAAGAACGTCGTAGGTTCGGGCAAGGGGTAACCGCGAATCTGATTTCGCGAGCTATCTGTACCTAAACTTAATTACAATTCATTAGCAACTAAATTACTTATTTAAGTGTGTACCTGAGATGACAATCCATAACCTTAGCCAATATTTGCGACTATGAAATTAGTCGCTAACAATATGCTGGATTATATATAGTCCCTGAAATCCGAAATATCCATTATTTTATGTAAATTATTACAAATGACGCGTAACGTCTTAGTTACGTACGTCAAATTGGCGACAAGTTGTTTTAATCTGTGAAATCTGTTAATTTCATACATTTAGCGCCATCTAAAATAAACCCTGAACAATAATTGGTTGGGTGAAAAGCTACCGAAACGTAGTAAACGCTTTTGTATTTTAAACATGGCGAACGGGCGTAAGTCCATTTTGACACAAAGTAAAAGGACGTAACTCCATAAAAAATAACTACTAGGGCCATCTGGAGTACTTAAACGAACTAAAATTGATAGCTACAGAATTGGACTTGACAGTACCGCTCTATTTCTTCATACTTTTTGTTAAAACCGAAGTTCGTCTCAACAATGCCATCATCACTATCTGAGTCATCATCTGAGGGAATATTTTATGAACTTAATTTAACTGTCGAAGATCTAAAGGATTTGGATGAAATTGAAGAAAGTCAGCAGCTCAACATCAGCAATATTCTGGTTCAACCAGACTTGCCACAGTCGCCAAGGACTCCCACCACGCCGTTAAGTCCTGGTGAGCCAATTGGAGACATCATCAGAAAGTCGGGTTCATCTTTGTTCTTAGATTAATTGATATGTTGCCAATTGACACAGGGAAGTGTCACTCGTGAAAATTTTCGAAAATATGGTTCGTAAAGTGTGATTAATGTATTTTTAATAAAAAATATTAGAATTGTATCAAATTGAATTTTATTTCAGACATATGTATTATATTATTATTATTACCCAATATATATACGTGTCATTATCTGGTAAAAGGGATTGCGGGGATCTATCTCTGTCACTCTAATTACACCTTCATTGGAGTAAAAGAGAAAGATCCCCGCAATTTGAGAATTTCGGTTTTCGCGGTAGACCCTCTAGTGTCATTACTTTCCATTGAGTAACCAACCACTGGAGGTGCCACTGACAGGCTTTCCCATCTGCCGAGCTGCAAGACTGACAATCTTGCAGAATGTATGAACTGACGTTTATCTGTCATAGCTATTTTGACGTTTTACATACATTTTTAACCCTTCCCCTGCAAAAATCGGCAAACTTTTTCGTAAACAAAATGACAGACAAGGCGACTCCCGTGGTTGGATACTCAATGTTATTTTCATCATTTTCATGTTTTAGGTAGGCCGTAGACACACGGTTTCCTGATTAGGTTTCCGAATTCGGAATTTAAGAATGCGCATTCGGGCGTCCGAATGGTCCGAATCGAAAATTCCGAATAGGTTCTAATCAGGAAACCGTGTGTAAATGTTACTTGATTAATTAAATTGTGATTTCCATTTACCTCCTTCTCTATATCCATACAAAATATCTATCAAACAAATAAAATTAAAATTTTCTTTTGAAAAATGAAACCATTTCATTATTATTTTCTTATGACGTTGTCACGTTCAACTATCGTCAGTAAACCAACTTTACAGACAACCGATTTTTTTTTTAATACTACGACGGTGACAAACAAGCACACCCGCCTGATGGTAAGCGGTCACCGTAGCCTATGGACGCCTGCAACACCAGGGGTGTTACAAGCGCGTTGCCGACCGTTTAAAAAAAAAGGAGGATTGTTGTTGACAGCTAAACGGGCCAATGGCTCTGCATCCGAGTGTGGAACCGTTTCCCGAGATTGTCTGCATGTACTGGCATAAGCCCATTGATGAGCATGTTGAGTCAGAGTACGTTGTCGCAGCCATGACCTTAGCTGGTTGAAGGGTATGGGAAGCATTGGGTCTGGCCCTATTGCTACCTGGGTTGAATCTCTCCTGGCCAGCTCGTCTGCCGGGGTTACCCTCATCTGGCAGAATATATATTGGCAGACACTTCGCATAACACGTATCGCAGCAAACGTTTTAGCAGGAATTATTCGCAGAAATATATACTTGCCATAATAGTTATTTGGGATTAATTTGGCAGAAAGTGGGTTAGGTTAGGGTTTTCTGCCAAAAAAAAATCTGCGAAAAGATTAATTCTGCAAATCAATAGTATGCGAAAAGCAGTATGCTGAAGGTAATTCTGCCAAAGTTTATTCTGCCATAAATTATACTGCGAATCGAATTAATGACAAATAAAATTCTACAAGACAATAGTGAACCCGTCTACCGCGTCGTTTCTTAGAGATCCAATGTGCCCCTTTATCCACTGTAGGGTGACTTGGTTCGTTGAACCTATCACCTTCAACGCTCGGTGGCACTCTAGTATGAGACCACACTACATCTGTATGGGCATTATCAAAAATAGGGTATCATTTTAATTTTTTTTTAATATAGGAAGTTTTGGGTTTTTTATAACCAGAATCACGAGCACTATTGATTTGAACAAAAAAAAAAGAGTGTCCCGTTTTTTTTGGTCAGCTTTGTGACGCATTTTTTCATACATTTCGTATGGGCCGTTACAAAATTGTCATTTTTTTTTGTATGGAAAATCGAGGACCCATTGTCATTAAAAAGGTGCACTTCTTTCTGAAAATGCCCGTATACACTTTATAATGCAATGTGTCATTCATCGTCAGGTTTAACGGCGGAGCGGGAGCGGGAGCGACGAGTGGCGGACCATCACCAGACAGACGCTGAGATACAACAGACAGTCGCCACCACCAAGAATGTGGCGTACTACGAACATCTCCATAACAACAATACATACAAACTATCAGGTAAACGGGCCGTTTTTTATCGACGTTGAAACGCAGTTTTCTCGATTTTTTGAGTATGTGATAAATATTAGAGCATCACAAAAAAGTTTCATATCAGCAAATTCGGACAACTTTAGGCTTCCAAACGACTCGTGAGGAAAAAAATTTTTTTCTTAAAAAGCTATAATATCAATGGTCTCCATCCAAATATCTGAGAACCAAAAATTTACATACAAAAACTGACCTAGGAAAAATTGATTTTAAGCTTTTCTGGTTGGATCAATTGTTTTAAAAATGTATACTTATTGTCAGAAAAAGTTACGAAATGGCGATAATATAGTTGCGTCATTAATACTTACTTGCTTACGGCATTGGAATAATGTACATGTCCCCCAATAAGTAATTTTAAAGTATTTAATTTATTTTTTATTTATTTTTTATTATGATTTACTTTAATTTATTGAGTATTAGTAATATTAACTTTTTTTTTTTCAATTTTTTTTTTTAATACTACGACGGTGACAAACAAGCATACGGCCCGCCTGATGGTAAGCGGTCACCGTAGCCTATGGACGCCTGCAACTCCAGGGGAGTTACACGCGCGTTGTCGACCCTTTAAAAAAGGAGGATTCGCTGTGTTGACAGCTAAAGGGGCAAGCTTAGCTCCGTGGGTACACCCCACTCCCCAGCTGTCAACACAGCGAATCCTCTTGGAGCTCTGGCAACCTTACTCACCGACAGAAACACAACACTATGAGTAGGGTCTAGTGTTATTTAACTGCGGTTTTCTGTAAGGTGGAGGTACTTCCCCAGATGGGCTCTGCTCCAGATTTGAGCGAAACGACATTCGTTGTGCTGTGCCCTACCACACTAAACGATATGCATCCGCTGTGCCCATACCTCTCTTTAAATTTAATTTAATCTTAGTTCATTAATTCATTTGTTGTGTTTTATAATTTCATTTATGTTTTTGTTCTGTATTGTTCTGTGTTGTATTATGGGTTGATTTACCTGAAATAAATGATTTTTATTATTTTTATTAATGCAATTTGTGAGAATCTTAATACTTTCAGCATGACCCTCTTACACACGAGTTTCATTTTACTTTTCTTGTGCGGAACCCAAAAAATTGTTCTTAAAACGTACAAACTTAAATTTTTCTAATATAACTAACTTATCTGTAATTTTTCAGAGGCCCTTCGCGACAAGCCGTTCCTAGCGCTCAACGCGACCACAAAATGCGCGATATTAGCGTTCCTGTGCAACGAATTACTACAGAACAAGGCTGTGCTGCGGCAGATTGACGGAGCTCTAGATCACTTGAATCAACTGAAAAAAGAGCGGTACCTTATGGATATGAAGATACGGAAGTAAGTGCTTTTGACATGTCACTGTCACTTGGACCGTATCCGTAAAAAAAAATTGTCTATGGCTTGGCTGCCATATTGTCATTTTGACAAGAGCAGCGGTACAGTCACGTCTATAAATATATATATACACTTTGGAACTAATTACAGGGGAAGAAGGGTCAAAATTGAATACAGATGCATATATATTTATGTAGCCGACCGTACTTTAGGGGTATGAAGATACGGAATATGACATGTCACTTCTCGGACCTAGACTTTTTTTGTCTATGGCTAAGCCATCTTGTCATTTTGACACAGTCCCCTGTCAGAGAGGAAGAATGGGTGCGTTTTTATTTTATTTTAGGAGTTTGTCGAAAAGTGATCAGGAATTATCACTATTAGCCCTATAATTTACCAAAATAAAATCACCAAAGATCAGCCAAAATATGATCACATGGTTTCTGGATGATCCCTTAAGGAAAAGTATGAAATATTCGTCCACATTGCTTCGGTATTGTCTTATGCCATATGTCAAAATAGAACGAACATGATCGAATTAATATCGTCTTCTGATACTTTACAACGGATTTATTGCGTTTATTAAGACCAATGCCCCTACGTTTCGCGCCCTTCACAGCACATCGATGCATTCTCTCAGTCATAATATTAACCATCTGATTATTTTTGATCTTCTGCTGTTTATAATTGTAAACCACTTTGTTTGACAGAGTACGAGTCCTCCACCAGCGGAAGCAGAGAGCGGAGCAGGCTGAGAAACAGCAACTGCTGGCTTTGGAGAGAATGCAGCGGTTGGTCGACGAGAGCACCGCCAGCCTCAGTCGCGGTTCGCCACAATCCCACGAGGATGGTGAGAACGAACACTGTTTAACAGGCCACAGTGGCCAAATTGTTATCATTCAGACGTCTAGATCTCAATATTGATAACCTCCTCCTTGCGTCGATACCCCAATGCTGGGGGTCGTGACTTATCAAGTCATCAGTATAACTTTGAAGCCATGATAAGTTTTCTTGGGAAAATAATCGTGGTGGGTTCCCGTTTCCTTCCACGTCAGTATATTAGAGGGTATTTAAGTCCTCTTGGCCACTGGTTGCCACTCCGCAAAGGGCCACGGAGTTTTCAGGTTCTTTACCGCCGCCTGAGGCTCGGCGTTGACGTTTTACGGATGGGCATGTCTCCTCCAAGACCAACCCTCCTCCTTTTTGATTCGGGCTTGGGACCGACACAGGCGGAGTTAACAACTAGTATATTGATAACAACTAGGTATCTGATATTCATACACATAAAACTTCAACATATTTCCTTCAAACTGGTAAACGTGAAAACATGATTTTTAACAAGTCTCGATACTTTTATTTTTCAAACATAGGTCATTTTCCAGCGAGAAGACAGGTCACTGTCGCCAAAAGAATTTAGCTAGCGAGACTTACCTGCTTGCAGCGACAAATGAAAAAAATATGTTCCTAATGTCATTCGTAACTTTTTGTGTTATCTGTCGTGGCATCACTGAATGGGCCTTACAGAAGACCAGCGCCGGCTTTTAAGTCGGCAATATGCTGAGTTGGGTCCATTTTGTGATGCACACACAACTTACTGATCGTCACAAATAAATTTTTCTACTCGCCGACTTTAATCTGCCAATTACGAGTACATAGACAAAACTATAAGCTCATACTTTTCGATATTAGACAGTCCAACTCAACTATAATATCTCATTTCGATACGCTGTAGGCAACTATAATAGAACTTCATACAAATTTTATACTTATTTGCGATGACGCCTGGTACTTTGCCGAGCGCGCGCCTCACGCCTGCGCCGACCGCGCCCCCCGCGCCGGCCTGCCGGCCATCTTTTTGTGTTACATCCTTGTTAAGTCGATGAAATTGCATGATGAAATTGTTCCTCCATAGATGATGATGATGATGACTCGTAGAAAAAGTATTGTATACAATCGTAATATAATTAAGTTTTTCAATCTCGTACCTTACTTAGGCCACTCAGCAAGCTTCGTGGCCTAAACACGGTACTCGACTGAAAAACCCTTCATTATATCACGATTGTATAAAATACTATTATTTATTTCTTTCTTTCTTAAATGTACAAATCCCATCAGAAAAAAACATGTATTATTCTCCTTACAGAACACGCAACCCCTGAAAAAGACCGCAAAGATGACGACAAAGAATCCACGCCCGACATCGCCCCCTCCCCCTACAAGGAAGAAAGCGATAAAGACCTCTCCCCCCTTAAAGAGAAGAAGGAGCTGATGAATAACAATAAAGAAGAGTGCTCGCCGCAAGAGAAGGTGGACAAGGATAGTGTGATGGGGGATTGTGATGCGATATTGAGCGATTTGGAGAGTGAGGGAACACAACCGGAGGAGGTATGTATTTCTTTCTCTTTCTAGCGTTTTCTTGGCTAATTCTACGGCTCCTGGAGTCCGCTTTGGCAATCCCAAGTTTAGCGATCGAAATACGAAAGCGACTGCCACCTGAGCTGCCAACCCGGAGGGTAAACTAGGCCTTAGTCTCCGGTTTCGAAAAGCGATTGGTAAATATCAAATTATATTTCGTATATAAGTTCCAAAAAGCTGGTAGCCGGTAGGATTTGAACCCGCGACCTTCGAAAAGAAAGCATGCCTTACCGCTGTGCCACCAACGCTTCGGAGGTATGTATTTAATTTGTATAATTACTTACTTTCACTGGCTTTCGCCCAAAGATAGGGTTGCCATATGGACAAATGAAAATTTCTCATAAAGTCATCGCTCTAAAAGTCCGGACATTTCATGTAACAAAGATTAGCATTGCGAACCCTGCCGTTAATGCGTATCACAATCGCGTCGAGCAGTAAAAGGTAATTTCTAAAAACCTGTTATAGTCTGACAAGCGAGCGAGCGCAGTAACAGTAGGACAAAAAAACTATATCCATCCCTTTTTTCAGGGTGGTAATACTAGCGTAAGAAAAAGACAGTATGATGCTCTCTATCCTACTGATACTGCGCTCGCTGGGTTGTCAGACTATAGTCTGCCAAGTCCGCCCGCATTCCGAACAAGTCCTGACATGTCCGGATTGTCCGGAGACAAAATATCAAACGATACTTCGCACATAAGTCCCGAAAAACTCGTTGGTACGAGCTGTGGAAACTCGCATTATGGCTGGGCGATGAGAGTATACCGATTCAAAATAACTGAATTCCTTGTTCCACAGGATGAAGACAAGAACCTATCAGCGGAAGAACTTTCTAGAAAGCTAGAGAAGTTGCTGCGACAGTCCGAGCAGCAACTGCAGCAGCTAGCAGCCGGCTCGCATGCCCTGCGGGCTACGTGCTATGGCCAAGACAGGTAATACGACTGAAAGAGATGTCATATACGGCCTCCTCCTAGTTGGTAGTGACCCTTCGCATCCTGGGCGTTTATTTCGACGACCGGTTGGCGTAGTTGGTTGACCCTGCCTGCTAAGCCGATGGTTCTGGGTTGAACCATGAACACAGATATTTGTGCCTGAGTCATGGATGTTTTTTATGTATTTGTATATTATGTATATCGTCGTCTAGTATCCACAACACAAGCCTTATTATTAGCCTTATTACTAGGTCGATTTGTGTAAGATTGTTCCACAATATTTATTTATTTATACTAACGGAGGGGTCGGCAACGTTTTAGCAGCCAATGGCCACATGGTAACGAAATTGACGCGGGCCGCGTACGCGTTATACAAATCTCGCGGGCCGCATGTTGCCGACCGCTCTGTATGTAGGAAAGAGAAGCAGAAGCTTCTCTTTCCTACATACTTCAGTACTAGAACCTAAACTGAATCGCGTTAAGACGTCATGCTAAGGCCCCAGTAAACTCGGCAATAATTAGTATTTTCTGTTACCTAGATACTGGCGTCGGTACTGGTCCCTGGGCAAGTGTGGTGGCGTGTTTGTGGAAGCCATGGAGTCTTCGCAGCCTGAGATCATGGACTACCATTTTGCGCTGGAAGAACGTGCGCTGAGGCCCGCTGAAGTTAGGAGAAGAGGTAAATTATCATTATTTGAGCGTTTTTGTTTTTGACCATATGTATTATTGTGGTATTTTCTGTGAAATATACCTATAGGTTTTTCATTGAGTATCACGAGCTCTTTCCATCCAGGAGATGAATGTGACTTATTAAGAGTATCATCGCCCGCTACCGCTAGCGCAAGAAAGTCGTGTTATTCGTGTCTCCGTTGTTTTTAAATCCGTAACAGTGGAAAAATTTAAGCAGTGCCGCTTTACTATACATTTATTTAAAGCCATTGAACTATAGAACAAAGTGCCGAAAACAGTTTAAAAAAATACCTAATATATCAATAGTAATAAGCAATAATAATTTAAAAATCTTATTTTAACGCCTCACTGCGATGAGTCACCTGTAACCCGTTCGCGCCGCTTGCTGCCGGCGCGGACGCTGTCACACGAGCGCGGCGGACACTGACACAGGAGCAAAGGACATAATTATACGCGAAACAAGTGCCTGGAAAGCTTTACCTACTCGTGCAATAAGAAAAATTACTTGCTACCGAAAATGATTTGTTTACTCTGCCACGATCAGATAAATCGATTAGAAGGATTAATATGTATAGCGTGCAGAGAGCCATACCATTACAGGTGCACATATATGACATCTGCCTATTATAGGGAACACGCACATGAGCTGGAGAGCTCTTGGCGGTGCCCAACATGCAACAGTGGAATTACACGCAGAAAAACAGACGACAACACACCGGTACGTCGTACAGAAATGCCACAACTAAATGATACCACGATGTCGGTAGACGAGCTACTTAACCTAGAGAACTCCATACCTGATAACGAAGTAACCGAAATAAGAACCCCGCCCAATACTTTCGTTACCCGGATACCTACAAAAAATAATACCCAAATAGAAAATAAACCTATCACATTAGAAGATATTAGTAAATTACTAGATTATAAACTACAAAAAAATAACACGACCATATTTGAAGAACTGAAAAAAACCTTTCAAATAGCAATAGACAAAACTGTAGATGCGTTGAGACAGGATGTCGAAACCAAAATAAACAATTTAAATACACAACAAGGAGTTCAAACAACAAAGCTAGAAAAGACAAATACCATCATAGAGCAACTACAACGGGAAAATGAAAAACTACAACTTGAACTTTATGAACTAAAGAAACGCATTGAACCCTTAGAAATAAATGAAATAGGTAACAGCACCAGCGAAAATAATACCAAAAAGCTTGTTCTCTTTGGTCTGGACGAATACCAATATGAATCTGAGGCGGACTTGTGTTACCGGATCGACAATATGTTCTACGAAATACTTAACATAAATATAAATGGTTTTATAGAAGGAGTCTCTCGGATAGGAAGAAAGGGATATCGGCGCCCTCTACAAATAGAACTACTAAGCAAACGAATGGTGACATATGTACTAGATAATGCCCACCTCTTCAAAGATACGGGATATGCCGTTTCAATGTTCATGGACAGTAAATCACTCGAACAGAGAAAATACCTAAAAAGCGAACTCGTGAAGGCCCGTCAGGAAGGACATCATGCTGTGATAAGGAATAATAAGCTGTACGTAAATAGGAAGGAATTTACTCCGCACCACAACAACATCTATCACAATGAAAAACCTACCACCAGTACTAATACTTCCGAAATCACCAAAAACATACCCGATGAAACAAATCAATCAATAAACAGTGAAGAACCACCTACGTTACATACGACACCCCACCTGGATACAAATAATAGCGACCCAAAAAATTCCTTTCGATAATGAATTTAAAATTATAATCCAAAATACGCAAAGCTTAAAAAATAAGACAGATATAATGGAGTCATTTTTACGCGAAAAAAACATCCAAGTGGTGTGTTTATCGGAAACCTGGATCTCATCAAATCAGAAAGATACGTTAACGATTGAAGGATATGATTTTGCGGCTGCGTACTACCGTCAACATCACCAAGGAGGCGGCGTAGCAATACTGACTCAAGACCATATAAACTACGTGGAAAGATTGGATATCGCCGATTTGTCAACAGAGTGTACGGTTGAGTGTTGTGGTATAGAAATCCCCGAGCAAAATATGATAATAATAAATATTTATAGACCGGATAGAAATATTGACATATTTTTTGATTGCTTAAATAATATTCTTCTCAGAATTAAACAGAAAGAACAAAAGAAAAATGTACTACTAGTCGGCGACTTTAATATTAATATGCTATTAAATACTACTACCAGAAAAAAACTGTCAGATTTAATGTTAAGCTGTAATTTGGAACAAGTTGTTAATAAACCGACTCGAGAAACTAAAAATTCCAGTTCCTGTATAGATCTCGTATTTACAAATACTAAAAATCATAATATCGAAGTGACGGACCACGGCATATCGGACCATAAAAGTGTATTGTATAAAATTCAAAATCGAACCGCGCAACTTAAAGGAAATCAGTTATATGCTACAAAAAGAATATTTAACGAAAACAACATGACATCTTTTAGACTTGCATTGCACGAAATAAATTGGAATAAAATACTGTCGCTAAAAAATAATATAAACACTAACTATGATTTATTCCATACTACTTTACAAAACTTATTAAATAAACACATACCCCAAAAGCGTTTAAAACTAACTATGTCTAGCCGTAAAAAACCGTGGATAACAAAAGGTTTACGTTTATCTTGTCGACACAAAAGGAAACTCAAAGTCATAGTAAATAAAAGTAAAAACGATATAATAAATGCACATTATAAATGCTACGGAAAAATACTTAAGCGCTGTATAAAAATGTCAAGGAAAATTAATTATACCAGAACTATGAAGAAATCAAAAAATAAAATGAAAACTATGTGGGGCCTCATAAATAATATAACTAAAAAGCGAAATAACCACCGCGCATACAAAAACATGTCGTTGCAAACAGCTGATTCGATCGTCACATCGCCAGAGCAGGTATGTAACGTATTTAACGAACACTTCGCGTCGGTAGGCGAGACGAACTTTGGAGCCGCAACTAACTCGGCGCGCGCGCGCTGTGTGCATACCCCCATCGAAAACTCGATATTCATACGGCCGGTTACAGAGACCGAAATAATTAAAACAATAACACAACTTAAAAATAAATATAGTTTTGGTATTGATGAAATACCGCCCGTCCTAATAAAACTGTGTTCAACCGAGCTAACACCCCCACTAACACTATTGGTAAATCAATCATTTGCTGAAGGGAAATTCCCGGAATTATTAAAAATCGCAAAAATTAAACCTATCCTCAAACCAGGCGGTGACGTAAAAAATCCGAACCAATATCGACCCATAGCGCTTTTACCAACAGTATCAAAAATCTTCGAAAAATGCATGATAACACGTGTTTATGACTTTTTTGAAAAATATAAAATCTTAGATAAAAACCAATATGGATTTAGAAAGCATCACTCAACGTCACTAGCAGTTTACCACTACATGTTAAACATTTTTGGCCATATAAATAATAGATCGTATAGCGTTGGACTCTTGTTAGACATGACAAAAGCGTATGAAAAAGTATCTCACGAAATATTACTTAGTAAATTGTATGGCATGGGAGTACGCGGACTCGCACATAATTGGTTTAAATCATACCTGCAAAACCGTAAACAATGTGTACAAATTGAACACTTCGACGAGGAATCCCAAAATATCAAAACGGTTATGTCAAAAATGCGTAATATATCCTGTTCCATCCCCCAGGGTAGTGTCTGTGGGTGTCTCCTATTTTTGGCGTATATAAATGACTTGCCTAAAAGTCTAGACGCCAACACTACCTGCGTTATGTTTGCCGATGACGTGTCCCTTCTGTTTAGTTGCAATAATAGCACGGAGTGTAATATACAACTTAAAAACATATATACCGCGGTAAAAGAATGGCTTAGTGACCATAATTTAGAAATAAATTTAAATAAAACGAAATTTATACAATTTAAACCAGTGCAAAAGAAACCTATGACATTGAATTTAGAAATAAACTCATCTAAGATACAAGAAGTCACAGAATTTAATTTATTAGGCATAACAATAGACTCCAGCATAAATTGGAAAGCACACATCCAAAACGTAAAAACAAAAATGACAAAATTTTTATACGCGCTTTTTATTTTAAAAATGAATACGAATTTTAAATTTGCATTATCCGCATATTACGCATATGCATATGCATGGCTCCGTTATGCTGTGGTGCTGTGGGGGGATAGTACTGAAGCCCAACAACTATTTGTGATGCAAAAAAACTGTCTCCGCATTCTAGTCAATGTGCGCAGACCAAACAGTGTCCGACAACACTTCATCGAAAATAGGTTGTTAACACTGCCTTGCATTTATATATTACAAGCTGCCCTATTTGTCCGTGAAAACTCGAATTTATTTGAGATAAAGCAAGACAGAGAAAATACGAGAATTCAGTACAGAAATAAATTATTATTACCAAAAACGAACTTAGAAATGTATAGAAATAGTCCTCATTATAAATGTATATTAATAACTAATAAAATTCCTAATTCAATAAAGCAAGAACCAAAGGATGCAATATTTAAAAATAAATTAGTAAACTTATTAATTCAAAAATGTTATTACTCAGTGAAGGACTTTTTAAACGACGGTAGTTTAGAATTAATGTGACATATTTATATAGGTATATTTAAAGAAATGACGATAAATTGAACATATTGTATTATATTATAAGCCACGAGAGTTGAATGTGTTGCATGTTAGTTATTAAGTATATGTTGTATGCCCTTACAGGGTGTCATGGTCTGACTAAATATTATATAACAGCTTAATTTAATGTACATGACTTTACAATGAAATAAATGAAATAAATGAAATGAAATAAAACTATTTTTTTTCATTAATTGGTAAATTTTTGGTCTTCTATTGATTTGAGCTTTGTTTTGATGAGTCTATAGTGAATTTACCCACGTTTCGACAAAGTTTCATATGTCACAGTCGCGGCTTGACTGATGAATCAGCGAAGTGTTAACGGCGATATTCTGTACAAAACGCGATTTTTTGTGTATTATTATCCATATTGTATTTTCCAGTTGTTAAAGAATGCAAAGAAATCCAAGCGGACGCCCCAGACTTAGCTACCGAGGCGCTCAAGAAAGAAGAGGCACTCAAGAGCGAACTTGAGCTAAAGAACATCAAGTCTGAGCTAAATCTGAGCGACCACACGCAGATCATCAAGTATGAGCCTAATGTCAAACATGGGGCTTGTAAGGTCGAAGGTAAGTGTTTTGAAATAGTATTGTATACAACCTTAGTTTAAGAGACCTGGCGAGTGAGTCGCTCAATAAAGAGGAGGTATTTAAGAGCGAACTTGAGTTAATGAGCATCAAGTCTTAGCTAAACCTGAGTGATCTCACGCAGATCATCGAGTATGAGCCTAATCTCAAACATGGGGCGTATAAAATTCTCATAGCGGGTTACTCACGTCAATAAAGTCGAAAATAGCTCGACATGTTTCGGAACAGTCCGTGTCCCTTATTCATGAGTCATGCGTAGAGCAGTCGCCGCGGCTAGACGCATGACTCATGAATAAGGGACACGGACTGTTCCGAAACATGTCGAGCTATTTTCGACTTTATTGACGTGAGTAACCCGCTATGAGAATTTTAATATGTCTGATGCTCACGGGAGTTTTCTAATTAAAAATGGGGCGTATAAGGTCGAAGGTAAGTGTATTAAAATAGTATTGGTAAATATCAAACAATTGATATGATATTTCCTACATAAGTTCCGAAAAATTCTACAAGCCGGCAGGATTTGAACCCAAGACCTTCAGATTGAAAGTCTCACGTCGCGCTCGGAACGCCAGTTACGGCGATTAAATGTAACGCTTTTGCCCATTTATGGTCAAAATTAATAGCTAACTTTTTTTTTAGGGTCAATAAAAATGGAGGAGAAGTACATTCA
Organism: Lathronympha strigana; assembly: GCA_949128165.1. NCBI lineage: Eukaryota > Metazoa > Arthropoda > Insecta > Lepidoptera > Tortricidae > Lathronympha > Lathronympha strigana. The sequence continues at coordinate 7,454,097 of OX421926.1, read as the reverse complement.
GCACAAGCAGACGAACGAGGAAGAGATGCTTGACATCGAGGACTCGATTCCCACGGCTTTCCTAGTGCAGAAACCGACGCACACACCTATGTTCGCGGCTCAGCCAGAGGCTGTTGATAAACCTCAGGTATAATATTTAAATTGCAACGGTTAAATCACGTATTCTTATCACAATAGGCGTGACATGTTTCGAATGCATCGGGCAGTCATCGTCGGACAGAGTGGTGTTTTTAACCGATGCAACTTAATGTCAGTATGACTCACGAAAGTTTAAATTATAAGGTATGATTTTTATTTAAGGCCGCCGAGCGAGTGCGATGCTCGAGTGACGCGAGCATTTCAGCTTGATTTTTATGTGTGGCAGTTTTCTACATCTCCGATTTCTCAACCGATTCTAGTGGAATGTTGTTTGATAGTTTAGTAATGCTGGCTGATTAAAAAAAAAGTATTTAATTTTGACATAAAAAAATTAAAATAAAAGCTAAGGTGCATTCGAGGGATACGTAATGGTTGAGAAATATGGGTTCACGGGTGTGGTCTCGGTAGCGCAGTTGGTAGAGCGATGAGCTGGTATCTCAGAGTCGCGGGTTCGAATCTCGCACGAGGTCATGCATTTTTCTACTTTCCCTTTCTGAGAAGCGTGTCATCTAATGAGTTAAAATCATTTATTTTCAAAATACGAGTATATATACAGTAAACTAACTTACCTAGCTACCAACCTCTACCTACCTTAAATCTAAAATAGGTCCTTTAGGCATTAACTATTAGGATGCTGGCGGCATTTCCTCGTTGTATCGCAATGCTGATACGTTGTGCGAGGAAGCCACCAGCTCTTCGGTCACCAGTTACATCAACCAGACGTTTCGCGATTTCTACATAAAACTTGTGTTCGCTGGGACCTCATGGACCTAGAGTTTCGCTGGGACCCCACGGAACTAGAGTTTCGGCCCCAAATAATACATAATAGCATTAGCTGCCCAGGCTCGTATATTGAATAATAACACAGTAATTTTTATTGCAGGAAATCGTCAAAGTAGAAAACGTGGTCAAAAAAGAAATCTCCGACAAAGTCGAACCTGAAGAGCAAAAGGACGAACTAGTCAACAATTTAGAAGAACTACGCAAAATGGCTGAAGCGGTCTCCTCCCAACTCGACGCTGCTAAAAAAGCAGAAGAAATCAAAGAAGAAAAGCGGGAAATCAAGAAGGAAATCATGGAACCGGACGCCGCACATAGTTATCTATACACCAAAATGCTTGAAGGCAAATGGTTCTCCATTTTACGGCACGAAAACAGCTTTTTGCTCTCCGATGAGAAGGACCAAAAGGTTTACTGTGACAATGAGCATTCATGCTCCGAGGTGGTCATGTCGCAAGGGCATAAATGGGATGTGTCGAATAACTTACATTTGTTGAATGATCCTAGTTTGTTTACCCTGAATAGTATGGTTACTAGCGTACAGGTGCCTAGTAATAATGTGTATGCGGATTCTAGTATGTCTTTGTCGGGGTTGGATCAGGAGCTGATAGATGCTAAGGAGGTTGATGACGTTGAAGAGGATAGCAAGGAACAGGTGAGTTCATTGCCCTATACACGGTGAAATTTAATCCCCTATCAACAATAAGGTATTTATAATGAGGATTACCGCGAGTCGATTTTCCGCTAGTGACATTTCAAACGTCACTTTGACAAGTCTCTCATATTGACACAGGACCCACGCATGAGTGGCGCCGCCTGGTGAGCGACAATATGGTGGCTCCTATACACGGTGAAATTTAATCGGTAATCAGGAGTTGAAAATATTAATTATTAACCTAAATAGATGTCAATACGTGAGATCTCATGGAATTTACTTCATCATCTAATTAATAACAGTTAATGATATCGTTAAATTAATAACTACTGGATACATGAACACCCTACTTTTATTAAAAGCAATTAGTATACGTCAAGTGCCATCGCGATGGCGGGGAAATTGACAGACCAGACGTCAATAAATTATTCCCGCATTTTCAATTTTTAGCTATGACTTACTTGCGAAAGAGGGTTTAAACTCTTTTAACTACACCGCTGGTAAGGTAACATTTTTTTTTTAACAAAAGTTATTTCAAATCACCGACAACGAAACGAAACATACTGTATTTATCATTGACAGTGTTTTTGGCAAAAGCATATTAGCGACACTGTCGATTTTCTTTAATAATGACATTTGTCAACAGTCAAAGTGTTGTAAGTGACACAAATAAAAACTTTTTTGTTAGTTTCATATATTTCGGCAAATCAGAAGTCAATGTTTTGTATGGGAAACCAATATTTTTCGCGATTTCAGAATTGTTTGACTTTTAAACCAACTGACTGGTTACGTCTGTCATTTCCTACACAAAAAAGTCTGCTATTTTTGCGGGAGCAAGTCAAATGTACAGCTATTCGTACGTAACGTACAAATAGCTGTCAGATAAACCTCAGTCCATACAATGAGTATGATGCTATGTCATACCCATTCGGCAGTCGGTTAGGCCTGTTGGTTTTAAACTCAAAGGCCCCTTAGTAAAAGTTGTTACAGATGACCTACATCCTAAATCACCTTAAATATGGGCATTTAAAAAAAAGTGTACAATTTCCTTTTTTTTTCAATATAGAAAGTTTGGGTTTTTTACAACCAGAATCACGAGTAACTATTGATTTAAAAAAAGAAAAAGAATGTCCCTTTTTTATGGTCAGTTTTGTAACGCCTTTTCTCATACATATACATTATGTATGGGCCGTTACGAAACTGACATTTTTTTTGTATGGAAAATTGAGGAGCCATTTTCTTTAAAATGGTGCACTTTTTTCTGGAAATGCCCATATTTACGGTTCATAAATTAACGCCTGTATAATTCAAATTTTTCTTTAGTATGACATCTACTATAAATTGAAAGAGATGTCATATACTACAGAAAAAGTGACCAAGGCCCCAAGTGCCCAGGGCTGGGATCGAACCAGCGACCTCCTGCTTTCGCGGCAAACGCCCTAACCACTAGGCCACCCGACAACGGCGACCAGAGTCTAAAACATGAATTAAAATATTTAATAAATGATTTAATTTATGCTTTACCATTGTATGACATTTTTTTATCAGGACAATGACCTGGAAAAGGAACTACAAGCCGACGCCCTAAAACATGACACGGCGGCCCAAAAGGCAAAGGCGTCATCCCTCACTTCGCTCGGGCTTCTCAACTTCAACGCATTGTCGACGTACGTGACGTGCGACAGTCCGCCGCCGATACAGATGACGGCTGAGGAGATGCAGTTGTTGGACCGGTGCAAACAGCACGGGTTGCCGAAGAAACAGGGAGGGGCTTTTGTACCTAGAGAATTAAGGTAAGACAATATATATTTAACAAAAAAAATAAAAAAAATACAAAAAAATACAAAAGTTCAGCCGTACGCTCTGCTTGGGTCCACAATTACAAAGTGTTTCAAAAGGGTGAGCAACTCACCTGTGACACCCCGAATGCTGGTTCCATCGCCATCCATAGGCTGCGTTAACAGCTTACTATCAGACGGCGATTTTAGGAGACACTGATTTTTACATAGTCAGGAACGCACATCTGACCCCCTAGACTGCAGGGTAAGTTACATAGACTGCGAAAGCCACTTACTATCAGATTCTTCAAAAAATACATCGTCTTAATGCGGGCCAGTGAAACAGATGACTAACTAGATGGTGCATTAAAAAAATTGTATTATACAATACAATACAATAGCCTTTTATTTTCCACATCCTTAAAATTAGTTACATTTCAAATGTTGTTAGTGTTTTACTTATTTAATTTTTAGGGTTAGTTAAGGTAATTTAATTTTTATTTTTTTCTGAGATATGGACCCCATCTTGGGTATAGGCCTCCTCCAACCTTTTCCACCTTTCCCTATCCTGGGCCTGGTCTAGCCAGTCTCTCCCTGCTGCCTGCATGATGTCATCCGCCCATCGCTGATTTGGTCTGCCAACTTTTCTCTTCCCTGGTGGGCCTTTCCATTTGGTGGTCTCTTTTGTCCACCTTTTGTCTGCATAGCGTGCAATGTGGCCGGCCCAACTCCACTTTAAAGTTAGTGCTTGTCTTAATGCGTCGGTTATCTTTGTTCTCTGTCTTATCACTTCACTTCGTACCTTGTGTATTTTCCTTATCCGTAATATGCTTCTTTCCATTGCTTTTTGTGTGTTCTCGATTTTTTGTTTGACATTTTTTGTGAATACCCAGGTTTGACATCCATATAAGAGGCATGGCATAATACAGGTGTCCATTACAGTCTTTTTAGTATGTAGGCTGTAGTTTCCTTTGAGTATCTCTTTTAAGGACCAAAATTTTTTCCATGTTAGTGATATTCTTCTTGTGACTTCTTCTATATTATTGTTTTTGTTGATCGAAACTTGTTTGCCCAAATATATATAGTTGTCGACATATTCTATTATGTGTCCGTTCACTTGTATAGGTCTTTTGTAGTCATTGGTCATAACTTTGGTCTTGTTTGGATTCATTTCAAGGCCCACCTTTTTGCTTTCCTGGTCAAGGGTAGTTATCATTTCCTCTAGGTCTTTTGGTGTCTCAGCTAGTATCACAATATCATCTGCAAATCTTAAATGATTCAGGTATTTTCCATTTATCCTTATTTCTTTTTGTGCCCAGTTTATTCTGCTGAAAATGTCTTGAAGGACCGCTATAAAAAGCTTTGGTGACAGCGGATCTCCCTGTCTCACACCTCGTTCTATTTTAAAGGGATCTCCTATGGTCTCAAGTTTTACTCTACTGATGCTGTTTTCATACATGGTTTTTAATATGTTGATATACTTCTGGTCGATTTTCAGGTATGTGAGTGCCATCCAGATGGAGCTGTGGCTGATGCTGTCGAAGGCTTTACTGTAATCTATGAACGCCATGTAGAGGGGCCTGTTGTATTCACCATATTTTTCTATTATTTGTTGGGTTGTGTGTATATGATCGATAGTGCTGAAACCAGAGCGGAAACCTGCCTGCTCTATAGGTTGCGAGTTGTCTATTTCTCGGGTTATTCGCTTGAGTACTATTGAAGCAAAAAGTTTGTATGTGCTTATTAGTAAACTAATTGGTCTGTAGTTTTCTATATGTAACGGATTTCCTTTTTTAAAAAGTAGAATAATGTCTGACGCGCACCATTGCTTGGGAACTGTCTCAGTGTTCAGGATCATATTAAATAATTGAGTCAGAAGGTGTAGTAAGACTGGTGCTCCTGTCTTAATAGCTTCATTGCTGATTCCATCCGGGCCTGGGCTTTTTTCATTCTTAAGTTGTTTTATATGTGTGTACACCTCCCTTTCATCAATTGGTTGAACCGTGTTAGTTATTATTTCATAATTTGTTTGTTTTTCCGTGATGTTGCAGTCTTTCTTCTTGTATAGGTTTCTATAGAAATTTGTTGCATGATCAATCACATTTTTCCTTGTTTTTGTTTTAGTGCCATCTGATGACTGTTTGAGGTTCTGTATCCATTGGTTGTGTGTGGTTAATTCTTTAAATGCCCTCTTTGTACTTCTGAATTTATTCAAGTTTTTAGTTATGATGTTGTGTCTGTGGTCGCTGTAATCTTTCCTTATTGATTTATTTGTTGCTTTGTATAGCTTACTAAGTTCAGTTTTCATTTCTTTGTTTTTGTGTTTTGTTCTCATTAATTCTGTACGCCTGTTGATTAATATTTCTGTTTCTTCACTTATTATTTTATGAGGCTTTCGTTCCGTTGCCTGTGGCATTTTTAGGCTGTCGATTATGACGTTTTCAAGCTGGTTGTAGTAAGTTTGTACGTTGGTAGCCTCATCGGGTTTGCCAAGGGTCTCTATATTTTTTGAAAGGTTTTTCAAATAACTTTCAATTTCTTTGTTTGTTTTGGGTCTGCAAGTTGTGTGTGTGAAGTTCTTCCTAGATTTTTTTGGTGGTCTTAGAGTAAGAGTTGCTCTTACAAGCCTGTGGTCAGAAGGGAACTTTATATTATTAAGAACCTCAACGTTTGTGACAATTTTTGGAACATTTGTCATTATAAAGTCGATTTCATTCTTAGTTTTATTATCTGGTGATATCCAAGTCCACTTTTTATTGGTTCTCTTTTTAAAAAAGGTATTCATAATTGCTAATTTGTACTCTAAGGCATATTCTATTAACCTTTCACCTCTGTCATTTCTTTCACCATAGCTGAATTGACCTACTATTTGGTTAATATTTGTTTTTTGTTGGCCTATTTTTGCATTGAAGTCTCCGATGACCAAAACCTTGTTATCTGCCATAGAGTGGGCTTGGTTTAGGTCTTCATAGAATTGATGCATTTCCTCCTTGCTTGCTCGCTCTGTTGGGGCATAGGCCTGTATCAGAGATATTGAAATTTTCTCAGTTTGAAATTCAAACTGCATTTGTAGTATAGCAACTCTCTCTGAGATCCCAATGAAGTTTACAATGTTGTTCTTATACGTTTTCTTAATTAAGAAGCCAACTCCATGCAGTCCCTTTGTTTCGCCTATGTAGCAAAGGATGTGGTTTTCGTATTCCTCGATAGCACAGCCCATTCTTCTTATTTCAGTTAGGCCTATTATGTCATAGTTAATTTTTTCCAGAGCGTGCATTAGTTCTAAGTACCTTTCTGTTGAGGACAGGGATCTCACATTATAAGTACAGATTTTAAGTGGGGGTGGTTGGGGGTGGTGGTCGTAATCCCCACGATGACCAGTCGGCTTGGGGATTGTTTCTTTTTTCAGTTTTTCGTTGTTGTATTCAATGTTGTTTTGCTTGTTTTTTGTTGTTTTAGACTTTAGTTGCTATGAAGTTTCGTTCTGGACGTTTGACGGCTTTTGCCGCATATGTTCGAAAGTGTTCACTTTATTCAATTTGTTTGGCGTGTAGACGGAGGTACTTGTTTCGCCTGAGTTAGGAGAACTTGTTGGTTTACGCTTTCTATTTTCGGCTGGCTTTTCTCTTATGATGAGTTTATCATACCGGATTTGCGCAAATTTTCCGTTTTTGACGGCTTCTTCTCTTTCTTTCTGCAATTCCTTCCTTTTTTCCAGTACCTCTCTAGGATAGTCGTCTGTCGCATAAGTGCCGCTTTTGAAGTTTTTGTTGTTTTTAAGTATTTCTATTTTTCTCCATGCTAGAGTTAATGTGATAAGAATAGGTCTGTGTTTGTTATCGTTCTTCTGTCCCAGTCTTTGTACGCTGCTTAACTCCCATTTGTCCCATTTTTCAATGTTAGATTTTTCGCTAACTTCGTTTAGAGTATTTAGCGCTATTTCCATGAGTTGCGTGTAGTTTTGTTCTGTTTCTTGAACGCCGTGTAGGATAATATTGTTTTTTCTGGCCCCTCTTTCTAGGTTGTAGACTTTCGTTTTCAAGGTGTCTACTTCTTGCTTTAAAGCCTGATTTTCCTGGATGAGGGGTTGTATTTTTTCGTCAATCGTGTTAATTAGGGTTTGATTGACACTATCTGTTATACTCTTTGTTAATTCTGCCGTTTGTTTGTTTAATTCCGTCCTCAACTGCACCATTAATTGTTCTATAATTGCGGCCTGCATATTTCTACTCTTTTCTACCAAAGTAGTAGATTTTTTAGAGTGCTGGCAACTTCGAGTTTCTGAACGAAAGTTCTTACTATTTCTTGTCTGTGGATTTGCGCTTTGAAGTTAGTAGCAATCAAACACTGTCAAGCAAATATCGGTGTACCCCACGATTTATCGTACCTGTGTGTTTGTATTTAGTTATAGATGTATATATCGCTTGCACAGTTTTTTTACACTATTTGCTTCAGTTTTTTATTTTAAGCACTTTTTATATTTGATTTCGATCACTTTAAGTCCAGTCTATGTTTTAATTCGCACTTTATAACCGGGAGAGCAGTTTTAGAAGCTAAATTGATTTTTGAATTTGGGATCGTTTTCACGCACAGTTTACTTGGCAGCTGTCAAACCGTATTCAAAGTGTTTCAAAAGGGTGAGCAACTCACCTGTGACACCCCGAATGCTGGTTCCATCGCCATCCATAGGCTGCGTTAACAGCTTACTATCAGACGGCGATTTTGGGAGACACTGATTTTTATATAGTCAGGAACGCACATCTGACCCCCTAGACTGCAGGGTAAGTTACATAGACTGCGAAAGCCACTTACTATCAGATTCTTCAAAAAATACATCGTCTTAATGCGGGCCAGTGAAACAGATGACTAACTAGATGGTGCATTAAAAAAATTGTATTACACAAGATATAAATGAATGAATGCCTCAAGGCATTAAGTCCGCCATTTGTACTTTTTTTTTGTAATTGTGCAATAAATAAATATAAGTAATCATTTGCCCACAGACACGGATGGTGGCGGATCACAGATCCTGATCAACTCAAAGAGCTGATAGACTCCTTACACCCGAGGGGAGTGAGGGAGAGGGAGCTACATACATCGCTCGTGCAAAACACACCCACCATCAACAATAAGGTATTTATAATGAGGATAACCGTGAGCCGACTTTCCGCTAGTGAGATTTCAAACGTCACTTTGACAATTCTCTCATATTGACACAGGACCCACGCATGAGTGGCGCCGCCTGGAGATCGACAATACGGTAGCTCCCATTAATGTAATATTTTAGCATTGTAAACAATCTAAAATAAATAATAAGGGGATAATGTCACACAGATCGACTTAGTCTCAAACTAAACAAAGCTTACTGTGAGCATACTGTAGGACTATGTCATAGTGACGCTATAAATCAGATAATAAAAAATCCTTCACTGCTTGTCATTTTGACATGGTTCTAGAGTGGCTTTGGTTTCCAATGGGCTTAATAAAAAAATACGATAGCCTCTATTTACATACATACACATGTACAGTCAAGTGTAAAAATATGGGTGGACACATCTTACTTAAAAATATGTCCCATAGCATTTTGTTCCATTGTAATAAGAGCGTAGTACCATATTTATGAGACGATTTTGTCAATACGTATTTTTGCACTTGACTGTAGATTCATATGAAACCCGCTCGCATTTTGACCAAGAGTACTTTTTTTGTCTACAGCTGCACATAGACAAAGGCGATATGTCGTGCACAGAGCTCTCGATCACCCCCCTGGACCAGGCCATCATGGCTAGTGGGGGGTACCCCCCTCCCGAGCCCCCGGGATCCTTCTGCGCTGTCACCGCTAGACGATGCGACATGCAGATACTTGCTATGGTAAGTTTGGGAGACTTTTCTTTTGCGCTTCAGGCAACAAGGTACCTAACGAACCTAATGTCTAGTTTACGAAATACTCGCTCTTCCCGGTATTTCGATTTGTTATACTTGTAGAGATACGTTTTTTATAAGTGATATCTATTCGTATTGTGCATTATATAAGAGTGCTAAAATCTTGTCGCGCTAACTAGAGTGTGACAAATAACGTCATGATGAAAAAAAAACCGGCTAAGTGTGAGTCCGCACACCGAGGGTTCCATACAAAGATGGCACGGAAGTCTCAGTGTGAGGCAATTATACGGTTGTCGGATTTTTTCCTGTACTTGTGCTACAAACCCTTGCTTTTAGCCAAATTTTGCGATTCTAGGTCAACGGGAAGTACCCTATACATTTTGATTCCGGTTGCAAATGTATGGGAAATGTGACTTAAACGGCCGTATGTCTTGATTGCGTTGACGTAGACGTTTGATTTTCTGACAGCTTCAGGGGACCGCAGTCTTGTATATGTGGTATTAATTTCAACTTGCTAACTTTACGCGTTTCCGAGATAAAGGGTCTTGACAGACAGACGGAGAGACGGACGGACAACAAAGTGATCCTATAAGTTCCGTTTTTGCCTTTGGAGGTACGGAACCCTAATAATTAAATCGAAATTAGTGTCATTGACAAAAAGTTGGGGAATTAATATTTACTATTAATATTGACTACAACGATGATACCATGAATTATAGACAAATAGAAAAGTTTATTATAAAACACAATCCCCCCATGACTTCATCTTCATTTAGGAATGTTTGACTTTGACCTTACTTTTATGTTTGACACAGGTGGAGGCCCTAGAAGAGCGCGTGTTCTCCGGCTCCATGCAGGTCCCGGGCTGGCGTCCCTCCGCCCTCGGCGTGCCCGAGGAGGCGACGGGCGCCGAGATCGTCGCCCGCGCGCGCCACAAGCTGGCGTCCCTGGAGGCGCACATAGAGAGGAGATACCTAAAACCGCCTTTGGTACAAAGGTACGCTAGGTAAAGTGAAATTGGATTACTTAATGTTTTTGATGGGTAGAGGTAATGTTTTTGGTGGGTAGTTTGAGGTAAGGTTTTGGATGGAGAGTTTAAACAAAGTTTGCAACCCATTTGATAATGATTGAAAGCGCTTTATTTAAGAAAATTGCAATACTTTGTGTTTGAGTAATTAAACTGACTGTCTTTGTGCCATGCCATTAGATTACATACACTTATTTAATCTTTCACACATAAAAAAAAACACGTAAACTTTGAAGATTAACCTCCGACGTTTCAAGGGCGACATTGTCCCCGTGGTTCCAGAGAAAGACTGGCTGAGGTTGACATCAACATCTAGCCGCGCGGGTTTTACTAACTACCCGCACTTGGTCTTGATTATCAACTTGAACATTTTGCTCCACAGGCCAATCGAAACTTCGGAGGTTAGTTTGTGAAGATTTATCTGATAAGCCCCGTTTTAGTAAATTTATAATGCATGGGGTGAATCAACTATTTCTTGTTATTCTATCTCGTTAGCCAGGGGACAAATGGTGCACAGTGTGTTAGAAGAATCATTGTAGTATGTTCTATTGACATGCTTGGTAAATGGAAAAGAATATAACAACCAAAAAAATACTGTTTTCACTTCTCTTGCTCGAAAAGTTCGCCTTTGTGTCGTGCCTAGGCGACACAAAATCGCTTTTCATGCACTAGGGCATAAAGTAACATCGCAGGTGGAGCGCGCCTCGCCCCCCGCGCGCCCGGCCGCCTGCAGGCGGCGCGCGGCGGGGAGAACCCAAGCGCAAGAGTATGGATATTACATTTTCAACGATTTAAAGTGATATAAAACCTTAAATTTTCCTTACAATCGAAGTGAAAAGCAGAGTGTATACCTCGGGCATATTTATGAGTTGCGATACCATAAAACCGTGATGTAAGTGACCCAGGAGCCCTTAATGGTGGCAACTAGTGACAGGAAATAGTTGATTACCTAGATACAAATTAACCGAACTGGACAATTAACAGTCACGTGATTTCCTATGTTTACAATAACTATACGGTATATAAGGTGTAAATAAATTAGCTACCGATATTTTGTCAAACGATAGTACTGTAGTATATAAACTGTACCTGTGTACTGTAACTGTGTGTGTGTGTACTGTAGTATGAAACTTTATAGGTTAAAACCAATTTTTTGGGGAAAGCTGAAAAACAAATTTGCTACGTAAAAACACTATTAATGTGATTATTAAATGAGAACTCTTTGAACAAATGCTGGCCGTGTACGTTCCAGCAATCCGTCAGATCTTCATAGTGAGATTGTCCGTAGGGCATCCGCCAGACAAATGTCCCATACATTATTGGCGGATATGCCCGAACGTATATGACTTCTTTTACCTAACACCTAACTGGTCACTTCACGTTAAATCATATACTTTATTGTCAATCTAAACATCTTGTCAGTTTAATTTGCACATGGTGATTATTTTTAGACAGAGTTATGTATTTTTTTGTTGGGTAAAATAAAATAAAAAAATATTTATAAAATATTTTTTCTACTCCAGCACTTCTATCTGTCAATTAGATGACTGACAGCGATATTAAAAAAGTATACATTGTAACGTTGTCTGTAGTAATTCATAAGAACACTGCTCCTATGGATTTTCATACAATATAGGAGCACTGTTGTTTTTTTTAATTTCTTTAGTGGGCATACGACATCTGCCACGTTTTGCCATCTTTTGAGATTTTGCTTTTTTCGCTATTTTAGCTGTCGTAGAAAAACTAGCGTATGCAACAGCTCATAATTGGTTCTTCAAACTCTCGGGCCTATTATTACAGAACTCGACTTCGTCTCGTTTTGTAACGGCGACCCTCAAGTTTTAAGAACCCTTATTATGTCACTGTTGCATAAACTACTATCTTAATTTATATTTAAAGTTAATTGTATTAAAGTAAAGTGTCATGTATATATATATATCGGTAGGTAATTAATTTGCTAACACCTTACATATTATACATCTATGACGCTCGCTTATTAGAAGGGTATGCAAACGGTAAATAACTGATACCAGAATTACTTATAATTTAGTACTTTAACGGTTTTTTACCGGTTTGCATTCTCTAATTATTAGATTAGCTTAATTAATGACACAAAAGCTTAATGTATTATGCATGTGTATTTTTAAAATTTGGTGTTTCTTATTTTTTGTTCGTATGTTTTAATGCCTGTTTTCATGTAAAAGTAATTCTAGCTGTAATTACTTTTTCACCAAAGCATAGGCATGCCACTAAGGTGTGCTTACCGGTTTTTAACTGTATTAAAAAACCGGTTCATAACCGGTTATTACCCGAAGTTTCATACAAGTAAACACCGGATTGTACCCTACATGCCACGTTGCCTAATTTCCTTTTTATATAGTAAAACGTGTGATAACGATACTATAAATCACTTATTCATTCAGATCCACCTTACCCTTTCCTCTGTTCTTAGAATCCGTCCGTCCGATTATGAAAATTAAATTATTTAAAAATTAACTGAACACTGAAACTATTAAATAATATTTAAAACGGGTCACTCACGTCATTTAGTCGATTTTCGCTCGGCATGTTTCGTTCTTTACGGAGAACGTCATGAGCGACCACCCGCGACAGAGGCAAGTCGTACACTGCGGGCTAATGCCCTATCAGCCCTGCTACTTGCAGCTGGCGGTATATAGTTAAAACACTGTAACTAAACACTTTAGAGCGGATTAATCGCGTTTAATAACACCATGACCCTACGTTTCGAGCCTCGCAGTTTTCACAGGGTTAAGATGATGACTGAGAGACGCGATTAATCCGTTCTAAAGTGTTTAATATCAATGAATAACAATCGCGGTGACAGAAGACAATATTAACTGAACACTTAAAAGTTTAACAGTACAGTATCTTGGAAGAGATAACGTGGTTTACACCGCAGTCGTAAAATTTCAACCTATTTAAACAGAATGCCATTCAAACAGAACAAGCAATAGTATGTATGAATTAATGAATGTTTTATTTGCGGAATATGGGTACAATGAGGATTACCGCCAGTCGATTTTCCACTAGGGGCGCTAGTGGAACGTGGGTCCTGCGGGAACAACTCAAACGTCACTTTGACTATTCTCTCATACTGACACAGGACCCACGCATGAGTGGCGCCGCCTGGTGAGCGACAATACGGTAGTTCGCATTGGTTGTTACATTTAAAATTACATACCGTCGGGGATAGTGCAATACCGCGTAACTAACAAATGCAATAGAGTACAATAATCTTGTCGGTTGTTTGAATATTGAACTCTATGGACTTTGTTAGTTACGCGGTATTGCACTATCCCCGACGATACGTGTTCCACCATATTCTACTTAATTAAGCATGCAAATATTTATAGAATAATCTTAACTTCGTGGCTTAAAACTTACACAAAATAAAGATATCCTATTACTAACTAAATGTAAATGCTTACATTAAACTATAACCAGCTACTTATCATTAAACTTAGTATTCAAAAATCCCTTTATAGACACACAAATCACAGCCACAAATGCAGTTTTTGCTTAAATTGCCTCAAAGGAAGGTTTTCTATAATATTAGGATTAAATAAGCAGTTTGATGCGTTTGTTTCAGGCGTGCTTTAGGTACATTAAACAGATTTTTTGCCAGTATGTTCAAGAATACGTTGTCCACAGTAATTCTGAGGCTACACTGGGCGCGGCGCGGCAGGCCGAGCACGGCAGCGCGGCCGCGCCGTCGCCGCACGACTCGGATGCTGACAACAAACGTAAGTTCTCCCTCCATCCATACTCAAGTCTGTATACCCAAAGGGCAAAGGCAGGCATTGGGGCATTCATCACGCTGACAAGATAGATGTTTATTTGGATGCTGCAAAACACACAGTAGGTACAAATATACAGTAAAACACACAGTAGCTATAATAAAATCAATAAAATGAACACAAACAAAAATTATAACAAGTAAACAGCAATAAAACATATAGTTTAAAAAAAAATGGTAGTGACAAGTAGTTGCTGTGTGCGTTGCAGCAGGACAAAAAGGTTCACAGCTCAGTAATACGCTTCCCTCTTTCGAGTAAAACACTGATATTCTGCCGGAACCCATGTCACATCAGATGCGATAATTAAAATAAGACGAGTGTGACAATTTCAAAAATGACTGAATTACTGGCGTTTCGGGCGTCCGTAGGCTACGGAAACCGCTCACCAACGTGCGGGCTGTGTGCTTTTTTTTGCCACCATTTCTATGATTTAAATAAAATCGTAATATATCATTAAAATTAAACACTAGAACGGATTAATCGTGGTTATTAACACCATGAGACCATGTATACTGTAAAGGGCTCGAAACGTAGGGTACGTTTCGAGCCCTTTACAGTACTCGGTTTTCACAGGGTTAAGATGATGAATAACAATCGCGGTAAGAGAATACAATCGTAATGAATCATCAAGAAGTAGATAATTTCTTGAAATTAAACACTTTAGAAAGGATTAGTCGCGTTTATTCACACCATGACCTTACGTTGATGAAATGATTGTATGAAAATTACGGGCCCTGATCCCCATCTTAGCTTAAAATCGTATATTTTTTGCAGCCGAAAAATCTCTAGCTCGAGGGTTAACAACCTGGAGAGAAGCTGTGGCCAGATGCAACACGTCAGCACAGCTGGCCATGCTGGCTGCCGCCCTGGAAGCTGCCACAGCGTGGGACAAGAGCGTCATGAAAGCAGTAAGTTTCTAACCTAAAAATCCCCTCGACTTCGTCTCGTTTTGTAACGGCGACCCTCAAGTTTTAAGAACCCTTATTATATCACTGTTGCATTACCTACTATTGCCTTCCGTCAGAACGCACTGGGCCTTATTACAGTCTTAATGTACTTACTTTCTTTCTTTCTTTGCAGAACTGCCAATTTTGCTCTCTGGACGACAACGATGAACAGCTGCTACTATGCGATGGTTGCGACAAAGGATACCACACGTACTGCTTCAAGCCTAGCATGGAAAAAATACCGGAAGGCGATTGGTAATTATAATAACTTTTTATTTATTTACGCCACTGTAGCAGATCGGGCCTCGAAGATTGAAAACATAACAAACACACGAAGAATACTATTTACAGTTTATTACACAAAATTACACACTTATTTACAAGAAATAGCCAAAGCAATCGTGAAATATGAAATTAAAACAGTAAGACATGCATACGTTTTACAATCAATTTTATAGCCAGTGCGCGGTGCGCTCGGTGCAAAGAGTTTTGAGCCCGTAGCTTACAGCGACCTATACGAAAAAGGGCTTTTCTTACCTGGTAAGAGGGATCAAAGTGCCACTTTTCTGTTCACCGCACAGTGTTACGTCTTCGGGTATTATTGGATGATGCTGCTTTTGTTACTTTCCTAATAAGTGATGTGAAAATCAGTGTGTAACACAGTAAAAATTATTTTCGTATTAGGCGTAAACGCTGGAATCCCTCATTACGTTTAGGATTCTACTTTAGAATCCATCACTTTATTCGAGATTCAATGTACGTACTCGCCGGAAATATACAGAGCGTAACAGAAATGCTGATGATTTGAGGTGGTAATCACTAATCAGTATCGTGGTCTGATTAGCAGAAAATTTGAAAAAAAATCTAAATTAGAATCACTACGGAGTAAATGGAATTGGCATTACGGGAATTTTTTTAGAATACCAGGTTTTACCAACTTATCAGGTTTGACCGCTTACCTCTCGATGTGCAAATTCTTGCTAATGCAGTGACGCGTTCTTTTTCTCCAATATGCTCGGAAATGTTCGCATTCATGTAGTAAAGTTAGTACGAAAAGAACCTCCTTATGTACCGACTCAAATCTAACTAAACTCAAATCTAACTAAACTCAAATCTAAACAAACTAAACTAAAAAAAAAATCGAATTCATTACTCTACCGTTTCAGCGGCCAGGAAGTTGTACTAAAATCCATTAATGTATTGTTTTTTACTTAAAAAAAAAATGGACTATCAATATTGCAAACAGCCAAATATACTTTAGCCGCGACCAAACGTCTGCACAGACGGGACAATCTGATTGACATCAAATTGTCTATCTGATCATATCGTGCTTAAAAATGCCCCGTGTGGGCTGGCTTTGTAGTAGTGTTGTAGTTCTAGAGAGAAGGAGATCAAATCCTTGGTTGTCTCGTTCTATCGCCAGTTTCATATGGCTCGCTGTGCAGATACGGCTTAATAAAACTAAAGACATTTCAACTTTTTTTATGAACACAACCATGCATTAAAAGAAAGTTTAGGCGGGAACCTTATTTTTCTTTACAAATCTTATGCAAGAATAAATTTTATTTCCTTTCATGTTTGGAGAAAAGCACTATATATGCCTCGGACGGAAATAGAATTTCGTGGATGAGTATCTTTTGTCGGACGAAGCAAAACTGAGTTCGACAATTACACACGAATCCGGCCTCTGCAATAATGTACTATTGTGAGAATCACCATCATTTTTGTTACACCTCAATTTATTTAGGTCTCTTGTGATAGAATGTACTGCTTGCAGGTACTGCTGGGTGTGCGTGAACAAAGCCCGCGGGGAGCGGGTGTGCATCGTGTGCGGCGACGCGTGCCCCGGCCGCCCCATCCCGTGCGCGCTGTGCCACCGCGCCTACCATCACAACTGCCACCAGCCCAAGCTGCCCAAGGTACTCAGCCCGCCTACTATACAGGGTGCCCCGGCCGCCCCATCCCGTGCGCGCTGTGCCACCGCGCCTACCATCACAACTGCCACCAGCCCAAGCTGCCCAAGGTACTCAGCCCGCCTACTATACAGGGTGCCCCGGCCGCCCCATCCCGTGCGCGCTGTGCCACCGCGCCTACCATCACAACTGCCACCAGCCCAAGCTGCCCAAGGTACTCAGCCCGCCTACTATACAGGGTGCCCCGGCCGCCCCATCCCGTGCGCGCTGTGCCACCGCGCCTACCATCACAACTGCCACCAGCCCAAGCTGCCCAAGGTACTCAGCCCGCCTACTATACAGGGTGCCCCGGCCGCCCCATCCCGTGCGCGCTGTGCCACCGCGCCTACCATCACAACTGCCACCAGCCCAAGCTGCCCAAGGTACTCAGCCCGCCTACTATACAGGGTGCCCCGGCCGCCCCATCCCGTGCGCGCTGTGCCACCGCGCCTACCATCACAACTGCCACCAGCCCAAGCTGCCCAAGGTACTCAGCCCGCCTACTATACAGGGTGCCCCGGCCGCCCCATCCCGTGCGCGCTGTGCCACCGCGCCTACCATCACAACTGCCACCAGCCCAAGCTGCCCAAGGTACTCAGCCCGCCTACTATACAGGGTGCCCCGGCCGCCCCATCCCGTGCGCGCTGTGCCACCGCGCCTACCATCACAACTGCCACCAGCCCAAGCTGCCCAAGGTACTCAGCCCGCCTACTATACAGGGTGCCCCGGCCGCCCCATCCCGTGCGCGCTGTGCCACCGCGCCTACCATCACAACTGCCACCAGCCCAAGCTGCCCAAGGTACTCAGCCCGCCTACTATACAGGGTGCCCCGGCCGCCCCATCCCGTGCGCGCTGTGCCACCGCGCCTACCATCACAACTGCCACCAGCCCAAGCTGCCCAAGGTACTCAGCCCGCCTACTATACAGGGTGCCCCGGCCGCCCCATCCCGTGCGCGCTGTGCCACCGCGCCTACCATCACAACTGCCACCAGCCCAAGCTGCCCAAGGTACTCAGCCCGCCTACTATACAGGGTGCCCCGGCCGCCCCATCCCGTGCGCGCTGTGCCACCGCGCCTACCATCACAACTGCCACCAGCCCAAGCTGCCCAAGGTACTCAGCCCGCCTACTATACAGGGTGCCCCGGCCGCCCCATCCCGTGCGCGCTGTGCCACCGCGCCTACCATCACAACTGCCACCAGCCCAAGCTGCCCAAGGTACTCAGCCCGCCTACTATACAGGGTGCCCCGGCCGCCCCATCCCGTGCGCGCTGTGCCACCGCGCCTACCATCACAACTGCCACCAGCCCAAGCTGCCCAAGGTACTCAGCCCGCCTACTATACAGGGTGCCCCGGCCGCCCCATCCCGTGCGCGCTGTGCCACCGCGCCTACCATCACAACTGCCACCAGCCCAAGCTGCCCAAGGTACTCAGCCCGCCTACTATACAGGGTGCCCCGGCCGCCCCATCCCGTGCGCGCTGTGCCACCGCGCCTACCATCACAACTGCCAC
Organism: Lathronympha strigana; assembly: GCA_949128165.1. NCBI lineage: Eukaryota > Metazoa > Arthropoda > Insecta > Lepidoptera > Tortricidae > Lathronympha > Lathronympha strigana. The sequence continues at coordinate 7,435,610 of OX421926.1, read as the reverse complement.
CAGCCCAAGCTGCCCAAGGTACTCAGCCCGCCTACTATACAGGGTGCCCCGGCCGCCCCATCCCGTGCGCGCTGTGCCACCGCGCCTACCATCACAACTGCCACCAGCCCAAGCTGCCCAAGGTACTCAGCCAGCCTACTATACAGGGTGCCCCGGCCGCCCCATCCCGTGCGCGCTGTGCCACCGCGCCTACCATCACAACTGCCACCAGCCCAAGCTGCCCAAGGTACTCAGCCAGCATATTCTAGAACAATCTTACGCTAATTAACCTTTTTTTAATACTACGACGGTGGCAAACAAGCATACGACCCGCCTAATGGTAAGCGGTCACCGTAGCCTATGGACGCCTGCGCGTTGCCTACCCTTTAAAAACTTTAACACTTGTGAGTTTGGGATCGTCGACATTCGGACAGCACGAAAATGTCAAAACTGAAGTTGAACTTTATTAGTGTTCATTATGGTCTATGTTGCTCTGTGTAATTGACCTATAAATTCGTCTTTGGCGTTGAATCCGCGGTGCCAATATATACGTCTTCGGCGTGAAAAAGGTCAAGAATGACCCGCTTTCAGAGCATGAGTAATGCAAACCTTGATTATTTTGTATCCGCAGAATCCTCGGGGCAAGTGGTACTGCAGTGAATGCATCGGCCGCGCCCCCGCCAAGAAGCCACGCAACACTAAAAAGAAGGACAACAAACATAAAGACGTCAACACGAGTGTGGACTCCGACCAGAACATGGTGCCTAGGTGAGTGTGAAGCTACCAAGACTCTTTCGAGTCTCTTCACTTCAAGGAACACAGGGGTGGGGGGGGGGGAAGAGTCGGCATACGTATTATTTTAAGCTAACATGGTCATAATGGAAACGGGATAATTACCATGTATGTTTGTTTTATTGAGCACCCGATATTTCGATACTGTTGCACGCGTCATGTTCACGGAGTAAACTGATGAGCTGCGAGTTTTTATTTTATTTGAGTTTTTTACCATGTTAGCTTAAAATCTTATATTGACTTAGTTCAGATCCTAAACTAAACCGTTGACGAAAAACCCGTTCTATGTATATAATTATAATAATGTGTAGGTACGGTCGGCTACATAAGTATGTAGTGAGTGTACTACGCCTCATCCACACACTAGTATAGTCTCATTATATAAGCGCATGTTAGTGTTATTTTAGACAGAATAAACCTATACTCCAGCCAACGTGTTTCCATTAACGTCCCACATCACAATATATATGCATCTGTATTCAATTATGATCCTTCTTCCCCTGTAATAAGTTCCGAAGTGTATAGATATTGACGTGACTACAAAATACGAAAGTTTACTGTTACAATTTCCACAGTTTTGGAACGCAGAGTAGGGTACTTTACTTAGGTTTTGTTATAAAGTTCCACATGTAATAGCACAGCGTAGGGATGTATTCCATACAGTGAGGTAACTTCATACACGGCCAGCGGCTCGGCTCGGTGCTCGTGCTGAGGCTCAGGGTTGTCAAAAACTATGCGAAAGATATTACAGTCTGATTGGCAAACTAATTTCCATTTTACACCCCTTAAAACAGACATTTCCTCACCGCCTCCTTCCCCGCGCGCCCCCCATCGATGACCCAGAAATCGGCGGAGTTAACCCACTGTATAGAATACATCCTTACACTGTGGTAATAGCTAAGATATATCATCATCATCGCTGTGTCCGCAGTCCCGCGCCGTCGCACGCGTCGACGTCGACGGTGGCCGAGGACGCGTGCGAGGCCGCGCCGCCCGAGCCGGAGCCCGAGCCGGTGCCGGCGCCGCCGCCCCTGCCTCCGCCAGGTAAGATAACATAAGATAAAATCATTTATTCTTAGTACCCATACAGAAAAAAAACAAGAAATAATGCATCTCAGCAGTAGTATAGTCTAAAGCCTTTGAACTGAGCTCGTAAACTTACAAAGGCATTACACTTGTTTAAACTTTCACGATTTTCACACATTATAAATTTACTAAAACGCGGCTTAATCGTGTACAAAGGCATTGTGTATACATACAATAGTATTGTCTACATTTATATTCGTAACCGCCAAATAGGTAATAACAAAACAGGTTAGAGGTAAATTACATGCATATTGCATTTTTATCTCTTGTAGAATGAGAGAAAAAAAAAAAAGACGTTTACTTAGCACTTTACATTTATTTGTGTGATGAACACAGATATTTGTTCGTGAGTCATGAATGTTTTCTATGTATTTGTATATTATATATATCGTTGTCTAAGTAGTAACATAAGCCTTCTTGAGCTTACTGCGGGACTTAGTCAATTTGTGTAAGAATATCCTATAATATAAAATAAAAAAAACTAGAAAACAATACAATACTCTTTATTGCACACCTCACACAGATGAAATACAGTTACAAGAGAAAAAAAAAAAAAAAAAAATGACGTTTATTTCAGGCAAGCACCCATATCAAAACATACAAAAATAAAAATAAAACAATAAAATCTTAATAAAACTAAAAAGTTGTAAAAGTCTTTTATACAAAAATAATACACTTAGCTTAGACAGACTCTAATCTCGATGTATGTTACCAGTGCCCCCAGACTTGCAGGAAGACGGCCCGCCGCCGGAAAAACGGCGCGCGCTGCAGTACGTCGGCGGGAACGGCGCCTTGCAACACGACGCCGACGCCGTGGACGGTACGAACGGTTTGTTGAACTCAATAACTACTGTATTCACTCACCAGGCGGCGCCACTCATGCGTGGATCCTTGCGTGATTAGTATGAGGTTTTATGGCGCGAAATTTTAAAATAGGTTTTAATTAAAATAGGTACATTAAATTCTATCAATTTTTCAGTGATGTGTAGGTTCTGTGTTTTCCACGTTTCCAATGACAAATTTACTGAAAATGACATATAATCTCTTTTCTTAGGACCCACGGTCCACTAGCGCCCCTAGCGGCGTATTCATTCACGGTAATCCTCATTCAATCATTCATTACACAGACTACGCATACACCGGCAGTGTTGGTAGTTCTGTGTATGAATTTGACACTTAATGCTTACGTCAGTAAGCTCTTTTTCGTACGAAATATTTATCGTTTGTATCATCGTCAATGCAAAATTGTTCGTTAATGTCATTCTGACGATTTTTTGACGTTTTTGTACTGGTTTGCGTGTCTATTTCTTATCATATGGCCTTATTACACAAAGCGGGATGACGTTCGTTATACCGTACCCCCTAGCTTTAGGAACTATTAAGAATTAATGGATAATTTAAATCAAATATTTTTTTATAATAATTATTACTTGTATATTTCAGGAATCGAACCCGACACGGAGAATGTGCCGCTGCTCTCTCGAGCTAAGAAAGAAAAACACAACACGAAGAAACATCAGAAAGAACAAGTGAAAGAACTTCAAAGTTGCAAGTAAGTCGTGTCTCTTACAAAAATAGTCCCTGCGGGCCTAAGATGGTTATCCACGAATGTCATAAGATAATGCTATAAGTTGATAAACTGACAAGTTGCACGGATAGCGCGACGGTGACAGCTGCCAAATGCAAAGACATTTGACAGAACTTTTTAAAATTATCAGAAATTGTCAGAACGTGCCGACAGACTATCGTCTTATCCAGCAATTATCTGGATATCAGCTTGACATCACATTTCACCAACGCTCTCCAAGCTGACCGGTTTTGGGCTTGGTGCATGCTGGCTTGTTACGTTGCTTTAGTCGCCGATGTTATTCTGGCAACCCAACGCCATACGGTCTCTCCTCCTTGCCATTTTTTCTGTGAGTATAAGTTTTTCAAAACTCTCTGAACCAGCTGTGTTCAGGTGGCTGAAGAAACTAAGTACGCGTTGGGTGCAAACGGTAGAGAGTCTCGTCTCGTTTTAATACCAAGCTCAATGAGGATAGACGTATTTGTACGGCGTTCAGTCCATGAGATCGCTACGTAGGCGCTAGTTTTTTACGAAAGCGACTGCCATCTGACCTTCCAACCCAGAGGGTAAACTAGGCCTTATTGGGGTTGGTTCGGTTTCTTTGCGATGTTTTTGTTATTATTGATAATAGAAATTTCGTAGATAACACTTTTTTAAATCTATCACAATTTTCACACATTATAAATTTACTGAAATCGTGTAAAACTGTGAAAACTAACCTCCGACGTTTCAAGGGCGTCATTGTACCCATCGATATAGGAAGTCCCTACCAGTCAAGGAAATTGGCTCCAGCGATTCCAATGTCTGTTTATAATTAAAAGCTTCTATTATAACTATCACTACATAGTATAAAACAAAGTCGCTGTCTGTATGTATGTATGCTTAAATCTTTATAACTACGCAACTGATTTTAATGCGGGTTTTTTTAATAGATATTCAACAGGAAGGTTCACATGTATAACAATAACCCGTGTGAAGCCAGGGCGGGGCTACTATCTCTAAAGCAGAATGTAACTAACGAACCTAATTTTCTCCACAGATACTTGCTGCTAGAGATGGAATGTCACGAACACGCGTGGCCGTTCCTTCTACCCGTTAACACCAAGTTGTTCCCGCAGTACAAGAAGGTCATTAAGTGTCCCATGGACATGTCTACTATTAAGAATAAATTGCGGGACAACACGTGAGTATTTATTTATTTAAAACTTTATTGCACAATACAAATGGCACAAATGGCGGACTTAATGCCTTAAGGCATTCTCTACCAGTCAACCAGAAAAATTAAGTCGGTGCAGGGACTTTCGTGTTGAACGGACTTGATTTACTTACTACTACAAAAAAAAGCTATATTCATAAACATACACAAATACATATACACATAAACATACATCTTATCTTATCTTAGCCTTTTTATCAGAACATGCAGAAATTTTAAGTTTTTAGTATTCCAGTATATCTCTCTTCCTTATCCTCTGCATGTCTGTTTGCCAATCGGCAAAGGCCTCCTCCAGCCTTCTCCATTCATTCCTGTTGTGCGCCACTCTGTTCCAAGTTACTCCAGCAACCAATCGAATGTCATCATCCCATCTCTTCAATTGAGAGCCAACTTTCCTTTTACAACCCCTTGGGTACCATTCTGTTATACGCTTGCTCCATTTCTTCATTTCATAAACATACATATACCTACATATATATGCCTTATGTACCTTGTGTGAACCATTAAGAGGACCATATAGAAAGCTTGTCAAGAAAGTGCTTGCGCAGCATGCGCTTGAAGGTGAACTTGGCCCGAGCTTGCCTGATAGAGAGTGGGAGAACGTTCCAAAGTCTAATTGCCTGGACGGTGAAAGAATTTGTCATAAAACCAGTTCGATGGCGAGGGACTGTTAGCTTAAGGCTACGAGAAGAACGGAGATCAGTGCCAGAACGGGGGGTTAAAAATTTGAATTTAGAACGGGGATACTCTGGGGCAGATGGGTCAAACAAAATTTAATAGAGAGTGCAAAGAATACGAAGAGATCTACGCTCGCTAATGGGGAGCCAGTTAAGTTAAGAGTATTTTGTATAATGTGACCATAGACACTTGCTGCTACCGACAAGCTATTACCGCAGTTACAATAGGTCATTTTAATATATAGGTCATCAACAACTTTTTTTTACACAAATCAAATCATTTTATTTAATATTTTATGATTTGTTATTAAAATAACACTACTATATAAATAAATAAATATTACAGGACATTCTTACACAAAGGCTTGTGTAACACAAGCCTTATTTAGCTTACTGCGGGACTAAGTCAATTTGTGTAAGAATGTCCTGTAATATTTATATATTTATTTAGTTTAGTATAGAGATTTCAAATTTAGGTACTTATTTACTTTATCTTCTACAGATACAAATGCAAGGAAGAATTCGCGTCGGACGTCCGTCTAATATTCAGCAACTGCGAGGTTTTCAACGAAGACAACAGCCCAGTTGGAAGAGCTGGTCACATCATGAGGGACTTCTTCGAAAGTCGGTGGGAACAGCTTTAGATGCTCTTAGTACGTCTTGTTAATAATAACATATGCGTGGACAGCTTTAAAAATGACTTAAAAATTTGGTTGTGAATGGGCGTTTTTGTTGTAGAAAAAAGCATTTGAATTTTCATGTGTTCTATTCAGAATCGTGAACTCTTTCCATCCTAGTAGGAGAAAAAGTGACCCATGTTTTTTTCCATTTCGCCACCATTTTTTCAAACATCTTGAAAATTTATAAAAATTTAAGACACTTTCTACTACTAGGATTGAAAAAGCTCGCGATTCGGGGTAGAAAACATTAAAAAAATAAGTTTAGCAAAAAATGATTTTCTACACCAAAAACTTAAACACCCGAATATGATATAACGACGACATATAGTAGACACTAACCGTCTTATTCATAAAAACTTAACAGACCACATTAATTTAAATATGTTTGTCCCTTTTTAACAAACGCAAATGTCAAACTGACAGATAAGGACAAACGACAAATTGGTTAACGGAGGTTTGATGAGCGCTTATGAATAACGGCATTAGTGTGCATGGATTTTAATGTTGGAGACTGCGTAAGTGTAATATTAAACGGCAATCTTCTATGAAATAGGGATGACGACTAGGTTGAAAAACTATCATTCTAATTAGTCCGTCAGTTAGATTATCGAAAATGATTACTTGATTAGACAAGTATTATTCCTTTTTCAATTTAACTGAAATTGACGAAGATAAAGAGCATCAAAGTTCGGGGGTGGGGGTTGGTGGCGTCACTACTAGGTAAGAATTTTACCTAATAGTGGCGTTACGCGAAACTTGAACGCATTGTATTTTCGTAATTTTTTATTTGACGAACAAAGGAAAAAATACGTGTACAACATTTTTTAATAATGTAAAAGACGGACTAAATAGATTTTTTAGTCGTCTAGCCTATTATGACGTTTACACTTTCAAAGTCTGTGCTATAAAAATCTGTGCCAACTTAGCTTAGACTAGCCTGTGAGAAAAAACCTTCGGATTTTAGAAAGAGACAGGTATAACCTGTAACACGAGTTAAAGCGGGTCAGCAATGTTCGCTTCGCTTATTAGCGCCGAAATCCGAAGGTTCATAAACGGCTCACTTCTCAGAGTTGATCTTAACTTAAACGCGATTAGGCGTATGGTACAGTCGCCATCAGATATATAGGAGCGTCCGAGGCGTTCAAAATGTCTGAACAAGCGCTCTAACGTCTTGACAATAGAGGCGTGTTCAGATATTTGTGAACACCTCGGACGCTCCGATATATCTGATGGCGACTACCACAGACGATTATAGACTCCTCATTATAGAAGCGTGAGGTCACCGCACGCAATTTTACTGCTCGGTCGGATCCGCCATTTTGTGGCTAACAAATTGATCAAACAAAATGGCGTCAAATTCGAAACAAATAGAAAAACGCTGATAAAACACTGATTATGAAATTTCAGTGTGTTAAACAGTATTATTAACTCAAAAGGGAAACAAACGGTGATAATCATCAAATCTATATCTCTTTTTAGTTAATAAATAGACAATTTTCTATAGAAATGAGGATTTTGGCATCTTTTTCAACTGATAAATTTATTAGCTAGCTAGACTATAATAACTATTTGTGACATTTATCTGGCTCTGACAAAAATAATATAAATAATTTAAAAGGTCATCGATTTTTTTACTATTTTGTTCTTATCTGCTTTTAAATCTTTTTGAAAGGAAGACAGTTTAAAACTTTCTAATCACTTATATGCATACTAAAGTATAATTTATTACATTCAGACATTTAAAATCAGACTTAAGAATTTAAGATATGCTTGAACAGATTTGGAAAGAAAACTTAAAAGTTCAATGACCTTTTAAATTCTCTAAAAGGAGACGAGAAACATTCCAAACAAAATTGGATTCTATAAACACGAGCATAGGTCTCAAATTCGTACGGACGCGAATCTCAAAGGGAGAATGTGATTATTCTATATACAACGCACACATATAACGTTGTTTGAGTGTATTTAATATGTAGACTGTACATAGTAGTGACTAATGATAGAATAAAAAAGTATTAAATAGAGTTCTATTTTTAAGCATAGAGAAGATAGATTATTGAATGTCGTCTTTTTAATTTGTGCTTGCATCGAAGCAGTATTTACCCGTTGGGTATTTTTTTAAATGGAAAATTTTCTCGGTGGCCAGTCTTAGGGAGGTGTAAATGTATTAATGGATGTGTAAAAAAATTAAAAAGTAAAAGTTGTCTATTTCAAATTTCGTAGACGGCAGTTATTATTAGAATAGGGTTAGGATAGAGACGGAAGTAATTTAGTTATACTGCCGCGGGGAACTAGCTAAACAGGTTTTGATACAGTTTCTACTTAATTAAATCGGACTATTATACATATCGCGGCGAATGGCGATCCCTATGACATCTGTCAACAATGTCATTTTTTGACAAATAGTGTATTGAACTGACAGCTGTCATACGGATCAACATTATCTACGAGGGGTTTAAGTAAAATTTTAAAACAGTAGCCATGTTTTTTTGATTTCGGTGACGTTATGAAATATATATGCTATGATTTGTCTTTCAAATTGCTTATCCATAAAATTCGACATAGATCTGTTTCAGGGATACTTTTTAAAAACATGGTCAGTTTAAAGTTATAAAATGACAGGTGTTTGTCGCGGCCGCGAGATACTGATGATTTTAACTGACATTTGGTTTGACAGTTCTCCGCGGTAGCGTAGGCAAGGGCCTAACTTATGACAGAAAATGTCAAATTGTGACAGTTATGACAGAAAATGTCAAATTGTGACAGAATATGTCAGAATGTGACGGAATATGTCAAAGTGTGACAGAATTGAGAAGGCGCAGCGACGGTTCTGTAATAGACTCGATTTTTATGTATTTTCGAAAGTGATATTGACAGTATGTTAACTAACAGATGTTTATTATGAACATAAAACGGGTGTATCGTGAATGTAGTTATATACCTTAATATACCGACGTTTCGATACAAGTTTCATGTGTCATGGCTTTTTGCTCGATTTTGAATTTTATTACGACAATTATGACGACATAACTATGACATTAATAAAAGTCAGTCAAATTGAATCTTTTCCACACCAAAGACGGATTAACCAATCGCAAACCACAGAGCAACATAGACCTTAATGAACGCTCATAAAGTTCAATTTCAGTTTGGCACTTCGGTGACTTGGTGAAAGCGTTTGTATTTAAACATGGCGCCGAAACCGTTATTAATTTGACATTAGAATGGATATCAAGTCGGTTTACTATGTATTTTAAATATGTTAGTTAATATACTGTGAATACTTATTTATTTACACTTGTCATTTTTAACTTTTTGTGTATTAAAATTTGCTATAGTTTTGTCATGTTCATGATATATTTATTTTCAAGCCCATTAACTATTTTCGTTTGTTCTCACATTGAGAAACATTTGTGTACTTTACATTTTTAAGATTTTTAAAGCGCTTTTTTAATCAATTTTGTGTAAATTTTGTTTTTGCTGGCAAAGATTTTGATTTAATAATGTTGTCAGCCTAAAGCCGCTATGTCTTAAGGATACAAGCATCCTTTTCTTTCTACCAAAATTAGAGAGAGAGATAGATGCTTCACCTTTGACAGCACTTCTGTTCGTTCCAAGGTCACATTTTTTTGTAAAAATGCAACTAATAGTCATTTCGATTTATTTTTAATTTATTTTTAGAAGTTACGTTTACGTTTTTTTACTGGTGTTAAGCCGGGCAAAATTTTGTACTTATGCTATAGTTATCTGGCCATTTCATGTATGAAAAATGTATGAGATTGTAATTAAAATTATTCCATGAAATATGGAATGAGTTCAACACATTTTTTTTACAATAAGTACCTATGTCAAATTGTAAACATTTTATTTTTATTAACATCAATTTTATCTGGCAAAGTCGAAATGTACAAGGCGTTACTCAAAAACGTTTCAAGCTTAAAAATAATAATTGCAATGTGCCAATTAAACATTAATTAAAAATATTAAAACTCTTAAAAGAATAGTACTTGAAATATTTTTGAGTTATGTCTTACTAAAATCACAATTTATTCGACTCATCGTTTTTTTTTTTTGGGAATTCGTGACTTGGCGGTTAAGTATACTTTATCTCTCATAGAAAAAGCGGATATAAACAGTTTGGAACACTACGCTTAAACAATTGACGCACGGCCGTCTCCCCCGCACAACCCTAGGGTTGCCTATGATTAGAAATATTATATAAAACTGCAGGCGAGGTATGTATAGGCAGCCCGTAGCAGCCCTGCCACAAGACAAAAGACAAGCGGAGTCGAGCGGAGAGTTTCAGAACTGCTAATAGTCATTAAAATTCCCATAAAAACCCTACGATCGCGAACACTGTAAACTGATCATTTTGTAACACCTATTGCAACGGCATAGGTATTGGTCTAATAGTCTAACACAGGGGTCGGCAACCAAGGGCCACATAGTTAACGAAAATGACGCGGGCCGTTTGTTAATAGTGACTTTAACATACACGTTTTTCAAAATAGTTTAGGAGGCCGCGTGTTGCCGACCGCTGGTCTAACGGCTAGCCACGGAAATAGGTGTACAATTCATAGAGCCATGAAACCCCTCAGCGGTGGGTGCGGCAGTAGTGCAACAAAGGGGTTTTATTATTATAAATTGAAAGAGAAGTCATATACTACAGAAAAAGTGACCAAGGTGAGCAGGGCTGGGATCGAACCAGCGACCTCCTGCTTTCGCGGCAGACGCCTGTAGTATCTATCTCTTTCAATTTATAATTTATATATAGTAGAGTGCCTACTTAAAAACTTACATTTATTATGAATAATAAATGATTTAATTCATGTTTTACATTTGTATGGTTTTATTATTAGTTAAATATGTGCAATTTATAGAGCTCTGAGTTTGATGTGATATAATAGCTCATTATATACCTGTTTAATTAGAATATAACATTGCCAGACGTTTATTGAGGGAAAAGTGGTGCCAGGAGACGTCCAAGGTGCGGTAGTGCCAAAGTGTCTCATATATGGGCCTATACTTTCTCATCAGAGTAGACCTTCAAAATGTGTGCAAAAATACAGGCGCAAATATTCAGACAAAGAGCAACTATCACAACCACCGCTGATCAGCGGCCAGGCTCCCGGATTATTTAATAATTTTATAAATTGTACACTTATTTCCGTGGCTAGCTCTCCTTCTATATGGTCAGTTGTAGAGTCTGACCAAGCTAAGGCATCCATTTTGATAGAGACCACGCTAGTGTTATTATATACGTCAAACTTCGAGGAAATGACGTTGACTGAACATATTCACAGTGTTCCAAGCGTTTTCACGGCTTATTGCCACGGCTCAGGAAGCCTGGGGTCCGCTTTGGCAACTAATCCCAAGATTTGGCGTAGGCGATACTTTTACGACTCCTTACAAGGCCTAGTCTACCCAGAGGGTAAACTAGACTTTGTTAGGATTAGTCCGGTTTCCTCACGGTTCCTTTACCGATTGGTAAATATTAAATTATATTTCGTACATAAGTACCGAAAAAACTTATTGGTACGCGTCGGGGTTTGAACCCGCGACCTTCGGATTGAACGCTCAAATTCATAGTCTAGAGTAAAACCACGTTATCTCTTAGCAAATAAACTGTCAAACTCTAAAGTCTTATTTTATACTTCTATAGAATCATGACGTATGAATTATACACTTTCAGTCTTTGTTATCAAAATATATGCAAACCTAGCTTAGTCAAGACTCGTTGCTGTTTTTATATGTATTCCATTGTTTTTATACCATATTCGAAACGAGAAATGTCTAGTTTATAACTTTGCCAAGATATGTATAGCAATCTCAACTCTACTGCCAGAGTGTAAAGTCGATTTTTGAATGTCGGAATTCGGGCGATACTAGCGGCAAGCGGATGAGATGTGAAACTATTTTTACGATTTACTTTTTACTATAGAATAGTAATTAGTCATTGTTTTTAGTAAACCATTTTCGTCGTAGATAAGGCTCTAATGTTATAGTGTAACCCCTATTACATTGTATGCCGTTATTAAATTTAAAAATAAACCTTTATTACTCCACCGACTAAATTCTGTTAAAAATAAAAGTATTTTTTTAATAGTTTCATGTTTTATCGCAATTGGCGCTAGTGTCGTTTTTCTGTTCACTGTAAGACCCGATTTAAAACTACAATTTCACACTTAATGATCATATCATTTTGGCCAACTGTAAGTTGTAGTTTGACATGTCAGTGTCAAATGTCAAATGTCATTTTGACAGACATGAAGCGTATTTTGGAATAGTCCGAGTTGTATGATAGGTACGAATGTGTTATGTGTGCATCGGTTGATTTTAACTATAAATGAATATATAAATTATATACGAATAAAATAAATAATTTTGGAAGCACTCTTGTTTTGTTTGATTTTTGATAATCCATTTTTAAAACTGCGTAGGTACACTCCCAATAAGAGCTACCGTATTGTCGCTCACCAGGCGGCGCCACTTATGCGTGGGTCCTATTGTCAATATGAGAGAATTGTCAAAGTGACGTTTGAAATGATACCGCAGGATCCACGGTCCACTAGCTCCCCTAGCGGCGAATTGACCCGCGGTAATCCTCATTGGAACCCAAAGTCCTTTTAGTAACTGTGTAACAGAAAAAAAAGTATATAAAGTGAGGGGTAACACCAGTTATCTTGTCAAATAGTTCATTATATTCTTAAACAAACAGGTCTTACTGCTCGCACTAATGCGAAAGATAAAATATACAATGTTGCCTGCTAAAGCTCAGTGGCGCCCTCTGTAAATATCAACTTTTTCTGTCACTGCACTACACTAAATAGTCAAACTTCGAACATTTATAATTTTCGTTTGAAGTTCAGTAGTACATTATTGGCGAGGGACGGAAAGTAAGGTATTGACTTACGAGGTGGTTGCGCTTTGTTGGCATAGCCGAGGTCAGGCGACCTATGTCCGACCCTCGGTAGATATAGTGCTTTTCTGAAACATGCGCGGCCACCGGCGACCAGCGGCGTGTGGGGCGGGGTCCCCGGGGCCAGTCGGCCATTTATTCCCTAGGAATAAAATAAACCATACAAATTCCGTTATTGTTAGAGAATTTGATACTTTACGTCTTCTATTTGCGAACAAAATGCGACCATTTATATGAAGATTTATATGAAGCCTGCAAATGCATTTCCAACCGAGTCAAGTATAGTGCTTTTCTCTAAAATGGTGCAAATAAGCCAAAACCTGATACAATCGAAACCTTCAATATCATACCTACTTGCTGCTGTTGTGGTGGCGGGCGTTCCGGTCACCCATTAAAAAAAATGTTACTCCAGCCGCCGCCAGTACCAGCTTTTAGGGGGCACATTGCCTGATCGCTGCTATGATTGGAAAATTCATCATGAAGACCACACCTATGGTACCTGTTGGCCAAGCCCAACTGAAACAGGGTTACGGCATGTTCTTAGGGAAATTGGAAACAGAATAATCCTGAAAGCAAAGCTCCAGGTAGGTACTGTAAAAGCGAACGGCCATTATATGAATACATTGAAACAAACTGACAATTTTGCAAAATAAAGCATTAGAAAATGTAATAAAAAAGCGCGTAGTAAAAAAAATACTAATATGCTTGTTTTATTTTATTTCCATACAACAAATCTTAAATAAGCCAAGAACCCGTATGAAGAGGCTGAATGTACATACCTACAAGCCTTTGCCTACAAATGCCCTTCTTAAAATAAAAATAAAGTAACTGTCATGTTCTAAAATCGGTACTATATTCAATCAAAGGCCTTTAAGTCTGTAATAGACTATGAAAACTAGCGTTTTGCATGACTATGTAAGCCAATGCGGGAGCGGCAGGAACAACCGCACACAAGGCATGTGTATTGTGTCTGTGGTGAACTGGTGTCAGGGTGATGACGCTTAGCTCGTTTATCTGCCCGTGTCTTAACTTAACCCCTCGTATGCGTCCTGTAAAATAAGATAATTGAAAAGGTGACCTTGACACTTCCAACAATCGAATCGAATTCCTGCGCACGGATACGTGTCTAAGCATAAGATGGGTTAAACCATATTAGACAATACAAAACTATGGTAGTATTGACAATTACATTAACATTGTTATTTTGAGTTTGTAATGAGCCTAGTTGTCACTGAAACGGGGTTTCGTGCCATCACTCATGAAATGACTTACCAACCGGAAGCAACAAATAAAGGAAAAAAAAATGGTGTTTCCAGGGCATGTGCTTGAGGGTAAAGACATCCTCCATGGTGACATGACATTTTTAAGAGAGGTATGGGCACAGTGGATGCATATCGTTAGTTGATGCACAACGAATGTCGTCTCGCTCAAATCTGGAGCAGAGCCCATCTGGGGAAGTACCTCCACCTTAGAGAAAACCGCAGTTTAATAACACTAGACCCTACTCATAGTGTTGTGTTTCTGTTGGTGAGTAAGGTCGCCAGAGCTCCAAGAGGATTCACTGTGTTGACAGCTGGGGACCCACGAAGCAAAGCTTGCCCTTTAAGATGTCAACACAGCGAATCCTCCTTTTTTAAGGGTCAGCAACGCGCATGTGTCACCCCTGCAGTTGCAGGCGTCCATAGGCTACGGTGACCGCTTACCATCAGGCGGGCCGTATGCTTGTTTGTCACCGTCGTAGTATTAAAAAAATGACCTATATTATCAAAGCCCGAGTGGTCTGCTAATCCCATGTGACAGCGACGGCGGCGTACAGGACAACCGTGATTGTAAGCAGATTTTTATGTTTCAATACTGTTCAACAAAGGCTTATTCAGTGTCTAAAACCTCAATCTTTTTATATTCAATTTTGTAAGTAACTAGGTGGTGCCCGCGACTTCGTCTGCGCAATACCTTTATAAATTGTAGCCTATTGTGTTATTCTGATGTAGGTACCTATAAGCTATATTATTGTAAAGTTTCATTAAACTCCATTCAGAATTATAAATTGAAAGAGATGTCAGTGAGCAGGGCTGGGACCGACCCAGCGACCGCCTGCTTTCGCGGCACCCTCACTGCCCTCGCGGGCCTGCTCACCGGGAACCTTGGTCACGTTTTTCTGTAGTATGTGTATGACATCTCTTTCAATTTATAATTTGTATATAGTAGTGTGACTACTTAAAAAAAAAACAACATGACATCGTATCGCTGGTTCGATCCCAGCCCTGCTCACCGGGGACCTTGGTCAGTTTTTCTGTAATATTCAATATATATATTCAATTTCATTTATTCACGACCAACTGGGATCAATTTGTTATTTACAAAAATATTTTAATATTAGTACATTCAATTAAATAAAATTATATATTATATTATTATACTATTAATTTTAACAGAACAAAAACAAAACACAACAACATTAAATAACTACATGTTTCTGCGCACATGGGCCATGCAGCAGTTATTCACATACAGGCTATCAACCCTGTCTGCGATCATGGCTAGGATGCTGTTGGAGCTGGCTCGTACTCTGCGCACCAGGGACGCGGCTCGCTTGCGCATAGTGGCGTAGAAACAGTCTACCCGCGCTTCCGCAAACATCCCTGACGCGCTACAGAAACGAGGCAGCCCCATCAGCACCCTAAAAGCACTTACTGTTGTTGTTGTACTGAACGCGCAGAGCGCTGTACCGCTTATGAGTATAGTCCGCCCACAGGCTGCTTGTGTAGAAAGTCGTGCAATAAGCTCTGAATAGAGTGATTTTGACTGGTTTGGAGCACATAGCAAACCTGCGGGCTATCATATTTGCTCTGACGGACAGCGCTCTGCGCTCGCTTGCTTGTAATATATGACATCTCTTTCAATTTATAATGTTTACATTGTTTACTGCAAAACCTTTACAAAACCATACATCTCAAAGCTGTCAGTATAAACAGTTTCAATTTTATCCGCAGCGAGCGCAGTAATCGATTCGGCTACTCCTTCCACCCGCTATGCACGGTCCCAATACCCGGCCATATAGTGGGTATGTCCGCCGGGCATCCACCAGACAAATTTATCATACATTGAATGGCAGATCCGGCGGATCACGTATTTTTATCACAATAGGCGTGGTATGTTACATGTGACGATTGACGATCCGACAATTCAGCCTCCCGCAATGACGGCGCCGGATTGCTCGAATCAGCCTGCTTCGTCGCGCGCGTCCCGTTACCTACGCCGGTCTCGGGCAGTGATGCCCGAGCCGCGAAGGTGACAACACTTCTTTGTCTGTACGATGATGACTGCCCGACGCAGTCGAAACATGTCACGCCTATTGTGATAAAAATACGTGAGTGTTAACCGTTGCAATTTAATATCAGTATGACTCACGAAAGTTTAAATTATATGTTTCTATGTTTATTCGTACATGTATATACATATTACTTATACATACAAACATTCGTGATAAGTACACAAATAAATGCCAGGGGTTGAACCCGGGACACCAAGTACTAACATAACAACCCACCGTCTATGCCAAGTTTCCTTTTAATAACACAAACTGTAAAATTCATAATTTCATAGAAGTTTGACGTTTAAAATAACACTTTAAACTTCATTTTCTTGGAATAGATAACGCGGTTTGACTCTAGGTGCTTCCAATATTGTTTAGTTTGGGATTTAATTAATTTTATTAGTTCCAACAAAACATTAGTAAACATTTCTGACGATAACCAATTACATTTTTCATAATTAACAAGACAACATATAGGACATTAAATAATTAAATTAAAGGTTCCCACTACTTTTCAACTAAACGGTAATTTGATGGCCCATCAAATCCCAACAGAACTTTCTCAAAAACCTTGTTTACAAGCTACAAGCTTTCTTTTAAAGCTCAGAATCAGTGCAGCGAAGCGAAAAGTAACTGTGGAAAGTCGTCGAGGAAGCCTGCACGTTCAGTTAAGCCTTAGTCGCGCTCAAGGCACGGCGGCGTCGTCCGCGTCTCGAAAAAAAAACTTTTAAAAAAACAAACGCGCGCGCTCTCGGCTGTCAAAAAAAGGTTCTTTATCCTAGCATCAGTTTTAGTACAGTTAAATAATTGTGACAATGACTTGGTGATTGTGACGTAAACAGGTGAATATAACATTGACTTCAATGCACCGTTGCTGACCCTAAGTTTGCTAACGGTCTTTAATTTACCGCGCACATAAATTAAGGAATTCCAACTAATCCAGTTTAAATTGAGTTTAAGTTGTAATTATAAGTGATTAAAGTGTGGTTATTAAGTAGTGGAAACCGTTTCTGCTACTGTATAAAATGAAACTATAATTAGAAGACTTGCAGTTTTTGCCCCTGCTCAGTCACTGTAGGACTAACGGCCCTGTAATCATAGGTTGTTGCTCTTCCTACAGACTTGAACGCTTAAAGCAAGCGAAACAAGCATTTCCAGTGACATTTGCAAATCTTAAAAGTTTCACAAACTTTTTGTAAGGCGGCCGAACACGTTCTATTTATAAACGAATGATCTGATAAAAACCTTTTTAAGTCGGGGAATCGGTACCTACAGTTTATTCTTCTTTTTAAATTCGTTTATCGAATCCATGATCATAAAATACCTGCCAACCTTTTTAATTAGTTAATTGCACAGGCGTTAATAATGTGCCGCATACGGCAAAAACTTAAAATTAGAGCTTTTTTCGAGAATAAAATGCTAAAATGTGTTGAATCGTTGAAATATCTTAAATATCTATCATGACGGCGCCTTCTTCGAATGTGGGTCAGAGAAATGACCAGTCCCGTATGGAATGTAGCCTGCACGATTTTGTGCCACAGAAAGTAGTTTTTTTTTTTCAATATTTTATTCAAATCATAATTTAAGATTGACATTTATAGAACGGGGCTAACGGTCAATCGAGGTCGCTTCGTATTTTGAATCCTTTTGAAATACGCGTCGATTAAAAGTAAGTCTTAACCGTTTGTAATAAGGTTTACTTGTGTTTGTGTGCTCTTCGGATGATACAACAGGAAAGGAGGAAAAACAAAGACGTGACATAGATAATTGGCACCAATATTTAAGTTATGCGAAAGTGAGATTGTGTCTTTGTTTGACAGTCTGTTGGAGTAATGAGTCATTTATTAATGACAAAAGAGTTCTACGACATTCTAAGTTACTTTTTATTATTAGTTGTGGTTCGCATATATTAGAACTTAAAAACTATTATCTTATCTCATCTAACCACCTGCCAAATTTCAAGACGATCCGACCAACGATACTCGAAAAAAAACGACTTTTTGCACTTAATCCACTTACTCGCTTCGCTCGGTCCTTCGAAAATTCACAAATAAATCGAGGACGGATGATGTAGTAAGATGTGTGAACTATTTCCTTTTTTTTAAATATAGGAAGGTTTGGGTTTTCATAATCAGAATCACAAGTACTATTAATTCAAAAAAGGAAAAGAGTGACCTTTTTTTTGGTCAGTTGTTTCGTAACGCATTTTTTCATACATTTTGTATGGGCCGTTACGAAACTGTCAATTTCTGAAAATGCCCAGGTACAGTTACAACCTACCACACTAACCTCAATTCCTAAAATTCCTACATACTTATGCAACGAGGTTCAGAAATTCTACTGGGTAACATTCAAAACTCTATCAAATGTCTATTTTAGCTAAGCGAGCGAAGCTCTCGCTCTGTCTAAAATAAATATATAAATATAAATAATTGTAATTGTACCGATCATGAAACACTTAAGGGCGAATTTGTACCTACTACTAAATGAGTTAAAAGTTGAAAGTCCAGTGAAAACTAGTCCAATATCACTAAATATAAACATTTCTGCAGTAACAACTGATGATTGATTCATGGTTTACTCAATGAACGAAACACATGCTGGTTTAACAAAGGAATAAACAATTGTGATGGTAAATTTAAGTTAAATCCGCTGATTTCGGGCCAACCTCCTTCGTTCCACCACCATTTCGACGAGACAGAAATGACCAAAAACCTCAATCTTCAGCAGCTGAACGACCGGTGTCAATGTTAAAATGGTTCCAAAAAGTATAAACGACTTAATACGTTAATATTACGTTTCGAGCACTTTACAGCACTCTTCACAGGCCTTAGACAATGACTAAAGATGGGTAGTTAAATAAGATTTAAAAAAAAAGTTCGAATATAAGTCAAATCGGTCGAGGGGTTGCTGAGATATAGGGGTCGCGGGTTCACGTTCGGAGCGAACCACTAAATGATGACTCACACTAGCACGGGACGGGACGGGGCGGGACGGGAAAATATGTAAATTTCTATAGAGAGAATCACGTGATGGCTCGGAGCCCTAGGATGTCACGTATTCAACAAGGCCGAAGAATTGGCAAAACGGGAACCGGATGCGTTTGACGCGCGATTGTGGTTATCCTTGGAGGACTTACTTCAATGGAAGATTTTTATTTACCTTATAGATACTCGAAGTTAAAAATGAATATTTATCTCATCTAACTGTCAAATTTTACGACAATCCGATCAGCGAAACTCGAGTTATCATAAAACAAACATACATACATACATACATACATACATACATACATACAAACGTCGGATTGTCCAATTAGACTGTGAGAACTCACTCGTTTCGCTCGCTCGCTCAATAAGGGAAAATAAAGATATATGTGCCCCTATGTGATGCAAATGGCATATTCATTGCATTGTGCAACGCGTTGCATATTTCTGATAAGAAGTATGCGGGTTCCGCGCAGCTACCTATTTCAAATTTGGTCACATTCGGTATGCAGGTGGCATTAAGGTTACATCCCAATCACTGTAGCTCATTGGATTGGATTGGAGAGGTTCCTCCCATACATTTAAACGACACCCCTTTAGAGAGGGTGACATTCGTCAAGTACTTGGGTCATATTGTTACGTCTGACTTAAAAGACAATATGGATATCGAACGGGAACGGAGGGCCCAATCAATTAGGGCAAATATGATTACGCGTAGGTTCGCACGGTGTACAAGGGAGGTAAGTAACCTTATTTAGAGCGTATTGCACCTCCTTGTACACGTGTAGCTTGTGGAGATTTTATACGCAAAGGGCCTATGGGGCCCTCCGGGTCCAATATAATAACGCGTTCCGGGTGCTGATGGGGCTGCTTCGCTTCTGCAGCGCATCGGGGATGTTCACGTCTGCCCGAGTGGATTGCTTCTATGCGACCATGCGCAAGCGATGCACATCCCTGGTGCGCCGGTTGCGGGCCAGCCCCAACCCCATCCTATGCTCAATAGCAGAGAGGCTTGATTGTCCGTATGTGAGGCGCTGCTGTGAAATGCATGTGTCCAACAGCACATGTGTTTTCTAAATATCTAGGCTAAATAATACTAACATAATACCTATAAGTACTAGTGTAAGTAAACTAACAATCTTGTATGAGTCCTTTAGTTACTCGAAATAAAATTTCATTCATTCATTCATGCTGCGACTGCAACCTTGTAAACAGCAAAAATGCGTTTGTTTTTAGTATTAAGGATGACTCGTACTAGAACGGGACGGGACGTGACCGGGACGGGACGATCTGTCAGTTTCTATAGAAAACGTCACGTGACCTCCGAGGGCTCCGAACTCGGACGTGATTCTACAGAAATTGACAAATCGTCCCGTCCCGCCCCGTCCCGTCCCGCTAGTGTGAGTCATCTTTAAGAGCTCTTAAAACATACAGGTATCGAATGGGGTCCCATTCCGGAGTTACCGTGAATCACCTGCCCGAGTTTGAACCTGTTTCTCGTTGATTGCATCTGCGTACTGAGTCATGGATGCAAATTAACTTAAACATTCGTTACTTTCTACAACGCGGACATGCAGTCCAATACAGAGGTACCATGCCTCAAAGACCTATTTAAGATTAACCTTGAAACTGGATGTCAAATTTATTTATATCCTTTTTTAAAGAATCAAATTAAATACACAAATGTCAAAAATAATACACAAAAGTCAACTTAAAAGATTATAAACAACAATAAAACATCTTTAACCTACTTAAAACATACACAGTCACACTCAACATAACAAAAATACAACATTAAAGGTACATAACGCGCTCCCGGCGCAAAAGTGCCCATTACGCTCGCCGCGTTGCTGCGTTAAACCGCAATGGACAGCCTCTTGAACAATCCAGAGCGTGGATCGTTGCTCGAAACTAGATAGATTTAGGTAGGTAACTTACATTTACTGTATATATCTTGTTACTTATATTTCAAAATAATAGTACAATGTGCATCTAGGGAGGTAAGTACAGGATTACTAACGAGAGTCTGTTAGAAGCCCGACGCAGCAGGCGGAGGGCTTTTAATTTGCATACAATATTTTTCATCACACTTGTAAGGGAAAAAACAAATATACAAATGAATCTATTTATTAAAGTTTAACAATACACAGTAAAGTTGGTTTATAGCCAAGTTTGAAGATTTGAAATAAGCCTTAGCTGATGCAAAACCTCCATAGTCTGAAGTGAAATGACGTACGATATTTTAAAACTAAACTCATAACTCCATCGGGAGTTATATTGTACTAAAATCCATAACTCCCTAGGGGACTAAATCGGCTCTAACCGCTCTATACGCCTGCGCGTTATAACACCATTACCGAGCAAGTGAGATGAAAATATAATTTCCTTTCTACAAACATTTTACCTCATATCCGCATCGTAGTTGTGATATAGTGTGGCACACAAAGTCTGACAGTAGTTTTTTTTTTAAATTGATACCTTGTGTTGCCTGTAACAGTAGCAATAAATTTAATCGTAGGTACCTAGTCCTCGCCAGACTGAACAACGTTTGTTCAGCGACTTTTAAAAACAACCTTAAAGGTTGTTAGAAGACTCAATGCACTGCGAATTTTGTCATTTTTGTACTATGACAAGACGTCAATTAGGCTGATGTTAACGTACATTGAATATAAACTATTTAGTTTCAAGTCACAATCCACCCCGGAACTTTGATGCTCTTTATATTTGTCAAATTTAGTTAAATTGAAAAAGGAAAAAATACGTGTCTAATCATTTTAGATAATCTAACTGACGGACTGATTAGAATGATAGTTTTTCAACCTGGTCATCCCTATTGTGATAACCTCCAGTAAACAGAAGCCAGGAGTCTAGGATAGCAACGACCGCATGCTAACGGCACTTCCCGACCAACCAGTTCTGCATCGCTCTGCGCAAAGATGAAACATATCGTTATCTTATGCAGATGTAACAGGTTTAGTTTAACCTCTCCTTCCTAGTGCTTTCCAGGCTTACAAAACGGCCCAATTCCCGCTTTTGGTACCTATGTTTTTTTATACTACAACGGTGACAAACAAGCATACGGCCCGCCTGATGATGAGCGGTCACCGTAGCCTATGGACATGCGCGTTTCCAACCTTTAAAAAAATACTCAAGCTACCATGGTAAGTACCTATATAGGTACTTACCAGGAGTATCTATAACTTAACCAAGAGTCGTTAGCGACTACGCGATTCAAAAGTATTTCTAACTCGCTCCCGCCTAAGAAGTCTAAGAACGAGCAATGTCTCAACCATGAGTTACTATATGTAGATTTCGAATGATATATTTCGACACGTTATCTACAGCTGCATCCAGCAAGACGACTAGCGACTATGGATTTCTACAGCTAGCAGATTCAGATGGCAGTCAGTATTTTTAAAGCGTTGCACTCTACGTTCAGATAATTATGAGCACCCTGGCTGCTCCAATGTATCTGAGGCCGACTGCATTAGCATTCATAGTACAAACTCTGCTCTTTGGCACTAAGTTTGTAGATGTTTAAATAAATGTTTCTTAAGTAGATATGTGAGCTTATCAAGAGTTTGAAATCTATTGTAGAAGTCTATAGTCGCTAGCGTCTACGTCAACGCACTGTCAGTGCACCTTGCTCGCATTGCGGGTGTCGAAATCTATACTTCGAAATCTATAGCAACTCATGGTAGAGACACTACTTATGTGTCGCTATTGACCTAAAACTCCACAAGTTCACCTTTAGCTGGACAAGCAAAAACGTATGCTATATCAAATATTTAAAACGGCTGACGTAACAATAAAAATGTTTAATGTCTGTGTGTTGTTTTTTTTTCTCGAGAGCTCGTGTGACTCTCACAATTGATTTAATTGATAAATGGCGGAATCAAAATATTATATGGTATATACCGCTGAATTTTTTGGTTTATTAGTCGAAAATGTTTGCGGTCTCGGTTTTACTGTGATTATATATACTTACATATTATCTAAGAAAATTTTCACGCGCTCCAAAAATAATGCGTTATTAAACAATATAAACAATAAAATTTACAGGGTTGGAGGTATACCAAAGGCGATTTTTTTTTTTTTAATATCCCAGGATCTGTTGTTACTGGTCTAAAGATTTATTAATACTCTATAGTTGAAATATAGTCTAAAGCTAAGATAAATATAATAATTTCAAGGTTATACAAAAAGAAAATGGTGACTCTAGTTTATAGAAGAAAAGTATAGGTCAAGGTCACATATTCACAACGGAACAAAGAAAGTACAAATTTATATATTTTTGACCAAATATGTAAACTTGTACAGTCAACCAATTGGAACCCTGGGCCACTCTAGAACCATGTCAAAATGACAAGCAGTAAGAGATTTCTTACAATCTGATTTATAGCGTCACTATGACATAGTTCTACAGTGGCCTAGGGTTCCAATTGGTTGACTGTACATTATTTTAAGGGTAAATCAAGTTTTACTTGTTGTTATTCAGTTCTGTCAGCCAGGGGTCAAGTGCACCACAGTTTGTTAGAAGAAACGTTGTAGTATCTTCTACTGACATGCTTGGTAGATGGCCCATCATGGTAAGGGAATACCGGGTGTAGGAGCAATACATTAAATTGCAGGCAGTACTCCTCAAACCTAACAACTTCTGTTCAAAAACTTTTTTCTACTCCAGCACTTCTATCAGTCAATTAGATGACTGACAGCGATATTTAAAAAGTATTCATTATAACGTTGTCTATGGTATTCCATAAGAACACTGCTCCTATGGATTTTCATACAATATATGAGCACTGTTGTTGTTTTTTTTTAATTTCTATAGTGGGCATAACATATTCCCTATTCTGCCACGTTTTTAAAATTTGGTTTTTACGCTATTTTAGCTGTCGTAGAAAAATTAGGGTATGCAACAGCTCATAACCCCTTATTATGTCACTGTTGCATAACTACTATTAAAGATGATGTACTCTGTAGGTTTTCACTTTTTCATACAAACTAAATAGTATTTTCAATGTACGTTAACATCAGCCTAATTGACATCTTTTGTCATGGTACAAAAAAAAACGCAGTACCTACATTGAGTTTTCTAATAAAGTTTAAAGTAATAAAAATCAAAACACACGTTTTTTATAAGTCGCTGAACAAACGTTATTCCATTGACGTTAACATACATAAACGTTATCCATGATTAAGTTTTTACAGTATACATGGTGCTACTTTACCGCCCTAGGGCGATAATGAGCATTTTACGTACCTGCGTCGAATATTCAAGGGGCCATATGTACTGTAAAACGTCGTAAGATACACAAACGTGAAACGCGAAGAGCTAAAACCCGGTACAGTAATAGAAAAAAAAAACAAAAATTGTGAAATTAAAGCCATAAAACCGTGATTTTTAAAGTAACCCAGGAAACAGTAACCATGGCAATGACAATAAATAGTTAATTTACCCTTATACATAATAATACACGCAAGTTGGTATTACGATTTGGGTAACCTAACCTATATCAACAGATGAACAAATCACTTGGTTATGTCAACAACAAGTGGGGCAGTGGCGTGACCGTTAGTGTGAAAGTCGGCGTGGGCTCGCTGTATACTAACCTGCGCGTGCGCAGGCGCCAGTGTAACTTGGCCTTTATTCCAAGGCCAAGGAGGTATTTTAGACGTTCAAGGTCCTTTCCGCCGCCAAAAATGTGGATTTTCACGAAGATGAATCTGAAGCCTAAAGGATGACTCACACTAGGACGGGACGGGACGGGACGGGACGGGACGATCTGTCAATTTCTATAGAAATAATCACGTGATATCTCGGAGCCCTCGGATGTCACGTGACGCTTTGTATACAGCTTGTATTTATTGATTTCCTTTAAAATATACACGTTGCTGTGTACCTTAATATGAGCTACGTGGTTAAGGTTCACGGGGTTAACATTTTTTTTCGTTTTTCATACAAACTAAATGAATTTACATAACATTTTAAAATTTAAACATTCCTGAGTCATACTGACATTAAATTGAAACAGTTAATACTCACGTACTTTTATCACAATAGGCGACATGTTTCGACTGCATCGGGCAGTCATCGTCGGACAGAGGTGTTGTCACCTTCGCGGCTCAAGCATCACTCACGCACGATGCCCGAGTCGCGAAGGTAAATATTACGTTTGTTGTATGGGAGCCCCCTTAAATATTTATTGTATTCTGTTTTTTAGTATTTGTTGTAATAGCGGCAACAGAAATAAATAATCTGTGAACACTTCAACTGTCTTTCACTCATGACATCTCTTTTGCTCAAGACTGACGTTGAAATTTGCAAAAACTCTATTCAAATTACGAAACAAATAGAGTCATATCGACTGCCCTCAACTAAATTTTCAAGATGCTTCACCCAAAATATCTCGCAACGGAAGGAAAGGTTAATTGTAATTAATATACCCATTGTTTGTAAATGAGGCATTAAGATTCGGCTCACGATGCCCCATTCGTTTGACAAGACTCACTTAGTTTTATTACCGCTATAGAATTGAATAGAAAGATGTGATACTGGATAAAATCATAGTTTAAAAGTCTCACGCTATACGGTCTGATGTAGGATGTAGAATCCGATATCTGACATCGGAGCACCATGGCAATGGGAGCTACCGTATTGTCGCTCACCAGGCGGCGCCACTTATGCGTGAGTCCTGTGTTAGTATGAGTGAAATGTCAAACTGACGTTTGAAATGTTCCCGCAGGACCCACGTTCCACTAGCGCCCCTAGCGGAAAATCTACTCGCGGTAATCCTCATTGAATATCACATGTCTAACTGCTTAATATTTGGCCTGCTGACCCATGCCATGCCATGTACTATGAGTATTTGATGATTAGGTACTATGAATTTTGTTGTGTCTTTTAAAATAAACGTATTCTCTTTGTTCCAGCCCCACCACTCACCATGGGTCCCCCCATCTCAGTATGGCCGACCGGCAAGACGGACTTCGTGTCCCTAATGGACAAAACGCGAGTGTTGTTGAAAGTGTATGTGTGTCTGTTCGTTCTGCACACGCTGCTGGGAAGTGCGAGGGCGGGGCCGGTTATATTTAATGTGGACTATTTACAAGGTAAGATGGGATTTTTTCCATTTTCGGATTAATATTTCATTTGATTTAACAATTTGATTTGTTTATAAGAAAACTGGTTTTAGTAAGATATTGCCCTACTTATGTATTCACTTTGTTCACCTTACAGTGTGCTTGCCATGAGTTGCACGCAACTGTAGTCGATAGCGACTGCGACGCTCGAAAATATGTCCGTCTCGCTCCTACCATTACTCTGGCAGGAGCTAGACGGACATATCCCTGAACGCCGCAGTCACTGCACGAAAATCGAACGATTGCGGATGTGTATCTCCATCTCTGTCACACTTGCATATTGGAGTGACAAAGAGGTTCTCCCGTCAATGCCAATTTTCGATGTTTGTGGTAGTCGTGCAGCTCATGGTAAGCACAAACGTAGACGAAAGAGCGGTTTCATTTAACAAATCCATAGATATAGGATAAAAGAACTGGATACCCAATTGGTCGAAAGAATGACGCTACGCTATAAAAGTGCAGCAGTTGCGACTCTTTTTCATATAGTCTCGTTTGGAACGTGACGTTCCGTAAGTGCCAACAGCCTATATACTTTTAACAGTGTTGCTAGTTCTGTGTATGAATTTGACACTTAATGCTTACTTTATTAAGCTCCTTTTCGTACGAAACATTTATGGTTTTGTATCATAATCAATGTGAGTTCGCTTATGTCATTCTGATCCAATTTCTTTGACGTTTTTGTTCTGCGTTGTGTGTCTGTTTCTTTTAGGCTGGATTTGACCTAACTTTTTAACCAAGAGTAACGCTTACTCTTGGTTACGAAGAATATCTGAATAAAAATTTGGTAAAACGCAGCCTTAATAAGTCAATGACGTCTACTGATAATGTCTTAAATGCCTTTGAATAGTATCAGTGTATTGCTAGCTTTATTAACATTCCGGCGTAGATATGAGCAGCACGCCTATATACCACGAACATCGAAAATTGGTATAGGCCTCTTTGTCTAATATGCAAGTGTGACAGAGATGGAGATACAAATCCGAAATCGTTCGCGATTTTCGTGGTACGTTCGGCTTCATAAATATATATGCATCTGTATTCAATTTTGACCCTTATTCCCCTATAATAAGTTCCAAAGTGTATATATATTTATAGACGTGACTGTACCAGCCCAGGTCGTGTAGGTATCCTTTGTCACCTGACCCAGTGTCGGTGAAAGTCTGCCTGCGCTATCGGAGACATCTAAATACATCCTATGTATCTCAACATACATCTTAAGACCCGTTTGCACGTTGACAAGTGATTTGTATATAAACTTTGACCAGGGGGCCATTTCTCAAACTTTACACTGATAATAGGCAAGACAACAAAAAAATAAATAAATAGTTCGTCTGTTAGATTATTAAAGTTTCGCGTGACGTCACAATTAGGTACGATTCTTACCTCTATGTGACGTCACTAGCCCCCACCCCGGAACTTTGATGCTCTGTATCGTCGTCAATTTTAGTTAACTTGAAACAGGAAAAAAGGCACAATGGATATCGATTTGCGGAAAAAGCCCAGGAAAATTAATTAACAAGAAAAAACACGTGTCTAATAATTTGGATAATCTAACTGACGGACTAAATAGAAATAGTTTTTCAACCTAGTCGTCATCCCTATTTAATTGTTGTGTTGTCATGGCAACCCACGATTTGACAGTTCTCAGTTAAGACGTTAGAATCATAGAATTTTAGAGTCAAACCACGGGACTTACGGTAGATACTCAAGATGGCGAAGTCGTCTCTCGAATTGTTTTTGTTTTTTGTCTGCTAAATGTTGTTTAATGTGCAATATGTGCAGCTTATTGTACAGTAAACTAACGAAGAAGAAGCTAATGAAGAATTCATCCTGAAACGCGTGTAACCGTTATTTAGTCATTACGCGGTTGTCCCGTGATCTCGGCCCCCTGAGAAACTATTCGTTACGTCTTATAGCTGTAAACTCAACAAATAGTGAGGCCAATTACCGAAAAATGTCGCCCAAGTGGCAATATACTATTACATGATTAAGGCTGCGTTTTACCAAATTTTTACTCCGAGAATGACACTTACTCTCAGATAGTAACGTCAAATTACTATGGGATTTTGACATTAGTATCCAATACTCTTGGTTAAAAATGTTTGGTCAAATCCAGCTTTACTGATATATTGATAATACTTGACATTCACAAATTTTTCGAACTCTCGGACATACACCATTATTTAACAGTTTTGTAATAATAGGACCGAGAATTTTAAGAACCAATTATGAGCTGTTGTATACGCTAGTATTTCTACAACAGCTAAATAGCGAAAAAAGCAAAATCTAGAAAGGTGGCAGAATGTGGAAGATGTCGTATGTCCACTATAGAAATTAAAAGAGACAATAGTGCATATATTGTATGAAAATCCATAAGAGCATCGTTTAGCATCATCGAGTATAGGTACGTTTAAATATGCGTTGTCAGTTTAGAATCGTTATCCGACACACACACATTTTACGACAGTCTCGTAACGCTCATAACTTTCGATGACTAAATACTAGAAAGTCATCGTTTCAAAATTCCCAATACCACACTTAAGTCACTAATGGTAAGACAAGACAATAAAAAAAGGAAAGTGAATGAGTCATTGGCGATTAAAAACGCATTTTGCCGTGAGTAAAGGAAGATATGACAGACAGACAGACACACGTATGTATACTCCTTAGAGCAACTATTTCTTGTCCCTAGCTGCCACGATTACGGTCTCCTAAGTCACTTTTACGGCATTAAAATTCACAAAACATGATATTTTTTTGGTAGTTATAGGTACATATTCCCTTTCCATGGCGGGTCATCTACAAAGCATGTATGTAGAGCATATTAAAACATTTCTTCTAACAAATTGTGCTCCATTTGTCCCCTGGCTGACGGAACAGAATAATAACAAATAATAATAAATAAATATTATGGGACAATCTTACACAAATCAACCTAGTCCAACGATAAGCTCAATAAGGCTTGTGTTGTGGGTACTAGATGACGATATATATAATAGATATATACACCTATAAATACTTACATACACAGAAAACATCCATAACTCATGAACTAATATTCGTGTTAGACACACAAATAAATGCCCTGACCAGGATTCGAACCGGGCCTCCTGCTTCGTTGGCAGGGTCACTACCAACCAGGCTAGGAGGCCGTTTAAATATCTTTTGAGTCAAAGGAACCACTTTAACGTTTACTTTGTTTATAAGGTTCATTTCTATATAAATCTTAGCCTTATCGACTAGCGACAAAATGGTACCTTTTACTAACGATCACAATGCCCTTACCAGGATTCGAACATTTGGCACCCGGCTTCGTATGCAGGGTCATTACCGACTAGGCTAGGAGGCCGTCGGTAATAACAGCTGATTTGAGGTCGATGACCCCGCGGAATGTGTAATGTCATGGCCATTACAAACAGTTGACGGTGTAAATATAATAAGTGGCAATTTTAAATAGAAGTGGCAATTATTTATAAACATTAAAAGCCGTAAGTACATTTACTAGGATTAAATTGTTGAGGAAAAGTTTTAGATTACACAGAAAAAATTGTGTAACGATTATTTTTCGATTTTAGAATTATTACAGTTTTTAGATATTTAAATATTAAGGATGGCTTTATTTTTTTACCAAAAATTTTTTTTAACAAAAATTTTTTATCAAAAAAAATGCATTAAGGGCTTTATCTACCCTTTCTATTGAACTGTACAATAAAAATCATTACTACGTGTCCACAATCTGTTAACAATTGACCACAGGAAAGAAAAAGTGCGTATTCAGCTGAACTGTAGATCCAATATTTCCTGTGGCCAATAGTTGACAGCTTGTGTACATGTAGTCATGATTTTTATCATACAATCAATCAGAAATCAATAAGACAGTTCAATAAGAAAATCAACCTAAATAGCTTTTAACTTTTGAAAAGTCCACCGGAAAGATACCGAACATCGTTTTGTTTATTTATTTATTTAAACTTTATTGCATAAAATACAAAAACAAATGTACAAATGGCGGACTTAATGCCTAATGGCATTCTCTACCAGTCAACCATAGGGCCAAACAGAGACTTGAATAAAATGGGCCAAAGGGAGAATTAAGGTAATGATATCGAAATAATTGCAAAACAAACTGAAGAACTTTATATATATTATTATCTATAATACACAGATAAAATAATATAATATACTACTACATATTTCCAACATGCACACTATACAATAATGATGGACACTATGGAAACTCTTCTTTCAGCAGGTGCTTACGCAGCATCCGCTTAAACGCACTCTTATTTGAGGCGTTTTTGTTGTGTGTTTGACCCTTAAACTTTAAGGGATCTTAGTTAAAATTATATATTTTTATGGAAAAACGGAATCCTTATAGGATCACTTTGTTGTCCGTATCTATCAAGACCCTTTATCTCGGGAACGCGTAGAGATAGCATGTTGAAATTAATACCATATACACAAGTCTGCGATCCTTCGAAGCTTTAAAAAATAGTAAGCCTGTATGTACACGCAATCAAAAGATACGGCCGTTTATGTTACATTGCCCGCACAATCAAAATGTATTAAGTTACTTACCCTCGACCTAGGCGATAATATTTTGCAAAAAGTAAGAGCTTGAAGCACAAACACACGAAAATATCTGAAAACCGCATAATTGCTGCGCACTAAGAGTTCCGTGCCTGTATCATTGTTTTCCCATTAATTTACAAATAGCATCTAAAAGTTTAGGGAAAATTTTGCAAAAAATTCACGAAATTTGGCAAAAAACAAGAGTTCGTAGCAAAGGTACAGGTTGTTTCCTGAACGAGTTCCGTGCCTGTATGGGTGTGGGGGAGCACACTTTGTGCGGAACCCTCGGTGGGCGAGTTCGACTCGTACTTGGCCGGTTTTACCCTAATCAGACCACTATACCGATTACACCTCTAAACGGATTACCAGCATTTTAATTACACCCTGTATATTTTTGATGAAGTTAAAAAACTATTCCAATGCACAATGTGTAACGTTATCTCTATTTTAAATGACTAATTATACACAGTTTTTTTATATTTCATTAAAAAAAAACACAATAGAAGTTGTTATGTTTTTTACGCAGTTAATTGATGATACATATTCAACATTTTTGTTATCATTAGAGAACAATAAAGAATCTGGTAGAGTTTAGCCGACAGCGCGCAAAAATACTAGTTATGTTCTGCGCTCATCACACGATTTCAGGTAGAGCCAGGAAAAGTTAAATAGAGCGTTTTAATTATTTGTATTTTTTTGAGGCTTTGTGCTTTTTCTTTTTTTTTAAGAAATTTAAAACTTTCGAAGTCTATAGTAAAAGCAAAGAAAATTGTACTTTTGATCGTATAATATTTTCAAACACCTTAAAAATACAAAAACAGCCAAGTGCGTGTCGAACCACGCATACTTGAGGGTTCCGTATTGTCACACGATAAAAAAATTGTTCAAGCAAGAATGCGTAAGTGCCTTCAAAATATCAAGGCACTTACGTCCTTTTGTAACAAATAGTTTTTGGGCAAAAACTCAAAAACGGCTTAACCATATTTGTTCAAAATAATTTTCGTGGTAAGTTCGTCTATCATATCTTTCACATTTATGATTTCTTTCACATTTTTGGACCTCCCGTTCAAAACTTTCAGACTTTCAGAGAATTTTTGTTTTTTACATTCAGTTACTTACATGTACCCCTCCTAAATTTTTTTTGTAATATGTAAGCAAAACTAAGTAGCGGCACACAAAATACACCTCTCCCTGTAATATCATTGCCATATGCTTTATAGTTACTGAGTAAAACAGCTGTGACATACGGACGGACGGACTATGTGCGTACCATAGCTGGGCATTAACTCGTTAATCCGTTAATCGTTAATTAACGAAGTTAACATTTTCATTAACGGATTAACTTTTAAGTTAACTTCAGAATATGTTAACGGAATCATTAACTTCCGTTAAGTTTTCCCAAGTCCGTTAATCGTTAATCCAGTTCCAAAATACTTACCAAAAAGACACCGCACATACCACGCCACGCGGCAAAAAACCTGTTTCCACCCGACTACAAATTTTCAAAAAAGAAGAATTTCTCAATTCATGTGTTTTTTTTATTATTATTCTTTATTTTTATTTTATTTTTATGTTTGTTACGTCAGAAATCCATCAATACTGAACCGATTTTAAATTATCCAGGCCATGGTGGTTGCAGGTTGGTCCCATTTTTTTCAAAATTCATTTCTGATGATGGGATTCATGAGAAATTGAGGGAACTCTTCAAATTTAATAGGCTTATATGCATGATAATTTGGGCGTTTGCTTAAGAAACTCGAGCATTTTTCTTTACGAAAACCATCAATTTGGTGGAGTGGAGCTGATGATGGAGCCCAGGGATGGCAAAGTGGAACTGTCTGTTAATTTCCATGCTATTTGAGACATTCATATTTTGAATTCATGGAATTCATGAAGAAATTAAAGAACTCCTCAAGTTTTAACGGAACATTGCATTATGATTTGAGGGTTTCCTTATAAACTTGAAAATTTTTTTGGGGGTTACCAACATTTTGGTGGAGTGTACCTGATGATTGAATTGGTTGGTAAACACAGACATTCATCTTTTTGATTTGATTTATATTCTGATGATGGAGTTCTTGAGAAATTCAGACAACCTTCAAATTTGAACGGCACGTCCAACGTGATTGGAGGGTTTTCATAATTAGTTGGGGTATTTTCTTAATCAAGCCATCAATTTGCTGCAGTGGACCTGATTTTGATGATGATGATGATTACTTCAGATCAAATGATGGAAGCCATGAGACATTCAGAAAAATCCTGAATTTTCAAAGGTACTCGGATGGTAAATTGGATATTTTTGAAGGAAACTGATTAAATATAAGTTGTGGTCACTAACTCAAAGATGCCCTTTACACCACGTGTTAACGGATTAACGATTAACGTTAACTTCCGTTAAGTCTTCCGAAAAGAAGCGCTTTAACGATTAACGAAGTTAACTTTTTTTGTAACGGATTAGCGATTAACGAAGTTAACTATTTGATTAACGGTGCCCAGCTCTGGTGCGTACCTACAATGAGTTGCATTCAATTGCGACTGCATTTGAAAGTATATCCGTCTCGCTCCTACCACTACTCTGGCAAGAGCGAGACGGAAATACTGTCGTTACCGCAGTCGCAATCGAATGCAACTCATGGTAAGCACACTGGACGGAACTATAAGGGATACGTTTTTGCCATTTTGGCTACGGAACCCTAAACAGGGTGTCTTGATTCAACCCCTATGGGGTTGAAAGTGGGGTTGAAAGTTCCAACGATTTCTAGCGCAAATTTTTATTTTTTATTTGAAATGGTAATGTCTTGTGTTGCCGTCTGTACGCGTTTCTCAAGTGTGACGATAAGATTATGGTAACACCCATTTTACATATAAATGTGTTGTTAATTATTTTTTTTAGAGGTTTTCTGACCTCCATATTGAAGGCTGCTTTGTTAATCCCGTAGAAATGAATACTGATTTAAAATACAGAGTGTAGCAAAAATGCTGGGGACCCGTTTATGGGATTTTTATTTCTTCCTTGAGTAGGACTGTTTGCGAATGAGCGTTAGCGATTGGCGTCTTGCCTACGCACATTGGTATAGCAAACGTCTATACGCTACAGTCACCGCTCGACTTCGATTTATTTAAACTTTATTGCACAATTATATTAAAGTACAAATGGCGGACTTAACGCCTTTAGGCATTCTCTACCAGTCAACCATCGGGCTAAACCGAAACTGTTAGTCTGGTGCAGGATAGTAGAAAAAAGAGATGATAACCTAAGACATGTCAAACCTAATTAATAATATAATGTATATGCTTACACATATACAAATATAAATATACCTACATATACAAATACATATATACCTAATATAAGTGTACCTAGAGCGAAACATCACGCAGACCCTTAATGACGAATTTTTTCGAATAAATGCTTACGCAACTTGCTTTTAAACGAATATTTACTTTGAGCTTGTCTGATAGGCAGAGGGAGAGCATTCCACAGCCGAATTGCCTGGCAGGTGAATGAGTTGGACAAGAATCCAGTTTTGTGAGGGAGAACAGCAAGCATCAGGTTACGAGAAGTGCGAAGCATACAACCGGGACGGGGTGTTATAAATTCGAATTTAGTCTTGAGATAAGTGGGTGAAGTTGGGTCAAATAGAATTGAAAAAAGAGTCGATAAGATTCGCAATGACCTGCGTTCACGAATCGGGAGCCATTGAAGCTTACGGCGAAAAGCAGAAACATGGTCATATTTGCGAAGGTTAAAAATAAATCTGATACAATTGTTGAGAAGACGATCTAGTTTAGAGAGTGAGGCTTGAGTC
Source organism: Lathronympha strigana (assembly GCA_949128165.1). NCBI lineage: Eukaryota > Metazoa > Arthropoda > Insecta > Lepidoptera > Tortricidae > Lathronympha > Lathronympha strigana. The sequence continues at coordinate 7,400,867 of OX421926.1, read as the reverse complement.
ATGTTGGTGCAACAAACATCAGCATAGTCAATAATTGGTAGTATGAGAGACTGGACAAGGAGCGTCTTGATACTAGCCGGTAAAAAGTTTTTATGTCTATAAAGTGCCCTTAACGTATTAGTTACCTTACGACTGACGTCAGACACATGAGGCTCCCACGTCAAATTGCCATCTATAATTAAGCCAAGGTTTTTAACATGCGGAGACAGGGGTATCACCGTGTTTTCGAACATAATTGGACTTATGCGAGCAGTTAACGAAAGCAGACGGGCACTTCCCAAAACAATGGCTTGGCACTTAGTAGGGTTAACAGCTATACCAAAATCATGAGACCAAGCAGAGATGCGGTTCAGGTCGTTGTTAATTTTAGCAACTGCACACTCGATGTCATATATATTGGTCTGAACATAGAGTTGCAAGTCGTCGGCATACAGATGGTAGGAGCAGTTAAGGTTAGGGGTAATTAGATTTATAAATATAGAGAAGAGTAGAGGAGAAAGTATACCACCTTGCGGAACACCAGACTTTAGCTCAAGCCAATCAGAACAAGTCTGGCCAGTGCGAACTGCCTGTCGACGCTCTTGAAGGTAGGAAGAGAACCACTCCGCTACCGATGACGATAAGTTTAAATGTTTTAATGTAGCATCATATGCATGTTAGCCACCGTTATATTAACTATACAAATTTCGTAAATCGTAAGATTTATTAAAAAAAACCCGATTTGACAGATAGGTCTTTAACATCAGGTGAAAAAGTCGCCAGCAAAACTGTGTCAGCGGCTCAAGCGTTCACCTTGACAGTGAACGGTACATATGACGTATGTTAAGCCAGCCCAAAACTGGTTCCGGCCGTTATAGCGTAATGTACCCGTTAGACAGATGAATTAGGTTAATGATGAGAAAAATGCGAATTTTATAATAATACCCTAAAATTAGGCTAATGATGAGAGATGTAAAAATAAGATACTTATTAAAATTATTTAAATGTTGACGAAGTTATATACATATATGATGTTTGTTTACCCAGCCCAAAACTGGTTCCGGCCGTTATATAGTCGTTATGTACCCGTTAGATAGATAAATTAATAATAATGAGAAAACTGCGAATTTTTGTAATAATACTTTAAAAACATTTGTTAATAATGATAAAATTGCTTAACTGATAGTAATATAAAAAATAAGATATCAAAATTTCAGTAATTGTCATATTGACGAAGTTATAAATATAATATGACGTATGTTTACCCAGCCCTTAACTGGATTTATTGGATAGATGAATTAGGTTAATCTTGAGAAAACTGCATTTTTTTTAAATAAAGTGTTTTTTTGATGTTAAAAAAGATTTTAATTAAATATTAAACAAGTCGTACAAGACCACAATATCTACACAAACACAAAAAATAACTTAAGACTAAGCTTAAGCCTAGTCAAAAAGTCCCCCACGAGTCGTCCCTGGCGCAAAAGTGCCCATCACACTGGCCGCGTTACCACGCTGAATGGCGACGGACAACCTTTGCACCAGGTACGAACCCGCGCGGGCGTCAGCCGTCCTTTGACTAATTCGACGTCCCACCTCCCTTATAAAGGCAATAGCCTCAGACCCCCAGCACCCAGAAGCCTCGACTGCGATGGGTACAAAATAATACCTTGTACCCAAGGCCGCATATTTGACCCGTTTTTTTGCGGGAGCAAAATCCGCAGCAGCACCAGCTGTCCGCACTGTCCGACTGAGATGTGAGGCGGCGAAAGTGCTGACGCACGTGGCATCCCAAATATTAATTAAATTACATTTTTGCTAATATTTTTATATTAATGGCCAACGTTTGTTAAACGGCCTCCTAGCCTAGTTGGTAGTGACCCTGTCTAGGAAGCAGGAGGTCCCGGGTTCGAATCCTGGTCAGGGTATTTATTTGTGTGTTTATCACGAATATTTGTTCCTGGGTTATGGACGCTTTCCATGTATTTAAGTATTAATATGTATCTGTTTATTATAGATATCGTCGCCTAGTACCCATAACTATACCTAGATATTTTTCTAGCAGGAACAGAATTTGCTTAGTGCTTGCCACAATAAAAATATCGACAATCTTGTTATCGATAAGTACATACTTACTACTGCAACGACAAGACGTATTGCAATTAATAGTTATTTATTATAGAGCAGTCTACATGAAACTTTCAGGGTGTAGAGTGTTATTTGTTAATCTTGATTGTAGTGTAAAATTTGGAATATCGCACGTGTATCTGCATGCTTAAAAATTTATTTTATAAAAAGTGTTACAAACATATTTAAGGCAGGTGAGGTCAATGTCCTACGTCTACTACAAAAAAAAACCACTGAAATCACGTTTTATTTGTTCATAGTTGGTCATGTTCGCTAACGTTGATATTACTTAATCACTGTACTGGCGGCATGTACATCATTAAAAGTCTGTGAGGAAAACATGCAGTATAGCTATTTAAAAATATTTACATGTCATCCAATTCATCCAAGTAATGATAAAGAGGCAAAATCGCAATACACATTTCATTTAATTTCGCTACTTATTTCCAACGTAAAAAGTTAATCAAACTTTTATATTCATAGCCGTTATTCATTAAAAAAGTAAATAATTATTGATATTAAATGTGACGTTTATTGACATTGCAACTATTGCAAGGCAAAAATATTGTTAACACAAGACTTATAAAGACAATTTGGGTGTGTGTGTGTCATGGAGTGACTTATGGGGGTATTAATTCAGTGACACGAAGAAAGAAAGTTACAAAAGGGTTTCAAATTGTTTTCTAAAGTATATAAAATATAAATACATTTATAGTTATGTTACGATTATCTATTTTTAACGCACCCTATTACCCTATATTTTTCTTTGTAATACCTCTATGACGTTGAAGTGGCAATTATCGACAACAGGACTGTCGATGTTTTTATTTTGTCAAACACTTAGACGTCAACGTTCGTGCTAGGAAAATATCTAGGTATACCCATAACACAAGCCTTATTGAGCTTACCGTGGGACTAGGTCGATTTGTGTAAGATTGTCCCATAATAATATACTTAGACTGGGTTACTCACGTCTATAAAGTCGAAAACAGCTCGACATGTTTCGGGACGGTCCGCGCCCCATAATCATGAGTGAGAAGCGCTTGCCGCGATTGCCCTGCGCACACTGCGCGCGACAGCCCGTTGAGTATATTAATATGTCTAATACTCACGGGAGTTTTCTATTTAAAATTGTCCCATAATATTTATTTATATTAAATCAACGGTAAAACTCAACATAGAACGAGGAGTCGGCATACGTATGGTTTCCCCTTTGTCGAAGTACAAGCCCAGATGGGCATACGCGGGTCATACTAGTGTTGATTGTTAGATTGAAGTGTGCATATTTGTTATTGTAGTTACCTACTTTGTAGAAAATGTCTATGCGTTAGAGTCATCATTACAGATTGCGTTTTATTAGGGTAATGTGTTTAACAGTTTATATTGTAGGTATGTATGTTTGTTCCTTTGTGGCAAACTACAGATCAAACGCGTGGACCGATCTTGATCGTGGAACGTTTAAGAATTTAGTCCTAAATTGAAAGAGCTTGTTATTCTGAGTAGAAAAAACATTAAATTTACCTTCATAAAACATTTTTTTTTGAATCTCTTCTTTCGATTAAGTACTTTTAAATCGGCAAAAACTAGGTTATTGTGTACATCGTGACGTCTATAAATTATATAATACACCTAATACACAACGGTGTATTATACGGTCTATTTTGAGTGTCTCCAATAAATAAAAAGGACACTTCATTATATTACTAACACTTTATGGGCGCAGCTTGAAATAAATGATTTGATTTGATTTTAATTGATTATAAAGTTCGTTATAATGTATCAAAAGTAGTACTCAGTTTAGCTCCTCTCCTACACTGAATCGCGTTACTTAGACGACATGGTAAGGCCCCCGGTGTCGCCACTGTGGTTGGCGTTTAGTTCCATTTTATTTAATTTCTACCCTTTTCTGTCGCTCTGTACGGTAAATAATAATAAATATCCTTGGCATACTAAGAAATTTAAACACGAAACGTACCATGACAGAATAAAATTAAGAAAATGTATTGACGAAGGCCGGGCCGGTTTTAACATTCCACACTAACTATGTACCTACAATTGAATTAATTTATAGTTGCATTTTATATATTTTTGCGATATTGTGGATTAGGGTTCTGTAGGTACTTTTAAAGGAGAAAACTATAATACATACATTCTATAATCCACCGTGCACCGTGACGTCTCAAATATATGTATTACAAGCAGTACACCAATGGAATTTGCATATTGCAGAATCGTAACGTCGAAATGGGCATTTTTGCGAGAAGATATCCAAAAATCTTATTTTTTAAACAGGTAAATTTAATGTTTTTCCTACTCAGAATCACGAGCTCTTTCGATCCAACTAGGATAAAAAGAGCTCCAATTTTTTCCTATTCCGCTACCATTTTTCAAACACTTCGTACAGCGGTTACAAAATGGAGACTCGTAAGTACGTGAAATGTTCAAAAAATTTAATATTTTTTTTTCGTTTTTTTTCCTAGATTGAAAGAGCTCGTTAGTCTGAGTAGAAAAATCATTAAATTGACCTTAAAAATTTTTTTTTTGAATCTCTTTCGGTTACTTTTAAATCAGCAGAAAGTAGAAACTAGGTTGTTATATACACCGTGGCGTCTATAAATTATATAATACACCACAGTACCTATACAAAACATTAAATTGACCTTAAAAAAATTTTTTTGGAATCTCTTTCGGTTACTTTTAAATCAGCAGAAAGTAGAAACTAGGTTGTTATATACACCGTGACGTCCAAAAACAGAATGGACACTTCATTTTAAAATTCGTTGTTTCAAAACTTAGTACCTACTTGATTTTTTTGCCATTCTTATAGACCCTATACTTCTTACATAAATTCTTATACATTTACGGAACCCTTCGTGCGCGTGTCCGACTCGCATTAAGCCGGTTATTTAGATGAATATGCCACCTGTATGCCATTTTCCGCATTTAACCTCATAGGTAGCATTGTAGTCGTTTCAACGTATATTGTCTTCCGTCTGTCGTCGTAGTTAAAGCGTCTTCTTACAGATGGCATTAGTAGTTGTTTGAGATAATGACAATAGATGGCGTTCGATGTATCCATACGCTTATTTGTTAGTGAGTAATGTAGAGGATGCATTTTAGGTTTAGGTCAAGAATTCACTAACGTCAACATTCGTAATTGAATTCATTAATATATTTTGCAAGCTCAGCGGTAAGAGCGTGCGTCTTTCAACCTGAAGTTCGCGAGTTCAAACCTCGGCTGGTACCAATGAGTTTTTTAGAACTTATGTACGAAATGACATTTGACATTTACCAATTTCTTTTATTTATTCAATACAGTCTAATTGAGCCAAATGTCGCAATCTCTCCAACAGTTTTGAAATTTGGTAGGTACATATGTATGTTAGAGGTCCCGTTTTCATGTCAACACCATTTGACGTTTAGGAACCTCGAGGATCCGCCGCCATCTTGGAAAATGTGTATTTTTTTGTAGTATTCTCGGTTTGCTCCAAATTTACGCATTCTATGAAAATGCGATGTAGCAACAAAAAACAGGACCTCCAACTAGCTAAATACCAAATTTCAAAACTGTTGAGATTTCGAACCTTAATAAGAAGAAGATTAATTGTCTTGGTATTACATAACCCGTACGATACGTAACATATGTCCCACCAAGAGTTAAACACAACCGCAACGCTAGCAACTGCATAAGCTCACACACAGTGCACCTCGTTTTCAAGACACGCTGAGGCCTTACCATGACGTCTTGACGCGATTCAGTTTAAGTTTACTTTAGGCTCAGTTGTATGGAAGCGACTCAGTTTTGGTCGTCAACTGAATACCGTTAAGACGTCATGGTAACGCCGGAGGGCACCTTGGTGCAGTAATATTGATCCCATGGTGCCCTCATTAACGGCCAGGAGGGAAACGCCGGAGTGGAGTTTAGTGGGTAGGGCCGCTCTGCTTCCTTCTCGCTAGGAGAAGGAGCACGGAGCGGCGAGTCCCACATGACCCAAATGACCTACCCGAAGTCGGGGGACGGTGCGTAAATGCATTCTCAACTCCGTAAAAAAAAAAAGACGTCATGGTAAGACCCCTGCACGGCTACCACGAACGTCGAAAATTAGCATTGACGATAAAACCTCTTGCGCGGTGTCACTACCGCTACTACCGTTCACATTCTCACTTGGAACTCGACCACGTTTACGACACACGACACAGTATCGACTGGTGCATTCCTTACCGAACCAGTAACTACTATAAATGTATACTTCTACTACTATATTTTTATCTTAGGTACCTATTTATGAGTATACATAATTAAGGTCAGCTGCATAGATATGTGAGCCCCTGCATAGAATGTTTATATTTGTATTATTTTCACTTAACTCTGCATTCGGTTCCGTTTTCGGTTTCAGATCCGTTAAAACAAACAGTTCTTACTCTGGAATTAAACACATTTTGGAACGGATTAATCGCGTATATAACACCATGATGTTTTAGAACTCCAGTTTTTTACTTCCGTTCCATTTTAAACCACCTCCGTAATATTCCTACTTTGCAGGGGCACTATTTGCGAGAAGAAAGTCACTTAGGTCTTAAAAAAGTATTATTCAAAAAATCCTAACAAATTGTTATCTTATTTTAACCAGCATTTTTTTTTGTTGCAGGTCCAGTGCCACTAGCTAGGAATATACGTCACTTGCCATGTATATCAAGAAGAACAGGCCAAGAAGGGCTCTGTATGTTCGCTATAGACTGCCTCAAAGCCAATGGCACACATCTAGGTACCTGCATAGACCGGTTCTACTTCGGCTCATGTTGCCAAGTACAAGACAAAAATATCATCCCTGTAAACAACATAGAAGATAATTCCATAGATGGCGCTAACTTCGTTCATCCACAGACTGAAGATAAAACTACAGTAAAAATCGAAGAAACTACAAAACCAGAAATAAGGACAACAGAAAAAACTACACTAGCAGATAAAATTGAAATGGAGACAAAGTCTGATGATTTAGATAATAAGATCCCTGATGATAAAAGTACTGTTGAATTAGAAGCTACAACAAAAGCCGTAAAACCCGAAGAAGTTACAGAAATTCCAGTTAAAATATCCACATTCCAGACTGTTTCTGGAGACTTAGTTACAGAGAAATCGACCACAGAAGCAGTTAAAACGACCACCGAGCTAACAACAGCTAAACCTAGTAGGAAACCTATACTTACTTATAAACCTAGACCTTCATACAGACCTACTAACTTCACCAAACCTCAATATATACAGTCAAATAGACCAAAACCTACGAAACCTATATCAGTTTACAACACAACTAGAAAACCCTATCGCCCACCACCTAAAGTGCCATCAACTAAAAAGCCTTTACCCATCCCTCCTAGACTAAACATAACAATACTTCCACAACCCACAAGCTCTAGACCAATATTCACTAGACCACTTTCAACATCAACAATCACATTCATAAACGCAACACAAGAAACAACAACAACAACAACTGAAGCACCGACAACAGAGAAAACTGTTGAAACTACTGAAATAATCACTGAACCTTCAACAGCGTCAACAACTACGACAACAACAACTACTACTACTACAGAAGCACCTACAACAACAACAACAGAGCTACCAACAACAGCTCCCCCAACAACAGTGGCTCCAACAACAACAATGCCTCCAAGAACAACAATGGCTCCGACAACGACAGAGGCAACGACCACGGAAGTTGTTACGGAAATTGAGACTTTAAGACCAGTGACGGAGGTCGAAATTACAACGACGGAGACGTCTACAGACTATCCTCCTTTGGTGACGTGGTCGAGCACGGTGGACGCTGCTACCAAAGCACCTGAAAATACTACTACAGTTTCTGATGGTGAGTTTATTCTTAACTCTAATCTTGCTATTTGGTGTTTTAAAATTATTTAATGCACAACCATTTAAGAAATATGAAAAAGTAGGCCTTTTGTTTTTTAAGAACAAAATTATATATTTGTTAAATGTTTTAATCAGTTTTACCTGACTGCCGAAGAAATGTTGTTTTACGAGCTTATGAAAATAATTAGATCTAACTTTTTCCACGGCCTATACTCTACACGGTTTGACTCATCAAAACGTATACTTATATACATCTTACTGCTGGGCTCAGGTTTCTACTCATGTAGGAGAGGGTCTGAACTATTGGCCCCCACGCTGGCCCCAAGTGGGTTAGAGCCTTCACATACACGTTTTTATTTCTTTGCGGATTTACGCAGATATAAAACTAGCGGGTAAATATCAAACGATATTTCGTCTTATATAAGTTTAGAAAAACATTCATACTAACCGGGGTTCTACCGGTGATGTCTGGATTGACAAACGGGTTAAGTTAGATTGGATAAATTAGCATTACTCACAAAAACTAAGTGTCACATACGTCGCACTCCACCGGGCATTTTGGGGGCAAGTCATTTGAAATAAATCCAGATGTCAGAATAAAGTATTTGTACTTAGTATTAGTATCAGTAATATGCAATTCCAAATACCTACCGTAGCAACATGGGTTACACGTTAGTTATATATCTTTTTTTTTTGTCAGTACCCATTCAATATTAAATAACATACGCAAGTTTTTTGTAGAAATCGCGAAACGTCTGATTGATGTTGGTGACCGAAGAGCTTGGTGGCTTCCTCGCACAACGTATCAGCATTGCGATACAACGAGGAAATGCCGCCAGCATCCTAGGTACAATGCCTCAAGAACCTATTTCATATTTAAGGTAGGTAGAGGCTAGGTGGGTAGCTAGGTAAGTTACACTTAGTGTACATACTTGGTTCAATCTTACTTAAGCATATTATGCGCATAAAAGATTATTATTATTTTCCACATTTTTGGTGGTGAATATTCTATGTCGTATTATGTATGCATGTCAACTATATATTAGTTTTTTTAATGCCACTCTAATGGTCTTATCAGTTATCACTTGAACGAGTATTCACATATTAATATATGATATCATGGTTAATACGTTACAAATACTAAGTACCTACATATACTCGTAAGATATTTTTTTGTAAACCTTGCCAAATGACTTGTCCTCAAAATGCATTCCACCAGTGCGACGTATGTCACGTCTACGACGACGTAACACTTTTCACAGAAATCGACGCAATAACCCATTTTGTTGTAACTTTAGCTGATCATTATTTAAATCTATCATAGTTGAAATTAAACTCCCGTATATATAAGATCACTCACACCGACTGTTTCTATAGTAATTATCACGTGATAGCTCGGAGCCCTCGTGTCGTTTTCTATAGAAACTGACAGATCGTCTTGGATCGGATTGGTGTGAGTGATCCTTCATAATGTATATAATTAAAGTAATAACTGTGTTTATAACATAAAACACGAGTAGGGTCTGTTGGGGTCAAACAACTAGTAATGGATTCTAAATAATTGTTTTTGATCAAGATGGCAAGTGGCTTGGAACAGTGGCTTCCTCGAGTTCAATGTCCGTGGATACTTAAATTTATTTTTAAGAATTTTATTAGCAACTTCGCTAATTATCATGATAAGCAGTCTGGTAAAAAATCTGCAATATTCTTTTTGGCAAAAACTGTTGGCAATATTTCCGGGTTGTAGATTATTTTGTAACTAACTTGACTGAAGTGTTGCAGCGATCTCAGAACATTGGTATTCGTAACACATTTTGTAAGATGCAGCGCCTACAATATTTTCTGTTTTGTCCTAAGGTGGACTGGTAGAGAATGCCCTATGGCATTAAGTCCGCCTTTTGTACGATAAGTTTTTCTTTTGTGCAAAAAAGATTAAATAAATAAATCAATAAAAATTCTGGGCGACTTTCATCCAGCTTCAAAATCTGTGAGTGAACAATAAATTACCCCTATTTTCCCACCCTTAGGGAAGGATTTTTTCAAAATTTTTAGGAGACCAATTTTAAGGCCCTTTGACCCTATCCAATTAAAAAAAGAAATATCAAAATCGGACTACTCTGTAAAAAGCTATGCGTGGTTATACATTACGTTCGGTGAGTAAACAATCAATCATCCCCTATTTTCCTACCCTTAGGTTTATTTTTTCCAAATTTATATGGGACAAATTTCGAGGTATACTCTATTGGATAAAAAATAAAAATCAAAAATTTGACAACTCTGTGTAAAGTTATGCGTGGTCATGTAACAATCGGTGAGTGAAAAATCAATCATCCCCTATTTTCCTACCCTTACGGTAGATGTTTTTATTCCAAATTTATATGGGACCAACTTCAAGGTATAGTCCCTTTCTAATAAAAAAAGAATTATGTATTTACTAAAACGGGGCTTAATCGTGTATAGATTTTGAAAACAAAAAAACCCCCCGTGATTAAGCCCCGTTTTAGTAAATACATAATGTGTGATAATCGTGAAAGTTTAAAAAAAGAATTATCAAAATCGAACTACTCAGTAAAAAGTTAATGCGTGGTCATACATAAAAAAAAATATACGCGTCGACTTGAGAACCTCCTCCGTTTTTTTCGTCGGTTGAAAATAGCTCGACATGATTCGGAACGGTTCTCACTCATGATTATGGGACGCGGACCGTTCCGAAGCATGTCGAGCTATTTTCGACTTTATAGACGTGAGTAACCCAATATAAGTAAGTATATTAATATATTTGAATTGAACTCAGGACAGAGGCGCTTTCTTGTGGCGGAGGCAAAGATCAAGTCGTTTTGGGTCGTTGTGCCAATGCAGTAAATAAGTACATGAACTCATGTATCATTCCAATGGCAATCAAATGACTAATTCGCCCACAACAGATTCTAGAATTTAATTGTGTTCTTATCTATGAAGTAAATACAATGGGCTTGCGATATATCATCTAATAACTGTTATTTTCTATTTATTATCTATTTATGATAAATCAAATGACTCGTGACATAGTCCAAGAGTCTAACTTTACTAAACGAGTGAGAAAAATTACTTTATCGCATATTTATATTTATTATGTTTAATGATTTCAATGGTTTGTCTCAAATTGTAAATATGGTTAGATAGTTAGGTAGATAAAATACTTTTTATTACACACCATTACCCTTATTCATAAGAAAGTTCACAAACGTTTTAGTTAAATTATGTTAAGTCTCTTTCTAACAAAGGCAAATGTCAAACTAGCAGATAAGGGCAAACAATATAGCTAAACTGTATTTGATGTGCGTTTATGAATAACGACACATAAATACATCATTTAAAAAAGTATTTAGGTAAAAAAGCGATCTCTTCCAGACAACCTTGTGTAGTGGGTTAAAGCTTTTTTTGAGAAAAGTATTCTGATTGTGGTTTCTGTGCATGGATAAATACCATCTATATTTTGTTTTTCTCAGTTATGAAATTCAGAAGAATGCCTACCTACGACTATGTTTCTCAGTCCTTCCCCATTATAGTCACTAATATACCCACTCTTATACTCACTATAGGTGTGTCTTAAAAATATTATTATCATCGTAATACCCTGAATTACATAACTCGTATATAAAAAATATGTATGACGTAAACAAAACACACAAGAATTGTTAGTATTAACACTTGTGTTTTTTAAATGTGTAATTCACAGGCCTGTTAATATGGTTGTGTTTGTTTAAAAAAAAAAGTTCAAACACATAGTGTTTCAACAAGTGACTGAAAATCCCAGTTATTCTTTATCTCCGGATTAAAAAATATGGAAGGAAAGTTGTATATGGCTCTTAGCCTATTTTATTGGTTAAGGAGTAATGCCCAGTCAACGATCGTTCAAGTCGTGGGCGAACAAATCAATGCTTATTTTTATACAAAAAAAGTAGGACAATCTTTCACGAAAACAACACAATATCAACCTTATTATTAGGGCATACAATTGAAAATGAAATGAAGTAAATAAGACATATTTTCTTTTAGGTTTGGTGTTTTTTTTGGAAAACATTGACCGAGGTGTCATATTTGTGTTAGTCACTTTTAATGTTCGTAACTCATTAGGATTGTATGGCTGTTTGTGTTGTGCGAGATTGCAAAAAGTTGTGAGGGATATTTATTTACATGTTTAAATTTTGAGTTGTTACTAAACAGCAAACACGCGTCCAGTATTTGCATGTTCTTTAATAATTTAATTAGTAAATTGTTAGTTAGAAAAAGATTCCAGATTTCGTGTATGTTTTTACAACTTTCATAAAATAAAGGCAAACATTTAGTGTGAATATTGCCAAATGAAATTCCGCTTCGGGAAATATTGCCGACGTGAATTAAAGGGTTAACTTTACTTTTAGAGTCTATTGATTAACGATATTATGTTGTCGTTAATTTTGAACATTATTTAGGTATACATACGGAGCGTGCCAAAACTATGGGACATGAAGGGAAAGTACCTTAAATATCGTAGATAGGGTATTTTGCTGAAAGAAGACTTTATGTTAATTTAAAAAGTTAGTATTTCTGCATTCAAAGTTTTTCTTAAAATTACTTGCTTCATCTGGGAATCGAACTGTCTTAAATGTGAAAAAAAAAATCATCCTTACCTTTGTGATGCCAATCGAAAGAATAGCTAAAAAATAATAACTCTTCTTAAGTAACATAGTAAAATAAAAGAAAGGAACATACTGCTTTTTAGTCATTGCATTTCCAGGAATTAATTCCCAGCAAGCAGAATATCATTTTGACACCTACATTAGGTCCTAAAGACGTGATAACCGAATTTGCACAAGTCCAGGAGTTGAGCTTGACTTTTCAAAGCCAAGTAACTGCTAATTTTTAGGTAATTTTTCAGGGTTTTTGCGTGTAGATCGGAAATAGTTCCTTAGATGGAAAAGTCATTCAGTTAGATATTAAAGAGGTTTAAATTCTACGTCGAATGAGTATCTTAAACTTCAAATTTGGTTTAGTGGTTCAGCCATTTTTTTATTAGCTTTATTTAATAAAAACAAAGGGTTTTTTCACGAATGAAAATGTCACCCTCAATGTTACAAAACAAAACTACTCACTCAGCTCTTATATTCTACGCTTAATACCTAGGGAAACAATTTCAATAAGGGCTTTAGCCATTTCAGATTGTGGGCTTGCCAGAATTAAGTTTACTTGCCCCAAATCATACAAATCACAGTTGTATTTTAGCCTAAAGTTTTTCCTCTCAGCCTCGTTCCGGACACATTCCACCATGATATGGAACACATCTTCTTTTATTCCACATTCGCTACAGTTTGGCGACTGACTTTTACCCATAATAAAACCAAAGCTGTTTAGGGGAATATGTCCAGAGCGTAGTCTTAAGGCAGTAACTATATCCGGTCTAGCCATGCCTGATCCCACAAACCATGGGACACGGATCAAATTTGGTTGAATAGTTCTATACCAGATACCTTTACTCAGAGATCTCTCGTCAAAATGAACTTTCCACTCATCAACACATCTCTGTTTTACCGCGTATAGCAGATCACTCTGAACAGGTAACCACCTTGTGACTAAACCATTCGTAGCCGCTTCCTTAGCAAGTCGATCGGCCTCTTCATTCCCTTGTATCCCAATGTGAGTTGGGACCCATTGTAGAACTATAACTGATTTATTTGCTTGCAACTTGCGGATTGACCTTAAAATACTATAGGCTACCGGTGTACCTCGAAAGTTCGAGGTGCATCGAGCCAAGTGCTCTAAACCGCTTCTTGAGTCCGTAAATACGACGAAACTACCTTTATTGCAAGACTCAATGTAAGAAAGGGCCTCCGCAATTGCTAGCAGTTCCACATTCATAGAGGAAGTCTATGAGGAGGAGAGAGCCAAAATAATCAAGGTATTAAAACGATATGCAGTTCGCTGGGAATAAGATCCTGGAAATTATCAAATCTGGCCTATAAGGGGTGACTCACACTAGAACGGCACGGGACGGGACAGGATGGGACGGGACGATCTATCAGTTTCTATAGAAAACGTCACGTAACATCTGAGGGCTCCGAGCTATCACGTGATTCTTTCTATAGACATTGACAGATCGTCTCGTCCCGTGCCGTCCTAGTGTAAGTCATCTTTAACTCCGAGTAGTGAATGTATATGACCGAAAATCCGAAAAAAAATTAGTTATACTTCGATAGGTATCACACATGCCGCCAATTTACATTGGCGATTTTGGCATTGGCCTGATAATAAAAGTTGTCCATACATTAACTACTTGGAGATTGATCAGTAACAAAAAAATCACCCAAAGCCATCCCAAAACTAAAAACTATGTGGATGCCTCTATCATGGAAGCAATCCTTATTTATCATGGCACTGCAGAAGCCGTAGGTTAGCATGGTTTTTATTATAACAATAATTATTTACATGCATTTCATAAGAGAAGCATCGACGAAAATGACTGCGTGGAAACTATTTAGATCTTTACTTGTACAAAATCTCCATAGCAACCGTAAAATGAGGGAGCCCTCTAATTCGCATTTAAAACGTCTAAAGAAAGTGAGCCCTAAGTTTCACTGAGACAATACGTCCGGCCTCGATACGTGACCGAACTGTCAAACGGATCAAAACGGGTACAATGGTAACGCCTTTACTCTTCATTTCACGGCCCCTTTTCTCGTAGTTGGCCTTCGAGTCCTGGGTTCAAAACCAGGTGAGGACATTTGTGACCAACATTATTGTCCAAGTTGTAGATGATGACACTTTTAAAAATGGTATTACATATAGGTGTTAAGAGTCCACAATGTCCACATGCTCGAGCAAAAGAGTGGGATAGACCTAATTGTAAGAGCGCGCGAAATATGAAAAGGCGGGCGCGTCAAAATAAACCGCGTAATCAGATATTTGCTAGTAGCTTTTACCCGATTTAAGAATTAGTTATTACTCAACTATTTCACTGAGAATTATGTTTGTAAATCGAAGGGCTACGACGTTCTGATAAAAAATATTATTTTAGAAAAAAGTAAAAGTATAGACTTTTGTTAAAAATCATGTTTTGGTGTTTACCAGTTTGAAGGAAATATGTTGAAGTTTTGTGTATGTGAATATCAGGTACCTGGTTGTTATCAATATTGAGATTTAGACGTCTGAATGATAGCAATTCGACCACTGTCAGTCTGTCACCTCTTAAGGCCTTATTGTATCTTGGTAAAATGGAATTGGGCTGGATAAGTCTACCGAATGCACCCAGAACGATAGGTCAAATTAGCTACAGACTGACCCCGCAAAATGGCTGGGCAAAAGACCAAAAAAGAGAGGCATAGGCAGACCATAAGTAA
The DNA here is from genome assembly GCA_949128165.1 of Lathronympha strigana. Taxonomy (NCBI): domain Eukaryota; kingdom Metazoa; phylum Arthropoda; class Insecta; order Lepidoptera; family Tortricidae; genus Lathronympha; species Lathronympha strigana. The sequence continues at coordinate 7,385,534 of OX421926.1, read as the reverse complement.
TGAGGCCTATTCCCAGCATTGGGACACAAAAGAGGCTATAAGTACAAGAAAAATCTAGCTTTAAATATTGCGCTCACTGTGGGACGAGATATGTCAATTATTTTGCCTCTTATACGAAACTTTAATGGAATAGCGTTTAAAACATTCTAGTTTTTTCTTATAAGATTTAAAAATTACATCTCTGTTCAAAATTAAAGTCGCTAGGTTTTGTTTTGTTCGACGTAAAAAATATAAATATAAGTCTTAAAATAATTTTATCGCCAACCTCATCTGAAGCGGCGGAGCGTCTCGGCTTTTTATCAGATAACCTAGAACCGATGACATTGTTGATCATAACGATTCACGTTTCCGTGTCTCACAGTTGGCAGGGGGACTTACTAAACACAGTACCTGTATCGAGAGGCTCATGTAACTGTATCTGAGGGCCTACCATGAACCACTTCGTCCGTTCATTCGTCTGTTTGCCTCTTTATCGCTGTTAATATTCTATAAACAATATATGTAGAGGTACATAGATCAACCAACCAACGAAGTGGCTTGTGTAGGCCCTCAGACTTTACAAAAAAGGCACTTATGTGCGAAATATCATTTGATGGTTACCAATCGCTTTTCGGTGAAGGAAAAGATCGTGAGGGAACCAGGCTAAACCCAATAAGGCTAGGGGCCTTACGCGATTCACTTTAGATTCTTAGCTGTGCTCAGTTGTATGGCAGCGACTCAGATAGGTCATAAACTGAATCGCGTTAAGACGTCATGGTAAACCTCAGGGTTGGAAGGTATCATGGCAGTCGCTTTCGTAAAACTAGCGCCTTCGCTAAATCTTGGAGTAGTTGTCAAACGGACCTTAGGCGCCCTGCGTGCGTAGCCAAGATGCCAATCGCTCACGCTTAGTAACGTATCGTAGCTACCTCTCTCTATCACTCTTCCTTATTAGTGTGACAATGACAGTTGCGTTTCGTTAGCGACTGAGCGTGAGCGATTGGCATCTTGGCTACGCACCCTGAGCGGTTGCATAAGCCGTGGAAACGCTAGAAACAAGAAAGCCCAAATATACTAATATATATCTAAAACCAGTTCAAAGCGTACAAATAAGTAGGCTACCTTCGGATCACGACCGAATCAGCTCAAATTCGCCATGCGTTAACAAAAGCAGTCATGGAAACGATCGTGATGACAAAAGTAGGATGAGCAGTGTGCTCTAGTTTTAAAATTATTTACGTTGTTGCAGTTACTTGTAAAAATGAACGCTGATATAGCAGTTCAAACTATCGGCGTGGATAGGATGCATTATTAGGATTCAAATTCAATATCTGCTTATGTTTTTAACCTTTAAATGTATGATGATGCATTTATGACACAGAAACGAGACAAGTGACAATCAAGTTCTCTTGGAATGTAGACTTTGTCATATCGTCGTAAGTTCTTAATTTGAAATGAATTGAAGGTTATTAAGGTGTTTATTGTTTAACAAAGGTAACAATTTGCTTGTTTACTTATAACTAGCTTGTAAGTTCTCATTTAAGTGAACATTTATATTCTTATGAGAATAAATTCTTTAAACCGAAACCGAAACCGAACAATTAACAGAAATTAAATACATTAAAATTAACAATTAAAAAAAGGAACATAAATAATGAATTTGGTTGTCACTTAGGATGCTTTAGGATCAATATGGATAATTCATGCATTTAAGGGTTAATCTATTATAAGCCGAAAAAATACTTCTAACAATTTAGGCAAGTTTTGTAATCGATAGAGTCTAACCGCGTTATCTATTCCAAGCAAATGAAATGTCAAACTTTAAAGTCTTATTTTAAACTTCTATTGAAATTATGACGTTTACTTATTACTTTTATAGTCTGTGCTATCAAAATCTCGGGAAACTTAGCATAGACTGACTCCGTCAAGTAGGTATAAGTTTTCTTAATAAAAATTTGGCAATATTTCCTGCCACCATTGGAAATATTGCCAATGACTTTTTTGATCTTGAAGCAACGCAGGGAGGTACGTACCATTTCCCTGCCAAAGTACAAGCCCAAATGGGCATACGCGGGTCTGTGTTGTCACTAATTCGTACACTAAAATATATCGAAGTGTGCAAGATTTTTTAGTGTGGTTCTATAATTTTCTGTGTTAGTGTCATCATTACAGACTGTTTTTTGTATGTAGTGAAAAGTGCGTCTGTGTGCTCGTTTACCCCCGCAAAAGACAGATTAATTTGGACGGTAAGATGTCACTTTGCCGTCTCCCCTCCAACGCGTAGGAAGCCTGTGTTGCTCGAAGGTTTTGACATAATGTTTGTATTTACGTCGAAGCGGCCAAGGCATTATATTGCTAGTTCAGATATTTTAGAGCACTTTCGCCGGTCATATATATCTGATGGCCTCTGTACAGTCACCCACACAGCTATGAATACAGCCAAAGTCAAAAATATGTATACAGGACTTTATTGCCAGAGCATTAAGGTCACTTTGGCTGTATTCATAGCTGTGTGGCTGACTGTACGTTGAAATTTGTCAAACGATGTAGGCCGTATAGAGAATACCAGATAATTAAATACATAGCTCTCCTTTCGCAGACGACAAAAAGAAAAGTGAGCTATTGCCTTATTCATAAAAACTTAACAGACCTATAATAGTTAAAATATGTTTTGCCTTATTTTTAAAAACGCATATGTCAAACTGACAGATATAATAATAAATTAGTTAACGTCGGTTTGATGAGCGTTTATGAATAAGAGCTTTAGTATTTACAATAAAATTCACGTAGGCTTTCAACAAACCAATCAAACTATAGGTAGTTAAATCTATAGTTTTAGTCGTCAAAAGTTTTAATAAAATTAATGTCCTTAAAACTAGATATACTTGTTTTTTTTTTCTTTCTAATTATAAATAATACCTATGTACTTAAAATTAGTGTGACATCGAGAAAATCGTGTAATTTCCCGCTATTTCCAACAACAGTGTATTTCATCCTCATTACAAACCATAATTATGTACTTTTGTTTTGTTCAATAAAGAATAATACTGTATTGTATATTTACAGAAATATGGTCACCCATAACGCCGCCGGACGGCTGGGTCTTACTGACCGTTCCACCAACCGAAACAACAACATCATCAACAACATCTACAACAACAACGACAACATCTACGACGACAACAACAACAGAAGGTTGGATTCTTTTAATATTTAACCAACTATACGAGTTATTTAAAAATCCATGATGTGTTGTTTGGAGGCAGAACTAAAGCTATTTACACATAGAAGATAAACAAGCATAAAGTACCTACCTAGATGAAAATGAATATTTAAGGATGACTAACACTAGGACGGGACGGGACGGAGCGGAATGGGACGATCTGTCAATTTCTATAGAAAGAATCACGTGATAGCTCGGAGAGTAGGTATTTATTGGGCACGCTGCTCCACCAAGGCTTCGCTCGCTTCGCTCGCACCGCTCGCTTCGCTCGCTCACGCCTTGGTGTTGCGAGTGCCCAATAAACGCGTACTATTACTGAAATCCTGTTGATTATCTGCAACGGTGGCAATCAACGGTGTGCGACTTTGTAACAACGGAAGTATGCTATCGACATAACGCGAACCATTACTGAAATCCTGTTCACGTTTTCTCGTAAGCTTGCGTTTAAATTGATCGCACAGCTCGCTCACGCCTTGGTGTTGCAAGTGCTAATAAATAAGAATGAGTGCTCCTGTTTACGTTGATGCTCTGGGAAGGTGACAATCAACGCGAGCACGCAATCGACACAACCTTTACTGAAATCCTGTTCAAGTTTAAAGTGAACATCATTAGATGTGATTTTAATGCGTTTATCATTCGGTTGATTATCTGCAACGGTGGCAATCAACGGTGTGCGACTTTGTAACAACGGAAGTATGCTATCGAAATAACGCGAACCATTACTGAAATCCTGTTCACGTTTACTCGTAAGCTTGCGTTTAAATTGATCGAGTTCGTTTTCAACTTAAATTTCGGACTTAGAAAATATACTAAGAAAAGCAAAAGCTTAAACGCAACGTGAGTGATGCGGGCCAAGCAATCACAACACGTCTGAACATCTCACAATTACTCGTTAGTCCCGATTAGCTCCAAGGAGTAACTTTCGTTGCGAGGCGTCACGCACAATTACACATTAGTCCCGATTAGCTCCAAGGAGTAACTATCGTTGTGCGGCGTTTGTCACACTAAACACATCGCAGAATTGGCCAGAAACTTTGATGCGTCGAGTGGACTGGTGGTTTCCCATACTATCAACCGCTATAGCACAGAAGAACCGATTTTGTGTTTAACCGTCACCACGTTGTTGTGTATGGTACGGGAGTTACCCCGTATACGCTACCGCGTTACCAGCTCAATTGCAAGGTGGGCCAGGCCAAGCAAAGTGATTTGGTAAGAGTCACCATGAACTAGCGGTTGTGATAGCCACGGATTCTCCGACGATTGTATCAATACTAATTGTATATATACAAACTATTCATAAAACTTCGTTAGCGTGATGCAGGCCTGACTATGTGATTGGAAGAACCATGTGACACGCCTTGACACGCCTTTTATTATAATTTGTAAATGATGATAACCAATTTCAATCATAGTTCGTTCATATTAAGGTTTGAAATAGATAATAATGAAACTAAACAATTTAACAACCATGTGTGACTACATGTTCGCGCTAAGCTGTTTTGCATGAATTAATATAATTAAATATGAAATATATTCTAAAGCAGAACAAGTCTTAACAAATATAAATTAAGGTTTAAAATTAGTTGGACTTGAATAAAATAAAGTTGAATACGGAATCACGTTTCAAACAACATAACTTCTGCAAAGGAGAAAAAGCATAACTCCATAGCATAAGCATAGCACTTATGCTTTTTCTCCTTCAGACGGCAGACTGTCGTATATGGTTATCGGTGGGACCGCAGACTTATAATAAGGTAGACTCCACAAGCAAGATTGAATAAATCTGAATTCTTTAGAATGTTATCATTATTATTTATTATTATTTAGCAATTGCTTTATTGTACAATTTAACAAATAAAAAATACAAATGCTTATATATTATTAGAATTTTCCAACCATAGACCCAAAAAAGTAAAAAAAAGTTGATTTTTATTTCGATTACAATTTACACAAGAGTTAAATAACAATGAGAAAGAATGTTGAGAATAATCCTTTACAGGTAAAACAATAAAACATATATGAATAAGGTTTCCGTGTGTTTCGGCGGTTCGGTCTGTTAAGTAGAGGTGTGCAGTAATGAATAGACACAAGAAGTTGTGAAAACTTACAATATGCAACGTAGTATTTAGCAAAATACGATATTTGATCCAATGGGATCAACTGCATTCAAAAGTACAACGTGCGTTGTCTACCTGAATACTTATCTGTGAACATGAAGTGCAATTATTGTTTACGTAGTATAAAATATTACAGAGTAAAAAGTGTAACAGAGATTCGTTCGATTCGAAATGAATTATTTTCAATTTAATATGTAAGTGATTTGTTTGCTGACTTTTCTGCACGATAAAAGTGAAAAGTTAATTTATTCGATACTAATATTCAATCAACCTTATTTAATGAATTTTACATTCAACTAACAGGCATTTACTTTTATTTAGCATCTAACAAATTAAAAAGGCAAACATTACAAATTACAAATTACATTAGGCTAATCAATCGACAAGCGTATTTCTATTGATTACTTAATTGTATAGTTTTTTAGTAGTAAACCTCTGGTTTGCATCCTACTCTGTGTCATTTGCTGATTACGTATACACAAGTCGACCTACATTAGTCGATGCACTTTTCCTAACAATATAACCGATATGGATATGACTGTAGGTAAGAGTTCAAAAGCAATTATATTGTATCAAAGAAATACTAGACATACACCATTGATTTTATCGGCTGAATAAATATATAAATCATGCTTATTTAGAATGGAATGCTCCCTTTCTGGTAAGTAGTTGCTCAAGTTTTTTTACATATAGTTCGGTACATCGAGCAAAAGGTTAATTGAGCTGTCTAAGAATAAAATTGACTTAGTGAATGAATACACGAAATCAGCTTTTTCGGGTGTACTAAATCAATTGATTCATCACTATTCGTTACTTCTAATTCATGATTATATTTCTTTAAAATCGTATCCACGTTCTGCTGTTGTTGTAAAATAGTGTACGTTAGCTAATATAAACCTAAATTTCGTAATATAATTTGATACTTGTTTTTCAATGAAAATGTGCTTTTTAGCAAAATAAAATCCGCTAATTTAAAAACGAAACAAGTGCAATAGTACATTAATTATTTTTGGTGTTAACATGTGATAATATACTACACAAAATTGGGTGACATATTTTCTTAGTTGAAACATAAAATAAAAGAAACGAAACAGTCAACTCGGTATTTTTTTTTGGTTAAATACCAGAGGTATTAGACCATATAATTATTCTTGTCATTAGTGCGCGATCGTGCTATCACTATATTTACGCCTTGCTCTGCTGAAGTGTTGCTACATCAATTCATAATGTGAGTATTGATTTATTTAATGTCTTAATTTAATCTTTAGATCTAAATTTTTTAACTAAATAATTAACTAACAGTGTTTTTCAGGTCCGACTCAGACCTATCGTACCGCTCACGAAGCCCGTCACCGCAGCCGATAAAAAAGTCATCAAAGGATAACAAGCGACGTGTGCATTCTTTAAGGTAGCTATTTCTCACTGAATGTTTATATTGTTATTACTAAGGATATCACGAGCCATTTTTATTAATTTATTTTTCTTTCATTTAGCCACGAGCCTGAACGAGTTACGCTTCCTGCTGCAAGTTCTCGAAAGGTCAATGCTGTTGAACCTGCAGGACCATCGAAGCGCAAAAAAACTTCAAGGTAGTTAAATTTATGTATTTACTGTAAGACTGTCACATACACCCTATATCTATTTTTTAATGCAGGTTTCGTAGTGCACATACCGGGTCTTCAAAATTATCATAAGTTAAACTATTATTTTTGTTCACAGCGCAATCAAGAAGAGCGGAACGGATCTATTCCAAATCATTCGGGATGAAGAGAAAATTGCATCCATTTCATCCGACCGAGTGACTACTACGTCATCGTTCTCAAGCCGCGTGTCTTCTGGTACATCACGTCGCACCACAATCAGACCAGGTGACTTCTTTATCGATCTCAAAGTCTATAAAATAGAGGATCATCAAAAAGAGGTAGATGCTTTAGAGCGTTACAAAAAGGCCTTGGTAGCTGTCAAGCTGCAGTGTGAAGAAAAGTCTGTAGAGTGGGAGCAGTGTCAATCGCTTCTTAGTAGTGCATTTGAAGTTTTTAAGGATAGTGAGGCTTCCTTTTATTCTAACGCACGGAAAAACTAGGTATTAAAATAAATAAAATAAAATAAAAAAATAAAAATAAAAAAAAATAAAAATGCTTTATTTCAGACCTGTGCGATCCATATTTTGTTAGTGACTTAAGGCTAGATTAAGTTTTGCATGGTGCGTAACTGCGGCTTTATTCCCTGCTAAAAAACATCCTGAAAGGGTAACTTCCTATCCTGATTTTAATAACGTACTAAACACACAAGGATTGTCTTTCCCGGTTACATTTGATGAAATCAGAATATTTGAAAAAAACAATCCAACCCTTCAATTTATTGTTTTTGGGTTGAAAAATAGTAAAATAATAGGCCCACTTTATAAGTCAGAAAGTAACAGCCATTTGAAAAAAAAAACCATTCACCTAATGTTATTAGAAAACGGAATCAGTTCACATTACTGTTTGATCAAGGACTTGTGTCGACTAGTTAGGAGTCAAGTCACTGCTCACCATGCAAAATTATACTTCTGTGAAACGTGTTTAGTATTTTTCTCGAAAGAAGAACAACTAAATAATCACTTGTGTAGTGGAACAGTCACTGTACTACCTGAAAAGGGTGCAGTTATTAAATTTAAAAATTATGAACGTAAGCAAAATATGCCGTTTGTAATATATGCTGATTTTGAGTCACTATTACTGCGAACGGGTGAATGTCAATGTGACGTTGATTGTACTACTCATACCACTGTCAACACAGATATTTTGCAACATCACACGCCTGCTGCGTTTGCATACTATATTGTTTGTTCAGTCGATTCTCAATATAATCGATATGTCTCATACCGTGGTATTGACTGTGTAGATAAGTTTGTACATTCGATCTATAAAGATGTAGCAGAAATAAAGAAAGTTTTGAATATGAATACTCCAATCCAATTCGATCTTAACGATGAAATAAATTTCACTAGCGCAACGAAATGTCATATATGTGATAATTTCCTGTTTTCTGATAGAGTCAGAGATCATTGTCACATTTCAGGTTGTTATCGAGGTGCAGCTCACAGTTACTGTAATTTACAATTTAAACGTCCCTCTTTTGTACCCATATATTTTCATAACTTGTCAGGATACGATGCGCATTTATTTATAAAAAAGTTAGGAGAGGCGAGTGGTACGATGAAATTAATTGCGAAAACTAAAGAAAATTACGTTTCCTTTACAAAGTTTATTCCAATTGAAGGCGAATTTTTTCAGCTACGTTTTGTAGACTCATTTAAATTTTTAGGTACCAGTTTAGAGAAATTAACAAAAACAATGAAAAAGGAAGATTTCGATCATCTACGACGTTTTTTCCCGAATTCTAATAAATTTGAATTACTCACACGTAAAGGTGTTTATCCCTATGAATACATGAATAATTGGGAGCGTTATAATGAGCGATGCCTTCCGTCTAAAGATTGTTTTTATAGTACTCTTTCGAATGAAAATATTTCCGAAGAGGACTATGAGCATGCAAGTTTAGTATGGAAAGAGTTTAATATCAATAATCTAGGAGAATATACAGATTTGTATCTCCAAACGGATGTCCTTTTGTTGACAGATATTTTCGAAAAATTTAGAGAGACTTGTAAAATAAATTACAGTTTGGATCCGGCTTTTTACTTGACTGCACCGAGCTTATCTTTTGATGCAATGCTGCTTAAAACTGGTGTTGAATTGGAACTAATTACCGATTTTAATATGTTATCAATGATTCAGAACGGAATTCGGGGTGGTGTCTGTTTGTGTTCTCACAGACATGCAAAAGCTAATAACAAGTACATACCAGATTACGATCCTTTGCAACCCGAATCGTACGTTATTTACATAGACTGTAACAACTTATATGGGTATAGCATGTATCAGTCCTTACCATTATCAAACTTTAGGTTTTTAGACCAACATGAAATAGATGTGTTAGATATCACACAAGTCGATAACAATGCTAAGTATGGATTTATATTAGAGGTCGATTTAATATACCCTAAAGATCTTCACATCGATCATAACGACCTACCTTTTTGTCCTGAAAAGTGTATTCCCCCTGGAGGTAAAGATAGTAAGCTAGTACCTAATTTGCATGACAAATACTTTTATGTTATTCATTATGTTTATCTAAAAACCTGTCTTAAACATGGATTAAAATTGAAAAAAATACATAGAGTTATCACGTTTTTACAAGATTCTTATTTAAAACAGTACATCGACCTTAATACTAAGTTGCGTCAGAAAGCTACCTCAGCGTTCGAGCAAGACCTATTTAAGGTTATAATTAACTCTTTATTCGGAAAAACATTAGAAAACAATTTAAAAAAAACTAACGTTGAACTAGTTAACCAGTGGAACGATAGCACGAATTTAACTAAAAAGAAAACCGAGGCTGAGAAATTAATCGCGCGTCCCAATTTCCACAGTGCAACAGTCTTTAGTGAAAATTTGGTAGCAGTTCAGTTGAACCTCGATCGTATTATTTTAGATAAACCAATATATATCGGTTTTACGGTACTAGAATTGTCGAAAAGTCATATGTATGACTTTCATTACTCAGTATTTAAACCCATGTATAAAAATCGATTACAGATGTGCTATATGGATACGGATAGTTTCATTTATCATATACAAACCAAGAACTATTACAGAGATCTAAAAACTTATCTTTTACCTTATTTTGACACTAGCAACTTAAACTTTGACAATGTGCATAACTTACCAATTCAGAACAAAAAAGTACCAGGACTTTTCAAGGATGAAATGGGTGGGAAATACATAATTGAATTTGTTGGTCTTCGATCTAAACTTTACTGTATTAAAACTAACGACGATATCATAAAAAAAGCTAAAGGTGTAAAAAAGGCTGTTATAAAGGAATTAGACGTGTTTGATTATGAGCAATCTTTGTTTCAAGGTGATGTTATTAAAAAGAAAAATATTTTATTTAGATCGATCAAACACGAAATATTTACCCAAAGTGTTAATAAAATTGCTATATCATCTAATGATGACAAACGATTGATATCTGCTGACAAAGTATCTACACGAGCATGGGGACACACTACGATACTTAATATTTAAATTCCTAAACAGCTTTCACTGTTCATGGTTAGTATGTTTATTAGGAAATAATGTATTATTGTATGATCATAAGATATCTTAATACGTTAATATTAAGTGTATTCAAATGTGAGCATTTATTTTATGTGCTCCTGCATTATTTATTTACTGTTTGACTTTAAATGTTTGTCAAACTATTTTATTTTATAAACTTTTCGTTATTTCTGTATAGTAATAAACGATGCACTATATTTGTTATTATGTGATTTATGAATATAAATATGAACTTAGAATTTTATGTTTTTCAATTAAAAACCCATTTTAACCGTAAACCGTATTTTTTAGTACCAAGTCTAAACAATATGATATGTACCTACATTTATTTTTATTATTGACTTGACTGTACATTTCAATAAACAGTATTTCATAAAAACAAGTTACGACCTGCAACTTTTAATTGCTTAACAAATTAGCAAACGTAGTAGATGTAACATGATATCATGAGTAAAGCATATTTAACACGCGCCGTAGTTCATATTATGCGCTTGCAAAAATTTAAATTGGCGCAATGCAGGTATAATAAAACAATACCTATCTGCTTTCGTTAGGGTTTAGTTTCATTTAAAATAAATTGAGCAAATACGATTATTTATAGTTGAAGACATCGAAATTTATTTAAGTATATAAACAACCGCACTAATTAGGTGATTCATTTACGGATTCGTAAACGATACGAAGAATATCATACAGTTAAGGACCCTAACAATTCGCAGTTTCTCTGCTGATATTTGCTGGTAAGTTTCAGTTATTTTTATAAGATTTAAACGTTGACTATGTTGGAAATGTATTTGAGAGATATTTTAGCACACATTGCATACAAGGAACAGATTTTTTTCCTTTATTTCACTGAGTAGAAGCTTTGCATAGTTTCAGGCTCGATCTTTGAGAGATCGTCCAGATATGTTATTCATTTTTTTTATTTCTTTTGTTACAGAAAAATGGAACACGTAGAAGAAAGTTCTCCTCTATTTTTGTCCCAGGTGTTTGCTCAGAACCCATATGATGATGATGTTAATGACGATCTAGTAAACAAGGTAATGAAAGCAAAACCTAAAAAACGTCAACACAAAATTCAAAACAAGGTGCAAAAACGCAGTGTTCCAGGGCAGCCTTCATCATTTGTGATTAACAAAAAGCCTGGAAAGGGTGGCAGGTTAATTAAAATCCAAATAATTAACTTGCAAAATGAATACAAAGAAGAGTCCGAGAACGAAGATGTAATGTTAAGCGCTCAATACGTAGCAGACGATGGTTTTGACGAAATTATCGATAGTACGGAGAGCGTAATAAATAAAATATCAAAAAAACTGTGTGGATATAGCGTTGGTTACTAATAATTTTATTATTTTCGATGTGAATAAATTTGTTTAAATATTTTGTTGTTTCATTCATAGTTTACATACAGTGTCATGCACGGCAACGCACACTCAATAGCGAAGTTCATACTACCAAATGATAGGTATTACCAATAGCGCTATGGTGGTGTGTGCTTTCGTGGATGGTGCTACAGAGGGACATTACAGGATGGTTGATAAAATACAACAACTGTTTGAGTAATACCAATTCTATATTTGATTAAAATACAATTAAAACCTAAATCCAAGAATAATTAAAATTAACCTTTAAATTAAAATCTGAAACTAAGCGTAAAACAAATTCATTCATTTCAAAACTGAACTTTTACATTTCATCACATGAAATTGTCTAAATACCATTTTTTTATACAAATTGCATTTTTTAAAGCACATATTTTTTTGTGGTGCACACAATTATATGCACAACTCTCAATACAATATTTTTCATACAAATGCTTAAAAGTACATTGTTCTTTTTCACCTAAATCTAACACAGTACATTCGGGGGACAATTGCTTAACCCATTGGACTTTTTCTGCTCCCTTTACGAAAATCTTTTTGTCTTTTAAGTACTTTATAATGATTCTTTTAAATTCTCGGTGGTCAATATATCCTTCACACCACAAAAAACCATAATTGTTTTCTAACCATGTAACTTGTCTTTTTTCGTTTGCTGATAGACGAGAAAACGGGAATGGAGGCTTTATCGAAAAAACTTGTGTATATTCATTTGTGGCGAAAGCAAATTCTTTTATTATGAATTCATTGGTACTCCATTTAAAACCCTGAAGGTCAACAAATATGGAGTCATACATTATGATTTACGATATCCTTTTCGTAATATTACTTAAAGGCTTGTATTCAACAATACTATCATTCAAAATGAGACAGTAAGCGGAAGTCTGTTTAGGTATAGTTGATTCACACTCGATCTCAACTCGCACATCGACCGTACCGGTTTTTAAGGTTTCGTTTTGACGTGAACAGTCAATAACAAATAAAGGAGCAATATTTTTAAAATCTTGCGGACTTAGCAACGGTGCTTGAGCTCGGTTATAATAAGACTGTTGAAATTTAGCATACTGTTCATATAATATAGAAAACTTTTCACTAGAAAAACTAACATCAAAACTTTCGTAAGGAAAGTAGCTTGAATTCAAAAAAACTTTAACATCTCTCAAGTTACAGTGATCAAAGTGCGTCATATCTTTATCAGCATAATTTTTTCGTTCTGTTTTCAATCCAATTATTATGTAACGTGGCTTCTCGATTTGAGATGAAGTTTTGATAGCCCAAGAATGTTTGGATGTTTCAGGCAAGAGTGGATATTCATACAAATCCCAGTTCCTAAATGCAATTTGAATTGCACGATCTCTTTCCAAGCATTTGATCAAGTTCAGTTTTTCTTTATCAGATACCTTAATATGTGGCATACGCCATACTATTTTTGTGATAGCTATATTATCTATATATTCATTCGGATTTAATTTAACGCTATTTAAGTTAGTATTTGACCTTAAAAGAACAAGTTCATGCTTGCAATTAATAACTATTTTGTTGTAATCCTCAGCAAACCCGAGAATCCTGCTTAAAGGTATAGACACTGAGAATGATCCATGTAAATTTTTTGTACCGTTGACATCCCAGCCCCATAACTTAGACATCGATGCTTCAAGTTCATTCATGGATACAAGAGATTTCATAGTCGTTGTAACCCCAACATTTTTAATTTTATCGATTTCAATTCCATTGAGTTCGTATCGAATATCTTGAAATAGATGGAGTATTGGATTATTCGTAAAAAGAACACTCATCACCCTCTGTTTCGTTTCTCTATTGATTACAGCTATAGTACCTTCTATGTATAAAGAACTTGCTGATGGTAGTACGTAAAGGTCTTGCTGATTAATAGGTATGCGTATTTCATCATTTAAATTAAAACTTGTCACGTACGGCTTATACGAATGATATTCAAAGCTCTCTATTGAGTTGTCTAAGGTAAAAGATTCTGTTAGATTTAAAATACTCATTTTAACAAACCTATGCTTTGAAGGAATTGTTTGTTTTGTTTCGTAAGCCGCGGCTTAGGTGTTCTTTTCTTGATTGCTTGATGAGTACTACCGCTGATTTTCATTGGGACTGAAGTTTTATTGAAGTCTATCATTTTTTTCTAAGGTGTAAATATATCTGAATCTCCTCACCGCGTAAATTAACTAAATTATTGTTAACGTCTAATATTCTTACAGTAATTGAACTTAAACTGTTTTGAGTTACAGGAAAATAAATAACATTTCTTGGTGTTTCTATAAGTCGATAACCAGGTGGTACATTAGGCACAAACTCGTGAATTATGTGACTAGGTTTTCCATTCACAAATGAACCGCTCACTATGTCACATTCAACGCGGACTATGGTTGTAGACAGAATGGAAACGGGGTAAGGAGATTCTGTTAATATATTTGCTTGAATTGTTTCTGATCCAAAACCAAGCAATTTACCAATAGATCTCTCTTTATCGAAATAAATATTTTGAGAACATAAAATAGATGTTTTTAAGGTATTATTATTGCAAGTTAGTGAAAACGTGCATCCTTGAAGATGGTTCTTGAGGTAGTCACCAATATCTTGAAGTTCATATGAACCTTCAGGAATTTCAACTGCTTTGTTGTTACCATAATTTAATTTATTATTCCTGTAGTCTATATTAGGTATTGAATTAAATGTTGATATATACAACAGACCGCACTCATATTCACCATCCAGTTGAAGAGCTGGTGAATGGTTTGTTATCAGAGTTGAAGATGATCCAGTTATAGACAAAGTGAAAGACATCTTGAGAATGATAATTTGTTTATTGATCGAAGGTATTTAAACGTTTACACCAATATTGTTTTAAGTATTTAAGACATAAATGACCACAATTTACTGTGTTAAACTTTTGGTAAGTGTTATAATTATAGTAAATATCCTTGTTATTTAAATACTTCTTTAGCTCTAACGGAGGTGGAAGGTCGCCATAACTATTAAAATATTCGCAATAACTGTTGTCTTTGACATAGGCTACCCAGTGAGTTCCATTATTTTTAGAACTGTCTAAGTTAACAATTCCACATTCTACTCTTTTAGATCGCTTTGGTAAACTGTCTCTCATATAAACTCCTCGAAAATGTGGAATCTCGGAAGAGTATTTTAATATGTCGATATTTGTAAGAGCACGTCTAGGTAACCTGTCATTTAGTTTTTTGAAGTTTTTATACATAAACCTTTACCACTTTTATATGGTTTAATATGTAATCCTTTTCCTAATGCAATAGATTCCATCATTTTATTATGTCGTTCCGATTCTGCTAAATTCTTTCTTGCGGCTTTGTAATCACTTATGGCCTTAGCGATTCCAGCAGCTCCGCCTGCTAATGAACCTAACGCAGAAAGTCCAGCAAAAATAGGTATCAAAGGTAATATACCTCCAGTTTTAGGAATCGGTATTATACGAGGTAACCGTATTTTGCTGTTATCAGTAAAAACTTTTTTAGCAGCAACAAGTGCACGATTCATGATATTACAACCTTTCATTTTAGGGTTCCTTTTTAACTCAGTGCGTATCTTGGAAACAAATCTTTTGAATGATTTTATACCTGCGCCAGCCTTTAGTTTCGATTTCATAACTTTACTCACTAACCATGAGCTTATTTTTTCTCCTATTCCAGCATCTTTTGACTTAGCTCTTCGTTTTGCCATTTTATAAAGTTCAAAATCAGCACGATGTCTATCAGCTAAATCGAGATATTTATCATAAGCTATATCGTGTTTCATACACGCGTCATCTAACACATTAATTCCTTGGTCGCCTCTCTGTAACCTTTTATGCAATTTTGTTCCCGGGCCGCAGTAATTATAACCAGGTAAGTGTAATTCAAATGGTAAATTATTTATTGCACTATTTAAAAGTCCTCTCCCTTTCATATCACGTATGATAATGATAAATTTAATTTGAAGAAAGTCAATTTATTCAAAACATTAAACAACGGCTTTTATATCAATCCAACTATTTTCACTATCGCTTAACCCTAACCATTTAACAAACAGCTTACTACCCTTCTTCTTGATCACTTTTTCTATTAAATAAATATCAGGATACTTTGTTTTTTGAAGTTCTTCTTCATAAAAGGTGCCTAGTATTATGTTTTTCCGTTGATCTTCAATATAATATGTTATGGGTCGGGTGTGATTCACATGTTTAATTGTAAAAAGTTCTGTAGACCAATTAGGTGTATAGCCCTTAGAAAAGTGACTTTTATATTTGCTTATACGCACACGGTCTCCGATATTAAATTTATTCAATTTACTACTACACGCATTGGATAGTGAGTTTTTAATGTTCTGTTTTACTTTTCTTTCATTATTTGGATTCACATCAATAGGTTTCAATTTTGTTGTACGATGTACTGTGCAATTATATGATTTCACAATATCATCTAAGGGTTTACCAACCCATTTATAGTTACCGACGGAACTAAAGTATTTGTAGAGCTTGATCTTAAGCGTTTTTATCAGCCTTTCAACAATAGACGCCTTTTTAATCGAATATGTAGAATACTGATGTATTTTCATGGATTTTAAGAAGCAATCAAATTCATTATTATAGAATTCTTTTCCTAAGTCCGTCTGTAAGTTTCTAGGTTTGCGTTTAGTTGTTTTTATAATTATATCGAACGCATTTTTTACTGACGTTTTAGTTTTAGACTTAATAGCTACACACCACGCATACTTCGAAAATGTATCTATGACAGTTAGTATATATTTATTTCCTTGGTTCACAGTGTGAAATTTCTGTAAATCGATCAAATCAGCTTGCCATAAATCATCAATTCCTTTTAGTACAACCGAACGTCGCTTAAAGTTTTTTCTTGCTGGTCGATGGATCTCGTTCACTATTTGTTGCTTTTCCATTTTTTAAATTGTTGATGATAACATCTATCTCCTTCTTTGTATAAAAGTTTATTTTTAACTGAGATGCAAGTTGATTAATTTGATTATTTATAGTATTAATCAATGAATCTATATACATCTTGTCATATATGTTTTGAATATGTTGATCAACGTACTGCTTGTTTACTGCATCATCAGGTAACGAAGGTTCTGCAACTCCCTTTAACTGTAAACTTCCTTCAAAGCATGCTCCGTTTGTTCGAAGCAAAGCCTTGTAGTTGAGATCAGAAACCTCATTAGCACGCAAACGCTTATGAACATGATGACCAAATTTATCGATATTCATTTTATATTGTTGAGACTCGCAAGTCAAACTACTACTGATAAAAATATAAGATTATTTTATATTTATACATTATTTACTAAGCCTGATTCACGTAGTTCTTCGATAATAGATATTATTTCGTTATCTAATCCTGTATTACCAGCGTCACGCGATGCTATAAGAAGTTTCAATCTTTCTACTAATTCATTCGGGTCATCCCAATACACGTAAGAGATGTCTCTTTTGACTTTTTTCATTACCGGTAAACCATTACCGGTTACACGTAATTCTTCGCTCACTGAACGTTCTCTAGTTAATTTGAATAGTGGTTTTATGATATATAAATACTTCACACCCTTGTTGCTTTTTATAGGCTTATTTGGATCATAGTCACGTCTATGTGCATTTGTTTTAAATAATAATGTTTTATATAATCGCTTATCTTCATCAGTTACCATTTGTAAATCAGGTTTTTTTTTAAACAATAAATCGTTTAACCCTTGTGTTAAACAATATTTTTCTCCATCTATTTTGACTTCATTATCATTCACAGTAATCGGATAAGAACCCAGCATTAGCTTACCACGCTCCATTCGTACACCAAAAGGTATGTTTATGTTTATATATTGTTTTTGCCACATAGGATCTTCACGAGGAGAAGCAAAAGAATCTAACGTTTTGAATGAAACATTATTTGGTGTATCAGTTGTATCATCCGAATTGTCATCATATTCACTATTATCTAAATCATGTTCTGATGATTTTCTTAATAGTGTTTTATTAGCAAAGCTGTCTTTGCTTTCATCTTCAGAAGGACTATATTTTAATGTTTTTACTGATTTATTCCACTTATATTCATTATTGTCATTAACAAAGTCAGCATCGCTAATGTTTAGGTTATTATCATTTTTTCTCACCATTTCATTAAGAGGATCTGTGATTGGTTTTAACATTGTTTCCAACATCATGTTATTGGTAGATTTAAAATCACGAAGGACCTTGACTTTTTTCCTTATCGCTTCAGCAGTACGGAGTATTTTTTCTTTAAAAAATTTCTCATTGTACATTTCAGGATTCATGTGCGAACTAGATGATTTCATATTAAAGAATAAGTTCATTATGTTCACACTATTCTTTATATTCATTTAGTCTAGCATTATAAAAGTATCAAAGCCCTTCCTATAACATCCTGAATTTCTACCACAATCTTTGTTTATTACTAAGTAATTAAAAGGTTCATTCCATACTTGACCACACATTTCACGAAACTGATTCCATGACATATCACTTCCTACGTGTTCCTCATAAACATGTCGCAAATTAACATCATCTTGTTTAAAAAGAACGATTAAGTTAGCATTGTCTCTTATCAATTGCTTAGGTATTTTACTATACGTTTGGTTAAGATAGAAGCTATCTATGTTTTTATGTCTTCCCATTGCAAAATAATCTCGTATATTATTTTGATTTTCACATGCAACATCATCAAATATCATGATTGAATTAATATTTGCCGTATGAGGACTTAGTACTTCTTCATTTTCACTATATTTTTGAAATGTTACTGAAGGTACCAGTTTTAAAACTTGTTCTAAATATTGATACATAGGTTGAAACAAGGTTTTAGAATATATATATACATTTTGAAAGCGTAGCCCTTGTTCATGTAGTAGTAGACCGACAATCAAATTAGTTTTTCCACAGTTGGATGGACCGCAAATTATACAGCGAATAGTATCAGGTAAAAGTAAACCATGGCGGTAATACCGTTTATTGTGTGAAGAACAGACGACATCCAATTGCAATTTTTGAGGTTGTTTTACGAATTTCATGTTACCACGTGTAACAAACTAGGAACTAAATATGTGAATAATATATTTTATGAACTTGAGGGTATATATATATATAAAATAGTTCTAAGATTATAGAGTCGGCGTGCCAGGAGCGGGAGCGAGCGAGCGTTGATTATCACCTTCCTAGAGCATCAACGTAAACAGCAGCACTCATTCTTATTTATTGGGCACTCGCAACACCAAGGCGTGAGCGAGCGAAGCGAGCGGTGCGAGCGAAGCGAGCGAAGCCTTGGTGGAGCAGCGTGCCCAATAAATACCTACTTCGGAGCCCTCGGATGTCACGTGACCTTTTCTATAGAAACTGACAGATCGTCCCATCCCGCCTCGTCCCGCTCGTCCCGTCCCGTTCTAGTGTGAATCATCCCTTAGTTGTTGCAAATCTATTGGTTTTTCCATATTTGTGATCACAGAGGTGATTTTTGACTATAGAATCACAGAAACAAAATATTCATATCACCATTATTATGCATTAAATAAATTATATCTATAGATATAAATTGTTTATATTTGAATATCACAGATCTATATAGAGCTTACCACGCTCATTTTGGTAACAATGAGGCCGAAAGACATCATGCAAATATGGTTAACTGCAAGTAACACTAAATATTGTTTTATTCTTATAGCGCCTACAACAGAGCCAGAAACCGAAGCACCCACAACAGAACAACCAACAACAACATCGACAACAACCACAACAACACCAACAACTACAACGACGGAAGCGACAACGGAACCGGTCACTGAAGCGATGTTGGAGTTCACGGTCAACGTGACGTTGTCGCCGACAATACCGCCGCCAACAACGGAGACGCTAACGACTACGACAAGCAACGCGACTAATGTTACCACGGAGGCTAGCACAGAGTCAGGTAGGTTATACAGGATGTAGCTTAACCTGTGAGTCATAAAATAAACCACAACTTCTTTAATGATCTAAGCAATTGTTAGCCTTTAACAATACGAATTAAATATCCAAAAAATAAGATAAATATCTGCCTCGTACCATCCTTTTTTTGAAGCAGTTCAGGCCATTTTTAACCTCGTATAATTTCGCGCTGGTTAAAAGTATTAGAATCCTAAGTTTTCAGCGACATGTTGGTTATAATATAACTTCGATATAGTTTTATTTACATTTAATTCCAACTAAAGAACTATCGAACGTCAAAATCCCGTAGTTTGGTCACTCACTCACCCACTCACCGATACTCAAATGGGCTAATGTACTACTGGTTGTGTCAGAAGCTCCAAATTTCAAACTTAAGCAGTTTATACCCTACCAAGTACCAAGTCATAAAAAAATCAAAATATTTAACTACTTAAAATAAAAACATGAATCATACATTTATTACATTTAATTAATGATTTGATTCGTGCTTAACAATTGTGTAGTATAAATGAATAACTGATTGATAAATCTATATTATGTAAATTGTATAAAATAACATTTAAATATATTTTAATTGTTTGGTTCACCGTAAAGTTAAATAAGTTCTGTAAATTAAAAAAAAACAAATACTATGAAATTTTAATAGATAACGATTAGGTATATCATTGTACAGTATAAGTGAAATCAAAGAAGAATTAATTAATATTGTCGTAGTAAGAGAATTCGGATGAATGTTAAATTTTTTTATTCAATTATAATTAAACTAATTACTAAGCGATTCTATGGATTCTATGTTTTGCAGTTGATTATGTTTTTATATACATTTCAGCGACAGCAACGATGGTTGCTGGCAACGTGACCACCGAAGCACCCGCGACCACAACGGAAGCGGTCAACATGACTGATTACAAGGATGGTGAGTGTGACTCTTATTTATATCCCAAGAAATTATTCAACTTTAGTATTGATACTTGATGACGAATGATAATTATTATTTACCTACGAGTTTTAGTTTGATGATGTAAATCAATTTTTTTTTACGAAAAAAATGTTTTTTTCATATTATTGCATATAAATAGCGATGTATTAGGGTGTAATAGAAATGCTTATGATTACGCAATGAAATAAACATGTTTGATGCGAAAAATAAATAAATAAATATTTTGGGACAATCTTACACAAATCGACCTAGTCCCACGGTAAGCTCAATAAGGCTTGTATTGTGGGTACTAGACGACGATATATATAATAGATAGATACATATAACTACTTAAATACATAGAAAACATCCATAACTCAGGAATAAATATTCGTGATAAACACACAAATAAATGCCCTGACCAGGATTCGAACCCGGGACCTCCTGCTTCGTAGGCAGGGTCACTACCAACTAGGCTAGAAGGCCGAAAAAAAAACCAAACAAACCAACCTTCTAAAAATATATTAAAAAAGATCAGTTCCTAATTTTTCCTAATCAGGCCACGCACGATAGGTAAAGGTTACGCGGTTTTATTAACGTTTTTCTACACGCTGTATACATACATTAGACTGGTAAAATTATAACTTGTTTAGTGTGTAAAAAGCTATTTATATGAGACTTCTACCTGAGACTGAGAGAATACTACCAAATGAGATAAAATTAAATTAGTAGTTATTTTCTAAACGGAGCTAATTAGAATACCGGTGTCTTTGAGAAATTTACTTAATTTAAGCTAAAGAATGCATTGAATTTAAAGCAATTGCTCAAAAACACGTTATATAAAGTAACATATTACTCCACGTGTTATAAATACGGAAACGAGGTAAATTGCTTTGTTACACGTTAATAGTCGGCCATTGTGGAGTCAAGGTTCCGCGGCTGCACCGATTCTGATGCGGTTGCTAAACGGCTAATTGGGGAGTCTATTGTGGTTTGTCGTTGACATGTTGGGCGTTAATTAGCAATAATTAAGTTAAATAGCCCTTTGTTCTGATAACTTTGGATAATCGAGGCTCTACTTCAAATTTATTTATTTATTCATTTATTTGTCCGCTTCGGCAACTAACCCCAAGATTTGGCGTAGGCGCTAGTTTCACGAAAGCCACTGCCATCTGACCTTTCAAACTAGAGGGTAAACTAGGCCTTATTGGGATTAGTCCGGTTTCCTCACGATGTTTTCCTTCATCGAAAAACGATGTAAATATCAAATGATATTTCGTACGTAAGTTCCGAAAAACTCATTGGTACGAGCCGGCAGGATTTGAACCCGCAACCTTCGGATTGAAAGGATCGCGTCATACCGCTAGGCCACCAACGCTCAATCAGTATTGTGATCTAATAAGGAAAACAGGAAAAATAAATCCGCCAATATTTTTAGTCTTTAGTTTAATGCATCACAATTCTGTTAAAAGGGCTCATACACAAATTACGTGAGGTTTATTTGGCTGACCCTGACCACTTTTGGCCTAATCGTGACCGTTCGTGATGTTTTCCCAACCCCATTTATGTGCCCCATGAGCCCCAACCTGTATACATATATATACATTAAAAAAAATGCTGACTTTTATAAAAAAATACCATTTCTACTAAGGACGCACATAAAAAAGCCCAAATTCGTCTTTGCCGCCCTTTGTTTTTTCCGCCTTGGCCCTAGGGTCAACACGCCTCAGAATATTGTCTAAAATGAATGTGATACCACTTTGCTAAATAAAACATATTTACAATTGACACTTGCAGCCAAAACTTATCATCATTAATTATATGTATATATATGATTAGCATCTTTATGCCAATAAAAAAAGATAGCACTTTTTGCTAAACGTTAAAAAACAAGGACAATTAAAATATTCATCCATGTCACAGCACATAAATATTTATTTACTAATTATCAATAATCATAATCATAATCATAATTCTTTATTGCAACCATGGTATTTTAGATGTACATAATATTAATAAAAATAGTTCGACATGGGCCCTGTTAGGGCAAAGCAAGAATAAAATAAAAATATAAAATAAAATAAAATTATATTCAACCAAAAAATAAATCCTGCTAATCAATTTCAATAGAGTCCTTAGCAAAATAACCTTAATTTAATAACATGAGAATAAAAAAATGCTAAACGGAGTAAACAAAATTCTTGACATTCCTGTAAGCAGGTCAAAGAACCCCTAAAGATAACCACTTTTAAAAAGTCGTCAATAATGTCGACAACGACTTGACATTTCATATTAGGACTTTATTTTTTTTTACTCCTTTTTCTCGCCACCAGAATTCACAACTTGGTTGAAATCAATACAAAGTTATATTTGCACTTTAAAAGGTCACTACCGACTTAAAAATCAATATAAAAACATCATAAAACTTGACAGTTTATATTTTGCCCACAGAACATGTAAGGTTGTTAACAGGTAAACAATAAGAATAAAAAAAAACATTCTCAAGCGTTCAACGAATATAAGATGAGCTCAAGATTCATATAAACAGAACACGATTGGAGGTCACGCTTACAGTTGTCCAAATGCACTTCGTATGACCATCAATGTCAGAATTATCTGATTGTATATGACTCTTATGGCTTGGACATAAGGATTATTAATGGTTACTTTAGTGTATTGCTGTTAGTGCAGGGTTTAAAGACTTGAAACAAAGAGTACTGAGCCGCCGGCGCTTGCGCACGTCAATGCCAAGGCGATGGCAAGGACAACCTGTTGCGGTTGAAAAAAAGAAAACAGTGGCTTGATGAGTGATTGATTTGTAGATTGTGATACATTCGAAGTCGTTTTAATTAAGTGGTTAAAAATAACTGTGACATTAATATTTTTGGATTCTTAAAAGTTTTTGAGTTCAAAAATAACTAAACTCAAAACTAATTCGGCTCTGAAACAAAGCATAAAAAAATTATAACAGACATTTTCACTTCAATAACTCTAGTGCATAAAAAAAACAAACTGTCGAAAAAAATTAAATGAATTTAAAAGACTTGCAGTGAGCTTTGACGAATAAAGACAATTTTTTTTTTACCAATGAAATATTTGATCTCTAAACTTATTTTACTTGCAAAATGTACTTATCAGAAACTATAATATAATTAAAAATAGAACACCATACAACACTATATAAATAATAGCGTACATCACAAAAAAAAACATGCGACTTACAATCAGTAATTAACTAAACGTATAAACATTATAAAACTTTGTACCAATACCATTTAGATTGAAATTCAGTATAGACCAGTGTATTAAAATGATACCAAACCTCTCCGCTGTTAATGCTGCCGGTCCGCTAACAACTTCCATTAACTGTTAATGTGTCTATTAGTGTAATTTAGTGTAAAATGATCCTAAACTCTACACTGTTGGTGCTGGCAGTGTGTGGTCGGCGTCTCTGGCCCCAGGGCCGAATCGTCGGCGGGGCCAAGTCGGGCTTCGGACAGTGGCCCTGGCAGATCTCCCTGCGGCAGTACAGGACGTCGACGTATCTGCATAAGTGTGGAGCGGCCCTTTTGAATGAAAACTGGGCGATTACGGCGGCCCATTGCGTGGAACAGTGAGTATTATTACCTAGTATTATTACCTAGTATTAGTAACTAGTATTTTTTTTTGGTAGTTAAATTGCATGAAAGAGCGAATACCTCCTAACACAAGTGTCAAATTGTAAAGCATGAATTAAACATTTATTATTTATAATAAATGTTTTGATTCATGTTTTTAAGTAGGCACAGAAAGAGATGTCATATACTACAGAAAAAGTGACCACGGTCAAGGTCAAAGCAGGAGGTCGCTGGTTCGACCCAGCCCTGCTCACCGGGGACCTTGGACACTTTTTCTGTAGTATATGACATCTCTTCCAATTTATAACAAGTGTCAAACTTAAAAGGAGGATTCGGCTCCTTAGAAAAACCTGTTTTTAAAATTAAACGCATTTAGAATTTTTGAATTCAGTGTTTATAGGGCAAATCGCCAGTAACTGGCCATTTATATGTGAACAGAGTTAATTTTTAGTATAAGGTGGCTAATTATCGGATGGTGTCCAGTTACTGGCGAGTTACCCTACATACAATTTAAATACATTATTTGTTTAAAGGATGACTCACAGCACAGTAGTCCGTTCCGTTCCGATCCCATACGGGACGATCTGTCAGTTTCTATAGAAAGTATCACGTGATAGCTCGGAGCCCTCGGTCGTCACGTGACTTTTTGTATAGAAACTGACAGATCGTCCCGTATCGGATCGGAACGGAACGGACTACTGTGAGTCATCCTTTATAAGATTTTGCTGCAGTTTTTTCTTTAACCTCGTCTCGGCATTTAGTGCTAATATCATGTTTATTGTAACATAACAAACTAATTAAAATGTCAAAGCACGCTCATTAGGTTGACGCGAAAATAAAAGATTTTGAAGGTGTTCTAACCGCAGGAACGCAAAGCGACCGTGAATACGAGGAAAAACTGCATTGGAATAAAAAGTATCGGAGTTCATTTGTACATTGACAATCATTTGAGTGGATCATTGAATGCAAATACCGTTCATACCAAACAATACCGTTGTTAAAAAATACCGTTATTTTTTTTCGTTGTTTCATTTATTTTTAGATAAAGTACGAAGTATTTTTACATCAGTACCTACATAAAGAGCATTAAATAAATCAAAATATTGGAGTATTGTGAGGTTATTAAAAATACCGATTCTGAGCCACGGTTTGGGCTATGCGTTGTTTTATAGTAGTTTTTCTACTCCAGGACTTCTATCGGTCAAGTAGATAACTGACAGCGATATATAAAAAGTAGACATTATATGTCTTATATGTATAATGTATATTTACTAACTTATTTATAATTTTAGTTTAAGTTTTGTCTTGTCTTGTTGTCTTGTTGCTAACAACTATGGAGCTATAGAGGCTTCGAAATAAAAATATTTTATTTTTTTTTTAATTTAATTTTTAATTTAATTTTATAACTTCGTCTATGGCATTCCATAAGAACACTGCTCCTATGGATTTTCATACAATATATGAGCACAGTTTTTTTTCTATAGTGGGTACAACATCTTCCCTATAGGTATGGATTCCCTATTTTTTATTCCTTAGATTTTGATTTTTACGCTATTTTAGCTGTCGTAGAAAAACTAGGGTATGCAACAGCTCATAATTGGTTCTTAAAACTCTCGGGTCTATTATTACAAAACTCGGCTTCGCCTCGTTTTGTATTGGCGACCCCCAAGTTTTAAGAACCCTTATTATATCACTGTTGCATAATAGTACATTACATACCAAGGCCGTTTAAGTGGGAAATGCCTCGGATCCCATGTAATTGTCGGCCGAGGCGAAGCCGAGGTCGACTAACATGTGATCCGAGGCTTTCCCATTTACCGGCCGAGGTTTGTATACTATTTTTCAGCCCGACGGAGCCGGCAGGCGGCAATTTAGTTTTGCGTAAAGTGGCGCTTACCGGCCGGAGGACTGAAAATTACTATTATGCAACAGCGATATAATAAGGGTTCTTTTAATATTGCTGTCAGTCATCTAATTGACAGATAGAAGTGCTGGAGTGGACAAAAGATTTAAACGCGTGCTTTGTATCATATATTGAAATGATACAAACTTAAAAGCGCGTTTATGTCTTTTTCGAATATTTTGCTCTCCGAAGTTTATGTGAATTCCGTTATGTATGTGAGTGTAAGAGGCAAGAATGAAATGTGTGAATGTTGTTTAACTGCCAAAATAGCAATACGATTTTTTGTTCTATTAAATGTTAATTAGTTTCTTTACAATTATAAGTTGGGTTAAAAGTTATAACTATACGGGGTTTCTATATATTTGTTTTTATAAGCACCTTTTGCTATTGAAATGAAACCTAAATGTGATATTTAAAAATAGCGCTTGCAACAGTATCAAAATACCCAATTTCCAAAAGTAGTTATAAATTATAAGGCAAATGGCCATGTTAGGTTAAGGTATGTACATACGCGCTCAAAAGTGCATGGACAATTTATGATGTAATTTTGAACGCGATAGTACGTATGCGTCTTAATATTCTAGCAATTGTAATAGATGATGTACTGCATATGCAGGGAATGCAAACCGGTTTAAAATTGTATACCGGTAATTCCGGTAAACCGGTATTTTTTTAGATAATATTTACCGGTTACGTTTCTAATGCATATGAAGTCACTATAGCGGATCAGGCCGAAAGGCTGGTCATAAATACTGCAATAGGAGCCAATAAAAAAAAACTAACACTTTATTTATACTATTCCAGTGTCCCTCCTTCGGAGCTCCTTGTGCGACTGGGAGAGCATGACCTAGCGACGGAAGATGAGCCCTACGGTTTCGCGGAGAGAAGAGTACAGATAGTCGCTAGTCACCCACACTTCGATCCAGCTACCTTTGAATACGACCTAGCTCTTTTGAGGTAAATTTATGTAGTAGCTAGAGATGGGTCGTGGGTATTTACCCAATCTACCCACCCAGGTAAATACCCGGTAAATACCTATCTACCCGGTATTTACCCGTATCTACCCAAATCGAAGGGTAGATACTCTTTATCGTAGATATTATGGTTTTAGGTCATATAAATGTAACGCGGTGCATCTATTATTACGAATTTACGAGTATAACTTTAGCAAACAATGACATTATCAATGTGGTGGTTGAAATTAATTAAAAACAATATAAAAGAAGAAACTGACTGACTGAGTGACTTAATGACTGACTGACATATCAACGCACAGCCCAAACCGCTGGTCCTAGAGATTCCAAATTTGGCAGGTAGGTTCCTTATAAAGTCTAACGGTGCACTAAGAAAGGATTTTTCAAAATTCAATCCCTGAGGGGGTGATTTGGGGGTCCAAAGTTTGTATGGGGACACAAGATTAGTTGGACTATTATATTTGAAACTTTACAGGAGTATTCATAAATATAAATGAGTTAACATCTATTTCAGGTTTTTTGAGAATTCAACTCCTAAAAGGGGGCAAAGGGGTGAAAAAGTAAAAAAAACAACATGGGTATGGTTTTTATGGTTTATCGGGTCGCTGATTTAATGAACAACAACCATTTTAAAATCCAACGAGGTGGGCGTAAGATATCTTCCATATTGGGGCGTGATGGGGTTGAAATCTTAAAATATTAATATGGGTGTCGTTATATGTTTATTTCTGTTTCTAGAGATTCCAAATTTAGCACTTAGGTTTCTTATGAAGCCTAAGGGTGCACAAAGAAAGGAGTTTCAAAATTCATCTCCAAAGGGGGTGAAATGAGGGTACAAAGTTGGTATGGGGAAACAAGATTAGTTCGATTATTTTATTTGAAATTTTCCTAAAGATAAATGAGTAAAGACGTGTTTCAGGCTTTTTAGAAATCAACCCCCAAAAGGGGGGAAAGGGGTATTATAGTAAAAAAATACAAGATGGGTATCGTTTTTCTGGTTTATTGGGTCGCTGATTTCGAAAACAATAACAATTTCTACATCCAACGAGACGGGCGTGAAATACCATCATCTCTGATGGGTTGCGATGGGGTTGAAATCTTAAAATATCAATATGGGTGTCGTTTTTATGTTTATTTCTGGTTCTAGATATTCGACATTTGGTACGTAGGTTTCTTATAAGGTGACGGGGTGCACAAAGATAGGATTTTTCAAAGTAGGGGTAAAATGATAGTCCAAAGTATGTAAAGGGGAAACAAGAATAGTTACGACTATTTTATTTGATATGGGTGTCGTTATCGGGGCGCAAATTTCGAAAACAACAACAATTTTCAAATCCAACAACGATTTTCAAAGCCAACTTAGCGGACGTGAAATAAATAAATAAAAAACCCTTTTTTGTATGACGGTTGAAAATTACGTTTAGTACACGGGCGAAGCCGCGGGTTAAAGCTAGTATATATATACATATATAAATGTGAGTGCCCTGACAGACTGACTGACTAATAAACGCCGTGCCCATACTACTGTAGTTAGTTTTACTGTAAAGTTTGTATGGATATGGCGTAAATTTTTAAGTGAGAAACTTGAAACTTTGTGTATACATTTCTTATTAAAATAAACGAACTTACCGGCGTTGAAAATGGGTTGAAACAAGGCTGTATGATTTTTCAAGTGAGATTCTTGAAAGTTGCTTATTGTAAAACAAGAAAACTTGTTTCAGCGTTTGTTGATATGCTTCTCCGAAGGGGAGAAAAAGGGATTGAAAGTTTGTATTAACGCAGGGTCAAACCTAATGATGCTAGAAATTGACATTTTCGTGGTGGGCTACTTATAAAACGAGTACAAATAATATGATTTGATTTTTAACCCCCAAAAGGGTTAAAAGAAGAATTGAAAGTTAGTATGTATGGGGATAGTGCAAAATATTAAGTGAGAGGTTTGAAACTTCGTGTATATTTTTTTTATTAAAATACAAGTAAAGCTATTTCAAGGTTCTTCGAAGTTCACCCCCTACAGGGGTTAAAGTGGGTTGAATGATTGTATGAGGCTGTGTGATTTTTAAAGTGAGAATCTTGAAAGTTCGTTTGTACATTCGGAATTGTTTAAAAAAAGCGAGTTTATTCAGTTAACAAAAATAATTTAATAAATTATTCAAATATACATCAGTTGCAAATTAATGGTATTAACGGTTTGACGGTTTTTATAACAGCGTAAATTAATAATATTACAACAAACAATGAAAAAAAGACAATCCTGACAACGATATAATGATTTGCTAGATGATCCAGTAAACTTCGCCTACATATATCTATTAGTTTTTAAAGTCTCATTAAAAAAATACAACAAAATCCATACTAATGCTAAAATTGTTTTTTTTTAAGTAATCACACAAAGATTTGAATTTTAAATAGAAAACTCCCGTGAGTATTAGACATATTAATATACTACTAACATGTCGAGCTATTTTCGCCTTTATAGACGTGAGTAGCCCGGTCTAAGTATATTAAGATTTGAATGTTTGAATTCCGTCCGTACAAAATTTTCAACCCCTATTTAAACCCATTCAGGGCTGAAGTATTTAAAGCCGCTTGTTATAAGGTAACCCGCTGTGCAAATGCCAATTTTGTAGATTCAGTACTTAGTTTTGACCCAGCGTTACTACAAACTTTCAACTTCCTCTCATCCCCTCAGGAGTGGAATATAAAAAAAGTTGAAATTATTTTTTCGCTTTACAATGACTAGAGTCTGTCTATGCTATGTTCCCTAGTTTTTGATAGCACATACTACAAAAGTGTTAAGGAAACGTTATAATTTCATAGAAGTTTGACTTTTTATAGAATAGGTACGTAAGATACTTAAAATACTTAGAGATAACGTGGTTTGACTCTAGTCTTTGACCGTATTTTAAGTCCCTTACTAAAAATTACACGATCTAAAAACAAACTTTCAACCCCTTTTTAACCCTCTAAGCGCCACATGCATCACCCAGGGTTAGTTGACTGACCCGGATTTACCTGCCAAATTCCATAGTAAAAAAACGCTTAGCTCCGGTTTAGTTGGCTAACCTCGGGTGATCTAAAAGGATCTTAGAGGATGAATTTCAGATCGCTCTACCCGTTTAATTAAACCTTTCCTGGACTTTGAAGTTATTTCAAATACTCTTGTTTTATACTGTTTTTCGTGATTGATCATTTTTATTGACTTTCTACATTCAAAATATCCCAAAACACATGAATAATAAGAAACAAATTAAAAAAAGAAACAAAAATAATTTGTGTGGACACTAATACTATTAAAACATAAGTAATAAAACAGATTTAATACAATAAGTTATAACAAAAAAAAAAATCAGGCATAAAATTTGTAAGTAAAAATAAATACCCGCGTATCTACCCGTGGGTAGGTAAATATCGGGTATTTACCGGGTAAATACCCGCCCTTGGGTATTTACCCGGGTAGTTACCCATCTCTAGTAGTAGCTATTAAATTGCAACGGTTAACACCGTTTTTTATCACAATAGGCGTGATATCTTTCGACTGCATCGGGCAGTCATCGTCGGACAGAGTGGTGTTGTCACCTTCGGTGATGCCCGAGCCACGAGGGTGACAACACCACTCTGTCCGACGATGACTGCCCGATGCAGTTGAAATATGTCACGCCTATTTAAAAATACGTGAGTGTTAATCGATGCAA
Source organism: Lathronympha strigana (assembly GCA_949128165.1). Lineage (NCBI taxonomy): Eukaryota > Metazoa > Arthropoda > Insecta > Lepidoptera > Tortricidae > Lathronympha > Lathronympha strigana. Next base: position 7,354,582 of record OX421926.1, on the reverse strand, counting down.
TTTAATATCAGTATGACTCACGAAAGTTTAAATTATATGATGCTCTACAGTGTGGCCTAGAAATTCGTTGATGATATGATGGTTTATATCATAATATTTCTAGCGTTACACAAGTTTAATTTCATTTATGATTCCGAAAATATTGCCAACTTGTCTCGAAAATATTGCCAACTTGTCTCGAAAATATTGCCAACGAGTTTGGAGTTTTCTTATAATTTCCAAACTGATGATGCCCCTATTTTACCACGGCGACAGGTGTGACTATTGTGAACTTGATTATTACTGTACTGATATTACAGGCGTCTATGAGCTACGGGCGACGCTTATATGCGGGCTGTATGCTTGTTTGCCGCCAACATGTCGTTTATAAATAAAAACATAATTTTTTTTTTGTTTATTTGTTTATTTATTTCACAAAATTAGCACTAACAGATAAACCTTACATGCTAACTGTTTTGACATTTTTTTAATAACATAAAAATTATTACATTATAAAAAAAGTAATTAGATTATTTTAGTTGCTATACACATCAATTCATTTAATATCCAATAATAGTTTAAATAATTATGTAGTAAAATAAGAGTATAAAAATAAAAGTTTAAAATAAGAGTTTGAAATAAGAGTTTGGTGGGTAGACTAGGTCATTATCACATATCAGAGTACCAACTTAAAGCAATTACGAAGTAATAGAACTTTTTGTACATATTGTTTCCAAGTATCGGCTTGATGCTATCAAAAGTTTGGACATAGGGGTAAAAAAAACATCCAGCGAGCTGTCACTGTTCAGGGTATTATTAATAAGGTTCAGAGCTTGGTGCAGAGGGGAGGACGACAGAGCGCGCGTCCGCGTTGGAGGGACAGCAAACATGCCTCTTTGACGGGCGCGCAATGGCATGCTGGTCACTTGAGGGACCCTCCCTCAGTGTAACCAGTGCCAGTAATTCCGGATTCATTGATAGCCCACGGATCAGTTGCAAGAAATACTTAACCAGATACATATGTCTCCGAAACTCGAGGGATGTCGAATCCACCATTCCGAGAACAAAGAGAGTCGGGTAGAGGATGGATACCGGCCATATATTTTCTGGTAGAGAAAACGTACAAATGGCTTTTGCACCTTTTCTAATTGAAGAGTATACTCTTGTTCGTGGGGATTACAGACACAGGATCATTCTCATGTCAAAAACTACCGAAAATTAAAACACTATTAGATCTCGCTACAATTGTCAAAAAGTATTCACCGAGAAGTTATCTATTTATTTATTGTAACGAAATGTCTAAAGTATATGCAATCCTTTCTTATTTTAAACGTTTAAAGTGCGTTCCGCCAATCCTACAAATTTCGGACTCTGGATGCCGTGATCGGGAAGCCTAGTGGTTAGGGCGTCTGCCGCGAAAGCAGGAGGTAACTGGTTCGATCCCAGCCCTGCTCACCGTGGACTTAGTCACTTTTTTTCTGTGTTCTTTGTTTCTCTTCAATGTTATCTCTTTCAATTTACAAAATTATTTTATTAATGCCCGTAACTGCCGGCTGAATTTTAATCAGCTAGTGCCGCAAAGTGTCAAGTACTCCAGTAATACAGTTAGTCAGCTGGTCAGTGTTTTTGCCGGCGGTCACTCTATGCGGTCAGTCACCAAGCACTTGACCGCGTAGGTGGAATACGAGTCATACTTGCTAATGTGCCATTAATGAGTTGCCAAGTGTTTATTTCAAATATTGATTTATATCCGTATTAGACTTTATTATGACTAGGTAGTTACATAGGACTTAAACAGTTTAATGTAATTTTTTCAAATATTATAAACTTAATACTTTCTTGGATGACACGACTTCAGTTCCTCAAAAGTATTTAATTCTGTCTACAAATTGCGTCTACAGAATTTGTGCTTGTTCTGTATTCAAAATACCTTAAAACATAAAACAAAATTACCATTAAAATCTTGGGCAGAGAGTCCTATTTTGTACCATTTGGGGTCGAAACTCTAGGTCCATGGGGTCTCAGCGCACGCAAGTTATTTTGTAGAAATCGCGAAACCTCTGGTTGATGTAACTGGTGACCGAAGAGCTGGTGGCTTCCTCGCACAACGTATCAGCATTGCGATACAACGAGGAAACGCCAGCATCCTAGGTACAATACCTCAAGGGCCTATTTTAGATTTAGGTAGGTAGTTACACTTACTGTATATATTTTGAAAATTAATGAATTTGCTTTTATTTATTTATTATCATGTGGTTGCAGATTCTACGAGCCAGTAAACTTCCAGCCCAACATCCTGCCAGTCTGTGTTCCTGATAATGACGATGATTTCGTCGGAAAAACTGCGCATGTCACTGGATGGGGCCGGCTTTATGATGGTCAGTCTTTTTATCATTTGGTTTTAATAAAAACATTTATTTCGTAATAAACATAAATTACTTAAAAAAAAATATATTTATATATATTTTATAACTTTATATCATACATCTCGCTCACCGTTCCAAGTGCAAAAGTGCCCATAATGCTGACGGCATTGCCGCCTTGTATAAAAATGGACAGCCTTTGCACTAGGAACGAGTCTAAGCGCGGGTCTTCGCCCTTCTGCCTGAGTCGGCGGCCCATGTCATGGATAAAACGTTTCGCATCAGCACCCCAGCAGCCCACCGTTTCAACCGCAAATGGAATGAAATAGTAGCTAGACTGCTAGAGCCGAGAGAAGGATATTTCTTTCGCTTTAGCGCGGCTTGTGTTTCGGCTGCCGCTCCGGCTGCACGCGAGGTTCGAACAATGTGACATGCGGAGAAGCTGCTGGTTTCAATTGATTGACTTTACTAGCTTTGCCCCCATCATTGTCTGCCCAGAATTAGAGCAAAAACTATTCTATGTCGTTTCCTAGGAGTCACACTATCCCCATACCGAATTTCATCTTGATCGGTTCAGTGGTTTTAGCGTAAAGGGGTGACAGACAGACAGTTACTTTCGAATTTATAATATAAGTAATTCCGAAACAGCCTGCTAGCCTAGTAGTAGTGCGTAGGAAGCAGAAGGTCCGGGTATGAATCCTGGATGTTTTCTATGTATGTAAGCCTTTATACATATATTATGTATACATCGTTGCCGTCTAGTACAGTACTCGAACAAAGCCTTGTTATCTTAAGTACTATGGGACTAGGTCGATTACTGTAAGAGTACACAGAAAGATTTTTAAGTCACTGAGCAAATTCTAAGTGGATAATGGTACATCGTTAAAAAGTGCATAGGCAATGAATCAATTCATTAATAAATTGCCCATGCACTTTTGAACGCGATATTACATTCGATATTACATCGATTTGTGTCGGACAACCAAATTTTTTTCGTGATTTTTGTCATTGCCATAATAAAAGTTTTTGTAAGTAAACATACTCTGAATAATAAATGTATGGGTCATTTACTCGTATTATTTAGAGTATGTTCAGTGACTAAAAAATCATCTAGTATAACAAGGTTGAGTCAGGGTCAGCAACGCGCATGTAACACCCCTGGAGTTGCAGGCGTACATCGGCTACGGTGACCGCTTACCATAAGGCGGGCCATATGCTTGTTTGTCACCGTCGTAGTATAAAAAAAAACATCTTTTTAAATTAGGCAATCCTTGGTTAACCTGATTCACTCCAAGGAACTATATAATAAAAAAATACGTGTGGCACTCGGGGACTGCCACGGTAAAGCTATTGCATATCATTTTGTATCAACTTATGCAATTATAATTATTTATTTATTTTATTCATGCAGTATTTCTTTTTCTTTGATATTAATTCAAGTTACACTTTTTGAGCGTGGTGACCGATAAGAAAACAATTTTTTCTATTATTAAATAAATAAACAAGCACACAACGCGGTGTCGACAACGCCGTGTCGAAGACTGCCGAACTGAAACGACGTTAGACGATGCACGGCCTTCAAGCCACACCTCCGTGTCCGTCGGAGTGGGGAGCGTGAGGTTTTTTCGTTACAGAATTTCTGGATTCGGTCCCCGCGCTCAAGGCCCGCCATAGAAGCTATGCAATAACTTAACAGACGATTTGAGAACCTCCTCCTTTAGAAATATTGAAGTCGGTTGAAAAAGCAATAATAGTTTACGCGGACATATTCATCAACAAATACTACTACACTAATACTACGGAGGCTAGGGGGAACTATTCTTAAAACCTCGCGAGTTCAATGAAAACTCGCTTAGCAGCCGTAAAAGCAGCTGATGGCGGCTACACAAAATATTAGTCGAGCGAAAGATAGATTTATACTAGTAAAAAAAAGTTAATTGTAGCATTTAAGAGCTATTTGTATTTTTAAGGGAATTGGTCCTTTTCAGTTTTATTTCTAACAGTAAAGTTACAAAGTTACCATTATTAGTGACTAGCTGTTACCCGCGACTTCGTCTGCGTAGTATTATAATGTTTGGTAGTGTATTTTTATTAGCATAAGTATTAAAGACCAAATTGACTTGAACTGTAAATTGCTAATTAAATTCCGGGGCCGTATAAAACAAATAACTAACTTGCAACTACAGTAACCTGTTATTATTTTTTCTCGTTAATAATTCAGGATATACCAAAAATGCTGGTGATCAATATTGTAATCTGATTTAGAAAAAATAGGACTGAATGTTTTTTTGACAAACATTTTTTGTTAATTTTTTCTGCTTATCACAATACGATACCGATTACGCATTTAATCGAATCAGCATCATTTTTGTACAGCTGTATGTCTCTTTGTATCTACCACATATTAATCTTTCAGTGGTTGGAATACTTTGTAGATATGGTAAAAAGTACGTCCAAGTTTACATAAATTACTCGTATCTTTTAATTAAATAAGTAATCAAGGCCGAGTGTTTTTGATCACAGTTTAAAACAATGTCTTAAGCTCACTGAATTTAACCCATGGAATGCCATTCGATACCTGATTACAACTTACTTCCCAGTGAAGAAAAACATTGCGAGGATACCAAAATAATTACGTCGCGCATATAAACTTTCATTAGGTAGTAGGTAAGTATATATGTCTTATCCAAGGACGATCCTATGATAGGTTCGGCATAGGCCTTTATTCGCATGTACCTACTCAACATAAGATAAAAACAAAACTACTGTAAAAAAGTGCAATGCACAGTATTGAATTGACTATTTCACTTGCTTTCTTTCCGCTTTGCACCTCTATATAGGATGATTTCCGTAACAAAAACTATCCTGTCCTTTCCTAGGAGTCAAAACATCCCTATACCAAATTTCACCTTAATCCGTTCAGCGTTTTTAATTTACTTTGAAATGGTAACAGATAAGAGTTCATCTTTACAATTTAGCATAGCATGGAAATTTGTCCAAAATTTAATTGAAGAAACCGTGCTCTGGTTTTGTGACTGCTTCACTAACGCAACATCAGTTTGCTTGACAACAAAAATAAAATAGATGCCAAGTAAAATGTATCTAAATCTAACGACATGATCTAAGAATGTTTTTGCGCAAAGTTAAAATAATTTTAATCAAATCAATTATTAAATTATTTTATTAAGGAGGATATAGGCGATACCTAGTTCGATTAGGGGCATATAGATAGAACTGTAATAAGTGCCATCCTAATCCATCAAGTTGTGCATATTCAGTAATTTTTAGCCTTTTAAGTATAGTAATCATACGAAAAAATCTAAGCTTAGCCATATTATACATTGAGTTGCCTTCTTTGTAGTGGTTGGATTCCGCGTATCTGTCACTATAGCCTCAATGATATTGTCCTGAGGTCTGTCAGTCAGCGGCTGTTCATTCCGTTCTGGAGCCACTGAGTTTAGGCGCAGTGATAGCAAGATGGAGTGACGCTGGTGCTATGGGAGACGGGGCGGTGTTTGGTGTGGGATGCTACATGCGTCAGCACATTTTCGACTACCCATATTACTCGCACTTCCCACGTGGCAGGAGCCCTCTGCCGAAACTTTAGCGGCGGCGAAGCGGCATTAGTGTGCGCTCCCTTCTAAGATAAGATCCCAAACGGATAGCGGGATACTTACGTAATAGGCCAACACATTGTTACATTTGTGTGTAAATTTCTGATAATTCTATACAGTTACTCACATTTGACAGCAATCACCGTCGCGCTATCCATGCAACTTGTCTTTTCATGAACTTATAGCATTATCATTATCAGATGACATTCGTGGATAACCAACTTAGGTCTGTAGGACATGGATACAATACATGTTCATACCTTTGGTAGTGGAGACTGCGGGCTGCTTTGGGGGAACCCAAATTGTTCTGCATGACATAAGCCGTCGACTCAGACAAAAGGGAGAGGAGCCCGATCCAAGGTTGTCCGTAGCCATCCAGCATGGAAATGCCGCTAGTGTTCTGGGCTCTTTTGCACCAAGAATGGCGAAATACGGGTTATTATAATAAGACTTGTGTTTGGGTTTTTTTTATATGTAATTCAGTTTTTAAGTAACTGGCTGTGATTAATTTTTCAGTATATTCAATTTATACCATTAGGTTACCCATTTCATTTCATAGATTTTGTTTGACAAAACCTACTAAACTGTTAACAGCGCCATCAAACAAATCTAGAAGACTTCGCGGCTTAGTATGTTTCCTTAGAACGAAACAGTTAGATACCTACAGCTCTTAAGTAGTTCTACGTGTAATATATAGATGGCAGTGTAATAAACATAATATGAACGGGAAAATGTACCTTTTATGCCTTTGTGCCCATTTCTTCCGATAAACGTATTAAATGTGGCACAATTTTATTTAAAATAAGTTCTGCTGATTAGCAAAATATTGCCATAAAACCATGAATTTGTCGTGGCATATTCACTTACTTCATATCTAAGCAAATAGATGGCGCCAGTGTACCTGAATTAAAATATTTTTTGGATTTTTGAACATTATTAATAACTGTTGGAATTAATCAACTTAAATTTACCGTAATATGCTTCTTAAACGGGAAATCACGTAGTAGTACACGTTTAAAGTATTTGAAACGTATGAAGTTTGCATTAATTGCAAATGTTTTACATCACGCTATCGACATTTTTAAATCACATTGCATAAATACAACTTCCAATTTACTAAATTTAATACTCTATTGCAACTTTCAAAAACCCTCTAAAATTTTTTCGCTTATAATATTAGTGGGATTTTATTTATTATCAAATTTATGACAGCATTAAACATATCATATTTACATAGATTTAATGGATCCCGGCACATTGGTCACTTTTCAACTAATTTCCTAAAAACACAGTTATGTATTTTTTGTGCACTTGCGTCAGTAGTGACAAATATGTACTTAAGTTTAATTTCTGTTTGTTTATGACACTACTGAACAATACAAACTTAAAATAAATTTGGGTACATTTTCATCTGCAGTGAAAGAGAGCTTTTTTATAGGCGAACAACATACGGTGATCATCGTCTTCGAACAATATTTACAGCACGCAGCAATGTCACCTTTGTGATTATCACAATAAGGAACAAATCTAATATACCAATAGAAAATATTTGATAAACAAGACAAAGGCATATTTCGATACTCTACTTCTTTGTAGGTACTAATATTTCTTATGCCAATGAAATTTCCACTTTATTCCGTTGTGCACTAACGTGCTAAATTCACAAATTTAAAATGGTACTTAGTACGACTTTGCATTTGCACTAAGATATCGATTAAAAAAACAAAACGATTCGCAGTCTAAATAAAAAATTAGGCGCCTTTTGCCTTTAATTCGATCCAGCCAGTATATTATGCATCGATTACAAAATCGATTTAACATATTTGATTCTGGCGGGAAAAAATAATAGTGTTTATTTTGACGTTTGACATCGCCGTATCTCTGGTAATAAGGGCTACTGTCCTCAATATTTTGTATAGAATATGACACTTAGCGACATTCGTATGGAGATATATCCTTTCCCCGATAAAGAACTTTGTAACAAAGTGAATAAAGTCGGTTTCGGTCCGTCGGAGTGGGGAGCGTCAGGTTTTTTTTCGTTACGGAATTTCTGGATTCGGTCCCCGCGCTCAAGGCCCGCGATAGAAGCTATGCAATAGCTTAAAAATAATATAATATTGTTTCGGCGAACGGTCTTATAGCGAAGAGTCTCGACCAACATCTCGAGAGGCTCTCGCTACGAAGTTGTGGTTGGATCAAGGGTCAGATGCAGAAGGCGGTAATACTGGACACTGCGCGCATAGTCCGAAGGTTCCTCTCTTTGCGGCCCTAACCACCGGCAGCCTGGGCCCAGTCCTGTTGCCGGCGGCACTCTAGGTTAGGTTTTTTATAATGTGTATTTGTTTTGTATTTTTTTTGTATGTTGTTTTGTATTTTATTTTTATATACGTAGGTATTGTAAAAATCCTAACCTAAGGAAGAAAATAAATAAACGAATAATAAAAACAATTCAACTATGGCTAAAATTGAAAAACGTATTTTCTAAATGTTTTCAGACGGCCCGCTCCCCACGGTCCTACAAGAAGTAGAGGTCCCTATCATCAACAACACGGCATGTGAAGCTATGTACCTGGCGGCTGGGTACAATGAACACATACCTAACATCTTCATCTGTGCTGGCTGGAAGAAAGGAGGGTCTGATAGTTGCGAAGGTATTCTTTATGTTTCTTTTTATTATCTTGTATCTTAATTTATCCATTGATATCCGATCCCCAAATTGTTCCCTTATTTATCAACCTATTACTATTATTATTATTATTTTTTTATTGTTACCTAAGAACTTTTTCAAAGCCGGTATTTACTATACCCATATCAAATTTCAGCTTTCTAAGTCAAAATGATCACTAAGATAAACGTGTATTATTATCTTTATTCAATACAGTATTGAAATAAGACGCCACACCCTCAATCCACTTCGAACCTCGGTCCGTCGTTGTTTTTTGGAACTCATGTACGAAATAGCATTTGATACTTACCAGTTGCTTATCGGTGACGTAAAATATTGTGAAGAAACCAGCGATGAATATCAAAGACGTTTGTGACGTATCTATCCCTTTGGGCCAGCGATATCCCTATACTTTATCCCAATTCGTCTCATGAAAAACAGGAGGCTTATGCCCAGCAGTTGCGGGATGTGTTATCGCAGCACCATCATTTAAGGATGACTCACATCACACTAGGACGGGACGGGACGGGATGATCTGTCAATTTCTATCACGAATCACGTTTGAGCTCGGAGCGGATGTCACGTGACGTTTTCTATAGAAACTGACAAATCCGAGCCGCGCGCTCGAACGCAACTCCTTCGCCAGGCCCCCTTTACGCGCGCAATTCGGACCCTTAATCGAGTAGCGATCGAGTTAGATTTGTTTTTTTGTTCTTTGAACGAATTCACAAAGGCTATATGTATTGTGTTACTGTAATTTGTAATAATGTACCTATGTTGTTTTAGTTTCTTTTGTCTTAAAATTCCATACTGTCCCATTAGGATATCCTGTTAAGATGGTTGTGTGTATGTTAAATAAATAAAATAAAAAAATAAAAATAAAAAAATTGTCCCTTCTCTCCCCGTCCCATCTCGTTCTAGTGTTAGTCATCCCTTAAACAGGGATTGGATTGATTGGAGCCACGTGCTACGGCGCTAATCGAACTTAGTCGCGCTCCGACTGTGGCCGTTTGATATGAGTAATAGTTACTGCATTTTTGTAAATAACTTATGTTTTAATTGTAATCTTCAGGTGATAGTGGCGGTCCTATGGTGGTACAGCGCGCCCGTGACGGCCGGTTCGTACTCGGCGGCGTCATCTCTTGGGGCATCGGCTGCGCTGAACCCAACCAACCCGGCGTCTACACTCGCATCTCCGAGTTCCGTGATTGGATTAATCAGATATTGCAGTTCTAGGCAATATTTCCGGGGAATATTGCCAAAAGTTATTGTAATGGGGTATGTTTTGAACAATATGACTGAGTCTGGTAACTTTGATGTTGAAAATGTCAATCAGTTTTGAGTGGCAGGGAATATTGCCAAAGTTGGCTTTTGACTTATTGATATTTTTAATGAAATAACCTATAAAGCGATATTAACTGTAATTAAGATGACAGTTGAACATCGCCAAGTTGGAAATATTTCGTAAATATTCCTAAGTAAGAAATTAATGGATTAATGGAGCAATGGATTTTTCTAGCCCTGCCGCTATTGCGCACAAATAATAATTAATTACTAATTAATAACGGAATGGCGTAAAAAATTAATGTCGATTCTGAAAAATGTGAGGATTTATGTAAAAGTATTAACGTTCAATCCATGAAATCTTTACTATTAATACTAATTTAAAGACGAGACGAACAAAAATAAATCATACTATTATTTTTTAGTACGTAGAACAAGGTGTTGTTCTCTAATGCATTTATGAAATGTTAGAATAATTATGACATCCAGAATATATGGGTTTAGCAACGAATTTAATGTAGTTAGGTAGGTTAAATAATTTATTGTTATTTGATTCTCAACGAAGGATTCTAACTTCAAATCTCTTAAAAATAACTAAAACTGTTTATCGCATAATAAATGCCTTTTTATTTGTGACTTAATTGATTTTTATTAGATGGCATTGAACGCCAATTAGTAACATGGAATAAATTGGCTGATCGTGTTGTTTTATAAAGACTATTTCAAATATCACATTAAAAAAAAGCATTTTATGAATTCTAAAAAAATATCATTCGCTTCTCAAAAAATCGCTCCGAGCGATTATTTCGGCGTTGCACGTCTTAATCGGTTACAAATTAATGTACGAGTAAGTATTGCATAAATAAATAAAAATATGGTACCGTCAAACCGGGTTACTTTAGCCCAAGGGGTTACGTTGCCTACGCAAAAAAAAAAATATTAGATTACAAAATTCTTATAAATGACACCATAAGACTAAAATGGTTTTGCATAATTGTTTTCTGTTGTTTTAAAGAATTATTGGGTTATATAATAACATGTGTTCTTATCCGTGGACAATATTACTTCTATCCCTAAGGCTAATCTAACCCGGGTTTACGAAGCTAGTTGCATTATTGGCCATGTTAACGAAGTACGGTTGATGTGATTTCAACCAATATGTCAATGGATTTGCATTCTAAAAGAGATTATTACCACAAAATAGACATTTAGTTTAGGTGAGAAAAGTGTCAGGTTAAAGCTAGTTCCTAGGTATTTAGTGTACTAGTATTTTTGATGAAATTGAAATTCATACACAAATATATATGTATAGCTATGTAAGTTATAATTTATTTTAGATAATTAATTTTGTAAATACGAATTTCCCAATGATGCATTTATTTTAGTTATATTAAGCCATAAAATAACGTTAAATTATTTTTGTAAGAAAAATTTAGAAAAGTAAAGCAATGTTTTTTAAAAATGGCTACGAATATTTTTAATAAAGCATTTTTTTAGTATTTTTTCTTTATTTTCTTATTATTAAGGATGAAAAAAATAAAATGACCGAATTCCAAAGTTCTGTTACCTTACCCTTATTAAAATAAAAAAATTCTTCTTAAAAAAGCAGGATATGCACAGGAATATACGCTTTGCAGGTTAAGAGGTTTCAAGTCATCTACTGGTAAGTTTAGAATCGTCTACAATGCGAACTATCCGACGATTGATGGAGTAAAGTTAGGAAAGGTATTGTGGAGCAACAAACCAGAAATGAGAACTTGGGAGTGATTTTTGACTTTCGAGCACTCGAAATCATAGAAATAGAAATTGAAGTCAAAATTGTGGCACACTAAATGGCGGTGACAAAAATAATTGTCATCGTTATTTTCATATGAATTCAATAATGTGAACTTCCACGATATATCATTTGAATATCTATCGTTCATATATGTGAAAAGGCGTTTAAGACATTTTTTAAAGAGTTTTATAACACAGATTCGTGCGTCCGAATGAAATAACTCCCCTGCATTACTTTGAGGTCAAACCTGCTGCCATAAGACTATATGTACTTTAAAAGAACAATAATAACATAAAACAAAGTTTATTTAAAACATAAAAAAACAAGATGTTAAAATACTTTCGCCAAAAGACGTCTTGAAAAATCGATGTCTGTTTTGTAGCGTATTTTTATTTATTGCACGGACAACCACAAGGATCCACAACGGACACCAAGCCACCAGCCGGCACGTCTCCTTCGAATACGACGTAGCCAATGACTGGCACATTGCCACAAACGGCTGTAGGTCCCTGGACTGGCAACTCGCCAACAATGGCAACGTCACCATAGCCTATCTGCTGGCTAGTGCTCTGTAAAATAAATTAACAATATTTTTTTACGTTTCTTGTTATAGTTTGGCTATGATTTGTTCACATTCACGCAAAAATACTGCGAAATTTGGTTGGAAAGATTATATTTACGGTATTATGCTAGATACCTATGGATTATGGGTATGTAACATTTACCAAAGCATCAACTACAAAGGAATCTGAGTTCTGGGACTGGATTGATAAGATACTGCAATTCTAGGCAATATTTCCCGGAAATATCGCCAAACATTAAAATTATAATGTAATATGATACTGCTGTTTTGTACACAAATACTAAGTATGGTAAGTAAGCTTTATGTAAGCAGCAGTTATTGTGCAGCCAAGCAAAGGAAATCCTAGTATGGATTCGAGAAATGCGACTAACTACGTCTAGTTATCTGTCCTTTTATTATTTCTCCATGGGACCTATCTGTATATTATTTTTTATTACATACCTGGACCACATTATTGCAATTGTTATTTGGATTGCCAATGAAGTTTGGCGAGTTGCCCAAAGTGAGGCCGCTCAGGTTAATTCCGCTGCCAGAGTTGCAGCCCCCTCCAAGCGTGAGGCCAGAGTTGCCAAGCGAGAGGCCAGAGTTGCCAAGTGAGAGGCCGGGGTTGCCAATCAGGCCAAGGTTGCCAAGGTTGATGCCTTGCGGTTGCTGTTGGCCACAGCCACAGTTGTTTAGAGAAAGGACTTGGCACATAGCATTCTGAAAAAAAGAATATTTTATAATACACCAAGCAAATCTTTTTTAATTATTAATGTTCATACTTACTAAAATAAAGTATCAAAATTACTAAATTCAGTTTTATCGTATTTCGTATGCATTTTGGAAAATGCATTTTTTTTCTGGATTGTTGAGAATGTTCTGTAACTAGTACTTAAAGTCCTGCGGTACTATATAAATAAATAAATATATTTGAGGCCAATCTCACACGGATCAACCTAACCCCAAACTAAGCGAAGCTTGTACTATGGGTACTAGGCAACGATATACCTACTTATATAGATAAATACATTCATATATAGGTATACACAGGAAACGTAGATAACTCAGGAATGATACGTGATAAACACAAAAATAAATGCCCTAATTTTATAAGTTATTAAGTTTTATACTAAAAATAATTGTCATGCTCGTTAAAAAAATATAAATAAGCGTTTACTAATGTAAAATTACCTGAATTAAACAAATAGCGACACAAATAACCAAAGTTTTATAAGTCATTTTGATCGACTCAGCAAAAATAATGATTACGCGAAAACCTTCGTTGGCATTTTATACGTTCGTATGACATAAAGTTTGCATAACTTATTGCTTATTTTACATAATAATATAGTTATTTTATCGATATAGTGTACTGATAACATATGGGGTAATTATTTGATAAATATAATTTCGATAAAATTTGTTAATGTTGATAAATAAACATACATTGACCGAATTGTATTTAGTAATTAATATTTAGTGTTATGTTATATTAAAAGCCTATTTTTTTATTCCGGAGACTAAAATGACAAACGTAAAAATAATGATGCCAGCTTAAGGATGACTCACACTAGAACGGGACGGGACGGGACGAGGTGGGACGGGAAAATCTGTCAATATCTATAGAAATAATCATGATAGATATGATGATGATGATGATATATATATTATGTATGTATGTGTACGTATGTATTTATTATGTATGTATGTTTATGTATGTATGTATGTATGTATGTTTTATCGTATTATTATTTTGGTATGTATATTTATTGTGTGTGTTGTTTGTGTGCTTTTGTTAATCTCTGTGCCACCTAATACATTTTTTCATTTGATCTGTACTCCACTACCCAAAGGTTGTCTGGAAGAGATCGCTCTTTAGCGATAAGACCGCCTGTTGTTACCCCTTACTGTTACTGTTCTGTATTATTATTTTCTCTTGTAACTGTATTTCATCTGTGTGAGGTGTGCAATAAAGAGTATTGTATTGTATTGTATTGTATAGCTCGGACGATATATATAATAGATAGATACATATAAATACTTAAATACATAGAAAACATCCGTAACTCAGAAACAAATATTCGTGATAAACACACAAATAAATGCCCTGACCAGGGTTCGAACCCAGGATCTCCTGCTTCGTACCTCTAGGCTAGGGGGCCCTTACCAAATGTTACCAAATGCCACATTATCAGAATAAAATGTAGGTAACACCTATTATATACGCTTGTTTTCTAAACAATTCATTCATTCATTCGTTCATTCGTTCATTTATTCATTCATAGGTAAAGAAACAGAGAAATTCATAAAAATCTAGCTTGTTTTCTAAACAATTCATTCATTCATTCGTTCATTCATTCATTCCTTCATTCGTTCATTCATTCATAGGTACAGAAACAGAGAAATTCATAAAAATGTAGTAGTACTACATTTTCATACATTTGTAGACACATACATTTGTACATTTGTAGTGGGAGAAGTACGCGGTCCTGGCAAACTACCTGTTTGTCCCTCTTGCGGTGGAGACCGATGGGTGGTTGTCCGTTGCGGTTCAACGTGGAAACGCGGCGAGCGTAATGGGCACCTTTGCGTCCGGAGGGGCGCGGAGTGGGTTTCATAATTAATGTGTATGTGTTTTTAGTTGAGGACTTTTTGTAGATTGTAATTTAAGTTTAATTTTATGACATTTTGTAATTAATTTAATTTAGTAGTACTTAAGTAATATTTTTTAATTAAAATTATAAATAAAACATTTGTAGTCAAAATGCGCGAACGAATCGCAACTGTCTTTGCCTCAATAATAAGGAAGAGTGACAGAGAGAAAAAACTACGTAGTGAGCGTTAGCGAATTGCATCTTTGCTACGCATCCTGAGTCCTGACCTCAAAGTTTAAATTAAAATACGTTGCCGGTATGACGCAGTTACACATCATCTCCTGGGTAAATCCACGTAAAAGTAACGGGAGTCACGACTTATATGCAATTACCGATTCAATATATATCTAGGGAAAGTCACACTTATAGAAAGACCACTCGGTTGGGAAGTTGTTAGGAAAAGGGTACAGCACACAAACTAATATAACAATAACATTTGTTTTATTGTATAATTTGTTACATAATAGCTATATTGGCTATATCAAAATATTACAAATTACCAACATTGAGTCGCACGCGCAGGCTCAGCCTGTCGCCATTTCTCCCTGACCCCTGTCGTCGCTCATTGCGCGCGTAACATACGTTTTAGGAGCCCGCGGCGCGTTTAAGCAACCGAATACAACGATTGCAATATATATGACTACTAGTATATTCAAATAACATGTAGTGGTTAATGAAATAATTATCACACTTATTTAGAGATAAATTATCACATGATTTGCATCATGAATAAAGGACCATGCAATATAGTGGTGGCTCGCGTTACTCTAGCCGCGGACACGCCTGAGGATGCTTCGTAGAGAAGCAAAACACGTTGCGTGTTATATGTGTAGGTATTTACTTATTACGGCGGGATCGTGAGAAAAATAAAAGCATGCAAGAATTACGCAAGTTAGTATAAATAGGGCAAACAGTTATGATCGTGAACTTAAACCTAACGGGATCAGGATTTCAAACCTAGCCTAGGAGGGTCACATGCGCGTTGGCGATCCATTAAAATCTTGTACACTGCTTTTTTGAAGAACCCCATACTGTAATCTTTCGGGGAATCCTCGGCAGGGAGCATCCGCGGGAGGAAATTCCTCTGAAACCGCACAGTGCGCGACCATCTTGATTGCAAGGTGTGTGGATGAGATTATGTCCATCTCGCTCCTGCCAGAGTTGTCGCAGGAGCGCGACGGACATATTTTAGAAACGCGCAGTCGCTAACGCCTACGGTAACGTACAACTCACAGTAAAGGCTTCGTCAGACTAGCGCGTGGCGTGAGCGGGGCGCGAGCGGGGCGCGAGCAGAGCGCGATAGAAGCGGGGAGCGCGGCGCGCTTACATCGCGCGCGTGTCAGGCGCGCATCGCGCGCGGGTCACGCGCGCGTCGCGCGAGCGCTCCGCCAGCGCCGCGCGCTCAATTCACCGAGCAATTTTCTTTGCGCTGTGACTGCGCGGCGGTCGCGCCGCGCGCCGCGCGCGCGTTGAAAGCGTGGCGTGAGCGGGGCGCGATAGGAGCGCGGCGCTAGCGCCGCGCTGCGTCCAAGCGCGGGTCGCGCTCGCTTCGCGCCCCGCTCGCGCCCCGCTCACGCCACGCGCTAATCTGACGAAGCCTTAAGCAATAAGTGAATTGCAATGGGCTGCTGCGTGAGACAATGTTTGAGCGTTTATCGCACATAATCTGGACGAGTCTGTATGCCCAATGTCCAAAGTTCTTTATAACTCTATATTTTCAAAACATATACCTACAGTACGTGTAACATACCTACCTACCTACCAACTTACCTCTACTTACCTTACATCCCTTAGAGCTTACCGTGGGACTAGGTCGATTTGTGTGAGATTGTCCCATAATATTTATTTATTTATTTATTTATCTAAAATGGGCCCTTGAGGCAGTGCACCTACGAGGCTGGCGGCATTTCCTCGCGGTATCGCAATGCTGAAACGTTGTGCGAGGAAGCCACCAGTTCTTCGGTCACTAGTTACAACAATCAGACATTTCACGATATCTAAAAAAAATTGCGTGCGCTGGGACCCCATGGTCCTAGAGTTTCGACCCCAAATGGTACAAAATGGTACTCTCTGCCCAGGCCCTTATATTTATTTATTTATTAATCTACCTACTGTTCGCGTAACTTCTTCTATAGTAGTTATTGTTATATATTTGCATGGGGTGAGGAGTAAAAAGTTGTTTTGTTTTGTACGTGTATTTTTACAGTTTCATAGCTTTGTCAGTAGTGTACCTGTCTCCAAATCAGAAGGCCCCAGGTTTGAAGTGTGTTCGAAGATTGCTGATAGAGGCATTTATTTTAGTTGACACTCTAATAATTAAGATTCAATATAGCGATGACTATTAAGGATGACTCACACTAGCATGGGACGGGACGGGGCGGGACGGGAAAATCTGTCAATTTCTATAGAAAGAATCACGTGATAGCTCGGAGTCCTCGGATGTCACGTGAATGGAAATTGACAGATTTTCCCGTCCCGCCCCGTCCCGTCCCGTCTAGTGTGAATCATCCTTTAAGCCAATGTTGAGAACATGATAGCGTGCCTTCTCTATCGTACATCATTACTAGATAACTGTCAATATTACCAACTAATATAAACCAATATTGCTACTAGTTAATCGTGAGGAAACCGGATTAATCCCAATAAAGGATGACTCACACTTAAACGGGACGGGACGTGACCGGGACGGGCCGACCTGTCAGTTTTTATAGAAAACGTCACGTGACCTCCGAAGGCTCCGAGCTATCACGTGATTATATTCATAGAAATTGACCCCGTCCCGTCCCGTTCTAGTGTGAATCATCCTTGAAGCCATGTTTATCCTCTGCGCCTACGCCAAGTTTTGGGATTAGTTGCCAAAGCGGACTCCAGGCTCCCTGACCCGTGGCATAACCCGGGAAAATGCTAGGAAAAATATTGCTACTAATCAAAGCAATATTGCCACTGGTTATCAATATTGGTACTAGTTAATACAATGTTGTTGTTAGTATTTACTTACTAAACGCACAACTTTCTATAACAAGAAAGAGAGAGGGAAAAAAATACAAGAGTATGTTTACATTTTATTTAATTAATTTAAATAAATAATAAGACTAAATAAATACTCTAATTTCCTTCATTACCCTGCTGATCGCACGTGTAGTCCACAGCGCCTGCTCCTTGAGCTGGGACTACCCCCTCCAACGCAACATTGGCATTGAACGGCATCCTACCATTCACCTCTACATTACCTCCCACGGTCAACGCTCCAGAAGAAAATTCTATACCGTACTCTCTAGGAGGCTTCACTACATTCGCGTACATTGGCACATTCTTATACACCACAGTTTCACTACCAATATTACCATTATTGCCACTAGTTAAACCAATGTTGCCGCTAGTTAAACCAATGTTGCCGCTAGTTAAACCAATGTTGCCGCTACTTAGACCAATATTGCTGCTGCTTAGACCAATATTGCCGCTACTTAAACCAATATTGTTACCCATTATGTTAGGAGTCACATATTCTTGTGCCAAATTGTTACTTAGAATATTGTTGCCGTAACTAGGGTTGCTAATAGTGACATAATCTTGTCCTAAATTGCTCTGAATAATACTGTTGGTTAGGCTATTTTGACCAATATTGGCTAGAAGACCAGCGTTGTTGGCATAATTGGTTGCTATAGGGAGACTACCGCAGTTTTGGTTGTTTAGGAAATTTCGCCCTCCTAGGCTTATGACTTGTGCTGATGTGTACTGAAAAAAAAGAAGATTTTATATGAAAATGAGTCAAGATCTCTTCGGAAAATAATAGACATAGAAATACTAAACGTACGAATAGAATACTAAACTGTACTGTGACAAATACTGGCAGTAAGTAAATGAGTATTTCAGTCAGCACGTTTAGTATTTTGTAGGTTACGTTAGGTTTGTGTTGTTGTGTGTTTTTAGTGGGAAGCTACTCTTCCTGTTGTGGGAGGATAGCTCCACTTAAACCCCCTTCCAACGGCCTTCCCCACGCCGGGAGGTATGCGTTATGCATTTTCACATCGTAAAAAAAGGTTAGGTTAGGTTAGTATTTTTCGGACGTTCTATTACCTACTGTCCGATCTCTTATTATAAGGGATAACTCACATTAGAACTGGATGGGACGGGACGATCTGTCAGTTACTATAGAAAAGGTCACGTGACATCCGAGGGCTCAGCGTGCGTAGCCAAGATGCCAATCGCTCATGCTTATTAACGTATCGTTGCTATCACTCTCTATCACTCTTTCTTATTAGTGTGACAATGACGGCCTCCTAGCCTAGTTGGTAGTGACCCTGCCTACGAAGCAAGAGGTCCCGGGTTCGAATCCTGGTCAGGGCATTTATTTGTGTGTTTATCACGAATATTTGTTTCTGAGTTATGGATGTTTTCTATGTATTTAAGTATTTACCTCTATATGTATCTATCTATTATATATATCGTCGCCTAGTACCCACAACACAAGCCTTATTGAGCTTACCGTGGGACTAGGTCGATTTGTGTAAGATTGTCCCATAATATGTCCCATAATATTTATATATTTATATTTAATGACAGTTGCGTTTCGTTAGCGACTGAGCGTGAGCGTGAGTGGGTGCGTAGCCAAGATGCCAATCGCTCATGCTTATTAACGTATCGTTGCTACCTCTCTCTATCACTCTTCCGTATTAGTGTGACAATGACAGTTGCGTTTCGTTAGCGACTGAGCGTGAGCGTGAGTGGGTGCGTAGCCAAGATGCCAATCGCTATCACGTGATTCTTTCTATAGAAATTGACAGATCGTCCCGGCCTACTGTCAGTCATCCTTTATGTGGATTTTGTGTATTAAAACTAAAAGTCTTTAATTTATCTGTAGAAACAATAGTCAAGGTGTTGATGTATTTTGATAAGAAATAAGGTACATTTATTTTCACACGCATAATTATATATATTTAGGTAGTACCGGGGTAATTTCGAAAATCACAGGATGATCACTAATTTTTCCATCAACTTATGAGTCTCAATTTCAAATTACACTGCGTTATTTGACATTTTAAATTATCACCAATATGAATTAAACATAAATGTTTATTTATAATATAATGAAAAAAATATAAGCTACAACAAAGATATCAACATTATAGATACGACAAAAAAAACACTTACCTGAATTAAAATAAGTTGGCAAACGTAAAGCAAATAATTCATTTTTCTTAAAAATTTATAAAATAAAAATATAATTTAAAATACTGCTTCTGTTTTGAATGTACGTCTAATAATCTAATCAAATATCGAAGACTTTATATATTAAATGACTAATCAGATTTATTGCTTCATTGATGTTTTCGTCATTCATGAAATATACGTGACAGAGATTTGCGGAGTTATCATAAAGATTTCTGTTATGTAATGACAATTAATTAATAGTATTTGCGTCACACATGTTAGGTATTAAGGATGAGTCACACTAGAACGGGACGGGACGATCCGTCTCTCTGAATTGGCGTTTCGTATCGATACCTTATTTATCGACAACTCTATAGATAAGTACTAGAATAGACACCCACTTGAATTTGACAGCAGTTCCAGATTTTAACTCATAACCTACTGTTTTCAGGAGGTAATGTTAAAATTACGGTTCCGTTAATGACCAGCATTACCAACCAGCAGGACGCTGGTTGGTAATGCTTATTTATTGCCTAGGGTTTCTGATCACAGTTTAGAGCACTAATTTGCATAGAAAAAGTCATTAGCAAGGTCGGGCATATTGGACCTGCCGATAAATTATATGGGAGATTTGTCTGGCGGATGTCCGCCCGTTACAACACGAGACGAAGTCGACTTTTGTAATAATAGACCCGAGAGTTTCAAGAACCATTATGAGCTGTTGCATACGCTAGTTTATCTACGACATATAAAATAGCGAAAAAAGCAAAATCTCGAAAAGTGGCAGAATGTGAAAAATTTCGTAAGCCTTATATAGAAATTTAAAAAATATCAACAGAGCTTACGTATTGTATGCAAATCCACAGGAGTAGTGTTCTTATGGATTTTTTTTATATCGCTTTCAGATATCTAATTGACAGAGAGAAGTGCTGGAGTAGAAAAATATATATATATACAAGAATGCCTCGGATTGTAGTTTGTTACTCAAGATGGCGATAGCGTGTCTGGAATAGTTTTTTGTTTGCAAAATGTTGTTTAATGTGTAATATTGATAGCTAATTGTGCAGTAAACTAACGAAGCAGTATACAGCTAATGAAAAATTAATCCTGAAACGAGTTCAGTCACTCCTTTAGTTATCAAGCGGCAATCCCGGGATCTTGGCCCCTGAGAAACTATGTTTTAAGTCTTATAGCTATAAACTTAACATATAGCGAGGCCAATTACCGAACAACGTCGTCCAAGTGGCAAAATACTATTCTATTTATACAATATACTAAAATATATTCAATTATTTAAAAGAAGAAGAAAAAGAATGCCTTCATTTACAGGCATAAGATACCTACGGAATAGTCTTCAACATCAAGTCAGTAATAGTACATTACGATACAAGTGCGAAAAATAAGAAATTCGCAATGAGTGGCGATGGAAGTGTTTTAAATCGACACGAGTTGCATATTACCTCTTCGCACGTGTATCGTACAACGTTTTATAGCACATATGGCCCTTTGAATATTCGATGCAGGCACGTAAAGTGCTCATTATCGCCCTAGGGCGGTAAAGTAGCACCATGTGTACTGTAAAAACTATATTAGGTATATTATCGTTCTGTCAGCAGCTATAGATATTAGGTATATTTACTACCAAACCATTAGGTAGTTTGCTCTCCCAATTAAATAATGTACCTATACATAATACGCTAATTATATTATATTAAGATAGCTACTCAAATATGTATTTAATTTTAGAAAGTACCACTTACTTGTTGACAATGTTCATTTCCAAATGAATCTTTATGATATTAACGCTTTATTGATTAGGTGCCTTTAGCCGGAACATAAGATATGGGTTCTTATCATACTCGCCTAAAGTCCACTCTTTGTTCTCAAATCATAATGCTTAAGTAAGATTCGATCCGAGATCATTCAGTCTAGTTTTGACTTGCAACGTACGCAAGCATGAAGACCATTCATTTCTCGTGTATCCTGATGGCAGTGGTGGTATGCACCATAGCCACCTCCAGCGGCATAGGTGGCGTCACGAACCCAATAACCATCAAAGCCACAACTAGTGAGGTAAAAGTCACACCCGCAGTTGTGTTTTTCGGAAAATACAACGGAGACCTGGTCAGATGTCTACTGGCTGACCCTGAACAGTGCGAGATATTCCACCAATGCTCTGCTGCGATATACTCTCTGCATATCAGTGGCGAGTACATCTACGCTGGTATATACAGGTTCCCTGCTTACGGTTGTATTTTAAAGTGCCATTTATATACAAAATCATGCAAGACTTTCTACTCGGGGATATCAGGGGTGTGGTCTTTGACCAGCGCCCATGGACTTCTTTACGCTGGACTGGACGATATCTCTGGTGGCAATATAATGGAGTGCGAAAAAAAACAGCCCAATTGTCGAACACTGAAACAAGTAGGAGGAACAGTTGCTTCTATAATTAACATTAATAATGAAATTTACGCTGCCAGCTTCGAAGGTGTGACATATTGTTCATTACCAGGAATCAACTGCCGACAAGCGTATGAGACAAAGAAAATCGTTACAGGCATAGCAATGATTGAAAATGATCTATATTTAAAAAGCTACGAAGGAGATCTTTGGAAATGCTCAAGTGTTGGTGGAATATTAAATTGCACAACAGATATAAATAAAAGTGGTAGTTATTCATGGACCATGACGGCATTTAATGCATCAGTTTATGTACTTGATAGTAATAAAGGGATCTGTGATGAAAATAACAGTAACTGTGTAAGCTTTATGCAACCAATAGATTTACGGAGCATGGCTATGGCATACAGAACTCATCATATGCTGAGTCAGTATGAGAACGAGACTCAAGGAGGAAAAAGTCAAAATGTTTATTATAATGAAGACGAGAGAGCAGTTTTTGAAGTTCGTGTGCATGAGATGCTGCTTCGTGATGCGAATGGCTCTATAGTAGACACAAGAGACGCAGACGAAGGTAGTTCAGGACCAGCCGCCATCTTCGTTATGGGTCCAGATGGGAAAATATACCTGTCTAAAGATCATAGGATACTTGCGTCCAGCTTCCTCGCTGGCAACCCAGTGTCAGGGGCAGGAGAGATCATCGTGGAACATGGGGTGATTAAGAAGATTATCGGCTGTTCCGCACATTACAAACCAGATCTGGAGTTAAACAAGCAGGTAGTCCAATCGTTACGGACGCAGGGGTACAAGAAATCTATCGTATTGGAGATGTGCCCTAACGGTAAACAGCCCGATCCAGCTGAGTCCAAACTCGACAGTTTTACCAAATTTAGGAGGCCGCAGAGCATTTAGTGGCACTCTTAATGGGGTATTGTGTTTTCTTATTAATATAAACCTTGCCATTTCTCTATCCATGGTTTCGTAGTCATATTGATTAAGTATATGTCTAACTGGATGCTCTACGCCCTCTTAATATGGCTTTACGAATTTGATGCCAATAAACTAACTAATATTGTTATTAAAGACACAAATAATTCCTTTTTTTTTTCATTTAAATAATGTTCAATGTAATAATAATAAATCAACTCTGTCACTTTTTGTAGGGGCCCATCTTATGTGGGGCGAGTCACCATTTGCCGGAAGTAAAATTGATTACCATTTGTTAGGCAGACGTCCGATTTTATTCTCTATAACCCAGTATTTAGTCCACCCACCACCTTCACCTAATAGTCCAGTTTATTTTAGATTCAATTACATCTCAATAGTTTATACACCCTGGCGGGTGCTGCCTCTGCGTGCGTCCCATGACTCGGGCAGGTGCAACATCCGCTCGGTGTACCCCTTACATTTCATTAAATTGTCGAAAGGGGCTCTGCGTGTTGGCTTCGGCTTCGCGTACGCCTCCTAAAGGTCCGGAACACCATTGTTCCGTGATGGGAAAGACATACAAAATAAATCTACTCGAAGAATATTAAAATTAGAATAAGAAGACATAAATGAATAATCCGATTAAAGAGTATAAAACAAAAGTAATTTAAAGATGTACAAACTTGTATTGCAAATTAAAAAAACACCTATTTACTTGCACATAGAACATTCCTCCCCACAAGTATACTAGACACAGCCAGACCCCACACTCGGCACTATGCCACCCCGCTCGATGATGCTGTTCAACGGCAAGTTCCCACACATTTGAACTCTCAGAGCGCGATGCACGGATACTATTATCTATCTCACTCTAGTAATATGCGCTAAGCTATATAATCGCGCTGCACTGGCCACCGCATTGGTCTTGTCTTGATTCTAATATCACATTAAAGAGTATAAACACAAATGAAACAATACAAATTTAACGATGTACAAACTTTTATTGCAAATTATAAAAACACCTACATATTTACTTGCACATAGAGCACTCGTCCCCACAAGTATACTGGACACAGCCAGACCCCGTACTCGGCACTATGCCACCCAGCTCAATGATGCTGTTAAACGGCATGTTTCCACACACTTGAACAGCGCCATCTATGAGAAGGTTGTCGCCAGCAAAGATGATGCCGTATGGAGGAGCCTGTAGGAGCGCCGCGGGTACTATGCAGGCGGGGACGCTTTCTAATAGCTGTTTACTTTGTTTTGGTTGACTTGTTGGTTGACTGACTGGTTGGAAGGAGATTGACGGATTGGAAATGGAAAGGCTTTGTTGACAACCACACTGTTGGCTCTGTTGACTCTGTTGACAACCACATGGTTGACTGATTTGAATAGGTTGACAACTGCACTGTTGGTTTGACTGTTGACATCCGCATGGTTGGTTGATTTGAATAGGTGGACTTTGTTTGTTCGACTGTTGACAACCGCATTGGTTGCCAAGGCCTAAGCCTGAGATCGAATATGTAGGTTTGCCTACCACAAGAGCAGTTTGAGGTTTTTGTTGTTGGCAACATTGTTTGTTTTGCTGAGGCTGGCTACATTGGTTGATCTGCTGGCAGGGCGGTTGGCAACCGCATTGGCTAGGTTGGCAGCCGCATTGGTTCGGTTGGCTACCATATTGGTTCTGGCTGGATTCTATGAGCCCTGGGATACCAGGTCCGTTATTCAAGGCTTTCATCAGGTCATCCATGGATATGTATAAATCAGATTGACAGTTGCAGGATTGACTGGCAACTCTCTGAAAAAAAAAAATGTAAACCAAAAGGAAATATTCAATCTTTATTTTCATGCTGTTGGATATTAGCTTGTATGTCTTTCCCATCACGGAACAATGGTGTTCCGGACCTTTGGGAGGCGTGCGCGGAGCCGAAGCCAACACGCAGAGGCCCTTTCGACAATTTAATGAAATGTAAGGGGTACACCGAATATTAGCTATATTAGCTTTATTATTATAATAGTGTAAAATAATTTGCAGCGAAAAAAAACTAAAGTAGTGTATATAAATCGTCTTTCAAAAACTTCGAACAAATTCGGGCGTTTTTTTAAACGCCCGCCATTGCAGCCCGCAGCCGGCTGTACACCAAACATTCGAAAAGTCGAGACACGAGTGTATAGAGCTCCCTGTTGATTCGCATTCTCTGCTTCTCGAACGTTTTGTGTACAGCTGGCAGCCAACTATGAAGTCACACTCGACCGATGACATTTAAATGAGGATTACCGCGAGTCGATTTTCCGCTAGGGGCGCTAGTGGAACGTGGGTCCTTCGGGAACATTTCAAACGTCACTTTGACAATTCTTTCGTACTGACACAAGACCCATGCATGAGTGGCGCCGCCTGGTGAGCGACAACACGGTAGCTCCCATTGCGTTGTAACCGTATTGAATTTCACACTTTTTGCACTTTTTAATAATTAAATTATATAATATTATATTTATTTATTTATATAAAATTAAGAAATATCGATAGAGATTAATGCTAATCCCACATAGATAAAAAAAAACCCTTATCTGTTTCAAATCCATGTGGCCTATCATTACAGTACATACATTCATTAACACCAAAAAAGCGAAACAAAATTGAGCAAACGGGAATCTTTAATACAATTTATTTTATACAAATTGGATGAACTTTAAATAGATGATACTTTACGAGACAAAATTGAGAAGTGACGTCACACCTCAATGTTTAATAAGAAACTCCTTAATAACTATTATTATGACTGATAAAAAAAATCTACAAACAAAAATCAAAAGAAAACGAAAATATAACTACAAAGGTGTCAATTTATTACCTACAAGTATTCGATGGGAATATTTCTAAAACAATTAAAAATAAAATACCCGATTTGTAATAAGACACTTCATTGATTAAATGATTTTAAATACGGATTTAAATACACGGGACACTGATTTAATATATTCTAAAGAGTTTTTTTTAAATTAGTACCTACATATCGCTATAACCAAACGAAATATTAAATACCTGAGTAAACAAAACGCAGAACAACACGGTAAAACGTAGACCTGTCATTTTGGTGACAATGAACTCATTTTAAGATCACGTGTCCTTTATATATGTCACATTATCAAAGTAGAGAAATATGTGAAACTGTGTCACTATGGCATTATGCCATTCTGCAATATTGACGATTGTTACATGTGGCATAAAGTATTTCTGAAGAAACTAGGTTTGTACGCTCATACAATTATGACACTTATTGTAATTGAATATGGTTGAAAATGAAATGAATTGTTAAATGTAGTTACTACATATATATGTATAGTGTATATGTAAGTGTTTATGAAACGTGCTTCGGAAAGATCGTTCTTATCTATATTTAGGAAATATGAAAGGGTATAGAAATGGTTTAGTAATGAGGATGACAGAGACGAATAAATAATACAGACTGACATATACAGCAAAGTTTCTCATTATTTTTGTAGATGGCACCACTTAGTAAGCTTTCGGTTTCGATTTTGATAAGCTCGCCGCAAAAACTGATTACGGTAAAAATATGGGTCACTCATGTCTCTCTAAAAATTACGGTTTTATGACACCGAGATATACGAAACATGTTTTTTGTGGTAGTTATATGTCCTTTCTATGATGGGTTATCTACAGAGTTGGGATGTTTGGTGGCAATGGGTGAACAAAGGGCAATGGAGTCGTTGTTATATATTTTTTGATTGAATTAATAGATCCGACGCCAACCAAATCTGAGGTGCGTGTGGGAGTTTTTTTGCTGGTTCGCCTAACCTAGCCGAGAAGATTCTGGTAAGTTACTCAGTTAAGCCCAATCGCGGTCGGTACGCGGCGGTACCGGGTCGATAGCGGACTGAATGCGTCTATGTCGCGGGGTGGGCGTCCCCGCCGGCGGGGGCGCCGACAAATGCGACTTCTACCTGGTTATCAGTCCATCTTATGAGGGGACGTCCCACAACGGGACGGGACGATTTGTCAGTTTCTATAGAAAATGTAACGTCACATCACAGGGCTCCGAGCTATCATGCGATATTTATATAGAAATTGAAAGATCCTCCTGTCCCGCCCGTCCCAACCCGTCCTAGTGTGAGTCATCTGTAAGCGTGGTATACTTACTTATAGGAGTGTGAAAGTGTGCTTCGAAGTGTCAAAACGGATTTTTCATATATCCACCTATACCGTGACCAGGGACCGGTCAACCTCTTCCCAGGCAAAAGCCATTGAATGGCTTAGCCGTTCATTAAATAGCCCGAATCCACATGCCTACCACTTGAATTGCTTTCCCATTCATTTGACTTAGCTGTAGGAAGGGGTTTCCCTTTCGCGGTCACTTGAATGTAGGAAAGGGCTTCCCTTTCTTTCAATAAGCTTTTGGAACGGCTCAATTGTTTATTGAATAGCCGACAAGCCTTGCTTAGCATAAGGAACGGGTTTCCCTTTGCTATCCTAACCTTGAAATATATAAGTACCTATTTCGACCTGATTTCGTTTCATTAGGCGGGGTTATTTTTGACTTGAGTCAGCCACTAAGGTCACTGACTTTTGGCGGTCCGTAGAAGTCGTATAGCCTTTAATAGTTTGGTCTTGGTGTACGTACGACAAAGTGTCCGATATCATAGTGATAACATGAGTCAGCTCCGGTGATTTTTGCGTCAACGATGGGGGGTGTGCGGGAAGCGGGCGGATGGGGATTCCCTCACAAACTCTGTACAGATTGTGAGGTCTATTTTCGGGGCTGTCAAGTTATAGTATTTTGATACGAGAATTAATAAAATAGGTAGGTACGCCATTTTAGAACGTGATTTCTCAGGAAATCAGTATTTGTGACTGCGACGAGTTCCTAAATGAATAGTATGGTCGAAATTTCAAAATATTGTAAAAACTGTTGGAATTTTAGATTTTGTAAGGTTTACTTCGATTTGGATAAAAATCGATATCTGACGATGCAGTAGGGTCCATAATATGAATCCATAGTCAAAATTGTTAAATAATTTCAACACCGACGCCATGTTGGATTTTGTAATATTAACTCCGATTTGGATAAAAATCGATATCTGATGATCCGGCGGGGTCCTTAAGAATAATTCAGAGTCAAAATTGTAAAATATTGTAAGAACCGACGCCATCTTGGATTTTGTGTGATAAACTCCGATTTTGATAAAAATCGATATCTGACGATCCGGTGGGGTCCATAACATGAATCAATAGTCATAATTGTTAAATAATGTCAACAGTGACGCCATATTGGATTTTGTAAGATTAACTTCGATTTGGATAAAAATCGATATCTGACGATCCAGTAGGGTCCATAATATGAATCCATAGTCAAAATTGTTAAATAATTTCAACACCGACGCCATGTTGGATTTTGTAAGATTAACTCCGATTTGGATAAAAATCGATATCTGATGATCCGGCGGGGTCCTTGAGAATAATTCAGAATCAAAATTGGAAAATATCGTAAGAACCGACGCCATCTTGGACTTTGTGTGATAAACTCCGATTTTGATAAAAATCGATATCTGACGATCCGGTGGGGTCCTTAACATTATTCGATAATCGAAATTCAAAAGTTACCTACTTAATTCTTCCTCTAGTTAAATCAAAATCGTACAGAAATTTACTTGACTTTATTTTGTAATTGGGACCGAGACTTGTTCGGATGATCAGAGGTTCGGATACCTACTCAAAATATGAGGTTTTTGGGACAATTTCAACCAAAAACTACACCATGTTACAAAAAAGTTATAGTTCCTTGTGCCCCGAACCTTGAACTCGAACAAGCGCTATTGAACTCACTGGAGCTCACCGGGATCATAAGATATCATTTTTAAGCCCACTGGTGTTAAACTTACAAAATCCAAGATGGTGCCGTTTCTGTAAGATTACGTAATTTTCACTATAGGTTCTTGTATGGAGCCCGCTAGATCGTCTAATTTTAATTTTTATGCAAATCGGAGTTTTTCTACAACAAGGTCCAAGATGGCGTTGGTGTTGACATTATTTTACAATTTTGAATTTATATTCATTTCATGGAGCCCGGATCGTCAGATATCGATTTTTATGCTAATCGAATTTTAACTTACAAAATTCAAAATATTCCAAAATAGCATCAAATTTTATAATATTCTATAATTT
Source organism: Lathronympha strigana (assembly GCA_949128165.1). Classification (NCBI taxonomy): domain Eukaryota; kingdom Metazoa; phylum Arthropoda; class Insecta; order Lepidoptera; family Tortricidae; genus Lathronympha; species Lathronympha strigana. Next base: position 7,325,016 of record OX421926.1, on the reverse strand, counting down.
TGCCTATAAATTCATGTTAAGCACCCCGCCGGATCCTCAGATATCGATTTTTATCCAAATCGGAGTTAATGTCACAAAATCCAAGTTGGCGTCGGTTTTTACAATATTTATTATTATTATTATTATTGATAAGCAGGCAGGCAGTTGTGACAACTGATATTGCCTGTATCCAGTAATCATCGACACAGTTATCGTTGTCCAGTTTAATTCATTCAGTATGCTTGTCTAATTTATTTTTGAATTGGTTGACATTTTGCGCTGAAACCACGTCCTCTGGGAGTTTATTCCAAGCCCTCACCACTCGATTGCTCAAAAAGTGCTTGTAGGGGTTACTGTGAGACCTCTGCTTTTCAAGCTTTAATTGATGTCCTACCTATTTACCCTAGATTCATTTTATGGTCCCCACCGGATACTCAGATTTTTATGTTAATCTAATTTCAACAAACAAAATCCAAGATGGCATCAAATTTTACAATAATCTATAATTTTGCCAATAGAAGTTATGGAGCCCACCGCATCCTCAGATATCGTTTTTTATGCAAATCGGAATATTTCTTATAAAATCCAAGATGGCGTCGGTTTTTACAACATTTTACAATTTTGACTCTAGAAGTCTAGATTCATGTTAATCACCCCGCCGGATCGTCAGATATCGATTTTTATCCAAATCGGAGTTAAGCTCACAGAATCCAAGATGGCGTCGCTTTTTGTAATATTTTACAATTTTGATTCTGGATTCATGCTAAGGACGCTGCCGAATCGTCAGATATCGATTTTTATCAAAATCGGAGTTAATGTTACAAAATCCAAGATGGCGTCGGTTTTGCAATATTTTACAATTTTGACTCTAGATTCATATTAAAGATTCCGCCGGATCTTCAGATATCGAATTTTATCTAAATCGGAGTTAATCTCACAAAATCCAAGATGGCACTTATTTTTACAATAGGTATCAAATGTAAAATGTTTATTTTGTTACATTTGAAATTCCGAGAAATCACCACCTAAAAAATCTAATTTGTCGCAAGAAAAAAAAAATGTAAACATGTCAGTGTCACGAAATATTTGTGACAGCCCTGATCTTCGAACAAGCCAAGACGCCGAACGACTAGGTTCTATGAACCTTGTCCACTGTATAGAGTCCTTGTCCTTACATTGTGGTTTTAATCTGAAAAATCATGCCGGTAAAACTATTGATGCACTTGTTGTTGATAGTTTGCTGATCCGGACAGAAATGACAAATAATAATAAAAATTCAGACAATTCCTTTAGAAATATTGAAGTCGGTTGAAAATCAAAATATACACAAACGCAACACGGACACGCAACAAAACGACGCAACATACACGCGCCCTTTGCCACACGCAATTAAACCTTATTACTATTTGATAAGTTACTTTTGATTGCAATGCGACGGCGGCTAGCGGCATTATCAAAGAACTTCAACGCTTGCCGATATACCGCGCTAAACGCCAACAACGTAAATACTGTAATATTGCTCTTATTTCATTTGATACAAGGATCAAAATGGCTTAAGCGTTATAAGGGAAACCCCTTCAAGAGGTTAGCAGTTCGAACGACTTTTTAAGCGCTAAGCAAAGGGTATTAACTATCCGTTTGCTATACTGATATCCGTATTAAAAGTCGTTTAAAAAGCCTTATGAAGGGGTTTTAAGCGGGAACGGCTTTGGTTAGCAAAGTCGAACGAAATACCCTTTCAAAAACCCTCGAAGGGGATACGGGACCGGTCCCTGACCGTGACAATGGAGAGGAATCGGAAATCGAGTAATTGACAATCGTTATGTCGGGCTCGTCTTTGGCACCGCGAGTAGGAATGAATGCATCGTGTAGGTATGTATGTTTATAAATTCGAATCAACCTAATTGGTTTTAATAGAACAAATGTAAATGATAATTGACATGGAATGGAATACTTAACTGTCTTATTCTTCCGACTTATGCCACGGCGCAGTGAACCTGAAGTCCGCTTAAGCAACTAATCCCAAGATAAAGTGCTAGTTTTACGAAAGCGATTGACATCTCAGTCTCACATTCTAAACCAGAGGTAAACTAGGCCTTATTGGGATTAGTCCGGTTTCCTCGCGACGTTTAATTTATACTCTATTTTGCCAAGCTGTAGGTACTATTACATTTTGCACACAAGCAAGCGTGATTAAAATCGTCATTGCCAAGCTGTATACTCCTATCATTAGTTTGTTGCGGGCATAATGCTACTGCTTACGTAAGCCAAGATTTACCATTCATTTATATTTGGTCACATTGCTAGGAAGGATAGTGGTAGTGGCAATTTCGAGAAGCTCAACCGGCCGGCAAAGTAGATGGTAAAAGACCTCGTGGCGCAGACCTATACTTGGTCTGATCTCTGCGTGCATAGCCAAGATGCCAATCGCTCACGCTTAGTAACGTATCGTAGCTACCTCTTTCTATCACTCTTCCTTATTAGTGTGACAATGACAGTTGCGTTTCGTTCGCGACTGAGCGCGAGCGATTGGCATCTTGTTGGTTAAAGAACTTTATTCTCATAAGAATACATTGCATTCACTTACATGAGAACATTACAATCTAAGTTATATTTAAGGTTAAACGTGCACTAACTACAGACAGTATATTGTTTACAAAAATCTTGGCTACGCACCCTGATCAGATCCGCTCCGCACTTGACTCCAGAGTCTACAAGCCCTCCATACCGCCAGACACAGAAGGAGGTCACGACCCTCAACTCTGAGGAACACGACGCAAAGAGAAGGATCCATGTATCAAGTACTGCCACCACAAGTTGCTGTAGTAAACTGTTTTATTTTTAATACAGCTGCATATTGTTTCGACCCGGTGAAGTTGAAAAAACGGTTAAGATGAAAAGCCTCATACAACTCCTTATTCAGTTATTTTTTTTAGAGCTGGTATCCTTTAAGGCGCCATCTTCTTACGATCCGCCGCTCAGTCAACTATAAACGCTTGGAGGGTGTAGACACGTGTCATGTGCCATTTTGTGAAGGTTAATATTTTGTGGCAAATTTGACAATTTTCAATTTTATCCCATGTTTTCGAAACTATTTCAATCTTATCCCTCGATCATTTTCTGTTTTCTTATCTTATCTTACCTGTCTACTATTTAGACAAAAAATATTTTAATTTATACGTTTTACCAAAATAATAGAAAAATAAAGTCCTTGTCCGCCTTCTAATTTGTAGACAAACGAAAGGAATCAGATAGTTTTTTATTTAAAAAGCGTTTCAATAAAATACTGTATATTTCATTAAATAAACCATTCGATCTTCTCCCATCTTATCAATATTTAAAGTGTTGCCTACAGTTACTGAAATAAATAACGAAGCATTGTTTTCTCTAATCCAAAAAATTTGACAAAAATAATATTACTAAATGCTCATTTATTACTAAAAAGATTTAGATATTGAATTTATATTTATTACATGTATTAAGTAAATCAGGCGTTACTTTATTATTCACATAGCTATAAATCATATTTATTACTATTGCTAATAAGACAAAAATAAGATCCGCTTCAGTGATAATTCTAAAGCCCCCTATTCACGGTACGATTCATCTTTACAATCCGTCGTAACAGACAGATCGAAACGACGGATCGATAGTGTATGTCAATATCGTTAACGATTTATTTAAACGAAGGCGATAAATCGCAACAAAAACCCGTCATTAAGAATAGTGTAACGATGAATCGACATTGGCTGCACGTCATAACAGGGTGCGTAGCCAAGATGCCAATCGCTCACGCTCAGTCGCTAACGAAACGCAACTGTCATTGTCACACTAGTAAGGAAGAGTGATAGAGAAAGGTAGCTGCGATACGTTACTAAGCGTGAGCGATTGGCATCTTGGCTACGCTCGCTGTTCCGTTTCAAAAACGCAAAGGATCGATCGTCAATGGTTTTGTGTGTGACTAGGGTTTTCAAATCGACTGATCGTCACGATTTTCGTCAGATTGAACGTAGCGATTCATACCGTGAATTTTCTTTATTATATTTTATGAAATATTTGAAGCGATTAATCCGATGGTCGCGGGTTCAAATCCTACAGGCTCCAATGAGTTTTTCGGAACGTATGTACGACCTACTTATGTATGTCTGTATTAACCATTATTATACTGTGTATACATTAACTGTGTGTACATTAACTACAACAATGTATATACCATGATTCTAGCAAATAAAAAACTATAAACTATAATATCATTTGATATTTATCAATCACTTTTCTGTGAAGTAAAACAATGTGAGGAAATCCACACCACCACCCACCACCATCCACTTATCTATGTACCACATTTCTAGCAAATTAATCGAGGGTTGCCTGGTGAAACCCAATAAGTATGAGAAACCTAGTTTCGAGAAAAATGAAGTTAAAGATTTATGGTCATCAAACACTAATTTGGTAAGTAAATTCGTAGTTTTATAAGTTCTCCGTGTAAAGTAATTTTATCTTCTTTAAGTTAATTTGTGTTTTAGCTATATAACTAATTTAGTTTTCCTGTAAGAAAACGTTTTTTACCAAGGGGTGTCGACTTATTGGGTTTTCGCAAAAATTAAAAAGCTGTTAATGTTACTTATAGGTTTTATTACCTACTTATAAAAAACTTATAAAAAAGTTAATCTACCCTAGTCATCCGAAAAGTCACTGCCAAATAAATCAGTTTCATGATCTGAAAAAAAATATATAAACAAAATAAATTATAAACCACCACCAGTGGATATTACCAGTGTTTATATTTTAGTGTTTAATTTATATTGTTTTTATTTCCTTGTTGGTGAACAATAAAGAGTACTTATTTGTATTTGCAAACGGCCTCCTAGCCTAGTTGGTAGTGACGCTGCCTTCGAAGCAGGAGGTCCCGGGTTCGAATCCTGGTCACGGCATTTATTTGTGTGTTTATCACGAATATTTGTTCCTGAGTTATGGATGTTTTCTATGTATTTAAGTATTTATATGTATCTATCTATTATATTTTACAAGAGTCTGCCTTACTATTATCATCGATGACAATATTGTGCATTTGGGCGGCAATATTAATTTGCGATTCATCAAGATTGAAGGAGTCATTGTCTTAAATTGAATAAATTAAAGAAAGTGTACCAAAAACGCAATAACTTAAATCATATACGGGCAGTCACGGGATTATAAACTCGGGTAAGTACTCATAAAGGCATACATGTAACTACATAATTATAATGATTGATCTTATAACACCATAGGGGAAAGTGGGTAGGCTTCGTACACTTTTTGCTCCGGGCCTTGTAAAATAAAAACTAACAGTTATTTAAAAATTAAATTAATGCCATTGCATGGTCCAGTTATCTGTTTATAATAACAGTGCATTTCTGATTTGATCCAAAACAATTTGGCCAATATAACGATTTTCCTAAAAAGTGGGAATTGTACGAATTTATCCCACACGTAGGGAGGCATTCGTTTCTACCTGGGATTCGTCATTTTATGAGTTCTTTTACGTGTTATAATCAATGTTTAGGCATATCTAACCCATAATAACTGTATTATGATTATATTCTTGATTTTAGCTCCATGGGGTGCATTTGTACAGTAAAAAATCACATACAATCGGAGTTTACGAAAGCACCCCAATAGACTCAAACGCGAAAAAATTCAAATAAACAAATATACGTCAAATAAATCCCAAAACTATTGTTTACATAAGAACCTGAAGCGTGTATTTACAAACAAGGTTGAAATACACGCAAATACAGAGCAAATTCTCCTTCAAGTGCAAGGTACGTAAATACCTCTCTAAATTGCTCATTTGATAGATGTTCCGCATACTTATACTTGGGTACTTACATTATTTATTTATGTACGTATATGTAGGTATATTTATATGTGTATGTTTATACAATTATTAAAGCAATGTATTATTGTTGATATTATTAAATGTTTCCTATAAATGTTATCTATCTTGATGTTTACAATCCTGAACCAAACACAAGTTTCTGTTTTATCCAATGGTTGACTGGTAGAGAATGCCCCAAGGTATTAAGTCCACCATTTTTACTTTTTTGTAATTGGGCAATAAAGTTTAAATAAATAAATAAGTATTTTTTCAATTCCATTAATACTTATTAAAGACAGATGCATTCATCAAACAAGACAAAAAATTACTTTAGAGTTGCCAAAACACACATTGACTCTTTCTGGCAAAGACTGCCACTGCACTACAATCATTTTTGGAGGGTAGGCTATGCGTAAAAGTACTCGTCTCGTATACAAATATCAACCCTTTAGCATGTACGGTAGCCGAGATAGACCACTGTACGAAAGCTCCCGGTGCACGAATGCTACCTACTTTCCCCTAAGTACATAAATCTACAGATATTTATTTTGTACTTGTACAAGTACGCGGGGACTTACGAGGATAATGCACAATGTTCCAATGGAAACTTACCATCTTTAATGGTTTGCAGATAACGACTTATGTCTTTATTTGCCGGTGAAATACTAGGAGGTCCAGTCATAGAAAACCTGTTAATAGAAGCACCTCATCCAATTGGAATGCAAAAAAATAATGAATATTATTTAATAATTTAACTAAACGTATTAATTTAATCTACTTTTTGTTATTTTGTACCGTAAGCATCACTCAAAGTCGCGTAGGTAGTTTGATTAATAGATTGTGCTAAAACCCGATAAGTTCGCTCTTAAACGAAACAACAACAATTATCTATATATTAACGGTTACAATCTTACAATAGCTTAGATTTATTGTTAGGTATTTAAGGACAGTACTATAAACGCGATGTATACCTATCGTTCAGGCGATTATGTCATTTGTTTGTTTTGTTATTTTGTACCGTAAGCATCACTCAAAGTCGCGTAGTTTGATTAATAGATAGTGCTAAAACCCGATAAGTTCGCTCTAAACGAAACAACAACAGTTATCTACATATTAACGGTTACAATAACTCGACGTATACCTATCGTTCAGGCGATTAAGTCATAACATATAATTAAGTACCAATCTTATTTTATACGACAATTCTAAATGTATTTCTAGGTTAGAAAAAAAGATTTTACCTGTTTCAAGCATAGCTGCTCCACTAATTTTCTGTCTCGGTCACCCATCACACAACTTTTAACACATAAGTACACAGCCATCATTAACACAATACGTCACAACTTTTTAACAGCTATTTCCAATTAAACTTGCAACGACGCAGCGGCGGAGCGCTTGCGATCCTGCCGCTACTTGTCGAGGCAGCGTATGACCTTGCGGTCGTCAAACATATTTATTGGGTTCTGCCCCGGATTTTTTTTAAAGAAATTTGCAAAAGGCCCGTGCGAGAATTCGATAACTAGACTTAACATAATATTTCATCAAAAAAATGTTTTAGATAAGTACTATACATTTGTTTATTGGGTTTTACTTTGAAGTAGTTTGTACATTTAATAAATAATATCGTAAAAGTAAAATCCGATAAATGGTTTTAACGTATTTTAATTCTTACTTAAATCCTTTTTAGGTTCGAATCGTACTGAGGTAATACCCGATAAGTAATAGTAACTGGTTTTACGATGTGTGTTTAGTTTAATTTAGTATAAATATCTCTGCACTAAATACCTATAAATGTGTATTGTGTGGTTCTTGCACTAAGTAATAATAAAAACTGAAGCATTAAATGCACTTGTAGTATTTAGTTCTAAATTAAAACTTGAAATCAAGTACTTATCGGGTTATCAACTCGGCATATTTCCGTAATACATGTCAAATCTGCTTATCCGATATTACCATTAGATAGAGCGATACCGAATCAATCTAAAACTGTTTTTACTTTAAAATCTCACTTTTTGTCACTTATTGGGTTTCACCAGGCAACCCTCGAAATAAATGAAATGAAATGAAATAAAACCGGACTAATCCCAATAAGGCCTAGTTTACCCTCTGGGTTGGAAGGTCTTATGGCAGTCGCTTACGTAAAACTAGCGCCTACGCTATATCTTGGGACTGCCAAAGCGGACCCCGGGCTCCTTAAGCGGTTAAAGAATTTTCACGGAGTTGTAGCCAGCGTTATCACTCACAAGGGATTTTATTTATTAAAAAAAAAAAAGAATGTCACTTAAGGTTAAATATTACTCGATGTCAAATCATTTTTATATGTACCTACGTTTTTATAATTTGTAGAGAGTACACCGTGTTTTAGCGAATTTCTTTAACTTCGGTATGTAGCTTGATATAATTACGGAAACAAATCTAATTTCGTATTTTTTTTCATATAATTTAATTACATGTAAGGTGTCATCAGCCATTAGGATTAAATAATATGGTGGAGGAATTCGGGGCCACGGGTGAGGTCTCGGTAGCTCAGTTGGAAGAGCGATGGGCGTGTATTCTAGAGACGCGGGTTCTAGTCCCGCTCGAGGTCAGAAATTTCCATTTTCCTTTCTTTCAAAGATAAGTACTTTTGCTTTTGTCCACCAGTGGGCGACTTACGGATTATGATGATACAATTGTTTTTACAGTACACATGCTGCTACTTTACCGCCCTAGGGCCATAATGAGCACTTTAAGTGCCTGCGTCGAATATTCAAAGGGCCATACCTATGTATTGTAAAACGTCGTACGATACACGTGCGAAGAGGTAATTCGCAACTCGTGTCGATTTAAAACACTCCCTACGGTCGTGTTTAAACTTATTGCCACTCGTTGCAAATGTACTCTTTTTCGCCCTTAATCATTTGGTGTTTCAGAACACCAGAACCATACATAAATACCTACATATATAGTAGGAGTAAAGGGATACTCGTATAACAAACACAAACTTGATCAAAGCATTATTTAATACCTTGAAACTCAATCACTGTGTCCCGTTATACTAACAGAACCGTACGCCGGAGTCGTACCCTCAAAAACTGCTTTGCCAGATACCGGAATAGGACCTGGGAGTACAAAATCTATATAACATTCTCTACTGCTATTTTCGCCATTTATAAGATCTCCAAATTCTATATCACATTTTCCATTGCTGTTTTCGCCAGCTTTAGGTATAGGACCTTCATCTATATCGCTGTCTTCATCAGTTACAGGACGTGGATCTCCAAGCTCTTCATTTGACTCTTCGCTGCTTCTAAAGTCCTCGTTCTTGACCTCTGAGGATTCAGGGGAGACTGGTTTTGGAGTTGAGGGTTCTTCTGTAGATAATAAAAATATAGTTATGGGACAACTTATACAAATACTCTAGACGCAGGTAGGTATTATAATACGATATTATAAAAGATGCGTTGGGGCAAGAGAAAGACTTCTGGTTATAGTTTTGAAAATGAATCCTTATAAAATTAAATTTCAAATGGCATAATTTTTTCGAAATATGGTCGACATCAATTTTGTTCGTCACTAGGGAATTGTAACGGAAGGCACACTAGAACGGGACGGGACGGGACGATCTGTCAGTTTTTATAGAAAACGTCACGTGACATCTGAGGGCTCAGAAACTATCACGTGATTCTTTCTGAAATTTGCAGATCGTCCCGCCTCGTCCCTTCCCGTCCCGTCCCGTCCCGTCCCATCCCATCCCGTCCTAGTGCGAGTCATCCTTAAGGGTAATTCTTACCTTTATCTTCTGATTTTTTGATCCATATGTATTTCTTTCCATCTGGGCCTATTTCCTTTGCCACTAATGGTGGACCTGTAAACACAAACAATATATACTGGGTGGCTCCGGCTATGGGGCTTTGATTCCAGGGTCTGATTTTACTCTCCAAACTGAGCCCCTTTCACTATGAGACCAACCCCCGAAATCGTGAATAAAATGTTGGCTAACCCCGTAGTAACCAATTTTCCGAAATGTATAAAGAAAAAAAAATTGTAGCTCCTTGACGGTTCGTCCCATAGTAAAAAATGCTCTGGAGCGTTTCTGTGTTTTTGCTATCTCAAAGTAAGTTTTTCTTTCTATGTATTTATTTTCAAAGTATATACAGAAAGTGTAACTTACCTAACTAGGTACCTATCTCTACCAACCTTAAATCTAAAATAGGTCCTTGAGGCATTGTACCTAGGATGCTGGCGGCATTTCCTCGTTGTATCGTAATGCAGATACGTTGTGCGAGGAAGCCACCAGCTCTTCGGTCACCAGTAACATCAACCAGACGTTTTTGTATATTATGATTATATATCGTTGTCCGAGTACCCGTTACACGAGCCTTCTTGAGCTTACTGCAGGACTTAATCAATTTGTGTAAGAATTTCCTATAATATTATTTTTATCCGTAATACTGGCAGTAAATATTAGTGTAAAATTACACACAATATACAGCGTGTTACAAGTTTCAAACGATACTTCAACTGCTGATAAGATCAATGACCCTAAGTGCGATGCAAGTGGAAAACCTTCTAAATAAAATAAAAAAACACTTTGTATGGAAGCATGCATTTTCAACAAGAAAAAAACAAAAAACGACCATACAAATAAAACGCTTTTTTTCACTGGTGTCGCCCTCAGGGTCACTGAGGGTTGTTGAAGTAATGTTCAAGACTTTTGTAACAGCCTGGGGCATTATCATGACATCTAAACGCGATTCAGTTTAGGCTCTGAAGGCCTAGTATAAAAGTTGTACGACATTAATTCCTCGACCGCGTTAGCGTATCGAGGGGCCAAAATATGAAAGTTGCCGGATGATTTAAATAAACGGCAAACATAATTTGAACTCCCGATACGCTAACGCGGTCGAGGAGTTAGTGTCGTACAATTTTTATACTAGGCCTTCAGTTGTAAGGAAGCGACTCAGTTTAGGTCGTCAACTGAATCGCGTTAAGGACGAGTAACACTAGAATGGGCCGGACGTGGCCGGGACGGGCCGATCTGTCAGTTTCAATAGAAAACGTCACGTGACATCCGAGGACTCCGAGCTCGGACGTGATTTTTTCTTTAGAAATTGACAGATCGTCCCGTCCCGTCCCGTTCTAGTGTGAGCCATCCTTTAAGCTATCATGGTAACTGCGTATACTGGTGCATGTGAGACGATGATGAAGTAATGGAGACTTCGCGAGCATCACACGGGGCATCAAAGGTAATGGTAGTAGTTATCTTATTTTGTAACAAAATGGTAACAAAAGCATACGTCTGTCCAATTAAAAATAGCTGCCGTATTGTGAAGTATCCAACCTTATTCGGGCTTGCATGGCGTTTGAAGCTCTATCTCTCTCTTTCTCGTCCTATACCCAGCAGCAGGACCTTTACATAATCATCATTCGCTTGCCCTTATCCCATTTATTTGGGGTCGGCGCAACATGTATTTTTCTTCCATACGTCTATCGCCCGTCATCTCATCATTTACATCCTTTCTTTTCATATCATCTCTCACACAGTCCATACATTTTTCCTTTGGCTTACCTCTCCTTTTACTTCCCTCAACTATCCCAGTACCTTTCTCGTTACATGAGTTTCATCCCTCCGCATCACATGCCTGTACCACGCTAGGCGGTTTGTCCTTATTTTCCCCCCTATGGGTGCTACTTTCAGACTTACTCTTACATATTCATTCCTTATTCGGTCCATTCTTGTCACGCTACTTATCCATCTCAACATTCAACAGTAGGACCTTTATATATGAGCAAGTAAACACACAGGTTACCTTCCATATTTAAATAGCAGTGTAAAATTTTGGAACTGGCGTCGGGTTGCCCATCAGTCATTTAAAAGTAAAACAAGTTTTTTTTTTCTAAACTTACACGGAAATTTTGCAAAAAGGTTGATTTTGCCAGAGGCTCGTGCTGTTCCTGTGATGATGTCTACGACTGGTAATCGCTGCCTGTGGTAGAGGACCGGCTCTGTGAAACATTAAACATATTTGTAAATAGGGTTTTGAGCCATTGAGCCTTAGTAGGCAACATTGTGTGTGCATCTCATTCTATCGCATAAGTGCGAGCAGTACATTTACTGGTTGATAAATGTTTGGTTACGAAAATATCGACATATTTGACCCGAAAACTGGTGTTGCCACTTTTCTTTTAGTTCCACTTTAAGGATGACTCACTGTAGAACGGGACGGGATGGGACGGGACGATTGGTCAATTTCTATAGAAAGAATCACGTTCGAGTTTGCTCTCGGAGGTCAAGTGACTTTTTCTATAGAAACTGACAGATCGGCTCAGCCCGTTCTAGTGTGAGTCATCCTTTATAAAACTTTCGTGAAACTCGAACATATTTAAAACGGGTCACTCATCTAATTTACTCGATTTTCGCTCGACATGTTGTGGGTGTACGACTTGCCATTGTCGCGGGTGGTCGCTCCTGATGACGTTCTTCGTAAAGAACGAAACATGTTACGCTAGGAAAGTCGTCATACTCGTAAATAATGAAAGGTGTAATCTTACCTGCAATTTGCGCATTACACCCATATAATTGACTGTTGGAAGGGTCTTGGTTTAAAGCTATGAAAGGTTGCGCGGTTCCTACTGATGGTGGAGCGAATCCTGTGTTCATTGTAGACAGCATCGGAGCATCTGCAAGGAAAACCGATTAATATTAATGAAGTACATTATATTTACAACTTTTGACGAGATTTTTTTAAACTATTATTTTTAAGCTGCGAATAATACCAATTTTTTCAGGTAGAATATAAGAAGTAGTTTCTTACAGTAGATGTTGCTTATCGCCCCTAAAGCGCATACAATGGAGAAATTCGGGGCCACGGGTGTGGTCTCGGTAGCTCAGTTGGAAGAGCGATGAACCGGTATCTAAGAGTCGCGGGTTCGTTATTATATTATATATTTATGAAGCCGACTGTACTGCGACAGCAACATTATCACAGGGCTGAGAGAGTCAAATTCTAATAGTAGGTTTACAGTGAGATCAAACAAAGTTTGTTTTCCGCTTGATGCACGCAGCAGGTGCCACATTTATTCTATTAGTTTTTGTATAAAGTCCCCATAAAGGATGACTCACACTAGCTCGGGACGAGACGGGGCGGGACGGGAAATCAATATTGTGTCAATTTCTGTAGAAATAATCACGTGATAGCTCGGAGACTTCGGATGTAACGTGACGCTTTCTATAAAAATGGACAGATTTTCCCGTCCCGTCCCGTGCTAGTGTGAGCCATCCTTAAAGTATGCATTTTTCCTAATTGCAATATATATAGTATCTTAATGGGTTTTTTTTCTATGAATTATTTGTTTTTTAATTCATTCAATCATGTTTTTAAAAAAATTTAATAGCGAAGTATTTTGCCTCGATAATGATACTGCACATATTTACTATCAAAAATGGGTTTCCCATGTCTGTTTTATACGAAAGTGCTATGATACAAACTCTGGCGGCTTAACTTATAAGTTCAAAAATATTAACCAAACCATCAGCTTGCACATTTAACCGTAATGTTACATTTAACCGTAACGTAACTGTCATCTTGAAATTTGCATACTTAACAAGGTTAACGTTAAATGTAGGAAAGAGAAACTTCTTTACTTTAGTGTTATTTATTACTTATTCTGTGGTTTTACCTCCAAATAAGTTTTTTTTTAAAAACCCGTTAAAAAAGGAGGATTCGCTGTGTTGACAGCTAAAGGGGCAAGCTTTGCTCCGTGGCTCCCCAGCTGTCAAAACACAGTGAATTCTCCTGGAGCTCTGGCGAGCTTACTCACCAACAGAAACACAACACTATGAGTAGGGTATAGTGTTATTAAACTGCGGTTTCCTGGAGGTACTTCCCCAGATGGGCTCTGCTCCAGATTTGAGCGAGACGACATTCGTTGTGCTGTGCCCTCCCACACTAAACGATATGCATCCGCTGTGGCCATACCTCTCTTAACATAATAATTTATTTTCCACCACCACAGTTAAGCAAGAGTGATTGACTAAGTAGGAGGATTTGGTCTGAATAGGTCAAACACAAAACGATGTTCGGAACCTTTCCAGTGTACTCTTCAAAAGTCAAGGGCTATGAAGGTTGATTTTCTTATTGATCCCTTATCCCGACCCGAATAGCGATGGTAGTTTCACCTGAGTTAAACACTATATTTTGGTTTTTATATGCCAAGAAAATTAGGTGATTTCCAGGAACTAATTCCCAGCAAGCTGGATATGGTTGCATAATTCCAGGAGTTCAGCTTGACTTTTGAGAGCCAAGTACCTACCTGCCAAATTTACGGTTATTTTTCAGTTTTTTGTGTGTATGTCGGACGGAAGAGTCAAGGAATTTGGGGAACTCCTCAATTGCTGATAATTCCGAGCACCGCCGTCTGATTTTGCTAATTATTTTTTATTCATTAGTAGTACTGCGATACTCGTACTAGTACCTACTTAGCCTACCAATCTTCCAACAAAAAAAGTACAAAAAAAAAACTACTTGAAAAAGAGAAAGATACTCGTATAATGTATGCAATTTTATTTGCTTTAAGGTTCGGAAAGGATGATTATCTAATTAAATAAATGAGTGTTAGTTGGCAAATGAAAATCGGCCAAATGTGAGTTTGCAAAAATAATTAAACATTTATTTTCGAAATATATACAGTAAGTGTAACTTACCTAACTACCTACCTCTACCTACCTTAAATCTGCAAATAATAATATGTTAAAACGTTGATATGCCAAGAGAACCATCGGCGAAAAGTTGGTTGGCAAGTAATGGGAAAAATGTAATTCGACGAAAAGGCAGGATCCCCGTTTTCACAATATATAGTTAAATATCAGAATAGAAAACATACCTACAACAATACTCTGAACGGAATAATTCATTGGTTATCGTATAAATTTAATAGTACTGTATTTAATATAGGGAATTCCCGGAATTCCTTAAAGCGGAAATGAATCACATTCAACGCATTTTAAAACAGATAAACAACGAACCGCTTTTAAAACATGACTAACGTGAGAGATAAGTTATTATTAAATGAAATATATGCGTAGATAAAACAATATATAATGATCAGGGCCCGTAATTTTCATGCCGGTTTCCTCATAATGACGTGGGTATATAAACACACAGGATGTTTCAATACGAAATGAGTTAATGACAGATAAACTCTATCAACGTTCGATTCTAACGTCGAACGTAATAGTTTTGACACTATTCAATGACAGCATTATTCTTTTAAACGTAAAACCTAAAACATGATGTATGAAGCTTGACGTCATTTGTCTGTCATCGGCACGAAAATTACGGGCCCTGGTAATGATATAGAGAATGGGTAAAAAAACTTACGTGGAACACCTCTTGCATGGGTGCAAAGTGTACAAAATTGCAAACGTAGTCAACGTAAAAATTTCAATACTAAAAGTTTTTATTACTTGAGTATTACATTTAAAAAACTCTTCTCTTTTCATTTAATAAACATAAAATATACAAATATATTGTGAGGAAGCACACAGATAAAAGTGTCAAGGATGAGAGATGTAACACAAAACGATGTTCGGAATTCTTGTGACTTATACATATGAATCCAATTCATAAAATGGTACTCACATGAATCTTCACAATCTGGATTATCCAGGACTGGAAAACTCTCCAAATATATAGGAATAGGCTCCGATGTAGGTAGCACAGGAGGACCTGTTTCAAAAGAGAAATAAATACAGGTTGTTTATTTTTTACCGGCAATATTAAAAGTGGTTGTTTTATGTAGGTCATACTTAACAACTTTTGCTATGCGACCAACTCCAAAATAAATAAATAAATAGTCTGTCCCATACAAAGCCTCGACATGTGAGTAGGTATTATAAAATATCCTAGCCTAAGAATTAAAATAAATAAAGAGAAAAAGAAAAAAATGTAACAGAAAACTTACAGCCATTGTTTCCGATTTTCAACGTCTCTCCTGTTACTGGGATACCTGGAACGTAATGCATTTAAAGGAACGTCAGTGTAAGCTATCTATAGAAATTATTAAATTAATATAATAAACTATATAAAGCTTAGGTAATACCTATCACACACGCAGGTAGTATATAAAGTTGTAGTTAAACCAAGCTTAATAGCCCAAATGTATTGACAACGATTTATAATTAATATGCCTTGTCACCAGGAATCGGAACTGGTTTTTTAAAAATCTGAAATAGCCATATATTTTAGAATATTTAATGCTCGTTATATAGAACTCAATGATTTATTTAGGTAACAACGTCGTATTATGAAATTGCCCCAGTAACAATATAAAAGAACGAAAAATAACGAAATAGTTCGGTACTTGAATATACCGGTATCCGATCCCTGCTTATCACATGTACCATTGCAAACCTAATCACTGACAAGGTACGCAATGGTACACATCGAATTCTTTCACCGTACTTTTAAATTAAGCCACCGACTCCTTCAGAAAATAACTTTATGCCACACCTGGCCATAAAGTGCCTTTTTCCGCACGCTACGCGTACGGAAAAAGCCCATTTCTGCCCAAGTATAGGCATAAAATGATGTACCTAACACGTGAGGTAATAAATAAAGCCCTTGATCGCATATTTACGTCCCTCGCTTGCAGCTCGGGTCGCAAACATCTGCGATCTCGGCCTTCTTTGTTTTACCGTACTAGATAGTTAGGTAATGTACTATTTCGAATTCCCTGATTTTTAATATTATAAGGATTTAAGTTCAGTAGTGTAACAAAAGTCACGAACGATTCTTCAGCAGCTGATAAGGTCAATGACCCTGAGTGCAATGCAAGTGGAAACATTTCTTAATTTGAAAAAAAAAACTTTTACATAAAAAGTGTTTTTTTTCCGACTTCCGATTTTTTTTCACTTGCAGCGCACTCAGGGTTATCGATCTTATCAGCTGTTGAAATATCGTTCGAAACTTTCGGTACACCCTGTATTTATTCAATGATTCTGGTGAATTAGAGCGTTGGTGGCTCAGCGGTAAGAGCGTGCGACTTTCAATCCGAAGGTCGCGGGTTCAAACCCCGGCTCGTACCATGACTTTTTCACAACTAATGTACGAAATATCGTTAATGATATTTACAAATTTACAAATTGCTTTAGTGAAGGAAAACAATGTAAGGAAACCGAACTTATCCCAATAAGGCCTGGTTTCAAATCAGATGGCTGTCACTTGCGCAAAATTAGAGCCTACGCCAAATATCGGGGTTAGTTGCCAAGACTCGGAAAACGCTAAGAAGAAGATTATGATGAATTATTTAACTAATATTTTATTTTATTTATTTATTTATTTAACTAATTTACTGCATTGTTAAAATTTTATTTTTACAATACTTACAATTACCACACGCGGTACAAGCTTCACCAATTCCCTCCACTGCTTCCTTAACTTTTCCTATTTCCTTTTCTACAAGTGACTCCATTTTTGATACCTCCGAGTTTACTAAAGCATCAGTTTTCTTTAGCTCTGATTCAACAAACTTCTTAACGTTCTCTAATTGAGATTTTACTAATGATTCCGATTTTCCAAGTTCAGATTCTAATAAAGATTCCATTTTTGAAACTTCAGATTGTACACAAGCATCTGTGTTTGCTAATTCCGCTTCTACAGCTGTGTCTACTTTAGTTGATTCAGATTTAACAATATCTCCAACTTTTTCTAGTTCTTTTTCCACAAATGCATTTACCCTTTGTAGCTCAGATTTGACTATGGATTCTGTTTCTTTAAGTTTTGATTCCACAAACGATTGCAGGATAAGCATCACCAATTCTACCAAAGCTTCTTGTTCCGATATTTTTTTATTTACTGTATCAGTAATCTCGTTATCTGTTACATGTTTAGCTTCAGATTCTGCTTTTCTTAGAGCTGCTTGAACCAGTTCTTCAGTCTTTGCTAATTCTGATTCTATAAATGCATCAAACTGAGATAATTCTGTAGAAACTTGAGATTCCATGTTTTTAATAATTGAGTCTAAACTGCTATCTTTATCAGATAGGATCGCGTTATGCAAAGCATTTTTCAATTGTGGACCCATCGATAGTAATTCTTTTTCTACAAACGCATCAATCTCTGCTAATTTACCATCGATGTTATGGCCTGCTTCAGCAATGATAGCGTCAGCTAATGTTGCTCCTAATATAGAGTTCTCGGAAATAGAAGGCAGCTCAACTTCAGGACCTGAAAAAATATTTAAGCAGATTCAAGTTAAGCTAAACTGTTTAGTAACGAAAGCAATATTGTTACCATATACGATTTTAAGCTAACATGGTCATTTACATTATAATTAATATTGTTACCAGTTTAATCATAATACAGAAAATAGAAGCACTGTATATAAGTTATTAGTCGTTTAATTGAGATTAGTTTTTTCTGGGCATAGAAAAACATTTATTCTCGAAATATATACAGTAAGTGTAACTTACCTAACTACCTACCTCTACCTACCTACCTTCAATCTAAAGTAGGTCCTTGAGGCATTGTACCTAGGACGCTGGCGGCATTTCCTCGTTGTATCGCAATGCTGATACGTTGTGCGAGGAAGCCACCAGCTCTTCGGTCACCAGTAACATCAACCAGTAATTTCTGAAGTAATGACCTCGTTGCAGAACTTTCCGTCACAGCGTGACACGGGGATTATAGTTATTGTTTTAACGGTCACTGAGCTAAGCCGCAGACGGACGGGCAGACAGACATGGCGAAACTATAAGGGTTCCTAGTTGACTACGGAACCCTAAAATCGACCAATAGATCTCGCGCTTGAGATAGACACCTGTCTCGTTCTAACTTTTCGGATTAGACAAAGACATGTATCTTTCTGGAGCGCGACACCCTTGTGCCAGGGCTACTGCTACTAATGGGAGCTACCGTATTGTCACCAGGCCGCCACTCGCGCGTGGGTCCTGTGTCAGTATGAGAGAACTGTCAAAGTGACGTTTGAAATGTTTCCGCAGGACCCACGTTCCACTAGCGCTCCTAGCGACTCGGTAATCCTCAGTGACATTCTAAATTAACGTGATACTATAAAAATGTCTCTTCTTTTGTTTTGCTTATGATTAGGGCCCGTAATTTTCATGCCGATGACAGACAAATGACGTCAAGCTTCATACATCATGCTTTAGGTTTTACGTTTGAAAGAATAATGCTGTCATTGAATTGTGTCAAAACTATTACGTTCGACGTTAGAATTGAACGTTGATAGACTTTACCTGTCTTTAACTCATTTTGTATTAAAACATCCTGCGTGTTTATATACGTCATTATGACGAAACCGGCTTGGAAATGACGGGCCTCGTTTATGATGAAAACTTACATGAAGCCTGGCCAGTTAAAGCGACAGAACCGGTGGCTGGTGATGTCCCGCTGAATTCTGCCACACCTGTCACTGGGACTAAGATCTTGTCAGTTCCATCATTTGTAGGAAATGCCTGAAAAAATATGTTGTAGATGCAAGTCATTAGGTATAGGAACATACTGACAATATTAATTTTACTACAATATAAGGTAAACGTCCTAGTCTTCGACATTGTACCAGTGTTCGTCATCACAGTTTAAATTGTCATTAATAAAATAAGATCACCCGCAACCGCATTTAGACAACGCAAAATGTTTGCGCCTTTGATGCTTCATATCCCAAATTCAAAATAAATAGCTTATTATTAAGTTATTACTATATTTTAAGGCGGGCTGACATTTATTGGGACTATAGTTAATATTTCAAAGTCCCAATATTTGTCATTCCGTTTTGTACTGAGATAACATATATTGGGACTGCCAGCAATAGCACTTGACATTGACTAGTACAATCGGATTGAATTGAGTAAGAAATTTTCTAATTTTGAGGAATTTCGATATCGTGACCATGTCAAACAAATACTATTAAACACAAGTAAAACACTTTTCTCCCAAAACAGATGACAATGACAATATTTGATGTAGATGTATAAATTAGCATAATAACGTGATTCAAATAAATATTTTCTTACGACATGTCGAGCACTCGGACGTTTACCTCAAAGTTTGTTTTGTTGTCATAGACTATGACGCCATACCAGGCGCCCGGCATAATCTATGACAAAATGGTGGCAGGTTTTTAAATCGTCTAAATCTGATTTAAACTTTATGTACCACTTTTTTTGCGTGTTGTAGAGATGGCGAGCGCAGAGTAGGGTAAACAATCTGTACTTACATAAGCGATATTTGAAAAAAAAAAGAGTTACAAGTAGGAGCTCTTAGAATTGATAACAGACACATTTCAATGATTTTTAGAATTTTTGTATGTTTGTCTGTTTGCCTGTTTTTTTTGTTGATACATCACGTTGAAACGGCTGAATAGATTTATACCTTTACTGGCACGTTAAGGGGATCTCCTGTCTAGTTATAGGCTAAAAAAATAATGATCCGCGGACGAAGTCGCGGGCATCAGCTAGTAATATAATAAGCGTGAGTGCATTTTCTCTATTTTCTTTTTTAATTTAAATATTTGTAATCAATCTTACCGTGTTATAAGATTTGTAGCGTGATAAATTGATGATATATGATATTTATTTTATATATAATCAGATATACCTAGTATTAAAAACTACACATAAAAAAAAACAGCAGGTATGTTGGCATAAAATTATACAAACTAAAACATACGGTACCGACAATATCGAATTCCAATTAAAATTTTATTTATTTACAATGCATTATCTCGGAAAGTGCTATCTTCAAGGGTAAATTTATGCATAGAAAGTGGCTCTTTCTCGCACACGTGCTAGAAAGTAGCTTTTTAATTTAAAAAAAGGCTGTAAATAATCTAATAATTTCGCATTTTCCAAACCATGGCATTATTTGAATAACATCAATCGAACATACATTTTGATCTTTATTATTCAATATACACGTTAATGAAATATACAATCCATTAAAAGTGTAAATATCGAAACCGTAATTTAAATAGCAACAAATTTACTTTTTTTTTCAAAAGAAAATATCCTTCATATTTTAAGTTTTCTCCATCTCGGACCTGATTGCAAACGGTGAGAATGCCTATAATTCAGCGCTCTCATTGGTTGTTTCTTTTTTTCCCTTTCGTCCTTTTGGACAAGCTAAAGCTCTAAGCCATACTGCCTTTTGGTTGTTTCTACTCCTTTAGTTTTTTCAGAATGAAAGGTTCGTATTTTACTAGACTAGACATTGTAAACTCCATTGAAAAAAAAAAAATATTTCAAATTTTCATAATCATTATAAACATCACCCAAAAGTGAAATTATTATAATTATATATTAGTCTCTGTAATAAATAAATAAAGTTTTTGTTATCCTAAAGAAGTCCTAAAGAATTTCATTTTATGTGTAAAAAAAATTAAAATTTTAACTGTTTATTGCATTAAAAAAAACAACATAAGTCATACAATTAAACTTAGTGTAAATCTTTAAATTTTAAGATTATATTACTAAGTGCTTATATTGAGGAATTTAATCCCCTCCACTACAACTAACTATTATTTCCGTAATAATTATATTTAAACTTTTTCCATCCTTAGATTAATCAGTGCTTTTTTTTATAATATTCTTTGCTCTACTAGGGTTCTCAATTACATTATCAATAACATCAATAGGAAAGCTGTTTAGAGTTGTAGCTATGTAAGTAGTCCATATTCTGTTACCATATTCGTTATTATTTTTTATGCTTGTGAAGTTCGGTTCATTAGAGAGACTACGTAAATTGCTAGACCTTTTGTATCTATTCAGCTTTCCCATACAATGCTTGTATTCTAAATTCACAGACAATTTAGCCTTCTCATATACATTTAGCACTCTACTCGTACAGCAGCTAAATAACTTATCATAGTCATTTCTATTTTCTTGCTTGATTTTAAGCGGAACTATAGCCTTTAGTAATCTAACTTGTAGGTATATTGTATATTCTCTGCAGGTAAGTTTTATATGTTCTTCCATAGCTTGAAATGCCATAACCAATTATGGTGTATGACACACGTAACCCGAATGCTCAATTCGGAGTTTTCGGACCGAGCGAACGACTGTTTGGGCTCGCATTGGCTAGTTTAGTGGTAGTTTATTTTCAGATGTAAATTGTTTAAAAGTATTTCGTCCTGATTTTGGATACTTTGGCTTGGAGTTTTTATATCGTAGTGAATTTGTAAAGGCGTAAATGGTAAGATTATCCTACTTATATTATAAATGCGAAAGTTTGTAAGTTTGTTTGTAGTTTGTAAGTGCTTACAAACGCACTTTATTGTACTTACACAAATATAGTAAAAATAAACATTTTGTTAAAAATAAAGGTACAAAGGCGAGCTTATCCCGTAATTATCCCGTATCATCGTAAGTATGGATGTTTGTTATTCTTTGACGTAAAAACTACTGAATGAATTTTAATGAAATCTTACAATAATATAGCTTATACATAAGCTACAATTTATAAAAATCTTGCGCAGACGAAGTCGCGGGCACCAGCTAGTTTTACATAAAAGCTGAATGAAATAACAATAATTATAGCAGTTAATTGTGTACTTTTTGTAAGTATTTATAATTATTTACAAAGGCCAACATTTAGTTATAATAATTTCACTTTTGAATACTGTTTTAAATATCTATGAAATTTTTAAATAATAAAAAGCTTGTCAATGGAGTTATACCTATTTAGTCTGGTATGATAAGATATGGACCTTTTAATTCTGAAAAATGTAGCGGCTTTCCGATATACGAGTAATGCATTGTAAAATTTTGTATGATATACGTGTTGAAATGAAGCCTTTTTTCCAACTCCTGTCGGTATAGAACACTCACTTCGTTCGTGTTTCATAGAATCCGACACTCTGCGGGAAAAAGCCTACTTTCTACACTTGTATCATAAATAACTATTATTTAAGCTTTATTGACGAACAAAATGTGGATTTAAAGTCATAAAGCATTAGGTATCTTCCACACAATCTTTAGCCAAAAAAAGGGACTTTACTAAAAGGAGATGTTATAGTTGTATAAAATTTGACATAAGCCATTTGAATTAATTCATAAAAAAATATTTATTGAGGTATACCTTGTACTAAAAAATAAATAAATAAATTAAAAAATCTTTATTTACTTCTAATTCCATCACACTACATTTTATAAAATAAAATTAACATTCAATTAAATTATTAAATTTTATACAGGTTGTAACAAAAAGCTGCTGGTAATTAATTTGAGGGCGGGGCGTAATCAGTGCCTCCGAATAGTAAAAAAAATGTATGAGGCAAGTCGTCCGCTCTATACATTTTTTTCCATTTTGTTCTAATTAGACCACGGTATCGATGCTATAAAACTGATCACGAGCGTTATCATAGCATTATAGAACTATTATGCTATAGACAAAATTTCGAGATAAACGCCTGCGGATCACAAAAATAAATTTTCAAATATTTTTGTCACAGTATTTTAGTGAAAATCCTTAAAAATCGTTAGCGTCACGAAGCTGACTCATTTGCCAAACTGAAACACAGAACTTGACGTTACAATTCTCGAAATATAAATAGATTTTTGACTTAAATATAAGCACGCAAAAAAATGGGTATTTAGCGCATTCAAGCAGCACTTACAAATATAAAATGTTATCAATTGACTACATTTTTATAACACACCCTAAACAATGCTTTTGTCGACACTCTCCTGAAAGACCCATACACCGCAACCATTTCACCATTTCCTTGTCATCAAAGGTATAAAAAGAGGAATAAAATCGAATACTCACAGTAACTAGCCATCCATGAAACAGAAACAAGCGCACTACACTACACTTCATTTCCTTCTATTTCGCCACACTTTATGATCGAAGAAATTCTGGTAATTTAATTATATAGCAATATATCCTTATCTGGGCGACTTACAAACACAGTTTCTTTGTTCAAATACGTCATTTGCGATATAAAGTTACCACCTGCATTACGTTTTGTTAATAATGGACCGCTGACGTCCAAGCATTCTTCTTAAAAATGCTTGGACGTCAGCGGTCTCCCTCTTCCTATCGTTTTCCCAACGTATGCCACGGTTTAGGGAGCCTGGAGTCCGCTTTGGCAACTGATCCAATGATTAGTTGATTACTTAGTAGATGACTTAAACATTTCAAAATAAACTCATTAGAAGACAGAAGAAACTAATCCGATCTTATATTCTTATCAAAAATTTTAAGTGGATATATAAACTGCCCCGATTTACTAACCAAATTTAAATTTAAAGTACCTTTTAGAAACCCTAGAAATCCCACTAACTTTCTATCTCCGCCTTTCCGTAGGACTGTCTTAGGCTCAAATTCACCTGTCCCAAGACTATGTAAGCTGCATAACAAGTACAACACAATTGATATGTTTTATACTCCATAAGCTTCACGAAATAGAGTTCAAATGAAACTTAGTTAGCTATTATTTGTTGATTTTTGTTAATACAACATTTTTTTTTTTTTTTTTTTTAAATCTTTATTAAAGAGCTTTATCGCTTGGCGATTATGTCGCTCCATATAATCATCACACAAACACACTTAACTACGATTACTTATACCTATATTAACTAGCTTGAACAGTGCTCTGGCCTCATCTGACAGAGGATACGCCAGAGCACTATTGCAGCCACCGACATTAGTAAACATATCATAGCATGTTTTCAGCTGGCTCCTAAAGGACTCGTTCCGTACACATTCCATTAAAATATGGTAAACATCTTCAACCATATCACACTCTGAGCAGTTGGGTGTAGCAACTTTGCGCATTAAGAATCCGAACTTGTTAAGTGGAATGTGCCCCGAACGAATTCTCAGTGCTATCACAATTTCTTGCCGTCTAAGTGAGCAATCTATCCATGGTGTATTAATAAGTTCTGGCTGGATCGTTCGGTACCAAATACCTTTTTCTTTTGCCCTTTCGTCAAAGTACTCTTTCCACATTTGGCGGCATCGTATTTTAACTAACTTGATGCATTCGGAAAAGAAAGGTAAGATGTTACATGTGATTTCGCTATAGCAGGCTTGCTTAGCAAACCTATCCACATGTTCATTCCCTGTAATGCCTATATGTGAGGGTATCCACTGCAGAGTCAATGATTTTCCCACAGACTTCAGTTTATAAATACTTTCAAGGATATCATAGGCGATCGGCAGTCCTCGATAACTCGAGGTACAGCGAGCCAAATGTTGTAATGCGCTTTTTGAGTCAGTTAAAATTACAATTTTATTATTGACTATTGTATGTATATAGGATAATGCCTCTGCAATGGCTACTAACTCACCGTGCATGATGGTTAGGTCGGACGTAATTTTGATTTTGAAATGTGTTTCACCTTGGGGGTCATAGAATGCGGCACCCATTGCATCTTTTTCTTTTGAACTGTCGGTAAAGATCTGGTAGTAATCATAATAATTATTATTAATGAACTGGATAATTAAAGATTTTGTTGATTGATTGAATCTGTGCTTTGGTACATCAGTGATTATATCTATATTTAGTTTTATTATTTTTGTAAGATCAACTTTACTTACCCAAAATGGTAACGAAAACATTTCTAATAGTTTACTACATTGAACAGGAACAGATTTAAATTCGTTGTAAGTTGCTGCTAACAGTGGGGATTTTTTTTCGGAATCGCTTATAGGATGTACTCACCTCAGATAACTCTTGTAAAAACTGATTAGTGTTATTCCTATATAGTGATCTAGATTTAAACCAAAACTTTCCGCCCAAAAAATTTCGACGTACTTGTAGGGGAGGCAAACACAGCTCATTTTCCATCACATGAATCGGCGTCGACTTAATAAATCCCCCAATAGTACGTAAGGCTTGATTTTGAACCTTATCTAACTTATTTAAATGTTTTGTACAACTATGATCATATAAAAAGGACGCGTAATCGATTCTACTACGAATTATTGCTATGTATAATCTTCTCAAATGTTTAGGATGCACACCCCATCTTGGGCCAACTAGTACTTTGAATATGTTAAGGAATTTTTGAACCTTTTGGTTGGTTTCATTTATATGTTTTACCCATGTAAGAGAACGATCCAGCCAGACACCAAGGTATTTTACAGTTTCAACTATTTCTAAGTTATAACCATTTAGACCTAACTGGACAGTATTTCGACACACCCCTCTTTTGAAAATACATAATTTAGATTTATATGTTGAAATGCTTAATCCTAAGTTACTTAAACAATCACTAAAAATCTGTAAGGAATTCTGCATTTCAATTTTAGCCTCTTCAATGTGCTTACTTGTGAAATATAACACAAAATCGTCCGCGTACTGACTCATGGAAACTCTTTGGATCTGATCTCGAATAAATATCGTGGCAACATTAAATAACAAAGGGGATAAAGGATCACCTTGAGCCAGTCCACGGTCACATTTTCGGCTCAAAATAATTCCACCATCCGTTCTTACTATAAGAGTCCTCTCTGTTAAAAAGGTCCAAAGATATTTAGAAACTTTTGAACTTACGTCTAGGCGGTCTAGATTGCCTAATAAACTAAGTATATCAATATTATTATAGGCGTTATCAATATCTATGAAACATCCTAACGTGATCATGTTTTTCGCTAAACCTATTTGAATTTTAGTAACTAATTGGGCCAAACTATCGAGGCAAGACCTTGTTTTTCTGAAGCCGACCATTTCTTCTGAGAACATTAGACTTTTTTCTAGATACCACTCTAACCGTTTATTAAGAATGGAATGGAAAATTTTGCAAACACATGAAATTAAAGATATAGGCCGAATAGCTGATTCTGAATTTGGATCTCTTCCCGGTTTAGGAATTGGGATAATATGAATTTCTTTCCATTGTCTAGGTACAAACCCTAAAGATAGAAATTGGTTATACAAATTTACAAGTAACGTTTTGCCATTTTTAGGGAGTTTTTTAATCATAGAGTATGAAATTTCATCACAACCAGGGGCAGTGTCTTTCGACTTAATACATGAGTTAAGTTCTTGAATAGTAATTTGACTTTCTATAACCGGGTTTTGCGAGATAAATGCTGGTTCTGAGGGAGGTACTGAATCGGGAGTTAGACTGGTAAGAAGAGCCATAGCCTTATCTCTATCGACGTGAGATCTTGGAGTGTTGTATCCTTTAAGCCACTTCATTCGATTCCACATGTCAGACGCGGACGTAACCTCACTTAGAGAGCTACAAAATTCCTGCCAGGCCTTACTTTTACTGTTTCTTATTAGCCTTTGCGCTGACCGTATTTTATCCTGAAGATACTGAAGGTTTCGCGGGGTAGGATTACGTCTGAATTTGGTCAAGGCCAGGCGTCGTTCGGCTACAGCGCGTGATAAATCTGAATTCCAATAGGGTTTTGGGGTAAACCTGTTTGTCGGATTGTTGTTAATTTTATACTTAGGTATGGTATCATGCGCAACTCTATCCAAACTATTTATAAATACATCGTAAGCTTCTTGGGGGTCTTTAGGAGTTACAATATTATTAAATTCATTATGGAGTTGCGACGTATATTTTTCCCAATCAGCCTTTTTAAAGTTTCTGCGGCAAGTAGGGCTTACATACATTTTGATTTCTGTGGAAATTTTAATTATTAAATGGTCACTACCCAGCGATTCATTTAAAACGGCCCATTTCATGATTAATGATATATCACTGGAAGCTACAGATAAGTCTGGTGAAGATAACTGCAAGTTACCATTGACTAGTTTCGATCGAGTGGGACTACCATCATTCATTGACACAAAGTTATTATCTACTATCGAGTCGTGAATTTGTGTACCCCTGCTCTCTGTCTTGTACGACCAGTTTGTATGGTGCCCATTGAAATCACCGAGTATCAGCGTCCTTTGACAACAATTTGAAAATATTGAATCCCAATCATTTTGCGAAGTCGTAACAGAAGATGGGCAGTATATTCCAATTATGTTTTCAATTTGGTAACAATTGAACAACTTGACAGATACAGTTTCAATTCCAGAATTAGGGCAAAAAATATGGCTTTGTTGAGTTTTAATCGACTTGTGTGTTAAAATGGCTACGCCTCCGTAACCGTCAACTCTATCAGACCGAAATATGTTATAATTACTTACTTTTAGACACCTATCGGGTTCAAGCCAAGTTTCGCTTAAAACAGCAATGTGGATTTTTTCATGTATAAGTAGTTGCTCAAATGCAACCAACTTTGGGCTGATGCTTTGTGAATTCCACTGTAAAATGTTTAGTAAAATCGGGCTTCTCTTATTGGCTTTAAAGTCCATTTAGAATAGTTTTAAAAAGAGATGCCTCACAAACATGTTTTGCAACAAATGATATAAAAAATTCGCAACATAATTGAATCGCAGCTTTGATCTTATCCGCTACTGTTCCCCTCTTAGAAAATATCATGTCTTTTAACTTTTTTAATAAACCGCATATTGTAACTTCATCTTTGGTTCCGTCTTCACTTTCCTTTTTGTTATCCATAGTTGGTGCATCTGGGTAGTCATTTTCCGTGACCATTGATTGGGAGTCCGATAACTGTTCTGTGTCCGAGATGTGCTTTTCAGTCTGATTTTTCCTTCTTTTAATTTTACGTCGCGGTCTTCTCTGTTGCTGATTAGGAATAGGCAATACGGGTGGGTCGTGAATCACAACTGAAGTTGTTTTATTAGTTTCGGAAATTAATGCTTGCGAGTATGAATGCTGGTCTTGATTTTGAATTGGTTGTTGTGTGTTTGAGGTGTGGTCGAATCTGAGAACCGCCGCGGGTAAGGGAGTCGGGTGCAGAGTGCTGGCGCCAGTGCGAGGTGGTTTGTTCACAATCGGAGAACCTAGAGGAGTATACATTTCTACGGCTTTTTTATATGTCACGTTCGATCCCGACATGATTTCGCGAATTGTTTTTTCCTTCTCATACATGGGACATTTTTTATCCAACGCCATATGATTCCCGGTGCAATTACGGCATTTATAGGTAGTTGTTTCGCAGTTTGCGTGGCTACCTGTACACTTTGGACATGTAATTCTCTTTGGGCACAGCTTGTGAGTATGGCCGAATCGCCAGCATTTTGAACACTGTGACACCGGAAATACGTATGGTTCTACCTTCGTTCTCACTTCAAATACGTAAACATAGGATGGCACGCTAGAACCTTTAAAACATATCCTTATTACCTCACTTTCAACCCATCCGGACTGCCCCTCAGTATCTCTCTTGTTTAATCTTTTAATAGATACAATTTCAGCATCACAGGTCATATTCTCCATTAATTCCTTATCATCAAGGCCAAGGTCAATGTCTCGTACTATACCGTATGATAAACCAACCTCATAAGTACGCAAAATTCTCCAGCCGAACTCTTCCGTAAATATTGAATTTGATAAAAAACTGTCCGCGCTTTCCTCTTTGTCAAATTGCACCAAAACTTTGTACGGATTGATATATTTGACCTTGACTACATTAGAAACACCGTGATCACAAAACGTCTTGGATAGTGCAAAGCGCTTAGGTAATGCGTTTTTGCTTGTTATGCATATTTCCGTAAGTTTATTTCCTGCTCCCGGTGTTAAAACTGTATTCGGAATGCTCTGTTTCTTATGTTTTTTTTGAACCACTTTCCATCCGTTGCTTTCTTCTTCTTCTCTAGTTCTCTTACTTGTACATCCGTCCTGGTTTACGAAACTGTTAAAAACATTTTCATTTGTTTGGTCATCTAAACGTAATTGCATTTCTTCATTGATTTCATCTTCTGCATTTATTAACTCGTGAGACTCGCGAAGTTCACTGTTCAATATTTCACCCTCCGCCATAATGCACAAAGCTCATTATCGCGCACACGCACTGGTATACCAGTCCGCGCGGAGTCGGGCCGTCGCAAGATAAGAACCGGTTACTGATAGATAAGAACTCGTATAAGCGCAGGTAAACTATTTGTTCTAAACAATAGACACGTCTTAACCGTACGATGTGCCCGGCGTGAACTGAATACAACATTTTGTTGTACCTTATTGTACCATATGTTATGCAAATAAATTTCATTTCATTTCATTTCATTAAATTTGCATGTAGTGTTTACCTCCATTTTATTGTACACTTAGCTATTAAGTATGTAATCAATGTTTGGTAAGCGTCAGTGTAACAGTTACTGGTAAACCAATAAAATAAAATAAAATAAAATTAGGCGTAGGCGCTAGTTTTACGAAAGTGACTGCCATTTGACCTTCCAACTCTGAGCCTAAATTAGACCTTATTGGTATTAGTCCGGTTTCTTCACGAAGTCTATATTCTTTGAAAAGATAGGAAGTTTTAGGTCTTTTATAACCAGAATCATGAGTACTTAATATTGATTAAAAAAAGAGTGTCCTTTGTTTTGTATCAGTTTCGTTTCGAAACGCATTTTTCCATACGTTACGAAATTGACTAGTTTTTTTGTATGGAATATCGAGGTATTCGTACTAAACGTCATCTCGGCCGATATTAGAATAGAGGTCAAATCAAATTTCTTTGTTTGTCAGAGATGTTAAAAATTTGAAAAAAAAAACAAATTTGTACCTAACAAAAAAGTTTATTAATAAGGTTAAGGGGGTCTTTATATGCGGTTTTTGAACGCAGTATAGAAGGCTAATGATATGTAAGTATATAAAGAGTATAATTTTTTTATACAACGTTAATATTATCATAAATATTACAGGAAAAATATAAAATTGACCCTTAGTTAATTCACTTTTTTTTAATAAAAAAACATTTTGTAATTTAATTTAATATTTAATCAACTTAAATTGTTTTTTTTAATCATGATGTCATGTGATATCATGCTGAAAGTACTGTCTAATAAAAAAAGTTTAAAAATTGGTTTTCGTGATAAATAAATATCAAGGAAAATCAAAATTATTGAATACTTAATTTGATTTAGTTTGATCTTTATCATCTTGACAACACATTTGAATGTTTAAAGGCTCCGTATACCTTACCTTAAATACTGTATCACTTGTCCATTGAGGGTCAAGTCGGATTGATAGTGCTCTGAACACGCCCTTAAGCCTCGCCCACTGAGGGTTCCGCACATAGGATGCTCCTTCCAACCCATTTATGACCTTAGGTACATGAAAATACTGGTAGCACGGAACCCTCAGTGTGCGGCAATTAAACGGTTATCGGATTTTCCCCTGTACTTGATCCACAAGCTTTTTGCCAAATTTCGTGATTCTAGGTCAACGGGAAGTACCGTAAATATTTTGATTCCCATTGCAAATGTATGGGAAATGCGGCCGTATCCTTTGATTGAGTTGACGGAAAGGTTCCGATTTTTCACAGCTTCAAGGGCCCGTAGACCTGTGTATGTGGTATTAATTTCAACTTGCTACCTTTACGCGTTCCCGAGATAAAGGGTCTTGATAGCAGACGGACGGACGGACAACAAAGTGATCCTATAAGGGTTCCGGTTTTTTTCCTTTTGAGGTACGTAACCCTAAAAAGGGAGGCATATAGAGTTTCTTTAAACTACTGTCAGACTTGTTTTATCAGACTTTATATCTATTCCATCCTACCTCCAAACCAAAACGATAAAGGCTGTGGTAGAAAGTTTTGAGAAAGTATAAAGTATACCGGGATTTACGAGGATCAATTCCTTTGTTTTAAAACTTTTTGTGACCAATTTTTGTAATCACCAAAACTGCTTATTTCTCATTTCCTGTCACACATGATATGTGCTTCCATACATTCCGGATGCATACATACCTACAGACACTCGCAAAATTATTCAGTTTACTGGCAGTATCAGTCTGCACATCTCACCCAAGTAGAGACCACGTTTGACTATGATTTCTTTCGTGTTTGTGACTCTGCTGATATCAGCATCAGCTATACCAGCACCACCACTAAGTGACAATCAACTCTTAAAATGTGAAGGTGCATTCTACACTCGCATCAATATAAGTACCTCTCCTTTCATGAGTATCATGAATGTGCGTGTCGATTCCCCCGAAGCTGTCTACTCAACTCCTCCTGTGATGCTGATTGGGAAAAATGATGGAGACATTCTTCGCTGTCGCCAGGATGATCCGGAAGTGTGTGAAGTCGTTTTTAACGCTAAATCCAATGTTTATTCGTTAGTGGTGGCCGGAGAGTACTTTTTCGCCGGTCTGCATTCTGGTGTTATACACAAATGCAAGTTACACCAAAAGGATTGCAATGTTTTCCAAAAGGATCTGTCGCATGTTGAGTCGCTTGCAAGTGGAAGTGGATACCTTTACGTGGGTCTGTTCAATGGAACAATTTCGCGATGTCAGCTGAATGATCCCAACAGCTGTCAACCTTTTCATGAACCTGGGAGCCATGTCTACGCTTTAATTGAGTTTAATGGCAACATCTACGCTGGCTTGTGGGATGGAAAAATGATGAGCTGTTCGTTGAAAACAAAAAACAACTGTAGTTTGGTATACACCATGACCGCAGGTGTTATGGGCTTTACGACAGTGGGACATACTCTGTTTGCTGTGACATGGGATGGTCGTATGTGGAACTGTACATGGAAATCTGAAGATGCGTCCCATTTCTGTGCGTCAGTCTCATTAGGTTACAATAATCCGAGGGACATTGCATCTTTCAACGGTGTTTTATACACTATTGAGAATGACAAGGATATATACAAATGCAAATGGGCAAATAATACGGAGTGTACACACTATGGAAGTATTAACCGCGCTCACAGCATGGCATTTGCGTATGGGACATACCAAATGCAGAGTCGGTTTAAGACTGAAGATACGACTTGCAAATGGCAGAGTGCGTCCCGGTGTCCACCTGTCGTAAACTATTACGAAGCGCATGAGAGGGCACTTCTAAACATTCATGTGAAAAACGGGAAACTATACAATTCGTTAGGAGTTTTGGTCGACACTAGTAACGCAGACGAGGGCAGCTCGGGGCCGGCCGCCATCTTCGCGATGGGGCCCGACGGGACCATATTACTTTCGAACCTGCACAAAAGAGGATTACTGCACACGTCGAGCTTCTTCGCCGGCAGCCCCGTGTCGGGGGCTGGGGAAATGGTGGTGGAGCAGGGAGTGATTAAGAAGATAAGGGCGTGTTCAGAGCACTATCAATCCGACTTGACCCTCAATGGACAAGTGATACAGTCTTTAAAATCGCAAGGGTATGCGGAACCTATAAATATTCAAATGTGTGGTGAGGATGATAAATTGGATCAATCTGAATCAAATAGTATTCAATAACTTTTATACCTAATGTATTTTTTTGCATACATGCCTTTATTATGCTTTCATTGCTATCCTTGTAGTTTTATTCCTTTATTAAAGCAAAGTATACAAAAATTAGTAAACAACGCCGTCTATAAGTGGTACATAAAGCATTTATCTCTGTTTAAAAATGACAAACACATGCTATTTTTCATTGTTAATTGTTTCATTGTTTTTGTGCTATTACAAAATAGTATTTTTTATAAAATTTAATGATATGGAACAGCGTCATCCATAACTAAGATGAGTCACGTGGCAAGTGGGTGGGTTAAGAGTGAGTCACACTAGACAATTTGTCAATTTCTATAGAAAGAATCACGTGATAGCACGGAGCCCTCGGATCTCACGTGACGCTTTCTATAGAAATTGACAGATTTTCCCGTCCCGTCCCGTTCTAGTGTGAGTCATTCTTTAAAATTGTTACTGTTAGATAAATCATTTATTTCTATTGTGCAATAAACAACACAAAGTTGACGCAGTTTTATAAATAAACTAGCTGTTGCCCGCGCCTTTTGCAAATTTGAGCAGCCCACAGATAGCTGGCAAAGTGAAGTAACTACCAATTGGTAATCGGACTTGATGCGCATGTTATTATTATAGGTATATATATATATATATATATTATGTTTCTTCCTAGGTTTAGTAATATTTTTATTTCAAATGGCAATGTATTTTGATTAGGTTATCTTGACATTTTTTTTTTTGTTAAATTTTTTGAAATACTGTCTTATTGTTATTATGCATGCTTAATATATAATGTAGAAATATTGACGATGCAAAGGCGATCTAGTTGATCCTACTTGAATAAATTGATTTGATTTGATTTGATTTGAATACGAACAATACGGAATTAATCGAATTTGTAATTTGATTTCAAGAGACTCACTATTAGCACAGATTATGTAATAGTTCTTAAGAAGATATTCATCTCTCATAGAAAAAGCGGATACAAACAGTTTTGAACTCTACGCATAAAACCATTGACGATCCTCGCGGACCTTTGGGAGGCGTACGCGGAGCCGAAGCCAACACGCAGAGGCCCTTTCGACAATTTAATGAAATGTAAGGGGTACACCGAGCGAATGTTGCACCTGCCCGAGTCATGGGACGCACGCAGAGGCAGCACCCGCGAGGGTGTAAAGACTATTGAGATTTAATGGAATCTAAAATATACTGGACTATTAGGTGAAAGTGCTGGACTAAATACTGGGTTATGGAGAATAAAATCGGACGTCTGCCTAACAAAATGGTAATCAATTTTATTTCCGGCAGACGGTGACTCGCCCACATAAGATGGGCCCCCACAAAAAGCGACATCTAAGATGGCTCGAGGGCAACACCGGTATGAGGGCTGGGGGTAGAGAGGTGTCACTGGACTTTAAACATATAGCCAACTCGCCACTTAGGTTTCCACATCTACCCTCGAGAACACAGCTCTCGCGACCCCACTCTGGACGGCCGGTTAAGGCAAGCCAGAGGCGGAGGACTTGGTCGGACGACGGAGTCCCCCAGGAGCGCTCAGGTACGTGGGGTCGCTACTCCCCAACAGCTGGCCACAAGCTGCCCTGCGTTGACTGATTGCACCGGTCGAAACCAGTGGGCGATGGGGTCGTCACATCCCTACGCCATTACATCCCTACGCCATATTATTATTATTATTGTTATATGGGGCAGGGCCCCGTTTCTCAAAATGTTGTAACTTGTAATACACACAAAAATTGTGTTGTTTAAATAAATAAATAAACGAAAGTCTCTATGTAATAAAAAAACACAGACATCCACTTGTACTTAGTTATGTAGTTACGTTGCAAACTTCCGAGAAACGGGCTACAAGGGCCTTACTATGACGTCTTATCGCGAATCAGGTTAGGTTCCTAACTGTGCTCAGTTGTATGGCTGCGGCTCAGTTTAGGTCCTAAACTGAATCGCGTTATGACGTCATGGTAAGGGCCCTGCAGCCTATTTCACCACGCTGACATTGCGACATTTGTCACAAATTGTCTATGAACTTAGTATACATATATATATTGCATTGCCACTTACCCCTGCCTTGCTTTTCTTTTATGAACCTCCAGGTCTTTTTTATTGTTGTGTTTCTATCTGTACACTATATGTACGTTATCTCATGTTTTTTTTATGACTGTTTGTGTTCTAAATAAATAAATAAAAAAAAAAAAAAAAAAAATTGCCAATATTGTCAAAGTGGTGAATCAGGCGGCTGGTCGTCTCAATAGGACAACAAAAAAAACCACACGTTTGTCGCGTCCATTATTTTTTCCTAATCATAGTATTCAGACTACGATAGTGATTACGCTCTTGAATAATCACCAGCATTTTTATTACAGTCTGTATAATAAAAAAAGGTCATAATTATTTATTTTAGTTTAAAATGTGCAGCAATGAACAAAACAAGTATAATTTTCATTCTTTTTCCGATTTCATAATTTAGTATTATTTATCGAATTTATTATTTAATGTAATACTACGGCAGGTATAAATGTGACGGGTTTCAGCTGTCGCAAAATGACGTATTTCAGCAAAGTCCTTCCCGTGCACGTTGAATTTGAATCATTTGAAGAATCATCAGACACATCTGAAGCCGTGTCTCTTGCATCACCAGCTTCAGGAGATGCGTCTGCTGCGTCACCAGCATCTGGTGCAAATGGAGCTGCGTCTGCTGCGTCACTAGCATCTGGTGTGGCTGGAGCTGCGTATACTGCATCACCAGTATCTAGTGAAAATGTAGCTGCGTCTGCTGCGTCACCAGCATCCGGTGCGCATGGAGCTGCGTCTGCTACGTCACCAGCATCTGGTGCGGCTGGAGCTGCGTCTACCGCATCACCAGCATCTGGTGAAAATGTAGCTGCGTCTACCGCATCACCAGTATCTGGCGCAAATGTAGCTGCGTCTGCTGCGTCATCAGCATCCGGTACGGCTGGAGCTGCGTCTGCTGCGTCACCAGCATCTGGTGCGGCAGGAGCGGCATCTGCGTCGCCAGCACCTAGTGCCACGTCGGTAACACCACCTGCTACGTCACCTGCGGCCTCAGCTGGAGCTGGCACATCTCCAGTTGTGGCAGCATCTCCAGCTGCAGCTGCAGTATCGCCTGCATCTTGGGCGATGGCGCCCAAAATCTAAAAAAATGGTGATAGAGTCAAACCACGTCTTAATAGTTTTAATGCTGTGAATGTAAAGCAGCGGGCGGCAACAGGCGGCCCGCGGGCGGCCGTAACTATTTTTATAACGTGTATGTGAAAGTCAGTATTAACGAAGTGCGGCCCGCGTCAATTTCGTTAACTACTATGTGGCTCTTGGCTGCTAAAAGGTTGCCGACCCCTGATGTAAAGCAACAGCATTTATCGCGGCGAAGTAGCAATGCCTACATTGCTTTAGATCTTTGGCCGGTAGGATTAACCAACTATCTTAGTAAAAAAACATAACATTGGGGAAGCGGGGCAGATTGGTACACCTTTTTTTGAAATTGATTTTAGGCATCTAAATGATCTTAAAATACATGTTTTTTCTACCTAGTTCACACTACACTTACTACAGTATAACAGTATACTAAATATATATACTTTTTTGTCAAATTTATACTTAATATCAGAGATATATGAATTTAAACAAGAAACGGGATATTTTTCATTCTGCCCCACCTGCGGGGCACTTTGAAACATAGCAAGGGACACTTTGATACACCATTTTGGGGTAATTTGAGACGTGCCCCGCCCCGTCCTTATTGTCTCAAACTGCCGCTTGTATTCCGCACCATTTTATGTACGCGCCATTTTCTACAATAAATATATTTTCTTAAGTATTTTTATAGGAGCCCCGCGAAAGCGGCCCTCCGGGCGTCTAATCTAAAGATACCTACCTGGGTTAGTCAACAATTTCTGGTCACTAGTTGCAATGCTTAGTGTCTCCTGGGTCACTTTTAAAAACACGGTTTTATGTCATTCAAATGCATGGCATGCAAAACATAATTATTTTTTGGAATAAACACGGTTTTATACTACAACGTTCCTTGTAAGAAACTGTAGGTACTGCATTTATTTTGTCTCCTGGCTGACGGCACAGAATAACAACAAGGATTCACCCACCTAACGTAACCTAACCTCCCTACTATAAGGGCAAATCTATCGTATCATAAAGTGGGAAAATATGTTAGATATCCTATCCGTAAAATATGCTAATGGTTGTATCATATCAAAGCATATGCTTTCGGAAAGGGAAGCTATGGAAAAAAAATAGTAAAAATTGTAAATAGCAATAATAGCGGCCATGAAGAATAAACGATTTCCAGAGTTCTTACCATGAAGTCTTAAAGATGACTCACACTAGCACGGGATGGGGCGGGACGGGAAAAGCTGTCAATTTATATAGACAGAATCACGTTATAGCTCGCAGTCCTCGGATGTCACGTGACGCTTTCTATAGAAATTGACAGATTTTCCCGTCCCGCCCTGTGCCTTCCCATCCCGTCCCTTTCTAGTGTGAGTCATCCTTTAACGGGATTCAGTTTAGGATCTGTTTTGGCTCAGAGGCCTTACCATGACGTCTTAACGCGATTCAGTGGGCGAGCTAAACTGAGGCGCTTCCATACAACTAAACCTAAACTGAACCTAAATTGAATCGTGTTAAGATGTCATGGTAAGGCCTCTGTTGTATGGAAGCGATTCAGTTTAGGTCGTCAACTGAATCGCGTTAAGACGTCATGGTAAGGCCCCAGGGTGCGTAGCCAAGATGCCTATCTCTCACGCTCAGTCGCTAACGAAACGCAACTGTCATTGTCACACTAATATGAAAGAGTGATAGAGAGAGATAGCTACGATACGTTATCAAGCGTGAGCGATTGGCATCTTGGCTACGCACGCTGTTGTATGAAAGTGATTCAGGTTAGGTCGTCAACTGAATCGCGTTAAGACGTCATGGTAAAGGCCTTGAAAAATACAATGCACACTCGTATATGGCCAATGGACTACACAGTCTCTGGACACACTAATTTTCAAGTCTGTGTTGAAAACAGCGACATCTCTAGGAATATATGAACAACAAAAAGTTGCAATTATTTGCTCACCATCAAACTTGCGACGAAAACGATTGCACTTCTAGTCATTGCGTGTCCAGTTGTCCAATTTCATTTATGTAATACATTTATATACTCGGTGTTATCTACACCCGTTCTTTGAACTATTGTTCAAATACCATTTCATACGTGTCAAATACCTTTTGATTTAGGTCACGTAGTTTCGAAAATAGTTCTATTGAAATGTTTATCTGTTGTGTTGCGACATCGCATTGTATTGTTTAATAGGTACTTAAGCATTGACAATGAATATTTTATTGTTCATTAATAATTGGATTGGAATAATTGGATTGGATTTGGATTGGTTAGACGACCGGTTGGCGCAGTTGGTAGTGACCCTGCTTGCTAAGCCGATGGTCCTGGGTTCGAATCCCGGTATGGGCATTTATTTGTGTGATGAACACTGATATTTGTTCCTGAGTCATGGATGTTTTCTATGTATTTATGTATTTGTATATTATAATATATCGTTGTCTGAGTATCCGTAACACAAGCCTTCTTGAGCTTACTGCGGGACTTAGTCAATTTGTGTAAAAATGTCCTATAATATTTATTTAATTGGGCACTAATTAATATGAAACACTTAAACGGATTAACGATCACTCTAGAACGGGATGGGACGGGACGATCTGTAAATTTTTTTTTATACTACGACGGTGACAAACAAGCATACGGCCCGCACGATGGTAAACGGTCATCGTAGCCTATGGACGCCTGCAACTCCAGGGTGTTACATGCGCGTTGCCGACCCTTTAAAAAAAGGAGGATTCGCTGTGTTGACAGCTAAAGGGGCCAAGGGCTTTGCTCCGTGGGCTGTCAACACAGTGAATCCTTTTGGAGCTCTGGGGACCTTACTCACCAACAGCAACACAACACTATGAGTAGGGTCTAGTGTTATTAAACTGCGGTTTTCTGTAAGGTGGCGAGGTACTTCCCCAGGTGGGTTCTGCTCCAGATTTGAGCGAGACAACATTCGTTGTGCTGTGCCCTACCACACTAAACGATATGCATCCGCTGTGCCCATACCTCTCTTAAAACCTCTCTCTCTCTTTTCTATAGAAAGAGTCACGTCTGAGTTCAGAGCCCTCGGAGGTCACGTGACGTTTTCTATAGAAACTGACAGATCGTCCCGTCCCGTTCATGTCCCGGCGCGTTCTAGTGTGAGTCATCCTTTAATCGCGTTTATTAATAATAATTAACATCACAACTCTACGTTGCAAGCCTATTACAGTACTCGTTTAAGGTTAAATGATGACATGAGAATTCTTTCTGTCAATCAAAAAGTTACTTATTAGTATACTTGCAAACTTGAATGATCACTGCAATAGCTACAGCTTTATAAGCTATTTTCGGCATTGTATACCAACCTTTGTTGTTATTTTTATATTTTTGCATGTACTGCTTACCTACTTTGCAACTAGGTAACTTTTTTGCTGACAGGGAGCGTTCCCATTTTCTCAATCATCGTTTAATCCTATAACGAGGACTGTAAAGGACTCGAAACGCAGGGGAATATAGTCAATATGCGTCATTAATCCGTTTTAAAGTGTTTAATTTCTAAGAAAAAAAAGGATTTTTGGAACACAGTCCCTTGTAGGATAAAAAAGTAGCAACAAAACACGATCGAAATTAATAATTTATTAAATTATAATTAATACTAGAAATAAATACAAAGTTATTGATAAATAGTATACTGCACAGGATTCTGGCCGGCTTGGCACGGATTAATAATGTTCTGGCACTGGCACGGATTACTTATAACATTTTGGCAACTTTGGCACGGACAAGGATTGCTAATAATATTTTGGCAAGTTTGACATTGGTTACTTATAATATTTTGGCATGGGTTACTCACAGTATTTTGGAAAGGTTGACATGGGCTACTTACGATATTTTGGCAAGTTTGGCAAGGCCCAGAACCAGTTATAACGTTCTGGCATGCTTGGCAAGGGTTACCTAAGACTAGCTCTTGTTGCCCGGTTACTACTTGTAAATTGGCAACTGACGGGCATGGCAAATTACTTGCTTTTTGCATTCCATTTGCACTTAGTAAATTGGCATTGATTATACCGTTTCCTATATTCGATGCCATTTGGCAACCGCATTGGCAATTCTGTTGCTGGCCCAGCTGATTCAGTAACGCTTGCAAGCTTACTTGTAGCATGTTCTGGCAACTAGATACTGGCACGCCATTATATGCCAATAAATCTTGAGATATCGGGTTTGCCAATTGTAAGCCATTTGCCAACTGAAATCCGTTGCCTAGTGCCAGTAAATTCTGCATGTTTGCTAACTGCATGTTATTTGCGCATCCACATGGCAAGCTTTTGGCAATTTGTAGGTTGTTGTTGATTTGCATGCCATTT
The DNA here is from genome assembly GCA_949128165.1 of Lathronympha strigana. Classification (NCBI taxonomy): domain Eukaryota; kingdom Metazoa; phylum Arthropoda; class Insecta; order Lepidoptera; family Tortricidae; genus Lathronympha; species Lathronympha strigana. The sequence continues at coordinate 7,284,481 of OX421926.1, read as the reverse complement.
GGCACATTTGCGAGGAGACTGTTCCGACAGCCGCAGGTATTAGCAATTTGAATTGGCAGGTTTTGCTGGACTGGCAATTGCTGGCAGCCGCACCCACTGCCAATCGGTAGTATTTGGCAAAAACTATGCTGTAAATTAAAACAATATTTTATTAGAAATTAGTTACAGACCTGGGGTTTTAGCGTGACGTCTTAACGCAATTCAGTTTAGGCTCAGTTGTATGGAAGCGACTCAGTTTAGGTCGTCAACTGAATCGCGTTAAGACGTCATGGTAAGGCCCCTGGGGCTTCATGACGGTCGCAAATTTGTCATGCAAAGGGGATCGCAGCAGGGAAAAGGGTTGACTCACACTAAATCGGGACGGGACGGGACAAGCTGTCAGTTTATATAGACAGCGTCACGTGACATCCGAGGGCTCGGAGCTATCACTCGATTATGCTTATCGAAATTGACAGATCGTCCCGTCTTGTCCCGTCCTATCCTAGTGTGCGTCATCCTTAACATTGCCCTCGAGCTAAGCTAGGTAATGTAGCTAGCCATAAGATTATCCATCCGCATCAGACTTGGGTAGCCTAAAGCTGGGTCTACACCACTCCTACTGAATCTGGGTAATTTTGCAGTATCGTATAGAAGTAACAAAGCGAATCATGATCGTTAGCGTGGAATCAAATCTGCTATCTTTTAGCGTCCACACTAAAACTTATCATATGCGTCGATGCTATCCGACGGAAATACGATACGGCCAAATAACACAAGTGTGAACCCAGCTTAAGTGGAGTCACCCAAAAGTTTTAGGTAAGCAATTTATTTTATCTATTCTATTATATTTTTATGTATATGGTTGTACATATTCTAATTGTTTTTAACTATACATACCTGAAATAAGACAGCGTTCAGGAAAACTGAAATGATCTTTCGACGAAGCATTGTTGTTGACTAAACGAAAGTATTCCGAACACAATAACTATATTAGTTATATACAAATATATATATCAAATATCGAAATTGATAGTACATAATATATCTTGATTGTATAACGTGTTATCAGATGTTAGGTAATGTTTTATGGCCACGAAAATGGTTACACTTAATGATTGTTGATAAAATATAGGTATTTTATAATACCTACTTATTTTGCGTAGACAAATATTACATAACAGATTATGTAATAGGTATAAGAATAGATTATTTATCCCTTATAGAAAAAGCTAATGCAAACCGTTTTGAACACTACGCGAAAACAATTGACGCTCGGCCCTCCTCTCCCCCGCACAATGCTAGGGTTGCCTACGATTAGAAATATTATATAATATTGGCGGCGGCGTGCACCGGCGTGGTAGCCCGTGAGTCGGTACCGTACCGACACAATACAATATGCAATATGTATTTTATTATGTGAATATAATATGTATGTACATGTGTATATGTATTTGTGTATGTATATTAATAGTTAGTTGTATTTATTCCAGAATGTGACATTTTATCTCTCTGTTTTACTCTTCCGCACCAATTTTGTAAGTTTCTGTTTGACCCACCGGTTGACTGGTAGAGAATGCCTTAAGGCATTAAGTCCGCCATTTGTACTTTCTTGTATTGTGCAATAAAGGTTAAATAAATAAATACAAAAGGGGGCAAAGCCCCCCTGTGTCTTCCACTCGTCCCGGTTTAAAGAGATCCCCTGTCTGACATTAACTAAATTTGTTTTAGATAACAATTATAAAGCATGAATTAAATCAGGAATTTATTTATTAAATATAATAAATGTTTTGATTCATGTTTTTAAGTTATCACACTACTATATATAAAATTATAAATTTAAAGAGATGCTGGGATCGAACCAGCGACCTCCTGCTTTTGTTTTAGATAAACTCGTATTTTAACAGATTTATGCTATTTAATTTTAAATAAGTTTGATTTATTAGTGGCTTCCTTTAATTTTATTATTATTGCTAATTATCATATCGAGCTTCATACACAGACAGAGACTAGAGAATGTAAACAAAATCTGAACAAAATCGAATATTTTGTAGTTTAAGTATACTTTTTTAAACTTACCTAATAAGTCTAATAACGCCTTGATTTTCTTAATAACTTCTTGGTTATCGCGATTAAAACTTATTGGAAAAACAATAAATCATGTGTATTCAAGGACTCTAAGCGTTTTAATATATTTACGCGATTTAATCCATTTTAATGTGTTTTGTTTAAACGAATAATTGATATGGTATAGGTGCAGCAGTGATATAATAAGGGTTCTTAAAACTTGAGGGTCTCGAGTTTTGTAATAATAGACCCGAGAGTTTTAAGAACCAATTATGAACTGTTGCATACGCTAGTTTTTCTACGACGGCTAAACTAGCGAAAAAAGCTAAATCTCGAAATTTGGCACAATGTGGAACATGTCGTATGCCTACTATATAAAAATTTAAAAATATATAACAGTGTTCATATATTGTATGAAAGTCCATAGGAGCAGTGTTCTTATGGAATACCATAGACAAAGTTATAATGTATACTTTTTTAATATCGCTGTCATTCATTTAGATGGCAGATTGAAGTGCTGGAGTAGAAAAATAGATTAAACGCGTTTATAAACCACTTTAGCCGGCCATATACGTTCGGGCAATCCGTCGGATCGCCATAGTGGGTATGTCCAACGTAGGGAGTCGAGGGAGGGGCAGGGGCAAACGATAATCGGCCCCGAAAAATCGTGACGTGTACCGGTAAAGTGCGACAATAAAGTAGATATTCACAGAGGGCGCCACTGAGCTTCAGGGAGCGACATTATATTGTGCATCTCATTTTGACACATAAGTGCGAGCAGTAAGCTTACTGTTTGACAGATGTTTGTCTACGAAAATAATGACATGTTTGATAAGGGTGCGTAGACAAGATGCCAAGGCCTGAGGTCTGATCCTCGGGTTCCTCTCTCTCTCTATCACTCTTCCCTATTAGTGCGACAAAGACATTTGCGTTTCGTTCGCTAGTCAGCGTTAACGATTGACATCTCGTCTACGCACCCATTGTGCGTAGCCAATATGGCAATCGCTCACGCTTAATAACGTATCGTAGCTACCTCTCTCTATCACTCTTCCTTATTAGTGTGACAATGACAGTTGCGTTTCGTTAGCGATTGAGCGTGAGCGATTGGCATCTCGTCTACGCACCCTGGTGTTGCCACTGTGGTTTGCATTTAGTTCCACTTTTATTTCTTACTACCTTCTTTGGTCGTATTGTAGATTGCATACAATGACAGAATTCGCGAGTATTGGCACGCAAATGACATAATAATTCCCTGTATCTAACTATGTTACAATGACATGTAATAATTATGTCAGGTATATTATACAATAACGATAATAATGACATAAACCTTTATCTCTGATCAATATCAAAGCCCTATTTTACTAATTTTGATTGTAATAGATAATGATTATATTTTAAAAAGGGTATGAGTTTTTGATAATTAATCATTATATTTACGTATTGAAGAGGTGAGTCTTAGAAATATAATATTTTGCCATGGTACTTATGTCGTAAAATATTAAATACACCTATTTGATATTTCACGACACAAATGCTTTAAATTACGTTGACAAACGCGCCAGAAAGCTTATTGGAAATACAAGATTAGTAGGGCAACGGGAAAACGTCACGTGGCCTCCGAGTGCTCAGAGCTCGGACATTGACAGATCGTCCCGTCCCGTTCCGTTCTAGTGTGAGTCATCCATTACGACGATGGACAATATAATTTTCACCTCACTAGCTCGTAAAGATTTCCTTTTATCCTTATATTAGGTAAAAACGTATTTTATCAACTAGTGTTAGTTCGCATGATTTGTAATAATATACAGTGTTTACTTTCCTCGCGATATAGAGATGAAAAAAGTTGTATTATACTCGGTGGCAAAGTTTGTTCACCACTCATGCCTTGAGATCCTCGCGAAGTTGAAGATTCTAGTTTGACCATGGGATCATGGATGGGATTATGAGGATCTTCCACTTGATCAAGTCTCAATATAAGCACAAGGGGTAAAGGACAACTTTGTCCCCTTGTATATTTATAACTAGTGGATCACCTCGACCTTTAACCCGCGACCACTATATCTCGGCAACCCCTTGACCAATTTGTCTCATCTTCAAACTTATAAAATTCTGTTTATCTCATCTAACCACCTGCCAAATTTCACGACGGTCCAATTAACGATACCTACTCGAGTTATCCTAGAACAAACATAGTACAAATATGCATTTGACCGAAGAGCTGGTGGCTTCCTCGCACAACGTATCAGCATTGCGATACGAGGAAATGCCGCCAGCATCCTAGGTACAATGCCTCAAGGACCTATTTTAGATTTAAGTTATGTAAGTTATACTTACTGTATATATTTTGAAAATAAATGTCCATTAATATACATACATACAAACGATGGATTGTAGAAATAGACTAGAAGAACTTACTCTTCGCTCGTTCGATAAATAACTATTAAACCTGAATAGTGTTAAAAAATGTGTTTCTTAAATGATTATACCTACCCAGTGGGTAGGTATAATCATTTAAGAAACACAATTGATAAATATGTGGGTAGTACCCACATATTTATCAATCTACTGAGTTAGCAAGTTTAACTTTAAAATACCGGTAGTACCTATATTTAAAAAGCCTATGTAGTGTAAATTGTATTTAAATGCCAAGGCTGATATTTTGCTGAGTTAAACGATATACACAGCTGATTACATCACTGCAATACACAGCTTTATTTACTTCTTCTTTAAGTATCTCGATATTTAAAACATTAGATTAAAGGATGACGCAATAGAACGGATCGAGACGGGACTATGTGACGGGTCAGTTCCTATAGAAGGAGTCACATGATAGGTCAGAGATCACTGCCCCGCCCCGTTATAGCGTGTCATCCTTAAAAGGTACTAGATGGCGAAAAGCGTTACATCTCTATCACCGTGACTGATGTTCCAGTTCCAAAAAGTCACTGAAATATGTGATTTTGTCACGCTGGTTACTTGCATCACGGTGAGTAACTGAGCACGTCGATTACTTTCTCTCACTCGCACTTTGCACTTGGTATGGCGTCGGTGGCCGAGCTGCCGACTTCGCCCGAGCAACGTGCGTTGTATAGGTCGCGCAAGGAGTTACAGGTGGGGCAATCAGGTGAACGGCTTACGCATAAGCGCATCTTGCTCCCTCAACCCTAAACATACTGCAGTGCACTACTCTGCGCATTCAAGGCCAGCACTAAAGGTCATTGCGTGGCTTGATGCCTTACCATGACGTTTTAACGCGACTCAGTTTAGGCACAGCGTAGGGATGTATTCCATACAGTGAGGTAACTTCATACAAGGTCAGCGGCTCGGCTCGGTGGTCGTGCTGAGGCTCAGGGTTGTCAAACTAATTTCTATTTTAAGTCTGATTGGCAAACTAATTTCTATTTTACACACCTTAAAATAGACCGGCATTTCCTCCCCGCCTCCTCTCCGCGCGCCCTCCATCGATGACCCAGAAATCGGCGGAGTTAACCCACTGTATAGAATACATCCTTACGCTGTGGTTAAGGTCTGATTTTACTACCTACTCTGGTTTTAATACGCGTGATCGCGATACCAGGGTTGAATATAGCTACAGGAACGAAGGCACAACCACCGTGATGTTGTAACGTTCCCTAATATTCGGTCACGGTGATTCTATTAGACGGCGAGTCACAGTGACTTTTTCATCGTGACGTTGTTTATCACCTACAAGACAGTCAATTAATTTTATCCGTTCTGAAGCTACCATACCACAGATAAGCACATTGATATACGACCAAATACTAACTCTTCTTCCATCGGGAGTTAAAAACATAGTCAAAGTATACTTGGCAGAAAGGTATATTATAATAAGTTATTTAATCAGTTTGCTCATACGGCTATTTTATTTCAGAAACAATGGGACTAAGAGACGCTATCATCATATCTATATTACTATCGCAATCGCTATGCGAAGTTCGGGGAAGGAATATCGCCGGTACCCTTCTACAAGGTCTCTTATCTTCAAATCCTCAATTGGGTAGAATGCTGTCAAACAAGTTTCAGCAAGGCTGTCTACAACGGCCTTACTACAACGCTCCAATCCTCAATGCACAGACACAAGTCATTCCTACAGTGTCTCCGATATCATCAATAGCGACAGTGCCAGTATCAAACGCTCAATACGCTCAATATCAGAACTATCAGAAGCCATACAACCAAGCGAAGATTGAGTATCCTCAAACTCAGGTCTACGCTCAGAAAGAATGTCCAAAAGAAGTACAGTACCAAGCAGTGGCTGTTCCAAACCAGAGTGTGTCATATTCCACTGTTCAGACAACACAAGCTGTACCAGCGGATAAGCCGTCTCCTTTTATATCACCAGCCGCAATGGTGAATCCTTTCTTACCAGCAGCATCCCCGATATCAGCCCTATGTCCCCCAACTTCTAGTTTGTTACCTCCTGCGATCCCAAGTCTAGCTCGGAGCCAGTTTTTAAGGAAAGTTCCGATTCCTCCGCCTTGTTTGTAGTTTGTATTGTTAAGGTATTTATTTGTGTTGTAATAAATCATGATAGTAGGTATTATGTTTGTTTCATTTTTCAACGTATCAAGACAAGTTTCTAAATTCGGATTGTTATTTTCTGTTTTGTTATTGATGTCCCTTTTTGTTGATTTATGTTTCAGTTCTGATTTGGTGATTATAGTCCATGATCAACAGAGGAAACTCCTTAACTTTTACGTTCCGAGAAATGAATTGCTGATTGTTTTTTGCACTTATGGACTATTGTTTTCAATTCAACCGTTTTTTTTTTCTAATATCGAGATATAAAATTATAAGTAAGAATATGTTCCTTATAGATAAATTCAGAAAACAGAAAAACCTTCTTTTAGAAAGAAAAGAAAGTGGAAAAAACCTTAGGAAAAATTTGGCATCGTTTGTGGACGTTTCTCATTAAAAATATTAATTAAGGAAGATGTTATCATTAAAAAGCGATTAGACAACTTTCAGGTAGCTCGGAGTGCGTAGCGAAGGTGCCAATCGCTCACGCTCAGAACCGTTTCGTAGTTATCTCTCTCTATCACTCTGCGTTATTAGTGAGACAATGACAGTTGCGTATCGCTCCCGAATGAGTGTTAGCGATTGGCATCTTGGCTACGAACCCTGATTACGTAGCGCTTTCTTTAGAATTTTAAATGGAAAATGTCGTGTGTATACATACAAAAATGCTCACGTATAAAGTCGAAAATAGCTCGACATGTTTCGGATCGATTCGCAACCCTTTTGAATTCATGAGATGAGCGAGTCCAGACACGTCGTCGCAAGCGCATCTCATGAATGGCTTTTAGAAATTGATCTCATGAATAGCTGTCAGAAATTGACACAACGTTATATTCCAGCATGGGCCATCCTTATACAAAATTAGGTAAATTAATCTATTTTAATAGGTGAAGTCTGACAAGAATCTGGGGCCTTACTTATGACGTCTTAACGCAACGGTTTAGGCTCAGTCGTATGGAAGCGACTCAGTTTAGGTCGTCAACTGAATCGCGTTATGACGTCATGGTAAGGCCTCTGTTCTCATTCGTGCATAGTCAGAGAGAGTCATACTGTCCTTGTCTTACGCTTGTATTGCCACTTCTAAAAAAGCATTTAGATTTTTTTATTCTAGTGTCAGGCTTGGTTTGTCAGACTATAATATAAGTCACTTTCCTTCAGTTTGCATATCTTTTAATTCTATGTTTAACAAAGATTACCTAATCAGATTTTGATTTACCTATTGGAAGAAATCGCTTCTTCCCTGTAAGCATGTCTGTAGTCTATAACTAAATGTAATACTTTTATACTCATTGTTTTTGTGGAACTAAAGAGCAATTGTTTTGTACTATAATATGCCCTAGTTTTACAGATTAAGTAATCGTAGACAAAATATTTCATTTTTTGTAATCAAATGTAACTCTCGCGCAATATGTCGATATGATACTTCGTAATTACCAAATTTTGATAAAGTATTGATACATAAGGGTGATAGTTTTGAATATGGGTTAGTAAAGTTAGTGGTTACTGGTTAGAAACAATTCAATACAGATATGAAGCTGTTATTCTTTGTTTTTGCGGCGGTAGCCCATGTAAGTATTAAATGTAAAAAACTCGGAGCCTATACAGAAAAAAACCTTGGTGGCCCAGTGGCAGCGGTATGACGTGAGATTTTCAATCAACGGTCTCGGGTTCAAAACCTGTCGGCCCGTACCAATTTTTCGGAACTTATGTACCAAATATAATTTGATATTTAGGTACCAATCGCTTTTCGGTGAAGGAAAACACCGTGAGGAAACCGGACTAATGCCGGTAAGGCCTAGTTTACCCTCTGGATTGGCAGTCGTTTTCGTAAAACTAGCCCCTGCGCCTAATCTTGGGATTATTTGCCAAAGCGGACAACGCCAAGAAGAATAATTTATACAGAAAAGTAGGAAATATCTGACTACACGCTTAGTGATGTGATCCTAAGTTTATACAGAGCGCTTAATTACTTATGTTGAATATTATTTAATTTTTCAGGTTCAAGCTCAACCTTGCTATACCAAGCCTATATCCTGCAAGCCTATATGCACGCCAACCTACGAGACAGCCATCCTCCCATCCTGCAACTGCCCCGCCGTCCCTAGTCTACCAGTGTCCCCATCCATCCTGCCCGGAATTAACGCCCCACCTTTTGGGTTACCGTATTTGGGCGGGTGCGGGCCTTTGGGCCTAATTAACCCATTCCTGCCGCCGGCGTCACCTATATCGGCGTTAGCGCCAACTGTATCGTCTCTGTATCCGCCTATTAATCCTTGTTATTGTGGATGTAAGTATTTGAAGAAGATTCCCATACCGCCGCCATGTTTGTAGTTAATTTTTTTAATAAATAAATTTTGTAATTTGAGTATCTTGTTTCAATTTTTTATGATAGAGAGTAATAAACTAAATAAATAATCATCATGATTTATAGAATCCAATCAGAGCGGGATTCTCTTTATCACTCTGGCATATGCGCAAAGCGCATATAGCACTGAAAGCGAGATGCAAAAATAGTATATCTATCTCGTTCTAGCACTAAAGCGTGTTGTATTAGTAGTATAGCTGTCTCACTCTAGCATATAGCACTAAAAGCGTGTTTCATTAGTAGTATAGCTGTCTCACTCTAGCATAAGCATTAAGAGATGCATTAGTAGTAGGTATACCGTGGTACACCACGCCTATACCCTGCAAGCCTATAAGCTCGCCAACCTACGAGACAGCCATCCTACCATCCTGCAACTGCCCCACCGTCCCTAGTCTACCAGTGTCCCCATCCATCCTGCCCGGAATTAACGCCCCACCTTTTGGGTTACCGTATTTGGGCGGGTGCGGGCCTTTGGGCCTAATTAACCCATTCCTGCCGCCGGCGTCACCTATGTCTGCGCTGGCGCCGACTGTATCGTTTTTGTATCCGCCTATTAATCCTTGTTATTGTGGATGTAAGTATTTGAAGAAGATTCCCATACCGCCGCCATGTTTGTAGTTAATTTTATTAATAAATAAATTTTGTAATTTGAGTGTCTTGTTTGAATTTTTTTATGGTACCTATAGAGTATTAAACTAAATAAATAATCATCATGGTTTATTGAATCCAATCAGAGCGGGATACTTTAATACTTTTAATAGTACAGCTTTGTCACTTTAGCATATGCACAAAGCGCTTATAGCACTGATATAGCTATCTCGTTCTAGCATTTTATAGCACTATATAAAGCGTGTTGTATTAGTAGTATAATAGCCTCACTCTAGCATATAGCACTAAAAGCGTTCTATTCTCTTCAACCCCATTACTCCTTTTTACCTTAAAGAGCGCTTTAATTACCTCTCCTCTCTAAGATGCTCACAGAATCTTCTTCTTGCCCAAACAACTTCCTCTTCAAAATTCTATAGTGACTCCTTTACCTTTCAAGCGATACGGTTATGGAATGCTTTGCCGGTTGATTTAAAACGTGCCAAATCTCTATCCATTTTTAAGATTCAACTTAAACAACACTATCTGTCACTTCCTTAAGTTGTTGGTCTATTTTATCTATAGGATATGTGTAGTTGTATATTTATGGTTTATGTATGTATATTTTTAATCATACGTATTTATGTATGTATATTGGTATATATATTGTGTGCTGATGTGCAACCAGTTCATCTACATATTTGTGCCACCTTTACGGGTTTCTCCTAAGTAATCTCTACTACCCTAAGGTTATAAATTTACTAAAACGGGGCTTAATCGTGTATAAACTTTGGAAACAAACCTCCGACGTTTCAAGGGCGACATTGTCCCCGTGGTCCCGGAGAAAGACTGGCTGAGGTTGACATCAACATCTTCTAGCTGCGCGGGTTTTACGAACTACCCGCACTTGGTCTTGATTATCAACTTGAACATTTTGCGCACTAGGGATGTGACTCTGTCGACACACTACACTCACGATGTCTGATTTTTGAGCAGGTGATATTCGATTACGCTTACATTTATCAATGACTGGATTCCATGTAGACGAAATTTTAAAACCGTCATCCCGATTGTTGATCCAGTCATTGATAAATGTAAGCGTAATCGAATATCGCCTGCTCAAAAATCGGACATCGTGAGTGTAGTGTGTCGACAGAGTCACATCCCTAGTGCGCAAAATGTTCAAGTTGATAATCAAGACCAAGTGCGGGTAGTTCGTAAAACCCGCGCAGCTAGAAGATGTTGATGTCAACCTCAGCCAGTCTTTCTCCGGGACCACGGGGGCAATGTCGCCCTTGAAACGTCGGAGGTTTGTTTCCAAAGTTTATACACGATTAAGCCCCGTTTTAGTAAATTTATAATGTGTGAAAATCGTGAAAGTTTAAATAAGTACCCTAAGGTTGTCTGGAAGAGATCGCTTTGTAGCGATAAGACCGCCTGTTGTTGCTTAACTCTTTATGTTTTTATTTATTTTGTTGTATTTTTCTTTCTGTTATGCACAATAAAGAATATATTATTATTATTTATTATTAAAAGCGTGTTTCATTAGTAGTATAGCTGTCTCACTCTAGCATATGAGAGATGCATTAGTAGTATACCGTGGTACACCACGCCTATACCTTGCAAGCCTATATGCACGCCAATCAACGAGACAGCCATCCTCCCATCCTGCAATTGCCCCACGATCCCTAGTCTACCAGTGTCCCCATCCATCCTGCCCAGAATTAACGCCCCACCTTTTGGAGTACCGTACTTTGAGTGGTTGCGCCTTTGGGCCTCATTACCCATTCCTGCCGGCGGCGAGAGATATACTCCTCGTTGATAAGTAAACAGTAAACGCCAGTAGAGCCTATAAATTGAAAAAGATGTCATATACTACGGAAAAAGTGACCAAGGTCCCCGGTGAGCAGGGCTGGATTCGAACCAGCGACCTCCTGCTTTCGCGGCAGACTCCCTAACCACTGGGCTACCCGATCACGGCAACTAGAGTCCGAAATTTCCTAAGTATATGCAATCCTTTTTTATTTTAAACGATTAAGGTGCGTTCCGCCCACTATAGATAATCTTTACAGATTATTTTCAACTAGAAGCGAGAGATGGCGCCACCATACTGCACAATTGTAAAGCATGAATTAAATCATTTATTATTTATAATAAATGTTTTGATTCATGTTTTTAAGTAGACAAAACATTTATTATAAACATGAATCAAAACATTTATAATAAATGATTTAATTCATGCTTTACAATCGTCAGTAGAACCTGTTTACTGGATAGTCTCGCAATTATTTTCATCTTCTTAAAGACATCTAACGAGACCGCACCGGGACAAAGTCCGTGTTCGTTAAAAATCTTGCCGAAAAATGCAATTGCAGGGGTGACGTAAACATCGCTCGCTGCGTCGATAGCTGCCCAATTGGAGGGAATGCTTCGTTGATGGCCCTGTTCTGCACAGGGTTCGGACTCACCTGACCCCTTACCCTAACCCGTTCAAAACCCCGGAACTTTTAAGCGCTGGGTTTCAAAAACCGCTTCATTTCGGCAAGCATTTGATTGGCTTACCGGCTAACAATCTCACCTTTATATGTGAATTAATTAAGGTCCGCGCTTACCGATATCAAAACCTGGAAAAGGGTTACCGTTTCAAGTGCTGATTCAATGTGACCAAGCTGTTTTAGCTTTTACGTAAACTGTATAAGGTCTATTGTCGTAGCCCCGACGCTAAACATGGCGGCTCTTTGCGCGCGCGCAGCGTCTACAGTCGCCCGTGGGGGCTGTGGGGCCACATAGCTTAATGTATTATTTTTCCTTCTGTTTGAGCCAAAGAGCCAAAACTTAATTTTTTTTTCTGTGGTCAATTACCTACGGCGTCGGGCTTCAATAGACCCTCGTAAGTAATGCCCTTCTTACCGCCCTAGATGCACAATGTACTATTGTTGACAAGATGCGCACAATCTATTTTATTATGACAAAGTCCATGGCTCATGTCTGGATTGAAAGCTAAGTGTCTGAAGTTATTGTCTTTATATATTCTGATACCAAATTTATGTGTTTGTGCTTGGATCCTGAGCCGGATCAATCTCATGGTGCATGATCGTAACCACAAGTGAACCAGTAGAGACATACGTATGTATGAATAAATGTCCTCGCTTGGACAGTATAAACCCTCCAGAGGTCGCGGCTAACTCAGGTTTAGTTGAGACGAGTGCAGCTATGAACCGGTGTTTCATAGCTGTTGCATCATAGTGCTTACGCCAGGTCTTAGGGGCAATCAATGGTTTGTTATCAGTGGATACGAGGTCCTAGGCGGGTGTTCTAAATAGGACAAAGGTACCAAAAATGTATATGCCCGCTACTTCACTTGTAGAGGTGGAGGCCTCCATCTGGGCAAAGAAGATAGCTCTCTTAGCCGCTATGCCTCTTTGCGGCCTCACCCCGAACTACCGACTGATGACCGAAGTGTGATTACATACGTATCAAGAGTAATTTTCTATTTGCTGCACACTTCTTCGTCAGTTCACTGCATATTTGTTTTGTCGGAGTGAGGTAGAAATATTTAAAATACAGCTCAAAAATAAAACAATGAATTGAGACAATAATTTATTACTGAACTAACGTAACTACAAAAACGGGGGCTGCATACACACTTGCCGTAAGTATCTGGAACACCCGACTACTGGTGCGAAAGGGGGCACCACTGGGACCCCACAAGTGGGCATCTCCAGCGTGGTAGCGCAGGCGCAAGTGGGCTGTCCTTGGGCGCAGCCGTATGGGGTCTCAATGGTGGGGGTGACGCAGGTACAAGTAGTCTTCACTTTTGGTAAGCCGCATGGTACTTCTACGCAGCCGCAGGAGTTGACGGGGGCGCAACCGCACGGGGATATACCACTGCAGCCGCATCCACCGCAACTGCAAGGGGCTGCGCACCCGCAAGGCGCAGGTCCATAAAGACCTAAAGCGCCGCAGCTACCGCATGCTCCACATCCACAAGGCGGTAGAAAACTAGGCGATACCACCCCACCGAAAGCTGTACAACCGCAAGTAGGATACCCAATCGACGGCAGATTATAACTATACAAGTTCTGGCATCTAGGACAGCCATCTACAATCCGAACCGCCGGATCACTACATCCGCATGTCGTAGATAGACCAACTGTAGGCGTTGTACACCCGCAAAGATTACCTAACACAGGCGAACCACATGAGCACGTGCCAAAGGAATTGGAACAGGCGCAAGTTTGGACGTTGAGTATGGGATTCGGTAGCCCTATTGCGGGGTTGAAGCACCCGCAAGGCGGGACGATAGGGGCGTTGGAACCGCACATGCGGCTCGGGTCAGGACAGCCGCATGTGTAACATGGTGGCACTGGGAGAGGGTTCAAAAGATGTTTTAAGGGTCCAGGAAGGTTTGGTGGGAAGATACCGCAGTTGCAGTCCTGTGTGTTGACCTGGAAAAGGGTATTGTTTTCTTGTTATCATATAGTTATAAATATCAACACTACGGCATATTATCCTTCTGTTTAGTACTTAGGTATCTACTTTGAAGCGGAAAAAGCTACACATTATATATAATGAGTTTATAATTTTTTGGATTTTGAATGTGAGCACTCGTGCCAGAATCAAAGTTAAAGAAAAAAACTTACTTTCTTACTACACTTAACTACTAAACTTAAAAAAAACTACTACTTAATAAAAAACGGTTTTTAAAATGTGTGTATAGGTATTTAGCGTCGTCCATAACACAAGCCTTCTTGAGCTTACTGTACCTACTAGGTACTTCAATTTGTGTAAAATTGTCCCGTAATATTATATTTAAATTATGATTAATTTTAATATTTGTATACTTACACTATAGGCGAGAAATAAACAAATAAATAGTGTGTATGAATGCATCGCTTTGCACGATAATTTGACATACTAAAAACTGTAAAAACTAACATTTATATAGGTAAGGAATGAATATTTCATCGATAATTTTGATAACGATAAATTCTTACAAAATTTTTACAAAACAGGTAACTATCTACTTAAAATACATTTAAAATTCATGTTAAAATTATTTAATCCTTATCAGATAATTTTGATCAACGTTGAAATAATACACTGACATAATTTGTAATCTCTATAGACACATTTATGTAATTTCAATGTTTTTCACTGATACGATGATATATTGTGAAATAAGGGGATTGGCAAGGATCTGTTTCACAGTGCAATAACAAAAACATATTTACGGAGGGCGCCACTGAGCTTTAGCAGGCAACATTGTATATTGTGCATCTCATTCTGTCTTATAAGTGCGAGCAGTAAGTTAACTGTTTGACAGATGTTTGTTTACGAAAACAATGACATATTTAAATAATAAACAAATAAATATTGTGGGACAATTTTACACAAATCGACCTAGTCCCACGGTAAGCTCAATAAGGCTTGTGATGTGGGTACTAGACGACGATATATATAATAGATAGATACATATAAATACTTAAATACATAGAAAACATCCATAACTCAGGAACAAATATTCGTGATAAACACACAAATAAATGCCATGACCAGGATTCGAACCCGGGACCTCCTGCTTCGTAGGCAGGGTCACTACCGACTAGGCTAGGAGGCCGTTAAAATTTGACAAGAGAACTGGTGTTGCCAACGCGGTTTGCGTTTAGTACCAATTTATTTCATTTCTACCATTTTCTATCGCGATGTAAATCCGTAAATAGTCAGAGTTCAGAGTGAATATTGCTGAGTGAGTACCGCCGGCCCCAAAAAGTAAGGAACTAAGGATATATATTCTGACAACCACAGGCCGCAGTAGAATTTTTATTTTATTTATTTTATATGCATCCATATTTTTTCACTCTGAAAACCCAAGTAGCAAACAAGAATAGTGATTAAATCTTACATATCTTAACTTTATCTTAAATAATAATTAGCTAAATTTAAAACGACTCAGTTTAGTAATTTTAATCTTAAAAACTAAATAGTTTTAAGCTACTGCTACTTTAGCAAGTTAAGAATACCTTAAACCTAGTTAAGTATGCTAAAAACTATTTAGTATTAAGTATGTCTACAGTTAAGTCTAAAAATGCGTATTTTACTCAACTCAGATTATTTGGAAGCTCACTTAAGACTCAATGATATAATTCAAGTATTAGTTTAGAATTGCAAAGTAAAAACTGATTTTGGTAGATGAACTTAAGATGATTGCAATACTAAGCTCTATTAATTGGGTTAATGAAGACTATTGTATTCAATTTTTGCTAAATTTAATAAAGTTTAAGTGAAAATAGGTTTAACGGGACGTTTTTAACCGAACTAGAACCATTCAAAGATAGACGAAATAAAAAAATAATAAAAAAAATCGTCAAATTGTGTGCGACCAAGTGCTTCAAACGTTACCAGTGCGATGCGTGAGACTTCGTTAGTAGTACCAAGTACATCTTCGAGTGATACTTCGGTATCATTATGCAGGACTGGGTATGTGCCGATTTAGATATTTTAGAGTCGTCGGGAGCATTCACATTTATTAGCGAGGCGCATGGATCCCGCCGTTTTCTCGACCACTGTATAGTAACTAAGGCCGCATTACGGCATTACCGAGTGTTATTGATGTTCATGTTACATACTATGTATGTGGTCTGATAATTTTCCACTCATAGTAAAATGCAAATTGAACGTAGCGAGGAAAATCACTAATGTCAGCTTGGTTAATAAATAATACAAATAAAGTGAAGTGGGGACAAAGAAATGTCCACCAAATAACGGAATATTTGAAAATTTGTAATTTAAAGTTAAAGAATATTGATTTTCCTACTGAGTTTCAAGATTGTTGCGGTAGGTATTGCGACAGTGTATGTCATAGGAGCATTGTTGACCAACTGTGTACTGTAATTGGGGCTCTATATGTCATGCTGCTACTCTAACACATTTAAGTAATAAGTATTAGTGGACGTAAAAATACTTTAGCCGGATGGAACAAGCATGTGAAGGAGGCCCACAGTCACGCCAAAAGAGCGTTCAGAATTTGGGAATGGTATGGGAAACCGGGCTCAGGGACGGTGTAATGACATGTTGGAGGCGCGTAAAGTCTTTAAAGGAAGGTTAAGGTGGTGTTAGAACCATCAGGACCAAATTAAAATGGACCTGCTGGCATCACATCACTCTAGTGAAGATTTCGGGGCCTTCTGGAAGGCCACAAATAAACTTAATCCTAAGAACGGCGTGCCTGTGAGTGTTAATGGAGTTTCAAATCCTAAAGAAATAGCTAACTTTTTCAGAGACCGGTTTAAAATTAGTTCGCCCTTAGGTCCTGCATGTCGGAATATCGAATCTGGAACTTTAACCATACAAGATGGAGTGCGGGGTACGCCAGCGAGGGTTTGAGCTCACCCTTGATGTTTATACGTACGTAGACCCACTTATTGAGCAACTGAGCGGTACACATGTCGGATGCCATGTTGATGGCGTATGCCTAAACAACATTACGCGGATGATATGTTGCTACTGGCTCCCTCCATTAGTGCGCTTCGGAAACTTTTTGCCATATGTGAATCCTACGCCTCCTCACACGATTTGCTTTATAACGGGAAGAAGAGTGAATTTATGGTTTTTAAGGCTGGTAACAAGTCCCTGACGAGAGTCACTCGCTTCAAGTATCTCGGGTATATTGTTACTGACGATCTGAAGGACGATGCCGATATAGAAAGGGAACGGAGAGCATTATATTATTATAACTACTTTGAGCTAATATTGAAAAACCCTTATTTTTTTTATAATTTCACCATAATTTTCTTACCGTATAGATAAAAAATGAATGATTAGCTTAATGTTACTGTAACTACTTAAATAACATCAAGAATAATATTGGCCGCCCAGAACAGTAAAATACCACACCGCAACATTCAAAAGTTCAAAAATAGAATTTTGGCCAATCCTATGTTAAAAATCTGGGAGTACACCGGGAATGCACAGCACTGCGCCGGGCGAGGCTATTATATGAAGTTATGATTCAGATTCAGAATTCAGATTCATTTATTTCTACAGTGTATTACATGATTTTGCATTACAAATTAAAAATTCGTAATTGAAATATGAATACAAGTTGAGTTAGCCAAAATGTGTTTTCATCACAGGACATACAGAATGAATATTATATACCTAAGTATTATAAATTTAATGGCTCTTCTTGCATAAAACTTACCGTAAGTTGGACGACAACTTGCATTCACTAAGTCAAAACTAAGGATTCTATTGAGTCCCTTTAAGTATTAAGTAGAACGGTTTTTAGTATAAGTTAAGTATAATATATCTAAATCGGTACTTCTCCAAATCCAATGTGTCTATACTTTATCTAAAGTAACCTTACAAAATCAGTATCGTTTAAAGTCATACTTCGCTAAGAGTAATAAGACTTAACGCCATTTTACACTTGTAATAAATAAAACAAATTTAAAATTTCGATGCTGATTCTTAAAAAATAAAGTTCATTGATGTTAGATTTTTGTTATATCAATAATAATTGCATTTATATCTCAAATACATTTACAGAAAAGTAGTATTATGCGCTGTATATAAGAAAATTTTCATTTTGCAACATAATATTCCAAATTTTAACTGTTTTTTTCTAGTATTTTGTAAGCCCGTCTTTTTTATAGCACTTTCGATCAATTCTACACGACAAACAATCGTGCGTTGTAGTTTTTAAATACCTACAAGGTAATAAAACGGTATTTTCTAAAAATAATAAATAGTAACATAATCGCCATTTTGATAACCTTCAATGAATTCTCTTTTTAGTAAAAGAGTTAGCCATGTTTTCTAAAATACATCTAAAATACAATCCATGAGTAAAAAAAGGTTTAAAATTTTCTTTATTAAGAGAAGGTCGAATTTGTGCAACTCAGTGTTAATAGTTTTAAGTCAGTATTGTAGATATCTTTAAGTATATTTCTTGGTCTTAAATCAACCTTCAAGATATCTTGAAATCCAAGTTTAGAGATCTGTAAACCCTCATTCTTAAGTAGGGTTTAAGTTTGTCTAAACAGAAGTATTAACTCTTTCTTGAAATTTTCTTAAATACTGTGCCCACTTTGTCTTAACTGAGTCTTGGGGGATATCTTCAAGATATCTTCAGGGACATAATGGTTTTAGCCAAGACAACAGCAAGAATTTGTCTAATTGTCTTCAAGATATCTTCAATACCTTTTTAAGACATTTGATTGCTACTTGGGAAAGGGAACGTAACGCACATAAATTTACGAAAAATTCTACTGCAGCACAGAGCGCCTACCACGAACCGCGAACGATAGTATACCTCTCTTTCGCACTTGTGATTTCTCACTCAAGTGCGACAGAGAGGTGAAACTTCGTTCGTGGTTCGTGGTAGGCCTTCAGGCTGCCACACCACCACAGGGTTGTCAGACTATAGTCATTTTTTCTACTGTTACCACAGAATAATTTATAGTACAAAAGTACCTCTTTCCTACATGGTGACAACCATAATGTTAATGCCATCTTGACAAGCTAAACGTCAAATGTAGGAAAGAGAAGCTTCTGTAGGTACTTTGTACTTTAGTACGTAGCCGGCAATCAACTTGAACCAATGACCTTGCATGCGCAGAACCGAATTTTAGGGGCATTTGGTGGTGCGGGGCGGGGCGCGACGGAGGGGCGACCGCGGCGCTCACGCAATTGGTCAGTCAGTTGAAGTTTGTGCCCCGCGCCGCTTTCACGCCCCGCTGTCTCCAGAATACACTTGTGTGCATTAAAAAGTGACTCGTTAATACTCGTAGTTAAGTTTTTTGTTATAATTTGTTATCGTTTTTATGTTATATTTTATTGTTGTTAAGTAATTCGTAATACAATATACAAGTCGAACCATGCCGAAGCGAAGCAATACTGTGTTAAAGAGACAAGCTAGAAAAATGGTGTACGATGTGTATTGTTTTATGAAAAGTCATGGAAAGACCGATTTGGAAACATTTAAAAATACCGCCGAAGCTACAAAGACATCTGTAAGCACTGTGAAGCGAATTGTTAAAAAAGCCCAAGGTTCCGATTTACTCACCGTGTTTCGAACGCCTGGCAAAAAAAGAACAGGACAGAAGAAAGTGACCGGAATCGATAATTTCGACCAGAATGTAATAAGAAGATGCATCCATAATTATCATCGGACAAATGAAGAATTCCCTACCGCGGAAAAACTCCGTAAGAAACTATCAGATGACATAGGTTTTAATGGCTCTGAACGGAGTTTACGCAGGATTATTAAAGACTTGGGGTTCAGGTGGAAAAGAACCGAAAACAACAGACGATTGCTTTATTAATTTATATTCTAAATAAGCAACTTTTCCTGGTCAATTTAAATTTAATAGTTAAGTTATAGTTTGGTAAGGTACATTTTTGGTTTACAATTGTCGACCTATTCCTACCATACCTATCATATTGACCCGGGTATGTCAAACAAGATAACAGAGAAAATTTGTGTAAATTATATAATTTGCAATAAATATAAAGTTAACCATTTTTTTGCACGTAATTGTACGATGCGCAAACTTTCCCCCACCATGCCGACTCTGGGTCAAGTTGTTTGCCGGCTACTTGTAGGTACTATTACTTATTCTGTGATATAACTCGACTACCTATATTCAGGAATATGTTTTGACTTTACTTTTTCACAAACATGCTCAGACATGATCGCATTTTGTTCGCAAATAGAAGACGTAAAGTATCCAATTCTCTAACCGGCTCGTCCAAGGACTGCTGGAGCCGGACGCAGTGGACAATTAATGGAATTTGTATGGTTCATTTTACTCCAAACGACAAGCTTCGCCACTGCAACCACCTGGCCAGTCAATCCCTTACTTTCGGTCCCTCGCCAATAGTGTACTATTAAAGAATAGGGGGCTACTTGTCGCTCACCAGGTGGCGCCACTTATGCGCGGGTCTTGTTCATTTGAAATGACGTTTGAAAGAAATGTTGTCGCGAAACCTACGTTCTACTGCCCCTAGCGACAAATTGACTCGCGTTAATCGCGGTATTCACTTTATTTCGGAGGATTTATAAAGAAAACATCGAATATATTAATAACTATATTATTTATTCTTTCAAACTACACATCTATACAACGATCAATGATTATACTAATACTAAATTAAGTATACAAAATCATTGTATTATTATGTCTTGTTCTGTTAAAAATATAATATTTTATGGCCCATTCAGCGGTAATCACGACGTTGTCGTCGCGCCTCTACGCGCCATTTTCGCTAAAAAGCGGGAAATACATGTTATCGGCTACGGCGTAGCGCTACAACAATTCCTTAGCGGTGAATGAGCTAACTATATTTTGCGAATGCGTGACTATCTGCTAAAACTTGGCCTTAGGTACCCATATAAAGCCCCTCATTCACGGCAGTCCTCCGGCACGTAATATAGTATCGTGAATGTCGTTGCCGGATGCGTGCCGTACGGCAACATCCTGCTAGCTCCGGCCACCTCCTTGCAGTCCAAATTGCACTAAATTACAGTAATAAATAATTGAGAAATGCGGCAATGCATAAAATATTAATTGTTCATTATTAAAAATGACATACGAGATGGCGGCGATTTTTAAAATTCCAGTACAATTTTAAATAGAAAACTCCCGTGAGTATTCAATTCAATTCAATTTATTTATTTGAATAAATAAGGGTACATACAGATGATATAAAATAATTATGAGCTCTCAATCCTTATTTTACCATAATATGGCGTACAAATATTAATTCGTTAATTATAATTAACCTATATTTAAATTCATGCTGCATGCGCATTCTTATAATAATTATGGCACATAATAATTTACAATGTCAAGGTATTAGACATATTAATATACTTAAACCGGGTTACTCACGTCTATAAAGTCGAAAATAGCTCGACATGTTTCGGGACGGTCCGCGCCCCATAATCATGAGTGAGAAGCGCTTGCCGCGATTGCTCTCTCATGATTTTGTTTGCTCTGCGATTGTGTGCGCAGAGCAATCGCGGCAAGCGCTTCTCACTCATGATTATGGGGCGCGGACCGTCCCGAAACATGTCGAGCTATTTTCGACTTCCAGTACAATGTATGCGCTACAACGCAGCGCTGCGCATCTTTCAACGAATAAGTGCGAATCGGACTGCCAGGCTGGGCCACTTGCACACCGTGTGTTCGCTACATCCAGCCATGCCGGAGTGCCGGCGGACTGCCGTGAATGTGGGGCTTTATACACTGGGTACCTTTTATGCTTGAAAATGAAGTTCGTAAGAGGTTTTTGAGGTAATGCGTAATAGATTATAGTCATGTGATATACAAACGGACTGGTAACTGATTCTAAAACTGTATGGTTGACTATTGTTGTCAGTAAAAAAAAACCATATTGACTTTAAGACAATGTAATAGGCTAGACGACAAAAAAATCTAATTAGTCTGTCTGTTAGATTATAAAAAGATATACGATACGTATTTTTTCTTTCGTTCGTCAAATGAAAAATGACGGAAATACAGGGCTTTAAAGTTTTGCGTGACGTCACAGCTAGGTAGGTACAATTCTTACCTACTGGTGACGTCACCAGCCCCCACCACGGAACTTTGAAGCTCTTCATATTCGTCAATTTTAAAGGAAAAAATACGTGTCTAATAATTTTGGATAATCTTTCTGACGGACTAATTAGAATAATAGTTTTTTAACCTAGTCGTCACCCCTATTAGACCTATGTAACTCTCCGCGTAAACTCGAATCGATTGTCTTTTATTTCGTGTCGGCAACGACACTTATTATCAACGGGCTGCCCACAAAACTCACGCCGCCGCCAGCATTATACAATATTCCTAATCGCGGGCAACCCTAGCGTCAACTCATTGGCCAAATGACCTGACGTGGTTTTGTTTGCTTATTTTATTACAAACCCATGGTACAAGGTATATCATGTAAATGCTTATAATGCGGTCTGTGAAGTTTTATTGGCTTATAATTGGAAAAGCAGTGTTTACCTCACTCACTTCTCATCGGTGACCGGCACTGACTCCATGGTCTTACATAGTGGGTTTCACCCTTCGCACCAACATTCAGATAATCGAGGTTTTCCAGTAAAAACTGTTTAGGGTACTCAGTAGAACATTTAGAATCAAACAATTTTATACGCCCAATTGAGCATATGTGAGGTAACCTTGAGGGTTTTTGTACTATTTCCTCTACCGATCATCTTGCACGAATATGCAATTTTTTATGAACTAACGTATCTGCCATAGCTATTCCTAATTACTAAGTATATAATGTACGAATAGCTTTAGTCCACCTCCACAAGAAAGGCTAAAAATATAAACAAGATGTCTTATGAAGGTTTAACTTTCATATTTAAGCTAATTATCAATATTGATCCTAAAACATCCCAAACGTCAACTAAATTTTAAATAAAGAACTTACGACAACATGATTGTCATTTGTCTCGTTTTTGTATCATAAATGCATCATGTATTTGAGGGTCTAAGATTTCATAATGCGGTTGGATTTAAGGTCGTAATGCGGTCGGATTTAAGGTCATAATGTGATGTCTGTCTGTCTTGCTTATATAGTTTGTCAGTCTGCTTATACATGATATGGGTAATGAATCTCTCATTCGCTCTTCATTGGTGGGGGCTTCCCGCTGGCCAGGACTGACTTCATGGTCTTGAGCATGCTTGGTATCAAACCCATATGCTTGTCCACGCATTTTACAGCGCATTTTTCGAAGTCTATCGTGCATTTGTCGATCTGGAAAGAATAGAGATTAATTTTATTAAGAATCCACATGCTTGAGCAAAAGAGAGCGGGATAGATATAGATCTAATTGCAAGAGCACGCGAAAAATGAAAAGGCGATAGTAGGTGGGCGCGTCAAAATAAACCGCGTAATCAGATAATTGCCGTTTACAACTTAACTAAAATCCTTGTAGATAAAAGCTTTTACCAGATTTAAGAACTAGTTATTACTCAACTATTTAACTGAGAAGCATGTTTATAAATTCCAGGGTTTCGACGTTCTAACCAAAAACATGTAAAAAAGGACCGATGTTTGAAAAATAAAAGTATTGAGGCTTTTGTTAATAATCATGTTTTCACATTAACCACTTTGAAGTAAATATGTTGAAGTTTTATGTATATGAATATCAGGTATCTAGTTGTTATCAATATTATTTAGACGTCTGAATGATAATAATTTGACCACTGCGGCCTCTTAAATGAATATCATGGCTGCTAAAAATAAGCACGCCAAATACTAAGCCTTAAAAACGTATTACGGTTTTATAGCTGTTGCCGGAAGACAGCCGGACCCTGGGGCCATGAGGGGCTCAGACTATATAAGGAGGTAGGCGGCTGAGGGAGAGCTGGCGACCCCCACTCCGGGTCTTGGCTTTTACAACAGGTCTCCATCGCCATACAGCGTGGCAATGGTGCGAGCGTGATGGGGACCGTCGGTCGTGACGGGGTCAGAACGCTACTTTTAAGGGTTTTAGAGGTATTCTGTTTTGTTTTGTAGCTCTTTTTTACCTGTGCTCTGTCATTTTAATAGGAGAGACACCTGCCATTATCAGATTGTACTAGTTGTTAATGTTTTTTTTTATGTTTTGTTTGTAATAAAGTTCTTTGTATTGTGTTTGTATTTACATGAGATTTTTTATATGGAAAGCGTTGTTTCTTTTGTATTATTGGATGAAATTGGATTGGTTATAGTGGTTTATGCTAAACTAGAAGATACCATTTAATTTTTTTATAATCAATCATAATCTGAATCTTACCATATAACGAGGAATTCCGAATGTCGGATAATCCCAAATGTCAGATAATTCTGAGCTATATTTCCATCTTATTTACCGACGTTTCGACACAGGTTTCACTGGTCATGGTCGCGGCTGACTGATGTCCCAGCAAAATGTCAAAACAGAGATTTGTGTAACTACCCAACGAAAAGTCTATGTAGAAATTTGGGGTAAACACACAATTTTTAAACTACCCACAAAACATATGTTAATTATTGTCAATAGTCCGACACACGACACTCACAATATCCCCGCACACATCCGAAGATATATCCCGTGGCTGCAACTTCTGGATCACTGGTTCCCAAGTTGGTGATAAGTTAAAACCATCCTCCCTATTAAAATTTCTAGGGTGTTTCTTGATTTCAATTGCCTCTCGAACTACTCGAGGATAATAATGGCGTTCAGTGGAGACAATTTTTGGTTTATGGAGTTCAATCCAGTGATTTACGCCAGATGTAAGAAGATGTTCGGCGATCGCGGATTTGTGTACTTGGCGGTTTTTAACTGCCGCTATGTGCTCCTTCACCCTCTCTTGCACGCTCCGTTTAGTTTGGCCAATGTACACACTTCCGCAACTGCATTCTATTTTGTACACGCCCGGGTTTTGGTATGGAATGACATCTTTTGGACTGCGTAAAAGATCTGCTACTTTGAATAACGGCTTGTATACAGTCTTGATGGAGAATTTCTTAAGTACTGTTCCAATTTTGTCCGTTACTCCTTTCACATACGGTAAGAACGCTGGCTGTCTGTTGACCTCTGGATGTCTTTCCGTTCTCTTCGGCCTGCGATTCATAATTCGCGTTAGACCCGTTTAATAATTATGTTTAAATATGTGTTCAAATCGCGAAAGTTTTAAATGTTATATATTTCCATCGTATTAGAGTTCATTTTCGGAATTAACTGACATTTTCCGACATTTGGAATTACCCGAATACACCTTACACTATACTTACAGTTTCTTGACTAGGGTCTGGTCCGAGCCTGTCTCGAGCTGAATCATTGCAGTCCATCACACACCGCTGTAGCCTATTCTGGAAGTGATTGATCTCATTCTGGAAAATAATTGTTTATTATTTATGGGTGTTTGGTACATAACCGAAGAGAATATCATTTATAGTATGGGTGGCTTAAAAAAAAATGTACACTCACTCTAAACTAAAATAACAATGCGGATTTGTGATAAAAATATCTGTAAAAAAACTTTTGCTATCTTCACTGTTTTTAGAAAATTGGCAATGCACACATAACACAGAAGCTGCAAACACATTGATAGGAGGGTAGAAAAAGGATTTACCTGTACATAATTATTAGCCTGGTTGAGGGATGTAGTGCAGTTGTCAATGCATCCATGCACCCTCTCTAAGGTGTTTTGCTGGTTGTCACAGCAGTTCGCCGCGCATCTATGCATGTCACCCTGAAAGTACGAGAAAAAGTTTTTCATTTATTCTTTTGGTCTTCCGTGTTATAGCTTTCCCACAGGGCCTGTCCAAATCGTAGCAGTTATTGTCCATCTGTTGTCAGAGTATCGGGCTATGCGACCTGCCCACTTCCACTTTCGGTATTTAGTATATTGTAGGGCATATATTTTTAATTTTTTTTCATTAGTATTATGTTTAGGACACTCCTCTCCGTCGCTTTTTGACAGACTAGAATTTTTTAAGTATTTTCGTTATTATATATACACATTTAACTTCTGTAGGACAGTCTATTATCTACAGTATATAACTGCATATAAATGCTACACATCCATCACAAATCCGGCAAGTCTTCCAAACACTACATCTATCACTATATATTTATATCAGATTAGTTTCTCTAGAAGAATGTATCTGATTTCTTTATTTTTAAATTACATTTTTAAATATGTGCTTTCCTTTGAATATTTTCAGAACTTATAAACTAAGGCATTACAATGTTGATAATGAGGTATGTAATTGCATTTCACTAACATTCAAGACAGTATATTAATGATTCTCATGATCATGAGAGAATTGCAATAAACAGACTCTATAATTTTAACTTTCGCATACTGACATTAAATTGCAACAGTTACTCACGTATTTTTATCACAATAGGCGTGCATGTGACCTTATGCATGATGTGTGCCTATTGTGATAAAAATTCGCGAGTTTTAACTGTTGCAATATAATAACAGACCCTAGTAGAATTCGTGAGCAAGTTATACCTACATAGTTTGAACACCTAATATACTTCGTTGTTATTGTACCTAATGTATGATTTGATAATAAACAGTAGTTCCAATGAGTCTTGTTTCAGAGGTTATGATTCTTTTATCATAAAGTTTCGTAAGATAAATTCATAAATACATAAATTAAGTTAAATAAAAGACTCTCTCACTAGCAAATGAAGCAATATCAAATTAAATTATAATTTATTCAAAGCCCCATTGCATAATATTACGAAGATAAGGACATAACCTATAACTGACCTGCATTTTTCGTAAATAACTTCTATCCAACTCATTCACGAGATTAGTCATCTCCTGTTCTATCCTAAACTTCTGTGCTTCCACCATTTTTATAGTTTTATACTATGAATTTATCTAAATCGATAGATTTTAAAGTAAAATAAGAGCTCCGGCCACTCCGAGACGTAAGGAAGGCTCTCTTAAATTATTTGACAGTGACGTCAGTGACAGTTTATAGGCGTATTTTCGTTTTATGAGACATTATGCAAGAGTATTTTCCTGTTTATTGAGAATTCTGCTCGCTTACCACGAAAATCGAACGATTGCGGATCTGTGCCTAGCTCTATCTCTGTCACACTTGCATAGTGGAGTGACGAAGAGGTTTTCCCGTCAATGCCAATATTCGATGTTTGTGGTAGTCATGGGCCATGGTCAGCCCAAGAATTATAATTATATTATACCTCATGGATATTTCGTTTCGGGACTCGGGTTGAGGTGCGATATTTAAGCCATTTTACGACTTGACATGGTTTTTTTCACACAGGCAGAGCAAGGAACATGGATATAAAATATTTAACTTTTAGACTGACAATCATCTTGCTCACGTCTTTTAAATTTGATATCATTTCACTTATTAGTAATATATTTCTCTTAACAACCCTGATAAGCTAGGAATGTCAGTAGAAAACCGCGCGAAATTAAAAATTTGAATGGGGAAGGGCTGACTGGCACATAGAAATATTAAATTTTGCTCGGTTTTCTACAGACAAAAACTAGTTTCTCAGACAGAACTAAAATTAAAAGAAATAGAACATGGGGAACGTGGCTTGTGTAACCCTAGAACCACTTTTGTTAACGACAGAAACGTAAAAAATGCCAGCTTGCTGATTTGCTGAATCATCCATTTACCTACTTCTCAGTATTGTCAATGCTTATGATAGGTACATGGGATCACGAAAGAATAACGAAAGCATGGAACTATGTAGTACAACATTTGCCTATTAATATGCCTCTTACAACATTTGAAAATTCCTCTGTTAAAATATGCGACTAAGTTGTAATGCATTGATACTGACTACCAAATTTCAACAATGTATTTAATTTGGCTGTTTGGATGAATTGAGTCAGAGAGGTCAGCAAAATTTGTGACAGCCTAAGGAATCTGAGAAATAACAAACATATATACATTTCTTTTAGAATCTTTCTTTACTTGGTAAGGAAGTATAGGCCAGGTGTATGACTTCGATGTTGACTTTGATGATGAGTTTTGACAGGGGACTTGCATGGGACAGTAAAGGGTACCTTTAAAATAAAATGAACACAATGATTTAAATAAAAAATTTAATACGCGAAATAACCTTACTTACAAAATAACTGGTTTAACCAATGGACACATATCTGGACACAAAGGCACAGCTAGCGCCGCACAACTAAATGGAGAACATATTGGTAAAGCTGCTGAAGAACAGGGGCATCCAGGACCACCTCCACAACCGCAGCTGCATCCGCAGCCCTTGGAGAAAGGACCGAAGGCCTTAGCCACCATGGGCAGACCACCAGGAAGGTACCCACAACCACACGGAAGTTCTGCTGCATAAGGCGGCAAGATCAACTCTTTATTCAGACCACAATTGACACAGTTCCTTGGGATCAAAGCGAAATATTCGTCTTCATATGTGTCGTTACAAATATTGCATTTATCTGGCATGTTACAAACGCATTTACATTTAGGAGTCATGCTTGTAATGAAGTCAGGACATTCGCAGTCGTATAGGAACTCGTATTGTAAGATATCCCCTCCGCAGTCTAAGACTGGAGGGCTGGGGACGATGACCCTTTTCTCTGGCAACGTATCAGCTAGAAGATTGCTGACTACGAACAGCTGGATGGTGTCGATGAGCGACTGGACGACGTTGCCGTCGACAAGGGTTGGGGCAACAGTTGGGACAACTGTTTGGGCGATGGTTGGAACGACAGTGGCAGCGAATTTAGGAGCGGGGCCTTCACAAGGCCCACAGCCACAACCACAACCTGGGTACTTGATGCTCTGGCAGAATGCCACCTGAAAATAAAAACATTTATAAACGCATGCTTGTGAACAGGGATTCAGCGTACCTAGAAAATAGGGGCAAAAAATATTCTCCGAAATATGTGAACGCAACTGATTGAAGTAATAGGTACCTACGACTAATATTTAGGGGGTTCACCACCTAATAAAATACTTTCATTAACTTATCAAAATCTGTTTAAAGTGATAAAACTGATAAACCATACTGGCCTAGTGAAAATAGACTTTATCGTATCAATCTCCTTATGCAATAAAAAAAAGACAATAAGAAACTTGGGGAAGTACCTACAGTCAAACCACGTTCTTTTTTCCAAGTAAATGAACTGTCTGAAACTTTAAAGTGTTATTTTAAACGTCAAACTTCTATAAAATTCTGACATTTACCTAACACTCTCATAAAGTCTGTTCTATTAAAAATCTACGAACCTTAGCATAGACGGACTCTAAAGCTTAAAATATAAAAAGTGCATAACCTAACGACTGGCAGGTTACAAAAAATACTTACATTCAAAAATGCGGCTACAACCGTTAAATGAACCCAAACCATTCTGCAGCTTCTTATAAATGAGGTAAATCCTCAACAGGTCATTCTATAAATACTAAAACCTACATTTTATCATTGCCATTGAAAAACTGTAAGAAATTCATATGGTATTACTAACCCAGTTTGTGAAATCGACGATTTGCAATAGCGTCACGTTTGTAACAGATATCCTTGTCTAGAATAACGAGTAAATGTCTGATGGAATGCTGTAGGTACAAAGACATGATGCCAACGTCCATTTATCACTATCGCACCGCTCGCTATCGACAGGGCGCTCATCCACACACCTTAGTCTACGATGGGTTGGATCATGGTTGACATTCATTCGAAAGTATTTGCAACTCGCTGCCACTAATGAGAAAGAGCATGATGCAAATACTTTCGAATCGAAGCACTGTCATTCCTTCAATCGGTACCCTTGCAACCAAAATGGTCGCACACTGTGCGGTTTCAGAGGAATTTCCTCCCGCGGACGCTCCGGCTGTGGAATGAGCTCCCTGCCGAAGTTTTCCCGAAAGATGGGGTTCTTCGAAAAAAGGAGTGACAAGATTTTAATGGGTCGGCAACGCGCATGTGACCCCACTAGAGTTGCAGGCGTCCATAGGCTATGGTGACCGCTTTCCAACAGGTGGGCCGTTTGCCACTGTCGTGGTATATAAAAATATATTATTATTACGAGTATGGGGGTCGTTATATACGGTTTTTGAACGCATTATGGAGGGCTAATGATACGAGTATGTGGGTATATAAGAATAGTAGTTTATGCAACAGTGATATAATAAGGATAAATTTGTAATGATAGACCCGAGGGTTTTAAGAACCAATTATGAGCTGTTGCATACGCTAGTTTTTCTACGACTACGACAGCTAACATAGCGAAAAAAGCTAAATCTCGAAAGGTTGCCGACTGTTGAAGATGTCGTATGCCCACTATGGAAATTAAAAAAAAAACCACAGTACTCATATATTGTGTGAAAATCCATAGGAGCACTGTTCTTATGGAATACCATAGACAACGTTATAATGTATACTTTTTTAATATGGCTGTCTTTTTTAAAATGGGGAGTAGAAAAATAAAATAAACTAGAGTTTTTAGAAACTATGTCACCACTTTATTACGACCTTATGACGTACATGATGTAAAAATGAAATCGGATGATTTGACAAATTATAATTGCGTGTATATAACCAGTGTCAGTACATAAGAAGTTACATTACCTTAAAAATAATAATTATACAACCCTCCGTGACTTATCGATGTTTTGAAATGGTAAATATTTGTATCTGATTCCAGTGTATATCGTAACTTAACACAATGTTTATGAAACGCCTGATTGGCTACAATGTGTATTTGGGTCATAACATGAAGGTGAGAGAACTAAGAGACGATATGAGAAAGTATGTGAATTATGAGATGACGGGCGATAGAGACAAAACAAAGAAAAAACACGCTGCCCCGACTCCAAATAAATGGGCCAAGGGCAAGCGAATGATGAATGATGATTATTATTCAATTAAACGCAATAGCCTTTGACTAAATAAATCGAATCCTCTTTAAAATATACGCAAATGTTTGTAAAAAAATGACAGAAATGTATGTTTGTCTAATTATAGCATAGCAATATAGCAATTTGTGAATACACAATGTAACAGTTAAGACACCAGTTTCTTGGAGAAATTAACTGGATTAACCTGAAAAATCTCCCCTCAAAATGTAGAAATGACAGTTGTTTGAGATTGATCACAAACTTTTATCCATAGATGGGTATACGTAGAGAGGATTTAGCTAAGTAACCAGGCTGAATATATCGGGCTTATGAATGTAGAAAAAATTTGTCTACACGATCGACATGCCTTGTGAAAAAAAGACGATTCCAGCCGAAATATCAACGGTGGATGCAGAAATATACAAAGTTTACAGCCCTATGAATATTTTCGATAACTACATTATTTTGATTAATTTTTAGGGTTCCTTACCTCAAACGGAAAGACGTAACCCTTATAGGATGACTTTGTTGTCCGTCCGTCTGTCTGACCCTTTATCTCAAAACGCGTAGAGGTACGCGTAGGTAGAGTGCTTCCCGTTGACCTAGAATCATCGAAATTTGGCAAAAAACAAGAGCTTGTACAGGAGAAATCCGAAAACCGTATAACTGCCGCACACTGAGAGTTCCGTGCCACCAGTATTTTTAAGTACCTAAGGTCATTAATGGGGGGGGGGGGGGGGGGGGAGCATCCTTTGTGCAGAACTCACTATATTATGTATTAACTTATTTTTGGGCCACACTTTACGAAATTTCAATAGGCGTGTTGCATTATTTCTGTTATCAGTCAAAAATCCAATACCTAATAACCTAATGAACTTGCTAAATATGTCACTGTTACATAAAATCTTAAGATAACCTAAAAATGTTACAGTGACAAACATTTTTATGTAATGCAATGTATATAAAAACACGGAAGTTGGACAGAGTCAGTTCTATCCAGTGTTGTATAAGCAGTATAAGATATAGTGAGCAAAATGTTGACGAGAAAAAGTTTCGTTCTTTTACTTATAGTCAAGGTAAACATTTTGTTTTTAAGTCATGTCATAGTAAATAGGCAGAAGAGGGATGACATGTCAGTTTCTATAGAAAACGTCACGTGACATCCAAGGGCGCCGAGCTATTATCACGTGATTATTTCTATAGAAATTGACAGATCGTCCCGTCCCGTAAAGTCCCGTCCGTGAGTCATCCTTAATACGTAGCTTAAGGTGGATATGCACATTTTCATACTAAATTCAAATTCAAATCCAAATTCAAATAATTTTATTTCGGAACATGTCCATAGAGTGTTAGTATACATTCCCTTGATGCGATGTTAGTTAAACCTATCCTAAACAATAAATTAATAATTACTATAATAAATTATAAACTAAGCCCCTGGAAGCCATGTGCACGGTGTCCCAGTGCTTCCAGAAGGCGCAAGCAGGCGACTCTAATACTGAGCGCAGAAGGATGCCTAAAGTTATTACTGTTTTTTTTTTAATTATTGGATCATTTGAGCGAATATTTTTTTTATATATTCCTCTTTTTTGTTTATTATGGTAATCTAAAAGCTCAAAGCTTAAAATTGTATCAACTTCGCGCACATAACTCAAGAAAAATATCTCTTCTTCTAATCTTTTGTATGAAAAATGACCCGGGCAGAAAGGCTTAGAAAATATCTATAAGACAAACACAAATAGTATTACTTAGGTATTAACCATCTGTACCAGTGTATACCGATTCAGCGTGTAGTCTATCTGAGATCTCGGGTACCTAATAACAAGTAACGACGCGACAGTTGTTTTTTGTATTATTATTTACCTTTTTTAACATCGTATTTCATTTTATTAACATTTTGTTTTGCTTTTAAATGTATATTATTTTATTTTATAATCGATTTTTATTAACTTACGAAAATATTATATGAATCGAAAAGGAACCTCGGTCACAAAAAAGACAGCAGCAAAAAGCAGTGGCTTTAGAAAATAAATAAGAATAATAATAGTTGAATATGTTATAACTATGCTTTAAAAAAATGTAAAGACGGTTAAGTTTTGTTTAAAAAAGCGTGAAATTTTGTTAATATGTAAGTAAAAGTTAATAAGTCAGCTGCAGAGTTAAGTGACCCCCTCCTGGATAGAAAGTTTGTATGCAGGGGGGTCACTTAACTCTGCAGCTGACCGAAAACCGAGCGACCGAGCTGGTACATGAAAAGTCCTAATATTTTATTTATAATTTCGATGGGTCATGCGCGTTTACGTTCTATGGCGTTGACATGTGTCAAAAAGTGGTTCCTAGGCCTTACAAAGTATAAGCAGGTTTGCTAAGGAATAGGCCGCTGGGGAAGGCATCAAATGTTTGAATTTTACTCCTTCTATGTGTGTCTATACCCTCACCGGGATCCGAACCTTGAAACTGCAACTCCATAATAGCGGTTTCCAGCAGACTAGCGGCTTTAGACCAGTGCAATATTTCGTATGCTTTGCTTCTCTCTTCTCTTTGCTTTATTTCTACTCCCTTTGTGACCTATTGTCATCAAAAAATTTATTTTGAACTCATATTTTTTCTTTTCAGATGTCTACGTCTCAATCAGTGTACCCTACAACTGCAGTTTCGTATTCAACGAATTCTGTACCTACAATACAAACTCTCCCAGTGTCAACAGTCGGCACTATACCATCTACAGTCAGCGCTATATCAGCTACAGTCAGCCCTGTGCCCGCCATAGCCACAGCTATGCCCACATCAGCAACAGTAACAACATTGCCAATAACAGGATCAACTCCTGTCACACCTACAGTGACCTCTGTTCCATATGCCGCAGGAGCCGTCAAAGTAACTGCAATGCCACCAACTGCAAATCCTTTGCCATCTTCAATGTCACCTAAAGTATCATTAGCATCTGCTTCTCCTTCGGTGGTATCTTCATCAGTTTCTGAACCTAAAGCCTATTTCCTTCCAGCATCTATCCCTGATCCAAAAGTAACCATTCTTCCTCATGATCACCCAACAGCCTTTGGAGATTCTAGTCTCTACAATGATCCTTATGTTGTTAACCATAAGGATGACGGTTCTATGTCACCTGTAAAAAGGTTATCTTTGGCTTGCGATGAAGATTTCTTTGTGACAAATGATGAACCTTCATATCTTGGTATTCCAAAGAATAAGAATGATATTAGGCCACCTCCTGGTTTGAAGAAGAACAGAGGAAGCTTGAATAGTCCAATTGGCTATGAAGATTTGGTTGATGGTTTTTTTAGTTGTTTATAGAAATGTTACGATTATGCAAGATTTAAAACATACTATAGAAGAAAAAGCCAACAGTGATTTATCAAAAATGACTTTAGTTGAGGGTTATTGTAAACGTGTAATTAAATTAAATTAAAACTAAAGCAAATACTAATAATTATTTGTTTTTATTTTTAAACATTATTTATTTATTTAATCTTTATTGCACAAAAGAAAAAAAACTTGATGTACAAAAGGCGGACTTAATGCCATAAGGCATTCTCTACCAGTCAACCTTTAGGCAATGCAGAGAGATATATTCTTATCTGATATCTTTCCCGTGGCTGAAGGTATAATATCTACCGTGGTTAACCAATTTAAAATAGTAGTTATGACCCTTAGTATTTATTGATAAATTTATTGGCTCATGAATATTTCCTGGGTGAAAAGGTGTACGAATAACGCTATAAGGATTTAGGAAAATTACCGGCCATATACGTTTGGGAAATCCGTTAGATCTCTATAGTGTAGAGTCAAACCACGTTATCTTTTCTCAGTAAATGAACTGTCAAACTTGAAAGTGTTATTTTAAACGTCAAACTTCTATGAAATTATAAAGTTACTTAACACTTTCACAGTCTGTGCTATCAAAAACTAGGAAACTTAGCATAGACTGACTCTATGTCCGCCGGGCCTCATTGATGGGCAGATTTGGCAGATATACCCGAACGTACTGGCCGGCAAATAACGTGTAGATTATTTTCAAAATATATACAGTAAGTGTAACTTACTAAGCTACCTACCTCTACCTACCTTAAATGTAAAATAGGTCCTGCATTGTACCTCGGATTCTGGCGGCATTGCCTCGTTGTATCGCAATGATACATTGTGCGAGGAAGCCACCAGCTTCGGTCACCAGTAACATCAACCAGACGTTTCGCGATTTCTACGAAAAATGAAAAGTACCTAACTAGTTGATTTTTACATTATTTTTGTATCAATATCTAATCGGGTTGTAGGTTGTGTGTTAGTCAATTTTATATTGACAAAGAGATGTTATTGGTTAGTAAATAGATAAAAATCTGATAAAATGTAGCACAGATATAAGCCATCGTCTAGGTCCATTTAGGTCAATTTTTAACTAACTTTGGCTAATACAGTCTAATCAAAACCTAAAAGAATAATAAAAAAATAATATCTAAAATATGATGGCACTGAAAGCGATCGTGGTAACGTGTATATTAGCCGTTCAATATAAGGTAAGGTTATGATTTTAAAGATGACTAAGTTCGATGTCAATGGAACTTCCTAACAATATATACAAACCGCCATATTGATCGTAATAAAATAACTTTTAAGTTTTTAATGAAATCTCCTAAGATTAACTTATTTCATTTATGTTTTGTATGTTACGATAATACGACCGTTTCAGTAGTGAAAGGTTTCAGTGGTGTTTGATGAAGTAGTGTGAAAATACAAGGAGAAACGGTGACAAAACATATGACGCCTTATGTATACATTGTTAGGAAGTTCCAACGGCAATTTTAAGCATTACTTGCCCTTATTTATCTTGATGAGTTATGTACATAGTACTTATTCTTTGTACGAAAAAGCGGCCAGCCGTCTGGTCACCTGAAGCCCCTATTAGACGGATCTATTAATCTTCAGCCTTTAACTTAAAAAGCCTAGAATTTATACATTTTAAATATGGCGGTTAAGACTACGTATGAACTGACATGCGGCTTACTAAAGCCGGCTATACACTTGGAGATTTGTCTGCTGGATAATTCCGCCAGATGTATGACGGACAGATCTGTGAATGTATGACAATAATTTGGCACGGCTTTGTCGAGCAGACAATATTCCTACCATACATTGACAGTTCTGTCCGCTGGATACATCTGGCGCACACATTCCGGCCAATATATGTAGAATGCTTAAGTACCAAACAAAAATTTTTGAATCGAAATTTCTCAATAGAAATTTAGTAAAATACATACAAATTATATGAATGAATGAATGAATGAAGTTATTTATTTAAGACATCACGGGGTCCACATATTGTTAGTTGAGTGTTAAGTCTATGTTAGTAAATTATTTGTGTATCCTATATAATAAAGATTTTGTCCTCTGACCCATTTTCCACAATAGAGAACAATCAAGCTTGTTAGCTATCATGTATAGAATACTGTTGCTACTCCCACGCGCTCTGTCTAAAAGCAATACAGTTTTCTTCCGCCAGACGGGATTCAAGCAGTCTGTGCGCGCGTGGGCAAACATTGACGACACGCAACAGAAACGCGGCAGTCCCAACAGCACCCTAAAAGCATCATGAAACTAGACGTGCAGAGATTATATGCCATTCGATCACAAAAACCCCGTGAAATTTTTATAATTCGCTTAAACTCTAGTTCGCTTTATAAGGCATACGGACTCTTAAGTCATCATCACAGACTAAAAATTAGTAGGTAATAAAAGTATTGACAATAATTATGTTTCAGGTCGTCTTTTCCCAATGCCTATGCCCACAATTTGGTCGGAAGCTTATTCAACCCATTGCCCCAGTCATCAACCCTATCCCACCAACCATCATCACGGACTGCACCCCAAGATCCTGTCAGAACCTCGCTGATACAATGCAACTCATGATTGTAGCTAACCTTCTAGAAAACACCAATTGTGGTTGCAATGATTGTTCCATTTTGCCCTGTGGGTGCATTTCACCGTGTGCGTGTGCTTCCCCTTGTGGTTGTATTTCACCTTGTGGTTGTAATGTAATTTCGCGTAGCATAATTTCACCTAATGTTATTTCGCCTGTCGTTGGTAGTAATATTTTATCCGTTAATCCTTATAGTAAGTTGTTAAATTTAGTATGTTAATAATTTATTGTTCAAATAAAATTGAAGAAAATGTTTTTTTTTGTTTTTTTTTACCTGTTTAATATAAATCTAAAAAATATTAAAGTTTGATATTTTTTTGCTTGAATTGGATATATATGTTAAGATGATTGTTATTCTAATAAAAACCTCTCATTTTTGTCCTACCACATCCAAGATCAAACTGATTTCCCCTCCTAAAATGATCTAAGGGTTCTAAAACTAAAGACTCATTATGCAAAAACCGGCTGGTATGTAAAAACTTGCACCACCCCAGAAGTTAACAATTTTATTTCATGGAATTTAACAGCTTAACTTCGGGTTAGCGGCTAACTCTGGGTGGCGCAAGTGGTCCTTAGAGATTTCCCCATCGGATGCATCCGCCAGATGTGACCAGTGGACAGATCTGTCAATGTAACTATGGTAGGATTTTTTCTGCAAGACACATTCAGCGGGTAAATCCGTGCTAAATTCCTGCTATACATTCACAGATCTGTCCGTCGGACGCATCTGGCGGATTGATATCTACGTGTATGGTTGACTAAAAGCTTTGATTGTCTTTGGCTTCTTCCTAAATAAATATTTGAGTCAATACGACTCACTATGCCAACAATGTAAACAAATTGCAATATCTATCGTAATAACCTAACTTTTATGTTTTTAATAAATTTTCTAAGATTAAGTTATTTACCCTAGTGTAGTGTTTTGCCCATTGAGTACGGAACACTAAAATTGACACATCATGCCAACTCTGTCTAGCGTGGGATATCTTTAGGTACGGAATACTAAAAATTGACACATCATGCCAACTCTGTCTAGCGTGGGATATCTTTAGGTACGGAATACTAAAAATTGACACATCATGCCAACTCTGTCTAGCGTGGGATATCTTACTATTTATCAAAATAATATATTTGCATGAAAATTAAACCAGGACTACTTTTGCCCCAGGGACTAACTTTGCCCAGCCATAAAAACATCGTTATTAAATAATTAAAAATGATATCACAAGGTTAAACCGGTTTTACTTAATCGTTTCGCATTAATTTTATAACTGGTGTTTTTGTGGGTGGGCAATGTTAGGTAGAGCTAAAGTTATCCGCGTTTACGATAGCTATTTAAGTTTCAAGGAGTACAGTGTATATATTGGTGGAAAATCTGTAGACTATTTAAGAATAACTCAACGGGACGGGACGGGGCCGGATGGGACTATCTGTCAATCTCTATAGAAAGAATCACGTGATAGCTCGGAGCCCTCGGATGTCTCGATAAATCGTCCCGTTCCGCTCCATCCCGTCCTGCTAGTGGAGTCATCCTTTATGCTTAGTCAAATTACTCAAAATAATTTCAATTGTGATGCAATATGAGGATATAAAAATACCGAAATATTTTAAAATATATTTATTTCTTAAAAATCAAAATACTTAGAGCCACTTGCACCACCCGGGGTTAGCCACATAACCCGGAGTTAAACGATTTTTTTTGTATGGAATATGACAGCTTAATTCCGAGTTAGTGGCTAACTCTGGGTGGTGCAAGTTGCCCTTACTGCAACATCTTCGGTACCGTAAAACCACCTAACTATAGTCCATTACAGTACTACAACTATGGTCCAACGTAATTAAACGTCAATACCAATAAGTTATTTTATATTTTTTTTCTTTTAAATAATAGTCACATCAAAACAGATTCTAGATTAATTTTTGGACCATAATTGGGAGGTTTTGGACCATAGTTGGGTGGTTTTACGGTATGGTACTTTTTTTTTATGCTATAGGTGGCAAACGAGCAAACAAATCGCCTGATGGTAAGCGATTAACGTCGTCCATGGACACCCGCAACACCAGAGGATACTTGAATAGATTACGTTAATGAAAGATAATATGACAAATTTGCATATTTTTTTAATTATTATCCGGCCATATCCGTCAGATCTAATCAATGTATGGCAGATTTGTCTGGTGGAAGCCTGGCGTCCATTACACGTTCGGGCAATCCGTTACTCGGCTACCCGCCAGACAAATTTACCATGTTTTTTTTTGTATGTATTGATGTTACTGGTGACCGAAGAACTGGTGGCTTCCTCGCACAACGTATCAGCATTGCGAAAAAAATTGCGAAGAAAAGCCGCCAGCATCCTAAGTACAATGTCTCAAGGACCTATTTTAGATTTAAGGTAGGTGGAGGTAGGTCGTTAGGTAAGTTACACTTACTGTATATATTTCGAAAAAAAATGTTTTATTCATATTTATGTAAGTCCTTAAATATTGAATGTAAATAGTTATACGTTCGGTTTACTTGCAAATTAATCAACTTTTTTGTCATATCTCTATATGTATAGTCATGTGAATTCAAGGCATAACATATTTACATGATATGCCTTGAAGTCACATAACATTACCTAAGCATTTCAATTTACTCAAGGTTAGTTAGGTATGTATTTTTAGAAAATGTCAACGTATTTACGGCCTAGTTGGTAGTATGAGTGACCCTGCCTACGAAGCAGGAGGTCCCGGATTTGAGTCTTGGTCAGGGCATTTATTTGTGTGATTATCACGAATTTGTGCCTGAGTTATGGATGTTTTCTATATATTTAAGTATTTATATGTATTTATCAATTATATAGGTATATTAGGTCGTCTAGTACCCACAACGCAATCCTTATTGAGCTTACCGTGGGACTAGGTTGATTTGTGTGAGATTGTCCAACAATATATATTTATTTATTTAGGAAAATGAAGGTATGCTTTAGGGAATGTGTGTAGATTAAAAGGAAAAAAGATTTTTTGGCTTAAAATAACAAGGTTACATTTAATTTTGAAATAATGACCTTGGAATAAGAAACACACATTAAAAGAAATTTGAATGGTACATAGCTCTCCTGTTAACAATAAATAATGTGAGTATGATATAAAATGATATAAAAAAAAAACATCATACACAATACGCATTAGACATTTCCAATGAGATGCAAAATTGAGGATTAGTACGGTGGAGGGGTTTGTATTTTCAGATAATTATTTACGAGTATGCCTGGCTATTTTACTCATTTAATTAACAATACTCATCCGCCTCCTCAGAAAAATACGTAAGCTAATACGTATTTTCCCCGATATTAAAAGGAGGTTGCTATTGGTCTAAAAACCTTTCATTGTTTAAATTGTTTCTTTAAAGTTAAATCACATGCGTGACAATACGAGAAATTACTAATATTGCAGAAAGAGGGAATTCACTTGATACGATGCGATTATATTACTAATTACAATAACATACCTACGTCTTTAAATAGTATTGAATGTCAAATTGTTTTAAATCAATTAAGCTAATAGTTTCATAAATGCTTAATATTTGTCTTGAATACGTCAAATGATCTAAAGCCTTTTTTTACACGTTAATATATAGGTAATACATCGACTTATACGTTATAGAATGGCATGAGCATCCGTGTGCCCCTAGTAGCTTTGGATGAGATCTACTTATATTATTACACGATTACACTTATAAATATTACACGACATTCTTACACAAATTGACTAAGTCCCGCAGTAAGCCCAATAAGGCTTGTGTTACGGGTACTCAGACAACGATATATGTATGTATATAATATACAAATACATAAATACATAGAAAACATCCATGACTCAGTAACAAATATCTGTGCTCATTACACAAATAAATGCCCTTACCGGGATTCGAACCCAGGGCCACCGGCTTAGCAGGCAGGGTCACTACCAACTACGCCAACCGGTCGTCAACGAGTGTGACTATTAAAAAAAAAACCACAATCAAAACCTTTTTGTACCATTCGGGGTCGAAACTCTTGGTCCATGGGGTCCCAGCGCACGCAAATTTTTCGTAGAAATCGCGAAACGTCTGGTTGATGTTACTGGTGACCGAAGAGCTGGTGGCTTCCTCGCACAACGTATCAGCATTGCGATACAACGAGGAAATGCCGCCAGCATCCTAGGTACAATGCCTCAAGGACCTACTTTAGATTTAAGGTAGGTAGAGGTAGGTAGTTATGTAAGTTACACTTACTGTATATATTTCGAAAATAAATGTTCTCTTTCATCAAAACATTTATTACATTAAATATATGATTTGATTCGTGCTTTACAATTGTATACAAAGTGATTATTTTACTTAAAAAGGAACCTACAAATCACGATTTCAATCTCTTTTTTTTCAACTTATTCTACGTACATATTTTCTACGTATGCGTGCAGTTCATGGCCAATGATTTGCAAATGATTTCATCAGTGAACAACGATTTCCGTTAGGGTACGGGCCTTTATATGTACATCTCTCATCTCTGATTCTCACAATTTTGCAAAATAATTTCGAAGGATATATAATTCCGTATTTTTACTTTACGTATATTAAAATTCGGTTAGTGGGTTTCGGATAGGTACTCTTAAAAAAATACGATTTACGTTTTTTTATTTTCTTAGCGAATGTGTTACCAATTAGGTTATTTCTTCAGATGCCTTAAGTTATATTCATAGTAATGCTGCTAGACATTTTTGTATGTTTTAGAAAACAATATTAGGCGGTGTACTATGTAAGATTTTTGTTTGCGCTGAAATGTCATAAATGTCAAAGATCAAACCGTTGATGCCTACGGAAGGTTCTAGGCGTTCTAGGTAAGCGCCGCGTCACTTCGCTTCACTTTCGCCTAAAGACGTAGGATATATATCAAAAATTGTTTTTTTCGCATCGCACCGCATCGCATCTCTTTTGCCTTCGTTTGCCTACGTAGTGGAAATATTTTTTTAAAGATATTTTATTGCGTAAGAACACAGAAAAACACAAATAATTGTATGAAAATGGTAAAATAAGGACTTAGTTGACCGAGATAAAAACAACATGCCTTTATTTAACTAAATACCTTAGTATTCTTGAGTATTGCCTCTAAACAGACATGCCATCTTTTGATTCAAGATTTGACTAACAATTTTGACCACCGATGTAATTGCAATTAGAGTCACCCAACGGCTGAACACTAAAGTTAACAACCGGAACTGTTGTTGACATATACCCGTAGTTGCAGATCAGCTGTGCTGGTATTTCCTCTGGAAATACTACTTCAGCTACCTTCCCACATTTAGACCCAGTATCATATTTATTACCACCAAGATAAGATGCTATCGCTTGAAGAACTCCATCATCATCACTAACACATTGATTGTAAGTGACATCACATTGTTTGCTTCCACACCCTTCTCTCTTCTTATCTTCATTTAAATAGCAGAGGAGTTTTTCCCAATCGTAGCAATTGTCTTCTGCTCCATAGCAGT
Organism: Lathronympha strigana; assembly: GCA_949128165.1. Taxonomy (NCBI): domain Eukaryota; kingdom Metazoa; phylum Arthropoda; class Insecta; order Lepidoptera; family Tortricidae; genus Lathronympha; species Lathronympha strigana. The sequence goes on along the minus strand of OX421926.1, from coordinate 7,242,149 downwards.
TAGACTGGTAGTCGTTTCCCAGTTGATTAGCGTTAAGGTTCTTGACGAAAGATGAAAGACCATAGCTGGGAACGGAAGTCTCAATAGCAGGGATGGAGATGCCAGGGTTGCAATCTTGGTTGATGATGTTATTACTGATGGCAGAGTTGATGAAATCATTGGCGATCATCATCTGTAAGGCGTTGGCTAAGGAGTTGGAGAGAGAGTTGTCAATGATGGTGGTGCAGGTTGCGGGGGGGATGGTGATGGTTGAGCAGGGGGCGGTGAGGACTTGCGGGCTGCATTTTCCACATGATGATCCTTGGCCATATTGGCCAAATGATGATCCTTGGTTATATTGGTCACATTGGCCACACGATGATCCTTGGCTATATTGGCCACATGATGATCCTTGGCCATATTGACCACAAGAAGGCTGGGAGCATTGAGCACAGTTTGATGAGATCTGAAAACATGGTTTAATTAGAGCGAAGGCTGGAAACTACGAGTAGGTAGGTACTTAATTTCCTAATGTATAATGTTTAGAAAAAAAAGAAAAAATGGAAAATGTCACCGCCTCGGGTGAGACTTGAACTTGCAAATTGGGATACACACCCATTGGTTTACTAACTGAGCTACCACGGAATAGCAGGGTAATTAATATTTTATCGTCCTAAGTCTATGGTAGCCAATGGACGCCTGCAACTCCAGGTGGGTCACATGCGTGTTGCGGACCCATTAAAATCTAGTAAACTCCTGTTTTGAAGAACCCCATACTGTAATATTTCGGAAAAACGTCGATAGGAAACTCATTCCATAACCGCAGCGTCTGCTGTAGAAAATTCCTCTGAAACCGCATGTGACATATCTTTCTCAACCCGTCCCGCTCTAGTGTCATTTTTAAATCCTGATAATCCAATAAAATAAAATATTTATTTACCTGTGGGATAGAAGATACTTGAATATTCTGTTTAGGAATATTAAATGATTGGCCCTTCTGCAGATTCGATCCTTGACACCCGCACCCCTGAGAAGTAATATGAGGATCAATAGGTGTCTTAGTTAAAAATGAATAAATATTATGGGAAAATGGAAAATAATACAGTAAGTGTAACTTACCTACCTACTTACCTCTACCTTCCTTAAATCTAAGTAGGTCCTTGAGGCACCTAGGATGCTGGCGGCATTTCCTCGGTGTATCGGAATGCTGATACGTTGTGCGAGTGCATTGTGTGCATTTTTCTCGAATTTCTCATTTGTCCCCCCCACTTTTTTTAACATGGGTATTTTTATGTGAGATCTACTAGGAATTGCGAGCTCTATCGATTCCAGTAGGAGAAAAAATGTCCATATTATTTCTCAACTTTCATTACTTTCACCATTTTTTCATAGGCTTTGTCCGCCATATAACGGAATGGAAAAAACCTTGAAACCTTTTTCTCTTAGTAGGAATGAAAGAGCTTGCGATTCTGAGTAGAATTCACGTAAAAACAAAATTGGGGGAGAGGGACAACTTTGAAAGAAATTGCCTCGTGGACAAATCCGTCCCAAATTCACGCCTTACATTGACAGATCTGTCCGTCGGATTCACCTGGTGGACACAAACCGGCAGTTAAATCTCTACATGTATGGCCGGTTTATGCCTGATGATAATAACTTACCTGGGACTGTGAGAAAAGTTGTGACAAGGGAATAGCTTGAAGATTACAGCCCTGTCCTGACACCTAGAATATAAAAAATAATACAATTGTAAAGCACGAATCGAATCATTTATTAAATTTAATAAATGTTTCGATCCATGCTTTTTGTTTTTTTTAAGTAGTCACACTACCATATATAAATTATAAATTGAAAGAGATATCATATACTAAAGAAAAAGTGACTAAGGTCCCCGGTGAGCAGGGCTGGGATCGAACCAGCGACCTCCTGCTTTCACATCAGACGCCCTAACCACTGGGCTACACGATGACATGTGATCGGGGATGAAATGTAATCGGGTAGCCCAGTGGTTAGGGCGTCTGCCGCGTTCACAAATTATATAAAGGTAGCAACAGGTGGTCTTATCGCTATAAGCGATCTCTTCCAGACAACCTTAGGGTAGCAGGAGATAAGTTGCAAAAAACAAAAACAAAACGGGTAGTGCGCGAGAAGTATTACAGATAGGAACACTACACATACACTTAACAGAACTATGCATTATTTGCATAAACAACCTAATAAATATAAATACATCCAAATACATTCATATATACCTGACCCAAATAAAATACATACAAATAAAAATTATTAATATATACATATACATACACAATGGCAAATCAAGGCAGAGACAAGTAATGATTCCTTAAAAGGCTTTTGAAGCTCTGGAGAGTTTTAGCACATCTGATGTCTAACGGCAGCGCGTTCCACAGCTGAACTGCTCGAAATGTAAAAGAGTTATTATAAAATTTCGTGGAAGAAGGAGGGGGGACAAGTAGATATTTCCGTGAAGGCCTGACAGAGGAGAGATAAATAAAACGATCTTTAAGATAAGAGGGAGTAGATGGGTTAAATAGAACATTATAAAGAAGAGCTAGAATATGAGAATTACGACGATAACGAATGAGAAGCCACTTGAGCTGGGCACGAAAATTAGAAACGTGGTCATACTTACGCAGGCCAAATATGAGTCTTATGCACAAATTTTGAAGACGCTCCAGCTTATTAAGCTGGTCCTCAGTGATATCAAGATAGCAGATAATGATAAAAAAATGATAAATATCTTTATTTTTCAATTTAGGCACATTACAATGCATTTATGAACGTCAAAAAAAAGCTACTACCGGTTCTATCCCTACACCACAGCCCGAGAAGATTATTACCGGCAAGAAACTCGGCGGGACTTATTTTTTCAAAAGAAATTACAAAAGTAGTAAAAATATTTACAATATGTGGTTCTACAAGAAACCATATCAAAAGAAAATAATGAAACAGAAAGACAAAAAAAAGAATGAACAAAATAAAACAAAATTAAACGGTTTTACACGATATACACATTTGATATGATTCCTTTCGTGAACTGTGTCCTTCACTCTATAAGCAGTACATTCAATTTAATTTTTTTTGATTTCGTAAGTTTCTGGTATTGCATGGCCATGCATGTTTGTCTGTTAAATAGTCCTCTACTGTGTAACATCAAAGATTTTTTCAAATAATTCTTAAGAGCGGGAAGGGGCAATTGCAATGCTTCATCCGGTAACTTGTTGTAGAAATGAATACATGATCCAAAAAATGACTTATATACTTTTCGGACACGACACTTTCTGATAGATTTAGATTTAGATTTATTTATTACGCAATATACGATTACAGTACAAATTACATGCATGTCAATTTATAAGAATCTATATAGCTAGCTAGCTTATTTTTGTTTCTAGTGTTATAGCTAGAGACATCAGAAATTCTATTGAATGAATCTAAGTTTCTAATAACATGAATTATATTATCATAGATATATTGGGATGCTACAGTTAAAATATTAATTTCTTTAAATAGCTCCCTTACTGATGCACGTTTACCTAACTTATATATAAAACGAATGGCTCTCTTTTGTAAAACAAATATAGTCTGTATGTCAGCTGCCTTGCCCCAAACCAGAATACCGTATGACATTACACTATGAAAATAACTATGATAAACTAGGCGAGCTGTCTCAATATTAGTTAGTTGTCTGATTTTTCTAACGGTGTAAGCAGCCGAACTTAATCTATTTGCGAGTGTTGTTATATGCGGACTCCATTGTAGATTTTTGTCCAACCTTAAACCTAGGAACAATGCTTTATCAACTATCTCTAAACATTCACCATTTAAAAGTATTCTAGTATCCACTGGTTTAACATTCGGCAAAGCAAATCTAGCATTAATTCTTTCTTAGCATTAAGTAGCAGCTTATTAATAGTAAACCAGTTAAGTACATCAACTAGTGTGCTATTAATTACATTATAATCGGTAGATTTCCGGTCAACCTTAAATATTAATGATGTATCGTCTGCAAAAAGCACTATATCACATCGGTTCTCTACGACACTTGGTAAATCATTTATATAAACTAAAAACAGGAATGGGCCCAAAATAGAACCCTGTGGCACTCCTAGTTTTACTAAGGCGCCGCTAGACTGTGATTTATTTACAACAACAGTTTGTGTTCTATTGCTAAGATTAAGATTGCTAAGATTAAGACATTAAGTTTAAAGCATTCTCTGACAGACCATAATGTTCTAATTTCAAAATGAGCGTTCCATGATCTACGCAATCAAAAGCTTAAGAAAGATCACAAAATATACCAATTGCATCACAAGAACTTTCCCAAATATTGTAAATATATTTTATGAGTATTGAAGCAGCATCTGTCGTGGAACGTCCATTTGTGAAACCAAACTGATGGCTTGTAAGCAATCTATGTCTGTTGAAGTGCCCTTGTAAATCATTTAACATTAACTTTTCAAAAACTTTACTTAGTACAGGGAGTATCGATATAGGACGGAAATTAGTCATATCACTCGATATCAGCGATGCGATGCTTGATGTCAGCGTAGTCCAATATAGGCAGAAGGAGGGCTAATTTTAATTATCAATACATAATTATTATTTAAATGTTACTCTACTTAACTTATTTATGTATATGAGTGCATTAGTACTTACAAATTGTAGCTGCGGTGATGCTTTTATTCCGTTAACCTAGAGAAAATTATTATTATGAGAAACGATTTTATGTAAAAATAAATTATGTCAAGTGTAAGTATAACATGTGGTCCCAGTACAAACAATCTTGTACAATACTAGTTTTTTATAATTTTTTATAGAGTTTGAACTCAGTAATCATGAAAAATTTAATCAATAAATTTACAATGAAAAAATCAGCGTTACGCAGCGTACCAAAGGCGTGCGGCGCGGAGTAAACAAATCGTTGAAATCTATGGCAGTGTTCTATGTGGAGAAACGTTACGCAATCGCTCACCTGGGCACTCCGATATGTATCAACGATTTGTTTCTTGATGGACGCTCTACACTGCGGGTATATGCGTTTAGCCCCTCGCTCGCACCAGTAAAATTTTGCTTTGGTGCGAGTGAGAGGCAAAAACCCCCGACGTGTGGTGCCTGCTTGACATGTATGATATTTGAAGGTGAAGCGCGCATCGTTCACCCACGTTCAATGCGTCAGAAAAGGATAGAAATTAAAAATTGGGAACATGGAACATCGTAGTGTTGTCCCTTTCTCTTAAATATTTTGATTTGAAAGGGACAACACTATGATGCGGCCAATTTTTAATTTATACCTTTTTCAGTCGCACTCGGTCTTAAGGCATAAATAATTGTACAGATATTAAATTTACAATATTACCTGTGATTGTGATGAACCGCACCCACATGATGATTGGGCCTGTCAAAAATATATCTAAATATACAAAACAGCCGACGTTATTTCACTGACATACAATGCACAGCCAAAACTCTTGACGATGCTCCACTAAATTATTTTATTATTTAACCTTTACGAGGGTGAAAACAAAGTTGAAAATTCTAACGACTTCTGCACAGACGAAGTGGAATAGAAAACTAAAACTACAAACCAACAGCTTAAGTACGTTAAAATGTAAATATACTACACTAATAAAAAAGGACTACAAATTTTATTTGAAAAGCCAAGGTATAGCTATAAATATAGTGTATGTGTGATTAATTTGGTTGTTACCTCTATATTAATATAAAATCAGAGCTGCAAAAATATTAGTATAGAGTTATTTGGAATCATCGTTGATATTTTGATAGCACTTTCTACTAATTTCTGTAATAGATATAATAATATCAGTAACTTATATTTTTTACTATTGCTTTATATGACAATAAATCTGTCCATAATTATAAATATATTAATTACGTTTGACGACGAACACGACGGTGAACAGCCAATGGATTGTGATTGTACCTAAAAAATATAAATAAAACGAATATTATAACGTCTGCGAACGAAAATTATATTATTTTATTTGAAAGAAAAATAGGGATATTTCCTCCGGCGAACAGGATTCGAACCAGAGGCCTCTCTGCTGAACACAGGTCACATCAAAAACATCTGATAAAATAATTTTCATCTTGGTCATACAAATACGCACAATTATGTATTGTTAAAACTGCCAAGAGTAATGATATATACAAATGGATTATTACAAAAAACTAGTCAAGCGTGAGTCCCATTTGCACTTGGCTTGTTTTTTGCACTTGGAGTAAAGAATAAGTGAAAATAAAATCTATAAACCAGTGATCTATAGAGTAGACGAAAGAAGAACGATTCTGAATACCATTGAAATGAGACGCGGAAAAATGATTGGACATTTGATACGACATGACCACTTTTTCACAGCTATTCTGGAGGGAAAGATAGAAGGCAAGAGAGGTAGAGGCAAACCAAGACGAAGCTACATGGACCAAGTGAAGGAAAAAGTAAGGGCCATGTCGTATCAAAAGGTCAAAGCGCTGGCGCAGGACAGAGAGAGCTGGAAGATACTCCACCGACAAGAGTGAAAAACTCTTAAGTTTATGATGATGATGATGAAACCAGTGAAACGCATGGAGAAAAAACATTTAAATAAACAAGTATGCTAAGAAAACTTAATTTAACGTATTGTATTAAAAATAAGTAACTCTGTGGAGTCCAACTATGCTAAGTTTCCTAGATGTTGATAGCAGATTGTGAAAGTGTTAAGTAACGGCATAATATTGAAGTTTGACGTTTAAAATAATTCCTTAAAGTTTGACAGTTAATTTTCTTGGACCAGAAACCTGGTTTGACTATCAACTGAATAAGAAACGCTATTTTCATAATTGTAATTGATTTTGTTCTACATGTACTGCGTAACTCAAAATAAAGAAAAATAAATTGTTTACATTCTGAAAATTTGTGTCGTAATTGTTCCGTAATTTGAGAAAGAAACATACCTTGCAAATTGATAACGCGAGCGCCAAAAGCACTAATTTCCCCGCCATTTTTATTTCAAAAAGATACACGAGCGCCATGACATGTCTTTTTATACATTTTTAGTTTTAGTGCAATGTTACAGTGACATAATTATGAATTGCAAAATTATGATAACATATTTGTTATATTAGGTTACGATAAAACTGATATACCTATAGATTCTTGGAGAATAATGCAATAGGTATATTGCATCGGAATTTTATATCTATTTTTATATCATTAGTTTTGCTAGTATTTTTTTGCAACCCGCCCCGGCTTTGCACGGGTTATTATTATACATAATATAAACCTTCCTCTTGAATCACACTATCTATTAAACTAAACCGCATCAAAAGGCGTTGCGTAGTTTGAAAGATTTAAGCATACATAGGGATATAGGGACAGAGAAAGTGACTTTGTTTTATACTATGTTGATCAATACTGTGAATCGAAAAAAGGAAATTTAATTTCCAATATTGGATGATACAAGAGGCTTGATTATATTAATGTTTTATAGAATAAAAATATAATTTCTCATGAAAACAACATCTAAATCACAGTAACTAGTAATTTATTATTGCTTATAATTTTAATCGCTTTTCATATCATAATTGAACTATTATTGTTTAACAGTTGCGTAACATGGTCTATTATATCCAATGACATAACGAAGCAACGATCGATTTGATAAATAAAAATCAAATTTCATGTTTATCGATAAGGAATTCTATATGAAACGGTAGCGTGATAAAATCATATCATTTTATAATTTTTGTTAGAGTCAAAATGACTCAAGGTTTTCTTAGTTGCTGTCTTCTACAATGGTTTTTCTTCAAGGTAATTAATTGAAATTGATATAAGAGCTTATTAATAGTAATATGTATATAATCATGTCTCTTATATTTTTTTCCTAAATAAATGAGATATTAATATGAAATTTTATAATTGGCATGAAGTTTTAAAGTAATATGCTTCGAACACTGGCAATGTTCCTTAAAAAAACTATAATTTTACTACCTGAGATGATAAAATACCTACTTATGCAACAAAATTAAATTTTATTATTTCAGAACAGAGCTGAGCTCTATAGTTGTTAATAACAAACATAAAAAAGCTTAAAAAAGTATGTTAGTGACTTAAAACAATTGAAAAATTCAAATTACAAATTTACCTAATATTTAGTGGCAATAGCTTGCCACTCCTTATATATTAACATATATATACCTATATATTAATCAAAGCCAACATATATTAACAAAATATAAAAAAACTACAAAAATATTAAATTATGACGACCAAAAATTATGTCAATATTTTAACTATAAAACTCTCGTGAGACTCGAACATATTAAATAATATTTAAAACGGGTCACTCACGTAATTAGTGTAAAGAACGAAACATGTCGAGCGAAAATCGACTAAATTACGTGAGTGACCCGTTTTAAATATTATTTAATATGTCAATATTAAGCATGAGCGTGATGTCTGTAAATTTGATTAACTAATTTTGACTTTTGTTTTAAATAATGCAATTGCTTGGCATCTTATTTCGGGTCATCTTTTGATATCAATATATTTTATAACCTAATATATAATATTACATTTAATTAAAATGTATGCTTTTGTTTACAGGTAGTAACCTCACAGATGGCAGCTACAAAATACATACAAATGGGCAACATGTGTCCAGTACGTCCTAACGTCCCCACTCTGCCCAGTGTGCCAATGCAATACCCCCCCAATCCCACCATCACCTCCCTCCTAAATAACTACCTACCCAACTACCCATCTCTACCACTACCTTTCACAAACCAACCCCCCATGGTACAAATGTCACCACAAATGAATTTACCATCATTTACAAACATACCCCCAATGCCTATGACCCCTCCATTGAACCCCTTGCTCCCCCTCCCATTAAAATCGCCTGCACCAAGCACGTTACTAGACCCAATTGTGATGAATAATCTAGCTATAGCTTTACATTTATTAATACTAAACAACTTGTTAAACCCAGAGCAGGACGCATCAAAGCAAAGTGTTCCGCCGGAAAATCCACCTCAGCCACCAAGCACTCAAACTTGTCCTCAGAATTCTCAACCAGCTCCTACTATATATCCAAGCCAACCTCAAAACTATTTCCCTGAACCTCAAGATTCTCAAACTTTCCCCCCTACCCCTCCAAACTATAAATTCCTAGGCTCTTCTGGTTTTGCCGAGCCACTTCCACCATCAATGCTGGGTGCTTCTGCGCATATGCCATTACACAACAAGGCTCCTAGAAACAGTCATAGCCATAGCCTCAAGTCTCCTTACGAAGCCATTGGTCCTGGGCCTCAAGCACCAGGTCAGGATGTCTTCGCCCAATATGGACCTCAGAATCTAAAAGCGGACTTCCAAAGTCCGTATAACGCTATCATGGCAAGTGATAACGCTAATACGGACTTGTTTAGTATGTTTTAAGTGTTAGGCATATTATTTATTGTTTATTAAATTATTTACAAAATTTACTTTCGGTGTTTTTTTACATAACTTCCTGTGAGTTTGAAGGAGGTTTTTAAGACACTTATACAGGACAAAATTAGGTATCTACTACCGATTTGAACTGTGACTTGTAACCTATAGTTGATTGAGTTGACTCATACTAGAACGGGACGGGACGATCTGTCAATTTCTATAGAAAGCGTCATGTGACATCCGAGAGCTCCGAGCTATCACGTGATTATTTCTATAGAAATTGACAGATTTTCCCGTTCCGCCCCATCCCGTCCCGTCCCGTGCTAGTTTGAGTCATCCTTTCGGACGAGCGAGCTAAGCGAGTCAGTCTTCTCAATCAACTTGGACACTCCGCCGTTTGTGTGTATGTATGTATGTATGTTTGTAGAACGATAACTTTAGTATTGTTGATCGGATCGTCGTGATATTTGGCAGGCGGTTAGGTTCGGTTAATTTTTAATCAATCTGCCTATAAGAGCTAATCGAACGAGCGAGCGAAGCGATCGCTCTCCCAGTCTACTTGGACAGTCCGTCGTTTGTATGTATGTAAATTTGTCAGTTTTTAAGATGCGATCAATATAACTTTTAAGTTAAAATATGCGCACAATCGGCCAAGATATAGGAGTTGGGAGTTCACGTTAGTTAGGGGCGAAGTACTCGTTTAAAACAATCTGGATTAAGAAGACTACGATTATACACTTTAGCTAGAGCTTTACCCGGCATAAATGTGCCAAAAATGCTACTACGCTTACCACGTAAAAATAAATAAATAAATAAATAAGGCTCAATTAGGTCTGTTGGTGAGTAAGATCGCCAGAGCTCCAAGAGGATTCACTGTGTTGACAGCTGGGGACCCACGGAGCAAAGCTTGCCCGTTTAGCTGTCAACACAGCCAATCCTCCTTTTTTTAAAGGGTCGGCAACGCGCATTTAACACCCCTGGAATTGCAGCCGTCCATAGGCTACAGTGACTGCTTACCATCAGGCGGGCTGTATGCTTAATTGTCACCGTCGTAAGAATAATAATAAGGCTTGTGTTATGGGTACTAGATGACGATATAATATGAGTGGATTTTTTATTTCGTTGGCGTCTTTTTTTTGCGTCAGATTTAAATGAAATTTGGTAGGTAGGTAGAGTTTCTTAATCTACACCATCTTATCTTATCTTATCTTATCTAATCATAAGAATTTAGTACTTTTAAACTATTATACGCTTTTTATTGGTATTCAAAATGTAATATTTGTTGTGTTTTATATTATCAGAATCAGAATCATTTATTTGCCATAAGTATACAAATATACATGCAAATATACAGTTAAAATAATATATAGTTTATTAGTTATAGTTTCTATTCACTATCGTCAATAAAAATTAACAAATCTAGTGATTGGCCCATGACCATGACCATGGTATAATCATTGGCAGGGCCAATAAACACAAAGTAAAATTATTGGCATGCCAATCATTGTACACTTGGTATGCCAATATTTGTACCCTGGGGGCCAATGATTGTACTTTTGTCCCATTTTTTGGTTTTTGCATTATATTTCACAATGGGTTGAAAATATATTTTATGGTTGTGATTTATTCCAATTCTCAACATTTCTAGGGATAACTTGTCATCAAAAGTTTTACTATTTAGCATAAGAATCACGTGATAGCTTGGAGCCCTCGGATGTCACGTGGCGCTTTCTATGAAAATTGACAGATTTTCCCGTCCCGTTCCATCCCGTCCCGTTCTAGTGTGAGTCATCCTTTATTGAGCTTACCGAGGGGCTACGAGTATGTCGATTTGTGTAAGATGGTCCTACAATATTTATTTGTTATAAAAAAAACTGAAAATCGTAAAAGTTTAAATAAATATTTATTTATGTAATGTTTTTTCCCATTTCATATACCTACATCAGCGAGAAATATATTGCTATGAAATATGATGACATGCATTTCTATGTAAATTACGTCAATCAAAACATTGCATCTTTCCAAGTAAAGTAGAAAAATTATGTCACGTAGGTAAATGTGTGTTAGCGTGTCAAAACTTGATAATTATTCTTCTCTTCTTCTTTCTACCAATTGCTCGGCTTATGCCATCAGGGAGCCTGGGATCCACTTTGGCAACTATTCCCAAGAGAGCGTAGACGAAAGCGGCTGCCACCTGACGTTCCGACCCAGAGGGTAAACTAGGCCTTATTGGGATTACTCCGGTTTCCTCACGATGTTTTCCTTCACCGAAAAGCGATTGGTAAATATCAAATGATACTTCGTACATAAGTTCCGAAAAAGTCATTGGTACAATCGAGTTCATATTGCATTTCCAATGCTTCAAAAATATCTGTACACCCTTAGGACATCGACAATAGGGTGTAAGTGTTTACATATTATGCATTCAGCTGCTCAGATATTTATGAACCTGACTGTTCATTTTAGTTCATTCACATTTACATTATTTTGTTTTGTAAGCAATTATTTATTTCTAGATTATTATCTATGTCACAACTATGCGGCATATCTTATCTAAAATTTCAGAAACATTAGGAAAACATTACATTTTACCCAACATTATACTATATATGGTCTACTGTTTATTTTTTTTGGCATTCATATTCCTTTATTCGAAACTGATTTGTAGGAAAAACATGGCTTCTAAAAGAGTTATTTTTGCCTGTGTTGTTCTCGCCATTTTTGATGTAAGTAACTTACTTTACTTCACTTGGGCTTATACTTTAAAATCTACGCAAGAAGAATCAATCCACCCAATGTGGGCTATGGTGTCTCTGACCGAGCTTTCCATCCAGGGTTTGATTTCAAACCGAGCATTTTTTACCATGGGACCAACACTAAAGGAGCTAATTTTCTTTTATAAATTTCGGAATTGTGTGTTTTTTTACGCCCTTAAAATCATAATTTCTTGTAGTAAACCAGTCAATTATACACTTTTCACTTATTTAGACTAGACCAGCCGACACTAATTTTGCGGACATACATATTATTCTTTTCTCTTTGAATTTTGTCTCGTTCTAACGAACATATTTTGTCAAAATGACGGATAGGGACAAACAATCAATGTCATTTTCGATTTACGCCTCGACGTTAATATGATGGCATTGATGGCGTACAAAAGTGACATTCTAAAGATGACAACATTGTTTGAGCCAATTAATCTGCTACATTACTGCGAGAAAACTACATTCTATAATTTAGAACTTTGACAAAGAAATAGACACTTTCTATAATTTAACGCGTGTAGCGGACTTTTTGTTGTACACGTATATTATTTTCGGAGATATAAAAAAAAACTATCCGAAAGGCTTTCGTCAGCAAGTAAGTTTAAAAGCAACATCTTTATTCTGAATCACAATATCTTTTCAGGCCAGTACAGCCCAGGTCATCAAGAACATGCTGCCAAACTGCGGTTGCGGAGTTGACGTCATCCAGAACCAGGTTCTTTTGAACCAGCCGGGTCTCCTGAACCAGCCGGGTTTCCTAGCCCCAGGGGTACTGCAGCAAGGTCTGATAGGCCCTGGACTGGTTGGCAATGTGCTACCTGGTGTGGGGGGAGTGATTAATGGTGGAATTGTGGGACAGTATGCTGTGCCTGGCACTAACATTATTCAGGTAAGTCGGGTATTTACCCAGCAGTGGGACACCAGAAAAAATGACTGTTTTAATGTGACTATCTTGGCCTTGGTGCAGTCTGCGACGTCCGCCATCATTCGTATATCCTTTTCCCATTTACTTGGGGTTGGTGCATCATGCTTACTTAACATCAATACGTCACAATACAATAACTCTTTATTGCACCTCAAAACAACAAAAATAACACAAACTGGTATAGATTACACATGAAAAAGAGGCAAACAATAGGCGGTCTTATCGCTAAAGAGCGATCTCTTCCAGACAACCTTATCGGTTATAACCTAACTCTTTTCTTTTCATATTATATGTCACACCGTAAGGTTTATTCACCTTCTTAAGTTTGCTGCATTAAGGGTGACTCACACCTATCCGATCCGACCCAGGACGATCTCTCAGTTTCTATAAAAAAACTACACGTGACTTCCGCGGCTCCGAGCTATCACGTGATTCTCTTAATAGACACTGACAGACCATCCCAGATTGGATATGTGTGGGTCATCCTTTATCGTGAGCAACGTCTTGATATTTTTTGAAATCCTTTCTGTTCCATTAAGAAATTAATCAAGGACATTGGCAGGTACCATCGCACGGTTCTAGAGAATAGTCACGTTGTAATAGGATCTTCATTCCAAAATTTCAAATCGATTTTAATTATTCTTGTTAATTCAAAATCTCCAATTAGATTTTGGTTCTGAAAAAGAATACTGGATTTTGGTGTTTCTTTAAGCAACAGCACCTACTATTATTAACTTAATATGCTTTTTTAACGTATTTTTAAAGCCTGGTTTTCTGTCTACAGGATAATTCCGTGGCCACCAACTTAGCCAACACCCTCCAGCTGCTGCTCGTCTCCAACTTGCTGTCCAACACGCTGCCCAACACGCCCGATGTGGCCGTTCCCGTCGCGGGGCTTGGATGCAACCCTTACGCCTCGGGGATTTCTTACTTCTGCTAGGCTAGACAGTTTTTTTAATAAAAATGTTTTGTTATATCTACGGGTTTATTTCTTATAGTTCCTCCTTAAGGTTGACTCGCTCTAGAATGACGCGGGACAGGAAAATGTCTTAATTTCTATAGATATTGAGTGAGTGAGATCACTCGATACTTTCTGTAGAAATTGACTCATTTCACCACACTGTAGCATTACCTTTCATTCTTGCGAGCTTTGGATTCATTTAGCTTCGTATTCACTCTATTCCTAGTATCTATCTTTAATTTCATAGTATGTTCATGATCTTTTATAGTTGATTAAACTGCACTTTCTCGATCCGAAAGAATCTTGGTATTAACTTCAATACGTCAAATCTTCCACACAATGGTTTAACCTAAAATCTCCTAGCGGCTTACTGGCTCACATGTATATCGTTCCTCCATTTCAAGGATTACAGGTTATTATCATAAAATTCTTTATAATTGTAATGTTTTTCCCAGTTTTTTTACACTTTTTGATATATGTACTCATTTATTAGTATCCATGGTTACATTCTTTGTTGTATCTTGTCAATTCTAAAAATCTCTACCATACAGTTTAGGTTTTCTACATTTAAATAAGTTCATTTTATACTTAGGTATTACTAGTACTTTGTAAATATTTAAATTTAACAGAAGACAATATTATTCAAATTTAAATTCAAGAATTCTAGATTCTCCAACGGGCTATATAACATTGGCATCCGTCGACGGCAGCAGTCTTTTGTCAGCTCTCGCCATGAGCAAGTTCGAAAATAGTGGCCTGCCTTAGGCCCCGCACTCTTAAACGACCACCCTTCTTGGCCCTCTTCACATACTATTCTTCGGTGGCAATCTATCTTCCAGCAAGCTACCCTACCGCTGCTTGTTGGCCCTACCGGCATCTTCTACCGGTACCTTCGGTTGACAACACTCGGTGCGGGCGATTCTTTGCCGCCCGCGGTCTTCTGCGCCCTGAAGACACCACTTCTGGTGTTCCGTTTCGGTGCGGGCGTACCTGCGCTGCCCGAACCTACCTACACCATCTGCTTGCAGGACCAACCAGCGCTACTACTGGTGCCCCTCCTTGGTGTGGGACTTACGCCAACCGGAATTACTTCGCCCGCTGCTGGCTTTCCCCTCTACGACCTACCATAGTGACCATTAGGTACTAGTTATAGCTGAAAATAAAGAACCCTATCCCAATTTATTCAACTTTCCTTTTCTTCCTTCACTCTCTCTTCAAACTTACGTATTTACCTACAGGCCAGTTGCGGGAAAATACGTAACTTAGCCAACACCCTCCAGCTCCTACTCGTGTCCAACTTGCTGTCCAACACGCTGCCCAGCACGCCGAAATATAGCCCTGTTTATCAAATGCTTGTAACTCGTAAAGCGCGCGGATGTGTCTGTATACTCCTTTCATTAGATAGGGTTAGTTAGATATTGTTTTACAAGCTACAAGCTTTTAATAAGCGGGCTTCTGGCCGTGACTGTCGTAGGCTTGGTTGTCTTTACCCCGCAGAGCTATCATGCAAGATTTTTTTCAAAAAAATTATGATAATGGGGCTGGTTTTATTTCTTATGCTTGTCCCCCCTTAAGGATGACTCACGCTAGAACGGGACGGGACGATCCGCCAATTTCCATAGAAATTGACACATCGTCTCATCGCTCCGGTCCCATCGCACAAGTTCAAGGCTCCTTATGGTAGCAGTAGCCCTATATCTCGATAACATACACTGTAAAAGTGTAAACGTCATAATTTAAACGTTTAAACTAACACTTTAAACTTTGCCAGTTAATTTGCTTGTAAGTGATAACTTGGTTTGAATCCAGAGACAGTATCTCGCGTTTGATAACGACCACTATCATGGTTTAATCCAAACAGAAAATGAAAGACGTCTTTCTCGCCCGCGAGATACCGTAAAAGCATTCTTCTCCTAGAGCTACTCGTACGGACAAATTAAAAACAATTACATTTTGATTGAATCTTTATTAAACCAATTTTTCTAAAAAGATGTTAATGTTTCAAATCGGATTTTACTAGCGCTTCGAAACTAAATCTAGAGAGAAGAAACGCCGCAAGAAACTCTCCATTTTCTTTGTTATGGCACCCCTCCATCATATATATCTTAACGAAATGAAGACACGCGTATTTACCTGAATCGATAAATTACTTACAAATTACATTAAAAATAAAATATAAATGTTTGCAGACGATTTAATTTCAATAAAGTCTCATGTAAGATTCTGTTGATTTTAAGACAACTAGTAATTTTTAACATCACTCGAAATAGAAGTTTTTTGGTGTTTATATTGTTTTTAAGTGTTTATGAGTAAAATTAAAATGTATGATCAAATTCAAAGACCTATCAAAGAGATTCAGAGACGCCACATGAGATGAGACCCAAGAGCTGGCCTTTAAGGTGGGAGTACGCTCTTTTCTTGAAGGTTTGAAGGGATTTTATATTAATTTTAGTTTAGTTATACTTTTTGGCACTGCTGTATGGAGCAGAATGTTGGCCAGTGAAAGAGACAAATGTACAAAAGCTCCACACAACAGAAATGAAGATGCTCCGATGGTCGGAGGCGGTAACAAGACTTGACAAGGTTAGAAACGCACATTCGTGGAACCTTCAAGGTAGCCCCTATTCAGGAAAAGCTGAAGGAATATCGTTTACGATGGTTTGGGCACGTCATGCGGAGAGATGATGACTATGTAGGAAAGAGAGCACTTCACCTGCCTGAAAAAGCGAGAGGCAGAGGCCGGCCCCCTTCGACGTGGTGGACCAGTATGACAAGCCTGTTAACGAAGGAGGAGCTTCCTGACCCGACAACCCTAGACAGAATGTCATGGCGCAGAAAAATTAGGAGAGCCGACCCCACCTAATGTGGGAACGAGCAAAGGTAAAGAAGAAGGAGTTTAGTTATACTTTTAGATTTCAATTTTTATAAAGTTTTAATTAATTAATTTTTTTTCGATTTTTAACCGGATGATAAATTATTGATGACGATGGCCGCAGATACACACCTCCACCATTTTGCCACAGTGTGGACACACATGCTTCGGGGCGTCAACCACAGAAGTAACATCAACCACGGGACAGATACACAACCCAATCAGACGACCACAATGAGGACATACAGATTGAGGACTGTTATCCTGGTTGGCCGTAGCCTCAGTGCTAACCTCAGGGGTGCCACAGATACATTGCTCAATTGAGCGGTTACATTTAGGGCATAATTCTACGCTACTTTCCTGGTTGACTGCAGTTTCTGTGACGGCAACCTCCGATAGGTTACCACATTTACAAAGCTCAAGTGAGAGGCCGCATTGAGGGCAAATTTGGGCTTCAGGTAAGTTGGTTGCCACGGCGGAGTAACCCTCGGTTACAGCAACAGCGGCGTCGCGAGCGCAGGTACACAGGTGGATTGGGCGACCACATGGACCATATTCCTGAACCGTAGTGACGGTCTCTACAGGTTGGTTGTCCTTCTCGATTACGGTTTCGGTGACGGTGACTTCCGAGGGTTCTGGGATAGCTTGGGAGTGGGCATTCTAAAAAAATGGTTATGGAATTATAGTTTCATTGTTACATAAATATTATAAAAAAATATATAATTTAGGTATGTTTTTGAGATGAAAACATATTTTGTAAAACACTTTATGTTATTATGTAATGAAATGTCGAATTTCCATGTCCCTTACTCGAATTGAACCTACGGTCAACGATTTAGTATTTATTTAAGACTGTATTTATTTTTATACACAATCATCTGTGGATGTAATTGTTGGCTGGTAGAACCTGCTTTAAGGTTCTATTAAGCATTATTGGCATTAGCTCTGCCATTAAAAGTTTCTTGTAATACAATCAATAGTAATACAAAATTCATAAATAACATTGTTGCAAATTTAATAATGTTTTGTGCTGAATGAAAAAAAAAATAACATACCTGACAAAATGCCTGAAGACAAAGAAGGAGAACAAATCGGTACATCATATTAATAATTCTTTCAAAAAAAGAATATATAAAACCAATTACAATATGAAAACCAAACATAAAGTGTGTCAATAGTAAACCGCTTATATTTATAGGTTACATACTACTCGTATCTATTAAACAGGTTAAGCAATAGTTCTAATAAATTTTAAGAAAATAATACCTTACAACATTTGTCACTTAATACAATTATGTCTTTTTTTGTATTAATCTGATGTCAAAAACGATGTAAGTGCCTAAACTATTAAAATGCTATTATACTATGAAAGGAATTATTATTATCTATAGGTATTATGTGAATAATGGAATTGTAAAACAGTAAATAAGCACGAAATTCTTTGTTCATTATGTTTATTTAACACGTGCTTTTTAGTAAATTAGTCAAGTCAGTTGAGTAATTAAGTGATTATATCATAGTGTATGACGAGTCATTATCAAACTGTATCAATAGACACAATATACACTTTTTTTTAACTAAAATAAATACGTAAAGAATTACGAATTAGGGAAAAAAATATTTTTTTACAATCGGCGACAGGTCGCCATTTTGAATTTCCTGATATGAATCGTCAAACTTGCTCCTCTCGATTGATTACTAGAGTGCCATGAAGGAACAAAAATACATATAAATAACAAACGTTTTTGGCGTGAAAAAGGTTAAATTATAGCCAAAAATTGATAGCAATGAGAACTGGGTCAAGCTTAAAACTATATTTGTGAGATTACACTTTTCACGGTGGACTTTTCAAGGGTTAAAGGGCTATAAAGGTCAATTTTCTTATTGAACCCTTATCCACATTAAGCGGTACTCCTTTTGCATTTGTTTGTTTGACGAAAATCGTGACTAAATAAAATAAAATAAAAGATTGACTTTACAATTTAGCTGAACACATTTTCTTTCCTGTGGTCAATTGTTAACAGTTTGCGGACATGTAGTAGTAGTAGTAGTATATATCCAAAAAAATTACCAAAAGTAGTAATGAACAATTTAAAGATAATAATCATTATAGATACTGCAACCACTGCCTACAGATGGTACAACAAGCAATGCTAGAGGCCCTCGTAGGTAATAGCTGTCCAAGAAATGGAGCCTTACCATGACGTCTTAACGCGAGCCAGTTTAGGTTCTTATCCGTGCTCAGTTCTATGGCAGCGACTCGGATTAGGTCCTAAACTGAATCGCGTTAAGACGTCATGGTAAGGCCCCTGGTTGGCTTAGGACAGGAGCACCTATTTACTGCGTAAAATCATAACAAAAATGACAAGATATGTATGTATAAAAAGCAATTTATTACCAAAATTAAAAAACTTTAGAAAATATAACCACAACCACCGCAGCCACAACCACCGCAGCCACAACCACAGTAACCACCGCAACCACCGCAATCGCACCCAACTAAACCAGGTACAGCGAGCGTACCCAGAGATCCTAGTAATGGTTGACCAAGTATTCCTGGTTGTCCTAGTAACGGCGATCTTAGCAACAACTCGTTGTTAGGGAGGGTGTTTCCAAGGAGGTTGCTCACGATGAGAAGCTGCAGGGTGTTAGCTAGCTCATTGGCTATGGTGTCATCCTGTAAACATTTAAATGATTGGAAAATTATTACTAACAAAGCTTTTATTTAGAGCGTTTTCGTTTTGTGGTTGTTTTGAGAGATTACATGACGGTTTTTATAGAAATGGACACATAGTCCCAGGTTAGGCCTAGCCTAATTCTGTTCAAGGATCACTCACGCTAGAACGGGAAGGGACAGGGCGGGACGGGATGATCTATAGAAAGTATCAGGTGATAGCTCGGAAGTATATAACCGAGGTTACTTGACGTTTTCTATAGAAACTGACAGATCTGCCTGGGCCGGTCGCGTCCTGGCTTGTTCTAGTACGAATCATTCCTTAGTGTGTCTAGTCTATGTTGCACATGCTAAAATAACTATCTGAATTTTGATATCCTTATGAAAATGATAGAAAAAAAACTTTTATGTATGGTATGTCTTCGTGTTTGTCAGCTACGTAAGGAGCTGTTAACTCTTGTCAATTTTTAATTCGGCATAGCTTCATCAAGGCTAAACTTACGTTTGGGGGAGAGGGCTAAATTCACTTTCAACCCAACTTCAATTGGCAGGGCTGGTTGGCGGTCACTTGCGACTAGCAACCGGATTTGGGAAAGTTGATGTTCTTAGGAAGAAAACCTTATACTGCGGTGCCGAGGAGCTTTCGTGTGTCGGGTTATCCGACTGCTCTCCTCTACAGCTCGCATTCTACACCCAATTCTCGTGAAAATTGTGACTATGGTTACATGAACTAGTAGTCATGTGTTTTGAAAAATGTTTAAAATGTTCACAGGGACAGTAATTTATTACGTATCTGGATGATATTTGTACTCGGTATACCACAGGAGGCACCACAGTCACAAGGGGTGCCAACGTTAGCTACTGCTGGGTAGGTTGTCTGGAATTTGCAGTTGGCACGATTGCACGTAGCTTTCCTGGGAAACTTGTCAGGACATGAAAGAAAACCTTGACAAACCTGAATGCTTGATACAGCGTTGGCGAATGTCTTTTTTAGCTTAGGTAAAAATGCTTTAGAGTGTCTGGCTATCCGACTATCTGACCGACTGCTTTCCTTTACAACTCGCATTTCTCACCCGATCCTCGTGAAATTTTCTGAATTTGTTGTTTTGTGTTTTGAAAAATGTTTAAAAAGTTCACATTGTCAGTACATGGGGTAGTAACGTTGGTAACTGCTTGGTAGGTCACCTGGTATTGGAACACTGGCTGGCATGGCTGCACGTAGCTCTGCTAGGCAATCACTTGAGAGTGCTTGTGAGAAAACCTTATACAAACCTGAATGATAGTTGACTGAGCGTTAGCCAAGATATTCATGTCAGCCTGAAAATAATGACTTTCTTGTCTCCGGGTGTTTTACGTCTGTTCTCCTCTATAGATCGCATTTGTTGCCCGATTCGCGTGAAATTTTGTGAGCATTTAATAATAGTTGTACTCGGTACACCATCAAAGGTAACGTGCTAATAATTCGTTCGTATTATCTTTAATATGTACCTGAATTATAGTTGTACACGGTAATCCACAGGAGGCAACACAGTCACAAGGGGTAGCAACATTGGTAACTGCTGGGTAGGTCGCCTGGCATTGGCACACTGGCTGGCATGGTTGCACGTATTTCTGCTGGGCAGCCACTTGGCAGGGCTGGTTGACGGTCACCTGAGGCTGGCACCCGCACTTCGGGAAGTTGATGGCTTGGGAAAGGGCGTGCTAAAAAAGTGATTAGCACTAAGGTTACATTTTTAACATTGTTGTTACGTTGTCTGACTCTATCTCAAGAGCCGATAAAATTTAGTATGATACACAGTATTGCTTTTGCTGCTATAATAATAAATCATCGGTAAATAGTAAAATGTATAAAGAAAACAAAGTAAAAGATAAATAACATAAAAATTAAGAAAAACATACAGTATAAAAGCAAGTAACAAAAATTAGTCTAGTTCTCACAACTCTTTTTTTGCACTTAGCCTTTCTAACCTAGTTTTTTGCTAAAGAACGTTTTTGTTAAAAAAACATCAAAAACATACCTGTAAAAACAGCACTTGCACACATGCGAAAAAAATAAAGCGATGCGCCATTTTTCCAAAGAAAAAAATATGCCTATAAAATGTGTCAGTAGAACTTTGACACTTATATTTATAGGTTGCCTATATAACAATTTGCGCCATTTTTAGTATCATATTTAGTAGTAATATTTGATAATCCACAATAACCGAACTTACAATAACCGACACTTACGTCAAATAATGCTGTGTAAGTATTTAATTGACGTTTTAAAGGTTGTAAGCGCCAAATATGTTTAGATTTCATTTTTATCTATTTGTGTTACTAGTAAAATTGTACAATGTGTCAGAAATGGCGAAATGCTTACCTAAGCTACTTAGTAATGTTGATTATTATTGCGAAAATACCTATTGGTTGCAATGTCCGATTTTGTAGATTAAAGATAATTTGATTATTACGTACTCTCTTAAATTAGGCGTTTTGTACATTGACTTTATCTATATTATTTGGTCAGACTGCGCCTATACTCCAATTTTTAATTAAAAACTAGAATCTAACCTCAATTACCCACTTACATATTATTCATATTCACATTCCTTTAATCATAAAATAAATAAAAAAATCTTCTTTTATTTGCGTTAAAAAAACTGTTAAGGTTTAGTAGTTGTAACTTTTTTGCATTGAACAGGCCATACTAATAAACTAATGCTAGAAAAGCCCATACAAGAAAAAAATCTTGTAATTTTTTTCTATTTTTTCCTTATCAGTTTACGATACTGACTATGCCCTTAAGGATCGGAGCATTTTTATTACAGCCTGTATATTTTGGCAATCACGGGAACAGCTCTGATGTCGATGAAAATAGGTAAAATAAATAAAATAAATATTCCGGGACAATTTTACACATATCGACCTGCCCACGGTAAGCTCAATAAAGCTTGCGTTGTGGGTACTAGACGATGATATATATATATATATATATATATATATATATAATAGGTACATGTGTATGTATAAATACTTAAATATTTAGAAAATATCTATATATCAGGAACAAATATAAGTGATAAACACACAAATAAATGCCTTAGTCTGAATTCGAATACGGCTACTACTACTACTACCAACTAGGCTAGGAGGTAAAGATAGTTTTTGGGGCGCATAATCCTTCTTGTTATTTTTCTTCTTTCTAGGGTTTTTTCGCTTATAAATGCCACGGCTTAGGGCTTATTAAGGATGACTCACACTAGGGCGTGATGGAAAAATCTGTCAATTTCTATAGAAAGCGATACGTAACATCCGAGGGCTCCGAGCAATCACGTGATTTACGTGAAGAGATACGAGTATATGGGCACAGCGGATGCATATCGTTTAGTGTGGTAGGGCACAGCACAACGAATGTCGTCTCGCTCAAATCTGGAGCAGAGCCCATCTGGGGAAGTACCTCCACCTTGCAGAAATCCGCAGTTTAATAACACTAGACCCTACTCATAGTGTTGTGTTTCTGTTGGTGAGTAAGGGCGCCAGAGCTCTAAGAGGATTCACTGTGTTGACAGCTGGGGAACCGCGGAGCAAAGCTTGCCCCTTTAGCTGTCAAAACAGCGAATCCTCCTTTTTTTAAAGGGTCGGCAACGCGCATAATATATAGCACCCCGGAGTAGCAGGCGTCCATAAACTACGGTGACCGCTTATTATCAGGCGGGCTGTATGCTTGTTTGTCACCGTCGTAGTATTAAAAAAATCTTTCTATATAAATTTACAGATTTTCCCGTCCCGCCCCGTCCCGTCCCGTGCCAGTGCGAGTCATCCTTTAGTCCGTTTTCTTCATGATGTTTTCCTTCACCGAAAACCGATTGGTTAATATCAAATGATATTTCGAGCATACATTTTGAAAAACTCATTGGTATAAGAGGCGGCAGGATTTGAACTCTCAACCTCAGGATTAAAAGTCTCACGTCTTACTGCTGGGCCAACCAAAGATCTAGCCAGGTCCTATCGCTAGAAAACCGCAGGTTCTCGATTTTTTTCGGTTTTTACGAGATTTGCTTGGTGTACCAGGTTAGGTACGTGAAGTGACATAACACTCAATACGTACCTTGCTGTTACTACACATTAAGTAACTTTCACATATTGATTAGTTATTATATATTTTGCAATGATTACCCAGTAATATACATAATATTGGTTATTTATCGTAGAAAGATAAAAAATGTTAGAAATATGAGTCGTTTTGGCACTTTGGAACATTTGTGTCAGTGTGGTGCATAATGGGGGTTCCCCTGGACACATTACTTACTTTTCTTGTATGTCAGGTAAGAATTCGGAAATATTTATTTGATGAAACAAATTATGAAACTCTATTTCGATTTCTTATAATAAACGTCTCAAAGTCTATCCTTTTTACATTTGAAATCAATTTAAAACAAATTTATTTTTAAATTTGCGTCCTAAGACTTTTAAAAACATTATTTCAGTTAGATACTTATAGTAATAAATGCCAAAAACATTACAATAACTCTTATCTTATATCCCAGAATAATAATAGCAACATATCTAACAATTTCATCTTAAATCTTGGTATTAAACTGTATTGTTTCATTATCTTATGTATTGATGGCAAAAACAAACCTTCGTGTTTTACAGTTTAAAATCAAACAAGAAACCAATAATATCCAGACAACGAAAAAGAGAATTTGGTTTACCGTATCTTTTGAAATACCTTCCTTTACCTATGTCCATTGTCAGTTTACAAATAACGACTACTTGTCTTGAATTTGCAGATACTTCTATCCGGTCCAATCGCTGGTTTACCTTTTGCAAGTATATCAGCCATACCATCATTGTCATTGGAAACACCGTTGAATGACGAATCATCACATACCACAATCTTAGTCAACAATGAAAATGTCCCACGATCAGCTCTTACTTCGCCGTCCAAGAACTTTCAGCTTATCATCGGTTTACCCCTTGGAGATGAGAACTATTTATTACAAACTGAACCTAACTATGAAGAAATTACAGATGCATTGAACAAGAATTTTCCTTCATCTATTCAACCAATTATTTTACAAAATCCAGTTTCTAGACCAATAGTTAATGATGTCAATTTAGATATTACTACTACTACCATTACATCTATCCCAAAGGCTATTACAGATTCTTTTACCAATGGCTTTAAGAGGGATTCACGTGACATATCAGTATCATCTGAAGAACTGTGTTCATCAAATTCAAATTTGCGTTCTACATTATCCACTGTTCCATCACCTCAACTTATATTTCCTAGTGCTAAAATTCCTGTAAATTTAACGCGGCTATCTGAACAAATACGATGCGATTCAGAAGAATTCGGCAGTTTCTCGAACAGTATAGAATGTGATTGTACATTATACGGTCCTAAATGTTCAGCATCATTCCCAAAGACCTATTCTGATCCTGATATTGCATTCAACAGTGTTGATAACATGGCACCCTCTTTTGTAAACTTGAACAATTTTGTAAATACTCGACAAGGTATGCAAAGTTGTTCAAAATCATTCGTAGAAAATCAACCAAATAAAATAACAAATATCTCTCCTTCTGATATGATTCGGCTCAATAATAATTTAATGAAAGCTAAAGCAATGCAAAAGAATGGCAACTGCGACAATTTCGATGGAACAAGTAAGGACTTGGTGACTGAGTACCAAAATGTGTTAAGAATACGGAATGATGTGATACCAAAAATGCTTTCAAATAATGTAGTCGCGAAATCTACTGTACAAAATAATGTTGATGACTACCAGGGATGTCCGCAACTTGAATCAGCTGCTATTGAAAGCAGTAAACCTTTTATACAAAATAATAATTGTGAGCCTATTAATTTAAAACGTGTAAATGCAGAGGTACCAGTGGCATTCAATAATATAGCTCGAATGACCAAAGACAATAAAAATGACTGTAACAATAATAACCAAGGCTGCCCTCAGTTGACATCAATTCCAATATATAGTCAAGAATCTCTTTTAAATAAGCAAGCAGCACCTTTAGCAAACAATAACATTGCCTGCCCTCAGAACGAAAATAATATTTGTATTGGTCAATTTTTGAATCAAAATAATCAAGGTTGTCCACAATTACTTGCAATTGCACAGAACGCTTTATATCAGAAAAACAACAATGAGGCTAATATAAATATAATAAACGAACAGAACTGCAATTGTGCAAACCTAAATAATAACTGTAATTGCATTCAAACGCCTACACCAAATGACAATCTAGCACAAGCATTAAAAATAATAAATCTTGCAAAAATAAATCAAGCCGAATCTCCATCTACTTCTATTAATATTCTGCCATTTGGTGAAACATTACTTGACGGTAAGCCAATAAGTAATAACTTTTTTTCCACAGATTGTATTTCATGTCCTCAACAACTTCCAACTTGCGCATGCACTGACTCATGTAACTCAAATAACTTTATAACAATCCAGGATTATTCCGCGCCGCTGCCAATAACACCACCATCGGTTTCATGTTATCCTGTTCAAACTTCAGTACAAAGCCCCACAAACGTTATGTTAGCTCCATCAGTGAATACAGTT
Source organism: Lathronympha strigana (assembly GCA_949128165.1). Classification (NCBI taxonomy): domain Eukaryota; kingdom Metazoa; phylum Arthropoda; class Insecta; order Lepidoptera; family Tortricidae; genus Lathronympha; species Lathronympha strigana. Next base: position 7,215,944 of record OX421926.1, on the reverse strand, counting down.
AACACTGTTTCTCCTATAGTAAGAAATATAGCACCTTCTGTGCCTAATATTGCAATGACAAACACTCAATGTCCTCAACAAATTTTTCAACCCTTCTTTTTCAATCAAGACTCATGTTGTAATAACAATATCCAGTCTTTGAATTCCATAATCTCTTCTAATTTTATCCCAATTCAATCACTATCTCAAACTTCAGACGTAAATAGCTTGCCGTCGTCAACAATAAGTTTCTCACCTTCCTTATCTTTTTCTGATGCTTTTATATCCCCTGTTTCTAACTTGCCCTCAGTATGTACATCTATGCAACCAATCACTGCCTCCTCATATCCTTTATTAACTTCTACTCCAAAACAAGCTAATTTATCAGGAGCTTCAGCTGTATTTTCGCCTATAAACAACATGGTAAATTCTTTCACCAAAAATATTCTACCAACATTAATTTCTAATAAGTTACTATCTTCGCCTTCTTTAGCACAACTTCCTCCAGTAAACCCTTACGCTAACTTTATTACAGAATCCCCGGCGTTATCAATTTTACCTTTATCTGATATACCAATTGCTTGTAATGAATATGTACCACCAATATGTAACTCAATAATACCTATATCTTCTTTCAACCCTAATCTATTTTGTGTTGAATCAAATCCCTGTGATTCCTGTGTCCCATATGCGTTATCAATGAATGACTTATATTATCCTGAAGCTTCATATATGTTACCGTTTGCATCAGATACTTCTTCTTTCTGTGGATCTTTGTACCCATCAACGGTTTTAACACAGGCGTCCTCAGTGATCAAACTTAATAATATATTAAATATGTGAAGTTACAGGATTCTAATGTTTTTTTATGTCAATTGTTGACGATGATGTTTGATATATACTTGCTTAAATTATAGTAACATTTACACAGGACAGAGATTAACTGTATTTTTACTATAAGTATCGAAATGTTATATAGTTTTAAGTTGTTACTTATGCATTAAAAGAATATAAAATACTTTTGTGTTTTCATTTCTATGTCATAGTACAATTAGTAGGTATAAGCGTAATAACATATTTAATAGAATTATAAACGTCACGTGCACAAACGTGATCTCCGAGGTATGACATAAGAGTAAAAGTAAATATATTAGCAATATTATACAATCAGCTACAAATATGCATACTGCCAAAGTGCCAAAAATATACAGGTCTTTATTGCCTGAACATTAAAGTCGTGTATATATATGTCGGAGACAGAAGTCATTAGTACGAGACTTCGATTGACTACGAAACGCAAGCGCCGTGTTGGCCGTTTGGCGAACTACTTTGACAGCGTTTATTAATTTCATTTACGGAAACTGAAACGTCAAGTGGTTAACTTGGGTGTGGTCGGTGTGAGGTTGGCAGCACTATTGTTAAGTTGGTAGGCCTGTCAGTTGAGCTGACTTCCGATTATGAATTCCTGTGGTGGGAGGTACCTCCCATAAAATGGAGCGCGCAAGCGGAGCGCGGTTTAGTGTTCATTATCCTTCAGTCAGTGCTTATTATTCTTTACTCAGTACTCATTATTCTGTAGTCGACTGTCTGAGAGAACGGACTAACCTCGCACAGACAACACCACGTTTCCTTAGTTTGGTTATAAAATCAATCCGTCTGTATCAAAGCAATCCTTAGTGCTTTTAGATTACTTGTAGTTGCGAATAACTGAATACAAAGCCGTTTGTTGTAATCCGTAATGATTTCATTATAATCTAAGGTGATACGTGTGCTATGTCGTTATTCAATCTGCCCATCTAATTCTAATGATATTCCAGGTAAACAATATCAGCCCCACTGAGTTTCTTGCTGGTTCTTCTCAGTGAGGTCTTTTCCGAACCGGTGGTAGTTTATTGCCTATTTAGTTTATCAGTCTAGTTCTACAAACAATGAGTTAGAATAAAGTCACTGTCCCCCTAGTTGTTGTTTCATTTGCTTGTAGTGTGTCCGTGCGATACCTAGTGTGTACATCTGAGGTTAAGTATTGACATCCTGGAGTGTAAGTATTGTCATCCTGAACTGTAAGTATGGTGCGTGTAAGTATCTCAGCACCATCCTGACCATGCTGATACCGTTACCGCTTTGGCCCCTGCCATTCCATCCAGCGTCATATCTGAAGAGGACGCGATATCAGAATGTGGGATAAAGAAGATCATGTCCACAAGGAGTGGCGCTTGGCGAATGCACCACGTGCTCTTTCTCGGTGAGGTTGAATCATTGTTTTATTTTGTTAAGGTTCAATGAATTAGTTTGGTGAAATCATGTTACATTCCATAGTGAGTTAATGCAATTTATTTTGAAATACTGTTTACGTTAAACTTTGTTTACGTTAGTTTTATTGCTAAAAGTGTCATTAGAATTAAAATAATTCAAATGAAACCTCATGTTGATTATTGTTTTACAAAATAAACTGAATAGATTGTGTGTCGAGTAACCTGATTACGTATTTTGTGTAGACCATACAAGACTTATTGTTGACAAACCATTGTCACATAAACCAAGCATTTTGTTCTTACGGTGTGTAGATTATAAACGTGTTCTGTGCTTGTGAAATTTAAATTACAGTTGGTGGCATACAGCACTACAACTGACAGTATGCGGTAAATGCGGCCGTAGTGGTGCTATTGCGTTGGAAGGTGCTAGCCGTGGCTGTCGAGCAGACCTGCTAGGATTGAAGATACTAGCTCGAGGACAAAGGGAAATAAAAGGACAGGTTTCGTTCCATGAATTTTTTTTATTGAAAAAAAAAACACGGTAGTTAACAATAGCACAAAATATAGCAAATTTTGGTTTCGTAAAGTTGTTCTTTAAGTTTCTAAAGTTGTTCTTTTTTAGCAAGATTAGTTTGCTGATGAAACAAGCCGTTGTTTGTTTTTTTTTGTTTAAAGTATCAAATTTACTCAAAGAATAAAGTGATTGACTTCTTATTTGGAAAGTAGTTGCTACACATATGGACGCATTTAAAACAGTGAACAAACGAGCGTGTCTTCGCTCAAAATATTTTAGTGGAGAAACTGATGCAATACAATTCGATGATTTCAGTCTGCTGTGATAAACTACTTCGAGCTGCCCACCTGCTGCTGATCGCCACCTTTGTGCCACGTTGACGTAGCAGAAGCTGAGGCGACTGAGAGCAATGCTGAATCGTTGGTATAAGGCAACAACCCACACTGTGCGTCCACAAACACAGTTCTTTATCTGGTGAGAAGTTTTCATTTAGTTTCGATTCTGGTGCCGAGAGTTCTTTAATTAGTCAAAGCTTAACAGATAGACTGACAATGACGAGCCTGTGTGGCAATGACGCGCCTGTGTGGCAATGACGAGCCTGTGTGGCAATGACGAGCCTGTGTGGCAATGACGAGCCTGTGTGGCAATGACGAGCCTGTGTGGCTATGACGCGCCTGTGTGGCAATGACGCGCCTGTGTGGCAATGACGCGCCTGTGTGGCAATGACGCGCCTGTGTGGCAATGACGCGCCTGTGTGGCAATACAAACCCGTTTTGCAATATTCTTGTCCTGTCTGTACGCTTACCTATGACTGTGTGTGGTACTCATGACTGTGTGTCACGTAGTGAATACATGCCGTGTGTAACATATCATGGTCAGATATGACCGAGCGGTGTACTTTGCGTTCTTTTTATTGTTGCAGAGGAAAACACACGAGGTCCTGTGTCACGCAGGATGGCCGTGTCGGAGACAGAAGTCATTAGTACGAGACTTCGATTGACTACGAAACGCAAGCGCCGTGTTGGCCGTTTGGCGAACTACTTTGACAGCGTTTATTAATTTCATTTACGGAAACTGAAACGTCAAGTGGTTAACTTGGGTGTGGTCGGTGTGAGGTTGGCAGCACTATTGTTAAGTTGGTAGGCCTGTCAGTTGAGCTGACTTCCGATTATGAATTCCTGTGGTGGGAGGTACCTCCCATAAAATGGAGCGCGCAAGCGGAGCGCGGTTTAGTGTTCATTATCCTTCAGTCAGTGCTTATTATTCTTTACTCAGTACTCATTATTCTGTAGTCGACTGTCTGAGAGAACGGACTAACCTCGCACAGACAACACCACGTTTCCTTAGTTTGGTTATAAAATCAATCCGTCTGTATCAAAGCAATCCTTAGTGCTTTTAGATTACTTGTAGTTGCGAATAACTGAATACAAAGCCGTTTGTTGTAATCCGTAATGATTTCATTATAATCTAAGGTGATACGTGTGCTATGTCGTTATTCAATCTGCCCATCTAATTCTAATGATATTCCAGGTAAACAATATCAGCCCCACTGAGTTTCTTGCTGGTTCTTCTCAGTGAGGTCTTTTCCGAACCGGTGGTAGTTTATTGCCTATTTAGTTTATCAGTCTAGTTCTACAAACAATGAGTTAGAATAAAGTCACTGTCCCCCTAGTTGTTGTTTCATTTGCTTGTAGTGTGTCCGTGCGATACCTAGTGTGTACATCTGAGGTTAAGTATTGACATCCTGGAGTGTAAGTATTGTCATCCTGAACTGTAAGTATGGTGCGTGTAAGTATCTCAGCACCATCCTGACCATGCTGATACCGTTACCGCTTTGGCCCCTGCCATTCCATCCAGCGTCATATCTGAAGAGGACGCGATATATATTTATGGCACTTTACCTGTATTCATATTTTTGTAGGTGACTGTACGAAAATAAATTAAAATAAAGATGACCGACGAGCTCCAAACTAGACTAAGCCTGTAATTTGGAGTCCGCAATGGGCTTACAATGAGATATAATAACAGAAACCTGGTACCTGTGTAGACACGCTGGCACCGTCCCATCTTCAACGAACTTATGTAATAAATATAGGAGCCAGGGTGCTTAGCCAAGATGTCAATCGCTCACGCTCAGTCGTGAACGAAACGCAACTTTCATTGTCACACTAATAAGGAAGAGTGATAGAGAGACCTAGCTACGATACGTTATTAAGCGTGAGCGATTGGCATCTTGGCTTCGCACGCTGGGCAGAGAGTACTCGTACCATGTTGTACTATTTGGGGTCGAAACTCTGGGTTCCAGCCCACGGTAGTTTTTTGTAGAAATCGCGAAACATCTGGTTGATTTAACTGGTGACCGAAGAGCTGGTGGTTTCCTCGCAGAACCTATCAGCATTGCCGACATCATCCAAGGTTTAAAGCCCCAAGGACATATTTTAGATTTAATATAGAGAGAGATAGGTAGGTAGGTAAGTAACACTGTATAAGTGTATATATTTAGTTGGTTATATTTATAGTCATAGTTATAGTCCTTTATTCATAATATTACTGAATATTACATGTCAATATTACATTTTTTAAATTAAAAACACAGTTATTAGGATTATGTGTAAATTTAAATAAATTATATGGGTATGTAGTAGTATTGCATTAAAGCGAAAAATAAGTACAATCAGAGAATTTACTTTAGTATTGAATTAAACTGATAGATTTAAATTATACATTAGGTAATTATACATTCATAAAATTCGTTTAAATTATAAGAGGCACAATCACATACTCGTAGCAATCTCTTCAATTTGTTTTTAAACATATTGTTGTTATCAATGTTTTTGATTTCTGTGGGTAATGCGTAAATAAAAATAAAATAAACATATATAAAGAAGCATAAGCAAAACATACTCCTTCAAGTTAAGAATGAACAAGATGCAAATACTATCGAATGGCGCAGTCACTATCGATTACGCTTACGTTGAACTCATGGTAAACACACTTGCCACCGCCGTGAAAAAGAGCCCAGCTCGATTGATCAGATACGAGCGGAATGTTACCTCAAAGGTTACATTCGAATTGTAAATACATTGTATGTATGTATATGTATGTATAAGCTTTATTGTACAATAACACAAGAAATACAAGAAACACAGTAACATAGACAATTATTTTTAAAATCATTTATTTATTTACATAGACAATTTGATACAACAAAGGCGAACTTATCCCTATGAGGGATCTCTTCCAGTTAACCTTTGAGGATTTTGTCATGCTAAATATTTTTAAATGCTGAATGAAATGTCATTGTAAATATAATTGTCTTTGAAGTCGATTCACTAGAGCTGGCATGAATATATTGACCGAAAATAATATCACTTGTCACTCTAAGGTTGCGTTTTACCAAATTTTTATTCCGAGAATAATGCTCACTCTCAGATAGTACCTAACGTCAAATTACTATGGGTATGGGTTAAAAAATTTGGTCAAATCGAGCCTTAGCGACAATTCCGTTCTTATACAGGAGCCTCCTAATATTTTGTAAACTATGTACCCAATATACGTTTTAGTAATTCATGAAAAAATAAAATACAACGTATGTTTATTTTTCTGGCTTATTTTTACGTCACGAAAGAAAAGGCGACGATTTGTTCGAATTGTCTAAAAATCAAAAAAAGCAGCAGACCAAGGATTCCGTCGTCAACAGAGTTTTTAATTTATTTATATCCTGTTTTCACAATGACACGAAATACCTAACCGCGAAAATATTCGAAATTCTTACGGATTTCAACCGTTATTTTCGTGTTTCATGGCATTTTTTATTACGTATCGTCGAAGATTCATTATACAGTTTATAATTATGATCATAGCACACCTTAACTTAGATATGTTCAAAGATCGATGGCTTGATAGGCACGGCAGTATACTTTAAGTGTTCTTGACGTCCAAAGGCGAGCAAAATTTTGGCGTGTATGCTAGATTCTCTTAAAACAAAGTTATCATTATCACGTTTTGCATCAACCGGTGTTTTATGCACACATAGACATTATAATTCACTCGTTCAATTAGTTCATGCCAGCTTTCGTAATTCGACCTGTATTATTTATGCTTTGCCTTTTATAGGTACTTATATTTAAATATTAGGTACAGAAGTTAATCATTATTTACCATTATTTTGTCACTAACGTATTCGTTAGCATCCGCCTAAACTTAGTGTCATTGCATCTCTTTTACCAGCATATAAGTACGAGCGAGATGCACTGCGATAGAGTCCACACAGTCGCTAGCAATAACGGATGTGTTTAGCTCATGGTACTCAAGCAAACTTCAAAGCTTTTCCTTTAATTTGTTTCTAATTTCCTATACAGCCTGCTTGTTTCCTATCGCAAATTTCACAAAATACATAACAATTACCGTTCAATCGAAAATAAACCAAGTTGCGACGACATAGGGTTGACATTTCAACGCCTCGATTTCAAACATAAGCTTATTGAATATTGAGTTGTCCGCGTAGGCGACAAAGTTACTGTGGTGCTGATTTTGGCGCCACAGAAAAAGGCCAGGAACATTTTTAGTATGAGGATGTGTTAGTAATTTTGCCACATGCAAATGCAATGTTGTCGGTAATACAGGAGGAAATTGGGATTTCATACAAGATTGAACTTTTTGGAATATAATCGTAAACCTTTATTTCGTATGGTGGTGGCATGAGTAGGGGCTTACATAGGTATCATGAATGTATAATGTATTAATGTTTGAATATATCCTAAGAACCGATGAAAATTTTCTTACGACGCTTTTGCGTTGATTGAGGAAAACTTTGTACATGATATTAGTAATAAATTATGTTATTTTTAAGCAGAACATAATTATTTTTCGGAAATTCGGTGAGTCACGTGTTCGAGTCATGAGTATTCTACTTTTCGTTTCTAACTTAAAAAGGGGTAAGAAAAATAGAAAAAAAAAAACAGTTTTATATAAGTTTATTAAACATAAAAATAAGTCAAACAGGTACAATCGTATTTACATTATCATAACACTATTTGATGAAAATGGGATCAACACATTTTTCTTGATGGGAAAAGATTTTTTACATAGTCTGACATGGATCTGATCACATTCCTGCATATATAGTCAGAGAGGGTCATACTGTCTTATCTTACGCTCATATTGCTACTCCAAAAAAAGGGACGAATTTTTTTTGTATAAAGGAATGGCTTATAGGGATGATCTTCAATAGGTACATCACATACAACACAATTTTTTTTGTCCATAATACTGATTTTGCCCGTAAACTGATCAACAGCAAGCATATTTCTTAGATCCTCTATTTTTTAGTTACCCTGTATAGATCCACGTTATCTCTTCCAAAATGAACTGTCAAACTTTAAAGTGGTATTTGAAACGTCAAACTTCTATGAAATGATGACGTTTACTTAACAATTTCAAAGTCTGTGCTATCAAAATCTAGGAAACTTAGCATAGTCGGTCTCTATCGCACGTACCCTGCCGCAACGCTTGGAAAGATACCTTAAATTATACAACCAATTTCCTTCTTTCCTCAATCCTAGTTCCTTTCATTCAAATAAAAGTTCTTGATCAAAATTTAATACTGGTTTTATCTATTCCCAATCATCTTCAAGATCTCTGATCGATTTCGCAATGACAACTATGCGTTCACCATCAGGTAAGTGAATGCGATCTTCGGATATCGCTTCCTCTGGCAAATAATATGTAATAACAGGTTCAGACGCCGCTCCTTGAGCATCATGACCGTATTTAATCACTCTTGAATGCCCATACACTGTCTCTATATTAGTCCTACCTGATTTGTCTTTAGTAAATACTTTCGCTGGTTTCATTTCAATTTCAGGTCTTGGATCTGCAACAGATTTGTCATGTGTTTGAGCGTTGACTTGTCTAGTTTCGAAATCAGGTAGTTCTAAATGAGGGGGGACTATGAATCGTAGTATTTCGCTTTCGTATTTTGGTTCTTCATAACTGTCGTAAGATTCTGTTGATGCTGAAATAGGGTATTCAGTGCTAGTTTCATATTTGTGGGATTTATTATCTAAGACAGGTTTTTCAAAGTTTACGTACCTTTTGGAACCTAATGTTTCACTACTCGTTTCGTATTGATTGTGTTCTTTACTCTCACATTCTTCACCGCTTGCATAGTACGCGTTGTCTCCTCTAAAATCAGGATAATATTCATCTACTCCGTTATCATATAAAGTAGGTACTTTATCCTCTTTTCCTAATTCTGGATATTGTTCGATACGTTTGTTATAACTAACAGTTGTAGTTTCTATCTCATTTAGTTTTGCGAATTTTTCTTTCATTTGCTCCAATTGCTTGAGTAAATCATCAGGAGTTTCCATTTGCGTTTCAGAGTCATTTATAGGTAATTTTTCTTTGAAATTGTTTTCTGTAGTTGTTGTAATCTTCTCAGTCGTGATTCTTTCTGTCTCTATATTGATTAATGTTGGTTGTTTTTCAACTATTTTTTCACAACTTTTATCACAAGTATCGGTGTTTTCTTTTAATTCTTCCTTATGTTTCTTATTTCGTCTTCCTGATCGATGTGGCTTTCGTTTTCTAGATCTTCTATCAGTTTCGAGTCTTTCGCTATATGCTCTCGTATAATCATCATTTCTTTGGTAAAACATCTCAGGACCATAATAACCATAACCATGAGGTGGGAGTGGATATGGATTATAATATGAATGATCTCTTACATCTATCTGATGTTTTAGTTTCCTCAGTAAACTTCTTGCTATTTCTTCAGGTACAGTTGGGTGTTTTTTACAAAAATCTTTTATAATGGCTTCTTCAATACTCCTTGTCCTTTCTCGGTACCCTTTTTTTGGTTTTATAGTGTTTATATTTTCTATTTGAGACAATTTACTAGATAATTCTGTATTATTTTGTGGCGTGCTTATGTTTTTAGAACTATGATCACTTCTTGGCAGCCCTTTCTCCTTGACTGCTTTAGCATTTGGTGAAGATGCATATTCTATTTTACCATTTTGTATTTCAGCCTTCCTAACAGTTTCAGAGATGTTTTCTTTGTCACCCGGGCAAGGTTTTACCTCTTCTTTTACCATGGATTTACCATTATAATCCTCAATAACGTCTTTACAGGGACACTCAGATTGTTGACTTCTCTGGCGACTTTGTTTTCTTCTTTTACCTTTCTTTCGTTTTCCCGCTTCATCTTTAGCAACTGTAGTTTGATTTTTAAAGAATTCAGGAGGTATAATAATATAGTTATTTATGATATTTGGTGGAGCTTTCTGTGTTTCGCAATAATTACATGGTATATCAGGAGCAGGATTTACTGGAGGTGGTGGTGGATTTAGAAGTCTTCTTAGAACCATTTGGCTTAAAGCATCTTGACCGAGCGGGTTTGCTACAGGAGTTTGAGCTGTAACTGGCTTGTTACAAGGACAGTTATTGCTCGATTGGACACCGATTGGTTGAGGGTTGTATGGAGTCCTGTAGGGGGTTTGACAGGACTGGCACGGCGGTCGGGATGTTGGACATGTCTGTGTCGGACACGTTTGGGTTGGAGATGTCGGACAAGGTGCTGAATACTGTGCTGGTATCTGTAGCGGTATCCTCTGCAGTATCGGGTTAGCTGCCGTCTGAAAATACCGTTGAAAAAAGTTTTATTCATACAATTTTTTTATAAAAATCAAGGAAATATCCTAATATTACATCTATACTATCAGTCTGTCTATCAGCAGGCTGTATTTATTCACGGTAACATGTTGACACTCCCAAAAATCACAACTCAAAAGTCTATTAACATAAAGCCCCGATATCCTAACTAGTTAGTACTCTGCCTACGTAGCTGAGAGTCCCGGGTTCGAGTTTGTATTTAAATCGTATATTTGTGCATGAGTTTAAAAAAATCTATCTTTGAATTTATATACCTAAATCAGTATGTATACACAGTAAATAATACAAGCTTTGTCTACTTTAGGTCTTATACAGCGTGTAAGTCTAATATGGGCTATAAACGAATTTTATTTATTTAATTATACGAGTAATGTACTGTCAACAGCTTTCAAAGTAACTGTCAACGAGCGTTAAGTACATTGCGGGCCGAGTTATTTATGGAGATAATTTTAAATGCAATTGGAAGTAAAAGTTATCTAATTACATTTCTTATGTCCTATACTAACCACCGTTAAGATCCGCCCGTATTAAATTTAATAAATCTCTTTATTACAGCTTAAACAACCAAATATAATGGAAAAGCCCATTTAAATGTCAACCTGTACCTATGCTCGTTCAGACAGAATTGAACAATGTGTTAAATCGTGCTTAAACATAAGCCTATTACGAATGAAATAAATTCACGCCAACTTAGCATAAGGCTACTATAAATGTTTGACAAAGCATTTCACTTTGAAATAATGACGAATGGTAACCGAGGAATGTTAAGTCAAGTTAAAATACAGGATGATTTTTGATACGTATTCAGATATAACATGATATTATTATGAATCCGTTTTTAAAGGGTATTTGTGACTGTTTTAGTAGAAAGGACCACTGTCGCTTGCCAATACGGCGGTAATGTCATAAAAATTCATTTAGAAATTAAAGGACAATGGGCAAAGTATGAAGGCTTGCCTCAAAACCAACAGAGATGAGACTTATGTCTATAAACAGGTCTTATTGTCTGCTTCATTTCGTTATATATGGGCAACATGTTGAATTCTATTGCAGATCTGAGATATTCGTATTGAAACGTGAGTCGATGATGGCGGATCCACACAGCCTTCTGTTTTGTTAGGGGGGAAGCGTTACGCTCGGGTGCATTTATGTACCAATTGTAGACTGACAAATGTCTAAATATCTCAGTTCTGCAATGGAATTCGACTTGGTGTCCATATAAAGAAAATAAGTAAATAAAAATACCTAATATTGTCTTCTGTTACCGCGATTGTTATTCATTGAAATTAAACACTTTAGAACGGATTAATCGCGTTTATTAACACCATGATCCTACGTTTCGAGCCCTTTACAGCACTCGTTTTCACAGGGTTAAGATGATGACGATGATGATGATGATGATGGGTCATCATCTTAACCCTGTGAAAACGAGTGCTGTAAAGGGCTCGAAACGTAGGATCATGGTGTTAATAAACGCGATTAATCCGTTCTAAAGTGTTTAATTTCAATAAAAATACCTATTAAATGAGATAACTCTCAGCTCTGTTGGGTTTGGGGCCAATTTGCACATGGTCCTTTTTCAGAAAGAAAGTAAAGGTGGATAAATTCATGACCTCGGGCGGGATTCGAACCCACGACTCAACCAACTCATCGCTCTTCCAACTGAGCTACCGAGACCACACCCGTGGCCCCGAATTTCTCCACCATATCCCTCCTCATATCCGACCACCATATCCGAGGTCATGAATTATTCCACTTTTCCTGTAGTAAAAAGGCTGCCTTACAAGCGTATCATGGTTATGTTTGCTCCCTATTTAGGTATGCCATTATTCTATGGGGAAACTCGCATCATGCAATTCGAGCGCTGATAGCACAAAAGCAATGTATTAAGGCAATCTGTGATGTTGATATTATGACATCTTGTAGACCATTGTATAAAGACCTTAAGTTAATGACGGTACCGTGTATGTACATATATGAAATATGTGTTTTTGTAAAAACGAACCCGGAATTTTTCAAGACATATCAAGATGTATGCAACTTCAATACGAGGTATCCCGGTAGGCTAGTAATACCTAAAAAAAAAACAGCTCTGTATAGCAAAAACACTCTTTGTATGAGTGTCAAAATATACAATAGACTAGACAACAACATTAAACAACTGCCATTAAAAATGTTTAAAGTAAAACTAAAAGCGTGGTTAGTGCAAAACACATTTTATTCCATAGCCGAGTACTTGAATCAGATCTAATGTAATATAGTTTAGTGACATAGGCTGACTATGATCATATCATTTAATTTTAATTTAATATAATTTTAGTTGTGTGATATTTTTGCATGCCAGATGCTGGTGAAATATGTGTTACCTATTTATTATATTGTCTGACCATCTTATGTACCATGTTTCTAGCGAAATAAAGTTATTTGTATTTGTATTCCTTTCTTTATGGGAAATTTTGTATCATTCCCAGGCGTTTCTGGCTAACATTTACTTAAAGCGATTGTAGCGCTATCTGTATTTAGCATCGTGCAACTTGTTAAACAAATATTCCACGGAGAAGTTTATCAATTTCAGTAACAATGAAACGAAGTGAATCATACTTTTAAAGTTTCTTACTATCACATAAATTTCATAAAATATGTTTTTATTTAAAAACAAACATTACATAAAAACAAGAAAAAAAGCAATTAATACTAAAATTAAAACTAAACCAGGAGCCAGTTTTTTTATTTGTAATAAAATGTAATATGAAATTGGCAATATCTCGAAATCGTCAAACTTTTACTGAGGTCATGTTTGGTTGGTTAGGTACCCCAAGAGGTACAATCAACCAATTGGAACCCTAGGCCACTCTAGAACCTTGTCAAAATGACAAGCGATACGAGATTTCTTACAATCTGTTTTATAGCGTCATTATGACATAGTCCTACAGTGGCCTAGGGTTCCAATTGATTGACTGTACCTCTTGGGTCGACCTACCTCTGTATGTCAGGCTGAACTGCTGTTTATGGAATACCCTGTATTGTGTTGTGAACGGTGATTTCAAAGCCGCGGGTAATGTTTTCTAAATGTTACCGGGTGAGATTCAAAAATCGCCCTCTTGTTCTGGAAGATCTGATGGCGATACACCAAATCTTGGGATTAGCTTGCCAAGTGGACCACAAGTACTCTGAGCCACAGATAAAAACGCGAGAAAAATCAAATAAATAAAAAGAACTTACCAAACTGAATCCAACCACTAATAAATACGGGGATAACATTTTTCTTAATATTCAAACAAACCTTAAGCCATCTTGGGAACCGTTAATATAGTACGTGATATCTGTATATGTCTGATTATATATGCAAGTGATATTTCTACACAATTTCGATATATTATCGTACACCATCTTGATATGCCACGCGGTATTTCGACATAGTGTTATGTAATGTTAGGGCTTCTGAGATTAAAGTATCTTTACCGTGGTTTGAAAAGTATGTAAGTAAACACAATTGTAAACCACAAATCATATCGAATAGTATGGTGGCGCCATCTCTTAGTTAAAATAATCTGTAAATATTATTCTAGAGGGCAGCACTTGACGTAAATGTCGGCTGTAGGATACGCAGAAGGCAGCTCAAGCATTTAATAAGAAGCATTGCATTACCTATATGTATATGGCTTTGGTAATTTGGACCTTAGCTGGTGTCACCGGGTGGCCTAGTGGTTTAAGCCATTTTAAAACGTCAATTTTGGTAATTAATTGGTTTTATTCGCGTACATATTGGAGTATAAACGTGCGTGCGACGAAGTTCAATCCCAGGGCCGCAGGTTTAAATTTAACCCTGGGTCGTACCAATGAGAGTTGGAACTATTTGGAACCCTAGGCCACTGTAGGACTATGTCATAGTGACGCTATAAAACAGGTTATAAGGAATCTGCTTGTCAATCTTGTCATTTTGACATGGTTCTAGAGTGGCGTATGGTTCCAATTGTTTGACTGTACATCATATGATGTTTCCCAATCAGTCTCCAAAATAAAAATCTTGAAATTTTCATTATTTTGTCATAATTAATTATTGGTTGCGGTTTGCGATATAGTTTTCACAGCAAAATCTATAGCTTACATAAAAAAACTTAAAAAAAACTATTAAAATAGGATGAATAGTTCTCGAGTATGCTTGATTTTATAAATCTCGACTTCATCATCTTTGATTGGCTTCCATTTTTGTTAGCTACCACTGAAACATGGCAATCATCGTTTCCATGGGCGTACTCGTATGTACACCCTCGCCGGAAATATACCATTTTGATCGCTTGTAACACAATCTTCTATTTTATCTCATATCGTATATTTATTTTCATCAAACCTGTTCGTAAATGGTGGTATTATATGCAAGCATACTCAGACTTAATTAGCAGTATTAAACCCATGCTCTTAATGGATTCTCATACTACTTTATGCCCGCCCGGAGCTCCCTGAAGACCGGCACCCCACGTGCTCACCGCACGTAGTCGCCGCTCACTCCGGAGTACTGTGGACTGTGCTACTACACTACCGCCCATAATTACTGTTTCTTTATGTGCCTAGAAAGTTTATGTATTTCCTCGCAAATGTGATGTAAAACATTGTATGTATCGCGGGTGGTACATGAATTACAAACTCGTGCTATAAAATTAAGTCCTCGTCTTCGCCTCGGGATGAAATTTACACTCTTTCGTATTTTTTTGTTTACCGCGCTTAATACACAATGTACTAATTAATGACGTTAAATCGTGAGTCATTTCATAACTGGTTATCCCCGAATGCGAACTCACGATCCCTATATCTTAGTAATGTCTTCATTAATTTGGCTCGTATTCATACTTAATAATAACTTTATCTAGTCGGAACGTAAACTCGCGATAACCTCATGAACATTTTGGCTGATATTCGATCGCAATAATTACTTTTATCTTATTGTATTACATAAATAAGATTAAAACTGTTGGTTTTTTCTAAACCAACGACCCCCATATCTTGGGAAACTCTTGAATGATATGGCTCATATTCGACCTTAAAGACATTATTGCCTGATAATGTGGACCGACTGGGACACCACGGATTGTACAAAAAAATGCAGGCCGTTTTTCGAGACAGGCGTCGCTTAATGACATGATCCGTCGGTCTCTTGCCACCATCAACGTGGTCTCCTTGAGCCGACTGGCATTTTTAAGGATGAGGGCAAGAGACTTGAAAAGAGAGTTGTCCTTGTTTCCTCAGAGCTTGGGTCGGATGCTAGTGTGGGACGCTACCAGCGTAGACACGCTGGCACTGGCACCATCCCACCTCCAATGAACTAATGTAAAATCGAACGGAGCGGCTAAAAACGCTGAAATTTGAAGCGTAACAAATATAAGAGCCTAGCCAGAAAGTACCATTTGGGGCCAAAACTCTAAGTCCGTGGGGTCTCTGCGCATGCAAGTTTTTTGTAGAAATCGCTGAACGTCTGGTTGATGTAACTGGTGACCGAAGAGCTGGTGGCTAGCGTATCAGCATTGCGATACAACGAGGAAATGCCGCCAGCATCCTAGGTACAATGCCTCAACTCAAGGACCTATTTTGTTGTTAAAGTAAATGTAGGCCCTCATGGGATCACTTTCTAAACTCCTGGAGTGTATCGTTTATAAAATAATAGTTACTTATCTCAAAACTATTTTTTTTATAACAAATGGTCAGTTTGACTTTGAAAATGCTGTATGTCCGCTTAGAAACACAATTGTAAATCACTTAGATGAAAGACTATGTCAGAGTATTTCTAGATTTAGCAAAGACCTTCCTCACAGTATGCATACCCATGCTGTTAATAAAACTAGAAGCATACGCAAGCCTACTGTAATGCTTCACCAGTTACCTAACAGATACCTAGATACCAGCGTGCAGCGCGCTAAAAAACTTTAAACAAAAAAAAAAACCGCCGAAAAAAACTAAAAGGCGATAAAGAAACCGGCACTATTAAGAAAGGAACAATAACAATAGCGCACTAAAAGAAAAAAATTATAATTTTGTATTCAATAACGCAAGTGAATACGTACCCTATAATTACAATTATAATCTATTTGTAAAACAATCGCTAAGCTTATATCAATTTAATTACATCTAGAAAGTATGAACTATATACACACTTCTGAAATCAATCACACAAACTGCGTATTTATATATTTACAATCTGTTATTTTTGGAGTCGGTGCCAGCCTCAAACAAACTTGAGCACCTTGAGTTGAACACAACACAAATTTTAAGCAGGTAGGTTATGCATTTACACAGTTTTCAAATTACGCACGAACAGATTCAGTCCCGTAATAGAAATAAATCTATTCGTACGGAACGTAAAAGTGTAGTTTATTTATATATTAATTCATAAATAGAAAATCTGATCTACAATAAGCCCCTTGTATTGGGCGCTTGGCGGAGGTTGCAGTTTTGGAATGTGTTGCGTTCAACTCTTCTCTAAAAGGTGCTCAAGTTTGTTTGAGGCTGGCACCGAATCCAAAAAGAACAGATTGTAAATAGCGATAAGTATCTTTATTTTTCAAATAAAATGCAAAATGTCATCCACTGGGTCAGTGTCATCTACTGGGCCTAAAAAAGTTGTTCCCTTTTTATATGTTACCACTTTGTCGGCATGCTGGATATGTATATATTCATAAGTATCAATTACAGTTTTCAAATGATCACTTAGCTAAGCCGCAGACGGACGGACTACGGAGCCCAAAAACCAATAGGTACATATCTATTTATCTATAACATGTGCCCGCAACGTAAATATTGTAAATAGAGCCTTATTTCATTTGACTTTAAGTAGATATTCCATCATATCTCTTAGCAACGACATTATTCTTTATAGCAAAGTAAAAGTTACTTCAAATGAGATTTGAAATTATTAACGCCATTTTTTTACGAATAAGCCTAGATTGCCCTCGCAAACATATTTAGATTGGTAATTTACAGACGTAGGAATCGGTGGGGAAAATTTTCTTGACAGGTAGGGACTTCCTATATCGATAAACTCAATTATCGATGTTCCTTTATATACCAGTGATCGCCTCCAACATTGTGTGTGTTTTTTGTAACTATTGTTTAATGTAGCATATTTTAAATAATCGCTAGATTATATAAAGGTAGGGCGTAATACCTATTTTGCACTTTAAAATACGATTTATCAGCCAATACGGAGACGCTTAATGCCCGAAAATATACAACAAATTCTGGTCGTTTACTTTAACAATAGCAGATGGGACATTTATGAAGAAATATATTGTTACGAGTAAAATTTCAAAAGATGTTATAAAAAAAGAAGAAAAGGGTGTACACTTTTGATTAAAACCATTTTTACAAGCAAACCTTTGAGTGATCACTAGTATATAGAACAAGCATCGATAATTGAGTTTATCGATATAGGAAGTCCCTACCTGTCAAGAAAATTAGCCCCACCGATTCCTACGTCTGGTAATTTATTTCTTTAAGATTGTTGGCGTACATGCGTAATACGAGTATAGCCTGCCTGGTGGTACTTCGTTGCTTATGGACGCGCATTCGCTTTGCTACCAACGATGCAGATACATACTTACTAAATAGAAAACTCCTGTGAGAATTAGATATATTAATATACTTATATCGGGTTACTCACGTCAATCATAAGAAGCGCTTGCGGCGATTGCTCTGCGCACACTCCGCCGCAAGCGCTTCTCACTCATGATTATGGGGCGCGGACCGTTCCGAAACATGTAGAGCTATTTTCGACTTTATAGACGTGAGTATAGCCCGATATTAGTATATTAATACATACTTACTAGTTTCATTTAGATTGTAGCTTCTTTTTCCTAGCTTGTTCCCGACTTATGCGACGCCTCGGGGAGCCTGGGGTCCGCTTTGGCAACTAATCCCAAGATTTGGCGTCAGCGCTAGTCTCATGAAAGCGACTGCCATCTGACCTTCCAACCCAAAGGGTAAACTGGGCCTTATTGAAATTAGTCCGGTTTCCTCACGATGTTTTCAGTCACCAAAAAGCGATTGGTAAATATCAAATGATATTTCGTACATAAGTTTCGAAAAACTCATTGGTACGAGTCGGGTTTTGAACCCGCGACCTTCGGATTCCAAGTCCCACGCTCTTACTTCTTACCGCTAGGCCACCAACGTGCAACTTGATAAACAATTAAGTTTAAATAATACACATATTTAGCGCAGCATTCGAATTTAGACCTAATACAAATTCATTAATAATGTAATGCGAGTAATTCGCTTTGTGCACCAGGGGTTCGCAGGGACGGATATCGAGCCCCGCGGCTACATGGCCAATGTCACAGAGCGCATCGACTTTCTGAAGCAGAATAGTACATTTCGATGCTAGTGCGGAAAATGACATATCCGCACGTGTATCGAACGACGTTTTTCAATACAGATGCGAAAAAAAAAACATAAGAACGAGTTTGAAAGTTTTATTATTTCCGTAACACTATTGTAACTAAACTGTCAAGAACATCTTCAAAATGTTTATCTTATCTTCTTTACTTTCTTATTTTCAATATCATAATCATTATTTCTCATTAACAAAATAAATCACATGTGACAAATGGGATCGTCATGTCTAATAGAGCCTTCGAACATGTTTACCTGATATAATTAATAATCATTATTATGATGAAGAGGGAAATGGTGAAATATGAAATATCTTTAATATGTTTCCGTTAATAGTTGGTATTTAGTTGTATTACGTCTCGGCAAAGTTGATTAATACTCTATGTTAAGCAGCCACGAATTAGAACAAACCTAAATTAAAAAAAATTAAAAGCACTAGTTCGCTAAAACTAACCTTGCGCACGCAAAACAGCCAAGAAAGAGCACTTTTTGAGCAACTGTATTGAAAAGTCTATGCATGGGCAAGTCGTATTCGTCCCTTCAGAAAGCGTGTGGACCGATTCCAGTAGTCTCTTCCAGAGTAATCAAAGGTCGCTCATAATGTTTTCCTTCACCGAAAAGCGTATTGGTAAATATCAAATGATGATAAGCAGAGGGCGTAGTTTAAAGATGAGGTTAAATACTGTTGCGGAGCGTGAAGCGGGGCGGGCGAGCGACGTACATATTCAACACGTCCTGAGTGCATGTTGCATAAAGCTGCAAGCCAGGATTCGAACCCGCGACCTTCGTAGGCAGGGTCACTAACGACTAGGCTAGGAGGCCGTCAAATTTAGCCTCAACCAAAAATTATGTAACTCAGGAACAAATATTCGTGATAAACACACAAATAAATGCCCTGACCAGCATTCGAACCCGGGACCGCCTGCTTCGTAGGCAGGAATACTACCGACTACTAACGACGAGCGTGGCAGTGAGGGAGAACTTTTGTGGTGTTTGGAGAATAATGGTCGGTTAAAACGTGAATGTATATTAAACACATTAGAAGATTCAATAAGTTTTTATTTTAAAACCAAGTCTGAATCACGAGTGTCTGTATAAGTACTATTTACATCCTAGAGTTCCCCTTTTCTGTAACTTACGAAAATTATTGACCAGGTGTCGAAAATAAACAAAAACCGTAAATATTAACACTTTTATTGTAATAATTTATCCATCATCCAGTTCAGAGCAGCAGTTTCTCCAATTCCACCAAAATATTAGTGATCAACTTGATTAAACTACTCAACAAACCCGAACTGTCTGTCAAACCAGTTAACAGTCCGATTACTAAATTCAACACTTGGGAAACTAAACCTATCAGCAAGCCAGGCGCTGCTAAAACATTAGATCTGAACAATGATATTAATACGCTGATATATAAGAACAAAACTGAAGCTAAGTCAGTCAAAGTAGCATATAGCAGTGGTAGCGTACAACCGAAGTAAGGAAGGATGGCTGGGGTGAGATTCTGAACGATATTTGAGAGATTATTTAGATTGTTGATTAGGTTGATGAGAAAGGGGATGAGGAGGCAGGCTAGCTGGTTGGCGATGGGGAGAACTGTGGCTATCTCGTCGAAGGCGAGACGGAGAGCAGATACGGAGTACGCTGGGATCATTGCCTCGCCAGTTGGAATCTGTAATGACGATAAGATAAAATATAAATTGATAATAGATGTCATATATTAAAGAAAAATACCATATCATCAGTCTTAAATTTATGCTTCTAACCATTAGGCCGCGTAAGCTAAATCCATTCCATTTCTTTATAATTCGTGGTATCATTGATGTACAGTGCGACAAAGGAATTAAAAATTGGCAAAGTCGTAGTGTAGACTCTTTCAAATAAATATACGTAAGAAAACGGTTCAATTTCTACCTTTTTCAGTTGCACATTATCCATCCACAGCTTTTGGTCTATGACATAATTTCAATTTACTTATTTTATGCAAATCACTTAAACGGCATTTTTTTCCGTTTAGATGATAAACCCAAAAGTAAGTAATATAAAACTATATCATTTAGACGAAACGTTGGGGAATTAGTAGAACTACGACCATGTTGACATGGACCATAAAGAAATTGAAATTTTTATTAGAAACCACAATACCCCAATGACGCCCTTAATAAGAGTAAAAGAAAAGATAGAAACTAAGCCGAACGCCATCTTGATTTATTTATTTTACAATATTTTATACCTATTTTATAAGAAAAGGAGACGCCTTTAAAGTAAATAAATAAATACTGTGGAGCAATCGACCTAGTCCCACGGTAAGCTCGGCTTGTGTTGTGGGTACTAGGCGACGATGTATATAATAGATATATACTTAAATATATAGAAAACACACTATATAAACACACAAATAAATGCCCTGGCCAGGATTCGAACCCGCGACCTTCGTAGGCAGGGTCACTAACGACTAGGCTAGGAGGCCGTCAAATATAGGCTCAACCAAAAATTATGTGGCACATTATGGGGAGGGGAGGTAGAAATATATCACTGATGACTACCCCTCAAAAAGACGTAATTAAAATCACCAAGCGGGTTATCAAGAAATAGCCAAAGTTTGATCACATGATAAGCCGATCTCTATAGCGGGAATGTCCGCTGGTCATCCGCTAGACAAATAAACGTACCTAATATGGCGAGCTATTTCTGGATAAGCTTTTACCAAGCTATTAAGTACCTACATTTGAAAATGAAACAAATGAGTTATTTATTTTAAAAAGGCTCTAAAATATAAAATAAATTATATTTGTAATTCGTTGATTTTTAGAGATTACAGGGAAAAAATTTCGTCCATTTTTTTTGTCATATTGAATAATATTATTATAAAACTATCAAATTTTATGTTTCAAATAAAGTAATAGTCGCGCTTAACGTTCAGCGATAAAATATTTCTGATAATTTCTTTATCTAAAGTATTCAACTTACAGATCTCAATATCGGTTAGTATAAAATGTGTGATATTATAACAAAAAGATAAACAACGATAAGAAAAACACTGACCACAGCAACTACAGCTAGCGACGCCAAAAAATACTTCCAATTCATTTTGATAATTATCAACGTGACATGGAATTAAAAATAAATATAACATGTGAGTATATATAAACAGCGGTTATCATAAGTACGAAATAGTTACTAAATGTGTTTAGTAACTATTGTAGGACATTGATAAGTTAAATACCTAGTGGAAGAAAGTAGTACACAATATGGATTTTGATATCATGTTTCCAAATATGGCCCAATGTTTGGAATGTCCTTTGGGTTAAATAATAACTTACGGTATGGCCGGGATGGGACGGGCCGTGACCGATGTGTCAAATTCTATAGCCAGCGACATGTGACCTCCGAGGGTTCCGAGCTATCACGTCATTATGGATCGGATCGGATTTGTGTGAGTCACCCTTTAAGTGGATTTTGAAGCAGAACTCCTCTAGCTTTTCAGAATTTCATAAAGAAAAACAATAGTACTTTGTATCATGGTCATAAAGTAACCCATTTTAGACGAGGCTATTTATTCGTCCGAGTACAACGAGGACCAATATAGTATTCGAGGATAAAACTGGTATTTATGCCCGAGGAATACACTCTACTTTTCACTTTGATTGTAAGGAAAACATTAGGTTTTATTTCACTTTAAATTGTTGAAAATGTAACATCCATACTCTCGCAGTTAAGTTCTTCTGGGCGGGTCCGGCCGCGGGGCGCGAAGCCGCGACGAGCGATGTTACTTTATGCCCTAGATCATGAAAAGCGATTTTGTGTCGCCTAGCCACGACATAAACGCGAACTTTTCGAACAAGAGAAGTGTTAAATATTTTCATACCACATCATCACATACTGCCCGGAAATGGAAACCAGTCACCATAGCCTATTTTATTATTTAATCGTATGGCAAATTACAAGATTCTAGTATGGTTAAAGAATTAAAGGGCTATATCCAATGTCTTTGCCCAAAGGGACAAAGGTCTTCAGTAGGCGCGAGCAGGTCTTCATGGTTGCCATAAAACTTTCTCTTGGGGCAGTCTGCTTTAGGGCTCCTCAATCTAGGGCTCTGGCGAGTCTCGCCTTCCGCACTTGAACAAGAAGTCGGCACAGCATCCATGCTCAGTCCGAAGTCGGTTGATCTGGCAACATTCCTTTCTGAGATCGGAAAACCCTCCTTTTTGTAAAGTCGAAATTCAATAGAGACTATCTAGGTGGGTCCGACATCCAGTCCTATCTCCATTGGGCGCCTGCAACTCCAGGGGTGTCACATACGCGTGGCCTACCCAAAAACTTGCACACTCCTTTTTAAAGAACCCCATGTAGACCTTCGGGAAGAGCACGGAGCGAAACACTCTAAACTTCACACATTTGGATGATTTTATTGACTCTACTGTTGTTTAATATCATAGGAGTTTTCTTACTAAAAATCCAACACAATTGACAATGACACGTTATTTCACAATGTCACGTCCAAAGAGCAATGCACTGCAAACTTACTGCACTGAGTTAATGACTTTATTAATTGCTGACAAATCTAATAAGGTAAACGTCCTAGTGATCGAAACTGTACCAGTGTCCGTCATCAATTTAAATTGCCATTAATAAGATAAGATCACCCGCAACCGCATTTAAACGACGAAAAAGGTTTGAAAAAGGTTTGCCTTTGATGTTTCATATCCCAATTACTAAATAAATAGCTTATTATTAAGTTATTAATATATGTTTAAGGCGGGCTGGCATTTATTAGGACTAACTATCAGTTAATATTACAATGTCCCGATATTTGTCATTCCGTTTTGTACTAATGGGACTGCCAGCAATAGCACCTGACATTTACTAGTACAATCTGATTGTCTAAGAAGTTTCCAAATTTTGAGGAATTTCGATATTGTGACCATGTCAAACAAATACTATTAAACACAAGTAAAATACTCTGCTCCCAAAACACATGACAATATTTGATGTAGAGGTATAAATTAGCATAATATCGTGATTCAAATAAATATTTTCTTATGACATGTCGAGCACTCGGACGTTTACCCTAATATTAATACAGTTCAATAAACATTGCAAAAACGCATGTACTTGCAGAAAACCTTTATATAATAAATTCAGCAGTGCTATATAACTTGCTGACTTGTGTTCGTTGTCATTTCCATGAAGCTGCAATTTTAATTGATGATACATTGAAAAGCGTAATTTAGACATGTTATATTAATACAAAAAGATTTATCTCTATGAAAAAAAAACTTAAAAAAAGGATAGATTTTTTAAATTTTAAGTTTTCTATTTAAGGATGACTGACACTAGAACGGGAAGGGACGGGTGGGACGGGAAAATGGTCAATTTCTATAGAATAGGCTCAGAGCTATCACGTGATTCTTTCTATAGTCTTACTTAGCGTGAGAGTCCTTAATAACATAAAGGTTTTTTTGGTACAAATTAGGACGCTAAATATAAGGTTAGGTAATCAATAAAGAGTCGGCATTGTACGAACATGTACAAATATTTGATACCTTAAATAGGGCAATTTGTTAAACCCTATTGCGTAGATAAACCTAAATATTTTTGACACATTTTCAACATGCATATCTATTACATAGTTAGGCAACTGCGTTTACTTACATTAAACCTTATCAATATTTACATAAGCAAACATTATCGATTAAACTAATTTCAAAATCGGTTATATAAAACTTGTATATACTAATTTCGTTTATATATATACGGGGAACTATATAGGAGTGAGGTTATTCGGTAAATATTTTTATTATACTATCATGGCTTCGAAAGTTTCGCTTGCGATTTGTGTACTAGCAGTTTGTATAGCTACGGTGAGTTATTTTGTCGCTTCTGTAGTGCGAGACAACGATATTAGTGCCGTCTCGGTCGCACCATGCGGATCCACCATGAGTGAGAAAATAGCGACAGAATTGATTTAAAAAAAAGTTATAGTTCTTGTTAGACGAAAATAAAAAATGTGCTCAATACGAAAAATAATTAGTTATAGGCCTTTTTTTATACTACGACGGTGACAAAGAAGCATACGACCCGCCTGATGGTAAGCGGTCACCGTAGCCTATGGACGCCTGCAATTTCAGGGGTGTTACATGCGCGTTGCTGACCCTTTAAAAAAAAGGATGATTCGCTGTGTTGACAGCTACAGGGGCAAGCTTTGCTCCGTGGGTCCCCAGCTGTCAACACAGTGAATCCTCTTGGAGCTCTGGCGACATTACTCACTAACAGAAACAATACTATGAGTAGGGTCTAGTGTTATTAAACTGCGGTTTTCTGTAAGGTGGAGGTACTTGCCCAGATAGGCTCTGCTCCAGATTTGAGCGAGACGACATTCGTTGTGCTGTGCCCCACCTAATAGTTAAACGCATAACTCTCGTTATGAGCTTCGCAGTCGGATAAAACTGAAAGCCATACATCGTAGTATCGTCCCGTTTTATTTGATTAGAAACGATGTTGCCACTTTTTAATTTCTACCTTTTCCTGTCGCACTGTGCCATCATGGGTCATACGGGACATAGCTATACAGCAGAAAGGGATGGCAGTATTGCGTAACCCCTCTTACTCATAACTGCGTCCTTATGGGTCGTGATTTCAGAGTATTACGTGGCACTTTCTTTGGTAATTGGCACATTCCCCCCCCCCTCCCCTTTCCGGCTCGGGCAGGTCTAACATGAGTCATTATGACTGTTGGCTAGTTTTATGTAAATGCTTGGATAGTTTTACAATAAAAATCTAAAAAAACTCTTTAAAAAAATACAAGCATACAGCCTTGTTTGTAGCGACCCCGCCTATGAAGGTGAAGGTTCCGTGTTCGAATCCTGGCGAGGGTTTTTATTTGTGAGTTCCTAACCTGAGTTATGAGTAGTGAACGCACATCGGTAATGGTTCGCTAAATGCAAAAAATCCATATTAAGTCGTTTAAGGATGACTCATACTAGCACGGGACGTGACGGGACGGGACGGGAAAAATCTGTCATATTCTATAGAAGGAATCACGTAATAGCTCGGAGCTCCCGGATGTCACGTGACGCTTTCTATAGAAATTGACAGATTTTCCCGTCCCTCCCCGTCCCGTTCTAGTGTGAGTCATCCTTTATTCTTCATGGAACCATTTTAACACTGACACCGATCATTTAGCTGCTAAAGATAAAGGTTTTTGGTCAGTTATGTCTTGTCGGTTCGAAATGGCAGTTGGTCGAAGCAGGTTAGGTCGACATCAGCGGGTTATTAATATAACTTGCGTTACAATTTTTTATTCCTTCGTTAAACCAGCATGTGTTTTGTTCATTGAGTTAACCATTAAGCAAGGTCGACTTGCAATCAGTTGTTATTTCGTTTGGTCTAAATGTTTCTGTATGTATATTGGACTAGTTTTCACTGGAACGTCCCATTATATGTCCAAAAATACATTTGAATTGGCTACTATTTTGAAAGGATTATGATTTTCGTCACAGGCAGTAGCTGTGTAGAATTAATATTGTGTAGCATCGTGGGTAGGGAGAAAACATATTGTGTAGAGATAATGTCTATGTATTCTACATAGACAGGTACTACCTGTGATGGAAATCAGTTGTGTCGAATTTTGTGTCAGATCGTAAATAGGAAGAAACAATAATTGCATAAACTTCGTATACAAGATGACTCACACTAGATGGGACGGGACGGGGCGGGACGGGAAAATCTGTAAATTTCCATAGAAAGCGTCACGTGACGTCCGAGGACTCCGAGCTATCACGTGATTCTTTCTATAGAAATTGACAGATTTCCCGTCCCGCCCTGTCCCACAGTAGTGCGAGTCATCCTATTGAAACCGATAACTATATCTTTTAAATATAAAATAAGTGCAGGACTTTCAACTTTTGATTCATTAAATATATTAATTTTCTACAAACATTTCAATTTTATTTACAAAAACGATACATGTAGCAGTTCTACTTTTACAGGTATTAGTGTATCTAAAACAGCCCAAATTTAGTCTTAAATATCCCATGATCGGTACAGGTTACTTACATTACTATGTAATTAGCTATTTAAGTATGTATATCGTAGCCTAGACACATAGTACTTGTGCTATGCTTAGTTTGGCTAGGTTTGGTTGTAAGACTGTCCAGAAAATATTTAATCCTGTTTTAATATATGACTTTTTTTTCAGGCACCAGTCTCCGCCGTCACAGCATCAGCTCAACTCCCGGCAGTATACCCCTTAGTGAACATCCTCCTTCCCCTCCTCAATAACGTGTACAACCTCCTCCTATCCCTATTGTCCATCTTTGACACCCTCCCCCCTTCCATCAGCTGTTTGATCCCAGTAGACCTATCAGCCTTGGAGACTAGTCTTCTTAAGCTGTACTCCCAGGCACTAGCTATAGTCAATTTCCTGAGGAGTCTGCCAGAATATGCGGCTGGGGCGAGTCCAAGCACTCCTCCGTCAGGAGTGGTCAGTCTTCAAGGTCTTCTCACAACCCTCGTCACGGCTATCACAGACGTCGCAGACGACGTGTTGGTGGGCATCGGTGGCGCTCTGCTGCCTGGCTTGCTCCAATTGGTTCTGGCCACCGTCCGCACCCTGCTTGAGCTGCTTATTTAACGACGTCAGTATTAATGGAACGTGTTATTTAAATACATATTAAGATACCACCAATCGTTTTTTTAATAATTCCAGTATACGGATGGTTTCTATAGAAATTCATATATCAGAGCCCGACTCAGTTTGAAACGGTACATAAATGACTTGATTTTATGTATAGATATATTATGGGTAGAATGAATCGATTCTTCGAGAGCTAGGCGTCAATCCAAGTTTATCAAGCACTGTCCAAGCTCGTACTCTCACTTTTTTTGGAATTGTAACGCGGCGCATTAGCGAATATATCGAACGCCTAAGGCCTTACGATGACGTCTTTACGCGATACAGCTTAGGCTCAATTGTATCGAAGCGACTCAGTTTAGGTCGTCAACTGAATCGCGTTAAGACGGCATGGTAAGCCCTGGTGCAGGGATCAACGGCACCTTGGCGATGCCGGGATCACCGGAATCCGAAAGCCCACCAATGAGGTGGACAGACCGAGTCGAGTCAAGGTCATTGTTTACGCTCCACTGCATAAATGCACCAGAAGCGAAGCAGAAGGAATCACGTGATAGCTCGGTGCCCTCGGATGTCAAGTGACGCTTTCTATAGAAATTGATAGATTTTTCGTCCCGTCCCGTCCCGTTCTAGGGTTAGTCATCCTTAATGCGTGTTTTCCTTAACTTGTTTGTCCAATACTACTCGTTTCTTATCAGTATTTAAAAACCCACTGAAATGTTCATGTGGGATTCCCATATCACAATCACCCGATTGACCCGAGAAAAAGATAAATAATAGGCTATATGCACTTGAAATAAATAAGGCTTATATTTTTTTCTCAGAAACTATGTTGGTTCAGCATTATATCCCTATCAAAATTTCTTAATTTTATTTTATTTTAGCTGTGAAAATAATTATTGAAAAGTGCAAAAAAATTACAAACGGTTAACGGTTACGCTGTGACGTCGAGTGTGACGTCATTGGATAGTGGTGTCTGTATACCAAACATTCGAGAAGCCAAGAACGCGAATGAACAGAGCGCCGCTCTGTAATCTCGCGTCTCGGTTTCTCAAATGTTTGGTGTACAGCCGGCACAGAAGCACTAGTATCCAGATCATTAAAAAAAAGCGTGCGAATCGTGAATCGTCTGTGTCAAATTGTATACATGTTGTCGTATGGAATTTCCTTCATAAGAAATCTAGTGTTTCTCGTTCTGCTACTCATATTTTTGCATTTTGGCACAATCCAATACATATTAGAGATTAGTCTTTGACAAAGTTATGGTCAACATTAGTCTGTGTCACTTCTGTAGTAAAAATAAGCAAATAATTAGTTAATCGTAAAGGATTACATCGAAAATTTGGAAACGAGTGGGATATAGTGCAAGTTATACTTTTTTGTATCTGTTCGTGTTGCTAAATTGCCTAAAAAAACGCAAATCGAGATTAAAGTAGTGCTTATACCAGTGTTTGTTCGGCTACCCGCGAGCTTCGCAGTCGTTCCTGCGCGTAAGTGTACAAGCGATTGACGCGGTTGCGCGCAGCGCATAGAGTCGCATATCAAGCGAGCGTCGGCGCTGCATCGTTACGGCGCGACACAAAGGAAGCGCTACGTCAAACGGCATAGATTAAACAGAACAGAACCGATTTCGCACTGGCGTATCACATCTCGTCTCTGTGAGAATTTTATTATATAAATACATTTATACATGACTAGTAAATATGAATTGCTTTGGTTGCAATGGTCCCGTTGACCGCACGGAATTGATATGTTGCAGTATTTGTAAATTGGCATATCATTACAAATGTTTAAACATTACGCCTGCGCAGTTTCAAGAAAACAAGCAAAGCATAATAGAAACGCTGATATGTCCAGTTTGCAATAGCAGAGTACGCGTCCGCGATAACAACGACGGAACCCCCGTGCGCGGTCAGATTAATGCGCAACTAAACAATACTGTTATGTCAGTCGATGAGTCATTATTAAATGATACCATCCGTGATGATGTGTCAACTCAGACAACTCTGCCAGAAGAAACAAATGTGGTTGACAATATCACTCTTCGCAGGCCTCGGCAATGCGCGCTACCAGACGGATCATTTACTTTAGATTCCACAGAATGTGTTCGAATTATTGTACGGGAAGAACTTCAGAAAGCATTTGCCGAGCAAAGTACAATGCTAACCAACTTCTTTGCGAGGAAAATAGCGGATCTTTCGGAAAGGATAACTTCACTGGAATATACGATTAGAGATTCGAGATTTTGTACCACTGAAGGCGCTGTACTTGCCGGATCCGCCACCGTACCCGCAACCGCAGCCGCACCCGCTGTAGTACCTGTCGCGGCGCCGACTGCCTTACCCACCATCGTAACTGCAGCTGCACCCGCGGCGCCCGTCACCGTATCCACCTTAGCACCAGCCGACGCGTGCGTTCTGGCCTCCGCCGCCGCCAACGCCTTAGCCACTGCCACCACTGACACTTCGGTATATGTGACTAAACTGCAGATACCGAAAAATACCGGGTCAAGAAGCCCCCCTCAACCGCAGAAATATTCTTCCAACAAGGTAACATCCCGAAGAGACGATGAGATGGATAAACCAAGTCGTGCGAGTATATCGGGCCATGCGTCAGTTATGCGGGGCACTGCGGCTCCGGGTACCACGTGCCCATTTGTAGCTGCGGAGAAGCTTAAGTACCTGCACTTGTACTATGTGCAACAAGGCACAACTGTTGACCAGGTGCGTGACTACATATCCAAAATCTGCGGGAACAGTACTTGCTGTACAGTAGTCGAGCTGAAAGCTAGAGGCCAATACGCATCATTTAAGCTGGGTATCCCCCCCAAGTATACTGAACGGGTGTTAGCAGCCGAGAACTGGGCCAAAGACATTTGTGTAAAACCGTGGCGGCAGAACTTTCGTGCCAAGAGTGGTCAGCAAACGTCGACGTGATAAATCCGTTTCAGTTTATTATCAGAATGTGCGAGGACTACGTTCTAAAACTGATTTGTTTTACAATAATTTGCTTGCCAGTCCATCGGACATTATAGCGCTAACGGAGACATTTTTAACTAGTTCCGTCTTCGACGCCGAGTTGTTCCCGCCCGGTTACACCGTGCTCCGTAAGGATCGCTGCGGCGACGTGGGGTGGGGAGGAGTGCTGCTTGCGGTCCGCGGCTGTTACGCTGTCGAGGTGGTCACTGATGTGGACGGGTTTACGAGCGACATGGAGTTGATAATAGCTATTGTTAAATGGAAGGATTTGATTAAATTTGTTTGTTGTGTAGTATATCTGCCACCTAATATTAATGATAGTCTTTATGTTCAGGTTTTAAACTGTTTGGAAAATGCTATTTGTAAATTTTCTAATTTAAACTTTTTAATTTTCGGTGATTTTAATTTAAATTCTTGCAGTGCTAATGTTAAAACCCAATTTGATTTGTTTCTTGATTTTACCAAAATTTACCAATATAACAATATATGTAATGAGTACGGAGGTATCCTGGACCTAGTATTGAGTGGTTTAAGTTCTGAGCGAGTGGCGGTGTTGGGTGACGTCTGCGCGCTGGAGCCACCCGACGCCTATCATCCCCCTCTATTGGCCACATTCGAGCTCCCGCGTGGTGAAGACCCAGTTGAGCGGCAGTCGAGTCCTAATCCCCTGCTTGATTTGGAATGGAATTTCGGAAAAGCCGATATCGGTGCACTCTATAAAGCGATCGCCAATATTGATTGGAGCGAAGTATATAAGGAGCAAAAGGTTGATTTAGCTTGTAATGTTTTTTACAACAAGTTAAACGCATGCATATCAAATTTTGTCCCTACAAAAAAGCAATGGATTAATAACAGTAAGTACTGTTATCCAAAGTGGTACACTAAGGAAATAATACAGAATATTCGTAATAAATTTTTTCACTTTAAAAAGCATAAAGAAACTGGTTCTGTATTTAATCGTGAGCTCTTTAGATTTTATAGAGGGCGAGCAAAATTTAATAGAAAAGGCGTATGCACAGTATAAGGAAAACGTTCAACGGGATATCATTAGCGATCCCAGGAAATTCTGGGACCACGTCAAGAGCAAGCGGAATGATCGACGTCAATCTAACGTATATACCTATCGGAACGTTACAGTGACGGGGCAGCACGCAGCTGATGCTTTCGCAAGTTATTTCAGCAGCGTGTTCCAACCAGAGCAACCAAAGTTGGACCCGATCGATGCTGCGCGAAAGAGTATGAGGGACGCAACATGGGTTTCTGTTGATAGTGTCGGCGTTGCGGACCTGCGTCGAGCAGCGCGCAGGCTGAAACCTCGCTCTTCGGTTGGGCCTGATGCTGTTCCTCCATTTCTCGCAAAGGACTGCATATCGGTACTAGAAGTTCCGCTCTTGTACATCTTCAACCTTTCCCTGCAAGCCGAAACCTACCCCTCATGTTGGAAGAGATCCAGGGTGACTCCCGTGCCTAAAAGTGGAGGTTCTGGATTAGATGTTACGGAATACAGACCAATCGCTGTGCTATCAGTTTTCGGAAAGTTATTTGAGACAATCCTTGACTGTCAAATAACTCAGCAGATTTCCGCTCAGCTGGATGACAGCCAGCATGGGTTCCGTAAAGGTCGCTCTATTACTACCAATCTAAGCGACTTTGTGGACTATGTTACGATGGCAATGGATGGTCGGCGTCAAGTGGACGCAGCGTACTTTGATTTTCGAAAGGCGTTTGATGTAGTTGACAACGATATCCTCCTTGAAAAATTTGCTATAATGGGATTCACGCCAAAATTATTATTCTTCTTTGCAAATTACCTAAGCAATCGTAGCCAGTTCGTCCGGCTGGCAGGCTATGATTCTCAGCCTTATTTTACCCGTTCTGGGGTAAGCCAAGGTAGCACGCTTGGTCCCACACAATTTCTAATTATGATTAACGATTTGCCGAAGGTCATTAGTGCTGCCAAATGCTTATTGTTTGCAGACGATTTAAAACTATTTCTCGATGTTAAGGACGCTTCTGACTGCAAACGACTGCAGGGCGATATTAATGCTGTAGTTGCTTGGAGTGAAAGGAATCGACTTCACTTTAATACATCAAAGTGTAAGGTGATGACTTTTACTCGGGCAAGGCAACCAATTGCGCAATTGTATCACCTGAATAATGTCGAGCTGGAAAGAGTCTGTAGCATGCGGGACCTCGGACTAATTATGGATGCTCAACTCGACTTCCGAGAGCACATAACTATAACTTGTAAAACTGCGTGCAAAACTTTAGGCTTTATCATCCGAATAGCTGCCCAATTTACAAGTCCTAGGCCTGCATTGCTGCTTTACTTTGCCTATGTTCGGAGTCGGTTGGAGTTTGGAGCCACTGTATGGGATCCACATGAGGAGAAGTACACTCTCATGCTTGAAAGGGTACAACGCAAATTTGCCAGGTTTGTTTATAAAAAAAATTATGGATATTATCCCTATCTATTTCCCTCCCGTTTTGTCCTGGGTATGGTTGGTCTCGACACTCTGGAACTCAGACGCAAAAAGTTCCTTATAGCGCATCTGCATTCCATTTTCCATGGTGCTGTCAACAATCCCAATGTTCTGGGCCGAGTGGGGTTATCGGTTCCTTTGCCGGGTTTCTGTCCAGTCGGGGAGGGTTCAGGTACGGGTGGCGCACGGCCCGCGCGCAAGCGTAGGCGCCTGCTGGCCGGCCCTGTGACGCGTACTGTACGAGCTGCAAATGCACCCACTGCTCGGGTTATTAATTTATTAAATAACCTGCTGATACAGGTCCCGGATGCCGACCTTTTTGCTGATCCGCTAGGGAAATTTCTAAAAATGATCATGCCTGCTCTGGATTCTGCCTAGCTGGAGTAAAAAAAAAAAAATTGTATTATTTTAACTAAATTTTTATGTATTAGCTTTTTTATTGAAACCTATTGTATTGTATTGAACTGAATGTTATTTTAATTAGAAATTAATGTGACATTTTTTTTTAGCCTATTTAATTAATTTTTTGTATCTTTAGGAATGAATCGTTATCTTATATAATATAATAGTTTATCATTTAAGCGTTTTGGTGTTATACTGTAAGCTTATATGTGACGAAATAAATAAATATAAATATAAATATAAATATAAATATCCCATCTTTAAAGCGGTTTTATGACTTGTAGTTGTATGTCGTTTTCCACTGTAAATGTAAACACAATTGGCTGAACAAAACAAGACTAATTAAATAATAAAAAATTTTTAGGTTATATTGGCCGGTCAAACTCGTTCATAAATCATAATCTTAATTCACAACAATTGATCTGAGAAATTTATTATATCAGAAAAAATCAGGATACGCAATATCTAAATTGTACGTAATTTTATGCATTATTAATTCACAATATGAATTACAATTATGCATCGTAATCTGATTCAGACTGTGTGCCGGCCTTAGATGAACAATGACGTCACGGCTCAGCTTGTCGGAATGGCGGGCGTTTCAAACGCCCGTTTTTATTTTGAGTTTTTGAAAGAAGATTTATCTATTAAATTTTAGTTATTATGCGCTGAAAATTATTATACAGTATTTTTATGATAAAAGCTATCATCCAACAGTATTAAAAAAAATAGTGAATATTCCCTATTAACCAAAAATATATTATTCGTGTCGCAACGGGTTAAGAATTACGCTACCCCCTTTCCTTCCATGAGTGTACTTGAATTTGACTGTAGGATATGGTTTAAGTAGGTTGTTGGTGATGCTACCTGTCACTTTTATATCACAATATCGTTATCTTTACCCCTTCATTACTAAAAATGGATCTGAAGCTTGAGCAGTTTCATATAAGGTCCGACTGAGATTTCGGTCTCGGTCTTGACAGTCTCGGTCAAATTTCGAGCCGAGATCTTGGTCTCGGTCTCGGCAGTCTCGGCCAAAATTCGAGCCGAGATCTCGGCATCGGCTCTCGGCCTAAAAGGGCCGAGATTCTCGGCCCTGGCTGAACCTTCCGTCTTGACACTTTTTCCTATTTTGGTGGGTACTCACCAACCAATTATTAAGTGTATCGTGTCATAATAATGCAAGTTACTTTGGCTGTACTGTCTCAGTGTTGGCTATTGTAAACAATATATATATATATATATAACAATATATATTTCTTTATGGAAAATGTGTGTTTTTTCGCATAAGTAGGTATGTTACAAAATCTCGGTTCTTACTAGAAGAATTATCGGTAGGTAGAAGAATTCAATTTAATCACGGTCTAGAGATAATTAAGATTAACGAAGATCAAGATCGTCAAAGTTCCGGGGTGGGGGTAGATGACGTCACTATTAGGTAAGAATTGGACCTAATTATGCCGTCGCGCGAGACAAGCAAAAGAAAAAATACGTGTTAAATATTTTTTAATAAAAATAAACAGACGGACTAATTAGGTTTTTTTGGTCGTCTAGCCTATTGAAAGAAAAATGTTAAAATTCCCCGCGTCGAGCTAGATTCTAACTTGCGACCTTTAACTTCGGTCAGACCGCTCTGCCCATGGACTCTTGCTTGACGGGGGCATTTTTTCCATTTTTCTTTCAATTATAAAAAGCCGCTAATAAATGAATATTACATTGTAAAAGGTCCTTTAAAGTTATACAAAGGAAAGTGTCAAAACACAGCTTATTAAACACAGCTTAGGCAGATGATTTAACCTTTTACACCGGTTACGGCCATTTATTAATTGAATATTTCTAAAACTATAACAGTTAAGAGACTAGTTCCTAAGAGAAAATAACTCGAGTGAAGAATTTCCCCTTTAAGTTAACGGAGTTTAGCAGTAGTAGTTTGGTCTGACGAAAGTTTAATGGTTAACCTTATGCTAACCTTCTGTTTAATCGAATATTGTTTGATAACGAAGTATTTGTTTTTGTAACTGATATACCTATGTTGATAGAGGCCGTTAAATTTACTGATACGAGTAACTCGCTACAGAATAGACGATACGCTCATTAAAATAAGATCTAAAATCGTTCGTAAAACTAACCAGGACTTCAAAGTTTTGGCTCTCCAGTAGGTATCAAGATAGTAAATTATCTCTAGTTCTTAGAAAAATTATTGGAAACGGTAATATACATAATGTATTTTTCCTTGTTTTTAGGATGAAAAACCTACTGATCTGATTTTTTTATTTATTTATTTACAAAAAAATATACAGCATGACAGAGAAACCAAGGCACTGTATAATTATGCAACAACAAAGAGGTTTGGGCCACTAAGGTCCGTGGCCAAGATGACAAAAGTCTAGTGTGAGTCATGCTTAATATGGTGGGCATAGCTGGACATTGACTCGTTAATCGACGTTAACGAAGTTAACTTTTTGATTAACATAATATCTTTCAAGTTTACTTTAGAGACTGTTAACGGAACCATTAATTTCCATTAATCTTTTCCAATTCCTTAATCGTTAATCCGGTTCCTAATGTTTACCAAAAAGATGCCACACACACCGCGCCGCGTCGTCAAAAGCACATTCTAGCAAGTATGCTTGGTCTGGTGAATGATGAAACTGCGAAGAAATGAGACGGGTACATAATAACCATAATACCTACTTACAATTCGTTTGATCGTTTTAATCACTAGTAAGCACCGCCAGCGCTTAAAGAGAAAAGTAATTCATTTTGTGTAAATAGAAATACTATTATCGTACCTACTTGTTAGATTTTGTGTAGTGTCCGTTATAGTATGCGTAAGGTACAATGTGTGTATTGTATGTATAAAGAATGGATGTAGAATCGGATTCTAGTTCCGATCCAGCCGAAAACCCGTGACCACATTTGAGTGGCTATAATATTGTCAGAGCTGTTCTGTTCGGGAGATCAGATCTGTTCCTAATTAATTAACTCCCATTACTATAACATGCTGTTTTATAAGTAACCACTAATTCAAAATATATAAAAAATAACTAAGTGTTAAAGTATTAACGACTTAACCCTCAATTAACTTTTTCAAATAAATTAAGAGCTCTTATCAATTGTAAACAACTACATACCACTTGTAAGCGTGAATAAAAATGTTTTTAGCTCTAGATTATAATATTTCTTTGTGTTTTTACTCAACTAAGATCTTACGATGTCGTTAAGCATTTCATTTAATATTAAATAACCTAATCCAAACAGAATCACAGGACGAATTCATGTAGCCAAATTTTGTGACCTGTGTATGGTTAACATTGTGATTTCAAAACTTCTATTTAACACAAAATTTTATCCAGAAGCCAGACGAATGTTTTGCTAATGATTTAACTAACTAACTACTCTAACTTTATCAGCCCACACAGGTTTATGCGCTCGTCTGCTACTATGTCGTAAAACTAAACGTAAAAAGTTCCCAAGCTAGATGCTCTTACACTAAAACTCTTTATTTTAAGATAAAAAACTGCGGCGTATTTAACTGGGAAATCGTTATGCTCTACTGTGGATCCCTCTTGTGGTCTAGAGGAACGCAATCAGACTTGACAGTAATCTGGTCCTGTAGAGTTATTTAAAAAAAATGTTTATTTTCAGATACCACAGATCCATAGAGTCACAATGTACTTATAAACTAAATTAGTACAATACCTAAACTTAGGAGGTGACAAAAACATGGTATACCCTCGTTTTGTCGAACAACTTTTTGCCTAATTTCAGTTCGCCTAAAAACGTTTAGTATAATCAACGTTTTGTCAAGTCATTTTACATAAAATCGTTTTATCGAATGTCGTTTTGCCTAATCGTCATTATGTATAATTATTGTTTCGCCGAATATATTTTTTTTTGATTTATTTATTTTGCCTAATTATCGTTTCGTCGATTGCCATTTTGACTAATTATCGATTTGCCGAAAAAAGATATACTCGTACCAAACATAGGGGAACCAATAACCAATAGATGATATTAATCAACAAATTAGATACCACCGCTTGAAAAAAAACATTTAAGCAAGGTTAGGTTATAAGAAATAAACATTTTTTTTTACCCGACCAACCGGATTGGTTAGCTCGCGCTCGTTAGTTTTCTGGGCTAGGGCAGAGTAAAGAGCCAGATAAAATACTTACTTTTAATTAGTTGTTAGCTTACCATCACCCTCACGAAGTCAATCAGAGTCAGTTTAGGTACGACGACGAGCGAAGCGAGGAGGAGTGTTAGGTTGAATTGTGACCAATCACAATCACACATCAGAAAGCATGTTCCCAGAGTCGACCTACTGGGTCGCCAATTTTTGAGGGTTGACACTAATCCAACCCAATAATCGGAAGCAAAAAGCCAGGTTTGTTCCCACAGTCAGTTTAGGTACGACGACGAGCGAAGCGAGGAGAAGAGTTGGGATGAAATGTGACCAACAACACGCGAGCGAAGCGAGCGTGCCTCCACATCAGAAAGTATGTTCCCAGAGTCAACCTATTGGGTCGCCAATTATTAGGGGCGGCAGAAAAAAAATTTACATTAGACCAAAAAAAATTATACCAATTGAATATTAGACAAAACGATATTAGGTAAACTGAAATTAGGTATAATGATATTTAGACGAAACGGGCGTTCGACTTAATGATTGTAGGCAAAACGAAATTCGATGTAATGAAAATTCGACGAAACGAATAAGTATACCAAGTGATATTAGGCAAACTGAAATTAGGCGAACAGAAATTAGTATAAGCGAACTGAAGTTTTGTATAAGCGATACAAAAAATGGAGCGAATTGGCATTCGGGGAATGCCTCTCCAACTGTTGAGCGACTACTTGCAGGGGCGTACGCAAAGCGTAAAAATTTGAGACTTTATAAGTAATCAAAAGGATATAACTTACGGTGTCCCCCAGTGTAGCGTACTGGGGCCCACGTTGTTTCTTATCTACATTAATGACTTGACGAATCTCAAACTACAACGTGGGCACATCGGCTCTTATGCAGATGACACTGTTATTGTGTTTGATGGAGAGTCCTGGGAGTCGGTGTTCAAAAGTGCAGAATCTGGCCTCCGTATAGTAGCTTCTTGGCTTAGAATTAACCTCCTCACACTTAATGCCAGCAAAACTAATTTTATATGCTTCAGTAAGTATGATAGTTCGCAGCCTAATATTAATTTAAAACTAAAAATACATTCGTGTAACCAAGATGACATATCCCCTTGTAAATGTAATTGCACTGAACTTGAAAAAGTTAAATTTATTAAATATCTAGGTGTTCTACTTGACCAACGACTTTCATGGCATATGCAACTAGAACATGTAAACAGTAGAATAAGAAAACTCAACTGGATTTTCAAGATTTTCATACACATTACCTCCAAAGACTTGCTGCATCAACTTTATATAACACTGGCACAACCAGTCGTGACCTACTGTATAACTGTTTGGGGTGGCGCTGCTAAAACGAAATTCATAGAAGTGGAGAGAGGGCAACGCTGCCTGCTTAAGGTGATGTACTCAAAACTATACAGATTTCAATATAAAGCAGTGAAGTGGAAACGCTTGGACCGTGGGGACCTGGCGCCCACATCATTTATAAGGGCATAGCGAAGCGTCTTGTAGAAGCGACTGGCGATAGGAGGGTTGGCGCGTACCTAGCGCAACGTCTTGGTATTGCCGTCTAGCGCGGCAATGCCGCCAGCCTCCTTGGCACTATGCCACAAGGCACCGAGCTGGAGCCAGTTTTTTATTTATAAATATAAGATAGTTTAAATTTTTATTGTTTTTGGATTTTATGTATTTTTAATGTTTTAATAATTTAGACGATGGTAATTGGAGGATCCTCAAAAATGCCGAAATACAAGAACTGGTAGCCGAACCAAATATCATTGGTGAGACTAAGGCCCATCGTCTTCGCTGGCTCGGCCATCTTGAGCGAATGGGAGAGGATCGCCAGGTGAAGAGAGCATACCTTGGTCGACCGACTGGACGTCGTCCGGTCGGTCGGCCCAAGTACCGTTGGATAGATCTGGTGGAGAGGGATCTGTGTGATCTCGGAGTCATAAATTGGCGAGAGATTGCACAGGATCGGGTACAGTGGCGTGCTCTTGTGTCGGAGGCCAAGACTCATTTTGGGTCGCTGAGCCAGCGTAGTTAGTTAGTTAGTTAATAATTTAGAACCTTACAGTCAAGTAATTATTGATATAATATTATTAAAAGTATAACTGTTTTTTTAAGCAAGGTCTGAGATCTATAAAATTTTGTGTACACCTGAATACAAAACAAAGATTAATTAATTATCAGGTATACGTTACTTTTCGTTCTTACTAATATATAAAGCGCAATCAGCATTAATTTATAATAATGTCAATAAGCTGATTGATATCCATCCATTGCTATTGTATAAATAAATGTAAGATTGAAGTTACTAAATGGCTTAAACTTCTGAGTTATGATACTACAGAGTCATTATTGTACCACACACACACACACACACACACACACACTCACACACACACACACACACACACACACACACACACACACACACACACACACATACACGTATAGTATTAATTAATCTAATTTATTTATTTTTTTAATTAAGAGCACTGTACCTTCTACTTTGCTAAAATACTTACCTACAAAATTAGTTTAGTTTAGTTATAAAATACATAAAATAAGTTTAACACATAGGTATTTCCTACAAAAATAGACTTGTAGAAATGGGAGAGCGGGGCATCCTGACACAGGTCCATTCACCTAAAAGGAAGCCCCAACCACTGTTGTCAAATTGTAAAAATTTTAGCGAAATAAACTATTTTCATTTTCATTTTTCAGTCTTAGCTACAGTCAAATCATAAACCATGCCAACTGGTGCCAACATAACGCATCTAATCTATGCGTCATTCATCTATTGCAGGGCCCAACTGATTCCATCGATTGTGTAGTTAATATGGGGTTCAAACAATAAAGCTTTTCAACTAGCCTGTGTTAAATAAGCCTTTCAAGGATGGCTCAATCACGTGATAGCTCGGAGCCCTCGGATGTCACGTGATGCTTTCTATAGATATTAACAGATTTTCCCGTCCCGCCCCATCCCGTCCCATCATCAAGTGTGAGTCTTCAACCCAGTCCGAGACAGGACGAGTATTCGGGCCTTCTTACATTTTCTCTCCATGGTCTGCCGCCTTGACCTGCTCAACTGGCCCTCCTGCCCTAGACACCAGTGGGCCAAAAGTACAGGTTGAGAGGGTAGGGCTAGGATTTTTACATTCAAGCTTATTTTTAGTTGATTTACTTATCTACGAACCTACTCAATTAAAACATTAAGGAAAACTATAACTCCTTTTGTAGATAAATCGGTTGTAAATAATACCTACCTTTAACGCCATGTGATATTTCTTTTTAATTCAGGAAACTACTTTAAACAGGGTAGGGCAAAATAGAGAAGTAAAAAAACAAAGGGAGTGTCCCAAAAACATTTTTATTAATAAAAAAATATTACAGGTTATGAAAAAATGCATTAAATCTACTTATGAATTAACATTACTTTTGATGTTATCTGAATAAGCACTCTTGACAAAGGAGGCGTGATCAGATATTTTGAGCACTTTGGCGGCTTATATATATCTGATGGCGACGGCGAGACGGCTTTCACTTGACTTCAAAACCACTGATGTTGTAAATATTGCTTCCACAGTCCCTCGGATGTCACGTGACGCTTTCTATGGAAATTGACAGATTTTCCCGTCCCACCCCGTCCCTTCCCGTCCCGTCCCGTTCTAGTGTAAGTCATCCTTAAAATAGACAATTAGAAATAGAAAATTTAATGTAAATCAAATATAAAATAAACCTAAAAACTGTCTTCACATACAAAAAGCAGTTATTTATGGCCAGTTATTTGACTCAATCTGCTCGTATTCATCAAATTCGCCGCATTTTTTCAAATTGATAGGCTCTGTATACCCTTGGGTGCGGAGGGACGTAACCACCTGTCTGTTCAAATCCACGTCTGGCTGGTAATGCTTCGCACAAGCGGTTATGCTCACTATGACACCATTGCTAACTACAATTTCACCAGCCCCCGCCACTGGATTCCCTGCTAGAAGGCTGGACGTATGCAGCAGTTCTTTTACATGTGCGTTAGAAAGAAGCAATCTCCCATCAGGACCCATCACAAATATCGCAGCAGGCCCAGATTGTCCTACGTTAGCATTGCTTGTATCCACGAGGTAGCCTTGAGAATTGTACAGTCTCCCATCCTTTACATGGACCGCGAACATATCTCTCTCTTGGGGATCGTAATAAGTCACGAAAGGAGGACACTTGTTGTTACTCTGCCAAGTACAAGCCATCTGCTCATTTCTGTACCGATTCTGCATTTGATAAGTCTTGTACGCAATCGCTATACTCTCGATGTACCATTTTGAGTATAAATTACAGCTCGAACAAGTGTTGTTGGTACATTTGCATATATGTAAGCCGTCTGAATCGACAACGTAAAAATTGCCCTTGAACGCTGCGATGTTTCTCGGTGAAGATATCGGTACAGACATGGGCAGACATGTGTTGATGGTGTCATCAGATTTGAGAGAACAGTTTCTTATTGACTTTTCATTTGTTGTAACTGCATAGATATTGTTTCCAACGTTTGCAAGGTCTTGCACACGTGAAGACAAATGGTACATATGTGTGCAGCTACTGTCTGCTTTGATAGAGCAACGCAAGACTGTCCCATCGTCCAGCCCTACATATATATATTTCCCGTAGTGACTGATAGCCCACAGGTAGCTACTATCTATTTTGTGGAATGGTCGGCAACTATTCGGTTGATTAAAGTCACATCGTAAAATGGATGGTGGGTCATGCTGAGAAGCGAAAAGATATCCCTCTGCAGCCAATAGGGATAAAATTGCAGAACTTCCAGAATAAAAAGTCGTGCACGAGTCGACTTTATAAAGGTCGCATCTCAGAATCACACCAGAATTAAGACCTGCATATAAGTACTCCCCAGTAACAAGCAAAGCATACACACATGACCTCCCTTTAGAATACGAGTAAACTTCACACTCATTTGGTTCTTCCTCAAGGCACCTTAGAATGTCTCCATTATCGTTTCCAATAAAAATCACTCCCGGAGTCACGTATATAGGGTCTCTAATCCTCAGATCTTCAGTGGGAATTATCTCGAGAAACAAAGATTTGTTAAAATATGAGGCACTGTCTTCGGTCATTACACGACCATGAGCTGCTACCACAAGCAGTAAAAGTGTCAAGACCTCCATTATGGGATTGCCGGACTGCATCGCTGTTCCTCGTCAGAGTACCTACTACTGAGGGACGTCGAGGTGCGGAAACCGCTGAAGAAGATCCCGCCGTCGCGTAATGAAGATACGAAAATACGGAGACCTTGGTTAGGCGTGGACGTCAGCTAAAGCCGACGGATATTCTGAACTGAATGATACTCCCAATAATACCAGTATATAACTAATGCGAATAACTGATAAGAAATTCGAGAGGTCTAGGTCATCGTATTGGCACGCAGAAGATAAAGACTATTGATACCGTAGGTAGACATATGGCAGGGCATCTTTTAAAGGATAATTCACGCTAGAACGGGACGTGACCGGACCGGGCAGATGTCAGTTTCTATAGAAAACGTCACGTGACCTCTGAGTGCCCCGAGCTCTTACGAGATTTTTACTATAGGAATTGACAAATCGTCCCGTCCCGTCCTGTTCTAGTGTGTGTCATCCATTAGTGGGTTGAATTTCAAAAAACTTTACAATGCATGTGCTCGAAAAGTGCGCTTTCTATGAAGCCAAATCGTGCGGAAAGTTGTACTTTTCCGCACGATTTGGCCGATGAAGCCAAATCGTGCAGAAAAGTGTACTTTTCCGCACGATTTGGCCGATGAAGCCAAAATCGTGCAGAAAAGTACACTTTTCTGCACGATTTGGCCGCAGTGCGTTTACTTTTCAATTTTTTTTTAATTTTGGACTCAAAAAGTATGTAACTGGTAAATATCAAATGTTATTTCGTAGCACCCTTATTCATTTAAGTGCGTTTATGAATTTAGCTTATCCAGTCCACGGGTGACCACAGGGCTGGCTCGTTCCTCACTCAGCGTATTGGTATTAAATAAATAAATATATATTGTGGGACAATCGTACACAAATTGACTTAGCCCCACGATAAGCTCAATAAGGCTCGTGTTGTGGGTACTAGGCGACGATATATAGGTATAGTAGATAGATAAATATAAATACTTAAATACGTACATTTGTTTTTTTTTCTGTTTATGTCATATATTTTGGTTCTCACATAATACTTTTTCCAGTTTTGCACCACCTACTGTATGTATACTTTTCTTAGTGTAGTGTCTCCTCTACCCAAAGGTTGTCTGGAAGACCGCCTGTTGTTTGCCTCTTTTTCTTGTGTAATCTATACCAGTTTGTGTTATTTTTGTTGTTCTGAGGTGCAATAAAGAGTTATTGATGTATTGTATTGTATTGTATTGTATTGTATTGTACAGGGAAAGAGACCAAGAGGACGTAGCCCTATGCGCTGGACAGACCAAATCCGTGACGTTACCAACACAAAAGTCCATGATGCGTTACACATTGCCGAAGACCGAAACAAGTGGAAAGCGATCGTCCATAGATTTATTCGTGGAGGTCACGACCCTCAGCAGTGAGGAACACGACAAAAGAAGGAAGAAGGAAGTCTGTGGCCAAGAGTAAGCCCGTTTGTTATAAAAAAAAATATTTTTATTTTGTTTCTTCTTACGTTTGTCTATTATTTATGAATATTTTTTTAATTTTCTTATATATGTTTTGATGATTATTGTGTAAGTTGGATTATCTTGTCAAGCCAGTAAATTATTTAAGAAAGCTTCTTAGGTTAGGTTAGGTTACTACTGCGACTGCTTTGGCAAGTACCTGTGTGAGGTGGTGACAAGAGAGGAAAACCCCCTGTGCCACCATTGTGGGCTGGGGGCCGTGGACACGGCCAAGCACACGCGCGAGGAGTGCCCTGCCTGGGCGGAGCCCCACGCTGCTTTGTCCACGGTAATAGGGGGAGACCTAGCACTGCCGGCTTTGATTAGCCGAATGGCCGGCACTGAAGAGGCCTGGACAGCAATGGCCTCCTTCAGCGCGGACGTCATGGCGCAGAAGGAGGCGGCAGAGCGGATACGGGAGGACGACGTCAACTCCCTCCCGCAG
This sequence comes from Lathronympha strigana, assembly GCA_949128165.1. Classification (NCBI taxonomy): domain Eukaryota; kingdom Metazoa; phylum Arthropoda; class Insecta; order Lepidoptera; family Tortricidae; genus Lathronympha; species Lathronympha strigana. The sequence goes on along the minus strand of OX421926.1, from coordinate 7,171,387 downwards.
CGTCGCAGGAGGACAGGACGGCGGTGCCGGGCCTTCGCGGACCGCATGCAGCCGCCATAACGAGGACCTGCGGGTGATGGTGCGGGAGTCCCATTACCCGCGGCTTAAAGAGGTCCTAAGCTGGATGGCCCTCCGCTGTGTTTCGGAGGGCTTCAGCGAAGATGGCTTTCATGCCAAATTTGATGAGCCTTAAAGGCAACGCCGACAGGGTTTCCGCTGTAAGCAACTGCGTTCCCGCGACCCTGTCCCAATAGCGTTTGTGGCGGAACACCCCAGGGGTTTTAGTCCGTGCGAGTCGGACATACCCACTCAGTTTCTCCCGGCTGAGTGGGATCCATAACGGATTTCCCCTGGGTAAAAAAAAAAAGTTTACAACTGCGACACCTACTCAAACGAACGGCTGTCAGGTCAAAAGTAGGTTAAGTTCGAACCTAATAATAAATTATTATTATTAACATGAAAATTATGATATTGGCTGTTATTAAGAAAAGTGTTCTGGATAAAAAAAAAATGTGTTCAAACATGTTCTTCCGAGTTCCGTTGGTAGGACAAAAAAAAAATATATATGAGTAAAAAAATTATAAAGAGTGATCATTACCAAGTACCACTTTAGTGTCAGCAACATCTATATACCAGCTAATTTAGAACGTAGAGTAATTTAAGGTACTTATAATAAGGGTGTCAGAAAAGTTTTAACCTGTATACAGAAAATTTCATAGTAATTGTACAACTCAAGCTGTATAAAATCATTAAAAAGGAATCTGCGGAAGCTTGAGTTGCTTTATCATAATATTAAAATTTACTTCAAAACTTAAGTTGTTGCATAACACTATACGCTAATCATATACTTAGAGCTGCATACAGACTGTATTAAAGTGTATTTCAAAAGAATATGTCAACTCCATTTTAAAACCAATTCTTATGGCATAATTATAAGCTCTTATAAGTTTATTAGCTGTATAATTGATGTCTGAAAGAACATTATAAAATAAAAAAAAATAACAGTCGCCGATTGGTGTAATTATACACTCGTATAAGCTTCACAATTTCTGTCAATAAGTGCATTTTAAAACTATAGGAATATATGACGGTTGTATTACAGCTTTAGTTTGTATTACTGAGAAAATCGTCGAATGTATCTCCAAAAGTAAAAATACTACAAAACATAACATGAAGCGAAAAATTTATCAAATAAGTTCGGACCTAGGTAATGGTTTTTGTTTGGTATACGGATCTCTAAAGGATAACCGAAATACAGCCAAATGAATAAATTATTCCATTGTAAAGCTAATTAAAAGTCCAAAAGCTGTAAAAGTGTATACCCCTATTATTTCTCGAAACATGCCTATCCATCGATGATGAAAAAACTGAAATGAAAATAACTGAAAATTATAAAAAAGCCATGCCTCATTTTACGTTTTCGGAGATTACCGATTATTTTTTACTATTTCTTATTTTACCAAATTGTTGGCGAAATTGATTTTATTATTTGTGCCAAATTACAGATTTCTAGTCACTGAAGATCTCATTTGTTTCAGGTTGTACTTTTAACAGGTGTCCTTATGCTTCGTCATTTTCCCACTCCAGAAGGCGTAGTATAAAATTGTACGACATTAACTTCTCGACCGCGTTAGCGTATCGAGGGGTCAAAATATGAAAGTTGCCGGATAATTTAAATAAACGGCAAACATAATTTGAACTGAGGAGTGCCCAGGCAGGGCACTCCTCGCGCGTGTGCTTGACCGTGTCCGCGGCCCCCAGCCCACAATGGTGGCACAGGGGGTTTTCCTCTCTTTTCACCACCTCACACAGGTACTTGCCAAAGCAGTCGCAGCTGTAACCTAACCTAACCTAAGAAGCTTTCTTAAATAATTTACTGGCTTGACAAGATAATCCAACTTACACAATAATCATCAAAACATATATAAGAAAATTAAAAAAATATTCATAAATAATAGACAAACGTAAGAAGAAACAAAATAAAAATATTTTTTTTTATAACAAATGGGCTTACTCTTGGCCACAGACTAGCCGAGGGCAAAGACGTGGCCTACGATGGAGGCTAACTAACTAACTTATCCTATGGGGCCTAACCTACATATACATATTATGTCCCCTATGTCAGCGGAATATGGTAATGTGCCCACAAGGCTGGCTGCATTACCTTGCTGGACACTGCCTACGAAGCAGAAGCTCTCGGTTTCGAATCCTGGTCAGGGTATTTATTTGTGTGTTTATCACCAACACGTTCCTGGGTTATGGATGTTTTCTATGTATTAATAGTACATTACATACCAAGGCCGTTTAAGTGGGAAATGCCTCGGATACCATGTAATTGTCGGCCGAGGCGAAGCCGAGGTCGACTAACATGTGATCCGAGGCTTTCCCATTTACCGGCCGAGGTTTGTATACTATTTTTCAGCCCGACGGAGCCGGAAGGCGGCAATTTAGTTTTGCGTAAAGTGGCGCTTACCGGCCGGAGGACTGAAAAGTATTTATATTTATCTATCTACTATACCTATATATCGTCGCCTAGTACCCACAACACGAGCCTTATTGAGCTTATCGTGGGGCTAAGTCAATTTGTGTACGATTGTCCCACAATATATATTTATTTATTTAATACCAATACGCTGAGTGAGGAACGAGCCAGCCCTGTGGTCACCCGTGGACTGGATAAGCTTGTATTTTAATTTTTGAAATAATTTGAGGGCCTAATAAATAATTTCTCAATAACCATTCACTAAAATACATATAATTGTATGCTATTTGACTGCAATAGCCCTGTTTAAGTTAAGAAACGGAAGATAATACTATGATTTACATTGAATCACACCTAATACTAAATTCATAATCGTTCTTAAATGAATAAGGGTGCTACGAAATAACATTTGATATTTACTAGTTACATAGTTCCTGTTAAGAAAAGTTTTTTGAAATTCAACCGTTATGGATGACACACACTAGAACAGGACGGGACGGGACGATCTGTCAATTCCTATAGTAAAAATCTCGTAAGAGCTCGGAGCCCTCGGAGGTCACGTGACGTTTTCTATAGAAACTGACTTATCGGCCCGGTCCGGTCACGTCCGGGCCCGTTCTAGTGTGAGTCATACTTTAAGAGATGCCCTGTCATATGTCTACCTACGGTATCAATAGTCTTTATCTTCTGCGTGTCAATACGATGACCTAGACCTCTCAAATTTCTTATCAGTTATTCGCATTAGTTATATACTGGTATTATTGGGAGTATCATTCAGTTCAGAATATCCGTCGGCTTTAGCTGACGTCCACGCCTAACCAAGGTCTCCGTATCTTCGTATTTTCATTACGCGACGGCGGGATCTTCTTCAGCGGTTTCCGCAACTTGACGCCCCTCAGCGGTAGGTACTCTGACGAGGAACAGCGATGCAGTCCGGCAATCCCATAATGGAGGTCTTGACACTTTTACTGCTTGTGGTAGCAGCTCATGGTCGTGTAATGACCGAAGACGGTGCCTATTTTAACAAATCTATATCTTCGTTTCTCGAGATAATTCCAACTGAAGATCTGAGGATTAGAGACCCTATATACGTGACTCCGGGAGTGATTTTTATTGGAAAAGAAAATGGAGAAATTCTAAGGTGCCTTGAGGAAGAACCAAATGAATGTGAAGTTTTTTATAAAGGAAGCTCATATGTGTATGCTTTGCTTATTACTGGGGAGTACTTATATGCAGGTCTTTATTCTGGTTTGATTTTGAGATGCGACCTTTATAAAGGGGACTCATGCACGACTTTTTATACTGGAGGTTATTCAATGGTAGCCCTATTGGCTGCAGAGGGATATCTATTCGCTTCTCAGTCTGGGTCACCAACCATTCTACGATGTGACTTAAATCAAGCGAATAGTTGCCGACCATCACACAAAATAGGTAGTAGCGACCTGTGGGCTATCAGTCATTACGGGAAATATATATATGTAGGGCTGGACGATGGGAAAGTCTTGCGTTGCTCCATCAGAGCAGACAGTAGCTGCACATATATGCACAATTTGTCTTCACGTGTGCAAGCCCTTGCAAACGTTGGAAACAATATTTATGCAATTACAAGTAATGAAAGGTCAATAAAACACTGTTCCCTCAAATCTGATGGCGCCATCAACACATGTCGGTTCATATCTGTGCCGATATCTTCACCGAAGAACATCGCAGCGTTCAAGGGCAATTTTTACGTTGTGAATTCAGATGGCTTACATATATGCAAATGTACCAACAACACTTGTTCGAGCTGTAATTTATATTCAAAAGGGGACGTCCTCAGTATAGCGATTGCGTACAAGACTTATCAAATGCAGAATCGGTACAAAAATGAGCAGATGGCTTGTACTTGGCAGAGTAACAACAAGTGTCCTCCTTTAGTTGTTTATTACGGTCCGCAAGAGAGATATATGTTCGAGGTCCATGTAAAGAACGGAAAAATGTACAATTCAAATGGGTACCTTATAGATACAAGCAATGCTAACGTAGGACAATCTGGACCAGCTGCAATATTTGTGATGGGTCCTGATGGTAGATTGCTTCTTTCTAACGCACATGTGAAAGAACTGCTGCATACATCCAGCCTTCTAGCAGGGAAGCCAGTGGCGGGGGCTGGTGAAATTGTAGTTAGCAATGGTGTCATAGTGAGCATAACCGCTTGTGCGAAGCATTACCAGCCAGACGTGGATTTGAACAGACAGGTGGTTGCATCCCTCCGCGCCCAAGGGTATACAGAGCCTATCAATTTGAAAAAATGCGGCGAAATTGATGAATGCGAGCTAACTGATAACTGGCAATAACTGCATGTTGTATGTAAAGACTTCGTACCCTTGGTAAAAAAATGCCACATTTGCAAAAACTCTACTCGTACTGTACTTACAGGAGAGCGATCTAAATAGCGTTTAAAGTAAAATAAACGAATTTGTACATATGTATTTAGGTAAATTAAACTAATTAAATTCATTATATTTAATTTTATTTATTTATATTGTCTTCTGTTACCGCGAATATTATTCTTTGAAATTAACACTTTAGAATGGATAAATCGCGTTTATTAACACCATGACCCTACTCGTACGTTTTGAGCCCTTTACAGCACTCGTTTTTACAGGGTTAAGATGATGACTGAGAGAATGCGAATTCTCCCCGTCAATCAAATAAGCTATTTTTTTAATACTGCGACGGTGACAAACTAGCATACGGCCCGCCTGATAGTAAGCGGTCACCGTAACCTTTGGACGCCTGCAACTCCAGGGGTGTTAGTTGAAAGTTGCCGGATAATTTAAATAAACGGCAAACATAATTTGAACTCTCGATACGCTAACGCGATCGAGAATTTAATGTCGTACAATTTTATCCTAGGCCTTCAGAAGTGAAAAAGTGCATGTGCAACACCAAAGTTATTTGCATCCCGGACCGGAGTCTTGAGCAAGCGAAGGATTCTATATTTTAGAATCTTGAAAGAAGTGAAGGCACGGCACTCAAGCAAATACGAACTTTGGTCTTTTGTTGTACAATTAATTATTATCAGTTAACATAAAACCCAGGGTTTTTACCATTACCATTACAGTAAACAAAAATAAACGAAAACACGATTCATTGGGTAAATTTAATAGACTTGTTTGTTAACGATTCCACTAATTTCTTTATCAAACGTTTAAAAAAAACCAGATTCGACAACCTTGTTTTTTATTTCGTCATGTTCGAAACATCTGATATGATTCAAGCTAAGGGATGACTCACACTAGAACGGGACGGGACGATCTGTCTGTTTCTATAGAAAACCTCACATGACATCCGAGGGCTCCGAGCTATCGCGTGATTCTTTTTATACAGGGTGCAACAAAAGTCCTAAACGATACTTCAACAGCTGATAACGTCAATGACCATGAGTACGATGCAAGTGGAATTTTGTATTTTTAGGGCTCCGTACCTCAAAAGGAAAAAACGGAACCCATATAGGATCACTTTGTTGTCCAAATCAAATCAAATCAAATCAAATTATTTATTTTTCAAGTAGGCATGTTACAGTGCACTTTTGAACGTCGAATTAAAAATAAATAAAGCAACACACCGGCTCTAACATGCATTAATTTGATGATTAATCCGTCCGTCCGTCAGTACGTCCGTCTGTCCGTCAAGACCCTTTACCTCGGGAGTGCGTGGAGGTATCGAGTTGAAATTTAAACTATATACTAAGGTCTACAGTCTCTTGAAACCGTATTTCGCGTTTTCCGAAATTCATCCCCTAAGGGATAAAAAAGGGGTTGAAAGTTTATATGAGGTGTGAATAATTTTTCAGGTTGCAGACTTGGAAACTTCGTTTATAAGAAAACCGTATTCCGCGTTTTCCGAAATTCATCCGCTAAGGGATAAAAAAGGGGGTAAGGGGAATTTTTAATTTTTTTTATGATGTACGGAACCCTCTGTGGGCGAGTCTGACTCGCACTTGGCCGTTTTTTACCGTGTATGGAGGATAAGTAGGTGCACTTTCATACAAAGTGGCTTTTTTTACAAAGTTGATATTTTTCCACTTGCATCGTGCTAGCCACTCAGTTGCTTCATATTTCTTGGTGGACTCAATTGCGTAGCAAAATTAGGATGACAACTGGTAACCACAGTTACCAGAAGCAATTGAGTCGCTATGGTTATTGGCCTTATCAGCTGTTGTAGTGTCGTTTTGGAGTTTTGTTAAAACCTGTAGATATTGACAGACCATCTCGTCCCGTCCCGTCCAAGTATGAGTCATGCTTAAGAAGGAGTGGAGCACACAAGGAATAGATAGGCCACTACAAGCATTGGGAACAAACATTTATTTTCAGAATATATACAGTACGTGTAACTTACCTACTCGTAGCTACCTCTAATGTAGGTACATTAAATCTAAAATAGGTCCGTGAGGCATTTTACCTAAGACCTCTCTCTCGTTGTATCGCAATGCTGATACGTTGTGCGAGGAAGTCACCAGCTCTTCAGTCACCATTAACATCAACCAAACGTTTCGCGATTTCTACGAAAAACTTGCGTGCGCTGGAACCCCATGGACCAAGAAAGAGCTCAGTGACATGCATAGGGTTCCCTACCATAAAAGTAAAAAACCGGCCAAGAAATTATCGAGCCACGCTCAGTGTAGGGTTCAGGGTTAGGTTTAGCGTCTGTCGCAATAATGAAACATAAAAGGGGTTTTCATGATCATAAAAAAGTATTTTCGCATCTAATCAAAAATAGCTAAACAAACCATATTAAAATACTTATTGAAATCCGTTCTACTTTCATGATTTTCTCTTATTTTTTGACGGTTCAAGTTAGACACATTCTTGTAATTTCTGAGGCTTATATTTACGAAAAAAATCACTTTATCAAAAATGTATTTGAAAACGCCTATACCTTTTAAATAAATACCTATCCAAAGACAGGACTCAATGGGTAGAACGAAAAAACATATCACCCCTCACTTTACGTGTACGAGGTCCGTTTTTTAGGTACCTTAAAAGAATCCCTTTTTTACCACTTTGTCGGCATGATTGATATTAATAAAAAAAACAGATCGTTTATTTCCTTGAACAAAACAATGAACATAAAATTAAATTAAATGAATTAGGCACTGACTAAGGAAAAAGGTATGGGCACAGGTTAACTGGTTTTAAGCCCATCCAAGGTCAATCAAAGAGGGAGAAATTACAATTTATGTATAATAAGGCAATGAATAGAATGTAGGTACACAATAATTTTTTTAATAAGTAAAACTACAACTACTTACCAATTATTGTACTAAACAATGGCTGAAACTACTTGAGACTGAAAGCGGTTGAAATCTGTCCCTCGTGGGTAAGCGCACGTTTTCAAACCGTAACTGAATTGACAAATAAAACTTCTTTATTTTTTTCTTAAAAGTACTCAATGCAATAGGCCGTCGAAGGGGGGGAGGGATGGTATTCCACACTGGCTGCCGCGTAACGTTCTGAATTCATGCCAAATAACAGATTTATAGCGACAAGGCGATTCGTTTCTCCGGCAAAGCCTTGAAATACTAAAAAAAACTTGGAAACTTATTTCCCAAACGACGATAATTATTCAATGCAATTCATTAATACATCATATCATAATAACTTACAATCGAAATTAGCCTAAAACAAGTAGTGTGGTGTGTGTGGTAGTATTTACCCAACCCCAAATTAACCAATTCATAAAAGCGATAATTGACAACTTTTAATACATTTAAAAAAGATGCTCATTTTTATTTAATTTAAATTTATATTTTACAATACAATACAATACAATACAATACTCTTTATTGAAAACCTCACACAGATGAAATACAGTTACAAGAGAAAATAATAATACAGAACAGTAAGGGGTAACAACAGGCGGTCTTATCGCTAAAGAGCGATCTCTTCCAGACAACCTTTGGGTAGTGGAGTACAGATCAAATGAAAAAATGTATTAGGTGGCACAGAGATTAACAAAAGCACACAAACAACACACACAATAAATATACATACCAAAATAATAATACGATAAAACATACATACATACATTTTAATTTTGTGCATAATTTTATTACCATTGTGAATTGTTGTAATTTGATTTTGTGAATAGCATTTGTGATTTGAAATAAATCAAAATATATAAATTTATGTAAAATTTGATTTTTTGTGAAATAAATTTAAACTTCAAAAAAAAAGTTAACCCACACTTTACATGTACACATCGATTTTTACAAAAATATAATATAATTGTAAATCCCCGCCGTGATCGAGTAACTCAGTGGTTAGGGCGTCTGCCGCGAAAGCAGAAGGTCGCTGGTTCGATCCCAGTGCTGCTCACAGTTTAAGACATCTCTTTACAAAAAAAAATGTTCCACATAGATTGCTTGAAGTAATAAGTTTACTCACATTTTCCGCAAATGTACTCATATCCGGTGGCGCTTTATAAAAATAATGGTAAGTGAAGATGTATTGCTACTTCCGGTGGCTGGTGACGTTAGCACGTAAGGCGGCCGCCATGTTGGATATTTTAGTAGTTGCGATTATTTATATAGGTTGTCACAAAAAATGTTGGAGATCTGTTTAAGAGTGTCAATCAGTATCGTTTAAGTAAAAAACCGGCCAAGTACCAGCCGGACTCGCGGACGAAGGGTTCTGTACCATTATCTATAAAAACGGCAAAAAAATGACATTTTGATGTGAAAACGTCTTATAATTCGATGGAGCCGGCTGCACGCACAAAAAAACATGACTCATGCGGCGTTACCTCACTCTGAGGCGTCGTTACCTCGCTCTGAGGCATTCCATTTAAGGCTTGAAGTGCAAGCGAGAGCGCGGAACGAGTGACAAAGAGGCACAATCGGCCTCCGCGTTCGGCAGCGTTCGACATCTGTCTCTCTCCTACTTGAGTGAGCGATACGTCCGCGTGGACAGCTGCTATACAATAATACATTTACATGTTTTCGTCAAGTATGAAGTGCAGTGAAAAGTGAATGTGGTGTCAATTGTTTATAGCAACGATAATTGCGGCGATAAAGGTCAGTATTTTCTTATGACGTTGTCACGTTCAACTGTCGTCATTAAACCGACTTTACAGACAACCGATTTTTTTTGTATAGTAAATGCCCTTAAATATTTGTTTTATTTAAATTTAATTATTGAATTTGAACCAAATGTTCTGTGAATATTTCCAAGGTCTACCTGTTGCCGTTATCAATATCGAGCAAAAACGAGCAAAAAAAATCACGTTTGTTTTGTGGGACCCCTTAAGTATATATTTTATTATATTTTTTAATACTTGTTGTTAAAGCGGCAACAGATACATCATCTGTGAAAATTTCAACTAACTATCACGGTTTATGAGATAGTGAGTTAGTGACAGACGGACGGACAGACAAACGGACAGCGAAGTCTTAGTAATAAACAGCGGAGTTCGAGTTTTTTTTTTCAAACCTTTTAGAACGGGTCCCTCGTAGAAAACTCTATAAATCATTTATTATATATAATAAATGTTTTGATTCATGTTTTTAAGTAGGCACACTACTATATATTAATTATAACTTTTATATAGTAGTGTGCTTACTTTAAGCATGAATCATAATATTTATTATAAATAATTAATGATTTAATTCATACTTTACAATTGTAAAGTATGGTGGCGCCATCTCTCGCTTCTAGTTGAAAACAATCTGTAAAGGTTATCTATAGGGCAGCACTGGCCGTAAGTCTGAGCTGTAGGATGGGTGGAACGCAACTTAAACGTTTAAAATAAGAAAGGATTGCATATACTTAGGACATTTCGGACTCTGGTTGCCGCGATCGGGTAGCCCAGTGGTTAGGGGGCGTCTGCCGCGAAACAGGAGGTCGCTGGTTCGATCCCAGCCCTGCTCACCGGGGACCTTGGTTAATTTATCTGTAGTATATGACGTCTCTTTCAATTTACTTATATATAGTATCGTCTCGGTTAAAAAGACGAAGTGGTAAGAGCTGCGAAGATCCTCCTCTTATAAGCATGGGATCTATTAAGCCCCTATTTAAGTTCGCCTATTGTGGCGGACGGTAAATTACGGAACCCTAAACTTGCATAGCCCGACATGCTGTTGGCCGTTTTTTTAATGCTGCATGATCATTATAAAATACTATAGCCGTATGTTTTGCTTGTCGATAACTGTTTTGGTTACTGAATTAGATACGCTCCGTAAAACGACTAAATTCATTACCGTCCATAAACTTACAGAGAGCAAAATATTAAAATAAGTAAAACACATGGGCAAAGTCAAACTCATCATTATTATGAATGTAAAATCATTCCTCTTTAGCATGTTTATTGTTATATGTATACTATATATTACATACATACAAGAACCTCATATTTATCGTCGTGCGACTAACTGCTAAAAGTTTCCAGTCGGACGACGACTGAAGCGTATTGCGACTAGAAATCGCAGCGCCGATCGCACCCTACGCCGCCCACTGAAAACCCACCCCTACCTGCGCTGCGCAGAGCCCCTTAATATAGATCCAGTCCACCGAGAGAACCGCTACAGGACACACGATGTACCGGTGAGTAGACAGTTACACACAATCACGGACTTTAATTGAGCCACCATACAACCCAGCCGTAGTAAAGTAACGCCATGTTCAACTTACAATAATTTGACATTGACATTTTGCGACAAGGTTTTATCGTGGTTAAACAATTACAGTCGACAAGTGCACGTACATTGTCATTCATTATATCAGTGTTGTGTGGTAACACTAGCTTTAAACAACTCGTTTGTTTTTTGCGTAAAAACCTTTTAGTGTTTTGAAGGTTGATAAAATGCGCGGTGACAATGTGTAGTGAAAATATTGGATAGATTCTTTGTCCTTTTTGAAGGACATATTCGATTGTAAAATTACAGAAGGTAAACTGTAGTACAGTGACAGAAGTCTTTTAACACGCAGTTTTAATTAAACAAAACTACATACTATCATATTTCCTACAGTTTAAAATGGTGGTAAAAATATTAACACCGTGGTTATAAAGGATACCTATGGCCTGAAATAAATTGTAATGTGAAACAATTAGGTTCTTAGATGTATTAATTTTTTTTTACTATAATTTGTCAAGGCGTGACTGACAAAATAGCAAATAAAATAGGATATTACAAATATAATGCAATGAAATCATTATGCAACATCTTATAAAATCGATGAAGCGCTCTGACATAATCCTTGTGAGGTTTTACCCGAATAATATTGAACAAACAAGAGAACTAAGCTAAGTTTCCTAAATTTGGATAGCACATACAGTGAAAGTAAATAAACGTCGTAATTTCATAGCGGTTTGATGTTTAAATAGTTTGAAAATTCATTTGCTTGGAAGATATAACGTGATTTGACTTTATCTCTTCGCTCTTATCAACACGGTCGATGAAGAGTTCTGACGTTATTCATGTGGTTTTTTTACCTACATAATCACTTTGATTAAAGTTCAATTGGTTTTTATTTACAAATATAACTAACAAAATATATACAGTAAATTAAGCTACCTTAAATCTCAAATAGGCTTTAAAGGCATTGTACCTTGGATGCTAGCGGCATTTTCTCGTTGTATCGCAATGCTGATACGTTGTGCGAGGAAGCCACCAGCACTTCGTCACCTGTTACATTTTCATTGACTGTCTCTTCTTATTGTTCGTTCCGCTCATATCAGAGCGGTCGTGGGCTCATGCAGCCCACCTGAAGATGCCTCGCTGTCATGTCCGTTTTGCATCACACCAATTCGATCCGTGACCTCCGATCACGTGATTCTTTCTATAGAAACTGAGAGTTCGTCCCGGATCGGATCGGGTTGGTGTGAGTCAATCCTTTACCACGGGTTTGGAATATAATCTAGTAATCTACAGCTACGCGTAGTAGCGTTTACGTCATCGCACTGTCAGCATCTTACTCGCACTTGCGGGAAGAAACGGGATGCAACTAAAGATAACGAATCTAAATCTAAAGCAACTCGTGGTATACACTTCACCGCGAAAAAGCTTCCATTTGTCGCGTCACCTCGTTTTGAGAGCACTGCCCTATCTGCCACAGCCAGTATTGGAATCCTTGGCGTTGACATCTCGAGTGAAGTCCAGTTCCGCGGCCACCTAGAGGGTAAGGCCAAATTGGCCTCGAAGAAGCTCGGTGTGCTCAATAGATCGAGGCAGTATTTCACGCCTGCCCATCGCCTACAGCTTTATAAGGCGCAGGTTCGCCCGCATATGGAATACTGCTCTCATCTTTGGGCAGGGGCACCAAAATACCAGCTTCTCCCTCTAGACCGCATCAAACGGAGAGCAGCTCGAATTGTCAACTGCCAACGTATTTCTGATCGGCTTGATCCCTTGGCGCTGCGTAGAGATGTGGCCTCGCTCTGCATTTTCTATCGCATGTATTACGGGGACTGTTCCAAGGAATTGTTCGGATTAATCCCTGCCGCTTCTTTCCGCCATCGCCCTACGCGACATTATTTCCACTTTCACCATTTAGATGGTTGGCAGTCCTCAACTGTGCGCTGTTCCCGAAATTTCCTGCCTCGCAGAGCTAAACTGTGGAACGAACTGTCGCCAACGGTGTTTCCGGACCGATACGACCTTTAAACCTTCAAGAAAAGAGCGTACTTCCACCTTAAAGGCCGGCAACGCACTTGCGACACCTCTGGTGTTGCGGGTGTCCATGGACGACGTTAATCGCTTACCATCAGGCGATTCGTATGCTCGTTTGCCACCTATAGCATAAAAAAATACACTTACCACGAGTTTTAAATTCACTGTAAAAATCTATAATAACTAGCGACTAAGTCAACGCACTGTAGATAACGTGTCGAATTCTATCCGTCGAAATCTATAACAACTCATGGTGACATTGGTACAAGATGCCAATCACTCACGCTTAATAACGTATCGTCTCTCTCTCTATCACTCTTCCTTATAAGCGTGACAATGACAGTTGCGTTTCGTTAGCAACTGAGCGTTAGCGATTGGCATCTTGGCTACGCACCCAGTCCATGGCATGGGTGACCACTTTCCCTTAACAACTAGCCGCTCAATAGAATCACCTTTCTGCTTCGACATGTGTCCGAAACAGACTTTTTCCTAGCATTTTTCTTGCTCATGCCACGGCCCAGGGAGCCTGGGGTCTGCTTTGAGAACTAATCCCAATATTTGGCGTAGGCGTAAACTAGGATTCGTTCGGTTTCCTTCACCGAAAAACGATTGGTAAATATCAAATGATATTTCGTAGATAAGTTCTGAAAAACTCAATGTTACGAGCCGGGTTTGAACCTTTGACCTTTAGATTGAAAGTCGCACGCTCTTACCAATGCTCTATGTCCTTTATAAATGACAAAGTCACAACTACATTTATCTAAGAAAAAAGATCAACTCTGGAGGGAACTTGAGTAAAGTTTCTAAACTTATTTGAATAATTCCCCACAACGCATCGCTTCAAATTTATTTAAACTTGCAAGATTTTTTTGAAGTAACTTTTTTATGCTTTGATATTTTTCTAGCGCTAGTTTTATGCGTACTAACGTAACGGTTGCTTGATTTTAGTTAATAATGCTTCTTTCAACGAAAGAACTTTGTTGTCTGCCAGTGCCAGCAGTAGGGAATGCAACCGAAAAAAATAGTATGATAACCGGTAATTTACCGTATTACCGGTTATTTCTCTTATCACCGGTTTGCGTTCCTTAATCAGTAGTAAGACAAAATCTGATTATGGGCTCTATTGCGCTCGCTTCATACTAAAAGTTGCTATTTGAGACGCCCTGTTTCCTCGTCTAATATCGAACCCATATGTTTTTCCGTTTTTACCTCAAAAGGAAAAAACGGAACCCTTATAGAATCACTTTGTTATCTGTCCATCCGTCCGTCCGTTTGTCTGTCAAGACCCTTTATCTCGGGAACGCGTAGAGGTAGCAAGTTGAAATTAATAGGTACAGTCAAGTGTAAAAATATGGTGGTGCACATCTTACTCAAAAATATGTCCCATAGCACCTTATACCGGTGTAATAAGAGCGTAGTACCATATTTATGAGTCGTTTGTGTCGAACCACATTTTTGCACTTGACTGTACCAATACTGCGGTCCTTTAAAGCTGTGAAAAAACCAAACCTCTTGATGCAATCATAAGATACGGCCATTTATACGGCACCTGGATACCAGCTGGGCCCCTTTGACTCGATCCAAAGACGTGCTGTCCGAATTGTCAACGATCCTAAACTCACGAGCGATATCGAACCCTTAAGTCTAAGGAGAGACTTCGCCTCCTTATGTGTATTCTATCGCTTGTACAATTGATTGTGCTCTGAGTCTGAGGAATTGTTTGATATGATGCCAACGGCTGCATTCTACCACCGCACCGCTCGCCGTCGGCAGGGTGTTCACCCGCATACCCTGGAGCCTAAATGGTTTCGTACCGTGCGGTTTATGAGGAACTTCCTCCCGCGGACGCTCCGGCTGTGGAATGAGCTCCCTGCCACTGTTTTCCCAAAGGACTACAATATGGGGTTCTTCAAAAAAGGAGTGTTAAAGTTTTTAAAGGGTCGGCAACGCGCATGTAACACCCCTGGAGTTGCAGGCATCCATAGGCTACGGTGACCGCTTACCATCAGGCGGGCCGTATGCTTGTTTGTCACCGTCGTAGTATTACAAAAAAAAAATATGTCGCATTTCCTATACAATTGCAATGGGAATCAAATAGAATCACGATATTTGGCAAAAAGCAAGAGCTTGTAGCACTAGTACAGGATAAAATCCGAGAACACTGAGAGTTCCGTGCCACCAGTATTTTTAAGTACCTTAGTTCATAAATAGGGGAGCATCTTTTGTACGGAACCCTCAGTGGGCGAGTCCGACTCGCACTTGGCCGGTTTTTTTTTACATACAGAAAAACGAAATGTATTACGTCTCAACCGTTTCTTTCCTCCAGATTTCAAGGCAAGTAGTAAAGCTAACAAAAACAAAGAATGGCAAACCTAGACGTTCCATCAAAGAGTTTAGATCTCCGTCCCTAGAGGGTGTTTTGCCAGAATCACCTCTTTCCGTAATAAGTTCTGCCCGAGCTCTTCCAACATTCGTTTGCTTGATATTTTTCGGGTTCCGTACCGTAAAACGAGACCCTATTTTATTACTAAGACTTCGATGTCCGTCTGTCTGTCAGCACTGCCACCAGGCTGTATCTCATGAACCGTGATGAGACAGTTGAAATTTTCACAGATGATGTATTTCTGTTGCCGCTATAAACATAATAAAATAAATAATTAAGAGGGTTCCCATACATAAACGTATAAAAC
Source organism: Lathronympha strigana (assembly GCA_949128165.1). Lineage (NCBI taxonomy): Eukaryota > Metazoa > Arthropoda > Insecta > Lepidoptera > Tortricidae > Lathronympha > Lathronympha strigana. The sequence goes on along the minus strand of OX421926.1, from coordinate 7,155,564 downwards.
GGCTTGCAATACACAGAATATGTAATTATTTATATTTACTAAAAAAAACAAATATTTAAGAATGACTCACACTACGACGGGACGGGGCGGGACGGGAAAATCTGTCAATTTCTATAGAAAGAATCCCCGCCGCGTTCCTTCCCAGTGTACGTCATCCCTTAAGGGGGCTCCTATACACCGGAAGTGATTATTTTGGAATTTTTATATCTATAAAAATTGCAAAATAATCATAGCAAGTTTGGCAGAATAGCAAAGTAACATTATTTTCGTTGTTAATATGAAATTTCGCAAAGTAACGCCTTCAATAAATTACTTGTATAGAAATCGGTTTGCACATCCTCGTTGCAACGTAAAGTTTGTACGGTTTGCGAGTCCGACTCGCACTTGGCTTGTTTTTTATAATGAATGCATAATGCAAAGCGCTATAATTAGGCTTGAATTCCACCTTTAAATTGTTCTTTTAAAAGTTTAAATGCTCTCTGAAGAGCTATATCATTTTCTCAAGTGTTTTCTTAATTGATCATTATGTTCTTTATAAAGTACAACTTAGTTACATTTTCTTTTTAAATGGCTTTACGTAAAATACTGCGCTTTTAACTTCTGGCGGAAAACCGGAGTGGTCGTTACACGTAATGTGGGGGGTAATTTTTTTTATTTCAAGTCTAATGTGTGAGATGGTTTCAGATACGATTACGGGGAATTATTAAGTAATTTAGGGGATTGGTTCAATAATTTTTGCGCTCTAGGCCCATTTGCTCCACCAGTGGTTAGCCACATAACCCTGAGTTAAACCTCTGCACTCTGTATAGAACTTGCCCGCTTAACTCCGGGTTAGCGTGAACCCTGGGTGGTTCAAGTGTGTCCCAGTAGATAAAAAAATGTGTCGCCCACCCCTCAAAATCAACTTTTTGTATGCTGCGAGCCCAATGCGTCTATTTTAATCTTAAGAATTCTCAGTTCGTTAAGCAAAGTAATAGAGTGAAATCTTACCTTCACGATCCCTGCCCTGATAAGTACTTAGAACTGTTTTTTTAGCGTAACGGATATATCGTGAGTCTAGTATTATGTAGGCAACAAAATCCACCAAAATATCGTCACATGCTAGTCGTCACAAATATGTACACACATGTTACAAACGTTTTTCTTGTTAAATTTATATCTATTTAAAATGAGTCAGTACCAGTTTCTACCAATTAACATTTTTTTCTAGCGAAATAGCACATCACCCGTGCCGTACATTTTATAGATTTTAAGTGAATAAGTATTCTTCGGTTATTCTTTTAACAGATAGAAGACAATTTAGGATGTTTGCATATATTATCTATAAATATCCATTCGAAAATTGAGAAAATCAGGCTATTATAATTGTATGTCTCTCGAAACCATATCTTTACTGGGTAATAAAGCTTTTTTTATTTAATATATAATTAAATTAATTAAAAACCTCGAATAAGCACGAAGAAAATAAAAATGAGCGATTGACCTTCCTATATTAATTAGCCCCCTTATTCATTAAAAGAGTAACAGACGTTTTAGTTAAATTATGTGTTCTCCCTTTCTAATTAAAGCAAATGTCAAACTGACAGATAAGGACAAACAGTAATTTAGCTAAATAGTGTTTGAGGTGCGTTTATCAATCATTTTAATTCGTTGAAAGATACCTACGCTGAATCACCATGACCGGCAATTTGTTTTTTTAACTGCGTTGAGTCTTTTGCATAAAATTTAATATTTTAATAAGTAAAGTACATATTTTTATAAATACAAAAAAAAAAATACAAAAAGTACATTGTGTACAAAACACTTCTGTAATGTAATTAAGTCATTACAGAAAATGTCCTTCATAAAGTATAAAAATAAGAAAGCTCAAGTAAGTGTATATTGTCCTTTTTAAAGGCTTCTTGGTTTGTATCAGATGTTTCTAAGCTTGGTAGGATTTCTGGCTCTCAACTTTAAATCTGGCTTTGCATTCGGGCGTGAGTTAAGGCAAACCAGTGTCAAGGATTAAGGCTGAATTTATAACTTGAATTCATATTCTGAATTCCGGAGCTTGGTGCTCGGAGGTAGGTTGGTGGCCCAGCGGAGGTGCATTGGCTGCCCAGCGGTAAGTGCGACTTCCTATCCGAAGATCGCGGATTCGGATCCTGGCTGTTACTAATGAGTTTTTCGGGACGTATTTACGAAATATCGTTTGATATTTATCAATCGCTATAACATCGTGAGGAAACTGGACTAATCCCAATAAGGCTTAGTTTATCCCCTGGGTGACCGTCCATCACTTGGCAGTCGCTTTCGTAAAACTAGTGCCTACGTCAAATCTTGGGGTTACATGCCAAAGCGGAACCGGGAGCATAAACTGGTAAAAGACTAGGAAGAAAAAGACTGAATTACGGAGTCCTGATTTACTTTGATTTAGGTCATATGACCTAACAGGTGACAAACAAGCATACGGCCCGCCTGATGGTAAGCGGTCATCAGGCAAAAAGGGAGGATTCGCTGTGTTGACAGCTAAAGGGGGAAGCTTTGCTCCGTGGGTCCCCAGCTGTCAACATAGTGAATCCTCTTGGAGCTCTGGCGACCTTACTCACCAACAGAAACACAACACTATGAGTAGGGTCTAGTGTTATTAAACTGCGGTTTTCTGCAAGGTGGAGGTACTTCCCCAGATGGGCTCTGCTCCAGATTTGAGCGAGACGACATTCGTTGTGCTGCACACCACACTAAACGATATGCATCCGCTGTGCCCATACCTCTCTAATTGATTTGATTGATTGATCAATCTAGTAAACACCTGTAGACAAAACGTATAATTGACATGGAAAACATTTTAACCTTCAGTTTCACAATCACAGTCGATCACTATATTATAACAAATTACAATAGTTAAAACGTCAATATGCCTCAATTTTGCAATGTCAACTAAAAATTCATAGTTTCAATGCACTAAGTGTGTGTTCGTCCTAGATACTTAATGTGGAAACAGTAGTGTGGAAACAGGTGCTTTTGGAATTCGTAATCTGACTTTTAACACCCCGATTTCACACCAATTCTGACAGTATGAGAAATAAAAACGGTGGATTTCGTTACTTTTTGAGTTCAAGCGCGATTTCACGTTGGCGTGTTCACGGTAGACTGATATCACGTTAAAGTTATCATTTATACGGCCTCCTAGCCTAGTTGGAAGTAGGGTCACTTCCAACTAGGCCTACGAAGCAGGAGGTCCCGGGTTTGAATCCTGGTCAGGGCATTTATTTGTGTGTTTATCACGAATATTTGTTCCTGAGTTATGGATGTTTTCTATGTATTTAAGTATTTATATGTATCTGTATATTATATATATCGTCGCCTAGTACCCACAACACAAGCCTTATTGAGCTTACCGTGGGACTAGGTCGATTTGGGTAAGATTGTCCCATAATATTTATTTATTTATTTTTGCAGGGTGATGACATTGAACGTAGTTCATAGGAGTCAGCCTCAAAAACTACAAACTACGTGGGGTCTTCCAAGCAAATGAACTGTCAAATTCTAAAGTGTTATTTTAAACGTCAAATTTCTACGAAATAATAATGTTCACTTTACACTTTCACAGTATGTGCTATCAAAATCTGAGAAACTTATCATAGTCGGAATCTAAAAACCTTAAACAGCACGCCTTTTTTACTGATATCAGCTTTTGTCTAGGACTATATTTCACCTATTTTTCTTTACAATTTAACGTAACGAGGATGCCTTAGTTTAATAAAAGCCAGGCTCTGTATCACAAATTACACCCGTAACAGTTAATGGGAATCTTGATGTAGGGTTATTTTAGCCATTTCAGGTTTATGGGGATTACGAGGATGTGAAATTGGACCGCATAGTTATGAATAATAAAACATTAGGGCCATCTGCTTCATGTAACAATTTGGTTTGTGTAGTATCCATTATGTAGTACATATTGAGGATCTAGAGAGAGCGTTGGTGGCACTACGGTAAGAGTGCGTGAAGTACGGCAACATCCTGCTAGCTCCGCCCACCTCTTTGCAGTCCGAATTGCACTAAATTACAGTAATAAACAATTGAGAAATGCGGCAATGCATAAAATATTAATTATTCATTATTAAAAATGACATACGAGATGGCGGCGATTTTTAAAATTCCAGTACAGTGTATGCGCTACAACGGACCGCGTGGCCGTCAATTTGTTCGACTACGTAGTCCACTGCTTAAAGTATTAAGTTAATTTGCCAAAGCGCCCTCAGGTTCCCTGCGTGCGTAGTCAAGATGCCAATCGCGAACGCTCAGTGACGAACGAAATGCAACTCTGAATTTGTCTACGCTACAATACTGAGCATTAGCGAATGAAATATTGGCTACGCAGTTACGCACCCTGGGTCTGTGGGAAAACAGTAGGAAGAGAATTAAGTTTTTACTGTACCTCAAAGGAAAACGAAAGGAAGTCGGTCGACTTCCTACTGTACTTCAAAGTGAACGTTGAATTCACTAAAACCCACTTGCACCCCCCAGGGGTAGCCACTAACCCGGACTTTAAACGGTTGAATTCTATAGAAAAAACAGTTAACACCAGGTTATGTGGATAACTCCGGGTGGTGCAATGGAAGTTAAATGGCGCTTCTACAATCCTTTTTTTGTTTACAGCAACATGATGTCGTTGTCCGCGCTGCTGCTCATGTATGGCTTGGCCACTGTCCACTGCTGGGGTGGTCTCTTCAACCGCTTCAGCTCTGATATGCTGGCTAACCTTGGGTACGGCCGCGGTCCGTACCGCCACTACGCCTACGGGCAGGTACGTGCATAGTTTCGTAATGGAGAGTGCAACCGGTAAATATTTACCGTTTTCATTCCCTATGCTGAATGTCCTTATTTTAGGACAAATGGGGAGTGCAACCGGTAAATATTTACCGTTTTCATTCCCTATGTCCTGTTTTTAGGACAGCAAAATTTAGGCTCAACTACCTTCAAGCTCAACTTTCTCGATACAATGTTAGATCTTTTTTGTGGCATGTCCTGTTTTTAGTATACTAGGTCAATGTTTTACTAGGAGGATAGAGCGGACAAGTACAGACAGGTTCTTCTATATAATTTTTTATAGACTAGTCTTTTCAACCGCTTCAGCTCATACCCTGGCTGCGGAAGCGGTCCGTAGTTTCATAATGCCCAACGTCCTGTTTTTGGGACAGCAAAATTTAGACACAAACTACTACCTCTTCTTCACCTATTTCCATTGATTAGAAACTATTTTTCAAAATATAATGTCATATTTTTAGAACACTATGTCTATATTCCTCTGGTCTTAATAATAGGTCGAGCCTTACAAGGCTATAGGTTCGTCTATATTGATAGTGTAGCGACAGTCTACTGCTGGGGTGGTCTCTTCAACCGCTTCAAGTCCGATATGCTGGCTTACTTGGAAATCGTTCGATTATCTAACGTCCTACATAAAGAACAAAACATAGTGTAATTACGTATATTAGTAGGGTATCACATGCACGCTGCCGACTAATGAAAACGTGTACACTTTTCTGTATCTATCTTTGTATTGTCTATTAATGTTGTGTTTGTTAAATTCAAATACGTATTTGTATGACAAACAAGCATACGGCCTGCCTGATGGAAAGCAGACCGTAGTTTATGAACGCCTCCAACTCCAAAGGTGTCACATGCGTGTTTTTTAAGTAATCTCAAATTGAAGGTCATATAAAGGTCACTTAGGTCACTACCTATCTGTTGACAGGCCCTTAAGTCAAACTTAAATATTCCTTATGTGGGAGGGATATTAAATCTTTAGACCTCTTACCCGGGTAAGTCCCCTGGGGGATGTAAGGGTGCTTAGCAAATCTGGATGTGATGAAATGTGTCTCTTGTATTACTTAGTTACGGCGTCTTGGAGACTTAGAGTATACAACGCAATTTAATTTGTAAGGAATTACTCACACTAAAACGGGACGGGACGGGACGATCTGTCAGTTTCTATAGAAACGTCACGTGACATCCGAGGGCTCTGAGAAATTGCCCGACCGTCCCGTTCCGCCCCGTCCCGTCCCGTCCCGTCTTAGTGTGAGTCATCCTTAAGGGCTGTTTCTTGTCAAAAATGGAAAGATTATCTGCGAAATAACGGATTGAGTCCGTCTATACTATGTTTAATAGATTTTGATATATATATCAAAATCTACAAAAAAAAACAGTATAAAAAAGTTATTATTAGATTTTGTTAGCACAGACTGTGACTTGTTAATCAAATTTAATATCATAATTACGGAGCGAGTACAATGAGGATTACCGCGAGTCAATTTTCCGCTAGGGGCGCTAGTGGAACGTGGGTCCTGCGGGAACATTTCAAACGTCACTTTGACATTTCTCTCATACTGACACAGGATCCACGCATGAGTGGCGCCGCCTGGTGAGCGACAATACGGTAGCTCCCATTGAGCCCATATTTCAATAACCTGGAACATAAAAACGATAATAAACAGTGAACGCAGGGCGGCTTGTGGCGAGTTTTTGGAGAGTAGCGACCCCACGCACCTGAGTTCTCCTGGGGTATTCTCTCAACCGGCCGAGTCCTCCGCCTCTGGCTTGCTTTAGCCGGCCGTCCAGAGAGCTGCGTTCTCAAGGGTAGATGTGGAAACCTAAGTGGCGAGTGGCTATTATGTTTAAAGTCCAGTGACACCTCTCTACCCCCAGCCCTCATACCGGTGTCGCCCTTGAGCCGGCTCCATCGAATTAGAAGACGTTGTTACGTCAAAAGCCTTCTGCCATTATCATTTTACCCGTATCTATTAAAAGACGGGACAAAGGTGACGTAAGATCAATTACCGGTCGACCCGTGAACAGTGGCCTTTTAATAAAAATAACCTGAGCTATTCTAGCAGCTCATATTTATCAAGTCTATTTTTAACCCTAGACGGGCAATTTCTAAAATTGGTTCGGTTTTTTGTTAAGTACCTAATTCATAATTCATAATTCATTTATTTGCATAAAAGGAGTTACATAATGATGGTAAATTTTTAAGTTTAAAGTACATCCTATTAGCCGTTTATGTACAGCATGCAAATTTGATACTTGCTTAAACACTACGGATCCTAACCTAGGTTATTCTAGCATCTAAATTACACAAGATATGGATAAATATGGACAAACTCATCTAGATAACAATAAAACCCTTGTTACCCCTTGTTGTTGTAAACCCTTGTTATGACATAGGTAGGTATCTACCTATGTCATAACAAGGGAAATACAACAATATAAAAATAATCAGATTATGTGGAGCAAAGTAAATATTAATGTCAGAATAATAATAAGGTTGTTATTTATGATTATAATATATTCACAATAAATTTGTTTCATCTAAAAACGCTTTTACATTATAATACAGTTTATGACACAATATTTTTTCTACACTTCTTCGGAAAATATTAAAAGGTAGCCCTTGAATTTCTTGCGGTAACTTGTTAAATATTTTTATACACATTATAAAACATTGTTTATTAAAAAAAGCAGTTCTTGGGACATAATCATAGGCTAGTCTTTCCGGGTTTCTGGAATTACGAGGGTATACTTCTCTAGCCGTTTTAAATAAAGTCATATGTTTTTTAACAAAAATACATGCTTCTAAGATGTAGAGGCATGGTAGAGGTAATATATTTAATTTTTTAAAAAGAGGTTTACAAGGGCTATCTAGAGCTACGCCACACATTGCCTTTATACATTTTTTCTGGGCTATGAATGGCCTATTAACATTTCCACAGTTGCCCCATAGGATAAGTCCGTATCTTAGTTGGGAACTGACGTAACCGTGATAGGCAGCCAAGGTAGCTTCCGTCGTAGCAGTGCGTCTTAGCCTACTGAGCACATATACAAATCTGTTGACCTTACTAGATATGTTTTCTATTTGGGAATCCCAATTTAGGGCAGAATCTAGTTTTATACCCAAAAAAGTCACATCGTTGACTTCATTAATAAACTCATTGTTGTAATTTAAATTTAGATTATTATGTATTCCTCTTTTCATATGAAATTGTACGGCATTTGTTTTACATACATTTATTTCTAAATTCTGCTGCTTTAACCATTCAATTAACAATTCCAAAATTCTATTTAATTTATAATTATATTCATCATTATTTTCATTTTTTTCTCCAGTAACGATTATTGATATGTCATCAGCGAATAATACTGATTTGCATGGGACCACATCGGGCAATTCATTAATATAAATATTGAATAGCAAGGGGCCTAGTACGCTTCCTTGAGGAACGCCATATTCGTTTTGTTTATATTCTGACCGATATATGGTTTCCTCGCTATGTTCATTGAGCCTAGTTATTTCAACACATTGAGATCTATGCTGTAAGTATGTCTTTAGCCAAGCTAGCGCGAGTCCTCTGATGCCGTACCGTTCCAATTTTTTTAGCAGGAGAGAATGGCAAACGAAATCGAACGCTTTAGTCATATCAATGAATACTGCAGATGTTCGTTTCGTTTCATCTAGGCTTTTGCATATGTAATTAACTAGGTTGAATCCAGCTAATGTCGTAGATTTGTTTTTTTGAAAGGCGTTTTGTTCTAGTTTAATCACGTTATATTTCTCAAAGTATTCGGTCAATCGACTGTACATACACTTTTCAAATATTTTAGAAAATATTGGCACTAGCGCGATTGGTCGATAGTTTTCCATCTGCATTTTATTACTTTTCTTGTATAAGGGTTTTATAATCGATAAATTAGTAAGTTTTGTTTAGTTCGCTGCAGGAATATTGCGGATGCTGATTTTTTGACATCCACGGACGCGTATGCGGATGCAGGTGCGGATGTTAAAGGGCTCACATCCGCAGACACGGATGCGGATGTAAGATTAGGTACAAAAAAAAATCCCCAAAAATTGAAATTTTAGTCAAAAAAAAATCTCGTCATTTCCTGTCGTTAAGGGCATATTTTTAATTTGTTGTCGTTTTTGTTTTCGCAGCAGATTTGTATGAAATTTGGTAAATTACACGAGATCTGAGATATTTCTTACTTTACAGGCCCCGGTGCGTAATCTACCATAACTAGCTTATGAATACGCTCTATCATAACAACAAATTTTATTATAATTGTGAAATAACTAAAACTACACGGTTAAGCGTATAAATAGGTACCTGAAATAAATTAAATGCCAAAATGTTTTTTGTCTTCCTAGCATTCATGCCACGGCGCAGTGAGCCTGAGGCCCCCAAGATTTGTCGTAGGCGCTAGTAACGAAAGCGACTGTTATCAGACCTAAAGGATAAACTAGACCGTATTGGCATAAGTCCGGTTTCCTCCCGATTTCCTTCACAGAAAAGTGATTGGTACATAAATGAATGGTGCCGATGGCTTTCCGTCCTACAACCTGCGGATTTTCACTCGCCTTACGCGAAGCAACTAACGCTCACAAAATTATTTCCACCGTATTACGAAATATACTCACCCTTTAGCTTGAAACTAGATTCCATCAGACCCTTTTTGGGCCGATTCCCTTTATATCTAAAATCGGAAGGGTCGAGCAATGTGATTTGCGAGTGGGATCGAATTAATATGTCTTGACACCATAGACACCGCATTTTGAAGCGTTTCCAAAGAGAATGAGGTTACCAGATATTGCAGTATTTTACGTAAGGTTACGAGATCTCAGGCAGTCTCGGCCAAAATACGAGCCGAGATCTCGGTTTCGGCAGTCTCGGCCAAAATACGGACCGAGATCTCGGTCTCGGCAGTCGCGGCCAAAATACGAGCCGAGATCTTAGTCTCGGCTCTCGGCCAAAAAAGGGCGAGATTCTCGGCTCTGGCCGAACTTTCCATCTTGAGACTTTGTCATAAAGTGTATCGAGTCATCCAAATGCAAGTGATGACTATTTATCCTCAAACTTTGGTGTCAATGTCATGTTTCAATGTTGGCTATAATAAACAACGGAGAAGTTTTGAATATGACATATTTTTGTGGAAAACGTGTTTTTCGTATATTATTATAAAATCTCGGTCTCGGTCTCGGCCGAGAATCCAATTTAGCCTCGGTCGGACTTTCATTTAATGTTTAAATTTCTACGATTCTTTGAGCACAACCGACTAATCCGTACACCATTTTATACCAATATTCCAGGTTCACCCTTGAAACACAATAATTGTAAATAATTTTAATTTTTACAAGAACAGATCGTAAAAGTAGGTGCAACTGAAGTAAGCGGTCGCGCTTCCATACAAAATTAATACGGGACTGCATATGTACAGTGACCGCGCGTTGTCTTGTATCTTGTACTAGCGACTAGGGTGTGCAAACCGGTTTATATGTGTATGAAATTTCGGTTAATAACCGGTTAATAACCGGTTTTTTCATACAACTAAAAACCGGTTTGCACACCCTACTAGCGATCCGCTCCGGCTTCGCACGGGTTTTATTGTACATATAAACCTTTCTCTTGAATCACTCTATCTATTTAAAAAACGGATTAAAATCCGTTGCGTAGTTTTAAAGATTTAAGCATACATACATACAAACTGCGGGAAGCGACTTTGTTTTATACTATGTAGTAGTGATGCTCTGTCTAGTAGGCAGGTAGGACTGTGTTTGACAAACATGGAATCCCATTTCGGGAATGTTGAAGGACGTAAACGGAGTTCCTAGGTCAATATTTAGATAATTATGTCGTACTTTGAATACGAAATACACATATATACATATAATACGAGTAGGTAAGCCTTTGTAATGTAGGTAGCACAGTATAAGACAAAATATAAGTTAAAGACAGATGATTTAATAGTTCTTAAAAACTATCATTATACTTAATCTGTATTTTTATATTTCATAGGAAAAGCGAATATAAACCGGACACTATACAAAAATATTAGATTGTGTTACAAAAGATCAAAATGATATATTTCCGGCGAGGGTGTACTTTGAATTCCGAATGAAGCGATGGATTCTAAAGTAGAATCCTGGGCGTAATGAGGGATTCATGCGTTAACGCCCGAGACGAAAATAATTTTGATAGTGTGTGAGTGTGACACATACTGCTCTTCACACCAACTAAGAGAAAATAAACAAAACCGAAAGCAGCATCATACGAACACTATACGATGCCACTAATTAATGCCCGTAAACGTAAAAAGGTGAAGAAACCAGAAAAGTACCAATTTGCTCCCAGCAGGGAAGAAAAGTGCCAGTTGGATCTCTCCTAGCTTGAACAGAAAAAAACCCTTTTATGAATGTGAAGTGAAAAAGAATTGACTGCGGCGGGCGTTCCATCAGCTTCTCGTATTGGTACCATGAGTTGCTCTCGCTTACAAATCGCTATCGACTGCGTGGCTCGAAAGTATATGCATCATGTTCGTTCTTATTTGGTCAGAACGAATTGTACTTTCAACCCGCGCATCGACTCGTGTTTACGTAAAACTTCTGGTAATCACACCTTGAAAAAAATTGAAAAATAATACTCTTTAGAACGGATTAATCGCGTTTATTAACACCATGATCCTACGTTTCGAGCTCTTTACAGCACTCGTTTTCACAGGGTTAAGATGATGAGTCATCTTACACAAGACAATATTAGCATTATAGCATATTAGCATTAATGCTATATAATATAGCATTAAGTCCGCCTGTTGTACGTTTGTTTTCTTTTGTTTAATAAAGATTAAATAAATAAATAAAATACCTATTGTGAAAAATAATATCTTCTTCTTCACCAGGACCTGCCTCCAGAGGAGGCATACGCCGAAGCCCTGGAGGGCAACCGCATCGATGACGTGATCGACGAGCCTGCGCACTGCTACAGCGCCCCCTGCTCCACCAACGGGGAGTGCTGCCGGGGCCTCATGTGTCTGGAGACAGGTTAGTCTTGGATAAGTTCTTTATAGAATTATGCCATATCCGGCTCGAAGGACCGTTTACATCGAACACTGACATTCAAAGGATCATTGAAGCAGACAAAAACAGTCCACAATCCAAGATGAATGACACCTTCTTTCAGCTCAAAAGACCATGCGTCTAACTCGTTTGATTGGTGCAAGATGAATAAAGTTACCTTTTCTAGCTCAACGGACAGTTGGTGCATGATGCAGTAGACCAAACTAGAGCGTTAGTTTGAAGTTCCCGGGCTCAAACACCAGCTCGTATGTACATACCAATGAGTTTTTCAAAACTTTGGTATATACGAAATCATTAGATATTTACCATTTTGGTAAAGGAAAACATCGCGAGGAAACCGGACTAATCGCAATAAGGTCTATTTTACCTGGGTTGGTTAGATGGTAGTCGCTTTCGTAAAACAAGTGCTTACGCCAAATCTTAGGTTTAGTTGCCAAAGCGGACCCCAGACTGCCCGAGCTGTGACATAAGCTTAAAAATGCTAGGAAGAAGAAGAAGGACACCATCATACTCTTAGAAGACTAACCTGAGGTTTTGACAAGCAAAGGGCGCTACAACTGAGACAGGTCAGTCTCGGAGTATCAGGCTAGAAGGACCATTGGCGAGATGACGCGAAGTATACCAATGTTTACAGGTTTCAGTTCTTTAAACCATGACCCTACTTTTGTGCGTCACAGTCGGATAAATTGTTGAAATTGGAGCATTTCGTGCACAATTGTATTTTAAAAACGGGAAAAATCGTATTCAGGTAAGTTTCGTACCCAGAGAATAACTGGAAAGGTATTGAGAATATTTTTAGCTTGTTGAAGTGTTTCCTCTAACAAGGAGAATTTTTCTCGCAAAGTTGTGTAGGACTCCATTGTGTAGAATTTAATGAGCTCGAATGTTGTCCTACATCGCATTTTCATAGAATGCGTGAATTTGGAGCAAAACCAAAAATTGTCACAAAAAGATAAACATTTTCCAAGATGGCGGCGGTTCCTCGAGGTCCCCAAACGTCAAAATATAGTGTGGACATGAAAACAGGGTCTCCAATTAACATACATACCAAATTTCAGGCTTTAAGAGATTTCGACACAAAAATGTTATATTTCTCCTTTATTTCCAAACAGATGCTTTTCCATTTATCCTGACAAAAAAGGACAGTCCATAACAGGGCCAAAATGAAATTCCCCCCAGCTCTCATAACGTTAATCGAGTCGGGGCGCCCGCGGCTTTTTCAAACGAATCTGCATAACCCAGAAAGGCTGTAAAAGCAAATTCTGCACATTGTTAGTGGCGGCGTCAATTTCCGCATTGGCCCGGAAATGTTGATGTTATTTTACTAGTGTTAGACATTAAAAACATTTATTCTCGTAATTTATACAGTAAGTGTAACTTACCTAACTACCTACCTCTACCTACCTTAAATCTAAAGTAGGTCCTTGAGGCATTGTACCTAGGATGCTGGCGGCATTTCCTCGTTGTATCGCAATGCTGATACGTTGTGCGAGGAAGCCACCAGCTCTTCGGTCACCAGTAACATCAACCAGACGTTTCGCGATTTCTACGAAAATTTCTAGGGTTAGACTCGAAAATATCGTTTCGAGATGCAGACAGGGATGACTCACAATAGAACGTGAAGGGACGGGGCGGGTTGGAACGATCTGTCAGTTTCTATAGAAAACGTCACCTGACATCCAAGTGCTTCGAGCTATCACGTGGTTCTTTCTATAGAATTTTTTTTGGATCTTTCCTCGCGAAAATGCCCACTCACAACAGGGCCACAGTTTAAGTCCTACACTGAATCGCGTTCAGAAACCCATGGTAAAGCCTCAGATCATTACGCTCGTCTGACTTCTCATATACATATTGCCGGTCTTGCTTGTATAAAATATAAGTAGCGAGGGTAGCAAGCTATTTATTTTTCAATATAGCTTAACCTGTAAATCCAAATAACGTTTCAGAAATGGAAATGAAACATTGTTATTCGCTTTATTTGAACAAAAGGTTTTTTGTGAGGCCTTGTGTGAACAAAAGGAGTTTTTTCGTACGGTAGCGGAATTCTCACACTAGGACGGACGGGACGGGACAAGACGGGACGGGACGGGACGATCTGTCAGTTTCACGTCACGTGACATCCGAGGATTCCGAGCTATCACGTGATTCTTTCTGTAAAAATTGACAGATCGTCCCGTCCCGAATCATCCTTAACCCGTGTTCCGTGTGTCTCTTAAGGATGATTTACACCAATCCGATCCGGGACGATCTGTCAGTTTCTATGCAAAACTTCACGTGACCTCCGAGGGCTCCGAGCTATCACGTGATTCTTTCTATAGAAACTGACAGATGGTCCTGGATCAGAACGGATTGGTGAGAGTCATGCTTTTAAGGATGACTCACACTAACACGGAACGGGACGGGACGGGACGGAACGGGTTGAGATGGGATGGGACGGGCGGGACGGGAAAATCTGTCAATTTCTATAGAAAGAATCACGTGATAGTTCGGAGCCTTCGGATGTCACGTGACGCTTTCTATAGAAATGTACAGATTTTCCCGCCCCGTCCCGTTCTAGTGGGAGTCATCCTTTAATCCGATGATCGGATGTCGAACCCCGGCTTGTACAATTAAGTTTTCCGAAACTTAGGTATATATGTAGGGAATATTGCTTGTAATTTTACTTATGTTACTCGTGTTACCTGTATGATTTGCCTCGTCATTTTTCCTGCGGGCTGCCAAGGGATGGAATGCGTTCTTACGTTCTGTATTCCCTATATAATAACTCAATCGCGTTAAGACGTCATAGTAAGGTCCCTGGGTACTGGGGGCCTTACCATGACGTCCTATCGCAATTCAATTTAGGTTCAGTTTAGGCTTAGTTGCATAGAAGGGACTCAGTTTAAGGTCAGGCCTCAGGTGAGCTCTGCTCTATCTTAGATTCTGTCTACACTTTCCATCGGGTGTGACTAGAGTCAATCGCCGGAAAAAAGGGAAACATCGTGAAGCGGACTAATCCCAATAAGCCCTAGTTTCCCCTTCTGGTTTCAAGGTCAGATGAAAGTCACTTTCACGTAAACTAATACCTGTGTCATTGGGTAAAGGTTTTCGTAGATAAATCACATACTCTCTGAGCCTGGTTTAAGCCGGAAAACTCAAGGAAAATAACGATATATATCAAATATAGGTCATGACCTTGACCTAGAAAGTTTAGACATGGAGCTCAAGAAGCGTGGTACTCCGTGCGACTTTCCATCCAAAGGGTTTAAATCCCGCTGGCTTGTACTAATGAGTTTTTCTGAATTTCATTTCATTTGATATTTACCAATCACTTTTCGGTAAAGGAGTTTTCCTTCGTGAGGAAACCGGACTAATCGCAAAGAGGCCTAGTTTACCCTCAGGGTGGAAGGTCAGATGGCATTCGCTTTCGTAAGTAGCGCCTACCTACGCCAACACTCGGGATTAGCTGCTAAAGCGGCCTCCAGGCTAAACCCAGCCGTGGGCCCATTTTACTACAGTCGATACAAATTGAAAATGTTTCATAAATATTACTATTTAGCATTTAAAGTATTTCAACCTTCTTATTTGATTGCTACGCATGTTTTACATATATATAAAGATTATACGTCATAAGAACTATTTTCCAGCTACACAATAGAAACATACCTCCGTCATCCCTCACCTTATTTTTGCTGATCCCTACATATAAATAAAATACAAAATAAATGCCCATCGCATTTCGCGACATATGCAAATAAAACCACGCCTACACATGTTTCCATTATAATGAGTCCATTGCAGGGACCAGCAGGAAGTATAGACTGCCAATCTCCATCTCCAGAATCTCCAGATACACTAGAAAAATGAAAAAGGTTGAAAATTACGGAGGGTGCCACTAAGCTTTAGCAGGAAACATTGTATATTGTGCATTCTGTCGCATAAGTGCGAGCACTTAAGTTTCCTGTTTGACAAATAGTTGTGTATGAATATAATTATATATTTTACAAAAAAAGAGGAGACTTACCATGACGTCTTAATGTAATTCAGTTTGGGTTCACTTTAGGCTCGCGACTCAGTTGAGATCGTCAACGGCCTCAAATTATTGTTCTATACATTTTGTACGCTGATTGTAATTATGTTTTTAATTACTCACATACCACCAAATACCATATACCTACGTAGACACGCGTTCAAAAGTCCTTGAGCAGTTTATGAATGAATTCATTCATAAACTGCCCATGCACTTTTGAACGCGAGTGTAAAAAAATACAATCTTAATCTTACATGGTCATTTACATCATAATAAATAAATAAATAAATAAATATTGTGGGACAATTTTACACAAATCGACCTAGTCCCACGTTAAGCTCAATAAGGCTTGTGATGTGGGTACTAGACGACGATATATATAATAGATAGATACATACAAATACTTAAATACATAGAAAACATCCATAACTCAGGAACAAATATTCATGATAAACACACAAATAAATGCCCTGACCAGGATTCGAAGCCGGGACCTTGCTTTGTAGGCAGGGTCACTACCGACTAGGCTAGGAGGCCGTTACAATTTAAAACGTGATATTTACCATGTATATTTGCTTTTGTGAGTTCCCGATATTTCGGCACTGTTACAAGCGCCATGTTCACGGTGATCTCGAAATATCAGGAGCTCACAAAAACAAATATACAAGTTAAATAATAATTATAACAAAATATACAAGTTTATTTTGTGTAACAAATATTAAACCAACCAAAACATAAAAAAAATCATTAGTGTATAAGTTAAAATTTGTTATAAATAATTTCATTAATAATTATAATTTAAGAATTGTAAGTGTAATTAAATGTGTAAAAAATTCAATAAAAACCAAAACATTAGATTTAGATAGATTTAGATTTATTTATTACACAATATACGATTACAGTACAAATTACATGCATGTCAATTTATAATTTATTACTTGATAATATTGGATTATGACTGGAAAGGTTGGTGACCCAGCGATAAGAGGGTGTGACTTTCAATCCTTTGGTCGCCGGTTCAAGCCCCATTAAAATATAAATTGATATTTACCGCGTTTGTGAAGGAAAACATCGTGAGGAAACCGGACTAATCCCAATAAGGCCTAGTTTACCCTCTGGGTTGGAAGGTCAGATGGCAGTCGGTTTCGTACAACTAGCAACTATGCCAAATCTTTGGCTTAGTTGCCAAAGCGGACCCCAGCTCCTAGAAATGAAGAAGAAAAATGACCATGGCCCCCAGCCCTGTGCGCTGGGGGCCATGGTCACTTTTTCTGTAGTATATGACATCTCTTTCAATTTATCACCAGGTATAGTGTTAGTGTATACGTATATCATTCATTCATCATATTCATATTCATCATTCTTCCTGTACTGTACTTTTCTAAGTCGCCTCAAACTTAAACTCGGGACCCCTATATCGTCCCGATCCCGTTTTACTCTTTGGGTATTATGGAACCCTAAAAATGGGGATTGTTATAGCCTGACATAAGCTACTGTCATTGTTTGTTGTACTTCAATGTTTCATACAATACAATACAATACAATACAATAACTCTTTATTGCACCTCAAAATAACAAAAATAACACAAACTGGTATAGATTACACATGAAAAAGAGGCAAACAACAGGCGGTCTTATCGCTAAAGAGCGATCTCTTCCAGACAACCTTTGGGTAGAGGAGACACTACACTAAGAAAAGTATACATACAGTAGGTTTCATTGTAGTAACTTAAATATAACTTATAATGTAGGTAACAGTTATTTTCTATGATAAGTTAAACATGTATAATTTATTCTTGTAAGCTGTATTGAGCCACATGATGGTTAATAATTTTTTTTTTATTGTAGCTGTCCCATGATCTATAGACAAATAATTCATTGTCAATTGATAGTCTTTACTTTACAGTTGTCTCTTATAATACTGTGCTAGATTTACTTACGTAGATTCATTTCTCGGTAGCGTTGTAAAAGGGAAATAATTTTCGTTTCTATCAAATTGCAGTTTTACGTGACAAGTAATTTATAAAAATGAAACAAAGCACCTTAACATATAATTTGTTCAAGAATTATAATAAGGGCTATGTTAAATACTGGTAAAGTTTCACCTAACGACATTGCCGTGCTGCGCCGTCTAAAAGATGGCTGACGGGACGGGACGGGACGATCAATATGATCAATTTCTATAGAAAACGTCTCGTGACGTCCAAGGGCTCCGAACTATCAATTGACAGATTGTCCCGTCCCGTCCCGTCCCGTCTTGTCCCGTCCCGTACTAGTGTGAGTCATCCTTAATACCGTAGAGCCACAACTCAATTTCAACTGGCCGAACCAACCGAACATGATTTAAGAATGACTCACACTAGAACAGGACAGGACTGGACGGGGCGGGACGGGACAATCTGTCAGTCTCTATAGAAAGCGTCACGTGACATCCGAGGTCTCTGAACCCGGACGTGATTCTTTCTATATACGTTCGGGGAATCTGTCAGATCCCCACAGTATGTCCACCGGACATCCGCCAGACAAATTTTCCATACATTTATTGACAGATCTGGAGGATATGCCCAAACGTATATGACCAGCAATAGAAATTGACAGATCGTTCCGTCCCGCTCCGTTCTAGTGTGAGTCATCCTTTAGCCATCTGTCGAATTTCACTACGATTCGATCAACGATAGATACTCGACATATTAAGTCGAAAGTCGAAAATTCATGAGTCATGCGTCTGGCCGCGGCGGCTGCTCTACGCACACTGCGAGCACCAGCGCGCTTTGATCTCGACAAATGATTAAGGGACACGGACCGTTCCGAAACATGTCGAGCTATTTTCGACTTTATTGACGCGAGTAACTCGATATAAGTATTTTAATATGTCTGATACTCAGAGTTTTCTAGATAGGTACTCGAGTTATTGTCGAACAGACATACATGCAAACGCCAGAGAGGGTATTTTCCGGATACTGCTGCTTAACATTAAAAATCCCGATATTTAGAACCGAAAATCCCGGTACTCGCCATACAAAACCCGTCCCGGAAGCAAACCCCCGTTTTAGTATACTTGGAGAAGACATTCGCTTCACTCGCTCGCTCAATAACAGTTATAGTATTTTAAAGTCAATCGCCTCGTTTTACACAAATTAAATTCTATATTTACACAAAACAAATAAACAAATGAAACACAGACCACACCCTCCATTTTGAAACACTCACTTGATTAATTGCAATACAGTTGACAAACAATAATAGTAGACTACGCATTACCGCGGACATTTTCCCTCTCTGTCCCTCTTGCGCAGTCGAGCGAAAGATGCAGATATGAAATTTAAAATGTTTACTGTTGCCTCTCTTACAACCGCTGGAAGAGCTGTGGCGTCCAAAAACCTTGGATTTAACATCAAGACGGTAAATTTTTTAAAACCGGCCAAAAGCATGTCGGATCATGCTCAGTATTCCGTAGTTTACCGTCCGTCATAATAGGCGAACTTTAAAAGGGTTTTAATAGATACCATGCTCATAAAAATAAAACCCTAAAAATGAGTATCTTCGCAGCTCTTACGACTTATACGCCCTTTTAACAGAGTAGATACGTTATCAAAACAAAATGGCTTAACTGATCAAGTTCCAAATAATTTTCCTTGAACATCTTCATAAAGCTCTATTTTCATGATTTTTTTTGGACTTGCGGTCCAAAAGTTAGAGAAATGTATCTGCACATTGTTTTAACTTCTGGAGTGATAATATTCTAAAATTCTTCACTTTATCAAAAAAAGTTTTTTTATCAAATCTACAATTTCAAGGCATTTGACAATTATGCTGCCTCCATGCTTTAGTTATTGCTCCGTAGGTTATTATACCATAGTGACAACCAGTCATTAACATTATTGCCAGTGTAAGAAATTTAATCCAATGTAATCCTGTAACATAGCGCATGATTAATTTCTGGTCAGGCTTTAGGCAAATGAGGCAAATCGGATGTTCACATTAGGAACACGACGCAATGCGGCCAAAGTTTCTACACAATTTTATCCAATTTACTAATGGGTATACTAATTGTAGGTAATCGTTGAACCGGGAAATTTAATCCTAATTCTAATTAAAATGGAATATAGAGATTATATCAGCATGGAAGATTAGGGGTATAAAGTAGTAACTGCGTAAAAATCGGTAGCAAAGTATTATGATGGTTTGGATAATAAGTATTAATGTTTTTTTGCTATTTCTCTAGTTTGGATTAATTAAATTAAAATTAAATTGGAATCGGGATAAAATATAATGGAAACTAAAAATGAATTCATAAATACACTAACTACATTAGAGCATCTGGGATTGGATTCTCCTTTTAAGTAATTATATTATGGTAAAATCGGCTGAGTAGCCTAGTAAGCATCGCGAGGGTAGTTGGGTAACGTATGGGTATATAAATTAACGTTTCACATATAAATATCAACTTTTATCGAGGGTTTAACTTCGAATTCAACCCTACTCAGCCCATTTTAACCCATCCACCCATCCATGGGCCACTTGATCCACCTAGGTTAGCCGGTAACCCGGAGTTAAGTTAAATTCCATACAAAAAACGCTTAATTCCGGGTTATGTGGCTAACCCCGGGTTGGCGCAAGTGGCTCTAAGTAGAATAAAAAAACAGTTTTATTTTCGCTACCCATTTATTAAGCAATTATAACCCATGGTAAAAGTAAGCTTCAGCATCGCTTCGTGTCATGCATCTTTTGATATTTCTAAAACTAACTGATACTAATACCATTCCATTAGGACATGACTTCATAGATCCATAAGTTCCTCTCTTATTTCGCATGTGTATGGGTTTATCAACCTCATTAGAATTGTGCACGACATCGGCGTAATTGGCGAAATCGATCGGCGCTTGCGCTTCGCTGTTATCATCGACGTATTCAGGAACTTTTATTTCTTCACGATCGTTTTTTGTTTTTTCGTCTTCGTTGTTTTTTTTACCGGCGTCGGCGTGACGATCGGCGTGAAGGCTATTATCGATATTATCGTTTTCGGATGCGTTGTCGATATCGTTAACGTCGGTTTTAGTGATGTCTTTTAGAAGATGATCTAGATGTTTTTCGTAGATATTAAAGGGTTTTACATCATCGCTTTGTTTAATGACCATCGCCATGTTTAAATTAATTAATACCGATAATGTTAACAGCGCAGTTATTATTTTCCTCATGTTTGTATCTGAAAATAATGAGTAAGTACATTTTATTTCCTGGTGTTTAACGATTCCTTACATAAACATAATGTTTTGTACAAGGATAATGAATTTTAAAGACCTAGTTTTGAATATCTTCTAGTATTTATTTTAAAATAACTATGATGAAATCTATTAAAACTATTAAGTATGTAAATTTGTCATTAGGCAGCTTTTGGAAGAGCAAAAATATTTTTGACATGAAACATTATTCATGTATTTCCAAAGCTACATTTCGTATGTATTTTCTCAAAACATTTTGTTGAACGTGGATTATAAAAGATTTATTTTATTTTTACACTTGAATACATACACCTTATGTCAGATCCAAACCAATAGTAGTTCATGTGGCTGTATATGATATAATTTTAATACCTACTTATTTACAGTCACATACATAGGTTTTAATACACACATATCATGAGCTCTCCATAATGCGTTCATGCCGCATACTTTGTCTGGCATCACAAATAAATAAAAAAGTTGAATAAATTATATTATAGTTTTAGAGACAGAGAGGGAGATAGAGATCTATATGTGCAACAAAGTATAAAAGAAAGAGATGTAGGTACGTAATAATTTACAACGGTAAAAACGTACATATTGTTAACACAATGGCGTGACATGTAGAGTTGATTGCGACGCGAGTGTAGCAAACACTGTGTCCGATGAAGCTGGCCAAATGCCATCGAAATATTTCACGCCATTTTGATATACGTAAGCTTTTACCACTTTCTTTTTCAATGTTTAAATTTATTTTGCTAAAAATTACTAAACCAAATGTACACGCGTTCAAAAGTGCAATTTTGAAGTGAAAAAGCAACGGTAAAAATGTACATATCCATACTTACTTACTAATATTAAAATTATAAATTAAAATTATAATGGAGATGGGATGGAGGGTGGCATAGGTTACTTTTTGTCTATTTCTAATAATGGGCAACAGCTATAAATTTCAATTCAGTAAATAAATACATAAAATGGCTGAATGATGTATTATGTTCAATATTTACCTTATTTAATGTTACAAAGGAGGAAGTGTAGCCTGTAGTATAATGTGAACTAATACTGGCGAAGCTCGATATTCAACCGCTTATATATATTATATTACTCGTATCTACTCGAATATTTGCCTTAATGATGACGTAGGTATATGGCCGCTTATATATTAATGGCGTTATTCATAGACGCACTTCAACAAGTGTTTAGCTAAATGATTGTTTGTCCTTATCTGTCACTTTAACATTCGCGTTTGTCAGACTGGGAGAAAACATAATTTGACTAAAGCTTCTGTTAACTTTTTTATGAATAAGGCGGTAAGTATATTACGCGTAAGTACCGTTTACCTTAATTATGACGTACATATATGGATGACTAAATGAATTCCTGGCCATATGCGTTCGGGCAATCCGTCAGATGTCCATATTAGCGTATATGTCCAATGTCCGCCGGGCATCTGCCAGACACATTCCCCATACATATATATCGGCAGATCCGGAAGATATGCCAAATCACCATAATTTTAAAAACTAATTTTCCGTACTTGGAAAGGAAAAATTGGCCAAATGCGTGTCGGACACCAATAATTCATTTCAAGTCCAAAAAAAAAAAATTCTGAAAATACAAACTTTGGTGTTAGTGATACTTACGTAGGTATCTATATATATGGGTGTAACAAAAATGCTGGTGATCCGTTTAAAGGGAAAGATAGGCAGCATAATAGTCTAATTAGGTAAAAATTTAAAAAAAAATGCGTGTTTTTTCATTTACGCCCTTAAACGGATCACCAGCAACCTGATAATAAGCCAGACACCTAAAACACTTATTTAGGCCGTCTATAACATTACAAGATAACCTATAAAAAATTACACGTATTTTTTATTTTTCTCTTCAAATAAAAAATTACGAAGGTTCAGTGTATTCAAGTTTTGCGTGACGTCACAATTACGTCAGTAGTGCGTACCCCGGAAAATTTATGCTCTTTGTCTTCGTCAATTTTCGTTAGCTTGAAAAAGGACAAAAACGTGTCGAATGAATTTGGATAATGTAACTAATGATAGTTTTTCAACCTAGTCGTCATCCCTATATGCAGCTGTTAGCACATGATCATGATGCATGGGGGCGTTTTTATTTTTTGTCGTAGAAAAAATATTTTTTGCTTAATTGGAAATGTTAATGTATTTTTTATTCAGGATTGGGTTATATCCATCCTTGTAAGAGAAAAACAATGTTCCAATTATTTTTTTTCATTTCACCACCTTTTTTTACAGATTTAGTAGGTAGCGCAACGGAAAGTTTGCAAGAAGTATGAAAATTTTAGGACATTTTTTTTCCTTCTAGGATTAAAAAAGCTCGCGTTTCTGAAAAGAGAACAAAAAAATAATTTTGTAAAATATATTTTTTTTTCAACTTAAATTAAAAACACCCATAGAGGGAACGATAAAGTGTATAGGTATCCACGCAGTGTGGGTACGTAGGCAAACATGCGCGATGCGTCTGTCTAGTATATCATAGTTTAAGGAAATATACACTACACTTGAAATGAAAAGAAAAACACGCTAGAAAAAAATCTTTTTTTATTAGAAAACGGTTTTAATTACCCCTTTTAAACAGATTGCCTTTATTTTTGTTACACCTTTAGGCCCACTTGTACCACCCAGGGTAACCTACTAACCCGGACTTGAGCGGTCACATTCCATACGAAAAAACGTTAACTACGGGTTATGTGACTAACCCCGGATGGTGCAAGTGGCCCTTACATACTAGTACCAGTACATTTATGTTCTAATAAGTAGAGTATGAATACCATTATCTTGGAAGCCACGAAAATGATTCATCAATTATTCATCATTGATTATTAAGAATTAAATAAATAATCCAGGAATTATGAATAAATGTAATAAATATGACCAAACAGTCCAAACTGTGGACTCAGAAAAACTGTGCGTCATTGGTCATAATTTCATTCTGCATTGGCCATTTTACGAACAACCTGTAGCTCAATTAGAATTAAAAATTCAGTACCAGGGCGACCGAACGGAACTCAGGAACCTTATTACATTAATGACAGATAGAAAACCCGCGCTCTCTCGGAGATAAGACCATAAGATAAGATAAGATAAAGAGCCGTTTATTAACCCAAGTACCAATTTGCTTAAACAATAGAAATAAGTATAGATAAAAGGAAAGTTTTTTTTTAATAATTAAATCTTATTTTGTAAATACACAAGCACTAAGTTTTTTTTTTTGGGTTTGTCCATCTTTGGATAAGACCATACTTTATCGAAATCGTTAGAGCCGTTTCCGAGATAGCAAGAAAAAATATACATGCTGATTTTTTAGTCACTGACCGAACTATAAGTGGTCTATACTGAACAACTTTCATAATGGGACCAACTCCAAAATCGCAAAAAAAATTAATGTCCCATTATAAATATATAATCCTATATAAATAATCCTAAAAAATGCAGGCATATTTTAAGTCAATGCGAGTATAAACACAATTAGCGTCCTATCTTCAGTGTTGCTATATACCAATTTACAGATAAAAAAAAATAAAGTAAAGATTTTGAGTCAGTCTCAGTCAAGGATGACTCACACCCATCCGATCCGATCCGGGACAATCTGTCAGTTTCTATAGACAACATCACGTGACCTCCGAGGGCTCCGAACTATCACGTGATTGTTTCTATAGAAATTGACAGATCGTCCGGTTCGGATTGGATTGTGTTATTGCAGTGACAGGGTGCCCCATCGCCCACAGCAAATTTGAACCCAGTTCCCAGTCCACTTCTACAACACCTAAGGAGGAAAGGAGGTGGTGAAATGTAACCCAACACCACACGGCCCACACGGGCATATTATTTAATACAAAATAAATTTTTTTGACTGAACTTATTAAAAATTATTTATTTCTATAAAAACAAAAACACATAAAACTAAAATAAAATAAATGATAAAGCAAATATTCCCCCCTCGACACGGTACCGTAGACGCTGGCAGCGTTTCCTCGCTGTATTGCAATAATAATACAACAAAATATAGTTGGACCTGTGTTTCATTTTAGCACAGTTCACGAAAGTTGTTTCAGTAGAGTTTTTATGATAATATCAATGTTAAATCCTTTTAAGAACGAAATACATTATATTTTCCCATTTTCGTAAAGAGGTGTGAACTACCTACCGAAATAATTCAATTTATCCATCCTATAATTACATAAACGCTTTGACCTAAAAACCCTTTCAGTAAAAGGGTATCCCTCGATAATTGGTGTTTAATAAATTTATTGGGTTCAACATCCCTTACTCCTTTTTCAGGTTTAAGCGAGGCGAGGTTCTTAAAACTAAGACCACTTATTGGAATTAAGCATCTTGCTTTAAAACTTCCACTGCTTTCTTAAACTTTTGTTTTAATACTACGTCGGCAAACCAGCATATGGCGCGCTTGATGGAAAGCGGTCATCATAGCCTATGGACGCCTTCGACTCCATGTCGCATGCCCGTTGCCGACCCATTAAAAACCTTGTACAATCCTTTTTTAGGTTCCGTACCCCTAAAGGAAAAAACGGAACACTCACTTATTGGATCTCTTTGTTGTCCGTCCGTCTGTCTGTCAAGACCCTTTATCTCAGGAACGCGTAAAGGTAGCAAGATCAAATTAATACTACATATACATATGTGCGGTCTCTTGAAGCTGTGAAAAAACCATACCTCTTCGTCAACGCAATCAAAAGATACGGACGTTTGCATTTCAATAGTACATTACCTAACTAGTGTGGTAAAACAAAGAAAGGCCGAGATCGCAGATGTTTGCGCCCCGAGCTGCAAGCGAGGGACGTAAATATGCGATCAAGGGCTTTATTTATTACCTCACGTGTTAGGTACATCATTTTATGCCTACACTTGGGCAGAAATCGGCTTTTGCCGTACGCGTAGCATGCGGAAAAAGGCACTTTATGGCCAGGTGTGGCATAAATACATTTGAAATGGGAATTAAAATTTATAGGGTAATTTCCAGTAATAATTTATTTTAATAAGTCAATGATAATAACAGTTTAAAAATAATATTCACGCGCATTTTTTCCCAGGGTAAAATGTAGACCGCCTGTTGTTTGCCTCTTTTTCATGTGTAATACCAGTTTGTGTTATTTTTGTTGTTTTGAGGTGCAATAAAGAGTTATTGTATTGTATTGTATTGTATGTAGACCTTCGTTGTCCCTCGTTCTTTTTTTTTATACTCGAGGGTGGCTAACAAGCATACGGCCCGCCTGATGCAGATCCGTAGCCTATCTTTTCATCAAAACAGCCGTCTTTTCATCAAAAATAGAATAGTCGCGTCTGTAGCAGGTTGTCCATTTAGGTTATATGTCTGTGCCTGTGATAACCTAAAGAACTTCGAAGGTCGTTTACTAATATGTGTAACTTGTGTGAAGGCTTGGGATTCTAGAAATTTGTCAAAGGAAATTAGACTAATTTATCGCCCTGTTTAACCAGACTTACAGTTTAACTAAATTTAACCCAATTCTGCTTACTTTATCTTCATGCCTTCAAGTGAGCGTACTCCCAACATAATTACCGCGGACGCTACGGCTGTGGAATGAGCATGCCTAGTTTTTCCTGAAAGATTACTGTTTGTATAGGGTTCTTCAAAAAAATTTACAAATTTTAATGGATTGGCAACGCGCATGTGACCCCTCTTGGAGCTCTCACCTCTTGGGTCTCTCTGAAGGACCATTTACAATTTAATATTAATTTATTTAAAAAAAAATCGATGCACCAGTGTCTCTACCATGAATTGCTATTGATTTCAAACGATAGCTTTCGACACTCCACACGAAAGTACGAGAAAGATGCACTGACACTGCGTTGACGTAGGCGCTAGCGGCTATAGATTTCTACAGTAGATTTCAAACGCGTGGTAAGTGTCCAGTGCTTACCATGAGTTGTACGTAATCGTAGGCGTTAACGACTGCGCGTTTCGACAGTATGTCCGTCTTGCTCCTGGCAGAGTAGGTTAACTCCTACCAAAATGGTTATGTCCGACTCGACTAGGAAGGTGCCCAGTCGCATACGGACTAAACCCTCCTCCGCTTCGTGTTAAGAGTGCTGGATGGATGATAGTGCAAGTGAAATATTGTTGAGGTGTACGCGACAGCCAGTCCTCGCTATCAATACGGGCGACCAGCTGTCACAAAGGCGAAGAGTGTGTATGTATGTACTAATGCACTAATTATTATTACGTTTTCTATAGAAATTATCACATCGTCCCGTCTCGGCTTGGTGAAGCAGGATCCCTCCTTAACTTGTTAACAAATAGTACGAGTAAGTCACTTACTTAACCAATTTGGGACTAAGTGAAACGCCCTAACTTTGATAATTTTCATACAAAGTGGTTGTTTGTGAGTCTCAAATAGTTGGTAACTTTAGCACTTATCGACATTTGGATAACTA
This sequence comes from Lathronympha strigana, assembly GCA_949128165.1. Lineage (NCBI taxonomy): Eukaryota > Metazoa > Arthropoda > Insecta > Lepidoptera > Tortricidae > Lathronympha > Lathronympha strigana. The sequence continues at coordinate 7,128,003 of OX421926.1, read as the reverse complement.
TTTGTTAACTACACTTGAGTTGTTTAGTTAAGATAACATTTATTTTCAAAATATACACAGTAAGTGATACTTAATGTATATGTTTTAAAAATAAATAAATTTTATCATTTTATTTGAACTCTGTGTTCCTATACGATTTGAAAATAGGCAAGTCTTCTATGGACACCCCCGGTATTGACTAAAATAACATCTCAAAACTTTCTTGCAGCATTTCTTAACACAAAAGGGTTTCCGAACTTTGCCTCCAAGGGCAGACAACTTTGCACTGAATGAAATAGGCATTAGGCGTGTTATCGATTTGCTACCCACGTCATACCGACATTTTAACGTAGGCGGAGGCGGGTCATTGTTGACGCAATATAAAGTTATCGAATTTATACTATCGTGGGACATATAGACATACAAAGGCCTACTAGCCTAGTTCGTTCTAGTAGGGTTCGAATCCCGGTCAGGGCATTTATAAGGGCAGGGCAGAATATTTGAATTTAGTGATCATAAAGCATTCAGATGTAAATTAAATACTTACCTACCAACTTACGGTTCTTCTGTAGATACCAAATAGTTTATTAGCCATGGCAAAAATAAGATATAAAAAAAGCATAAAAAAGTTAAGAGCAAACGTGTTGAATGGAGTGTTCTTTAATCGTTTAGTTTTTACACATATTTTATTCATACAATACAATATTTTTCACAGTATTATGAATGTGTTTACATTAGGTTATTTTGCGGTACCTACCTATATACTGTAGTAGGTACTTCATGGGACTAAAACGCATCTCTGTGGACTTAGCTAAGTGCTTTTACTTGGGGTCTGGAATGTCTGGAATGTCTGGATATGTTACCCGTAATATAACTAAATATTACCCAACTAAGTACTAAAACATTACGATATGTACCGATTAATGTTTGTTTTTAGAGTGCTACTGATGTTAGTTTCTAGTAGTAGGTAATAATTTGCCCCTAGAGGCACGTTAAAATTATTTTGTTCAGTACCCAAGTTGTTATGACAAATAATTTTTACTAACTTCAGAACTAGAAAATTCCCGTTTCGCTAAAATCTTAAACTATTCGGATAATATTTCCTAATTATATTTCTAAATACAGGACAGGATACATTGGTCTCTATTGGTCCCATTGGTAATTTAGTAAGTATCTATCTGATGCAATCGTAAAAATATCGAGAAAACTATTAGGCTACTCGTGTTGTAATTTGTTTATTCTATATTACTTCTGTATTTGTCATTTGGTCAAGAAGAATTACTGATAAAAGGATGAATCACACCAATCTGATCCGATCCTATCCGGGACGATCTGTCAGTCTCCATATAGACAACGTCACGTAAGTCACGTGACATCCGAGGGCTCCGAACTATCACGTGATTCTTTCTATAGAAAATGATCGAGGCAGTATTTCACGCCGGCCCATCGCCTACAGCTTTATAAGGCGCAGGTTCGCCCGCATATGGAATACTGCTCTCATCTTTGGGCAGGGGCACCTAAGTACCAGCTTCTTCCTTTAGACCGCATCCAACGGAGAGCAGCTCGAATTGTCAACTGCCAACGTATTTCTGATCGGCTTGATCCCTTGGCGCTGCGTAGAGATGTGGCCTCACTCTGCATTTTCTATCGCATGTATTATGGGGAGTGTTCCGAGGAATTGTTCGGATTAATCCCTGCCGCTTCTTTCCGCCATCGCTCTACGCGACAATATTTCCACTCTCACCATTTAGATGGTTGGCAGTCCTCAACTGTGCGCTTTTCCCGAAACTTCCTGCCACGCACAGCTAAACTGTGGAACGAACTGTCGCCAGCGGTGTTTCCGGACCGATACGACCTTCAAACCTTCAAGAAAAGAGCGTACTCCCACCTTAAAGGCCGGCAACGCACTTGCGACACCTCTGGTGTTGCGGGTGTCCATGGACGACGTTAATCGCTTACCATCAGGCGATTCGTTTGCTCGTTTGCCCCCTATAGCATAAAAAAAAAGACAGATTTTCCCGTCCCGCGGGGAGTCATCCTTTATCCTCTCTAGATTGTATCATTGTACCTAGTTTTTTATAAATACTGTCTTCTATAAATTTTACAGTGTATTACTTAGTTCGCTGTAATGCTGTGTAAATATTTTTTATCTTTAAATAAATTAAATAAATAAATGGCCGAAGAAAGTCAGACGTAACGACATTAGACATTGTAATGACGCTATTTAATGAAATATGAAATGAAATTAAAAAAAAAAAATCGGCGATTTGCAACCATATCATGTTAGTAGTGCTTAACGAATGAAACCTATGTTAAACTTAAAGAAAACTATAATTATAATTAGGGTGAACATGCAATGTTGATTTCTTGGATGACTGAAGACTTTTCATACATATTGTCAATACATATTTAACGGCCTAGTCTAGTTGGTAGTGATCCTGCCTACGAAGCAGGAGGTCCCGGGATCGAATCCTGATCAGGGCATCTATTTGTGTGTTTATCACGAATATTTGTTCCTGAGTTATCGATGTTTTCTATGTATTTAAGTATCACTACATAGTATAAAACAAAGTCGCTTTCTCTGTCCCTATATCCCTATGTATGCTTAAATCTTTAAAACTACTCAACGGATTTTGATGCGGTTTTTTTAAATAGTGATTGAAGAGGAAGGTTTATATGTATAATAATAACCCGTGCAAAGCCGGGGCGGGTCGCTAGTAGTATATGTATATATATTGTTGTCTAGTACCCGCATCACAAGCCTCATTGAGCTTACACTGAGACTAGTTCGATTGGTATAAGATTGTCCCACAATTTTTTTTTTTCATGTGAATTTTGTCCACAGACGATGGTGGGCGCTGCCTACCCGCATTTGCCGGCCGCAAGCTTGGTGAGATTTGCAACCGCGAGAATCAGTGCGAGGCGGGACTTGTGTGCGAGGAAGTAGTCCCAGGTAGGTCTAATCTACCATCCCTAATATTAGGTCGGGGGGAAAGACTATTTCATATTTTATTGCTATAAATCAAATAAATAATTAAAATATCACAAAAGACAAAAGATTATCATCGTTATTTTCAAATGAATCACGAATATTCAATATTCAGACTGCTGGTACAGTGGAACCACGATAAGACGAAACCCTCGTTAACACGAATTAAAATGCTATTCCCTTCCCTTCAAAACCCAAATAAGAACAGTTATAACATTACGGTATGTTGATTTTAATAAGGAATATCATAACATTACCTATTCAAATTTTTTTTTGTTTTCTGCCCGTTAAATGGAGTGAATCTGACGCAGAAATTTAATAATTTAAAATTTTGGGTACCCAACAAGAAAGCTGCGTATCAAGCAGTGAAATTTGTGATATTTATGGACCCATATCGTGTTGTGTTAGTAAAAATGGCACAAAGTTAGTTTGGGGATTTTACAACGAAAATAATGTTACTTTGCTATTCCGCCAAACGTGCTAGCCAATTAGTGCCAACCCGTTATACGCACTAGCGTATTTTTTGCATGCAACTAATGTTCCCATACCTGCCGCCGCAAAAAATAAATACGCAAATAAATATAACAAACCACCACCAATAATACAAAATAATACAACTCGACACGGGTTTCGCATCTCTACGAGGCATCCTCAAGGGATGCAGCAGATCCTGTCGTACCGGTGTAGATACTGGGGTTTTTTAGTCAATGAATATTGATGTCAAAAATACAGTCACTCTATGGACGTTTAGATTTTCATATATAATACTAAAAGACTTTTTCCTCGACCTTATATACCTTTTGTCAGGTCGCCTATTAACTATAGGTGTGTATGTACTTATACTCTCCCACTTTAGCTAGGTCTACGGGTCCTTCAGGGATGTAACAGATGTGATTTTATTGGTACCGAAAGCGGAACCAGATGTTTTGAATTTAGTTTATCGGAATCAGAAACGGAATCGGTACTGGAACCAGAATCAGAGCTTGAGTGAGAGGTAAAAGAGATATTAAGGGTAGGCCTATTAAAAATATAAATTCCGAAATAACACGAATATAAAACAAGATAACTAATTAGCGCAGCACGTGGTAAGCGGGAAGATGATCGAATGACAGGTGTAAACCAGCATGCCTACCACGAACATCGAAAATTAGCATTGATGGGATAACCTCTTTGTCACTCCAATATGCAAGAGTGACAAAGATGGAGATGCAAATCCGCAATCGTTCGATTTTCGTGGTAAAGGCCGATTTTTGATGTACGCCGCTCATATCCTTCCACCGAGCTAAGCTTCGACATCTGACATACTTAACTTCTGATTCAAAAGTAACGGAACAAATCAAAAATGATTTAACTCTATTCCTCACAACTAACAATTTATTTTGATGTCCAGGTGAAATGCACGTCTGCAGACCCCCTACTTCAGGCCGCAAGCAATACAACGAGGACTGCAATGCGTCAAGCGAGTGCGACATCACACGGGGACTGTGCTGCGTCATGCAACGGCGACACCGACAGAAGGCACGCAAGGTAGGCGACACAGTGCCACATGGTGCGGCACAGCGTTTGTACGAGAAAATAGTGTTAAATAACGCAAGGCTGTAGTTGTACTGCGTCATGTGAAGGCGACACAGTGCGACATAGTACGGCATATCTCCTGCAGACCACTTATGCATAAAGTAAGTACCACCTCCGTTGGCGAGTGCTGCAGCCCTATGAGGTATAGGACATTAGAGCGCAAACATTCTGGACTCAACGGGAATCAGTAATGATTTGTCAAGGAAAAGAGTGTCAAGTCTTATTTAAGATGCTACGTTATTTAGAAGACATAAATTCCTACGATTGAGGGTTTCGATCAGTACAGAAAAATTACAGGTTTTTTGTTACCACGTTTAACGGGTTCGATTCCCGGTTCAGACAGGCATTTTTTTTTTATTATTATTAAAATACAGTTCGTATTGTTTTAAAAACAAAAATGAAGTCTTCTGTCAGTAAACTTTCCTATCTGCAATATTTAAGGTACTTCCCCTCCATGTAGCAAAGCCGTGGGACGCCCTGTATAACAAGCTACCGCCTGCTGTAAAAGCGTGTAAGGCCAATATCAATATCTTGAAGGCGTTTCTTATAGAGAAAGTATATTATACCATAGCAGATTTTTTTACTGACTTATGGAATATAAATTATTGACTATGGAATTTATATGATTTTACTTTTATCTATGATATTATGTTAAGACAGTAGATATAAATACCATCAGTTATATTTGTATGCCAAGCACGACATACAAAAACATTTTTAACATCTTGTAATGCATACCTATGTTGAACAAACAAATGCTTTGAATCTTTGAATCTTGAATACCGAAGTTATAAAGAAAGTACAAACAATGCGACCCACATTTTTCGCCGAAGACCGTAAAGATATCATATATCGTGCGATGTGTCGACATAAATCAAATGACATGTGTCAGCGAAACAATTGGCTGCGGATACGTCGAATATTTCTGACAGATATACGAGTAAATAGTCTATTCCGGAAATCCCTTTTACGTACTTCGGTCGGCATTTCCTTATAAAATCGCGGGTTCTTCCAAAGCTTAGGAAAACATAAAAATAAATCTGAAAGATTCTCAATTTGTCGTCAAAAACATTGTAGAACGAATAACTTGAAAATGACGAACTCCGAAGTTGTAATTAAATTTGCCGGGTTTCGGCAAATATTTAATCCGAAATTTGAATATCAGTGTCATTGAAGCGGCTTCGCAATTTAACAACAATTTCGCTATGATACTGGGAAAGTTTGAAGTATTATCGGGTTTCTTTGAAAACAATTGCTATTGGCGCGTATTTAGGGTAAAAAGCGTTGATGCCCGGCGATACGGCGTGATTTCAATCCTTAGGTCGCGATTCAAATCCTGCCGTGTCGTATGCATAAGTTTTTGGAACGTATGTACGGAATATTATTTGATATAAGTATACCAAACTCCGGCAGACTAACATATGGGAGGATACCTTGTACCCTGTGTAGTATACGAATATAGCGTTGGTGACCCTGCGATGCGAGTTTCAATCCAAAGTAGTGACGCGACCGCAGCTGGTGCACCCTCACATGCATAATCATGTGGAAAAGTGAGATTTACTTAATAGAGGTACCTATTTCTTACTTGCGTCCGTACCTTCACTTTTTTTGCTAAAACTACTAGGTTGTACACGATCCGTAGCTCCGTCATTCTTTTTTTGTAATCCACGTCATAGTCCGTTAACGAGTCGCGTTATAATTAGTATTTCCTTATGATATCAAACGAAACGTAATACATAAACAAAATACGGAAATAATAAGCAAAGTGGGAATAAATTAATTATCCAGTGAAGTCGAGAATACAACTCAGTCCCTTTTCCAGTAAATGAGATAAGTAGCTTGAAAATTAACAGTAGAAATGGCGTATTTATTTAGAGACTAAAAAGGAGTTGTTTACTAAGTTTGCTTCTCGGATTACGTTGGGAAAGCACTTGAATATAAAAGAAGCATAGAATTGTAGATTCAACATTAGCACTTGGATAACTAAGTTAGATTTTCTACTGGGTAGGTAGGTACTAAATAAATTTCTAATAATTAATTTAATTAAGTGCGGATAAAGGCTGAGTCACACTAGCAAGGGACGGGACGGGACGGGGCGGGACGGGAAAATCTGTCAATTTCTATAGAAAGTTCCGTCCCGTCCCGTCCCGTTCTAGTGTGAGTCATCCTTAATGGGGATTGCAGATTATCATGATGAGCAGAGCCCGTACTTTTCATGCCTATGTGACGTTACACCGCGTACAGAATGATTGACCGAGTGCAGAATGCTTTCGTGTGTCTGTCCATTTGTTCTCCTCTACAGGTCTAATTTATCAACCAATTCTTGTGAAATTTTGTAAAAAAGTTTGTTAATTACTTATAATTTATTTGTGTATTCAGTTATGGGAAATTTTAAAATGGCGGGAATTGGTACAAAGGTCCTAAGCGACATAGACCCAAAGGCGCTTACGCCCTTCGTGCAGATACAAGTACCATCTCGCGAGGTCCCCAGCTCACAAAGCCAACAGCCAGCCTTGGTAACAGTGTCTCTTGCTGATGATTTCTTATAAAATTAAACACGGTAATGAACTTTACGATTTTAAAATGTTGCCGATTCCAAAAACCGCAGAATCTATCAATGATGAAGCGAATTTTCATAGAGTTTCGCACTTCAAAGGTACAATGGTAGGTTTGTTGTATATGTATCATATATAGGTTAAATGTTTTTTTTATTATTTTTTTATGTGATGTACTTGTAAAATATGGGTCCAGTTACATGAAATAAATAATTTTGTTTTTTTTTTTAATATTTTTGGGAAGTTAAATACAGTGTTTTTTTGATACATCAAATCACTTGTAGCAAATGATTCACTGTAAAGATGGGTTAAGTTAACTTATAAAGCTGAAGCTATGTCCAAAACGACTAGGAGATCATAACCATGATGTATAGTTAAAACTATTAAAAAACAATCTAATTTCAATCATTGTTTCAGAGCTGTGGCTACTTCAAAGAGCCCCTGGTATGCATCGGCCCCGTAGCCACCGACCAGATCCGTGAATTTGTCCAGCACACGGCCGGGGAGAAGCGCATCGGAGTCTATAGACTGCATTAAATGCTTTATTAGTCTCGTGGAGTACCAATCCAATTCGATACTTACAGCTTGGTGATAATGTTCAAATTGGCATAACATGTAATACCTTGAGGTACCCCTGAGGACCGCTAGTCTTCCTTCACAAGGCTTTCGATACTTTCGATACAATAAAATTATTTCAATACCTACTGCTTGGGTAGACTCCAAATAGTAGTTTAAACCGATACATATATGCTGAAGAAACTTCAACCGCTGCCGTCGTGACTCGGGAAGTATGTCCGTCTAGCTCCTACCCCTACTCTGGTAGGAGCGAGACGGACATACTTTCGAATGCCGCAGTCACAATTGAAAACTCATGGTACGCACAAAGCACACTAGTGGTTATAGCGTTTACCGCGAATGCATGACGAAGGTTCGAATCCTGCCCTGGACACTGGAGTACCTACAAGTGTATATCCTTGGGGTACCCCTAAGGATCTTAACTTTTTCTTCATAAAATGTATACTGTTTACAATGATGTGATGTCAACAGCGTGATGAAGGTTTGACCAGCGACACCAAGTGGTTGAGTTTGTAACTAAAATGTATAAGCGTACAGAGAAGTGATGCTGAAAGTGTAAGAATTACTGTAAGTAATTTTGGGGTGATTCAAATTTATTTGAAAGTTAAAGTTTCACAATTTCATATAAAGAGTTGAATTTTGAATTGGATTGGATGTATTTTTTTGGTTTCAAATAATGTTAATACAAGAACGAAATGTGCTTAAATGTATTAGACGCGGGAACTAATATTGAAATAAAAAAATACTTTTTTTAAAGACTTAATGTACTTCACGAGACGCAAAACTGTATTTTTTTATTTAAAGACGAAAATTTTAAGAGTTGTCTGTTATTTTGACCCGATTTTCGTACGACTCTTAACGTTTTTTTCGTAATTTGTGAAATAACGAGCATTAACCAAGAATGCAATTTAAAAAATTGAAACAACATATGACATTTTACTTAACCCTGTTGTGAAAAAGGGTTATGTTTTAATGGGCGTTATTACAATTTTCGATTTAAAAAAAATGAGATCAAAGCTTTCGAAAACGGCCACCGATTTAGCATTATTTATTTATTTTCGATGCTTAGAAAAAAAAAACAAAAAGAGATAGTAAGCGAGACAAAATTAATTTTTAGTTGATATGTGTAGAATTAGATAATATTATTAAATGTTTAATATTCTATTCTTATGAATGTCATTATTGCGTCTTTAGATTTTCATGTTTAAACATTACTGTTAAAATTTAAAATTAGATTTAAAATTAAAGTAAGTCTTCAACGATTGAAACATATACATATCCTACTGGCTGAGGCATTTATATCTATAATAGTACTAATATTGATGTTATAATAATAAAATACATATCATATATTTCTATGATAAGCGGCTCTTTAGAGTAAATGTAAATTAAACATTTTTTTCGCTTATTTTTACTTAAATCAAACTATGCTAGGTGCCTAGGTATACATATCAATATTTGTTTTAAATATACGATAAAATTAGATAATAATCACATTTTAAAACATATCACATTTTTTGAGTCCGTTAGTAGCCTAAGATTATCATAAAATGGTGTCTATTTTCAGATATTGTTGAAATTTGAAGTGAAAAAATATTTTTCTGCCAAACTTCTAGTTGCTGTTAAAGATATGAAATATCTTTTTTTCGACCACTTTATTTTTATAAAAAATAAAACTGGTTTGACTGGCCTATTAATCGCGCGTGACATCCATCGGGTTATGCACCCATCGGGTTGTGCACCCATCGGGTTGTGCACCCATTGCGTTTCGCACACATCGCGTCGCATACCCGTCGTGTTGCACCCGTCGCATAACTATCTCGTTAAGATACTCTGTTGAACTGTATTTATGATAACTTGTGTATTAAATATATTAATTATGTGTTAATTATATAAATTATGTCAGCAGTGTCGTTGTTATTTCGCCATTTTTTTTTGTTTTTCCCGTCTTTTTCAGGATTCTTTATCTAAAGAGTAACAAACGGAACTATATCACATCTAGTAAATGCTAGTTGAAAAACCGGTTATCTCTGTATGGATATAACCGGTTGTAACTGGTTTGTTCGTTAAAATCAAACCGGTTTTACATTCCCTAGTCACATTTTGATATACTTATACTTATACACATATTCCGATGAGACGCTAATAAAGTGCCCCCTGCCATGAAGGTTCGTTTAGAAATAAACCTTACCAAGAAGCGACAAATTAGTACCTTTTACTAAAAATATTAAAAAGGACCATGTGCAAATTGGCCCCAAACCCAACAGGGATGAGAGTTATCTCATTTGATAGGTATTTTTATTTACTTATTTCCTTTATATGGACACCAAGTTGAATTCCATAGCAAAACTGAAATATTTAGACTTTTATCAGTCAATAAATTGGTACATAAATGCACCCGGTATGCGCAACGCATTCCCCCCTTACAAAACAAAAGGCTGTGTGGATCCGCTATTATCGCTGAGCGGTTGCATCATTTTTACTTACATAATACTCGCGTTTTAATACGAATATCTCAGATCTACAATAGAATTCAACTAGTTGCCCATATAACGAAATGCCTGAAACAATAAGACCTATTTATAGACATAAATAAGTCTGATCTCTGTTGGTTTTGGGGCCAGCCTCCATACAAATTTACCCATGGTCCTTTGTCAACCAACAAACAACAATTATCATTTTTTATCACAAATATATAATATTAATTAAACTAATTAAAGAAATGGAATATTCTAAAAGTATGTATGATGGACAGTGCGGACCAGAAGCCTAAACTGAGTCGCTTTCATACTTCTGACCCTAAACTGACCCTAAACAGACGCGTTAAGACGTCATGGTAAGGCCCCTGATATACATATACCACAGACAAGATTAATTTTACGATTTTGTTTCTTTCGCTTGCTTGTTGATATAGTCTGATAAAATATGACAGTAGATTAAAAAACTCTATATCCGTCCCTTTTTTTCGGAGTGGCAACACAAGCGTGATAAACAGTTCTATCTACTCTTGCTGACTATACAAGAATGACAACAGATCGTTTTCAGACTATATTTATTTCCATTTCTAGCAGGTATAATAAATATTTCTCAGAGATTAAGAATAAAATAAATTATTGGAAAGGAATGGTTTAAATAATAAATTTGAAGTATATTTAAAGTAATTTATTCACTAATATCAACCTTATTTCGGTTCCCACTATTCTTATAAACTTGCTATCATAATATCACTGGAAATTCGTAATTTTCGCAACAGTGTAATAATTTTGTACTAAACACAGACATTGCCAGCAAAACTTAAATTTTATAATTGAAAAAAAAAAAGTCTAGTGGCAAGATAAAGTTCGAATCTTAGCCATATTTTTTTCAATTATAAAGTAAGGTAAATGTACTAATGCTCGACCCTTCAATACCCACTAGTTGACACCCGTTTGTCATCCTTTTGCTAGTGACTTAATATTCAAGATGGCTACTATTAGAACGGTGTCAAGCACTCGTACCTTAGGGCTCAGACACAAATCACGTGAGATTTCTTTTTACCGCTTCTCCTGGGTAAGGTTAAAGGATTTTTTCTTGGTTCCGGTTAATGTAAAACGTGATCTTTCGTGAGTTTTTCATGAACCTCCCCTTCAGAACCTCGCATGATTTGTGTACAAGCCCTTAGTTTCGTTCTGATCTTGTCTTAACCAAAGAAAGGTAGAGGTGGGGGTGGTGGGGGTGGACGGTAGTACCCGTAGCCCCACGGTCTACCGTAGCCATAACCGTAGCCATAAGGCCGACCGTAGCCGATCACGCCGATCCCGCCGCCGTAGCCGCCGAAACCGCCGATTATTTGGCTGTATGATACCTGAAATGATGGAAAATTGGAAAGTTAAGTCTTGAGATATATTAAAGTGGCCAAGGTGCTCAGAACTATCTGACCACACTATTGATACTGTTACTGTTGTATAAGTCTTATGCAGTAAACTACGTGGGCGATCGAAAGTGATGAGACGCAGACCGATGCGGCATGAAAGTTTCATATGGGTGATTGTTACTCGAAGCGGGCACTTTCGTACGTGTCAACGGTTTGTAAAAGTAAAAAGTAAAAGTAAAAGTTGTTTAAAAGTAAAAGTTGTTCGTTGTTAAGTTGTTGTTCGTTGACATTTGACATTTCAACGCGAGGCCGTTTGATTCGTAATTCAAGAAACGCTTAACGTGACGTTTTTTAATGCAGGCAGTAGCACTTGCGGTTTGCAAACTACAAACAAAGGCGATTTGATAGCTCAGTTTAAAAGGTAAATACTATGTATAGTATGTATAGGTACCTATAATCTTAAAAGCTCTTCATGAAATATTTAGTTCACCCCACAGGGCATAAAATAAACCTCTTGAATTAAAAGTAGTATTTGTCAAATAATATACTCATATATCTTTCAGAAACGAGTTTTTCATGTCAGTTTCCCGCTATTTCCTTGGCAATATGTGTTTCCCGGCGGAAGTTACTTCAGAGGAAACATCAGCGTGGAAATTATTTTCATAAGGATATGCACAGAGTGCAACTATTTCTGTGGTGTCATAAAAAAATGGCAGATTTAGATTAAGGTCAACGGTCCAGTGGATGGCACTAACCCAGTGGATGATTTTTGGCAGTTTATTTAGAAAAATAATAAAGGTGACGCTATTAATATAACCCAAAATTAACAGCTAATGCCATTTGCGAAATATGTTAAAAAAACTTCAACCGATCCATTGAATATTTTACAATTTGACAGACGGTTTCTGTAATTGGTTAGTTAGTGTAGGTTAAAGGTAATTGATTATTAAAATTGTTATATAATTTATTTTTCTATTGATATTGCGTGTACCTATATTTAATTTTGTAGCTTAAATTACTATTCTGAAGGCCGAAGGGCGGATGGAGGGAATTTTCTTGACATTCACTGGTACGATTTGATACGTAGCAGAAAACTGAAATAATTTTACAATGGTAAGAATACAATATATGTTATAGTATGCGTAACACGCAGACAGAACTGGCTCTCCTATTTGCATACGCATGCGATCGGTATGTTTGATAGATCAGATTTTTTTTGTAAAAATGTGTGTCATCCACTGGGCCGTTTACCTTACTACGATGGCGAAAAGGTACGATATTTTTTTTTAAATTATTGATTTATAATAAAGGGCCTCTATTTTTTTTATCACACGATAGCGTTGAACTGAATGATCCTACTCTAAAGGAAACCACAAACATACATTGCAAGTTCAATAAAAGCTAATAAAAAAAACCATTTTCCACTTTTACTTTCTTTCTGGGAAATTTGGTATATATAGTATATATATAATAGTTATTAAAAAGATTTTATGTAACTTCTTTATAGACATAAAAGGTACTTAATATATAAATGGCATAAAGGTACATAAGAGTAAAATTGATGGCGCTTGGATTAAATAATGTAAACACGGTGCCCGTGAGCATTGCGAGAGATTTTAACAGCGTATTCCTGAGGCTAAAAGAACCAAAAAATGTCACAAAAAAAAAACTTTTTCTGTTTGTATATGAAGTGAATCTCATCATCGTCTAATGTCTAGATTAGACCACATAGTAGCATTATCGCATTCCAAAACGCGTTATTTACCGAGTGGCGGTAAAATTATGTTTAAATAAAAATTGCAATTATCTCAGAATCTAGCCCTAATCCAATGCACTAAATATGACATTTTTCGTTTCTTTTAGCCTCAGGAATACGCTGTTAAAATCTCTCGCAATGCTCACGGGCACCGTGTTTACATTATTTAGTCCAAGCGCCATCAATTTTACTCTTTGCTCTCGTTGCAATGTTGTAATATTTACCTGCATATTGCTATTTCGTCGAATTCTGCAAAAGTCGCTCCGCTTATGAATCCGCTGCTCCTCAGACTATATCAACCTCCTTAGGATTATTGCAATGTCGAGCGTAAAACAAAATGGCTACCACTGCACATTTGTATGCATTTATGCAACTGTAGCACTGCAGAGTTCATAGTCAAAGAGCTAGTTTCGGAAAATGGACAGCGAAAATGAGACCTGTGTGGCTCCATTTTAGGGTTCTGTTCCTCAAAAGAAAAAAACGGAACCCTTATAGGATCACTTTGTTGTCCGTCCGGTCGTCCGTCCGTCCGTCTGTCTGTCAAGACCATTTATCTCGGGAACACGTAAAGTAGCAAGTTGAAATTAATACCACTAACACAAGTCTGCGGTCCCTTGAAGCTGCGAAAACACCAAACCTCTACGTCAACGCAATTTAAAAATATGGCCGTTTATGTCGCATTTCCCATACATCTGCAATGGGAATCAAAATGTATAGGGTACTTCCCGTTGACCTAGAATCACGAAATTTTGCAAAAAGCAAGACTTGTAGCACAAGTACAGGAAAAATTGCCGCACACTAAGAGTTCCGTGCCACCAGTATTTTTAAGTAAGTACCTAAGGTCATAATTGGGGGGAGCATCATTTATGCAGAGTCCTCGGTGGGCGAGTCCGACAGTCACTGTTAGAAAAAACTGCTAAATTTGTAAACCTACTTATAAAAAAATCGGTATACAAATTTAGCCGTGTTTTTTCAACTTTTTTTTTTTTCGTATGGTTGTTGCATTGTTGATCGTTTTTCTTTTAAGTTCATTTATATTTGAATTGTATAGGCCGGAGCCGACATGGTCATTTTGACAAAGGTTCCTTTAAATTAAAGAGTAAAAAAAACAAGTTTGTAGGTGCGAAAGTCACACATACTCGTAGCGTGATAGCCGATAAAATAGCAACTATTCTAGCCCTACTGGAGGAGAGAGTGGGTTAGTTTATCGTCTCGCAACTGTATTCGATAGCGAGGAAAGTATGTCTGTCTCGCTCTACCATTACTCTGGCAGGAGCGAGATGGAATTATTCTCGAACGCCGCAATAGCTATCATATACGGTCACTTACAACTCATGTTAAACACAAATATAAAAAAGCATCACATGAAGACGTATGGAGGTGACTCAATACATATTTAAATTAACTAACAAATGATGGTTTTGATGTATTTTACCTTTACCTTATTAGGTATGTTTTTAGCTTGTTTTTGCTTTAGATCGTATAATGTTAATTGCAGGAAAATTAGTGCGAGGTGACGTTTATACAATTTAACCACCTGCGGTTTTGTTTCCGCTGCCATCTATGCCAATTTTTGTTATAACGTTAAATTATCTATATTTGTGACGTAATTGAGTTTTTAGTATTCATGATTCACGTTGTCGGTTATTCCAAATTAGGTAACTATCTAATCTTCATTAGTCAAAAACTTTCCGATGTTCAGGTTTCTCCTATGGTACATCCAAAAGGTTGATTTTCTGATTCAACCCTTATCCACGAAAGAATATTCCTTTTTTTACTGACGTGTATGATGAAAATCTTTACTTCATACATACAAGCTGTTAACAATTGTCCATAAGAAAGAAAACTCCAGTTCAGCTGAATGTAGGTCATAAATAAGACATCAGTTTGCCATGAATTTTTATCTTCCTTTTTTTCTTTTACGTTCTTTTTCTTGAAACTGATAAGTTTTGCTTTACCAATAAACACCTGTCAGATGCTCTAATCTGAGTCTATATCGAGTTCTAACTGTTCAACTGTTTTTTCGTAATGATCATAATCCCTAACGATAAACTGTCCTAACAATTATTTGCCATAATCGAATTATTGTCCAAAAACGACTTCACACAGAACCGAATCGCTGTTAAAAAAGTCGGTTAGGTTAGGTTAGAGCGTTGAACTCACACAGAGTTGAATCACTGCTAGAAAAGTAGGTAAAAAAAACGATGTTTGGGTAAACAATATTAGGACATATGCGTTTAGACTTTAGGACCAACTCATTAAATGCTCATTATATCAAACAGGATTAGGGAATGCTAAAATAGGATAAAAAACTTTAGGGATTAATTAAATTAAATTAAATTAGTATTATTAGTTTATTTTATTGTTACTTTTGTTTGTTTATGGCGCCAAATAAATAATGTGTTATTTGTTATGTTCATTTCTAATCCCCTAACCCATTAGTAATAAGGGTAGTAAGTTTAGAAAATAAACTTCAGGCGCTAACATAATGTTACATTTTCGCGCGTGGGTTCATACATCGGCTGCGACTTAATGTATGGAATATCAAGTAACAGCGTCAATTGTGCTACTATAGTCTATTTCATTATTCTTTAAATCGTTGTCCATTTTCCGGGGCTGGCTCTTAGCCTACTGGCTTCCAGTAAAAAGTTTGTGGCGTTAGATTTTATTTTTTACACAATTGTTTGTTTGCACAATCGTGCGCTAGGGTTTTTTACCTAGAGAAAATAAAGTAAAAGTTTTTATTGGGTGTTTTAACGTAACGTATGTGTCTATGGGATTGGTAAAAAGGCCTCCCCCAAAGATTTCCACAACGAACGGTTATTCGCGCCAGCATAAATTATTTTTTACATTGAAATTAAACACTTTAGAACGGATTAATCGCGTTTATTAACACCATGACCCTGTGAAAACGAGTGCTGTAAAGGGCTCGAAACGTAGGATCATGGTGTTAATAAACGCGATTAATCCGTTCTAAAGTGTTTAATTTCAATGAATAACAATCGCGGTAACAGAAGACAATATTATTTTTTACATTTTATCTTTTATAAATGTATGGACGTAGTCTTTTTAAACCTGGTTATTTCTAAATTACTTGTACTGTTTTTTCTAACTTTAATTTTGTTATAAATTATTTAAAAAATATACCTAGATATCTGTTAAAAGTTCAAGTGTTTATCTACAACGGTTTAGAAACTTTAGGATCCGCGGCAGTAGCTATGTAACGCGAATGTTTTACAACAATTAATAAGATAAGATAAGATTTAATTTCCGAACTTATGCTATTATCAAACATAAAGGGAAAACACTTACTTGGAACACTGCTAAAAACGCCAACAACAACAATATCTTTGCAACGGCCATTTTGAAAATTATTTGAATTTCGAATCGAGTGCGATTGTATTTTGTTATCGTAATAGCACCCACTCCGAGTTTATATATGAAGTAGTTGACAAACTTAACTTGCAGTCAATTTAGATTTAAACGGACTATATGCTAAAGCAGTAAGGTGTATAATTGTGTGAGTTTTGGTTTTCGAGATAAGAATGTTTGATGTCGTGATGTTATATTATTTGTCTTAGCTAATGTATGTTAAGTGATCAATGGACGTTGTTTTTAAATGTATGGATATGGTTTAAGGAAATGTGGGGAATTACCAAGTTTGTTTAAGCAAATATTGGGCATGGGTTTCTTTTGAGACGTAGGTAATGAGTAATTAATAATTATTAGGTAATTAACTTCACATGTAAGTTTTGAATGATTCTTACAAACTTTTCTGCAAAAAACTTGCGTGTGTGTGACCCTGTGACCCCATGGACCTAGAGTTTCTACCCCAGATGGTAAAAAATGGTACTTTGTGACATTGTACCATTTTGTACATTTTATATGATTTGCAGATGATATTGCAGAATTTGCAGAAACCCCAATGCTGCTAAAAAAGCTAATCTTTCAAATGGATACAGTTTTTAAGAATTTAGGTGTAATAGTACATTGTGCATCTAGGGCGGTAAGAAGGACATTCCTTACGAGGGTCTATTGAAGCCCGACGCCGTAGGCGGAGGGCTTTAAATGACCCGAGTTAGTAATGCCCTTACTGCCCGTGGTACACACAATGTTTTTCATCACATTTGCGAGGAAATAAATAAACTCTATACAGGCGGCAGAAACAACAATGATTAGCGGTAGTGTAGTTGCACAGTCCACAGTACTCCGGAGTGAGTACGTGCTGCGAGCGCGTGCGGGGCAGGTCCTCCGCGAGCTCCACGCGGGCGGTAAAGTAGTATGAGAATCCTTTAAAACCATGGGAATAATACAGCTCTTTAAGTGTAAGTATGCTTGCGTATAATATCACCATTTACGAGCAGGTGTGATGAAAAGATAAACACAAAGAAGACTAAAACACTCACAGTTTCAAAATATAATACAAAGCATCCTCCAATAATTCTTAATAACATCCCAATTCAACAAGTGGAAAGATTTAAATACTTTGGCAGCTTAGTTACTAGTGACTCCAGATGTACATCGGACATTGTTGCACGAATCGCTATGGCAAAAAAAGCATTTAACCAGAAAAAACAATTGTTAAAGTCATATATGTCACGAAAAAGTAAGAAGCAAATAGTTAAAGTGTACATCTGGAGTATTGCTCTCTACGGAAGCGAAACGTGAACAATGACACAAAAAGTCAGGAAGAGATTGGAAGCATTTGAGATGTGGGTCTGGAGACGTATGGAAGGCATAAGTTGGAGAGAAAGAGTAACGAATGAGGAAGTGTTGCGTAGAGTAGACGAGAGAAGAACGATTCTGAATACCATCGAAGCGAGACGCGGAAAATGATTGGACATTTGATACGACATGACCACTTTTTCAAAGCTATTCTGGAGGGAAAGATAGAAGGCAAGAGAGGTAGAGGCAAACCAAGACGAAGCTACATGGACCAAGTGAAGGAAAAAGTAAAAGCCATGTCGTATCAAAAGGTCAAAGCGCTGGCGCAGGACAGAGAGAGCTGGAAGATACTCCACCGACAAGAGTGAAAAACTCTTAAGTTTATGATGATGACCACTTTATACCATTGTGATCTTATATTTATTACGGTGACATTATCATAATCACAACAAAAATAATAATATGTAAGTTGTAAGCATAATATAAAGTTTGACAAAATCTGTTCCCATCGTGCATAGCCAGAGAGAGTCATACTATCTCCTTCTTACACTTTTATTGCTACTCCGAAAAAGGGAGGCATATATAGAGTCTTTATTATTCTACTGTCAGACTATAACTTGAAAACATGCCCATCATTATGTTTTTTCTGACATAAACCCCACGTTTGCTCAACATATTATTGTTATTTTACGAGGCACATACTTTTATTTGTTCTGGTCGGTGACTGAACCCGGGACCGCTAGTTTAAAAAAAAACTGGTGTCAATTGTTAGTATAGGTAAAAATATACATTGAGTAAAATTGCAATTTTTTGAGTCAAGTAGATAAGGCGTATTATAACTGAAATAAGTTATTCCACCAATTATAAGTTATATTTTAACCGGTCATCTTAAGGGATGACTCACACCAGAACGGGACGGGACGGGCGCGAAGGGACGATCTGTCAGTTTCAATAGAAAACGTCACTTGACATGACATCCGAGGGCTCCGAGCAATCATGTGATTCTTTCTATAGAAACTGACAGATTTTCCCGTCCCATTCTGTCCCGTGCTAGTGTGAGTCATCCTTTATTATTGTGCCAGAAGTACATTCAAAACATTTAGCACTTCTCGACTAAACATAATAATTAGAAAACAAGAGTTCAGTGTGTCCTCTGGGGATTTTGCTGCCAATGAATTAGTCTGTCTACAGCGTTGGTATTTGATACGGGCGTATATTTTAATGACGATTACTATTGGACCTAGGGAACCTGTTTACATTATTTTTTTAGGAAATTAAGATGTTTTTTTTTCATACATAAAAATTCAGCACGCAATGTATATTGCATCCACATAAATTAACGTAGCGTAGCTACCTAAACGTCATACTAGTATCTAATTATGTCAGTGTCATTTATATCATGTCAAACAAAGTTGGACGACATACATTGCAGCTCTGCCGCACATTAGAAAAATCATTACACCTAATTAATAACACAATTTAACGAAATTATTATCCCAAACGATTCATATGAACAGGTACTATAGCTGGATTAATAATTCGCACGTATCAAAAACCCACGCTGTATTACATACTCTATGCTAAGTTTCCTAGACTAGCGCCCGGCGGCATTTTGTTACGAATGTGTCACCCGAATCTCCCGATCAACTCGCCCCGCGCGTGACGTCACCGCTATGCGGCGGCGTGTGCGCAGTGCGCACGCGTTTAGAGTTTTTTTGAGACAGAATGAACGGGGTAAAGTCTAGGTAAAAAACGAAATATGATATTTGATATATAATTTTTATATAACCAGCCCATCATACGTAGAAAATATTGCGGTGTTTAAAAGATACACCCTGTATGTGATGTACTGATGTGTCATATTAGGTCTGGAAAAGGGTCTTGTCGGATGTAAATTCCAAACGTCTACAGAGTGAGCTGCAGTTTCCGACATAAAAAAATCCTGTCTAAAAACCCCCAAAACTTTCTGCCACTTTTACTAACGGGCTTCACAAATATCACAGATTATTTATGTACGTAGAAACTAATGGTACTACGAAGCCTGGGATAGATACAATTCCCACTTTTTAGGAAAATCGATATATCTGATCAAATTTCAGAAATGCACTGTTATTATAGACAGATAACTGGGCGTTGATGTGGCATTAATTTAATTTTAAATAACTGTTCATTTTTATTTTACAAGGTTCTGAGGAAAAAGTGTACGAAGCCTACCCCCTTTCCTCTACGCGGTGAACTCGAGGCACACCGGCATACTCACTGCACGTAGTGCGCTTTCAACTCGCAAATCGCTAGTGTAATAAGATTCTTGTGCGTGTGCGTTGTTTGGGGGGGATGAACTATTATACCGGGTGTTTCCTGTAATAGGAGCAATAAATTTCATTGTTGGTAGTACTCGCCAAACTAGCTCAACGTGTTTTAAAAATAACGTGTGTTTTGAGTTTTATTACACTTTATAGTTTGTTAGAAGACGCAAGTACTGCTTTGAACTACGACAAGAGATTTTATAATTGAAAGAAAAATAAAGAAATCTCGGGAGAAATTTTATTTTTTTCTTTCACTTATAAAATTGTACGTTCGCAAACGTCTTGGCTTAATACAAAATTAATGACAATAGACGTCAATTAGGCTGATGTTAACGTACATTGAAAATACTATTTAGTTTGTATGAAAAAGTGAAAACCTACAGAGAACATAACTTTTAAAAGTTGTGGAACAAAAGTTGTTAGGTTTGAGGAGGTTCGCTCCTGCCAGAGTAGTGGTATGAACGAGACGGACATACTTTCGAGCGCCGCAGTCGTTATCGAATACATTTGCGTGCAACTCATGGTAAGTACATAGTTCGTATTAAGATATCGCTTTAATGATTTTAACGCACTAAAAGAAATAGAAACAGAAATACAGAACAAAAACGTCAAAAAACGTGGGTCAGAATGACATTAGCGAACTTGCATTGATGATGATACAAAATCATAAATGTTTCGTACGAAAAAGGGCTTACTGATGTAAGCATTAAGTGTCAAATTCATACACAGAACTCCCAGTCCCAACACTCCCAACACTGTTAAAAGTATATAGGTGGTTGGCACCACGGAAGAATAACTAGCGTGGAAGTAGTACGATAACTGTCAAATGAGAACAGTTTGGAGCGATCTATATTTTGGCAGTGGATTTCTCAAATGTCGTAAGTCTAACTTAATTACGTGCCTCTTACGACATTTGTAAAATCCACTATCAAAATATGCGACCAAGTTAAGTTGTAATGCATTGATACCGACTACCAAATTACAACGATGTGTTTAATTTGGCTGCTTGGGTCCAAGCAATTGCATCAAAAGAGATCAGCAAAACTGTTTTCAACCTACGGAATCGGAGAAATAACAAACATATATACATCTCTTTTTGTCACTTCCTTTACTTGGTAAGGAAGTGAAGGACGAGTTTATGACTTTGATGTTTTCAGTTTTGACGGGAGGCTTGGTTGGCACTTACGGAATGTCACGTTCCAAACAAGCTATGATAAAGAGTCGCACTGCTGCACTTTTATAGCGTCATTTTTTTCGGCCGATTGGGTATCCAGTTCTTTTATATAGGACGCCAGTGTTGATCAAAGCTTTAATGTCAGGAAATACAAGAGAACACGCCAAAAATAAACAGCATTACCACTAACAAGAGTCTGTTTTTCTTAACGAACTAATTATCACATACCCTTTGTTCTAGTTCGGTAACAGTTTTGCCAATTTATTTTCAACCTTCTGCAACTTCGATAAAGTAGAATGTTCTATAAATTGCAGTGGTAACTGTATTGTTAGTCGACTTTGAACTCTATCCAGTTATGTTAGAGTAGTATTTGTAATGTAAGGTAGTACTATGTTCTACTTTGGAAATAGTTTTGCCAATTGATTTTCAATCTTTTGCAGTTGTGGTAGAATAGTATTTGCAGTGAACTGTGGCATTATGTCACGGGGTCAAGAACGGTAGTGACGTAAGCAGGATGTTTAGTGATGGGGAAGTGTTATTAGTTTTACTATATCGATAAAATATTTGATGTAATATTTTATCGATAATAAAACCTAAGCATCCTAGCACCTAGTTTATATGCGTGAAGACTTATTTTCACGCAAGAGTTTTAAGAATGGCGTTATTCATTAATTGCCCACGTACAACTTATGATGTCAAAATATTACTTACCTACTTACTTTTTTATATTCGACCTCGGTTCTTTTAGTACTGTCACTGTTTGAAATACCAGGCTCAGATGTTATGGACATGTGAAGAGGAGGCCTCCTGAGAACATCCTAAACACAGTCATGAACCTCAATACCCTGGAGTCAGAAAGAGGGGAAAGCCAAAAAAGAGGTGGACGGACTCGATACGGAAGGATCTGGAGAGCTGCAATGTTTCTGAAGCCGACACGTCAGACAGGGCAAAGTGGAAGAGAAAGAAAAGGTAGGCAGACCCCACCATCAGATGGGAATCATAAATGCCTAGGAGAGAGACTGTTTGAAATACCATGACACATTCAGGCGTTCCCGTGACAATACGAAGGAAAATCATTATGCACTACATCTGTTAATTTGGTTTAGTTTTAACAAATTTGAAATTAATAAGTAATGATTATATCTAGGGAATGCAAAACCGATTATGATTTGTATGTAATAACCGGTTATAACCGGTAACCGGTTTTGCATTCGCTAATTATATCATATCATGCGCCATAAATTCATGAAATGACTAAAATTATTTATTCAGTAGCCATTTCATTTCTCTTAAGCTAATTTACTTTTTCCTTTTACCCAAAACAACCTTTTATATTGCCTTCGCATAATTTGGCAACCCAAGAGCTCGTAATAACTACATTAAGTACACGCGCCGGGAGGTAAACAGATTTCACGAACTCTCTTTTGTTAAATTGTATTATAAGCAGCATGCCTACCAGGAAAATTGCCATTGACGGAAAAACCTCTTTGTCACTCTAATATGCAAGTGTGACAGAGATGGAGAAACAAATCCGCAATCGTTCGATTTTCGTGGTATAGGTCCAGGGCCCAACCTTTTATGCCGATGACATTAGTATGACGTCACGCTGCATATATGATGATCCCAAATAGTTTTACTGTAATTATTAATCATTTGTCGTCAATCGTTTTATTAAAGTACAAATGACTTCAAATGTAATTAATACCGAGTTGTGTTTTGTTTTAAATGTCCATATGTAACATTGATACAACAAAACAACAAAAAAATCCAAATATATACAGGTCGGCCCAAAAAGTTTTTACAGGCTGTTGAAATAGAGAACAACCCCGCCTATCCACCATTTTAATTTGGCAAACGATATGGACCAAATAACCTGTATGTTTAAATGATTGACGATTAAAGACTGATTATCAAGACTACTTAAATTGCATTTATCCTGTACGCGGCGTGACGACATATATATAAGTGACAAAAACAGGCCGGCAACGCACTTGCGACACCTCTGGTGTTCCGGGTGTCCATGGACGACGTTAATCGCTTACCATCAGGTGATTCGTTTGCTCGTTATAGCATTAAAAAAAAAAACATAGTAAATGCTAAATTTCAAATGATTCAGCTGTCCTTTATCGCTAATAGGCCAACAATTTATACTTAAAAAGGAATAAAATTGTTATTTTGTACATATTTCCCTGCCCACTATAACTTAGATCTTTTTAAATCACGAGTGAATAGACATATTTTAGGCAAGCATGCTCCATCCTAGACTACATCGGCACTTACCATCAGGTGAGATTGTAGTCAATTTTACAACAAGTTATTTAATTTAGCTAATCATTTACCATCATCATTTATCATTTAAAATAACTTGTGAATTTGCTAAAATATGGTACCTAATAAAAATTTGGTAAATTGACAACCAATTAAAACCCAATGCTACTCTAGACCCATGTCAAAATGACAAACAGTAAGAGATTTCAGACAATCTGATTTATAGCGTCACTATGACATAGGTACAGTGGCCAAAGGTTCCAATGAGGACTACCGCGAGTGAATTCGCCGCTAGGGGCGCTAGTGGACCGTGGGTCCTACGAAAAGAGGATATATGTCATTTTCAGTACATTTCTCACTAGTTTTTAATTTAGGTCGTGTTTATTTCGAAAAATATGCACTTTTAGAGGAATTATTACATAGAAATATATTCAATACTGAAAAATATTAATTTTGCTATAAAATAAACTTTAAATTGAAAGTGTAAAATAACACGGCCGTAAATTATCGTAAATGTAGAGGTTAGTTTATACAAAAACGGTTTTCTTTGTCAAAAATATTATTGTTATCAAACTAGAAACTATATAAAAAGTAACTAATCAATAACACAAATGCCAAAAGAAAACGGACAGAAGTTTTTAGTATAGAAATAAGTACCATCCTTAAGAATAATAAATAATATTAAAAATGTGTTTAATTATTATGATTTCTGTTAGCATCCGTACTTTATGGGCATCTTTAGTGCTAATATTATCATATAATTACGCAGATGCTGATTTTGACCAGGTTAAACTATTAAAGAAGTATATTTCTATGTAAAAATAGCACGAATTACTATTTAACTGTTTTATCAAATATTATCACACAAAAACGTATTACCCCTCTAAATTTCGATAACACGGAATCTACACATCACTGCACTGTAAAATAGTTGGACCCTAATTTACCTCTTTTAACATGGAAATTAATGTAAAATAATCTATTCTAATATTGGTTTCGCGCCATACAAACTCATACTAATGGCGCTTGACACGGACCCACGTATGAGTGGCGCCGCCTGGTGAGCAAAAATACGGTAGTCCTCATTGGTTGACTGTACCGCTACATGTAGGTTCATCTGTGGCATCGTAGTTTCTGAACGGACGGGCCGGCAATAAGGGTGTTTTATTAAAAAATAAGAAACTTTTGTGTCAAAATTGTTCCCACATAAATAACTTATTTAAAATTTTAAAATAAGTTTTATAATATTTTTTTTGTTGAAAATTTACACCAATATTAATATTAGAGTCCGTCTATGCTATGTTTTGTAGATTTTAAAGCACAGACAGTGAAAGTGAGTAAACGTCGTAATATCATAGAAATTTGACATTTAAAATAGTACAGTCGCCATCAGATATATCGGAGCGTCCGAGGTGCTCATAAATATCTGAACACGCCTCTATTGTCAAGACGTTAGAGTGCTTGTTCAGATATTATGAACGCTTCGGACGCTCCTATATATCTGGTGGCGACTGTACTTTAAAGTTTGACGGTTCATTTGCTGGGGAAACATAATGTGGTTTGATTCTATCGATACTGCCGTCATGTCCCATCCCTACGCCGCCTGCAGCATCTGCACCGGTCGATGCAGCTACGGCGAACATAATGTTACATCACTAACATAAATGTTGCAATAGCATTAAGATATTCAGATACTTAAGCCGTTTTGGAACTGGCTCTATACCACACCTTTATAACTAAAGACGTACGTTTCTAACGAAATGTATGGACATACGACGTTTGATGATTTAGTACTTAGTAATATTTACTAAAGGACGTATGTTCATGTGGAACTAAAAGGACTTCAGTCATTTTGGAGTTCGCTGATTAACAGTTAGAAGCCTTGTTCATTTGGTTTACGTATGCAACCGGTAAATTAGTATAAGAACTCTACAATGGATCAAGGGGCACAGCAACTCGCGAGGGAACGATGCAGCAGACATATTGGCGAGGGAAGGTTCGGAGACGGTCGTAGTAGGACCAGAACCGATCATACCCCTGCCACTCGCCTGGCTGCGGAGCACTCTCCGACAAGACACCAGGGTAAAACACCAACTTTACTGGTCTAACATAGGAACCTGCAGGCAAACAAGGTTAGCCCTCCCGACAATCACCCCCGGGCTGTCGCGGAGGCTGAGACAGCTGAAAAGGCCCCAGCTCCGTCTCCTGACCGGCGCCATAACAGGTCATGCCTTATTCAACAAACACTTGCATACTTTGCGTGTTACAGACAGCGCACTCTGCAGGGCCTGCTTGGAGGCAGAAGAAACAGCCGCCCACGTCATCATCGAATGCACTGGGGTGGCAAACTATATACCGGGCACAATACCTCGGTACACCGAGGTCTCTCCCGGAAGTCGTCGGCAACATTAAGGGTCTGCTAGGCTTCCTGGAAGAGCTGGGTTGGCAGGAGTAGTGCCGGCAACCCACCACGCAAAATAGGCGCATCATTTGACGTCGAGTTGCGGAAACTAGCCCGCGTATACCTATAACCTATAACCTATAAGAATTGCCGGTAGTTTACCGATTCACCCGTGAACTCCATACAGTTTTTTACCGGGTTGCGTTCTTTAGGTCTACCCACGTCGAAATATATACTTGTTTTTATTAGTAAATATCAAATGATGTTTCATACATAATTTCCGAAGAAGTCATTGGTACAAGCCGGGGTTTGAACCCCTGCACCTTCGGATTGAAAGTCTCATCTACAACTAAACTTATCATTCTACATACTATATACATATCACAGTCATCGTTACCTATTACTGTGTTCTTACCATGAGTTGTATTCGAATGCCGCAGTTGCAATCGAATGTAACTCATGATAAACACACTGGTTAGGGTTAAAATCTCAGAACAGTGACGGATATTTAAAAGCGGTATAATGCGGTTTCTGCAGGACAAACAAAACATATGCTATGTTTTGTGCTTCGCTCACACACCGGAGCTTACATAATCCGGTGTGGTGTGACTGGTGTGATACATTGATAACCGTTTTACGCCTAGTCAGAATAAATAGCAATTTTATACGTAGAAAGCATTGGCGCATATTATTTGTAGGTGCAAATACTAAATTTTCTCAAATAACACCCAACGGTTCACCAGCATTTGTGGTACAATCCGAATTATGAGAGAGAAATAACGAATAATAGGTACTGTAAATGCAAGTAAGAATTCATGTTGTTGATATTATAAGGTCACTAATTAAATTAGCAGTTTACACGTAAAGGTCTTTAATATGTAAATCAAAATACATTACCAAAAATTGTAATTCAACGCAGACTAAGTCGCGGGTAAAAGTTATTAGTTAAATAATTGAGTAATAACTAGTTCTTAAATCTAATTAAAGACTTTAACTACAAAAATTGTAGTTTAGTTGTAAACAGCAATTAACTGATCGCCTATTCATTTTTTTTCGCATGCTCTTGTATTGAGAGCTACCGTATTGTCGCTCACCAGGCGGCGCCACTCATGCGGGGGTCCTGTGTCAGTATGAGAGAATTGTCAAAGTGACGTTTGAAATGTTCCCGCAGGACCTACGTTCCACTAGCGCCCCTAGCGGAAAATCGACTCGCGGTAATCCTCATTTCTATAGAAAGTGTCATGTGATCTCCAAACTTTCGAAAAGACATCACATCACATGTTATTTCTACAAAATAAAAACAACGAAATTAGTCATGTTTCTGTACTATGAGTGAGTAGAGATTGCGAGGGTAGTTGGGTAATGAATGGAGAGAAGGGGGTTGGTAGAGGGGTGAGTTTGTATTTTTAGACCGCAGTTTGACATATTGTTACAAAAAAAAATTAACTCTTGTCAAATCAACCAATTAGAATATTGTATCAATTCTAGCAATTGTCCTATCACACTCAGTTCCAATCACTCCTGACCCCAACTATGGGGTGTGTTAGGATTTCCTAATATTTTGCGTTTTATCGTTGAATAAATAAAATTCATACAACCGAAAACATTTTAAGTACGTATATATACAAAGTATCAAATTGTATCAAGGTTTGAACTTAGAATTCGTCCCAACACACCCCATTCTACGGTACATCGAGTCCGTTTCGCACTTTACTATTTTTAAGCGAAAAGCGCATGGAACCAGTCAACTGGTTGCGATCAGCAATCACAGAAACACAACTAAAGACAAACAAGATTTATGCCAATTGCTTCGGTCTAGGGCTCTTCCATTTTCACTCAATTTTACGGAATATTCTCAATTAATATTCGAGTGTGAATAAGGTCGCTGGTTCAGACCTCGGGTAGTACAAATTCCATTTGATAGTTGCTAATCGCTTTTCGTTGAAGGAAAACATCGTAAGCAAGAGGCATCTAGTAAGTTAATTTATTTAAAAAAGCATATCGAAAAACATCTCATACATAAATAAATAAATAAATATTATGGGACAATCTTATACATAACTTATGAAACCCTTTACGCCCCCAAAGAATAGACAGTATGCACTTAAAAGAAATAAAGGAAATCTTTTTATTTTGGTTACTATTTTCGTACTCGTAGGTACTTGTAGGTTTATTGTAAATATAATTTTCAGCCCTCCGGCCAAAAAGCGCCACTTTACGCAAAACTAAATTGCCGCCTGCCGGCTCCGTTGGGGAGAAAAATAGTATACAAACCTCAGCCGTTTAAGTGGGAAAGACTCGGATCACATGTTAGTCGACCTCGGCTTCGCCTCGGCCGACAATTACATGGGATCCGAGACATCTCCCACTTAAACGGCCTTGGTATGTAATCTATATTAATAAAAGAAAGTTGTGTTAGTTCAGGCGTCTTTAACTCGAGAACGGCTTGACCGATTTAGACGATTTTTGGTTCGTTGTGATCGTCTTGGCCACGAATAGCATAATATGCATAAAAAGGGAAAAGATTCACAAAAAAAAACCGAAATCGCGATTTACAAATTACGTATTGAATAGTCAGCCATTGACGCCATTGTTCAATGCGGCCAACATTAAAAAAAAATGACATTTACGTATTGAATAGTCAGGGCCTATACCACGAAAATCGAACGATTGCGGATTTGTATCTCCATCTCTGTCACACTTGCATATTGGTGAGACAAAGAGGTTTTCCCGTCAATGCCAATTTTCGATGTTCGTGGTAGGCATGCAGCCATTGTTCAATATTGACATGACGAGTCTGTTCAAGATCAATACATTAACGCCGGCAGCAGATTTAAATAAACCAAAATCATGTACCATCATTTCGAACTGTGAAAATTTGGGACGTTTGTATGAGATACAAATAATGAACCGTCTAAGAAGTACCATAATTTTTTGCTAAATTGTACCATAATTTTAGAGTTGGCATCTAACATCACAGGTTGTACATTATCAATATTATCATGTTGTGAAAACTGTCTCTAAGTGTCAATCGAATTATCAGAATCCGAATGGACGAAGAATTCAAAATAATAATTATAGTTTTCATCGTGGTACAATGCCGAAAATCGTAAGTATTGATTGACAAGTCATAGTATTTTTTTATGAGGATCATAAAATAATAACGTATTATTTTTATCATAGCCAAATCTTCTCGCGTTTGGAAAACACTGCTATAATTGTGGCAAATGGATGGAGCGAAGAGCGTTGAGAAAAGATTGTAAGTCAACTACGAGAACTGTACATTTTTAAAAGAGCACATCAAGTATACTATCATCTATCATTAGGAATAACGTATGTAATATACATCAAGACGTATATCTTTCAAGTATACCATTTTACAGTTGTGTGTAGATAATTTGTTTGGTTTTATAATCAGGGTGCGTAGCCAAGATGCCAATCGCTCACGCTCAGTCGCTAACGAAACGCAACTGTCATTGTCACACTAATAAGGAAGAGTGATAGAGAGACTATATACGTTAGTAAGCGTGAGCGATTGGCATCTTGGCTACGCACGCAGATTGGTTTAATACCTTTTCAGTAATATGCAACTTTTGCAATCAAAAATTTTTTGCAAGAGACCGCACAGAACTGCAATTGTGCAGTCGGTGCATAGAATGCGACAACATTGTCCTAGGTAAGTTGTTCAAAGATGTTTAATTTATTTATATTTATTTATTACTTCTTGCTGTCATGTGTGTTCTAGGGTGAATGTTCATAAACATCTTTATTATTTCAGATAATTTCAATTATTGCGAATGTTGCGGCATTGAAACAGCGAGGCAAATCAGAAGAAATAAGGCATGAGAACAAAAAATGCAAATTATTGAACGTATGCAGTGCAAGAATACAGAGGAAATCACCATCACCATCCCAGTCCCAGTGGAGGCAGTTGAGCCCAAAATAAAAAATACAGCAGAACCAGAAATGTCTCAGGACATTTTTAATGAAGATGTAAGTTGTTAGTAATAATGAATTTAGTCCTGGATACGGAAAGATAATAATTAAATTAATATTTTTATTCCACTTTTTTACAATATTATTATGATTATTAAATTATATTTTATTTTAGATAAGTTATGAAGTCATTGAACAACTTGGATTCAATATTTAATAAAGATGATGAAGACAGAGTAGAGGAGGGGAATAACGATGGCAGTGATAGTGATTAGTGTTATTTTAATTGAGTCTGATTGTAATAAATAACTATGATAGAAATAAACAACTGTGTTAAATAGTAATTATGGTTTAGTGATAATTTGATTGAGAGTGATTGTAATAAATAACTGACTGTGTTTTTTTTATTATTTATTAAGTACCTTATTTGATACCGTAAATCGATTCTAACTAAGTTAAAGCTATCTACATTTATCAACTTTCAGGCGGTACAAAGTACGCCGGGTCAGCTAGTCTACTATAATGAAAACTGCGAAAACATGTACAAAATAATAATATTCCAGGCCAGCTCAAAGCGGAAACCGGAAACCCCTTTCCGGAAGGTTTCATGCAATCCTGCAAGTTACTTTTAAAGATTTCGAGACAGGCTCAAAATCCAAGGTAAGCCCGGTACCGAAAGATAACGTCAACTGCTTAACGCGTAAAAAGATATGGTTTTTCGTAAATTCGCCGTGAATGGAACTTACAAGCAATGTAAACAAAAGGTTACACATGTTTTGTGACTGTTTCTCCTTATATTTTTCCACACTACCTCATCAAACACCACTGATATGGTCGTATTATTGTATCATAAATAACGTAAAATAAATAACTTAGTTGAAATGATGAGTCATCATCTTAACCCTGTGAAAACGAATGCTGTAAAGGGCTCGAAACGTAGGGTCATGGTGTTAATAAACGCGGTTAATCCGTTCTGACGTGTTTAATTTCAAAGAATAACAATCGCGGTAACAGAAGACAATACTAAATAACTTCGTCTTGGAGAATTCTTTAAAAACATAAAAGTTAGGTTATTCCGATCAATATGGCGGTTTGTTTAGATTGTTAGGAAGTTCGATTGACGGCGTGCAGTTTGCAAAGGTTTAAGGAGCTGAAAACAGCCAAGTCAGCGTTCACTGTCTATTTATATCGGAGTAAACGAGATCGCACTATCACCGACCGGACATTGTGCTTACCATTAGTTGTACGTAGCCGTAGACTTTAGGTTAGAGACTGCGTGTTTCTAAAGTATGTCCGTCTCGGACATACCACTACTCTGGCAGGAGCGAGACGGACGTACTTTAGAAACGCACAGTCTCTAACCTAACGCCTAAGGTAAATGTGTGGCAATAAATCTTTCCTTCTTTCAATATAATAAAATAATACACTGTGCCCGTGAGCATTGCGAGAGATTTTAACAGCGTATTCCTGAGGCTAAAAGAAACAAAACATGTCAAATGATTTTTGGTCATTTCGACAACCTTAAAAATTAAAAAACCTTTTTTTTTTCTTTTTTTATATGCTTTGAATGGCCTTTGATACATGGTAAGTAAATTTCATTTCGAAAAAGCCCACTTAAAATACAAAAAATAATGTTTTTTTTTTTGGTAGAGCCGAGTTTTGTCACTTTGAGGTCTGTCAAAAATCATGTCTAGACTAGACCACATAGTAGCATTATCACATTCCAGAATGCATTATTTACCGAGTGGCGGTAAAATTATGTTTAATAAAAAATGCAATTTTATCTCCGAAACTAGCCCTAATGCCCCTAATCCAATGTACTTTTAATATGAATTTTTTTGTTTATTTTATTCTCAGGAATACGCTGTTAAAATCTCTCGCAATGACGGGCACCGTGTATATTCATGTTAATTTCAGTAGAAACAGGAATGGCCCAATGCGTTTCATTATTTATAAGTATAGTATTATTTGAAACGAGATCCAGGTGCATGCGGTCAATGACCCCTGACTGGTTTTTAGGTTGGACGTATCGATGACGCTACGGGGACCCATTCGACTCGAGATAGCGACATGACGCTACAATATGGCAGTAGTACGAATCAAACGTTTTTCTAGAAATACACCTAAGGAAATTGGAAGAAACATGGCCTCGGGCGATGGTAAGCGGTCACCGTAACCTATGGGCGCCTGCAACTCCAAGGGCGTTACTTGCGCGTTGCCGGCCCTTTAAAAAGGAGGATTCGCTGTGTTGACAGCTAAAGGGACAAGCTTTGTGGGTCCCCAGCTGTCAACACAGTGAATCCTCTTGGAGCTCTGGCGACCTTACTCACCAACACCAACAGAAACAACACTTGTGCGAGCAAGATGCACTGCTTACCATGAGCTGCATTCGATTGCGACTGCGCAATCGACAGTATGTCCGTCTCGCTCCAGCCAGAGTAGTCACAATCGAATGCAACGCGGTACGCACTGTGCGTTGACGTAAACGCTAGCGACTATAGATTTCGACAGTATATTTCAAACTCGTGATCATTTTTCCCAATTTAGAAATTTCGTCCTCATTTTAAATGGTAAATTCCGTCTATGCTAAGTTTCCTAGATTTTGATGGCACAGACTGTGAAAATGTTACGCAAAAGTCATAATTTCATAGAAGTGACATTTAAAATAACATTAAATTGCAACGGTTCAACTCACGTATTTTTATCACAATAGGCGTGACATGTTTCGACTGCGTCGGTCGGTCATCGTCGGACAGAGTGGTGTTGTCACCTTCGCGGCTCGGGCATCACTCCGTTGCAATTTAATGTCAGTATGACATGGTATGACTCACGATACGATGGTTCAAATTTAAAATAACACTTTTATGTTTGACAGTTAATTTGCTTGGACGAGATAACGTGTTTGACTCTAGCAATATGGTACCAAGTTACGCTTTACAAATTGCACGAGTCAAATTGGATACTTATTCTGCCTGCAAAATAAGACAGGTTAGTAAGAATAATTAAAAATAACGGGATAT
This sequence comes from Lathronympha strigana, assembly GCA_949128165.1. Classification (NCBI taxonomy): domain Eukaryota; kingdom Metazoa; phylum Arthropoda; class Insecta; order Lepidoptera; family Tortricidae; genus Lathronympha; species Lathronympha strigana. Next base: position 7,094,950 of record OX421926.1, on the reverse strand, counting down.
ATCTAAAAACAGTTTAGATTTATCTTAGCTTTTATCTAGTTTTGTGATAGATACTTTTAGATTTTTTGTATTATACGAGTATGTTTTAGTTTAGTATGTTACAAGAAAATGTCATTTCCCAAAACAGTATGTTTTACCTTATTACTTCATCAAAATACCTATGTGATTTATAAATTGAAAGAGATGTCATATACTGCAGAAAAAGTGACCAAGGTCCCCGGTGAGCAGGGCTGGGATCAAACCTCCTGCTTTCGCGGCAGACTCCCGGCTACCCGCCATCGAGCAAGCAGTTACAAGCTAAGTCGAAAAAAAAATTTAACTGTCTTTCCAAAAATATTATAGACATAATTTCATGGGTCCTTTAATTTTTGATGCTTGCAATGCTATCAATAATGCTTGTCAGTCATTAATATCTGTCTGCCACAGCCGTGCCTTCAGCCCCACATGTTTAAATCCTTTGAGATTAAATTTTGCCCGCATATTTGAAGTATCGAAAAAGGCAAAGCGATGCGTATGAAACTTCATACTTTCAGAACTTTCATACATAAACTTATCTCTAAATAGCTGTGAATTTGCCAAAGATTCATACAAACTTCGAGACATTTCAAAAAGTTACAAGCCATGATAAACTTTATATGTCTTACCTTAAAGCACACTTTAGCTTACACTTCAAATGCAGTTCTGTTATAACCGCTGAAACTTTACAAGCTAAATTCAACTCTATGCAGCCAGTTTTAAGGTGTATTTTAGATGAAACGATGCATGTAGTTAAGTCATTTTCGTTTGCAGGAAAGCATTTAACGCAGACTTCAAACTTTATTCTCTCGTAATGTCGATGGATTGTAAAGACGCGTTGTGATTGGTGGAAATGAGGTCCATATGAGGTGAGAGGGACTATGTTATTTGTTAGAGGGAGAGGAATGTTGGAATAAAGATTAAACTTTCATAGTTAGACAAGCGGAATGCCGAGCGTAGCGCGGGCTTTAAGACTTTAAAGCGCTTTACTGTCGATGTATTAAAGTGTCTGGCAAGACATGTAGGTAGGTACAGTCAACTATAAAGATATAAATATAGTGCCAAAAATATGTACCTATACAAATTGCCAAAAATATGTATTCGGACTTTATTCCCTGAACATTAAGGTCATGTATACATTTTCGCAATTTGCCTGTATTCATATCTCTGTGGTTGACTGTACATACCTATTTAACTCAAAGGTCAGCAAGAACCGAGGTATAAAGGTTACTGTATACGTAGACTATTAATATCATAATCATAGCCCTTCTGGGTAGAAAATAAGGCTGGAAAATTGATGAAAATAACGTGAAAATATTTTTCAAAATTTTAAAAACAGCCAACATCACCGTTGACGTTATTTTGACAGTACCTAGACTTCCTTCATCTCATAATCAACCGACTTCAATATTTCAAAAGGAGGAGGTTCTCAATTCGACTGAATTTTTTTTTTTTTTTTTTTTTTTTTTTAATGGATGTTCACTCATAACTCCGTCATTAATGAACCGATTTGAATTTTTTTTTTGTTTTCTAAAAGTAGACGGTTCCTGGTTGGTCCCGTTTTTTTCAAAATCCATTTCTGATGATGGGATCCATGAGGAACTGAGGGAACTCCTCAAATTTGAAAGGCACATGCATGCTGATTTGGGTGATTTCTTAAGAAACTCGAGCATTTCTTTACGAAAATCATCAATTTGGTGGAGTGGACCTGATGATGAAGACCAGGGATGGCAAAGTGGAACTGCTTCGTAATTCTCAGGACTATGATCCGATTTTAAAAAATATTTTTTTGTCTGTATATAGATGGTTTCAGGATTGTTCCGTTTTTTCAAAATCAATTTCTGATGATGGGATCCATGAGGAACTGAGGGAACTCCTCAAATTTGAAAGGCACATGCATGATGATTTGGGTAGTTTCTTAAGACACTCGAGCATTTCTTTACGAACATCATCAATTTGGTGGAGTGGACCTGATGATGAAGACCAGGGATGTCAAAGTGGAACTGCTTGGTAATTCCCAGGACTATCGTCCGATTTTAAAAAATATTTTTTTTCTGTAAATAGATGGTTCCAGATTTGTTCCGTTTTTTTCAAAATCAATTTCTGATGATGGGATCCATGAGGAACTGAGGGAACTCCTCGAATTTGAAAGGCACATGCATGATGATTTGGGTAGTTTCTTAAGACACTCGAGCATTTCTTTACGAACATCATCAATTTGGTGGAGTGGACCTTATGATGAAGACCAGGGATGGCAAAGTGGAACTGCTTGTTAATTCCCAGCTCTATCATCCGATTTGAGACATTCATCTTTTCTTTGTAAAGAAATACCTTCAAGATAGTCCTATTTGATTATAGTTCTATTTTGATGATGGGCTTCATGAGGGATTGAGAGAACTCCTCAAATTTTAACGGCACATGCATTCTGATTTGAGGGTTTCCTTAAGTAACTAAAACAGTGTTTTGGCGGAGCCAAAATTTTGATGAACTTGATCTGATGATGAAGACCAGGGATCGCAAAGTGGAACTGGTTAATAAACCTAGCTCTACACTTATTTAAACCTTCACGATTTTCACACATTATAAATTTATAAATTTACTAAATTTTAATTTATCAACTTGATAATCAAGACCAAGTGCGGGTAGTTCGTAAAACCCGCGCAGCTAGAAGATGTTGATGTCAACCTCAGCCAGTCTTTCTCCGGGACCACGGGGGCAATGTCGCCCTTGAAACGTCGGAGGTTTGTTTCCAAAGTTTATACACGATTAAGCCCCGTTTTAGTAAGTTTATAAACCTAGCTCTACTTATTATCCTAGTTGTGACATTCATCTTTTTGATTTGATTTATATTCTGATGATGGAGTTCTAGAAGAATTCAGAGAACTCTTCAAATTTGAACGGCAGGTTAATTGTGATTAGAGGGGGTTCATAATTAGCTTAGGCATTTTCTTACTGTGGCCATCATTTTGCTGGAGTGGACCTGATGTTGATAATCAAGGATGACTTCAAATGTAATGATGGAAGCCCTAGGACATTAAGAAAGCTCCTCAATTTTCAATCGTACACGTGCGGTGTATTGGATATTTGTGAAGTAAACTGGCTAACTCAAACAAATTCTTAATTTCACTTTTACCGGGAACCAAATGAAGTCGGTTTTTTTTTCTTAAAAATTATTTTTAGGTAAGATTTCTCAAAAAATGAAGCTAAAGCAATCAAAGGCATTTATTTTATTTATACCTACAGCATTTCCAAATGTCAATAATAGTAGATATACATAAAACAATGAAGAAATATCAATTAATTCAATTATTTTTTTAATTACTTGCAGCCCTTGCAGGTTGCATTTTATACACCGTGCACACACCCTAACAAAATCATCAAGTATTCCACTCCCGCGCAAGCCTTGAGCCAGTCCCGCGCCACCCACTGTCGCACGCGCACGCCGCCATCTTGAAAAACCGCTCCGGAAACGCTACGTTCCCGCTGTGTTTGTGCAGTTGTTGTGTGTCCTAGGATATGTGTATTCTGGTGAGTGTCACTCTATTTCGTTAAATGGGATTATAATCTGGGGTGCCCTTCAAAGTTTGTCAACCGACTTTGAGTGTTCTTAACTTGGGGTAAAGTCAGGTTTTGCTTGTTAATGTTTGCGGATATTATATTACATCATTGTTATTAGTCAAAAGTCCAGTTCACTGAAGTTAAACACTTAAATACCAAGTCTATCTAACATGGTTTAAAAGTGTAGTCTGTCGTCGAGGTTATGTTTTTTTTTTACACAATCTAGTTTATATTTAGATTCATACATTCTTAAGAATGACCAAAAAGTAATCTAATTGAAAATTGTACCTTAGTTAAACAGATTTGTCTTTTTTTCAAGTTAAAGAGACGTATAATATTGTTAAAACTAAAATTCTTACATTTTTTAAATATTATGACTGACTAAATAAAAAGAAGGCTATGCCTACATCAGCAATATAACGTGGGAATATCTCAAGGCAACATGTTATGCCAGATTTGTATGGAAACAATGCTGATGGAGTTATTAATATACATGACAAGACATACTTTGACCTTTTCACATTTCGTGATAATCCTTGGAAGATTGTCATGTAATCACTACATAGTATAAAACAAAGTCGCTTCCCGCTGTCTGTATGTACGAGTATGTATGCTTATATCTTTAAAACTACGCAAAGGATTTGGATGCGGAGAGGAAGGTTTATATGTAGGTATAACAATAACTCGTGCGTAGCTGGGGTGGGTCGCATTATACAATAATATATAATTAAGTGAGCACTAACTTTTCAACCTTTTGGTTTACTAGTAGGTAGCTAGTTTGAGAGCTATCCTCTATAATAATTGAAATCAATACAAGGGGATGGCATCGTACCTACTATTTATTTCACCTCTATCAATACGATATGCAGATAAATCATATTATCATACGAATAGCCATACTGCTATGACCATCCTGTTACGACAGCTCTGTCTATGACTTATTGAAAATGTCAAGAATTCCGTTTTGCATTCTTTTAAAGAATAAGTACCTAAATTTTATTTGGGATATTGTCATTTTCAGAAGGAAAATGTTGGGGTTATTTAAATAAAGAGCAAAACTTTTCAAAACTGAGGAGTTCCTTTTGTTTTGAATGATTCAAGATTTCTCTTTTTCGGTATTTTTGCTGTCGTAGAAAAACTAGTGTAAGCAAGAGCTCATAATTGGTTCTTAAACTTTTTGGGTCTATATTACAAAACTCGACTACGTGATTCTTTCTATAGAAATTGACAGATTTTCCCGTCCCACCCCGTCCCGTCCCGTGCTTGTGTGAGTCATCCTTAAATAATAACCGTTATAATGAAAAATTGTATAAGAAACATTTTCCTTTCCATCCATTAGGAATTCCAATAATCGAAGTTACAATTTAATGTGAACTTTGGCGCACCCAGTTTTTCTACGAGAACAAAAATCGCAAAAAAGATAAATCTCGAAGGGTGGTAGAATGTGGAACATGTCGTATGCTCACTATAGAAATTAAAAAAATCAACAGTGCTAATATATTGTAAGAAAACCCATAGAAGCAGTGTTCTTATGGAATACTATAGACCATATATACTTTTTTAATGTCGCTGTCAGTCATCTATACGAGTATATATAAAAGAGGTTGTCCTCATCTACGATCAACGCACAGCCGAAACGGCTAGGACTAGAAACTTAAAAATCTTACCAAAGCTTCCTTTTAGTACGTAGGCAAGAGATAAGAACGGATTTTCGGAAATTCCACCCCTAAGGGGGTGAAAAGGGGGTTGACAGTTTGTATGGAAATGGAATTTTTTTTGAGCTAGAGACTTGAAACTTTGTTTTAAAACTCTGTATTACAATTGAAGAAAACTATTTTCATGGTTTTTGGAAATTCCACCTCTAAAGGGGTAAAAAGGGGGTTGCAAGTTTGTATAGGAATAGAATTTTGTTTTGAGCTAGAGACTTGAAACGTTGTGTAAAATTTTTTAATTACAATTGAAGAAAACCATTTTCTTGGTTTTTGGAAATTCCACCTCTAAAGGGGTAAAAAGGGGGTTGCAAGTTTGTATAGGAATAGAATTTTGTTTTGAGCTAGAGACTTGAAACGTTGTGTAAAGATTTTTAATTACAATTGAAGAAAACCATTTACATGGTTTTTGGAAATTCCACCTCCAAAGGGGTAAAAAGGGGGTTGCAAGTTTGTATAGGAAGAGAATTTTGTTTTGAGCTAGAGACTTGAAACGTTGTGTAAAGACTTTTAATTACAATTGAAGAAAACCGTTTTCATGGTTTTTGGAAATGTACCTCTAAAGGGGTAAAAAAGGGGTTGAAAGTTTGTATAAGAATAGAATTTTGTTTTGAGCTAGAGACTTGAAACTTTTTGTAAAAACTCCTTATTACAATTAAAGGAAAGTGTGAAGCATGAAGTTTTCGGAAATTCCACCTCGGGTAAAAAGGGGTTGAAAGTTTGTATAGGAATAGAATTTTGTTTTGAGCTAGAGACTTGAAACTTTGTGTAAAGACTCCTTATTAAAGAAAAATGTTTTCATAGTTTTGGAAAATTCAATCCCTATGGGGGTAAAAAAGGGGTAGAAAATTTGTATGAGAATGGAATTTATTTTGAGCTAGAGACTTGAAACTTTGTGTAAAGACTCTTTATTACAATTAAAGAAAAATGTTTTAATGGTTTTTGGAAATTCTACTCCTAAAGGGGTAAACTAAAAAGGGGGTTGAAAGTTTGTTTGAGAATGTTTTTTTTTTAGCTAAAGTTTTGAAGCTTTGTGTAAAGATTCTTTATTACAATTTAAGAAAAGTGTTTTCATGGTTTTTGGAAATTAAGGGGGTGAAAGGGGGGTTAAATCTTTGTATGGAAATGGAGATTCTTTTTGAGCTAGAGGCTTGAATGTTTTTGTAAAAACTTTTTATTTTAATCAAAGAAAAGTGTTTTCATAGTTTTGGAAAATTCAACTTCTAAAGGGGTAGAAAGGGGATTGAATGTTTGTTTGAGAATGGTATTTTTTTTTTCAGCTAGAGACTTGAAACTTTGTGCAAAGACTGTTCATTATGAAAATATAAAAAAAGTTGTTTGCTAAGGGGGTTCGAAGTTTGTAAGGAAAAGGAGATTCTTTTTTAAGCTAGAGGCTTGAAACTTTGTGAAAAGACTCTTTATTAGAACAAAAGAAAAGTGTTGTCATAGTTTTGGAAAATTCTACTCCTAAGGGGGTAAAAACGGGGTTGAAAATTGATAAAGCGGGGAAATAAAGATTTTTTTGAGCTAGAGACTTGAAAATGAATGCATCGATTCCTTATTAAAATAAAAGAAAACTTGTTTCATGGTTTTTTTCGAAATTCTTTTGTATCCATAGATTTCAACTCAACTTTGTTATTCAAGTATGTAGGTAATCATTTATGTTATTTAACCGGATGGTTGTCTGTAAGAGACATGTTGCTTTTTAGCGATAATACCGCCTGTTGCCAACATCTACCTAATAAAAAACTTAAACATTATCAGTAGTATTAATTACTTTTTGCGGAGTGCAATAAAAAATATTTGTATTATATATGTGTACGTTATATCAAGTCACATTTTAAAAAGATAAAACAAGGTATGAAACTCTGTAGGAATAACCCTATTATACGCGGACGAAGTCGCGGGCGGAAAGCTAGTCTAATTGACAGATAGAAGTGCTGGAGTAGAAAAACTACTATTACGACACCGCTAGGATATGGGGTGTTGAAATTCTTAACCCGATACGTGTAAACTAATTATTGTAAGTGTAATTACAGAACCAATTCAATTATCTTTACTGCTAAGTACTAGACTATTTTTATGAACATGGTTAGCATAATTTTAGTGTTTTAGTGCTAGTATTTTATCTTGTTTTATGGGGCAGAAGTAAATAAGATCTCTCCTTAGACAGTTGAACCAAAACAAGCTATTTTTTAAAAACAAAGATATTTTATTTACATCTTAGTGAAGCCATCGCCGATCGATGGGATAGGTCCCTCAGTGTGGTAATGGGCTGGAAAAATTATAATATTCGTAATCCGTACTACAAGCATGTGTATCCGGGTTACACGGCACAAATTCAAATCTTTTCGAAACTTTTTCGGATTAAACGACGGCGCAGCTCTACCCAACCCATCCGCCTCTTCACTGCACTGACGTCCCAGTCTTGTTACCAACGTGATGTTTTTGTATTAATGTCCTATTTGTTACTAGTTTGTATCTTTTTATAAATATGGGTCGGAAACGTGGACTCTGAAGAAGGTTGATCGTGGTCGTATCGACGTTTTTGAGACGTAGTGCTGGACGAAGATGTAACAAATTCCCTGGACTGCCGCACCGACTTCTGCGTGAATTAAACGTACAGACTCGACTTTCCACGAACTGCCTCCGTAGAACTATGTAGTTCTTTGGTCATATCGCCAGAAAAGACGGTGACAACCTCGAGCAACGGACGGTAACTGGCAAGATTGAAGATGTCGAGACGTCGCAGTCCAATCCGATGGTCATACCAAGTCCGCACATCACTGAACACCAAGCATCAATCCACTCCATGAGGCCAACGACAGGCACATAAGGCCTAGTATAAAAATTGTACGGCATTAACTTCTCGACCGCGTTAGCGTATCGAGGGGTCAAAATATGAAAGTTGCCGGACGATTTAAATAAACGGCAAACATAATTTGAACTCTCGATACGCTAACGCGATCGAGGAGTAAGTGTCGTACAACTTTTATACTAGGCCTTCAGGTGGCGTACTATGATAAGAGAGAAGTTACATTAAAAGCAGGGGAATCTCGATCCTCAGAATTTAGGAATTTGACTTGTAGAGTGAGAGAAAAATTAAAAATCCTAAAAGAAAAAAAATTAAAGTAGGTCTTTAATCTATTTTCTTTTGTAGTAAACCGCCCTGATTGGTTCCCAATGCAATATACAGAGTGAGATTTGAATGGGTCAATATGGTGTAAGAAATTTATAGACCAAAAAGCTTTCTTATGCCAGCTGTTCTCCTCTACTGGTCGCATTTCTCAACTCATTCGTTTTTAAAGTTTTTTTTACTAGTTAAAAACACTTAAGGATGACTCACACTAGAACGGGACGGGACCGGGCGGGACGGGACGATGTCTCTAAAGAATCACGTCCGAGCTCGGAGACCTCGGAGGTCACGTGACGTTTTCTATAGAAACTGACAGATCGGCCGACACATTTCTTAACAAAACTGAGGTTTATTTAAAGAAACACCTACAAATATTTGCTATCCACCATATCCACTAATCTATACAAATATTGACGCCGGACCGAACCTGTGACCCCGCCCCCGTTCCGTCAAGGTTACCTGACTCGCTGACAATATGTTTTTATTATGTAACTAGAATTGAACTAAGCTAAAATTGCATCGATTTTGATAGCATAGGTGGCGCCTTATGGGGCCGATTGTGTTTTTTAATAAACCATTCCATTTCTTCCCCACCGTTGTAGCCCTACTAATTCCCCAACTTTTTTTACAAAACTTTTTTTTTTAAACGAGGACGTTGACCTGTACTTTAATCAATTGTTTAATGATACTTCAGGATATCCGCTAAAACTTGTGTAATTTTCGATTAGTTGCCAAAACGGTTGCTTCAAATGAATGCTCTATATAATTCATAAGCTATCGAATGACATTGTTTTTTTCAAATGTACGATGGATTTTTGAAGAGATAGAGTCAAACCACGTTATCTTTGCCGAGCAAAAGAACTGTCGAACTTTGAAGTGTTATTTTAAACTTCAAACTTCTATGAAACTATGACGTTTATTAACAATTTCACATTCTGTGCTATCAATATCTAGGAAACTTAACATAGATGGACTCTAATGGTCAATTGGCCAAGTGCAGTTGTGTTTGGCGGCATAAAACTTTAAAGCGATGCTATTTAATAATCATCCGGTTATATCAGCGAGAGCGCTTCGAGCGACGAGGCGAAATACTTTAGTACGCCTTGCGTCATCAGGCACGGTATTCACCGCTTGATAATGGCATCATAGGATTTCCAAAACATGTCGCGCATAGTGACTAAAAATACGTCTTATCCGTAATTTTATTATAATAATAATATTTACCTGAGAATAAGTACAAGGTTAATATATAGGATTTAGTCATACAGAATGTAAATATACAACGTGAGTCAGACAAATACATTATAACCAGTTTTCTTTGTATTAAATGCAAACAGCCAATAAAAGCTGTATAAGACCCGTACAGTGGCTTATTTTATTGCAACTGTCACTCTTGATCACGCACGAGTAAAATAAGGACTTGCAACTCGCGACTGGAAATAAAAATTGAAGTGTTTTTTCTGCTTTTTATGTGCGATTTGTGTTCGTATACACTTATAATACGTATATACAAACAAATGCTAGTCGTTTGTTACTGCCGGTGAGTTTCTATAATTAGCTTTCCGTTTTCTTTTTTATGGTATACTGTTAATTGCATCTATATCGAAATCCCTAAAGTTTCTTATCCTATTTTTTCATTCCCTCATACTGTGTCATAATGATCATTTGTCCTAAACTCATATGTCCTAATATTGTTTTATTTATTTATTTAAGGAGAACCAACAGCTATAAACTTAACATAGACACCAAAATATACACAGAAAGCCAATTACAGGATCTCACAGGTAACCAACACCCTAACATCGTTTCAACCTACTTTTCTAGCAGTGATTCGACTCTGTGTGGTCACGGTTCTAACCTAACCGACTTTTTTAAAAGCGATTCGGTTCTGTGTGAAGTCGTTTTAGGGCAATAATTTGATTATGGCAAATAATCGTTAGGACGTTATCGTTAGGAATTATGTTCATTAGGACAAAACAGTTAGGGCAAGCGCTTTTTGGTACAAAGAATATTAGGGATGTCGAGGGAGATCCCTGTTAATTTATACCTGTTGGTTCTCAATAACATAAAGAAATCCACACGTTCACGCTTTTGTTTCTACCAAGAAAGATTTAAAAAAAAATCCGATGCAAGTCCGGATAAATAACAAAAAATTTAAAGTACTAAAACCACTGATTCCAAATATTCGCTCACAGTTCTACCAACTGAGCTACCGAGTCACACACAATCAAGAAGTAATCTTCTCCCAAAGACACATGCGATGGATATAGTAGAAAATATTGCGGCTAACGGATGTATCTCGGTAGCTCAGTTGATAGAGCGATGGGCGTGTATCACAGTGTCGCGAGTTCTAGTCTCGCCCAAAGCCATGAGTTCTACTTTTCCTTTCATTCTAATAACTTTGATATCGATCACTGACGCTTCAGATTATAATATAAAATTAATTTGAAAATAAAGATATTCCCTTTTTTAACTATCGCGGTTATACGACATTCTAACTAATGTGACCCCATACAATAGTGAAGACTGTAAGCTAACATGGTCATTTACATTATAATTACTTACTATTGAAATTAAACAGTTAACGGATTAGGAACGGATTAATCGCGTTTATTCACAGTTTCGCGGTAACAGAAGACAATATTATAATAACAATTTAAAACGAGATATTTACCATGTATATTTGTTTTTGTGAGCTCCCGATATTTCGGCACTGTTACAACTTACAATAAGCGCCATGTTCACGGTGTAACAGTGTCGAAATATCGGGACCTCACAAAAACAAATATACATGGTGAATATCTCGTTTTAAATAAATCATAATAGTGAAGACTCACGACTGCCAGTTTTTAATATTTACATATCTCTGTTCTTACCCAGCGTTTTGTCATATAAATGGTGGTTAAGTTGGCATAATTTAGAAACAACGTACGCGTTATCTTAGCTTGTAAAACATCTTCCTAACCTGTACCTTCAATTCTTCCCAGCGTGCGTAGCCAAGAGGCCAATCGCTAACGCTCTTGTTTCGAAACGCAACTGTCATTTCCACATTAATAAGGAAGAGTGGTAGAGAGATAACTACGATACGATACGTAGCGCGACCAATTGTCATCTTGACTACGCACGCTGGAGTATTTTAAACTAGCTTTTGCTTGCGGCTTCACTCGCGTTAGAAAGAGACAAAAGTAGCCTGTGTCACTTTTCATCCCTTCAACTATCTCTACTTACAAAATCACGTCAATTCGTCGCTCCGTTTTGCCGTGAAAGACGGACAAACAAACAGACACACACACTTTCCCATTTATAATATTAGTATGGATACATACGTGTACTGCCATTTTTTTCGAATATGTTAATTTCCTAACAAACTTATTACTTATACAAATGTAAAGCATGAATTAAATCATAATATTAAATACAATACTTAAATGTTTCGATTCATGTTTTTTTGAAGTAGTCACACTACTATATATAAATTATAAATTGAAAGAGATCATTATACTACAGAAAAAGTGACCAAGGCCCCCAGTGCCCAGGGCTGGGGGCCTTGGTCACTTTTTCTGTAGTATATGACATCTCTTTCAATTTATAATTTATTACTTATCATTTCGTTTCGATAATTTTTAGTGTCTATTTTGGACTTTTTAACCCTAACTTTAGTAATACCTACTTTAGGGGATGACTCACACGGTTTTAAATATAAAACACAAACTAATTGAGCACCTTGTTTTTGAAGTCGGTTATAATATATTTAGGCGAATACGCGAAGACTATAATGACCCCTAAACATAACATAACTCACAAGTCGATTTTTTTTAAATTACCTATTAGAGTACACTTTAGACTAATCGAGAAAAATATTGTCTAACTGTTTTAGATAAAGCTTTGGGTAATATATAGGTATTTGTTACCGACGCGTGTAAAATCAAGGAAAGATTATGCAAGTCATATTTTCTATCTTTATATTATTGGATTAAACTATTTGAATGTCACCTGTCATTTTATAACAAATTTGTCGAAAGCTTTCTTGAAGCGAGAAAAACCTACATATTTTCTCCAAAAAAATACTTAAGTACATCCAAGTACCTGAAATGTGTTAAAAAATTATGTAGATAACGAATAGGTTCCATGTCTAACGTATTCATCAATAGTTTCAATTTATATGAAGAATTCAACTTTTAAGGTCTTCTGTTAACTTCAATAAAAATCTAGAAATTTTCAAGTTGGTACATTTTGTTCATTAGTATTATAGAAATGCATACACCGAAATTATAAGAAATACATCAATAGCTCTAAATTTTATGATCTTATCAGTTCGCATCATAATTCGAACTCGAAGAGATTTGAGCGGGATAGTCTATCGCGCTACGGCCCGTGCTGTGCGACCAATCACATCACGATTACGCAACGCGTTTCTTACATTTCGTTTGTGCTACGTATTAAATTATGATCTGTAATGTAAATATTAATTTGTTAATTTTAAATTGTAATCCATATTGGTACCTAAAGCAAAATTGTTTTCTTCTTTAAATAAAATATTAAATGCACGCGTAGTATAAAATTATTTATTCAAATACTGTTTAATCACTATTTCTAAAGAAACCTCATTTAGACCGATATTAGACAGACGATGTGTCCTTTCAAAGGGTACGCAGTGAAAGACTTAGATTTTTTTTTAAACATAGGAGTCGTAAAAGACTTCGATTTTATTTTGACAAAAAGTGAGATATTCATAAGTAAATTTAAAAAACTTAGTTTTTGTACCAGAAGTAACTACTTGGTCAATTTTCGATGGTTGTTGTGCTATAATGACACTTACTTTATACGGAGGAATTGTGTAGAACACGCTAAAATAAGCATGTTTTGTACGGACAGTTTTTATCTAAAATCAAAAATGGCCGACTTATTTGACCCCAAAGATGAACAATTTTAGATCTTACTAAAATTTTCGATGGTTGTTGTGCTATGATGACACCTACTTTTTATGTTAGTATCGCTTAGAGCACGCTAAAATAAGCATGTTTTGTATGGACAGCTTTTTTCTAAAATAAAAAATGGCCGACTTATTTGACCCCAAAGATGAACAATTTTAGATAAGTAAAATTTTTGATGGTTGTTGTGCTATGATGACACCTACTTTTTATGTTAGTATCGTATAGAACACGCTAAAATAAGCATGTTTTGTATGGACAGTTTTTTTCTAAAATAAAAAATGGCCGACTTATTTGACCCCAAAGATGAACAATTTTAGATCCTAGTAAAATTTTCGATGGTTGTTGTGCTATGATGACACCTACTTTTTATGTTAGTATCGTATAGAACACGCTAAAATAAGCATGTTTTGTATGGACAGTTTTTTTCTAAAATAAAAAATGGCCGACTTATTTGACCCCAAAGATGAACAATTTTAGATCTTAGTTAAATTTTCGATGGTTGTTGTGCTATAATGACACCTACTTTTTATGTTAGTATCGTATATAACACGCTAAAATAAGCATGTTTTGTATGGACAGTTTTTTTCTAAAATAAAAAAATGGCCAACTTATTTGACCCCAAAGATGAACAATTTTAGATCTTAGTAAAATTTTGCGATGGTTGTTGTGCTATGATGACACCTATTTTTTATGTTAGTATCGTATAGAACATGCTAAAATAAGCATGTTTTGTATGAATATTTTTTTCTAAAATCAAAAATGGCTGACTTATTTGACCTGAAAGATAAACAATTTTAATTCAAAGATTCAAAGTATTTATTTGCATCGAACACAGTATAGTGGGTCTTACAGTTAGAATGGTTAAGTCCAGTGCATTCAACCTGCATGCAGGCGTGCAAATATTTCGAATAGCGTGCAGTATTTACAGTACTATATACAAATATATTAACCTTTTATGTCTTAATAATTATATCTAAAATTATAAAAAATATGTCAAGATAGATAAAAATGCATGAAACAATGTGTAAATTATGAACAAAACCCAAAAATAAAAATAAAAAACAAAAAACAATTGTGGTAGGTAATGAATGCAAATGTCAATAAAAATTCAATATTAATAATAATTAAAATAAATATGTCAGCTATATTCTAAATATTCTTTAACACTGTAGAAGCAATGGTCTAAAAGCCAAGAAGTCAATTTATTCTTAAATCTATTGCCTTGCAGGAATTTTATGTCAACAGGTAATTTATTATAAATAATTATACACATATTAAAAGCATTCTTATCATAAATCATTTTATGAGCACGTGGCTTGTATAATAAATCCATAATGTTTTGTCGGGTCTGTCTGTTATTCATAATTGCACCTCGCGTTTTGAATGAAGTTTGGTGGTTGTTTACAAAAATGCATATATCCCTTATGTACAAACACGGTAATGGCAAAATATGCCATTGTTTAAATAGGGGGACACATGGTGTTTGGTGGTTTAGGTCTTGCACCCGGCAGGAGCAGCTCCCGCCTTAGTCTACGATGGTTTTTTTTATCCGTCCAAATAAGATAACTTCACAGCTGGCTGTTGGTTGTCACTTTAGACAGCGAGCGAGCGAAGCGAGCGAGCAAATCTTCCGGGGCAGAACCGACACGGATTTGGTTAGGTTAGAAGACTAAGGCGAGAGCTTCGCTTCCCTTATTAAAAATAAATAACCTGGAAGTCTAAGGCGGGAGCGAAGCTCTGCCTGGGAAGGTCTTGCTCGCTCGCTGTCAAAATCATACCATCAAAAATATTACCAAGACATAAAATTGCTCATCTTTTGGGTCAAATCAGTCAGTCATTTTTTATTTTAGAAAGAAACTGTCCTTACAAAACATGCTTATTTTAGCGTGTTCTACAAGATTCTACCATAAAATGTAGGTGTCATCATAGCACGATACCCATCGTTTTTTTTTGTAATAGCCTGTTTTTGTGTCCCACTGCTGGGCAAAGGCCTCCCCTCTCCTTATCCAATCCTCCCTGTGCTGGGCAAGATCCCACCAATACCGCTGAAACGCATCCAAGTCGTCCCGCCATCTCTTTCTCGGTCTGCCTCTGCCACGACTATACCGGGGATGCCAGCTAGAAAATTTGACTGTCGTAAAATATCTTCTATCTTTCGAGTCAAATAGGGTAGACTGGGGACGATTAAAACAATTTGCCTTTAACCGTCTGTGACCGTCATATTTTTATGAGTTGAAAGATGTCCGCACAAAAACTTCATGGTTAGTTATCTGGTTCCTAAATAAAATATATTTGGATGGTCTATAATGCATAGTTTTTGACAATGACGTAATAAAGAAAATAGGGCAATGTGGTTCAATTGACCCCACATGACTGTCAATTGAAACACTATGTGAGGTCAATTGAAACACTCAAATATCTTCGGCACAATTAAAGTACTTATATTTGTTTTTATCTTTTTCATAACTTCCTCTGCATACAATGAGCTCATCAGAAGTTCGCAAGCATTACATAAACATTTCTCAATTTATGAGCATCTGAAAAAAAACGATAAAAATACTTGAACAAAAAAATATAGCTCTTTTAGTCTTCTTTGTCGCTGCTACATTATACAGTTACCTTAAACAAAGTAATTTTAATGCAATTATAAGACATAACTTTAAAGAATCGCAGAAATAAGCATAATTATGTTTCATACAAAAGTGCTTGTTTCACCTATAACAATGTTTCAATCATAACCATTCCCACACAATTCGAGACAACGAGTGATGCAGACATCGGGATGTAATATTCAGTAATAGACGCCATAAAGTATTATATTATATTTCTAGCTTAAAATAATCAGTTTAAATTGTTTTATTATGTATACTTACTTAAACATGTATACCAAATAAAAAAAAATGTTCCGTAACTCTGATTTGAATTTTAGTAGTAGGCGACCTCGTTAATCAGTTGTTGCTAATAGTACATTGTGCATCTAGGGCGGTAAGAAGGACATTACTTACGAGGGTCTATTGAAGCCCGACGCCGTAGGCGGAGGGCTTTAAATGACCCGAGTTAGTAATGCCCTTACTGCCCGTGGTACGCACAATGTTTTTCATCACATTTGCGAGGAAAAAAATAAACTCTATACAGGTAAAGAAACAATAATGATAAGCGGTAGTGTAGTTGCACAGTCCACAGTACTCCGGAGTGACTACGTGCTGCGAGCGCGTGGGGGGCAGGTCCTCCGCGAGCTCCGGGCGGGCGGTAAAGTAGTATGAGAATCCTTTAAAACCATGGGAATAATACAGCTCTTTAAGTGTAAGTATGCTTGCATATAATAACACCATTTACGAGCAGGTGTGATGAAAAATGTATTAATATGCTTGACATATGTGTTATTATATGTCAAAAATATCAAATCAACATATAAAACATTCTGTAACAAGTGTTGCTATATGGCGATATACCAAAATAAAATAACATATTATGTTTTTTATGTGACATAAAACAAAGTAGTTGTGCTCACCGCATCAAAATCAGTTTAGCCGAACGCGAGATAATCGTGTACAAAACAAACATAAATACAAACATACGGGTCAAACTGAGAACCTCCTTTTTATGAAGTCACATATTCTCAAAAAATCAGTATAAAAAACATCGAATATCTATAATTTAACAACTAGGTCAAAAACTACACAAGTGAATAATATTGTCTTCTCTTACCGCGATTTTATTCATTGAAATTAAACACTGAAGAGAAGAGAAGAACGGATTAATCGCGTTTATTAACACCACGATCCTACGTTACGAGTACAAGTGAATTTGAAAAATGAAAGAACAAACTTGTGCATCGAATACAGAATCTTATATTATATTATATTCTTATATTATTTATTCAACATCACCTAGTACCCTTGCAAAAAAGGCGTGAAATAGCAGACATAACTTTCTTTTTAAACATCACCAGTGGCGTTACTAATTGTCCGAAACTGCTTAGTATGATTTCTTTTAACACCCCCTCTCGTTCTAAAAGGTACCATCCCCCTGTATCTGTTAAGACTGCATCATCCAAGTATAGACAAAATAGTTATATGAATCGCGCTGGTCGTAAATTGAATGAGTTGTCGAGAGAACTGAATATTGACATATTCAACTGTAAGCCTACTAATGTGAGGAATAGTTTGGTTGAGCGGTGGTTTAAGTGAGCGTCCTCTTGTTTTATTTTTGTAATTTGTTTTTTTTTCTTCTGAATAACATTTTTTTTTTCTTATTTACATAATTTCACGCGCCAATGGTCCAACCTGTTTTATTATTATGTCCACTCTTTCTATAATTCTTTTTTTTTTCTTGTATGTGTGTCTGCGATTGTGTTGGCATTAGTTTTAATTTTGAATATTTTGTGGTTACCTGTGAGATCCTGTAATTGGCTTTCTGTGTATATTTTTATGTCTATGTTAAGTTTATAGCTGTTGGTTCTCCTTAAATAAATAATAAATAAATAATAAATAAATTATTTTTTTCGATATTTGTTCCTGAGTCATGGATGTTTTCTATGTATTTATGTATTTGTATATTATATATATCGTTGTCTGAGTACCCGTAACACAAGCCTTATTGAGCTTACTGCGGGACTTAGTCAATTTGTGTAAGAATGTCCTGTAATATTTATTTATTTATTTATATTTCGCCCACCACATTTTTCAGTTCAAAGTCAAATATTATATATAAAAAGACTCGAACGCTGATCAACGGCTGTTAAAAACATTCGTTTATTCTTAAATATAACACCTACATAATTTAATTCGTCAAAATACAAGAGTGAACGAAGTTATAAGAAAATATACGAAAACACAAATACTTATTTTACACCGCGTAAACCTGTTTTGGCTCGTGGATACTCCCGTAACGCACCGGCGCTCGAGTGGTACTGGCCAAGTATTCAAACATGGCTGGTCATGTTTTCAGAGTGATGCGTCAGACGCGTAGGTATTATAGTTTTCGAAAAATTTCATCATCATCATCATCATATCAGCCGTAGTACGCCCACTGTTGGACATAGGCCTCCCCCATGGATCTCCACGTGTTACGGTTGGAAGCAACCTGCATCCACCGTGACCCCACGGCTTTAACCAGATCATCGGTCCACCTCGTCGGTGGACGTCCTACGCTGCGTTTTCCGGTCCGCGGTCTCCACTCAAGAACTTTCCGGCCCCAACGGCCATCTGTTCTCCGTGCTATATGGCCTGCCCATTGCCACTTCAGCGAGCTGATCCGTTTGGCTATGTCGGTGACCCTCGTTCTTCTACGTATCTCCTCATTTCTGATTCGATCCCGTAGAGTAACCCCGAGCATAGCCCTCTCCATTGCTCGTTGAGTGACTCTGAGTCTATTTATGAGACCAATGGTGAAGCACCACGTCTCGGATCCATATGTCATCACTGGTAACACACACTGGTTGAAAACCTTGGTTTTAAGGCACTGAGGTATTTTGGACGAAAAGACGTTGCGTAGTTTCCCGAACGCTGCCCATCCGAGTTGGATTCGGCGACTGACCTCTTTCTCAAAGTTGGACCTACCTAGTTGGACGGTCTGTCCAAGGTATGAATACGCGTCAACAACTTCAAGAGCCGAGCTCCCAAGCATTACGGGGGTAGGCACGACATGGACATTCGACATGACTTTCGTCTTGTCCATGTTCATTTTAAGACCTACCCGTTGGGAGACTCGATTGAGTCCTTCGAGCATTGTGTTGAGTTCCTCCATCGACTTTGCCATGACCACGATGTCGTCGGCAAACCGAAGGTGAGTGATGTATTCGCCGTTAATGTTGATGCCCAGTCTTTTCCAATCTAAGAGCTTGAAAGCGTCTTCCAAAGCGGCCGTGAACAGTTTCGGAGATATTACATCTCCCTGTCTCACGCCTCTTTTTAAGGGAATCGCCTTTGAGCTCTGCTCCTGTACTCGGACGGACATAGTGGCCTTACTGTACAAACACTTCAACACTTCGACGTACCGATGGTCAATTCGGCATCGCTGAAGGGACTCAAGCACCGCCCATGTTTCGACCGAATCAAAGGCTTTCTCATAGTCCACAAACGCAAGACATAGCGGCAAGTTGTACTCCTCGGTCTTCTGTATAACTTGTCGCAGCGTATGTATGTGGTCTATGGTACTATAGCCTTTTCGGAACCCGGCTTGTTCGGGAGGCTGGAAGTCGTCAAACCTGCGCTCGAGACGATTCGTAATGACCCTGGAAAACAGCTTATACACATGGCTTAAAAGCGAGATGGGTCTGTAGTTCTTCAATAGGGTATTATCACCTTTTTTAAAGAACAGCACCACTACGCTTCTGTTCCATGCTTCCGGCGTAGCACCATCGAGTAAGACGGAATTAAAGAGCTTCTGAAGGACTTTCAGTACCGGTGATCCACCCGCTTTCAAAAGCTCTGACGTAATTCCGTCCTCACCCGGCGCCTTGTTGTTCTTAAGCTGCTTCAGGGTCATTCTAATCTCATACAGGCTGATGTCCGGGATGTCCTCGGTATAGTGTCGGGTCAGTTTGGCTCTCGGGTCTCCATCTGCACTGGAAACAGGCTTAGTGGCCGAATCGTAGAGCTGTCCATAGAACTTTTCGATTTCCTCTAAAACTTCTGACCTGGACGACGCTACGCTGCCATCATCCCTCTTCAGCTTCGTCATTTGGCTTTGCCCAATAGACACCTCTCTTGCAAACACTTTGGAACCTTTGTTCCGTTCAATCGTATCCTTAATACGAGCAGTATTAGCGGTACGGATATCGTGTCGCATGGATTTTCGGATTCGTCTATTGAGCTGCCTATGTAACTCTGCATCCTCGGGCGACTGCAGTCTTTGGGAGCGTCGTTCAGCCATGAGGTCAAGGGTGTATTCAGAGAGTCTCTTAGTTCTATCGGTGCAACGTGACTTAAAGAACTGAGACCCTACTGTATGGACAGTCTTTACGAACCTGTTATTGATCTCGTCCACCGATGCAAGATCTTCCAGGCAATCAAAACGATTTGAGAGCTCGAGTTGAAAGCTCTCGGGGTTTTCGATCTGGGCGTGAGTAGGTCGGAGCATAGACTTCAACAAGCAGGACCGTTCAAGTTTAACGTTCATATTCAATGTGCCCCTTACTATTCGGTGATCACTACCGGTTTTCACCCTGTGAATCACGGAGACATCATCGAATACCCGTCTCTTGTCGGTCATGATGTAGTCTATCTCATTTCTCGTGGAACCATCGGGACTCATCCATGTCCATTTCCTGTGAGGTGGCTTCTGGAAGAAAGAATTCATCATATAGAGTCCTTCTTTCTCCAGGAAGTCGGCCAGCCTCTGTCCCCTGGGATTCCGTTGCCCAAAACCGAAATTCCCCACTTTCGACTCATCATCGCTTCTTTTGCCTAGCTTTGCATTGAAATCCCCCATAACAACAGTGAAGTGAGTTTTCTGAGTATGTATGGCTCTACTAATGTCCTCATACATACACTCAACTTCATCATCTGGGTGTGACGAGGTCGGTGCATATACCTGAACGACCTTCAACGAATACCTTTTAGATATTCTGAGTGTTAGGTATGCGACCCTGCTCGATACACTGTCGATGGCAATGACGTTGTTAACGAGGGATTTGTGGACGAGAAAACCGACACCACCTTGGGACTGTTGGTCGCCCTCCCGGTAGAAGAGCAAGTTACCAGACTTTAGAGTTATCGTGTCCTGTCCCTGTCGCCGGACTTCGGATAGCCCCAAAATATCCCACCGTAACCTGCTCATTTCTTCTTCCAGCTCAACAATCTTTTCATCTGTCCTCAGAGTGCGAACGTTGTGTGTTACCAGGGCCAGTTTTCGTTGTAGGGGTTGGTAGCCGGGCATCTGCCGGGGATTCTTAGCACCCCTAGCCCCGCCGTTACCATGACCGCTACCGTAGTCAGGACTAACGGGGCTGCCGGGGACTCGGGGCCTGGTATTTCGTTTGTTCTTCATGGGGGGGGTTTGCCAATACTCGCCACGCTTGGCAGGCGGGTTGGCGAGCGCAGTTGGGTACGCTGTAGCTCAAGGACGCTGCTGCCCATCCTTCAGCGATTCTGGTCGTAGTTTTAGGACATACCCGGGTCGAAAAATTTGAATAGTTTCAATTGTCCCCTTTCTACCCTAAATCGGCCATTTTTGATTTTAGAAAAAAAAACTTCAAACAAAACATGCTTATTTTAGCGTGTTCTACACGATACTAACATAAAAAGTAGGTGTTATCATAGCAAACCAACCATCGAAAATTTAACTAAGATCTAAAATTGTTCATCTTTGGGGTCAAATAAGTCGGCCATTTTTTATTTTAGAAAAAAAACTGTCCATACAAAACATGCTTATTTTAGCGTGCTCTACGCGATACTAACATAAAAAGTAGGTGTCATCATAGCACAACAACCATCGAAAATTTTACTAAGATCTAAAACTGTTCATCTTTGGGGTCAAATAAGTCGGCCATTTTTTATTTTAGAAAGAAACTGTCCATACAAAACATGCTTATTTTAGCGTGTTATATACGATACTAACATAAAAAGTAGGTGTCATTATAGCACAACAACCATCGAAAATTTAACTAAGATCTAAAATTGTTCATCTTTGGGGTCAAATAAGTCGGCCATTTTTTATTTTAGAAAAAAACTGTCCATACAAAACATGCTTATTTTAGCGTGTTCTATACGATACTAACATAAAAAGTAGGTGTCATCATAGCACAACAACCATCGAAAATTTTACTAGGATCTAAAATTGTTCATCTTTGGGGTCAAATAAGTCGGCCATTTTTTATTTTAGAAAAAAACTGTCCATACAAAACATGCTTATTTTAGCGTGTTCTATACGATACTAACATAAAAAGTAGGTGTCATCATAGCACAACAACCATCAAAAATTTTACTTATCTAAAATTGTTCATCTTTGGGGTCAAATAAGTCGGCCATTTTTTATTTTAGAAAAAAGCTGTCCATACAAAACATGCTTATTTTAGCGTGCTCTAAGCGATACTAACATAAAAAGTAGGTGTCATCATAGCACAACAACCATCGAAAATTTTACTAAGATCTAAAACTGTTCATCTTTGGGGTCAAATAAGTCGGCCATTTTTTATTTTAGAAAGAAACTGTCCATATAAAACATGCTTATTTTAGCGTGTTCTATACGATACTAACATAAAAAGTAGGTGTCATCATAGCACAACAACCATCGAAAATTTGACTAAGTCCAGCGCACTAATTCTGGTAAAAAAACTAAGTTTTTGTTAAATTTACCTATGTATGAATATCGCACTTTTCGTCACAAAATTTTAAGTCTTTTACAACTCCATGTTTTTTGCACTTTCGGCAAAAAAACATCTAAGTCTTTTTCACTGACATCGACCCAGACGTGCTAGTCAATTAGTGCCAACCCGTCGTACCTACTTGCGTATTTTTTGCATGCAAATAGTCTTCTCACCCTCCCACCGCAAAAAATAAATACGCAAACAGATATACAAGCCACCACCAATAATATAAACCTCGACACGTGTTTAATTGTACAATCGAGTTCATAAATATATGATCATTTTCAATGCTTCAAAAATATTAGGACCCTGACAATAACGTGTAACCACCTTATTCATAAAAACTTAACAGACCCATATTATCACATATTATCACACGACATTGACATTTTGATATAACTATCTTGCGTAAACACTCAGTTGTAGTCATATTATCGACATCATTGTTATGTTATTTGTTGTTATTGACAGACAAGTGAGACAAGGTGCAAATACAACGACCTACCGATGTACGTACCGATTCACCGAGAGGCAAAGGCGCCTGGCGCGCCGGCTGTGATGTGATTGGTCAAACCGCCCCCGTTCCGCGCGAAACACACGCGATATTAATTCCCGCGCGTAGCTTCGAGCATTTGAATTACGCCTAGAATTGATAAGATAATAAAAGTTGAATCTTTCGATGAAATCCTTAGAGTTTCCGTATACATACTATTTAAATGATTTTGAACTAATGACCTTGACTTGAAAATTATGAGAATTTTTTTATGGCTAGGAGAATTTTTTTTAAATTCTAGTGCCTACATAAATTTAAGCTATTGATGAATGTGTTAGAAATGGGCTCTAATAGTTATCTTTAATAATATTAAATGCATTTCAGTTACCATAAAGCACTTGCGTAATGTTTTCGAAGAGTAATATTTTTTTTAAAGTTTTCATATTATATTGAAATAAGCTCTGGTCAAATATGTTATTAAATGATAGGCGACGTTCAAATAGTTAAATACGATTATCTGAAGAAAAAAATTTCCTCTTGTATATTTTTTCCTTAGATTTAAAAGGTTGGTAACGAATTTTTTTTTAATTCCTAAAGCAATATCAAAATCTGTTATCTTTTTTTTTTACGCTTTGTTCTAAGAGTATTCTAACCGTCGACAAATAATATCGCTCTTGGGAGTTGTAAAATTTTATTTCCTTTACGTACCGTACTAATTGGAATATCTGGACTAACTGGTCTGAAGATTAACGTCAATCTTAAACCATAAGATTTTAAAAATATTCTTATAACACCTTTTTGACATCTACTAATAGGTCATATGACTATACTTTATCTCTATCTGACACATACTAAACAGTATTGCTGACCTTTTCACACTTATGCTGCTTATCTCTTCGCGTGTTTTAAAATGGGATGGAATACGTAATGTATAGCGGTGTGGTCGAACCGTGAAAACCGGCCAAGTGTGAGTCGGGTTTAAGAAAGAATTCCCAGTTTTCTGTCGTTACAAAAGAGCTTGGACTGTTTACTATATTTTCCGAAAATCGTTTTTTCCATGACTCGATTGCCATTCGCAATATTTACGACATTATTTTTTCTCAATATCCCTTCCCGATAGCATTTTTAACCATTTGAATATTTTACCAATAGATTTTTTAATCATTCGTATGTTTTCCTGATAGGTTTTCTAACCATTCGCATTCGCATTGTATAAACATATAAATACGAACAAAATATGTATCGCAACATTTTTTATTATAAAAATACGTTTATATTGATTATTCATTGGTATTAATTTGACGAAGTATACATTAGTATGAGGTGTTTTATATATAAATATATCTGAACGCACCCGTGAGGTAATGCGCGTTGCGAACCCTGACAGTTAATGCCACCCATGGGCGGAAGATTGATAGGTAGTAGTGTAGGTAAGTGATGGTAGGTAGGTTAGGTTAGTTAGGTATCTTTAGACGCCCGAAGGGCTAAGCAAAAATGGGAGGCCCCGCGAAAGCGGAGCTCTGTCGAAGTGAGTAGTTTGTATACCTTGCTTCGGACGAAGAACAAATAAAATGGGAAATTTTGCGAGTGGTAATAAAACCTAGGAAAATGAGCTATCGGGAAAAAAATTGGGAAATTTTGTGAATGGTTAGAAAACCGTTTGGGGACACAATCTATTGAGAAAAATATATATGGGTAAATAAGCGAATGGTATTAATCGCAACATGGAAAAAAAAACTATTTCAGGAAAATACAGGTACACACGTTAGCCGCTTCCGTGATCTCAAAAGAAGACTTTACTAAATTCAATTTGTATAAATAATAAGAGCATGTGCAAAGAGTACTATTTTGTACCATTTGGGGTCCCAGAGCGCACGCAAGTTTTATGTAGAAATCGCGAAACGTCTGGTTGATGTAACTGGTGACCGAAGAGCTGGTGGCTTCCTCGCACAACGTATCAGCATTGCGATACGACGAGGAAATGCCGCCAGCATCCCAGGTACAATGCCTCAAGGACCTATTTTAGATTTTATGTAGGTAGAGGTAGGTAGCTAGAAGTATGTTACACATGTATAGAATTTGTATTAATCTTTATGAAACAAAACCGTCTTAAACCTTTTACAGAACCCTAAAAGCACAGTCTGAGAGACTTGTGGTACCGCCTGGGGGTTTTAAACTAACAATTGCTCACCATTTTGTTACCTATGTATTTACACATTACTGGAGATTACCTCGAAGAATACAAAACCTTCGATCGTACTTTATTGATCCCAAGTTTAAATTAAAAAAAAATGGATAATTATGGGTTTGCAAGAAAGTACGAGAGAAAATCTTTATTTTAATTAAACATAGCTCTAGTTTTTCGATTAAAATATGCAACTAGAGCCTATCAAATTATTTTTATAAAATATGATTTGTTTTTTGGATAAAGTGATCCAAGTGATCCATATAGGTACAGTCAACCAATTGGAATCCTAGGTCACTGTAGGGCTATGACTTAGTGACGCTATAAAACAGCTTGTAAGAAATCTACTACTGCTTGTCATTTTGACATGGTTCTAGAGTGGCCTAGGGTTCCAATTGGTTGACTGTACATTCGATACCGAGTACAAGTCAGCAATTTGCTAATTGTAATGTGGAGCCCTGCGGTGTTTAAATTCTTTAAAGCACTCCATGTTATTATAGTTAGCATTTTGCTTATTGTAACCCCCGTGGCTACTATGATACGCGCCGCTGGCGTAACGGCTTGGGTGGGCACGCAACCGAGCGCAACTTTGATTCCTGGCTAATTGCACGCGAGTGTACCTACGACTGTATTGGGATATAGTCGATATAGAGTAGGTATGTAGTAACGGCTCTCATTTGTACTGTGTACTACATATTATAATAATTGTTGTTGGCGCGGGTTGTGGGGGCAAAATGGTTCTGCTGAGTCTTATCCACGACTTAACAACCATATTAAAATTCTTATAGCAGGTTACTCACGTCAATAACGTAAGTGCTGTGCGTAGAGCAGCCGCCGCGGCCAGACACATGACTCATGAATAAGGGACACGGACTGTTCCGAAACATGTCGAGCTATTTTCGACTTAATTGACGTGAGTAACCCACTATAAGAATTTTAATATGTCTGATACTCACGGGAGTTTTCTAATTCAAATTAAGACTCGACAACCATTTTGCCTATTTTGCGTGACATTTGAGGTAGCGACACACTAACTACCCCCGACGAAAAACAGTAGCCGCTGATTTTGTTATTGCTAAAGGCAAACTATAATGTATACATATATCCACAGATATAGAATAAAATATCTGGATACCCAATCTGCCGAAAAAAAATTACGCCATATTTTTAGTCTCGTTTTGAACGTGACGTTCCGTAAGTGCCAACCGCCTATAAATTTTTAACAGTGTTGGTAGTTCTGTGTATGAATTTGACACTTAACGCGTACGTAAGTAAGCTCTTTTTCGTACGAAACATTTATAGTTTGATCATCATCAATACAAAAAATATGAAAAAAATTACAAAAGTAGAACTTAATAAGTTTATTGGTAAATTATTTTGAACTTGATTGGTTGAACGGTTTTTGAAAAATTGTATAAAATAATTTCTGAATTAAGTTGGTAATTTAACCGTCCAAAAAAATTTTGTAGCTTGAGTACCGAAGTACTTAATTTATCATCCCGCACGTATCTTCCTTCGAATAAAAAAGAATGATACAAATCGATTCACGCGATCAAATTTACCCCCGAAAACCCAACATTCATAACCCGTCTAGTTTGTGTGAATTAGTAAACCAATTTCCCGAAAGATGGCGCTGTACCGTGGTCTACTTCGCGATGTTAAGATTTTTTCGGAGTTTATGGGGTCGGGGCGGGTGTGATCGAAAGTATCATAGAATTGATTAAGAGGCCACAGTGGCCAAATTGTTATCATTCAAACGTCTAGATCTCAATATTGATAAGAACTAGGTATCTGATATTCATACACATAAAACTTCAACATATTTCCTTCAAACTGGTAAACGTGAAAACATGATTTTTATTGTCATTTTCACCCATATTTTTTGACGTTTTTGTTCTGTTTTATCTGTCTATTTCTTTTAATAAGTCAATTTATATATCGAACTAAGCATTTTAATATTTTGATGTTTATTTGTTTCAGGTTTAAAGTGATAAGTGAAAGTGAATCAAGATGGCAGCTTTAAAGTTCATGTTGTGTGTGAGCTTACTTCACGGAGTTCTTGCCAAAGGTAAGCAATTTTATTGTTTCTTCACTGGGCTTATACCACGAAAATCAAACATTGCGGGTTTGTACCTCCATCTCAGTCACACTTGCATATCGGAGTGTCAAAGAGGTTTTCCCGTCAATGCCAATGCCTGTTCGTGGTAGGCCTGTTTGTTACACATAAGTACAGTCGAATGAACCAGAAAAGGGAGTAATTTCACCCAATTAAAAAAAAATCGTTTTATCTCATCTAAACCTGCCACATTTCAGGACGATCCGAACAACGATACCTACTCGAGTTCTTCGAACAATCATACATACAAACGATGAATTGTCCAAGTAGATTTTTAGGGATGGCTCACACTAGAACGGGATGGGACGGGACGGCACGGCCTGCCAGTTTCTACAGAAAACGTTACGCGACATCCGAGGGCTCCGAGCTATCACGTGATTCTTTCTATAGAAATTGCCAGATCGCACCGTCCCGTCCTGTCCCATCCCCTTCTAGTGTAAGTCATCCTTTAGCCAGTTACATAAATATATAATACTAGCTTTTGTCCGCGGCTTCGCTCGTGTTACATAGAGACAAAAAGTAGCCTATGTCACTGTCCATCCCTTCAACTATCTCCACTTAAAAAATCACGTCAATTCGTCGCTCCATTTTGTCGTGAAAGACGAACAAACAAACAGACACACACAATTTCCCATTTATAATATTAGTATGGATTGTACAATTTTAAAGAACAAATCAAATCTTAACACTTTAGAACGGGCTAATCGCGTTTATTAACACCATGAACCTACGTTTCGAGCCCTTTACAGCAGTCGTTTTCACGTAGGGTCATGGTGTAAATAAACGCGATTAATCCGTTCTAAAGTGTTTAATTTCAATGAATAACAATCGCGGTAACAGAAGACAATATAACAAATCAAATCATTTAGGTATTATTTTTAGTAAATATTTTGATTCATGCTTTTAAGTAGTCACATTACTATAAAAATTATAAATTGAAAGAGATGTCATATACTATACTACAGAAAAAGTGACCAAGGCCCTCCTTAGAGTTGGTTTCAGCCCTGGGGCCTTACCAAGACGTCTTAACGCGATTCAGTTTAGGTTCAGTTTAGGCTTAGTTGTATGGAATGGAAGCGACTCAGTTTAGGTCGTCAACTGAATCGCGGAAGGTCTCTGAGCTCTTGGTCACCTTTTCTGAAGTATATGACTATATCTTAATTTATAAATACATAATATTATCAGATTGAGGGCGATATCAGTATCATATTCTGATTAAGAAAATGTAGGAAAATCTTGTTTCAATTTCACGGTTAACCTGATATGTCTCAGTCAATTTATTCAAAATGCATATATATTTATTCCGCTACGCTCTGATATACGCATGCGCCAGTGCCCGAGTTAATAAAATAACGTTATGTTTAACTGAATTTTATTCACTAGGCCATAAAGCTATTCATTACTGACTGACGCAGCTGAGTAACATTTGCAACATTCTTTGAAACTGAGGTGCTATTTGCAAAAATTGTAAGTTGTACAGTCAACCAATTGTACCCTAGGCCACTGTGGGAGTAGAACTATGTCATAGAGACGCATAGATAGCCAAAAAAATGACGCCGTAAGAGTAATGAATGTAATTCCACTGTATTCAACTTTTTTCTGTCGCACTGTAACTCGTTTACGAGTAATTTTGTACATCGGGAAATTCCGGAAACTGAGTCTGATATTATGGAGTGTAGAAAGAAAAATGAGGAGAATCAACTCCGTGTCAGCAAAAGTGACCGTTCACGTCAAATAGCGATAGGTGGCGCCAGAATAGCATTACAAAAAACAATCACATTATGTGCTCTGCCTGCCACTTTTGGGATTACATGCGTCAGTTTTTGTATGGAATCCATATATGCTAAGTATCCTATTTCGATAACACAAACTGTGAAAATGTTGTCATAATTGGGGCGGCTGCAGTGGCAGAGTCAGCGAAACGCCGCAAATATATCGCTCTTACGAAACAGCATATATTTGTGGCTTTCGCTTTCGAGACCCTGGGACCATGGTGCTCAGGCGCCCGTAAATTGGTGGGTGTTTTGTCAAAAAAATTGTTTTAGGTCACCGGGGACCGTAAAGCTGGCTCGTTCCTCGTACAACGGATAGGTATAGCCATTCAAAGGGAGAACGCAGCCAGCATCATGGGAACCCTTCCGCAAGGTTCGAATCTCGGTGACCTCAATTAAGTAGTTAGTTTTTTACTTTTTTCATATATTTCTGTGTTTTTTCTAATAATATATTCCAAACAACATCGCCCAAGTGGCATTATACTATACTATTTATTTATTTATTTAAAAACTTTATTGCACAGAAAATAATGTACAAAAGGCGAACTTAATGCCAGAAGGCATTCTCTACCAGTTAACCTTTGGGCCAAACAGAGATCAAAATTTATAGGTGCGGGAAGTTATTATGAAACAAGAGAAAAAAAAAACTTTAGTATTATGTACATTGGATCTAATTCTAAATACCTAAGTAATATATACATATTAACTACTAACTTACTTATTACTATTCTATTTATATAATATACCGTACTTACCTACTCAAATATTTATAATACGTGACACTGGCAAAATTGTCCAACACTCGGAAAGAAACCATTATTTAAAAGAAGAAGAAGGTTTGGCAGCTCATTAGCATGAAAGAGATAACGTGATTTGACTGTATGTATGTGTGTAAGTACAGTCGCCATCAGATATATCGGAGCGTCCCAGGTCGTCAAAAATATCTGAACACGCCTCTATTGTCAAGACGTTAGAGTGCTTGTTCAGATATTTTGAACGCTTATATATCTGATGGCGACTGTACATAAACCATGTTTTGTAACAATGACTAACATCGAACCCTATAAGGCTGCACCAAAAGCTGTTGAACTGACACGAAACAATCACGTTTTGACCGTTAGTCATGATTCAGAGACAAAAATAATGAAATTAATTATATATGAGTGGGTGGAACTAAGACAACTAAGTAGACAGACAGACGTACAAAGAATCGCGGGCATACCCCGTGTTTCTTTGTATTAAAATTTGAATTTTGTGATAAAAGTTTAAGATCTATATTTGCTTGACTGAATGGAATTTGAATATTTTATAATAACAGTTATGTTTCAATATTCATGTTTAAGATGGAAATTGGGAAATTTTAAGGCTGTGTGTACATAGAAAATAAATGTCTGTCTGTAAAAAATATGAATAATTATTTATATTAAACACTTTAAAACGGGTTAATCGCGTATATTAAGATCATGATCCTACGTTTCGAGCCCTTTACAACACTCGTTTTTACACGGTTTTGATGACTGAGAGAATACGAATTCTCCCCGTCTATCAAGAAAGTTAAAGTGCTGTAAAGGGCTCGAAACGTAGGATCATGGTGTTAATAAACGCGATTAATCCGTTCTAAGGTGTTTAATTTCTTCCCACTGTTTACTGTACTTAAGTACCCCATCGGGCAAATAAAAATAAAACATTAATTAAAAATACACCACTAAGTATTACTTGCATATGATAAGCTAATTTGATTACTAAATAGACTTACTAACCGCTAAATATAATTCCCAGCCGATAAAACTTAGAATTTCGCACCACAACTGGATCAAAATTACATATTGTTTTTAGTTCGATAACCGATAGCTCAATTGGCAGAGAGATCTGACCGGTGTTCAGAGAGGTCGTGGGTTCAGATCCCGCTTGACGGTAGGAATTTTTAATGTTTTTTTAATTTAAAAAAATAAAATTCGTTCGCAAAATACAAAATTAATTTTCATACTTGAATTATCATCGAACAAACAAACATACAACGACGGATTGTCCAAGTAGACTGGGAGAACTTACTTGCTTCGCTTGCTAATTCGATTACTCGCTCGCTCCTACCACTACATTGGCAGGAGCGAGACGGACATACTTTAGAAACCCTCAGTCTCTAACTCCGGCTACTTACAACTTATGGTCAGCACAAAGATACGATACGGCTTCTACGTACGTCATCGATAAACGGTAGTTAGTGTTAGAATAAACTACATCCTAATGGCCAAGTAGTTGCCAGGTTCAACGAACTGTAACTATTTGACGAAATATAACACGTTCTAGTCTAGAGATTCGCGACGGCTAAGGCTGGTACACATGAACGTGAATAGAGCTGCCAGAACATTTTTTTACAAGCTTTTTAATTTGATTTTTTATGAATTGTACTCAGATTCAGGATCGAGAGCTTTTTCGATTCTTATTTTATTATTTATTATTTAAAATTTTATTGTACAATACAAATGGCACAAATGGCGGACTTAATGCCTCAAGGCATTCTCTACCAGTCAACCAATGGGCTAAACCAGAAAGATCCTTGTAGGAGCAAAAGAATGCTCCATGATTATTTCCAACTCGTTATTATTTTTTCACAGAATTAAGGATGACTTACATCAATCCGATGCGATACGGGACAATCTGTCAGTTTCAATAGAAAAAATCACGTGATAGCTCGAAGCTCTCGATAGTCACGTGACGTTTTCTATAGAAACCGACAGATCGTCCCGGATCGGATCGTATCGGATCGAATTAGTGTGAGTCATCCTTTAGTATCGCGGCAATGGAAAGTTAAAAAAATGTATGGAATATATAAAGAATACAATATACTTAATATTAAAATACATATCCGCGCGTGTAAACCTAACCTTATAATTGGATTGGATGACTTCGCGCGTTTACACGGTACGTTCTATATTGACAGCTGACCAAACCAGCATCTTATTACTTGCCTATTCATAATTGATTTTTTGAATGGCCTAGTTGATAATGACCCGGCCTACGAAGCAGTAGGTCCCGGGTTCGAATCCTGGTTAGGGGATTTATTTGTGTGTTTATCACGAATATTTCCTGAGTTATGGATTGTTTTCTATGTATTTAAGTATTTATATGGTTAGTAGCCGAAATATCAGCGCTTACTTTCGGGTGAGCATTTTGCTGAGGCGAGACCATATATTTCGTAGTAAACTGTTTGCATATTTTATTTTAATATTTGTCTGTTTTTTATTTTATTAGGTACCACGAATAAATTAATTTGTATTTATATTTATTTGTATATGTATCTATTATACGCTCTAATTATACGCACTAAGGGCAGAATACAAAAACCCTAATTTTTGCGAATATGTCAAATTCTACAGTAAACTGTTTAAACAAGTATGTATCCAAGCGAAATGCAATTTCTTTGCACGTAAAATAAGAGACTCAAATGATAAAGTCAAAACTGTCTGGAAAATTATTAGAAATGAAACTAGTAAGAATGAATCTCATAGCCCAAAATTTTGTCTTAAGGTATCGAACCAACTTATAAAATCTGACTTAGATGTTGCAAATGCATTTGAACGTTTCTATGCAAATATTCCTATTGAAACGACCAGCACATTAAACTCTTCTCCATCAAAAGCGGAATCTTTGTTGAAAAAAAATGTGCCGGAGTGTGAAATAGTCTTTTCATTTAAGTACGTTACTCCTCAAACCATTGTAAAGGCATTTAGGACATTACAGTTGAAAAAGACAGAAGATCTTTGGGGTTTATCAGTGAAGGTATTACAGGCTATTTTACATTATATTGCGCCGCATTTGGCTTCTTTGTTCAATAGATGTATCGATGCAGGAGTTTTCCCCGATTTAATGAAACATAGTCGCATCATTCCTTTGTTCAAGTCCGGATCAAAATCAGACCCCGCGAATTTTAGACCCATATCTATTTTACCTGCCGTAAGCAAAATTTTTGAAAAAATTATCCACGAACAACTATCATTACATTTTATCAAGAACAATCTACTCCATAGCGATCAGTACGGATTTACGTGGTGGTCGACGACTGATGCAGGCGCAACCTTAATAAAACATATATTCGAAGCATGGGAACAATCACAAGATGCAATAGGTGTGTTTTGTGATTTGTCGAAGGCCTTCGATTGTGTAAATCACGATATTCTCATTCGAAAGCTCAACCATTATGGCATAAAATATAATTCCCGCGATCTCCTAAGATCCTATCTCAAAGGCCGAATTCAAACTGTGGAAATAAATAAAGTAAAATCATCTGGATCAGTTATATCTATGGGTGTCCCTCAAGGGTCAATTCTGGGTCCATTGTTGTTCCTTATATATATTAATGATCTACCTTATTCAGTAAATCAAAAACACAAATTAGTTCTTTTTGCAGATGATACTTCAATCATATTTAAAGTTAGTAAATAATACATTGTCTTCTATAGTCGAATGGTTCACTACAAATAATTTGCTCCTCAATGCCAAGAAAACTAAATGTATTCGTTTTTCACTACCCAACGTCCGGCATGTACATAATTCACAGATTGTACTAAAAGACGAAACTCTTAAGTTCGAGGATGCAACTGTATTTCTTGGCATTACTTTAGATTCCAAATTGCAATGGAGCTCACATATATCCACTTTGGCAAGTAAGCTTAGTTCAGCTGCTTATGCGGTCAAACGAATTCGTCAGCTTACTGACGCCAAGACGGCAAAGCTTGTATATTTTAGTTATTTCCATAGCGTCATGAGTTACGGCATTTTATTGTGGGGCAAAGCCGCTGATATTAATTCTGTTTTAGTTTTACAAAAACGAGCTATACGCAATATTTTCAATTTAGGTAGACGTGCCCCAGTAAAACATTTGTTTAAAGACGTAAATATTCTCACAGTTGCCTCACAGTATATATATGAAAGTATAATGTACACTCGTAAGAATCTGAATTTATTCAGAATAAATAGTGATATTCATAGTTTTAACACAAGAAATAAAAATAAATTAGCTATTACAGGATACCGGCTCCGTAAAGTTAGCACGTCATTTATGGGAAACTGCGTACGGTTTTACAACAAGTTACCGACTAGTATTCAAGAACTGTCAATGAATCAATTTAAATGTACTATTAAACGACATTTGGTAAAGAAAGCTTACTATACATTGTGGGTAGGTGAATAAAACAGCAACATATTGTGCACAATATTTATTCTTATAAATTACAAATATATACTTTTAGAGCTTGCAATATCTTTTAAATTTATGCAATAGTAACGCCATTCACCTACCAGTATTATCCTTGCATATTTTTATAAAGTTACACTATTATTTTTGAGTTCACTTTCACAACATGTCACAAGCTGATGCCATTAAAAATTCTATGACAGAATTGTCAAATATGTTCAAAGAGCAAATGGCAGCTTTCCAAGAAAGCCTTGATAAGGCAGATCCGGCCAGCCCTACGATTGCTTCAATGTCATCCTGCTTCAGCGTGTTTAAGGAGTTTGTGGTGCGATCCCTTCGGGCCCTTCAGCAGCAAGCTGAACTCCTAACCTGTCAGGTGGACAGTATTGAAACGCGTGCGCGTCGGAGGATGCTGCTAGTGCATGGAGTCGCTGAGGAAGAGTCTGAGGACACATCAAGACTGGTTGCCAGTAAGTTGCAGGCAGTCCGGGATGATATTTCTACTGCAAACATTGAGCGCAGCCATAGGTTGGGCGGGCGCGGCGGACGCGGTAAGAAATCACGCCCCATCCTCGTCGAATTCAAGGAGACCGCCGTCAGGGACGACGTGTGGTACGGCAAGGTTGCGCTGAAGGGCTCCGGCGTGACGCTTGGCGAGTTCCTGACTAAGCCTCGTCACAGTGCTTTTATGGAAGCTCGCGAACTTTTTGGAGTGCGCCATTGCTGGTCATCTAACGGCGATGTGATTGTGCTTGGTAAGGACGGCGTGCGGCGCCGCGCAAACTCCATCTCGGCGGTGAGGGCCTTGCCGGGGGTGCCTACATTGTCTGACGAGCGTGCTGCGGCCGTGGAGTCTGTTGAGACGGCCGTGGTTGCCTCCGAGGCTGAGACGGCCGTGGTTGCCTCCGAGGCTGCACCGCCGACCGAAAAGGTCCCGATCAGAAAAGAGAGGCCGGAAAGACGGGCAGCGGCGTCTAAGCGGTAATCATAGTGGCGAGATTTGTGTTTTACTTTATTCGTGATATACTGTATACTTTGTGACTGATCCTACTTCTTTATTTTGCCGCTTAGTAGTTTTAACTCCACCTTCTTTATTATTTATAACTTGTTGACTTAATGTTGATATTTAATTGTTCTATTGAGTTCGTTCTTATGTCATTTGTCATAGTGACAATGACAGAAGGTCAGTGTTGCTGCAGGTTAATTAGTGAGTTTTGTTTCTGCTTTGTTTTTCATATGTTTCTGTTTGTAAATTGTAACTAGCAAAAATTTCCTGTCTGAAGCTGGCGGGTAGTGTGCATAAGTACGTTAGGTACTTTATATATATATTTTTTAGTTATAACTGTCTTTGTATTATATATAACTACTTGTATATTTATTTTTTCTGTATTCTTATATATGGGTCTGTACAGCCATAGTAGTGAATCTGAAAGCGATGATAATTTCCTATCTTGTTCGTCCGATTCCTCATCTGATGATAGTTATAGTAGTTTACCACCTTCACTCCATGACTTATTACACGTCCAACTGAGTGAAGTCAGTAAGAACTTAAATTTCGTGCACATTAATGCGCAAAGTATTCCGTCGCACTACAATGATTTGCTTGCCACTTTTGATTTAAAAAACATTCATGCCATTCTTGTGTCAGAATCCTGGCTTAAACCGAGTTTACCCTCTACTTCCTTCTCTTTGCCTGGTTTTAATTTAGTTCGAAATGATCGCTCCGGAAGAGTTGGTGGAGGAGTTGCCATCTATATCCGTTCGCATATACCCTATTCTATTATCCGTATGTCGGCGCCTTCTTCTTCTTCTGATGCTGCAGAATACCTTTTCCTTGATATTTCCTTTTCTCATACCAAACTTCTCCTTGGAGTCTTCTACTCACCTTCGTTAAATGTAAATTATTTTTCCTCCCTAGAAAATCTTCTTGAAGATCTTATGCCCTCATTTGACCATCATATTATAATGGGTGATTTTAATACTTGCCTTCTTAAAGATGATTGCCGCTCTCGATCTTTAAAATCCCTTGTGCGTGCTTGCAAATTGAGTATTCTTCCTTCTGGTCCAACGCACCACTTTCCTAACTGCACGCCCTCGCTATTAGACCTTACTCTTACTTCTTCTCTTACTCATGTCGCTAAATCTGGCCAGTTCGGGGCTGATGCCTTCTCGTACCACGACTTACTATATCTGTCGTACAAAGTTAAACCGCCGAAGGCTAAAGCTAAGATCCTTTTGCAGCGTAATTTTGGGCGGATGGATAGAGAAAGGCTCCTTGATGACGCTTCAAAAATTGACTGGGGCGTAATCTCTAGAGCTGATACTGTGGATGAGCAGGTGTCTCTTTTTAATTCGCTTCTTACCCAGCTCTATGATGTGCATGCTCCGGTCCGTTCAATTAGGGTGAAGCATCTGCCTGCTCCTTGGTTGACGAAGGAAATAAAGGTTTCACTGGATAAAAAGAATTTTGCCAAGTCCAGATACAAAACTAACCCATCAGACGCCAACAAATCTCGCTACCATACCTTACGCAATCGCTGTAACACCATTTGTCGAGATGCGCAAAGAAGGCATATCCATGCGTCCGTTGAAAATGGGGACCCTGCGAAGGTATGGAAGTTCCTAAAGTCGCTTGGAGTTGGAAAGTCACAACAGCACTCTTGTCCTAAAGATATCGACTTCAACTTGCTTAACCAGCACTTTTCAACTTCTGCGACCTTCGGTGGGCCCGCCAAGGAGAAAACCCTCCAGTATCTCTCGACACTTCCAACTCCTGACTCTTCTCCTTTCTATTTCATGCCTTTTACCGACAGTGATGTTAGGAAGAGCGTTGTTTCCATTTCGTCGAATGCCGTTGGTGTCGATTGTATTAGTCGTACTATGATCCTCCCCCTTCTTGATTTACTGACTCCCGTGATTACTGTTATCCTCAATAATTCCATTTCTTCTTGTTCTTATCCTTCTCTCTGGAAAGATGCTTGTATCGTTCCAATCCCTAAGAAACCTAATCCATCATCGTTTTCTGACTACCGTCCTATCTCTATCCTCCCTTTCCTTTCCAAAGTTCTTGAGCGCATTGTTCACCAGCAGCTTACTTCGTACCTTAGTAAATGCGATCTCTTTAACCCCTTCCAGTCTGGTTTCCGTTCCGGCCATAGTACGGCTACTGCTCTCGTTAATATCACTGACGACATTCGTGCAGGAATGAACGATCAGAGGTTAACAGTGTTGACGCTGCTGGACTTCAGTAATGCTTTTAATACTGTTGACTTTGATGTTCTACTCGGGATTCTGCGTTCTCTTAATATATCTCCTGCTGTAATTGGTTGGTTTCGTAGTTATTTAATTAGTCGTCGGCAATGTATAAAGGTGGATGATTTTCGTTCTTCCTGGTGCAACACGCTGGCTGGCGTACCGCAAGGCGGCGTGTTATCTCCATTATTATTTTCCATTTTTATAAACTCTATTACTTCAAATCTTTCTTCTAAATATCACCTTTATGCCGATGATCTTCAAATTTATTCGCAGGGTGGAACTAGTGATCTTCAATCTATTATTGGCTCGGTTAATAGTGACTTGGCAAGTGTCTTGAATTGGAGCCTCGGGTTTGGCCTTAAGGTAAATCCTTCTAAAACGCAATGCATTATTATTGGAAGTCCCAAGCTTTTACCGAAGGTCGATTTTAAAAATCTTCCCCCAATTTTATTTGATGGTGTTATAATTCCCTACTCACAGCAAGTTAGGAATTTGGGCTTAATTATAGATAAGACCTTATCCTGGGTACCCCAAGTCAACGAAGTGAGTAGGAAGATGTTTGCCGCGGTAGGTTCTCTTAGAAGGCTGCGAAATTCTCTACCCATTCCGACCAAAATTGCGCTTGCCCAAACTCTCCTTCTTCCCATTTTGGACTATGCTGACGTAGCATATCTAGATCTTAACGAGGATCAGCTTAATAAACTTGAGCGTATTCAAAATATTTGCATCCGGTTCATATTTGGGTTACGCAAATATGACCATGTTTCCCTTTTCCGCACGCAGCTCAAGTGGCTCCCTATTCGTCTTCGCCGTGACTATCACGTTCTGTCCCTTCTTTATACTACTCTTTTCTTTCCTGCTACTCCCTGTTATCTTAAAGAACGTTTCAATTATCTCCGCTCTGTTAGATCATCTAGCAATTTGCTTCTGTCCTTCCCGTCATCCTCTTCAAAATTTTATAGCTGTTCTTTTACATTCCAGGCTGTTCGGCTTTGGAACTCCCTGCCCCTACACATCAGGCGCGCGCAATCTCTTGCTGTTTTTAAAAAACTGCTTAAAGAGCATTACCTGTCTCTCCCGTAATATATACTATATAGACTTACCTATCATTTATTGTCTTTCTATCTGCTTCTTTTTCACTGTATAGCTTGTATGTTACTGTTATAAGAATATTATATATATATATATATATATATATATATATATATATATATATATATATATATATATATATATTTATGTATGTCTGTCTATTTATACTATTCTTATATGTGTATGTTTATTGTTTTGCTTGATTTGTGTGATTGTTAAGTGCATTTCATCCTTTTTTTTTTTTGCAACGCCTACTCTTCAAGGATACGTTTTTAATGTTTCCGCTACCCAAAGGTTGTCTGGAAGAAATCGCTTTTTAGCGATAAGACCGCCTGTTGTTTGCCTCTGTGTTAATCAAATGTTTGTACCTTGTAAATGTTTTGTTCTTTCTCATGTACCGAGGTGTGCAATAAAGAGTATTCTATTCTATTCTATTCTATACAATTAATGAATTTATAGATGATAATGATGTTTTTTGTAATTTATAATTTATATAGATTGGATGTATATTTTTTAAACATATTTGTACAGGTTTAATATGTAATTTAAAAACTGACTTGTAAAAGTGCTATCATAAGCCTATTTACAAATAAACAATTTGAATTTGAATTTGAATTTGAATTTGAATTTGAATTTATCTATTATATATATCGTCGTCTTGTACCCACAACACAAGCCTTATTGAGGTTACCGTGGAAGTAGGTCGATGTGTGTTATATTGTCCCACAATAGCGACCCGCCCCGGCTTCGCACGGATTATTATTATAAGTACTTATAACCCTTCCTCTTCACTCACTTTATCTATAAAAAAACTGAATCAAAATCCGTTGCGTAGTTTTAAAGATTTAAGCATACATAGGGATATAGGGACAGAGAAAGCGACTTTGTTTTTAACCCCCGACGCAAAACGACGCGACGGGGTGTTATAAGTTTGACGTGTCTGTGTGTGTAAATGTGTATGTGTCTGTCTGAGGCACCGTAGCTCCCAAACGGATGATCCGATTTTAATGCGGTTTTTTTTTGTTTGAAAGGTATATCATATACTATGTAGGTAGTGATAGTGATGGGTAACATTAAGTATTTAAAAAAGTTTCAATGTTAGATAAAAAGCCTTAAAATCATAAGAAACATTTTATCCTGGAATCCACTCTCTAATAAGGCTCTAACAGCTCTCCCAGCGCACGTCAATACGCTTACACAATTCCCAGTAGGCCAGTACAATTGCCATCAGATATATCGGAACTGTCAAGGTGGTCAGAATATCTGAACATGCACTCTAACGCTTTGGCAATAGAGGTGAGTTCAGATATTTTTAAGCACCTCGGACGCTCCGATGTATTTGATGGTACTGTACATTTGACACAGGCATTTGCGAAGGCTTGGGATAATTAAATTCAATTGTTCCGATTAATTGAAGAGATGTTTACAAAAACAACATAACTAACTATACTGGTCGACACCTCCGGTCGTTACAAATGTTCCTTCAGAAGTATCAACCAGTCTAAGCAGTTATGTTGTTTTTGTATACATCCCTTCAATTATTCATTACTTTAATTGTAAAGCATGAATTAAATCATTTGTGTCATTATCTGGTAAAAGGGACCTTATCGTCGATGGCGGTTACGCCTCACTGCGCCGCGCGGTGTTGAATTTTGTAATGGAGCATAGTACACAATGACGTAACCGCCATCGACAATAAGGTCCCTTTTACCAGATAATGACACATTTATTATCTATAATAAATGTTTTGATTCATGTTTTTAGTAGTCACACTACTATATATATAAATTGAAAGAGATGTCATATACTACAGAAAAAGTGACCAAGGCCCCCGGTGAATACGGCTAGGATCGAACCATCGACCTCCTGCTTTCGCGGCAAACGTCCTAACCACTGGGCTACCCAATCACGGCAGTGATTGGCTTATGTCAAGACTGAGGGAGCCTGGGGTCCGTAACTAATCCCAAGATTTAAAAATCGACTGCCATCTGACCTTCCAATCCAAAGGGTAAACTAGGCCTATCGGGATTAGTCCGGTTTCCTCACGATTTCCTTCACCGAAAAGTGATTGGTAAATATCAAATATTTCGTACATAAGTACGGAAAACTCATTGGTACGAGCCGGGATTTGAACCTGCGACCTTCGGATTGAAAGTCGCTCGCTCTTACCACTGGGCCACCCATGCTCGGATTAGATACGTAACGTTAGAATTAATTATTAAGTTTAGATATTAATACGGAGGTCGCAGGAGTCCGCTGGATGCGGGTGGCGCAGGACCGGTCATTGTGGAAATCTTTGGGGGAGGCCTATGTCCAGCAGTGGACGTCTTTCGGCTGAAATGATGATGATGATGATGATTAATACGGATATTAGAGCTTTAGTTTATGCCTTGAATCCACGAGTAGCGGATTGATGAATAACTAATTAGTTGTTAAGGGCCGACTCACACTAGAACGGGACGGGGCGAGAAGGTACGATCTGTCAGTTTCTATAGAAAGCGCCACGTGACATCCGAGGGCTCCGAGCTATCAAGTGATTCTTTCTATATAAATTGACAGATCGTTTCGTCCCGCCCCGACTAAAATACATCTTTAAACTTTTTTTTCTACTTCAACACTTCTATCTGTCAATTAGATGACTGACATCGATATTAAAAAAGTATAACGTTGTCTATGGTATTCCATAAGAACACTGCTCCTATGGATTTTCATACAATATATGAGCACTGTTGTTGTTTTTTTTGTAATGTCTATAGTGGGCACAACATCTTCCCTGTTCTGCCGCGTTTCTAGTTTTTGCTTTTTACGCTATTTTAGCTGTCGTAGAAAA
Source organism: Lathronympha strigana (assembly GCA_949128165.1). NCBI lineage: Eukaryota > Metazoa > Arthropoda > Insecta > Lepidoptera > Tortricidae > Lathronympha > Lathronympha strigana. The sequence continues at coordinate 7,053,351 of OX421926.1, read as the reverse complement.
AGTAGCGTATGCAACAGCTCATAATTGGTTCTTAAAACTCTCGGGTCTATTATTACAAAACTCGGCTTCTAAACAGCTAAAATATCATAAAAGCCAAATCCAGAAATTGGCAGAATAGGGAAGATGTTGTGCCCACTATAGAAATAAAAAAAACAACAACAGTGCTCATATATTGTATGAAAATCCATAGGAGCAGCGTTCTTATGGAATACCATAATAATGTGTACCATTATAATGTGTACTTTTTTAATATCGCTGTCTGTCATCTAATTGACAGATAGACGTGCTGGAGTAGAAAAACTACTATTGGAGCACAAGAACTGCAGAGCGAGACCTGTCTTTTTACATGTACATAATGTTTTTGATGGGATACTAATTTGTCCGATACCGCTCTAAAGGGCGGTTGACATTTTGCAACAGCATTGTAACGACCGTTTGGAAAGTCGTGCGTGGAGCGGCCTTGGACCGTATAGAATATAGAGACTAGACCACAGACTATAGTGTGCTTACCATGAGCACTCGATCGAGCTGCGGCATTCGACAATATGCCACGGTAGTGGTAGGTGCGAGACGGACATACTTTAGAATGCCGCAGTCCCGATCGAATGCAACTCATGGTACGCTCGGTACTTTTAACACCGACTGAAATAGCATGACTTGTTTGGGTGTTTCCGTGAAAATACGAAAAAACATTACGCGCTAGCGCTACATCTAACTACTTCTACCATAGGTACGTGTAAACAATAATTAAGCTAAACTGTGTTTAATGTGCGTTTATGAATACCTACATAGTATAAAAAAGTCGCTTCCCGCTGTCTGTATGTATGTATGCTTAAATATTTATAACTACGCAACGGATTTTGATGCGGTTTTATAATGGATTCCAGGGGAAGGTTTATATGTATATGATAATAACCCTTTGGTAAGCCGGGGCGGGTCGCTAGTAATGCCACAAATTTGTGTACATTGACTGAAACTGTCACTTAAAGAATCTGATGATGATGTTGAAGCTGTTGTACTGTGGGTGTTTAACAATAGAAAAAAATCTGCAAATTAATTTTCCTAGAATTCACTGCAAAATAAAGCTTAGATTTAAGAGCATGTCTGACCTCAAATTGAAGGTAAAATTAGTAAAATTATCGGTTACGTATAAGTTAATTAATAACTTCCAGAAAATTATTTAAAATTATAAAGCTAGAAGTTTTTTCTTTGATCTAGCCTCAAAGGCAAAATAACTGTACTATCTATTAATTATATTTTTCTTAGAAGTTGCGTGTGGGTCGTACATTACAACTAACATTATACCTATACCTTACACCCACCATTGTACAACGACCTTTACTTAAAAAGGCATTGCTTCAATAAAATAGAACTTGAAATATAACATACTAACCTTTAATACCAACGCGTAACGTCTACAATCGAATGCTTTTCGTTTTCTCAAGCGCATTTAAAAACTTGCACAAAATTGAAATGAGTCTTGAAAAATTTAAGTTGATTCTTAAAAGCGTTGCATAAGATCGAAAATTGAATGTGTTGTTTTACGAATTTGCAAATTTAAATATGCGTGCGCTTAGTATAAACGTAGTTTCTAAACTGTGTAAATAAGGTTGATATTGGAATAGGGTTTGGTTTTATAACTGCATGTGTATGTTTGTATAGCTTCCTACATTTTCACACCCACATTGAAATGATTCAACAATATGTGCTTGAAAAGATTAACACATTTTAAGGACAATCTGGTAGGTTAAGCTTTTTGATTAAATTTTGTATGTGATTAAATTTCTATCGAAATTTTAAATAGAAAAGGAACTGCGAACTTCATATGGCGCAGCGTGAGTTGCTGGTGTGATTGCATCTCGCTCTGACCAGCCTGTGCGAGCAAGATGCACAGACAGTGAGCTGACGTAGACGTCATATTGATCGTATTAACCTAACTTTTTAGTTTTTAATGAAATCTCCAAGATTAACTTGTTTATCTCATGTTTAATATGTTACGATAATACGACCGTTTCAGTAGTGAATGGTTTCAGTGGTGTTTGATGAGGTAGTGTGAAAATACAAGGAGAAACAGTGACAAAACATGTGACGCCTTTTGTTTACATTGTTAGGAAGTTCCATTAGCGATTTTAGTATTCTACAGTAAATTTCAAACTCCTGGCAAAGACATTTTTATATAGAATACTTTTACGATAGATCGCATAGATCTATTGTAGGTAACGAAAATAAGATAACAAAAAATATGAAATCTTTCCTTATTTTGTTCAAATCTGTATACAGTGTGTAACAGAAATGCTGGTTTGAGGGCGCCATCAACATCTTGATATCCTAGTACCACGAAAATCGAACGATTGCGGCTTTGTATGTCCATCTCTGTCACACTTGCATATTAGAGTGACAAAGAGGTTTTTCCGTCAATGCCAATTTTCGATGTTCATGGTAGGCGTGCAGATTACAAAAAAAAGAGAAAAAATTCGTCGCTATCGAGTACCTAGAACTCATGGTACTTTAGGTCTTTAAAACCACTCATATGTGAGTGGGCACTCGCATGTCCTTTTAAGCATCGTCAATCTAGGGCAGCTTGCAACATAGTGACGTGGTACTCATTTCGCGGCCTTAAAGATTATGGTTGTATTTTCCCGTTGATTTTAATTAAATGGTTTTATCACTACTAGCGTTACATGGTGTTTGATTAGCCATAAACACATTACCTATGTAAAATTTACATAAGAACATCGTACATTCGTAATGGATGTTTTGTTCGAATATCCTCAAAATGTAACTTAAATAGAAAATATATTTCACAGGTTACTTCTTAATTAACTGCGATTGTATTAATTATAATAAATAAACACATAATTACATACCTATCATAAATATTAAAATTCTTAAAACATGCCCTTACTACAAGTCACACTCTGTATAAGTACTATAGTACACGTTTAATTCAAAATGGCTGCTATTAAAAGGCATATTTTTAGGGTTCGGGTTGCGGATATTCGAATCCGCATCCGTAACCGCGGATCTTATCCGCAAAATCCGCATGCGGAGCTGGAACGAGTCGGTACAGACAGGCAATTAAACGTCTCGGCGACGGCGCACGTGCTAGGTAAAGTATGTAATTTCACAATTACCTACCCAATATGAATATTATAACGTTTTTGTGGATCGATCAAAGTCTTAGGTCCTTGACGGATAGCGAATGCGACGTGACGGATTTCCTTTTTTTTTCGAATAAATAACACAAAATTTTAATATTTTGAGGTTTTTTATGTGCCTTATCATAGATCCATATTCGTGGATGTGAGCCTTTTAATATCCGCATCCACTAGCAAAAAAACAGCATTCGCAACATCCGTGCATCAACCGTGACTTTTTTTAACTGGTGTTCGTCGAGTCCGTCTGTCCGTCCGTCCGTATGTCACAGCGGGTTTACTCAGTATTTCGGTGTATTTCGTGTGCCGCTACTTAGTTTTGTCTGTAAATTACAAAAAAAAATATCTGAATGTAAAAAATATTTTTTGCCAGAAATGTACTTGTGGCACATCATCGGATTGTCCTTAATAAATAACTTAAAGGTTTATTAAACAAAAATTTGATTAATAGATAAATTTCGGAAATAATTGCTCTGAACGTCTGAAAAAATGTCCCCCTCCCTCTCACTTTTGAATGGTAGGTCTAAAAATATGAAAAAATTGAGGAAGATAGAATTCAAGATGATCTTACTACGAAAATTATTTTGAACAGGTATAGCCGTTTTTGAGTTTTTGCCAAAAAGCTATTTATTACAAAAGGTCGTAAGTACCTAGTTATTTTAAAGACACTTACGCCTTTCACTCGCACTATTTTTCTATCGTGTGATGGTACGGAACCCTCAATTATGCGTGGTCTGACACGCACTTGGCCGTTATTTTTATAGAAATGGTACCGAACACTTCGTGCAGGAACTCGACTCGCACTTGGCCGGTTTTATCTTTCACACTTATAAAATATGGGGCTTGTAAATCGTACATTGTTTTATAGTACAAGGCATTGTTTAAGTTACATTCTTTTTTTAAACAAGCTTTTTGGTCCGTGCGCGTAAGCCTTTATAAGATAAACAGGCTATTTTAATGAAGCTCATACTTTTTTTTAAGTTGGTTAACGAATATTGTCTGGAGCGAGTTTATTTAAGAGTAAGGGATGACTCACACTAGAACGGGACGGGACGAGGCGGGACGGGATGATCTGTCAGTTTCTATATACGTCACGTGCCATCCTTCATCCATCATTTTCAGAAAATAGTGTCCCTTTTTTGGTCAGTTTCTTAACGCATTTTTTATAATTTTTATATGGGTCGTTACGAATCTGACAATTTTTTTTGTATGGAAAATCGAGGACCCATTTTATTTAAAATGGTGCACTTTTTCCTGAAAATGCCCATCTTTCGCATATTATCATAATCCAACCTAACCACAATGAAAATTCGACCAAATGAAAGTTGGCAAATAATAATTTGGTGTATGTTGGTATGCTAAGCGAAACATCTTGCATCTGGGAAAAGTTGATTGGTAAGTGATATTCGGAAAAGGCAGTATACAAAGGCTAATATTACGCATAGAAAGTGATATTAGTCGCACATTGCGGAAGTTAAATTATGTAGTTTCCTGCACATGTTTTACAGAAAAGTACAGTACCGCTTACCGGCTTTTCGGAGTAAAGGCAAACCCATCTAACTACTTACCGAAACAATGGTGACCAACGGTGCTCGAGTTATCGTCGAACAATAACAATAATAATAACAATAACAATATATTTATTCACCAATATTTAGTAAACAAAAAACAAAGAAACAGTGATCCCCACACTAGGCATAGCCTGTATCGTGGGGGTCTAGGTCATACAGAGTTACCTATGAGTTACCGAAATTAAGAATTTTAGCAATGTGTGTGGATGTGTGTATGCGTGTGTGTGTGTGCGTGTGTGCGTGAGTGTGAGGGAGTGTAGGTATGTGAACGCATTAAGTGGAAATATGCGAAGAAAATATATCTTTAACATTTCAAAATGTCCTCAGACTTCTCATAACTCCATGAGAGAAGTAGGGAATGGATATGTTTTTTTGCATCTTTAAATATGTAGTGCCTAATATCACATATATTTAACATTTTATTGTATATGTGAGGAAAAAGAAATATCGAGAACCTCATCGCAAAGGTCGTATTAACACGAGGTTTGGTGAGACTGAAGATCCTTTTCTGTGACATAGCACTATCAGGCAGACGCCTGACGTTTCTATGCACATATAGGGTTGCTCGTAGAATAAATAATCTACGTACACTCAGGACGCGCGAATCTTTAAAAAGTTCTGTGGTCGGATAGCGACGAGGTTTTTGCAAATATACCTTAATAATCGCTCTTTGTGCGCGCTCCAAAACTATCAGGACTGACTTGGCAGAGCCGCCCCAAGCAAGTATGCAATATCCTATGACCGATTGACAAAGAGTCAAGTATAAAATTCTGAGAAGGGGGCCGTCGGTAGCTTCCCGTATAAGTTTAAAGGTGTAAATAAGTTTGCGCACCCTACCTGCAGTTGCCAAAATATGTTTTTTGAAGTTCAAATTCTCATCAATTATTACCCCTAGGTATCTGAGCGAGCTGGTCTTTTCTATATAGTTACACGAACATCCAGAACCTTGCAAATTAGATAGTAGATTACATGTATTTTGGTGAATTTTTAAATGTGAGAGGGAAGAGGGGGGACAGGAAGCTGATGTTTTATGAAATGCTAAAAATTTTGTTTTATCCGTGTTGAGAGTAAGAAGGTTTAGGTTTAACCAATTCGAAAGACATTTTAACCCTGAAACAGCAACATCATGCACATCTTGCCAAGAGTCACCATAAAAGACAATGGCTGTATCATCGGCGTAACACAAAACTTCACAATTCCTTAGATCTAGTGACATAACGTCGTTAATGTAAGCGGTAAAAAGCATTGGACCAAGTATACTCCCTTGAGGTACGCCGAAGGATACAGTCTTAGAGGTGCTGATCAAGTTTCCTATTCGAACACGCTGACTTCTGCCCGTTAGGTAGCTAGAAAACCAATTTAAGGGTAATCCACGAATTCCAAAAGCCTCAAGTTTACGAAGCAATATGGGAATCGACACAGTGTCAAATGCCTTCGCCAAATCAAGAAACACGCCGAGACACCCTCTACCATCATCCAGGTGTGAAGCGACGATGTCTGTTAGTAATTTAACAGCCTCTTCCGTGGACTTCCCTTGGCGAAAGCCAAACTGACGTTCTGAGAAAAGGCGTTTTGACTCGAAGAATTTAACAACTCGTTTGTTCACCAGGCGCTCAAGTAATTTTGAATAAGCTCCCAGAAGAGATATGGGGCGATAATTGTTTGGTACATCAGTAGGACCTGCTTTGTGTATTGGGACTACAACAGCTGTTTTCCAATCCTGAGGAAATGTGCCTGAGGCAAAACTAAGATTGAAAATAGCCGCGAGTGGAAGGGATATAATGTCGCCAATGGCTCTCAGTAGTCTATTATTCACTCCATCATGACCAGGCGCACTGTCTGGGTCAAGTCCATTAATAATAGTAAGAACTTCAGTTGGATCTGTAGGTTCAATGCTAAAAGAATCCGATGAACTGTTGGAATTAGCAGTTACTACTTTGAAAGCTAAATTTTCCTGGCTAACATTTAATTTGGACAATATTGCCTCAGCAAGTTTGGAGCCAATAGTTGAAAAATGGGTGTTACATTCATCGAGTGACTCTAAAGGCGTTTAGAGTTAAGAAGATTATCCGCTGATTTAACAGGAGGAATGTTGTGTGTAATACGCCTTATAGAGTTCCACAACTTTTTAGGATCATCTTTATTGCGTGTTAGTTCTTTACGATCGTAATCAGATTTAAGGTTTCTGAGAAGGCTAACAAAGAAGTTCCTGTAGCGCGTATAGACCTTTTTTTTTAATTCGTCAGATGGGTTTTTACGTGATTCCATATGAAGCTTATCTCTATGTTTAGAGCATCTAAGTAACCCAGGCGTCATCCAAGGTTGAATGATATACTTAGAGCGGCTAAGTTTTATTACCTTGGAGTTAGTGGATACCGCAGAAGAAACAATCGAGGAAAACCTTTCCACAGAAACATCAAGGCAAGAACTGCGTAGAATAGGAGTCCAGTCAACCATTTCCAGTTCCGACCTTACGGCGGTGTAATCTACGGTCAATTTAGAGCGATTAGATTTAAGTAGCTTTTGTGTTGTGGGTGAAACTCCTACCATTGTGAGGTCATGGTCCGTCAGGTCTGTAGAACAGACAACAGCTTCAGCCCGACAGTGTCCCGACACAAAAATATGATCGAGACAAGTTTTATTATGAGTAGCAGTATTAATACAAGAAAGGAAACTGTGATTTGCAAGAAGACATAGATACTCAGATGCATCTTTATTGGACACGTTCAGATCTAGTATATTTATATTAATGTCTCCTGCAAAGACAAGGCACGGGCCCGTAGAAATGGAGCCAAGGGTAGAGTCGAGGGATGAAATAAATGGTTCGATGTTAAGGAAACTGGGTGATCTATATAGCCCCAACACCTGGAAGTTGTTTGGGATTTCTACTAATAAGCAATTAGCGTCATTTATATCCAGTTCAGTACAAACTGGGGACCATTTATTGTTGACATACATAACTACTCCGCCGGACTTGTTTATGTGCTTCGTAGTACTGAAGGAGGAATAGCCTTGTATTTGGTGGATAGTGGAATCTTTATTGATCCAGCATTCACAAAGTATAATAACGTCGAACTCAATACCTGTTCGATGTAACACTACAAGAAAGTTATTAAAGTTTTTTTGAATGCTTCTTATGTTGACATTTAAAATTTTTAATTTAAATTTAGTAAGAATTACTTCGCACTCCGCAGGATAAGATAAAGTGTGGCATTTAATCTTTAACGAATTATCGATGTCATTTAATAAGTTTAAGGTAACCATGGGTACATAGTTGGGAGATAGTAACGTTTATTATACATGCGAGAAACAGCCTTGTAGGGAGGGGAAAATAAGTCTCTATTCATAGAAATAGAAACGGTTTCCTTACCATTTACACGTAGCGTTCGTTGTATAACAATTTTGTAGAGTGTAAGTGTACAAGGTGTGTTTGTTAATAAAGATAGATAATGAAGAAGCAAGTTTGAGTAAAAAAGAAACCTTAATTTACATATTTTAAGAAGTGCATAAAATAAAAATTGGTTATATACACTACGCATTTCAGATGGTGTTGGTTGCGGCTTGGATGATATCTGATTTGGAGTGGAAAGGAGTGACCCGGGAAGCCTCAAGTTTAATGAGCTCTTCGTGAGTGCGTATGTGTATAGCAGGGCTCCCGTGTGATACATCTTTTTTCCTGATATAAATATTTCCGTTATTGGTCCAGCAGTATTTATATTCATAAGTACGGGCGAAATTTCTGGTGGAACGAAATAACCGGCGATTATCCGAAGTGAGGCGCTCATTTATGTACACTCGCCTATCTGGTCCTTGCCCGACTATGTCATTACTTCGTAGGTTTCGTCGTGCCTTGGCCTGTTTCAATAAATCATCGCGTTTAACGCGCCGGGTAAATGCCATCACCAGGGGGCGTTGTAGCGGTTTACTAGTGCCATCACTAGTGCTGATGCCATTATTGTGTTTAGGGCCGGCTCGAGACACATACATTAAGTCTTCCTCCAAAAGATTAACACCAAGTTTAACAGCCGTGTTTAGCGCCAGGTGGTAGGGATTTTCATTTGCGTACTCTTCGAGACCAAGTATTTCTACTTCGTTCCTCAAAAGGGATTGACCTTGGCTGTTTAGCTGATTTTGCAAGCTAGTAACAGTTGCTTTCAGTTCCAAATTTTCGAATTTTATTGCTTCTATTTCCTTCATTGATGATTCAAAGTTAGATACTTTTTCGCATATAATATCGAGGCGGGACGTAAGCGAGCTCCATGTATCAGTTACACTTTGACGAAACTGAGTGATTTCCTGGGAGAGACAATGAATCTCGTCAAGAGGGCTAAGTGCTAGAGTAGTGCTGGGACCATTATTGACATCAGTAGCAGTAGCGGGGGGGCGGCCTCGGGGGTGACAGATCGTTGTAAAGCTGGTTTATTTCGAAGTGTGATATTTTCGGATGGAATTGGATGATTGAGTGTATGTAGTTGGTCAGTACCTTTATTTTTCTTAGAATTGCATTCCGGGCGAACATGGCAGTTGCGGCACTTCCAATTACATTTATTTTCTGCCGACATTAGGGAGAATCTTTTAAAACTGACCCCCATCAGCTCCAAACAATCCAAACAGTAGCGAGCGTGACATGTATAACAGTCCAGAAAATTTCGGAGCGGCACTGCACTACATTTGCTGCATAATACAGATGGAGCCATGGTTGATAAATAACTGAAATTTTATATGTAAATAACTTGAAACAACAACAGAAATAAAATAAATATTTACGGTGAAAAAATATTGATTGACGTTGACAGTGACGTCCGAGCTTTTCAGATGATGACTGAGAGAATGCGAATTCTCCCCGTTAATCAAAAAAGGTATTGTGCTAACTACCTACATACAAAAATAATTAAAAACAAAATCAAAGGTTGGTCTACAATGCCCAGAAGGGGCTTATAAACATGCATACAAACGACGCGACGGATTAAGTATCATTTATCGCTTCGCTCACTCGTTCGGAATTGCAAACTTTCCAAGATACACAGATAAGATTAAATCAAATGCTAATTAAAGCTGTTAGTGCGGTCAGCAAAAAAAAAACAAAAGTGTCACAGTTTAAAAATAGAACGTCCTCTCGCCTCCTTCAGTTGTTTTTCTTTCTTTAACGAATTCGTTTTTGACCTTACTTTTGCTAATACAATCAACTACATTATTTCATCATTATTGACTATTTTACTCTGATAATTTCGTTTCCGTAATTTTTATTCTTCCAATTTTTTCACCAAGTTTTAGAAAACTAGTGTTAAACTAAAAAGATTTGCAAGATATATACAATTCTATCTCCCACAGTCTAGTAAAATGGCCGACTCAGCTTAATTCGTTCTGACAAACTACCAGACTCCTTTTTGGTAGCCGTAGCTACCAAAATCAGTTCTCTTACTACGCCATTAGAGTCCAAAGTAAATATCATTAGCTCTCATTATCCCATTTAGTTTCGCTAGATAATGTTGGTCGAGTTTTTGTATCAAATGAGGGTAGTTTTGTTAATTGACATAATTAAATGGTCATTAGGTTGGGTTACCGGAGCCGACAAAGGGACACTTAAAAGGCGTTTAGATTGACATCTTAAATGGCGGGGTTGAACTTTACTCTTCTTTTTTTTGTGGTTTTAAGCTTTAGCAGTAAAGTAGCTAGGACGAAGCATGGGAATGGTCTATGATACAAATACAAAAAGTGGGCTTTTTTATGCCGACAAAAGTTTGAAAGAAGCCTTCAATGTGTAAGCGGTGGTACAGTATACTTTTCTGCACAGTGTTACAAAAAATGTGAAGAAAACTGTTAGACAAATTAACTTCCGGAGTATGCGATTAATAAGTGTAACTTACCTAAGTACCGGTCCTTGAGGCATTGTACCTATATAGGATGCTGGCGGCATTTCCTCGTATCGCAATGATGATACGTTGTGCGAGGAAGCCACCAGCTCTTCGGTCACCAGTTACATCAACCACACGTTTAGCGATTTCTACGAAAAACTTGCGTGCGCTGGGACCCCATGGACCAGGAGTTTCGACCCCGAATGCGAATTAGTATCACTTCCTTTGCATAATATTAGCCTTGGGATCCTGCCTTTTCTTCGCATCTCCGCGATTCACTTGGCATACCAACATTTACCAAATTATTATTTGCCAACTTACATTTGGCCGAATTTTCATATGCAAATTGAAAATAATAGGCAGGAAAAAGCGGCGGCATTTAGGTTAGGTTAAGTTGGGATATGACAGTGTTACAAAAAATGTGAAGAAAACTGTTAGACAAATTAACTTCCGGAGTATGCGATTAATAAGTGTAACTTACCTAAGTACCGGTCCTTGAGGCATTGTACCTATATAGGATGCTGGCGGCATTTCCTCGTATCGCAATGATGATACGTTGTGCGAGGAAGCCACCAGCTCTTCGGTCACCAGTTACATCAACCACACGTTTAGCGATTTCTACGAAAAACTTGCGTGCGCTGGGACCCCATGGACCAGGAGTTTCGACCCCGAATGCGAATTAGTATCACTTCCTTTGCATAATATTAGCCTTGGGATCCTGCCTTTTCTTCGCATCTCCGCGATTCACTTGGCATACCAACATTTACCAAATTATTATTTGCCAACTTACATTTGGCCGAATTTTCATATGCAAATTGAAAATAATAGGCAGGAAAAAGCGGCGGCATTTAGGTTAGGTTAAGTTGGGATATGACATAATGCGAAAGATACGTCTGCGAAATTAAATACTGCAATAAGTTACTTGGGAAGTGATATTCGACAAAATGATTTTCGACGATAATTTAGAGAACCATTAGCCTTACATACAAAGAGCACTTTAGAAGCATATACTTTTAATAGTCCAAGATTAAATTGTGCCTTTCATACAAGTTTCGTATTCTACTTTTCATATCAAATATGAGAAGATAAATGGGTGTATTATCGTGTATTAATTAAATATATCTAAAACTACACTACCATTTTCCACCTGCTTCATGGATTAATGACCCACCCAGCATATGAAAATATATATAACAATTTAATTTTTTAAGCAATATGACCTTGATTGTACTGTAACAAAAAAACTCTACATTAGGTATATCACTGATTATATTATAGAAAAAGCAAATACAAACAGTTTTGAACACTATGCAAAAACAATTGACGCTCGGCCCCGCTCACCCCCGCACAGCGCTAGGGTTGCCTACAATTAGAAATATTAGATGATACCGGCGGCGGCGTGCACCGGCGGGGGCGGGATGTGTGGCCCGTCCGTGTGTCGGTACCGAAACCAGACAAAAGACAATCGACACGCGGTGAGATCCGACCGATCTGGCCTTCTGTCCCACTCAAATCATATTTAACTGTACCAATACTTTCCAATGTACCATTTCCCATACAAATTATAGATAGAAATCGATTCACACGTCGTGTCTCCACCTACCATTTGAGGGTTAAATATGACGTTACATTGTTTTGTATGTATGAGAAACTTAATTAGACAACGGTCTAACTGTCAAAACACGACATAAAGAAACGGTTTGATTACGTAATTTTGACGTTTTTGAATTTTGATTTTTTTACGTTTTTTTACGTATATTTGGGGGAGGCCTATGTCCAGCAGTGGACGTCTTTCGGCTGAAATGATGATGATGATGACGTAATTTTGATCAAATATAACACAGCGTAGGGATGTATTTTATACAGTGAGGTAACTTCATACACGGACAGCGGGTCGGCTCAGGGTTGTCAAAAACTATGCGAAAGATATTTAGTAAATTTTTGATTTAACCTGGGGGGGCGTCGCAGCCGGTTTCAACATGTGTATATTTACTGTTTATGTTAAAAAAGGCTGCCATCGCCATTTTGAATTTCTTTACTTTTGATAACCTCTCAAACCCTCTATAATCGATTTTTATCAAATCAAAAAGACTTTATGTAGCACCAATTTTCAACGAAAAAAAAAACTTTTTTACAGTCTGATTGGCAAACTAATTTCCATTTGACGCCCCTTAAAATAGACCGCCGTAGGTATTTTCATAGAAATTCGGAGGCATTTCCTCTTTTCTTTGTCTAAAAAAATGCACCCTTAAAATTTAAACAAGTAAGAAAAAACACGGTGTATAAAAATATACGATATTTTTGTGAAATCGCTAGTTAAATTATTCGTTCTCCCTCTCTCTCTTTCTCTCTGCAGCTCAAAAGACAAACCCGCGGCGGATGTCACAGTTGTCACACTGCGATTCGCACCCCACGTGTGCAAGGGGATAGCGCTATACACGCACATAGGGTTGTCTCCCTCACGTCCCGCTCAGTGAGAACACGGCGATAATCCCACGGAGCAGGTTAACTACGTTAATGACGTCTGTTATCCACATTTTCCGAGTTTTCGCACAATCGTAACTTTACAAACTAGTGTTGTGCTACTACTGGTTATCACGATAGCTAAAATATTTTTTTTTAATGTGTATTTATCATGAATACTTCTTTGTTGTTTTTAGGGTTCCGTACCTCAAAAGGAAATTACGGAACCCTTATAGGACCACTTTGTTGTCCGTCCGTCCGTCTTTTAGTCAAGACCCTTTATCTCAGGAACGCGTAGAGGTAGCAAGTTGAAATTGAAACCACATACACAGGTATGCGGTCTCTTGAAGCTAATACCAAACCTCTACGTCAACCAACCTTTGTGCAGAACCCTCGGTGGGCGAGTCCGTCTCGCAAATGGCCGGTTTTTTTATTGGAGGTATATTTATTCATCTAGAGGTATTTATTAGAAGTATCAATAAGGTACTTTATCATGTAGTTTAGATACTACATGATAATATAATACAATATAAACTTTGTACAATCGTTTACAAAATGGAGAGTACGTAAAACGTTTGAAAATTTAGAGACCAGAAGGCCTAGTATAAAAATGGTACGACATTAACTTCTCGACCGCGTTAGCGTATCGAGGGGTCAAAATATGAAAGTTGCCGGATGATTTAAATAAACGGCAAACATAATTTGAACTCTCGATACGCTAACGCGATCGAGAAGTAAGTGTCGTACAACTTTTATACTAGGCCTTCTGTTTTTCTTGTAGTTTTTTTTTGCTCCTACATTGAAAGAGCTCGTTATTCTGAGTAGGTAAAACATAAAATGTACCTACCTTAAAAAAATTGTACTTATTCTAAAATACTACAATATGAGAAATATTTAATATTATTCGAAAATATTGTTCGAAGAGTACGAAGAATTTTTAAGTCCACCATCAAACTAAACGAACATTTTACGACGCTTGTCAACAACTTAATAAACAACTTAAAAAAAGATTAGTCGTTAAACAGAACCCGCAGCACATCACTATTAGTATTGTGTCAGAACAAAAGCCAGATAGGATCAGTAACAAGATTAGCGTTTTTAAAACTATAATTTAGTGTACTTTAGCGTCTCCCACGGCTGTGTGAATGATGGAGTGATAGCATTACGTTTGTAGATTTGTTGGGTTTGTTTATAAAAATCATGTTTCGGCCAAAGGTTCTTCGGCCAAAAATCAACCGAAACTTCCGGCTGCGCCGAAATTTACAGTATCGTATTTTCGGGTCGCGTTCGATAGTTACACTTACTGTATATATTTTGAAAATAAATGTTATGACTTATGAATCATTAAGTAAAAATGTATACTAGGCCTTCAGATCAACCTAGCCCCAAACTAAGTAAAGGGATGATATACATACTTATATAGATAAATACATACATATATTTAAATATACTTAAATACGTAGGAAACAGTACTATCGCGTTTAAAATTGCACTTTTGAACGCATGTGTACTTGTTGCGTATACCAGACCTTAGCGGTTTTTAAGCTTAACGTACCTATACAATTATAGCTACCTGCAAATTATTCAACTTTAACTTATTATTAATACTATAATATTTACTTACGTTCTAAGCATAACGATAAATTATTTTAGTACCTTCTTGTAATAAAAAGCATTAAAATGTAATAAAAACCTAGTTTAATGTTTTTTATTTAATTAATTATAATGGGGTTCTGAATATTATGCGAGGTATAGTTAAAATAGTGTTAATCCGTTTTTAGGGTTTCGTACGTCTAAAGGAAAACGCGGATCCCTTATTGGATCACTTTGTTGTCAGGCTTTCCGTCTGTCTGTCTGTCAAGAATTCAATATCCTTTATCAGACTCAGTCCCGAACGAAACGCAAATGTCATTGTCACATTAATAAGCTAGAGTGATAGAGAGAGATAACTACGATACGCTTCTGAGCGTTTATCTCTCATAGAAAAAGCGAATACAAACCGATTTGAACACTACACGAAAAACAATTGGCGCTCGACAAACTCTCTTCCCCCCCCTCTCCCCCACAATTACAAATATTATATAACACTGGCTTCGTGCGCGGGGTGTGTGGGCAGCCCATGTCGGTACCGACACGACAAAAGACGATCGATTCGCTCAGAGCTCCACAGATCCGATTATGCGGTGTCTATGGAAGCGAAGTCAACATCGTAATCGTGGCCTATAAAGTTAGAAGTAGAACATGGTATCATACTAGTTACTAGAGTTATACTGGTTACTTGTATGTACATGTCTGTATGTATATGAGCGTCTGCGGCCGGTCTGCGGCTGCGCAAGCGCCATTTAGGCGGGTGTCACACAGGGCGCAAAATAGGTCTAGTTAACAAATGTGACTATTAAGTACACTCATTATCATCATCATCATTTCAGCTTAAAGACGTCCACTGCTGGACTTAGGCCTTTCCAAAGATTTCCATAATGACCGGTCCTGCGCCACCCGCATCCAGCGGACTCCTGCGACCTTCACCAGGTCATTAAGTACACTATATAGTATAAAACAAAGTCGCTTCCCGCTATCTGTATTTATGTGTGCTTAAATCTTTAAAACTACGCAACTGATTTTGATGCGGTTTTTTTAATAGAGAGAGTGATTCAAGAAGTTTATATGTATAATAATAACCCGTGGGCCGGGACGGCTCGCTAGTAAGTAAATAAATACTAGCCGCCTATTACGCCGACGAATGCAATTTATGCAAATGCCTTATAATTATATCAGTTTGTTTTGTTTTGATCACTAGTCGAACGACCGAGCGAAGCGAATGAGGTCTCTCAATATTCCCAATATACTTGGACACTCCGTCGTTTGTATGCATGTATGTTTGTTCATAACTTGAGTATCCTTTATCGGATCGTCGTGAAATTTGACAAGTGATTAGATAAGATAAATATAATTTTTGAGTTGTAATATGAGCCGAATCGGATAAAGGATTGCCGAGATATAGGGGTCGTGATTTCACATTCAGAGCGAACCACTAGTAAAAGCCTAAAGGATGATTCTCTAGCACGGGACTTAAAATCTGACAATTTCTATTGAAAGAATCACGTGATAGCCTTCGGATGTCACGTGACGCTTTCTATAGAAATTGACAGATTTTCCCGTCCCGCCCGGTCCCGCCCCGTCCTGTCCCGTTATAGTGTGAGTCATCCTTAAAGCTGTTGTAAGGCGACTTTCAATACAAACATCCAGAGGTCTCGGGTTCACATCCCAGCTCGCCCACCAAAGAGTTCGGAACTTATGTAGGTACTTACTTAGGTAGGTACCTACGAAATATCTCGAGTCTATATAACTCGAGTATTGTTGATCGGATCACATACAAAGTATTTACCGCTTAAATTCTCTAGGTGTGTCCCTCACCTTATTGACACACTAACAGCCGGACGGACGTATATGTGTCGAGAATTGCCCCCCATTAGGGACGGGACACGCTTTCTATAAATTATGCTATAAACCGCCCATATACGTACAGATTCGCCCGCCAGATCTGCCGGACGCCGGCGGACAGCCGTCAATGTATCGTAGGATATTGATACGGATACCTACATGTGACGGATAATACTGTAGGTGTGTGAGTTTGCGCCCTGTAGCCCGGGCATTAGAATACGGCTACGGTATCTCCTGCCTGTCGTAAGAGGCGACTAAAAGGGGAGTCCTCGGGGTCGTAGACGATGGTAGCTCTAAAACAAAGGGGAACCCTTAAAGGCGTGATGCAAGGGCGGCACTGGAGAGTTCTATCGAGATCCCAGAGCCACCCTAATTGAGTCGAAGAGGAAAAAGGGGGGTTTTTAGCCGGTGAGACTCCGACATAACTTCTGCACTGTCCCTGCGGTGCAGAAGTATCCATAACGGATTTTTACCCCCATAAAAAAAAGTGTGTGGCTTTATGCGGGCAGTCCACGGGCAGGTATCTGGCAGGCATATATTATCAGTATCTAATTAGCGCCATACATTTGCTGGCCATATACGATCGGGCAATCCGTCATCTCCATAGTGCCTTTGTCGGCCGGACATCAGCCAGACAAATTTCCCATACATTAATTGGCAGATCTGGCAGATATGCCCGAACGCAATTGACAGGCCTGTCAGCCAGATACAAGTTGGATCTGTGTGTTATTAGTAAAGTCTAGATGACAACTGCGGTGCCCTTCACACTAAAAAAACTACACGACAGGACGAAACTATAAAGGAAGACTCACACTACCACGGGACGATGTCACGTGACGTTCTCTATAGAATCTGACAAATATCTCGTCCCGTCCCGTTCTAGTGTGAGTGGTCCCTATAAGTTTAAGCGATCTGTTGTAATTATGATCTACCTGAAAATAACGGCTCCATAACAGTTTAATTCTCACATCCTAAAACGTAATTGGCATAGCACAAGTTGAACTCGCATACGTAAAATCCATCGCAATAAATTACATCCTAAATTATATTCATTGACGTATCGATTTTAACCTTATATTTTTATTATTTGTCAATGGGCGTTGGTAGTTTGCCACCTCACTAGTTTGATAGAAACACGTAGGACCTATAATTAAGTACCTACACGTTGATTACGCTTATTATAATAGTTTAAAAATACTCCTTAAACCGGTTAGGTTATAAATATAGTGTCATGGACAAAAAATTAAGAGGACAGACGATGTCCATATATAAAGTGGCGTTCCCTCAACGTGTAAAGCTTGTTCCTAACAATGTAAACAACCCGCCATATTGATCGTAATAACCTAACTTTTAAGTTTTTAATGAAATCTCCAAGATTGACTTATTTATCTCATGTTTAGTATGTTACGATAATACGACCGTTTCAGTAGTGAATGGTTTCAGTGGCGTTTGATGAGGTAGTGTGAAAATACAAGGAGACACAGTGACAAAACATGTGACGCCTTTTGTTTACATTGTTAGGAAGTTCCATTGACGGCGATTTTAAGTGCTTACGTTTAAGGATTGCGACTGCGCAATTCGACAGTCGCTTCCGCAAGTTAAAAACGAGCAAGATGCACTTTCGAATCGCGCAGTCGCTGTCGGCTCGTGGCCAAGTCATGGTAAGCTCAAACGTGTAACAATGTGGTTGATCTGTATTAAGGCGTAATCAATCCGTGATACTGATTAGGAAAAAAAAATACAAAAAAATAATTCCCGCCAAAAAAATTATAAAAAAAGCGTCAATATTTGCCTACTATTTCCTAATCTGTTCAGGGTGCGTAGCCAAGATGCCAATCGCTCACGCTCAGTCGCTAACGAAACGCAACTGTCAGTCACACTACTAAATAAGGAAGAGTGATAGAGAGAGGTAGCTACGATACGTTAGTAAGCGTGAGCGATTGGCATCTTGGCTACTCACGCTGGCCAGAATGTTTGTTACGCTTTATATATAAAAAAAAAACCATATCATATTTACGTAGCAGCATAAATAAAGATTGCACCCGGTCCCTGTTTATCCAGACCGACACAAATAGCTAAAAATAGAAAGAGACAAATGCAATTAAAAAGGGATACCTATTTAATCCCTGGATTAAATACCGGACCTTACTGGTTGACCAGGTGGTATAGGGTTGGGAAAAACAAATATATTTTATCGATAAATAAAAGTTGAATTTTAATCAAATGTTTAAGTATAGGATTCAGGGTTCTAATGAATTCATAAAAAAAGAATTAATTACTTAAGACTTAGATGTTTATGGATGAAATTACAGTTAACTTTATTTTTTATCAAGGTTAATTGAATTGGAACCCGTGTAAGTAATAACTATCAAGTCAAAAACAATGTATTGATAAATAATTACATAGCCACGAATAAAACCAGTGTTTTTGTTTTCATATTTGTGCTTATCAGAGACAGAGGTAAATATACTACTGTCTAATATAGTTTTCATCACACCTGCTCGTAAATGGTGATATTATATGCAAGCATACTTACACTTAAAGAGCTGTATTATTCCCATGGTTTTAAAGGATTCTCATACTACTTTACCGCCCGCCCGGAGCTCGCGGAGGACCTGCCCCGCACGCGCTCGCAGCACGCAGTCACTCCGGAGTACTGTGGACTGTGCAACTACACTACCGCTTATCATTATTGTTTCTTTACCTGTATAGAGTTTATTTTTTTCCTCGCAAATTGTGTGTACCACGGGCAGTAAGGGCATTACTAACTCGGGTCATTTAAAGCCCTCCGCCTACGGCGTCGGGCTTCAATAGACCCTCGTAAGTAATGCCCTTCTTACCGCCCTAGATGCACAATGTACTAATATATATCTGTGTAATATAGTTAAATTTATAAATAAATATTTATATATTGCAAGAAAAAAACAGTCATATCCATGAAATACTACCGGCCTCCTAGCCTTGTTGGTAGAGTGACCCTGCCTACAAAGCAGGAGGTCCCGGTTTCGAATCCTGGTCAAGGCATTTATATGTGTGTTTATCACGAATATTTGTTCCTGAGTTATGGATGTTTTATATGTATATAAGTATTTATATGTATCTATCTATTATATATCGTCGTCTAGTACCCACAACACAAGCCTTATTGAGCTTACCGTGGGACTAGGTCGATTTGTGTAAGATTGTCCCGGTATATTTATTTTTTGTTTTAAATACTGCAACTCTCTAAAACAATATTATTTAACTCGTTTTTTCTTGTTTACAGGTAAACGCTTTAATGCTGCGCCAATATATTGATTCAATTAAAGCTAAGTTATACGCGCATGTGAACCCACAACACAAGCCTTATTAACCCTATAACCCTTGGAGCTCCAGGCGTCCATAGGCTACGGTGACCGCTTTCCATCAGGCGGGCCGTATGCTTGTTTGCCACCGACGTGGAGTATATAAAGAAAAGCCAATGACCACCCTTATTGAAAGGAAGGGCTATAATTAAGCAGCAGGCATCTACATACAGCAACATAGCACCCTTCCCTTAACATCAGTAGCCTTTGTGTCATTGGGATAGGGGTGACAAATTGTAAATTTAACAGTGTTGGAGATGGTATATCCGTATGTATGTATGTACCATAGTATTGTACCTTGTAGTAGTGTACCACAAACATTAAGTAAATTCACGGTTCTGAAAAACAGGACACACTTAAAGTTATCGATAGCCGTCCCTTCCCTAAAAGGACATACCAGTTCTCCTTTTTATAACCAGCCATGGTAATGTACCCCTGTTCTTACCCTGACACACTTAAAATATGTGTTGAGTATCTTTATGGGTGCCTCTTACTTGCGGTACACGCCATTTTGATTCCTATCACCGCATGTTACGGGTTAAATTATTTGTGGATTTGAGCTGTTTTGGTTGGTACAGAAATAGGTTTTAAGGGCGTGTATAAACTGTCTGGAGGCACAAACTAGTCATGTCGTTCTAAATGGTAGGTAATTAGCGTTTTATAGATGCTATTTTGCGTAGTTTAAAAATGGGTGTATCGAGTGATAATGATTATTCGGAAAAAAGGTTTCCTTTTTTCAATACAGATAGAGATAGTTGAGGGGATGGAGAGTAAGAGTGAAGATAGGCTACTTTTTGTCTCTTAATTGTTATTACGAGCATTTAACTTCAACCTAAGAATGTATATATAGTTTTTCATTGCACTTCGCAATTTTAAATTTATCGGCAATATAGTTTTTTTACAATACCTACTGATAACGTCACAATGAAACCGCACCGCGCAATTGTACAGTGTTAATGTCATTTCATTAATTTTCATTTAACATTATAATAAATATTACAGGAAAAATATATTACTGAGGATAGAGTCAGTAATATATGTTTCCTGTAATATTTTTTTTTAAGTAAACTTTTCTGAACAGATTGAGATTTAGCCGCCTAAGGTTGTTTTTTTTTAATATGATATCATGCTGTAGGTAAGTACCGACTTTTAAATAAAGTAAAAAAACGGTTTATGTAATAAATAAATATCAAGGAACAATAAACTCGCATACTAACTCTATGCCGTCCAAACGAGTGACCCAATCTGTCTAGACATGGGATTGACGTCAAATTTCTACTTCTAGGTGCAACTCAAAATTTGTACAGAACCCTCGGTGCGTGAGTCCAACTCGCATTTGGCCGAGTGTAAGGGTTCCGTACCTCAAAAGGAAAAAACGGAACCCTTATAGGAGGAATTACTACTTCGTCTACTCCGAGCTCCGTCTGGTTTAATACTCAAAGGATTGTTATGTGAGTAATCTCTGGCGGTTACAGATTCCTAAGAATACGTTCGCTTCTGTTCCTTTTTCAAACGGTCCGTTTTTGTTCCTTTTTCAAATCGCAACAGTTACTATGACGTCACCCATTGACTGTCGCGTCACGTACAACCAGTAACAACCTAAACTGGCCACTATTCGACTTTATGTCATCGCAATAAGGTTCACAAATGGTTAGTCATCAGTTGGCGGTCGTACGTCGCCGGACGCTGTAACGGATCACTTGATCAAATTATAAAACGATGTATTTTGTTTGAAACACAATGGCGGTTAGGACCTTTTTGATTGTAGTGTTAGGATGTTCTGATTGCTCTAGACACGAATGAGTCCGTCTGAAGTAGATTTATTTTTTGCTAGGAAGTGCGTTAGGGCCCAACTAAGTTACTCGTAAATTTGCATTGATTTTGATAGAGTCCCTGTGCTAAGTTTCCTAGATTTTTATAGCGCAGACTGTGAAAGTGTTCAGTAAACGTCATAACTTCATAGAAATTTGACGTTTAAAATAACACTTTAAAAGTTTGATAGTTAATTTGCTTCGAAGAGATAACGAAAATAGAAAGAGAAGAAAACATCGTGAGGAAACCGGACCCATTCCAATAAGTCCTAGTTTACCCGGGATGGAAGGTCAGATGGCAGTCGCTTACGTAAAACTAGCGGCTACGCCAAATCTTAGGATTATGGGTGACTCACACTAGAACGGGACAGAGGGTGGGACGGGACGATCTCTCAGTTTCTATAGTAAACGTCACGTGACATCCGAGGGCTCCGAGCTATCACGTGTTCTTCCTATGGAAATTGACAGATCGTCTCGTACCGTCCCGTCCTGTCCAAAGAAAACCCCAGGTTCACTGAGCCGGGAAAACACTAGGAAGGATATGAAAAGTAGTGTGTATAGATAACGGACGCATCTTTTACATTACCCTCCAACGGCAAATTCCTTTACTGTAGAAATAGCCATATTCAAAGGAATTCCCTTTGTTTCTGACCACAACGTAAATATAGCGGGACTGACACATCTCAGGGCTTATCGACGGCATTCCAAGTATTCCGACTGGATTCGATAGGTTTGAAATTAACTTTAGAACGGATTGATGGCGTTTATTAACACCATGACCCTAGGTTCGATATGGTTGTTTTGTATTAAGCAGAGTCGTGAACGAAAGTTGCGAACGAAATGTCCTATACAAAGGACGTCCGCGCCCAATTAAGTTGTTCTATGCAAAGCACATAACACTTAGTGAGCCATTCAAAGTAAAAAAAAATCGGTATGTTAAACAGCAATAATACAAAAATACGAGTAGTATATAGAAATAAATCAATGTTAATTACAAAATCAAAAATCAAGCACTTAGGCAGATTTCTTCCAAATGTTCTTATGCCTTCTGCCGAGCGCATTTTGCAAATTGTATATTTTGTTTCAAGATTATTGCGTAGGTACCTAAATACCTATTAGTATTAATTTAAGAAAAGTTTATTAGGGTTACCATTGAAAAATACTCCGCAATTTTTTATTTCCTATATCCTTTCTAAAGGAAGTATGTAGGCAGGAGGTTATAAAAGCGAACAAATCAATTAGTGCGATTGGTTCGTCAGTAACATTATGAAAAAGTTTCCTAAATAACCTACAAACGCGCAAACACTTTAGTATAGAAATTTGCATCCTTTGTGTAGTCTATAGGACCTTCAACGCCATTCTTGTGATACCATCTCGGCATCCGTAAGATGTGTCCATTGTTAAGAATTAGACATTTTATCTACTGACTGGATTCCCCTTTTGTATTATGCGGAGAGACAATATTTTACGCTTAGAGTTCCTAACGTGATAAAGGATGGTACAAGGCATTGGAGGAAGACCACATTGCTTTGTTTAAATACTCAATGCAAGATTGTCCCGTCCCGTTCTAGTACCTTGTTAGTTAGTACCATGAAAATCGAACGTTCGAACGATTTTAATTAGAAAACTCCCGTGAGTATCAGACATATTAAAATTCTCATAGCGGATTACTCACGTCAGTAAAGTCGAAAATAGCTCGACATGTTTCGGAACAGTCCATGTCCCTTATTCATGATTCATGCGTCTAGCCGCGGCGGCTGCTCTACGCACACTGCGAGCCCCAGCGCGGTCAGCTCTCGACTGACTCTGCGCCGTTGCGTCGACCTAATTGCTTATTCGAGTGGTTAGTTTTTCCGCCAATGCTATCTACTAGGGTCCTCTTTAGGCT
This sequence comes from Lathronympha strigana, assembly GCA_949128165.1. Lineage (NCBI taxonomy): Eukaryota > Metazoa > Arthropoda > Insecta > Lepidoptera > Tortricidae > Lathronympha > Lathronympha strigana. The sequence continues at coordinate 7,029,823 of OX421926.1, read as the reverse complement.
CTAGTTTTTTTACGGAAGCGACTGCCATCTAACCTTCCCAGCCAGAGGGTAAACTAGGCCTTATTGAGATTAATTAGTCCGGTTTCCGGTACCATAATTTCTTCTAGTTAGTTAGCCAGTCAAATATATACACATTTTTTTAATACTACGGCGGTGGCAAACAAGTATACGGCCCGCCTGATGGAAAACGGTCACCGTAGCCTATGGACGCCTGCAACTCCAGGGGGGTCACATGCGCGTTGTCGACCCATTAAAATCTTGTACACTTATTTTTTTAAGAACCCCATACTGTAATCTTTCGGGAAAGCCTCGGCAGAGAGCTCATTCCACAGCGAAGCGTCTGCGGGAGGGAATTCCTCTGAAACCGCACAGTGGGTGACCATTTTGGTTGCAAGGTGTGGATGAGCGCCCTGTCGATGGCGAGCGGTGCGATGGTGAAAAGTGGACGTTGGCATCATGTCAAAAATGACTTATTTAGACCTAAAGTACCTCTATACTACCTAAAACCATAGTACAATTCTAAGTTTACTTGTTTTGAATGGTTAATATCAGTTCGGCAACACCAGACGGTATTTGGAGATTTTTAAAAATTTTGCGTATACGTTTTTAGATAGTGGTAATTACTTTTTTTCTTTCAATTAAGACCAATCCGATCCGAAGCGGGATCGATTATATATATTATTATCGATTTATATATATTTCTATAGAAAATGTCACGTGACCTCCGAGGGCTACGACTACGAGCTATCACGTGATTATTTCAATGGAAACTGACAGATCGTCCCGGATTGGTTCGGATCGGAATGGAGTCATCCTTTATTTTTCGAAGACATGACAGAAATAAAGATAATGAAGTGGTTTTATAAGGCCTACTAGGCCGTTATTAGGCTACTAACTAGCCTAGTTGGTAGTGACCCTGCCTACGAAGCAGGAGGTCCCGGGTTCGAATCCTGGTCAGAACATTTATTCGTGTGTTTATTACGAACATTTGTTCCTGAGTTATGGATGTTTTATAAATAATTAGGTATATGTATCTGTCTATTATATATAGTATATCGTCGCCTAGTACCCACAACACAAGCCTTATTGAGCTTACCGTGGGACTAGGTCGATTTGTGTAAGACTGTCCCATAATATTTATTTATTTATTACGGAATCTAAAAATAATAATAATCTTAAAATCATCCATAACAAGAACAAATATTCATGATCACACAAAGCACCCTTTATTCAGCCATTACCAGGAATAAATCCCGGAACTTGCAGCTTCCAAGACAGGGTCCTAGGGGGCGGTGAATACCACAAAAACACAATTAATACTTATAATGGTCACTTGAACTTTCCCATGATTTCCCCGTATCGGAACAATGGACATTTTGAAATTAGCATTTTCAATGCACATGCATTAAAATGCTTCTCAGTAGCAAATATCGTGAATGTGCTTTGCACGTAGTTATTATGCATTGCATATTGATTTGTGTTTTTATTAGCATTAAGACGGAAAGACTTTGTATTAGTTCACAATCAGTGGGGAAAAGTTCAGTGATGTAAAATGTATGCTCGATGTGGCTAATTCCATCATAGGGATTAGTCCGTCTAATGCTCGTCAGCTTTGAATAAGCACAGTGTGCTTACCATGAGTTGTATTTTATTGCGACTGCGGCATCCGAAGACAAACTTAGCTTAGTCGGATTCTACTTTAGCCTTATCCCACACCCTGCGCAAACGCCGAAGTCTTTGTCCATCGCATCTCCTGAATCTGGCCAATAAGGAAATAGCCATGTTGGGAAAATGCCTTTAATTGCCATCGATATAATCTTTAAACTTACACAAATACGTACATAGTAGTTTATGCAACAGTGATATAATAAGTTTTAAGAACCAATTATGAGCTGTTGCATACGCTAGTTTATCTACGACAGCTAAAATAGCGAAAAAAGCAAAATCTCGAAAGGTGGCAGAATGTGGAAAACGTCCTTTGCTCACTATATAAATTAAAAAAAAAAACAACAGTCCTAATATATTGTATGAAATCCATATGAGTAGTGTCCTTATGGAATAGAGAATGTTATAATGTATACTTTTTTAATATCGCTGTCAGTCATCTAATTGACAGATAGAAGTACTGGGGTGGAAAAAAGTAGATAGGCTGTTGGCACTTACGAAACGTCAAGTTCCAAAGAATACTCTATGAAAAAGATTAGCAACAGGGTGCGTAGCCAAGATGCCAATCGCTCACGCTCAGTCGCTAACGAAACGCAACTGTCATTGTCACACTAGTAAGGAAGAGTGATAGAGAAAGGTAGCTGCGGTACGTTACTAAGCGTGAGCGATTGGCATCTTGGCTACGCACGCTGATGCACTTTTATGGCGTAATTTTTTTCGGCTGATTGGAAAACACTACTTCTATGGATTTTCATACAATATACAGCACTGATGTTTTTTTTTAATTTCTATAGTGGGCATACGAAATCTTCCACATTCTGCCACCTTTCTAAAAAATTACGCTGTCGTAGAAAACTAGCGTATGCAACAGCTCATAATATAATTCGTCTCGTTTTGTAACGGCGACCCTCAAGTTTTAAGAACCCTTATTATATCACTGTTGCATAAGTCAATGCCTAAACTGAATCGCGTTAAGACGTCCTGGTAAGGCCCCAGTTGTATGGCAGTTGTTGGCCCCAGCGCTCCAAAGGCGAAGGAATGAGGATATTAACACACGCTCGAAAATTGAAACCTAACGACTGTTTGGTAAAAACAAAGGAAGGCTTTCCTTGTGTGTGTGTGGTAAACATACCTACATACATTAATACTCTCTATATCCAGATCTGCGGTCACGCCCGGCGAAGCCGCGACGCGTACGTAACTAGTACCTCTTGAACCGAGAAATGCTCCATAAAAACCACACTTCCGACAAATCGGACGATTTATCCTAAATCGCATACAACTCGTGGTTTCCTCAATCGAAACTCGAACGTATTCTTAAGAGTTAAAGGTGGATTTTTCATTGATGGTTTTGTGGAGTTAAGTCGAAGTTGTTTGTAGATTAGAAATGTTCTTTTAATGCTGATATCAAGATTTGTTGGCGCATTAGTATGTAATAATTAGGGCTTGTGATATACGTGTTACACGCGGAACCGTAGCTACGTAGCCTTAGCACCGGCGGTGCTAAGATCCCGTACTACACGGTCACGTCAAAGATACGTATCCGTTTCTGGATTCGGCTACGTTCCCGCGAATCTCGGCTTCGGCTCCGCTCGGCTTCTTTTAATACACATCTTTTACAATTTGTACTGGTCTATTATTTTTGCCTCCAACATAATATTTGCATCTAATTATTTTTGATCTCTTAAATTTTTATTTAAAATGCAAAAGTATGGAAACTGAAATTAAAAACTCGCCCCTTGCATTACATTCGGGGGTTTAATAACACGCATAAAATCTACACTTAACGTCACGGTCACGACTGGATCCGATCTACGTATAAATAAGATACGTATCTCCGTGTACACGTAGCTACGTATCTTAATTACACGTAGCCGAATCACACGGAGCAAACGGAGCGCATCTCCGTTGCCGAGTAACACAGCAACGGAGATTCGGCTACGGGTTCACGAAACACGGTCACGACCAGGAGCACTAGTAATAATGTTTTGGTAATAGCAGGTTTAGCGTGCGTACATAATTTTAGGTTTAAATACCGTAAAATTTTATTATTCAAAAATATTATACCACATTAAAAAATTGTTTTTGTCAAAAATAATTATGTGACTGTACATAATGAAGGGCAACACGATTGTTTTAATGCACAACTATGTACAGTTGCATACACTACTTTATCTACCCACATATCATAAGCCTCATAATGCGTTCAGAGCCGAATGTTTTTTCCTACTTTGTCTAATCAGAATATGACACTAAACTAGTTACTTGGTAAGAGTGTGCGACTTTCAATCCGAAGGTCGCAGGTTCAAATCCCGGCTTGTACCTTTGAGTTATTCCGAACTTATGTACAAAAAATCATTTGATATTTACCAATCGCTTTTCGGTGAAGGAAACAACGTGAGGAAACCGGCTAATCCCAATAAGGCCCAGATTACCCTCTGGGTTTGAAGGTCAGATGACAGTCGCTTTCGTAAAACTAGAACCTACGCCAAATCTTGGCATTAATTGCCAAAGCGGGCCCCAAACTAGGAAGAAAAACGCCAGGACAAATACCTCTCAGATGGGACCTATACTTTTTCATTAGTAAAGAGCAACAATCACACCCACCGCTGAACAGGTACCAGGCGCCCATATTAATTAATAATGATATTATGGCATACTAACTAGAGAAATGTCGTCGCTCTGCTAATTGCAAACTTATTTCAGGCTTCGCGCTAGGTGACCGCGATTTCTTTTGTATGCTCGTTCTAGTACCAGTTGAGATGGTCAGCAAAACTCAAACCGAAGAAGGATTCTTGCGGACTGCTGACTATCCGATTTCTCTCCTGACCAAAGTTTTTGGCTGACCATTTCATTACCAGTTGAAAACTTAAAGTATAAGAAACTAATAGCTGTAGTAGTTCTCATGGCTCATTATTTTAGTGGCTACCATGATTAGGTGCCGGTTCGATGCTCGTTCCAGGCCGTCGCGTGCGCAGACCGCGCATAATGAGCGGCGGTTAGCGAGCGCGCGAGGTGCTCGAAAATATGTGTACACGTCTGTGGTAAAACTGGGAAAGATGGTGGAATGAGGTTAATCACCCCAGGGACAATATTTAAATCAAGAATAGAATAGAATAACGGTTATTCGGGACGCTTAAAGGATGACTCACCAATCCGATCCGGGATGGTCTGTCAGTTTGACGGAATCACGTGATAGCTCGGAGCCCTCGGAGGTCACGTGACGTTGTCTATCACTTAGTACTAGGCGACGTAATAGCGTGACTTTGTTGCGTCGTCTGAACCAGCGGCGTGGGATTCGGCAGGTTGCCCCGGAACCGCCGAAACACGACGCCCTTCGGCCAGAAGTCTGCGCTCGCGATGGCGTCCTGCAGCGGCCGCGGTACGCGCACCACAAACGAGCTGAAGTGCACGTAGTGGCGCGACTGCAGCTGCTGCACCCTCAGCGTATAGCCAGTCAACAAACAATAGCGTCAACGAAAAGGTTTCTACTTAGTAATCAATTAGTACTAGTATTGTCAACTGAAACACTTAGTAAAAAAACAAAATACCAAATTGCGTTTTCTCAAAAAAAAAGTTTTATTTAATTTAATGCGTTCGACAAAGGTATTTTTTTACCTGTAATTGTCGAGCGAAAAACACGCTGCCCGTAAATTGTCTACTTCCTTCCGTCGCACTATACTTACTTAAATAACAAATGTTAAGTTTGTAACGGTTTACAAAACCGAACTCCATGTCCATGAGTTCGATATCAATATCTCTATATATTTATTTACAAATATAACTAACAAAATATATACAGTAACTAACTTACCTACCTACCTCTACCAGCCGTCCTTGAGGCATTGGACCTAGGATGCTGGCGGCATTTCCTCGTTGTATCGCAATGCTGATACGTTGTGCGAGGAAGCCACCAGCGCTTCGGTCACCAGTTACATTAACCAGAAGACGTTTCGCGATTTCTACATAAGTACATATGGTAATATGGTGTTTATAATGGATTTTTTCAGTCCTCCGGCCGGTAAGCGCCACTTTACGCAAAACTAAATTGCCGCCTGCCGGCTCCGTCGGGCTGAAAAATTGTATACAAACCTCGGCCGGTAAATGGGAAAGCCTCGGATCACATGTTAGTCGACCTCGGCTTCGCCTCGGCCGACAATTACATGGAATCCGAGGCATTTCCCACTTAAACGGCCTTGGTATGTAATGTACTATTACTATTTGAAATATCTTAGGTACATGTAGAATACAATTAACATGCACTTTATTATAAAACCGCTATATTCGCGTGCATGCATTCAAGCATGCAAACTAAGCATTATATTCACTGACACGGCCTGTGATGTAAGGTTGAGGTCGAATGACACAACCGTGCTTGGATCTATTATATTGAAGTAGGTACAGTCAACCAATAGGTATTTGAAAAATAATGAGGGTTTTCTAAAACAGTTTTTGATAACATTAATTATTTCGGAAACAATCGCTCCAGAAGTTACCCCCGAAAACAATACGATAGGTATTTGAAAAATAATGAGGGTTTTCTAAAACAGTTTTTGATAACATTAATTATTTCGGAAACAATCGCTCCAGAAGTTACCCCCGAAAACCCAACATACATAACCCGTCTAGTTTGTATAAATTAGTAACCTAATTTCCCGAGAGATGGCGCGGTACCGTTGTCTACTTCGCGCTGTTAAGATTTTTCCTGAGTTGATGGGGTCGGGACGGGTGTGATCGAAAGTATCATCGAATTTTTAATTATTATAAGCATATTGAGCATGGTATCTATTTAAACACTTTTTAAGGTTGCCTATTGTGACGGACGGTAAATTACGGAACCCTACACTGAGTTTCTCTCGGTTTTTATTAAGAAAATCGTTATTATACCCACAGATAATACTGTATTTATGTTAAGGGATGACTCGCACCACTAGAACGGGACGGGACGGGGCGGTTCGGGAAAATCTGTCAGTTTCTATAGAAAACGTCACGTGACATCTTTGGGCTCCGAGCTATCACGTGATTCTTTCTATAGAAACTGACAGATCGTCCCGTCCCGCCCCGTCCTATTGTTATTCATCCTTAAAAGGTATTGTTTTTCTTAGATTTCGTTCCATAAATCCACATTTTTGATTATCTGAACTAAGATATAAAATAATCGAAGTTCGGACGCTAAATCCATATATAAACTGGTCGCGTTAGGATTAAGTAGAAGATAAGATTATTTGTAATTCTTTTAGAGCGACATCGTCACAGAAGTGACAAAGCTCTTTAAATAAAGATTTAAAAAAAAACTGTAGTGACAAATTAGGTAGGTAACTATTCTTTCTAGCGTTTTCCACGGGTCATCCCGGGAGCCTGGGGTCCGCTTCGGCAACTAATCCCAAGATTTGGCATAGGCGCTAGTTTTACGAAAGTGACTGCCATCTGACCTTCCAACCTGGGTTAACTAGGCCTTATTAGGATTAGTTCTTTGGTGTTTTCCTTTTATTTAGATATTTCATACATAACTTGGAAAAAACTCATTGGTTGGGCTGGGTTTGAACCCGCGACCTTCTGATTGAAAGACGCCCGCTCTAACCGCTGAACCACCAACTCTGAGTAACATTTACTAAATTATTTCCAAATTGTCCACAGGTTCAGAATCCAGGATAGAATGCACTCCAGAAGTGATGAAGGTCACAGTACCCATGGATGGCGACCGACAGCTCTCGTACTTGGACCAACTCAAAGGTAAGATAACATAAGATAAGTGAAGCTAAAGGAAAACAATATAAACTGTGATTAAATATTAAGGTTACACAATATTACAATAGCCATATTTAACATATTTGTAACAACGCCAACTCGGGTCGAATAATACCAACTCACCCCTCTACCATCCCTCGTCTCCCCATTCATGTCCCGACTATCCTCTCAATGCCTACTCATCCCGTTTTCCGGTACATACCGTAATATGCGCCAACATTGGCACCATGGATATCTTTGCCCACATCTTTTTTTTAGACCATCACCGGAAAATAACAATCGTCATTTTTATGGTGGGCATTTTTAATATTGGCATTTACAGGTTTCATTACTGTGTTTCATTACCCAATTTCTTTAATCGTATGGCGAATTTACACATTGTAGGCAATTCATTATAAGTCGACATCCAGGTCGCGCAACAAGTCGATCGCGTCAGATGTCAGGTTAGTGTAGATGTAGAGGTCCTCCGGGTCTTGATATCTCCGCTTTGGGCATGGTTCCACTATATGCCGGACTGTTTGATCTTCTAGACCACAATCATATAGCGGACTCTCGTTCCATCCCCATTTGTACAGCATGTAATTGCACCTTCCGTGGCCCGTGCGTATTCTGTTAAGGCGGCACCAGTACTTCCTCTGAAGCGAGAAGCCCTTTGGCTTCTGAGAAGGGCCCAATTGTCCCATCTCACTCAGTTCCTATCCCTCCTAACCCTAATTATGGGGTGGGCTGGGATTTCGTTTTGTTGTTTCGTTTCGTTTTTGTCGTAAATTCATTGAAATCAGATAGATTATCATTAAAAACTAAATTTCATACAATCGAAACACTTAAAAAAAAATTACGCGCCACATAAATATCGATTTTATCGGGGTTTAAACTCCCATTTTACGATACGGATAAATGTTATGAACTACCTTTTGAACAGCGGTTTAAATCCCGGTCAAACTTTAATGAACGCCTGTCAAACCTCCGTCAACGTCAAATTAATTACAATTAAACCAAAGATTTATTTTAATAAATCCATCCTTTGTGGTTAAACTTAAGGAATCAATTATTACAGGCATTACAGCGAAATTAAATTCTGTTTAAAGCTTCGAGCAATACGGGCGTCAGCAAAGCGACATGTTACCGTACTTTTCCCCTCACTTTTACTTTTTGTCAATTATGCAAACGCACGTCTCACACATTACATACAAAAACCCATCTAAGTATTTTTACCCACCCATTTAAGTAGTAAAAGTTTTTAAGAGAGGTATGGGCACAGCGGATGCATATCGTTTAGTGTGGTAGGCCAGAGCACAACGTATGTCGTCTCGCTCAAATCTGGAGCAGAGCCCATCTGGGGAAGTACCTCCACCTTAGAGAAAACCGCAGTTTAATAACACTTGACTCTACTCATAGTGTTGTGTTTCTCTTGGTGAGTAAAGTCGCCAGAGCTCCAAGAGGATTCACTGTGTTGGCAGCTGTGGACCCACGGAGCAAAGCTTGCCCCTTTAGCTATCAACACAGCGAATCCTCCTTTTTTTAAGGGGTCGGCAACGTGAATGTTACACCCCTGGAGTTGCAGGCGTCCATAGGCTACGGTGACCGCTTATCATCAGGCGGGCCGTAAGCTTGTTTTGTTTGTCACCGTCGTAGTATTTAAAAACAAAACACATTTATTTTCAAAATATATACAGTAAGTGTAACTTACTTACCTCTACCTCTTAAATCATTTAATAGGTCCTTGAGGCATTGTATCTAGGATGCTGGCGGCTTTTTCTCATATGGCAATGCTGATCAAAGTTTGAACACAATTTTAAGTTAAATTAGCAATTCAACTGTGGTTACCTGGTTACTGGTTACAAATTCAGTAGGTAAAGGGGACAAACCACATTTCAATTTCAACGACATGCGCCAATGAATAACCGAGTAACGAAAAACCACATAAGTAAAGGTAATATTCCAGTTTCGACAGCGTTATCGCCACTAAGTTACAATCGGCGTAGTCAACTTGTGACAGAAAGTGTGATTTTCCTCTGATGATGATGTAACAGACTACAATGTTGTCAGCATTCGAAGATATCATTTTTTTATTCTTACAGTAGTTTTATATATATGCAGTAATGACAATAGAGGCACGTATATAGAATAGAATAGAGTCAGAACCACGTTTTGTCGTCCAAACAAATGAACTGTCAATCTTTAAATTGTTATTTTAAACGTCAAACTTCTATGAAATTATGACGTTTACTTAACACTTTCACAGTCTGTGCTATCAAAATTTAGGAAACTTAGCATAGAACGATTGCGGATTTGTATCTTCATCTCTGTCACACTTACGTATTAGAGTGACAAAGAGTTTATTCCATTTTCGATGTTCGTGGTAAGCATACTGAACAAGAAAAAAAAAGTTCTTTTATGATTCAATAGCAATAAGGTCGAAAACTAGATAGATGTTTGGAGCTCGCTTATCAAAAAATGGTAAAACAGCTATTAGAAAATGGTGGATATTTCATAAACTGACCACAATTTTAGTAATTTTTTTCAAATTGAAATTATCTCTTAATTTTTGTATTAAGACGTACAAATGTTTTTGTAACTATGAAAAGTCATGGACAAATTTATATACCGGGCTCTTAACGCGAGTCAATTTGCCGCTAGTGGAACGTGCGCCTGTCGCGAACATTTCAAACGTCACTTTGACAATTCTTTCATATGGACCCAAGACCCACGCATGACTGGCGCCGCGACAATACGGTAGCCCCCATTGCACCTTGTTTTTACCAACTACTTTGCAACGTTTTTGAAAACTTATGTTTTTTGCAACAATATTTACAGCCGACATCGTTGTCAAAACTGGAATCGAACCTTAACAAAAAACCACAATTCTGAATCCCCGAACAACATAGTTCATTTGACATTTGACAGTTAAATTCTCGACATATACGTGAATACTGAACCAGCTTCAGACTGTGTGACTTCTAAAATCGCGTCTGGTCACCTGGTGGGTATCCTGTCTCGAACTTAACTTAATAAAATATTTATCAAATTCGTCATACATATGCAAAAACTTTTTCGACTTAAAGTTGAAGTTTTCGAGCAAGAGAAATGAAAACAAACATGTACAGTCAACCAATTGGAACCCTAGGCCACTCTAGAACCATGTCATAGTGACGTTATAAATCAGGTTGTAGGAAATCTCTTAGTCGTTGTCATTATGACATGGTTCTAGAGTGGCCTAGGGTTCCAATTGGTTGACTGTACCTAGATGAAATGAGAATCTTTTTTTTAAGACATAACAATTAGCTGGCATTACCTGTTTTATTGTTTATTCAGCTGGTTATTAAATAATCGAGGTCAGTGGCACGATTATTGATTACATACGTAATGCATAATTATTATTTAAGGGCTAGATTCAACTTGTTTTTATTTCAGCCTCTGATATGACTATCATAAGGTGGTTTTGCATTAGTCGATGACATTATTTCCAGATGAATTTGTAACTGCTTTCTTGCATTTTAGGCCCGTTCTACCCTTTAAAAACGGCAAATTAACTTAAAATATATTATAATATGACCACAGAATAAGTAATAGTACTAAACTCTCTTTCCTACATTTCACGTTTAGTTTGTCAAGCATGCAAATGTCAAGATAACATTAACACTAGGGTTGTCACCATGCTGTCAGGTGCGTATGGTGATGCAACATTTGTATAAACACAACTAAATAAGAACAAAATATTATTATTTTTACTATAAGAACACGTTTTTATTGATTATTTATTAGTATTAGCATTCATTTGTCTAAGTATACGGTATATTTGTGTAGTATGCGGTGTTTGAAATAGAAATATATCTAAACGCACCCGTGAGGAAATGCGTGTTGCGCGAACCCTGGCAGTTTATGCCGCCTATGGGCGGATGTTTTTGTGTCAACGTAAAAGGCTGAGTGACAACCCCCTAATATGACTTACGATAGTTTAAAATCGATAAAAACATTCGAACACGATTTTACACTTCGATATGAAATAGGGATGACGACTAGGTTGAAAAACTATCGTTCTAATTAGCCCGTTAGTTAGATTATCTAAAATGACACGTATTTTTTCCTTTTTCAATTTAACTAAAATTGACGAAGATAAAGAGCATCAAAGTTCCGGGGTGGGGGCTGGTGACGTCACTAGGGGAGACCGAGGGGTTTTGAAACAAAGGTGATTTGAAACAACGTCCATTTCTCGGAACTTATAACCGTTAGCGAGTTGGCAACAATGCTGGTTATACGCGCCCATCCGCCAGGGGGCCCCTCAGTGTGCGTCCTTGGCGCGAGGCGCGCGGTTGTCGAGTTCCAGCGCCGGTGTGTAAAAAAATACGAAAATTAAGTAAGTTTTACTCGCTTTTTAAACTACTAATGATTTTTCTGTGTGTCAATGTTTGGGCTTGTGTTATGTATGTTTCGAAAGCTTATTAACTAAATAATTGAATAAATAGTGATGTTGCAAGTATTTTGTCATGGTTTGCGTTTACGTTGAAATTTTATAACGGTTGGGAGGATTTTTGTCATTTTTGTTGCTAAGCGGATTTGAAACAAGCTGTTTCAACTCACCTTAGTACAAATTAGTAGGTACCTATGGCTGATGTTGGTGTAAGTTTAAGTTTGGTTCTGGATTTTTTTGTTCTAGCATGCCTACAGAGTACAAAAGCAAAACAGACAGGGGGATGGCGAGCCGAGAGATATATGATTCTGATCTCAGTTAAAAATAGTGTAATAACGGTTTAAGTTTAACGGTGATTTTTAAAATATGTTTAACTGGTTCTAAATTTAGTAGAGAGTAGTTAGAAGTTGTATTTTTATTTCCTATTTTTATTTTCTTAATAAATACATTTCAATTATAAAATGTTTTTTAATAAATAACCCTAAAAAACCCCAATTCACAAACTGTTTCAAATCTCCTTGACGTCTGTTTCAAATCACCTCGGTATTAGGGGAGTTGAAACAAAATGACTTGTCCCGTTTAAGTTGATTTTTCGTAAAAGTATTTATACTTAAACTTTCATTATTAGTCTTATATAAAAGTGAAAGCTATAAGCTATCGATTGGCACTACTCTTGTATGATTCTACGTCTTAGGTTTTAGTACACGACACAAAATGTAAAAATTGTTTCAACTCCCCTAGGTCTCCCCTACTAGGTAAGCATTGTACCTAATAGTGACGTTACGCGAAACTTTAATGTACTGTAATTTCGTCATTTTTGATTTGACGAACAGTAGAAAAAATACGTGTACAATATTTTTTAATTATGTAAAAGACGGACAAAATAGATTTTTTTAGTCGTCTAGCTAGCCTATTATGGTCTTATGCAGATTTTTTTTCAAAAATAATCATATCGATATTAAAGACCTAGAATTACTGAGTTCCCGTACAATGCCACTGGCTGCCGCCATGTCACCACATCGCCATTCAGCCGTCACTCTTGGGTGTAAGCGTTTCAACGACATAGGCTAAGAGCTAGCTCCGGTATTTTTTTATGAGAAAGGTAACAAACGAGCAGACGAGCCGCCTGATGGGAAACGGTCATCGCCGCCCATGGACATAAGCAACATCGGAAGAGCCACTCATGCATTGTTGACCTTTGAAATGATTGGAATATACATTTTATACTGGCTGATTATATAACTGTCATAGACAGTACTTTAGTTTTAAATGTTAGTTCCAAATTTGTCTGTGTGGCAGTAGTAGTCTCGCGGTTGACGTTTCGGTCGTTGTACACGTTTTTTACTTACCAGTTGTGTTCGAAATATATTTTATTAATATTTACGAAAGTATTCTTGTTTCTTTATAATCCGTAATAGGAATGACCAACGTTTTACAGATATCTGGATTTTTATAATCCCCGGATTCTGTAACCCATACACGTCTGTAATACCAGTAATAATGATACTCACAATTGTCACACTTGTATCCGTGGTAAAATTGGGGCCAGGCGTCTGGCAGTTGATAAATATCTAGATTTGACAGCGCTCCCACGATATCAGCGGCCGCCATGTCACCACGCCGCCATTTAGGCGTCACTCTTAGGTGTAAGTATTTCAAAGCCATAGGCTTAGAGCTAGAATCGGGAATGGTTAAAGATTTGGACAGGAAAGAAGCTAGACTTCGATTGTTATTTCAGCTCTTTCTGCTGAGCATCCACTATAGTGTAAATTTCTTCCACAAGGATTTCAATTGTAAGTGATTGTATATGCAAATGCTTTATTGTAATGCTTATTGACTAAGTGCCCTTGAGGCCTACTTGCAGGATACATTTTTGAATTTTGAATTTGTATTTGAATTTTGAACTTGACTCAGGATCAAATATCTGTGTTCATCACACAAATAAATGCCCTTACCGGGATTCAAACCCAGGACCATCGGCTTAGCAGGCAGGGTCACTACCAACTACGCCAACCGGTCGTATATATACATAGGAAACGTCCTTAACTCAGGAAAAAATATTCGCAAATACACAAATAAATGCCATTACCAGGATTCGAACCTGGGGCCTCCAGCTTAGTGATTCTGCCACTACCATACCAACTAGGCTAGAGAGGCAAAAAATACAGGTTTGTTCTCCAAATGAGTCAATTTCGGTACTTTCACGAACTATGGAATAATTGTCTACCAAAAGAAAAGTTTTTCTGTCACAGAAATATGTCTGTGATGAACAACGGCCGCGCATCTGGGCCACTAGTGAGAATTGTATAGAAAACTTAATGGACAGGATTCGTTGCTCCAAATCTTTGGCCATTTTCCAGAGCCAACTCTTGGTTTATTGGCAGGTTGAGACAGACGGGATACGGGCGCCCAACTGTTTTTATTAATACACGTATTATAAATATTAACTTCTTTATCTACGCATATAAAGAAAAATATGCCAAGGTCAACCTTGGTCACTTTTTCTTTAGTATATGACATCTTTTTCAATTTATAATTTATATATAGTAGTGTGACTACTTAAAAAAAACACCAAAACATGAATCAAAACATTTATTACATTTAATAAATAATTTGATTCGTGCTTTAAAATTGCATAGATAACAAATTGGACACAAATCGCTCAATGGGCAGGATGCCCAAAAGGCTGGCCGTATTTCTTCTCTGAATTGCGAACCTAATATTTAGCCTCACCATGACGTCTTAACGCGATTCAGTTTAGGTTCAGTTTAGGCTCAGTCGTATGGAAGTGACTCAGTTTAGGTTAGGCTCAGTATTTATTTATTTATTATTCATTGAAATTAAACACTTTAGAACGGATTAATCGCGTTTCGTGCCCATTATTTTGTATCCTTTAAATTTATGTACAGTCGGCGCGCGCTCGTCCCCACGGCCCCAACGACGTTTCTGTAAATTACCGTGACGAAAAATGTAGCTACTTAGTAAAATACCTAAACAAAGCAAAAACCTAGGGTTTCTTTTACATGCAGAACAATTAGGTTTCTCACCGTTTGAACCTATTCCATACATTTCCATACAATTGTTATGAGAAGCGGGCCTATTAGCTGCACTTTCACTCGATTTTTTCAACGGCCTCGTTCCTTCTTTTGTTCGTTAAAGACATAATTATACCATGTAATTGTGATTTATAGTTTTGTAAGCTTTCAGACCCACTTACGTCAAACACAAAACAATGTTCGGTGGACTATCGAAAAGTTAAGGGCTGTAAAGCTTGATTTTCTAAAGTGACTACGAAAACATGTCGGTCAGTTAGTAGCACTATTTAAAAATATTAAAAAAAACGTAGGCAATCTTTTCATTTGTGGCTTCCATGATCATTACAGTAAGATAAGAAACCAAATACCTGAAATTTTGAAAAGTGCAAATATCTTGAAAACCAGGGGATATTTAATAAACCTTAAAGTCGAATTTTTGAACCAGCTTAAACTCCGTTCGTGGCGGTGTATCAAACATGTATTATTTTCGTGTTGCATCGCACTGCGTCGCCATTTTCTTTAATCCACGTACCTAATCCACTCCGTTAACAACTGATATAAAATTACACACTATTTTGTTTCAGAATATAAACCATGCAAGCCGGCGATGGAAGACAACGTAGCTACATTCATGTTGGACCTACAGGACCCACACACTTGTGGGGTCACCAGGGTGCTCAATAAGCTTACCGTACGTTTTTTCCTCTACTTAATTTCCTCCTACCCTAGCCTCTTAGTTGTAGGAGTTGTAGCCTCCTACCATAGTCGGTAAATGACCCTGTCTACGAAGCAGCAGCGAAGTGCAAGGCGTTGGTGGTATAATAATACTATTATAGCCGGAACTATGCATATTTCTTTAGATAATACAGAGAGATATTACTGCCTCCTAGCCTAATTGTTACTGACTCTGCCTACAAAGGAGAAGGTCCCGGGTTCGAATCCTGGTCAGGGCATTTATTTGTGTGTTTATCACGAATATTTGTTACTGAGTTATGGATGTTATATATGTATTTAAGTATTTATATGTATCTATCTATTATATATATTGTCGTCTAGTACCCACAACACAAGCCTTATTGAGCTTACCGTGGGACTAGGTCGACTTGTGTAAGATTGTCCCACAATATTTATTTATTTCTTTATTAGGTTTAGTGGTGCACGTCGAAGGCGGCATCCTTTATTTGATGTTTAGTATATAAAAATAATTTCCTTTTGTCAAGACTATCATGTTACAATCTCAAGGTTATCGTTGTAATCGGCTACCATTGAAATATGATATTATTTTAATAAATTATAAATTGAAAGAGATGTCATATACTACAGAAAAAAAAACAAATATTATTAAGTGATTAGTGATTGAGTTATTATTTTAATTGATTAATTAGGTATTTAATTCATGCTTTACAATTATACATTATTTTAAATAATAATGCATTTTCTGGCTTGACGACATTATACCTACAAAGTACGTTACAGATGCCTAGAGGTACGAATCCTGCATAAATTCCGTCAAATTCTATGCGTCGTACGTAAGTTCCGTAATATTCATTGCTACGTGCCGGCAGGATTTGAACCCACGACCTTCGGATTGAAACTCGCTCGATATATAAATTACTAAATTATTAAATAAAAAAACCTCTTTTTTTTCAGGGCAAACGCACGTTCTACCACAAAATCGTGATAGAAACAGCGGGCGGGCGCGAAACGCACACGGTGCGTTGCGTGGTCGCCGGCAAACGCGTCTCCCGGGCCGTCGACTTCCCTCTCGACCTTATTGAGCCTGAGTAAGTTTTTTTTAATGAAGACTTATAGTTATTGAAAATTTTAAATAGTACCACAAAATCGTGATTGCTGTCATGACTAAAGTTAAGCTGTGTCATACTTGACACTTACTTTGGTGTAACTCTAAAGGCTCGTTTACAATGTAATATTCATTTATCTTGTATGAAAATCGGAACGATTTCGACGGAAAGCGATATACCAAGAAGCTCGTATTAACGTACCAAGTAACCTGTCCAGTTTAACGGAAAGTTATAAAAAAAATAATGTACCTATCTGAGAAAAGCATTTTAAGTATTTAAACAAAATCACTCACATAATTTCTGTTTATAAACGAGAAAATAGAAAACTTTATGCTAAAAATTAGCGAAGCATTATTTAAAATAATTTTATATTTCGTTTCAGTGTAATAAACATCACGAGAAATGAGCAGGGTTATGGGCCCGACCCCATCCTAGCAGCAGTTGTCAAACAGAATGGGCGGCAGTAAGTACATTTGTATTTATTATTCAACGATTGATTAAAACATTATGACTTCAAATTATTTAAAAACAAAAAAGACGCGAGCGGTGTCGCGCGAAAGAACAAAATCATTGATATATATGGAAGTGTCCTATTACGTGGGCGATCAACTACTAAGCTAAATTTGCCCCTATTTTGATAGCATATACTGTTAAAGTGTTAAGTAAACGTTATAATTTCATAGAAGTGTGTACGTATAAAATAACACTTGCGCAGTCTTTATATGTAATATCAAAATCGATGCAAACTTAACTTGGTCTGACTGTACGACACTTTCTGTTTCTTGATATTTATGAAATTTCAACGCGATGCGGCAACCCGCGCAACATCTAGGGCGTGCAAACCGGTTTTTAATTCTAAAAAACCGGTTATTAACCGGTGCCGGACAGTTAAAAACCGGTTTGCATACCCTAGTGACATCGCATTAAAATGTCACGGCACCGCGCCGCTGAACTTCGCATCTGTACACGGCCTTACTCATTTTTCAACCAATTTATGACGATCTGAGCAGGGTGCGTAGCCAAGATGCCAATTGCTCACGCTTAATAACGTATCGTAGCTACCTATCTCTTCCTTATTAGTGGGACAATGACAGTTGTGTTTCATCACCGACTGAACGTGAGCGATTGGCATCTTGGCTACGCACCCAGGACCGACTGTGGCTGTGTATACGTAGAACATGCACTCTCAAATAAATCGTCATTTCCCATTCCAGAGTAACAGGAGAGATCTCCGTGAGCCCAGGGACACCTCTCTCCATGGAGATCAACCTGGACGAAAAGTCTAAGTCAGTGTACGGTCTCCTGGTCAACTATATGCACGTCACTGATACTGGGAAACAGCAGGAGACTATCATATTTAACGGGTAAGCATAAGCTTATATTATAACCTTTGGCACATAACGTTATCTCGTCCGAGCAAATTAACTGTCAGGTAGCCATCCGGATAAACTGTAAGTGTTCTTGGCAGTAGCACAGGTGTAATGCCAAGAACGCATATGTGCGTTTTATTCGTTTTTACGATTTTCGATTTTCATGAATAGCTCGAAGTGAATAAATCTTGTTGTATATTATACACATGACTATTTGTATGTATTTCGTCGCTTTAATTCTTTAAGTTAAATTAATACAGTATCAAAACATCGGACATGTATAAGTTAGTCTCGTGAATTAGCGTTCCGTCATCTATGACACATTTCTGCTATTTTATTTCGTAGTTTAGAAATCAAATGGTATATCTTTTATTGTTTATAAATACGAAATTTAAGTAATTCTCTTTTTAATAATTCTAATAATACATAATAGGTTCTTGACTATAGACTGTCTGCGTAGCCTTAATGACACTAATAAGAAGGAAGTTTGTTCGAAAAATATCCACTATTAAGCTATTGCATAGCTTCTATCGCGGGCCTTGAGCGCGGGGACCGAATCCAGAAATTCCGTAACGAAAAAAAACCTGACGCTCCCCACTCCGACGGACCGAAACCGACTTTATTCACTTTGTTACAAAGTTCTTTATCGGGGAAAGGATATATCTCCAAACGAATGTCGCTAAGTGTCATATTCTATACAAAATATTGAGGACAGTAGCTCTTATTACCAGAGATACGGCGATGTCAAACGTCAAAATAAACACTATTATTTTAGTCCCGCCAAAATCAAATATGTTAAATCGATTTTGTAATCGATGCATAATATACTGGCTGGATCGAATTAAAGGCAAAAGGCGCCTAATTTTTTATTTAGACTGCGAATCGTTTTGTTTTTTTAATCGATACCTTAGTGCAAATGCAAAGTCGTACTAAGTACCATTTTAAATTTGTGAATTTAGCACGTTAGTGCACAACGGAATAAAGTGGAAATTTCATTGGCATAAGAAATATTAGTACCTACAAAGAAGTAGAGTATCGAAATATGCCTTTGTCTTGTTTATCAAATATTTTCTATTGGTATATTAGATTTGTTCCTTATTGTGATAATCACAAAGGTGATATTGCTGCGTGCTGTAAATATTTTGTTTGTGGTGTTCGAAGACGATGATCACCGTATGTTTTTCGCCTATAAAAAAGCTCTCTTTCACTGCAGACGAAAATGTACCCAAATTTATTTTAAGTTTGTTTTGTTCAGTAGTGTCATAAACAAACAGAAATTAAACTTAAGTAGGTACATATTTGTCACTACTGACGAAAGTGCACAAAAAATACAGAACTGTGTTTTTAGGAAATGAGTTGAAAAGTGACCAATGTGCCGGGATCCATTAAATCTATGTAAATATGATATGTTTTATGCTGTGATAAATTTGATAATAAATAAAATCACTAATAATGGTAACTTTGTAGCAGCCCGCTGTCTCCACAACCAAAGGCATGAACATGTATTGTATCCATGTCCTATAGACCTAAGTTGCTTATCCACGAATGTCATCTGATAATGATAATGCTATAAGTTCATGAAAAGACAAGTTGCATGGATAGTGCGATGGTGATTGCTGTCAAATGTGAGTAACTGTATAGAATTATCAGAAATTGTCACACAAAGGTGACAAACTGTTGTCTTATTACGTTACGCTATCCGTTTGGGATCTTATCCCAGAAGGGAGCGCACACTTTTGCCGCTTCGCCACCGCTAGAGTTTCGGCAGAGGGCTCCTGCTACGTGGGAAGTGCGAGTAATATGGGTGGTCGAAATTGTGCTAACGCATGTAACATCCCACACTGAACACCGCCCCGTTTTCCACAGCACCAGGGTCACTCCATCTTGCTATCAGTGCGGCTAAACCCAGTGGCTCCAGAACGGAATGAACACCCGCGGACTGAAGAGACCTCAGGACAATATCATTGAGGTCTTAGTGACGCGGAATCCAACCACTACAAATACGGCAACTCAATGTATATATGGCTGTCAACACCCACCATGCATTGTACAAGCGGATGACATACATACCTCATAGCGGGCCCAGGGGAGTACAATGGCCAAACGCAACGATTTTGCCTTTGCGCAAAGAACAATGTCACAAAGCCAGTACGGTTTTTATATTAAATATTGGACAAGGATAGTTTATAAATAAACTCAGATTTTTTTGTATGATTACTTTACTAAAACGGCTTATTACTGAATATGCACAACTTGATGGATTAGGATGGCACTTATTACAGTTCTATCTATATGGCACTAATGGAACTAGGTATCGCCTATATCCCCGTTAAATTGATTTGATTAAAATTATTTTAACTTTGCGCAAAAACATTCTTAGATCATAGCATGCCATTAGTCTCATTAGATACATTTTACTTAATAATGGCATCTATTTTATTTTTGTTGTCTAGCAAACTGATCTTGCGTAGCGATGTTGTCACAAAACCAGCACGGTTTCTTCAATTACATTTTGGACAAATTTCCATGCGATGCTAATATTGTAAATTTGATGATTTGATGATTTGATTTTATTATCTGTTAACAATTCACACTAAATTAAAAACTCTGAACGGATTAAGGTGAAATTTGGCATGGGGATGTTTTGACTCCTACCTAGGAAAGGACAGAATAGTTTTTGTTATGAAAATCATCCTATATAGAGGTGCAAAGGGGAAGGAAGCAAGTGAAATAGTCAAATCTATAATTGCATGGGCAGTTTATGAATGAATTCTTTCATAAATTGCCCATGCACTTTTGAACGCCTGTGTAAATGCGAATAAAGGCCTCTGCCGATCCTATCATAAGATCGTCCTTGGTTGAGATGAGACATAATATATACTTACCTACCTAATGAAAGTTTATAATTATTATATGCGTGACGTAATTATTTTGGTAGCCTCGCAATGTTTTTCTTCACTGGGAAGTTAGTTGTAATCAGGTACCGATTGACATTCTGTGGGTTAAATTCAGTGAGCTTAAGGCAGTGTTGTAAACCGTGATCAAAAACACTCGGCCTTGATTACTTATTTAATTGAAAGATAATTTATGTCAACTTGGACGTACTTTTTAGCATATCTACAGCGTATCCAGCCACTGAAAGATTAATATGTGGTCAAAGATACATACAGCTGTCACAAAAATGCTGATGATTCGATTAAATGTGTAATCACTAATCAGTATCGAATTGTGGTTAGGAGAATAAATAAACAAAAAATGTTTGACAAAAAAAACATTTAGTCCTATTTTTTCCAAATCAGATTACAATATTGATCACCAGCATTTTTGGTATATCCTGAATTATTAACGAGAACAAAGAATAACAGGTTACTGTATTTGCAAGTTAGTTGTTTGTTTTATACGGCCCCGGAATTTAATTAGCAATTTACAGTTCAAGTCAATTTGGTATTTAATACTTATGGTAATAAAAATACACTACCAAACATACATACTACAAACAAACATACTACGCAGACGAAGTCGCGGGTAACATATAGTAATTGCATAAGTTGATACAAAATGATATGCAATAGCTTTACCGCGGCAGTCCCCGAGTGCCACACGTATTATTTTTTTTTTTTTCAGTTGCTCAGTAGATCCCTACCTGTTCGACAATTTCATAACGACGGACGACGGAGTGCTGTCAGCCAAGTTCCGAGCGTTCAAGTTCCCCGACACATCGTATGTGCAATTCAAGGGAACTGTCACCGTTTGCCTCGAGAAATGTCAAGGGGTAAGGAATCGTCGTCATATTAATTTAACCTAAAGATGCTTCTGCCTTTCTTATCTGAGGTGCAGGTGCAGAAGTGCAGGCGCGTCCAGGATAGATAGGGTTCGAAACGAACACATCCGGTATCCTTGGAGTAAGAGACGTTGACGATATAGTCCAAGAAAGTGGGCTGAGGGCATGTCAAAAGAAGGCCGCCAGAATATGTAGGCAACGGATCCCTTAGTTTTGCTCAGCCAGGACCAAACAAGGTGGCGGTGGCACAATGTCATCACCAAAGATCTAAATGCCTGTTCGTTAACCGTAAAGCGATGTCCGGGATACAACGAAGTGGAAGGAGAAATGCAGGAAAGCATTTCCTTTATAGGTCAGATGGCAGTATTTTTCTTCATTATTCTTCACCTGTGTTGAAAATCACATCTTGCACTACCTGGCTTTACTTACGACAAGATGCGCTAATAGAACCTACTGGGGTCTGCTTGTGAAACTAACTCTAAGAATAGACGCGTTTGTAGAAAGCAGCCGCATTGTGACATTTAAACTCAGAGAATAAAACAATTTTTATGAAATTTACTATAACAAAATATCTTGTACTAAAACTCAACCATTTTTTTAACAGGTACAATGCACCAATGGTGTGACCGGCTACGGGCGACGGCGCAGATCTATCGCGTCCGGCGATAACTCCAACAAAGTATACGAGGTGTCGCTCACAACGTTCATCAAGGTGGACTGGAAGGACGGAGAGAAACAGGCAGGTAATGCAGTATACAGCATGCGAACGCACATGTGCGTGTTTGGCATTTCATATATTTTTTACCTTTTTATACATAGGATAAGATGCAAACGCCCATGTGCGTTTTAGGTATTTCATTCTGTTTCAATGCGAATACATATGCATGGCATGGTATTTTTAGTCTTATAGCCTACGAAACTGGGAGTCCTTGGGCTTGTTTCTCGAAAGTTAGTAACTTGTAATACTAACAGAAGTCCCTGTTTTTTTTATTTTTTTTACTGGTATCTACATCCGTTTGTATTACAAGCTTCTTGTTTTCGAGAAAGAAGACTTCGGACTCAATTGTCGATAGTAAAATTAATTTAACCTTTTTAAATTTACACATTGTTTAGTCCCTTTTTAGCTCTAATGAAAATAATGTTCTCGAAAGCATCTTGAATTTTTATTTTACAATATTGCATTATAGCTATAACACAAAAATAATTCGCAAAAAATATGTAATTTTTAGTAACAAGTAAAAACTATTTTATTTTAATTTTTGGTCATGTCATTTTTGCAGAAGACGTATTAGCTCTTCTCAAGAACTTGAAGGTGGCGAACCAGCGTCTCGAAGACCACGACGCCACTGACTCCAGCCCCATCGTGCTATACGCCGAAGAAAGCTTATCTCATAGCTCCGCCACTGCGTTAACATGCAGTGTCTTTGTAGCATTAAGTTTAGTATTAGTTATGTTTAAATAAAAAAATTGCGCAAGCTCGATTTAAAAAAAAAAGAAATTGATGGTTTGTAAAGACGTGCTTTTAGAGTAGACGTCAGTGATCTGACATTTACCAAACACTAACTTTACGAAGTTGGCTGACACGCCATCATAACGAAAGTAAATATCAAGGATGTTGCATCCAATGGATGTCTCACTCACTCAGAAATAAAAGCAAAACTTAATTAACCAATATATAAAATACTGTAAAACCGGTCAGAAGTAGATATTGTATAACACATACAACGATGTGCTGCTTTGCGCGTTTGTGCGTTAATTGAGTGCTAATCGGGTAGATCTCGACTGAAAAAAGTCTCTAGTTAGTTTTTTCTATTGCTGCATTGTCGGGCAAAGAGACAACGAATTTTACAGTGAAGAAATTGCATTGAGTAAATATTTGCTCATCTAGGAAAAGCTTTAATGATTTTTTTAAACTCCTTTAATTTCACAAGAGATTTTTTACGTTTAGCTGCATAATAGAGCATTTTTGTAACGTGACGCATATGTGTCGTCATGGGTTAGATAGACTATATGCTTGTGACTTGATATAGCCACGTTATTTCGTGTTAGCATATGCATATCTTATGTGTAGCAAAGAAACCTAATAAAGATAATAACCTCCAATCCAATACCTCGTTGGTAAACAACGGAACTAGCTTTAGGTAAAAAGTGATTTAACTTAGTTTTAAGCGCCTTTTAACTATTGCTTAAATTGGCATTTTCGCAAATCGTTGAATATTTTACACAATTGCACAAGTGAGTGTTACCTGAGTAGGCAGTATAGGCAGTAAAAATCTGGGTGATCAAACGAAGCTCGGAAAATTCCTAAAAACTTAAATCCCCGTGGTTTTTTAGGTATAAGACTAAGCTAGATCCACTTTTCGACCTCTCAACACCATATATCAAATTTCATCAAAATCGTTAGAATATATATAAAGTATGTATTAGATTTGTATGTACAGCGTAAAAATATTTAAACAACTAGGACATTATAATGTAATAGATATTTTTAACGCTGCCTGTACGAATGTTTGCTTGTTTCTAACAATTAGACAATCAAACAATACGTATGATGCATGTTAACGGAGAAAAGAAAGGAATGGCGTTTATAATGTATATTTACGTTAATAAATAGCCGACTAAATATAAAAAATTACCCTATCACCCACTTCACGCCTAAAAGCATCTATAAGACAACTTTTGCGAAAATGCTGATATACTATACGAATTATAAATACTGCCATTAGACATCACAAACATTTTCTGTACACTTTTTTATACACATTCGATGTAGGTACCTATTCATATAAGATACAATAAGTAGGTATCTACACAGGAATTCTAGAAATAGATCATAATAAGTCCACTAGTCTTATCATAAAAAGTATTGTATACATAAATAGACCAATCTGTCTAATATTTTTTTATTAAATCAATCATTCTTACAGTTCACTTCATAATAATGAACTGTTTGTACAACATTGTACAGGACCAATATTTTTTAAGTTTTTCTTGTACTTTATTCTCATTTGGCCATATTTTCTTAGTATTTGTGACTCTTTGTTGACGGTTCACAGTTTTATAAAAAAAAAACTAATTTAAAATGCTTTCTTTAACGGAATAAAAAAAGTTTAATTCATATTGTGTTGTTTTTCTTGTCCTCATTTTAAGCATTATAACTATAATTCAAAACGGGGTATTAACCATCAGTCTATGTTTGATTTACTGAAAACCCAATATTTAACGCATTGGTATTTTGGTTATATCTATTTTACTGGAATAAACAGTTTAATAGTATACAATAACATTTGGGAATATTATGAGAAAAAAACAAATTTCAGATTTCAGTCTTTTAATAGAATAACCTAATAATAACTGATCAATCTAACAATGTACATAGAAAATAGTTTTCGGACAAACACATGTATATCTTACATAATAAAGTATACGTAACAGGTTAAATGAAATCTTTAGAAATATAGTATGTTGTATTGTCACAAAAAAAAACAGTATTCTGACACGGATAGAACAGTCAGTGAGTAACACTTCCTTGACGCATATGTGTCGTCAAGTGCCTTAAAAGTGTTTAGTATCATATTATGTACTTTCCCCGCCGGTGACTACTTGCGTAAGGTCGTTAAACTTACCCTTATGATCGTTACATCGATAAAGACACATTTCATTTTGTCGTTCGGCTCTGCGTCTATTCATCTGTAAAACACGATTTTTTTTAATATATAGGAGATACCATAACCAGCGCCTTTTCTGTTTCTGAATGAAGACAATATGCTACATTATAAAGATTTCATTCGTATTTACAATAAAAGAACTTATTTTAAATTACAACGGCAAGAGTAAGAACAGTTTCAATAGTGGAAACATTGGGGGACTTATATTAAAACTGCAAATTTTAAAAATGGAACATCAAAAGAAAACGGCTCCATACATTTGTGGCCATAGATAATATGATAGTCGTATACAGAAAACGCCAATCGAAATTAACAATGTATCAGAATAACAAATGCGGCCGAAAAGTTATATTCATTTACATGTATCATACATGATTTGGCATTCTCGATAAACTTGACTGGACTCCCTAATGGAAGTAAAGACGGAGATTTATTTAATTTTTCTTAGATAAAATTAAGCTGTCACGTTTAAAGCTGTAATTTATTTACGTATATGTAATTTAGTTGACAAGTACGGTTCTTTATTTAATTTACGGCATTATTTTATTTCTGTCTCTACTTTCATTAGGCACGCAGACAAAATCGAAAAAAAATTATTTAAAAGTCCTAACTTATTGCTATTGCAAAGACAATAAATATCTTCATAGCAATATAGAGAATAAAATCAAAACTTAATTTAAACATAATAATTACATCTTAAACAAATTATTAACAAACAATTCCTTTAGCGTTATGGGAACTCTTAAAATAGGAAAAATACATTTATGGTAATTATGGTAAATATTCGGACAAAAATACATTCGCTAAACACTTACTTAACCAATTATTTATTTACATATTGCTAATAAATGGAAGATTTGAGTATTAAATTTCTGAACTTAATGGTGTCATACTTATTTCGTAATGAGAAAATTCTTGTTCCAAGTCAATGTAGTAAAAAATAAACAATTGATCTGACAAATAAAAATAGAAACGGTTTACCTAAACTACTGTCATTGTCATATTTTACTCTAAAAGTTATGTACTATTTGGCGAGGACGTTATACCAAAAGTTAAATGATTACAAACAAAAAGACATAGTTTTATAACTTCTATTTTCTACGTTTAGTTTCATTAAACAAGTCAAGTAGATTTGTTATAGATCATCATCTTAATATCGACATAGCTTGCGTCATAGTCATGCTGCATAATTATGAGTATTCTTTCAGCAGAAAGACAATTGGTCAGCATAAGTGTAACCTAAACCTTACAGACCATCAAATTGTGTTATTAAAACAAGTTTTTTGACTGATCTAAAATTTAAAAGTTCCGTTTATTCATTATGTTATTACATTCCATTATGTTTTTCAGTTAGTGAGCAATACATAATAATTTTGCATAACATAAATAAAATGACACAACAAATGTAAATCCTAGCCTATCGTGGCAGTTACTACGACCTAGTATACCTAGTTTGGTCAACGTTATCTAAGAAATATTTATCTCAATTCAATGGGCAGTTTTCATTTATAATTTAAGGTATGACTTTAACAAGCTATAATACTATCAAATTTTGGTGTTTAATCCATTTTTAGCCATAAAACCGCATTCAGAATAAGCGATTGTTGGCCAACTGGGAAGGGTTCCATATTTGAGCATAGATATTTAAAAAAAAAAATTACGTTTATTTGGGTGTTCAGACATTACAAATAATAATTTAAAAGTACTTTAGGTAAAAAATCACGTTAATTTTCGATCACGGTTTAAGCTGTGGGTTTAGTTAATCTATTTTGATTAAGAAAATAATGGAATAAGAAGTAAATATGTAGGTTATGAAAACTGTATTACAATTAAGTACATTTCGGAAATAGAAAGATAAAATCAAGAATATTTAGTCAGTGCACTGAACGGATTAAGAATACTTACTTATCAAGTTGTAAGATCACTTTTTACAATTCATGCTAGCACTACACAACTACAACTACAATACTAGCACGATGTGTTTATCCTCCTTGTCCCTATACAATTAAGAAAAAAAAACAATCCTAAGACAGCAATATTAATTAGCGTCAATCACGACACCTTGACGTGAATATGCGTCAGCAAATTTTGTTTAGTGAATCATATTTAAATTAACTTGGTCTGTTTTTAATGGTTGATAACGGTAGAAAGTGAAAATGAAACGAGTTTTAGTGTTTCTAGATTTCAGAAGTTGGCTTGACTATATTTATTAGTCAAGTTTCCACTCATTATAAACAGTATTTCAGTATCAATTTCATTGCAAATAAGTTCGAATAAAGAGTTAAACACATCACACTAATCGTTTAAACCCTACTGAAGACATTATATACCACAGATTGGCAAGCTCGCTCGTCCTAGGTTTCTAAACTACGTGATGTTCAGTAAGTTTAAATTAAAATAGGGCAACACCAAAGTCCACCCCTCAAATAGGTTACAATAGATCGATAACGAAAAAAATTCTTTCGTTTTTGTTTCCAAAATGTGTTTAAAAATACCCAGAAAAGACTCAAAATAATTATCCGTGACCACATGTTCACATTAATTATGTTGGCAGTTCTGTACAAACTTATGTGACAAAATAAATTAATTACCTAAGTATTTAAATTAAACTTTCTGAATGTCACCATTAGAACAATTTATTGGCAGTCCTTAGTCTTATTAATATTAAAAAGGGATATATTCCCAACGCTAAATCGAACGATTTAAAATACTTCAATTTGAGAACCTTGTATGGTGAACGCACATGTGCGTTGTTGGCACTGAATAAATGTAAAGTCAGAGTAATAAAAAAAACTACATTTGAACCTACTTTTTTATCTTAATAATAAGAAAGTAATTACAATCACGATTAAATGCTAATTTCGTCCAAACTAATTTTTTAAGTAAATTCAGGAAACTGGACACGAGTTAGAATAAACGCACGAATTTGGTAATCAATTTGACATGAATGTAACAAAAACAGTGGTGATCCGTTAAAGAACTAATCAATATCGTATTTAAATTTAAAAATTTATAATATACAAGCTGCCTGCGAGGAAAGGTAAATATTTTAACCGTACATTCCTGACGCAAAAAGACAAAAAATGTTAAGTTTAAGACTTTTATCCGATTCTGAAATATATTTTTTTGTTTTTTTTTCTCATTTTGAAGCACGGGTAATGTAAAAAAAAATACTTTTCATTTTCAATTTCTGTCAATTAAATAAGCCAAGACTACCTAAGACAGTGTCGTTAAAAATTTAATTTCTCAAAAAAGTAAAAACAATACATTATCTCTGAAATTACACGGGAAACAGAAAACTTTATATGACATTTTAGTCCTGATATGTGATCAGGAATGTCCTGTTAGAATATTTCCCTTTCCTTGCACCTTGTATATATTGCGAAAAAAGTATTTAAGAGACGTCAAAACTTTCAACAATTTTTTTTAAACAGAACATATTAATTATATACAGTCGCACTCATATACGGCGACTGTATTAACTGATCACCACTATTTATTACACCTCGTACAGTCAACCAATTGGAACCCTAGGTCACTCTAGAACCATGTCAAAATGAGAAGCAGTAAGAGATTTCTTACAGATTTAAAGCGTCACTATGACAGTCCTACAGTAACCCAGTGGCTCCAATTGGTAGACTGTACATAATCTATTGACTCATATCTTCAATCTACGCCATCTTTCCATATTTAATCAGTAACCTGCTTCTCAGACCCACTCTGCCACCCAGAATCCATAGTATTAGTATCACTGTAGCAATGTCTATGATGATGCACTTTCAATTCCTCCTTCTCATCTCTCACACTCTCATATTGAGAATCAGGACCAAGACAGTTGGGTTCTGCCTCATTAGAATATACCTTGTCCTCTTCATTCAATAATGGCTTCTCCGCCGTAGGAGATAAGGGCTGGTTTGGCGGTGGGGGCACGTAGAACTCCGCTTTGTTAGATTCTGAACTCAACTGTCTAGGATGGCTAATTTTAGGGCTGAATCTAGGAATTCTTACTTGGTGACGCATTTTAGGACTACCCTCGTCGATTCTGGAATCGTTCAAGCGATCCCTAGAATCGTTGCGACCGCTCATTCTAGTATCGCTCATTCTAGAATCACGCTCGCTTCGTTCCATTCTGTCGCTTAGCGCGCGCTCGCTCATGCGAGTCTCGTTAAGCCTGTCGCTTAATCTAGAATCATTGAAGCGCTCGCTTAAACGCGTCTCGTTCATCCTATCGCTGATCCTAGAATCCATTCTAGATTCTCCGCTTATTCTAGACTCATTTCTATCGCTGATTCTAGAATCATTAATTCTCGACTCATTCAATCGCTCGCTCATTCTAGAATCGTTGATTCCACTGATTCTAGAATCGCTCATTCTTTCGCTGATTCTAGAATCGTTCATGCCCAGTCTCATGGAGTTGTTAAGCTGTTCTATTTGCTGTTCTGTGAGTCTTACAGAGTTGTTTTCTCTTGGTTGTTTCGCGTGTTTTTCTTGTCTTGGGCGGCGCTTGGAACCGACTTGTGGTTGAGGGCGCTGCTGTCTCGTTAGGGTAAAGGAGCCGGTGTCGGACTCTGACGTGGACTCGGGGTGGTTTTCGATGGTGCCGACGAGGGCTGACACGTTGGGATTTATGCAGCAATCCGCCTGAAATAAAACACAAGATGATAAATAAAACGAGCTGAGAAAAGATTGGAATTAGATGAGCTAATATACCTTTTCTTCGCGAGAAGATGTAATATAGGCTTGTTACAAGTTACAACCCGGTAATAAATATTAAACATTCCTTCTTATGTCTTGCCCATTTTACCAAAAACTAAGATTAAGCACCCCGTACTGTATTAAGACTAAGCATAAGAATAAAAACCGGTTTGTAACGAAGATCGGTATTTTAGCTTTACCAATTCCGATTACTAAAGATAAAGCTCTCTTGCATGAAATGAGTCCTATACCCAACAGTGGGACTTATGTTCCGGTATTGCTGTGATATGATTGATAAAAAAAATATATAAACTGAGGTAAAAACCAAATGTGTAAAACACTACATTAAACTTTTACGATTTTCACACTTATAAATGTGTCAAAATCGTCGTCTTCACGTCGGAGGTTAGTTTTCAAAGTTTTAACCTAATGTAATGTAATTTCAAGTAAATTTATAACATATGAGCACTTAAAACTTAGCATAAGGGCGACTTTACATCTTAAATAACCCCGAGAAAAAACCTTTATCCCATCCCAACGCAGAATGCGTATAATTTCAATAAAATTTAAAAAAGCTCTCAGTTATAAGTCTTCTGGTGATTCTAGTTTCGATTATTCTAGAATCGTTCGTAATAACTGTAAGTTTTGTTTATCGCTCGTTCTAGAATAGTAATAGACTTTGATTAGCTAGAAAGCGTGTTTTTTTTTTACCTTTACAGAAACATTACAGCAGCTTGATACATCAGCAAAATAGACCTCTGATTCGGCATTCTGGTTCCCGCGGTGACAATCTTGCATGGAAGACCTGTAAAAAACACGTTTTATTTTATAAACGTTCACGAAGTTTAAATACTTATTAAATAAATAATAATTATTATAATATTACAATCTTACGCCAATCCCATAGTAAGCTAATTAAGGCTTGTGGGTACTAGTAGACGACGATATATATATAATAGATAAATAAATAACTATAAACACTTAAATACGCAGAAAACATCCATAACTCAAAAACAAATATTCGTGATAAACACAACAGATACGAGTGTTGTTTTATCGTTTAACGGCTAATTACGTACAGTTGCATACACTACTTTATCTACACACATATTATTAGTGATCTAAATGGGTTCAGAAGCCGAAGGTACTACGACTCGCGTCGCGATGGCGCCATTACAACAAACTGGCAAAAATGTTTTTTTTTTTATAAAAACAAACGAGTGAATTCCGAATTCTCATATCGCTCGAGTTCAAATGTGGAACGATTTATATTAAAGAAATATACTGAAGTACAGTCCACCAATTGGACCCCTAGGCCTAGAACCATGTCAAAATGACAAGCAGTACCATTTTTCAAAACTGTTTGAAAAATGGTAACGGAATGGAAAAAAATTGGCAATGTTTTTTTCTCTTAGTAGGATCAAAAGAGCTCGTGATTCTGAGTAGAAAAAACATTAAATGTAACTGTTTTAGAAAAAAAGTTTTTTCAATACAGTTGCTCAAAAAGTGCCCTTTTTTGGCTGTTTTGCGTGCGCAAAGTTTGTTTTTGCGAACTAGTGCTTTTTACTTTTCCAATCTTTTTAAATTTAGTTGTGTTCCAATTCATGACTGCTTACCGAAGAGTATTATTGTTCGTTAACTTTACCGAGCCGTAATTTATATTTCAATAATTACTTCTTCATCATACTAATGATCATCCATTAAAAATATTAACATTGAAAACAGTGCTTATAAATCTGTGTGTATGAAACGGAACAGAGCCTACGAAACGTCAGTCAAAGTAGAGGCGTTTTTCAATCAGGTACACATGTTCGAAGGGCCTGTAAGACATTACGATACGATTTGTCACATGCGATTTATTATTTTGTTTATGAGAAATAATTATTATGAGATTGAAAATGAGAAAGTAAAGAAGATAAGATAAACATTTTGAATATGTTCTTAATACTTATATCAACTGTATTCCTAAAAACTGTAAAACTTTCAATTCGTTCTTATATATATTATTTTTAATTTTTTTCGCATCTGTATTGAAAAACGTCGTTCGATTCACGTGCGGATGTCATTTTTCACTTGTCCCGAGTATTGCCACTCGCCTACGGCTCGTGGCAAGATACCTCGGGGCTCGTGAAGTAATGGCATACTTTCCGCACTAGCATCGAAATGTACTATACTGCTAGCTGTTAACATTAGCGCTGCAGCATAGTTGACTGAGCTCGAACTAGGTAGCACAACATTTTAGTTTAGGATCTGGAGAGATTGACACTAACAACCTTGGCCAAGTTCATAGTCAATTTGGTGTATAAGGCAATTCTATGATACAGAGCTTTATAATAACATAGGTATAGGTCGATTCACTAAAGCTGGCACGAATGCTGGCACGAATGGAACGAATGAAAATTATGTCACCTGTCACTTCGGGTGTTAATGTGAGTGCCGTTCTTATACAGGGGCCTCTTAATATTTTGTAAACAACAACACAACGGGTTTTTGTTACCCAAGAAAAATAAAGAAATTATAATATAAGCATATAAGACTAAATAGGTAATATATATGTCCGAAAGGTATATTTAACCGTTTGATACAAAAATACTATACTATCATGGTGTTTTATGCAGATATCAGAACGCTGGTGGCCTAGCGGTAAGAGCGTGCGACTTTTAATCCGAAGGTCGCGGGTTCGAACCCGGCTCGTACCACTGAGTTTTTCGGAACTTATGTACGAAATATCATTTGATATTCATCACCAGTCGCTTTTCGGTGAAGGTAAACATCGTGAGGAAACCGGACCTAATCCCAATAAGGCCTAGTTTCCCCTCTGGGTCGGCAGGTCAGATGGCAGTCGCTTCCGTAAAAACTAGTGCCTACGCCAATTCACGGGATTAGGTTGTCAAGCGGACCCCAGGCTCCCATGAGCCGTGGATAACGCGAGGAAGAATAGAAAGGAGTTTTATGCAGACGCTAGTTTCTGACCCAAAAACGTAAGTTACGTACGTACCCTATAGGAATATTTTATAGTATTCTTTATACTGCTTAATTTGGGCAGTTATGCATCTAGTTTGTCTACAAATACGTTTTCAATAATCACTTATCTTAAGGATCTAGAGATTCCAAGTTAAGCACTGAGATTCCTTATAAAGCGTAAGGTGCACAAAGAAAGGAGTTTTTAAATTCTTCTCCAAAGGGGGTGGAATGGGGGTACAAAGTTTTTATGGGGAAACAAAATTAGTTAGACTATTCTATTTGGAACTTTACAGGAGTATTTACAAAGATAAATGAGTTAACACGTGTTTCAGGTTTTTAAAGAAAACAACCCCTAAAAGAGGGTAAAGGGGTGTAAAAGTAAAAAACAACAACATGGGTATCGTTTTTATGGTTTGTTGGGTCGCATTATGAAAACAACGTAGATTTTAAAATCCAACGTGGCGATTGTGAAATACCATCTCCCCTGTTGGGACGCGATGGGGTCGAAATCTAAAAATATCACTACATGTGTCGTTCTGGTTCTAGATATTCCAAATTTAGCACTTAGGTTCCTTATAAAGCGTAGGGGTGCCAAAGAAAGGAATTTTCAAAATTCATCTCCAAAGGGGTTGAAATGGGGGTACTAAGTTTGTATGAGGAAACAAGATTAGTTCGATTATTTTATTCGAAACTTCACAGGAATTTTCCTAAAGATAAATGAGTAAAGATGTGTTTCAGGCCTTTTGAGAAATCAACCCCCAAAAGCGGGAAAAGGGATAATATAGTAAAAAAAACAACATGGGTATTGATTTCTGGTTTTTTGGGTCGCTGATTTCGAAAACAATAACAATTTCAACATCGAACGAGGCGGACGTGAGATACCATCTTCCTTGATGGGGTGCGATGGAGTTGAAATCTCAAAATATCAATATGGGTATCGTTTTTGTGTTTATTTCTGGTTCTAGAGATTCCAAATTTGGTACGTAATAGGTTTCTTATAAGGTGAAGGGGTGCACAAAGATAGGATTTTTCAAAGTAGGGGTAAAATGATGGTCCAACATTTGTTAATGGGAAAAAAGAATAGTTACGACTATTTTATTTGATATGGGTGTCGTTATCGCGTCGCTGATTTCGAAATCAACAACGATTTTTAAATCCAACAACGATTTACAAATCCAACTGAGCGGACGTGAAATAAATAAATAAACCTCCTTTTTTGTATGACGGTTGAAAATTACGTTTAGTACGCGGGCGAAGCCGCGGGTTAAAGCTAGTATATATACAAAACCCATGCAAATAACGTCTTGTTTTTAAAAAATTTAAAAATATAAAAAATTAAATTCTTAAAACATTGAATGTACCTACATACTTAGTTATAATGATACTACCTATACTTACTACAAATTATGTACCTAGCTTTAAATATGACATATAAAATTCTTGTATTTTATCAATCTTATCTTATCTTATCTTAATGTAGCATAGAATTGTGATGACAATATGGCTTGTGTTATTTTGCAAACCTGTGGTCTAGCCTGCACTTGACACAACCACTTATTACTATTTTTCTGTACAGTGTGTCACTTGCCGTCACACTAACTGAACCATTCCATTTTTTACTAGTTCAGCTATTGGTTTGTACTGCAGAATGTGCTGAGACCCGTCTGAAAAATATAAACATATTAAAGTAAATAAGCATAAAAGAATGTATAATGAAATAATGAGTGAATGAATAAAGGGCTTTTTTATTTTTATTTTTTATAAACACAAAAGTGGGAATGTCCATTGTTGCTGAAATCATGATTTAGCTAAATTAAGACTTTGCGTTGCAAATATTAGTGCCTCTGGAAGGATTTGGCCTCACACTAATAAAATGATAGTATTGGATTTGATCTGTCCTCTTGTCTGTATATCTATAGATATAAATGTGTATGTTAAATGTGTACATTCAAGAAATGAAATAAATGATTGATTGATTGATTGATGTCCTGAATGAATCATATATTCCCTGATTGACTAATTGATGCAGAGCCGAAACTACTGAAGTTGAAAAGGAGATCTTAAGACATGTTACAGTTTTTTTAGGCACTCCTGGCACATGGTTTAAAAAAAATACTGATCAATATATAAACAAATTATCAATGATACATTCTAACAATAACAGTTCCATAAAATATATATGTTTATCATAAATGCTGGAAAGAAAAAAAGGTTGCTTGTTGCTTATCCCATAAGTAATTTCCAGTGCCCATATACAAAAATGTGTTATTCATACCTTCCAAGTCAATTTCTTCATCCTGGTCCCCGGGCTGGTCCTCTAGAACTACTCCAGTGACTGTGTCATTCGCCTTCAGGAACACATGACTGTGTAAGTTGGGATAAACAGCCAATTTGCTGAGTTCTAAGGCTTGCAAGTTGCCGGGCACTTTATTCAAAACAACTTTTTTTAAATGATTCTCCATATTCAATAAATAGTCCTGGGCATACTTGAATTCCGCCGGAGTAAGATAGTTAGTCCCTGATTCTATTCGTTGTCTCTCTTCATTAATTATAGGAATACAAAACTTCTCTATCTTATGTAGCCTAGTTTTTAAGTAATTACATATAACAAATTTTATTCTACTTAATTCCATTTTATGGATGGACGCTCGAAGATCTGTTTTCGGGAGTTTGTTGATGTTTCGTTCCATGTGCTGTATTTGTCCCAACATGCATTCTATCATATCGTTGCGGTGGGGTAGGATTTCTGGCGCAAAACGTTCGTTTTGCCATGCGCACTGAACTGTTTTTAACACTGTTTCTACTGTGATTTCTTCGTCTTCACTTAATTCTATATCATCATTCAAATCCATTTCACAATAAACTAACTACAAAAGCTTTTACAGCTGTGTAACGGATAAAACAGACACAAATTTCAGTTTGGTATTGAGTTTACATCGAACATCGATTCGACGTCTCGCTCGATGATTTTGATAGATCTCAGTTGCGTTTCAAATACAGTGTAACATTACACCATTACACACTAGGTACATGGAATTAGTTTTATTAAATCGCAGATATAAATGAAAATAAAAATGTGATTATATTACTAGACATTACTTTTAATTTAATCCGCGCTAAAACATAAATAATTTTATTAAATTGGTAGTTAAAAGGTACCTAATGAACAAATCAGTTTGTGGTATCTGAACGCGTCAGATCGTTGTGGCCTCTCCAACAGAATGGGTTATGATGGGCGGTGGATGGGCGATGATAAGGTATGCAGAGGGCCTACCTTGAGCAATGCGACTATAGTTTATATTACGATACTCTTTGCTATAGTCTGACAAGCCAAGGCTGCAGTAGATTTCGTTTTTAAATTATGTGCGTCCCCTTTTTGGTATGAAAAAAATAGGTAGGCGTATAAATTAAAAAAAAGTTCTACTGCAGCCTTGGTTTCCGGACCGATATGACCTTCAAACCTTCAAGAAAAGAGCGTACGTTAAAGGCCGGCAACGCACTTGCGTCACCTCTGGTGTTGCGGGTGTCCATGGACGACGCTAATCGCTTACCATCAGGCGATTCGTTTGCTCGTTTGCCACATATAGCATATAAAAAAAGCGTGTCCACATGAGATAGTACTACTTGACCGTTACATCTCTTTCTAATTAGGGTGACCATAAGTCATAAGTATGTGGGATATTAGATTGGGAGCGGTTACACGAATAATCTGGATCGACGATAAAGATGTTTGACGTTATTGGCATATCGTATCGTTATCGTTTCCATCCAGTGTCGTCGTCTTTATCGTCTTTCCAGATCGTCATACAGAATTATATTGGGAGTGGTTAGACGGACTATGATGTGTTTGGGTCCACGACGATGATTAGCCAATTACCCCCCTACTCTGTGGTTCGTGGACCAAACGTCTAAAGCCCGTCATTCACGGCAGTCCGCGGCGTTTTAGCGCATACACTGTACTCGAATTAAAAAAATGCCGCCATCTCTTATGTCATTTTTAATAATGAATAATTAATATTTTTTGCATTGCCGCATTTCTCAATTGTTTATTACCGTAATTTAGTGCAATTCGGACTGCAAGGAGGTGGGCGGAGCTAGCAGGATGTTGCCGTACGGCACGCATCCGGCAACGACTTTCACGATGCTATATTACGTGCCGGAGGTGCCGGCGGACTGCCGTGAATGAGGGGCTTAACCTGGAGGGCTACCAGAATCAGAATCATTTATTTGCCATAAAGTATACAAATATACATGCAAATATACAGTTAAAATAATTTATACAGATTTGTTTACATTAAGGCCGTCCCCTATGCCAATGACCTCGGCGATTTGAGCTTTCTTTCCCTCCCGCTTCCATTACTCACCGGTTATACAATACGTCAATAAGCATAAGTTGCCACCTAGGAAGAGCTGCTTGTACTAGGACGCAACCCTATAAACTACTAGTGCCATCTTACACGACTGGCCCCCGTCGCCCGCGCAGGCATCTCGAGCCGGCGTTTTCGGAAAAATGCGAGTAATAGCTTTTTCTCGAAAAGTACAAAACCTATCCAAAAATCAGTAGATGCGTTTAAAGTTAACATAAATATATACTGCTTGTCTTAGTTTCTTGTACTTACGACGCATAATAAGGGAGTAGATACAGATTTAAGGTAGAAAAAAGGGTTTACGGGTGTTTTTTTTCTCTTGATGTTTTATGTTTTTCGACAATTTAGTAGAACCAAATGTAGACCAAATACCTAGCTACATTATATATTTTCTTCAAGCTTTAAAAATAGTGAAATATCAGTGAAACAGCCGGGTAGCCCCTTAATTATTGGTCTATTAATGTAAATTATCGGAAATAATCGCTCGGGAAGCTAGCAAAAATGTGCACCACTTTCAAAAATATGAACATAAACATAAAAGTAGAGCTTCATAAAGACATTTCAGGGAATATTATTTTGAACATGGCCAGTTTGACTATTTTTGATTTTTAGCAGAGAGTGATATTTTATTTGTAAAAAACTAAAAGATAAGTGCTACGAACACACTCCTTTAGCTAATTATATGGTCCTTCTGGGTTACCACCAGTTACCACACTTACCACTTACGGCCACTTTCACTACCCGGGGTTAGCCACAAAACCCGGAGAAGCGTTTTTTTTTGTATGGAATTTGACAGCTCAATTCCGGGTTAGCGCCTAACTCTGGGTGGTGCAAGTGGGCCTTAATGGAACGAACGGTTAACTACACAAATAGCCTCACGCAACAATATTTATTTATTTTACACGGGGGCAAAGTTGTTGTTTAACTCTCGAGCTTGTATAAGTAGAGACTTGAGCAAGCAAACGATTTCAAAATTGGGCCAGGAGCGTAGCAAGTGGTTCAACAACTGAAATCTTAAGCTTTACGAGGGTCTCAACTTCTCAAGGCACGGGAGTTTAAACAACTTTGCCGCTGAGTGTAATACAACATTTTCCACCTCAACTATCGCGAGAAAAATAAAAACTATCATACGATACCAAATCTCATCGATATAAACTATCCGACATAGGTAAATAAAAAAAAATTCAATAACAAGTAAAACACTTAATAATAAAATAAAAGTTAAATTAAATATTCCCCCCTCGGCATGGTACCATTTTTTTTAATGCTATAGGGGGCAAACGAGCAAACGAATCGCCTGATGGTAAGCGATTAACGTCGTCCATGGACACCCGCAACACCAGAGGTGTCGCAAGTGCGTTGCCGGCCTTTAAGGTGGGAGTACGCTCTTTAAATTTAATTAATTTAATTTTCTTTCTCTCTCTTTCTTTTACCATAGACGCTGACCGCGTTTCCTCGCTGTATTGCAATACTAATGCGTTGGGCGAGGAAGCTGCCAGCTCTGTGGTCGCCGGTAGCACCCAAAAGCCTCTTTGAAATATCCTATGTTATCAGTTAATTTGAAGAAACCATTCAAAAGTCAAGGTCAAATTAGTTTCCCTACTGGTGAATAAAATACGTTTCCCCCCGCTAGTTTTCAAGGACAAAACAGCGCTTTCCGAGCTAGTGAGGTGAAAGACAATTCATAAACCCACTTCAACAACTGTTTAGCTGAATGATTGTTTGTCCTTATCTGTCACTTTGACAATCGCGTGTTAGAATGGGAGAAAACATAATTTTCAATACAGTTGCTCAAAAGGTGCCCTTTTTTTGGCTGTTTTTGAACGAATATTTGTTCCTGAGTTATAGATGTTTTCTATGTATTTAAGTATTTATATGTATCTATCTATCATATATATCGTCGTCTAGTACCCATAACACAAGCCTTATTGAGCTTACCGTGGGACTAAGTCGATTTGTGTAAGATTGTCCCACAAATATAAAAATATAACAAATATAAGTATGTGATAAACACACAAATAAATATATATTTATATATATATATTTCGAGAATAAATGTTTATTTAAATTCACAAATAAATGCCCTGACCAGGATTCGAACCCGGGACCTCCTGCTTCGTAGGCAGGGTCACTACCAACTAGGCTAGGAGGCCGTTGTAGTTTTATGGAGTGATACACCCAATATTCTTACCGAATGGGGGAATGCTTGTCATTCTGGAAGCCTAAGTTTTCTTTCCCTTGTTTGGGGTTCGACGGGCACGAATCACTGCTTTCATCTGAAACTAAAAAAGGATTTTTAAAACAATATATCGATTATCAACCAATTGTGGAAAGAGACTTTTTTTTTGATACCACGACGGTGGCCAACAAGCATACGGCCCGCCTACTGGAAAGTGGTCACTGTAGCCTATGGACGCCTGCAACTCCAGGGAGGCCACATGCGCGTTGCCGACCCATTAAAATCTTGTACATTCCTTTATTGAAGCAAAAAAATATGTAAAACTATATGTCAATGACCAAAAGTTGGGGAAATAGTAGGACTAGAACGATCTTATAGCGGGGTATAGGGCAATGGAGGGATTTATTTGAAAACACATTCGGCCCAGTGAGGGCGCCACTATTATATAATAAGAACTATTATATAATTTAAACTTTCGTGAGTCATACTGATATTAAATTGCAACGGTTGACTGACACTAACGTATTTTTATTACAATAGGCGTGACATGTTTCGACTGCATCGGGCAGTCATCGTCGGACAGACAGAGTGGTGTGCCGCTAAAAATCGGCAACAATAGCTAGAGAGGTCCTTGCCATTAACATATGCGCGGAAATCAATCTGGACAGAAACCTAAGAAACCAACACATCTACATTAACTCGGACAGTCAAGCTGCTCTGCTAGCACTAGAGTCCTTAGAGGTTAACTCTAGACTAGTCCAGAACTGCAAAAATAATCTAAACGCCCTGGCTAACACCAACAAAGTTACACTTAGATGGGTACCAGGACACTCCAACATTGTTGGAAACGAAGCAGCGGATGAACTTGCCAGAAAGGGCGCGGACACGCCCCTTGTTGGCCCGGAACCGTTTTGCGGAGTTACAAAACGAGAGGCATACTCTCTGCTAAACAATCTTGAAAAGATGAGGGCAATCGCAGAGTGGAAATCCGTAAAAGGAAACACACACTCGAAAGCTCTAATAATAGGGTTCAACAACAAAAACACTAAAGAGCTCTTAGGGCTCAAGAGGTACAAAGCCTGTGCGGTGGTCAGAATTCTGACTGGGCATTGCAAGTTGAACAAGCACATGTTTCTAATGGGTAAGAAACAAGACGCAGCATGCAGGTTCTGCCAGGAAACAGAGGAAACCGCGATGCACATCCTCTGCTCCTGCGGACCACTAATGCACAAAAGAAGTATCCACCTTGGTAGGCACGAACTGCAACCTCATGAGATACACAACATTACAGCCCAAAGAATCTGGAACTTTCTGGACTCAACGGGAATCAGTAATGAATTATAAAGGGCTGCCACAATAGATCACAACTAGTCGACGCGGCATCTTTATTAGCCCAAAACTACAATAATAACAATAGCTAAAGATGGAGGAGGCTTATGTTCAGAAATGGAGAGTCCAATAGAATTTATTCTTGTAATTGTCTGTTTTATGCATGTTCTATTGGAAATAAATGGCTTATATTATATTATTATATAATATGTGGTCCATACCTTTGCTGGCGCTTTTCTGGTGCGAACACTCAATGGCGACGTTTTCGTCCATACGGCAGTCCCTGTGCAGGTTCCCAGCACTCATTCCTGTCAAAAACGAGTTAAATTTTATATAACACTCACGTATTTATAGTCACTCGTGACATGTTTCCGGCATCTTAGGACTCCATTATCAAGCGTCGAGTACGAAGCAGACAGAGTTGCGAGCAGTAAGTTTGCAATACGAATATAATAACGTATTATTTGACAAGAGAACATGGTGCTTAGACAAGAACGAAACGCAACTGTCATTGTCGCACTAATAAGGAAGCGTGATAGAGACAAATAACTACGATACGCTACGTAGCGCATTGGCATCTTGTCTATGTCTACGCAGCCCGATGTTGCCACTGTGGCTAGCTTTCAATTCCACTTTATTTATTATCCATAATATATCCTTCCTACTATAAATGCGAATGCTATATATTATAAATGCGAAAGTTTGTATGGATGTTTGTTACTCTTTCACGTAAAAACTACTGAATGGATTTTAATGAAACTTTATAATAATATAGCTTATACATCAGAATAACACATAGGGTACAATTTATTGCGCAGATGAAGTCGCGGGTACCACCTAGTATAGAATAAAAGAACTGGATACCCAATCAGCCA
This sequence comes from Lathronympha strigana, assembly GCA_949128165.1. Classification (NCBI taxonomy): domain Eukaryota; kingdom Metazoa; phylum Arthropoda; class Insecta; order Lepidoptera; family Tortricidae; genus Lathronympha; species Lathronympha strigana. The sequence continues at coordinate 6,987,934 of OX421926.1, read as the reverse complement.
AAAAACATGACGCATGACTTTTTCATGTAGTCTTACATCATATATTCTTTCATATAAAGTTTTAACAGTGTTGGTAGTTCTGTGTATGAATTTGACACTTAATGCTTACGTCACGCTCTTTTTCGTACGAAACATTCATCGTTTCTATCGTCAATGGAAAATTGTTCGTTAATGTCATTCTGACCCACATTTTTTGACTTGTTCTGCTTTGTGGGTCTATTTCTTCCCTGTTAATAAGCATATTTCTAAATTTTTCTATAGCACTGTATGTAATTAAATTTAAAAAAAAACTTACCTAAAGATCGTTGACAAGGATACGGAACAAGATGCCCCCGCAATGTATTGAACCTCGCATCAGGTAAATGCATTTCTTGCAGTCTAGCCAACTCTTCCGGCGGATATATCTGCGCCAAATGCATCTCCCTCATATCCGGATTATTCAACACCATCTCCGGATTCATCCCGGGATTACTTCTCATAAGCTCCGGATTTATCCTAGCCATATCCGGATTTCTTATCAGCTCTGGGTTTATTCTTGCGATCTCCTGGTTTCTAATCAATTCCGGGTTAATTCTAGCTATATCCGGGTTTACCCGGATCATATCCGGATTCATTCGCGCTATGTCCGGGTTTAATCTAGCGAGCTCTTGGATCCTAGGGTCGTTGGGGCGTATTTCGGGGTTCATTCTCATATCCTGGACCCGGATATCCGGGTTTTGCAGCATGTAAGAGTTCCGGCAGGTGTGTGGCATGTTGTGCTCGTGGACAGAGTTGCGGTGGACGTCTATGTGGTGATGGTGGAGAAGAGTGGCGGCGGCTGGGTCTTGGTGATGAAGATGATGGCTGAAAAAAAACCACAAAACTCACTGTAGGTATTTCTTTTATGTACTACGTCGGTGGCGGACGAGAATAGAAAGGGAAACATCGTGAGGAAAACGGACTAATCCCAATAAGACCTAATTTACCCTCTGGGTCGAGGTAAGATGATACGCTTTCGTAATACTAGCTTACACCAAATCTTGGGGTTAGTTGTTAAAGCAGACCCCAGGCTCTCTGAACTGTTGCACAAGCTGGAAAAACATTAGGAAGAAGAGACTTGACCTTGAGAACTGTATGGGAGTGGACCTTACAATACCAGTTTGGGCTTCGAAACTTTACCATCAAATAACAAAGGGTTGGGTAAGGGTTAAGGACGGGAGGACACTTACCGACTGCCGCTCCGCCCTTGAGGACTGTATGGTGGTGGAGGACCCCATACACCAGTTTGAGCGTCGAAACTGCCACTAGCTTCTCCATAACCTTCCACCTGTAACGATATAAGTTTCATGAATGTTACCATTGATTCGACGAACGAACTTTTTGAGTAGGTACTGTTTCCTTTCTTCAAGAAACCGGCAGAACACTGCGATTGGCAACGGTCGTTTTTAACGAAATGTGACCAGAGAAATGTTAAGCATTAATAAATTATCAGTAAAAGTTAGTGCGTAACTCACACTAGAACGGGACAGGACGGGGCGGGACGGGACGATCTCTGACGAATGTCAGAAACAATCACGACATAGCTCGAAGCCCTTGGAGGTCACGTGACGTGTTCTATAGAAACTGACAGATCGGCCCGTCCCGGTCACGTCCCGTCCCGTTCTAGTGTGAGCCATCCTTTATGGCTCTAGAATTCCAAAAGCCAGTTTGATTCTTGAGCGTCAGAAAGTTAGCGAGGAATCATCGAAACCTTTAGGGGTTATACGTTGTGTTACTCACTTGATATTGTCCTTGGTACGCCTGTGGCATTTGAGCTGGATAGTTCTGGAAAGTTCCAGAGCTTTGGAATCCAGCCTGATTCCTCTGGAAGGTCTGGAAGTTGGCTGGGAAGCGTTCTTCAAATCCTTGAGGGTTGGTCGGGGTCTCGGTCTCACAGAAGCCGTAGGCACTGTCTCCGGATTGTGGGACGCCCATGCGGCAACGAGAGCTGAAAGACGCCATTTTGTATTACTAAAGTCCAAAATGTTTGATAGAATACAGTTATACAGATGGTTGTGTGAATGCTACAGGGCTTTACATGTATTTACAGTCGATAAGTCTCACATACTACAATCACTACTCAGACCCACTACCAAATTGATTAGATCTGCTTGCATCGAATTTATTCGATGCTGAAGCTAGAAATTGGATATTGAAACATTTTGAAAAGGCTCTTTGTGATTGTTCTGCAGTTTAGTCAATTCCTTTGGAGGTGTCAAATGCAGTCGCAAAGTATTTTTTAATGCCATGATGGTGGCAAACATCGGCCCGCCTGATGGAAAGCGGTCACCGCAGCCTATGGACGCCTGCAACTCCAGGGGGGTTACATGCGCGTTGCCGACCTATTAAAATCTTGTACACTCCTTTTTCGAAGAGCCCCATACCGTAATCTGTCGGGGAAACTTCGGCAGGGAGCTCATTCCACAGCTGGAGCGTCCGCGGGAGGAAATGCCTCTGACATTGTACAGTGCGCGACCATTTTGGTTGCAAGGTGTGTAGATGAGGCTGTCGATGGCGAGCGGTGCGATGGTGAAAAGAGGACGTTGGCATCATGTAGTATTTTTAGCACCGTATAGTTTACGTATACTTACTTCTGACTGTTGCTTCTGGGCCAAGGGAACCAGCTCCAAGCTGAAGTCTTCCTCACAGTGCCAGGGTTTGGTGAGTACAAGTTGCCGATGCGACCTGGAACGTACAAGACAATATTAAGACAACTGATGAAGACAGCGACCAAATTCAAATGGGATTGAACGGGCACGTCTGCCTTATGCCAGAGCACTTTTAGGTTAAGGAAACATGAGCCCTAGATTACGAATTCCGGCAAGACAGACCTCGATGGCGAGACAAACTTTGTGCTTACCATTTTTACGTAGACACGAATCGAAGGGAATGCGTTATTCGAAAGTATTTGAAACTTGTTGCCACCAGTTAAGAACGAGCATGATGCAAATACTTTCGAATCCCGCAGTCGTTAGCGAGTCATTCTACCGCAACTCTTGGTATCGGAACTTGACGCCTTTCTTGCAGACTAGCAAGAGAATGCTCAAGAGCGGATAGTGGAATAAAAAGAGCGAAGTCTTTGACTATTGGTATACTTTTGGCTCTTAAATATAACAACACATTTTGAATGGAACTCAAGTATCCCGAGCGACCCGAGCGTCGAAGTCTACTTAACTCTATGGACAAAAGGATTGCTGTCATTAGCAGCCATAAAGTTACCTAGACCCTAGACGCTAGAAGAGATCCGTACACGAACCAAGGCAAACCGTGTAAGCAAGCAATGGGCATAGCACATAGCTCCACCGATAGCCGTTGGGGCAAAAAGGTTCTCGAGTGAAGCCCACGAACTGGCAAGCACAGCGTAAGGCGGCAACCTACAAGGTGGTCGGACGACCTGCTTGTCTAATACGGGCGGGTTATCACCGTTGCTGTCACATTCTAACCAATATGTAAGTGCGAAAGTGACGCATAGTCGATTATATTGGAAATTGGCAGCTATACTAGTCCTTCTGGTTAGGGTTGCAGGGACTTGCTGGACGCGTGTTGCTTCTAATCCGGCCTTTGTGGAAGTCTATTGAGGAGGCCGTCCACCAGTGGACTTATGGGCGATGATGATGGTGCCGCTCTGGAGATGCTAGTGTAGGGTCTCTAAAGAAGAAACTTACCAGGGGCCCAGAACCGGTGCTGCAGACTGATGTCCCACGCTGGTTGAGTGGGATGGCATTGGGCGCAGCAGCTACAACTTGGCTGTAAACAAAAACAAAACACTTGAAAACTAAATATTTTTTGAGAGAAGGTGAAATTAATGAGGATTACCGCGAGTCGATTTCCCGCTAGGGGCGCTAGTGGAACATGGGTCCTGCGGGAGCATGTCAAACGTCACTTTGACAATTCTCTCATACTGACACCTGACCCACACATGTTTGGCGCCGCCTGGTGAGCGACAATACGGTAGCTCCCATTGCGCAGTATCGGCTGCGTTCGGATACACTAAGGTAACGTTCGGATAATTGAGGGTTAGGATAATCGAGGTTATACTTGTCGGTTTACCTGGACGGCTCTAGGCTGCGGCTGCTGGCCGGTTGGTGGACGGTACAAGGATCGGCAACGGAGCTCTAACTGCTCCCAGTACATCTTCTTGCGTTCATGTCTGCGAACAATGAAAAATTTTCTAAAAAATCTATAGTAGTAGTTTATCACATCACCAATTTACTATTCTTAAAACAGCCATCTTGCTTAAAGAGCGCAGAGATTGGCGCCCTCATGGGGGCATTGTGTTTTCAAATAAACTATTCCATTTCTCTATAAAGGCTGGGATATATTTCCGTTGTAGTACTTGTAGTCCTACTAATATATAATTGACCGAGTGAGCAAAGCGAGCGAAGCGTCTGCGTTACAGCTTGGGCAGAAATGTTTTCGTGTGTCCGTCCATTTTTCTCCTCTACAGGTCGCATTTATCAACCAATTATTGTAAAACAAGTTTTATAACTTTTTTTTTTGTCGATTTAATTATTGGATTTTGGAAGGGAGGAAATTGTATTACTGTATTATGTCCGTACTCAATTATTTGTATATAAAATTGAATAATTGCACCATACACTGCGAGTAGGTAATAGTTTTATTTTAATAATAACGTTATCAGACAATCGGTTGATCACGATTTACTTGTACTCTTGCAAATACCGGATAAATATAGATTATCCAACATACAATGTGGGACATGTCAATGGACAAAAATTCAACATGAAGATACAAACGTTTACAGTTATAATCACAATCTTTTTGGCAAATTTCTTGGAAATATATACGATTTGTTCTTAAAGTTTTGTCATAGGTGCCTATTTCTTTAATAACAGGTAATAATGTAATTCGTGTTTGTAAAACAAAGTTTATTCATCGTAATGCTAAGCTCCTTGCCCAGACTACATAAAAAAATCCCAAGATCTGTGAATGTTCCTTAACCCATTCACTGCTAAGGATTTTTCGTAGCGCTACGCCGTAGCCGATAACATGCATTTCCCACGTTGTAGCGAAAATGGCGCGTAGAGGTGTGACGACAACGTATCGTCATTATCAGTGAATGAGTTAATCAACTAGACACCCATACAGTTCGCTATTTCGTAGTCAATTTGTGTAAGAATGTCCTATAATATTTATTTATTTCTTTTGTTTATTTATACGAGTATGTTTTGTTTATATTACTTAATAGGGTATGGGAATGTCAAAATTTTGTCGAATTTGAAACCTGTCAAACAATGTTAACGTTCAAAATAAGAGGGGAAATATACCAGCACCCTATCAAGGGTCACGTCCGACTTTTGTGACAGACGGGCAGCTACGACCTGTATACTAAACATGACCTGACATGTTTTAGTAGTTTTTTCCTTAAATCTCACAATTATACCCAAATAATTAGTTTAGATATCGTATTTCCCGTTAATATTATTTTACCTCCGCTATAAATTGGGCAAATCCCAATGTTTGATAAGAGAACTTTTTTTATTAAGGACTTTTTATAGCCAATTAAAAAGAATCACAATGAGGAAAGCGAGAGACGAGTTTTGTTTAGTTTCACGTAAATTATTGAAGTTGATGAACGTATTGAATGAACGTCTGACATATTACTTAAGACAATTTAAAACTGTTTGGCAAATTGTCTGTTTCTCGGGCATAAGCACGTGAGTGCACTAAGTGCTGCATAAAGGCCTCGAAGCTCTACTACTATTCGTGCCTTCGAGGCTATTTTGCGATCCCCGGGTCGTCGGTCCACCGTCAAAGCAGTATCAAGTGAAATAGTGCAAAACCGTGTCTATCTAAAGATTCTGAAGGATGTGCTTAAAACAGTTTTTCAGACGTCATCGTGTTTTTATTACTTGAGTGTGTTCCTCTCAACAATAAGTCTCATCTTCGGTCTTATCTCTTGGATATTTCTACCAAAATGGCGTCTACTCCGCCATTTTGTTTTCCTGAACTTGCTTTTAAACTGTTCTATGTCTGTTTACATACGTTTGATTGTACTTTCAAACCCGAATATATCTTTTCTTGTCAGTTATTTCGATTTCACTACAGCCCATTGGTTTTCCATAACAACGATAATGTTTTACATAGATTTTGTGTGCGTATTCACAGTGTTAGATGAAATAAAACATAAATATCTAATGTTTATTTCATTAGGCTGGATACTGCCAATTTTATGGACTATTATCGGTGAATTTATATATTCTAACTTATTTTATATAATAACTAGTGTGATTTTATTACTAAATTCCATACTATATTTAAATATGTTGTACGAATTACTTAAACCAACTAAAATACGTGCACACTGTAAAAATGGTAATAATAAATTAATTATATCTCTTTTCGCACTTGTATTTACTGGTATTTACAAGTATTTACCATTAAATATAATACCACTGTTGCCTGTAAACATATTATGTATTAAATATGTTGGGTTAGTAAGTCACATAGGTGATTTCATTACTTGGTCATGTGTAAATATGTTCTTTATGATGTTAAAATCAAACAGGGAGCATTGGTCCGAATATTGGTTACAAAAGAAGAATATCATAACAGTATAACTTTTTATGGATTCAGTAACTAAATACTATTTTGACTTGTATTCATTTCAATTAAGGTCAATGTGGCTCATTCTGTCATGGGAACTAGTACGTCTAAAGTTCACCTTTTGCGTCGAGTATAAGCACAGTACGCAGCGGCCGCAGCAGCAAGGCTATCCTGAGTTGACTCGACGGAGTCCAATATAAGCGCAGTACGCAGCGGCCGCAGCAGCATGGCTATCCTGAGTTTACTCGACGGAGTCGAATATAAGCGCAGTACGCAGCGGCCGCAGCAGCAAGGCTATCCTGAGTTGACTCGACGGAGTCGAATATAAGCGCAGTACGCAGCGGCCGCAGCAGCAAGGCTATCCTGAGTTGACTCGACGGAGTCGAATATAAGCGCAGTACGCAGCGGCCGCAGCAGCAAGGCTATCCTGAGTTGACTCGACGGAGTCGAATATAAGCGCAGTACGCAGCGGCCGCAGCAGCAAGGCTATCCTGAGTTGACTCGACGGAGTCGAATATAAGCGCAGTATACAGCGGCCGCAGCAGCAAGGCTACCCTGAGTTTACTCGACGGAGTCGAATATAAGCGCAGTACGCAGCGGCCGCAGCAGCAAGGCTATCCTGAGTTGACTCGACGGAGTCGAATATAAGCGCAGTATACAGCGGCCGCAGCAGCAAGGCTACCCTGAGTTTACTCGACGGAGTCGAATATAAGCGCAGTACGCAGCGGCCGCAGCAGCAAGGCTATCCTGAGTTGACTCGACGGAGTCGAATATAAGCGCAGTACGCAGCGGCCGCAGCAGCAAGGCTATCCTGAGTTGACTCGACGGAGTCGAATATAAGCGCAGTATACAGCGGCCGCAGCAGCAAGGCTATCCTGAGTTGACTCGACGGAGTCGAATATAAGCGCAGTACGCAGCGGCCGCAGCAGCAAGGCTATCCTGAGTTGACTCGACGGAGTCAAATATAAGCGCAGTACGCAGCGGCCGCAGCAGCAAGGCTATCCTGAGTTGACTCGACGGAGTCGAATATAAGCGCAGTATACAGCGGCCGCAGCAGCAAGGCTACCCTGAGTTTACTCGACGGAGTCGAATATAAGCGCTCGCTTTTATTTTATAAAAGGTCGAATTGTAATGTTATAAACACAAAAATAACCTATTTATGCTATTAGATGTTTTACCAGTCTTATTTACGGGTAAAAATGTATTTATAATTTTAAACTTAACTCATAACAACCATGAGGTAGGCAGGAATGTAGGTACTTACAGGTAAGTTACACTTACTGTATATATTTTGAAAATAAATGAATTTGAATACCTTAAATAAGTACGACTTTTATTTTCTTAAACCACACTGTACTAATCCTAAAATCCATAGGTACTGCAGACGATTCTATTAATATTCAACCTTTATATTTGCTGTAGTTTCCGAAAAAAACAACAATAAACCTATGACATCACAAAGTTAAATTTGCGGTTCCAAAATTGAACCTAACGTACCAATGTACTAAAAACACAATAAAAATGTACGAAACACCGTTTCACAGCCGCAAATTTAAATTTGTACAACTATAGCAACCGTTACTATGAAGTGTCAACAACGCATAGAACACTAAAGGTCGTAACAGCCACAAACTTTTAAAATCAATAGCAACTCTATGTCTTCAGGGTTAAGACTCAAAATTGATTGATTGGTGAATGTGAGATAGGACTAAATGTTCGAGAGACAGTTCCAAGACACTTCCCATTATAAATTGTCAAATAGACGCGAAGAAATCAGACAAGTGTAAATATCTGCAGTGCAGTTTATATTGTGTTTTTTGATTGATTTATTTAGTATAGTTACTTATTAGTTATTAATTATGGCACGAATGAGTATGTGCTATTCCAGGTAAGTTTATTGCATAATTACTTAATTCAATTTTCAACATATAAGTTTTAAACTCTAGGTCCATGGGGCACGCAAGTATTCTATAGAAATCGCGAAACGTCTGGTCGATGTAACTGGTGACCGAAGAGCTGGTGGCTTCCTCGCACAACGTATCAGCATGCGATACGAGGAAATGCCGCCAGCATCCTAGGCACAATGACTGAAGGACCTATTTTAGATTTAGGGTAGGTAGGTAAGTCTGTTAAACTTTGTATATATTTCGAAAATAAATAATATTTTTTAAAACGGATCTCAATTTCGACAGCAGACTTTTTTTCGATGTTTGTTATATGATTAGTGATTACACTTACGTTAATTAAGAAGTATAAATTAATTCGTAAATTAATATTTCGCGACAATCTCACACAGATCAACCTAGCCCCAAACTAAGCGTTGTTTTAAGTTTTTTTTTTGAGTTTTTTGAAATGGCACTACTTCCTACATAGAAAACATTCATAAGTCAGGAACAATTCATGATAAACACACAAATATATGCCCATATACCAAGGATTCGAACCCGGGACCTCCAGCTTGGAAAGTGGTCACCGTAACTTATGAGCGCCTGCAAAACTTGTCCTCTCCTTCGGGAAAACCTTGGCAGGAAGCTCTGAAACCGCACAATGCGTGAGCATTGAAGTTGCAAGGTGTGCAGTCACCTGCAATAGTATATAACGCTTTGAAGGCCGCAAAAATATGTGACACGCTCTTATGGCGGTACAAACAAGAATGTGTCAAATTATTTTGCAGCCTTCATATAGTCCTATACTATTGCAGGTGACTGTACCATCTGCGCATCACATTGTGAGGGATATGGTGAAGGAACTCGGAGCCACGGATGTGTTCTCGGTTACTGGGCAGAGCGATTGGGCGTGTATCCCAGAGTTAAGGGTTCGACTCCTACCCGAGGTCAAGAAATTTTCAACGTTTCCTTTCTTTGTAAGGAATAACCTAATTGGATTTCTAGCCGATCCATGACCAGCCACCGCGGCCTCTACCTCAACGACGCAGAAGAACTCACTGACGCTGAACTGATTAAAGCAGTCAACGAATTGAAGCACCAGATCAAAGTCACCAACCTGGAGAATGACATTCTTGAGAGAACTATCATGAGGTAAGTCAATCTAATGTTTAACCATAGAACTAACGATGGAGGCAAAGATGACACTTCACGGAGCAGACTTGACTGATGAGATCCTGTGTCCCCTGGATGGGGCAGAGGGCGTCCACAGTTATTCTCCACACCCCTCGATCTTGAACTTCTTGCCTGACTCCAAGTCTTTCAGATCGTCTTCCCCTCGCATATCACCTTGCGGCGCCAGGATTGTTTGGGATAGCCTTGCTTCCACTTTCCTTGAGAATTCCAATCTAATGCCTGCTTGGGTATATGATCGAGACCCCTTCGGAGCGTGTGGCCAATCCAGTTCCACTTGCGCAGCTTCATCTGTTGGTCGACCGGGGTTTTGTAGCAACGCGTTCAAAGAGAAAGTCTCCATACAAATATTGAATTTGATTCAGCATTGTACGATTGCAGGAGACTTTTTCTGTAGTATATCTACATATCTTTTATTTTATAATTTATTCAGCATTATTACAACTGTACCTATCAAACATTTTCTCTACAATTTCAGATTGGAACCCGCCTTGATGAACAACATCCAGCAAGCCATAGACTACGCCAGCAAGCTGGCCAGCAGCCCCTCTATCGGTGGCAGCTTCATGCGCTCCCAGACGTCTAAGTTTGACATCAGCACCACCAGGATCCTTTCCAGTCCTTCTAGGTCAGTCTCCTCTTTCATAGTTCCTTATCAGTTTGGAAAACTGTCCAAGTGTCACAAGAAATTATGGAAAATTTCAAAAAAATTTAAAACTTCGCGGACACATCCATGGTAGCACACAGCTACGTTTGTTATAGAATAGATCACATTCCTCAGACTTGAAAGAACGACAAGCTCGCATAGCACAACCCAGCGCCGCTGGTGGGCGTGAGTTCATATTATGTCAAATTATGCTTGATGTATGAAGTCGCGCCCGTTTTGACGAGTACAATCACCTGCAATAGTGTATTCCGCTATGAAGGCCGTAAAAGTATCTGACACAATCTATTTGTACAGCCATAAGATCGTGTCAGGGGAAGATTTTTTTTATACTACGACGATGACAAACAAGCAGTTAAAAAAAAGGAGGATTCACTGTGTTGACAGCTAAAGGGGCAAGCTTTGCTCCGTGGGTCCCTAGCTGTCAACACAGTGAATCCTCTTGGAGCTCTGGCGACCTTACTGACCAACAGAAACACAACACTATGAGTAGAGTCTAGTTTTATTAAACTGCGGTTTTCTGTAAGGTGGAGGTACTTCCCCAGATGGGCTCTGCTCCAGATTTGAGCGAGACGACATTCGTTGTGCTGTGCCGTACTACACTAAACGCTATGCATCCGCTGTGCCCATACCTCTCTTATATTTTGCATATTATTGCTGGTAAAGGTCCCATGGTAAAGGTTGATCAGTATGACTTTATGTTGGGTGTCTAAGGTTTTCAGTGGCTATTGTTACACCATGTATAACATTTCTCATAAACTTCCAGGGCTTCAACCAGAAGAGTGGAATCTTCAGCGAAGATAGGAGGAACCACGGTCTTCGGGGGCGGCACGAAGATAAACGTCAATGCGCGCGCGGAGCTCGTGAATACTGAGATGGATATACTGATGCAGAACTTGACCAATGCCAGGAAAAAGGTTAGTTCTCGTACTTAATCCAAACGATTAGGAGTGCACAGACTTTTTTCCGCGGACGCAGAATAGGCATTTAGCGCGCCGAGCGTGGCTCGCTATCTGTGTGCGTGTCATCAGTCTTATGTTTTAGAATTGATAGCAGAACACATTTCAACGATTTTTAGAATTTTTGTCGTTTTGTCTGTCTGCCTGTTTATTTGTCCGAGCATCACGTGGAAACGGCTAAATGGATATAGATGCAACCTTCACTGTCACGTTAAAGGGATCTTCCGTGCTCCCCTCAAGTTATAGGCTAAAAAAAATCCGCGGACGAAGTCGCGGGCATTAGCTAGTAATATTGGTTTCAGGCGGCGAAACAACATGCTCTGCTAAAAGCCCAATTAGAAGAGATCGGTATGCGAGTAGCGGACATCGAGAAAGCTAGTGCAGCTTTTAATCAAGAAGTTATAGTAGATGGGTGGGACAAACTAGCACAGAGGATCCCTGCTGAAATATGGATAAGGTATGCTGTCTCTTTTATCCTCTATCAGGAGAGTATAGTAGATATCGAGACAGACCTATGGAACACGTTCGTCTTTTGTCTTGTGGTAACGAATCGCGGGCTGCCCACACATCGTGACATCGCGCGGTGTACCCACGGTGTACCCGCCATTGTACGCCGCAGCCAGCACTATACTCTTGCCAGATCTCCTAGATCCATCATCCGAGTGTTTCGGAATTTTCTGATGTTCGAAATGACCTGAACGAATACACTGATTGAATCACAACGCATAGTCTAAACCGATGCGATTAGAACCCTTTATTTGGAACACGTGTTCTTTATAGTGATATAATAAGGGTTCTTAAAACTTGACGCTGTTAGAGACGAACTCCAGTTTTGTAATAACAGACCCGAGAGTTTTAAGAACCAAATATGAGCTGTTGCATACGCTAGTTTTCTACGACAGCTAAAATATCGAAAAAAGCTAAATTTCGAAAGGTGGCAGAATGTGGAAGACGTATGCCAACCACAAAAAAAACTGTGTTCATATATTGGATGAAAATCCATTAGAGCATCGCTTTACGGTGTTCTTATGGAATACCACAGACAATGTTATAATGTATACTTTTTTAATATCGCTGTCAATCACCGAATTGACAGATAGTGCTGGAGTTGAAAAAATGACATAAAGCTTCAGGGCTGAAGACGGTAAAAGTGTTATATAATTATGTCGTTTTAAATAGTAATTATAAGGGTCACTACTCACTACCAACCACGCCAGGAGGCTGTTAAATTTTTGCACATTCCATTTCAGATACATGACAGAATGGATGAAGATCATAGACAGTCAGATCGGCAAGGTCCGCCTTCGAACCAGCACCCTGAACACGCAGCACGCCAAGTTCAAAGGTCAGATCAAGGTCAAGGCTGAACTGAACGATAAACTGAGGCCTGTAGACTTTGAAAAGATCAAGATTGAGAACAAGGAAGCGGTGGAGACGATAGACCAGAAGACTAAGCAGGTGAGGGTTAAACTTTTAATTTTTATGAAGGAACATCCGCGAACGATAGCAAATCTCAGGATTTGGTGGGGAAATTCGGGGTCATGGGTGTGGTCTCGGTAGCTCAGTTGGCAGAGTGATGGGCATGTATCCCAGAAACGCAAGTTCGGCAGGTTCGAGTCCCGCCCGAGGACAATTTTTTTTCACTTTTCCCTTCTTTTTAAGAATTTGGTTGAGGGTTTGTCTTCTGTTTCCTAGCATTTCCCGTCTAAGACCAACTCAGCAGGTCTACCACGAACATCGAAAATTGGCATTGACGGGAAATCCTCTTTGTCACACCAATATGCAAGTACGACAGAGATGAAGATACAAATCCGCAATCGTTCGATTTTCGTGGTATAGGCCCAGGGTTGCTAAAGCGGACCATAGCCGTGTTAGCAACCAAATCCCAAGATTTGGCGAAGACGCTGGTTTTACGAAAGCGACTGCCAACTGACCTTCCAATCCAGATAAACTATGCCTTATTAAGATAAGTCCGGTTTCCTCACGATGTCTTCCAAGTTGATTAAATACAGTAATACTGACTGCTTATATTGAGTTACTGCTCATAACAGTACGAAGTCTGGCTTTTCTTTTTACCGGATGCAAATCCTTCGCTTACATTGACGTGTGGCTTATATTGAGATGTTAAGCCTATTATTTTTTTCATTACGTCCGGTTATAGTGACCACATTAGTACGAGCCAGCGTTTGAAATTCAAAATATAAACTTTTCTAATTTTATTTCAACAGTTGGAAGAATTAAAGAAGATGACGGGAGACGCGAACCTTAACCTAACGGTACATAAGAAAGCGATGTGGGAGCAGAACGCGTACTTAGCCAAGATCATCGACACTATCAAGACGAAAGAGAGACAGACTGTTGCTATAGATAGGGAGAGAGAGGTTATACAGGTGGAAGCTGATGCTTTGGCTGCCAGGTAAGATTATTTTTACATAGAAATCTCCCGTGAGTATCAATATTAAAATACTTATATCGGGTTACTCACGGCACAACATGTTTCGGGACAATCCGTGTCTCTTAGTCACGAATCATGCGTCCGGCCGCGACGGCTGCTCTGTGCACACTACTAGGCGCGTATATCGACCTATTTCTGACTTTATTGACGTGAGTAAACCGATATAAGTATTTTAAGATTATTCTTCTTTCTCCTTTCGAATTGTTCTTCCTTCTCCCTCTTTCGTTCTATACATCTCTCTTGACACCATCATGACAAAACAGAGACAGAGTGTTGCTATAGATAAAAAGAGAGAGGTTACACAGGAGGCTGATGCTTTAGCTGCCAGGTAAAATTATTCTTCCTTTCCCTCCTTTCGGTTGAGAATGACCCTGTCTTGGAATCCCGGGATTCGACTGCATATTTGGTTCATCCAATGTAAGCGGCGGCAAGCACACCGAAATAACTGTGTCCAACACACTCCTGTCACTATAAAAATTAGTGCGCCGGCGCAGCCCAATCTCGATCGCATCGCATGCTAAAAATCTCGGTTCCGGAGTGGAGAATATATCTAACTCATTGTCTTGGTCTAGTATCTTTTTCTTAATATAATATAGTCAATTTGGTCCAACAGACTAACGGATGTCAAAAAAGTTCGCAACGCATACGAAGTCCCGGACATAATGGAATACGTCATGGTGAAGGCGGCTTTAGGGGACCTCCAGAAGGGTGCCAAGCTTTTGGAGAATAGGCTCAGGGTCCAGAGCATCGCTTTGACTTCGCTTCAGAGCAAACTGAGGGTCTTGAAGGCTTAATAATAGCATATTAACTTATTTTACCGATTAAAGTGTTCAATTTGCATATACTCGCATTTTATTTAACTCAAGTTTCCTTTAAAATTCCTACCCTTAGTATTTTCAAGGCCCAATAAGTTAAGCGGTTTAATATTCCCATCATTCCGTGGAATATCTCCAGTGTTCTAAGGAACTTTCCCATTGTTTCTGGGGACATTCTCGATGTTTCCCACGGAAATAAAAATTACATAATATCAATATTAAAACAATATAATTATGTTGAACGCTGACCTCCGGTAGGAGATGGCACCGCAAGAAGAAGAAAGATAATATAATTATAGAACTGCAATATAAACAATGTATATTGCAAAATTGAGATTATTTTATTTATACGTTTTTTTCTACAATCACTTTTGCAGGGCTTCCACCTGTAATGTAATCTTTGTTATTAGATTAATAATTAAATAAATAATGATAGTGAAAATAATGGAACCGGAGAACCGAAGGTTTTACGGTCCGGCCGACGATTTAAAAGCGGTAGAGCCAAAACTAGAGAATGCAGTGGACAACGGTTAACCGATTTGAAAAACCACAGTTTTGGCAGAACTATGGAAGTCTCCAAGGCCGCCAGTGTTATATAATATTTCTAATCTTAGGCAACCCTGGCGGTTGTGCGGGGGAGACAGGGGCCGAGCGGCAATGAGGATTACCGCGAGTCGATTTTCCGCTAGGGGCGCTAGTGGAACGTGCGTCCTGCGGGAACATTTCAAACGCCACTTTGAAAATTCTCTCATATTGACACAGCACCCACGCATGTGTGGCGCCGCCTGTTGAGCGACAATACGTTAGCTCCCATTGCGTTTGCGTTAAAAATAGTAGATGTAATTCCCTAGCAGAAGCCTTTCTGCGCGAGTTAAGGTCAAAAAGTTTAAGACCCAAGCTATGACTAAACCGTTTTTATCCTCTCAAATCATGGACAAAGTAATCTAGACGTTTGGCAATTTGCATACAAAATGACGATCTCTTTAGATGGACCTGTTACTCACACTATTCCTTACTTCAGTTATCCAACTATCCTTTAACTCCAAGTTAAATGTAACTTACTTTACACATTGTAACCAAATTTTGTAATAAATAAATGAGTTTTTCCTCTACTAGTATGATGAGGGAGAAAATTAATGAAATAGTGAAACTTGCCTTAATAACTGGTACGGTCGTCTGCTAAACATGCAGACGAGCATGGTGCACACAGACAGTCCAAAAACTCCGCAAAGACAGAGTAGGGCTCTCTTGACAACACAGCTTGTAACAGCAAGCGATGGTCATCCATGAGGGGAGTGTGAAGTCTTACCTTAGCAGCTGGTATGCCAGCATAGAACTAAACATGCAGACGAGCACAGCACACACAGACAGTCCAAAAACTCCACGAAGGCAGATCAGTAGGGCTCCCCTGACGACGCCACAGCTGGTGACACCTTCGAATACGCAGCGGAGATCTGGAACCGAAGAATTATATTATTCCATCAGGTTCCATACCAGCTTGACAAAGGAAGAGTGGAAAAGTTCATTACCTCGCGCGGGACTCGAACCCGGGACTCTGGAATACACGCTTATCGCTATGCCTACTGAGCTAAGTCTTTGGCCCATAGCACAGAAGAAGTAATAGACTAGTCCTAAATTGAAATTAAACACTTTAGAACGGATTAATCGCGTTTATTAACACCATGATCCTACGTTTCGAGCCCTTTACACCATCCACCATTTTTGTCATCATCTTAACCCTGTGAAAACGAGTGCTGTAAAGGGCTCGAAACGTAGGGTCATGGTGTTAATAAACGCGATTAATCCGTTCTAGTGTGTAATTTCAATTAATAACAATCGCGTTAACAGAAGACGATATTAATAGTCCTAAAGTATAGAAGCTTCTCCTTCCTACATTTGACGTTTAGCTTGTCAAGCATTCAAATGTTTTTAACATTAGGGTTGCCGCCATGCTGTCAGGAGCGTATAGTGGTACAACAATTTGTATAAACATACTTAAATAGGAACAAAATGTGTATCGGAACATCATTTGTATTATAAGAACACCTTTTTACTAACCCTTTTCCAGGCCCCAAGGAACTATGCAGTTTTCCGCAGAAAACCAAGTATATTTCAAATTGTTGTGTTTAGGCGATCCATTTAAAGCAGGGTCAAATTTCCCTAAAATGCGATTAAATTTGAACCTTAAACTAAGGGTCTAAGGTTCAAATTATATTGCCTCGCATGTGGTCAATATACGAACTACGCCTGGAAAACGATTAATTATTTATTAGTGTTTGAAATATAAATATATCTGAACGCACCCGTGAGGTAAAGCGCGTTGCGCGAACCCTGTCAGTTTAAGCCGCCCGTAAGCGGAATTTTTTGTGTCAACACAAAACGCGGAGTGACCATTCAAAAGGTTAAAAGTTTAACAACTAACCCTCTTCCTTGCTGTTGTGCGGGCTGTCTGGAGACAACGAGGAACAGGTGCATGTCCTGGTCAGTTTGGTAAATTCGCAGTGTTGTAACTTTTGGAGCCTGTAACAGAAATTCTGTTTTTAAAATAAGGTCAAGAAAATTAGCCACAAGATGGACATATGACCATATGAAGGTCGCCGGGAGACGCTGGATGCGTCGCTTCCAACCGGTACATATGTAGGTGCAAGGGAGAGGCCTATGTTCAGCAGTGGTCTTATGGCTGATATGATGAAAAAAAATTAGGCTCACAGGTTGCTCACTGAGCCGGGAAAATCCTCTCCAAAAATTATCTATCCTCTGCGGACCACTAATGCTTAAAAGAAGTATCCACCTATAGGCACGTATTGCAACCTTTTGAGGTACACGACATTCGAGAAAGAATCTGGAACTTTCTGGACTCAACGGGAATCAGTAATGATATGTAAAGGGCTGCCACAATCACAAATGTTATCTTTGTTCTCTTGCGGATGTTATGTATCCATTATTATTAATACTTTGAGAACGACCTGCAAACTGGTACAGTCAAGTATAAAAATGGAACTTAGAAATATGTCCCATAGCTCTTATTCAAATATATTATACATAAAACAAATTCTTTAGGTACCTCGTACATATTATTATATGCTCTGTAGGTATAAGTAAATCATACTTACTTGTTCATATGTATGTAGGTTGTTGTAATAGTGACCAGGACGCAAGTCAGTGCGCAGACGAGACAGCAAGCGCCAACCACTTTGATCTGAAAACGACAATGCTACAGTCGAAAATATGCAAGGCTGTGGAATGAGCTCCCTGCCGCTGTTTTCCCAAAGGACTACAGTATGGGGTTCTTCAAAAAAGGAGTGTTAAAGTTTTTAAAGGATCGGCAACGCGCAGGTAACACCCCTGGAGTTGCAGGCGTCCATAGGCTACGGTGACCGCTTACCATCAGGCGGGCCGTATTCTTGTTTATCGCCGTAGTAGTATTAAATTTGTCATCGGTGATTGAATGTCACCGGGTTAGATTCAAAAATGGCTCTCAAGGAAACTATAGCAATGAAAATGTCTGGAAAAATCCGATTTTTTTCCAGACGACTCGTTTTTTTCGGATTCTTTAGGAAAAAGTCAATGAAAGTTTCCGCTCTATATTTCAACTCTAAATCAATTTACACCTACAACATGGCTACATCGATTACATTGAGGAAGAAACAATTGAAACAGATAAAAGGAGTGACAGTGATAGTGACATTATTTATTTCTTAAAAAACCCGAAATCTTCGGAAAAAAACCGAAAGTTTGATTAAATCATGAAAAAAACATTCGATTTTTTCCGGCATTTTCAACACTAAAGGAAACAAAAAAGCTAGTAATAAAAAATCACAGAATTCGAAATCCTCCTCCTTTGTGAATTTGCAAGTTGTTGAAAAAGAAGCAGTCATGCAATGAGCAAAATAATAATAACGAGTGATAACATACTTTTCTTACCATATAGCTGTATCGGTTACGTCGGCGGGCGAGGCTCATGATGCAAACTCCGGTCAGGACCAACTGAAACACAATATATATTGATTTAATATGTGTTAGGGTCCTACTGGGACGTAGAAATTAAAAGAGGACTGTATCAAAATAGGCTGGTTTATTCCGCCTTAATTACAGATTCGAACCCGGCCAAACAGAATATAAAATTAAATATCGGTAACGTCCGTTGACGGTGGAATAGGTCTCCTCCCGTGCGTAAGCATCCAGTTCTTAACAATATGCTTAACGAAATACAACAATATACACTTTAAAAACCGGCAAAGTGCGAGTCGAATAGTTGTGTCGAGTTGAGCTGAGTCGAGTATCGTGATTTTTTTAAAATTGATAACTATTTATGAAAAGACAAGACAGAATTTTAGGGTGGGAATTGTAAGGAAACCGGACTAATCCCAATAAGGCCTTTCGTAAAACTAGCGCCAACCCCAAATTTTGGGATTAGTTGCCAAAATGGACCCTAAGACTCCCTGAGCCGTGGCCCGTGGAATAAAGAAAGAAGATTTTTCACCTATTTTCTAAATTTTTGGTGAACGATATATGCAGACTTTTGATTTTTCCCTTATGTCTCACCATAGCAGCGGGCACAGCGGCTGGTACAGTCTCCAGATGGTGTGGCGAAGCTGTATAAACCCGGACAATGATGTGCTGGAGGGCCAGTAGCCCACCGAGCGCAGCTGCCAGGGCCCCGCACCCGACACACCACCAAGCGTACTTGTGGCGACGACAGGGGGCGGTGGTGGCGCAGTTGACAGCCGCTGTAAAAAAAATTGGTATCCTTAGAGAGTGGTTGACTAAACCCTTAAATGCGTGATGATGCATTTATGACACAGAAACGAGACAAGTGATAATCAAGTTCTCTTGGAATGTAGACTTTGTCATATCGTCGTAAGTTCTTAATTTGAAATGAATTTGGTTGTCACTTAGGATTTTTTAGGATCAATACTGTTAATTCGTGCATTTATAGGTTACGATGGTGGTGGCAGAAAAGGTTGTCTATTCTATCCCGAAACTTAGGGAAACATGGAGCTCATCGCAGTCATCGATAAACAACTGCCAGAACCCAAATCTGGAAAAAATATAGTCTCACTATTTGGGTATAGTAAGGATTTCGTGGTCCTCAAGATACCTTGGCTTACCTACTAGAGTAAATATCCGTTTCAGTATTTTTTTTTTACTTTTAAAGAGACGGAAGCCAAATACATTTCATTTTCTTTCTTTCAAATGATTTCGGTGCAAAAAATACTAATTATTAATTTACAAATCCTTCAGGACACTTTAAAATTTAATTTTATTCTCTAAATAAATTCGAACATCCAACCCATCCAATTAAACAGTAAGTTGACACTTTCAAAAGTAAGTATTAAAAAACTGTGTTTGGCCAGAAGATTAGTACTATTATTGCTAGCCTATTGTACCTTTTTTTTTAATTTTATGGCCTGGTAACTAGACCTTTAAGCCAACCTATTGTACCCTACTGCTGGGCAAAGGTGACCCTCTCACCTTCTGCAAAAACGAAAAAAAAAACACTTACACCGATCATCAACTACTATTAATTACTGAGCGCCATCTATTGCTTAAATTCTAAACTTAACGTACCAAAATACGGTGGTGGCGGCACATAGTGTTGTGCCACATCCCCCGCGATCGTCGACTGTGGTGTCGATACTTCGTATTGTACCAATTGCATCACGCCACACGCTTGCATAGCTTCACTATTTAAAAAACTTGGCTTTAAAACCTAAACTTAACATTGCCATGACAGTCCACAAGTAAAATAAAACATAAAGAATAAAACACACTTCAAGTCCGTTTTCCCGCCATCACTTCTTTTTACTATTGTTTTGCCGAAGGAACTTTCGAACAGCCCGCCATTCGCGGAAAATCGATATTTACACCCTCGGCGAAAGAACGATGACCTCTCGCTAGAATAACAAATGCATTCTATATTTAAATTGCAAAACACTGGCTGATTGTAATATTACACTTTTAAAAACAAACGCGTTGGTTTAGTTCTAAATTGAAAATGCACTGGCTGCATATTTGTACACACTTTTGTTTATCATCAATTAAAACAACAAAACAGCTCGTTTTTTCTTCAACTCCAATACACTGGATCACAGATTATAAATGTCAGCACTACATTTTGTTGTTCACGTGAATTTAATTTAATAAATAGTGTTATTAATATTTATTGTAAACGATTTAGGTTATGTGGTTTTTGACAATGGAGGAGCTACGGGCATGCGCATTGAAGAGATGCAAGAATTGTATTACAATCACTTCTAAGCGCTTTATAACGGGACCAATATAAATGAGACCTTATATTCGTACCAATCATGAGTGATTGGAAAGAATTAAACTGGTTTCATTATAGAGAATGTTTGAACCACTTTGAACGATAAAATATCTCAGGTGAAGGTATAACTTATGGATTTCACTTTGTACTTTGTAGGCGTATAAATACTTTTGACAATGCATAATGCAAAAAATACAGGTAGATTCTTTTGTAAGTGAATCTATTTGTTTTTTTTTGCATTCTACATGTCTTGTATCGTTTTTGGTATTCGTGGGAGAATTTTTTTGACACCTGCTATTGAATTGGCGGTTTAGTGACATTTTTGCGACAGTTTCTTTGTACTGGGATGGTGGATGAATGAAGCGTCTAAATTTATTAGTTTATGCAATGTCCAGGGACCGGAAAATATATATTGGACCTGTCTCTTATTCATACGTGTTATTGTTAATAAACCATTTAGATGGACAAGTGAATCAATAAATGTCATCTCCAGTAAGTATCTGTAGTTAAAAAGTCTATCTTAGAAACGTATACCTGAATGTCAACTAGCCCCTACCTATCCATTTCGTTATAAAAAAATAACAATCAGAACTTGGGGGTCATCTGCTACAGCATAAGCTGCTGATAGCTTGCACGAGCCACTTGGTACAGTTGGTATCAGATTTATATAAGGTGCTCAAAAATATCTGAACTAGTGGCTCTATGAGCTGTCGGTAGACCTCGCGAGTCAGTCTTTACAAAGTTTAAAACTGTATAACAAGCGGGAATTAGCACGAAGGTCCTAGGCGCATTGGGAGTCTATGTGGCTTAGGACCTTTGCCGATTCCCGCCATTTTCAAAATTTCCAAAAACGGAATCGTTTTTTTTTAAATGTAATTAATAAAGTTGCTTACAGAATTTAACAAGAATTGGTTGATAGATGCGACCTGTAGAGGAGAACAAATGGACAGACACACGTAAGCATTTTTGCCCAAGCTGAAACGGACACGCTTCGCTCGCTTCACTCGCTCGGTCAACAAGCACTCTACGGCTTTGACAATAAAGGCAATTTTCAGATATTTGGGACCTTGGCTGCTCCTTTGTATCGACCTGATGGCGATGGTACAAACATCAACAACCATAACTGCCGTAGACAAAAGGTGAGTTAACAATGTCAGTACTGGATTATATGACTTACCATTATTCCTTCTACCAGTGAGGAGATTGGTCGGCGGTCGTGGTGGTAGCGCGGGAGGGGTGTCCGGCTTGGCGGGGGGCGGGGGGCCAGGGTCGTCAGCGCGAGCGTACGCAGCTGATGGCTTGCATGTGCAGGCTACTTGGTACTGGAATGAAATACAGACAATTTTGTTGAGTACATACGTATTTGTATGTTTGTTCGACGATAACCCCATATATCGTTGATCGGATCGTCGTAAAATTTGGCAGGTGGTTAGATGAGACAAGTAAAATTGTTAAGTTGGAATATGAGGCAAATCCGTCAAGGGTTTGCCGAGACGCACTAGTATAAATATTTTCTTTCTTAGTCCAACCAAAAGTCTCTCCGATAACGTCATGACTGTCTCAACTTGTATCTTTCTCCTATTGTTTGTAGGTCTTGTATTTACGACATTTGTTGTGTATTTCCATATTTATGTAATTACATACCTTGTGTAGATCAGAAGTGACAGAAGCGCTAGTGTCGCACTCTGGGCACGGCGGCGTCGGCGAGCTGCGCGCTGAGGTTAAGTCGGGGAGCGACATCGCGGCTGTAATACAAAGGAATAAGAGTTACAATTGATTGGCTATACCAAAAATATCGTTAAAAAGGTGTTCGGTTCATAGGCATCTCGGGTGAGGCAGGCTCTTTCTTTGCCCAGAGGCAGGGGTAATGCGGCCAGCGTCCTCGGAACCATGCCTCAGGCCCCCGCCTAGGCATTTATGGGGATTTCTACATGTCTTACGGGGTCTTTTTAGGGTTCCGTAGTCAACTAGGAACCCTTATAGTTTCGCTCTGTCTGTCTGTCTCTCCGTCTCTCCGTCCATCCGTCCGTCCGCGGATAATCTCAGTGACTGTAAGTACTAGAAAGCTGTAATTTTGTACGAATGTGTATATCGGTCACGCCAACAAAGTGGTAAAATAAAAAGTGGTTATAATTTCTTTTTTAGAGTACCTCCCCCCCATACACGTAAAGTGGGGGGTGTTTTTTTTTTCGTTTAAACCCTAGAGTGTGCCTTATCATTGGATAGGTATTTGTAAAATAATAAGGGTTTACATAGAACAGTTATTGATAAAGGTAATATTTTCGGAAATAATCGCTCCAGAAGTTTAAAAAAATGTGTCCCCCCTCTAACTTTTGAACTATAAGTTAAAAAAATATGAAAAAATTACAAAAGTAGAACTTAATAAGAACTTTCTTGGAAAATTATTTTGAACTTGATTGGTTGAACGGTTTTTGAAAAATTTTACAAAATAATTTCTGAATTAAGTTTGTAATTTAACTGTATATGCAAACACTTCTTTTATCTTGAGTACTTAATTTATCATCCCGCACGTATCTTCCTTCTAATTAGAAAAGAATGATTCAAATCGATTTACGCGATCAAAAGTTACCCCCGAAAACCCAACATACATAACCCGTCTAGTTTGTATAAATTAGTAACCCAATTGCCCGAGAGATGGCACCTGTGGTCTACTTCGCGCTGTCCGGAGTTGATAGGGTCGGGACGGGTGTGATCGAAAGTATCATTGAAATGTTAATTATTATAAGCATATTGAGCATGGTATCTATTAAAACACTTTTTAAGGTTGCCTTTTGTGACGGACGGTAAACTGCGGAACCCTACACTGAGCATGGCCCGACATGCTCTTGTCCGGTTTTTGTATATGTAATTATTTGTATTTGTAAAATGTTTGTTATTTATATTTGTATAATGCCTAGTACTGTACTGAACCTAAATTAAATCAATGGATTTTTTTCTTAGTCAATGGACTAGGACTAAGAAAAAGAAACAAAACACTTCTACCCGTTGGGGCATATCCGCCATAGCTGCCAATAAATATTATGGGAAATTTACATTACGTATCCCATGCCATGTCCATTGTTTGTCTTAAAATTCGGTAGAGGGGTAGCCTGTCAAGTGCTACTCCGTCTTGTTCAAAATTCAAACGGAACGCCGGATCAAAAACCACGTGTAAATACCAATTTAAGCTGCCTATACTATATACATTAAGAAGTTTATAATAAAGCACGCGTCATGCAAACCGGCATTATTTTATTGCAAAAGTAGAACCACTCCGTAATAATTAGTTATTCAATTACTTTTAACATAAAAGCTGCCAACGAATTGAGAACCTCCTTTTCCTCCTTTTGTTTTTTTTTTGCCTGTAATAAACCCTTCCATAAACTATTAAATGAACCCCCCTGCAGTTGTTACTCAGCCGTGAATTCCATAACCGACCACAGAACCATACAGTTCAAAGCTCTATTCGCAAGATGGCGCGCAAATGACAGCTGACCACACGTCCGGTGATGCCCAGATGTTTGCGAAAATAGGGCTGTGCTACACTTATCGATATCGAGGTTTTATTTTCTACACTATTTTTCACGTAGCATGGGCACGGCAGCCGTTAATTTGAGTTTCAAGGTTATAACTTGTATGTTGATAGCCGGCCATAGACATGAAAAATAAAACAAAAAACAAATTTAGCAATTTGATCGGCCAATCAATGAATGCTAAATTTGTCCGGCAAAAGCCCGGCGGACTAACCCGCTATAACAGTCGCTGTAACCATTTTATGATAAACATTTAAAAACAACTTGCAATTTACACGAAGGTCTTTAGAAACATAATTAATGCTTATAATGGGCGGAAGACGGATGCAATATACGTCAAATTGTATACTAACAGATCTATCACTGTGACATTTCTACTATGTAAATTGATGTATTTTGCATCCGATATCCCCCCATAAATATGAATATAATCCTAAAGTCATGCTATCTTTCATCATTTTAAAAAGCATACTTAGAAGGTAACGATTAAAACGTAGGTATGGACACTATGGACGTAACAAGGAGCTCTTTTACAAAACTGATAATCTGTAAAAATGTCTCAAAAATTACTAAATACAGGAGACCTATATTCGCACGTGTTTAAGTGACATTTCGATGCGGAATTCCGCGGAAATGACCAATATGACATGCTAATGACGTAGGGAATATGAAGTGGATATGTCAAATGTCAGTTAAGCACGTTCGAATAGGTCTCCTGTACTAAAAATGTCGTCGGTAGAAATATCGACAGAAATTATTAATATTATTATGATCTGCGTTAAGTCACACAGAAAAAGTACTAAATTCTTGAATTATTTTAGGGATACGGATTCCTAATGGGCTTTTATTTCTCGCATCACTATACGCGGAGCCTTAATGTTATGATTATGAAAAAAACCTCTCCATTCCATCTGGTCGAACGAGTTTAGTATCGTACGCCAACTTCATTGTGGGATAAAAATACCACAACTGCATTGAAAAGGCAAATAATCCTTTACGAATCATTAGGTTCAAATTGCACTTAGTTGATAATGATATTACATTCGTCTTTACTGACGTTTTAAGTGTCTTTTTACAACATACTCGGCTCCAGAGGGTCCAAGGCCCTCCATACAAATTGGTGGACAACCGGTTGAACAAAAAATCACATTATTTCAGACAACATCACATTTCATATCAATATTGTCAATATCATTATATAATATATTCATTATTATCCGATCGAAACATGTTTTTCGACCGAAACCGAAGCCGAAACCGAAGGTTCGGTATTGACAGTTTCGACCGAAACTGAAACCGAACCTATGATAAATGTGATTAAAACGCTGAATAAAATGTCAGCGAGTCTTTTTTTCAGATACTTGAATAACGAAACATCTCCATGGTCCGATTTCACTTTTCTCGAATTGAAATTTTAGAATTATCATTTGATGTCATATTGACACCCGTCCTGAGCTCACCTGACGGCAGTCGAACGCGATCCGAAAGTACGATATTGTAAGTTTCGACGCGGCTGAAAGGTTTGGCAGGTTTTTGGCCGAAACCGGCTGAAACCGAAACTTCGGTCGAACACTAAATATCATGAACACTTAACACATAACTTGTTATTCCCTGTTTCATCATAATAAGGATTTGTATAAGTAACATAAGTATACAGAGTATAAAGAACATTAAATTATTCACATAACGACGAGTAATTGTAGAGAGAACAAAAGCTCACTCATGAGTGTTATAGGCTCTTATGCCTCTGATCCCGCCAATTGAAAGAGCATTGCCACACTCTCTCCCACGCTGGCCACGCACATAATCTCTTCATCATTGTTTATCAAGATATGTTTCTTTTTGACCTAGTTACTTGCCACATTTTGTGTTAACCAGTGGTGCATCGAACACCATGCAGACAAGATGGGGACAATTGAACGAGCATGAAAAGCGAGTGAGTTCTATGAGGAGGTTCTATTAATAATTTCATTACTGCAATACGATTTTTTTTATCTTTGTACCAAAATACAAGCCGTTTTGAGCTTATCTACTGTGGGACTAAGTCGATTTGTGTAATGATGAGCTCCCTATAATGATATTTATTCATGTATTAATATATATTTAAGATGCTGCGGTTTAGTTAAAGTATTTTTAACGAAACAGCATATATGTAGGGAGCTTAACTGTAATTAAGACTAGTTCGCTATCTTGAGCACATTACAGACATGATGGAATTCCTGACTTAATTATGTTGACAGTCTTGAGTCATTATATGCCTCCCTTCCTTCTTATATCGAAAAGGGGGAGGAATATAAATTCAAAAAAATCTACTGTCGGACTTTGGTGTGTCACTATAGTAAGTTAGTTATTGCTTTTCGTGTCCGATTATAGCTTGTGCCTGCCCCTTCCCCCCACTTCCTCGACTCCCTAAGTTCCCTTTCGTCGAAAACACGGGGCGAGGCCTATAATCAGCTATAAAATCAGCAAATAAATGTAAACAGCCATGTTCCTAAACGCATTCATTCCAAATTATGCATTTTTTTCGGAATACTGCCTTTGTAGAATTTCATCTAAAAATAATAAACTATCCTTTGATTTTTTAAGTTCTAGCTACCTGAAGAAAGAGCGAAACTAATTTAAAAACAAAATAAGTTCAATCTAATTCGGAAATAGTTTATGACAAAAAAATACTTTCGGCTAACCGCCCGCACCTACTAGTGATGCGCCGTTGCAAAAAAAAGGTATCGATAAAAAAAACATTGAATTGGCCCGATGTCCATTCATTCAGGTAGACGAAAACCGCTTTGTCTCGCTGGATAACAAATTTACACCTTAAAACTTAGGTATACAGTCTATTTTGGTTTGAAAAAGTAAGTTTAAATTTACAAAACAACATCTATTCGTGCGTTACCGATACGCCGATTTTCGAATAAAGAAATGGACGCTTTAACGTTACGAAAGCGAATGGAGCACTTCGGATAATGGTGAGAATCTCTACAGATAAATGACCGATTCTATTTTGATAAAACATCTCAAAATATGGTAAGTAATATAAATGTTTATGACCACAATATTTCGAGCAATCTATACCTACAGTTTTGTAACGTATCTTTTTTTACGAAGTTTGTTACCTATTTCACTATACACTATAGTATAGTGTATAGTGAAATAGGTACCAAACTTCATATGTATAGTGAGTATAAAATTAGAGCAAGTTTCCATTTTGTTTAGCGATCAGTACGAGTTACTGCATTATTTGTTACTTACCTATAGCATTAGGACAAAATAAAAATAACAGTAAGCGATTATTTTACTAGTTAAATTTAAATTGTTATAAGTACACACGATTATTGCCTATTGAATCCTTACTAATATGTAATATCTTAAATTAGAAAGTCTGTTTGACTTTCCTAATTGTCTTAACGACGAACCCACGACTGGTCAGAGCGGGGTATTAAATGGGATAATTAGAGAACGGTTAACTTTTTACCTGACCGCCCCGGGAGGGTTAACCTCATTGAGTATGTCATTATGTTTTTCTAGTATTTGTAGTTCTTAGACGGGAATGAATTTAACTGGTAATAATAATTGTTTTGTTTTAAACATGGCCAACTGTAGCTATTTGGAAAGGATATGGACAATCTAAACAAAGAAGTTTTGTTCACGAGAAAACGAAACTGGTCTGATAAATAATAGTAGATTAAGATTACGTACCTAGGCCTGTAAAGTAAGAAATGTCTGAGATCTCGTGTAATTGTCGTCCGAAGCGAAGCTGAGGTCGACAAACATGTGATCTGAGGCTTTCTTATTTACTGGCCAAGATTTGTACAAAAAATTTCTGCGAATGTGTTTAGCGTAGCGACCAGTAATTAGCTTATTGCCGGCCGAAGACCAGAAAAGATTATAACTGTAGCGGCCGTCAATAGAACTATATTCCCTCTGACTTGACCAATTTCCAGCCATTCAACAGGTCTTGCTTCAACTACGGATTGTGGCAAAAACTTACTCCCGCTTGCCTACAGATATTTTAGACACCGTCGATGGCAAACGACATCAATATACCTACTCCACCCAACTGATTCGCAAATTTGCCTAATGCATTCTTTCTCTAGCTCTCGGTATTTAAAGCTTCATTTCATGAGACGCAGTAATCCACAGACAACAAATAAAAAGTCTATCAGAGTCAAGTAAACGCATAAAATCAGTTAACGGATCTGTAAGCCCAATCGTGTCGTCGCCACGCGTGATTAAAGAAATTTCGATCGGTTGAAGCAAAGGGATACCGGGAAGCTAACTGTTTGATGTTCAGATTGATGGTGCCGGCCTGGGTATTGTACGTATTTGGATTCAATTACATCAATGCTTCGATTGTGCTCTTAAACTTTGGTTTAGAAATTAGGTTTCCTGTTTCTGGTGTGTTCAAATTAACGTGTCTCATCAACTTTCAGCTTTTTATTGAAGTTTTAAATTGGACTTCGTTACAACGCACCCCATTTACCATAGATCGCCAGCATTTTTGTTATACGCTGTATTACACTCAAAAAATTGGTTTACGAAATATACCAGACACTTTTTTTGTGATCATGTAACCCACGGCATAGGAATATTTCATGTCACATTTTGTAAAGGCTTTACCTGGCTGCGGTAGACGGTTCAGTCGGTTCACAAAAGATCTGGTTTAGAAAGTGCAGCGTTTTGCAAGTCTAAAGGTTGCTCGGTGCATTGGTGTAAATTTGAGATGCCGATTATCGTGTGCATGGCTGGAAGGGGTTAAAATAAATTGGATTGATTCTTTAAATTGTCATTTTTCTATGGAACACTTCCCAGCTACCTTAAAGTCAAGATAAAGTTAAGTGTAAAAAAATGAGTGTAGGCAACTACTTTAAAAATATGTGTCATTAGTGCCATAGATCTTAATACGTATAATGTCAACAAAATGTGTTCAAGTTATAAAATTGATTAAATTGCCTTTATAGGGTGTTCTTGAGCATTTGCTTTAATGGCATAGTTAGTTTTATTAAACACGTTTTTTTTTTATACAAAATAATTACATGTTGCATCAACCGCTAATGTGAAATTATAATTAACTTTACTAAGTAAGTGACAACTATGACATATCAATCTCATGTCGAATACTCATACTCCGTTTACACACTTGCAAATACCACATGAGATAAAATTTAATCAGTAAAAAATCTTCTAAATAGAGCAAATTAGAATACCAGTGTCTTTTAGAAACTACATTAATTTAAAGAAAAGAATGCGCCCTGGAAGTTAAAGGAATTGGTCAATAACACATAACACGGTTACATAATAACATATCCTAACGCTTTAGCCCTTTTTATGATTTGCTGTCTCAGTTTCAAAACGTTGGAATGTAGTTCAATTGTATACGCAATTGAATCATCTGTGTTTTTAAAACACTTATTTAAACTTTCACGATTTTCACACATTATAAATTTACTAAAACGGGGCTTAATCGTGTATAAACTTTGAAAACAAACCTCCGACGTTTCAAGGGCGACATTGCCCCCGTGGTCCCGGAGAAAGACTGTCTTTCTCCGTGACCACGTGAGACAGTCTTTCTCCGGGACCACGGGGGCAATGTCGCCCTTGAAACGTCGGAGGTTTGTTTTCAAAGTTTATACACGATTAAGCCCCGTTTTAGTAAATTTATAATCTGTGTTTTTCTTCAGTGATTATTAATCGCGGTATCTCAGAACAATATTTAATTCGAAAAACTTTATGTACAAGTTAATGAACATGATTTCACTAATCAAAACATTCGACAAAGTAAAACCAATCATAAAATTAATAGGCTTTTATAGCTTTCGTTATGGTTCAATCAATTACCGTCCCATAGCATAAAGTGTATACATTACATTTTATTACTTTGAAGTTTGATGAGATATAAACTACTAATAGTAGGTATGTGCACTGGCGCCAAGATTTGTGTCAACGTACAAATGTGGTTCTTTAAGTTTAGAAGTGTGTGATGGATTGTTTTAATACAATAAACTTACTGGCGATTGACTCTAATCACGCCTGGAAAGTTATGAAAGAGTATAAGATGGAGCTCACTGGTTCAATAGCCTATTCACTCATGCTTTGAAGACACCGATGTCGGAAGGAAGAAGAAGGAATTACATTTATTAATGGGCACCCATATTTTGCAATAGTTTTTGTACTCCTTGAAACGTGGTATGGCTTTGAAAGTGTGATAATTTTAGTGCGTAAATTTATATTCCTAAATCTGCACCAGAAATGGTGGTCTATTGATAATAATATTTTTTTTCCGTAAATAAGTAAAGCAGCCTAAGTTCCGGTTAATTTAGTAGACCGTAGAGCTATTCCTCTTGTGATCTGAAAAGGCCTGTTGCTGCCCACAAGCTGTTTACTCATTGTCTACAGGAAAGACAACCGTTGAAGAGGTAAACGCATGTTGTTATATAGTGTTGTAATATTAATTTAGTTTAAGTATGGTGTGTATTATATTGATATCTGTTTATTCTCCTATCAAATAAAATAAAATAAACTATAATAGTTCAGCTGAACTCTCAAGTTATCTCTCCTGTGGGCAATAGTTAACAGCTTGTAGGTGCGTAGTAATGATTTTTTCACCTCACTAGCTTGGAAAGCGCTGTTTTATTATTTAAAACTAGCGGAAAAAACGCATTTTATCCACGAATGGGAAAAATAATTTGACCTTGTGCTAAATCCTATTAATTACCACCCGTCCAGTATAAGTGAGACCTGTAGTTATTAATATGAGTAATCTGAGGTCACATATTTAAATTGGGTAAGTTATATCCCGCACTTGGTAAGCTGTTGGCAATATCTAAGTCCCAGGAGTGGCTCAATGACACTTTTTGACCTTGAGTTTTGAATGGTTTCTTCAAGATATCTTAGATTTGGATAATATTTGTAATAGTATGTGGTTTTTATTGTTTTTGCGATGGTGAAGTGAAAAATGTTGTAGTTTACACTCAGCGGCAAAGTTTATTCAACTCTCGTGCCGTGAGACCCTCGTAAAACTCAAGATTTCAGTTTTTAAACCACTAAAACACTCGCTACGCTCGTGACTCAATTTTGGAATCTTTCGCTTGCTCGGGTCTGACTCAATCCACATTCGCGGAAACAGAAGACAATTTTATAAGCCCGAGACCCCGAGAGTTAACAATTTTGCCCCTAGTATAATAAATAACTATTATCATACAGGTCAAAATGTAGAAAAGGGGTAACCATTAATGTGCGTAAGGGTTGAATAAAAAAATCAACCATTATAGCCCTTAGCTTATGCACAGGAAGACCTGAACATGGGAAAGTTTTGACCCTACTGTGGCCGTTGTCATTATGTAATGCAATGTTTTGTTTATATTTAGTACTTAATCGTTTCATTCCGTGCCTCGTGCAATTTCCTTGCATAACTAAAGTTAAATTAGGTGAAGTAGTGAAAGTTTTACATGTTCATCCACAAATCGTGACTGATTGTGCCTCATTTTTCACCACACAATGGTATTTCGCATCATTTTGTGTCGGAGGTCAGAGAAAGTCGACCGAAAAAGGGTACGTATTATGAAAAAAATACCTATCGATGTTTTTCACAACACTATTGAATGCATGAATATAATGAAAAGCTTTTTTTATACAAAAAACTAATGCTCGTTCTAATTTTTGTGATTTTATATTGCTTGTTTGTTACAATAAAATGTTTATTTATATTTTTCCACGTTTGTGATTTCCTTTTATCCCTGTAAACTAGAGAGATATATAGATAGATAAGATTAGAGAGTTGAACAAATTTCGCCGCCGAAGGTAATACAAAAATTTTCCCCTTACTATCGCATTTTTTTAACGTACTTCCATGACCCAATATATTAATGTTGCCATGTTTCTTACAAGCGCACATAGTTACACTTTTTACAGTACTTAATTAGTTATTTTAATACTGCAATCCAACACCAGATCTTCCTCTTGTTTTTTTAGGGCTAGTTCGCCTACCGTTTCTGTCTTTATTTTCTTTTTAGGGCCATTACGATTGCCCAGATTAACTCTGATATTACTTACCACAGTGGGTTACTAAGTAGGTATTAAACGCTTGTGGGGTCAAGTAAAAGATATTAGAGTCAATT
This sequence comes from Lathronympha strigana, assembly GCA_949128165.1. Classification (NCBI taxonomy): domain Eukaryota; kingdom Metazoa; phylum Arthropoda; class Insecta; order Lepidoptera; family Tortricidae; genus Lathronympha; species Lathronympha strigana. The sequence continues at coordinate 6,955,461 of OX421926.1, read as the reverse complement.
GGCGAAATTATGTCGCATCAGAGTATGCTGTTTTTTAACTAAGTACAACGAGCGTACACTGAGACACTGTGACACCCACGTATGGTTGTTATATGTGAAGTTTTTGAGCTAAAACCGCATTGCCGGATATTGATAACCTTGATAAGGTTAATTTCCAAATAAATCTTTATGGAAGAAGTGCCTTAGCTAGGTACAATGGCCGACAAACTATAATGTGGTAGATATAATATTTTTTTAAGTATGGTCCAAATATTTTTAAATAGCTATTTCAGATATAACTAACAAAATATATACTTACAGTAAGGTACACGCTACCTACCTTGATTAATAAATAATAATAATGAATAAATATTAGGGGACAATCTTAATTCGTGCATTTAAGGGTTAAAACTTCACATAGGATGGTTTTCCAAGGTGCTGGCAGTGCTGGCCAATCCTGATCATCGCAGAGAGCCTACCACGAATATCTAAAATTGGTATTGACGGAATAACCTCTCTATCGCTCGAGTATGCAAGTGTGACAGAGAGGAAGATACACATTTTCGATCGTTCGATTTTCGTAGTAAGCCTACGAAGCCTAAGAACATCGAAACGTTGGTGGCAAACAAGTAACAGCCTGACACAATAGCGCTGCCCGTAGCCCATAGACGCCTTTAATATCAGTAATAATGACGTTGACAATTGTCACAACTGTCGCCGTGGTGAATTTGGGGCCGGTTGTTCTCATGAACAAATGTCCATACACACGCAATGAGGTTAATGCCCATAGCTTTTAATTAATTCAGTTCTGGGTATCAGTTGAGTGTTCTCTGTGAAACAAGGAACCTTTGTTTATACTAGTGATGCTCTGCCGAAGTCCTGAAAATATCGATAGCCATAATAAATACAAAAGCAACCATGGGGTCCATGCCGCGGGCGGAGCTGCTTGAAGTGATTATCTTTTTTTAACTGTTTTTTTTAGTTAAGTATTTTTTGGTTCCTTTTCGTTAAGTTTTTAGTTAGTTTATAGAGTCTGTCTATACTATAATTGACACAATATTAAAATAGGTTGACTTGCCAAAAAAATAAAGTATTTTGGTAACAATATGACTGCCTTAAAAAACCTACTCACCCCTTTACCATCCCTCTTCTCCCCATTAATGACCTAACTACCGCAATACCTACTCACCCCATTTTACGGTACCTTTGCTAATGTCGATTCACAAGAATCCCAAGTAACACGACTCCGTCTACACAGAAATGTGATATCAACCTCAAGAGGAAGCTTTTGAAGCGACATTCCAGGAAACTATATAAATAGCAATTTAGAAGCGACAATTCTGCTGACGGGTTACGGAGAAACAATCTATTTGCCAACGGAAAAATGCTCAATACATCCTTTGCATGTGATTTAATGAGCTAACTGGATTTTACAAAAAAATATTACATTAAGATATCCAACATATTTGTTGAAACAAGTAAAATTATTTAACTTAATATATTTTTGTTCAAATCGCGGAAGTTTTAAATGTTATATATTTTGACTTGTTATTAAAGTACATAGTGATGATGATGATGATGATGAAGTCCTCTTATCCCTCATCAGGGACATAGGGCTCTAAGAAGCAGTTTCCATAGTACATAGTAACTATATATAAATTAATTTAATATCATACATTCATTTAACGGCCTTCTAGCCTAGTTGGTAGTGACCCTGCCTACGAAACAGGAGGTCCCGGGTTCGAATCCTGGTCAGGGCATTTATTTGTGTTTATCACGAATATTTGTTCCTGAGTTATGGATGTTTTCTATGTATTTAAGTATTCATATGTAACTCTATCTATTATATATATCGTCGCCTAGTACCCACATCACAAGCCTTATTGAGCTTACCGTGGGACTAAGTCGATTTGTGTAGGATTGTCCCACAATATTTATTTATTATTTATCATACTAAATATCATATAGGTAGTTTTCAGTTTACGCGGCTAACGACTAGTGGTTATAGCATTAAGGTATCGTTAGCAGACCTTTCTGCTAAATAGCTAGCCACGCTTACCCACCTAGGTACGCTCAGATTTAATAGATATAATGAGAACAGTCATATATTAAGTTGGAGTTATCAAAAAATCTAAATTTATTTTTAGCGGACTGTTTTCTGTAAAAGGTACCACTTTGTCCGTTACTGATAAGGCGCTTATTCCATTAACATTTAATTGGGAATGAAACTTATCAACATAGCTCTATCGCCTTGAGAATAGAGGCGTGTCTGGAGCCTTATCATGACGTCTTAACGCGATTCAGTTTAGGCTTAATTGTATGGAGGCTCAGTTTAAGTCGTCAACTGAATCGCGTTATGACGTCATGGTAAGGAATCAGTGCCCTATTTATCAAACGCTTGTAACTTGTAAAAGTTGTAAAACAGGCGGTAACTTCTGTTTTACTCTTTCATTAGACAGGGACTACCACTTACTTTACAAGTAACAAGTGTTTGATAAACCCCAGATATTTGTGAGCACCATGGCCGCCGATACACCCTCTTTTTCTTGATTTCCGTCAACTTTAAGGGTGATTTTTCAGGTTAACTCGAGTTTATTTCGCTAAGAAACCAGTGTCTATTCTATAATCGTTTTTCTGATATTTAATAAAAATAAATCAATTTAGTAGCTGAACCAGTGTAAACGGTAAACTATCTAGTATCTACTACTAAGCCGTGTTACTCAAGTTAAGCTTTGTCATACTTGATATCCACTTTGGTGCAACTCTAAAGGACCTTTTACAACGTAATATTCATTTACTTTGTATGAAAAACGGTATTTTTTTTCGTATTCGACAAAAGCAATATACTCGTAATTGTCGAATTTAACGGAAATCAATAAAAACATGTATATCTGATGGAAACTGTCCATAATACTTATATCTACCAGGACGGCATGGGTAAGAATGAATAGTTCCATATTTTAAATATAGATAGATTTTTTTCTAACACTTTTTTGTAGAATAGAAAAGTAATAGCGGGCTCAGGAGCAGGTAGTTGAGGGTGCAAGCGAAATAAATGCTAATATGATAGAAAGAAAAGGAGAGAGAGAGATTCTAATAATTTTAACTAGTCATACTTACCGTTCATATCGATATTTATTACTGTTTTTAGTAAAAAGGTACCTCTTTGTCACCTACTAATCAGGTACTAATGTCGTAAAGATTAATTGAGAAATGAACCTTATCATTAAGCGACAAAGTACCTTTTTCTAAGAACAATCACATTTACACCCTCGTTCCAATCCAAGTTAACCCTATTCTTGGTCAATCAACTTATTGTTTTCCTTATTACTCTCATGTATAATTCATAATTTGCTGTCTCTTTTCTTTGAACAGTGAAGATAAAGACAGAAACATTCTGCACAGGGGTTCTGTTCTCACTATAAGAAGTTTATTGAATTAATTGCCTCATAATTAATTTAATGCATATGGTATGCACGTGTAGGATTTCACTTTTTTTCCTTTTCAGTTCAAATACGAATGTTTATTAAGCATGCAAAGGAAAAAGCCCGAAGAGACTAAGCGTGACAAATTTCATGAATTTAATTAACTGTAGAATATCCATAATTCAAAGATATGATGAAAATGTCTAAATCAATCCCACTTATAAATCTAACAAAAAAGTAATGTAAAGAAGTGTTTGTATTCTTGTTATATGTAAAGGTCCAAAAAAAGGTTTTTTTTATAATTTAACCCTTAAATATATGAAATTGGGGTAAAAATATGACTACTGCATTGACTAACTCAAATATTTTTGATAAAATATTGATACATGACTATGTATGTATATACTTTTGAGTACGTTTGACTGTGTCCAACTACTCCAACTCCAACTATAAATAAGTATGCAACTGTAAAAAACAAAGGTCTAAGAATCTTTAACAGCCAATTTATATTCAAAGGAAGCTTGGCAAAGACAGATCATTTTATCATAGAAGTTTTAATAGTTATCAATTAAATACCGCTAGATTTAGTAATCCTTTGCGATAGAACTAGTTAGTTATAGGTATGTGGTTATATATTATATTTAAATACCATTCTTTGTACCCGTTTTTGCTGTATTTTAACGTTTTTTAATGAACCTATGATCATTAAAAATCGATAATTTGTACAGTCACCGTCAAGTATATACATATATATATATACAAATTAGACCTTATTACCTCAACATAATGATACATAGATACTTTTGACGCTGACTGTATTTCTGAAATTGTTACTCCATGAGGGAAAAACAACTTATTTACCTTTAGGTTCGATGCAAAATTTCCCAGTGTTCAGACAAGCCGGCGAACTAATTGTGAGCGGACTCCGTAGCCTACGAATCTACTTTCGAGGTAGGAGGTGTCAGCTAACAATTACTAGCTAGCTCTACAAGCAGTACCTACTTAAAGTAAAATTGCTGGTCTTTCATCGTCTCTCGCTGCAAGCCTTACTTGATATTAGCAATCCATTGAAATGGATTTCAATTTGTCAACAGCCCACATTTGCAAGCAATGACGGTCAATTTGAGCCGTCTAACGGCTTACAAGAATATAGATGTAGGCGACATGACAACATATTGGCGCTTACGTCTTTTTAATACGATATATGTTACTGTGGGAGAAATACCAAGCTATTCCCTATACGAAACGTTTGATTACACGACAAACCGCTATTGTACCTATACTCAGATTACACGGTATTTATCGAATAAAATTACATATCTTAAAATCCTACTTTAAGTATTTATTAATTTTGAGAACTGACCGCCTGTCTATAGGTGCGTGAAATAAATATGGACTGTCTTCTATTTAGGTTTTTATTGTAAAGCACTGCACGTCAAAAGTAAAATGTTAATTGATATAATTTAAAAGTCATAGTACCCACATATATCAGAGTAAATTCTAGTTTACCTAATAAAATCACAAGCACAGGTAATAGATAAAAAAATCATAATAACATTAAATGTCAACAAAAGTATTAATATCGTTATCGATAAAAAAAAAATAACACATGTAACATCACTATTTTAAACGCCAACGCAATTTTTTTCGACAAAAAAAGGCAACGGTCCTACATCAAACATCCTTAACAAGTTACAGATTCTAATCCGCCTTTCATTTCAAAACTAGTTTATAGGATCATACCTTTGTTCTATCCGGCTCGTTCCTCATAAAACTTAGTAATAAACCTAATAAAATAAACTTACAATACGAATAATCAAGCTTACCATTGAATTATGTCACGTAAATCCTGTTTCGGAACACTTTTATGACTTAAAACTGTTTTAAAACTCCATTTTGTTAAACTACACTAAACTTCACATTCACTTTTCGAAATATAATCTAAAATCTGTTGTAGCTGTTAAAAGTTATTTTAAATTTCAAACTTAGAACGATATCTTTTTAAATTAGTGACGCGTCCGCGGCCGCGTCTCAACTCGACTGAGACTACCAAAGATATTTTTACCTGACTAAAGCAAAAAGTTCGCTTCGTCAATCGGACTTAATGAACGTTACAACTTATTTCCGACTTTATTGCATTACTATAAAGTTCATATTTCTTTGCTAAAGGTAATTACTTTGGCGTGACCATAGTTAGGAAACAGTGCAAAGGAAATTAGACCTTTTTGAAAAAAAATAACGTTGATTTTAGAGTGATTTAATCTGAAAGCTCCGGCGTTATAATTCTCTGGGTATACATATATCGTGGGCAGTTGCTGCGAAGAAAAGCTTCCCAAACTTTGGAAAGTTTCTGTTATTTAAGCTTATTAGTAATTGTTAGCAACTTTAGCTTGTTTGTTTCAGTTTTGCTTCCTAAAAGGTAAAGGAATAAGAAAGTACCTATTTTATAAAACATAATAAACCAACTGTGTATTTTTGCTACATAACTAGTTTACTTATATGGCGTTTATTTATTAAGTTATTTGCTAAGTAACTACGCTGTGGTAATAGTAAGGTCAAACGTACTTAGCTAAGTATAACTTAAATTCAACTCCATGGTGGTAAACATAGCTTACTTAATCTGTTAAGAATAAAAAACAAAAGCATATTGGTCCCACAGCAGCTGCTGAAAAAACGACCATTACAATACAATACAATACAATAACTCTTTATTGCACCTCAAAATAACAAAAATATACTGGTATAGATTACACATGAAAAAGAGGCAAACAACAGGCGGTCTTATCGCTAAAGAGCGATCTCTTCCAGACAACCTTTGGGTAGAGGAGACACTACACTAAGAAAAGTATACATACAGTAGGTGGTGCAAAACTGGAAAAAGTATTATGTGTTACCTACATCCATTACCTTTTGATACCTTTAATTTGTGTTGACATTTTGGTTTAATGTTTATAAGAAGGTATTTATGGGAATTAGATACCTTGGCTCCGAATATACTGAAATTAAATACTTTAGAACGGATCATCATGTTAACCCTGTGAAAACGAATGCCGTAAAGGGCTCGAAACGTAGGATCATAGTGTTAATAAACGTGATTAATCCGTTCTAAAGTGTTTAATTTCAATGAATAACAATCGCGGTAACAGAAGACAATATTATCTCCGAATATATTGTTTGTGTGTAGGTATTTATGACTAGACATTTTATTAGACGGTATTATATTTAGACGGTAAAGTATCGTAATTTCATTATATGGGCATGTACAGAAAAATGTGCACCATTTAAAATAAAATGTGTCCTTTGTATTCCATACAAAAAAAATATCAGTTTCGTAACGGCCCATACAAAATGTATGAAAAATGCGTTACGTAACACGAAACAAAGGGACACTCTTTTTTATTTTTTTAAACACTAAGACTCGTGATTCTGGTTAAGTATAAAAAACCCAACTCTTCACATATTAAAAAAAAGGACGTGGTACACTTTTTTTAAATGCCCATTTCGAAGCTTTATAAGTATAAACTTTTTTTAATGAATTTCAATGAACCATACCTGAGGTATATTACTTACGATACCTATATACCTCTTTCATTCTTATAAATCAGTTCCGTATTCGTACAGTTTAAGCACCGGTGTCCCGGCCCCGTACAGCAAAACTGGTTTGTTGTAGGCTCAAACTGAAATGAATTAACTCATTGCCAAGTAATCTCACTCGAAACTAGGACTCGGTATTGTCTATTGCTTCAGTTTTAGAACAGGGAAAAAAACTGTAAGAAGCCCTCTTCGTATGAAAAAATATCAAATTAAAAATTCATTTTTCTTTGTACGCGCTATAGGGTTATACTATACACGAATGAAGAAAAAATGGCTGCAGAAGATTTTTTTTTTTAATTTATATACCTCCCTATTTTTTCATACTGAAAAAAAGGGACGCACTTAATTTATAAACAAAATCTACTACAGCCTTGGCTTGTCAGACTATGTTACGTTCGAGCAATCCGTCGGATCTGCATAGCGGGTATGTCCGCCGGGCATCCGCCGGACATATCACAAATTTACTATATAATGATTGGGAGAACCGGCCGATATACCCGAACGTAGTTATATGGCAGGCCTATAGTTATGAATAATATTATAGAATCAACTATCGATAAAGAACGAGACGTCCCAGGGCATCCCTATTTTAACTTTTTTTAATAGCAACGTTTTTTCAAACTTATATAACAGACGGAACTAAAAAAATATATTTGGGCGGATTTTTATTTTGTTGTCGTTTTTTTTAATAATTTAAACTTTCGTGAGCCATAACTACTGATATTAAATTGCAACGGTTAACACTCACGTATTTTTATCACAATAGGCGTGACATGTTTCGTCTGCGTCGGGCAGACATCGTCGGACAGACAGAGTGGTGTTATCACCTTCGCGGCTAGGGCATCAGTGATACTGTTGTAGTGATATTGTTGTCGTTACTTCGCGACAGATTTGAATGAAATTTGGTAGGTAAGAAGAGTTTCTTATTCTCTTCAAGATAGACTCAATTTCCCAGTATGTCCTACAATTGTTTTAACTAAGTACTTACTAAATCGTATGGGATTTTCGTAACTCAAAAGTCTTTTAGCACATATTCGATCGATTGTCGCACATTGGGATTCTGTATATATCTAGCGTAGAATAAGGAACTCTACTTACCCACCAAACATTGAAATCTCACGCGAAAAAAATCGGCAAAGTGCGAGTCGAACCTGCTCACCGAGGGTTCCGCACAAAGGATGCTGGGCCATTTATGACCTTAGGTATTAAAAAATACTGGTGGCACGGAACTCTGTGTGCAGCAATTCTACGGTTTTCATATATTTTTCGTGTATTTGTGCTACAAGATCTTGCTTATTGCCAAATTTCGGTTTTTGATTATCATTGCCAATGTATTGGCAATGCGACATAAACAGCCGTATCTTTTGATTGCGTTGACGTGGAGAGAGGTTTTTTTTACACCTTCAAGCCGGGACCGATGACTTGTGTATGTGGTATTAATTTCAACTTGCTACCTCTACGCGTTCCCGAGATAAAGGGTCTTGACGGACAGACAGACGGACGGACGCACGGACAACAAAGTGATCATATAAGGGTTTCGTTTTTTCCATTTGAGGTACGGAACCCTAAAAACGACAACAAAATTAAAATCAGGCCATTTACCTACCTACTCGAACGGTTACTTATAATAACTCATGTCAAGCACAAAGTAGACTTAGGATTACGACGAAACGAAACGCGAAATAAAACGTAAAAAGCTTTTATAAATAGATTTATTCCATTTTCTACTTAAAACTAAATATAACAACTGCCTGATGTCGCTAAAAGTAATCAATTCAATAAAAAATCATACGATTTGCCATATGTTCGATATTTAAAATGGTGAATGTATTTAGTTCATAACCTCAATGTTTATTTACAGGTTATAAAACAGCGAAAATGACAGATGTCAGGCCAAGCAGCCATTTTGAATTTTGAGTGCTCGAAAGGGTCAAGTCTTAAACAATTGCAAATAAAATGAATAAATTCAATAGACAGTCTAGATTTTAAATCCTTAACGGCTATTTTAAGGACTATCAATTCGTCTTTAGTGACATATATTATATAAGAACGAATGATATTTTAAATCCGAGCGAATTCCAAAAACCAGAGATCTTAAATAATTGTACAACGATGTGCGATTATTTAAACTTGTTATGATAAATCACGGATAATACTCACTATATGCGACGAAGCAGGCGAGCGTACTGCGTTTCGTCTCGCCGCAAGCAGCGCCCATGGTGACAAAACCGGTTAGGGATATATACGTGAGTGTAATCCGTAATTTATAATAATTTAAATATGTCTCCAAGTAGTTTAATTAATTTTAGAACTTGTTTAAATTTCGAGCGTTCGAAACTAAAATATCGGAGGGGTGTTAGTTTATTCCTTGGACTTGGGAACCCAGGCTTCGATCTTTGGCCTGGTGGTGCTGTAGGGGACGTATTGGCCCTGGGTCCCGGATAGGTTCTCGTTGCCGTACATCATCCAATCGTATTTAGGGCGGCTGGGGTCCTGTAACAATTTTAGGGCAAAATGAGAACTGATTAATATGAAAGTTTACAATAAATGCAATAGGGTTCGCTGTTAAGTCCTAACCTTTTCATTAGCACCGCGGAGACGGATTAATTGGTCATAGACCACAGATCAACATAGACCTTATGAACTCATAAAGATAGACTTTCTTGTGTGTAGATAGAAAGGATAATTGGAAAAATTCAAGACCTCGGGCGGGAATCGAACCCGCGACCCTGTCAACTGAGACCTCACTCACAAAAGTGCTTTCTTACGGTAGATGTCGCTAAACGTCCCCCTAAGCCGCATACTAGGAACATGGCCCGCACCGCATTATGCCCGCAGGCCGGCCCTATAGCATAGTTATGGAAATCTCCCATGTCCCACATGTGGGCCATATCAATCAATGAACCTTACTTGAGCATTTTCAGAAAAAAGTGCACCCTTTTAATGAAAATGGGTCCTCAATTTTCCATACAAATTTTTTTTGTCAGGTTTGCAACGGCCCATACGAAATGTATGAATAAATTTGTTACAAAGCTGACCAAAAAAAACGGAACACTATTTTTTATTTATTAAATCAATAGTACTCGTGATTCTGGTTATAAAAAACCCAAAACTTTCTATATTTACAAAAAAAATTAAAATGGTGGTACTCTATTTTTGAAAATGCCCACTTACGATACAATAACGCTTCTACGGGACATCCCATGGAATGCTCCTACCCTACTCCAGTTGTAATAAATTACCTGGTGTGGAGGAAGATCGGTTTTGTAGTGCAGCCAACCATACCATTCAGCGGGAACCTGAAAATTATTAAAAATAAATTGAGAGTAAATCCTATCAAAACAAAATTCTTTTAAACAATAAAAATACCGGCCATGACCGAGTCGGACTCTCGCACGTAGGGTTCCGTACCTTTATCTATAGAAACGGCAAAAAGAAACACGTTTGTTGTAGTTATAGGTAGTAAATAATATAACTGTTGTATAATTTGTTATTGTTTATTATTAGTACCAGTTTCTTACTCAATCACATAAACTTTGAAACTAACCTCTGACATTCAAAGAGCAATGTTGCCCCTTTCCAAAAAAAACTGACTGAGGTACAGTACAGATCAACATCTTCTAGCCTAGTTTTACAAACTACCCGCAGTAGGTCTTGATCACCTTGAACATTCTGTGCACTGGTTTTAATGAGAAAATTGTGAAAGTTTAAAAAGTAGTCTTACCTGACTACCATCGTAGTTCATATGGAAATTGGGAGAGTACTCCACCCAGCGGTTCCGAGAGTAGAAGTAGCGAGGGTTCTCAAAGTACTTGTTGCCGAACCTATCTTCTCCTATTAGGGTACCATCCTTCAGATCATCCTGGCTGTGGAAGATTAGTAACTAGTTTATTATTATTATTAGTATATATAATTATTAGTAGTTTACAGCAGTTTTTTTTTTAATTTAGGAAATATGTAACACTTTCAAACTAAAGGTTTCATATTGCTGGTTCTTGATAAGGTTATGCTTGCCAAAGCCTGTAAAGAAAGGCACCAGGTGCTTGCCACAGCACAGAAGACAGCAGCCACAACCACTCTGCCAAGAGAGTAACAACAACAAAAAAGATAATGTTCATTTCCAAATGAATCAATGAAACTAATGGTGCTTTTACATGCTCGGGCTCTCGGCCGAATGATTCGGCCCACCCTAGTACACGCTCATTCGAGACAGACTATATAGATTAAGTTTAAGCCAGACCATAGACAATTTAAGCTTTTTCAGGTAGTTTCAGTGAGTTAAACTGTGTTATAAATCGCTTTGGTTATTGAAACCATTTAAGACACTTTTTAAATAGCTTCACCCGAAGTGAAATTATTTAAGACACCTTTTAACTCAACCAAACTACTTGAAAAAGTACTTAAATTGTCTCTGGTCTGGCTTAAATTTTCTCTATATAGTCTGTCTCGAATGATCGTGTACTCACATGGCCGAAACATTCGGCCGAGAGCCCGAGCATGTAAACGCACGGTTACAATGTGGTACCTTTAGCTTGAAAGTGTCACATATTAATGTAGCAAGACTGTTAAGTTGTGATTTTTTATTCCCAAAAACTCTGGCCTCTAATAAAAAATATAGATAAAATAGGGACATTTCAATTATTAACAACACCGACATTCATTTAAAAAATCAAGTAAGTCTTTGTCTATTTAATATACAGAAAACATCATAATAATTCCTTTCTATTATTACTATCAATTACTACGCAATAACAACACAACAGTTGGACAAGATATTTGGTCATTTTTCGTATCTAAATTGTTTCTAACTTATTTAAATGACACTAGTAATTAAGAACATGGCTATGTAAATCCTATTTAATTAAAGAAAACAAAAGAAACCCCCAAAAATTAACGTAAATGTCAAAACAACATAACCTATCAAAAAGTAATTACATAATTAAATAGTTCCTTACCGATAAAGTTTCCACAGGGAACCCCTAATGCCCCCATTCTGGCGTATTATGTTGAAGAAATTGGCTACTTTATCGAGTGCAAATATCTTTGCAATCGACATTTTTAAGCCAAATAAGCTTTTCGTTTTCGCAGCAGAGCAAAATAATAGGTTTTTCGTTATGACGTTTGACAGATTACCAATGTTGCCAGATCAAAAATATAAAAACATCTAAATTATTTTTAATTTATACACGCAAAATCGTTTAAATAAATGAATGAGAAATACCAAATCCATATACTTGTTGGGTTTGCATATTTATGCAAATGAACTGTTAAAGTGTTATTTTAAACGTCAATCTACTATGAAATTATGATGTTTACTCAACACTTTCAGTCTGTGCCTGTGCTATCAAAATCCGCTAGATAATTTACAAAACAACAAAACACGTAGAAATTGACTCTGTAAGTTTGGAGGCAAATCATGAAAATTTATAATTATTGTCGTCTTTATTTGCGTATTTGTTCAATGATATTTCAAAGGTTAATCCACTACGATGAGGATCAAGTGTGTCCGTACTACTAAGCTATCACCGCAGCCTATAGGCGCATGCAACTTTAATGGATTCACTAGCGTGTTGCTGACCTTTTAATTGTATTGACAGGTATAGTATACTGATAGTTTATTTATTTTGCAAAGACAGTTGCGAAAAACTTAGATATTCGAAATTGTAAAACAACCCTATTTTTTTTCCTTTTTTCATGCCATTACTTCACCTCAATCAAAGTACTGCATTCTGTATTCATTCAGTAGTGCATTCTAGCAAACAATATTTAGTTTCTTAAATAATAATGTCTAAAAAGGAAAAAATATTTACTTAACAAAGTAAAAATAGGTACAATTCATTCACAATAAAAGTTTTAATGTCATTTGTCTTTCTTATTCTTTTTCTTCGTTTTCCGAACCACTCCATTGTCGAGAAATTCGTATTTTCCATCTGTTTTTAAGAAATTGGTGTTTGATTCTACCTCATCTGTTGGCACTAATTCTATATTTTCATGACGTTTTTTCTTTTTCTTTTTGAACAGACACCCAAGATCAGCATCGGAAACATCGTTAACATTAATGCTTTTTAATTTCTTCGATTTTCTACTATTTTCCTCTTCTATTTCACTGGCAACATTTTCATCTGTCAGTTTACGTTTCTTCTTATTTTTCTTAGGCTCGGATTCTGTGGTTTCAGCCACGTCGATGTAACCGTTTCCAATTTCCGTTAAACTCACGCTGTTTGAGCAACGCTTCTTCTTCTTCTTTTTCTTGGTTTTAGGAACTTCTGTGTCACTGTTCAAATTTAAATCTTCAACTTGCAGTTCATTTGCGGGCTTATTTTTCTTTTTCTTTTTTTCATGATGAGAGTAACCTTTAAATTTTTCTTCTTCTAGTAAAGTTTGTTCTTGTTGTTCTATTCTCGATAATTTACCTAAAGCCCGCAATCCATGTCTTGCTCCCCTGAAATAATAATAAAAAATACATAAATGTTAACTTGTAGATGAGTATATTAATTTGGTTATTTGCTAATATATAGAGCACTCTGTTCTCTTGCATTTGTAAGTTGTAAACTATAGTCAAACGACTCTAAGTTAGACACCAAATATGGCACATCCATACTTTACAATCCATTCAGTTGCTTCATATTTATTGGTGGACTCTATTGCCTAGTAAAATAAGGATGCCAGCTGATACCCAGTTACCAGAAGCAATTTACTGGTTTAGTCACAATATTTTAACTAGTTTTTGTTGCGAATTGAGCAAATTATTAATATGAAGACATTTTCAATTATCTACTGTGGTCCAGTAAAAAAAGCCAGTATGCCAATGGCTACAGGCCACTTGATATGTAATGACTTGAGTATGTAAATAACATTATGCCAAGTAACAGTATTTTAAAATTTGTTATTCCATGAAAATTATAGATGCAGCAAGAAAGCATACAGCCATCACTAAATATTATATAAAATTACATACTTGTGTGCTGTTCGTCCACCGCAAGCCGCAAACAACTCCTCATCAGTCATCTTAAACACATCCTTCTTCTCTCCATCACTCTCAGACTCCGAATCTGCTACATTCTCCATTTTCACACCCCCATTTGTCAATGTTGCTTTTTTGACAAAATAGTCTGCGTATTGTTCCTCTTCTGTGGTCTTCTTTTTGGTTTTTGTAAGTTTCCAGGTACTGTTTGATATTTGGAAGTCATCTGTGTTTGTTTTTATCTTTTTCGTTTTGCCATTTTTTTCTTCAACCTGTTAAATTAATTGTTATGAGTTTGGACAGATATTTTACCATCATCTTCATCAGTCGTCATATTAACCCTGTGAAAACGAGTCTTATAAAGGGCTCGAAACCTAGGCTCATGGTGTTAATAAATGCAATTAAAATATTCTAAATTGTTTAATTTCAATGAACAATGAGTTGTGCCTGCTCGGTCTTTAAAGAAAGCGTTCCCATCTCGTTCAATAGAAAAAGGAACTAGTTTGGTCTTTTAGGTCCTTTAGTTTGTTTAGTTCAGTTCAGTGCCAATTTTGACTTTTGGGAATGAGTAACAGGTTTACGGTCTATAAGTACGGACTATGGAAATAAAGATTTGTATAAACGTTTTAATGGTTTTTGCACCTTCTTCTCTTCTTCTTGTTCAGCTTCTATTCGCCCACTATTGGGCATATGCCTCTACTCCCTTTAATGGTTTTAGCTCCATCTAAACTGAACTGAATTAGACTGAGGACCAATTAAACTTTTGGCGAGGAACTAGTTCATTTCGGTCTTTGATGTGATTTCATTCCTTTTAGTTCTTAGTACCTGACCGACACAAGCCTTCATGGTGTATACTAGTAGGCTGAAATGTAAATAACACATATGTCATTTTTTACCTCAACATTTCCAGCTGCCTTGTTATACAGCGTCGTCCACCAGTGCTCAGTGAAGTCGGACGCCGCGTCGTGCCCGACGCCAGTCACGCTTCGCTTCAGCTTCGGTTTTAGAGCTTGGGATATGCCATTTTCATTCTTCCCTAAACCTTTACCTAAACCAGCAAAAAGTATAATTATCACTTAAATTTGTTAAAATCATAAGTTTATTAGGATCATTCTTGCATATTACTATGGTTTTAGGCTTATTCTGTATTTAATTCGATCTTAAATTAAAATCTTATCAAAACTACAACGTAGTAAAGCGATAGTGAGGTATGTTACCGTCGGTCCAGCCGTATTTCTCGAGTTGTTTTCTGGCGAAATCCATTGTTATGAGTTTTGAAATTGATTTTATTTGATAATACGGTAATTACACATGGTGAAACGGTATTTTGTTAACATAAACTGTATGTTTACAACAGGTTAGGCATAACCTAAAAAATTGTCACGATAACTGTCAAGTAGCATTTGGGTGCGTTCGAAATAACGAGATTGTAAATAAGCAGTGTTCAAAAATAGTAATTAAAATATTAGTTTGACAAGGATGTGGTCTCATTGGAAGTCATATCATACTGTATTTTACTTACGCTTATAAAATGTGAAATTTGTTCATACTTCGTCCTATGTAAATATAATCATCTATCGCACTAGATGGAAAAACTATAATTTTTTTCGCAGGAATATTAAACATTTAAGAATAAATAAAAGATTTTGAAACAGTAGTAAAAATATATTTGAAAAACTGGCTATTCGATGCATATATTCACAACAACCTTTTCCAAGCATAAACGCGACGCACAAAATCGCGCTATTTTTTTAAAACATCATCGTACAAATCGTCTATGGTCGATTCATTATTACTGAAACAAAATAAAAATAAGTACAATTTCAGTATAATTTCTAAGTACCAATAATACGGATAAACATGCAAAGGATGCTAAATAACACTGCGATAGTAACCTATAATTATTAAAATCAGCGGTTACATAATATATACGATCTGGAAGCTTCTGAGCTCCGACCGACCAAGCTTCCTAGTCTACCGTAGGTTTGACCTATCGTGTAGAAGGGCTTTAATCGGCGTTCTAGATCGTGTGTGTAACCGGCTTTGAGTTTTAGAACAGACGGAGTAGCAATGAGGATTACCGCGAGTCGATTTTCCGCTAGAGGCGCTAGTGGAACGTGGGTCCTGCGGGAACATTTCAAACGTCACTTTGACAATCTCTCGGCACAGACACAGGACCCACGCGCACGCATGAGTGGCGCCGCCTGGTGAGCGACAATACGGTAGCTCCCATTGACAGGCGTTCCCTCTTGCATAATGTGTATGTCATAGTGTCATACTCATTGTATGGATTGACATAGCTATTTGTACCTCACGTACGAATAGCTGTAGATTTGTCGTGCCTCTGCTTCGCAAAAAATGGTAGACTTTTTTGTTCAGGAAATAGACGTTATAGTCCGTCTGTATAAAACCCAATTTTTTCAAAAATAAATAATGTCACTATCACTGTCACTCTTTCCAAACTATTTCTTCCTCGATTTAATCGATGTAGCCCCATTTGTAGGTGGAAATTAGACCTAACATACACTGCTTTAGAGTTAAAAATCAGAGCGAAACCTTTCGTTGTTTTTTTCCGAAAGAATCCGAAAATAACGGTTTCTTAACAGACTTTTCAACGCCAGGCGCTACTCATGCGCGGGTCATGTGTCCAAATGAAATAATTGTCAAAGTGACGTTTGAAAGTTTCCCCCCAGACCTACGTTCTACTAGCGCCCCTAGCGGCGATCACTAGAGTCAAACCACGGTACCTCTTCCAAACAAATGAACTGTCAAACTTTAAATAACACTTTTCAAACATCAAACTTCTATGAAATTATGGCGTATACTTGGGCCGTTTAACTTTAAACTCTGATAAATCCATCTGTCAGATTATGCCATTTTGGTATTAAAAAAAAAGTTAGAAGGGAGGTAATTGCTGAGAGGGCCGAATGGATTTAGGACTTAACACTTTTAGTCTGTGCTATCAAAATCTAGGAACCTTAATGGCCGCTCCACACAATGGGCCATGATGGGCGATGCGATGATAAGGGAAACACTTATGAGTAAGAGGGGTGACGCAATACTGCCATCCCGTTCTGATGTATAGCTACGTACCGTAATCACCCATGATGGCCATTGTGTGCAGCGGCCGCTTTTACATAGTTGGGACTCTAATTTGTTTGTTTTTAGGCTCAAAAGGAAAAAACGGAAACCTTATAGGATCACTTTGTTGTCCGTCCGTCCGTCTGTCTGTCAAAACCCTTTATCTCGGGAGTGCGTGAAGGCATCGAGTTGAATTTTTAATCATTTTTATGATGTACGGAACCCTCGGTGGGCGAGTTTGACTCGCACTTGGTCGGTTTTTTTACTGGTCACCCTGATTAGTCTTAACTTCGCGCCAATAGCTATAATTAGGGTCTCTATTGCACCTCTCCATGTAAACGAAGCCGTGTGGTCCCGTGGATGAATAGTTGCTCATCGTTGGTTTTTTCAGCAGCTCTGGTCTGAAGGTCTTTAAGAAGTACACCCAACATTTTGTCGTTGATGTACTGTTGCTGAAAAAAGAAATAGGTTTGCAAAATCTTTGAAGGAATTGCATATGGGGCTTGACAATTTTCGACTGGTCCTGCCATGACCCGGTGGCCTGAGGATAGGTTAGGTTAGGTCTGCTGCAAATGCAGAAGACGTATGTTCGATTCCTGCCTAAGATACTGGAGGCTCTGGTCACATTTATGGGGGGGGGGGGGATACGATACAATATCGTCGGTCCCTTCGACGTCGTTATAACCGGATTCCACTGTAGTTAGGGCTGCCATCCGTCCGGGTTTCCCGTAGGGTTTAAGTATGAATCTCTTGTTCGTAGTTGCTAAGGTTACGATCTCCGAATCACTCTTAAAATCATAGTTTTGTAGCATTAAATACAAAACGTGCATTTATTTGGTAATTTTATATATTCCCTTTCCATGGTGGGTCACCTACCAAGCATCTTAGTAGAACATATTACAACGTTTCTTCTAACAAGCTGTGCTACATTGCCCTGGCTGACGGGACAAAGTAACAACAAAAAATAGTGATTCAACCATATATCCATAAAAAAAATATCTCACCCTGTCTGTATTTGAATATCATCTATTTCTCTAACATAGAACTTGGGATGGTCCTCCAATATGTCCAGATTGCTCAGCATTTTGTCATCCACTTCATACACTTCACCTGAAGAGAAATAAGATGGATTTACAGTTATTAATATATAGTATAATTTGTAATAAAGAGGGCCGCTACTGGGGTAGAATGGAGGGTGTGTATCCCAGAATAGCAAGTTCGAGTCTCGCCCGAGGCCATTAGTTTTAACTTTTAAGTTCATTAGTTTCCCGTATTCCTCTCTTTCTAAGAAAATCAGTATCGATGGCAGACGTTTCTCCTTAAAAATCAAATTAATTTAGTATGGAGTAGGGCATTGTTAGTGGTGAATTCTCAATATAACTTATTCAAACTCAAACTCAACTTGCCGATCAAGAAACTATCTTCTTACGGTAGATGTTGCTAAACACCCCCCTAGGGCGCATACAAGGGGATGTACTACATACATAGTAGTTCCTCTATCATCATCATCATCATATTTCATATGGTGTAAAGTTCTCTGCTTTGTTCGCTTTTGAATCAAAGTTAAAAATCAATTTTCAAAATTCTCAGCCAGTCTTCTGCAATCTTCTGCGTCTATGAACTTTGAATTTACTCTATTAAATTAAATTGAACTTAATATTTCTTTATTTCAGACCCGAGAGTCCATATATTTAATAATATTAAACTTGAAAGCTATGCTAGTAAATTACTTAATAAACTATAGGCCTTGTACTAACAAGTCAAATATAGATCTCTCCTGATCCATCCAATGCCACATAATGGGGCAATAAATTTCAATTAAATTGTAAAGCATAAATCAAATCATTTAAGTATTAAATGTAATAAATGTTTTGATTCATGTTTTTTTTGTTTTCAAGTACTACACTACTGTATATAAATTGAATTGAATTTGACCTTGGAAAAATTCATCTGCTAAAAGTAAGGGTTGTGAAAGCCATACTGGAGAAAAAAAAGAATGGAATCATGTATCTAGTACCGATGATCCTTGAGCTTGCTCCCTCCATTCTTCGAGTTACTCACACTTAGGGTTAGTTACTTAGGGTTTGTTTACACTTTGGTTAGTTTTAACTTGCGTATAATTAGTAATCAAAGTGTTTATTAAAAATCCCTTAAGTAAATAACAAAAACAAAAAATATCACCTTGAACATTAGATCCATCACCTGGACTATACAATAAGAATGGAATGTTGTATCTAGTAGCGATGATCAGCGGATATTTTGTCTTAGTCGTTCCTTGGGCTATGAACTTGCTGGCTCCATTCTCCGAGTTTGTCAGCCAGTAGTGATTTGGCTCATTGCGTTTTAGAGTGCCATAGACAAATACTTGCTGGCTCATCTGGAATTTAAAAAAACTATCTTAAATAAAATGGGTGTTTGAATGTTAAATATAGTCCCTATATACTATATCTGTACCTTTTTCTGGGGACAGTAATACTAGCATAAGAAGAATACAGAATACAGAATCATTTATTCGTCAAACATAGGTTTAATACAACAATACATTGTATAAGATCGTCAGATAGAAATGCATCACTATGTTGTGCCCACAGGACATACGAAATTAATTTTAAAATCATGCATACATGCACAATATTACATTTTATTTCAAAATTAACATTACAGAAGAATTAAAAACACAAAGAAGTCAGTAAAATTATCTCGGACTATGCACAAATGAGAATAAATCCTGGCCAAACTGGCCAGTATCAGACTGGGTCAAACAGGGCCAGACTTGGTGGTGGTGCCAGTTAAAATGGGATATTTACCATGTATGTTTGTAATTATAATGTAAATGACCAGCATGCGCAAGGTCCATGAATGTCACCTGAATGCCCCAAGTGAGACAAATTGCATAAGAAAGCATGACAGTGATCGCTGTCAAATGTGGATAACCGTTTAAAATTATCAGTAATTGTCACTCCACTTGGTATCTTAACCCTGCATGCTTGCTTGATATCCTAACATGTAGCCCATTTTATATAAACAATAATAAAATATTAAATGTCTATTGGTCGGATATTGCCTCTATTTATGTCAAAGCAAAAGGAACATGGGTCAGAATCAAAAGTAAGGATAGAAACCTGCCTGGTGACAAAAAGTAATATAACGTATATATATTTAGATGTGCATGTTTGGTAAATCATTAAATTGAATGCGATAAAATATAGTTTTTGTACGCGGACTAGTGGATCTATTCAGCAACATTATTCGGTTTGCAATTTTTCAACCTTAGTATTGAATAGGCGCGTTCTCTAGAGCATTCGTATTCATAGGTATACGTAACAATAGAGCTAAATATATTTATTTACTAATAAAATTATAATGATTATTTACTTTAGCGTATGGGGAATGAAACGCCCAAAACGTTTTCTAAATTGAATCAATTTAATCTTACCTTTCTTACGGAATGCACAAATAACTGACGGTTATAATGGATAATTACATTTACAAACGTTATCATTAATCTATAAGTAAATTATACTATAAATTGAGATAACAGCTGAAACACAGCTGAAATCACCATTTGACCATTAAATGAAAATAATTTAAAAAATAAACTTTCCCTCTCTTTCCTTCGGTGCGAAACGTCAAAGTAGAATCGTTTGAGTACAAGCGTTTCTTCCGTGTTTGGCGTTTCTTCTACCGATTAAAATATTAACAGATGACTAATAGTAATCATTTATTAAATAAATGAAAGAAAGGGTAAAATGTAATAGATACGCTGATATTTTGCCAAAGGGTTTTCACTTTTATAAAAAAATTACAGTTAACCTTAGTCTACTTGAACTGGTTTCCAAAAGCCGTTTTTTCATTTGTTTAACTTCAAGCGTGTCTCTTTCGAACTATATAACCACAATTTCCGTTAAGAGGCCAAAATATAACTGACTTGTGTCACTTGACGTTTTCTGACGTCAGATTTCTATAACTATCAGCTCCATAAAGAACTTTGGTTCTTTAAACATAAGGTTGCTTATGCTTTGTGTAATAAAAATGTGCTCGAAAGTACTCGCGGCTGAAGGTTTGTCGGTCGATCGGTCAAGTCAATTCATCAGTAACATCAGTTTCATTTCATTCATTGCTGGAATCCGTCGTTTTGTGGAAATACAATACTTGTGTTTTTAATTTTGATGTTTAACGTTGTTTACCCATCTTACATACCAGAATATTGCATCAATATGTTGTGTGTTGTTCAGCTTTAGTGCCGGTGATATAATTAATTAAGTACTTTAAATTTTGATTTTGTCGTGAAGAAAAACATCCAAAATGAGGCTGGCAGGGACCATTTTCTCAAATGTTACGAAAATGCTGGACTTTTACTCGCAGTTTAATCCATCGCCTTTGTCTATAAAGCAGTTTATAGATTTCGGTAAGTTTTTTTTTATTAAAAAAAGTCAAGGACCCTTATTTTAGTGAGTATTTTCAAGGTTATCTTGCATATTGCATTTTGCCTTTGGTTTGAATGAATGACTTTTTGTTTTGTTTACAAATGACCGGCTGTGCGGTTTTGTTATAATAAGGTGATTTTTATTCGTTACGTACGTTGTATGTTCAGTACATTTAATTGGCGGAATCACTGGCAGTACATCAGAGTCCTAATAGAATGAGTTCTAGAAATGTGTAGAATTTAATTCCGATTTGAAATAACTACGTTGTTTATCGTGACTAACGCCAGTTCTCGATGTTCTTATGTTTTTTCTTATTAAGATTTTTTACTGAAGAAGGTACACATTGCGTTTAAAGTTACTAATTGCCATTAATAACTTTAATATTTTAGTTTTTGTCTCATCAACAAGTCAAACTGAATCAACATTTTTTTTAATACTCATTGGATATGCAACACAGATATTAGACCTTATTTAAACCAGATAAGACCTATTTTTCAAGTCTATCTTATCATGTAACTAGTTACATATGCTTGGGTTTAGAATTACATTGAAAGTGCAAAATAATGTATATATGATATTAATGTCCTAGTTATTGGTAATGATAAATATGCCAATACAAATTATGTAAATGCACAGTAATTGCTGTTGATATGGCATTACATCTCAATAATATTTTGTATTTTATACAATACAGAAAAAACATTTTCTGATAATTATATAACTAATTTTGCTTGTTTTTATTACCTCTTTGTTTGACAAATAACAAAGGTTTCATTAAATTTTTTTTGTATCTAGATGACAACTCCTGAATAGAGGTATCCATTGTACCACAAAGTTATCAATATTATTCTTATTATTTGATGAGAACTATTTATTTTCAAAATATATACAGTAAGTGTAACTTACCTAGTGTAGCTACCAAATCTAAAATAGGTCCTTGAGGCATTGTAACTAGGATGCTGGCAGCATTTACTCATTGTATTGCGATGCTGATTGATATGTTGTGCGAGGAAGCCACCAGCTCTTTGGTCACCAGTTACATCAACCAGACGTTTCGCGATATCTATGAAAAACTTGCGTGCGCAAAACTTAACTTATGTAATAATTACAATTGATAATTATCCCTTAAATTCTTAACTTCCAGCAAAAATCATGTAGGTGTATTATATATAACAATAATATGAGTATGCCTATAAAATTTCCAGCCTGTGCCTTCTAGACCACACTTTATGTAACATGATACCTCCTGTTACAGATAAGGTTACACATTTTGTAACACCACACTGATGACCATTGTTACATAAAGCTAGAATTACTAAGATCTAGTGTCTGTAAATATTATTTAAAGGTAAATTTAAGCTATTGCTTACAACATTATTAACAAAATGATTTTGACTTAACCCATTTTTATACACAAATTGATAAAACTTCGTCAGGCCCCTATTTCGCCATGGTGACAAGTGTGACAATTCAGACAATTGTCATCATCATTGTTACTGATGTTGCAGGCGTCATGGGCTACGCGCCGCTTACTATTGGGCGGGCTGTATGCTTGATTACCACCAGCATGTCATTTATTAATGAAAACGTCATTATTATCACCAAGAAATAACTCTTGTGAAGAACACAGTAGTAGTTTGACTATGGTCACAATAAACACGGCTAATTTCACGAAATTCCGACACAGGAAGAGGCTTGATTATCCATACAAAAAAAAAAGACAGTTTTGTAATGGCCCATATAAAATGCGTTACGAAACTGACCAAAACAAACAAGATACTCTTTTTCTTTTTTTAAATCAATAGTACTCGTGATTCTGGTTATAAAAAACCCAAAACTTCCTATAAAAAAAAAGGAAATGATACCCTATTTTTCAAAATGCCCGTATGTCAAAAACTACCGAAAGTTCTTAAAGGCACTATTGTTTCTCGTTACAATTGTCATAACATCTCTTCACCAAAAAAAACCTATTTATTGACGACTAGCTGGTGCCCGCGACTTCGTCTGCGCAATATCTTTATAAATTGTAGCCTATCTGTTATTCTGATGTATAAGCTATATTATTGTAAAGTTTCATTAAACTCCATTCTGTAATTTTTACGCGAAAGTGTAACAAACATCCATCCATACAAACTTTCGTGTTTATTAGTAGGATATATGACAACTTTATTTAAGATATCAAGCACTCGCATCCCGTCTGATGGTAAGCGGTTACCGTAGTCTATAGACGCTTGAAACGACAGTAATTAAGTTACAGTCATTTTAGTAATTGTCACACTGGTCAGCGCGGTGAAACAGGGCCCTAAAATGGCCCGAAAACGATTTAGGTTACACTAAGTACTAAAAATAATCCAATTATAACCCAAAAAAAAAGTGTTTATCGCAAAGATTGAGTCCATTTAATTTATTTAAAAAAACAATCTTATTGTTTTCTGTTGGTCGGACATCTTGTGTATGAACTAATTAATGACTTATGTAATTATTACACTGCATATTTGCGTTTTTCACATTTGACCTAAGATCTGATAATAGTATACATATTCATAAGTTTCATAACATAATATTATTCAACACATTATCATCAACACTTATTGTCATTAAAGACTAGAGTAAAATCCAGATGCAGCCTCGATATTGTTGCAGCAGCATGCGGTGACGTGCTGCATACGTAAATGCTGAGTCTAAATTCAAAAAGGACATTAAATACAGGCAGCGGCAATATCTGCTTTTAAGAATAGAATAGAAATAATTTATTGGATGACACACACAAAATACAGTACATCAGAAAAAAAAAGAAACACGAAATGCTTTTATATACCCACATTACCCACATATAATTCTCTATAATGCGTTCAAAAACCACATATAAAGACCCCCATAATAATATACTTTTTTGTGAAACCAAAATTCTTATTTGTGAAGATTTTATCGTAGCTAAACAATATTATCGACTTCCATAATATATTTTTTCAAATTTCGAACATCTCTGACAAACAAGGAAATTTGATTTGACCTCTATTCTAATATCAGTCGAGATGACGTTTAGTTCGAAACAAAGTGTGAATTGCAAACAATATTGCACGCAATTAGCACGTATGTGATTTTTTTATTTATTTTTTTTATTTTTTTTTGAACACAAACAGTCATAAAAAAAAACATGAGATAACGTACATATAGTGTACAGATAGAAACACAACAATAAAAAAGACCTGGAGGTTCATAAAAGAATATCAAAAGTTGTTAACCAAAGAAAGTATAGGTAGTTGTAAGTAACAAAACAGTATCAAACAAAGCAAAAAGTTATACTAGAATAATTTACGCTTAACTAACATTTTAAGACTAAACATCGAATTATGAAAGGGATCAATATCAAAAAGATGCTTATTATAGTAACTTGGTACTCGTCTGAAAAAGGTATGTCTGGAATAATTCTTACGAGAAAAACTAATATGAAACAAAGATCTAGGACGTAAGGAGCTATGTGGACAGCTAAAAGAAACTAATTTTAAAAGATCTGGACAATTGATGACGCCTTTAAGAATGTGATATCGAACAATGAGAATTTGGGCCACCTAATCTAGTCTAGTTGGTCTCTGAATTTTGAAAATATAAATGTCAAAATTTTCAGAAAACATTCATAAAAGTAACGGCGGTAGAAATATATCGGTTTGAACGCATCATGGAGATCTCATGATATATGTGTATGTAATTGTAAATCCATATTGACATTTTCATTAAAAAAATGTTTGAATTGCGTGGGCGTTAACGACGTTAAAATATGTTGTCTCATACACTTGGCGTTTAGCTGAAATTGCGATTTTTTTTCTTGGGCGTTACGAGCAGGGTTGCCAACCGTAGTGCAAAAATTTGCGGTACATTCAGGATCAACATGCGGGATTTGGCTACAAAATGCGGGACGGCTCCTTCAGCCTAAATATGTAAGGTGTATCGAGTATCGACTGTCAACGTATACCTTAGAAAGGCATACAAAAAATTACCTGGTTAACTTTACGGTAAATCCAAATTCAACGCACGCGCTATGACTCACGTTCATTTTGTGCTTAATATATAGTCTAGCCTGAAAACGGGACAATCGGCGTCCCGCGCGGCACCTTTGCGGGACGCGTCGTCAAGACTCCAGAAACGGGACGTCCCGCGTATAGCGGGACGGTTGGCAACCCTAGTTACGAGGTTATTTGCGCATTTTTTTTTTAATTTATAATTATTGAGTTAATTCATTATTACTTATTATAGATTCGGAATGTATGAAATCATCGTATAATTAGTTTTGTAATTAAATAAACCGCTAATGAATGGCATGAATTACTTATTGCATTAGGAGCTTGATAACTCTAAGATATTTTTGGCACCTATTTGACATCGATTCGCCAATAGTCAATATCATTCAGTTCATTACATTACATTACATTACAATACAATGAAGGCGTCGTGGCACTATTTCCCCACTAAAAATAATTCGTAGAAATAGTTATTTATTTTACAAGGGGGCAAAGTTGTTGTTTAACTCTCGGGCTTATACTGAGACAAGAGCAAGCAAAAACTAGTGGTTCAAAAACTAGAATCTTGTGATTTACGAAGGTGTCAAGGCACGAGAGTTGAACAAACTTTGTAAAAAGTGTCATAGAATACGGTTATTAACGGCCTCCTAGCCTAGTTGGTAGTGTAGTGACTCTGCCTACGAAGCAGGAGGTCCCGGGTTCAAATCCTGGCCAGGGTATTTATTTGTGTGTTTATAAAGAATATTTGTTCCTAAGTTATGGATGTTTTCTATGCATTTAAGTATATATCGTCGTCTAGTACCCACAATACAAGCCTTATTGAGCTTACTGTGGGACTAGGTCGATTTGTGTAAGATTGTCCCACAAATATTAAAAAAAAGTTAATAATAAGATATTGTCAATAGCTTACCACATGCGGAACAGACTTGTCCAATTATAATACCAATTAATACCAATACCAATTAATGTAACTATGTACACCTTTTGAATAATAATACAAAAAAATTAAAGATGTGATTGATTGCGCATATTTACTACGGCCAAGGCAAGGCAAGCTCGTGCCTAAATAATCTATCTAAATTATCGTAGTGCGTAATGCAAGCGTACGAATAGTCATACGTACGTTGTTTGAAAACAAACCCAGGTCGTTGTCTTTTGAATGGAGTTGTGTAACTCGCTTCAATGTATGTATTTTACATAATGTATGACTGTATTTACTGTGTATATTTTGTCACCATGGCTGCAGGAAGTCAACCAAGACGTCTTGTCTTCATGTAATAAAATAAACTAACCTTACTCCTAATACAAACATTACACACATTAACACACACACACACATAGTTTACTCCATACGCATACTCGATCGAATACGCGACCCCTATCTAAGCAATCCTTTGACCAATATAGTTTATTAAATTCGACCTTAAATAATATTTTTATCTCATTTAAGGATGACTCACACTAGAACGGGAAAATCTGTCAATTTCCATAGAACGCGTCACATCTAGGGCTTCCAATACCGGTATTTTTTGTATGGGCAATACCGGGATCCCGGGATCGCCCATACAAAAAATACCGGTATTGGAAGCCCTAGTCACATCCGAGGCCTCCGAGCTATCACGTGATCTGTCTATAGAAATTGACAGATTTTCCCATCCCGCCCCGTCTCGTCCCGTCCCGTGCGAGTGTGAGTCATCCTTTAACCAGCCTAATTTCACGACGATCCGATCAACTATATTAGAGTTATTGTAGAACAAATATATAATATAAACTGACTCGCCCACCGAGGGTTCCGCACAAAAAGGTCTTAACTGGTCGACGTAAACATCCTTACAATTATCTACCTTAATTCCTTGTAATACGGTACAAAATGTACAAGCGTTTTATGTTTACATGACGTTGATACGACTTTTTGTTTGTGTAGACGTTTTACGTCAGATGCTAGGTCAATGTTAACCGTTCTGTAGGGTTAGCATGGTTGCCATTTTATCGCTTATCACGCTATGCGTCACTTTCGCACATACATACTTGTTAGAACGTGACAGCAACGTCGGTAAACGATAAAAACCCGACCATCATAGACTAGCTGGAGATATCTGTGGCTATGTTTAGACTTCCTTACTTCCTGTTGCTATATTAAACTATATACTATACTGGCAGTTTAATAGATTCAGTTGGTTAGAGCTCATCCATTAATTACGTCACACGTATGGGGGGAGGGAAGGGGTCTACAAACTGTGACATGGGGGAGGGAGGGAGGTGTTCGTGACGTCTCATACAAATATTTATTAAGTATAAAGAATGAAACACATTAAACTGATTGTAAACAAAGTTTGTTTTTATTTTCAATGTATTTATACATACTTATTTGTTTGAGTACCTAGCTAGTAACCTAGAATCGTCCAAGCCAAAGTTGAGACTATTTAATCTTTATTTTTGAGTGCCGCTTTTTTTTTAATATTGAAAATGGCCAAATGTGTGACGTCACACTAGGGGGGAGGGGGTAGCTCAATGTCACCACGTGTGACAAGCGGGGAGGGGTCAACCCGTATCGTACTTATACCAATGAGTTTTTCAGAACTTATGTGCTTACGAAATATTATTTGATATTTACGCTTTTCGGCGAAGGAAAACATCGCCTAATAAGGCCTAGTTTACCCTCTGGGTTCGAAGATCAGATTATGTCACGTTCTTAAAACTAGCGCCTACGGCAAATCTTGGAATTAGTTGCTAAAGCGGACTCCAGGCTCCCTGGACCGTGACCGTGGCATAAGCCGGGAAATCTGAAAAGAAGATATATTAGATATTGACGCGCTGCCATTCTAAATTAGTATATCGCTGGTGACTGCGAACTATCTTATGCGTATGTACAGTGAGCCACACAGCTATGAATACCGCCAAAGTGCCAAAAAAATGTATACACGACCTCAATCCTCAGGCAATAAGACATGTATACATATTTTTGAAACTTGGCTGTGTGGCATGTGTGTCGCTGACTGTACGTATGCTCCATCTGGTGGTTTAGGTGGTCTGTGGAGTTACCGTACAGTTAACCAACTGGAAACCCAGGCCACTCTAGAACCATGTTAAAATGACAAGCAGGAAGAGATTTGTTACAATCTGATTCTTGATCTGTACCTACTACCTACTACGTATCTAAAACCTGGCAGGGATAAGAAAACTCAACTACAGGTTTACAATCCAAGACTTATTTTATGGCCTGTTTTACCTCGAATCATTTGCCAACTGTTTCGCGCATTCCTTAAATTTCTGAAAATATCTGTTAGATTATAAGAAAATATTGTACGAGTACACGTGTTTTTGCTCTTGTTCGTCAAATAAAAAATTACGAAAATACAGTGCGTTCAACTATCGCGTGACGTCAATATTAGATCCAATTCTTAGCTAGTAAGTAGCGACATCAAAAGGCCCTTACTAAACCTATTAAGATTTCTAGAGGGGATTTTTGGAGGGGACAGTTGGGAACAAAGTCGCGAACGGATGTTATTGAATCGTCATCGACTTCGACGTCATCGTAAAAACAAAAATATTAGCGACCTTGATGTCTGCAGGTCAACCCACCACGTAAGATTAGACGTTGAGCTCTTGGACTTCAGCCAGAATTTCCCCGTTTTGTTTGGGAGCGCGTTGCCGGCTGATGCTGTGCTAAAATAGACGTTAATAATGACGTTCCTCCTAATAAGTATATGGGTACTTACGACATTTTGGGTGAAATGCAGACACGTGAATTTTCGTGCCTTAGCACACTTTTGCTTTTACGTCAAGTATTTTATACCGTAAGTCGATTGGGTCGTAAGTCCATTTTGTAACAATAATATTGGTAATGTAATTGTGGTTTAATAATATTGTTATGAGTTCCAGCTGTCCTTGACCGAGAAGCGGTTTGCGAGAAGTGTTTTAGCAGATTTTATGGCCTTTCAGCAATATCTGGGCCAAGTAGGAAATCATTTTTCAGTCCTCCGGCCGGTAAGCGCCACTTTACGCAAAACTAAATTGCCGCCTGCCGGCTCCGTCGGGCTGAAAAATAGTATACAAACCTCGGCCGGTAAATGGGAAAGCCTCGGATCACATGTTAGTCGACCTCGGCTTCGCCTCGGCCGACAATTACATGCAATCCGGGGCATTTCCCACTCAAACGGCCTTGGTATGTAATGTACTATTATTAAAAGAAAGTAATGCAATAAAGACAAAGTGGTTTTTTGACCTCGTTTTTTACGATTTGTTGTACATTTCTTTGAACACCGAGAGGGTTTTAGAAAATGAATGAGAGCATTATGCTGGTATGTTAGTATTTCAAGCATACTATTAGGTGAAGGATTACTTGCAGGAGGCGTATATGATATTATCTGTACAGAAAGACAAATTTAGATATCACAGGGACTTAGAGACGCATAAGATCGCTGACTTCTACATATATATCGTAAGGGACATTTGCCCTATATTACTCGGTCAACCTTCAACATACGCGTGTTTATTAATTATTCAAATGCACGTCAAAAGCAAACGATATCAATTGTGAAATTGTAGCCTGACATATTGACGATCGATTAGGTATAATGTTTGCAAAGTCTATGAAAGTTGAGTTTATTAGTTTAGTTAATACAAAAGTCCTTAAACACAAATTCATTGTTAATTTTTAAGTTTCTTTAAGACAAAATACAGTATATTCGTTTGTATTCTGGGTATCACAGTTTAGATTTTGTTTATATTGAGCAAGGCATATTTCTTGAAGTTGCTCCAGTTTCAAGCTAAATTTAAGAGGCCTACAGTGGTCCAATTGTCATCGTTCAGACGTCTAGATATATTAATAACAACTAGGTATATACAACCTGATATTTATTTATTTATTTATTTAAAACTTTATTGCACAGTAAATAATGTACAAAAGGCGAACTTAATGCCAGAAGGCATATACATAAAACTTCAACATATTTACTTTACTACGTAGTACTCTTAGTACTCTCTCAATGATGAGACAACAATACAAAGCAAAATATAACTTCGCGACAAAACTATACCGCGACCTTCCGCAACGTATAATTACGATCGCCCTTGGCCATCCGGAAACTTCGAGTCTTGTTTACTATAGTTACCAACATACCTACTACTTATGTCGTATCTCCATATAACTTATATATTGACTTACAACATTTCGTCTTAGAATGCAACTAGGAAAACCGTATCTTCAGAAGAGTAGAATGTGCCACATTTTGCATTGGAACTTGTTAGATATCTACTATATCAATTTATATTTCGTATGTCCAAATGAGAAGTTTTACACGATTAGTCAATTTATAATATTCCGAAATATGTCGCGCGTAGTGACTAAATACGCAAGTGTTATCCGTAGTTTATTATAGTACCTACTAGGAAAATGATAATAATTCCTTAGTATAAGTGCACCACAGGTATAAATTACATCAATAACAAACATTTTCGTACTGTTCCGCTTAAATTTGCCATGAAATTACTCAGTAACATGTTATAATGGAGACAACAATGCTATTCCACATAACAAAACGTGCAAACACAAAGCATTTTGTGTTATTGTAGCTACGAGTTTAAAAGAGGTCAATTAGATGACTGACAGCTATATAAAAAAAGTATACATTATAACGTTGTCTATGGTATTCCATAAGAACACTGCTCATATGGATTTTCATACAATATATTAGCACTGTTGTTTTTTTTTTAATTTCAATAGTGGGCACAACAACGGTTGCCCACGGTGCGGTTTCAACGGTGGCAGAATGTGGGAGACCACATTCTGCCACCGTTCTAGATTTTACTTTTTTCGCTATATTAGCTGTCGTAGAAAAACTAGCGTATGCAACAACTCATAATTGGTTCTTAAAACTCTCGGGTCTATTACTCGACTTCGTCTCATTTTGTAACGGCGACCCTCTAGTTTTAAGAACCCTTATTATATCACTGTTCCATAAACTACTATTTAAACATAGAACACAGAACGGCCATCGCGAAACCAGCATGCCTACCACGAACATCGAAAATTGGCATTGAGGGGAAAACCTCTTTGTCACTCCAATATGCAAATGTGACAGAGATGGAGATACAAATCCGTAATTGTTCTATTTTCGTGGTATAGGCCCTGGACACCTATTCGAACGTGCTAAACTGACATTTGACTTATCCACTTCATATTCTCTTCGTCATAAGCATGTCATATTGATCATCACCAGATCACCACGGAAGTTCGCATCGACATGTCACTTAAACACGTTCGAATAGGTCTCCATGATAAATGAAACGATGTTTTTGCCGGCCACAAAGCATCACATATTTTTTACGAGGTAGTGTCGTCAGATACTTATGCGCCCGATAGAGCGTCACATATTTTTGCACGGCTGTTCACCGACATATATTTATGCTGGTGACTGTACAACTGAGGTAAGCACACTGGGGAAGGACCTCGAAGTCGCGGGCATAAGCTACTCATGTAGGTACGAGTATATGTAACTTTCACGCCTCTTAATCAGACAGAAAAACCTGGAAAATTTCATGACACTTTCATAGAAAATACGCAATGAAATAAACAAGTATGTTTGTGTTTTTGTAGACTTTGTACTGTGATATCATTATTTGTCAATTCTAGAGTTTGTTATCACATATCTGTTTATTTATCTGTTCTCAAATAAAATCCCGACAGTGACAGGTGCGCCGTATTTATCTACCCTCGTCGTATTTTGTATTACAGAAACCGATTTAAAACAATCTAATTTAATCTGAAAATACATACATGATTCCATTTTTTCAAAATCTCACAAATTTCTCAAATTTTAAAGGCACGTGCGGTGTTTTCTTAAGGAACTCGAGTATTTCTTTAGAAAAATTGACAATTTGGTTGAGTAGACCTGACGATGAAGACCACGGATAGCATTGAGGAATTGCGTTGTAAATGTTGTAATTCTCAGCTCTACCATCCGATTTGAAACATTCATCTTGTTTGTAAGGAAATACCTTCAAGGTAGTCCCATTTGGTCATAATTCTATTCTGATGATGGAATTTATGAGGAACCATATCTTGATGCCTAATGTTTTACTATAAAGAGTAGCACCCAAGTCACAAGTCACACAACGCGTACACATACATATATATATATATACATAAGTCACACTATTGTTTCGTAATGACTCCATTATCGTGCCCTGTAGGGTATAGCCACATATATAATACATACATTAGTATATTACCCACTTACCGTGCTATAATGACCTTATACTTAACAGGGCTCCGAGTGTTTAGAGGCACCCTCATTGATTTCGCTGAACGACGGCATATTAAGGACAAAGGTCCATTGCGCGTGAAGTTGACCACCCCAAATCATTTGCCCGCAATTGATATATACGCAACTATATCGTTTGTTCATCGTTAGTTCATGTTTGTTCAGCAAGTTAAATAGTTAGGATCCGATTATATGTAATAAAAATAGGGTGACTAACTTCACAATAACCACCCTAAACCACATTATTCGCGTTTTCTCAGTTTAATTCGCAAGATATTGGTATACCGAGTAGGCATACTGTCCATTTATTGGTACGTTTCAGTCAATAAAACTAGACGCTTCTAGAATACTGACTGATGAATAATTGTTTGTTTATGCTGTTTATAGTCCTCTTTGTTATCTCGTCACGTACAATACCTCGTCACGGTAGGTAGGTATAGGTACATCATAGATTGGTAGTATAGGTGTGCTGGAGAGCCAGCATGGTTGCCATTTTATCGATTATCACGCCAAGCGTCGGGGCCTTATCACACTAGGGCGATTTGAAAGTGATTTCTAGACAAATCTTCTACGTGGCGAATTCGTGACTTGTTCGCCTCCACACAAAACTAGGTCGCAAATCGCAAGCGTGATAACACTCTTACTTTACTTAGAAACTTGTTAGAATGTTCAGCAACGGTGATAGTCAGTAAAAAGCTGACCGTATTAGGCTAGCTGGATTGGTTTATTAGTAAACAAACAGAATTCCCCTAATGAGGGCACCACTGGACGGTCGACGCCCTCTTAATACACTTACGTTATTCATAATTCATAAACGCTCATCAAACCTCCGTTAACTAAATTATTATTAACTTCGTTGTCCGTCCGTCCGTCTGCCAAGAGAATAGCATATACTGAAGTCTGCGGTTCCTTGAAGCTGTGAAAAAACCAACCATCTATTATCCACAAAATCAAAATGGCCGTTTATGTCGCATTTCCGATACATTTGCGAAGGGAATCAAAATGAAGAAGGGTACTTCCCGTTGACCAACGAGCACGAAATTTCAAAAAGAAAGATCCTGCAGCACACCGAGCACACGTAGAGGGGAAATTCTGAAAACTGAGAGTTCCGCACCACCAGTATTATGCATGTGAGGCACGGAACCTGCGATTATTTTTATTTATTACAATCATAGGTTACATATATTGTGTTATTTATATGCTCCAGAAAACTAAGCTCAGCTAAATGTAAGTCAGACTTGTACTATCACGAATTTTCCTTCTAAAATCAGAAAGCACCGAGAAGCATATGCTTTTTTATCGCTCGGATATGCGAGAGCAATAGAGGGAAATAGACGAACGACCGAACGAATTGCTTCGTATTAATAGTATGCCCTCTGGTGATAGTGCGATCTCGTTTACTCCGATACAAATAGACAGTGTGCGCTGCCCTGGCTGTTGTCGGCCTCTTAACTATAGTCGTAATCTGAGTGAAGTTACACACTAACAAAGTCGCATGAACCTTGTCATGGCCACGCATGTGTGCGTGCGTGTGCAATATGTGCACTGCATAAGTGACAACGCATTTAATAGGTCACGCATAATGACTATAGATAATTACCTACTACATACTAGCGATGTAATAAATATTCGTATTCGCACTCGTAAAATTTGATGCGAATTAGAGATGGGCCGAATATTCGGTAAATATCCGGTATTCGGAATTACTATTATAGTACACTAACTTAAAACATGCTTGCATTTTTTTGGATGATCAAATCATCAAATGAGTATGTTTATTTCCAGTTTCGGCTAAAAACCAGCCGAACTTTTCGGCCGAAACATACAATAAGTATCGTACTTTCGGGTCGCGTTCGACTGACGTCAGATGAGCTCGGCACAGCTAGGAATATGACATCATAAGATAATGCCACAATTTCAATTGGAGAAAACTGAAATCGGACCATGGAGATTTTTCATTATTCATATATTTGAAAGATAGCGGTTTACTGACATTTCATTCAGCGTTTTAACTACATTTATCAAAGGTTCGGTTTCGGCCGAAATAAGAATCATACCGAACCTTCGGTTTCGGCAAAAAACACATTTCGGTCGGACCCAAATTTTATCCTACTAAGTTTATTGGTTGACCTCATTCCACAGCCGCTGTCCGCGGAAGGAAAGTCCTCTGAAACAGTACAGTGTGCGACCATTTAGTGCCAGTACCACGAGTGGCTGAAGAGTGACATCAGACAGTAGCTCGAAAAATCATCTTGCAATTGCATCTTGCATCGTGCTTACCATTGCTTGTACGTAACCGAGTTCTATAGCGACGCTATCGACTCGTGGCCTCGCAAACCATGAGTACAGTCACGTCTATAAATATCTATACACTTCGGAACTTATTACAGGTCAAAATTTAATACAGATGCATATCTATATGGTCTGTGAAAACCTGTAACTGGCTTCGCTGATACTTATGTTACATCATCTGTACTTGTTAATTTAAGCTGTTGGTTTTCCGAATAAAATAAAATAAAACTAAATAATAAAATATATTTTTGGCCAAAAATATATATTTTACAGTTGGCCAGAGGTAGCTAAAAATAGAGGAAGTTGGAAAGTTTTGGAGGAGGCTTTTACCGCTCAAGGCGGTCCTTATGATGAAGATGAAAAAGTTTAAAAATAAAGCATTGAAATGTAAATATTTATTAAGGAAATAAAAGCTTATATAAAAAGTCCGAAATCTTCGCATTTCTTTCAAGTCCTACGCAGGAAGCACAACTTTTTTTTAAATGCATTTTCATATATTTTCCTATTAGTCCTAACAACAGGCAGGATGCCGTTAAATGTAATACAAACATAATAGGGATGACGACTAGGTTATTAAAATCATTTATTCTCGAAATATATACAGTAAGTGTAAATTACCTAACTACCTACCTCTACCTACCTTAAATCTAAAGTAGGTCCTTGAGGCATTGTACCTAGGATGCTGGCGGCATTTCCTCGTTGTATCGCAATGCTGATACGTTGTGCGAGGAAGCCACCAGCTCTTCGGTCACCAGTAACATCAACCAGACGTTTCGCGATTTCTACGAAAAATTTGCGTGCGCTGGGACCCCATGGACCAAGAGTTTCGACCCCGAATGGTACAAAAAGGTACTCTCTGCCCAGGCTCTTATATTTATTACGTTTTAAAATTTCGGCGCATTCAGCCGCTCCGCCCGCTTTTACATTAGTTCGTTGGAGATGGGACGGCGCCAGCGTGTCTACACAGGTAGCATCCCACACTAGCATCCGTCCCAAACTCCAAGGAACCAAGGACACCCCATCAGGTCTCTTGCCATCATCCCTGAAAATGCCAGTCGGCTCAAGGAGAGCAGGCACGTTGATGGTGGCAAGAGACCGACGGATTATATCATTAAGAGATGCATGTCTCGAAAAACGGCCTGCACTTTTTTTACAACACAATCCATGGTGTCCCAGTCGGTCCACGTCTGTGCCACAAGGACATGAGTGTGGCGCACACACCGAAACCCCCAGTCGCAAACCAGTCGCCAGTCTAAGGGAGGCCGGATCCAAGAAAGTACCAGTATTGGGCGAAGGATGGGCATGAAGCCAGTAACCAGCTTCCCGGGATCCGACCGCCAAAAGCCTCGCGCGATCTGGACCTGAAGAGTTATTTAAAAGAGTATTGTAAGTTAAATCGCAGTAAACATTATCCCAACTCCTTTGTGATTTTGGGTTGTCTGGAAAGTCTTTGCCCGGGCAGGCAATTTTAAAAGCATTTTTAGCATCCTCAAAGCTTGCGATCTCATAGTTTGTGGGCAAAGCCCTTAAAATATTTCCTATGAGACCGGCTGTGCTATGAGTGGATGCTAAAAAGGCTGGGGATGCCACACTGGAAATTTTGCGAATTCCTAAACCCCCGAACCGAATAGGGAGGGACGCCTGAGACCAGGAAGGCTCATTGAGCTGAATGTTTAGAATCATCTCTAAACTAATTTTGATCAAATCATCTATGGGTGATAGTAAATTTAGATATTTCCAAAAAGGACAACATCGGAGCACATATGTAAATTTAGGGACAAAAAGACAGAATTTAAGAATCACAAGAGCATAATGAGGGCTAATTTCGAGTAAACGATTCGTGTGACTTTTGAATTTTGATATCGAGTTAGAAATATAGTCGGGAAAAGATTCTTCAAATATAGGGGAGCCTAAGAGGCAAAGAGAACGTTTGTCTACTAACTTGATATTAGGAGCCAGATCGTCAAATTTGTGTTTTAAATCGGCAAAAATACAAGATGAATTTTGAATGAAGAGTTCGCATTTTGCAAAATTTAGTTCTAAACCAATATTTTTGAAACTACTCTTAATGAGAGACAAGTCAGAGAGCACAGTATTTACGTTGCCTCCTAGGGTCCCGTCATCTAGGTACCAGACATTGAATTTTGATTTCAATTTTTGGATGATTGGATTTATAGCCAAACTAAAAATTGCTGGGCCGAGAGGGTCACCCTGCTGACATCCAACCTCAGAAGATAATTCATTTGACTTGTACATTAATTTAGAAGAGTCCGAATAGCAAAAGAAAAGGTAACTGTACAGTTCAGGAATTTTGTCCCTAATTTCTGTCAGCAAAGTGTCCCTATTAACCGAGTTGAAAGCATTTTTAACGTCAATTTTGACTACAATTTCGCAATCATCAGAGGAAAGGTAGGTCCTTAGGGCATGGACGGCTGCCTCGCACCCACCTTTCGTGCCAAAACCCAGCTGTACAGGTTCAAAAAGGCCCTGCAATTTTGATCGAATGTGTCTAACCGCAATTTTGGAAGCAAGACGTCTTATTGTAGACCCCACCGCAATGGGTCTCACCCCTCCGTCCTTTTTGGTAACTTTTTCTTTTTTTACGACTAGGTTGAAAAACTATTATTCTAATAAAATAAACTTAAATTACAATTTACAAAAAGTCCTTTACTAAAAACACATATGTAACACATTAATTATGAAACCCACTCCGCGCCCCTCCAGACGCAAAGGTGCCCATTACGCTCGCCGCGTTTCCACGTTGAACCGCAACGGACAACCTCTGCAACAGGAAAGACCCGGAGCGAGGATCGTGAAAACTTATATTATATTATATTATTATATATTTTTGGAACCATTGCACACGACACCTTATTTGCATGTACACAGGTTGCCAGGGTATCCTCTCAGGCTTATGTCGTAAATGTCGTGACAGACTGTGTACAAAGTTTATGTCACCACTCTGGAAAAACCTTATGTTACGCGTCGACAAATACGTATGTGTGAGAATGACGTATGCCTTTAGATTCGACACAGACTAACGTCTTCCGAGAGCGTTTACCCAACACAATTTAACCAACAGAATTAAATTAGTACGCGGCTATCCGTCCCTCCTCGTCCTCCGTCTAGTGAGTTGGTCTGTGACAACAACCGACATGACGACTCACACTATGTAGAACGGGAAGGGACGGTCTGTCAATTTCTATAGAAATAATCACGTGATAGCTCTGAGCCCTCCTACCTAGAAAATTTTCTATAGAAACTGACAGATCTGCCCGGCCAGTGTTGCCCGATGCTCCGCATTCCGCATTTTCGTCTATAGATCCGCAATCCGCTGTATGGTAAAGCGGATCCGCATTTTTAAATTATGCAATTTTATAGTGGGAAATGACAAAAAATCATAAAAATCCCGAGCTCTGATTTAGCGCCATATTACCCGAAAGCCGAAAGTGAACGAGACGACGACGTAGAAGATGTTTTTTCTTTTCATTTAAGTAAAAAACATTAAAATCATATTCCGCTTTTTTATTTAAAAATCCGCATTTTTGAAGCGTAGCTTCCGCTTTTTGCATTTCAGTATCTGGCAACACTGGGCCCGGGCCAGTCACGGGCTCGTTCTAGTAAGATCTTTAACCCAAAAACGTCACATACGAGTATGAGACACACCTAGAGGTGTTAACACCTATAAACGTTTACGAGTTTCACACATTATAAATAGGTAAGTACTAAAACAGGACTTATTTGATCGTGTAAAACTTTTTAAACCTCCGATGTAATGAGGTTTTTGTAGTCTTTCGGCACCACGGGGACAATTGCTGGCTATACGTTCGGCCATATCTGCCGGAATTTGTCAGGCGGACTTTCCCACTATAGAGAACTTGGCCTATACCACGAAAATCGAACGATTGCTGATTTGTGTATATCCATCTCAAGTATTTACACGTTTTAATCTATATCGCAAATCAAATAAACAAGGCCAGTTCATATCTCAAGGTTTCTAGTCGGTAGGTAATATGATAGCGTAGCGTTCTTTCCGTAATCGGTTAAAGGTAGATCTAATCTCATAGATGATACATATTTAACATTGTGTTATCTAAAAGAAATGATGTAATTTAGAACATTCGCGATAATTTAATATTTAACCGATTCTAATCATTTTCTTCCTTTCGGCGTTCGGCGCTCGAGATCTTTGGTCTGTGGAGCCCTCGCTCTGAGTATCTTAAAAGAAGAGACCCAGAGACGCCAAGGAGACCCAAGAGCTGGTAGTTTCCTCGCTCAACGTGGCAGCGAGAAAATGCTAACTGAGCTACCGAGACTCGGTGACACCGAATTGGGAGAGCGTTGGGCGTGTATCTAAGAGTCGCGAGTTCGAGTCTCGCCCGAGGTCATAAATTATTCCACTTTACCTATCTTTCTAAGAAATTTGGTGTCGTTCGCAGACATTTCTACTTAAATAACAATAAAAATATTTAAAAATATAATTAAAATTAGTTAATATTGTCTTCTGTTACCGCGATTGTTATTCATTGAAATTAAACACTTTAGAACGGATTAATCGCGTTTATTAACACCATGATCCTACGTTTCGAGCCCTTTACAGCACTCGTTTTCACAGGGTTAAGCTTTGTTTGAAAAGATTGAAAACGGATAAAAGAGGCAAAATGGGGTAGTTTTCTTGTCGCTTCTTTCTGCTCCATAAGCCAGTTAGGGAAGCGTTCGTAAGTTGTATGTATGTTAATCCGTCACAGGGTTTAAACATTTTTGTTTTAATTATAGAATGCCCTTCAGGCTATGTATTACTAGCTTTATAAGCCCCTCTGGGCATTGTAGACCAACCTTTGTTTTTATTTTTAAATTATTTTTATATTTTTGTATGTAGGTAGTTTGCACAAGTAACTTTTTTGATTGACGGGGAGAATTCGCATTCTCTCAGTCATCATCTTAACCCTGTGAAAACGAGTGCTGTAAAGGGCTCGAAACGTAGGATCATGGTGTTAATAAACGCGATTAATCCGTTCTAAAGTGTTTAATTTCAATAAAATTAGTTAATTTTTTTTAGTTTAGTTATACCTCTAGATTTAAATTTGTGTTGTAATATGTTTTAGTTTAGTTTATTTTCCAATAAATTTTTAATGGAAAAAAAAAATTAAAATTATGTAAAAATAAAAATATACTTACCTAGTTAGTTAGTTAGTTAGTTTCTCTGGGCTTTTTTCCGCAACTCGACATCCATTGTGCCTTTTTTGCGTGTTAACGAGGTAGCCCTATTCCAACCACCCCAGCTCCTCAACGAAACCAAGCATCGGTTTTAGGTTGCTAAATGCCTCCTTGAGTGTTATTGGAGTCCCCAAATACTTACTCCTGTATTCTTCTACCTGTTTGCATTCTAGGAGAATATGTTTTGCTGTTTCCTCATTTTCCATGCAGGCTCTGCATATGGGGCTATCTGTTATACCCATATTATATAGGTGTTTGTTTAGTGTATTGTGTCCTGTGATTAGCCCTACTATTTTCCGGAGTTGGTGTCTGGGTGTCCTGAGTAGGGTTTTTGTGAACTTTTGGTTCAACTCTGGTAAAACTTCTTTGGTTTGTCTACATGTCCCCAGGTTGTCCCAGTATTTGTTGTGAAGGTGTCTGTGATATTGGTTTAGTTGATTTTGTATGTGCGATAAAGGTAGTGGTATGATAGGTTCCGGTCCGTATGTCGGTGTCTCTGACCCTCTCCTTGCCAGTTCATCCGCTGCATCGTTTCCTCTTGAGCCACTGTGTCCTTTTATCCATTGTACGGTTACCTTGTTTCCTTCCTCACTCACCTCCGTTAGGCTGTTGTGACATTCGAGTGTGAGTTGCGACGTATGTTTATCACTAAGTAGCGCTTGTAGTACCGATTTACTGTCTGACAGTATTAGTATATTTTCATTTTTCGTTTGCCGTCGCTTTACTGCTTTGCAAGCTTCTATTATTCCAACACATTCCGTTTGGAATACTGTGTTGTATTTTCCTAGGGGTTTTGAGATGTGTATGTTTAGGTCTTCTGAGAAGACACCACATCCGGTTCCTGTATTTGTTTTTGAGCCATCCGTGAATATTCTGAGGTTTGTTTGATTTAATCCTTCCTTTTGGTCCTCCATTAACGATATGGCATAGTCTTTCCAGAATATCATTGTTTTTGGTATTTTGTCAACCGGTGCTTCCAGCATTGGCATATTGGAGATCATGTTGTCATAGATTTTCTTGTGTGTCGAGCTGAGGTTTGACCACAAGTTTAGGTTTTTCAGTCTAAGCGCCGTGGCTGCCGCTTCCTTCTGTATGTAAATGTGTAATGGTAGGAGTCCTAGCATTATTTCTAGTGCTGCAGTCGGAGTGGTTCTCATGCAGCCTGTAGTTGCCACACATGCTAGTCTTTGTGTTTTGTTTAGTTTGTCTATTGCAGTAGTTTGTTGTGTGCGAGGCCACCACACGACCGCGCCATAACTGATCATTGGCATTATTACCATTTTGTATAGCCACAGTATGATATGAGGAGTTAGTCCCCACTTCTTGCCTACCATCCTTCGGCATTGCCAGAAAGTAACTGTTGCTTTGTTCAGTTTGTTAGAGAGATGTTTTCCCCAGTTTAGTTTGTCGTCTAGGGTTATTCCTAGGTATTTCACTTCCTTTGAGAGCGTTAGTTTTGTGCCGAAGAGCGTTGGCATTTCGTATCTCCCCAACTTCCGTTTATGAGTAAAGAGAATTGTGTCGGTCTTTTTTGGGTTTACCGATAGGTCATTCTCCTTGCACCATTTCTCTACTATACTTAGTGCAGATTGTGTGAGATCACAT
Organism: Lathronympha strigana; assembly: GCA_949128165.1. NCBI lineage: Eukaryota > Metazoa > Arthropoda > Insecta > Lepidoptera > Tortricidae > Lathronympha > Lathronympha strigana. Next base: position 6,913,593 of record OX421926.1, on the reverse strand, counting down.
AGTGTGCTTATTACTAGGCCGCTGATTAGTATCACCAAGTCATCTGCGTATCCTATAGTCCTAAAGTTTTTGTTATTTAGTTTTGTTATCAAATCGTTTACTACCAGGTTCCAGAGTAGTGGTGATAGTACTCCTCCCTGGGGGCACCCTCTCATGACTAGTGCCAGTTGGTCTTTATTTTCAGAAAGTATTACTACTCTCTGTTTAAGCATGTTCATTATCCATTCTGTTATGAGTTCATTTGTTCCATGTCTTTGTAATGCTAGTTGAATGCTACTAAAGTTGGTTTTGTCAAAGGCCCCTTCTATGTCAATAAAGGTGCCAAGGCAGGAGTTTTTCCTCTCTAGTGCGTTCTCTATGTTGCTTACCACAGCGTGGAGAGCCGAGTCTGTTGATTTGCCTTGACTGTAGGCATGTTGGTTTGGATGGATAGTTATGTTCTTTAAAGCCGTATCCTTCAGTTCCCTGTCACATAGTCTTTCTAGAGTTTTAAGCAGGAAGGATGTGAGACTAATTGGTCTGAAAGACTTTGGGTCTGAGTAGTCAGTCTTGCCTGGTTTTGGTAGGAAGATTACCTTTACTTCTCTCCATTTGTGTGGTATGTATCTAAATGCTATGCAGCTGCATAGTAGGTTTGCTAGATGTTTCATAAGTATGTGTCCTCCCCATTTTAGTAGTGCTGCGTAGATTCCGTCTGTTCCTGGCGATTTGAAGTTGTCGAAACTGTTCACTGCCCAAGTTGTTTTGTTTAGTTCTGTTATACGTTCCGCTATTTCCCATTCGCCTTCAGTAGGGAGATGGTCAGTTTTTTGTTCTTCAAGTTCTTGTTCGTTTACTACTTTGCATCCCGGGAAGTGGGTCTCCACCAGTAGTCTTTCCGTCTCAGCTGGTGTGCTGGTGGTGCTGTGGTCCATTCTCCTCAGGGTGCCTAGTAGCTGTTTTGGTTGATCTGCTAGGATCTTCCTTGTTCTGTTTGCCTGTGTTACTGTGGATATGTTGTCACAGAAGTTCCGCCACGAGAGCGATTTCCTGTATCTCAGTCTCTTTTTGAAGTCTGATTTGGCTGTCTTGTAGTTGTCCCAGTCCGTTTCAGCACTTGTGTTCATTGCTCTGTTTAGAAGTCGTCTCATTTTTGTTCTCATTCGTTCCAGCTCCGGTCCCCACCAGCTGTTTTTATTTCCACTTTTCCTTGTAGCCGGTGGTGTTGAGAGTGGACATGTGTTTTCGTAGCTGTCTGTTATGTTTGTGGTAAGTGAAATTACCTGGTTTTCCAACTCCTTTGTATTGTTGGGTCTGTGTATGTGTATGTTGTTCAGTTTACCTTCTAGGAGATTCCTATACACCGGTACATCCGTGCGTCTCGGGTTCCTCCTAGGCGTTGGTGTGTGGATGTCTGCTGTCAGATCGTACCGGATCCATCTGTGGTCGGAGCAGGATAGCTCGTCCGACACGTGCCAGTTGGATACGTGTTGTGCTGCCAGTCCTGTGCTTAGAGTAATGTCAATTATAGTGTTACATCTACGAGTGACAAAAGTTGGTTTGGATCCTATGTTTAATATATCTAGGTTAGTTGTCATAAGGTATTCAACAATATCGTTACCTCTTTTGTTGTTGGTTTCCATTCCCCATAGGTTATGGTGCCCGTTGCAGTCTGCAGATATGACCAGTTCGAGCCTTTCAAGTTCACAGTAGCGTATGAGGTTGTTCAACTCCCCAGGAGGTGGGTCGTCCTCTGCTGCCATGTAGGTGGACGCCAGGACTATTTCCGGTAGCGTTGAGTTTTGTGTTCTGAGGAGTTTTATGGCACACACGTCTCTAGAACAGAATTGAGTTAGTGGTTGTGCCATTATGTTACGAGATATGTATATACAAGTTCTAGGTTTGTAATGTGTATTATAAAAAATATTACCTCCGATGTTACAAAGGCCGTTTATTCGTGTGTTTCTGATCCACGGCTCCTGGATCAGTGCTATTGATGTTGGGTTAACCTCCAGCCATCTTCGAAGTTGAGCCGTTGCAGATTCGCTGTGCTGGAGGTTAACCTGGAGTACTTTACATGGGGAAGGCGCCATCTGAGGGTGTTCCCTCCGCCCTCCCCTTTAAGTTCAAGAGACTTATCCCTTTCGGTAGGCCATCTTCGTCGTCGGATTCAAGCAGAATGCCTTCTTCCTCGTCCGAACCCTTTGTGTCCGTACCGTCTGTTTCCATGGCAGAGGGGGTGCTGGTCTTAGGGTTGCTTTCAGATGGTTTGTCCTCCCCTCTGCCCATACTTACCTATATATTAGGTGTTATTATTATTTCATACTTCTGGTAAGAAATATATGTGTTTCAATTATGAAATCGTTCTTATTTTAAATCGTTAGACGTCCCTCGATTTAAAGAATAAAAAAATTTGACAATAAAAAGACAAAAATAAATAGATAAAGTAAAAACTGGTGACGTAAAAACAAACAATACTTATGTAAATATTTGTGTATTAATCTTATCATATTGTGTAAATAATACGAGTACCTATTGGTTTAAGTAATCGCATTTACAAATATCTATACGTCGTTTACTACTATTATGGGTAATATTCACTTATTGTGAAACCTTGTACACAATATTATAGTCACAATTTATCTAAGTGATTATGACGGGTTATTTACAAATGATAAATGCTGTGAAAGTTATATTTGTTACTTATATACAAGGTGTCCGTTAGCATTACGAGAGATTTCAACAGTGCATTCAAGCCAATATTTAAAAAAAATGTTATACACCTTGCATAACATTTACTATTTAACAGGGAGGAAAATATATGTAAATTAATTTTAGTTCCGAGCAGAAATGTCTGCGAGCATTACAAAATTTCTTAAAAAAATTGGAATATAGTAAAAACTCATGTCCGACGCGACATGAACTGGCGACTGAGATGCACGCCCATTGCTCTACCTACTGAACTATCGAGATATATGCCCATATTTTTATTTCTTTCTAAAAATTATGAAATAATGTATTTTCAGCGAGGGCGTAGATTGCTAAAATATTTAAAAATTTAATCACATACTTAAAGACACGTTTGTCGTAATTTTTATGTAACAAGCAACCCTATAAGTAGGTAAGTATATAAAACGGCCTGATTTGCCTATTATTTTGAAAGCCTATATTTAATAACGAAAGTTATTTTATCATTATCATTTACCTGATACAACTAACATTAATAATGAAACGCGAATTCTACGGTATTTTCTCTAAATAAGAATCAAAATTGGGGAAAAAAGGTTGCAAGCAACTTTATCGCATTATTGATTATGAAAATCGTGACGAATCAGTATGAAATTGAAGAAATGCTAAATGTTCGCGATTCGATTTGCATGTGCATTGTATTTACTTATAAAATATTCTAGTATGGTATATACTAGAATATTTCTATTTCTCTTTCTTTCTAAGTTTGTTGCCGACCCGGGCTCCGGTGCTGTATTTATATTGAAAAGCACATAGGAGCAGCATTAAATGCACGTGACGTGATCGCATGTGACGGTTAACCCGGCTAACGAATGTTTCCTACAATCAACATCAATCTTCATCCTGGCTAGTTCCATTGCGCCAGCGCATACGTGGCTAGTTTTAGTGCATACAGTGCGACAGAAAAATGTAACTACGAGTATATAACGTGGAACTAAACGGAAACTAAGTCGCGAACGAAACGTAACTGTCATTGTCGCTCTAAGGAAGAGTGATAGAGAGAGATATATATTATTTTTTCTATGCATTTGCAAATATGCATTGTCCCTAATAATTGTCCTGCCATTTCATTGTTTACTGAAACGGTTTCGTTGGAAATGTTACGTAAGCGTCCTTGAGCCGATTTACGGTCACAGAACTTATGATACAATAACAACACACGTATATGAACGAGTTAAGGATGACTCACACTAGAAGTGACCGGGCCGGACCGGGCGGGAAAATCTTTATCTTATCTTATCAGTTTTTTATATACTACGACGGTGACAAACAAGCATACGGCCAGCCTGATGGTAAGCGATCACCGTAGCCTATGGACGCCTGCAACTCCAGGGGTGTCACATGTGCGTTGCCGACCCTTGAAAAAAGGAGGATTCGCTGTGTTGACAGCTAAAGGAGCTTTGCTCCGTGGGTCCCCAGCTGTCGACACAGTGAATCCTCTTGGAGCTCTGGCGACCTTACTCGCCAACAGAAACAGCACTATGAGTAGTGTCTAGTGTTATTAAACTGCGGTTTTCTGTAAGGTGGAGGATTCCCCAGATGGGCTCTGCTCCAGATTTGAGCGAGACGCCATTCGTTGTGCTGTGCCCTACCACACTATAAACGATATGCATCCGCTGTGCCCTCCCTCACCTCTCTATGCCTTAAAAGTTCGGGCAATCCGTCAGATATCCATAGTGGGTGTCCGCCGGGCATCTGCCAGACAAATTTCCCTTACATTGGCAGACCTGGTGGATATGCCCGGACGTATATAGTTAGTTAGTTAGTTGTGCTGGGCGTTTTCCGCAACTCGACATCTATTGTGCCTTTTTTGCGTGATAACGAGGTAGCCCTATTCTAACCACCCTAGCTCCTCCACGAAACTTAGCATATGTTTTAGGTTGCTAATTGCTTCCTTTAGTGTTGTTGGAGTTCCTAAGTACTTACTCCTGTATACTTCTACCTGTCCGCATTCTAGGAGAATGTGTGTTGTCGTTTCCTCTTTTTCCATGCATGCTCTGCACATAGGACTGTCTGTTATGCCCATGTTATATAAGTGTTTGTTTAGTGTGTTGTGTCCTGTGAATAGTCCTACTATTTTCCGCAGTTTGTGTCTGGGTGTCTGCAGTAAGGTTCTCGTGAGCTTGTGGTTTAGCTCCGGTAGGACTTCTTTGGTTTGTCTACATGTTTCCAAATCATTCCAGTATTTATTGTGAAGTTGTTTGTGATGTTGGTTTAATTGGTATTGTATGTACGATAAAGGAAGTGGTATGATAGGTTCGGGTCCATATGTTGGTGTCTCTGAGCCTCTCCTCGCTAGTTCATCCGCCGCATCGTTCCCCCTTGAGCCACTATGTCCTTTTATCCATTTTATAGTTAGTTTGTTTCCAGCCTCGCTTACCTTTGTGAGGCTGTTATGACATTCGAGTGTGAGTTGTGTGGTAAATTTGTCGCTGCATAGCGCTTGTAGTGCCGATTTACTGTCTGACAGTATTAATATGTTTTCATTTTTAATTTGTCTTCTTTGTATTGCATTGCAGGCTTCTATTATTCCCACACATTCCGTTTGGAATACTGTGTTGTGTTCTCCTAGGGGCTTCGAGATGTGCATGTTTAGGTCTTCTGAGAAGACACCACATCCTGTTCCTTCATTTGTTTTTGAGCCGTCTGTAAATATTCTAAGATTTGTTTGATTTAGTCCTTCCTTCGGGTCTTCTGTTAACGATACGGCATAGTCTTTCCAGAAGATCATCGTTTTTGGTATTTTGTCAATAGGTGCTTCCAGTATTGGCATGTTAGCAACTGTATTATCATAGATTTGTTTATGTTTTGAACTTAGGGTTGACCACAGATTTTGGTTTTTCAACCGAAGTGCAGTTGCGGCCGCCTCTTTTTGTATGTAGATGTGTAATGGCAGGAGTCCTAGCATTATTTCTATGGCCGCAGTTGGAGTAGTCCTCATGCAGCCGGTGGTTGCCACACATGCTAGTCTTTGGGTCTTGTTTAGTTTTTCCTTTGCAGTGGCTAGTTGTGTTCGGGGCCACCATACTACCGCTCCGTAGCTGATCATCGGCATTATTACCATCTTGTATAGCCACAGTATGATGTGCGGGGCAAGCCCCCATTTCTTGCCCACCATTCTTCGGCATTGCCAAAAGGTCACTGTTGCTTTGTTTAGTTTATTTTCCAGATGTTTGCTCCAGTTTAGTTTGTCATCTAAAGTTATACCTAGGTATTTGACTTCCTTTGAGAGTGTCAGTCTTGCCCCAAAGAGCATTGGCATTTTGTATGTACCCAAGTTTCTTTTCTGTGTAAAGAGAATTGTGTCGGTCTTCTTTGGGTTTACCGTTAGGTCATTCTCCCTGCACCAGTTCTCTATCATCTTTAGTGCAGATTGTGTTAACTCAAATAGCGTGGGAATTACTAGGCCGCTGATTAGGATGACTAAGTCATCCGCATAGCCTATAGTCCTAAAGTGTTTATTGTTAAGCTTTGTTATCAAGTCGTTTACTACCAGGTTCCATAGTAGTGGTGATAGTACTCCCCCTTGGGGGCATCCTCTCATAACTAGTGCCTGGTGATCTCGGTTTTCCGTCAGTATTACTATTCTTTGTTTTAACATGTTCATTATCCATTCTGTTATCAGTTGGTTTGTTCCGTGTCTTTGTAATGCTAAGTGGATACTGCTAAAGTTGGTCTTATCAAAGGCTCCTTCTATATCGATAAAAGTGCCTAAGCAGGAGTTTTTCCTCTCCAGCGCATTTTCTATGTTGCGGACGTATATAGCCAGCAATAGAAAATGTCATGTGACCTCCCGAGGACTAGCTCGGACGTGATTCTTTCTATAGAAATTGACAGATCGTCCCTACGTCCTGTCCCGTGTACGTGACGTGACGCTGACGCTCCTTTATCCGTGTACGTGATAGTTAGGATGCGGGGGAAGTGCAATCATAATTGTCACAAGAGAACCAAATAACATATTTGCCGCGATGGACCTATATTGATTTCTGATTGAAGTGAATTCTGAAATAGAATCTTGAAGGCAAGAGGTGTAATTTTGCTACCATGTGAATGTGACGCATACCGCTTATCATATCAGGATTTTTGTGTTTAGAATAATTGAAATAAAACGGGGTGTCTCAGATCTCTATAGGAATTGACAAATCGTCCCGTCCCGTCCCGTTCTAGTGTGAGTCATCCTTTATGGTATTAGTATTTTGTATGCATGCTCAAAAATGCTGTTACTTAGATAACTTGACTGGCTTTATTTTTAATAGTAGGTACATAATATAATCGTGGTGACAGTAAATGGTAGATACGCTCGGCAAAGTATTAATGGAGTCTGCTTCTTAATAGTACCTACATTACAAATTACAATCCAAAGGCGAAAAAGAGGAAATTCGTGTCGATTTAAAACACTCCCTACGGTCGTGTTTTAACTTATCGCCACTCGTTGCGAATTACCTTTTCACACGTGTATCGTACGACGTTTTACAGTACATATGGCCCTATGAATATTCGAGGCAGGCACGTAAAGTGGTCATTATCGCCCTAGGGCGGTAATGTAGCACCATGTGTACTGTAAAAATATTATTTAATTTCGGGGATTCCGGGATTGTATAAAACATCAGCAAATAGTGATTAAATTATACCTGTCAAAATTTTTAGGTTAGGACTATTTTCACCAATTTTTCAGCAATTTTGTGTGTAACAAAAAGCCTAAGATGTAAGAGCACGCTCTTAAACGATTCACGACGTTTTTTTTATGGACCACTGGCACTGGACTCTAAAATGAGACCTCTGGACTGAGAAACTCTTTTCAAAAGTAAAAACAAGTTTCTGGGTAAACTAAATTGTGACAAAATTAATTTTAGTCCACCTCCATATTACTCAACACCAACCAAGTTTAGGTACTAATGTCTAAGTTTAGATATAAAAGCATCCGAATTTCCGATCCCTGATTATCAATATCAACCCTTTGAATTGGTAAAATTAATTATTCAGTATTAAGGTAGGCATGAAACTGCAAAATGTTCAGTGCCACTGAAAATTTAGTAGTTTCATGCCTACCCCTTTTGGAAATACAGGCGTGAGGTTATGTATGTATACTATGTATATAAATGTAGATAGGTATTTAAAAAAATCATGCCGTTATAATGTATCTGTTTGCACTGGGCTGTCTGTTTAATAATTCGAGGGCGCTAACAAAATGTCTATCATACAACCCGATGTCCTTTATGAGACCCTTATATAACTTCTCTTACAACGGCTGACGAAGACGACCTTTGTAAGGTCAAGGTCAACCTAAGCTGGGCAGGGGAGACACAGCCGGCGGTGAGAGGGTCGGTCTATTCTTATACTTTCTTATACTATTTTTTTTTTGTATTAGGGAATGCTAACTTGCCGTGCTCCTTTAGCGACAAGTACCAGTAACCTCGCTGAAAAATACCTGATTAATATAATCAATATAACCGAAGTGTGTAAGAGTGTAGTTGTATCATTTTCTAGATGTGAGTGTCGTCATAACAAATTGGTTTTTGTATGACGTCTGTACTCTGTATGCATGTTTCCCCCACCGATAAAGAAGTAAATAGAGACGCCTTCAAAGGAAAAAAAGTGTAGCAAGATTTTGTTCTTCGTTGCCATGGCGATCGTAAGGACGCCTTTGGACACCATAAAGACAATTTTGGTTCTAGATCGAAATCGCTCAGGATTGACACACTTCAGCGCGATCGAAGTGTATGGTATGGGCGTCTTTAGTATTGACCTCTTTGGATAGAAGTAGATAGAGACGCCTTCAAAGTGAAAAAGTGTAGCAAGATTTTGAAATTTTGTTCTCCGTTGCCATGGGGCCGTAAGGATCATTGGTTCTAGATTGAGTGAAGTCGCACATTTGAGGATTGACATAGTTCCGCGCGGTCGAAGTATGGTATCGGCGTCTCTAGTTTTGACCTCTTTGGTTTCTCCCCGTAAAAAGTGACAGAAACATTTTTATATTAAGTTGTCGCTTCGACGTCACGTCTCCCTTTCAACGTGATGGAAGCCCCGTGTTGCTCGAAGTATATTTCCGTTGCCACTTCCCATCCAGTAATAGGTACTTAATATTGGACATAAATATTTTTTATTGCGAAAGTCAATTATTTACTTACGCCTTCCTGGCTACTAGTCAAGAAACTAGGAATTGCGTGGAAAGTTTCCGTTGTGAAGTTATTTATTTTTGTATACACCGTGTTATTAATTGCTTTAACTTCACCGTTAGGTACTTTTAAGAACACACAATCTACCTAGTTTTCACGAATTCTCATAATTTTTAATATAAAAAAACTCTACTTTGCAGCAACCGCAAAGGTAAAACGGGCGTTACAATTAAGTCTACTAAGGCCCGTTTGTACCAACCAGTGTTAGCCGCTAAACCGGAGTTAAGCTGTCAAATTACATAGAAATGTGGCTAACCCCTGGTGGTGAAAGTGGCGTGGTAAGTGATAACTATGACATCAATGTCATATCGAATGATACTCCATTTACGCACTTGCAAAGGCCTTATCAGATAAAACAAAAATTTAATTTAGTGATTATCTATAAAATGGAGCTAATTACATAGATTTAGAATAAAAGAACCCAATCAGCCGGAACAAATGACACCATAAAAGTGCACTTACAGCACTTTTTCATATATAATATTCTTGTTTGGAACGCGACGCGCGACGTTTCGTTAATTGCCAACAGCATATGAAGTTTTTAAAAGTGTTGGTAGTTCTGTGTATGAATTTGAGTAAATGCAGCGATTAAATGTTTCGTACGTAAAAGAGGTTTCTTTTACGTACGAAACATTTAATCGCTTGCATCATCATCATCAATGCAAAATTGTTCGCTAATGTTTTTCTGTCCGTGTCTATTTCTTTGATAAGTTAATGGCTAATTAGAATCTTTTAGAAATTATGTTAATTTAAGCTAAGGAATACACTTGAAATTATTATTAATGAAATTGAATAAAAACATGGTGTATCTCCTTAAATACTTGAAGTGCGCAAGTGCGTCATAGCCAGTGACATATTTTAATTTAAATATTGAAAACTTTCCAATGTTCCTTTAATTATCTTGTCTAAATCGGTGTACAGTCAACAACACACCTGTGTATACAGCCAAAGTGCCAAGAATATGTATACTGAACTTTATTGCCAGAGAATTAAGGTCGTGTATACATATTTTTGGCACTTTGGCTGTATACACAGGTGTGTTGTTGACTGTACTACTGAAATGAAATATTTTGTCTATTCCTCATCGTATTTGAGTATTAAACCAGAAGGAGGAACAATTGGCAGGCCTACTGGGTCAGCCCTACGTTTCGAGCCCTTTACAACAGTGAAATGAAATGAAATGAAATGAAATACATTTATTTGCATGAATGCAGGTTATAAACAGTTACAGAAGGCCTAGTATAAAAGTTGTACGACATTAACTCCTCGACCGCGTTAGCGTATCGAGGGGTCAAAATATGAAAGTTGCCGGATGATTTAAATAACGGCAAACATAATTTGAACTCCCGATACGCTAACGCGGTCGAGGAGTTAATGTCGTACAATTTTTATACTAGGCCTTCTGGTAGATAGAAAAAGGTGTTCCATTGTACATTCCGCCATATCGTGGCATGCAAATTTAGAAATGTGAAGGTGCGAAGTAGGTATTTGTTACAAGAAAATATTATATTATTAAATGCAGTTTAAAATTCAACAATGGCTGAATAATACTGATAGGTGCGCATTAGTCATTAAAATAAGATATATATAAATTTAATGTCAAACATAGAAGTACAACTCAGTTAATTTAACATGCAAAAGTTTATACTCTACTTAGCCTAGCATATGTCAGTCAATTATTAATATAGATATAAAATTAGAATAATTATAACAAAAAAAAAAACTATTGTAATATTAAAATTAGAATTTAAACAATATCAATTCTTAATGTTAAATTCTTCGTATAAAATGTCAAATAAAAAATACAGTAAGTAACAAAACAGTCGTTATCACATCATCATTTAACCCTCTGATAACGAGTGCGGTAAAAGGCTCGAAACGTAGAGTGGTGTTAATAAACTCGATAAATCTATTTTTTAAAGTGTTTCGGTTTACTGTTTAAGTAAATTAAATTTAAAGGAATTGAAGGTCATTGGCTATAAACAGCCTCTTAATTTACCTAATATTTAATAAATTCTCCTCAACATTGTCCGTTAATAGGTGTGAGCCAATTAAAATGTTGGCTATGTGGATCAAATGTTTGTTGTTGGCTGCGTGCTTTATAAGTTGGTTGTTGTCGGATTGGATCAAATGTTTGCTATGGCTGCAATACGCATGCCAACATTTGTTGGACTTTGCACTGCGCATGATTTTTCTTGGATATTGGACGCGAAATTCGGGATGTCAATGTTTATTTTTAAAATTAGTTTGAGTGCAAAGATCATTTTTTGGTACCCAAAATAAACAAGATGATTGACTTTTTTCTGTGTTTTTCTTGGTATTCATGAATCTCTTGCTACTTTTAGGTTGTCTATTTTTTTGCCCAGTTGTTTCGTTAATGTTTGTTAATTGTGAATACAATTATCCACAATGCTACTTGCTCGCATGTATTACCTAATTTGACAACATACGTTAATTGGATTCTAAATATCCCCCTCCCCCTCTTTAGTCGTTCACTCTTGACAGAGTGGTCGTGGTTTTATGATGGCGGGGCGACTGTGGACTGTGGATTCTAAATATACACCAGGTTAATTTCATTTCCGTTACATTTGACGCGTTGCATTGTACGCTATGTTTACGTCCGCAGATCGCAGATCGATTATCGATTTGCGAATTTAATCCTCTTTAATACTCACCTGAATGAGTTTCCCTTCCGACGTACCATTTTCGAGCTGCACCCAGAATACTGAAAAAGGACCTAAAATTTGGCTTTACATTAAAAGTTAACCCTTAAATGCATAATTATCAATATTGATCCTAAAACATCCTAAGTAACAGCCAAATTCATTTCAAATTAAGAACTTACGACGATATGACAAAGTCTACATTCCAAGAGAACTTGATTGTCACTTGTCTCGTTTCTGTGTCATAATCATAAATCGATCATCATGCGTTTAAGGGTTAAGCTCACCTCCTGGGATTGTGCAAAATCGGGATACATGCATTTAGAACCAAATGAGGATACCTATTTAAACTATTTCCAGTTTACTGAAAATTGTTTCCTGGAAATTATCAGATTCAGATTCGTCTATTTCTCAAGTGTATTACATGATTTTGCATTACAAATTAACTTAAATTAGCAACTGAAATATGATATCTAATTTTATTGGAATAACTAACAGTTAGTAACCGCTTTGGTAGCGCTAGCAGAGGTTGACAGGTATATATCTCGTTATTTACGGCCTAATACATAGACCGACAATAGGTATTTAGTGTTACATAAACGCAAGACGTAAACGATGATTGTTTGCGATGCAATTTACTCCGTCCAAGGTGATCAGCTTGTAGTTATCAATGTATTATAATAGTTTCTACACAATGTAGACTGTTCTACGGTGTTTGTGGTAAGCAGGCCTTTACATGACGTCTTAAGAGTCATCTCGAGAAAAGAGAGCGAGATAGATCTAATTGCAAGGGCACGCGAAAAATGAAAAGGCGAACGCCGCTGTCGCTATCGACTTGTTTACCATGAGTTGTTCGTTGCCGTATTCGATAGCGACTGCGGCGTTCGGGGGTATGTCCGTCTCGCTCCTGCCAGAGTAATGGTAGGAGCGTGAGTGACGAGACGGATATACTCTCGCTATCGACTCGTGGCTACGTAAAACTTATCTATTCCCGCGTCTCAATGCCCTCTTTTCCAATCCGCTGGCTTAGAAAATAAGAGGGATGAAATAAATTGAAATTGTCGAAGCATTTAATACTGCGTAGGTTTAATAGGTGTGTAATAAATAAGGTTGCACAGCTGAGGTTCTTTCTAGCCTATGACGTAAGCGAAGGGTAGGGCTGCCGTCTCGTACATTCAACCAATTGGAACCCTAGGCCACTCTAGAACCATGTCAAAATAATATGCAGTAAGAGATTTCTTACAAGGCATACTCCTACAGTGGCCTAGGGCTCCATTTGGTTGACTCTAAATTGTGGAAACCGGGCAAAGAAGTTAAAAAACCGGGACGTTTAATTAAAATCCCGGTATTAAAATTAGTGTAGTTCTATCATTTTCTATATTAGTGTCGTCATTGCAGATTGGTTTTGTGCGTAATGTGTGAGAAGTGCGTCTTTGTGCACGTTTCCCCCGCAAAGTGTCAGAAAAAGTTGTACAGTAATTAAGACATCGCTTTGACGTCCCTCTTCGAGAAAGTGCCTAATACTTATTACAGAGAGGTCGTTTAGCAATACCAGACAGGCAATCCCCTATTAATAAACATTTATACAGTGAGTCCATCTTGTGGGTGGACGTCGTACGCTGCGTTTGCCAAGTGGTCTCCACCCAAGCACTTTTCGACCCCATCGTCCATCTGCTCTGCGATGATCTTATGAAGGTCGCCGGGAGACGCTGGATGCAGGTCGCTTCCAACCGGTATGGTCCAATAGTGGAGGCCTATGTTCAGCAGTGGGCGTCTTATGGCTGATATGATGATGATACAGTGAGACGTGTAGTTATCAAAATGCGATAGTACGTAGGAATGTGGAGTACCTACATACTCCACATTCCTACGTACTACGTACTATTGAATTTTTCGGAAATGAAATGAAATGAAATGAAATGAAATGAAATGAAATGAAATGAAATGAAATGAAATGAAATGAAATGAAATGAAATTATTTATTTGCTTTAAATGTGGTGTAGAGGATGTTACAATGTCATGGAGTTTCACACATTTTACCAGCATCTGGCACGCAAAAATGTATATGTTTAATACAAGCTAAAATCATTTTAATAAATATCATGCTGCATCATGCCAATAGTATAATATGTACATTATTTTCATACTTACTGCAGTTTTCGTAATACTATATACAACTTATTCTAATTAAAACTAAGTAGGTAAGTTACACCCACCGCGCACCGTATCTACCTTGTTAAATAAATTTGGAATCATTCTAAACTTCAATTTAAAAACACATTTGGAAATTCAGCATGTCACCTATTATTATAATAGTCAAAGAAGTCATTAACGGAATAAAAACATTCTTGAGTCAACCACTTTTTAAGTACACGTTTAAATTTTATCAGCGGTAAATCCTTTATTTCATTGTGTAATCTATTGTAAATACGTATCGCCATGCAATATGTACTGTCGCTAAATAACTTTGTTTTATTTGCTGGCATTACAAGTTTATCTGGGAATCTAGTATTGAAGTGACAATTTTCCCTCGTAGTAGTAAACAAGTTAGGCTGAGTTTTCGCCAACAAACAGATTTCATAAATGTACATGCTTGGTACGGTAAGTAAGTTGAGTTCTTTGAACAATGGCTTATGAGTAGTTAGGTTATAAACATTACATAACGCTCTGACACACTGTTTTTGTGCCAATAAGGCCTGGCTAACATGAGTTGAGTTTCCCCATAGGAGAATACCGTACCTTAGCATGGATGCTACATAGCCATGGTATGCTTGTATAGCAATTTGCTGAGAAGCAATTTTTGTGAGTCGCCACAGGACATATGCAAATGAGTTTATTTTCTTACATAAATTTGTAATATGGTCTTTCCAAGAGCACCTGTCATCAATAGTAATACCTAAAAAAGTGGTTTGGTTGGATTCTTCTATGACTTGATCCTGGTAAGTCAGAGATAGCAGAGGTTTGCTACCATTTCTATTAATAAATTGAATAAATGTTGTCTTATTAACATTAACCTTCAGGCAGTTTTTTTGTAACCATGACATAAGATTTCTAATTATTTCGTTTATTTTCTCGTTATATATCGCAATATCCCGAGTATTCTGACATGGTATCACTACAGACAAATCATCAGCAAAAAGTGTACAATTTACGTCTGTTACACTAGGAAGATCGTTCACATATAACAAGAACAATAGGGGTCCCAGGATACTACCCTGCGGTACACCAACGTTGTTATTTATTGTACATGATTGGTAAGATGTCAAAATTTTGTCAGCGTTTAATTTTTTTATTTCAACGTACTGAGTTCTATTTTCTAAATAACTTTTTAGCCACTCACCTACAATGCCTCTTAGGCCATAAACTTCACATTTTGCAAGTAGCAATTTGTGGGATACAAAATCAAAGGCCTTACTCATATCAAAGAAGATCGCCGCTACTGGCACGCTTCTATCCGTACATTTGAGAACATTGTTAATTAGTCGAAACGCAGCTAGAGAGGTTGATTTCCCCTTTTGAAACCCAAACTGTTCCGTCGTTATTATCTTGTGCTTTTCAAGAAATCCAGCAAGTCGTACATAAAAAGCTCTCTCAAATACTTTTGAGATTATGGGTATAAGAGAGATTGGTCTGTAATTTTCGATATTCTCTTTGCTACCTTTCTTATAGACCGGTCTAACTAGTGACTTTTTAAGCGGTTCAGGAAAAACGCCATTAGTGAACGATAGATTTACTAGATAGCTTAACACTGGTGCAATTTCTCGCTTACAATTTTTAATAACAAGTGTGTTAATGTCATCATAGCCGGTAGCATTGGTGGATTTGAGTGAATTAATAATTTGTAATATGTCATTTTCATCAGTTGGGGCTAAAAATATGCTTCTGTTGTTCGATTTTATATGAGAAATGTCAAAATTTTGATATTCTTTAGAATTAGAAGTAATATTTATAAGGTAGTGATTAAAAGCATTTGCAATGTCAGTTGGGTTAGTTAAAACAACATCACCAAGTGCAATTTTATCAATACTTGTATCCTTGGGATCATATTTTGTTATATTCTTAATTATATCCCATGACGCTTTGCATATGTTCTTGGATTGGGCCACATATTTAGAGTTAGCTAATTTTTGAGCTTTGTGTATGCATTTTTTAAGAATTTTGGAGTAGTTCCGATATTTAGGTTTGATGTGACAGCGCATGGTTTTAGGAGTTCTGATATATGAAAGACGCAGATGTCTCTTCATGGTAACAGATTTCTTTATGCCCTGAGTAAACCACCTTTTTGTATTTGACTTAGCTTTAATTTTGGTTTTGTAAACAGGAAAGCATAAATCATAAAAGAGCTTAAAGGTATTGTAGAAATTCTCAAAAGATGTCGTCATATTTGAGTTCTCAAAAACTTCAGACCATGACAATGCCCCAAGACAAGTCACAAATTTGGAAATATTTTGGCTACTATAATCTCTTCTAAAACAGTACCAAGATGAGGGAGATTTGATTTTATTTGAAACTGTAAAAGTGATGCTCTGTGCAGTTTCGTGATCCGATAATCCTAGTTTGTGAACTGTACTCGAGGCGTCAGGTAAATTCGAGAGTATTTGGTCAAGACACGCACCTTGACGAGTAGGGCATTGAATATGTAGTTTAAAATTGTAATTGCTTGCAATTCTTGACAATTCTTCGCCTTTACCTGATTTCTTAAGTATATCTATGTTAAGATCGCCAACTATGATAACTTTATGTCTTATTTTATGCTTTAGTTTGTTCAGGAGGCCTTCCAATTTTTTTAAAAAAATATTACAATTATAAACTGGTGTCCTATATATACATACTATGATACATTTTATTGAGGCTATTTCTATCCCACAACATTCAAAAACCTTTTCTTCAGAATATTCTGTTAAGAAATCTAGTTCCTTCGTTTCAATACCATTAGAACACAGTATGCAAACGCCACCTCTTTTTTGATGGCGCCTCGAGAATGACGCTGCCAATCTATAGCCTGATATATGAATATTCCCTTCGTTTCCACTTTTTATGAATGTTTCACTGAAGCATAACAGGTCAAATCGTTTTTCCGTGCGTTCTAGCTCATTTAGTGTTACTTCGATAAGTTCAAGTTTACTTAACAAGCCAGCTATGTTCTGGTGTAGTATAGAAAATGATTCATTGTTGGCTACGAAAAAAATTAGAATCAGGTTCAATTTTGCTATTTTGGTTAAGTACACCATCGCACTTCTTATTTATCGGATGAAAATAATATGTGATGGTGCCTTTTTTTGGACAATGTGGAACGGATTTTTTGGGTGAAGCCCTTATTCTGCCACTGCCGCCAGGTATCAAAAAGTGTCTACTATAATCACATTTGTTTACCTCGTATATGATGCTATTTGGTATGTCATAATTAGTATTTACAAAGGTGCAGTTTTTGCAAGTTTTTGTTAACAATTCAATATTGGCGTTTAATTTATATTCATTAAGGTATTTATTACGGATTGTGTTAACGATAAAAACATTGCAGTTTGATAGAAGTTTCATTGTTGCACTTAGTTCTGCAAACACTTTAAAAGGATTTGAGTCATTACTCCCGGTCATAAGAATGACGTGATCTTCCATCGTCAAATCTTTGCACATTTCAACACAAGGTCTTAAGACCTCTTCAGTACTCGCACCAGGTTTCCAAAAAGATTGCACGGCGTACTTCTTTAGAATAAATAGTTCGCTTCGCTTTATTATCTTTTGAACTACTCCTCTACCTTGGTCATCTGAGAAAATCATTATTTTCGGTTTCCTCTCTATTTCGTCACTAACACAGGTACTAACGTCGGGATTTATAGGAGACGATGACCTGCTTTTCGGGGTATCCTTAAGTTGATTTTCAAGTGCCGCAATACAGTTTTTAAGACGTGTAATTTCTCGTAGAGCTTGATTTAACTCCGTTTGCAGGTGGTTTATTGTCTTGTCCAGATCGCTGATTTTTTTTGCAGGAGTTGAATGGGTTGGAGTATTTTCAGACGATACGTCGTATTCTTTCAATTTGAGTCGTCGCTTTTTTTTGCTGGAGTTTGCAATAGTAATAGGTATCGGTGAGGAACATAATTGTTTTAGGATCAGGATTTCTTGCGTTAATTTGTCAATGTTTTTGTGCAGCTCAACATATCGGAACTTACTTATGTACGAAATATCATTTAATATTTACCTATCGCGTTTCCGTGAAGGAAAACAATCGTGTGGAAAGCGGACTTATCCCAATAAGGGATGACTCACACTAGAACGGGACGGGGCGAGAAGGGACAATCTGTCAGTTTCTATAGAAAACGTCACGTGACATCTGAGGGTTCCGAGCTATCACGTGATGCTTTCTATAGAAATTGACGTATCGTCCCGTACCGCCCCGTCCCGTCCCGTTCTAGTGTGAGTCATCCTTAAAGCTTCACCCTTTAATTTGGAAGGTCAGATCAGATGTTGCTTTCGTAAAACTAGCACCTACGCCAAATATTGGGATTAGATCCAAAGCGGCGTCCGGCTAAGCCGTGTTAGGTGCGGATCAGTGTGATAACAATTCAATAATATTTAACTCGTATATGGTTTTAATATATTTTTCTTTTGTTGCAGGATTAAATGCGTGCGAAAAGAAATCATACATATTCCTTAGGAAGGAGCTACCAGTAAGGTACGGTATATGATATGATATGAAAAAAGTATATTTAAAACGGTTTTGACCGGATCTTTTTAAAGATACCCGACCGTTGAATTAGCATTTTTGTACCGACTATATTCCAATCGGTACCGATAAACAAACTTGCGCCCAAACAGTACCTTAAAATAAAACTATCCAATAGTAACGGTATCCATACAAAATAATTGCAATAGGTATCTTTTAAAACGGTACTCTTATGTTGAATGACCGCAAAAGACCTTGGAATAGTAAATCGGAACCGCTAATGTTGATAAGTATTATAAGTTTGTTTATTGTTTTGCGTAACTGTTTGGGTATGTGTGTGCCCGTGTGTGCGTTGAGTTCATTTCATCTATAGGTACTTTTGCAACGCCTCCTCTCACAGATTAGGTTTCATTGTTTCCACTACCTAAAGGTTGGGGAAGAGATAGTTTTTTAGCGATAGCCACTGTAACGTTAGGCTTTGTGCTACTAAATAAGTACCTATCTTCTATGGGTAGTCGCGGGTCAATGAAACCAGGAGTTCATGCAGTTAAACTATATTGTCCGTTCCTAAAACACTGGGCAGTTGAGCGCACTGAATTTTAAGCACTGGCCTGACGAGGGTTCAGCAGCGAGGGACTATGGCCACGATCAGCTGGCCTGACGAGGGTTCGGCAGCGGGCCCTCAGGTCCTCTTCATTGTGTCGAGAACCGCCTGTTGTTTTGCTTCAATCTTTCGATTGGTTATAATTTATGTAAATGATGTTTTCCTTGTATTTTGAGGTATTCAATAATAGGACATTACGATACAAGTGCGGATAGGAGAAAATTGGCGATGAGTGGCGATAGAATAAAACACGACCGAAGGAAGTGTTTGCAATCGACACGAGTTGCGAATTACCTATTCGCACATGTATCGTGCGACGTTTTACAGCACATATGATTCTTTTAATTTTTGACGCAGGCACATAAAGTGCTCATTATCGCACTAGTGTACCATATGCAGCACCATATGTACTGTAATAGTACATTACCTTACTAGTGCGGTAAAACAAAGAAAGGCCGAGATCGCAGATGTTTGCGACCCGAGCTGCAAGCGAGGGACGTAAATATGCGATCAAGGGCTTATGCCTACACTTGGGCAGAAATCGGCCTTTTCCACACGCGTAGCGTGCGGAAAAAGGCACTTTGTGGCCAGGTGTGGCATAATAGTACATTACCTTACTAGTGCGGTAAAACAAAGAAAGGCCGAGATCGCATATGTTTGCGACCCGAGCTACAAGCGAGGGACGTAAATATGCGATCAAGGGCTTTAGTTATTACCTCACGTGTTAGGTACATCATTTTATGCCTACACTTGAACACTTGGGCAGAAATCGGCTTTTTGGGAAAAAGGCACTTTATGGCCAGGTGTTGCATAATAGTAGTTTATGCAACAGTGATATAATAAGGGTTCTTAAAACTTGAGGGTTACCGTTACAAAACGAGGCGACGCCGAATTTTGTAATAATAGACCCGAGAGTTTTAAGAACCAATTATGAGCTGTTGCATACCCTAGTTTTTCTACGACAGCTAAAATAGCGTAAAAACCAAAATATTGAAACGTGGCAGAATAGGGAATATGTTGTGCCCACTATAGAAATTAAAAAAAAAACAACAACAGTGCTAATATATTGTATGAAAATCCATAGGAGCAGTGTTCTTATGGAATACCATAGACAACTTTATAATGAATACTTTTTAAATATCGCTGTCAGTCATCTAATTGACAGATAGAAGTGCTGGAGTAGAAAAAGAATATTATGTCTATCTACGAGTATCTAAGTACATCCGCGGTTAAATCCCGTTTTATTTACATAATGCCGATTTTAATTGATTTTTTGTGTGCGTAAACAAAAACATTATTGTTGTTACGACATTTTTAATATCTTTACATTCGTTATGATGTTTAAATATTATCAGTGAATTTCAAATAACATTAATGTAGTCAAGGTTATTGACATAAGATTAAAATTATCTTATTTACCACCTACTACTTCTTATTATGTAAATAAGGTTTTCTTTATTATACATATGCAATTCGGTAAATTATTCAAGATTTCCAGTAATAAATACTTTTTGTGTTACGATTTTACTGTCGAATTTTCGTTAAAGTCACATTGTTAAACATGGCTGACAGCTTGTGTTCAGTAGTTGATTGATTATGATTTAGACGGGCGAGCTTAGGGAGGACAAAAGTCAATAATATAGCGTCTTGATTTGCCCCACCGGTAACATAAGCTTTATCTATTATAAGAAACATATCATAACATGGGGTGAGTTGGGACAAATCGAAAGTTTAAACATATATAAAAGTTTATATTTATAGGAGGCACGTTGATTTATATTATTTCAAGGTATTCCAGTTGTTGTATGAGTTATAGTTTTTCAATGATAATCTGTTATTTCATTTCATAGATTTAACGATACACACAAAATAGTTAGAATTCCCTACTCACCCCGTAGTTGGGGTTAGGAGGGATATAATTGAGTGAGATGGCAACGGACCATTGCAAGAATTGGCATAATATTACAATGGGTTTACTTGCCAAGAGAATTAAATTAAGTATTTTCTTAACAATATAAGAAATCTAAAAATACCAACTCACCCCGTTTATAATCCAACTAACGGCCTCCTAGCCTAGTTGGTAGTGACCCTGCCTACGAAGCAGGAGGTCCCGGGTTCGAATCCTGGTCAGGGCATTTATTTGTGTGTTTATCACGAATATTTGTTCCTGAGTTATGGATGTCTATGTATTTAAGTATTTATATGCATCTATCTATTATATATATCGTCGTCTAGTACCCACATCACAAGCCTTATTGAACTTAACGTGGGACTAGGTCGATTTGTGTAAGATTGTCCCATAATATTTATTATTTATTATTATTTATTAACTACCCTCGCAATCCCTACTCATTTTGCGGTACTTAATAATGTCAAGTCTACATTCTCGCGCCTGTTCGAGACAAATATTATCTGCACATTAAAAATATTAACAATCGTATCTTTACTTATTATTGGCATAAACAATAGGTTAAATAACCTCCTACAATGATAACCTAGGCACAATATTTAATAAGTTTATTTTTGTCTTTATTTTTGTGGATCCGGTATCTCCATACTGGTATCTTCTTTTATTTATTAAGTGTTACCTAAGGTTTGATTTGATTTGATTGTTTGAACTTTGATCGAATCCTCCATCCAACTTTGTACCTTTAGCAAATGAAAATAATGTAAACAAAATAAAACCATGTGACTCAGATGTTGGACCAATGATATAAATCCATAAATTGTTTCTCCGTTCATAGTTCAAAGAGGCTTGTGGACGCTACCGGCGACCGTAGAGCTGGCAGCTTCCTCGCCCAACGTATTAGTATTGCAATACAGCGAGGAAACGCTGCCAGCTCTACAGTCGCCGGTAGCGTCCACAAGCCTCTTCATTTTATGTTTTTATACCATGTTTTTGAAAGATAAGTCAAATGAGGAGGGAGGCCAAATAGATACCATTGTGTTATCTTATTATGTAATTTAGATATCACATCACGCGATTTATTCGTCATTAATGTTATCTGCTCTATTATTAAATAAAAACATGTTTGGTATACAATTTACAATGCATTCGCTCAAAATGTAGGAGACTTATTCGAACGTGTTTAAGTGACATTTTAATGCGAACTTCCGTGGAGATGATGAATAGGACATGCTAATGATGTAAGGAATATTATGAAGTGGATATGTCAAATTTCAGTTTAGCACGTTCAAATAGGTCTCCAGTTATACAAATGCCAAAGATGGCGCTACAATGTTCGATGAATGTGTTTTATTATGTAAGGTGGGAGAATATTGAATGGTTTTTTGATGAGATAGACAGTGTTGTGTTGCCTTTGTAAAATAAAATAAAAACTATTTGATTCCTTTTGGTTGTCTAAATTAGAAGGCGGGCAAGAACTAAATGTTTGTATTATGTGGGTAAAACTCGTCTACGCCTATTCTAATACATAAAAATAATAAATTAAAAAACATTTTTGTCTAAATTAACGGGTTAAGATGGAATGGTCACGAGTAAGATTGAAATAGTGTCGGGATAAGATTGAAAATCGACGTATTTTCCACAAAATACTGAGTGTAACAAAATGGCACATATCACGTGTCACACTCCGGGCGCTCACTGTCCACTGAGTGGCGGATCGTAACAAAATGGCGGCTTAAAGGATGATACCAGCACAAAAAAAGGGAGGTCTATGAGGCTTTTTATCTTCTCCCCTTTTTCATCTTCGCCCACCTTATCTTACATTGTTATCATATTAACTAATTTTTTAATAAAAACTAACTATGCCATTCTGTTTCATTAATTATACCAAGCCACATGACACACAAATCAACCTAGTCCCACGGTAAGCTCAATAAAGCTTGTGTTGTGGTTACCAGGCGACGATATATGTAATAGACAGATACATATAAATATTTAAATACATAGAAAACATCCATAACTCAGGAACAAATATTCGCGATAAACACACAAATAAATGCCCTGGCCAGGATTCGAACCCGGGACCTCCTGCTTCGTAGGCAGGGTCACTACCGGCTGGGCTAGGAGGCCGTTCCGATATTAATCATAATTCAGTCCTTGGTCATCCACTGCTGCACCACCACACCACACCGCACCACCGCTCCCGGTCCTCAGTCCTCCGCATCCAACCATTTCCCGACTTTCTCCTCGGTACATTTACAGCTCAGAGGCCTTACCATGACGTCTTAACGCGATTCAATTGACGACCTAAACTGAGTCACTTCCATATAACAGCCTAAACTGAACCTAAACTGAATCGCGTTAAGGCCGTCCCCTATGCCAATGACCTCGGCGATTTGAGATTTCTTCCCCTCCCGCTTCCATTCCTCACCGGTTATACAATACGTCAATAAGCATAAGTTGCCACTTAGGAAGAGCTGCTTGTACTAGGACGCAACCCTATAAACTACTAGTGCCATCTTACACGACTGGCCCCCGTCGCCCACGCAGGCAACTTGAGCCGGCGTTTTCGGAAAAATGCGTGTAATAGCTTTTTTTCGAAAAGTACAAAACCTATCCAAAAATCAGTAGATGCGTTTAAAGTTAACATAAATATATACTGCTTGTCTTAGTTTCTTGTACTTACGACGCATAATAAGGGAGTAGATACTGATTTTAGGTAGAAAAAAGGGTTTACGGTTATTTTTTTTTCTCTTGATGTTATATGTTTTTCGACAATTTAGTAGAACCAAATGTAGACCAAATACTATATTATACATTATAATTTTTTTTCAAGCGTTGTGCTTGGAGCTGAACAAAGCCTATTCACTTTAAAAACAGTAAAATATCAGTGAAACAGCCGGGTAGCCCCTTAAGACGTCATGATAAGGACATTGTTAGCCCAGCTAGTCTATGATGGTCGGGTTTTTATCGTTTACCGACGTTGCTGTCACGTTCTAACAAGTATGTATGTGCGAAAGTGACGCATAGCGTGATAAGCGATAAAATGGCAACCATGCTAACCCTGCTGGAAATGTTTCGAGTATTTAGTTAGAGGCATTTGTGCAGAATACATTTTAATACTCGTTTTCAACAATAACATCGTCATAAACAGGATGCAATTACATCTAAACAACTATATTTAGTAGTTACCTTCGTAATGATATACGCCCTGTAACCGGTTATTCTAATTACTTTGTACGTAACGAGGTGCATCCTTTTTCATTATTCATGAAATGTATTAAGGGGCCGTGTGGGTGAGAAGATTCTGAATTATGTACGATGTATTACGAGTATCGGAAAATCACGTTTTTTCGCTTATACGAAGCATTTTCGCTGCTTACTGGGAAAGCCGCCGGTACGCTGAAATGAAATTCTCCCAAATTGAAGAGAATGGGTTCTGTAGGGATAGGGCGTCCGCACTCCCCAACGCAATCACAATGTTCCTCTCTGTTAGACTTGCATATTCAAGCGATAAAGAAAGCCTCCAAAGGATTAAGGCTCTTAATCCTCTGGAGGCGTCCATAGGTAGGCGGGCCGCATGGTTGTTGCCACCGCCTATTGTCTAATGTTTTACAAACTTGATAATCGGGCCCCATATGTCTCTTTCCAGACTGGCGAACATAATGAAAGAGATAGCTCTACTGCCTGAGAACCTACTTCGTATGCCGTCGGTGGGGCTTGTGAATCAGTGGTACGAGCGCTCCTTCGCGGAGATCATCAGGTTTGAGAAGATGGATCCGGAGCAGAAAGTGCTTAGCGAGTGAGTATTGACCATACAAGCTTATAGCTTATTTATTCAAGCAACACGAGGGGAGTCGGCATACGTACGGTTTCCCTTCGTCGAAGTACATGCCCACTTGGGCATACGCGGGTCTGTGTTGTGACTAGTCAGTACACAAAAGTGTGCAAGATTTGTTGGTGTAGTTGTATCATTTTCTATATGTTAGTGTCGTCATTACAGATTGTTTTTGTATGTAATGTGTGAGACGTTGCGTCTGTACGGACGTTTCCCCCCGCAAAAAGTGATAGAACATTTTGTACAGTAAGATATAGATGGTCGGTATGAGGTCTCCCTTTCAACGTGCTGCAATCCTGTGTTGCTCAAAGATATATTTATATTAATTTCGGGCGACTATTATGAAAGAGATAGCTAACCAAGGCTCGGATACCAGTTAAATATCAAAACCGTTGACGTGTACTTTTCGAAAAACTTTTTCATATCGTTTTCATTTGTCAAACCGGTTTTAAGGGAACATTTTTATAAACTTCTTGTCAGATTAACCGGTTTAATCCGACGAAGGATAAACAAAATGCTGTTTTTTACGGTCCCGGGTTCGAATCCCGGTCAGGGCGTTTATTTGTATGTTTATCACTAATATGTGTACCTGTGTTATGTGTGTTTTGTATGTATTTATATGCATCTATCTGTTATATACTCGTATATCGTAGTCTAGTACCCATAACACAAGCCATATTGAGCTTACTGTGAGATAGATCAATTTGTGTGGGATTGTTCCATATTGTTTATATATTATCTATTTATTCCAGGTTCTGCGAGAGACTAGTCCACATCCGAAACCGGCATGCGGACGTAGTCCAGACCATGGCCCAAGGAGTCCTGGAGCTGAAGGAATCACATGAAGTGGACTGCGGCTTGGAACACTCCATACAATACTTCCTTGACCGGTTTTATATGAGTCGGATTTCCATAAGAATGCTCATTAACCAACACAGTGAGTCTTTAAGTAAACTGAGTTTTAATCGAAGTTATTAACCGGTTTTATTGTAGGATATGGATTACCGGTTCGAACCTCAGTTTTATATGAGCCTATTATCATTCTCTTTATTCATCTTAATTCCTAAGTTAGGTTTTTACAATATGTGTATCTATAAAAGTAAAATACAAAACAACATACAAAAAAAAATTATAAAACATAAACACATTATAAAAAACCTAACCTAGAGTACCGCCGGCAACGGAGTAGGGCCCAGGCTGCCGGTGGTTAGGGCCGCAGAGAGAGGAACTGCCTTCTGCTTCTGACCCTTGATCCATCCACCTAGCGAGAGTCTCTCAAGATGTTGGTCGAGACTCTTCGCTATGAGACCGTTCGCTGAAACGAATCGGGACAATGATCGTCGAGTCAACATCCCACATGGCGGTTATTTCGTGAGCCAAGTCTAGGTACTTACTGGACTTGTCCTTCTCGGCCTTCACGAGATTCTCGTCATGGGGGATGGTGACGTCGGCGAGCACGGCCCGGCGCTGCGATCGATCAACCAGCACGATTGTTACTATTTTATTGGGTCTATTCTATAAATCGAATGGCCTTTAAGATTGTAACCGGTTAAGTTATACCTAGTACTTTGTAAATATTTAAATTTAACAGAAGACAATATTATTTAAATTTAAATTCAAAATTCTAGATTCTCCAACCGGGCTATATAACATTACCAAATTACAACGATGTATTTAATTTGGCTGCTTGGACGAAATGCATCAAAAGAGATCAGCAAAACTGTTGTCAACCTACAGAATCGGAGAAATAACAAACATATACACATCTCTTTTTGACACTTCCTTTACTTGGTGAGGAAGTGAAGGACGGGTTTTTGACTTTAATGTTCTTAGTTTTGACGGGGGGCTCGCTCATTCCAGCAATCCTGTTCGGAGAACAACCAGTCGGCGCCAAACAGTCGTCAGTGAACGGCATGGGCAATGGCGGGCGGCACATCGGGTGCATCGACCCCGCGTGCGACGTGGTGGGCGTCGTACGGGACGCGTACGAGAACGCGCGGTTCCTCTGCGACAGCTACTATTTGGCGTCGCCGGACCTTGTGCTGTTGCAGTGTGGAGGTACCATTAACTAGTATTCAGATGGTCCTAAATACAGCGCTCTCGGCCCCCAATTCCAGTTCTTTCAATTTGGGGTCGAGACGCTAGGGCCTTGGGGGGAGCTCCACAAAGAAGTGAGCAAAAGATTGAGAGAGGCCACAGGTGACCCTCGCGCCGGCGGCTTTCTCGCGCAAAGAATCTCTATTGCGATTCAGCGCGGGAATGCCGCTTGCGTGATGGGCACACTGCTGAGCGGTCCGGCTTTAAGTTTGTAGGTATTGTTTTTCTATTTTTAAGGTTTAGATTAGATTTATCAATTACACTGTATACTATTTAGGCTGCGTTTTACCAAACTTTTATTCCGAGAATAGCGCTTACTCTCAGATAGTAACGTCAAATTACTATGGGATTTTGACATTAATATCCAAGAGTAAGCGTGTGATGTCATGTTTAGTTTTAATTTTAGTATTGTAATTTAGTTTTTTTTTTTGACATTTTTTGATGTTTTAAAGTTGTGCTATTATTATAAAGAAGAGATCGAATATTATAATTAATTAATTAAAAAAAAAAGAAGCGTTACTCTTGGTTAAAAAGTTTGGTCAAATCCAGTTAAATCAATTGTGTAGAGAATAAGGTTGAGTTTCTTTTGTATTAAATCAAATGAAATGAAATCGAGTTAAATTCTTCTTTGACGACCAGTTTGCGTAGTTGGTGGTGACCCTGCCTGCTAAGCCGATGGTCCCGGGTTCGAATCCCGGTATGGGCATTTATTTGTGGGATGAACACATATACTTTGTTTCTGAGTCATGGATGTTTTCTATTTATTTGTATTTTTATTTATACTACGACGTTGACAAACAAGCATACGGCCCGCCTGATGGTAAGCGGTCACCGTAGCCTATGGACGCCTGCAACTCCAGGGGTGTTACATGCGCGTTGCCGACCCTTGAAAATTTATTTGTATATTATATATATAGTTGTCTGAGTACACGTAACACAAGCCTTCTTGAGCTTACTGCGGGACTTAGTCAATTTGTGTAAGAATGTCTTTTTTGCAGAGTCCAGCGAGCAACCGATGCCCGTGGTCTACGTCCCGTCCCATTTGTACCATATGCTGTTTGAGCTGTTCAAAAACGCCATGCGAGCGACCATGGAGAGCCATGAGAGTTGCCCGCCGCCTGTCACCGTCAATATTGTCCCGGGGAAAGAAGATGTATCTGTTAAGGTAAGTTAACATGACATTAAATTGCAACGGTTAACACTCACGTATTTTTATCACAGTACGCGTGACATATGCATGGGCAGTGATGCCCGAGCCGCGAAGATGACAACACCACTCTGTGTGTCACCATAGGCATGACATGTTTCGACTGCATCGGGCAGACATCGTCGGCAGACAGAGTGGTGTTGTCACCTTCGCAGCTCGGGCATCTGTCTGTCCGATGATGTCTGCCCGATGCAGTCGAAACATGTCACGCCTATTGTGATAAAAATACGTGAGTTAACCGTTGCAATTTCAATATGGATTTCCCATTTATAATATCAGTATGGATAACGATTTGCATTTGATTCCAGATGTCGGACCGCGGTGGCGGCATCCCCCGCAGCGTGTCAGATCTCCTCTTCAAGTACATGTACAGCACAGCCCCGCAGCCGTCAAAGTCCGACTCGCACACCGTACCGCTGGCCGGTTAGTTTTTGGCTACACTAGGTACATGATGCATTATTCCGAAAAACTATATGCCTATAAAAAATTCCGATCATCAAAATTCCGACTAATGAAAGCCCGAATATTTCAAATTTCGAATTAAAAGAAAACGATTTTTAAAATTCCGGATAACATAGGCCAAGGAAATTTTATTTATAAACTCAAACGCAAAAGCGTTTATTGAAGTAGGCCAAAATGCAGCGCTTTTCAACGCCAGATTAAAAAATATATATACAAAAGTAATACTTCATTCTAGTAAACATGTCAAAGTATAAAATATGCATAAAATTGAAGTTGAAATATAAGAATGTTAGCAGAAATTAAAATAAGAACCTACAGTAAAATAATAAATTAATAAGTAAGTCAATGGGAGCTACCGTATTGTCGCTCAGCAGGCGGCGCCACTCATGCGTGGTAATATAAGAGAATTGTCAAAGTGACGTTTGAAATTTTCCTGCAGGACGCACGTTCCACTAGCGCCCCTAGCGGTAAATTTTACAGTTTCGGACCCAAAATACTTGGCTCTCAAAAGTCCAGCTCAATTCCTGGAATTGTGCAAACTCGGTTGCCACGTCTTTAGAACCTAATAAAGTTATTAAAACGATAACCAGCTTGATACAAATGCGTTCCTGGTAGTTATCAATTTTTTTTGGCCTATAATACCGAATCAGTATTAGATTCGGGATTATATTAATCGGAATTTTATATAGCGCAGCAGCATAAAAAGCGATTTTACGCCGCCTAGCATCTTAAAGTCGAGCTGCTCGAGCAATATAAGTAAAAAGGTTGATTTTTAACTGTTTAAAATCGTTTTTTACAGGTTACGGGTACGGGTTGCCCATCTCGAGGCTGTACGCGCGCTACTTCCACGGGGACCTGACGCTGATGTCGTGCGAAGGTTACGGCACTGACGCCGTCATCTATCTGAAGGTAACAATTATAATTTATACTTCGTGAGTCATACTGTCAGTCATCGTCGGACGGAGTGGTGTTGTCACCTTCGCGGCTCGGGCATCACTGCCCGATGCACCGATCGGCTCCATGCACTGAGCTTTGGAGCGTACGGACTGTGAAGTGGGACGGTAGCCTGGGGAAAATCCAGGACCCTTCACGATATTTACTACTCTGGAATACTCCCTCTGAGTTTGCGCTCCAGAGATCGGTTGGACCGAGTCCAACCAAATCTGAGGTGTGTGTAAGAAATCTAGCTACTGGGAGTTTCATTGCTGGTTCGCTACTAACCTAGCCGAGAAGATTCCAGCAAGAAACTCGGCTAGGTCCGATTGAAGCTAGCCGTTACGCGGCGGTACCGGGTCTATAACGGACTGACCCGATGCAGTCGAAACATGACACGCCTATTGTGATAAAAATACGCGAATTTTAACCGTTGCAATTTGTATATCAATTCTTAATTTAAAGTTGCAAAGCTCTTAACACACCTAAAGGGCCAGGCTGAGCCGATGTGTGATGTTCTGTAGAAAGTAGCAAGTAGAAAAACAATTGTTTACAAATATATTGCTGTGGAAAATGTACATATTTATCGAATCCCAAATTTGATAAATTTCTGTTCAACAAACAAAATAACTGTACATATGTACACAAATTTGTGGACGAAAAACTAGAATTTGTGACATTATTAAAGAAAAACGGGTAGACAGTTGGTAATTTTTTATTGAAGTATGGGTATGGGTACGTCAGTACTGCCATTAGCCTACCCTACTAAATAAAAAATACTCCTATCATGTTGCCGGTATACCCTCGTTTTGTCGAACAACTTTTTGCCTAATTTCAGTTCGCCTAAAAACGTTTAGTATAATCAACGGTTTGCCTAAAGTCATTTTACATAAACTCGTTTCACACAAAAATCATTACATCGAAAGTCGTTTTGCCTAATGGTCATTATGTATAATTATTGTTTCGTCGAATATTATTGTGCCTAATTATCGTTTCGTCGACTGCCATTTCGACTAATTATCGATTTGCCGAAAAAAGATATACCAAACATAGGGGAACCAAAAAGTAACCAATAGATGATATTAATCAACAAATTAGATACCACCGCTTGAAAAAAAAAACATTTAAGCAAGGTTAGGTTATAAGAAATAAAACTTTTTTTTTACCCGACCGACCGGATTGGTTAGCCCGCGCTCGTTAGTTTTCTAGGCTAGGGCAGAGTAAAGAGCGAGATAAAATACTTACTTTTAATTAGTTGTTAGCTTACCATCACCCTCACGAAGTCTAAAAAAACCGGCCAAGTGCGTGTCGGACCGCGCATAATGGTGGGTTCCGTAGCTTCATAAGATAAGAAATCCATTGGGGTAAAAGGGAGTAAGTGCCTAAATATTACTAAGGCACTTACGCCCATTTATTATTTATAGTTTTTTGCCGAAAACTAAAATACGGCTAAAAACGGCATAAAATTCTTTCAAAACAATTTTCTTAGTATTTATTAGTTTATATAACAGAAAGTATGTTCCAGAGTCGACCTATTGGGTCGCCAATTATTGGGGGTTGACACTAATGCAATCCAATAATCGGAAGCAAAAAGCCAGGTATGTTCCCAGAGTCAGTTTAGGTACGACGACGAGCGAAGCGAGGAGGAGTGTTAGGTTGAATCGTGACCAACAACACGCGAGCGAAACGAGCGTGCCACCACATCAGAAAGTATGTACCCAGAGTCGATCTATTGGGTCGCCAATTATTGGGGGTTGACACTAATGCAATCCAATAATCGGAAGCAAAAAGCCAGGTATGTTCCCAGAGTCAGTTTAGGTACGACGACGAGCGAAGCGAGGAGGAGTGTTAGGTTGAATCGTGACCAACAACACGCGAGCGAAGCGAGCGTGCCACCACATCAGAAAGCATGTTCCCAGAGTCGACCTATTGGGTCGCCAATTATTGGGGGTTGACACTAATCCAACCCAATAATCGGAAGCAAAAAGCCAGGTATGTTTCCAGAGTCAGTTTAGGTACGACGACGAGCGAAGCGAGGAGGAGTGTTAGGTTGAATCGTGACCAACAACACGCGAGCGAAGCGAGCGTGCCACCACATCAGAAAGTATGTTCCCAGAGTCGACCTATTTGGTCGCCAATTATTAGGGGTGGCAGAAAAAAAAATACATTAGACCAAAAAAAAATTATACCAATTGAGTATTAAACAAAACAATATTAGGTAAACTGAAATTAGGTATAATGATAGTTAGACGAAACGGGCCTTCGATGTAATGATTTTAGGCAAAACGAAATTCGATGTAATGAAAGTTCGACGAAACGAATACGTATACCAAGTGATATTAGGCAAACTGAAATTAGGCGAACTAAAATTAGGCAAAAAGTTCGTCGACAAAACGAAGGTAAACCCATGTTGCCGAGTAGAATAGACAAACCAAATGTAAAAAAACATTCTTTCTTTACTTTGGTTACAACAAAAAACGCGGAGAAGCATTAATACAAAATTGTAATTGTGGTTGTAGGTTCAAATTATTAATTTAGAGATGGGCCGACTACGGCTTTTGTCGACTAGCCAGTCGGCCGACTAGTCGGTTCTTGGATTGCCGATTGATCGGCCGACTAATGCCGACTGTAGGTTTGTAGCTAAGCTCGGATGCTATGGGTAACGTTCGGTTTGCTTCGTCTCCCGCGTCAATTGTCTTGCATGCATGTTTTGACTAGTTTTCTTTATAAATTTCATAAATATAATTTGTTATTGAGGTGTAAGCATAACAAAAATCTCAATAATACATAGGTATTTCTATAGATAATAATTTATTTGTTTCATGCCTTCATTGAAAGTTTTTAACACTGTTTTATGCCCTTGATCAATACAATACTCTTTTTTTTTTTTTTTTTTTTTATGGCTTTCATAAGATTAGCCAATGTCAAGTTATGTGATAATTAAAAGTTAGGGAAACCAGGAATTAGGAAAAACGGATGTGTCGGGAATTTGGAAAAAAAAAGGATTGGATTTGGTAAAATATATAGACTAAGTATAATAAGTACATATATTAAATCTTAATATCATTTTTTTCAAGGAACACAGATATAATTTTATAAATATCGTACGAAATATTAAATAACAAGCATTTTATGGATGTAGGAAATGGAATGCGAAGTGATTCAAGACTGGAAAGAAAGTCAGACCGATCGTAAAGTGCGCATGTAAAGAAAATATGATTCAAATCCCCATATTCACCACAAGAACATAGAGGATCTGGTTTTTTATTTATCCTGTGCAAATGTACCGGGGTACAAACATGACCCAGACGCATTCTACATAAAATAGAAGTAGTAGTTTTAGGAAGAACTATTTTGCTAAACCACGGTTTCTTTAGGATTGACTGCTGAATATGTCTATAATGTTGACCTTTTGAGGTCTCATTATTCCAAGCCCTATTCCAATCCTGATATAGATACACTTTCGATAAATTCATCAAGTCATGGCAATAATTAATGTATGGAACAATGTCTCCCGCGCCTATAGCCTCATTCGCCAATTGGTCGGCCCTTTCATTCCCAGGAATGCCCACATGACTGGGCACCCAAGCTAAAACGACAACACAACTCATCTGAGTACACTCAAAAAGAAGATTCCTAATATTAAAAACAATTGGAGATTGTTCATGAGACTTAAATGGAAACCTCATTATGGCTTCCAAAGCACTACGAGAATCAGAAAAGATTATAGTGTTGGGTATTTTCAACATGAGTATATATTCTACAGCTTTAAGTAATCCATAACATTCGCCAGTGTAGACAGAAGTTTCAGGTGGCAGTTTGATAAGCTGTATGCCTTTGTATTGAGAATGGTAAATCCCAACGCCAACACAACTATTATCGGCATGTTTAGATGCATCCGTATAGAGACAGTGCCAATCAGTCCATTCAGAATTAATAATGTTAATAAAGTCCATTTTTGGATTCAAACTATTTTTAGATAGTCCTATATCTAATCTAATGTCTGGTTTTGTAATAAGATTGTTGTAATTGTGTTGATATAAAGGAAGATTTGCGCCTCTATAAGTGGGTGCATCTAATCGTTCATATTTTTTATAACTTTGAACAAGACTAGGATAATCCTTATGAACCCAATAGTTGCTGGTTTCGACAAATTCTACTAGATGTTTAAGTTTTATGAGTAATGGCTGAGAGTTCAACTGCAGCGTACGGAAGAAAAATGTATCGCAGAGAAACTGTCTTCTAAAAGCAAGTGGAGGATCACAGCATTCGACTTGTAAACAACTGATTGGACTTGATTTCATTGCACCTGTTATTAATCTCAAAGCCTTGGACTGGATGGAGTCCAGTTTTTTGACCGCATTTATGTTACCTGCGGGGTGTAAAAGAAAAGTGCCATAGTCTAAAACACTTCTGATTAAGGCATTGTACAATAATCTCATGGTAAAAGGGTGGGCACCCCACCATACTCCTGTCAAGCATCTTAAAATGTTTAAATTTCGTTCACATTTAAGCGTGACATGATCAAAGTGGGGAACTCCAGTGAGTTTACGGTCCAATATGACTCCCAAAAATTTTACATGGTCTTTAACTGTTAACGGGCAGCCATTGTAATTAACATTAACAGGGGGAATATTTTTCTTTCGTGAGAAGACTACTATAGTGCTTTTAGAGGGCGACAGGTCCAAACCATTAGCATCCAACCAAATATTTAAAGCACTTAAAGACATTGATAGCTCGTTACTACTGTTTTCTATAGATGGCCCAGAAACATATACAAGTAAATCATCAGCGTATTGGAGAACATTACCGTTTCCTTTAACATTAACTTCTAGATCATACGTATATATGTTATACAGCAAAGGACTTAAGACAGAGCCCTGTGGCAGACCTTTCCATACTGTTCTTTTTATGTGAATATTTCCTGACTCATCTAAAGGATACTTTATATACCTTTCGTGTAGCATATTTATTATAAAATTAGTCAAAAGGATAGGTACATTTAGTTGAATCAATTTATTTTTCAAAATTGAAATATTTACATTGTCGTATGCGGCATTTATGTCTAGGAAGGCAGCGACTAAAGAGTCATTTCTAGAAAAACTTAATCTAATATCTGTGGTAATTATACTTAAACTGTCAATAGTGGATCTTCCTTTTCTAAAACCAAATTGGTTGCTAGATAGTAGTTTATGATGTTCTACAAACCATTCTAAGCGATTTTTTACTAAGTGTTCGGCAGTTTTAGCTAAAACCGTTGATAAGGCTATAGGTCTGTATGACGTGGGGTCAGAATTTGGTTTGTTCGGTTTTTGTAATAAGATCAATGTTTGAGACCTCCACTCTGCAGGAACAAACCCTGTTATCATTACATTGTTAATCAATGAAAGTAAGTAACACAAACTGTTATCATTAAGATTTGACAAAAAAGAGTAAGGAATCCCGTCTTCACCGGGCGCGGAGTCTTTGGTTGACGAGAGAACACCCTTCAATTCATAGAGTGAAAAACGAGAATTTAAATCGACTGTATCATGGTGTAATACTAGAGGCTTTAAAATTATGGGATGCTCAGGAACATAGGGAGGCCCCAAGCGATCCAAAACTTGTTCTGCTAATATTGGAGATATTTGATTCTCTGTATCTTTAAATGCTGACCTAAACCTTCTAATGTTTTGCCAGACTATCGAAGATGATACATTAGGACTTAAGGATTTACAAAATCTATGCCATCCCTCAAATTTCTTCTTCCTAAGTAATTCTTTGGTGGACTTAGCAATATCTAAGTAGTTGTCAAAGTTGAGGTCAGTCATTTCTAGACAATATTTTTTTTCTGCTGCCTTTCTATGTTTGACTGCAAGAGTGCATTCTGAATCCCACCAAGGTGGAGATGGAATGAACTCTGATTTATTACTTTTTAATGGGAAAGTTTCATTAGCAGCCTCAATAAGAGTTGTAGTTAATGCTTTTGAACACTCTAATATATTTACACTATTTATTTCTGGTAATTGACTTATTTTATCTTCCACAGCCTCCCTGAACTCATTCCACTTCTCGTCTATCAACTTATGTTTTAAACGGGGTTGTCGGATATGTTTTGAAGGTTTGAGGAAAGGAAATGTTATAATTAAAGGGAAGTGATCACTGCCATATGTAGATTCTGCAGGAGACCATAACAGAGATGATGCAAGGTCTGGGGTGCAGATGGATAAATCTATTGCACTAGGAGTCCGTGCTAGGCGTGTTGGAGAGCCTGTGTTAAGTATGCATGAGTTACAAGAGGTAATTAAATCCAACAATTGTTCACCATAATATGATGTTTGAGAACAACCCCAGAACTCGTGGTGACAGTTAAAATCCCCTAAGCATACATATGGCTTAGGGAGGAATTTAAAAAGTTGCTCAATTTCTTTTAAAATATTATCGCTAGGTTTTTTATAATATAACTAGCTTTTACCCGCGACTTCGCCCGCGTACTAAACGTAATTTTCAACCGTCTACAAATAAGGAGGTTCTTAGTTGAGCCCGTATATTTGTATGTACCTAGATATGTATGTTTGTCCGCTATTATCTTGCGGATTTAAATGGAATGGATGGTTGTCGCAAAAGTGATCAAACTGAAAAATTCAAGTTGGCGGCTGTTGCTCAAGTTTGACCTCTGATTTGTTATAAAGAACCTCTCGAACCCTTTATATGTGCCTACCGAGCTTTATCACGAACTTAAATCTATAAATTCAAGATGATGACGCCGTTGATGGTGGCGTTGGTGGTTCGTTAGAAAGAACCTTTCGGATCCTCGGATATCGATTTTCATCACGATCAGATCATAACTGAAGAAATTCTAGAGAGACGATGGCCGTTTTTCTCAGTTTTAACTTCAGATTATTCATAAAGAGAACCTCTCGGAAATCGATTTTAACACGATCGGATCAAATTCGAAATAATTCAAGATGGCGGCCGGATCTCGCAGTTTTTACTACAGATTCATTACTGAGGAATCTCTCGGATCCCCAAATACCGATTATTATCAAGGTCGGTTTAAAACTCAATAAATTCAAGATGGAGCCCCTTTTCGCAATTCTGATCAAGGACCTATTTTAGATTTAAGGTAGGCAGAGGTAGGTCGTTAGGTAAGTTACACTTACTGTATACTATACTTCCCATGTTGACTTTTTCACCCCATTTCGTACTCCTATTTACTCATTTCTCGTTAGGAATACTCCTGTGAATAAAATAGTCTAATAAATCTTGTTTCCCGATATACAATCAAATCCCACTTCACCCGTTTAGGAGGAGAATTCAAAAAAATCCTAGCTATTTCCCGCAGCTTCGCCCGCGTACAAAATAAATGTTCAACCGTAACGTAATTTCAAAATCAAGTTGGCGGCTTTGATTCGTTATAAAGAACCTCTTGAACCCTTTGATATGTACCAACCGAGTACATATTACGATCAATGTTGACTTCTGATTCCTTAGAAAGAACCTTTCGGATTCTCAGATATTGATTTCCATCACGATCAGATCATAACTGACGAAATTTCAGATGGCGGCCTTTTCTCGCAGTTTTGGCTCCAGATTCATTGTAAAGAACCTCTCGGATCGTCTTTCTTATCTCAATTAGAAGGTGAATTCTGAAAAATCCTATCTTAATGCACCCCTACACCTTAATAAGAAACCTACGTGCCAAATTTGAAATTCTAGAAACAGAAATAAACAACAAAACGACACTCATATTGATATTTTGAGATTTCAACCCCATCGCACTCCAACAGGGAAGATGGTGTATCATACGTCCAACTCATTGGATTTTAAAATGGTTTTTGTTTTTGATTTCAGCGACTCGATAAACCATAAAAACGATAATCATGATGATTTTTGACTATGTTACCCCTTTTTGCCCTCTTAGGGGTTTAATTCTCAAAAAATCAAATACACGTCTTTACTCATTTATCTTTAGAAATACTCTTGTGTAGTTTTGAATAAAATAGTTTAACTAATCATGTTTCCCCATACATAGTTTGTACTGTCATTTCTCCCCCTTTGGAGGTGAATTTTGAAAACTCCTTTGTTTGTGCACCCCTACGCCACATAAGGAACCTAAGTGTTAAGTTTGGAATCTATAGAACCAGAAATAAACAACAAAACGACATCCATATTTATATTTTTAGAGTTCGACCCCCTCGCGCCCCAACAGGGAAGATGGTATTTCACAATCGCCACGTTAGATTTTAAAATCGTCGTTGTTTTTGTAATCAGCGACCCGATAAACCAGAAAACGATACCCATGTTGTTTTTTTTACTTTTTCACCCCTTTTCCCCCTTATATGGGTTGAATTCTCAAAAAACCTGAAACACGTGCTACCTCATTTATCTTTATAAATACTCCTGTAAAGTTTCAAATGGAATAGGCCAACTAATCTTGTTTCCCCATAAAAACTTTGGACTTCCAAATCACCCCCTTAGGGGGTTGAATTTTGAAAAATCCTTTCTTAGTGCACCTCTAAACTTTATAAGGAACCTATGTTTCAAATTTGGTATCTCTAGGACCAGCGGTTTGGGCTGTGCGTTGATATGTCAGTCAGTCAGTTAGTCATTCAGTCAGTCAGTTTCTTTTTTATATATTCATTATACATATAGATAAAAACACCTTTTTTGTATTTTGATGAGAAACCTTTACACATAAAATAAAGTCTCTAGCTAAACAGAAAACCTTCCGCCATACAAACTTTCAACACCCTTTTCACCCTTATAAGGGTCGAATTTTCGAAATCGCTGAAATTACTTTTTGTAAACTCTAATGAGGATTCTTTTCACAAAGTTTGTAGTCTATAACTAAAAGGGAAACGCTTCCGCCATACAAACTTTTAACACACTTTTCACCCCTTTTGGGGTTGATTTTTCCAAAACGCTAAAATTACTTTTTTTGTATTTTAATAAAAAACCTCTACACCAACTTTTGAGTCTCTATCTAAAAAAAAAAACTTTCTTCCATACAAACTTTCAACCCCGATTTAACCCCCTTAGAAGATGATTTTTTCAAAACCCTTTCTTATTCGTTACCTTCGTTAAACATCTAACGTAATGTGAAAATTTCAGGATCATACGTTTAGTAGTTTCGGCTGTGCGTTGATCAGTGAGTCAGTCAGTCAGGACTTTTCCTTTTATATGTATAGATGATACATAACAAATACTATTTACAAGAACTGCAATCACAGACAATTCATTACTATGTACAGGGAGTGTGATATAATTATATGTTAGTGAATTTTTGATGAGAATGGCCACACCACCATACCCATCAGGTCTAGGGTTGCCAACCGTCCCGCTATACGCGGGACGTCCCGTTTCTGGGGTCTTGACAACGCGTCCCGCAAAGAGGCCGCGCGGGACGCCAATTGTCCCGTTTTCAGGCTAGACTGGACATTAAGCACAAATTGAACGTTTTATGAACGCGACTCAGATCAGAGCGCGTGCGTTGAATTTGGAAAGTTAAGTAGGTAATTTTTGTATGACTTTCTATACGTTGACAGTCGATACACCTTAAATATTTAGGCCGGAGGAGCCGTCCCGCATTTTATAGCCAAATCCCGCATGTTGATCCCGAATATACCGCAACTTTGTGCACTACGGTTGGCAACCCTAATCAGGTCTGTCTTCTCTCAGACAGACGTATCCTGGCATTTTAAAAACAGAATCATTTCTCAACCATGTCTCTTGGAGACATATGAGAAATGGATCATGTTTATTAATAATGTGTATTAGATCTTGTTTCTTACTTACTAGACTTCGGCAGTTCCACTGAACCACTATGGCTCTGTGATCCATTATTATGGTGTTTTAGATTAAATAAAGCGGTTATTACTGCAGCAACGTTGGACGGTAATATTGAGTTTGATTTTTGCGGTTTAGATAATAATTTAATTAAGGATTGTATGATGTCATCAAAACTAGTTTCATCATCATCACTGTTATTATTATTAAATATAGGTTTTTCTCTATTTATTACTGGTTGTTTTATTAACTCTGAATGAGCATACCTATCATATCCTTTATCAAGCTTTGCATGTGTTTTAGGTTTAAGGAATATCGTTTTTTTGTGTGAATGAGTGCTCAATGATGGTGCTGATATTTGATTTATTTGAGAATTATTATATAGTGTTTGTGAGGACGGTGCCGATGCTGCTGTGAGCAAGGCTTCAGCATACGATACTTTTGAAACTGGCGGGTGAAATTTAGTAGCTTCCATATACGAGATACAGTTTTTGCTCATTGTTTCCTTGATAGCTTTTTGTCTACTGTATTCCAAGCATTTTCTATTGGTGGCTTGATGAGATCCCTTGCACAAGCAACACCAGTAATCGTCCTCTTCAACATTACAGGTGTCTCCAGAGTGACCTTGGCCACACTTGTAACATTTTGGCAAAGATCTGCATTGGTTTTTGACATGGCCGTAGCGGCAGCAGTTATAACACTGCACCGTGGGGTAGATGTAGAGTTCCACAGGCAAAGCCATATAGCACATGTAAACCCTAGTTGGTAGTACTTGTCCATCAAACGTTAAAATTACAGTACCAGTATTAATGAATTGGTTACTATTATTAACAACTGCTTTCCTTCTTATCCTTCTTATTTTTAAAATTGGCCCACAACCAATCGGCAAACTAATGGAAGATTGAACTTCATCATCGGTCAAATCAATAGGTACACCTTT
Organism: Lathronympha strigana; assembly: GCA_949128165.1. Classification (NCBI taxonomy): domain Eukaryota; kingdom Metazoa; phylum Arthropoda; class Insecta; order Lepidoptera; family Tortricidae; genus Lathronympha; species Lathronympha strigana. Next base: position 6,873,608 of record OX421926.1, on the reverse strand, counting down.
AATGACCCCCATGCGTGTCACATTGAAAGTTGGGATAAAAGCTTTATAATTATTTTTATTTAAGTTTTCATTATTCAAGAAATTGTTTGCATCCGTAAAGGTTGCAAAAGCCATGCTGACTCGGTTTCTGCCTATTCGTTTCAAACTACCATTTTCAACTCCTTGAACGCCATTTTGTTTCATGAACCGACCAAATGTGATGGGGTGTAGAGTTGTGCCTTCACTGTTACCTTCTTTTCAACCGACTTCAATATTTCACAAAAGGAGGAGGTTCTCAATTCGACTGAATTTTTTTTTTTATTTTTTTTTTTAATGGATGTTCACTCATAACTCCGTCATTACTGCACCGATTTGAATTTTTTTTTTGTTTTCTAAAAGTAGACGGTTCCTGGTTGGTCCCGTTTTTTTCAAAATCCATTTCTGATGATGGGATCCATGAGGAACTGAGGGAACTCCTCAAATTTGAAAGGCACATGCATGCTGATTTGGGTGATTTCTTAAGAAACTCGAGCATTTCTTTACGAAAATCATCAATTTGGTGGAGTGGACCTGATGATGAAGACCAGGGATGGCAAAGTGGAACTGCTTCGTAATTCTCAGGACTATGATCCGATTTTAAAAAATATTTTTTTGTCTGTATATAGATGGTTTCAGGATTGTCTCGTTTTTTTCAAAATCAATTTCTGATGATGGGATCCATGAGGATCTGAGGGAACTCCTCAAATTTGAAAGGCACATGCATGATGATTTGGGTAGTTTCTTAAGACACTCGAGCATTTCTTTACGAATATCATCAATTTGGTGGAGTGGACCTGATGATGAAGACCAGGGATGTCAAAGTGGAACTGCTTGGTAATTCCCAGGACTATCGTCCGATTTAAAAAAATATTTTTTTTTCTGAAAATAGATGGTTCCAGATTTGTTCCGTTTTTTTCAAAATCAATTTCTGATGATGGGATCCATGAGGAACTGAGGGAACTCCTCAAATTTGAAAGGCACATGCATGATGATTTGGGTAGTTTCTTAAGACACTCGAGCATTTCTTTACGAACATCATCAATTTGGTGGAGTGGACCTGATGATGAAGACCAGGGATGGCAAAGTGGAACTGCTTGTTAATTCCCAGCTCTATCATCCGATTTGAGACATTCATCTTTTCTTTGTAAAGAAATACCTTCAAGATAGTCCTATTTGATTATAGTTCTATTTTGATGATGGGCTTCATGAGGGATTGAGAGAACTCCTCAAATTTTAACGGCACATGCATTCTGATTTGAGGGTTTCCTTAAGTAACTAAAACAGTGTTTTGGCGGAGCCAAAATTTTGATGAACTTGATCTGATGATGAAGACCAGGGATCGCAAAGTGGAACTGGTTAATAAACCTAGCTCTACTTATTATCCTAGTTGTGACATTCATCTTTTTGATTTGATTTATATTCTGATGATGGAGTTCTAGAAGAATTCAGAGAACTCTTCAAATTTGAACGGCAGGTTAATTGTGATTAGAGGGTGTTCATAATTAGCTTAGGCATTTTCTTACTGTGGCCATCATTTTGCTGGAGTGGACCTGATGTTGATAATCAGGGATGGCATAATGAATATGCTCGTTAATTTACAGTCTGTCATCCAATTTAACACATTGTTATTTTGTTTGTTTAAAGGTCTACAAGGGAGTTCCGTTTGATTATACTTCAAATGTAATGATGGAAGCCCTAGGACATTAAGAAAGCTCCTCAATTTTCGATCGTATACGTGCGGTGTATTGGATATTTGTGAAGTAAACTGGCTAACTCAAACAAATTCTTAATTTCACTTTTACCGGGAACCAAATGAAGTCGGTTTTTTTTTCTTAAAAATTATTGTACATGCACTACAAATGGTGAAATATCAGATTGTTGGTAATGAACTCGACCAACAGGCACCCGACTGGGAGAGGGGGTAACCGTGTCAGAATTAGTTTTATCTGTAGTAATATCAACATCCGGGTTAACAATAGGGATTGAAATCTGGTTAGGGACGACTCGATTTGTAATGGTTTGACTACTACTTATATCTGCGCAAATACAATCGGTCTGTCTTATCTTTCCTGATGTACTTTTGCGTTTACGTTTGTTACACGTATTGCATAATCGTGAAAGATGTTTTCTTTTTAAACTAACATCTGTGTATGATACCGAAGCATCGGTGTCCATGGATGACTCCATAGCTTTAATTAATAACTCTATGGATGATTTATTTACATTATTTACATCATTTGACCCTGGGGGTATCAATCCCCCAGGGTCGTCGGGGGATTTCCAGAATGGAGGGGGATAATCGCACTTAAAATTAGCACTTACCAGGATATATATACACGTAACTACTAAATGAAATAAAAAAGTAATACTAAATCTACAAATATATACACTAAATACAAACTCCAATCCTATTTAAAATTAAATTTACAACACGAGAATAGAAAACCGCGTCCACCGCGCACGAAGTTTCCCGCCCTTTTCGTACAATACTCTTTATTGCACACCTCAGATAGATGAAATAGAGTTACAAAAGAAAATAATAATACAGAACAGTAACAGTAAGGGGTAACAACAGGCGGTCTTATCGCTAAAGAGCGGTCTCTTCCAGACAACCTTTGGGTAGGAGGTGCAAAAACTAACGGAAGTAATTTAATAGAAACAAAAATTAATAAAAAAAAAAAAACATACCTACATATTAGCAAAATAAATAAATATCCATACTCGTTTATATATATATATATATATAAACATACATACATAATATATATATACATAACGATGAGTGAAGAAGAGAAACGACAGTGTCAAAGAGTCAATCTACTATTTTAACTTCCAGGCGCTATCGAACGAGGCGAACGAGCTGCTCCCGATCTTCAACAAGACGTCGAGCAAGTTCTACCGGTCGTCGACGCAGCTCGCCGACTGGTCGGGCTCGCTGCAGACCGCCGGCGCGCCGCGGGGCAGCCGCGAGAAGCTGTCGCCGCTCTCGCACAGCGTCGCGTAGTCCACGTGATGTGACGGAGGCTGCGGCCTACGTGCCCTGCCAAGGGCCGGGATAACGCTAGGTAGAAGAATAGACTTGTCAGCCCATGCCATCTTAAGCGCGCGGTTGTTTTATGCGGATAAACGCTACGTTACACGCAATGCGGGACGCAGATCATTTCAAATCAGGTAATATAATTATAGACCTTTGTTTTACGCGGTTAACGGCCGCATCGACAAGCGCAGCGTGAGACGCAATGCGTCAAACGCACATATAAAAAATGTTTCTGCCCTCCGGCCGGCAAACGCCACTTTACGCAAAACTAAATTGCCGCCTGCCTGTTCCGTCGAGCAGAAAAATGATATACAAACCTCGGCCGGTAAATGGGAAAGCCTCGGATAACATGTTAGTCGACCTCGGCTTCGCCTCGGCCGCCAATTACATGTCATCCGAGACATTTCCCACTTTAACGGCCTAGGTATGTAATCTACTATTATATTCATAGTTTATGTAAGGAGTATCCTTATAATTACTATTTAAAACGAGATATTTACCATGTACATTTGACCATGTTATGTATGTTTGATAGTGTAAATGACCATGTTAGCTTAAAATCTTATATAGGAGTATCCTTGTTTATTGCGTGAAACGTGTCCGTTCAACGCAAGCGGTTAGCGCTTGCGCATATACTTTAAAACTAAATTCCAAATATAGTTACCTTCTCAAGTAATCACTGCGGTAATCGCAAACAATCTGCGATCCGCATAAAATAACCGCACGCTTTATTGTATTGAACTTTGACCTACACCTATCAAACCGCCCACGGTAGGACACCTCCACAGGTAGCAGCGGTTTGTTATTCCCGCACCGCGTCGCAATAGCGTTTGATCGCCCGCGTAGTTCAGTGTAATTGTCAAAACCGTTTTGACAGATGATTATAACTGCTATTTATGTCAACAGGTAGGCTAAGTTTTAGAAAAACGTGTACTTACCTTCCTACACTTTTACTCCAACATTGTTTAATTTTTTTGTTTGACAATTGTTTTAACTTAATAGTTTTGAAAACAAATGAAAGTACATGTTTTTTTCTAAAGAATACATAAAGGTCATATCAGATATATCCATGAGATATTCGGTTCCTAGTATTCTAACTAAATATAACTACAAAATTTAGTAATTTGTGCACTTAGTGTGACTTTTATTTTTCATTTGTCATAAGATGACGGCACCAATTATGGAACTTTAAGCTGACGTGCACCGGTGATGGATACTTCATTATTAATTCAAATATCATATGGATGTCAATTCATTGACACAACATAAATGCATGAACCTTATTTCCTTATAATAAGAATGAACATAACTGGTCCCTTACTGGTGTCTCCATCCTATACATGGTATCTCGGACCATGACACTTTAAATCCAGTATTTGATTTTACTCCCCAATCCGAGCATTTTTTACTATGTGACCAACACTGAAGTAGAATAAATCTCTTTCTTCGTATATTTCGGAAAATTTTATGTTAACACTTTGTATGGCATACTATGGGGTCAATAATTTTTTCTTGCGATTACGGGGTTGGTCTTATAATGAATGAGGCTCATTTTGGAGAGTAAAATCAAGCCATGGATTTGATTGACATGGACTCCCTGTATGAAGAGGTGATTGAAATGTCGATTTCTTTGTAACATTTTGTCTTTATTTATATCTAAGAACAAAGGGCCCGAAAATTATATGGTAATGTTTACATTGTTATATGCAGACTTTGTTATTAGTGTCCATAGATATACTTATGGCCATTGCCCTCGTCGATATCTGTTGTAACTTTACTAGAATACTCAATTTGGTATTAAATTATATGGCCCAAGAGTTTCTTTATTTTAAATGTGATATTTGGTTAAGTATAAGTTTGTTTACATTCTAAGAGAAGGCCAAAAATGGACTGAGCTTTGATGGTCTGAGGTGTTTCATAGTGTTGGTTGTCTCTTTCTAATCTATAGTCTTAGAAGCATCGTCAATAACGTATTTATCGAATTTAAACTATATATTAATGTTATAATTTATTACGAATTACATTCTCGTTGAGGTCAGTGTGCCAAATCTGCAGTCGAATGATCCCGGGATTCCGATACAGGATCATCCTTAACCGGTTCTGTCTTCGAGGGCGCTGCGCGCGGCGTGCAACGCAGTACGCCCGCCTTCGTTGTCGCGCACGGTACTCGACGCTTAATAATGGCAGCCTAATATGTATTTAAAACAAAACTAAAATATATTTTTTAAATAAATATTCGCACAAACGTTAAACAGTTTGACGTTGAAACTGCAAAAGCAGCTTATTTGTTTAGAATGTGTCGATTTTACATGCGAATTGTATTGTGATAATGGTCATATTTAAAAATAACTTAATTATAATTTATTTATTATGAACTATGAAAAATTGTGTCATTCTATCACTAGTACAACTAACTATATAGTATTTATATAGATTTTTTGACGCTTCAACCTAAACACTATGAAATACACAATAGGTAGGAACCAAATGTATAAAATTTACTCTATTACATAATTAATTGTAAGTGAAATATATCAATAAATTGGTAGATGATTAGTAATAATTAATAAATTCCACAGTGAAACTGTATGATTGAATGCAAAACCGGTTATGAGTAGTAAACAACCGGTTATAACCGGTTTTGCAGTCCCTGAAGGTTATGAAGCATTTTGAACTTTTTATTTTACGGCAAAGTATACGTTTTAACTAGTATAAGCTGTGTTAATTTTAGTAGACGCGTTTTAGAAAAAAATATTCTTCTATTAAAAACATTAATTTTGCTTTAGCGTCGTCATACTATAGTTTTGAAATGGCCTGTAGGCCTTTTAGCTATATTTATGTACTTTACATCTATCATAAATAGGGAATGCCAAACCGGTTATTACTTGTATTAAAAACCGGTTAGAAACTTAACCGGTTTTTCATCCCTAGACATAAGCTTTTAGTAATCAGCCACTAGCTACTTGTTCTCAGCAAAACTTTAAAAATACTTTTAAACGCGAATATATCATTGAGAAAAAAGCCCATACGAACTGACGGTACATATATTGAAAAAAATGCCTGTTACTTTGCCAAATAGACTCAATCTGTTGTAAACCTATTTTTGATTGTAAGTGATTTTATAGTTACTTTAGTTCTCTTTCTATATATTTTATAGTTCTATTTATAAGCTGGACTAACTTTAACTGGCCAAAAACCAGTTAAGAACGACTTCTCTGAGCTTCGAAAATGACACAAATAGGATTTAAGTTTAAGGAATAAACCGGTATGAATAACCGGAATGGATAAACCGGTATCGGTATAAAAAATTGATACAGATTTTTCATAACTAATGTTAATTGATTTAAATTCAAAGAATGTAACTCTTATGCACCATAGGACCGATAAACTCCAAATTAATAAATATTGTGGGACAATTTTACACAAATCGACCTAGTCCCACGATAAGCAGTTAAGCACTTTCATATTAACCGAAACAAAAATAGTAGTTTATGCAACAGTGATATAATAAGGGTTAAGTTTAATGAACCAATTATGAGCTGTTGCATACGCTAGTTTTTCTACGACAGCTAAAATAGCGAAAAAAGCAAAATCTAGAAATGTTGCAGAATGAGGAACATGTCGTATGCCTACTATAGAAATTTAAAAAGAAACAGTGCTAATATATTGTATGAAAACCCTTAGGAGCAGTGTTCTTATGGAATACCACAGACAATGTTATAATGTATACTTTTTAAATATGGCGGTCAGTCATCTAATTGACAGATAGAAGTGGAGTAGAAAAAAACGATTTATTAACATGTAATATTGTTGTGTATTTTATTGTAATTCCGCTCAGGGAAGTAGCACATGAGGTTACATGTCGTAGCTGTTCAAACCAGTTGTTACCGGCGTCCATGGGCTACGGTAGCCGCTTACCATCAGTACATCCGTATGCTAGTTTGCCACCGTCGTGGTAAAAATATAGTGTGGTAAAGAGAGAACCTTTTAAAAGATTAAATGCTAGATACGATTGCATTGCCGTAGACATAATAAACGAAAAAAAAAACTCCGCGTCAATGCAGCAGACAGCAATGCGGTGCGACAAAGTAGTCGCAATTAACATTTAACCGTATAGTGATGTCCTTAAAACTTTACAGTTTATTATGGTTTGAACAAAACCCAAAAAAGTATGAGAATTTTGTAATGAAATAAATGTGACACATTTTATATACTTATTGTTTTATTGCTATTCTTATTTTTAAGCTCCCTAATTTTAAACAACGCGGCGTAACAGGATAGTATTTTAACGTTTTCGACGCCAAACGTCTGAACCGCAAGTCCAACGCCAACGAGTAGGGTTTGCATTATTCGTCCAATTTTAGTATTCGAATAATACGAATACTTCGATTTTCAATATTCGAATATTCGAATTTTTCGAATAAAACGAATATTTTTGAAAAATAAGTTAAAATAATGATTTTAAGTAGTTTAATTGTTAAATATGTAGGTATGCTTTATTCCTTTAACATTGTTACAGGAACAAGAGCGATTGGTTGACTATTCCTAAGGTATCTAAGCATTTCCCAAAAAAAATCCCGAACACCTAATGCTTCCAGATCTGGACCTTCATGGGCTCTTTCAAATCAGAATCACGAGCTGATTCGATCCTGATAATAAAAAAATGACCCTAAATTTTCATATAAAATTTAAGTTTTCATTACGCCATGCTCAAAGTAAGTGCATACAAAAATGTGGCGAAATAGAAAGGATTTTTTGTGGTTTTTTTTAACTATCAAGTTTCAATCAGATCGTGATTCTGATTCGAATGGGCACAAGCGAGTCAAGATCTGGAAGAATCAGGTTTACGGATTTTTTTGTAAAACACTACTCTACAGACTACCCGCAACACTTCAGATCCTTTTCAACCTTAACCTTATCCACATGTTTGAGTTAAGCAAATGAATAAAGTATATTTTTATTTGAATCATTTTTGTATTGATACTTGTTAAGACTGCAAAATATAAAATGGTATGGTAAGAAGTAACAATGGCTAGGTGGCTAATTAAATTTTAACTGACGCGACTTAGCTCAAGTTGACGTAGAATAATTGGTTCACTATAAATCGCTGATATGATATCTCTATAAGTAATAAAGAAATGGTCTGAAGAGAGTGTAAACTCAATCAAAAATTGGTGCATACCGACTGTACTGTGTAAAACCAAATAGTATTTACCGATTAAGTCTAGTCAATATACATGTCATTGAAATAAGGCACTGGGTGTATAATTACAGCATGCACGAAAAATTTAAACTAAGAGCAGGATCTATTTCTTATGCAGTGTGCTTACTGCTTACCATGGGTTGTATTCAATTGCGACTGCGGTATTCGACAATCCATCTCGCTCTTGCCAGAGTAGTGGTGCCGCAGTCGCAATCGAAAACAACTCATGGTACGCACACAGGTAATGGTTGGCTTATTGACCTTTTAGGGTTTCTGTTTATTTCAGTATAGGTAGTTTCACGAGAGTTGAATTGAATGATTTCACACACAGCTACATAAAGTACTGATTAAAAAAAGGTAATTAATGAAATGAACGTTAGTGTCAATGAAAATACTACTAGATATATTTTCATTGGTATAAAAACTTTTAGTCTATTTTACAATTCACTGTATTCACTGTTGCCATCGGTACGAAAAAAGAACAGTGCTTAATTTCAAAATTTCTATCTCATTACAGGACAATGTTGTTGTGTGCTAACTTAACCCTAGTGGGACGACCTATATAACAAATTACGTAGCAAGTAGCCGAATTCTCAATCCTTTTACCAATTATAGTACGATATTTGGGCTGTTTCCACGGAGTTATTAAAGTGAAATACAATTAAAACAGGCATTTTATTACAGGTTTTCGTTCAAAATAATAATTTCTGAATAAAATCTGCACTATTCGAAATATTCGTTTTATTCGAATAATGAGTGTTGTAGTATTCGAATAATATTTATGGCGAATAATTCGAATATTCGAATATTCGAATTGCAAACCCTACCAACGAGGCATATACAGGGTGTAATCGTTAAGTGTTTACAGGCCATAATTCCGTAAATATAGCAGATATCAGAAAACTTCTAACTGATATCGAAAGTACGTTACCCAACGAGTAAAATTACAATAATAACATTTTCTAAATAGATAAAGTAATATTAAAAATACTAAGTTAAAACGCTCCCATACATTTAGTATGACGACTTACAGCCTTAAAGAATGTCGGGTGTCGTAAGAGATAAAACTGTTAGAGATTCGTTATTTGTACGAATATTGTAATAAAATAATAATACTACCGTTTATGAAATAATTAATTTAACATTTATTCTTAAATGAAAAACTAAACTAGTCTTTGAATGAACGGTTACCTACTTTTATTTCAAAAACGTTATTAGTGTAATTTTACTCGTTGGGTAACGTACTTTCGATATCAGTTAGAAGTTTTCTGATATCTGCTATATTTACGGAATTATGGCCTGTAAACACTTAACGATTACACCCTGTATGTATAGAGTCTGACTTTGCTAAGTTTCCTTTACAGCGTGTATTTTTGATACTACCGCATATTTAAAGGGTTATTATTAGTACAAGCTCTAAGGAATCTATTTTCATTTCTTTTAATTAAATATGACTACTTTAATTTTTTCATACAAAATAATTCAGCACGCAATGTAATTGCTACTTTACTTTTGTTCAATACGTCGTACTTAGCTGACTTGAAGTAAGAACTGTCACAAGTGATATACTTACGGATTGATCGCGCAATACATTGCTGCTCAATTTTTTTTTTATAATTACGCTCTGTTAGGACCAAACTTATAATTACTTGTTGTGTGGGTTCTTGGCACTAAAAGCTTGGTCTGGTTAAAGTTTGTGGTAATATTCAGAATACAAACTGTATTTTGATAGCACAGCACGCCTACCACGAACATCGAAAATTGGCATTGACGGCAAAACCTCTTTGTCACTCTAATAAGTAAGTGTGACAGAGATGGAGACACAAATCCGCAATCGGTCGATTTTCGTGGTATAGGCCCAGACCGTGAAAGTGTTAGGTAAACGTCATAGTAGTTTGAGTTAAATTAAAAGTTTGACAGAAGGCCTAGTTAAAAGTTGTACGACATTAACTCCTCGACCGCGTTAGCGTATCGAGGGGTCAAAATATGAAAGTTGCCGGATGGTTAAATAAACGGCAAACATAATTTGAACTCCCGATACGCTAACGCGGTCGAGGAGTTAGTGTCGTAAAATGTTTATACTAGGCCTTCAGAAGGCCTACCACGAACCACGAACGAAGTTTCACCTCTCTGTCGCACTTGAGTGAGAAATCTCAAGTGCGAAAGGGAGGCATACTTTCGTTCGCGGTTCGTGGTAGGCGCTCAGTTCATTTGTTTGGAAGAGATAACGTGGTTTGACTCTATCTGTCATAGACCACAGAGCAAATAAAAGTAAATTTTATTTTTAGTTGCTCTGGCTTTTATTACGTGGCATCGGGCTTATACCACGAAAATCGAACGATTGCGGATTTAAATCTCCGTCTCTGTCACACTTGCATATTGGAGTGACAAAGAGGTTTTCCCGTCAATGCCAATTTTCGACGTTGGTGGTAGGCGTGCTGGTGCCATCCTCTATTTTTTTTCATTGGAATTTTTTATGTGATTTCTACTCAGAACCGCAAGAAGTTTTCTCTTTCGATCCTAGTTGGAGACATGAAGTGTCCAGAGATTTTTTTAACTATTTCGTTACCATTTTTTTACAGATCTTGTATGGCGGTAGCTCAATAGAAAGTTTGCAAATGGAGAAATGCATGGAAATTTTTGGACACTTTCTCCTATTAGGATCGAAAGAGCTCACGATTCTGAACAGGAATAACATGAAAACTATTAAAAAAATTTGGAGGACAATAAATAAAAACGCTTTTGTGAAAAGCCGTATGTGTCACACGGTATCAAAATTATTTTCGTCTTGGGCGTTAACGGATGGAATTTCACTTCTGGTACTGCAAAGACGCATTTAGAAGGATTTATGACGATCCCGTAGTCTCGTAACTTGCTGAAAAGCTGTCTGAGGTGTTCTGTGTGAGCCTCTTCATTCTCGGAGAATATGAGAAAGTCGTCCAAGTAGGCAAATACGAAGTCCATCTCCCTGGTGACTTCATCCACGAACCTTTGGAATGTCTGTCCAGCATTTCGGAGACCGAACGTCATAAAAGGAAATTCATACAATCCAAAAGGAGTCGCTATAGCGGTCTTCGCTATGTCATCTTCGTTGACCGGTATTTGGTTGTACGCTTTTACCAAGTCTATAGTGGAGAAAACCGTACAACCGGATAGTTGGTGGGCGAAATCATGAATGTGGCGGAGAGGGTACCGATCTGGAATAGTACGCGCGTTTAACTGGCGATAATCGCCGCAAGGTCTCCAGCCGTTATCCTTTTTTGGTGCAAGATGTAGCGGCGAAGACCATGGGCTTGACGATGGCCGTGCTGTCCCATTCTTGAGCATTGCCTCGAACTCGAACCTTTGGCGATTTTTAACTTATCTGGAGCTAGTCTTCTCGGAGTACAGTGTACTGGTGGTCCATCGGTCGTCGTGATGTAATGCAAAGTGTTGTGCTTAACTTCGCGATGAATACCAGGAGGCCGTGTTATCTCCGGGTACTCTTTCAGTATGTCGATGTACTTCGACTCACCTTGGAGGGTTTTAATAGAAGATACGGCATCCGCCGAAGTCACGGCTTTAGCCATGGCTGACAGCAATGTCGTCAAGTCCAACAAGCGCTTGTGGCGGCAGTCGACGGCTAAATTGTAAAAAGATAGGAAGTCGACCCCGATTATGGCTTTGGTGACATCTGCTACGACGAACCGCCAGCTGAAGTCCCGGCGGAGCCCAAGATCCAGATTTAGCTGTATGTAACCGTATGTACTGATAATGGTTCCGTTAGCAGCGTAAAGTTCGTATGTGGTCTTCAGTCGGTATTCGCGTGTTGCAGATTTAGGAAAGACGCAAAGCAAAGATCGCTTCCGGTGTCTACTAGGAACTGCATCTTTGATCTTCGATCTGTGACGAATAAGCGACCAGGACTAAAGCAATCGTCGGCCGCCATTACCGATTGCCCTGCTCGTTTCCCGATGCATAGTCGCACGGCTTCACACACCTTGTCGCCTGGGATTGAAATTTGAAGTGATACCAACAGACTGGGAACTTGCGATAGCTCGACTGCGAACGACTGTTTCCGCGTCCTTGACTGCTACTTCGTGCACGGTGCTGCGGCTGACCACCATTCCGCTGCCTGGGACGAGATCGTACCTGATTGGAAAGCTCTTGTACCTGCCTCGTAAGTGCTGCAATCTGAGTAGCCATGTGGTCCATAACCGAACTGCCGGGCTGCCCAGAAGCGCTTGTCACCCGCGGAGCTAGTGTACGGAGAAACGCTAAGGCTGCCCGGGGAGTTTTTTCAACCCAGCGAAGCAACGACCACGGATGTCACTGATTTTACTGCGCGTCTACGAAATATTACCCAGCAGCTGCACCCTGTGCCAACTTCACGGCATGGTAATAAGAGAACTTTCGTTTTTAAAGACCTGAAGTCAGCCACTCACGTCTTCGTAAGAGAAGACGCTGTACGTGGCACGTTAACGCCAGCCTACACTGGGCCACACGCAGTAATTGAACGAGGAGACAAGGTCTGGAAGCTAAGAGTAAATGGGAAAGAAAACACTGTATCCATTGACAGACTGAAGCCAGCTTATACGCTCGAAGACACCAGCAACCGTACTGAACCTGAAAAGAAAGAGAAAACGAGTACACACCCCCAGAAGACCAAGGAAACAGAAAGGGATAGTAAGTAGGGCTGCCATCTCGTACATCGCCGAAACCGGACAAAAAAGTTGAAAACCCGGACATTTCATTAAAATCGCGGTCTCTCCCCGGACACTTAAGAAATCAATTTTTAATTTAAAAATTTAGCTTTTGCTAGGGATTGACCTGAACCCAAAAATGTCCGGGTTTACCCCGGACAGTTTTAAAAGTCCGGGCCGGACGCTCCCCGGACGGCCTCCAAACTAGGACAAATCCGGGGAAACCCGGACGGATGGCAGCCCTAATAGTAAGCCAATAACGCAAACCAGATCTGGCCGGCGAGTGAGGTTTCCTGATTATTATCGCCCGTAAGACGGTCTCTGGGAGGGAGTGATGTGGTGTAACCACTATATCTATAATAAGTACATGTATATAATAATAAGTAATATCATATTATTTACTTATATACATAAACATAAATTATATTACAAATTATTTATAACACTATATATAAATAATAAGCATGCATATATAAAATAATGGAAATATAAATACATAAATAAATATATAAAAACATTCACTTTCACAACACATACTATATACATAAATAAACATAGTAAAATATACACGGACACAAAACAAATCTTTAGCTAGCCGCTGTGTCAACCGCCGCGCCGTCGGGCGCTGTGGACGGGCGCTCGTGACGTCTCGGAAGCAAAACCGGTCAGGCGACTATCGCGGCGCGGACGCGCTCGCGCCGCCCGCCCGCTCGCTGCCCCGCCAGTCAGGCACACAACTTGACGGCGAATGCATGCCTCACTGCGCTGCGCGTGTACCCCGCTTACCGCTTACTTTGTTTACATTTCTGCTACTTACGCTTGAGACTGTTGTACGCTTTGTCTCAATACAGCTGTGAAAGTGATCCGGTTGTTTTATTTGGAGTCAGAACCCGTCCACCACAAATCCCTCGCTAAGTTCAGGATTCTATTGTAGAATCCATCGCTTCATTCGGAATTCAATGTACGCCCTCGTCGGAAATATATCATTTTGATCCCTTGTAACTCAATCTACTTTTTTTTTTTCATTGAGTCCATGTGCATGTTTTTATACAAACACTTGAATTTTTACAGGTTACGGACTTACCTAATAAAAGGCAACCTAAACTTGACCCCTTTTTGAAGTTGGTTTATATTATTGATTAATGAACATTTAAGAGAAAAAATATCCATATTTTATTATGCCCTGCAAAAAATATTTTTAAAGTTTACTTGTACCTTCGCCGTTTTACGCACCGGCGAAAACGATGTCAGCCATGGTAGTCCATAGATTATCTGTGGTATGACGTCACTATGCAGGAAAACAACATTTGTCAAAGGCAAATTGTTATTGACCCCTGAAAGTTATTGATCCCTGGAAGTTAGGCGTAACTCTAATTTACTTATGACAGCTTGTAGCATCTTACGAGGCGACACAGACTGTCCTGATTTGGTAGTACAAGTTGTGAGGCTTGCTATCCCATTCGTGGCAAAAAACCTCTTGAGACCGCGAAATCACAACCTTTTGGCAGTCCCAACTACTCGCACCGTCGCGCATAGTAACTCTCCAGCCGTGCGGGCCCTAAGGCTTCTGAACTCCCTTCTGTCATGGGCACCAGAGACTGATATTTTTACAGACCATTGGGCAAATGTTTGTCGAACATGTCTGGCGTACTGTGAGACGTTGGACTGATTTATTATACAATTCTGTGTGCTTGTTACTATAATTAAGTGATGCTACCTTTGTACATACTTGAATGTTGAATTATACTTGGTTTCTCTGTCATGCTGTATATTTTTTTTGTAAATAAAAAGTGACGTATAAATTGTTCCGTTATTCGTTGTCTGTCAATGTCACAGCAGAGGTTACGTTACAAAGTTCACTCGTATAAGATTCAACATGAAGTTAGCTTCGACGAGTATAATGACGTCACTACATGGCCGACAGCGTTTTCAGAGTTCAAAATACAGATTTTTATTTGCAAATACGTAGCCGTCGTTCACTTTTAATATCCGAAATCCGAAAATGGGTTCTTAAGTCAAATACTATACATCATTGAATTATTTTTTTATTGTGCCAAATTTGATATGAGCCTATGACAATCAACCATGGAACAATATTCTAACTTACATCACCGCAATCAGTTTTGAGTGTGCTGAGAGTATTGAGTAGTTCCTCGACAAGTTGTCCGGGGAGGGGGTTTGCGCAAGTTTTCATTGCAGCAACCATACAATCGTCTTCTTTCTTGTCTAACTTGCACCTTTCCTGTAAGTAGGTATATATATTAAAGAGTACTTTGCGATTTCCAGGTAGATGGGCCATTTTTTTTAAAGTGGGGGTCACCATTTTTTTTTATGGACTTCTTTTATGTGAATTCTATGTAAAATCGATTCTAATAGGAGAAAAATGTATAAATGTTACTAAAACGGGGCTTAATCGTGTAAAACTTTGAAAACGAACCTCCGACGTTTCAAGGGCGACATTGTCCCCGTGGTCCCGGAGAAAGACTGGCTGAGGTTGACATCAACATCTTTTAGCTGCGCGGGTTTAACGAACTACCCGCACAAAATTGACTCAAAGTTTTCATACATTTTCCAAATTTTCCATTCCGTTACCACCATACAACGTCTATGAAAAAATGTTAACGGAATGGAAAAAAAACTTTGGGTCTCTTTTTTTCCCACATATTTTTTTTGTGAGTAGAAATCACGTACAATGTTTCAACTAAAAAAGAAGTGGGGGGGCCAACTTAGAAAAAATGGGCTAGATACACCGGTATAATCGGCAGCGCACGACAGATCGATGATGATAATTACATCGGAACCTAGTACCTAGCCATAGTACAAACTTTGCTTAATTTGAGGTTAGGTTACAATCCAAAGGACTACAATATGGGGTTCTTCAAAAAAGGAGTGTTAAAGTTTTTAAAGGGTCGGCAACGCGCATGTAACACCCCTGGAGTTGCAGGCGTCCATAGGCTACGGTGACCGCTTACCATCAGGCGGGCCGTATGCTTGTTTGTCACCGTCGTAGTATTAAAAAAAAGGTTAAATCCTTGTGAGATTATCCCAAAATATTTATTTATTAATTATTTGTTTTGCAGAAAGAAACGACCGTTATTACGATTTTCTTGGATCTCATTTGCACGGTACGTGGTCAGATTATAGCTACCTAAATTTCATGTCATCAGTGAACTAAGATTGCCGTCCCGAAAACGATTAAAGTAATATTTTAGTTTATGCAACATTGATATAATAAAGGTTCTTAAAACTTGAGGGTCGCCGTTCCTAAATCAAAAAAAAAAGACCCGATAGTTTTAAGAACCAATTATGAGCTGTTGCATATGCTAGTTTTTCTACGACAGCTGAAATAGCGAAAAAAGTAAAATCTTCGAAGAGGGCAAAATGTGGAAAACATATGCTAATAACAGAAATTTAATTAAAATCCATTAGAGCATCGCTTTACGGCGAAAACGGTAAAAACTAGCGTATGTAACAGTTCATAATTGGTTCTTAAAACTCTCGGGCCTATTATTACAAATACAAAACTCGATTTCGTCTCGTTTTGTAACGGCGACTCTCAAGTTTTAAGAACCCTTATTATATCACTGTTGCTACTATTAAAGGCAGGTTGAGTTGTATGACTCGTATGAATGTAAAACAGATGGTAAAACTTACACTTCCGGGAATCGCCGGTCCAGTGCCATACACACCAACAAGCCGATCGATGCTGGATTTCTTGTCGTGTTTGCAGGTTTTGATATCCAAGTCCGTCGCATTGAAGCACTCTGTGCCACCTTCGTTGAGGAACACTGAATTACAGGAAAAAAGTATCAAAAACTACCCAACATTAAAGGATGACTCACACTAGCACGGGACGGGAAAATCTGTCAATTTCTATAGAACGTGATAGCTCGGAGCCCTCAGATGTCACGTGACGCTTTCTATAGAAATTGACAGATTTTCCCGTCCCGCTCCGTCCCGTGCCGTTCTAGTGTGAGTCATCCTTAAGTCGAACTCGCATTCTAGGGGTTCCAAGTTCCAACATGAACAGTTTTTTAACTTGCAATGTAAAGTCATATGCATTGTCCCTTGCATGTCAAGAGGGCGCTATTAAATTAATCGGAAAGCGAAAACAAACAGTGTTAATCACCATGCAAAAACAACTGATGCTCGGCACGTTCTCCCCCTTGGCTAACGGGCAGTGTGAGCGGCCCGTTGATATGTGTCATTACCGACTCAAGACAAAAGAAAATCGATTCGAGTTCGCACAGAGAGTTCCATAGGCCTGAGGAGTTGAGGACCTACCACGAGCCAATTCGTTCGTTCGTCTATTTCCCTCTATTGCTGGCTCTTGCATATACGAGCAATAAAGAGGCACAAACGAAGTGGTTCATGGTAGGAACTGGTGATATACTCACGCGTCAATTTCGCACCATCGTTAGCGCAAGTGAAGTCTATTGCTTTATCCACAGTTTTCTGCATATCGCGTAGCCCAGTAACCGTGAAACAGGCGTTAAGACTGGCGAGTAGAGTGTGGATGCAGTCTTTCAGCTGCGGCGACTTGCTGCAGACCCTGTAGGGATATTTAACTTATGAGTAACATGTCTTTCCCATCACGGAACAATGGTGTTCCGGACCTTTGGGAGGCGTACGCGGAGCCGAAGCCAACACCCTTTCGACAAGTTAATGAAATGTAAGGGGTACACCGAGCGGATGTTGCACCTGCCCGAGTCATGGGACGCACGCAGAGGCAGCACCAGCGAGGGTGTTTAGACTATTGAGATTAAATGGGATCTAAAATTTACTGGACTATTATGTGAAAGTGGACTGAATACTGGGTTATGGAGAATAAAAATCGGACGTCTGCCTAACAAAATGGTAATCAATTTTACTTCCGGCAGACGGTGACTCGCCCACATAAGATGGGCCCCAACAAAAAGCGACATCTAAGATGGCTCGAGGGCAACACCGGTATGATACCGGTATTTAAACATATAGCCAACTCGCCTGATTAACATGTCTTTCCCATCACGGAACAATGGTGTTCCGGACCTTTAGGAGGCGTACGTGGAGCCGAAGCCAACACGCAGAGGCCCTTTCGACAATTTAATGAAATGTAAGGGGTACACCGAGCGGATGTTGCACCTGCCCGAGTCATGGGACGCACGCAGAGGCAGCATCCGCGAGGGTGTAAAGACTATTGAGATTTAATGGAATCTAAAATATACTGGACTATTAGGTGAAAGTGCTAGACTAAATACTGGGTTATGGAGAATAAAATCGGACGTCTGCCTAACAAAATGGTAATCAATTTTATTTCCGGCAGACGGTGACTCGCCCACATAAGATGGGCCCCCACAAAAAGCGACATCTAAGATGGCTCGAGGGCAACACCGGTATGAGGGCTGGGGG
Source organism: Lathronympha strigana (assembly GCA_949128165.1). Taxonomy (NCBI): domain Eukaryota; kingdom Metazoa; phylum Arthropoda; class Insecta; order Lepidoptera; family Tortricidae; genus Lathronympha; species Lathronympha strigana. The sequence goes on along the minus strand of OX421926.1, from coordinate 6,855,277 downwards.
TAGAGAGGTGTCACTGGACTTTAAACATATAGCCAACTCGCCACTTAGGTTTCCACATCTACCCTCGAGAACACAGCTCTCGCGACCCCACTCTGGACGGCCGCTTAAGGCAAGCCAGAGGCGGAGGACTTGGTCGGACGACGGAGTCCCCCAGGAGCGCTCAGGTACGTGGGGTCGCTACTCCCCAACAACTCGCCACAAGCTGCCCTGCGTTGACTGATTGCACCGATCGAAACCTGTGGGCGATGGGGTCGTCACATCCCTACGCCAATTTGATTAACATTATTATTAACTAAAACTGCGCGTCACAAAGAGCCATGGAGCGCGCCATTCTCGGCATCAAACTTCAAGACTGAGTCAGGAATGTCGAAATCCGACGTCGCATAAAAGCCCGCCATAATCGCCATATACAGGGTGTCCCACGGCGATACCACATGGAGGGAAAGTACCTTAAATATCATAGATAGGATATTTTACTGAAAGAAGACTTTATTTTATTGTTAATATTTCACGGTAAAAAACGGTAAAAGGTTAATTACGTGCCGGCAGACTGCCGTGAATGAGGGGCTTTATGAATACTTGGCACTTACGCTTTTACAACATGGCTATTGTTGCCTGTCAGCATCGTTTGTCTAACCTCAACCTGGAAGGTCTCATCGCTAAACGCGTCCGCCAGGCATTCCTTGAAGGGGTTATATGGTGACTGGAAAAGGTTTGAATTCATTAATACTTAAAAAACATTTATTTTCGAAATATATACAGTAAGTGTAACTTACCTAACTACCTACCTCTACCTACCTTAAATCTAAAGTAGGTCCTCGAGGCATTGTACTTAGGATGCTGGCGGCATTTCCTCGTTGTATCGCAATGCTGATACGTTTAATTAATTAATTCATTTATTTATTGATAAAATAATACAAGTCATTTTACAAGACAATGTGAAGAGAATGTGATTATAGTTGGTCCACGCTAAGTCTTCCTGTCAAGTTTTAGGTACTTAAAGTATGGCATGTTTCTTCCAAGTGCGCCCTGGTTTCAGGGGGGACTACCGGTTGATACTCAAGATGGCGAGGATGTCTTCTGAATAGTTTTTTGTTTTTTGCTCGTTTCGTTGTATGTATGTACATATAATATTGATAGCGTATTATGCAGTGAACTAACGAAAAAGTGTGCAGCTAATAAAGAATTACTCTTGAGACGCGTCTTACCCCTGTTTTGTCACCACCCAGTAGTTCCGAGGTCAAGCTACCTCGTCCTTTATAAAGAATCTATCTCCTTACCAAGGCCCTCACCGTAAAATGTCGCTCTAAGAGCAATTTTTTTTTTCATCACATTTGCTCGGTAATGGTGTTATAACGCGCAGGCGTATAGAGCGGTTAGAGCCGATTTAGTCCCCTCGGGAGTTATGGATTTTAGTAAAATATAACTCCCGAGGGAGTAATGAGTTTAGTTTTAAAATATCGTACGTCATTTCACTTCAGACTAAGGAGGTTTTGCATCAGCTAAGGCTTATTTCAAATCTTCAAACTTGGCTATAAACCAACTTTACTGAGTAATTGTATTGTACTATTACATTCAACTTTAATAAATATATTCATTTGTATATTTGTTTTTTCCCGTACAAGTGTGATGAAAAACATTTTATGCATCACGGTCGGTAAGAGGATTACAAAATTGGAGTCATTAAAAGCCCTCCGCCTGCTGCGTCGGGCTTCTAACAGACTCATTACTCTCGTTAGTAATACCATACCACCATATCGATAAATGAGCATACGATGCATAGGCGCATACGAGGGATATGGTCTCCGGTGGTTTTCGGTAGCTCAGTTGCGAGCGATGGGCGGGTATCCCAGTCACGAGTTCGATATCCGCCCGACGCTATGAGTTTTCCTATTGCTTTCTTTCTAAGTTTGGTATCGTCCCTAGACGTTACTGCTTAATAATAAAAAAATATGTAATATTTATAAATTGAAAGAGACGTCATATACTACAGAAAAAGTGACCAAGGCCCCCGGTGAGTAGGGCTGGGATCGAACCAGCGACCTCCTTTCGCGGCAGACGGCAGCCAGAGTCCGAAATTTCCTAAGTATAAAAAAAAACATGAATCAAAACATTTATTACATTTACTAAATGATTTGATTCGTGCTTTACAATTGTATGTAATATTTGCTTGCAGCTTACCACAGATTGTTGGATCTTGTCTCTGTCGCAGTATCTAGACATCACGAGTAAATCATACCACGACTCTTCCTTTGGGGCAGTGCGGCCCAGAACTCCTGTAGAATTATGTACGTACTTGCAATAGTATAGGACTATATGAAGGCTGCAAAATAATCTGACACAGTCTTGTTTGTACCGCCATAAGACCGTGTCACATATTTTTGCGGCCTTCATAGCGTCATATACTATTGCAGGTGACTGTACAGTAGGCCACTGTAGGATTATGTAATAGTGACCAAAGAGGTCAATGGGCATTTTTAGGGTTCCGTAGTCAACTAGGAACCCTTATAGTTTCGCTCTGTCTGTCTGTCTGTCCGTCCGCGGATAATCTCATTGCATTGACTGTAAGTACTAGAAAGCTGTAATTTTGTACGAATATGTATATCAGTCACGCCAATAAAGTGGTAAAATAATAAAAAGTGGTTATAATTTCTTTTTTAGAGTACCTCCTATACACGTATAAGTGGGGGGTGTTTTTTTTTTCGTTTCAACCCTAGAATGTGGCATATCATTGGATAGGTATTTGTAAAATAATGAGGGTTTACTAAAAAACAGTTTTTGATAAAGTTAATATTTTCGGAAATAATTGCCCCAAAACTTTAAAAACATGTCCCCCCTCTAACTTTAGAACTATATGTTAAAAAAAATTACATAAGTAGAACTTAATAAGAACGTTCTTGGAAAATTATTTTGAACTTGATTGGTTGAACGGTTTTTGAAAAATTGTACAAAATGTTCTCTGAATTAAGTTTGTAATTTAACTGTATATGCAAACACTTTTTTTTTATCTTGAGTACTTAATTTATCATCCTTCTAATAAGAAAAGAATGATTCAAATCGATTCACGCGATCAAAAGTTATCCTCGAAAACCCAACATACATACCCCGTCTAGTTTGTATAAATTAGTTGATGGGGTCGGGATGGGTTGATCGAAAGTATCATCGAATTGTTAATTATCATAAGCATATAGAGCATGGTATCTATTAAAACACTTTTTAAGGTTGCCTATTGTGACGGACGGTAAACTGCGGAACCTTACACTGAGCATGGCCCGACATGCTCTTGGCCGGTTTTTTATTATGTTGTCTTTTTTTTTCTCTTCAGATTTGTATAGGTGGATAGGTAGAGTTCCTTATTCTACGTTACATAGATACGAAATTCCAATGTGCGTCAAAAATTTTGTACTAGGTAAATTTTCCACTGCGTTACGGAAATCCCATACGATTTTGTAACACTCCGAAAAAATTGTGGGACACACTGGGAAATTGGGTCTGTCTTGAAGACAATAAGGAGCTCGTCCTACCTACCCATCCGAATATAAATTTACTAAGACTAGGCTTCATCACGTAAAAGCTGTTGGTGTCATCCTTAGCCAGTTATTCTCTGGACTACGGGTGTAATGTCGCCCTCTGCGGGTGTAACGTCGTAAGTTTTTCAAAGTATTAAGTACGCGAATTACGCGATCAAGCCCTGTTTTATTACATTTATAATTGATGAGACTTACCAGCAGTCAGTACAGCTGCTAGCACGACCTTCGCCAACATCTCGAAGCACAAATAAATGTTAGATAATTGATGTATGTTATTATTTAACCCGGTGTCGAGTGTCAACTAAAACCGTTTGGCTTATAATCCGTTTATATAGAGGAACGCTTGAGGAAGGTCAATCACCTTACGGTCAAGCACCAAGCGAGTTTTGCATACAACAAAAAAAAACTTAAAAGGACAAACAGGAAAATCCAACTTTTCGTCGTCCCCCGGCATCGGTCACAAAAAAATCTGTTCTAAGGCCTTACACTTACCTTACAAAATCACACGATACGATGTCGTTACGTCGTCGCATAAATCGGACTACGATCCGATATCGTGTCGCAGGTGTCAGTTACTTTATTTATTTAATCGTATGGCACATGAATGGAAACAGAAACTGAGTATGTATAATATTGCTTAATAGTAATGAAATGTCGACACTTAGACCAGTCAGCCACTTGATGGCTTCGTCGCTCAGGGTGATCAGGTCTTCAAGAGGACCGGCGGCGTAGCGCGTTATGGGGCAGTCTTCAATTATGTGCCGAATGGTTTGAGCTTCAGCACCACAAGCGCACGCCGGTGACTCCGCCCAATCGCAGCGAAATTTGTAATAGGCGCAACGACCGTGGCCAGTACGGAGTCTATTTAACTTGCACCAGTCTCGTCTCGGGAGATCCGATCCCTTTATTTTGGAGCCAGGCATGATTTCTGAGCCCAGTTTTCCCACCATTGCCGAACCCCACGCCTTCGACCATTCATCTTTTAGGTTAAACTGGCTGTCTGTCAGGTGTTTGGAGATGCTGTATGATGGATTCCTAGATTTCAGACGGTGTTTAGTGGTCGCCGTAAATTCTGTGTAAAGTGGAAGGCAGGGGTTTCTCTGAATCTTGGCCGCTTCCTGAAACAAGGCGTCTTTTCTCCTTAAGTCTGGCGGGGCGATACGGGAAAGTACCGGTAGCCAGTGGCAAGGAGTAGATTGAAGCGTTCCGGAGATGACTCGCATGGTTTTGTTCAGCTCAACATCTACTTTGGTGGTATGGGCGCTGCCTAACCAGGCCGCCCCACAGTATTCTGCTGTGGAAAACACAAGAGACAACGCTGATGTTCGCAAGACCTCGGAACTTGCTCCCCAAGAGGTGCCGCTTAGTTTTTGTATGATGTTGTTCCGAGTTTGTAGTTTTCGAGCAGTGTTAGATAGGTGCTCTTTGAACGTTAGGGAGCGGTCGAGAGTGACGCCAAGATATTTTGGAGCGAAATTGTGCTTCACCAACGATCCATCCAAATGTACCTTCAGCTCACGCATGGCAAATTTGTTGTGCAGGTGGAAGCAGCTTGTTTCTGTTTTAGTTACTTAGGTAAGTACATACATTACATTAGAGAAGCTTATTTCGCTCCATTTCAAAACTGTCTTAAGTGGGTGCATGATAATCAAGTATTTATGGGTCATTTCTCAAAAATTTGGCACCGACAGGTGAAACATTTGTGTTTCGAAAAATTTCGCTTTTTTAGCGTTTTTTTTAATACGGAATCGTTGAAAGCATGTAAAAAATTTCAAAAATGTAAAAGGAGATCTTTTCATTATTTGAGAAGTTATGGTCGTTTAAAATTCAGGTGAACGACATCACTATCAGCGAAAAGACAAGAGAATCAGGTTAACGACAAATTAGTACAAATGAGAAGAACATTTGCCAAGTTAACGACAAGCGTCATTTGCTGGCCATAGGGGCCATATACGTTACGTTAGCTGATAACTGACGGCTCGATCTGTGCGGGGTGAGGCGGCAGAGGTAAAGTATAACGCACAGTAGTGTTTATGATTATTCAAGCGAAAAATAATTATTAATTTTTCTCCTTCACCAGAAATAGTTAAGTTAGTAATATTTATTATACAAGGGGGTAAAGTTGTTGTTTAACTCTCGGGTTTATATTGAGACCCGAGCAAGCGAAAGATTCCAGAATTGAGCCACGAGCGTAGCGAGTGGTTCAATAACTGGAATCTTGAGCTTTACGAGGGTCTCAAGGCACGAGAGTTGAACAAACTTTGCCGCCGAGTGTAATACAACATTTTTCCCCTCACTATTGCGAGGAAAATACAGACTACATACGATTATAAATCTTATCCACATGTAACTCATCTTGAAGAAACCATCAAAAATCAATTTCCAAATTTGTCATAGAGTAAGTACGCTCCTGATACTTAGATATTGCCAACAGCTTACCAAGTGCGGGTTACATGATCGCATGACCAATTTAAGGTGTGACCTCCGATTGCGCCTATATTTTGGGCATATAGGACTCACTAATACTGGATTGGTGGGAAGTGATAGGAATTAGATTACTTTGCCCCACATGTGGATAAAACGCGTTTTTCCACGCTAGTTTTAAACGACAAAACAGCGCTTTCCGAGCTAGTAAGGGGAAAATATAATTTTTAATATGTTATGGATTTCATCATTAAATTTGAAGTAAAATCAAATGGAGGTAGCCCATGGTGGTTGGGAACCATGGTTCCCAAGTTTCGTGTACAGAAAGTTAAAAAAATCGTTTCCAGGCAACTGTGTGGCATCGCAAGTGATGGCATTACCTCCGTTTGATTTTACATCAAATCTAACATATTTTTATTTCGTGTATTAAAGCCATGGATATCAGACAGCTTCTTAAAGGACTTTTAATTCTTATGCGTATACATTATATTATAATTTATAACATCTAGTATGTATTGTGAAGCTACAGTGAGAATATCAATTTCCTTGAATCGTTCTCTCAGAGAATCACAAGTGCCCATTTTATAAATATTACGCTCATAGAGCATATTAATAATATGCTCTCTTTTGGAGAATGAAGATTGTTTCAATATCTGCTGCTTTGCCCCAGACCAGTAAGCCATATGACATAATACTGTGAAAATAACTGAAGTAGACTAGGCGTCTAGCTAGCTCCACTTCAGTGATATGTCTGATTCTTTAGACTGCATACGCGGCAGAGCTCAGCCTATTCGCAAGGGCAGATATGTGGGAGGCCCATTGCAGATTGCAGTCCAAAGTAATGCCCAGGAAAAGTGCATTTTCGGCAAGGTCCAGCTTCTCTCCGTTTAATGTGATAATAGTTTCAGCCTCTCTTACATTCGGCAGCGTGAATTTTACACATTTTGTCTTCTTTGCGTTAAGAACTAAGTGATTTGCTGTGACCGATTAATCCGTCTTTGGCGTTGGATCAGGGCCCGTAATTTTCCTGCCGATTCCAGAGAAATGACGTCAATCTTCATACATCATGTTTTAGGTTTTACGTTTGAAAAAATAATACTGTCATTAAAATTTCCGCCTCTAAATCATCACCTTCGCGGCTCGGGCATCATGATGCCCGAAGGTGATAACACCACTCTGTCTGTCCGACGATGACTGCCCGATGCAGTCGAAACATGTCATGCCTATTGTGATAAAAATACGTGAGTTAACCGTTGCAATTTAATATCAGTATGACTCACGAAAGTTTAAATTATAAAATAATACTGTCAATGAATAGTGTCAAAACTATTACTTTCGACGTTAGAATCGAACGTTGATAGACTTTATCTGTCATTAACCCATTTCGTGTTAAAACATTATGTGTGTTTATTGACGAAACCGACATGAAAATTACGGGCCCATAGATCGGTAATTTCTAAAGCGGATGTCACACTGGGTGGGTACTATTCGCACCGCATGCCGGTGTGCTAGGGGGACAACGCTATACACGCGCGTATAGCGTTACTCAGAAACTGGAGTGTTTCCATCACAATCCGCCTGAGTGATTTATTATTTATTACGTACATCATCATCATCATCTATACGAGGGATCCTCTCCCGTATAGGGCTTTACAGCCACGAACACAAGTGTCTGTCTCGAGATACTGCTTTAACCATCTGACATATTAGATGAAAAGGCCTACTACTACTACTACATCCAGCAGAATCGGTCAGCAGAGCGGGGGCGGGTCTTTCTCCGAGACCACGGGGGCAACGTCGCCCTTGAAACGTCGGAGGTTTGTTTTCAAAGTTACACGATTAACACTTTCGCAACCAGCCAAAATTTCGAACAATACCCCAGAAACCGACAGTACTCGCTAGGCGGGCAACGACGTGCAACTCAATGCCGCACACCGCGAACCCGCTAGGCGGGCACAAGCGGCGGACTTAGCGAAGATGCAATGCTTGCCCGCCTGGCGGGTACTTTGGCGTCGCGTGTAGGTTTATAGCTCTTGCCCGACTAGCGGGTACGCCGGCATCTGAGTAAAGTTTACGAGTGCCCGCGTGGCCGGTACGCGGTGTCGAAAGTGTTAAGCCCCGTTTTAGTAAATTTATAAAACTGTTTCTGTTGTTGAATTTGTCGTCTAGGTAGTCGGCATACGACAAATTCCACATTCTGGCGTCATTTGAGATTTCGCTGTTTACGCTGTATGTCGTAGTAAAACTAGTGTGTGCAACAGCTCATATTAAATCCTAATTATATCACTGTTACATAAACTACTAGCCTAGTGACTCTGTGAGCTGTAGACTTCGCGAGTCTGTATATGCAAAGTTTAAAACTGGCGGAAATTGGCACAAAGGTCTTAAGCGCCTTGAGGTCTATGGCGCTTAGGATTTTTGTACTAATATCCGCCATTTTGTAAATTTCCAGAAACTGAATCGATTTTTTTTATGTATGAAACAATCTTGCTGACAAAATTTCACAAGAATTGGTTGATAACTGCGACCCCTATAGGTCGAGAAGAAATGGACAGACACACGAAAGCATTTTTGTGCCAATTATGACACTTGTGTGAATTATGCCACTGCTAAAAAAAAAAAGTCCGTAAAAATCGAGCGCTTAAATAAAAAACAGGTATATAAATAAAAAACGTGTTTACGGTAATAAATAATTTATCTCTACGTAAGTATAGAACATAAATAAGTTTATATCATATTCTTGTAAGTGATGATCTGATGATACTAACAGGTTGAGAAATACAAATGTATTGTGGCAAAATATTTATAATATTTATTGCACTATTTTCAACCCAAAACCTAAGGGTTAAACCCATTATAAGCTTATAACAGTCACTCACATTTAACCCATATACCATATAGCGTGGCGGCACCAGTATTGGACAAGGGACCCGTAAAGGACAATCACTTATATTATAAGGCATTGACTTATTATAAACGTCGAAAAATGTTTGTCAGAATCATAGATATAGAATAAAAGAACTGGATACCCAATCAGCCGAAAAGATGCCAGAAAACAGCTGCAGTTGCGGCACTTTCAGACTTATAGTCTTGTTTGGAACGTGACGTAACGTAAGTGCCAACAGCCTATAAAGTCTTAACAGTGTTGGTAGTTCTGTGTATGAATTTGACACTTAATGCTTACGTCAGTAAGCTCTTTTTCGTACGAAACATTTATTGTTTGTATCATCATCAATGCAAAATTGTTCGCTAATTTTAAATAGAAAACTCCCGTGAGTATTAGACATATTAATATACTTGTATCGGGTTACTCACGTCTATAAAGTCGAAAATAGCTCGACATGTTTCGGAACGGTCCGCGTCCCATAATCATGAGTGAGAAGCGCTTGCGGCGGAGTGTGCGCAGAGCAATGGCCGCAAGCGCTTCTCACTCATGATTATGGGACGCGGACCGTTTCGAAACATGTCGAGCTATTTTCGACTTTATAGACGTGAGTAACCTGATATATTGCTCTATTTCTTATAATAAGTCAATGGTTTATTCAGATGTAGTGCATAACGTTTTTCACTCGTATTGTCATGCTTCTTCAATCGACCTCGGTATATTTTATACTGACACTGACTGAAATACCATGACACGTTCGGGCGTTTCCGTGAACATACGAGTGAAAAACATTATGCACTACATCTGTACGTTAATTTGCGTCAATCAATTGATAACCGTATGATCTTTTAAAGAAGTGTCCATCATTGGTACACGTTAACGTGAAGAGTCCATCATTGGTACATGTTAACGTGAAGAGTCCATCATTGGTACATGTTAACGTGAAGAGTCCATCATTGGTACACGTTAACGTGAAAAGTCCATCATTGGTACATGTTAACGTGAAGAGGCCATTATTGGTACACGTTAACGTGAAGAGTCCATCATTGGTGCCGTCATCCTTCTACTTCGTCTGTAAGGCAGCCAGGCGTTTCTTTAGGTCCAAAAGAACGTTGACTTCAGGGGCCCATACAGCCTTGTCCTTAGTTGATGCCTTCAGCTTTCGCACTTTGTCGCCCTGAAAAGAACATAAAGAGTTGGCAACGCGTATGTGACTTCTCTAATAAATACGCTACGGTAACTATAATTGGACGAGCGAGCGAAGCGATTGAGTTCTTTCAATATAAGTCGTTTGTATGTATGTATGTATGTATGTATGTATGTTTGTCTGTTTGACGATAACTCGTGTATCGTTAGATGAGACAAATATATTTTTTAAATTCAAATATGACCCAAATCGGTCAACGCACGCTGGGCTGGATGGCTCGAAAAGCGGACATTCACACTTTTTTCAAAAAATATTTTTTTGCAAAATGCTATCCGATAGACAATTATAAGGAACAATAAATGTGATATAATTTTTTTCGAAATAAGGCATATTGACAGCAGAAAAAAATAAAGTCCGTTTATTTTGTATGGGACCCAAAAATAGGTATCTTGTTTCTCAGAATCTATTAGAGGTCCCGTATTCTACCTTTCAAGACTATTTTTTCTACTCTGTTGACTTGTTTTTATACTTTTATAGAGTGGGAAACGATAAGCAGATTTTTATACAGGTGCTGGTTTTTTTTAGTCGAGTAAAAAGTTCACACATTTTCGTTTGTCTTTTTTGGGATTCCACACTAGGGTTGTGCGGAGGTGAGGCAAAGCGTCAATTGTTTTTTGCGTAGAGTACAAAACGGTTTCAATACGCTTTTGTTATGAGATTTGTTTTAAGAACTATTATATAATCTGTGGTGGTATGATACCTGGTCCGCGATAGCCTTCTCTAAGCCGGCCACACTGTCGCCGGATGTGGGCGGGGCCTGCGCCTGCGCAGCCGCTAGCTGCTTCTTCAGTTCCAACAGTTTGTTAACCTCCGGCGTCCATACTGTTTTGTCTTTCGTCGACGCCTTGAGCTGTCGCACCTTTTCGCCCTGCGAGTAAAAGAGACATTATATAAATTGAAAGAGATGCATCCCAATATTATAATAGGTTATGGATAACAATCGCGTATTTTTTGTCAATGATGTGTCATCCCTATCGAATCGAATGGCCCCGTACTTGTTCCGCCACAGCTTTCCCCCGGCGCTTTATGTATGTATTGATTCCTGTTGAATTGAAAGCTATACCTGTTCCGCTACAGCCTTCTCCATATCGGAAACGGAACCAGCAGAAGTGGGCGGGGCCTGCTGCGCGGCCGTCAGCTGTTTCTTCAGCTCGAGCAGTTTGTTCACTTCCGGTGCCCATACTGCCTTGTCTTTGGTCGACGCTTTTAGCTTCCGGACTTTTTCAGCCTGAAAAATAAATATGAATATAAGTAATCACATTTTATATTGGTTCTAACTTTGTTATTGAATAAATATTGTGGGACAATGTTACAAAAATATGTACATCTTGTCATAGTAAGCTCAATAAAGCTTGTATCATCAAATATATAAATACATAAAAAACATTCATAACCAAATAGAGATAGGACAGAATATCGTTGGACACTTAGGGATGACGACTAGGTTGAAAAACTATCATTCTATTTAGTCCGTCAGTTAGATTATCTAAAATGATTAGACAAGTATTTTTTCCTTTTTCAATTTAAGTAAAATTGACGAAGATATAGAGCATCCAAGTTCCGTCACTACTATGTAAGAATTGTACCTAATAGTGACATTACGCGAAACTTGAACGCACTGTATTTTCGTAATTTTTGATTTGACGAACAAAAGAAAAAATACGTGTCGAATATTTTTTAATAATCTAACAGACGGTAATTTTTTTTGTTTGTCTGGTCTATTGTCACTCGTGAAAAATTCACGTAATCACATATTATAATCGATTTTAATTTTCTCAATGACAGTTGACACCTTTGCGTTTATGGTCTAATTCTCAATGTTTGACAAGCATGCTTGTCATGTTAGTTCTGTGATCCTCATGTCTTCATTCTTTCCTGAGACAACGAGCGCTAATCAGAGGACTATAACCACCATTTCCATTCAATTTTAAAGTTGTGCATTTCAACGTTTTATCCAGTTAACAAATAAACAAATACCTGTTCTGCCACAGCTTTTTCTAACTCGGCCACGCTGGTCGCACCTTTACTTGTGACTTCGCCGTTTTGCTGAAAAATACGATTATTATAAGAAAAATGGGTTATTTCTAATATTGTCTTCTGTTACCGCGATTGTTATTCATTTAAATTAAACACTTTAGAACGGATTAATCGCGTTTATTAACACCATGATCCTACGTTTCGAGCCCTTTACAGCTCGTTATCACAGGGTTAAGATGATGACTGACTGAGAGAATTATCATCTTAACCCTGTGAAAACGAGTGCTGTAAAGGGCTCGAAACGTAGGATCATGGTGTTAATAAACGCGATTAATCCGTTCTAAAGTGTTTAATTTCAAGGGTTATTGATACTTATTATCACAAAGTTGGGACAAATAGCAGACCTATGGAACTCTCCATACGAACTCGAATCAATAGTCTTGTTTTGTGTCGGTGCCGACACACCGTCTGCCCACGCATCTCGCCCCGCCGCCGCCAGTATTATAATGTTTAATCATAGGCAACCCTAGTTTGTGCGGTAGAGAGGGGGGCCGAGCGTCGATTGTTTATTGCGTATTGTTCAAAATGGTTTGTATTCGATTTTTCTAAGAGATAAATGGGCTGTTCTCCTTACCGACAATGAAACGCGATTAACTCTATTTTTCGGATTTTTTATATGTAAAAATATAACGATAGAAATTATTAAAAAAATAAACATGTGTTTGAAGTAGACTAGTTGATAGTTCTTTTCATGTCGGTGAGGTATTTTTCTTTTCAGTGATTGTCTAGTAAACACCGTGACAGAGTGGTCCGATTGACCACTCTGTCACGGTGAAAGTATATTTCCGATTCGAGCGTGGCCGCGATCAGCTCATGCGGATGTACTGTCGCAAGGAACGATAACGCATCTTTGATATCAGTTGAATTATGATTAAGGTGCTTTGCCAATTGAATCGGCGCTTCAGGCAATGGTTCCCCAATAGTACCTTGTACTAAAACCGTGACAGAGTGGTCCGATTGACCACTCTGTCACGGCGTTTTGAGTCAAATATTGAGGTAAGTCTACAGTCACTTACCAGGGAAATAACAAGTATACTGTACTGATAAGGTAATTCAAAATTTTCATAGTCTCATGATAATTTAAATTAAGTATTTAAATGTTAAATAATTGATACTTCTTCGTTGACATACCTTCTTTTCCCTGTCGTCTTGTGTACCCGCATATTTCGCTTTAAGTTTCTCGAGTAACTCTGGTTCAATCTTCGTGAACAGCGGCTCCGGCTTGCCTATTACGTGTCCCGAAGGTAGGTATTGGATGAACGATGGGTTCCTGTGAACAAGGCAGTTGCTTTTAACAATGACAGTTTTGAAGCGTACAGTAGGCTTTACAAATATATATGCATCTGTATTCAATTTTGAAGCTTCTTCCACTGTAAGAAGTTCAAAAGTGTATAGATATTTATAGACGTGACTGTAGCAGTCATATACTTTCTCTGTAGTCTCTTTCAATCTATAATAACTTTTCGTAACGTTTTATTCTGGTATCATCGAGCGGGTTTTGCGTCATTTTCCCACTTGTGAAATATTCATAAAGATGGCTTCTCTCTTCCTCACTTTATTTCTCACTAAGCGTTAGCGGTAAATCATACTCTATGGTTTTATGTGTAGCGGTTATGTCAATATTGTAACCCCTTCCCGCCTATTCTCGCATACCTAGAGGCGCTTCAGTTAAACGGTAGACGTATACATTCCCATTGGCCTGCTTATTTCGGACAGTTGATCCTAAGCCTATAATTGTATATAAGAAACAAAATATAAACTGGAAACTAGTTAAACTAAAGTCTATGAGTTGTAGACTTCACGTAAGTATTGGTCTTAAGCACCTTTATGGTACCCAATTTAGAACATATCCTGAACAATTAATCGATAAAAATGTATGCTATGTGATGCTCGAGCCACAAAAGTGACAACACCACTCTGTCTGTCCGACGCTGACTGCCCGATGCAGTCGAAACATGTCACGCCTATTGTGATAAAAATACGTGAGTGTTAACCCTTGCAATTTAATATCAGTATGACTCACGAAAGTTTAAATTGTATGATAAAAATCTAATCTTAATTAGAAAACTCCCGTGAGTATTGTACATATTAAAATACTTATATCGGGGTACTCGCGTCATTAAAGTCGAAAATAGCTCAACATGTTTCGGAACAGTCCGTGTCCCTTATTCATGAGTCATGCGTCAGGCCGCAGCTGCTCTACGCGCACTCATCTACTGATATAAGTATTTTAATATTACAAAAATATATGTCAATATGGAGCCAGCTCACAAAATTTTATCAAAGTTGCGGAATATCAAGACAGCCCAACTCCATACATAATTCCTCTATGCTGTAGGGGAGAACTACCGGACAGACGGACATACGTGTAGGTACATATATGTCATGTCTTATTAGTCCTTTAAACGAATTGTTTAACAAATTTGAAGGTCATCAGCATTAAAGCCCAACATTAAGATTAAACATTCCGAAATTATAAAATGCTGATTAAATTTAATCTTATCAAAGATAAAATAATTATATTAATATAACAAATTATGTATATTTAGATCAGTTTAGATCGGCCTGCAAAATGTTTTGTAGGATTTCTTTGTTTTTAACTTTTTTATTTGTGGTTTATTGTGATGGGGCAATCGTTCCTACGAATGATGAGTTCCCTACAGTGCATACTCCCGTAGGAACCATAAGGGGGTTACAAGCTGAAGATGGGAACTATTCTATGTTTTTGGGTATACCGTTCGCGCAAGTCGACCCCGAAAATGTGTTTGGTGTGAGTATAACTTTGACTGGGTAAGAATATTATCAATTGATTTCCTCCATACAAAAAGTTGCATGTATGAGGTGCCGTAGTATCCTATTTACTCCGCCAACATCAAACCCATTTAAAAGATTTATAACACACATAATAACAAAGAGTATGACTATGCCCCTATGTTTTGAATGTCTATATATTATAACGTCCTGATGATAGGATAGGATCCATGAGAAACAAAGAAAAGTCCTCAATTTTAAAACGCATAATTGGAACGGTGATTTAAAAATTAATCTAGCAGCGATACATGCACGATAAAAAAATATTGTATATACTGTTGAATGTTTTTTCTTTTCGATTTCAGAACTCGAAGCCCTACCCAACCTTCGACAACACATTCGACGCTTTTGACGATTCGTCCATATGCCCTCAAGAAGAAGAGTTTAACTATACTATCGTCGGCTCCCTCGACTGCCTACATCTTAATATTTACGTACCAGACTCAGCCAGCGATGAAAACCCCCTACCAGTATTCGTTTGGATATATGGAGGAGGCTTCGTCTTAGGATTCCCAGGCAGATTCCTCTACGGACCCAAATTCCTAGTCAGACACGACATTATCCTTGTTACTATAAATTATAGATTAGGACCTTACGGTTTCATGTGCTTAGATATACCTGAGGTACCAGGCAACCAGGGGTTGAAAGATCAAGTGTTAGCGCTCAAATGGATTAAAGATAATATCGGAGCGTTTGGTGGAGACAATACCAAAGTTACCATCGGAGGTAACAGTGCAGGGGCCATGGCTGTAGATTTACATTTACACTACGGCAAAGACGATCTTTTTCAGAGAATTGTACCTCAAAGCGGGACGATTTTAGTACAAGGTATTATTGGGCATCCATTGCCTGACGCGCCGATTGAATTGGCAAAGCACCTTAATCATAATTCAACTGATATCGATGATGCGTTATCGTTCCTTGCGACAGTACATCCGCATGAGCTGATCGCGGCAACGCTCGAATCGGAAATATACTTTCCACCTTGTATAGAAAAGGAATTCGAAAACGTTGAACGATTTATAACAGGACATCCGTTAAACATGAATGTTACTAGAGTGAAAGATGTTGACGTTTTGATTGGTTTAAACAATGATGAGTTATATCATGGGTTCGCTCCGTTACCGGATATCTTGTTTGAAGTTGTGGATTACCCGCAAAATTGGATAGATACCCACTTTGATTTTAAAGACGAAGATGAACTATACTCCGAAATGCACGAGATTTTAACTCATTTCTACTTCGGCGATGAAGATGTGACAATAGCAATGAAAGACCGCGTCATAGATTTGGCGTCAGATTTTTACTTTAACTACCCAATATTGAGAACTGTCAAGAAATATTTAGACAATGGAGTGCAAACGTTATATTTGTATATGTTTTCGTATTCCGGTGGTAGGAATTTTTCTAAGAACAGAATTAATATAACGGGTGGCGGGGCATCTCATGCTGATGAATTGGGTTACCTGTTTGACATTTCGTATATGGAGAAACCGTTGGATCCTGAAGATGAGCTGATTGTTGACAGGATGACCGAATTGTGGGCGAACTTTGTCAAATATGGGTGTGTATAACATTTATAAGTATACTGTGGACAAAACAAAAGAAACAAGAGGATGCGCAATGTCTGTTAAAAACCCTTAGGTTTTTTATAGATATTCGGCGGTCGCTAGTGACCTGCCTGCCAAGTAGGAGGTCCCGGGTTAGAATCCCGGTAAGGGCACTTATTTGTTTGTGTATCACAAATGCTTCCTTTAGGAGGAGTACGTCATTTTCTTACAAAATCACTTTCGAGATAGGTTTTTGAAGTCTTTCAAACTTCGTTACTTTTTGTATTTTATGGCTGTTCTGTACATTGCCGCAAGTTGACCCCTGAGACAATTGGTACAGGACATGTATAAAATAGTAACGAGGACTGTAAAGTACGAAAAGCCTCAGATCTCGTGTCGTGTCGCTGGCCTGCTGCACTTAACGACACCTGCCTCGCTATCACCGGTTGCCTATAGCCTACACCGGTCAGTTATTAAATGAAATATTTTATTTCAGACAGCAGGGGTGTCCATATTTTTTATATCTATACAAATTTATGTTATTAAACTACTTATACCTAATGTTAGTAGAAAACATAATGCTCATTGGACCGAACATGCATCAGCATCCAATGAGTGATAAGAGGGCTGTCAACCCTTTCTGCGATCACCTTCAGGAGAGTGTTGGTGCTGCTCCGCACTCGAGTCCACAGGGATGCCACCCGCTTTCGCAACACTGCGTGGAAGCCGTCTGTGTTCCAGTTATACTCCATAATATAGACACTATGGAAACTCTTCCTTCAGCAGGTGCTTACGCAGCATCCGCTTATACGCACTCTTACTTGAGTTATCTGTATTGCGTCGTCTAGTACCCACAACAGAAGCCTTATTCAGATTATTCCCATGATATTTATAGATGTGTTTATTATTCCCCAGGAACCCCACACCACAACCGACAGAGCTGATCCCAGTGACCTGGCAACCCGTGACCCCAGAGAAATACCACTATTTAGAGCTGGACACAGAGGTCCGCGTATCTTCGCGACCTTTCCACGACCGCATGGCTTTTATAGAACTCTTCTACAAGATGAATGAGATTTATGAAAGAGGTTACGATAGACCTGAACCGTCGTCTGGATGTAAACTGGTTGTAGGTTTAAGTTTGCCCTTAGTAATGGTTTTGATGTATTTTTTTAAATAACGTTTTTTTAGAACCTCTCAAGGTCTCTGCCGTTCGACATTTAGTTAAAAAAACGAGTGAAGGTCCTCTCTTTTAGAACGTTTGGGTTAAAACAAAAACAATTTTTTAGATCTACCCAAATATCAAAACATTTTCGTTAAAAATCGGTAAACGATTAGTGAATATCATAATATATTTGTGAGGAACGGAACGTTCCTCTGGGTGTCGCGACCGACGCCGTCTGTCACTTGTTCATGACACTTAATAATAACCTCGTTACGAACTGTACAATGTGGTATCGATTAAAGCCAATTAATTAATTTGCGCTGTTTAATTGAAGATACCATAATATTATTATTTAGGTCGTGGAGAGTCTTTTCGTATTTTGTATACAAAAAGATATTTTATTTTTATTTTTTGCGAGACAAATGTGTAATTGTATATATGCCATCATAAAATTTAACCTAATTTTTACATACAATAAATAATTTGAAGTTTACTGTTAATATCTGGATGGTTTTAATAATATCTTAAGATTACCTATTCAAATTAGTATAGATTTGGGACCAGCTTGGTTTGTGATCCACGCAACGCGGGCTTTTGTGTCTGACCTAGGTAATGAGGGATGTGTGGTTGTCAAGCTGGATATAAGGAATGCTTTTAATTCTATGGAGCGCGATGTCCTATTGACTAAAGTCAGGGAGCGGGTCAGCTCTTTATCCCTTCCTTTTCCAAGTCTATGCGTCCCCCTCTAATCTATATTACGATGGTTCTGCTCTTCTTTACCGGGTCGCAGCAGGGAGACCGGACCGTCAGAGAACGTGGGATGATGTGGGACTTAAGCGGGATTTCGAGTGCCTTTTGGACACTGCGGTAGGCGTTGAAAGGGCGAGGCTTAACGCAGTGTCGAGGCCTGAGTCTGGGGTTTGGCTACAGGCGCTTCCCTCCCCGCACATAGGTACTTCTTGATGACAATTTGCTGCGGATTGACGTTGCTTTTCGGGTGGGCTGTGTAGTTTGCGAACCTCATGCATGGAAGGTAGCGGTTATTATTATTATTTATTATTTAAACTTTAATGCACAAGACAGAAAACTGTACATATGGCGGACTTAATGCCAAATGGCATTCTCTACCAGTCAACCATAGGGCTAAACAGAGACATTTAAGTTGGTGCAGGAAATAATTATTTTAAGGGAACAATCAACTGTAACAATGAATTCTAGTAGGTTATCATACTTTCCTGCATTTATCATTTGTTTTCTGCCCTGTCAAAACAAGTGAGTCTGACGGAGAAAGTAAATACATTTTAAAATTTGCTTTTGTAACACAAGCGCCTACGCCAAAACTTGTGATGAGCCACCAAAGCGGACCCCAGACTCCATAAATCGGGAAAATACTAGGAAGGTGACTTACTTGGGATTGACTCTCAGCGCGTCAGGAGCTATGTTGAGCTGGGTCCGTAAGCGGCGCCCAGTGGCCGGCATGTAGGGTGTCAATAATACGCACAGCAGCGCCACTAGTTGGCAGCACATCCCTATTGCTGTCGAGCCGCGTTCTCTGAAAAAAAAAAAACATGATTGATTTCTGCGGCACTTCGAACCTTGTCACAGTGACAACAATATGAGATCCCTAGCGGTTGTCATGTTGATAATGATAATCTACAGAGTGGCCAAATAAGTGGTATACTTTACTTTTTAAATTTTATTCTATGAAATTTGTACTCTTACAGCACAATGGGAAATGTGATCATTTTTCTATTATTTTTGAGCAGAAACGTTAGCGAAACTGTAAAAACTCACTTGTCATCATCAGTTCCTTTGAGCAACACCCATGGTTGCGACGACTGCATATGCTGGTTGCCCAGCTTGGATATGAGAAGGACGTGTTTTAGTGCTTCTCGAAGGCGACCCTTTTCCATGTGCTGGACGTACGCTGGAACAAACAGACGAACATAATAATAATGATTTCATTCATAACAATTCGTTCGCGTGGAACTACTTAAAACTCGCTACCCATTTTAACCACTTTTCTTTTTTAAATACATTCCGCAGTGGCTTCTGGCCTTCTAATGACGATTGACGCTCGGTTGCCTACAATTAGAAATATTATATAATACTGGCGGCGATGACGGGTTGTGTAGGCAGCCCGTTATATGTGTCGTTATCGACACAAGACAAAAGTCAATCGATTCTAATTCGCGTCGAGTTCACGCTATTCATTGTCGCGTTTCCAATGTTTGATAAGCAAAGCAAAGTTTGATTGTCATATTAGTTCCGATCATTACTTTACCCACCAACCATTTCTCTATTCACAAAAGCCATATGAGCTCGTAGTTCACCTGCGAGAACTTCGAGCACCTGTCCTTTGAAGGAGAAAGCGCTATGCGTGGCTAGCGCTGTTTCGCTCACTTCAATCTAAAGTTCCACTTACCAACGACCTTTACCTTAACGAGCGCTATGAGCTCAGATTGCCAGGGAGGCGCTCGAGCACCTCTTTGAAGGAGAGGGCGCTATACGTGGCTAGCGCTGTTCCGCTCACTTCAATCTAAAGTTCCACTTACCAACGATTTCTCTATTCAACAACGTCATAAGCTCGAAGTCTGCCTGCGTAGCGTACCTACAGCTCGGGTACTTTAACTTTGAAGGTGAGTGCGGTATACAAGTGCATAGCGCTGTCCCACTCACTCCAATATGAAGTCCCACTTACCAACTACCTTTACGTTAACGAGCGCTGAGCTCAAATTGCCTGCGAGGCGCTCGAGCACCTCTTCGAAGGAGAGGGCGCTATACGTGGCTAGCGCTGTTCCACTCACTTCAATCTTAAGTTCCACTTACCAACGATTTCTCTATTCACCAACGCCATACGCTCGAAGTCTGCCTGCGTGGCGTACCTACAGCTCGGGTACTTTAACTTTGAAGGTCAGTGCGGTATACAAGTGCATAGCGCTGTCCCACTCACTCCAACATGAACTCCCACTTAACAACAACGAGCGAGAGTTATGTTAACGAGCGCTATGAGCTCAAATTGCCTGCGAGGCGCTCGAGCACCTCTTCGAAGGAGAAGGAGCTATACGTGGCTAGCGCGGTCCCGCTCACTTATTAAAGTTTATATAAAGTTCCACTTACCAACGATTTCTCTATTCACCAACGCCATAAGCTCGAAGTCCGCTTGCGTGGCATGCAATTCAGGAACCTTTCCTTTGAAGGAGTTGGCGCAGAAACTTAAGGAGCGATGGCAGAAGTTGCCCAGATTGTTGAGGAGCTCTGAGTTGTTCCTGGAGATGAATATACTCGTAGGTACAGTCAAGGTCAAATCGATATAATTACAAATTCTTAATTTTTTTGTGACGGTTTATTGCAGCAACTTGCCTAAATAAAAATGTTTTGTTAAATAATCTTACCTTGTACCAAGTTCTACCCAACTAAAGCTAGAATCGGAGCTCTCTGGTCGAATGCTGGCCAGGTAGAATCGCCACACGTCAGATGGAATTCCTGTGTCCTGTACAAGAAACAAAAAGGAAACGTTACCCTCTCAAATTGTATTAAGGTATTTAAAAACTAGAAGTTCCAAATTAAAGGGTATTAAGCATAATAATCTGCTGACAATACCACAATATTTAGAATTAAGAAAACGGGATACAATTCTCCGTTTTGGGCGAGACTTGTATTTCCACAGTCGGCTCGATACGCTAACGCGGTCGAGAAGTAAATATCAAATATGACAAGGTTAAATTTATACTAAGCCTTCTGAAACGGTTTCAACTTTTGGAAAGAAGATTTATATAATATTGAAATTAAACACTTTAGAATGGATTAATCGCGTTTATTCACACCATGACCCTACGTTTCGAGCCCTTTATAGCACTCGTTTTCGCAGGGTTAAGATGATGACTGAGAGAACGCGAATTCTCCCCGTCAATCAAAAAACTAACGTGAGCTGGTAGTCCAGAGTCGCGGGTTCGAGTCACGCCCGAGGTTATAAATTTTTCCACTTTTCCTTTCTTTCTAAGAAACTATATTTTCTCAATGTATTTGTAGCGGTACAGAATTGTATAATTACCTGAGCATCTGTCCCGAAAACACCCACTCCTCTAGACTTTGAGAATTTGCCTTCTTCATAGTTTAGATATTCTGAAATAATACCATTTTATTTATAACTTATTTATTTCAAACTTTATTGTATGTAAAAAGTACAAAAGGCGGACTTAATCCATTTGCGCATTTGTTACCAGTCAACCATAGGGCTAAACAGAATTCATTAAGGTGCGTGCAATGAGAAAAAAACAATTATGCAACTTAGGATAAAAGCAAATTACAAAACTTTAATGTAAATTATAACATCTTGGATAATTTTATAATAAATTACTGATAACACAACACAACACTCACGTACACTCCCCACGTATGGGTACGCTCGCCAACGTACCCGCGCATGGTACTCAACGCTTGATAATGGAATCCTAAGATCTCCGAAACATTTCACGCGCAGTGACTAAAAATAGTGTTACCCGTAATTTATTATAACATTAATCTGTCTCACGATAGTTTAAATTCCAAAATACCA
The DNA here is from genome assembly GCA_949128165.1 of Lathronympha strigana. Classification (NCBI taxonomy): domain Eukaryota; kingdom Metazoa; phylum Arthropoda; class Insecta; order Lepidoptera; family Tortricidae; genus Lathronympha; species Lathronympha strigana. The sequence goes on along the minus strand of OX421926.1, from coordinate 6,833,111 downwards.
TTACAATAAAAATACAATACAAATACTCTTTATTGTTCACCAAAGAGGAAATAAAAACAATATAAATTAAACACTAAAATATAAACACTGGTAGACAACAGGCAGTCTTATTGCTTATTGCTTAACCACCACTATTATCAACCATTATTTAGGGAATGGGGAGGGAACGGATATATTGTGAAACTGAAAGGATTCGACTTGTATAATGTTTTTAATGCCGTAAGCTAGAATTATATAATAAACATACCTGTGGCGAAGATGTGGTCAACGAGCACATGGCCCTGGTTCGCAGCCAAAATGGCGGTGGGGAACATTATGGCGTGGAACGGAACGTTGTCTTTCGCCATGAATTGATACAGTTTCACCTGAAGTATAACAAGTGTTACAAATTGAAAGAGATGTCACTACAGAAAAAGTGACCAAGTGAGCAGGGCTGGGATCGAACCAGCGATCTCCTGCTTTCCCGGCAGACGCCCTAACTATAATTTATATAATTATAATTTATATGTAGTAGTGTGACTTTAAAAAAATCATCAATCAAAACATTTATTAAATTTAATAAATGTTTTGATTCGTGCTTTACAATTATATAACAAATGTTATTGTAGGAGTAAATCAACAATTCCATACGGTCTCCTGGGTTACTCTTATGCTTTGGGCATTTCCAAAAATAGGGTACCATTACCTTTTTTTTTATATATAGGCAGTTTTGGGTTTTTTATAACCAGAATCAGGAGTACTATTGATATAAAAAGAAAAAGAGTGTCCGGTTTTTTTTTTGTCAGTTTCGTACGCATTTTTTCATACATTTTGTATGGGTTGTTACAAAACTGTCATTTTTTTTTAATATGGAACACAGAGAAATGGTGCACTTGTTTCTGAAAATGCCCTTTTATGGCATGTAACTTCACAATAATACTAACGACATGTACCCATTACACCTGAATGTTCTTGCAAGTTATTACGTTTTTGTGAAGTCGCTGAACAAACGTTGCTCGGGTTGGGGAGTACTGTCTACGATTAAATTGCTCCTATTACAGGAAACACCCGGTATATAATTACTTTTTTATTGCTCCATCATTTTATAAAAAAAAGTTCAAAAAGGCTGTTACAATTTTGAGTAGCTAAGATAAAAATATTCTTCTTTTTATTGGTTATTATGTAACTTAAAATTTTATTCAGTTTTAGCTATTGCGAGGTTTCCTACTACTAAATGAATAGCAAAGTATTTACGTGAATATCTTTATCCGGCTTCCACCATTTCTCGTAGTCTTTGGTTAAACACTGCGTTATGCTCCAGTAGCCAATCGGAGCGTCGAACCACACGTAGAACACCTGTAACAAATACATTCATGATAATTATCGTCAATTTTTATTGTTTGTTTTAGAAAAACCATTCTTTAAAAATTTGTGTTTTTTTATTTGTTCTCTAATCAGAATCGCGAGCTCTTTCAATCCTAGTAGGACAAAAAAATTGTCCCTAGATTTGTTTTCCATTTCGCCACCATCATTTCATAGATTTCGTATGGCGATAGCGCAATGGAAAGTTTGAAAAGTGTATGGAAAATTAAGGACACTCTTTTTCTCCTACTAGGATTGAAAGAGCTCGCGAATCTGAGTAGAATAGAGATAAATGTTTCCAATTTAGCAACCGTAGTGCACAAGTTTGCGGAACATTCGGGATCAACATGCGGGATTTGGCTATATGTATAATGCGGGACAGCTTTTCCGGCCTAAATATGTAATGGCGACACCACACATCGGCTGTTTGCGTTTTGCCTCTCGCTCGCACCGAATCAAAATTTAACTAGTGCGAGCGAGAGGCAAAACGCAAATACCCGCAGTGTAGAGCTACCCTAAGGTGTATCGACTGTCAACTTATAAAAAGGCATACAAAAAATGACATGGTTAACTTTCTTAGCTTTTATTGTATATTAGCATCGCGGTAAATTCAAATTCAACGCAAGCACTCTGAGTCACGTTCATAAATCGTTCTTTTTTTTGTGCTATTATCTAGTGTAGCCTGAAAACGGGACAATCGGCGTCCCGCGCGGCCCCTTTGCGGGACGCGTCGTCAAGACCCCAGAAACGGGGCGACTCGCGTATAGCGGAACGGTTAGCAACCCTACCTAGAACCCTTTTAGTTTCGTCTAGTCCGTCCGTATGTCACAGTGGTTTTACTCAAAATATTTTTAGGAAGGACATCCCATACATGCAAATAAATGTAAAAAAAAGTTTGGCAAATATGTAGGTACTTCTGGCACATCATCTGATAGGTCTTTTTAAATAAAGGTTTTTCGCTTTAACTTTTGAACGGAACTCCCAAAAAATGTGAATAAAAAAACAATAGGATATCAGACGAACTCCCCACGAAAATTAATTTTGAACATATTTGGTCAAGCCGTTTTAGAGTTTTTGCCAAAAAACCATTTTTTTACAAAAGGACGTAGGTGCCTTTATATTTTTAAGCACTTACGTCTTTTTGCTTGCACCTTTTTTTCGACGTATTAAGGAACCCTCAATTATGCGTCCTTCAACACGCACTTAACCGGTTTCCTACACCCACCTTATTAGCAAAGTCACGTGTATAAATATCTACATATACACTTCGGAACTTATAACAGGGGAAAAAGGTTCAAATTTGAATACAGCTGCATATATATTTATGAAGCCGACCGTACCAGTGCTAATCATTATGATTTTAACCGACTAAGTTTATCGATATCGATAAAAAGCAATTTTTAACTATCACTATAATAACATTCATAAGTCATAATTAATGTCTACGATGTTTACGGGAGGAAAGTGGTGAAATTCTTAACCCGTCACGGGTCACCTTAGGCCCACTTGCACCACCCAGGGTTAGCCGCTAACCCGGCGGTGAGCTGTCAAATCCCATACAAAAAAACGCTTAACTCCGGTTTATGTGGCTAACCTCGGGTGGTGCAAGTGGCCCTTAGTCACCTACCTTGTTAGTGAACCCCTCGACCGGCACAGGGACCCCCCACTTCAAGTCCCTGGTGACGGCGCGCGCCCGCAGCGGTTCCCGCATCCACGAGCGGGCGACCGCGCGGGCGGTGGGCGACCACCCATTCTCCACTTTTTGACACCATGAACGCAGCACGGGTTCCAACTGAAAACATTAGTAGATTGTTACTATCAAACCGCGATGAGAAAGGGAATCGAGAGTACCGGTAGCACAACACTACTTAAAAATTAATAATAGTAGTTTTTCTACTCCAGCACTTCTATCTGTCAATAAGATGACTGACAGCGATATTTAAAAAGTATACATTATAACGTTGTCTGTGGTATTCCATAAGAACACTGCTCCTATGGATTTTCATACAATATATGAGCACCATTTTTTTTTAATTTCTATAGTGGGCACAACATCTTCACTATTCTGCCACGTTTCTAGATTTTGCTTTTTACGTCATTTTAGCTGTCGTAGAAAAACTAGGGTATGCAACAGCTCATAATTGGTTCTTAAAACTCTTATTATATCACTGTTGCATAAACTACTATAGGAATTTTTCTACTCCAGCACTTCTATCTGTCAATTAGATGACTGACAGCGATATTTAAAAAGTATTTATTATAACGTTGTCTATGGTATTCCATAAGAACACTGCTCCTATGGATTTTCATACAATATATTAGCACTGTTGTTGTTTTTTTTTTAATTTCTATAGTGGGCACAACATATTCCCTATTCTGCCACGTTTCAATATTTTGGTTTTTACGCTATTTTAGCTGTCGTAGAAAAACTAGGGTATGCAACAGCTCATAATTGGTTCTTAAAACTCTCGGGTCTATTATTACAAAACTCGGCGTCGCCTCGTTTTGTAACGGTAACCCTCAAGTTTTAAGAACCCTTATTATATCACTGTTGCATAAACTACTATAATATTAGTAGTTTATGCAACAGTGATATAATAAGGGTTCTTAAAGTTTGAGTCGCCGTTACAAAACGAGACGAACTCGAGATTTGTAATAATAGACCCGAGAGTTTTAAGAACCAAGTATGAGTCGTTTTTGGGGAATTGTATTAAATTCTATAATAAGATACCTAAAAATATTACTGAGCTTACAGACACTAAATTCAAAACTGTTGTAAAAAAAACCCTGATTTCGAGAGCATATTACAAAATTAATGATTATATCAACGATAGGGATGTCTGGCAATAGTAGGTGCTTATTTGAAAATGTTTGTTGTTGCTGGTCATGCTCTGAATTATTATTGCATGTTAGATTTATGATGTAATGTTATGCAAAGATGTGTCCCGCCGAGTTTCTTGCCGGTGCCATTTATTTTTAACTCGACGTTCAAAAGTGCATAGTAATTTGCCTACTTGAAGAATAAATTATTTTATTTATTTATTTATTTTATGTTGCATACGCTAGTTTTTCTACGACAGCTAAAATAGCGAAAAAAGCAAAATCTCGAAAGGTGGCAGAATGTGGAAGATGTCACATGCCCACTAAAGAAATAGAAAAACAACAACAGTGCTCATATGTTATATGAAAATCCATAGAAGCAGTGTTCTTATGGAATACCATAGACAACGTTATAATGTGTACTTTTTTAATATCGCTGTCAGTCATCTAATTATCAGATAGAAGTGCTGGAGTAGAATAAAACTGTATTTACAAAAAAAGCATCTCATGGCAATCCGCATTTATAACCATCTTCCAATGGGCTTGAAAGCGCTCATCATATCATCATCATATGATCATATCATCATCATAAGACGTCCCCTGCTGAACATAGGCCTCCCATTTGGACCTCCATATGTACCGGTTGGAAGCGACCTGCATCCAGCGTCTCCCGGTGACCTTCATAAGGTCATCTGTCCATCTTGTGGGTGGACGTCCCACGCTGCGTTTGCCAAGGCGTGGTCTCCACTCAAGCACTTTTCGCCTGCCCATTGCCACTTCAGCTTGCTAATCCTATGTCGGTGACATTAGTTCGTCTACGGATCTCCTCATTTTTGATTCGATCACGTAGAGAAACTCCGAGCATAGCCCTCTCCATAGCTCGTTGAGCGACTTTGAGTTTTGAGATGAGGCCGATAGTAAAAGCGCAAACGTAAACTCAAGAACAGTCTTCATATATTTATTTTCCCCTCACTAGCTCGGAAAGCGCTGTTTTGTCCTTTAAAACTAGCGTGGAAAAACGCATTTTATCCACATGTGGGGCAAAGTAATCTTATTCCTATCACTCACCACCAGTCCAGTATAAGTGAGTCCTATATGCCCATAGTGAGTGCTATATGTCCTATATGCGCAAACGGAGGTCACACCTAAAATTGGTCAAGTCTTATCCCGCACTTGGTAAGCTGTTGGCAATATCTTAGTACCAGGAGCGTAGGTATACTCTATGACAAATTGTGAAATTGAATTTTGATGGTTTCACTTAAGTACATGTGGATAAGATTTGTAATCGTATGTAGTCTGTATTTCCCTCGCAATAGTGAGGGGAAAAGTGTTGTATTACACTCGGCGGCAAAGTTTGTTCAACTCTCGTGCCTTGAGACCCTCGTAAAGCTCAAGATTCCAGTTATTGAACCACTCGCTACGCTCGTGGCTCAATTCTGGAATCTTTCGCTTGCTCGGGTCCCAATATAAGCCCGAGAGTTAAACAACAACTTTGCCCCCTTGTATAATAAATAACTATTGTCAGGTCTCACCTGTGGCAGCTCTATGAACAGTTGCTCGCTTGGCCGCACGACGGGCGTGGCGTTGCATATCTTGCAGCGCGGGTTTATCAGCTCTATCGCGTTGACAAGCTTCCCGCACTTGTCACATTGGTCGCCTCTCGCATCCTCGTATAAACAGCCGGGGTGTGGACAGGTGCCTTCTACAAACCTGAATAAATATGATAATATATGAAAGAAGCATTCCGTTAGCTGTCATTCAAACACATTTGTATCTTTCGGCGTTCTAAATTGAACATTATTTGGTGATCAACTGATCATATAATTTGAACTTTCGTGAGTCATACTGATATTAAATTGCAACGGTTAACAACTACGTATTTTTATCACAATAGGCGTGACATGTTTCGACTGCATCGGGCAGTCATCGTCGGACAGACAAGAGTGGTGTTGTCACCTTCGCGGCTCGGGCATCATTGCCCGAGACCGGCGTAGGTAACGGGTCGCGCGCGAAGTCGTTGCGGGAGTGATAAAAATACGTGAGTGTTAACCGTTGTAATTTAATATTATTTGGTGATGTTTCTGCGTTTAATTATTTAACAACAAATCATTTTCCGTTTTAAACAAGACGTCGCACGCTGTCCGCGGTCAGAAGTTCGCGACGAGAAATAAATCACTTTTGACCTAATTTTGCCACGCGAGGTTCACGCACTTTTTTGTTTTATTTACATATAATTCTGTAGTACAGCATTTGCTCTAACAAACGGTGCTTGTCTCCTGGTTGACTGCACAGAATAACAAAAAAAACCGGCAAAAAAGTCGGACGCGCACGAACGGTTCGTACCATTATTCTCTTTAAAACGGCAAAAAAAACACGTTTGTTGTATGGGAGACCCCTTAAATAACTATTTTATTTTAATTTAATTATTTACTTTTTAAGTGAATATATAACTAAATAGTCTGTGAATATTTCAATGGTCTACCTGTTACCGTTATCAATACCGAGCAAAAACGAGCAAAAAATACACGATTGTTGTATGAGAGCCCCATTAAATATTTATTTAATTCTGTTTTTTAATATTTATTGTTATAGCGGCAACAGAAATACATCATCTGTGAAAATTTCAACCGTCTAACAATCACGGTTCATGAGATACAGCCTGGTGACAGCCGGACGGACAGCGAAGTCTTAGTCCCCGTCCCACCTATAAGACGGGTCAGAACAAGTCAAAAAGAAAACTTTACCTGTCAGCTAAGAACTTGTCACACTTCTCGCAGTGCAGCTGATCAACAACTTGTGAACTGATGAAGCCATTTTCTTTCACTTGCAGGAACAATTTTTGAACTATTCTGTAAAAAGAAAAAAAAATGAGTGAATCAACTATATCTTGTTGTTATTCTGTACCGTCAGCTAGGTGACTATGCAGCATAGTTTGTGTTCAGGCATAAACAAAACACAAGTATCTTCTATGCATTTCAAATAGCGCGGGAAGACGCCGTGCTTGTGACGACCGCGCGACAGTGGCGCTACAATCCGTCCGTGGCGAGAAGAGGAACTAGTTGCAAAACAAACGAGAGTGCGATCGGCACGAATGGGAGCTACCGTATTGTCGCTCACCAGGCGGCGCCACTCATGCGTGGGTCCTGTGTTAGTATGAGAGAATTGTCAAAGTGACGTTTGTAATGTTCCCGCGGGACCCACGTTCCACTAGCGCCCCTAGCGGAAAATCGACTCGCGGTAGTCCTTATTCAATGGCGCGTCTAAAATAAAATAAGTTAAAGAGATATTAATCATTAACGGACGGTGTGAATTATTTTAAGTGAACTAGCAACCATCAAGGACCAAGTGTAGTGATATTAACAGGAAGGGCCAGCCTGGGTGGCTGACCTGGTCATCCTAATCACACGAGGCGGTTAGCGACACGAAGGTACTGTGCTATTTGTTTGTATAGCTGATGCTGTCTAAATGTCTGAACACGGGGTTAGATAGGTATAGGTTTCATTTCTTATTTGTTTGTACTTAAACAGTTTGTTAGAAAAACGTAGTATTATCGACTGACATAGTCCATAATGTAAAGGGAATAATACTACCAAAAAAACATGTTTTGTGGATTTGAATACCATACAACCGTGAATTTTCGAACAAAGACTGGGAGAACACGGTTCGCTGGCGTGAATACATAACTGCACTCACTGTGTGTGGTCGGGTGTGCTCGTCCGTCCGAAGTTGTCGAAGCCGATATCGAACCACCGATACACCGCGTTGTGTATTTCGAAATATTTGTCGCAGATCTGCTTTGGTGTCACACCTTCTTGTAGGGCCTGTGAATTAAAAAATAAATATATAAATCGCAACTTTTTTTTTTACTAGTGGTTCGTTCCGAACGTGAACTTACGATATCTCGGAAACCTGACCGATTTCAACTAAAATTCCATTTTTTTCATTTTCAAACATACACACATGTATGTAAACATACATTTAACGGCCTCCTAGCCCAGTAGCACCTAGCGCAGCAGCAGGAGGTCCCGGGTTCGAATCCAGGTCAGGGCATTTATTTGTGTGTGTTGTGTGTGGGCAGATATTTGTGGCTGAGTTATGGATGTTTTCTATGTATTTAATTATTTATATATGTATCTATCTATTATATATGGCGTCGTCTAGTACCCACAACACAAGCCTTATTGAGCTTACCGTGGGACTAGGTCGATTTGTGTAAGATTGTCCTATAATATTTATTTATATTTATATATGTACAGTCAACCAATGGGAACCCTAGTCACTGTAGGACTATGTCATCGTGACGCTATAAATCAGATTGTAAGAAATCTTTTTTTTTATACTACGACGATGACAAACAAGCATACGGCCCGCCTAATGGTAAGCGGTCACCGTAGCCTATGGACGCTTGCAACACCAGGGGTGTTACATGCGCGTTGCCTACCCTTTTAAAAAAAAGGAGGATTGGATGGATTCGCTGTGTTGACAGCCAAAGGGGCAAGCTTTGCTCCGTGGGTTCCCCTTCCTCTTGGAGCTCTGGCCACCTTACTCACCAACAGAAATACAACACTATGAGTAGAGTCTAGTGTTATTAAACTGCGGTTTTCTACGGTTTCAATTGGGTGACTGTAGTATCGCGGTCAAAATTACACAAACTCGTACTATATTCGTACTTAGACTCACGAGCTCTTTTGATCCTAATAAGAGAAAAAAAGAGTGCCATTTTTTCCATTCCGTTCCAATTGTTTCAAAACTGTTTAAAAAAATAGTAACGGAATGGAGAAAATTTTGACACCTTTTTTGCCGTAGTTTTTTTTTCCTAGATTGGAATCTGTCATTCGGACTAGGAAAAATATTAATAATAACCTATACCTTCAAATATATTTTTTTTGGATCTCTTCTCGCGAAGTGGAAGAACTTACTCGCTCGTTCGAAAAGGGCGTAAGTGCCTTGATATCTTCAAAGCACTTACGCTCTTTTACTTGCACGATATTCTTATTGTATAAAAGTACGGAACCCTCCATTATGCGTGGTCCGACACGCACTTGGCCGGTTTATTATTAACGAGCTATCCGCCCCGGCTTCGCACGGGTTATTATTATACCTATAAACCTACCTCTTGATTCACTCTATGTATTTAAAAAAAAAACGCATCAAAATCCGTGGTGTAGTTTTAAAGATTTAAGCATGCATACAGTCGCCATCAGATATATCGGGGCGTCCGAGGTGTTCACAAATATCTGAACACGGCTCTATTGTCAAGACGTTAGAGTGCTTGTTCAGATATTTTGAACGCCTCGGACGCTCCGATGTAACTGATGGCGACTGTACATAGATACAGACAGAGGAAAGCGTACTGATAACTATGTAGTGATATTACTTACTTTGGTTTCCGTGGCTGTCCCGTATTCGTCAGTGCCGCATATAAATAGCGTATTATAGTCACACGATCTGCAATACCTGTGAACCAAAATGGAAAATGAAAAATGATTTGTTTCCCACCGTAGTGGTAAAAAAAACAACATATAGTATGAATTGAAAAAATACTATAAATTGAAATGTGAGCAAGGCCCCCAATGCCCAGGGCTGGGATCGAACCAGCGACCTCCTGCTTTCGCCGTAAATTCTAATTCGCGCTTTAGAATTGTACATGATTATTTTTTTTTAATATATGAGTTCAAACTAAGCACGGCGGAGTAAAGCTTCCTTCCCCGCTCCAAATGCTTACCTAGCGAATATGTCCGCTGAGAGTACGCAGCCAATTATATTTCCCAAATGCGGGACGTTGTTAACGTACGGAAGGGCGGATGTGATCAACACATTCCTTCTGTCATTCACTGGCATTCTGAAACAGAAGTTTTTTTATTATACAATTACATACTATACGTAGGCTAAACGACAAAGAAAAACTAATTAGTCCGTCTGTTAGATTATTAAAAAATATTCGACATGTATTTTTTCTTTTGTTCGTCAAATGAAAAACGACGGAAATACAGCGCTTTAAAGTTTCGCGTGACGTCACAATTGAGTACAATTCTTACTCACAGGTGACGTCACCGGCCCCCACCACGGAACTTTGACGCTCTTCATATTCGTCAATTTTAGTTATCTTGAAAAAGGAAAAAATGCGTGTCTAATAATTATGGATAATCTTTCTGACGGACTAATTACAATAATAGTTTTTCAACCTAGTCGTCATCCCTATTGTATTGTATTATTCCAAATTTTATTCGTATTTTATTTTGACGTGGGGGGACCTTTTACATCTCCCACACTTAATTTATTTTTAACTATAGAGACTATACATCTCTTGCACATATTACACATTTATTTTAATATTCTTTACCCAGGTTTTGGCTGTTGTATTATCAACATTTAGATTATAATTTTACTTCTATATATTGTAAATGTTTGTACATGCAAATGCTTTACTGTAATGCTTATTGACTGTGTAAAAGTGCCCTTGAGGCCTACTTGCAGAATAAATTTTTGAATTTTGATTTTGAGTTTTGAATTTTGAATTTTGTAGAACAAAATAGTAGAATAAAGAGTGGGATTTTTTTAACACGTCTAACACGTCAATTGGGGGGGTGATTTTACTTTATTTCGCCCCTTAATTGTGAGTTACCATTGGATAGGTATTTGAAAAACAATAGTGAGGCAAATATTTTTTGATAAAGTAAATATTTTCTGCAATGTTCGCTACAGGAATTTAAAAAAAGTTAGTGTGTAGACAGACTTACGCGAATTTATAGTTTTTTAGCGGTGCACCGACTCAGGCCATGTTGCTAGCTCTCTTTAGCACCATCTAGCTATTTCTTTCGGTGTGAACTGTTCGTTAGTGTGAGGGAGACAGACTTACGCGAATTTATCCGGTTTGAGCGGCGCTTGTAACCGACTCAGGCCATGTTGCCAGCTCTCTTTGGCGTTGGCTAATTCTTCTTCTGTGGGACCTGGGACTAGTGCTGGTCCTTCCATGGGGGTCCTATACAGAAAAACAAAAATAATAAAAATGATTGATCACAAAAACACATTTTAATAAATTGTACCTTTATCATTTTACATATTATCAAAAATCGAGAAAATCGCATTTCATTGTCGGTAAAAAAGGTACACTGGTTTACTGGTACACACAATGTAGAATATAGGACGTGTAAAAATACGAACGTTCCATTAAGAATATAATTGCCTTTTAAAACTTTAGCTATCAATTGTGCCTTTACATACCCAACAGGCGACGCCAGGCTGGCTAGCTGAGGAGCGCCCAACGCCGAGACGGGAGCAAAAGGCTTGTTTGCTGATCCACCCCACTGCTGGACTGCTTCCTAAAAATGCATCGAATGAAGCATTATTTAGAGGGACCGTGTGAGGAATCCTTGTTGACACAACCTTAATAGTACATACATTACTGCAGAGGCCGTGAAGAGATTGCAGGACGAGTTTGTGGTAGACGGATTAAACAAGTCCTGCAATCTCTCTTCCGGCCGAGGCTTGTATAGTGCTTTTCTCAAACATTGTGAGGAAATATTAAAATAAAAATAACTACTAGGTAGGTAAATAGTTAATAAGGAAAAAAATTTTATTTGCCACCTTTTTTTTAAATGCCATTTGAATGAGCTATTCGAGCACCATGTTTAACCGCACAAAAATATACATAGAAACATAGAATTTGTTTTTTTTAATGTCGCAAGTATCTAGTGGTCGTTGGCTGTATGTAATTTTTCCTTTGTCAGTTTAGTGTTAGTACGCAAATTAAAAAGTTAGAGCAGCGGACAATAATGTTTCGCTCATACTTACGCCATACATTACTTCACGGCCGCCGGCCAAGAAGTAAATGGGGGGAGCCGTAAACAAGAAACTTCACGTCTTCATTTCGTGACATAAATGCATACATTTACAATCATTTTAACTATAAAACTCTCGTGAGACTCGAACATATTAAATAATATTTAAAACGGGTCACTCACGTAATTTAGTCGATTTTCGCTCGACATGTTTCGTTCTTTACGAAGAACGTCATCAGGAGCGCCCACTCTGTCGCGAGTGGGCGCTCCTGATGACGTTCTTCGTAAAGAACGAAACATGTCGAGCGAAAATCGACTAAATTACGTGAGTGACCCGTTTTAAATATTATTTAATATTTACAATCATGTTTGAGAAAAGTTTTTTTTTCTACACCAGCACTTCTATGTGTCAATTAGACACTGCTCCTATGGATTTTCATACAATATATGAGCACTGTTGTTTTTTTTAATTTCTAGTGTGGGCACAACATCTTCCCTATTCTGCCACATTTCTAGATTTTGCTTATTACGCTATTTTAGCTGTTGTAGAAAAACTAGCGTATGCAACAGGTGATAATTGGTTCTTAAAACTCTCGGCTCTAACGGCGACCCTCAAGTTTTAAGAACCCTTAGTTGCAATTTAAAAATAAGTTGATATAAAAAATCAGATGTTAAACATAGAATTTTTTTTTTAATATACCTGAACAGCTTTTGCCTGTGCGATGTCAGCATACCACCGCAACACATTCTTGTATGGCGTCAAATACGATTTTAAGGCTTCGCTGTGGTACAAGGGGTACAGGGTGCTCCATAACGATATGTCAGCCGCTGACAGCATGTCCTGAAATTAACATAAGATATTCAACCCTTCAAGTTGAATCTTATACGAGTGAATCGTGTACGTAACCTCTGCTGTGACAGTGACCAACGAATAACGGAACAATTTATCTGACAATAACAATTTGACTTTGACAATAATATTAAAAAATAAATTATTATGTACTAAAGTTGAAATAAAATCACGTTTAATAACACATCACCTGTTACAGAAATTTAATGATCGAGTCCATCAGCAATTGTCTTATATGGATACGACTGTGTTGAATTTTACAAGCAACAATCTATACAGTAGCATGTTTTCTAAATTAATTGTAGAATTTGAAAAAACTTTCCCAGTGAAGATTATCCGAGTTAAACACAAGTTCAAGTTTAGTGACTGGGCTACCGCTGGTATTTTTAAAAGTAGAGACAAATTGTTTGAGCTCTATGAACTTAAAAATATAATTCAAACAGAGAAATTTGCAGAATACGTTCGATGCTACTCAAAAACATTTAGGAAAGTATGTTCGGCAGCTAAGTCAAACTTTATCAATAATAAGATTAGAACTGCTAGTAACAAAGTAAAAACCATTTGGAATGTAATTAACCAGGAAACCGGAAAAGTCAAGCACTTGGATAAAGAATTTACATTGAGTACCTTGAATGGAGAAATCAGTTCTGACTCGGAAGTGGCCCAGGAATTCGAATCTTTTTTTACAAACATTCCAGTCAAAGCTACTGAGGGCCTAAATTCATCTTCTGGTAAAGCCAAGGAATTGCTTAATATGCACGTAGACCAATGTGAGGCTACATTTAAATTTGAATATGTCAGTCCTGAAGCCATTGTGAAAACGTTTAAACAAATAAAAGTGAAATCTACTGAAGACGTGTGGGGCATGTCTGTAAAGGCTTGTACTGCAATTATAGTTACAGTAGCTCCGTATTTGACCCTGATTTTTAATAAATGTGTAGACGAAGGCAAGTTTCCTGACCTAATGAAGGCAAGTAAAGTGATACCGCTCTTGAAAACCGGTGACGCCAAAGACCCTGGTAACTATAGACCAATTTCTGTCTTACCGGTACTTAGTAAAATATTTGAGAAAGTAGTAGCAACGCAAATTATGAAACATTTTATTGGAAATAATTTGTTTCATTCTCAACAATATGGCTTCACCAAAGGGAGCTCTACCACAGATGCAGGAATAAATTTAATTAAAATCGTTTATGAAGCATGGGAGGAAAAGAAGGATGCGGTCGCTATCTTTTGTGACTTATCAAAGGCATTTGATTGTGTTGATCATCTTACTTTACTAACCAAATTAAGTCACTACGGAATTAAAGACACAGCTCTAGAATTAATAAAATCTTACTTATCCAACAGAATCCAAAAGGTACTGGTAAACGAAGCTAGGTCACTAGGGTCTGAGGTTAGAATGGGGGTTCCCCAAGGATCAATATTGGGTCCTCTTCTTTTTCTAGTATACATAAATGACCTTCCATTCATGGCAGAAAAGCTAACTAAAATAGTACTTTTCGCAGATGATACTTCATTTATTTTTAAAGTCAACAGATCTTCTCAAGATATAAGTAACATAAATAATGCACTACAAATAACTCATGAATGGTTTACAGCTAACAACCTTGTTTTAAATACAAACAAAACTAAGTATGTACATTTCAAATTACCTAATGTTAAACATTACATTCAAGGTCTACATACAAATAATGAAAATTTAGAAAGCGCTGAAAATATAGTTTTTTTGGGGATCACTTTAGATTCAAAACTTCAATGGGGACCCCACATAGCAGCTCTTTCAAAAAAGTTAAGTTCAGCTGCGTACGCTGTAAAAAGGATGAGACTGCTTGCAGACGTAAAAACCGCAAGGATGGTTTACTTTGCTTATTTTCATAGTGTCATGTGCTACGGTATATTGCTATGGGGTAGAGCTGCCGATATTGAGGCTATATTTATCTTACAAAAGAGTGCAATTCGGGGGATATATAACTTAAAAAGACGGGATTCTCTAAGAGACTTTTTTAAAACTACTGGAATTATGACCGTGCCCAGTCAATATATTTACGAAAACATCATGCATGTAAGAAAGAACCAAGCGCTATTTTGTAGAGGATGTGATATTCATCAAATAAATACCAGAAATAAATTTAAATTGTTAGCAGCAAAATCTAGGTTAAGTAAAGTCAAAAACTCTTTTGTGGGTCTTTGTACCCGTTATTACAATAAGCTACCTGATTATATTTTAAGCATGTCAGAAAATAAATTTAAGGCGTTAGTTAAGCAAAATTTAACAAAGAGAGCATATTATAGATTGGACGAATATTTAACAGATGACGATATATGGGTAAATTCAACAAATAATGTAATTTAGCTTCTTTTTTGTATAAAATTTGTAATGTACTTAATGTAACTAATTGTAATGTCTATAATTTAATGAGTAAATATATAAAATGTATAATTAGTAAAACTATTTATAAATGATAATGAACTGGTAATGTTACAAATAATTTATGTAAGCTAAGACGTTCAAAAAGTATTCTGTATGAATTTATTTTGAATAAATAATTATGACTAATTATGACTATATTGTTTTCCTGCATAGTGACGTCATACCACAGATAATCAATGGCTGACATCGTTTTCGCCGGATTACGTAAAAGTAAACTTTAAAAATATTTTTCTGCCTTCCGGCCGGCAAGTAGCCACTTGCAGGCCGCTACGCTAAACAAATGCGCCGCTTGCCGACTGCGTCGAGCAGAAAAATAGTGTACTGACCTTGGCCAGTAAATAAGAAAGCCTCAGATCACATGTTTGTCGACCTCAGCTTCGCTTCGGCCGAAAATTACACGTGATCTGAGACATTTCTTACTTTACAGGCCTCGGTACGTAATCTACTATTTTGCAGTTTTCCACGGCATAATGAAATATGGATATATGTTTTTCTCTTAATTGGTCATTCATTAAAAATAAAGACTAACATCAAAAAAGGATAAGTAGTCATTTGTTTACCGGGAGGTATTGGTTTTTTTTTATTTGACGAACACAAGAAAAAATACGTGTACTAATTACATGGGCAGTTTATGAATGAATTCATTCATAAATTGCCCTCTGTGTGAGGGCTCCCATTCCTAAAACACCACGTACCTTGCGTACAAAGCAACGCGTCAAATTTCGAAATCAATAAAAACACGGTGTGTTATACATAGCTAGTTCTAGTATAGGTTGCTCAACTTACACCAAACAGGTATTTCTTGGCAGCGACGATGGCCTCGACGTGTTGTAACAGCGCGTCCAGCGCTTGTCTGAGATCAGCCGGGACCGTTTTCGCCGAGAGAACTGCCGACACAGCGGGCTGTAGTCTCGTCGCCTCCCATTCTTGCATCTGCTGGCTGAAACATACAGTTTTCAGAATGCCTGCCTCGTGTTTTTAGACGACCTCGCTATTCAGCCGTCCAAGTTCAAATCGATGGCGATAACGACATATACAGGTGTAACAAAAGTTCCGAACGATATTTCAGCTTATAATGTCAATGACCATGAGTGCGGTGGAAGTGATAAAATTCGAAATAAAAAAAAATCACTTAGTATGAATGTTTTATTTTTGGTGGTAGGGCACAGCGCAACGAATGTGCTCCAATCTGGAGCAGAGCCAATCTGTGCGCATGTAGGCGTCTATGGCCTACATGCACCGCTTACTATTGTGCGGGTTGTATGCTTGTTTGCCGACAACATATCATTTATAAATAAAAACATCATTATTTCCCCGTAGGATCATGGTGTTAATAAACGCGATTAATCCGTTCTAAAGTGTTTAATTTCAATCATTATTTCCATTATAAATGAATGCTTTTGTGAAGAGCTCTTGACATTTGTCGCAAGAAACACGACATATGTCACGAAATTCCGACACAGGATCATTCTCATGTCAAAAACTACCGACAATTCGTTAAAACACTAATAGATCTCGTGACAATTGTCGTAAAGTCCTCACCAAGACATTTTCTATTTATTGACAATACATTAAGATTTTATTTAAATTATAGAAATGGCGGCAAACAAGCACACATCCCCCGCGATGATAAGCGGTTTTCGTAGCCTATGAACGCCTAAACCACCAGTAATTTAGTCATTTTAGGAATTGTACCACCTTTCCTTCCTTCCTAAGAAATTTGCAGACGTTTCTGAATACATGAAGAAAGAAAGAAAGAAAGAAAAATATTCATTGCATTATACCATACTATATACAGCACCAAACTATAGAAACTTAAACACTAAACTAACTAAGTCATGCTAAATACACTAGGTGCCAGATGTCAAATTTGACTTACTAAATCGACCGTTTGCCCGCATTCAGGCACTCCAAGGGCTAAAACCGATTTATTCAATATATTGATTCAATACATGAGGATAGCTTACCTCTGTCCGTTCTGCGACATGTCGAGCACAGGGAACAGGTACTGCGTGGCAGCATTGCTGGAGAAGAAGGCGAGCTGGTCGTCCACCTCGAGGAGCGGCAGCGAGCGGGGGCCTGCGAACACGCCTGCAATCACAGACACGGCTTAGAGAGGGCCAGCACCCGGGTTAGTAATCAGTATTATACCTAATAAGTGCTTGTTAGTTATGTACAGGGAGCATACATTTCATGCCAAACCAATGACGTCAAGCTTCATAGAGCATGTTTCAGGTTTTACTTTGGAATGAATAGTGTCAAAAAATTAAGTTCGACGTTACAATCGAATGTTGATAAGACTTTATCTGTCATTAACTCATTACGGATTTAAATACATCCTGTGTTTATACACGTCATTATGACGAAACCGGCATGAATTGTACGCTCCCTGGTAATGTAAGTAGAGAAAAAGAGAGGTGAAAGAGATGGGAAGATGATTTCAGTCACGTAGCTGAAATCTTATCACAGGATTAGGTACATACAGAGTCCAAGCGTTAGGGCTGTCACCGGTATGGTTCCGCACAAAGGATGATCAGAAGTATGACCTTGGGTAATAAATACTTGTGGCACGGAAATCTCAGTGTGCGGTAATTAGACAGTTTTTGGACTTATCCTGTACTTGTGCTACCAGCTCTTACTTTTTGCCAAATTTCGTGATTCTAGGTCAACTGGAAGGACCCTATACATTTTGATTGCAATAGGCTAGACGACTGAAATAATCTATTTAGTCCGTCTTTTAGATTATGAAAAAATATTGTACACATATTTACTATTAAAGATGTTTATAACTTAAAAGGTTTATTTTAGTGTGTGTCATTTTCTTCTTAATTCAAATTCTTAAAGTTACAGCATGGGTGTATGTAATTTATACAGATTTGCACCTGAAAATCCGATATTTGTTTATGATAATGTAGGTTCATAATTGTATAATTTCTTTTTTTTCAATTAATTATTTTAAATGGATTTTATTTACATTTATATAATAGGTTTATTTACATTTTGCAGATGGTTAGATAAGGTTATTATAAAAAAGATAAAATTGTTGATTGTTTAAAGTTGGATAATAATTCATAACAATTATAAGTTCATTATCAAGTTTAACTGCTTACAAAGTAAAATATTACATTATATTACATTTACAATTTGTATTAAAATAAATTTGGAGCTCCTTCGTCTACTACACCTGCAAATTACCGGGTTATCATGTACGTAAGTACACAATAAGTACTTACTTCCCTCCCTACATTAGAGCCCGCGAATTACCGGGCTTGGTAACAAAGTTTTTCAATTTTGGTTGGTGGTTAACCTTTCAAGGGTTAACATTTCAAGCCCTGTTGGCTCCCTGGGGAGCCAGCTTGACAATTTAAAAGATACCTCAATTAATTAGTGTCGCAATTAAAAATTGCGTGTAGATTTTAAAATAAATGTAGAAAAGTGTTATTTTTCATGTTTTAAAGAAAGGGCATGTTTTAAAATACACAATCCATTACAAAGGAACTTACTGAATAAAATCTATGTCAATATTTGTAGGTGGCTCAATATTCTATGTTAAGTACATACAATATTTTGAGTAGAAACACATTTTTAACACCATTATAATGTTTGTTATAACATTTTTGTGCGTGACAAAACTGACGCAATATTGCATTAGATTTTAGTGCTAGTAAAAATAGTTTTATGTAGCAGTTTTACTTAAAAATACTTCAATACTTGGAATTGGTGCTATTTATTGTGTGAGTAACTAACTATATGTACTGCATGCATTAACTGTGTCTATGTGACCCATACAATAACAATAAAATACATGCATTTTCATAAAAACTATTGCACATCCAATAACATCGGCGGAAGGGAATGCCTACCTTCAAAGGAAACAATTTGCAATTCCACTTTTTTACCAGCCAAGTTAGCGGCAATTAATAATTTCAATGTCGAAGTATTATTCTCGTTGGTAAGGATCTTCATTTTCATTCACTTTTCTTAATTTTTAGGCAAAAATAGTAATTATAACTAGATTATAACCTAATAAAGATACACCTCACAGTCCACCTCACAAAAAAGTGACACATTAATTGACACGTAAACCGGACTAAAAGACGATGTACTTTGTAGCTCGATCAAGTATGTGAAAAGGATACTTTTTAAAATGCTTAGTTAATACTCACCTGTAGTATGTACAGTTTGAGACATTGTTATTTGGTCATTGTAATCATGATCAATCATGATTTTAAACCAAACGCTGTATAAAGCTTTTATATATTTATTTAGGAATAATACATATTGTTGTTTGTATTTCCAGAATGAACAAAACAATATCCTTGATTAATAAAAATAATATATAGTGTTACAAACACAACCGAAAAATAAATCATTCAGCTTCTGAACGCACAGCAAAATGTCACACTTGCCGACGCCAAGGTCGCGTCAGTCAGGAAACTGAGATTCGAGATATGAGTGTTATTATTTATTGAGACCTTAATTAATTTGTGTAACATTATTTTGGGAATTAATAACATAACAAGTAATTAATATTAACATGGAAAGTAATAAATTAGATAGCACAAATATATGCAGAACTTGCATGTGCGAAGGAACAAATATGAGATCGGTGTTTCTAAAATTACAGGATGAGAAAAGTGCCACTGATTTACTTGAATTTATTGCAAATATTAGCATCAACTCTGACGATAACCTTCCTAAACAAGTTTGCGATAAATGCGAAAGGTTTTTGTGTAAAGCTGCTTATTTTAAAAGTCGATGTTTGGATGTTGAATCGAAGTTAAGGAAACTGTTTACTGACGAATCTGTTGCAAGTTTATCTGTAATAAAGCAGGAAAATAAAGCATCAGAAAGCATAGAAGAGCCGTATCAGTGTTCTGTTTGTTATAGCAAATATTCTGAGACAGCTGAATTAGAAAAACATGTGTTTAACTTTCATCAAATTAAAAAAGTGTCATTGTGCAATGAATTCGCATTATTTTCAAATGCCAAAGCGAATATTATAACCCTTGAATCTATATCAGAAAAAGAAGAACACGAAAGTTTAGTAAAGGAAGAAATCAACAATGATTTTGCTGATGAAAGTAATTTTGATAATGATTATTCTGAGCATGACAATGAATCTATAGTAATAGAGTATGAACCTAAGATTAATAAAGACACTTTCCCAGATATACCTGTAATGGCCATAGACATAAACAACAAACCAATAGATAATCTAAATGAAAAAGAATTCAACTGTGATAAATGCAATGAGAAATTTAAAACTGCAAATTCATTAAACATGCATAAGAGGAAACATAAAGAAAAAAAAGACTTAGAGAAGAAGTACCAATGTTCTTTATGTATGCGTAAATTTATAAGTAAATCTGGTTTGACGAATCATTTAAGTATCCATGGACGGAAAGATGATATTAAATATTCATGCGGTAGTTGTAAAAGGGAGTTTAAACATAAGGCGCACTTAGACAATCACATGGTGACGTTACATGCCAATGAAAAAGGTTTCAGCTGTGAATATTGTTTGAAAAACTTTGCGACACAAGAGAGTTTGGAAATCCATAAGGAACTGCATAAAATTGATAAAAAGCACTCATGTCAGTACTGCAATAAGTCTTTTTACATGCTGTCAACATTAACGGATCACATCAGGTAATTACTTATTATCTTTGATACAATCTTTAGGTTAATCAGGTGGATGTCACACTGAATGTAATTCATACTGCACAATAAGACAATGCTGTATAGCACTATAACCAACACACAACACACACCTAAGTACCAATACCAATCAATTTAAATAATTGAATCAAATCATCAGAGTTGGTAGATAAATAAGATATATTATTATTTATTATAATTTAGTATTAAATATGTTATAAATGTAATGTTGTAAATAAGGTAATTTACTAGCTCTGCTCTCTCTGTGTCTAAATTTCTAACTGCACCCACTTTTGAAAATCTCTGTTTGGCCCTATGGTCGACTGGTAGAGAATGCCTTAAGGCATTAAGTCCGCCTTTTGTACTTCTTTTAATGTGCTTTCTTCTTTAAATAATAATATATAGTGGAGCCAAATAGTGGGACAGGACAAAAAACTAAATACTAATTCGTCCATATTGTGGGCAATTTTGGAAATGTTCATGTGATTTCTACTCAGAATCGCGAGCTTTTTCGATCGTAATAGGAGAAAAAAAGTGTACCAAGATTTTTTCCCATTCCATTACCATTTTTTCATAGACTTTGACTTTGTAGATATGATGGTAACGGAATGGAAAGCTTCAAAAATATATGGACATTTTTATTAGAATTGAAAAAGTAAAAATTTACGAGTAAAACCGTGCATATGACCTTATTCTCTTTGTAAATGCTTCATTGTTAATGCTTCATGATGTCTGTGACTACAGTACAATCTCAACAATCCAGTACTGATGTTGACACGGAGGTCGAACACACGGGTTAGTAAAGGCTATATACATTCTAAATGTCTTTCAAAATATGTGGTCATATACTTCTTTTTACTGTTCCATAGTCAAATAGGGACCCATATAGTTTCGCCATGTCTGTCCGTCCGTTTTGCAGCTTAGCTCAGTGACCGTTAATACTAGAATGTTGTTGAAAATTGGGTATGAATATATACGCTATTGTGCATGCTTAATATATAATGTAAAAATGTTGACGATTCAAAGGCTACTTGAATAAATTGATTTGGTTTGATTTGATTTCATTTGATACACCCTGTTTCGGTATCACTCAAAACCTCAGACACCCCAACTGATTACAGTATTCATCTTTTAATCTGATGTTTATTTTTTTTAAATTGGATGTTTGATTTTCTGTACAGCTCAACTCAACTTTTAACTTTACACTCAATAAAATAATTGTTTTCTTATTTATTTTACGACGGTGACAAACAAGCATACGGCCCGCCTGATGGTAAGCGGTCACTGTAGCCTATGGACGCCTGCAACACCGGGGGTGTTACATGCGCGTTGCCGACCCTTTAAAAAAAAAGGAGGATTCGCTGTGTTGACAGCCAAACGGGCCAAGGGCTTTGCTCCGTGGGTCCCCAGCTGTCAACACAGCGAATCCTCTTGGAGCTCTGGCGACCTTACTCACCAACAGAAACACAACACTAATGTTAATTAAAACATGTGATGCCTTTTGTTTGTATTGTTTGTAAGTTCGATTGACGGCGATTTTGAACGTTTTACAACATCAGTGACATTAAACAATTATTTTTAAGCAGTAAAGTCTACTAACGACACCAAATTTCTTAGAAAACAAGAAAACGTGCAAAAATATTTGACCTTGGGTGAGACTCGAACCCGCGACTCTGAGATACACGCATCGCTCTGCCAACTGCCGATTAAGAAGTACTTTCTTACGGTAGATGATGCCAAGCGCATTAAGGCGTATACGAGGGATATCGTGGAGAAATTCGGCAGCCCGGTTGGTCTCTCGGTAACTCAGTTGACAGAGCGTTATCTCTTGGGCGTATATTTCAGAGTTGGGGGTTCGAGTGATTGTTTCCACTTTTCCTTTAATAATAATTAAGTATCTGCATAAGTATTTTATACCTTTCAGAACTCATACTGGAGAGAAGCCGTATCTTTGCTCCACGTGCGGACGAGGCTTCAGCCAGAAGACGAACCTTGCGCAGCACATGCGGCGCCATCTTGGTCTCAAAC
Source organism: Lathronympha strigana (assembly GCA_949128165.1). Classification (NCBI taxonomy): domain Eukaryota; kingdom Metazoa; phylum Arthropoda; class Insecta; order Lepidoptera; family Tortricidae; genus Lathronympha; species Lathronympha strigana. The sequence continues at coordinate 6,810,196 of OX421926.1, read as the reverse complement.
CCTTCGCGTGCGAGCAGTGCACACAGAGGTAGGTAACCAAAGTTACCTTCCAGGATTCTTTTCCTGTTTGAGAGAAAACTAATTTTTCTCAAACAGGTAAAATTTATGTTTTTCCTACTCAGAATCACGAGCTCTTTCGATCGTAGTAGAAGAAGAAGAAAAGTAAAAAAAAATCCATTCCTTTATTATTTTTTAAACACTTTGTACAGCGGTTACAAAATGGAGAGTACGTAAAACGCTTGTCAAATTTGAGATCTTTTGTTTCTCGTACTTTTTTCTCCTAGATTGAAAAATATTCTGTGTAGGTAAAACATTAAATTTAAGTACCTTAAAAAAAATTTTTTTGTTTTCTTCTTGCGGAAATGCCATGTAAGATCGCTTTCAATGGAACTTCCTAACAATGTAAACAAACCGCCATATTGATCGTAATAACCTAACTTTTAAGTTTTTAGTGAAATCTTTTTTTTTAATACTACGACGGTGACAAACAAGCATACGGTCCGCCTGATGGTAAGCGGTCACCGTAGCGTATCGACGCCTGCAACGCCAGGTGTGTTACATGCGCGTTGCCGACCTTTAAAAAAAGGAATATTCGCTGTGGAGAAAGATAAAGGGGCAAGCTTTGCTCCGTGGGTCCTCAGCAGTCAACACAGTGAATCCTCTTGGAGCTCTGGCGACCTTACTCACCAACAAAAACAACACTATGAGTAGGGTCTCGTGTTATTAAACTGCGGTTTTCTGTAAGGTAGAGGTACTTCCTCAGATGGGCTCTGCTCCAGATTTGAGCGAGACAACATTCTTTGTGATGTGCCCTACCACATTAAATGATATGCATCCGCTGTGCTCATACTCATACCTCTCTTAAAATTAATTAAGTTATGTTATTTATCTTATGTTACGATAATACAACCGTTTCAGTGGTGTTTGATGAGGTAGTGTGAAAAAACAATTACAAAATATGTGACGCCTTTTGTTTACATTGTTAGGAAGTTCCATTGACGGCTTATGTGTCATAGGTGACCTCACTTTATTAGGAGTATGTTACCACTATGGAATACACACAACATTTAGTCCACCATGCATCATATCCCTAATTGCTGAGGGTCGTGAGTCGTGACATCCACCATGGATTAGCTTCCTCCGAGTAATGTGGCGGTCCTGAGGTCTTCAGCTACCTTGAGCGCGTCGTGGATATTAGATTCGAGAATAGTGCTGATCTGGTCGGACCAGCGCATCGCGCTACGGCTGGATCTTCACAGTGACCACCAGTTTCATCAGATTATCGTCTCCTCTTCTGGAGATGTGCCCAAAGTACTCTAGCACTCTTTGTAAGATGACTGCTCACATTAAGACTGTTCAAAATGGAGTCATTGGACTTGTGATGTGATGCAAAGCATCTTCCTCCAGCTCCGCTCAGACTACATGTCTCATACAAGAAGATTGAGAAGACTAGACTGCACATAAGCCTTGTCTTCGTTTGCAGCAAGATTCTCCGATCCTTCCATATCCTGTCTAATAGCACAGCGTAGGATGTATTCTATACAGTGAAGTAACTTCGTATACGGCCAGCAGCTCCGCTCAGTGGTCGTGCTGAGGTTCAGGGTTGTCAAAAACTATGCGAAAAATATTTAGTAATACATTTTGATTTTACCCGGGGGGGGGGGGGGGGGGGGGGGTCACAAAAGGAAACGTGGGGTCCCGTTTAAACATATATTACTGTTTATGATATGGCCGCCATCTAGAATTTGAAATTTGAAGGACCTCTCGGATCCTAAGATATCGATTTTTATCACGATCGGATCAAAACTAGCAATTGAAGATAGGGGCCGTTTTTAGAGATTTGACTTCTCTAATCCTCAATTATCGATTTTAATCGAATCAAAAAGACTCTTATAATTTAAGCCCAATTATATACAAATTACATTTACAGTCTGATTGGCATTTCATCCCCGTTCGCCCCTAATCGATGACCCAAATATCGGCAGAGTTGCCTCACTGTATAGAATACAACCCTACGCTAATAGTCATATCTACATGGAATATTTACACCTCTACAAATTTCGACTCGTTTTTCTTATAGTCGGGGTTTTTCCAGATTCGTGTCGAAAGGCGAGTTAGTCGCGCACACGAGGAAACACAGCGGCGCGCATCCATTCATATGCGACTCGTGCGGAAACGGATTCACCACCTCCTCCTCGCTGGTCAAGCATCGGCGCACGCACAGCGGCGAGCGCCCCTTCGCCTGCGACCTGTGCCATATGAGGTGATATATACATGTACAGTCGATCAATGGGAGCTACCGTATTGTCGCTCACCAGGCGGCGCCACTCACGCGTGGGTCCTGTATCAGTATGAGAGAATTGTCAAAGTGACGTTTGAAATGTTCCCGCAGGACCCACGTTCCACTAGCGCCCCTAGCGGAAAATCCACTCGCGGTAATCCTCATTGGAACTCACTCTAGAACCATGTCAAAATGACAAGAAGTATACGATTTCTTACAATCTGATTTATAGCGTCACTATCACAGTAGCTTAGGGTTCCAATTGGTCGACACAAATGTGTTTGTTTATTACTAAGATGGAACTGGGTTGGACACGTCTGCCGAATACATCGGGAACAGCCAGGCCTGAGTAGACCAGGGCCGAGGCAGACCAAAAAAGAGATGGCGGAACGACCTGGATGCCTTTTGTAGCGACTGGCGGAGACATGAACTTAGGCAACGTAGCCAATACGAGTGGCGGGAGAAAGGGAGGCTTTTGCACAGCCCTGCTCAACACTACTACTATATAGGTAGGTACTATATAGTAGTAGTGTTGAGGAGGGCCATGGTCCAGGGTCCAGGGACATGGTCATGACAAATTGACAAGATTTAAATTTGAATATAGAAAACTCTTCGTTGCTCAAATATTACCTATCTATATAAATTTACCGATACACCGGATTAACCGATATAGCTCTCCGAATCGCTAAACTTAAGTGGCAGTCGGCGGGGCACATTGCACGTAGAACCGACGGCCGTTGGGGCGGAAATGTTCTCGAGTGGCGACCGCGTACCGGAAGGCGCAGCGTGGGTAGGCCCCCCGCAAGGTGGTCTGATGACCTGGTGAAGGTCGCAGGAGTCCGCTGGATGCGGGTGGCGCAGGACCGGTCATTGTGGAAATCTTTGGGGGAGGCCTATGTCCGGCTGAAATGATGATGATGATGATATAAATTTTCTACCTTACATATAAAAGTTTGCAAGGTTTTCGACAGAGGACAAATAGACCGAAAGCCATCTTCTGTTCTTTTTGCTGTAAATGGCCATACGTTCTTTCCACAGATTCGCCGCATCAGGGACGCTAAAGAACCACCGTCGCACTCATACGGGAGAGAAACCATATCAGTGCAATCACTGCGAGAAGGCGTTCGTGCAGAAAAACGATCTGGTGTCACATGTCAGGTGAATACCTTGTATATGCTACTTTTTATACACCCTGGATTATTATTAATATAAATATATAAATTATTAACTAAACCAAATGTCACTAAAGAATAACCCCTTTAAAAAAATTACAGACGTTTTAATTAAATTATGTATTCACCCTTTCTAATAAAAGTAAAAATCAAACTGACAAATAAGGATAAACAATCTTTTAGTTAAACTCTTTTTGATGTGCGTTTATGAATAACGCCGTAAGCTTTTAGTCAAAAATTCAATTTTTGATACAAGTAAATTTTGTCCGGTGCTTTTTTCTATCAAGACAATTCTAATTAACCTAAACATAATTCAATTCAATACAATACAATAATAAAGCTGCGGTTAAAAAAATTAAATGACTGACTTTTATCTATATTTATTCTATTATATTATATTTTAAGTATCTATATCGTCGCCTAGCACCCATAGTACAAGCTTTGCTTGGTTTGGGCTCGGTTAATCTGTAAGATTGTCACGAAAATATTTATTTATTGCAGGTGTCACACCGGCGAACGGCCATACGTATGCAACGTATGCGGCAGCGCGTTCCGCAAGCCCGCTGCACTACGCAGCCATCACAAGATGCATGCCAGGGACAAGCTCATACCCTACTGAAAACATAATGTATACTATGAACTGTCACTGTAGATGCCACACCGTGCGTGTGCAATGCGTTCCGCAAGCCCGCTGCACTACGCAGCCATCACAAGATGCATGCCAGAGACAAGCTCATACCCTACTGAAAACATAATGCATACTATGAACTGTCACTGTAGATGCCACACCGTGCGTGTGCAATGCGTTCCGCAAGCCCGCTGCACTACGCAGCCATCACAAGATGCATGCCAGAGACAAGCTCATACCCTACTGAAAACATAATGCATACTATGAACTGTCACTGTAGATGCCACACCGTGCGTGTGCAATGCGTTCCGCAAGCCCGCTGCACTACGCAGCCATCACAAGATGCATGCCAGAGACAAGCTCATACCCTACTGAAAACATAATGCATACTATGAACTGTCACTGTAGATGCCACACCGTGCGTGTGCAATGCGTTCTGCAAGCCCGCTGCACTACGCAGCCATCACAAGATGCATGCCAGAGACAAGCTCATACCCTACTGAAAACATAATGCATACTATGAACTGTCACTGTAGATGCCACACCGTGCGTGTGCAATGCGTTCTGCAAGCCCGCTGCACTACGCAGCCATCACAAGATGCATGCCAGGGACAAGCTCAGTCTCTTTATCAACTGTAACAGATTTAGATAAGTATTAATTTTGATTAAGTTAAGTATGTACATTGTGCCAAATAATTACTTGTGTTCTCATTAGAAATAAGTTAATTTATTTAATTGTATTACAAACTAATTTGTTTTTTTTTTGTATTGAAAAATATACTTCATATATCCATCGAAATTGACCAAATTTAAATAAAAGATTTTTAATTTTAATTTTTCTAATTTTTTTATTTGAGTAATTTTTTTGTATTAAAGTTAAAATACTTTTTATTTACTTATAATTGAATTAATGAATGTCCTACTGTTATAATTCTTTTTAATTATCTCGTATCCATCCACCATTATCCACGGACTATTTGTTTAAAAAAAATGAAATTGATATACGGTGAAGAAGGATGATATTAGGTTAGATTTTGGTCGCATTTAATAGGTACACTTGAGAACAATGAAAACTGGTCACGTTTCATGTGCCGTCGCCAACGAATATCTGACTATTTTTTTTAAATTGTTAAACCGTTCAGATAAAAGGACCCAGTCCAGTGGCGACCTCATTAAGGTATTGTGTTTTCATATAAACCTGTTCATTTCTATATAAATCATGGATTATGGATCGTTGTTGTAGTCTTACTAATACGATTTACTTTACAATCGTAAAGCATGAATTAAATCAGGCATTTTATTAATTACAATAAATCTGCCGCGAAAGCAGGAGATCGCTGGTTTGACCCCAGCCTTGGGCACAGGGGGCCCTTGGTCAGTTTTCCTGTAGTATATTATGACATCTCTTTCAATTTATAATTCGATTTAGGTACTTATTTTTTACTTCATCACCTAAACAGCGAAAAGTGTACACTTTCCGTTTAGGTGATAAAGCTAAAATTAAGTGATTTACGGGCATTTTCAAAAAAGTGTATCATTTCCCCTTTTTTTTAATACAGGATGTTTTGGGTTTTTCATTACCAGAATCACGAACACCATTGATTTAAAAAAAAGAAAAAGAGTGTCCCTTTTTTGGTCAGTTTCGTAACGCATTTTTTCATACATTTTGCATGAACCGTTATGAAACTGATTTTTTTTTGTATGGAAAATCGAGGACTCATTTTCTTTAACATGGTGCACTTTTTTCGAAAAATGCCCATAAAACTATATATATATAGACGAAAAGTTGGAGAATTAGTAGAACTATAACGATGATACCATGGGTTATAGATACATAAAAAGGTTAATATAAGGGCTTTAACTATTTAACCAGCCGGACTGGCAACTTCTGTTCAAAAATCGAACGATTGCGGACTTGTATCTCCATCTCTGTCACACTTGCATATTGGAGTAACAAAGAGGTTTTTCCGTCAATGCCAATTTTCGATGTTCGTGGTATGCATGCAGATCTACTGTCTAGCTTTGTCTTACGAAACTGCATGGTGTCCTAGGCAGACCTAGTTGTCTACAACTTTGTATTGGTGTGTGAATGAAATATATTTTTCTACGAAACTGTGTTTTAATGTTGTGTTTGTTTTTAGTAGCTACTATAAAAACTTAAAATTAAATTATTCTTATCAAACCTGAAATACAACTAAAAAAAGAACTTACATGTAAATTTAATCTAATATAATACAGACTACTTGACGTAGAATTTAAACCTCTACCTACTTAAATGACTTTTCCGTCCGACCAAAGTTATCATTAAGTATATATAAAAAAATAAAAAGGTATCCAATTTTTTGTACCGCTTTGGTTTTTCAATATATCAAATGTAAATGTATTTTTATTATATCAAATGTAATTTTGCCACCGTCGACGTGCCTGCTGTCCTTAAGCTGACTGGCATTGTCAGAGATGAAGGCAAGAGACCTGTGATAGGGTGTTGTTTCCTTGGAGTTTGGGTCGGATGCTACCTGTGTAGACACGCTGGCACCGTCCCACCTCAAACGAGCTAATTTAAAAGCGGGCGCAGCGGCTGAAAGCGCCGAAATAACGTAATAAATATAAGAGCCTGGGCACAGAGTACCATTTCGGGTCGAAACTCTTGGTCCAGCCCAGCACATGAAAGTTTTTGTAGAAATCGCGAAACGTCTGCTTGATGTAACTGGTGACCGAAGAGCTGTTGGCTTCCTCGCACAACGTATCAGGCATTGCGATACCTACAACGAGGAAATTCCGCCAGCATCCTAAGTACAGACCTCAAGTCAAGGGGCAAGGGCATGCCTCAAGGGCCTATTTTATTTAGATCTAAAGTAAATAGGTAGCTTGTAACTCACTGTAGGTATATATTTTGTTAGTTATATTTGAAATCTCATTTTTTATTTGTTGATAATAATTTCTGACAAATTTAATGGTAAACACTGGGTCAAACAACCCGTTTATTAATAGCTTGTCCAGGTACGTCGATAACCTATACCCAATGACTTGATCTCTCGGACACTGTAGGTCGCCAGGGCGTTGCCGTGAGCTCTGGCTCGGATAAAGCTATCCTTCATCTGCCCTCGTGTGTCCGATAAAAAAATAACTCCAACTGATTATAGGATGCATATCAAATTGAAACTCTGTCGTTGACAGTCGTTCGGCAAGACACATGCAAGTTGTTTAATAAAATAAAACATTTGTAAATGTGTATTTTAAGAAAATGTTTGTATCAGTTGCGTTTGTGATAGTTCTAGTAATTTTATACTTATTAAACTCGTTTAATTACAACTACTGGGCAATCCGTGGTGTCAAATATGAGAAATGTGTACCCTTGTTTGGAACCATATTCCGGGTTATCACGCAACAAATATGTTTATCAGGGTATCTTGCGGAGCTGTACCAGAAGTATCCTAAGGAGAAATTAGTCGGATTTTCTATCGGTGGAATGAATGCATTGGTCGTCAGAGATCCTGAACTTGTGAAACATGTTTTAACGACCGACTTCCAATATTTTTATCCGAGAGCTTTGAACCCGCATAAGAGCGTGATAGAACCGATGCTCAAGAACCTTTTCTTCGCTGATGGTGATCTGTGGAGGCTGCTGCGGCAGCGGCTGACGCCCGCCTTCACGTCCGGTAAGCTGAAGGCGATGTTTCCTTTGATCGTGGAGAGGACCGAGCGGCTGCAGCGCACCGCCGCCGCCGCCGCGGAGCGCGGGGAGGAGGTGGACGTGCGCGACCTCATGGCGCGCTACACCACCGACTTCATCGGCGCCTGCGGGTTCGGGATCGACACAGACTCCATCAACGACGATACATCCACTTTCCGCCAACTAGGTAAAAGCATTTTCACTCCGACAAAAAAACAAGCCGTTATCTCTGCACTAAAATGGACGTTCCCAGAAATGTGCAAGCACTTGCAGCTACTACCACCGCATATTGAGCGAAATACACTTTCACTGGTGAAAGCCATTATGCTGAAAAGAAATTACAAGCCTTCAGGCAGGAATGATTTTATTGATTTACTTTTGGAGCTAAAGGAAAAAGGCTTGGTTGTTGGAGAGTCATTAGAGAAAAAGAATCATGACGGTTCACCACAAACTGCTCAGTTAGAGCTGGATGAGTTGCTGATGGCGGCGCAGGTGTTCGTGTTCTTCGCGGCGGGGTTCGAGACGTCATCGTCAGCGACCAGCTACACGCTGCACCAGCTGGCGCTGCATCCCGACGTGCAGGCCAAGTGCCAGCGGGAGATTGACAAAGTCCTCGCCAGATATGATGAAAAACTTTGCTACGAGGCTGTCAAAGATATGAAGTACTTAGAAATGTGTTTCAAGTAAGTGTGGTACAATTTAATGAGCTTAATGATAAGAACTACTCTATGGAGTTGCTTCCTACCTATCGAGCTATCCTCGTTCAGCGCAATAGTAAGCCCGGGCACACGCATCCTCACAAGTCGCAAATAAGTATTTAGTGTGTGTGTTAAACTCAAGTTGTCTTTAGGTTTAATTAGTTAGCCCGAACCAAATGGTACCTATTGTTGTAAATCATACAGACCTTTAGATGTAACTACTTAATGTTCTTTTAATTATTGCAGAGAAGGCATGCGAATGCTCCCATCTTTGGGCTTCCTCATTCGACAATGCGTAAGGCCCTACACATTTCCTGGCACCGACGTGCGCATTGACAGTGGTGTGTACACGCTGATCTCCGTGCAGGGCATGCAAAACGACCAGCAGTATTTTGAGGAGCCGGAGCAGTTTCGACCGGAGCGGTTTGGTGACGGCGCGAGCATCCCTAAACATGTGTACCTGCCTTTCGGCGAAGGGCCTAGGGCGTGTATAGGTCAGTAAACTAATAAGCAGCACACCATATTTCCTTCAGTTAAATTAAATCAAACATTTTAAATGTGTTTAAATTCTAAAAGGGAACTAAAAAATATTCGAGTTGGAACGGTTTTTCTTCTAGGCTTAGGCTTGTAGGGGTAGCTTCTTTTTCAAGCACTTCAAAATACCCTTGTTTATTTCGTAAAATGACCAATCTTCTACTTATTTGTTATAACGTTATGTTATGGAGGGGCGCTCGGCCGGAATCGAAAGGGTAGTCGAGCACCTAGTGCGCTCATTGTCCCCATTTCTCAGTTACTGGAGCTGCAGGTTACTGTCCCGGCGGCGTTCCCCATTACTTTCTTCTAGCCTCCCAGTTTTCTACAGAACCACAGGACATCTCTGAGATCGATATCCTTGAGCTCCTCCTCCAGCATAGCTTTACCAAACACGTTATGCCGCAGTGCCGCATACATGCGCTACACACGAGCGTTATCTCGCTAAAAACCGGAGTGCGGTGCGATTCGCAACCAGTGTGACATCCGCCGTAGAAGTCGACTTTGGGATATGGGTTCAAATGTGTTATGCGCAATGGGGCCGATGGGGTAGCAACCTGTAACTGCTATACAATCGGGCATGCCCGCCAGATCTCCCAATCATTGTACGGTAAAATTTGTCCAGAGGATGCCCGGCGTACCCGTTACGCAGATCCAATGGATTGCCCGAACGTATATGGCTAGCTATTGTCACAATTTCGTAATTTTTAACCATTGCTAAAAATGGCACTGAAATTTGAGCAGTTTTATCATTTGCGTCTGCTTACCACTTTAGAGGACCTATTAGGTAGATACAAGCGTAAATTTATGTATGTGTGAGGTATTGACTTTGCTTTGCGTACCAGATCACAGTTGGGGTTATTTTTGCAGGCGAGCGGTTGGGGCTGATGCAGTCGCTGGCGGGGCTGGCGGCGCTGCTGCGGCGGTGCTCGGTGGCGCCCTCCGCCGGCACGCGGGCGCCGCGCGTCGACCCCACCTCCTTCGTCGTCCAGAACATAGAGGGAGGACTACCACTCTCATTAGTAGCTCGGAGCCCATCGAATGTTTTTATGAAATAGCTTTAAGTAAAATAGTTAATAATAAAAGTGAGTGTTTGGTAACTTATTGTTGTGATATTGCGAATTCTGACACTTGTGATCGATCGCAAACAAGAAAGCTTGTATTATATATGGAACTCAGTATGGAAACGATTACCTACTGGCCTAGCTACCGCTCAAAACACGTACCCAAAGAAATTGGTGTCAGTCGGTGGTACAAGTAAATAAAGTAAAATTTACTTCTGATTTTTTAAGACCTTACAGTCGCCTCTCGTTAATTCGAAACTCGAAGGACCGATCCAAATATTACGATTTATCGAGAGTTTGAAATATCAAGTGGTTAGAAATATAAGGGGGAAAAAATTAAAGTACGAGTTCTTACGTAATATGTACCTAATCAACTGTTACCTATTTACTAAATAGGTAACAGTTGATTAGATACATAATATGTTAATAATAACAAGCGAAAAACATATACAACCGCCCTTGACTTCCTTACTAATTAAATACCTAATATGTGAGAGATCATATTTCTTCGATTCCGTAGGTTGACACCAGAGTCAACAGGTTGGACCAAGAAATGTCGAATTGATGCAATTAATAAATTTCATAACTCAACCAAATTAAATACATCATTCTAATTTACTCGTCCATGTCAATGCGTTACAATTACAACTTAAGAGGCTACAATGAACACTACAAAAAATAAGACATTCACACTTGAGCACCCAACAAAAATCTATACCAAACTAAAGAACATAATGCTATGTAAACGCGATCCTTATTTTTTCTACTCAAACGTGCTACCATAATAATCTACACCGGTAACCCCGTCGCATTCGTACGTCACACTGCCTGCACTGCCATTGACTTGACTGCCATAAGTGCCATAGTTGTTTATCAATTTCGAGTGCTTAATTCTTTGGATTTACAGCAGATGTCTTATCAAAAGTGCATAAAACCGAGTTGATCGTACACAATGTCTGATCAAAAAGATACTTACTGTCGCCTTTGTGCGGAGACAACACCAATAACACAGCTTATAACTGCAGAAGACGACGTCGCCGTGAGCTCCAAAGTTTTAACAAAAATGCAATGGATAAACATCGATATCACTTCTACTGTCCTTCCAACTACAATCTGTTTCTCATGTTTCGACTTATTAGAGAAAACCTGGGCCTTTCTTCACAACGCACGCCACGCGCAAGTGAAACTAGCGTCCATATTTTTGAAGAAAACAAATGATGATCAGTGCGCATCAAATACCCAAAAAACTAAATCACGAGACGATTTTCCTGTTATAAAACCCGTGGACGAAGATTGGGAGGAGTTCCAGACGACTAAACAAGAGGTGAAAGTAGAGAATGGCGATCAACTAGATCATATAACCACTGTAGATGCGAGTACACTTCTTCAGATAGATTTTCAAGTTAAAACGGAGCAGCTAAGCGAAAATGAGCATTATGATAACTCAATAGACTCCGACGGGTTCTCCTCTGACAGCAATGCCCCTTTGGTTGAGAAGAAGAAGAAATCGAAGCGTAGAAAGGGTGATGAATTAAATGATTTGGGCATGCCTGATGTACTATTAACTTGGGAGCAATATATGTGCCGCTGCGCCCAATGTGATGCTCAATGTAAGAACATGGAGTCATTACAACTTCACTCCTTGCAAATACACTCATGTTGCTGTGTTTTTAAATGCTTGGACTGCGATAAGGTTATCTCAAGCTACCGTTCCTTTATAAATCATGTCCGAACTCATAACAAAAGTTTAAGACGATGTTGTGAATATTGCAATATGCGCTTCTCATCGTCATCATGTCTTAAAAAGCATGTCTCTACTGCTCATCGGAAGTCTTATTTAACAACATGCTCTAACTGCGGAAGTAACTTTGAAACTCCAGAACTACTGCAAGAGCACATCTTAATTTTTTCAAGAAGTCAAAAGAAACATCGGAAGCAGGAAGCATTGGATTCGGACCTAAAATGTGAGCATTGTCATAAAGAATTTAAATCTAGAAGTAACCTACAGCAGCATAAGCTTGTACACATGGAGCGTAACAGAGAATTTGCTTGCCATGTGTGCGGTAAAATGTTTTTCACTAAAGGTACGCTCAGTACTCATATGAATACACATGAAGATGCAAAGCCACATAAATGTGAATTTTGTCCTTTAGCATTCCGAGCCCGTGGTAATCTGATCTCACACATCAGTCTCCACTCCGGGAGTAAACCGTTTGTCTGCGAGCAGTGCGGCAAAAGCTTCAGAGTGAAGCGGCATTTAAAATCACATTCCATTGTTCATACTGATTTAATGCCTTATGTATGTGAATATTGTAACAAACAGTTCCGCTTCAAAACACGACTGAATCTCCATTTAAGACAACATACAGGAGCTAAACCTTACACTTGTATATTTTGCCAGCGGGACTTTACTAATGGATCTAATTATAAGAAACATATGAAACGAAGGCACAATATTGACACATCGAAAAAGAAGTTTAATGCCGGTAAAAATGAAATGGATAATCAGGCAATTCAGGCTATGCAAGCCACAGTTCAGGCGACAATACAGGCTATTCAAGCGACTCAGGCTTGACTTTTCCTGTTGGATTATCAATAATGAGCTATAGTCATATTATAAAGAATCACTTTGAAATTAACCTTATAAACAATAGACAATGTGGTACCTTTTTAACGTGAAAGCGTAACGTTTACCGCGTGGGCCCCACTACAGAGCGCCTACCACCAACCGCGAACGAAAGTATACCTCCCTTTCGCACTTGTGATATCTCACTCAAGTGCGACAGAGAGGTGAAACTTCGTTCGTGGTTCGTGGTAGGCCTTCAGGAGCATACAATTTAATTGTAAGTAGTTCTCCTCAAACCTAAAAACTTTAGTTCAACAACTTTTAAAATTATGTGTTTGTTTGTTTCACTATTTCATACAAACAAATATTTTCAATGTACGAGTACGTTAATCATCAGCCTAATTGACGTCTCTTGTCACAGTACAAGAATGACAACATTTGCAGTACATTGCGTCTTCAAACAAACTTTAAAGTAGGGCTGCCATCTCGTACATTGCCGAAACCGGACAAAAAGTTAAAAAACCCGAACGTTTCATTAAAATCGCGGTCTCTCCCCGGACATTAAAGAAACCAATTATTAACTTAAAAATTTATCTTTTGCTAGGGATTGACCTGAACCCAAAAATGTCCGGGTTTACCCCGGACAGTTCTAAAAATCCGGGCCGGACGCTCCCCGGACGGGCTCCAAACTAGGACAAATCCGGGGAAACCCGGACGGATGGCAGCCCTACTTTAAAGTAAAGGGTAGACCTAACTTTTATTACCTACTCACGCGTTTAACTAATTCCCCAACTTTGATGTATATGGTACAGTTTTATATTACTTAAAGTGGCCACTTTTTGCTATTTAGGTGATAAAGCAAAAAATATGTAGGTAAAATGAAACTATGCGCCAATGCCCAAAAGTTGGGATTTTGGTCGGACTTGAACGATCTTATGGTGGGGTATAGAGAAATTGAATGGTTTATTAGAAAGCACAATCGGCCCAATAAGGGCGCCAACGGGAGGGTCGGCTTCTCTTAAGTTGTGGTAAGGTGAGGGGGGCAAAGTGCACCAGCCGTCTAAGTGCGCCTACCTGGTATCATGGAATGATATTTACTAGTAATAGGCGCACTTGGTGAGGCGACCTTATGGCTAATTTGGAACCAATAGTAAACCAATGTGGTTCTTGAATGAGGATCCCATTGTATTTATCTGTAAATGTTAACTACGCAATATTTTAACTTTCCTTTAGGATAATTATGTTTTGTTATGCACGTAATTTAGTATTTGTACTGTAAATAATGTGTTAGGTATTTATTATACGTAGAGAATAAAGCAATATTTTTAATACCTGAAAATGTGTTTTATTTAAAATAGCGATGCTTGTATTGTAGGATCATCGAGCTATGTTTCGCAATTTTGACGTATAATGCCAACGTGACTAATTTCGTCAGGGACTATAGTAGAGATGCAACGGATATCCGGTCACTATCCGGTATCTGGCCTATCCGGGAATATATTTGATATCCAGCCGGATATACCGGATAGCAAATAAGCACGATACTTCGTTGTAAAGTTTGAGTAAAAACTATCAAATTACAAAGTAATCAATTGTAAGGTCAAAGTTAGTTTAATGTTTCAAATACTCTTAAAATATAAAATTTTAAACTACATAAAATCACTCGCGTTAAGTAAACAATCTATGAAAAAAACATTCCTAACTAGAAACAAGTTGCAATCTGCGCGAATGATTTTGATTGATTCAAAAAACTTTCGGTCGGATACCGGATATTCAGCGGACACGAAGGACGGATATCCGATATCCGTCCAAACCAAAATGGTCGCGCACTGTGCAGTTTCAGAGGAATCTCCTCCCGCCGACGCTCCGGCTGTGGAATGAGTTATGAGCCCTGCTAGTACTTCCCGAAAGATTACAGTATGGGGTTCTTCAAAAAAGGAGTTACAAGATTTTAATGGGTCGGCAACGCGCATGTGACCCCCCTTAGAGTGCAGGCGTCCATAGGCTACGGTGACCGCTTTCCATCATAAGGGACGTATGCTTGTTTACCACCGTCATGGTATAAAATTTACTTAGTTCAAATATGATTTATTATTCAAAGGTGGACTGATGACCTGGTGTGGTAGAGGTCGCAGGAATATAATGATGATACAATAGAGATAACTATGGATATTAGAGCGCGCATCCTGCACCAAATAAACGACTCTTTTTGACCCAGTGGTCGACTGGCAGAGAGTGCCTTAAGCAAGTCCGCAATTTGTCATATTCAATGAATAAACTAACAATTATCATGCATATAATTTGAACTCTGCGACAGATAAATGGATCGTTATCTAAAGATAACATATACAAACAGTAACAGACAGTATATGAGTATATAAACATTGTCTGCGTTATTATTGTTCAGTTATAATGTGGACGCAGATAAAGAAGGTATTCGTATCTTACACAACTGTTAAGTGAAAATGTTGGTTTATATAGCTATTGTTATAGCGATTTGGTCATTGTACCTCTACGGAATACAAGGATATGACTACTGGACTAAGCAAGGCGTTAAACAGGACAAAACTTTGCCATTTGTAGGATCCACATCTCAGGTCTTTCTTCGAAAACAAAGCATGTCCGACTACTTCGCAGAACTCTACAGAAGATACCCTGAAGAAAAACTTGTCGGATATTACTACGCGAATAGGAAATCACTTGTACTCCGAGACCCAGAATTAATCAAGCGTGTCTTGGTTACAGACTTTAATAAGTTCTATGCAAGAGGCTTCAATAGACATAAGATTGTGATAGAACCGATGCTCAAGAACCTGTTTTTTGCTGATGGTGACCTGTGGAAGCTGCTGCGGCAGCGGATGACGCCCGCCTTCACGTCGGGTAAGCTGAAGGCGATGTTCCCTCTGATCGTGGAGAGGACCGAGCGGCTGCAGCGCACCGCCGCCGCCGCCGCGGAGCGCGGGGAGGAGGTGGACGTGCGCGACCTCATGGCGCGCTACACGACCGACTTCATCGGCGCCTGCGGCTTCGGCTTAAACACAGACTCCATCTCCGACGAAACATCAACTTTTAGAAAGCTTGGCAAACGCATTTTCACATTCACTCTCAGAGACGGATTAGTCTTTTTATTTAGGGAAGTGGCAACAGAGTTGTTCAAAAATCTCCAATACTTAGCGCCTGAAATTGAGAAAAACACAGTAGCTCTAGTTAAAGGTATCATGGAGCAGAGAAACTACACACCATCAGGAAGAAACGATTTTATTGACTTGCTTCTAGAGTTAAGGCAAAAGGGTAAGATTGTGGGAGAGTCTATTAAAAAGAGACATCCTGATGGGACTCCAGAGGTGGTGGAATTAGAGATGGATGAGTTGCTGATGGCGGCACAGGTGTTCGTGTTCTTCGCGGCGGGGTTCGAGACGTCGTCGTCGGCGACCAGCTACACGCTGCACCAGCTCGCGCTGCACCCCGACGAGCAGGCCAAGTGCCAGCGGGAGATCGACGAGGTGCTCGCCAGATATGGCGGGAAACTCTGCTACGATGCCGTCAAAGAGATGCAATATTTACACATGTGTTTCAAGTAAGTATACCCTATTCAAGCCAGTGACTATCATTATTATCGGCCTTTTCTTATTAAATGATGATTTAAAGAGTCCGAAGGCGTGTGACACTTACGTGGGTGACTCGTAAGGTCGCTATCGAGCGACAGCCGCGGGCGCATGTGACAGTCAATTGTCAGGTCTGGTAAACAAGGTGGGAGCGCAGCGCGGCTGTGTCTTTGTTCTTACCTTGTGAATTAGAGTCTAACCACGCCCTATTGTGAACTAAGTACAAACTTTTCGACGACATGTTACTTAAATACAAAGGCTTTCACTCAGACACGTCGCCAAAGTATCAAAACCCTCAAGCAACACATCACATCAGGAAGGGGAGACTGCCTACGTACCGTTTCCCTTCTGTCGAAGTTATCTCTGTTGTGACTAGTCAATACACAAAAATAGATCGAAGTGTGCAAGATTTGTTAGTGTAGTTGTATCATTTTCTGTGTTAGTGTCATCATTACAGAATGTTTTGTATGTAATGTATGAGAAGTGCGCCTGTGTGCACGATTCCCCCCGCAAAAAGTGACAGAATAATTTGTACGTTGAATTAAGATGTCGCTTTGCCATCTCCCTTCCAACGTGTTGGAATCCCGTGTTGCTCGAAGATCAAAACTGAACTTTATGAGTGTTCATTAAGGTCTATATTGCTCTGTGGCCTGTGAACGATTAATCAGACTTGGCGTTGAACCAACCAATATACCAACCGTAATCTTTGGCGAGAAAAAGGTTAACTAACCAGTTACACATATTTATTCTCACATCTCAGTGAAGTCAAGAAAATTCTGGAACCAGCATGACGAAATTTTAATGTTCATTTCTTTGGCAGGGAAGGCATGCGGTTGTTCCCATCCCTGGGCTTCCTGAAACGCGAATGTACGGAACGTTATCAATTCCCGGGCACAAACATCACAATAAACGAAGGAGTAGCCGTCATTATTCCATTACAAGCTATACAGACTGACCCGAAGTACTTTGAGAACCCTGACAAGTTTGTCCCGGAGAGATTTGAAGCAGATCTTAAGAATATTCAGAAACAAACGTATATGCCGTTCGGCGAAGGACCGAGAGCCTGTATTGGTAAGTTTACTAAGTTTATTTTATCGAACGAAGCGGAGCGAGTAATTACGTATCGACTTGGACAATCCGTCGTTTGTACAGTCAACCCATTGGTACCCTATGCCACTCTAGAACCATGTGAAAATTACCTCTGATTTATAGCGTCACTAGGACATAGTCCTACTGTGGCCTAGGTTTCCAATTGGTTGATCAAAATATATACCTATATCTGTTTATTTCACAAGCCATAATCAGTCACTTGTATAATGACTCATTTTGCGAGAGGTATAGGCACAGCGGATGCATATCGTTTAGTGTGGTAGGGTATAGCACAACGAATGTCGTGTCGCTTAAATCTGGAGCAGAGTTACCTACTCAAAGTGTTGTGTTTCTGTTGGTGAGTAAGGTCGCCAGAGCTCCAAGAGGATTCACTGTGTTAACAGCTGCGGACCCACACAGGTCTTTGATGTGCCTTATAAGGATGCCCCACACACACTAGGACGAGCCGGGACGTGACCGGGCCGAGCCGATATGTTGTGAGTCAGAATGGCGGGTGTATGTTCCATGGGTTTTTAGTGGATGCTATCAATTTGAAATTTAGTACTTAATTGGTACCTTCATAATAAAAAGTATTTCTGCGTTTTCAGTTGTGGTTTCTGAGTTTATTACATGTTGTCCCTAGAAAAATGTATAAGCCCGTACCAAACCGTGACCTTGGTCTGGTAAGATGCAGGTTCGGTCGTCTGTTAATGGCTGTTTGCCGTAAGGCCTCTGTAGAGGTTACATATTTTCTCTATCTCTATTTTACATCGAATACCAATTTATAAGTTAAACTTATCAGTTTCCTACGCTGCAGTTTACATTTTATTATAACAACGAATTTTACAACTACTTCAAGAATCGGAAGGTTATTTTTTACATGCTCTTTTTCAGGTGAGCGTTTGGGGCTGATGCAGTCGCTAGCAGGCCTCGCGGCGCTCCTTCACCGGTTCTCAGTGGCGCCATCTATTAGTACGCGTGTGAAACCCACGACTGACCCCGCAGCGCACGTCATACAGAGCGTCAAGGGGGGTATACCACTTGCTCTCAGTTTGAGAACGTAAATACAGACTGATGTATACGGTTTCAGTCAATGGAAAGCTTCAAGCAACACAGGGTGGGGAGAATGGGGAGTTGTTCTCTTCTGGCGAACCACAAGCCCTTATAGGCATACGCGGGTCTGTGCTGTAACTGGTCCATGCATGAAAAACTCAAACTCAAACTCAAAAGCATTTATTGAAGTAGGCCAAAATTCAGCACTTTTCAACGTCAGATTGATTAAATATAAAAATAATATCCAGAAGTAACACTTAATTCTAAACATGTCAAAATATAAAGAATAAAATTGAAATTAACAATGTCAGCAGAAATTAAAATAACAAATTTATAAGTGAGTCAATTTGATCATTATAGTGTAAGTAAGTCATTCATTCGTTCACTCGTTCATTCCTAACTCTCTTGTAATCCGCGCACATCAGGAAGTTTTCCGGCGCTGTGGCTTATGGTACCTAGTCATTTTTTAAAATTAAACACAATTTATTCGTTTTTATAATCACAAATACATAACCAATTGAATCAGACTATTAACATGGGACATCAGTGATATCACAAGGGTTTTGATGCGAATTACATCAAACAAAAGTTGGTGAACACAACAAAAATAAAAATAAAAATGCTGATCTGAACGGTACGTCGTCGAGTCTTTATAGGCGAGAATTTTGTCCTGAAAATAGATTGAAGTGTGCAAGTCTTTACAGATCGTATATGTATGTATTTGATGTGTAAAAAGTACCTCTGTGTGAACTTTATCCCCCGAAAAAAGTGACAGAATAATATGTATTAGCATGCTTATTAGCAAGAGGGGTTGGGAGCGGGGCCCCTCCCACTTCCCCGCTTGCTAATAAGCATGCTATTAATGAGCATGTGTATCAGGATCAGCAATTTAATTTTATGTTCAACATTACAATCAAAAAGAGTACTTTCTGAGTATATGCATTCTTAAATAGTTTATTTTTGGATGAGAGCTCTACTATTTTTAAATGAATTTAATGTTTACTTTTATTTGTTTTTAGTTGAGAAGATTTCAGCTAAGTGCTGTGGATACTCGTATAACAGACATACAGTGGAGACTTAATAATTAGATCCAGTACAAAAGAACCCTCTTTTTGTTGACACAAATAAAATTATTTATTATTAATTAAATATTTTGACTTGTTATTAAAGTCAAATATGGCCTGCCCCAAAATATGGCCACACCCCTACACGTCCAAAACTATGGCGCCATCTACAACTTTGTCTATACCTACGCGTTAAAACGTCTATGAGTGATTAATCCTCAGTGTGCTTACCATGAGTTATACGTGGCCGTATTCGATAGCAACTGCGGCGTTCGGAGGTACTTTCGAGCGCCGCAGTATTAGCTATCGAATACAGTTGCGTGCAACTCATATATGGTAAGCACAGCGTCGTCGCCATTTGTAACTTCCACTTACACAGTGCGTTTGACAAACCTTGACGTGGCCATGTTTGACCCAGGGCCTATATTCGAACGATTGCGGATTTGTATCTCCATCTCTCTCACACTTGCATATTGGAGTGACAAAGATGTTTTCCCGTCTATGCCAATGCCAATATTCGATGTTCGTGGTAACCGCAGGTGCCGTTTTGCCCGTCTGTTAAATACACTGACATGTCATAACTTACTTTATTGCAATGTACCAGTTATACTTTTCATCCAGAAACTGTATAACACTATAGTAAAGTATCCTTCGATAACTGAAAAAAGAAAAATAGCTTTAGATTAAAAAGTTAGCTGCCAAATTAAAAAATAAATATATACAGATAAATAAATATTGTGGGACAATCTTACACAAATCGACCTAGTTCCACGGTTAGCTCAATATATATATTTTTTTAATGCACATATACATATGTATATATTATATATATATACATATAGGTATACATATATCTATACCTATATATACACACGGTGTTCGTGAACATTGCGAGAAATTTTAACAGCATATTCCTGACCATATTTTAAGTTAAAAATCTCTCGAAAGCCGAGCCGAATTTAGCAGACGTTAGCTAAATTCGGCTATAAAAAATAGGAAAAAGCCCTTACCTACAGTAAGATATAAGTAGAAGAAGCCAACCAAAGGTTCCCCAACTAATACAATCGTGCAACAATTTATTATACACATAAACATTTTCATTAAATAAAAAATGGAATACATTTTCTTCGCATCCGGCTGATCCTGTGAAAAAGACGTAATAATAAAATGTAATACCGAAAAACAAACCCCCTCTAAGAAAAGGTGATAAGGTCGGTATTACGTATTACCCTTCCTTAATACCAACTAAGGCGTGCAAACCGGTTTTTAATTGTATAAAAACCGGTTAATAACCGGTTGTTAACCGAAATTTTATACAAATAAAAACCGGTTTGTACACCCTAATACCAACATCGCATAATCTTTGAGTTTTAAGCCACTGGAGTAGCAATTGAGGCCTACCCCTCTGACGAATTGGTATGGCATAGTATCATACTAATAGGCTAGACGACTAAAAAATATATTTAGTCCGTCTTTTAGATTATAAAAAAATATTATACACGTATTTTTTATTTTTTTGGTCAAATCTAAAGTGACGAAAATACAGTCCGTTCAAGTTTCGCGTAACGTCACTATTAGGTACAATTCTTACCTAGTAGTGACGTCACAAGCCCCCACCCCGGAACTTTTATGCTCTATCTTCGTCAATTTTAGTTAAATTGTAAAAGGAAAAAATACGTGTCTAATCATATTAGACAATCTAACTGACGGACTAAATAGAATGATAGTTTTTCAACCTAGTCGTCATCCCTATTGTATGATTACGTTTTTATGGTTACGGTTACGACCTCCCGCCTAGTTGGTAGTGACCCTGCCTACGAAGCTGGAGGTCCCAGGTTCGAATCCCGGTAAGGGCATTTATGTGTGTTTATCACCAATATTTGGTCCTGAGTAATGGACGTTTTCTACGTATATATTCTATGTATTTATTTATATAAGTATGTATGTCGTCGCGTAGTACCCATAGCACAATATCGTTTTTAGAGTTGGTAGTCAGCAACTCCTTTAACTGTCCGCCAACCGGTACCATGACCCTATCGCCTATTTAGATCCGAAATTTTGAAAAAAAATCATTTTTCAGATCTACGCGGTAATTACGGAAAAGATAGGATTTTACAGTATATATGGTGCTACATTACCGCACTAGTGCGATATGAGCACTTTATTTTCCTGCATCACAAATTCAAAGGGCCATATATTATATGTACATTATGTACTGTAAAACGTCGTACGATACACGTGCAAATAGGTAATTCGCAACTCGTGTCGACTCTCTTCGGTCGTGTTTTGTTTTATCGCCACTCACTGCGAATTTCCTCTTTTTCGCATTACGATACATGTGCGAAACGCAGGAAATTCGCTACGAGAGGCGATAAAAAAAAACTACTTACTGGAGGGAGCCTTTTTAAATTACATTTGCGATTTGCGAATTACAGCACGCCTACCACGAACATCGGAAATTGGCATTGACGGAAAATCCTCTTTGTCACTCTAATATGCAAGTGTGACAGAGATGGAGATACCAAACCGCAATAGATCGAATTTCGTGGTACTAGCCCAGATTCGCCAGTAAATCCAGTACAATTTGTCACATTATTTCAAGGGCTTAAGTAACGAAATGTACACATATATTAACGAACTCGACTGTACGACGTTCTACAGTGCATAATGGCCCTTTGAATAGTTTGAATAAAACACGACCGTATGGAGTGTTTTAAATCGACACGAGTTGCGAATTACCTACTCGCTTGTGTATTGTACAACGTTTTACAGTACATTATGACTCTTTGAATATTCGACGCAGGCACGTGAAACTCATTATCGCCCTAGGGCGGTAAAGTACAGTCAAGTGCAAAAATATGGTTCGACATAATCGACTCATAAATATGATACAACGCTCTTATTACACCGGCATAAGTTGCTATGGGACATGTTTTTGAGTAAGATGTGCACCACCATATTTTTACACTTGACTGTACCACCATGCGTACTGTAAATAAAATTCTAGCTACTAGCAACCAAGAGTTACTTAAGTATGTGTTTCTTTCTAAAATCATACAAAAACAACCAATAACATCTGTACATTAAGTAGTTATTAGGTATGTATTTTATCTATAAAAAATACCTTACGAACTCCAGAGTACAAGAACGCACAGGTCGCAAGCAAACAGGCTATAGAATACAAGCCAGTACATGTAAACCAAAGCCAATCATCTGAAATTAATTTAATATAACTTAAACACCTTTTTCATATCTGCTCTGAAAGTAGTTCATTGTTAGTAATGTGGGCAGAAAATTACGCCCTAGGGCGTTTTACTTTTAGTTTAATCAACTAGCGTTTCTCCTAGCAACGTTCTCGGTTGCTCCTTGACCGACTTTGTACGATTTGGGGACGAAACTCTAGGGCCATGGGGTCCCAGCGCACGCAAGTTTTTTGTAGATTCGGCCCCAGGCTGTACGAATGTATCCCACGTGAGCTTAAATAGGTTATACATGAGATACAATATTACTGTTACGGGTATTGTTTATTTAATCCCACCATAAACATAAATGTAATAAAAGAGGAGAGCCAAGTTCGATTCAAAAATTATGCTTGGCTGTGGACTTCGCCGCAAAAAGAATAGAGATCTAAATGAGTGCGAAGTTCTATGCAAAATCAAAATGTATAGCTAACGATAGTAATAGAGTTATCGTCAAATAAACATACATACAAACGACGGATTGTCCAGATTGGGAGAACTCATTCGCTTCGCTCGCTGGTTCAATAAGTAGGTAAAATTGTTATATATTGTAGTATTTAGGCTAGGAACGATATTGAAACAACGGAGTACACGTAACAGTTTAATCTCTAATTACAGACTGCCTGTGGGTAGGGGAAGAAAAACCCAACTACCGGCATTCATATACCATAATCCCTCCACCAATAGATAAAACATCACCAATAGATATTACATAAAAAACAACTAATTATTTAAGACTTATAAATAGCGTTCTTATTTCTAGTGGACCGCACACCCCGACCACCAGCATCAGGATCGAGCGGTGCGGGTGTAGGTTCGCTCACGCCGTCTCCCGCAGGCACGGGGACCTCGTTCCCCTCTGCCTGGGGCAACCGGCCCTCGGGGAGGCCACCTGTGTCCTTTCCCGAATAAGCCATGTCCTCCAATTCCAAATTCAATGTCACGTTTTCCGACTGTTCTGCAGCGGTCTGCTCTGGTTGGTCTTCTTGGGCCGGTTGGCCATCATCTGGTAGCGAACAGAAAGAATCAGTTTCGTTGAGACCCTCGGTATCGGAGTCGCCGTCATCTCCATATAGGCTTAAATCATCCACTTCAATGTCTATATTTCCTCCTCTATAAGCCAACAGCTGATCTAGGTGTTTTTTTAATGTTAGATTTAAGTCCGGTACAAACACCTCATACATTCTGGAGCCTAGTACTTTTACAATAGTCCCTTTTTTCCACTCGTGCTTATTACCATTCGAAAATAAATGTTTCACTAATACGGTATCGTTTATATTAAAATAACATTTACGTAATCCACCATAATGTTTACTGTGTAAGATCTGTTTCGCGCACACATTAGCAAGCGGGTTTGGCGGTGCGGATGAGGACGACCCCGCGGCGCCGGCGCCGGCGCCGGCACCGGCCGCGGCTGCGGGCGGCGACGTGCGCAGCAGGTCGAGCCGGCAGCGCAGCATGCGACCCAGCATCAATTGGGCGGGCGCGAAACCAGTTGTACAGTGCACTGAGTTCCTATAGTCGAATAAAAACTTGTTTAATTTCTGTATAATTTCTTGTTGCCTATTACTCTGCTGCATTATTATTTTAACGGCTCGTTTTACCGTCTTCACCGTGTTTTCCGCCTGCCCATTTGATGCTGGATGATACGGTGCGATAGTAATGTGTTGTATGCCGTTTATATTGCAGTAATCATTGAATTGACTTGAACAGAAATTACTAGCGTTATCGGTAACTAAAGTTCGCACTAAACCATACCTACTAAATATTTCACACAGTTTGTCAATAATGGCACTAGTGTTTGTAACCGTTAACAAAAAACATTCTACCCACTTTGAGTGGGCATCTACCGCTACCAAAAACTGTTTCGCTTGCCACGAAAACATATCTAAATGCACTCGCTCCCATGGTCTGGCAGGGTAGGGCCACGAAGCTAACGGCGCGCGGGGGGGGTTATTGCGTAATGCAAGACATATACTACAAGTGCCTACTTTGTCCTCAATATCCTTATCAATTTGTGGCCACCACATCCTAGCTCTGGCTTCCGACTTAGTTTTCACGACTCCAAAATGAGAACTATGTAATTCTGTTAGTAATTGTTCCCTGTGACCCATTGGAATTACGAACTTATGGCCTCTTAAAATGCAACCATTTTCCAATGATAGCTCCAGACGACAAGCGAAATACGGTTTCAAAGCAACATCTGGCATTTTAGCCGGCCAGCCGTTAGTTATGTAATATTTTACCTTATTTAAAACTGCATCGTCCGCGGTTCCCTTTTGTATGTCAACAACACTAAGTGGTTTTAAGGTTGAACTTGATATAAAATTTATGTACATAGCTTTGTCAGGCTCATCTTGGAAGTCTAGATTATCCTGAGGAACCGAAATGACGGAACGGGACAAGAAATCAGCCACATTATGTTCTCCTTTAATATACTCTATATTAAAATTATATGCAGATAAGAACAACGCGTACCGCTGCAACCGGTTAGCGGCTAATTCCGGTACGCCCTTTTTGCTACCAAAAATTGACAAAAGGGGTTTGTGATCCGTGCGGAGGGTAAATGGAACCGAACGACCATATAAATAATGGTGAAATTTCTTAACTGAAAATATCAGGGAAGCGGCTTCTTTCTGAACCTGGGAATAATTACGTTCCGCGCTAGAAAGCGATCGCGAAGCGTACGCCACCACACGCTCGGTACCATCGCGCTGCCGCTGCGCCAGCACCCCGCCCAGGCCGCGCGGACCTGCGTCCGCCGTCACCACCACCGGCAGTGACGGGTCATAGTGCGCTAGCACTTGATCCGACGCTAGTTCACACCTTATTTTGTTGAAGGCGTCTTGTTGCTCTTTTCCCCAAAACCATTTTTCACCTTTTTTAAGTAGCATGTGTAAGGGGTCAAGTATGCTGGATGTGTTTGGAACAAAACACCTATAAAACCCAATCATGCCCAGAAATGATTTAAGTTCGCTTACATTCTTAGGACACTCACAATCAAGAATAGCTTTAACTTTTTTATCGGATTTATGTAGTCCATTTTTATCGATACGGAAACCAAGGTATTCTACAGAGTCCTTAAATAATTCACACTTATCCTGCTTCAGTCGCAAACCTGCTTCTTGCAACCTTCCTAACACTTGTTCCAAACGCTGTAAATGTGTTTCCCGGTTGGGACCTGTAATTAAAATGTCATCTAGAAAAATGCATGTTCCTTCAATTCCTGATAACAGCTGTTCCATTGTTCGTTGAAATATGAATGGGGCATTAGCCAAACCAAACACTAGCCTGTTGTAGCAGAATAACCCTTTATGAGTATTTATGCAGGTTAAACGTTTCGAATCATCCAGGACTAATTGCGAGTATGCGCGCGATAAATCTAATTTTGAAAACTCCACTCCCCCGTGCAGCTTAGCAAACAAATCCTCGATTCTTGGCAGTGGGTAATTATCTAAGTACAACACTTTATTAAGTGTGACCGAAAAATCGCCACAAATGCGTATATTCCCATCGGGGCGCAAGACTGGGACGATGGGGGTAGCTATGTCGGAGTGGTCTACTTTTTCTAAAATACCTAACTCGACTAATCGCTGTAACTCTGCCTCCACTTTTGGTTTAAGGGCCAGTGGTACCGGACGCGGTTTAAAAAACTTCAATGTACTGTCAGGTTTAATTTTTAAACTTACCTTAAATTTGTTAAATTCCCCTAATTCATCCGAAAATAACTTTGCGTACTTGTTTTTGTATTGTTCCCCCAAATCTAAGCGATTACAATTATGTACGTTATTACAGTCGTTGCTACACAGGTGCAAGCCAAACGCAGTTATAAAATCGCGACCCAATAATACCGGCCGGTCGGATTTATTTTCCACGATAAGCATTTCAATTTGTTTAGTGCGACCTTCGTAAATCACCGGAAATATAACACATCCTTTTGGAAAAATCTTACTCTCATTATAACAATTCAACACATCTCTATACGGGTGAATTTCGTGCGAAGCAAAAACATCCTTATACACTGTGTACGGAATAATCGAAACGGCACTACCACTATCTATTTCGCACACAATGTTTTTACTCGCTATAGACACCGTTTCGAGCATTGGTTTATCTTTAGTGCAGTTTATAATTTTAAATAAATCAAAGCTACCTGTAATGGCGTCGTCATCATCCGCACCCGCAGTCAAGAAATAATTGCTTCTATATTTCGGCTTGCTCGTACACATACGCTTCAAGTGACCTTTGACCTTACATTTAGTGCACGTGAAATTTACGAAACGACACTGATCCTTCGAGTGACTTTTATAACCACACACTTCACAACGAGATTCCAGATTTCCCGCAGGTCGAGGAGGCCCGCTGCCGCTCCGCACGGCGTACACGGGCGGCGGCGCCGCGGCGGCGGCCGCTTGCCCGGCGGTGTTGAGCGCCTGACGCGCACAGCGAACGCTTTGCGCCAAATCTAGCGCCTTGTTGAACGTCAAAGTATCTACATTTTGCGTGAACAACTTCTCCTTCTCCTTAACGTCTTCCAACCCGAGAACAAAACGATCTCGTAGCATAGTGTCGAGTTCCGTTTTAAAACCACAATACTCTGCTAAACTCCGCACTCGCGCTGCCCATTCGGCTAAATCTTCCCCGGCGCGTTGCTCAGCTTTATAAAACTTATAACGCTCTGCAAACGAACTTTTCTTTGATACAAAATGAGTGTCGAAATGATTTAAAAGCGTCTTAAATTCAACATTGTCGACCTCCGTCGGGAACGCCAGACTCCTAGCAACCCGGTACGTGTCTTCCGCCAACGCCGTCAACAGGATTGCCCGCCGCTTTACGCCAGATTTGTCAGATTCTTCATTGATTCCATTTGCCGTACAATACTGGCCCAACCGACTTTTAAAAATGGCCCATTCCTGTGTTCGATGGTCGAAAGTGAGACTGCCACCAAACATGTTTCCGTGACTCGCCATATTTGCTTCTTATCGCCTGCCTTCTTTTCCTTGTGTTCACAAGCACTAAACACACGCGTGAATTACTAGATCGTCGCCAAATTGTAGTATTTAGGCTAGGAACGATATTGAAACAACGGAGTACACGTAACAGTTTAATCTCTAATTACAGACTGCCTGTGGGTAGGGGAAGAAAAACCCAACTACCGGCATTCATATACCATAATATATATATTTATATACACGGTGGGAATGACTATACCGACAGACTTTAATGGTGTATTCCTGACCGCATTTAGAGACTGTAATGTCATATGAAATTATCTGGATTTGGGTTAGTTTCAGAGATAATTACATGTTTCTCTAAAACTGTTTTTTATCATACCTCGTGCAAAAAAGCAGTTTTGACTACAGTGTTTACCACTATGAGTTTTAGTTTTGACATAGGTACTCGTACTTATTGATCGAAATTAGAAAAAAATAGAAAAAACTTCGCAAAAATCCTCTACCTTTATAAATTAAGTATTTAAAAACTTTTTACCTTTTTTTTTGTTTATGATTTATTAATTCAGGCAGTGTATAAAAGTATTTAAAAAATTTTGTTCGTAAATCACTAAAGTCATATTACATTTTCTGCTCCTTTTCAACCGACTTCAATATTTCAAAAGGAGGAGGTTCTCAATTCGACTGAATTTTTTTTTTTATTTATTTTTTTTTTTTTTTTAATGGATGTTCACTCATAACTCCGTCATTACTGAACCGATTTGAATTTTTTTTTTGTTTTCTAAAAGTAGACGGTTCCTGGTTGGTCCCGTTTTTTTCAAAATCCATTTCTGATGATGGGATCCATGAGGAACTGAGGGAACTCCTCAAATTTGAAAGGCACATGCATGCTGATTTGGGTGATTTCTTAAGAAACTCGAGCATTTCTTTACGAAAATCATCAATTTGGTGGAGTGGACCTGATGATGAAGACCAGGGATGGCAAAGTGGAACTGCTTCGTAATTCTCAGGACTATGATCCGATTTTAAAAAATATTTTTTTGTCTGTATATAGATGGTTTCAGGATTGTCCCGTTTTTTTCAAAATCAATTTCTGATGATGGGATCCATGAGGAACTGAGGGAACTCCTCAAATTTGAAAGGCACATGCATGATGATTTGGGTAGTTTCTTAAGACACTCGAGCATTTCTTTACGAACATCATCAATTTGGTGGAGTGGACCTGATGATGAAGACCAGGGATGTCAAAGTGGAACTGCTTGGTAATTCCCAGGACTATCGTCCGATTTAAAAAAATATTTTTTTTTCTGAAAATAGATGGTTCCAGATTTGTTCCGTTTTTTTCAAAATCAATTTCTGATGATGGGATCCATGAGGAACTGAGGGAACTCCTCAAATTTGAAAGGCACATGCATGATGATTTGGGTAGTTTCTTAAGACACTCGAGCATTTCTTTACGAACATCATCAATTTGGTGGAGTGGACCTGATGATGAAGACCAGGGATGGCAAAGTGGAACTGCTTGTTAATTCCCAGCTCTATCATCCGATTTGAGACATTCATCTTTTCTTTGTAAAGAAATACCTTCAAGATAGTCCTATTTGATTATAGTTCTATTTTGATGATGGGCTTCATGAGGGATTGAGAGAACTCCTCAAATTTTAACGGCACATGCATTCTGATTTGAGGGTTTCCTTAAGTAACTAAAACAGTGTTTTGGCGGAGCCAAAATTTTGATGAACTTGATCTGATGATGAAGACCAGGGATCGCAAAGTGGAACTGGTTAATAAACCTAGCTCTACTTATTATCCTAGTTGTGACATTCATCTTTTTGATTTGATTTATATTCTGATGATGGAGTTCTAGAAGAATTCAGAGAACTCTTCAAATTTGAACGGCAGGTTAATTGTGATTAGAGGGTGTTCATAATTAGCTTAGGCATTTTCTTACTGTGGCCATCATTTTGCTGGAGTGGACCTGATGTTGATAACCAGGGATGGCATAATGAATATGCTCGTTAATTTACAGTCTGTCATCCAATTTAACACATTGTTATTTTGTTTGTTTAAAGGTCTACAAGGGAGTTCCGTTTGATTATACTTCAAATGTAATGATGGAAGCCCTAGGACATTAAGAAAGCTCCTCAATTTTCAATCGTACACGTGCGGTGTATTGGATATTTGAAAAGTAAACTGGCTAACTCAAACAAATTCTTAATTTCACTTTTACCGGGAACCAAATGAAGTCGGTTTTTTTTTCTTAAAAATTATAACGTCTAGAATACACCGTTAGTCTGTCGGGTTATTGGCGCCCACGGTGTATATATATACGCAACGTACCGGTAATGGACGGCGTATGAGACGCTATATGAAAAATGAGAAATGTGAATATATATATATATATATATACTAGCTTTTACCCGCGGCTTCGCCCGCGTACTAAACGTAATTTTCAACCGTCTACAAATAAGGAGGTTCTTAGTTGGGCCCGTATATTTGTATGTACCTACATATGTATGTTTGTCCGCTATTATCTTGCGGTTGGCTGAACGGATTTAAATGGAATGGATGGTTGTCGCAAAAGTGATCAAACTGAAAAATTCAAGTTGGCGGCTGTTTCTCAATTTTGACCTCTGATTTGTTATAAAGAACCTCTCGAACCCTTTATATGTGCCTACCGAGATTTATCACGAACTTAACTCTATAAATTCAAGATGGTGGTCGTTGATGGTGGCGTTGGTGGTTCGTTAGAAAGAACCTTTCGGATTCTCGGATATCGATTTTCAATTAGATCATAACTGAAGAAATTCTAGACGATGGCCGTTTTTCTCAGTTTTAACCTCAGATTATTCATAAAGAGAACCTCTCGGAAATCGATTTTAACACGATCGGATCAAAATCAAAATAATTCAAGATGGCGGCCGGATCTCGCAGTTTTTACTACAGATCATTACTGAGGAATCTCTCGGATCCCCAAATACCGATTATTATCAAGGTCGGATTAAAACTCAATAAATTCAAGATGGAGCCCCTTTTCGCAATTCTGATCAAGGACCTATTTTAGATTCAAGGTAGGCAGAGGTAGGTCGTTAGGTAAGTTACACTTACTGTATATATTTCCCATGTTGACTTTTTCACCCCATTTCGTACTCCTATTTACTAATTTCTCGTTAGGAAATCGTATTCACAGGAGAATAAAATAGTCTAATAAATCTTGTTTCCCGATGTACAATCAAATCCCACTTCACCCCTTTAGGAGGAGAATTCTAAAAAATCCTAGCTATTTCCCGCAGCTTCGCCCGCGTACAAAATAAATGTTCAACCGTAACGTAATTTTTTAAATCAAGTTGGCGGCTTTGATTCGTTATAAAGAACCTCTTGAACCCTTTGATATGTACCAACCGAGTACATATTACGATCAATGTTGACTTCTGATTCCTTAGAAAGAACCTTTCGGATTCTCAGATATTGATTTCCATCACGATCAGATCATAACTGACGAAATTTCAGATGGCGGCCTTTTCTCGCAGTTTTGGCTCCAGATTCATTGTAAAGAACCTCTCTAGAAGGTGAATTCTGAAAAATCCTTTCTTAATGCACCCCTACACCTTAATTAGAAACCTACGTGCCAAATTTGAAATTCTAGAAACAGAAATAAACAACAAAACGACACTCATATTGATATTTTGAGATGTCAACCCCATCGCACCCCAACAGGGAAGATGGTGTATCATACGTCCCGATTTTAAAATGGTTGTTGTTTTTGATTTCAGCGACCCGATAAACCATAAAAACGATAATCATGATGTTTTTTGAATTTGTTACCCCTTTTTGCCCTCTTAGGGGTTTAATTCTCAAAAAATCAATCTTTACTCATTTATCTTTAGAAATACTCTGGTGTAGTTTTGAATAAAATAGTTTAACTAATCATGTTTCCCCATACATTGTTTGTACCGTCATTTCTCCCCCTTTGGAGATGAATTTTGAAAACTCCTTTGTCTGTGCACCCCTACGCCTTATAAGGAACCTAAGTGTTAAGTTTGGAATCTATAGAACCAGAAATAAACAACAAAATGACACCCATATTTATATATTTAGAGTTCGACCCCCTCGCGCCCCAACAGGGAAGATGGTATTTCACAATCGCCACATTAGATTTTAAAATCGTCGTTGTTTTTGTAATCAGCGACCCGATAAACCAGAAAACGATACCCATGTTGTTTTTTTTACTTTTTCACCCCTTTTCCCCCTTATTTGGGTTGAATTCTCAAAAAACCTGAAACATGTGCTACCTCATTTATCTTTATAAATACTCCTGTAAAGTTTCAAATGGAATAGGCCAACTAATCTTGTTTCCCCATAAAAACTTTGGACTTCCAAATTGAATTTTGAAAAATCCTTTCTTAGTGCACCTCTAGACTTTATGAGGAACCTACGTTTCAAATTTGGTATCTCTAGGACCAGCGGTTTGGGCTGTGCGTTGATATGTCAGTCAGTCGGTCAGTCAGTTAGTCATTCAGCCAGTCAGTTTCTTTTTTATATATTATATAGATAAAAACACCTTTTTTGTATTTTGATGAGAAACCTTTACACATAAAATAAAGTCTCTAGCTAAACAGAAAACCTTCCGCCATACAAACTTTGAACAACCTTTTCACCCTTATAAGGGTCGAATTTTCTAAATCGCTGAAATTACTTTTTGTAAACTCTAATGAGGATTCTTTTCACAAAGTTTGTAGTCTATAACTAAAAGGAAAACGCTTCCGCCATACAAACTTTTAACACACTTTTCACCCCTTTGGGGTTGATTTTTCCAAAACGCTAAAATTACTTTTTTTGTATTTTAATAACAAACCTCTACACCAACTTTTGAGTCTCTATCTAAAAAAAAAAACTTTCTTCCATACAAACTTTCAACCCCGATTTAACCCCCTTAGAAGATGACTTTTTCAAAACCCTTTCTTATTCGTTACCTTCGTTAAACACCTAACGTAATGTGAAAATTTCAGGATCTTACGTTTAGTAGTTTCGGCTGTGCGTTGATCAGTGAGTCAGTCAGTCAGGACTTTTCCTTTTATATGTATAGATATATAATATTATTTATTTATTTATTATTTATCAGAAATGAGGAGATCCGTAGACGAACTAAAGTCACCGACATAGCCCTCCGGATTAAAAAGCTGAAGTTACAATGGGTAAGCCACATTTCACGCAGTGCAGATGGCTGATGGGGTCGAAAAGTGCTCGGGAGACCACGGCTTGGCAAACGTAGCGTAGGACGTCCTCCCACAAGATGGACAAATGACCTTATGGAGGTCGCCGGGAGACGCTGGATGCAGGTCGCTTCCAACCGGTATGGATATCCAAAGGGGATGCCTATGTTGAGCAGTGGACGTCTTATGGCTGATATGATGATATGAAAAAAAGGATAGTACAGTTACTATATGTATATATTTGCAAACTAGTTGGACAGGATTGCTGTACAAATATAACCATTTTTAAAAATGTATTCATAGTATTATAACGTAAATACGTACCACATAGCACGGAGGGCCAGAAAGTTCTCGAGTGGAGACCGCGGACCGAAAAACGCAGCGTAGGACGTCCACTGACGAGGTGGACCGATGATCTGATTAAAGCCGTGGGGTCACTGTGGAGGCAGGTTGCTTCCAACCGTAACACGTAGAGATCCATGAGAGAGGCCTATGTCCAACAATGGGCGTACTACGGCTGATATGATGATGAGATGAAATAATACGTACCAGAACTGGCATACGTAACAGTCTGGATGATAACAAATGCCACATCAATGATTACTATAATTGCAATCATTACGCTGGCCGTACGCAAAGGAATGGAAAAACAACAGTTGCTCACTATAGGTACGTCCAGCCCCATTATCTGATTTTAATGTAAACACAATAGTAAATAAGAATATTATAAATGAACTTGTAGAAAAATGACAAATTAGTTTCAATGTCAAATTTCCTATTTACCGACGTGTACGAGCGCAGAAATGAACGATTTTCTAAATAGTTTGAATAGCTATTGAAATGTTAGTCTGTCTATGCTGTTTCCTAGATTTTAATAATACAGGCGGTGAAAGTATTAATTAAAAGTCATAATTACATAGAACCAGAACCAGAGTAAGGTCGCCAGAGCTCCAAGAGGATTCGCTGTGTTGGCAGACTTGGCAGCTAAAGGGGCAAGCTTTGCTCCGTTGGTCCCCAGCTATCAAATCAACACACCGATAATTTGATAATGACTGGTGCGTTTTCTCTTATTGTGTTCACTTGATTAAATAAGTACTGTTATTTGATAATGACTGGTGTTAATCGTTTTTTTATCTCCCCTGATAGATAAAGTGTTTTACGATAAGCGTAACAAAATCAATGCTATTTATTATCACAAGTAAAGTTACTTTTTATTTGATAATGATAAAAAAATTATAAATATCTTTATTTTTCAATTTAGGCACATTACAATGCACTTATGAACGTCAAAAAAAAAGCTACTACCGGTTCTATCCCTACACCACAGCCCGAGAAGATTATTACCGGCAAAGAAACTCGGCGGGACTTATTTTTTCAAAAGAAATTACAAAAGTAGTAAAAATATTTTCAATATGTGGTTCTACAAGAACCATATCAAAAGAAAATAGTGAAACAGAAAGGCAAAAAAAGGAATAAACTAAATAAAACAAAATTAAACGGTTTTACAAGATATACACAACATTTGATATGATTTCTTTCGTGAACTGTGTCCTTCACTCTATAAGCAGTACATTCAATTTAATTTTTTGTTGATTTCGTTAGTTTCTGGTATGGGCCATGCATGTTTGTCTGTTAAATAGTCCTCTACTGTGTAATAAGCCTTCGACATCAAAGATTTTTTCAAATAATTCTTAAGAGCGGGAAGGGGCAATTCCAATGCTTCATCCGGTAACTTGTTATAGAAATGAATACATTGTCCAAAAAATGGCTTATTTATATACTTTACGAACACGACACTTTCTGATAGCTAGCTTATTTTTGTTTCTAGTATTATAGCTAGAGACATCAGAAATTCTATTGAATGAATCTAAGTTTCTAATAACATGAATTATATTATCATAGATATATTGGGATGCTACAGTTAAAATATTAATTTCTTTAAATAGCTCCCTTACTGATGCACGTTTACCTAACTTATATATAAAACGAATGGCTCTCTTTTGTAAAACAAATATAGTCTGTATGTCAGCTGCCTTGCCCCAAACCAGAATACCGTATGACATTACACTATGAAAATAACTATGATAAACTAGGCGAGCTGTCTCAGCATTAGTTAGTTGTCTGATTTTCCTAACGGCGTAAGCAGCCGAACTTAATCTATTTGCGAGTGTTGTTATATGCGGACTCCATTGTAGATTTTTGTCCAACGTTAAACCTAGGAACAATGCTTTATCAACTATCTCTAAACATTCACCATTTAAAAGTATTCTACTATTTCGGCAAAGCAAATCTAATACATTTAGTTTTCTTAGCATTAAGTAGCAGATTATTAATAGTAAACCAGTTAAGTACATCAACTAGTGTGCTATTAATTACACTATAATCGGTAGATTTCCGGTCAACCTTAAATATTAATGATGTATCGTCTGCAAAAAGCACTATATCACAACGGTTCTCTACGACACTGGGTAAATCATTTATATAAACTAAATACAGGAATGGGCCCAAAATAGAACCCTGTGGCACTCCTAGTTTAACTACGGCGCCGCTAGACTGTGATTTATTTACAACAACAGTTTGTGTTCTATTGCTAAGATATGAGGACATTAAGTTTAAAGCATTCTCTGATAGACCATAATGTTCTAATTTCAAAATGAGCGTTAGCATGGTTGCCATTTTATAGCTTATCACGCTCTATGCGTCACTTTCGCACATACATACTTGTTAGAACGTGACAGCAACGTCGGTAAACGATAAAAACCCGACCATCATAGACTAGCTGATCTTTGTAAATATTAAACCAGGAAAGATACGGGTTTGACAGACATTAAATTATAATAGCCTGATTTACTCAAATTACGTTCGGATTCGGACGGGATGTTTATAATGTAAGTAGGTAAATAGTAAAAAAATAAAACTTAACTTAGTCGATTTTGTTATACCTAAATTTACGGTAAGTAATTAATAAATGTTTTTCTTGTTTGTGAACATGACGACATAATTGACTTTTATCTTTTAAAAGCAGAACCGAAGAAAAGTAATTCACGTAAAACCGTTAAATCTACAAAATGTACGGCGTGGGTGATGAATGTGTTATTTTGCTTGAAACAGATGGTAATAGGTAGAAACTAGTCCTGATTCCTGACCCATTTTAAACAACAAAAAAACATATAGGCGTACATAAAAAATTACAAGTTAAACGTTTTTAACATGTGTGCTGTGCACATATTTGTGACGATTTGCATGCTACGTTATTTTTTGGATTTTGTTGCCTACTTACGATGTATCCGGTACGCTAAAAATGATTAGCTATTATAAATTATCTTCCACATACTTAATCAAAATTGTATGAAGCTATCAGTTCAATGACTGGATATATATTGTGAATTGTGAATAGTACCTACACAGTGAGTGTGTATCGCGGACCGGTATCATTATCTACTAGTGACCTCCCGACGACTCAGTTACATAACCGTGTTACGCGATGTTGCTGCTCATAGCGGCGCCAGCGGCGGTCGTTATTATTGTTTGGCTTATTTACTCGTTCGGCACGCACGGTTATGACTACTGGGAGAAAAAAGGAGTGCGCCATGAGAAACCACTACCATTTATCGGAAGCACGGGAAGAATACTTGCCCAGAAGATGAGCATGAGCGAATACTTCACGGAGCTGTACCGAAAATATCCAAACGAGAAACTGGTCGGATACTATTTCTCGCGCGAAAAAGCTCTAGTTGTAAGAGACCCAGAGCTCGTGAAACAGGTGTTGATCACGGATTTTCAGCATTTTTACCCTCGTGGAATTAATTCACATAGGGATGCAGTGGAGCCGATGTTAAAGAACTTGTTTTTCGCTGACGGTGACCTGTGGAAGCTACTGCGACAGCGGTTGACGCCCGCCTTCTCGTCGGGCAAGCTGAAGGCGATGTTCCCTCTGATCGTGGAGAGGACCGAGCGGCTGCAGCGCACCGCCGCCGCCGCCGCGGAGCGCGGGGAGGAGGTGGACGTCCGCGACCTCATCGCGCGCTACACCACCGACTTCATCGGCGCCTGCGGCTTTGGGATCGACGCAAACTCAATCGATAACGAGGATACAGCATTCAGAAAGCTAGGGAAACGCATCTTTACTCCTAGCCTCCGAGATATCATTGTTATAGTTTTGAAATGGTTGATGCCTGATTTATTCAAGCATCTTTCAAACGTTGCCCCAGATGTTCAACGGGAAACTTTGTCTTTAGTGAGAAGCATCATGGAACAGAGAAACTACCAGCCTTCAGGCAGAAACGACTTCATAGATCTTCTGTTAGAGTTAAAACAGAAAGGGAAAATTGTTGGCGAATCAATAGAACATAAAAATTCCGACGGCACACCGAGGATCTCAGAATTAGAATTAGATGACATGCTGATGGCGGCGCAGGTGTTCGTGTTCTTCGCGGCGGGGTTTGAGACGTCGTCGTCGGCGACCAGCTTCACGCTGCACCAGCTCGCGCTGCACCCCGACGAGCAGGCCAAGTGCCAGCGGGAGATCGACGAGGTGCTCGCCAGATATGACGGGAAACTCTGCTACGACGCCGTGAACGAAATGAAATATTTGAAAATGTGTTTTTAGTAAGTAATGAAGTACATATAAAAAGCCTCGCAGGTCCTTTAGATTACTTCACGAAATCGTTGTATTGTTGTGACAGGTAACGATGCGTTAACGAATCTTTCCCTTTCAGTGAAAGCATGCGTCTATTCCCATCTCTCGGTTTCCTGATCAGGAAAAGCGCTACACCCTACACGTTTCCAGGCACGGACGTGACCATAGACGAGGGCTTAGCTGTGATCATCCCAGTCCAAGGTCTGCAGATGGATGAGAAATATTTCGAAGACCCGGAACAGTTCCGGCCGGAGAGATTCCAACCGGATAAACGGATAGAGAGCCATGTGTATCTGCCATTTGGGGAAGGTCCTAGAGCATGCATTGGTAAGTTCATATTTGTGTAATTTTTGGCTTTAATCTCTAACAGTCGATTGAGCAAACAATTGAAGAAATATACAAATGAACGTTCCCCAGGTTTCGCAGGTAAACGTACGAGTATGTACCTTATTGTGAATTTTGCTTCCGCAAGAGGTTAAATTAACCTAACTTTACCGTTTTACATCTTCCCTAAGAACTTTTTGTCTAAATGACTAATGGTCGTGTTGAGTCATTAAGCGCCAGTTGTACCACCCGGGCTAAGCCAACTAAACCGGAGTTAACCGGGTTTAAGTATGGAATTTGCCAGCTAACTCCGGGTTATCTGGCTAAGCCTGGTTTGCGCAAGTGGCCCTAACTGTCATAGTCAGCACCAATGTGAGTCTTTAGGAGCACTGTGATAGAAAATTTAATCTAATCAGATATGCAGGGCAGACCGGTCACATTGTGGGTAATCTGATAAAGACATAATCTAGTCATCATTCGCGTGAATGTTTAGTTCGTTCTTCGTACATGATATAGGTGTCTTTTGACATTTATCAAAAAGCAAGTTAGAATAAAGGATAACTGATGATACGGCGCGATGGAACGGGACTGTATAAATTTCTAGTAAAAGTATTACGCGATTATCGAGCAACCATATCCTGTCTTCTTCTAGAATTTCCCCGGCTTATGTTGGGAGCCTGGGGTCCGCTTTGGCCACAAAACAGAGAGACTCTCTGTTTTGTGGCTTTGGCAATCCCAATATTTGACATAGTAACTTTTCCAAAGAGTAGCCAAGGCCTTATTAGTCCGGTTTCCTCAAGATGTTTGCTTTCGCTGAAAAGCGATTGGTTAAATTCGTTAAATCATCAAGTGATATTTCGTACGTTCCGAAAAATTCATTGGTACAGTCACCTGCAATATATGACACTATGAAGGCCGCAAAATATGTGACACGCTCCACGCTCTTATGGCGGTACAAACAAGAATGTGTCAGATTATTTTGCAGCCTTCATATAGTGCTATACTATTGCAGGTAACTCTACGAGCTTGAGTTTGAACCCACAATCTTCGGATTGTATTGTAAGTCGCATGCGCCCACCAACCCCACCAACGCTCCAACGTAAGATCGTTTCCTGTAGTCTCCTTAATTTACAAATAATGTGCCTTTTCAGGTGAGAGGTTGGGGCTAATGCAGTCGCTGGCGGGGCTGGCGGCGCTGCTGCAGCGGTGCTCGGTGGCTCCCTCCGCCAGCACCATCCGGAACCCACCCAGGGACCACACGGGTCACGTCGTGCAGAGCATTAAGGGAGGGGTGCCGTTACTATTAAATGAGAGGAAAATGTAGTGGTCCTTGTTTTTTTAACCTTACATTATAAGTACAATAGAAAGCTAATAAATAAATATTAATATGGGACAATCTTACACAAATCGACCTAGTCCTACGATAAGCACAATAAAGCTTATGTTAAGTTTCCACTTCGGGTTTTTTTGGTATCCCTATAAGTTACAAATATTTGCTGTAAGTTTTCGTTTTTATATAAAACGTGAAAAACTGCAATTTGGGACACGAAAGTTTTGCTCTGTACCTACAATTATTTTATGTTATAATTAGGTGTTTGTATATGCGAAAGTATTAATTATTAATTAATTTTGTCATGTTTTCTTCGATCATATCTTTTTCTACTATCCTTCACCAAACTCACAGTTTCAGTTTAGCCCGATGGTTGACAGGTAGAGTATGCCTTAAAGCGTTAAATCCGCCATTTGTACCTACTTTCCTTTCATTGTTGCACGAAACCTTAAATAAATAAACATGTGCAATTGTGCATATGTCGTCAGGACAAGGTTAAAACATGCTTTTAATGGCAGGTGTTTACCTTGAAGTTTGCGTCAATAATTAAAAAACGACGTAAAATACTTAATTTTCTTAGATTATCCGTGTAACCACAATACTATTTTAGACCAGTTAGTTTTTTAGGGTTCCGTAGTCAACTAGGAACTCTTATAGTTTCGTCATGTCTGTCTGTCCGTCCGTCTGTCCGTCTGCGGCTAAGCTCAGAGACTGTTAGTGCCTACTTAAAAGCTGTAATTTGGTAAGAATATACATACAAAGGGGGCAAATAATGGCTATTTTAAGGTAACACGAAAAGTGGGAGGTGATTTTTTTTCGTTTCAACCCTAAACTGGGAGGTATCATTAGATAGGTAGGTAAGTATTTGAAAAAGAATTGAGGTTTGTTAATATTTTTTTCCAAACCCCCTATATATACACGATTATTAGTAATCGGTGATCAGAAGTTGAAAAATATTAATATCTTGCCCAAATTAAACTTATTAGGCGAGAGGTCTCACGAAATGCTCTCACTGTTTAATTAATTAAAAGTTAAAACTTAATTGAAACGAATAAGCACTGAATATATGGTCACCCTACAAGAAGTATTAAACTATACGTCAAGTCCAATCGCTATGGCGGGAAAGACGTATCTTTTTTATGTCAATAATTAAAACATTTTAGAGAATTTAATTTAGTTGAATTTAGTATGTACGTCGTTTTGTTTCTAAGATTAAAATGTCATAAGTGTCTTTTTTGGTTTACTTGTAACTAATTTCTGGCGAAGCTTAGTGCGGAGACCCCTGTATTATTCTGTTAATTTTTTTTGAGTATTAAAGTTTTTTTATGTGACAATGACAAGTTATCACTCATAAATTATCGATCGCCATTAACTTAGTAGAGTGA
This sequence comes from Lathronympha strigana, assembly GCA_949128165.1. Lineage (NCBI taxonomy): Eukaryota > Metazoa > Arthropoda > Insecta > Lepidoptera > Tortricidae > Lathronympha > Lathronympha strigana. Next base: position 6,769,690 of record OX421926.1, on the reverse strand, counting down.
CAAGGATTTTAGGATAAAAATCTCAAATTACTTAATTTTACTTACACGGATCTATCGTTATAAGTATTATAATTATAACGATTTAAATGCATTAATTAGCTCTAAGTACCCTATTTTAATTATTAGTAAGAAAAAAATATATTAACCATCGCAACATCAAAATTCGAAAATGTATTCTGCATGTAGGGCACTTTTAGAAGGGGTGCGGGACTGGTAGACCTCCCTGTGGTGCACCCTGGGAGGGGGAGGACAGCAGCTCAGTTGTGCGTTGCTGTCCTCTCCCTGCGAACTACCAGTCACAGCCGGTTGCAGTCGAGGCTACTCCTGCGTGGGCTTCAATGCCGAGCTTGAGATGAGCTGCTCCTAGAGCCAAAGGGCGGTGTCGGAGTGCGGATGCACCGTTAGCAGACGGAGTGGAGAAAACCACTATAATAAATCCCCAATCCCAAGGTGAGCGGAACGTGCCGATGGGATGCGTGGCTGGAGGGAGTCCAGTGCCAAGCGTGCGGGGGAGCTCACCCCCGAAAAAAGAGACGAAGATGTGGAGCATCGAGGATCCAAGATGGACAATAAGGTTGATTGCGAAAAATGTCCCCAGGCGGGTCTCCAAAAGGAGGAATCCCGTCCATCCACGCTAGTGGATGGCTGCCCTTCGTATGCTGGGGTGGGCAACAATCGCCTCGTAGGCCGGCAGAATGCCGGTCTTCGTGAACACGACCAAGGCAACACAAATTCGGACAATGATTTTGCTTCTGACATGGATTCGGACGTTACGGAGGTGGAGGCCTGTGACCCGAAGTCACACGCCAGCACCAAAGACGCGCCTTAAAAGGCCGAAGGAAAAGAACAATTTTGGCATCTGGCCCTGTAGCAGAGCAAGGACATCCACCAGCCAAAGTGACGACTGCCCGGCGTGGTAGAGCTAGCCGAGGATCAGCTATCACTCGAGCTAGGGCTGAGTTGAAAAGGATCGAGTCTGAGACCCGTGAGATGGAATACGAAAAGGCTCTCCACACTCGAGCTTATAAGAAGGCCGCGCCTGACCCAATTCTCGAATCGGAGAATTTAGAAGAAATGGAAGAGGTTACCTTGAACCTGAATGCCGAGGAACTTAGAGCACATGCAGGACAGAATGCTGCCGATATTCTTGAGGTGGCATCAAAGACCAAGAACCTAAGCAAAGCTTCAGCCCAACGGTTACGAGACGCAGTGGCCGGTCTGCAAGGGGTGGTAGACACCCTAACTACACGAACAGAGGTGGAAGAAACACGTCGGCTAAAAGCTGATAATAGTCGACTGCGGAAGGAGCTCGAGAATGTTAAAAATGAATTAAAAGCATATCGACGCGAATTCTCAGAAATGAAGTCGTTGATTTCGCCTTCGGGTACGACAACAACAGACCCACTTAAAGATGAGTCCTTACTGGAGAAAATTAAGGAGGCGGTTGTCAACTCTGTGGGAACCATAATTAACGCACGTTTCGCAGGGATCGAGGATCGGCTTCTTCCCCCTAAGACTTACCGCCCACCATTGGCGACAGATAAGAAGAAACCAGCGGCCCAAACTACTGCTGGAGGCACCGGTCCTACCTTAAGAATGGGTGCCAATGAGCAGGCGGCACCTCCAGATAGAGAACAAGGGCAGACACAGTCTGCAGGAGACGGGCATACCAAAAACACGGATGGAGGAGAGTATATTACTGTACAGAGCAAGAATCAGAAGAGGGCAAGCAAGAAGAAATCCACCCCCTCACAAGAATCGGCGCACACCAACAAACCGGTAGCAGCAGCTGAGAAAAAGGGTGCCAAAACGAAGGGCAAACCAAAACTTCGTCATCCTCGTACATCCGCAGTGGTAATTACGCTGCAGCCAGAGGCTTTGCAAAACAATGTAACTTATGCAGAAGTTCTAGAAAAGGCGGAAAAGACGGTGAACTTGTCAGAGTTCTCCGCAAAAGGGTTGAAATTCCGACAAACTGTTACAGGGGCGCGCATGCTAGAATTTCCCAAGGAACTAGACCCTGTTGTAGTGGACAGCTTTGCTGAGAAACTTCGACCCGCGCTGAAGGGTTTGGCCAATGTCACTAGACCTGTGAAGCGTGTTGACGTGCGCATTGTTGATCTGGATGACTCAGTCACGAGCGAGAAAGTTGCTGCCGCTGTTGCCAAATTAGGGAATTGCACCCTTGACCTTGTGAAGGCTCGAAAGATACAGCGCGGCCCCGGGGGAATGGGTGCCGTGGTAGTACAGTGTCCAGTGGCGACTGCCAAGGCTCTGAGTGATGCCGGTCACATACTTGTGGGCTGGAGCTCGGCCCGAGTAATGGTTTTGAAACAATTACCCCTTCGCTGCTTTCGCTGCTTCGGCGTTGGCCACACTCGACCAATGTGCCCTTCGGCAATAGACCGCGGAAATCTCTGCTTCCGTTGTGGTAGCAAAGAACACCAAGCTGCAATGTGCTTGGCAACAAAACTTCTGTGCGCGGTGTGTGCTGATAGCGGCCGGTCGTCAGATCACGTGATGGGAAGCATCAAATGTATCCCTCCGCCGACAAAAGGGAAGGCAGTTGGTAGAAGTGAGGCCGCTACAAACGATAATCGTCAATCTAGGCACGTTCAAGAGGATATTCAAACGATGGAATGAATAGCACACCAAACATCAACTTCCTACAGGGAAATCTTAACCACTGCGCCGCGGCTCAAGACTTGTTATTGCAGTCCATGGCGGAGTGGCAGATCGACATTGCTGTGATGGCGGAGCCATATTTCGTCCCCCCCCAACCTAACTGGGTAGATGACTTGGATGGACTCGTGGCTATAATTGCTCGCTCAGATGGAAACATCCCGCTTAGACTCCTTGAAAGGAGTGCAGGTTTTGTGGTGGCAGGCTTTGGTCAGTACATTATTATTGGCTCGTACTTCTCCCCTAATCGCAGCCTAGCAGAGTTCCAGATTTACCTGGACTCCATTAGTGCTGCGGTTGGGCGATATTCTCCGGCGCAGATTCTCGTTTTGGGGGACTTCAATGCGAGATCTCATATATGGGGTGACACGGTCACAAACTCGCGAGGCAGGGCTTTGCAACTTTGGGCCCTTGAAGCGGATGTAGCTCTTCTGAATCGAGGGAATGCTCAAACCTGTGTGAGACATCAGGGTGGATCCGTGGTGGATGTCTCCTTTGCGACCCCCAGTGTCGCGCGTAAGGTCATAGGCTGGACAGTAGAAGAGGATGTTGAAACTCTCTCGGACCATCTATACATCCGATTTCGGGTTTCATCCGCTCCTGAACCAGTAGTGCCCCGCCGACAGAATAGTCATTTTACTCGATGGGCGTGTAGCAAAATGGATAGAGAGATGGCCCTTGAAGCCTCTATTGTTCAGCGCTGGGCCAATGCAGGACTGGACAGAAACATTAGGATCAGTGTCAACGACCGAGCACTCCAGCTGCGAGCTTCTTTGAAGGATGTATGCGATGCAGCCATGCCGAGAGTTCGACGACGACCAGCAAAACGACAAGTCTACTGGTGGACTGCAGAAATTGGTGCTCTAAGGGCCGCGAGTAATGCTGCACGCAGGAGATATGTACGCTGTCGTCGGCGGAATGGCATAAATCCCGGACTAGAAAACCAGTTACATGGAGAGTTCCGCGAAGCACGTAAGGCTCTGAAACTGGCTATCGGTGAGGCAAAGGCTAAGGCAAGAGAAGAACTGCTTACTGAGTTAAATCAGAATCCATGGGGCCGCCCTTACAAGGCTGCCCGAAAGAAGCTTCGGACTCAAACTATCCCGGTCACAGACACTCTCTCAGGTGAAGAACTAGAGCAAGTAATGGCAGGGTTATTTCCGGATTCAACGGAGCATGTAGCACCACGGATGGCTCCACCCCAGCCTCAGGATGAGGAAGCGGAGACATTCTTTCCCCCGATCAGAGACGGAGAGATGAACGCGGCTTTATACAGACTCCGAGCTAAGCGCACTGCTCCAGGGCCAGATGGCATACCGGGACGGTTATTGTTTGTGGCAGCTGAAGTTTTAGGCGACTGGATGCGGGAACTTTTTGAAGATTGCTTTCGCTGTGGGCAGTTTCCGGGTGTATGGAAGGAGGGTCAAGTCTGTCTCATACCAAAAGACAGTGTAGTTGCAGGCCAAATCCCGAGTTTTAGACCCATTGTGTTGTTGGACGAGGTTGGTAAGTTACTCGAAAAAATTATGGCTACACGTCTTGTCCGTCACCTTGAGGAAGTAGGACCCAATCTTTCAGAAGCACAGTATGGTTTTAGGGCTGGGCGATCTACGATTGATGCGCTTACTGAACTAAAAGCTTTAACAAAAAGTGCGGTCGATCAAGGAGATGTGGTTTTAGCAGTATCCCTTGACATCAAAAACGCGTTTAACAGTATCCCATTTGAAACGTTGCTTGAGGCTCTACGATACCATAAGGTACCACGGTACCTTAATAGACTGATTGAGGATTACCTTAAAAACCGCCACGTTCTCTGGGAAGGAGCAGACGGTAGATTGGGTCGGAGATTGGTTGAGCGCGGCGTTCCACAGGGATCCGTGTTGGGACCAATACTCTGGAATATTGGGTTTGACTGGCTCCTGAGAGGACCGGTTCTGCCAGGGATGAGGCTGTTATGTTATGCGGATGACACGCTCGTTACGTATAGAGGGCGAACATATGAAGAAACGGCACGTAGGGCAACCGTGGGGACCGAAATGATTATTTACCGCATACGTCAGCTCGGTCTCAGTGTTGCCTTGCATAAAACGGATATCCTCTTGTTTCATGGCCCTCGCAGAGGTCCACCTCGAGGTGCACACATAGTGGTGAATGGCGAAAAAATGATGGTTAAAGCCCAAATGCGGTATCTGGGCTTGATACTCGACGGACGGTGGAGCTTTCGAGCACATTTTACTGCTCTCGCACCCAGACTGCTAGCTGCTGCCGGAGCACTGGGACGGCTGCTGCCCAACATTGGAGGGCCTGATAACCAGTGTCGGCGACTATATGCTGGTGTTCTGCGTAGCATGGCGTTGTATGGTGCTCCGCTGTGGGACGACGTACTTGCTGCACAGAATAAAGCACTCTTGAGAAGGCCTCAAAGGGCTATCGCTGTGCGTGCAGTGAGAGCTTATCGCACTGTGTCATGGGCAGCAGCGACAACATTGGCAGCGGACCCGCCATGGGAACTTCAAGCCCGAATACTTGCCGAAGTGTACAGGTTTAAAACCCGACAGAGGGCGAACGGCGAAATCCCTAGCGGGCATGAGGCGAAGCGTAAACGGGACCTGGCACAGGACCGTATGCTCCACCAATGGGAGGAAGATCTGGGGGCGTCAACATCAGGCCTTACGACGATTGAGGCAATTCGTCCCCATTTAGATCGCTGGGTAAAACGACGCCATGGGTCTCTGACCTTCAGGTTGGTGCAAATGCTCTCCGGCCACGGGTGCTTCGGGGCGTATCTCCACCGCATACAGCGGGAGGAGTCTCCGGAATGCCACGAGTGTGGTGCACAGGTAGACACGGTGCGCCATACACTCGAAGAGTGCCCCGCATGGGAACTCAACAGAGCCGCATTACGGCAAGCAGTGGGAGCCGACCTTTCGCTTCCACAAATTATAGATACGATGCTTGACAGTGAGAGGGGCTGGAGAGCTGTGACCTCTTTCTGCGAAGATGTCATTTCGCAGAAAGAAGCCTCAGAACGGGAACGTGAATGTGATCCTGCACAGCACCCAATCCGTCGTCGCAGGCCGGGAGGTCGGCGCAGACTCTATGCGCACCTGCTACCTCCACCATAGTAGACCCATGAAGGAAGTAGGGGAGCTTCCACAACTAAAAGGGTAATGGTCGGGGGGCATTGAAAGAATGCCTTGAGCCTGCAGCTCGACACTCCGGGCTGCCCGCTGGAGCGGCGCAGTAGAATGCTCACTGCGATCATGCGCCGTCCCGTCAAAAGCGGAGGAGATAATCGTTGGGTTTTTAGACGGTAGTCGGGGCGCCCCGGTAGTCCGTCATACCCGTCTCGCTCTCCAGGGACGGGATGCATAAAAGCATTTTCCCAACGTAAAAAAAAAAAAAAAAAAAAAAAAAAAGGGCACTTTTAGAAGACAATAACCATTACATTAAAGCATTTGCATTTATGTACATAAATTTACATTTGTATAGTGACATGAAAAATTAAATCTTAATACTGGTAAAATGGAATGGATAAAATGTTATTGATCCCGTTTTTAGGATTCCGTTCCTCAAAAAGAAAAACGTAACCCAGGATCACTTTGTTAATCGTCCGTCCGTCTGTCTCTCTGTCAAGACCCTTTTATCTTGGGTACGCGTATAGGTAGCAAGTTGAAATTAATACAAAAAAAACCACATAGGTCTGCAGTCTGCAGTCTGCAGCGTTGCAGCTGTGAAAAAAAAAAAACCTCTACGTCAACGCAATCAAAAGATATGGCCGTTTAATTCGATCCCATACTCGTACATTTGCAATGGGAATCAAAATGTATAGGTTACTTCCCATTTACCTGGAATCACGAAATTTGGCAAAAAGCTAGAGCTAGCACAGGTACAGGAGAAAATCTGAAAGCCGTATAATTGCCGCACACTGAGAGTTCCGTGCCACCAGTATTTTTAAGTACCTAAGGTAATAAAACCCTCTGTGGGCGAGTCCGACTCGCACTTGGCCGGTTTTTTTATTAAATAGCAGCAATTTTTATATCTTTGTAGGTTTAAGAGAGGTATGGGCACAGCGGATGCATATCGTTTAGTGTGGTAGGGCACAGCACATGACAACGAATGTCGTCTCGCTCAAATCTGGAGCAGAGCCCATCTGGGGAAGTACCTCCACCCTCCTAGGGGATTCGCTGTGTTGACAGCTGAGAACCCACGGAGCAAAGCCCTTGGCCCGTTTAGCTGTCAACACAGCGAATCCTCCTTTTTTTAAAGGGTCGGCAACGCGCATGTAACACCCCTGGTGTTGCAGGCGTCCATAGGCTACGGTGACCGCTTACCATCAGGCGGGCCGTGTGCTTGTTTGTCACCGTCGTAGTATTAAAAAAAACCGTGTTACTTTCTTTCTAGAAAATACTAGAAATGCATTTTAAATACGTACACTCATCTATCATTGTTTTATCATTTTTGATATAGTTTGTCACGATATCATTGATTACATATTTTATTAAGAATTAAAAATAATTCTGTTGTAAGTTAACGTTGGTATATTCTTAAATCGCACGACAACAATAATATCGATCTAAAAATTATTCAAGCTATATATTTTAATTTCCATTGTTGTCGACCGCTGTTCAACCATAGTTTGACATTACGATTACGACACACGTGTCCCCCAGAGTAATTATGAAACATAGACATGACAGACTGACAGTTTAATTTAAAAATCTAATACATGATGATGATGACCCTCTGCCCTTCATTAAGCATTCAAGTGAGTGTTGGAATCACAAGCCATCTCAACTACATTTATAAGACAACTCGCGATCTTTTCAGTTTTACCAGCACGTTTGTTGTAGGGGGTGAACCTATAATATTGTAGTATAAAATAGTGTAAGGTGATAGTCGGTTATGCTCATAGAATCGTAGTAATTTACAAGTAAAACTGTGCAATATGTGTGGTGACCTCATTCTCGGTGTAGTTTAGAATTCATGGACGCATATGCTAGTGACCCAAAGGTCGCGAACACAATTTTGCGTGATGGTTTACCGAGACAGAATGGGTTGTTCTTGTAATCCTTACAATAGGTGTGACAGAGAAAGCATTAGTATCTAAAGTTCTTGTCAGTTTTCCTCCTCCAGTCTTAAATATTATAAGTTTCCTTCCGCGCAAAATTGTTAGAACAAACGATAACCCGGCAAAATTACGTTTGGAATTGTTTATTAGCCGCATAATATCAGCTCAGCGCTCGTGTGTTTCAAATCTTGATTTATACTTTGTTTGCGGTGATTTAACCGGTTTATCATTTACAAGTTTTAAAATCAGACTGCGCGAGTCGTCGTCCGAATGACGTCCAACTAGCCAGACCGAGTGGCCGTGTGGGACAAATAAACAAGCAATATAAATTCGAAATACGTAATCGGGGATTTCGGCGACTAAGTGTTGTGGACGGTGATCTCGATAACAATGATTCTGTTGATAACGTTCATAGTGATAATTGTGCTGCTATATTTATTAATCACAAGAAAGCATAACTATTGGAAAATAAGGGGAGTAAAATATGAAGAAGCATCGCCGTTGGTCGGCAGCATTGGGCGCGTCTTTAGACAGAAAGTCAGTCTGTCTCAGTATCTCGCGGAATTGTACGAGAAGTATCCGAAGGAGAAGTTCGTCGGTTACTTCGGTGGTAGAGCTGTTTCTCTCCTTATTAGAGATCCAGAACTGGTAAAGCATGTCCTGGTTACCGATTTCCAGTACTTCTATCCAAGAGCGCTGAATACTCACAAGACAGTGATAGAGCCGATGCTAAAGAATTTGTTCTTCGCGGATGGTGACCTGTGGAAGCTGCTGCGGCAGCGGATGACGCCCGCCTTCACGTCGGGTAAGCTGAAGGCGATGTTCCCTCTGATCGTGGAGAGGACCGAGCGGCTGCAGCGCACCGCCGCCGCCGCCGCGGAGCGCGGGGAGGAGGTGGACGTGCGCGACCTCATGGCGCGCTACACCACCGACTTCATCGGCGCCTGCGGCTTCGGGATGGACACTGACTCCATCAACGACGACAACTCCCAGTTTCGAGATCTCGGAAAGCGTATTTTTACTCCAACTCTAAAGGGGGCCATCAACTCGTTTTTAAAATGGACATTCCCGGAAACGTTCAAACACTTGCACATTACAGCCCCTGATGTCACAAGAGACACGATTACTTTGGTGAAAAGCATCATGCAGCAGAGGAACTATAAGCCTGCTGGAAGGAACGACTTTATAGACTTGCTTTTCGAGTTAAAAGCGAAGGGAGTTATAGTGGGCGAGTCATTAGAAAAGAGGAACCCTGATGGGACACCGCAGACGGTGGAGCTGGAGTTAGATGAGTTGCTGATGGCTGCGCAGGTGTTCGTGTTCTTCGCGGCGGGGTTCGAGACGTCGTCGTCGGCGACCAGCTACACGCTGCACCAGCTCGCGCTGCACCCCGACGAGCAGGCCAAGTGCCAGCGGGAGATCGACGAGGTGCTCGCCAGACATGACGGGAAACTCTGCTACGATGCCGTCAAGGAGATGAACTATCTGCACATGTGTTTTAAGTAAGTTTTCACTTTTTGTTTCTCCCTTATACATCGCTTTAAGATCGCTGTCAATTGAACTTACTAACAATGTTAACAAACACCCATATTGATCGTAATAATAACTCAAGCTGTTGGCCACACTACGCGTAAGTAATGTAATGAAGTTAATATTCGATTTTTTTGCATAAAAACGTATTAATGATACTGATGAAAGGTCACTCTGTGTGACTTGTTTTTGTGACCGGTTGCGTTTTTACAATGTAAAACTACGCACGTCGGCATTTTCACATTATTTTCGCGGAGATGTTTGTTGTCGGTTAGTTTCGTTATTACTGACAGATGACAAGCGTAATGTTTTGTCTATGCATGTGTGCGTTCTTGTCGGAACAAGGTAACAGGCGTAATATGGAATCACAATTTGTTCTTAGTGACAGTACGTTTACACCCGCACACACCCGCCATCCTAACAGCCAGAATGGCGGGTGTGTGCTAACTAATTATTAATTAAATTGTAAAAAAAGCCTTATGGTGCGACTCTGTCGATCTGTCTGTCTGTCTGTCTGTCATATCGTTAAATATCTCGAGAACTACTTAAGCTACCAATTTGAAATTTCGAATATGTAGTTATAAACTAATTTAACGCAGACACATTAAGAGAAAATTTATCACATATTTTAATTTATATTTATCACATATTTTATTTTTAATGAAAAATGCCCGATAAAGGACGGGGCAAAAATTAAAAGTTTAGTTTTAGCCAAAATTTAGCCATCTTAGATAGTTTTTTTTTCTTTAAATATATGTGACATCATGCTGAATGTACTGTCTTATAACTAAAGTAAAAAAAAATGGTTTACGTCATAAAAAAATATTAAGGAAAAACAAACTCTCATACTAACGACTGACCCGATCTGTCGATTTATGTGGCTGACGTCAAATTTGTACTTCTAGATGTGGTTGCAACATAAAGTTTATACGGAACCCTCGGTACGCGAGTCCGACTCGCACTTGGCAGGTTTTGTAAAGAGGTACTTACTAAATAGTACCAATTTGGTACTTTATATATCTTATATTTGTCTACATATGTATAGTTTTACACCCGCCATTCTGACTCTCACTGCAAGTAGCGCTAAATGGCAACCATGTTTCAGAGAAGGAATGCGAATGTTTCCATCCCTGGGCTTCCTCATCCGCCAATGCGTGAAGCCGTACACGTTCCCCGGCACCGACGTCACTATCGACGGCGGCGTGTACGTGCTGGTCTCCGTGCAGGGCCTGCACAACGACGAGCAGTACTTTAAGGATCCCGAGCAGTTCCGGCCGGAGCGGTTCGGGGAGGGTGCTGATATACCCAACCATGTGTACCTGCCTTTTGGGGAAGGACCGCGCGCATGTATAGGTAACACTTGTTTTTTTATACTTAGCGTAAAAAATAGCAGTGAACCGCTTAATAACGTTATTACTAATCAGTCTACTACTCTGGTAACGGAAGAAGTAAGAAAAACATTTTTATATGTATGGGGCAAGTCTTTCCTATATATCGGGCCTCCATACAACATAACTAATTCAATGCTAAGGAATTCTCGTAGCGCTACGCCGTAGCAAATTACATGAATTTCCCGCTTTTTAGCAAAAATGGTGCGTAGAGACGTGAAGACAACATGTCGTCAATATACAATTTATAGCCCCGAATGGGTTAGCACCGAAATTTTTTGTACGTGTTCTTTTACCAGAATTGCTATAGGTAGTTTGAGAAGCCAAGGCTGCAGTAGATTTCTTTTGTCAATTTATGTGAGTCACTTTTTTTCGGAATAAAAAAACTGGGGTATACAATTTTTTTTTTAATATATGTGCGTCCCTTTTTTTGGTATGAAATGTACTGCAGCTTTGGCTTGTCAGACTATATTTACTCCCTAGATGGTTACCTCTATTTGTTATAGGCATGTTACAGCCTGTAGGTATGCATTGTTAACTCCCTTTAGCTTTTAAAATTTAGTACGTGCTATAATTCGTTTTTTTATGATTAGAAAAATCGTGCGATTGTCGTGTGTGATTTTTATTAAAACGATGTAAAAACAGCTATATCTACCTCTTATATTCCTCATCATATCATTAATAATAGAGATAAGTAATCTTCTTCCAATATTATGCATGGCTGATATAATTGAAGAAACGTAGGCATAATCAGCCGTTAAATAAATAAATATTACAGGTCTTTCGTACACAAATTGACTAAGTCTCACAGTAAGCTCAAGAAGGCTTGTGTTACGGATACTCAGACAATGATGTAATAATATATAATATACAAATACTTACATTAAAACATCAATGATTCAGGAACAAATATCGGTGTTCATCAGACAAATATTTAAATGCCCTTACCGGGATTCGAGCCCAGGACTATGGGCATAGCAGGCAGGGTCTTATCTTATCTGATGCCAGGGGGCCCTAGCGGATACACTTCGACCCATGGGGATCTTTTGCCTACGGCGCCTACGCCAACCGTTCGTTATTTTTAAAGTACAAAAAAAACGAGATGATAGTTATGGAACATCCGTGAATACCAGCTTAGAGTGCAGTTATTATGTTGCAGGCGAGCGGTTGGGGCTGATGCAGTCGCTAGCGGGGCTGGCGGCGCTGCTGCGGCAGTGTTCAGTGGCGCCCTCTGCCGGCACGCGGGCGCCGCGCGTCGACCCCGCCTCCTTCGTCGTCCAGAACATCGAGGGAGGACTACCACTCTCATTGATTCCTCGGAAAGTTTCACAATGAGCGACAGTTATATTGAGAAATCAGATATATGAGGCCATCGAATAAGTATTGAACAAACAATTGTTTTGTTTGTTATTGTTTGTTGTTTATTAGAAATCTGTTAGATTATTAGAAAATATTCGACACATATTTTTTCTTTTATTCGTCAAACGAAAAACGACGGAAATACAGGGCTTTAAAGTTTCGCGTCATGTCACAGTACGATTCTTACTCTAAGGTGACGTCACCAGCCCCCACCACGGAACTTTATTCATATTCGTCAATTTTAGTTATCTTGAAAAAGGAAAAATACGTGTCTAATAATTTTTGGTAATCTTTCTGACGGACTAATTAGAATAATAGTTTTTCAACCTAGTCATAATCCCTATTTAGTGCAATTTAACACGAGGTATTTACCATGACTGTATTTGTTTATTTCGGCACTGCTATAAGCGCCATACTCTCGGTGTAACAGATTTACTGCGAGTTTTTAGTTGTGGTCTACACGCCGTAGCGATCTACCCTATTACGGGTTCGCTTATTTTGCGCTTTCTCACTTGGAAGTCACCACATACGATACCTAGAGTATCGATTAGGGTTTCCTGCCGGGACTGGGTTTGTATGGCGAGTACCGGGATATTCGGTACTTTCGACCTGAGACCAGGACACATGAAACAGTGTCTAAACGTATAATAAGGTAAATTAACTAATTTTGCGACCCGTTGTATTTTTACAACAATGTGTGATGTTTAAAGTATTATATTCTAGCTCTTTGTTTTTCAAATAACACCTACACAATAATGTATCTTTACTACAGTAAACACACCTGTTACCAACTAACAGCAATTATAAGCAATCAGTGCAACAAGGCTCAGCAGAGATTGTGTGATGACCCTGGCCCTGGCCGTCTCTTACATCCGCTACATGTGCAGTCTGAGTAAAACGTGAACAAAGATTATATACCTAATAGTTGTTAAGAAAAGATATTTATCTCTCACAGAAAAAGCGAATAAAACCTTTTTGAACACTACGCAAAAACAATTGACGCTCGGCACTCCTCTCCCCCGCACTAACGCTAGGGTTGCCTACGAATAGAAATATTATATAAAACTGGTGGCGGCATGCACTGGCGGGCACGCTGGCGCGCAGTTTGTGTGGGCAGCCCGTTGTTAATGTGTCGTTACAGACACACGACATGAGACAGTCGAGTCGAGTTCGCGCAGAGATCCATAGGCCTGATATAAACAAAAACTATGTAGTTCGGTCAATTCACGAAGACGCATGTTTTGCTCCATATTGATTGCCCCTCTGTCTAACTCTAAACCATATGCAGAAATATCATATCATCGTATGGACTGACACGTCTACAGGATGTTACAACATTGTTATATTTATAAATTTACTAAAACGGGGCTTATTCGTGTATAAACTTTGGAAACAAAACCCGCAGCTAGAAGATGTTGATGTCAACCTCAGCCAGTCTTTCTCCGGGACCACGGGGGCAATGTCGCCCTTGAAACGTCGGAGGTTTGTTTCCAAAGTTTATACACGATTAAGCCCCGTTTTAGTAAATTTATAATGTGTGAAAATCGTGAAAGTTTAAATAAGTGTATTGTTATATTTTTCCACTTGCATCGCACTCAGGGTTCTTGACCTTATCAGCTGTTGAAGTATCGTTCGGGACTTTGGTTACACCCTGTATAACTACGGAACCGTACGAATAGCCAACTTTAAGTTCCGTTCAGTAGATATGAAAAGAGTTTCTTTTTTGATCATATTTCCTTACTTAATTTGATCAAGGGCCTTACCATGACGTCTTGACTCTTGACGCGATTCAGTTGACGACCTAAACTGAGTCGCTTCCATACAACTAACTAACCCTAAACTGAATCGCATATAAAGACGCCATGGTAAGGCCCCAGAACTACATTCTGAAATTGAGATTTAATACAAACTTGCACCTTAAATTCTATAACTAAGGCTTCAATTTTCAAAATCCTTTGTTTTTCAGATATCGCTATTATGCTTCCCGCATAATAGTAAGCGGCGCCTATAGACCCTAGACGCCTGTAATACCAATACCTAATAATGATGCTGACAGTTTTTTTTCCCTCACTAGCTCGGAAAGCGCTGTTTTGTCCTTTAAAACTAGCGTGGAAAAACGCATTTTATCCACATGTGGGGCAAAGTAATCTAATTCCTATCACTTACCACCAGTCCCGTATAAGTGAGTCCTATATGCCCATAGTAAATATGCGCAATCGGAGGTCACACCTTAAATTGGTCATGTGATCATGTCTTATCCCGCACTTGGTAAGCTGTTGGCAATATCTATGTATGTGTGTATAACGGCCTCCTAGCCTAGTTGGTAGTGACCCTGCCTACGAAGCAGGAGGTCCCGGGTTCGAATCCTGGTCAGGGCATTTATTTGTGTGTTTATCACGAATATTTGTTCCTGATTTATGGATGTTTTCTATGTATTTAAGTATTTATATGTATCTGTCTATTATACATATCGTCGCCTAGTACCCACAACACAAGCCTTATTGAGCTTACCGTGGGACTAGGTCGATTTGTGTAAGATTGTCCCATAATATTTATATTTATTTATTATGTGGACCTTATGTTGTCTTAAATAAATAACTTCATTCATTCATTACGAGCGTACCTACTCTATGACAAATTTTGAAATTGATTTTTGATGTTTTTTTCAAGATAACTTACATGTGGATAAGATTTATAATCGTATGAAGTCTGTATTTTCCTCGCAACAGTGAGGGGGAAAATGTTGTATTACACTCGGCGGCAAAGTTTGTTCAACTCTCGTGCCTTGAGACCTTCGTAAAGCTCAAGATTCCAGTTATTGAACCACTCGCTACGCTCGTGGCTCAATTTTGGAACTTCGCTCGGGTCTCAATATAAGCCCGAGAGTTAAATAACAACTTTGCCCCCTTGTATAATAAATAACTAAAGTTTCATTACTACTTCTTTCTTAATGCCTAATATTTAAAAAAAACAATTGACGCTCATACCCTGTCTCCCCCGCACAAAGGCTACGGTTACCTACGATTAGAAATATTTTTTAATACTAACGCTAACGCTAACGCACGCGTGTTGCTTGGGCAGCCCGTTGATAATATGTGTCGTTTATGACACAAGACAAAAGACAATGGATTCGAGTTTGCGCGGAGTTTCATAGGCCTGATTATACTTTATTCGCACGGGGTTTCAATAAGAGCGGCAGTCCTCCAAGAATGTTCTGGACTATCAGGGTAGAGGGATCCACGCGCGGTTGACGGAGGGTGCTGGCAGAGGGCGCCACCGAGAACCGCTGTAGCAGCGCCGCCAGCCCCGCCAGCGACTGCATCAGCCCCAACCGCTCGCCTGCAATAGTAATAAAGGATTTCATGTGAAATCCGGCGACATACAATCAAAGATACACCCATACACACACATACATAACCTCACGTCTGTATTCCCCAAAAGGGGTAGCCAGAGGTACGAGTATACCAGAAACTGTAACGAAACCAACAAAAAAATAAATTGAACGTACTACTGCTTACAGAGTGAAGGACACAGTTCACGAAAGAAATCATATCAAATGTTTGTGTATATCTTGTAAAACCGTTGTTTTTTCCCTTCTGTGGTTTTTCGTTTCACAATTTTTCTTTTGATACGGTTTCTTGTAGGAACATATTGTAAATATTTTATTACTTTTGTAATTTGTTTTGAAAAAATAAGCCCCGTCGATTTTCTTGCCGGCATTAATCTTCTCGGGCTGTAGTGTAAGGTTCGAACCACTAGAAGCTTTAGAAATTTTTTGCTCCAGGGGCAAGCAGTTCTACGAGCAATGTTTCCGGCCAGCTTTCTATCTATATCTATCCTCACTTCTGATTAGATCTTGCAGAAAAACTGAACACATCTCGAAATGGCTCTTTGCGCACATGCCTGCCTATATCTGTGAGGAGTCTACTTAGCCTCGTCGGGTCCAGCTGAGCGAAAGGTCCTTGTTGCTTACCGATGCATGCTCGAGGTCCTTCCCCAAAAGGGAGATACACATGGTTCGGTATACAGGGCGCCCTCTCCCCGAACCGCTCCGGTCGAAACTGGTCCGGTGCCTTGAAGTACTGCTCGTCGTTATGCAGCCCCTGCACGGAGACCACCACGTAGATACCGTAATCGATGCTCATATCAGTATCGGGGAAAGTATACGGCTTCGCACATTGTCTGACTAAATAGCCAAGGGATGGAAACATTCTCATCGCCTCCCTGGAAAATAATAAATGTACCACTATAAAAACTACATCCATACGTCTTTAGATAAGTGGTAAGGACATTGAAAAAAAAAACAATAGGTAAGTGTTCTCGTTGTCAACTCACATAAAACACATGTGCAGATATTTCATCTCTTTGACGGCGTCGTAGCAGAGTTTCCCGCCATGTCTGACGAGCACCTCGTCGATCTCGCGCTGGCACTTGGCCTGCTCGTCGGGGTGCAGCGCGAGCTGGTGCAGCGTGTAGCTGGTCGCCGACGACGACGTCTCGAACCCCGCCGCGAAGAAAATGAGCACCTGCGCCGCCATCAGCATCTCGTCCAGCTCCAGCTCGACTGTCTGCGGTGTCCCGTCAAGATTCCTTTTTTCCAGCGATTCTCCCACTATAACCCCTTTGGCTTTCAACTCGAAAAGTAAATCTATAAAGTCGTTTCTACCAGAAGGTTTGTAATTCCTCTCCTGGATAATGCCTTTTACTAGAGCAACGATGTCTCTCTCCACGTCAGGTGGAATCAAATGCAGGTTTTTGAATGTTTCTGGAAAAGTCCACTTAAGAAGTGAGACAATGCTCTCTCTTAATGTTATATTGAATATGCGCTTGCCTAGGTCCCGGAAATGAGAATCGTCGTTGTGGATAGAGTCTGTGTCGATCCCGAAGCCGCAGGCGCCGATGAAGTCGGTGGTGTAGCGCGCCATGAGGTCGCGCACGTCCACCTCCTCCCCGCGCTCCGCGGCGGCGGCGGCGGTGCGCTGCAGCCGCTCGGTCCTCTCCACGATCAGAGGGAACATCGCCTTCAGCTTACCCGACGTGAAGGCGGGCGTCAGCCGCTGCCGCAGCAGCTTCCACAGGTCACCGTCCGCGCAAAAGAGGTTCTTGAACATCGGCTCTATCACAGTCTTGTGAACATTTACTCCTCTCGGGTAGAAGTACTGGAAATCTGTCACCAGAACATGTTTTACGAGCTCCGGGTCCCTGACGACTAGGCATCGAGTACTACCACCGAAATAACCCACGAACTTCTCTCCCGGATACTTCTTGTACAACGCATCAATGTACTGACACATGCTAAGCTTTCGAGAAAACACACTGCCTATTGATCCAATGAAAGGCAGGGGTTTATCATACTTTATTCCCCTTTTTTGCCAGTATTTATGATTGCGAGTTCCTAGTAGATACAAAAGCGCAATAAACACAATGGCCGCAATGGAGACAATCATCTTTTAAGCACAAATACTTATTTAAACATTACAACGAAAGGATGGTAAGACCACAAATTTTAATTCTGTACCTGTCGTCTGTTCAGAGGAGCAAGTCAGACTAAAATTATGGTTGTTGGCTGCTTATCTTATGTTTACAAATATTTTTAAGAGCCGATAATGTATGCAAAGTTCATGTTCTCAATACTCATGTGACTGATTACAATTTAAGAACAGTGACGTCGATAAGGAAATCATTACTTTTTAGGATTCCGTACCGCAAAAGAAAAAACGGAATTCTTATAATATGATCCCTTTGTTGTCCATCCTTCTGTCTATCAAGACCCTTTATCTCGGGAACGCGTAGAGGTAGCAAGTTGAAATTAATACCACATACACAGGTCTGCGGTTCATTGAAGCGCTGAAAAAGCCAAACCTCTACGTCAACGCAATCAAAAGGTGCGGCCGTTTATATCAAATTTCTAATGGGAATTGAAAGGGAAACATTTGCAATGGGAATCAAAATGTATCTAAGTATATGGTACTTCCCATTCACCTCTTGAATCACGAAAATTGGCAAAGCATGACCTTGTAGCACAAGTACCTACAGGAAATAATAAATCCGTAAGCCGTATAATTATGGGTGTGGGGGGAGCATCCTTTGTGCGGAACCCTCGGTGGGAGAGTTCAACTCGCACTTGGCCATTTTTTTGCAACCGGGTGTATATAACCTAATTTGACCTCGCCAAATTTGAATCGGTGGTTTAGCAGCGCGGAAATCTACTCCAAAAAATACAAGATGCATGGTTTACGATTTTAAGTAAATAGTAATTTACATTATAAGTAACTAAAAACGGTAAACGGCAGTACTGGCAGTGACAGCGCGCAAAATAGGCGAACCCTTAGGAGCGCTATGGTGTGTGGGTAGACTGGGTAGCCTAGCAGGCCTAAGATTGTTATCCACGAAAGTCAACTGATAATGCTATAAGTTGATAAATAGACAAGATGCACATGTGGATAACTTGTTAAAATTATCAGAAATCGCTCACCAGGCGGCGCCACTCATGCGTGGGTCCTGTGTCAGTATGAGAGAAATGTCAAAGTGACGTTTGAATGTTCCCGCAGGCGCAAGACCCACAATCCAGTAGCGCCCCTAGCGGAAAATCGATTCGCGATAATCCTCATGCTGACAAACCTGTTGTCTTATCCAGCAATCACGCTCAATCTAAACCGTTTTGAACACTACGCAAATAGATCTGTCCCATCTTACTTAAAACGGCTACTGGCGCCGGCGGACGCCAAGGCGCGCGCGGGTTATGTGGGCAGCCCGTTGATAATGTGTCGTGACCGACACAAGACAAAAGATAATCAATTCGAGTTCACGCGCATAGGGTTCCATAGGATTGGGGCCTTAGCATGACGTCTTAACGCGATTCAGTTTAGGTTCACTTTAGGCTCAGTTGTAAGCAAGCGACTCAGTTTAGGTCGTCAACTAAATCGCGTTAAGAGGCATTTTCAAAAATAGGGTACCATTTCATTTTTTTTAAGTACAGTCAAGTGAAAAAATACGTATCGACAAAATCGTCTCATAAATATGGTACTACGCTCTTATTACAATGGAATAAAATGCTATGGGACATATTTTTGAGTAAGATGTGTCCACCCATATTTTTACACTTGACTGTACGATCACACGAGTACTATTGATTTAAAAAAAAAGGAGTGTCCCGTTTTATTTGGTAAGTTTCGTAACGCAGTTTTTCATACATTTCGTATGGGCCGTTACAAACCTGACAAAAAAAATTTGTATCGGAAATTGACGACCCATTTTCATTAAAAGGGTGCACTTTTTTCTGAAAATGCCCTAAAGACGTCATAGTAAGGCCCTTAATACCAACTAAACTAATAACTTAAAATATAAACAAAATTGAAAAAAAAACCACATGTTTACAAGAACCTTTATTATAAAATAGAACACAGTTTACTGGAATACATTTGGTATAACAAGCCGTCTGGCGGAAAAAGCCGTAACAGTATAACTAAATACATCAAATGTGACGTTCACGGGTTAAAGGTACATACCACATTTTCGGTCGATAAAGGGCTACCTAAAGATTCATTTGTAAAGTGAACCTTGTCAACACCCGATAATATGGTACCTTTCATCTGAAAACGTCACAAATATTGTTAGATATATACCTGGCAACACGCACTGACAACGTACGGGACTCTGGCGGTCGAGAAAGACAACTATCACTGTCTAATCCGAACAGTTAGAAAATGACAGGTGTCTTTCCACCGCTTGGCTACTTGGGCTATTGGTCTCGCTCAGTGTGTGAATCGCCTTAACCCTTAAATGCATGAATTAATAGTAATGATTCTAAAACATCCTAAGTGACAACCAAATCATTTCAAATTAAGAACCTACGACGATATGACAAAGTCTACATTCCAAGAGAACTAGACTGTCACTTGTCTCGTTTCTGTCTCTTAAGTTTAAGCGTTAAGGGTTAACACCAATCTCTAAAATAAGTACGTATTTGAAAAGAAATTATCTAAACGATCAAATTTATTTGAGCAATTAATATTTTACTTCTATTGCAAAACTGAAACCAAAGATATGAATCATTTTAAAACAGATTGATCGCTGTTGTCTATATTCCAATAGGTTTCGAGCCCTTGACAGCACTGCACAAAGCTTTTATTTGAAAAGATTGAAAACGGATAAGAGGCAAAATGGGGTAATTTTCTTGTCGCGTCTTCCTGCTCCATAACCCAGTTAGGGAAGCGTTCGTAAGTTGTATGTATGTTAATCCTCACAGGGTTTAGACATTTTTTATTTTAATTATAGAATGCCCTTCAGGCTATGTATTACTAGCTTTATAAGCCCCTCTGGGTATTGTAGACCAACCTTTGTTTTTATTTTTTAAATTATTTTTATATTTTTGTATGTAGGTAGTTTGCACAAGTAACTTTTTTGATTGACGGGGAGAATTCGCATTGTTTCAGTCATCATCTTAACCCTGTGAAAACGAGTGCTGTAAAGGGCTCGAAACGTAGGATCATGGTGTTAATAAACGCGATTAATCCGTTCTAAAGTGTTTAATGAATTTATATATAGTTTTTTTTTACAAGTAAGAATCTTCTCCATAGATTTAGTCCACCAAATGTGGACTAAATCAACAGTGGCGGTGTGAAGGCGGTATGTCAGTGTCAGGGGTACCAGCAGAGCGAAGAGCGCTAGTCTGACAACAATCTTAGCTCCTGAATATGACTCTGACAGTAATATCGAGTGTAGCACACAGTGGCGGTGTGAAGATGGTATGTCAGTGTCAGGGGTACCAACAGAAGCTAGCGAGGAGCGCTAGTCTGACAACAATCTTAGCTCCTGAATATGACTCTGACAGTAATATCGAGTGTAGCACACAGTGGCGGTGTGAAGATGGTATGTCAGTGTCAGGGGTACCAACAGAAGCTAGCGAGGAGCGCTAGTCTGACAACAATCTTAGCTACTGAATATGACTCTGACAGTAATATCGAGTGTAGCACACAGTGGCGGTGTGAAGATGGTATGTCAGTGTCAGGGGTACCAACAGAAGCTAGCGAGGAGCGCTAGTCTGACAACAATCTTAGCTACTGAATATGACTCTGACAGTAATATCGAGTGTAGCACACAGTGGCGGTGTGAAGATGGTATGTCAGTGTCAGGGGTACCAACAGAAGCTAGCGAGGAGCGCTAGTCTGACAACAATCTTAGCTCCTGAATATGACTCTGACAGTAATATCGAGTGTAGCACACAGTGGCGGTGTGAAGATGGTATGTCAGTGTCAGGGGTACCAACAGAAGCTAGCGAGGAGCGCTAGTCTGACAACAATCTTAGCTCCTGAATATGACTCTGACAGTAATATCGAGTGTAGCACACAGTGGCGGTGTGAAGATGGTATGTCAGTGTCAGGGGTACCAACAGAAGCTAGCGAGGAGCGCTAGTCTGACAACAATCTTAGCTCCTGAATATGACTCTGACAGTAATATCGAGTGTAGCACACAGTGGCGGTGTGAAGATGGTATGTCAGTGTCAGGGGTACCAACAGAAGCTAGCGAGGAGCGCTAGTCTGACAACAATCTTAGCTACTGAATATGACTCTGACAGTAATATCGAGTGTAGCACACAGTGGCGGTGTGAAGATGGTATGTCAGTGTCAGGGGTACCAACAGAAGCTAGCGAGGAGCGCTAGTCTGACAACAATCTTAGCTCCTGAATATGACTCTGACAGTAATATCGAGTGTAGCACACAGTGGCGGTGTGAAGATGGTATGTCAGTGTCAGGGGTACCAACAGAAGCTAGCGAGGAGCGCTAGTCTGACAACAATCTTAGCTACTGAATATGACTCTGACAGTAATATCGAGTGTAGCACACAGTGGCGGTGTGAAGATGGTATGTCAGTGTCAGGGGTACCAACAGAAGCTAGCGAGGAGCGCTAGTCTGACAACAATCTTAGCTACTGAATATGACTCTGACAGTAATATCGAGTGTAGCACACAGTGGCGGTGTGAAGATGGTATGTCAGTGTCAGGGGTACCAACAGAAGCTAGCGAGGAGCGCTAGTCTGACAACAATCTTAGCTCCTGAATATGACTCTGACAGTAATATCGAGTGTAGCACACAGTGGCGGTGTGAAGATGGTATGTCAGTGTCAGGGGTACCAACAGAAGCTAGCGAGGAGCGCTAGTCTGACAACAATCTTAGTTCCTGAATATGACTCTGACAGTAATATCGAGTATAGCACACAGTGGCGGTGTGAAGGTGGTATGTCAGTGTCAGGGGTACCAACAGAAGCTAGCGAGGAGCGCTAGTCTGACAACAATCTTAGCTCCTGAATATGACTCTGACAGTAATATCGAGTGTAGCACACAGTGGCGGTGTGAAGATGGTATGTCAGTGTCAGGGGTACCAACAGAAGCTAGCGAGGAGCGCTAGTCTGACAACAATCTTAGCTCCTGAATATGACTCTGACAGTAATATCGAGTGTAGCACACAGTGGCGGTGTGAAGATGGTATGTCAGTGTCAGGGGTACCAACAGAAGCTAGCGAGGAGCGCTAGTCTGACAACAATCTTAGTTCCTGAATATGACTCTGACAGTAATATCGAGTGTAGCACACAGTGGCGGTGTGAAGATGGTATGTCAGTGTCAGGGGTACCAACAGAAGCTAGCGAGGAGCGCTAGTCTGACAACAATCTTAGCTCCTGAATATGACTCTGACAGTAATATCGAGTGTAGCACACAGTGGCGGTGTGAAGATGGTATGTCAGTGTCAGGGGTACCAACAGAAGCTAGCGAGGAGCGCTAGTCTGACAACAATCTTAGCTCCTGAATATGACTCTGACAGTAATATCGAGTGTAGCACACAGTGGCGGTGTGAAGATGGTATGTCAGTGTCAGGGGTACCAACAGAAGCTAGCGAGGAGCGCTAGTCTGACAACAATCTTAGCTCCTGAATATGACTCTGACAGTAATATCGAGTGTAGCACACAGTGGCGGTGTGAAGATGGTATGTCAGTGTCAGGGGTACCAACAGAAGCTAGCGAGGAGCGCTAGTCTGACAACAATCTTAGTTCCTGAATATGACTCTGACAGTAATATCGAGTGTAGCACACAGTGGCGGTGTGAAGATGGTATGTCAGTGTCAGGGGTACCAACAGAAGCTAGCGAGGAGCGCTAGTCTGACAACAATCTTAGCTCCTGAATATGACTCTGACAGTAATATCGAGTGTAGCACACAGTGGCGGTGTGAAGGTGGTATGTCAGTGTCAGGGGTACCAACAGAAGCTAGCGAGGAGCGCTAGTCTGACAACAATCTTAGCTCCTGAATATGACTCTGACAGTAATATCGAGTGTAGCACACAGTGGCGGTGTGAAGATGGTATGTCAGTGTCAGGGGTACCAACAGAAGCTAGCGAGGAGCGCTAGTCTGACAACAATCTTAGTTCCTGAATATGACTCTGACAGTAATATCGAGTGTAGCACACAGTGGCGGTGTGAAGGTGGTATGTCAGTGTCAGGGGTACCAACAGAAGCTAGCGAGGAGCGCTAGTCTGACAACAATCTTAGCTACTGAATATGACTCTGACAGTAATATCGAGTGTAGCACACAGTGGCGGTGTGAAGATGGTATGTCAGTGTCAGGGGTACCAGCAGAAGCTAGCGAGGAGCGCTAGTCTGACAACAATCTTAGCTACTGAATATGACTCTGACAGTAATATCGAGTATAGCACACAGTGGCGGTGTGAAGATGGTATGTCAGTGTCAGGGGTACCAACAGAAGCTAGCGAGGAGCGCTAGTCTGACAACAATCTTAGCTACTGAATATGACTCTGACAGTAATATCGAGTGTAGCACACAGTGGCGGTGTGAAGATGGTATGTCAGTGTCAGGGGTACCAGCAGAAGCTAGCGAGGAGCGCTAGTCTGACAACAATCTTAGCTACTGAATATGACTCTGACAGTAATATCGAGTGTAGCACACAGTGGCGGTGTGAAGATGGTATGTCAGTGTCAGGGGTACCAACAGAAGCTAGCGAGGAGCGCTAGTCTGACAACAATCTTAGCTACTGAATATGACTCTGACAGTAATATCGAGTATAGCACACAGTGGCGGTGTGAAGATGGTATGTCAGTGTCAGGGGTACCAACAGAAGCTAGCGAGGAGCGCTAGTCTGACAACAATCTTAGCTACTGAATATGACTCTGACAGTAATATCGAGTGTAGCACACAGTGGCGGTGTGAAGATGGTATGTCAGTGTCAGGGGTACCAACAGAAGCTAGCGAGGAGCGCTAGTCTGACAACAATCTTAGCTACTGAATATGACTCTGACAGTAATATCGAGTGTAGCACACAGTGGCGGTGTGAAGATGGTATGTCAGTGTCAGGGGTACCAACAGAAGCTAGCGAGGAGCGCTAGTCTGACAACAATCTTAGCTACTGAATATGACTCTGACAGTAATATCGAGTGTAGCACACAGTGGCGGTGTGAAGATGGTATGTCAGTGTCAGGGGTACCAGCAGAAGCTAGCGAGGAGCGCTAGTCTGACAACAATCTTAGCTACTGAATATGACTCTGACAGTAATATCGAGTATAGCACACAGTGGCGGTGTGAAGATGGTATGTCAGTGTCAGGGGTACCAACAGAAGCTAGCGAGGAGCGCTAGTCTGACAACAATCTTAGCTACTGAATATGACTCTGACAGTAATATCGAGTATAGCACACAGTGGCGGTGTGAAGATGGTATGTCAGTGTCAGGGGTACCAACAGAAGCTAGCGAGGAGCGCTAGTCTGACAACAATCTTAGCTACTGAATATGACTCTGACAGTAATATCGAGTGTAGCACACAGTGGCGGTGTGAAGATGGTATGTCAGTGTCAGGGGTACCAACAGAAGCTAGCGAGGAGCGCTAGTCTGACAACAATCTTAGCTACTGAATATGACTCTGACAGTAATATCGAGTGTAGCACACAGTGGCGGTGTGAAGATGGTATGTCAGTGTCAGGGGTACCAACAGAAGCTAGCGAGGAGCGCTAGTCTGACAACAATCTTAGCTCCTGAATATGACTCTGACAGTAATATCGAGTGTAGCACACAGTGGCGGTGTGAAGATGGTATGTCAGTGTCAGGGGTACCAACAGAAGCTAGCGAGGAGCGCTAGTCTGACAACAATCTTAGCTACTGAATATGACTCTGACAGTAATATCGAGTGTAGCACACAGTGGCGGTGTGAAGATGGTATGTCAGTGTCAGGGGTACCAACAGAAGCTAGCGAGGAGCGCTAGTCTGACAACAATCTTAGCTCCTGAATATGACTCTGACAGTAATATCGAGTGTAGCACACAGTGGCGGTGTGAAGATGGTATGTCAGTGTCAGGGGTACCAACAGAAGCTAGCGAGGAGCGCTAGTCTGACAACAATCTTAGCTACTGAATATGACTCTGACAGTAATATCGAGTGTAGCACACAGTGGCGGTGTGAAGATGGTATGTCAGTGTCAGGGGTACCAACAGAAGCTAGCGAGGAGCGCTAGTCTGACAACAATCTTAGCTACTGAATATGACTCTGACAGTAATATCGAGTGTAGCACACAGTGGCGGTGTGAAGATGGTATGTCAGTGTCAGGGGTACCAACAGAAGCTAGCGAGGAGCGCTAGTCTGACAACAATCTTAGCTACTGAATATGACTCTGACAGTAATATCGAGTGTAGCACACAGTGGCGGTGTGAAGATGGTATGTCAGTGTCAGGGGTACCAACAGAAGCTAGCGAGGAGCGCTAGTCTGACAACAATCTTAGCTACTGAATATGACTCTGACAGTAATATCGAGTGTAGCACACAGTGGCGGTGTGAAGATGGTATGTCAGTGTCAGGGGTACCAGCAGAAGCTAGCGAGGAGCGCTAGTCTGACAACAATCTTAGCTACTGAATATGACTCTGACAGTAATATCGAGTATAGCACACAGTGGCGGTGTGAAGATGGTATGTCAGTGTCAGGGGTACCAACAGAAGCTAGCGAGGAGCGCTAGTCTGACAACAATCTTAGCTACTGAATATGACTCTGACAGTAATATCGAGTATAGCACACAGTGGCGGTGTGAAGATGGTATGTCAGTGTCAGGGGTACCAACAGAAGCTAGCGAGGAGCGCTAGTCTGACAACAATCTTAGCTACTGAATATGACTCTGACAGTAATATCGAGTGTAGCACACAGTGGCGGTGTGAAGATGGTATGTCAGTGTCAGGGGTACCAACAGAAGCTAGCGAGGAGCGCTAGTCTGACAACAATCTTAGCTACTGAATATGACTCTGACAGTAATATCGAGTGTAGCACACAGTGGCGGTGTGAAGATGGTATGTCAGTGTCAGGGGTACCAACAGAAGCTAGCGAGGAGCGCTAGTCTGACAACAATCTTAGCTCCTGAATATGACTCTGACAGTAATATCGAGTGTAGCACACAGTGGCGGTGTGAAGATGGTATGTCAGTGTCAGGGGTACCAACAGAAGCTAGCGAGGAGCGCTAGTCTGACAACAATCTTAGCTACTGAATATGACTCTGACAGTAATATCGAGTGTAGCACACAGTGGCGGTGTGAAGATGGTATGTCAGTGTCAGGGGTACCAACAGAAGCTAGCGAGGAGCGCTAGTCTGACAACAATCTTAGCTCCTGAATATGACTCTGACAGTAATATCGAGTGTAGCACACAGTGGCGGTGTGAAGATGGTATGTCAGTGTCAGGGGTACCAACAGAAGCTAGCGAGGAGCGCTAGTCTGACAACAATCTTAGCTCCTGAATATGACTCTGACAGTAATATCGAGTGTAGCACACAGTGGCGGTGTGAAGATGGTATGTCAGTGTCAGGGGTACCAACAGAAGCTAGCGAGGAGCGCTAGTCTGACAACAATCTTAGCTACTGAATATGACTCTGACAGTAATATCGAGTGTAGCACACAGTGGCGGTGTGAAGATGGTATGTCAGTGTCAGGGGTACCAACAGAAGCTAGCGAGGAGCGCTAGCGCAGCGCGAGCGGGTCACTGCGGCGGCTCGTCTTCCACTGGGAGCTCCGCTGGGGGCTCGGGCTAAAAAAAAAAAATTTTTTTTTAAGCATCTTTCTCGTTGTATTCCAAAGCGTTGTCGGATTTTGGTATATTCCTAAAAATGTGAAACACCATAGAGTTGCAGGCGTCCATAGGCTACGACCGCTTACCATCAGGCGGTGCTTGTTTGGCATACGGCCTGCCTGATGGTAAGCGGTCACGATAGCCTATGGACGCCCGCAACTCCAAGGGCGTTACATGCGCGTTGCCGGCCCTTTAAAAAGTAGGATTCGCTGTGCTGACAGCTAAAGGGACAAGCTTTGCTCCGTGGGTCCCCAGCTGTCAACACAGTGAATCTTCTTGGAGCTCTGGCGACCTTACTCACCAACAGAAACACAACACTATGAGTAGGGTCTAGTGTTATTAAACTGCGATTTTCTGTAAGGTGGAGGTACTTCCCCAGATGGGCTCTGCTCCAGATTTGAGCGAGACGACATTCGTTGTGCTGTGCCCTACCAC
This sequence comes from Lathronympha strigana, assembly GCA_949128165.1. Taxonomy (NCBI): domain Eukaryota; kingdom Metazoa; phylum Arthropoda; class Insecta; order Lepidoptera; family Tortricidae; genus Lathronympha; species Lathronympha strigana. The sequence goes on along the minus strand of OX421926.1, from coordinate 6,742,126 downwards.
ACTCGATATGCATCCGCTGAAGCTATATTCCATGCAGCTATATTCCATGTAGTTATATTCCATTCTACCGAATCTGTCAATAGAACATACGTTTCCGCTAACAAATTGTGCTACATAGCTGACGGCTGTCCCGTAATAACAAGAAATAGCTGATTCACCCAAGTATCATACACATATCATACCTGAACTTCCACCTCCAGCTCCCTGACCCTGTTCTCCAGCTCCATGACCGGGTCGGCGGTGGCCTCAGCCAGGTTGGTGACGCTCTTGGACTTGAAACACTGGAAGTCCACGTGGCGACTCTTGGCTTCCTCCTTTTCCCAGGACATGTGGATGAAAGGCCGCTGTACGTAATTGTAGATTACTTCGGCTCGCCCTCCGGGCCTGGACATTGCGAAATAACTTCGTTTAAAATGATAAAAAACTGTTCTTTGCACCAAAATACACCCTTTCGATATGAAATAATCACACTGAAAGTGTTAAAGTCAGACAAGTGCCGGCACTTAAGCCAGAAGGCCTAGTATAATTGTTGTACGACATTAACTCCTCGACCGCGTTAGCGTATCGAGGGGTCAAAATATGAAAGTTGCCGGATGATTTAAATAAACGGCAAACATAATTTGAACTCCCGATACGCTAACGCGGTCGAGGAGTTAATGTCGTACAATTTTTATACTAGGCCTTCTGCACTATGGTCCATTTCGTGACACCCCCCCCCCCTCCCCCCTCTAAGTTATGTACCATGATGTAAGATTTCATTTAAAAACTTGATTGTAGAATAAAAAACCGGCCAAGAGCATGTCGGGCCATGCTCAGTGTAGGGTTCCGCAGTTTACCGTCCGTCACAATAGGAAAATGCGGGATGATAAATTAAGTACTCAAGATAAAAGAAGTGTTTGCATATACTGTTAAATTACAAACTTAATTCAGAAATTATTTTGTACAATTTTTCAAAACCCGTTCAACCAATCAAGTCCAATATAATTTTCCAAGAAAGTTCTTATTAAATAAGTTCTTCTTTTGTAATTTTTTTCATATTTTTTTAACTTATAGTTCAAACGTTAGAGGGGGGGGGGCACATTTTTTTAAACTTCTGGAGCGATTATTTCCGAAAACATTAACTTTATCAAAAATTGTTCCTAATAAACCCTCATTATTTAACAAATACCTATCCAATGATATGCCACACTCTACGGTTAAGAGCGGGCAGAGTGTTTGCCGCGGACACGAAATAGGCATTTAGCGGCCCCGCACTGCTCGCTATCTGTGTGCGTGCGCGCACGCACACTACTACACCGGCGCGTCATTATTCGGGCGTTAAAAGGTTATAACTTAGAAATCTTAGAATTCCTCATTTTTATAATCCTTTGATACAGATATTGTATTAATCACCTAATATTTGTTCGGTTTTTCCAAATGATTTTATTATTTGTGTTTGTATTTAGTACTAAAGAAAGGTACCATTCTGTCGGTTGTTGATAAGGTTAATTTCTAAACTAATATTTATGACATTCGCGCCTTATCGACAACCGGCAGAATGGCAAAGTGCCTTTTTCTAAATAAAAGCACATTTTTTATGATTTCATATGTGGCTATTTACGGCTAAAGGTACCTTATGGACGGTCGGCGCTTACGTCGCGTTGCAGCGCATTATTATCAGCGTCTTTGTTAACAGCGTAAGCGCCGATCGTCCATAAGGTACCTTTCACCGCAAAACGTCACATATTATGAAATCGTTAAAAAATTGTGTCGTTTTCTTGGTAAAAGTACCACATTGTCGCCTGTTGATAAGGTTTTCCAAGTGATTCTTTATGACAGAAGCGCCTTATCATTCCGATTGACTCCGATTTGGATAAAAATCGATATCCGAGGATCCGACGAAGTGATTAACATGAATCCAGAGTCAAAATGGTAAAATATTGTAAAAACCGACGCCATCTTGGATTTTGTAAGATCAACTCCGATTTGGATAAAAATTGATATCTGACGATCCGGCGGGGTCCTTAACATGAATCTAGAATCAAAATAGTTAAATATTGTAAAAAGCGACGCCATCTTGGACTTTGTGAGATTAACTCCGATTTGGATAAAAATCGATATCTGACGATCCGGCGGGGTCCTTAACATGAATCCAGAATCAAAATCGTTAAATATTGTAAAAAGCGACGCCATCTTGGATTTTGTGAGATTAACTGCGATTTGGATAAAAATCGATATCTGAGGATCCGGCGGGGTGATTAACACGAATCTTGAGTCAAAATTGTAAAATATTGTTAAAACCGACGCCATCTTGGATTTTGTAAGATCAACTCCGATTTGGATAAAAATTGATATCTGACGATCCGGCGGGGTCCTTAACATGAATCTAGAATCAAAATCGTAAAATATTGTAAAAAGCGACGCCATCTTGGATTTTGTGAGCTTAACTCCGATTTGGATAAAAATCGATATCCGAGGATCCGACGGAGTGATTAACATGAATCCAGAGTCAAAATTGTAAAATAATGTAAAAACCGACGCCATCTTGGATTTTGTAAGATCAACTCCGATTTGGATAAAAAATTATATCTGACGATCCGGCGGGGTCCTTAACATGAATCCAGAATCAAAATCGTTAAATATTGTAAAAAGCGACGCCATCTTGGACTTTGTGAGATTAACTCCGATTTGGATAAAAATCGATATCTGACGATCCGGCGGGGTCCTTAACATGAATCCAGAATCAAAATATTTAAATATTGTAAAAAGCGACGCCATCTTGGATTTTGTGAGATTAACTGCGATTTGGATAAAAATCGATATCTGAGAATCCGGCGGGTTGATTAACATGAATCTTGAGTCAAAATTGTAAAATATTGTTAAAACCGACGCCATCTTGGATTTTGTAAGATCAACTCCGATTTGGATAAAAATTGATATCTGACGATCCGGTGGGGTCCTTAACATGAATCCAGAATCAAAATCGTTAAATATTGTAAAAAGCGACGCCATCTTGGACTTTGTGAGATTAGCTCCGATTTGGATAAAAATCGATATCTGAGGATCCGGCGGGGTGATTAACATGAATCTTGAGTCAAAATTGTAAAATATTGTTAAAACCGACGCCATCTTGGATTTTGTAAGATCAACTCCGATTTGGATAAAAATTGATATCTGACGATCCGGCGGGGTCCTTAACATGAATCTAGAATCAAAATTGGAAAATATGATAAGAATCGACGCCATCTTGGATTTTGTGATATCAACTCCGATTTGGATAAAAATCGTCAGATATCGATTTTTATCCAAATCAGAGATAATTTTCCAAAATCCAATTTGGCGTCGGTGTTGACATTATTTAACAATTTTGACTATGGATTCATGTTATGGACCCCGCTGAATCGTCAGATATCGATTTTTATTCAAATCGGAGTTAATCTCACAAAATCAAAGATGGCGTCACTTATTACAATATTATACAGTTTTGATTCTGGATTCATGTTAAGGACCCCGCCGGATCATGAGATATCGATTTTTATCCAAATCAGAGTTTATCTTACAAAATCCAATATGGCGTCAGTGTTGACGTTAATTAACAATTTTGACCATGGATTCATGTTATGGACCCCGCCAGATCGTCAGATATCGATTTTTATCCAAATCAGAGTTAATTTTACAAAATCCAATATGGCGTCTATTCTTACCATATTTTCCAATTTTGACTTAAGATTCATGTTAGTCACCCTGCCGGCTCCTCAGATATCGATTTTTATCCAAATCGCAGTTAATCTCAAAAAATCCAAGATGGCGTCGCTTTTGACAATATTTTACGATTTTGATTCTGGATTCATGTTTAGGACCCCGCCGGATCGTCATATATCGATTTTTATCCAAATCAGAGTTGATCTTACAAAATCCAAGATGGCGTCGGTTTTAACAATATTTTACAATTTTAACTCAAGATTCATGTCAATCACCCCGCCAGATCCTCAGATATCGATTTTTATCCAAATCTGAGCTAATCTCACAAAATCCAAGATGGCGTCGCTTTTGACAATATTTGACGATTTTGATTCTGGATTCATGTTAAGGACCCCGCCGGATAGTCAGATATCGCTTTTATCCAAATCGGAGTTGATTTTACAAAATCCAAGATGGCGTCACTTTTTGCAATATTTTACGATTTTTAATCTGGATTCATGTTAAGGACCCCGCCGGATAGTCAGATATCGATTGTTATCCAAATCGGAGTTGATTTTACAAAATCCAAGATGGCGTCGCTTTTTACAATATTTTACGATTTTGATTCTGGATTCATGTTAAGGACCCCGCCGGATCGTCAGATATCAATTTTTATCCAACTCGGAGTTGATCTCACAAAATCCAAGATGGCGTCGCTTTTTACAATATTTTACGATTTTGATTCTGGATTCATGTTAATCACCCCGCCGGATCCTCAGATATCGATTTTTATCCAAATCGGAGCTAATCTCACAAAGTCCAAGATGGCGTCGCTTTTTACAATATTTAACGATTTTGATTCTGGATTCATGTTAAGGACCCCGCCGGATCGTCAGATATCAATTTTTATCCAACTCGGAGTTGATCTCACAAAATCCAAGATGGCGTCGCTTTTTACAATATTTTGCGATTTTGATTCTGGATTCATGTTAATCACCCCGCCGGATCCTCAGATATCGATTTTTATCCAAATCGGAGCTAATCTCACAAAGTCCAAGATGGCGTCGCTTTTTACAATATTTAACGATTTTGATTCTGGATTCATGTTAAGGACCCCGCCGGATCCTCAGATATCGATTTTTATCCAAATCGGAGTTGATCTTACAAAATCCAAGATGGCGTCCGTTTTAACAATATTTTACAATTTTGACTCTGGATTCATGTTAAGGACCCCGCCGGATAGTCAGATATCGATTTTTATGCAAATCGGAGTTGATTTTACAAAATCCAAGATGGCGTCGGTTTTTAAAATATTTTACAATTTTGACTCTGGATTCATGTTAATCACTCCTTCGGATCCTTAGATATCGATTTTTATCCAAATCGGAGTTAAGCTCACAAAATCCAAGATGGCGTCACTTTTTACAATATTTTACGATTTTGATTCTGGATTCATGTTAAGGACCCCGCCGGATCGTCAGATATCAATTTTTATCCAAATCGGAGTTGATCTTACAAAATCCAAGATGGCGTCGGTTTTAACAATATTTTACAATTTTGACTCAAGATTCATGTTAATCACCCCGCTGGATCCTCAGATATCGATTTTTATCCAAATCGGAGCTAATCTCACAAAATCCAAGATGGCGTCGCTTTTTACAATATTTGACGATTTTGATTCTGGATTCATGTTAAGGACCCCGCCGGATAGTCAGATATCGATTTTTATCCAAATCGGAGTTGATTTTACAAAATCCAAGATGGCGTCGGTTTTTACAATATTTTACAATATTGATCCTAGATTCATGTCATGGTCCCCACTGGATCCTCAGATATCAATTTTCATCCAAATCGGAGTTTATCGCACAAAATCCAAGATGGCGTCGCTTTTTACAGTATTTTACGATTTTGATTCTGGATTCATGGTAAGGACCCCGCCGGATCGTCAGATATCGATTTTTATCCAAATCGGAGTTTATCTTACAAAATCCAAGATGGCGTCGGTTTAAACAATATTTAACAAATTTGACTCATGATTCATGTTAATCACCCTGCCGGATCCTCAGATATCGATTTTTATCCAAATCGGAGTCAACCTTACAAAATTTATAAATATTAATGTAATAAATATAATTTATAATTTTTTAATATATTTGTAAATATCTGCTCCATCATCAGACCTTGGAAACCATGCATGGCCCAAGTGCTCGTCGAATCAAAACTAACGAGTCTAAACACGAAGGTATTCTATCAACTGGTTCCTGAGTACCAGTTGACACTTTACTGCTCCACCATCAGACCTTGGACACCATGTATAGCCCAAGTGCTCGTCAAAACAAAATCTACGAGTCTGAACACGAAGGTATTCCACCCACTGGTTCCTGAGTACCGGTTGACACCTTTTTGCTCCATCATCAGACCTTGGACACCACTCACGATCCAAGTGCTCGTCAAAACAATACAAATGACTCCAAACATGGGGGTATTACATCAACTACTGCCTGAGTTCCGGTGGCCGCCTTTCTGCTCCATCATCAGACCTTGGACACCACCTACGGCCCAAGTGCTCGCCTAACCAAACCTAACGAGCCCAAACACAGGGGTATTACATCAACTACTTCCTGAGTTCCGCTGGTCATCTTTCTGCTCCATCATCAGACCTTGGACACCAGTCACGGTCCAAGTGCCCGCCAAAACAATACAAATGAGTCCAAACACGGGGGTATTACATCAACTACTTCCTGAGTTCCGGTGGTCATATTTCTGCTCCATCATCAGACCTTGGACACCACTCACGGTCCAAGTGCTCACCAGAACAAACCTAACGAGCCCAAACACGGGGGTATTACATCAACTACTTCCTGAGTTCCGGTGGTCATCTTTCTGCTCCATCATCAGACCTTGGACACCACTCACGGTCCAAGTGCTCACCAGAACAAACCTAACGAGCCCAAACACGGGGGTATTACATCAACTACTTCCTGAGTTCCGGTGGTCATCTTTCTGCTTCATCATCAGACCTTGGACACCAGTCACGGTCCAAGTGCCCGCCAAAACAATACAAATGAGTCCAAACACGGGGGTATTACATCAACTACTTCCTGAGTTCCGGTGGCCACCTTTCTACTCCGTCATCAGACCTTGGACATCTTCTACGGTCCAAGTGACACTATATACAATGAGGTATAAACGAAACTAACTCTGTATGTCATTCATTTTGAACTGGTTGCTATTGCCTATTTCCTTTGGAAACACAAAAAATGGTAAAAAAATTCTTATACCGTTTTGCTACCTATAACGCAGTATACGTACACAATGAACATCGATTTATTTCAAGATGTAGACGCTCCGCAGAGAGACGTGGTGTCGCTTCGAACATTCGGGGCCGACTGACTATTTATTTCGAGTGTTGCTCACTTGTTATATTTCAACGATCAGATTCCATAGTAATTTTGTATGGCGGATTTTTAGGACGTTTTAAAAAAATCATAATTAATTAATGAACCAGTATTATGTAACAAGACTATACGAATTCAGTAGCTTGTATATTTGAGATTGGATAGAGTTAGTTTTTAAAAATAAAGCAAATGATTTTTCATTCACTTTGGCATAAACGCTGACACGCGTTTTTCTCAATTTTGCTGCGTCTTTGCGTAGACATATTTACTAAACTGTACATTATTGTAGATTGTAAATACACGAATATGGTAGACACACTCTTTGAGATAATAATTACATGCATCTTGTATGTCTTTGCAAATAATTGAGGACGCCACAGTCTTAACCGTAACTGTCGTTTACGTTGAAAACACTCTGCCCCCTCTTAAACGAAAAAAAAAAACACCCCCCACTTTACGTGTATGGGAGGTACTCTAAAAAAGAAATTATAACCGCTTTTTATTTTGCCACTTTGTTGGCGTGACCGATATACATATTCGTACAAAATTACAGCTTTCTAGTACTTACAGTCATTGAGATTATCCGCGGACGGACGTACGGACAGACAGAGCGAAACTATAAGGGTTAATAATAACAATAATTACCTTTTGCGAACTTTCTCTTTGTAGGTCGGGTAGCCCTCGACGCCGAGCCGTATCTTTTTCAGTCCTCGCTCCTTCATCACTTGCTTTGCGACATCTCTGTAAATAAAATAATCACATTTAATACCATAGCGACACTATTTTCTATACTTAGCTGGATACTATGGAGGCTACCGGTATCTTACAAAATAAAAACGTAATAAGTGTGAATCAACTATTTCTTGTAGTTATTCTGTCCCGTCAGCCAGGGGACAAATGTAGTAAAGTTTGTTAAAATAAATATTGAAGGGGGCTCCCATACAAAAAAACGTGATTTTTTTGCTGATTTTATTAATAATATCGCTTTAATAATCGATTTTTAGTATAATGGCTGGGGGATTTTGTGCGTGAGTCCATCATACCACGAAATTCCGTCTGCACACAAAATGAGTTTGCGTTTTCATCGTTTAGGGGTTAACTTTCACAAAATCCTTTCTGAGTAGAGCTCCAAGACATTACATATTTAAAAATGTTTGAATTTCAAAGTGTAAACTCATATTAGTACAATTACCTGCGTTGTTTGTTAGTCTCTAGGTATATAACGCAACTTTTTTATAGATTTAAATATACTAATAACGAAATAACAGTCAATACAGTTAAAACAGTAAACATCCATATTAATTTATTTATATTGCAACACTACAGTCGCTAGCTCCTTCTGTTTGATACCGTAGAAGTGAGAAATTATACTCAAACAGACAGTATACTAATATACTTTAAGAACCTATGCAGCGGAGTTCAAAGTACAGTCTGACTGTATTCATCCCCCATCTGAGGAGGATACTGATCATCCCATGCAACAGTATCATCATAAATAAATAAATAAATAAAATAAATATTACAGGACATTCTTACACAAATTGACTAAGTCCCGCAGTAAGCTCAAGAAGGCTTGTGTTACGGGTACTCAGGCAACGATATACATAATATACAAACACATAGAAAACATCCATAACTCAGGAACAAATGTCTGTGTTCATCACACAACTCACAAGTAAATGCTCTTACCGGGATTCAAACCCAGGACCATCGGCATAGCCGGCTGACCAACTACGCTAACCGGTCGTCAAGCATGAAGCAGCACCACAGCATGGCACACATCTATTTCTATTACTTACAGTAGAAGAGACAGTATACTGACCTGTTCTCGATATACTTGAAGAACCTATACAGCGGTGTTGAAAGTACAGTCTGACTGTATTCATCCCCCATCTGAGGAGGATACTCTTCGTCCCATTCCACTGCATCGTCATCAAGCAGTACCACAGCATGGCACTCCCGGTCGCCGCGGCGCGCCGACTGCACCATGAGTGGGAGGATGAGACGCTCTAGAAAGTTCTCAAACTGACGGCGAGCGCCCTCGTTCGATAGCTCGTGGAGCAACCCACGAAGGTTCTGGAAATTGTTACGAAATTTGGTATAAAATTGGTTGGGAATTGACCGTTCTTCTAAAAAATATCATGTCTTATACTACTCTCTATATTGCCCTGCTTTGAAAGCAACTTATCAGAGTACGCAACTGAGCCTGCCTTCGGGCTGGAATGCATTGTGTAGGTTGGACTTAGTCTGAATGTCAATACACTCATGGGATTAGTCCGGTTTCCACGCGATGTTTTTCCTAAAATGATCGGTTAAATCGGGAAAATGGCTATCGCATAATATCTCTACCACTAAATATCTGTGTTGCAAAATGTCTCCCTCACAAAGACACCTTAAAATGTCGTCCCTTTTAAATGTGAGATGGAAGACAGCCCAGATTAGATGTAGAATCCTGTCTACTACACTGGGACAAACTCGCTTCTTGCCCTATTTTGCCCTAAAATTTTCTCTTATGATATAACATGTCATAGTGATAGGCAGTATTTCATATAGAAATACTAAAATACATATCATATAAATATGTAAGAGGATGTCTTAAAGTTGGACCTGTAGAGGAAAAATAAGAGTGAACCGTCTTGCTTGGCATGGACATATGATGTGGAGGGATGAAAGTTATGTGACTGGGCTGTCTGGAAGATAATGACTGTTTGAGAAATTATATAAAAAGAAAGGATAAGATTGCTAGAAAAGATTGTGACAACCTCGAGCAACTGATGGTAACTGGTAAGATAAAAACAAAACATTTGAGAGGTAGCAGTCATTGGACTGCTACCAAAATAAGGCAAGGCAAAATAGGGCAAGAAAGAATCGAGTTTGTCTCAGTGTAGTAGACAGGATTCTACATCTAATCTGGGCTGTCTTTTATCTCACATTTAAAAGGGAGATATTTTGAGGTGTCTTTGTGAGGGAGACATTTTCCCGATTTAACCGATCATTTTAGGAAAAACATCGCGTGGAAACCGGACTAATCCCATGAGTGTATTGACATTCAGACTAAGTCCAACCTACACAATGCATTCCAGCCCGAAGGCAGGCTCAGTTGCGTACTCTGATAAGTTGCTTTCAAAGCAGGGCAATATGTTGCAAAATGTCTCCCTCACAAAGACTTGTGAGGGAGACATTTTGCAACACAGATATTTAGTGGTAGAGATATTATGAGACAGCCATAAAAAAAACGCATTTTATAATTTGATAGAGACACATATTGTGTGTGGGTAAGCAGTAGCCCGGCGGTAAGAGCGCACGACTTCTAATTCAAAGGTCGTGCGTTCAATCCCTGGCGTGTACTAATCAATTTTCTGAACTTATGTATGAAATATCATTTGATATTAACCGAACATTTTAGGAAAAACATCGCGAGGAAACTGGACTAATCCCAATAAACTCCCAATAAGGGTAAACTAGGCCGTTTACCCTCTGGGTTGGATTGAAAGGTCAGATGGCAGTAGCTTACGTAAAACCTACTCCAAAGCTTGCTATTAGTTGCCAAAGCAGTCTCGCTGAGCCCTGGCATAAGACGGGAAAACACTACGAAGGAGAAATTGTAAAAAGGAATTGTTTTTCATATGATCTTTTAGCAAGTGACTCACAACCAGCCCTAATCATGTAGAAAGAGATGCATTGTCATATACTACAGAAAAAGTGACCAAGGCCCGCATTGCCTACTATTGCTAATTATAAACATGAATCAAAACATTTATTATAAATAATATATGATTTAATTCAAGCTTTACAATTGTACAGTATGGTAGCGCCATCTCTCGCTTCTGGACAGCACTAGACGTAAGTCTGAGCTGTAGGATTGGCGGAACGCACCTTAAGCATTTCAAAACTAAGAAAGGATTGCAGATAGAAAATTTATATAGAAATTTCAGACTCTAAGCGACGTGGTCGGGTCGCCTAGTGGTTAAGGGGTCTGCCGCGAAAGCAGGAGATCGCTGGTTCGATCCCAGCCCTGGGCACTGGGGGCCTTGGTCAATTTTTCTGTAGTATATGACATCTCTTTCAATTTATAGCCCTAATCATATCACCTAGCCCTACATACCTGGCATCTAACAGTATCAGCATCAAATGGCACTAGCAGATAATCGCAGGCCTCCCTTAGCTCCTGGACTGACACTGCTGGCGGGCACCTGATAGCACCGCCTCTGTAGTACTCCAAGATCGCTCGGAACACTGTCGCTGAGATTCCTTCGGCCACCTCATACTCGCCCCGTTCATTGGGATGTGTGAATTCAAGTCCTTAAAAAATCAATACATTTATTTTCAAAATATATACAGTAAGTGTAACTTACCTAACTACCTACCTCTATCTACCTTAAATCTAAAATTAAATAAATAAAAACCTTGAGGCGTTGTACCTAGGATGCTGGTGGCATTTCCTTGTTGTATCACAATGTTGATACGTTGTGCAAGGAAGCCACCAGCTCTTCCTTAAATACATAAATTTTTCTGGACATGTAAATTGCCTACTTTATACAGGATGATTCAGAATATGTGAGCAGGATTAACATGATAAGCTATTGTTGCATACTAGACTTAAAGGAGATTAATGTTATTAATTTTCAATAATGAAAACAATCAAGCTTTAATTTTATTGCATGGTCACTTTACAAAGAAAATACTAGCATACAAATAAAAAACACATGTGATAATGTGACAGTTCATTTTATAAATAATCAAGGTGGTGTCAAGGGGTTTATCATTATTAAATTACCTGTTGTAGGGTGATCATTATTGCAGACAATCAAAACTGTACTTAAAAAGTATAAAAAACCTAATTAGACAGTTGTTTTAATCAACCCTATGGTGAATGATTCATTAACTGTCTGTGTAGGGTAGGTCCTGCTCGTGTCTTCTGAATCACCTGTATTTTAAATATTGTGATGATGGTATTAAATGATAAGGGTGCACATCGATACAACAATTTAATCGAAAAACAATGTAAGAAGGATTGCTGAGATTAAGTGGACATAAGTTGCACAAAACACCCAAAAGGTAGAGAATGGCTAAAGAGAGAGAGAAGGGTGCACACAGAGTGAGCCGCCTCACCAGGAAATTACCACACAAGCAGCTTGGTCTGTGTAGATGTGCCTTTTTTTGGCCGTTTATATATTTACCTGGGCAGAGACAAGTCTAAACAGGTTCAGATGCTTCACAAGGCAATTGTCTTGCAAGGTGACTCGCTATGTGTGAATCCATGGAATGACACTTCTTTGTTATTTGATTCAGGCATTAAACCACAAGAAACAAAACAAGCATGTAATAAAAAATCCTCAAGAAAACTCACTGAATTCTGCCATTAACAAATGCAAAAGTCAGAAATGCACAGGCAGAATTCCTTTGTCTAATTTTGTTTACATAAATAATATGTATAATATATATAAATATATATTATAGGACATTCATATACAAATTGACTACCTATGTCCCGCAGCAAGCCAAGAAGGCTTGTGTTACAGGTACTCACACAATGATATATTATAATATACAAATACATAGAAAACATCCATGACTAAGGAACAAATATCTGTGCTCATCACACAAATTAATATTTATGCTACCATTATAACTAAAAATAATAACTAGATCAAAGGAGACTTTGTTTACACGAAAAAAATGACTAACAGTATATTTTTGTACTCTATCAAGTTTAATAAAAAACAATGATAGTAAGTTTGTTACAGTTTCATAAGAATATCACAATATTGTATGATGATTGTATTGTATCATAATCTTATGTAGGTCAAATTCATCACAAACAAAAGTGGCTTGAGAATGACTAAGATTAGATTGACTCATAGAGAAAACAACATAAAACATACCTGAACTGAACATCCTGCCAAGCATCGTATTGGGATGCGCCGTAAACTGTGCTGGGTCTACCACGAACCTGGTATTGTCTACCACCAGAGTTATCCTGTCTTCGCACAACTGCTTCCCATTTCTTGGAGGATCTTGGGCAGAAGACGTTGAAGGAAGCGGTGTATTCGCTTGATTTTTTGGAGGCATACTGGCAGAAGGTAAACGCGCCCTCATAGGTGGAATATTCCTTTTAGACAACCTCTTTCTCCTATCTTCATTGTCCCTTCTATACTCCTCGGTATCGCTGCTGCTGTCTGGATAGAAAAATGGTCTCCTTTGATCGGTCATGGCCTCCTGGCCTTTGCCCTCCATGTCCGACATGGATACCACTATCACATCACGCGCTACGCGCTGCCTTTGAGGCTTGAACTGCGGACGTCTTAGATTTCTCGTCGTGAAAACAAAGATTTTGCAGTGGAAAAATTTTACGTCAGCTAACAATTGACAGCTAACAATAGATGTTTCCAGAAAAAAAAAATATGGAAATAATGTTGCCATGCCAGATCTGTTACTCGATTAAATTCTACAATCGATTTATATTGGGTGTAGGGTACGAAGTAGGTACATTGGTACATACTAGAGATATTAGTGTGGGTAGACGGATAAAAATATATAGTCTGCCAAGCCAGCGAGCGCAGTAACAGTAGGATCGAGAACATCATACTGTCTTTTTCTTACGCTAGTATTACCACCCCGAAAAAAGGGATGGATATAGTTTCTTTCCTACTGTTACTGCGATCGTTGGCTTGTCAGACTATAGCTCTGAGCATATAATACTTCAATATGGTATGCGCCCAATCCCTAATTATCCTCAAACAAATGTTATGAGGCATCATAGATATAGGATAAAAGAACTGGATACCCAATCAGCCGAAAAAATGACGCCGTAAAATTAATTAAATCAATTTTACACTTAATGCTTACTTCAATAAGCTCTCTTTTCATACGATGCAAGTTCGCTAATATCATTCTCACCCACATTTTATGATGTTTTTGTTCTGCTTTGTGTGTCTATTTCTTTTAATAAGTCAACGTGGGAAATTAAATAAAAATCAACATAATTAAAAATCTTTATCCAAAAACTTGCAGTATTCTTTTTCAATGGCTTTGGCTGCTGACTCTGTTGTTAGCAACGCGTTCTGCCGCTTCAAGTTTTCAATGAGGTCAGCTTGTTTGTGAATACGAGATGTCAGAGTTTTGATTCGTGACTCCAGCCCTGAGATGGCGCTGCGGTGAGAAGCCGAAAGTTCCCGAGATGCTGAACGAAATTCCTGCAAACATGAATAATATTAATTATTTAAAAAGTATAAAGTTACTCACGTCCTTGTTAGTCGTATTCACGACAGTTTCAAGAAAGTTCTGTTAGCAAACCTTTTCAACAATCTTAGAGCTCTCCAGTTCCTTCCGCAGCTTGTCGGCAATTCTCTCGAAGGAGCTGCACTTGGACTCTTCACTGGCCATCTTCGATGTCAGCTGCTTCAGGCGGCATGCTTGGTTGTCTAACTCTGAGCGCTGCTTTTCGCAAACGCGCTCTTTTTCCTGTAATTACGAGTATTCCTCGTTTTAGCATTCCACAACTTGCAACTTAAGTAAAGTATGACAGAGTCTATCCACTATTGGCAAATCCCAAAAGAGGGGTGTAAGTAACAAATAAGAAAAAAGCAATTCCAGAAGTTAAGCTTCCCAGCCAGATAGACTAATCAAGTAAAATACACATACCTACTCCTCTAAGTCATGCTTGGTTGTAAGGGAAGCAATGGACAGGACTAAATGGAGACAAATCATTTCTCATGACCACATTTCTCAGTCATAAGAGAACGACAAGAGAGAGAGAGAGACCGGGTTTTGTACAAATCGGGAGTTAAACCCTCAACAGCGTTGTTGCAACCTCCGGTTTAGAAGCCAAAAAGAGGTCGCTTTGCGAAATAAAGTAAGAAACTGTCCGGATTCGTTCTGGGCTATATTTTACGAATTACAATTGAAATTTCAATAAAAATACTACCTAAACCGTACTTACGTTGAGCCGATTTTGCAGCGACGCACACTTGGCTTTAGCGCTGATCAGCTCAGCCGTCAAGTTGTTGATATTGTTCAAAAACGTCAGTCTCTCAGATTCCAGGTCTGCCTGGCGCGCTAAATGCTTCTCACACTGTGATGCCTGTAATCAACGTGCCAGTTTGAACCAACTGTATTGACATGGAGCGTAGGTGTAGTCAAACGACGTTATCTCTGCCGAGCACGTGAACAGTCAAACTTTAAAGTGTTATTTTAAACGTCAAACTTCTATGAAATTATGACGTTTACTTTATTTGACACTCTCACATTTTGTGCTATCAGACGCCAGACAGACGGACTCTAGTTCTTACTACTTATTACTTTGACCCTGTATAATTTTTTGAATACACAAAGCACAATCAAATCTAAAATTTTATTCAGTAACTAAAAGTTCCACAGCAAAATCGAAACAATGTCGCTTGGGTCTCGTGAGAACTAAGGAGAGATCTCTTTTATTAAGACAGACATATCGCAAATGGTCCCTTAATCCAGGGAATCTTCTCTATTATTGGGCGGGCCATATGAAATCATTACAGATACAGATACAAGCGTTTCAATTTTAAGATGCTTACTGATCAGATTACAGAAAAACTAACGTATCTAATTGTAAAAGGTTCGAAAAAAAAACATTACTTTTTTATCAATAGTCCCCTGTAAGGTGTCTATTTGTTCCTGCAGCAGTTTTGCCTTGGATGCCAAGAATTTACACACACTGTCTACAGTGGCGCCATCTGTAAAAAAATGGTTGCTGGACAAAAATATGTAAAACATTGACTAAATAGTCTCATAAAATAAATATGGTACTGCGTTGGAATGTATTAAAAAATATATCTTATAGCATTTTTTAGACCGGAAGAATATGTCTAAGGGACATGTTTTTGAATATCCTCTTATCTTAACACTTAATTCGCTACGTTACCTTTAGCAAACGACGAAGGTAAAACTTTTTCCTGAATATTCATCATGACAAAGGCATGCAAAAACTCATTGTCAAAGGGCCTTCGCTCCGGGGTTTCAACATTACTGGCATAATGATCACAACCGTGGCCTTTGCAAATTGTCTCTGCTTCTGTCGCGGGTATTTTGGCGGGAGATTTAGTTTTAATTTTCGTTGGGGTACTTTTGGGTGATGGGCTGAACTTGGGAGTGCCACAGCAGTGTTTTTTATTGTTTGTATTTTCATGTAAAGAAATGTTGTGTGGTATTTCTGAGAAAAAATCTGGTTTTTGCTGAAACAAATAAAAGTAAAAATTACACTCTTGAACTTGACAATTTTATTTTGGTCCTTGTTCTTTTAAATAATACAAGCTACGTGAAATAATTTGTGAGTCAGAGGAAATATAGTCTGACAAGCCAAGGCTGCAGTAGATTTTTTGTAAATACTTATGCCGCCCTATTTTGTTTATACAGAACGGAAAAGGGACGCACATAAATTAAAAAAAAAATTACTGCAGGCTTGGCTTACCAGACTATATTGTGAAACCTTGAAACATTTTGATAATAGTTGCGACTTAAAAAAGTTAGTTCATCCGTTTTGGGAGCTAGGTACAGACAGATGGACATGACTATTAACACCCCTATTTTTACATCGGGAGTACGGGTACAAAAATGGTATAATAGTTTGAAAATTAAAGAAAGTAATTTACTATATTCGATAGATGGCGCTGTAAAGTAAACTGTGTGCTAAAAAAGTTACTGTCATTCGACTTACCATAGCTTTTTCTATTTGTTTCATCAAAGTCTCAGTCTTCTTTTCTAATTGTTTATTAAGCTTTTTAAACTCTTTTTCCCTTTCAAGCAAGTCAGTGGAATTATACGTTTTTCGACAGGTAAGTTAACGATACAATTCTAAATATAATTATCCGATGATTAAGAAAATAGCGTTGTTTAAAGTACAGAACGTATGTACAGCGGCCTCCTTAATTTGGTCGCTTTGTATTGTAATCAAACAAACATGTTGCTATGGCAACGAAGTGATCAATACAGATACTTTACTTACATCAAGTCATATCGATATCTTTTTCTGCCTTTTCATCATATTACGGATGCTTGAGATTCATAAGGCAACATAATAAAATATTTAATTTTGCTTACTATTTTGTTTACGCTTATATTTCGCTGTTTTATGTCTATTTTAGTTGTTGTTGACCACACCGAGCTGCCATCTAGCATTGAAAAACGATCTAAACAAACATGGCCGACTTGCGTCAAAAACAGCTGTGCGTCGTCCAATCAGAGTCGTTTCTCAAATGTCAATATGCCATGATTCCCGTGCTACAGACACATATTATAATTGTTGACACATTGCTTTGTCTCCCATATGATTTATTCCAAGAAACTCAAAGGATGGAACTTCTACAAGGCATTGAAAATGTATGGACTTAAATAAGAAAAATGATTTGGAAACAAAATTGGACGAAAATGTGGTACTGATTGTATGAAAATCGTATCAAGGTCGCTGAGCTATTACCGAGCGTGAGCGAGACAACCGACTGTAAAAGAAGACAGAAAGATAAAACAGTGTCTGTAGTACAGATTCACTCCTTTCTTGCAATCGATTGGCCAATGGGAGAGTTCGAAACCAGCTGACATTTTAGTTTGCGACCAGAGCGGGCGATAATCGGACGTTCGCTCAGATTTACTGCAGCGTTTTACCCGTGTAAAAAATCCATTTGGACAGCATTTCTGCGTGTCCGGACTTGTCTTACAGTGTAATAATGTATTTGAAGAGAAAAAGACACGAGTATCGAAGTGTGATATTATAGCGCAGGTGTTACTAAGTGGAGTTGACGACTAAGTTTGCCAATAAAAAAAGGTATGTCTTTCCATATGTTTGGGTCCACTGTGGTTTCACTGCATAATATACATGATCGGGCGGCTATGTTCATCGCGTTCGTGTTAATTTTGCTTGCCGTGTGATCCTCTACGTGTTTAGAAAGTTATTATACAGGTTTAGTGTTACTCGGGCAGTTTGCAGAGTATTTCGTTGCACTTAACTTCTTTACAAAGTAACGCTATGTAATTCGGTTGGTTATTAGCATACATCCTTTATTCACTGAAGTTTCTTTCCCGGACAACAACAAAACAAGTGTTACAGGTGAATCAGGTGTATAAATAATTTTGTTTCTAGAGAAAAAGCAACTGTATGTAGATAATGTACTGATACGGTGAAAATCAGCTGTTTTAACAGGTCTTGACTTGAACCAACGCGGTTTTTTTAAATAACGGGTTTAGCTCAGCGCAGCCCTTTAGTCCGGTTAGTGCTGTGCGTTTTTTTTATCGATTTTACCGGTTCAAAATCTAGATCTTGTATAATGTTGGAAGAACGGTAAATGTTGACCTTTTGAATAAATGTTTGATCCCCGCATGAGTGTATATACGTGTTAAATGGTTTTTATCTCAATATTTGTTTGGCTAGTGTATACAGTTAAATAATAATGCTTTAGTTTGTTTATTGTATATACGAGCAGTTATTTTCCCTCCGATTTTGTTCTACAGTTGACCAGAATAATGACTGTAATAATTCACCTGTCTTGTCCCGAACAGCTGTTTTTGTGACGTCCGCATCGGCCATTTTGAATCTAACATGGCGGTGCAAGTTACCCGTTCTTTTTATTAAATTTTGAATATGAATGATGTTGGTTTTAGACCAAAATACATTTAAAAGAAAGTATGGGTTACAATATTTAATTAAGGTGATTAAAATTGTAATTTTGTGTTCAAAAAGGAAAAAAATATTAATTTGTTTTCTAATGACCTATCTATCCAACGTGATAATTATTATTGCACGTATTTTTTATGTTATTATTTATCAGCCGCTGAAAATAAAAAATGGGCTAGGTACCTACCTATTATGAACATGTTTATTACTTTTGCGATTTATAGCTGAGAATGGACACGCTGCTAAAACAATAGACCGCTATCTTGTTTCAATATCTCAGACCTTGACTTTAAAAAAGCAATTTGATATTTAACAGGTTTCATTACAGCTAACAATTTTGTATTTTAAAATATATGATTTTACTAGGAATTTAGTTGAATCTAAAAATTACCGAGTTTCAACTAGGACAAATCCGAACAAATCCGGACAGATGGCAGCCCTACTTATAGGTACTTCTTTCTTCCCTGCTTGACACCCTAAGTACCCTACCTGTTATTACACAGCAGGATACGACAGATTGGACCGGGTCCAAACATTTATACTAACCTAACTCAGGATTAAAAGTTCACGCCAAATCTGGTAATAAACTTCCTTACCTCGTATTGAAGGACCATTAACGTCGGAAGCAGGGTCACTGCACTAAGTACAGTCGCCATCAGATATATCGGAGCGTACGAAGTGCCCAAAAATCTGGATCCGAACTAACGCCTTGACAATAAAGTCGTGTCCAGATATTTGTGAGCACCTCGGCAGCTCCGATATATCTGATGGAACCTGTACTAGCGCCTAGCGGGCCATAGCAACCGATTTATAGTTACAATCAATTGAATCAATACATAAAACATAAGTAACTATATGCCGACCCCTTAGTACCTAGATCAAAAAAGGGCATGAAAGCCGTGATGCCCGTTATGTCGTGAAAGCCACTATGAGCGTGAACGGGCTCACAAGAGTATAGGCCCAGGTTCGCGCAAATTTGAGGAGAGCAAGAAAGCAGACCCTGGCAAAGGCCGGGGATAACGCTAGGTAGAACAAGAATAAAAAAATGATAAATTAACAAGTATCTATCCGTAATATATGCCACAGTGATATAATAAGGGTTCTTAGTTCTTACCAATTTATGAGCTGTTGCATACACTAGTTTTTCTACGACAGCAAATAGGGTTAAAAAGCGAAATCTCGAATGACGGAGAATGTAGAAGATGTCGCATGCCAAATGCCAAGAAAAAAAAATGCCATACCACAAACAACGTTCTAATGTATAAGTATTTTTTTAGTACTGTCAGTGATCTAATTGTTTTGAATATTGAACCCGGAAATGGGATTGCCGAGTAGGTACAAAGGGCTGCCTCAGCGGATGACAACAATCTGTCAATTATTCATGTTTTTGTACTTGTTGTTACTAGTTTAGCTTGGAGAGCGTTGGTGGTCCATCGGTGACGCGCGCGACTGTTAATCCGAAGGTCGCGGGTTCAAACCCTGGCTCTATGAGTTTTTCGGAACTTGTACGAAATATCATTTGATATTTACCGATCGTTTTTCGAAGGAAAACATCGCGAGGAAACGACTAATCTCAATAAGGCCTAGTTTACCCTCTGGGTTGGAAATAGAGTGTGCAAACCGGTTTTTATTTGTATGAAATTTCGGTTAGTAACCGGTTATTAACCGGTTTTTTTCATACAAATAAAAAGCGGTTTGCACGCCCTAGTCGGAAACTAGCACCAATGCCAAAATTTGGCATTAGTGATGGTTACTAAATGGTTTTTTACCTACTTACTGTTTCACCTTGACTCGTGCTTGATTTTAAGAATGTAATAAAATGTAAAATTACATATTTTACATCATGCATGCAAGCAATTTGCATTTTAAAAATGTTTTATTTTATTCATGTATAGGTTATTGAGATAATATTCAGTACATATTATACACCTTGCTGTAGCAAAGCAAAGTCACAGGCTTTGCTTTGTTTGAGTTGTTTAAGATTTTCTCCGAGTGACTTATATTATAATTTATTTTATTAATTCTAAAACATTGTATACTCTCTAAACATTGTAGTCTCTTATCCCCTTCTGGCTGTTAATAGCGCAAATGCATAATAATTATTATAGTACCGTTGATAGTGTTAATTTATGTCTAGGTGAAGATAGTGCTATCGTACTGTATTTACTACTGACAGGTCATTTGTACCGATTAAAATACTTCATGAACTAAGATGATGACATTCATTTTCCGGACTTTTATCGATTTATAGCAAAAACCATTTCTTGTAAGAAACTAAACTAAAACATTAAAACACAAATTTAAATCTAGAAGTATAACTAACCTACCACTGAAATAAAACTAGGCGAAACTAAAATAAATCTAAAGGCCCCTGCGGCATGTTACCGAGTACGCTGGCAACATTTCCTCGACTGATCCGTTGAGCGAGGAATCTGCAGGCTTATAGCTACAATCGAAAACAGGATGTTTACCAATTATTTTTTTACTTTTAACTATAAAACTCTCGTGAGACTCGAACATATTAAATAATATTTAAAACGGGTCACTCACGTAATTTAGTCGATTTTCGCTCGACATGTTTCGTTCTTTACGAAGAACGTCATCAGGAGCGACCACCCGCGACAGAGGCAAGTCGTACACTGTCGCAGTGTACGACTTGCCTCTGTGTACGACTCAAAATGTGAATGTCAAAGTCAAATTATTTAAAATGTATACCTACAATCCTTAAAAGTGGTGTTGTAAATATGTTTACGTAGTATTATTGACCTACCGCAAGTATCGGAACTGATAACTACCTACATTAAATGATATTTTAATATCTTATCATGGTTTTCGTAGCAAAAAATGTAGTCTTGTTTTTTTAAATAATAATAGCATATTATAATCGCGTTTGATAGGTATAATTAATTACCACACTAACACGGGCATTTTATAAACGCATTATTTGTAAGTAGTTAAGGATGGAACTGAAAAATATATTTTTTTGCCGGCATTTTAAATTCACGTGCGTACCGACTACAGGTTGGATTTATTTTAGAAGTAAACGTCATCATCAAAACAAAATAACGGAAGTTCAATGGTTTTTATGTCTATGACCTTCACATTGCTATATGTGCGCCAAATTTTACTTTAACGGCTTCCCGTTTCTGCGCTTTTAATAGTAGTTTATGCAACAGTGATGTAATAAGGGTTCTTAAGAGTTGAGGGTCGCCGTTACAAAACGAGACGATGTCGTGCACTGTTGCATACGCTAGTTTTTCTACGACAGCTAAAATTGTGTAAAAAGCAAAATCTGGAAAGGTGGCAGAATGTGAAAGATGTAGTGCCCACTATATAAATAAAATGAAAAAAACAACAGAGCTCATATATTGTATGAAAATCCATAGGAGCGGTGTTCTTATGGAATACCATTGGACGACGTTATAATGTATACTTTTTGAATATCGCTGTCAGTCATCTAATTGACCGATAGAGGTGCTGGAGTAGAAAAAAACTTTTAAATATCTAATTAAGCAAAGTGACCCACTGGAATATTGTTAGAATATTCCAAATTTTATCATAAAAGGAAACAATGTCTCTTCTACCATAAGCACACAAGTGTGCTTACTAAGTTACCAAGAGTTGTACGTAATGTAGTCGATAACGACTGCGCAATTCGAAAGTATGTCTGTCTCACGCTAGTTTAAATTCGATATGTCTGTGTCGCTCCTGCCAGAGTAATGCAAGGAGCGAGACGGATATACTTTCGAAAGCCGCAGTCGCTATCGAATACGGCCACGTACAACTCATGATTAGCACAATGGTTCCGCCAAAGATGCACTGACCGTGCGTTGGTATTAGATATGAGCGCCGCGCCGGCGCGCCGCCGCCGCCGGTAAAAAAGCTCGCGCCGCCGCCGCCGACGCCTCCACCGGCGTGGAATCGGCGTGACCTTGATGAGGCATACCGAAATTACACTTATTTTGGAACTTTAAAAATTGAATGTTTTTAATAGCTAAAGTCGTTTTAAAAGCCACCTTTCGATATATTTTGACGAATATTATGTATAATACTTTTTAATTATTGATTTTAAAATCAACTTTAATCCCGGCGATGTTTTTTATACACAATGATTTTTAATCAGTGATCGGATACTATTTTGTCTAACTCAATAATTGATGGGAATCACGTTGCAGTCAAAATTACATGGATTTTGTTAAATCAGAATTTTAATTTTGAGATAAAACTTATCCTTGAATGATCCTTCTCCATATTTATACATATGGTATGGTTGACGTGACGCACTGATACGACAAAGCGTCTGGACTACACAGTGGAACGTCAACCAGCCCTTTTACCGTATGTAAAAGGAGTCTCAGATAAGGTTGCTAATAAAATAAGAGAGAAAACTGTTGGGGATGAAGATAGACGTCCAGTGTTGAGTTTACAAAATAGTAGCTATACTATTAGCTAGGTAGAACCTACATAAGACAAACTAAGCGTACAATCGCATGCCGTATAAAAAAACACATACAAGCGTTTAAAAACAACGAACTCAGAAAATCAGCAGTCGCCGAAACCGAATATCTTTTGGAGGCAGGAAAAAATCGCTGGATTGAGTTACATAACCCTCAGGTAATCTCAACAGGTAATGGCGTGTATGGTGTGATGGCGTGGCAGTGATGCTTCTGTGCTCAACAGGATAAAATCTGTAGTGATCACCGAACGGTCAGTGTTTCACTGAATATAAATATTATACTTGAAAGGTCCAATCTGATGAAGTTACGCTCCGACCCACCCAAGCCCACATTCAAAACCCCGAAAGCTCTCGAAGCGCTTTTCTTGCCTAGAGAACTTTGTTTCAGTTGACGAGATTAACGACGGGCTAGTGGAAACTGTGCACGTCGTAGGGTCTAAGTTCTACGACCTCAGAAATTGACCGAGCAAACCATAAAACTCATGGCTACAAGACGCTCACTACAGCTGCAGTCTCCAGATGACGCTAAGTCATAGAGGCAGCTCAACAGACGGATATCTAAGTCCTTGCGACATGATATGCGTCTCTTTAATATTTTATATAACGGTGTTAAAGAGACTATTGACCGAAACCAAAGGAAAAATCTGCTGGGCAAAGCCAGCTGACAAAGTTGAAATGGGAAGACGGCAGCATAGCGTCAGCAAAAGCAGAGGCTTTAGGTGAGATCGAGAGGTGCTATGGACAATTATACACCGGTCGCAAAGCCCGTTGACAGCTTGGTAGGAGACTCAAGAGCCAGGCTGTCCAGACACTATACCGAAGATATCCCAGACATCAGTTTGTACGAGATTAGGATGGCCCTAAAGCAGCTTAAGAACAACAAGGCGTCGGGCAATGGCGGAATCGCCACAGAGCTTCTGAGAGCGGGTGGAACACCGGTACTTAAAGTCTTCCAGAAGCTCTTTAATTCCGTCTTGTCAGAGGGCAAAACGGAACAGAGGCGAGGTGGTGCTGTTCTTCAAAAAAAGGTGACAACAGCCTTTTGAAGAACTACAGACTCATCATGCTCCTGAGCCATGTTTATAAACTGTATTAAAGGGTCATCACGAATCGTCTCGAACACAAACTTGATAACTTCCAGCCTCCCGAACAAGCCAGATTCCGACGAGGCTATAGTACCATAGACCACATCCATACGCTATGGCAAATTATACAGAAGACCGAAGAGTATAACTTGCCACTATGCTTAGCGTTTGTGGGCTATAAGAAAGCCTTCGATTCGGTGGAAATATGGGCGGTGCTTGAGTCTCTTCAGCGATGCCATATTGACTACTGGTACATCGAAGAGTTGAAGTGTTTGTATAGTACCGCCACAATGTCGGTTCAAGTACAGGAGCAAAGCACGAAGGCGATTTCGTTGCGAAGAGGCGTAAGACAGGGAGACGTTATCTCTTCGAAACTGTTTACTGCAGCAATGGAACGTCTTCCATCAAGCTCCTGGAATGGCAAGGACTTGGCATCAACACAAACGGCGAATACATCACTCACCTTCGATTTGCCGACGATATCGTAGTCATGGCAGGTCGACAGAAGAACTCAGCATGATGACCTCAACCGAGTTTCTCAACGGGTAAATCGCTACGGCATGTAGACCACAAATAAAAATTCGCAGTAAATCAGTTACACCGTGAACGCTGGTGGGAACTCACAAAAACAAATACCTATACATGGTAAACATCTTGTTTTAAATATCTCGTCTTAAATATTATTATAATATAACTTTCTCATCACGGAACAATGGTGATTCGGATCTTTGGGAGGTGTACGCGGAGCCAAAACCGACACGCAGAGTCCCTTTAGATCATTTAATGAAATATAAGGAGAACGCCGAGCTGCTTATGCACCTGTCCGAGTCATGGAACGCATGCAGAGGCAGCACCCGCCAAGGTGTATGGACTATCCAGAATTATTGGAATCTAAAATACTGGACTATAAGGTGGATGGGGTGAACTAAATTCTGAGTAATGGAGAATATTTAAAACCGGACGCCTGCCTAATACAATGCTAAGTCATTTTATTTTCTGCGTACGGTGAGTCGCATATAACATAAAATGGACCCCCACAAAAAGCGACATCTAAGATGGCTC
This sequence comes from Lathronympha strigana, assembly GCA_949128165.1. Taxonomy (NCBI): domain Eukaryota; kingdom Metazoa; phylum Arthropoda; class Insecta; order Lepidoptera; family Tortricidae; genus Lathronympha; species Lathronympha strigana. The sequence continues at coordinate 6,716,824 of OX421926.1, read as the reverse complement.
AAGGGCAGTATCAGTATGAGGGCAGGGGTAGAGAGGTGTCCCTGGACTTTAAACATATAGCCAAGTCACCACTTTGGTTTATAGATCTACCCTGGAGAACACAGCCCTCGCGACCCCACCCTGGACGGCTATTTAAGGCAAGCCAGAGGCAGAGGACTTGGGCGGATGACAGAGCCTCCTCAGGAGCGCTCAGGTACGTGGGGTCACTACCCCCCAACGACTCGCGGCGAGCTGCCGTGCGTAGACTGATTCGAAACCAATGGGCGATGGGATCGTCAAATCCCTAATCCCTTTATACCATACCAATATTGTTTTTCACTGTAAATATTTTTCCAATAGATACTTTTATCGAAGCGTAATCATTCTGCATTTTAATCGAGCAAATACTATGACTTCTATATTTTTATGTGTTGAGATTTGTTTGAAATATTGTTACATTATTTGACATTCGAATTTGTAAAATAATTAATTTTTCAAGGCCACGCCGCCGATTCGCCGCCGCCGCCGATTGATTTTGACCGGCGCGCCGCCGCCGACCATTTGGTCATCGGCGCTCATATCTAGTTGGTATAGGCGCTAGCGACTATAAATTTCGAACTCGTAGGCACACTGGCTTTGATTTTCATGCGCAGCATATTTTTAGCTGTCGATTTTTTTTATTTACCGGTTACATAATTTTGCCATACGATTAAATAAATGAAAAACCGGTTTTCCGGTTCGCCTTGTCCCATCACTACCGTATCGCCCTGAACGCCCTTCGGAGTGCGTAGCCCGGTCGCGAACCTCAGGTTTTTCAACTCTTTTTACAAAAAACCTAAAGAGGCCTTTTTACTTTCGAAACGACTTTCTTTTACTCGAAAGTCTCAGGTAGTCATTGTTTTATTAACTATGGCAGCTCTTTCGTTAATTTAAGCAATAATACAGTGCTTAGTGCTAAAAAAAAAATTACGCACATTTAGCATTATTTTTTCTCACAAATTTTAAATTGGAACCATTTCAAAATACTTACATGTTTCCTGTAAATAAAAAGACTCATATATTTTTACACCTACTTTTATACATTATAAATTGAAAGAGATGTCATATCATATACTTCAGAAAAAGTGACCAAGGTCCCCGGTGAGTACCTGGAATAGCTTTGATAATTGATACATTTAACTTCAAAAGTATAGATTTTGACAAAGCGACAAATCGTGGCTTCATTAATATATATTCAAGCATATTAATAAGGATGAATTAAAAATTTACAGAAATCACTCTAGACTTACCAGAAATAACAGCAAAACAATATTAGAGTTTCCCTCATTTGGTAATAACTATTATGATAAAAGGAGTAGAGGGTCAAATATATACTTCATCCCTAAATTGTTTAATGCAATACCGGATAATATAAGGGAATGTAATTTATTCAGGATATTTAAGTGCAAAATGAAATTATTTATCTTTAACAAAATAAAATTGAAATTACCATAACCAGAAAATTTGTGCTTAACAAATAGGTTTATAAATAGTTTAATCTACCCATTTGTAATGTCTTACAGTTTAAGAGTTTTGTTAGGTTGGGTTTATTTTCTTGAATAAACGTGTTTTTCCTGTATTAAATTTTGAGCTTTCTCACCCGGTAGTAAGTACTGAAGTGTATACCTACCTATTTATAGTACTGACTGACTGTACGTATCGTGTAGATAATTTTGTGCCTTTGGCAACGTATTGTACATGTCTTTGAAAAGGCTACACAATGAGTAGATATGAGTGATTCCCATGACGAATGGAAGTGGACAGGTGGTATAATTTGGACGGAGTGGACCCTTAGTACATTGTTCAATTTGACAGTGTTTATTGAACTTCCTGGGCCTATACCATGAAAATCGAACGATCGCGGATTTTGCATATTGGAGTGACAAATAGGTTTTCCCGTCAATGCCAATTTTCGATGTGCGTGGTAGGCGTGCTGTATTAAGTACGAAAATGGACCGATCGACAGTCAAATGTAGCGAAATTTGGAAGACCACTGTTTCGGTTTTAAATAAAATGATAGATGCTTGTAGGAGCGTTGATAGCCTTGCGGTAAGACTTTTAATCCATAGATCGCGTATTCAAACCCCGGCTCAAACTCATTGGTACAAATGAGTTTTTTGGAACTTATGTACGAAATATCATTTGATATATACCAACCGCTTTTCGGTGAAGGGCAACATCGTGAGGAAATCGTACTAATCCCAATAAGGGCTGGTTTACCCTCTGGTTTGGTAGGTCAGATTCAGATGGCACTTATGGCAGTAGCTTTTGTACAACTAGCGCCTATGCCAAATCTTGGGATTAGTTGCCCAAGCGGACCCTAGGGTCCCTGAGCCGTGGAATAAGCCGGAAAAACGCTACGCTAGGAAGAAGATTATATGTTTGCAATCGTATAGCTAGAATCACATTCGAACCATGAATTTAAATAGCCTACGCCTGCTACTATAGTTGGCAACAGCCGTTAAAAAAATTAGAGCCACTAGCCCCACACTAGGGTTGCCATATGTCAGGATTTCTCGTGACATGTCAGGGTTGCGGGCGGACTTTGTGCAGGATTTTTAGAAATTAGGTACCTCATTGGTCATTGGTAACACGCTTTGTTCAAGCTACGCGCCTTCGCCAAATCTCTGTTACAAGAAATGTCAGGACTTTTGGGTAAAGTCAGGATTTTTATCTGGACATTTTATTTTTCCATAGCAACCGGGTAGGGTCCCTCGAGTCGATAATTTCGACCTGTTCCATACTATACTTGAAGTCATACCTATAAGTACGTAGTATATGGCGTAATGCATTGTCTGCGTACGTTAACCCTGTGGGGTTAGACCTATTTAACTTAAAGGTCGGGCTTTGACCGGGTAAAAGTGCTGCAACCCCTTTTACTGCGCTGCGTCGCAGTCACAAGCGTGTTATGAGCTTTAAGGTTATTAAGTACATCGACGCTAAGAGCCGCCGGTGTGTGAACTGCCTAATAATGCCTATCGTCACTTGTTAGGCAGGGCAGTTAGGCCTATATTATACAGGTATGACTCAAAATATAGTAATGCTTCGCCCCGAACTTGATCTCGTGAACCCAATATCTCGGCAACTCCTTGATCGATTTGGCTCATATTTGAAGTCAAAAATGATATTTATACACTCTAACCACCTGCTAAATTTCACAAGGATCCGATCAACGATACTCGAGTTATCGTGGAACAAACATTCACCATAACAAAAACGAAGGTTGGTCTACAATGCCCATGGGGCTTATAAAGCTAGTAATACATTGCCTGAAGGGCATTCTATAATTAAAATTGAAGATTAAAAATTATAACAACCCTGTGAGGATTAAAAAATAGTAGTTTATGCAACAGTGATATAATAAGGGTTCTTAAAACTTGAGGGTCGCCGTTACAAAACCAGACGAAGTCAAGTAGACCCCGAGAGTTATAAGAACCAATTATGAGCGGTTGCATACGCTAATTTTTCTTCGACAACTAAAATAGCGGAATAAGCAGAATGTGGAACAAGTCGTATGCCCACTATAGAAAAAAAAACAACAGTGCTAATAATTATATTGTATGAAAATCCATATGAGCAGTGTTCTTAATTTATGGAATACTATAAACAATGTTATAATTTGTACTTTTTTTAATATCGCTGTCAGTCATCTAATTGACAGACAGATAGAAGTGCTGGAGTAGAAAAATTTAATCTTAATCATAGAATGCCCATCAGGCATTGTAATAATAAACATTCACATACATAAAAACGAAGTATTGTCCGAGTAGATTAGGAAAATGGGATGATATGTTAATTATCCATCCATACTATAATTTGATTCGTGTTCACAATTGTGCACTTTTTACTAGTGTGGTTGATACCGTGATAAGCTTACAGGGTATGTCTAGCTTTGACACATTCCATATGGATATGGTGGTCAGTTGTCACTATATCCCCATGCTGCTGATAAAGGGCAATGATTAATGACCAAGGATTGCGACTGACGTCCGGTGACTACTGTTTCCGACTATTTCCTTTGTTGACATGGTGACTTGAGATTGTGAATTCTTGATATTTGACCGTGGAAACATATCATATTTTGCGCTTCGTGGGAAGTCGGACTTCGATATGATTTGTTTACTTTTTAGAGATTGGAATCGATAAAGTAAAATGTTTAGTATCCCTGGTGGAAAACGCTAACTGTTTTATCTTTTGTATATAAACTGTTGGATTTCTGGTACAACTGCGCATTATCATGTACCCTGTATATTTTAGGCATAGAACATGATATACAAAAACCATTTTGAGGAATTCATTGCCAGCAAGCTGAAAATCGTTTTAAAACCTTAATAGAATCTTAAATACGTGTAATCCGAGTTTGCACAATCCCAGGAGTTTAGCTTAACTTTGGAGAACCAAGTAAGTAATTGCCAAATTTTGCGTGTAGTTCGAAAGTGGTACGTAGAAGTCATTTAAGTAAATGATAAAGAGGGTTAATTCTACGTCAAATGAGTATCTAAAACAATTTGGCGTAGTGTAGCCACAATACAAAAAAAGTGGTAAGAACCAGTTAGTTGGATCTCTAAAGTTAAGCTCACCTACTGGAATTGTAGAAACTCAGGATACATAGTTTAATTTTTTTTAGATTATACTCGTAAATGGTCTGTACCTAAGACCATGACCACATAAGTATAGTCTAACTAAGGCAAAGACGTAGCCCACGATAGTCACCCAGAAGGTCCGTTCAACCTTGATAGTTATACTATAAAACCTGCTTAAAGCTTTCACGCACCAGGACTTCAAAAAACCGCGGATCTGTCTACATGACGTAATCGGATACCTATAATTGCGTTGAGTTACCAGGCTAGCATAAAAAGTGTTTTGTCGAAAGCTGGCGAAGTTGAGGCGGTTGAACCCGCCGGGTCATCGGACCCGAGACATCCTGGTTTTATATTGTGTCCTGGTGATTATACCTATAGTTACCGACACGAGTTGCGGTTCCTTTAAAGTTTTGACCCAGGCACATAAATTGCCCATTATCTCACTAGTGTGATAATGTACAACCATATTTACACGTACCAATAGGTAACTACAACACATGTCGATTGCAATCGCTTCGGTCGTGTTCGAATTTATCGCCACTCATTGCGAATTTCCTTCTTTTCGTACTTACCCGAATATGAGGACGAGGGCTTAATTTATTAAACGACTTCTTAATTACAGTGCCGTCCGTAGCACATACATTGTTTTTCGTCACATTGTTTTTGACCTAAAAAAATTACGTAAAACTTATGTAACGTTTCCTTATAAGTACCTAGGTGTCGAGAACTACGGCACGCATAGCCGAATACCGAAATTAAGGATTTACGGACCGTATCGCCTTCGCGTAATGACATCTTTTACGAGCAAGTGTTATGAAAATTATAAGTTCGATGTTCACTTTCACAGTAAGCCTGTCCCTTGGTAGGTACTTGCCTTATTTCTCAATAGTACACAAGAAATCATGAACGAATGTGATAATTCTTGTACCGCCCGTGATACATACAATGTTCTTCATCACATTTGCAAGGAAATTAATAAAATTACTTTTAAGTAAGTAACTATGCTTGCATATCATATAATATCACCATTCACGAGCAGGAGTGATGAAAAGTACCTTTCTCTAGCACCAATATACTAATACCAGAAATACGTGAGTCATATTATGTTATGTGTAACAGTATCTGAAGAAATGTTGCATAATGAGATTACTTGCGTCCCATGGCTTCCGTTACGCGAGCTAGCATGCAATAACAATGCTATTTATACAATTTAAACTTTCGTTCGAACATTAAATTGTCCGATGTCCGAGCCGCGGAGGTGACGACACCACTCTAACTGTCCGACGGCGACTGCCCGATACACTCGAAACATGTCACGCCTATTGTGATAGCTAGTGGTTCGCCTCGAATTTGAACTCGCGACCCCTATATCTCGGCGACCCCTTGACCGATTTAGCTCATATTCAAACTTAAAAATTATATTTATCTCATCTAACCACCTGCCAAATGTCAGGACGATCCGATCAACGATACTCGAATTATCGTCGAACAAACATACGAGTACATATATACAAACGACGGAGTGTCCAAGTAGATTGGAAGAGTTGCAGGCGTCCATAGGCTACGGCGACCGCTTTCCATCAGGCGGGCCGTAAGCTTGTTAGCCGCCGACGTGGTGTTAAAAAAAACTTTTCCGATCCGAGTCCATTGTTCGTCCGTCCTAAAAGAGGCATGTAACTTAAGTTTTTCGTTTCGCCGGAGGTATGGAACACTTACTGACACTGACACCGGAAGCAAGGGATTGGCTACTTAACTTAGATATAAAATTGTAACGTATGTAACTATTTATATAAGATTTAAATTGTAAATTTATTCAGGAATAAAGCCATACGACATAAAAAGTTTTTTGTAATGAAACTGCTTCTGAAAATGGCGATGTACAAATATGGCCACAGGTGCGATGTTGTACTAAGTGGGTGGATGAATATTATTTGTCTGGCCAGCTGATAAGTTGATATATTGATCAGATAGGTATTATCTGATGATACACGGATATAATAGGACTTTAAGTAAGAGATAGATTAATTTAGTTCTGATATAGATAATCGTCACAAAATATAGATAATCGTAAGCATTTCACCTTGACTCAGTGAAAAACTGAACTTTTCATTTCGAATACGATGAAAGCAAAATAATGGTAGGTATTTTATATAGCTAACATTGTAGCACGAGAGTCTCAAAGGAGTCAATTCCTACTGGTTGGTAATGCTGGTCCATTGCCTATGGTTTCTGATTCTGAACGCATTTTAGAGCATTAATGATATGCGCGTAGATAAATTAAATTCCTTAACTGTACAGAGAATAGGTAGGTAGACTAGGTAGTATGTATCAGAACGAGGCGATCAGGATATGGGAGAAACATACACCCGTTTTTTCTGCAGTAGGTAAAAAAATTACAAATGCACTGAGGTGCGTCCAATAAAGAAAGTAGGTACCAGGCGACCAGGATATGCAAGGAGCATTGATCACTGATCAGTGCGTCGGCCTCACGAAATGTTTTTACGCTACGGTTATTGCACCCGGGGTCGACGCTCGGTGCATCGCCACCACGCTGACCCAGTGCGGGTTAGGGACTTAGCAAGGTCATTTGCAAATAGAAAGAATAAGGAGTTTATTAAAAACAACATTGTTTACGGATGAATTCCTCATGACGTTTTCTTCACTAATATTTCACACATAGGTTCCGAAAAGCTCATTGGTACGAACCAGGGTTAACTTGTGACCTTCGGATTGAAAAGCTATACATATATACGATCGGGCATATCCACCGGATCTGCCAATCAATGTATGGTAAATGTATCCGGCTGATGTCCGGCGGACATCTGCTATGCAGATGCAGATCCCACGGATTACCCTAGGCGGCTATTGTCGCACGACTTAAGCCCTTCGCACACCAAAATGCGGAGTGTCAGCCGGACTTCAGCGTGCGTTAGGCGCGCGGGCGCTGCGCGGTTTGACACACGGCGGGACCGCCGCGGGCCCGCCGTATACAAATCCGCGCCACTGACGTCCCGACTCCCGAGGATGCTCCGCCGTTTCGATGCGCGGAGGGCTTAAGCCAGTGCTATAGCAGAGACCCGTGGTTCAGAGCAAGATCGTCCCAATATTTGTAATTTAACAGTAGTAACAAAACTGTTTCCACTCATTTGTCATTAGAGGTGGACGCTCGCCTCAAGGTCAACACGTCAATGTTTTTTTGCCACTAATTATAATCTTTTGGCTTGCCGCACGTGATGAAAAAACTGACCGACGCGCTTTCTGTTAGGTGATGAATCTTTTGAGATAAATATATATTTTGTGTTATACAGAAACGTGTTGCCTAGGGCGAGATTAGAACTTGCGATTCTATGATCGGAGCTGTGACTTCGAGTTTCACCCGAGGCATTGATTTTCGCCTTCAAAGTTTGTCCAAATATTTTGTCCGTTTTGTGACACGCATTAAGTCCTGTTTTTTTCTTTAGAGTCAATAACCCGGAGTTCCTTTGATTCATGGGACAATATTGACCAGCCATATTTGAGCTATAAGAACCTTGTTTTTGAATACAAGTTTAAGAGTTGTATGATATTCTTGGCAACCTCAACAGTGAAACACGATAATGCGCGTTCAAAAATAAATAGCTGGCGGTTTAAAAATCGATGAAGAATGTTACCCCAATAATCAAAGTACCCCGGTTTACGGTACGAAACCATAAACATAATGTACTACATACTGATATGACAGTATGTAAATACGTATTAGCAAACTCATCGCCCTGTCACTTGCAGAGACTAATTCAATGTAAACGGGCTTTAAGCCGCACCAAATAGCAATACAATTCAAAACACTCGATTAACTAAACACAAGCTCAACCCTCGTCTAGACGCTAGGATCCCAGACGTCTGGTGTCTGTTCTCGGTACAGGATTCAGTTGAACACCAGACGCCAATGCGGAGCGTTGGGTCCGTTTACCGAGTTGGTATCTGTCGTGCTCGTGCCGTGTAAATGGGCCTTAATGTTATGATTTAAAATATTTAATTGGGAAATTTAAAAAATGGAGTGTAAAGAAAATAGAATTCAGTTAAAAACTGTGCTGTTATAATGTTTATCGTGTTTTAACAGTTTTTTGTTCGAAACAAATTAAAAACTAAAAACTTGACTAAAATCGTTAAAATTGAGTTATAATGACATCAATATTGATATGTATCTACTCAATAAGAATTAAACAAAGATAAGAGTTAAATTTCCTCTACCTTTAGGTTCGAAAATCAGATGGCTCTCGCTTCTTAACAAATTGGTGCCCTTTTGTACTTATAAGATAAATTAAAACTTGTAACACAGATATTGCATATTGCACATTATATTGAGTAATGCTGTCCAAATAAGTAATTCATTTCAAGAAGTAATTTGTGTTGCTCAATAAGAATCTTTTGCAACTTTTAAATTACTACTTGTCTGTATGAAATTAATTGCATTTGTCTTGTATATGTATTTCTGTAATTATTTATTATCTACATAGGTATGGGTATATGCTCAGAAAGTTTAAGGAAACTTTGAAATTATGTAAATAAAAATGCCTTGAAAGGTGCTTTAAAATATTTCAAAAATTTGTGATACTGAATAAATCTGTGATAATTATTGATAATATCAACATGTTCTGTCTGTTTGGAACCAGTAAGTATTTCTTTCGTAAATTTCTTGAAAACCTTTTATTTATTATATGTTTATATGTATCTAGGAAAGATCTTAGGTACAATAGTGTACCTAAGATCTTTCTTAGGTACATACATACCGAACATAAAATATACGTTCGGGCAATCCGACTGAGGGTATGTACACCGTGCATCCGCCGGACAAATGTACCATACATATCCGGCGGATATGACCGGCTTATAACTGCGGACCATTTCTTTTGTTTTATAATTTTCGCATCATTAATACCTATTACTCTTTCCTCTTTCAGATATTTATTTTTAATTTTATTGTCTTAGTCATATCATATTCCATGCACCTATCCTGTTAATCATAAAAGAAACCACGTTAGTATTTATCTATAGCTAATCATTCTTTAAATGTGATGATATAACTCATAATAATATAATCTCATAAACTCATAATAAAGGGAAATAGTGATCTTAGATTTTCGTCCCTCGAATAAAAAAATGTAGGCTGGGCATAAAGAATTAGACATACATATGTATAAGTTAATATATATGTTAGACACATGTGCATAATTATAGAAAATGGTACAACACAACTGCACTAGGACATGCAAATATTTTGTATGAAAATTACCGGTAATTTACCGGTTAACCGGTAATTCCTCTACAATTTTTTACCGGTTTGCATTCTCTAAACTACTATCTATATTTGTGTACCTAGTCACAACATAGACACTCATGTCGCGTATGCCCATTTGGCCTTGTACTTTTGCAGAGGGGAACTCCCCCCCTGTGTTGCTTGAAGCTCGAAAACCTTCCTTCGGCAGTCGGAAAAAAGATGGCGTCTAAAAATCCATAGGTATACATATAGCCTTCCATAAATATGTTTGTGTCTGGGATTCAGTCTACCTTTTTTGAAGTCGGTAAAGCAATCTAGCCCCGTCTGGGGGTAGTCTAGCCAGACCTAGGTCAACGCACAGACGACAAAGAGCTTGGGGTAGGTTGTGGCTGTCTACATGAGGTGTGACCGTGTGACGGTTTTACTCGAGTTGTATTATTAAAAGTTTCCTGATAACGTTCATTTTTAATGAATTTTTATTGGAATTAGCGTCTGTCGGCACGGCAACCATCAAAGTTGTAACTTCCACTAAAAATAATCACATATCACACTAAATCAGTTCAGCCGGTCGGGAGCTCAAATGCTATAAAAACACACACAACTTGTAAAACCCCTGTTTTACATGTCAAAGTAGTGAATCATTATGTTATTCATTTGTCGGAGGCCAGTAGGCCACGAAAACATCTCCTGCAGCCACGTGTCGAGTTTTTTATTATTGGTGGTGGTTTGTTATATTTATTTGCATATTATGTTTTTGCAGCGGGACGCTCCCGTACCGGTGGGGCCGGGCCGTTAGTTGTCGGGTTCAAAACCGAATGACACCTTTTTCCCACTGACTTTGCGCATATACAACGTGTTTTTAAGTAATTGCTCTAAATTCAATGGCGCATTATTAGCTTTTATTAAGTTATTTTCTCGAAGACATTGGGTTTCTAATTAGCTTCATTTAAAAAATAACTACTAATTACATTTTATCTCATATGGGATTTGCATGTGTGTAAACGAAGTATGAGTATTCGACATGACATTGATATGTCAATGTTGTCACTTAAGTACTTTGTAAAGTCAATTCTAATGCCCGTTTTAAATTAGCGGTTGATGCAACATGTACCTAAGTAATAATTTTGTATGAGAAATTGAAACAATTAAAATTAACGTATTTAATATACCTATGCCATTATATTTCCTTAATTATACCAAGCCACATGACGAAGTTAAAGCAAATGCTCAAGAACATCCTGTATGTGCTTGTTTGAAGCATAAGTTACCACGTTTGTTGATAAGGTTCATTTCTAATCGAATCCTTATAGCATAATCGCCTTACCGGCAATCGACAGTGGTACAGTCGGCTTCATAAATATATATGCACCTGTATTCAATTTTGAACCTTCTTAGTCTTCTTACCCTGTATTTAGTTCCGAAGTGTATATATATTTATAGACGTGACTGTACCGAGTAAGTCGACTGAATTTATTTAAATTGCATTATTATCACACAAAGAAGCTACTTATGGTACGCATAACGCATACAAGATGGCGGCCAATTTGGCAACAATATGGGCTGGAGGCTGGAGGGCATTGACTGGGAGTCGAAGAAATTTGAAATAAGTTTATGAAATCTTCGAATACCCCGAAGAGATAATACTAATTGAAATAAAACAATATAAAACGGATTAATCGCGTACCTATAGCCGGCCATGTAAGCAGATGATTTGTCCGTCGGACGTAGGTGGCACGGTGGCAGAATATGGAAGACGTCGTTTGCCATTAGAAATTATAAAAAAAAACCACAGTGCTAATATATTGTATGAAAATCCATATGAGCAGTGTTCTTATGGAATACCGTAGACAACGTTATATTATAATGTATACTTTTTTAATATCGCTGTCAGTCATCTTATTGACAGATAGAAGTGCTGAAGTAGAAAAAGCATGATAGGATGCGGCTCTGCCCGATAGTGGATAACCGTATCGTATCTAATGTGGAGATTGTGGAATTGAGCAATAATAGATGCGTTGGAACGTTTAGCAGTCCACGGGTATACGCAGAGTCCGCCTATGTTAAGTTTCCTAGAGTTTGATAGCACAAACTGTAAAAGTGTTAGTAAACGTCAATATTTCATAGAAGTTTGACGTTTAAATTAACACTAAAAAGTTTGATAGTTAATTTTCTTGGGAGAGATAACGTTTGACTTTGGCATTCGCATAATATTGATATTGAAATCAAATTGGTTTCGTTCTACACTTCTGCCTACTTAAGCAGGGTTTAAGACACTTTGTCCTGAAAAAGGTCATATATTGTTAGTTAACAATATATGATATTAAAATAATTTGTATAAGTGAATATATTCTAAATTATTACAATACGAGTTTGTCCTTCAGCCCTTCATGTCATTGAAATATATGACAATGTTATAAAACGTATTAGACTTTAAAAAAAATTGACTTTCGACTTTGACTTTGTGAATTGAGGTCTTCAATTCAACCGCAGGTTTTTTCATACGATTCTTTATTGTTCGTTCAGTATTAGTAATTTAACTTAATTCTTTTTGATTGTCTTAACTTGTAGGTACTTGTTTTGTCGAGATTTACAGTTTGACTTAAAAAATGTAGGTTGTGATTTGTGAATTTCGACGGTATGTTTTTTATCAATTTTTAATTGTTAAGGCGTGAGAGTGCTTATTCAGATATTTTTTTAGCACCTATGCCACTGCCATCAGACCTTCTAACCCAGATGGTAAACTAGGCCTTATCGGGATTAGTCCGGTTTCCTCAAGTTCCTCAAGATTGGTAAATATCAAATGATATTTCGGACATTAATTCCGAAAAACTCATTGGTACAGTGTATCTTTGATTAACCTCATTCTCTTAATTCACTCGATCGCCCTACCTTCTTTGTACCTACGTTCGCTGTCGAAATAGATCGTGCCCACGCCGCGCCCTTTTGCCCTTGCGCACGCGCACCAAGGCTGCGTTAGCTGCGTATCCGTGTTAAGGTTGGATTAACGTACGTTTCTATCGGTTTACAGAAGTAATTAATCGCGTACAATTGTGTCTCTCTAGTTTTACGCAAGTGCGACAGAGAGGTAAAATTTTGTTCGAAGTTCTGAGACAGGTATCGGTAATAAACAAGGCCTGTCTTCCAAATCGTTGAACAAAATCAGAGAGATGCCAATGTCATACGGTAAATCGTTAGTAACTCGTCAATTTCCAATAACTGGACGCCTTATATTAATACTGAATTATGTGTAAGAAAATCGCTCTCAATGGAGCTTTCTAACAATGCTTGGTTTGGTGGTTTATTTCTACGCGTTCCCGAGATAAAGGGTCTCTTGACAGACGGACGGACAACAAAGTGATCTTATAAATAAGGGTTCCGTTTTTTCCTTGAGGTACGGAAAGAGATTACAAATACAGTATGACTGACGAACACGAGTATGTTGTACGAGTAATTATGTGCTGTTAATACCTATTTATTTTGGTTTCAGGTGAGTGTGCCAATCTACTGAGGAATCCGCGAGATGATACGGTTAGTGCAAATGTAATATTTCAGGTTTGTAAATTACCTGTAGTTATTATTTTACACAACAAAGGTCGCACAAATGTGTTTACTGCAGAATACGTAGCATTATAGTGGTGTAGGGTAGGACATTAACTTAAAATGAGTTTGAGTGAGCACCTCATTTTCTTAAATGAGGTGGTACAGTGCCATAGGTACCTTATTTGAGGTGAGGTACGAGGTACTCACTAATTTGCAAGAGTATCACAACACGTATATATATCGGCATCGGCGTATCGGCAAGAAAATGTTGTGCAAATGTCCATTTTTGAGCCTCGTGACAAATAAGAGGCTATGGGACAAATTTGAGCTGTGATAGAATTTTGAGGCGTCTGACATATTCTGAGATGTCATGTATGACAATATTAGGTGCAGCGAACTTATAAAACATGGAAGACTAATAAGCTCTAAATAATGACCCCACAAAACGCACGCCACGCGAGGCGGGGCTTACACGGGCACGCCAGCGTGCCGTTTAGTATACAAATGGCCGTCAGCGATGTGGTCAGTTTGACAGATAGCGTAAAATTTAATAATATATAATAAAAATGCCCTGTTGCGCTGTGAAATGGTGTCGAAGTCGCATGGATAAACACCACAAAAAAGATGGCATTACTTTTCATCTGTAAGTAGTTATTTTACATATTATTTTAAATTTCTTTGATCCGGGACAATTTCATATGGGGATGGTGTTATGCCAACTTTTGGACAACCATTGAAATTATAATACAGGGATATATTTTTTATTATAATTAAATTAGTTACAATCCCGACGTATCAAACAAGTGAAATAAATAGTGTATCAGTGTAATCAGAATTTATATTTTTATGATTAAATATTAACATAGTTATTTTTCCAGATTTCCGACCAACCCTTATATAAGGGAAATGTGGACCAATGCCGTTAGATTAGAAAGGCATGATAGAACATGGCAATCGACCAAATCCACAAATATTTGTTCTATGCATTTCGACGAGGACGATATGTACTTGACACATAAAGGATTAACAAATTAAAAAAAGGGTTCAATCCCAATTTGTACGGTATGTTAAAAAAAAACTTATTATACAACAATACGGAATACCTCAATGGCTCAGCTAGGGCTTTAAATAACCGGACTCCAAGTTTAAGATTTAGGTGTAGATAGTGTAGTGAAAGTCTTAGATAATTTTATAATATCCATTTTATAAATATGTGAAAATGTTAATGGCAAGAATTTTTTCATACTTTTTTTAGAATGAAATATTTGCGTACCTAATCATAGTTATTATTTCCTTTGGTTTACGCGTTTATTTACATTCATATATTGATTATGTCAATTGAATTATTCTGTTCAAAGCTTAACATATTTAACGACAGCAAGGGGCATTACCATATTCCTAAAATACGTATCTAAGGGTTCTTATAATTGCCTGTAACTTCATGGACAAACAAAATCTCTTTTTTTATCTGATATATTTATGTGACTAAACACCCACCCATGAATTTAAGAGTACGTTTGACCATATACCAGGTTATGAGTATGAGTATGAAAATGAGATCGCGAATAATTAGCACGGTTGCGGTATTATGGACGTTACAATATTATTCATATTAATTACATATATTAATAATCAGTGATCGGTTTTTTGGATTCGAC
The DNA here is from genome assembly GCA_949128165.1 of Lathronympha strigana. Lineage (NCBI taxonomy): Eukaryota > Metazoa > Arthropoda > Insecta > Lepidoptera > Tortricidae > Lathronympha > Lathronympha strigana. The sequence continues at coordinate 6,701,768 of OX421926.1, read as the reverse complement.
ACGGGGTGAACGACCTCAATCATTATGTTAGAATGGATATGCCCAGGGAATCCGGGCTTTATGTTGTTAGGAAGGGCAAAAAATACAATGTGTTTATTTTATTTATTACACTGTAAAACATCTAAGTAGCTGATAGACACGCGTACTCCGTTCTTTCGTCTAAATCGAACAAAAGAGCACAAGTGTTTACACTGACAGCTCATTTGCTGCCTCCAAAGCGACACATTTTGTACCGTTTGGATGAAAGTTCGGCAAGTAAGGATTGCATTAATAAATAGGTATTAGCTGTATATTTATACTATAATATCGAGGGGTAAGCGGTCAAACCCGATAAGTTGAGATAATTTTTAATTGAAATAACAACGTTGCGTAAATTGCGAATTTCAAAAACCGGTTTGCTCGACTTACCGGATTTGACCGCTCAGCCCTCGATATTAGGTCACAGGTTATCGTATACGTGCCAATACATAGATCTTACACTCAAAGGCAATCCAATAAATAAGTATCCACGTTAAGTTCGCACGCTGTGATTTTTGGTTCAATTTTCATTTCATCGACTTGTTTCATGGACTCTGAGAGTATCTTTTACGACAAATGTGGCTTACTCTAATTGAACTTTTGATTCGCGTATGATTGGAATATTCTCGGGGAGTAAAAAAGTCCTCAAAAATAATCTAAATTGTTTTATTTTTGAACGATTTGTTCGGTATCGCGGGAAACTGTCGTATCTATATTAACTTTTCTACTTGATATCCCGCGAGGGAGAATCCAAAAAACCGATCACTGTTAATAATCCTACAGCAAACCAACGAGATCAATAAAATAAGTTATCTTTAGAATTCGCGTTAGACCCATTTGATAATTATGTTTAAATATGTGTTCAAATCGCGAAAGTTTTAAATGTTATAAGTTATCTTTGTTTATTGAAAATTTGATTAAAATTTATCACAACAAAAATATATCATGTTAAACTTGCTCTTTATTGCATTACACCGTCTACTAACAATACGTTTCCAATGTCACAGTTGTTGTGTCATCTATAAGTGTCAGCGCTCAGACCAATCCCACCGCACCATATTGACGTTGACCAATGATATTTTGGGATATTTGAGTTATTAAAACCGACTGAAAATTTTGACGAGTTTGATTGGCAGCGTAGCGTGCATGCGCATATCGAGTGTTTACCCCGTTTTATGTTGACAATTTGTTTGAAGCTCCTCTTCCATGTTTTATAAGTTCGCTGATTAGGTGTTATTGAGGCGTCTGATAAATTTTGAGATGCATGACAAATTGAGATGTGGGACAAAATGTTTTGAATAGTTACATTTTCGCAGTGTGAGGTACAAACGAACAAAATGAGTGGTACAAATGAGGTGACTCACTCATGAGTAACCCAACACTGCATTATAGTACCTCTGAAATAAGAAATGGTATGATACATGGGGTAATTTAAAATGTCAGAAAACGTAGTGTAATTTAGCGTCTAACCGATGTACGGACCTACGGTTAAATAGAAGGTAATAGACGTGTCAGTGAATACGCAATGATATTTCTGCATATTATTTTGGCTGAGGGGAAATAAAATAGCACGAAGGCGACTCCTTTCGTATTGAACTTAATTGTTTTTGAAACAATTCACTGCAAAAAGTGAAAAAGTCTTATAAAAAATTGTATGATTAAAATAAATACGATATTACGAAGGGTTCCCGAGGTCGTAAGCACCTCTTCAAGTCATCGTCATCAAATACGTATAAAAAAGATCAGAGCAGTAGTATGAATGTTTTTAGGTGAAAACGGTTCGTTTGTGGATTTTGTTTCCGAAACCTGGTTTAAAAACCAAAAGTTTGTAATGAACACGTGGTACTGTCACGTGCAAAACCTCAAATAATGAAACATACGCGATCACAAGGCCGATCATTGTTCCGTATTGAACGTACTACTAATGTTGACACAACTGTACGAAATGCTTTTCAACCTGAAATTACAGTCGGTCGTGTGTTTTAGAAAATTGAATTTCAGTTTCGCGGATTCTGTGTTTCTCAGTATTATGAATCAGAATTAGTTAACATTTGGGGAGGTATACATAATAGGGATGACGACTACGTTGAAAAACTATTATTCTAATTAGTCCGTCAGTTAGATTATCTAAAATTATTAGACACGTATTTTTTGCTTTTTCAATTTAACTAAAATTGACGAACATAAAGAGCATCAAAGTTCCGGGGTGGGGGCTTGTGACGTCACTCCTAGGTAAGAATTGTACCTAGGAGTGACATTACGCGAAACTTGAACGCACTGTATTTTTGTCATTTTTGATTTGACGGACAAAAGAAAAAATACGTGTACAATATTTTTTTATAATCTAAAAGACGGACTAAATAGATTTTTTCAGTCGTCTAGCCTATTAACACTCCTAATTGACAATATTTCATATTTTTAAGTCATATCACAGTCAAATAATCCATATGACATATGTATATTATGATCAGTGACCGTTAATTTTGTAGCAATTTCGGTGCAGCATTGTTGCGTTAAAAGCATCTGTATGTCTTATTCCAGCTGGGATAGCTAATTAGAGATAATAACAGCTGATCATCTCCCAACATTTCTTTTGTATAAATTCCTTTGTTTCTACTATTCTGCACCGAAATTGCTACAAACTTTACGATCCCTGCCCTGATTATGAGAATTGTGACGTTACAACTGTGTTTCATTTCAGTACTGAATCATCGACGCTCACTATTTTTAAGGTTTTGTTGGAAAATATTGTGAAAAAGGTATATTCTTCTTATATTGATTTCGGGATATTGAAAATGTTTCATTGTTGTCAACTGTACTGGCAACCGACAAGAATTAAAACACACTCAAATCTGCTCGTTCATTTGAAAGCTAAGATGCATCAGACAGACACACATGCAGTCTGAAAATAATTTTCTCGTTAACTGTAACCAGGAACTCAGGAATTGTAAATATTCGGGTTGATTCTTATCATTGCAGCGAATGCCATCGTCCTTGCCGTTACGCTCCCGAAGTGGCATTCCAACTATATAAAAACTAATGTTTATTTGAAATTACAGTCAAAATGTCATTGTTTTTAGGGTTCCGTAGTGAGTAGTCAAATAGAAACCCTTATAGTTTTGCCATGTCTGTCCGTCTGTGTAACCGCGGGTAAGCTCAATGACCGTTAGTGCTAGAGTTCTGAAATTTGGTACGAATATATAATTTTAAAGAATAGGGTTTTGCAGGTTTAACGTGAATGGTTGTCTATTGTTTGCCCGAAAATTATATAAAATAATACTCATATGCCCGAATTTTATTTGTCCGAATTTCATTTGCCCGAATTGTTTGTTTACCATAAAAATGATATGACATACTCTTTGTTTACCCGATTATTAGATTCCAGAACGTACGAGTGCCATACGTGTTGTTGTCCATATTATTAATTGTAATAATACTATTTAATAGAATATTTAAACGCCATACTAAATAATGGTGTTTCCCCGAATCCATGTATGCTTGCTTGCCCGGCTGCCGCGGCACGCTTAATTTTTTATTATATATATTTAAATAGAATGTTATATTATATTGGAAGTCGGTTCTGGCGCTTCGCCGGCCGCTGCCGCGGCACGCTCGCTTCGCTCGCTCGGCTCGCGCGCTGTAAGGTCACGGTTCAACCTAACACTCCTCCTCGCTTCGCTCGTCGTCGTACCTTAACTGACCTGCCTTAGAATTGAAGAGGCAGGGAAGTTTTCTGACTTATCATAATTTTGTATTATATATTATTAAATAGAATTTTATATTATATTGGAAGTCGGTTCTGGCGCTTCGCCGGCCGCTGCCGCGGCACGCTCGCTTCGCTCGCTCGGCTCGCGCGCTGTAAGGTCACTCACGGTTCAACCTAACACTCCTCCTCGCTTCGCTCGTCGTCGTACCTAAACTGACCTGCCTTAGAGTTGAATAGGTAGGAAAGTTTTCTGACTTATAATAACTTTGTATTAGCACTTTTGCTGCCTCGTACCTGGGTCGTACCACTAGGGTGGCCGCAGCAGCTGCAGAGGCGGCGGCCGCCAGAAAGAGGGACAAGTACTCGGTTTTGGGAAATTGTGTATTTGGCCCCTTTGCGGTGCAGACGACTGGTTGTTGGGGGTCAGAGGCTAGGGCCTTTGTCGCGGACATTGGGCAGCGTTTTCGAGAGAGAGGTCTTGACCCTGGCTCCGGGTCATTCCTGGCGCAAAGATTGTCAGCGATTTAGCGTGGCAATGCCGCAAGCATAATGGGCACTTTTGCACCAGGAATGACACGGGGCGGGTTATTGCTTTATTATGCTATGTGTTTGGCACTGTTTGTGATTTAATTTTGTTTTGTAACAGTTTTAATATCAATAAAGGCTTTGTACTATACTATATATTATTATATTGAAAGGTCACAGTTCTAACCTAACCTACTTTCCGGGAAGCAATTTGGATGGCAAATTATATTATGGCTAGTTATAATTATGGCTTACAATGATGATGACAAATGATATTATTGATATTGATTTTATGGGAAACAAAGTTTCCGGCACGTGACTAATATAGTAAACAAAAAGTATTGCATATGTAATTATGGGAAACAATATAATGGCTGTTGACTATTATGGCAAATGAAATTATGGCAAATGAAATTCGGGCAAGTGGGTGTATACCAACGTGAATATTTTCGGAATGAATCGCACCGGAAGTTAAAAAGAATGCCCCCCCTCGAACTTTTGATTCACAAGTCCAAAAAATATATAAAAAAAACATAAAAAGAGAGCTTTATGAAGACTTTGAAGGAAAATTATTTTTAACTTGATCAGTTTACCCATTTTAGATTTTTTGGAAAAAAACATATATTCTGGGTTGAAAGGGCGTGTAAGTCGTAACAGCTCCGAAGATACTCATTTTTTATTGTTAATGAGCATCGTATCTATTAAAAACCTTTTTAAGTTTGCTTATTGTGACGGACTACCAGCTGACCTTGCGAAATTCTCTCTGATCATTGTATATCGAAGATACTTAACAATCACTTTTCAGTAAAGGAAAATATCGTGAATAACTCAGAACAAACAGTCAGATGGACCTTGCTTTCGTAAAAAGCAAGCCTGGGAAATCTGGACTCCCAGTATGATATTACGCCGCAATTTTGTGGTTGTTCCCCGCAATTTTTTTTAAATTTGCAAAATGTTATTGTGATTTCTACTCAGAATTGCGAGATCCTTAATTTTTTTCCTATTCCGTTTCCTTTATTTATAGACTTTATCTGGGTGGCGGTAACGGAATGGAAAGTTTGAAAAATGTATGGACATTATGGGACATCACATAAAAAAATACCCATGATTAAAAAAAAGTGGATATGGCCCGTTTAATGCAATGCATATATCAAGATACGAATATTACAGTCGTGATGCCGCGCCAACTGGCATATTTGCCCATTGAGAAATCACGAAAGTGGCCCAGCGCGTTTCCGCATTTTTCCACCGCTATTCCTGCGCGAGTCTGCGCGCCTGGTCGCTCCGTTTCGAAACTTCGTTTGTTTTAATCACCCGACTTTTGAAAAGGACTTTTTAATTATGTCTGACGAATGGGAGCTACCGTATTGTCGCTCATCAGGCGGCGCCACTCATGCGTGGGTCCTGTATCAGTATGAGAGAATTGTCAGTGACGTTTGAAATGTTCCCGTTCCACTAGCGCCCCTAGCGGAAAATCGACTCATTAATCCGTCACAGATAGACCATCGGAGCTGTTCTCTGTCCGAGCAACAGAGATCTTAAGGCATGCCTATGCTATATGCCGTTGATTTGACACGTCGTCCCAAAAAACAACTTTCACCAGGTCTCTTAGTTAGCTAAGCTACACTAGAGTCAAACCACGTTATCTCTTCCAAGCAAATGAAATGTCAAACCTTAAAGTGTTATTTTAAACGTCAAACTTCTATAAAATTATTACGTGTAACTTTCATACTTTCACAGTCTGCGCTGTCAAAATGTAGGACTACATTCTTTGAATCAACATGCGCAATATGGCATACATATTTTGTTCTAATTGTTTACTTTATTACCTCAATGCAGGATGCAAGTTCAACTTCAGTTTTGACACTTTGGTGATGACGTGGCATATATACTAAGTATAAGTACGTGATTCACATTTGACCTAAGTGATTATAGAGCATTGAAGCTGACGACATCCAAGAAAATAATGAAACAATATATTTCCGGACATTAATGACAATGACGACTACCGCGAGTCGTTTTTCCGCTAGGGGCGCTAGTGGAACGTGGCTCCTGCAGGGGAACATTTTAAACGTCACTTTGACAATTCTCTCATACTGACACAGGACCCACGCATGAGTGGTGCCGCCTAGTGAGCGACAATACGAGCTCCCATTACGTCATAAATTAAATTAAAAACTAATGAGAAATGTACTGAAAATGACATATAACCTCTTTTCATAGGACCCACGTTCCACTAGCGCCCCTAGCGGCGAATTCACTGGCGGATCCTCATTGAAATTGACGCTGACGCTGACTAACCAAGACATCATCAAGCTAAATATCCGGCCCGATGCGTCACAATACTACTAGGTGTCCATAACTGAAACGCTACAGATATGACGTCACCAACCCATCACGTTTCATTTCAGCTCAATGCAGTCTTTTAAAGATACTGCAGTCTGATGTATCCTTAAGCAACAGGTGCTGTAACCTTAGTTTATTATTATTAAGGTTTAATTTCGCATAATCCGGGCGCATTACTAATTGTGAACGTGTCGCGTGATTTTCACAAGCGTGCATAAATGATTCACCGTTTGATTGGAATATAAACCGTATTATATGGGGGAATACAATTGCTTTTTTAATGGTTTGTATGAAGAAGAGCTTGCGATAGTGATCCCTGCATTGACGAATTTCTAATGTTACGAAAGAAAAGTTCAGTAGGTCGATTTAATGGGAGGTACAGTCAACTACAAAGATATACATATAGGTACTAGGTGAGTACCTACATATCCACTTAGTTCACTTTTGTATTGTGATTAAATCCAAAAGTCGATACATTTATTTGTATTATTATACTATACCAGAACAGAATAAATGAATATATACCTACCTACCTAAACCGCGCACGAGTGGAAAGGGGATGGTGAAATTCCTAACCCCATCAACCCCACGGTGGACTTTAGTTTTTATAAATTACAGTGTTATTATGCAACTGCACCATAATACTTTTGCTCTGTAGAGATCGTGTATTTCCGTGCACGTGTTTCCGAGCGATCGTAATCGTGCCAAGGTTCTAAACACAGTTGCGTAAAGTAGACGATGCGACGCCTATGCGTTGCTTTCCGATCGCTATTCTGACCTTAATATGACTTTTTTTGGGGTCAGTGTAGAAATATAAGTAAATTAAAAGTGATTATGAATTTATAACAATAATCTTGGAAAAAAGTAGGTATTTGTTTGTAAACATTTTCAACTGACTAATAATAATTAGATTTAATTTAGATTATTAAGCCAATTAAGTGAGTTGCAAATTGCAATCTATCGAAAACTGCACTTGAATCGGTATATCAGTTTCTGAGCTACGATAACAAACACACACATACATGCACACGCGAAACTTATCCATCCCGCTATTTTCCGTGGGGAAAAGTCAGAAATAACAGTACCATACCAGCAATACACCAGTGACCAGGGTATCATGAACAAGAGGTAATTTCTAATATCCACTTGACAACAACGTTTCCATGCTACCGTGACGTCACCAATGCATTCGAAAATCGAACGTGCACTTCCAATAGAAAATAAACCGTATCATATAGAACATTAAGTTCAAACTTAAATGAACGGTTTTACGTAAGCGCATAGAATATAGCTGTAAGTGTGTTGTGCGGAATTGGAGTATGATCTTTATGATACGGTAATAGAGTCTAGTTTTCATTGAAAGCAGAGTATTGCGTTAGTATTGGCAATATCCAAGGTTGTCGTTTACATACAAATCGTTACTTCTGTTGCTATAGAGTTATACACGTGTCTTTCTTGATTACCAGTCATTAATTGAATTAATACAGGCTATTTGATTTGCCTCTCTGTCGCACTAGTAACTTCGTAACTTCTTACACATCAGCGACAGAAATGCAAAAAAGGCTTTCGTGGTTCGTGTTAGGCCGATTGTATTTTTGTGTCATTTATTGTAGACAAAAATATAGAAACAGTTCTCAACCATATCCAAATCATACACTGTACAGTGTACTGTTATTCCGTTGACGTAGAATCCATTATCGACCGAACAACGCTGTGGTTGTATTTGTCATTGCTACTTTACCTTCCATCAAATAGAACTATAAATGAATCCAATGTAACTTGAACTCTAGATCTGTGGGTGCTTAGTGGAAGTCAGTATGCTGGTTGTTGTGATGTGGGCTTGTCTGTACGCGTAGGGAATAGTGTTCCTGAATTCGTAATCGCCAGCCGTTTATGTCTTCCTGGTACTTTTTTACCTGGTTACGTCATTTATTGCGTAGTAAGATCGGTTGGTTTAACCGATTTTTAGGAGTTTTTATACTAAATAATGATCGTGTTTTGGATCTTATTAAGTTATTAAGAATTTGAGCACTTGAAGCCCTTTCAGGGGTCGACAACATGCATGTGACACCCCTTTAGTTGCTATGGCCGATGGCCGCCTAAAAAAAACCACATCTTCAAATCAATTTTTTTCTAACATAACAGTTTCTTATTACAGTAGAAGAAAGTACTTATTAAGAAAAAAGTATTGAAATAGATTAATGTGATTGATACTTATCGATTATTGTGTTGAATAGTACTGGCAATAGAAGAAACTATAACAAATTTGTATTTGCATAGTTACCGTTCTAGGCCTTGTTTATTTACTTTTCTTAAGTCAGTTGAATCAAAACAGTGCTCATATAAACATTGAATATATTCCGTTAGTGCTTTTTTAGTGTGTTTTATCTGCTTTGCTATCCTTTATATATAAGGGCAATTTTTACCCTCACAGTGGTTATGGGCTTTATGCAGTAAACGGAAGAAATTTTCAGCTAAAATGAGTACGAGTACTGTGAAAATTGACCAACTCAACGAAAGCAATTATGAGACCTGGAAAATCCAAGTAGAAGCAGTTTTAATAAAGAATGATGCCTGGGGATACGTTAATGGAACTATCCAGAAACCAGCAGAACCAGCCGAAGCAGCCAAATGGGACATTGGAGACTCAAAAGCTAAGTCTGATCTCATTTTATCGATAACCCCGAGCGAATTACGACACCTCAGAGGTTGTAAGACATCGCGAGATGTATGGTTAAAGTTACAAAACGTTCATGCATCGAAGGGACCTGCAAAAAAGGCTACCTTATTAAAAGAGCTATTGCTTCGTAAATTGGAGGAAGGTGGTGACCTTAGAGAACATGTCATGAGATTTTTCGATGTGATAAGTCAATTAGCTGACATGGATATCGAAATGAATGATGATCTAACTTCGATAATGCTCTTGTATAGCTTGCCGTCTAGTTTTGAAAACTTTAGATGTGCCATAGAATCTCGAGATTCACTGCCGAAACCAGAGGCATTGAAGATTAAGATATTAGAAGAGGAACATTCCAGAAATAGTAAAGATAGTGTAGACAGGGTACTTCTTGTTAAAGGAAAGAGATCTTCTAAGCCAAAGAGTGGCACAGAGCAAAAACAACGCGCATGTGATACGGCTGAGCAAGGAAATTCGAAATTTAGATACAAATGTTTTAAATGTCATCAAAGTGGTCATAAAGCGTCCGAATGCACGCAGAAGAAGAATAATTGTAGTGATTCTGTAAAGTATGTGTCGAACATAAGTGATTCATCAGATGTTGATTCCAATTTTGTAACATTTAATTGTGTTTCAGATGTTAATGCTGTTTGCAACGAGAATGGAGATTGGATTTTGGACAGCGGATGTACGTCACATTTATGTAGAGACGCAGGCAAATTTGATACCAAATTTTTACATGTAGCTGGTAAGCTGAATTTGGCAACTAACTCTAGCACGAACGTACAAGGTAAGGGGACAGTCAGATTATCTACATGTAGTAATGGTGCTAAAACTGTAATCCAGTTGCTCAATACCCTATTTGTTCCGGATTTGCGATGTGACCTTATCTCAGTAGCTAAAATTACTGATCAGGGGTTTAGCGTTACGTTTGAGAAAAACAGAGCTATTGTTCGAGATAGTTGTGGTAACACTAAACTTGTGGCGAATCGCAAAGGTAATTTATATTACGTTGAGGAACAATGCGACAGAGCGTCAGCGATTTCCGAGCGAAAAGTTGATGTGAGGTTGTGGCATGAGCGTTTAGGCCATTTAAATGCGAAGGATCTTGTCCAAATCTTAAATAAATCTGGCATGAAGCTTAAGATGACAGATGTAAGAGAGTTGTACGATTGTGATGTTTGTATGCAAGGGAAAATGAGTAGGTTACCTTTTACGAGATCTAGAGGGCCATGCGATGAAAAATTGAAAATTATTTATTCTGACGTGGTGGGCCCGATGCAACATACATCAATAAATGGTGCCAAATATTTTGTGACATTTATTGATGATCATACTAGATGGTGTGAAGTCTATTTTCTTAGCAAGAAAAGTGAAGTGTTCACTACATTCAAGGTATACAAAACTCATGTTGAGAACCTGTTTAATAGGAAAATAACTTACCTTCATACAGATAATGGAGGCGAATACTGCAACCGAGATTTCGACGAGTTCTTGAAGAAAGAAGGAATAGCAAGAAGGCTGACAATTCCTGGCGTACCTCAGCAGAATTCGATAGCTGAAAGGAAGAATAGAACCTTGACAGAGATGGCAAGATGTATGCTCATTTCGTCGGGGCTTTCTCCGGGTTTCTGGGCGGATGCTGTGGCTACAGCATGCCACGTAAGAAATCGTTGTCCAACAAGAAGTCTTGAAGGAGGAATACCTTTCGAGAAGTGGTTCGAACGACCTGTCAAATTAGATTACTTACACAAGTTTGGGTCTAAGGTACACTTCTTGGACAAGTCAACCGGGAAAGACAAGTTTGCTCCTCGAAGTCAAGAAGGAATCTTTGTAGGTTATCCTAGAGATCGAAAAGGTTATAGAGTATGGATGCCGAAACAACGACAAGTTATCATGTCAAGAGATGTAAAATTTCACGAAGTGAAGAGTGAAGAGAATAAAATGACGAACATGAAGGTTGACCCCTTTGAAATTTACAAGGGAGAATCGGCAAATGTTCAAAATCAACCTTCAAAGGTTGAGGTAGAATTTCATCCTGAAAAACCGAATGAAAATCGAATTGAGCAGATTTCTCATGAAGAGAATGAAGTTAGAAATCTTGATCCTGCATCTGAAGGAAAAGATGAAGTTTCCGTTGTAGACCGCCGAATGACAGATGATCCAGATATTGTTACGGAACCATTTCAACATGATCATCAACACCATGATGTTCATATTGATGGGAGGAGGGTAATGAAAAGAGGTCCAGGTCGACCACGATTGGAGCGAGGTCATGTCGGACGTCCACGGAAGATATATCACATGGTTGACATTGAGCCACAAGAAGGTTTTGAGTCGAACCTCGAGTCACATATTCCTATGGAAGAGAACGTCGAGTCGAACATGGAGTCACATATTCCCATGGAAGAAGATTTAGAGTCGAACGTCGAGTTACATATTCCTATGGAAGAGAGCGTCGAATCGAACATGGAACCACAAGTAAGCATACAGGAAAATACCGATTCTGTCGAGACGTATTTAGACTGTGAAGATTTCGGTGGGATAGCTGAGATTACGGTAAAGCAGGCTTTATCCGGTAATGAGCGAAAAGGATGGAAAGATGCGATACTTTCAGAAGTAAAAAGTTTAGTTAAAAACGATACTTTCGATATTGTTAGTAAACCTATGGGTCGAAATGTCGTAGGATGCCGTTATATACTAACTACTAAGTTAAATGTTGATAAAACTGAAAAGAAGAAAGCCAGACTAGTAGCGAAAGGATTTAGTCAACGTTACGGGATTGACTACCAGAACACCTTTGCACCAGTAGCCAGACTTGACTCTGTAAGATTATTAGTTGCACTTGCAGCAGAACTTGATCTTGAAATTCATCAGTTGGACATTAACACGGCATATTTAAACGGATTATTAGAGGAGGAGATCTATATGAGAGTGCCTGATCTTCTAGAACAATGTCTACTAGATCTCACGCGTTTGGAGCAACCAGGTTCAGCTATATACGAACGAGCCAAAAAGATGTTGGATGATATAAAATCCGGGGGCGACATCTGCCGACTAAAAAGATCGCTGTACGGGCTCAAACAAGCTGGACGGCAGTGGAACATCAGACTCGACGAACAGCTGAAGAACATGGGGTTGCAAGTCTCCTTGAACGAACCGTGCCTTTATTTTAAGGATATAGATTCGCAAACTAAACTCTTTGTTCTTATTTATGTAGATGATATTCTCGTCGCATCGCAAAGAGGTGAATGCATAGAAAGTTTCAAAAAAGAACTGGCCACTAAGTTCGAATTGAAAGATTTTGGCATTGCGAAATATATGTTAGGCATAGAGTTTGACAAATGTGACAACCACATAAAATTGTCACAACAAAAATACATCGAAGATTTATTGGTAAAATTTAATATGGTTAATTGTAAACCAATATCTACGCCGATGGAAAATAAATGCAAGATGAATAAACCCACTGGGAAGTGTAGTACTAAGGAGCAGTATCCGTATCGTGAAATTATAGGTTCCTTGATGTATCTCTCTATTGGAACGAGACCGGACATTACTAATACGGTTGCTATATTAAGCCAATTTTTGGATTGTCCAAATGAGGATTGTTGGAATGCTGCGAAACGTGTATTGCGATACTTGAAACATACTAAAACGTATGGCCTTATTTACACGAAGACAGGTAAATCATTGCATGGTTATTCTGATGCTGATTGGGGAGGATGTCTGATAGATAGGCGTTCTTATTCAGGTTATGTTTTTATGTTAGGTGGTGGATGTGTGTCTTGGAAGTCGCAGAAGCAAAAATGTGTATCAACATCTAGCTGTGAAGCGGAGTATGTTAGTTTGGCGTCGTCAATGAAGGAAGGCATATACCTGAACAGCTTGCTAAATGAGATTGGATTACGTAAGTTTGCACCATTATCTTTACATGTAGATAATCAGGGAGCGATTTGTCTGGCCAAGGATCCAATGTTCCATTCTCGGAGCAAACACATCGACATAAGGTATCACTTTATACGAAGCGTATTAAGGGACAACAAGAGTATTATGTTGGAATACTTGTCAACCGACTCAATGCTCGCAGACATTTTAACAAAGGCGTTGCCTAGAGAAAAGCATTATATTTGCATGCGTGGTTTAGGCATAGCTTGTTAATTGTTATTATTTTTAGAGTTGTTCTTTGATATCACTTTGTTTTGCGTATGTGTTTTTATTTATTTTTAATATGTACATTAAGGGGGCGTATTGAAATAGATTAATGTGATTGATACTTATCGATTATTGTGTTGAATAGTACTGGCAATAGAAGAAACTATAACAAATTTGTATTTGCATAGTTACCGTTCTAGGCCTTGTTTATTTACTTTTCTTAAGTCAGTTGAATCAAAACAGTGCTCATATAAACATTGAATATATTCCGTTAGTGCTTTTTTACTGTGTTTTATCTGCTTTGCTATCCTTTATATATAAGGGCAATTTTTACCCTCACAAAAAGCGCATATGTACACTAATTTAAGTACATAGGTACCTATATGTATGTATTTTTAAAATGAATTAAAATCATTATGTTGTATACGTAAAGAATATTAAAGATTAATATTATGTTTAATCGTGTTTTTATTTTATAGGTAACAATCAAAATCAACAGAAAAAGTATACGTCACATTGTGTCATAAAGCACGAGCCGTAGGTAATGTCCGTAGAGGTCTAACACTCTCCCTCGTTATTAATTGCAAAGTCAACCGCAGTCTTCTTTATTTCTCCTATTTTATCTGAAAATAAATCTTCGTATTCTTGTATCAATTTGTTTAGTTTATTTTTAAATTCTTTTTCTGTAATATCTTCTTTCGTAATTGCCTTTACATCAAATTCAATATTTAGCTCTCTCAACCATTCTCGTCCGACTACTGGATCCACATCTCCATCTATCACAAATATTCGTCCTGAAATCTCTTTATTTTTGTATTTTATATTTACTTTACAGGTTCCAATAGGTTCAATTAACTCTCCAGTATATGTTTTCAGTTTGACAAGTGTACTTTTTAGTTTCAGGTTAGCAAAGTACTTTTCAAAGTAATTTTTAGAGCATGTAGTTACCGCTGCTCCAGTATCCAGTTCTATGGTATGTATTTTTCCATTTATTTGTAACGTTATGTTGAATTTGTCTTTTGATGGACTATTATGTATGTACTTCCCGCACCTATAAATTTTGATCTCTGTTTGGCCCAAAGGTTAACTGGTAGAGAATGCCTTCTGGCATTAAGTTCGCCTTTTGTACATTATTTACTGTGCAATAAAGTTTTAAATAAATAAATAAATAAATATGTATTGGTATTTCTTTTATTTCATATATTTCTTCTTCATTTTCAGATGTTGACAGATCACTCTCCATCTCTATTTGTTTTTGGTCTTTGAAACAAACTGACTGTAGATGTCCCTTTGTATAGCATTTCTTGCAGTATAGTCTATTCTTCAAATTACATTGTGGGGCTTTATGGTTTTCTTTACCACATCGAAAACATGTAATTTTATTTTCGTCCGTAATGTTTTTATTTTCATTGTATGTATTTCTTTTTCCTTTGTATGTACTTGTATTTCCATTGTATGTACTTGTATTTTCTTTGTATGTATTCGTATTTTCATTGTATGTATTTGTACTTTCATTGTATTTCTTCTTCATCGATATTTTATTTATGTTAGACTGTACTTCTTGTGCCATTTCTTTACTTTCAGATTTGGATGTTTCTATAGCCAACGCCATCTTAATTATTTCATCGAACTTCGTATCGGGAGATTCTCGTAACAGTTTTTCTTTAATTTCAGAACTACGTAATCCTCGTATGAACTGTACACGCAAGTGAGTGTCAAATGTAGTTTGCTTGCAATGGTTGCATGTGAAATTGCATTTGCCTCCTATTTCTTTCAGTCCCGCAACATAACTAGATATACTTTCGCCTTCACGTTGTAACCGAAGACAAAACTTGTGCTGCTGTGCTACCTCACCGGGTTCGGGTGCAATGTGGTTTTTCAAGATATCTACAAGCTCGCTGTATGATTTAGATTCAGGTGTATTAGGTGCCGTAATGTTTTTTAAAACTTGGTAATATTTCGGTCCGATGCAATTTAAGAAAATTTGTAATTTGGTTTGTGTATCTGTAACGCCTTTCAAGGTAATGTAATTTTGTAGCCGCTGTAAATAGCTATCAAAAGATTCGTCCGTTTCATCGTAAGCTTGGAATGTAATTCCGCTGATCTGCCTGGAAGCGCCACAGCTTTGGTTCAGTAATGTGTTTGTAAAATAATTTGTTGGTTTTGCATACCTTTCATAGTCTCCATCATAGCATCTAGAACTTCCGCTAGCTTCTCCATTGTAATAGATTTTCGTGACTCGCTCTAAGAAAAAAATAGGTACCAAACCTCGATATAATATTTTCGCGTAGATTCACTCATATTTATATTCAATCACGTTACTCGTCGCCATTCTGTTGTATACGTAAAGAATATTAAAGATTAATATTATGTTTAATCGTGTTTTTATTTTATAGGTAACAATCAAAATCAACAGAAAAAGTATACGTCACATTGTGTCATAAAGCACGAGCCGTAGGTAATGTCCGTAGAGGTCTAACACATTATGTAGGTAGGTATATTCTTTGTAAGACACAAAAGTCAAAAGTTTTGTTTTTCTGTTTAGTTCAATCAGAATTATTCAAATATTAACATTAATATATTCACGAGGCCACAGGACAAAGGGCCATAACCTTTACGTACTCAAAACCGAGTTATTGAACTTTTTGACTTATCTCTGTCAGGGGGTCGCCTAATAATAAAAAGGGCGATGACCGCTTTTTTAAATTTAACCATTTTATAAATAAACACTCGGAAACTTCACTTACACGGGTATTGTATGGGGCAATCCGTCGGGGCCGATTATGGGCCTGGCCACATGACCACGTTGCGGCGTCGTGAACGTAAAACGGCGCGGTGCCGTTGCGCGGCACGTCGCACGACGTGAAAATATACGTTGCCGCGCAACGTACAGATGCACGTTGCACGTTGCCTCGCCGCGCGCCGTGCAAACACACGTTATGCCGGATTGAGTGAATTCACGTTGCGTTGTCGCGTTGCATGACATACTATAATTTTTATATGGTGTCCAGTAGGGTTAGCATGGTAGCCATTTTATCGCTTATCACGCTATGCGTCACTTTCGCACATACATACTTGTTAGAACGTGACAGCAACGTCGGTAAACGATAAAAACCCGACCATCATAGACTAGCAGGGTGCGTAGCCAAGATGCCAATCGCTCACGCTCAGTCGCTAACGAAACGCAACTTCACACTAATAAGGAAGAGTGTTAGAGAGAGGTAGCTACGATACGTTATCAAGCGTGAGCGATTGGCATCTTGGCTAAGCACGCAGATATGAGTTCCGAAAAATGCTCGATTTTGATCAAATCTTTAACCCACCACACTTTTCTTTTCATTCTGTGCTATACATGTTGGGAACTCTTTATCTGAGACAATAGCTTCTTGGAGAAAACTTTTAGATAGTTAATTTATTTTTAAACTATACCTTTACCTACATATGCATAAATATATGTATCATTTACCGTTGCAAAATTTAGGTACAACTTTAAAAAAAAATTACATATTTAGAAACATCTCTTTCAATTTATAATAAATAGTAATGTGTCTACTTAAAAAACCGGCCAAGTGCGAGTCGGACTCACCCACCGAGGGTTTCACACAGAGGATGCTCAACCCCTCCCCCATTTGTGAGTTGTGACCTTAGGTACCTACTTAAAATTCCGGCGGCACGGAACTCTCAGTATGCGGCAACTATACGGTTTTCAGATTTTTTCCTGTACTTGTACCTACTACAAGCTCTTACTTTTTGCTAAATTTCGTGATTCTAGATTAACGGGAATTACCCTGATACATTTTGATTCCCATTGTAAATGTATGAGAAATGCTATATAATCGGCGGTATCTTGATGGCGTTGACGTAGAGGTTTAGTTTTTTCTCAGTTTCAAGGGACTACAGACTTGTGTATGTGGTATTAATTTCAACTTGATACATCTACGCATTTTCGAGATAAAGGGTCTTGTCAGACGATGGACGGACGGACGGACGGACACACGTACGGACAACAAAGTGATCCTATAAGGGTTTTCATTTTTGTGGTACGGAACCCTAAAACTAAACCAAATCAACACATTCATAACAAATAATAAATGGTTTGATTCTTACTCAGGGTCATTGACCTTATCAGCTGTAGAAGTATCGTTCGGGACACCCTGTAGATAATGATTTGAACTAAATAAAAATTATGAAAACATAGCCAATTTATTGATAAATTATAAAACTAAAGATTGTATCGTTAAGTATAAATACAAAATGAACCTGGCCTAATTGTTGACATGTGTATTATTTCGTCTGAGATTCTTTTGTTTTTGAGATTCCTGAGAATCTGAGAGTATTTTAGGCCGTATCTGATACAAAGCTATATGTTATTATTTTTATTTTAGGATTTTTTGATGTTTTTATTGACGTCTAGTAAATATATTCTGGACAACCTATCGAGCTTAATTTAAGATTATCTCAGCCACTGCTTGATACGACTCAAAGAAAAAAAAGGGGTAACATGCTGCCAAAACATGTTATGTAAGTTTCCTCTTCATGATTGCCCAATTGAGCACCCACGAAATAAATGTGGTGATTTTATATTTACGAAAAAAAAGAATAACAATTTGGATTCCCGTCAACTTTTGATGCAAGAGGGATGAGGGACGCGCTAAAATAATCAGCCAAAACCAAAGCCTAACATTCATGGCGATGGACCGTCGCTAGAGCAGGTCGATAGGGACGATATATGATAGATATATTCGATATTAAAGTTTGACCATTCCATCTAGAATCATTCGTTGACCAGGCTAATAGCTAAATAAAACTACCGAGCCGTGCGCCGTCCGCCGATGTGGTGGCACCGTGCCGCGGCACCGTCACCGTTCATTCTCACGGCAGCGGCATCGTACAAGGCACAGTGTCACGGCAACGTCGACGTTAATTTTCACGTCGGCGGCAACGTAAAAAACAACGTGCGACGGCACGTTGGCCGTCGTGCGTCGTGCCGTTTTACGTTGGCGGCGCCGCAACGTGGACATGTGGCCAGGCCCTATCGCCTGCCCCTTTTTTTTTCAATTTAGTTTCAAACTCGTGGCTCATGCTTACCGTGAGTTTGAAATCTTCTGTAGAGATCTATAGTCGCTAGCGTCTACGTCTACGCTCTGTCAGTGCATCTTTCTCGCACTTGGGGGTGGAAGCGGGATGCAACTGCATATAACGTCATGTTATGGTATGGTATGTGTCTGTTGCACTTGTTGCTCGTAGAAAAAATAAAACCGGTCAAGTGCAAGTCGGACTCGCGCACCGAGGGTTCCGTATAAACTTTATGTTGAAACTACACCTAGAAGTAGAAATCCCACCTACAACATAAATATAAAAATGGAAGCTAAGTTCCATATGAAAATATCGTTATTGTAGACTCCGCCCACAAAAGATCTTATATCTAAATGAGTGTCAGGTTCTGTAGAAGTTAAAGAATGCGAAGTTTAAGATTTGACTTGGCTAGTTTTTACCGGCAATACAATTTTTAGATATATCTATCATGCCATATGCAATAAGATGCCAATATTGCCGGTAAAAACTTTAACTTCACATTCTTTAACCTTTAGCCGTTTCCGTTTCCCGAGATAAAGGGTCTTGACAGACATACGTTCGGACGGACGGACGCTCAACAAAGTGATCCTATAAGAGAGAGGATTCCGGAATCCTAAAAAGAACAGAAACTATTGTTTTAGTAAGTTTGACTTCGATTGTTAACTGCGTTTGCCTATTGAATCTATGAATCACTTCGACAACTGCCCTTTGTTCAGTTCGCAAAGTTATTTTACTAGAAAAACAGACAAATCGCTCAAAATTAAACTCTATTTGTATAGCAATAAAAATGTTTACGTACGCATTGCGGATATTCGAGGATTCTTAATCCAAAACAAAAATATTATCATAGAATACGTTAAACAGTTGATACGCGGAAGCGCTTCTATATTTAAAATGGCGGAATGTTGACAAACAAATGTCTGTCCTTTTCTGGCTCGCTGATGACGGCATGTCTGATCATCTGTCTCGCTCATTTAACACGGTTTTGCGACGCTAGCGTCCCAGATGATTTTGATTAGCGTAGTATATGTAGAGTGACCACATGCTTTGTGTGTGCATCACGTATGTTTACATGACATAATAGTCGTGTTATTTACAAACTGCTGCGTAATACAATAATATTGTCGATGTCAGAATGCTCGGTTTATTAACATGAATTATTTATGTAAAACAAGCACGTGTTTTTGTTGCGTATGTATTGTTAACCGATTAAAAAAAGAATTTATCAACCGTTCGACCCGTATTTGATATCGTTGGAATTGCACAATGATTGAACATTCAAGTCTATTGTTTTAAATATTTGGAATTAGGTTTTAAGAGTAATTTTTATCAGAAAATAAGTATTTTTTATTTCAGCTCTACCTAGTTTTTATTTTTATAATCGCGTTTTATTTTCTAGTTAGTTATTTATTCCGAGTTTGTCGAACAATGCGCGTATTCACGATAAGATAACGCTAGTTGGGTATATTAAAAACAAATCGCCATGTATTTTCCCGTTGTTAATCATCAACTTAAATATTCAAATTAGTTAGATTACCTACTTACCTAAATATCGAGCGGATGCATTAAAAAAAACCGATCAAGAGCGGGCTAAAATAATTTAAGTACATAAGTAAGGGCGAGAAAAAGGGTGAGTTTAACTGGTTTTGTCTGAAATTTATTAGAAGCAGATGCTGAATGTAATGTAATTATTTATTCACCTCACTAACTTGGAAAGCGCTCTTTTTTATCCTTCAAAACTGGGGGGAAAAACGCATTTTATCCAGTAGTGGGGACAGTAATTAGACCTTGAGTTTTTAATGTTTTCTTCAAGTTAACTGGGATCAATACGATAGTTTTGAGTAATACCTAAATATCGTATAGCTTACATTTGGATAAGTTTTCATATCGTATCGTATGTAGTTTTAATTTTCCTTGCGATAGTAAGCAGTGTAGCAGGCGGCACTCTCCCCACCGCGTCTCGGCCCAAAGATCAATGAAAATGAGCCTTTACACAGTCAAAAAAGTGTCGCGTCTATAAAAAAGTTTATTATATTAATTTGAAATTACATTCAATTGCCAAATAGAGCACAATTCACGACCGTGATTCCTAAGTGTCGCTTACGCATCGAGGATACCCAACTAACCCGTAGCTAAGCGTTTATTATTATGACATTTGACAGCTAACCTCGGGTTAGATGGCACACCCTGTTTGGCGCAAGTGGCTCTAAGACTACTAAGCTAAAGAAACCCTGCGCTTACAGGAATCGTCATTTAGATTTCTCATCCCACATTCAGATTAGACATGTTATTATATTTTGTGTCATTCACGTATAAAGTAATATTACCTAACAGGAAAACCTCACATTTGCGGCGCTTTTAAACCACAATTAAAATTTCCTGGCTTGAGCAATAGATAAGGTGGGAAATTGCATTATTATATTATAATATCACAATAATTACATTATCGACCGAGTTCCGCTTATATAATGATACGGGAAGATGCAGTAATTGATACGTAATATGTCTGATTTAGTTTCATGACTGACACAAGATATTTATTAGTTCAAACATATTGTGTGTACGATAACAAAATAGATAAGAACAAAATTACCAGACGCTGACCTGACAGTGCGAAAGTATTTCGTTCATTATTACCAATAGCATACGTATTCTGGTGCAAGTGCGCAAAATGTGTTATTATCACACAGTCGCAAGTAAAACGACAGGGGACAGGTAATAGTAGATTTTTAACCGAGAGGGTGGCTTCTGATCCATTCGAGGTATTATGGGCATTATGGCACTCGAACTTAGTGAGAACGCTGATAATATGAGACTGAAATAGTGCCTTTCACCCGAGTTTAACACTCTACTTTTCATATCGAATACGAGAAATAAAAATACTGGTGAATTTACAAGATAACATTGTAGTATGAGAGTCCCGAAATAACTTTAATTTTAAAAATTAGATATCATGTCGTCATTTGTAGACTCGGAAAATAAATATAAGAATGAATTGGAATTTTAAACCTATTTTTATTGCAATTAGTAAAACTTAAGAAAAAACCTCCACAAACCTCTACAAACGCTGTACGGCGTACAGCCATAAACAGACGATCGAACCTGCATCATACCAGAACAAGGTCACGGTTCGGTACGGGCGTCTGTTGGGCTTATACGTTATTTCTAGCGACAAAATGTAAAAAAACTCAGAAACCACAACTGGAAACCCAGAAATACTTTTTGATTATGAAGGTAGGTACCAATTAGGTACCTAACCTACTAAATTTTAAATTGATAATATCCATTAAAAACCCATGGGAACATTGCAAACTAAAATACACGTTACTTACACAATACGATACTGATTACCCCCTTAAACGGATCACCAGCATTTTGTTACACCCTGTGTATACTAACTAACCTATTCATAAAAAACCTAGTCATGACAATGATCAAGTGACAATTAATGTTTTTGCTACATTAATTGAACGAGTATTGCCATGTGCCTAATTAAGTATGTATTAATAAATATTATCTTATCTTAAGAGTGAGTTTAATCACTTTGTTTTGCTCAATAGTCGACTCATTAGTGCCAATGCTAACTCATCAATACAAAGTTAATTAACATAATCTTGTGTCAATCGAGGGAAGAGCCTTTGTCCATTACGACACGCAAAAGTCCTGTGTGCTTACCACGAGTTGCTGTATACGAGACAGGTCCCGTTTACTTCTCGTTATCTTTAGTTGCATCTCGTTTCCACCATCAGGTGGGAGCAAGATGCACTGACAGTGAATTGACGACTATAGACGCTAGCGAGTGTAGTATTCTACAGTAAATATTAAACTCATGGTAAGTACACTGGAAAAAGACAATGAGAGACGTAAATTTGGGGTATTATGAGGGTTCAAGGGAACAGTTTTACTGGTTGATATCATATCGCGATATCATCGGGGGCGGGGATTTCCACCCTGCATGTCATTTATTTGAAAGCGGGCTTTATGGACATGCGTTTCATGAAACTGGGCCTTAATTTTCACAGTATTATAATGTAGACCTCGATTTAATATGGATTTAACTGGAAATTCATACTTTATATAGATTTTTTAGGTTAAAAACTACCTATGAAAAAACTACCAATGGGTGGACCCCGTGTTGTCTTATAAACAAATGATTTCACTAATAAGTCATGTAAGGTTAGGGTTGCCGTATGGACAGGTAAGATTTCCCGATAAAAATCCAACATCGCGCTAAAGGTCCGGACATTTCATGTAACAGAAATATGGGGCTGATGACACTGCCCGTAGTGCGCGAGATAGAATGGCGTCGAGCAGTAAACTATAATTTTAAAATAAGGTTATCCTAAAAATCCTGACACTTGCTAAGTCCACCCGCATATTATATGGAACCATATCAAATGTATTGAGTTAACACAGAAATATAACATTAACTGGGCAGGTGCCTCTTTTTAAGCACGAAAATTTGAAATACCGCGTGTAACTAATTACTATGGAGACCGAACATTAAATAAAAGAATTCCATACTTCTTAAATAGTCTGCCGGAGAATATCCGGCATGAGACCAATAAAAATAAATTTAAAAGTGGATTAAAACTGCACCTGTTGCAAGCCCTTAGGTGATATTTGTTTAGCCTAGAATGTAATTTTTGTTTATTTTTGTTTGATTGTTTGATTAAAGATTAAAGATTTTTTTTTTGTTATCTCTCACCCGCAGACAACTGAATTAGATATAAGTTTTATAATGTGAATTATTAATTAATAAATAAATAATTAATTAAAGAGCGTACACGATATGTGTCAAGAGACACCGCTCTCCCTGAGATGGTTGCAAATTTCGTACAACACAATATCGTAAGGTTAAGTTTATGGGCAATATTATATTACCACTGAGCTTTAAAATGGACAGTCAATAACCCGGAATTGGCACCGAATCAGCTATCGCTGCCAATCGGTCTGGTAATGTTTTCACAGCTGATAGTGCACCGATAACGTATCGCCGGCCTTGCGGCCGTATCTTATCGTGTTTGTTTTATAGGTCACTGTATGTATGGACAAGAGACATGGTGTTCGCATGCGACCTGTTGAAAGCCTAAGATTTATTAAAATTGCAACGGTTAACACTCACGTATTTCACGTAGCCTTAGAGTCCTTTAAAAAATACTTCAACTCAAATTATGACCAAACTATAGGTAATTTTAACCAAGGTTCAAATTCAGTTCATAATTTTAGGTAGCAAAAGAGCTAAAACTTGAATTACTTTCGTATAATAGTACCTATATATATGAAAAAAAAAACAACTTTTTGATAAAATTCTGTCGATTTAAACTGGTTTTTGAATCGAATTTCTCAATAAAAAATTACTAAATTACATACAAATAGTATGAACATAGATCACAGAACCCCTGTGATAGTAAAAGATATAAATTATTATAATTTGCGTTAAATCACACAGAAAAAGTACTTATATTACGTCCTAGTCCCTCTGCTGGACACTGCACGGGAGGGATTGAGCTTTAGGGTGCCTTTCCACCAGCTATACTCTGCTAAGTTGAAAACGTAGCGCAGTATAGCTCTGGTTGAAAGAGGCACCCTTAGACGCCGATAACGATTTTTTCGACCAACATTTTATATTTATTCTTTATTTTCTTTATTATATTCATCTATTCATGTACCTACTTCATATAGTACTGATTGCATTAATAACAACGATACGATAGTTGTTAATAAGGCTAATTCTAATTACACAACTTTCTAAACCAATTAAAATGAATTGTTATTACAACAGAATACATTAATTTTCAAATTGTCAAGTCACTACTTGATCCCTTGAAAAGCAATTCATGTGACAAATTTGCATATACTACAAATTAAATTTCGTCTAATCTTTGGTCAGTCAACTCGCGCGTGATAGAACGAGTGCTCAATAACAACAACACGCGTGTTGGAAAGGGACCGGTGTAGGGATATTAAGTGCTCTCAACACGTGTTGAAATTAAACTGATTTAGATTTATCATCTCCTAGTACTTGGGAGGTTTGACACAGTTTAGTTTTAGTTTGGAATGTTGTTTGTTGTTAAAAAACGAATTAGCCCTGTTGTTTAATTTTAAATGACTTTAAGTTACTACTCCTGTTGATTGATAAAATAAATCACATTTTTTTACTAGTGGGTTTGATACCTGCGCCTGCGGCTGCGACCCTTATTTTCTAGGCAACCGATTGGAATCGCTCGGGGAACATCGCTCGCTCGATCAATTATTTTCTTGTCTACTAGTTCCTTATAATAAAATAATGCTACTTAAACTGCAGAACCTAATTAAAAAAAAAATGCTCTCAAATCGTTTAAAAAAATTTATACCTACTTACAAACTCTACACTTGTCCATAAAATATCCATTTATACGATTTCTCCCCAATCTTCAAGTACATGTCTGGATACCTGCCGATACCTGTTGTATTCCTGGGCTAGTACCACGAAAAACGAACGATTACGGATTTGTATCTACATCTCCGTCACACTTGCATATTAGAGTGATAAAGAGGTTTTTCCGTCAATGTCAATTTTCGATGTGCTTGGAAGGCGTGCTGGCGTACTAAGGACAGTTATCGTGGATGTAAGTAGTGCGAGCGCCGAGTGGAATATGCTTACGTTGTCATGTATGCTGCACATTTGGCCCGAATTTAACAAATCATAAAAAATTACAATGGAAAAATTTAACTTCTATTCTCTTTTGAAATAAGGTTTGTATTCGTACGAAACCTAAAAATCTAATTTCCTTTTCACACCTATTCATAAAAGGGTTTTTTCTGTTCAAGCTAGGAGGGAATAAAGTGGCACTTTTCTGTTCAAGGACTACACATTTTCACGTTTACGGGCATTAACTAAGTTTTGTTTATTTCCTCTTAGTTGGTGTGAAAAGCAGTATATGTCACACAAATTGTTAGTCGGTGAAAACCAATATGTGTAAAATTATTTTCGTCTTGGGCGTTAACGCTTGAATCCCTCATTACGCTCAGGATTCTACTTTAGAATCCATCGCTTCATTCGGAATTCAATGTACGCCCTCGCCGGAAATCATAATATATATTTGATCGCTTGTAACATAATCTACTATTTTCTACCATTGGCTCTTGTTACGAGTGAGAAAGAGACAAATAGACAAACGAAGTGTTTCGCAGTTATAGGTCAGGAAACGATAATCACGGACTGTTTATACCTCTACACCGTTGTTTACGCAAGATTGAACGCTTACGGGATACATAGCGTGTTATATAGCGGAACTTACGTACATAGTGGAGTCATTTAAAAGTTGAAGTCACATTAAATGGACATCCAAATTTCTCTGTATGGGTTAATTCTTTATCGTATTGTATACCTAGCTGTGAAGTTATGATTCGATATCAGCTTTCGTTTTTTAGATATATGACTTTTTTTTAAATATTGTATATTTAGTAAAGAATAATTCGCACCGTGGAGATATCTTACACAGTGGGTTATGAGGGTAATATTAATACAAGATTTAAATTTCTCCCGATAAAATATAAAATTGTAGTATTAATGACCCAAATTAAGTTTTATTTTTATTTTTATGCCTTAGAAATTCGCACAGTGGGAGAAAACAAATACAATATAATCTAACAGTAGTTTTAAGATGATCTTCGCATTTTCTCCAAAGAGACTTCTTTATTTAAAGCGCAACAAGGAATTTTCGTTAACAAACACGAAATAATGCTATGCGCAGAAAATGGACATCTCTGTTCTTTTTGTAAGAAAAAGCGAAAATTATTGAAGAATAACATTGCATAAATTTCTCCACATATTATCTACATACTATTTACACTATAGAAAATCGAAAATAACTTTTTCAGCAAACCAACGAAACGTAGGTGCTGCCATCTAGTAAGTTCCCCATATAACCGAAGCTTAATATAATGTAATAACGTAGGCTTAATAGGGAAGTATCTGATGATTATTTTATGTAAAAAAGGCTAAAATAATGTAAAACTAAGATTACTGCGTTATTAAAATATTTTTAGTTGTGTATTTTAGTTGTTTAAAACGAAACTTAAGTTGCTTGAAACGGAACTTTTTTTGGAAAACTAATCACCGTCCGTTCAGTAATGTCATCATCGTTTGTGACAGCTTGTCAATTTGATATAAACAAAATTCATCTTGACAGCTATGTATTCGAAAAACAAGATTTCGAAGTAAAGAACTGTTCAATTTGTTCTTTGTAAAGTAGTTTATTTATTATAACTTATTTATATTTACCGTGCTAAGTTTACGAAACGTACATTTCCCTAAAAATAACTTTATAACAGTTTGGCTATGAAATCAGCAGTCTCATATTATACTGTTTCTAAAGTTGAAGTTCCTACTATCGGCAACTGAGACCGGCAACTTGACCCACTGGGCAGAGCCCAATAATTTTAAAATACTGATGTGAACAAGATGAATCCTCATCTAGGTACTACAGTTATGCCATCTTTAGAACGAGGCTGTTATCAAAGTCGTATCTCGGCGCAGGAAGTGGTAGACGGTGAGACAGGCGACCTAGCGATTTGCTGTGCGTGACAAATTAAACATGACGGCGAGTTGTCAAAAGCAAACTCACTTGGGAGCATCAATTGAAAAAAGCTGGTTATCGAGTAAGTGCAATCATTGGTGCAATCTTGTCTATGCCATGACTTTATGTCTAGTGAAGGTAAAATTGAATTATTTTAAGACTAATTGAAATTAAGGTTGTGATTGTTCAGTGATAGCAATAACATGTTTCATGGGACCTATACTGACTGATAAATCTTTGCAATAAAATTTATTTCTAGGTGGGTGTAAACATGTGGCTGCTGTATTGTTCTGGTTGCATCAAATATCAGAAATGCTGTCATGTCAATAACCTCGGTACATGCCACTGGAAACTGTCAAAACATTCGTTGGTAAAGTCACTTGTGAAAGCTAAGGACTTTGGTCACATTCCAACCAATGATAGTTTTTCGCAAGTAAGTAATTTCCTACTTTATAAGCATATAAATTGTAACAACTTAACAGAGTAACTTAGTCCCAAACTAAGCAAGGCTTGTACTGCAGGTACATTTATAGTTACTAATATGTATAAGAACCTACATAGATGGCTTTAGTCATCACAAACAGATATGTCCTTTCTTATGATGATTCAATATATATATGTTCTATTTACAATACCTATAAGGCCTGACTGAACTATAACTTACGGATATTGCATGGCATGAGTGTTGGTTTGAAGTGCTTAAACATACCTGTTTATTTTTAGATGAACATATTGGGTGAATTAATAGAAGCAGTTCAGGATTGTTTGGTACTCCTAGGAAAATAATAGCAATACCAGCATGCACAATATCTGTTCATAAATGATCGGGGAACTCAACTCTCCCCAGTCACTTTTTAAATATTGACTATGGAAATGACAGGAAAAAATAAACATGGTTTTTAATTACACGAAATAACACCAGCCAAGTGCAAGTCAGACTCGCACCTGAAGGGTTCCGTACCATTATCTATAAAAACCTCCAAAAAAATGTTTGTTCATACTACTGATTTACCTTCCTTAAACAAATATTTTATGTGAGCAAAAACAACCCCCTATTATGAAATAGTATTAGGTATGTTACTCATTTGTTACTGATTTAGAGGTCGCTCAGATTGTTATCTTCTGCAATTAACAAATACAAACTAATTTATTTTCATACATGTCTGTACTGAAAAATTACTGCACTTTGAGCGACCTTTAAATGATGTTTAATTACTCTAAAAGTGGGCATAATTAGTTTATATGTGCCTATTTTGGACAAAAAAACCTTGTGGAGAAGGAATATTCTCAACTTTTTTTTTTGGACCACCCTAATCATCATCACATCCTAAAAAAGTACTTTTACTTCTGATACTGGTAATAAAAGTGAAAATATGCCCAGAACAAAGTCATACAAATACAGTCAGTCAAACAATCTAGTGCTTTCCTATTTTTTTTTCTTATGACTGCTACTATCTATGTGCTGTTCCACCACTGTTAACTGACTATTTGTAATTCTTTTTGCAATGGCATAAGGTCTACCAATGGTTGCTTGAAGTTGTGGTTCTTTTATCTAACATATTTAATTAGTATTTAGGGAACTTATTAAACCTTTTTTTATTTTTTGTTACAGATCCAACTACACCCAATAATAATGTGCTGTTTGATAAGGCCATTGTGTCTCTGTCTCTATTGAATGATGCGACAAGATTCTCTGTACTTAAATGCCATATTTCCAAATCTACAATATTACATTACCTAACTAGTGCGGTAAAACAAAGAAAGGCCGAGATCGCAGATGTTTGCGACCCGAGCTGCAAGCGAGGGACGTAAATATGCGATCGAGGGCTTTATTTATTACCTCACGTGTTAGGTACATCATTATATGCCTACACTTGGGCAGAAATCGGCTTTTTCAGTACGCGTAGCGTGCGGAAAAAGGCATTTTATGACCAGGTGTGGCATAAAATATTTATTATAATTTGGCCTGTCATAAAACAAGTCCTTATTAAGGGGTAAGCCACATATGTCGAGATTTAAGAGGGGGCAGAGTAAAATCAACGAAAACAGCAGTTGCCGTTAAGCGTCTCAGGGTCATAATTCTTCACAAAGATATACAAAATGTATGTTAACAGGTTCTCAAAGAGCATGTTTACACCGCATTTTTCATAATAATCGAAAATAATGTATACTTTACTAAACACATCAACGCAAAAGTTCAGTAAACTTGTGAAAACATGTGTTAGCGTTAAACCTCTCCTGAAAAAAAAATAGTACTGTATTTTTAGAAACATACTAAATACAATCTCAAGTATGTTAGCTAAACTGGAATTTTTATTTTATGCCAAAATACTCTTTGGTTATTTTATTATGATTTTTTGAAAATGCCCTCATAATTTGTCTAAACTAGTACTTGAACCGCGTAAATGTGATGGTGTCAGGGAAAAGGGACCTTATTGTCGGTGGCGCTTACGGCGATATGAGCGATATCCGTATACGAATTTCGTTCATAACGCCGTAAGCGCCACCGACAAAAAAAAAGGTCCCTTTTCCCAGAGAACGTCACAAATAATATCCAAGGTCTGATGATGGAGCAGAAAGGTGTCAACCGGTACCCAGGAACCAGTTGATGGAATACCTTCGTGTTAAGACTCGTTGGTTTTGTTTTGACGAGCACTTGGGCTATACATGGTGTCCAAGGTCTGGTGATGGAGCAGAAAAGTGTCAACTGGTACTCAGGAACCAGTTGATAGAATACCTTCGTGTTTAGACTCGTTGGTATTGTTTTGACGAGCACTTGGGCTATACATGGTGTCCAAGGTCTGATGACGATGGAGCAGAAAAATGTCAACTGGTACTCAGGAACCAGTTGATAGAATACCTTCGTGTTTGGACTCGTTGGTTTTATTTTGACGAGCACTTGGGCTATACATGGTGTCCAAGGTCTGATGATGGAACAGAAAAGTGTCAACCGGTTCTCAGGAACCAGTTGATAGAATACCGTCGTGTTTAGACTCGTTGGTTTTGTATTGACGAGCACTTGGGCTATACATGGTGTCCAAGGTCTGATGATGGAGCAGAAAAGTGTCAACCAGTACTCAGGAACCAGTTGATAGAATACCTTCGTGTTAAGACTCGTTGGTTTTGTTTTGACGAGCACTTGGGCTATACATGGTATGGTGTCCAAGGTCTGATGATGGACCAGAAAAGTGTCAACTGGTACTCAGGAACCAGTTGATAGAATACCTTCGTGTTTAGACTCGTTGGTTTTGTTTTGACGAGCACTTGGGCTATACATGGTGTCTAAGGTCTGATGATGGAGCACAAAAGTGTCAACCGGTTCTCAGGAATCAGTTGATAGAATACCTTCGTGTTAAGACTCGTTGGTTTTGTTTTGACGAGCTCTTGGGCTATACATGGTGTTCAAGGTCTGATGATGGAGCAGAAAAATGTCAACTGGTACTCAGGAACCAGTTGACAGAATACCTTCGTGTTTAGTCTCGTTGGTTTTGTTTTGACGAGCACTTGGGCTATGCATGGTGTCCAAGGTCTGATCATGGAGCAGAAAAATGGCAACTGGTACTCAAGAACCAGTTAACGCAATTCCTACGTGCTTGGGCTCATTCGTTATATTTGTACGAGCAGTACGGAATAGCTTAAGGAAGACTATAATATGTAAAAAAACTAAAGCTTTTATTTTTGAATACTAAGTGTTTTGTAACAAAGTTTTATTAAAAAAAATAACTTTTATCGCTGAGTGTACTTTTCTTTGAGTGTGCCAATTCCTTTCTATTAGAATGTGAAAGTGCTCGTCAAAACAAAACTAACAAGTCCAAACACGAAGGTGATCCATCAACTCGTTCTTGAGTTCCGATGACCTTCTTTCTGGTCCATCATCAGACCTTGACAACATAAGAATGTCAAAGTGCACGTCAAAACATAATCAACAAGTCTAAACACGAAGGTGTTCCATCAACTCGTTCTTGAGTTTCGATGACTTTCTTTATGCTCCATCATCAGACCTTGACAACATTAAAATGTCAAAGTGCACGTCAAAACAAAACCAACAAGTCCAAACACGAAGGTGTCCCATCAACTCGTTACTGAGTTCCGATGACCTCCTTTTTGCTCCATCATCAGACCTTGACAACATTAGAATCTCAAAGTGCACATTAAAAACAAAACCAACAAGTCCAAACACGAAGGTGTTCCATCAACTCGTTCTTGAGTTCTGATGACCTTCTTTATGCTCCATCACCAGACCTTGACAACATTAAAATGTCAAAGTGCACGTCAAAAGAAAACCAACAAGTCCAAACACGAAGGTGTTCCGTTCCATCAACTCGTTCTTGAGTTCCGATGACCTACTTTCTGCTCCATCATCAGACCTTGACAACATACGAATGTCAAAGTGCACGTCAAAACAAAACCAACAAGTCCAAACACAAAGGTGTTCCATCAACTCGTTCTTGAGTTCCGATGACCTACTTTCTGCTCCATCATCAGACCTTGACAACATACGAATGTCAAAGTGCACGTCAAAACAAAACCAACAAGTCCAAACACAAAGGTGTTCCATCAACTCGTTACTGAATTCCGATGACCTCCTTTTTGCTCCATCATCAGACCTTGACGCAAACTCCAAACCAGAAACAACATCATCCAGAAGCTGAGTGGAACGTCTTGGGGAGCTGGTGCGGAGGTATTGCGCACTTCAGCGTTATCATTGGTGTACTCTACAGCCGAGTATTGTGCTCCGGTTTGGCTGGGAAGCGCCCATACGCCTAAAGTAGACGTTGAGCTGAATAGGGCCATGCGATTGATCTCCGGTACACTCCAGTCGACCCCGTGCCATTGGTTACCGGTGCTCTGTCGAATTCTCCCGTCTGACGTGAGAAGGAAAGGAGCTCTGTTAAGAGAAGTAAATAAGATCCGAAATGACCCAAATCTTCCCATGCATTCGGAATTTTTAAGTCCAGCCACACGCCGTCTTAAATCCAGAAATGCACCATACGACATCGCTAAAAACCTGCCCGAAGGCGACTTTAATGGTAAGCAGGAATGGGTGCGGTCTTGGAGTTCCTTGATGATGGACAGATTGGGTTCGGGGATAGTTCCTGGTGACAAAATCAGCGGCGCCGAACTCCCAAGACGAGACTGGTGCACTCTCAACAGACTCCGTACTGGCCATGGGCGCAGTGCTCAATACAGGCATCGCTGCGGTTGGACTGCCTCTCCTGCTTGCAACTGCGGTGCCGAAGTGCAAACCATACAGCACATCATCGAGGACTGTCCTCTTACTCGCTACGCTGGTAACTCTTCCGAAGATCTGATCAACCTCAACGACGATGCCATCAAATGGCTAATGGGTCTGAAAATTGATTTGTGAATTGTATTCGACGTGTAACTCTGCCATACGATTAAATAAATAAATCAGACCTTGACAACATTAGAATGTCAAAGTGCACATTAAAAACACAACCAACAAGTCCAAACACGAAGGTGTTCCATCAACTCGTTCTTGAGTTCCGATGACCTCCTTTCTGCTCCATCATCAGACCTTGACCTTGACAACATTAGAATATCAAAGTGACTGTGCTCGTCAAAACAAAACCTGTGAAGCTATCCGTCCATGTTGAGAGAGATAGCAAATGTGACGTTTTCAGGGTAAAGATACCATATTGTTGCTTATTGATAAGGTGCTTCTGTCATAAGGAATCACTAGGAAATGAACCTTATCAGCTGGCGACAATGTGGTACCTTTACCAAGAAAACGACACAATTTTTTAACGATTTCATAATATGTGACGTTTTGCGGTGAAAGGTACCTTATGGACGATCGGCGCTTACGCTGATAATAAAGACGCTGATACTAATGCGCTGCTACGTGACGTAAGCGCCGACCGTCCATATGGTACCTTTAGCCGTAAATAGCCACATATGAAATCATAAAAAATGTGCTTGTATTTAGAAAAAGGCACTTTGCCATTCTGCCGGTTGTCGATAAGGCGCGAATGTCATAAATATTAGTTTAGAAATGAACCTTATCAACAACCGACAGAATGGTACCTTTCTTTAGTACTAAATACAAACACAAATATTAAAATCGTTTGGAAAAACCAAACAAATATTAGGTGAATTCATACAATATCAGTATCAAAGGGTTATAACAATGGGGAATTCTAAGTTACAACCTTTTAACGCCCGAATGATGACGTGCCGGTGTAGTAGTGTGCGTGCGCACGCACACAGATAGCGAGCAGCGCGGGGCCGCTAAATGCCTATTTCGTGTCCGCGGCAAAAACTCTGCCCCCTCTTAAGCGTTTCTTGTATGGAATTTGACAGTTTAACTCGGGGTTAGCGGCTAGGGCTCTGGGTGGTGTAAGTAGGCGTAAAAGGAATAACTTTATCCCATCCACATGTTAAAAGAACCAGGTCTAGTTTTTGTTTTTGTTTTAATTGTAAGAATTGTAAGTTCTGTTTTTATTTTTCATGGAAAGTTGATTGCCTAGAGATACATAACCTAATCAAAAGCTCCCAGATCCCTATTTACTTAATGGTACTTAACACACAAAAGGAGGTTTAGCCAAGTTAGGTACTTATAAGTATACATAGGTATAAATACACATTAAGTCTTGGGAAAATAAAACCACATATTATGTAGCATAAATATATTGTTTTTATTCAAAGTGATCCTTTTTAAATGTAGGGTAAGTATACCTACCACTTAATAACATTTTTCATCACGACACGAGGAAAGTACAAGCAGTAAAATATTAGGTATTTACAAATTATATCAAATTAATGCTACTTTATACATTTAACTTTCTAAGGGCCACTTGCACCACCCGAGGTTAGCCACATAACCCGGATTTAAACGTTTTTTTGTATTGAATTTGACAGCTCAACGCTGGGTTAGCGGCTAACCCTGGGTGGTGCAAGCGGGCCTAAGAGCAAGTTCAATATACTTTCTTACTTAAACCGAGTCTTCCACTCCTCTGGTCTAATTGTGATAAGTTGTACAAACAACTGTATGAATTTGTTTTTGCTCATTGTAAATCAGTAGTAAGAACGAACATTTTTTGGCAGTTTCTATAGATAATGGTACGGAACACTTTGGGTGCGAGTCCAACTCGCACTTGGTCGGTGTTATTTTGTGTTATTAAAAACCATGTTTATTTTTTCCTCTTTTATTTTCATACTTAATGTTTCAAAAAGTGACTGGAGAGAGTTGAGTTCCCCAATCATTCTTGAACAGATGTTTTGCATGCCGATATTGCTATTATTGTCCTAGGAGTACCGAAGAATTCTGGACTGCTTCTATTAATTCACCCAATATGTTCACCTAAAAATAAACAGATATGATTTAAGCACTTACAACCAATACTTATGTCATGCAATACCAGTAAGTTATAGTTCAGGCCCTATATGTATTGTAAATTAGAACATATACTTTGAATCATCATAAGAACATATCTGTTTGTGATGACTAAAGCCATCTATGTAGGTTCTTATATAAATTATAACTATGAAAGTACCTGCAGTACAAGCGTTGCTTTATATGGGACTAAGTACTTTGTTATTTATTTATCGTATGGATTTTACACACTGGTATTTTACATCAATAATAACATAATATACATCTAACATCTGTTAAACTGTCAAGAACAAATTATATGCTTATAAACAGACATAGGAATCGGTTAGGCAAATTTTCTTAACAGGTAAGGACTTCCTATATCAATAAACTCAGTTATCGACGCTACTTCTATATACTAGTGATCACTCGAAATTTTTGCTTGTAAAAGTTGTTTTTATCAAAAGCTTAAAAATCAAATTAAATAATAGCTCAAGTTTTTTCTTCTTTTATTAAAACAGTTTTAGAAATTTTACTCCTAACAATATATTTCTTTATGAATGTCCCATCTACTATTGTTAAAGTTAACAACCAGAATTTGTTGCATATTTACGGGCATTAAAACCATCTTCGTCTTGGCTGATAAATCCTATTTTAAAGTGCAATAGGTATTACACGCTCCCTTTATATAACCTTGCGATTATTTAAAATATGTTATGTTGATCAATAGTTACAAAAAACACACAATGTTGAGGGAGATCACTGGTATATAAAGGAACATTGATAATTGAGTTTATTGATAAAGGAAGTCCTTTTCTGTCATAAAATTTGCCCCACCGATTCCTATGTCTGCTTATAAAGTAGAAAATTACTTACTTGCCAAAAAGTATCATTGGTTGGAATGTGACCAAAGTCATTGCCACACTCTTAGCTTTCACAAATGACTATATACCATCACATGTAGAAAGATTTGACATTTTCCAATAGTATGTTACCAAGGTTATTGACATCTTTTCTGATCTTCTATGTAACTAGAACAATAGGGCATCCACATGTTTACATCCACCTAGAAATAGCAAATATTTTATTGCAAAGATGTATCGGTCGGTATAGGTGCCATGAAACATGTAATTGTTATCACTGAACAATTTTTACCTTCACTAAACATGCAGTTTTGGCATAGACAAGATTGCACGAACGCCTGGTTCTAAAGGCATAACTGTAGTAGATGAGGATTCATCTTGTTCACATCAGTATTTTAAAATTATTGGGCTCTGTTCAGTGGGTCAAGGTGCGGGTGTCACTTGCCGATAGTACTTCAACTCCAGAAACAGTATAATATGAGACCGCTGATTTCATAGCCAAACTGTTATAAAGTTATGTTTAGAGAAATGTACGTTTCGTAAATTTACCACGGTAATGATAAATAAGTAATAATGAATATTAACTACTTTACAAAGAATAAATTGAACAGTTTTTTTCAGTTTCAAGGTTAATTTTGTTTCTATCAAATTGACAAGCTGTCACAAGCCGTTACTGAACGGTGATTGGTTTTTAAAGAACGTTTCGTTTTTAGTAACTTTATTGAATATATTTTGCTAAAATACACAACTAAAAATATTTTAATAACGCAGTAATCCTAGTTTTATAGTATTTTAGCCTCTTGCATCTAAAATAATTATAAGAATCTGAAATGCAACTTCCTTATGTCAAATTTTTAAATTATAATTTTACTGATTCCATTACAACTTTACCCCAATACCAATAGTGATTATAATTGTGTAATATAAGGTAAATTTAGCCTGGCTATCTGGCTATGTAGTTATTAGTGAATTAACTATCAACCGCATCGCACTCTCTAATCGAAAAGACGTTGATGTGAAAGAGATGGAGATATAGAAGTCGATTACCGTACTTTGTATCGTGAATGGACACCTACACGCCTACCACGAACATCGAAAATTAGCATTGACGGGAAAACCTCTTTGTCTCACCAATATGCAAGTGTGACAGAGATGGAGATACAAATCCGCAATCGTTCGATTTTCGTGGTATAGGCCCTACCTGTGAAATCTCGCGCGGGTAATACAAATAGCTCAGGATTCAAAATATGATTTTATTCATACAATATTATAGATAGCTGAGAGATTTTTTTGTTTTTTACTTACATGTTTACGAGATTTTATAAAACACAAAAAAAACCATCTGTCCATATACTCTACGCCGCTAGTAATTTTTTTAAGCTTAAATTGTTAACAAAAAAAATATGGATTACTTTATGGCGGAGATTTTTGTGTATTGACATTGAAAATAAATATATCTTAATTGTCATATATTTAATATATATAAGTTGCTGGTAATATTCTTCGTAAACCAAAAACTAAGGTTTTAAAATTTTGTGGAAAGGAGGGTAAAGAGGTAAACCTGGAGAAAACTAAAAATATATAATAAGTGATTATGTGATATTACCATGGTATAAAATCTTCACAGTGCGATTTATTGTTTTCGTATTTTTTTTGATGGAATTATTAATTCGAATTTATTACTATAATAAAGATATTTTTGAGGAGATTTCTACACATTTATTATATTCGTAGTAGAGGTAATCACGTGTCATGATTTCTCCACAGTGCGAATTAATGTAGAATTTTCATATAAGTCAAACTGTGCTTCCCGGACTAACAAGCACTAGTGTGACTACGACTTGGTAATAAAGGATGTCATGTGAAAGGGATAAAAACACCAGACACTATTTAAATTTTTAACCACGGTATTACAAATATTACAATCAACTTTGAATAAATCACACGGGAAGTAGAAGTATGCGCGGCGACGCGCCATCTTGATGGTGCGTCGGTGACGCGCTAGTGATGTCCCAGCCCCAGCATTCTTAGTGAGGGGACACGCGTACAATATTGTTGGTCTTTTACTTGTTTACTTTTATGTATGGTTGCATCTCGCTCACACCAGCAAGCAAGCAAGGGCCACTGCGTGCTTTGCTTACGAGTTTGAAATCTACTGTAGATGTATACAGTCGCTAGCGTCTACGGAATCGCCCTGTCAGTGTGCTTACCGTGAGTTGAACGCAACTGTATTCGATGGCGGGTATGTCCGGCCAGAGTAATGGTAGGAGCGAGACGGACATACTTTCGAGCGCCGCAGTCGCTATAGAATACGGTCTCGTACAACTCATGGTAAGCACACAGTGCATCTTGAGTGCTTACCATGAGTTGTAACCGTAGGCGTTAGCGACTGCGTGTTTCTAAAGTATGTCCGTCTCGCTCCTCAGAGTAGTGGTAGGAGCGAGACGGACATACTTTACGTACAGAGCAACTGATTTACTCATGATAAGCACAATACTCGCAGTTGCGGGAAGCGGGATGCAACTGTAGATAACATGTCGAAATTAGGGCATGCTAACCGGTTTTTAATTGTATGAAAAAACCGGATAATAACCGGTTATTAACCGAAATTTGATACAAGTAAAAACCGGTTTGCACACCCTAGTCGAAATCTATAGCAACTAATGGTAGATGTAACATCCGCATCCAACGTGAATCCGTTCACCTTTTTTAGTGACAATGAGCTGTCTCTGCGCTGAAAACTTTCTGATTTTGAATTTAATTATTATTATTTTGCCCAAATGCCAAAAATTTACCTTACCAGTACAGTATACTTGTTATTTCCTTGTTTAGTTATAAACTAACCTACATTATTTAACTCGAAACACCGTGACAGAGTGGTCAAACGGAATGCTGTCTTCGCTGGAAAGCGGTACCTACTCTGTCACGGTGTTTTCTAGAAAACCACTGAAAAGAAAAATACCTTACTAAGGCATGCTAACCGGTTTTTAATTGTATGAAAAAACCGGATAATAACCGGTTATTAACCGAAATTTGATACAAGTAAAAACCGGTTTGCACACCCTATACCTTACCGACATGAAAAGAACTATCAAATAGTCTACTTTAAACATGTTTATTTTTTTTAATAATTTCTACCGTTATCATTCAACACATGATTAAAAATCCGAAATATCGAGAAAATCGCATTTCATTTTCTGTAAAAAAGAACGGCCAGAATCCCGCTTAATTTTAACCGCTACACTCCCTAGCGACTAATTATACTAATTACTGGTCATTGCATAATGACACGTGCTTAATTGAACGTGGCTTATATTTCTGTAGTTTTCATATAAAGCTATGGAATCAACACATCTTTATACCTTTTACTGGGAAGGTCTTAATAAGCAGGTTTATAATAATTCTCTTTTTAAATTAGTTGAAAGGGACAGTTACTCATTACTTAAAAATTTATAATGAAAGTGATCAAAGGAATTGTTTACTTAATGATTTTTTGATCAAAAGAAGGACTTGAGGTAATTTACTATACTAGGTGATTTCTTTTATTTAGTTTGTCTTTTGATTTGACGTGTGGCAGAACCAAAGAAAGAAAGTTTTGTTTTCATCATCATTTCAGCCGAAAGACGTCCACTGCTGGACATAGGCCTCCCCCAAAGATTTCCACAATGACCAGTCCTGCGCCACCCGCATCCAGCGGACTCCTGCGACCTTCACCAGGTCATTAGTCCACCTTGCGGGGGGGCCTACCCACGCTGCGCCTTCCGGTACGCGGTCGCCACTCGAGAACCTTTCCGCCCCAACGGCCATCGGTTCTACGTGCAATGTGCCCCGCCCACTGCCACTTAAGTTTAGCGATTCGGAGAGCTATATCGGTTACTTTGGTTCTGCTGCGGATGGTCTCATTTCTGATACGATCTCGCAGAGAGACTCCTAGCATAGCTCTCTCCATTGCCCTTTGGGTGACTTTGAGCCTTCTTATGAGGCCCATTGTAAGCTTTCGATGTACTTAAGTTTAAATTTGTTTTCTTGTTAAAGTGTAGTGAACTCAATTATAAAGGAAATTAATGTAAATTTATGACAATTAGTGTACAAAAAGTTTTTCTTATTGATAGTACTTATTAAAAACATTTAAGTACTTAGTAACTTCGAGCAACACAGGCTTCCAGCACATTTGAATGGAGACGGTAAAGCAACATTTTACCATTACAAAATTTTCGGCCTGGCACTTTTTGTGGGGGGAACGTGCACACAGGCGCACTGCTCTTACATAGATAGAAAAATCAATCTGTAATGACGACATTAACACAATGTATATGTAAGGTATACTCTGTTTTTCACTTCGATTGTTAAGAAAATATTAGGTTTTATTTCACTCTCAGGCGTAAATACCCATTTTATGCTTGACTGCTATATTGGTCCTCGTTGCAATCGGACCAATAAATAGCCTGAGCTAAAATGGGTTACTTTATGCCCTTTATATACATTCTACTAAATTCCTCGCAAATGTGATCAATAACATTGTATGTAGGGCTCGCAAAGATTCGACGTTTTCACATATTCGAATATTTGAGATTTTCTTCAAGATATTCGAATATTCGACTTTTTTACGTACGAATATAAAAATGAAACGAATATTCGATAAATTCGAATTGCGAGCGCTAATTGTATGTATCCCGGGCGGTACAATAATGTCTTGTTAAGCGTCCTTAATACACAATGTAGTATAGTGAAACAGTCTATAATTACACGTTTTTCGCTCTCAGAAGTGGAGTCACATAGACTACACTATTAGAATGCTAAACAGTTACGCCGAATTGACACGCATATGAATGCATATGCATAATGTTTTGTATGCATTTGCGTTGTATGCGTTATACGCTTGGATTTTAGTCGCTTATGTATTGACAAGTTGACATTTTAAAATTAGTCTAATATCACTGGTATCTAAACAAAAATTACTTTTTTTTTCCACTGGCTTTCAGGGTGTGCAAACCAGTTTTTATTTGTCTAAAATTTCTTTTTTTTTATTTGTTGGAATACCAAAAAGCATGTGATCACCACATAACAAACTTATGGGAGGCCTCTGTCACTGCCTCGATGCGCTATGCAAGCGACGACAACAGCCCTGCGACGTCTATTTCCGTCATCACGGCCGTGGCAACATGAACTGCCAAATTAGGGCACACTGCCCGAGTGTATTAGTGGACTAGAGTTAAATGGTTCTTATGACAGGAGCAGACGAATCCGATGGTTTGCGATTACCGTAGCGTAGCCTTGCAGTACCCCAGTGGTTGTAAGTGCGTTGCCGGTGTAAGATGGGAGTACGCTCTTTTCCCGGACTAATCCCAATAAGGCTTAGTTTACCGTCTGGGTTGAAAGATCAGGGCCTTTGCCGTGACGTCTTTACGCGATGACGTCATAACGAAACGTCATGTTCCAAACAAGACCATATGAAAAAGTGCTGCAACTGCACTTTTATGGCGTTTGTTTTTTGGCTGATCGAGCAATTCTTTATTATATGTCTATGAATGTGTGAGAATTCAGCCTGTGTGCACGGTCCCCCCGCAAAACTGGCAAGTTGTCGCTGTGTCGTATTTCACCGTTTTGTAAACTCGAGTGTTGCTCAAAGCGTCGCTGCAAATAACTTGTATTGTACTAAGCAGCTTTCCGTTGTACCGTCAACCGCTATAGGCCACTCTAGAACCATGTCAAAATTACAAGCGATAAGAGATTTCTTACCACATAAGAATAACTAAAGCATGGAAGTGTAGAACAACTGTCAAATGTCAGTTGGCCTTGAAATTGGCAGTAGTTTTCAAATGTCGTAAGTCTAACCTTTTAACATGCCTCTTACGACATTTGAAAAATCTGCTGTACAAGTATACTACTACCAAATTACAATGATGTATTTAATTTGACGGCTTGGATGAATTGTGTTAGAGAGAGGTCAGTAAAACTGTGACCTACGGAATTGGAGGCAAAACAAACATATATACATCTCGGTTGGACACTTTCTTTACTTGGTAAGGAAGTAAAGGACGGGTGTATGTTGATGAGTTTTGACGTGGGGGGGGGGGGCTTGTTTCTGACAATCTGATTTATAGCGTCATTATGACATAGCCCCAGTGGCCTAGGGTTCCAATTGGTTGACTGTACACTGTACATGAAAAACCTCTCGCTCAAATCAACCTTTTTGGAAGTACAACATCGGTCGGCGTCCCGTGAACTAGGGCGGGATGCACCGCGAACTGGGTCGTGGAACTAGGGCGGGCGGGGTGCAGCGTGTCAAGGCCCGACCGCGCCCTGCCCAAGTCTTTGTCTCGGGATGTTCATGTTCAGGTTCATTGGTTATTTAGCCATTTTAAAAAATCCTTTATTTTTAAAAATACAGGAAGTTTTGGGTTTTTTATAACTAGAATCACCACAAAACAGAGAGACTAGTAGAAGTGACTTGCGACCGGAATATTAGGAAAACGGATGTCGCCAAACTCACACAGCCTCAAACTCGCACACCACAGTATCTACAATATAATTGGCCAAAATATCTTATTCAAAACTAAGCTTAACGTTTAAAGTAACATCGTTGAAATTATACTACTCATTTTACCACATACGACGTTTCAATTTTCACACTTAACGTGCAAAGGAAGAGGTGTCACCTGGCATCGAGTAGCTTAACTATTAGGTATCATCAAATAGTTCAGCAACACCCCAAAAGATGGCGCATCCTCCTTCTCCCTTCCACGTACGCAGTTTTAGCGGGAGTGACAGAGATAGGCATATTATTACACGTTTTGGATAATGGATGCAAAGGAAGAGGTGTCACCTGGCATCGAGTAGCTGAACTATTATCATCAAATAGTTCAGCAACACCACAAAAGATGGCGCATCCTCCTTCTCCCTTCCACGTACGCAGTTTTAACGGGAGTGACAGAGATAGGCATATTATTACACGTTTTGGATAATGGATAGCTTAGTGAAGTGCAAGATTCGATAATATATCGATAAAAAACTTAAATTATTAAATATTGTACTAGTACAGGTCTTTGACTCAAGAATTTAGGTTTTTTATATAAATTGTAAATGTTGTTATTTTTTAGGGTTCCAAACTAAATAATAATAAACTGAACCCATACTTACACAGGCTGTAACTACAATAATGATGATCCGTTTCAGGATTAAATTTGTATCGCATTATGTCCGTAGCTACCTAATTTTCTTCTATTTTTAACCGACTACAGTAAAGTGTAGGTATGTGTATATGTA
Source organism: Lathronympha strigana (assembly GCA_949128165.1). Lineage (NCBI taxonomy): Eukaryota > Metazoa > Arthropoda > Insecta > Lepidoptera > Tortricidae > Lathronympha > Lathronympha strigana. The sequence continues at coordinate 6,659,236 of OX421926.1, read as the reverse complement.
TGTACATATATATACACACATACGGGTCAAACTGAGAACCTCCTTTTATTGAAGTTTACATATGTTTGTTCCCGATTATTTCAGGTTTGCTAGACCGATTTTAAAGCGGTTTTCAAAAAGGTACTAGGAGAAGGTTTTAGTACTTCAACCGACTTAAAAAAGGAGGTTCTAAGTTTGAACCGTATTTGTATAAATACGTATGTACTATGTATGTTTGTTCCCGATTATCTCGCGTTTGGCTAAACCGATTTTATGCGGTTCTGAGAAAGGTATTTGTTACATTTAGTAGTAAGATTAAGTACTTTTACCGACATCAAAAAGGGAGGTTCTGAGTTTGACCCGTATGTATGTATGTTTGGTTTATCATTTCGCGTTTGGCTAAACCGATTTTATTCGGTTCTGAAAAAGGTATTTGTTACATTTAGTAGTAAGATATCGTACTTTAACTGACTTCAAAAAAGGAGGTCCTCAGTTTGACCCGTATGTATGTATGTATGTTTGTTCCCGATTATCTCGCGGTTTGCTAAACCGATTTTAATGCGGTTCTAAGAAAGGTATTTTTTATATTTAGCCGAAAGTTTTTGCACTTTTACCGACTTCAAAAAAAGGGTCATTGATCCACATATATGTATGTGTGTCCACGATTCTTTCACGTTTAGCTGAATCGATTTTAATGCAGGTTTTAGAAAGGTATTTGTTACATTTATTAACGTTTTCTGTCTGTTACTTGCTTGTATTTCGAAAATCATTTAAATATTTTTTTTTATCACTTCAATACTTATAATCTACATTATATTTTCTTCATTTTTGTTATATGCCTACACTTGTGCAAAGTTTCAGAAATACGCAATTTTTTTTTCTGTAATGCCTAATTTTTCTGCGCTAAATAAGTAGGTTAAGAAAGCAAATGCAAATAATAGGAATCAGTTTAATTATTATTATGTTTTATTATCATTCAGTCTTCTTAGAACATGCACTTTTTTAACTTATGAAGTTAATAATCTAAATAAAAACCCTTTATTGCCCCTGAAATAAAACATATTTGTTTAGCAATTGCCGTTTCGACATTTTCAGTTTTAATTTTAATAAATGATGGATTCTATTTCTAACATTCAGGTAGCGCTCTACGACTGCTTTGATTAAATCGGTTACATGATTAGATGATGGAAACTCGCCCAATTGATGATTCGCAATGGCGTCAAACACGTTTGACGCAACTTTATCGACATTTCATTTAAAAAATATATTAATTCAAAACCCGATTACAATAAATAATGATGTTAGAGAATACATTATTTTTCAATCATAAAAAGGACATATCGATATCAATAAAAAAATATTTTTCCTCGCACTAGGCCGAGTAGCGCGTGGTAGCCCGCTATCGTTGCGATATTCTAGAAAGTTCTCTAGTTCTATGCTTCGTAAAAAACGACCTTATCTTTTGTACATAAAGTTGTTTTTATTTTGAGCAGATGTTTTTTTTTGCGGAGGACGACATTATTTGAGAAAATATTAAAATATACACAAAATAAGACTTAACGGTGGTATGAAATACCTCTATGGGATATATTTTGCTTGCGGCTGTCGTTTCCACAGTGTAAAACCGCACAATAAGGCATCTTTGCATTTTATTTTGACTTTTGTATAAACCGCGATCTTACTTGGGCGCTCGTGACTAACTGAGTACTATCTGTGCTGCGAGCGTGCGGCTATCCGCGCACTATTGCCACACGCGCCGCGCTTACGTTACGCTTCTATTAGTCTCTCTGTTTTGTGAGAATCACGATCGAGTACTATTCATTTAAAAAAAGAAAAAGAGTGTCCCTTTTTCAGTTTCGTAACGCATTTGTTCATACATTTTATATGGGCCGTTACGAACCTGTAATTTTTTTTTGTATAGAAAAACGAAGGACCCCATTAAAAAATTTTTTTTCTAAAAATGCCCATTTATTAAATTCTATAACCTTAACAAGCTTAACTGTTGCTTACACTAGTGGTTCGCCCCGAACTTGAACTCACGACCTTTTACCAATTTGGCTGATATATATTTATTTCATCTGACCACCTGCCAAATTTTACGATGATCCGATTAAGGAGGCCCGAGTTATCGCGGAACAAACATACAAGCATACATACATACATACATTTAAGGTAGGTAGAGGTAGCTAGGTAAACTCTTACTCTATATATTATGAAAATAAATATTTACTACTAGAACAGATTCGTTAAACAAATTACACGCAATAGGAGATTTGGAAAATAATCTGCAGGGTTATGGGCTTGACCTTGTGACCTACTTACCCCGAAACGTCCTTAAGGAAAATTCGGGTGCCAACACTGCGAACCTTTCCCCGGCCTTATTTATAGAATGCCATAAAGACCATATACGTTAAGGGCACAAAACTTAGGGAAATATGGTCATTATATGCGATTAATCCGTTTCAAAGTGTTTCAATTCGTATTTTAAAATCGCCGTCAATAGAACTTACAAACGATGTAAACAAAAGGTATGACATTCACATGTTTTGTCACGGTTTCTCCTTACATTTCACACTAACTCATCAAACACCACTGAAGACGTTCACTACTGATATGGTCGTATTATTGTAACATACAAAACGTAAGATAAATAACTTAATCTTGGAGATTTCATTAAACACAGAAAAGTTAGGTTATTGCCAAAGTACTTAATTCACAAGAATTGCAATCTTCAGAAACACGGAAGTGAAAATTCTCACTTACTGCGAAACGGCAGCCATTGTGTGTAGGAGGGGGGGGGGGGGGTGTATATTTAGAAGGGGGGAGGAGATAAGCGCAGCGGACGCAAATAGACGTCGGTTAAGTACATTTAAATAGGTTATACTAATGTACATGTCTTCGTGTGCAACATGTACAGTCCACCAATTGGAACCCTAGGCCACTGTAGGTCTATCTCATAGTGACGCTATAAATCAGCGGGCCTAAGATGGTTATCCACGAATGTCGTAGGATAATGCTATAAGTTGATAAACTGTGGATAGCGCGACGGTGACAGCTGCCAAATGCAAAGACATTTGACAGAACTGCTTAAAATTATCAGAAATTGTCAGAACGTGCCGACAAAACTATCGTCTTATCCAGCAATTATCAGGATATCAGCTTGGCATCTTAGCCCCGCAGATTGTAAGAAATCTCTTACAGCTTGACATTTTGACATGGTTCTAGAGTGGCCCAGGGGTCCAATTGGTTGACTGCACAGTCAATAGAGAATACGGTTAGCCGTTTTGGTATGACAAGCTGCAACAACCGATCAGGGACATGATTTTTTCCCCCATACGTACAAATATGATACTACAATTTGATGACTATTTAAAAAGAGCTTGACGAATGTTGTTAATAAACACAAATTATTCCTATTTAAATCGGGGCAGAGGCAGACCAACAAAGAGATGGCGGAACGACCTGGATGCCTTTTGTAGCGACTGGCGGGGAAATGCACTTAGTCGATACGAGTGGAGGGACAGAATAAGCCTCTTAAAAATGAGGCTTAAAAATAGTTTTTATACCTACATCTTTACGGCTACGGAATAGTGAACATGTCCATACAATACAATGATATGATATTTCTGCATATCTTTTGGCAACGGAGTAATATTACCTACGAAGGTGACTCTTTACATAACTTAATAGAGTTTAGACAGTTTTAAATATAAAAAAGTGGTTTTTTTTTCACAATAGGAACCTACTTCAAAACTTCATTTAACCAACCGGACAACCAATTTGACAGGTGGTCCGCTCTGCATAAATCGGTAGAATTTATTTGTATAGAAAATTACAGACAATACCATCAGACCGGTTAAAACACACCATGCTAAACAATTTAAGATCTAGCAAACTCTTTTATTTTCTTTTGAGATTTATTGTGTAAAATTGTTAAGTATAACAATTTAACAAGAATACACAATTGTAACACAAAATTATTTACATTCGCCATTAAAGTTAATTAACTAGCGCCGTAGTTAATGTGATTAACTGTGCCGTAATAATATTTCAAGGTAGCCAACGTTTTCATATCTATCTATCTTTACACTTAACTTTGTGTGGCCATAACGGTCTCCTAGCCTAATAGTAATAACTTACGCTTGACGAAGCCTTGGGTAAGTATTAAACCAGTGGCTCTGTGAGTTGTAGATCTCGCGAGATGGTACTGGTATTAGCACAGTAGGCTATGGCGCTTAGTACCTTTGTATCAATTCCTGCCATTTTGAATATTTCGTACATAAGTTCCGATTTTCCGTACAACTCATTGGCAAGCTGATGTTGCGAATTTTTTCCTTTACGCAAAAACAACTTAATGCGGAAAAATTTGGTACATTTAATATATCTATTATCAATTACAACATGAAAAGGAATATGCTTTACTCAATCACATTGGAAGATGCGATTTAGTATCCACTAGTGATGGGAAATTGCAGAGAATATTTCCGACTGCGAGAATATTCTCGGAAAGATTACGGTAATATTACCAAAAGTAGCAATTTACTTTGTAACTTTTTTTTTCGATATGAAAATCCAACTTTTTGTAATAACGAAATATTTGCATATTTTCATGTGCTTCATGCTCGCGGTCAGATACATTACTTAAAACTTGTTAGAATGGTATATTACTGTAAGTTACCGTAAATTACCGTAAGTTCTCTTAAATTTCATGGAAATTTCTTAGGAAATATATTTTTTGTTAACGAAATATAGTGGTTACTATGGAAAAATTAAAGAACATTGCATTATTACTTCATTGCATTTTGTTGCATTTCAAATAAGAATAATTATTAATCACTACATAGTATAAAACAAAGTCGCTTTCTCTGTCCCTATATCCCTATGTATGCTCAAATCTTTAAAACTACGCAACGGATTTGGACGCAGTTTTTTTTTAATAGATAGTGTGATTTAAGAGGAAGGTTTATATATATAATAATAACCCGTGCAAAGCCGGGGCGGGTGCCAGTTAAAAATAATCAAGAAATACTTTCCAAGTTTGCGTTGTTCTCTTGTTCTCGGCGTACCCATATTCTATACTATTATTATTTTATTTAAATATGTGTATAGTCACGTCAAGGGACTTTCAAATTGTAGTAGTTAAAAAAGTAAACAAAATGTTTCTTTAGTTCAGTTTTTAATATAAGTATATATTTTAATGGCAAAGATAGAGCGGCACAATATGGAATGATATGAATCACTTAATTATTTTATCCTATAGCATGAAAAGTGCCTGTAATTCTTTATATTTTTTTTTGCATAGTCTATAACCCTGCATATAAATTTTGTAGTAATACAACAATTTCGTGAGATATTGAATACTTGTAAAGTCGATGTCAAATATATATTCACACTTTTGAGCCTAGCTTAATGAAATAAGGTTGTAAAGTGACTAAATTTACACTCGCTGACATCTTATTTCATAATTTTTTTTTCGGAAATAGTCATGAACTTAACAACTTTGGCTTCATGGCAAACCATTCGTTTTTCACTAACACAAATCACAAATTTACGACTCCGAATCCGCATAAAACGACCAACCGGTTTTAGCGACGTAGGTATAGGCAGATGGTTGGTTTTCATACAAGTCACTATTTGTGCATCCGTTTAGTACGACTGCTTATATCGACATATCGCTTTTAACGACGGGATTTCACACGCATATGTTCGGTTACAACGGTGACGGTGCATTATAACCAAACAATACATACAAGATAGAATCTTTGTTCGAAGCGAATGTTCTGAAACTTAAGCGCGTAAGGGTTTCATCTCGTGTAAAAAAAATCTCCGCAATTTACAATGGCTTAAATTGCAATGTAGTCAGGAAGTACGAGTAAATAGGTCAATGGTTCAACAGTTTCTTTCACTAAAGAGCAAAATATTCTTAATTTCAATTATTCTGTGAGTAACATTGAACCATTGTGAATTATAATGCATGTGTGACTATTAAAATCGAGAAACAACTTTAAAATTGACAGTTTGTTTAGTACGACTTCCGGTTAGTACGACGTAATATTGTCGGTCCCTTCGGCGTCGTTATAACCGGATTCTACTGTAGATGGTTTTGCCACGACTGTTAAAACAGTACAAAATTACAATTAAGTCGACTACTACTGTCTTTTCCGCGTAGGCAGTGTGCACTGTGCATGGTAGTTTTTTACTACATACTTGGCCTGAGCGTTCGCTCGACCCGAGCGTGGCCTAATTGATGCGAGTTTTACACTCAATTGTATTTTTGTATCACTTTCATTAAATTTGAGCTAGTAATTTTATTAAATCCCTCGTATTTGTAATAAATTTCTAGGTTTCGTTTAAAATTGCACGGTAATTTTTCACGGTAACTTACGGTAACTTACGAGAATTTATGGAAATTTACCGTAATTTACATGTAACTTTTTATTTTGCTCAGTAACGATATTATCCTTTTGCAATACAATTAACGACGTCTTTGTGCCTCTATTTTACCTAAATGACATGACATTAGACCGCAATAAAATATAAATTTCTCTATCTTTCACATCACGAGAATATTACGGTAATATTCTCTGTAAATTTCATTACGGAAAGTTTCCCAAATAGGAAACTTTCCGCTTGCCCATCACTAGTATCCACTCAACTTTCGAACCTTTCCCATGCCTAAAACGTAGATATATCGCAGTGGCGATCGTCAAAATTTTTAGGCAAGCCGGAGCTGGATTGGCCTGCTTTTTCTTTGAGTCGTTCAGGAAAAACGTGCTATATCGGCGCACGTAAGGGAATGCCCCGCCACTGGTATATAAGCAACGCAGGTTCAACCCCAGATACCGATCAATCAGTCGCTGACCACAGAGCAACATAGACCTTAAATGAACACTTATAAAGTTTAACTTCAGTTTTGAGACCGGTGACGTGGCGTGGCCGAAAAGGTTAAATAAACTAAATTTCGTGCTACCAAAATGATAAGATTAACTATAGTCATAACAACAACCTGTGCTTCTTTTAAGTAACCTACTCTCATATATTTCCTGTCAGAGGTTAGTGTATTCAATTCTGAATTATCGCATCACTCATCGTGTTATATGTAACTATGTAAAATCGCTGTCAATGGAACTTCCTAACAATGTAAACAAAAGGCGTCACATGTTTTGTCACTGTTTCTCCCTGTATTTTCATACTACCCCATTAAACACCACTGAAACCATTCACTACTGAAACGGTCGTATTATCGTAACATACAAAACAAGATAAATAGGTTAATCTTGGAGATTTCATTAAAACTTAAAAGTTAGGTTATTACGATCAATATGGCGTTGTTTACATTGCTAGGAAGTTCCATTGACGGCGATTTTAGTTTTTTTAAACTTAAATACGGAAAACCGAAAGGGAAGTTTAGTATATTCATTTGTCTTCGTCGTGTTCCAACGTAGAGTCCGGCTAAGCTAAGTCTTCATATATTCTGACAGCACAGACTGAAAGTTTTAAGATAACGTCATCATTTCATACAAGTTTGACGTTTAAAATACGAGTTACACTCGCGGCGTCTCTAAGATTCCGGTTTGCTAAGCCAAATATCATAATTACCATATTTCTAAGATAGCGCAATGTCAAAACAGATAAGTTCCAAAATAACATAAATCCCAGATAGACTTGTTTTCAATATGGTAAGTCATAATGATGTTTACACATTACGTCTCTTATCCAGAATGTATAGTTGGTAAATAAAGCTAATCCTTCAAGTACCTAATTAGTTTTGTGACTACGGATGTAAAATGCATTAGTTTTATAATAAGTAATAACTTCAATTAAATTATCTATGGTTGACAGTTTCAATCGACTGAATTTTAGGTATTTAGAGAATGTGACGTTTTGTTTGAAGCATTTTGACTTTTGGACATTTTTGGATTATGGTAGAACTCCTTACTGAATTGATTTTGACGAAGTAAATGTCTATCGAATCCGTTCCATAGTCTTGCATATCCACATGTTTAACAGCCTATCAAAAATGTAGTCTCCGGAGAGAAATCATTTTAACGTAATAAATATAAAAGAAACTAGACATTTCAAGTTATTTGAGAGTCGTGGCCTCTTGCCACGCAAGATACACACACTGTTTGGTTCTTTCTCGATATGATTCTGTGGTCAAAACTATAGCTGGCTAACCGGTAGATATACCCACTATGGTCATCTGACGGATTGCCCGAACGTATATGTATATGTATGTATAATACATATGTATAACCAAAGTGGTATCCATTCACATTACAAAAACACAATGGTCTTATTTGCGATCACGCTTTTAGCAGTGCAAATCGCGATTCGCCTCCCACTCACGTTTTCATTACCTTACTTTACAAAGCCGATGCCGTTGAATGTGACCCAAATGCATTTTCTTTTGTTTGATGACGTATCGATATTGTAGCTGTCGCTCGGGCTATGCACTATCTTTTCACGTGTAGGCAAATATGTAATATGTAATATGTAATATGGCTTACAGAGTTAGTAGAAGGCTCAGTTTATATTTTTATCACGATGGTAAGCGGACAATGCAGCAAGCGGCAACTTTCTAAAGTATACACACGGTGCCATTTAAGTCGTGAACCGTAATTTTTTTTGGATCCATAAACAACTAGCAATGGAATGCTCCGGGTCGCAATAAAAAAAGGCAAGATTTTTTTTCTGTTTTTAAACCTTTTCTTTTAACTGGGGTTTTAGGATGGGTATTAAAAAGGTTTGTTAAGATGAATTGAATGGCCTCTTTAAATCGGAACTGTGGCAAACGTATTTCTTTGAATGTATCCCAGTTAGAGTTAGAAATAAAAGCTAATTCATTTAACGGCTCGTATATCTTTTTAAGTTTTTTTATTATATCACAATATCACTTTAAATAGTAAAAAAAAGTAGCCTGTTATTGGCCTCCCATATTTTTTTATCATAACATTAATAATGGAAATAAGTAAACTTTGTAGAGATGACTGAAATAATTGAAGAAACGTAGGCAAAATCAGCAGTGAATTTTCCAAAAACGAGGTATAACTATAAATAAATTATAAAAACCTAAAAACGGTCGATAATTTAAAGAACACTTTTCTACTCGTTTAAATGCACTAGCTGGCTTGCCAAAGAGCTAAACTTGCCTTTTACCCATTGTACCCTAGCGACCTAGAAACCTAGTTCAGACGTATCGTATAACGGTGTTTGTCGAAACATTTCAGGCTTAGAAAAGCGATTCTGATAGCTTTTGTCCGGCTGAGATGATGTACAGCTTTTGTAAAGGAACTTCATCATCATCATCATATCAGCCAACAGACAGAGGCTTCCCCCTTGGACCTCCATATGTCCCGGTTAGAAGCGACCTGTATCCAACGTCTCCCGGCGAACTTCATAGGTCATCTGTCTATCTTGTGCGTGGACGTCCTACGCTGCGTTTGCCAAGCCGTGGTCTCCACCCGAGCACTTTTCGACCCCATCGGCCATCTGCTTTGCGTGCAAAGTGGCTTACCCATTGTCACTTCAGCTTGCTAATCCGCAGGGCTATGTCGGTGACTTTACTCGTAGTTCGTCTACGGATCTCCTCATTTCTGATTCGATCACGTAGAGAAACTCCGAGCATAGCCGTCTCCATAGCTCGGCATAGCATAGGAACTTGATATATATGATGAATATATGATGATCTTAGCACAGATTATAGAATAGTTCTTAAGAACAGATATTTATTTCTCATTGGAAAAGCGAATACAAACCGTTTGAACACCACGAAAAAACAATTGGCGCTCGGCCCCCTAGCCCCAAACGGTGGGGGGGCCTACGATTAGAAATACGAGTATTATACTATGTAGTGGTTCGCCCTGAACCTGAACTCGCGACCCCTATATCTCGGCGACACCTTGTCCGATTTGGATCATATTCGAACTTAAAAATTCTATTTATCACACCTAACCACCTGCCAAATTTGACGAGGATCCGATCAACGATACTCGAGTTATCGTCGAACAAACATACATACAAACGACGGAGTGTCCAAGTATATAGGGAGGACTCACTCGATAAAAAGATTCATACGTATCGACCACCTCCTTATTTTTGAAAGACTGCTTAAAATATGTTTTGAAGTCCAAGTTTTAATTCCAGATGCACAGTTGCGAGACGCTGCCGGCGCCACCGGCCACCGGGACGAACCTGCTGCTGCAGCTGGGGCGCCTCATCATCCGCGCCCGCAGCGCCAGCCCCACCCCCCGCGCCCCGCACGACCGCCTGCTGCACGCGAAGCTGCTCGCGGCCAACCCTAGCACCAGCCACCAGGTATGTCCCGAACCTGCAGCTAGGGCGCCTCAATCGCGTCCGCAGCGCCAGCATAGTTTTTGTGATACTACCTTTTTCACTTCTCTTGCTCGAAAAGTTCGCCTTTGTGTCGTGGCCAGGCGACACAAAATCGCTTTTCATGCACTAGGGCATAAAGTAACATCGCAGGTGGAGCGCGCTCGCCGCTATCTCGCTCCCCACGCACCCGGCCGCCTGCAGGCGGCCGGGTGCGTGGGGAGAACCCAAGCGCGCGAGGATAGATGTCACATTTTCAACGATTTAAAGTGATATAAAACCTAATATTTTCCTTACAATCGAAGTGAAAAGCATAGTGTATACCTCGGGCATAAATACCCATTTTATCCTCGACTACTATATTGGTCCTCGTTACACTCGGACCAATAAATAACCTCGTCTAAATTGGGTTACTTTATGCTCTTGATATACAATCTACTATTGAAAGAGATTACTCCAAACTTGTTATCGGAACCAGAAGTAACCCAAAAACAAAATAACAGTTAATGATTGTGGTTTCCAGGTGGTGACCCAGCCAAAACCCGACAAGGAAGAGCCAAAACCCGGGGTCGAGGCGTCTCTCAACAATCACGTGCACGCACTATGGAACGACCAGATACCGATCTGCATCGAGGTTGGTACCACCCTGGGATCTATATCGAAGTCTTTAATGTATTTTATCCAATTTTAGCATTCCATAATACTGTTTGTCATAATGATAATTTCTAGCAGCGGTTTGGATCTGTCTGAAGTCCTAACGTAACCTAAACGAATTTTCTAACAGTGATTCGGTTCTGTATGACGTCGTTTTTGGGTAATAATTAGAATATAGAAAATAATCGTTATAACAACTGATATTTAAGGATTATGGTCATAAGGACAAAACAGTTAGGGCAAGTAATTTACTGACAGGCTCCTCATCTCTTTTCATCTAAATCGGTCCCTAATTGCTGACGGTGCCTGACTCCGCGTTCGATTATTTCTGGCAGCTCTCCACTTCCCTGTTTTGTGAAAAACTTTGCCCAGTGTAATGTCCATTTATCAATGTGACGCCATCGACTGAGATCTCTGACAAGTGTGCTTTCGAGACGATAGCGACTGCGCGATTCGAAAGTATTTGCAACTCGCTTCCACCAGTTAAGAACACCGGATACAGATATGCACACACAGAAAGACACTTCAACAAACCTGAGAATCCTGATAAAACCCAAAATCGCTGGCGTCTCACAAATCACATAGAGCACTCAAGATTGGCCCATAATCTGTCAGGTACCAGGTACTATAGCGTGTACATTAGATAACTAACAGACCGGCAAATACCAAAACAAGTTAACCCCGTATTAAAAGCCAACATAGTGTTGTAAGCCCCGTGAGGCGAGCGTGCAGCGGATAGCGCGACGGGTCAGGAAGGGTCTATGACGTCCATGTGCTTTGTGCAGCGTGCACTCAGGACGCTCACATACATTTGCTTGTGTTTAACATGAACGCCACGCTGCCCGCCTCGCCGCACGCTCCGCTCGTGCGGCTACTCACGTAACTTACGCCTTATACTTATTTAATTTACAGGTATTCTGTTCTCAGTCATTGTAACCAATGGGCGTTAGTCTATTATTACCACTTAGGTGAAAGTGAGCCTCAGAATAATGGCTGATGCCGGATACAAGTAGTTATTTTTTTTCACACAGCGCGTGTATGTATGCAGTCTAGTTTACTGTCAATTAAAACACGCGTTAAATTAGCTCGTAAATAGAGACTATTAAGTACCTATACGGAAGTATCATCGTTTGATATCTCTAGCGTACATACGAGGATGCGCAATGAAATTTTATTTTGATTTGTGGGATGTCCACTATTATATGGATTTCTAGGTACGAATATATATTACTTAAGGTATAATGAACATATTTATTTTTTCAGTTTCTTCAATGACATAATTAAAAATTTGTCATAACTCATAATACAAAAACAAAATTTTTGTATTGGAGAGAAAAGTTACGTTTTCATCCCTATTATTGACCCCCCGATAAGGGGGATTTGATTTGAATCCGTTGCTTCTGATCTCTTTTCTATGGACATGTTTTATCGACGGGTTGAACTGAAAGCTGTAATTTTTTCGCAGATGTTTATAGTTTTATGTATGGTTTTCAGGTGCTTCTGGCCCCAGACTGCCCCGACTGCTACCAGGCGATCAGCCGCATTGAGGAGGACTCCTCGTACGACAAACTGCACAGCCATCAGCGCGCGTTGCTCCTCGAGCGTTGGAGTATGCGTGCGCTAGTCACCAAGTATGTTGTCCCAGTACTTAAAACTTACAATTTTATTGTTAAATGTTTGGATATACTTAACTTCATAAACTTAAACTTGGAGGGAATGCAAATGCCTCGCAAATGTGATGAAAAGCATACTTAAACGTATTGAAGCTCTATTATGCCCCATGGGCTAAATTAATTTTTATAGTAATTTACGCACATCTGGTCCCCGGGGGGCTCGGCGCCCCACGCCGCACGGTGCCGCCACTCATCCCGGTGTACTGTGGATGTGCGACTACAGTACCGCTAATAATTATTGTCTGCCTAGTTCCTTTCCTTGCAAATGAAATCATTGTATGTATCACAGGTGGCATAAGGATTAAAAACTCGAGTCATCGCAGGTGGAGGGCTTGGTACACAGTGTGCTATTCCTTCTCTTATGGGACAATTTATTCAAAAAGAAGAATACTTGGCCGAAATAATTTATTAATTAAAATTTGTCATAATCTGCAGGGCCCACGAATCCCCGGCGTTCATAACATCGCAATGGCTCCTCAACGCGGTTCGCTCGCAGCTCCACTTCTCGCAGCTGTCCGCCTGGCTGGCCAGGCTCAAGGGCAGCGGCAAGCCGGAAGAACCCGGGGAGCGCAGGTTAGTTAATCAATTTAGATAATACAACCACCTACGTTTAGTTTAGAAACATTTCGTGTATACATATAACGCTGGAGCGTGCACATACCAAATGGCATGCACGCGAACTTCAATGAGCCAAAGAGCGTTAAAAAGTCCTCTTCGATTACATTTTGAGCTTATCATATAATTATTTTTGATCACTTTTATGCAGAGGTATAGTAGCCTACTTAATCTTAAGGACCTTAAAAAACATATTGCATGATTTTGTAAAAACTATCTTATAGTGTCAATGTTTTGTGTTCCCAGGCGAAAACTAAGCCGCGAGAAGTGCAACTACAAAAAACTCGAATCGAACTGCGACGAGGACGTCGACGAACCACGCAAACTGAACATCGTCTACTCCATCAAGATACCCGGCGAGAGCTACAAAATGGCCGAGTTCAGCAAACCTCCCACCGACCACACCTTCCCCATCACTGACATCGGCAACAACGTGTACCTGAAGGTCACCCTCCAGAGCCTGCCAAGGATCGACGAGGTGCCCGTGGTCAAGTGCACCTGCCCTCCTAAACGACGCGCCAGCAAAGAGGTACCCGTCACTCTACACGAGGAGCTAGTCGGGAAGCTAAATGATCTCACTCTGGGACCGCGAGGTTCCAAGTTCTCACCAGACTTAGATGTAATTAACTCTAACACGGGTCCGCCGAGTCGCCGCTTGTCCATCATATCTACGCCCGCTTCCACGGAGTATCTCTATTCTGTCACTCCTGAGAAAAAGGTGGTCGACGACAGGATGCACACGACTTGCAGCGAAAACGGGAAGCACAAGTGCGAATGCGACGAATCCGACGGCAATCATAGATCTTCCACTAGTTTAAGTCAGGAACCGAAGAAGTTAGACGAGAGGCGGTTGAAAGAGATAGCCAAATATAAACGGCGATTGAGGAAAGAGAGCAAGCTCAAAAAACTCTGCGACAGCACGTCGTCTGAAGGCGACGGGCTGCAAAAGTCGAAGGAAACTCACACGTCCATTCCAATCCTGCAAGCGGCGAGATTCGACAGATTCCGAGCTATCGGTTGCTATAGAAACCAGACATACTTGACGCTGCCGGCTAGCAGGATGGAAACTAAGTCCCCATTCGTCGAAACTGATAGTTTGGCACCAGCAGAGTTCAAAAAGACCAATACGGTCGCTACACAAACTGACGTAGTCACTTGCGCGTGTGGCGGCCCATTAGTGGACAGGTGTGAGGGTTGTATAGACAGAGGAATGGTCCGATCTGAAGCTAATTATAATCTAGCTTCGATAGACCAGTCCGAAGTGTTGCTCGATGCTATAAATCGGTGCAAAGACGAGACCGGAGCTCGACGGAAATACGAAGAAGATAATATTAATAAATCGCTAAAAAAGCATAAATGTGATAATTATAATATAAAGTGTGATATAAGTAGAGATAGTATTAGTTTTAATGGAGCAGAAGAACAGGTTGTAAAGAGACCTAAATTAAGAAGGATTTTCCCGATAGTTGACAAAATTGACAAGATTGTCTCGGATAGAGCACAAACCCAAGACAAAGACATAGAGGAGCTGCACCTAAAAGACGACGACACAGTATTCTCAAAACCAAAAGAATCTAAACGGCAAAAAACGTTTTCTATAAACGATGACGACTACGTGTTTTACGAGAAGTGTGATTACGGGACTTTTGACAGGAGTGAGGTGGAGTCTCCTAGTGAGGGCGAACAGAATGGCTTCGTATACCCGGATCCTAAGAAATCTTATTCGGAGAACCAGGTGCCTTCACCTACGGAGATGGAAAGATTTCGATGGCGTTTCGACTCTGCAGCGTCGATGGTGTTCCATACTAAGACTGGGTTGCCGTTGACGTCCAGCCCAGCACCTTTAAGGAGAGGGAATAACTGTTTTGACTTCGATGATTCTATCAATGGGATCTCTGGGATTAAAAGGTAAATAATGATCGTTTTAGATTTTAATTAGGTTTAATCTTATTTTTTTCACTATAGTGACATATTATAAAGTGTCGTTGGATTGTAAAAGGGAATTGGGAATTAATTCATTCATAAATAGGGTATGAAAAGGCTTTGGTTCATGTGAAAATTACAAATGGGAAGGATTATTAACTTCTTTGTTCTTCCTAGCATAGTTTTCCTTTCGTGTTATGCTACGTTTGAAGGAGTCTGGGGTCCATTTTGGCAACTAATTTTGAGATTCGGCGTAGGCGTTAGTTTATAAAAGCAATTGCTTTATTGAGATTCTGGTTTCCTTACGATGGTTTATTGTACCGAGATATTGGTAAATATGGTATGATATTTCGCATATAAATTCCGAAAATTTTATTGGAATGAGTCAGTAGGATTTGACCCACGATTTTTGGTTTGAAAGTCGAACGTTTTATTGCTGGGCTACGAACACTTCCAACGTCAAAGGGATTATTAAAAGCATAAAAATTGTAGTGTGTAATTGTAATAAGTCACTGTCAATGATAGAACTCGAACTGAATTAATAAACAGCAAAGTTATTATTTAGGGCTAAAGTATTCCGGAATATTGTGGTACGTAATATTAATTTCTTTTTGTAGTCCAGCACTTTTATTTGTCAATTAGATAACTGACAGCGATATTTAAAAAGTATACATTATTACGTTGTCTATGGTATTCCATAAGAACACTGCTTCTATGTATTTTCATAGAATATATGAGTACTGTTGTTGTTTTTTTTCAATTTTTGTAGTGGGCACAACATCTTTCCTATTCTGTCACGTCTCTAGATTTTGCTTTTTTAGCTGTCGTAGAAAAAGTAGGGTATGCAACAGCTCATAATTGGTTCTTATAGAACTTTCGGGTCTATTATTACACTAAGAACGCTTGTTATATCACTGTTGCATAAATTACTATTGGTGTGTTTGACCTGATTGGATTCCTATAATTTTGCGAACCATGTCGTCATAAAAGGAAGAAATAAAACTATAATATGTCTATTCTTCTTTTAGAGTGGGTAGTACTAGCGAAATAAAGATAGATTGTTTCTGCTTAGAAGAGATATGGGCAAAGTATATAGTTGTAAGTTATCTTCACAGCGCACTGTTCCACCCGATCTCGCCGGTGTCTCCCTCGCCGGCGTCGCCCGGCGCCGGCCCCGCGCCGGACGTGGCCGCGGCGGCCGCGCCCGAGCCGGCGCCGGCGCCGGAGCCGCAGCCTGCGCCTGCGCCGGCGCCGCGACCGCTGAAGGAGCCCGGCACGCCTAAACTGAGGATTGGACCGAGTGCGGGATTATTAGGTATGTTTTAATCTCTAACTAACATTACTCTAAGTATTTTCACTACTATTTTTAATATAAATGAAATAAAATAATTGTAACCTTGACTAACCTCACCACGCTGACAAATAGGTATGACAATTACTAAAATAACTAAATTTCGAGCGTCCATTTTCTACAAAAACCGCTCTTCATCGCAGACTGTGTACTTATTTAATAATCAAACGAACTTACCTGTGAAGTTTGATTGGAATTATACGAGTATCCAAATCGAAGATTACATATATTTACTAGCAGCAGTACACGGTTATGTGCTGTCCTTGTCACACATTTAGAGTTATAATATTATTCAAAAAAACTGTTCTCGCTCTCGCCCGCCGGGTAATTAGGCACGGCAGCGCTCCCAGCGGCGTGGTTTATCATTATTTTAGAGCACAATATATTTTTGTGTTAGGACCAGAGACTATTTTATTTTAATTTTTAGGGTCTGGGAGGGTGGGAGTATGTAATCTTCGATTTGGATACTCGTATAATTCCAATCAAACTTCACAGGTAAGTTCGTTTGATTATTAATTATACTTCGTATCCAAATCGAAGATTACATATATTTACTAGCAGATGTTTAGAGAATTGTAATACTACACATAAGTAGGAAAAATAAAATAAAATATCGAAGTCAAATCCGTACGCTCCTATGGGTTCCTGATAATTAGCTTCATACATGAGTGCCTAATAAAATAAAACGGTACTATTATGTAAATATTATATGAATATTTTTATTAGATTGGATTTATGCATGACATGCTGTGCGTGTACAAGTGAGGAACGACATTAATAAAGAATGAAATTACTTTCAATAACCTTTTAGGTGAAACAAAACACTGGAGTGTGTATTATCGTCGATATAATTTTAACATTACTTGAATATACCTGCTTTAAATTATACTTCGTTCATTTAATTGAACTCTACTGACGAATCTCTGCATAGTGATTGTATACTTTAGATATGCCTGTATTTCATATCGAAGTAAAAAAGGAAGACAAAAACAAGTTGTATAATTAGTAAAACAAGCTATCAGTAGTTTCTTCATTGCAAGATTAGTACTAAAGAAATCTTGTTATAAAATATACATACAGATTTATACTGAGACCAAACTATAATTCAAGTGGTTGGTAATGGTTAATACGGTAAGTTTTTCCTTTTTGAGTAGAACGTTGTAATAAAAAAGTGGCAGGTGTCTTCGATTCTACTGTAGGATAACGAAATATTGACCAGTACGCTACAGCAGCAAGAGAATTACTATTTTTGTAAATAATTGTTATAATAAAGAACAGACACGTGGAGTATTTTTATATTTTGATAATCGGAATGCTACTATTGAAAAGAAGTCTCATCATGGTAAAAACAACCTGATGGAGTAAAATTTTATTACATTCTACACAATTCCTGTAGAATATGTAATACGAGACGCCGTTAATGCGGAGCAAAGTTGTACGATCCTCAACACGATTTTATTAATGTAAATAAACTCAACGCTGTTAATGCGAAGCAATGTTGTACAATCATCAACAAAATTGATGTAGAGTAACTCAACGCTGTTGAAGCGGAGCAAAGATCTACAATCCTGGACACAATTAATGTGGAGAAACTCAACGCTGTTAAAGCGGAACAAAGTTCTACAATCCTCGACACAATGAATGTGGAGAGATTCAACGCTGTTAAAGCGGAGCAAGTTCTACAATCCTCGACACAATTAATGTGGAGTACCTGAACGCTGTTAAAGTGGAGCAAAGTTCGACAACCCTTGACACAATTAATGTGGAGTACCTCAACGCTGTTAAAGCGGAGCAAAGTTCTAGAATCCTCGACACAATTAATGTGGAGTACCTCAACGCTGTTAAAGCGGAGCAAAGTTCTAGAATCCTCGACACAATTAATGTGGAGTACTTCAACGCTGTTAAAGCGGAGCAGAGTTCTAGAATCCTCGACACAATTAATGTGGAGCACCTCAACGCTGTTAAAGCGGAGCAAAGTTCTAGAATCCTCGACACAATTAATGTGGAGTACCTCAACGCTGTTAAAGCGGAGCAAAGTTCTAGAATCCTCTAAACAATTAATGTGGAGTACCTCAACGCTGTTAAAGCGGAGCAAAGTTCTAGAATCCTCGACACAATTAATGTGGAGTACCTCAACGCTGTTAAAGCGGAGCAAAGTTCTAGAATCCTCGACACAATTAATGTGGAGCACCTCAACGCTGTTAAAGCGGAGCAAAGTTCTAGAATCCTCCACACAATTAATGTGGAGTACCTCAACGCTGTTAAAGCGGAGCAAAGTTCTAGAATCCTCGACACAATTAATGTGGAGCACCTCAACGCTGTTAAAGCGGAGCAAAGTTCTAGAATCCTCGACACATTTAATGTGGAGTACCTCAACGCTGTTAAAGCGGAGCAAAGTTCTAGAATCCTCGACACAATTAATGTGGAGTACCTCAACGCTGTTAAAGCGGAGCAAAGTTCTAGAATCCTCGACACAATTAATGTGGAGTACCTCAACGCTGTTAAAGCGGAGCAAAGTTCTGGAATCCTCGACACAATTAATGTGGAGTACCTCAACGCTGCTAAAGTGGACGATCCTTGACATAATTAATGTGTTAAAGCTCAACGCTGTTAAAGCAAGCTTATTTGACACAATTTTTGTGGCATAATTGTTGAAACGGAGCAAAATTATACAAATTTACACGCGATTTATGTCACGTAACTCGGCGCTGTTAAAGCGGAGCAGCGTAGGGTATTTAATAAGATTAAGCCTATTTCATCGATATAGCCTACGAAAAAATATATATTTTCGTTTCGTATATATATATATTGATATATATATATATTATGAAGTTTCTCTAGGAAACTATAAATCAAAATTTAAGTCGTTGTTTGTATTACTTCAGTATATATCGGTTCATCCTTTCAATAAACAGGAATATTAGTTTCGTGATAATTCAATTGGGTTAAAACCATTTACTCTCCAATGAGGTTTTTGTTAGCAAACTCACTCAGCTTCGTAAAATTATTCCGTTTTGGTTACCACCTTCCTAAACGGTGAGGTTTTAATAGTAGGTACGTACGACCATATTAATATCCGACTTAATTTTCATTAAGTCGTGTTGAGTCCTATTATCGTAAAGGTATCATCTACAATTTTATATGTAGGTATCATAAAAATGTGATCCACAACATTCACTACCTACATATACAAATTACAATACTTCTATTATAATATGTATATGTAAAAAATCATATGATTTATATAATTTCATGCATTGCATTGCATTGTAATTCGTTTTTACTAACCGCAACAATTTGCAAGACTGCGCCGTCAGATATTGGTTCAAATTCCGGAACCAAACTATCCTTGTTTCGTGATGGGGATACGTAAAGTTGATAAAGAAAATCAGTAAGTATAGGTATTATTGTTATAGGGGAAACTGTTGAACCTTGGACATAGTTTTACTTCGGACAATTGGCAATATTTCTACCTTGCCAGGGTAATTAAAATATTTTATTTACTTTATTTGTAACTTTATTTGATAACAAATAAAATCAACTATCAACGAAACTTGAGGGCCGGTAGTATCTCGAGAAAAATAATTAAATATGAATCGTGTCATGAAAAGTTGGAATTTAGAACTCTACATCAAGGCTGATCATTTCATGTTTTGCTACCAGACAAAAAACTTTTATATATTAGGTTAATGTCAAGATAATTAGCTACTCGATGGTAGAATAGGTTCAGCCTAATCTTAATTGGAAGTGCTAATACGAAGCTTACTTGTCCAAAAAGTTATTTTGTTGTACCTCGGACACCAAGAATATGTTGTACCTTGGCCCCTACCTAACTTGTACTGCATATTTTTTTTTTAACTAAATGTTTTATATTTACTGTATATCTAATTCTTGGTTACCTGCGTTTTAAGTTATCAAGTAATCAATCTTAAAAAAAGTTCGAAAATTGTTTTAGGCAAAAATAAAATATGACAATTGCCGATTAATTTTTCTAAGATAATTTGTACTAGAAAACTTTATTAAATGGCATAAATATGCTAAAAATAGATATAATTTTATAAATAATATCTGATAATTTTATAAATATAATATTTTTAATAAAAAAATATCGTGTCCGAGGTACAACAGGATATGTCCAAGGAACATCAGGGGTGTTGTTCCTTGGACACTTTTCCCTTTTTTTTTCGTCGACGTAGCCTATCAAAATAGACATACCAATCCTTTTATTTCGTATTATATTCGATAGTTTATTAATCTATCTTATGGAATTCGGATAAATAACAGTTCTGCGGTTATTCATTAATTTTCTAAAAATCATAAAAGAAAAAACTGACCGAGGTAGAACAGGTTCCCCTACATAAAACCACAAAAAACTTTAACTATTTTGTGTCTTTAACCAGTTTTCTCGTTATTCGCTTCGAGCATGCAGGAAAGCGATTGAACACCTTTTAGGTGTGCAATTTGTTAACGAACCACCAATCATAATATACTAACCTGTAATGTCCGCATATTATGTAGGTATTGTATTTTGTAAATTTTTACATAAACCAAAATATCATATTTTTGACCTGGTTATATCGTTGTATATTGAACGGTTTACGGTATCTAAAATATGAGGGAAAAAAATAATAACCTCTTTCGAGTCTGAACAAAACATGAAAGTTATTCTTTACCTTAAATAACTTACCTATACTCAAAGAACATAAATTATCCTTCTTTAATCGTATAGACACTAGGTCGCAAATTAAACCCCTGCAGCGGCTACAGCAAGCATTCGCGCTATTTAGCGGAACAGGGTAATACGGCACTGCCGCTGCGGTTACACTTCCCTTTAGTTTGGAGCCTTAACTGACTCAAAATCGCAATATCATAGTATTTTGACTTCATTAAAACATGATCAAGATTATATATTTCGACTCATTAAAGTAGTATTTCCTTGATAGAACCTGAAATAGGCTTACTCGTAAATAGGAACGTTTCTCTGCAACAACATTATGATGATAATTATTGATTGTAGTCATTGTTACTTATTTCAGCGAGCTCATGATTCTTTATAAGCGAGTATATTTTATGACAGTTCATATAAATGAAGTAGGTAGACGACGTACAAGAAGCGCTATAAGTATGTGTACTTCTTAGCTGACAAATCGGGGCTGTCTTTCACGAATAATACAAGACAAACATGAAGAATTGAAGAGGTCATACCTCCCTTTTAGGGATAAAATGGGGAACCTCTAAAATACCTATATTGTCCCGAAGGCTCGACGATATTCGGAACGGCAACATCCGGATCATAAGCTAGCTTTTATTAACAAAACTATAGATAAATGAGGGAACGTCTATGGCTATTTTACTTTAAATTACTTTTAGATGCCATTTTGTTAACCGAATTTACTACAATTTGTGAAATTCATGTCGACTTTCATAATTTTTTAGCATTGCATACTTCAATACTTATTACTATAATTATCTCAGAACTCTGGATTGAGATTACATTTGTTTTCGTTAAATACCAGGGTTAGAAGTAAGTGGCTAACCCTCGAGTATGGCGTGTGGCGCAATTTTTAGTATACGGTCTGGTACACAAACCTGATACGAATTATAACGCGTAAATACTATAACGCGTAAATACATAACGAACCTTAAAGTTCTCTTAATTAGGTTTAAATTTGTATGTTAATCTACGAACAATAACCCGTACTTTAACATGTACTTATACTTATATTACTTAGAAAAAAGGTAGATGTAAAAGCATTATTTCGAACAAAGTAAATATTCCTTGATCTATTCTTTTAGTTATTATATGATTAATACACCACACTAACATTCGTTTTTAAATTGTAATCTACCACACATATATTGAAAGCAAAATCAAACATTTGGACAAAATCACTTTCCGAAAGAAGATTCGTTAAACGGCAACTAGGCCGCGGTTTTATTCTGTAATTTGAATTCATCGTTCTGAAGATGTGTAAAATCACTCACCCTAATCCTTCAATCTGAAATAGATATACACTAAAACACTATTTTTGCGAGAAAATACGTGTGACTCAGACAAACACAAAAACATGTAATGATAAACCACGCCGCTGGGAGCACTGCCGTGCCTAATTACCCGGCGGGCGAGAGCGAGAACAGTTTTTTTGAATAATATTATAACTCTAAATGTGTGACAAGGACAGCACATAACCGTGTACTGCTGCTAGTAAATATATGTAATCTTCGATTTGGATACGAAGTATAATTGCCACCATCACAAGAATTAAAATAAACCGTAATATATCAATAAATAAATAATATCTTATCTTATCTATCATAAAATGTAATGGGAGAAGAGCATCCTTTGTATCTTAGAGGGCCTCCCCTACGAGTGTAACTAACTCGTACATATATAGCTCACTTTCTTAGTCCCTCCAAGAATATACTAAACGGATCTATATCGGAATCCCTAAAATATTTATCCTATTTTTGCGTTCCCTAATATTGTTACATAATGATCATTTGTCCTAAACTCATATGTCCTAATATTATTTTCCCTAACATCGTTTTAACCTACTTTTCTAGATTCGACTTTGTGTGGGGTCACGGTTCTAACCTTTTTTTTTTGTTGACCCAGGGGAAATCCGTTTTGGATCCTACTGGCCCGGGAGAAAGCCGAGTGGGTATGTCCGACTCTCACGGACTAAAACCCCTGGGGTGTTCTGCCATGCGCTTTGTGGACGGGGTTTCGGGGACGGTATTGCACATCCGAACATGGTTCTAGCCTAACCTAACCGACTTTTCTAACAGCGATTCGGTTCTGCGGTGTGAAGTGAAGTAATTTTTCAAAGTAATAATTCGATTATGGCAAATAACCGTTAGGACAATTGATCTTTAGGGATTATGATAATTAGGACAAACGATATTATGGGTGGCCAAGGAACCCGTACTAAACTATGAATGATGTCAACAGGCAGCTTCGAGGAGTCGGCCCTGAAGGGCCGCCTGGAGCCGGTGGCCACCGTGCAGGGCTTCACGGCCGAGCTGGGCGCGTCCGGGGCCTTCTGCCCGCCGCACCGCCGCCTGCCCGTCACCGTGTTCTTCTACGCGCCGGGCGGGACCAACGCGCCCTACATGGTAACTCTCGACATAGTTTTGATTTTTATGGCTGATGGGTCACGTAAGAGAAAGTCCAGACAGCATTCTGAAGGTGATTGTGGACAGATTTAGCTGCCCCATAATATAGCATTGGGTGGAGTAGGTCAGGTGTGTTTTGACTTGTGTCAAGTAGGTTCAATAGTGTATGGACGCTCGGGTCTGAAATAAAGATATATTTAATTTATCGAAATTAGCAAAAACTTACGAGAAAATGTATTGGAAAGTAAAATGCCTTAGGAGGGCGGAACAATAGCATTTTCCATCATCATAGGTTAATATTGACCAGAGTGCGTGAGGTTTTCTCGAACTAGGTCGGTTTTCATATTCTTTTCTAATTTATTTTAATCCGATTTTCATCAAAATTAGTAATAAATTAAAAAAAATAGTCGTTTTATTCATTTAAATTTTTTACATCAACGTTTCTCTTCTAGGGTCACATAAACCTGGGCCCTTCAGGCTACCGCGTCCCGCGCTCGGGCACCATCCAGGTGTCGCTGTTCAACCCGCACGGCACCCTCGTCAAGATGTTCGTGGTGCTGTACGAGCTGACCGGCATGCCCCCTCTCGCTCGCACGTTCCTGCGCCAGCGCACGCTGTACATGCCGGCCCGCGCGCCCGCCCCCCGCCCCGACACGCACCACAAGTGGCTGCGGTACCTCATACATCTCAGGTGAGTGTCCGTAGACTATAGGACCGGCTATCACCTCTCGCTCGCACGTTCCTGCGCCAGCGCACGCTGTACATGCCGGCCCGCGCGCCCGCCCCCCGCCCCGACACGCACCACAAGTGGCTGCGGTACCTCATACATCTCAGGTGAGTGTCCGTAGACTATAGGATCGGCTAAGCCAACCCAGTATCGTGATTAATATTAAAAGTGAAATTAAACACTTTAGAACGGATTAATCGCGTTTATTAACACCATGATCCTACGTTTCGAGCCCTTTACAGCACTCGTTTTCACAGGGTTAAGATGATGACTGAGAGAATCTTAACCCTGTGAAAACGAGTGCTGTAAAGGGCTCGAAACGTAGGATCATGGTGTTAATAAACGCGATTAATCCGTTCTAAAGTGTTTAATTTCAATGAATAACAATCGCGGTAACAGAAGACAATATTAATATTAAAAGTGATTAATAGTAGTCAAAACCAGTCGCCACCTTGAATTGTATTAATTTAAAGTCGTGTTGAAATCAGTCTTACTCTTTATTATACATTATTTCTCGGGTTAAAGATATTTATTATTCGCAAAAGATTTTTTTTTCTATTTGCCTTAAAAACGCTTTATTTCATAACACCATTTTCTTTCCCACAGATTCATGACCTCAAAATCCGGCAAATTGTACCTCCACACAGACATACGTATAATAGTCTCAAGAAAAGCTGACTTAGACACGGCCACTGCGCACTCTGCCATCTTCCGTCCCATCCCGAACAACGAACCGACCAATGAGGACTCAGAGATATCTGCCAATGAGAAGCCAGAGTATTCCTCCAATAACAAGCCAGAGATTTCAGCCAATAGCAGCCCGATCTCGACTAGAACGCCGAATAGAGTATTCGGAGGCTGCAGCGAGTATGACTCGGAAATAAGGGAGTTAGCTCACGAAAATCAAAATGGAGTCTCGTATGAATTAAGGAGCTTCACCTATGCCCCCGAGAACCCTAGGTTCTCGCCCCGATAGTATTGGGGCAAGATATTTTATCTGTTACTTAGTGCCTGTGGTAAATATTGAGCCGAATGTGTTTATGTACGGAGTAATGAGAAAATATATTTTTTGGTTTTTATAACTGGTTGTTTCATTGGTTTTATAACCAGGGATCGTACATTTTGAATGAATGAATGAATGAATGAATGATGATTTATTTGAAACACACAACACAACGATGTTACAACTTGCTTAAAACTAGTTAGGAATGTATATAAAATTCAATAATAATTAATTTTAATTTGTAGCAATTTCTAAAAAAATCTAGGGAGATGATGAATTAAAGTACATATTACTGTTGCTGTTATTAACTCTAATTAGCTATCCCAGCTAGAATAGGGCATACAATGCTGCACCAAAATTGCTATAATTTTTACGATCACTATTTATAATAGTCATACAAATATTATAAGTAATAGGTAACCCACTTATTCATAAAACTTGGCACACGTACTAAACTCGTTCGTCAAACTTCGCTCTCAGGTAAGTAAGTACGGATAAAGGTAGAATTAAAAAGTGGCAACATCGTGTCGTCCCTTTCAAATCAATATACATATACCTATGTGAGAAAACGGGACGACACTAGAATGTTGCCACTTTTTAATCTCTACGTTTTTCTGCCGCCCTGTACATGGAATAAACTATGGAATGAATTGTTCAGTGGGATTATTTTGCGTCTCGATGTAGCCTGCAGCACAAACTATATATTTAGCAATGCGACTTGTCATGAATATCGTTAATTATATTTTTCGACTCAGAAGCTTGAAAAGACTTACTATGTTAGTGAGCAAAACTTGATGTTGCTCACTTGGAAAAAGACCTTAAAAATGTAGAGGTCAATGATAAGTTCATGCGGGAATAAATACAAATACTTAGGCTCGATTAGCTTTTCATATCCCAAACGAAAATGAAGTCCATTTTCTTTTATCTTTTACTGTTTCTGAGATATAACCGTCGAAAATATCGAAATGTAAAACTTAGCTATTTCAGTTTATCAGGCGCTGATTCGGATTTAATTTACCATGGAAAGTGAATAATGCGGGTCGCACTTGAACGTTTCGAAAATGGATCCGATATAGATCCGAGATAGTGATTCTAATTTAAAATCTTGAGCACAGTGCACGAAATTGGCACTCATAGCAAATACGAACTTTGCTCTCTTGCTGTACAAATAACTAGTTATTGTTTTTTTGTGTAAGTTTAGAGTGTTTAATGATCCCATTTGACAAATGTCTTAACACATTTAGCTAACGACCCGACTGTCGGGGTCACTGTCAGTAGGCTCTTTTCGCTACATAGCGGGGAAGGAATCTATGAGTAAATAAAAATACAGAGTTCAAGTACAAAATATTTAATAATCGTTGCATATCATCAAATAAATAAATACACACATACATTATGGCGGCAACTTAAATAACACTTACTTTACAATAAATACTTAAAATACTGATAAATTTAGAAAATAATGCAAAGTTTCATCAAAGTTTCTTAAATGTCTTAAATAAATGTCTTCATCAAATTTTCTAAATGTAAAAAAAAAACATTGCGACCGTGGCTCCGTCATTGACATTAGTAGTATGTAGGGTTGTATTGGGGTAATTTAAAATGTCAAAAAATGCAGGGTAATTTCGAAATGAGCTTAAGATGATGGGATTATGGGTGATCTTCCTGCTATATTCGAAATTACCCTACTTACGAAATTATCCGAATACAACTTAATATAAAAATGTCCCCTGAAAGTTCACATAGAGTTGTCGTCGCTTGCACGTCGCGAACAGATATAATTGACAATTGAAATTAGGAAACTTTGCTGTTTTCGAAAACCTAGTAAAGCAATAATACCTAGCCGTTATTAAATATAAAAATACACTATAGTTAAATAAATAATTAATTCTTGGCAGAATAATTGTTAGCTTCTTAGTTGGTTTCATAAATAAATGCAAACAATCTGTTTATATAGCCTGGCAAACATAATTGCGAAGTAGGTTAAAAAAACACTAAGTACCTATATCTCTCCCTTTTTTCGGACAAGAAATAACAGCGCGAAAAGAGACACTATGAGTCTCTCTGTCGATGCACAAATGAGAACAGACCCTGGCCAAATTATATTAGGTTAAAAAATAAGTATTGTTTATTGTATTAAAGTAATGTGGAAAAAGGTAAGTAAAAATGATAAAAATAAGAAAGATTGTTATGTATAAAAATGACTTTTTATACGAGGTTGTTGTATAAGTTTCATAACTATAAGCAATGATTAGCTATAATATAATTAAAGTAAAAGCATGAATTATAAAAGTTACATTTCTAATGATTCCATAGAATCTACATTATTTTGTACAGTTCCTTAAAGCAAAAATAAATAACTTAAGTCGAAATAAATAACTAAAACTAAAATAAATAAATGGGAGCACATAATTTAAGGTAAACAAATATGAGGCAAGATCGAATGTGTGTTAAAATCGAACGTATCATAGCTTTTGTGTTTGAGATTGCGTCGAAAATTTTCATGTTTTTTGTTTTGTTTTTGTAATTGTATTTTACCATGAACACATTATTTATTTGATTTAATACGTCCTTTACAAAATATTAACAACTTTTTAAGTCATTTTACAGGTTGTTGCAGAAGTACCGAACGATATTAAAAAAACATTGTATCATAAATGCAAGTATATGCAACCATGCATACTTAGTATTTTTTGTTTATTTCGAAATTTTCCACTTGCATCAAACTCAGGGTCATTGACCTTATCAGCTGTTGAAGTATCATTCGGGCTTTAGTAACAACTTGTATAACCAAGTGTAAATAAACTCGTTCTATATTTGGTAAACTCAATTGTTACCTACCAGTAGGTAGTAAGGCAGTAGCCCGTAATCTATATTAGCCCAAGACCCGACCATAATACGTACGGGCAATCCGTCGGAACAGCATAGCGGGTTTGTATTAGGGTTTGCAATTCGAATATTCGAATATTCGAATATTCGAATTATTCGCCATAAATATTATTCGAATACTACAACACTCATTATTCGAATAAAACGAATATTTCGAATAGTGCAGATTTTATTCAGACTTTATTATTTTGAACGAAAACCTGTAATAAAATGCCTGTTTTAATTGTATTTCACTTTAATAACTCCGTGGAAACAGCCCAAATATCGTACTATAATTGTTAAAAGGATTGAGAATTCGGCTACTTGCTACGTAATTTGTTATATAGGTCGTCCCACTAGGGTTATTTAGCACACAACAACATTGTCCTGTAATGAGATAGAAATTTTGAAATTAAGCACTGTTGTTTTTTGTTACAGTGAATTGTAAAATAGACTAAAAAGTTTTTATACCAATAAAAATATATCTAGTAGTATTTTCATTGACACTAACGTTCATTTCATTAATTAACTTTTTTGTAATCAGTACTTTATGTAGCTGTGTGTGAAATCATTCAATTCAACTCTCGTGAAACTACCTATACTGAAATAAACAGAAACCCTAAAAGGTCAATAAGCCAACCATTACCTGTGTGCGTACCATGAGTTGTTTTCGATTGCGACTGCGGCACCACTACTCTGGCAAGAGCGAGATGGATTGTCGAATACCGCAGTTGCAATTGAATACAACCCATGGTAAGCAGTAAGCACACTGCATAAGAAATAGATCCTGCTCTTAGTTTAAAATTTTCGTGCATGCTGTAATAATAAGGCACTGTTATTTCAATGACATGTATATATTGACTTGACTTAATCGGTAAATACTATTTGGTTTTACACAGTACAGTCGGTATGCACCAATTTTTGATTGAGTTTACACTCTCTTCAGACCATATCTTTATCCATATCATATCAGCGATTTATAGTGAACCAATTATTCTACGTCAACTTGAGCTAAGCCGTGTTAAAATTTAATTAGCCGCCTAGGCATTGTTACTTGTTACCATACCATTTTATATTTTGCAGTTTTAACAAGTATCAATACAAAAATTATTCAAATAAAAATATACTTTATTCATTTGCTTAACTCAAACATGTGGATAAGGTTAAGGTTGAAAAGGATCTGAAGTGTTGCGGGTAGTCTGTAGAGAAGTGTTTTACAAAAAAATCCGTAAACCTGATTCTTCCAGATCTTGACTCGCTTGTGCCCATTCAAATCAGAATCACGATCTGATTGAAACTTGATAGTTAAAAAAAAAACACAAAAAATCCTTTCTATTTCGCCACATTTTTGTATGCACTTACTTTGAGCATGGCGTAATGAAAACTTAAATTTTATATGGAAATTTAGGGTCATTTTTTTATTATCAGGATCGAATCAGCTCGTGATTCTGATTTGAATGAGCCCATGAAGGTCCAGATCTGGAAGCATTAGGTGTTCGGGATTTTTTTTGGGAAAAGCTTAGATACCTTAGGAATAGTCAACCAATCGCTCGTTCCTGTAACAATGTTAAAGGATTAAAGCATACCTACATATTTAACAATTAAACTACTTAAAATCATTATTTTGACTTATTTTTCAAAAATATTCGTTTTATTCGTTTTATTCGAATATTCGAATATTGAAAATCGAAGTATTCGTATTATTCGAATACTAAAATTGGACGAATAATGCAAACCCTAGTTTGTATACCATATAAGGTATACCACACATTGACTGGCAGAACTGGCAGATATGCCTGAACGGTTATGGCCGGCTAGACGTTGCTGCGTCTCTTTCGTTTTAGATTTAAAGAAAGGGATGCAACACGAGAATTTTGAGCAGATTTGACAAGTGAATTTGACACAAGAATATGATTTATAACTATACCGTTATTTATATAAATTACCCTATATTGGGTACCCTAGTCTTAAAATCTATAGTGACTGTAGATACCTGTAGGCTCAGTATTTTTGTTGTTTTTGGCTATTGACCCTTTTTAAATAATGCGCTTTTGGGAAATTTCGGATAATGGATAATTTCGTAAGTTTATAACAAAAAAAATTACTAACAGTGGTAATATTTTAAAACTTATTATTTACTTCAATTTTAGCAGATATGTTCTTAGAAGTTTCTTTAGAACACTGTTATTTTATAGGTTCAATTGAAACATCTATAAGGTAGGCCAGGTAAGTCAGTATCTTATTATTTTTACAGTACTAATGGTGCTAGTTTACCGCCCTAGGGCAATAATGAGCACTTTACGTGCCTGCGTGGACTATTCAAAGGGCCGTATGTAGTGTAAAACCTCGTACAATACACGTGCGAAGAGATAGTTCGCAACTCGTGTCGATTTAAAACACTCCCTACGGCCGTGTTTTAATTTATCGAAACTCGTTGCGAATTTCCGCTTTTTCGCCTTTGTATCATACTGTACTATTAATTAAGTGGTTGATTAAAACGTGTAATTTTAGATCATTCATTACGTTGCGGAATTCAACTATTTTTTTACGAAATTATCCCATACACGAAATATGCCACACCTTATACCAAACAAGGTAAAGTTCGGATGCCGAACAACGAATCTACTGGGGCTAGAGGGAGACGCACATAGCCTACACCCGAGTTAGAAGAGGCCGGATATACGACGCTGGCTTCTGCGCTCTGTATGGCGTGTTGGAGGAGTCGACGTCATCCAAATCGGAATCCTGAAAAAAAAAGGAATTATGTTACTCAATATTGTCTTGTTTCCGAGATTGTTGATCATTGAAATTACATACTTTAGAACGGATTAATCGCGTTTATTAACACAATGGACATAAGTTTCGAGCCCTTTACAGCACTCGTTTTCACAGGGTACCATGATGACTGAGAGAATGCGAATTCTCCCCGTCAATCAAAAAAGTTACGTGTGCAAACTAATTACAATACAATAATAAGATTTTAAATAAAACATGATGTTAATAAACGCGATTAATCCGTTCTAAAGTGTTTAATTTCAAATATGTTACTTCTTCTAAAAGTGTAACCTAGGTCCTAGGGTCATTTGTCTTAATGTATTACAATACATAAGACAAATGTCGAAAAATTAAAAATAACATTGTATATTTTAGACTTTTCTGGTAAAATATCTGATATACAGGATGTAATCTTTTGCGTGCTACGAAATTATATATTCTGATTCTGCTTATGATTGCTAACAACTTTTTCCAACTTCGAAAACGACATCTCCGTACAAATTGTGTCAAACTGTGGGAGGTCTATTTTTCTTTTTGGACACTTTTACTATGGAAGGTCGATTTTTCTTCTGCCGAAAAGAAAAATAGCCAATGCCAACTTAGGTCCTTTTCTAGACGAATTAGCCCCCTAACCTGCTAAAGTTGGCTTGGTCGGAATAAATCTCAACAAACTGGTTGGCTGGATGTATCCAAAGCCAAGGAATGCAAAGGTAAAGGGTCGTGGGTTCAGTCCCGGTGAAAGCGCTTTCTCCTGTGATTCCTATCGCGATGAGAGCTAGGTCTTAAGACAATAAGAAATAATAGGCAGTATACAAGGTGTGGCCAGTAAAAGGGACAGATATTTTAACGCAAAGTACATTTGTAATTTAAACGAATACACGTATAAATAATTTGTGTTGGTAATGTATATCTACATAAATGGTTTTATAGCGTCTGGGACCCTATTATTACTGAGATGAGAAGTCGCGGATTCAGATACCGGATTTTACTAACGTACGAAGTATAATTTGATTTTACAAAATATTCTAACTCTCACATTAAAAACCAGAGTAATTCATGTGCGTCCCTCTTTTCCGAGTAAAAAAATAGAGAGGCATATACATTTTTTTTAAATACTGCGGCCTGTGGCTGTCATACTACCATCTGTTAACATTTTTTTATGAATAATGGGAAGGTTAGGTTAGGTTAGTTAGTAACTTACTTCAACAGGTACCATGCTGCGAGACCATGGTCCCCAACCCGGCTCCTCCTCGTGATCGTAGTGGTGTTGGTGCTGTGCGTGCTCATAGTATATAACCTGCAGACAAACAGACAGACAGATTAACGATCGTGCACATACTGAGCCATATACGTCAACTACTTGACGGAGTGTATACAGACAGGGTGACCTCAGCCACTGGACTAACCCTGAAATCCCACATCTTAACTTAATTTTTATTTATTATAACAAAAAATAAGAACAATAGGTTTCAATCAAAAATTATTTCCAATAATCGACAGCAAAAAGAAACATATTGTATATACCATTGGCAGTCTTTTTGCCAATAGCATATTAGTGATACTGTAAATTTTCTTCAATGACATTTGTCAACAATCAAAATCTAATAAGCGGCATACATAAAAAAGATATTAAAAAAGACTATAAAGGTATCAGATATGAGGTATGAATGAAACTATGCTACGAGGATTTATTGCCTCATCAGTTTTAGTTGCAGGCTGCTCCAAAGTAACAAATATAAATTTGTCAATTTCTTCGTAAACACTGCACCGATTGTTATAAAACTTTGTTTACTGGTTCTAAATCTAATTGTAACGCGTGTGTAGGTTTCGGATTTGTCCAATGGCTAAGGATACCCTGTATAAGTAAGTATAAGGCAAAATAGCCGTTCGAGCATTGCCCACAGGAGAGAACCCTTGTGTATTCCGCTAAACGAGTTTACTTTCAGTTGGACAGTAGTGAACAGTTTGGGGGCATGTAATGATTTTTATTATAATATATCTCAATAGAAATGGAGTACCTTTTTATGCGGATAAGGCTTTAAAAAAATCTACCTTTATAGCGCTTAAATTTTGAGTAGGTACTCCACAGGAAAGACCAACATCGTTTAAATATTGAAAATTATCTGTGCATCAAAACATTTTCACACGTAAAATTTCACCCAAAAATATTTCAAATTCATGCCCACCTCACATGCAAGTGACTTACCAAGACTTAATAAACTTAATATAGAACTCTATTGAGGTACAAATAAGGTTCAATTGTGAATACAGGATTTGAGTGATATAGCTTTAGTTTACTAATGCGCAACATGCAAAGATAATTATAGTTTGCTATAAAATGGGAATAAAACCAGTTAGTTTGGCTTCGAAAGTTGACCCCTAAATGAACAAAAGTATATTTAATCGTAGCAAATAGATCTACGTTTAATCCGCGAACACTTCGGCTGTGGAATTAACTCCCTGATGAGTATTTTCCAAGAGTACGGGCAAAAAAGGAATGTGATACACTGAAGTTACACGCGTCCATGGGCCAATTTTCACCACGGTAAAACCGCAGTTTAATAACACTAGACCCTACTCATGGTGTTGTGTTTCTGTTGGTGAGTAAGGTCGCCAGAGCTCCAATCCTCTTGGAGCTCTGGCGACCTTACTCACTGTGTTGTCAGCTGCCCACGGAGCAAAGCTTGCTCCTTTAGCTGTCAACACAGCGAAGCATCCTTTTTTTGAAGGGTCGGCAACGCGCATGTAGCACCCGTGGAGTTGCAGGCGTGCATAGTCTACGGTGACCGCTTACCATCAGGCGGGCTGTATGCTTGTTTGTCACCGTCGTCATATATAAAAAAACGGTGACCAATTTTTATCCAGTGGGTATGATTTTTTGTAGTAGTTTTTACGCATTTCGAGTTTTTTATATATCGAAACCATGGGCTTATTTGAAGAAGCGGTATGCGAGAAGGTTGAGGAAAATTATATACAAGTATGACTAAAGAAAAAGGTGCATTTCACAAGTATGTCCCTTACGGAATGCCCTCTATGGTAGCTACTTCAATGAAATCCGTAAATCTCGGGAAAATACTACCAATGTGTTAGCCAAGACATGAATTAATATTATCAGATACAAAAATTTCTTAGCATTTTAAAAAGTATTACAAGTATCGAATTTGGTAAGGGACGTCTGCGGAATGCCCGTAGAGCGTATTCTATTCACGTTAATTGTTAATTGGCTGAAGTTAAAAACTGTATTAGTGTCAGTGAAAGTAAACCAGTTCGCTTTTCGTCCTGCATGTCTGCGAATCGTAAAATATCCACAGAATTTGAATTAATTTACATGTCTGCGAGAAAGTAAAAGTATTAACATTGTGCTGTCGAAGCTATGTCGCTGCTGCAGCGGGAAACGAGCGACACTTAGGTCTAAAACCTTCTGATAGTCTTTCTGTGGACGTTTTTAACGCGGTTATTTAACATTTTAAGTAATTAACACGGGTTCTTGCAACGGTTTTTTATTTAAATTGAATCGGATTCGAATTTGGAACCGAATTCGAAATAATTCGGAAGCTCAGTTTGACAAAACCGTGGCAAAAATCCGTGTTTATTACTTAAAATGTCTTTCCTGTGGACTTCTCAAAAGTTAAGGAAAGGAAAGACAACTCTACAGTTCAGTTGAACACTTAAGTTTTCTCTTCTGCTTTAACAGCTTGTAGGTGTGTACTTGTGTAGTAATGATTTTTATGCCACACCTCGCCATAAAGTGCCTTTTTCCGCACGCTACGCGTACGGAAAAAGCCGCTTTCTGCCCAAGTGTAGGCATAAAATTATGTACCTAACACGTGAGGTAATAAATAAAGCCCTTGATCGCATATTTACGTCCCTCGCTTGCAGCTCGGGTCGCAAACATCTGCGATCTCGGCCTTTCTTTGTTTTACCGTACTAGTTAGGTAATGTATTATTACAGTACATATGGTGCTACATTGCTGCACAAGTGCAACAATGAGCACTTTATGTGCCTATATCAATAATTCCAAAGCCCATATATACTGTAAAACGTTGTACGATACACGTGCGAATAGATAATTCGCAACTCGTGCCGATTTAAAACACTCGTGTTTTATTCTATCGCCACTCAATGCGAATTTCCTCCTTTACGCACTTGTATCGTAATGTACTATTATGATACAGGTCAATCGAAAAGGTGTAACCATTAATGTGCGTACGGGAAAAAGAAAAGAGCTGAACATCGGAAAGTCCAAGTGGGACTTTCCAATGTTGCAGTTTTTAGAGATTCGTGTTATCGAGGTTCCACTGTATGTATCTACTTGCTTGAAATTTAAAGTCGTGTCTGAGTCATCATTGATTAAGTATTCGAAGATCAAACAAATAACAGTATAGACTAGCAATCGTGACTGACCACCATTTAGAATGAAGAGTGAAAGTCAGGATTCGAGTTGCGTGGAACAGGTTTAACGGATGATTGTGTTTTATTTCACAATGATAAGTATCAACCTATACTGGTTGGTAAAACACAAGAAAAGTAATTTCAGTATTTTTAGAAAATCAACCCCTAAAGAGGATAATGGTTGAGAGTTGGTATGATTTTTCAAGTAATTGAAGGAAATTATTTGCAGCGTTTTTTGTTATTCCTGCCCAGAGGGGATAAAAGGGTTGAAGTTAAAGTTGTCTTGAAAAGTTTGAATTGAAGAGCCAAAACTACTGAAGCTACCATAAAGGTAAAATTTGCACTACTATGTGAACTATCAATACATACAATAATTATAATAAGTGAATTTGATAAATTCAACCTCTAAGGGGAGAAAAAGGGGGTTGTAAGTTTGAAAAGCATTGATGTAAGACACTTGAATGTTTTGAAAGAAATATAATACCTACGAAGGTTTTTGAACACAATATCCTTAAAAGGTTGAAAATGGGTTGAAAGTTTGTGTGGTTTTTTAAATGCTTTGGTTTATACATTGTTGGAGTTGAAAATGTGAACGAAGGTGATTGAATATTTTAAGTGCTCCTTATAATTCATGCATAATAAATATGTAAAATACATACAAGATAAATAATTAAAGTGTTATTTTCTTATCTTGAATTATCTTATTCTTCCAGGCTTATCCTGTGAACGAAAACCTGAAAAAAATAAGAATTTTGAACCTTTGTCATAAACATTCAACTTTTTAGCTAGTATACATGATAATGAAACTTTTAATCGTAGGAAAACGTTGTTTTTAAAGGGCGCTAAACAACTAACTTTGTATACAATTTTTATTGAAAAGACTAAACTAATAAATAGGGAAATATCGTAAGGAAACCAGACTAATCCCAACAAGACCCAGTTTACCCTCTGGGTTGGAAGATCAGAATGGATTTAGTAGAAACTAGCGCTTACGCCAAATCTTGTGATTACGTTGCCACATCGAACCTTAGGCCTCCTAAGCCGTGGCAGCCGGGAAAACGCTAGGAATAACAAAAATAGGAACACATCTCAAAAATCTTTTCATCTTAATAATTAATTCCTCATTACAAGCCACCAAACCAGTAAAATCTATCAAGCAAAACTGTATAAAAACAAACAGGTCCGAATGAAACCGGAAGGCCGTTCCCCATAAACGGGTAGACACACAAACACACATACATTTGATTAGCGCGCATACCACGCGTGACGCGATTTATAATGGCGTGTGACGGTGGAGTCTAGTTTAGGTGAATTTCGCTTTTACCATAAGATAACTGGTCTATTCTCTTTTTTTAAAGAAGTTGATCTGATCATGAGTAGAAATTATTAAAAAAACCAATTGTGTTTGAAGTAAGACTATTTTATAGTTATTTTGTAGGTAAGGTATTTTACTTTTTTTTTTAATACTACGACGGTGACAAACAAGCATACGGCATATTTTCAGTGGTTTTCTAGAAAACACCGTGACAGAGTGGCCCTTTTCAGAGTCTGTTACGGTATTTTGAGTTTAATTATGTAGGTAAGTTTACAGTCACTAGCCAGGGAAATAACAAGTACCTATACTGTACTAATAAGGAAAACTAACACTTCGGGTATTTCCTATACAAAACATAATAATTAAATTAAGTACAAAAGAAGGTAAACGGTCTATCAATTCAATTTTAATATGTTATACTTACAATTGTAAAGCATGAATTAAATCATTTATTATTTATGATAAATGTTTTGATTCATGTTTTTAAGGAGGCACACTACTATATATAAATTGAAATTGTGGCTTAGGGCGTCTGCCGCGAAAGCAGGAGGTCGCTGGTTCGATCCCAGCCCTGCTCACCGGGGACCTTAGTCATTTTTTCTATAGTATATGTCATCTCTTTCAATTTATAAGGTTATACTTAGTTTAGTACCTACCGCTGGATAGATTAGTGTTTAAAATATGTCCGTCTCGCTTGTGCTAAAGTAATGGTAGGAGCGAGACGGACATACTTTCGAGCGCCGCAGTCGTTATCGAATACAGTTATGTACAATTCATGGTAAGCACACTGCTGGAGACGGATCTACGTGAGCTCGGAGCCACAAACTAGCGAGGATTGGGTAAAGGATGACTCCCACTAGAAAGTGTTAGTTTCTATAGAAAACGTCACGTGACCTCCGAAGACTCTGAGCTATCACGTGATTCTTTCTATAGAAATTGTCCCGCCCCGTTCCGTCCCAGTCTGAGTCATTCTTAAGGGGCTACCCGGCATATTTCACTGTTTTTAAAGTAAATAGGCTTTGTTCAGCTCCAAGCACAACGCTTGAAAAAAATATATAATGTAGCTAGGTATTTGGTCTACATTTGGTTCCACTAAATTGTCGAAAAACATAATACATCAAGAGAAAAAAAAAAAACCGTAAACCCTTTTTTCTACCTTAAATCTGTATCTGCTCCCTTATTATGCGTCGTAAGTACAAGAAACTAAGACAAGCATTTTATATTTATGTTTACTTTAAACGCATCCACTGATTTTTGGATAGGTTTTGTACTTTTCGAGAAAAAAGCTATTACACGCATTTTTCCGAAAACGCCGGCTCGAGATGCCTGCGCGGGCGACGGGGGCCAGTCGTATAAGATGGCACTAGTAGTTTATAGGGTTGCGTCCTAGTACAAGCAGCTCTTCCCAGGTGACGACTTATGCTTATAACCGGTATTGTATAACCGGTGAGGAAAGGAAGCGGTAGGGGAAGAAAGCTCAAATCGCCGAGGTCATTGGGATAGGGGACGGCCTTAAAGTGGCGACCTCTTGTGTCGAAAGTCAACTCATTTTGGGTCTTGGGGATATTAGGGTGAGTTTATTAGTTAATTTTAAAGTCTTACGAAAACAATTTGTGTTTTTAAATTTCTCTCTCCGTTTCCTTGTAATTTAGGGCTTTATTTTATGAAATTACTTCTTTAGGGAAGTAACTGAAGCGTTGAATACAACGGTTCAGCATTTCTAATACATTTTCAATAATCATCACCGGGTAAAAAAAAAACTAATAATGCACAATTAAGAACAGATTCTAGTTCACGGATGCGCCAAAGGCCAGGGGGCACAGAAAGCGCGGAGAAGGTTATAAACATTTATATACGTACATACTTATAAGTTGCGATGAATGTGAGCAATAATATTAAAACAGGCACTACCTTTGCAGCCTATAAAGTTAAAGGCTTTTATTTTAATAAATACTAGTTTTTGCCCGCGGATTCACTCGCGTTAGAAAGAGACAAAAGAAGCCTATGTCACTCTCCAACCCTTTAACTATTTCCACTTAAAAAATCACGTCAATTCGTCGCTTCGTTTGCCGTGAAAGACGGACAAACAAACAGACACACACATTTTCCCATTTATAATATTAGTATGGATACTGTAAAGGATGACTGGTGAATGGGATTGGTGTAAGTCATCTTTAATTGTGTATAGCTGTTAAATAGTTTTTTCATCACACCTGCTCGTAAATGGTGATATTATATGCAAGCATACTTACACTTAAAGAGCTGTATTATTCCCATGGTTTTAAAGGATTCTCATACTACTTTACCGCCCGCCCGGAGCTCGCGGAGGACCTGCCCCGCACGCGCTCGCAGCACGCAGTCACTCCGGAGTACTGTGGACTGTGCAACTACACTACCGCTTATCATTATTGTTTCTTTACCTGTATAGAGTTTATTTATTTCCTCGCAAATGTGATGAAAAACATTGTGTGTACCACGGGCAGTAAGGGGATTACTAACTCGGGTCATTTAAAGCCCTCCGCCTACGGCGTCGGGCTTCAATAGACCCTCGTAAGTAATGCCCTTCTTACCGCCCTAGATGCACAATGTACTATTATATTCCCACATCGTCACATGTTTTATCACTGTTTCTGACAACCTGAACACAACTGAAACCATTCACTACTTTACTACGTACTACGTACTCGTAACATACAAAAAATTAGATAAAGCCGCGGGCCAAAGCTAGTAAGTGTACCTATACATTAATGGCGTTATTCATAAACGCACTTCAACAACAGTTTAGCTAAAAGATTGTTTGTCCTTATCTGTCACTTTGACAATCGCGTTTGTCAGAATGGGAGAAACCATAATTTAACTAAAGCTTCTGTTAACTTTTTTTATGAATAAGACGGTTAGTGTATTAATAAAGTCATCTCCGCTTCAAAGCCCGTGGCATAATAAAGGTCAACGGAACTCGGTGTCAACCGATGCACTTTCTAATGCACGCGCTGCATCGCTGCAGTCTGCACGCCAGTTAACGCATTGTCACCACAATGATATATAAATAAAACAAATACTGTTCATTGTTGTTTTCTCAGTCTTTTTCAGTCTTTTTTTTATACTACGACGATGACAAACAAGCATACGGCCCGCCTGACGGTAAGCGGTCACCGCAGCCTATGGCGCGTTGCCGACCCTTTAAAAAAACGAGGATTCGCTGTGACAGCTAAAGGGGTAAGCTTTGCTCCGTGGGTCCCCAGCTGTCAACACAGTGAATCCTCTTGGAGCTCTGGCGACCTTTCTCACTTACTTGGACAATCCATTGTTTGTACCTTGTACGTTTTTCAAAATCTAACCCGAAAACCTGATTATTCCAGACTTGACTGCTTCTGACTCTTTTTGTCTGCTTTACTGATTCTGGACTTGCTTGGGCACAAACTGATTCGATCCTAATAATAAGCAAATTGTCCCAAAAAATACTATTTCCATAACATCCATTATTACGTCACGTTTTAGTATGAACTTACTCTGAGCGTGGCGTAATGGGAACTTAAATTTTATACAGGATCTTCTTGAGCATTTGCTTTAACTTCGTCATGTGTTATAATTAAGCGTCTTAATTAATACGTCATAATTAAGGAAACAGAATGCAGTAGTTAGTTTTATTAAATTAGTTTTTTTTCTGATACAAAATAATTACATGTTGCATCAAACGCTAATGTAAAACGGGCATTAGAATTGACAATGCCATAGTTAGTTTTATTAAATTCGTTTTGTTTTCTCATACAAAATAATTACATGATGCATCAACCGCTAATGTAAAAGAGGCATTAGAATTGATTTTACTAGGTAAGTGACAATTATGACATATCAATGTCACGTCGAATACTCATACTCCGTTTACACACATGCAAATCCCATATGAGATAAAATTAAATAAATAGTTATTTTTTAAATAAACATTTTATACTAAATATTCATTCGTCCGCCTGCTACATGGTGGTCCACTATATCCAAGGATTTGAAACAGACCCAGTTGAACACTGAGACAACCCAGGATCGAAAGACCTGGCGCTTGAGAACGAGGAGGGCCCACCCCAAATAATGGGAAGAGGTACGGAAAGAAGAAGAAAAAGAAGTTATTTTTTAAATGGAGCTAACTAGAATACCGGTGTCTTTGAGAAATTAACTTAATTTAAGCTAAAGAATGCACCCTTGAATTTAAAGCAATTGCTCAAAAACACGTTGTTTGGTAATTCTGGGACAATTTTTTATTATTATTAGGATCGATATCAGGTCGTGATTCTGATTCGAATGAGCCCAAGCAAGTCCAGATCTGGAAGAATCCAGTTTTCGGTTTTTTTTGGAACAAGCTCGAGTATGACAGAATTACCAGAAACCTAGTTCCTACTATTAAAGGACAAAACAGCGCTTTCCGAGCTAGTGAGGTGAAATAGTACATTACCTAACTAGTGCGGTAAAACAAAGAAAGGCCGAGATCGCACATGTTTGCGACCCGAGCTGCAAGCGAGGGACGTAAATATGCGATCAAGGGCTTTATTTATTACCTCACGTGTTAGGTACATCATTTCATGCCTACACAAGGGCAGAAATCGGCTTTTTCCGTACGCGTAGCGTGCGGAAAAAGGCACTTGATGGCCAGGTGTGGCATAAATATAATTTTTAAGTTCGAATATCAAGCTATTATCTGAATAGCTTGAATCGATTATGATATTAGAGACTGCGCAAAGTGCGCAAGTGTTCATTTAAACGTCAAACTTCTATGAAATTCTGTTGTTTACTTAACACTTTCACAGTA
The DNA here is from genome assembly GCA_949128165.1 of Lathronympha strigana. Classification (NCBI taxonomy): domain Eukaryota; kingdom Metazoa; phylum Arthropoda; class Insecta; order Lepidoptera; family Tortricidae; genus Lathronympha; species Lathronympha strigana. The sequence continues at coordinate 6,617,711 of OX421926.1, read as the reverse complement.
TGTGCTATCAAAATCAATACAAACTTAGCTTAGTGGGACAGAAGGCCTAGTATAAAAGTTGTACGACATTAACTCCTCGACCGCGTTAGCGTATGGAGGGGTCAAAATATGAAAGTTGCCGGATGATTTAAATAAACGGCAATCATAATTTGAACTCCCGATACGCTAACGCGGTCGAGGAGTTAATGTCGTACAATTTTTATACTAGGCCTTCTGTACTCAAATGGAGCGTATGAATGAAGTATTTATTTAATACTCCACAAGTAGTTTATTTATTAGATTGCTGGTTTTGCGAGCCGGGCTTCACTTTCCCTTCCATTCGAAAAAACAGAGACAGAATGTGTTGACCTCTTAACAAAATAAATCACATAACTATCTCCGTAAGCGCACACAACGCTTGTAAATGAATATTTAGTATGAAATCTTTATGACAGACCTATTCAATATGACAGAATGGCTATTATATTTTGTATTGCGTGAATGCGTTTACGCGAAGAGTTGTAATACTTAGTTATATGGCAGCTGTCACATTGGATATAGATTTATGGCGTGCCCACCACGCATGCGTGTGTAAAACAGAAGGCCTAGTATAAAAGTTGTACGACACTTACTTCTCGATCGCGTTTGCCGTTTATTTAAATCATCCGGCAACATTCATATTTTGACCCCTCGATACGCTAACGCGGTCGAGAAGTTAATGTCGTACAATTTTTATACTAGGCCTTCGGGGAGCAGTATGCTTACCATGAGTTGTAAGTAGCCGGAGACAAACTATTCTGTCACTTTTTGCGGGGGACACGTATGCACTCAGACACTTTTCACACATTAAATACAAAAAATCTGTAATGACGACACTAACACAGAAAATGATACAACTATACTAACAAATCTTGCATACTTCGATCTACATATTTTTGTGTACGGACTAGTGACAACACAGAGCCGCGTATGTCCATTCGGGCTTGTACTTGGACAGAGAGGAAACAGGACGTATGCCGACTGCAACCTTCAAGCAACACAGGGAGGGGCTTTTTGATATTAAATTGCAACGGTTAACACTCACGTATTTTTATCACAATTTCGACTGCATCGGGCAGTCATTGTCGGACAGACAGAGTGGTGTTGTCACCTTCGCGGCTCGGGCATCACACATGTCACGCCTGCCGGACTGGGGCAGTGATGTCCTAGCCGCGAAGGTGATAACACCACTCTGTCTGTCCGACGAGGTCTGCCCGACGCAGACGAAATATGTCACGCCTATTGTGATAAAAATACGTGAATGTTAACCGTTGCAATTTAATATCATGTCACGCCTATTGTCATAAAAATACTTGAGTGTTAACCGTTGCAATTTAATATCAGTATGACTCACGAAAGTTTAAATTATAGGGGCGTTTTGCTTGAAGGTTTGACCCAAGTTTGAGTACACTTCGCACTTTGGAATTTTTATTTTCTCAATATATCGTTGCGCGTACGCATGTGAATATCTACGTCTTATCTTAAGCACAGTTCCCACGTTATATTGAGACCAAAAACATGAATTTCACGTGACCTCGTTCACTAAACTATGTGTAAACTCACCGTGAATATATTCACAGTTTCGCATTATCAAATCAGAATAAGCTCTTGCATATAACGTGTATTTTAAATATTACCTCAATTTTTTACCAGACGTATGCGTTAGGACCAATTTTGCTATTGAAACTTACTTTTTAACTATTCATTTCTTGAAATTAAACACTTTATTTAGAACGGATTAATCGCGTTTATTAACACCATTACACCACAGGGTTAAGATAATGACTGAGAGAATGCAAATTCTCCCCGTCAATCACATTCTCTCAGTCATCATCTTAACCATATAAAAACGAGTGCTGTAAAGGGCTCGAAACGTAGGGTCATGGTGTTAATAAACGCGATTAATCTGTTCTAAAGTGTTTAATTTCAATGAATAACTATCCCGGTAACAGAAGACAATATTATATTCATTTCTTTCCTTATAAAAAAATTCAGCACGCAATTTATCGCTACTTATTACTTATACTATTTATAATTGGTAGTATGTATGTATGTATGTATGTATGTATAAGCTTTATTGTACAATAACACAAGAAATACAAGAAACACAGTAACATAGACAATTTGATACAACAAAGGCGAACTTAGGCAAACGAAGGGGTAGTGTTTTTGGTATGTGTATTGGTTTTAAACACCGTAACGCATATATACGCTTCGGTTTTGTTCAATAGCTAAAGACATCCTGTATATCCCCTCAGGTTTAAACTCAACGGCCTCCATCGCCTAGTCGGTAGTGATCCTGCCTACGAAGCTGGAGGTCCCGCGTTCGAATCCTGGTAAGGGCATTTATGTCTGTCTGTATGGACGTTTTCTATGTACAGTCAAGGGCATAAATATATGTACAACTTTTTCATTACTTTATATGGAATCATATGGCTGAAAAGACAAAAAGTGTATGGATATTTGTGCCCTTGACTGTATATGTCACCGTAGAATTGTGAGTACCGTTACTTTATATACTAACGCGCGAGATCGTAAACAAACGGATATGTAAGGTTAGGTTTAGTGTATAATATCCCTAGTCAAATTACAATCCTTCGGGAGTTCACAATTTAACGGTGACATAATATATATGTACGAGTATGTAGGTATATCGTCACCTAGTACCCATAGTACATATGCAGCTGTATTCAATTTTGAACTTTCATCCCATCCCATGTAATAAGTTTCGAAGTGTATAGATATTTATAGACGTGACTGTACAAGCTTTGCTTAGTTTGGGACAAGGCCGATCTGTGAGATTGTCCCCAAGTTTTTTTAGGATACTGCAGACCAGATACTGACAGAAAACCATCCTATCAGCTATTTACTACAGAGATCGTATATCGTACTATCTTCTATGGCTATGTGCATCGGAGAAAGTGCAACTGACCCTGCGACCTCACGATGCAGCAGGTTTGTCGGCAGTTAATTATGTGGGATGCAACGCAAGGCCGTTTACGAAGACATGTGGTCGCGTTGAGTTAAAGGTACCACCGCGCAAATTAAACGAACCCGTTAGCGGGTAGATAGCTACGGCGTGTGGGTAGACCGTGGAAAACTCGCAGTAAATCAGTTACGCCGTGAACATGGCACTTGTATCGGGAGCTCGAAAAAACAAATATACATGGTAAATATCTCGTTTTAAATAGTAATTATAATAAAAATTACCACTTTGTTGGATGCCGATAAGGCGCTAATCCCATAAAAATTTACTTAGAAACGAACCTTATCAACGATCGACAAAGCGGGACCTTTTACTGAAAGCAAACACAAATAGTTGGCGCGGCGCGCCTTTATACTATCTCAGAATAAGTAATAGTACCTACTAAAGTATAGAAGCTTCTCTTTCCTACATTTGACGTTTAGCTGGTCAAGCATGCAAATGACAATGACATTAACATTAGGGTTGTCCCATGCTCGGTGCGTATGGTTGTGCAACAATTTGTGTAAACATATAAATAAGAACAAAATATGTATCGGAGCATTATTTGTATTTTAAGAACACGTTTTATTGATTATTTATTAGTATTGGTATTAATTTGTTTAAGTAAAAATTTGTATGCGGTGTTTGATATACATATATCTGAACGTACCCGTGAGGTAAGTAATGCGCGTTGCGCAAATTAAATAAAATTATATACGGAAAGCGTTCGATTTTCAATTCGAAGGTCGCGGGTTCAAACCCCGGTTTGTACCAATAAGATTTTCGAAACCTATACACGAAATATCATTTGATATTTACGGTTTTCGGTGAAGGAAAACATCGTGATGAAATCGGACTAATCCCAATAAGGTCTACTTTACCCTCTGGGTTGGAAGGTCAGGCGGCAGTCGCTTTCGGAAAATACCTACGTCAAATCTTGGGATTAGTTTCCATACGGACCCCAGGCTCCCGGAGACGTGGCATATGCCGGAAAAATCCTAAGAAGAATACAGAAGTAGGAATTCCAAATCACCATCAACAAAAACAGTTCTCTCAATTTCAAATAGGTCTGCAGAAATCGTATTTAATTGAATGCTAATTCGATGCTACATTGCAGAGAAAGTGCAACTGGTGACCCCAAGAGGTTAGAAGGAAGGATGCAACCGACTATAAGTAAGGGGACGTCCATGATTTACGTAGCAGAAATTTTTTGTCCTATATTATTAATAATAGTTTTGGGGACAATCTCACACAGATCAACCAAGCCCCAAACTAAGCCAACCTTGTACTATGAGTATTATGCGACGATATATAAACATAATATAGAAAACGTCTATAACTCAGGAACTATTCGTGATAAACACACAAATAAATGCCCTTACCAGGATTCGAACCCGGAACTTCCAGCTTTGTAGGCAAAATGACTACTAACCATGCTTAAATTGATTATAATCATCAATATTAATATGAGATATTAATATTAATATCCTAAAAATATGAAAAAAGTTTAGTATGTAACAACACTTTTAGCTAGACTTTTTTTTCCCCTAAACGGCTCACGTAGTTGATAATGGACGCTCCCTAAGAACTAGTTGGAAATGAGTAGACGTCGGTATGCGGCCCTAGAGGCAAGTTCAACCTGTTTTAATGGGATCTCGTGACATGACTGTTGTGAAAGGCGATGTCACCGGAACTTTCAAATATACCTACTTATATACAATAACATCTTGATCCCCGACTTCGTAGGAGTCATTGTAATTGTTCAATCATTTTTTAGTTCCGAACGAAATAATTTTTTAAACATCATTAATGAAAATGAAAATAAATTATTGCATAATGACAAACATCGATAGTAACAAACAGGGTCTTCCTAGTAGGTAAGAAATACCCGAGTCAAGAAGTCCCGCTCTTCCATAATACAAAGAGTTTTTTTTAGATATACATATTTACTTATACATGTAAATGTCACAGTACAATAGGGATGACGACTAGGTTGAAAAACTATTATTCTAATTAGTCCGTCAGAAAGATTATCCAAAATTATTAAACACGTACTTACCTTTTTCATAATAACTAAAATTGACGAATATGATGAGCGTCAATGTTCCGTGGTGGGGGCTGGTGACCTCACCAGTTGGTAATAATTGTACCTAGGTGTGACGTAAACTTTAAAGCCCTGTATTTCCGTCAGTTTTCATTTGACGAACAAAAGAAAAAATACGTATCGTATATTTTTTAATAATCTAGCCTATTGCAAGAGCATGAGAAAAATGAAAAGGCGATAGTAGGCGGGCACGTCAACTTGTGCTGTTTACAACTAAACTACAATTTTTTGTAGATAAAATGTTATCAATATTGAGATGTAGATGTCTGAATGTTAACAATTTGACCACTATGGCTTCTTAAGACGTCACGGTAAGGCCCCAGATTGTTAACGTGTGCAACTAAAATAAGCGTTCGTGCTTCCATACTAAATGATTACGGGACTGCATTAGGATGTGCAAACCGGTTTTTAATTGTATGGGAAAACCGGTTAATAACCGGTTATTAACCGAAATTTCATACATATAAAAACCGGTTTCCACGCTCTTGCGGTGGTCTTGCATGCTCTGTGTACAATAAGGTGGTCTGTGTTCACACTAATCCTATATAACTTTCTACTACATTCCATAGCCCTTAACACGTTCATATAAAGTCCATATTTGTTAGAACATTTATGTCATTTTAACATGCTCACAAGCATGTTTTATACGAGTTAATTATTGTATTTAATCTAAAGATTAAGGCCGTGGTAATGAGCTTTCTTCGTGATACAAATACCGTTAAACTGTTAAACATTTGTATTAATTGTTAAGTGGAATGAAAAGCGAAAACACGATATGATTTTCGAACGAGCAAGCGAAGGTAGTAAGTCGAGAAAACAATATGTTTTATGCACTTTTGTTTGACAATACTTCGAGTATCGTTAATTGGACATTTTATGCAAAGTATTTTTTTTTAAGTGGGGAATTTCACCTTTTTTGCAATGTATACTTACGTGATTTTTACTCAAAATCGCGAGCACTATCGATTCTAATTGGAAAAAAAGGGTTCCAAAATTGATTCCAAATCCGTTACCATTTTTTCATACATTTTGTATTGCTATAACGGATTGGAAGATTCAAAAAATTTATCAAAAAATTGGGTAAATCTTTTCTCCGATTACGAGGTACGAAGTACGAAGTACTCCTCGTAGGTACGAAGATTGATTGTTAAATAGAAAAATACAATGTGAAACGATTTAAAAAATTGATTAAAATGTAATTTTATGTAAATATTTTAAAATATTTTGTAAGTAGGTGTATGGTTACTGTTAGAATTTAATTTTAGGGTTATGTTGCGGCTGCCTCGATACTGCAGCGCGTCGGGGATGTTCGCGGACGCGCTCGTGGACGGTTTCCACGCTACACTGCGCAGCGCTTGCGCCGCAAGCGCTGCGCCGCGACGCTCCGCAGAGTGCGGGACAGCTGCCACAACCTCCTGGCCGTAGTGGCCGACAGATGAGACCGTGGCCTGATAAGGCACTGGTCCTCTCTGCATTTAAGTTTAGCACCTAATATAGTTATATAAGTTAACCATAGTTATAAGTTTAATTTTAAGTTACCTTTTACCTACTAACAAAATATGGACAGCAATTAGTCTGAAATAAATGCATTTTTTTTATTTTTTTGTTTTTTTTTATTACCTATTTGATTTTAATACTTGTGTAGCGTGCTTGGGTAGCGTGTAGTAGGAACATTATTTTGATCCATCTCGTAGGGTTCAGTCGGCGTTTGCAATGTAAGCGCAAACATTTGTGTTTATTATATAATTTAAACTTTCGTGAGACATACTGATATTAAATTGCAACGGTTAACACTCACGTATTTTTATCACAATAGGCGTGACATGTTTAATATTTGTGTTTATTTACGATTTTACTTACAAACCTCTAAAATTATCAGTGTTTCACTACTATATTATGCATGTATTGTACATATTTAAACCCTTCTCTTGATTCACTCTATTTATTTTAAAATAAACCGCTTCAAAATCCGTTTCATAGTTTTAAATACAAAGCCGAGTGTAATACAACATTTTTCCCCTCGCTATTGCGAGGAAAATACAGTTAGTCTGTACGATTATAAATCTTATCCACATGTAAGTTATCTTGAAGAAACCATCAAAAATGAATTTCAAAATTTGTCATAGAGTAGACCTGTATGCTCCTGGTACTTAGATATTGCCAACAGCTTACCAAGTGCGGGATAAGACATGATCACATTACCAATTTAAGGTGTGACCTCCGATTGCGCATATTTACTATGGGCATATAGGACTCACTTATACTGGACTGGTGGTAAGTGATAGGAATTAGATTACTTTGCCCCACATGTGGATAAAATGCGTTTTTCCACGCTAGTTTTAAAGGACAAAACAGCGCTTTTCGAGCTAGTGAGGGGAAAAGAATATTTACAATATTGTTCTAAGAGCTCGTCACCGAAATAGGTGTACAATTTAGCCACGAAACGCTTCTAGTTCGGGCGCCATACTATTATTATTTATTAATCCAGGCGCATGGCAGCTGTTCAGCGGTAGGTGTGGCAGTCGTTCGACAACAAAGGGGTTGTATTATCAATGAAGGTGTGCAATTTATAGAGTTCCATAATTGGTGTGATATAATATCTCATTATGTACCTATTTAATTCGAATATAACATTGCCTGGCGTTTTAATTGAGGGAAAAGTAATGCAAGGTGACGTCCAAGGTGCGGTAAAAGTGCCAAAGTCGTCTAATATATTTAATAAAGGCCTGGGCTTATACTTTTTATCAAAGTAGACCTTCAAAATCGTGTGTGCAACAATTAAGAACCGGAATATGATCACTCGTTCACACAAATGTTGTAAACTTACTCGAATGTACCCTTCCTCCTCCTCCTTACTGGTCAAAAGACAAAACAAAAGACGATCAATTCGATTTCGCCCGGAGAGCTCCATACATGGTTTTAGTGTCAATCGCCAACACTGATAACTGAACGATTGTAAGAGATGAATTCAAGTTTCCTCATTGTGTTTTATCAAATAGCTTCGGCATGCTTTAAAAAGTTAACGATACCCTACCGTTATGATATCATTCGTAAGCACATATACACTATACAAATATCTTTCAATCATACAATTACCAATCGTAAAATTCGTAGTTTCTAAACAATAATTTCAATGGTTTGAAATTAGATGAAATAGGAGCGTGGGCTCAATTGCTCGCTCCATTCAAAAATAGCAGAGTGTAGTACCTCAAGCTTAAAATAACCCAATTTAGACGAGGCTATTATTGGGCGGAGTATAAAATGGGTATTTATGCCTGAGGTAGGTACCTATACACTCTGCTTTTCACTTCGAATGTAACATCCATGCTCGCGCGCTTGGATTTTCACCTAGCCACGTCCTAAAGGTGAACTTTTCGAGCAAGAAAAGTGAAAATTGTTTTTTAGAGTTCCGGTAGTAGTACCCCTTTTGGAAATACACGAGACATGAGTTTATGTATGTGTGTGTATTGGCTATGTGTGCAGTGTAAGCGTTGACAACGCACAGCTTGGAATCATGCAAACTTTCATGCGATAGTATTTATAGCGCAGATTTATTAGACTCCGCACGACTGATTTCTTTAACGACGTAAATTATTGTCATACCATAATGCGTTGAGTGAGTAAATGGGCATTTTACACTCATTTGTTTGTTGTGGTATTTGTACTATCGTATACAATACGATACACCCTTTAAGCAATACAGGGAGAGGAGTTGGCATACGTATCGTTTCCTCTGTTGAAACTCAAACCCAAATGGGCATACGCGGATCTGTGTTGTGACTAGTGTACACAAAAATAGATCGAAGTGTACAAGATTTGTTAGTGAAGTTGCATAATTGGCTGTGTTGGTTGGTGTGGTCATTACAGGTTGTTTTTTGTGTGTACACAAAGCAGAACAAACACATCAAAAAATGTTGGTCAGAATGACATTAGCGAATAAATTCGCATTGATGACAAACGATACATGTTTCGTACGAAAATGAGCTTACTGACGTAAGCATTAAGTGTTAAATTTATACACAGACCCTCCAACACTGTTAAAACTTTATTGGCGGTTGGCACTTAACGAAATGTCACGTTCCAAACACGACTTTATGAAAAAGTGCTGCAATTGCAGCACTCTTATGACGACATTTTTGTTCGGCTGATTGGGTATCTAGTTCTTTTTTTCTTTATTTATGTAGGGTTGAAACAAAGAGTATGAGGGTTAGGTTGAACCATTATTTATCAAGTGTTAATGTCCTGCGAAAGCAGGAGGTCGCTGGTTCGATCCCAGCCTTGCTCACCGGGGGCCTTGGTCATTTTTCTGTTGTATATGACATCTCTTTCAATTTATTATGTTAATGTTTATTTTATAGCTGCTGATTTAATCGCTGCAATTTCGCAATTTGTATCCAGAAAGCATCACTCGACCGAAGATCGTAAAATTACCCATACGGACACATGGATAGGTGTCAGGAAAGTAGAGTAATAGCCATATATCCGGCCCGGATAATTGGCGATATCTTGTAAATAGTTTGTTAGTTATTGGACTTTCGTTTTCTTTGTAGAAGCATACAAAAGGTTTTTGAATAGACTATTATACGAAGCATTATTCCACCACCATATAGGTGACCATATAGGTGAATTTTTATATCATACTCAACTAGTTTTTAGGGGTCAATCTAGAAAACGTGAAAAAAATTGGCTGAAGCATCCATTTTGTCGTTATTTGTATTTGGAACTGCTGTTTTTTTCTGAGTCTACCAGGTTGGCATAGGAATTGTGACATTCTGACCGATCAAGATTATTGACCTCCCAAATATGCTCACACATAACAACATTTTGTTAAGACTTTTTTGCAAATATGTGCGGTATTTTCATGATGATGCTGTGCAAAGTTGCATTTACAGTAACTTAAAAAAGTGGTTATTTAAAAAAAAAGGATAGCGTTGGTAGCACAGCGGTAAGAACGTGCGACTTTCAATCCGAAGGCCGCGGGTTCTAATCCCGGCTCCTACAAATGAGTTTTCAGAACATATGTACGAAATATCGTATGATATTAAAAAAAACCGCTTAGCGGTGTAGGAAGACATCGGACAAACCGGACTAATCCCATTAAGGCCTGGTTTACCTCTGAGTTGGAGGTCAGATGGCAGTCGCTTTCGTAAAACTAACGCCTACGCCAAATCTACCTAGAACCTAGGCTCCTTGAGCCAGGAAAACGCTAGGAAGAAGATACATAAAATCACCCTGTATAGACTTTTTTTGCTCATGCTGCTGTGTAAAGTTGCCTTTACGGTAAAAAAAGGTAATGCTTTTAAAAAAGGACTGACCTTCTGCGGAGGCTGATGCTGCTTCTTGACGTCGATCCAGAAGCGCGCCAGATTGATGCCCAGACCGATCAGCGCAATGATGAAGAATTTGACCTAAAACACAATCATGGGTTATAAAAAACCGGGCGAGTACGAGGTTTTGTGGGCACATTACTTGTGGTACGGAACTCTCAATGTGTGTAAATTTTTTAGTTTTCGGAATTTTCCCTGTATTTGTGGTACAAGATCTTGCTTGTTGACAACTTTCGTGATTCTGGCTCCACGGGACCCTATACATTTTGATTCCCTTTGCAAATGTATGGGAAATGCGACATAAACGGCCGTATCTTTTGATTGTGTGGACATAGGTTTTAGGACGGGACGGGACAATTTGTCAATTTCTATTGAAAGAATCACTTGATAGCTCGGAGCGCTCGGATGTCACGTTACGTTTTCTATAGAAATTGACAGATATCCCCCGTCCCGTCCCGTCCCGTTCTAGTATGAGTCATCCTTCATAGAGAAATAGAAAGGTTTATTGGAAATTGACCCATGAGGGCGCCACTTCTAAAAAAAAATATTACCTGTAGTTTGAAGGACAGAATCTGTATCAATGTCCCAATCTTCGCCTTCAGCACGGCTCCGAGGATCAGAAGCTTCAGGATGGCCTTCTTCTTCTTCTTCTTTTTGCCTCTTTGCTCTAAAATATTAAGAATGTTATAGAAGATGAAACAGAGGAGGAAAGAGCGAGTCTAGCACTTTAATTTTAAAAACCTGGTAGGTATAGTGTATTAGAAAATGATTTTGATTTAAACAACCGGACTTAAAAAACTGGTATGTTTACTTTATTCAAAAATTATTTTGTTTTAACCAACCGGATTAAAAAAATCTGGTAGGTTTACTTTGTTAGAAAATGATTTTGATTTAACCACTTTGCATATGTATTTCTAATCTCAAAACGATTTAGTCTGTCTAGATCTCTAATTTAAAACGAAAGTGAAATTCAATAAATAAATTAATCATAAAATATACCAGCTAATAAATATGCATAACATTATCGTAAAATAAAAGTAAGCTAACAATCTCTAATCTTAAAACAGTCTGTAAAATGCATTCCAAAGATAATACGATTACATGCTATTCAGTTACATGCGGATTCCAAATGCATTTTAAATGTCAGATTTCGCTACACATAGGTACATTCTTTTTTTGGACAATATTTATAGGTATATGTATAAAACAAACGATTTCTTTAATGGGGTCGCATATCAGGTTTACCATTCGATTATCAAACGAAAATTGTGTACAGTCCGACAGAAAAAGGTAGATAGCTATTAAAAAGTGGCAACATAGTAGTGTCGTCCCTTTCAAATGAATATATGTAAGAAAACGGGACGGCACTACGATGTTACCACTTTTTAATTTCTACCTTTTTCTGCCGCACTGTTGGGCGTTTTTATTTATTTTTGTAGAAAAATATTTTTTTGCTAAATTGGACATTTTAATGTGTTTTTTATTCAGGATCATGAGCTTTTTCCATCGCAGAAGGCGAAAAAAAATGTCCCAATTTTTTTCCCATCTCGTCACCATTTTTTAACAGATTTAGTATGGCGGTAGCGCAACGGAAAGTTTGAAAAATGTATGAACATTTTAGGACAATTTTTTTTCCTACTAGGATTGAAAAAGCTCGCGATTCTGAGCACAAAAAAAATAAATTGCAAATCCATATTTTCCTGCAACAGAAAATAAAAAATGACTTCTTGTAACCACATAGCAATCAAAATAGAATAGATCTCGTGGACTACTTCAGATGTACAGTCAACCACAAAGATATGAATACAGCCAAAGTGCCAAATATATATATCCAGGACCTTAATGTTCAGGGAGTAAAGTCCTGTATGTATTTTGGAGGATTGCATGCAATGCAAGTCTAAATTCAAGATGCATATTTACATGCACTTAAAGACATTTCATTGTATTTACCAATATTCTTTCAAGTTGTCTTGTTCCTGAAAATATACTAAACTACTTATTATAATACCTAATAGTTATTGTAACATTATCTATCTATAACGGTTGTGTGTAAACCATGGTCAATAAATTTCCCAATCACTATACAAGGTGTAACACTTAAACGGATCACCAGCATTATTGTTACAGCCTGTACATATTATGACGTACCATTTTAAGTAAGTAATATTCTTATTCATCATTCTTAGTAGTCATAATAATACTAGTGGTTCACTCCGAACGTGAACTCCCCCCTCTCGGCCGATTCGGCTCATATTCAAACTTAAAAATTATATTTATCTCATCTAACCACCTGCCAATTTTCGCGACAATCCCACCAACGATACTCGAGTTATCGTCGAACAAACATACATACATACACACAAAAAACATACATACATACATACACACAAAAAACATACATACATACATACACACAAAAAACATACATACATACATATAAACGACGGAATGTCTAAGTATAGATTGGCATTTCAGAGTTATAGCTCCCCTTTGAAATATTTTTACATAACTAGTGATTCGCCCCAAATTTGAACTCGCGACCCCTATATTTCTTACACCCCTTGGCCGATTTGGCTCATATTCGAACTTAAAAATTCTCTTTATTTTACCTAACCATCTGCCAAACTTCGCGAAGATTCCATTAACGATACTTGAGTTATCGTCGAACAAACTTATAAACATACATACATGTAAAAAAACATACATACCTACAATCATACAAAAAACGGAGTGTCCAAGTAGATTGCCAATTTTCGCGACAATCCCATTAACGATACTCGAGTTATCGTCGAACAAACATACATACATACATACTAACGACGGAGTGTCCAAGTAGATTGGGATTTGGGAGATATAGCTCCCGTTTGAAATATTTTTACATATTTTATTTATGCGTTTTTAACAATTTCCCAGAATTTCATCTTTTGTTGGCTTCAATATAAATACCTACATCGCCCAATAGGTTTGAAGAAAGAATCGTAAAATTTGGCACTTGTTCTTCAATGATGTGTCAAATCAATGATGCCAAGCTTAGCCTAGACTTGGGTAAAAACACGCTAGGAAGCATTTATTAAATTCCGTGAATGTCTACCTACTTAAATCAAAGTTCATGTTTAACGATCAATCTGTAAAAATACCATGCAACCAACACCAACCTGCAACTCCACTCTTATCCTCAACTCCATCCTCCTTCTCATCACTGGTTACCGCATGCTCAACAGCAGCATCCAGGGCCTTGTCTCCCATGCTGAAGAAGTCACTCATCATCCCCCTCCCAGTGGCATTCTTCCCTACGACCCAGGACTGCATCTTCCCGAAGGCTCGACCTGTGGGTGGCTCCATTTCCTTCATAGGCATCATCATTGGGTGGACCAGGTGGATCTTTGGCGGTTTCTGCTTCTTTTTCTTCATCTTCTTCTTCTTGTCTTGGCTGCCGGTTGAGATAGTGATGCTGTCGATGCCGCCGCTTTCATGGTGTTTCCTGGACATTGCCCTGTGTGAAAATATATGGTGAGAAAGTTTTCACTTGTAGGGTAATCAAATTGGATGTTTCTATCAGGCTAAGGTAATAAAATTATTTCCAGGTTAAAAATTAAAATAGATGTCATGTACTAAAGAAGAAAACGAACACCATTGCAGGCCAAGCTGAGGATCGAACTCGAGTCTTCAGGACTTCAGCTTACGCGGCTAACGCTATAACCACTAGGCCACCTGATCTCAACGAATGCTGGCGAATTTTTCGAGTATATGCCTGTGACCGTACTCTAAGTACAAGCTTCATCGCTATGCAAAATATTTGAAGCGGCATGGCGATGACGCGAGGTAGAGTCAGCAGTTTTGGTAAACAGTTTAAATGAACATTTAGTACAGGCAGTCGCTTAGCGCAACCCGACCAATGCGCACACTCCTAATACATACTAGATACCGCGTCGCCGCCTGGCCTGGCACCTTTGCACCTTAATGTTTAAACGTTTGTAATTTCTATTAATATAACCTTCTGATACTAATTTGGAATTGGAATAAATCGATGCCGAGCTATTTTCGACTTTATAGACGTGAGTAACCCGGTCTAAGTATATTAATATAAATCGATGCGATTAAAGTGAACTTTGTTTATCTACGCACCACAACTAGGGTACCCACAAATAGTACTCTAAATATTTAATTAAACAATTTGTTTTTTATTTCAACATGAAGTTTTAATTTCAGGTTCCTGAGATGATTTCTATGGATCTAAAGTGTCGGTGGACCAGCCGTAAAAGCATGTGACTTTTAATCCAAAGGTCAAAGTTCAAATCCTGCTAGACTCGTACCAATGAGTGTTTCGGAACTTATGTACAAAATATCATATGATATTTACCAAAGGCCTAGTTTACTGTCTGGGTTGGAAGGTCAGCTGGCACTCGCTTTCGCGAACCAAGCGCTAACGCCAAATCTAGAGTTGAGTTGCCGAAGCGAGTTGAATTGTTTTTATGTTGGAATTGCAGTTTATTTTGATATTAGGAAAATTATAGAGTAAATAAACGTCTTGAACCTTCCTCTTCCCCATCGTGATCATTGGTGATATTTTTCTGACCCGGCCCCTCTCCCAAAATCGATCATATGATTTTTGCGTTTTTTGCCCAAAGCGAAGCGAAGGAACACCTCAGGGTTTTCAGTCCGTGCGTATCGGACATACCCACTCAGTTTCTCCCAAGCCGATTGGGATCCATAACGGTAAAAGAACCATAACAGTTCCCCGAGTAAAAACAAAGCTTCTCATAGCCAACACATTGTATTCTGAGGAATCCAGCGGGATGCAGGAACATAACAGTACCAAATAACTAACTAGGTTAATATAACCCGTTAAAACCCGATCCGTTATGTAACAGAAGTTAAAACGTTATTCATAATCGTCGCCGTCTTTATTTCCGTAATAAAATAGTATAATAAAATATTAATATAGTTAAATCTAACCATAAATATAGGACCTATATACGGTTCTAAGCTAACATGGTCTTTCGCATTATATCTTTTGTAAGTAAATACCATCTAATAATACATTACTGTCGAGGTATGGAACAAGGCGAATGAATTTGCTGAATATTAAATTGCAACGCTCAGGGTGCGTAGCCAAGATGCCAATCGCTCACGCTCAGTCGCTAACGAAACGCAACTAACGCAATAAGGAAGAGTGATAGAGAGAGGTAGCTACGATACGTTAGTAAGCGTGAGCGATTGGCATCTTGGCTACGCACGCTGGTATTTTTATCACAATAGGCGTGACATGTTCCATCGTCGGACTGACAGAGTGGTGTTCACCTTCGCGGCTCGATCTATTGTGATAAAAATTTATTATTTACGGCCTCCTAGCCTAGTTGGTAGTGACCCTGCCTACGAAGCAGGAGGTCCCGGGTTCGAATCCTGGTCAGGGCATTTATTTGTGTGTTTATCACGAATATTTGTTCCTGAGTCATGGATGTTTTCTATGTATTTAAGTATTTATATGTATCTGTCTATTATAGGTACCCACAACACAAGCCTTATTGAGCTTACCGTGGGACCAGGTCGATTTGTGTAAGATTGTCCCACAATATTTATTTTATTTATTATTATTATTAAAAATACGTGAGTTTCAACCGTTGCAAATTAATGTCAGTATGACTCACGAAAAAACACTAATCTCCACCGATGAACAGCTGCCAGATCT
The DNA here is from genome assembly GCA_949128165.1 of Lathronympha strigana. NCBI lineage: Eukaryota > Metazoa > Arthropoda > Insecta > Lepidoptera > Tortricidae > Lathronympha > Lathronympha strigana. Next base: position 6,601,608 of record OX421926.1, on the reverse strand, counting down.
AACAGTTAACAATCGTTATTACACATGAGCATGAACTCAACCTTCTTCACCTGCGGAAGTACGGACCGGTTCCAACATAATTCTCGGTGAAAGTGAACGAGATGCGTCATGTGTACGTACAAGCTCGGGTTCGATTCTTTGATAAACAAATATGAGTGACTTTCGCTTTTTACTTGTACTATGGCTAACTTATTAGCAATGTAGATTTGTTTACTCTCACACTTGTTTGCCCAATTAGAGATTCCGTGGCTGCGTTCGAACAAACTGCTCGGAGCATTGAGTTTTTCGGAACTTACGGTTCCTTTTTTACCATTTTGGTACGGAACCCTAAAAACTAAAACTAACAGGTATTGCATAACATCACGAATTGACTATAACTATCCTGTATGATCTTAGATCTTAAAACTCACACCTAAGAATGTGAATGACGTGAAATCACTGCACGTAACGTGCGTTAACCGATTTAATAAAACGGAGCTAATGTGTTAACCAAACGCTGTTGTTTGTAGAAAAGCCAATTTCTCTAGTGACAGCGTCAAATTTCCTATGGACACGCAAGTATTTGCTCTACGTGGGGAAAATTAGGTGTTGAATGACATACGGGATGGTATTTATGTAACGAAATGGAAACCACAAACGAAATGATAAATTGATAATAGTGTCACATTATACGTATACAGCTACAGCGAGAGTTTTTAGGGTTCCGTACCCAAAGTTTAAAAACGGGATCAATATACTAAGACTTCGCTGTCCGTCTGTCCGTCTGTCAACAGGCTGTATCTCATGAACCGTTATAGTTAGACAGTTGAAATTTACACAGATGATGTATTTCTGTTGCCGCTATAACAACAAATACTAAAAACAGAATATAATAAATATTCAAGGGGGCTCCTATACGATAAACGTGAATTTGGTGCCGTTTTATGTATAATGGTTCGAAACCCTTAGTGCGCGAGTCCTTAGACGTATTCATTAAGTCGAATGGTGTGGTATTACACCAAATTCTTGAATTTCTTGTACTTTGTTGTTTAGCTATTCTAAAGTCTGCTTACCCGAATATAATGTTTTTTGCATACATACATATATATATTTATATATATCTTTCGATCGCCGTTTCTATGTCATACTGTGTAGATACTGACGACTAATTTCTATGATCGATGACTGATTCCACGGGGCATCAATTCGCCACGCTCCATAACAATATAACCCACAATTTACTTTACAAATACGTTGAGTCCACAACGACTCAGCCTCATTTTCGACATATTATGTGTATCAAAGAAAGCAGGATGTGGGCGAGAGAAACGCTCAGTAATTATGTTCTACATGTGGTGACGTTAGTCAGCTGAGTTATGAAAAGGATCGGAAGTGCCGCTAATAGTTATAAAGATACGATCTTTTTGAATAAACGGTGGTTTTTCCTAATCATTTAGTAGGCTTGTAGCTAATGGGTGTTTTCTTTGGAAAATGTATCTAAACGGTTAGTTAGTAGTAATTTATGTGGTCATATGCATGTACGTATGATTCCTTGTGATTGGAGGATATACCTAGTACTTATAATTATATTAATAGTAGAGATCTGACCCTAAGCGTCATAACAATTCCCAAAGAGCCAGCGTTAGATTTTTGAAGTTTATTGTCGGTACCTTTTTAAAATACTAAAAGTTTTCCAAAATCTACCTACGACTAACACGTTTTTCTGACGGCCATCTTGAAAAAATTTAAAAATAACCATACAACTCTTCAGCTATAAAGATATGAATACAGCCAAAGTGCCTACGCATGGATGCGTAAGCGCAGGTTATTGTTTTTAACATTTAGCCGATATTGCAAAACTAGTTGAAAAGACAAAATTACATTAAATAATGCTTATAAACTTAAGTACGCACAAATTTTAAGTACGCACTGGAAGCGTGGTTTCGTCAACAGCAAGCCTTAAGTTTTTTTTTAATAAGCCTAGAGACACTGTGCGGGCTGAAAAACAGCGCTGTGGAGCTAACCAGGCTCGCAGCAAATGCTGAGTCCTGGACCGTTTGTCGCCCTTTGTAGTCTTAGTTTTTGTTATGCTTTACTTGTATGTCTTTCTCTTGTGTGTTGTGTTACTTAATTTCGACAATAAACGAATTTTTTTTTATAAATTCTAAGAAATTGTATTGGACGTTTTTTTCCCCGAAATAAGTACTTACCTTATTTTTTTATAACTCGATAAATCGTAATACATTTTTTGTTTCCTGTCGTTTCCCCGGCTAAGAGAGCCTGGGTCCGCTTTCGCAAATAATCCCAAGAATTGGCGTAGGCGCTAGTTTTACGAAAGCCACTGTCATCTGACCTTCCAACCCAGAGGGTAACGTAAGCCTTATTAGGTTTAGCCTGACTTCCTCACGATGTACATACATAGCATATGATATTACATACATAAGTTCCGAAAAACTCATTGTACCTATGAGGAAAGTACCTTGAACCGAATTGAAAGTCGCACGCCTTTACCACTGGGCCACCAAAATTGCCACCAAAATCGCCACTATATGTGCACTCTATCAATAGTATCTTACCTGGCCACACCATGTTGGACGATTTCCGCTAAAGACGTCAAGGAGTCCTCCACCTCCTTTCCTAGCTTGGAGGGGGGCTCTTCGAAGGACCTGCCTGAGGCGCTGGCTTCAGCATCAGCATCCGCTGAAACAAAAAGATAAGTTTAGTTACCTCAAAATTTATTTTCAGCATTGCAATACAACGAGGAAATGCCGCCAGCGTCGTAGGTACAATGCCTCAAGAACCTATTTTAGATTTAAAGTAGGTAGAGGTAGGTACCTACTTAGGTCAGTTACATTTACTGTACATATTCTTAAAATAAATGTTTTTTTATTTCTACAACACGGGTAAATATAACAACATTGGTTGAACGAGCGGGCGAAGCGAGCGGAGTTTCCAAAACTATTTGGACACTTCGTCATTTGTATGTATGTTTGTATTAATGTTTGTATGTATGTTTGTTCGACGATAACTCGAGTACCGTTGATCGGATCGTCGTGAAATTTGGCAGGTCGTTAGATGAGATAAATTTAATTTTTAAGTTTAAATATGAGCCAAATCGGGCAAGGGGTTGCCGAGATATAGGGGTCGCCAGTTCGAGGTGAATCACTTGTTATTATCTATCAAATATTTATATCGCATAGTAAGCTTTAGTGACTTTACCTACAGACATTTGACAAAAAAAAACAATATTAATAAATAATTATCTAACCATAATTTAGCAACCCTAATCTTAAACTAAAATAATTTAATTTACTATAATTAAGTTTGCCTTTGTATTTATACCTGTATGCATGTTTCACTTTAGAACATAACGCCCTTCTGTCCCGAGGCGGGCTTAAGAGCTTCGCAGTTTATACTAATGCAGCTGCTTACGGCCTCATCGTTTTTACATATTTGTTTTTATGTTCAATTTTTAATCTTTGAATTTTTTTAACAAGGTGTTTTTCCAATCCGATGGTTTCCAACCATATAAAACATCGACATCAGAGCTGTCAAAATATACTACTTACCTACGATATACGATTTTAAGCTAACATGGTCTGCATTGTAACTAATATCTAAAACGAACATACATGGTAATTATCCCGTTTTAAACATTAGTTAAATACTACCTACGATTAAATAGGAGCAATAAATTTAATCGTAGGTGGTACTCCCCGGTATATAGTAGGTACCTACAGTAAATCTGTAAAATAACTACTTAGTATTTTTTCTCCTATTAGCAAATTTCGTGCGATCAGCTTGTAACTAGAAATGCTAAACATTAGCGTTTCTATAGAAATCTACTAATCTACCATAGTATACAAGTATACAGGTCCCATAGTAACAATACGGTGAAAGTGAAATCCAAGTTCCCACGAACTCTACACTTTCAATTATGTCAGTTATTCCATAATGTTTTATGCCTATATCGAGTTTAATGGAAATTTGGTATATGGTTTTCTTTATGAGACGTTTAGGCTTTCTCGTATTTCATTAATTGCCTTCTCAAAGTCACAGATACAAAATGTTTATACTGTAAATGGGGTTATGCTAGCTCTTTATGTCACCTTATACAATATATTAATCTTATTCAACATAAATGTAGTCTTTAATTTTGGGTGATTATATAAATAAATAAATATACCTATAAAATAAATAAATATTATAAGACAACCTTCACAAATCAACCTAGTCCCAGTAAGCTCAATAAAGCTTGTGTTATGGGTACTATACGACAATATATATAATAGATATAAAAATATAAATACTTAAATACATAGAATACATCCAAAATTCAGGAACAAATATTCGTGATAAACACACAAATAATTGCCCAGACAAGGACTTTCCCGGGACCCCCTGCTTCAAAGGCAGGGTCACTACCAACTAGGCTAGGAGACGGTTACATCCTAATATATTCTATGAGATCCTTAACAATTTTATAAGCTTTTTATAAAAGCTGTCGTTTCACTATAGATTTAAATTTATTCATTGACAATTTCAATACTAAAGTAACAATACTGTCTTGCTTGTAACAGGAGCAATTTTAATCGTAAGTAGTACTTCGGAACAATGTTTGCTCAATGACTTTTAAAAATTACGTGTGTTTTTATTTTTACTACACTTTAAAGTTTATGAGACGCCGCAATGTCCTGCGCTGTCATTTTGCACTATAGCAAGAAACGTCAATAAAGCTGATGTTAACGTACATTATAACTGAAAACCTACAGGGTACAAAAGTTAATTATTTTTATAAGTTGTTGAACAAAAGTTGTTAGCTTTGAGGAGTACTACCTACGATATAATTTATTGCGCGTATTACAGGTAACACCAGAAGCCCTAGTATAAAAATTGTACGACATTAACTCCTCGACCGCGTTAGCGTATCGGGAGTTCAAATTATGTTTGCCTTTATTTAAATCATCCGGCAACTTTCATATTTTGACCCCTCGATACGCTAACGCGGTCGAGGAGTTAATGTCGTACAACTTTTATACTAGGCCTTCAGAAGGCCCAGTATAAAAGCCATTTCGTGGCTCAAGTTCTTTAATTTCGCTTTGCTACTCTGTGTTGTGTATTAAGCCACGAATAAATACATTTTCTTTCTTTCTTTCTTTTCTTTCTTTCTAATTTGAACTCTCGATACGCTAACGCGATCGTGAAGTAAGTGTCGTACAACTTTTATACTAGGCCTTCCGGTATAATGATAACTTATTTTAAAACTGCACACACGCCGGCCGGCGTGATAACAGATGCACTCAGCGAAATAGTAATACGTTTTTGCAATCATTGTACTTACTGTTATAAGTTAGATATAAATATTTTATGTTTAGTTAATTAAGTGCCGATCTGGTAGATGATCCTTAACTATCTTCTACTAATTTATAATATCCGTAATCCGTGCTACAAGCATGTGTATCCATGTTTTTCGTAAGTATGTAAGCATGTTTTTCGACTTAAACCACGGCGCAGCCCTACCCAATCCATCCTCCTCTTCACTGATCTAACGTCCTAGTCTTACTTACTAAGTCTTACGTGAAGTTTTTGTATTATTTTCCTGTTTGTTACCTAGTATCTTTTCTTTTTGTAAATAAATGATATTTGATATTAAAAAAAAATCTAATTAATGGTTCGCCCCGAACGTGAACTGGTGACCCCTATATCTCGGCAACCTCTGGACAGATTTGGCTCATATTTAAAACTAAAAATTCAGTGTATCTCATCTAACCACCTGCCAAATTTCACGACGATCCGATCAACAATACTCGCGTTATCGTCGAACAAACATACATACATACATACATACAAACATTTTATAAGTACCTACATACATACATACAAGAGACTGAGATAACTTGCTCACTTCGCTCGCTCGTTTGATCATCATTTATCTCAATAAAAAATAAAGCTAAGTCCAAGTGCAAATTTACAATATAAATACAGGTTTTATGTAGCACATCACACAGCTGTTACATTAGCAATTAATTATCTCCTAAAAGGTCATCTTCCCTAAAAATCAGATAACTTTCCAAAATTTTTTTAATTTCAACGAACTTTTAACATCGCGGTCACTAGGTCCCACATATATCAAGTTTTGGATGGAACCAAACCAGTATTTCTGGGTGAAAGTGCTACATCGATTTTGATTTAGTGTTTATAAATTACTTTTGACAGAAAAGGAGACATGTTTTTGGGTTTTTTTAGAAATTAGTTTCACTTTGAAAATTTGCAAGCGGAACTAGGTGATTTAAGTTGACCCTCTCTATTTGGGCATAGTTTCTACGCAAGTCCAGTATAAATATTTAGTTTCACAACAATATTTAGAATTTATTCTAAATTTAAATTTTTCTTAGTTGACTTTGTTTCTTTCAGGCTGACTTTTTTGCCTGTCTGTCTATTCCCCTCTGTTAAGCGCCCTTTATTTCGGGAACGCGTAGAGGTAGCAAATTGAAATTTATACCACATAAGTACACAGGTCTGCGGTCCCTTGAACCTGTGATAAAACCCAAACTTTTACGTCAACGCAATCAAAAAATAGATTAGATTAGATATTTTTATTTGTTATTGAAAATTACATGTCATTTAGTGTTCTCAACATCACAAATTCACAAAAAGATCGTCAAGTGTATAATAAATTAATAATAACAAATAGGTAATAATAAAACAATTTCTAAATACCAATGTCAATAGCAATACACAATCAGAAAAAAATAACTTAGGTAATAAAGAATTTAAATGTCTAACCCAAATTCACTATAAGTATAGTATATATCTAGGTCATACCTAGTTAATATAATGTCAAATGTCATACGGCCGTTTATATCGCATTTCCCAGACATTGGCAATGGGAATCAAACTGTACCTAAATGGTACTTCCCGTTGACCCAGGATCACAAAATTTGGCAGAAAGCAAGATTTTGTAGCACAAGTATAGGAAGAAATCCATAAAAGCGTATAATTGCCGCACACTGAGAGTTCCGTGCCAGAAGTTATCGAGACTCTATTATCCCGAGAACAACTCGGGAGCATCATTTGTGCGGAACCCTCGGTGCGCCAGTTCGACTCGCATTTAGTGGCGTGACGTTTTTTTGGTTTAGAATAAACCTGTGCTTACTGTGGTCGATTTGTATTTAGTTAGCCCATAATACTTATTTAAACGGGTAATCAGTGGGGCAATCAGTCGGGGCCATCCTGCCCTTCCCTCGACTCCCTAGGTTCCCCATTGGGCTAGACTCCCAAGGCGACTCATTGGCCCCCAAAAATCGTATCATGTAATACTAGGTGTATTGGAAATGTATAATATACATATCCAATGATTACATATTATGTAATCATAAAAAACATTGTAAAAAAACAGTTGTCTAAAATCCGCGTTTTTTTTTAAATTAATATTTCCAAACATTGTTATGTCTGATTTAAAATATTTATTAGGAAAATACGTAAATAACTTCATCAAGAATCAACAGAAAAGTCATATAATTTTCATGTCAAGTTTGAACCAAGAACAAGCAGAATTAAAAAGTATGTCGGTTTAAGACCGAATAGGTTTTAATACCGAACACTAGGTTTATTTGTATTGATAGACCTACTAAAGTGTTGTTTCAGAATTATGCCAACATCACACTTGTTCATGGTTTTACACTCTTATTGATATAAACATAAACAGGGCCCTATTACTTAACTTATGATACATCCCGATTTAAAAAAAGCAAAATTGGTTTGGTATAAAAAGTCCCTTAAACATACCGCATTCTTAATATAAAATTATTGCAAAGAATGAAACGTAAACTTATAAGACCGTGCGATATGCCGCTGAATTCCGGATAAGGATAATCTTTTGTTTTTTCTATAATATAGGCAATTACTATTATGCGTAAAGGTTAGTAGTGCCTGGGAATATAATAAGATTAGGTATATCCGATTATATTCTCAATATCTCGATCGTGGGATAGTTAGGTTCATGGTATTTATTATGAATAGATACGATATTTATCTTAAATCGGAACCTGTTGACGTCTGAATAGACATATTGCCGCTTTTTAGCATTTTGAGGTTAGAAATTCGTTAATAACCTTGGGAAATTCCGGTAATATCGTCGGTTCCGTGAGATAGTTCAGATAGTTTACTTAGGGACTTCAGGGTTAACCAAACAGCATTCATTAGTTGCTAATTTCACGTGCCGATAGTTTTAAAAACGCGCAAACGTAAACGTAATGTCTAATTGTTCTTTTTCTTTTTTGTTACTTAGCCTATGTAAATAAAAACTCTATCCGTCTATAAAATACTTTTTTATGTAGTCAGGCATTCGAAATACCAAAAAAAAAGAATTTTCTTTTGGGAGACTCGACGAAGTCATATAATATTTTTTACTTCTTATAGCCTCAGTTAAAATATTTTGGTTTCCTCCCTAGCACCTTGTATCTTAAAAATAAAGTTTTTATAGGTACCTAAGTAAACATAACTTTTGGTAAATATTAGAAGTTGAAAAAAATAAGTTTTATTCTTCATTCAAAAGTGACACCCTAGTACATACATACAAGAGTGTGCCAAGATTATTTTGAACACACACTCGCTCAGCAACTTTTGCTGCTCACAGTACACGCCATTTCGTATATGGCATGGGAAACTTTCATTCTTATCTCTAGTCATTTAACATGTCATGATGATATTGTCAATGTCTTGGCTGTGATATTCAGTAATGGAGAGAAATTTGACGTGATAATGTATCCGATGGTATTTTAGTAACAGCAATGCCGTTATTTATAAACGTAAATTAAGCCTCAACTAATAAATGTTTGTCCTTATCTGTTTGGCATTTGAGTTTGTAAGAAAAGGAGAAAACATACGTTATTATTTTGAAAAATAGGCAGGCCATAGTGATACAAAACATTTGAACATCCTGTAATCTATCTATGTTGAACAAATAAATGCTTTGAATCTTTAGGCATAAAACACTCGTGTGATTCTATTATAAAACTCTCTAGGGTTCGTTTAAAAAAATCATATGCGTGTTTTAATGCATAATAGTAGTTTATACAAAAGTGATTCAATAAGGTTTCTTAAAATTCAGGGAGTTTTGTAATAATAGACCCGAGAATTTTTAGAACCAATTATGAGCTGTTGCATACACTAATTTTCACAAAAATTCTGTCGGGAGTTCACAATTTAACGGTGACATATATAACTATTTAATAATAGAAAGAAAAATTGAAAAATCGGTCAGATCGTTCCAGAGGTTATTTTTTCTTTAATTATAAAATTGTTTTTGGTGTACTGCCTTTTTTATGTTTCGTTAAATTTCATATAGCAAGCAACTTTTCGCCGAAGTTTTATTTCGCAAACCAATCTTTGGCATAATTTTACTTTGTAATTTTATTATTTCGCTACATTTTTATATTGCAAAATTTTATTACGTCAAATTATATGTGGTAAATAATTGTGTAGTAAATGATTTGCTAAGGCAAATAACATATATTATCGTCAAATCATTATGAAGCAAATGATTTACTTTGTTAAATAACGAATTACGACCCCTACAGAAAACAAACTGCTGCCAGAAAAGTAGGTTAGGTTAGGTTAGAACTGCGACCCCTTCAGGGCTTATACCACGAAAATCGAACGATTGCGGATTTGTGTCTCCGTCTCTGTCACACTTGCATATTGGAGTGACAAAGAGGTTTTTCCGTCAATGCCAATTTTCGATGTTCGTGGTAGGCTCTCAGAAAACTAACATCGGCCAGAAAAGAAGGTTTGGTTAGGTTAGAACTGCGACCCCTGCAGGAAAAAAACTGCTGCCAGGAAAATATTGTATACGAGCAATATGCATTTTGGTGCCAATTAATACATTTGACGAAAACCAAAGTGACATCTTAAAAAAATGCAGAAAGAAGTGTTTTAAGTACATACATTTGCACAAGGCATGCATTCGGTATGTTTTATAGTTCAGAGGTTATTTGTAAAAATGTGTGAATTCCCTCCCTAAAGTGTCATCCACTGGGCTCCTACTTTTATATTATAGGATAAAATAAACACAAATTTAAATCTAGAAGTATCACAATAACAATATTTAATTAAAGATCGTTAGCCTACGCGTTGTGCGTACTGTGTTAGGTGACAGCTAGCTTGTTAGTACGCTCTCGTTTGGGTCACGACGTCCATATTATACGCAGTACGCTTAAATTAAATACTTTGAATACTTTGAATGACTGTAAGAAAGGTAGAAATCTTGAAATCGGACATCGTAGTTGCTCATTATACAGCAGATATTAAAATAAAAAAACATTCATTTTCGAAATATATACAGTAAGTGTAACTTACCTACCTACCTACCTGTACCTACCTTAAATCTAAAGTAGGTCCTTGAGGCATTGAAATTAAGATGCGAAACAACATGTATGTACCTATGTATGCTTAAATCTTTAAACATACGCAACGGATGATGCGGTTTCTTAATAGATAAAGTGATTCAAGAGGAAGATTTATATGTATTATAATAACCCGTGCGAAGCGTGCGGGTCAGTAGTTAAATATGTTTTGTAACTTCCTTTTTCTTTTATCTATGATTGTAACCCTTTCGACGCCATGTTAAATACAAACGCTTTTCTCAGACACACGTCACCGAAGGTGCTGAAGTGTCAAAACTGACCTTGACCATTGTTACTGAATACTGAGCATTTATCTACCGATAAATGTATGGGAAATTTGTCTGGCGAATGCCCCGCGGACATACCCACTATAGAGATCTGACGCATTGCCCGAACGTATAATGGCGGCAATTCATTAACGTCTATGTAGTCTGTGAGCGAATAATCCGTCTTTGGCGTTAAACCTGCGGTGCCAATATATACGTATTTGATGTGGAAAAGGTTTAAGGGTTACAGGCTGAGATAGTTTCTGATATGTCCGTATATATACCGTCCGTATTGTGCAGTAAACAGTGTATACGTTAAGCGCCGCAAAAATAATTAAATTTTGTGGTATTAATAAAGACTGCCGTGGCATTTTTTTAGTTACAATGTTGCAGAATACAAGTGGAAGTGGACAGTGTGCATAGTGCGGCTAAATAAGCCCTAAAAGTGATAAAATTGACTTTTTAAAAGTACAATCAATTTTTAGTTCACCAACATTTCGTGCGAAATATAAGGCTGACATTTTTATCGTAAGCGACGCTAATTTCATGGCGCTTACGACCTTTTTCTCGCGATAGTGAATCTTGTCGTAAACAAACCTAATATTACGGGTGTTTGTGGTTATAAAACATAAGAACTACAAAATAAGACTGTTTTTTCTCTGAGAAATAGACCTCACCACTTACAGTGCAAATAATTATTTGGATGGTTATGCTTTAAATTGTAATAGATATGTCGAATAATAAAGATTTAGTTGTGAGTACCTGGGGGTGTTGTCAAAACACCAGTTTTTAACACCAACTGATAGCAAAGAGATTTATAAATTTATTATGTCACTAGGAAATAGTAAAACTTCCGGTATTGACGATATATTAACTGAAATCGTAAAGTTAACTGGGTTGTTTTTAAGCGTGCCTCTTGCTCATTCAATTAACTTGTCTTTTAGTCAAGGATATTTCCCCGAACAACTTAAGATCTCTGTAGTAAAGCCATTGTTTAAAAAAGGAGAACGTGATGATCCAAATAACTATAGACCGATCACTATCGTCCCAATACTGTCAAAAATAATAGAAAAAGCTTTTTATGTCAGATTAGAGAACTTCCTTACAAAGAATAACATTTTACACCCCGATCAATTTGGATTTCGCAAAGGCCTTAATACAGAGTTGGCTTGTTTTGAACTTATAAAATATGTGACTGAAAGCATTAACAATAAGTCACCCGTCATGTCAATATTCCTTGACATGACGAAAGCATTTGACTTAGTTGATCACTCTAAGCTTCTCAGTAAATTAGATGCTTATGGAATCAGGGGTCTACCAAACGATTGGCTTAGGTCTTATTTATCTAATAGAAATCAGTGTACGGAAGTGTTCAAGTTTGTTGAAACTGGCAGTCGAATGAATAAATTAGTATTTAGATCACCTCTTCGTACCGTCATTTCTGGAGTCCCTCAAGGAAGTAATTTAGGTCCTCTCCTATTCTTAATTTTCATAAATGACCTTCCTAAAGCAACTAAACCCAAATCCATACTCTTTGCAGATGATACAACTATCATAATCAGATCCCAAAATCAAAGCACGTATGAATCAGATATAAACAATTCCTTAACAGACTTAAATAATTGGATAAATAACAATAACCTTCTTATTAATCTTAACAAGACACAGTATATGCAATTTTACTCATATGGCGCCACGCCACCAGAACTCAATGTCAGTATTAATGGAATTGCGTTGCACGAAACTAACAGTATTAAATTCTTAGGTCTCCATATTGATACATTTTTAAATTGGAAAAGCCATATTAACTTTTTGTGTTTAAGACTCGACCGTTTCATATTCGCGTTAAGAAAGTTAAGACAAACTGTATCTTACGAAGCAGCTCTCACTGCTTATCATGGTCACATCTCATCCATTCTCAGTTACGGTCTCATCCTATGGGGTAACTCTGTGGACGTAGAAAGAGTATTTATACTACAAAAAAAATGTGTTCGTGCCGTAGTTAATGCTCGTTTTGGAACTAACTGTAGACCGCTATTCAAACGACTTAATATTTTACCTCTGGCCTGTATGTATGTACTAAAAATCTGTATTTTTTCAAAGAGTTACCCACAATATTTTAAAAAGCGTACTGATATATGTCCAGTTATACCAAGACCACAATACCAGGGTCTATTACATCAGCCACGTTGTATGACAGACATTTACAGAAAAAATGCATACAATATGTCTATCAAAGTATATAATAAATTACCTGTAGAAATAAAAGCACTGGAAGGTCATAAATTTCAGAGAACACTAAAAAATTGGCTTCTTGATAGATGTTTTTATACGGTAAATGATTTTATGGCCCACGATGAGTGACATAAAATTGTATCAGCATGTATAAGTAGCGTTTCGCTAGATTTACATTTTAGTCTAATTGTTAAACTTAGTTTTAAGAAACTGTAAAATGTTTGCATGCTGTTCATTAACAGCTGGAGAAGGCTGGAAAATTGTTAACTTTATTACCATGTATATACCATGTACCCTTTTCTGCAAATAAACCATTCTTATTCTTATTCTTATTCTAACGAGGAGGCCAAAGATGGACAATCCATCCCTTGCACCCACTGCAATCAGAGATACCATTTAGAGTGCTTGTCATTGAAGGACACGAATATTCCAACGAATTGGACATGTCCCGGGTGTACCAATAGTGCTCCTAAGTTATTCAGGGAAGACTCTACGCCTGTTCGCAATGTGTCTACGTCAAGAGGCAGCAAGCGGCCCGCGCTGGCTTCGCCAGAGTCCGGAAACGTCCCAGCGAGCTCGGAAGAGGTGCGCACCATAGTCCAAGACGTTATCAAGTCGGAATTTAGCGCAATGATCAAGGAAATGAATATCAATATGGTTAATATCGTCAACAGACAACTTCTACCACTGAAGGAATCGCTACAAAGTATGAGCGCATCGATGGACTACATGAACTCGAGATTCGAGGACATTGAGGCTGAGCAAACTGACGCGAAAAAAAAAATGAAGGAATTGCAATCTGATAACCTTAAGATGAGAACCGAAATACTGGAAATGAACCAGCGTCTTAATAACTTTGAACAGCAAGTACGTGCTACCAACTTAGAACTGCAATGCGTGCCCGAAAATAAAAAGGAAAATTTAATTTCTATAGTTAACAACCTAGCGTTATCAGTCGGATCCGCTTTGAATGAGACCAGCATAATGAAATGTACGCGTATAGCAAAACTGAATGCAGATAGTACGCGTCCGAGGGCAATTGTGTTACAATTAGCATCACCGAGGGTACGTAATGAGCTTCTAGCAGCAACAATCTCATACAATAAATCAAATCCAGAAGACAAATTAAATACTTCACATCTGGGACTCCCTGGCCCGAAGTCTTCTGTGTACCTCGTTGAGCACTTATCTGCAGCTAATAAATCTTTACACGCTGCGGCGAGAAAGAAGGCTAAAGAACACGGGTATAAATATGTATGGGTTCGTGATGGAAAGGTATACGTTAGAAAAACGGACGATTCGGAGTACATTTACGTCAGAAACACGGATAGTTTAAATAAGATAATTTAGTTAAATTTAGTTAAATTCGCATGTTATTAGTTAGTTTAACGGTAATAAAATTCAATCTTAATGTATATTATCAAAATAGTCGTGGGTTAAGGTCGAAAACACATATTTTTTATAGTAATTTATTATGTAATGATTACGATGTTATTGTTCTCACTGAGACCTGGCTGAACAGTTCTGTATTGAGCAGTGAGCTATTCGACGACAGGTACATGGTGTATAGGAGGGACAGGGAGCAAGCGAGCCGTCGGAGCGGTAAAGAGGGAGGCGGGGTACTTATAGCGGTACATAAACAATTCAAATCACAACGTATATCTAACTGGGAAAGTGACTTTGAAGACCTGTGGGTTTATATTGACATTCCTATCACCGGGGCTTGCCGTCGAATGGCTCTCTGTGCGGTTTACCTGCCTCCGCCTGTTTTACGCTCTAACCTCACACAGTTATTGGACCACTATGATGCACTTCTAAAAGATAATTCACTCTATGTATGTATAATGGGGGATTTTAATTTGGGTAACATAAACTGGACCTTAGCAAATGATGTAAATAGTAATTACACTGCGCCTAATTTTGGGGAAGTACTTATTGATTTCATTCAAGTAAACAAGCTAAAACAGTATAATAAAGTATTAAACAACTCTGGTCGTGTTCTTGACTTGGTCATGTCTACAATAAAAACATGTAGTATCCTCGAGAGTACAAGCCCTCTAAGCAATATTGACCGGTATCATCCCCCGTTAGACATCACAATGGTATTTGTTAAAGAATATAAACTACCCTATAATAGTGCTTGTCTAAAACCAAATTTCTATAAAGCTAACTATGAATTAATATCCAAAGATCTAAACAATTATGACTGGTATAATATATTTGAGAATGTTGGTGTTAACGAAATGGTTAGTAAACTGTATGAAGTTCTAGATAGAGTGATTAATCAACATGTGCCACAGACTAAAGTGAGAAAACATAAATCACCCCCTTGGTTTGACTATAAGTTAAAAAAGGTATCAAACGAAAAGAATAAAATCAGAATGCGATATAGAAAGTATAAGAATCCTTTGGATGCTATTGAACTTAAAATGTTAAGTACACGTTTAAATAATTTATCAAAAGCTAGATATAATGACTATATTAATAAAGCAGAAGACGGACTTAGGGAAAATCCCAAATTGTTCTGGACACATGTGAAAAGTAAGCGTGGTGGTTTAAGTGTATATCCAGCTGTTATGACTAATGGGACAAGTACTACATCAAACAGCAATGAAATATGTGAACTGTTTGCGTCCTACTTTTCAACAGTATATGCAAAAAATTATTTAACTGAAAATAATTATGACCATCAATCACTAGCTCCTCTTATAAAAAACAGCCTTCACTTTGTTCCTCCTTTAATCACTGAAGAAAGTCTGTTTAAAAAACTCAAAGATATCGATAGAAAAAAAGGAGCAGGGCCTGACGGAATCCCTCCTATTTTTATTCATTCCTGTGCGTCAGCGTTAGTACACCCCCTTAGTTTAATATTCAATAAGTCACTAACCACAGGTATATTTCCAGCTCAATGGAAGTCAGCAAAGGTGGTGCCTGTATATAAGTCGGGAGACAATACTACAGTTTCGAACTATAGACCTATCTCTATAATAAGCACATTTGCTAAGATTTTTGAGTCTCTCGTCTGCCCGCATGTTCAAAAGCACTTCAAGCTCTATATAACCGATTTTCAACATGGATTTGTCAGTGGCAGATCTACAACTTCCAATTTACTGTCATTTACTGAATTTCTGTCTAATGCGATGGATTCCGGCAAACAGACAGATGTTATATACACCGATTTTAGTAAGGCGTTTGACAAAGTTTGCCACAAAATCTTACTAAAGAAACTATCGGCATATGGTTTTCACTCGTTACTGCCTTGGTTCGAATCTTATTTAACGCATAGATCTTTTTTTGTCGTCGTAAACGGTTTCAAGTCGCCATCTTATAATATTACATCAGGGGTACCACAGGGGTCTCACTTAGGTCCGATTTTGTTCAATATCTTCATTAATGATATAGTTGATTGTTTCAGCCATTCAAAACTTTTTCTGTACGCTGACGACCTTAAGTTCGCACGCACTATAGATTCAATTGAGGATGTTGAATTGCTTCGAAGCGACTTGGGCAGGCTTGTTCTCTGGTGTGATAATAATCATATGATTTTAAATACCAAAAAATGTATCCATATTAAATTTACTAGGAAGCAAAATGTCATCAAGTCAGAATATAATATTCGCTGCAATACCCTCGATGAAGTCGACACTATACGCGATTTAGGAGTTGTCTTTGATAATAAACTCACTTTTATCTCTCACGTAGAACACATATCAAAGAAATCAAATAGAATGTTAGGGTTTGTTCTAAGGAATGTTAAGATGTTTCGGCGAAGCAAAACCAAAATTATTCTTTATAATAGTCTTGTAAGGAGTATATTGGAATATTGTAGTGTAGTGTGGCGTCCACACTACGCTACTCACACACTAAGAATAGAGCGTGTTCAAAAGAGGTTCTTGTGGTACCTAACTTATGCGGATGGCAAAGCTAAAACTGTTGTTTCTTATGCCCAAAGATTAAAACTTTTTAATTTAGATTCACTTTCGCTGCGCAGAAACGTTGCGGATGCAATGTTCGTATATAAGTTATTAAAGAATGACATAGATTGCCCCAATCTGCTATCTCTTCTGCACTTTCGTGCTCCATTTAGAATTCCACGCAACCCGATAACACCCCTTTGCCCCCCACTACGACGAACTGTCCACGGCAGCAACTCACCAGTCCCAAGGTTATGCAAGGTAGTGAATAGCTGTAGCCATGTAATGGATATACACTTTGACTCAGTACAGCAATTCAAAAAATCTGTCCGCTCCTATTTAGCCGAAAATTTATAGTCAAAATAGTGCTAACTACCCACTGTTTTTTTTGTTTTTTTTATTGTCTATTGTTACACTCGAAACGGTATATGTTATAGTGTTTTTTATTTCACGCATGCTGTGTTTACCTTTAAGTAATTGTTACGCTTAGAAATAGTACCTAATGAAAATGTTTGTATCTACGCTAAGCATAGTGTATACAATTGTTGGTGAACCAATAAAGAGAAAAAAAAAAAAAAAAAAAATATGTCTTTCGAACTTTTAAGTGTTATACCTACTCATATAAAACCTACGAGTACCTATTTGATATGTGGGAATTTATAAAAAAATTAAGTATTTTCCCGCAAAATATCTCTTTACGTGATCTTTTATGTGAAGATAACCGCGTGCATTATGTCATTATGAATTTTGCGTGTATTAAATAAATATCTGTGTTTAAGCCTGCTTTATGAACAACAACGTATTTGCCTATAAGTATACTTAACACAGTCAAAGTCTGAAGTATCGTCTTCATTGCATTTCAAGATGATGTATAGATATTTCTATCCAAAAATCGCATCGATTTATACTTTGACTTTTAGAGTAATATCAACACTAGGAAGTAAATTCTGTCAATCGCAGCGTACCATTTTAACTATGAAAATCATTCATACTGAACTTTCCATACATTGCATTCGGTTTTTCATTCACTTAGTATAATAGAGAAAGAGATGGGTCTGTCCTTGTTTGTTTACCTTACTTTTTAACAGTTGAAAGTGTTTGGTTAACGTCATAATTAATGTTATAGAAATTTGACATTTAAAATAACACTTGAAAGTTCATTTACTTCAATCAATCAATCATTGTTTTATGGCTCCATCAAGGCCTTGATGATTCTGCCAATGTCAAGGTTGGGTAAGACACGGCAAGTATATTACGAGTATTACGTAGTACGGTGATATAAGTTAATTTACTTGGGAGAAATAACGTGCTTTGACACCAGCGTAGCATACTGTTTTTCAACTGCGGACTGTGCCCCGTGGGTAGGATGACTAGGATGACAGCTATAACCGCACGCGGTTGCGCCATTACGCTGCGGTCGGGTTCAATTCCCGACAAGCACGATCCGTCAAGAAAGCGGTATAAGAATTTTATGCACTCTATTTAATTAATATTATTGTTATATGAAAATTGAGCACCGCTGGTATAAAACTATTAGTAAGTACCTAAAAGTACCTATAACTATAGTATTGTCAAGATTTCTTCTATTTCATGCATAGGTACTCAGAGATATAGTCAAACCACGTTATCTATTCCAAGCCAATGAATTGTCAAACTTTGAAGTTTACTTAACAAGTTCGCAGTCTGTGCTATCAAAATCTAGGGAACTTTTTTGTAAATACTACAACGGTGAAAAACAAGCATACGGCCCGCCTGATGGTAAGCGGTCACCGTAGCCTATGGACGCCTGCAACTCCAGGGATGTAACATGCGCGTTGCCGACCATTTAAAAAAAGGAGGATTCGCTGTGTTGACAGCTAAAGGGGCAAGCTTTTCTCCGTGGGCTGTCAACACAGTGAATCCTCTTGGAGCTCTGGCGACCTTACTCACCAACAGAAACAACACTATGAGTAGGGTCTAGTGTTATTAAGCTTAGACGGAAACTAACCATACCTACTATATTTTTCTTTCGCCAGTCCCCCTACCCCCAAAATAGGGTACCTAGATATGGTATATTTTTTCTACTGTTACAGTCAATATTGTTTAGTAAACTATTATCAGTAATTCTGAAATTATGATGCGTTGTTTCAAATATTATATTATTACATACTTGATTTTATGATACAAGAATATTCGGACTCGGTACGACGTTGACCTTTAAACACTGTTATTTATTTATGTTAACTTTCTTTTGATGTTTGGCACTTAATAATTAAGGATTAAATTGTAGTCCGACTAAGCTACGTTTGCATATATTTTGATAGCACAGATTGTGAAAGTGTTGAAAAAATAACACTTACATGTTTGACAGTTCATTTGATTGGAATAGTAAACGTGGACTGACTTCACAGTACATCTGCGTCTTTTACATTTCCGTAAACAATATACTTGGTTTTTAAGTTATCGGTGTAGTATTTTATTGTTTATTTAAAAAAAAATTAAGCACCTTACCTTGCCAACTCGTCCGCTGTTTTTCAACATCCTCGTCCCACGAGTCCAAAATTTTTCCCGCTTTTACCTTCGCACATTTCCAAGCATCATCCTCCCCCAAACAGTCCAAAAAAGACATAAAACTTGGCCCCAAATTCTTCCCTAAGCCCATGACAAAATCGTACGATCTCTCCAATATACTAGCACTTTCAACTTTACTACAAAAAACTAGGAACAAAATGAATATTAAACTTTTAGCCGCCATTTTTGACCGCGCGCGAGGTGCTTTCTCGCTCCGGCTCAAGGTTAAACTAAGCGAGCCCCCACGGTGTTAGCCGTTTTATATGAACCTACTTTCTTCCACTGTAAAGAACCTAACAAGTCTACACGGGACAACGTTCCATTGCGCGCTCCTATCGCGTAACTTTTTTTTAATTTCAAGAATGGCGTCGATGGATGTTTGCACATAACATATGGTTTACCGGTTTTGTAAAATTCGAATAAGACTTTTTCTTTTTGGTGTTCCGTGGTATAATTGGGAAATCACTTATGGTATCTTTATTGGGAAATGTAGAAAGTTTATTAGCATAGTTATCCGCATTTGTCGCCAAATGAACAGTAAAGTAGGCGTTTCGTTTCTATTGTCGCGAAAATTTTATTGTGTCAGGATAAATTCTGAATTAAATGTAATGGCATGGCGATTATATAGTAAGTCCATCTAGCTAGGCTAAGTTTAATAAATTTTGAAAGCACATAGGTACTGTGAACGTCATAATTTATTTATTTTTATTTATTGATACAGGTTTGCCAACAGGTGCAATACTATTACTAAAACACTTTAATCAAAGGTACAAAATCATTCCAGAGTATTCACCCAGTTATAGGCAAACACAACTTACACATATCACACGCTTTACATTTTGTGATGATTTCATTGATGTTTGACTTTTATAATACTTTAAAGTTTAACACTTCTTTGCTTGGAAGTGACAACGTGGTTTGACTCTACTATTATAGATTTAACATTATTTGCGTTCCTAAAAAACATTGTTGTTACCAATGCCTACAATTTTTACGCATTTGCTAAATTTTGGTAATATAGTCTGACAATCCAAGTCGGACAGCAGATTTTTTTAACATTTTTATTCCTCCCTTTTTTTACTCCGATAAAAGGCACCGAAGGCACATAGATTTCTTCTTCTTTTAAATAAATTTTAAAGAATTATTATCAAAATCTCAGTATAATTATATTATGCAAATAGAATAGTATATTGCCACTTGGTCGACGTTGTTTGGTAATTGGCCTCGCTATATGTTAAGTTTACAGCTATAAGACTTAACATATAGTTTCTCAGGGGGCCGAGATCCCGGGACTGCCGGTTGATGACTAAAGGAGTGATTGAACTCGCTTCAGGATTAATTATTCATTAGCTGCACACTACTTCGTTAGTTTACTACACAATTAGCAAAAATTACACATTAAACAACATTTATAAAACAAAAAACTATTCCAGAATTCCAGAGACGCCATCGCCATCTTCAGTAGCAAACGGAAGTCGGCATATAGATTTTAAAAAATGTACTGTCGGATTTTTGGGTTGTCAGACTATATAAGATCACAACCAGATGTAAGGCTCTAATAATTTATTTCGGGGTTCCTGTAACTAGAGCATAGACAAAAAGAGTCACTCCAAAAGTGCGTCGTGTGTTTTAGTGATTGTCGCGAACGCTGAAAACGCGGGTTCAATTCCCAACCTGGGGCCTTACCATGACGTATCTTAACGCGATTCAGTTTAGGCCCAGTTGTATGGAAGCGACGCAGTTAAGGTCACCAACTGAATCATTGGTGCCCTTGGTCACTTTTTTCGTGTATGTCCATTTAAGTTTACATGGTAAGCATCAAACTTTCTATGGCCCCTTCGAATACAGCTCGACACATATTTCCTTTTACGGCGGAACCGCACAGCGCGTGTAGAGTCGCGCTTGGCAGTTTTATAAAGACCGGATAACTATTTAATTATTAATTTAATTGATAACCGTCCCAGTTTTCTATCACGCGTTCAGGTCTGTGCTCTATGAAATTTGAATATGTAGGTTTATTTATATACGAGTACCTCCCTATTTTTTTATACCGAAAAAAAGGGACGCACATAAATTAAAAAAAAGCATGTCTGTTAAGGGGTCGCCGAGATATAGGGGTCGCAAGGTCAAGTTCGAGTCGAACTCCCAGTTTATTATTAAATAGTAAGAAGTCTTTATTGAACGAGCGACCGAAGCGAGCGGAGTTCTCCCAGTCTTGGACATTCCGTCGTTTGTATGTATGTACATATGTTTGTAAGTATTAAATAATTTCTTTTCAAAATATTTACAGTAAGTGTAACTTACCTACCTACCTTAAATCTAAAAGAAGTCCTTGAGGCATTGTACCAAGGATGCTGGCGGCATTTCCTCGGTGTATCGCAATGCTGATACGTTGTAAGAGGATGACAGCAGCTCTTCGGTCACCAGTAACATCAACCAGACGATTCGCGATTTATACGAAAAACTTGCGTGCGCTGGGACCCCATGAACCAAGTGTTTCCACTCAGACTGGTACAAAAAGGTCTCTCTGTCCAGGCTTTTATATTTATTACGTTTTAAAAATTCAGCGCTTTCAGCCACTCAGCCCACTTTTCATTAGTTCGTTGGAGATGGGACGGTGCCAGCGTGTCTACGCAGGTGGCATCCCACACTAGCATCCGTCCCAAACTCCAAGAAACCAAGGACACCCCATCGGGTCTCTTGCCATCATGATAAATTACAAGTTAAATACGTGTTGTACAATACGCACCAAGGAAATGTAGCCTAAAGTCAAACCACGTAATCTCTTCCAAGCAAATTAACTGTCAAACTTTATATAATTATGTCATTATGACGTTTAAAGTGAATGTCATTGGACTTTCAGGACTGTGTAAACAAACCGCCATATTGAAATTGTCTTTGAATGATGAATTTACTAGCGATGGGGAAGTGCTATTTTAAGTCAAAATAAATCGATTACTAAAATACCAAAAGTAAAACACATCTCATCTTCATATTTTTAATCGGTTTAATCTTCTGAAAAATCGGTGCTTGAAGTTTTACTAGAGTCACCAGTCTTAATTATAAAAGGTGGCGTTACATCATTGGTATACCCTATCGATGATGCTGTCTAAATTTTTCATTTTATGCTCTTCTCCTATTACATGATCCACGCATTTCTTCCACTGCATGCATCCGCATCTGAATTTAGGTATTTATTTAATTTTAAGTATATTATACCTTACTCTAAGATCCTTTACTCATTTACTTACCGTGTAGTGTACACTATGCCTATATCAGGTAGATACCGTGAGTACCGGCATTACAATGTCACTAAGTTTAGTCACATCCCTAAACGTCATAGACAAACGTAGAATATAGAAGAAACAAAAACGTCATTGCATTTTGTCGAAATAACGTCACTTTTAAATCGTATTGAATTTTCAATGAAATTTCCAAGATTAAGTAGTTTTTCCAATATTATTTGTTTTTTACGAGAAATGCTATTTTAATAGTGTATGTTTTCAATGACTTTTGATGAGGTGGTGTGAAACTTTAAGGAGTAACAGTGATAAATCAAAGTGACGCCGTTTGTTTACATAGTCCTGAAAGTCCAATGACATTCACTTTACTTAATACTGCCACAGTCTGTGCTATCTCAATCTATGAAACTTAGCATAGACAGACTTGCTTGTGCTTTCTTGTGCTTGTAGCACAAAAAACTGTATATTTGCCGCACACTGAGAGTTCCGTGCCACCAGTATTTTTAAGTACCTAAGTACCTAATTGGGGGATGGGGGAAAGCATCATTTGTGTGGAACCCTCGGCGGGCGAGTGCGACTCGCACTTGGCCGGATTTTTCATAATATCATAAAATTTAATATTACAAAATAAAAATAAAGTAAAAACCTGGATGGAACGATGTTTTACCCTCTAAAGCCTGTGATTCAAAAATTGAATTGCATATTTTGTTTTACAATTCAATACCCATAATAATTAGTTAAAATTCGAGCTACTGTGATCGACTTGTAATTTTCAAACATATACCGGGTGTTTCCTGGAACAGGAGCAATAAATTTAATCGTAGGCAGTACTCCTCAAACCTAACAACATTTGTTCAACGACTTTTAAAAATTATGTATTCTGTAGGTTTTCACTTTTTCATACAAACTAAATAGTATTTTTAATGTACGTTGACGTCAGTCTAATTGACGTCTCTTGTCATAGTTCAAGATTAACAAAATTCGCAGTACATTGCGTCTTCTAACCAACTTTAAAGTGTAATAAAAATCAATAAAACGTTATTTTTAAAAGTTGCTGAACAAGCGTTGCTCAGTTTAGGGAGTACTGCCTACGATTAAGTTTTTCGCTCCTATTACAGGAAACACCTGGTATTGTAAAATTAATTAAAATCGCTAAAGCCGTTTTGGACAAATTATTATAAAATTTAAAAATAAATTTGAAAAAATATGTTGAAGTTAAACACTTTAGAACGGATTAATCGCGTTTATTAACACCATGATCCTACGTTTCGAGCCCTTTACAGCACTCGTTTTCACAGGGTTAAGATGATGACTGAGAGAATGCGAATTCTCCCCGTCAATCAAAAAAGTGTGCAAACTACCTACATACAAAAATATAAAATAGTTTAAAAATAAAAACAAAGGTTGGTCTACAATGCCCAGAGGGGCTTATAAAGCTAGTAATACATAGCCTGAAGGGCATTCTATAATTAAAATAAAAAATGTTTAAACCCTGTGAGGATTAACATACATACAACTTACGAACGCTTCCCTAACTGGCTTATGGAGCAGAAAGAAGCGACAAGAAAACTACCCCATTTTGCCTCTTTTATCCGTTTTCAATCTTTTCAAACAAAGTCCACACTAAGGTCTTCCAGTGTAATGTCTTAAAGTGTTTAATTTCAATGAATAACAATCGCGGTAACAGAAGACAATATTTTGAAAAAATATGATTAATTGCCGCTACTGCATAGAAGTATACAACCATTAGCGCTAAAATCCTTAATTAGGCATTCCACACATCAGCCACGATTCGGCCTCACGGATCACGACTCAATTTCACATTTTCACCCACTGTTTGCTCCTTATTCGGTTACGAGAAACACCATCTTCATAGTTATGCATATATTTACCTATATACCTACCTACCTAAAGTGCTAACAATTAAGATATAGTGCGACAGTGGAGAAAAGACAGAAGAGTTTACTCCGTGAACATGGCGCTTGCAACAGTGTCGAAATATACCTAGATCTTTACCTTGATCTCGCTGAATAATTATGCTGATCAAGTTTTTTAAAAGTTATTTGCTTATTTATATAGCCATTTATAAGTATTCACAGACGAGATAATAATCTCGTCTGTCTCCAAACAAAAGTTGCCTATTAGAGGTGCCAATGCCATTCACTACTTTCTTCCCCAAATTCCCCTCCCTAAGGTGCATATGAGTGTTATGGTGGAGACAGACGAGTCTCAGTACCTCAGTTGGCAGAGCGATGGGCGTGTATCTAAGAGTCGCGAGTTCGAGTCTCGCCCGAGGTGATAAGTTTTTCCACTGTTCCTTTTTTTCTAAGAAATGTAATCACATAGTTTGAAAAGGACCGAGGTATAGGCGGAGCTTTTTTGATAGTTTTAGCGTCATTTTGTTTTATCAAAATGTATAAATAAGTCATAAACATATACATATTTAAAAATGAAGATTTTTAAACAATTGAAATCTAACTGTCATTTTATGTGTTGAAATTCACAGTTAATACAGACAACATTGCCTACATTTAGGTACATGGGCTACGATGCTACATACAAATAAAGTACGACCAGTGTGCTTACCATGAGTTGTATTGTACGTAACCGTAGCCGTTAGCGACTGCGCGTTTCTAAAGTACCGTCCCGCTCCTACCACTACTATGGCAACTAATCAACATTGACGTCATCATATCAACGCACATGCACTGTGCGTACTGTTTATAAGTAATATAGGTAATAATTTAAATAATGGCTGTAGTCATAGCCATGACCAACGCGCAAGGGCTTTGTTAACTGTTTATTTGTAACTAAGTAACATCAAAAAGGTTTGGCACCCGTGTGTCAGTTGATAATTAAGAGATGTCATTTATAAGATTGTTAACAAATAATACAGTAGGGGTGCAAAACAATAATACTAAATATATATTTTTATACCTCACGTAAAAATTGTCGAATTTGTAACTGTTGTATCTGTGATGAATTAGGTATTATGCTCATATTTATGCCTTTATTATTGCCTTTCGTTCTGATACATAATGTACAATATTAGTACATAAATGAGTGTAGTAATAAAAACCATTAAAAAATTAAGTAAAAATGTTTAACGCCTTTTTCCCCAAAAAAATCCTAAATTTATTTATAGCCATTTTATTTTTAATATAACCTTGTACGGCTGCACTTTATTATAAGAATGTCTAAGCCTGTCTTCAAAATAAATAGTACAAACTTGTTGGCAGATGCGACCTTTCAATACGACATAATTAGTCACTACAGGTTGTTGCACAAGTGACAATCGTGAGTCGGATTCAAATATTTTAGCGTACTGTAAATTTAACTTAACTGAACTAAAACTCACCTTTTTTTTTATGTGGAGGAATGCATTTAGACATCCCGCCTAGACGGGGAACTAGGACGGGTATGTGGGACTCGCAGGTCCGGACCCGCACTACCCACTAAACCATCCACGGTATGCCCATCTTGCAGCGTTGGTGACGGTGACACGGGATTGCCCTAGGCTCACAACCGCGAACACCGCCTGCTGCGACAGCCGAAGCTGTCCCCTCCATGAGGCCGAAGCCCCTGGAGCCGAAGCTCCCCCGCCCGAAGGTAGCGTGCAGGGCGACACCACACGCTGGTCCCTCATGACAACCTCCACTCCGGGAGCGAGATGGAAAAACCCAGGGTTCCACCCCCTCAGGTTGCCTTTGCGATTTTTTATAGAGGTGGTCATCCTCGCAGCCACCACGCCGGCGCCGGCCAGCAGTGGCAACCCCCGGTCCGTCATCATAGGCCCTCTGCCTAGACATGGTACGGGACCGCAGTTTTATACAGGACAGCGGCATTCCTGTCGGCAGACCCGGAGGCCCCCTCACGCCAACACTCAGAAGTTCTCTCCCTCAATGAGAGTACTCCCTGTGCGGAACCCCCCAACCCCCTCTGACAGGATATTTGCAGCACCAGTAAGAAATCCTCGGAATCTTCCAAGAGATTGCTTACCGTTGCCCCCAGGAAGCACCGTCCAGGAACCCTTCCCTTTTTCCCGGATCAACCGGATCAAGGAGAATGGGAAGAGCCCTGGCACTCGAGGAGGTTTCCCGTTGTAGCCCCCCAACTAAAATTCACCTAAAAATACTTATATAAACTAAAAATTAGCTTATTTCAAATATTACATAACTAAACAAAAATCTACATTGAGACCGTTAATCCAAGATGAATAAAAGCTGAAAGAGGGTCCAAAATTGTAGAAAAAGTCATGTCTCTTTATTGGCCGACATGAAGAAGCATTGTTTCTTCGCGTTGATCGAAATCTCAATACAAAGTGTCCGATAGTTTGATACAATTTGTATGGAAATGTCGATTTTGTGTTGTCGTTTATGAAGTTGGTTTCATAGAAGAAGTTGTTAGCAATCATGAGTAGATTCAGAATATATAATTTTGGATCTCTTAATATATTTCATCCTGTATACATATTATGTATTATGTATCTAACTAATCTAATAGTCGATTGTGTATACAAGCCGTCACAAAAATGCTGGTGATCCGTTTAAGGGGGTATATTCAGATCGTGGTCTACTGAGGAGAAAAAATTTTTTTGACGCGAATTTTTTTTTGGGTGGTGCATAAGTCCTATTGTCATTCCATCGCGCAAAAATATATTTTTTTAATTTTTCCCACACAGGCCACGAGACCACTTTTTATTATACCTTTTGTACAAAATCGACTATTATATTAAGTAGGTACATAATATGTAAGTATACAGAATGAAATATTTTACGAGATATAAAATTATATATTCTGCATCTACTCATGATTGCTAACAACTTACCTGTAGACAATGGTTTATGGTTTATGGTTTAAGAATTTATTTCTCCAAAAGAATTATAACAATTCACTTAACTAGAGAAATACAAAACTATCATAATTTAAATATACATGTGCTATAAGTGTATGAACACAAATCAAACAAAGTAATAATATTGTTTAAGAATAAAGTAAAGTGGGTACAGTATAATCCTCATAATTACCATCACGCGAGCGCGGGGGAATGGAATTTCGTTCCAGCAATGTGCGTGTATTATGGGTGTGCAGGACAATATTATATTAAGTGGCTGGTTCTGTGTCCTGACATTAAAAGGCATTTTTAGTGGACTGTATTTTATTTATAAGCTTTTACATTTTTATATAAAAAACCATGTCTCTTCTTTTTTCTTGACATTAGAATTCTCTTCTTTTGTTTTTTACATCATCGACAATAAGAAACATAAAAACAACCAAAAAGTTTTATCTTGTGTTCGATCCGAACATGTTGCGGGCCAGCGCAAGAATAACAACAATACTAATATTAAGCCAATGCTAAAAAATGCTTAACCGAATCGTAACTAAACATCAGCTTAAACAAACAACAAGAACTACACCTGATAGTTACATATAAAGTGAACAGTGAAACTCAACTGTAACATAAAACTTAAACCATATTTTAAACGAAAGCAACAATTAACTGGCTGCTGACCAAAGAGCTAATTATAATCAATCGGTAAAGGACACACTTTCATAATACTTGTTTTTACAATGGAGCCTTTTGCAGTTTTTATATGCAAAGCTCGAACCTTCCCATCTTTACCAGGTTGCACATCTATAATTCGACCTACTGGCCAGCACAACGGAGATATATTATCCTCTTTTAACAAAACTAAAGTACCTATATCTAAATTAGGAGACTCATTTTTCCATTTTGGCCTACTTTGCAGCATAACTAAATATTGTTTATGCCATTGCTGCCAAAAATGCTGCTGTAATTGAATACATTGCTTCCAAAAACTCAATCTACCTATATTTACATTTGTCAAATCCGTTTCTGGATAAGATGCTAGCGAGCTACCAGTGAGGAAATGTCCAGGGGTCAAATAAGTCATATCATTAGGATCTCTCGACATAGGAGTTAACGGTCTACTATTTAAAATTCCTTCTATTTGGACTAAAACTGTGTACATTTGCTCATAGGTAAGCACCACGTGGCCAATTACACGTTTCATATGATATTTGACACTTTTAATTCCAGCTTCCCACAAACCACCAAACACTGGTGAATAAGAAGGAATGAAGTGAAAAGATATTCTTTCGGAATTAGTATAATCAATCACAGAAGACTGATGGCTCATGGAATTTTGGAGGTCATACAATTCCTTAAGAACATTTTCAGCGCCTTTATAATAGGCCGCATTATCGCAGTAAATTCTTGTAGGTTTGTTTCTACGGGATATAAATCTTTTCAAACATGCCAAGAAGGTGTCAGTTGTCATATCAGATGCCAATTCAATATGAATAGCTTTAGTTACAAAACAAACAAAAATAACAACGTACGCCTTTGTTATTACAGGCCTGCGAACTCTAGTTTGTTTTACATAAAAAGGACCAGCATAATCGGTGCCCACAATTTGAAAGACACGTGACGTATTCACTCGGTCAAGTGGCAATGACCCCATCAGCTGAGAAGCATTTTTTGCCTTAAGTCTAAAACATTTTATACATTTATACAAAACTGACTTTATTTCTCTGTTAGCATTCACAATCCAATACATTTCATTTAGGCTGCTTAACAACAAAGTAGGGCCAGCATGTTTTAATCTTAAGTGCTCTTTGTGAATAATCATTTTTGTCACATGAGAACCCTTAGGCAATATAATAGGGTGTTTTTGATGAAAAGGCAACCCTGCATTCTGTAATCTACCTCCAACGCGTAACAGTCCTTCAGAATCTATAAAGGGATGTAAACTGTTCAAACTAGACTTTAATGGTACCTGGTGATTCAAGTCCTTGATTACATCATCAAAAAACTTTCTTTGCTCACATTTAATTACGAAACGCAAGGCAGAATTCAATTCTTGGGGGGACAAATAACCCTGTTTTTTGTCAGTAACTACATTTTTACAGTTAAATACAAATCGAAGGACATAAGCAACAATCCGTGTCAATTTATCAATACTGGAATATTTCATAATCAAACCATCAATTAAATTCAAGTCTATATCTACACATGTATTGCATGATTTGACGGTGGGCTTCAGTTCAGGTAAATCAGATTTTAAAATATCATTTTCAACGGTTTTATGATCGTAAGTTGGGTCTGACAAGAACTGAGGCCCATGCCACCACAAATTACATTTTTCCAAGGCTTGAGGCTCTATACCGCGCGATAAAATATCTGCAGCGTTTTCATGAGTACTAACATAATGCCATTCAAAGTCAGAGGACAACTTGTTAATCTTGTCAACTCGGTTACCTACATACATGTTAAGCTTCACCGGCATAGTTTTTAACCAAGCCAAGACGATCATTGAGTCACTGTATAGGTGAGTGCTCACCGCATATTTTAACGACAAAACAGTGTAAACCTTCATTGCTAAAATCGCAAGGAGAAGAGCACCATTTAGTTCTAATTTGGGAATGGTCAAGGACTTATTTTTAGGGTTGATGCGCGACTTTGAGCACAAGAGGTTCACTAAAACTTTATTGTCAACATCAAATACGTGCAAGTATAAACAACATCCATGAGCAGCATTGGAAGCATCACAAAATCCTACTAATTCTATGGATTGCGCTCTCTGAACATTTATATTTCTAGGGATTGAGATGCAGGACATTTGAACCAAGCTATTAGCGAAATCGACCCATTTCTTGTTGAGAGGTTGAGGTAAAAACTCTTCCCATTTCAAAGACTCAAACCAAACCTGTTGCATCAACATTTTAGCCTGTACTAAGACAGGACCACATAATCCTAAAGGATCAAAGAATTTACTTATGAAACTAAGCATTTGACGTTTTGTGTATTTTTCTTGGACGTCCTTAACAGGGCACTTCATATTCAGAGTATCTGCGACAACATCATATGTCAATCCGAGAGTTTTTATATATTCATTATTTTTATCAAAACTTCTACTATCGAGTTGGTGCAATTCAACCGATACGTCATCTAAAATTTCAGGATGATTGGAGCACCATTTGTGAAGAGACAAACTTGCCAAACTCATCAATTCAACCAACTCTTTTTTCATTCGAATAAGCTCATCTAAGTCATTAGAACCACACTGTATATCGTCAACGTAACACGTATTCTTAAGCACGAATGAAGCTAAAGGATATTGATGTTCATATCTTTGAGCGAGTTCCAACAGACATCTACAGGCTAAGAAAGCAGAATTCTTTACACCATATGTCACAGTTTGCAATTGCACACATTTAACGGGCTCGCCCGGAGAATCACGCCACAATATGTTTTGCAAACAGCGATATTTGTCATCAATCAAAATTTGTCGATACATTGCCTTTATGTCACACAATAACACATATTTAAATGTTCGAAATAAAATCAGGATTTCAAAAAGATCCTTTTGAACCACCGGGCCGTTTAACAAAATGTCATTTAGACACAAACCATTTTTAGTGGCAGCACCAGCGTCGAAAACCGCTCGAACAGGAGTGGTTTTACTATTTGGGTTAAATACAGGATGATGTGGAAGGAACATGACATTACCTGCCTTCAAGTCATAATTGGACATGTCAAAATATTTGGCATGACCTTGGTCAATATAGTCATTAATGAATTTTTTATATTTTTTATACAACTCTTCATCTCGAGAAAACCGTTTTTCTAAGTTAAAAAACCGTTGCAAGGCACTATTAAACGAATCGCCTAAATCCAACTTGTCTAAGTCAACTTTCACAGGTAAAGCTACTGTGAACCTTTCATTTTCCAATTTGACAGACTCCTGAAAAATCTGCTCAGCCAATTGATGCTCTGTGCTAGCCTCATTAGCAATATTAGGCACCTTTTCACATTCCCAAAACCTCATCATTATTTCATCAATATTGGCAGAAGACGGACAATTACTTGATAACAAACATACTTCTCCTTCCTTAGTGCATGGAAAAGGTGACTGCAAATCATCTCCCACGGATTTATGATTAAAAGCATTACCTTTGGCTGTGAAACAACAATTACTTGCTAAATTCTTGCCAGCAGGAAATGGCAGCGCCCCAGCAACAATATACCCAAATCTTGTCTTCACCAAATATGGACCCGAAGGTGTGAGTGGGTAGCCTTCATACTGCAATGCCTGGAAAAATATAGCACCTCCTAGTAACAGTGTACATTCATTGGTTTTATTGAAACTCTCATCTGCCAATTGCATATAAGGCGGGATGTTGAAGTGAGTACTATCAAATGGTTGCTGTGGAAGAGGGCAAGTTATTTTTTTTGACACACAGCAGGAAACATTAACTTTAAAATCAGTCACAGAAGACTGAACTACTATGTTCACTTTTTGCGATATATTATTGCTATTGTCACATACACCTGACACCACTTCATCTGTGCTATATACAGAACTATCTACATATTTTAACATTTTTTCACAAATGAAATTTACTTGCGAACAAGGGTCTAAGAGAGCCCGTGCATAGGTAAACGTACCATCTTTATTTATCAGCTTTACTACCGCAGTTGGCAGCAAGGTATCTGCTTCGCTCTGTGAATTAGCAGGCAAACTTACAGACAAGGATGACTTCATAGGGAAGCAGATATTGTCAGGCTTAAATTCATTATTTACATTCTGACAGGTTTCATCAACTAATGTAGCATTAGCTACTTTATTTACAACTGGCACATGCAACAGTGTATTATGCAACTGCTGACACATTCCACATTTTAATCTCAACATACACCTACCGCGGTGATTATTTAGGCACAACTTGCACAAATTGTTGGCATCAACAAACTCACTTCGCTCCTTATAAGGAAGTGTTTTAAACTTGGAGCATTCATAAATCTTATGAGAATCTTGGCAAAACTTACATGAGACTCCAGTAGCAGCTGCTGCACTCACTGCCGACCTCACTGGCTTCTTAGGGGGCTCCTCGTTCATAGTGGCCTCCAGGGCAATAGCTCTTTTTTCTAGGAAAGTAAGTAATTCAGATAATTTTGGCACCTCTTTCAAGTCACGCTCAAGATGAAATCCGCGAAAAGTGTAAGAATCAATTTTTCTAGATAAGATATTGACCAAGATTGTGTCCCATGACTCAACCTTTTCACCTAAATTTTTCAAAGCCGCAAGATGCATAGGTACTCACTGTTGATATTATTGAACGCAAACCACTAGCGGAGCATTTTGTGCAAGTTGGCATGTCAAGGATGCTGTTAACATGAAAATTGACTATTTTTGGCTTATTATTATATCTGTCATCCAAAAGCTTTAGAGCAACCTCATAACTGGCATTATCAAGCATCAAATGTATAATTAAATCTAAGGCTTCTCCTGCCAAAAAGGATCTTAAATAATATAATTTTTCGCATGAGCTAAGTTTTGAATCAGTGTCGATAACCGCCCTGAACATATTAATAAACGGATGATAATCCATTAAATTTTGACCATCAAAGGTTTTAACGTTTATGCAAGGAAGTTTTTTGAACTTACGCGTTTCTCCTTGCGATTCCGCGACACGGGACGACGCGCTGTCGGCGGGTGCTTCAGACTTAACACGGCTGTCAATAAGTCCGAGGCACACATCGCGCTTATCTTCATAACGGTTGGACTAAAAAGCAAAGGGGGCGCAGGACTTAAAAAATTTTTGATGGAGTTGGTGTCATTATAACACCTATTTATTATTGTTTTATCGTAAAGATTACGCTAATATAAGCATGTTTTATAGGAACAACTTTTCTCTAAAATCAAAAATGGCCGAGATATTCGCCCTCAAAGATTGATGGTTTTCAAGGGAGCTGGGACATAGAAAAATTTCGATGGATGTTGGTGTTATTATAACACCTATTTATTATTGCTTTATCGTAAATATTACGCTAAAATAAGCATGTTTTATAGAAAAAACTTTTTCTCTAAAATCGAAAATAGCCGAGATATTCGCCCTCAAAGATTGATGGTTTTCAAGGGAGCTGGGACAGAAAAATTTCGATGAATGTTGGTGTCATTAACACCTATTTATTATTGTTTTATCGTAATAAATACGCTGAAATAAGCATGTTTTGTTGGGGCAACTTTTCTCTAAACTTGATAATTACCAAGATACATGACGGATTGTAAAATGTAATTTTCTCAATGATGGAATATTATGTATTCAATATTAGGCTGCGAAAGTCCGAATCTAGCTAAAACACGCTACGCTAAAATAAGCATTGCATTATCATAAGACTTGCCACAGAACCGAAGCTGTCAACCCCGATTCCACGTGGTCTTGTCTGCCCTACCCCTAGAGTGTATATAAAAAGCCGGAGGCGCGGAGGGAGAGCAGCCCTCGCCCGCCGTGACAAAGCTCGGGAGCCGTGCGGAGCGGAGCGGCTGAGGCTGGTCGCCGAAGGCGACCAACAGGCCGAAGCTGCGAAGCGGAGTACGGGCGACCGTGCTTTGTCACGCAAGGGCGGAAGGGCTGCACTTCCCGCAGCGCCGGAGCTAAGGCAGTGTCTGACACAATATAAAAAAGTCTTTGAGGGCGAATATCTTGGCCATTTTTGATTTTAGAGAAAAAGTTTTTTCTATAAAACATGCTTATTTTAGCGTTTTGAATAAAATTTTCCTAAGTATTTTATGATTCCTATATAATTTTCACTTTTGATCAAAAAAATTCTAAGTCCTTACTTTGCGCCCCCTTTGCTTTAGGCGGACCCTTCATAACAGCTGTAGTCCTCGACATCTTCGGGATCCAGGTTTAAGATAACCCGATTGTATTTTTCGTAGTCCTCGAAGGCTTTAATGAGGCGCAACCTTTTTTGCAAAAGAAGGTCCACCGGGGACGAAACAAAATCAGTAGAGGTGCAGAACGCCTCTAAACGAGTAATCGTCCCTTTTACGTAGCCCCTGCTTGTCTTTAACTCTTTCAGTTGAGCCATGATTGACTCAGCTAACCTTTCTAACTTATTCCAGAGCCTTAAGCCTTCCAGACTAGAACTTTAAATACTAGTTACAAATTACGGTATAAAAACCTTAAATAACAACTATAATAAACTCCTTCAAAACTAATAAACACCATAAAAACACAATTTTCAACCGGCGAAATCGAAAAGAAACAGTCTGTTTTGACAACTCGCGATCGTTGACCCGTCCCGTCGCGTTCCGTTTTTCGTTCGCACGTCGAAGCCCGCAGCGCAGCAGCAAGATGCCCTGCCGCGTCGCAAAGGCGATTTGATCGCGACGTTTGCGTATCCCACTCGAAACAGCCGAAACTCCCGAAACTCGTTTGTGTATATAATTCGAAACTCTCGAAAATCTTAAAACTCCTCCAACTTGCAACTTTAAACTTCTTCAACTCATAGGTAACTTCCTCCACTTAGGTAACTTCTTCAACTCACTATAGGTAACTTCCTCAACTTAGGTAACTTCTTCAACTCATTATAGGTAACTTGCTCAACTCACATCTTCATCTTTAACTTATATCTTCATCTTTAACTTACAACTCCATATATAACTTATATCTTCATTTTCAACTTACAACTTCATCTCAACTCATATTTTCACAGGATCATAGTACCAATTTTCAAGATCGTAGGACCAATTTAATGTGCAGGACAATATTATATTAAGTGGCTGGTTCTGTGTCCTGACATTAAAAGGCATTTTTAGTGGACTGTATTTTATTTATAAGCTTTTACATTTTTATATAAAAAACCATGTCTCTTCTTTTTTCTTGACATTAGAATTCTCTTCTTTTGTTTTTTACATCATCGACAATAAGAAACATAAAAACAACCAAAAAGTTTTATCTTGTGTTCGATCCGAACAATGGGTTCATGCTATTGCCAGTTGAACCCTAATGTATAGGTAGGTAATGAACGTTACTGTCTGCTCTAAGTATTCTAGTCCATCATCAGCCGTCTGACCATCAGGTTTTGTAATCATTATAAAATAAAATAAAATGAAAGAAAAAATGAGTGATACGAAAAAAATATTTAAACATTTTAGAAGTTTCTTCCATTTTGTATTTTTCGTACATTTTTGTGTCATAAGTGTGATTTTTATATATATTTATATGGAAATAACTGACGAGCAATTGAAAGAGCCTCTCATTTGGATGGCGAAAACTTATATTTTGGCGTACGGGACCCTTTGGAACGGGGTAAGTTAGATAACATAAGATAATAAGTATAGTTTTATACCCAAAAATCTGGAAGTATTCTTCTTGGCGATAAGACCGCCTTGTCTACCGCTGTTTATTTTTTGTTTTTATTACCTTGACGAATAAATATGAGTTTGCGGCGCTAGCGGTTGAAACCATGTGTCCTTGGTCGTCCGACACCTAAAAGTGCAGTAAAAAGCCGAGTCGCTAAGCCTCGCATTCCAGAGGACCAACGCAGCCAGCATCTTAGGAACCATACCTCAGGCGGGGTATGGGTATGCTTCCTAAGAGAAGAAGAAAATACCTCGTAACTCACGAGTTCTTTTCTTTTATTTTTATTTATTTTTATAAATTGAAAGAGATGTCATATACTACAGAAAAAGTGACCAAGATCCCCGGTCTGCCGCGAAAGCAGGAGGTCGCTGGTTCGATCCCAGCCCTGCTCACCGGGGACCTTGGTCACTTTTTCTGTAGTATATGACATCTCTTTCAATTTATAATTTATATATAGTAGTGTGACTACTTAAAAACATGAATCAAAACATTTATCATGTTTAATAAATGATTGAATTCATGCTTTATAATTGTATCTATTTTTAATTATTTTTTGATTAAAATTAACGACTATCAGAAAAAGAAGAGTTGGCCATCCTAATGCATGTTCTATTTTTACAATTGGCATTCTTATGTTGGAAGGTGACCAAAAGCTCGAATAACTAACAAACAATCGAGTTTTGACCCCTGGTTGACTGAATCAACAACACTGTAAATAGGTCGTATTACCAGTTACCCTGTATATATATTAAGATAAATAATAATATTAATAATACTTATTTAACAACTCACACACACAACTTATATGCAAAAGTAAGTAGCGGAATACAAAATATACCTCTAGCTGAAATATAATTACCATATCCTTTATAGTTACTTACTGAGTAAAACCGCTGTGACATATGGACGGACGGACAGACGGACTGGACGAAACTATAAGGGTTCCGTTTTTGCTATATTGGCTACGGGACCCTAAAAACGAGTCAATAATTTTGCTTAAATCCTTTGGCGAACAATTCATTAACATTAGCATTCTTTGTAGGGTATGTCCTGCTCACGGCTCCTGAATCATTCTGTATATGTGACGATCACTATAAACAGTAAGATATAAGGAAAAACCAAATACAAGAATTAAATTGTGTGCGCGTCACAAAATAAACCCAACATAGCATATTATATGTATCTAGAAAGCGTTGGTGGCCCAGGGATAAGAGCGTGCGACTTTCATTTCAATCCAAAGGTCGCGGGTTCAAATCCCGGCTCGTTACAATGCGTTTTTCGGAACTTTAAGTACGAAATATCGGGACTAATCCCAATAAGGTCTAGTTTACCCTCTGGGTTGGATGGTAAGATGGCAGTCGATTTCGTAAAACTAGCGCTAACGCCAAATCTTGGGATTAGTTGCCAAAGCGGACCCCAGGCTCCCTTAGGGAAGAAGACGCAGCGTTTTGCAAATGAAAGTCAGAATCACTGTCAGAATGGAGATGATTCTAGTCAGTACTATAAATAGTTTCGGAGTAGGTACTGTTACTTAATTATAAGTACTCAGTTAATTATACTTTCAACACTTAATTGTTTTATCATTAGGTTTGTGATTATTTATACCGGATCTTCGAGCAAAACGGGCTTACAATACGTTGGAAGAGAGACGTCAAAGCGTCATGTTCATAAACCTAATGTATGACTGTTTGTTTCTATATAAAAAACCGGCCAAGTGCGAGTCAGACTCGCCCACCGAGGGTTCCTTAGAGGTAGCAAGTTGAGATTAATACCACTTACACAAGTCACTTGAAGCTGTAAAAAAATCAAACCTCTACGTCAACGCAATCAAGAGATACGGCCTGTCGCATATAGCTGTAAAATATGTAGGTTAAGTCTATCAAGTAGGTTAAGTCAATCAGTTTTTAATAAATATGTCATTTTCGTTTATTTCTCATTTGACCAATCCCATGAAAGATTGGTCCATATTTATTGTAATTAATGTGCTTATTATTAACCCAATCCCAAAAGAGAGATTGGGCACATATTTCGTATACACCGATCCCACCAAGCGATCGTATTATTGTTTATTTATGTGTCAATTAATGTTGACAAAGTGTTCATTACTACTAAAATGATAAATAATGTTCCTAATAAATAAACCATATTCCTCCCCATTTTTAATGTACTAGTCGTAAGCTTACTGTTTGAATATACATGCGCCGCCTAGTATCGTCCACCCACCTATTTGGTAGACGCGGGGAGCAAATAAATAAGGGCCCCCTTTGCTCTTAAAGTCAGTTCTACAAGTCACTCTACAACAACTCCCGCGCCTCTGCTTATACGGCGCGCTTAAAACTTACTATGAGTTTTATTTCATCCAACCTGGTATCCTGGTAACAAGGCGGTAACAAGAGGCAACGGGCAGCTGAGCATCGGCCAGAGCAACGGGTCTTCTATCTGCATAATTTTATGGAGATTAAAGTCTGCACTCCACACGGCCGTTTATGTCGAATTTCCCATACATTTGCTATTGGACTCAAGAAACCTATAGGGTACTTCCCGTTGACCTAGAATCATGAAATTTGGCAAAAAGTAACAGTTTCACGGTGGGCTGGATGGCTCGAAAAGCGGAGAATTAAACAACGAGGAACAATAAATGTGGTATACATTTTTTCCAAATTAATAAGGCATATTGACAGCAGAAAGAAATAAAGTCTGTTTTTTTGTATGGAACCCAAAAATAGGTAAGTATCTCGTTTCTCAGAAAATATTAGAGGTCCCGTCTTCTACCTTTCACGTTCCGTGCCACCAGTATTTTTAAGTACCTACGGAATCAATTATCAAGGTTAAGCAACGCGTAGATATGCGCGGTCTGGGCCTATACCACGAAAATCGAACGATTGCGGATTTGTATCTCCATCTTTGTCACACTTGCATATTGGAGTGACAAAGAGGTTTTCCCGTCAATGCCAATTTTCGATGTTCGTGGTAGGCCTTCAGGTACCCTTTATTTGGCAACATTTGTTTTGTCCGAAACGCTTTTGTCATAACAGACTTGGCAAAATCGATTTTCGCCTAATCCTAATGTAGCAGAAACATAATTTGCCATAATGCACAATATGTCGAATACTATTTTGTCCGAAAATATATTGGCAAACTAAAAAGTGGGTTAGGTCCGGACTGTGTCCGAACATTCGGACAAATTAAATTTAGTTAAATCAAATTATGCTAAATTCGACTATGCCATAACAGTTTATACGTAAAACGGATGGTGACTATACTGATTATGCTAAATATAATTATGCATACAAAAAATATTCGAAGACAAAAGGGGAACCTGAGCGGTCATAATTGGATGGGTGTGGGGGTGCTTCCCCTCCTTTGTGCGGAACCCTCGGTGGGCGAGTCCGACTCGAACGTATTTCGGAACGTATCTCTATATCAGTCACAAGCTTATCAGTAAGATTATCTTAAAATATAAAATTAATTTTGATTTTAACACGTCCCGTACGTGACCATACAGGTGATTTTAATAAGATACATTTTTTTAATTTTTAACAGACATACTGTTATATTTGAGTACTTTATCCATATTATATTTGTCTAGTTTATTAATTGTAAATTCTATAGCCAGGCCAACTATTAGTAGTAAGGGTTAAGCAACTTTTTCATAGAAAAAATAATTGTTTTATCAAAATGTATAAATAAGTCTTAGACATATAAATATTTAAAAATAAAGATTTTTAAACAATCGAAATCTAATCGCCATTTTGTGAGTTGAAATTTTAGTTAGTTGAAGTTTATTTTAGATTCCATTAACTCTCAATAGTCTACTCGCGGGTGCTGCCTCTGCGTGCGTCCCATGACTCGGGCAGGTGCAACATCCGCTCGGTGTACCCCTTACATTATATTAAATTGTCGAAAGGGCCTCTGCGTGTTGGCGTCGGCTCCGCGTACGCCTCCCAAAGGTCCGGAACACCATTTTTCCGTGATGGGAAAGACATACAAATAATAATATCATTTATTTCAGGCAAAGCCCATAAAATTATTAGTATTCCTTAACTATGTACAAATATTATAACTTACAAAA
The DNA here is from genome assembly GCA_949128165.1 of Lathronympha strigana. NCBI lineage: Eukaryota > Metazoa > Arthropoda > Insecta > Lepidoptera > Tortricidae > Lathronympha > Lathronympha strigana. The sequence goes on along the minus strand of OX421926.1, from coordinate 6,561,768 downwards.
CTATTGTTATTAACTTACACAGTAGGTACATGACAAACAGCTATTCAATAACAAGCACCCCAGACGAGACCTTACCGGATGAGAACATTAAACGTAAATTAAATGTAAATTTTAAAATGATAAATGTGCTAAGATATAAAATTATGTAAAATTTGATTAAAGTAATGTAAAATTAAACGTCAATATAATTATGAACAACATGGATCTCATACAATTCTAATTGAAGAATAAAAAGAAAAATGTAAAATTGAAAATAACGAAAATTGTGAAGATAAATTATATAAATTAATTAGGGTATATTAAAAAATAAATCATAATAATTAAAAAATTAAACACATGTCAAAGGTCATAATTTACAAACGTAGAGTGAAGGGCTATCCATCTCTTCAACATGGGCGAATCCCACCTGCCGGCAAACACCCTTAGTAGACTACTAGGGCTCCCTCGTATCCTCTTCATCAATGAGGCGCAGCGTTTTCTGATAATCGCATGAAAACTGTCGACTGCCGCCTCTGTAAACATGCCAGAAGCGCCTCGTCCTCTGCGTATAATTGACCCAGAGATTGCAGGTGTAAAAGCACTGGCAGTAAGTCCTAAAAAGCGTTAGCTTTACCTCTCTAGTACACCCCGCAAATCTCCGAGCCAACATGTTGCAACGAACGGACAGCGCCCTCCTCTCCCTCTCAATATCCATATTGTCGGAGAGGTCCTCAGTGACCCAGTGGCCCAGATACTTAAAATGCTTAACTCTGCTTAACCGAGTGCCACATAGGACAATCGGTGGCACAACGTCATACGTTTTAGCACCGGCCTTGAAGATTAAAAATTCACTCTTCTTTGCATTGTATCTGAGCCCATGGTCCACTGCATACCTCTCACAGATACCAAGCTAGTTTTGCAACGCGCCGACAGAAGGCGTGAGCAGTACCATGTCGTCTGCATAGCTGATGTTGTTAATACAGACTCCATCAACCGAGCATCCGACGTTGGCACCGCTCAATTCCCCTATCAAACCGTTGACATACAGGTTGAAGAGCCGGGGAGACGTAAGCCCCCCCTGCCTCACCCCACACTCCAACCTGTACCTGTGTGTGGGGGGTGTCCACTCTTCAGAGTGGACACCCCCCCATCTCAGACGTTTCTCTGGCTATGGTACCAGTATTTAAGTAGAGAGATTACCTCTGACGGTAGCCCGGGAACTTCCTCAACTTTTTTCTATATTCTGAATCTACTCATGATTGCTAACAACTTACCTGTAGACAATGTGCGTGTATTATTGGTTCGTGCTATTGCCAGCTGAACCCTAATGTATAGGTAGGTAATGAACGTTACTGTCTGCTCTAAGTATTTTAGTCCATCATCAGTCGTCTTACCATCAGGTTTTATAATCATTATAAAATAAAATAAAATGAAAGAAAAAATGAGTGATACGAAAAAAATATTCAAAATTTTTAGAAGTTTCTTCCATTTTGTATCTTTCGTGCATTTTTGTGTCATAAGTGTGATTTCTATATTTATTTATATGAAAATAACTGACGAGCAATTGAAAGAGCCTTTTATTTGGATGGTCAAAACTTATATTTTGGCGTACGGGACCCTTTGGAATGGGGTAAGTTAGATAACATAAGATAATAAGTACAGTTTTATACAGTCGTGTCGTGTTTATTACACGTACATGTACATAATGTGTAAGAACACGTTACGTACAAAAACCAATCTGTACTGATGACACTACGAGTAACACGTACAAAATAGTACAACTACATAATTACTATTTAAAACGAGATTAACACATTGAGTGCCAGCGAGTGCTACGCGCTAAGCTCGTAGCCGATTCCGTGGTTTTCCCGCTTTGTAGCGGAAAGCGACCACCCACAATGAACTCGCCTAGCGGGTTCCCGGCGCGGAATGTGTTAACGCTGGGTTCGCGGCTAACCTTGGCTGGCACAAATGGCGCTAAATGTGTATTTTCTAGTGAAATGTGCACGAATAAGATATAGATTTGGGCGGAGGTTACCAGATCCCAAATTGTTTTTTTTGATCTTCCGATGTTTTGGTATTGTTACAAGCGCCATGTTCACGGTGTAACAAATAAACACATATCTCGTTTTAAATAGTATATGGTACAAGTACCTACACTAACAAATCTCTAGGGAATACAATACCCGGCCGTTTTTGGTACCCGGGAATTACCCGACATTGTTTTACAAAACCCGGGTAATACCCGGGTTACCCGTTCTTGGGCAATTTTTTTATTTAAAATACATTTTTATGGTTTTTGACGGACATTTAATTTAAAATTGTTGAATTTGTATATTTCATATATTATGTAATCAATAGGACTTCCAATACCGGTATTTTTGTATGGGCGATCCCTGGATCCCGGTATTGGTCATACAAAAAATACCGGCATTGGAAGCCTTAGTAATCAATGATTACATATCTATATTAAATATAGAAATTAGATTATGAATAATTGACAGTATTAATATAAAAGTATTAGTCGTAAGTTATAGTTTTTATAATAATATAATGAAGAATAGAATATTATATAATATAAAATGTAAAAATTTAAATAATAAAAAATTCTGTAGTTGTGAAAGTCCAATTTAACACAAGAAGTTAATAAACAAAATGAAATTATCTTTTAGTTATAATTTCACTTCTGTTACCTACGTCACGTCACGTATCACAATGAAACGTTACACGTGAAATGAGCATGTCAAATACAGCAAATATGTCTTCGCGTCGTCTGTCTGTTGATACTTACTTGTGGGACGCCCACGTTATTTTGTTTTGCGCTAGATTGGTATGGTAGGTCGCTGCTTCGCCGTTTGAAACGACTCCCGTTTTGACTACTTTTGGATACCTGTTATTAAAATAACTTTCAATTAATTTATTGGTGATTCCCCTCAAACCATACATCGCGCATTTTTGTAATAGTATCTTATGAGAGACAAAGTCAAACGCTTTACTTAAGTCGAAGAACACTGCGGTTGTAGAGTATTTTATTATCAATGTTCAGTGTTACTTCTTTGATTAAATTAAATGCAGCAGTTGACTTGCCTCTTTGAAATTCTTGCTGTTGTGGTGCCAATAGGTGGTATTTATACAAATATTTCGTAATTCTAGCAAACATTATTTTTTCTATAATTTTAGATAACACGGGTATTAAAGATAAGATATTATAATTATCAACTGACTCTCTACCTCCTATTTTGAACAGAGGCTACTCAGATATTTTTAGTTTTTCAGGGAAAATACCTTCAGCAAAGGAATGATTTATGATGTGGCTAAGAATGGGTGACAGTAATTCAGCAATCTGTTTTAACATTTGTGTGCAAATGCCATCGAACCCTACGGATGGTGTATTGTTTAGATTTTTTATCACATATTAATATACTTAAACCGGGTTACTCACGTCTATAAAGTCGAAAATAGCTCGACATGTTTCGGGACGGTCCGCGCCCCATAATCATGAGTGAGAAGCGCTAGCCAGAGCAATCGCGGCAAGCGCTTCTCACTCATGATTATGGGGCGCGGACCGTCCCGAAACATGTCGAGCTATTTTCGACTTTATAGACGTGAGTAACCCGGTTTAAGTATATTAATATGTCTAATACTCACGGGAGTTTTCTATTTAAAAAATTTTATCACTTTAAATACTTCAAATTCCGTCGGAAATAAGAACATACTTTGGGCTTGTGCGTTTATCAAATTACTATATTTATTGTAATTATTATTATTTGTATGTCTTTCCCATCACGGAACAATGGTGTTCCGGACCTTTGGGAGGCGTACGCGGAGCCGAAGCCAACACGCAGAGGCCCTTTCGACAATTTAATGAAATGTAAGGGGTACACCGAGCGGATGCTGCACCTGCCCGAGTCATGGGACGCACGCAGAGGCAGCACCCGCCAGGGTGTATAGACTATTGAGATTGAATGGAATCTAAAATATACTGGACTATTATTATTATTTCCTTTATTTATTTTCATTCTTAAGTTAGGTTTTTACAATATGTCTATAAAAGTAAAATATAAAACAACATACAAAAAAAAATATAAAACATAAACACATTATAAAAAACCTAACCTAGAGTGCCGCCGGCAACGGAGCAGGGCCCAGGCTGCCGGTGGTTAGGGCCGCAGAGAGAGGAACCGCCGGACTATACGCGCCGTGTCTAGGATTACCGCCTTCTGCATCTGACCCTTGATCCATCCACCTAGCGAGAGTCTCTCAAGATGTTGGTCGAGACTCTTCGCTATGAGACCGTTCGCTGAAACGACTATCGGGACAATGATCGTCGAGTCAACATCCCACATGGCGGTTATTTCGTGAGCCAAGTCTAGGTACTTACTGGACTTGTCCTTCTCGGCCTTCACGAGATTCTCGTCATGGGGGATGGTGACGTCGACGAGCACGGCCCGACGCTGCGATCGATCAACCAGCACGATGTCAGGCTTATTGGCTACAATAGTCCTGTCCGTGATAATAGATCGATCCCAATAGAGCGTGGCACGACCATTTTCAAGAACTGGCGCAGGTGCGTACTTGTAGTACGGCACTTCGTGGTCCACAAGGCCGTATTTAAGAGCAAGTTGCTGGTGAATAATCCTGGCTACGAGATTATGTCTGTGCAAGTACTCGCCGTTAGCAAGATGAGAACAACCGGAAATAATATGCCTGAGTGACTCTCCGGGACGGCGGCATGCCCGACAAATGTCGACCGTACCGTCCTTCAGGATATATTTCCGGTAGTTATTCGTCATGATAACTTCGTCCGCAATTGCACAGACAAAACCTTCGGTTTCTCCGAAAAGGTCCCCGAATCGTAACCAGTTCACCGATGCGGGCAGATCTACATCAGGGCCCGTGAGGGCCTTGTAGAACCGCCCGTGTAGCTCTTTGCTCTTCCATACCGTCTTGCGGTCCTCGGTGCTTAGTACCACAGGTTTGCGCCAATTTTCTTTTGCCAAGGAGAGCGGTGTGAGATTCTTGTCTACTGCCACCACATCACGATGCATCCCACACTCATTGTTAAGGAAATAATTCCTAAGATTGTACACCTCACGGTTGTGAAGGTTTTTGGCGTTTAAAAAGCCGCGACCTCCACATTTCCGTGGGATGTACAATCTCATAACAGACGAGCGTGGGTGTAGCATACGATGTGTGGTGAGCAGTAGCCGGACTCTCCGATCCAGGGCATCCAGCTCGGTCTGGGTCCATCTTAGTATGCCAAAGGAGTATGTGAGCAGAGGCATTACCCAAGCGTTAAAGGCGCGCACCTTGTTGCCACCTGATAAAAGACTATTAAGTACTTTTGTCAGCCGACCAAAGAAGCGCTCCTTCGTCGCCTGTCTAATACTCACGTCCTCAATACCCAACGACTGTGACATACCAAGGTATTTATAGGTTTCTGCTTCAGAGATAGATCTGAACGACATTGTCTCAGAAAGTTGTAAATTTGTTGAATTTACTACTTTCCCCCGCTGTACATGCATAATCGCGCACTTATCGACACCAAATTCCATTTTGATGGCACTACTGAAAACTTCAGTGGTTTGCAATAGCTCCAACAAACCTCGGTCATTTGGTGCAAATAGTTTGAGATCATCCATGTACAGAAGGTGAGAAATGACTTCACCCTCTCTCCGAAGCCGGCAACCTAGCCCCGAATCCTTCAGCAGGGTGCTGAGAGGATTCAAAGCTAGGCAGAACCACAGGGGACTCAGACTGTCACCCTGGAATATTCCTCGCTCTATCCTTATATAGTCCTGCGACCCAAGGGGACCATCTCTGCCTCCTGGTTGACAAAGGACTGTGGTCCATTGCCCCATACACGCGCTTAAGAAGGATATTAAAGCTGCATCAAGTTTATACAACTCCAATATCCTTTTCAGCCATGAATGAGGCACCGAATCATAGGCCTTTTTATAGTCAATCCAAGCGGCCGAGAGGGCCCCCTTGTTCCGCCGAACTTGTTGGCAAATGGCCATGTCAATGAGGAGGAGCTCTTTAGTACCACGGGACCCAACCCTACAACCATTTTGAGAAGATGCCAAAACATTGTTTGCGACAATATGCGCGTTAATTTTTGCTCTCAAAATGGATGTAAGGAGCTTGTAAAGCGTGGGCAAGCACGTGATGGGTCGATAGTTTTTAGCTTCCGTGGTACTACCGGACTTGTAGAGCAGGAAAGTTATACCAGTTGTTAAGGAAGGTGGCAGGGAACCAAGCTCAAGGGCTTGTTGAAATTGCGTTGCCAACCGTGAGTGCGAACATCGAAACCACTTTAGCCAGAAGTTGTGCAATCCGTCCGGTCCAGGACTTTTCCAATTCTGAACCGTACGGACAGCACAACTTACGTCTTCGGGGTTGATGGTAATAGCCCCCATTGGTTCGATGGCCTCGCACTCACGTTCGACAACGCTCATCCATTCACCCTCCGTGTGCTCAACGGGCACCGACCAGATACTACGCCAGAAATCAGACATGGCAGCAGCATCCGGCGGTCGCGCGTCGGGCACACGCAGATTAGTTTCCTCCCATCTTCGGTATACTTTCCTTTGGTCACTTTGGAAAAGACGATTCTGCTGAAATCGATCCACACGCTTTCTGTAGCGACGAATACGGTTTGCCCATGCATAGATTTTCTGTTTCAGAAAGTCGATGCGTTCTGTGACATTGGCCATGTAGTCGCGGGGCTCAATACCCGTCCCCGCGAACGCCTGGTTCACAAAACGCATTACTCGGGGGCGATTATTACCCCCCCTGAAGCAGATCAGCTTTGCAACAAGCGTCCTAAATGAGTTGATACGTCGCTCGATCCGCACTTGCCACGCAGGGACACCCTCGGCGGTCCTAGGTGCACGTTCAGCGTCCGGAAACTTGACTCGAGCCACACGGCACGCCGCGATGGCCCCGCAATACATGATCGAGTGTGTATCATCTAAATCTTTACTAGACCGTAGATACGGTTCTAGCAAATCATTCAGGGCACCCATTAGCGCTAGATTACGTCTATTCATTGGCAAACGTGGTAATCGCGGCCTAGAATTGTTTGTGGAGCGATACTGCGTAATCGTCTCTTCCAAAGTCCTCCTCAGTTGCTCATTAGCAGAAGTACTTACACTTTGATTCGCAAACTCCTCCTCGTCAGCACTGGGATCCACCCGCGGCGCCCCCGGTGCCAGGTCGGGTGCGGGCACCGGATCCGGCAACGTGGCGGGTGGGTCCCGCGCCGAAGTGGAGACTGCGGCAGCAGTGAAAGCCTCTAGGCGGAGTCGATCGAGTGTCGCGTCATCCAAACGTTTTTGCCGCTGAATGACGCGCACCTGATCCGATAATCGTTGCTCCGAAACGACGATGGCGGGTTCAAGAGCCTGAAACAGAGGCAGCATCCTTGCACGGTACGCGGATAGACGGGTTCCCCCCTCTGTAGCCCCATAGTAGGCGCGCATGACGTTCTCATTTATGGTTTGAGACCATCTCATGCGACGCACTACACCACCGGCAGCGGGGGCCGTGGGCGGGGCAGATTGTCCCGCAGGCCCCAAGCGTGCCGGCAGCGGTGGCCGTCCTCGTCGCGCAGGTGGTCGTGGCAGCGACGGCGGCGGCCCGCACTCATCGCTCGACTCGCTGGTGTCGGGCGCAGTGGCAAAGTCATCGCCCGACGACGATGGCGAGGAGACAGACGGGGCGGGCGAGGGTGTTGGGCGTGCGCTACGTGGGGACGCTTGTAGTTTTTGTGTTTGGCTCCTTGTTATCATAGTTATTGTATTCACGTGTTATTTCACGATATTCATTTCCGGTTATTTATTCCCATTTTGACGTATACGTACGGGACACTTTTTCCGTAAAAAGATGGTAAAAAAATTTATGAAAATCCACGTAAAACATTATTTATAAAATATAACAAGGAAAAACACATCTGACTTTGACGGCGTCATTTTTTTTTTTTTATTATTATTATTATTATTATTATTATTGTTTATTATAAAATTTACAATTGTACCTTAACAGCTAGGGCCACGGCGGTACGAATTGGGATACAGTAATACTTAATTTATATACAAATCGTACAAAAGTATTTACACAACAATAACAGTAATATCACATAATAGTACTTACAGGCATCTCACACTCAATCACTCTCTTACACTCCGTCACCAGTCGCCCGATCGCACTCGCAAACAAATCACTTTCTGGATGTGCCTCGAGCACAGAGTTGAGCAGCGCGTGCGCTCGCGCGACCGGCGCCTGCGCGTGCGACCGCGTGCGCGCGCCGCCCTCCGCCAGGAGCGGGTGACGCCGCGCGCGGGTGTACTGGTCGGGCACAAACAAACGCATGAAGGCCTCGACGAGGGCTACGCTATCTATGGTATTTCTTACAATACCGATCGTGAATTTCGCCAAAGCAAGCGACCTACGTAACTGGAGCGAGTCGTACCCTAGGTGTCCCTGTAGAAACAGTGTAGGGTACATATACGGGTAATATGTGTGTATTTTTTTGTACAGCGCCCTAAGATACGACTTTTGGACTTGTTCCAGCATTAGCGTATATTTGCTTTCATGCGGACTCCACACCACTGCATTTGTTTCGAGTATGCTGCGCACGAGTGCCGCATACAATACTCGTGTGGCTTCGACAGTGAGGGGCGCGGAATTGCGCAGAACAAAACCCAGTCTTTTGTAAGCATTGTTACTAACGGCCTGGACGTGTTCGCGAAACGTGATATTTGAGTCGAAGAGAACTCCTAGATCGCGTACCTGTTCCGAACGCGATATTTCGACGCCGCCAATATTGTAATGCTGTAGGTAAGGTGTCCGGGATCGGGTAAAAGACATCATTTCACATTTACTCGCATTGAAATAGAGTTCATTTTCAACACTCCAATGATGGACCGCCTCTATGTCCCGTTGCAGCTCCTCGCAATTTGTTTGGCTCTGGATTGGCTTAATCAACTTCACATCATCCGCGAACATTATCAATGTGCAGTGCTTCACTTTGACCGGCAGATCATTTATAAGTAAAACAAACAGAAATGGTCCCAAGTTAGACCCCTGACTGATACCAGAGCGCGTGCGGTAGCTTTCAGAAACATACGGACCATACTTCACATACTGCTTTCGATCGGATAGATAATTCGCAAAAAGTTTTAAAAGTCTGGGTGTAAACCCCATGGCACCTAGTTTTAAAAGAAGCACGTCATTATCTACACGATCGAAAGCTTTCTGAAAGTCTAGATAAACGACGTCCACCTGAGCTTTTCTATCCAGCTCCCGAGATAAAATGTGAGTCAAGGTGAGCAGGTTTGTGGCCACTGATCTTCTGGGGAGAAATGCATGCTGTGCTCCGGTAATGTGTGGCAGACATTGAGGAAGCAGTTTGCCATGCGTTGCCGATTCGAAGATTTTCGCCAGAGCGTTTAAAATAGCAACGGGACGGTAGTTTTCGACTTTAAGTTTAGATCCCTTTTTCGGTATCGGTGTTACCCTCGACCTTTTCCAATTAGTTGGGTATACCCCCGAATGAAGAATGAGGTTGAAAATAAACTCTATCGGACCCGCTAGAACATCAATACAACCTTTGAGTACAAAGGCCGGTATCGCGTCCGGTCCAGGCGCCGATCTAGGTTTAAGCTTTTTTACTGCGTTCCTTACGTCATTATGTGTAAAACCCACAATATCTATACACCTCGCGTCGACGGGCAAGCTTGCGCTGGCTACTTGTGGGTCTAGGACAGGTTCATGCGGTAGAAACACGGAACCGAAGTGAGACGCGAACGCTTCGGCGGCATCAGCGCCTGAGTGCTCTACATCCCCTCGCGTCACTCTCTGTTCCACACCTCCCTTGCAGCGTAAGGAATTCACATGGGACCAGAATTGAGCGGGATTATGAGACAACCGCTGAGACACATTCTCCATATAATTATTGTGTGCTTTGTTTATGTCAGTTTTTATTTTTGTACGAAGCTGACTATAGCGCTCATAAAAACAATTTTTTCCCGACCTTTTCCATTGTCGATGGAGATGGGCTTTTCGCTCTATGTCCCGAATTATTGCTCCCGTATAAAAGACTGGATAGGTACGACTAAACGAGCGCTTCCGTATTTTCTTAGGGATGCAGCGGTGGAAAGCACTATACAACGTGTCATTAAAAAACTGGACAGCATCATCGGAACGACCAATAGTGTACAATGGCTCCCAATGTGCATCCCTAATTTCGCAATATAATTGGTAAAAGTCTCCCTTTGCGAAGTTCCAGTCATTTTGTTCCCCTAAGTTAGATGGCTCCATTATAACCCTATTTGATACGAGTGTATACCTAGCTTGGATTATGATGGGAGGATGGTGCGCGTCGATTTTAGATAGCACCTCGTGCGAGTCCGCGGGCCGCACAGATACCGCTCTGCTCAACTCCTGGCTAGCCAACACTACATCCAATATTCTACCGTTTACATTGGTCACTGTATTGTACTGAGATACGTTACATACATTGGTAAAGCAGTGAAAATATCTTTCCACATTGGCACTAGCGCTGTACAGATTTAAGTCTCCCAGAATAATTATTTTCGAGCTACCGTTAATCAAACACACTCTTTCTACAGAGTCAAACCACTGAAAATACACTTCATCTATAGATCCAGGAGGTATGTAACACTACACACACATAAATATACTGTCCAGATACTGAGATTATCTCGGTTTAGCAGTGTATCTTTATTGGCTATACTGATAAATGTTTCATTAAAGATTTTAGCAATTTCTTCTGGATTTGTAACTACTGTGTTATTAAATTAAATTTGGTCTATCATATTTTTTCCTGCACTACTACTATGTCCTGTATTACTTTTTATTAAGTTCCATGTTGCCATGCAAGTGTTTTTAGACAAACGAATGTATCTTGTGTTTGTCAGTTTCTGAGCACAATCTATACACTTTTTTAAAAGTTTAGAATAGTTACGGTAGTTTCGTTTGTTCGTAGTACTTCGGCATGTGTAGTGTTTATATCTTAACAGTCGTTTTATGCGAGCTGTTTTCTTAATACCCTTAGTTATCCACGGTAGTTGTGAACCTTTGCTACTGACTTTAACTTTTTTATAGGGAAAACATAGGTTAAAGAAAAGGGACAAGTTGTCGTGAAATTTATCAAAAGCAGCATTAAAATCAATCTCAGTGTAAACTTCGTTCCAAGTTAAGTTGCAAAGGCAGTCATAAAATTTCTTTACATTTTCATTGTCATAATCGCGTTTCATGATAAAAATGGATGACATTGATTTGCTTGGGCATGCCGTGAACGCCACCTCATCAGTCAATCCCATACTTTCTGTACTTCGCCAATAATAGGTATACTAATATACTGTAGGCATCAAATGAATATCACGTTTTTGTGCGCATGTTAAGAGCGGAAATTATTGAAGCGTAATATTTTCCGTATAGTAAATATTATTTACACGTTTTTGAATACAACCTTGGAATATGAATAACTATGAAAGCTTGTTATAGTATCGTAAGATGGCTTTGTCTCAATAGGTACCTACTTTATTCTGGAGGGATTATTTGACGCTCATGCCATTATTATTTCTTCCTATTCGTAATTCTGCAAAATATGGATTCCACACATTTGCCTTTGATCACATTCCTTATTCTTCGCAGTCATTCGTTTTATACAATCCGGTTTCTTCCTAGTCGCGATTCTGCACTTCTTCATTTGATCACTTTCGTTAATCTGGACACGTCTGACTTTTACGCAATCGCGTTTCTTCCTAATTATACCCCTAAACATTGAAATGAATATAGAAAATAGATGTCACATACTAAAGACAAATGCTGGCCATATACGTTCGGGCATATCTGCCGGGTCTGCCGATAAATGTATAGGAATGTTGCCTCGCGGATGTCCGGCGGACATACTCAGTTTGGAGATCTTACGGATTTCCCGCAAAAGATCAAGTCCATCGGAGGCCAAGCCGATAGAACCCGGGTCAGCTTACGCGGCTAACGCAATTACCACTAGGCCACTCGGTCTCAATGAATGCTGGCGAATTTCGCGAGTATATGCAATATTTGTAACAGGGTAACAGGCAAGACGCCTGTCGCTGTTCTCTAAATGCAAGCATCATTGCTTCGTACTTTCATCCAAACCAAACTTAGGGGTTCCGGTATGGCGAGAGAGATGGCGCTGTCATCAATACAACATTTTTGTTGAAACAAATCAAAAACAAACACAAATGTACATATGTGTAGTGTAGGTAATAATTATTCAATTTTTTAAGCAGGAGGTCGCATCCCTGACCTGACTTTTTGCTTTTTGCCTCGGTACGTTATCTACTATTATTTTCAAAAAAATACTAGTTACAGTACTTAGGAAATATTACTACACGGATTCGGTCCCCCCTGTCTTCGCATATTTTTTGTATGCAGAATTCTATTACGGTTTTACGCATAAACTGCTATGGCATAGTCGAATTTAGCATAATTTAATTTGGCCGAATTTAATTTGTCCGAATATTCGGACATAGTCCGAACCTAGCCTGACCCATATTTTAGTATGCCAATATATTTTCGGATAAAATAGTATTCGACATATTGTGCATTATGCCAAATTATGTTTCTGCTACATTAAGATTCGGCGAAAACCGATTATGCCAAGTCTGTTATGACAAAAGCTTAAGGCTCCATAAAATAAAAAAAACTCATTCATGGGCAATTGTGTAACATTTTATAATAAACTCCCAGTAGAAATAATTGCACTCTCTATTAATAAATTAAAGAATTTTTTCTACTCGCCGACTTTAATCTGCCAATTACGAGTACATAGACAAAACTATAAGCTCATACTTTTCGATATTAGACAGTCCAACTCAACTATAATATTTCATTTCGATACGCTGTATGCAACTATAATAGAACTTCATACAAATTTTATACTTATTTGCGATGACGCCTGAGACTTTGCCGAGCGCGCGCCTCACGCCTGCGCCGACCGCGCCGGCCTGCCGGCCATCTTTTTGTGTTACATCCTTGTTAAGTCAATGAAATTGAATGATGAAATTGTTCCTCCATAGATGATGGTGATGATGACTCGTAGAAAAAGTATTGTATACAATCGTAATAAGGGTAATTTATTAATACATTACATTTAATTAATATTATGTACCTATAAAAAAAAACTAAAACTAACTATAAATAAAACTAACTACAAAATAAAATAAAACTACACATAGTACCTAAAAATAAATCCCAATCTATAAAAAGAACACCCCGTCTAACAGGTCCGCCTGCGGCATGGACCCCATTACGCTGGCAGAATTACCTCTCTGCACCGCAATGGAGATGCGTTGGGAGAGATAAACGCCAGCTTTAGGGTCCCCTGTCACGTCGATCAACCGGGCCGACACAGCCCTCATGAAAGACTTCATGTCCGCTGACCAGGGACCCAAAGTCTCTACTGCGAGCGCCGCAAACTCGTAGTCCTTAACTAATGACGAGTATTTGCGGCGCTTAAGAATCTGGGCCTGGTCAGCTGCGGCGCCGGCTCGAGTACGGGTGGCCCGAATGTGGGACTGTGCGAAGGTGTCGACGCACGTTGCGTCCCACACCAGGGCCCTGCCTAGTTTCCACGGAACTAATGTTGCCCCGTCGGGTCGCTTGCCATCATCTCTCGCCATGCCTACGGGTTCAAGGACAGCGGGTACAGAGATGGTGGCAAGCGAGCGACGGACCAAGTCGTTAATGGCGCCGTGACGGTAAAAGCGGCCGGCACTTCTAACACAAGATAGGCCATGGCGGCCCAGCTGGTCCACACTTTTGCCACAGGCGCACCTGTGAGATATGCATATTCTGGATCCAAGCCTTAAGGATACAGCTATCCTCAAGGTACTTGGCTCCAAAACAGTCCCCAATTGTCGCGAGGGGAGGGCCTGCAACCAGTGGCCCGACTCGGGTGCCGAAACCGCCAGCATCCGCGCACGTTCCAAGTCATCCGGACTATCGCTAAGAAAGGAAGCATGGGCAGCCTTAAGGCGAGGAAAATCCCAAGCTCGCTGGATATGTTTGGTAACCGGGATATCCACACCTGGGCATGACTGGCACCAGGCCTCTCTGGCTTCCTTGAGGCCCACTATCTCATCGTCGAGCATCTGCGGTAGGTTTAAAATGACGCTGACGAGAGACAGTGAGCCATATGCGGAAGACAGAAAAGCGGGTAGAGCGGTGCTGGCCGTAGTGCGAATTCCCAGCCCACCAAAACTTATCGGGAGAACCGCCTGGGTCCAGGGTCGAGTTTCAAAATGGATGTTTAAAATTTTGGTAAGTGTTGCCTGAAGGGATGTGTCGATGGATGAAAGGATAGACGGAAATTTCCAAATCGGACAGCTGCGGAGCAAATACATAAATTTTGGGGTGAATAAACAGAATCGGAGGATGAAGAGGGCCATGTGGGGGTTGATTTTATAAAGAAGTTCTGACGTGCTGTTAAATAATTCTAGTTTAGAGTTGATGACGGGGGCGACAGATTCGTTGAATATTGGTGAACCTAAAAGAGTGAGAGATGAATTTGATTGAATGGAAATATTTGGTAAAATTTCGTTGAAGTGTGTTAAAATTTCACTTTTTTTAATACATGAGAGGTGGTCTGGAATATAGATTTCACATTTAGTAAAATTTAGTGATAGGCCGATTTCCGAAAACTTCTGTATAATTAATTTTAAATCATCTGAAACAGTTGAAGCATCTCCTCCGAGCGAACCATCGTCCAGATACCACAGATTAAATTTGGATTTTAAATTTGAAATAATGGGATGTATGACTAAACTAAAAATGGCGGGCCCAAGCGGATCCCCTTGCTGGCATCCCATGCTCGAAAGAATGATATTATCACCGAAAAGTAATTTTGAGGGTGTTCCGTAACACTGCCAAATGTATTTGTAAATTTCAGGAAGTTCTTTTTTTACCACTGCCAACAGAGCACCGCGGTCGACGGAGTTAAACGCGTTTTTGACATCCACTTTGACGAAAACTTCGAAATCCGGACCACTTAAAAACGTGCGCGCAGCGTGCACAGCCGCCTCACACCCGCCTTTAACTCCAAAACCCACCTGTCTGGGCTTGAAGAGATTAGTCAGCTTCTGGTTAAACTTCTTACAGCACAACTTTGAAGCTAAGCGTCTGTACGTGCACCCCACGGCGATCGGGCGAATCCCGCCATCTTTTTTTGTCAGGGCCACTAGATTTGCCCCATATAGTAGCGGGGCTATTTCGGTATGGACGTGACCTGATAGCATAAGATTGATTAAGGACGTTAATGCTTTCAGTAATGTAGACCTCGATTCACCTAGTGATACGGCGGTTAGATCCTTGAGGTGCTGAGGTGACAGTCCATCGATTCCGCCAGCAGATCCGTTAGGGAACGAAGATATTGCCAAATGTACTGCATCCTCTGACACGACAACAGTGGGATCGTCGGCGGCAGGTGGATCCGGTAGTGTTGTGGTGGCGGGGACGGGGTGTTTTTCCTTAAGGGCGACGTAGGTCTCAGCAGTGTGCGCAGCCAAATCGTCACGTGAAAAAAGAAGCCGGGCAGCTCCACTCACATCTCCTTCTGAAAGTTTGTTCTCTATGGACTTTATTTTATATGCAATTGAATTGGACGGAGTGCGTTCAAGAATTTGTGTGTTAAAAGATATATCGGACACGGAAAATGTATTATTTTTAATTTGAGAAGTAAGAGAAGATTTATTATTTTTGTCTGCATGTAAAATTTGGAAGGGAAATGTGAGTAAACGCTCCCATGCTTGATAAGAATTTTCAGCGACAACCTTAGCTATGCACTCGGTGAGGCTGCGGGCGACGGTAATGCGTGCACCACGGGGAATTCTTTTAACGATTGGGTGGTTCGATTTCAAAAGCCCTAGCTTTTTTGCGAGGGATGTTGTATCAAATTGTGTCGGAAATGGTGTAGAGCCCCGTGCGGAGTTCGATGGTACAGGTTGAGATGCACTGGGAAGCGGGGGATCGACAGCCAAACGAGTGCCATGCATACGAGTCGTATGGACCGCGAGCCCCTTCGGAAATTTGTACTCTTTGTTGTCGTTGCAAATGGGGCAGTGCACCATAACCGAGGCATTATAAAGTGGTTGTGACATAAATCCTAAAAATACTAACTTAAATATAAACTTAAAAAACTAGCATACAAACACCCAAAACTATAAAAGATTAGCTACAAAAAACATTCCCAAAATTATTGACACTGAACAATTGACGTTGTTGACGTTGTTGACAAAAGTGTGCGCTGATAGCAGAAAATCGATCAGGGCGCAGTGCTTGTTTACTGGTCGCCTTGGAATCGGTAGATGCTTGACCATTAGAGAACAAGAAACTTGACGTGATACGAAGTGCGCAGGTCGGCCCGTTGATAGGTGGCGTCAAACTATGATGTTGTTTCAAAAGCCATGTCAAAAATATTATCAAATAAAACCCTTTGATCACACTTCCGTCGCAGGTCACCAACACTTGGTGGCGCAAGTCAGCGTTCAATTAATGCAATGCACTCATTTAATTTCCCATTCGATTCGAAGTTCTAATTTAATTTAATTTATTTGGACCCGAAAGATGTGTTTAGAAATTTTTTTGTAGTTTTTTTTTTTTACTCAGCAAGCTTCGTGGCCTAAACACGGTACTCGACTGAAAAACTCTTCATTATATCACGATTGTATAAAATACTATTGTAAAGCGTAAACTAATATCTAAAGCTTATTACAGTACGCAAGACTACAAGAATGATACAGCACCATGGGATTAAGGATTTTATTGTTTTGAAAAAAAAAGAGTGATTATTAACTGTAATTTCAATTTTAGTCTTAATTATATTATTATTTGTATGTCTTTCCCATCACGAAACAACGGTGTTCCGGACCTTTGGGAGGCGTACGCGGAGCCGAGGCCAACACGCAGAGGCCCTTTCGACAATTTAATGAAATGTAAGGGGTACACCGAGCGGATGTTGCACCTGCCCGAGTCATGGGACGCACGCAGAGGCAGCACCCGCCAGGGTGTATAGACTATTGAGATTTAATGGAATCTAAAATATACTGGACTATTACGTGAAAGTGGTGGACTAAATACTGGGTTAGGGAGAGAAGAAAAAAAATCGGACGTCTGCCTAACAAAATGGTAATCAATTTTATTTCCGGCAGACGGTGACTCGCCCACATAAGATGGGCCCCCACAAAAAGCGACATCTAGGATGGCTCGAGGGCAACACCGGTATGAGGGCTGGGGGTAGAGAGGTGTCACTGGACTTTAAACATATAGCCAACTCGCCACTTAGGTTTCCACATCTACCCTCGAGAACACAGCTCTCGCGACCCCACTCTGGACGGCCGGTTAAGGCAAGCCAGAGGCGGAGGACTTGGTCGGACGACGGAGTCCCCCAGGAGCGCTCAGGTACGCGGGGTCGCTACTCCCCAACAGCTCGCCACAAGCTGCCCTGCGTTGACTGATTGCACCGGTCAAAACCAGTGGGCGATGGGGTCGTCACATCCCTACGCCATTATATATTATATTATTATTATTTTTATGACATCTAGATTTCATTCTAGAAACTTCTAGACAAGTATTTTTTATACAACTTTTATTTTTAAGATGACGATCCTATTGTGAAATTATTATTTTTAATTCGGATATCTGTGTGTACAGCATCAATAAATTGCTATAAGTAATAATTTATAATTTGTTGAAGATTCGTAAGTGCTTGTTGCTATGTCATTAATGGAATTGAATGGAATTTAAAATTGAACTAAACTGTATTTTTTCAAATTAATGCATGTTAGAGCCGGTGTAGCTTTATTTATTTTTAATTAATTCGACGTTCAAAAGTGCACTGTAACATGCCTACCACTAGAAAAATAAATATTTTGATTTTGATTTGATTTGAAAGCGTTTCGGACAAAACAAATTATGCCAAATAGAGGGCACCCCACGCCTTCATTCATAAGCAATATTATGGAACTATTCGTACGTCTAATATTATACGATTGTATAACTAGCAGTTTTCCATAATTGACAGCGTCATAATTGCCTGCAATCACGTACATGCGAAGTCACGTCAGTGGCATTGAAATACCTAGTTATATCATTGTTATGAACCGGTTAAGGATGTTAAAAAAAGCTGTCAAGTGCGAGTGGAATTATGAATAAACCGGCCAAGAGCATGTCGGTCCATGCTCAGTGTATGGTTCCGTAGGTTACCGTTCGTCACAATAGGAGAATTTAATAAGGGTTTTAATAGATATCATGCGACTTATACGCCCTTGTAACACATAAGTTCCCGAAGTTTTTTTTTCAAAAAATAAAAAATGGCTAACTTACCAAATAAAAAAAATTCTTGAAAGTCTTCATAAAGCTCTATTTTCACGACTTTTTTCATATTTTTGGACTTGCTGTTCAAAAGTTAGTCACATTTTTTTTAACTTCCCGAGCAATGTTTCCGAAAATATTTACTTTATCAAAAAATGCTTTTTGAAAACCGCTATTCTTTTACCTATCCAACGATGCCTCACACTTTAGGGTTGAAACGAAAAAAAGGACACCTACCACTTTGCATGGGAGGTTCCGTTACAAAAAGTTATTACCCACTTTTAATTTTACCACTTTGTCGGCATAATTGATCTGTATTTATATTAGGTTACAGTTTTATAGTACTAACGGTCACTGAGGTAAGTCGCAGACGGACGGATGGACAGACAGAAAGACATGGCGAAACCATAAGGGAGCCGTACTAAGTTGACTACGAAACCCTACTATAATAATAAAGCCCCTTTGGAAGATGGGCCAGTCTGTCAGTAGTCAATTTGAATTTGACTTTTTTTTTCACATTGCCTGAGTGGCCATCTGGTAAGCGACACGGTAGCTCACATTGAATAGGTATTTAAGTAATATTGTGTCTCTGGGATAATACTAAAATATCGTTACAATACGTTTTATAACGATATTTTTGTATTATCCCAGGGACACAATATTTTAGTTTTACCTACTGCTGAAATCACACTGATGGCTTGTTACTTTTTCCTAATGAACTCGAAAAGTTTTTTTCTACTCCAGCACTTCTATCTGTCAATTAGATGACTGACAGCGATATTAGAAAAGTATACATTATAACGTTGTCTATGGAGTTCCATTAGAACAATGCTCCTATGGATTTTCACACAATATACCTATAACACTGTTGTTTTTTTTTTAATTTTTAGAGGGCATACGACATCTTCCACATTCTGCCACCTTTCTAGATTTTGCTTTTGTCGCTATTTTAGCCGTCGTAGAAAAACTAGCGTATGCAAAAGCTCATGATTGGTTCTTAAAACTTGAGGGTCGACGTTACAAAACGAGACGAAGTCGAGTATTGTATGAATAGACCCGAGAACCCTTATTATATGACTGTCGCATAAACTACAATATTTTTAATAAATTATTTAAACTTCTTATGTAGTGCAACTGGCAGAAAATATATCTTAAATACGTATATGCGAAATTCATATTATTATACGTAAACTACTGGGACGTGAGTGACCAGGCCGGGCCAATCTTTTAGTTATTATACAAAACGTCAGGTGACCTACTAGGACTCCGAGCTCGGATGTGATTATATCTATAGAAATTGACGGATCGTCCCGTCCCGTCGTTCTAGTGTGTCAGTCGTAAATACTTCTCAAAAATATTTTTGACGTTTTAAAGAATTTGCTCATTTATTTATTTGCCTGAAGAACTCCAATCCGTCAAAGAGCATCTTCCCTGTACTTTAAGAGTGCCATTATAATTATATTAGTCTTATCGTATCATCAGTTACGTTAGCCATCTTTCGGACCGTATTTTTCTTGCCAGTGTTTCAATTAAAAATACATTTAATTTTAGACATTTATTTTACAATTTTTACTTATTGGGAAATACGAATCCAAGTTCCATTGGCATTTCAAAAATACTTAAATTGAAAGTAATATAAAGTGGTAATATAAATTCAAAGTAATATAAACTAGACTAGAATTAATATAAAATGGTGAAATCTAAAACCGAAACCATCCAAGCTATTAGTGACAATGTGGCTGTCGGAGAAAAAACCGTTTTGCTCACGCTGTTTAAAACTATATTTCATTTATTTTTTTTGGTGCTTTTACTGTACGTTAGTGCCTACGGTGTGTCAATATTTTTGACTCTGACAGAAGAGCAGGAGAAGGAGCCATTGATTGCAATGATGAAGAAGTATTTGCCAGTTTATGGTACTAACTGGAATGCGGTAAGTTATCTTTATAAATTGAAATTACGATGATCTATACAATTGTAAAGCATGAATGAAATCATTTATTATTTGTAATAAATGTTTTGATTCATGTTTTTAAGTAGGCACATTACTATATATAATAAATTATACATTGAAAGAGATCGACAATCACGGCCGTGATCGGGTAGCCCAAGTGGTTAGCGCGTCTGCCGCGAAAGCAGGAGGTCGCTGGTTCGATCCCAGCCCTGCTCACCTGGGACCTTGGTCACTTTTTCTGTATTATATGACATCTCTTTCAATTTATATAGATGATCTGTTGTTTAAATGGTTGACCTCTCCTTTTCCTCCCATGTTTGTTAGATAGGTCATCGGATTATGGGTTCTAGTAAGTGTGTGATGTGCTAGCAACTTGTCACTTTGATACATACATTTTTCAAACCATACATTGCTAAAAGCTGCATTGATACAAGGAGTTTTATGTGCTTTACCTACCCTTCTTGGGAATACAGACATGAGTAAAGCCAGCCATTTACGTTTGAGAATATCCGCCCGATCTGCTTATCAATATATGGTAAATGCCTGGCGGATGCCCGGCGGACGCGGACATACCCACTATGGAAATTTAACAATTTGTCCGAAGCTTATACGGCCGGATTTTGTATGTATGCCCCTCCCAAATCGCCCACAACAACATGTAAAGTATTGTTTGACAACACTTATAAGTATTATTGTAAAGTAATTATTACTTTCTGACTTTTATTGTTTTTAATGTCATACTCTGAAAGTGCGTCAGTATCCTATGGAGTGGGTGCAAAATGATAGGCTCCGCTCTAGGGCGGCTATGACGTATTTGTCATTCCCCGATGTCATTATAAGCGGATGTCAGTATTAGTCCACTGATAGTTTCCTGATTATTTTTTACTAATATTACTAAAAATATAGTAAATTTAAATGACTAAATCTGCGTAGAAGAGGCACTTATACAAATATAACATTTATATAAAAATCACGAAACCCTAATCTTCAAAGTAATTATTCTTGAAATTGTTACTTAGGTGATTATTTAAGAACATATTCTTAAAAATTGTATTTAAATATTATATTCTTTATTTTACCGACTAGGTATTTTTATTGTTTTGTTTTACTTATTTAAAATAGTTGGGATAATATAAATTATTTAATTTAATCAGTCATACAAAGTGCAGTGCAGTGCAGTGTTCAAAACTTCATTTGTAATACTGTCTTAGTGATAATAAGTACTTTTAAATCGGCAATAATAAAACATAAAAATGAAAAATAAAATTCAAAGCAAGATAGATATCGATTTTCAGGTTAATAATAAAGCCACAACTCAAAACAAAGTAGTTACATATATATTCTGGTGTTTTAAAACTTTGATTCACTTAGTATGGTTTGTGCATTTTAACGCAATATCTGTTTATGGCATGTACTTATTTAAGACTACGACTGACAAACAGCTAAAAGATCCCGTACTTCGGGTGGCTTTCACATATTTTCCTGCCTATGGTACTTTATGGAATACGGTAAGCTTGATAACTTTTTTTGTATAATCCCATCACGGAACAATAGTGTTCCGTTGGGAGTCGTACGCGGAGCCGGAGCCAACACGCAGAAGCCCTTTTTGACAATTTAATGAAATGTAAGGGGTACACCGAGCGGATGTCGCACCTGCCCGAGTTATAAGACACACGCAGAGACAGCACCTGCTCTAAAATACACGTATATTGGGCTATTAGGTGAAAGAGGCGGATTAAATGCTGGGTTATCACTACATAGTATAAAACAAAGTCACTTCCCGCTGTCTGTATATATGTATGTATGCTTAAATCTTTAAAACTACGCGACGGATTTTGATGCGGTTTTTTTATTAGATACAGTGATTCAAGAGGAAGGTGTATATGTATAATAATAACTCGCGCGAAGACGCTAGTGGAGAATAAAACCAGATACGTAATAAAATTCTAAACAGGTTTACTTAGTTCGTTTTCCGGGCATTTTTCCGCAAATCGACATCTAATGTGCTTTTTTTGCGTGATTATGAGGTAGCGACGAAACCTATCATCGTTTTAAGGTTGCAAACTGTTTCCTTTAGTTTGCCTGGAGTCCCTAAGTGTTTACTCCGGTATGCTTCTACTTGTTTACATGTTTACTTATTGTTAGAATAAAATTAAGCAGATATTTCGTAAGAATAAGCACGCTGTTAACCGTGCGAGCAAGATAGCGGTAGTCCTTATATAGCTACGTCCCATTCGCACTCCGGAGCGGTGTGCGGATATGGATCCAAGCTGAAAACCACCTAAGCTTAAGCTCCGTTGTTTGGGGTGCCCTAGGTTAGGTATTTTTACAATATTTTGATTTATTAAAACTTTATTGAATTTGACATAATTATCTTTTGAAATCTGTAATTAATTTTTGTCATGCGTATTCAAAAATATATTCATCTTTGTTTTTTTATACCATGATGGTGGCAAACAAGCATACGGCCCGCCTGATGGAAAGCGGTCACCGTAGCCTTTGGATACTTGCAACTCCAGGGGATCACATGCGCGTTGCCGTCCCATTTAAATCTTGTATACTCCTGTTTTGAAGAACTAGAACTACTGACTGACTAGAGATACTGTAATCTTTCGGGAAAACCTTGGCAGGTATTTTTAGAGTTCTGTATCCAAAGGGTTAAACGGGATCCTATCGCTAAGAGTCCGCTGTCCGTCTGTCCGCTCGTCCGTCTTTCACCAAGCCTGGTATCTCATGAACCGTGATAGTTAGACAGTTGAAATTTTCACAGATCACGATAACAAAAAAAGCTAAAAAAAACAGTTTTTTTTTTCTTTTGATGTATGGAACACAAAAATCCTACCAAATTTTGTATAAAAATGAATTAATGCTCATTTACCTACTTAGAAAAAAAAACTAAGATCGTTAATTTGATATTGACATTGGCATTTACCTTGTACTGCCCTTGGTTTTTAATACATCACCTTAACCTCCATACATAAATAAATGAGACTGTTTTTAGTAAAAAAAACTTTGTCGCTTGCCGATAAAGCGCTAATGCAACGAAGATTCAGTAAGATTGACGTATGTCCAGTTATCCCAAGACCACAATACCAGGGTCTTTTACATCAACCACGTTGTATGACAAACATTTACAGAAAAAATGCATACAATATCTCTATCAAAGTATATAATAAATTACCTGTAGAAATAAAAGCACTGAATGGTCATACATTTCAGAGAACACTTAAAAATTGGCTTCTCGATAGATGTTTTTATACGGTAAATGATTTTATGGCCCACGATGAGTGATATAAAATTGAATCATCATGTATAAGTAGCGTTTCACTAGATTTACATTAGTCAAATTGTTAAACTTAGTTTTAAGAAACTGTAAAATGTTTGCATGCTGTTCATTAACAGCTGGAGAAGGCTGGAAAATTGTAAACTTTATTACCATGTATATACTATGTACTTTTCTGCAAATAAATCATTCTTATTCTTATAAGGAATGATCCTTATCAACAAGTGACAAAGTGGTACCTTTCACTAGAAACAACCACAAATAAATAAATAAGATGGCAGCCGTCATGTTATTAGTTAGAATAATCCGTAGTAAATCTACGTCGTCTTTGATATGTGTACATTTCTACATCTTAATCCGTTGAAATAAAGAGAATAAATGTACAGATATTTATAAACTCGATTATATACATATTTTATTTCGTATACCCACAGGTTATACAATAGTTCTTAAGAACAGAATTATATTATTTATCTCTAATATATAAAGCGAGTTCAAACCGTTTTGAACGCTACGCAAAAGAACATATAAATACTTAAATACATAGAAAACATCCATAACTCGGGAACAAATATTCGCGATAAACGCATAAATAAATGCCCTGACCGGGATTCGAATCCGGGACCACCTGCTTTGTAGGCAGGGTTACTAGTCACTACCAAACCAACTAGGCTAGGAGGCCGTTATAGAGGTAATGTTACAAAAGATAATCAAATTTCAATTTTATCAACTCGCTTTCAGCTCGCGCGCACAATATCGCCTCGTGTATAATGACCATCATAGCACACGTGTATCACAATGTACTATTTGAGTGATTTGGAATACTATGACATTGCATATGATTGCAGAGGACGGAACTTTCTTCAAAACAATCCAAAATAAAAATATTTACCACATCAAATTACTCAAAAAGCAAATTACCTATATCTGTGACACAAAACAAAATGACAAATTTACATGTTAACCAAGTATTCATAGGCATCGGCACATTAAAGAGACTGTTTATTTCTAGATTGAAGGTAATAATGACATATTATTGATAGAGTGTTTTATTGTATGACAAACAAGCTAAGTTAACCTACCGGGTTTATTTTTGTTGATAAGAAGTGCAGTTGCATGTGCAGACAAAAATGATAAGATTTGCGAGTGACTTATTAAAATGAAACAAACAATGTACATAAGTAGCTTTGGGCTATTTTTTTATTTAATCTGGAGGGGGCAGTTTAGAATTTTGATTTCACATTAATTATTTTTGTTGATGTTTCGTTATTTTTTGTTTTGTTATTGTTAATGTATGATTAGTATTACCTACTGTTTAACAATTAAGAGAAGTTGGGTTATTTTAGCAACCCGTTTATTAAAGTAGCTATTCATTGTAATTAATATTTGGTTCTTTTCATTTATTACTCAATATATAATAAATATTCAATTTAAAAGGCCTTACTATTGGAAATAAATTTTAATTTAAAAGTAATGAAACGGAATTAGAGCTATGAATAAAAACTCACGATACATTTTATTCGTAGCTCTTAGAGACCGCATCGTATCTTCACTGAACCGGCGTGTTCTTAAGAAACGTGAAGCCGTGATCACGCCTACACGGATCTACACGGATTCACGTACCCTAATTTCACGTGACCGAATGTCACGTGCGGAACGGACCAGAAAACCGTTGCAGTGAAACACGAACACGGGCGTACGGCTACGGGTTCACGAATAAGGGACACGACCGCGAGCCCTAGCTCACTACCAACTAGGCTAGGAGGCCGTTATAGAGGTAATGTTACAAAAGATAATAATTCACGTAATCATATTTCAATTTTATCAATCCACAAACGTAATTTCAAACCATTCAAAACTCAAGGTCAAATAGTGGATAAAATACGTTAAACCCCGCTAGTTTTAAAGGATAAAAGATCGCTTTCCTAGCTAGTGAGGTGAAAATGTCTTTTGTCATTTTTGCCTTTTTTGTTGAATGGTACAGAACTCTTTTTCAATTCAATTCAATTCAATTCAATTTTATTTATTTGTTAAACATAGGTGGGTACATCAGTAGGTCTTACAATATATTAAAAGTAGTTACACTATGTTTCGCCATACGGCACACAAATAACTGCAGATAGCATGCAGCATGCATTTCAATAACATTAAATACAATTTAGGTAGCATTCACTGACAATCAATGGAGCATTACACATGTCAGGTTAATTTAAATTAAAATGTAATATACACGTCAATGATTGTTACATTCTCTATAGGGTAACAAAATTTCCAGAGTCGGATAAAAATTCATTAACAGAATAGTATGCTTTTGAAATTAAAAATTCTAACATCCTTTTTTTGAATTGTTTTAAATCATTAAGTTCCAGAATATCTTTTGGTAGTTTGTTGTAAACTCTTGGTGCCATTCCAAAAAAGCTTTTTGCCAGTAACGCTGTCTTAAATGATCTAGAACTTATTTTGTAATGTTGACGATAACTATTATATTTTGAGAAGTGGACGATGTTGGATTTGATGTACATTGCAACTTCGTATATATAAAGACACGGTAGGGTCAAAATGTTTAGCTTGATGAAGTAGGATTTACAAGATTCTAATCGTTCTATACCACAAACTGATTTTAAGCATTTTTTTTGAGCCAGGAATGCTAGTTCTCTGTCAGTACTATTGCCCCAGAATATGACACCGTATCTCAAAGTCGAGGTGACGTGAGCGTGATAGGCAGTAAGAACAGCTGACTGGTTTACAACCTTCCGTAAATTAAATAGTGCATATGAGTATGTATTTAGTTTTTTACAGATTTTATCAATGTGATTATTCCAACTTAATGTTCTATCCAAAGTAAGTCCTAAAAATGTTGTTGTATCTGTGTCTTCTATATCCTGGTCATTATATGTGATTTTCAGACTAGAAATGAGTTCTTTCCTCTGTTTAAAATTCATGATCTTAGTTTTTTTCAAATTTATAGAGAGATTATTTTTGTTTAGCCAGTCAATTATTTGTTCTATTGTTTTGTTGATATGGGATTCAAATGATGATAGTTCTAGACTTGTAAAAATTACTGTACTGTCATCTGCAAATAAGACCATTTTTTCTGTGATTGCCTGCGGCAGATCGTTGATGTATATTAAAAAAAGCAACGGACCTAATACGCTTCCTTGTGGGATGCCAGCATATATTTGTTTTATATCCGAGGAAAATGTCACTTCTTTCTTCGACTTTACACAAATCCTACTTATCTCTGTAATTTGTTTTCGGTTCATCAAGTAAGATTTCAGCAAATTGTAAGCGTTACCACGGATACCATATTTGTATAGCTTAGATAATAGGATTTGATGGTCAACAAAGTCAAAAGCTTTTGTTAGATCCATGTATAAAGCTATAACAGGAACTTTCTTATCTAGTTGTGTTGTGATTGTATTTAGCAAATCATAGATGGCCATGTTTATAGATTTATTTTTTCGAAAGCCTTTTTGTTCGTCAGCAAAAAGGTTTTGTGATTCAAAATAGCAATATAAATTTGAATAAATTACTCTTTCAATTACTTTAGAGAAAACTGAGATTAACGCTACTGGTCTGTAATTAGTTATATTATTTTTGTCTCCTTTTTTAAACAACGGTCGTACGATGGTAGTTTTCAATTGATCCGGAAATATGCCACGTTCAATGCACATATTCACAATAAAACTAATCGGAGGTGCTATAATGTTTGATACTTGTTTTACAATTTTTGTGTTTATTTTATCATATCCTGTACTATTCGTGTCTTTCAGAGAGTTAATAATTATTCTGATATCATCCTCATTAGTTGGTTTCATAAACATTGAATTTACGGAGTTGTAAGTCATTGTCGTGTTAGTTACTGAGTAATGGGTATTATTTTTTAAATCCTCATTTGCTTTAGTTATGTCAACGTAGTAGTTATTAAATGCTTGTACTATATCTCTTGGATTGTTAATTATATCTCCATTAAGGTTAATTTCCGATATATTTTCTTTTACATGCTTCATTTTCTGGCTATTTATAATGTTCCAGGTGGCTTTTGTCTTATTTTTTGAGTTTTTAATGTAGAAATTGTTTTGAGATTTTTTTGTTAGCAGCATTATGTTCTTCAGTTTTGTAGAGTATTGTTTAAATTCACTTTTATTCTCTTCAGTTGGCTCGAGTCTACATTTCCATAGTAAGTATCTTTTCTTTTTACAGCATTTTCGTATACCACGGGTTATCCATCTAGGTTTACTTAAGGGAAATATTTTATGTTTTATAAAGGGAAAGCATAAATCGTAATACAGTATGAATCCTTCATTAAAGTTATTAAAAGCCTCGTTTGGGTCTTTAGCGGTGTACACTTCATCAAAACTAAGGGAGTTTAAGCATTCAGTAAACTTTAATATATTTTCTATACAAAAGTCCCTTTTTGTACAAAACCAATGAGACAGAACGCATACTGGCTTTACCGGGCATTTTAGTAGTTGTGCCGTGTGATCTGAAAGAGCAAGTTCCTTAACCTCTGATTTGCTGCCACGTATGTTATGTATGATATTGTCAATACACGTATTGCTTTGCAGTCTTGTAGGCTTTGTTACTCCTAAACGGAGATTGAAACCAGTTATAAGATTTATAAAATCAATAGAGTGTCTGGTCCGCTTTAATATGTCTATATTAAAATCACCGCAGATTACGATTTTTTTATTATTATTAACGGTCATGCGGTTTAGAATGTAATCTAATTTGCTCAAAAATAGTGCTATATCAGCTGTAGTATATTTTGGAACTCTATATATACAAATAACTATCACATTGGTGTCGGTTAGCTCGATGGCAGAGCATTCAAATATTCGTGAGATCGAGGTGTTTGAAATTTCGTCAAGTACTTTGTATTTATGAATATTTTTGACTAAAATACATGAACCACCGTTTCTACTTTTCCTAGAGTTACATGACGCTAGTACATAATTTTCTATTTGTAATTGACTCTCATCTCCTTCCTTCATATTGTGTTCTGTTACACAGATTACATCTATTGGCTGCTTAGACATTGCCAGTTCTTCCAAATTAACAGATAATGCGTTAGTTTTATTTATCAAACCGTTGATGTTTTGATGAAGTACATGTATATGTTTATACACGAAAAAAATTATTCTGGTCATAATCATTAATACTATTGTTGTTTTTACTATTACTATTATTGTCTATGGTTTGTTTCTTGTTGTCTGTTAATATGCTCGTCGGGGAATCTTTTGCATTGTCTGTAGATGTCGATGTCAAAAACTGATCGTTAGTTTTTTTATTTGTTTTCTTACTCTCAGATACGAGCTTTATTGAGCGATATGGTTTAATTTCATTGATCATTCTTTCAACATTTTTAAATAAATTCCTTAATCCCACATTTGTTATCTTGCCTGAGCGAGACGAGAACATATTCAGTGATAGTTCCATATTTGAGTCTAAGTAGTATGCGTAGTTGTTGGCTTGTATATCTTGGTTTAAAAGTGTATTGAATAACTCAATTCTGTAATTGTATATTGGCGCACCACAAACGTAGGTAGGTGTGCAAACTATAACATTTGTGTTCGTTATTTTTTCCAGTGCGATCTTTATTTTTTGTACTAGAGCGGATTCATCATATTCTTGAGAGATCTTAAAATCTTCTTCTCCAATTATCAAAACGCAGTAATCTTGTAACGTGTACCCTTGAACACTGTCGGTCACTTTGGCTATGAGCTCTCGAATTCTACCGCCGGGAGTAGTGACATGTAGGCACTGATAGTTATAGAACACGTTTAGCATGTAACTCAAAATTTTCTTATTTTTCCTGCTACTGATGGAGCTAACAATGCACAGTTTGTTTTTATCAGATTTAATATGATCAGGGAAGCTGTTCTGTGGTAGTTCTTTCTGTTCTATTTCGAGACGGCTTTTATTACTTTTATTATTTTTATTATCAAGGCTCTTCGTGAGTTAGTCCGACTCGGACTTGGCAGGTTTTTATTTGTGTAATATTATTAACTACTTTGTAAAATAGAAAAGTATATTCATAACTCTTGAGTATTATTCTGCAGACTCGTTCACCTTCGTTTTAGTTTGACGTATTCTGTTTTGATCCTTTTAATCAACCAGTACACTTAAAGCTGTTGACTAAGTTATACAAAACATAGCTGCGTCATAATCAAAACAAAATAATAGTGTTTTAGCGAATACCTGTGATAAAATCATGGCATAAACTGCGATTAATTAAAATTAATCAAACTGAATTGTAGTTAATTAAACTACTTCAAAAATGGCGGGAACGAAAATAGATCTCACAAATATCAGTGACCAACATAATAGGAAAATGTTGTATTTAAAAATGTTTTTTCATACGGGTGTGTTACTACATCATAATGTTGTTACTGCTATCGGTATTTATTTAATAATAACGCGAATCACAGAAGAAACGCTGAAGGAGCCGTTGATTTTGATGGCGTACACCTATTTTCCTGCTTATCTGACGA
Organism: Lathronympha strigana; assembly: GCA_949128165.1. Taxonomy (NCBI): domain Eukaryota; kingdom Metazoa; phylum Arthropoda; class Insecta; order Lepidoptera; family Tortricidae; genus Lathronympha; species Lathronympha strigana. The sequence goes on along the minus strand of OX421926.1, from coordinate 6,531,677 downwards.
TCTGGAATGTTGTGAGTATTCTTATTGTGCTTTAAAATAGCTCTTCTTAATCTAGATCTGATTGCAAGAGCACAAGAAATGAAAAGGCGATAGTAGGCGGAAAAGAAACCGCGTAATCAGATAATTGCTGTTTATAATTTATAACTAATAGTAGATTGTATGTCAAGGGCATAAAGTAACCCATTTTAGACGAGGTTATTTATTGTTCCTCGTTACACTCGGACCAATATAGTAGCCTGAGGTATACACTCTGCTTTTCACTTCGATTGTAAGGAAAATATTAGGTTATATTTCACTTTAAGTCTTTGAAAATGAAACATCCATACTCGCCGCCCGACCGCCGCTCGCAGGCGGCTGAGAGCGCGGGGGACGAGCGCTCGCCACGGCCTCGCCCCCCGCGCTCCCGGCCGCGGCGTGCGAGCGGCGCGGGGCGGGATGAACTCAAGCGCGCGAGCATGGATGTTTCATTTTCCATGACTTAAAGTGAAATATATAATATAACCTAATATTTTTCTTACAATCGAAGTGAAAAGTAGAGTGTATAACTCAGGCATAAGTACCCATTTTATCCTCGACTACTAAATTCGTCCTCGTTGCACTTGGACCAATAAATAGCCTACTATTTGCAGAAAAAAGATTTAACCTGATTAAAGAACTAGTTTTTACTTAAATATTAAACTAGGAATCATGTTTATAATTTCAAGGGTAACGGGTTCTGGCCAAAACATGTAAAAAGGACTTAAGTAAGTATCTTTGAAAAATCGAAGCTTTTGTTAAAAGCCATGTTTTTACGTTTACCAGTTTGAAGTTTTATGTACGAGTAAGTACGTAATTATCAGGGGCCTTAAAATGACGTAACGTCTTACAGCGATTCAGTCTAGGTTCTAATTCATCCTTATTTGTAAACACGATTCACCCAAAGAGGGCGCCACTGAACGCCCAGCGCCATCTTGAAATCAGTTCAGTGGTTTTCATAAAATCGGAGAATGCAAAAAATATCCTGATTTCAGTACCTTATATTTAATAAACTATAGATACCTATATTTTCCAAGTCGATTTACATAATTGAAACAAGTCATTGTATTGTGTAATGTAAAACAATGAAGATATTGTATGCGTTGATTTTTTTTTTAAAGTCACATTATTATTCTTAATTATCGACTTTATTTGCTGCTCTGCCCTTGGACATAAAAAAAAAACGATTAAAGGATGACTCAACTTAAACGGGACGGGACGGTCGGTTTCTATAGAAAACGTCACGTTACATCCGAAGGCTCCGAGAAATCACGTGATTCTTTCTATAGAAATTGACAGGTCGTCCCGTCCCACCGTCCCGTCCCGTCGTAGTGTGAGTCAACCTCAACCAAATCGACAGAAAAATAAATACTATAGTTATCGAAACTGCATACAATTCACGAAAATCGCGGTTGATGATTGCGATTTAGAGGGGACAAAACGGACATCACGATAACGAGACATGGGAAAGAAGTTTCCTAAAGCCGAAACCCTTCGCTTGCGCGTCGCGCTCGCTTGTTAAATGTTCTAATTTAGCTGAATGATAAGTGGCTTATACCATTTAATCAAACGTACTGGCATCGTCTGTCATTTTCTACACAAACAAAGTCTGCCTGCCGATCTTTGCGGGGAGGGCCATATATACTCGTAAATGTATGGCTATTCGTACGTAATGTACAAATAATGAAATAGAAAGTAATAGAAATAGAAAATATTTATTTGATTCACAGAAAATAGTACATTTCGATGCTAGTGCGGAAAGTATGTCATTACTTCACGAGACCCGAGGTATCTTAAAATGACATATCCGCACGTGAATCGAACGACGTTTTTCAATACAGATGCGAAAAAAATTAAAATACATAAGAACGAATTTGTAATACAGTGCATATAGTAAGAACATCGTCAAAATGTTTATCTTAGCTTCTTTACTTTCTCATTTTCAATCTCATAATCATTATTTCACATATGCAAAATAATGAATCGCATGTGACAAATCGTATCGTCATGTTTAATAGGGCCTTCGAACATGTTTACCTGATTGAAAAACGCCTCTACTTTGACTGACGTTTCGTTGGCTCTGTTCCGTTTCATACACACAGATTTATAAGAACTGTTTTCAAGGTTAATATTTTTAATGAATGATCAATATTGTGATGAAGAAGTAAATATTGAAATATGAAATATCCATATCTTTAATATTTTGGCGTTAATAGTAGGTATTTAGTTTTATTACGCCTCGGTAAAGTTAACGAACAATAATACTCTTAATCAATTTGTGTAAGAATATCCTGTACTTAATACTTTTGTTAACTATTGCCCACAGGAGAGATAACTTAAGTGTCCAGCTGATCTGTAGTTCTCTATCCTGTGGACAATAGTTAACAGCTTGTGGGTAGAAGTGGTTTTCATCAGTCATTTCATGTGCATAAGGGTTACACAAGAAAATCGACCTTCATCGACTCTTAACTTATGGGTAGTCCATAGGAAATACTTGAACACCGGATGGTTTTTGACCCGTTTATGTAATACGGAATAAAGATGGTTCCTTACTGACTGGCTTGTCATGCTATGCAGAACGTACTGCCGCCAAAATCAGCTGTTGGTAGTTTTGGCGGCCATTTTGTATTTTAAGAGATAATTCGCCGTTAAACCACCCTGCGCGGTCTCGTAACTTTTGCCGCAGTTAACACGTAACCTGATGACGTTCTTCGTAAAGAACGAAACATGTCGAGCGAAAATCGACTAAATTACGTGAGTGACCCGTTTTAAATATTATTTAATATGTTAACACGTAGATGATAAACATACTCGTATTAGCGCCAAAATGCGTTTATGAATAACGAGCATTGGCATCTATCAATCTGATCAATTATCATTAATTGATCATCGGCGTTTTAACTTTTGACGAAAAAGGCTGCTAGTTTTTGAATAACAATTTTACGCCCGAAGTTGTTTTTATAAAATACTGAGACTTAAGTTAGCAAAGTGTCAAGGGTCGTATTTTTAAGTCTCAATATTTAATGCTGTATTAGAACCTCGATTATCCGAACTAATTGGGATCGAGGCTAGTTCGGATAATCGAAATCTAAGTTGTTTAGAACGACTTCTATAAAAAAACTACTTTTATATAAAAACAATACAGTAGGTACTTACATTATAATTAGACGCTCGTATTCATGTTGAATTAAAAAGCAGTTGAAAAATGTCGAGTATTTGTTTAAAATTTCTTCAGTCTGATATTCGGATCGATGAAAAAAAACGGGCCAAGTGCGAGTCGGACTTGCCCACCGAGGGTTCCGCAAAAAGGATGCTCCCTCAGTTATGACCAATGGTACTTAAAAATACTGGTGGCACGGAACTCTCAGTGTGCGGCAATTATACGGTTTCCGGATTTTCTCTTGTACTTGTGCTATAAGCTCTTGCTTTTCGCCAAATTTCGTGATTCCAGGTCAACGGGAAGTACACATTTTAATTGAATTGAAATGCGACATAAACGGCCGTATCTTTTGATTGCGTTGACGTAGAGGTTGGTTTTTTTCGCAGCTTCAAGGGGCCGCAGACTTGTGGTGTGGTTGTGGTATTAATTTCAACTTGTTTCCCGAGATAAAGGGACAGACAGATGGACGGACGGACGGACAACGAAGTGATCCTATAAGGGTTCCGTTTTTTCGTTTTGAGGTACGGAACCATAAAAATGAATGGTGTGTTCGGTTAAACTAAGGTAGCGTTCTGGAAACTGAGGACTCGGATAATCGAGGTGCGGATTGTCGAGGTTCTACTGTAATTGTTTTTCTTAGAGTAACTGACGTCAATGCTAATTCCGTGTTTTCCTAAATATTTTTTTTTTACTTATTGACAAGTCGCAAATAGGTTCTAATCCGAGATAGACGTTATAAAAAAATACAGAAAATCATATAATTATCATTTGTATTCTAGAAGTCAGTTCAAAAATATGAAACTCGCCGTCGAAAATGTTAAATGAAATGAAATGAAAAATATTTATTTCGAGTATCAGGTGACTCATAGGTGGTTAGATTACAAACTAAATAACTTAATACCTAATGTTATTCCTTAAAATTATTAATTAGCCTAAATTTCATAGACAGTGCTGGAAATGTGTTTATCGCAGCAGTGTCTCATGTACGGGCAGTACAAAAAAAAAATACAACAACCAAAAATCAATCCAAGGTGTCAAAGTGGTATTTAATTCTAAGAATCGGTTTTTACAATGCGTGTTTGGTGCATTTCTTTGTGGTATTTGTTATTGGACTGTACCTCTACTCCCAAGTGACAGACGAACAGAAAAAGGAACCTATGTTAAATCTCTTTGATTTGGACGTAGTACTAAAACCTTAATAAAATAATTTAAAAGTCAATCCCGGTTTTTAATTTAATTAATATCCATTGCTATATAATATAGGTATGATATGCAGTTTAATATCGTCAATTTACTAAACACGTCATCATAGTTAGGAAACGGTCCTCCATGACAATCATTTTTGCGCGCGAAAAGCCGCCTCAGCTCTCGTACCGGCGCCTACAAGCTGCGATCGCGCTTTGCCGCTTGCTACTAATGACTCAGGCTAGCGCAGACGATTTGCGGGCCGCAGGGGGAGTGACAGTGGTTAGATTATTATACGTCTTTTTAAACTAGTTCACGACACTCACGGCCATTTCACAATTTTGCTTTCAATAATTATGAACGCCATACATAATAAGAAGGATGTATAATAGCTATACGTATTTATAAAACAGTACTTTGACGTAAAGTAATTGAATAATGCTAAGCTAAAATGACGTATACGACCGTTCCGAACATTAATACGTCTTTTTTGGTTAGTTTTTGTCTTATACGTTGTTTTAGGCTAGATATTGAGAGTAAGGTTACATTCCTATCAAAAGTTAAAAATACGTATAGTTGCAAATACGTTCTTTTAGCTTTGATTTGTTAAAAAGTCACTTTTTAGATTAGGAATCCTTAGAAATTTAAGGTATATACGGCTTTTTTACTGAATTTATCTCGAAAACTAAGGCTCCTATAAGAAAATGGACCAGATAGGTCGATTCGGCTTAACCTGTACATTACGAATATCATGAAAAGTCGATTTTGGAAAAATGTCAAAAGGCTGCCTTTTACACTAGGAGGGCAGCTCTGTCGTAAATCTTCATGACATGGCGGGAGGGTGGTAACATTACTTGCATGAAAAAAATATGCAAGTAGGTATAACGGGTTGGCACCACTTGACTAGCACGGTTGGCGGAATATCAAAGTAACATTATTTTCGTTGTTAATATGGAGTCCCGCAAAGTAACGCCTGATTCAATAAATTATATACTTATAGAGCCCATAGGAGTCAATGTAAATAGCAGTCATGTTTTCAAATTTGAATAAATCAACTTATTCTGACCTACTTGTGGTTTTTCCAGTTTACATAGATAAATTTATAAACTTGTTTTGAATATAGGCAACGCGTTTGGAATTTCGAATGTCTTGCAGACAAGAATTTAATTTATAATTTTTAATTTGAGGTCGTCAGGGACATGTGAATAATATAGACATTTAATTTTTAATCAATTTCGAACCGACGGAGTATTTTAAATCTATGTTCTTTTTAGGTTTTATTATGTGTTCTCCGATTTCTCAAACACAGTTCTTTTGTTTCAAATATAAATATGTTGAAATGTTATGGTCTATGTACTTGCAGCGAGTTTGTTTGCGACACGAGTAGAATACTATACTCGCTTCAACTCAGTGTCAGTGCATCCTGCTCGCACTTGCCTGTAGATAACGAGACGTAAACGAGACATTGTATACTACAGCAACACTGTCTTCATAATCGTAGTCATACCTCGCCGGATGGTAGTAGTCATCGTCATAGTAGTTATATCTGTGGGGTCATACATATGATATACCTACATATATACATAAAATAATTATTATGTTCGAGTGCACAATCAATATCGTATGATAAGTAGGATAACCTAGAGCTTTTTGTTTAATAAAAACTGATTGGACAATCTGCCCATCACAAAAAAAAACATATTCGAACAATAACCACTTTCATTTATTTGTAAAATGTACCTACGTACAACAACTAAAATGGAAGTTGGTGTGAATATTACCATTCCTTATTATTCAGGTGTCTTTGATGTTGAAAAATCTTCTTTCAAATAAGTTTATCGAGCGCTAAGCGAAATCAAAATTTTATAAAAGCGAAACTGGACTTGCTTGTTCTTAACTGGTGAAAGCGTGATGCAAACACTATCGAATTGCGCAGTCTTTATCGACTACGGTTACGTAGAGAATTAATGATATAAAATCGGCCAAGTGCGTGTTGGACCACGCATAGTTGATGGTTGCGTACCGTTATACGATGAAATAAAGTTGCAAACACAAGGTCGTAAGTGCTTTCATTATCTCAAGACATCTGTGTCCTTTCATATATATATATATTAATATATTTAAAATAAAATAATAAAATAAAATAAAATAAAATAATTTATTCTTCAAGTAGGCAAATTACTATGCACTTTTGAACGTCGAGTTAAAAATAAATGGCACCGGCAAGAAACTCGGCGGGACACATCTTTGCATAACATTACATCATAATATTCATATTAAATTAAAATAATAATAAATAGTTTTTTGGGCCAAAAATTGGAAACGACTAGAACAAATATGTTCAAAATAATTTTCGTGGTAAAAGTTCTAAAAGTTAAAAGGACACACACACTTTTTCAGAATTTCAGACCGATTATTCCTGAAAATAAAGAATTAATCCAATTTTCGTTTAAGGAACGTTTAAGTTATTTCTAAAGACGTGACCGATGATGCGATGATAAGTAGGTAAATAAGGTAAATCTGCTAAAAAAAAGTTTACATTACATGAAACTAAATGTCAAAAAAATTTGCCCCTTAAAAATATTTTGTTTCGCAAATTATTTAGGTACAATACTAAGTAGCGCCTCACAAAATAAACCTTTACCTGTAATATCATGAGCATGTGTTTTATAGTTATTGAGTAAAACCGCTGTGACATACGTACAGAAAGACGGACTGGACGAAACTATAAGGGTTCCGATGGCTACGGAATCCTAAAAATCACAAAAACAAACTTATTTAACCAAGGTACCAAGTACCTTTCTAAAATCGCCATCAATGGAACTTCCTAACAATGTAAACAAAAGGCGTCACATGTTTTGTCACTGTTTCTCCTTATATTTTCACACTACCTCATCAAACACCACTGAAACCATTCACTACTGAAACGGTCGTATTATAGAAATAGAAATAGAAATAGAAAATTATTTATTGTCACGAACACAAAAATACAAAAAATAGGAAAGAAAAACAAGCACACATTCTTCTTAAATATTAAAGACTAAACAACACAACTATGTGACAAAAGGACTGCACTCAGCGTTAGCTGTGGCAGCAACCTCAGCGCTGGTTTTCAGTGCACCCCCATTACAAGTTTTGCATTTCAATTGGCGGGAATTAAATTTACAGAATCTATACAAATATGGATGTATATAAAAAAAAAATATCTATTAAGCTGGTCAGAAAATATGTAAACAAAAAATAAGTTAAACTAAAAAAAGTAAGTATAGGCATGCAACACTTACGGCTAGATTTGTCAGGCAAGACATGAAACATTAATATTTATAAAAGGGTGTTTCAATTAACCTGATTAATCGTTACATATGAAACATAAGATAAATATGGCGGTTTTTTTTGCATTGTTAGGAAGTTCCATTGACAGCTACGAGTATTTTAAACGCCATAATACCAAAGATATATATTATTTAGCTAACATGAGGGTAGTTGTGAAATTGATTGACCCACTCTTTCATCTCATTCATTCACAAATACTGATACATCAATTATGGTAGCAAATAAGTGAAAAGAGAATACTTTAAAATATCAGTGATTAAAAACAATTTTTTGGTACAAACTACCTAATAGATGTACAATCTATTTGAGTTGAATTACATCAGTGGTGCAATTTAGTCTTTCATAAAATAATTAATTAATTCCACAGTTAATTCGAAAATGTCTGGATTTTCCTACGATTTTGAAGTGCAAGAACGAAGTTTAGTGAAATGTTTGTGTTGGAAAAGTTTCTTAAATACATTGTACCATTTTCTGGTGTTTACGTATAGTATTTTTGTTCATGTTTACGCGGGGATCATTGTTGCTAGTGTTAGTGATCACGAAGTGGTTAAAATACGGGAACTGAACGATTTTAAATATATTTACCTGACGAATTGGAATTTTGTAAGTATTATTTTAGTTCTTACAATAGTGTACCTAGTAGGGACTCTGTGAGCTGTAGACTTCGCGAGATATAAACACAAAGGTCGTAAGCACCGTTGGGGTTTATGGCGCTTAAGACCTTTGTACCAATTCCCGCCATTTTGAAAATTTCCAAAGACAGAATCGACATTTTTTTAAATATAATCAACAAGCTTGCTTACAAAACGTTACTAGAATTTGTTGATAAATGTGACTTGTAGAGGGGAACAAATGGACAAAAACACTAAAGCAACAGCCGAAGCTGTAAAAGAGACGCTTTGCTCGCTTTGTTCTCTCGGTCTAAATATCAATGAGTTTTTGGGACATCCCTCTTACCCTCTGGGTTGAAAGGACAGAAGGCCGTCGCTTTTGTAAACTTGCGCCTACTCCATATCTTGGGGTTAGTTGCCTAAGCGGACACCTGCTGACGTGTGCTCAGATATTTGTAAGCACCTTGGCCGCTCCGGTTTATTTGCGACTGTACATTTTGACCTGTATGACCACATAAGTTATCAATGCTGATAAAGTAGATTCCAGTGAATCGCATGGCAATAATGACTTAACTCGATTTCATGTTGCAAACAATAGTAGCCTTAATATCATAAACGGATAGCCTATAATCGTATAAATAATAATGTGGTTTTAATTCGCTTTAGCTGTTGGCTAAGGGTATGGTCTGATCATGATTCAATCCTAGAAGAAATGGTACCTACGTAAAGATATCTGTACGTTTGATTGGAAGCAGGGGGGTGTCACTCCGCGTTGGACGTTGACACTAAACCTTCCGCCCATGGGTGGCTTAAACTACTAGGGTTTGCACAGTGCGCATTATGTACCTTAGGGGTGCGTTCAGATATCAAACACCGTATACTAATTTATACTTTGACAAATTAATACTTAGATTAATTCCCAGCAAGCTAAAAATCGTTTTGATTGATCTGATCTTCCAATCAAACATCATGATCAGACCTTAGCCAACCGCCAATCCGTCTCTCCATCAGGACCCAGTATTTTGGGATCACATAGAGGTAACAAGTATTTTTTATTATACATAATCATTTATTTTTATTTTTTATAATCTTTATTAAAAAAACAAAGGGTTTTGTCACCAATTAAAATGTCACCCTCATTGTGATAAAATAAAACAAACCAGCTCTTATAGTCTACGTTTAATACTTAGGGAAACATTTTCAATAAGGGTTTTAGCCATTTTTGATTGTGGTAATGCCAGAATTAAGTTAACTTGCCCCAAATCATACAAATCACAGTTGTATTTTAGCTCAAAGCTGTTGCATTTTACACTACGTCTTCAAACAAACTTGTGGCAAAATGTTTAAAAGTCGCTTAACATAAGTTGTTCAGTTTGGGGAGTACTACCTACGATTATATTTTTTGCTCCTATTATGGTCCCGACCGAGTATAAGATCCGTAAACGCACGCTTTAATGCTACATTTGATATGACCGGTGTTGCCTGCGGTTTCTAAACGGAGTGACATCCAATATTTCTAGACTTTAAAATGTAAAAAAATAATAATTAAGCAATAACTTTTTTTACCACTTCATTTGCAAACAAGCATACGAAAGCGATCATCGTAGCTACAGACGCTGGCTGCTCCAGGGCTATCCCACTCAAAGCTTGTACACTCCTGTTTTTAAGAATCTCATACTGTTTTTTTTTTGGAAAACCTCGTAATAGCTCATTCCGTAGCCGAAGCGTCCGCGGGAAGAAAGAAAAAAATTGGTAGACGTTTCTGCTTACAAAAAAGGTACCGCTATATAACTTGATACTCAACTTGACGATTAAGAGGTACTACGAGTATCTTCTTACGGTTAATGTTGCTAAAGTAAAGTCTTCTTCTTCTTTTAAACAATGGCTTCTGTCCGAGAGTTGGACAATTTTGCCAGTGTCACGTATTATCAATATTTCAGTATAATATAAATAGAATAGCGGGGGCTTGGCTCGGGGGCGGGATCTTGATCCCGGGACTACCGCTTGATAACTAAAGGAGTGATTTAACTCGTTTTAGGATTAGGTAATTCTTCATTAGCAGTTAGTAAGTTTAATGCACAATGAGCTATCAATATTAGACATTAAACAACATTTTGCAAACAAAAAACTATTCCAGAGACGCCATCGCCATCTTGAATAACAAACGACAATCGTTGCTAACGTCAAACCACGTTATATCTCTTCCACCAAATGAACTGTCAAACTTTAAAGTGATATTTTAAACGTCAAAATTTTATGAAATTATGACGTGTGGTTAACACTCTCTAAGACAGTGCTGTTGGTCTTCCGTTTGATATTCAAAATGGCGGTTGCGTTTCTTGAATAGTTCTTTGTTTTTGTGTGCTAAATGTTGTTTAATGTGTAATATTTATAGCTTATTGTGCAGTAAACTAACGAAGAAGTGTGCAGCTAATGAAGAATTAATCCTGAAACGCGTGTAATCGCGTTATTGAGTTATTACTCGGTTGCCCTGGGATTTTGGCCTCCTGAAATATTTATTACGTATAAGCTGTAAACGGAATAAATAGCAAGGCCAATTACCGAACAACGTCGCCCAAGAGGCAATATACTATTTATATAAGATACACTGATATATTAATACGGGACACTGGCAAAATTGTCCAATTCTCGGACAGAGGCCATATTATAAAAAAAGAAGAAGAAGAAGACAGTGCTGTCAAAATACCTATTTATCTCACTGTTGCATAAACTACTATAGTAATATTTGTATTTTTAACGTCGCGGATGGTATCCCAGCGTTTGAAACGCGTGTATCTTTATCTACCCGCCGCATCGGACAGTTACCAATTATCATTTATCATAACAACAGTTCATTATAACTTTAAAATATATTTAATAGGAATTAAAACTTAGTACTTACCTTTATTCAATGTGATTTACGGCAAAAATAACGAGAAAATAAACTGTAAAATTTAGAAATAGCTAAATTTACGCTCGACAGTTTTAATTCAAATTTGGAATACACTACTTTAAAATTTACGCGTCGATTAAAATTAGTTGTGCAAAATGGATGTCGTGTGGAAAGAAAATAACATTTTCTATAACGTTTTGTGTGTTTTAATAACGGAAAATGAGAAACTATTTGATAGAAGTGATGCCAGACTGTATTGGAAAACGGTGTATCATATGTTTTTGATTTTGCACCATGGTTATGTCGCTAATTTTGGAGCGGGTATTAATATGGAAAGTGGTATGGAGGAAATAAAAAAATTGAAGAAGTTTAGAGTGGCGTATTTGACTGGATGGAATTTCGTGAGTACCTTTATATACCTAGTATGATGTTTTACACGTATGTTGAGGTGTGCAATAAGGAATATTCTATCTATCTAAAATAATTTAAAAAACCAGCTAAATGCGTGTCGGACCACGCATACTTGAGGGTTCCATACCAAATGAAAATGTGAAAAAATGTGGATGCAAAAAGAATAAGTGCCTTTAAAGTAACAAGGCACTTACGTCTTTTTGTAATAAATATGTTTTGGCAAAATTCTGCTGTTCAATGTACTGCGCAAGCAGCTGAAGACATGCTGTGTATCGAACTTCACGTGATAAATGGAGACCAGACAATCTATATCCCTATCTCTTTCCGGCTCCACACGTGTCTTAGATAATATAGAAATTGTACTCCACACGTGACATCCATTTGTTTGACCGGATGGCCTAATTGTTAGATCTAGTCATCTGGTCCCAACTTCACCATGGTGACAGGTGTGACCATTGTCAGGATACTACAGGATCATTATTACTGCCATTACTGTATGCTTGTACTACACTATACAGACCGTATGCTTGTTAGCCACTAACGTGTCATTTATAAATAAAAACATCAATTTTACCACGAAAATTGAGTACTTTTGTGAAAATCTCTTGACAGCTGTCACAAGAAACACGACATATGCCATGAAATTCCAACACAGGAAGTGTCTCGTGTCAAAAACTACAGAAAATTCTTTAAAACAATATTACTTCTTGTCACAATTGTCATAAAGTCGTCACCTAAAAATGATCTATTTACTGACGATACACTACGATTTTATGTAAATTATCGAAATTGAGGTTAACAAGCACACATCCAGCACGATATTGAGCGGATTTCGTAGCCTATGGACGCCTGAAACGCCAGTAATTCAGTAATTTTACGAATTAACACTCTTGTTAGCGTTGTGAAATAGGGGCCTGGCAGCTATTTCTCGGTGGCCAAAGTAAGAAAACGTATTCTAAAATTGTTTGAAGATGTGCGGTTTATAGAGCTTTGAACTTCTTTGTTTGTTCATATTTTTTATACCACCTCGGCGGCAAACAAGTATACGGCCCGCCCGATGAAGCGGTCGCCGTAGCCTATGGACGCCTGCAACTCCAGGGGTGTCTTGTCCTTACACTCCTTTTTTGATGAAAACTTAAAACCTCCATTTTCATAAGAAAAACGAACAGGAATTTGCTAATCTAAACTACCCTCATCACCAATGAATCGCTGAGGCAACCTATATCGCTATCTCTTTCCACGCGTGTCACAGATAACGTACTAGACTCCGCACGTGATGTCTGCACTTCGCCCTGTCAATGACCTGCTAACTGCCACGCCGTAATGTGCCGTATTACATTCCAATAAGGGTTATCTTGTGAGGTTTTGTAGGTCAATGACATGTGGGTGATATGAGTTAATTGGTTTATAAATAAAGTTAAGTAACGATTATCGGATTTGAGTGATAGCCGAGTGTCGTAGTCGTGCGGCCTTGTCATTAATGGTCGTCAGTTCGAATCACCGATTGCATACCGGGTGTTTTCTGTAATAGGAGAAATAAATTTAATCGTAGGTAGTGCTCCTCAAACCTAACAAATTTTGTATAACGACTGTATTATTTAGGTTTTCACTTTATACAAACAGTCCGTTCATGTTTTTTACTTTTCATACAAACTAAATAGTATTTTCAATGTACGTTAACATCAGCCTATAGGACGTCTCTTGTCATAGTTCAATAATGACAAATTCGCAGTACATTGCGTTTTCTAATTAAAATGAAATACGATTATAAAGCCGCCGTGAAAGCAGGAGGTCGCTGGTTCGATCCCAGCCCTGCTCACCGGGGACCTTGGTCACTTTTTCTGTAGTATATGACATCTCTTTCAATTTATAATTTAAAATGAAATAATTAAAAATTATTTATTTATTTACGGTTTACATAAAAGAATCAAGGTTGAGATTTCCTAGTAAGCATGAAAATTCTTGTGTCAGGAAATCCCGCTCCTCTAATTACAACTATTCAATATATCACTAGAATACAGAGATAGTGCAATTTATTATCGCGTGTTAATTTATTTAAATTAAGTTTGAATTGGACCCCGGAGGGCGGGCGGAGCAGGGGCAGACCAGGAAGGAGATGGCAGGATGACCTAGACTCATTTTGTAGCGATTGGCGTGAGCATGCACTAAGCCGTGACGAGTGGCGGAGCAGAGGGGAGGCCTTTGCCCAGCAGTGGGACACAACATAGTAGGCTATAAAAAAAGTTTGAATATAAATCAAATTAAATTAAGTTTAAATATAAGTAAATATTAATCATCTTCTTATATTTATGTTAGTTTATTTCGCCTTGGTATTGCCGTCCAGCGCGGCAATTCCGCCAGCTTCCTTGGCACTATGCCACAAGGCACCGAGCTGGAGCCAGCTTTTTATTTCTAATTAATTATAAGCTAAGCTGGTTTAAATTTTAAATTTTATTCTTTGTGGATTTTATGTAAGTTTATTTTCTGGTTTTACCTGTACTATGTTATATAAGTTAAATTAAATAATGAACTAAATTAAAATTAAAGCCAATCATTAGATATAAACAATAATAATATTAATTTTCAAACAATAACATTTAATAATTACCATCAATTCATGCAGTTTAAAAAAAAGCTAAAAGTACATTCCAATGAATCCTGCTATAAATAGATCATATTTAATCCAGTTAAATTATATTACATTTAAATTAAATTCCATTCAAATTTAAATAAACAGAATTACATAATAATTCATTTGTAAGTAGGATCAGCGAGTGTTTATGAATGTGTGAATGTGTATTTATTTTAAGATGAAGCCTTAAATAATAATGACTCAGTGTCGTTGTAGCTTAATTGTTTTAACCATTTAGTTTTACAAACTTCAAAATGTAATAAAAATTAAAACTCATGTAATCTTTAATTTTGTAATATGCTCTCGAAATCAGGTTTTTTTTACAACAGTTTTGAGTTTAGTGTCTGTAAGCTCAGTAGTCTGTAAGTTCGAATCCCGGTAAGGGCATTTATTTGTGTGATGAACACAGATATTTGTTCCTGAGTCATGAATGTTTTCTATGTATTTATGTTTTTTTTTTATGCTATAATAACTCCACGGCCGATTCGGCCACGGTGACTGCTGTCAACTCCGTTGCTGTCTTTGGTGTGCTCGCATGTGGCTGACGTAGCCAATCTTATTGATAAACGAACGCGAACATTGCGAGCATACAAGCACACCACCAACGTAATTGTAAAATATTGCCGCAGGTGGTCGGGACTTCAACTCGTCACGTTTGGTATCGAGCTCTAAGCGCCGCCGAGACTCAAAGTCTTTTACGTTGTTATTAATTGCAGTCCGCCATTCCGTCCGTACGGCAGCCTGCCTCTCCCATTGTGAAGGCTCTATGGAGCACTTTTGCATGTGCCGCTTAAGCACATCTTTATATCTGAGGAACTGGCCGCCCTGTTTACGCTTGCCCTTCTCAAGTTCGGAATAAAAGATGCGCTTAGCGACACGCTGGTCGTTCATCCGCGACACGTGACCGCACCACCGTAGCTGGCGTCGCATGAGATACACCTCGATCCCAGCCACATTTGCTCTACGCAGAACTTCGGTGTTCCGAACACGATCAAACCATCGGATCTCGGACCACCCGCAAGGTGTAGACGTGTCTAAGTCCCCGCGCTAATTTGCTACTAATTAATTATTAAACATTTCACATAACTTAATTCACGTGAGAAAATAGGAGCGCATAAGTTTGAAGGAGCATCAGCTACCATATCGCTGTGTACGTCACGCCTACTAAGCGCCTACCGCTGCAGCCCGGGTGAGTGCTACGCTGCGCTGCTACGACGTCACTCATCGGCTACGCGTATCCTACGCTGCACCCAGTACTACGACCTCTTGTGTACGTATGTGTTCCTGGTACCGCGCTGCTATAAAGTCTGAGCGCGAGTACATCATCATCTTGCGTGTCATCTGATACGCGTAGCGTTGAGAGCCCCGATCGTTTCCTGGTGCCCTGGTACGTCTGGCCGTAACCACATTAAAGGAGCGACTAGGATGGCTTCACTACTGGACGACAGTATGATATGCAATGCATGCCAATTGGACTTATCTGTAGGCGCAGAGTATTTGCAATGTAGGGTGGAGACATGCGGAAAATTATATCATTACGCATGCAACAACAAAACCCTCTCTGAGAGCGAAAAGTCGGTCTGGGTTTGTCCTGAATGTGCCTGTGCCGCTAGAAAAGGAGGCCGGAATTGTGATACCCCGGTTGGCACCCCTGTCAGCATAAAGAACATAGCAGTCAGAAAGCCGTCCTCTGGTGAGTCTCCCATAGTACTTCACTCTGTCCCTCGACGATCTCCCCGGCAGACACAGGAGGCTGATGGATCCATGTCTACGCCTTCAGCCTTGGAGATTATACTACTTCGGGAGCAGATAACTTATTTAACTGAACAGCTGGCTGACGCAGTCTCTGTCATCAGGCGCTTCCAGTCCGATTTTAATACTGGCACGAACAAGGTTGAGACAATGTGTGGCAGACTCGAGGCATTGGAACGTACTCTTGGGTCTCACTGCATGGCGGCATCTTCAACGGTTTCACAGATGTCTGGTGAAAGTAGAGACGAGATTGACGTAAATAGTAAGTCGGAGAAAACGCGTGGATCAAAGCGTAATCGCGCAACAAATAAGAACAAAAACCAGCACATGGATCCAACTGAAACTCGGCCTGCGGATCCATCTGTTCATGTTGGCACTGCACCCCGGGAGCGTGATTCCAAGGCTGACAATTCGTCGGATTCGCCTATGGAGGATAACGAAGCTTCAACGGCTGGGGGATGGAACGAGGTCGTAGCAAAAAATAAGCAGAGACGACTGACATCCATACGCTGCACCGGTGGCCCGAACGTCACTTCTCTCAAGGCGGTCGAGGTCCGGAAACACATCCACCTGTGGAACATGGTGTCCAGTGCAGATGAGGTCAGAGACTACCTACGGCAGCTTTGTGAGCAGGGCACGTGTACCGTCGAGGAGCTGCAGTCCAAAGGCGAATACAAGTCTTACAAGCTTGGTGTTCCCGCTGCTTGTTATGTTAAGTGTTTGTCGGCAGACGTATGGCCTGACAATGCAAGGGTAAAGAGGTGGTTTTTTCGAAAGCCCACCAGACCAGCCACAAGAACCTCAAGCTCCAAATAATGGTCCTACGCTCACAATGGCGTATCAAAATGTCAGAGGTCTCAACACCAAGTTGAAGTTTTTTAGACAGAACGTTCTTGCTCATGAAAGCGATATTATCGTTGCCACTGAGTCTTGGTTGTCGGCGTCTGTAGAGGATCCCGAACTAGTTGGAGATGCTTGGAGTATCTTACGACGAGATCGTGCAACTGGTCGGCAGGGCGGAGGAGTACTGATTGCCGCGAAACCAGGCATAACTCTGCGACGGCGACGTGAGCTCGAAACTGCCGGCGGTGAAGACCTGTGGACCTCTTTCGTTGTGGGTGAAACACTTTTTCATTTGTGTGCTGTGTATATTCCACCTAACTCTTCCGAAAATGTCTATATGCAGTTCTTCCAAAAAATAGAATCCTTTATTGACTCTATCGGTGTGGTTATAATTGTTGGTGACTTGAACCTAAACCCTAAGTATGTCTCAACTAGTATCTTAAGTTACTATTGCTATTTTACTTCAGTCTGTGATTTTGTTGAGATGAATGAGGTTCTGAATGCGCATGGAGGAGTGCTTGATGTGGTGCTGGTGCGAGAGCGCACCCATGGTGTCTCGGTTAGTGAGGTCCTGGATGGTGGCCTAGTTCCATACGCGGATTCTTATCATCCACCTCTAGAAATTTCTATCCCACTCTCAAAAGCCGTAAGAAGTCCAGTTCAGATTGACCCCAGTAATCTTGATATGCGGCGTGATTGGAATTTCGCAAAGGGAAACTATGTGCTCCTCTGCCAACTAATGACTGACGTGTCCTGGGTGGACGTCTTTGAAGCCCAAGATGTGAGTTCTGCTGTAGATCGCTTCTACAGTTTAATGTACAGTATTTTCGATAAGTGCATTCCCAGGAAGACCAGGCCTAGCAAACCCAGCAGACTGTATCCGACGTGGTTTACAGCAGACATTATTACTGACATTAGACGGAAAGCTTTTCTTCACCGTAAGTGGAAACGTACGGGAGACAGAGAAGTATATGTACTCTTTTCTAAACTCAGGGCCGATATAAAATGCAGAACGTCTAGTCTAGAGCTTACGATAATTATATTAGCAAAGTTCAGAGCAACATAAAAGGTAATCCACGCGCTTTTTGGCAGCATATGAATAACTTAAAGTCTAAGGGTGGGTTTGAGACCCGGGTGTTGCACAATGGTAAGCCCTATGAGGGTGTAGAGGCTGCACAGGCTTTCGCGAACTTTTTCTCAAGCGTATTTCTTCCTGGCGTTCCTCTACTCGACCACAATAAAACTATTGAGCAGGATAGAGCAAATACGGCCAACCTTATTCACATTGGCACGATATCCCCCCAGGATGTCGAATCTAGCATAGGTCGCTTAAAACCCCGAAGTTCTTTAGGTCCTGATGCCTTTCCGGCTTATATACTCAAGGGCTGCAAAGAATGGTTAGTACAGCCCTTATCTCATATTTTTAACCTGGCTTTACGTACTGGGGAGTATCCAGATCAGTGGAAGGTAACACGGGTTCGGCCGATTCCTAAGTCTGGCGATACAGGTATGGTTGAAAATTATCGTCCCATCGCGATTCTCTCGTCGATTGCGAAGTTGTTTGAAACAGTTATAAACAACCAACTTGCCTCTCAAGTGCAGCCCTATCTTTGTGACTCACAACATGGTTTTCGGCCAAAGAGGTCTGTCGAGACGAACCTTTTAACCCTGACAGATTATATATCTGAGCATTTGGATAAGGGGATACAGGTAGACGTGCTGTATTTCGATTTTAAAAAGGCCTTCGATCGCGTGGATAATGACATATTACTAACGAAGTTATGTAATATCGGTTTCTCGCCAAAACTACTTCGATTTTTTGCCAGTTATCTACGCGACAGGCAGCAGTACGTGCAGCACGGATGCTTCGTCTCCAATCCCTACCACACTCGCTCTGGGGTAAGTCAGGGTTCAATCTTAGGTCCTTTTCTTTTCGGAGTCATGATAAACGACCTATCGTCTCTCCCTAAATATGCCCAATGTCTTCTTTACGCCGATGACCTAAAGCTTGTTTATGGCTTGCAGCACCTAGCTGACGGTGAATCGCTCCAAGGAGATATTAACCGGATCCATCAATGGAGTATAGAAAACAAACTGCTTTTTCATCCTGACAAGTGCTCTGTGATGTCTTTTAGCCGTGCTCGTACTCCATTATCAGTCGATTACCAGCTAGACGTGGAAGTAATTAAACGCGTTGACACGATTAAAGACCTGGGCGTCATATTTGACAGACACCTCAATTTTCACGCCCATATGAAAACCCTGGCTACCGATTGCTTCCGGAGATTAGGCTTTGTTATCCGGAATGCTCGAGAATTTGACAACCTCTTTGTTATAAGGCTTATTTATACGTCCCTAGTCAGAAGCAAATTGGAGGCAGCATCTATAGTGTGGAACCCCCACGAGGTCACTTACGTCTTGCTTCTGGAGAAAATCCAAAAAGCGTTTTTGCGATTCTTATATAAAAAAACCTTTGGATATTATCCCTTCCTATACCCGACAAAGTTTCTTCTAGGAGGGCTGGGCTTTAACTCGTTAGAAGTAAGGCGTAACTATGCACTCGTGACTGGGGCATGTCGAATTTTGCGTGGGGATTCTGACTGTCCTCAGCTGATCTCGCAACTGGTACGCCTTCACGTGCCCTGTCTGTCCCAATCGGGGGTTAATCTCAGACCACGTAGTCGTGAATTACTGGCAGTTCCTATGGCGCGCACTGTGGCGTATAGGAATTCACCTCTAGTTCGCGCTTTATGCTACTTAAACGCGCTTCTCAAGTCGGCACCGGAATGCGATGTTTTTACTAGTACGTGGAAGATGATATGTTGTGAATGTAAAAGGTTTTGTGAGGTGATGGATGACCGTGCGTCTTCAGTTAATTGTTAATGTTAATGTTTGTTATTGGTAATGTTATTTATTGTCTGCCTAGTATTAATTAGTACCTAAGTACTTAATTAACAGTGTTTGCATTACACAGTGCCTTGGTCTCTGTAATACTGTGTAATTTATTTTATTAATAAATAATAAATAATAAATAAATCTTTAGGATCTTGCGTAGGCACCTGAGATGGAACCGATCCAGCATGCGAATATGGCGGCGATAAACGGTCCACGTTTCAACGGAGTAAAGGAGGTTAGGGAGCACGACTGCCATGTACACGGATATTTTGGTAGCCAGTTTTAGATCATGTGATCCGAAGACCTTGTGATCTAGCTTACCAAATGCAGCAGCCGCAGCCCCAATCCTGCTATTAGTTTCCGCGTCAAGGTCGCACTTAGATGTAATCATACTCCCCAGGTAGCGGAACTTATCAACCTGCTTCAGATGATCCTCGCCGAGTCTTACGGCCAGCGGCTGTTCACTGTGAATGTCCAGAGACATCACCTCAGTCTTCTTGACGCTGACCTTGAGCCCAAATCTGCGGCAGGACTCGTCGAAAACGGACATTAGCTGTTGCAGACCTTCCGGGGACTCAGCCACAAAACACAGGTCGTCTGCATACATGATTTCTGTGATCACTGTATACGAGACCTTTGTGTGTGCTTTGAACCTGGCTAGGTTAAAAATACTGCCGTCTGTGCGATAACGGACGCGAACGCCTTCGGAGCAAATTTGTAGAACTTCCCGGACTACAACCGAAAAATATAATGAAAATAGAGTGGGTGCTAGGACGCAACCTTGCTTCACCCCGCACGTAACGGGGAAGAAGTCTGATTGGTCGTCGTCGACAGCAACGCAGCACTCCATATCATCATGTAGGAGTCTCACTAATCTTACAAACTTCTCCGTACATCCAAGCTTACCCAGAACCACCCAGAGGGCTTCTCGAGGCACACTGTCAAAAGCCTTCTCAAGGTCAACAAAGCAGAGATACAACGGGCGTCCTTGCTCTCTACTTTTCTCTTCTAGTTGACGCACTGAGAATATAGCTTCACAGGTGCCTCGATCGGGTCGGAAACCAAACTCGGTCTCTGGCAGCAGCTTTTCAGAAATATTCATGAGGCGGTTCAGCAAAACTCTGGCAAAGACTTTCCCGGGGACAGACAGCAACGAAATACCACGGTAAGAATTACAATCAGAGCGGTCACCCTTGCTCTTATATAATGCCCTGATGCGCGAGACTTTAAAATCTTTAGGGACCTGTACTTTTTCCCATATAAGAACAAAGAGTTTCCACAAAACTGAATGCAACCCCTCACCGCCATATTTAATCAACTCTCTCGGTATAAAGTCGATGCCAGCCGCACGCTTGTTTTGCTGTTGATTAATGGCAAGAGTAACTTCATCGCAAGACGGAGGCTCCTCCAGCTCAACGGAAAAAGGGAGTTGAGGTATTGACCTAATATGCTCCAGGTCTGCGGCCCGATCCACATTCAACAGAGTGTTGAAGTGTTCTGCCCATCTAGTTAAAACCTCGTCCTTAGTTTTGAGAAGGCCATCACCACCACATGGCTTCAGAGGCACTTTTACAGGAGACGTGGTATTAGTAAGGTTTCTGATCTCATTATAAAACTCCCCTAGCTGGTTAGTGTCAGCGAGCCACTGAATGCGGTGAGCCTTATCCTGCCACCACTTGTCTTTTGTTTCCCTGGACAGTTTTCGCAGACTTAGATCACTCTGCCGCAATTCCGAAGTGCTTCCTCCTTGTACTGCAATTCTGTTCTGCCGAAGAAGACGACGGTGTTCGTCGATGGCTCCAGTAAGAACCGTGTCATTCTCATCAAACCAGTCCTCATGCTTACGAACTTTTATGCCCAATGTAGACTCAGCAGAGTCTAGTATATGAGATGACACGGTCCCCCAGATAACATCTACATCACCTGTATTGATGTCTACGGACGAAATTTTGTTATTGATCGATTCAGCATATACCTTCCTGGTCTCGAGGTCATTGAGCCGGTCTACATTTAAACTCACAGGTTTTGCTCTCTTAGACCTACGAGGACGAAGCCGAGCCGACGATGCCGTGTGGTGCCGGCGGAGTAGAATAGTACCACCCCATATCTTCCCGTGGGTATCGTAGAAGGCGATTAAGGGAGTGTGTGGAAAAGTTTTGATCCCTTGTAACTTTTTCATGCTTTTACTGTTTCATCTGTCCAAGTCTTTCTCCGGTCGTGACGGTCTCCGTCCCACTGGGTCAAGGAGGATGAGGATGAGTATGTGCACGTGTGTTTCGCGCGTACACTTGTGCACGGTAATATATCCTGCGCAACTGACTGCTTCCGAATTAGGACTCCGATACTGCTAAAAGACCTGTGGCGACGGGCTGAAGTAGAGAGGTCTGGTCCGATGCAGACTGGGCTTTGTCTGAGGCCTGCATACAGGCGGTCCCTGGGGTGTTGTGTAATGCCGTGGTCGCTTCCATTCTGCACTGGGGGGACAGAAAGGATTCGGCAGCACCAGGGGCGACAAAGCAGCCCTATTTAGGGAGGCACTGCTTTCCCTGCTCAGCCAGGGAGGGTGCTAGAAAAGGTGCCCTAAACAAATGCTCACCCCAAACCTGAAGGGATGGTAGTAACCGTGGCTGCCTCCGCATCTTTTAATTCGCGGTCGATACAATAAGAAATCCAAGAAAATAACACCCCTTCAGATGATGCTCGGCGCGTGGAACGTGCGAACACTCCTGGATCGCGAAACCAATGCTTGTCCTGAGAGGAAAACTGCAATAATTGCTCGTGAGCTTCGTCGCTACAATATAGATGTGGCTGCTCTCAGCGAAACACATCTTGCTGACGAAGGGCAAAAGGTAGAGCACGGAGGTGGGTATACCTTCTTCTGGAAAGGGCTACCCTTCTCTGAAATTCGAAGGTCTGGTGTGGGGTTTGCGATCAAGAATACGTTAGTCAAGCAATTGCAGGAGTACCCAATACACGTCTCGGACCGCGTCACCACGTTGCGCCTACACCTGAGTGACAAGAATTTTCTTAACGTCATCAGTGTCTATGCACCTACGCTGGATAAATCTGATGACGTCAAGGATCGATTTTATGAGGAGCTTGCAAACACCATCGATCGCGTACCTCCCAGAGAACAGATAGTTCTACTGGGTGATTTTAATGCCAGAGTAGGCCGCGATTTTGAAGCTTGGCCACAAGTTTTAGGTCAACACGGCGTAGGAAAAATGAATAGCAACGGACAGCTGCTGCTTAGCCTTTGTGCACAATATCATCTGGCGATTACGAACACCATGTTCAGACTTCCAGCCAAGCACAAAAACACGTGGATGCACCCTAGGTCCAAGCACTGGCATCTGATAGATTACGCAATCGTGCGGCAAAGAGATGTATCCCAGGTCCAAATCACCCGTGTTATGCGCGGTGCGCACTGCTGGACCGACCACAGGCTTGTCGTTACGAAGCTGCGCCTCCGCCTCCTTCGTTCTTTTATGCTATAGGGGGCAAACGAACAAACGAATCGCCTGATGGTAAGCGATTAACGTCGTCCATGGACACCCGCAACACCAGAGTATATTATATCAGAGTATATTGTATTTGTATATTATATCGTTGTCTGAATACCCGTAACACAACTACGCCAACCGGTCGTCATAGTACAAGCTTTGCTTAGTTTGGGACTAGTTCGATTTGTGTAAGATCATTTATTAATTATCTAAATTAAATTGCTAATTTGAACCATTTGCACTAATTAGGAGAAGCTTATTATTTTAATGAGGCTTATCTGATTGATGTTTCATCGTCTAATTGAAACGAGGTTAAATGTTAATAGGCACTCTATTTAGAAATAACTTGAGATATGGAGGTACTGAATGGCAGGAGCGTGAGCGTGTGCGGGAACATGGCTTTTTCTTTAATACTACAACGGTGACAAACAAGCATACGGCATACGACCCGCCTGGTGGTAAGCGGTCACTGTAGCCTATGGACGCCTGCAACTCCAGGGGAGTTACATGCGCGTTGCCGCCCCTTTAAAAAAAGGAGGATTCGCTGTGTTGACAGCTCAAGGGGCAAGCTTTGCTCCGTGGGTCCCCAGCTATCCACACAGTGAATCCTCTTGGAGCTTACCGACCTTATTCACCAACAGAAACACAACACTATGAGTAGGGTCTAGTGTTATTACACTGCGGTTTTCTGTAAGGTTGAGGTACTTCCCCAGATAGGCTCTGCTCCAGATTTGAGCGAGACGACATTCGTTGTGCCTTGCCCTACCACACTAAACGATATGCATCCGCTGTGCCCATGCCTCTCTTAAAATAATATCGACGCTTTTTATAACATCGAGGGTATCTCAATCTAGATATTTTGTAAAATTGTATATTAGAGGACAACAATTTTGCATTGATTGATACAAACGATAAATGTTTCGTACGAAAAAGAGCTTAGGTACTGA
This sequence comes from Lathronympha strigana, assembly GCA_949128165.1. Lineage (NCBI taxonomy): Eukaryota > Metazoa > Arthropoda > Insecta > Lepidoptera > Tortricidae > Lathronympha > Lathronympha strigana. The sequence continues at coordinate 6,507,497 of OX421926.1, read as the reverse complement.
CATAAGTATTAAGTGTCAAATTCGTACACAGAACTATCAACACTGTTAAAACTTTATAGGCCGTTGGCACTTAACGAAACGTCACGTTCCAAAGAAGAATAAAGTGTATTATTTTGTTTTTATAATAACCATATATTTGTTCACAGACGTTCCAGACCCTGTTTCTCGCTCTCGCTCTATTGCACGACGTGCTCCGTTGGCTAGACAAGCACGACAGCAAGTTGGGGAGGAAGATCAAGTACTTCCGTGACGTCATATTCAATGGGCTGGTCTTCCCGTTTACATGTGTAAGTACTTGTTTAATCTAGGGCACCTCGAAGGTCACATACCATCTCAACTATCAAAGCATACAAGACAACTCACGGTCATTACACATATCACAGTCCCGTACTAATGTGGTATGGATGCGAGCTGTTCTGGTTCGTCGATGGCAGTCAATTTCGTAAATCTAGGGCCTACGCCAAATCTTGTGATAAGTTGCCAAAGCGAACCCTTCGCTCTCAGCATGACCCGTGGTATAAGCCGGGAAAAGTCTAGGAAAAAGGGAAGGTCGTAATCCTACAGCAGGTTAAGATAGAAAATGCTCAGGGTCTGTACTCAATCTGTTCACAGACCCTCTGTTTACTTCAATTGTTTCGGTCTAATCTGTTTTTTCTAAGGGTAAATCCGTTATGGATCCCACCTATGGAGAAACCGAGTGGGTATGTCCGACTCGCATAGACTAAAAACCCTGGGATGTTCCACCGCTTCGCTTTGGGGTGGGGTCTCGGGAACGCGATTGCTCAATCTCCGATACAGGAGCAGACAGCCTAGAGCGCTTGATAATAATAGAAAAAGTAGAGGGAAAACGCCTGGAGGCCGCAGTCGTAAACATTGGTCGAATAAGATTTTTGAAAACAGATCCACAGTAGCGCAGCACTCCTCCAAGCGAAGGACTGATAATTTTTTTGTTCGGTTGGGAAGCACGATTTTGTACACCTAAATATTATATGCCCATGTGCAGTCAACCAATTGGAACCCTAGGCGAATCTAGAATCATGTCAAAATGACAAACAGGATGAGATTTCTTACAATCTGATTTAACGGCACTATGACATAGTCCTACAGTGGCCTAGGGTTCCAATTGGTTGACTGTACCTATAGATTTCTAGGTACTTTTAGCAATATTAAATGTAACACCTAGTTGACTCTGAATGTTTATACTGATTTCTAATTGTATCTTTCCAGTTCGTCACCGGCATGTTCTGGTGCGTCTACCTCATCGACCGCGAGCTGGTGTTCCCGCAGGTCTACGACCAGATCGTGCCGTGGTGGCTGAACCACTGCGTCCACACCAACATCTTCATCATAATCACCATCGAGACCCTGCTGACGAGGCGGAGGCAGCCGACCGATGTGAAGGTTGAGAGGTGTCTTTGGGTGTTTGTGTCTGTGTTCTACGCTGTTGTGTGAGTATATTTTAAAATATTTATTATCACAGTTTAAAGTACCCTTTAGTCGATCAAAGTCGGTCCAAGGTCACCATGGCCTTATTCGGTGCTTCATATAATTAGGTGGGCGGCCAGCGGCGGAAGCTGCTCGGTTAGAAACCACCAGTCACCTTGCTTAGGGGTGTTGTTGCTGACCGTCTAAAAGGCGCATCGTCGTTGATTATCTACAGCTAGACACTTTCGACTTTTACTAGTTTCGGATCGGAGATAATTTTAAATTTCCAAACTAATCGATACAAAACTTTTGATTTTGACTATTCTCAAGAAATTGATCTGATTACCTATATGATAACTTATCTTATCTACTACCTGCGATCTAAATACCGCCACCCTTTTACTTTTATACAAGATGCGGTGGATACAAAAGGATCGTGGAAATTAGAGGCAACTGCAGACATATTCTCAGAATATTTTCAGTGGTTTTAAATTCAATACTTCTGCGCGCCTTGCACGCCTGTTTTTTTCCTCTGCGAACCAAACCTGGCCATTGAAATTTGTTACCATGTTAACTTGTATATGGTTATTCCATCATATCTAATCCCAGTCACAAATTTTCAGATACTACTCCGTCTACTTCTTCGGCGGCTGCTGGCTCTACGGGGTCTTCGGCGTAATGACCTGGTGGCAGGTCTGCCTCTACCAAGCTGGCATCTGGTGCTCCACCTGGATCTTCTACAACCTCAACTTCTTTGTCAACAGAATGATCCACAGAGAAGAAGGAGAAATTACCCCAAGAACATCTATCAACGGTGATTTAGAATCTAGAGAGACTACTTTCCAAAACTCGAGTAAAGACAGAGCTGTTGGAAGCGGATTTGATTCAAGTAAATTAAGAAACGATGTTGATATAAACAAAACCAAAGATACTAATGGAGAAACAGGAAAGGTAAATGCAGCATTTGATAATGGTACAGAAAACGAGAAGCAATGGAAGTCTATTGGTGCTAGTGAAAACGATGGTAATCTTAATTCCAATTTTAAAAGAAATCAGCTTGAGAAATCTAGTTTGTAATTTGTAATTAAGGGCTAAGATAGAATACTCTAATTGGTAATATATGCACCTGACAGCTAAAATGACTTAAGAACTCGTGATTTTTAGATATGTGCTTCTAGCAATATCTAAACAGTAAGATGTGAAACGAAAATAGTTTAGGTCGATCCGGTATTCAGGTATATATGGGAGTAATTCCTGTATTTGATGATGTATGGTTATTTTATAATTTATAAAACTAGTTAGTTATGCACTGTGCTGTTTTTTAGGATAAGAAAAATAACGGGTGATTTATCCTACGTTTCTTCGCTTATTTCAGTCATCTCTACGAATATAAAAATAAGATGTTATGATGAAATGAAAGTGTTAGAGATAGATATTTAATGTCAGCGTATCCACAATTTCCTAAAAAGTCGCCTGTTTTTTGATATCCTGAAAAACAGTATTATTCAGCATTAAACCATTTATGATTTAAGTTTGTGAATTTGTGATATTGTAACTGTAATATTTTTGTAACAAGAACTTTTTACGTTGTACAGCATTGAAAATGCTATATAGAATTTAATATTGGATATAGTGTTAAAATAAATTCTTGATATTTTAATATGGATAAGACATAAGCTTGAAAACTTTAGTAAAACATCCGTGTTCAGGTCTTCTGCAGACACATACCTAGGTCAGACATACTCTTTAACGTACATGAATGTGGTGTTCCATTTGGAAATAAATTCCAAAAAACAAAAAATTACGAAAAAAAAAGTGGTTGTAAAGTCACTAAGCGTTTATGACGTTTGGCATGTAAAGGTACCTTATAGCAGATTCGTGCTTACTCCATATTAAGGTCATCATCATAAATTTAAGAGTCAAACTCTTGTCGGTGGAGCAATTTCCATGTATCTCTTTCTTGAGCCTTTCGTTTGACCGCCTGATACGACACGACGTTTATCTTTTCCTTAATATTAAGGTCATTCTATACTAATTGGATGGTAGGTACAGTCAACTAATTGAAACCCTAGGCCACTGTAGCGCGATGTCATAGTGACGCTATAAATTAGATTGTAAGAAATCTCTTACTGCTTGCCATTTTGACATGGTTCTAGAGTGGCCTAGGGTTCCAATTGGTTGACTGTACACGAAGCGACGCTGTATAATGACGTTTCAATGCGACGTCGTGCAGCTCGCCGCTTCGCACTGAAATGTCATTAATGTCAAAGATCAATTCGTACGGAAGTGTCCTAAGTGAGCGCCGCGCCGCTTCGCGCTGCTTCGTGCTGGTTCGCGCTGCTTCGCACTGCTTCGCTTTCGCCTAAAGACCGCCTACGTCTTCCATTCTCTTGTCTTTTATAGATATCAGTATCAAACATAAAACGATTTTACACGTCTTTCCGGTGGACTGAAAGTTAAGGGCTACAAACGTTTATTTTTTAAACCCTTATCCACATTAAAACTGCAATAAGTGGTCCTTGTCTATTGCATTGTATGATAAAACTTGTTACTGTTAACTCTTGGCCACAGGAAATATTGGCTCTACAGTTCAGCTGAACACACACATTCTTGTACGTAATGTTTTTTATCATACCACGCAATAGCGAAGGAGTACCCCTTAATGCAGATAAGGATTGAATAAGAAAATCAAGCTTTATAACCCTTCCTTCTTGAGTAGTCCAACAAAACGACTCGGAACATCGGTGTGTGTTTGACTCATCAAGGATTTGTTTCTTTCCCCTGCGGCCTTACCATGACGTCTTAACGCGATTCATTTTAGGTTTACTATAGGCTCAGTTGTATGGTAGCGAACTCAATCACGTCAACTGAATCGCGTTAAGACGTCATGGTAAGGCCTCACCGCGTCGCATCGCCATCGATTTCGTTAGGCTACCTAAAATGCTGCGTAAGCGTTGAACCGTTCATAAGGTATTTTTTTACCCGCAAAACGTTTTAAACTTTAGTTGGCTGATATAATATTATTGTTGATGTTAACTAGTCACTGTTTTATTCGGTGGATTTTCATATGATTTGATTTGTTATGAGGTTAGTTTAAAATGCACCGTTTAGTCCTTATCAACATTTACCTTATTTATATACCTACTTGTTTAATATCAATAATGTACAAGATTGCAAATGCCTAATGGAGTGTTCCGTGGTTAAAACCTCAATACAAACATTTTAGAGCATATTTTGTTACTATTGAATCAAATATAAAATTATGGTTGTTTTCTATTAATAACATTTTTCAATGTGTGTTTTGTACGAAAATGGATTGAATTTAAATTAATACTATATCATTATTATATTAAGTTAGTTTATATTTAATTGTGAATGGATTATTAATGAATGTTTTATAAAACTATTTTAGAAACTTTTGATCGGTTTTTTTCTACCAGTGTCCTGATAATAAATAACCTTTGCGGCCGTAACCACCGGCAGCCTGGGCCCTGCCCCGTTGCCGGCGGAACTCTAGGTTAGGTTTTTTATGAGGTGTATATGTTTTATATTGTTTTTTGTATACTGTTATGTATTTTCTTTTTATACCGGGTATTGCCTGCAACAGGAGCAATAAATGTAATCGCAGGTAGTCCTCGCCAGTCTAAACTAAGTTTGTTCAGCTACTTTTAAAAATAACGTGTGTTGATTTTTATTACACTTATTCTTTAAAGTTTATTAGAAGACGCAATGTACTGCTAATTTTGTAATTTTTGTACTATGACAAGAGACGTCAATTAGGCTGATGTTAGCGTTCATTGAATATACTATTTAGTTTGTATGAAAAAGTGAAAACCTACAGAGTAGGTACAGTCACCTGCTAGTATATGACGCTATGAAGGCCGCAAAAATATGTGACACGCTCTTATGGCGGTACAAACAAGAATGTGTCAGATTATTTTGTAGCCTTCATATAGTCCTATACTATTGCAGGTGACTGTACATCATTTTTAAAAGCTGTTGAACAAAAGTTGTTAGGTTTGAGGAGTACTACCTGCGACTAAACAATCGAATAATTAACATTTAAAAAAACATTAACTACAATTTTCTCCATACCTCAAATGAGGACAAATAGACTAAAATTGTTCTTTCGATTCACACATAAAAAACGCCATAATGAAACCAATCACGTCATATGTATTTTTTATATATCTAGAAAATTATCTTAAATTACATGTAGATAGGTACATTAATTATAAAAAGTTGTTCAATATTTATAAGATTTACAAAACGTTCAGCACATGCTATCGGTAACCTTTGAAAAATCATATATATATTTCCATTTAACTATTGGGTAACTAAAGTCATTAAAGAGCATGTAAATACTTAAATTAGAACTACTTAATGATAATACAATGCCTTTATATCATAATACATCATTTTCTGTAGTTATATTTTCACTAAGAGTATCGAAATATTGTCATCTAGTATTTAAACCAAGCTAAGTTTGCAACGATATTGATATTTATAAAACTTCAAATTAAATTAAATTACGATGTTGCTTAACTCTTTACAGTGTGTGCTATCAATATAGATACAATCTTAGCTTAGTCTGTCTCTATCAGCGATGTCTTAAGTTTCATCTTCGTGATAATCTTCACAAATGATATTTGGGCATTTAAATTTCGTATCTCCCCTATTAGTTAACTTAAGAATAGGAAATTATATATACAATGTACTTTATCTGAAAGATCATTTTTGACACATTATCCTATTTCACAAAAGTAATATTTATATTATTTGACATATTTTTAGAGACTATACACATACACTGCAACCTTGAGTACCTTATGTATAAGCATAAACAGCCATTATATCGCTCGTTATGTTATGATGTATTGTCTATCAGGCCTATAATTATTTTGATCATTAGTAACATCATCGTCAATTTTTTGACCATTGATATCATGGCATCAATGATGTATGAGTACTATCATTATTTAACTACAGATGTCGTCATTGAAATGGATTTAACAACCAATTTCATTGACCGTACATCTTTAAGTTTGATGATGTATATCCTACTTCAAATTTCGAAATAGAAAGAAGTATTTAGAACTAAAGAGTATTTATCATCGCTAATCGTTTCATGAAGTTTCTTTTCTAGCAAAGATTTATTCTAAGCCCGTCTTTTGACAAGTCGCTAATAAATATTGTATCGCGATATAAAAATTGGCAGTGATGTAAAATAAACTAAAAATGACTAAACAACCAAAAAAGAAAACCTGCAGCGTGTATTTAGCGATTTGTGCGAAAAAATAGTACAAACCACAGGTTTTTTAGCTCAATCTTTCAAAGGTTACCCCATCCCATCACAATTTGGATCTCCCAATGTAACCCACAAGAATTTTCTTCTAAAACTGCGGATTAAGATTCACAATCTTGAATTACACTTTATTCCGTGTCCACTGACAAATGCCTCAAAACAGTTGATATTTGGGCGCCTCATACGCCATACTTTGAGGTCTCGAATCAAATATTAAGTGCCGCTGTGGCCTCTGTAGATTATCCGGGTATCTCTGTGGATGTAGATAATATGATGACGGAGTCCTTATACTGACTCCTGAAATCTGCGGTCTCTTCCGCACTTGATAGCTATTCAGTTCTGAAGCCGCGAACTGTGGCTCCTGCTGGAAATTGCTCCTAAACCTTGAGAAGGTGTAGTCCCTATCAGCAGGAACTATGAACCCACTTGGTATGTTATTCCTAACATTTACATTTGGAAGGACAGGGGTTATCGCCTCATTTAGTCTTACGTCATAGTCATTTTCGATAGAATCAGCTAGATTTTGTTTTATAGATATATTTTCTGGTATTCTTAACGGTTTCCCAGTTGCTGTGTAGGGTTTCGAAATTTCAGGATTCACTTCAGGTAGTCGAGGTGATGGTTTGAATGGTGCTTCTGTCTGTCTGTAATTGTATGCTTCTGCCTCTTCTTGTCTTGCTTCTTCATCTGCTGCCGCTTGTTCAGCCGCTAAATAAGGCTTCAGGTAATCACCCGGAGACAATGTTGTTTCTAATTTTTCTTTAATCGCGTGATATTGATCGTTGTATATCCTTAATACTTTTGCGGCTAAGTTTTTGGCTTGATCTTTAGTCGTAAGTTCAGCAGTGGTTGTTGATGGTCTTTGTGTTGTTAATGGTCTTTTTGTTGTTGTTGGTCTTGGTGTCGTTAACTCTTCTGTTGTTGTTTCTTTCTTATCATAATCAATGTCTTCTTCGTCGTAGTACTCTTCTACATCGTCCTCGTAATCTTCTGTTGCAAGCTCAGTTGTAGTTGGTTTTCCGGTTGTGATTGTTGTTGTTGGTTCTTCTGTTGTTGTAGTCGTGCTGCTAGGTGTGGTGAGTCTGTGGGTAGTTGTAGGAGTATTAGTCGTAGTTGGTCTAGTGGTAGTTGTAGTAGTTGTAGTAGGTTTAGGGGTGGTAGTGGTAGTAGTTGTAGTCGTAGTAGTGGTACTAGTAGTAGAGGTGGTGGTGGGTTTAGGGGTGGTATTTGGGGGCGCAGTTAAGTCTTTACCAGCAACTGGTTGCAAGCCCCTAGGCAAGTAGGGACTACCACCCCTAGACGGTAAAAAAGGACGCTTAAGTACTTTTACATTAGGTTTGATATCTTTAATCCTACTAGTGATGTCTTCATCCCTTGTCTTTACGTGATCTCTATCCCTGTCTCGTCTATCTTCATAATCATCATAATACTCGTCTGTTACTTTTACTTTAGAAGATTCTTTGTCCCTTTGATTATAAGTGTACTTCTGTGATTTTACGGGGGGCTCATAATAATACTCGTCATCGTCATAGTCTATAGGTCGTTTATTTTTTTTTACTTTTGGCGCTGGAGTTGAATAATGCGGTCTTGAAGGCTTAAATTTTTCTTTCTGAATGTGTTCAGGTTTTGGCCTTTGTTGAACTTGACTGTTCTTTCCAGATGACGACGGTTTCCTAGTATCTTCTTCTTCGTAATCATCATAATATTCATCATCGTCAGCCCTCAACGGCGCTTTAGTGGTTGTTACCGTAACATATTCATACTTATTTTTCTCGTTGGCTGGAACTGGTCGTTTGATCTTTGGCGGCATTCTCGGTTGACTAAATATACCACGGCCATTAGGTTTCACTAATGCTTGACCTTCGGGAGCCGTTGGTGGTTGTCTCCTTTCTTCTCGAACTCTCTCGTCGTCATAATTTCTCTCTGGTCTTGGTTCTGGCTTAGCGTAAGGCCGTTCCTCTTTACCTTTCTCTCTTTCTCCTCTATACCTTCGCCCTTCATTCGAAAAAGGCCTTGAAGCTTTGCCTTCATCTCGTGATGGCCTTCGTTCATCGCGAGGCCTAATTTCATCACGAGGTCTTCCTTCATCTTTGGGCTTGACTTCATCTCTGTACCGGCTTTCATCTCTTGATCTGTTCTCATCCCGCGGTCTTCCTTCATCACGTGGCTTTATTTCATCTCTAGGCCTAATTTCATCACGTGGCCGAATCTCTTCCCGAGGTCTCCCTTCATCTCTTGGCCTTATTTCATCTCTAGGCCTCATTTCATCACGTGGCTTTATTTCGTCCCGGGGCCTGTATCTTTCTCTTGGTTTTTCTTCTCTAGATTTTTCGTTACTTACATCATCTCTGGCAGGATCATCGCGATTCCTCATTTCGTCATGTGGCCGTTTCTCGTTTGGCCTATCTTTAATTATTGGTCTATCATCTTCTTGATATCGGTTTTCTTCTTCGTCTTTAGGTCTAGGTCTTCTGTTTCCAGGCCTGTGGGCAGGTCTGGCTTCATCGTCATCACTGTAAGGTCTCCTGTCACTGTAAGGTCTCTTGGCTGGTCTATCCGGTCTGTCGTAAGGTCTCCTCTCGTCGTAGTCATCTTCAGATTGCTCGTCTCTCGGGCGTGGACGACGTTCGTATCTGAAAAACGACAAGTTATGTGTGGAGCATTAAACGCAGATAAAAAATAAAAATCGAGTTCGGGGTCCATTTATAGATTCTGATCTACGCTTGTTGTGCACTTAGATACATAACTACATAAATTGAACAAAATAGCCTCGTTACTCGTAGTAGTTGTTTTAAAATAGTTCAATAAAAATCGTGTAGTTTTTCTTATAAGCGCAGATTGTTTAGTAAAACAAAACGTTTAGTATAACACCATGTTTAGTAAAACGTGGTTGGCATAAACAGCGAAATGGAATGAAATGCGGAAGTACAACTCGGAAATTCATGAAGCTTGTAGGCTTTTGTCTAGCGGCGGAGGTAAGTAAGGTAGGTTCCCTATATACATAAAAAACAAACTTAACGCATACAAACTTTCTAGGCAGGGGGGATCCGTTATCTCTGAAGCTGACTATACCTACATTGACAGTGACATACCTGTCATCCTCATAGTCATCGACTGGCCTCCGCTTCCTGCCTCCCGGTCTGCCCTGAGGTCGAGGTCTCGGCCGGGGTCTTCTGCCGCCCCTGTAATTAAACAACATTAAGATTAATATACTTAGACCGGGTTACTCACGTCTATAAAGTCGAAAATAGCTCGACATGTTTCGGGACGGTCCGCGCCCCATAATCATGAGTGCGAAGAATCTGAAGAATCGGTCTAAGTATATTAATATGTCTAATACTCACGGGAGTTTTCTATTTAACATTAAGATTTTTATTTATTTAATTCTTTGTTAAATTAGTTTGAGTAGACCATTTTTTCCAAAGTCCCCCAAAGATATTTTTGGAATGATGATGATGATGCGAATCATGATGAACTCTGAGAAGCAAGTAAAGAGTTTATTGTAGCTCGAACGTCCATGGAACTATGTCTCGGAGTAGAGTTAGGATCAGTACTCAGCATTGGGGATGACTCACACTAGAACGGGACGAGGCAGGACGGGGTGGGACGATCTGTCAGTTTCAATAGAAAATGTCACGTGACATCCGAGGGCTCCGAGCTATCAAGTGATTCTTTCTATAGAAATTGTCCATCTTCTAATGAGGTATTCTCACTTTCTTCGATCACACGTCGAGAAGACGCCTCTATGCAACGACTTGTGGTGCAGGGGAAAGTTGAATGTACTAGAGCGCGGTCACCGATGCGATGGACTGACCAAGTCAAGACTACACTCAATGGTCCACTCCAAGAATGCTTAAGAACAGTTCGAGAGGAATGGCGATGGATTGTCAAGCTTGCTACCCCTAATGTGGGTTCCAAAAGAATGTTGCTTACGTGACGTGATTCTTCTAATACTTCTGAAAACGCGAAGAAAGTGATTTTGTGTCTGATGATATGTCATGACTTGGCTAACAATTTGGTAGTATTTTCTTGAGATTTACAGATTTGATTAAAGTAGCTGTCGCAAAAGGCGAAAGCATCAAGTTAGCGACATTTTCGTGGAATACACCAATCACATGAAGACCAGGAAGTTGACGATGAGGAAGAAGAGAATAAGGATGTTGTTACACAGGCACTTGGTCATATTTATAAACACGATGGCATGGGGCGTAACCATCATAGTAGGTATATTTATTGGCAACATTAATACTTTTAACAAAAGAAAAATGTAGAAAAATTAAAATTAACTGAAATTAAAAATAACTATAAAACTAACAGCTTCGGCCCCTGGGGCATGTTCCCAAGAATACTGGCAGCATTTTCTTTCTGAATTTCTATACTTATTCGTTGAGTCAGGTAGCTACCAGTCTCCAGTTCAGTTCAGTTATCCCCGGTGACGTACACCAGTAGTTTGGCCAGGTCTCGGTATAGACCTTGGGCCACTGGACTCTATGGACCAAGGGCCAAAAGCAACAAAGTTGTCATTGGCGTCAAGTCAAGACGCCTGTATTTGCGCCTCTTGAGGGCTCTGCCGCCTCGGCCGCCGCACCCGCTTTGTTCATGGTACCGTGGAGATGGAACGTCATCCGTCCCATACTCCAAGGTATGGGCGACATACCATCTGGCCTCTTGGCATTGTACCTCGCTAACCATCATAGTAGTCACTACTTTGAATTTATTTTTAAAATATATACAGTAAGTGTAACTTACCTAACTACCTACCTTAAATCTAAAGTAGGTCCTTGAGGCATTGTACCTAGGATGCTGGCGGCATTCCCTCGTTGTATCGCAATGCTGATACGTTGTGCGAGGAAGCCACCAGCTCTTCGGTCACCAGTAGCATCAACCAGACGTTCCGCGATTTTTACGAAAAACTTGCGTGCGCTGGGACCCCATGGACCAAGAGTTTCCACCCCGAATGGTACAAAAAGGTACTCTCTGCCTAGGCTCTTATATTTATTACGTTTTAAAATTTCGGGGCAGCCACTCCGCCCGCTTTTACATTAGTTCGTTGGAGATGGGACGGTGCCAGCGTGTCTACGCTGGTAGCATCCCACACTAGCATCCGTCCTAAACTCCAGGGTACCAAGGACACCCCATCCGGTCTCTTGCCATCATCCCTGAAAATGCCAGTAATTACCAACCTGTCTTCATAATCGTAGTCATCCCTCGCTGGATAGTAGTAGTCATCGTCATAGTAGTCATATCTATGGGGACGGCGCGGACGCGGGCGCTGTGGGCGTGGCGTCGTCGTGGTGGTAGTCGTCGTGGTGGGAGGGGGGATGGTGGTCGTCGATGCGGCTTGGTAGAGAGCGTCGTTCCTGAAAATATTTGAGTAGGGAGTAAGAAAAAATGAGTATACAATGGTTCGGTTTTAGTGCTCTATTTGTAATTGGCATGGGTAGGTAACCAGTACTTACAATTCTCGAGAGTTGTTCCTTTAAAACGCATATGAATTGAATACTTTCTCGGTGTGATTAAACGTAAATCATAATATTCCTTTGTTTTACTATCATAAACGGCAGCCACACTTGGCAGTCTTCTAGCCTAGTTCATAGTGACTCGGCCTACGAAGCAGGAGGTCCCGGGTTCGAATCCTGGTCAGCGCATTTATTTCTGTGCTTATCACGAATATTTATTCCTCCGTTATGGATTTTTTCTATGTAATTAAGTATGTATATGTATCTATCTATTATTTAATATCGTCGTCTACTAACCACAACTCAAGCCTTATTGAGCTCACCGCGTGAGACTAGGTTAATTTGTGTAAGATTATCCCATAATATTGAAATACATAGATAAAGCGACTACAAAACGTCTTGAACACTTGGCACACTTGGAACACTGCACAAAAGCGAGATTTGCCAAAGATCAGAAATATCATATAATACTGGCGGCGACGTGTGCTGGCGGGTACTCTGGTAGAAGACAAAAGACAATCGATTCGACTTGCGTGACCTCAAGCGGCTTGATCCATATGCCTGGTACCAAGTACTGATCACGCTAATGTATTAAAAAATTACCTGTGGAAATAGTTGGGTGAGTTCTTGCAGTCTACTTCGGATACGAATTGGCATATGAAGGTTTTCTGGTCGAAGGCAGTGTAGTTGGCGCAGAGGAAGTCGTACCGCGTGCCGAACAGGCAGTGGTGGTATAACTGGAATCAGGAAAGCAGGTATTAGACGAATCACCTCGATTGTACAATTAGCAATGAAAAGATATATTTTTGCCAATACCATTTTAGGTGATGACAAGTTTTTGCTTGGTTTGACAAGGGTCATAGATAAAGTTACTCGTAAATAATTAAGTGTGGCTTATTGCACTTAAAGTTTACCATGTCAGGTAGTACGTGCCCAACTTTTGTAGCATGATCTCATACATAAATCTATTCTCAATAGCCAAAAAGTCCCAATCAGCTCTAGGAATATGTTGGAATACTTACTTGGCACTTATGAGGAACAGAAGCGTAGATCCCCATCCTATCATGTAGACCGTCGCACTTTAATTGTATTATCTCAGGTGGTAGCTTGGTCTCATAAAAAGGGTTACCAGAAAGGTTGTAGCCAATCAGTTTATTGCTTGATACTTATATAGCATAGAACCGATCATATAACCCGTCACACTTAAAGCCTATCATCTCAGGTGGTGGCACGATCTCGTAAGAGGGGTAACCAGAGAGGCTATGGCTAATCAGTTTCTTGGGATACTTACTTGACACTTATGGGGGACAGAAGCGTAGAACCCATCATGTAGCCCGTCGCACTTGAAGTCTATCAGCTCAAGTGGCGGCACGGTCTCGTAAAAGGGGTATTCAGAGAGGTTGTAGCCATTGAGCTCTCGGGGGAGGTTGGGGTCGTAGATGTAGTCGATTTGGGGGATCCCTGTGAACTTGCTGGTGGTGTTGGTCTCCCCCCCTTCGGCTGTTGTTTCTAACTGAAATAGAAAGAGAACGTGTTACGTTTTTATAAAAGGGTCTTTCATTTATTTTAACCCACGATGGGAAAGGAGAGGTGTTATAAATTATATGTGTGTCTGTGTGGCATCGTAGTTCTTGAACGGATGAATATATTTAAATACACTATTTTTTTACCTGACTTGTTTCTAATTGGTCCCATAAGAATTTGATCCTAATTTGATGATCCATGAGGAATAAAGGGAACTTCTCAATTATCAATGGCACATGGATTTTTATATATGCTAACAACTGATACATTTGAATTCGGTGCATTCCTAAACGATACTGATTATAACATGCATTATTTTGAAAATATCAGAATATATACAGTAAGAGTAACTTACCTAGCTACCTACCTCTACCTTGCCTTAAATCTATAATAGGTCTTTGAGGCATGGAATTGAGGATGCTGGCGGCATTTCCACGTTGTATCGTGGACCGTGGATGTGTGCGAGGAAGCCACCAGCTTTTCGGTCAGCAGTAATATCAACCAGACGTTTCGCGATTTCTACGAAAACTTGTGAGCGCTGGGACCTCATGGACCAAGAGTTTCGAGCCCAAATGTTACAAAAAGGTATTCTACACCCAGGCTCTTATATTTATTACGTTTTAAAATTTCGGTGCTTTCACGCTCTGCCCGCTTTTAGATTAGTTCGTTGGAGGTGGGACGGTGCCAGCGTATCTACTCGGGTAGCATCTTACACTAGCATCCGACCCAAACTCCAAGGAACCAAGGACAACCCATCGGGTCTCTTGCAATCATCCCTGAAAATACCAGCCGATTCAAGGAGAGCAGTCACAATTATGGTGGTAAGAGAGTGACGGATTGTATCATTAAGAGACGCATGTCTCGAAAAACGGCCTGCACTTTTTTTACAACATAATCCATTGTGTCCCAGTCGGTCCACGTCTGATATTTAATACTTTATATCTATATGCCTTGGCACCGACTTCAAACGTATCAGTTGGTAGTGCTTATAAAAAGAAACTTTTGTTTTGCCCTTTTAGAAGTCGGTTTTAATTGTTTTATCAAGAGCCGTGTAGATTGAAATAATGAAATAGGATACCAACAATTATGTATTCCCTTTCTCCCCATTCATGACTCAAGTACTTATCTACTCGCCCCACTTTAAGGTACCATATTAAAAATTATAGATACGTCTTGAAGGCGGATACGATTATATTAATCACTATACAAGCAACAGACGCCAGATCGAAGGTTAGAGCAACTTTTCGATGGAAGGAAACTTGCGCAAGCGCAAGGTGTTTCCTGGCTGAATTTCTCCTTATTAGCGGTTATCAAGGCAAAAGAACTGCAGTTATATAGCTTACTTATTAGCCGGCCATATACTTTCGGGTCAGTTCTTTCGGGCAATCCGTCAGATCTCCTGGGTATGTCTGCTGGGCATCCACCGGACATTTCCCATATGATTGGCAGATCCGGCGCATATGCACGGCAGTATATATATGGCCAGCAATTGGCGTTTCCATGAAATCGGCATTGTGTAAATGTAAACTAGTAATTTAATCATTAAACTTCAACGGTTAAAGCTCATGTATTTAGACATGATTCGACTGCATCGGGCAGTCCTCGTCGGACAGAGTGGTGTTGGACTCCACGGCTTGTTGATCCCGTCAGATGATCCGACAATTCAGGCTCCCACAACGACGAAGCCAGATTGCCCGATTCCGCTTGCTCCGGCGGGCGCGACCCGTTACCTACCTTCTCGGCTACCTTTCTAAAGTCATAGGCACAACTGGCAAGGAGGCGTCCGAGACTGGGCGTTTTTATTTTTTGCTGTCCATAAATATTTTTTCTTGCTAAATTGAAATTTTTCATGGTTTTCTATTCAGAATCGCAAGTTCTTTCAGTCCTAGTAGGAGAAAAAAAGTGTCCCATATATTTATTTTGCCACCATTTTTTACAGACAGAAAAATAAAAACGCCCCACTACGATTGCCAAAGAACCATTTTGCTCATCGGTTCCGCAGCAGACGTGACCGGCCTTCTGGCACTTCAGCTTCAAAATTCTTCTTCTTATTTGAAGTCCAAATATATATAGTCAATTATTATACCTGTGAGTCCTCTTCCGGCGCGTTCGGCTCTTCAGGCGCTGGCGTGGTCGTGGTGGTAGTCTTGGCGTGGGTGAGGGAGGTCGCTCTCACAGCCGACGCGGTGGGGATCTCCAGGGACAGAAGGGCCAGTGCACCTGGAATATCGGGATTACTTGTTAATTCTTCAAAATTTAGAAGACTGAAATACTTTGTTTGTACGGATTAAAGAGGGCGTATAAAATGCAATTTAACTGTTTCAATCTATCAGAAAACTGATAGTCTTAAGCTCTAGCACAAGAGTGTTGCTACAGTATCTTGCGCTAGAAATAGACACCTGTCCTTGTCTAATCCGAACAGGTAGAAGGTGATGGGATCTATCTTGAGCGCGATATTAGGGCTTCTTCAAATGCTCTTTTAGACAATTGAAGTTCTATTAAGAATTAATACGGGTTTAAAAGTTTCAAGGAGTTCTATGAACGGCATTGTGGGCGCAACTATTGGTCCCTTTTATTATTATTTATTTATTTAAACTTTATTGCACAATTATATTAAAGTACAAATGGCGGACTTAACGCCTTTAGGCATTCTCTACCAGTCAACCATCGGGCTAAACCGAAACTGTTAGTCTGGTGCAGGATAATAGAAAAAAGAGATGATAACCTAAGACATGTCAAACCTAATTAATAATATAATGTATATACTTACACATATACAAATATAAATATACCTACATATACAAATACATATATACCTAATATAAGTGTACCTAGAGCGAAACATCACGCAGACCCTTTTGTACTCGGTTGTGGATTTCCACGATACGATACAATTTTGTTGTCACTAAACTATGCGGAAACAAAACGCAAGGAGTTGTTTGACGCTTTTATATTTATTGTGATCATTGCCTCTACAAAAAGTGTCGTGAGGACACAAAGTGTCGTGTTATGGAAATCGACCGAGTATAAAGCGCCTAATCACTGATATGAATGGTCTTATTTATCGATGACACTGTATAGGTGTATGAGTTTAGGCCTATAGTAATTTTTAATAGCTCCTGTACACTTTCGGCCAAATGGTTCGGCCGAATGCCTCGGGAGAATGCAACCCCTGAGCGCCTACCACGAACTGCGAACGAAAGTATACCTCCCTTTCGCACTTGTGATTTCTCACTCAAGTGCGACAGAGAGGTGAAACTTCGTTCGTGGTCTTCTGTACACACTCATTCGAGAACCTCAGACAGAAAAGATAAAGGTTATCTTGTCTGTGAGTTCAAACGACAAAATATTAAGGTCTTCAAAGGCCTCCTAGCCTAGTCGGTAGTGACTCTGCCTACGAAGCAGGAGGTCCCGGGTTCGAATCCTGGTCAGGGCATTTATTTGTGTGTTTATCAAAAATATTTATTCCTGAGTTATGGATGTTTTCCATGTATTTAAGTATTTATGTGTATCTATCTATTATATATATTGTCGTCTAGTACCCACAACACAAGCCTTATTGACCTTACTGTGGGACTAGGTCGATTTGTGTAAGATTTTCCTATAATATTTATTTATTTATATAGAGATAATTTAAGCGTTTTTGGTAGTTTGGGTGTGTTAAAAGATGTCCTAAATAGCTTCGGTTACCGAAACTGTTTAAGACACCTTTTACCCATGGTGAAGTTATTTCAGATACCCTTTAACTCACCCAAAACCTGAAAAAGCTTAAATTGTCTCTGGTCAGAGCCTCGCCTGAGGTTCCCGAATGAGTGTGTATCTATAGGGGTTGCATTCGCCCGAGGCATTTGGCCGAGAGTGTGTAGGCGCAATAATATTTTCGCAACATGCAGGTAGTGTAGATTTACTTTACCTTCCTGAAAGCTAAGTATGTCACGAAGCAATTTCACGCGAGTAACAATGCACGATATTTAATTAAACGTGCGTTTTAGCGTGTAAATCACTTCCCTGTGTTGATTTACGATCAGCCGGGTATCCACTAGAGGCAGCCTCGGGTCGAGCGGCTGCCTCGAGGCAGCACAAGTGGAGACGCTGCCTCAACTGGAGGCATGAGGCAAATAGAAGCATACCGAGACGGACATGTCGCCTCCGATCGCATTGGACAACGAAACTGCTGTTAAACTGATAAGATTATATGCATTGAGCGTCATCATGTTCACTACGATCCGTTTATCATGGTTAAGGATGACTCACACCAGTCCGATCCGATCCGATCCGATCCGGGACGATCTGTCAGTTTCTATAGAAAGAAACACCTGATAGCTCGGAGCTCTCGGAGGTCACGTGACGTTTTCTATAGAAGATGACAGATCGTTCCGTATCGGATCGGATCCGATCGGACTGGTGGGAGTCATCCTTTAATGGCCTTGAAATTTTATTTCATTTTAAAGCATCCTGAAGGCCTAGTTTAAAATTGTACTACATTAACTTCTCGACCGCGTTAGCGTATTGAGGGGTCAAAATATGCAAGTTGCCGGATGATTTAAATAAACGGCAAACATAATTTGAACTCTCGATACGCTAACGCGGTTGAGAAGTTAATATCGCACAATTTGATACTAGGCCTTCTGGTGCCTCCGCGTTTTTGCTTTAAACTGGCACGTTGCAAATCTAGCTCAGAGCAAGCAGCCTTAAACTGAGACTGTTTGCTTCAATCCGAGTCTCCCTCTAGTGGATACCCAGCTGAACAGTAGTGGACTTTAGCAGTTAGGTATGGTGATGGTAAAGGAATTTGATTTATACACCACTTCATTTCAATCATGACACAACAATTCCAGATATGACCATAATGGCGTCAGACACAGACATAAGATAGAAGAAAATAGATTTTCGGCGGAGCCGATGTAACTTTTGATGTAGTTTTGTACAGACATAACCTGTGATCTAGATATCAGCCCAGAATAATAAATAAGATTAAAACACTTATCTTATTAGCCTATCTTTCCTACATTTAATGTTTAGCTTGTCAAGCATGCAAATGTCAAGATGACATTAACATTAAGGTTGTCACCATGCGTATCGTGCGTATGGTGGTACAACAATTTGTATAAAGATATAAATAGGAACAGAATTTGTATCAGAACAGTTTTATTGATTATTTCTTAGTATTGGTATTAATTTGTCTATATATAAATTAGTATGCGGTGTTTGAAATATACCTAAATATATCTGAACGCACTGTAATGCGCGCTGCGCGGACCCTGACAGTTTAGGCCACCTGTAGGCGGAAGATTTTGTGACAATGGAAAAGGAAGACTTATAACCAAACATCGGGGTTTTCGGAGCGGGAATGATTTGAGAAAGAGTGGACATAAACAGATAGGTTAGTCTAAAAAATATCATATTATGCCTAATGAATAACAACTTCTCTACGAATTGTATACTCTATGACACTATTTTATTTTAATTAATGTAGTACTTACTAAAAATCCTTATAAGATAACAATAAAAAAACTTAAATTAATTATCTGTAGTAAATTTTGTATTCGACTCGATTTTCAAAATAAGTAAACATTTTTTTTTTGGCATCTATCTTGACGTACGATATCTATGAACTTAACTGAAGAGGTTGATAATGACTAACAATCATATCAAATACCTATATGTATAATTATAATTATTAATTTATTTTGCAATTGATTATCCATTAATCATTAGGCAGAAATCTGCTATTTTTTAAGTCTGTTTTTTTAATTCAATATCTACTCTTGGCCCAATGTCAAACGTTCCCGCTCCGAAAACCCCGATGTTTGGTTATAACAGTGGCTGAGCATCAGAATATTATTTGGGCAAGGCCAGACCTGATTTGTCCTTTTTTTTTAAAGAATAATGTATTATTAGTATAATATATATACAGTAAGTGTAACTTACCTAACTACCTACCTCTATCTACCTTAAGTCTAAAGTAGGTCCTTGAGGCATTGTATATATCCTTTTTTTTAGTCATCGAACCAACTTTTAGCATTTAGGCGGATAATATAGACAAATGACCATGATCACATTTCAAATGTTATAACTAAGTTGCACAACGCTTAATTTCTATTTAGACCTTGGCATAAAGTCTAGACTATCGGCATTTAGAGAGAAACTATCCGTTTGGAGATATTTGAATTTTGAATGTTAGTGAGCTTATCTGCCTGGTATAGCCTTCAAGAGGGTTTGTATACTTTAAAGTAAGGTCGGACAGAGATCTCGGTCCTGGCAGTCTCGGCCAAAATTTGAGCCGAGATCTCGATCTCAGCTCTCAGCCAAAAAGGGCCGAGATTCTCGGCTTCGGCCGAACCTTCCATCTTTACACTAGAGATTTTCTCACCAGTATTTTAAGCCAATTATAAAGATTATCGTGTCATCGTAGTCCAAGTTAGTTATTTTTATTACGTACGTATGTAATAAAAATAAATTCTTGTAGTTTTTCCTTTACACTCTAGCTAGTAACAATATTGTAAACATTTTATAACAATACTTATCTAATAAGCTTTCTTGTAGTGACTGTTTAACCAAATAAATGAAAAAAAAAAGTTTTAACTTTATGTTCTCAAACATAAACTGTAAATATAGTGTTTTACTGTTGGCTATATCAAACAGTTTACAATACTCGAGTTCCCGTCGAATAAACATACATACAAATATACATACAACGACGGATTTTCCAAGTCAACTGGGGAAACTCACTCGCTTCGCTTGCTTGCTCGATGAAATCCTAGCTTACGAGTATGTCAGTAGATATGATACCTATGTGTACTTACAAAATATGCTACATCCCAGCCATCTGTGTCGAGCTCGCTTCATGGTGCCAGCTTGATCTGAAACAAGCAAAACATTACATAAGTACATGTTTATACTCAATATTCAGTCTTATATAGGCTATATCATACCACCTGTTAAAGGATGACACACACGGGACGATCTGTCAATTTCTATAGGAAGAATCACGTGATAGCTCGGAGCCCTCAGATGTCACGTGACGTTTTCTATAGAAACTGTCCCGCCCCGTCCCGTCCCGTTCTAGTGTGAGTCATCCTTAAATCGTACCACCTGTTAACCATTTAAAAGCCTAAAATATCAATTACATATGGCGCAATATGGTCCAAAAATATTTTTTGCTAGATTGAAAATTTTCATTTCATTTCTATTCAGAATCGCGAGCTCTTTCAATCCTAATAGGAGAACGTAAATGTCAAAAAAAATTAAATAATCTATAAAACCCCGACCATAACAGACTAGCATATTTGGTACAATATACCGGGTGTTGCCTGTAACAGGGGCAATCAATTTAATCGTAGGTGGTCCTCGCCAAAATGAACGTTTGTTTTGATTTTTATTACAATTTAAAGTTTGTTAGAAGTTGCTGCGATTTTTTTCATTTTAGTACAGTCGGTGCCCTCACATACGAGTAAGTATCCACCCCACATATGCAACCGCGTAGCGCGGGTGGATACTTATGTGAGGGCACCGACCGTACTATGACAAGAGACGTCAAATAGGCTGCTTTTAACGTACATTTGTATGAAAAAGTAAAAAAACCTACAAAGTACATCATTTAAAAAAGTTTTTGAACAAAAGTTAGGTTTGAGGAGGAAGTTAGGTTACAGGCAACACCCGGTATAATGCAGCTTACATTTTGTTAGTAAGAATTCCGTGCAGTGCGCAGGCGCAGGTCGTTCACCTTGCGCACGCGGCCTTGCGTTACTTTTACTATTATTGTGTGATACTAAGGGCCGGCGGAAACAATCTCGTTCATATCTAAATACATACATACATGGTAGTAGCATATTCTTAGATCCCGGATTGATTATAATCAGAGCTAAGCCTCAATAGTAGTTTACTCGACTTCGTCTCGTTTTGTAACAGCGACTCTCAAGTTTTAAGAACCAATTATGAGCTGTTACATACGCTAGTTTTTCTCCGACAGCTAAATAGCGAAAAAGCAAAAGCTTGAAAGGTGGCCGAATGTGGAAGATGTTGTACGCCCACTAAATAAATTAAAGAGCAGTGCTCATAATTATATTGTATGAAAATCCATAGGATTAATGTTCTTATGGAATACCATAGACAACGTTATAATGTATACTTTTTTAATATCGCTGTCAGTCATCGAATTGTCAGATAGAAGTGTTTGAGTAGAAAAAATATGTGTCACAGGTAGCTGAGCATCGTATATATACTAAAAGTCAAAATGGCCAACTATACGTAGAAGTATGTTAAATAACACTTTATACAATTGACATTGTTAATTTCCTCGATAACTAGTAGCATTATTTTGGAATATATTAGTAACCTTTGCATCAGGAACAACTCTTTTTATGGGAACTACTTAGTTTTAAGTAAAATTGTATATTGATGTGATTTGGTACACCTATTGTATTGTTTTGACATGATCTTATTGATTAAATTAATATTATTTTGTAATAGATTCACCTGTTTATTTCAGTTTCATCGGTTGATAGGTCCAGCATGCGGTTTGCGGGTGTTTTACATGGGTAGATACTACGAGTATATTATTTTCTTCCCCAATCAAACCGAGTTTTTATCATGGAGATTTATAAACTGCGTATAAGTACTTAATGAGTAAGTACATATAAGTACTTAATTAATGAGTAAGTACAAAACAATACGGTAATTATTATGGCGTCTGCTTTTTATTTGCAACACGAATACATGTCTTCCCTTCCGCGAAATCGGTTAAAAAAGGGACCGTTGCCTGACACCGTTGTCTGTCATAGTATGGACAGACGGACGTGACATTTTTACATATTAACTCATACTCATACTCATATCATTTATTTGCTTTAACGTACAAGTACATGCAAATATACATTTTAAGCTAAAATCTAAACTAGAAATATCAGGTACATGTCAATTTTTTTAAAACTAAGATGAAATGGTTACATACAATAATTAAATAAGTGCATTGGCGAAAAATTCATTTATAGTGTAATATGGCCTATTAATAAAGAAGTCTTTTACTTTTTTGTCAAATGTTCTGAAGTCATTACAATCTTTGATGTCCTGGCTTAACTTATTATAAATTTTTATTGCTATATTGTTAAAACTATTATTAAAGTGGACGAAGCTAGATTTAGTTAGAGCCAAACTATTTTGGCTAAACTGGTAGTCTTTGTTCGAGGATGGCTGCATGGCTTTATGCATTTTATGACAATGTTAATAAAACGTTTAAGGATGACTCACACTAGAACGGGACGGGACGGGACGGGACGGGGCGGGACGGGAAAATCTGTCAATTTCTATAGAAAATGTCACGTGACATCCGAGGGCTCCGAGCTACCACGTGATTCTTTATATAGAAATTTACAGATTTTTCCCGTCCCGCTCCGTCCCGTCCCGCCCCGTCCCGTGCTAGTGTGAGTTATTTTAAATAGAAAACTCCCGTGAGTATTAGACATATTAATATACTTAGACCGGGTTACTCACGTCTATAAAGTCGAAAATAGCTCGACATGTTTCGGGACGGTCCGCGCCCCATAATCATGAGTGAGAAGCGCTTGCCGCGATTGCTCTGCGCACACTGCGCGCGACAGCGCGTTAAGCTATTTTCGACTTTATAGACGTGAGTAACCCGGTCTAAGTATATTAATAGTGTGAGTAAACCTTTATTTTCAGAAAAAGCACAGTTAACGATTTAAGGATGACTTTTGACTTACGCTAATAGCTCTGGTGACAGCTGGGAGATCACATGACGCTCTCTATAAAAATTGTAACATCAGCCCCGCTCGGCCCGTTTTAAGAGTCCACATGCTAGAGTAAAAGAGAGCGAAATAGATCTAACTGCAAGAGAATGCGAAATAAAATCAGATAAATTGCTGTTTACAACTAACTAAGACTTTTGTAGATAAAGGATAAAAGATTACGACGTTCTGACGAAATATATTGTATATACGGCAATATTTTATGTTTCAAAACTTTTTAAATTATTACCTTAGAAATTTGCCACGCACTTTCTTCTGTGTTATTTAATGAAACTGTAGGTCCACTTTTAAGTTTTTTTGTTTTCATGTTCATAAACCTAATGAATGACTGTTTGTTTCTAAATAAATAAAAATAAATATTATACGGCAATATTATACGGGAATATTATACGGCAACATTATACGGCAATATTATAAGGCATCAACGTGAAACAAAATATTGAAAAGAGCCTTACGTTATGAATGCGTTATTTATTTATTTCTGAAAATCGTTAAATAAGGGACATAATAATCAAAATGCAAAAAACATGCGAGAGAAACATACAATTAAAGAAATTCTGACCTGTATGGTCAGAATTTTTAAATGAATTAAATGCCAAATATTAACATTAAAGGCCGTCAAACATTACAGTTAAATGTCATGCACAATTATGACGTGATGGTGAAGTGAGTTCAGTGAGGTAAAATAGGGCTTGAAAATGTCAGCTTTACTTCAGTTTCAACGTTTTAGTCATACAAGGCAGCAGAAGAGGCAAAAAGGGAGGTCCAAAAAAGATATCGAGTATGTGGCAGAAGATCTCAGGGTATGGCCGACCTGGAGGAGAAAGGCCAAGGATCGAAGCGAGTGGTACTCTATCGTAGAAGTGGCCAAGACCATACATCCATTACAGGGCATGAGAATCGTATTCTGGTTGAAAAAAGGAAAAAAGCTCCAAGAGGATTCACTGTGTTGACAGCTGGGGACCCACGGAGCAAAGCTTCCCGTTTTAGCTGTCAACACAGTGAATCCTCCTTTTTTTAAAGGGTCGGCAACGCGCATGTAACACACCAAGAGTTCCATAGGCTACGGTGACCGCTTACCATCAGGCGGGCCGTGTGCTTGCGTGTCACCGTCGTAGTATATTAAAAAAAAAAAAACATTTTTTTTTGCGGATTGCTTGAACTGGAAGATCAGCCCCATAGGTACAATTTATTTATTGAATAAAAAAAGTTTTTTTTACTTAATATGTTTTATATTTAAAAATTCACGGGAATTTAGGACTTTTTGTTTCCAATTTATACATAAGTCCAAACCGAAACTGCAAGTCTTAGATGGCAGTTATACCGTTTTGGATCCCCGGACTCGAACCTGCGACGCTCCGCTGGTCACTTTCACTATTGGACGTACTGTTGTAATAAATAGGCATTCCTCGCGAATTGGCCTTGCTAGAGTTATGGCCTGGCGCTGTTTAAGAGTTGATATTATCTGACATCTATCCTCACGTATTTTTATCACAATAGGCGTGACATGTTTCGACTGCATCGGGCAGTCATCGTCGGACTGACAGAGTGGTGTTGTCACCTTCGCGGCTCGGGCATCGAAGGTGACAACACTACTCTGTCGGTCCGACGAAGACTGCCCGATGCAGTCGAAACATGTCACGCCTATTGTGATAAAAATACGTGAGTGTTAACCGTTGCAATTTAATATCAGTATGACTCACGAAAGTTTAAATTACATGACATCTATCCTTTTTATTTACACATAAAAACAAACATAACATAAAAACAAGAATTAAAATTACGACCGGGACACTGGCGGTTCTGGAGCCGTCTGGATGCCTACCACGAACATCGAAAACTGGCATTGACGGGAAAACCTCTTTGTCACTCCAATATGCAAGTGCGACAGAGATGGAGATACAAATCCGCAATCGTTCGATTTTCGTGGTATAGGGCCTGGTTTAGCACGCAACGACGGTAAAAGGCCGGACGGCATGACCTTCGTCCCCTGGAAGCTTGGGCGGCGTTTAGTCTGGGATGCCACATGCGTGGATACCCTTGCGCCGTCTCATCTTCCAGGGAGTTCAAACAGGGCTGGTGCTGCCGCCAACACGGCTGAACACCTCGGCAAAGATGTATATCTTTGAGCCGTTTGGGGTGGAAACTCTTGGACCGTGTGGCCCTGGTGCCCAGCCCCACATTATTTATAAGGACTTGGCAAAGCTTCTCATAGAAGCTACGGGGTTACGGGGGTGCTTAGTTTGGGGCTATGCTTAGTTTGGGGCTAGCTTTGTGTACATCCCTTTATGTATACAGGGTGTAATAAAAATGCTGGTGACCCGGTTAAGGTCGTAATCAATATTGTGGACTAATTAGGAAGAAAATAAGGAAAAATATTTTTGACGCATTTTTATTTTTTTTAATGTTTTGTTCTTTCTCATGTACCGAGGTGTGCAATAAAGAGTATTCTATTCTATTCTATTCTATTTTCTATGAGGCAGGGCGTCCTAATAGGCTACCCTCCATAATTTTTTTACACGAAAAAAAGTTTTTTTTCCTAGTCAGCCTACGATAACGCCCATAAGAATTCATATTCCTTTAAAAATGCTCATGAATTTAGTACTTTTTTATGAGTGATTTGACGTAAATTATTTTATCTATTTTCTCAATATTATGTATTTTAGTGAATTTTGATTGATAAATCTCACTTCAAACCCAACTCGAAATTGACCTAGTTTGACGAACTATTTAAAAGTCCTCTTAAACGGATCCCCAACATATTTGTACCCTGTATATTCTTTGAGTGGGCCAGGACCTCTTTTATATTTAAGATGGACATTACAGGTTACGCGAACAGGCGCGCGCGCAAGTATTACGCCACGCGACGTGCCCGGCCTAAACCCAGTTGGACGCGAAAGTACGTGGTGTTGAAAGCATATTGATTGGGGCTGATTGGAACGCTGGTAAAACGAAGTGTGGAAACAGATAGATTGTTTTTTTTTAACAGAAACAACTGCGATCGATTCCAGATTTCTTGGAAAGGAAAAGTGGAAAAGACGGCCTCGGGTGGGAGTCGAACTCGCGACTTTGATTAAGAAGTTCTTTCTTACGATAGATGTTGCTAAGCGGCCCCCCTAAGGCGCATACTAGGGATTAGGGATATGGTGGAGAAAGACGTTTTTATTTTTTGTTCTACAAAAATCATTCTTTGCTCAATTGGAAATTTTTAAATGTTTTCTACTTAGAATTGCGAACTCTTTCAATCCTAGTAGGACAAAAAAGTCTGTAAAAGATTTTTTTCCATTTCGGTATCATTTTTCATACATTTAGTATGGCGGTAACGCAATGGAAAATTTTAAGAATGGATGGAAATTTAGGACACTGAAAATATTTAGGTTTAAGATAATTTATTCTTATAAGAATTATACAATTCACTTATTCGAGATAAATAGATACAATACTCGCTTCTGAGAGCTCAAATTCGGGGCCATAGGTGTGATCTCGGTAGCTCAGTTGGCGGAGCCGTTAGCGTGTATAGTCGCGGGTTCGAGACCCACCCGAGGTCGAGATTTTTTCAACTCTTCCTTTATTTCTAACAAACAAATAGATTCGTTTAATTAGAAAAATGCGTTTAAACCATTCGGCGATAATCGCACGTTGTCGTTATGCATCTACTAGTCACTTTCGCTACAAAACGGAAAAGCCATGAAATCGGTAACGGCGTAGCGCTAGGAAAAATCCATAGCAGTGAAAGAGCAGAAAAATAAATCGTCTGTCATTTTGTATGTGAAAAAAGTCTGCCAATTTTTGCGGAGGAGGGACAACTCAAATGCTTGGCTATTTGTACGTAGGTAACGTATAAATAGCTATGTCAGATATACGCCAGTCCATACAATGAACATGAGCATTCATTGCTTTCAGAAGGAAACACCTGTCAGTTTCCAGTTACGTTTGCAATTTATATACAACTTATGTTCGTCTCATTCACGCATATGGAATCAAAATAAGACAGCGATAGTTGCACCACAAATTGCAGAAAAATATGGCCCTCAATATGGCATCTAGAAGCCTCTTTAGTTTAAATAAACAGTATAATTTATTAGCTGGTTTTTACTTGATTATGTATTAACAAAAAATATAGTGACTGACTTTCCTCGTAGGTTATTTCCTCATAAATATTACTTAGCAGTAAAAAATAAGTAGGTATGTATGTATCTACTTAGAAACCTTTTAAAACTAGATGTTTAAGTTGGTACCGCAAAATGGGGCGAGTTGGGGCGAATCCGAATTTAAAACTGCGATAAAAGTTGATATTTATCATGGTACGTTAATTTACATACCTACCTATTTAAAAAGTGTTCCAGTTGTATACATCTTGGGTTTTCAATGATAATCTGTAGTCTCACAAACTTGTGTTTATAAAAACTTGCTTTCCTTAGTATAATGATTTATCCTACGATTATTTAACTAGCCATAATCATAATATTAAATAACTATGTAGGTTATAAATTAATGTCAGTAACGGTCAACATTTATACGTCGAACAAAAACCGACATGCCTTGAATGGGTGCAAACGCATAACCTGCCTTATGTGAAGTAGGTTAGTTGGTATATTGGTCGAGGGCCTGTAACCTTGGGCTAATTATAAATGATTTGGGGTAATGGATTCCATTTCGCCTAGATTTTAGAAACTGTATAATATAGGGCCCTACGACCTCCTAGCCTAGTCGGTAGTAGGGTGTGCAAACCGGTTTTATTTGTATGAAATAACCGGTTATTAACCGGTTTTTCCATATAGTTAAAAACCGGTTTGCACACCCTTCAGTAGTGATCATGCCTCCGAATCATGAAGTCCCGGGTTCGAATCCTGGTCAAGGCATTTATTTGTGTGTTTATCATGAATACTTGTTCTATTATATATATCGTCGTCTAGAACCCACAAGTCACAACACAAGCCTTATTTAGCTTACTGTGGGACTAGATCGATATGTGTAAGATTGTCCAATAATATTTATTTATTTATAAGGCGAAAGAGGTATACAGGATGGTTTTGATCTAGGGACTTGAAAATATGAGTGTAGGTAACATATAAATGTTATGTGAGCAACTTTTCATATTTATATTTCTTAATTAGAACACAAACAGTCATAAAAATTGCAGATAACAGTACCTACATTTAGTGTACAGGTTAAACACAACAATAAAGAAGAGACCTGCAGGTTCCTCAAAGAATATGAAATATTGTTAGCCAAAGAAAGTATGTAGTTGTATCAAAACCGCATCAAACAAAGAGAAAAAGCCGACTGCTGGGGTATACTAGAATAATTTATGCATAACTAACGTTTTAAGACTAAATAAACATCGAACTATGAAAGGGATCAATATCAACAATTATGCTTATTATTGTAAATTGGGACTCGTCTGAAAAAGGTATGACTGGAATCATTCTTGCGAGAAAAGCTAATATGAAACAAAGATCTAGGACGTAGGAATCTCATGCTCTGAACATAGCTCATTGGTTAACCTACGAAGCGGGTGGAAAATGTTACCTTTGTACCTTATGGCATTTTAATTTCCAAATGCATATTTTTCTTTAGTTTATACTAATTAAGAAAAAAAATCGGTTTAGTTTTTGCATGATTTCCATTCTGATATTTATTTCCCGAATAAATGACGATGAGAAATCTAATCTTTGAAATTAAAGTTTTTTAGAGACTCTCCTACTGCAAGGTATGTTAAACGGATGACATTAGGAGTGCGTTTAAATTGTTATGTAGCCTGCAAATGCCTTTTTAGCCAAGCCAAGTCAAGTGTAGTGTTTTTCTCAAAAATGGTTCAATAAACCAAAATCTGATAAAATCAAAATCTTCAATTTCATAGTACCGGATGTTGCGGCGGGCGTTTTGATATGGCACCCGTTAATTTAAAAAAAAATAGAACTGTATTTGGCTGTTCATAGCCAATGCCTTCATTTTATGCGACAATTTCAACTTTAAAAAAAAGTTTGGAGCTCTATAAAGAATATAATGCGTATGCAACTTTTCTGTCGCAAAATCAAGACTGCAATCCACTTTACGACCTAATTTGTTAACGGAAAAGTCGACTATACATAGCATATTTGGAACAATATATTTTATAAAATACGCCAGAACTGTTTTACTGCGTTCGAGTGCCAAAAACTGACTGAAATTTGTGTGTCTTTCCTCCCTTTGTTATTGTTAACCATCTAACTATTGCTAATAAGTTTTGTAATTTGAAATCGCCTACACTGAGAATTTAATTTACATTTAAATTTATATTTTTAAACGATAAAATCTGTAACTCTCCTTCGTTACAAACCTTTAGTTATGAAAGAGAGCAGGCCAGTGACCGGCAGCGGGATATCAAAAAGGCTTTTAAAAAAAAAAGTGTAAGGCGTGCAATACTATTTCTATTGCGTTGCATCACGATGAGACAGCTATAGAAACATGACGATCATTATATTCATTAATTCTAAATTTCTCTTACAATTCTATGATTACATCTTGTCATGTCTCTCATTGTCGCTCGCTTTGTTAGAATATTGCATCAATAAATTATATAATGTATGGAATAAGATGGAGGTTTTGAATGCGACAAGCGTTTGTTCAAAGAGGACAGAATATACTGGTTTTTCCATTGGCTTATTGTGGTATCGAGACTTTTAGAAATAAACCCGGCTGTTTTTGAAAGATTAGTTATTTATGATTTTAATTAATCTGATTTTTTTGTGATTTTGGACTTGTTGTTTGGATTTCACAAAAAAGACTGAATACACAGGCTATTTTATAGTAGAAAACCGACTGATATTTTGACGAATTTGATTGGCGGCGTACATGCGCATATCGAGCATTTGCCTTTATAAAGACGATTTGTTTGAAGATACTCTTCCATGATTATTTCCGTTCACTGTCGTTAACTGAATCGCGTTAACACGTCATGGTAAGACCTCAAGATGGTTGAAACAGTGGTTGAGATTGGTAGTGACGGGCATCAACATACACCAGCATGGTTGATAATCATTGTTACTGATACAAATATGTAACATAACACACACTACTTTATAGATAAACATTACAATAACCCCTTTTTATCATCATCTTTCCAGTGTTATCCTCGCTTTGAAAAGCCTATTGCTGAACTGGTGACCCCCATCTTAGACTGTCTTCATTTTCCATGAGGTCTGTTGGTCAGTTTTTTTATATGTATGTAAAATATGTCGACAAAAATACCCTGTATACTTAGGCACGCGTTTAGAAATCTTTTTATAGCTTGATCGTGGGACCCTCATATTAATAAATACTAAGTAGCATATATATTATTAAATATTAATTACTAACGGAGCTTACGAACTGGTTGTACGAGTAAATTATTGGAAAACAGCAACAGACTTTGAAGAATAAAAGATGGTGCAAATCAAGTAATTTAAGGAGGTAGGAAGGATGTATGTTTCGTTATCTACAAAGCAGGAGGTCCCGGGTTCGGATCCTGATCCATTTTGAGTGTGTCACAAATATTTGTTTCTAAGTTACGGGTGTTTATATAGGTATATCGTCGTCTAGTACCCATAACACAAGCCTTATTGAGTTAACTGTGCTGTGGGCCTAGGTCGATTTATGTAAGAATATCCCACCATATTTATTATTACTATTTTGCTTCTTTGACAATCTCAGGCCTCTAAATCCCGGTATTTTGTCAGGCGTGGGGAAATAGATCCGACACGCAGAGACCCTTTGGACAAATTTACTGTATAGTACACCTGCTTGAACCCATTCACCCATTATTTTGTATTTCCCATCACGAGGCGTACGCGGAGCCGAAGAAAACACACAGAGGCCGTTTCGAAAATTTAGTGAAATGTATAAGGGGGTACATTACATACACTGATCGGATGACACCTGCCCGAGTCATGGGATGCACGAAGAGGTAGCTTCCAGTGTTTATGGACTATTGAGAATTATTATTTAGACAACCGGTTGGCGTAGTTCGTAGTGACCCTGCCTGCTAAGCCGATGGCCCTGGGTTCGAATCCCGGTAAGGGCATTTATTTGGCGATGAACACAGATATTTGTTCCTGAGTCATGGATGTTTTCTATGTATTTATGTATTAAAATGCAACGGTTAAGACTCACGTATTTTTATCACAATAGGCTCGTATTTTTATAATAATTTGGCAGTGATGCCCTAGCCGCGAAGGTGATAACACCACTCTGTCTGTCCGACGATGTCTACCCGACGCATACGAAACATGTCACGCCTATTGTGATAAAAATACGAGAGTGTTAACCGTTGCATCTTAATATCAGTATGACTCACGAAAGTTTAAATTATATTTATGTATTATTATATATTAATATCGTTGTCTGACTACCCGTAACACAAGCCTTCTTGAGCTTACTGCAGGACTTAGTCAATTTGTGTAAGAATGTCCTATAATATATTTATATACCCCTTTTTCCCATTTATCCCTGATAACAATAACAAGGACATTGACTTATAATATTTAATCTTGACGGATTAGGACATACAAAACCAGGTCAAATCTAGCACATAAATATAACTAATTGATTGACGACGCAAGCGCATACAAGACACGCCATCACGTCTCACACGACCATCCAAAATGACTTATCTGCCTTACAAACTCTAGGCACTTAATCCTTTTAGTCCTACGCTGTAACACATCTTAATTCGAAAAAGTCGTATGCTTATATGAGATTCAAAGTGAGATACGACGTGTAGTGCGTCTTGAGCTGTAAACCGTCTGTTATTTCGATAACGACGTATGTTTATATGAGTTTCATAGTGTGATATGACGTTTTGTAGTTAGTGATCAGTATTGGGGTTAAGCATGAGTGTTTAAACATGCTCGCATCTTCTGTTGCAACGAGTCCTCGTTCCGTTGGTCACGATTTGTGATTGTGTTTAGTAAAAGGTACCATTTTTCGATTGTGGATAAGACGCTAATGGCATAGAGATTCGTTTAGAAATGGACCTTATCAACAATGTACAAAGCGGTACCTTTTGCGAACCACGTTTATCCCGAGTTTATTGAATGATTATATTTATTATATACTTGTCACGTGATAAATATTATTTTAACTCGTGATGGCGTGAGGATTCAGTTATTGCATAAGTTTGTGTTATTAAGTTTATGCTCTGATGTCGAAAATCTTACAATATATTTTGACTACCGTGTATACATATTTTGGCACGTTTGGCTGTATTCGTATCTTTATGTTTGACACCAGTGTTTGATTGTTTTTTGGGTTCATAGGCCAGGGGGTACGTTACAGGTTAGCCTGACGTAATGTTCCCGCGGCGAAAAATTACCCTGTATATATTATTTATTACGTCTACTAGCTAATTGTGTATTTTATTTTTTTGTCTAATGTTGTATTCATGTGTTAATTAATGTATTTTTTATAAATTAGGATCAAAACATTATAAATTAGGGGTTTAAAACATAAAATTAATCTGACGCGGACGAAGTTGCGGGCGGAGCTTAGATATTCAATAATATTTATTATCAAGAAAGTATACAAAGACAATGACGACAAAAATAGTATTTTGTGAATCTCAAAAGGTATTTTTATTTTATTAGAATCAAACGTTCAATAACCTAACGCATGCAAATATGCCATTGTCCAAAAGTCCGAGAATTTCAATTTGAAATACCGAGAATATATAACTTTTACATAAAACATTGGAAAGAAATGCCTAATCGGGTATTCACAACAAGGTCTGTACGCTTTACCATGAGTTGTATGTAGCCACGAGTCGATAGCGAGAGCGCGATTCGAAAGTAGGTATATTCATTTCGCTCCCACCAGTGTGCGTACGAGTGAGTACTTGTGAGTAAAATAGACACACAAAGCAGGACAAAAACGTAAAAAATGTGGGTCAGAACAGCAGTAGGCAACGCGCATGTTACACTCCTGGAATCACAGGCGTCCACAGGCTACGGTGACCGCTTACCATCAGGCGGGCCGTATCCTTGTTTGTTACCATCGTAGTATATTAAAAAAAAATGATTCCTACCTTTTTCTATCGCACTATAAATCTAGTTTTGTTTTTCTTCTCGCGTGGAATTATTTTGTAAATATATAAAACTGTAGCGTAATACAGAAAGTCGGTAGAAACAAACCAAATAATCTCTTCCAGGCAAAATAACTGTCACACTATTACAGTGTTATTTTAAACGTCAAACTTCTATGAAACTATGACGTTTACAAGTTTCACAGTCTGCTCTCAAAATCTAGGAAACTTAGCATAATTGGACTTTATTCGGTAATTCGCCATATTCTGTAACATCGATAACTGGAATTGTCGAACAGTGGTCATTGCCTATTTCAGATTAATTTTGGTATGAGAATTCCGGCCATTGACCATGTGTGCAACACATGTGCGTATTATGTATAGTGACCTATGTATAATTCTATGGATGTACAAAAACAATGTCCGACATAAAGATATATTTAATGTTTAAATACACTTTTCAGGTACCCACGTAAGGCCCACTGTCCTATTCTTAGGACAACACAATTTAGGTATAATGACCCACCAGGTGATGCTTTTTCAAATTTAAATTAAAGCTTTATTTTAATAATCTTAAGTTTCAACATATGATGTCCTATTTCTAGGACACTGGGTCAATATTGCACTTGTACTAAAATAGATTGGGCCTTAGGAGGATATCGTGTACTTAATTAATCTCTTGCACTTAAGAGAAATTAACTTTATCCATGCGTACCTATTAAAGAGTAAAAAGAACACACAATAATGCCAAATCAGATCAACATTTCAAAATTCGAATGCAGTTTCTTAATCAAAAGTATGTCAATTCGGCCAACAACAGTAAGTTACATAAAGTTAGTAATATCTTGTAACAATGAACCCAGAAAATTGTTACCTGGTTTTACTCGATAGCGAAATACAAATAAACATACACCAGAGACCAATTAAAATAAAGACTGTGATCTCTATACAAAGTTGGCAGGCTGAGTCGTGGCATAAGCCTGGAGAACGCTCGGAAGAAGAAAATATAATTGGGCCAAAAAAAACGTGCAACGGTGTCTAGAACTCTCAGGTAGATTAGATACATACTATTTTCGAGAACTAGATGATGCGGTATTTGATTATATTCCTCACATTTACAAATCTGCATATCCCTGTTGGGTGCAGCAAATTAGTATTAGTAGCAGCGTCTCCAAAAATAACAAAACTCGACATTTTATCGAGATTGACAGTCTCCATTTACAAGTCTCTGAAAACACTTATATTGTTAGACGATGAGTGCTAATATTCAGGTTAAATATACAAGCACAGTGTGTAATTTTGGCTTAGTTGCGGTCATGTGTGGTTTATGTGTTTAATTGATAGCTCTTAATGTTTTAGAGGTTCGACAAAAACACCGAAGGTATTTTTATAATTACTTTCGGAGTTATTGTAATTTGCGAGAAAAACCCATAGAAACCATAAAAATGCAATATTTTTTTTCAGGTATATTATATGCAGATAAATAAAATATATTCTCATAAAAGAAGTTTCTAGCCATAGCTTTGCAAAAAAACTGCATAAAAACCACGTTAAATTAAGACACAATTAAGGTTTTTACCAAAATTGAAAACTATTTTTTGTGGGTCAGTGTCTTAATGGTCGCATTTATTTTTTTAATAGACTGAATTTACAGATAATAATATACTTGTATATTAAATGCCAGCTCATAAAAATGAAGGGGTGACGAAATATGAATTTTTAAAATTTTTGTTTAGGGTTGTCACTAACTTTTCTATGGAAATTTAATTATCATGTTCAGTCATATTCATTGATTCTGCTCATAAATAAGATCGATAATTTTGGTTTATTATATTACTTATATCATTCAACCACTCATAACTTTTTAAAACAAAAAAATAAAACAAAATCAGCACAATTTTCTGGTTTGTAATAGGGATTATTATGTATTATGTTTGACTCTTAAAAAATTGTGCTACGCAAAAAAAACGTTGGGTCATATCTTCGATGAAGGATATTTTGTAACAATTTGGCTACCAAATACGTCAAAAAATATGGCTGGTACAATACGGTTCATAAAATACTGATACATGATACATCCACCAATAAGAAACGCTAACTCTCTCTTCGTCTTTAAAAGCAAACTATTTCCACCTAGCCGATCTGTGTTATAGCTCACTTAACTTAACTTATCAATACCTAGTTTTATGCTCATTATATATATATATATATATTTTTTTGTCTATAATTTTCTGCACCGCACATTCTGTTGTATCTCGCTTCTGTCTTTATATGTTATGTATCGTTTTGTGTTTGTTTTTCGTGTCAATGGGTACACTGAAAATCAGCGTCGTAACACTATATGTGCTGCGACACATGCTGAGTGTTATACTTTTCAGAAACCACATGTAAAACTTAGTTTTCATTTCTGTTATTTTTAAGCGTATATTTTGTATTGTGTGTGTTTCGAATAAAGAATTCATTCATTCACATGGTGCGAAAATCATATAATCTATTTCCTTACCCATTGGGATGCTCTCAGAACAAGCCGGTGAGGTGAATCAAGGAACAAATTTTGGCGTTATAATCGAGAGCACCATTCACGCAAATTAGACCGTAAAACTACTGTCCTTGACTTGTTTCACCGAGCTTTAGAGTCTTCTGACCCTCTTTTGTCGACTATGTCAGTTGGCGATAAACAAAAAAACGAAAATATTCTGCCGTTCCAGACAAAGTTCTGCAACTTTTAAAACCCACAATGGATAACGTACTCATGACGACCCGTCACCACTAAAATATTCTGATGATACTTCTAGTGAATTCGAACGAGATACTGACGATAACGAAGATAACAACATTGTATTATCATCTGAAGAATTGTATTGTGATGATTGATGATGATTGATAATTTCATCTAAATCGGTTCAGCCGTCCTTGTGATCGAGCAACAAACATCCAAACTTACAAGCTTTTACATTTATAATCTTAATAGGATTTATTTTTGGCGTTAGTTTTGGACAACCCTATTTCCTTAGAAATTTCTCAAATATTTAGAAACGCTATATCTATCTACCCCTTTTATTGTCGTGTGTAATTTTTTAATACATAATAAACAACAATATTCTTCATATTTATGATGAAGAATAAAATGCGACCGACACAAGACTAAAATAAAAATCAATAAAAAGTGAAAATAAGAAAATCTTAAATAATTCATGTAATACTACAGTTACATTTCCTATTTTTTTTATACGCATAGATAATGCAATGTTACGTTACATAAGATGCTAACAAAAATAATATCAATTATATTTTAGGAGAACAAAATATATTAATTTTTCCTTAAGGTCATTGACCTTTCACAAAAAAAAACATTTCTCCAAAAGTATACCGAAATTTACCAAAGGATTTTTTAGCGATTGTTTGCCATATCAAGCTCTTTCGAATAAACACATAAACTACACGTGGCCGTAGCTGGGCCAAAATTACACACTGTGACAAGGTGTGAATGCAGTTGTCACTGACCTTTTGACACAGTTTCTTACACAACGTATAATAATATGTGTGTAACAAAATACCAGCCAATACACAGACTAAACAAGTAGCAAGGAAGGTACAATATCTAAATATACCTCTAAAATTAAATATACCTCGTAAAAGGTACCACTTTGGTGGTTGCCGATAAGGAACAAGTGCCATGAAATTAACCTTATTAAGAAGCAAAGTGGTACCTTTAACGTAAAAAAAAACACATATACCGGGTGGGATCCACACTAGGACCAATAAATTGAATCGTGTAATCTTTATACCTCACAACTTTACAATTTTATAAGAAAAATGGAAAAAATCTGTTTGCTATATGCTACCGGTGTTCAGAGAGGTCGTTGGTTCGAATCCCGCTCGACGCGGGGGAATTGTCTATTCTTCTTCCAATTATAAAATTGTAAATATCGTTCGCAGACGTCTCCGCTTAAAACAAAATTAATCTAATTTTAGTTCAACAAGTTTTAAAAATTATGTACTTTGTAGGTTTTCTCTTTTTCATAGAAACTAAATAGTATTTTCAATGTACGTTAACATCAGCCTAATTGACATATTATTAAAATGACAAAACTCGCAGTACATTGCGTCTTCTAATAAACATTACAGTGTAATAAATATTAAAACATGCGTTATTTTTAAAAGTCGCTTCAACAAACGTTGTTCAGTCTGGCTAGTTTTTTCTGCTCGTGTTATAGGGCCCACCCGGTATAGCTCAACCTATGTAATTTCTTTGCTTTTGCACACACAATACACAAATTGATTCTGTTTTGTTCTTATTTTGGTTTAGAAAAATAACTGGAAATAATACAGTGTAACATCAATTATGCGATAAGATATTTATTCTATTAAAGTTACACATTAAAAAAAATGTTTTTGCACGTAAGATAATATTTATTAATATAATACTGAAAGAGAAACACTATACATATACATAAACAACTTTTACTTTTTTTTTACATGTGTAATAAAGTAGGTAAACTAGAAAAATATATCTTTTGTGTATTTTTAACAAAAATACACAAAAAAGTAAGTAATTTAACATTTGTGAAATAAACAAAACAGTATAATAAGTGTAACAAGTAGAGCAAACTGCATACGTGTATCAAAAACCTAAATAAAAAAATAGTATGTATTTATTTATGTCAGTAGGTATTTCGTACCCCGAGGCAACTTTAACGAGGTCGCGAGACGCAGTATCAAATCAGCTGCTATTTCTAGGTTATGTTATTGTTATTTCATCGGAATTGAGCAAGCATTGGAGAAGTGAGCGCTAAATATGATTGTATAATAGTTTTATTGGCAATAGTGGTTTAGTGTCAGTTAAAATTTCGGTCGTTTTATAAAGGTTTATTGTAGTTTTTTACTAATATGATATGGTTAGGTATGAGTTTATTGTAACATTTAGACTTCCCGTCATCAGGTTGTTAAAAAGACGATACAGACGATACGATACCACGATAGATACATATTGAAATTGTCACACTCGCAATATTCGACATAGAGGTCGTTTTGACGTATCGTATAGTAATGGTCGACTATTTCAAAATAATGTCATGCCAAATCTATCTATCTACCATGAGTTGCTATAGATTTCGAACGATAGATTTCGACACGTTATCTACAGTTGCATCCTGCTTCCACACGCAAGTCCGAGCAAGATACACTGTGTGCTTACCATGAATTGTACGTGGCCGTGTTCGATAGTGACTGCGGCATTCGGGGATATGTCCGTCTCGCTCCTGCCAGAGCAATGGTAGGAGCGAGACGGACATACTTTCGAGCGCCGTAGTCGCTATTGAATACAGTTGCATGCAACTCATGGTAAGTACACTATACAGGGTGCAGGAGGTGACCCAACCAAATTCGTTTTAGAGGTTTGATAATAATTAGTAATGTTTTAGTGAAAACTAGTTTACGTACAAGCTACTATTTCTGTTCTAAACTTGTACATGCTTCATATTTAAATTATACTTATGAAAAACCGATTTCAATTCATTACTTAAGTACAGTAGGTTTTGGTTTAGAAGATACTTCAATGATTTCTATATAAGGCCATTAAGAGAGAACGTGTGTTACTGACAAGAAACATGTTTGTCTGTATGTACTAATTACTGAGCCCGCTAAACAAGATATCATACAAGTATGACAGGGTTTTAATGACACTAAATTACCTTGACATCGTAAAATGTTAGGTCCTTCTGACAAATGCATGTCAGATGAAATTAAAGTTGCTTTGAAGTATATGGGATATTCCACTGGTAAAGGTACCTTAATCACGTGTAGGAACATCGCAGTATCAGATTAGTGGAACTGGAACTACATTAATATAAGTGCAAGCGCTAAAGTTGCTTTGAAGTATGTGTGATATTCCACTAGGAAAGGTACATTAATCACGGTACGTCGCAGTATCAACATTAGTGAAACTTCGTTAATAATAGCGTAAGTGCCAACCGCCATGAAGTACCTTTAACTGTGGAACGTCACGTATACTATAGTCGGTAAAATGATGCAACAGTAGTGTAACTTGTATGTTTACAAAGTTACTGTCTTATTTCTGGCAATATTGGCTAAAA
Source organism: Lathronympha strigana (assembly GCA_949128165.1). Classification (NCBI taxonomy): domain Eukaryota; kingdom Metazoa; phylum Arthropoda; class Insecta; order Lepidoptera; family Tortricidae; genus Lathronympha; species Lathronympha strigana. Next base: position 6,467,883 of record OX421926.1, on the reverse strand, counting down.
ATTATGTAACTCGTGCTGCTTCTTTTAAAGCTAATGGTTAATTTATATTTTTTTTTCTTAAAACAAATAGAAATTAACATTCAGTTTTTTTGGTTAACTTTTTACGGGAGCACATTCTTGAATTGGTGACGGATCGGTGAAACCGAAAAAGAAGGTGACGCATTAAAACTTAGCTCTTTTTTAAAAGTTTGTCCGTTGCATAATAATTTTACTTTTTTTTGCATATGCATATAATTTATATTTATAATAAAAATAAAATTTCATTTTTTTTGTGTTTATAAAATGACAAATTTTATATTTCGCAATATAAGTTCATTCACCTAATCATGTTTAATATTTCCACTAAATGTTCATTACATATCTTATTTCCATATCATTTCTGATCACGTCATCAATACCACACTGTATACCCATAACTAACAAATTTATACAGACTACTACTTAAGATATCAGTGTAACAAACTTATAACACTAATGCCCACCTCTAAACCAAAGCAACAACCAAAAAAACCATATCGCTGTAATATGTAACAGTAATTGGCTGATTGTGAGCAATTTCGGTTCAACCTACTTTTGTTACGCAATTGGTATCGAGATGTTTTTATGGTTTCCGATACCACTTATTGGACTGGTTTTGGTATTTGTTTTATTATTAGGTTTGATAGGTTAATGATCGGTTTGTGGCTTAACATTTGTAATAACTCTACTCTAATGAGAGCATTTTGTAATCTTTATTTTACGTTTTTTCTCGTTGATATTTGGTTAGCCATTTAGAATCTCTTGCTTTTTTTCATGTAGTGTGCAATAAAGAGTATTTTATCTATCTATCTTTACTTGTTTAGGACTTTGTTATTCAATATGTTTTCAAAGCTAGTCATATTTCACCTTTGAATAAATGTTTTCATAAATTATTTCACCCTGTATACAGTGTATGTGTCAGTGTATCTGCCTGTTTTGTCTTTTGTACAGCAATAACTAAGTATTATGACATTTAATGACCCCATTAGTGTTAATAGTCTTCTTTTTATAACGTGTTTCGTTTGCCAAATCGTTGAAAAAGCCTAAACTTACGTTTAAGGTGATATTCGAGAGTTAACGGCATTGCCATGGTCGTATTGGAATCTGCCACGTTATCACAAGAAATGTGATCTTTCTTGAGAAACTGAGTGGACACATCGACAACACTGACGCAAGATTTAGCGCAAGTACTAGTTTTTTACGAAGCGCATCTGATCTTTTAACCCAGACGGCAAATTAAGCCTTATTCGGATTTGTCTGGTTTCCACACGTTTCCCTTTAAGTACAGCCATTCATACAAAAAACGTACATAAAGATCATTTTCAAATGCATCATAAACGTAACATTAAAAAAAACAGACCAACATCGACCTTAATTCATTCAAAATTAAACCATCCTATACATTTTTGAGAACAATGGTTTATATCTCACTATATGTCCTATTGTACTCCTAATAACGTTATATAACGCGAGGTCACTCTTATAAGAGTCTTATTACACTGTTGTGTGACTTTCGAATCCGATTCTTACTCAAATTACCTAATTTATGGGCACCGTTGCCTCAGGAGAATGTGTAGGATTTCATTGCATATCTACTTATTATGAACAAAATAAAACGTTTATATAGCTTTAATGTAGGTATAAATGTCACATATAAAGATTTTATGTATTAATGACGAATATGTAAGTTAACTATTATACATTGAAAGCCTAATAATTAAGTGCTGTTTACTGTGATGCTAACTGGATGTTGCTTTTAGTGAAAACACCCAATTTAAATAGAAAATTAAAATATAATTGTTCTTCTAAGAGTTATTTAAACAATGACATATGTAATACAATTTGTAAATACTTTTGAATTTAGATTTGAAACAGACAAATAAATAGTATAGAAATCCATGTGGGTTGAATCGTTAACAAGTGCAGTGTTTTTTAAAACGGTGTGCTGCAGTTGCAGCTCTTTTTTCTATAGTCTCGTTTAGGACGTGAGGTTTCGTTAAGTGCCAACTGCCTATAAGGTTTTAACAGTGTTGGTAGTTTGTTCGATTTTTATTTATAATCATCAATGCAAAATTGTTCGCTAGTCATTCAGAGTCCTTTTTTGAAGTTTTTGTTCTGCTTGTGTCTATTTCTTTTATAAATCAATGGATAATCAAGTATAAATATTTCACGTCGTATTACAACAAAGAATGAATGAATGAAACAAGTAACGGTCACACGCTTTTAGTTTCCGGTTTCCTATAACCTTAACCATTAGAGTCAAACCACGTTATCTGTTTCAAGCAAATTAACTGTCAAACTTCGAAGTGTTATTTTAAACATCAAAATTCTGTGAAATTATGATTTACTTAACACTTTCACATTCTATGCTATCAAAACTACGGAAACCTAGCTTAGATGGACTTTACACTCATATAAATTAAACACTATCCCGTTTTGAGTCCTTTTCAGCACTCGTTTTAAAGGGCGGGAACCGTTCTAAAGTGTTTAATTTCAATGAATAACAATCGCGGAAACAAAAGACAATATTATCTACACTCACTGTTTTATTTTATTTATGTCATTTAATGAATTGTAGTTTTGTTTTCTAACGTTATATAATTTATTTAAATATAAATTGTACAAGCTATTAATCTTGAAGATTGAAATATTTTTTTCTTACATTAAATTGCAATTGTTAAAGTGGTCACCTTCGCGGCTCGGGCATCACTCACTTTTTTCTACTATTATAATTTTTATTTCATTTTATTATCTATTTGTTTCTGTTTATCTAATTACCATCGTCATTTCTGCCATACGACATCCTACCCTCGGCATAGGCCTTCTCAATATAGCCAGATTTCTTAAAAATCTTATTATATTTAAGTAGGTTAACCGACTTAAATCCTAAACAGCCTATATTTCGTACTTTTGGCAATTTAAAAGAATGTGACCAGGTTGATGGACCAATGACAGATACGAAATTTTATAACCTAATTGGCCAAATCAACAAGTCACTTGTTTTTTTATTAAACATTAGGTTTCCCCATTACCTAGTGGATAAATGCGTTTTTACCCGCTCGTTTTAAAGGATAAAAGAAGGCTTTTCTAGTTAGGTGAAAAAGTTCTTTAAGGCCCTTTTGTACTACTGCACTGTCTTTGTTTAAGAAAATCCTATTACCTTAGCTTTTTGTGTAGCATTCAAATCATGTGCCATTGTGCATAACGCTCTCATACAAACAATGGGTAGGTCATTGCATGTAGCTCGTTATTGCAGAATTTATAGCTTCTGGGCTACGTTTTGTACATTTAAGGCAGAGGTAAAAACATACCTAAAAATCTCTGGCATGTTAAATTACGTACCAAGTTGACATGGTACTTTGATAATTATTCAAATACGATCTAATCACTTTAGAACGGATTAATCGCGTGAACACCATGACCCTACGCTTCGAGCATCAAATACAGACTGTCAGTCAAATTAAGTAAGTACTTACCGTAAAATTGTCACTATTTGCGGGGGGAAACGTGCACACAAACGCACTCTCACTCATTACGTACAAAAACCAATCTGTAACTACACTAACACAGAAAATGATACAACTACACTAACAAATCTTGCACACTTCGATCTATTTTTGTTTACGGACTAATCACAACAAAAAAAAAAATACAATTATGTCGGAGGGGTGCTGACATGCAGTAAGTGTAGTCGCACATTTACTGCCAAAATAGGCTACGTCTGCCACCTGAGAGCTCACGATCGTCGCTCTCACTAGCAGCTATCCAGTCGCCATGGTCGAAACCGGCCAGGACAAGATGATGATGAATCACAACAGACTCGCGTATGCCCATTTGGGCATGTACTTCGGTAACAACGATACCTCACACTACATGGTTGAAACTTTAAAAATAAACACCCCACTTTATGTGTATGGGTACCCTCAAAATAAGAAAAATCTAATTTTTATTCTGCCACTTTGTCGGCATGACTGATATCAAATCAAATCAAATCAAATCAAATATATTCATAAGATTTTTCTATTACTAACGGCCGCTGAGCTATGCCCCAGACGGACGGACAGATAGAAATGGCGTATAAGGGTTCCAAGTTGACTACGGAACCCTAAAAAAGTGTCCCAAGACTTTTTTCCAATTCAGTTACCTACCGATTTTTCATACAATCTGTATGGCGGTAACGAAATGGAAGGTTCGGAAATTGTATGAACATTTCGGGATTTTTTTTTCTCCCATTACGATCAGAAGAGCTTGTGGGGGGGGAGGACTACTTTACATAAAATGGCTCAGTTACGAGTAAAGTGATTTATATTATGCTAACTACAGTGTTGCTAATTTACATGTTATATTTAATCTATAATACAGACTTACAAATGAGCTGGCCAACCTTATTATCTTTAGCTTACCGCAAAAATAACCTTTCATTATCAACTCGTGGAAAATCTTGGAATTCAGTGCAACAATCTGCTTCACAAAAATCTACACATATTTATCCTTATTCCTACGGAATAAAGTGCAAATTTGTGTACATATTAACGAGCAGCTGTCTGTCCGGTTGTACAAGGCTGTTGAACGAAGGCCGACTGGTGACAAAATAGATTGTGGGCTTTAGCTATTGATTTAATATTAACTGCTTACACAACGAGTCCGACTAAGCTAAGTGACCATAGATTTAAAAGCAGACTGTAAAAGTGATGAGTAAACGTCATAATATCGTAGAAGAAGGGTTAAGATGATTGATATCATCTTAACCCTGTGAAAACGAGTGCTGTAAAGGGCTCGAAACGTAGGATCATAGTGTTAATAAACGCGATTAATCCGTTCTAAAGTGTTTAATTTCAAAACAATCAAGCTTCTACGATATTATACCAATCATGGTATTTGATTGTTTTGTTTAAATTTTAAAACCGCAAACTTTAGTGTTATTTTAAACTTTAAAATAACACTTTAAAGTTTGGGGACTCCCGTTTGATACTCAAGATGGGGAAGATGTCTCCAGAATAGATTTTTCTGTTTAACGTGGCGGTGAACTAACGAACAAGTGCGCTGCTAATGAAGAATTACTCTTGAAGCGCATCTTAAGAGCGTTCTCGCCCTAGCGCGCTTCCCAAGTTTAGGTATTTCTCCGCATCGACCACGTGGCCAGACGCGCGCAATGCTAGACATCGACGAGCGCCGCGCGTGCGACGGGTATACTATAGCGCGCTCAAGCTGTGCATTTTACCTTGATACTTAAATCAGATAAACTTACGTTACTTTGATTAGTAATCATTGTTTACAGTATTCTGCGTAAAATTGAGTTTGCAGTTTATAACTTTGATACTTGTAGTCCTGTACTAACTGAATTTAGTACTAACTATGTAATTAAAATTATTTTCCTATGTACTTATTTCCTTTGATAATAATAATCAACTTTCCTTAATAATGCCTACTTATTTTGTTGCTATTTTAGTACTGAGTTTCTATTAATAATAGTTTTCATTTCACGTTAACGTTCGATGGTATCAATTCTAATGAAGCGCCAAAAATATGTATACACTACCTTAATATTGAGAAAATAAGATTGTGTACGTATATAATAATATATTTCTGGTAGTACATTTTTATAGATGTTATTAGATTTGACTGTACAAATGCGCAAAGTTGTTGTCAAGCTCTCGTGTTAATATTGCGAATTGAGACCCGACCCGACCAAGCGAAAGCTTTAAAAATTTAAATCTTGAGAATCTTGGTTTTAAGGTATGAGAGTTAGACAAACTTTACTGCGAAGTGAAACACAACATTTCTCATCACATTAGTCAGGAAATTGTTAATGATCGTTATTTCCAAGTTAATTTCTATTTCTTTTTATTTTTATATTATAAGTGCATATAGAACAAAACACTTAAATATTCCGAAATATTTTTTCCGATTTTCATAATCCCAATTTTTATAATTCTGAATTTTTATAAATCCTATACATCAAATTTCCGTATTTCACATTCTCAATATTAAAAATCCGATAGCGACTTGAACGAATACAAAAAAATCCAATTTTTTATATTCCGAAAATAATTTATCCGAATTCAAAATTCCGAAAACATAATATTCTTTCGGAATTACGGTGGTTCGGTAACTTCGTAATTTTGGAGATTCGGAGTTATGGAAATCAGAAAAAAAACTCGCCAGCATTCGATGGGGCCAGGCGGCCTTGTTCCCGCGTAAGCTGTGGATCAGAGTTCGATCCTCGGCTTAAGCTTCCGATGTTGTTGATTTTTTTCTTTAGTTTTATGACATCTATTTCAATTTATAACATGACAATATGTTTATGGTCGTTGTTAATCCATAGTTGTCACCACCCACGTAGACAATGACAAACCATGATTAGCAAACTGGCTTCAACCTACAAAAAATACAGCAAATCAACGTGCCATGTTTTTTTTTTACCCATATAGAGGGATTTCGTAATAATAACATAGTGGTTCCGAACCTACTATGGTACATCACTACTCATAGCAATACTTACTTCAACATTATAAATGCGTAACATTACTTTTAAGCTTCCCAAGCTTTTGCCAAGTTCTCAAACACGGTAAGTATAGTGTAAACCGGTACTTAGTCTCCAGGTTTTAATTACCAGCTAGTCTACTTGTGTTCAACCAGACAATGCATTTGATTTCAAACATGGTACGTATAGTGTAGGCCGTTACATAGTTCCTGGCCTAGCCATCTAGTTACGTATCCAGGTCTTTGTCACCACCCGGTCTACGAGTGCTCACCAAGACAATGCATTTGAGCTCAAACACGGTGCATCTAAGGTAAGCCGTTACATAGTTCCTGACCCAATATTCTGGTTACGTTTCCAGGTCTTAATTACCAGCTGGTCTACTTGTGCTCAGCAAGACAATGCATTTAAGCTCAAACACGGTACGTATAGTGTAAGCTGTTACATAGTTGCTGGGCCAAACTTCTGATTACGTCTCCAGATCTTTGTCACCAGCCGGTCTACGAGTGCTCACCAAGACAATGCATTTGAGCTCACACACGATGCATCTAAGGTAAGCCGTTACATAGTTCCTGACCCAATATTCTGGTTACGTTCCCAGGTCTTAATTACCAGCTGGTCTACTTGTGCTCAGCAAGACAATGCATTTAAGCTCAAACACGGTACGTATATTGTAAGCTGTTACATAGTTTCTGGCTCAAACTTCTGGTTACGTCTCCAGATCTTTGTCACCAGCCGGTCTACGAGTGCTCACCAAGACAATGCATTTGAGCTCAAACACGATGCATCTAAGGTAAACCGTTACATAGTTCCTGACCCAATATTCTGGTTACGTTTCCAGGTCTTAATTACCAGCTGGTCTACTTGTGCTCAGCAAGACAATGCATTTAAGCTAAAACACGGTGCGTATTGTGTAAGCCGTTACATAGTTCCTGACCTAGCCTTCTGGTTACGTATCCAGGTCTTTGACACCTGGTCTTCAAGTGCCGCGACAAGTCTTATGTGAACGGTTACAGAATCAGCACTGTCTTCTGATTACATCACCTAGTCCTAATCAGCAATTACTAGCTGTTTTTAACGGCGGTTTCCAGGTCTTACCAACAACTTACTACGAAAACATCACGTCCTGGTCACCAGCTGATGATTATTAAAAAAAAATACTATAGCTAATATATAAACAACAATTAAATCATCAACACAAATAGAAATCGAACTTATCAAGTATCTTGATCGGTTGGTCGCGGTATCACGGTCTATCTTATCTTTTTAGATATGTCTTTCTCTTTTTAATCATCTCTTTCTCTTTCTCGCAAACTTCACTCGTAAAAAGAAGGCCCGCGGAGCAAAGCGATACGTCCACTCTCTAGAAGGCATGGGGCTAGACTGACGAGCACGCGCCGCTCGCAATCTTATAAACGGGGTTTTGATAAAAAATCTAAATAAATATTATTTCGTTGTTTTTGACACTTTTTTTTATTAAATGGAGTAACCAACGAGTTATAGTCTCATAAAAATGACAATCTGAACCATTTACTGCGAAAGTATAATACTAAAACACGCCGTGAATTTTGCAAAAATTGCGTAGTTTTCATCAGTAAGTTTAGTTAAACAGAATCTGAAATTTACTGGTTTTGCACAATACAAAAGTTAGATAGTGTAATGTTCTTTCGTAAACCAGTTTTGTTTTGTATAAGATCATTACAGTGTAGGAATAGAGTGACGTATAAGACAACATGTTTCGGCAAATTTCAACAACGGCCGCGAAAGAATTGGCTAGAATTGCATATAATTATCTAAAACTTGTAAATGTAGACAATACAAAATTTGGCTTATGAGTTGTTTATTATGTACATATAAATATTTTGATCTAAAAGTCTAACAATCACATAGTACATCGAGCCCGAAAACCGCGTAAATCATTGATTTCGCGCTTTTGTGGTATAAACGCTCTTAATAAAGAAATAAACAAATATTACAGGACATTCGTACACAAATTGACTAAGTCCCGCAGTAAGCTCAAGAAGGCTTGTGTTACGGGTACTCAGACAGCGATATATATTATATACAAATACATACTCGTAGAAAACATCCATGACTCAGGAACAAATATCTGTGTTCATCACAAAAATAAATGCCCTTACCGATATTCGAACCCAGGACCATCGGCTTAGCAGACAGAGTCACTACCAACTAAGCCAACCGGTCGTCAAATAGTCGGTCGTCGGATTATTTAACATGGGATATCATAGCTAACCTTGGGTTAGCCAACTAAAGGATGACTCACGCCAATCCGATCTGATCCGGGACAATCTGTCTATTTCTATAGAAAAAATCATGCTACAGCTCGGAGCCCTCAGATGTCTGACGTTTTTTATAAAAACTCACAGATCGTCCCGGATCGGAACAGATCGAATTAGTGTCACTCATCCTTAAACCAGAGTTAAGCGGATGGCGCAAGTGGCGCTAAGTGAATTGCTATTTAAATCTGAGACCTTGAAAACCTAAGAAATAGACTATTAACGCGAGCTTATTGGATCATGGATATGCTGATTGTATTCATGATTTCAACACATTTAACACTATCCTTTTATTTAAATCGGATGCCACTGGTCAAGTGACCTTTCGTTGGCATTTCGCAACTGGTTTATATTTATGTAAAATGCTCGGATAAATGCAGATTCTCAGATATGTAGGTAGTTAAAGAAAATATACAATTTAAAGTGTTGATAGCTTAGCATACAGCTAGGCTTTTAATTTTCAAGGGTTCCAATACCGTCCTATCATCAGCAACGTGCATATGACAACCCTGGAGTTACAGGCGTCAGGCTGCGGTGACCGCTTTCCAGCAGGTGGGCTGTATGCTTGTTGTTGCTTGCCACCGACGTGGTATTCGAAAATTTATACCTATTTTTTATAGGTAAAAAGATTTATTACGTATTTGACGAAACTCTACTACTATTTAAGTCTAGGTACTTATATGCAAATACATATTTTGATAATTTTGGTACCCTTAAGGTAAAAGAAGTTTCTTTAAGGAAAACCCAAAGTTATACAATAGGTGTGTATAAAGAAGGACAAAACGTCACATAACGGGATAACGCAGTCAATGAACCTCCAACTGGTGACAAGCATTATTTTTAAGCCGAATCTTCTGCGAAAATACCAAATTTCTTAGAAAAAAAACCACCCAAATTTGAGTCGGACGGGCCCATCGAGGGTTCCGCACAAAGGATGCTGGGCCATTTATGACCGGTACATCAAAACACTGGTGGCACGGAACTCTCAGTGTGTGGAAAATATACGGTATTCGGATTTTTTTCTGTTCTTGAGGTACAAGTCCTTGCTTCCCCAGATGGGCTCTGCTCCAGATTTGAGCGAGACGACATTCGTTGTTCGACACTAAACGATATGCATCCGCTGTGCCCATACCTCTCTTAATTAGTAGTTAGTTATTATTGTAACATATTGACACTATCAATAATGATGTAACTCGTTTTTATTATATTTCGATATTTATTGCCTCAATTTTATTGCAAATTTATTAATTGGCATTTTAGTTAATTGTACCTAGACAATTAATTGAGGATGTCCAAATCGAGAATACCGGTTTTGTTTAGCTATAAAGATGAATTTAGAGTTAATGATACATTTTCTAGACTATTTAGCGATTTCCGGAATCATTATTAAGTGCAAATTAGTGGATTGATGGAAACCTGTAATTTGTTTACTTATTAATGGAGAGGGTGTAAAAAAATTGTGATCAATATCGGCGCCTGATAAGAAAAAAATGTTTACAATTATGAAGCACGATCAAATCATTTATTAAATGTAATAAATGCTTTGATTCATATTTTATTTGTTTTTTAAGTAGGCACACTACTATATATAAATTATAAATTGAAAGAGATGTCATATACTACAGAAAAAGTGACCAAGGCCCCCGGTGAACAGGGTTTGATCCCAGCCCTGCTCACCGGGGGCCTTGGTCACTTTTTTCTGTAGTATATGACATCTCTTTCAATTTATAAAAATGTTTACGATTTTTTTAAGAGGCATGTTGTCCCGAAAGGCTACACCTAAATACAAAAAAAAACTATTTTTTTCTTATCAGTCTACGATAATGATCACGCATTTGTATTACACCATGTATAGACCGATATTGTAGGTACCTACATTTGAATAAAACATATATGCATTTGACTATACCTGTTCCAGGCTAGAACTTTAGGAACAGTCTAATGACAAATATATGAATACAGCTAAAGTGCCAAAAATATGTATTCACGACCTTAATGTTCTGACAATAAAATCCTGTATATTTTGGCACTTTGGCTGCATTTATTTCATATCTTTGTAGTTGACTGTATATTGGTAGAAACGAAATGTAACTTTTAGCTTTATAAGCGAAAAAAGGTAGTAGGTATAAAAAAAATGTTTATTTCAGATCTACTAATCCATATTGTTATTAGTAGCCGTAATTAAGTAATATGATTTGGATGTTGAGATTTAATTGTATGCCAAATATAATATATTTTCATACTTTATTTAGGCTTGAAATTTTTGGAGGTGTAGCTCCAGTGATGGACAAAGACCCAATAATGGACATTTTATGCAACTTATTTTTGCAACGAACAATATAAAGCCAAAAACTTTTGTAGTGTAGAACAAAGTGATCATCACTCCTGCTTAAACTGTCCAACATTAGCACCATTACAGTAACGTCTTTGTCTGAACATAGATTACATTTGCCCGAGTTTTGATCGATAATCTACTAAATAGGCCTCACGCGGTAAAAGTGTGTGACGTAACGCGACCTCGACTCGATTCGCTATCGATACAAACGTAATCGATAGCTTTCCAATCACATCTACTGTTAGTATGCTAGATTTATATTACTTCAGTGGCATACAAAGTGTATTGCCTACGTTGTGGTAAGCGGTTAGTAAAGCTTAGAACTTTTCAGGTGTAACATACGCGTTTCTGGAGAAACTTGTATCCTTTTTCTGAAGACTATAAAATCGTTAAATATTGCGCTTTGAGTATATAACACAGTGGATTATGATATTTATAATTTGTTTTGGTTTTAATTATCTGCGATAGTGTCTTACTACTATTGGGCAAAGATCTTGTTATTTCTGGTTTAAGGAACTTACTAAACTTACTATATTTAAATACATTGAAATATGTTAAATATTTTATAAAATACACTTATTTAAACTTTCAAGATTTTCACACATCTTTCGTCTTTCTTCGGGACCACGGGGGCAATGTCGCCCTTAAAACGTCGAGATTAGTTTTCAATGTTTGACGTGATTAAACCACGTTGTAGTAAATTAATAATTTTGTAAACATTATTGCAAGTTGACACCGATTGCATGCGTAGTGCAATCCACACAATCTTATTACTAGATTCATAAATGAAAAAAAAAGACTTACCAATAGTCCTCTCCAACGTAAAAAAGTCAATGTATTCCGTATCACTTCACTAGCACTAGCACTTCACATCCTCTGCTCACTAGAAATCATCCAAAATAGTAATCATAATAATAAAACAGGATAAATATAGCTACAGCGTATAATGCGAATTTTATGTATATGTAGAAAAAGTCCCTGAGAAATTCCCAGACTTTTTGGGTTACACCCTTTTCCCGTGGCGCGCTCTCTTGCATTTAATATTACTTTGCCAATTAACCTGCGAACAAGGACAGAAAGTGCAATTTAGTGACTGTTCAAATTAACAAAGTGACTGTTCATAAGAGTAGTTAAGTGACTGTTTGTAAGATTAAAGTGACTATTCAGATAGCTTAAGTGATTTTTCTTAAGAAAGCGAGTGACTGTTATGATTAGTTAATTGACTGTTCAAATATTTAAATGACTGATTAAATTAAATATCTAAGTCACTGTTCTAACTTTCAAATGGCTGTTGAAATTGATTACTTAACCTTGACCTTACCATATGTATCTAGTGACATTTCAAATGTTTAATGACTGTTTAATTTGCATATAAAAAAGAGCGCTTATAAAGTCAAAAAAATAATAAATTCAATCAGTCATATCATAAATAGGAATGCTTAAAATGAATATTCAAGATATCCAGTACGTTTTTTTTTTAAATCCTTATCCGTATTCTAGAAAGTAAATGTGAAGGTCCTTCTAAACAACTTAAATAATTATAGTCTAATAAACTAAGTCAGATAGTAGATTTTTATTTAAACTTTAATGTTTTTTTAAGTGAAGTAAAGGGAGACAAAATATATACATATGAAAAAAAAATTGCCTTTTCCATAGAAAACGATAATATAATGAAAATGGATCAAAAACTTTCCGGTGTTCAGGTCTTACTTGCGGTCAATAGAAAAGGAGAACCCTTTTATGTGGATAAGGGTTCAATAAAAAAAAACCTTATATCCCTTAAATTTTGGGTAGTCAACAGGATAGACTTTTTTCGTCAATTTTTGTCGTAATTTCCGGGTTGATATAATATTATTAATAGTTATTCAAAATTACCTATTTATTCACCTTGTAGATTATGATAACGACTGAAAAGAATCTTGTATTTTGAGATTGGTAAATAAGAAACAACTGCAGGTTTTATTATAATTTTGATTTAGAGAGACATACGCCTGAAGTGATTTTGAATCCCAAACTATTATACTTTATATTATAAATTCACTACCTAGGTAAGAAGTTATGAATAGTAATATAGTTATAAACTGGATTTTATTAGTACCTACTACGATTATGGTACCAGTAAAGGACAATGCCCAATGATGTACAATAAGCCTTACTATAATAACATTAGTAGTCTATAGTCTATTTAGCGGTAATTAATTAAAAACCATATGACATTTGAGTACAAACTGACATGTCCATTATTGGTGCCGGTCAGCTTAAAGTGTCCAACACTGGTGCACCTTATATATATAATGTGTATAATAACAATAAAATATGTCCATAAATAATAACAATAAAATAGCTTCACGTGATTAAAATCGTTTATGTATATATGCATATGTAACAACACTCGTCATTATATTCGGCGTGAAATTGGAAATAACCTCGAAGCAAGGCCATCGAGTGATGACGTCACTATAAACAGTTGCCTATCTAAATTACGAATATTGAACTTAAAAATTATATTGCATTTTGCTGGCCATATACGTTAGTGCATATCTGCCGGGTCTGCACATTAATGTATGGGAAATTTGTCTGGCGGATGCCCGGACATACCCACTGTGGAGATCTGACAGACTGCCCGAACGAATATGGCCGGCTATTTACTTTGACATCTACATGGTACGCAAAACCCAGCTATATACGTTCCGTCCACTGGGTATCCGCTGGCCATCTCTATCATACATTAACTGGAAGATCCGGCGGATATGTCCGAATGTATATAGCCGGCTTTAGCGGGTTTTAGCGGGTCATTTTAATGACCCCTCTTTCTAAGCTAGATCTCAATGAGGTTTACCGCGACTCGATTTTACGCTAGGGGCGCTAGTGGAACATTTCAAACGTCACTTTGACAATTCTCTCATACTGACACAGGACCCACGCATGAGTGGCGCCGCCTAGTGCGAGACAATACGGTAGCTCCCGTTGTGTTTGATAAAATAGCAAAAATAATAAAGTAATGACGCAAAAGTTCGTATTTGCTCATAACATCCGAATGTTATACAACGCTATCTTTACTTGCCTTCAGAAAATATAAACCTAAACTTATTTCTGTCATCCATTTAACTTTCTTAAGTTAAACAAAACTATTTTTCTGCTATTATGGGCATTGTAAAGCAGAGTGCTCACTTGCAACAACAATTTTTTATCTGTCTTATTTATAGTAAAAGTACCTACGACTTTGTCGACAGTTGATAATATTAATTTTTAAATTAATACTTATGCCATTAGCACCTTATCGGACAAAGATGTACCTTTTGCTTAATATAAGCACATTATTATGTCGCATACAAGACACAATAACTATGAAACATGCAAGATAATGTAAATGTTCTTATAAGACAGCAGATATTCAATAAACCTGTCATCTTACACAGAAAACCATATTTTCTAAGTGGATCCACATAAAGAATAACTTTCTGATCCATTTTTTTTTCTAAGTTCCCCCTACTTTTTATGTAATTTATACTCAGAATCGCGAGATCTTTCAATCCTAATAGGAGAAAAAACTGTCCCAAGGTTTTTTAAGGTAAAAAGATGGTCAGAGTTTGTATGGCGGAAACGGAATGGAAAATTCGGTAAATGTATGGAAAATTTCGTCAATTTTTTTTCTATTATTAGAATCGAAACCTATGTTAAAAAAAGATGGGGGGGACAACTTTGAAAAAATTGCCCTTCAAGTTGTGAAAAAAAATTACTACTTTCTACATTCATTTGTTTATTTGCCTCTTTATCACAATATTTAAAAGTGATAGAGCCAAATAGATAGGTAGATGTTTAGATTGTGTGCCTATCGGACATTTTCGCAAGTGTGAACTCTGCTTTAGAGTGTTACGACAAAATTACACATTTATAGTGCGACTAAATTGGATACGATGTTACTAAAGAATCGTTGCAACCGTAATTTACTTTTTATTTTTGTTTTGTTTATTGCAAATAATTTCTTGCTTATAGGTTTTAATTGTTTTTTGATCCCGTCATATCATCATCATCATTTCAGCCGAAAGACGTCCACTGCTGGACATAGGCCTCCCCCAAAGATTTCCACAATGACCGGTCCTGCGCCACCCGCATCCAGCGGACTCCTGCGACCTTCACCAGGTCATCAGTCCACCTTGCGGGGGGCCTACCCACGCTGCGCCTTCCAGTACGCGGTCGCCACTCGAGATCCTTTCCACCCCAACGGCCATCGGTTCTACATGCAATATGCCCCGCCTACTACCACTTAAGTTTAGCGATTCGGAGAGCTATATCGGTTACTTTGGTTCTGCTGCGGATGGTCTCATTTCTGATACGATCTCGCAGAGAGACTCCTAGCATAGCTCTCTCCATTGCCCTTTGGGTGACTTTGAGCCTTCTTATGAGGCCCATTGTAAGCGACCACGTTTCAGTACCGTATTTGATCCCGTAACCTAAACTAATTACCTGATTGTTTCTTGTCGTGTAACTAAAAAATGTGTCATATTATTGGGAGCAATTTGGCTTTAGATTTCAACTTAAATGGTCAAAAATATTAGCTATACTTAGCAACTTTGTTTTATTTATATAATTGCGTCGCTCTTACTCCTAATTATTGATTGATTGATCCTCTAGGTCCACGGGGTTCCAGCGCACATAATTTTTTTTTGTAGAAATCGCAAAACTTCTGGTTGATATAACTGGTGACTAGATTTAAGTTAGCTTGTAAATTAGTATACTTATACATTTTATGAGTTTAATTTTGAAAAAAAAAAATATTGATTTGATTTTATGTTATTATTTCTCTTCATTCAATTTATTAATGTCGTTTCGCCAACCAACGTTTGGGTTACATTTTAAAAAAGTCTGGAAGGTATTGAATATTCTTAACTTAGAAAGAAAGGAAAACTGGAAAACTTCATGATCTTGGGGGGGACTCGAACCTTTGGGTGAGATTCGTGACCACAGGTGTAGTCTCGGTAGCTCAGTTGGCAGAGCGATGGGCGTGTGTCCCAGAGTCACGGGTTTATTTCATTCTAATTTAAGAATGTATTCAGCATTTTTTGCACACGTTTCTGCTTTAAAAAACATACATTCTTAACTGTCAAAGCATTCTGTATACAATTACATTAAATCTAACTTTTAAATGAATAAAAAATAACATCACCCAATTATGGACATAAACAACACCAGTAATGGACACTAATTTTTGTGCAAAAATTTACACTACTGCGGTACTACCTTAAAATATGGTCAAAGGTGCCCACCGTTAGTAGTTCGCCTAAAGGGTAATTTGCTTTTTTTTTTAAATAAAATAAATAAAAATAAATAACATAAAACCACAACATAAAAAAAATCAAATGCTGGATTTATGCCTAATGGCATTTTTTACCAGTCAACTTTAATAGAGCAAAAATGATGCAATAATAGAATAAAAAATATAAAATCTAAAAACACTATAGGTAATGATGTCATTTTGTGATTATTTTTAATTTGTTTATTTTGTTGGAGGTATATTATGTAGCCAATAAATATATTTTGTGATTAATATTATTACTTCACATATCATATTATTTTACTAAGTTATTTAAGTTATTTACTGCCAACTTTTCAAGCCTAAAGTACCTATACTATTTATTAAGTCTATAATACAAGTATTTTGAGGGTATAGTTTCTATTGATATTGTAAGTGACCAATAAGTAAGTGGGTATATTTTTAATATTAGGCATTAGAATCACTATATAGAACTACCAAAATCAGGGAATCTATCGAAAGCCAATTTAATTTAAATATAATACATTTCATTCAGTTACTAGAATTTTGCCAAAAACGCAAGTTTAAACATACAGAGTAGTAATTTATCAAAATTATTATTAAGAATATGCACCGTATGAGTGCAATAAACTTTCAGTACTTAAGTAAATAAGTTAAAATTACTAGTGCTCGACACTATCTATAGTGTCTATACCAGTATTCACTTTCGGGATTTTTCGATATTAGAATTTAAACCTCTTTGACATAAAGTGCCCATATCGAATACTGGTGCAGCGTCGGGCAATGGCAAATAATTTTACCTTAATTATTAATTAAAAGTGTTCATTAGATACTAAATTATTACACTTATCAAAAATACCAGTTATTAAAGTGACATAACTTCTCAAAAGTAAAGTATAAAATCTAGCAAGAATACCTTTGAATGCAATACTTAAACGCTTTCTATATTATAAATTTGTTATGTAGTAGGTATTTACTAGAACTTTACCATAAATATTTCCAAAATACAAACAGTATAGAAACTAATATGCACCTTTTGCACTAAACACGCGACACGGGTACTTTCGAAGCGGCGCGGGCGCAACTGTGCGCGCAGGCGCGAGTGGGGGACCACGGTGACCACGAGGTGGGGAAGGAAAGGACATTGTGTTGTCGCGTGTCTGTTAGAAGGTATGTTTAAATATAGTCAAAACTCGTTATCCAAGCAAATTAACAAACTTTAAAATGCTATTTGGACCGTCAAACTTCTGCAGAATTATGACGTATATTTGACACTTTTACAGTCTGTGCTATCAAAATCTATGAAACTTAGGGGGGGGGGGGGGGTAAAAGTTGTCAAAAATATATGATTACATTTTTTGCCGGACCAAGCATCGAAGTTTGAAAATTTGGTGCCCACGAGGTGGGAAAGGAAAGGACATGGATACTGTGTTCCGTAGCTGTTAGAAAGTATGGTTAACTAGATTTACATAGGCTTGCGCTGCAGCCTTGTTGTCTGGTTTTAAATGGCAAATTAGCAATAGGATAGGATTTAAATAAATAAATATTGTGGGACAATCATACACAAATCGACCTAGTCCCACGGTAAACTCAATAAGGCTTGTGTTGTGGGTACTAGACGATGACATAAATACATAGAAAACATCCATAATTCAGGAACAAACATTCGTGATTAACACACAACAAATAAATGCCCTGACCAGGAATTGAACCCGGGACATCCTGCTTCGTAGGCAGGGTCACTACCGACTAGGCTAGGAAGCCATTTGATAGTAACATTGCGTTTTGGCATTAATTTAGGCGTGATATTTAATTTAAATAGTACCCGAACACGAATAAGCATGAGCTAGTTTAATGATGGCACATATTTCATATATTTGTAGCTAAACGGTTAGCGGCAAAATTAGCATATTGTTTACTGAAAAAAAAAGTGTTTGAACGGCTGGCCATATTTTTTATGCATTGCACTGATTAAAGTTTATAATCTGTGCATAATCTAAAAGATGTTATCAGAAATAACATAAGTATTTTTTTTTTGTTTAATAGGAAAACTTACAGCTAACAAGAAACAGTGACATACGCACAGAAAGGCAATTACAAGTTTCCGCAGATAGACTATGTCATGACTTTACTGGCTACAGCACAGTTATATTAAACTTGCATGTCTAATTACAATGGGCAGAGGGTATCATTTTGTACAATTTGTGGTTGAAACACTAGGTCCATGGGGTCCCAGTGCACGCAAGTTTTTTGTAGAAATCGCGAAACGTCTGGTTGATGTAACTGGTGACCGAAGAGCTCGTGGCTTCTACGCACAACGTATGAGAATTGGGATGCAAGTGATACAACGAGGAAATGCCGCCAGCATCCTAGGTACAATGCCTCAAGGACCTTTTTTAGATTTAAGGTAGGTAGAGGTAGGAAGCTAGGTAAATTACTCTTACTGTATATATTTTGAAACTAAATGTTTTATCAATTAAAATGTGAAACGAAATACAATTAATAAATAATGATATTAACAAATTTTCCATTTCACGAAATTTCAAAATTAACGAATATTGCAAGCAAGTATGTAATACTTTCTTGAAATTTACGTGAATTTTTCTGACAACTTCCGAGAACTTTTTTAAGAAGTTCTTGCTTACTTTATTAAAATTTTCTTTGACCTAAATGATGGTCACCCTGTAGCATTGCATGCACCGCGCGCCGCGTGAAACTACTGCGCTAGCGCAGGCCGTGGCAATTCACTATCATTATGACCATGTCAAAAACTACTACCAATTGTCATTATGTCCAGTAATGACAAAGTTAGCAAGGGATTACTGAGAATCGAAAGATCTAAATTTCGTATCAGTCCAACTTACTCGCTTCATTTAACTAATTCGATAGAGGGAAGTACATTTTTTTAATAGCATATCGGTGAAAAACTATCAAACGGCCCGCTTGATGGAAAGCGGTCACGCCTATAGACGCCTGCAACTCCAAGCGTCTCACATACGCGTTATGACCCATTAAGCACTTCTATACTTCTTTTTTGAAGAACTCTATACTGTATTCCCTGCGAAAACCTCGGCCCGCGGTCCGCGGGAGGAAATTCCTCTAGAACCGTACAAAGCGCGACCATTTATGTTGCAAGGTGTGGATGAGCGCCCTGTCGATGGCGAGCGGTGTGATGGTGAAAAGTGGACGTTGGCATCATATCAAACCATTCTTCAGAACACACTCCATTGTCTCTCCTTAGACTTAAGAGTTCATTACATCGTCGACAATTCGTATAGCGCGCCTCTGGGTGCGTAGCCAAGATGACAATCGCTCACGCTCAGTCGCTAACGAAACGCAACTGTCATTGTCACACTAATAAGGAAGAGCGATTGAGAGAGGTAGCTACGATACGTTATTAAGCGTGAGCGATTGGCATCTTGGCTACGCACGCTGGACCGAGTAAATGAATCCAAGCTGAGGAGCTCCTGCCCAAAGATGACAGCAGTAGGGCAAAGGTTGGTTAATTTGTTACATAAAGTTGATGAAGATGAAATTACTTGGTGATCGTTATTGTCTAGCAAGCAAACGAACGTAGTAGCGGTATGACTAAAAAACTATATCTATCCTATCCTTTTTTTCGGGGTGGTAATACTCGTACTAGGGTAGAAACAAGACAGTATAATGCTCTCTAACCTACTGTCACCGTGTTCATGTGTACTTTGTATTTTCTACCAATTTGTTTTATGAGTTCCGTTGGTATGACTTAAAATGTATGAACAAAAAAATTAGGAGTAAAAAATTATGTTAAGTGATTATTATGAAGTAAAATGGTATGAGAAACATTTTCGGACTTCCGATAATGTGATTTAAAATGCTATACCACGTAAATTTGCTTGTAAAATTATAATTATAACCAAGTAACTACGTGTCACCGACTAGTCCAGCTTTGCTCTACTCCATAGGTATTATGTCTGACTTTCCTTCTAATCACGATTAATTTTCGGTTACAAATTTCTGAAAAACCAACTTTCCACTGGTAACGATTGAAGCGAATAAACAGGAATTGAAAACAACGGAAGACACGAATTTATGCGTTTACTAGGAAACGCATTACCGTTTTTTACATTGTAGGTTAGCGTGACAGAGACGAACATACGGACGCTTTAATTATGGAGGAACCGATTTCGATGTTTAACATGCGAGTTGCTTCCGGAGTTGACTAAAGTTTATTTTATGCTCTCAAATGTGTTTAATCGATAAAACATCGTGAGGAAACCGGGCCAATCCCAATAAGGCCTAGTTTACCCTCTCGGTTGGAAGGTCAGATGGTAGTCGCTTTCGTAAAACTAGTGCCTACGCCAAATCTTGGGATTAGTTGCCACAGCGGACCTCAGGCGGCATAAACCGTGGCATATGCCATAATGAGACAATTAAGTGCATATTAGGAGTACGTATTTTTTCATCACACCTGCTCGTAAATGGTGATATTATATGCAAGCATACTTACACTTAAAGAGCTGTATTATTCCCATCCATGGTTTTAAAGGATTCTCATACTACTTTACCGCCCGCCTGGAGCTCGCGGAGGACCTGCCCCGCACGCGCTCGCAGCACGTAGTCACTCCGGAGTACTGTGGACTGTGCAACTACACTACCGCTTATCATTATTGTTTCTTTACCTGTATAAAGTTTATTTATTTCCTCGCAAATGTGATGAAAAACATTGTGTGTAGTGTACCACGGGCAGTAAGGGGATTACTAACTCGGGTCATTTATATATAGACCCTCGTAAGTAATGCCCTTCTTACCGCCCTAGATGCACAATGTACTATTGATATCTCTCTTATAACGATGAATAATGACTCCTGACGATCAACGATTCAATTTTTGACTCATTCTTGACTTTAACGCCGTACGCCTTTTTTGATTGAACCGATCGTAACCAGCAATCCTTCTGTACTGTGACTAGCATTTTCAAAGCGACCGATCGCTACGATTTTCGTCAGACTGATCGTAGCGATAATTCGTACCGTGAATGCCTGTATCGAAAAACATCGTTCGATACACGTGCGGATATGTAATTTTTCACTCATCCCGGTGTAGCCAATCGCTTATGGCTCGTGGCAAGCTACCTCGGGACTCGTGAAGTAATGACATACTTATATACTTACCGCGCTTAATATCGAAATGTACTTTTTCAACCTAGTCCTCATCCCTATTGGCCTAACGTCTAAGCTTTTTTAAGTTAATTGAAAAGATCCCTAGTTATTGAAAACTTTTTAAATCCTGAAGTCAAGGTTTCAGCTTGTATATCCAATAGGAAAACAAGTTTTGAAAATAGGAAAATGGCGGATTTCGCTAGCCAATCGGAGCGCGACCGTTACCGGAGAAACGTTTGAAAATCGAACGCGCGGACGCAATGTACCAACCGTTTGGACATCATTCAGTCGATCGAATCAGTATTTAAAAAAAAAAATATTTTTTTACAAATCGACCTAGTCCTCAAGCTCAATAAGACTTGTGTTGTGGGTACGACGATATATGTGTATATAATAAATAGATTCATATAAATACATAGTACCTACCCGTAACGTAACACAAGCCTTCTTGAGTTTACTGCGGAACTTAGTCAATTTGTGTAGGATTTCTTACTAAGAATGTCCTATAATATTTACTTATTTATTTATTATTATTATTTACTTAACTACTTAGATTTTGCTATACAATTCAACACAATCAACAACCCCTGTATTGTTTTTTTTTATCATTACTAATGACGATCATTAAATCAATTGTGTCCCACCTTTCCTTCTCTTTGTATTTAAGATCATATCGGTTAACCGACCGCGGCAATGATAGTCATGTGTTTAACAACTTTAACAATGGAGAATGGCCGGAAACGATTCTAATGACGTTTGGTTAAAATGGTCAAGTGTGAGCGCTATGAAGGTCAAGTTATGTAATTACACTAATTACATAGGTGAAGTTGTAGTTATAAAGAGATATAATTTTACGAGCCTCTATTTATACATATATATAGGATATAACAAATAGAAAAAAAAAAATTTTTTTTTCTGTACAATAAATCCTATTCTTTCCTTATCATATCATGATACTGATTACGCCCTTATATGTATCACCAGCATTTATGTTACAGCCTGTATGACTTTATACCATTTTAAGCTAACATGGTAATTTACAGTACAACTACAATCTATAAAACGAGATATTTGGGCATTTTTGCGAGAAGAGACAATATTTTTTAAATCTAAAATAGGTACATTATTGCTACGTAGAATCCCGAGCTTTTCTCGATCCTGCTAAAGAGTACAATTTTTTCCATTCTGTTACCATTTTTCAAACACTTTGTACAGCGGTTACTAAATGTACGTAAAACGTTTGAAAATTTTGAGACCTTTTTTCTTGTAGTTTTTTACTCCTAGTTTTTAGATAGATTTAAAGAGCTCGTTTACCTACATTAAACACATTTTTTTTGTCAAAAATTCCCATCTAGTTGTGTTTCTTTCAATGAGCACTCAATTTTCGGCACTGCTGCAAGAGCCATGTTCACGGAGTAATTATCATACTGCGAGATTTTAGTTGTGGTCTATCCACATGTTATCTAACCTCAATAAGACGCACGTACAAAATGCTGGTGATCCGTTAAGGGCGTAATCAGCCAAGAACACTCATTCGGAAAAAAAAAGAAAATTAATTTCATACTTTGCTTTGACGTTATCTCAGAAGTCCAAACTTGGGGTTTGCCAACGAGCTATGGAGCGTAGCATATTGGATGTTAAACTAATTGACCGAATCCGAAATACAACGCTGCGCTCCAAAACTCAAATTGTAGACGTAACTCGGAAGGCGGCCAAGTTGAAGTGGGACTGGGCTGGTCATATCTGCCGTATGCCGGAAGAGTTGTGGGCCAAGATCGCCACTACTCAGTGACACTACTACTCAGTGTACTCGTCAGGTTGCCACTCGGCAACCTGACAGCTCAAATCGAGGACCCGGCAGACCCCGCCGGCGATGGCGAGACGAGCTTGACTCCTTTTTGCAACGATGGCCAGAGACTGCTCTCGATCGGGAGGAGTGGAGAAGGTGGGGGGAGGCCTTTGCCCAGCAGTGGGACAGTATAGGCTTGCAATAATAATTTCATACGAATTTTTTTCTGTGTGTGGCAATGGGGTTGACCAACCCTTCAAACAGATTTATTTCGCTTCAAAAATATTTTTTTACGTTTTTCTCAAATTTTTTGTGGTTCTGCCACGATACTAAAATATTACGCCTTTAAAAGTATCACCAGCACTTTTATAACACCCTAATAGACATTCCGTGCCAGCTTTGTGATTTAATCTGTATTTTTGATCTCGACTGGACCTACTGCTTCGAGCATTCCCGCGAGAGTTGAAACGACAGCCTTTGTCGGATCATCATCATCATCATTTCAGCCGAAGGACGTCCACTGCTCGACATAGGCCTCCCCACAATGACCGTTCCTGCGCCACCCGCATCCAGCGGACTCCTGCGACCTTCACCAGGTCATCAGTCCACCTTGTGGGGGGCCTACCCACGCTGCGCCTCCCGGTATGCGGTCGCCACTCGAGAACCTTTCCACCCCAGTGCAGTTGCAGTGTCGTTTGTGGGATTGGATTATAATAATAATAACTTATATTAGCATTATTATCTAATAATCGTGTGTAATGTGTTTAATTAGCTTAATAGTCGCATGCGCATTGAATGGAACGACTTTCTAACGCATGAAGCGTATTGCTGACGAACGTTGTACTCTACAAACAGTATATATACAGACATTGCATTAGGTACAGTCGCGAACAGGGATTGTTGAGCCACTTGGCATTTTTCGTACCGTTTATCCTCTGGATTTAAAGGTCAGATGGCAGTCGCTGTCGTAAAACTGGCGCCTACGCCAAATCTTGGGATTAGTTGCCAAAGCGGATCCCAGGCTCCATGACTCGTGGCATAAGCCGGCAAAACGCTAGGAACAATAAATATTTGTAACATCGCTAAACTTTACCTACAAATATTTTTTGTTTTCGCGTCAAAATTAATGTTTCTTATTTTTCCTAATTAGGCTACGATACTGATTAATTGATTACCCTCTTTACGTATCGCCAGAATTTTTGTTACACCCAGGGGCCTTACTATGATGGCTTATCGCGATTCAGTTGACGACCTAAACTTATTCGCTTCCATACAACTGAGCCTAAATTGAACCTAAACTGAATTGCGTTAAGACGTCATGGTAAGGCACTTGTAGGTTCAAATCTTGAGGATAAAATTAAGTACAGCAGCTCAAAACGCAACTTTTAGTATGGAGAGACCTTTTAAGGGGTCATATACCGTCCTCATGGTACAATTATAACCTCTAAATCCCAATACTCGTGACCCAAGGCCACTGTGCCATCCAATGACATAACGTGACCTATTGCGCCGACGCGGAGCTGTCAACTGTCATTGCGCAATTCAAGATGGCCGACAGTGCCAAGCGCGAGGCGGGTGTAGGTGACGAGTTCCTTTGTAATGTTTAGCACTCTTTCTTATTAGTGTTTTCTCGGTTTACACGGCACAGTCTGGAGTACGCCTTGGCAGCTAATCCCAAGATTTTTTGGCTAGTTTTACGAAAGTGACTACCGATTTGGTCTTCCAACCCATTATTAAACTCTGCGCCCGAAATCGAATCGAACGTCATTTGTCTTGGGTCAGTACCGACTCTCAAGCTGCCTAAGCATCCCGCACGCTGCCGCCAGTATAATATAATATTTATAATCGTAGGCAACCCTAGAGTTGTGCGGGTCGAGGAGGGGCCGAGCGTCAACTGTTTTTTGCGTTGTGTTCAAAATGGTTTCTATTAGTTTCTTCTATAAGAGCTAAATATCTGTTTTTAAGAACTACTATATACCTGCGAGATACTGAACGCGGTAAGTTGGAGAGAGGTAGATACCGCTCCTACGGAGGATGAGTGGCAACAGACATGCGAGGTTATCACCCCGCAGCGCACGCACTGGGCAATAAACAGCTTTGACTCGTACAAATCGCCGGGCCTGGACGGAATCTTCCCAGCACTACTGAAGTGGGGGCAGGAGGATCTCGCCCTCAGGCTCAACAACGTCTTGCGCGCCTGTCTGGCCCACAGATATGTGCCTAGACGCTGGAGAGAAGTCAAGGTTATCTTCATACCAAAACCAGGTAAAAGTGACTACTCGGACCCCAAATCTTTCAGACCCATCAGCCTGACCTCCTTCTTGTTAAAAACACTAGAAAGGATGTGCGATAGGTACCTGAGAGAGAAGGTGTTAACCGAGGTACCCCTACACCCGAACCAACATGCCTACAGCCCCGGCAAATCAACGGAATCAGCACTTCACGCAGTTGTAAGTAAGATTGAAGTAGCGATCAAAAGCAGGTCTATGTGCCTGGGCACCTTCATTGACATCGAGGGAGCCTTCGACAAGACCAGGTTCACCAGCATAACTGCAGCACTGACAAAGCATGGGGTAAGTGCAGTTATGGTTAAATGGATAAATAACATGTTGAGCCAGAGAGTTATCAGACTCGGGACCGACGAAAAACAACAGGCGCTGGTTGCGAAAGGTTGCCCGCAGGGGGGAGTCCTATCGCCACTGCTATGGAACTTAGTGGTGAATGACCTGATCACCAAGCTGAACAACAATCACCATTACACGATCGGCTATGCTGACGATATAGTGATACTTACGAGCGGCAATCACACAGGTACGATATGCGATGTCACCCGCTCTGCACTAGCCATCGTGGAACGCTGGTGCACCGCAAACGAACTTACAGTTAATCCCAGGAAGACTGAACTAGTACTGTTCACCAACAAACGACAACTGGGCAACTTTCGGCTGCCCAAACTGTTCAATACAGAACTCCAACTAGCAACTGAAGTAAAATACCTGGGAGTACTACTTGACAGTAAGTTGAATTGGAGCAATCATGTTAACAACAAAATTGAAAAAGCTACAATCGCATTCTGGCAGTGTCGTAGAATGGTAGGTAAGACCTGGGGACTTTCCCCGAAAATCACTCTATGGCTATACCAGGCGGTAATAAGGCCTATAATAAGCTATGGTGCGATAGTCTGGTGGCCACGAACCAGGCTGTCCACGGTGGAGGCCAAACTACAAAGACTGCAGAGATTGGCCTGTATGGCGGCCACGGGATGCATGCGGACAACACCCACCGCTGCCCTGGAAGCCCTACTGTGCCTCCCGCCGCTACACCTCCTTATACAACAGGAGGCACTAGCCGCGGCGGTACGTCTTAAGAAGATGAACCTCTGGAGACTGCCTCGGGTACCCCACACCGAAATCCTCTACGAGGCTATAGGTAAGGAGCCGCTCATAGAGGCAGCAACTGATAAGATACCCAGGCAATACATATTCGATAAGAAATACAAGATACAATTACATGAAGACCCCCGGGAAGGCCTCAACCCAAGGGAGCTGAGAATCTTCACGGACGGATCAAAGACAAGGTCGGGCACTGGCTCAGGAGTATTCTCTGAGGATCTAAATATACACATCTCTACACCACTGGGTGCACATAACACTGTCTTCCAGGCGGAGTGTTTGGGCATTATACTGGCAGCACACGCAATCGTCGCAAGGAAGGTAACGGATTTCCCAATCCGCATACTCTCTGACAGTCGATCAGTACTACAGGCCCTACAAGGCTACACTTTAACCTCGGGACTAGTCCACGAGTGCCACACAATCCTGTCGGAGGTATGTAAGAACAATCACGTAACTCTACAATGGATCAAGGGGCACAGCAACTCGCGAGGGAACGATGCAGCAGACATATTAGCGAGGGAAGGTTCGGAGACGGTCGTGGTAGGACCAGAACCGATCATACCCCTGCCACTGCGGAGCACTCTCCGACAAGACACCAGGGTAAAACACCAACTTTACTGGTCTAACATAGGAACCTGCAGGCAAACAAGGTTAGCCCTCCCGACAATCACCCCCGGGCTGTCGCGGAGGCTGAGACAGCTGAAAAGGCCCCAGCTCCGTCTCCTAACCGGCGCCATAACAGGTCATGCCTTATTCAACAAACACTTGCATACTTTGCGTGTTACAGACAGCGCACTCTGCAGGGCCTGCTTGGAGGCAGAAGAAACAGCCGCCCACGTCATCATCGAATGCACTGGGGTGGCAAACTACCGGGCACAATACCTCGGTACACCGAGGTCTCTCCCGGAAGTCGTCGGCAACATTAAGGGTCTGCTAGGCTTCCTGGAAGAGCTGGGTTGGCAGGAGTAGTGCCGGCAACCCACCACGCAAAATAGGCGCATCATTTGACGTCAACGACGTCAAATGATGATGTCGTTTGACGTTAGAGTGTGACGTAGTAAGTGTCGTGTGCAATAGTGCAGTTGACAATAGAAGTGAAAGAGACGGTAGTATCTCGCCTATACCGGTGCCGCATGCGCCTGCGCCGACCGCGCCCCCCACGCCGGTCTGCCGGCGTGCTCAACGGGCTGTCGCGCGCAGTGTGCGCAGAGCAATCGCGGCTAGCGCTTCTCACTCATGATTATGGGGCGCGGACCGTCCCGAAACATGTCGAGCTATTTTCGACTTTATAGACGTGAGTAACCCGGTCTAAGTATATTAATATGTCTAATACTCACGGGAGTTTTCTATTTAAAATTTGACGTCGAGTTGCGGAAACTAGCCCGCGTATACCTATAACCTATAACCTATACACTATATACCTAATTTACGCTAAACTGGGCCTTATTGGGATTAGTGCAGTTTCCTCACGATGTTTTCCTTCACTGAAAAGCGATTGGTACGCGATTTTTCGTTTCTCGGCTTATAAGCTGAACCATTATAATGCGGATCCATAAAATGTCTTATCTTCTACACAATACATTGGCAGTGAATAGAAAATTAATGTATTCTTTGTTATAAATCTACACGCTGACACCAAAGCACTTTCGGTGTATATTGTCAACATATGTACCTATACGGACCTGTAGGTACGCCTTATATAATTGTAATAAAGCTCATATAAAATTATTTTTCCCCACACTAGCTCGGAAAGCGCTCTTTTATTATTTAAAACTAGCGGGGAAAATTCAATTTATCCACTAGTGAGGTGAAAAATGTTGTATTACACATGGCGACAAAGTTTTTTCAATTCTCATGCTTTGAGACCCTCGTCAAGATTACAGTTTTTTAACTACTCGCTACGCACGCGGCTTATTTTTGGAATATTTCGCTTGCTGAGGTCTCAATATAAGCATGAAAGTTAAACGATAACTTTGCCCGCATACAATAGTTAAATAACTATTGTCATTCAACCAGTGTACTTACAATGAGTTGTACGTAAACGTAGTCGATAGCGACTGCGCGATTAGATAGTGTTTGCATCTTGCTCGTTCGTAACTGATGGAAGCGAGATGCGAACACTATTGAATCGCGCAGTCTTTTTTTTTATTTAAGAGCGCACTATTCGCCAACAAACTGTCCTCAGTTTTCTTTTGAAATAAATAATAAATAAGTAAGTAATAAACTATCGAGTGCGATTACATTGAAGTCATGGCAAGCACACGGATGTGCTGGTGCCAAGAAGATGAGGTGAAAAACCGAAAAAACATGAGTGTACAATATTAAATGAGGAAATGCCGCCAGCATCCTAGGTACAATGCCTCAAGGACCTACTTTAGATTTAAGGTAGGTAGAGGTAGATAGTTAGGTAAGTTACACTTACTGTATATATTTCGAGAATAAATGTTTTTAATCCAAAAAAAAAAAAACAATATTAAATATATATTAATATTGTCTTCTATTACCGCGATTGTTATTCATTGAAATTAAACACTTTAGAACGGATTAATCGCGTTTATTAACACCATGACCCTACGTTTCGAACCCTTTACAGCACTCGTTTTCACAGGGTTAAGATGATGACTGAGAGAATGCGAATTCTCCCCGTCAATCAAAAAAGTTACTTGTGCAAACCTACACACAAAAATAAAAAATAAAGCGGGCAGTAGTTTCAGGCCCCCACGTCAAGACTCATCATCAGTCATACGCCTGTCCTTTACTTCCTTAGCAAGTAAAGAAAGTGTCCAAAAGAGATATATATAATGTTTGTTATTTTTCAGATTCCGTAGGTTGTCACAGTTTTTCTGACTCAATTCACGGAAGCAGCCAAATTAAATACTTACTTACTCCTCTGGCGCAGCGACCCAAAGTGTGTCTTGGCCTCCAATACGAGTGCACGCCACTGATCTCGATCCTGTGCAACTTCTCTCCACGTAGCAGCCTGGAGCTCGCGTAGGTCTGCCTCCACCACGTCGGCCCAGCGGTACCTGGGGCGGCCAACCGGGCGTCTACCTACAGGTTTACCCTGGTAGGCTCTTTTAACGGCCCGATCGTCTCCCATTCGCTCCATATGTCCAAGCCAACGAAGACGGTGCGCTTTGGTGACTCCGATGATGTTCGGCTCAGCGAGTAGCTCCTCAATCTCCAAATTCTTCCGAACTCGCCAACTGCCGTCGGGTCTCTGAATTGGGCCGAGGATCTTTCGCAGGATCTTCCTTTCCGCCACCAAGAGCTTGTTCTCTTCCTTAAGAGTCAGTGTCCAGGCTTCACACCCCAAATTAAATACATCTTTGTAATTAGGTAGTCGGTATCAATGAATTTTACAACTTAACTTAGTCGCATATTTTGACAGTGGATTTTTAAATGTCGTAAGAGGCATGTTCGACTTACGACATTTGAAAAATCCACTGCCGATTTCAAGGCCGCTCCAAACTTGTGACATTTGACAGTTGCTGTACTACTTCCATACTTAAGTTATTCTTCCGTGAGTAGTTTTTTTAATACTACAAACAAGCATACCGCCCGCCTAAGGGTAAGCGGTCACCGTAGCCTATCTATGGACGCATGCAACTCCAGGGGTGTTACATGCGCGTTGCCGATCCTTTAAAAAAGCTTTGCTCCGTGGGTCCCCAGCTGTCAACACAACGAATCCTCTTGGAGCTCTGGCGACCTTACTCACCAATAGAAACACAAAACACTATGAGTAAGGTCTAGTGTTATTAAACTGCGGTTTTAAGCTAACATGGTCATTTACATTATAACTAATATTTAAAACGGGATAATTACCATCTACGTTTGTTTTATTGAGCACCCGATATTTCGACACTGTTGCAAGCGTCATGTTCACAGAGTAAACTGATGAGCTGCGAGTTTTTAGTTGTTTGTGATCTATCCACACGCCATAGCGATGTACCCTCTTACGGGTTCGCTTATTTTGTGTGTTGTCACTGGCACTACTACCGTCCGCTTTCTCACTTGAAACTCGATCACGTTCACGACACACCAGACTTACAGTATCAACCCGTGCATTTCTTACCGGAACAGTCTCTTTTCGATTTGTGAACTTTCGGATCACTGGATACCAGACCTTCAGCAGCTGAAAACCATCTTCTCTGTTAAAGTTTTTATATTTAAGGATTTCAATGGCTTCTTTGACCATCCTAGGAATGTAGTGCTTTTCCGTCGAGAGAATCTGAGGGTTATGTAACTCAATCCAGTGAATCAATCCAGTCAATATCGGGTGCTCAATAAAACAAACACACATGGTAATTATCCCGTTTTAAATATTAGTTATAAACTGCGGTTTTCTGTACTTCCCCAGATTTATTGTTTGACAGATATTTGTTTACGAAAATAATGACATATTTGACAAGAGAACTACCAAATTATTTTTTTATTGAGCAGAGACGTCTGCGAACGACGAGTGTTTTAGTATGGGGTGGTGCATTGTTATAATGATTTCTAAAATGTCTTAGAACATCGATGCTGTACAAGTGTTTAACACTTTCGGTAAATGTCGCTACGCGTCTCCCTAAGGCGTATAACCAAATGAAAGAAATAGTGGATATATCCGCCGGGGTGATCGGGCGTCGATAGCTCAATTGGCAGAGCGATCTGACCGCTATTTAGAGATGTCATGGGTTCAAATCCCGCTCGAAGCGAAGAATTTTTCCATTTTTCTTTCAATTATAAAAACAGAACTACTGTTTCCACTACGATTATGCGTTTAGTTCCAGATTATTTAATTTATACTTATTTCTTTCACTCTGTATGTCCTTTGTGCCAATATTTAGCTATACTTGCACATAATATAGCTCATAGCAGAGCTACTAGTTTTAAGGGGCTGTTAATAGCCAAGTCATAGCACAATACAATCGCCGTTATTGGAACTCCCTAACAATGTAAACAAAATGCGTCACATGTTTTGTCACTTTTTCTCCTTGTATTTTCACACTACCTCATCAAACACCACTGAAACTATTCTCTACTGAAACGGTCGTATTATCGTAACATACAAAACATTAGATAAATATGTTAATCTTGGAGATTTCATTATAAACTTAATAGTTAGGTTAATACTAATTAATACAATACAATACAATACAATACAATAACTCTTTATTGCACCTCAAAACAACAAAAAATAACACAAACTGGAACTAACTGGAATTAAGTACACATTATAAAGTTGTCTATGGCATTCCATTAGAACACTGCCCACGATGTACGAAAAACTAGCGTATGCCACAGCCAGCTCATAATTTTATTGGTTCTTAAAACTCTCGGGTCTATTATTACAAAACTCGACTTCGCCTCGTTTTTTAACGGTGACCCTCATGTTTTAAGAACCCTTATTATATCACTGTTGCATAAACTACTATTTTAATATCGCAGTCAGTAATCTAATTGACAAATAGGGAAGTGCTGGAGTACAAAAACTACTTTTTCTACTCCAGCACTTCTATCTGTCAATAAGATGACTTATTTAAACTTTCACGATTTTCACACATTATAAATTTACTAAAACGGGGTTTAATCGTGTACAGATTTTCACTGTACACGATTAAGCCCCGTTTTAGTAAATTTATAATTAGATGACTGACAGCGATATTAAAAAAGTATACATTTTAACGTTGTCTATGGTATTCCATATGAAAACTGCTCCTATTTTGATTTTCTGGATTTTCATACAATATATGAGCACTGTTGTTGTTTTTTTAATTTCTATAGTGAGCACAACATCTTCCCGATTCTGCCACGTTTCTAGATTTTGCTTTTTACGCTAGTTTAGCTGTCGCAGAAAAACTAACGAATGCAATAGCTCATAATTAGTTCTTAAAACTTAATGGTCACCGTTACAAAACGAGACGGAGTCGAGTTTTGTATTAATAGACCCGAGAGTTACCCTTATTATATCACTGTTGGATAAACTACTATTATATGTATAGGAGCCATTATATATTTCAATTCCATCGAATCCTGATCTATATAGTACGTCAAGTTACGTAGTTTTGCTTTGCGCATGCGCGGTGCTATAGTTTTGCGTAACAGTGAAAGTGCGTCGAACGAATCTGACGGTGGCGAACTCCCTAAACACAAGGAATTAGCAACGTTCTTTAGTAGAATTATGACGTGAAATCGTGTATTTAAGGAGCTGACAACATCTAATGCATGTTTTGAAGAAAAACTATGTTTTAATACTTTTTTTTATATACTACTACGGTGACAAACAAGCATACGGCCCGCCTGATGGTAAGCGGTCACCGTAGCATATGGACGCCTGCAATTCCAGGGGTGTTACATGCGCGTTGCCGATCCTTAAAAAACTTTAACACTCCTTTTTTTTTAAGAAACCCATACTGTAGTCCTATACTGCAGACATATACGTTATTACATCATATTTCATAGACCATAGTCAAACCATGTTATTTTTTCCAAGCAAATTAACTGTCAAGCTTTAAATTGTTATTTTAAACGTCAAACTTCTATAAAATTACGTTTAGTTAACACTTTCGGTCTGTGCCATAGAGTATGATTTCGCACTAACGCGTAAATAGTAACATAGTGAGCAAAAGAGATATCTTTATATGAATATTTCACCAGGGCAAATGAGACACACAACAATTGAAATACGTATAAATTTTTCGCATACATATTGCTTTTAAATTCATGATTAAACGTTTCTGTTCTGTCTATATTTTTTTGACTTAGGCGTCTGCAATGAAAATCATAATCTCGTTGTACACACGCGGTCTAAATAGGGAATGTAACCGCTTAGTATTTTGTATAAAAATTACCGGTAATTTACCGGTTAACCGGTAATTCTTGTACATTTTTTTACCGGTTTGCAAGGGCAATTTATGAATGAATTCATTCATAAACTGCCCTTGCAATTTTGAACGCGATTCGAGTAGTATCTACTCATATTCCAACCGCAAACGAGTATTTGTCATTGTACAAATAGTCCACGGTTTGTTTATTTTAATAATTTTCGTGGTTTTTCGTTCTAAGACCGGCGTGCGTAGCCAAGATGCCAATCGCTCACGCTTAATAACGTATCGCAGCTACCTCTCTCTATCACTCTTCCTTATTAGTGTGACAATGACAGTTGCGTTTCGTTAGCGACTGAGCGTGAGCGATTGACATCTTGGCTAAGCACCCGGGCCGGCCGGTGATAGTGTGATCTTGTTTACTTCGATACAAATAGATACGATCACTGTCAATGGAACTTCCTAACAATGTAAACAAACTGCCATATTTATAATAACCTTACTTATAAGTTTTTAATGAAATCTCCAAGATTAACTTATTTATCTTTTGTTTTGTATTAAACCTTATGTTAATCACAATTGGAGTATATATTATATTTTGCGGTAGTCAATTTAAAACCGTATAACATTAGAATTAAGATTGACGTGTTCTAGAACTAATATTTGAGACGTGATAATTACCATGTACGTTTGTTTTACTTATTGAGCACCACCGGTAGTAGTGCCAGTGACAACTGACAACACACAAAATAAGCGAACCCGTAAGAGTGTACATCGCTGCGGCGTGTGGGTAGATCACAACTAAAAACTCGCAGCTCATCATCATGTTTACTCCGTGAACATGACGCTGGCAACAGTGTCGAAATATCGGGTGCTCAATAAAACAAACATACATGGTAATTATCCCGTCGCAAATATTAGTTCTAATTCAAATTACCATGTTAGCTTAAAATCGTATATTGACGTGTTCATTACTGGTGCCCGTCAGTTAAAACTGTCCGACACTAGTGTCGTCACCCTAGTTAGCATAAACCTACTTCAACGATACTTTGACGACAAAAATATTTCAACGGTAGACCGTGTCTGATAAATATAGGTATAATAATTGTATCGCAACCTATTCATGCGCAAGCGCATAAGCAATTCAAATGTTCCCAATTCTATTCGCCTTGCTTTAAAACGCGAGCCTATTCAATAAATCGATTTGGAAGACATCGATCATCGCTAAGACATCGGAGTCCACACTCGACTCGACATATTTATGATAGTTCTTTCTTTGTTTATCCGGTCTCGGTATCTCAATAATAAGAAGCAAAGCTCGTTTTTCAAATATCGTTTTCAAGTACACACTTAGTGTGTACTCACTTTCGTTTGAGATTACATTTTTATATTACTTTTACTCAGAGTCACGACCTTTTTCGATGTTTACGACAAAAACCTTTTTACAATTTTTTTATGCATTTTTCGTGTGTCCGTTTTGTTCCACTCACAGAATGTTTCATAAAAAAACGTAACAAAGGAGACAAAAAAAAGTTGGGACACTTTTTCTTCTTTTTACTCGATTTGGAAATTGGAAAAGCTCATCGATTAGAGTATAATTAAATAAGAATTTAAAATAAGAAACAATAGTTGAAAGTATTAAGTAAAATAGCAATTATTATGCCTTATTTTTATTTATATACAGTATGTATCACAACGAAGAGCAAACCTTAAA
This sequence comes from Lathronympha strigana, assembly GCA_949128165.1. Taxonomy (NCBI): domain Eukaryota; kingdom Metazoa; phylum Arthropoda; class Insecta; order Lepidoptera; family Tortricidae; genus Lathronympha; species Lathronympha strigana. The sequence goes on along the minus strand of OX421926.1, from coordinate 6,432,629 downwards.
ACTGGTTGAAGGGGAACTCGAGTACAATGTAATGACGTGCATTTCACGTGCCTAAATACATGTTTTATGGCATAAAATTACTAAATGAATTTCTTGAGGACCTTCTTTTTGCAGTTGGTTAATGGTTTTGTAACATCCTTTCGGTATCGCAACCTAATCATGCGCATGCAAGCAATACCCTTTAGGGTTTGTTTACATTTTTGATTTTTGACAGTGCATGCGTATTGCGTACTGTTGATATGTAGTCTGGGGCAACTATATACTATATGTCAACGCACATGCGCTTTGAGTTCTCTTTATAAGTAATCTATGTAATCATTTAAATAATGGCTGTAGTCAAAGGCAACGCGCAAGCGCTTTGTTAACTGTTTATTGGTAAATAGGTAAAAATCCAAACTTCAACAAGGTTTGACGCCTGTATGTCAGTTGGTAATTTAAGAGATGTCATTTATAAGATTATACATAAATAATACAGGGGAGGTGCAAAACAATAATAATAAATGTAGGTATATTTTTATACCTCACGTAAAAACTGTCGTATTTTTGATGAATTAGGTACCATGCTCACATTTATGATCTAAACATTAACGGGTTTCTCTTTTTGCCTTTCGTTCTGATACATAGTACATACTGTATACACTTATTGCCGGTAAAAGAGGTCGTAATCAACTTATACAGGGTCTGTCGATCAAATGATCTGTCAAACTTAAAAGCGTTATTTTAAACGCCATTCTTCTATTACATTATGACGTTTAACACTTTCACGTTCTGTGCTATCAAATCTAGGAAACTTTGCATAGACTGACTCTATGACCAGCAAATGGATACAGGATAGTTTTTGACATTCTAATTTCACGCAGACGAAGTCGCACTACAGCTAGTTTTTAAATAATAAAGTTTATGGTTACTTCTCACCCTTGTAAATAATTATAGATACTTTCATCATCATCATCATCATTTCAGCCGAAAGACGTCCACTGCTGGACATAGGCCTCCCCCAAATATTTCCACAAATAGCAACACTCTTTAATTCTCCGAAATTAGACCTTAAACCCATGCCTTAGGGATCAAAATTGATTAGATGACAGTGTAGGTGATGTGATGGAACAGTCAGCTACATTAATATGCATACAACTGTATTCAAATTTGAACTTTCTGCCCCAGTTATACGTTCCGAAGTGTATACATACATATTTATAGACGTGACTGTACAGGGCCTATACTAAGAAAATCGAACGATTGCGGATTTGTACCTCCGTCTCTGTCACACTTACATATCGGAGTGACAAAGAGGTTTTCCCGTCAATGCCAATTTTCTATGTTCGTAGTAGGCGTGCAGAATATTCAAAACACGCGATCGCATGGCGACACGCATTTGTTTTCTTTGTCTGTTAATTAATGAGAGACGAGAACGGTCTCTTAGCCTAGTCGGTGACTGCCTACGAAGCAGGAGGTCCCGGGTTCGAATCCTGGTCAGGGCATTTATTTGTGGCTTTATCACGAATTGTTCCTGAGTTATGGATGTTTTCTATCTAACTAAATAAATATCTAAAATTCACAAATTCCGAAAAATGTAAAAAAAGTTCGGAACGTAATTCAATATACGTAAGTCCTATAGTCGAACCACGTCATCTTCCAAATAAATGAACTGTCAAAGTTTAAAGTGTTATTTTAAATGTCAAACCTATCTGATATTATGAGTTATGACGTTTACTTAATTCTTTCACAGTCTTTGCTATCAAAATCTTTGAAACTTATAGACGGACTCTACTCACATCTGCTCAAATTATAAACCTGACGTTTTCGTAGAAATCGCGAATCGTCTGGTTGATGTAACTGGTGACCGAAGAGCTGGTGGCTTCCTCTCACAACGTATCAGCATTGCGATACAACTAGGAAATGCCGCCAGCATCCTAGGTACAATAGGTATGCTTCAATTATGCTAATGGTTTATTTTAGATTTAGGTATAGATCTAGGTAAGTTACACTTACTGTATATATTTTGAAAATAAATGTTTTACCCTTTAAATGGAAAGTGTAGCGTGATCTCTCTGCTCCAACGATTATCTTTCAAAACCACAGTTAATCAAGAACTTACAGAGTAAATTACTGTAATAGCTAGTTACGAAAATTGCGGACGAAACGAACGCTTGTGAAAATATTTAAGTGATGAAAAAATTGTAACAGATGCACAAAAAATATCGTTGTGATGCTTATTGCTTTAGTAATAGAAAAAATAGTCAAGTGACTAATTGAGTTACTATTTTCTATACTTGTAGTCTATGGCTGGCTAATAAAGGATGACTAGGACGGGACGGGATGGAGCGGGACGGGACGTAAACTATAGAAAGAGTCACGTGATAGCTCTCGGATGTCACGTGACGTTTTCTATAGAAACTGACAGATCCCGTACCGGGCGGTACGGTCCGTCCCGTCCCGTTCTAGTGTGAGTCATCCCTAACGCTCATGTTTTTGTTTCATAATTACTGTTCGACAGTTAAAGGTAATTAAAAATAAATAATAAATAAATATTGTTAGACAATCTTACTCAACTTGACCTCGTTCCACAGTAAGCTCAACAAGGTTTGTGTTATGGGTACTACACGACGATATATATATACGAGTATATATATCTACATAATAGATAAATACTTACATACATCCATAACTTAGGAACAAATATTCATGATAACACACAAATAAAAGCCTTGACCAGGATTCGAACCCGGGACGTCCTGCTTCGTAGGCAGAGTCACTACCAACTAGACAAGATGGTCGAAAATACAGTAGAACTAATTGCAAACCACATTGGCAACCTTCTTCTTGTCAAACATGTCATTGTTTTCGTAAAAAAAACATAAGTCGAACAGCAACCTTACTGCTCGCACTTATGCAACAGAATGAAATGAACAACGTTTTTTTGTTGTAGTGTCAGACTTTTTTATCCGTCTAGACACCCGAAGCAAAACAAAAACGTTTAAAAATGTACGTCAGAATGGCATTAGTGAACTTGCATTGATAATGTTGCAAACGTTAAATGTTTCGTACGAAAAAGAGTTTACTGAAGTAAGCATTAAGTGTCAAAGTATATAGGACATTACGTGAAGTTTAGTTAAGTGAAAAACAGCACTTAACTAAACGTCACATTCTAAACAAGGACGCCGTTTTCGAGTAAACCTTTACTCGAAAACGGCTGAACAAATTTCCATAAAACAAAAAACAATAAAGTCAAAAACCTCATAGATTAAGGGTAGTTTAATGTAAGTACGCAGGTCAGAATGATGTAATGTAACGCTTTGGTTCACACTGTAATGTTACATGAATTAAGATTCTAATAAATACATTAGGCCGTTCTCCTTTTATAGCAATAATGACCTATTATAATTTTTGTAGGAGATATATGCCCGAAATTTTAGTTTACTTCTTCAGTACTTTACTTGTTATATCTCTGGTCAGTAACTGTAAACGTACATGATTTAACTCGAAACACCGTGACAGAGTACCCCTTTTCAGTGGATTTACCATTTTATCGCGGTATTTTGAGTTCAATAATGTAGGTAAGTTTACAGATACTAACCGGGGAAGTAACAAGGGACATTTTCAAAATATATACAGTAAGGGCAACTTACATTCCTATCTACCTACATACCTCAACTTACCTTAAATCTAAAATAGGTCCTTGAGGTACCTAGGATGCTGGCGGCATTTCCTCGTTGTATCGCAATGCTGATACGTTTTGCGAGGTAACCACCAGCTCTTACGCAACGAGCTTGCAACACCTTCTGTAACTGAAGTTGACATAGTTTGGGTCCAAGGTCGGACAGGCAGACATACGTGCTTATGTAATGGGTCCTTGTGGCGAAAGGTGTAAGTTTAATTGTTACAAGATAATTACCGTATTCTAATTATATCGCAATTGCTTCTGTAAGTGGGTTCGCTAACCTACATGGGTAGGTACACTTCATAATTCGGAGAAACTAGGTATATGCCGAATTTTTAAATCTTGAACTTTATAATCCCGATTTTGAAAATTCCGACCTATCACAACTCAAATCATCAAAATTTCGACTAATAAAAGCACTAATATTTAAAATTCCGAATAGAAAAACCTCGGGATCTTGATATATAGGATTTATAAAAAATCGGGAATAATAATATTTCGGAATATATATGGAAGATCCAAAATTACATATTCATCGTTTGCGTAAAAGTTAAATCGTTCAACCCTCTTCCCTCTTAGAGGTTGAATTTCAAAAATTGTTTCTCAGTCTCACTCAAGAACTTCACGGTATTAAAATTGTGAAGAACGTATTATTCAAACTTTGATGGTCACTTTTGTACTCGGTCGTGATTTTCGACGACACGACATTTTGTGTCATCACGACACTTTTCGTATGCGAATACGATAAATATAAAAGCGTCTGCAATGCAACAGCAACTCCATACATTTTGCTCCCCGCAGTGTCGTGACGACACAATCATGTCGTGTCGTGAAATGCCACGATCGCATATAAAAAAGCCCTATCAATCTCTTTATACAATCAACTGTTCTACATATATTTTTGAGAATGCGAAATTGTAGACTTTTTTCATCATGCAAACAAAAGTCTAGGTACTTCAGCTGGTAAAACGGCTGGTATCGAAGTAGTTTTTTTCTCTATTTTGTATCTTTGGGAGACGTCACACTAGCACTGGACGGGACGGGGCGGGACGGGAAAATCTGACAATTTCTATAGAAAGAATCACGTGATAGCTCGGAGCCCTCGGATGTCACGTGACGCTTTCTATAGATATTTACAGATTTTCCCGTCCCACCCCGTCCCGTCCCGTCCCGTTCTAGTGTGAGCCATCCTTAATGAATAATTACTAAACATAATTAACATTCTTATAAAAAAAACATTTTCCACTGGTTTTACAAACTTTCTTGCTAAGCTTCTTTATAATTCTTCCGTCACGCTAGCTTAGTGATGCCCGTTCCCAATTCAATATTGCCTTAGTTAAAATATTGCCGGTAAATACTGCTTCAGTGGAAATTATTACTGGCAACGCGACCAGCTATAAAGGATTACTCATACTAGAACGGGACGGGACGGAGCGGGATCTGTCAACATACACGGTGCCCGTGAGCATTGCGAGAGATTTTAATAGCGTATTCCTGAGGCTAAGGAAACAAAAAATGTGATATTAAGTGCATTGGATTAGGGCTAGTTTCTGAGATAATTGCAATTTTTATTTAAACATAATTTTACCGCCACGCGTTTTAGAATGCGATAAGGCTTTTTGACAGAATTCAAAGTTCCACTGTGATGTCTTTGCAAAACTCGGCTCTACCAAAAAATATATTTTTTTTTGTATTTTAAGTGGACCTTTTCTAAATGAAATTTGCTAACCATATAAAAAAAGAAACAAAAGAATTTTTTTTTGTTCGAAATTACCAAAAATCATATGACATTTTTTGTTTCTTTTAGCCTCAGGAATACGCTGTTGAAATCTTTCTCAATGCTCACGGGCACCGTGTATATAGAAAGAATCACGTCTGAGCTTCAATCCCTTTGAGGGCACGTGATGTTTTCTACATAAACTGATAGATCAGCCCGGCCCGGCCACGCCCTGGCCCGTTCTAGTGTGAGTCATGCTTAATATAGGTTATTGTTTTTTTTATTACCCTTGACAATTTATTGCAGGTAGTCACAAAACTGACAATTAATATTAATCTTAAAATTGAATCAATGTATTATATGGGCATTTTCAGAAAAAAGTGCACCTTTTTCAACGAAGTTGGTCCTCGATTTTCCATACAAAAAAAAATGGTCAGTTTTGTAACGGCCCATACGAAATGTATGAAAAAATGCGTTACAAAGCTGACCAAAAAAAACGGGACACTCTTTTTCTTTGTTTAAATCAATAGTACTCGTGATTCTGGTTATAAAAAACCCAAAACTTCCTATATTTTCAAAAAAAGTGAAAATGGTGCCCTATTTTTGAAAATGCCCATATACGAGTAGTAAGAGCTATGTTAATTTTGTGAGTGATTTTAAACTTAATACTCGCTTATTTAAAAAGTATATATTTAAATATGAATCCAATTCCAACAAATCCTTATTTTCTTTAGTATATGACATCTCTTTCAATTTATAATTTATATATAGTAGTGTGACTACTTAAAAAAAACACAAAAACATGAATCAAAACATTTATTACATAAATGATTTAATTCGTGCTTTAAAAATTGTAAATCCTTATACATTTCTTACTAGCACCACTAAAACCTCGATTTTTTAAGGAATCAAATTATTACAAACCTTAATATTTCAGTTAATTGACGAAAACAACATTGCACATTCTTAGATCACATTGTCTTATTTAAGAGAAATAGGAATATATATCATACAATTGTAAATCATGAATTAAATAATTTATTATTTATAATAATTGTTTTGATTCATGTTTTTAGTTATTAACACTACTACATATAAATTATAAATTGAAAATGATGTCATGTACTTACTAAAGAAAAAGTAACCAAGGCCCCCTGTGAGCAGGGCTGGAATCGAGCCAGCGACCACCTGCTTTCGCGGCAGACGCCTTAACCACTGGGCTACCACCGGGGGCCTTGGTCACTTTTTCTGTAGTATATGACATTTCTTTCAATTTATAGGAATATATTAATTTGAATATACTCGCTAACGTATCATTTGATTGGACCTAACACTTCAATATTCATACTTTAAAAAGGACACTTGTCTATTTTGTCCTTATATTCTGTCTATGCTGTTTCCTAGATTTTGTAACACAGACTGTGAAAGGGTTTAGAAAACGTCATACTTTATAGAAAATTCACGTTTAAAATAATAAGTACTTTAAAATTTTTCTTACAAAAATTCAAAAGTGAATTATTGCCAATGGCAATATTAACGGCAATGGAAATACTGCTATCAGCACATCACTAGTGTTAGCCGGGGCGTGTCGAATTTGCATGACATTTGCATTTAAATTCCAGTTTCGATGACACCACTGTTATATTATATGATAGCTGTTATATTATATGTATGATATAATCGAAATATTTTTCTATTTTTGTAACAATTAATTATTTGATGCTCCACTTTTTTATTGAATATAAAAAGAATAGACATAGGTTCACTATCGAGTTTAGATAATATACACCGTGTTTTAATTGATTTCCGTTAAATTCGAAATATTGCTTTGTACGTTAATGGGGTTTTTGTGGTATATCGCTTTTTGTTGAATAAAAAAAACAATTCGTTTTACATACATAATAAATGAATATTAACATTGTAAAAGGTCCTGTATAGTTGCACCAAAGTAAATGTCAATTATGACAAAGCTTAACCTTAGTCATGAGACCACATACCACAACACAGCTTAGTAGGAGATAGTTTAAAAACCCTTTACACTGGTTCAGCTAATAAATTGATTAAGTGAATATCTCAAAAACTATTATAGTTAAGACACTGGTTTTAAGAAACTAACTCGAGTTAACTTGAAGAATCTGCCCTTAAAGTTAACGGGAATAAAAAAATAGGTTGTAGATTATACAATTTGAATTTATTCATTTACTTAATCATATAAAGTTAGTACATAATGACGACTCCATTTTCCGCTCTGTTCTAAATTCGACCACTTGTCCGTTGCTATACAAAAGACATCAACGCGCGGATATAAATATGACATGGCTGCCGCCGTATCATACATGTACCGTAACTTGAATTTATACAGGGTGTTACAAAAGCCCCGAACGATACTTCAACAGCTGATAAGGTCAATGACCCAAAGTGCGATGCAAGTGGAAAAATATGGAATTTAGATTTTAAAAATCGCTTTGTATGGAGATAGCCAATTTCAATTAACTGACGTTGGTTTAATAATGAACGGAATTAGCTTTTTAGTACATAGCCAATCAAAGACTCATTAAAAACTAAAGTCAGACCAAGCTAAATTAGCATTGATTTTGATTTCAGTTCGTTTTTATAATCTTATTCAGAAAAAAATTTTTTGCTTAATTAGAATTTTTTATATGTTTTCTAGAAGGAGGAAAAAAGTGTCCTAAAATTTCTATACTTTTTACACTACCGCCATGAAAAACGGTGGCGAAATGGAAAAAAGTATTGGGAACTTTTTTCTAATACTAAAATTGAAATAGTTCTCAATTCTGACTAGAAAATATATAAACATTTCAAAAGAAAAAAATATTTTTTGTGCAACAAAAAAAAAAACGCCCATCAGAGACTACGCGAGTATTACTTAAACGTCTTCTATAAAATTATGATATTTACAACACTTTCACAGTCTGTGCTATCAAAATTGATGCAAGACGGACTACAAATCCATTTAAAATCAACTAGCGATCATTTTTAGGGTTCCTTACCTTAAAAGAAAAAACTAAACTAATATAGGATCACTTTTTTGTCCATCCGTCCGTCTGTAAAGACCTTTTATCTCAAGAACGCGTAAAGGTAGCAAGTTGAAATGGATACCACATACACAAATTACTGTTTTCTTGAAGCTGTGAAAAAATTAAACCTCTACGTCAGCAGAATCAGATACGGCTATTTATGTCGTATTTCCCATACTTACATTTGCAATGGGAATCAAAATGTATAGGGTACTTCCCGTTGACAAGAATCACGAAATTTGGCAAAAAGCAAGTTCTTTTAGCACAAGTTCAGGAGAAAATCCGAAAACCGTATAATAATCGCATACTGAGAGTTCCGTGCCACCAGTATTTTTAAGTAGGTCATAAATAGAGGGGAAACCTTTGAGCGGAACCCTCGATGGGTGAGTCCGACTCGCACTTGGCCGGTTTTTTTATTATTACGTGTAAAGGAAATCGATAATAATCGGAACATAATTATATGGCAGCTCCATGACTAATGTAACGACTGACGGACAAACGATCATTTATACTGATTGATGCGTGAAATTTTAGATTAAATGGCTTTAGATTATTGTGAAACAATTATAAATAGGATTTACTAGAGTCGGACCATTATAACTCTTCCAAGCAAATTAACTGTCAAACACATAAAAGCTAAGTATGACCTGTTCCTAGTGTTTTCCCGGCTTATGCCACGGATCGTGTAGTTAGCTTAGGGTCCGCTTTGACTACTAATCCTGAGATTTGGCGTAGGCACTAGTTTTACGAAAGCGACTGGCATCTGACGTTCCAACCCAGGTAAACTAGGCTTTATTAGTCCAGTTTCCTCATGATGTTTTTCTTTACCGAAAAGCGATTGGTAAATATCAAATGATATTTCGTACATAAGTTGCGAAAAACTTACGTTCACATACAATATCTTAAATATTTGAGTTTTTCTCAAAGATACATATTAAATTGATGTATTTTCTGATGCTATATACACTATAGTTTGTTACCTTCAATAATTAATAATTTTCACAAATACGTACCATTTTTTACTAAAAACATCCTATTTATTTCTAGTGTAAGTCAGTTTTGTGACGATGAATAAATTATTCCTATAAACCCCCGTCACAAAACAGACAAACATATTTTTTTTTAAACAGTAGACCTGGTATTTAACTCTAATACAAACTAAATATCACAAGAAACTTATTACTTGTCAGAAGCAGCTTGTGCAACCTTAATTCGTTTTTAATGTAGTAGATAGTTTGCGAAATAGGAAACCGTGAGGTCAGTAATCAAATTAGGTTACGTTTGTAGCTGGTTGTCAAGTGGCTAGCGCAGGTACTCTACTTAATTGGTTTCCAAATTATAAGACTTTTAAACAGGTACGTAAATATGCAGTGAAAAATAATACATTTAAAATTGAATCGATAAATTAAATTTTTGGGTTCAAAATAAATACAACCAACTATATAAACTTTCTCGATTTTCACACATTATAAATTTACCAAAAGGGAGCTTAATCGCATGAAAGTTTGATAACGTACCTCCGATGTTTTTTTTTATGATATAGGGGGCAAACGAGCAAACGAATCGCCTGATGGTAAGCGATTAACGTCGTCCATGGACACCCGCAACACCAGTGGTGTCGCAAGTGCGTTGCCGGCCTTTAAGGTGGGAGTACGCTCTTTTCTTGAAGGTTTGAAGGTCGTATTGGTCCGGAAACACCGCTGGCGACAGTTCGTTCTACAGTTTAGCTGTGCGAGGCAGGAAGTTTCGGGAAAAGCGCACAGTTGAGGACTGCCAACCATCTAAATGGTGAGAGTGGAAATATTGTCGCGTAGGGCGATGGTGGAAAGAAGCGGCAGGGATTAATCCGAACAATTCCTCGGAACACTCCCCATAATACATGCGATAGAAAATGCAGAGTGAGGCCACATCTCTACGCAGCGCCAAGGGATCAAGCCGATCAGAAATACGTTGGCAGTTGACAATTCGAGCTGCTCTCCGTTGGATGCGGTTTCGAGGGTGACATTGTCCCCGTGGTCCCGGAGATAGGCACAGTTAGTTATCAATCTTTTGCGCGATTACTGTAAATATATGACAAAAGTATTAATGTTAATTTTTACTTATTTTCTTATTGTAACAAAACGGACAATTTTAAATTAAGAAAAGTAATTTAGGTTTTGAAATATTAAAGTGTTTTTGTTAGATTTGTGGTACTCCTGTCTTGATTTATGATCCTATTATTCCTTAAAATGATGTTAGATATAAGTTTATTATACATTTATTATACCTATATACAATTTTTTATTTATTATAAAAATATAAGCATTAGCATTTATATAAGCATCACCGCATAATGAAGTTGATATAGATACGCAGTTGGTGTCAACGCGTTGATGTCTTTTGTATCACACCAACTTGTCTTGTGTTAATAAACACTAAAACATAATATTGTCTTCTGTTTCCGCTATTGTTAATAATTGAAAATAAATACTTTATAATTAAAGGATGACTCACACTAGAATGGGACGGGACGGGACGATCTGTCAATTTCTATAGAAATAATCAAGTGATAGCTCGGAGCTCGGAGCCCTCGAATATGTGACGCTTTTTATAGAAATTGCGACTGACAGATTGCGACTTATAGAAACTGACAGATCGTCCCGTCCCGTCCCATTCTAGTGTGAGTCGTCCTTAACCCGTTCTAAAGTGTTTATTTTCAATACTAAAAGTGTTTGAAGCGCGTCAAAAACAGTAAGTATATCGGTCATTTTATGTTTTTTTTAGGTTAGGTTTCATATTCAACACGTTTGTTTAGGTAATCTTACTATTGCATTTTGTTTCTGGTTATTAGAATCGATGACACAGTTCCTGAAAACGGTACTTCATATGTCTTATAGTTTCAGACTTTCCCATACTCACCAATCTAAATGGACCAACCTATATGTAATGGTAGATTGTCATAAATAAAAACGGAACAGCTAAAAACTTTCAGATCAGCCCTCGTAAGTGTAATTTGCGTCTTAAACTCTTATAAACAGATATTTAAAGATAAACAGTAAATTTTCTTATGATGAACCCAACCTTCTGAACATTACCTATCGAACTACGTTCCAAACAAAATTCCATTAAAATTAACATTTCAAATAATCTAATGATACGGTTATAAATGTTATTTGCTTATATAATTATTTGTTAATGAAAAAACGACCCTAAAAACTGACGGATAAAGTTCAAATTGTTACAATTCCGTGTTGATATCAATATGATTATCTGTCAATGCAAAAAACACCTTAAGTTTGAAGAAATAAGATTCAAAATGAGTAAGTTCTATGTAGCGCCAAAATTTTACCAGTTGTCAATGCAAACAGTGTCTTAGTTCGTAAGGAATAAGGTTCATATTGTTAAATTGGCTGTTGATTTAAATATTACGCCAAATCATTAAGTAACATCATTAAGATTCTGCTCGCGACGAATTTAAGGTTTCTTTTTGAAATGTTTCACTTTGTCATTGGTACTGTTATAGGGTAGGTTGGGGAGGATTGTAATAGTTTTTTTCTACTCCAGCACTTCTATCTGTCAATTAGATGACTGACAGCGATAATAAAAAACGAACGACATGAAAATTGGGGCCAACTCTAGTTTGCTCTGAACTAAAAAAAAATTGTCAAAAATTTAATGTAACAAAAGTTTTCATTCATAAAAGTGGTAATGGCGTTCGACATATGTATATGCGGTTTGAACGCATCGTGGAGAGCTCATAATATGTGTGTATATAAAGCAGTGTATGTAATTATAAATGATTAGGCATTAAAGCACTTGTGTGATGTTATTATCGCTCAGCATCTCCCTAATTTCCTGCATCCTTTTGTTTATAACAAAGTTAATTCAAAAATTCCTTTAAAATCGCTGTTAGAGAAGCCCAGAAAAAAACATCAGCCTGGCTGACCTCCCTTTCATATGGGGATATAGAGGATCTTCTGAGAGTACTCAAGTAAACATTCCTACTCACAAACTCACCCACACACATATATATACACACACACACACACACACACACACACACTTACAGACTCACTCACGCAGCAACATCAAAAATGGACGCATCACTTGTCTAAGTTAACCACCTCTAGACTAAGTTTTATCTTTTTCTTTTAGTTTATAGTTTTAATTCTTACCTTTTCCTGTCTTTACTTATTTGACTAATTGTTTCATTAATATTTATCGTGTCTTATTGGCTTTCGCAAAAATCATGTCATCGGAAATTCATGTCTGAAACGGTTATTTACGAGACAGGCTTCGCCTAGTGTAGGAGCCAGTGAAACCTGCTGATAATCCTTAAATGTACTTTACTGCTTCTTTGTTTTAAGACTGGATAATTTTAAATTTCTGTGTAATTTATCTGGTGTACAATAAAAAAAAATACTTTTTTTTTATTATGAAACTCGGCTGCCGCTTCGTTTCATAAACCCACACTCGAGTTTTAATGCCTTTCATTATATACAATCACATAAACTACTAATATATTGTACAGCGATCTCGGATGGCTCTAACGATTTTGACAAAATATGAGGGTTTTTGGGAAAGTCGATGTTCTTGGTCTCGGTACAAAATACAAATGTATCACTACGAGTATTCGTAGGTAACGTACAAATAGCCATGTCGGATAATGATCATGTATGATTGTTTGTCATATTCATTCGGCAGAAGGGTAGGCCTGCCACCTGCTTCTCAGTCTAGTTTAAATGGGTCGGCAACGCGCATGTGACCCCCTTAGAGTTGCAGGTGTCCATAAGCTACTGTGGCCGCTTTCCATCAGGCGGACTGTATGCTTGTTTACCACCATCGTGGTTAAATTATATAAAATTAAAAGTATAGTATTAAGCTTCCAAGGCTGGATTTGACCAAACTTTGTAACCAAGAGTAACGCTTACTCTTGGATACTAATATCAAAATCCCATAGTAATTTGACGTTACTATCTGAGAAAAAGCGTTATTCTCGGAATAAAAATTTGGTAAAATGCAGCCTAAATAGAAAATGTTAACTTTACCTACTTAAAATCAAAAGTAAGAGTTACACAATAGTTAAAAATGATACGTTTGTTACATATAAAGCAATGTACCTACATTATAACATCGATATGTATTGTGACACTGCTAAAATTCTCTCAAAACCATACTTTACCACAAATACTGTAATTTTACAAACATTATCCGCAACACTCAAAAACCGACCTTGTACTCTCACAATAAATTCCAATTCAGCATAACACAAACTGACCGTAATTCAAAACCTGTTACCGATTTTAAAAGTTACGCGAGACTTACGTAATAGAAAACAGCCGGGAAAAAATTAAAAACTTACAATTTTTTCCTTTTTTTTGGGGTTCACTTCACGACACTATTTTTGTATGTATGTAGAAATGTATGAAGCTGTTCATACAAATATACTGGGAGCGCGGGCGACGTGCGCAGGCGCCGGTGGTTTGGGGCGACTGGTGTGAACGCGGTGACAGCTGGTGGGGCGAGTCTACACTGGAGTGTTGTGTTATCGCAAAGTAACTGTGGGAAAGAGCTTTTTTTCAAATGTTGTGGAAAATAGTTATTTTTTAAAGTAATTTCCGTAGCTATTAATGAAATGAATAAACGCTCAAAGTAGTTCGCCAAACAGCAATTAGTAACGCTAGTATCGCATCATACTATGCCATATCTATAATTTATTTTGTAATCCTATCAAAATTAAATACTTACATATATGGAAGCAAGAGGTCCCAGGTTCGAATCCTGGTCAGGGCATTTATTTGTGTGTTTATCACGAATATTTGTTCCTGAGTTGTGGATGTTATCTATGTATTTAAGTATTTGTATATAGAGATAGAGATAGAGATAGAGATAGAGATGCATTTATTGTCAGAAACTGTGTACAAGTAGGTCTTATATATAACAAAAAGGTCCAACAGTTTGCCCGTTCCGGGCGTACAATAATAAAAAACAAACACAAACATACAGATAACGGTACCTAAGTAAATTAATACATCTTAATCTTAACTATTATATATCTATCTTACTTATATATCTATCTATTATATAAATCGTCGCCTAGTGCCCACAACACAAACCTATTGAGCTTACCGTGGGACTAGGTCGATTTGTGTAAGATTGTCCAATAATATTTATTTATTTATTTAGTTATATATTTTTAATTCTATCAAAATCAAATTAATTTGCATATTCTTTATAAAAGTTTACAATCCTTGGCGATTGATGAAAAATGCGTAAGTATTTTGTGTGAATTATATTTTTCCATTACGTCACGCGCCAACATACAAAAAAATGACGATATGGAATAAAAATAAATAAATAAAATATAATTTTTTACTTGCTTTCAATGCTAATATAATAGAATAGTTATAATTCTATGAAATAAATAAACTCCCTGATTTGGAATAAAATTTTTTTTTTCGAGTTTTTCGTGAATAATCTAGATCAGGGCCCTTACCATGACGTCTTAACGTGATTCAGTTTACAACCTAAACTGAGTCGCTGCCATACAACTGAGCACAGTTAAGAACCTAAACTGAATCGAGTTAAGATGGCATGGTAAGGGCCCAGGAGCCTTACCATGACGTCTTAACGCGAGAAATCTATCGGAAGGAAAACGCTAGAAAGAAGATCTACTCGTAAAACAAACCATCAGCGTTTGTATATCGCCAATCTAACAACGCCTTTAGTAACTCACACCACCGCACCTAAGCTAGCACTGCCGCGCGGTTTCGCCCGTGTTATTGCTCAATTTATAGTCGATGTAAGATCATGAATATTTTCTCCTGTCTCGGATCGATAGACTGCTATTTACTTTGTGCTGTACATTGTTTACTTTCGCTTTAGTTAGAAAAACGATTACGCTTCCCAGTATTGTCAAATGAGCGATTAAAAAATAACACTGAATACCTGATTCTGGCAGAACAGCGTGCGTAGCCAAGATGCCAATCGATAACGGTTGATAACGTATCGTAGCTACCTCTCTATCACTCTTCCTTATTAGTGCGACAAAGACAGTTGCATTTCGTTAGCGACTGAGCGTGAGCGATTGGCATCTTGGTTAGGCAACCAGAGACCTTAACATAACGTCTCAACGCGATTCAGTTGACGACCTAAACTGAGTCGCTTCCATATAACTGAGGCTAAACTGAACCTAAACTGAATCACGTTAAGACGTCATGGTAAGGGCCCTGGACTTGCTTGGGCTCAAATGAAAATTGTCCGGATAAAAACCTTTAATTACATCACGTTGTTTTATGAAATTACTATATGCGTCACGTAATGGAGACTTAAACTATATATGGACAATTTGGGACATTTTTATCATCATGATCGATTCAGCTCGAGATTCGACATCAGGTTTAGAGTTATTTTTAGAAAATGCTTAAATATCAGAGTTTACTAATTACGATTTTTTCGTAATTAGTAAACTCTGATATTTTTTACCCGAGTTTGGAGCTTAGCGACTCAATTTTTCTGAACGATTTTCAAACTTTTTTTTATGTCCAAAAGTTCTGAAACTTGAAGCTGAAGTAAAAAAAACAAAAAAATCTTAAATACCATTTATTTTATAGGTACAAATGAAGTCTTATTTACATTAAAACATTAAGAACAAGTAAAAGGCAAGGTATGGCTTAGAATAATGGCTTATACATTAACATAATATGAAATATTTAATATCATATTTATACATATAAAAAAGGTTTTTTCTTTAATAAGAGCAAGTTAAACAGTTTATATGTAAGGTGAAACAAATGTTATTACATAAATCATCTGACGATTGGCATTACAAACAAAGCAAATAAATATGACGCTTTCAGTATAAAGGTCCCACATTGTCGGTTGTCGGCACTACTACTTTAAAGAAAAAGAGCTGTTCTGTTCTTTTAGCTCTACTTTAAATATAAATTTTAAATAATAAATCTCATCAATAATTAACAATCTCGTACCTTCTACCTGAACACATCATAACCATTAACCTCCAGTCAACATTATTAAGTAGCACAATATGCCAGTTATCTTTTAAGATATGTATTGTATTTTTTTCCGTTTACGTGTCGTTTAATATCAAACTCTGGTATAGTCTGACAAGCCAACGATCGCAGTAACAGTAGGATAAAAAAAATATACCTATCCCTTTTTTCGCTGTGATAATACTACCGTAAGAAAAAGACAGTATGATGCTCTATAACCTGTTACTGCGTTCGATTGCTTGTCCTATAAATCCATTCGACCCTCAGCAAATATCTCCCTTTTCTAAATAAGTACCAAAATCGCATAATCTGGCAGATGAATTTACCCGAGTTTAAGTTCAGCAACATGTATGCAAGTATGCATGTTTGTATGGAGATTGACTATCTTTATTATATAATGTCCCTGGTTAATAAATATATTATTAGTAGTTAGTAATATGTAAAACATTGTGAAAAGATATGTTGAAAATCAATTTAAGAATCTAAAAACTTTTTAATTCTGTACAAAATATATACATGTATAAAATTGTAATGACACAATTTTACCCCACGTTTGTTAAATACGACTAAACTTATGTTTTGTCTCTCATTCTATCCTTGTCAGTTTTCATAATGTAACGACCCATTCTATTATAATATATAAAAGACTAGGTGTCAACGTAATGTCAGTCAATTTGCCAGTTTCTCGTTTTATACAGTCCCAAATATAAAAAGCTGACATAGAATTTACAAACATATCGTAAAAGCTATAATGTGCAAAATTTTAACAAAAAGTTCTATAAAATAATACTGTTAATTTTTCATTACGTCCCGCACAAATTATTGCATAAAAAAATGAAGGTCGGGAAACATCAAATTATAATTAAATTCAGAAAACAATCTTTTAGCATTTCATTTCATTATTTGGCAGTTGAATACTATGCGCTTTTATATTTGACACAGATGTATACGAAAAACTGGCCTCATTATAATTCGTCTGTATACAGAATTTTACTGTATCATGTTCAAAATCGGTGGTTTTATTCACATGTATGTTGTTGGCACAACACTGTTTCAGCCAGTTGTTAGCTTGTCTGTTTTGTGACTGTGACATTTTAAGACTTTTACCATATGGCAAATATTACCTGTTAAATCACATGATTTGATTTATTTAATGTAATTATAAAGTATTTTTGTATCTCATGCTTTAGGTACTTTTTTTTTAATTGAGAATAGCCGGTTATATCGTTCGTATAATTCGGCAGACAAATTTACCATGCATTCATGGACAGATCCGGCGGATATGCCCGAACGTATATGGCCGGATATCCGTTTCCATCACTAGTCCTCAGACGGCAATGTTCACCCTGGTAATAAAATATGTAAATGCAAATAGACAGTAACTTCTGAGACGCTTTTAGACGACTTTAAAAAAACCTTGGTAAAAAACGAGATAATGTTAAATATACTTTTTGTAGTTTTGTTTTATTTTATCACTCTAATATACACGGCATTATTACAATCAGCAAAAAAAAAACACTATGAACCTCGTAAGGCCCAATCTATTTTGTCCTAAAAATAGGACATCATATTTTGAAAAAGAGATTTTCAAAATTAAGGTTCACCTGACATCACCTGGTAGGATACCTGAATTGTGTTGTCCCAAAAATAGGACAATGGAGCTTAGGAGGTTACAAAAAGATATCATTAAATATTATTTACAGTTACCTCCATTATTTTCGATGTACGTCTTAAATGAGATTACAAATTTCGATACGACGAAATTTGACATATGGGAAAAATCTAAAAAACTCATGTAGTCTATAACTTGTATCTGTCATTCTGTATTTAATATATGCTGTACCTAAGTATTAATGCCTCTTTCTCATCATATTTTGCAACACATAGTCACGTCGTTTCCTTCTCGCAGAGAATCTCCGTCTGTCATAGTTGTTAGCGTAAGAATTGCCCCTGAAATTGGTTAATATGTTAGTAAATACATAATCGGTTAACTACAATTCGACGCATTCCTCCTAAGGGATTTAATTAAGTTAGTTGTTAAGTGATTTATATTTGGATGTGAATCTTTTGTTGTCCCTCGACTTTTTTTTATTTGTAATTTTTATTGATCCTAAATAGTAGGAGAAGAAAAGTGTCTCTAAATTTCCATTTTTTTTTAAACTTGCCATATATATTGCTACCTTTACACAAAATCTGTTAATAAGTGGTAACGAAATGGAATAAATGTTGAGGTACTTTTTTTCTCCAATTAGAATCGATTAAAGGTTGAAAGAGCTAGTGATTTAAGGTAGAAATCACATAAAAAATCCATTAAAAATGGGGAACAACAAAAAAGAAAACCATTGTGGAACATAATCGTTTCTATTTACAAGTAATATTCGAATATTTGAACCTACTTCTATTCGGGAATAGTGATTAATCATCTACTAGAAAATGTTCTTAAAAATCAATTTACAAAATTACCAGTGTTAGGTTAAACGATGTGTTTTTAAGGTTAATATGACTTATTCTGATATCTGATGCTCGCCTGCGTTGAATATAACTTATATTCAACGCAGGCGACCATTAGACAGACGGAATAGTCCCTCGGGCGGAATTGGCCACATTGACTTTAAATAGTTAAAAAAAACGTAGACTAAATTGAGAGAACCAAAGTAATTGAAAATGAATAAATACTAGGAGAGGACATAATAATTTGTAATATTCCCACAAATACGTCGAAACATTATTTATAAAAACGAATTAGTAAATATTAATTAGAAGTGTAAATTTAGACAAGTTATTAAGATTAACATGTAAGATTAGATTGAAAAATAACTGTACAGATACTGAAATCAATTAAAGGAAAACAGATAAGGAGTAGAAACAAGTGAAAGCATGCAGCAACATAAATATTATATATTAAATGTAATTTGTTATACTCGTATTTCTATTAAGAAAACTATTTATGACTACTGAAATATGACTAAATGGAGAATCGTTATAGGACCAAATGAAACAGTTTAATTATTTAAGTACTATTTTTGAAATATATACTGTTAAACATGTATTAGTTATTATTTTATTTTATTTTAAAATGTTGTTTAAGCCTTAAGACTAAACACGTAGAGATTTATCCATCTTGTGTCTGAAATGTCATTGTATACCAGGAATTTGGACCGCATTGATCCACCAGATGTGACTGATAAAAATTCCTACTATACATTGACAGATCTGTCCGCGGGACACATCTGGAATTCTGGAGGAACAATATCTACGTGGGTTTGGAGTTGAATGACTTTATTATATTTTTGTATGGTCATCGGTTTCCTATTCCAGATACTTCTAGAGTCAAATTAAGTTATATTTTATAAGCAAATAAACTGTAGAACTTTAAAGTGTTACTTTAATCGTCAAACTTCTATGAAAATATGTATTTACTTACTTTCACAGTCTTTGCTATCAAAATATAGGAAACTTAGCATAGACGGACTGGTTTTGAATTGTTTATGCAGGACAACATCAAACAGTTAGTAGTTTACACATATTATAATATATTATATTTATTTAAAAAAATCAGTATTAAATTATCCTTCATTCATATAAATTCGATTAGTCATGGTAACTTCTGGTAAAAAAATTGTATAAAAATATCAACCTAAGCTAACCTTATTTAATTTTGTACAACTGTTTTTTGTTTTAATTATTAGGTATGCTTTGCAAAGCGTTCTCTACCTATGCATAATATATGTGTAAGTTAATTTTAATTGTCATTATTATATATAAGACATATTCAGAAAAAATTGAATAAAGAATGACTCACACTAGAACGAGACGGGCCGAACTGTCAGTTTCTATAGAAGACGTCACGTGACCTCCGAGAGCTCCGTCCTATCACGTGATTATTTCTATAGAAATTAACAGATCGATATTCTAGTGTGAGTCACCCTTAATGTTAGTCATAAAACTCTCTTGAGACTCGAACATATTAAATAATATTTAGAACGGGTCACTCACGTAATTTGCTCGAGAGAAAATTGACTAAATTACGTAAGTGACCCGTTTTAAATATTATTTCATACATCCTTAATGTGACATTAATTTTAGCCAACTTGACATTTTCATATACAATACAATTATTTCAATTGATTAATCGCTCGAGATCAAGCTGATGTCAGAATTATTTTTACGTTCTAATAGTTTTTATAGAAGAACGTAAGTAATCAGTTCAGAGTTTAAATATTTGACAGGTTTAAGTATGTACAAATAATCTAATGTGTTACTATTATGATTTACCGCAATACATTCCGATTCTATTTTTCCATTAATTTTGTCTCGAAATTAGGTTGGGATAAGTAAAACGAGTGAGTAACTCCGTTTACAATTTTCAGATATATGACATTGTCGTCTTTTGTAGTGTAATATTAGAACTGTACATTTATATAGGAAGAATCACGTGATAGCTCGGAGTCCTCGGAGGTCAAATGACGTTTTCTATAGAAACTGACGGATCGGTCCGGCCCGGTCATCCCGGCCCGTTCTAGTGTGAGTCATCCTTTAATTCTGATAGAAAGTATTACAGTCTGATAGAAAGTACAGTCAGGTTCATAAGTGCATGGACAAATTATCAATTATGAATTCCCCATGGAATTTTGAATCTGATGGTAAAAGAAAACTGAAAAATGCTCAAGTGATAAACAGAGATTGTGTTAATGTATTTATCTACTTTTTCCCGTTGATGTAGTTTCCAGTGTCGTCTTTGTACAGATCTTCGTTGATACCGTAGTATGCTTGAGAGTTCGGACAATCCGTCTGAAACACATTAATAAAATAATTCAATTTTTTTTTATCACCTGATATACATCGTGATGTTACAGATGGTATTCGCTTTGGTATAGCGCCATCGCCAAATCTTGGGATTAGTTGCCAAAGCGGACCCCAGGCTTCCTTATGCCCCCATATTTGTTTTTAATCGTGTCCAAATTGAAATATTTATCTTTTCAGGAATAAAATGTGCCTGAACTTAGGACTTTAAGTTGGCTTGAACTTTAAGTTGGTTTAAGGTGGCGTTCGGATACTCCGTCGAATCTATATAGCATGTCCGCAGGGCATCCGCCAAACAAATCGATTCATTAGCTGGCTATATTCGTTCGGGCATATCTGCCGTATCTGCCGATAAATGTATGGGACATTTGTCTGGCGGATGCCTGGTGGACATACCTACTATGGAAATCTGAAAGGTTGCCCGACCGAACGTATATGGCCGGCTTTAGCACCTATCCAGCGGAGAGCACAGTCTATCACACTCATTTGTTTAAACTTTACCTTATAGTCCCAGTCGCATACTCTCGTCCGTTGGTTGAACACGGTACCAGGGGCGCATACGAAGGAGTACTGCAGGTTGCCGCCGATGCTTGGCACGCACCAATGCCATACCTGTAAATATAAAGCTATCAACAGGACTACGCTTCACTGGTATTTTCTGTACAATAAAATGCTGCCGTTTTATAACTTTTGAGGAGAAATATTAAAATCACTAAGCATTTCTTTTTAAAATTGAGATCGTTTCTTCTATTCTTTATAAATCACATATGTAGGACCCGACCTGGGCAATGTGTCAATTTCACTGACTAGTTAAAAGACATAGACACACAATCCTGAACAAAAACGTAAAAAATTTTTGGTCAGAATAACATTAACGAACTTGCATTGATGATGATACAAATGCTAGCCATTTGCGTTCGGGCCTATCTGCCGGATCTGCAATGTATAAAGGCATATGCGGAGAGGGGGAGGTATCAGACAAGGAAATATTAATTTGAATTAAAAAAATAGAAGACAAATAATGTATAAAACTGAAATAGAAAAGAAATAATTTTAAATTATAACTTTGTGAAATATTTACAATTACATACATTGCTTTATATACACACATATCATGAGCTCTCCATGGTGCTTTCGTACCGTATATCCCGACCGCCATTACAATTTTCATAAAAAAAACTGAAATTCAATTTTTGACATTTATATTTTTTTAAATTCAGAGACAAACTAGAGTTGGCCTCAATTTCCATAACGTGCGACTTGCGTGCGATATTGTTTGCAATTGACACTTTGTTTAGAACTAAACGCCATCTCGACTGATATTAGAATAGAGTTCAAATTAAATTTCCTTATTTGTCAGAAATGTTCGAATAATATAATTTAGCTATAGTAAAATTTTCGCAGATAAGAAATTTGTTGTTACAAAAAAGTTTATTATTATGTGGGTTTTCATACGCGGTTTTTGAACGCATTACAGAGGACTAATGATTTATAATATGGTTATAACCAAAAATATTTAAAAATAACTTGTCAACTAGTGTGACCTTAGGGTATCCACCATGAGCCAATATGCGTGGCGCGTATCGACCAAAAACCATACAACACCTCAAAGCTAGTCGTAAACTGTCAGGCGTACCACTAATGTTTAGAATATTTGCTATTAAGAAACATGTAGGCGTTATGTTTTTCACTATAGAAAGTTTAACACTCGGCTGCTTTCAGTTTTAAACCAGACGGAGTAGCAATTGACAGGCCTACCACTCTGCCAAATGGGTATGACATAGTTCCATACTCATTGTATGGACTGGGGTTTATCTGACATAGCTATTTTTATGTTACACTCGAATCTCTGATGAATGAATGAATTCATAAACTGCCCATTCAATTTTAAACGCGTGTGTGCATTGGACGTGCTCCTCCCCCACAAAAAATGGCAGTATTTTTTGAATAGGAAATGACAGACGCTGCCAGTCCCTCTGATTAAAAAGTCAAAGCTCGTCTGGCTTCACCCTAAATACTATAAGCTGTGTTCTGACAAAAAGCTTATTTTACTAGTGGTTACCTGGCAGTTGGTTTGCGGGTCTGCGTAGTATCCCGGCAGCTTGTCATCGCAGGTAAACGCCAAACCCTTGGGCACCTCGTTGTACGTTGGGTAGTCTTCGTTTTGTGCGAACCCTTGCTCGTCTTGCTATTGAAATAAATGTTTTGATTAAAATATGTTCAGTATTATTGAGCAACACAAGCCTTATTGAGCTTAGGGACTAGGTCGATTTGTGTAAAATAAACCCATAATATTTATTTATTTATATTCGTACAGATTGGTGTATTTTTCTAATTACTGAAGACCATGGTAAGAACTCGTGTTCGTGTACCTATGAGAATATATTTTTTTTATGCTATAGGGGGCAAACGAGCAAACGAATCGCCTGATGGTAAGCGATTAACGTCGTCCATGGACACCCGCAACACCAGAGGTGTCGCAAGTGCGTTGCCGGCCTTTAAGGTGGGAGTACGCTCTTTTCTTGAAGGTTTGAAGGTCGCATCGGTCCAGAAACACCGCTGGCGACAGTTTGTTCCACAGTTTAGCTGTGCGAGGCAGGAAGTTTCGGGAAAAGCGCACAGTTGAGGACTGCCAACCATCTAAATGGTGAGAGTGGAAATATTGTCGCGTAGGGTGCTGGCGGAAAGAAGCGGCAGGGATTAATCCGAACAATTCCTCGGGACACTCCCCATAATACATGCGATAGAAAATGCAGAAGTATTTATGTTCGATTATTTTTAAATAATATTTAAAACGGGTCACTCACGTAATTCAGTCGATGTTAGCTTGTCGCTCGTCAAGTCGTACGACTTGCCCCTGTCGCGGGTGGTCGCTTCTGATGACGATCTTCGTAAGGAACGAAACATGTCGAGCAAAAATCGAACAAATTACGTGAGTGACCCGTTTTAAATATTATTTAATATGTTCGAGTTTCACGAGAGTTTTACGATTATTTTTAGTGTAGACTTTTACTATTTATATGAGTTCTCCCAATCTTCTTGGACACTTCGTCGTTTGTATGTATGTCTGTTTGTTCGACGATAACTCGAGTATCGTTGATCGGATCGTCGTGAAATTTGGCAGGTGGTTAGATGAGATAAATATAATTTTTAAGTTCGAATATGAGCCAGTCAAGGGGTTGCCGAAATATAAAGGTCGTTAGTTTAATTTCGGGGCGAACAATATAATAAACATAATAGTGATATTTATCTTATGTTATGAGACAATGAAATCAAGAGTATGTACCTACCATTAATAATCACAATAACAGTGCCCATGACATGATTTACAAACCTACTCGAAATTACCACAAACAATACATTTCCCACATCCATCGGATTATCAAGCTATAATCATAATCAGGAGATAATTATCAGATAATGAGAGAATCGGATTATTCAAATGGATAATTAAAGAGTAATTAAGATGTCTTGTTAGCCTAGTGTTATGAATAGAATCTAGGATCAGAACTAATTAATGTCCTTAGTACCTTAGTATTTTACGATTTATGGTAAGAGAATCTGATATATTTAACGAAACTAGTAATCCTTTGTCGAACGAGCGAGCAAAGCAAGTGAGGTCTTCCAATATACTTGGACACCGTCCTTTGTATGTATATTTGTTTTTTAGACGATAACTTGAGTATCGTTGATTGGATCGTCGTCAAATTTGGCAGGTGGTGAGATGAGATAAATAAAATTTGTAGTTCGAATATGAGCCGAATCGCTCAAGGGGTTGCCGAGATATAGGGGTTGCGAGTTCACGTGCGGGACGAACAACTAATTTTACGGTTTTTTGCACCATGCATTGTTAATTTAGGGCATAAGGAATGACTCACTAGAACGGGACGGAACGGAGCGGCGCGGGGTGGGACGATCTGTCCCGTCCCGACCCTTCCCGTCCAGTCCCGTCCTGTCCCGTCTTAATGTGAGTCATCGTTAACGGGTTCGATCTTTACGGATTTGATTGAAGTAGCTGCATGAAGATAAACGCATTTTGTAATGGACATTCTCATGAAACACATTTATCTATTTACGTAATTGTACTAAAAACATGGACTGCGTGGGGGTACGAATGCGATGGGGACGCGAAGCGGCGCGCGCGTCGCGGTGCGGCGTGGTGCGGCGCGGTGCGATAAAAACAAGTCTTTGATATTATATGTACAGTCACCTGCAATAGTATATGACGCTGTGAAGGCCGCGAAAATATGTGACACAGTCTTGTTTGTACCGCCATAAGAGCGTGTCACATATTTTTGCGGCCTTCACAGCGTCATATACTATTGCAGGTGACTGTACCTAGTGTCCGACCGAAACATGTTTTTTTTCCGAAACTGAAACCGAATGTTCGTTATTGATTCTAGTTTCGGCTGAACCCGAAACCGAAACTTTGATGAATGTGCCCACGGAGGTCACGTGATGTTTTCTATAGAAACTGACAGATCGTCCCGGATCGGATCGGATCGGATTGGTGTGAGTTTTCCTTACAACGCTGAAAAAAATGTCAGTGAACCGGTCTAGTCCCGCGACGTTGGAAGGTTAGATGGTAGTCGCTTTCGTGAAACTAGTGCCAATGCCAAATCTTGGGATTAATGCATAAGCGGACCGCAGGCTCCCCGCGGCATAATTATGTCGGGAAAACGGCAGATTACTTACAGCAAAGGATGTTCCTAGGATGCACAACAATACAGCCAACACTGCTACCGAGTGGAGCCGAACACCGCATAATCTGAGGGGGGACATCTTGTGGCAAACTTAGAATAACCTGAAAACAACGAAAATACAATATTAATTAATTAAACAATCAAGAAATGATAATTTGCACAACGGGACATGCGAAAACACCGGCTGCAACCCGACTCAAGTAGGCCAAAACAGCTCCGGCTTGCCCAAAGAAAACTTGGACGCTTCGCCATTTTCACTCCACCTATTCATAGCAGGGTTTTTTCTATTCAAGCTAGGAGGAATCAAAGTGGCACTTTTCTGTTCAAGAACTACACATTTTTACGTTTTCGGGCATTAACTAGTGTGGTAGTGTTGGTTTGATGCTGTTTTGGGTTTTGTTTATTTTCTCTTAGTTGGTGTGAAAAGCAGTATGTGTCACACGGTACCAAAATTATTTTCGTCTTGGGCGTTAACGCTTGAATACCTCATTACGCTCAGGATTCTACTTTAGGATTCTATTGTAGAATCCGTCGCTTTACTCGGAATTCAATGTACGCCCTCGTCGGAAATATATAATTTTGATCTCTTGTAAAATAATCTACTATTGATATTGACTAATCGTTTGTCAGTCAAGAAAATCATCGTGAGGAAACTGGACTAATCCCATTAAAGTCTAGTTCTGGGTTGAAAAGACAGATGGCAGTCACTTCGTAAAACTAGCTCCGCTAAATCTTGGCATTAGTTGCCAAAGCGGACCCCAGAAGGCCTACCACGAACCACGAACGAAGTTTCACCTCTCTGTCGCACTTGAGTGAGAAATCACAAGTGCAAAAGGGAGGTATACTTTCGTTTGCGGTTCGTGGTAGGCGCTCAGGCTATGAGCAGTGGCATATGCAAAACGCTAGGAGGAGCATCGAGGAGCAAAACATTGTAGAAATTGCACAATAGTCAATACACATAGAAGGAACCACGCAAAAATCAGCGTCCGACCAATCGATAATGAACAAAAAACGTGGTCACATAACGTTGCACGATAATTATATCCATACAAAGATACATTCGATCAAAAACTGCACAATACTAATTACACTTATTATCCCATTCCATTCAGTAATTAAAATTCACGCCAATATCAACTTTAACCCATTGTGATACAAGTTCTTGCTGATTTGAAGAGCTGTAATAATTAAAATGTAGTTACTAGTGCTATTTTGCGCTTGGTTAATCAAAATTCTAGTGGAAATGAATCTTATTCGTAGACGGTAAGGGTGACATTCGGTTTTTAGAGCAGTAAATTAGTGTTTGTAATTGTATGCACACATTCTAAGCTTAATGATTGAAGGAATTGCTATATGACCTGATTTGTTGTTGAATTGATAAAGGAAGGAAGTCGTTTTGAAGCGTATTTTTAATTTTGAAGCGGGGACTAAGAGTAAAAGCACAGAATAAGTAATAGTACTAAAGTACAGAAGCTTCGCTTTCCTACATTTGACATTAACCTTGTCAAGCATGCAAACGTCAAGATGACATTAACATTAGGATTGTCATCATGCTGTCAGGTATGTATGGTGGTATTGGCAGTACAACAATTCGTATAAACATATAAATAGGAACAAAATATTCATCGGAACATTATTTGTATTTTAAGACCACGTTTTTATTGATTATTTATTAGTATTGGTATTCATTTGTCAAATAATACAATAGATGCAAGATGCGGCAATTATTGTCTGACAATAAATTATTTTTTATTTTAATAGAACCTTGAGGCATTGTACCTAGGATGCTGGCGGAATTTCCTCGTTGTATCGCAATGCTGATACGTTGTGAGGAGAAGCCACCAGCTCTTCGGTGACCAGTTACATCAACCAGACGTTTCGCGATTTTTACAAAAATATTGCGTGCGCTGGGACCCCATGGACCTAGAGTTTCGACCCCAAATGGTACAAAACAGTACTTTCTGCCCAGGCTAATATTTATTACGTTTTAAAATTTCGGCACTTTCAGCCGCTCCGCCCCCGCTTTTACATTAGTTAGTTGGAGGGTTGGAGGTGGGACGGTGCCAACATGTCTACACAGGTAGCATAGCATCCCACACCCACACTAACAAAGGCTGCTCCCACCTATTTATGACCTAAGGTGCTTAAAAATACTGGTGGCACGGAACCCTCAGTGTGCGGCAAATATACGGTTTTGGATTTTTGTGTACAAGCTCTTCCTTTTTGCCAAATTTCGTGATGGGAAGTAGGTACCCTATACATTTAGATTCCCAAGTCGGATATCCCAAGACGGCCATATCTTTTGATTGCGTCTACGTAGAGGTTTGATTTGTTTTTACAGTCTCAAGGGACCGTCGACTTATGTATGTGGTATCAATTTCAACTTGCTACCTCTACCCGTTGCCGAGATAAAGGCTCTTGACAGACAGACGGACGGACGGACAACAAAGTGATCCTATAAGGGTTCCGTTTTTTCTTATTGAGGCGCGGAATCCTAAAAATAACGTTTATCGCTAAAAAAGTAACGAGCGATTATTGCGTGTTTCGAAGCAATCGTCGACAATGTAACCGATACATTAAAAGTGCATATTCGTTTATTGTTTTGTATTGCCTAATTATCAATCACTTGGATCGTCCAATGTATTTTTTACGCAATTTCTTGTATTTTGTTGTTGTAAACATTTGTTGTTGTTGTAGTTTGTTATAACTACCTCAACAGTTACAATGCCTCAAGGACCTATTTTAGATTTAAGGTAGGTGGAGGTAGGTAGTTACGTAAGTTACGCTTACTGTATACCTATATTTTGAAAATAAATGTTATTTATTTATTATTTTATATAATAGTTAATAGTAGATTACGTATCGAGGCCTGTATAGTAAGAAATGTCTCAGATCCAGGTATTGTCGTCTGAAGCGAAGCTGAAGTCGAATAACATGTGATCTGTGTGAGTACCATGAGTTGTTTTCGATTGCGACTGCGGCATTCGAAAGTATGTCCATCTCGCTCCTACCACTACTCTGGCAGGAGCGAGACGGACATACTGTCGAATGCCGCAGTCGCAATCGAATGCAACTGATGGTAAGCACACTTTACATTACATTTCTGCTCGACGCAGTCGGCAAGCGGCGAAGATTAGCGTAGCGGTCTGCAATTGGCTGCTTGCCAGACGGAGGCCACAAAAAATACGTGACACCTCAAAACCCCTATTTCATTTAATTTGTCACACATTGATAATGAGCATATTGCTATTGAATGAAGCCGTGACACACAGACGAACAAGAAACCAATAAATGTGCCGTAAAAACTATCTATGGCTGCAATGGCCGTTTGTTTCCTCTGTGGGAAATACGGATAGCAGAAAAATAATAATCGATACATACAATATTTTTTTTTAATTCGAAGCCGACATAATCGCATTAAGGATGACTGACACTAGAACGGGACGATAGGTCAATTTGTATAGAAAGAATCATGTGACGCTCGGAGCCCTCAGAGGTCACGTGACCTCCGATAGAAGCTGACAGATCGGCCCGGCTCGGTCACGTCGCAGCCCGTTCTAGTGTGAGTCCCATCCCGTCCCGTCCCATTCAAGTGTGAGTCATCCTTAATCCGTTCTAAACTGTTTCATTTCAATAAATAATTATATTTATCTCTTCTAACCTGCCAAATTTCATGTTATCATCGAAAATACAAATATAGACACAAATATCGGATAATATTTCCACTCTCACCATTTAGATGGTTGGCAGTCCTCAACTGTGCGCTTTTCCCGAAACTTCCTGCCTCGCACAGCTAAACTGTGGAACGAACTGTCGCCAGCGGTGTTTCCGGACCGATACGACCTTCAAACCTTCAAGAAAAGAGCGTACTCCCACCTTAAAGGCCGGCAACGCACTTGCGACACCTCTGGTGTTGCGGGTGTCCATGGACGACGTTAATCGCTTACCATCAGGCGATTCGTTTGCTCGTTTGCCCTCTATAGCATAAAAAAAAATCCAAGTAGACCGAGATGATTAGCAATAATCAACTGTGACTTTCATTACTCGTGCTTAATTAGGTATTAAAACATTATACCTTTTCTGTGCTTTAAAGATCAGGATCGCAATTATTACGACACTTATTTACTCCTCTTTAAGATAATCCGGTTAATGTGCTTTCAATGCGTATGACATACAAGGTAAATTGCATAATGTGGGCAGGGATATGTTATGTTATGTGCTCTTTACTTAAAACAGATGTTAAAGGATGACGATCACACTATAACGGGCCGCGACGTAACCGGGCCGTAGCTTCTATCGGAGGTCACGTGACATCCGAGGGCTCCGAGCTATCACGTGATTCTTTCTATATAAATTGACAGATCGTCCCGTCTCGTCCTGTCCTGTTCTGTCCTAGTGTGAGTCATCCCTTAAGCAGCTGAACGGATTTTAAAGAGTCATGGGATAATGATGCTTATTTATAAAACCTTTTGTATATTTGTAAGTTGATTAAAAGTCGGTTATCATTTGTCATACTTGCCAAGATAAGAACCAAAACATATAGAAAACTCCAGTAAGTATTAGACATATTAATATACTTATATCAAGCTATTATCGACTTTATTGACGGGAGTAACCCGATATAACTATATTAATACCGAAACATGTGTAATTTTTAAGAGCTTTGAAATCCTGCTGGTATTTCAACTCTATGGTACCGATTAATTCACGAAAGCTGTCGCGGAATCTCAATGAAATTAATGTCAGTTTCATACATTTTCCGCGCCAGTTTTCTTGTATCGATCTGTAGAATATGCCATCACACACACATACCGCTAAAATCAAAACGCTTCCACCTCCTTCGAAGTCGGATAAAAACAAGGCCCCTTAAAAACTTGCGAATGACTTTGACACAATTAACGCATTGCCCAATTATGAGAACTCTGCTATCTCTCATCTCTAAATCATAACAAATATAATAATGAAACGATATGGCATTGTTGCTGACGCTACTTCTCACGTTGGCCCTCGATGGGAAGTGTTGATTTGTTCATTGGGGTACAAACTTACTTCGTTAGATTTATTATTAACCCGTGGAGCGACCTCCCGCTTAAATTTAAAATGGCCGCAAGTGCCCGGCGAATTTGAGTAGAAAGATTTGAGGTTACCTTTTGATACTTCATTTGAAATTGTGCTTTTGTTTTATAATTATATAAGATATGTCAGACATCGTTAGAAAGCTGAATAAATATGCTATACATGACAATTAGAAAAATGTAACTGACCTGTGATTATCAATCCAAAAACAAACATTCCTTTTCGAGTTTCATTTGTTTTTGTCACTCATTCGAACACTTTGCCTCTTTACACACAACTTGTTCACATATTTCACACTTGTCATATATATCATTTTGATCGTTATAACATTCCGCGTTGATAAATACCATTGGTTTTCACCAAGACGTGCTATGCACTACACAAGAACTATTTATTTACGCAATGTCTACGCGCGCGCTTCGCGGGTCCGTGCCGCCTTTAAAACTGTCAAACTTTGGAGGCTTTTATCATCAAGTTATGCTGCGATTTTTCAAAAACCAATACATAACACAAAATCTTTATTTAATTTCCAGTAATTTGATATATAATTTATATAAGTAACACTTAACTTTTCATTTTAAAAGTCACAACACACGAAACACAACTTTCCGCAAACGGGGTGTAATGGCGGCTCGTTCAAATTTTTTCACACGTCTCAGAAATTTATTATTTTTGGTGCCTTGGATTCGAGTAAATTGCCGAATATCCGCGTTTTTATGTTGGTAGAACTGTCACGCACTGATTTTCAATCCAATTTGGAGTGACAACATAACCGAATCTGACAAAGAAGCCCACCAATAGCAGCACTTCTCTTATAGACACGGTGTGTCTATAGGGCACAGCGAGATACAGGCAATCAGTTGACACAACTACCTGCCTGCTGATAAAAAAAAAAGCACAATTAAATGCGCACCTGTACTTTGGTCATATGGCTAGACGAGAACCGGATAGCTTGGAAAAGCTCATTTTGGTAGGCCACGTGGAAGGAAAAAGGAAGATCACCGACTCGGTGGACTGATGCCGTGAAGGAAGCCTGCCCGGGAACCATACAGGCATCAATCAGGAAAGCAGAAGACCGTGTGGAATGGAGGGCGTTGATGTGCAAAATAACGGCCTCAAATGGTCACGACCCTCAGTAATGAGGAAACGAGGCAGAAGAAGAAATGCCCACCAGGATTCGAACCGAGGACTTCCAGTCTCATAACCAAGCTCTACCACCTAATCAAACAGACTATTAAAATCATTAAAATTCGTATGTAACAGTAATAACAAACGTAATGTAATATAAACCAACAGAAAGTAACAATTAAATGGTCAAACCTGCCATCAACCACAACATGTCGACACTCTGCCAACATTATTGTGGTTTCAGCTTCCTTGTTTATGAAATGCTACAGTTTGGTAACGGTAAGATGATATGCAGATCTAGGCTTTCGACAAGTGCCTTGAGCGGTTTAATATAGATCTTGTTGAGAAACCAGCAACTAAATTTAAATAAACGTACAAAAATCGTGTATAATGTATAACAGCGCCATCTAGTGAGTAAAAACCTTTCTAACATCCACGTTGATAGGCAAAACTTTCGATTGTAAAAAAGTTTACTACATTTGGTTTTTTTGAAGATTTTACTTAAAAACTTATATTTTTCCAAAATGAAATAACGACTTGCTATTATTGAAAGTGGGTCAAAACGAAAGGATTTTTTATTGAGGAAAAGGTAATCATTTGCCCACAATCTCACCTGATGGTAAGTGCCAATGCAGTCTAGGATGGAGCATGCTTGCCTAAAATATGTCTATTCACTCCCGATTTAAAAGAATCTAAGTTATAGTGGGCCGGTAATATATTAGCAGGAAGAGAATTCCACTCGCACTGTTCGCACAAAGCTGGAGGTAAAGCCTATCAGCGGCAGGGAGACCACATAAGTGTGGAATGGTCTAGGTAAACGAATATTAAGTTATAGGAGCTGGGAATATATTCGCAGGAAGAGAATTCCACTCCTCAGCTGTTCGAACAAAGCTGGAGGCAAAGCAAACAAACGTACATACCTTTTGACTACAGTACCTACTAGGATTATTACTCTAGCTAGGTACTATCGCGTATTTATAAAGGGTCCATGCAATTTTGAATGCGTACGTAGGTTTCTTTTAATACTTTAAAGTATTTTATGAAAATAATTAGTACTTATTAACGTTAACCGGTGCTTCGCACAATATACAGATATCTGCTTGAAAAGGTTTTGCGAAATAAATCGCGTGAGAGACTAAAACCAATGCAGTTAACCTGTATAAATATTAATAAGCCCTTTTTAGGGTTCCGTACCTAAAGGGTAAAAAGAGACCCTGGTACTAAGACCGTCTATTATCTCTCTAGGCTGTATCTCATGAACCGTTATAGTTAGACAGTTGAAATTTTCACAGACTATGTATTTCTGTTGCCGCTATAACAACAAATACTAAAAAGCAGTATAAAATAAATATTTAAGGGGGCTCCCATTTAACAGATGTGATTTTTTTGCCGTTTGTATAGATGACTGGCGACCCGCCCTGGCTTCGCACGGGTGCATTATATTTAAGGTACTTTAATCTGATAAGGATTAATGCTCTATTGCTTAAAATCGCTTCGCGAATAAGCCAGTAATAATGGTTATTGTGGATTATCCCTAATAGATAGACGTATCGCAAGCTTTTTTGTAAACCTTTTTAAGGTGTCCAATACTGTATAGTACAATATTTTATCCATCTCGTAGGGTTCCAGCGTTTGCAATGTAAGCGCAAAAAATGTGTTTATTTACGACTTCACTTAGAAACCTCTAAAATTATCAGTGTTTCACTACTATATTATGCATGTATTATACATATAAACCTTCCTCTTCAAACACTCTTGTTTTTTTGACTACGACGGTGACAAACAAGCATACAGCCCGCCTGATGGTAAGCGGTCACCGTAGCCTATGGACGCATGCAACACCAGGGGTGTTACATGCGCATTGCCGGCCCTTTAAAAAAAAAGAAGGAGGTTTCGCTGTGTTGATAGCTAAATTGGCCAAGGGCTTTGCTCCGTGGGTCCTCAGCTGTCAACATAGCATCCTCTTGGAGCTCTGGCGACCTTACTCACCAACAGAAACACATCACTATGAGTAGGGTCTAGTGTTATTAAACTGCGGTTTTCTGTAAGGTGGAGGTACTTCCCCAGATGGGCTCTGCTCCAGATTTGAGCGAGAGGACATTCGTTGAGCTGTGCCCTACCACACTAAACGATATGCATCCGCTGTGCCCATACCTCTCTAACTCTATCTATTAAAAAGCGCATCAAAGTCCGTTGCGCAGTTATAGATTAAACCATACATACAGACAGCGGGAATCGACTTTGTTTTATACTATGTAGTGATAAGGAACCCTTTGAGCGCCAGTCTCTCGCACTTGGCCGGTTTTAGATAAAGTTTCAGTCTCTAAAACGAATATAAAGTCCATGTGTCATCACCTCGGTCGAGAACTGTTTACATTACATATAATAAAAGTTTTCGAAACAAGCCGGGTTTAATCTCAACTACAATTTGGGGTCATTATATGTACGTCGCAACGCTCGGCTGTGGGAGACTTGTGAAATCTCGAGATGAGAATCTCCCTGTGAAAACCTATGGTTACCAATCGAGATAGGCGTATTTTGGTGTACAATTTATTTCGGATAGAGGGTTATTTTGGATAACAAATTATAGTTTGGCCATAATCTGTTCTTATTCGTGCGTCGGCAGAGAGTGAAATACGATGGGTAAAGGACGACACACTAGAACGGGACGGGACGGGACGGGACGGAGCGGGTCGGGAGAAATCTGTCGATTTCTTTAGAAAGTGTCACGTGACATCCGAGAGCTCCGAACTATCACGTGATTCTTTCTATAGAAATTGACAGATTTTTCCGTCCCGTCCGTCCCGTCCCATCCCGTCCTGTGCTAGTGTGAGTCATCCTTTATTGTTAAATTTGTGTGTTTTAAAACCATAGACATAGTAAATATAGGTTTCCCATCGTATTTTGTCGATAATGACCGAAATCTATTTTTCTATCCGAATTTATCTTTGGTAGGTACCCGCCGTAAACTTCACGCAACACGGGTTTTCAACCAACACGTTGGAAGGAAGACTGCAAAGCGGCATCTTACCGTACAAATTATTCTGTCACTTTTTGCGGGAGGAAACGTGCTCACAACCGCACCTCACACATTTAATTAAAAAAAAACAATCGGTAATGATGACATTAACCCATAGAATATGATACAACTACACAAAAATTACACACGTCGATCTATTTTTGTTTAAGGTCGGCTTCATAAATATATTTCCATCTGTATTCAATTTTGTCCCTTATTCCCCTGTAATAAGAATCATGTGATAGCTCGGAGCCCTCGGATGTCACGTGACGCTTTCTATAGAAATGTACAGATTTTCCCGTCCCGCCCCGTCCCGTTCTTGTGTAAGTCATCCTTAATCACATAATTTAAAAGTTTACCGTGAATACCTCCAAATATTGAACTCCCAATATTGTTACAGAAAATTGCTATTAACATTTTTGG
The DNA here is from genome assembly GCA_949128165.1 of Lathronympha strigana. Lineage (NCBI taxonomy): Eukaryota > Metazoa > Arthropoda > Insecta > Lepidoptera > Tortricidae > Lathronympha > Lathronympha strigana. The sequence goes on along the minus strand of OX421926.1, from coordinate 6,397,070 downwards.
CATCATTAAGGCCGCGTTACCCAACCCACAAAAGAGCAGTAATGCGTTTAGCCACGTATTTAAAGCTGACCTTTACAACGGATGTTAGCCTATTATGTTATTATCGCTCATATTATATTGCTAATACTGGGGTCATGTATTAGGTCAGGGGATTTTGTATGAAAAGCTGTACTTTGACATCAAAATTCCCAGAATAAAAAACCCCAGACGGACTTTGTGGCACTTAATGAATGAAATCATTCATAAATTGCCCATGCACTATTGAACGCGTGTGTACCGTACTCGTATAAATTGACATTTCGTACATAATAAAAATCGCAATTACAGGAATGCATGATTGCCAGCAATTAACGAAACTTCCATTCCATACTAGTCAACATATTCATACTCGTAAATAGAATTGTATTTGCGTTTCCAACTACGGAAGCTACAGTAGAAATGAGGAACAGACTCACACGCAAGCTAGTTTGCTGCGCTATTTTGTCATGTTATAACAGTAATCTTCTAAATTAATCTGACTATTCAAGTGTAAAGAAATTTAGACTAATTATTGCAAAGTTTCGTGAAAAATCTAATACCTAACCTCTTAGACTCCATTACGTAATGAAAATACCTTTTTTACACCAGGCATTCATCAAAGGGTTTTTGTGTTTAAGCTAGGAGGGATCAAAGTGACACTTTTCTTCCCTGCTGGAAAGGATCAAAGTGGCACTTTTTTTTTATGCTATAGGTGGCAAACGAGCAAACGAATCGCCTGATGGTAAGCGATTAACGTCGTCCATGGACACCCGCAACACCAGAGGTGTCGCAAGCGCGTTGCCGGCCTTTAAGGTGGGAGTACGCTCTTTTCTTGAAGGTTTGAAGGTCGTATCGGTCCGGAAACACCGCTGGCGACAGTTCGTTCCACAGTTTAGCTGTGCGAGGCAGGAAGATTCGGAAAAAGCGCACAGTTGAGGACTGCCAACCATCTAAATGGTGAGAGTGGAAATATTGTCGCGTAGGGCGATGGCGGAAAGAAGCGGCAGGGATTAATCCGAACAATTCCTCGGCACACTCCCCATAATACATGCGATAGAAAATGCAGAGTGAGGCCACATCTCTACGCAGCGCCAAGGGATCAAGCCGATCAGAAATACGTTGGCAGTTGACAATTCGAGCAGCTCTCCGTTGGATGCGGTCTAGAGGAAGAAGCTGGTACTTTGGTGCCCCTGCGGGCATTCCATATGCGGGCGAACCTGCGCCTTATAAAGCTGTAGGCGATGGGCCGGCGTGAAATACTGCCTCGATCTATTGAGCACACCGAGCTTCTTCGAGGCCAATTTGGCCTTACCCTCTAGGTGGCCGCGGAACTGGACTTCACTCGAGATGTCAACGCCAAGGATTCCAATACTGATACGTTTCTGTTCAAGGACTACACATTTTTACGTTTTCGGGAATTAACTAGTGCATGGTGATTTTGGTATGATGCTGTTTTCAGTTTGGTTTATTTCCTCTTACTTGGTGTGAAAAACAGTATGTGTCACACGGTATCAAAATTACTTTGGTCTTGGGCGTTAACCGCTGAATCCCTCATTACGCTCCCGGAAATATATAAGTTTGATCCCTTGATCACAATCTACTATGTAATCACAGTTGCTTATACGCATGGAAACGCATGGCAATCAAGCGTTGCGGGAGTTCTGTAACCTACTTTAATCCCCGCAGAACCCACGGGAACGCAGCCAGCATCATGGGAACCCTTCCTCAAAGGTCGGATCACGGTGACCTGGGCCCTTAGCATGACGACGTAATGCGATTCAGTTTAGGTACTTAACTGTGCTCAGTTATATGGCAGTGACTCAGTTCAGGTCCTAAACGTTAAGACATCATAGTAAGATGTCTAAACTAAGTAGTTCGTTTTATACTTTTTTCATATTTTTCTGTGTCATTTCTAATAATACATTAGATAATAAAACTGATAAGAGTTCTTGAAGGAAAATAATTCAGTAGAAAACTCTTTTGAATCTAATGGGCCAATGTTTCTATAACATTCATGATATAATATGACATTTTAATATGTGATAGTGAATAAATTCCTTTTTTAACAGGAATGTCCCTGACGAATCCAAACTAAATAAATAATAAGTAATCTACCTACCTACCTACTTTGCCTAGCTACCTCCTACCTAGGCTAGACCAGGGGCCTTTACCATGACGTCTTAACGCGATTCAGTTGACGACCTAAACTGAGTCGTTGCCATACAACTGAGCACAATAGGAACCTAAACTGAATCGCGTTAAGACGTCATGGTAAGGCCCCAGGACGTGCCGGGCCGAGCCGTCAGTAATAAGAGAAGAGACCTTTTTTTTATGGGGAGGAAAAATCGGTTATGGATACTTCTGCACCGCAGGGACAGTGCAGAAGTTATGTCGTAGTCTCACCGACTAAAAAACCCCCCTTTTCCTCTTCGCCGCAATTAGGGTGGCTCTGGGATCTCGATAGAACTCGCCAGTGCCACCCTTGCGTCACGCCTCTGAGGGTTCCCCCTTGTTTTAGGATGATGGCAGTCCCTAGCTGCCATCGTCTACGACCTCGAGGACTCCTTTTAGTCGCCTCTTACGACAGGCAGGAGATACCGTAGCCGTATTCTAATGCCCGGGCTACAGGGCGCAAGAGAAGAGACCTAGACCTAGTAGATAATAGAACTACCACTACAAACAACTTGAAAAGCGCTAATAATTATGACATTACATATTGTATTTCTATTTGTAGCATTGCGTGTTGTTTATTTGTCGGATAATGTTGGTATCATCGCTATAATTGCATTTTTTTCAGTCTAATTAAAGAATTTTAACGGTTTTAATTAATGATTACTCACGTCGAATATTCTGCTGATTTTCGACCTGAAAATAGGAAGAAAATTTAACAACTCTATATTAAACGCTCTTTTTTGTCTCAATACAATGCAATGGAATAATTTATAGTTGATTTTATTGTCATATATTGATAAAAAAAAATTTTTAGAGGTCAAATTTACCCTGCTTGATATGTTTATTACTAAAAGCACAGCGTAAGGATGTATTCTATACAATGGGTTATTTCCGCCGATTTCTGGGTCATCGAAATGGGGCGCGCGGGGAAAGAGGCGGGGAGTAAATGCCGCCGAATTTGTATGAAAATTCGGCGGTCTATTTTAAGGGGTTTAAAATGGAAATTAATTTGCCAATCAGACTGTAATATCTTTCGCATAGTTTTTAACAACCCTGAGCCTCAGCACGAGCACCGAGCCGAGCCGCTGGCCGTGTATGAAGTTACCTCACTGTATGGAATACATCCTTACGCTATGCTAAAAGCTAGGAAGCTTGTGAGTCTCGTGACACTTCACTTCACGTTACTTCATGGGGCAATGCTTTACATGTATGTCTTGGGTCCCGTCGGACGTGCATAATTTTTTTTACCAGTACCTCTCTGTGGCCATCGACATATAAATAAATAGACTAATAACGGCGACCAAACGCCTTTAAAAATGTGATCCGCTTTTTTTGCTCTTAAAGTCATAATTTAAAACCATATTTAACGATGACTTACACTAGAACGGACCGGGACGTTACGGCGCCGGGTCGATTTGTCAGATACTATAGAGTTACTATAGAAGAGTTAATATAGTTACTATAGAAAAGTTACGTCTGGTTGATGTAACTGGTGACCGAAGAGCTGGTGGCTTCCTCGCACAACGTATCAGCATTGCGATACAACGAGGAAATGCCGCCAGCATCTTAGGTACAATGCCTCAAGGACCTATTTTAGATTTAAGGTAGCTAGAGGTAGGTAGTTAGGTAAGTTATAGTTTTTCTATAAAAAACGTCACGTGACCTCCGAAGGCTCCGAGTTTTCGTGATTTTATAAATTGACAGATCGTCCCGTCCCGTCCTGTCCCGTCCTGACCAGCATGCCTACCACGAACTTCGAAAATAAGCATTGACGGGAAAACCTCTTTGTCACTCCAATATGCAAGTGTGACAGAGATGGAAATACAAATCCGTAATCGTTCGATTTTCGTGGTACAGGCCCTGTTCTAGTGTCAATCAAAGTCATCTTTAAATCAGTCAAATATACACACTTCACTTATGGACCATAGGTAACAAAGTTTAATAGAGTCAAACCACGTAATTTCTTAAGAGCAAATGCACAGTCAAACTTTAAAGTATAATTTTAAACGTCAGTCTTCTATGAAATTATGAATTTTACTTCACTTTCATAGTGTCTGCTATCAAAATCTAGGAAACTTAGCTTAGACGGACTCCACTTAAAACCCTAATTTACTTGTTTTGAATGGTTAAAATCCAGCCGGCACCAATTTTTTGGCTAAACATTTTGAGCGGAAAATTTGTTTCCAACTTATTATTTTTCCGAGTCTGTGACCCCACACGTACATGTTTCTTCTTTTACACATTCCAAATTTAAAACAAGAACGTAATTTTCAATCTCAATTACCAGTTACTGTAAAAACTCAGGTACGCGACATAGCTAAATGATCCGTTAATATATCGCTTACTTTCTCGACGTTTTGACAGACAGACAGACAAAAAACAGATTGACGTAACACACGTAACGACTTCGACCGAAGAAAATTATACAAAAATAATCTGAACAATTCTTGCGTGAAATCTATCAAACTTTTTCCGATTTAAGACACAGTTTTTATAAACTACGAATATCAAAAAACAATGATTATCGGATTGATATTGAATTAAAAACTATTAGTAATGGTAATCTTTGGTTAGCGTGCTAAGTAGATATTTCATGCTGTTCCCGATCGGTAAACGACAAAAATGCGTTGCTATGACCGTATTGCCGAGCTATGATTTAATTTAAGTAATGAGTAATTTTCGTAACATTACACTTTTGTATGTAACATTACACTTTTTTAACAATCACGGTTATGAGATAATAACCGCGGAGGATCCGGGTGGAATGAGGTGCCGAGGTGTTCCCGAAAGATTACAGTATGGGGTTCTTCAAAAAAGGAGTGTACGAGATTTTAATGGGTCAGCAACGCGCATGTAACCCCGCTGGAGTTGCAGGCGTCCACAGGCTACGGTGACCGCTTTCCACCAGGCGGGCACCGTATGTCTGTTTGCCACCGTCGTGGTCTTAAAAAAAGTATCGCACGGTTTCTAACGACAGTTTTTATTATTTTGAGCTCCTTGTCACAACCCCTATTTTTAAGAGGAAACTGAAATCTGCAAGGATAGCGGTTGCAACATCGCTGACATGTCAGTGACTCAAAATAATACAAATCGTGATAAGATCCCGTTTAATGTCAATTATTATCCCCCACTACTCGGACTTCTGTTTTCGTCAACTCTATAGGTGCATGCAGATTCAGTCCAACATTAGCGTAGTCTTTTATGAATGTGATGATGTTAAAAGGGAAAAACGGAACTTATAGGATCACCTTGTTGTCCGTTCGTCCGTCCGTCCGTCTGTCAAGACCCTTAATCTCGGGGTAGAGATAGCAAGTTGAAATTAATACCACATACACAAGTCTGCGGTCTCTTAAAGCTGTAGAAAAACCAAACCTTTACGGTAACACAATCAAAAGATACGGCGGTTTATTTCTGTCGCCTTTCCCATATACTTGTAATGGGAATCAAAATGTATAGAGTACTTCCCATTGACCTAGAATCACGAATTAGAAGCACAAGTACAGGAAAAAAACCGAAAACCGTATAATTGCAGCACACTAAGAGTTCCGTGCCACCGGTATTTTTAAGTAAATAAATAAGAGGGAGCATCCTTTGTGCGGAACCCTCGGTGGGCGAGTCCAACTTGCACTTACCGGGTTTATTTCTCTCTCTCCCGTAATGTGTATGTTAAAGGATGACTCACACTAGCACAGGACGGGACGGGGCGGGACGGGAATATCTGTCAATTTCTATAGAAAGCGTCACGTGACACCCGAGGGCTCCGAGCTATCAAGTGATTCTTTCTATAGAAATTGACAGATATTCCCGTCCCGCCCCGTCCCGTCCCGTGCTAGTGTGAGTAATCCTTTAGTGTAGTAGCCGTCGGGGGTGGCTGAAAATCAGCACTGTGGCAGCTAGTCTGTCTCACAGCAAACGCTGAGAGACAGACTTGCTGCCCCCCAGTTGCCACAATTCTGCGTTTTTAAAATGCATGTGTTTTTTTAATACTTTTTTTCTTTCCAAAGCCACCAGCTCTTCGATCACTAGTTACATCGACCCGACGTTTCGCGATTTCTATAGAAAACTTTCGTGCGCTGTGCTACGTATTATCATATGCTGGTAAAACAAATAGTAATATAATTTTGCTTGGAAAAGTTAATTTGAATATTTTACAATGCGTTTAATCGCAATATCGTGTTCACTTGTCATCTTAAATCAATGTATTTCCCTTTATCGCGTGACAAAACAGTTTTAACCACATACATGACTGTTAACGCTGCTTGAACAACGAACATCCTAAAACTAAAAAAGTGTCGTTTTTCGTAATAATTTTTTTTCGCTAACGTATTTTTCAATTAATATCAAAATCTGTACTAATATTATAATATAAATGCGAAAGTTAATCTTTCTGTCTGTTACATCAAATCTATACTAATATTATAAATGCGAAAGTTACTAGTCGTCTGTCTGTTACCTCTTCACGCTAAAACCGCTGGAAGAATTAAAATGAAATTTGGTATGGGAATAGTTTGACTTCTGGCAAAGATAGTTTTTGTACTAATTCTACGCAGACGAAGTTGCGGGAAAAAGTAAGTAAATATTTTTTTTAAATTTATAACGTAACCTATGTTACGTTATAAATTAAAAAAAAATATTATCGTAATATAATATATCGTAATATAATTAAGTTTTTCAATCTCGTACCTTACTTAGGCCACGAAGCTTGCTGAGTGGCCTAAAACACGGTACTCGACTGAAAAACTCTTCATTATATCACGATTGTATAAAATACTATTATACAATCGTGATATAATAAAGAGTTTTTCAGTCGAGTACCGTGTTTAGGCCACGAAGCTTGCTGAGTGGCCTAAGTAAGGTACGAGATTGAAAAACTTAATTATATTACGATTGTATACAATACTTTTTCTACGAGTCATTATCATCATCATCTATGGAGGAACAATTTCATCATTCAATTTCATTGACTTAACAAGGATGTAACACAAAAAGATGGCCGGCAGGCCGGCGCGGTCGGCGCAGGCGTGGGGCGCGCGCTCGGCAAAGTCCCAGGCGGCATCGCTAATAAGTATAGAATTTGTATGAAGTTCTATTATAGTTGCCTACAGCGTATCGAAATGAGATATTATAGTTCAGTTGGACCGTCTAATATCGAAAAGTATGAGCTTATAGTTTTGTCTATGTACTCGTAATTGGCAGATTAAAGTCGGCGAGTAGAAAAATAATTTTACGTGTGTTTTGATTTTTATTAAATTGTAAAGTTTGTTTGTAGACGCAATGTACTGCGAATTTTGACATTTTTGTACTATGAAAATTGACAAGAGACATCAATTAGGCTGATGTTAACTTACATTGAAATTACTATTAAGTTTGTATGAAAAAGTGAAAACCTACAGAGTAAATCATTATTTAAAGTTGTTAAACTAAAGTTGTTGGGTTTGAGGAGTTCCTACGATTAAATTTTTTGCTCATGTTGTGAGCCCTACGCGGTATACGAGTAACTATATTCATGCACATTTTTAATGTGAAACTCTAGGGTTGTACCTAACTTGTAAAATGTTAATCTGACGTGATCTGACATTTAAAAAATGTTCTAGGTAGGTAATTACAGTTAAGTAGAGTTAAAAGATAAGCATAATTTAAAAAGAAATTGAAGATTTTTATACTAAATTTTTCCTCTTCGTCAATCGTCATTAAATTTGTAGGAAAACGATTACAAAGTTAAACTTCGTCATCGAATCATTAGTTTTATCTTAAGTCCTTGTTGTTTTTATATATGTAGGAGTTTGAGTAGTAGAAGTACAGGTTTGAAATGCAAACGTTAGGAATACTAAATACCTCTTTTCTGTAATGTGACCAAGGGGGGGTTTAAATCCAGCAAGCTGTACCCGCACCTTTTTCATAACACATGCCTAACCGAATAAGCATAGGTACTACGTGTACTACGCCATGTGATTAAATAAACGCATTTGTATCTGTATTAATAATGGAGGCGAGAAACTTATGAAAGTTTAAGTTTATATTAATTGACGTTTCTAGGTCTATGGGAAGATTCCTATCAATTTTAAGTTTATAATTATTGAATAAATCATAATTACATAATGCTTAACAAAAATGCTGGTGATCCATTTAGGGGTATAATCAGTATCGGGGCCTTAGTAGAAAAAAATGTGAAAAAAAAATGTTTTTTTATGACACGATAACAAAATTGTTCATATGGGACAAGTCAAGTCGCCAATGATGGGGTAATCCTCCATTTTTTTGTGTCAACTTTTTTTTCTGAATTATCCTGTATGTTTATATCGCCATGATAACTCTACGTATTCTTAAAAAAAATTGTCACAGACAAAAAAGTGTCCTATGAAAATCCCATTTTTAAAGGTACGAAATGCAAATTTAAGCATTATTTATGTCCTGAATTATCTAAGTAGATTACGAAAAATATAAATTATAAATTATCCATAATATACCCACGTCACACGTAAGAGGTGTTCCATTAAGATTCTCATAAAAAGCCTCGCTTTCTGTACTTCAAGTACATCTTAAATCCAGAAGAACAAGAGGTTATGGAGAGTCAATTAATCAACTCTTTTTAGTTCAGGCGGGCCGTATGCTTGTTTGTCACCGTCGTAGTATATAATATATATATATATATATATATACCAGACTTCGCTGGTTCGGTCACCTACTCAGAATGGGAGAGGATCGTGCTGCCAGGAGAGCGTATATGGGATGTCCGACTGGACGTCGCCCGGTTGGGCGACCCAGGTACCGCTGGGAGGACACTGTGCAGGCAGATCTGTGCAGTCTTCAAGTCAGTAACTGGCAAGAAGTTGCACATGATCGGAGCAGGTGGCATGCTCTCGTTTCGGAGGCCAAGACTCTCTTGGGTCCCTGAGCCAAATTAGTTAGTTAGTTATATATATATATTTGTTTTTTTCAAACTTATCTACTTGTTTTATTTTTGTAGAATCAAATTAAAAAAAGACCAACGGAGGCCAAGCCGGGGATCGAACCGGAGTCTTCAGTAAGCTGAAGACTCCGGTTCGATCCCCGGCTTGGCCTCCGTTGGTCTTTTTCTTTCGTATATGACATCTATTTTCTATTTATTATTTACTCGTACTTTAAACATATTAAAGTATTAATGTAGAGTAATTCTAACTAAATAACTGTTATAATACAAATTTAATTCACTAATAGTTTTTCAATGAAAATCAAATTAAAAATATTGTTATAATACAGGCCTCTCATTGACCTAATACTTGTAGGTATGCCACGGCTTATATTGCCAGGCATATATGCTCGGCATATATCTCCAGGCCAGTAGGCCTGTCCGGCGGTCATCGGGAAGACAAAGTTCCCATACATTTATTGGCCGATCTGGCGGCTATGCCCAAACGTATATGGCCACTGGCCAGCATATACCACCTGACAGTCCGTATCCGCGCATCACAGCCTTTAAACGCTTATAAATAGAGCCACATATGCGTTGCCGACTCTTTATAAGACACAAACTCACTGTTAACGCTTAACATTAATATCAAAGAACTGACATATTAAAAGTATGGCACACTTCCCTATAATAAACACTGAATACCAAGTAATTAAATATCACATCTTTAAAACATTACAAATGCATGTAGAAGTCACAGCTGCTTTAAAAAAAAGCTGCCAAATATAAGTTCTAGCAAAAATGATGGTGATCCGTCTAAGGGTATAATCAGTATCGTATTATGATTATGAAAAGTAGAAACAAAAAAATTGTGACGCGAAAAAAAGATGTTTTATGAAAACCTATTCGACCTGAGCATATTTTCTTTTTATATTTTCCTTATCAGGCCTCGATACTATTCACGGATACTAATCACCACCATTTTCGTTACACCCTGTATGTAGATTTCACAACTGCGTCAAAAAAGGTGCCAAACACTAGTAATGTGACGATTTTATTGGGCGTTATTAAGGCGTACTCCCAATACTGTTTTTTTATACAGTACCAGAACCAGGGATTTCCGGTTCTCGCCATACAAACCCAGTACCAGGATCCCCGCTTAATAAGCTTAATAATCAGTATCGTCTTATAAATAAATTATTACTTGACACATTTTTTTCCACTTACACAAAAAAAATCTCGCGTCAATTTTTTTTACCGGTACCAAGTATAATAAATGGGTACGTACCTAAATGCGTGACGTGCGCGGTGCACAGAGCGAACTGATTTGAACTGAGCCCGCTACGCGCATGGATACAGTTTATATAGCGAGCGGGGATTAGTGTGGATGTGACTTTATTAATTCTATCAAATTTGACATTGCTGTTTTTGTTTTGTTTATTAGAACAATATTTTTTAATGGTTGTTTTTATTATTCTGTTTTAGTATTTGTAGAGTATACTTCAAAGATTAAATAGATATAACAAGGATTCGGTTCTGGCCCCAAAGATTACGTTCGGTTATCTGTGATGATTTCCTTTATGTACAGTCCTGCAATAGTATCTCCCACTATGAAGGCCGCAAACATATATGACCCGCTCTTGAAATATATATGACAAATAAGAACATCTCAAATATTTTTGCGGCCTCTACAGCGGAAATACTATTGAGGAAATCATCACAGATAAACAAACAATATCTCAATAGGGTCAGAATCGTCTTTTTAATAATTTTATCTTTATTGGACAAAAGAAAATATGAAAGTAGAAAAGACGGACATAATGCTATGCGGCATTCTCTACCAGTCAACCGTCGCCTCCTAGCTTAGTTGGTAGTGATCCTGCCTACGAAGCAGAAGGTCCCGCGTTCGAATCCTGGTCAGAATATTTGATCCTGGGTTATGTATGTTTTGAGTTTTGACATGAGGTGCGACGGACAAGTCTGTACGTTTATGGGTGGGACTAAGAATTCAATAAACCTTTTGCGTCTATTTTAGCTAGAAACAAGGCTGAATATCAAGGGATATAAAGTTGTTTCAGATATCCATATTTATCCATACAATTAAAAAAAATACATATCAAAGGACAATTTGATTATTATTTTTTAAATTTTTCAACAAAACGATAGAATAATAACAATTTACAGGAAAAAAATGTACTGAATTACATATTTACTATATTTTATTGAAGGGTGAATAAACTATTTCTTGTTGTTTCTCTATCCCGTCAGCCAGGGAACAAATACAGCACAGTTTGTTAGAGGAATCGTTGTAGTATGTTCTACTGACATGCTTGGTCAGGCCCATCTTGGAAAGGGAATATAACTACCAAAAAAATCTTGTTTTGTGAATTTTAATACCATAAAACCGTTATTTCAAAAGTGACCCAGGAGACCGTCACCATGGCAACTAGTATCAAAGTATTTATTGTATGTAAGGATTAGGTTACTTTTGATGATGACATATACCTACATCCAAGAAAAATAGTTCATTAACCCTGAAATAAAATGATAAGTAACGATAAGGTAAAGGTGCCTAATACCGAGGGTGCCAAATTTGGCACCTATTACCGTGGCATTCCGAAATACGCATTTTAAAAGCAAACCAATCAACTTCCTTTTAAATATATTTTATATGGACGAAGCTTATATAATTAGCTAACGGACCTGATAGTGCTAGTCTGTGTAAGTGAAACAAAAAGCGTGCAATTTGTCAGTTACCACGACGGCAGCACTGGACGAGGACTTGCCATACAAACGCGTGACGACCCAAGTATGTGTAGTCGAACTTTATAAAGCATTTACATTATAACTAAAGCAATTTTAGTAATGTTGTAGTTTTTATACGGTCAAACATAGTTTTATAAACAACCTCTTAGTACTGTTTAAATATTTTTAGCCTCGAAATACGTTTAAAATGAAAAACAAAATACAGCGGTGATAGGCGCTGTTTTTAGTGTGGTTTTTAATTCCGTGGTATACCACGGAAATAGTTAAAAAGGTGGTTTTGCTTTTTATGCTTTATTTATTTTATATGTCATCTAATATGTACTTTCTTACATTTAATCCAAACTTGATCTATTCACGCTAATAAATATCTATTTCCGTTGTATGGAAAATATCCGGCAAACCGTTAATTTTTAGCAATAACTTCAGGACTGATTTTCTAGTTTCTATAGACACCCTTAATTCGTCACGTTGTTTAAATATTGAGATATTTAACGAAATTTACCTACCAGTTATGTAATTTTGGTTCTATACAAAGATTGTAATATGTATTATTGATTTCTAATTTAAAAAACACGGTGTACTAATGTTTTTATCAGTCGGAATTAGGTTTTACAATACTCTAAAGTAAACCTATTACCGATTGTACGATTACATTACCCTCGGTAATAGAATGTATGGGAATCTATTTCCGACCCATTCTATATTTGTTGAGTCGGTGATGGGTTCTCAAAGAAGTATCTTTTACCGAGTGATATATTAATATAGGTATTTCTTAATTTCGTAGTTGCAAGGAGAAATGAATTAGTATAACAGCGGAAAAAGTAATTTAATTTTACTTTTATAAAATTTGGAATCTTAGAATGACGCATATTACGATTACGAACGACTTACAATTAGTTATCAGGTGGTAAGGTCAATGACCCTAAGTTTTGTAACCCTCGGTATTAAGTTTCGGATGTAAGGTCAATGCCCCCGAGTCGGGTTTCTAATACCGATGGTAGAAAATTGCTGTTTTCTTTACCATCGGTAATAAAAGCTCATTTCGCGGTAATAGAATCAAAACCTGCACACTACCACGGTAATAGAAGATTTGGGCATTTTGGTTTCAATAATTATTTTAACAAATAAAATACACGAAAACGAGTCCAAAAATATACTACGCCGAAGAATAAGTAAACCCTCTTTAATAAAAAAAATATGTTCGGTCGCAAAAGTGCTTCGACACCCATAATTTTATGGAGTCATTTGAAATGTTGCTATTTACCACGGTATTAGGGGCCTTTACCTTAGTGCGAATAAGAGTCAACATTAAATAATAGGCCTAATATAAAGGCATATCCACATTACGCTATCTCTCTTCCCACGCGAACGGTCACCCAGTCTATGGAATTGCCACTTTTTACCGCTTGTTAGTAAAATCCGCGAAACAGACAGACATACACTTTGCTCGTACATTGAGCAATTTGTAAGGAAACAGATCGATTTTCGGAGTGTGAGAATATTTGCATTTTCTTGGGAATTTTTCACTTGCAATTATGTATGTATTTGTTTGTCATAGTGATAGTTAATTAATGATCATTGATTCCTATTCGATTATTGATTAACTTGTCGAACGACCAAGAAAAGTGAGTAAAGGATAACTCACACCAGGATGGGATGGTACGGGACGGGACGGGCGGGACGGGACGGTCTGTCAATTTGTAAAGAAAGAATCACGCGATGGCTCGGAGCCCTCGGATGTCACGTGACGTTTTCTATAGAAACTGACAGATCGCCCCGTCCCTAAGTCCTCACTGTCTACTTGGACAATCCATCGTTTGTATGTATGTATGAATATAGGATTGTACGTATGTATGTTTGTTCGACGATAACTCGAGTATCGTTGATCGGATAGTCGTGAAATTTGGCTGGTGGTTAGATGAGATTAATATAAATGCTAAATTCAAGTATGAGCCGAATCGGTCAAGGGGTTGCCGAGATACAGGGGTCGCGAGTTCACGTTCGGGGCGAACCACAAGTATATAAGGATTGTCCAAGTAGATTGTGATAACTCACTCGCTTCGCTCGCTCGGTCGATTAATTTTGTATTAAACAGAGTTTGCAAACGAAATGTTTAATTTTGCAAGTGTTTAACACTTTATATGACATTATTATTTTATATGATAGTATCGCTAAACCAGAGTCTCGTCTACGACCGAGTCGTAGACGAGGCCGGATAAAACGAGTCCTGCAATCTCTCTTCCGGCCGAGGCTTGTGTAGTGCTTTTCTCAAACAATGTAAGGAAATATTAAAATTATAACAACTACTAGGTAAATAGTTAATTAGGAAAATAATTATAATATTGTCTTCTGTTACCGCGATTGTTATTCATTGAAATTAAACACTTTAGAACGGATTAATCGCGTTTATTAACACCATGATCCTACGTTTCGAGCCCTTTACAGCACTCGTTTTCACAGGGTTAAGATGATGACTGAGAGAATGCGAATTCTCCCAGTCATCAGTTATGGTGTTAATAAACGCGATTAATCCGTTCTAAAGTGTTTAATTTCAAAAATAATTATAGTTAAATTTGCCGTGCTTTTTTTCAAAAAAAATTAACATGGCATTTGTAATATGAGCTATTCAAGCACCATGTTTATCCGCACATAAATATACATATGTAGAACCATAGAATTAGTTTTTTTAATGTCGCAACTATCTAGTCGTGGTTGGCTGTATGTAATTTTTCCTTTGTCAGTTTAGTGTTAATACGCAAATTTAAAAAGTTAGAGCAGCGGACAGTAATGGTTCATTCATACTTATACGCCATACATTAATTCACGGCCTCCGGCCAAGAAGTAAATGTGGGGAGCCATAAACAAGAAACTTATGATCTAAGCAAGCCTTACACGCCTTCAATTCTTCAACTCAAATTATGATCAAAGCAAGCTTTACACGCCTTCAATTCTTCAACTCAAATTATGATCAAAGCAAGCTTTACACGCCTTCAATTCTTCAACTCAAATTATGATCAAAGGCAATTTTAACCAACTGTTAAATCTACGGCAATCTCTTGACAGATTTGACTCATATTCGGACATTTCGGACTTAAAAATTATATTTGTCTCATTTACCTGGTTCCTGTTACAGGAATAACCTGATTTTTTATCGGGGTGGTTTGGGGTAATATCATTGGATTTTGGGTATGCGTTATTCATTATAAATTTACTAAAACGGGGCTTAATCGTGTATAAACTTTGAAAACAAACCTCCGACGTTTCAAGGGCGACATTGCCCCCGTGGTCCCGGAGAAAGGCCGTGTTTCTCCGGGACCACGGGGGCAATGTCGCCCTTGAAACGTCGGAGGTTTGTTTTCAAAGTTTATACACGATTAAGCCCCGTTTTAGTAAATTTATAATGTGTGAAAATCGTGAAAGTTTAAATAAGTGTTATGCGTTATTCAATTTTAAAATCGCAATATGAGGGACATCCTAACAAACATACATCCAAATAAACATAGGTACAAACATACATACAAACTACGGAGTGTCCAAAACTTTCATACAATAGCCATAGCCTTATCGGTAACCGACACACCACTTTTCATAAAAGCAATCACATATTACCACGTGATAGTACTTATTACAAAATGCTCAAATAAACTTTGACCCACTTGGCATTGCAGTAAGCATCCTCAACAATTTACAATGTAATCTGATTATGACGATTTCTCAATATATTGTGATACTAATGTGTAATTCGGTAATGCGAACCTGAGATTGTGAAGAAAATTGGCAACGCCGTGATGTCGCGGTTCGACTTTTTGTTTTGACCAAGAATTCCCCTTGTTTACGCATTATTTTTGTATGCATAATTTTATTTGACATAATCAGTATAGTCATATTTGCATAATATGATTTGGCCGATTTATAAGAATATTCGGACATGGTCCGAACCTTTTTTTTTTTATTTTTTTTTTTGACGCAGGGGTAAATTCTTTTACGAATCTCACCCCGGGGCTACGGAGGCCCGTTGGGGATGGGGTGGTATGTGGGACTCGCTCCTCCCACAACTCCCTCTGCTAGTCAGAGGGAGGGGAAGAGAATACCCACTAACTTCCCCTGCGGCGTTACCCTCTCTGCCATTGTAGGGGAGCACCATGGGATCACGAATATTCTTCCACGGTACATGGTCCGAACCTAACCCACTTCTTAGTACGCCAATTGATAAGTATATTTTCGACAAAAATAGTATTCGACTTATTGTGCATTATGATTATTATTTATTCGAGGAGATCCAACAGCTAGTAAAACAAAAATAGAACTTAAATAGAGACACAGAGCCAATTACAGGAACTCACAAATAGATGTTGTATAAAAAACAGTCACTTAACACATTCTCAACGACGCGAAGCACACACATGCAAAATATAAAGTAACTAACAGACCTCGCTTACTCTCAAATATGCTAAGTACATCTATCACAAGATTGACAATAGGTACTACGTATAAAAGAAGCTAAATAAAAATAATGATAAAAAACAAAAAAAGATACGAACCGCTTGTAATGCCTAATATGTTTCTGCTACATTAGGATTTGGCGAAAATCGACTATGCCAAATAGAGGGCACCCTTAACCAAGACAGCAGAACCTCGGTAAATCGAACTTAACCCATCGCTGATCACGACATGTTGTCGTTACGACTATTCGCGCCATAATCGCTACGGCGTAGCTCTACACGAAATGCTTAGAGGTGAATGAGGTTAACGTATCTAAGGCAATTAGATTATTTTATTCCTATGCCTTACTGCGTTCGGCGAGACAGAAACCGGCGTTTACACAGCTCAGGAAGTCCCATGATTTGGCGCAGGCACTAGTTTTACGAATGCGATTGCCGTCTACATACCAACACAGGGATGAAAGTAGACCTTATTGGGGTACCTACGTCCTCACGATATTTTCTTTCCCCATAAGGTGTATGGTAAATATTAAATGAGATGCTCTTCACTGCGGGTATTTGCATTATGCCTCTCGCTCGCACCAGTTAAATTTTGCTTCGGTGCGAGCGAGAGGGCTAGATATAAGTCGGCCATATACGTTCCGGCTATTCGTCGGATCTCCATAGTGGATATGTTCGCCGGGCATCCGCTAGACAAAACCATATTACATTGTTTTTTTTAATACTACGACGGTGACAAACAAGCATACGGCCCGCCTGATGGTAAGCGGTCACCGTAGCGTATGGACGCCTGCAACTCCAGGGTTACATGCGCGTTACCGACCCTTTAAAAAAAGGAGGAAACGCTGTGTTGACAGCTAAAGGGGCAAGCTTTGCTCCGTGGGCAGCTGTCAACACAGTGAATCCTCTTGGATCCGGCGGATATGACCTGAGTCCCGAAAATCTCATTGCTAAGAAACGGGGTCCGTAGGCTACTCTTTAAGCATCCCATATTATTCAAAGCGCTCCGTAAAAAAAGCTCCATATCGTATTCCCCTATATCTGCCTCCAATAGCCTCCCATATACGTTCGGACAATAAGTCGGATCTCCTTAGCGTGTCTGCCTGGCTTACACAACGCTGACAAGAGTGACAATTCCTAAAATGACATAATTACTGGCGTTTTAGGCGTCCATAGGCTACGGAAACCTCTCACCATCACGGGGGTTGTGTGCTTCTTTGCCACCATTTCAAGAATTGAAATAAAATCGTAATGTATCTTCAATACAAATAAACGATTTTTTTATTAAATAAATAGATCTTTTTTGGTGAAGTCTTGATGACAATTGACACGGGAAATAATAGTGTTTAAAGAATTTTCGGGTATTTTAAGTAGCCACACTACTATATTATATAAATCATAAATTTCTTATTATTACCCAATCACGGCCGTGATCGGGTAGCCCAGTGGTTAGGGCGTCTGCCATGAAAGCAGGAGGTCGCTGGTTCGATCCCAGCCCTGCTCACCGGGGACCTTGGTCACTTTTTCTGTAGTATTTTTTTTTTATAATACGACGGTGACAAACAAGCATACGGCCCGCCTGATGGTAAGCGGTCACCGTAGCCTGGTGTTACATGCGCGTTGCCGACCCTTTAAAAACTTTAACACTCCTTTTTTGAAGAACCCCATACTGTAGTCCTTTGGAAAAACAGCGGCAGGGAGCTCATTCCACAGCCGGAGCGTCCGCGGGAGGAACTTCCTTTTAAACCGCACGGTACGAGACCATTTAGGCTCCAGGGTATGCGGGTATATGACATCTCTTTCAATTTATATTTTTTATCCTATTCTTGCTTTCCCTAATACTGTTTGATAAAATGACTACGTCTTAAGTATATTGTGTTTTTCGATATTTTCTGCTTTAAGGATGACTCACACTAGAACGGGACGGGACGTGGCGGGACGGGACGGGCCGGAACAATCTGTAAGTTTCTATAGAAAACGTCATGTGACCTCCCGGAACTCCGAGCTAGGACGTGATTCTTTCTTTAGAAATTGTCAGATCGTCCCGTCCCGCTAGTGTATAGAGTGAGCAATATTTGAGTCCTTGCTCCTATTTGGTCTTAACTGCGAAAACCCTCAAATACAGTGTCATAACATTATATTTCGATATGGTTATAAAAAGTTTATTTTTTAAACGACCAATTTGCCATAAAACCAACGATTGTGTCATTTCGTAATGTGTGAACAATTTTCGCTGAGTTAACAATATTAAACGGCCTTGTTACGATTCGGTATTATAATACTCATGTGTACAGAGTTACACTGGCCGAGACGCTCGCTAAAGTAAAGCTGGAGCAAACACAAAACGATGGCTCTTCTCCTTTTTATCGAAATTTAAGGGTGACTCACACTAGAACGGAACGGGAAGAGACGGGACGAGGCGGGATGGGACAATCTGGCAATTTCCATAGAAAGCGTCACGTGACAATCGTGACAACCGAGGGCTCCGAGCTTTCACGTGATTATTTCTATAGAAATTGACAGATTTTCCCGTCCCGCCCCGTCCCGTCCCGTCCCGTTCTAGCGTGAGTCATCTTTAATTGTTAATTTTGCCACACTCACTGTCACACAGTCTTTATTCTACTCTGTGACGAGTGCTATAAAGGACTCAAAATGTCGGGATATTCTTATCCGTTTTAAAATGTTTCATTTTAACCAGTATAGGTACTATCCGCGTGAACAGAGATTCGTACGCACATTACCAATAGCAAATAAACACCAATGTCCATCTGCCAGGTATCTGTCGCAACATTTGGGAACATCGGACCCTTTGTAATCGCACGCAATCGGTTCCTGACGTCATAATTGTAACAGATCGAGAGAAAGATCCGCGCTTGACATTTCTTGATACTTTACAATACAATACAATACAATAACTCTTTATTGCACCTCAAAACAACAAAAATAACAAACTGGTATAGATTACACTTGAAAAAGAGGCAAACTACAGGCGGTCTTATCGCTAAAGAGCGATCTCTTCCCGACAACCTTTGGGTAGAGGAGACACTACACTAAGAGTTTTGAGAGTACTTTTGTTCATTTTAAGATTTTATTTTTTAGTGCCTAATTGGTGAACATTAAAAATGAAAAAAAAAAAGATTATTGGGTAAAACATTATACAGAATTGTAGCATCTGGATTAGATTCTCCTTATTAGTAAAGAAATACCTGTACCTATCAGGAAAAACCACTCTTCAATAGTATAGGTACAGAATGACAGAAAAAGGTAGAAATTAAAAAGTGGAAACATATCGTCGTATCGTTCCGGTTTATTAGATACAAGCTTTTGCCCGCAGCTTTGCCCGCGTTAGAAAGAGACATAAAGTAACCTACGTCACTCTCCATCTGTACAACTATGTGAAGCTTACGGCACAGACACAAGCTGAGCCATCTCCATTTCAGTTAGTTTGTGTTGTATATGTCAAGTGTATCCATGTATCTTTTTATCATGTAATGCAAACTTCTTGAATAAACGTCTTATTATTATTATTATTTTTAAGTGTTCAACCTGTCTTGGGGCAGCGTGGAGACTATAGCCCAATATCTTGCTTGAACTGGTGGCATTGAACTGTTTACTTTTTTATAAAAATATTTAGTTTTAGCAAAAGTAACTAAAGTTTGTCCAGGATTCATTCTCATTAGTGCGAAGAGTCAAACCACGTTATCTCTTTTGAGCAAATGAACTGTCAAACTTTAAAGTGTTATTTTAAACGTCTAACTTCTACGTAAATCTGACGTTTACTTAACACTTTCACAGTTCGTGCTATCAAAATCTAGGAAACTTAGTATAGACGGACTCTAGTTAAAGATAATAATTTTGTCTCCTTCTTATGCTAGGGTGTACCTTTCCAAAAATAAGGGATGGATATAGTTTTAATTATCTACCGCAAAATTTAGCCCGGCTATACCTAATGCGTAAACCATGAACCAACGCTCAAGACTACCACATCGCACTACACCACCTTTCGCATCTTGTGGGAACCTCACAATACATTGCGTTTGCGCACCTAACCTTGACGTTCCAAATTCCACCTAGCTCATATCTTAACGGCTTAAGGTTCATTTTTGCTCATCGTTTTCAACTTTAATCGCGGTTTGGGAGATTCTCGCCTTGAGGCTTAAAACTAGAGCTTAAGGATTACATACGGATATAGATTTTAAAGTAATAGCACTAAGGTTGATAATGGATTAATATTTTGTACGGAGTTGTGGTAATTATTTTGATTGTCTATTTGTAAGTCACGAGTTCAGTTGGGACTATTTTTCTTAATTTGTGGAGAAGTAAAGAATGAATGGGTGGTCTGAGATTTATAATGTTTAGCTTTCATATTTTTTTAGTATGACGAAAATAGAATCTGCCCACTTAACTGAGTTCTTTGACTTTTGACCGATAACGATTTTCTGTTTGTTTTTAAACTATAAAGTGGTCAACCCCGAACTTGAACTCGGGACCCATATCTCGGCAACCCCTTGACCGATTTGGCTAATATTGTAACTTAAAAATTATATTTATCTCATCTAATCACCTGCCAACTTTCACGATGACCCAATGAACGATACTAGAATTATATTCGAACAAACATACAAACAACCATACATAGATAGGTTACATAAATACAAACGACAAATTGTCCAAGTAGATTGGGGAACTCACTCGCTTCGCTCGCTCGCTCCATTAAATTCCAAATCAGACATTTTACAGCGTGGAGATAGCTTATTGTCGCTTAAAAAAAGGAACTACCCATTTAGACCCTCTACGATTAGGAAGGAGAAGAATCATTAGTCCATATAAAGAAATTACCTGATCATTGATTCATTGTAATAATCATCAGCGTTTTCCCACGCTGTAATTCAAGATGTATTAGTAATTATGGTTATTATTGATTAATCACTTTTTGCTATGGTTTGAACGGATTTGCGTTATCTGCGAAGGATATAGTCTGATATAATAGTTGACGATTTAAAGCTAACTTAGCACATGAGCACAGCACGCCTATTTGAGTAAAAACCTTTTTGTCACTAATATGCAAGTGTGACAGTGATGGAGATACAAATCCGCACTTTACCACCACTTAAGTACCTCTGCATCTGACCGTACGTACCTATTGATTTCCGTTATGAAGTTGCATTAATTCCGTTTGTTTACCATACATATTAAGGAAAGAGTAATATGCATGCAACACGTACGTATAGTCAACTACGAAGATATGGATACAGCCAAAGTGCCAAAAATATGTATACATGACTTTGAACATTAAGGTCCTGTATACATATTTTTGGCACTTTGGCATATGTTTGTAGTTGACTGTTGGTAAGAGAAAAGTACATAACATAAATTATTATAAAACTATCCAACGATAACTCAGTACAACCAATATTACATACAATAAATATTTTAATACTTTGATACTTTGAACCAGACCTATGGAGTTCTCCGTGTAAAACTATTATTTTTTTTATGCTATAGGGGGCAAACGAGCAAACGAATCGCCTGATGGTAAGCGATTGACGTCGTCCATGGATACCCGCAACACCAGAGGTGTCGCAAGTGCGTTGCCGGCCTTTAAGGTGGGAGTACGCTCTTTTCTTGCAGGTTTGAAGGTCGTATCTGTCCGGAAACACCGCTGGCGACAGTTCGTTCCACAGTTTAGCTGTGCGAGGCAGGAAGTTTCGGGAAAAGCGCACAGTTGAGGACTGCCAACCATCTAAATGGTGAGAGTGGAAATATTGTCGCGTAGGGCGATGGCGGAAAGAAGCGGCAAGGATTAATCCGATTCCGAACAATTCCTCGGAACACTCCCCATAATACATGCGATAGAAAATGCAGAGTGAGGCCACATCTCTACGCAGCGCCAAGGGATCAAGCCCATCAGAAATACGTTGGCAGTTGACATTTCGAGCTGCTCTCCGTTGGATGCGGTCTAGAGGAAGAAGCTGGTACTTAGGTGCCCCTGCCCAAAGATGAGAGCAGTATTCCATATGCGGGCGAACCTGCGCCTTATAAAGCTGTAGGCGATGAGCCGGCGTGAAATACTGCCTCGATCTATTGAGCACACCGAGCTTCTTCGAGGCCAATTTGGCCTTACCCTCTCGGGGGCCGCGGAACTGGACTTCACTCGAGATTCGATCGTATTTTCTCTTGAGTCGGTACCGCATGGGCTACTAGTATTTTATTATATTTCAAATCGTAACAATCCTAGCGTTGTGCGGAGTTGAAGGGGCCCAGTGTCAATTTTATTGTATCTGTGACTGTGGTACAACTATGATCCGATGAAATGAGCAATTCCAGACCATTTTATTTAGGTTTTTTATTTTGTCGCTTAGGCATAAGGTAATTCTCATGGACAGTTAAATACATTATATCAACCAGTATAAAAATCGTAATTGACAGCACGCCAATCCACGACATCCCTACTACAGCGCCATTTGGACTAATTTATTAGAACTATTGACTATTGTTTCTGTACACGCGAACGTTACTATACCAAGAAAAAATGTCACGTTTGTCCGTGATTGGCATTATACTTGGCCACAGATCACTTGCAGTAGATGCAGCATATTGACTACAACACCAATGCTGTTTTTATCTCGTAATGACTACTGTATGTGCAGATTTGGTGATAAATAAAAGTGAAACGCTCCGTGGGAAAAGTGTGAAGTTGGTGATCATTGTCAGATAGCTGAGTTTAGTGTCCTGAGCGACTATGGTGGCACTGGATGCGGTGAGGACATACAAACCATGGAGCACATCATCGAGCGCTGCCCTCTGCAATCTCTGCATTCATATTCGGGGCCACCGAAAGACCGGCTATACCTCACACCCGATGCAATTGCGTGGCTTAACAGTCTTAGTGTTGACATCTAAATGTTGTAATTTTATTCTTAAGTGTGTATGTACCTACTGTTTAATATGCCTGTTGTTATTGTAATGCCATACGATTAAATAAATATGGTGGCACTATCATCATGCACATAGCTAATAAAATTGCATACGCTAGCGCACTGCTGCGTTAATGCGTTGGCACTCGCGAACCGTAGTCATCAAAGTGACAGCGAAAACCAGTGTGCTTACCATGAGTTGTACGTTACAGTAGGCATTACCGACTGCGCGCTTCTAAAGTACATACATATGTCTACAACCAATCCCAAAATCGCGAAAAACAAATTGACCGATTCATATATTTTGGTTGTGTGAAATTGATATTTTGTATGGGAGAGGTACTTTTTTGCGATTTCAGGGTTACTCCCAGAAAAAAGTTACTCAGTATGACTTAGGTAGGTGATAGATACATGTGGGGTTTTTGAGGTTTTAAGTAGTTGGTGTTACAGTCCTGAGATACTTAGACAACTGTCGATCTGGAAGACGAAACTCGAACTGATCCAGTGTGTAGCCTTTGCCATCACGCTTCTTAATGCGGTGTCTATATAGAGGTAATCTATGTGACTAAGAATTTCAAGTTTCCCTAAGAATATTAAAAGGCCTCGATTACCCTGTTAACTCGAATTTCAACTAATGTGTTTGTTAATTTTAAATTATACGGATTTTATGAAAAGAGAAGCGTTGGTACATGGCCCAGCAGTAGGTACCTGCTACCCAGGCGACTTCTGCGACTTTCGATCCGAAGGTCGCGGGTTCAAATCCTGCCAAGTTTTTCGGAATTTAAGTACTTACACCTACGAAATATCATTCAATATTTACCAATCGCTTTTCGTCGAAGGAAAATAATATCGTAACGTGAGGAAACCGGACTACTCCCAATAAAGCCTAGTTTACCTTTTGGGTTGGAAGGTCAGATGGCTGTCGCTTGCGTAAAACTAGCGCCTACGCCAAATCTTGGGCTTAGTTGCCAAACCGGACCCCAGGTTGCCTGAGCCGTGGCATGAAACGCTAAGATGAAGGACTTTGTGAAAAGCCTCATCTTGTTCCTGCCCTTATCTCACATTAAGTATGTGAGGTCGGCACAAGATGCTTTCCACTTTTCCATTGTCCCCTATCCCCGGGTATCCAAATACTCACTCCATTTTCCACATGTGCTCTTTCATACAAACCATCCGTCGTTTTTCCGGCCTACCAATCGCTCTTCATCCATCCACAGTCATCCCTAAGAAACGTTTACCTATAATGACATTCACTCTTCGCTACTCCACATTTCACTAGGTAGTAGGCTCAGAGGTTCAGAACTTCAGAGATATCATCTTTCAATAGTTTACTGGCCATAAAATTATTTTAACAAACAGAAACTTAATTGTGACTTAATACCACTTAATTTATTTTTACCAGACTTATTGTTAGGTAGTTGTGTTGTGTAGGAAGTCTCTAGTGACTCTAGTTTGCTGTTTGGCTTTCACTCCTCGGTAAAGCAGGTATTTCAAATTGAATACATAGAGTATCCGAACGGATTTCTGTCAGATTTTGACAGTGACAGTTTTGACTTTTGTAAGAGTACGTTCATAAACTAAATACTCAGTCTACCTAAGTTCTTCCAATCACTATTAATAAAACAAATAACAAAGGGAATCTGCTTTGAAATAAATCTACTTCTAATACATATATGAAAATGTTACCTGGTTTATGTACGGTCTTTCATATGTCATGTTTGGAGCTTTTTACTCAAATTGTAGTTCTCAGAAGTGACTTGTAATTTCTGAACGTCCTCCAATCGAATATTTATTTTTAATTCGATGTTATGATGCCTTTCGGTGTTAAGATAATCAACAAATGAATATTTCTTTTGTTTTCATTAACTAAAATCTAGTCATATTTGGTAATTAAATTGTGCTTAGGAATCAGTTACTTTTTAGCCAGTTTTCACGATATGTGACTATTGTATACATAGGTAAGTGTTGTTTCTAATAATACTTTTACGTCATTCCATTGAATATAATCTAAATTGAATGTTTATATGTTAAGAATGAGTTAAAACTGTCTCGGGACAAATGTGAAGAAAGTGTAAATCAACTCAGTCCCTACCTAACTAAGTTTATTCCTTTTTTTTCATAGTCATAGTCATACTCATTGATTTGCGTCAAATAGGGTAGATTACTATGTTGTTACAGTGATATTAGCAGTTTTATAAAGTAATATATTTATCTAGCTTTGTAATACGTATAGCAATATACTTACAGGAAAGTGCAAAGTATGTGTCAACAGAATCTCATAAATATGGTACAACCGTCCTTTAACACCAAAATAAGATGTTATGGAACATATTCACTCTCTCGTAAAATCGTATGACATAAAACCTTAATATTTAATTACAGATACCCCGAGAACCTTGAAAAAAAATGCATTACAAGAAATATATTAGCATGGTCAGATAAAGAGATAGAAGATTGGCCTCTATGGTCATATTCAAAATAAATCAAAGTGAAGAAATAGCGTACAAAAATGGCGGCATACTATGATGTAAGTAAATTTTATTTATTTATTTATAGCGTTTTATTAAAATCAGTGTACGTTCTTTTTTTCATATTATATTTGCAGTTTTCTCCTTTATTCTGTGTACCTTTGGGCAAAGGCGTCTGCCATTCTTCTCCACTCTTCCTTACTGTGAGATGACTCACACTAGAATGGGACCGGTCAATTTCTATAGAAAGAATCACGTGATTGCTCTGTGCCCTCTTAGGTCACGTAACGTTTTCAATAGAAACTTGACAGATTGGCCCAGCTCGGGCATGTCCCAACCTGTTCTAGTATGAGTCATAATTTAGTCTTTTCAACCATGTCTTTCATTTCATCGACCTTTTGATTGCTTACTGTTGTTTCTTTATAGCCTCTGGGGAACCACTATGTAATGATGTAAGTAAATTAATAGTATTTTATTGACCATGCAAGCTAGGTTGTCCCAGACAACTTGAACAATCTGTATGGCCGTATGTATATTTATTTGACAATAACTCGAGTATTGTTGGTTGGATCGTTGTGGTATTTGGCAGGTGGTTAGATGAGATAAATATAGTTTTTGAGTTTAAATATGAGCTAATCGGTCAAGGGATTCCCCCGGGAACACCCATTATACTTAAATTTCA
This sequence comes from Lathronympha strigana, assembly GCA_949128165.1. Taxonomy (NCBI): domain Eukaryota; kingdom Metazoa; phylum Arthropoda; class Insecta; order Lepidoptera; family Tortricidae; genus Lathronympha; species Lathronympha strigana. The sequence continues at coordinate 6,370,716 of OX421926.1, read as the reverse complement.
TTTCACAATCAAAATAGTAAATTCATAATTTTTTCCATAAATAAAATGATTGGTAAAGCTGCGTATGATCTGTTGCAATCTTTTAGTGGCATTTAATTTAGATCAGTGAGTACAAATGTTTGACTTTTCTTTCCATGTAGTTTATCCCATAAATTTGATACACATAAAAAACAAACAATATACATCATAAATTCATCACCATCAAGTAACCATTTTAAGTATAAAACTCTCGTGAGACTCGAACATATTAAATAATATTTAAAACGGGTCACTCACGTAATTTAGTCGATTTTCGACCTTTACGAAGAACGTCATTAGGAGCGACCACCCGCGACAAAGGCAAGTCGTGCCCTACGCGCTAACACACTGTCTGCCATGCTATTTGCAGCGGGCGGTGGTACCGGCGCGGGGGGCGACACTGCGGACGATCTACCCTCGTTCTCAGTATCGTTTTTGTCAACCGGGTTGCCATTTCGTGGCTCAAGTTTTTTCATTTCTTTTTGCTATTTCGTGTTGTGTATTAAGCCACGAATAAATACTTTTTCTCTCTTTTCTTTCTTTCTTTCAAATAACATTCACTACGTCACTCGATAAGGACATGTTCACACAGTCCGCGATACACAAAACCGTTTTCCAACTGGGGGGCGCTGACCAACCACAAACACGGTTGAAGTTCGGATGACGACTTAATTCGATAGCCTCCCGTATTTTCCGCTGAACTACGAATTTTCCTCTAGCCAACATGAAACATGTCGAGCGAAAATCGACTAAATTACGTGAGTGACCCGTTTTAAATATTATTTAATCAAGTAACCAATTCACTTTTTAATTTTACAGGACTCAAGTAATTACGAATACACTATCCTAGACATGCTAAACGCAGATTGTTGGCGGGAAATATTGAGCTATGTGTCTGTGGAAGAGATCATCCGATCGGAGCGGGTCAGCCGACTATGGCGGGCCCGCATGATAGAGTATATGCAAGGTAACACTCATAATCAAACCTTTAGTTCCAATATTACTCATTAGATGGCGCTCTACTGAAGGCTACATCGCGCTATCGAAAAAATAACTTTATACGAAGTTATAAGACTATATAGGTACTTAACAAAACGTCCCGTTCCAATCAAAACTTAATGATAAAGTTCCGCAACTGCAGCATTTTTATCTCGAATTTTTTTTCGGCTGAATACTAAATACCTTGTTAATATCATACTTTTCAGGTGTCAACCTCTCCGTAGAATACCTCCGCCCCTGCATCATCAACATCCTCAGCTGGGACCGACACCCAAACAGCAGACACCTGACCCTGGACCGAGAAGACCAGCCCAACAAGACCTGGTTCGCAGACATGCTGGCCAAGCTTGGAGATAATATAGTTTTCATTGGCACGGATAGGATACAAGATCATGATATCGGGAACATTGTGTTTTTCTGTCCTAACATTGAGATTTTATTAGTAAGTCTTCGTAAGCTATTTACTTATAGATTTCTACCGAGCGAGTGAGTTCTTCCAATCTACATGGACAAACATACATACATACACTAATGATGCCCTTGTACGGTCAGCTGCAGAGTAAAGTGACCCCCCCTGCATACAAACTTTCTATGCAGGGGGGGTCACTTTACTCTGCAGCTGACCGTACCTTGGGTCAGTGCGGCTACCTAATCCCAAGATTATGCTGTGAAAATAACCATCTATAGACTGCGTACTCTCATGCTACTGTTAGTCACTATGTGTCTGCGCGGTTGCCTAATCACAAGATTCCGTTTAGGAACCTATTTTGGTTGTATACCAACCTATATAAATTCTAAAGTAGAAGTTAGAATTTTAGAATTGGAAAGTATAGTAAAAAAAAACCAGTCTGACAGTACCTAGATTTATTTTAAATATATAGTTATGCATATGAATTTGAAAAATACTTCTCTAAGTTTGGTGTGTTATTAACCAAATGTATAGTAAAAAAAAACCAAAGGTATATTACAACAGAGTTATAATAGTATAGTACATATTGTATTTTCTTTACTTTTCAGCTATGCAGCATCGAATACTATCTTCCTTTGGATCAACTGAAGTGCTGTAAGCGATTGAAACGAATCTCTTTACATACTTGCACGGTAAATATACAGGGTGGAATATAATGCTAGTGATCCGTTAATAATTAAAAATGTTGTACACCTGAACCGCGAACCTGAGTAAAAATGACAATTTAAAAAAAGAAGTGGGGGACGTTGAAAACTTCTTCCTAGCGTTTTACCGCCTTATGCCACGGCTCATGCAGAGAGCCTGTGGTCCGCTTTGGCAACGAATCCCAAGATTTGGCGTAGGTGCTAGTTTTACTAGTGTTTGCCTTAGTGAAACATCTCCAGTCTTTATTGTGACACTTGGGGAGCCTTTACATCTCCAAATTTTATTCGTATTTTATTTTGACGTGGGGGGACCTTTTACATCTCCCACACTTAATTTATTTTTAACTATAGAGACTATACATCTCTTGAACATATTACACATTTATTTTAATATTCTTTACCCAGGTTTTGGCTGTTGTATTATCAACATTTAGATTATAATTTTACTTCTATATATTGTAAATGTTTGTACATACAAATGCTTTACTGTAATGCTTATTGACTTGTAAAAGTGCCCTTGAGGCCTACTTGCAGAATAAATTTTTGAATTTTGAATTTTGAAAGTTGCTCAGTGTGACCCCCCGATACTACTCCTGCTCCATGACCCAAAAAACACCCTGTATAAGAAGAAATGTGACAAAACATGTGTTACTTTTTGTTTACATCGTTTGTAATTTCTATTAACGGCTATTTTAAACCTTGTTTTTCAGATACCAGACGAATATATATGCCAGTTGCTATCAGTGGTGCCAATAGAAGAACTAGTTGTCAACAACGCGAGCTACGTATCTGGCATGTTCCTATCAGAACCTAAGAACACTAAGCTAAAATCGCTCACGCTCTCCGCTTGTTACTTGCTCATGACGGACTTCTTTAGGACGGCGGTCGATTTGGAGGAGTTGACTAGATTGGAATTGACCCTTAATAGTGTTGAGGTATGTGTAACACAGATACTTTTCTCTCATAAAAGTTGTCACAATCCGCTTCCCATCCTTTGTTACCTTTTTCATAAAAAAGTGCAAAACCAAGTGGCTATAACTATTTCAATTTTATTTATTTTTAAACAAAGGTGGGTACATTATAAATTTACTAAAACGGGGCTTAATCGTGTATAAACTTTGAAAACAAACCTCCGACGTTTCAAGGGCGACATTGCCCCCGTGGTCCCATCACATCAGTAAGGTCATCAGGTGGGTACATCAGTAAGTCTTACAATATATTAAAACTAGTTACACTGTTCGCTATACGGCACACAAATAACTGCAGATACAATGCAGCATGCATGTAGCATTCACTGACAATCAATGGAGCATTAGACATATCAAGTTAATTTAAATTGAAGTATGATAATTGTCGATAAACATGATGATGATAATTAACTATGATAATCCGTATGACAGCTGTCAGTTCAAAACATTAAGTATATGTCACCAATGTCACTTTTTTTCTTTCGGTATATTAAAATAATAAATAAATAAATATTTCAGGACAATCTCACACAGATCAACCTAGCTAGACCCTAACTAAGCAAAGCTTTTACTATGGGTACTAGGCGACGATATACATGCTTATAAAGATAAATACATACATACAACGTGTCCCAAAACTCAACAATAAGCCGACACCACAGGATGGAGCAGCTTATGATTAGTAATAGTAGTAATATTACTTATTCTACGTTTGCGCGTGGTTTACCGATAGCGATGTATACCGACAAATCTTACACTAAGCCTTCTTACAGGTATACAGAAATGTCCACCTACTCCTCCGGAACACACCAAACTTAGAACATCTAAAACTAGTGTCTTTCGACAAGAAAATCAACGTTGGCAGCGAATTCTCCGACGCTCTTAGTAACCTAAGTAAATTGAGGCATTTCCATGGAAGATATATCAATAATTCTCATGAAGGTTGGCTGGAAGATGTCGCTGAGGGTTGTAAGGAGTTGAGGACTTTGGATGTTGGGAACTGCACTGGTAAGCTTAATATTGAATTAGGAATTGAAAGACAAACCGCCGCGAACGCAGGAGGTCGCTGGTTCGATCCCAACCCTGCTCACCGGGGGCATTGGTCACTTTTTCTGTAGTATATGACATCTCTTTCAATTTATAATGTATATATAGTAGACTACTTAAAAAACAAAAAAAAACATGAATCAAAACATTAGTATTACATTTAATTAATGACTTGATTCGTGCTTTACAATTGTATACAATTGTACTTAATATTGAATTAAAAAAAGAGGGTGGAATGATTTTCGGACTTCTAGTGGTGATTTATAAGAGCTTTTGTAGCTAATGAATACGGGTCCTACTACCTAAAAGGTAAAAAACGGGACCCTATTATTAAGATTCCGTTGTCCGTCCGTCCGTCTGTATTTTTATCACCAGCGTACGTAGCCAAGATGCCAATCACTCACGTCATTTATTTAATTTAATTTATTTATTCCTTAAAATGAACACTGACAGACAAGCTAAACATGCTAATCATACAGGAGGATAATAATGAATTAGTACTAAGATACTTAGGACTAGAGCAGTGGTTTACAAAACCACAGTTCCATGGAACTTGAAGTATCGGCAGCTAATAGCCAGGAATTGAGACTCAGTAAAAAAAAACATACTTACATATTGAATGGTGATTTTTTTGCCGTTTTTATAGACAATGGTACGGAACCCTTCGTACGCAAGTCCGACTTGCACTTGACCGATTTTTTTTGACGCGATGTTTCAACCGCCATGTTCACGAGAAAACTGAAGTCTTATATAGGTTGACTTAATACTAACTAGCATTCTCTCCCATTTAACTGTAATATATTTTTATTGGCAGGTGTAACACCGAACAGTGTAATAACGCTCTGCCGGTCCGCGGGGCCAAAGTTAACAGAACTCGGGGTGGCTTGGAACACTGCACTCACTGACAGTGATTTGGCAGCATGTCTCAAATATTGCCCTAATTTGGAGGTAAGTATCATTCAATGTAATTTCTGCAGGTCAGTGGGGCCAAAGTGGACAGAGTATGAGGTGACTTGGAACAAAGTGCACCCTTACAGTGAATTAGCAGCGTGTCTCAAAAATTGTTCTAATCATAATGTCCTAATGATGGTAAATATAATCAAACGTAAAAGTGGTCTGTCAGTCAGTGGGGCCACATTCAACAGAGCTCGGGGTCACTTGGAACTTCGAGTAACTGACAATAAATTGGCAATGCATCTTAAATACTCTAGAGGTAAATATCGTCAAAAGTAATGGTAATGGTATATAAAAAAATGAATAAATATTATAGGCCATTCTTACACAAATTGACTAAGTCCCGCAGTAAGCTCAAGAAGGCTTGTGTTACGGGTCAACGATATATATAATATACAAATACATAAAAAACATCCAAGACTCAGGAACATATATCTGTGTTCATCACAAAAATAAATGCCCTTACCGGGATTCGAACCCAGAACAATCGGCTTAGCAGACAGGGTCTACCAACTACGCCAACCGGTCGTCAAAATATTATCAATGGACAAAATTTAACAGAGCTCGGGGTGGCTTGGATCACCGGGTTTACTGACAGCGGTCTGGCCGTGAGTAATAATCATGCTATAATCATCTAATTCAGTGGTGGGCTAATCAAATATATGGACTAAAACAAACAGAGCTCGGGGTGACTTGGAACACTGAGCTAACGTACTACTACTACTACTAAAATAGTACCTTAATCTTGCATTTTGAATTAACACTCGTGCGACAGTGTTCAGTTTTTAGGGTTTCGTACCCATAAGGTAAAACCCTAAAACTGGACCCTATTTCTAAGACTCCGCTGTCCATCCATCACCCTGTCGCAGTTAGACAGTTGAAATTTTCAGAGATGATATGGGCACTTTCAAGAATAGGGTACCATTTCCTTTTGTTCTGAAAATAAAGGAAGTTTTGGGATTTTTATAACCAGAATCACGAGTACTATTGATTTAAAAACAGATAGAGTGTCCCGTTTTTTTGGTCAGTTTCGTAACGCATTTCTCATACATTTTGTATGGGCCGTGACAATATTTTTTGTATGGAAAATAAGACCCATTATCATTAAAATGGTGCACTTTTTCTGAAAATTCTTATATTTTTGTTACCGCTATAAAAACAAATACAATTTTTTTTTAAGGGAGCTCCCATAAATGATTTCGATCGTACTTTTTTTATTATGATTTTTGTATTGTCATCAGGTCCTGGACGCGCAGGGATGCGTTCAAGTCACGGTGAACCTAGTTGAGGCAGCGATATCTCGGGCACGGCCGTTACGTCTGCGACTCCGACGTACGAAAGTGCCCTACGATATGAGGGTAAGTACCATTCTAGCAGTGAATGTACAGTCAACCAATGGGAGCTACCGTATTGTCGCTCACCAGGCGGCGCCACTCATGCGTGGGTCCTGTGTCAGTATGAGAGAATTGTCAAAGTGACGTTTGAAATGTTCCCGCAGGACCCACGTTCCACTAGCGCCCCTAACGGAAAATCGACTCGCGGTAGTCCTCATTGGAACCGTAGGCCACTCTAGAACCATGTCAAAATGGCACACTACATAATTCCGAAAAACTATATGCCGAATTTTTGAATCTCGAATTTTATAATCCCGATTTTGTAAATCCCGTTCATCAAAATTGCGACTACGTAAATATTACATACATATTGTGGGACAATCTTACACAAATCGACCTAGTCCCACAGTAAGCTCAATAAGGCTTGTGTTATGGGTACTAGACGACGGTATATAATAGATAAATACATAGAAAACATCCATAACATAGGAATAAATAATAGTGATAAACACACAAATAAATGTCCTGACCAGGATTCGAATCCGGGACCTTCTGCTTCGTAGGCAGAGTCACTACCAACTAGGCTAGGAGGCCAAGTTCAGGGGTGTCACATGTGCGTTGCTGACTAAACTAAAACTATATAACTTCCCTTTTAAAAACGTCGTATTTTCTCACTATACTTAATTTCTTTTTTATTTGTTTCAGTCAAAGAACCCATGGGTAGACTTAGACTTTGAATACTAGCCTACACTCCGATCAATCCTGGAAGAGACTTCACCATAGACAAAGAAGAACTACCCGCTAAAACCTGGTAAATTCTGCTCTAAGCTGCATACTGCAGGCTGGAAAACATCATCTAACCAATGAATAATGGCCTGAATTTAACAGAGCTCGGGGTGGCTTAAAACACCGAGGTAACTGACAGCGATCTAGCCGCGTGTCTAAAATACAGCCCAAATCTGAAGGTTAATATCGTGAAATAGTGTCGGCCAATAACGGGGTCAAATTGTACAGAGCTCGAGGTGGCTTAAACCACCGAGGTAACTGACAGCGATCTAGCCGCGTGTCTAAAATACAGTCTAAATTTGGACGTAAATATCATCAAACGTATTGTCATAGTGTCAACCATTAACGGGGTCAAAACGTACAGAGCTCGAGGTGGCTTAAAACACCGAGGTAATTGACAATGATCTAGCCGCGTGTCTAAAATACAGCCTAAATCTGGACGTAAATATCATCAAATGTATTGTCATAGTGTCAGCCAATAACGGGGTCAAAACGTACAGAGCTCGGGGTGGTTAGGAACACCGTGTTAACTGATAGCGACTTGGTCGCGTCGTTTGTACTACTGCTCTAAAAGATGAACTTCAAGCTATGACTTTTGGTATTACGAAGGATTTCACAAAAATATTCCGTGACAAAAACCAGTGACTATAAGGAATTAATAAATGTGCTAGTATAGATAAAGGTACTGTGTCGGTTGATGTTAAGGTTAATTTCTAAATTTTTTTTTCTATTATCAGCACCTTATCGACAAACCACAGTCACAAATAAACAAATACTGAGACGTAAAGGGGCGTATTTATTGGAAGTCCTAATCTTTTTTTATATATGATTTCTCAAATAGAAAACTCCCATGAATATTACGTATTAATATAGGTACTTATGTCCGGTTACTCACGTCTATAAAGTCGAAAATAGCTCGACATGTTTCTGAAGTTCCGCGTCCCATAATCATGAGAAGCGCTTACGGCGATTGCTCCATATTTGTGTGCAAAAGCTCGCGATTTTAACTAGAAATCACATATAATGTTCCCGTGTGCGTAGAGCAGCCGCCGTAGCATGACTTATGAATAAGGGACACGGACTGTTCCGAAACATGTATTTTCGACTTTATTGACGTGAGTAACCCGATATAAGTATTTTAATATTTAATGTTCCAAATTAAAAAAGGCAACTTTAAATAAAAACGCCCAAAGCCGCCAGGAGGCGCCACTGTCGAGCAAATAGCCAATACTCGGAATCTCATATTTGAATAGATGGAGATCTTAGGAAATTTTTGAAATGTTTAAATAAATATTTTAAACTGTTTATGTAGGTAATATGTATTTTGTGATGTTTTCAGGCAAAAGGTAACATTGGCGGTGTTACTGCCTTAAAGATTAACTTGGAATTGAACTTTATTGACAAACGATACGTGTCTTTAACCTAAAAACATCACATGTATAAATTACAAAATCGTGGAACTATTTATTATATGGATAATATAAATATTTAAAAGTATCTCTTTTAATGTATTTTAGCTTAAAGAAGAATCTATTGTAAATCGTGAATTATTTATTGTATTAATAAATATAACTGCTATTGAGAAATAAATGTTATAACTAGTTTTTTTGTTTGTTTTATTTACATTACAAGTAATTGACCTAAAGACGAAAGTCTTCGATCAGTGTGTGTTGCCAGTGATGACATACGGTACTGAAACGTGGTAGGCAGATAAATAAACAATGATTAACGGTAGTTTAGTAGTAGTAGCACAGTTCGCAGTACTCCGCGGTGAGTGGCGGCTATCAGCGGCGAGCGCGTGGTGCGCCCACGCGGTCCTCCGGGAGCTCCGAGCGGGCTGTAAAATGTATGAAAATCCATTACGCTTAAGCTGAAGAATGCTTGTATATATCACCGTTCACAAGCGAGTGTTATGAAAAACAATTTACAGCGCAAATAAACTAAAATGTAAAAATGTGAAGTTTTTGAAAGATGATTTATATACCATCTTTCAAAAACTTCTTTCTAACAGATATTGGCGTTTTAAGCGCGCGGGATCTGGCTAGCTTGACTGTGACGTCATAGTCTAAGGCTGGTTGCACAAAACATTAAAAAAGCCAAGACGTGAGTGTACAAAGCTCCCTGTTCGTTCGCGTTTTCGGCTTCTCGCATGTTTGGTGTACAGCTGGCCTTAGACTTTGACGTCACACTCGACGATCACTATTGGTTAAGAAATTGGTAGAAATTAAACCCAAACCACAGTGGCAGCACCAGTTCTCTCGCCAAATATGTCATTATTTTCGTAAACAAACATCTGTCAAACAGTAAACTTACTGCTCGCACTTATGCGACAGAATGAGATGCACAATATACAATGTTGCCTGCTAAAACTCAGTGGCGCCCTCGGTAAATGTATTTTACAGTATACATGATCGCCCCAGGGCGATAATGAGCACTTTACGTGCCTGCGTCGAATATTCAAAGGGTCATATGTACTGTAAAACGTCGTACAATACACGTGCGAAGACGTAATTCGCTACTCGTGTCGATTTAAAACACTCCCCACGATCGTGTTTTAATTTTAGCCCTGGTAGCGTAATTAACTTTTTTTTCTGTCGCACAGTACTGTAGACTACATATTTTGTTACTGGCAACATTTTCGATCGATCGAGCTTTGTAAAAGAAAAAAATCACGCCCAATTTTCACCTAGTGTTCTCTCATGCATATGTATCACATAATCTGCTATAAGAGCGTTGAACCCCGGGGTGGATTAGGCTACCGGCTGTAGCCACTGAACCATGCGCGGGTTACTGGACCATACGTGAACTGTACCGGTGCGGCAAATAGATACTCTACTTTGCCTTATATTATGCCTCAGGATAGAAATAAATTCGCTAGACTCTCCATAAGATGGTGTGATGGGGCCTAGTGGGATGAAACTTACACAAATCGACCTACGAGTAGTCCCACGGTAAGCTCAATAAGGCTTGTGTTGTGGGTACTAGACGACGATGAATATAATAGATAGATACATATAAATACAAAACATACATAACTCAGGAAAAAATATTCGTGATAAACACAAATAAATGCCCTGACCAGGATTCGGACCCGGTACCTCCTGCTGCGTAGGCTGGATCACTACCAACTAAACTAGGAGCATTAAAGCAATTCATCATCATAAACTTAAGAGTTATTCTCTTGTCGGTGAAGTAGGTATCTTCCAGACCTCTCTCTCCTGCGCCAGCACTTTGACTTTTTGATAGCACACGACTTCAACTTTTCGCTTCACCTGGTCCATAACTTCGTCTTGGTTTATCTCCTCTTCTAATTCACTAACTAATATACCTAGTTATCAAGAAAAGGAAATCATAGATACATAGTACAGTCGAGTTCATTAATATGTGTGCAGTTTTTAACCTCATTACAATTACAAGGGATGAATGTGATGAAATATACACAAATCACTGAACTCGACGGTAATACTCTTCATTTTCCTATATATCAAAAACTATTTATATACCTAGGTTGAATTTTTGAGGAGGAGATAGGAGACTATTATGGATGTGGTGGCAACTTTTTGTATGGAGCGAGCGTAATTGAGCCCTTGGCCCTATTTCCTCTTAATGAAAAACGTTTTGTTGCCTGTACTTTACTTTTTTTCATACGAATTCAAAATAAACCAATTTATTAATTTTAAACCCGTTAATTTAAACACGTACTTTTTTACCTTTTTTTGGTACGGATCCGTATTATCCGAATTATCGGGATATCCGGATGACTTGAATTTTTATATTCGAAATATCCGGGTCCGAAAATTTGCAAACCCTGGTCGATAGCGACGGCGCGATTCGAAAGTATTTTCAACTCGCTTCCACCAGTTAACAACGAGCAAGATGCAAATACTTTTGAATCGCGCAGTCGCTAGCGATTGTTATTCTACAGCAGCTCATGATGCCTGCATGCAGTGTATCGGTACCATGTGTTATACGTAACCGTAGTCGATACCGACTGCGTGATTCGAAAGTATGTCCGTCTCGCTCCTACCACTACTCTGGCAGAAGCGGGATGGACATACTTTCGAAACGCGCGAGAAACGATTCAGCTGTTAGAAAATGATGGTTTTTTTTCAAAAACTGACAACAATTTTGAAAAACTTTTTCATTTATTCCATTCAAATTGAAATTATCTTTAAATTTTGTATTAAAACATGTGAAAATGCAACTATGAAAACTCATGGTAAAAAGTGAAGCTGAATCGGCCGAATTTATACACCGGGCTCTTAAACGCTGTCGAAACGACATACAGCGTGTTACACAATGATGTTAATTAATGTTAATTTGCTCTCTCAATAGAGGGGTCAAATGTTACACTGGTATGTTCGCACAATGACTTGCCTCTAAACTTCTAAAGTCATTAAGTTCTTAATTGTTCAATAATGTTATGAGTAAGTAAAAACACATTGTTACTTTTGCAGATGACATACAGTTGAACATTTTTGATGGGCCCTGGAGGTAGAGTAAAACTTAAATCGCAGTAAGCATTGTTCCAACTTCTTTGTGATTTTGGGCATAGAGGAATTATACTATATGTAGGATACAAGGAGGAATTATACTGCATGGAGGATATATGTAGTCTGTGTTTTGGGTTGGAAAGTCTTTACCCGGGCAGGCCATTTTTAAAGCATTTTTAGCATCCTCAAAGCTTGCGATCTCACAGTTTGTGGGCAAAGCCCTGAAAATATTTCCTATGAGACCGGCTGTGCTATATGAGTGGATGCTAAAAAGGCTAGGGAAACCACACTGGAAATTTTGCGTATTCCTAAGTCCCCGAACCGAATATATATATTTTCGATTAATGAAAAAAAAAATCATTTTAACATTTTTACCTGGTAGCGAATTTTAAAAAATCTTTGAATGCAGTTTTGTTTCTTTTAAATAATAAGGCAATGTTTCCTTCACGTAAAATAAGCTAACTTAAAGATTTAAGGTACTTTTCCAGTCCAGGGCCCATTAAAACTTTCCACACTGCATAGACCTCGTTTTTAGGGCAATACAATTGAAACTTGTATACTCGTGACGACATAATTTGTCTTCTATTGAAGAAAGTGTCAGCGCAACTGTTTCCTTCGAATCTCTCTATTTCGTGATATCACGACAATATTGTAGATTAGAGACGTCAAGATGACCGAACCGTTTCGATGACCGAAACATGTTTTATGACCTTCGTGCGTAGCCAAGATGCCAATCGCTCACGCTTACTAACGTATCGTAGTACCTCCTACCTCTCTCTATCACTCTTCCTTATTAGTGTGACAATGCCAGTTGCGTTTCGTTAGCGACTGAGCGTGAGCGATTGGCATCTTGGCTACGCACCCTTATATTGTACCACATTCAAGAAATGAAATAAATGATTGATTGATTGATTGACCGTTGTTTTTTTTTAAAGCCTCAAGGGACCGGAGACCTGTGTATGTGGTATTTTCAACTTGCTCTCTACGCGTTTCCGAGATAAAGGGTCTTGATAGACAGACGGACGGGCAATAAAGTGAATTGATCCTATATGGGTTCCGTTTTTTTCTTTTCAACGGTTTTTTTTAAAGGGTCGACAACGCGCGTGTAACTCCCCTGGAGTTGCAGGCGTCCATAGGCTACGGTGACCGCTTACCATCAGGCGGGCCGTATGCTTGTTTGTCACCGTCGTAGTATAAAAAAAAAAATACGGAACCCAAAAAATGACAAATTTCACCACTATCCGATGAGTGGTCGTTGAACAAACACCCTGGGATATTTTCAAAAATAGGGTAGGTACCATTTCCTTTTTTTTAAATATAGGAAGTTTGGGTTTTTTATATCCAGATTCACGAGTAAGTAGGTACTATTCATTTGAAAAAAAAAGAAAAAGAGTGTCCCTTTTTTTTGGTCAGTTTTGTAAAGCATTGTTTCATACATTTTTTCATACATACCGTTACGAAACTGATTTAATTTTTGTTTGGAAAATCGAAGACCCATTTTCATTAAAATGGTGCGCTCTTTTCTGAAACTGCCCTAACATAAATACAAATATAATTACAATGAATTATTTTTATTAGGGTTCAGTAGAATTATTTTAATATCTAAGGAGCTCTTCGTACCTACCAAATTTCATTCAAATCTGAAGCGAAAAAAAAAGCTACTACTATAAAAAATCCGCCCTTACATGTAAAATAGGCTCTAAATTTAAATAAAACAAACAAAATCCCACACAACAACGTAATTTATCTTTGCTGTTAATACAGATAATGGCACGGAACCCTTAATGCGCGATACCGACTCGCACTTGGCCGGTTTTTTCACTACAGCTAAGCCAAAACTTGTGATCTAGTTAATACAATCAAAATCTTATATAATACAATCAAAGATTATTCAAAGATTCTTATCATTTTCCCATGTACAAAATACTAAAAACCGGGTTAGTTTATTACCTAGTGAGATACATATCAGGCACAGTCAAGGATGACTCACACTGGCACGGGACGGGACGGGGCGGGACGGGAAAATCTGTCAATATCTATAGAAAGCGTCACGTGACATCCTAGGGCTAAGAGCTATCACGTGATTCTCTCTATAGAAATTGACAGATTTTTCCCGTCCCGCCCGTCCCGTCCCGTGCTAGTGTGAGTCATCCTTTGGGCGGCTGTTGCACCGCACCGGCGTGCAAGGGGGACACCGCTATACACACGCGTAGCGTTATCTCACTCAGAAACCGGAGTGCGATAGTAAATATGATAGAGTAGAACTGTAAGCACATAGTTCTACTTATGCGTTGTTCGTAGTGAGTCGATAGCGACTGCGTGATTCGAAAGTATTTGCAACTCGCCACACCAGTGTGCTTTCGATATTAGCCTATTCGCCATTCGATAGTATGTCCATTATCGGTACCATGAGCTCTTGCTTTCGAATCGCTATCCACTCCGCAATTAGATAATATGCCTGTCTCGTTCCTACCACTACTCTTGCTTAGCGCCTTATCGGGTAGTGACAAAGGTACCTTTTCATAAAAACGGTCACATTTAAGGCCCCTAAATGTAAAGTGGAGCAACCTTCCCTACTTCACGCATCACATGCGCCACACAATATCCGAACACGCACACACGCGCTCCTGTAACAGGTGGGCACGCACACAGGTGCACATGTTGCGTACAGGGGGCTTGGTTAAACCGAAGGGTGTATAGATTATTTATATTGTAATTTGTAACGTTTACGAGTATGGTTCTACTTTTTCATTTGTTATTTTTGTTGTTGTTGTAGATCCTAGAGCACCCCATCAGGCCTACCACGAACATCGAAAATTGGCATTCACGAGAAAACCTCTTTGTCACACCAATATGCAAGTGCGACAGAGATGGAGGAGTATCATTTGTATACAAATCCGCAATCTTAATTAGAAAACTCCCGTGAGTATCAGGCATATTAAAATTCTCATAGCGGGTTACTCACGTCAATATTCATGAGTCATGCGTCTAGCCGCGTGTGCGTAGAGCAGTCGCCGCGGCTAGACGCATGACTCATGAATAAGGGACACGGACTGTTCCGAAACATGTCGAGCTATTTTCGACTTTATTGACGTGAGTAACCCGCTATGAGAATTTTAATAAATCCGCAATCGTTCGATTTTCGTGGTACTTAAATAAGCCCAGATGTGCATATAGGACCTTAACAAGATCCTTACATGCCTTTCTATTTTAAGAAACCTTTGCTTTGCTTACGGCTTTCATCTCACTCTCCACGCTCCGTCGCTACGTGTGTAGAAAGGTTTAGTTTAATTTTTTGTCATATTTTACATTTACTTCTCGACCGCGTTAGCGTATCGAGAGGTCAAAATATGAAAGCAGCCGGATGATTTATATAAACGTCAAACAAAATTTGAACTCTATACTAGGCCTTCTGGGCTCGCCTTCCTCCTTTATCGGAATAATGAAATGCTCTCGCTTTCGAATCGCTATCTCCTGCACGATTCGAAAGTATATACATATTGCTGGTTCTTAACTGTATCGTCAGATACCGAGTTGCTGTAGAATGACAGTCGCTAGCGACTGCGTGATTCGAAAGTATTTGCATCTTGGTCGTTCTTAACTGGTGGGAGCAAGTTGCAAATACTTACGAATCGCTCAGGCGCTATAGACTCGTGGCTAATTAAAACTCATGAAAAGCACACTAGTTGGAACGACTTGCAAATAGGTTTCGAATCGCGCTAATCTTGGTAAGCGCACTTGAGGTCTTATCGACAGTAGACCTTACAGTAGTGCCTTACCGATAGCCGACAATTTGGTAGATACCTTAAGCCTAAAACGTCACTTAAGTAAAGTTTTTCGGCTAAAGAGACCACTTTGGTACACCGCGATACATTGTTTCCGATTCATTATAAAATATATTAATTTGATATAAATGCCACAAAACATTCGTTATGAATTTGAATGCCATAAAACTGTGCTTTAAATAGTCGGCTGTCTCAGATCAAAGCCTAGTAAGTGCATTTAGCAAAATTTTACAGGAGAGGCAAATAAACATTTTGTTAAAAAAAACTAGTAGCAGACACCTTTTTCTCACAAACCTTGGTTGTATATAGAGAAGTATAACTTGCTTTACAAGACAAACTATTCAAACTAAATGTATGTGATTACAAAAAAATAATAGAAATTTGATGTCAATTACAAACCAAAACCTAGCAAGTGGTCTCACCAAGTTTTTATAATGGTACATTTTACAGCCTACTCTTAAATTCCAATATAAAACCTAGCAAATGCCTACTTAAAAAATCGGATTAGGATTACCATTAGTTAATAAGGTAAATTTGTAGTATTTTAAGAGAGGTATGGGCACAGCGGATGCATATCGTTTAGTGTGGTAGGGCACAGCACAACGAATGTCGTCTCGCTCAAATCTGGAGCAGAGCCCATCTGGGGAAGTACCTCCACCTTACAGAAAACCGCAGTTTAATAACACTAGACCCTACTCATAGTGTTGTGTTTCTGTCGGTGAGTAAGGTCGCCAGAGCTCCAAGAGGATTTACTGTGTTTACAGCTGGGGACCCACGGAACAAAGAACACTGTCTTAGGTCGATGTGGGCGCGGAGTGCAGGTGCGGCGATCAGGGAGACCCGGTGAAACGGCTGTCCGCTGGCCGCCCGCAGGTCAGTAGGGTTCCCGAACCCAGGGATCACTTAATCTCCACCCTGGGAGGCTGAGCCACCAACCTGTGCAAAATCCCTGGTGTAGTAGTCGTGCCGGAGAAGGAGACCGGGGTGGACCCGGCTGCTGCAACAGGTGTGGACCGGGGGCCCTTCCGTACGCCGCACCTGTAAACTGCACCACCTACGTCGCCCTCTGGCAGGTTTGGTCCGTCCCCTTGCCCCTTTAGCTGTCAACACAGCGAATCCTCCTTTTTTTTCTTAACACACTCCCTAAATATGGCCGAAAAACAAAAAAGGAATAGTTCATCAGCGGCGTCCCCTTCTACACAAGTCGACTTCTGCAACATCAGGGGACTTCACTCCAATTTAAACGCAGTACACCACCACCTGGAGACTGCGCAGCCGACCCTACTGTTCCTCACAGAGACCCAGATATCTTGCCCAGCTGATACATCATACCTGTTATGCCCCGGCTATATGCTCGAACATAAGTTCTTGCGGCGAGCTGGGGTATGCATGTATGCTCGGCATGATGTCTGCTGTCGCCGTCTCAATGCCTATGAAGACAGGGATCTGTCAGTGCTGTGGGTGCGTGTGGACTACGGCGGCCACACTCGTATCTACGCGTGCCTATACAGGTCCCATAGCGGGGACACGGACACAACTCGGCTCTTTGAGCACTTACAAGTGACGTCCGACAAAGTTCTTGAGCAGTACCCATCCGCGGAGTTGGTAATCTTGGGGGACTTCAATGCCCACCACGTGGAGTGGCTTGGTTCCCGGTCCACTGACCACGCGGGGAGGTCTGCTCTCGAATTTTCTCTGGCCTATGGTCTCTCGCAACTGGTTACTTCTCCCACGAGAATTCCAGACATCGAGGACCATACGAGCTCTTTACTGGACCTTCTGCTGACCTCTCGTCCGGACGGATACTCTGTCTCAGTGAACGCACCTCTCGGCTGGTCCGATCACTGTCTTGTCCGGACATTGCCACCTTGCGCGCGGCCTGATCCACCTCGGCCTACTAGCTCGCGACGCGTATGGCACTATAGGTCAGCAGATTGGGATGGATTGCGTGAGTTCTATGCATCGTACCCGTGGAAGCGGCTGTGTTTCGCATCAGATGATCCTGACTCCTGTGCAGCTGAGGTCGCTGAGACTATCTTAATGGGAATGGACTGCTTCATTCCCAACTCAGTAATAGCTGCAGGAGCTAAGAAACGACCTTGGTTTAACCGGCCCTGTAAAGAGGCGACAATTCATAAGCAAGCTGCCTACAGGGCTTGGACCAAGGCCGTTACTGATAAGGATCCTAACGCTTCTGATGTGAAACGCAAATTAAATGCTGCTTCGAGGTCCAGTAAAAGAGCCATTGCCGGAGCTAAATTCGACTTCGTCGGCAGAATTGGTGAGAAGCTCGTGGGCTATCCCTCAAGGAGTCGTGCCTTCTGGTCGCTCGCCAAAGCTGCCGAGGGAAATTTTTGTCGGTCGTCCTTACCACCACTGCGAAATGCTGATGGTGATCTGGTCCACAGTGCAAAGGAGAAAGCTGATCTCTTGGGCAATCTCTTTGCCTCGAACTCGACCATGGACGATGATGGCAGTACCACACCGCCTACCGTCCCTCGGTGCGGTTTCTCCATGCCCGGCATTATATTCAGGCAAACTGATGTCCGGCGGGAGCTGCTATCATTAGACGTCCACAAGTCGAGCGGGCCAGACGGCATACCAGCGGTGGTGCTCAAGCGGTGTGCTCCCGAGTTGTGTCCAGTGCTCACGCGCCTTTTCACGCTCTCATATCACAAACGGCAGGTGCCGTCTTCGTGGAAGACCGCCCTTGTGCACCCTGTGCCTAAAAAGGGTGACAGATCAGACCCGTCGAATTACAGGCCAATCGCTATAACCTCCCTTCTCTCCAAGGTGATGGAGCGCATAATCAACGCAAAGCTCCTGGGATACCTAGAGGATCACGATCTGATCAGTGACCGACAGTATGGCTTTCGCCATGGTCGCTCCACTGGTGATCTTCTAGTGTATCTCACCCACCGCTGGGCTTCAGCTATTGAGAGTCAAGGTGAGGCATTGGCAGTCAGCCTGGATATAGCGAAGGCGTTCGATCGGGTTTGGCATGGGGGTCTTCTATCGAAGTTACCATCTTACGGACTGCCCGGGGGATTATGCGAATGGATTGCCAGCTTTTTGTCCGGCAGATGCATACGAGCCGTTGTCGACGGAAGTTGCTCCGATAGCATGGACATAAATGCTGGTGTCCCACAAGGCTCTGTGCTATCCCCAACGCTGTTTTTGCTGCATATCAATGACATGTTGTCCATTGGCGATATTCATTGTTATGCAGACGACAGTACTGGGGATGCCTATTACACAGGCCGTGCTAACATCCCTCGTCCCGTTGTGTTAGAGAGTCGTGAAAAGCTTGTGTCAGACATCGAGAGTGCTCTGTCTGATATCTCACTGTGGGGCCAGGAAAATCTTGTCCGATTTAACCCCACTAAGACACAAGTTTGCGCGTTCACCGCTAAAAAAACCCCATTTACTGTGGTCCCACAATTCCAAGACACAGTCCTTACCATGTCAGAGAGTATTGGGATCCTGGGTGTTGACATTTCCAGTGACGTCCAATTCCGTAGCTACCTGGAAGGGAAGGCCAAGCTGGCATCCAAAAAGCTCGGTGTGCTCAATAGAGCTAAGCAATACTTCTCTCCGGGGCAAAGACTGTTATTATACAAGTCTCAAGTCAGGCCCCATATGGAGTATTGCTGCCATCTTTGGGCGGGAGCACCTGGATACCAGCTGGGCCCCTTTGACTCGATCCAAAGACGTGCTGTCCGAATTGTCAACGATCCCAAACTCACGAGCGATATCGAACCCTTAAGTCTAAGGAGAGACTTCGCCTCCTTATGTGTATTCTATCGCTTGTACAATGGATTGTGCTCTGAGGAATTGTTTGATATGATGCCAACGGCTGCATTCTACCACCGCACCGCTCGCCGTCGGCAGGGTGTTCACCCGCATACCCTGGAGCCTAAATGGTCTCGTACCGTGCGGTTTATGAGGAACTTCCTCCCGCGGACGCTCCGGCTGTGGAATGAGCTCCCTGCCACTGTTTTCCCAAAGGACTACAATATGGGGTTCTTCAAAAAAGGAGTGTTAAAGTTTTTAAAGGGTCGGCAACGCGCATGTAACACCCCTGGAGTTGCAGGCGTCCATAGGCTACGGTGACCGCTTACCATCAGGCGGGCCGTATGCTTGTTTGTCACCGTCGTAGTATATAAAAAAAAAAGTATTTAATAGGAATCTAAGGGATTAAAATTATTTAAAAATTATTCTGAAACTACTGATTACCAGTTATTTCCCGCAGCTTCGCCGCATAAAATTTAACTTAAGGAGCGATGTCTGATCATTTTATAATATTTGTTTGATGGGATCATAATAAAAATTTTTAGACAATGAATTATATTTTAATCATAAAACAAAAATCAATCATCGGCCAACAATTCGCCTCCAGTTTGAAGATCAACCGATTGGTCATTAATCGCCAATTGACACCTTAAATCACGCCTTGTTTCTGGCATTAAAGGCACTTATTTTGCAACTATAGTGTCCTTTTTTTAGCTGGAATACCTCGAGGATCTGTGATTTCTTTGGGAAGCTCTGTTACCTTATAGGTTTTAGGTAAGAAATCTAACTATGCAAATGGCTCGGTAAATGATGTCTTATAAAGCAGATTTTTTGTGCAAGCAACAAATTTCACTCTTACAACCTGGCAGTTATTGCTTTAGGTAGAAATGCATAATTAATAGAATATTTCATTTTAAGTTGCTCGCTTCATCAACCTACCGATACCTACTTAAAATATATAGCAAAAATAATGTTAAAAAGCATTCCGAATGTACCAATACCAATACCTCGATCCAAGCCCCATTAAAACATTACAAATAAAAGAATCACAATTCAGCACTACAAGCACTTTTGCGATCAATTTGTAGGCCACACACAACATAAATATAATATCACAGGCTAAAACAGCGAACATAATTACCTTCTAAGAGCGGCCGGTAAAATTCGTCTCAATCGATCACTTTTATTATTCATTATGCCATCATGCGTCCGCGCAGCAGGGCAAAGTACGACAAACTACAAACTTCAAGTTGAAACTCGTTCCCTATTCGGACCCCAAATGGAACAACCGCGCGGGCGGGGGCGCGGGAGCGGCGACCGTTAGAACGCAAACTTCACTCATTACTGACTTGCTAAGTTTTATTTATTGTTATATTTGAATTCCTTGTTCAATACTTCGGCAATTTATAAAATCAAATACCTAGTAAGGGACAATTCCATATTCAAATACCTAATATGTTCCGTTTACAAACTCAAAAACCTAGTATATGCAGCATTTACTAGGTTTTTTGACTTGAAAATGGTACTTACTAGGATTTTGAATATGATATTTGCATGTAAGATATGCACTTGCTAGGTTTGGCGGGTTTCGTAACTTTGATTCTAATTGAGATATAAATACAGGTGTTTTTGCATTAGACGCAGCTCAACATTTGGGGCAAATTTATTAAAAAAACGTATTTTGACAAAAAATGTCCCTTGCTAGGTTTTGATCTGGGACAGCCGTAGTAGCCAAAAGACGGTACCCTAGGCAACACGCGACAATAATATTAAATTCCACAAAAGTATTTAGTTTGTATTGAACGAACACATGTGAACAAGACAATTTTATACAAATTAGTAGAATTACTTTCAACTAAGAATGTAAGAAAACTTTAAGAACAATAATTTACATTAAATACACATACTCGTATTTCATAACTGATTCAAGATTGCTTAACTTAAAATTGGTCACGCATGATTATTTTAAAATATATCTTATAAAACGCTTAAAAAATATAAAATACCTGCACGCATCAAGCCTAGTAAAAATTACAACATACTGTATATCTTATCACTACTGGACTAAAACATATACGTAATCGACAATCTTATCTATGCACTTGTAATTTAAAACCACACTCTAATCACAACTGAATAGGGGTCAATATCATCCGATAGAACCGCATTATACTTACTAGCAAGTAAAGCACTGTCCAGTGTAACTTGATCTTCCTTCCCGCTCTCTCATCGTACAAATGTAAAGAGAAAAAGTCGACTTTTATACAATTCCGTAGTCCAAATAAAAACGGTTACTGCTTGTTCCGATTTTGAAAATTTAATTTCGTATTCACATTTGCACCGCGCAGCGAAGTGGACGTTTCCCGCGTAAACTTTTGCTTTTCTTTTTTTCTTTTTTGTGTTTTTATGTTTTAGTGGCCAGTGTGTTTTGAAAGAAGTGTGTGGATTGTTTTTTTATTGTAAGTATATCTTTTGTAAGTAGATAATACTCATTAATTACGCCGACTAATCTTTATAGCTTATACAGGTATTTAAATTGTTGTATGCAAGTTACGTGTTGTGAATATTTATTTATTGTTGTAAATATAATTATTTTTTTTGCTAACATTATAATTTTGAAGACATACTTACTTAAATGTCTATAGCAAACGAGGAGATGTCAATATTTGGAGAACAATATCGAATTCCTGGTAAATAAAAACAATAATAAATGACGAGACTAGGACGGGACAGTACGGGGCGGGGTGGGACGATCTGTCAATTTTTATAGAAATAATCACGTGATAGCTCGGAGGCTTCGGATGTCACGTGACGTTTTTTATAGAAACTGACAGATCGTCCCGTCCCGTCCCGTTATAGTGTTAGTATTAGTATCCCTAAAAAAGAAGGATTATGACCACATACATTTGTTTAGGGTTTGTGAGGAACTCATTATTATTTTTTAATTACTTCTGTAAATAAACATTATGCCAAGGCATTGTAAATATTTATGTTCGTTTACTTATTTTATTTGTTTAACTCTCGAAATACTTATTTTAAATTAAATATTTTAAACGTAATGAATATTCAAAATGGAGGACATAACTTTGTATGGACATTTCATGACTTACATCAAAACATGGTCCCTGCATGATTTAAAAAAACAAATGTACTATTTTATACCTATATTATTGATAGGTTTACATAGTCTTAAAGAACATATAGTTATTTTATATACAGGTATGAACGTATATAGTTTTATCATATAAAATCATTGGCTAACCTAATAAAGATAGACTTATCTCTTATCACCTACTATCTCTAAGATAACAAATCAGTTTCAAGCTGTTATCGATCGTAATTACACCCACATAAAACATAAATTAGCTACATACATTTTGACAAAGAAATAGTTACACTACACGTATGTAATATATGGCGACAATTTGTGTTCTATCTTGCAATTAATGTTATTCTTACCGTGAAAACTTACTATATTAGTGAAATGTAAGCCTTTCATTGCCATGACAAAAATGATAATCTAGGTAGGCACCAGGTCAAACACAAAACGATGATTAGAGTATTTCCAGTACTTAGACTATTCCAAAGTTAAGGGCTATAAAGTTTGATCTCTTATTTAGGCCTTATCTAACTTAAGGGGTAAGTACTCCTTCTCTTTTACTTTGTATGATAAAAACATAATAGATACAAGAATGAGATAATGACATTTAGGTGAAATACTTAACATTTATTTTCAAAATATATATACAGTAAGTGTAACTTACCTAGCTACCTACCTCTACCTACCTTAAATCTAAAATAGGTCCTTGAGGCATTGCACCTAAGATGCTAAAAACCATTACAACAAGCTGGTAACTATTGACCACAGCAGGAAAGAAAAAGTGTCTGTTCAGCTGAACTGTAGAGCCAATCTTTCCTGTGGTCAATACTTAACAGCTTGTGGACATGCAGTCATGATTTCTATCATACAATTAAATAAAAAAGTAGTACCCTTTAATGTGGATAAGGGTTCAATAAGAAAATCATTCTTCATAGCCCTAACTTTTGAAAAGTCCACTGGAGAGACTGTTTGACCCACCTGTTTTTTTTTATCATGAATGAATACTAGTGGTTCGCCCAGAACGTGAACCCGCGACCCCCATATCTCGGCAACCCCTCCACTGATTTGACTCATCTTTGAACTTAAAATTTTTAGTTATCTCATCTAACCACCTGCCGAATTTCACGATGATCCAATCAACGATACTCGAGTTATCGTCGAACAAACATACATACATACAAATATACATACATACAAATGACAGACTGTACAAGTAAATTGGGGGATCCTCGCTTCGCTCGCTCGATCAATAATCAAGTATCTTCGCTTGTCAAGACATTTAAATTTACGCAACAAAAAACTAAGACATAGGTACTTATTGAAAAGTAACGATTTACTTGTCAACTAGCTATCCTTTGTCGGTGGTTTCATCTGCGTAGGATTTGTTTCTTCTATCCTAGTTTCATCCCCTTCGTGACTTCTGAAATATATAATGTTCTAAATTTTAACCCATATATGCCCAGTGGGTCAATTTCGACCAATAGAAATCCTTTATCCTATCCATTCTAAGCTTCAGTCCAAAAACTGGGGCCTTACCATATAAAGTCTTAACGCGATTCAGTTGAAAACCTAAACTCAGTCGCTTCCATACTAAGCCTAAACTGAACCTAAACTGAATCGCGTTATGACCTCATGGTACTACGGCTGGGCATATGAGCAAGCAATAGCTATTTTAGGCTGGCGTATGGCGTTACTAGACTCCTTCAGATTAGGCAATCCGATGAAAATCGAGTTCTCAAGACTTATTGCTGCTAGACGTAGTTCAGTATTTGCAGCAAAACTAATAAATATCATAACAATGTGTATGTGTAAACCATTTTTGAATTGCTAAGTATTTACACAAGTGTTTTACTACATAATACAGAAGTGTGTCACGGTTTTGCGAAATGCTCTAAGGCGTAAGATAAGAATCCTAGAACGGTGACCAACTCACCATTTACTTATTAACATAACACATAAAAATTACATTTCTAAGAAAGAAATAAAAGTGGAATAATTCATGCCCTCGGGTGGGACTCGAACCCGTGACTCTGGGATACACGCCCATCGCTCTAACAGAGCTACCGTATCTGCTAAAAAAATACATAATAATTGGTACAGAGGAGGGTAACTTGTCTATCAGTGAAACATCAAAATTCCAATCCATCGTAATCTGCTGTGTTTGTAGTTGAAAGTGTGTTATACAAAATGTAACAAAAATGCTGGTGATCCGTTTACTAATGTGTGACCAGTG
Source organism: Lathronympha strigana (assembly GCA_949128165.1). Lineage (NCBI taxonomy): Eukaryota > Metazoa > Arthropoda > Insecta > Lepidoptera > Tortricidae > Lathronympha > Lathronympha strigana. The sequence continues at coordinate 6,346,094 of OX421926.1, read as the reverse complement.
TCGTGGTCTAAGTAAAAACAAATAGGAAAATATATATATTCGTATTGTGATTAGAAAAAAAACTCATTAATCTGAATAAACAAACCCGTTATCATTTTTGTTAAGTATTGTATAAATCCTATAAATAATTAGTTCATAAAATTAACTGTTATGTCCAGTGATAAAGTTTTGTAAAATAAAACATTATCACTTGTATTTTTGGTAACACTCCACCTGTTTAGGGAAAGAGCAGTTGTGCGACCGTTGCGAGTGACAGGTGCGTATACGCACAAAATTGAACAAAAAATTTATCGAAGCGGTGTTCAATCTGGCATCCTGCTAAGTGCAAACTAGAGTCCGTCTATGCTAAGGTTCATACATTTCGATAGCACAAACTGTAAAAGTGTTAAGTAAACGTCATCATTTCATAGAAGTTTAACGTTTAAAATTAGTGATTCGCCCTTAACGTGAACTCGGCAACCCCTGACCGATTTAGCTCATATTCAAACTTAGAAATTCTATTAGATAATAGATATACCTGCCAAATTTCAGGACGATCCGATTAACGATACTAGAGTAAAAATTGTCGAACAAACATACATACAAACATGTATACGAACATACAAACGACGATGTGTCCAAGTAGATTGGGAGACCTCACTTGCTTCGCTCGCTCGTTCGATAACACTTTGAAATTTGACAGATTATGTGCTTGGAAGAGATAACATGGTTTGACTCTACTTCGTTTGTTCGTCTATAGCTACCTCTCTCTCGTTCTTGCATATTCTTGTATATAAATGGGAACAAATTGTCATTTATACAAGAATTAGTTTGCCTGATGATTTTCGCCTGCGAAAAATTGTTCAAATGTTAACCCTTCTCACCCCTTTAGGGGTTGAATTGCAAAATAATGCTTTCATAGAGGAGCTCTAACGGCATATGCAGAATGTATTATGCCAAATTAAGCAACAATGCTGGTGATTCGTATAAGGGCGGAATGAGTATCATAGTCAGATCAGAAAAAATGCGTAAAAAGGTTTTTTCTACATTTTCGTAATCAGACTACGGTAAGTACTGATTAACCCCGGATTAAGGTCTTAAACCAGGGATCTTCAACCTTTTCTAAGTAAAGGGACAAGACGTTGTGCTCTTGGCACTTTGTATATATGCTTGAAACACAAGATTTTAAGTAGGTATACTATAAAACATGAGTGCAAAAAATCTCAAAATTCAAATTCAAAAATGTATTAAATCTTGGAGTATGCCTCAAGGGCACTTTTACTAATCAATAAGCATTACATTATAGCATTTGCATATACAAACATTTACAAAATATGAGTCTCTTAACTTCAAACTCGGGTAAATCCCTTTGGATTTTGGTATTCAAAAAAGGTAATAAGTTAGATATTTGCTGAGAGGGACGAATTGATTTACGCGAGTACCTATGAAGTGTAGACATATATGACAAGAACAGTGACAAAGTAGTATCTGTCGGCGGACCGCAGATGACACCTCCATTGGCCACGGGTTGAAGTGAAGCCAGGGAGGTGTCACTCCGCGTTTTACTTTACGTTCACACAAAATCTTCCGCCTACGGGTGGCATAAACTGCCAGGGTTCGGACAATGCGAATTACCTCACGGCTGCGTTCAGATATATTTATATTTCAAACACCGCATACTAATTTATTCTTAGACAAATTCATACCAATACTAAGAAACAATCAATAAAAACGTGTTTTTATAAAAATAATAATATTTTGTTCTTATTGATATGTTCATACTAACGTTTCACCATACGCACCTGACAGCATGGTGACAACCCTAATGTTAATGTCATCTTGACATTTGCATGCTTGACAAGCTAATCGTCAAATGTAGGAAAGAGAAGCTTCTTTACTTTAGTACTATTACTTATTCTGTGGTGAAGCCATAAACATATCACCAGCATTGTTCTTTCACCCTGCCTGTACACGACGCGACTGTGTATCTTATCCACTTATTTAGATATATCACGTTATCCACACTATAACTGCAAACATATAAACCAACAGGTGTCCTATCTAGACAGTGAAGTCTTTCCCACGGGACGACTGACCTTTAGGGCCAGACCCTTATGGATACACTCCAGTGATTTTACCGACTTTTGCAGTACATTTACGCTGGTGTTTATTGAGTGTGACGTTTTGCTAACAAGTCTAAGAACACGGTTCTTAGTGATACTACTACTCGTGTATAATAAATATGGGTGTTCACCCGCATACCCTAGAGCCTAAATGGTCTCGTACCGTGCGGTTTAAGAGGAACTTCCTCCCGCGGACGCTCCGGCTGTGGAAGGAGCTTCTTGCCACTGTTTTCCCAAAGGACTACAGTATGGGGTTCTTAAAAAAAGCAGTGGTAAAGTTTTTAAAGGATCGGCAACGCGCATGTTACACCCCTGGAGTGGGTGTTCACCCGCATACCCTAGAGCCTAAATGGTCTCGTACCGTGCGGTTTAAGAGGAACTTCCTCCCGCGGACGCTCCGGCTGTGGAAGGAGCTTCTTGCCACTGTTTTCCCAAAGGACTACAGTATGGGGTTCTTAAAAAAAGCAGTGGTAAAGTTTTTAAAGGATCGGCAACGCGCATGTTACACCCCTGGAGTTGCAGGCGTCCATAGGCTACGGTGACCGCTTATCATCAGGCGGGCCGTATGCTTGTTTGTCACCGTCGTAGTATTAAAAAAATGCTTAAAAATAAGTTTAATAAAAATAGGCCAGTGAGTGACTGACGAGTCTTTTCGATTTAAATAACGCGAGGCGCTCACTCGATTCCTATATCTCGGCAACCCTGTGATCGATTTGACTCATATTCGAATTTATTCAATCCTAGTAGGAGAAAAAAAGTGTCCTAAAATTTTTAATAAATTTTTCAAACTTTCCATTGCGCTACTGCCATACTAAATCCATGAAAAAATTGTATCAAAATGTAAAAAAATCTTGGGACACTTTTTTTCTCCTACTAGGATTGAAAGAGCTCGCAATTCTGAGTAGAAAACATAAAAAATTCCAATAGTGCAATAAAATATTATTCTACAATAAAAAATAAAAACGCCCATTTATCTCATCCATCCACCTGCCAAGTTTCACGACGATGTGACTAACGATACTTGAGTTATCGTCGAACAAACATACATAACAGTCACGTCTACAAATATCATTTCTATTCGGAACTTATTACAGGGGAAGAAGGGTCAACATTGAATACAGATGCATATATATTTGTGGAACCGACCGTACATACAAACAACGGATTGTCCAAGTGGATTGGAAGAACTCGCTTGCATCGCTCGTTATTTAAATTAAACCTTGCATTTTTAATTTTCAGACGCAAACAATGGATTTTCGGATATACCTGACGTGAATTAACGAAGACAAACTAAACATGGCGGAAAACGAAGGACCAGTCGTCGTGGAAGACCTCCCAATCTCATTCCAGGTACATTTTATAAATAGCGGATCACCCCTAACGAAAACGTAAACATAAGTATAAATTTAAAAAAAAAACGTGAATTTGCGACCCCTATATGTCGGCAACCCCCTTTACCGATTTAGCTCATATTCGAACTTAAAAGTTATATTTATCTCAAAAACGATTTGCCAAATTTTACGACGATCTGATCAACGATACTCGACTTATCGTCGAACAAACATACATACAAACAAACATACATACATACATACAAACGACGGAGTGTCCAAGTAGATGGGAAGAGCTCACCCGCTTGGCTCGCTCGATAAGATAATGTTGAACACCTTACCCATTGAGCTAATTCTGCTGGCGACTGTATTGACTAAATGACGTCTGTCAACTGTAAAAATGGGTCAAAAACTTTCCGATGTTCAGGTCTTTCCTGTGGACTACACAAAAGCTAAGGGCTGTAATAGTACATCAAGGGCGAAAAAGAGGAACTCGCACGTGTATCGTACGACGATTTACAGTACATATGGTACTTTGCATATTCGACTCAGGCACGTAAAGTGCCCATTATTGCCCTAGGGCGGTAAAGTAACACCATGTGTACTGTGATAGTAGATTACGTACCGAGGCCTGTAAAGTAAGAAATGTCTGAGATCTCGTGTAATTGTCGTCCGAAGCGAAGCTGAGGTCGACAAACATGTCATCTGAGGCTTTCTTATTTACTGGCCAAGGTATGTACATTATTTTTCTGCTCGACGCAGTCGACAAGCGGCGAATCTGCTTAGCGTAGCCGCCTGCAATTGGTTGCTTGCCGGCCGGGGGGCAGAAAACGTTATTTTATTATTCTTATACACATGCAAGACCTTACGTAGCCATACAGCTGGCGCTACAGTTATGCACACAGCCAAACGTTCATTGAGCTATAACATTAACTTAAGCATTTCTCCTAGAACCGATTATTTGATTACATGGGTAATCATGCGATCAATAAACACTGATAATTCTGCAGGAAATCCGATTGTTATATCTTTTGATACTGTTATGCTGTGTTAATTAGACATTTTTCAGCATTTTTTTTAGGCCTCTTAGCCTAGTCGCTAGTGGTTCAAATCCCGGTCATGGCATTTATTTAATGTGTTTATCACGAATATTTAATCCTGATATGGCTGTTATCTATGTATTAAAGTATTTATACAGTGTGTAAATCTAATACGGGCGAACCTCTTAACGGTGGTTAGTATAGGACTTAAGAAATGTAATTAAGTAAATTTTAAATGGAATTGCAATTAAAATTTTATCCATAGAAAATAATTCGGCCCGCAATGTAATGCAAACACACTCGCGTTAAACATTCGCTGACAACTGTCAGCGTCAAATATTTTACAGTTCATTGCTGCTTAAAATATTATAAAAAAATTAATTATGGGGTCATAATTAAGTGTAACTTAAAAATATGTATTAATTATTGATAACACTAATGAATTCTATGTTTGGTTAAATTTATCGCCCGTATTAGACTTACACACTGTATGTATCTATCTATAATGCATAGAAAATATCACGTGACATCCGAGGGCTCCAAGCTATCACGTGATTCTTTCTATATAAAATTGACAGACCGTCCCGTCCCGTCCCGTCCCGTCCCGTCCCGTCCCGTCCCGTCCCGTCCCGTCGCATTCCATCCCGTCATAGTGTGAGCCATCCTTAAATGAAATAATAATCACACAAAAATATTTAGCAAATTAGTCATAAAACTGCAAAAAATATTGTATGAAAAATTACTCAGGTTTAGTTTCTCTATCTAATGCAGGTGATTCCGTTTTATCATTTTATCACCTGACTTATCAGGCTACTGTACCGTGAATCATTCTTAATACGATAAAAGGCAATATAATACGCCCTTATGTTTAAGAGTGCGTAAAACGCTAATTTGGTCATCGTTCCGCTCTGGTGAGCGATTACTCACCTGTGCCTACCATGAGTGTGACACTGTTGTATTCGCTAGCACCTGAGTAAACTGTCAGTGCATCTCCCTCGCACTTCAAACAACACAGGGAGGGGAGTCCGCATTATGTAGTATCCTCTCTGACGAAGAACAAGCCCAAATTGGCATACGCGGGACTGTTGTGTCCGTATACAAAAATTGATCGAAGGGTGGGATTTGTGAGTGTAATTGTATAATTTTTTATGTGTTAATGTCGTCATTATATTGTTTTTGTAATGTGCAAGAAGTGCGTCTGTGTGCACGCTTCCCAGCAAAGTGACAGAATAATTTATACGAGATACTGAGGTATCAGCATACCACGAACATCGAAAATTGGCTTTGATGGAATAACCTCTTTGTCACTCTAATATACAAGTGTGACAGAGATAGAGATACAAATCCGCAATCGTTCGATTTTCGTGATATAGGCCCGTATCGTTTCGCGCTAACGCTTAAAGAGTGACAAAGTGAGCAAAGTAGAAGCCATTTTTATATGTTATTCCACGAGTGTGAAAGAGATACAACAATTGAATGCGAGAATATAAGGATATCGTTCTTGAAAATATTAAAAGTTATGTTTAAGAGATGTGGTGTGTACACTTTCATAGTCTATGCTATCAAAAATCAATACAAACTTTGCTTAGTCCGACTATCGCGACTCTATAAATGTCCGTTTTTTTCATCACAGTTTCTCTTCAATCCGCAACATTTGGGATATACGGTTGAATCTAATCTATCATGCATCAGATGACGTCATATCCGGCCTATACAATATGGCGGCCATGGTCCAATTATAACGCAATTCATGGAGTACATTTCAATATACGTACTTTAACGAACGACCGAAGCTCGGAAAGTCATGACAACCTCGAATACCGCGTTTCTCTAGAGATATGACCAAGCTTTATCGATTTCTTATGTAATTGGATGATGTTCCACAATAGTGCATTACGATACCAGTGCGAAAAGGAGGAAATTCGCAATGAGTGGCGATAGAATTACGAATTATCTATTCGTACGTGTATCGTACGACGTTTTACATATGGCCCTTTGAATTTTTGAGGGCACATAAAGTGCTCATTATCGCACTCGTGCGGTAGTGTAACACCATATTATTATGTACTGCAATAGTACATTACCTAACTAGTACGGTAAAACAAAAAAAGGCCGAGATCGCAGATGTTTGCGACCCGAGCTGCAAGCGAGGAACGTAAATCTGCGATCAAGGGCTTTATTTATTACCTCACGTGTTAGGTACATCATTTTATGCCTACACATGGCCAGAAAGCGGCTTTTTCCGTACGTGTAGCGTGCGGAAAAAGGCACTTTATGGCCAGGTGTGGCATAAATGCATTTAAGAGACGTAGAATTTCACCCTCTTTAACTTATACCTACTTAAATTACTTTTCCGTCTGGCGTACCATTTTACCGTGAATCTACTGTCTTGTATTAGTTTTCCTTTCTCACATTTGTTCTGTTTTGTGTTTTATAGTCTGTACCTATTATGTACCTAGTTGTATAAATAATGCATGTATATTATAAATTTCGCAGTTCGCTGTAATGCTGTGTAAATTTGTTGACACAATAAAATAAAATAAAATAAAAGATCAGATCGAGCGATGCAAAAAAACTGAAAAATAACCGAAATTTGGCAGTTACTTGCTCTCAATAGTCAAGATCAACTCCTGTAATTCTGCAAACTCGGTTCACAGATCTTTAGGACCTAATAAATAAATAAATAATTAAATAAATATTCTGGGACAATTTTACACAAATCGACCTTGTCCCACGGTAAGCTCAATAAGGCTTATGTTGTGGATACTAGACGACGATATTTAAAATAGATAGATAGATATATAAATATACATATAAATACTTAAAGAAAAACCATTATATTTTTCAAAATATATACAGTAAGTGTAACTTACCTAACTACGAATCAACCCGAATATATTCTACCCCTTAAATCTAAAATAGGTCATTGAGTCATTGTACCTAGGATGTCTCTAATACTTAACTACATAGATAAAATCCATAACTCAGGAACAAATTATTCGTGATAAAGCCACAAATAAATGCCCTGACTAGGATTCGAATCTCCTGCTTCGTAGGTAGAGTCACTGCCAACTAGGCTAGGAGGCCGTTAAGGTTTATTTTAATTTCAACTGCTCATTATTAATGAATTGGTATTAAGCGCACGGAACGCTCAGCGCGCGACTCGTCCGACTCGCACTTGGCCCTTTTGCACCCTAACGGTGCAAATGCACAAAACAGCTACGCGTCTAGCATACTCATTACACACAATGTGACCGTTAGGCGGAAATGGAAAGCAACGTGTGAGACCCACATTTTGTCTAATGTTGGTTAAATGCTACCTACTAGTTTTACTACTAAGTGGGCCATTTTATTTAATGCACCCCCCCCCCCACTTAATTAGGCTGATTCTCTCAAATTACGCTAAAAGGGAAATCGAAGAAAACTTGTTCACGTAAAACCGTTAAATCTACAGAATGTATGGCGATGATATGTTATTTCGCTAGAAACAAATTGGAACAAGTAGAAACTTGTTCTGAACCTTTAATTTAAATCCAACAAAAAGAAAAACGTTTGTAACATGTGTGTACATATTTGTGACAGTTATCGTGTAACGATATTTTATCGCCTACAAATTACTAGACTCACGATATTCGTAACACTAAAAAAAACAGGTATTATAAATGATTTCCAATATAATCTAAATCTCCATACCTACAAGGTGTCACTTCAATGACTGGATTAGACATACAAAATTTAAAATGTAAATTGTTATAATTCCAGGTGAAATATCTCGGGCAGAGTGACGCGCGAGGACTATGGGGAATCAAGCATACGAGGAAGCCGGTGGACCTGATGGTGGCTGCAGCTAAGGCTTTACCACCAGGTAAGACCAAACGCCATCCCTGAATTCCCTGATGTGTTGGTTGGCCAGCCAGGACTGGGACGCATCGGTATGACACCTGATAGATCATAATATCAATCATATGATAGCTTCTGTCAAGGATAAGATCAAAGGTTACTGTGTTGGTAATACTTGATGTGTTGGTAGGCTAGCAAGAACTGGGACGCATCAGCATGACAGTTAACAGATCACATGGTAGCTGCAGTCAAGGATCTTTACCAGGTAAAACCAAAGGCCATCCCTGATGTGTTGGGAATACTTGATGTGTTGGTAGGCTAGCCAGAACTGGGACGCATCAGCATGACAGCTAACAGATCACATGGTAGCTGCAGTCAAGGATCTTTACCAGGTAAAACCAAAGGCCATCCGTGATGTGTTGGTAATACTTGATATGTTGGTAGGCTAGCCAGAACTGAGAGGCATCAGCATGACAGCTGACAGGTCACATGGTAGCTGCAGCCATGGATCTAAACTAGGTAAAACCAAAGGCGATCCCTGATGTGTTGGTTATACTCGATATGTTGGTAGGCTAGCCAGAACTGGGACGCATCAGCATGACAGTTAACAGATCACATGGTAGCTGCAGTCAAGGATCTTTACCAGGTAAAACCAAAGGCCATCCCTGATGTGTTGGTAATACTTGATGTGTTGGTAGGCTAGCCAGAACTGGGACGCATCAGCATGACAGTTAACAGATCACATGGTAGCTGCAGTTAAGGATCTTTACTAGGTAAAACCTAAGGCCATCCCTGATGTGTTGGTAATACTTGGTGAAGTGGAAAAATTCATGTTCTCGGGCGGGACTCGAACCCGCAATCCTGGGATATACTCCCATCGCTCTGCCCACTGATCTACCGAGACTACATCCATGACCCCGAATTCCATTCTCCATATGGTCACGGATACGTACCTAAACCCCTATGGCAAGTAGTAACCAATCATTCAATGATTCCAGGTCAAATCCTCCCCATCGTGAAACTAGTGATCTCCGTGGACGGTGTCCACCTGGAGAGCATCCACCACGGCCCGAAGCACGACTTCGAGCACATGTCCGTGTTCTTCAACATCGAGTCCATCTCGTACGGAGTCCAGGACCTGGTATACACACGCGTGTTTTCCATGATCATCGTCAAGGACAACGCAGATGTCAAGGGCTTGAATCCCTTCGAGTGTCACGCTTTTGTTTGTGAATCAAGGTGATTATTACAATATTACGCTCACTCGGGCACTCACTCGGCCACTCACTCAGTCACTCACTCGGTCACTCACTCGGTCACTCACCCCTTTTCAGCCTATCTCATTCATACTCACTCAAACTCATTATCTAAATTGCTCGCTTAGACCGGCTTGGTCACTCACTATATCGCACTCGCTCGCTCCCTGCCTACATTCGATTCCCGGATTAGCCTCCGATTGAGTTGATAGAGAAACTTATTTCTTGAGATGACATCTCTATCAGTTTATTATTTATATACCCGTAATAGTATACCTACTTTAATAACAAATTAAAATATTTAATTGAACAAAACATCGTCTTTATTTATTTATTTATTTATTTATTTTTTTGTTTTTAGGGTTCCGTAGCACAATGGTGAAAAAGGAACTCTTATGGTGCGTCAGTCTGTCTGTCTGTCACATTGTTAGATATGTCGAGAAGTACAGGAGGATCGTATCCTATAATTCCCACGAGTCCCACGCTGTTGCCAAATTATATGGCGTCAAAAACTATCTAACAAAATAATCAAACTCCAGTGTTATCTCTTATCTTATATTATATCTGTAGCTCTCAACATTACGAGTAAAGTTTCGCAACATACTTAGATAACAATAAATATTTAGTGTGAGAAACATCTTATCTTTTTGACTTGTCCAAATACCTTGGATTCACTATTATTACAGGGACAAAAGTCCCAAAAGATACTTTAAGAGCTGATAAGGTTAATGAGAGTCTCTCTGTTTTGTGGAAATGCTACATAAACGGCCGTATTTTTTTTAATTTAATTTTAATTTTTCAAAGCTTCAGGGGACCGTAGACCTGTATATGTGGTATTAATATCAATTTGCTACCTCTACGCATTTACCTCTACCCGAGAGAAAGGATCTTGACGAACAAACGGAGGGATAACAAAGTTATCCCTATAGGATCATCAGCTAGTTAAATATAAGGCATCAGCTAGTTAAATATAAGGACAACCCTTAAGCTAAACTGTGTTTGATCTGCGTTTATGAATTTGAAACGCTATTGGTTATTTTTGAAGAAGATCCTGAAGATTACGTATATTTTCTTTAATTTCCAGAAATGCGGCGAGGCGTCTGACGTACGCGCTAGCGGCTGCTTTCCAAGATTATTCTAGAAGAGTGAAAGAGATGCAAACTACTCCAGGTAAGCGAATTAAAATTGGTTAGGATCAGGGGTCTTACCATGACGTCTTAACGCGATTCAGTTTAGGTTCAGTTTAGGCTCAGTTGCATGGAAGCGACTCAGTTTAGGTCGTCAACTGAATCGCGTTAAGACGTCATGGTAAGGCCCCTGTTCTCTTTCGTGCATATGCTGAGAGTCATACTATCCTTTTCTTACGCTTGAAATGCCACTTCGAAAAAGCTTAGAAAAGCTTTGAGAAGCTTAGAGTTATTTTTAACACTCCATACTCGAAGGGTAAAATGGGACCCTGTCACTAAGATTCCTCTGTTCGTATGTCACCAGGCTGTATCTCATGAACCAAGATAGACAGTTGAAATGTTCACAGATGATATATCTCTGATGCCGCTATAAAAATAAATATAAGAGCATATTTTTATTTTGTTGTCGTTTTTTTTTCTCGTCAGATTTGAATAAAATTTGGTGGGTAGGTAGAGTTCCTTATTCTACGCTAGATAGATACAAAATCTCAATGTGCGACAAAAAAATTGTATGAAATTTTGGAACAGTGGAAAAAATTGTGGGACATACTTTGAAATTGGGTCTATCTTGAAGAGAATAAGGAACTCTACCTACCCACCAAATTTCATTCAAATCTGACGCGAAAAAAAAAACGACAACAAAATAAAAATATGCCCATAAATAAAATAGAATAAAACACACACTAATGTTGAGACAGCTCGCCTAGTTTATCATAGTTATTTTCATAGTGTAATGTCATACGGTATTCTGGTTTGGGGCAAGGCAGCTGACATACAGACTATATTTGTTTTACAAAAGAGAGCCATTCGTTTTATATATAAGTTAGGTAAACGTGCATCAGTTAGGGAGCTATTTAAAGAAATTAATATTTTAACTGTAGCATCCCAATATATCTATGATAATATAATTCATGTTATTAGAAACTTAGATTCATTCAATAGAATTTCTGATATCTCTAGCTATAACACTAGAAACAAAAATAAGCTAGCTATCAGAAAGTGTCGTGTCCGTAAAGTATATAAGTCATTTTATGGACAATGTATTCATTTCTATAACAAGTTACCGGATGAAGCATTGCAATTGCCCCTTCCCGCTCTTAAGAATTATTTGAAAAAATCTTTGATGTCGAAGGCTTATTACACAGTAGAGGACTATTTAACAGACAAACATGCATGGCCCATACCAGAAACTAAGGAAATCAGCAAAAAATTAAATTGAATGTACTGCTTATAGAGTGAAGGACACAGTTCACGAAAGAAATCATATCAAATGTTGTGTATATCGTGTAAAACCGTTTAATTTTGTTTTATTTTGTTTTTTCTTTTTTTTTGTCTTTCTGTTTCACTATTTTCTTTTGATATGGTTTCTTGTAGAACCACATATTGTAAATAGTTTTACTACTTTTGTAATTTCTTTTGAAAAAATAAGTCCCGCCGAGTTTCTTGCCGGTAATAATCTTCTCGGGCTGTGGTGTAGGGATAGAACCGGTAGTAGCTTTTTTTTTTGACGTTCATAAGTGCATTGTAATGTGCCTAAATTGAAAAATAAAGATATTTATCATTTATCATTATCACAACAAACGTGATTTTTTGCTCGTTCTTGCTCGATATTAGGTGGTCATATACGTTCGGGCATATCTGCCGGATCTGTCGATAAATGTATGGGAAATTTATTTATTTTATTTAGCGGATGCCCGGCGGACATTCTCACTATGACTCTGACGGAATGTCCGAACGTATTATGGCCGACAAGTGATAACGGCAACAGGTAGACGCTTGCAATATTCACAGAATATTTACCTAGTTATATATTCACTATAAAAAGGTTAACTGGAAGAGATCCCTTATAGGGATAAGTTCGACTTTGTTGTATCAAATTGTCTATTAAATAATATTTAAAACGGGTCACTCACGTAATTTAGTTGAGTTTCGCTCGACATGTTTCGTTCGTAGTCGTGAGTGACCCGTTTTAAATATGATTTAATATGTTCGAGTTTCACGAGAGTTTTATTTCAAATTCAAATTGTCTATATTTATAAAAATAAACAATTAAATTAAAATAAAGCAAATATTCCCATACAAACCTTCGTGCGCGAGTTCTACTCGCCCTTGGCTGTGTTTTTAATGATCATACTCGAATGTTAAAAAATTTATTTATTTTATTTTATTTGTACTATTAATTTGCAGAATTGGATGAAAGGCCACCCAGCCTAAAGAAGAGATTCGCTATCGACCTCCGGACGCCAGAGGAGATTGAGGCCGACTTAGAAACCGAAGCTTAAATTAACTCAATTGACGTTTATTTTACCTTTTCCATGCTAAAGACGTACCTATATACAACGTGTAACACACCTAACTTCAAAACAATTTAATTTCAAAAACCAAAGTAAGGGGCATAATTAAAATTATGTAGGTGATATTTCTTCTTGTAAGTATAAATATTGCATACCTATGTATAATATTTTAAAATTTTATATACTGTTGAAACGCAAAGTTACCCACCCATGTTAATAAAATCACATACAACTTATTTGTGGTCTCGTATCTATAAAATAAAAATAATCGATTTCAATAAGTATTTTTTTAAAGTAAAGCGTGCTTCATTGTGTTAAGTATCATGTCTTATGTTATGAGTAAGTATTTTAATTTATACCCTTTTTAATGGAAAATGTTCTATGTAAATAATGAATGGTAGGTAGTTAAAAACGCTGTAATTTTAGACGTACATATTCTTATTTATATTCAATAATCTCTATAAAATAAAAATAATCTCCTGATAATAATATCCATAAAAATAATATCCTGGTAACAAAATGTCGGTGATCCGCTTAAGCCAATACCTATAATCAGTATCGTGGTCTGATTAGGGAAAAATAAAAAACAAAAAGGCGAATAATAAAAGTTGTTGTTACCCTCCACATAAAAAAAAATTACGCATCGTTATTCGCGTTTGATTTCCTTAAACAGACCATGATTACCCCCACTTGTTATTCTCCATAAATATAATTTCTTCAATTTTGTTCCTAGTTTTTCCTAAACAGAACACGATTGTGATTACCCACACGGATCTCCAACATTTTCGTTTCAGACTGTATATTCTACTTTGAATGAAGCCAAATATTGCTACTTTGGCATTCCACTTTGTCATGGTTAAATGGGTTAAGGGCGTTTCTTTTTGTACACATTTGTGTACCCAAGTTTTTTTTTTCAGTTTTGCTACCATTTTTTCACAGATTAGTAAAGCTGTAGTGAAAATTTTAAGACACTTCGTTTCTTCTACTAGGATTAAAAAATCTCACTATTCTGAGTAGAAAACATATAAAAAATTCCAATTTAGCAATAAACTGTTTTTTTACGACAAAAAATAAAAACGCCCTAAAAGTGTTCCATACGTAGCGTAGACCAAAGTATTTATTTTCAGATATAATTATGTGCCCATCTGTAGCACCTACGGGCCTCTACAGGCCAGATAAATATAATTGTGTAATATTTATTAGTGTTAAGATTATAAATACCAAAACACACCGTTTGTGATTTAGCAAATAGTTAATGATAGTAGCGAACTGTATTTTACTTTATAAAATAAAATAAATAACGAACAGTTTTATTTGAAGTTTTATTATACAAATAAATCGTACATCTGTATTCAACAGTTTAATTTAGTTGACTTCAAAGTACATAAAACCTTGAAAATGTATTTTTTTAAGTAATACAATAAATAATCTATTTACATAAAGGTAGTACCAAAAACAAGGAAAAATTAAAGATAAGCATTTTGCACAAACAGCAACAAGAAGAACACGACGCTACTGCAGGGTAGATTTAGGTACAGCATTTATTTTGTGACTTTACAAACTACAAACATCGAATTTTTCAAGCAACAGAAAATATTTTTCCTTTTATATAAAGTAAGAAGTGTTATCAATCACTTAATTCTGACAACTTATTACAAATCCTTAACACTTGTACGACTTCGACTTGAATAATCTCCATGTCTGCTTGGTTTTTTATGAAATTTTCGTGCGACTCTTCCAATTCTGCCTCCATTTCCTTTGCTTTACCATCTATCATATCGATAAGTCTTGCCATCACAAGATGCAAGAAGAGCTCTAGGTATTCTTTATCGCCAGCTGATTTTAGATACAGCTGCTTTATATTCTTATACCAACGCTGTTTTTTGTATGTTGTTACTAGGGATATTTGTTTTATTGCAGTGTGGAACTGAAATAAAAAGAATATTTTTAATATCTGTCACTTTTATATAAAATCGATCATTTAAATTTATACAATTGTAAAAATACTAATTGTACAATTTAAATTTATTGGTTAGGGCGTCTGACGCGAAAGCAGGAGGTCGCTGGTTCGATCCCAGCCCTAATCATCTGGGGTCTTGGTCACTTTTTCTGTAGTATATGACATCTCTTTCAATTTATCATTTAATTTTAATTGAATAGTATAATACTGAAGATGCTACCTTGAGATACACCCGTTCTGAACTAGTTTTAGTCCTAATTATAAGTGTGAAATAGTCAAATGCCTTATGAAAGACTTATAGTAATTATTCAACTAGAATCGAATTGCATAACATTATAATTTAAAAAATGTATTGACAAACCATATATTGATCAAAGTAGCATATTTTCATAATTCTATTAGATTTTTTTGCTATATTGGATACTAAGAAAAAGCCTTCGGCATCTCAAAATACGGCCTCTTAACGATCTCCTAGCCTAGTTGGTGGTGACTCTGCCTACGAAGCTGGAGGTCCCTGGTTCGAATACCGAACAGGGCATTTATTTGTCTATTTATCACAAATATTTGTTCCTGAGTAATGGGTGTTTTCTATGTATTCCAGTATTTATCTATTATATATATCATCAATATCATCATACTACACATAGTCATAACAAAATCCTTATTGAGCTTACTGTGCTGTGGGACTAGGTCAATTTGTGTAAGATTATCCCATATTTATTTATTTTAATTTATTTAAAATACTGTATAGGTACGAAGTCTACCTTTAACATATGGAGCATTCCGGAATGTCCCTTACTAAAATAGATTTTTCTAATACTTATGTACTTCTGCAAACGCTAAGAAAATGATTTTGTGTATAATGATATTTCAGGACTTGGCTAATAATTTGGCAGTATATTCTCAAGCTCCATGGATTTGACTGAAATAGTTGCCATACAAGGCAAAACATTTTGTAAGGGACATTCTCATGTAATGTATGAGTTATGTATTTTCCTATTCAACTTTTTAAATAATGACCTAGATACTTACGTTATTTAAGCACCTGCTTAGACAATATAGGAATTCCTTGAAATCCTGAACACTATGTCTCGTTCGTGACACTGATCTTGCTTTGGTGAGTTCACTATACATTCTATTGAGCGTGTTGAATTTCTTCCCCTTTTTAGATTTCGGTATTTGGAAAGAGACTTGTGGTTTTCGTTTTTGCGATCGTCTTGATCCTATATGAATCAGACTTCTTTGCTCTTCGTTTATTGCTTTTGCTTTCTCAAAAAGCTCCATAGTAAATTCTAAAAGCTTTTGATCTAAATAATGCAGTTTTTTACGCTGTAGTTTCTTATCTCTGAAATCACAAACTAATTAGACCACGTATTTAGAGGTATAAAGATTATTTACGTTTAGAAACAAAAAAATCACAGACGAATCAGAAAAATAATAGCATAGATAATCAGAATCGCGTACTCAATGATAAAGATTCTGATTCGGATACTGTGTTTATAAAAAAGGTTGATAGTAAATAAGTGGACCACTCGTAGAGTAGGTATCTAAATATTTGTCGTAGACAAATTAAAAAACTACATTTGGATTTGTGAGCTCCCGATATTTCGGTACTGTAACAAGCGCCATGTTCACGGTGTACTGACTGCGAGTTTTTAGTTGCGGTCTACCCACGCGCCGTAGCGATGTACCCATGGTTTATGCTGCTTTTGGAACATACTCGTATCATTAGATTGAGTTACCTAACCCTCAGATACTCGACAGAAAAGCATTACATAGATGGTCAAGGAAACTAGAAAATTTAAGAACTACAATCGAGAAGATGGGGTTTAAATGTCGAGGTCTGGCAACCAGTGATTCGCAATTTCAAAAATCTAAAAATGACTGCTTTGGTAAGGAATGCACCAGTCAATACTGTAAGTATCGTGTGTCGTGAACGAGATCTAGTTCTAAGTGAGGAAGTGGACGATAGAAGCGGCAGTGACGCCGTGGAAAATAAAAACCCCCGTAAGAGGTTAGATCGCTACGGTGTGTGGGTAAACCACAACTACTACTCGCAGTATATAATTAACACCGTGCATATCTTATAATTAAAAGTAATTATAATGTAAAAGTTCATGTTAGGTTAAAATCATATATAAATTAAAAATGATAAAGTAAGGAAGGTGAAACCGTCCTGTGGTATCTCCCATTAACAAAGACGTCACTGACAGCTAGCTGTCTCATTCGTACATGCCAAAATTATATAATCCAACCGATGATGTTATGACGCCCATGTTTTGTTTTGTTCTGTCATGGTATCACGTGTGTATGTGCAAATTGTATTATTTTTTATTTAATTAAGTACGATTGCAATGTGGACACTCTACTTATAGGCACAAATGAATAAATCTAGACCCACAAGGAAAACTTGTAAATGCTAAAGTCGGTCTGTCAACCAATTGGAACTAGGGTACTCTAGAACAATGTCAAAATTACAAGCAGTAAGAGATTTCATACAATTCAATTTATAGCGTCACTATGACAAAGTGCTACAGTACCCTAGGGTTCTAATTGGTTGACTGTATCTTCGTCACGATAAATTTCAGCGGCATTGAAACCCATGAAAATCACCCTGCATATTACAAATATAGGTTCTATAAAATGATCTGTTTGTACAAGTAGTACTTACGTCAATACTTGTAATATTTCTAAACCACCTCGTATAAGGACAGTAGTTCCTAACCAATCATACTTTTTCAAAGCCCAATCATTTTCATTAACTAAGCGTTTCAAGACATTTACATGCAACTCCAGATAATCGTCATTGATCTTTGTTGCTGATTTTTCATATGTTTTATGATGTTTTTCAACTTTTTGTATATCAGATATATCAGTATGTTCAAAAGAAGGGTGTGCTTTATTTTGTTTGTTATTATACTTTTCGTTCCTGTTCTTAATATGGAACCTTGATTGATATTCTTTGTTACCGACATTATTCTTACTTTCAATTAGTTTATTTATTTCAATATTATTTTTGATCTTTTGAATTTCATCGAATATTTTAGTGAAACCTGTATTTTTAAGCTTTTTATTATATATTTCTAATGAATCCGCAATATGTTTGTGAATGGTTGGTACATCAGTGTTGCTAGCTTTATCCACCAAGTTTTGCAACATAACCCCAAAATTAGTAAATATCTCGGCAACAGTTTTCTTATCAATTGTGTCATCGTCACGTTCTTTCTTATTTTCAGGGCTTTTTAATTTACTTTTGATATCGTTATTGGATTTTTTGTTGATTTTGCTTTTGTATAGCCTTGTCCTTATTTTTTTCAAAATATGCTTTAAAGGCTTTTCAAATATGACATCATCCCCTGAAGATTCTTCTGATAGTTCTTTTGAAATCATATCATATATGTCGAAACTTTGTCTTATTTTATCGTTAGATGTAATTCTTTCTTTAACATCCTTAACTCTTAAACTTTGTCTGTTTTCATTGGTGTAAACGTCAAAATTGGTGATTGTCGAATGAGTTTCTTTAACATTTTTAGGTAGAACTATTTCCTCTCCATCGTCATTGCCATTAGGTGTCTGAACGTTTGGGTTATAATAGGCATTTTCAGGGTCATAGTTATATACAGGAACATAATGCGGTTGCTCTTCAGTAACCTCTTCACTCTGGGAATCGGATTTGGACTTATTCGGATCTGGAATTACGAGACATATTGAACTTTCACTGCTTGATTATATGGGTTTCATAATGACGATACTTACCTACATATTGCGACGCTTTAACAACCTGATACTTAATACAATTAATTATTTATGTCGGCCCTGTTATATTACATTAAGTACTAATATATTATAATATTAGAAAAATACTTTGTAAGGATTTTAAGATTGCACAAGGTGTAGATAGATATAGACATAGATAGATATTGTGGGACACTCTTACACAAATCGACCTAGTCCCACGGTAAGCTCAATAAGGCTTGTAATGTGGCTACCAGGCGACGATGTATATAATAGATAGATACTTATAAATACTTACTGACTTACTGGGAGACTGTGTAGTGTCTCCTCTACCCAAAGGTTGTCTGGAAGAGATCGCTCTTTAGCGATAAGACCGCCTGTTGTTTGCCTCTTTTTCATGTGTAATACCAGTTTGTGTTATTTTTGTTGTTTTGAGGTGCAATAAAGAGTTATTGTATTGTATTGTATTGTATACTTACATACATAGAAAACACCCATAACTCAGGAAAAAATATTCTAGATTAACACACAAATAAATGCCCTGACCAGGATTCGAACCCAGGACCTCCTGCTTCGTAGGCAGGGTCACTACCAACTAGGCTAGGAGACCGGTAGATATACATATTAAGTTAGTTAGTTACCCATTCGATAAGCATAAAACTATCGCATTTATCTATTGCAACATTACTTCTCATTTTATGTTATTTTTATTAGTACCTATGTAGTCATATTACACAAATTGATCTAGTATGGTACTATGGTATTATGGTCTAACTTGTCTACATAAATATTATTAGTTCTTTAAATTGGGTTCACAAGCTTAGCTTAGCAATAACGATGACGCCATTGCAACAATCTGCCAAATTTTTTCTCAAACTGTAGATAAACGAGTGACTAAACGAACGAAACGAATTCTTATATCAATCGAGCTAAAATGTTGTACGATTTATAATTAAAACATAGTGAAACAATGCTTGCATCGACAACAGTAGACGATACCTTAGGATCATATAATAGAGACCCTACTGTTTCTGAACGCACTATAAAGCAATAAAAATATGTGTGTAAATAAAATGTATTACCTAATCATAATAATCAATATTGCTCGCTACTCGCCGCTATATAATACTTACTGGTTTGGTACTTTTGAATAAATTATTTGTTAAATAGTTTATATTACCTGCGGTTGAAGTAGGATAATCCTTATGTATTTTGTCATCGTCATTAACACTGCCTACTTTTTTATCTGTAATTACAGCGATTTTTTTAACTGTTGTATTCAGACTAGGATTGACTAAAGCTGTACTATTTCTATTCGGTATTGCAATATTAGTTGTTGTACTATTATCTTTATCGTCTTTTGCTGTATCAATATTCTCAACTATCAAACTCGGGTCATGAGTATTTGTCTTATCGTTATATTGCGTTTTATTGTCAAACTCGTCACTTGTCTCTAAGCTTTCATTATATACTGCTATAGTATCAACTTCGACACTTGAATTTGCGTCCATGCTGTTAAAAGTTGAGTTACTGCTATTTTCAGTCAACTTTGTTGCTCTAAAGTCAGAGACTTCCTTTATCGTGTCGTTATTTTTACCTTGTGTAGTTGATATTATATCGTGATCATCTTGTATGCTTGTAGCGTTTAAGATATCTAGTTTCGTACTGATACCTAAAGGATATTCTGTACTTTTTGCAATATCTACAAGATGATGTTCTTTTTCATTTGTAGGATTTAACATATCCAGTTTTGTATTTATACCTAAAGGTTGATCCGTACTGTCAGTGATATCTACATCATTTGATGTCGAATTAACTGTTTTAGTATTATTGGTTCCCAAACCAGAATCAGGTTCATTTTTTTGTTTTCTTTCAGTATCAAATTCTGTTTTTATGTCACTTGAACGTCTTCCCATTCTTTTACGTTTAATTGCAGATTTCACGTTTTCAGATTTTGTAGGTAAACTTATATTATCCCGACTGATTTCAATTCCCTTTGATTCGTTTTTGTCAATTTTTGCATTTTGATTATGTGGTTTTATGGATACGTTCCTATCATACTGTACTTCTACCGGAATAAATTGATCACCATTTGGTATTACAATATCTTTGTTTTTTCTTCTCATTGCTTCCAAGTTTTTGATTTGAGATCGCATAGTCAAATCAATGTGAGGATCTTCGCGTCTCTCAGTATCATTAATATTTCGCCGATTATGTGCTTTTAGAGAATCTATTTCTGATCTCAGAATATTTTGAATGGACTTTCCCTGGTCTTCTAAGCGCTTTTCGTAAAGCTCTACGTTTGTGTCATTCTTTTCTGGAGACTTGACTTCCGGGACTTCCATTTCAATTCTCTTTTCGACTTTTTGAAGAAACTCCTGCTTTTCTTTTTCTGGCAGTGAATCAATGAACTGATTGTCATTGCTGTCTAGGCTACTGATTATTTTAAAGTTGGCAAACGCGATTATGAGAAATAAGGTTAGCATTTTGTTACTATATTCTCATGTTGGAATAAAACGACTGATTTGAAACTATTCGTTCGACCGCGAAGCGGATCAAGGCATAAAATTGGTTGATAAGGCTATGAAATCGCTTTTGTTTCACGAGTTTTCCTCGCTTAAGATAAGTGTGTCGGATTGTCATTTGCGGATTAAGTCAATTCTAATTAAAATCTTTATTCCTATCATTTCATCGATACCTATCTATTTTTTGTAGAATACCTATAAAAATCTGTACGTACAAACATTTAAAAAAATCCCTTAAAATTGCAGCTTCACTTATTTCATATTTTTAAGCGCTATTTTAATTTTTGGCTTAAAGATTTGCACTAATTAATGGTACCCGTATCTTTTTCACGAATAACTCCTACATTTAATTCAATCCATTTTTATTATGAGAATTGTGAAGTCACGAAATACAGCCGTTTATCTGAAAATGCTTTTCGATTTAGGGATATTAAAAATTATGAAATGTTGTCAAGTACTATACAATTAGTTACAGATTTAAAACTGAAATCATAATTACGTATAAGTTCCGTTTAATATGAAATACTTACAAGCAATTAAACAAATGTTCATGTTCTTTTTGAACAGAAAGCATTGGTTTTTATGACTTCCATACTACCTTGTTAGTGTTTATCTTGTTACCTTGTTACAGCGTACTTGGATTAATTTGACCTGGTCAATTGAAGTATAGAGCTTTAGGGTAATCGAATATTATACACGTTCTTACGAATATTACTCATGAAAAAGTTTGCCTTTGTGATGTCGGAAGAATTACCCTTTGTATGCTAAGAAGAACCCCTTGAACAACGTGAGACTCTAAAGTGGTCGTATGCCGTCGTGACCACCACGCCAATAACCTCTAAAGTGGTCGTAATAGGTTACACGACAAAATAAATTAGTCCGTCTGTTAGATTATAAAAAAACTATTCGACATGTGTTTTTTATTTTGTTCGTCATACTCGTATGAAAAATGACGGAAATACAGTGCATTCAAGTTTCGCGTGACGTCATAATTAGGTACAATAGGAACGTAGATCATCTACATCTTTGTAATTTTAGTTACCTTGAAAAAGGAATAATTATGTGTATAATATTTTTAGAAAATGTAACTGATGGAGTAAATAGAATAATAGTTTAAAACTATTATTCTATTCACTTAGATTATCTAAAAGTATTATACGACGACGACGAAGTATTTATGACGATTGGGTTGAAAAAATAATAGATTTCCAACCTAATCGTCATCCCTATTATCCTGCTGATTGATACGATTTATATTCGTTATTCTCTAGTTGAGATATTGGCGTGTAGGTAATATTTTAACGCCAGAGAGAAAGCATTTAAAAGCTTACCCACCCCCGTGGTGTCGTAAAAGTCGGCTGCGGGATATGGGATCAAATATGTTCTGGGAGATAACGAACTCCCCTGTATAGAAAGTTACCCACCTACATATTATCTCTGCAGCTAACTAGACCTGCTAAAACAGACAATGGGTATTGGAGAAT
This sequence comes from Lathronympha strigana, assembly GCA_949128165.1. Taxonomy (NCBI): domain Eukaryota; kingdom Metazoa; phylum Arthropoda; class Insecta; order Lepidoptera; family Tortricidae; genus Lathronympha; species Lathronympha strigana. Next base: position 6,323,340 of record OX421926.1, on the reverse strand, counting down.
CCTCAAAACTGCCGATATACATGAAATAGTAGCCAAACCACCACCAATATCATTGGTGCGACTAAGGTCTATCGTCTCCGCTGGCCCGGCCACCTTGAGCGAATGCGGATCGGCAGATGTATGTATAGAGCATACCTTGGGCGACCGACTGGACGTCGTCCGGTCGGTCTGACAATGTAACGCTCGGAGACACAAACTGGCAAGAGATTGTGCAGGATCTGGTGAAGTGGCGAGCTCTTGTATCGGAGGCCAAGACTCATTTTGGGTTGCTGAGCCAGCGCAGTTGGTTAACTGTACGTTATCTTATAACTAGTTGATAATGGATGTACATTTTACTAAGAATAATAATTAATTTTTTAGTTAACTGTCTGCTGAAAAAGAATGGTAAAACATTTATTTCGCTTCGAAATTGTAAGTTTAAATTCCCCATATAAATATTCAATGCTGATTTGATACATTAATTAGCAACACAGCAACACAGAGAGGGGAGTAGGCATACGTACCCTTTCCCGTCTACCGAAGTACAAACCAGAATAAGCAGACGCGGGTCTGTGTTGTGATTAGTCCGTACGCCAAAATAGATCGAAGTATGCAAGATTAGTTCGTAGTTGTATCATTTTATATATGTTAGTGTCGTCATTACGGATTGCGTATGTGTGAACGCAAAAAGTGATAGAATAATTTGTATCGTAAGATGTCCCTTTGACATCGCCGTTCTATTACTTACATACGATCAAAATTCGTATTAAGTAATGTGCGGCCAGCCTCAACGTAATCTAATTATCGCATAATTGACGCGAGTCATGACCATGATGATAATGATTGTTTTTTTATCATTAGAAAACCTTTTATATAGCCAATTAAGTAACATGTATTTTTATTAGGTGCATTTGGCAGTAGGGCCAAATACATACAAACATTAAATGAAATAGTAATGTGATGAAAATAAAGCACTACGTGTAAAAATGTGCTGGTAGTAAAAGGTACAAATTTCTCCTCTGTTGATAAGGCTCATTTCTAAATGAATCTTGTAGCATTAGAATCTTATCAGCTTTAACTACCCAACTATAGTCCAACACTACAACTATGGTCCACATTTTACACGTACCTAATAATTATGTATCAAATTATGTATTTTTTTGGTTTCATGTAAGTTTTTTATCTGTTTATTAAAGTTGTCCATGAAATTCACAATTCACTTAAACTTGTATATTTGATCATGTCAAAACACCAGTTGGTAGCTTTGACAAGTAAAAAATGTACATTTGCCTAGTTATTAAGTTATATTGAAACACAATCAACACTGTTTATTACTTTATTCTAAAATCCTAACTTAAACATCAGCCTTAAACCTAAACAATCCTCTTTTTAACTTTCTGTTTTTCGTTTTCAGACTTCTTTCTGCATACAGTCTAGCATTCTCATAATCCTCTTCATTAATAGTCAGTGGAACTTCGTCATTAACCTCTTCTATTTTAGGTCCAAATTCAACTATTTCTGGATTCATATACGGCAGCTCAATGATTTTGTCTGCCAAATCTTCCTTTTCAACTTCTTTAACCACCTCTTGTAAAATACTTTGAGCTATTAAGTTCTGTTTTCTTTTATTAGCGGGTTTCCTTCTTTGTTGCTTTATTTTTTCTCTGTTTCTTTCCTTAGTGGGTTGTTGGACATTTTCTGAATATTTATTAGTTTCTTTGTTCAGGTTTTCTGTATTTGTGTTATCTTTGTCAGCTTCAGATTTAGTGTCGTTAGTTTCTTTTCCAATTTCCATATTTAAATAGTAGTAATTTGGTGAATCTGCGCAATCTATTGCGTCTCTTGGCCATGTGCAGACGAGAACTTCCTGTAAGCATTAATTGAAATTAAAATAGTTCTTAGCTTTACACATTGACGAATTTGCTTGACATGTTGAGTATTGACGACTCCACAATCCAAAGGTTATCTGGCTATCAATAAGACCGTTGTTGCCTCTTACTGTTCTGTTATTTTGTTCTGTATTGTTATTTTCTCTTAAAACTTTATATTTATTTGTGTGAGGTGTGCAATTAAGACTAGCGGAAACTTGGACATAGTTTAACTGGGACGGTTGGCAATATGTCTACGTTGCCACGGCAATTAAATACTAATAAAAAAGAATTATTTATATTGTTTGTAATTATTATTCAATAACTAATAAAATGAATCATCAACGAAACTTGAGAGCGGGCAAGAATAATTATGTCTTACCTTACCTACCTTACTACTATTGCAAATATTTTTTTTAAACTAAAGGTGCGTTGCCGTAGCACCCAATCCGGAGTTAAGCGTTTATTTCATATGAAATTTGACAGTTAACACCAGGTTAGCGGCTATAACCGGACACCACACAAGTAGCGCTTATCAGGCCGTCCTCCATACGCTTCAAAGCCATCGCCGTGGTATCCAATAAGGGATCACATACCTGATTAAATACAGTCTCGTTGGGGCAGATAAAGCTCCATCTATACGTGACGCTGCGTCCCGAAGCTGACTGCGTCGGCAAGCACACGTGAAACAGTTGACAGTCGTTGTCTACGTCCGCATAGTAGCCGTAGGTTCGATTCTCGCAGCTAGAACAAGGGAATTACTTCAGTGTCGTTGATGTTACTTGTAGTTACTTGTAGGTTTGTTATGTTGTAATTCTTCATCTCATATTCCAAAAATAAATTCATAATTACATGCACTAGTTCCCAATTCTCACCTGAATGTGTCTGTGATGTTTTCCCTGATGCTTGACGAATTTGCAGGTAGATTCAGAGTATCCGCTTTTGTCTGATTTTCCATTGCCTGAAATGAAAGTAGATTAATAAAATAGAATATTTTTTAACCTCCATTGCAGGAAATACCTACCTATGCTGAGCATAGGCCTCCTCTTACGCAAAAGGGCAGGAGTCACAGGAGTAGCAGAATCATGGGCAACCCTTTGTTGCATACGAAGCCATAAATGGGAGTTACGCAATTGAACTCTATTGAGAGCTATTAGAGTTAAAATTTCAACAATTTATTTTATATGAAATGCGTTACAGGGTTAAAGCAACAAAGAAAGGGGAATCGGCATACGTAGCGTTTCCCCTTTGCCGCAGTACCTACATGTCCAAACGGACATACGCTGGTCTGTATTGTCACTAGTCCGTACACAAAATTAGATCTAAGTGTGAAAGATTTATCAGTGTATTTGTATCATTGTCTGTGTTAATGTCATCATTACAGATTGCTTTTATATGTAATGTGTGAGAATCCCGTCTGTGAGCACGTTTCCCCCGCAAAAGCTGACAGAAGAATTTGTAAGGTCGCTATGATCTCCCTTCCAACATGTTCAAAGCCTGTATTGCTTGAAGCCTGCTATCGTCTAAAATAAAAGATATCCAACATAGGCGTGACGTAAGGATGGCACTGGTGCGTCCCACTGGAGATCCACGGCCGCACTGATTGTGTCGAAGAGGATCAACGTTATTCTAGTCCGACATAGCTTCTGCATTGTCCCTGCGGTGCAGAAGTATCCATAGTGGATTTTCCTCCCATTAAAAAAGATCCTCAGGCCATAAGCTTACTTACCCGCAATAGTTTTCCCATGGCACCATTTTGGAGTTCTAAATCAATGTCATCAAACGCCTGGGTGTAGGTCACGCTTAGAAGCAGGAACATTACATATTTAAGGATCGGTTTTGCCATTTTCAGTTCATTTATACTGACAAGAAACTGAAACAAAAATAATAATGAAATTGATGTAGTAGGTAATCTTAATAATTTTTAATAAATATACGAGTAAGTACAGCGTGTTTTACATTTAATAAAGAGGTAAACACGAATGATAAATTTAATTTATGGGTATTTATTATAATTTAAAAGATAATATACGCAATCAACAAATAATAAACAGGTGAACACATAGAGTTTAGGCAATCTTAAATATATTTTTACTCCAAATTTTATGAATGTGTATACAAAATTTAAAAAAATGCGTCGCAGGTAAAGGTCCCTGGCGGTCGGTGCTTGCGCTATTACATATTAACACACCTATCGCGCCGTAAGTGCAGACCTATGGGGTACCTTTATACGCAATAAGTCACAATTTTACATTACAAACATAATTGTCGGGCAAGATTTTTTATTAATAATAGCAATTAATTAACATATTGTTTTATATTACCGCATTTATTACCTACTTAAATATTCATTTGATTTTAATGGAACACTTTAAAACGTATTCACACGGAACACTTTTTTGCTCCTACTAGGATTGAAAGTTGAATGGAATGGAAAAATATTTTTTGACAATGAGTAATAAAATCGCTCTATCACAGGGCTGAACGCTGATCGGAGTGAAACGTGATTAAAAAATGTCTCAGACTAGAACGGGACGGGACGGGGCGGGACGGGAAAATCAGTCAATTTCCATAGAAAGCGTCACGTAACATCCGAGGGCTCTAAGCTATCACGTGATTCTCTCTATGGAAATTGACAGATTTTCCCGCCCCACCCCGTCCCGTCTCGTCCCGTCCCGTAACGTGCTAGTGTGAGTCATCCTTAATCCGTGGTTTATTAAATTACCGCCCGAAATATTAATATACTTAGTTACACATAAAAACTTACCACAAAAATAATCAGACCAATTTCTCACTCAACACAGCACAGCCATCAAACAATCCAATGAAATATCGGGAACAGTACCCGGCATATCTTCAAAATAGGAATGTGCAAAAATTGGCATCCCGCTCTTATATAAACGCGGAACCAATCCGTGCGTGGAATAAGGATCAGGGATTAGGTACCGTCAGCAGCACATTGCCAAAAGCATGGCTGTAATTTTATAAAAAACTTTTTACGGTTCTGGGTGCGTAGCCAAGATGCCAATCGCTCACGCTCAATCGCTAACGAAACGCAACTGTCATTGTCACACTAATAAGGAAGAGTGATAGAGAGAGGTAGCTGCGATACGTTATTAAGCGTGAGCGATTGGCATCTTGGCTACGCACCCTGTACCAAAATGGTAAAAAAGGAAACCTTATGTGAATCAGTCTGTCTCTCTGTCTGTCATATTGTTAAATATCTCGAGAACTAGATTTGTATTAGTTATAAAAAAAGTTAACCCAGATAAGTTCTTAAAAGGATTTATCATATTACATTTATTTTCAATGAAAAATGCCTGACAAAAGAGGGGGGCAATTTAAAGTTTAGTTTCTGGATCATGTGGGGTATCATTAAAAAGGGCTTGATTTGCACATTTTACAACAATTTTTTTAACCGGAAGTTAGTATGCTGATCACGAGTTGTACGTGACCATATTCGATAGCGACTACGGCGTTCGGGGTATGTCCGTCTCGCTCCTGCCAGCTTCGCAAATCGCGTTAGTCCGCCCACGCAGTAATCCGCCTTAGAGTATCCATTTTTGTCTAATCACGTTATCTTCTCCAAGCAAATGAACTGTCAAACTTTAAAGTGTTATTTTAAACGTCAAATTACTATGAAATTATGACGTTTACTTAACACCTTCACAGTCTGTGGCCTGTGCTATCAAAATCTAGAAAACTTAGCTTAGTCGGACTTTATATATATATATATATTTATATAGCTTATTTAGGTGTCCCGCTGCTGGGCAAAGGCCTCCCCTCGTCTCCTCCATTCGGTCCTATTCTTAGCAGTTTCCCACCAATCTGCGCAGAATGCCTCCAGATCGTCTCGCCATCTTCTTTTCGGTCTGCCTCTTCCTCGGCCTACGCCTATTTAATTATGCGACGGACAAATGTTACTCCGGTGATTGACATTTGCATTTGAACGACATTTTATAGCTCGGTTTTAAAGATTGGAAGAAAGACGTTCAAATTCGGCCACATTCGTAGGTAGGTACGTATTTATTTTAGTCATTACAAAGTAGTCTGGGTTCGAATCCTTAAGGGATGCATTTACATTTTTTTTTGGCAAATGTGTACATCATCTGATAGGTCTTTAAAAATAAAGGAAGGTTTTGTTCAAGATTACTTGAACAAAAATTGATTTATTGTATATTTTCAGAAACAATCGCTCTGAAAGTCTGAAAAAGTATCCCCCCTCTAACTTTTGAACGAGATGGATTATCAGACGAACTTATCCCAAAGATTATTTTGAACATATTTAGTCAAGCAGTTTTTGATTTTTTGCCAAAAACTATTTATTACAAAATTACGTAATGGCCTTGTTGTAATGAAGGCAGTTACGTCTTTTTGCTTGCACTTTTTTTGTATAACACCCCTGTTCTGCTGACGTTACCAAAAGCTGCGCCCGCGTTGAATTCTACCCATTCTGGCGCGTCTGGCTCGAATTCTATCACATCCAACCTTGACTTTGATCACACCATCGACACTTGATAAAAAATTGAGCGATATGAATCTATTTTTGACGAAACCTGCGTTGTGGATTGTTTAAGGTATGTGCTCTTTTTTACTCAATAAAATAAAATATATTTACTTTTTTTGAAAGTCACTCTTACAAAATTAAAAACTTGGTTTCATTGGTGAGAGCCTTGAATAGAACAAAAACTGGCCAAAAGCAAGTCACACTCGCGCACCGAGGGTCCCGTACCAACTTTATATTGCAACTACACCTAGAAGTAGAAATTTGACGCCAGCCACATGTATCCACAGATTGTACTTGGACAGTCGCCATCAGATATATAGGAGCGTCCGAGGCGTTCAAAATATCTTAACAAGCACTCTAATGCTTTGACAATAGAAGCGTGTTGAGATATTTGTGAACACCTCGGACGCTCCGTTATATCTGATGGCGACGGACAATCCTTCGTTTGTATGTATGTTTGTTCGACGATAATTCGAGTATCGTTGATCGGATCGTCCTGACATTTGGCAGGTGGTTAGATGAGATAAATATAATTTTTAAGTTCGATTATGAGGGAAATCGGTCTAGAACTTGCCGAGATATAGGGGTCGTGAGTTTACGTTCAGGGCGAACCACTAGTAGTAGTGTATGTTTGTATGTATGTATGCCACGATTTTACGTACGGGGCTAACTTCTTTTTGTATGGGGATAAAAGTGTCCCTAATAGTTGGTTAGAACTGTATAAGCTAAGGAACCCTTAAACTTAACGGAAAAGGACCCTGTATAAATAAAGTACTGTAAATAAACACTTAAACACCTACATAAAATAACGATAACTCAGTTTTTTTTATGATAATTACAGAACTAAAAATGCTCTTCAGGATTCGAACCTGGTGCTCCCGCTTCATAGGGTCACTAACATTACTACAATATAATACACTAGCCTACAATATATTTGAGTTTTTTACGGTTAAAATAAAGAACAAATCTTAGCTCAATAAGTCAACTCAAATACTTAACAACGTCCATCACTCAGGCACAAATAGTCGTTATAAACACACAAATGCCGTGACGTAGAGCGGCCTAGTGGTAAGAGCGTGCGACTTTCAATCCGAAGGTCGCAGGTTCAAATCCTGACTCGTACCAATGCGTTTTTCGGAACTTACGTGCGAAATATCATTTGGTATTTAAGTACCAATTGCTTTTCGTTGAAAGAAAACTTCGTTAGGAAACCGGACTAATCCCAATAAGGCCTGGTTTACCCTCTGGGTTGGAAGATCGGATGGCAGTCGCTTTCGTAAAACTAGTGCCTTCGCCAAATCTTGGGATTAGTAGACAAAGCGGACCCCGGTCTCCCTCAGCGGTGGCATAAGCAGGGAAAACGCTAGGAAGAAGAGATGAATGCTGTAACTAGTGTGTTTACCATAAGTTGCACGCAAGTGTATTCGATAGTCTGCGACGCTTGAAAGTATGTCCGTCTCGCTCCTACCACTACTAATACTACTCTGGCAGGAGCGAGATGGACATACCCCCTAACGCCGCAGTCGCTATCAAATACGGCCTCGTACAACTCATGGTACGCACACAGGACCTCCTGCTTCGTAGGCAAAGTCACTACCTACCTTAGGAGGCCGTTAAGAATCATTTCAATTTTATAGCAGTTTATACAACAGTGATATAATAAGGGTTCTTAAAACTTGAGGGTCGCCGTTAATAATAGACCCAAGAATTTTAAGAACCAATTATGAGCCGTTGCATACGCTAGTTTTTCTACGACAGCTAAAATAGCGTAAAAAGCGAAATCTAGAAACGTGGCAGAATAGGGAAGATGTTGTGCCCAGTATAGAAAAAAAAAAAACAACAACAGTGCTCATATATTGTATGAAAATCCATAGAAGCAGTGTTCTTATGGAATACCATAGACAACGTTATAATGTATACTTTTTAAATATCGCTGTCAGTCATCTAATTGACAGATAGAAGTGCTGGAGTAGAAAAAATAAAATTGCCGAAGAAGCATATACCTTCATAGCATTAAGTCCGCCTTTTGTACAATTGTAATTTTCTTTTTGTGCAATAAACGTTAAATAATAAATACCTAACTATGAGTACTTATATAAGTACTTGAATACTTATCAGATTGTCTCGCCTACTTTTATGTCCTTTTTGGCAACATATCTTAACTATTTAGGTTACAAATGTCGGTCAGAATAATTCGCCAAATCCATCAGATCGTATCACATAACTGTGCCTAACTGTACGGCCGAAATCCGTCACTGAGTGTACATGAGACGAATTCCTAAATAAGGAAGCTGATGACATCACTAATTTTAACTGGAGGTGAATTGAACTTGTTAGTGATATTGACGAGGAGTATTTAGAAGAAATGGTCAGTTTTTGGGACCAAAGAGCAATAAAAAAAAATTTGATAAAAAAAAAACTTATTTATAATACATTTTAAACAAGTAAATATAAATAAATCAAGGAGCTAATTATCGTGGCTAATAAAAGATGTATTTATAAAAAAAATACCGGCCAAGTGCGTGTCGGCCCACGCATAAAGAAGGGTTCCGTATATGACGAAAAAATTGTGCAAGCAAAAAGGCGTAGGTAAGTAAGTGCGTCCCTTTGTAATAAATACTTTTTTTGGCTAAAACTCAAATAAGGCTTGACCAATGTTCAAAATAATTTTCGTGGCGAGTACTTAAGTTCTTCCCGATTTTGTGACGTTTGAAATGTTCCCGCAGGACCCACGTTCCACTAGCGCCCCTAGCGGAAAATCGACTCGCAGTAGATAATCCTCAATAAAATAAACTGTTATACCGCAATTTTTTTTAAGCTCGAAATTTCGCCGCTATATCTAACCAAACTGTCGGTCAACGACCCCAAATCTTAGATATTTTAGCGGCAAAACCCATAACTCTACTTAGATGCGTGCGTGGATTACAAATGCCAATGATGGATAGACAATGTCATAGTAAGTTCGTCAAACTTTAAATTGGATTATTATGAATATAGAACGGTTCTATCGCAAATGTTTTTTTTAAATACTACGACGGTGACAAACAAGCATACGGCCCGCCTGATGGTAAGCGGTCACCGTAGCCTATGGACGCCTGCAACTCCAGGGGTGTTACATGCGCGTTGCCGACCCTTTAAAAAAAAAGGAGGATTCGCTGTGTTGACAGCTAAACGGGCCAAGGGCTTTGCTCCGTGGGTCCCCAGCTGTCAACACAGTGAATCCTCTTGGAGCTCTGGCGACCTAACTCACCAACAGAAACACAACACTATGAGTAGGGTCTAGTGTTATTAAACTGCGGTTTTCTGTGAGGTGGAGGTACTTCCCCAGATGGGCTCTGCTCCAGATTTGAGCGAGACGACATTCGTTGTGCTGTGCCTTACCACACTAAACGATATGCATCCGTTCTGCCCATACCTCTCTCATGTACTTAATTTACCTTAATATACCGATATTTCGACATAATTTCATGTTTCAACGTGGTGAACTTGGGGCCAGAACGGACATTTGAAATTGATAATTTACCATTTGTACCTTTTGACAGTAAATATGCAAAAACTCGGAAGCCCATGGTGCTCAAAGCTTTGGAGAGTGTTAACAACCAAAGCATATACCTTATAGTAGTAGATACTGTCGCCGTCTGATATATCAGAGCTGTCAAGGTGGTCACAAATATCTAAATAAGTTTGGTATTAGTGACCGCCTTGATAGCTCCGATATATACAGTGTGTAAGTCTAATACGGGCGATAAATTTAACCAAACATAGAATTCATTAGTGTTATCAATAATTAAAACATATTTTTAAGTTACACTTAATTATGACCCCATAATTATTTTTTTAATAAAATTTTAAGCAGCAATGTACTATAAAAATTTTGACGCTGACAGTTGTCAGCGAAGGTTTAACGCGAGTGTGTTTTGCATTACATTGCGGGCCGAATTATTTTCTATGGATATAATTTTAATTGCAATTCCATTTAAAAGTTACTTAATTACATTTCTTATGTCCTATACTAACCACCGTTAAGAGGTTCGCCCGTATTCGATTTACACACTGTATAGTGTGTATTCTGAACATTACCACAAACTTTAACCAGGTTTTAAAGCTAAGAACCCATACAACAAGTAATTATAAATTTTGCCCTAACTAACAGAGCGTGATTAATTGAAAAATAATAATTGAGCAGCAACAGCAATGTATTGCGCGATTAATCCGTAAGTTATCGCTTGTGACAGTTCTTACGTCAAGTCAGCTAATTACGACGTATTGAACAAAAGTAAAGTAGCAATACATTCTTCTTCTTCTTTTCTCGTATCCTCATGTCTGAGGGACGTGACGAGCTGGAACACTTTTCACGAACGCTCTCCAAGCCGAACGGTTTTGGGCTTGGTTTTTTTTTTATACTACGACGGTGACAAACAAGCATACGGCCCGCCTGATGGTAAGCGGTCACCGTAGCCTTTTTAGATTCGTAGATTCTTTAGGGCTTGTACTAATAACCCTTTACATATGCGGTACTATCAAAAATACACGCTGTATATATGTATATTATTTATTAACATTTTTAATAAAGAAATAATCACTAAAAATCTATGCAATTCAACTTGTTTTTAAATTCGAAATAATGTCTTCTTTCAGTAAAATGTTCATTTACAATATTCAAGGTACTATTCCTCCATGTGGCGTAGCCGACGCGATAAAGTTAGCCCATAAAAAATTCTTTAAAAAAATTAAAAACTTTGAATGCAGCTTTACTATGTTTTTAAAATAAAATTAAGTCTTCTTTCAGCAAAATATGCTGTATTGTATTGTATTGTATTGTATCTTAGGAACAGGCATCTGTTTCACGCTGACAAGTGTGACAATTCTTAAATTGACTGTATCATTAGTGTTTTAGGCATCCGTAGGCTACGAAAGCCGCTTAAAATCGGAAGGACTGCGTACTAGTTTGCCACCATACCATGAAATCATAATGTATCGTTAATAAATAGATATTTTTTTGGTGAAGACATTATGACAATTGTGACCAGGAATAAAGGATGACTCACACTAGCACGGGACGGGACGGCACGGGACGGGGCGGAACGGGAAAATCTGTCAATTTCTATAGAAAGAATCACGTGATAGCTCGGAGCTCTCGAATGTCACGTGGCGCTTTCTATAGAAATTGACAGATTTTCCCGTCCCGTCCCGTCCCGTCCCGTCTAGTGTCAGTCATCCTTAATAGCGTTTTATATATTTTTGGTAGTACTCGTAGGCATGTCACGAAATTCCGACACAGGACGAGTCTCATGTCAAAAACTACCGAATATTTTTTTTTGCTCGTGACAATTGTAACATACTCTTCGTCAAAATATTACCTATATATTGGCTTAACATGACGATTTCATTTAAAATGTCAAACCAGTCGTTAACAAGTACACATCACAGCATATGTTATTTGCAGTAAGGTTCAATATTGCTTGAGGAATTAAAACACGTCTTGTTGCTATGAGTTTTGTAATGCGACTGTTTTATATATGCATGGATAATAATATCAATAGGAGTAATCATTTAAACTTTAGTTTGCGTTAACACCACCCGATGGTAAACGGTTTTCGCCAGTAATTCAGTTATTTTAGGAATTGTCATAGTCAGCGCTGTGAAACAGGGCCCGCACGCGGAAATCGTGAACACTCAAGTCCAGATAGTATCAGGCATAACATAGTAATCTATTACATTCACAGATACGCTAGAATCACAAGGTAGTGCGTGGAATGATAATAAGATCCTGTAGGGAGACAATGACCTGATCTTTACGTAACATTGCTATTTTCAATGCCTGTGTGCTTACCATGAGTTATTCATTTTAGCAGAAGCGAAGAGAAGAGAGGTATGGGCACAGCGGATGCATACCGTTCAGTGTGGTAGGGCACAGCACAACGAATGTCGTCTTGCCCAAATCTGGAGCAGAGCCCATCTGGTGAAGTACCTCCATCTTACAAAAAACCGCAGTTTAATAACACTAGACCCTCCTCATAGTGTTGTGTTTCTGTTGGTGAGTAAGGTTGCCAGAGCTCCAAGAGGATTCACTGTGTTGACAGCTGGGGACCCACGGAGCAAAGCTTGCCCCTTTAGCTGTCAAAACAGCGAATCCTCCTTTTTTAAAGGGTCGGCAACGCGCATGTTACACCCCTGGAGATACAGGCGTCCATAGGCTACGGTGACCGCTTACCATCAGGCGGGCCGTATGCTTGTTTGTCACCGTCGTAGTATATAAAAAAAGCTAGAGCCAAACTACGTTATCTCTTCTGAGCAAATGACCTGTCAAATTTTAAACGTCAAACTTCTATAATATTATGACGTTTCTCAACTACTCTACAAAATCTAGGAACCTTAGCATAACTCTATCATTCGAAAGCCTAGGGCGAAGTCTCGGACGAGAGGCTAACTATTTTAAGAGGCTGGTATATAAATTTGGCATATTCAGCTCAACTTTTTGCCATGAGTTTTCATAGGTACAAAAACATTTTTACATGTTTTAATACATAAAAACTTAAATATAATTTCAATTAAAATGGAATAAAAGAAGAACTTTTACAAAATTTTGTCCATGTTCGAAAAATTCACCATTTTTTAACAGCGGATTCACCAGCGAGCTTCAAACATCCAGGTATTTGGTTTTTGAACTCATTGCTATTGAATTTTAATAAAACATTTCTTTTCTTGGTCAGTATAATTAATTATAGTCTTCTACGGAGCAAATGAAACACTTTTGCACATTTTCACAAAAAAAATAAGTAAAAAAAATTAAGTTTTGGTAGGAATACACGAACATTAGCTAAGTTTTCTAACTAAACAGTAACTTGTTTTACCTCAATGAAACGTCAGTCCAGTTGATTAAATAGTCGAAGTATAGTAGACTTGTCCGGCGGAGCGACCCGGTTTGCAGATCCGACAGTTTTGCCGAACGTAGGTATATCATATAGGTACCTATAATATTAACCTATTATAAAAATAGACACACACCACTGAACCATACCAAAAAAAGGGTCAGAATGACGAACAATTTTGTATTGATGATGATACAAATGTTTCGTACGAAAAAGAGCTTACGAACCTAAGCATTAAGTGTCAAATTCATACACAGAACTACCAACACTGTTAACTTTATAAGCGGTTGGCATTTAACGAAACGTCACGTCTCTAACAAGACTATAATTCAAGCCTCCCGTCAAAACTGAAAACATCAAAGTCATAAACTCGTCCTTCACTTCCTTACCAAGTAAAGGAAGTGACAAAAAGAGATGTATATATGTTTGTTATTTCTCCGATTCCGTAGGTTGAAAACAGTTTTGCTGATCTCTTTTGATGCAATTGGTCCAAGCAGCCAAATTAAACACATCGTTGTAATTTGGTAGTCGGTATCAATGCATTACAACTTAACTTGGTCGCATATTTTGATAGTGGATTTTACAAATGTCGTAAGAGGCACGTAATTAAGTTAGACTTACGACATTTGAGAAATCCACTGCCAAAATATAGATCGCTCCAAACTGTTCTCATTTGACAGTTATCGTACTACTTCCACGCTAGTTATTCTTCCGTGCTATAATTATGAAAAAGTGCAGCAACATCGGCTGATTGTGTATCCAGATTTTCATTCTATATCTACGACCTAATATAATAGCCAGCTATTATTTGGGAAATTCGGTGGACATGACCGAACATTACATAGCCGTCTATTATGGAAATTTGACATATAGACTAAAATTGTCATCCTTCCACGAGTCGCAAACAACGATTATTTTGTTAAATATATTTACAATTTCGTTAACATAAAAATCAAATCATGGCCCTACCTATGCTGCACAACTGTTGTTTTTCACTTACTTTGCGAGTGGGTAGCATTATTGTTGCATGCTTAGTTCTTTTGGACGCTGCGGCATTGATCGCTATGGCACTTTTATCAGCTATTGCAGGTACATATTTATTATTACTATTAGTATATCTATAGTGGTTCGCCCGGACCGTGAACTCGCGACCCCTGTATCTTGGCAACCCTTTCAACTTAAAGATTCTATTTATCTCATCTAACCGGGACTAATACGGGACGTAGCTATACAGCAGAACGGGACGGCAGTATTGCGTAACCCCTCTTAATCATAAATGCGTCCCTTATTATGGCGTTAATGGTTGAATTCCTTATTACGCTCAGGATTCTACAGTGGAACCTCGGTAAGTCCAACCTCCATAAGAGGAAATCCTCGTTAGCACGAATTAAAATCCCGTTCCCTCCTATTCAAAGCCCAAAACCTCTATAGCTCGAAATATTTAACTGACATTAAATTGCAATGGTTAAAACTCACGTATATTTATCGCAATTGGCGTGACATGTTTCGACTGCATCGGGCAGACATCGTCGGACAGACAGAGTGGTGTTGTCACCTTCGCGGCTCGGGTATGTGATGGCATGATTTATAAAATGAAGTATCCAACGTATCCCCTTAAGGGTATTCAGCACAAATTTGACTTCCGCAACTCGATCAATGAAATTGGACCTCTTAAGACTAACAACCACATTTAAAACACTTATTTAAACTTTTACGATTTTTACACATTATTTTACAATTTATAATCTCGTGAAACATTGAAAACTAACCTCCGACGTTTCAAGGGTGTGCCTGGAAAAAGGATAAAAACCTCTGTGAGACGAAAACTCGATAAAACGAACTTTATAGCGTTTCCCTTATTTATTTATCGTATGACCAATATTGTCATGTTTGCCTTGAGGTTCGTGCTATCGAGGTTCCACCGTAATGTAGAATCCCTCACAACATATTGCATTTGGGATTCAATGAACGACCTGGCCGGAAATGTATCATTTTGTTCCCTTCTGACACAATTATTAAATAAATTTCAGGTAATATCGCGGCATACATGATGGCTGTCATTTATATTGGAATTTGTGCTACTGCTTCCGGTTTGTTTCTGTACCTTGGAGTTCAAAAGGTATTTTTACAAATAAAATACGTAATTGATACTATACAGATTTTTTTGATTATATTTTAGTATAATTTTTGCAAGAAACACAACCATAACTCGCAATTATGAGTCGCTAAAAATTTACTTTTCATCTTACTACCCTGGCTTTACTTGTTGTCTTTTATCCTGTCCCTATTAGTTCATTCCTGTTAATTTTAACTATCAGAGATAAACGGATTTTATCCACTATTGGTGAAAGTAATTTGACTTTGAGTTTTGAATGGTTTCATCAAGTTAACTGGATGCATTGACTTTTGAACAATCGTTTTTATGACTTATGAATAGATAACTTAATATCCCTACATTTGGATGAGATTTGTAATTGTAATATGCCTTTCTAATTTTCCTGAAAAAAAAGTGAAAAATGTTTTATTACACTCGGCGGCAAAATCGGTACAACTTTCGTGCCTTGAGACCCTCGTAAAGCTCCAATTTTCAAGGTTCCAATTTTGGAATCATTTGCTTGCTCAGGCCCCATAATATGTTGGTGGCAAACAAGCATACAGCCAGCACAATAGTAAGCGGCGCCCGTAGCCCATAGACGCCTGTAATACCAGTAATAATGATGCTGACAATTGTCGCACCTGTCGCCGTGGTGACATTGGGCCCAGGTCTCAATCTCAATATAAAGGACGAGAGTTAAACAACATATTTGCCCCCTTGTTTTAATAATAGTGGTTTATGTGACTGTACATAATGAAGGACATTACAACACAAGTGTTTTAATGCGTAAGTATGTATAGTTGCATACACTACTTTATCCACACAACTATCATAAGTGCTAAGATGGGAACCGCAGGGAAATGACCTGCATTGGCTACATTGCATGCATAGTGCATTGCATAAACATAACTACTAATACGTGCTACGTGCATTAGATTAATTGTTGTTTTGAGGCAAAGTAAGCCCAGTTTCTTAATTTAAATTTGGAACACGGATGGTCTTTACTCTCTTACACGGCGTAGAGTAGCGTCCCCCGGTTGGTGAATGGGGTAACGGTCGGTGGTACAGCCTAGCTAGTCACTGAAGTAAAAAACAATTGTCACGAAACCAGGGATCGGAACCGGTATTGGCTTAACGGTTAATATCGTTCTAATTCCATTTCTTTATTTCGTTCGACAATTAACCGGTAAATTGATGGAACGAACAAAATGAAATCGAAATGTTCGTGCTTACCGTTAAGTACAGATAACGTAATTTTAACGTTCGCACGAACGAAATAATAACGGTTAAACCCAGCCGATCCTGACATGTGTGTGCGTGCGGCGGCGCAGCTGTTTCCACGAAACTAACACTAAGAAAAATACGATCCGATCCCAAAGTAAATGGTTGCTCAACACCAACACCGAGGACACTCAAAGCCAAAGTCTAGGTATACCAGCATCCGAATTTCCGATCCCTGGGGTCCCAACGTCTGGTTGATGTAACTGGTGACCGAAGAGCTGGTGGCTTCCTCGCACAACGTATCAGCATTGCGATACAACGAGGAAATGCTGCCAGCATCCTAGGTACAATGACCTATTTACCTATTTTAGATTTAAGGTAGGTAGAGGTACTTACTCTATATTTCTTGTTAGTTGTTACTTATATTTGTGGAAAGTGTGTGTGTCTGTTTGTTTGTCCGTCTTTCACGGCAAAACGGAGCGACGAATTGACGTGTTATTTTAAGTGGAGATAGTTGAAGTGATGGAGTGACATAGATTATTTTTAATTATTACGTGTTTTTTACAGAATCGGACGGACGTGAAGAAAAATTATTTTATATTTTATTTAGTAAAAATGGCTTGTGATACATTATTATGTATTTTGATGATGATTGGAGGGATCCTATTGGAGACTGTCATCACCTTGGTTATTGTTCTAGGTAACGATTTTATTCTTATTTTTTCTTTAGGTATAACTAATTCAAATCAAATCAAATCAAATATTTTAACGTAATAAGCATTGTACAAGGTAGTCACTTAAATACTAAAGAATTATAATTAGACCAGGTGATTTACAATTGCCTGAACTAGGAACTTAAAATGGTAAATAGAACCAAGGTCAATAAACTTATCGTCATACAGCCAGTACAGTCCTTAACAAAAACAAGTTGATACTTAAGATTTAAAATAAAAGTACAATTGTTACTATTTCACGACTGTTAATTTAATAGGTTCTCTGTATCATCGTACGTCATATTTTGCAGGGCATGTCGTAGAGTACTCTTACAACAAAAATAACTTAATGGGTATAAGTCTCAGTGTGCATTTAACCTATTGTATAGTCAACCAATTGGAACCCTAGGCCACTCTAGAACCATGTCAAAATGACAAACAGTAAGAAATTACTTACAATCTGATTAATAACGTCACTATGACATAGTCCTACAGTGGCCTAGGGTTCCAATTGGTTGACTGCAAGAAGGGCCTAAAAAAAACCAAAAAACCTAGATGAAAAAGCATGCCTTCGTTGTACTGTTTGAATACACATAAGATTTTTGCATCTTTTGTTACTATCTGCAGAAGTGAATAGAATGTCAGTGTATTGCTTAAGGGCTGTGCTTAGTATAAACAATTGGCGAACAGTTCGTACTTTACAAGATCTATAAAGTAGTTGAGTGGGGTATGAAAATGGAAGAAAGTAGCTAAATACGTTTAGAACCGCTCTCTGTGCTCTTTCCAGGTGTATTAGTGTAGTTTTAGCAGTGCCACCCCAGGAGGAAATGCAGTATGTTAGTATTGACTGACAAAGAGCAAAGTATACTTTCTTTATTAAATTTAGATCCCCAACCAAGCGAAGTTTTTTGAATACAAATATTAACTTGCGGACTCTTTTGCATAAAACTTCAACATGGTATTTAAACGATAGATTTTCATCGATCATGACGCCCAGATATTTAATTATGATCGTAGGTACTAGCTATTATAGACGGACATGTTCGGTGGATATTTGTTTGGTCCTCACAGTTATGTGCATACAGTGTTGGGGTCGCTGGTGCCGGGTATGAGGTTCGCATGGAAAACCTTATATAGTTGGTTTTGTCGGAGTTCAGTGTTAATAAATGTTGTTTTAGCCAGTTAGTCACTACATTAAGTCCGCGTTGTGCGTACTCGTAAACCTCATTCGTTGACTTATCTAGCGGAAAAAAGTAGGGCAGTGTCATCTGCGTAGGAAATAATTTTGCCACTATCTAATTGTAGGTCGCATATGTCATTAATATAAATATTATATAATAATAATACGGCTCGTACCAATGAGTTTTTCGGAACTTATGTACGAAGTATCATTTGATATTTACCAATCGCTTTTCGGTGAAGGAAAACATCGTGAGGAAACCGGACTAATCCCAATAAGGCCTAGTTTACCCTCTGGGTTGGAAGGTCAGATGGCAGTCGCTTTTGTAAAACTAGCGCCTACGTGAAATCTTGGGATTAGTTGCCAAAGCGGACCCCAGGCTCCCAGAGCCGTGCCATAAGCTGGGAAAACACTTGGAAGAAGCTTCACCAAAAATTTGTTTATATTTCAGATGATAATTTCCAAACATTATATTGTCCTCTGTTTCAGCAATTGCTGTTCATTGAAATAAAACACTTGAGAACGGATTAATCGCATTTATTAGCACGCTGTTAATAAACGCGATTAATCCGTTCTAAAGTGTTTAATTTCAATAAATTTGCAAACACTTTATCTATCCACATATCGACTAAATATTTATAGAAGTACTTCTTCTCTGTAATTCAATTAATTAATGCGAATAAAGATAATGTAATTAGTAATTACTTTTCATTTGTTTTTTTTTACTAAAGTTTTTTTTTCAGCTCTTGATGGCTACTGTGCCCTTGTGTTATACAGTTTCTGGAAGACGAGTACAGTTCCTTCTACAGGCATACAACAGCCTTATTAGGATTAGTGTAAGTGTTCAGAATCTTTCCCATCCCAGCCGACAGATTTTAGAATATGGAAAAGTTTGTCATGGTTTACGTTATCAAAGGCCTTTTCATAATCTATGAAGCACATGTGAACGTCCCTTTGCACACGTATGCATCTCTAAATCATCTCTAGAGCCAAAATCTGATCTGAAACCAAATTGTGTTTCGAATATATTCTCTAAAAATTTTCTATATAGGTACTCTGCCGTGCAGTATTTTCAAAAACCATTTCAGAAAGTGACTTATTACACTGATCATTCTATGGTGACTACAGGATTCGCGTTAACTTTCATTGGTAAAGGTGTAAACAATGAGACCAGCCAATCCTCTGGCAGCACATCGTCAGTGTTATATAACTTGTTAAACAAAAGGTTAATTTTCTATATATTATTATCATGTATGAGTTTCAAAATTTTCACTATTATTCCATCAGGACATCCATGAGAGTGGTTGTAAGTTCAGACTAGAGTATAGGGGGTCCTGCCATATTGTCTTCTTGTGTCAATTTCACCTTGTCGGTCATCCTTGAACAGATCCTGTACATAATCTTCCCACACTTCACATGCATCAATTTCATCTGTCACTATTTTATTGTTATTGTCCACTAACATATTAGGTATATGTTTCTTGTTTCTGTCTGTAAACTCTCTTACTTTTTTATGCAGATTATATCTGTCATATTTTCTTTGTAGTTCCTCTATCTCTGCTCACTTGTTTTCTAACCATTGCGTCCTAGCAGCACTAATTTTCCTTTCAATTATATCATCAGAGTTTTTAGAGAGTCGGAACTGGTCAATCAACTGCATTATATCCTCTGTCATCTATTCATGTCGTTTTATATTTCATTTGGGAGTTAGGTGTTCCGCTGTCATTTCTTTTATTTTTGTAGCCAGCATTAAGCATGTAGTTCTTGGGTCGTGTCCACCTTGATATGTCTTAATTTAATTCATTCCACACCAAAAATCCTACTCCATGATAGCTTTCAGCCTTTCAGAGGAATTTACACTTTATTACACCGGAAACCCAGATTCAGATTCAGATTTATTTATTTCATAGTACAGATTACATTATAAATTGCAGGCATGTCAATCTACAAGTATTCATATTATGATCATCAGAATAGGTATAGAGTATAATCAATAGAGTGATCATTTAAAAAATTAAATCAAATCATTACAAGATATATAATTTCATACAATGTCACAATAGTATCTCCTGTAGTGTCAAAGTCTATGCATCTTTTATATAGTCATTCATAGAATATAATGGATTTTCCAACAAAAAATCTCTTAATCGGCGTTTGAATGTTTGATCACACAGTTCACTTCTTATACACTTATGACATAATAGAATATGACAATTATTTAATTAAATTGAATGCAAATCCTAACATTTATGCCTAATCTTAAATTTTAATTTTATATAATGTGTTATTTTAATCTTTAATTGTAATTTACATGATTTATTTGACATTATTATTTCATTTTAAATTTATTTTGACATGTAAAATTGTATAATTTTATGAATAAATGAATATGAATATGAATAATATAGCGACCGGAAGTCGTTCATAATACGTAGGCCCTATATGACACGAGGGTTTTTTTGAGCTAAGGCCATGCGGCGGGGTACTGTTCTTAGCCGTCCCGCCGAACGCACATTTATACCCTCGACATGAACGCGTTTAAACTCAGCTAGGTTGCTCCTCACATACATTATAACCTCAAAAAAGTATAGGGAAAAATGTGTCATTATGCGGTGCTTTATAAATAGATCCCTGCATGGATGTCTGAAGTTCACTCCGGCCAAAATACGTAGCGCGCGTTTTTGAATGATAAAAACTCGTTTTGCATCTGTCGAGTTTCCCCATATTATTGTCCCGTAAGATATAAGTGTGTGGAAATGCGCATAGTACACGGACCTTAAGGCATCCTGAGATATTATAGGTTTTAGTTTTCGAAGTGCAAAAACGGCACCACATAGTCTAGCACAGAGTTTATCCACGTGACTTTTCCAATTTAAGCAGGAATCTATCATAAACCCCAGAAACCGGTTTTCCTCGCATATTGCCATTGGGGTATTTGCAAAACAAGCTGGAATTTGAACTTGCCGTCCCTAAAAACCCTAATATTGGACTTTGTTACGTTAAGAAGCAAACCATTTGAGGAGAACCACAACTGCAGCTGCGCACTCGCCTCATTAACCTTTATGCTTAGTTCCTCATACGTTCGGGCACTAGTAATAATATCGTCAGCAAAGAGCACAGACAGGCCCGCTGTAATGGCAGATGGAAGGTCATTAACGAACAAAAGAAATAAGGTGTTTCCGAGTGCTGATCCTTGAGGGATGCCAACATCAACAGTTCCAACATCAGAATCATATCGTTTACCGTTTGCACTTAACTTGACAATTTGAGTTCTTTTAGTTAAAAAAGATTTTATTAAATTGTAGGTGTTATTAGCAATTCCGTAAAACGCTAATTTGGATAGGAGAAGCTTGTGATTTATAACATCGAACGCCTTAGACAGATCACAAAATATACCAGTCATTTTCTGTTTTTCATCTAATCCTGTTACAATTTGGTCAAAAATATTAATGGCTGCCGAGGTAGTAGACATTTTTTTCCTATAGGCGTACTGGTTTTTAGACAATAACCCATTTGATTCTAAGTAGTCCATTAGACTGAAGAGATTAAATTATTGACTCCACTAATTTAGAAATGGCTGGTACAATTGCGATCGGTCTATAGTTATTTACATCACCAGTATTCCGGTGTAATAAAGTGTAAATTCCTCTTTACATATTATATCGCTATCCAATAATTTAATCTCACTTAGCCCTTATATACTAATATCCAATGTTGCCATCTCGGCTATGACATTTTCTATTTTACCTAGCTTGTTGAGTCCTCTGACGTTCCATGTATTTATCTTCAAGTATTTATCCTTGTTTTTCGTGGTGGTTTGCAAACGTTTTGCATTAGATTCTTGTTAATATATAAATTATTTAATTTGTTTGAAGCCAATATAAATAGTAAGGGTTGGTAAGGCTGATGACTCGCCAATTGAGAGATATAAGAGCCACGATCTCAGTTTCAAAATTATAAAGGCCTGCGCACACCGGGACGGCATACCAAGGGATTTTTTCGCTTATAGATGCTGTGGCATGCCGGCGGTATACAATGGCATTCGATTGCTTAGCGCGGTCTTTAATATATGCGTGTTTATGGATGTGTCTTTGTATCACACCATAATAGCCTTTCTTGCCCTGTTGCAGACGAGCGGTTGGAGCTGATGTAGTCACTGGCGGCGCTGCTTCGGTGGTTCTCGCTGGCGCCGTCCGCGACAGGTGCTGTGTCGCGAACCTTCTACCTTGATGGTCCAGAACATTCTTCGAGGACTGCCGCTCTCATTAATACCGCAAATGCGAATAAAGTATAATTTTCAGGAAACCAAATATTTATAAATGGGCCGTTTTGCTTTTTTAGCGACAATGACCTGTCGTGTCGTCTCGCTGAAAAATGGTAAATGCCCGAAATTTTAGTTTACCTTATCAGTAGGGTAGGTGGTTTAACATTGAAACAAACGGACACAGTGAAACTTTGCGATATCTCGGAAACGCGACTTTGTCTGCTAGTGCCTACTATCGAGAAAGGACAAGGTCATGGACCCCCACTTGCCTCCCCAGTAAGCTTTTGAATATTTCAGCAATATCCTAAGTAATTCAGCATGTCGGAAACCGTTTCAAAATATCCAAGTAAATCCTACCATTGTTGTCGCCTTTTCTTTCTCATTAATTGGTTGAAGAATGTATAGTGTTACGCCGGTCATGTGAATAAAACTTCAAATGTGATTTTTCATGCCTTAGAAGCGTTTTCAGCAGGCTGAAAAGTGATTTCAGGCCGTTTTAGAGGTGCCTCTTTCACATACTAGAAGATTCAAAATTTACCCCAGTTACCGTTGTTTTCAGGCGCCTGAAACATGTTTTCAGTTCGTTTCAGGCCACCCTCTACCAGATGGCGCAATAACCTGAAAACCCGTTTTCAGGCGTTTTCAGGACCCCTTATGGGCCCCTGAAGTACAATTCAGTATATGGCGAAATTTCTCGAAAGAGTGAAAGAGATAGCACTCTTAGAAAGAGCTAGCTATACGGAACATTCCAGAAGTGTGTGAAAGAGAAGGATAGAAAGAGATGGCAACAATCGAGAATGTTCTGGAGTACTCGCGAACTTACTAGAATCGAAGCCGACCTGTCGAGGCGAGATTTGGCTGGAACATTCTGGAACCATCAGGAGTACCGCCGACGGGTATATATAGCGGCAGCCTGCAGCCACAGGTAGTTCAATTCTGAATGCGATACAGTGCGGATCAAGAGCGAATCGGAGCGAAGTAAAAGTGACAAGAGCGTTAAATTAGTGTGTGATAATTGTGTTCAAGTACTGTGTTTAGTGTCTTGTAAGTAACAATAAAGCCTCAGTTTTAATTAGTGGTTAATTAGTGCATTTTTTATAAGTACCCACCCCTCAAACGTAACATTTGGTGTCAGAAGTGGGATAGAAAATGCCATTTACGCCACGTGAGGACGTGCCTACGGGAGACAAGACCCGGAGTCACGATGCAGCGAGTGAGGATGCGCCGATGGGAGTTCAGACCCGGAGCCAAGCTGCAGCAAGTCAGAATCCTGCACCAGAAGCCAGTTCATCGGACTCAATCGCCCCCGCCAAGCAAGACGTAGACATCAACGCAATATTTCTGCTCTTGAAGCAACAAGCAATAAGACAAGAGCAACAAGCGAGAAAACAGGAGGAACAAGCGAGAGAGCTGAAGGAGGAGCTACGTGGTCAACTCGCGAAACAGGAGGAACAAGCGAGAATACAGGAGGAACAAGCGAGAAAACAGGAGGAACAAGCGAGAGAGCTGAAGGAGGAGCTACGTGGTCAACTCACGAAACAGGATGAACAGTCTCAACTTCTTCTTCGTAAACAAGAGGAACAGGCAAGAATGCTTCGGGAGGTACATGAGACCATGACAGAATGGAAGCAAGAGATGTGTGAAGTCCGGAGAAGACTAGCGGACTTGGAAATGAAAGTTTCTCAGCAAGAAACTCAACTGCACGACGTCAAGGACACGGTTGATGACTTCAAGAAGAAAGTTGAAAACTATGAGAACCGCCTCCAGAAGTTGGAAGAAAAAATGGCCAGTGGTACGATTACCTGCGTATCTGATGCATCCGTACTGGAAAGTAGAAGATTTAAGGTACCTCCATTTGATGGTAAATCTTCTTGGGCAGCGTATAAGCTACAGCTCGAGTCCGTGTCCGAGGCGAACGACTGGAGTAAGGAGCAAGCTAGGACAGCTCTAATCTTAGCGCTCCGAGGCGACGCCCTTGCAATACTAGAAGCCTTAGGAGAAGACAAATCTTATGAACGACTTCTAGAAGCGCTGGAAGCCCGTTATGGTGACAGCCACTTGGAGCACGTTTACCGAGCTCAGTTAAAGAATAGGACACAGGAACGTAATGAGACCTTGCAACAGTGGGCCCTGGAAATTGAGAAGTTGGTTAGAAAGGCGTACCAACGTACATCGGGATCTTTCGTGGACACCATGCTTGTACAGGCATTTGTTGATGGAATACGAGATTTAGAAGTACGGGCGGCAGTTCGATTAGGGCACCACGAAAGGCTAAAGGATGCTATAGCCCACGCTTTGGAAGTGGAAGCTGCGCGCCAGGAACCATCAAGGGTTTACAGTATGCGTGAAGTGTCAACTAGAGCGCCGATTGATATCCGTCGTGAGTTTAGGCCGCAGTGTTACCGTTGTGGAGAACGTGGTCACATACAGTCTAGTTGCCCAAAGAAGAGCAGCGGAAACAGCGGAAGAGAGATTCGTTTACCTGCTGATGTCCCAACTAGGCGACCCACAGATACTCAAGATGCGTGCAATTTAAGGGATCGGATTGATGACGTTCACAGCCTAGTTCGTGAACAAGGGCTTCAAGCTAGCACAAAAATGAAGACTCGATATGACAGGAAGTCTAACCAGATGGGGTACGAGGAAGGTTCGTTGGTGTGGCTACATAACCCGATGCGAAGGAAAGGGAAATCCCCGAAACTGTCTCCAAATTGGGAAGGGCCATATAAAGTGGTCACAAAAATCAACGACGTCACGTATCGGATACAGCGAAATTCACGAAGCCCATGTAAGATTGTTCACATTGATCGGCTGGCGAGATACCACGGCAATAATGATGATGCTCGGGACGAGCATGTCTTAGGAGGGGGTAGTGTTACGCCGGTCATGTGAATAAAACTTCAAATGTGATTTTTCATGCCTTAGAAGCGTTTTCAGCAGGCTGAAAAGTGATTTCAGGCCGTTTTAGAGGTGCCTCTTTCACATACTAGAAGATTCAAAATTTACCCCAGTTACCGTTGTTTTCAGGCGCCTGAAACATGTTTTCAGTTCGTTTCAGGCCACCCTCTACCAGATGGCGCCATAACCTGAAAACCCGTTTTCAGGCGTTTTCAGGACCCCTTATGGGCCCCTGAAGTACAATTCAGTATATGGCGAAATTTCTCGAAAGAGTGAAAGAGATAGCACTCTTAGAAAGAGCTAGCTATACGGAACATTCCAGAAGTGTGTGAAAGAGAAGGATAGAAAGAGATGGCAACAATCGAGAATGTTCTGGAGTACTCGCGAACTTACTAGAATCGAAGCCGACCTGTCGAGGCGAGATTTGGCTGGAACATTCTGGAACCATCAGGAGTACCGCCGACGGGTATATATAGCGGCAGCCTGCAGCCACAGGTAGTTCAATTCTGAATGCGATACAGTGCGGATCAAGAGCGAATCGGAGCGAAGTAAAAGTGACAAGAGCGTTAAATTAGTGTGTGATAATTGTGTTCAAGTACTGTGTTTAGTGTCTTGTAAGTAACAATAAAGCCTCAGTTTTAATTAGTGGTTAATTAGTGCATTTTTTATAAGTACCCACCCCTCAAACGTAACAATATAATGCCAGTATTAGGTACATAGCATTGTTTCAATGTTGACTAACCCTGTTTCATGGTAGATTGTAATTATTTCATCTTTTTCACTGTAAAAATTCAGGTGTTTCATTCAAGACATGCGGAAGGGCACAATGGAACAAAACTCTTTTTTTTTGTAAAAACGCATATGAAACACTAACTGTTAAATATAGGTAGGAAACAAGAATGCTATACAATTGCCAATATTTTTTTTCTTCTTTCGAAAAATCACACTCATAACTTTAAGAACATTAGAGATAGAAGGATTTGAACTTTTAGTGAACAACTGATGAACAACTTACCCTACAGTTTACTTGTTACTTCCCTTGTTAGTAACTGAAACCTACCTACATTATTTAAATCATAACGCCTTGACAAAGTGGCCAAACTGAAAGCTGTCTTGGCTGAAAAGGGGTACTCTGTCACCGTGTTTTCTAGAAAAATAATGATAAAAAATATTCGTCACCTACATGAAAATAACTATCAAATTGTTTACTTCATAGATACGAGTACATATTGTTTTTTTTTT
Source organism: Lathronympha strigana (assembly GCA_949128165.1). Taxonomy (NCBI): domain Eukaryota; kingdom Metazoa; phylum Arthropoda; class Insecta; order Lepidoptera; family Tortricidae; genus Lathronympha; species Lathronympha strigana. The sequence goes on along the minus strand of OX421926.1, from coordinate 6,296,501 downwards.
TAATGAATTCTATCGTTATCATTTTACTCGAGATCTTAAAAATCCTAGAAATCGAGAAATCAAGAAGTCGTTTCATAGTTGGTAAAATAAGAGAACTGCCCAAAAGTTGTAGGTATATTTTTTAAGTGAGAAACTTTATAGTTCGTCGGTAGACTATTCGCCCCCTGAGGGATAAAAGCTGGGTGAAAGTATATATTAACATATACAGGTCCTAAACTACTGAAGTTAGATGGTTGTAATTTGCACAGAAGATTATTTATATCACGCTGGCGCAGGACCAGAAATGCTTTGCAAGTCTGTTAGTTTTGTTTTTAGGGGGAAAAAGTGGGTTGAAAGTTTATATTTGAATTTTATACTACAATTTTTATATTTCGTCGTGTATTTATCTATTATGCAGTAAATATACAAATAATGTGATTTTAATATTTTTTTTATTATCATCCTTTTAAGGGTATTAAGGGTAAGGGTAAGGTACAGGTATCGGGTTGTGAAGCGCTGTTCCGTGTCATTTTAGAATAATTTATTTTCACCTAAAGATTACAACACTTACAACATAATTTCACACTTAGATTTTGATGATCGTCATTAATTTTATAATCGCAATAATTTTCCCGCAGTAGTAGAAACAATGCTGAAGGCTGTCGTTTATTTTTGTTTATTTTGTAAGTGATTGTGATCATTCCTAACCCAACATTCCAGGTGAACCAAAAATGGTTTATTTCCTAAAAAAATTAGCCGCTATTATTTCTCATTTCATGCAAAAAACGTGATTTTGTTTATTCACTGGGGGGGTGTTCATTCACTAGAGGGTTTACCCTATTATCATAAATATTACAGGAAAAATATAACATTGACCCTAACATCATACACTTTTTTTTAATAAATGCTTTTCGGAAATAAATTAAAATTTAACCAACATGTAGTTATGTTTATCTTTGAATTTATGTGATATCATGCTGAAAGTACATTCTTGTAAATAAAGTTAAAAAAATAGTTTTCGTGACAAAAAAGGAAGAACAAACTCGCATAATAACTCGATGCCGTACAAACGACTGACCCAATCTGTCGATACATTTGTCGGACGTCTTTCTGCTTCTAGGTGTAGTTGGAACATAAAGTTTGTACGGAACCCTCGGTGCGCGAGTCCTATTCGCACTTGGCCGGTGTTTTACTATGGGACCAATACTATGAGGTACACACGCGTTCAGAATTGCATGGGCACTTTATGAATGAAGTCATTCATGGGGTCAGCCAACATTTTTTTCGCGATTTCGGGGTTGGTCCCATGGAGAAAAAGGCTCAGTTTGAAGACTTAAATCAAACCCTGGACTACTACAAACCATATAGTCGGAGACACCCACTACACTGCTATATACATAATACAAATATATTTATTTCTCAGAAATATATAACAGAGTTTCATACGGGTCTCCGCACTAGGCTTCGCCTGTATCGCACACCTCACACAAATGAACCGGTTCCAATTGTATATCTGAGTTGGTTACATTTGGTAAAAAACTTAAAACTAAACAGACCGACCGGTTGGCGTAGTTGGTAGTGACCTCGCTTGCTATGCCGATGGTCCTGGGTTCGAATCCCGGTAACGGCATTTATTTGTGTGATAAACACAGATACTCGTTTCTGAATCATGGATGTTTTCTATGTATTTTGTATATTATATTCAATTATTCACATTCACAAGCCTTCTGGACCTTACTGCGGGACTTAGTCAATTTGTGTAAGAATAACCACCTGTAATATCTACAGCGTGTTCTTGAGCATTTGCTTTAACTTCTTCATGTGGCTTGGTATAATTAAAGAAACAGAATGGCATAGTTACATTTATTAAATTCGGTAAGTTTTATTTTATTAATTTCTCAAACAATAGTACATTACATACCAAGGCCGTTCGAGGTTTGTATACTATTTTTCAGCCCGACGGAGTCGGGAGGCGGCTATTTAGTTTTGCGTAAAGTGGCGCTTACCTGCCGGAGGACTGAAAAATAATTAAATGTTGCATCAACCGCTAATGTAAAACGGGCATTAGAATTGACTTTACTAAGTAACTGACAACTATGACTTATCAATGACCTGTCGAATACTCATACTCCGTTTACACACATGCAAATCTCGTTTGAGATAAAATTAAATTAGTAGTTATTTTCTTAATGGAGCTAATGAGAATACCAGTGTCTTTGAGAAATTAACTTAATTTAAGCTAAAGAATGAACCCTTGAATTTAAAGCAATTGCTCAAAAACACGTTGTATATAAAATAAAATAAAAAACATATTTAAACATAATAATTAAACGGGTCTAACGCGAATTAATTTGTTTACCTTATTTACCGACGTTTCGACACAGGTTTCACTGGTCATGGTCATGTGTTTAAATCGCGAAAGTTTTAAATGTTATAAAATAAAAAACAATTGTATCCATCAAATACCTTGACGGCCTCCTAGTCGGTAGTGATAGTGACCCTAATTTATTGAATCAGGCGTTACTTTGCGGAATTCCATATTAACAACGAAAATAATATTACTTTGCTATTCCGCCAAACGTGCTAGTCTATTAGTGCCAACCCGTTATACCTACTTGCGTATTTTTGCATGCAATTAATGTTCCCACCAATGTACAATTAATGTTGGTAGTGACCTGCCTACGAAGCAGGAGGTCCCGGGTTCGAATCCTGGTCAGGGCATTTATTTGTGTGTTTATCACGAATATTGGTTCCTGGAGTAATGGATGTTTTTATATTATAAGTATTTATATGTATCTATCTATTATATGTATATATCGTCGTCTAGTACCCACATCACAAGCCTTATTGAGCTTACCGTGGGACTAGGTCGATTTGTGTAAGATTGTCCCACAATATTTTATTTACTAATTTTTTATCATCATCATCATCATCATCATCATCATCATTTCAGCCGTAAGACGTCCACTGCTGGACATAGGCCTCCCCCAAAGATTTCCACAATGACCGCTCCTGCGCCACCCGCATCCAGCGGACTCCTGCGACCTCTTCTTACTTAAGTGGCAGTGGGCGGGGCACATTGCACGTAGAACCGATGGCCGTTGGGGCGGAAAGGTTCTCGAGTGGCGACCGCGTACCGGAAGGCGCAGCGTGGGTAGGCCCCCCGCAAGGTGGACTGTTGAATTATTTATACCTGCTACAAATTCTATATAACTAATCTAAAATGTTTTCTGTCTCGGCATAGTCAGGAGAAGTTAAATTTGATGTCAGAGATTTGTGATTGTACAGCCTGTACCTGGAGCCTGTCCACGGTGGAGCTGATGAAGAACTTCGTCCGCAACACGATGCTGGAAATTGAGCGCGAGTACAACAAAACTGATGAGATCCGCTCCTTTTCTCACCACACGCCTGCCTTCGAGATAGGCTTCGTCATGAAGACTATGGAGGTAACAGGGATCTATATCGGATTCCCAAGCTTTTTATCCTATTTTTGCATTCCCTAATACTGTTTGTCATAATGATCTTTTGTCCTAAACTCATGTCCTAATATTATTTTCCCTCAGATCGTTTTTACCTACGTTTCTAGCTGCAATTCGACTCCTCGTGAGGTCACGGTTCTAATCTAACCTAACTGAATTTTCTAACAGCGATTTGCTTCTGGGTGAAGTCGTTTTTTGGGCAATTATTCGATTATGGCAAATAATCGTTAGGGATTATGATCATTAGGACAAAACAGTCAGCGCAAGTGATTTTAGGACAAACGATATTAGGTATGTCTATGGAGACCCAGGTAATAGACTAAGCCCCTTTTTTACCACGCTGACAAATCCTAAAATTACGTAATGGCGTTTCAGGCGTTCATAGGCTACGAAAAGCGCTTATCATCGAACGGGCTGTGTGTTTGATTATAACCACCAGCAGGAGTCTTCTTAGCGTTTTTTCCGGCTTGTGCCACCGCTCGGCTCAAGATACTACCTACATACCACTTCTTCCATTTATTTGCTTCTTTATCACTGGAATATGCAAGAGCAATAGGCAAATAGACGAACGAGCGACAGACATGGTTCATGCCTCATGGTAGGCCTTGTGACTCTGAATTCCGCTTTGACGACTAACCCCTAGATGTGGTGAAGGCGCTTGTTTTACGAAAGCTGCTATCTAGCCTTCCAACAGAGAGCGACGGGCACTAAGAATACCTATTAATATACGAAATAAGTCGTGATATTTTCGACTTTATATAGACGAGAGTAACCCGATATAAGTATAATAATATGTATAATTCTCACGAGAGTTTTATATTTAAAACAAAGTATCACTGTTATTATGTTTCCTGTTCCTTCCACTCTCCTCTATGGCTGTCGATGGGTATGTGTACTGACACCACGTCAAGCGTTTAACCGGTTACACTGTTCGCAGGAGTGCTACAGAAGAATGGTTGACATCTACAACTCAACACTGTCAACCGACCTGTACAACCTAGACGCCCACACCACTGACCACATCATGTTCCTTAAGTACGTCGAGAACTACAACTGGATACTAGACCACCTCAGCAACATGTTGCATGAGACTGAGAAGAAATATAAACTCAAATGTAAGCATAACCATGAAGTCCTCGCCATTTGTCTCGTTGCGTCTTAAGACTCAGTTTCATTGAGATTGGTTCTCTTAATTATCGTCGAAAACAATTTAATCGAATATCACTTCCCTACCAACTTATGGCAGAATCTCATTTCGCCAAAATATCAGTTGCCAACTGTATCCTTTCGCAGGTGTATCTTTCGTATATTATCATAATCCAACCTAACGTAAACTATTTGGCAAATGAAAAGTCGGTCAAATTAAAGTGGAGATAGAGACAGCGAAACGCCGCAAATATATATATAAATCAGCATATATTTGTGACTTTCGCTGTTAAAACCCTGGGACCATGGTGCTCAGGCGCCCGTAAATTGGTGGGTATTTTGTCAAAAAAATTGTTTGAGGTTACCGGGTACCGTAAAGCTGGCTCGTTCCTCGCACAATGGATAGGTATAGCCATCCAAAGGGGGAACGCAGCCAGCATCATGGGAACCCTTGGCAAGGGTCGGATCTCGGTGACCTCAATTAAGTCGTTATGTTTTTTCCTTTTTTTTATGTTTCTGTGATTTTTCTAATAGTATATTGAATACAGTTCAAAGTGAAAGTAGTTAAATAATAATTTGGTAAATGTTGGTATGTCACGTGAATCATCGGCGAAAAGTTGGATGGCAAGTGATATTAGGAAAAATGAAATTCGGAGAAAAGGCGGGATATCAAACTATATACATCGCAATTTACCTTGACTTCGTCTGCGTAAAATTATAACAAAAACTATCATGAGTCCTTTCCCAGGAGTCAAACTAATTTCATACCAAATTTCATATTAATCCGTTCAGCGGTTGGCGTGATGAGAACAGCCAGCCAGAGTTAAAAATAAAAATAATAATATGGCGTAGGGATGTGACGACCCCATCGCCCACTGGTTTCGACCGGTGCAATCAGTCAACGCAGGGCAGCTTGTGGCGAGCTGTTGGGGAGTAGCGACCCCACGTACCTGAGCGCTCCTGGGGGACTCCGTCGTCCGACCAAGTCCTCCGCCTCTGGCTTGCCTTAACCGGCCGTCCAGAGTGGGGTCGCGAGAGCTGTGTTCTCGAGGGTAGATGTGGAAACCTAAGTGGCGAGTTGGCTATATGTTTAAATTCCAGTGACACCTCTCTAACCCCAGCCCTCATACCGGTGTTGCCCTCGAGCCATCTTAGATGTCGCTTTTTGTGGGGGCCCATCTTATGTGGGCGAGTCAACGTCTGCCGGAAATAAAATTGATTACCATTTTGTTAGGCAGACGTCCGATTTTATTCTCCATAACCCAGTATTTAGTCCAGCACTTTCACCTAATAGTCCAGTATAGGTATTTTAGATTCCATTAAATCTCAATAGTATTTACACCCTCGCGGGTGCTGCCTCTGCGTGCGTCCCATGACTCGGGCAGGTGCCACATCCGCTCGGTGTACCCCTTACATTTCATTAAATTGTCGAAAGGGCCTCTGCGTGTTGGCTTCGGCTCCGCGTACGCCTCCCAAAGGTCCGGAACACCATTGTTCCGTGATGGGAAAGACATACAAAAAATAATAATAAATAAATAATCACTCCGGGAAGGCACGCTTTCTATAGAAATTGACACATTATTCAGGTCGGGTCCTAGATATGGGAAATAAAGAATGATTGGGATTAATAATTTAAATGTTTTTGCTCAAAAATGCTATGCAATTTCGACCTTTCCGGTTACAAATTACGACAATCAAAAATTAAAAAATTAATTAAATCGCAATCTTGATTTCGCGACCGAAAGTTGCATACAAATTCCATTATTTGTCGAGATCTAAACTTTTAAAAAGTTAACACCGTCATATAAAATGAAGACACCTCTTCTCAGACTCCTAAAGTCGTCCGTTTAAACACAATCTGCTTGAAAATTGCTCTTTTCCATGCCTACACAGCAATGTACTATTCTTTTGTAACGCTCTAGCAATTCCTTTGAGGAACAACCAAACAGTTGAAGTATGTTTCATTTTATTCATCAACGTGTCCCAGCTTTTTTCAGGGTCTTCTTCTCTAAAATATGTCAATTTTAATCATTTCCAGTGGCGGGAATGTTCGAGAAGCACGTAGAGTTCACACTCCGCTCGCCACCGTCCACCAAGAAGCCGCGCTTCAAGTCGCGCGCCTTCGTGTCCATGACCACCACCACGAGCCGGCCCAAGCAGACCTGGTGGCGGCTCGACTACGGCTGGGACCACATGGACCACGAGTGGCGATGAATATACAAGCTTTCTCTCTCCTTCCTTCTGTTCACGTAGAGTTTACGACTAAGCCGCCATCCTGTCCACGACCATAACCACAAAGCGACCCTTAAGATAATAATGGTGACGATATGGTCCTATTTAGATGATTAATATTTGATGTATTTTCTGTTATATTCTGTTAAATTTTAAAGTTTTAGTACTGGAAGATTTTCAGAAAACTTTGACGTACATACCATAGCTTGAAAACTATAACTCGTATCAAAATGAATGTTAGCACTTTTTTGTAAAGCATGAATTATATAATTTATTATTCATAATAAATGTTTTGATTCGTGTTTTAAGTGGTCACACTACTAGGTTTATATAAATTCTAAATTGAAAGAGATGTCATATACTACAGAAAAAGTGATCAAGGCCCCTAGTGCCCAAGGCCAGGATCAAATCAGCGATCTCCTGCTTTCGCGGTAGACGCCCTAACCACTAGGCCACCCGACCACGGCAGCCAGAGTCCAAATAGAAGCTACCGTATTGTCGCTCACCAGGCGGCGCCACTCATGCGTGGGTCCTGTGTCAGTATGAGAGAATTGTCAAAGTGACATTTGAAATATTCCCGCAGGACCCACGTTTCACTAGCGCCCCTAGCGGAAAACCAACTCGCGGTAATCCTCAATTTGCTAAGTATAAGCAATCCTTTCTTAGTTTTGAAACGCTTAAGGTGCGGTCCGCCAATCCTACTGGTCAGACTTACATCTAGTGCTGTCCTTCTAGATAATCTTTACAAATTATTTTCAAGTAGAAGCGAGAGATGGCGCCACCATACTGTACCCAGGTCCATAATGCTTTGAAAGTCGCAAAGGGTCGAAATGCCTGGAAATCTACAATCCAGAATCATGTCATCGATGGAGGAGTTAACGACCCTCAGCACTGAGGAGAATGAAGCAAGGAGGAGAGGAAGCCGTGACGAGATGGAAAACGAAGGTCTTTGCCCAACAGTAAAATACTAAATAAGCTTTTACAAAAAAAGATTACCGACTATAAGGTAATTAAGTTATACGATGCCTGCAATAAATAAAAAGGCAATTGCACTTAAATAGGTATTCGAGAATGTATGTATATATAATGAGAAATTTCGATTAGAAATCATTCGAAATCGACTAAATAATCTCAATCGAATATATCAAATATTAAATTAAATTAATTCGGGTCAAACACAAAACTAATGTACACGTCTTTTCGGTGGACGGGAAACATTGTCTCCAAACCTACAGTTTCGCTAAACAGGATAGGCTCTACGATATTTAGTAAGCAGCTTGTGGGCATTAGTGTTCTTACCATTGTGCTTACCGTGACGTGAGCTATACGTAACCGTAGTCGATAGCGACTGCGCGATTCGAAAGTGTGTCGACTATCGACTACGGTTACGTAGGACTCGAACTCGAAGGTAAGCGAACATCTCTAGAACAGGCGCTACCGGGGCTGCTGGACCCACTGGCCTATTTTTAGAACTTTAATTTATTCTTTAAAAGTTCGTCCCATCGATTCTTCCATTCGTTTATCCGATGATTATAAATTCAAAGAGATGTTATGTACTACCAAGTGACCAAGGCCCCAGTGTCCAGTGCTGGGATCGAACCAGCAACCTCCTGCTTTCGCGGCAGACGCCTTAACCACTAGGCCACCCGACTACAATGAATTTACAGAATTCATTTTGGTAGGTATACATTATGATGACTTTTGGTCATTTTGAGGGAGAACGTAATAATTAGTTTAAAAAGACATAGTTAAAAACATGGTACAAAGAGCTATGAGAGTTAATACCATATTATTTGAAATAGGCAAAAAATATCCTGTAATTTTTGCGTTTTATTAAATGCTTAAGGTTATGTGATGCTTCTTCAATTGTAAACTATTTGTATGTCTTTCCCATCATGGAACAATGGTATTCTGGACCTTTGGGAGGCGTACGCGGAGCCGAACCCAACACGCAGAGGCCCTTTCGACAATTCCATGGGACGCCCGCAGAGGCAGCACTCGCCAGGGTGCATGGACTATTGAGGTTTAATTCCAAAATATACTAGACTATTAGGTGCAAGTGGTAGACTAAATACTGGGTTATGGAGAATAAAATCGGACGTCTGCCTAACAAAATGGTAACCAATTTTATTTACAGTAGACGGTGACTCGCCGATAAAAAGCGATAAGATGACTCAAGGGCAACACCGGTATGAGGGCTGAGGGTAGAGAGGTGTCACTGGACTTTAAACATATAGCCAACTCGCCACTTAGGTTTCCACATCTACCCTCGAGAACACATCTCTTGCGACCCCACTCTGGACGGCCGGTTAAGGCAAGCCAGAGGCGGAGGACTTGATCGGACGACGGAGTCCCCCAGGAGCGCTCAGGTACGTGGGGTCGCTACTCCCCAACAACTCGCCACAAGCTACCCTGCGTTGACTGATTGCACCGATCAAAACCAGTGGGCGATGGGGTCGTCACATCCCTACGCCTAAACTATTTATTATTTATACTGTAATTGCCTTTTATTCTTTTTTAAGAATTATATGCGTATATCCGACTTACTTCAATAGATTTAATTTTGTGGTAACACGAATTACTGGGTCCACTGGACCCCGTAGCAGCTAAAAGTGTTCGAAACTAGGGCGCGATGGTTCTAGTGTTCATAGAAAACGGAGTAGTTCTTAACGTGGGGGTAAAATAAGAAAATCAACCTTTATAGACCTTTAGGTAGTCTACTGGAAAGACGAAGGCATCGTTTAGTGTTTGACCCATTCATGACAGAACTACACCCCGTTATCTAACGCTCACTTTGGGGGCAAGTGATGGGGCACTTTCGATAATCTGAATCGATAAAATAATGAAGTTGATTATAAAAACTTGAACTGCTCGTTATTATTAACAAACTCGTGTACAAAATACTTCAAATTTACCCCCGACGTTAAACTGCTCGTACTAAATTACCTAGTAAGTCGTCCCTGCGCGCCTACCACGAACATCGAAAATTGGCATTGACGGGAATACCTCTTTGTCACTCTAATACGCAAGTGTGACAGAGATGGAGATACAAATCCGCAATCGTTCGATTTTCGTGGTATAGGCTCAGTACTGTTCAATAATTGTCGTCCTCCTATCCGATCAAATAGATACAGAACATCTAATTACATCTAATAGAACTCATTCATTGCATTGACAATGAATAAATTATCTCAAGATTATTCATAAAAGAAGAATTTTATTTTGACTAATTAATAAATAGGTATGAATCGACTAAGCAACATCACTATTTTAGCTTGCCCCCAAAGTGAGCGTTAGATAACGGGGTGTAGTCAGAACGCAACCTCACGCCGATTGTCTTTTGTTATTGAGACAAATGTATTTCCATTTTTATACACATTCCTGCTTGTTTTTAGTAAAGGGTACTTAATCGATAAGGTTTAATAAATATTCAAATCTAAATTAATTTTTATGGCATTTGCTCCTTATCGGCCAGCGACACCTTTAATACGAGTATAAACACAATCACATTTAAACTATTATTTCTTAAGCAGAAACGTCTGCGAATGGTTTCAAATTTCTTAGAATAAAAGGAACAGTGGGAATGTTCAATAGCCCCGGCAGGACTCGAACCCGCGACTCTGTCCATCGTTTTGCCAACTGAGCTATGGAGGCCACACCCGTCGTCCCAAATTTCTTCAACATACCCCTCCCCTCGTATGCACCTTAGGGGGACACTTTTCCTTTCTTTCTAAGGAATATGGTATCGTTCGCATACGTTTCTGCTTAAAAAGAATAAATAAATATATCAGACACAAAATCACATTCTTATGAAATTCACCACCTTATGAATTTTTCAAAATATTTGTTTACCTAATGCTTCAATTCTGTTCGGGCTTTAATGCGTCAAACTGATCAAAAAAATACAGTGCAAATATAAGAAACATAAAAATATTTAAGTACATTTATTTGTGATAAATGCAGTAAGTCACACAGGGAAAAAAGAGGTTGTGCGTGCATCACCAAATAGATCTAAATCAGTATATTGCCAGCTAATAAGCCAGTGCAGGTCTTCTGTAGAGCCCATTCAGTGATACCACGACCGATAACACATAAAGTTACAAAAAAAATTTGCAAATGAAAAAATAATAAACACGATACACAATGAAACAAAAATTGGAATATTCGAACCGTTTATCCACTAAAGGAAGCTTCCGCCCTGAATACAGGACATTCATCTGCTCTTAAGCTTTTCAACAATTATTGTTGAAATTAGTTTGTAGGACGCACTGTTGATTCTAGGGTTCCTACGAGAGGCCGGTAATTTCTCAACGTTGTTGGAATTCATTCATTACCAACTCAAAGTCTTCTTCACACTCAACTGAACTTATAGGGGCCGTATAACCTTGTGCTCTTAACGCTTCAATGACCTGCTGGTTCAAATCCACATCAGGCTGGTAATGATCCGAGCAGGCAATCATTTTCTGAATAACACCATTCTTAACAATCAGCTCCCCCGCGCCAGCCACTGGATTGCCAGCGAACAAACTTGATGTGTGAAGCAGTTCTCTTTTATGCGAATTCGATACCAATATTCGACCATCAGGGCTCATGGCAAAGATGGCAGCTACGCCTGATCGTCCTCGGTTGGCATTACTAGTGTCAACAAGAGAACCAAACACATTGTACAGTTTCCCATTTTTAACATGGACCTGGAGCAGAGCTCTCTGATACGCGGTGTAGTATGTGACAGTGGGAGGACACATGTTTCCGCTCTGCCAAGTACAGGTTGTATCTTCATTCTTATAGCGGCTCTGCAAATGATGTGTCCTATAGGCGAAGGCGAGACTGTTAATATTTTTGAAGTTTCCAAATCTGAAACAGTTAGTATTATCCACCCATTTGCAGGCGTAAATACTGTCATCATGTCCTGTGGGTATATACATGAGACCATTGAATGAAGTCAAACCTACCGGTTGTTTATAATTTAAGCGCTCAGAAGCACAGTTATCAGTCATATCATTCACTTTTAGAGTACAATTCCACAATCGGCCATACTCACCCTCGTGAGTCACAATAGAAACGCCACTTCCAGTTTTGGCAATACCCATAATATATTTGGAGTTCATATTTTGTACTGGGATGCAGCTATTCTCTGTTTTTAAAGAACAGCGGATCAAATTGCCATGCAACAAGCCTACGTATATGTATTCATTGACTTGAGACAACGAATGAACTCTGGATCCCAACGTATGGAAGGGCCGGCAACTTTCTGGTTCATGAAGACAACGTAGAATTGTGCCATTTCCAAGACCTGCATATAAATATCCACCAGCTGCAGCTAAGGAATCCACCGATGACCCTACTGTTTGAAAAATCTTGCAAGAATCTTTTTGATATGGGTTGCATCTTATAAGCTTACCCGATAATGTGCCGGTGTAAAGATACTCTCCGACAACGAGCATAGAGTAAAACTCGGTCCAACTGCTCGACATAACTTCGCACTCGCTAGGCTCTTCATACAAGCACCGTAAGAGCTTATTCGCTGTTCCAACAAACGCGACTGCTGGTGTGTAGTATATAGCGTCGCGTACACACATGTCATTTGTTCTTATTATTTCCAGAAAGGAAGAGTCACTTGTCGTACTTTCAGCATGTCTGACGCTGTTGTTGTCGCTGAATGTTAACGCGGAGACCGACGCTGTGAGCAGCAGAAACGCGAGCACGAACAAGTCCATGATGCGATGATAATGTGACACAAACCAAGTTTTCTAACTAAATGAATCTCTGAGGCCAAGTTGCGTCTATATAGAAATAATTGGGAGACGATAAGAGCCACTGGCGTGGAGGGAACTCTCGTTGTAGATAAAAGACGGATGATGTTTTGAACCGCTGACCGTAGGTATTCCATATGAAATCATTCCGATAACGTAATCCCAAAATATGAAATACAGTGCCAACTAAGTACAGATTTTTAATATCTGCTTTAATATATTTATTTGGAAAATACGCAATGAACTTAAAATAATAAACAGATAACTCATATAATTTTCATATCAAGTTTGAAACAAGAACAAGAAGAATTAAAAGTATGTAGCGAACATATATAAATGATAAATAATAATGGACCTAAAACACTACCTTGTCGCTCGCCATAATTAATTTTTATTACTTTAGACTTATCAGTAATTTCAGTTATACTTTGGTTATACGTATAAACAGCTGAACGTATCGGGGTTGATACTTCTGAGATGTGGCCCATGCCGCGTATTTAGGATTCTATGGACAACCCACCGCAGGAACACTGCTAAAACAGCTGAGAGAACGCTCAACGCCTGTTCACCATATGTCTGCAGCTCACATTATGTTTCCTCGACCGCATTACCCATAGATGTGCGTATAACTTGGAATGTCTGTTGGACCGGAAAAGGTGAAGAGAAACGTTCTAGAAACCGGGGCCCGAAACGATGGTCTGACCAGATCTTAGAGCACCACAACGCCAGGCAGTTGACCGTAGCTGATGGAGGTAAACACTGGACAAGTTGAAGGGAAATCACGATCCTCGGCATTGATGGAGCTATGGAAATTTTTTTATTAACTGTCTTGCAATATATAAATATTATTTCGCTCGGTTTCTTTCTTATTCATGTGATTGAATGTTATAGATTAGCGTAAACATAAGCAACAAGTGTGAATTAAAATCAAATAAGGTCAAAGGTTATCGAACTGGCATCGGACAATTTACTGTTTTTTTTTCCTTAATGATTCACAGAACATAGCTATATGTACCTACTGAGTACGTAACTGAAACTTAAAGTGCTTAGGCGATATACTCAAGTTTTATTTGAAAAAAATAAGTACTTAACATGTGGAATTTCTTACACACAATGCCAATGAAAAATAGCTACAGATGTAGTGAAAAATCCTTTCCTAATATCGTATTTTCTCGGAAATGTTCGTATTTGTCTTACTACTTCACTCACACTCAGTACCCATCAAGACAACGTAAGGGACGGACGGTCGCATTGCGAGACGAAGTATCGATATAGAGTGGTTAATACCAGAGGATTATTTTGTTAATATTAAGTTAGTATTAAGTTATTTTTAATAGACATGCCGAAAGCACTAAGACGTGGGAAACGTTTAGATCGGCAAGCCTGAGAAATTATTTCCGCGCAGTCTCTAATATCAAAATCGATGCATACTAAGCTTGGTATGACTCTAGCACCCATCGCTTTCCATTATATTGTACGAAGTCGGTTTCCGAAAGATGTCACTCCACTAGAATATGGGTGACTTAATCTATCTTCCTTTGGATCAATGAAAGTGGTAGTCCTCCCTTTATGTTCTGGACGACGAAGGAGGCGGAGTCGACGCGCGGCGTGCGCGTGCCGGCGGAGGGCGCCACCGAGCACCGCCGCAGCAGCGCCGCCAGCCCTGCCAGTGACTGCATCAGCCCCAACCGCTCGCCTGCAACATAATAACAACACAGTATAGTTGTTGTTGTTGATTATTTGCAACAGTTATATAATACTCTCGGGTCTATTATTACAACAGCTACCCTCGAATTTTAAGAACCAATTATGGGCTGTTGCATACACTAGTTTTTTGACGACAGAAAGAATAGCGAAAAAAGTGAAATCTTTGGTGGCGGAATGTGGAAGATGTCGTTATGCCCACTGTAGAAAAAAAACAACAGTGCTAGTATATTGTATGAAAATTCATACGAGAATCGTTTGGCAGTGTTCTTATGGAATACCATAAACAACGTTATAATGGATGATATCGCTGTTAATCGTCTAATTGACAGATAGAAGTGCTGGAGTAAAAAAAAGTACAATTTAAACTTTAATATTGAAAACAGGCGGCTGGACTCTGCCACCTGCTTGAAAATCAGTGCTTTCAGTATAGTAGTTGACGATTTAGGGGACACGGTTTGCTCGGCGTGCTTGTCGTTGACCCCGTCAGATGATCCGACAACGCAGACTTCTGACACGACGACGCCGGATTGCCCGATGTCTACACGTAGTCTACACTACATCCGCGCGCGCCATCTGTTGTCACAAGCAGTGCTGTCTGAGCCGCGGAGGTGACAACATCATTCTTCCGTCTGACCATTACTGTCCGATGCAGTCTTAACACGTCACGCCTTTACCGTTTTTCAATATTAACTACTATTAAAGCTCATAAGCACATAATAAGTAAAGGATTCACGGAGCGTTGACTCTGGGTTTTATAATCAAAAATATATTCAGATATTTTGCAAGATTCTAAAAGTTGAAAAAAAAACCATTGATTTTTAAGCACTTAATATATAATATTATTCTTCCGTGCCACACTCTCTTAAGTTAATTGGAACCATTTAGGTAACAGCGACCCTAATACCTTTAGACATCACATTATGTTGCATAAACTATGTCCTATTGTTAAATTTAATTATCGCTTAATCGCTGACCTATACATGCGCGTGGTCCCTCTCCAAAAGGCAGATACACATGATTAAGTACGCCGTTTGCCCCATCGCTGAACCGCTCTGGGCGGAACTGTTCCGGCGCGTCGAAGTACTGCTCATCATTGTGCAGCCCCTGCACGGAGACCAGCACGTACACGCCGCCGTCTATCGTGACGTCAGTGCCGGGAAACGTGTACGGCCGCACGCATTGGCGGACGAGGAAACCAAGAGACGGAAACATGCGCATCCCTTCTCTGAAAGAGATGAAGACAAGCTCAGTTCACACTAATTTATACACGAGAGTCCGGCGATGCTTCCTATACTTTAGAGGTTTCCTAGATTTTGTTAACACAGACTGTGAAAGTTTGACGTTGAAAATAACACTTTAAAGTTTCCTTGTCCATTTCCTTGAACTTGACGTGGTTTGACTCTAATCATTTTTATATATATTTTTTTATATATTATATTATAGAACAATCTTACACAAATCGACCTAGTCCCACGGTAAGCTCAATAAGGCTTGTGTTGTGGGTACTAGACGACGATATAATAGATAGATACATATAAATACTTAAATACATAGGAAACATCCATAACTACACAAAACAAACAAATACACACAGGAACAAATATTCGTGATAAACACACAAATAAATGCCCTGACCAGGATTCGAACCCGGAACCTTCTGCTTCGTAGGCAGCATCACTACCAACTAGGCTAGGAGGCCGTATTTTCAGCCTCAGATAAGATAGATAAGTAATCATAAAGCTACTATTACAACGTACATAAATAGTAAAACGACATTTATCATTGTTAACTCACTTAAAACACATGTGAAGATACTTCATCTCATTGACAGCATCGTAGCAAAGTTTTCCGTCGTGTCGAGCGAGAACTTCATCGATCTCTTTCTGGCACTTGGTCTGTGCTTTGGGATTCATAGCGAGCTGGTGCAGCGTGTAGCTGGTCGCCGACGACGACGTCTCGAACCCCGCCGCGAAGAACACAAAAACCTGCGCTACCATCAGCAGCTCGTCTAGTTCCAGCTTCACCGTCTGTGGCGTCCCGTCAGGGTTCCTCTTCTCCAATGACTCACCAACTATCACTCCTTTCGCTTTCAACTCAAAAAGCAAATCTATGAAGTCATTTCTTCCCGAAGGCTTATAATTCCGTTCCTCCATGATACCTTTCACTAAAGCTACCACGTCTCTCTCTATGTCATGTGATATCATGTGAAGATGTTTGAAAGTTTCCGGAAAAGTCCACTTTAATAGCGAGATTAAAGCTTCTCTTATCGTTACAGTGAATATGCGCTTGCCTAGATCTCTGAAGTGGGAATCGTCGTCATTGATGGAGTCTGTGTCGATCCCGAAGCCGCAGGCGCCGATGAAGTCAGTGGTGTAGCGCGCCATGAGGTCACGCACGTCCACCTCCGCGCCGCGCTCCGCGGCAGCAACAGCGGTGCGCTGCAGCCGCTTGGTCCTCTCCACGATCAGAGGGAACATCGCCTTCAGCTTGCCCGACGTGAAGGCGGGCGTCATCCGCTGCCGCAGCAGCTTCCACAGATCACCGTCAGCGAAGAATAAGTTCTTCAGCATTGGCTCTATCACAGTCTTGTGGGTATTTAGCGCTCTCGGATAAAAGTGCTGGAAGTCTGTCACTAGAACATGCTTCACGAGCTCAGGGTCTCTGACGAGGAGAGAGATTGCGCTACCGCCATAGTAACCAACTAACTTGTCCTCCGGATACTTCTTGTACAGTTCCTCGAGGTACTGGGAGAGGCTGACTTTTCGGAAAAATATGCGCCGTACGGAGCCAATAAACGGCAGAGGTTTTTCGAATTTAACCCCTTTTTTCGACCAATATTTGTGTTGACGTGTACCCAACAAATACAGACTGCCTATTAACAATATTAACACTATAAGACATATCATTTTATAAGTATTTAAAGACAGGAACTAGCTCGTAACACACATAAAAACACACTGATGTTAGATCACTTTTGTAATACTCGTATCATAACTCATAACCTTTAGGTACAGGTTATCTGACCTCTCTTGTCGGAGGCGGCGGTGGACGGACTAGTTTTCTACTTGTGAACTTGCCACATTTCGAGTTTATTTTTTAGGATTCCATATAATCAAGAATGTGTAAAAACTGTTGTAATTTATTACTTTCGCCATGTCTGTCTGTATGTCTGTCCGTCCGTCCGTCCATCTGCGGCTTAGCTCAGTGACCGTTGGTAGTAGAAAGCTGTAACTTGGTATGAATATACATACCAATCATGCCGACAAAGTGGTAAAATAAAAAGTAGGAAGGTTTTATTTTTAGGGTACCTTCCATACACGTAAAGTGGGAGGGCGATTTTTTTTTTCGTTTCAACCCTTTTATTAACGTGGAGGACTTTGACAATTGCATCTGATAATTTGGCAACGTCATTATGCTCCCCGTAAACCTTGCAATGGGATCAGAGGATCGCGCTGCATATAACATATTGTTGATCGTATTAGTTTGTTTCTTTCTGATGACACCATCCACCAAAGACTTATCGTAACCATTTGTGAAATCGCTAAGTGATAAATATTATTTAATTCCATCTGATATTATTCATCATAAAGAGGCACGGTCAACAACCTATGCACGTAACAATGAAAAACAGCCAATATATGCTGCTACGGATGCGTCGAAGAAGCCGGGATGACTGTGTCTGTATGTATAGGCTTACGATAAATTCAGAACTGATGCTTATCATTAACTCTAAAGATAGGTAAATCTAGGAAATTAAGTGCACTAGCTTGCTCTAGTTCTTTCTTAAACTTGATTTTTGGGTGCTTGTTTTCAATGTGTTAAAAAATCAAATCTTGAATAAATTAAATCAATCAAATCAATCTAATCAAACAAATTAATCTAATCAATCAATTTTTTTTGATTGGGTGCTTGTTAACTTTACTATTGGGACAGTCCTATTACAGGGCTACTAATCGTACCAGATAGGTACCTCCTCCTATATTGTCCCAAAATTGATTCGATTTAAATGGTTTAAACAATAGTTGGCTTTGCGCAAAAACATTCTTAGATCCTGTAATTAGATGAGTACATTTTGCTTATTATTATCTATTTATGTTGTAAAGCAAACTGATTTTTCGTAACGATGTAGTCACAAAACCAGCACGGTTTTAAATTAAATTGTATACAACGATGCTTACTATATATTGTAAATGTAAATGTAACTCTGTCTGTCCGTTAACTCTTCACACTATACCGCCGAACGGATTATGATGAAATTTGGTATGGGGATAGTTTCGACTCGAATAGTTTTTGTTACGAAAATCATCCCTAAACCGGGAAGGAATTTACTAAGCAAGTTAAATAATCAATGCAATCCGTGGTTTAAGCAATGCAATGCATACATTGCATTTATTAAATGTTTGCCATTACTTTTTGTACAGGCGTTTTATTCTTACTATTTGTTGAGTGCGTACATACGGATGTGGGCTCGGGCATAGTCCTATGTCTACCCTACCATGGTTCCGTTATTGGATAAGATATATACCTAACGGTATATTTTATGACCGATGTACCTAAGTTGATTTCCTCACAAAAGTTTTTAAGCTATTGCATAGCTTCTATCGCGGGCCTTGAGCGCGGGGACCGAATCCAGAAATTCCGTAACGAAAAAAAACCTGACGCTCCCCACTCCGACGGACCGAAACCGACTTTATTCACTTTGTTACAAAGTTCTTTATCGGGGAAAGGATATATCTCCATACGAATGTCGCTAAGTGTCATATTCTATACAAAATATTGAGGACAGTAGCCCTTATTACCAGAGATACGGCGATGTCAAACGTCAAAATAAACACTATTATTTTTTCCCGCCAGAATCAAATATGTTAAATCGATTTTGTAATCGATGCATAATATACTGGCTGGATCGAATTAAAGGCAAAAGGCGCCTATTTTTTTATTTAGACTGCGAATCGTTTTGTTTTTTTAATCGATATCTTAGTGCAAATGCAAAGTCGTACTAAGTACCATTTTAAATTTGTGAATTTAGCACGTTAGTGCACAACGGAATAAAGTGGAAATTTCATTGGCATAAGAAATATTAGTACCTACAAAGAAGTAGAGTATCGAAATATGCCTTTGTCTTGTTTATCAAATATTTTCTATTGGTATATTAGATTTGTTCCTTATTGTGATAATCACAAAGGTGACATTGCTGCGTGCTGTAAATATTGTTCGAAGACGATGATCACCGTATGTTGTTCGCCTATAAAAAAGCTCTCTTTCACTGCAGACGAAAATGTACCCAAATTTATTTTAAGTTTGTATTGTTCAGTAGTGTCATAAACAAACAGAAATTAAACTTAAGTACATATTTGTCACTACTGACGAAAGTGCACAAAAAATACATAACTGTGTTTTTAGGAAATTAGTTGAAATGTGCCGGGATCCATTAAATCTATGTAAATATGATATGTTTAATGCTGTCATAAATTTGATAATAAATAAAATCCCACCAATATTATAAGCGAAAAAATTTTAGAGGGTTTTTGAAAGTTGCAATAGAGTATTAAATTTAGTAAATTGGAAGTTGTATTTATGCAATGTGATTTAAAAATGTCGATAGCGTGATGTAAAACATTTGCAATTAATGCAAACTTCATACGTTTCAAATACTTTAAACGTGTACTAGTACGTGATTTCCCGTTTAAGAAGCATATTACGGTAAATTTAAGTTGATTAATTCCAACAGTTATTAATAATGTTCAAAAATCCAAAAAATATTTTAATTCAGGTACACTGGCGCCATCTATTTGCTTAGATATGAAGTAAGTGAATATGCCACGACAAATTCATGGTTTTATGGCAATATTTTGCTAATCAGCAGAACTTATTTTAAATAAAATTGTGCCACATTTAATACGTTTATCGGAAGAAATGGGCACAAAGGCATAAAAGGTACATTTTCCCGTTCATATTATGTTTATTACACTGCCATCTATATATTACACGTAGAACTACTTAAGAGCTGTAGGTATCTAACTGTTTCGTTCTAAGGAAACATACTAAGCCGCGAAGTCTTCTAGATTTGTTTGATGGCGCTGTTAACAGTTTAGTAGGTTTTGTCAAACAAAATCTATGAAATGAAATGGGTAACCTAATGGTATAAATTGAATATACTGAAAAATTAATCACAGCCAGTTACTTAAAAACTGAATTACATATAAAAAAAACCCAAACACAAGTCTTATTATAATAACCCGTATTTCGCCATTCTTGGTGCAAAAGAGCCCAGAACACTAGCGGCATTTCCATGCTGGATGGCTACGGACAACCTTGGATCGGGCTCCTCTCCCTTTTGTCTGAGTCGACGGCTTATGTCATGCAGAACAATTTGGGTTCCCCCAAAGCAGCCCGCAGTCTCCACTACCAAAGGTATGAACATGTATTGTATCCATGTCCTACAGATCTAAGTTGGTTATCCACGAATGTCATCTGATAATGTTAATGCTATAAGTTCATGAAAAGACAAGTTGCATGGATAGCGCGACGGTGATTGCTGTCAAATGTGAGTAACTGTATAGAATTATCAGAAATTTACACACAAATGTAACAATGTGTTGGCCTATTACGTAAGTATCCCGCTATCCGTTTGGGATCTTATCTTAGAAGGGAGCGCACACTAATGCCGCTTCGCCGCCGCTAAAGTTTCAGCAGAGGGCTCCTGCCACGTGGGAAGTGCGAGTAATATGGGTAGTCGAAAATGTGCTGACGCATGTAGCATCTCACACCAAACACCGCCCCGTCTCCCATAGCACCAGCGTCACTCCATCTTGCTATCACTGCGCCTAAACTCAGTGGCTCCAGAACGGAATGAACAGCCGCTGACTGACAGACCGCAGGACAATATCATTGAGGCTATAGTGACAGATACGCGGAATCCAACCACTACAAAGAAGGCAACTCAATGTATAATATGGCTAAGCTTAGATTTTTTCGTATGATTACTATACTAAAAAGGCTAAAAATTACTGAATATGCACAACTTGATGGATTAGGATGGCACTTATTACAGTTCTATCTATATGCCACTAATCGAACTAGGTATCGCCTATATCCTCCTTAAATTGATTTGATTAAAATTATTTTAACTTTGCGCAAAAACATTCTTAGATCATGTCGTTAGATTTAGATACATTTTACTTGGCATCTATTTTATTTTTGTTGTCAAGCAAACTGATGTTGCGTTAGTGAAGCAGTCACAAAACCAGAGCACGGTTTCTTCAATTAAATTTTGGACAAATTTCCATGCTATGCTAAATTGTAAAGATGAACTCTTATCTGTTACCATTTCAAAGTAAATTAAAAACGCTGAACGGATTAAGGTGAAATTTGGTATAGGGATGTTTTGACTCCTAGGAAAGGACAGGATAGTTTTTGTTACGGAAATCATCCTATATAGAGGTGCAAAGCGGAAAGAAAGCAAGTGAAATAGTCAATTCAATACTGTGCATTGCACTTTTTTACAGTAGTTTTGTTTTTATCTTATGTTGAGTAGGTACATGCGAATAAAGGCCTATGCCGAACCTATCATAGGATCGTCCTTGGATAAGACATATATACTTACCTACTACCTAATGAAAGTTTATATGCGCGACGTAATTATTTTGGTATCCTCGCAATGTTTTTCTTCACTGGGAAGTAAGTTGTAATCAGGTATCGAATGGCATTCCATGGGTTAAATTCAGTGAGCTTAAGACATTGTTTTAAACTGTGATCAAAAACACTCGGCCTTGATTACTTATTTAATTAAAAGATACGAGTAATTTATGTAAACTTGGACGTACTTTTTACCATATCTACAAAGTATTCCAACCACTGAAAGATTAATATGTGGTAGATACAAAGAGACATACAGCTGTACAAAAATGCTGCTGATTCGATTAAATGCGTAATCGGTATCGTATTGTGATAAGCAGAAAAAATTAACAAAAAATGTTTGTCAAAAAAACATTCAGTCCTATTTTTTCTAAATCAGATTACAATATTGATCACCAGCATTTTTGGTATATCCTGAATTATTAACGAGAAAAAATAATAACAGGTTACTGTAGTTGCAAGTTAGTTATTTGTTTTATACGGCCCCGGAATTTAATTAGCAATTTACAGTTCAAGTCAATTTGGTCTTTAATACTTATGCTAATAAAAATACACTACCAAACATTATAATACTACGCAGACGAAGTCGCGGGTAACAGCTAGTCACTAATAATGGTAACTTTGTAACTTTACTGTTAGAAATAAAACTGAAAAGGACCAATTCCCTTAAAAATACAAATAGCTCTTAAATGCTACAATTAACTTTTTTTTTACTAGTATAAATCTATCTTTCGCTCGACTAATATTTTGTGTAGCCGCCATCAGCTGCTTTTACGGCTGCTAAGCGAGTTTTCATTGAACTCACGAGGTTTTAAGAATAGTTCCCCCTAGCCTCCGTAGTATTAGTGTAGTAGTATTTGTTGATGAATATGTCCGCGTAAACTATTATTGCTTTTTCAACCGACTTCAATATTTCTAAAGGAGGAGGTTCTCAAATCGTCTGTTAAGTTATTGCATAGCTTCTATGGCGGGCCTTGAGCGCGGGGACCGAATCCAGAAATTCTGTAACGAAAAAACCTCACGCTCCCCACTCCGACGGACACGGAGGTGTGGCTTGAAGGCCGTGCATCGTCTAACGTCGTTAACGTCGTTTCAGTTCGGCAGTCTTCGACACGGCGTTGTCGACACCGCGTTGTGTGCTTGTTTATTTATTTAATAATAGAAAAAATTGTTTTCTTATCGGTCACCACGCTCAAAAAGTGTAACTTGAATTAATATCAAAGAAAAAGAAATACTGCATGAATAAAATAAATAAATAATTATAATTGCATAAGTTGATACAAAATGATATGCAATAGCTTTACCGTGGCAGTCCCCGAGTGCCACACGTATTTTTTTTTATACAAGGCACTATCTGACAAAAGCTTTGACAACTGTCAGCGTCATTTTGAATTTTTCTTCAAGAAAAAGGAAAATAAGTTGTAGATAGGCATCAAATGACATTCTGTAAAACTCAGTCAACGTGACCGTGATCAGAAACACTTGGCCTGTACTGCTTATTTATAAAGAAGATAATTTAATTTTGTAAACATTGCCCAGCAGTGGCACACTATTAGAAAATATATAATTTAAAAAAATTCTAAGTATTAGGTACCTACCATACCTACAGCGTATTCACTTAAAGATGCGGTAGATTAGATATAAATACATACAGGGTGTAACTAAAATGCTGGTGGTCCGTTTAAGGGCATAATTAGTGTCATATTTTCTTTAAGAAAAAAATAGAAAAAAAAAATGTTTGGGGATGAAACAAAAATATGAAGGGATGATCTATTGAGACGAGTTATTTCATGCTTATTTTCATTCGTATTTATTTCCTACCAAGACCAAAATACTGATAACACTTAAAAGTATCACATATTTGGTACGAGCTGGATTATGAGAGAGAAATAATGAATAACAGGTTAATGTAAATGCAAGTAGCAGTTCATATTTCAAGTAGATATTTTATACTTACGCTAATCAAAATACACTACCGAAAATTATAATTCAACGCAGACGAAGTCGCGGGCAAAAGCTAATACTTACATAATAAATATGACATTGATTGTTTTTAATTAGTTGATGTTTACGTCAAAACGTAATCAAGTTTTTTTTTTCATATTTGTACATTACGCCCTTTTGTCAATAAAACCAAATACTTACAGAAAATTGACTTATAGGACGACTCTTAAAAAATGGTGTTTCAATTGGCGCAAAGGACATTACTATCTCCGTAACTAGCATTGTCTCATTAAGCCACACATAGCAAGTGTAAGAGCTCTCGAAAATAAGAATTAGTCACAAACATGCATAGTATAATGTACAGAAACAAAAAGATACGATTTTTTTTTCCAAAAAAAAAAAGGTTTTCGGCTCTCCTCTAAAATAACGATTTAATTTTGTCCTTTACGCCAAATGAGATAACAGTAGTCGATGAACATCACCAATCAAAATAATTCAGCTGGATAACACGATAATTTGATAAGACAGGAGTGCGATTCAACGTGCCCAAACTGACACATGGATGTGAATATCCGCGGATATTGTCATATATAAATAATAATGATTTTAGATAATGTAATAATTAATTCACATTTGTGTTGCAAATTTTTATAATTGAATTTTCTGGTATTTTTTATATATTTCTTCTGTTAAAGGATATGTTTATGGGTCAGATGGCCTGAAATAAAGGTTTATTCAATTTAATTTAGTTTGAGGTTAGGTCGATCTTACACAGGTCAGATTGTCCCCAAATATAATTGACTGATGGAACCCTCAAAATTGCCACGATATTGCAATCTAATAGTAGTCCATCCATTGCCTCAATTCTGTGTATCCATTAAATGGGTTGAGTGGGGATTGCGAGTGTGGTCATGAATGGGGAAAAGAGGAAAGGTAGAGGGGTGACTTGGTATTTTAGACCTGTTGTCATATTGTTACAAAAATTCTTTATTCTCTTGGCAAGTCAACCTATTGTAATATTGTGTTAATTCTAGCAATTGTCCCATCACTCAGTTCCTATCCTGCCACTCCCACTATTTGAGTTTGGAATTTCGTATTATTTTGTGGTTATCTTAAAATCTATGAAATCACAGATTATCATTGAAAGACTGAAATTCGTACACCCAGAACACTTTATAAGTAGGTATATAAATTAAGGATGACAGACACTAGGACGGGACGGGGCGGGATGGGACGATCTGTCAATTTCTATAGTTAGAATCAAGTGATAGCACGGAGCCCTCGGATGTCACGTAACGTTTTCTATAGAAACTTATAGACCGTCCCGTCCCGCTCCGTTCTAGTGTGAGTCATCCCTTAAAGTGCTACATATAAATCACAACTTTCATTGAGGTTTGAACTTCGAACTCGTCCCAACTCACCCCATTTTACGGTTTACACTCCATTCTATTAAATTTTCCGTTCTTAAAGCGTTGTTTATAATGTAGCAACCTGAAGTTATTTGTAAGTCGTTATTCGCATTGTCAATGACAAAAAAATTAAACATGTTAACTGTTCAAACCATTTTTTTTTCGTTATTCATATCAAAATAGCAATGTTTTTTTAAATTAAATAATAACAATTATCATGAACTCTTTATCAGGTTATAGGCCGTCTAGACTTTCTGTCTCTAGAGTCCCAGTTCTCTTTTAGAGTTTTGACTAAACTAAGTTTGCATATTATAAATTGAAAGAGATGTCATATACTACCTACAGAAAAAGTGACCAAGGCCCCCAGTGCCCAGGGCTGGGATCAAACCAGCGACCTCCTGCTTTCGCGGCAGACGCCCGAACCACTAGGCCACCTAAGCTGACCACAGCGACCTGAGTCCGAAATTTCCTAAGTACCTATATGCAATCCTTTTTTTTTTTGAAACGCTTAAGTGGCGGGACAGCAGTAGACGTAAGTCTAAGCCGTGAGATGGCGTGAACGCGCACCTTAAGCGTTTCAAAAATAAGAAAGGATTGCATATACTTCGGAAATTTCGGACTCTGGTCGCTGTGGTCGGGTGGCCTAGTAGTTAGGGCGTCTGCCGCGACAGCAGGAGGTCACTGGTTTGATCCCAGCCCTGGGCACTAGGGCCTTGGTCACTTTTTCTGTAGTATATGACATCTCTTTCAATTTATATATAATAGTATGACTACTTAAAAACATGAATCAAAACATTTATTATATTTAATAAATTATTTAATTCATGCTTTACAATTGAAAGTTTGCATAGATTTTGTTAGCACAGACTGTAAAAGTGTTATGCAAACGTCATAATTTTATAAACGCGCAAGCAAACTGCGCAAGAGTTATTTTAAACGTCTAAACAAAATGTCAACGTCTAAACGTTTAAAATAACTCTTGCGCAGTCTGTAAGATCAACATCGATGCATACTTCGCTTGGTCGGACTCAAGCACCCATCTCTTTCATTATGTACTACTTTCTGTGAGACTAGGTCGAATTGTGCCATAATATTTATTTATTTATATTGGACGGTGTCGTCTTCCGTCAAGACGTCACAGTTTCCGTCACCAGAATATGGGTGACTTAATCTATGTCCCGTAGTACTAATGAGAGTGGTAGTCCTCCCTTTATGTTCTGGACGATGAAGGAGGCGGGGTCGGCGCGCGGCGCCCGCGTGCCGGCAGAGGGCGCCACCGAGCACCGCCGCAGCAGCGCCGCCAGCCCCGCCAGCGACTGCATCAGCCCCAACCGCTCGCCTGCAACATAATAACAACACAACTCATAGTAGTCCATGCAATGGTGATATAATAAGAACCAATTATGAGCTGTTGGATACGCTAGTTTTTCTACGACAGCTAAAATACCGAAAAAAGGAAAATCTCGAAAGGTGGCAGAATGTGGAAAACGTTTGCCAACTACAGAAACAAAAACAATAGAGTTCATATATTGTATGAAAATCCATTAGAGCATCGCTTTATGGTTGTCTTATGAAATACCACAGACAACGTTATAATACTTATAATGTGCACTTTTTTAATATCGTTAATATCTATATACCTAGATGCGACGGATTGCCTAAACGCATATGGCCGACCGGTTTTGACGACCGGTTGACGTAGTTGGTAGTGACCCTGCCTGCTAAGCCGATGGTCCTGGGTTCGAATCCCGGTAAGGGCATTTATTTGTGTGATGAACACAGATATTTGTTCCTGAGTCATGGATGTTTTCTATGTATTTATGTATTTGTATATTATATATATCGTTGTCTGAGTACCCGTAACACAAGCCTTCTTGAGCTTACTGCGGGACTGAGTCAATTTGTGTAAGAATGTCCTATAATATTTATTTATTATTTATTTATTTATATGGCTGGCTTTTTAATCCAAAAATCGCGTATTTAAAGTATTTAAACCCCTGCTCTCCAATGATATTTTTGGAACTAATGTACGAAATATCATTTGATATTTACCATTTGATTTACGGTGAATGAAGACACCGCGAGGAAACCGGACTAACCCCAATAAAACCTAGTTTACGCTCTGGGTTTGAAGATCTGATGCTAGTCGCTTTCGTAAAACTAGCGCCTACGCGAAATCTTGGCACTAGTCGCCAATGCAGACCCTCCCTGAGCAGTGGCATAACCCATAAAAATAGTAGAAAGAAGATAATTTTTAAGAAAAAAAAACCGACTTCATTTGGTTCCCGGTAAAAGTGAAATTAAGAATTTGTTTGAGTTAGCCAGTTTACTTCACAAATATCCAATACACCGCACGTGTACTATTGAAAATTGAGGAGCTTTCTTAATGTCTAGGGCTTCCATCATTACATTTGAAGTATAATCAAACGGAACTCCCTTGTAGACCTTTAAACAAACAAAATAACAATGTGTTAAATTTGATGACAGACTGTAAATTAACGAGCATATTCATTATGCCATCCCTGATTATCAACATCAAGTCCACTCCAGCAAAATGATGGCCACAGTAAGAAAATGCCTAAGCTAATTATGAACACCCTCTAATCACAATTAACCTGCCGTTCAAATTGGAGGAGTTCTCTGAATTCTTCTAGAACTCCATCATCAGAATATAAATCAAATCAAAAAGATGAATGTCACAACCAGGATAATAAGTAGAGCTAGGTTTATTAACCAGTTCCACTTTGCGATCCCTGGTCTTCATCATCAGATCAAGTTCATCAAAATTTTGGCTCCGCCAAAACACTGTTTTAGTTACTTACGGAAACCCTCAAATCAGAATGCATGTGCCGTTAAAATTTGAGGAGTTCTCTCAATCCCTCATGAAGCCCATCATCAAAATAGAACTATAATCAAATAGGACTATCTTGAAGGTATTTCTTTACAAAGAAAAGATGAATGTCTCAAATCGGATGATAGAGCTGGTAATTAACAAGCAGTTCCACTTTGCCATCCCTGGTCTTCATCATCAGGTCCACTCCACCAAATTGATGATGTTCGTAAAGAAATGCTCGAGTGTATTAAAGAAGGTCGTACATTTGAAAATCCTCACCAATTTTTAAATTTATTCGGCCATTGTAGAATTCACTGCCGCAAGGACATGGGCTGCCATGTTAGCTTAAGGCCGTCCCCTATGCCAATGACCTCGGCGATTTGAGCTTTCTTCCCCTCCCGCTTACATTCCTCACCGGTTATACAATACGTCAATAAGCATAAGTTCCCACCTAGGAAGAGCTCCTTGTACTAGGACGCAACCCTATAAACTACTAGTGCCATCTTACACGACTGGCCCCCGTCGCCCGCGCAGGCATCTCGAGCCGGCGTTTTCGGAAAAATGCGTGTAATAGCTTTTTCTCGAAAAGTACAAAACCTAGCCAAAAATCAGTAGATGCGTTTAAAGTTAACATAAATATATACTGCTTGTCTTAGTTTCTTGTACTTACAGCGCATAATAAGGGAGTAGATACAGATTTAAGGTAGAAAAAAGGGTTTACGGTTTTTTTTTCTATTGATGTATTATGTTTTTCGACAATTTAGTAGAACCAAATGTAGACCAAATACCTAGCTACATTATATATATTTTTCAAGCTTGGAGCTGAACAAAGCCTATTCACTTTAAAAACAGTGAAATATCAGTGAAACAGCCGGGTAGCCCCTTAACCTTTTTACCAATTTTCTCTGGCATATCGTTAGCAAATGTTTCCACTTACAAGGAAAAGGAGGTCAAACACAAAACGATGATCGGAATCTTTCCAATGGACCTTTCAAAAGTTAAAGGCTATGAAGGTTTGTTTTCTTATTGAACACTAATTATCCACATTAAATAGTACTCCTTTTATACTGGATTGTATGATTATGCAAGAGTGATATAATATAAGGGTTTTTAAAACTTGAAGGTCGCCGTTGAAAGACCCGAGAGTTTTAAGAACCAATTATGAACTGTTGCAATTGTTCTTCTGTGACAGCTAAAATAGCGAAAAATGCAAGGTGGCAGAATGTGGAAGTGGAGCCGGACATGCCTTTAATTGGTACTTAAAATTGTCAGGTCTATAGCGGTCACTCGAATTTTATGAACCCTTATATTATCACTGTTGCATAAATTTATCGCTTACCTATGCATGCGCGTGGTCCCTCTCCAAAAGGCAGATACACATGATTAAGTACGCCGGTTGCCCCATCGCTGAACCGCTCTGGGCGGAACTGTTCCGGCACATCGAAGTACTGCTCATCATTGTGCAGCCCCTGCACGGAGACCAGCACGTACACGCCGCCGTCTATGGTGACGTCAGTGCCGGGAAACGTGTACGGCCGCACGCATTGGCGGATGAGGAAACCAAGAGACGGAAACATTCGCATCCCCTCTCTGAAAGAGATGAAGATAAGCTCAGTTTACACTAATTTATACACTAGAGTCCAACTATGCTAAGTTTCCTAGATTTTGATAACACTGTGAAAGTTTGACGTTTAAAATAACACTTCAAAGTTTGACAGTCCATTTCCTTGAATTTGACCTGGTTTGACTCTAATCACTTTCAACCTCATAGATAAGTTATATCATAAAGCTAATATTACATCGTATACTACAACTCCATTTATCATTGTTAACTAACTTAAAACACATGTGAAGATACTTCATCTCTTTGACAGCATCGTAGCAAAGTTTTCCGTCGTGTCGAGCGAGAACTTCATCGATCTCTTTCTGGCATTTGGTCTGTGCTTTGGGATTCATAGCGAGCTGATGCAGCGTGTAGCTGGTCGCCGACGACGACGTCTCGAACCCCGCCGCGAAGAACACTAAAACCTGCGCTACCATCAGCAGCTCGTCTAGTTCCAGCTTCACCGTCTGTGGTGTCCCGTCAGGGTTCCTCTTCTCCAATGACTCGCCAACTATCACTCCTTTCGCTTTCAACTCAAAAAGCAAATCTATGAAGTCATTTCTTCCCGAAGGCTTATAATTCCGTTCCTCCATAATACCTTTCACTAAAGCTACCACGTCTCTCTCTATGTCATGTGATATCATGTGAATATGTTTGAAAGTTTCCGGAAAAGTCCACTTTAATACCAAGGTTAAAGCGTGTCTTATCGTTACAGTGAATATGCGCTTGCCTAGATCTCTGAAGTGGGAATCGTCGTCATTGATGGAGTCTGTGTCGATTCCGAAGCCGCACGCGCCGATGAAGTCGGTGGTGTAGCGCGCCATGAGGTCGCGCACGTCCACCTCCACGCCGCGCTCCGCAGAGGCGGCGGCGGTGCGCTGCAGCCGCTCGGTCTTCTCCACGATCAGAGGGAACATCGCCTTCAGCTTGCCCGACGTGAAGGCGGGCGTCATCCGCTGCCGCAGCAGCTTCCACAGATCACCGTCAGCGAAGAATAAGTTCTTCAGCATTGGCTCTATCACAGTCTTGTGGGTATTTAGCGCTCTCGGATAAAAGTCCTGGAAGTCTGTCACTAGAACATGCTTCACGAGCTCAGGGTCTCTGACGAGGAGAGAAATTGCGCTACCGGCATAGTAACCAACTAACTTGTCCTCCGGATACTTCTTGTACAGTTCCTCGAGGTACTGGGAGAGGCTGACTTTTTGGAAAAATATGCGCCGTACGGAACCAATAAACGGCAGCGGTTTTTCGAATTTAACCCCTTTTTTCGACCAATATTTGTGTTGAAGTGTACCCAACAAATATAGACTGCCTATTAACAATATTAACACTATAAGAAATATCATTTTGTAAGTATTTAAAGACAGGAACTTGCTCGTAACACACATAAAAACACACTGATGTTAGATCACTTTGGTATACTCGTATCATAACCAGAGGACGGCGGGGGTGAGCTATTTTCCTTATAACATGACGTACGCCGTGTCAAATTATAAGGAAAATAGTTCACCCCCGCCGATGATTCACCGCTCATAACCTGTAGGTACAGGTTATTTGACCTCTGTCGGAGGCGGCAGCTCACGGACTAGTTTTCTACCTGTGAACTTGCCACATTTCGAGTTTATTTTTTATTCAAGAATTTGTAAAAGCTATTGTATTTTATTCGTTTCGTCAAGTCTGTCCGTCCGTCCGTCTGTCTGCGGCTTAGCTCAGTGACCGTTAGTAGTAGAAAGCTGTTACTTGGTATGAATATACATACCAATCATGCCGACAAAGTGGTAAAATAAAAAGTAGCAAGCTTTTATTTTATTTATTTTATTTTTGTTGTTTAATGTGTAATATGGCGGCGTATTATGCTGTGAACTGATTAAGAAGTGTGCAGATAATGAAGAATTCATCTTGAAACACGCTGATTTGTTAGATAATTTTCACAAAAGCATATTTTCCGAGTAGCGAATTTTCACATCGCATTTTATCACGATCGCAAATTTCATTAATCGTCTATTTTAATGCAGCGATTTTTCATGTAGCATTTTTCAATGCTCGTAGGTATATTTTACCAGTTGATCAGTATATCACAAGCAAATATTTCCAGTAGCTTTTTTTTCGAAACTTTAATTGCCATACCGTAAAACCACCCAACTATAGTCCATTACTACAACTATGCTCCAGCGTAATTAAACATCAATACCAATAAGTTATTTTATATTTTGCGTGAGCTTATTTTACAATTTACCTTTGTTTTGCCATAGAACTGAGTCTTTCAAATAATAGTCACATCAAAACATAGATATTAGAGTGATTTTGGACCATAGTTGGGAGGTTCTGGACCATAGTTGGGTGGTTTTACGGCACTGATTTTTTTTATATTCGCGTTAATTTTTATTTGTATAATTGGCGGTTCTACATAGGATATTGCATAATTTGCGTATGTATGGTGATCCAGCAAAGTTATCTGTGTTAAAACATTCGCTACGCTCAGGATTCTATTTTCAAAACATTCTTTTCGCAGGTGGTTTGGATTCCTTTCGCTTACTCTTGTCCCAGTCTTGTACCTACTCGCCGGTAAAACACAAGTTTGCACCATTGTATATAAGTTTACACCTACAAGTTTAAGTGAGAGACGAATATCGCTATTTCAATCTTTCATATAACTGCGTCCCTTCTTGCCGCAAAGCAACTTGCTGGTGTAAACTTTGCATAACAAATAATTGTTCTCTGCTCAAATACCTTCACGTGCATAGTTAGGTATCTACGCTATTTTAAG
The DNA here is from genome assembly GCA_949128165.1 of Lathronympha strigana. Lineage (NCBI taxonomy): Eukaryota > Metazoa > Arthropoda > Insecta > Lepidoptera > Tortricidae > Lathronympha > Lathronympha strigana. Next base: position 6,264,011 of record OX421926.1, on the reverse strand, counting down.
GATTATGAAGAAGAGGTACCTACTACCTAATACGCCTTTTTGCTGATATGTAACACTTCACTACTTACTTATGTGACACGAGACTGAGACACGAGTAAGCGAAAGGAATCCAAACCACCTGCGAAAATAATGTTTTGAAAATAGAATCCTGAGCGTAGCGAGTGTTTTAACACAGATAACTTTGCTGGATCACACATACATACGCAAATAATGCGATGTAGAACCGCCAATTATACAAATAAAAATTAACGCGAATATAAAAAAAATAAAGTTTCGAAAAAAAAAGCTACTGGAAATATTTGCTTGTGATATACTGATCAACTGGTAAAATATACATTGAAAAACGCTACATGAAAAATCGCCGCATTAAAACAAGGCGATTAATGAAATTTGCGATCGTGATAAAATGCGATATGAAAATTCGCTACTCGGAAAATATGCTTTTGTAAAAATTATCTAACAAATCCGAAAAACGATGACAATTTTACTGACGACCTATTATTACACTTAAATTATCAGCAATAATCCAATGGAGATTAATTTGAGAATTATGGTAACAGATACCATGTCGACGATTACCCTAGACTCTAAATTGGGCATGGTTCACAGTGACTTAGCGGATATCTACACTAAACTGAGCACAACGAAGCAAGAGATTTTTGGCAAAATTAATCAAAAAAGAAACTTAGCCATTGAAAAAACAAAGCATGAGTTTACGGCCACCATTGACTTCCTCGACCAGCAAAATTTCAAGCTCCAAAGCCGACCCCTCCTTGGATTTGTTTTATTCTAGACGAGATGTCACCACCGTTATAAGTTATTTTGATCAATAAACGGTGTCGCCATCTAGTCCAAAATTCGTATACTCAAACAGGTCTTATGACGCGCTAATAGTTTTTTTGCTTGGTCAGTAGATGACAGCAATTAAAGTTTGTGAATCTTTTATTTAAACCGTCGATAGATGGTAATTAAATCAATCAATGCTATCTTAAGTTCGTTATACAGAAGGCCTAGTATAAAAATTGTACGACATTAACTCCTCGACCGCGTTAGCGTATCGGGAGTTCAAATTATGTTTGCCGTTTATTTAAATCATCCGGCAACTTTCATATTTTGACCCCTGGATACGCTAACGCGGTCGAGGAGTTAATGTCGTACAACTTTTATACTAGGCCTTCAGCATGGGTATTTGATACGCGCGAATATTTTAATGACGATTACTATTGGACCTAGGGAATATTTACATGAATTTCTTTAGGAAATTAAGATGTTTTTTTTCATACATAACAATTCAGCATACAATGTATTGCATCCACATAACTTAACGTAGCTATCTAAAATTCTAAACGTCATACGTGTATCATGTCAGTGTCATTTATCATGTCAAACAAAGTTGGACGACATACATTGCAGCTCTGTCGCACCTTAGAAAAATCATTACACCTAATTAATAACACAATTTAACGAAATTATTATCCCATACGATTCATATGAACAGGTACTATAGCTGGATTAATTATTCGCCCGTATCAAATAACCACGCTGTATATAATACACTAGCTGTTACCCGCAACTTCGTTCGCATTAACAGTTGAACTTTTAGTAGGTACCTTTAAGTTAGTGCATGAAAAGCACGGATTGCCTTAAAAAAAATTGCGATTTTAAATGAGCTAAGCAGCTCACTACGAAAAGTATAATATGTTATTAACTGTGTTCAAAATTTATTAAGATGCGATTAGCCGATTTGCAAAATATGGTAACATAATTAAGCTAGCTTTGCTGTGCAAAGATAACTCTTCAAGTTAACACAAACAAATGGACAATGGATCGCTTGTACAATGGATTGTGCTCTGAGGAATTGTTTGATATGATGCCAACGGCTGCATTCTACCACCGCATCGCTCGCCGTCGGCAGGGTGTTCACCAGCATACCCTGGGGCCTAAATGGTCTCGTACCGTGCGGTTTACATTGAGCGCCGGGAACCCGCTAGGCGATTTCTTTGTGGGTGGTCGCTTTCAGCTACAAAGCGGGAAAACCACGGAATCGGCTACGAGCGTAGCGTGTAGCACTCGCTGGCACTCAATGTGTTAAGAGGACCTTCTTCCCGCGGACCCTCCGGCTGTGGAAAGCGTTCTGCTGCCCTGTCTGCTACGCTGTCTGCGCTTGCATTCTAAATTCCAACTCGTGACCTGGGCAGCATTTTTTGTTAATAATATTTATTGTATGCCAAAATCGTCCTATAAATGTCAGACTTTCCGGTGGCGAATGCACTAGTCCCAAAACGCACTATTAGTCAATACACTCTAATTTCGAAAGCCCCTCGTTTCACTTACGGCGGTACACACTTCTTTGTATAATATTATTGTTTTTCTTCTGTACTTTGTCCGTAAAAATGTGGTGTACCTTTTGTGTGTTTGATTTTCCATGAGGCGACCATAGTCACCATTATCATTATCCTTCTTCTTCTTTTATAAACAATGGCATGCCCGTGAGTTAGACAATTTTTGCCAGTGTCTATTATTAATAATATTTAGAATTCGCTTTGAAAATAAATGGTTATCAATATTTCAATATAATCATCTCATGTAAGTAAATCTATTTAGTGGGCAGGTGACACTGACATTCATATGGTCGCGTTCATGGATAACGAGCAAAAATTGTGTTCCGTGTTAGTGTATGTACCTAAATTGTAAATTTCCTATTCTTTGTATTTTCTTTTCTGTTATTGTTATATTTTCTATGTAAGTGTAAAAAAAAATATGTTCCTAATGTTATTCGTAACTTTTTGTGTTATCTGTCGTGGCATCACTGAATGGGCCTTACGGAAGACCAGCGCCGGCTTTTAAGGCGGCAATATGCTGAGTTGGGTCCATTTTGTGATGCACACACAACTTACTTTTTTATATTGTTTTGTCTTTATGTCTGTTTATTGTGATCGTCACAAATAAATTTATTTATTTATTTATTTCTTTCTTTCTTTCTTTCTTTCATAAGAAACTAGGCCCAAAACACCATATTTCCAAAAAGGCTAATTCTCGATTTACACGAGAATCATTGAGGATTACTCCCAAAATACACCTTTCCCAAAATACCCTAAGTTGTGTTCACCTGCAGGTGGCGTAATACTCTATTCTCATAATGCATAGTTCTCAAACACTCTAGTTCCAAAATACCCTATTTTTTATTTTATTTTGGAATGTCTCTTTGTGATTGCTTTCAGCCGTAGCCGTTATTTCAGGTTTAATTGAAATATTATTTTGAGCTATACAGGTTGTAATCGTTAAGTGTAGTCAGGCGATAGTTCCGTGAATATAACAAAAATCAGAAAATTTCAAATTTATATCGAGAGTGCGTTACCCAATGAGTAAAAATCCAGTACAGCTAGTACTAGTAGTAGTAGTTTGCGTAGTCGTTCCAGTGCAGCTACTTTGACGAGATCATCGGTCTTGGCCTGCAAGTCTTCACGCGATTTGGAGAGTAGGCATAGTTTGCCTTTGTGCAACACCCTGCACGAAGATCCTTCGTATAGGGCTCTGATAATTCCTATTATTTTCTCAGGGAATCCACGCCAGATGCTAGTCCATTTCACACGATAAAAAACATCATTGCACTGCTCCAGTATTAGTCTGCTCTAGTAATTAGAATCCTCCCTGTTCTTCACTGAGGTTTTGGTCTACTAGTACCTATATAGTCGGCCTAATTCCATCAGCTTTGAAAGCGGCACAAACACGTTTGAATATTTTTGCTTGGGTTTCATGCGAGTGTTTCACTTTATCGGCACATATAATTTGATAAATGTGCTTACCATCGACTTAAAATTTATTGTAGATATATATATATCTACTATTGTCGTATTGTCTAGTATTGTCAGTGCATCTTCCTCGCACTTGGTGGAAGCAGGATGCAACTGTAGATGACGTGTCAAAATCTATCCTTCGCAAACTATATCAACACATGGTAGAGACAAAAGTATCATTTTCAATGAGTATTAGGGCCATTTTATTTAAAGTTGTACCCACCAAAAATTTTGTGGTTTCAAATTATTCGTTTAGAAAATGATAAAAGCTGTGTAGATGGATTAAGCTTTTAATGAATTTTCATGAAACTTAATTGGTATACTGTATTATCTAATAGAAATGAAGAAAATTAGTTATTTAAAACAGTTATTAATGTCATTTTACTGATTGGGTAACGCACTTTCAATATAAATTTGAAATTTTCTGATATTTGTTATATTTACGGAACTATCGCCTGACTACACTTAACGATTACACCCTGTATAGCTCAAAATAATATTTCAATTAAACCTGAAATAACGGCTACGACTGAAAGCAATCACAAAGAGACATTCCAAAATAAAATAAAAAATAGGGTATTTTGGAACTCGAGTGTTTTGAGAACTATGCATTATGAGAATAGAGTATTACGCCACTGCAGGTGAACACAACTTAGGGTATTTTGGGAAAGGCGTATTTTGGGAGTAGTCCTCAATGGTTCTCGTGTAAATCGAGAATGAGCCTTTTTGGATATATGGTGTTTTGGGCCTAGTTTCTTGTGAGACGAGGGGCTTTCGAAATTAGAGTGTATTGACTAATAGTGCGTTTTGGGACTAGTGCATTCGCCACCGGAAAGGTCAAGGACAGTGACGTTTATGCACTATATAAAAAAAAGCTTATAATGCGACAGAAATTTTTTGTCAGAAAGCGGTTAAAAACCAGGTACTCGGTTTTAAGCTCAACATTTCGGGTAAAAACCGGATTTGGATTTCGGGTGGTTTTTACAAACCCTTAGATACACTAACGAAAATTCTAATTCAACGCAGACGAAGTCGCGGGCAAAAGCTAGTCATAAATAACTATTCTCTCAAGAATAATTTAATTTTAAGTTTTTATAGTAGTATATGTTCACGCATATAAAGGAAATATAATCACCAAATATTTACATTTTGGTCAATAAAATAAAATAATTTCTTCACAATAGAAAAACATTGACATTCTATCACAGAAAAAAATCGAATCTCACGAAGAATCACGTGATGTAAATTCAAATAACGGCGGCGACGGCCAGCCAGCCAGGGACCGGAAAACCCCTCTTTAGGCTTAAGCCTATCGAGTTGGTTACCTAATCATATCTGTTACCCAATGATACTGTAACAGCAACATTCAGTAACCCAATACAAACGGTAAGCGAAATGTTGCTGTAACAGTAACCATAACCCGGTTAACTGCAAAACCCAATCCCGATAGGGTTTTTGTTTGGGGTTTTCTTTAGGTTACTGTTAACCTTATTATAACAAACGATTATACTCTTTACGTGTAAGTAAATTAGATTCAATATCTAATAACAGTAGAGGCTGGCATCGGCAAAGACAATTCCGTGTCAACAGTGAACGATAGAAATGTCGTAAAGGACATATAAAAACCTCGTACTTAGGACATTTGTATCTTGCACTGTTTTTTGGGTCCAACAGGTAGAATAACCCAGGTTTGTTTCATAGTTGTCACTTCAATCAATTTTGAACTATAAGCCGTTACACTAGAGTTGTATTAATAATAACAAGCGGTTTCTACGTCTTACACTTTCAAATTAAAGCGAAGACGGCAACGCGACGGCACGTGTTAATAATTTCTTATTTTTCTTCAAATACACAACAACCCGTTAGATTGAACTAGCTTATTTCATCAAATAAAATGTCATACCTTACAACTTCAATTCACGTTATAATAAATAAATATACTTCTATTAATTACGTGAATTTCTTAAGCTTTCGAAAATTAAAAGTGTAGTACTAAACAAAATTGCAATTAATGAAACTGCAACATCATTACGTTTGCTTGCATGTTGTGATTTAAAGTTATTCGTAGTGTTTATTTTGACGGATTTAACTTGTTCAACGAATTTAGTGAATATCTCTTACGAGTCTTACGACTAACGTCGGTTATTTTTTGTTAAGTTATTTAATCAAAACATTCAAAACCATTGTAGTAGGAACGAATAGGTCTAATACTGCACGTGCAATGATAATTAAACAACTTAGGTAGCCAAGTTTACAAGTCGGGCTCGCGTGTAATTTAGATCCGAGTATCCGTGGTACTCGTAGAAACAGATCTTAAATACACGCGGACCTAACCCATCCTTATCCGTTACCATAACGTTTTAGGGCATTTTCAAAAATAGGGTACCATTTTCATTTCTTTTTGAATATAGGAAGTTTTGGGTTTTTTGTAACCAGAATCACGATTACTATTGGAAACAAGAAAAATAGTGTCCCGTTTTTTTTTGTCAGCTTTGTAACGCATTTTTTTCATACATTTCGTATGGGCCGTTACAAACCTGACAAAAAATTTTTTTTATGGAAAATTGAGGACCCATTTTCTTCATTAAAAGGGTGCACTTTTTTCTGAAAATGCCCTTTAACGCATTTCAGTTAAGGTTCAGGTTCAGGTAAGGAACCTGTGTTGAGTTGTATGGCAGCGACTCAGTTTAGGCCCTAAACTGAATCACGTTAAGACGTCATGGTAAGGCCCCTTGGCGTGTAAAGTAACAGTGCATGATAATTAAAATAAAAAGTAGGGATACAAACAAAAAATTAGACATACTCGTAGTACATATTATGATCAATGTGAACAACAATCAAAATACAAAATATTCAGCAAAAACAATTCTACAACGATAGTAAAAAATAATATCGCACTTTTGTCTTAAATCTTCATAATAGGTAGGTCTTCCCATCACGGAACAATTGTGTTCCGGATCTTTGGGAGGCGTACGCGGAGCCGAAGCCAACACGCTGAGACCCTTTCGACAATTTAATGAAATGTAAGGGGTACACCGAGCGAATGATGCACCTGCCCGAGTTATGGGATGCAGAGGCAGCACCGCCAGGGTGTATAGACTATTGAGATTTAATGGAAACTAAAATATACTGGTCTATTAGGTGAAGGTGGTTGACTAAATACTGTATTATAGAGAATAAAATCAGACGTCTGCCTAACAAAATGGTAATAAATTTAATTTACGGCAAACGGTGACTCGCCCACATAAGATGGGCCCCCACAAAAAGCGACATCTAAGAGAGCTCGAGAGCAACACCAGTATGAGGGCTGGGGGTAGAGAGGTGTCACTAAACTTTGAACATATAGCCAACTCGCCACTTAAGTTTCCACATCTAGTAGTTAGGTAATTATTAGGATTAGCTTTTGGAGCCGACGTGCTCATATTAACAAAGGCTCGTTTATAAAACAAAAAAATGGCCTTGCACGTGCAGACTACGGACGGTATCGTTATAAAAATTATGGCAATTTAAAATGATAATATTGAAAGCAGCTCTAGAAATTCCTGCTTCAAAAACTTTACTTGCATTGTTTTTACTAATTACTCTCATGAGACAATGACATTTAAGTGCACAAAGATGAATACCGACCGAGTGCAGGCTTATTGTTATTGCCCTTATCGGTTCCACATAAACAATGAATCTCGGCAATGTCTAAGCCGCGATGCGTTATATTATCTTGGTCTGGTATTTTACATTAATATTCTTACAATTTACGTAATCCAGTCAAATTATTATTACACATATTTTGAGTTGATACTTTGTATCCCGATACCTATACCTACTAATTGGTGTCACGGTAAACACTTCCGCTTTTCTATGTTTTCTGTGTGTATGTACACGAATGCATAGAATGAGCAGAAATCTAGATCCTGGATGGCTTTATGGATCTAGGGTGCCATGAAACATTGCTATTAAAGTAATATAAATAGTTAAATACGGTATAAGAGGGCAAGCGTACTGTTGGCTAAAAAGCTATCTCAATGGACAGCGACAATGTGTAGAAGTTACAAAAATAGTTAAAAACCTTAACAAAACGTATAATTCGCCGTTCATCATTAACACATGCGGCGTGCCATCGGGTAGTATACTAGGGCCGTATTTGTTTTTACTTTACATCACCGATTTACCTGCCGCCACACAAAATGACACTATACTATTTGCAGATGACACAACCATAGTAATTAAAGAAAATACAGATGGTTCTCTATGAAATATTATTACATGTACCTACATTAACAAATGTAACAAATTGGTTAGAAAATAATAATCTCAAAGTTAACTTAACCAAAACACAACTGGTTTAATTTCAAACTTATAATAGCAAATCAATTAGATTATCTGCCGATTTTAATGGTGTAAGTACAACTTAATGAAACGGAAAGTGCAGTTTTTCTAGGAATTAAGAATGATAAGTTTTGTAATTGGAAAGCCCATATTAATACCCTTTGTACCCAGTAGATTATATTTTGTATCGTCTGCGAGCAACCGTCTCTGAGGCGGCAGCAACGGCAGCCTATAACGGTTATGTATCGTCGCAAATCTGTTACGGAATAATAATATGGGGCAACTCATCAGATGCTGATAAGGTTTTCTTAGCCCAAAGAAAGTGTTTACGAGTAAGATCTTTGTGTGGAGCATATTACCTAGATAGTTGCAAGCCATTATTTAAAAAAGTATACTACCCTTGCCATCCTTATATGTATTTGTTATGTGTATATTCGTAAAACATAATATAGAATTGTTTAAAATGAAAGGAAGGGAAAAACGATATAAACACGATCTAAATACCGACACATCAGACATTAAAACTATTTCAAAAAATACGTGTGGCACTCGGGGACTGCCGCGGTAAAGCTATTGCATATCATTTTGTATCAACTTATGCAATTATAATTATTTATTTATTTTATTCATGCAGTATTTCTTTTTCTTTGATATTAATTCAAGTTACACTTTTTGAGCGTGGTGACCGATAAGAAAACAAATTTTTCTATTATTTAACAAATAAAAAGTTAATATTGTTTAAAATGTTTTTATTATTTTACAATACATGTGGGTTTTATTATCTTACAGTAGCTGTTGGTTATTCAGGAATATTTATCATTGAAACTTATGATAACTGAAATAAGAAACATAAGTTTGCGACTTAATATCCTCTAAATACCTAGAAAATACCGCGTCAATGGTGGTCCCATATTTTGTTGTAGACTCTTGTGGATCATTATTCATTTTCAAATTCAATGTTTTTGATAGAAAAGTTGTCAACATTATTTTACAATATATCGATACCCTAGTTCACAATCGTATTAAGTGCGTTTTTGCAAACTTTACAGGAGAGTAATTTTAATGTTTGCAAATGAATATCTCAGTAGTTGTACAAAAAAGCAATTTAGTAACGATTTTTAAATGTAGAATAGACCTTTGAGATTACCTTTATCAAGTAATTATTTAAATATAATAACGATTTCGTAGTGAAAATTAATATTAAATGAACCCATCCCCTCACTTAGTACAAGTGTGCATACCAAAACGGTGAACTCGATGTAGTTAAGATATTGATGATTTAATTTAAAGTATGTTTTAGAAGTGATAAACAAAACAACTACATTCAAAATTAAGGATTTTTACTGGCTATCATTAGTGTCACATTTTACACATACCTACCTATTTAAAACAAATAAAACTCTAAACATAAAAATCACCAAACGAATTAAACAAAAAAATGCCGATACGCAACCTCACTGCCATTGTTTGACGTAATAATTAATAAGAACAAACAGACTATTTTTAATAATATACAAAAAAACAAACGGACAGGTAGAATAGAATATAAATAATTAATTTGATGACACAAAATACAGTACAATGTAAGTAATGTAAGTAAAATAATACCCACGAAATGCTTATACATACGTATATACAGCTTTAAGTAAGTAATTACTGGATCTATTTGGGAGTACATTTGAATTTGTGGAAATATTAAATAAATCAGTCTGTTTACAATACTCTTGATTGAAACTTGTACATTATGTATTATGTATACTTGCGACAGGACATTTTGAAAACTTTTTGCAACTTTGCAACTTTTGAGGCTGACCTTTCCGTGTTCTTCTTGGTGCATTAACATCGTTATTTTCTTTAGCATTGTCGATGTCCTCCGATGAAGGCAATGGAGGTTGAAAAGAAGATTCAGAATATTGATATAAGGAGAAATATTGTAGGTCGTACTACGGCATTCTATCCAGATGTACTTTAGAGGGAGGAGCGACCTATTTGTGTCTAATTGAAGGGTTGAGTTATCCAGTATGGTTCCAAAATTTATATTATTATAAACCGGTGACTCCGAAATTACGATTATTTGATTCTAGAACTTTCCTCTGTTCCCAAGCAGTGGAGTTTAGAGGTTCAACGACCAATACAGTGGCTTCGTTGATCGCACTTCCACTTCCCCTTTTAGTATCCAGCCGGTGTCGTTGCCTCATACATTTAGTTTTTTTCTAACACAGTCACTTAAACTTAAAAGCTAGCACCAAACAGCATATTAAGTGCGTTTAGGTTTAAAAAAACCTGAAACAAATTTATGCGCAAACGTCTTAAATACGATACGTTATCGAAACGCCATCAAAATGAAATGCTCATGCTAAGCTGTATTAAGTGCGGGTACTATCCACAAACAATAAACAGTTCGTTATGCACAAACGTACTTAGTACTTTTAGCACATGTTCAAAATAATAAAACGTAAGGGCACAACTGTATTAAGTGTGGTTAGTATCCTCAAACCCGAACCTTTGCTGCATGCACACACATATTAAGTGATTTTAACACAACGTATTTTGTATGAAAAATGACAGAATGCAAGCAAAAAACTGTATTCCATACGGTAAGGATCTTTTAATCCGTAATTATAGGTACTTTGCATCACACGTTCCCACCATCAGCTTTAAAAGCATAATAACATTACAGAAATATTTTAGTCATTATTAAAAAAATAAATTAACGGTGCGAGTACAAATGCAGAGTTTTATGTAGGTCCAATAAGAAAAAAAGGTACTTTCTCCTAACGTTTAACCGGCTTTTGGGACGGAATCTTACTCCGTTGACCAGTGTCCTGTTGTTCGTTGATAGCATCTTGTCCAGACACGTCACATTTTTTATGATTTTGATTACTTAAAATTACTAACTTTCGTCTATTACTAAACAACTCTTCAACGTTGTGTCGTAACTACTGACTAACTCGCGCTAGGTGACGCCGGGTGACCACTCCTACGCAGTGTGCGACAAAGACAGGTATTTTAGGGGAAAAGGAGACAAAGACATAGGAAAGGTGGTCAAATTTATTGGATGACATTGTATTAAAGGAAGTAAATACATCTTTGCTTATTAAAATAATTGGACACGTTTGAACTATCCACACTTAAAACACTGCACCTTTAATACCTTTGAGAACATTTTGTCTTAAAATAATTTAACACTTTGAGGTAAACAGAAAGTTCAAATATCGAAGCGAATTAAAAGCACTTACCGCAAGCACGTAACAAACCTGTTGTAAAGATTTTAACTAAAACTACTTAATTCATATGCGCAGACCGACAAAACTAACTTTTTGACAGGGCTAAGTGCTTTTAAGATGATCCTACTTGTTCTTAAATTTAGGCATATCGACCTAAAAGCACTTAATACATACGTGCACAAAGTTTTGTAAAAATAATGGTTCTTAGTGCAATGGCGCACGACTAAGCCGCACTTAGTACGATTGTGACACACTGTTTCTAATAGAAGGAAAAAGTTTTTCCGATTTTTGAAAATGTCAATCGACGCAGAATTTCATTCTGTATACGTAGCAATAAAAAAACAAATATCGAAAAATTTGTAGTTAATACGATTGTGAACTAGGGTATCGATATGTGGGTTTTATTATCTTACAGTAGCTGTTGGTTATTCAGGAATATTTATCATTGAAACTATAGGTTTATGATAACTGAAATAAGAAACATAAGTTTGCGACTAACATATTTGATTTTGGCGGGACTATAATAATAGTGTTTATTTTAACGTTTGACATCGCCGTATCTCTGGTAATAAGAGCTACTGTCCTCAATATTTTGTATAGAATATGACACTTAGCGACATTCGTTTGGAGATATATCCTTTCCTCGATAAAGAACTTTGTAACAAAGTGAATAAAGTCGGTTTCGGTCCGTCGGAGTGGGGAGCGTCAGGTTTTTTTTCGTTACGGAATTTCTGGATTCGGTCCCCGCGCTCAAGGCCCGCGATAGAAGCTATGCAATAGCTTAAAAAAAATTGTAACTCTATGGCCATCAAATTATATTATAATTATTCTTCCTGTACATATGAGAGTTCTTAAAGGAAATAAAATCAGTAGAAAACTCTTGTTCATTGTTAGATTTTGTATATAATTAGATATTGTTATTATAATTTTAGTATTATAAATTTACGAAAACGGGGCTTAATCGTGTATAAACTTTGAAAACAAACCTCCGACGTTTCAAGGGCGACATTGCCCCCGTGGTCCCGGAGAAAGACTGTAATTTTAGTAGTATTTCCGTGAATATACCTACTTAAAAAAGTTATACCCAGAGTATCTCGAGATGCGATATTGTAATGTAATAAAATAAATTATAGATGTTTAATTACTCATTTATTGTCGGTACATTTTCAAATTAATTTAAACACATTACAGAAGCGTCTTGTAAATGTCGTTGTCACACACGATACCGGTTTTCTGCCCTGTTTGGAACATGCCATTAGGCCACGTGTAATTAAGACACGACTCGTGTACACGGAGCCACGTGTCAGCGTGTACTCTTGTAATCGGGAGCCCTAATCTCAAACTCGTACGATTATACAAATTTTGCTCATTACTACGATAATACGAGATACGAAAAAATAATATAATAATAAGTATCCAATATCAAAGTATGTCATAATCATTTGGAGCACCGCTTGCTGCACTTGCTTACAATTAACTCAAATACATACTTTTGTTTTGCCAATGGTAGCAAATAGCGGTCTCAAGTGAAAACACATCAGACGTCAGCGTGCGTAACCAAGATGCCAATCGCTCACGCTTAATAATGTATCGTAGCTACCTCTCTCTATCTCTCTTTCTTATTAGCGTGACAATGACAGTTGCATTTCATTAGCGAGTGAGCGTGAGCGGTTGGCATCTTGGCTACGCACCCAGGTAAGAAAAGAAAGTAATTGCCGGCAAAATCGTATTAAGATTGGTAATAAACAAGACTTTTATTGTCGCATTATCACTCTTGACGCATATGTGAGAAATTAAGGAAAGATAAAAACTATTCACCGTTTTATAATGTAAACATTTTAAAATCACGATTTCCACTTGAAACTTATCTGCTATGAATAGTATTGTAGTGTCTTTTGTTAAACCCAATCGCTAATTACCTGCAGAAAATGAAATGCAGTAATACAAAAACCTGAAATATAAATTACAAATTTACTGTCTTAAGAATAAGGGTCAAATTGGAATAGGACGCATTTCACATAAAACCTTTTAGAAATGAAATATGATCTGACCACCTGGATACAATTGTATAATTTATTTTGTAACTTAAAATATTAGCGGAACTCTCTTTCTAATAAAAGGGATTGAAAAGAGACTTCCGCTAATATTACAAGCTACAACTGATTATGCAATAGGCCTCCGGTAGCGTGTTTTGCAAGTCTTAGTTAGAGGGTGGTATTTATTATATTATTTTTGCTGTAGTTGAGTAGTGTATGAACTAAGCATGGATTAAAAATTCAAGAATCCAAATGCATTAAAAATCCAAAAAGTAGGCCAGTTGTCGATTGTAAGAAATATCGGAAATAGAATACAGTGTAGCTAACGTTGCCGGTACTTGGTAGCATAGCGACTGAAGCTTGCACAATATCCTCAAATCGATAAGAAATCTGTTCCCACTTTTTTTAATATCTACCTACGTAAGTTGCAAAATTTAACACAAGCTACAATAATCAAATCAACTTTTAATTATGAAAAATAAACAGACACCTGGTTGACCACGCCTCGGTTCTTAATTTCAAAAGGTTATACGTTGAGTGCATGCTATAACAATTTGAACTTTATTGCCAAAGGAATACTGTTGTTATTAATAAAATATCTCTTTTTCTTTATGGTACTATTTCGTGCAGGTAATTAGCTGTTGGTTTTACAAAGGATAACAATGTCGAGATTTTAAAAAGTTTTAACTTTACCGACAGCCGTCACAAGATGTACTCACAAAATAGCACTATTTGCTGAATTTTATCGCTTCGTAATCTGAGACTAATAGTTATGTTTTGTTTTTAAATAATATCAGAATAATTGCGCTAAGTTACCCATGTATGATGATTATTTACGACTACCTATATTTGACTGATTAACTACAAGAAAAATAAATAAACTTGAGCGTAGTAGAAACAAACGCTCACGCCGCTTTCATTTCTATGTATGATAATAAAAATGTTAGGCTAGCCTAAATATAGTAAGGAAATAAAGAAACGATGCCACACTAAGAGCAAAACAAACCTGGTTCCACAGCGAGCGACAACGTCCTAACTCCTAGCCATGGTCATTCAATATTAAGTCTAATTCCTGGGCGTATAAAGATTACTTTCGTTTGAACTGTTCAAAACAGATTAAAACACTAACAGAATTCATTGCGGTTAGTTACTGGTTAGAGGTTAATTGGGGTTAACTGGACCGATAAGGTTTCCGAATGATTAAGGTTTCCGTATCATGAGTTAACCATATTGGAGGTGTTTTGAAAACAACCTTTAAAATAACCTTATGAAAAACCCGGGTTATGGTAACCGGTTCCGGTCCCTGCAGCCAGCTCATGAGGGTTAGCGTCTAAGGAGGCGCTAACAGTATAGTTGTGGGCACATCCGCCGTCCTGTCAATCAGGACGGTGTGGATGTGCCGATTTTGTACCTACTTAGTTTCTGAAATTAATGTACACATATCCACAATCGCATAAAGGATGACTCCCACTAGCACGGGACGGGACGGGAAAATCAGTCAATTTCTAAAGAAAGAATCACGTGATAGCTCAGAACCCTCGGATGTCACGTGACGCTTTCTATAAAAATTGGCAGATTTTCCCGCCCTCCCCGTCCCGTCCTGTCCCGTCCCGTTCTAGTGTGAGTCATCCTTAAATGTATCATATTGACTAATTCATTAGTTGTTTCAATATTGTCAGCATGACTGACGAATTTAAATCATGAATCATAAGCATAATTATCAACTATCAAAAAGATTTGGAAGATAAGATACCCTGACAGGGTACCATGTGTTTCTGTCTTTTATTTTGTTAATAACATCTACATGTACCATGGTTGGCAATAAAAGATTCTAATTCTAATTCTAATTCGAATATGACAAGGTTATAAAAATGAAAATGAAATTTATTTTAATAACATTAGGTTACAGGTCACACTTATAATCTTAAAATCAGTAGTACCTATTAATTAATAAATTAAATTACACTTGTTTGTAACTTTATATGTAAATGTATGTATAATTATGTTTATGTGTAGTGGGGTAAAGTTATGTAATAATATTTTTGAGTAATAACTATTTCAATTATTACTATTATGTATTAACAATATTACTTATGTGTATATTTTTCCATGCATTTCTCCGCAGCCTTATTTTGGTTAACATTAAAATGTAATTTAATAAAAGTAAAATTACAATTCCACACATTGAAAAATGATACATTACAATAAGTCCATTAATAACTAACTACAAACTATTGACTACCTTAATACTTACAAAAAAAAACACACACACACTTAAACTTACAAACTTACACACAGCAATAGACAGCCTCTGCACCAGGAATGAACCGGAACGGGGGTCATGGCCCCTCTCTTGCAGGCGACGACCCGACGTCTCCCCCGCGAGAGGAACGAACAAATAATTGGATAGGCCCGAGTATTTGGCCCTTTTGAGCAAAGCCGCCTGTTCAGCGGCCGCTCCCGCCGAACGCACGGTGCGCCCAAGATGTGTGGTGGCAAACGTACTCACGCAGGTGGCATCCCACAAAAGGCACCTACCTCTCTCCCAAGGCACCAGCGTCAAGCCGTCCGGCCTTTTGCCGTCCGACCGACTAAGGCCCGGCGGCTCCAGCACACACGGTATATTTGCTGAAACCAGTGCCCTCCGAATGATGTCATTCAAGGCATGGTGCCTTGGGAACCTCCCCGCGCAGCGACAACAACTCAGGGCATGATACCCGTTGCTCTCCACCATGGACCCACAAATGCATTTATGTGGTTGGCACACATCACAGCCCAGGCGAAAAGCAACAGCCGCCCGTAACGAGTCGTTGTCGAGCAGGGTAACTAGTTTCGGGGACGGCAGGGCATACAACCAGGCCCCAGATTCTGGGCTAGAGGCCGCGATAAGTCTGGCTCTATCAGGACCAACAGCGCTCTGCAACAGACCATCAAACAAACGCATAACCCCAACCTCGTCCCACAAGCGTTAAGCGTTGACGGAATGGTTTCTCGGGAACCGGCGCACCCGGGTTGAGAGCCTCCCAGGCTGACAAGGCATCGGAAGCAAAGGGTATAGTTACCACGCCACCGTTGAAAGGTAAAATCTTAGTGACAAGCTCCACTACCCCCGCTGCCGACGCCAAAAAGGCCGGAAGGCCTGCATTATTTATTAACAATATTAACATTATTTTGAAAAATATTCGTCTATGTCATAGAACGATGATTTTATTAGCCATTGTTTTAATGTTATTTTAAAATTATGGAGGAAAGATGCATCCTTGATATTTTTAGGTAGGTGGTTGTATATACGTGGGCTGATAACATGGGCCGATTTGCCACTTTTAACTAGTTCATGTGGCACAGACTCGAAGCAGCCTGCGTTCTTGTTACTACGCAAGTGGCGATTTGGGTTTACCTGTTTTACAGTAAATTTATTCGTGTTGGTGTAGGTAAATCGCCATTTGTTGAATAAGTATACATGGTAGTGTAAGTATACTGTATTCTGTGAAATACTGACGAGCAGGGGCGTCATCAGGAACACAGGCTATTGCACGTACGGTCCGTCTTTGTAGTGAGAATACCCGACGCCAGTCGGCGGCTTCGCCCCACAATTCGGTACCATACGAGATGAGTGAGTGTACAGTTGCGAAATAGCAGCTCCTGACGACGTCCCTGGTCGCAGTACTCGCGAGGCGCCTTAAGGCGTAGCACGCGCTGCCCAGCCTCGCACACAGATGGTCGATGTGTACATTCCACCTCAGACCACTATCGATAGTAAAGCCTAGCAACTTTATGTCCATTACCTGATTGACTGCGTCGTTACCGGCATACGCGGTCAGGGGCCTGGATGTGTGGCCATTCAGATTAAGCCTCATGACAAAGGTTTTGTCTTTATTGAGAGCTAAACCGTTAGTTTTAAACCACTGGAAAAGTTGTTTCAGCGTGTCATTTACTTTCGTTTCGAGATGTGATAAAGACGAGCCGGTGGCGACAGCTGTGACATCATCTGCATACATGAAGATGTCACAGTCTTTAACTATTTGTGGGAGATCATTAAGGAGAATGCTAAACAGAGTATTTGATAAGCAAGATCCCTGCGGTACCCCGAGCCGGTTCCTCATTTCATCAGATCTGATGCGGCCACCGTCCCCCACGACAACCTGTCTCCTATTCGACATAAAGGACATTAAAAGTTATAGGTATATGTAGGTATATGCGGGCTAGTTTTCCGCAATTCGACGTCAAATAGTGCGCCTATACCGAAGAAAAAATATTATCATAAGACTAGATGTTTGTTGCCCGCGACTACATGCGCGTAGAATTCAATTTTGTTGAATAAAATACTTGATTAAAGTACTATAAAAAAACCCGTTGCTTTTTATATTGTGTTTGTTACTCTTTTTTAGCCCCTTTGGGGAGGAATATCAATAAACGCTGAAATTCGTTTTCTCGTTACAGAATAGGTCGTCAACAAACGAACTATCAAGATTCTCACTTTAAAACCACACAACCTCCATGCAATCATTCATCCCGTCTTAACCCTTTAAGGGATGCATTTCAGAACGCCATGAAATAACTTTTCATGTCATAAAAAATCTAAACACAAAGTTACAGAGTTACAAGTCTTCATTTCTATAACAAGTTACCGGATGAAGCATTGCAATTGCCCTTTCCCGCTCTTAAAAATTATTTGAAAAAATCTTTGATGTCGAAGGCTTATTACACAGTAGAAGACTATTTAACAGACAAATATGCATGGCCCATACCAGAAACTGTAACGAAACCAACAAAAAAATTAATTGAATGTACTACTGCTTACAGAGTATAAAGGACACAGTTCACGAAAGAAATCATATCAAATGTTTGTGTATATCGTGTAAAACTGTTAAATTTTGCAAATGTAGTTAAATCCTGTATATTAAAGATTACTACAAAATTAAGATGTTGACTGAGAGAGAGGAGCTAGCCAGGAATGGTAAGTGCGGGACGCAGTCCTCCTTTTATATGTTTTTAAACAATGACGCGTTAGAAGACTTCCATGGTCACCAGCGTGTACCACACCAGGCAGGACTCGCTTTGCGTCATGGCTTGTCATCGTAAAATTTCATATTTATGGCAAGTACGTGACTGTTTGAATATAGGTGAAATATCCGGATAAAGGATGACTCACACTAGCACGGGACGCGACGGGACGTGGAATCACGTGATAGCTCGGAGCCCTTCGGATGTCACGTGACGCTTTCTATAGAAATTGACAGATTTTCCCGTCCCGCCCCGTTCTAGTGCGAGTCATCCTTAAGTCAATTACTTATTTTAATATAATTTACTTAAGAATGACTCGCACTACTGGAATGCTAAAAAGGCAGAACTAAAGGCACCGAGAATCTAATTTGTGACAGCAATGAAGGACTATCAATACGACCAGAGAGAATGTCGTACAGCACAGATATGTCAAGTAAGAGGCGTCTATCCTCAAGGCTCAACAAGCAGTGGCGAAAACACCTAGCTTCGAAATTATTGTCCCACTTTTAACTATAAAACTCTCGTGAGACTCGAACATATTAAATAATATTTAAAACGGACCCTGATGATGGGGCCTGATGACGTTCTTCGTAAAGAACGAAACATGTCGAGCGAAAATCGACTAAATTACGTGAGTGACCCGTTTTAAATATTATTTAATATATTGTCCCACTGCTTGGTACGGAAACTCAGATGCCGCAAGAAGGAGCGTTGGATCTTCTCAATTTTTGATTTGTAGGTTATATATTGAGGAGACCAAACACAACTTGCATATTCTAAGATGCTTCGAATGTAGGCAAAGTAAACTGCTTTGATGCACGCAGCATCCCTGAAATCACTGCAGACGCGGAACACAAAGCCAAGGTTTTCAAATGCGCGGTTTACAATATTGTCCACATGCTGGTCGTAAATTAACTTAGAGTCAATTACCACTCCGAGGTCTCGCACCGAATGCACACGATCTACAATCTCACCGAACTCAATACTCAATACTATATTGATGGATTATAGGTCTACGACTCCGAGTGAAAAAGATTTGAGTACACTTTTTTGTATTAACACTTATACGATTATTGTTGTGGTACAAATATAAACGATGAAGATCTCCCTGCAGCTGTGGGCAATCACTTATGCTTCCGAAAAAAAAAATTGTCATCGGCATACATGAGAAACTTAGATCTGTTAAAAACTGTATAAATATCGTACAGATACGCATTGTATAGCAAGGGTCCGAGATGCGAACCCTGCGGGACGCCAGAAGAAACATCCACGAAATCCGACCTACATCCTCCAAGAACAACCGCTTGTCGTCTCTTTGTAACATATGAGGTAATCCATCTGAACACATCACACAATAGACCCAATCAGTAAAGCTTTCGAAGAAGAATGACGTGATCCACTCTGTCAAACGCATTTTCAAAATCAGTGTAGATCACGTCTACCTGCTTTTTTTGTCCATATTATAAGTAACAAAGTTGGTAAAATCAATCAGATTAGAGACCATGGACCGATTCCTAAGAAAACTATGTTGCTGAGGAGGAATCCCTTTACTAGACGTTGATCAGATTTATTTTTTCACTGTTCAGGACACACGCATTTATATATAAAGATGAACTAGGCTTTACCCGCGACTTCGTCTGCGTAGAATTCAAATTTTTGGTAGTTTATTTTTATTAGGATAACTAAGTATTAAGTAAAGACTCTACTTGAACCGTAAACTGTTAAGTAATTAAATTTCGGGACCGTATAAAATAAACAACTTACTTGCATTTACAGTGACCAGGGTGCGTAACCAAGATGCTAATAAATAAATAAATAATAAATACATATTACAGGACATTCTTACACAAATTGACTAAGTCCCGCAGTAAGCTCAATAAGGCTTGTGTTACGGGTACTCAGACGATATATATAATATACAAATACATAAATACATAGAAAATATCCATGACTCAAGAACAAATATCTGTGTTCATCACACAAATAAATGCCCTTACCGGGATTCGAACCCAGGACCATCGGCTTAGCAGGCAGGGTCACTACCAACTACGCCAACCGGTCGTCAAAGCTAACGCTGTTATTCTTTCTTTCTCACTAATAACTTAGGTGCCTAGTACCAAAAAACGCTGATCCGTTTAGGGGGATCAGTATAATAACCTGATTAGGAAACAAAATAGAATAAAAGTATATTATTGGGACCAATAAACCAACCCTCCATACACAAGCGTTCAAAAATGCATGGTCGAGTGGTGCAAGTCGCTAACATAGATTTTACGCCATCCCCATACAAAAATACACATTACAGCGGTGTGTAAGAATTTGCAAGTGCGTAGGTTTTGGCCTAGCTTTCCATGTTGACAACTATGAGCGTCACACATCTTATTATTTTACTTATATCAAATAATCAATGCGCATAAGTGACCATACGAAACAGAGAATTGTTTCTTTATTTGAGGATGGAGTATCCGTCGCTGATATTGCTGATTAACTGGGCATCACGGTAAGAAACATTCCAATTTAAATATTTGGGATGTTTTTTGGCTAGTTTTTTCTAATATATTTTGAAATATTTCAGGGAAAAATTGTTTTTTTGTGGAAAAATAGATAGGAGGTTGAAGGCGAGATTAAATAGCATGTATCGTTTGGCCGACCAAAAAAGAACCTCCGCTGCCCAAGACCAACAATTATTGGAAGACGTAAGATACAGACGATTCGTCAATATGAGTACGTATGCTGCTCGGTACAATGTGGCGCTAAATACAATACGACGCCGTCTATACGTGATGCTGGACTCTGGACTCTATTACAGAGTTCCTGCCAGAATGCCAAAACTAATTGACAACGTAAACGATTGAGGCTTGCTTTTCCTTACTTATTCCAACAGCTCGTGCATGTTTTGGAAATGGACTGATTAAATTAAAAAATCAAATAAAAATAAAAATATTATATTCACGTTCAAGAAAATTCATGTATTCATAACGCTGGAATACTCCAGCAGCAGTAGACTGACAAGCAAGAACATCTTCAGTTGATAAAGATGCCTCCAAAAAGTCAAAATATTAACCCCATCGAAAACTTGTGGGGTCTTATGGTTATCCTATTGTGATTAGGAGAAAAAATAAACAAAAAATGTTTGTCAAAAAAACATTCAGTCCTATTTTTTCCAAATCAGATAACAATATTGATTACCAGCATTTTTGGTATATCCTGAATTATTAACGAGAAAAAAGAATAACAGGTTACTGTAGTAGCACTTGCAAGTTAGTTGTTTGTTTATACGGCCCCGGAATTTAATTAGCAATTTACAGTTCAAGTCAATTTGGTCTTTAAAACTTATGCTAATAAAAAAATACTCCCAAACATTATAATACTACGCAGACGAAGTAGCGGGTAACAGCCTAACAGCTAGTAATAGCAATAATAGGCTCCCTAAATTGACATTGTATGTCAGGTTTAGACTTAATAAGATAAAGAAAACGGTTTGTTTATCTATCTAAGCAGTTCAAATTACCCCGCCCTTTCCTAATAGATAAGTGTTTAGAGATAAGCGTTATAAAAGCACTAGTCATTTGTAAATATCGTAAATACGCAGTGAGTGTATAGCGCGGAGACGAATCATTATCTGCCAGTGACCTCCCGACGACTCAGTCACACAGCCGTGTTACGCGATGTTGGTGCTCATAGCGGCGGTCGTTGTTATTGTTTTGTTAATTTACTCGTTCGGCACGCAAGGCTTTGACTACTGGGAGAAAAAAGGAGTGCGCCATGAGAAACCACTACCATTTATCGGAACCGCGGGAAAAATATTTTCCAATAAGTTGAGCATGACCCAATACTTTACAGAGCTGTACCATAAATATCCAAAAGAGAAACTGGTCGGTTACTATTTGTCGCGGGAAAAAGGTCTACTTATAAGAGACCCTGAGCTTGTGAAACGTGTTTTGATCACGGATTTTCATAATTTTCACCTTCGTGGACTCGTTAATCATAAGGATGAAGTGGAAATGTTGGAGAAAAACTTGTTTGCAGCGGACGGTGATATGTGGAAGCTGCTGCGGACGCGGATGACACCCACATTCTCTTCCGCCAAGCTGAAAGCGATGTTCCCTCTTATCGTGGAGAGGACCGAGCGGCTGCAGCGCATCGCCGTCGCCATCGCGGAGCGCGGGGAGGAGGTGGACGTGCGCGACCTCATGGCGCGCTACACCACCGACTTCATCGGCGCTTGCGGCTTCGGGATCGACGCAAACTCACTTGACAATGAAGATTCAGAATTTCGAAAGCTAGGGAAACGCCTTGTTACTCCTAAACTCTGGGATATCACGGTTAGATATTTGAAAATGATGGCACCTGGTTTATTCAAGCATCTTAAAGGCTCCCAAGATATACCTCGGCAGGCTTTGTCTTTAGTGAAAGGCATCATGGAGCAGAGAAACTACCAGCCTTCAGGCAGGAATGACTTCATAGATCTTCTGCTAGAGGTAAAAAAAAAGGGGAAAATGATTGGTGAATCAATCGAGCATAAAAATCCCGATGGCACACCGAGGATCGCAGAGTTAGAGTTGGATGACATAATGATAACTTACAATGTTGTCGCACGGTAGGTGACAGGTAGCTTTGCGTTAACAAATCTTTTGTTTTCAGCGAAGCAATGCGTATACTTCCATCTGTTGGTTTCCTGATCCGGAAAAGCGTTGCACCCTACACGTTCCCAGGCACGGACGTGACCATAGACGAGGGCACGTCTGTGCTCATATCAGTCCAAGGTCTGCATATGGATGAGAAGTATTTCGAAGAACCGGAACAGTTCCGGCCGGAGAGATTCCACCCAGATAAACGGATAGAAAGCCATGTATATGTGCCGTTTGGCGAAGGTTCTAGAGCATGCATTGGTAAGTCAATATTTGTGACATTTTTGGCTCTAACAGCCGAGTTGTGGAGTGCAGACTTATATCTTCTAAATATATAAAAGAAGAAGCTGACTGACTGACTGACATACCAACGCACAGCCCAAACGGCTAGTCCTATAGACTTCAAATTTGGCACGTAGGTTTCTTTTATGGTGTAGGCGAGCACTAAGGAAGGATTTTTCAAAATTCACCTCCTAAGGGGTTGAAACGGGGGTCCAAAGTTTGTATGGGGAAACAAGATTAGTTAGACTATTTTATCTGAAACTTCACAGGAGTATTCTTTAAGGTAAATGAGTAAACACATAATTCAGGTTTTTTGAGAATTTAACCCCTGAAAGGGGTAAAAGGGGTGAAAAGTTGAAAAAATTAACATGGGTATCGTTTATATGGTTTTTCGGGTCGCTGATCACGAAAAAAGCAAGGATTTGAAGATCAAATGTGGCGAATGTGGAATACCATCTCCCCTGTTGGTGTGCGATGGGGTTGAAATGCCAAAATATCAATATGAGTGTCATTTTTACGTAAATTTCTGGTTCTAAAGAATTATCCGATACTTCACCGGAGTATTTTTTAAGGTAAATGAGTTAACACGTGTTTCAGGTTTCTTGAGAATTTTTTTTTTTTTTTTTTTTTTTATGCTATAGGGGGCAAACGAGCAAACGAATCACCTGATGGCAAGCGATTAACGTCGTCCATGGACACCCGCAACACCAGAGGTGTCGCAAGTGCGTTGCCGGCCTTTAAGGTGGGAGTACGCTCTTTTCTTGAAGGTTTGAAGGTCGTATCGGTCCGGAAACACCGCTGGCGACAGTTCGTTCCACAGTTTAGCTGTGCGAGGCAGGAAGTTTCGGGAAAAGCGCACAGTTGAGGACTGCCAACCATCTAAATGGTGAGAGTGGAAATATTGTCGCGTAGGGCGATGGCGGAAAGAAGCGGCAGGGATTAATCCGAACAATTCCTCGGAACACTCCCCATAATACATGCGATAGAAAATACAGAGTGAGGCCACATCTCTACGCAGCGCCAAGGGATCAAGCCGATCAGAAATACGTTGGCAGTTGACAATTCGAGCTGCTCTCCGTTGGATGCGGTCTAGAGGAAGAAGCTGGTACTTAGGTGCCCCTGCCCAAAGATGAGAGCAGTATTCCATATGCGGGCGAACCTGCGCCTTATAAAGCTGTAGGCGATGGGCCGGCGTGAAATACTGCCTCGATCTATTGAGCACACCGAGCTTCTTCGAGGCCAATTTGGCCTTACCCTCTAGGTGGCCGCGGAACTGGACTTCACTCGAGATGTCAACGCCAAGGATTCCAATACTGGCTGTGGCAGATAGGGGAGTGCTCTCAAAACGAGGTGACGCGACGAACGGAAGTTTTTTTGCGGTGAACGCGCAAACCTGTGTCTTTGTAGGGTTAAAATGGACCAAATTAAGTCGACCCCAATCTGAGACTTCTTTTAGGGAGGTCTCAATTTCAGACACAAGTTTGTTCCGGCTCTCAATGACGTTTTCCCGGGAAATATTGGCGCGGCCGGTGTAGGAGGCATCACCCGTACTATCATCAGCATAACAATGAATGCCGCTAGTTTGCAACATGTCATTGATATGCAGGAGGAATAGCGTGGGTGATAGCACACAGCCTTGAGGGACACCAGCATTCACAGACATTGAGTCTGAGCATTCACCGTCAACTAGGACCTTAATGCTTCTGTCTGCTAGAAAACTGCTGACCCATTCGCATAATTTCCCGGGGAGCCCATAGCATGGAAGTTTCGAAAGAAGTGCTTTGTGCCAAACGCGATCGAAGGCCTTCGCTACATCCAAACTAACTGCCAGTGCCTCACCTTTACTCTCTATCGCCTGTGCCCAGCAATGTGTCAGGTAAACTAAAAGATCACCAGCCGAACGACCCCTACGGAAACCGTATTGTTGGTCACTCAGCAGCTGGTGATCCTCTAGGTACCAGAGGAGCTGACGATTGATGATGGACTCCATAATCTTAGAGAAAAGGGAGGTTATAGCTATCGGCCTGTAGTCGGATGGATTTGAGCGGTCGCCTTTTTTAGGGATCGGGTGCACCAAAGCTGACTTCCACGAAGTCGGGACTACGCCAGAAGAGTAGGAGAGCCGAAAAAGACGCGTTAAGACCGGCGCCAACTCAGGAGCACACATCTTGAGAACAATTGCAGGGATTCCATCAGGCCCACTGGACTTATGGGTGTCGAGGGAGCGAAGAGCCTTACGCACAAAGCTTTGGCGGAACTGTACATCTGGCATACAGCTCTCGCACCGCGGTATAGTCGGCGGCGCTTGTCCCCCGTCATCCAAAGTCGAGTTGGACGCAAAAAGCTTACCCAGTAGATCGGCTTTGTCTTTTGCGTCGTGGGCCAACGAATCATTTCCCGTGTGCAGAGGTGGAAAAGACGGCGTGCAGAAATTCCCCTGGATAGCTTTGGCAAGAGACCAGAACGCACGAGTTCCCGAGGGGAGACGCTCTAGTTTCTCGCCAATCCTACCAATGTGCAACGACTTTGCTCTGGCAATGGCTCTTTTGAAGGACCTGGAGGCAAAGTTAAACTCCTTTTTTAAAGCGCTGGTCTTTACATCCTGTACCGCCGCTGCATTTACCCAGGCTTGGTAGCACTCCAGCTTTCGGCGAGACGCCTTTTTGCAGGAGCGATCAAACCAAGGCTGGGTTTTGCCACCAACAGGTACCGCAGAGGATGGAACGAAAAGTTCCATTCCCTGAAGCACCACGTCAGCAACAGAGTCAGCAGCGATATCAGGATCATCCGGCGTGAAGCAAACCTGCCCCCACGGGTAAGACGCAAAGAACACCCGCATCCCGTCCCAGTCTGCTGACTTATAGTGCCACACACGGCGGCTACAAGCAACTCGCCGACGCGGCGGGCACGTGAGAGGCACTGTACTCCGGATGAGGCAATGATCCGAGGAACCGAGAGGGGCTGCAACGGATACATCATAGCCAACCGGGTGAGAAGTCAGCAGAAGGTCCAACAGGGAAGGTTCCTGGCTCTCCACATCTGGGATTCGCGTAGGCGCAGTAACCAGTTGTGTCAAGCCGTAGGTCAGAGCAAAGTCGTGAACAGATCTCCCCGCATGATCAGTCTTGCTGGAGCCCAGCCATTCGGCATTATGGGCGTTAAAATCGCCAAGAACGATGATCTCAGCGGATGGGATCTGCTGCTGCACTGAATCCACAGCCGTTTGAATCTGCTCCAAGAGTCGGTCAGTTTCGGCATCACCGCTATGGGACCTATAGAGGCACGAATAGACGCGAGGATGATCATCACAATCAACACGTAGCCATAAGGTGGAAAGGTCCCTACCTTCAAGATTGCTGAGGCGACGAGAACTGATATCGCCTCTAACGTACACACACACTCCAGCCCTAGGCAGAAAGGAATGCTCTAGTTCGTACCCAGGGTAGGAGAGGTATTTTGTGTCCGCTGGAGACGATATCTGCGTCTCTGTCAGAAAAAGCAAGGCCGGCTTAGCTGTCTCGAGGTGATGATGGACAGCATTAAGATTAGAATGCAAACCCCTGATGTTGCAGAAATCCACAGCGAGCGTGGCAGGGGCTGCCGTAGCCGTCTTGCTCTTGCCTCGGGAGGATGACGGATGGCGGAGCGCGGATTTGCCCCCCCCAGAGTACGAAACGGGGCGCTCTCGGCGTCCACGCTCAGGCACGACAGTACCTGAGCATGGAAGCCCAGAAAGGGATTCTCCAGCGCTAGAGCAGCTGGTACCCTCCTGGGGTAGCTTATTAATCTGCGCTGTCATCGTCATTAAGGGGGAGGTTGGGGGGATTGGAGCTCTGGAAACCTTACTCACCGTGAGGAACACAACACCACATACCTACAAAGTAAGTAGTGATGTTATTATGGCTTCGGTATTCTGTAAGGTGGAGGTACTTCCCCAGTCAGGCTGCTCCAGATTCAAGCGAGATGACGTTTCGCTGTGCCCTACCTCACTTGTTGGACGTAGTTTAAGGACATACCCGGGTCCAAAGTTTATCCCCTGAAAGGGGTAAAAGGGGTGCAAAAGTGAAAAAATCAACATGGGTATCGTTTATATGGTTTTTCGGGTCGCTGATCACGAAAAAAGCAACGATTTGAAGATCCAATGTAGCAAATGTGGAATAACACCTCCCCTGTTGGTATGCGATGGGTTTGAAATGTCGACATATAAATTTTAGTGTCGTTTTTTATTAAAATAAAGTAAAGTCAAATAAAATAAAATAAATGAGTTAACACCTGTATCAGGTTTTTTGAGAATTCAACCCCTAAAAGAGGGCAAAGGGGTAAAAAAGTAAAAAAAAACAACATGGGTATCGTTTTTATGGTTTATCGGGTCGCTGATTACAAAAATAACGACGATTTTAAAATCCAACGTGGCGATTGTGAAATACCATCTCCCCTGTTGGGGCGCGATGGGGTCGAAATCTTATAATATCAATATAAGTGTCCTTTAATTTGTTGTTTATTTCTGGATCTAGAGATTCCAAGTTTAGCACTGAGATTCCTTATAAAGCGTAAGGGTGCACAAAGAAAGGAGTTTTTCAAATTCTTTTTGGAACGGGAACGGGGGTACAAAGTTTTTATGGGGAAACAAAATTAGTTCGACTATTCTATTTGGAACTTTACAGGAATATTTACAAAGATAAATGAGTTAACACCTGTTTCAGGATTTTAAAGACAACCACCCCTAAAAGGGGGTAAAGGGGTGTAAAAGTAAAAAACAACAACATGGGTATCGTTTTTATGGTTTGTTGGGTCGCATTATGAAAACAACGTAGATTTTAAAATCCAACGTGGCGATTGAGAAAAACCATCTCCCCTGTTGGGACGCGATGGGGTCGAAATCTAAAAATATCACTACAGGTATCGTTCTGGTTCTAGAGATTCCAAATTTAGCACTTAGGTTCCTTATAAAGCGTAGGGGTGCCAAAGAAAGGAGTTTTCAAAATTCATCTTCAAAGGGGTTGAAATGGGGGTACAAAGTTTGTATGGGGAAACAAGATTAGTTCGATTATTTTATTCGAAACTTTACAGGAATTTTCCTAAAGATAAATGAGTAAAGATGTGTTTCAGGTCTTTTGAGAAATCAACCCCCAAAAGCGGGAAAAGGGATAATATAGTAAAAAAACAACATGGGTATTGATTTCTGGTTTTTGGGTCGCTGATTTAGAAAACAATAACAATTTCAAATTTCCATCTTCCCTGATGGGGTGCGATGGAGTTGAAATCTCAAAATATCAATATGGGTATCGTTTTTATGTTTATTTCTGGTTCTAGAGATTCCAAATTTGGTACTTAGGTTTCTTATGAGGTGAAGGGGTGCACAAAGATAGGATTTTTCAAAGTAGGGGTAAAATGATGGTCCAAAGTTTGTTAACGGGAAAAAAGAATAGTTACGACTATTTAATTTGATATGGGTGTCGTTATCGCGTCGCTGATTTCGAAAACAACAACGATTTTCAAATCCAACAACGATTTTCAAATCCAACTTAGCGGACGTGAAATAAACAAATAAACCTCCTTTTTTGTATGACGGTTGAAAATTACGTTTAGTTCGCGGGCGAAGCCGCGGGTTAAAGCTAGTCTCCATATAAATTATACGGAAAGAAGACCCGTTGCTCTGGCCGATGCTCAGCTGCCCGTTGCCTCTTGTTACCGCCTTGTTACCAGGATACCAGGATACCAGATGAAATAAAACTCATAGTAAGTTTTATAAGCGCTCCATATATGCGGAGGCGCGGGAGTATTTGTAGAACTAACTTTAAGAGCAAAGGGGGCCCTTATTTATTCGCTTTCCACGTCTACCATATAGGTGGGTGGACGATACTAGCTTGCGCATCTTTATTGCAACAAATAAGCTTACGATTATTACATGTAAATCGGGGAGGTATAGGGTTAATGTTATTTATTTAGGAACATTAATATTATCAATAATAGTGTTACATTTTAGTAATTTATACACACTTTTGTCAACATTGGTTGACATAAAAAATAAACAGTAATACGATCGCTTGGTGGGATCGGTGTATATGAAATATGTGACCAATCTTTCTTATGTGATTGGGGATAATCAGAACGTTAATTACAGCATATATGTACCAATCTCTCTTGCGGGATTGGTTAAATAATAAGAACCTTAATTATAACATATATGGACCAATCTCTCTTATGGGATTGGTCGAATGAGAAATAAACGAAAACAACAAAATTAAAAATGATTGACTTAACCTACTTGTCTTATAGCTATATGCGACACGAGTGTTTAAACAATTGAAGTATTATTTAATATATACGCAACGTAAGTTCCTCACGCTTCGCGGGTGAATGTACGTTATTAATGTTATTTTGGTGCCGCAAGAGGTTAACCTATCATTACAGTTTTCCGTCCCTAAAGAATTTCACCTGACTTACTGAGATTCGTGTTAAGTCATTGAGCACCAGCTGCATTATCCGGGGTAAGCCAACTATCCCGGAGTTAAGCGATTTTGGGTATGGAATATGACAGGTAGCTCCAGTTTATTTGGCTAACCGTGGTTGGCGCGACAAGTGCCAATAAGATCATTTAGGAGCACTGTGATACAAAGCTGTGTTAACTTTGATTAGATAAGCAAAAAACATTAACTTGCATCGTCATCTGATAAAATCATAATCTGATCATCAATCATGCGAGCTCGTTCTTAGTACATAATACTACTAATATTATAAACGCGAAAGTTTGTAAGTATGGATGTTTGTTACTCTTTCACGTTTATTTATTTCATCGTATGGCATTATACAAGAATAGGCAGATACATAAATGTCAATTAAAATCAAATGTTTATATTTAGTGCGTTAAGCCACGCAATCGTGACGGGTGTTAGATGCAGCAGGTCTTCTGGTGGTCCCGAGTATAAGTGTAGAGGGTATCGCTGGATTATATGCTCCATAGTTTGGACTTCTTTGCCACACTCGCACATAGCAGAGTTCCTCCACCCCCATTTACGCAGAAAGTAATTGCAGCGACCGTGACCCGTTCTACTATTTAAGCGACACCACAGTCTCCGGGAAAGGTTGAACCCCAGTAGTTCACATGTTGGGTCTATGGTTTCCACGTGAGAGCCGACAGAAACAGCAGCCCATTCCGTTTTCCAGGCTACAGTCACATTGAAACCACTGAGATTTTGCGCAGCAGCATACGCAGGACTTCGGGACTTTAGGCGTCGGGGCGGTAGGCAGAAGAACTCGATTGTAGGTTGGCAGTGTTGGTAGTTAATACATCGAAATAACACATAGGCTACAATTTATAAAGATATTGCACAGATGAAGTCGCGGCCACCAGCTAGTAATATATAAAGGTATTATACCAATAATAAAAATATGCATGGTAGAATAAAAGATAACTGACGTTGGAACGGATCAGGACTGTATCAATTTCTGTTGAATGTGTCACGCGATCACCGGACGACCATATCCTGTAGCTTCCTTAATTTGCTAAAAACGTGCCATTTCAGGTGAGCGGTTGGCACTAATGCAGTCGCTGGCGGGACTGGCCGCGCTGCTGCAGCGGTGCTCGGTGGAGCCCTCTGCCAGCACCGTCCGGAACCCACGTAGGGACCCCAAGAGTCCCATGGTGCAGTGCATTAAGGGAGGTTTGCCGTTGTTACTAAAAGAGAGGAAAATGTAGTGATAATTATTTTATATATCCACATATCTTTACCCCCCAATAATGCGTTAAAAATCGCATATAAAGGCCCCCATAATAATAAACTTTTTTGTTACAATAAATTTATTATCTGTGAAAAATATTATTATCCCACTAACATTATAAGCGAAGAAATTTTCGAGGGTTTTTTTTATAGTTGCAATATAGAGTATGATTTGAAGTGAGTTTGAAGTTGTATTTATGCAAGTCGGTCAAAACATTTCAATACTGCGATGTAGAACATTTGTCCTCTATGCAAACTTTATATGGTTAAGTGCTTAAAACCTGTACTACCACAAAGGTTTTTGTTTTAAAGACCATAGTATGGTTAATTTAAAGCTATAACAATAAGAGTAACTGTGTCCACTTATATTAAAATAAAGAAAGATTTCAATACAGGTACATAGGCGCCATCTTTTCGATTGAATTTGAATTGACTAAATTTGACTCAGCAAAGGCAGAATGGATTTTATTGCTACATGTCGCAGATCGGCTGGCCGCATTAGAGTAAATGGACGTATTTATGCAAAAGGGAACCAACCCACACTTCTGTCAAAATTGAGCTATGTATACAGAAGACGTAAAAAATGCACCTTATACCCCCTACAAAAAGATCAAAGTCGTAGAATATTTTTTTCATATAAAAACATTTCGTTAACAAAGTTACCAACCCACATTTTTACTATTTCATTTAATTTAAAAAGACCCAAGTTGTATAGTACCTTACTCAATTTACTTTAAATAAAAATAAAAATCATTTATTCTCGAAATATATATACAGTAAGTGTAAATTACCTAACTACCTACCTCTACCTACCTTAAATCTAAAGTAGGTCCTTGAGGCATTGTACTTTAAATTCGTTTAAAAAGATCCAAATCACATGGTTCTTCAATATATCATTGTTTTCTTTATTTCATAAGAGACCATGTGGGTTGGTTCCTTTTTTGCAAAATGAAAACTTCAAAAATTGACACCGTCTAAAAGATCCAAGTAACATAGTTCCTTATTAAAATTATTTTGTTACTATTAAGTAAAGAACTAAGTTTATTGGATCTGTTTTGCATTATTCAAATTAGCTCAGTGTATGTGTTCACAAAGGTCGATATTACATGGTTCTTTATAAAATTTATTATATTTTGAAAGATAAGGGAACCATGTATCTTAAATCTTTTTTGTTTAAAAACATTTTCTATTATTAATCACACTCATTATTATATTTCATTAATAATTATTATTATATTATATTCCGTATTTGGACCGTG
The DNA here is from genome assembly GCA_949128165.1 of Lathronympha strigana. Classification (NCBI taxonomy): domain Eukaryota; kingdom Metazoa; phylum Arthropoda; class Insecta; order Lepidoptera; family Tortricidae; genus Lathronympha; species Lathronympha strigana. The sequence continues at coordinate 6,231,731 of OX421926.1, read as the reverse complement.
CATCAGAATATGGCAACGACTTTACAAAACAAATTAAAAACTGATATGAAACTTGCTAAAAATGACCCTTCTGTTGAAACAATAACGTAGAATAGAAAAAAAAGCTACAATAGAAAACGCTTTAAAACGTCAACAACAGATTTATACACCAGATGATTATATGGGCATAATGAAAACATATTAGTTATATTAGTTCACCGCATGGAACAGCAAGACTTTTTGTCTTCCCTAATGTTAGAGAAAAATATAACCAACAGAAAAAAAACTACAGATGGAACGAAAGTTTCATGGCTGACCGGACACAGATCTTAGCTGTTAGACGTCTTAATGTTGAACCTACCGCGATGGGACGCACGCCAGAGTCCTTTTTCGTCAGGGCAATAAGATTAGCCCCGTAGATAATTGGCATCACATGTGGGCAGACATCTCCCAGCAGCATTAGATTGGCCAATTTTGTAAGACTAGTTTTTAGGTGCTCACCAGCTATCCCTGTACCATAACTAGTGAGATCAATAAGATGCTGCGGCGAGATGATCCAGACCTGATGCCGAAAAGGAGGAAAAGAGGCGAGGGCAGTAATTATGTCTTCTTCTGTGGCGTGAAGGCAAGCTGAAGGGTCAGACCCCCTTCTGACCATCAGCAAAAATCGGAGTCGAAGGGCCTGGGGGGTGTTTGGGTTGTAAAGCGGCTATGGTCTCCGGAGTATCCGGCGCTAAACTGTCATTCGAAAATAAAAGACGCGTTGCGCCTTTCAGGTCCCCGTCATGAACTTTCTCCTCCACCTTCCCAAACAAATCAAATTGTTTTTTATATCTATTTGAGAAAAAAATACAAACAGGTATGACGGACAGACACGATATATTATTTTTAATCTTTTTTGTTAGCGATATATTGCTGTTACTTTCCTCGGAGACATGAAGAATTTTATATGAAAATGTTAAGAGTTCATGCCAAGCATTAATATTGTTGCTATTGATGCAGTTGTTGATCACATCGGATAGTGCTTGTGATACAATAGACCGAGCACCGCGGGGTATTCGTTTGATTATAGAGGTTGATTGTTTGAGTTTGCCGAGGAGAGTATGGAGCGGTACATCAGAGGGAGGAGTGAGGAGGCGTTGAGAATTTGGTGTGGATGAAATTGGTAAGATACGGACCTGATGGATGCGCGCTTGATGAATATGTAAACCCCTAGAAGATGTGAAAGTCTTGAGGCACACACAACACTCCATGAGAGGCAACCGATCCTGGAGTTAAAACTTAAAAATAACATACAAGAAATTAAAATTAATACATAGAAAAACACTAACTAAGAAAGTAAGAGTAATAAAAAATATGCGATATAAATAAATATCTGTCAGACTGGCAGGCTTGCGGGCGGGGGTTGTGCGCCGTCGCGGAGCTCCGCGGATGCTGGAAGATTGGCCTCCTGTGCTGAGACGACGTTACGCTGAGACTTTCGTCTGTTGATGCCTTAGATAGTGGAATTTAGACCAACTTCATCTGTTCGACGTCCATTATGATGTGTCAAATAAAAGGAACCGATATTTTACTGTCCGTTTTGGGTGATAATTGGCAATATGTGAAATTATATTTTGTTTCAACGAGAAAAATATTTCCGCAACTTTGTATGTGGTAGTAAATAAGTTTCAACGATTAATTATATTCAAAATCATTATATAATAAAAATATACTACCAAAAATTCTAATTCAACGAAGACGAAGTCGCGGGCAAAAGCTAGTACTTAGTACTTATACACAATAATTATGACATTGATTTTTTATAAGTAGTTGATGTTTACGTCAAAACGTAATCAAGTTTTTTTCCATATCCCACTAATATTATAAGCGAAGAAATATTAGATGGTTTTTGAAATTTGCAATAGAGTATTAAATTTAGTAAGTTGGAAGTTGTATTTATGCAATGTGATTCAAAAATGTCGATAGCGTGAAGTAAAACATTTCCAATTAATGCAAACTTCATATGTTTCAAATACTTTAAACGTGTACTACTACGTGATTTCCCGTTTAAGAAGCATATTACGGTAAATTTAATTTGATTATTTCGAACAGTAATTAATAATGTTAAAAAATCCAAGAAATATTTTAACAGGGGTATCCTGGCGCCATCTATTTGCTTAGATATGAAGTAAGTGAATATGCCACGACAAATCCATGGTTTTATGGCAATATTTTGCTAATCAGCGGAACTTATTTTGAATAAAATTGTGTCACATTTAATACGTTTATCGGAAGAAATGGGCACAGAGGCATAAAAGGTACATTTTCCCGTTCATATTATGTTTATTACACTGCCATCTATATATTACACGTAGAACTACTTAACCGCTGTAGGTATCTAACTGTTTCATTCTAAGGAAACATACTAAGCTGCAAAGTCTTCTAGATTTGGTTGATGGCGCTGTTAACAGTTTAGTAGGTTTTGTCAAACAAAATCTATGAAATTAAATGGGTAACCTAATGATATAAGTTGAATATACTGAAAAATTTATCACAACCAGTTACTTAAAACTGAATTACATATGAAAAAAAAACACAAACACAAGTCTTATTATTATAACCCGTATTTCGCCATTCTTGGTGCAAAAGAGCCCAGAACACTAGCGGCATTTCCATGCTGGATGGCTACGGACAACCTTGGATCGGGCTCCTCTCCCTTTTATCTGAGTCGACGGCTTATGTCATGCAGAACAATTTGGCGTCCCCCCAAAACAGCCCGCAGTCTCCACCACCAAAGGCATTAACATGTATTGTATCCATGTCCTACAGACCTAAGTTGGTTATCCACGAATGTCATCTGATAATGATAATGCTATAGCATAGAGTTCATAAAAATACAAGTTGCACGGATGGATAGCGCGACGGTGATCGCTGTCAAATGTGAGTAACTGTATACAATTATCAGGAATTGTCATACAAAGGTGACAAAGTGTTGGCCTATTACGTAAGTACTACGCTATCCGTTTGGGATCTTATCTTAAAAGGAAGCGGACACTTGTGCCGCTTCGCCGCCTGTAAAGTTTTGGCAGAGGGCTCCTGCTATGTAGGAAGTGCGAGTAATATGGGTGGTCGAAAATGCCTGATGCATGTAGCATCCCACGCCAAACACCGCCCCGTCTCCCACAGCACCAGCGTCACTCCATCTTGCTATCAGTGCGCCTAAACTCAGTGGCTCTAGAACGGAATGAACAGCCGCTGACTGAAGAGACCTCAGGACATATCATTGAGGCTTTAGTGACGCGGAATCCAACCACTACAAAGACGGCAACTCAATGTATAATTTGGCTAAACTTATATTTTTTCGTATGATTACTATACTTAAAAGGCTAAAAATTACTGAATATGCACAACTTGATGGATTACGATGGCACTTATTACAGGTATATCTATATGCCACTAATTGAACTAGGTATCGCCTATATCCTCCTTAAATTGATTTGATTAAAATTATTTTAACTTTGCGCAAAAACATTCTTAGATCATGTCATTAGATACATTTTACTTAATAATGATGGCATCTATTTTATTTTTGTTGTCTAGCAAACTGATCTTGCGTAGTGATGCAGTCACAAAACCAGCACGGTTTCTTCAATTAAATTTAGGACAAATTTCCATGCGATGCTAAATTGTAAAGATGAACTCTTGTCTGTTACCATTTCACAGTAAATTAAAAACGCTGAACGGATTAAGGTGAAATTTGGCATAGGGATGTTTTGACTCCTAGGAAAGGACAGGATAGTTTTTGTTACGGATAACATCCTATATAGAGGTGCAAAGCGGAAAGAAAGCAAGTGAAATAGTCAATTCAATCCTGTGCATTGCACTTTTTTCCACTTTTTTAGGGTTCCGTAGCCAAAATGGCAAAAACGGAACCCTTATAGTTTCGTCATGTCCGTCTGTCCGTCTGTCCGTCTGTCCGTCTGTCCGTCTGTCACAGCCGATTTACTCGGAAACTATAAGTACTACAGTGATGAAATTTGATGGGAATATGTGTTGTATGAACCGCTACAAAATTATGACACTAAATAGTAAAAAAAAGAATTGGGGGTGGGGCCCCCCATACATGTAACTGAGGGATGAAAATTTTTTTTTCGATGTACATACCCGTGTGGGGTATCAATGGAAAGGTCTTTTAAAATGATATAAAGTTTTCTAAAAAACATTTTTCTTAAAGTGAACGGTTTTTGAGATATCAGCTCTCAAAGTCGTAAAAAGTATGTCCCCCCCCCTCTATTTTTATAACTACGGGGTATAAAATTCTAAAAAAAATAGAGGTGATGCATGCTAATTAACTCTTTCAACGATTTTTGGTTTGATCAAAGTATCTCTTATAGTTTTTGAGATAGGTTGATTTAACTGTAATTTTGGTTAAGTTAAAATTAATATTCATACATAAAAGTACAAGGCAAAATATCGGGAGAGTTTAGGCTCCATTCACCAGGTGTATAAATTGACATAATAAGTTTATTATATTTGCTGCTACGGAACCCTTTGTGCGCGAGCCCGACTCGCACTTGGCCGGTTTTTTTTACAGCAGTTTTGTTTTTATCTAATGTTGAGTACATGCGAATAAAGGCCTATGCCGATCCTATCATAGGATCGTCCTTGGATAAGACATATATACTTACCTACTACCTAATGAAAGTTTATATGCGCGACGTAATTATTTTGGTATCCTCGCAATGTTTTTCTTCACTGGGAAGTAAGTGGTATAATTAGGTATCGAATGACATTCCATGGGTTAAATTCAGTGAGCTTAAGACAGTGTTTTAAACTGTGATCAAAAACACTCGGCCTTGATTACTTATTTAATTAAAAGATTATATATGTAAACTTGGACGTACTTTTTACCATATCTACAACGTATCCAACCACTGAAAGATTAACCCTTTATTTGGCAGGAGAAAAAAAATGCAAATTGCTTTATTTGACAAATCTTCTAAAATGTATGGTAAAAATCATGTTAAGAAAAAATACAAAAAAAAATCTAATGGTTTCAGTTTTCATGAAAACCAATGTATATTACAGTATACAGTGCCAACGTAACGGAGTGGTATGTCTATTCAGTAATGTATATTGGGATAGACAATGTCAAATATGGGTCAGTAGGATTTCACATAAAAAGTTATCAATAAATTCATTTTTTATTATTACATTCGTATACCAAAAATCAAAACGCAGTATAAAAAAATGAAAACCATACACTATTTGGTATGGAAATTAAGAAAACCAATTCTAGTGTTTTACCTGTCACAAAACACAACTTGACTTTACATTTAATGCATCGGGCGAAAAAAACCGATTAAAATAATGAAGTGGCGAATCGTCTGCAGGTAAATTTTCGTACTAATCATCTTTTCCTTCAACAGAAACTGCATGTTGAAATACGGCTTATGACAATTTTTTGACCCTTTTCGGCCTTTTGGGCACTAGTGCAATTTGTTTCTCGGTCCTTGCCTTTCTTGTTTCTCGCGTATAGAGTTTTGATAATGTTGGCGTTGTAGTAACAGATGGCAGAGACGGTAATGAAGAAATTGATGGGATATTAAAATAGTCGGGTTCTCGGGGTGGCGAAGGACCAATTTCTCGAAATATTGGAGTCAAAGGAGCAATTTCATCTAGACTGCTTGACTGGGTGTCGTGTTCTGTTCCGTGGTTAACATTATTATTATTACTACCACCCTCATCACCAGAGCTACAAAGTAAGTTCAAGCGTTCGTAAGAAGGGTCAAGAGAAGGCGTAGCAGAGGAACATTCAGACGAAGAAAACATCTTAAGAGAGTCAAGCTCTGTTTCGTCATCAGATTTGTCACTAGTCTCAGATTCTCAGAAGGGGCATTTTCGTTAGGAATTAGGGCCAATATTTTAGCAGATCTGGTTTGGACAACATGCTGTTAACAAGTAAAAATCAGAATTAAACTAACGGAAATGCAATGTACAAAATTGGTAATGTATATCACAGTAAACACAGAATTATTGAGATCGTTGGTCGTATACTTGGCATTGTATATTGTGATATACAAACAAAATTAAACGGGCACTGACGATTCAAAAGCAAACCAATCGGTATAAAAATCATAGTATAGACCCACATCTATATCTATGATCATGATTCATATTTTTTTTCAATACATACATTATTTAAAACATAAGAAACAACACTAAATACCTTGCGAAGCGGTGGCGGTTTCCGTCGGTCGGCCATTTTGATTTAAACTGACGGTTAAAAATGTTGCTATAACTTACAATTATTTTTTTACGAACTACCTACAGATTGAGTTAATAGTGTTTACTATTAAAAAAAATATTAAGCAATTAATGACTTTTGTAGATTTTTTATTTGTCAGTGTATACTCCAATAGACAAAATCAAATAAAGGGTTAATATGTGGTAGATACAAAGATACATACAGCTGTAGCAAAAATGCTGCTGATTGAATGCGTAATCGGTATCGTATTGTGATTAGGAGAAAAAATTAACAAACAATGTTTGACAATTTTTTTTTTCTAAATCAGATTACAATATTGATCACCAGCATTTTTGGTACCTATATCCTGAATTATTAACGAGAAAAAAGAAAACAGGTTACTGTTGTTTGCAAGTTAGTTATTTGTTTTATACGGCCCCGGAATTTAATTAGCAATTTACAGTTCAAGTCAATTCAAAACAAATAACTAACTTATGCTAATAAAAATACACTACCAAACATTATAATACCTACTACGCAGACGAAGTCGCGGGTAACAGCTAGTTTGTACATTACGCCCTTTTGTCAATAAAACCAAATATAGAAAATTAACTTATAGAAACTCTAAGGACTCTTATAAAAAAAAACCGGCCAAGTGCGAGTCGGGCTCGCGCACAAAGGGTTCCGTAGCAGCAAATATAATAAACTTATTATGTCAATTTATACACCTGGTGAATGGAGCCTAAACTCTCCCGATATTTTGCCTTGTACTTTTATGTATGAATATTAATTTTAACTTAACCAAAATTACAGTTAAATCAACCTATCTCAAAAACTATAAGAGATACTTTGATCAAACCAAAAATCGTTGAAAGAGTTAATTAGCATGCATCACCTCTATTTTTTTTAGAATTTTATACCCCGTAGTTATAAAAATAGAGGGGGGGGGACATACTTTTTACGACTTTGAGAGCTGATATCTCAAAAACCGTTCACTTTAAGAAAAATGTTTTTTAGAAAACTTTATATCATTTTAAAAGACCTTTCCATTGATACCCCACACGGGTATGTACATCGAAAAAAAAATTTTCATCCCTCAGTTACATGTATGGGGGGCCCCACCCCCAATTCTTTTTTTTACTATTTAGTGTCATAATTTTGTAGCGGTTCATACAACACATATTCCCATCAAATTTCATCACTGTAGTACTTATAGTTTCCGAGTAAATCGGCTGTGACAGACGGACAGACGGACAGACGGACAGACGGACAGACGGACATGACGAAACTATAAGGGTTCCGTTTTTGCCATTTTGGCTACGGAACCCTAAAAATGGTGTTTCGTTTGGCGCAAAGGACATAACTATCTCCGTGTTAATTTATGCGCTAGTTCATAATTTTGAATTTATTGTCCACGCCTCGGACACATGGTGAACAAACAAAAAGAAAACAATATATATAATAAGCCCTACACTCACCCGTGGATATATTTGTCCCGACTTCGCTGGCCAGCTTAATTCTTCTTCTTGATATTCAAACAATTTGATCCGCTTTTTTCCCCTGACTTGACTCGACCCACTGTCAAAACTATATTTTTCTTTTTCCCCAACCGAATATATACTTTTAAATGAGATGAATGAACCGAAAAGGATGGATGATAAATAAAAACTTAACATACCCCCGCCCGAGAAAGGCAAAAGCCTTTATCAACAAAAAAATGTCAACTATGTAACAAAGGTACTAACTTATACTTAACTAAAACAGTTTGGTATCACCATAACCACCTAGTCATCTAGGGGTAGTCTGCATATTTTAACAACAGGCCGCGTAAGACTACCTGTTGTAGTTTTCAGCCTCACAACCCTGATAACTCCGTCCTTACCGGGTAACAACTCTTCTATCCTACCTAATTTCCATCTTAAGGAGGGTAAATTTTCTTCTTTTAATAAAACAAGGTCACCCAGCCTAGGCGGATCAGTCGGAGACGTCCATTTCCTACGCATTTGGAGAGAGTGTAGATACTGTTCACTCCATTTTCTCCAAAGACGCTGCGACATAGCCTGTATCAAGCTAAAACGACTCAACCGAGAGTTGGGAACGTCTTCCAGATTGTACTCCGGAACTGAAAGCAACGGTCTACCGATAAGTAAATGTGCAGGCGTCAGCACCTCCAGTTCTTGAGGGTCTTGAGACAACGGACATAAGGGACGACAGTTTAACACTGCTTCCACTCTAGTAAATATCGTTACGAGTTCCTCGAACGTTAAAATTTGTTCGCCTATAACGCGCCGCAATAAAGTTTTAGCCGACTTTACGGTCGCCTCAAACAGACCGCCAAAATGAGGGGCCGCTGGGGAGTTAAATCGCCAAGTAATAGAGTGTTTAGCTGCGCCGTCGCTAAGTCCTTGCTGGACTTCCTGAGAAGCCAAGTATTTCCGCACATCATCCAAATACCTATTCGCTCCCGTATAATTAGTTCCGCAATCTGAGCGTATCATGCTTGGCATACCACGTCTAGACGTGAAGCGCGTCAAGGCAGCTAAAAATCCTTCCGTTGAGAGATCAGTGACGCACTCTAAATGAACCCCTTTAGACGCAGAGCAAATAAATACGCAAAGGTAAGCCTTCAAAATCTTTGCGTTCCGCAAACGAGAATGTTTAATGCTAAACGGACCGGCAAAATCCGTTTGTACAGTGTGAAATACACCAGTCGCATTGACCCGATCCCAGGGCAACGCGGACATAATTGGCGCTGTGGGCCTGGCCTTAGTTCTGAAGCATTTTATACACTTATAAATTCGTGTCCGAATCACTTGCCCAGCTGATATAATCCAAAATTGCCGTTGTAAAACTCCTGTCAGGACAGTAGCCCCTGCATGGCAATAAAGTATGTGGAAATGATCCACGATCAGGCCTGTTAAGGTGTGTGACTTTGGCAAGATTGCAGGATGTTTTCTATCCATCGATAAGTTGGAATGCTGCAGACGGCCACCAACGCGCAGTAAACCATCATCTGCAATAAAAGGCCCGAGCCGCCGTAACCGCGTAGAGCACTCTTTGTTCCGGGATAAGCAGTGGATGTCCTCCGCAAACTCCACTTGCTGAACCAATTTAATTAACCGCTGCAGAGCAAACCGTCGCTCTGGCACTGTTAACACTCCCACCACTCTATCCGATGGACTCCTGGCATTTCTTATAAACCTAAAACAATATGCTACGACCGCCAGTAGCATATTCAAACTACTAAACCGGGTATAAATACTGTCATCGGTAGTAATTCCTACTAGAGCCCGAACATTTATCTTATTTTTCCGCAACCCGGGTAATTCCTCTTGAGCTTTGTCCATAATATTCTTCGGCCAGGTGTTTTCATCACCTTTCAGCCAAACCGGTCCCCACCATAATGGATGCTCAAGCAATTCCGATGCGCGACAACCACGACTTGCGACATCAGCTGGGTTCATTTCTGAAGGTAAATGTCTCCATATCATATCTAAACCACAATTTACAATTTGTGAAACTCGATTTCCCTCAAAAACCTGCAATAAATGTGGTGACACCTTTAGCCACGAAAGCACAATAGTGCTGTCGCACCATCCGACGATGCCATCGATTTTCATGTCATCACTGATAGCAGCAACAACGTATTTCAAAAGTCGGACAAGCAACATAGCCCCGCTAAGCTCGAGTTTTGGTATAGTTAGCTTCGATTTGATCGGCGCAACGCGAGATTTTGCCATCATCAAACTAACTTTTATTTGGCCATCTTGTCCCACAGTCCTCAGATATACCGCTGCACCATATCCAAGTTCCGATGCATCTGAGAATCCGTGCAAGGAACAATGCTTAACGTCTAATAAGACGAAACGCTCCAGACGGAGATGCGAAATTAATGGTAAATCACCCAGAATGCCTTTCCATTCTACCGCCACATCATCGGGGGCTTTTGAGTCCCACGATAGATTCTTCGACCACATCTTCTGCATAAGGACTTTGCCTTGAAATATTACTGGAGAAATCCACCCCAAAGGATCAAAAGCTCTAGCCAGTGTAGACAAAATTGATCGCTTAGTGTACCCGCTAGTGTCGTCTAGCCTTGTACGATATGAGAAACTGTCACTTTTTGAATCCCACTGAATGCCTAGAAGTTTAAAGAAACTAGGCCCATCCGCACTATCAAAAATTTTTTAGGCTTTTCCAAATGCTCCGCTTCTATGCCTTGTAAGACTTCCCCGCTGTTTGAAGTCCACTTGCTCAATTCAAAACCGCCAGAGCGTAACAAGTCCGTCAGCTCCTGTTTCAATTTGCATGCTTCTTCTATAGAATCTGCTCCGCCTAAAATGTCATCCATATACACTGAAGAGCGAAGAAGGTGCGCCGCTGCAGGATATCTTGTTCCCTCGTCATCTGCTAACTGTCGTAGCGTCCGGATTGCTAGATATGGACTCGATTTCATTCCATAAGTTACCGTATTGAGCCGATAAACCAGCAAAGGTAAGTCAGGAGACTCCCTCCAGAAGATGAGTTGGAACCGCCGATCCTCCTCAGCAATCAAAATCTGTCGAAACATCATTCTAATGTCTGTTGTAAACACATAAGGATGTAATCGAAACCTGCACATTATATCTGCGATATCACGCTGTAACTTCGGTCCCGCGTGTAAACAGTCGTTAAGAGCGACTCCATTACTCGAAATACAGCTAGCATCGAAAACAACTCGAATTTTGTCAGAATCCGCCTTAAATATTCCATGATGTGGAATCACATAACTGCCGCGTGTATAGTCCAGTGGATCTCCATCACAAAGAGACATATGCCCCGTCTCTAGGTACTCCCGCATAAATCCAATATACTTTTCTCTAAACGTTTCATTTCCGTTCGCAAGGAGCCGCCTCTCCATAGCGAAGAACCGCTTCATGGCTATTGGTACCGTGTTTCCAAGATCTGGAGCGTCCGATAAAAAAGGCAACCGTGCCATATATCTGCCCTCTTCAACCCGTCGATGAGTATCCTTAAAAATCATTTCACATTCCAGATCCTTAGGGCATTCCACCTTAGTTGGAATATCCTCAACTTCCCAGAATCGTTCCAAAATCTTATCCGTGCTTGAACTACAGAAAAAGTTCTGAGAGCAAGTCGCTTGAGGACCAGACGCCGCAATGGTAACCGGACCTGACAACACGTCACCGAACACCGTCTTCGATACCCGTGGAATGTGATCTTTAATCTTAAGACGTCCAGTGAGTACAACGTCACAAAGCAAATCTTCACCGATCACAATGTCGATTTCACGACTAACATAAAACTTTTCATCCGCAAGATTATATCCCCGATAATTATGCACCAATTCAGCTGGGAGTGAACATCCTGGTAGGTCATTAGTGAGTTTGTTTAAAACTGTAGCTGTAGTCACTAAAACAGGCTGATCCGTCAGCCTAGGTGTCATGGTCAGATTAACCACACCTCTGCCTCCTTGAACAGGTGTGCAGTCCAATCCTGTGAGTGTAGCCGTATCAGATTTAAACCGCTTTAAACCCAATCTTTGCACACATGCTTCCGAAATAAATGTGCTCTCGGCTCCTCCATCCAGCATGGCCCGCGCCTCTTGGTAGCAGCCACTACCGTCCAATACTCTTATTATAGCCGTCGCGAGGAGCACCTGCCGCTTAAACTGCGGTTTACTGGCATGCAGAGCCGTTAGTCCAGTCACTCCAGGGACCGCACTTCCTGGAACACTGGCCACAGGTGTACTCACACCAGAAGTGCTTGGGAAAGGCGATGCAGAGTTGTGACCCCTTCCACTTGCAGCAACATTATTTGATGTCGAACGGTGTTCACGATCTGTACCAGCTGTCGGAAGATCAAAATGTAACAAATAGTGATGTTTCGCCGAATCACACTTGTAACAGTTTTTATTATAAGTGCATTGATCAATATTGTGACCATTTAAACACTTGAAGCACAATCTGAGCGACACAACCTGCCGTTTTCTAGCCGTAGGTTTCATCTCTAAGAACTTTTCACACTTGGCAATGAAGTGCCCGCTTTTTCCGCACATTCTGCAAGACGATTTTGACCCCGCGCTCTGAAAAGCCGCATGAGCCCTAACCGTATGATTCTGTCCTCCGTCACCACGCCTAACCGCTGACGACGTACTGACATGTGAGTCCGCACTGGACTCCAGAATCCGTATTTCCGTTTCCAAAAATTTTAGTAGGTCCGCAAATGTAGGCATCTCTTTCTCAGCGTGCTTATCTTCAAAGTGTTTCTTCAAATTGTTGTCTAACTTTTGAAAATTAATGTAGAACAGCAAATAGCACCATGAATCAACTGGAAATTTCATTTTTTCCAAAGCCTTTGTGTTCTCGATTAAAGTGTTAAGGAATGTTTTCAACCCACTTATCCCTTTCGAGGTGACATTAGAAACACCCAATAAGTTAGGCAACAACCGATCCGCCAGCAATCTTTTATTGTTGTACCGCGCATTTAACAACTCGATCGCAACGGAATAATTGTCCCCAGTTACCGATAAATGCTGGACTAAAGTCTTTGGTTCCCCCAAGAGTGATCCTGCCAAATAATACATTTTTTCCGTGTCCGATAAAGAAGAGTCATTGCCCACCAATGACTGAAACAGTTCCATAAAAGGAACAAACTCCTCTACCTGTCCCGCAAAAGTAGGAAGTTTCACTTTAGGAAGGTATGCTCTTTTCCGCCCGTTAGAATTGTCATTGCCGCTTGTGTTGCAACAGCTATTGTCCGAATTAGCTGCAGTCAACCTTAAATGCCGATGTTTTATAAAATAATATTTTTTATTATACGCATCGTATTCTTGTTTGTGACCTTCCCGATCAAAATTCTCAATATCCGCAGCAGATAGCTGGAGTTCATAAAACATTTCCGTATATGCCTCATAAACCTTCTCAAGATCCTGACACCGCACCATAAAATCATTTTCTTGTTCCGAAAACAATTCTGGATTACCAGCCAACCCATACATTACATCAAGACTACGACAAGCTGTTTGATACTTCATCTGCAACAACTGTATCCGCCTAGCTGCTGCCATGTTTACACTTTTATTCGAGTGCGTAGTCCAAACAAATAAAATCAACAGTAACCCTAATAGGAATAACACAACCAAGAAAAACACCATGGAAGCTACAAATAATAATTATACATATCCTCATTAATTATAATAGTTATAATTTTATAACGCACCGAAAACCGCATTTTTTTTTTAATATAATATTTAAACCGCACTTCGAAATAATATATTAAGCTTGTTCCGCTAACTTTATTTTACCTTTCAAATAAATGTTCCGAACCTCTGGAATAAGTACCGAAATAGCATTAAGTACCGATAAATAATGCTTTACACCGCATTAACGATAAATACAATACTTGGAAAAATACAAAAAGTGTACATTTCCTGAGGCTCGAACCGTCGACCTCGCGCTTGCAAAGCAAACAATGTAACCGCTAGGCCAATGAAGCAATTAAATTATACAACAAAATTAACCTACACTATCGCAATATGGTAACCTGGCAACCAAACTGTTTTAATTTGAGACGTCAAAAATAATAAAATAATTTTAGATAAATTGAAATCGCAATTGAATTTCCCGCATGAAATTCAATCCCAATTTAATATTCCCCAAAAATAGCTACCGCAATTCAATCCGATAAACCGCAACGGATAAAATAAGTATGTAGGTTTTTTTTAGTAAGCATGAAATTTAATATGAAAATGAATTGTGACAAAATAAAAACGTCCCCTCCAATATTAAACAATGAGAACTAAAACATAAATATTTCCCCAAAAAATTACCGAAAAATGAACCGAATGTGCCGAGGCGTCGACAATAAAACTAAGTCCGAAAATGCATCAATCCGCTCGATTGACCAAAATGTTAATTTATGCGCTAGTTCATAATTTTGAATTTATTGTCCACGCCTCGGACACATGGTGAACAAACAAAAAGAAAACAATATATATAATAAGCCCTACACTCACCCGTGGATATATTTGTCCCGACTTCGCTGGCCAGCTTAATTCTTCTTCTTGATATTCAAACAATTTGATCCGCTTTTTTCCCCTGACTTGACTCGACCCACTGTCAAAACTATATTTTTCTTTTTCCCCAACCGAATATATACTTTTAAATGAGATGAATGAACCGAAAAGGATGGATGATAAATAAAAACTTAACACTCCGTAACTAGCATTGTCTCATTAAACCACACATAGCAAGTGTAGGAACTCTCAAAAATGAGAATTAGTCACACACATAATGTACAGAAACAAAAAAGATCCGATTTTTTTTTCTCGAAAAAAGAAGCTTTTGGGACTTTTGGGCTCTCCTGTAAAATAACGATTTAATTTTGTACTTTACGCCAGTTGAGATTACAGTTGTCGATAAGCATATCACCAATCAAAGGCATTCGGCTAGATAACACGATAATTTGCCAATATATCATGATGAGATAATATATTATATAAAGAGCGCGGGGTAAGTAAGGGAGTGCGATTCAACCTTCAAAAACTGACTCATGGATATGAATATCCGCGGATATTGTCGTTTTCTCATTTATGAAACGTAGAGAATGTGGATATCCCTTTTTCTCAAATTAGTGACTTGAATAAGGCCGCAGGAAAAAAGCCAGGCACCTACGGAACCTGGTCCAAATCGAAGAGGGATTAACTTATCAGCATCATTCTAGCATGTAATACCTAATAGGCTCCTCGAATTGACAACATTTCATATTTTTTAAAGTATTAATGAAGCATTTATTGAAAAATAAACTAAACTAATCATATAAAAACACAAATTTAAATCTAGAAGTATAACTAAACTAAAAACTAAAATAAAACTAGATAAAAACTAAAATAAAAGTAAAGAAAAACTAAAATAAATCTAAAACAGGCCTCTGCGGCGTGGTACCGAGGACTCTGGCAACATTTCCTCGCTGGATTGCTAGACTGATCCGTTGAGCGAGGAAGCTGCCAGCTCTTGGGTCTCCTGTGGCGTCTCGGAGTCTCTTCGATAGGTCTTTGAAGAGACTCAGAGCGCTAGGGCCCCACGGACCAAAGCTCTCGACGCAGGAACAAAAATATATTCGGCGCCGAGAACACTGAAAAGATGATAAGTCAAAGACCATTTTGGTAAACATGTCTGAAGAACTCTAAAACATATTTTTGGATTTATTTGTTAAATTAAAAAAAAACGTAAATTATTGTAAACCGAATGATGACGTCACTTGTTAATGCATAGTCGAGAAAGTCTTGTTAGTCTGGTTGATAGTGAGTGACATCATTAAAAGTTAGTTGGACTCGTTTGTCATTTCTAACGTTGGTTTGATTGCGTCAACATATCGTTCAAAATATATAAAATAAACTATCTTCACGCAAACAAGAACAGGCATTGTCCTCCGTGCATCAATGTTACGCGTCCTCAAAAAAGCGAGGAAACACCAACACGGAAATATTTCGAACTCATATGTCAATTTGTGATGACTCGCCGAAAAACGATGCCAATTGGACCGACGACCTATTATTACACTTAAATTATCAGCAATAATCCAATGGCAATTAGTATGAGAAATATGGTAACAGATACCTTGTCGACAATTACCCTAGACTCTAAATTAGGCATAGTTCACAGTGACATAGTGGATATCAACACTAAACAGCACGAAGCAAGAGATTTTTGGCGAAATTAATCAAAAAAGAAACTTAGCCATTGAAAAAATAAAGCAGGAGTTTACGGGCACCATTGACTTCCTCAATCACCAAATTTCAAGCATCAAAGCTGACGCCTCCTCCTTGGATTGTTTTATTCTAGACGAGATGTCACCACCGTTATAAGTTATTTTGATCAATAAACGGTGTCGCCATCTAGTCCAAAATTCGTATATTCAAACAGGTTTTATGACGCGCTTATAGTTTTATCGGTTGGTCAATAGATGACAGAAATTAAAGTTTGTGATTTTTTTATTTAAGCCGTCGGTAGATGGCAATTAAATCAATCAATGGTATCATAAGTTCGTTATATAATACACTAGCTGTTACCCGCAACTTCATTCGCATTAACAGTTGAACTTTTAGTAGGTACCTTTAAGTTGGTGCATAAAAAGCACGGATTGCCTTAATATTTTTTAAATGGTCTCGTACCGTGCGGTTTAAGAGGAATTTCCTCCTGCGGACCCTGTGGAATGAGCTGGGATGCCCCAGTTTTCTCAAAGAACTACAGTTTGGGGTTCTTCAAAAAGGAGTGTTAAAGTTTTTAAAGGGTTTACCATCAGGCGGGCTGTATGTTTGTTTGTCATCGTCGTAATATACAAAAAAATGGCGCAAGTGTACTTTAACCACTGTTTTGAGCTGCGATGATTATATTGTTACATGTAATCAAATTAAATACAGCATATTTCTTAACAGTAAATCTATGTGGTCGTACATGTTTTCAGCATTTTAACCGTATAGAATTTGCATAAAGTACTAATTTAATGCTCTACAACGCGGTATTTAAGTTTTTAAATCTATTTGCATAAATATATACTACTTCCAACATACTTAATTTAATACTCTTTATTGCTACTCCCAAAACAAACTTTAAAAAAATCCGATCAACCGATATAAAAAGTTTGAATGAATGCATGAAACAAATTAATTAATTCCATCTATGAATCTATGACTCCAATATCTTCTATAGTGACTCCTTTACCTTTCAAGCGATACGGTTATGGAATGCTTTGCCGGTTGATTTAAAACGTGCCAAATCTCTATCCATTTTTAAGATTAAACTTAAACAACACTATCTGTCACTTCCTTAAGTTGTTGGTCTATTTTATCTATAGGATATGTGTAGTTGTATATTTATGGTTTATGTATGTATATTTTAATCATACGTATTTATGTATGTATATTGGTATATATATTGTGTGCTGATGTGCAACCAGTTCATCTACATATTTGTGCCACCTTTACGGGTTTCTCCTAAGTAATCTCTACTACCCTAAGGTTGTCTGGAAGAGATCGCTTTGTAGCGATAAGACCGCCTGTTGTTGCTTAACTCTTTATGTTTTTATTTATTTTGTTGTATTTTTCTTTCTGTTATGCACAATAAAGAATATATTATTATTATTCCCCTTTATTCATTTTAATTCCTAAGTTAGGTTTTTACAATATGCCTATAAAAGTAAAATATAAAACAACATACAAAAAAAAAACATAAACACATTATAAAAAACCTAACCTAGAGTGCCGCCGGCAACGGAGCAGGGCCCAGGCTGCCGGTGGTTAGGGCCGCAGAGAGAGGAACCGCCGGACTATACGCGCCGTGTCCAGGATTACTGCCTTCTGTATCTGACCCTTGATCCATCCACCTAGCGAGAGCCTCTCAAGATGTTGGTCGAGACTCTTCGCTATGAGACCGTTCGCTGAAACGACTATCGGGACAATGATCGTCGAGTCAACATCCCACATGGCGGTTATCTCGTGAGCCAAGTCTAGGTACTTACTGGACTTGTCCTTCTCGGCTTTCACGAGATTCTCGTCATGGGGGATGGTGACGTCGGCGAGCACGGCCCGGCGCTGCGATCGATCTACCAGCACGATGTCAGGCTTATTGGTTACAATAGTCCTGTTCGTGATGATAGATCGATCCCAATAGAGCGTGGCACGACCATTTTCGAGAACTGGCGCAGGTGCGTACTTGTAGTACGGCACTTCGTGGTCCACAAGATCGTATTTAAGAGCAAGTTGCTGGTGAATAATCCTGGCTACGAGATTATGTCTGTGCAAGTACTCGCCGTTAGCAAGATGAGAACAACCGGAAATAATATGCCTGAGTGACTCTCCGGGACGGCGGCATGCCCGACAAATGTCGACCGTACCGTCCTTCAGGATATATTTCCGGTAGTTATTCGTCATGATAACTTCGTCCGCAATTGCACAGACAAAACCTTCGGTTTCTCCGAAGAGGTTCCCGAATCGTAACCAGTTCACCGACGCGGGCAGATCTACGTCAGGGCCCGTGAGGGCCTTGTAGAACCGCCCGTGAAGCTCTTTGCTCTTCCATATCGTCCTGCGGTCCTCAGTGCTTAGTACCACAGGTTTGCGCCAATTCTCTTTTGCCAAGGAGAGCGGCGTGAGATTTCTGTCCACTGCCACCACATCACGATGCATCCCACACTCATTGTTAAGGAAATAATTCCTAAGATTGTACACCTCACGGTTGTGAAGGTTTTTGGCGTTTAAAAAACCGCGACCTCCACATTTCCGTGGGATGTACAATCTCATAACAGACGAGCGTGGGTGTAGCATACGATGTGTGGTAAGCAGTAGGCGGACTCTCCGATCCAGGGCATCCAGCTCGGTCTGAGTCCACCTTAGTATGCCAAAGGAGTATGTGAGCAGGGGCATTACCCAAGCATTAAAGGCGCGCACCTTGTTGCCACCTGACAAAAGACTATTAAGTACTTTTGTCAGCCGACCAAAGAAGCGCTCCTTTGTCGCCTGTCTAATACTCACGTCCTCAATACCCAACGACTGTGACATACCAAGGTATTTATAGGTTTCTGCTTCAGAGATAGATCTGAACGGCATCCAGCTCGGTCTGAGTCCACCTTAGTATGCCAAAGGAGTATGTGAGCAGGGGCATTACCCAAGCATTAAAGGCGCGCACCTTGTTGCCACCTGACAAAAGACTATTAAGTACTTTTGTCAGCCGACCAAAGAAGCGCTCCTTTGTCGCCTGTCTAATACTCACGTCCTCAATACCCAACGACTGTGACATACCAAGGTATTTATAGGTTTCTGCTTCAGAGATAGATCTGAACGACATTGTCTCAGAAAGTTTTATTATTATTATGAATTATTGCGATTTTTTATGCATAAATTTAGGGATCTAGTTAGTTTCAGGGGTCTAAATGGTCGCCTGAACTTGGCTGAACTGCGTGCCTAGATTTAGGGTGAAATGGAATGAAAACCGGGTACTCATAAATAACTATTCTCTCGCTGAATCTATGTAATATGTTTACAAGTCAACACAAGAATAATTTAATTTTGTTTTTTTTTTGGGTTTCGTAGTCAACTAGGAACCCTTATAGTTTCGCCAAGTCTGTCTGTCTGTCTGTCCGTCCGTCCGTCCGTCCGTCCGTCCGTCCGTCCGTCCGTCCGTCCGTCCTCCGTCCGTCCGCGGATAATCTCAGTGACTGTAAGTACTAGAAAGCTGTAATTTTGTACAAATATGTATATCGGTCACGCCAACAAAGTAGTCAAATAAAAAGTTTTTTTTTTGGGTACTCACGTAACTACATGTAAAGTGGGGGTGTTTTTTTTTTCGTTTCAAACCTAGAGTGTGACATATCATTGGATAGGTATTTAAAAAATAATGGGCGTTTGCTAAAAACAGTTTTTCATAAAGTTAATATTTTCGGAAATAATCGTTCCAGAAGTTTAAAAAAATGTCCCCCCCTCTAACTGTTGAACTATGAGATCGAAAATATATGAAAAAAATTACAATAGTAGAACTTAATACGAACTTTATTGAAAAATTCTTTTGAACTTGATTGGTTAAACGGTTTTTGAAAAATTGTACAAAATAATTTCTTATTAGCTTTGTAATTTAAGCGTATACGCAAAAAAAAATGCCTTGAGTACTTAATTATCATCCCGCACTTACCTTCCTTCTAATGAAAAATAATGATTCAAATCGATTTACGCGATCAAAAGTTACCCTCGAAAACCCACCACACATAATACGTCTAGTTTGTATAAATTAGTACTTAACCCAATTTACTTCGCGCTGTTAAGATTTTTCCGGAGTTGATAGGGTCGGGTCGGGTGTATTTATACTTAAATTCAGTTTTTTTTTTATATATAAGTATAAAACACTTTTTAAGGTTGCCTGTTGTGACGGATGGTAAACTACGGAACCCTACACTGAGCATGGCCCGACATGCTCTTGGCCGGTTTTATAGTAGTACGAGTATAGTTGTGGGCACACCCGCCGTCCTGTCAATCAGGACGGCGTTGATGTGCCGGTTTTGTACCTACTTAGTTTCTGAAATAAATGTACACCACAGACAAGATAACCTAAAGACGTAGCTTTATACAATTATTTCATTCAAACCGACGCTGCCAAAAATGCAGGGGTGCGGGCGGCGTAACATGCACTTACTGTGCTGTGATTAGTCGTTTCAAGGTCAAGGAGGCGTGAACCAAAAATGTCCGCTGGCCGCGAGTGACTTCGGAATATCGATAAAAGTATCGATGAATACAGCGTCTATCGCTGTCACAATAAAATAATTGTCAACGACTTACCAACGAAAATATCATAATATATCATTTCTGGTGTAATAAATAAAACACATTTCAAAATAGTATTTTATACAATCGTGATATAATGAAGAGTTTTTCAGTCGAGTACCGTGTGTAAGGTACGAGATTGAAAAACTTAATTATGTTACGATTGTATACAATACTTTTTCTACGAGCCATCATCATCATCATCTATGGAGGAACAATTCCATCATTCAATTTCATTGACTTAACACGGATGTAACACAAAAAGATGTAATTGCGCGCGGGAGGCGCGGGGGGCGCGGTCGGCACAGTCGCAGGCGGCATCGCAAATAAGTATAGAATTTGTATGAAGTTCTATTATAGTTGCCTACAGCGTATCGAAATGAGATATTATAGTTGAGTTGGACTGTCTAATATCGAAAAGTATGAGCTTATAGTTTTGTCTATGTACTCGTAATTGACAGATAAAAGTAGGCGAGTAGAAAAAATAATCTTTTATTTGTACAGTCATTAAGTTTTAGTTACAAATTAACGCTAACTATAACGCATAACATGTGACACTGCTTGGAGCAGGAAACCAATCAAAATAGAATCGGAGGAAAAATTTAAAATTATACTTTAAGAACACTTTACACAAAACCTCAATTCATTTAAGAATAAAGACTATTAAATTTTTACTGTAATTATTTTATCCATAGTAAACAAACAGACATTATGGATATCACTAGTTCGGATAGACTCGTGGAGTATGTTGCTGGTTACGATTGAGAATAGAGACTTTTTAATTTAGTCGTAATTACCTTATCGATAGTAAACAAACAGACACTGTGGACATCTCTAGTTCGGACGGCATTGGGGCATACGTTGCTCGTTACGCTAGACAAGGAAGGAGTTATACATCGAGCAAAGTATTAGAAAGAGACTTTGTAAAAAGACATCAACGAGTTCATTAGATTTCACGCTTCAACAATTTTTAATTTTAATTGAAATTTAGAAAAATCTGCTTACCTGTGAAACGAAATACCATCTTATTGCGCACCAGATGTTTTTGTGTTCTTTCCACACAATTTTACGCAAGAATAATGCATTTTGCATGTCGTAAATCACGTTCAAACCTCCGTAATACAACAATATTACCTGCACGAACGCCGGCCGCAGACTGAAGTTAGCAATGGGGGCGTGTCTCTAATATGGAGTGAATTCACCGTATGCTTGACAGAGGGGGTCGCCCGGCTATGCTACGTCTTTAGGTTATCTTGTCTGTGATGTACACATATCCACAATCGCGTAAATGTATCATAATTATTATTGACTCATTTATTTAAATTAACTATCGAAGGCTATTCATAATTATGTGTGAAAACTTGTTTATTAGTTGTTTCAATATTGTCAGCATGACTGACGAATTTAAATCATGAATCATAAGCATATCAGCTATCAAAAAAAATTGGAAGATAACACGATAATATGACAAGGTTATAGGTATAGGTATACGCGGGCTAGTTTTCCGCAACTAGTCGTCAAATAGTGCGCCTATTTTGCGTGATGGGTTGCTGGCACTACTCCTGCCAACCCAGTTCTCCCAGGAATACCAGCAGATCCTTGATGTTGCCGACGACTTCCGGGAGAGACCTCGTTGTACCGGGGAAAAGATATTATGATAACACTAGATGCGCGTAGAATTCAATATGCTCGAAAAATAAACCTGTTGTTTTTTATATTGTGTTTGTTATACGTTTAATTTCAACTCTGTTTTAGCCCCTTTGGGGAGGAATATCAATAAACGCTGAAATTCGTTTTCTCGTTACAGAATAAGCCGTCAACAAACGAACTATAAAGCCTCTCACTTTAAAACCACACAACCTCAATAAAATCATTCATCCCGTATTAACCCCTTTAAGGGATGCATTTCGGAACGCCTACATTTAAAATGTTATGCAATTTTGTGTATCTTATGAAGCATACATAAATTCGCCACTTACATTGTATACATATTAATGCCCCTGGCCTAGATACATATTTATGTGTCTAATATTGTAAACATTGTTGATTGAGTTTAGAAGTGTAGTGTAGGTACAATTCCCAGGGACTTTTCATGAGTACATTATATTCATTCAAAATACTTGCATATACTTAATAATATATCTTTAACTGACTGACTGACATTCGCGACAGACCCGTTCTACTACTACTTCCAACTTACTGAAACTAATACTCTATTGCTACTATAAAAAACCCTCCAAAATTTATTCGCTTAAAATATTTGTGCGAAGTGGGATTTACACATTTATTTTAATTAAAACTTGGAATTAAGTATGGGGGAATAGAATAGAATAGAATAGAATACTCTTTATTGCACACCTCGGTACATGAGAAAGAACAAAACATTTACAAGGTACAAACATTTGATTAACACAGAGGCAAACAACAGGCGGTCTTATCGCTAAAAAGCGATTTCTTCCAGACAACCTTTGGGACTAGAGTCAAACCACGTTTTCTTTTCTCAGCAAATGAACTGTCAGATTTTAAAGTGTTATTTTAAACGTCAAACTTCTATGAAATTATGACGTTTACTTAACACTTTCACAGTCTGTGCTATCAAAAACTAGTAAACTTAGCATAGACGTACTCTATTAATACTTATTTGTGAAAAGTTGTTTACTTAATGATGATAAACTAGTTTTTTGACTGACCAAAGTTTAAATTATAAACCATAAGCTTAGTCATAAGAATTGGCTAGATAACACGATAATATGACAAGGGTATTATCGCATTCCTCTTATATTATAAGCGATGATATTTAGGAGGGTTTTTTTATAAAAGAAATAGAGTATTATTTTCAGTAAGTTGGAAGTTGTATTTATGTAACTTGACTTGACACAAATACTCGGCCTTGACTGCTTGTTTATATACCTACCCACAAGATAATTTTGATTAGAAAACTTTTACGAATTACCAGATACACCGTATCCACCAACCACGAATAGATTAATATGTGGTACCTAGATACATACAGGTTGTAAACTAGAAGGCTGGTGGTCTGATTAACAGCTCAATTATTATCTTATTCTGTTTAGGAAAAAAATGTAATGCACTATCGTGTTGAAAATTGAACAACAATTGCACAGGCAGTTTATGAATGAATTCATTCATAAATTGCGTATGCGCTGTTGAACGCGTGTCTTGGTCTATTGGGACTGGGACGGCTCCATACTTTTATTCAATCAGATTAAATAGATTAGACACTAAGGCTGCGTTTTACCAAATGTTTATTCCGAGAATAACGCTTACTCTCAGATAGTTACGTCAAATTACTATGAGATTTTGACATTAGTATCCAAGATTAAACGTTACTCTTAGTTAAAAAGTTTGGTCAAATCCAGCCAATCAGATCAGCTTTAAACGGATCAGCGTTTTTGGTACTAGGTACCTGAATTATAAGTGAGAAAGAAAGAATAACAGTGTTAGCTATTGGCATCTTGGCTACGCACCCTTGCGCCCTCACCTCCGTGAGTACCTATCAGACATATTAAAATACTTATATCGGGTTGCTCACGTCAATAAAGTTGAAAATAGCTCGACATGTTTCGGAACAGCCCAACTTCCATGAAGTGAGTAGCCCGATATACCCGAGAAACCCGAGTTCTGAATTACCTAGCAGTTTACGGTTCAAGTAAAGTCTTAACTTAATATTTATTTAGTTATCCTAATAATTCAAAATTCAAAAATGTATTCTGCAAGTAGTTAGTAGGCCTCAAGGGCACTTTTACAAGTAAATAATAAATAATAACTACCAAAAATTCGAATTCTAAGCAGACGAAGTCGCGGGTAAAAGCTAGTGATAAGATAATATATTAAGGAACGCGGGATAAGATAGAAGTGGAATTAAATGTGCCAAAACTCACAAATAGATGTGAATTTCCGCGTATTTGTCATTTCCTCATTTATTAAACGTAGAGGATGTAGATATCCTGTTTTGTCAAATTAGTGGTTTTAAGAAAGCATCAAAATAAAGGGCCTGGCAGCTGGGGACACCAGTCCAAAACGAAGAGGGATTAACTTATCAGTATTCTTTTAGCACGTAATAATATCAATAAATAGGCCCCCTAAATTGACATTGTATGTCAGGTTTAGACTTAATAACATAAAGAAAACGGTTTGTTTATCTATCTAAGCAGTTCAACTTACCCCGCCCTACCCTAATAGATAAGTGTTTAGAGATAAGCGTTATAAAAGCACACTAGTCATTTGTAAATATCGTAAATACGCAGTGAGTGTATAGCGCGGAGACTGGTATCATTACCTGCTAGTGACCTCCCGACGACTCAGTCACACAGCCGTGTTACGCGATGTTGGTGCTCATAGCGGCGGTCGTTGTTATTGTATTTTTAATTTACTCGTTCGGCACGCGAGGCTTTGACTACTGGGAGAAAAAAGGAGTGCGCCATGAGAAACCACTACCATTTATCGGAACCGCGGGAAAAATATTTTCCAATAAGTTGAGCATGACCCAATACTTCACAGAGCTGTACCACAAATATCCAAAAGAGAAACTGGTCGGTTACTATTTGTCGCGGGAAAAAGGTCTACTTATAAGAGACCCTGAGCTCGTGAAACGTGTTTTGATCACGGATTTTCAAAATTTTCACCTTCGTGGAGTTGTTAATCATAAGAATGTAGTGGAACCGTTGCAGAAGAACTTGTTTTCAGCCGACGGTGATATGTGGAAGCTGCTGCGGACGCGGATGACGCCTACTTTCTCGTCCGCCAAGCTGAAAGCGATGTTCCCTCTTATCGTGGAGAGGACCGAGCGGCTGCAGCGCATCGCCGTCGCCGCCGCGGAGCGCGGGGAGGAGGTGGACGTGCGCGACCTCATGGCGCGCTACACCACCGACTTCATCGGCGCTTGCGGCTTCGGGATAGACGCAAACTCACTTGACAATGAAGATTCAGAATTTCGAAAGCTAGGGAAACGCATTTTCACTCCTAACCTCTGGGATACCACGGTTAGAGTTTTGAAAATGTTGGCACCTGTTTTATTCCAGCACCTTAAAGGCTCCCAAGATGTACCTCGGCAGGCTTTGTCTTTAGTGAAAGGCATCATGGAGCAGAGAAACTACCAGCCTTCAGGCAGGAATGACTTCATAGATCTTCTACTAGAGGTAAAAAAAAGGGGGAAAATGGTTGGTGAATCAATCGAGCATAAAAATCCCGATGGCACACCGAGCATCGCAGAGTTAGAGTTGGATGACATAATGATAACAGCGCAGGTGTTCGTGTTCTTTGCGGCGGGGTTCGAGACATCGTCGTCGTCGACCAGCTGGACGCTGCACCAGCTCGCGCTGTACCCCGACGAGCAGGCCAAGTGCCAGCAGGAGATCGACGAAGTGCTCGCCAGATATGACGGGAAACTCTGCTACGACGCCGTGTACGAGATGAAATATTTGAAAATGTGTTTTTAGTAAGTAATATCAATAAAATCTACTGTTCCAAAAACACATATAAAGAGTTCTATTATAGATTACCTTACAATGTTGTCGCACGGTAGGTGACAGGTAGCTTTGAGTTAACGAATCTTTTGTTTTCAGCGAAGCAATGCGTATACTTCCATCTGTCGGTTTCCTGATCCGGAAAAGCGTTGCACCCTACACGTTCCCAGGCACGGACGTGACCATAGACGAGGGCACGTCTGTGCTCATATCAGTCCAAGGTCTGCATATGGATGAGAAGTATTTCGAACAACCGGAACAGTTCCGGCCGGAGAGATTCCACCCGGATAAACGGATAGAAAGCCATGTGTATGTGCCGTTTGGGGAAGGTTCTAGAGCATGCATTGGTAAGTCAATATTTGTGACATTTTTGGCTCTAACAGCCGAGTGTTTAAACAATTGAAGTATTATTTAATATACAGTGTGTATTCTGAATATTACCACAAACTTTAACCAGACCAAGGTTTGAGTGCTAAAAAGAAATAAAAGTAGTCATATTTAATTAAAACATGTGAAAATAGATTCTTTAGGACTTGTACTAATAACACTTTACATATGCGGTAATATCAAAAATACACGCTGTATACGCAACGAAAGTTCCTCACGCTTCGCGGGTGAATGTACGTTATTAATGTTATTATGGTGAATTTTGCTTCCGCAAGAGGTTAACCTATCATTACAGTTTTCCGTCCCTAAAGAATTTCACCTGACTGACTGAGATTCGTGTTAAGTCATTGAGCACCAGCTGCATTATCCGGGGTAAGCCAACTATCCAGGAGTTAAGCGATTTAGGCTATGGAATATGACAGGTAGCTCCGGTTTATTTGGCTAACCCTGGTTGGCGCGACAAGTGCCAAGTGGTTGGCGCGATAAGATCCTTTAGGAGCACTGTAGTACAAAGCTGTGTTCACTTTGATTAGATAAGCAAAAAAAAATAACTTGCATCGTCATCTGATAAAATCATAATCTGGTCGTCAATCACGCGAGTGTTTAGCTCATTCTTAGTACATAATCCTACTAATATTATAAACGCGAAAGTTTGTAAGTATGGATGTTGGTTACTCTTTCACGTTTATTTATTTAATCGTATGGCATTATCAATACATATAATAAGAGAGTAGAAATAAAAAATCTGTACAATAAATATATTAAAAAAAAAATACGTAGGGGCGTATCAGAAACGTTGATAAAATATCTTTCAATGGTTTTTAGAATTTTTGTCTGTCTGTCGGTCTGTCTGTGAATTTGTTCGCTAACTCCGCAAAAAGTACTGGACAGAATTTTATGAAATTTGGTATGGTAATAGTTTATGTACCGGAGTAACATTTAGGATACTTTTTATCCGGTTTCGTAACATTTTTTTTTTTACATATGTATAGTTTGCATTGCTCATTATTATCTATTGATGGCGCTAGCGG
Organism: Lathronympha strigana; assembly: GCA_949128165.1. Taxonomy (NCBI): domain Eukaryota; kingdom Metazoa; phylum Arthropoda; class Insecta; order Lepidoptera; family Tortricidae; genus Lathronympha; species Lathronympha strigana. Next base: position 6,204,308 of record OX421926.1, on the reverse strand, counting down.
TACGGCCTTATTGTACAAAACTTGAAAGCTGCTGCAATGTTCGAAATACCGTCGTATAGTATCAATACACACACACTGTACACTGGCGCCATCTATTTGCTTAGATATGAAGTGAGTAACTTTGCCACGACAAATCTATGGTTTTATTACTACATTTTGCTCATCGGTGGACCTTATTTTAAATAAAATTGTGCACACACTTAATAAGTTTATCGAAAGAAATGGGCAGAGCCATAAAAAGTACATTTTCCCGTTAATATTCTGTTTATTACACTGCCATCTATATATTACATGCAGAACTACTTAAGGCTCTTTAGAGCTGTATCTAACATTTTCATTCTTGGGAAACATACTACGTCGCAAAGTCTTCTAGATTTGGTAGATGGCGCTGTTATTAAATAATATCTAAAAAATGAAATGCGTAACCGAATGATATAAATTGAGTTTACTGAAAAAAATATCACAACCAGTTACTCAAAAACTGAATTACACAGGAAAAAAACACAAATACGAGACTTATTATAATAACCCGTCCTTCGCCATTCTTGCTGCAAAAGTGCCTGCATTCCATGCTGGACAACCTTAGATTGTCTGAATCGACATCTTATGTCATGTATCCAAGTCCTACATGCCTAAGTTGGTTATACACGAATGTTTTTGGATAATGACAAAATGCTATAAGTTCATAAAAAGACAAGTTGCACGGATAGCGTGACAGTGAACGCAGTCAAATGTGAGTACCTGTTTACAATTATCAGGAATTGTCATACAAAGGTGACACACTGTCGTCTTATAATATGAGTATCATGCTATCCTTTTGGAACCTTATCTTAGAAGGGAGCGCACACTTTTGCCGCTTCACCGAGTTTCGGCAGAGGGTCACGCGGGAAGTGCGAGTAATATGGGTGGTCGAAAGTGTGCTGACGCATGTACCATCCCACACTAAACACCGCCCCGTCTCCCGCAGCACCAGCGTCACTCCATCCCGCTACTGGCTATCAGTGCAGCTAAAACCCAGCGGCTTCAGAAAATGGAAGTAACAACCGCTGACTGAAGAGACCTCTGGACAATATCATTAAGGTCTTAGTGACGCGGAATCCTACCACTACAAAGACGGCAACTCAATATATGGTGACTCTGCATGCATTATACAAGCGGATAATATATACATCATAGCGGGCCCAGGGGAAGAGCATTGGCCAAACGCAACGATTTTGCGCAACGAAAAAGTCACAAAAAGCCAGCACGGTTTTAGATTCAATTTTGGACAAGGATAGACTAAAATATTTTCGTATTATTATTTTAGTTTAAAGGCAAAAAAATAACGGAAAATGCACAACTTGATGGATTAGGATGGCTTTAATATTGTAGTAATATTAGGATAGGGCGCTAATATTGTAAATTTGAAAGTAACTGGGTGCGTAGCCAAGATGCCAATCGCCCACGCTCAGTCGCTAACGAAACGCAACTGTCATTGTCACACTAATAAGGAAGAGTGATAGAGAGAGGTAGCTACGAAACGTTATTAAGCGTGAGCGATTGGCATCTTGGCTACGCACGCTGTTCTCTATCTGTTACCACTTCACACTAAAAACGCTGAACGGATTAAGGTGAAATTTGGCATGAGGATGTTTTGAATCCTAGAAAAGGACAGAATAGTTTTTGTTACGAAAATCATTCTCTATAGAAGCGCAAAGAGGGAAGGAAGCAAGTGAAATAATCAATTCAACCCTCTGGGTTAAGTCCTGGGTTAAGAAAGTATAATATGCATTACCTACTTTTTTTTACAGGTGTTTTGTTCTGACCTTATGTTGAGTAGGTAGATGCAAATAAAGGCGCGGCTATAGCCATATCCCCTACCCTACCATGGGATTGTCCTTGGATAAAAAAAATGCGCGAAGTAATAATGTTGGTATCCTCACAATGATTTTTCTTCACTAGGAAGTTAGTTGTAATTAGGTATCGAATGACATTCCGTGGGTAACATTCAGTAAGCGTAAGGTAGTGTTCCAAATCGTGATCAGAAACACTCGGCCTTGACCACTTATTTAATTAAAAGATAATTCATGTAAACGTTAACGTACCTAATTTTTACCATATCTACAGCGTATCCACCAACCACTGAAAGACTGTTATGAAGTAGACACAAAGATACATACAGGAGTAACAAGAATGCTGGTGATCCGATTAAGGGTGCAATCAGTGTCGTATTGTGATTAGAAGAAAAAATAAACAAAAAATGTTAGACAAAAAAACTTTCATTACTATTTTTTCCAAATCCGATTACAATATTTATCTCTAGCATTTTTTGTACATTCTGAATTATTAGCGAGATAAAAAGAATTTAATGCTTATGCTAATAAAAATACATTACTAAAAGTTGTAACGCTACGCAGACGAAGTCGCGGGTAAAAGCTAGTACAAGAATAAGCAGATACATAAATGTCAATTAAAATCAAATGTTTGTATTCAGCCACGCAATCGTGACGGGTGTTCGGTGCAGCAGGTCTTTTGGTGGTCTGTGGTGGTGGTCTCGAGTATGACTGTAGAGGGCATCGCTGGATTATATGCTCCATAGTTTGGACTTCTTTGCCACACTCGCACATAGCAGAGTCCCTCCACCCCCATTTATGCAGAAAGTAATTGCAGCGACCGTGACCCGTTCTTAGTCCCCAGTGAACCCCAGTGGTTCACATGTCAGGTGTATGGTTTCCACGTGAAAGCCACATTCACAACAGCAGCCCATTCGGTTTTCCAGGTTTCAATCACATTTAAACCACTGAGATTTTGCGCAGAAGCATAAGCAGGACTTCAGGACTTTAGGCGTTGGGGCGGTGTGCAGAAGAACTCGTTGATCTTCTCAGCTTCTCTCCTGAGTGCATATTTTCGCCTCAAGTGTGGAGGTGCTATGTGGCATAGTGTCGGTAGCCAATAGGAAGGAGTGGACTTAACCGTTCCTGATATGCACCGCCCGGTCTCGTTTAGTTTAATTTCTACCTTGGCCACATGAGCGCTTTCCGACCACACTGGGGCACACGTAAAAAATACTGAATGGATTTTAATGAAACTTTACAATAATATAGCTAATACATCAAAATAACACATAGACTACAATTTATAAAAATATTGCGCAGATGAAGTCGCGGCCACCAGCTAGTAATATATAAAGGTATTTTACCAATAATAAAAATATGCATGGTAGAATAAAAGATAACTGACGTTGGAACGGAACGGGACTGTATCAATTTCTGTTGAAAGTGTCACGCGATCACCGGACGACCATATCCTGGAGCTTCTTTGATTTGCTAAATACGTGCCATTTCAGGTGAGCGGTTGGGACTAATGCAGTCGCTGGCGGGACTGGCGGCGCTGCTGCAGCGGTGCTCGGTGGAGCCCTCTGCCCGCACCGTCCGGAATCCACTGAGGGACCCCAAGAGTCCCATGGTGCAGGTCATTAAGGGAGGGTTGCCGTTGTTACTAAAAGAGAGGAAAATGTAATGATAATTATTTATTGTACGCCATAAGTACAATAAAATAAATAAATAAAATAAATAAATATTATAGGACATTCTAACCCAAATTGACTAAGTCCCGCAGTAAGCTCAAGAGGGCTTGTGTTACGGGTACTCAGACAACGATATATATAATATACAAATACATAGAAAACATCCATGACTCAGGAACAAGTATCTGTGTTCATCACACAAATAAATGCCCTTACCGGGATTCGAACCCAGGACCATCGGCTTAGCAGGCAGGATCACTACCAACTACGCCAACCGGCCAATAACCGAATAAACATAACACAACAATACAATAATCGAATAAATATGAACCTTCCTCAATAAACGTTAAATAGTTTTTACATGTTTGTTTAAGTATTTTATTTAAATAAAGGTATCATTTGGGTCTCCTCCAACTTTTCCAGATTTACGATTTACTTTTGTCTTTGGCCACTTCTATCCATAATTCATGGAAATAGTAAGTAAGTAAGTAAGACTTTATTGTACAGAAACACAGTTGAAAAAATACAGTTAACAAACAGAGATGTTAAGTACAAAGGCGAAATAGTACCTACTTAATATGAAAGGGATGTTGCCGTTCATCAAATAAGGTACTTAACTGATTATTTATACCTCCGGATCATTGTGAAATAAAATAAAAATAAGCGAGAGACTTGAAATTTTATTTATATCTCCTTATAAAAATATATGAATTTTAAAATTTCATCTCTAAAGGTATAATGAAAAAAAATTGAGCTAGTCTTTAAATTTTGTAAAGGGATTCATTATATTAGGTACATTTATAAAAAGTAAGTGGAAAATTCTACCCTTAAGGGGTGTTACTTTTGCATATACATTGAGAAACACAATATTCTTGGGGGGCAGTTACCCTTCTTTAATTGAATTCAATTTAGTTCATTTATTTCGGAATCAATTGCATGTTTGTTAGTATAGTAAAAATATATACTTACATTTAAAAATAATATATTCTTAGTGTTAATGTTAGTAAAATAATTTGAAATTTAAATTACGTTAAATTAAAATTAAAAAGGCTTTACTCTTACCCTAAAGAGCAGAGCAGGTCATTCCAGTGCTGCTGGATACGACCTTGTAACCTATCAACGGTATTTAGCAAGCTGATGGTACTAGCCTTAATTCTACGTCACGGAAGAATAACAAAAGCATGGAAGTAATATAAAAACTGTCAAATGACAACAGTTTGGAGCGGCCTTGAAATTGGCAGTGAATTTAGCAAATGTCGTAAGTCTAACCTAATAACATGCCTCTTACGACATTTGAAAAATCCACTATCAAATTATGCGACTAAGTTAAGTTGTAATGCATTGATACCGACTACCAAATTAAAACAATGTATTTAATTTGGCTGCTTGGACGAATTGCATCAAAAGAGACCAGCAAAACTGTTGTCAACCTACAGAATCGGAGACATAACAAGCATATATATATACATCTCTTTTTGACACTTCCTTCACTTGATGAGGAAGTGAAGGACGGGTTTATGACTTTGATGTTCTTTGTTTTGACGGGGGGCTTGTTCTACGTACCATGTTACGTTCTACGTACCGTCATAATACCTACCTACCTGAATGTCAGTTCCATCCGATGTGGGCATTTTGGAGCTAGACGCAAAAAACTGAAAAATAACAGAATTTCGCAGGTACCTAGTCAGCTTTCAAACATCAAGCCTAATTACTGGAACTGTGCGAACTCGGTTTACACAGTTTCAGACCTAATGAAGGTATTTAAACGATATACAGCTCGCTGAGAAATAGTTCCTGGAAATCATTACATTTTCTTGGTCTAAATTTTACTGATTGGATATCTGATTTCAATAGTTCCTTATAGGACCTAAATTTGTTTCATTAAAGGTTGATTCTACGGATTATGTTGAAACAGCAGCTTTTCTAGGTAAATATTATATTATATTGTTCATTAAGTATTAAGTTTGTATTAAGTTTTGCAGGAAACTGTTTTATAACTACCGTTGGTTTTAGATACCTTGAGTTAATAAATTATTCTATCTATCTATATATCTAGATGGTCCAGTACCGTTTTGACTATTGCAATATGTTCTTGATGCTGTTGGTAATTTTGGTTTAAAACATTTAGTTTTAGGCTCGTGCTGTTGCTACTCTGCTTAGTTCTTGTATCATTTCCTTTCATTGTTTTGATGTTTCCGAGAAGATAACCTATCATCAGCGAAACGTAGGTATATTTGCTATTAATTTAGATACCTTTTTAGGGTTCCGTAGTCAACTAGGAACCCTTATAGTTTCGCCAAGTCTTTCGGTCTGTCCGTCCATCCGTCAGTCGGTGGATAATCTCAGTGACTGTAGGTACTAGAAAGCTGTAATTTTTGTACGAATATGTATATAGGTCACGCCAACAAAGTGGTAAAATAAAAAGTGGTTATATTTTTTTTAGGGTACCTCCCGTACACGTAAAATGGGGGGTGATTTTTTTTTCGTTACAAACCTAGAGTGAAATATCATTGGATAGGTATTTGAAAAATAATTAGGGTTTCTAAAAACAATTTTTGATAAAGTTAATATTTCGGATATAGGTAATCGCTCCAGAAGTTTTACAAAATGTCCCCCCCCCCTCCAACTTTTGAACTATGAGTTCAAAAAATATGAAAAAAGATCACAAAAGTATTACTTAATAAGGACTTTATTGGAAAATTACTTTGAACTTGATTGGTTGAATGGTTTTTTAACACCACTTAACAATTAATCATTAACAAATAGCCCATTTGTAACTCTTAAGTGGGGACATTAGGAAACCACGGAACCCTACACTGAGCGTGGCCCGACATGCTGTTGGCCGGTTTTATTTTATTTTAATTCAAGTCCTTCATAAGTACAATAAACAGCTGGATCGAATCAGGGCCCAATTTCACCATGGCGACAGGTCCAATTGTCAGCATCATTATATTACAAGCGTCTATGGGCTACGGGCGCCGCTTTATATAGTGCTGGCTGTATACTTGTTGGCCGCCAACTTGTTATTTATAAATAAAAACACCAACTACTACCGACAATTCTAAAACACTAATTAATAGATCTCGCGACAATTGTAAGTCATTAATAAATTATGTATTTAGTGAGGATAGGTACTTTACAATTTTATTGAAATTATCCAAGTGGTGGCAAACAAGCACAGAGCCCGCGCGATGGTGAGCGGTTTGCCAGCGGCTTGTCAGCGCGGTGAAATTGGGGCCTGGTCTTATGATCTGAATCAATGGATGTAGAAAGAACACTCGTGGTTTTAGATCACTACCACACGCTCTGTTTTGAATGAAAATCGCCTGATGATAATACTAAAGCAATTATACATGGAAATTTGAGTTTCAAATATCACACGTGATAAGGAACGTGGTTTGATTTTAGCAATTTTGTGTGGAAATTCAAACTGATTTTTTTGCTGTTTCCTATTTCAATCAAAACGAATTCCAAATAATTTGTCGTAACAAGTGGTTTTTGTCAGTAAGTATTATCTGGTCTATATTTCACTACAAGTGTGACAATTCCTAAAATTACTGACGTTTAAGGCGTCCACAGGCTACGGAAGCCGCTCACCATCGCGCTGGCTCGCTTGTTAACCACTATTTCGATAATTTAAATAAATAGTGTATCGTCAATAAATAGATCATTTTTGGTGAAGATTTGTGACAATCGTCACAAGAAATAATTGTGTTTTATAGAATTCTCGATTAGTTTTTTGAGATGAAATTCTTCCTGTGTCGTGTTTATTGTAACAATTGCCTTGTACTATTTACAAAAGTATTAGTAAGCGGCGTTCGTAGCCCATGGACGCCTGCAATACTAGTATTAGTAGTAGCAGATATTATTATAGTAGCGCGCGACATTTGGTCGCTTAACTCTTGTATTAGGGTATGCAACATTTGTGACAGCGCCTGACTGGATGGTTACATCATACGCACAGCTACAGTCACGTCTATAAATATCTTTACACGCAAAAAAACACAAAAAAGGCACAGATGTCGAGTTGTTGTTTTATAATAAGTTATCATGTAATATGTTGGAATTGTCAATGAATAAATTCAAATGTACCTAGTGTAAAACGACAGCTCTTACAAAAAGCTTATTATAGTGTTAAGGATTTTATTGATGATAACAATGCATTTAAAGACAAAAATTTAAGACTATTTATGTTGAATTAGATTAATATAGTTGTAAGGTGACATGTAAAAGAGCTAGCAATAAGCCTATTTACAGAATAAACATTTTTGATTTGATTTGATTTGATTTGTTGCGGAAAAAGGCCCAGGGTGCGTAGCCAAGATGCCAATCGCTCACGCTCAGTCGCTAACGAAACGCAACTGTCATTGTCACACTAATAAGGAAGAGTGATAGAGAGAGGTAGCTGTGATACGTTAGTAAGCGCGAGCGATTGGTATGTTGGCTACGCACGCAGCAAAACTAACTAAATATCTTTACACTTCGGAACAGAGGCAGTAGGGTCAAAATTGAATACAGATGCATATATATTTATGAAGCCAACCGTATAATTATGTATGATATCATTTTATGATTCGTAGCATGTTTTAATGGCGTTCACCTTGACGATTGCGTCAAAACACGTTGCGTCATAACGACATCAAATATCTTCAAGGTTATCTGTAGAATCACAATAATTTTTTGACGAGTCACCTCAGTGAATAAGTTTTTAGTCCCAAAAATTTGCAACACAATTGAGTGGTTGAGAGGAAAAAAAAATAAGCAAAAAAAATGGTGAACAGTTCTCTAAAAAGGATATTTTTGGAAAAATTGCTTCTGGTCAAGTTTTGCAAAAATAACCTTCCAGCCCTCCATAGTTTATAATTAAAAAGTTGTAGGCGTAGGGTGTTTTAGAAACCTTGTTTCTTGTTTCTGTTTTAGGATTAGGTAGTTACCTATATAAAGTAGTGTTGTAGTATAACAATAAGATCCTTTAGGAGCACTGTGATACAAAGCTGTGTTTACTCTGATATCGTAGCCAAAATGCCAATCGCTCACTCTATCTTGTATCGTGTCGCCGTTAATTTTCCCTATCACTTTTCCTGATTAATGCCACAATAACCGTGACGTTTCGTTCTCGACTAAGCATTAGCGATCTAAGCTACGCACGATGATATGCAAAAAAATCGAATTTGCATCGTAATGTTCACTTTAAGGACAACATGTAAAAAACTCAGAAACCATAAATGAAAACGCATAAATACTTTTTGACTCTAAAGGTACCATTAGGTACTACACTTTAAACTGATAGCAATGATAGCATCGACTAAAAACATGAAATCATTTTAAACTTAAATACCCCCGTCAACCTCACTGTGGGTGGTGGGTGTAACAGATTTTCGTAAAAACTTTAAGTACGGGGAGTTACTAAATATTTTAACAGAGGTGCTAAATAGTACCAATTAGGTACAAAACTATGGTATATTAATAATGTATAGGTACCAAAAAATCTGTAAATAAATATGACTTGATGATCAAGTGGTTTGAAGGGATGGTTTTAGTAAGTTCACACACTACATTATGTGTACAACGACCATTTCACGTCACTATCGTAATTTTCATGTCACGCGCAAAACAAAGTGCACCTTGTACCGATGAAATAAGTCAGAAATTGTAATAACAGAAAAGATTGACATGATACAACTACATAGCAAGTTTTTTTGGTTTTTCTTCAAAATAATGTTCGTAGTAAGTTCGTCTTATATTCTATCTTGCTGAATTTTTTCACATTTTTTGCACTTCTCGTTCAAAAGTTAGAGGGGGGGGACGCACTTTTTCAGACTTTCAGAGCGATTATCTCTGAAAATATTGGATAAATAATTTTTTTATTCATAGAACCTCAGAAGAAGTTATTTGTTAAGACCTATCTTATTATGTACCTAAAGTAGATATTTGGCAATAAAATATTTTTTGATATTAAGTTACATGTATGGGACGCTCCCACTAAACATATCGCAGTTTATATGCAAAACTAAGTAGCAGCGCACAAAATACACCTCTAACTGAAATATCGTTACCATATGCTTTATCTTTACTGAGTAAAACCGCTGTGACATACGGACGGACGGACTGGACGAAACTATAAGGGTTCCGTTTTTGCCATTTTGGCTACGGAACCCTAAAAAGGAAACGGCTTTTTATCCAATCAGTTCTCTAATAAATAAATAGATAAAGTATTTTATGATAAGCAATATAAAAGCAATCGAGTTTGCTTTTATTTATCACAAGTAAAGTGGTGGTATTATTTATCACATTATCACCACTGAGTGTATATCGCGTAGACCGCTATCATTACCTGCCAGTGACCTCACGACGGCTCAGTTGCCCGAACGTGTTACACGATGTTGGTGCTCATAGCGGCGGTCGTTGTTATTGTTTTGTTAATTTATTCGTACGGCACGCAAGGCTTTGACTACTGGGAGAAAAAAGGAGTGCGCCATGAGAAGCCCCTACCATTTATCGGAAACACGGGAAGAATATTTGCCCAGAAGATGAGCATGACCCAATACTATACAGAGCTCTACCGAAAATATCCAAACGAGAAACTGGTCGGTTACTATTTCTCTCGGGCAAAAGGTGTAGTTATAAGAGACCCAGAGCTTGTGAAACGTGTTTTAATCACGGATTTTCAAAATTTTTACCTTCGTGGAATTAATCCAAATGATGGTGCAGTGGAACCGTTGTCAAAGAACTTATTTTTCGCCGACGGTGATCTGTGGAAGCTACTGCGGACGCGGTTGACGCCCGCCTTCTCGTCCGGCAAGCTGAAGGCGATGTTCCCTCTGATCGTGGAGAGGACCGAGCGGCTGCAGCGCACCGCCATCGCCGCCGCGGAGCGCGGGGTGGAGGTGGACGTGCGCGACCTCATGGCGCGCTTCACCACCGACTTCATTGGCGCCTGCGGCTTTGGAATCGACGCAAACTCAATGGACGACAAGGATACAGCATTCCGAAAGCTAGGGAAACGGATATTCACTTTTACCCTCAGAGATATCACTGTTATAGTTTTGAAATGGATATCGCCAGTTTTATTCAAGCATCTTACAGGCTCCCCAGACAGGCTACGGGAGGTTTTGTCGTTAGTGAAAAGCATCATGGAGCAGAGAAACTACCAGCCTTCAGGCAGAAATGATTTCATAGATCTTCTGCTAGAATTAAAACAGAAAGGGAAAATTGTTGGTGAATCAATAGAGCATAAGAATACCGATGGCACACCGAGGATCGTAGAGTTAGAGATGGATGACTTGATTATGGCGGCGCAGGTGTACGTGTTCTTCGCGGCGGGGTTCGAGACGTCGTCGTCCTCGACCAGCTACACGCTGCACCAGCTCGCACTGCACCCCGATGAGCAGATCAAATGTCAGCAGGAAATCGATGAAGTGCTCGCTAGACATGACGGGAAACTCTGCTACGAAGCCGTGAGCGAAATGAAATATTTGAAAATGTGTTTTTAGTAAGTACCTAATGTCAATTAAATCCACGGTTCAAACAACAAATCTAAAACCTTACAGGTTATATACATTACCTCGCGATGTTGTCGCACGATAGGTAACAGGTAGCGTTGCGTTAACGAATCTTTCGTTTTCAGTGAAGCCATGCGTCTCTTCCCATCTGTCGGTTTCCTGATGCGGAAAAGCGCTACACCCTACACGTTCCCAGGCACGGGCGTGACCATAGACAAAGACACAACTGTGATCATCCCAATCCAAGGTCTGCAGACGGATGAAAAGTATTTCGAGGACCCGGAACAGTTCCGGCCGGAGAGATTCCACCCGGATAAACGGATAGAAAGCCATGTGTATCTGCCGTTTGGGGAAGGTTCTAGAGCATGTATTGGTAAGTCAATATTTATTGTATTTAACATCCTCTCTTCTAGACGTGCTCTCAATAAGAATTGTGGCCTTTATGATATGCCGTCACGCTAGCCCATTCTACTTACCTAACGTCAAAAATATAGTTTTGAGTAAAAAAAATTACTTTTTAATTACGTTTTCAGGGTTCCGTACTAAATTAGTAAAAAAGGAACCATAAGGCACCATAAGGTGCGACTCAGTCTGTCTTTCACATCGTTAAATATCTCGAAAACTATTCATGCTACCGATTATAAATAAAGTTAACCCAGACACATGAAAAAAGAAGATTAATCATATATTTTAATTTATTTTCATTGAAAAATGCTTGAAAAAAGAGGGCGTCAAAATTAAAAATTTAGTAACGAGGGTCAAGTGGGGTAGATTTGTAAATTCAAAAACACACGGCCTCCTAGCTAGTCGGTATTGACCCTACGAAGCAGGAGGTCCCTTGGTTGGAATCCTGGTCAGGGCATTTATTTGTGTGTTTATCATGAATATTTGTTGCTGAGTTATGGATGTTTTCTAGTATTCAAGTATTTATACGTAATGTATATATTTATTATATACAGGCTGATATGAATCACGAAGACGTGAGCAGGATTAACCTAACGGTTTCAGTCAATGATAAACTATTATTTCATAGTAGACTTAACGAAATTAACGTTCAATTTAATTGAATTGGATCTCCTAATTATCAGTTTATTAAATAAATAAATACATAATAAATAAATAATACAGTATGAAGGTTTAAATTATAAGCTTATAATATTAGTGGGAAAGCACAACCGTGCCAAGTTATATTGTCAAGAGGGCACTGCAAAACCTCGGCAAATGTGCTTCATTCTATAACTTCCAGGTCTAAACGGTTTTGAGGATAAAAGTTCCGATAGACTAACGATCTATGACAGAAGAGTAGCTATCTGCTTTGGGATGCCTAGTGCGTCAACATTTTTGCTACTTTATATCAGTTTCATCATACAGTAGTGACAGTGGGAGCAGCAGCTGGATTAGAGGCACTTCGAAAACGTTACAAGTAGGTTATGTGCTGGCAAATATTTTGGAACGTATTTAGCTCATGTCTGACTACACCTCAGCCACGGGACTAGATATATAGGTATAAATAAATAAATATCACGCGACAATCTTACACAAATCGACCTAGTCTCACGGTAAGCTCAATAAGGCTTGTGTGGTGGGTACTAGACGACGATAAATAGTTAAATACATAGAAATAGAAAATATCCATAAGTCAGGAACAAATAAATATTCGTGATAAACACACAAATAAATGCCCTGACCAGGATTCGAATCCGGGACCTCCTAGCTGCTTCGTAGGCAGGGTCACTACCAACTAGGCTAGGAAGCCGTAGGTATATAGAAAGAGATCTATACTCTCAGTCTGGATCAATCCTGACATAAAGGTTTCCTATCGGCATTTAATGCGGTAACTTAGTGAGACTAGAAATATGCACCTTTGCATCCGTAGAAGCGCAGGGCGAGTCGTTTTGATAGTCATGGTTATTGAGGTATTTATTATTTATTTCAAGTAGATTATCCATAGTAACACAGTAATCATAATAAAATAAAAATAAATAAAATACAAATAAGTAAGTAACAAGAAAATGAATAGAAAAAGAAAATAAATGAAAACTAAAACTATCTTAACCTAACCTATACCTATTCGGTACTAAAAGGTACATACAAAAACTAAATAAACTAAAACTTAACTAAAAAGACTTAAATAAACTAAAAGTTAAATTAATTACAAAACTAATTAACTATTTGTAGTTTAGTTTATGTATTCAGAATATTATTATTATTTGTTTTTTTTTTATGATAAATGTTTATTTATTTAAATATAACTACGTTCCTATTGTAGTACCTGCTTATGGTCATAGTTGATAGATAGAAACGATTTTTTTTACCAAAAACATGACGCTTAAATTAATTTTTATTTACATACATGTGATATTTTTATAGTGGGTACAATATTTTATTTGTATCGACAATGACAGTTGCGTTTCGTTCGCGACTGAGCGTTAGCGATTACCATCTAGGCTACGCACGCAAATAAGCTAATCGGACTAGTACTAGCACCGTAATCTGATAAAGACATAATCAGGACCCAATTTCATCACGTCGACAGGACGTGCGTCAATTGTCTGCAATATTATTACTGGTATTACAGGCGTCGCTGTAATACCAGTATGCGGGCTGTATGCTTGTTTGCCGCCAACATGTTTTTTATAAATAAATAAAAACATCATTATTACCATTAAAAACGAATACTTCTTTTAAGAGCTTTTGACATTTTGTCGCACAATAAAACGGGATATGTCACGAAGTTCCGACACAGGATCATTCTCATGTCAAAAACTACCGACAATTCTTTAAAACACTAATAGATCTCGCGACAGCTGTAAAAAAATCTTCACCATGAAATTGTCTATTTATTGACGATTCTTTACGATTTTATTAAAATTATCGAAGTTGTGGCAAACAAGCACACAGCAGGTGAGCGGTTTCCGCGGACGCCTATAACGCCAGTAATTCAGTCATTTTAGGAATTGTCACACTTGTCAGCGCCGGGAAATTGGGTTATCATTCGCGCGAGTGTTTAGCTCGTCCTTCCATAATATACGCAAGTCAGAATAAAGGATAACTATCATTGGAACGGAACGGTACTGCATTTCTATTGAAAGTGGCACGCGATCACCAAACGACCATATCCTGACCTCCTTAATTTTCTAACAATGTGGCATTTCAGGTGAGCGGATGGGGCTGATGCAGTCGATGGCTGGGCTTGCGGCGCTGCTGCAGCGCTGCTCGGTGGCGCCCTCCGCCAGCACCCTCCGACATCCACAAATTAACCCCAAGAGTCACATCGCGCAAGGCATTAAGGGCGGGTTGCCGTTACTATTAAGTGAGAGGAAAATGTAGTGGTAATTTTTTTCAATAATAATGAACCTTCGTTAATAAACATTACATGGTTTTAATATGGCTGTTTAAGTATTTAATTTAATTAAGGCCCCTTTCGGGAAAAGGTCTTCCTCCAACTTCATCCAGCAACTTTTCTTTTTCTCGTCTTTGGCCATTTTTATCCAGGCTTTGCTGACCATGTAACGGTACATTTTCTAACAATAAACATCCTCTCCTTACATTCATATTCCTTGAATTTACCTAAATACCTTAATTTGGCCAAGTAATCAATTCAATTCAATTCAATACTTTATTGCAAATAAGGTAGAAACCATGCAGCAGTACATATACACATTATTCAGTAGTAGGTACATTTTGACTTAAATATATCACAAAAGAAATAATTAAACATATATTTTATATTTTAATTTTAATCTTAATTTTAATTTTTAATTTTATTTCCCTATTGTATGTGTATATGGACGACCTGTCTGAATTAAATAATTTGAATTTGAATTGAATTTGAATTTGAATATGTCAGGAAAGAAGAAATATAAGTAATAGAACACAATAGATATCAAACATAACATAACATAATCGTCTATATATACGTTGTGATACGTAGTAAAGCTAGGTCCTTTTCATTTGATAAGTTGCCACTATTTGCTATGTCTTCCGCAATGTCGTCTACCACCTGTATTTTTAAAGAAGCTATGAACTACTACTACTAAGTAATATCATTAAGTACTTTCATCTCAATATTGAATCTAACATTAAAATATTGTAACTGTAGAAAACGTATATGTTATCAGATAAATAAATAAATAATAAATACTCGTAAATATTATGGGACAGTCTTACACAAATCGACCTAGTCCCACAGTAAGCTCAATAAGGCTTGTGTTGTGGGTACTAGGTGACGATATATATAATAGATAAATACATATAAATACATAGAAAACATCCAAAACTCAGGAACAAATATTCGTGATAAACACACAAATAAATGCCCTGACCAGGATTCGAACCCGGGACCTCCTGCTTCGTAGGCAGGGTCACTACCAACTAGGCTAGGAGGCCGTTTGATATGGTCAGGTGAGGTAAATTGTAGGTAAGGTCAGTCTGTCTAGTATCGCTCAATTATTACCTTTAAATTATATCGTTTATCTCATCTACTCTGGGTTTTGGCACAAAATGTGGGTGCGAGGCAGCCGTCCATGCCCTAAGGACCTACCTTTCCTCTGATGATTGTGAAATTGTAGTCAAAATTGACGTTAAAAATGCTTTTAATTCGGTGAATATCTTTGCTGACAGAAATTTGGGACAAAATTCCTGAACTATTACCTTTTCTTTTGCTATTCGGGCTCGTCTAAATTAATGTACAAGTCCAATGAATTATCTTCTGATACCCTCTCGGCCCAGCAAATTTTAGTTTGGCTATAAATCTACGAGGTGTCTATGAGGTGACGTGAACACTGTGCTCTTTTACTTGTCTCTTATTAAGAGTAGTTTCAAAAATATAGGTTTAGAACTGAATTTCGCAAAATTTTGACGATCGGGCTCCTGATATCAAGTTAGTAGACAAACGTTATCTTTGCCTCTTGGGCTCCCCTGTATTTGAAGAATCTTTTCCCGATTATATTTTGAACTCGTGAAGGATACAAATACCATCTTTGTTTCCAAGCTAGTCTCGCCTGCACGTGGTCCCCCTGCTGATTAACGGAAGAGATAGCAACAGAGAAGGAAAACTTGTAACAAACCCGGCTCGGTGCCAGCCGTTATGCACCTGCAACCGACCCGACTCCGCGCGTATCGACTCGTCGTTCCCGCGGGCCCAGTCGGTAAGGTCGAGAGAGAGCCACAGGTCCTGGGCAACCCTGTGTCTCTTTGTCTGTGTCCCAGGCGATGCAGTGTCTGTGAAGAGGACACTTCACCCACGACGGCTTTGCCGCGTGGAGAACAACACGGGGAGTGGCAGTTACCAGTAATAAGTTCAAACGTATAGGCGTAAGTTAGGACGCTAGGGGTCACTCCTGACAGTGGGAGGGTCCATCGTAGGCCCACTGATCAGTTACCGCCCGCTTAAATCGGGCAGCCCCCGGTCAGTTAGGTACTGATCCGCCTCGGTGTCGGTTTGTTCCTCTTGGGTGTAGGGAGCACTAACCTTCGGTTAGACAGTCGGCGTCGTTACATACTTCACCTGCTGAACAAGAGTCTAAAAGGAAAAATCACACAATCCGCTTATCCATGCGCATTGCGACATGGAATGTCCGTACAATGAGGACAGGCCTCCCGGACACCGTGGGAGGTTCAAGTAACAGCAACGCATGTGATCTGCGTAAGACAGCTGTAATCAACATGGAATTGGATAGGCTTAATGTTTCAGTGGCGGCTCTGCAGGAGACTAGGCTGCCAAATGAAGGCTCACTGCGTGAAGCACAATACACGTTTTTCTGGAGTGGAAAGGGTACTGATGCCGTTCGTGAGCACGGGGTCGGCTTCGCCGTTCGCAATAATTTGCTTAATGCAATCGAAAAGCCTCATGGCGTCTCTGAGCGTATCATGGTCTTACGAGTAAACACAACCAGTACATAACGATAATCTCCGCTTACGCTCCAACACTATCATCAGCGGACGAGGCTAAGGACTCTTTTTACGTTCAGCTACATGAAACAGTGCGCAAGGTTAAATCTTCCGATCGCTTGTACATCCTAGGCGATTTTAACGCAAGGGTCGGTCGAGAGCGTGCTTCGTGGCCTAACTGTATCGGTGAACATGGTATAGGTAAACAAAACGAAAATGGCCAGCGTCTGCTAGAGTTTTGTTCTACAAACCTACTATGCGTTACCAATACTTACTTTAAGGGCAAGGTATCCCGCAAAGTTTCATGGAAACACCCCCGCTCAGGTCACTGGCACCAGCTGGATATGATCCTCTCCAGAAGGAAAGACCTCCGGGAAACTCTCCACACAAGAACATTTCATGGTGCGGAATGTGACACCGATCACTCCTTGGTGGTGGCGCGCATTGCCTTCGCTCAGAAGAAAATCCATTCGTCTAGACCTCCTGGTAAGAAAAAAGTCAACGTTCTTAATACTAGGAATGACGTGATGGTTAGTGAATATACGGAGTTGGTAAAAGGCGCGCTGTCTACCTGGAGCGAGAATGCACGGGGAGACGACATGTGGGGGAGCATCAAAACATTGTTGACGGATACCGCCAGCTCAGTTTTCGGCCATCAGGAAACCAAGACCCAGGATTGGTTTGCTGAAAATTTAGAACAACTAAAGCCCTTACTTGACTCTAAGCGCAAGGCTGCACTAGAGCACCGCACAAAACCTACTTCGAAAACACAGGAAGAGCTTAAAAGCGCCGCTTCTGTTCTTCAGCGTAATGCACGACATTTTGCGAATGTGTACTGGACTAATGTGTGCTCCAGTATTCAAAAGTGTGCTGATACCGGTAACTTTAGCGGTGTTTATTCAGGCATCAAACAGATTTTGGGTCCTGTGCCTAAAAAGACAGCCCCCCTTAAGGAAGTGGATGGTACGATCATCAACGATAGCGTTCGTCAACTTAGACGCTGGGTGGAACATTACACCGAGCTCTACTCGAGTCCAGTTGCTATAGACTCAGAGGCCTTAGAACATGCGCCCAAACAAGCAGTATGGACCGAACTAGATGCTCCACCTTCTATGGAGGAATTCCAAAGGGCTGTTAAGCAGCTGAAGCGTGGGAAGAGTCCAGGCAGCGATGGTGCTCAAGCCGACATCATAAAGCTCGAGTGTGTGCGTCCAATTCTGCACAGTCTGTTGTGGAAATGTTGGGAAGAGGGTAAATTCCCACAGGATATGCGCGATGCTAATATTGTCACGCTGTATAAGGGGAAGGGTGACCGTGGGGATTGCAATAATTACCGCGGTATCTCTCTCCTTAGTATCGTGGGCAAGTTATTTGGAAGAGTAGTTTTGTCCAGGCTACAAAAACTTGCCGATCGCGTATATCCCGAGAGTCAGTGTGGATTCCGCGCCCAGCGTTCCACAACGGACATGATTTTCACACTTCGGCAATTACAGGAAAAGTGTAGGGAGCAAAGAACACCCTTGGTGGTTGCTTTCGTTGATCTGAATAAGGCTTTCGACACCGTTAGCAGGGAGGGGCTTTATTCCGTATTAGAACACGTTGGATGCCCACCAAAACTCTTGAGTCTTGTGAAGTCCTTCCATGAAGGTATGAAAGGTGCAGTGGTATTCGATGGCACCGTTTCTGACCCATTCTTTATGCGTAGGGGTGTTCGGCAAGGCTGCGTTTTGGCACCTACCCTGTTTGGTATATTCTTTTCAATACTGCTTAAAATTGCTTTTGGTAACGACCAACAGGGTATTCATTTCCATACAAGAGCTGACGGAAAACTATATAATATTTCCCTCCTTAGGTCAAAGCAAAAACGAGACGATTTGTTCGTTGACAATTTGCTTTTTGCTGATGACGCTGCCTTCACCGCCACGTCGCAGTGCGAGCTCAAAATCATTATGGACAAGTTTTCTCGTGCCTGTGCTCTGTTCTCCATGTCCATCAACAACCGGAAAACTGTTGTACTGGCTCAAGGGTGTGCGGAAATACCGACGATCCAATTGGATGGCGCCCCGTTGGAATCAGTCGACAAGTTTTGTTATCTCGGGTCGACGGTGACTAGCAATCTCTCACTGGATGCAGAAATCGACGTTCGGATTGGAAAAGCGGCTACAATGTTTGGGAAGTTAAGTACAAGAGTATGGCATAATAAACACCTAACCAGGAAAACCAAAATGGTAGTTTACCAAACATGCATTCTGAGCGTACTCTTGTACGGCGCTGAGACCTGGACATCGTATGCCAAACACGAATGTCGTCTTAACGCTTTCCACATGCGCTGCATCCGGAACATCCTGGGTATACATTGGAAAGACAGAGTCACAAACGAGAGGGTGCTTGAGATTGCCCAGCTGCCCAGCCTCTTTGCGCTGCTTAAGCAGAAACGCTTACGCTGGCTAAATGCAACCTTCACGTTTGCCGCGGCGTGTTTTGATTGGTGCTGTAGCTGATGCCAAGAGAGGCGTCGGTCGGCCGATGCTACGGCATAAGGACTGCGCTAAGCGTGACATGCATGCGTTCAGCATTCCGGTGCACAGGTGGGAGGAGCTTGCCGTGGACAGAAATATATGGCGCAAACTGGTGTTCGAGGGACGAAAAATCCACGACGAGGCTTGGTTTAAGACACTGGCAGATAAACGAGCCAAGCGTCATCACCCTGACACCAGCTCACCACAGGCACAATACACATGCCAGGTGTGCGGTCGTTCCTGCCGCTCCCGTATTGGCTTACATAGTCATGCAAAACGCTGTCTCTCTACCTGAACACTGTTTTCATAGTCTGTAATAGACTTAAAGGCCTTTGATGATGATGATTTTGAACTCGATATCAAAATTCAATAGTCACACGAATCGTTTACTCGAAATTAGCCCTCATTATGTTCTTGTGCTTCTTAAATTCTCTCTTTTTGTCCGTAAATTCACGCATGTACTCCGATGCTGTCCTTTTTGGAAATATCTAAATTTACTATCACCTATAGATGTTTAGAGACGATTCTAAACATTCAGCTGAATGAGCCTTCCTGGTCTCAGGCGGCCCTCCGTATTCGGTTCGAGGGTTTAGTAATTCGCAAAATTTCCAGTGTGGCATCCCCAGCCGTTTTAGCGTTCACTCATAGCACAGCCGGTCTCATAGGAAATATTTTAAGGGCTTTGCCCACAAACTGTGAGATCGCAAGCTTTGAGGATGCTAAAAATGCTTTTAAAATTGCCTGCCCGGGCAAAGACAACCCAAAAGCACAAAGGAGTTAGGATAATGTTTACTGCGATTTAACTCACAATAAGTACTCTTCTAAATAACTCTACAGGTCCAGATCACGCGAGGCTTTTGGCGGTCGGATCCCGGAAAGCTGGTTACTGGCTTCATGCCCATCCTTCGCCTAATACTGGTACTGTCTTGGATCCAGCCTCCCTTAGACTGGCGACTGGTTTGCGACTGGGGGTTTCGGTGTGTGCGCCACACTCATGTCCTTGTGGCACAGACGTGGACCGACTGGGACACAATGGAGTGTGTTGTAAAAAACGGGCAGGCTGTTTTTCGAGACATGCGTCTCTTAATGATATAATCCGTGGTCTCTTGCCACCATCAACGTGCCTGCTCTCCTTGAGCCGACTGGGATTTTCAGGGATGATGGCAAGAGATCCGATGGGGTGTCCTTGGTTCCTTGGAGATTGGGACGGATGCTAGTGTGGGATGCTACCTGCGTAGACACGCTGGCACCGTCCCATCTCCAACGAACTAATGTAAAAGCGGTCGGAGCGGCTGAAAGCGCCGACATTTTAAAACGTAATTAATATAAGAGCCAGGGTGCCTAGCCAAGATGCCAATCGCTCACGCTCAGTCGCTAACGAAACGCAACTGTGATTGTCACACTCATAAGGAAGAGTGATAGAGAGAGGTAGCTACGATACGTTATTAAGCGTGAGTGATTGGCATCTTGGTTACGCACGCTGGGCAGAGAGTACCTTTTTGTACCAAGTGCTACGTTATTTAGAAGACATAAATTCCTACTATTGAGGGTTTCGATCAGTACAGAAAAATTACAGGTTTTTTGTTACCACGTTTAGCGGGTTCGATTCCCGGTTCACACAGGCAATTTTTTTAATTTTTTTGAATGCAATTCGTACTGTTTTAAAAATAAAAATGAAGTCTTCTTTCTGTAAACTTTCCTGTCTGCAGTATTTAAGGTACTTCCCCTCCATGTGGCAAAGCCGTGGGACGCCCTGTATATGTTTTTGTATAAGTAGTACCCTTAAAAAAGTTTTCTGAGAAAGATATTTTCTTAGTAGGTAGTAGTTAGGTACCTACTTTGATCTGAAAGTAATCATGGACACAAGACGTAAACGCAATAAAATAACGAACAAAACAGTATTTTATCTTATTTAATTGTTTATTTTTTTATAAAAAAACGTACAAAACTCAACCTAAAATAACATTTAAGGGTGACTCACATCAATTACCAATCCGATTCGATCGGGACGATCTGTCAGTTTCTAAGGAAAGAATCACGTGATAGCTCGAAGTCCTCGGAGGTCACGTAACATTTTTTATAGAAACTGACAGATCGTCCCGGATCGGATCGGATTGGTGTGAGTCATCCTTTATGTGACAGTATATATCAATTTTATTTACATAACTCGATGCCTGCTGGAAAACATGATTTTTATTGTAGTCTGATTTATTTAAGGGTGCGGCTACATGCTCAATATACTTGTACAAATTCCAAAATTCCAATATGCACAAGCAAGCTTGCACGTTAAGACTGCAAAACCGTATACCGGTACAAATACGAATAAGGATAATGCAAGAGGGCAAAACGTGCCCACATAAACCGTTTTCACATAAAAGTCGCTGCGTGTAGACAGGCCTTAAAGGATATTTTTTTTTAGTTTTGTCTTATCTCTGAAAAAACGCGGGTTGTCCAGTATTATGACTTTCCCGAGCTTCGCTTGGTCGCTCGGGTACTCTAATTTTAACACGTTCAAAAATTTAATTTCATTAGCACTATTTAGCAGTCGCTTCAATCATACTGCCCAGAGATGGACTCGGAGCCACAGACAGGCGGTTAACCGCCAAAATCCACATATCAGCAACATCTAAGAACGCTGCTACGGGTCAGTCCCTACTCCCTAGACATGCTCCAAGAGGGGATGTAAAGCTTTTTCTTAATATATACAAAGATTCTACAAGTATGTAACATTACATTACGCGGCCAGGCTTAGTTGTATGGCAGCGACTCAGTTTAGGTTCTAAACTGAATCGCATTAAGACGTCATGGTAAGGCCCCAGGGCTCTTAGCATTCGCAATCACACTGTCCGGAGATGGACACGGAACCGCAGACAGGCGTTTTCCCGCGGAACCCTACGGAGCCCAGCACAGGCACGGAGCCAGATACATAGGTATTACCACAGGCGTTGACGTTCCCAGTTATGCTGACCTTACCACTGCCCTCTCCGCCGTAGCTCCCACTGTAGCTAATGCTGGGACTACAGCTGGGTATGGGAGGACAACAGCTTGGTACACTGGCAGGGCAATAGGTGGGCACATTGACAGGGGAGCTGGAAA
Organism: Lathronympha strigana; assembly: GCA_949128165.1. Classification (NCBI taxonomy): domain Eukaryota; kingdom Metazoa; phylum Arthropoda; class Insecta; order Lepidoptera; family Tortricidae; genus Lathronympha; species Lathronympha strigana. The sequence goes on along the minus strand of OX421926.1, from coordinate 6,181,794 downwards.
TGCAGGTGGGGGGACTGGATATGCTAACAGGACAGCTGGGGACGCTGATAGGACAGCTGGGGGGACTGGATATGCTAACAGGACAGCTGGGGACGCTGATAGGACAGCTGGGAGGACGGGATATGCTATCAGGACAGCTGGGGACGCTGATAGGACAGCTGGGGGGACTGGATATGCTAACAGGACAGCTGGGGACGCTGATAGGACAGCTGGGGGGACTGGATATGCTAACAGGACAGCTGGGGACGCTAATAGGACAGCTGGGAATGGTGGCGCAGCTGCAGCTGGGGTTGCTGCTGACGGGATAGCTTATATCGTAGCTGTCATAGCTCTCATAGCTGGCAAGTGGCAGGCTGTAGCTCGAGCATTCATAGCTTGGCATCACCACTGACTGTAAAAACACGATTAAACATAAACATTCCCATTATCATAAAATTGAGGTTAGGTATAAATTAAAAACATCAAGCAGTAGAAAATAAATAGTACCTTATGCAACAGTGATATAATAAGGGAAAACTTCTGAAAACTTGAGGGTCGCCGTTACAAAACAACATGATGTCGAGTTTTGTAATAATAGACCCGATTGTTTTAAAAACCAATTATGAGGCTAAAATAGCGAAAAAAGCAGTCTCGAAAGGTGGCAGAATGTATAAAATGTCGTACTCGTATGCGCACTAAAGAAATAAAAAGAAAACAATATTGCTCATATACTGTATGAAAATTCATAGAAGCATTGCTTAGCGGTGCACGGTGTTCTTATGGAATACCAAAGACAACGTTATAATGTATACTTTTTTAATATCGCTGTCGAAGTCGAAGACAAAGTGATATATCGCGTCTTTTCTGTGGACTACCCAAAAGTTATGGGCTATAAAAGTTGATTTCTTATTTAACTCTTATCTACATGAAAATTGTTCTATCCCTTTTTATTGAGCTGTAGAATAAAAATCATTACAGGAGAGAAAGCTAGCGTGTTATTCCAAACCGTAGCTAGAGTTTTTTTCCTGTTGACACTTTTAACAGCTTGTGTACCATAATACAACTCAAATAAAAGATTTCCCCTTTCATGTAGATTAGTATTAGATATGAGAATCAATCTTTATATTTAACTTCATCAGTAGACCACAGGAAATATTGTAACATCGTTATCAAATTTTGATGGCAAAGAAAACCCAGTTAGTGCCACGTACGCCAATCAGGGTTAGCTTAACCCGGTGTTAACTCAAATTCACGTCGGAATTTCATAAAATAAACGCTACGAAACATGAAATAAACGCTAACACCGTGTTAGTTGACTAACCCCGGTCGAGTGCAAGTCGCCCTTAGTTACGTACTAGATCTTCGGGTGCCTGGTAGCTGTTCATCAGTGAAGGCTAGAAAATGTAGAGCCTGCCAGTATTACAGGTAAATTTATATATACCAAATTAAACCATGCTTTGCAATGAATAAATGATGAATGATATTGCCAGTGTCTGTTGCGGGAAATTGTCGCTGTTTCTACATGTTCGTGACGTGATTTTATTCATTAGGTAACTAATATCGTTGTTAGTTATTTTTGATTTCGCAATATAGCGCAATGTTGTTTATCTTTGTGAGTAACTAGCTTTTGCCCCCGGCTTGGCTCGCGTTAGAACGAGACAAAAACTAGCCTATGTTACTTTCCATCCCTTTTAACTATCTCCACATAAAAACCACGTCAATTCGGCGCTCCGTATTGCCGTGAAAGATGGACAAACAAACAGACACACACACTTTCTCATTTATAATATTAGTATGGATAACACAGTGAAACCTCGATGAGGGGAAACCCTTGTTAACACGAATTTATATGTATGTATAAACAAACACCAATACGGTTTGTATCTGTAAGTGGAAACCTCTATAAGACATAACCTTGATAACACGAACTTTTTAGCGTTACCCTAGAGGTTCGTATTTTCGACGTTCCACTGTATTAAAGATATACTTTTTATAAATAAGACAGTATGGGCACACACTACATCTTTTGGTATCCCTTTTTTCAGACTGAAAAAACTCTGACTTTCACCGATGAACAGCTGCCAGACAAGTCTTAAATTAGAAAAGTGAATAAGTACCGGTGTGTAGAACAAGTTACTTGGGTAAACAACTGGTCCATTGATGACCGTGTAAGTCCTTCTGGCAGAACAAAATTCCACCTGTGAAAGAGATGGCCATACTAAGTAAATAATCTATACATATAAAAGGAAAAGTCCTGACTGACTGACTCACTGATCAACGCACAGCCGAAACTACTAAACGTATGATCCTGAAATTTTCACATTACGTTAGGTGTTTAACGAAGGTTACGAATAAGAAAGGGTTTTGAAAAAATCATCTTCTAAGGGGGTTAAATTGGGGTTGAAAGTTTGTATGGAAGAAAGTTTTTTTTTTTAGATAGAGACTCAAAAGTTGGTGTGGAGGTTTGTTATTAAAATACAAAAAAAGTAATTTTAGCGTTTTTGAAAAATCAACCCCAAACGGGGTGAAAAGAGTGTTAAAAGTTTGTATGGCGGAAGCGTTTTCCTTTTAGTTATAGACTACAAACTTAGTGAAAAGAATCCTCATTAGAGTTTACAAAAAGTAATTTCAGCGATTTCGAAAATTCGACTCTTATAAGGGTGAAAAGGGTGTTGAAAGTTTGTATGGCGGAAGGTTTTCTGTTTAGCTAGAGACTTTATTTTATGTGTAAAGGTTTCTCATCAAAATACAAAAAAGGTGTATTTATCTATATAATATATAAAAAAGGAACTGACTGACTGAATGACTAACTGACTGGCTGACTGACTGACATATCAACGCACAGCCCAAACCGCTGGTCCTAGAGATACCAAATTTGAAACGTAGGTTCCTTATAAAGTCTAGAGGTGCACTAAGAAAGGATTTTTCAAAATTCAACCCCCTAAGGGGGTGATTTGGAAGTACAAAGTTTTTATGGCGAAACAAGATTAGTTGGCCTATTCCATTTGAGACTTTACAGGAGTATTTATAAAGATAAATGAGGTAGCACGTGTTTCAGGTTTTTTGAGAATTCAACCCATATAAGGGGACAAAGGGGTGAAAAAGTAAAAAAAAAACCTGGGTATCGTTTTCTGGTTTATCGGGTCGCTGATTACAAAAACAACGACGATTTTAAAATCTAACGTGGCGATTGTGAAATACCATCTTCCCTGTTGGGGCGTGAGGGGGTCGAACTCTAAAAATATAAATATGGGTGTCGTTTTGTTGTTTATTTCTGGTTCTATTGATTCCAAACTTAACACTTAGGTTCCTTAACAAGGGTGCACAAACAAAGGAGTTTTCAAAATTCACCTCCAAAGGGGGAGAAATGACGGTACAAACTTTGTATGGGGAAACATGATTAGTTAAACTATTTTATTCAAAACTACACAAGAGTTTTTCTAAAGATAAATGAGTAAAGACGTGTATTTGATTTTTTGAGAATTAAACCCCTAAGAGGGCAAAAAGGGGTAACAAAGTCAAAAAACATCAAGATTATCGTTTTTATGGTTTATCGGGTCGCTGAAATCAAAAACAACAACCATTTTAAAATCCAATGAGGTGGACGTATGATACACCATCTTCCCTGTTGGGGTGCGATTGGGTTGAAATCTCAAAATATCAATATGAGTGTCGTTTTGTTGTTTATTTATGTTTCGGGAATTTCAAATTTGGCACGTAGGTTTCTTATTAAGGTGTAGGGGTGCATTAAGAAAGGATTTTTCAGAATTCACCTTCTAATTGAGATAAGAAAGAAGATCCGAGAGGTTCTTTACAATGAATCTGGAGCCAAAACTGCGAGAAAAGACCGCCATCTGAAATTTCGTCAGAAGTTATGATCTGATCGTGATGGAAATCAATATCTGAGAATCCGAAAGGTTCTTTCTAAGGAATCAGAAGTCAACATTGATCGTAATATGTACTCGGTTGGTACATATCAAAGGGTTCAAGAGGTTCTTTATAACAAATCAAAGCCGCCAACTTGATTTTGAAATTACGTTAAAAATGTTCAACCCATTTATTTTGTACGCGGGCGAAGCTGCGGGAAATAGCTAGGATTTTTTAGAATTCTCCTCCTAAAGGGGTGAAGTGGGATTTGATTGTATATCGGGAAACAAGATTTATTAGACTATTTTATTCACAGGAGACAGGAGGAGGGTAGCTAACGAGAAATGAGTAAATAGGAGTACGAAATAGGGTGAAAAAGTCAACATGGGAAATATATACAGTAAGTGTAACTTACCTAACGACCTACCTCTGTCTACCTTAAATCTAAAATAGGTCCTTGATCAGAATTGCGAAAAAGGGCTCCATCTTGAATTTATTGAGTTTTAATCCGACCTTGATAATAATCGGTATTTGGGGATCCGAGAGATTCCTCAGTAATGATCTGTAGTAAAAACTGCGAGATCCGTCCGCCATCTTGAATTATTTCGATTTTGATCCGATCGTGTTAAAATCGATTTCCGAGAGGTTCTCTTTATGAATAATCTGAAGTTAAAACTGAGGCGATCGTCTAGAATTTCTTCAGTTATGTTCTAATCGTGATGAAAATCGATATCCGAGGATCCGATAGGTTCTTTCTAACGAACCACCAACGCCACCATCAACGGCCACCATCTTGAATTTATAGAGTTAAGTAGGTAGGTAGTAGTAGAAGCTCGGTAGGCACATATAAAGGGTTCGAGAGGTTCTTTATAACAAATCAGGGGTCAAAATTGAGAAACAGCCGCCAACTTGAATTTTTTGTTTGATCACTTTTGCGACAACCATCCATTCCATTTAAATCCGTTCAGCCAACCGCAAGATAATAGCGGACAAACATACATATGTAGGTACATACAAATATACGGGCCCAACTAAGAACCTTCTTATTTGTAGATGGTTGAAAATTACGTTTAGTACGCGGGCGAAGCCGCGGGTAAAAGCTAGTTGTATATAATTGTATAGTTAATGATATAATTAAGACTGTACCTTGTCTCTACAGTCAAACTAGTTAATTAGTTAAAAAAATGTAGTACTTAATAAAAATAAATAAAAAATACAAATAAGTAATGGTCGCTTACATACTCGATCATGGATTTACCCGCCACGACATAGGTATTTTGTATGGGAAAAGATCACAATATAAAAGCGTCTGCATACAATTCGTACATTTTACTCCCTCACAGTGTCGTGTCGATACCATCGTGTCGCGTCTTGGCCTTGGTGATCGGAATGGATTTTTGTTTCAAGCTATTTCCGCACATTATGTTTTAATCAAGCCCCCCGTCAAAACTAAGAACATTAAAGTCATATTTAATTCTCCAATTCCGTAGGTTGTCAACAGTTTTGCTGATCTCTTTTGATGCATTTCGTCCAAGCAGCCAAATTATATACATCGCTGTAAGCTGTAATTTGGTAGTCGGTATCAATGCATTACAACTTAACTTGGTCGCATATTTTGATAGTGGATTTTACAAGGCACGTAATTAGGTTAGGCTTATGACATTTGCGAAATCCACTGCCAATTTCAAGGCCACTCCAAAATGTTGATATTTGTCAGTTGTTGTACTACTTCCATGCTTTAGTTATTTTTCCGTGGTTTTAATGTGCGAAAAGTCATATAAAGGTGGATTCAATACAATATAACATGTCATCATAGTGTAATACATCTATAGAAAGGTCACAGCATGAAATAGTTTTTAATTACGTTTTATATATTTCGTACGAAGAGTAAAAGGACTATCGGTTATCATATCGCATGTTAATTATCAAAACAATCTTACGATAAAATTTACTAAATTTGTACAGCTAACACAAAAACGTAGGTCAAAAGCGAATCAAATACTCACTTTCACGGTGATTGAATTTTCAATAATTACAACAAAAATCAGCCTCGATTTGCGAACACAATTAAATTTGTATGAACTTATGAAAACTATATATTATGAAAAAAAAATTAATAGCGTGATTCAGCATTTTCAAAAGAACCGCCATCTATCGTTAAATTTGTATACTAAACACAAAACTATTCCAGCTTGGGGTCGTTGCCTCAAGAAAAATCCTAATAGCGCGATTCGGGATTTTCACTTCATAAAACAGCGGCATCTAACATTAAATACAACACTGAACAAAAACTCTTGAAGGCTGGGGTCATTATATCGAGAATAACTTTGATAGCGCGATTCAGGATTTTCACATCAGGGAACAGAGCCGTCTAACGTTAAATTCGTACACTAAACAAATAGTACGAGTCCTTATCACAAGATAAATCTTATTAACGCGAATTAGGGTTTTCACTGAACGGAACAGAGCCATCTAGTGTTCATTTCGTACACTAAATACCTGCAATACGACCGCTTGCAAGAAGACAGCGAATATTGTGATGAGAAACATCCTCAATCCCGTTCTTTAGGCGGTCGCGGAAAAACTAAAAATAACCATAGAGTGTAGACTTAATAAATACTGGTTTGAAATACTAAAAATGATAATATTGTGAACAATATCCACGTGCTTCTTGTAACTGGTTGTAAAACGTGCCACAACGTGCGTTTTAGCCACCTAAATGCTTAGCCAATAGTTATATATATATATTGATAATACTTAAGCGGTAATACTTTATTATTAGTTTTAAAAGTAGGTCAGTCGGGTAGGAAGGGCTAACTGGTTTGCAGATCTAACGAGAAAATCAATTGCACTCGCTTCGAATTGTCGTAGGTACTTATATTTTAATTTATTTTCAATGAAAGATGCCTTATAATAGAGTAAGCTAAAATTAAATGTTAAATGACTGGCTCATGTGGGGTGGTAGGTACCATTTGAAAGAACTTGATTTGCGCATTATAAAACAATTTTACATAATTTTTAATTTTTTTCTTTATTTGGTATCGAAAATGTAAAAAATACAATTCCCTTATTTCCAAAGTTTAAAGGGAAAAAAATTAAATTTGTACTCAACGTTATCGTTATAATAAATATTACAGAAAATAAAAATATTGACCTTATCTTCAATAACTTTTTAATATTTATCTTTCTGGACTTAATTTGAAAAACTGCCTTACATTGTTTTTTTCTTCTTAGCTGGCCACGGTCCTCAGACATGAGTGACCGACCAGAGAGAGATAGGTAATGATATCATGACGTAAGTATTGCTTTTTAAATAAAGTTAAAAAAAATCGGTTTTATGATCACTCATACTAGAGTAGATGGGATGGGGCAGGATGGGACGATCTATCGATTTCTATGGAAAGAATCACGTCCAATTCGAGCTCGGAGCCCTCGTAGGTCACGTGACATTTTCTATAGAAACTGACAGATCGGCTCGGCCCGGTCTCGTCCCGCCCTATTAAAGTGTGAGTCGTCCTTTACGTGATGAAAAATTATCAAGGAAAAACAAATTCGCATACTAATATCATATGCCGTGAAAATGAGTCATCCAATCTGTCGATACATGGGGCTGACTCCCAATTCCTACTTCGAGATGTAGTTGCAACTAAAATTTTGTACGAACCCCTCGATGCGCGGGTCGGACTCAAACATGGCCGGTTTTTTGATAATTGTTTTTGGTTACTGAATTAGAAATGCTTATAAATGACCGTGCGCGATGTCAGCGCCGCACGGCAGTGGAAACTATAGGCAAAATCCGTATATTTTGACACAACTGTCATGCAAGAAGTCAAGTAATTATTGTAATAATTTCAATGAAATCTTATTATATTATTTTAAGTAGGTATATTAGACAATACAAGACTATAGTAGTATTGCCAATAACATTAACATTATCGTTTTAAGTTTGAAATGAGCTCATGAAATAACTTTCCAACTGGAGGCAACAAATAAAGGAAATAAATTGGTGTTTGCTGAACATGTGCTTGAGGTTAAAAAAATCCTCCAAGGTTTCACAAAAAAAACCTAAAAGCCGTTTGTTCAGAATCGAGAGTAGAATCAATTGAGCTATATCTTGATGGTTTTTTTTTTGTATTATTAGTTGTTTTTGCGTGCTCAGTCTACAAATTCGGAATACAACATTGTTCATATCGCATTGCTGGAGGTTGTATACCTTTTTCAGTATTTAGGGGTATTCTGGTACTTAATAATGGTTGGTTACTTAGACGATTATTTTTCCGCTACATGTTTGACGTTGTTTGTCAGTTTAATTTTAATGTTCTTTGCGTTCATATTTCAATTATCATGGCGTTTAGATATACGAATGTGCAATATTGTGAAATGGTAAGAACGCTAGCACGTTGCAATGACAATGTCAACTTAGCCGTACGGTAAGGCGTTATCATGAGGAGTTTGGTGTCGCCGTGTCGAATGCCACGGCTTCGGGACTAAAGGTTCTTTTCGACCACCTATGGCCAGAGAAAGGCATGTTGTAGTGAACACTGCTTTCGAGGAGGCCGTCTTAGAGTATTTTCGCGTTAATCCGACGGCTAGCACACGACAAGCTGGTCGGCAGTTTAACTGCAATCACAAGGTTATCTGTAGAATTTTTAGAGCCGACCATCAACATATTTATCACTATCGCCTGTGTCAAGAGCTAAACCCCCAAGATTTCGTGCCCCGTGTTGAGTTTTGCGAGTGGTTCCTCGAAGACTGGAACAGAAATATTCAGTGGACCGATGAGTGCACCTTCACGAGGCAAGGTCTTTTCAACTAGCATAACAGGTGTATGTGGGCACACGAAAATCCTCATTTAGCTGCACTTTTGTACGCGTGTGTGCCTAGCAAATATCGCTGTCACTACAGTAGCAATAGCAAGACATGACCTTACTACGCCCGATCAATTCAATTCAATTCAATTCAGATCTGGCGCTCCAAACATTGCGGACCGCAGTAATATATTTTCCACTATCATTTGCTGTAAATATTTATGATTTGTGATAGAGTTATTAGATAGAGAGCACAAAACTAATATAAGTGAATAAAATATATATATAAGGTTAAATAATATTTAAAACGGGTCACTCACGTAATTTAGTCGAATTTCGCTCGACATGTTTCGTTCTTTACGAAGAACGTCATCAGGAGCGACCCGTTTTAAATATTATTTAATATGTTCGAGTCTCACGAGAGTTTTATAGTTAAAATTATATATAAGGTTGTCTGGAAGAGATCGCTTCTTAGCGATAAGGCCGCCTGTTGTCTACCAGTGTTTATATTTTAGTGTTTAATGTATATTGTTTTTATTTCCTTGTTGGTGAACAATAAAGAGTATTTGTATTGTATGTATACATATGAATAGTATCTAAACAACATTGCTGCTCACCAATCCAATCCGAGTCGATCCGATCCGGCACGTTCTGCCAGTTTTATAGAAAACGCGAGCTCCGAGGGCTCCAAACTATCACGTGATTATTTCTATAGAACCTGACAGATCATCCCGTATCAGAGTGGATTAGTGTGAGCCATCCTTTAATCTTAACAAATGTTTTTTTCACACACGATCTTTATCTAATTTAAAATTGCAAATGCTATTTTGCAAGGCCATGGCACAATGACAGCGTTACAAATTGTCGGTTGAAGTTATCGCAGTTCCGCAATATAATGCTGAGTCGACGCACAGACTCAGCATTATATCGCTAGTTGCTATGAATCAGCGTAAACAACATAATAGTACATTACATACCAAGGCCGTTTAAGTGGGAAATGCCTCGGATTCCATGTAATTGTCGGCCGAGGCGAAGCCGAGGTCGACTAACATGTGATCCGAGGCTTTCCCATTTACCGGCCGAGGTTTGTATACTATTTTTCAGCCCGACGGAGCCGGGAGGCGGCTATTTAGTTTTGCGTAAAGTGGCGCTTACCGGCCGGAGGACTGAAATAATATTTTATGTACCAACTCTTAGTTTAAGTTTTATTGGAGCGCACAGCCAACAAAATGTATTGCAGTTTCGCGAAATGTTTTAAGGTACTTGTATGTAATGTTTTTTCAATAAAAGAAAAATAAAAACAAAATATTAGTTTACCTTATCAGTACAGTACAAATTGTACTGTACAATTGTTACTTTCATTGGTTAGGCTGGATTTGACCAAACTTTTTAACCAAGAGTAACGCTTACTCTTGGATACTAATGTCAAAATCCCATAGTAATTTGACGTAACTATCTGAGAGTAAGCGTTATTCTCGGAATAAAAATTTGGTAAAACCCAGCCTAAGTGACCGTAAACTTAACTGAAGGCCTAGTATAAAAGTTGTACGACATTAACTCCTCGACCGCGTTAGCGTATCGAGGGGTCAAAATATGAAAGTTGCCGGATGATTTAAATAAACGGCAAACATAATTTGAACTCCCGATACGCTAACGCGGTCGAGGAGTTAATGTCGTACAATTTTTATACTAGGCCTTCTGCATTATTTAACTCAAATCATCGTGAGAGAGTGGTCATTCGGAAGGCTGTCTTAGCTGAAAAGGGCTTCTCTGTCACGATGTTCTCTAAAAAACTACTGAAAATAAAAATACGTTACCTAGATAAAAATAATTATCATATAGTCTACTTTAACCACATGTTGTTTTTTTACATAATTTCTGCCATTGTCATTTTATACGTGATCAAAAATCCATCATTCAAAAATCAATCAGTTGAGCGTGCCGCTGTTACCAAATAAGTACCTACCTTTACACACTAGATAAGCAAGCTTATAGAGACACGAGTGTTATTGACGTTATTGTTCGCCAACGAACTGTCTTGCAGTGTAGCGATAAAGTTTGTATCTACATTGTGTGTTCTACATTGTGTTAACCTTTTTGAGTAATAATAAAAAAAAGAAAAAAATATATTACAAACATGTTAGACCCAATTATTAATCTTATATATATTAATATTATATAATAATATACAAGCTCTTTCTTTTTGCAAATTTTTGTGATTCCAGGTCAACGGGAAGTACATTTAGATTCCCATTGCAAATGTATGCGAAATGCGACATAATCGGCCGTATCGTTTGATTGCCCACCGATATAATGCAACTGGCTCTTTCCAAACCTGCCTCCTTCATGCTACTTTTCTCCTACAGCTTTTCCATTTCAATCCGTCTCTGTATTTCGGGTTCACACTTGGTAATTGATGACAGAACCAACGTGGGTAAAGTAGGTTATGGTTTCGTATACCACCTATATTTTTTATCTAAAGCAGAATTGAAACATGTGTATTGAATTGCAAATTATCTATCATTTTTAATGAAAAAGGTAACAAACGAGCAGACGAGCCGCCTGATGGGAAGCGATCATGGCCGCCCATGGACATAAGCAACATCGGAAAAGCCACTCATGCATTGTTGACCTTTGAGCCTTAAAGCCCTGAACATTCGCTTCTTGAAGAACCCCATATCATATTGCAAAGGGAACACCTCAAGAGGTAGATCGTTCCACATTTTGCACGTTCTGGGTAAAAACGAGCGAGATGCCCCTTTATTCTTACTGTGCCATGTATCCAGGAAATATCGATGAACCTTATTCGTTTGGCGGGAGGTGCGATGGTAAAAACGAGACGGAGGCACCATGTCAAAGAGTTTTTCAAAGCATCTAGCTATCTATCGAGAGCTATCAATAGTCTTTGATTCTTGCTGCTAAAAAAGAAAGTCGAATAGTTTATATTATGCCCAGTCATACATGACCAAATGTTTTATAGATAGCTTAGCGAATCTGGTTGTGTGTTTTTTGTGGTACTTAGTACTGTATTTTGTGACAACGTTATCTTATCGGTAATGATTGTGGAATACCTAAGCCCAGCGGTTCAAAACACATCCGTTTACTTATCTAAAACGATAGTTCCTCGATATCATTGGCTCTTATCGTCTCCCAATTACCTTTAGGCGGAGTACGACTATGCCACTTTCCGAAGACGTCACGTTCTGAGGACGTCACTTTCTTTGATCACCACTTTCTGAGTTCGTCACTTTCATTCACTTTCATTAAGAAAATTACATACTCCGCCTAAAGGCCCAATTATGTTATTACCTAATATGATATTTTTCGCAGTATTAATATAAATGACGACCGGTTGGCGTAGTTGGTAGTAACGCTGCCTGCTATGCCGATAGTACTGGGTTCGAATCCCAGGGCATTTATTTGTTTGATGAACACAGATGTTTGTTCCTCAGTCATGGATGTTTTTTATGTATTTGTATATTATGTATATCATGGACTGAGTACCCGTAACACAAACCTTCTTGAGCGTACTGCGGGACTTATTCAAATAATGTCATGTATTATTTTTTAATGCCAGCTTTCACGAATGTGACTTCCATCTGACCTTCCAACCCAGGGTCGAACTTGGCCTTATCGGGATTAGTCCGGTTTCCTCCCGATGTTTTCCTTCACCGAAAAGCGATTAGTAAATATCAAATGATATTTCTATCGGCTACGAGCCGGGGTTTGAGTTTGAACTCACGACCTCCGTATTGAAAGTCGCATTTTTTTACCGCTGTGCCATCAACGTTTTAACACTGACACACCTATTGAAATGCCTTACAAATTAGTAAGCTCTATTCTTTCTTTGTAGCTCAACAATAACATAATCAGCTAATAACAGTATAGGTAATAAGCAACACTCATGGTAAAATTAGTGCTGGACAAAATAACATCGATATTTATAGAGAAAATCGTTTTAATTTTAAACATGGCCCCTGTTTAAAGTGTGACTATTGTCAGCATCAATGTGTCTGGTATTGCAGGCGTCCATGGATTACGGGCACCGCTTACTAATTTGCGAGCTGTACGCTTGTTTTCCAACATCATTATATCACTTAAAACTAATACTTTTGTGAAGACCCCTTGACTATTGTCATAGGAAACACATTGATTTAGAGTTGAAAATCAGAGCGGAAACTTTCGATCGGATGGTCGCTATGATGTGTGGGTAAATCACAACTAAAAACTCGCAGCTCGTCAGTTTACTCTGTGAACATGGCGCTTGCAACAGTGCCGAAATATCGGGTGCTCAATAAAACAAACATAGATGGTAAATATCCCGTTCTAGATTGTAGTTAATGCAAATCACCATGTTAGTTAAAATTCGAATATTTATAATACCTACTCATATCTAAATCGATAACGAATTATATTTCACAAGTAGTCCATGAGGTCTCACCCTAGCATAAAATTTTCCAATTTTTCTTTTTTTTCTAAGAAGTTTGGTATCGCTTGCGTTCGATAAAAAACAAAATTGAACCAAAGTTATCGATTTTAACTATAAAACTCTCGTGAGACTCGAAAATATTAAATAATATTTAAAACGGGTCACTCACGTAATTTACGTACGTACGTGATGACGTTCTTCGTAAAGAACGAAACATGTCGAGCGAAAATCGACTAAATTACGTGAGTGATCCGTTTTACATATTATTCAGCTCAGCACTATTTTTGCGATACTTTCTAGAACCTCCTAAGTAGTATTATTATAAGAATATTAAAAGACAATTAAGCCTCGTAACAAGGAACACGTGTAAAAGCTTTGAAAGCTTGTGAAAGCTTGAGTACAGACAGGATTCAGCCTTCGTCAAGTTTCAACGGTATGCTCCAAACGTATTTTCGGTGAAGGAAAACATGGTGAGGAAACCGAACTAATCCCAATATGACCTAGTTTACCCTTTGGGCTGGAAGGTCAGATGGCAGTGGTTTTCGTGAAACTAGCACCTACGCCAAAATATGGGATTAGTTGCTAAAGCAGACCCCAGGGTCCCTGAGCCGTGACATAAGCCTGGAAAACGATACGAAGCAGACAAAACGAAGTGCCTAGGATAGGAGCCTATGTGTGTGTTTAGGCGAAATGTAGAAACATTTGAGTCAAGCGATAAGAACCCTAGGCCACTGTAGGACTATGTCATAGTGACGCTATAAATCAGATTGTAAGAAATCTCTTACTGCTTGTCATTTTGACATGGTTCTAGAGCGGTCTAGGGTTGCAATAGGTTGACTATACTTCTCTTTTACATGGAATGATTTATTTAAACGGACGCGTGTAAAATCATAGTAGTGTTGGGATACTCACTCGTGAGGCACCTCATTTGTACCACTCATTTTGCTCGTTTGTCACAGTACCTCACACAGTAAAATGTACCACTTCAAAAAATTTATCCCCCATCTCAATTGGTCATGCACCTCAAAGTTGGTCACACGCCTCAATAACACCTAATTTTGTCAAACACTTAAAATATGTCACACTCCTCAAAATTAAGTCACACACAGCTCAAATTCGTCCCATATCTCTTATATGTCACGCGGCTCAAAATTTGTCATTTGCGATACTTAACTATTTTTCTCACCGATAAGTAGATGCTGTGATGCTGCAAATTTTGAGTACTCCACCTCAAATGAGGTATGGCATTGTACCACCTCATTTCAGAAAATGAGGTACTCACTCAAACTCGTTTTAAAAATGATGTCCTATTCCTACCCTAAAGCATAGTTCATAGTCCATATTAGTATTGCCGAGATGTGAATTATTGTTACCTATTTATTTTGTTATACATTGTTATTATTACTTTTTATGAATAAGTGATTATCAATTTAAATTTTTAGTTCATAAAAGTAATAATAAGTTGTATTAGGTTTATGTCTGGTTATTATTTAAAATATTATTTTGCAAGGGTGGAGCGGCTGAAAGCACCGAACATTTTAAAACGTAATAAATATGAGAGCCTGGGCAGAAAATACCATTTTGTACAATTTGGGATCGGGACGCTAGTGGGGTGCGCAAGTTTATTCTAGAATTCGCGAAACGTCTGGTTGATATAACTGGTGACCGTAGAGCTGGTGTATTAAATGAAAACTCATTGAATAGATTTTAATACCTCTTTTACCTAACACCTAACTGGCAACTTCATAAATAAGCAAAGTATTATGAATTAAAATATCGGTGACTAATTTTCTAGCACCTTTTATTTATAAGTAAATTAAATCTTCATTTATTATTATCTTTCTAGAGCGACATGAAACCATTGCAAGTTTTCCCTGCCTTGAAGAGTCTATTTGATGACAGGTAAGCTACTACATTATTAACCCATAAATATATAAGAAAGGTCTCTCAGACCTATGTAAACACAAAATAGCGAATAACTCAACGTGGGTTCATTGGACGGATGTCTGTGACCTTGTACTTTTTCCCGCTGACCTCCCAGTGCTGTCAATGTGATCGATTGGTTCGGATTTGTGTCTATAAATTTTGTGAACACAAAACTGTCGTTGGTGATCTCAGCGACCTTGCGTAGGTAACGTACTATTATCTTGCTGGTCTGCGAGACCTTGCGTAGGTGGTTTAATATTTGTGAACATAAAACTGTCTTCAGCGGTCTCAGCGACGTTGCGTACGTGGCAACATACTCGTACTATATCTTGCTGTGTGTGAGACCTTGCATAAGTGGTTGTGATTATTTTTATCAGCTTTTAAATTTATATTTAGACGCGTTTAGCTTCCAATTTTACAAAATATACTAGTTTTTACATAAAAATTATTGATTATTGTTCTTTAAGAAATTATTTATGAAAGTTGTTTATTGAAAGAATATTTTATGATTTCTTATTCCAAAAGAATTGTAGTTTTTTCTAGTTACAAATATAGAATTTATTTTAAGGATGACTCACTCTACGACGGTACGGGGTGGGACGGGACGGGACGATCTGTCAATTTCTATAGAAACAATCACGTGATAGCTCGGAGCCTTCGAATGTCACGTGACGTTTTCTATAGAAACTGACAGATCGCTCCGTCCCGTCCCGTTCTAGTGTGAGTCATACTCATACCTGTATTTTGGTGATGGATTTTGTTGATATTTTGAAAATAAATGTTTGAATATATAGAACGACCGGTTGGTTTAGTTGGTAGTGACCCTGCCTGCTATGCCGATGGTCCTGGGTTCGAATCCCGGTAAGGGCATTTATTTGTGTGATGAACACAGATATTTGTTCCTGAGTCATGGATGTTTTCTATGTATTTATGTATTTGTATATTATATATATCGTTGCCTGAGTACTCGTAACACAAGCCTTATTGAGCTTACTGCGGGACTTAGTCAATTTGTGTAAGAATGTCCTGTAATATTTATTTATTTATTTATTATAGAAGAATATGTCAAGTGTAAACAGTATGTTGTTGTTGATAAATATTGTATCGACATTTACTTACAAATGCGTAAAACCATTAACACAGTAAATACATTTAGTACATATATACAACTAACATAAACTCTGTTAATGTTGTGGATTCCGATTGAAGTGGTGGTAACCATGGCCTCTCGTAGGTGGTTATGCAATGGAAACTGGTCGTAGGTGGTTAAGGGTTAAATTTTAATGTGCTTGTATTAGTTACAAAAGCACTCAAAACACTATTTATGTGCCAAAAAATGTAATAGCCCATCGTATGATCCGAAACAAATTATGTAATAACTTCGTTGCCTCTCCAAAAGATGGATGGATTTATATTTACCAAAAGCACTATGCGTAGAGCATTAATAGTTAAGTCGTGTTAGCCTTGGAGAATTAACATTGTCCATTGAGAATTCTGAGCAAATTTATAATTGGTGTGAAATTAAGGGAGCATTGCAATGAAGTCATATTTAACAAAATATTTTTATAGTGTTATTGAAGACATAAAGGATAAAATTACCCCTCTTTCGCCCAAAATAACCCGACGTTCATGTGAAATTTTTGATTGTACAGGACATACAACTTTGTTTCCAGTAATGCAAAGTCGCCTCTAAATTTCAAGTATGTCGGCGTGTTGAACTTTATGCTGAGCACCATAGCGTCCTGGCCGCATAAGCAGTTCGGACGGCGACGACTCCACTTTGTGCTGTCCTTGTATAACCTTCTGCTGATCGCTGTCGCCATCGCTTTGCCGAGTCTGGGCGCCACCTACATCTGGTTTAAAAGAACGACCATATCGTTTTTTGATATGGGCCATGTTGTTTTATGCATGGTTTTAGATTTGTTGTGTTTGGTAAGTACAAAAGTGATCATGAGTTAATGTAGAGATTGTATTTTTTTGGTACCTGCTTTTATTTCTGACTGTGCCGTATGTCCTTTGGACTTCTATCAAATGCCTGTACTTGCAGCTCCTGCTAATGAGCATTAAATACCTTAACATGAGGAATTTGGTCGAGCGATTCATAGATTCCCGTCTGCATAATCAGATCAGTTCCATGTTGACACATTCTGGCACTGTTAATAAAATTAGGAAAGTTATCGAAATCTTAAATGTTTTTGTCGCACTGTATACCTACATGTTAGTTAAGGATAACTCACATCACAATGAGATAGGACGGGACGGGACGGGACGATCTGTCAATTTCTATAGAAAGAATCACGTCCTAGTGTGAGTCATTCTTTATCAGGAGTGAGACATTATATAGGCCGGACCCTGTGAAGTGGAAGACAGATAGATGGAAAGAGGTCACTTGGCTTCGAAGCAGTAACTGCATGAAAATTCGCCTGAGATAAACTAAACGCTAAAATAGAGGGGTGTAGTGATGGCCATAAGAACTATTAATATATTTTTACTGTATGTAACAACATTTGGTATAATTACATTCCGTAAAACACTGGGTAGATATAATGGCTGGCTGGCTGTCCGGGGTAATATGGTAGCTCGTAGGTTTGCACGATGTACAGAAGAAGTCAAGATAACCCTGTTTAAGGCGTATTGAGGCGTATTGCCAGTCGTTCTACACGTGAAGCCTATGGGTGAATTTTACTCAGAGGGCAGTCAACGCCTTGCGCGTTCAATACAATAATATGCTTAGAGTGCTGTTGGGACTCCCTAGGTTCTGTAGCGCTTCTGGCATGTTCGCGGAGGCACAAGTTGACGGTTTCCATGACATTATGCGGAAACGGGTCGCTTCCATTATGCGCCGCGTACGTGAGAGCTCCAATGGCATTCTAAGTTTGGTTGCTCAACGGCAGGATTGTCCAATCTTACGGCATTGGAATAATGTACATGTCCCCCAATAGGTCATGTTAAGGTATTTAATTTTTTTTAATTATAATTTACTTTAATTTATTGAGTACTTATATTAACTTTTTTTTTTGTTTGCAATAATTTAATCTTAGTTCATTAATTCATTTGTTGTGTTTTATAATTTCATTTATGGATTTGTTCTGTATTGTTCTGTGTTGTATTATGGGTTGATTTACCTGAAATAAATGTTTTTTTTTTATATAATAATAATAATAATAATACGAAGGTATCGCTATATATATCTGTGGTATCGCTGACACTGACGGACGCGTCAAGTGAAAATTTTATAGATAAATGTTTATTTTGTAGCATATTTTCGAATTACCTACGTTTTTGGAGCCTTGTACATATAATTAAGACCCATATAATTCGTGTCAGTAAAAAAATCACGCGTACGGAGGCATCGGTTACACCAACAAGAACCGGAATAAGAACCAACTGTCAAATGGCGGAATGCAAATTAAAATATTTATAAAATGATCACAAGATCGCGGACTAAAGCGGCCCAAACTCAAAGCGCACGACCCACATCCTCGCCCGCGCCGTCCAGCTCCTCGCAACCGTCGTCAGGCGATGAATACGCCACAGCGCCTGACACGAACAGCAGCGAGTCGAGCAGCGACGAGCGCGGGCAGTCGCCCTCGCCACCACCACCACCAGCGCGACGAGGACGACCTCCGCTGCCGGCACGCTTGGGGCCTGCGGGGCATTCTGCTCCGCCAACGGCTCCCGCTGTCGGTGGTGTAGTGCGCCGCATGCGATGGACTCAAATAATGAATGAGAACTGCATGCGCGCCTATTATGGGGCTACAGAGGGGGGAACCCGGCTATCCGCGTATCGTTCTAGGATGCTGCCTCTATTTCAGGCTCTTGAACCCGCCATCACTGTTTCGGAGCAACGATTATCGGATCAGGTGCGCGTCATTCAGCGGTTAAAGCGGTTGGATGACGTGACGCTCGATCGGCTTCGCCTGGAGGCCCTCACTGCTGCCGCAGTCTCCACTTCGACGCGGGACCAACCCGCCACGTCGCCGGATCCGGTGCCCGCACCCGACCTGGCACCGGGGGCACCACGGGTTGATCCCAGTGCTGACGAGGAGTTTGCTAATCAGAGTGTGAGTACTTCAGCTAATGAGCAATTGAGGATGACTTTGGAAGAGACGATTACGCAGTATCGCTCCACAAACATATCTAGGCCGCGATTACCACGTTTGCCAATGAATAGGCGTAATCTAGCGCTAATGAGTGCCCTGAATGCTTTGCTAGAACCGTATCTACGGACTAGTAACGATTTAGATGATACACACTCGATCATGTACTGCGGGGCCATCGCGGCGTGCCGTGTTGCTCGAGTCAAGTTTCCGGACGCTGAACGTGCACCTAGGACCGCCGGGGGTGTCCCTGCGTGGCAAGTGCGGATCGAGCGACGTATCAACTCATTTAGGACTCTTATTGCAAAGCTGATCTGCTTCAGGGGGGGCAATAATCGCCCCCGAGTAATGCGTTTTGTGAACCAGGCGTTCGCGGGGACGGGTATTGATCTCCGCGACTACATGGCCAATGTCACAGAACGCATTGACTTTCTGAAGCAGAAAATCTATGCATGGGCAAACCGTATTCGCCGCTACAGAAAGCGTGTGGATCGATTCCAGCAGAATCGTCTTTTCCAAAGTGACCAAAGGAAAGTATACCGAAGGTGGGAGGAAACCAATTCACGTGTGCCCGATGCAGGCCCGCCGGATGCTGCTGCCATGTCTGATTTCTGGCGTAGCATCTGGTCGGTGCCCGTTGAGCACACGGAGGGTGAATGGATGAGCGTTGTCGAACGTGAGTGCGAGGCCATCGAACCTATGGGGGCTATTACCATCAGCCCCGAAGACGTAAGTTGTGCTGTCCGTACGGTCCAGAATTGGAAAAGTCCTGGACCGGACGGATTGCACAACTTCTGGCTAAAGTGGTTTCGATGCTCGCACTCCCGGTTGGCAACGCAATTTCAACAAGCCCTTGAGCTTGGTTCCCTACCACCTTCCTTAACAACTGGTATAACTTACCTGCTCTACAAGTCCGGTAGTACCACGGAAGCTAAAAACTATCGACCCATCACGTGCTTGCCCACGCTTTACAAGCTCCTTACATCCATTTTGAGAGCAAAAATTAACGCGCATATTGTCGCAAACAATGTTTTGGCCTCTTCTCAAAATGGTTGTAGGGTTGGGTCCCGTGGTACTAAAGAGCTCCTCCTCATTGACATGGCCATTTGCCAACAAGTTCGGCGGAACAAGGGAACCCTCTCAGCCGCTTGGATTGACTATAAAAAGGCCTATGATTCGGTGCCTCATTCATGGCTGAAAAGGATATTGGAGCTGTATACACTTGATGCAGCTTTAATATCCTTCTTAAGCGCGTGTATGGGGCAGTGGACCACAGTCCTTTGTCAACCAGGAGGCAGGGATGGTCCCCTTGGGCCGCAGGACTTTATAAGGATAGAGCGAGGAATATTCCAGGGTGACAGTCTGAGTCCCTTGTGGTTCTGCCTAGCTTTGAATCCTCTCAGCACCCTGTTGAAGGATTCGGGGCTAGGTTGCCGGCTTCGGAGAGAGGGTGAAGTCATTTCTCACCTTCTGTACATGGATGATCTCAAACTATTTGCACCAAATGACCGAGGTTTGTTGGAGTTATTGCAAACCACTCAAGTTTTCAGTAGAGCCATCAAAATGGAATTTGGTGTCGATAAGTGCACGATTATGCATGTACAGCGGGGGAAAGTAGTAAATTCAACAAATTTACAACTTTCTGAGACAATGTCGTTCAGATCTATCTCTGAAGCAGAAACCTATAAATACCTTGGTATGTCACAGTCGTTGGGTATTGAGGACGTGAGTATTAGACAGGCGACAAAGGAGCGCTTCTTTGGTCGGCTGACAAAAGTACTTAATAGTCTTTTGTCAGGTGGCAACAAGGTGCGCGCCTTTAACGCTTGGGTAATGCCCCTGCTCACATATTCCTTTGGCATACTAAGGTGGACTCAGACCGAGCTGGATGCCCTGGATCGGAGAGTCCGCCTACTGCTTACCACACATCGTATGCTACACCCGCGCTCGTCTGTTATGAGATTGTACATCCCACGGAAATGTGGAGGTCGCGGTTTTTTAAACGCCAAAAACCTTCACAACCGTGAGGTGTACAATCTTAGTAATTATTTCCTTAACAATGAGTGTGGGATGCATCGTGATGTGGTGGCAGTGGACGGAAATCTCACGCCGCTCTCCTTGGCAAAAGAGAATTGGCGCAAACCTGTGGTACTAAGCACCGAGGATCGCAAGACGGTATGGAAGAGCAAAGAGCTTCACGGGCGGTTCTACAAGGCCCTCACGGGCCCTGACGTAGATCTGCCCGCGTCGGTGAACTGGTTACGATTCGGGGACCTCTTCGGAGAAACCGAAGGTTTTGTCTGTGCAATTGCGGACGAAGTTATCATGACGAATAACTACCGGAAATATATCCTGAAGGACGGTACGGTCGACATTTGTCGGGCATGCCGCCGTCCCGGAGAGTCACTCAGGCATATTATTTCCGGTTGTTCTCATCTTGCTAACGGCGAGTACTTGCACAGACATAATCTCGTAGCCAGGATTATTCACCAGCAACTTGCTCTTAAATACGATCTTGTGGACCACGAAGTGCCGTACTACAAGTACGCACCTGCGCCAGTTTTCGAAAATGGTCGTGCCACGCTCTATTGGGATCGATCTATCATCACGGACAGGACTATTGTAGCCAATAAGCCTGACATCGTGCTGGTTGATCGATCGCAGCGCCAGGCCGTGCTCGTCGACGTCACCATCCCCCATGACGAGAATCTCGTGAAGGCCGAGAAGGACAAGTCCAGTAAGTACCTAGACTTGGCTCACGAAATAACCGCCATGTGGGATGTTGACTCGACGATCATTGTCCCGATAGTCGTTTCAGCGAACGGTCTCATAGCGAAGAGTCTCGACCAACATCTTGAGAGGCTCTCGCTAGGTGGATGGATCAAGGGTCAGATGCAGAAGGCAGTAATCCTGGACACGGCGCGTATAGTCCGGCGGTTCCTCTCTCTGCGGCCCTAACCACCGGCAACCTGAGCCCTGCTCCGTTGCCGGCGGCACTCTAGGTTAGGTTTTTTATAATGTGTTTATGTTTTTTTTTTTTTGTATGTTGTATTATATTTTACTTTTATAGGCATATTGTAAAAACCTAACTTAGGAATTAAAATGAATAAAGGGGATAATAATAATAATAATAAGGGCGTAGGGATGTGACGACCCCATCGCCCACTGGTTTCACCGGTGCAATCAGTCAACGCAGGGCAGCTTGTGGCGAGCTGTTGGGGAGTAGCGACCCCACGTACCTGAGCGCTCCTGGGGGACTCCGTCGTCCGACCAAGTCCTCCGCCTCTGGCTTGCCTTAACCGGCCGTCCAGAGTGGGGTCGCGAGAGCTGTGTTCTCGAGGGTAGATGTGGAAACCTAAGTGGCGAGTTGGCTATATGTTTAAATTCCAGTGACACCTCTCTAACCCCAGCCCTCATACCGGTGTTGCCCTCGAGCCATCTTAGATGTCGCTTTTTGTGGGGGCCCATCTTATGTGGGCGAGTCACCGTCTGCCGGAAATAAAATTGATTACCGTTTTGTTAGGCAGACGTCCGATTTTATTCTCCATAACCCAGTATTTAGTCCACCACTTTCACCTAATAGTCCAGCATATTTTAGATTCCATTAAATCTCAATAGTCTATACACCCTGGCGGGTGCTGCCTCTGCGTGCGTCCCATGACTCGGGCAGGTGCAACATCCGCTCGGTGTACCCCTTACATTTCATTAAATTGTCGAAAGGGCCTCTGCGTGTTGGCTTCGGCTCCGCGTACGCCTCCCAAAGGTCCGGAACACCATTGTTCCGTGATGGGAAAGACAAACAAAATAATAATAATAATATATTCTTTATTGCTCACCAATAATAATAAATAAACATACAAAGAAAACTGTTACAAGATAAAAAATAATTGGCATACAACAGGCGGTCTTATCGCTAAGAAGCGATCTCTTCCAGACAACCTTATAATGGACAATCGGTATATTAATACTTTATATGATGTTTGTTTAACATAACATCTACTGGTATAATTTATGAAGTCATGTAATTTACCAATTGTCAATATGATGATTGTTTTTTTTTTCAAAAATATGAAGACATGACCTATAGTGACCGCTATAGTGGGGATTCTACGTTCCGCTCGAAGGTCACACGATACCTAACAAACCTAATTTAACTTGAATTGCTTTTAATTCCTTTTTTATTTAGTAGCACAATTTACCTTGCCTTAAAAATCAATTTTCACCCACTATGATATTATATTGACAGCATATTAAACTCATTGAATTTTATATCGGATGTTTTTATGAAAAATGTACATTCTACTACCTTAGTCTTAGGTCAAAAGTTGATGTATTGAATGTATGTAATACCGAATGCTGGCATTACACACAACGTATACCCAATATTAATACGTTATTCGTTATTACTTATACCTTTCGTAAATGATTCCCTTGAGTTGTTGTACAGAATCAGAATCAGATAATTTATTTGCTTAAACATAGGTATTAAAAATGTAGGTGGTAGAGTAGAGATAAAAGAAAATAAAAACGTAGTTAACGTTTTTTTTTTAATTTAATTTAATTTATTAACAAATAATTATAGTAACAAACCATTATTTCAGGAAAGGTTGGTGTTGATTCGGACGACAAAATATCAAGAGATAGTGAAGGACTACATACTCAAATTCCACCTATTTTACTACAAGAATCGAACTCAGTATGCTGCGAAGGTTTGTTTCTAAAATAGAGCTCCCACTAGATATTATAAATGTTATATTAGGTACGTTGTAAAACATTCGAATGCAACTTTATATTATAAATAACGCATACAATAGTAAAAAAGTTACTGAGTGTTTTGTAACGTTATAAAATATTTTTAACAGCTAGTGTGGAAGCACCATATTTCCTTTTAATTTGAAAGTTGCAATTTCACAGAATATTACGTTAATATTTGAGAGCCCTTACCCTTTAGCTTTGTGTTGAATTGTATAATAATCAACTGTAACTTTCAACTAGTGCATTAAATTAGTGCAATAGGCTCCAGGTAAGTATTAACATTAATATGGGTGTCTTGTTCCAGATTTTTACGCAAATCGAGACCATATCAAAAATATTTACTATAGTTGGAGTGTGTCAGTTATATAGCGGGTTGTTTCTGTTCCTTTTCATGCCGTGGTACAACAACTATAGCAGAGGCATGTTCCGCCCTGACCGACCGGCCAACAGCACGTTTGAACAAGCCGTTTACTTCCATTGCTTTACCGAAGACGTCTATACCACTATCAAGGGCTATTGGATACTCTTTATCCTCAATATTCCTTTCTCTTTTAATACTGTGAATGGCATCGTCATCTTCAACCTTCTACTTTGCCTTATTGTGTTCCAAATTTGGGGGCATCTTAAAATTTTGAAACACAGTTTGTCAAGCATAGCTCCAAAGGATGGTATGTTCACGCCAGAGGAGAATAAGCGAGTCAAAGAGATCTTAAAGGAAAACATAATACATCACAACTTAATCGTAAGGTAAGTTTGTGCATAGGTAATATAGTTAATAAATCTCTTCACGAAAATTTTAGGATAGCATGAAAAAAAGTTGGCTGAAAAATCCTTACCATTTTAAATATCTGAGGTAATGCATTAGATTATACCTCACCTTATTAAACCTGAATAATAAACAGTGCGGTAAACTATTCTGATTACTAGACAAGAATAATCCTTATCGACCTTTCCAGTAACCATGAGTTCCAGGTTATGCCCATCTTTTCTGGCAATATGACCGAAAAATTACAATGTATATCGCAGACATATCGTGGAGAGACGGGGCTTTATTTGCAGTTCGCGAAGAATCGACTCGTTGGTAAGGAATGCTGTCCACGGAATCTGCAACAGTTTCCTCCAGCACCGCATCTCGAATGTGTCGACTCGATTTCTATCTGCTTTCTTCAGCTTCCATGTTTCCGCTCCGTAACCGAATATGGAGAAGACGATGGTGTTCAACTGTTCACCAGGTTGACCTTAGACTTGCGTGTGATATTACGGTCCTTCCATATTTTATGGAGCTGCGACATCACTGCTTTGGCCATCCCTATCCGTCTCCATACTTCTTTTTCACACGAGCCAGAATCGCTAATGTTAGATCCCAAGTAAATGAAGTCTTGCACCGTTTCGAGACCGAGAACACCGGTGAATTGGAGTTTGCCAGCACGGCCTACCACCATTAGCTTGGTTTTTGCGTGGTTTATTTTGAGTCCCAACTCCAAACTACTTAATCGTCTCCATCATACGCAGGAGTGTATGCATTTCGGTTTCGGTGGTAGCTAGGAGCGTTGTGTCGTCTGGATAACGGAGTTTGGTTAACTTGGTGCCGCCTATCGAGACTCCTCCATCCCAGTTCTCAAGAAGGGACAGTACAGATACACGGAACACAATTTTAGTTCGTTATCCATGAATGCCACCATATCAATGTCACCGTTTGCCCCGCTTACTGCAGCCAGCGCCTGTGGCAACAAAAAAGTACCTAATAACACTGTTTAGTTTGTAAACAGTGTTATAATTACATTGAGATGGTTGTCACATAAGTTAATATCCGAGTAAAAAATATTTAGAAGTTTTATAAATACTTTTTTTTACTTGCCGACTTTAATCTGCCAATTACGAGTACATAGACAAAACTATAAGCTCATACTTTTCGATATTAGACAGTCCAACTCAACTATAATATCTCATTTCGATACGCTGTAGGCAACTATAATACTAGAACTTCATACAAATTCTATACTTATTTGCGATGCCGCCTGGGACTTTGCCGACCGCGCGCCTCACGCCTGCGCCGACCGCGTCGGCCTGCCGGTCATCTTTTTGTGTTACATCCTTGTTAAGTCAATGAAATTGAATGATGAAATTGTTCCTCCATAGATGATGATGATGATGACTCGTAGAAAAAGTATTGTATACAATCGTAATATAATTAAGTTTTTCAATCTCGTACCTTACTTAGGCCACTCAGCAAGCTTCGTGGCCTAAACACGGTACTCGGCTGAAAAACTCTTCATTATATCACGATTGTATAAAATACTAATACCGTAGGCGTCAATAACCCGAAACATGTTAACTATGTATTCTTCATGATAAAAGAAGCAAAAAATTTATATTATTGTCGTAATTTTAGGAGATTTTTTAAAATTTTATTTTTAGATTTATTAATAGGTATGGTATGGATGTAATAATGCATAACATAAAAACGAGGTTCAAAGATTTTTTTATTCTAAAACTCATAATGGTTAAAAAAAGTGTTTTTGTACGAGTTATGGTGAAAAACAGTTTCAGAGAAAGATGTAATTACCTGTGAAACTTAGGCCAAATCCAGAAAAAATCGTATGATAATAGTCTCTAAATGCAGTCAGGAATACACCGAAAGACTTCAAATTTCAAAAAGTGGAATCTTGAACTTTACGAGGATTTCAAGGCACGAGAGTTGAATAAACTATTGGTTTGAATGTTTATTCAACTGTTATTTCACTTAATACAAAAATTTTCACTTCACTGTTGCATAAAAACTGTATTATACGATCATAAATCTCATCCACATGTTAGCTATCTGATAATTATTACTCATAAGTATCGTTTCAAAGTCGCTGCTACTATGTAACTTGAAAAAACTATTAAAAGCTCATGTTTAAATTATTTTCCCCGCTAGTAGATAAAATGCGTTTTTCCGCGCTAGTTTTAAAGGGTAAAAGAGCTCTTTTTAAACTATATTAAGGTGATAAGGAATGTACTTGAATATATTTCTGTTGCTCACAGGTTCACGGACAAATTCTCTAACGCATTTAGCGAAGACTTGTTCGTATTTTACTTGGCAATGCAACTGATGACCTGCCTCTGTCTGTTGGAAGTGTCCTCGCTTACCGCAGACGCGCTGGCCAAATACGGACCTCTGACGATAGCGTCGCACCAGTATTTGATACAAGTTTCTATACTTTTTGAAATGATAAACTATAAGGTAATGTAAAGTCGGATAAGTTACTTTTGTCCTGGAGAATTAACTTTATCTATTAGGATTAATTATGTGCAGGTTTTATAATTGGTGTTCAAAGGCACAGTGGTTAGAATGTACTAAGTGTCCTCATTTTTACCTTTTTTATTTGATTATTTTTTACATGATTTTGATATGGGTCAAAATTACCTTACCTTTGGCCACGGTATAATTTTAATCTAAATATGACCATAAAATTAATTAATAGGCTGTTTGACTGAATTCAAATTTGTTTAATTAATATTTGCCGCTACTCGTATGAAGTTTATATGAAACAGACCTGTCCATTTTCTAAGTTCTAAAAAAGTTGGCTGAGGTGGATCGGGCAATTCAAAACATAGCCGCCAGAACATGCAGGCAACAGACCTTGTAGCTTTACTTACCCAGGACCATACAGAAGGGACACACCAATGAACACTGCTGTAGCACAATGTCATCGCCAAAGATTTAAACGCCCGTAGGTTTAACTGATGACAACATCCCCGGATATTGTCTTGGGTTATCTTCATAGAGCTAATTGGAAGGAGAAATAATAGAAAGCGGACCCCATCCCAGCACGGGACAATTTCTAGGAAGATGATGATAAGATCATTCTTTTTCATCCGAACCCTCGACCCCTGATTCCTCCACGGTCCAATGTCTAAAGATCCCAAGCCCCCAACGTTAGCACATTTGAATTTGTATTCCAGAGTGAGCAACTGAGTGACGCCTTGTACGCGATGCCGTGGGAGTGTATGGACACAGCCAACCGCCGGACTATCCTCCTGCTGCTACAGCAGGTCCAGGTGCCAGTCGCGATCAAGGCCGCCAAGATAGTTCCTGTGGGGCTGCAAACTATGGCCGGGGTATACCACTCACTTGCACACACATATTATCTCTATTTTGTGTGCCTTCTCAATTACGCCTGCTACAAGTTTAAAGCGCAGTGTATTTTTAACATGCGGCACTTTCTGAATGAAAGAAAGAAAAACGTTTATTCGGGACGCTTCAGTGTACAAAAATATACAAGACAACTTTCTGCGCCATCTCTTTTCCTGTCCATCGCTGTCTCTTTCTTTTTCTCACCCTCACTGTCAATTTATCTTTCACACCTTAGTCAATGGTCTAACTCACGCTGTCTTTCTTATTTTAGTGCTTACTTCAGTTGTATTGTTGCACTTTCTTACAGTCTCTCTCCTTGTTTGTTTTATGGTCATCATCAGTGATCGTATATTTTGTAGCAATGTCGAGGAAGCATAGTAGAAATAAAGAAATTATTATAAAAACTAGGGAAATGATGAATTAACATGCTTTTAAACGTTGTTTAACAAACTTTTCAGATATTGAAGACAACGTTTTCCTATTTCATGATTCTGAATGCCATTGCTGGGGATCGCTAGTCGCTCCAGCCACCAGCCAGACGTGACCAGCACCAGACCACATCACAGAATAATCCACCAGCCACAGATAATATAGACGTAGTCATGCACAAACGTCACAACAGGGACGCGATATTTTCTCCGTTCTAATTTAAACTTAACACTTTACTTTCAATCACTACAGCACCTGTTTTTACTTAATATTTATTAAAACTTGTATTTAACATCATACAACATGTGATTTTAGTGTAATACGTCACAATAAAAAAATCTTCGTTATTTTATCATTCATTATTCTCTACATTATTTTAATATCCCATTAATCCCAGTGGTATTATAAGCGAGGACATTTTTGAGGGTTAAGGATGACTCACACTGGGACAGAACGATCTGTCAATGTCTATAGAAAGAATCACGTGATAGCTCAGAGCCCTAGGACGTCACGTGACGTTTTCTATAGAAACTGATAGATCGTCCCCTCCCGCCCCGTCCCGTTCTAGTGTGAGTCATACCTTATTGAGAGTAGAAATATAGATTATTAATTCACGTGTCGATGTCGTGCTTGTCAGAGCCAGAATCAGCGTGGGGGCTGACTATTCCACCGATCTGGTCCCGGTAGAAAAGCTAGTCAACCGGTGTGGGACGTTTTTGACTTCAAAGCGTTACACCGACTCCATTTGCAGGAACGCTTTGACCGTTTTGAACGGGCTAGACTCCTGGATGTGTCGTAGAAGGAGTCATACAACCAACACGCATCAACGATTGCGGAATTTCAATGCGGTTTACCTGCGTCTGGGGTTAAAAATATGTGAGGCCCATGCTTGTAGTTGCTATGACTAGCCGGTAGACGTTTTAGGACGGCATGGCCCGTACTGCAGGATGAGCGTGGGGCGTCGTTAGAAACATTAAAGTTGATTTGATCCGCCGCGCCCTAAGCACCACCTCTCTTCCTGCGACTTTGGCCTCTCCGCGTCTGACGGCAAGAGACCTGACGGCTGCGGTCGCTTATTGGTGTGGGACGCCAACTACATCGATACGTTGGTCTCGTCCCGCGTTGAAGGGTCAGCACGAAGTCTGGGACAGCTGCGAAGCAGGCTCAGAACCTCAAGCGCCGAAAGTATGCGTTTTTAACAAACTATTACGATTGAACGTTACTAAAAAAATTGTGAAATACGAGTAAGTGTCGATCCAAGTTATATCGCCATGAATTTTAAGAATCATTATTATAGTGTAACGCCAAATTGTCCAAATCGGACAGAAGCCATTATTTAAGTTTTGATTACGTCACCGGCGGCCGGTGACGTAATCAAAACTTAAAATGTGATTTTTCATGCCATTGAGATTTATTGAGCATAAATACAATATGTAGGAAGAAAATAATTAAAGGTATATGAAGCACGAGCTTCTTCTTCTTCTTCTTTTAAATAATGGCTTCTGTCCGATTTGGACAATTTTGCCAGTGTCACGTATTATATATTTTAGTATTTGTATAAATAGAATAGTATATTGCCACTAGGGCGACGTTGTTCGGTAATTGACCTCGCTATATGTTAAGTTTATAGCTAAAAGACTTAAAATATAGCTTCTCAGGGGCCAAGATCCCGGGATTGCCGCTTGGTGACTAAAGGAGTGACTGAACTCGTTTCAGGATTAATTCTTCATTAGCTGTATTACTGCTTCGTTAGTTTACTGCACAATTAGCTATCAAAATTACACATTAAACAACATTTTGTACACA
Organism: Lathronympha strigana; assembly: GCA_949128165.1. Lineage (NCBI taxonomy): Eukaryota > Metazoa > Arthropoda > Insecta > Lepidoptera > Tortricidae > Lathronympha > Lathronympha strigana. The sequence continues at coordinate 6,151,575 of OX421926.1, read as the reverse complement.
AAATACAAAAAATTATTCCAGAGACGCCATCGTCAACCCGAGAAACAAACGACAATCCGAAGCACGAGCTGGACCAGTATGACAATTTGTATAGAAAGCATCACGTGATAGTGATCTTAACGTTACGCTATACAAATAACACACGTCCCTGCCCAGCCCCTCCCTACATCTTTCATATTCCAAACCTAGCAGTTAAAATACGATTCTGCTAAGTAATTATTAAGCCACTAAACCTTAAAAGAAAGTACTTCTTAATCTGAAAGTGGAGTCCCAAGTTATATTGAAAATTGACCACTAACAATGCGCTAACTCATACTGAACTATTATTATTAGCAGAAACATCTGCGAATGACTCCAAATTTATCAGAAAGAAAGTAGAAGTTGAAAAATTCATAAGCTCACGCTTGACCGTATGATTTTTTTCACTTTTCGTTTCTTTCTATGAAATTTAGACTTACATAACTAGGTACTTAAAGTAGAAAAAAAAGTTGTAAATTTACGATCATTGTGTATCATTTCAACTTTATTTCGAGCAGTCAGTAATTAACGCCGTACATGAAATATTAAACCAAGTATGTGTCGCAAGTGAAGATTTTACTTGCATCCGCATTCGCACTTTCCGCAGATGGAGACGGAGCCGCAGGCGGGCGCGCAGCCGTCGAAGCAGACGGAGCCGAGCACCGGCACGGAGCCGGTCACGCAGGTGGTGCCGCACGCGTCGATGGTGCCGCTGGCGCCGACCGACCCGCAGCCCTGCCCGCCGTAGGAGCCGGAGCTGCTGCCGGAGCTGTAGCCGGAGCCACAAGTGCCGCTCATGACGTTCTGTAAAAAAAAAATACATTTCATTAGTACCTAATCTAATTACATACAATTACAACATACGAACAACAAAAAACCTTGTAGATTTTGAAACATTGTAACCTACGTTTAATTAAATTGGTGTTGCCTACGATACGTGTTTATCGATGATGTATGTTGTGAAAATCGTATACAATTTAGAAAAAAGGTTCTCCTAACAGTAGATTTCATGTGTATTTTTCATAAATTATTGAAATAAAATCACATCTCATAATCACATAATTAATAAAACTGTGTAAATACGAGTAAACTAATATTTACCTGGATGAGGCAGAGCTGGAGGCACAGGAAGAACACGGTGAAGGGAGACATGGTTTTAAATTTTAGTTTTCAAAGATACTTTGAAACTGTAACAACTTCTGTAGCTCGTTAAGCTTTTATACCAAAACATATCAAAGGAATGTTTGGAAACACTGATATAACACGTGTGTATAATGTCAAGCCGAAGACAATTAAAGTTCAACCAGGACAATAGTCCTGATAATACCATCGAACGTGTTTAATCACAGCAATTGAACGACCTTAAAGAAGAGTTTAAGTTTAATTGTTATATTGTGTCAAATTATATTATAGGCGATAAGAAAGCATTTAAAAACTAGGTGTGTGAAAGGAGGAACCATTCTTGTGACAACTTCCACTACGAACAAGTCAAAATGGCGTTCAAAGTTGTGATCTTCTGCGCTTTCGCTCTTCTTGTCCAGGTAAGTAATGATTTTAATAGGTTAAATTTCATTTTAAAAATATTGAGATAGTAGGTAGTCAATCAATCAAGCTAGTAGCCTTTTTTAGTCATCACAATTGGTACTCATTGAAATTATTATTAAAATACTTATACCGGGTTATTTACGTCAATAAAGTTGAAAATAGCCGCCGCGGCTAGAGACGCATGACTCAAGGGACACGGACTGTTCCGAAACATGTCGAGGTATTTTCGAGTTTATTGGCGTGAGTAACCTGGTATGGGCGGTATGGGTATTTTAATATGCCTGATACTCACGGGAATTTTTATTGAAATTATTATTTAAAAAGCGCGTATTTTAGCACCAGTTTTCAATATTTCGAGCCTTATACGGCACTATTTGTCACAGGGTTGAAAGATATATCTAATGTTGATGGGTATTGCAGGCCATCTCCGGTCAGAAATGCTGCTCATCCAAGTCCAGCTACGGTGGCTCCAGTTGCTGCGGCATCTCCGTACCCAGCAGCGGCGGTGACTTCCCTGTCACCAGCGTCGGCTGCATCTCCCCCTCTGGCATCGCCGTCTCCTCCGACATCGGCTTAAGTGGGGACTTGAAAGTTAACGGTGAGCTGCCATTCCTGAGCGCCGTGGAGTTCTCGGGCAAGTACGACACCAAAGGGTCCGGCTGCGTGGACTACAGCTGCGGCACCTGCGGCAACGTGGCCATCACCAGCGTGCAGGGCGGCTCCGGCTGCTGCGGCTGCGGCAAATAAGAACATCGATGAGTGATAATCTTGCAACTTGTAATAAAATTTGTTTGTTTATCTACAAATTTATTACATACAAGTTGTATGTAATAAATTATGTCAATCATGGCCGATTATGTCAATCAAATAAAAGTTGATAACTAAATAAGGTTTGTTTTTGTCTCTAATACCTAATAAAAACTGCACTTAATGAAAAATGCTTCCAATTAGGCTGGCACGTGTGTAATTGAAATATTTCTCTAATGGAAAAGCGTGTATAATTTACCTATAGACTACGTCAATCGCTTATAACCATCATTAGCAGCGGCTGTGATAATACATAAATATCTAATGGCATAAGAGTTTTATGATCTCATGGCACTATAAGATGACTTATATTAGAACGGGACGGGACGGCACGTTACGGGACGATCTGTAAATTTCTACAGAATAATCACGTAAAAGTTTGGAGCCATCGAAGGTCGCTATAGTTCTAGTTTGAATCCGTAACCAAGAAAACTGAAAAAGTTGATTAACGCGGTAACTAGGAACATGAAAAGGGTAGGCATCCTTTTGTTAATGTAGCGTTCAGTATTATATTCTTTCATGGATTTGAGTTCTGACAAAGGCTTATATTATAACTCTAATTAAGCGTTCTCAGTGCCAACGGCCGTGATTATGTTTTCGGCAAATGCACAAAGGAACGTGATTTGCAAACTAGACTTCGTGTAAACTATTCTTTTTAAGCAGAGACGTCTGCCTACGATACCAAAATTCTTAAACATAATGGAAAAGTGGTAAGAGCCTTTTGTCAGGTGGCAACAAAGTGCGCGCCTTTAACGCTTGGATAATGCCCCTGCTCACATATTCTTTTGGCATTCTAAGGTGAACTCAGGCCGAGCTGAATGCTCTGGATCGGAGCGTCCACCTTCTGCTCACCACACATCGTATGCTACACCCACGCTCGTCTGTTATGAGATTGTCCATCCCACGGAAATGTGGAGGTCGTGGCTTTTTAAACACCAAAAACCTCCACAACCGTGAGGAGTACAATTTCAGAAATGATTTCCTTAACAACGAATGTGGGATGCATCGTGATGTGGTGGCAGTAGACAAGAATCTCACACAGCTCCCCTTGGCAAACGAGAACTGGCGAAAACCTGTGGTAAAACTGTTGTATGCTGATGATGCTGCACTTGTCGCCAATTCAGAAGAAAAACTGCAAGAGCTGATTAACAGATTTAGCCATGCATGTCGATCGTTCTCAATGAGCGTGAACACCAAGAAGACTGTCAAGGCAATCACCCTCGATCAGGTAACACTTCAGTCTGTCGATCATTTCTGCTACCTTGGGTCCACTACGACATCAAAACTCTGCAATGACAAGGAGATAGACACTCGGATTGGAAGGTCTGCAACAACCAACAAACTCACGTTATCCACCAAGGTCCACGTTTACCAAGCCTGCGTCCTTAGTGTCCTGCTATATGCTTCAGAAACGTGGACTACCTACTTCAAGCAAGAGCGTCGCCTAAATACATTTCACATGCTGTCTTCGGATCATACTTGGTGTAACTTGGAAGGATCGGGTAACCAATGAAGCTGTTCTTTCAAAAACCAAATGCAGCAGCATAACGGCTATGCTAAAACAGAGACGACTCCGCTGGCTAGGACACGTTCATAGAATGGACCCTGACAGATTGCCACCTGAATTCATGCTCGGACAGATTGGCGAAGCTAAAAGACCGGTTGGACGACCCGTGCTCCGTTTCAAGGATTGCTGTAAACGTGATATGAATGCCTTCAGTATTCCAGTTGACAGTTGGGAGGAACGCGCGGAAATGAGACCGGAGTGGCTTCGTGACCTGCGGGTGGGCATGGCAAAGCACGATGAGCTCTGGTTTGACCACCTCAAACAAAAGCGGATTCGCAGGGCTGCTGGACCACCTCAGGAGTCGGGACATGTTTGTGATCGGTGCGGAAGGAAGTGTCGATCGGCCATCGGTCTCTATAGTCATCGTAATCGATGCAGGCTGTAGATCTCTTCAAAATACCTCCCTAGTCGCTGCAACTATCATCTGAAAAAGATGCTGTGGCAAATGATGAAGCACCGAGGATCGCAAAAGTACGGTTGACATTTATCGGCCATGCCGCCGTCCCGGAGAGTCACTCAGGCATATTATTTCTGGTTGTTCTCATTTTGCTAACGTCGAGTACTTGCACAGATATAAGTAAGTAAGTAAGTAAGTAACACTTTATTGTACACAAACACAGTTGAGAAAAATAAAAACAGTTAACAAAAAGAGATGTTATGTACAAAGGCGAACTTATCCCTTTAAGGGATTTCTTCCAGTTAACCTTTGAATATTTGAGAGAAGCGGTCAAATAAGGCAGACAAGTAAAGCAACATGTACAACAAGGTACAATATAAACAATATCAATATATAAACATATATACATAATACCAATACATATAATAAGACGAACATAAATAAATACAAATACAAATATATTACACTGAAGAGGAGCGAAGAGACAAGACGAAAAAATGGATAGCAAAGACAGAGGTAAACAGATAGGTATAAAGAGAGGGAAAATAAATAAATAAATAAGATAAAAATAACAATGATAAAAAGGAGAAAATGAGATGCAGATCAGGAGTCACATAGCCACATATACTCTTTAACATCCTCTTGAACGATGCAGCCGATGCCAAACGTCTAAACCCGGGGGATAGCTGGTTCCACAACTTCACAGAGCGCACCGCAAACGATTTATCGTACGCATGCGATTTAATCGATAAAGATATAATCCCGTAGCCAGGATTTTTCGCCAGCAATTTGCTCTTAAATACGATCTTGTGGACCACGAAGTGCCGTACTGCAAGTACGCAACTGCGCCAGTTCTCGAAAATGGTCTATTATCACGGATAGGACTATTGTAGCCAATAAGCCTGACATCGTGCTGGTTGATCGATTACAGCGTCGGGCCATGCTCGCCGACGTCACCATCCCCCAAGAAGAAAATCTCGTGAAGGCCGAGAAGGATAAGTTCAGTAAGTACCTAAACTTGGCTCACGAAAATACCGCCATCTGGGATATTGACTCGACGATCATTGTCGCGATAGTCGTTTCATTCGAACGGTCTCATAACGAAGAGTCTCGACCAACATCTTGAGAGACTCTCGCTAGGTGGATGGATCAAGGGTCAGATGCAGCAGGCAGTAATTCTGGACACAGCGCGTATAGTCCGGCGGTTCCTTTCTCTGCGGCCCTAACCACCGGCAGCCTGGGCCCTGCCCCTTTGCTAGCGGCACTCTAGGTTAGGTTTTTTATAATATGTTTACATGTATTTTGTATTGTTTTTGTACGAGTTTTTGGATTTTCCTTTTATAATCTTATTATAATAACCTAACTCAAGATTGAAAATAAATAAAGAAAATATGGAAAAGTGGTAAAATCTACGAATTCGGGCGGGACTCCAACCCGTGACTCTGGGACACATGCCCATCGCTCTGCGACCTGAGCTACCGGGACTACAACAGTGGCCTCGGTTTTCTCCATCACATCCCTCGTATGCGCCTCAAGGGTGCGCTTAGCAATATGTACCGTAAGAAAGTTCTTCTAAATCTGCAAGTGGAGTCTCAAGTTATATTCAAAATTCACCACTAACAATGCGCTAACCCATACTGAACTATTAGTTTAAAGCAGAAGCGTCTGCAAAGATTTCAAATGTTTCAGAAAGAAAGGAATAGTGGAAAAAATTTTGACCTCACACATACGCATGACTTCCTCATTTTCCTCTTTTTGTTTCTTTCTAAGAAATATAGACTTACATACATAAGGTACAAAAAATAAGATGTAAATTTACGATCATTGTGTATCATTTCAGCTTTATTTCGAGCAGTCAGTAATAAACGCCGTAAATGAAATATTAAACCCAGTATGGGTCGCAAGTGAAGATTTTACTTGCATCCGCATTCGCACTTCCCGCAGATGGAGACGGAGCCGCAGGCGGGCGCGCAGCCGTCGAAGCAGACGGAGCCGAGCACCGGCACGGAGCCGGTCACGCAGGTGGTGCCGCACGCGTCGATGGTGCCGCTGGCGCCGACCGACCCGCAGCCCTGCCCGCCGTACGAGCCGGAGCTGCTGCCCGAGCTGTAGCCGGAGCCACAAGTGCCGCTCATGACGTTCTGTAAAAAAAAATACATTTCATTAGTACCTAATTACATACAATTACAGCATACGAACAACAAAAAACCTTGTGGATTTTGAAACATTGTATCTTACGTATAATTAAATTGGTGTTGCCTACGATAAGTGTTAATCGATGATGTATGTAAAAATCGTATACAATTTAGAAAAAAGGTTCTCCTAACAGTAGATTTCATGTGTATTTTTCATAAATTATTGAAATAAAATCACATCTCATAATCATTATCAATAAAACTGTGTAAATAAACTAATAGAATAGAATAGAATATTTATTGTTCGACCAACAAGGATCTTTATTTTTACATTAATGGGTGAAATTACATGAATTAAAACTACATAAGTTAACTTAACTATTACTATACTACTACTAACTATAACATGAAGTTAGGACTAATATTTACCTGGATGAGGCAGAGCTGGAGGCACAGGAAGAACACGGTGAAGGGCGACATGGTTTTATTATTTAGATTCCAAGAGTACTTTGAAACTGTAACAGCCGCTGTAGCTGGTTAAGCTTTTATACCAAAAATATTTTAAAGGAATGTTAATAAACACTGATAACTCGAACACGTGGATATAATGTCAAGTTGAACACAATCAGAGTTCCGCCAGGACAATAGTCCTGATAATCCGAACGTGTTCAATCACGAAATATCACGACAGTTAATGAAAGATTTTAGTTTAATTGTTCTATTGTGTGTAGGTCTACAACAAAACCAATTTTGAGATAAGAAATCATTTAAAAACTAGGTGTCTGAAACGGAGAATCATTCTAGTGACAACTTCCACTACGAACAAATCAAAATGGCGTTCAAAGTTGTGATCTTCTGCGCTTTCGCTCTTCTTGTCCAGGTAACTAGTTATTCTTCCTAATCATACATTTATTTCGAAACTATTGTCAAAATTTAGTACAGTGTTTAAATTAACTTATTATATTATTATTTTGCTTTCATTTAGAAAATTAATTTAAGGTTTTCTCATTTAATCCTCGAAATTACTTCCTCTACTGTAAATACTACTTCTAGTATACGTTAGGGCAATCTATCGAATCGATATAGCGGTGGCATCCGCCGGACAAATGTACCATACATTGATAGGAAGATCCGGCGGATATGCCCCAACGTATCTAGTTACACGCAATCATTATCTGGCTTGACAGACTGAAGTCATGTTAGATACATGCAAACATGTTAAATTCTGCCTACGTACTGTATGACTAACAAACAACCATACCCGAAACTTATGCCGAATAGGGACACAAATGGTCGGTTAACAGTTTTGCCATTATGTGTTTTAGTAGGTAGGTACTTAGTCTTATTCTCTGCCTTATATTGCCCCTACTGAGATATCTAATGTGGATTGGTGTTCCAGTCCATCTCTGGCCAGAAATGCTGTTCATCCGGCTACAAGGGCTCTAGCGGCTCCAGCTGCTGCGGTATCTCCGTCTCGAGCAGCGGTGGCGACTTCCCTGTCACCAGCGTCGGCTGCATCTCCCCCTCCGGCATCGCCGTCTCCTCCGATATCGGCTTGAGCGGGGACTTGAAAGTTAACGGGGAGCTGCCGTTCCTGAGCGCCGTGGAGTTCTCGGGCAAGTACGACACCAAAGGGTCCGGCTGCGTGGACTACAGCTGCGGCACCTGCGGCAACGTGGCCATCACCAGCGTGCAGGGCGGCTCCGGCTGCTGCGGCTGCGGCAAATAAAAACATCGATGACTGATATTTAATCTACCAACTTTTAATAAAATTTGGTTCTTTAACTACCATAGGCTACGGTGACCGCTTACCATCAGACGGGCCGTATGCTTGTTTGTCACCGTCGTAGTATTAAAAAAAAACTACCTATTTAAATGCCCATTCAAAAATGATTATGCTGATCAAATAAAATTCGATGACTAAAAAGCTTTGTTTTGTCTCCAATTCCTAATAAAAACTGCATTGACTTAAAAATGCATACAATTATAAATAAATAAATATTATAATAAATAAATAAATAAAAAAAAAAAATATTATGGGACAATCTTACACAAATCGACCTAGTCCCACGGTAAGCTCAATATATAAGGCTTGTGTTATGGGTACTAGGCGACGATATATATAATAGACAGATACCTACATATAAATACTTAAATACATAGAAAACATCCATAACTCAAGAGCAAATATTCATGATAAATACACAAATAAATGCCCTGACCAGGATTCGAACCCGGGACCTCCTGCTTCGTAGGCAGGGTCACTACCAACTAAGCTAGGAGGCCGTTAAATATAAATTATATATAAATATAAATAAATATATATATATAAATATAAATTATATATAATATTTATACTACTGCTATACGATTCTTTTTCACGATATTCGGTTGAGAAATACGACCTGCAGGTCGCATTAAAGAGGAGATCGGCCAAACAGAATGCGAATGCCGGATGCGGAAGTTGACGTCAACAACGCCACCTCACGTTCCACCTCGTCAGTCGTCACGACTAGGTCACTCGTACGTCACAGCTTCACAGCCCCGAACTGAAGCGTTTTGTATGTGTGATTTTAACTCAAATTTATATTACTAGCTTTTACCCGCTACATCGTCTGCGTAGAATAAATCACGGGGGGAAGAAATTACGCCAGTGGTCTTAGGAACCTTCTGGTCTTTTTTGTCCGCAAATGCAGATTGTTTTACAAAATTTCCCCTTTATTTCCCCACAGTTAGAAAGGAGTGGCAGAGTTGTAAGAACCAACTATGAGCTGTTGTCATTCACTAGTTTTGCTACGACAGCTAAAATAACGAAGAAAGCATAATTTAGAATGGTGGCAGAATGTGAAAGATGACGTCTCGTTTCATAAACCCACACTCGGGTTTTAATGCCTTCCAGTATTAGTAGATTACATACCAAGGCCGTGTAAGTGGGAAATGCCTCGGATTACATGTATTTGTCGGCCGAGGCGAAGGCTTTCCAATTTACAGGCCGAGGTTTGTATACTATTTTTCAGCCCGACGGAGCCGGCAAGCGGCAATTTAGTTTTGCGTAAAGTGGCGCTTACCGACCGGAGGGCTGAAAATACAATTACGTACACTGCTTTATATACACACATATGAGCTCTCCATGATGCGTTCAAAACGCATATATATCGACCGCCATTATCACATTTTTCCCCATTTCATTACCACTTTCAGGACTGAAAACTTTTCTGACATTCAAGTTTTGAACATATATATATATATTTTTTAAATAAAAAAAGGGCTTCGCCTGTCTTAGACAGCAGGGGCGCCGCAGGCGCCAATAGGACTCTGAACCACGGGCTTCGCCTGTCTTTAGACAGCAGGGACGCCGCAGGCGCCAATAAAATGAGCGCGCTTGCTTGTCTTTTGACAGAAGTGGCGCCGCAGGCGCCCATCGCAAGAGCGCGCGCAGCGCGCTCTGAATCCCGGGCTTTGCCTGTTTTTAGACAGCAGGGGCGCCGCAGGCGCCATTAGAATGAGCGCGCTTTCTTGTCTTTTGACTGCAGGGGCGCCGCAGGCGCCAATAGAATGAGCGCGCTAAGCGCGCTCTGCATTCCGGGCCTCACCTGCCTTCAGATAGCAGGGGTGCCGCAGGCGCCCATGGCTAGAGCGCGCTATGTTTATGGTAAAAGCGCGCTCTTAATCTCGGGCTTTGCCTGTCTTTAGACAGCACGGGCTCCCCAGGCGCCAATAGAATGAGCGCGCGAAGCGCGCTCTGAATTCCGGGCTTTGCCTGTCTTAGACATAAGGGGCGCCGCAGGCGCCAATAGAACTCTGAACCCCGGGCTTCGCCTGTCTTTAGACAGCAGGGGCGCCGCAGGCGCTAATAGAATGAGCGCGCTTGTTTGTCTTTTGACTGCAGGGGCGCCGCAGGCGGCAATAGAATGAGCGCGCGAAGCGCGCTCTGAATTCCGGGCCTCACCTGTCTTCAGATAGCAGGGGCGCCGCAGGCGCCTATCGCTAGAGCGCGCTGTGTTTATGGTAAAAGCGCGCGTAGCGCGCTCTGAATGTCATTAAGGCACCCACCCGACGAATGCGATGGCGGGGTGCCATCTACCACCCCGACCAACCTCCCTACAGCGACTAGGAGGTATATATACGCGACTTAAAAAAATTCGATAGCGCGATGTAGAACCTTTTCAATTGTTTTTACTCAAATTTTCGCTCAAGACTTGGTTGTCAACAACTTATACGAAAGATATTTAGTTCATTTTAAAGTTTTCTTAAGTTCAGACCCGGTCTTGATAAAAATCGATATCTGAGGATCCGAGGGGTTGTTAATTCATTGAAATCAAAATTGCGAAAATTGGTCGCCATTTTGAATTTCTTCAGTTTTGATCCGATCTTGTTAAAAAACGATATCTGAGGATCCGAGCGGTTCTTTATAATGAATCTGAGGTCAAAATTGCGAAAATTGGTCGCCATTTTGCATTTATTCAGTTTTGATCCGATCTTGATAAAAATCAATATTTGAGGATCCGAGCGGTTTTTCATAATGAATTTGCGGTCGAAATTGCGAGAAAAGGCCGCCATCTTGAATTTCATCAGTTTTGATCTAATCTTGATAAGAATCGATATTTGAGGATCCGAGTGGTTCTTTATAATGAATCTGAGGTCAAAATTGCAAAAATCGGTCGCCATTTTGAATTTCTTCAGTTTTGATCCGATCTTGATACAAAACGATATCTGAGGATCCAAGGGGTTCTTTATAACGAATCTGAGATCAATTTGCGAAAATCGGTCGCCATTCGCTGTTTCGCTATCTGAAGGTTGTCTGGAAGAGATCGCTCTTTAGCGATAAGTCCGCCTGTTGTTGTTACCTATTAGCTCATGTTCTTTTTTATTTGTTTTTTTTTACTATTGTATTTTTTTTGTAGTGCACAATAAAGAATGTTATTATTAATATTTGTATGTGTTTCCCATCACGGAACAATGGTGTTCCGGACCTTTGGGAGGCGTACGTGGAGCCGAAGCCAACACGATGTCTTGTCGTAGATCCCGTCAGACGATCCGACAAATCGAGCCGCGAAGGTGACAACACCACTCTGTCTGTCCGACGATGTCTGCCCAATGCAGTCTAAACAAGTCACCCCTATTGTGATAAAAATACTTGAGTGTCATGTCAACGCGGCTCGGGCATCACTGGCATCACTTCCCGAGACCGGCGTAGGGAACGGGTCGCGCGCGTCGAAGCAGGTTGATTTGAGCAATCCGGCGCCGTCGTTGCGGGAGTCTGATTTGTCGGATCATCTGACACATCGTCTGAACATCAGATAAGGTCAATGACCCTGAGTACGATGCGAGTGGACAAAAATTCAAAATTCGAAAAAAAAAAAAAATACTGATGACGTAACCGTGACGAGAATCGGCGTCTGATAACCTAGTGCTTGTCTTATGAATGCTTATATTACTAAAAACTGCATTCGATAAACGTTTATATGTTGATCAGTTTTGGCATGTTTACTTTATATAATTTAAACATTTGCAACGATATTGACGACGACGAATTGTTGGGTCGCCGATTATTGGGCTGCCTTTTATCGGGTCGGACAAGCTCGGTAGCGGGCCAATAATCCGAAGCCACGGTTATTACAGTACAATAATCAGGAACCCAATAATCCGCAACCAAAAAAATGGACACGAATTATTGGGCTGCCGATTATTTGGCTGCCTTTTATACGGACTCTTATGTTCAGACAGACGTCAGTAATATTGTCATACCTTTACCTAGATGGCGCTGTGACGTGACGCCAGTCACGCTACAGATGCATTCAGGATTGCAAAAAGGCCGTGTCACACACTCACACATCCCGTTATGGCGGCCACAGACGTAGCGGTATACCTGAACGGTATACCGGAACTGAAGACTTCTGCAAGTATACCGGAGCGTGTGTGTGACAAAACTTGCTCAAGTTTCCTGACTTGCACAAGTCTGGTAAGCAGGTCAAAACTACGATCTGCATGAGCCTGTGTGTCGGAACGCTTCAGTCGAACGCGCGTCAGTACTTCGGTCGGTTGTGTTGTGTGTATTTATTTTCGCGTCAAAATGTCTGTCAACTCACGCCGCAGTAATAGAGAGAAATTAGAAGAGTTTATAGATTTATACAGGAAGTTACCATGTCTATGGCAAATAAAAAGTAAATAATACCATATTCATTCATTAATTTTATTTGTCACTTTGTACAAGCCTTCAGTTCCGGTATAATAAATAAATAAATAAATATTACAGGACATTCTTACACAAATTGACTAAGTCCCGCGTAAGCTCAAGAAGGCTTGTGTTACGGTACGGGTACTCAGACAACGATATATATAATAAACAAATACATAAATACATAGAAAACATCCATGACTCAGGAACAAATATCTGTGTTCATCACACATTCAAGATCACACATCACATCAATTCAAGTTGTGGGCTCGTCAGCCATTGTTGGTGTTATTATTGGTCAAGAATAAAAATACTGTTTTTTAGAATAAATGCTTTTATTTGATCCACTTTACGGGCTTTTCATCAGTTAAATAATCCATACAATACAACTGAAAGTTAATAGGAATAACTAACTAAGAGTTGTTAAGTCATTGGTCGTAGTTGGTACACTCATTTGCCGTAGCCGCAGCAGCCGGAGCCGCCCTGCACGCTGGTGATGGCCACGTTGCCGCAGGTGCCGCAGCTGTAGTCCACGCAGCCGGACCCTTTGGTGTCGTACTTGCCCGAGAACTCCACGGCACTCAGGAACGGCAGCTCCCCGTTAACTTTCAAGTCCCCGCTCAAGCCGATATCGGAGGAGACGGCGATGCCGGAGGGGGAGATGCAGCCGACGCTGGTGACAGGGAAGTCGCCACCGCTGCTCGAGACGGAGATACCGCAGCAGCTGGAGCCGCTAGAGCCCTTGTAGCCGGATGAACAGCATTTCTGGCCAGAGATGGACTGGAACACCAATCCACATTAGATATATCTTTCGACGCTATGACAACGAGTGATGGCAACGGCTCGAAATGTTGGAAAGTTTTGCCAATGGAAAATACGCGCATTTTAATTATTCATTTCAATGAGTGCCAATTGCGGTAACCAAAACAATATATTTAGATATCTCCACTAATTACTAAAAATAGCTACTCAATGCAGATATAAAAAAAATTGTTTACGTTTTTTCTATACAGGGTAAACCAAACAGTAATTCATTGTGTGGAGCGAGATAACTTTTAGGTAAATATCCTAAAAATTATGAATGAAAGATAATCGGTGAAACCATCACAATTCCTACAGAAAAGCATGCTAATTTAGTAAATTACACACCTTAGTAAAGTTTCAATAAAATTTGACCACTTTAAATGACTAATCCCTTACCTGGACAAGAAGAGCGAAAGCGCAGAAGATCACAACTTTGAACGCCATTTTGACTTGTTCGTAGTGGAAGTTGTCACTAGAATGGTTCCTCGATTCACACACCTAGTTTTTAAATGCTTTCTTATCGCGTTAATATAATTTGATACAATAGAACAATTAAACTTAAACACTTCTTTATGGTCGTTCAATTGCTGTGATAAAACACGTTCGATGGTATTATCAGGACTATTGTCCTGGTTGAAATTTAATTGTCTTCGACTTGACATTATGCCCACGTGTTCAAGTTATCAGTGTTTTCTAACATTCCTTTGACTTGTGTTGGTATATAAGCTTAACAAGCTACAGAAGTTGTCACAGTTCCAAAGTATCTTTGAAAACTAAAATTAAAAATCATGTCTCCCTTCACCGTGTTCTTCCTGTGCCTCCAGCTCTGCCTCATCCAGGTAAATATTAATTCATTTAACAGATTTAGGTATTAATTATGTGATTATGAGATGTAATTTTAGTTCAATAACTTATCATGCCTCTAATTGTCAGAAATAAAAAATACATATGCAGTATCCGCTATCGGGATAAAGGATGACTCTCATGCGACGGGACGGGATGGTCGGGACGGGGCGGGGCGGGACGGGACGATCTGTAAATTTCTATAGAAATAATCACATCTGAGCTTGTAGTTCTTGAAGGTTACGTCTCGGCCTGTTCTAGTGTGTGTTAGCTTGTTGCTGAATTTTAAAATTTTCACAATGTGCAAAATCGATTGAAACTCTTACCGCCTTATTCATAAAAACTTAACAGGCCCATATTGGTTACAGTATGTATTGTTCCTTTTTAACAAACACAAATTATTTAACGGAGGTTTGATGAGCGTTTATGAATAACAGCAATAATAAATATGTAACTAAGTATAAAATAAAATCGAACATATATTTTTAAAGTTGTCAAGACCTTTTGTTTTCTAAATCCATAAGGTTTTATACTGTTTATATATAATGAACGTGCGTATCACTTTACTAATAGAATGTTTAAAAATCATTTACAGAACGTCATGAGCGGCACTTGTGGCTCCGGCTACAGCTCGGGCAGCAGCTCCGGCTCCTACGGCGGGCAGGGCTGCGGGTCGGTCGGCGCCAGCGGCACCATCGACGCGTGCGGCACCACCTGCGTGACCGGCTCCGTGCCGGTGCTCGGCTCCGTCTGCTTCGACGGCTGCGCGCCCGCCTGCGGCTCCGTCTCCATCTGCGGAAAGTGCGAATGCGGATGCAAGTAAAATTTTCACTTGCGACCCATACTGAGTTTAATATTTCATGTACACGATAATTACTGCCTGCTCGAAATAAAGCTAAAATGATGCACAATCATCGTAAATTTACAACTTTTTTTTCTACCTTAAGTACCTACCTACCTACATTATGTATGTCTAAATTTCTTAGAAAGAAAAATTCATACGGTCAAGCGTGAGCTCATGAATTTTTCTAATTTTCCTTTCTTTCTGAAAAAATTGGAGTCATTCGCAGATGTTTCTGCTTAAAAATAATAGTTCAGTATCAGCTAGCGCATTGTTAGTGGTCATTTCTCAATATAACTTGAGACTCCACTTTTAGATTAAGAAGTACTTTCTCGGTACTGTAGAAAGGTAACCACCTCATCTCGGTAGAGATATTTGGGGCCACTGGTGTGGTTTCGGTAGCTCAGTTTGCAGAGCGATGGGCCCGAGTCCCATCCGAGCTCACGAATTTTTCCACATTTCCATTCTCTTTATGAATTTGAAAGTGTTCCCAGACCTTACCGTATAAACCTTTTTTTCAAAACAAGAATCCATGAAATTATTATACACTGAACACTAAATTAACAAAAACCTGTAGATAATGCTGTAGATAATGCTCTAGGTTAATCAACTTTTTATTGTCAAGTGTTGCCTTGGTTACATTCACCTGGGTCACTCTTAAAATCACGGTTTTTGGCATTCAAATTCACAAAACATTAATTTTAAGGTACCTACATACTTATTATAAATTTACTAAAACGGGGCTTAATCGTGTATAAACTTTGGAAACAAACCTCCGACGTTTCAAGGGCGACATTGCCCCCGTGGTCCCGGAGAGAGTCTTTCTCCGGGACCACGGGGGCAATGTCGCCCTTGAAACGTCGGAGGTTTGTTTCCAAAGTTTATACACGATTAAGTCCCGTTTTAGTAAATTTATAATGTGTGAAAATCGTGAAAGTTTAAATAAGTGTTTTACCTACATACTTTCATTCCCTTTCTATAATGAGTCGTCTACCAAGCATGTTTGTAAAATAAATTACAAAGTTTTTTTTTACTTATAAATTCCTACTATTTTTGCGGAAATGGTTCAGAACACTCAAATAAAACAAAGTACCTATACAAAAGCAGTTGAGCCTGTTAAACTATATTTGCAGTATTATTAAATATAAACCGAGATTTTCTTTTAAGAAAATCTAAAGAGTCTTGAACCAAAATTGGGCTTTTAACCTCTTTCTTCTTCTTCCTAGCGGTTCCCCGGCTTATACTGCGGCTCAAGGAGCCAGGGGTCTGCTTTGGCCACTAATCCCAAGATTTGACGTAGGCGCTAGTCTTACAAAACCGATTGCCATCTAACCTTCCAACCCAAAGGACAAACTAGGCCTTGCCGGGATTAGTCCGATGTCCTCACGATGTTTCCTTCACCAAAAGGCGATTGGTACCCAAATATTAAATGTTATTTCGTATACAGGTTGTAACAAAAGTCCCGAACGATATTTCAACAGCAGATAAGGTCAATGACCTTGAGTAGGATGCCAGTGGACAAAAATTCAAAATTTGAAAGAAAAAGATATTGATTACGTAACCGTGACAAGACTCAACGTCTGATAACCTGGAACTAGTCTTATGAATGCTGATATTATTATCCTAGGTACAATGCCTCAAGGACCTACTTTAGATTTAAGGTAGGTAGAGGCAGGTAGTTAGGTAAGTTACACTTGTAACGCCATAACGCATACTACTAGCGACATCTAGCGCCAAGCCGTACAAGCGCGCAGGTTGCAGACGGCGCAAGCGCAACCGCTGCACTCATGCACATTACTGCACTACGGGAAGTAGTTCCGCCGGCCACCGCTAGATGGCTCCGTCGGAAAGTTACATCTCGCCAACGAAAGTTCATCCTAGAATCATGACCCTCGGGGACTGTCCGAGGGTTATTGGAGAAACGCAGTAGGAGCAATTCCAGCGCACGCTAGATGCCTCGACCATTGTTTGAGCATTATAGTGTCGATCAAATTGCCATACTTACTGGTTCTAAGTGCATCCACCTCTCGTTGGTTCACCTAGCGCCCGCCAGTAAGCTTCCGCATTGTAAACCTACCCTAAGTACAATATACGTTCGGTTCTGTACTCGCGGCTTTTCTTCCTCGCCCCTCGCCTCCCGGACTACAAGTGGCGCCCTCTGTGAGGCCAGTCTGCGTGACGTCATCGTGGTGCTACGAGACCCACTACGTCATCGTGCTACGAGATTCGTGACGCAATCGGCGCTACGATATTCGTAGCAGCACTACGACTTACGATTACGCGTGGCAAACCTATTTAATGACCGGAAAAGGCGAACTTGCGAAGTTGAAGAGTCCTACCTTTGTTACGCGCTCCGGACGTATTACCAGCCTGGAAAGAACGCACGTCATGATGATGTCGCCAGAACAATTTTGAAGCTGGACTCCGGGAATACTTTGCGCCTGCCCGTGAGCAATACCAAATATTCCTAGACGTAACACTGGAAAAACAAGCAAAAGGTACTACGACTGATGATTACGACGTAAGAGGATGCTGTTCTCCCAGCTCCCTAGTCCAGGGCTCACCGAGATTCAGCAACTGGACCTATGCTACGTCTGAACCTTCGTGACAAGGTTCCGCACCCAGACAACACAATCGAGAGAGTGAGATCAGAAACCATTTATGTCTCACTTGTCGGGTCGCCTGCGTGGACATAGGGGGAGAGTTGTAACGCCATAACGCATACTACTAGCGACATCTAGCGCCAAGCCGTACAAGCGCGCAGGTTGCAGACGGCGCAAGCGCAACCGCTGCACTCATGCACATTACTGCACTACGGGAAGTAGTTCCGCCGGCCACCGCTAGATGGCTCCGTCGGAAAGTTACATCTCGCCAACGAAAGTTCATCCTAGAATCATGACCCTCGGGGACTGTCCGAGGGTTATTAGAGAAACGCAGTAGGAGCAATTCCAGCGCACGCTAGATGCCTCGACCATTGTTTGAGCATTATAGTGTCGATCAAATTGCCATACTTACTGGTTCTAAGTGCATCCACCTCTCGTTGGGTCACCTAGCGCCAGTAAGCTTCCGCATTGTAAACCTACCCTAAGTACAATATACGTTTGGTTCTGTACTCGCGGCTTTTCTTCCTCGCCCCTCGCCTCCCGGACTACACACTTACTTAAACCAATTATTATAAACTGCATCTGATAAAGGTTAACTTATTGATCAGTTTTGGCATGTTTACTTTAAACAAAATACACTTTCAGAAAAATTGTGAAAGTTGTTATTTATTTATCAATTAACATTTCACATTATGAAAACAAAAAATTATGTCAGCGTAGTTCATTTTAAATGAACATGGAGATATGTTGTTGGAAAAAGTTTATGCAAATTACCTTAAGGTTTAAAAAACAGGAGGTCCAGGATATGAATTTGGTTAGGGAATTCATTTGTGTGTTTAGCAAACCTTCAAGAAAAGAGCGTACTCCCACCTTAAAGGCCGGCAACGCACTTGCGACACCTCTGGTGTTGCGGGTGTCCATGGACGACGTTAATCGCTTACCATCAGGCGATTCGTTTGCTCGTTTGCCACCTATAGCATAAAAAAAAACACGAATTTTTGTTCCTGAGTTATGGATGTTTTATATATTTTTAAGTATTTATTACAATATGTATATTATATCTATTATATATATCGTCGTCTAGTAGTTACTATCATCACAAGCCTTATTGAGCTTATAGTAGGACTAGGTTGTGTAAGATTGTCCAATAATATTAAAAATAAGATATATTCCTGTACTTACCTTGAGTTCTTCGTAACCGTACTCTATAGTGACTGCGTGAATTCGATAGTCTTTGCATCTCGCAGCCAGTTAAGAACGAGCAAACTGAAAGTTCTATAGAATTGTGCAGCCGCTATCTAGGACGGTTACGAACTCATGGTAAGTAAACCAGTCTGAGCATTTTATTAAAGAAATTCACAGATTCTTTAACGAGTTGCGTGTCAACTGACGTTATTTCACATGCATTGTAAACTAGAGCTATCGTACCCCATAATCATATGTTTATTTTAAAACTAATATATATATGGCTGAGAATATGGGCGTTGCAATCTCAAAAAAACAAATACACTCACGTAGTCACGAAACTTGCGTGTCATATGCCCGTTTTTAGTTTTTTTCGAGCCCATTTTTGGTCGCGAAATGAATAAAGATCCTTTGGGCAAAAACAAAGGTCATTTAGTCAAGAAATATTATTTATACGGAATAATGAAGTTCTGATTTAAAACTGAATTCAAGTTGTTATTATTGGTCAAGAATAAAAATACGATTTTTTAGAATAAATGCCTTTATTTGATCCACTTTACGGGCTTTTCATCAGTTAAATAATCCATACAATACAACTGAAAGTTAATAAGAATAACTAACTAAAACTAACTAAAAGTTGTTAAGTCATTGGGCGTAGTTGGTACACTCATTTGCCGCAGCCGCAGCAGCCGGAGCCGCCTTGCACGCTGGTGATGGCCACGTTGCCGCAGGTGCCGCAGCTGTAGTCCACGCAGCCGGATCCTTTGGTGTCGTACTTGCCCGAGAACTCCACGGCGCTCAGGAACGGCAGCTCCCCGTTAACTTTCAAGTCCCCGCTCAAGCCGATATCGGAGGAGACGGCGATGCCGGAGGGGGAGATGCAGCCGACGCTGGTGACAGGGAAGTCGCCACCGCTGCTCGAGACGGAGATACCGCAGCAGCTGGAGCCGCTAGAGCCTTTGTAGCCGGATGAACAGCATTTCTGGCCAGAGATGGACTGGAACACAAATCCACATTAGATATATATTTCGACCCTATGACAACCAGTGATGGCAACGGCTCGAAATGTTAGAAAATGTTGCCAATATGTGCGCATAATTACTAAAAATAGCTACCTACTCAATGCAGATATAAAAAAAATTGTTTACGTTTTTTCTATACAGGGTAAACCAAACAGTAATTCATTGTGTGGAGCGAGATAACTTTTAGGTAAATATGCTAAAAATTATGAATGAAAGATAATCGGTGAAACCATCACAATTCCTACAGAAAAGCATGCTAATTTAGTAAATTACACACCTTAGTAAAGTTTCAATAAAATTTGACCACTTTAAATGACTAATCCCTTACCTGGACAAGAAGAGCGAAAGCGCAGAAGATCACAACTTTGAACGCCATTTTGACTTGTTCGTAGTGGAAGTTGTCACTAGAATGGTTCCTCGATTCACACACCTAGTTTTTAAATGCTTTCTTATCGCGTTAATATAATTTGATACAATAGAACAATTAAACTTAAACACTTCTTTATGGTCGTTCAATTGCTGTGATAAAACACGTTCGATGGTATTATCAGGACTATTGTCCTGGTTGAAATTTAATTGTCTTCGACTTGACATTATGCCCACGTGTTCAAGTTATCAGTGTTTTCTAACATTCCTTTGACTTGTGTTGGTATATAAGCTTAACAAGCTACAGAAGTTGTCACAGTTCCAAAGTATCTTTGAAAACTAAAATTAAAAACCATGTCTCCCTTCACCGTGTTCTTCCTGTGCCTCCAGCTCTGCCTCATCCAGGTAAATATTAATTCATTTAACAGATTTAGGTAGGTATTAATTATGTGATTATGAGATGTAATTTTAGTTCAATAACTTATCATGCTATTATTATACTCTAATTGTCAGAAATAAAAAAATACATATGCAGTATCGGCTATCGGGATAAAGGATGACTCTCATGCGACGGGACGGGATGGGTCGGGACGGGGCGAGGCTGGACGGGACGATCTGTAAATTACTATAGAAAGAATCACAACTGTTCTAATATGAGTCATCCTTAGCTTGTTGCTGAATTTTAAGATTTTCGCAATGTACAAAATTGATTGAAACTCTTACCGCCTTATTCATAAAAACTTAACAGACCCATATTGGTTACAGTATGTATTGTTCCTTTTTAACAAACACAAATTATTTAACGGAGGTTTGATGAGCGTTTATGAATAACAGCAATAATAAATATGTAACTAAGTATAAAATAAAATCGAACATATATTTTTAAAGTTGTCAAGACCTTTTGTTTTCTAAATCCATAAGGTTTTATACTGTTTATATATAATGAACGTGCGTATCACTTTACTAATAGAATGTTTAAAAATCATTTACAGAACGTCATGAGCGGCACTTGTGGCTCCGGCTACAGCTCGGGCAGCAGCTCCGGCTCCTACGGCGGGCAGGGCTGCGGGTCGGTCGGCGCCAGCGGCACCATCGACGCGTGCGGCACCACCTGCGTGACCGGCTCCGTGCCGGTGCTCGGCTCCGTCTGCTTCGACGGCTGCGCGCCCGCCTGCGGTTCCGTCTCCATCTGCGGAAAGTGCGAATGCGGATGCAAGTAAAATCTTCACTTGCGACCCATACTGGGTTTAATATTTCATGTACACGATAATTACTGCCTGCTCGAAATAAAGCTAAAATGATGCACAATCATCGTAAATTTACAACTTTTTTTTCTACCTTAAGTACCTACCTACCTACATTATGTATGTCTAAATCTCTTAGAAAGAAACGAAAAGTGAAAAAATATTATACGGTCAAGCGTGAGCTCATGAATTTTTCTAATTATCCTTTCTTTCTGAAAAAATTGGAGTCATTCGCAGATGTTTCTGCTTTAAACTAATAGTTCAGTATGAGTAAGCGCATTGTTAGTGGTCATTTCTCAATATAACTTGAGACTCCACTTTTAGATTAAGAAGTACTTTCTCGGTACTGTAGAAAGGTTACCACCTCATCTCGGTAGAGATATTTGGGGTCACTGGTGTGGTTTCGGTAGCTCAGTTTGCAGAGCGATTCCGAGCTCACGAATTTTTCCACATTTCCATTCTCTTTATGAATTTGAAAGTGTTCCCAGACGTTTCTGCTTAAAATAATAATGTATGTGAAGTCTTGTTTGATAATCGTTTTCCTTTGTGCATTTGCCAAAAAATCACCACAATTTGTAGTGAGGACGCTTGATTAAAATTATAAGTATTTAATTTTAATGAATAACAATCGCGGTAACAGAAGACAATACTAAAATTATAAACCTTTTTTTTTCAAACCAATAATCCATGAAATTATTATACGCTGAACACTACATTAACAAAAATCTGTAGATAATGCTCTAGGTTAATCAACTTTTTATTGTCAAGTGTTGCCTTGGTTACATTCACCTCCGGTCACTCTTAAAATCACGGTTTTTGGCATTCAAATTCACAAAACATTAATTTTAAGGTACCTACATACTTTCATTCCCTTTCTATAATGAGTCGTCTACCAAGCATGTTTGTAAAATAAATTACAAAGTTTTTTTTAACTTATAAATTCCTACTATTTATGCGGAAATGGTTCAGAACACTCAAATAAAACAAAGTACCTATACAAAAGCAGTTGAACCTGTTAAACTGTATTTGCAGTATTATTAAACATAAACCAAGATTTTCTATTAAGAAAATCTAAAGAGTCTTGAACCAAAATTGGGCTTTTAACCTCCTTCTTCTTCTTCCTAGCGGTTCCCCGGCTTATGTTGCGGCTCAAGGAGCCAGGGGTCTGCTTTGGCCACTAACCCCAAGATTTAACGTAGGCGCTAGTCTTACAAAACCGATTGCCATCTAACCTTCCAACCCAAAGGATAAACTAGGCCTTGCCGGGATTAGTCCGATGTCCTCACGATGTTTCCTTCACCAAAAGGCGATTGGTACCCAAATATTAAATGTTATTTCGTATACAGGTTGTAAGAAAAGTCCCGAACGATACTTCAACAGCAGATAAGGTCAATGACCCTGAGTACGATGCCAGTGGACAAAAATTCAAAATTCGAAAGAAAAAGATATTGATTACGTAACCGTGACAAGACTCAACGTCTGATAACCTGGAACTAGTCTTATGAATGCTGATATTATTATAAACTGCATCTGATAAAGGTTAACTTATTGATCAGTTTTGGCATGTTTACTTTAAACGAAATACACTTTTTGAAAAATTGTGAAATTTGTTATTTATTTATTAATTAACATTTCACATTATATAAAAAAAAATTAAGTCAGCGTAGTTCATTTTAAATGTACATGGAGATATGTTGTTGGAAAACGTTTATGCAAATTACCTTAAGGTTTAAAAAACAGGAGGTCCCGGATATGAATCTGGTTAAGGCATTTATTTGTGTGTTTATCACGATCACGTATCACGGTGTGTGTTCCTGAGTAATGGATGTTTTATATGTATTTAAGTATTTATTACAATATGTATATTATATCTATTATATATATCGTCGTCTAGTAGGTAGGTATCATCACAAGCCTTATTGAGCTTTATAGTGGGACTAGGTTGTGTAAGATTGTCCAATAATATTAAAAAAAAAGATATATCCCTGTACTTACCTTGAGTTCTTCGTAACCGTACTCTATAGTGACTGCGTGAATTCGATAGTCTTTGCATCTCGCAGCCAGTTAAGAACGAGCAAACTGAAAGTTCTATAGAATTGTGCAGCCGCTATCTAGGACGGTTACGAACTCATGGTAAGTAAACCAGTCTGAGCATTTTATTAAAGAAATTCACAGATTCTTGAGCGAGTTGCGTGTCAACTGACGTTATTTCACATGCATTGTAAAGTAGAGCTATCGTACCCCATAATCATATGTTTTAATCTATTTTAAAACTAATATATGTATATATGGCTAAGAATATAGGCCTTGCACTCTCAAACAAATATTACTCACTTAGTCACGAATTTTGCGCGTCATACCCGGTTTTAGTTTTTTTCGAGCATTTTTGTTGTTGCAAAATAAAAGATACTTTAGGCAAAAACAAAGGTCATTTTGCCAAGATTTTTTTATTTAAGTATACGGAATTATGTAGTTCTGATTTAAAACTGAATTCAAGTTGTTGACTCGTCAGCCATTGTTGGTGTTATTATTCGTCAAGAATAGAAATACTGCTTTTTAGAATAAATGCTTTTATTTGATCCACTTTACGGGCTTTTCATCAGTTAAATAATCCATACAATACAACTGAAAGTTAATAGGAATAACTAACTAAGAGTTGTTAAGTCATTGATCGTAGTTGGTACACTCATTTGCCGCAGCCGCAGCAGCCGGAGCCGCCCTGCACGCTGGTGATGGCCACGTTGCCGCAGGTGCCGCAGCTGTAGTCCACGCAGCCGGATCCTTTGGTGTCGTACTTGCCCGAGAACTCCACGGCGCTCAGGAACGGCAGCTCCCCGTTAACTTTCAAGTCACCGCTCAAGCCGATATCGGAGGAGACGGCGATGCCGGAGGGGGAGATGCAGCCGACGCTGGTGACAGGGAAGTCGCCACCGCTGCTCGAGACGGAGATACCGCTGCAGCTGGAGCCGCTAGAGCCCTTGTAGCCGGATGAACAGCATTTCTGGCCAGAGATGGACTGGAACAGCAATCCACATTAGATATATCTTTCGACCCTATGACAGCGAGTGATGGCAACGGCTCGATATGTTGGAAAATGTTGCCAATGGAAAATACGCGCATTTTAATTATTCATTTCAATGAGTGCCAATTGCGGTAACCAAAACAATATTTTTAGGTATCTCCACTAATTACTAAAAATAGCTACCTACTCAATGCAGATATAAAAAAAATTGTTTACGTTTTTTCTATACAGGGTAAACCAAACAGTAATTCATTGTGTGGAGCGAGATAACTTTTAGGTAAATATGCTAAAAATTATGAATGAAAGATAATCGGTGAAACCATCAGAATTCCTACAGAAAAGCATGCTAATTTAGTAAATTACACACCTTTGTAAAGTTTCAATAAAATTTGACCAATTTAAATGACTAATCCCTTACCTGGACAAGAAGAGCGAAAGCGCAGAAGATCACAACTTTGAACGCCATTTTGACTTGTTCGTAGTGGAAGTTGTCACTAGAATGATTCCTCGGTTCACACACCTAGTTTTTAAATGCTTTCTTATCGCGTTAATATAATTTGATACAATAGAACAATTAAACTTAAACACTTCTTTATGGTCGTTCAATTGCTGTGATAAAACACGTTCGATGGTATTATCAGGACTATTGTCCTGGTTGAAATTTAATTGTCTTCGACTTGACATTATGCCCACGTGTTCAAGTTATCAGTGTTTTCTAACATTCCTTTGACTTGTGTTGGTATATAAGCTTAACAAGCTACAGAAGTTGTCACAGTTCCAAAGTATCTTTGAAAACTAAAATTAAAAACCATGTCTCCCTTCACCGTGTTCTTCCTGTGCCTCCAGCTCTGCCTCATCCAGGTAAATATTAATTCATTTAACAGATTTAGGTATTAATTATGTGATTATGAGATGTAATTTTAGTTCAATAACTTATCATGCTATTATTATACTCTAATTGTCAGAAATAAAAAAATACATATGCAGTATCGGCTATCGGGATAAAGGATGACTCTCATGCGACGGGACGGGATGGGTCGGGACGGGGCGAGGCGGGACGGGACGATCTGTAAATTACTATAGAAAGAATTTAGCTTGTTACTAATTTTAAGATTTTCGCAATGTACAAAATCGATTGAAACTCTTACCGCCTTATTCATAAAAACTTAACAGACCCATATTGGTTACAGTATGTATTGTTCCTTTTTAACAAACACAAATTATTTAACGGAGGTTTGATGAGCGTTTATGACAGCAATAATAAATATGTAACTAAGTATAAAATAAAATCGAACATATATTTTTAAAGTTGTCAAGACCTTTTGTTTTCTAAATCCATAAGGTTTTATACTGTTTATATATAATGAACGTGCGTATCACTTTACTAATAGAATGTTTAAAAATCATTTACAGAACGTCATGAGCGGCACTTGTGGCTCCGGCTACAGCTCGGGCAGCAGCTCCGGCTCCTACGGCGGGCAGGGCTGCGGGTCGGTCGGCGCGAGCGGCACCATCGACGCGTGCGGCACCACCTGCGTGACCGGCTCCGTGCCCGTGCTCGGCTCCGTCTGCTTCGACGGCTGCGCGCCCGCCTGCGGCTCCGTCTCCATCTGCGGAAAGTGCGAATGCGGATGCAAGTAAAATCTTCACTTGCGACCCATACTGGGTTTAATATTTCATGTACACGTTAATTACTGCCTGCTCGAAATAAAGCTGAAATGATACACAATCATCGTAAATTTACAACTTTTTTTTTACCTTAAGTACCTACCTACCTACATTATGTATGTCTAAATCTCTTAGAAAGAAACGAAAAGTGAAAAAATTCATACGGTCAAGCGTGAGCTCATGAATTTTTCTAATTTTACTTTCTTTCTGAAGAAATTGGAGTCATTCGCAGATGTTTCTGCTTTAAACTAATAGTTCAGTATGAGTTAGCGCATTGTTAGTGGTCATTTCTCAATATAACTTGAGACTCCACTTTTAGATTAAGAAGTACTTTCTCGGTACTGTAGAAAGGTAACCACCTCATCTCGGTAGAGATATTTGGGGCCACTGGTGTGGTTTCGGTAGCTCAGTTTGCAGAGCGATGGGCCCGAGTCCCATCCGAGCTCACGAATTTTTATACATTTCCATTCTCTTTATGAATTTGAAAGTGTTCCCAGACGTTTCTGCTTAAAATAATAATGTATGTGAAGTCTTGTTTGATAATCGTTTTCCTCTGTGCATTTGCCAAAAAATCACCACAATTTGTAGTGAGGACGCTTGATTAAAATTATAAGTATTTAATTTTAATGAATAACAATCGCGGTAACAGAAGACAATACTAAAATTATAAACCTTTTTTTTCAAAACAAGAATCCATGAAATTATTATACGCTGAACACTACATTAACAAAAATCTGTAGATAATGCTCTAGGTTAATCAACTTTTTATTGTCAAGTGTTGCCTTGGTTACATTCACCTCCGGTCACTCTTAAAATCACGGTTTTTGGCATTCAAATTCACAAAACATTAATTTTAAGGTACCTACATACTTTCATTCCCTTTCTATAATGAGTCGTCTACCAAGCATGTTTATAAAATAAATTACAAAGTTTTTTTTAACTTATAAATTCCTACTATTTATGCGGAAATGGTTCAGAACACTCAAATAAAACAAAGTACCTATACAAAAGCAGTTGAACCTGTTAAACTGTATTTGCAGTATTATTAAACATAAACCAAGATTTTCTATTAAGAAAATCTAAAGAGTCTTGAACCAAAATTGGGCTTTTAACCTCCTTCTTCTTCTTCCTAGCGGTTCCCCGGCTTATGTTGCGGCTCAAGGAGCCAGGGGTCTGCTTTGGCCACTAACCCCAAGATTTAACGTAGGCGCTAGTCTTACATAACCGATTGCCATCTAACCTTCCAACCCAAAGGATAAACTAGGCCTTGCCGGGATTAGTCCGATGTCCTCACG
The DNA here is from genome assembly GCA_949128165.1 of Lathronympha strigana. Classification (NCBI taxonomy): domain Eukaryota; kingdom Metazoa; phylum Arthropoda; class Insecta; order Lepidoptera; family Tortricidae; genus Lathronympha; species Lathronympha strigana. The sequence goes on along the minus strand of OX421926.1, from coordinate 6,124,035 downwards.
ATGTTTCCTTCACCAAAAGGCGATTGGTACCCAAATATTAAATGTTATTTCGTATACAGGTTGTAACAAAAGTCCCGAACGATATTTCAACAGCAGATAAGGTCAATGACCCTGAGTACGATGCCAGTGGATAAAAATTCAAAATCTGAAAGAAAAAGATATTGATTACGTAACCGTGACAAGACTCAACGTCTGATAACCTGGAACTAGTCTTATGAATGCTGATATTATTATCCTAGGTACAATGCCTCAAGGACCTACTTTAGATTTAAGGTAGGTAGAGGCACGTAGTTAGGTAAGTTACACTTACTTAAACCAATTATTATAAACTGCATCTGATAAAGGTTAAACTATTGATCAGTTTTGGCATGTTTACTTTAAACGAAATACACTTTTTGAAAAATTGTGAAATTTGTTATTTATTTATTAATTAACATTTCACATTATAAAAAAAAAAATTAAGTCAGCGTAGTTCATTTTAAATGTACATGGAGATATGTTGTTGGAAAACGTTTATGCAAATTACCTTAAGGTTTAAAAAACAGGAGGTCCCGGATATGAATCTGGTTAAGGCATTTATTTGTGTGTTTATCACGATCACGTATCACGGTGTGTGTTCCTGAGTTATGGATGTTTTATATGTATTTAAGTATTTATTACAATAAGTATATTATATCTATTATATATATCGTCGTTTAGTAGGTAGGTATCATCACAAGCCTTATTGAGCTTATAGTGGGACTAGGTTGTGTAAGATTGTCCAATAATATTTAAAAAAAAAGATATATCCCTGTACTTACCTTGAGTTCTTCGTAACCGTACTCTATAGTGACTGCGTGAATTCGATAGTCTTTGCATCTCGCAGCCAGTTAAGAATGAGCAAACTGAAAGCTCTATAGAATTGTGCAGCCGCGATCTAGGACGGTTACGAACTCATGGTAAGTAAACCAGTCCGAGCATTTTATTAAAGAAATTCACAGATTCTTGAGCGAGTTGCGTGTCAAGTGACGTTATTTCATATGCATTGTAAACTAGAGCTATCGAAGCCCATAATCATATGTTTATTTTAAAACCAATATATATGGCTAAGAATATAGGCCTTGCACTCTCAATAAACAAATATTACTCACTTAGTCACGAATTTTGCGTGTCATACCCGATTTTAGTTTTTTTCGAGCATTTTTGTCGTTGCAAAATAAAAAGATACTTTAGGCAAAACCAAAGGTCATTTAGCCAAGATTTTTTTTTTAAGTATACGGAATTATGTAGTTCTGATTTAAAACTGAATTCAAGTTGTTGGCTCGTCAGCCATTGTTGGTGTTATTATTCGTCAAGAATAAAAAATACTGCTGTTTAGAATAAATGCTTTTATTTGATCCACTTTACGGGCTTTTCATCAGTTAAATAATCCATACAATACAACTGAAAGTTAATAGGAATAACTAACTAAGAGTTGTTAAGTCATTGGTCGTAGTTGGTACACTCATTTGCCGCAGCCGCAGCAGCCGGAGCCGCCCTGCACGCTGGTGATGGCCACGTTGCCGCAGGTGCCGCAGCTGTAGTCCACGCAGCCGGATCCTTTGGTGTCGTACTTGCCCGAGAACTCCACGGCGCTCAGGAACGGCAGCTCCCCGTTAACTTTCAAGTCCCCGCTCAAGCCGATATCGGAGGAGACGGCGATGCCGGAGGGGGAGATGCAGCCGACGCTGGTGACAGGGAAGTCGCCACCGCTGCTCGAGACGGAGATACCGCAGCAGCTGGAGCCGCTAGAGCCCTTGTAGCCGGATGAACAGCATTTCTGGCCAGAGATGGACTGGAACACCAATCAACATTAGATATATCTTTCGACCTTATGACAACCAAGATTCAAGATGTTTATTGCGTATCACATTACAATGTTTTGTGATGGCAACGGCTCGAAATATTGGAAAATGTTGCCAATATATGCGCATTTTAATTATTCATTTCAATGAGTGCCAATTGCGGTAACCAAAACAATACTAATTACTAAATATACGAGTAGCTACTCAATGCAGAAATAAAAAAAATGTTTACGTTTTTTCTATGCAGGATAAACCAAACAGTAATTAAATGTGTGGAGCGAGATAACTTACAGGTAAATATGCAAAAAATTATGAATGAAAGATAATCTGTAAAACCATCAGAATTCCTACAGAAAAGCATGCTAATTTGGTAAATTACACACTATTATCTCAGTAAAGTTTCAATCAAATTTAACCAATTAAAATAACTAATTTACCTGGACAAGAAGAGCGAAAGCGCAGAAGATAACAACTTTGAACGCCATTTTGACTTGTTCGTAGTGGAAATTGTCACTAGAATGATTCCTCTTTTCACACACCTAGTTTTTAAATGCTTTCTTATCGCCTATAATATAATTTGACACAATAGAACAATTAACCTAAACTCCTCTTTATGGTCGTTCAATTGCTGTGATTAAACACGTTCGATGGTATTATCAGGACTATTGTCCTGCTGGAACTTTAATTGTCTTCGGCTTGACATTATACACACGTGTTAAGTTATCAGTGTGTCCAAACATTCCTGAGACATGTTTTGGTATATAAGCTTAACGAGCTACAGAAGTTGTTACAGTTTCAAAGTATCTTTGAAAACGAAAATTTAAAACCATGTCCCCCTTCACCGTGTTCTTCCTGTGCCTCCAGCTCTGCCTCATCCAGGTAAATATTAATTAATTTAACAGATTTATTAATTATGTGATTATGAGATGTGATTTTAGTTCAATAAATTATCATGCTATTAGAGTATAAACTCTAATTCTCAGAAATAAAAAATACATATGCAGTATCCGCTATCAGGATAAAGGATGACTCTCATGGGACGGGACGGAATGGGTCGGGACGGGCGGGGCGGGACGGGACGATCTGTAAAATACTATAAAAAGAATCGCAACTGTTCTAGTATGAGTCATCCTTAGCTTGTTGCTGAATTTTAAGATTTTCGCAATGTACAAAATCGATTGAAACTCTTACCGCCTTATTCATAAAAACTTAACAGACCCATATTGGTTACAGTATGTATTGTTCCTTTTTAACAAACACAAATTATTTAACAGAGGTTTGATGAGCGTTTATGAATAACAGCAATAATAAATATGTAACTAAGTATAAAATAAAATCGAACATATATTTTTAAAGTTGTCAAGACCTTTTGTTTTCTAAATCCATAAGGTTTTATACTGTTTATATATAATGAACGTGCGTATCACTTTACTAATAGAATGTTTAAAAATCATTTCCAGAACGTCATGAGCGGCACTTGTGGCTCCGGCTACAGCTCCGGCAGCAGCTCCGGCTCGTACGGCGGGCAGGGCTGCGGGTCGGTCGGCGCCAGCGGCACCATCGACGCGTGCGGCACCACCTGCGTGACCGGCTCCGTGCCGGTGCTCGGCTCCGTCTGCTTCGACGGCTGCGCGCCCGCCTGCGGCTCCGTCTCCATCTGCGGGAAGTGCGAATGCGGATGCAAGTAAAATCTTCACTTGCGACCCATACTGGGTTTAATATTTCATGTACGGTGTTAATAACTGACTGCTTGAAATAAAGCTGAAATGATACACAATGATCGTAAATTGACTACTTCTTTTTATACCTTAATTATGTCAAATCTTAATTTTCGTAAGGTCATGCGTGAGGTCATGAATATTTCCACTTTTCCTTTCTTTCATAATAATGGAAACATTTGCAGACGTTTTTGCATAATAATAATAGAGCAGTGTGGGTTTGCTCATTGTTAGTGGTGAGTTCTCAATACTCTTATAACTTAAAAACTGGGTCGATGTATGGATACTCGGGTCTGGACTTTCCGACACCATTATTATGTAAATTTACATATATACATAAATACATATATGTTAATTTCTATTTTGGCACACAGATTTTAGATACGCTGGCTTAAACCCCGTTGGGTTATAGATATGTGTAGCTAAACCATTTTTTATAATTATTACATTAAAAAACGCTAAAAATTGTAATAATATTAAATAAATCCATTTTCTTAATACACCCAGTGTAAAGCGACATCTATTGATAAGTTATAATGTCGGCAGTGGCACAACTATTACATTAACAGCGTATAGATGTCGTTAGGGGTAGTAATATTACCTAAGAACAATAAGACGTGTTATGATTCGTTTGTGACACCTAACGCCACCTGGAGATGGTTCTCATCAACAGTGTATTTTTACTAGCGCCAACTGGTGAAGGTAGTTTTAGGCGGTTGAATTTTAATGTATGGAGTTGTAGGTGGTATAAGATTAGGCCTTAATTGTCTAGCATGTTTTTATATCGTGGAGAAGGAAAGCGATATTAGTTTCGTCAATTTACAAAATATTTGATAGTTTAGTTATAGGTATAACTGGTTATCATTAGCCGTGTGGTAGCTATCCGTGGCTTGTTAACCCAGAAAAGATACGATTTTGACAGATTTTAAATGATAATAGCCTGATTTTTTCAAATTACGTTCGAATGGGATATTTATAGATGATATATGCAAAAATCCTAACAACTTTTCTTCCGGAAGTAGGTAAATAGCAAAAAAATAAAAGTAAACTAAGTACCTAGATTTTTCTAAGTTAACGGTACGGCGCGGGTGATAGATGTGTTATTTCGCTAGACACAAATGGTAATAGGTTGAAACTGGTCCTGACCCATTTTAAACGGCTCAAAAAATATATACATATAAATCTTACAACAAAAACGTTCGTAACATTTGTGTACATATTTGTGACGAGTAGCATGCAACGAAATTTTGTTGTATTTTGTTGCCTACGTAGTACTAGACTCACGATATATCCGTTTCGCTAGAAAATTAACTATTATCAATTATTTCCCATACACTCGAAATTACCATACAAGCTCTCAATTCAATGACTGGATTATGTGTCAATTTCTCCAGATTAATAGTCCAAATTTTTTTATGAATATGCATGACTGACTAAATACGATAGTAAGATTTTACTTTTATTAGGTACTCAATGAACTATGAATAGGTAAGCTGATTATATCAGAAAATAAACCGGGTTTTACTGAACAATTTTATTTATAACCGCATGTATATTTTTATCAGGCTTAGACAGGGTTAGACAATCATCTCGGAGTTAAACGATTCTATAATACTGTATAAACTCCGAGTTATTTGGCTTGGTTTGAACGCCCAGATGGTCCTTAATCAACAACGGAACAAGATATTGCTAAATGCATAACGGGGAGCTGTCTGATACCAGATCTGATAGAGGAGACAGCGAGAACAAAATATGACCGCCATTTTTCCCATGTTTGATAGCCGGTGTCAAAGAATGCACAGTCAACCAATTCGGACCCTAGGCCTCTGTCGGACTATGTCATAAAGTGACGTTATAAAGCTGATATAAAACATTTATTTTCGTAATACGTCACTACGTTCACTCACAATACATCATCCATGCGTTCCATTTCACTCAATCCTACATACAGTAAGTGTAACTTTCCTAACTACCTACCTCTACCTACCTGAAATCTAAAATAGGTCCTTGAGGCATTGTACCTAGGATGCTTGCGGCATTTCCTCGTTGTAATACAAGTGTTGTGCGAGGAAGCCAGCAGCTCTTCGGTCACCAGTAACATCAACCAGACAACCAGAAAAACTTGCGTACGCTGGAATCCCATGGACTACGAGTTTCGACCCCGAATGGTACAAAAAGGTACTCTCTGCCCAGGCTCATATTTAAATCTGACTGTAAGAAATATCTTACTGCTTGTCATTATGACATGGTTCTAGAGTGGCATAGGGTTCCAACTGGTTGACAGTACCTTCTCTAACTAAGAGACTTGAAGAGCTGGTGCTTCAACGCGCTGCTTGATTATGTTCTTTTTGATAGCGTGTTTAGTCAGTCTGTGGCATTTTCAAAGTGTCTAATTTCAATACCGATAACATTTTTAAATTATTTTGTAATAGTCTTGTAATATACCGGGTGTTGACTGTAACCGGAGCAATACATTTAAACTTAGGCAGTACTCCCTAAACAGAAGGACGTTTATTCAGCATCTAAAAAAATAATTCAGCAACTTTAAAATAAAAAATAATGTGTGTTTTGATTTTTATTTCCCTTTAAAGTTTGTTTAAAGACGCAAAATACTACGAATTTTGACATAAATTAGACTGATGTTAAAGTTCATTTAAAATACTATTTAGTTACTTAGTATGAAAAAGTAAAAACCTATAGAGTACGTATATTTTAAATGTTGTTGAACAAAAGTTGTTTGATTTGAGGAGTACTACCTACGATTTAATTTATTGCTCCTATTACAGGCCATCAGGTATATAATAGTATATGTAAGAAGTCGAAAGAAAATACATGTCGGAGACTAAACTTTTGAAGGTATAAAGATAGCGCACTAGCATATAATTATTCTTCATATAATAATTTTATACAATAACGGGTAAAACCGAGTGAACAAAGGGCCCAAAAATCAAAGCACTCACATTTGACATACAATGATGTAATAATCAAACAAGGTACAGATGTTATAAAAAGCTTAAATAGAAGATAGTACCGGCCAGAGGTCATGATTTTAGGATAACTTTTAACACCGCGATGTAGGATATTTGACAGGCGGTACAGCGACATCTAGCAGGTAATTAAGTAACTAAACAGACATTCTTCAACCAAAACTATAAAATGCAAACTACAGTTAGACATTCCGCCCACCAAGGACAATTATGAAAATACAAATTTCCTTAATTCCGCCCACCGTGAGCGTTAAGTTGACATTTCATTGTAAAAAAAGAACACAACAAACAAAAGTTAACTAATTAACAAATAATCTAAGTTTCTATTGGCAAGAAACATAATTTGCCAACAGGTCGTTTTATAATATTTCCTTTACAACGCAAACTAACTACTCGAGTGATTCCATCCAGACCCGGGTGTTTGTCAGTGACTAATCCATATAACCATCTAGCTGGAGGCAAATCATCCTCCTTCACTAACACTATGCTACCTACAGCTGGCTCGGGCGTGTGATGAGCCCATTTATAACGATGGTAAAACTGAGTTAAGTATTCTCTCGACCATCGGCGCCAGAAATCTTGAACCATCTTCTGTGTTAGCTGCCATCTTCCGAGACTTCCTATATTGGCACTTTCGTAGTTAGAGTCTGGCACAAGTACCAGCGGCTCTCCAACAAGGAAATGCCCAGGAGTGAGTGGTATAGGGTCATCAATATTGTTACTATTGATCCTTGACATAGGCCGTGAGTTCAGGCAAGCTTCAATTTGAGCCAAAACTGTTGACATTTCCTCAAATGTCAAGGTGGAAGTTCCAATCACTCGTCTAAGGTGGTGTTTTGTGGATTTGACTCCTGCCTCCCAGAGGCCTCCAAAGTTTGGAGAATGCGGCGGAATCCAATGCCAATTAGTAGAGTTTGTAGCGAGCTGATCTGCTATTGGACCAGCGTAGTCCACGCCACTCTGATAGAATGGACGATTGACAGTTCCTCGAACTGATGGCAATTGACCCATTAGTGGGTGTCGCGATGCAGCAGTATAGCGAGCACAGGTCACACATTTGCGAACGAAGAACTTAACCGAATTGGTTGCCCCGATTACAAAATACTTAGATCTCAAATAATTGAGCATCAGTTGCGGGTTACCATGTAAAGTTTTTTCGTGAGCATTGTCTATGAGCAAAGTTGTGAAGTGTGACTTGTGTGGAATTATAATCGGATGCTTTATTTGATCACTAATTCCAGCATGCTCTAATCTTCCACCAACTCTCAGGATGCCATCTTCGTCTATCATCGGATTCAGTGAGGTGAGTTGACTCTTTTTATTAATTGTTTTATTTTCTTTCAGGTTCTTCAACTCCTCTTTGAAATGGTTTGCTTGTACAATCTTCACGCACATTTTTAAACTGTCTTTAATTTCAGTGCTTGTTAACCACAAACTAATCTTTTCTTTTCTAGCATATTTCAAGAACCGTTTGCAAAAAGCCAGGACGCGTAGCAGTTTTCTCAACTTAGAAAACCTTGCAATAACCAATTCTTCGGCATCAGCTGTGACATCGTCATCTGCATGAGTATTTAAGAAGCATGCCTTGTTACTCCTTTCTTCCAGATTCGTATCTTTTATGTCCGGTTTCTTGTAGCAGATATTTTTGTTTTCCAGCCAAGATGGACCTTTCATCCAAAGTTTTTCTTCTCCCAAGTGCTGTGTACCTCTAAAAGCGCAGTCAGCAGGATTATCCTTTGACGAGACATGAGACCATTGTTGAGGCTCAACTGACGTTACTATCTCAGATACCCGATTCGCGACGAAAGTTTTCCACCGATTTGGCCGACTATTTAACCAAGAAATGACTACTGTGGAGTCAGTCCAAGCATGGATATTCTTTTTTGTGATGCTCATAACGTCGGCCACTTCGACTAGCAGCTTAGTTAGTAACACAGCCCCGCACAATTCCAGACGTGGAATTGAGACCTGTTTGATGGGTGCCACTTTCGTTTTAGATGTTATTAATGACACGTTCACGTTTCCTTCTTTGTTTACCGTTCTTAGGTACACGACAGCAGCATATGCTTCGTTCGAAGCGTCACAGAATCCCTGTAGCTCCGAAGTTACATTCGAATTGGAATGATTCCACCTAGGTAGCTTGAATTCGGTAAGTTCGCTTAAATTTCCTCTGTAATTTAGCCAAGTTTTCAGTAATTGTGGCGGAACTTCATCGTCCCATTCGATTCCTGAAAGCCACAATTTCTGGATGAAAATTTTAGCAACTATTATCACTGGAGCTAACCACCCAAGAGGATCAAACAACCGCGATATGTCAGATATGACACTTCTCTTTGTCACAGGAACTTGGAGTGGAGGAAGTTGTACTGAATACTCAAATTCATCATTTTTGCGGTTCCAAACGAGTCCCAAAATTTTCATGACCGCATCAATCTTCAACTGTAGACTTCCTTCTACTTTGACGTCACTTTCACTCATGTATCGCAATAACTCTTCATTGTTACTGCTCCATTTTTGCAACTCGAACCCACCTTTCTTCAAAAGTTTAGTCATCTCCTGATATACCACCTTACCTTCTTCTACAGATTCACAGCCTGTTAACAAATCGTCAACATAAAAATGGTTAAGAACCCTATCAGCAGCAGCTGGATACTGCGCTCCTTCGTCGTATGCAATTTGCTGAAGAGCACGAACAGCAAGATGGGGTGCTGAGGCCGTACCGAAGGTAACTCGCAGCAATCTTAAGTGCTTCATCTTCTCCCCCGAGTTTTCACGCCATAGAATGCGTTGAAAATCTACATCGTCTTCGTGCACTTTCACCTGTCTGTACATTTTTACAATGTCTGATACTAGGCATATGGGATGACAACGCCAACGAAGGATTGTATGACGTAATACAGGTTGCAGAGTTGGGCCTACTAAGAGGTCTTGATTTAAAGATGCGCCATTAGAGCCAGGACAAGACGCATCAAATACGACCCGAAGCTTGGAAGTGGTTCTGTCGTCGCGGATGACAGCGTGATGTGGCAAATACACTGCATCTGGTTTGCTCTTCTGCTCCGGAGGAACCTCCTCCATGTGTTCTAGCTCGAGGTACTCATTGATGACATCTGAGTAGCGTTTCTTCATGTCTGGATCTTTGGCAAATCTCTTTTCTAACTGAATGAGGCGTCTAGTGGCGATTGCCTCAAAATTGCCGCGTTTGCAGCTGGGATCTTCATCGCGAAACGGTAGTTTCACAATGTATCTACCTGTGCTATCACGTTCGGTGGTAGCAGCAAATAGTGATTCACACTTCTTCTCGTCTTCAGTATACTTTTGCTTGGGATCTGTCGCATTGTTGTCAGCCTCGAGCTCCCAGAATTTCTTGAGCAGCTCGTTTTCATCGAATTGAATGTGGTTAACGCTAACTTTTTTGCGATTGTCAACTCCACCTAAGTGAGTTGGCCCGGAAACGATCCACCCGAAAGACGTTCGCTGAGCGATGAGAGCACCCTGTGGAGCTCTGATTAAATCGTTTATGAGTATTTGGCCGTAAATTTCTCCACCAAGGAGCATGTCGATTTTCCCTGGAATATTGAATGTGGAATCTGCTAACTTCACGTCAGACAGCTCGGTCCACGATTCAATGTCGACTTCTTTTCTTGGCCGATTATTTGTTACTTTGCTTACTACATGAGCATACACGTTTAACTTAACGTCAGGTTCTAGGAGCGATGCCAGTGTAACTTTCACTACCCACTTAGAGTTCAAAGATGGACCCTCTTCACCACCTAGTCCCGTGACTGTGCTCTTGCAGGAAACCTTCTGAAGTCCGAGCAGTTGTGCTGCAGACTCCGATATAAAGGAGGTTTCTGAACATTGATCAATTAAACATCTGAGAGTTATACCTGAACCTGTTTTTGACTGAGCTTGAACCAAAGCCGTAGGCAAGAAAACTTGACCACGACTAGTCAAAAAACAAGTTGTTACATCATTGGGCTCATTACACGATGGTGACACAGCTGTTGTTGCGTGTGCAACAATATTGCCTTCAACCGATTGATTGGGTTTGACTTGAGAATCGGTTGAATTAGTGCTTGCTTTTGGGTGCAGTAGAGAATGATGTTTGCGCTTACAAATTCGGCATCTGGTGGATTGGCGACAGGAATATACGTTGTGACCTGAACCTAAGCAATTAAAGCAAAAATTACCGGACTTGATGAAATCACGTCGAGCATCGACATTAATTTTAGCAAAACCTTTGCAATGACACAATTTATGATCCTCTGAACAGTAGGCACAAGAAACGTCAGTAACAAGATGCACATTTGGGTTACTACTAATGTGTGCATTGTATTTCTTTGGAACAAAGCTTGGCTTCGATGATTTCCCGTCAAAACATTCTAATGCCCTAAATCGGGTTTCTAAAAATTCTTGAAGTTGACTGAGTGTGGGCAAATCATCAGAAGACTCGCTAGTTTTAAATTCCCACTGTTTTCTAGACTCGTTGTCTAATTTAAGACAAATGATATGAATCACAATTATGTCCCAAGTAGAAGTGTCGATCCCTAAGTTGTTTAATCCATTTAAACACTCGTTCGTAGTGTCCAGCAACTCTTTGAGCGCACTCGCGGACTCCGTGGTGACGTTTTTCTGACTCATGAAACGTTTGAGCAAGCAGTTTGAAAGATACTTCTTGTTATTAAAGCGCTTTTCCAATTTTTCCCAACATGCGCTGTAATTATCTCCCGTGATTTGTACGTGACGTAAAAGCTGTTCAGCTTCACCGACTAAATATCCTTTCAAGTAGTGCAATTTTTGGACGTCATCTAGATCTTTGTTCTTATGTATAAGCGACGTGAACAAATCTCGAAAGCTAGTCCACTCAGAATAATTCCCTGAAAACGTAGGTATTGAAATTTTTGGTAGTTTAACCATCACCGACTTGCCATGACCAACATCACACTTATTCTCAATAGTTGTAGAAGTAGAACAAGTAGGCTCAGTACTTTTTCCAGGAATTGACACGTTTAGTTTTCTTAAAGCAACCTTAAGATCTGACTTGTAATCCATAAACATTTCTTCTGCACAACTATACATTTCCACAGTTATATACTCGCATAACTCTAGTGCATTGGGATCAGACTCTTGAATCATACGAGTGTGAGTTGATTCAAACTGGGCCCACAAAGACTCTAGGGCTTCTAATCTTGTGGAAATATAGTCAGAGGAGTTAAGTCGTTCTTTTGGTGATTTTTTAAAGTTACTCTTAGCCTTTTCAATTCTCAAGTATAAGTCTTGCTGCACTTTAACTAAAGCCTCCATGATTGAATTTTTCTAAGTTTGGAACTGATGAAAATTTTCTAAGTGTTTGGAACTTAGTAAATTTGGGCCAAATCGGGCGTGGATTCCCCGTCGTTCCACTTTTCCGAAATTATTCTAAGTCCAAAGTTGCTACGAATTTTTCTAAGTCCAAACTTGATGAAATTCTTCTAAGTCCAACTTTATGGAAATTTCACTAAGTTTTTGACAGTTGCACTACGTAATAATTTAATGTACTCACAGTTTTCACTTCAATACGTCACTTAAGTCACACTGCTGCTTCTCACCACTGACGTCACGCTGCGTTGCTAACGTCAACGTCACACGCTGCTCCGGAACATAGGCTCTTCTCGCCTTAACACCGCTGGTAGCATCCACACTACCGTACCGGCGTCCGTCGGTCCGAAGTTCACCGAATCCTCTAAAGCCGAACTATCCGGTTCGAAGGACCATGAACAAAGGGCCCAAAAATCAAAGCACTCACATTTGACATACAATGATGTAATAATCAAACAAGGTACAGATGTTATAAAAAGCTTAAATAGAAGATAGTACCGGCCAGAGGTCATGATTTTAGGATAACTTTTAACACCGCGATGTAGGATATTTGACAGGCGGTACAGCGACATCTAGCAGGTAATTAAGTAACTAAACAGACATTCTTCAACCAAAACTATAAAATGCAAACTACAGTTAGACACCGAGTTACCGGTTTTTACGACTTCTGAGGACGGAAGTTATATAAATACAACTGAATTTCAGTAAAAATTAAATTATATTTATCACAGTAGAACTAAAATTAATTGTTGCACCCGCATCCACATTGTCCAGAAATGGAAACCGACCCGGACGCAGGCACGGTTCCGCTGAAGTCGACCGTGCCGAGCACGGGCACGGAGCCGACGACCACGGTCTGGCCGCTCGCGTCGATGTCGCCGGACACGCCTACCTGCCCGGTGCCCACGCCGCCGTACGACGCGCTCGGCGGCGGCGGCGGCGGCGGCACGGGCGAGCTCTGGCTCGCGCTGTTAATACCGCCGAACCCGCTTTGTGAGCCGAAGGGAAGTTGTGGGAATCCGCAGGTCTGACCTACCACGGACTGTAATAAAAAACAATTATAAATATTTCATTTGGTATTCGACTATTTCGAACATCTCTTTCTTTTCTATCTTTCTTTCAGATAATTTTACATCTTCAAGTATCTAATATCTACTAAATAATGACTTACCTGGATCAAACAAGCTTGTGCGAAGAGGACTAAAACAACGAAGGGAGACATTTTTGTATGTTGTTTAGTTGTTCTACTTAAACAATAATAATCGATGACATACTGGCACTACTTTTATACAAATCAGGCCGATAATTATTACAAATGGGTCAGTGTTGAAAAAATATTGGCAAAGCACGTACTCGTAATAAACAGTTGCTAAAAAAGTTCTTATCTTAGTAGATAACGTATTGATTCCTTAATAATGAAACCTTTTCAATCCGCTTTTAATCGATAATGACAGTAATAGGCGATGCAATTTGAATATCGTTTTATAACTATCAGAATGTGCAATCATCCTTTATGTCTATATAAATTGACCTTGTTATCAGTTACATTGTACAGTAAGTTTTTACCTCGCAAACAACAAAATGGCCTTTAAATTCGCAATTTTCTGCGCATCAGCTTTCTTAGTCCAGGTAATTAACACGCGATCAAATTTATTTTTATGTGCGCATTTCGCAAAATAAACTCGCATGTCTTACCTGCATACAATAATTCTTTAACGATTATATTCACTGCCAAACGATTAACAATACTTTCTCAAACTTTAGTAATAAATTTGGGTTAGTTAGAGGTTAATCAGATTTAAGATAAACGTCACTTCTGAGAAATAACAACCTTTTCAAAGTAACCGCAACAGGATTTTCACCTTTTCCTCATTTGAGTATTGAATTTTGGAGTAATGTAATTCCAATGTAAGGGTGCCGCGTAAAAAACAACTTTGAATTCCCTCAACTAATGCAATGTCTACAGTAAAAACGCGAACAGGTTAAGCACACAATAAAATCTGTATGATCTCTAAATAGAAAATTTGTTGGATAATAAATAAAAGATATCAGCATCTAAGAAATAAATAGTAAAACAAAACTATGTTTTACAGTGTATCGCCGCACAGCCCCAGTCTAGCTGCAGCTGCTACTCTATCTCAATATCCGACAATGGTGGTCCTTTAGCGATCACAAGCATCGGCCCCATCGTGCCCTCAGGCATCGCCATCGCCACCGACCTCGGACTCGCTGGCGACCTGGAGCTGTCCGGCGCGCTGCCGTACCTGAGCGCGGTGGCGTTCGAGGGCCAGTTCAACACCAACGGGTCAGCTCCAGTGCAATACGGTTGCGGGGACGGCGTCGCCATCACGCAAGAAATTGGGAATCCGAGTAGCCTGAATGCTCAGGTCAACTCCGGTGTTAACGTCGGTAGCATGAATAGCTGTGGATATAATAGACGCATATAAGTCTAGATTTAGGTATTATTTTAACCGAACGATACCAAATTTTTCAGAAAGAAAAGAAAGTGGAACATTCATGACCTATGCTCTCGGTAGCTCAATTGGATAGCGATGAGCTGGTATCTCTGAGTCGCGGGTTAGATTTAGGTATTTATTTTACACAAATACATTGTTTTTTTTTTAATTCATTATTTATTTGTCCCTAACACAATTAATATCATACCTAATATATAATTCTTGTCGAGTGGCATTTAATTGAGAACGTCTATTAAGCAAAATTTATAATATCACAGAGTTATGTGAATTATGTCACAAATACGTGACTATATTTTGACAAGATTGATTAAGTGAATCATTAACCCGAATATAAATTTATATATATACATATACATATACATATATATGTGTTACACTACTATACCAGGCCTAGCCGGTCCGGGACGATATGTAAATTATTATAAAAAGCATAAGGTGACCTCCGACCTATCAAACTACAGGGAAAACCGTCCAATAACTGGTCTCCTTATACTAAAAACTAATTCTGTTCACCTATAAACAGAGTTCATTTTAATGGTAAGTTTTCAATTACTGCGGGGCTAAGATGCCAAGCTGATATCCTGATAATTGCTGGATAAGACGATAGTTTGTTGGCACGTTCTGACAATTTGTGATAATTTTAAACAGTTCTGTAAAATGTCTTTGCATTAGGCAGCTGTTACCGACGCGCTGTCCGTGCAACTTGTCAGTTTATCAACTTATAGTAATATCGTATGACATTCGTGGATAACCATCTTAGGCCCGCTGGTCGACCTCCTATAATTGGCCACCTCATATAAAAACTGATTATTTTTATAGGTCAATAGAATTCGTATTTTGTATAAGGTCAGTTACTATCAGGGGCCTTATCATGACGTCTTAACGCGAGTTGACGACCTAAGTTGAGTCGCTTCCATACAACTGAGCCTAAACTAGCAAAGCCCCTGTGGTCTTAGTTATGTGGCAGCGACTAAGTTTAAGCCCTAATCTGAATCGCGTTAAGACGTCATGGTAAGGCTCCTGAGCACAGTTAGGAACCTAAACTGAATCGCCGTAATTAAGACGTCATGGTAAGGCCCCAGGTACGAGTAGCTGGACTTTAAAGGGGCTATCTTGTCGATCTTGTATGGACGTAATAAAAGATGTAAGTATGTGCTGCGAAAATTAATAATAATTCAGTGTCTCAAGTGTCGGGGAGCAAGAAAATAAAAGTTTATTTCGGATAAATTCTTTTATTTAATCCGCTTTACGGGCTTTTTCATCAGTTAAATAATTCATACAATACAACTGAAAGTTAATTTAAAAAAGTAACTAATAGTCGATAAGTCATTGGACGTAGTTAGTGCTCTCATTTGCCACAGCCGCAGCAGCCGGATTTGCCTTGCACACTGGTGATGGCCACGTTGCCGCAGGCGCCGCAGCTGTAGTCCACACAGCCAGATCCGCTGGTGTCGTACTTGCCCGAGAACTCGACGGCGCTCAGGAACGGCAGCTCTCCCTTAACGTCCAAGTCTCCGCTCAAGCTGAGGTCGGAGGAGACGGCTATGCCGGAGGGGGAGATGGGGCCGACGCTGGTGACGAGGAGGTCGCCACCGCTGCTGGGGATGGAGATGGATTGGCTGCTGCCGGAGCTACCATATCCGGACTTGTAAGAACAGCCACACTTGACCACAGAGATGGTCTGTAACACAATAACAGATTTAAGGAATATTGATCGTAATAACGTAACTTATAAGTTTTTAATGAAATCCTCAAGATTAACTTATTTATCTTATGTTTTGTATTATTACGATAATACGACTGAAATGGTGTTTGATGAGGATGTGTGAAAATACAAGGAGAAAGAGTGACAAAACATGTGACGCCTTATGTTTACATTGTTAGGATTAGGAAGTTCCATT
The DNA here is from genome assembly GCA_949128165.1 of Lathronympha strigana. Lineage (NCBI taxonomy): Eukaryota > Metazoa > Arthropoda > Insecta > Lepidoptera > Tortricidae > Lathronympha > Lathronympha strigana. Next base: position 6,107,768 of record OX421926.1, on the reverse strand, counting down.
GACGGCGATTTGAAGTTCTACTTATTTGCAGATGAAACTGCAAATAAGTAAATTGTATTTTGTATTTGTAAATTGAAGACTAAAATAATATTGTAATTACCTGGACCATCAGAAGAGACGCGCAGAGAAGTATAGCTTTGAATGCCATTTTAATGGTTGTTGTTGTAAATGTATTATTTTACAATGATTTTAATAATAATTGTAGCACCTTTTATAGTTCGAGTCTTTCGAAATGAAATTAAGATAATAATAATATGTTTAAGGGACATGATTGTCCACGTATGCAGGAGTGTCCTTTAATTGGTCTCTTCACTAGCTTGATAACAAAAATCGACCACGTGTTAATCATCATTTGTAATGCTATTGTTCTCATTATCGTTATTAGAATTATTTTAATATAAAAGCAGAATTTTGATGTGTACCCTTCAGAGTTTTTTCGACCCTAGAATAAACACCATCACCAATCATGTCTCCTTACACCGTGTTGGTCGTCTGCATCCAGATTTGCCTCATCCAGGTCAGTTTAAATAAATGGTCGTTTTTATTTGTTGGGATACACTAATATTTTTTGCTAAATTGAAAATAGTCATGTGTCTTCTATTCAAAATCGCGAGCTGTTTTAAGGATGACTCACACTAGACCGGGACGGGACGGGACGTGACGGGACGGGACGGAGCGGGACGGGAAAATCTGTAAATTTCTATATAAAGCGTCACGTGAGATCCGAGGGCTCCGAGCTATCACGTGATTCTTTCTATGTATATAAATTGACAGATTTTCCCGTCCCGACCCGTGCTAGTGTGAGTTATTCTTTAATATTAGTACGAGAAAAAAATGTCCTACGATTATTTTTTTTCATTTCGCCACCATTTTTTTGTAGCTTTATGGCAGTAAAGGTAGAAGAAAGTTACATTGAAAGCTAGAAAAACGTATAAAGATTTTAGGTCACTCTTGGATTGAAAGAGTTTACGATTCTTAGTAGATTACGTATATACATATATATTTTAATTTAGCAGAAAATGAGTTTTGGACACTTAAAAATAAAAACGCCTAATAGTACCCCAAGTTATTCATTCTGAGGTGAGTATATTTTGAGCATTTGTTAAACATTTAAATTGATAAGGCCCGCTGAATGTATTTACATTTATGTAGACCTAGAGTTAGCCAAAATCCTGGATAAAAAAAACCTGGTAAGCATAGATAGCTGTGCTTTGAGGTAATTCTGAATTAATTCACTAGCAGTCCAACATAATATGGGCCTCTACAAAAGTTGCAGTTTAGTGAATAGTCCTTCTATTTATATTCTGTACTTAGGTAGGTTTTTGTTCTACTAGTGAAATATCTCCGCTTGCAGCTCTTACGAAACAACCCTTACATTACCAAATTCGCTTAACTAACAATCTTTTTTCCACAAACAGTCCGTGATGAGCCAGCGTGGCTGCTGCGGCTGTGGATCAAGCAGTTATGGCTCCAGCAGCAACTCCGGCTCCTACGGCGGGCAGGGCTGCGGGTCGGTCGGCGCGAGCGGCACCATCGACGCGTGCGGCACCACCTGCGTGACCGGCTCCGTGCCGGTGCTCGGCTCCGTCTGCTTCGACGGCTGCGCGCCCGCCTGCGGCTCCGTCTCCATCTGCGGAAAGTGCGAATGCGGATGCAAGTAAAATCTTCACTTGCGACCCATACTGAGTTTAATATTTCATGTACACGTTAATTACTGACTGCCCGAAATAAAGCTGAAATGATACACAATGATCGCAAATTTACAACTTTTTTTTCTACCTTAAGTAAGGAACCAACCCTTACTCAACCTTTTTTGTTAAAAGGAACCATCGACTTTTTATAGAAAAAAAAACCGGCCAAGTGCGATTCAGACTCGCCCACCGAGGGTTCCGTACATCATAAAAATGATTTTAAATCCCACCCTACCCGCCTTTTTTATCCCTTAGCTTAGGGGATAAATTTCAGAAAACGCTGAATACGGCTTTTTATATATTATCAGAAAGTCTATAAACGAAGTTTCCAAGTCTGCAACCTAAAAAATTATTCACACCTCATATAAACTTTCAACAGCTTTTTTATCCCTTAGGGGATGAATTTCGAAAAACGCTAAATATACTTTTCTTGTATAGTATCAAAGAATCTATAAACGAAGTTTTAAATCTGTAACTTAAAAAAATATTCACATCTCATACTAACTTTCAATTTCTTTTTTGTCCATTGGGGGATAAATTTCAGAAAACGCGGGAAAACGGCTTTTTATATATTATCAGAAAGTCTATAAACGAAGTTTCCAAGTCTGCAACCTAAAAAACCTGGGACAATGTGTCCATCTGCGGGCAGTGCAGATGCGGATGCGGATTTAGGTAATACGCATCCAATAATCTCACTACTGTATAGTGTATACCGATACGTCCATCAAACTGATACACATTTTAATTGACTATTCATTACTGAAATATGTTCGTTTCTTACAATATGTTTCTTTAAATAATGTTGACGTGGGATAAAAATAAATGAAATTAAAGCAACAAACAATCACAACTTATAAGTATATATTATTAAATAAACTGGGATTTAATTCTAAGAACGCCTGCTGCAGCTGTTCATGTTACCAGCGTTAAAACTGGACGAGAGACCAGCATTCACACCACTAGGGTTTCCAACTTCCTGCGTGATGGCGACGCCGTCCCCGCAACCGTATTGCACTGGGGCTGACCCGTTGGTGTTGAACTGGCCCTCGAACGCCACCGCGCTCAGGTACGGCAGCGCGCCGGACAGCTCCAGGTCGCCAGCGAGCCCGAGGTCGGTGGCGACGGCGATGCCGGAGGGCACGATGGGGCCGATGCTTGTAATCGCTAAAGGACCACCATTGTCGGATATTGAGATAGACTGGCAACCGCTGCTAACTAACGGGATGTTTTGTCCGGCTATTGACTGTAACAAAAATATTCAATATTTAACGGATTTTTATTTTACCATTTGAAATCGGCACATCAAACATTATGTAGTTTAATATTTTGATTATTATAGCGTAAAATGATCACGATTCGGTCAATACATTTTATTACGTCTAGCTCAAATAATATCAAGTATTAAAATTGACACGTACAAACTCAAAACAAATATTTTAATCAAAACAAAAGCATGATATTATACAGTGTGTAAGTCTAATAATAACGGGCGATAAATTTAACCAAACATAGAATTCATTATTGTTATCAATAATTAAAACATATTATTAAGTTCCACTTACTTATGACCCCATAATTAATTTTTTTATGAAATTTTCAGCAGCAATGTACTATAAAAAATTTGACACTGACAGTTGTCAACGAATGATTAACGCGAGTGTGTTTGCATTACATTGCAGGCCGAATTATTTTGTATGGATAAAATTTTAATTGCAATTCCATTTAAAAGTTACCTAATTACATTTCTTATGTCCTATACTAAACACCGTTAAGAGGTTCGCCCCTATTAGATTTACACACTGTATAATACGGTGTTATAAGATCATGGGCCTCTATTTACCTGAATGACAAATACTGTCGCGCAGAATGTGACTGATTTGAATGCCATCGTTGTTTGATGAATCAAGCTATTAATTAGTTTAATAATAACCTAATTACCTTTTATATAAACGTACAGCCTATTGAATAACCGTAATAAGTTTCATTAAAACTGATAAGTGACTTTTAATCGATATCGACACAGACAAAAGTAGGTATATGGTGACTAAATTCGTTATGATTGTCCTAATAATAAGCGATAATAACTTTTTTCGCAACGATAAACAATAACTATGCGTGTTTAACTAATGTTTACAACACGCACAATTATCTGTAATATTTATCGGTATGGCAAGTATAAAAGCATTGGTAGATTACGATCAAATCATTCAGGTTATAGACAAGAACAAAACTCATACAAAAATGTCTCCCTTCATTGTCATCGCCCTCTGCTTACAGGCTTGCTTACTCCAGGTAATTATCAACTAATAAAATTCTGAAGTTACAATCATACACGTTTTTCGCTGTCGCCGTAAACGCCTAACACAAATCAGAATATTGAGTACCTATGCTATAAATTTAGCTTGTTATTTATAGCTTTTAATATGTTTGTTTATTTACAGTCAGTGATGAGTCAGTCCTGCGGGTTCCCACAACCCCCTTATGGGTCACAAAGCGGGTTCAGTGGCCTCAGTCAGAGCTCGCCCGCGCCGCCGCCGAGCCCGCCGTGTGCGCAGTACGGCGGCGTGGGCACCGGGCAGGTCGGCGTGTCGGGCGACATCGACGCGAGTGGTCAGACCGTGGTGGTCGGCTCCGTGCCCGTGCTCGGCACGGTCGACTTCAACGGTACGGTGGCCGCGTCCGGATCCGTCTCCATATCCGGACAGTGTGGATGTGGTTGTAACGCTTAAATTAAGTATTTATTAAAAATATAATATAAGACTTTTTACAAAATACATTGTTTTATTTTACTAGGGCAAGGCAGCTTATAATGAGTACGCACCAGTTATTGTCTAAATTTTTGATTGTATTAATTCTTTGGAGTTTGATTTGTGATTTCTCTGTATCTGTTAGTGTATAATATGCCATACGATTAAATAAATTGTATTATTTACCCTTTATAACATTTTCATTAATAAAATAGTTTTTTGACGACCGGTTAGCGTAGTTGGTAGTGACCCTGCCTGCTAAGCCGATGGTTCTGCGTTCGAATCCCGGTAAGGGCATTTATTTGTGTGAAGAACACAGATATTTGTTCCTGAGTCATGGATGTTTTCTATGTATTTGTATATTATATATAATTATATATCTATGTCTAAGTACCCGTATCACAAGCTTTCTTGAGCTTACTGCGGGACTTAGTCAATTTGTGTAAGCATGTCCTATAATATTTATTTAGTTTCCTTTAATATAGGTAAGTACTAAAACTTTAAGGTGATACTGTCTCTGTAAATGTTCTACTACTTCATGTCTCTACAGCTATGGGTATGAAGTTTAAGAAGGTAGGTGTAGTGTATTTCATATGGATATTATTTTAGAGAATATACAAATATAAATACGTGACTTAGTCTACAAAATTATAACATACACTGAACGCCTGAGTGCCCTGAGTCACGTGTTTTATTTACCTACATATTTTAAAACCCATATATAGTGTGTAAGTCTAATACGGGCGATACATTTAACCAAACAGAATTCATTAGTGTTATTAATAATTAAAACATATTTTTAAGTTACACTTAATTATAACCTCCGAATTAATTTTTTTATAAAATTTTCAGCAGCAATGTACTATAAAATATTTGACGCTGACAGTTGTCAACGAATGTTTAACGCGAGTGTGTTTGCATTACATTGCGGGTCAAATTATTTTCTATGGATAAAATTTTAATTGCAATTCCATTTAAAAGTTACCTAATTACATTTCTTATGTCCTATACTAACCACCGTTAAGAGGTTCGCCCGTATTCGATTTACACACTGTAGAATAATCTTTAAGTGGCCAGTCATCAGAACTGGCTACAGACTACTTCTGTTAGAGGATAAAACAAGCAAAAAAAAACTGTATGGAGATAATGTGAATGTTCGATACTGAAATGAAATAAGTTTATTTGCAGAACATTATGTTCATATAAAGATGGTATAGTCAATGATTTGTCCAGGTAATGTCAAGGCCTTATCATATATGGTAGTAGGCATGCAAAAATTTACATTTAAATATCTAAACTATGTCTACATTACCTATTTACATTTATTTACTGTTCCATACCAAGTGTTTTTTTTTTTCAATTATGAAATCTCTCTTATCCGCTACTTAAGTATCCTTCAGGACTATTGTAACACCGTGTGTAAGTAGCCGCGTGGAAGCAAATTATGTTATTTAATACCCCGTAAAGTCCTTCACTGTACAAATACATAAATTGATACTCCTAGTGTTCATACTGCTGGGTAGCTTGCATCTAGTTTAATCTACATATGTATAGTCTATAGAGTGTAATATTCATAGTAATAATTCATAGTAATTGTCAGTTTTAGGGATGACTCACAGTAACGGGACGGAACGGGGCGGGACGGGACGATCTGTCAGTTTCTATAGAAAACGTCACGACGTCAAACGTCCGATCCGATCCGAGATATCACGTGATTCTTTCAATAGAAATTGACAAATCGTCCCGTCCCGTCCCATTCTAGTGTGAGTAATTCTTTACTCTGTATCTCTAGTCGTAGCTACTGATGTGAAGGAATTATAATTTTAACTTTGTAATGGAATAATCGTGTAGCGATGTAGCAAACATAACGTTAGAAACTTTCGATTCTGTTAAATAAAAAAGTTAATTTAGTCTTCCAAATTTTATTACAAAATCTTTTTTAATACAAAACCACCACATTTAAGCAAATAACATATTAAGCTTTGCCGCATCCGCATCCGCACTGTCCGGAGATGGACACGGAGCCGGACGCCGCGACCTTGCCGCCGAAGTCGACGGAGCCGAGCACGGGCACGGAGCCGACGACGGCGGTCTTGCCGCTCGCGTCGATGTTGCCGGACACGCCGACCTGCCCGGTGCCGCTGCCACCGTACGACGACGTGGCGTAGCTGGGCGCGCTCAGAGTGCTCCCAGACTTGCTGTATGAGATTTGACTGCAGCCACACTGCTGGCTGAGAACAGTCTGTAGAGAGAAATATATGTTTACATTTATAGTGTGATGTATTTAACGGACAAGGAGGGGGATTAACCCAGTGATAACATGTGCTGCAAAGGAATTTAAACGTAGGGTCTCGGTATTAATAAATGCGATGTACTTTAAGCATTAAGTGGTGAATTCTCAATATAACTTTTGACTCTAGCACTTGCTGATTAAGAAGTACTTTCTTACGGTAGATATTGCTAATCACTCCCCTAAGGAGCATACAAGAGATATGGTGGAGAATTTCGGGGTCATGGGTGTGGTCTTGGTAGCTCAGCTGGCAGAGCGATGGGCGTGCATCCTAGAGCTGCGGGTGCGAGTCCACTTTTCTTACTAAGACATTACTACGTAGTTAGGTACCTGCTCACATACTGTGCTAAATATGCAAAGTGCAAACATAAACCATATAAATACCTATAAATAATTTTAAAATTCTTATTTAAACTTTCACGATTTTCACACATTATAAATTCACTAAAACGTCGGAGGTTTGTTTTCAAAATCTGTACACGATTAAGCCCCGTTTTAGTAAATTTATAATTTTAAAATTTATTTTATTTAGAACTAATTGGATATGAAAAAATTCAGACAAACGAAGCAAAAACTCTACTTAAAAGTGAGAACATTTTTTCTCAATAACTTTTCATATTCTTAAGAAGGAAATCCTTGAAAATCAAATCAAAATTCGTGCTGTAATTACCTGTAATAATGCAGCCTGGAGGCACAACACAAAGATAGCGAAGCGGGACATTTTAATATGTTTTCTTCTGTTTTTGAAACTAGAATGACTACTCTAGTTTAATAGCCACTTTTATATTAAAGTTGATTGCAAGGAACATGTGGAAATGGGTCATTGATAACGTAAGTGTGTTTCTAGTCTTTCTAAATCCTCGATTCGCCTTAGAAGGTCACGTACTGAGCTAGTTATCACTTTAACTGTTTTTTGCGTAGTTATAAGTATATATTGTATCGTTAGGCAAGAGCTTTAAACAAGGTGTATATAAGCTGATGATAGTGCATCGAAATATCACAATTTTTTGGTGACAAAAAAAGAACCAACAACTAAAACAAAATGGTTTCCAAGACTGTTATCGTCTGCATCTTCGCTATGGTCCAGGTAAGTTTTTGATTTTTTTGTAGCCCACTAGTTGTATCCCACTGCTGGGTAAAGGCCCCCTCTCTGCTCCACCACTCCTCACGGTTTAGTGCATGCAGGAGCCAGTCGCTGCAAAATATGTCCATGCTATCCCACCATCTCCTTTTTGGGCTCTGCCTCGGCCGCCCTGTAGGATCCAATTCCTAGCCAATTTGTAAAATATAAAATGATACATGCCCAATATTGTAATAAAATCACATAATTTTGTTTTAATCACCTCCTTTTCTTGCATATTTTAATTCTTTATTGAATTCTTGTATATAAAGGTATATATTTGTATTTGTATCTAATGAAATCAGCATAATTCTTAAAATTAGCAAATCATGTTAGTTATACGAGTGTGACTCCTATTCGAGGCTCCTGCTTACGGATTCATAATTTACAAAAAAAAAAATACCGCGTCCGTGGCAAAAACACATACGGCCCGCTTAATGAAAAGCAGTCACCGTAGCCTATGTACGCTTGAAACTCCAGGAGTGTCAAGCGCGTTGCTGACCCATTAAAACTGGTTCCTGTTGAGTTGTAGATATAAACTCTGATTAACTGATCATGTTATCTGTCAATGTCAATTGTGATTTCAGGCTATCAGCGGACAGACTTGCTATAAGGGTATCTCATCTGGCTACTCGTCCGGCGGTTGCAAGTCCATCACCATCTCCAACAGCGGCGGCGACTTGCTCATCACCGCACTTGGCCCAATCTCGCCCTCCGGCATCGCCGTCGCCACCGAGCTGGGCCTGTCCGGCGACCTGGACCTGTCCGGTCAGCTGCCGTACCTAAGCGCAGTGGAATTCCAAGGCCAGTTCGATACCGCAGGCTCAGCGCCTGTATCTTACGGCTGTGGGGACTGCATCGCCATCACCCAGGAGATCGGCAACCCGAGTGGCGCCAATGCCAATGTATACTCGGGCTCCTCCAAGGTCAACACCTGCGGTTGCGCTAAATACTAAAATTGAAACATTATTTTATACACGAATAAATAATTTGTATATGTAACAACTTTCCCTTTTTTTAATATTAGTTGTACTGTATTGTTCTGCTTCCTTCAGACAACGGATTTAAAAACAAAGTTTATAATGTTATCTAATTATCAAAGGAGATCATCTATTTTGGGCCCAGGGACTTCCCGGGACGTTTCAGGAATAGTTTTTGTGTTTTGTTAGTTAATAGTTGTAGATATTTGACTGATGGCTTATTCTACGGTGAATTAAGGAAGGAATAAGTATGCAGCTAATGAGGAAATAATCTTGAAACGTGTTTAGCCACTCGTTGGGTAGTCGGGCGTCGTGCCGTCTCATGGCTATTTGTAAAGATGATCAGCTACCACTTAAAAAAAATTAACAAATTAAGTATATAAAATCGTACTCTTGCCAATTAAAAAAAACTGATTTTAGGCCCAGTAAGAAAGAACTGCCATTAATAAAACTTTGTATAATAAGTAGTTATTAACTAGACATAATATTATACATCAATGAAACAGAAATTAGAAATCCATAAATAAAAACAATCTATTTATATGGTTTATGACACTCTAATTTCTAACCAATTTGCTGCGAAACAATCCGGCGTTTAGAAATTTGTTTGACGATATTTCGATTATCATTCGTGATCGAATCTTCGGGAAATTTGTCAGGTTAGATGATATAAATAAAAAAAATAAGTTTGATGAGACAAATTGGTCACGGGCTGGTCGAGCTATAGGGGTCGTGAGTTCAAGTTCGGAGCGAACCACTGGTTAAGATTTAGTGCTCTCTATTACCTAAGATACAGTATGTGAACTAAAATATATTTGACTTCAAAAGGTAGGTACTAAATCCAATTTGATTCGAAGCAAAACTTGATTATCAATGGCAATTAAATGCACATGGTGATTATTTTTAGACAGACTTTTTTCGTAATTTAGTTGATTTTCGCTCGACTTGTTTCGTTCTTTACGAAGAATGTCATCAGGAGTGACCACCCGCGACAGAGCTAAGTCGTACGTCAATATTGTTTAATATGTTCGAGTTTCACGAGAGTTTTATAGTTAATATTTTTTTCAGTAAATAAAAACAAAAAAAATATACAGGTTTCTTAATTTATATTTAAAATTAATCGTTTATAAGTAAAGTGCCTTTTGTTAAAACATCGGTAGCTTATTTGCTAGCACCGTACTTAAAGAAAAAACTTACTTAAAAAATTTTCGTGGTCTGACTCGATAAGGATTAAATTTATACGTATATACGAGTGGTAAAAAAATGGGGAAGGCTACGTACTTATAATGATTTCTGTCTTAAATAAATTAAAATTATTAAAGATAGAAACTAAATATAAAAAACAAACACACATGATTGCTTCGCAGTTTATTTCAAAAACTTGTCATTTGTTTTCGTTTCTTGCCTGAAATTTAAGCTTTGCAACCACACCCGCACTGTCCGCAGATGGACACGGAGCCGGACGCGGGCACCTTGCCGCCGAACTCGACGGAGCCGAGCACGGGCACGGAGCCGACCACGCAGGTGTTGCCGCACGCGTCGATGGTGCCGGACACTCCGACCTGGCCGGTGCCCGCGCCGCCGTAGCTGCCGCTGTTGCTGGAGCTGCTAGAATAGCTGGATGATGCTATTCCACTCTTGCCGTAAGAGATTTGATTGCAGCCGCATTTCTGGCTTAGCACGGCCTGTCAGAGAAAAATAAACAATAACATATTAATGTTTACGTAAAGTACACTGTAAGCATAAATGTATTTGGCTTAGTTAACAATAAGTTCTTAGTCATGATGACATGACAGTATAATACCTTCCATAATGCCAAATTCTCAGATTTCGCATTTCTGTTATATTTACTATGCAGACTGTTATATTTATGTAAAACATAAATCGACCTAGTCCCACAGTATGCTCAACAAGGCTTTTATTGTGTGTACTAGACATCAATATATAATACATAGGTGCCTACAGAGATTTAATGATAAAAGAAATATTTAAAATACATAAAATCCACAAACAATAAAAATTTAAACTATCTTATAATTATAAATAAAAAGCTGGCTCCAGCTCGGTGCCTTGTGGCATAGTGCCAAGGAGGCTGGCGGCATTGCCGCGCTGGACGGCAATACCAAGGCGTTGCGCTAGGTACGCGCCAGCCCTCCTATCGCCAGTCGCTTCTACGAGACGCTTCGCTATGCCCTTATAAATGATGTGGGCGCCAGGTCCCCACGGTCCAAGCGTTTCCACCCCAAAAGGCTCAAACATGCAGCCAGAATCAATGGCTGCATATTTGCGCCGCTTGAGGTGTTCAGCCGAGTTGGAGGCAGCACCAGCTCTGTTTGAAGTCCCTGGAAGATGGGACGGCGCAAGGGTATCCACGCATGTGGCATCCCAGACTAAAGGCCGTCCAAGCTTCCAGGGGACGAGGGTCATGCCATCCGGCTTTTTGCCGTCCTGGCGCGCTAATTCAGATGGTTCCAAAACCGCCGGTGCTCCAGCCGTCACGAGAGCCCGACGAAGTATATCATTCAGACTTTCGTGACGTGATATACGGCCGACACTTTTGGAACATGATAGACCGTGGAGACCAAATCTTGTTACATAAGCCCCACCCTGGCATCGATGAACACACATGCAACACCCAAGCGCAAACACAAGGCAATTATATATTAATAATATACAAAAAACAAAAATATCATTATATCATCGGTACTTATGATCAAACTTTGGTGGTGCTTCCACATTGGACTTATAAAATGCAATACTATCCCTGTCACATCACGCCATACATTTGAAATCTCACGACGGAGCACCGACGTTACTAACTTAACACCGCAGAAAAAGAACCACAGTAATAAAAGTGTTCCGGAAAAGGCAACCCTTTCCCATTTTGGTGACTAGAAAACGCTCCAAACTCGTATCCAACTTAAGTTTTTAATTATTACTCATGTTACAAAAATTTACCTGGATCAGGACAACCTGCACGCACAACAAAAGAACCACGAAACGAGACATTTTTAATGTGATTACTTCGGTAAAGAAGTCAGAATGGTCACTTTAGCTTCATTGCCACTTTTATACTGACAACTGCAAGGAAAATGTGGAAATGGGTCAAAGATAACCCACATGGGCTTTCAGTCTTGTTAAACACGTGTTCCGCTCTAATCAATCACGTAGACAGGCTATCATTAATGGTTTTTGCGTAGTAATTCGCGTATCAACTATTGTGAAGCAATTGTTATATAGGTCGGGTATAAAAGCAGATGGTACAATTGAAAAGTTTATTCTGTTTTGTTTCCAAGACATAACCACTTCTACTAAAATGATGTCCAAGATCGCCATCATCTGCTTCTTCGCCTTCGTGGGTCAGGTATGTAACGTTTTTATATAACTTTAACTTTACCTGTAGTTTAGATTTTTTCTAATCGCTTTTTTTTTACTTTATTACACTCAAGTAAAAGTACAAACAACGGACTTGGTGCCTTTTGGCATTCTCTACCAGCTAACGACAGGGCCAAACAGAGAGTTTCCAAAGAGAACCACTTATAGAATAGGCGAGAGCCTAAAAGAGGAAAATAGAATGAACGAACGAAAGAAGTGGTTCGTGGTATAGGTACCCTCTGGAATTTAAAACTCGAATGGAATTTGACGGGAATTATTTATCTTCGTAATTGTTAATGTCAATTCCAATTACAGGCTATCAGTGGACCGACTTACTACAAGGCTGGAAGCTCTAGCTACTCCTCATCCAGCGACTGCAAGTCCATCGTCATCTCCAACAGCGGCGGCGAGCTGCTCATCACCGCCATCGGCCCCATCGTGCCCTCCGGCATCGCCGTCGCCACCGAGCTGGGCCTGTCCGGCGACCTGGACCTGTCGGGTGCGCTGCCGTACCTGAGCGCGGTGGAGTTCAAAGGCGACTTTGAAACCAAAGGCTCGGCGCCTGTGTCGTACGGCTGCGGGGACTGCGTCGCCATCACCCAGGAGCTTGGCAACCTGAGCGGTAACAACGCCAACATCAAGTCAGGATCGTCTAAAATCTACAGCTGCGGGTGTGCTTAAACTAAACAAACAAATGCAAAGCTGTCTGTTATAAAGGAATAAAAGATTTATCCATGAAGAACATTCTTAGTGTATTATTTTGAGAATACAATACAATAACTCTTTATTGCACCTCAAAACAACAAAAATAACACAAACTGGTATAGATACCATACCACCACCATACCATACTGGTGGTGGTAGGAGAATACTATGCTTCAGGCAAATTATTTTTTATTTATATTATTTCATCGTCCTAATTAGGGGAGACCTGGGAGAGTTGTGACATAGGAGAATTGTGACAGACGCGATTTCTACCTACCTATTATAGTTAGCGTACTGGAACTGGAAGCAACGCTCGTGTGTTGCTTTACGCAAACGAGAAGCCATTGCGTAATTATTACGTCTGCGTGCAAAAAATTTAAAATAAATGTTGATTTATCTTATACCATATCTTAATACGTATGCCTTGTTGCATTATTTCGTCTAAAGTTGTGAATTTTTTCTCATTCAGGTCTCAAAGTCTTACATTTATTATTTAAATAGGTTAGTTAAAAAAAACTTAGTTCCATGTAAGTGCCACATAAATATAATCGCCATCGATTACTGAATTAGAAAAATTGGTTCCTGATTACCGATTAAATTTTATTATTTAATCGGTTAACGATTAACGATTTAATCGGTAATCAGGAACCAATTTTTCTAATTCAGTAATCGATGGCGATTATATGTATGTGGCACTTACATGGAACTAAGTTTTTTTTAACTAACCTATTTTAATAAATAATAATAAATAAATAAAATTGTTTATTTCCAGAAATAAATTTTAACAAATTTACAAATTTAGCGGACGTCCACACTAGGCAATGCCTGTCACGTGAATGAAAAAGGTAACATTAAATTTTAATTGAAATTTATTGTCACCCTACCAGCGGCGTAGTTTAAAGAGTTTAAAACCTCTTTGGCAAGAAAGCCATGGCTAAAAAAACTAATTTTGGGAACAATTTATTTACGTCTGGTCTGTCAATTTTCCCGCCATCGCGATGGCACTTGACGTACACAAATTCCTTTTAATAAAAGTAGGGTGTCCATGTGCCTAGTGGTTTTTAATTTTAATGATAATATCATTTAGTGTTATTAATTAGATGGTCAAGTAAATTCCGCGAGATCTCACATATTGAATGCTATTTAGGTTAACAATTAATATTTTTGAACTCCTGATTACCGATTAAATTTCACCGTGTATCTTACCACTGTGGTAGGTGAGTTCTGATAATGGGAGTGGTCTCAATTTAGGTGTTTTTTTCGATAACCATAATACTTTTATTGATTTTGGTGACTGTTTTGAGAAGAGATAGGTTATAATGGTGCTACATTATTTAACAAAGATTATAATCGTGGAAAGTTTCTTCAGCGAGATATTAAATAAAAATGGTCAGAACTCTCCTAGGTCTCCTCTAAGTACAGTCAGCTGCAGAGATTTTGGACTTGAATTGCTTTACATATAATTTAATTTAATTTATTGATAAAAACGTTTACATGACATTACAGTATATACAACCAATGCGTCAAGTATCTTAAAATAATAATAACTCCCACGGCTGATTCGGCCACGGTGACTGCTGTCAACTTCGTTGCTGTCCTTGGTGTGCTCGCATGTGGCTAACGTAGCCAATCTTATTGGTAAACGAACGCAAACATTGAGAGCATACAAGCACACCAATAACGTAATTGTAAAATATTGCCGCAGGTGGTCGGGACTTCAACTCGTCACGTTTGGTATCGAGCTCTAAGCGCCGCCGAGACTCAAAGTCTTTTACGTTATTATTTAATCCAGTCCGCCATTCCGTCCGTACGGCAGCCTGTCTCTCCCATTGTGAAGGCTCTATGGAGCACTTTTGCATGTGCCGCTTAAGCACATCTTTATATCTGAGGAACTGGCCGCCCTGTTTGCGCTTGCCCTTCTCAAGTTCGGAATAAAAGATGCGCTTAGCGACACGCTAGTCGTTCATCCGCGACACGTGACCGCACCACCGTAGCTGGTGTCGCATGAGGTATACCTCGATCCCAGCCACATTTGCTCTACGCAGAACTTCAGTATTCCGAACACGATCAGACCATCGGATCTTTAAGATCTTGCGTAGGCACCTGAGATGGAACCGATCCAGCATGCGAAAATGGCGGTGATAAACGGTCCACGTTTCATCGGAGTAATGGAGGTTAGGGAGCACGACTGCCACGTACACGAATATTTTGGTAGCCAGTTTTAGGTCATGTGATTCGAAGACCTTGTCATCTAGCTTACCAAATGCAGCAGCCGCAGCCCTAATCCTGCTATTAAGTAGTTTCCGCGTCAAGGTCGCACTTAGATGTAATCATACTCCCCAGGTAGCGGAACTTATCGATCTGCTTCAGCTGATCCTCGCCGAGTCTTACGGTCTGACCGTAAGACTTGCTTTACATATATCCATAAGCTGACCTTACATATCAAAACAGTATGTGTTTGTTTTAAGTAAAAGGTGCCACTTCGTCAGTTGCTGACAAAGTTAATTTCAAACGATTTTAATGGCATTTGCACCTTATCAGCAACCTATAAAGTGATACCTTTTATTAAATACAATCATATACTAAAAAGCGACTCATCCTTTTGTTATCCTTACTCTAAGTAAGTCCTGAAACGCTTAAGATATTTTACCTTAGTTTTGTTTTCTTAGTTTTTTTAGTAAGCCACTATTTATACGAGATAATAACGAAAATGAAGCAAATAACAATCATTACAGAGAGACATTAAAGGACTATGTTAGAATTTAGGACGGATTAAAGAAAATCAATGTTCTACGGGGAATGTTTATGAAATGTTGTTTTTTCTCTGACGCATTACATGTTCCCTTTCTGTGTTGTTAAACTGGAGTAGAGCTGGAGCTGAGCGTGCCCGAACAACTCAGCAATGTCCGTCTGACATTAGTGCGACTAATGCCCCTCAATTTGACAAAAGCTCCAACAGTGCATACAGTGTTGAATTTGGGCAACATAATGTCAGAAATTAATTACCCCTATTTATTGAGAAAGGAAAATACCACTTGTATTGTTATGTCTGTACGATACATCTAACACATAACATTCAGTGAAACCCGCCTAGGGCTTGTAGGGAATTATTATTTAGTCAGTCAATTTCCACTGCTTGAATACAAAATAATTTTACCCTGTATAATGCAGCTACTACTATTATACCTAATGTGTCGAATCATGAACTTAATTTTTTTTTTGTTTAATTAGTTGAAGTACGGAATTACAAGTAAAGATGGTTAAACAAACAAAAGAAACATAAGACTGCCTCGTCATTATTATTTATTTCTAAACAAATCTCATTTGGCCGTATTAAGCTGAAAATTAAGCTTTGCAACCGCACCCGCACTGTCCGGAGATGGATACGGAGCCGCACGCGGGCACCTTCCCGCCGAACTCGACGGAGCCGAGCACGGGCACGGAGCCGACGACGGCGGTCTTGCCGCTCGCGCCGATGGTGCCGGACACGCCGACCTGGCCAGTGCCCGCGCCGCCGTAGCTGCCGCTGTTGCTGGAGCTGCTAGAATAGCTGGATGATGCTATTCCACTCTTGCCGTAAGAGATTTGATTGCAGCCGCTCTTGCTGTAAGAGATTTGATTACAGCCGCATTGCTGGCTTAGCACGGCCTGTCAGAGAAAAAAAAGAATAATAATAATATTAATGTGTTTGTTATTTACCGAAACACTGTACTCGGAAATGTATTTGTCTTAGTCAACGATAAATTCTTATTGATATCGACAAGTAGGTGTGATTAAAGAAACTCAAATTGTTTATTAAAGCAACTCTATTTATTACCTGTCGTTCTAGACTTTATGATACGGCAAAATTCACAAGAAACGATTGTGAAAAAGCCCTTTTTTTTCTTGCTTCTAAAAAGTTACAACATTAGATTTGTAATTTTATACTATTTCTGCCACTCCGTGATACGTATACGTCGTGTACGACGTAATTAAACTGACTTACTTAAAATCCTGCATTCAGACGATGAAAAAGAACCCTAAAATACTTCATAAAATATTTCGGAAAAGGCAACCCCTTCACATTTCGGAGACCATAAAACATCATTATACTGTTTATGGGCATCCTCCGAACATGTACTACCTAGCTTAGTGACTTACTTATTACTCATATTATAAATATTTACCTGGATCAGGACAACCTGCACGCACAACACGAGGACCACGAAACGAGACATGTTGAAGTTGATTACTTCGGTAAAGAAGTCAGAATGGTCACTTTAGCTTCATTGCCACTTTTATACTGACAACTGCAAGAGAAATGTGGAAATGGGTCAAAGATAACCCACATGGGCTTTCAGTCTTATTAAACACGTGTTTCGTTCTAATCAGTCACGTACACAGGCTATCATGAATGGTTTTTGCGTAGTTATTCGCGTATCAACTATTGTGAAGCAATTGTTATATAGGTCGGGTATAAAAGCTGATGGTACAATTAAAAAGTTTATTCTGTTTTGTTTCCAAGACATAACCACTTCTACTAAAATGATTTCCAAGGTCGCCATCATCTGCTTCTGCGCCTTCTTGGGTCAGGTATGTAACATTTTTATATAACTTTAACTTTGACCTTTTTTCCATTCGCTTTTTTTCTTATTTTGTAACGTTGATATATATTTTTCTAAGCCAATAAGCTAGAGCTAATAATAATTTAGAAAGAAAAGAGCATAATCGATAGTAGTACTGAATTTAGTCCTGGTAAGCCGATATCAATTGCTTTGTGGAAGCCATATAGCCATGCCCTACCGTCTTGAATAAAGAGCCTACCACGAACAACTTATTTATTTTTTGTTTTAAACTTTATTGCACTTAAGTAAAAGTACAAACAACGGACTTAGTGCCTTTTGGAATTCTCAACCAGCTAACCACAGGGCCAAACAGAGCGGGCCAAAGACAACCACTTCGTTCGCTCGTTCATCTACTTTGGCTATTTGTCGATCCAATATGCGAGATCCAAAAAAAAGGAAAATAGACGAAAAAAACCACTCAGTTCGTGATATGCCTTCTGAAATTGAAAACTCGAGTGGAATTTAACGGGAATTATTTATCTTCGTAATTGTTAATATGAATTCCAATTACAGGCTATCAGTGGACCGACTTACTACAAGGCTGGAAGCTCTGGCTACTCCTCATCCAGCGACTGCAAGTCCATCACCATCTCCAACAGTGGTGGCGAGCTGCTTATCACCGCCATCGGCCCTATCTCGCCCTCCGGCATCGCCGTCGCCACCGAGCTGGGCCTGTCCGGCGACCTGGACCTGTCGGGTGCGCTGCCGTACCTGAGCGCGGTGGAGTTCAAGGGCGAGTTTGATACCAAAGGCTCGGCGCCTGTGTCGTACGGCTGCGGGGACTGCGTCGCCATCACCCAGGAGCTTGGCAACCTGAGCGGTAACAACGCCAACATCAAGTCAGGATCGTCTAAAATCTATAGCTGCGGGTGTGCTTAAACTTAACAAACAAATGCAAAACTGTCTGTTATAAAGGAATAAAAGATTTATCCATGAAGAATTCTTAGTGTATTATTTTGAAAATAATATGCTTCAGACATATTATTTTTTATTTATATTATTTAATCGTCCTAATAAGGGGGAACCTGGGAGTGTTGTGACATAGGAGAATTGTGACAGACGCGATTTCTACCTACCTATTATAGTTAGGGTACTGTAAGCAACGCTCGTGTGTTGCTTTACGCAAACGGGAAGCCATTGCGTAATTATTACGTCTGCGTGCAAAAAATGTAAAATAAATGTTGATTTATCTTATACCTCATCTTAATACATATGCCTTGTCTTGTTGCATTATTTCGCCAAAAGTTGTGAATTGTTTCTCATTCAGGACTCAAAGCCTTACATTTATTTTTAATATTTGCAACGTGATTAGAAAATGTCATAATTTTGATCACCTAGAAGGCTGTGACAAACTCTCCTATTTTATCATCATATAAATAAGGCTAGTCACACCTAGATTGTACTGAAATCGAGTAGCAAAACCTACATCAGATTATATTAAGAATTTTGACTGAATATATTTTGTATAATATTGATCCCGAAACGATGCTATAATTAACTATACGAGATAAATTACTTGTTATGGGAATTTAATATTGTTTTTGCTGGTACTAAATGTACTGCAACGATTATTTTTTTTTTACAAAAATCATGATTTACATTTAATAACACTCATAATATATATAAATAGTTTTATTTAAAGCTGTCACAACTAACCTCGGTACCTGTCATTACTTACCACTGTGGTAGGTGAGTTCTAATAGAGGGAGTGGTCTTATTTTTTGTTTGTCGAAACCCTTAATAATTTTATTGATTTTGGTGACTGCTTTGAGAAGGGATAGCTTATAATGGTGCTACATTATTTAACATAGATTATAATAGGGGAAAGTTTCTTCAGCGAGATATGCCCGTTTAATTAAAAATGGTCAGAATTCTCCCAGGTCTCCCTTAAGTACAGTCAGCTGCAGAGATTTTGACAGCTGACCTTCGTCGGTTGCTAAAAAGGTTAATTTCAAGTAATTTTTATGGCATTTGCACCTTATCAGCAACCTACAAAGTAGTACCTTTTATTATCATATACTAAGCGACTAGTCTTTTTGTTATCCTTACCCCGCATAAAAGGTATTATAACTCATTCGGAATTCCTGAAAACGTTAAGGTATTTATTATACGTCAGCTTTGTTTTCTTAGTTATTTTAAGTCGGCCCCAATTTATACGAGACAATAATGGAAATGACGCAATTAACATTCATTACAGAGAGATATTTTAGGACTATGTTAGAATTTAGGACGGAATAAAGAAAATAAATTTTCTACGGGGAATGTTTATGAAATGTTGTTTATCTCTGACGCATTACCTATTATACCTAATATGTCGTAATATGTCGTACAACTTTTTTTTTTGTTTAATTATTACCTAGTTGAAGTACGGAATTACACGTAAAGATCGTGAAACAAACAAAATAAACATAGGACTGCGTCGTCATCATTATTTATTTTAATACAAATCTCAGTTTGTCGTATTATTTTTCTCTGCCTGAAAATTAAGCTTTGCAACCGCACCCGCACTGTCCGGAGATGGACACGGAGCCGCACGCGGGCACCTTGCCGCCGAACTCGACGGAGCCGAGCACGGGCACGGAGCCGACCACGCAGGTGTTGCCGCACGCGTCGATGGTGCCGGACACTCCGACCTGGCCGGTGCCCGCGCCGCCGTAGCTGCCGCTGTTGCTGGAGCTGCTAGAATAGCTGGATGATGCTATTCCACCCTTGCTGTAAGAGATTTGATTGCAGCCGCATTTCTGGCTTAGCACGGCCTGTCAGAGAAAAATAAAAGAAAAATAATTATATGAATGCGTTTGTTATTTACCAATACACTGTATGCAGAAATGTATTCTATTCTAGTCTTAGTCAACAATAAATTCTTAGTTATATCGACAAGTAGGTAAGATTAAGGAAACTCAAATTGTTTATTAAATAAAAATAAAAGTTTTATTTCAGGCATTGTAGGTACACCCATATAATTATTAAGGGTTTACATAAAAAAAAACACGAAAAACTAAAATACACTTCAGGATAAAATAAAATAAAACAGTAAAAATAGTCAGGTAATATGATTACCTACAATTAAAGGAACTCTTTTTATTAACCGTTGGTCTAGACTTTATGATATGGCAAACGATGAACAAGTTAATCCCTTTTGCATGGCGGCTCGGATCCTTTGACTTAGTCGGGAGGGTGTAATGTGGTCTAGTTTTCCCATTCCGGAGACCATAAAAAATGATTATTTATACTTGAAAGAAATAGAATGGGCACCCTCCAAACTTGAACCTAGCTTATTGAATACTTATTACTCATGTTACAAATATTTACCTGGATCAGGACAACCTGCACGCACAACACGAGGACCACGAAACGAGACATGTTGAAGGTGATTACTTCGGTAAAGAAGTCAGAATGGTCACTTTAGCTTCATTGCCACTTTTATACTGACAACTGCAAGGAAAATGTGGAAATGGGTCAAAGATAACCCACATAGGCTTTCAGTCTTGTTAAACACGTGTTCCGCTCTAATCAATCACGTACACAGGCTATCATGAATGGTTTTTGCGTAGTTTTTCGCGTATCAACTATTGTGATTGTGAAGCAATTGTTATATAGGTCGGGTATAAAAGCTGATGGTACAATTGAAAAAAATATTCTGTTTTGTTTCCAAGATATAACCACTTCTACTAAAATGATTTCCAAGATCGCCATCATCTGTTTCTTTGCCTTCGTGAGTCAGGTATGTAACTATGATTATTGATTATGTAACTTTAACGATACAATTATATTTTTACGAACTATACTTTCTACCATGTATCAAGTTTTTTTTCCTATTTAAGTATATATGAACGTCTAAATAGGTTTTTGTTTTTGTAGGCCAAAATGTTGGTAGCTTGTACCTTTTCGTACATATTTGAATTAGTTATACGTCTTCTGGTACCGACTACTGCCTGAGTAGCCAAGATGCCAATAGCTCACGCTCTGTAGCGTTTCCTATAGTTATCTCTCTGTGTCACTCTTCCTTATAAGTGCGACAATTGCGTTTCGTTCGCGAGTGAGCGATAGCGATTGGCATCTTGGCTACGCACGCTGATTAATTACTGATTTAGTACTCACTACCATACTACCGATTGGTGCTTTTTTGATATTTGTATGCTTTAGCTTGTATAAATTGCTTTGTGGAAGCCATACCCGACCGACTTAAACAGAAAGCTAACCATAACCCACTTCGTTTGCTCGTCCGTCTATGTGCCTCTTTGTCGATCGGATATGCAAGAGAAATAGAGAGGGTAATAGAACAGTTTAATAAAGTAGTTCGTAGTAGGCCCTCTGGAATTCTAAACTGGAATGGAACTCGGTAATTTATAGGAATTATTTATCTTTGTAATGGTCAATGTTAACTCCAATTACAGGCTATCAGTGGTCCGATCTACAAGGCCGGTAGCTCTTCTGGCTACTCCTCATCGTCTGGCGGTTGCAAGTCCATCACCATCTCCAACAGCGGTGGCGAGCTGCTCATCAGCGCCATCGGCCCTATCTCGCCCTCCGGCATCGCCGTCGCCACCGAGCTGGGCCTGTCTGGCGACCTGGACCTGTCCGGTGCGCTGCCGTACCTGAGCGCGGTGGAGTTCAAGGGCGAGTTTGATACCAAAGGCTCGGCGCCTGTGTCGTACGGCTGCGGGGACTGCGTCGCCATCACCCAGGAGCTTGGCAACCTGAGCGGTAACAACGCCAACATCAAGTCAGGCTCGTCTAAAATCTATAGCTGTGGTTGCGCTTAACTTTGATAAATATAAAATCAACTTCAACAAAATTTTCTTAAATTTACGCAGGATGGTAAAACACAATTGCTATTTTGTACAAATAAAGAATTTGCTTATGTAAAGATTTCTTCCATTATTTTGTTCTAAATAATAATAAGCGTATTTTACGAGTATTAGACTCAGTAATTTTGGTAAGAGCGTGTAAAGGATGACTCACACTAGGACAGGACGGGACGGGACGGGACGGGGTGTGGCGGGACGGGACGGGACAAGACGGATTATGTTGCTTTATAATAGGCATGAATAAGATGGGGAATCGGATGAGGGGTGATTTGTGGACTAAAGGGTGACTCACACTAGAACGGGACGTATATCACGTAATTCTTTCTATAGAAATTGAAAGATCTGCCCGGCCTGCAGTTTCATCCGCCCGCTTGTAACCTAAGCGATCGCGCACTATGCGGTTTCAGAGGAATTTCCTCCCGCGAACGCTCCGGTTGTGTTGCTCCGGGTGTGCCAAGGTTTTCCTAAAGGTTAATTGAAAATACTACAGGACGGGGTTCTTCAAAAAAAGGAGCGTAGACTTATTTAATGGGTCGGCAACGCGCATGTGACTCCCCTGGATTTGCAGGCGTTCATAAGCTACGGTTACTGCTGTCCATTAGGTAGATCGTACGCTTGTTTGTCACCGATGTGGTTAAAAAAAATACAACAGCGACATACTCAATTTATCAAAGAAATTTACGATTGCATGAAACTGCAATGTTGCACAAATGGTGTTAATAAACATTTAAGGATGACTCACACTAGCACGGGACGGGACGAGACGGGATGGGACGGGGCGGGACGGGAAAATCTGTCAATTTCTATAGAAAGAATCACGTGATAGCTCGGAGTCCTCGGATTTCACGTGACGCTTTCTATGGAAATTGACAGATTTTTCCCGTCCCGCCCCGTCCCGTCCCGTTCGAGTGTGAGTCATCCTTTATCCGTTTTAAATAGTTTCATTCCAATTAATACTAATGGCGGACATGACAATACTGCCTACATACATAATATCTGACTAAGCCCAACTTGTTTTCCAAAACTGAGTTATCAGCGTTTATGACGAACCATAGTGGAAAGAAAGAAGGCGAAGCTGTCCCGTGGTATCGCCCATTGGCGACAACGTTACTGACAGCAAGCTCATTCATTTGCACATGCTATAATCATATACTTCTTTCTTAGCCCCACAAACAGTGGTGTCTTCAATGGCGTCATAACTTTCTAATTACTCACTGAACTAGTGTGTTTACCTCGGGTGAAATTTATTATATCCATCTCGGACTAAAACACCCCGACTGAAATGGGTGGATTTTTCCACATTATTAAATCAATAAATCTATTTAGAATGTTTTTTTTAAGATTTTGCTCAACTTTTTGAGTAAGTAACAAGAATTATGTTAGTTTTCTAGCATATTACGGAAGATAATTTCAAATGGAATGGAATGTTGGAAGCTGCTGTTTTGCGAATTTACTCAAAGGAGGAATAATACTGAGACTGTTTGATAATCTAAATGATATCACGACTCATTTTTCAAGAAATATATACGTATAGAGATGTGCTCCCAGTAAATTTCAGAACACATTAGGGGGACATTTACCAGTTGGGAATTTTTCCCATACTGTGTTGAGAAATTTACAAGTAACGGCACATCACTATAGGTATATACATTTGTTGAACATTTTTCGTCTAAGGAAAAATTGAAACACTTTTTTCTACTTTAATGTATTTTGTTTGAATAAATGTACCTTTAGCTAAATCAAATAAAAAAAAATCCAAGACTAACACACATATTTGGGTATGTATAAAATACCACCACGTTCTTACCACGGTTTTGTTGTATGAATGGATTGCCATAAGAATCTACCCTCTTTCTTGTTCATTTATGTTTACCACTTAAACTTAAACAAACACACTGCTTAGTTTCCAGTTTTAACTTGTAAACTTTCTCATTTAATACAATTGTATAGCACGAATCAAATCATTTATTTTTCTAAAAATGTTTTGATTCATGCTTTCTTGTTTGCCCCCGGTGAGCAAGGCTGGAATCGAACCAGCGACATCCTGAAGGCCTAGTATAAAAGTTGTACGACATTAACTCCTCGACCGCGTTAGGGTATCGAGGGGTCAAAATATGAAAGTTGCCGGATGATTTAAATAAACGGCAAACATAATTTGAACTCCCGATACGCTAACGCGGTCGAGGAGTTAGTGTCGTACAATTTTTATACTAGGCCTTCTGCTTACGCGGCAGACGCCCGAACCACTGTGCTACCTGATCACGGCCTCCGTGTTTCACCTTGTTTCTTTCCACTGTGTTACGAACCTTTTTTGTAGGCATCTACACGTGTTTATACTTGTGACATAACGAACTAGTAATGATTGTTATTATTTTAAATACGTATTTATGTTACTGCCCAGTTATACGTTTTGGTTAAAGTACCTACTTACGTAATCCGCCTGTATGTCACCTTGTCTGCCTGTATAGATTGATTAGAACATATTCTAGTTTAATTCATCTCGTATTAAATTGTTACGTAAACGATTCGTGCAAAAGAATGCACAAATAGCGACTTGCATGCGCAAACCGTTTGCGCAAACATTGACGCAAAAACTGTATAGCATCTACACGATAGCTACTTATTTGAACAAACCGCATTAGCGTTTTGTGCAAGACGTATGCTGTTTTGCCGTCTCATTTGTGAAAATCTAGTTTGTCCATTTGGGGTATAAACCGTTTTGCTGTTTCAACGCACATGCTTGCTTGTGCAATTTGGAATTTGCGTAAGTATGATTAAGGGTGTAGCAATAATCCCTAAGCTAAGGTATTCCTTCAATATCCATTTTTGGGTTCCGTACCGAAATAGTAATAAAGGAACCCTCATGATGTCACTCTGTCTGTCTGTCACATCGTTTAATATCTCGGGAACTAACTAGAGATATCGATGTGAAATTTGGAATACCTAATGAAGGGAAAAATAGTATTTTTTTACACAACGTTAATATTAACGTAAAGGATGACTTACACCAAAACGGGACTTGACGGGGCGGGACGGCACGATCGATAATCACGTGATAGCTTGGAGCCCTCGGGTGCCACGTGCCGTTTTCTATATAAACTGGCTGATCGGCCCGTCCCGCGCCTTCAAGTCCCGTTTTACTGTGAGCCATCCCTGAATATTACTTTAAAATTAAAGCTTTGTCCTTTTAAATAAAGTAAAAAAAAATATGTAAGGAATTATCAACGTGAAACAAACTCACATACTAACTCCAAGCCACCATATCCCTCACAAGCGCATTAGGGGCGCCCAGAAACGTCCACCGTAAGAAGGTTGACGAAGCGATGGGCATGTGTCCCAATGTCGCTAGTTCGTGTCTCGCCGGGGCCATAAGTTTCGCAGACGTCTGTGATTAAACAATTAAAAAAAAATCTGTTAATTCCAGCGTGCGTAGCCAAGATGCCAATCGCTCACGCTTAATAACGTATCGTAGCTACCTCTCTATCACTCTTCCTTATTAGTGTGACAATGACAGTTGCGTTTCGTTCGCGACTGAGCGTTAGCGATTGGCATCTTGACTAGGCACCCTGGTGCGCTAACCCGCGTTGGTGCTAGACTAAGGACTAAATAGAATTATTTTAAACAGCCTCCTTAGCCTAGTTGGTTCGAATCCTGGTAAAGGCATTTATTTGTGTGTTTCTCACGAATATTTGTTCCTGAGTTATGGACGTTTTCTATATACACGGTGCGAATGAGTATACCGACAGACTTTAACGGTGTATTCCTGACCGCATTTAGAGACTTCAAAGTCATACGAAATTATCTGGATGTGGCTTAGTTTCAGAGATAGTTACATGTTTCTCTAAAACTAATTTACATCATAACTCGTACATCAAAGCATTTTTGACTGCAGTGTTACCACAATGTGTTTTAGTTTTGACATACTTATTGAATGGTATTAGAAAAAAATTGAAAAAACTTCGCAAAAATCATCTATTTACATCTAAAAAAATACTTCAAAAAAACCTTAACTCTTATTTTTGTTTATGTTAAATTATTACAGGCCATGTATAAAAGTAAAAAAAACTTAAATTTTTTTGGTCCGGAAATCACAAAAGTCATATTACGTTTTTTGCTTCTTTTAACGTCCAGAATACACCGTTAAAGTATGTCGGGTTATTGACGCCCACGGTGTATATGTATATGTATTTTTCTATATAAGTATGTATATCGTGCTTTACTTAGTTTGTGACTAGGTCGGTCTATGTGAGATTGTCTCCAAATATTAATTATTAATTTAATTTATTTTAATTAGACTGCTTATCCTTTACCTACCCTAGTCTTAAAAAGCACAGAGACAGAGTCATTTAGGTACTTGTATATACATTTTTAATTCGTACAAAAGTTATCTTTACATGTTGAAGTTAAACACAACCGCAGCTGTAGATTTTGGAGGACCCAGAGTTGATGTTGGCGTTATTCCCGCTCGGGTTGCCAAGCTCCTGGGTGATGGCGACGCAGTCCCCGCAGCCGTACGACACAGGCGTCGCGCTACTGGTGTCAAACTGGCCCTTGAACTCCACCGCGCTCAGGTACGGCAGCTGACCGGACAGGTCCAGGTCGCCGGACAGGCCCAGCTCGGTGGCGACGGCGATGCCGGAGGGCGAGATAGGGCCGATGGCGGTGATGAGCAGCTCGCCGCCGCTGTTGGAGATGACGATGGACTTGCAGTCGCCGGATGAGGAGTAGCTAGAGCTTCCAGCCTTGTAGCAGTACTGTCCGCTGATAGCCTGTAATTTAATACGACATTAGAATATTCCATGCCGCGTTTCGTTTTCAGAAGCCTCACTCAGATTTTTATTTAGGTCAGGACTTTAATATTGAACACGTTACCATGATAAAGTAAGTAGGTAATACATTTTATGCGATTTCAGAATCAACCGGACAGGTTCTTATTTTTGCAAAAATAGGTACCTATGTGGACTGTAAGAATTGTCAAAAAATAAACGCATGTCAGTGACTGTAGATAAAAAGTCGTATATTAAAGATTGTAACATACCTGAACCATGAAGGCGAAGGTGCAGATGATGACGGTCTTGGAAACCATTTTCGGAGAACTGTTTTTGTCTTTTCAACAAACAGAATGAAGACTTAGTACATAACATTTGTTTTTATACCCGTTTTATATAAATGTTGCTTCACACATTGATACGCAAATAACTAGGCAAAAACTATTTAAATTGATAGTCAACTGTACGTGACACTGATAAGGACATGTTACCAATACTGAAAGCCTAGGGTTATCTTTGACCCATTTCTACATTTTCCTTGCATTTGTAGGTATAAAAGTAGAAATCACACTAGACCAACCATTCTAACTTTTACCGCTGAAGAAAGGAAGACATGTCTCGCTTCGTAGTCCTCTTGTTATGCGTTCAGGCTTTCCTGATCCAGGTAATTTCACTACCGCTCTTGTTTTAAACTGAGACAGTTGTACTTTCAAAACTTGTTAAACCACTTGGCATCAAAACATATTTAAGTAGGAATATATCTAATTATATTTGCTTCCTGAAAACTAGTCCTTTAGCTTTATGCAATTAGCAATAAAAAATTGTTAACATAATTCACCAACAACTATGAGAACGTTAATAATATAATATACTGACCTGGAATACTTACAGTAAAGGATGACTCACACTAGAACGGGACGGGGCGTGGCGGGACGGGAAAATCTTTTAATTTCTATAGAAAGCGTCACGTGACATCTGAGGGCTCCGAGCTATCACGTGATTCTTTCTATAGAAATTGACAGATTGATTTTCGTGTCTCGTCCCGTCCCGTCCCGTCCCGTTCAGTCCGGTGCTAGTGTGAGCCATCCTTCACAATCGGTGTACTTGTACTTACAATATGAGCGAAGGCTGGTCGAGTGTGAGTCGGGCTCTAGATCTACGTGCTATAACTCAGTTTTGTACAGTCAAGGGCATAAATATCAAGGTCAAGGGCACAAATATCTATACACTTTTTGTCTTTTCAGCCATATGATTCCATATAAAGTAATGAAAAAGTTGTACATATATTTATGCCCTTGACTGTACAATCTAAGTATCTAATTTTACCGACTTACTCGAAAGTTTGATCGATTTTTTTATCCTAATGCAGTCCGTCTATTTTTTATATTAGTACATACAACCTTACATCACGACAAATGTTAAGTAAACGTAAATTATTTATATTTCCAGGCCGCCCTTAGCCAGCAATGCGGCTGCAATCAAATCTCTTACGGCAAGAGTGGAATAGCATCATCCAGCTATTCTAGCAGCTCCAGCAACAGCGGCAGCTACGGCGGTGCGGGCACGGGCCAGGTCGGCGTGTCCGGCAACATCGACGCGAGCGGCAAGACCGCTGTCGTCGGCTCCGTGCCCGTGCTCGGATCCGTCGAGTTCGGCGGCAAGGTGCCCGCGTCCGGCTCCGTGTCCATCTCCGGACAGTGCGGCTGCGGTTGCAAAGCTTAAGATAACATGAATTGAGCCATAAACTTTTTTAAATAAATTGTGAAGCAACGATTTTTTTGTGTCATTGATTTTTGTATATGTCACTTTATTCTAAAGCAAAACGTCCTATGAAGTTGACGTTTTGAGAGAGGTATGGGTATAGCGGATGCATATCATTTAGTATGGTAGGGCACAGCACAACGAATGTCGTCTCGCTCAAATCTGGAGCAGAGCCCGTCTGGGGAAGTACCTTGCCAGAACATCAAGAGGATTCACAGATTCACTGTGTTGACAGCTGGGACCCACGGAGCAAAGCTTGCCCCTTTAGCTGTCAACACAGCGAATCTTCTTTTTTTTTAAAGGCTTGGCAACGCGCATCGTACACCCCTGGAGTTGCAAGCGTCCATAGGCTACGGTGACCGCTTACCATCATGCGGGCCGTATGCTTATTTTTAAGCATCATAGGAACAAAAACGTGCTCATTTTAACTTTATTTTCAATTCGTTCGATTTTCTAGGTATTTCCGTTGCAATACTTAATACTAAAGTAACTTAAATTCTAAAGAAGAATGTATGGAAGGTCGGAAATATCTTTATATCAACACTATACTGGAAATAAACATGGTGACCTCTTCGTGACGTCAGCGGAGACAACTTTTGTTGGACTAAGAAAGAAAAATACCATTTTGCCATGTGCAAATGAGACAGCTACTGTTAGTCATGACGTTTTATCCGGGTTGTAAATGTTTGATCCGGGGACTTATAATGGTCTAATTGTAAACGCTAACTTAAAGGAAAATTGATATGGCTAATTATTTGAGTGGTTTATAAAGTGTCTCTCGTGACTGGATGGCAATCTTTACCATCAGCCCGTGACGATGTCAACATTTTGGACGCATTAAACTTTTGACTCCAAATAGTAATATGCCTAAATAGTTGCACAGTTGCAAACACAATAGGTTCATGTTTCTTAAGGTTTAATGTACAACATTGCCGGTTATTGATAAGGTGCTATAAATATAAATACTTATAAGTTCAGAGAAACGATGGACCTGACGTATATGTATAAAATAAATTACAGATTTAAAAAAGAAATTATTTTAATGCATGTTCAAAAACATTCTTAAACGAAAACATTTATTAAATCAAGTTATCAAATTACTGGCACCCGCATCCGCAACCGCACTGTCCGGAGATGGAGACGGATCCGCAGGCGGGCACGCAGCCGCCGAAGTCGACGGAGCCGAGCACGGGCACGGAGCCGACCACGCAGGTGTTGCCGCACGCGTCGATGTTGCCGGACACGCCGACCTGCCCGGTGCCGGTGCCGCCGTACGAGCCGCAGCTAGCCGAGCTCAGGCCAGAGGAGCCGTAAGAGTATTGGTTGCAACCACATAATTGACTGAAAGCGGCCTGTAAAGAATATTCGCAATACATTAATTATAAAACAAAATATAAACCAGAAACATCGACTTTTAGGAAACGAATAGGCTTTATAGAGATTATATGTGCAAAGAACGCTCCATGAAAATAATAAGTACCTAAGAGCTAAGTTTCAACTCTAGTTTAGCGGTCAGAAGCATTCTATCGAACTAAACTATTAATTCATGTTTGAGAAATAGAGAACGGATTATTTAAAAGCAAAATCATCTGGAAACGATACTAAATTTTTTTGAAAAAAAACATGGATAATTTTCGTGGTCTTGGATGATCGAAGTAGTGACTCTGGGATATACGTGCATTGCTCCATCAACTAGCCCAACGCCCCCCTAAGGTGCACACGAGAGATATGGTGGAGAAGTTCGGGGCCACCGGGTGTGCCTCGGTAGCTCAGTTGGTAGCGCGATGGGCGTGTACCCTTTAGTGGTGAGTCCCTTCTTTTATGAATAGAAAACGGCACGTTATTTACCTGAATAAGTAGAGCCTGGATGCAGAGAACGAGGATTGCGAAGCGAGACATTTTGTGTTAAAGTTCTTCGAACAAAGGAACTTGAATGGTTGAACCGATCTCGATTTCCATTCTTATAGTAGCTGCTGTAAGGACCATTAAGAAATAGGCCAATGATAATCGCAATCCACTTCTTAAGTCTTACAAAATACATAATTGATTCTACATATACGAGTACGTACACGTTCGCCGCATCACGTGCCCTAAATATGCAATCATTTACTTACTTCAATGTTTTTCAATATAGTTTAACATATAAGTTTCTCTTATCATGAAGCAATAGTTATCGAAGGATGTATAAAACTCGGTGGCTGGAGCTAATCAATCATTCTGTTTGCTGGTAAACAAGAATATACATCAAACATGGCATTCAAGGTTGTTGTCATGTGCGCTTTCGCCGTCATGATCCAGGTAATTACTTATACTTTCAATTTGTTGTTTGTTGTTGTTTAAATTTGGGCTCGTTTGCCCCCTATAGCATAAAAAAAATAAAAAAATGTACAAAGTTATTGAAAGTCCTAGGGAAAAGCGATGTCATTTTTCCCTAGATTGTGATCGTGGCATTACAAGGGTACAGCTAATTTTAACTCTTTCTCCATTTAGGTATTGTTTCATTAAAAACTCTTTATGGTCGGTATAATCAAACATCTGTTAATATTACAGCAACAACTAGTAATTTTAAACCTATCGAGCTATCGGGGTGCCACTGCGAAAGATAAGACTCGAAAATGTACTCAAATAGAATAGTCCGTTTATGAACTATGATGCCATATACTTAGGCGGATGGATCCGATTCGCACCACATGCTGGAGTGCAAAAGGACATCGCTATACACACTCATAACATTGTCTCACTCACACACCGAAGTGTGGTGCGAATCGCATTCAGTATGAGATCTAGCTTACACTTCGAGATACAAGTCAAACTTATTTAAAAAAATCCGCCGAGGGTTAAAAGAAACCACAACATTTTTTTAATTAAATTTTCTTTTTAGTCCATTGCTGCACAAAGGAGCTGCGGCTGCAACTGTCAGTCTATCGAGGTATGCAACAACGGCGGTGATCTATACGTGAGCAGCATCGGTCCCATCGCACCCTCCGGCATCGCCGTCGCCACCGACCTGAGCTTGGCTGGCAACCTGGACGTAGCCGGCACGCTGCCGTACCTGAGCGCGGTGGCATTCGAGGGACAGTTCGACACCAGCGGCTCGGCGCCGGTGAGCTACGGCTGCGGAGACTGCGTCGCCATCACGCAGCAGATCGGCGGCTCCAGCGGCAGCTCCGGGTACTACGGCGGTTGTGGATGTGTTGGGCGTTAAAATTTCATTCAAGTCGTAATTTTATACAATATATAGACTTTGATACAAAACGGTATATTATTCACACTAAATGGTTATTAATTCAAATTAAAAATGAATCGTTAAAAAATGCCAGATAAATGTAGTGATTTTATGAAGGTCACAAATGATCGTACTGTGGACTGCAATGGGCTGATTGATTGATTGAAAAATACTAAGCAACGTCGCTTGTACTTAGATAATGGCCACGGGCGTCTTGCCTGTTACTAAGATTGCATATAGTCGAGAAATTCGCCGGCATTTCGATAAGACCAGTTGGCCTAGTGGTTATGGCGTTAGCCGAGTTCAATCCTCGGATTTGCCTTCGTCGGTGTTGGTCTTTTTCTGTAGTATATGACATTTCTTTCAATTTATAAATCAAAAAATATTAAATAAAATAATTTGATTTGTGTCAACAAAAAGTTGGATTGAAAAATGAATAATTTTGTCCCTAAATAGAATTTAAGTGTACCTACACCGATAAAAGTAGTTATGCGCCATCTGTTATGTTACTAAATTAAAATATGCAACTCTGCCAAAGGAATGGCTTAAAGGAACGGGACGGGACGGGACGATCAGTTAGTTTCTATAGAAAATGGCACGTGACATCTGAGGGCTCCGAGCTATCACGTGATTCTTTCTATAGAAATTAACGAACATTTTTTTGAAAATATATACAGTAAGTGTAGCTTACCTAGCTACCTCAACCTACCTTAAATCTAAAATAGGTCCTACAGGCATTGTATCTAAGATGCAGGCAGCATTTCCTCGTTGAATCGCAATTGACAGATCGTTCTATCCCGCTCCGTCCCGTCCCGCCCGGTCCCGTCACGCCCCGTCCCGTCCTACGATTCATCCTTATGATTGTATTTGTTGTGCTTATCATTCCTAATCTCGATGATCAATTTTATGTTAATTATGTTTAACGCGAAGTGAACAATTTTTTATAGTGGCATGGGCATTTTTCTATTACCAGTACCAAACATTGGGTGTTTGCGTTTTACCTCTCGCTCGCACCGAAGCAATATTTAACTGGTGCAAGCGAGAGGCAAAACGCAAATATCCACAATGTAGAGCTACCTTTAGAATAGGTCCTAAGCACTTCTCGATATGTAAATGCCTATGCATTTAAAATAAGAATTATATTTGACTATTTTAGCAAAAGGAACCACATTGTATTTTGCCTGCTGCAGTTTTGAATGCAGCGGTTGGGTTTAACCCATTTTTAATTTCGTCACTTATATAAATAATGTACCATGTCCAATGGTATGATGCCTAGTAATTACTAAGTGAATATGACAACTATGTAGAAAATTGAATGCATAAAACATCTGACTCTTTCAAATTTAAAATGTTCATATTATACCGACACAAGGATTTTAGAACAGTGATCAACTGTTCTTAAATTCTTGCCACCAGATTAGGAAGTTTAGGCTAAAAAATGTAACTGTATTATTTAATTTATTTACCCTATTTTTTACTTATAATTTACAACCGCATCCGCACTGTCCGGAGATAGTCACGGAACCGGACGCGGGCACCTTGCCGCTGAACTCGATCGAGCCGAGCACAGGCACGGAGCCAACGACGACGGTGGTGCCGCTCGCGCCGATATCGCCGGACACGCCGACCTGCCCGGTGCCGCTGCCGCCGTACGACGCCCCATAGCTCTGTGAGTAGCTAGGAGCGCTCAAGCTGACGCTGGGTGCATTCACACTGATGCTAGGTGCACTCAAGCTGATTTTTTCGAGCTCCGCTATTCCAGAGGATCCGTATGAGATTTTGTTACAACCACACTGTTGGCTCAGAGTCATCTAAAAAAAACACTATAATGAATAAACTGACGGGCATAGAACCGTGTATATAAATGAAAAATGTACGTCCAAAGTTTAAATCAATATTTCTTCATAGTAAATTGTTGAATTACAATAATAATAATAAATCTAGTAAACTGTTCTTTTAAAATGATCTCAAATGAAATAACTTAATCGTTTACTTTCATTTTAAAACACTTTTAATTTTAAAGCAACTGCGGATTTTAAACCTTTGAGAAATTTAAACCTAAATTAGCCATATAAGATATATTTTGAGTAGATTACCTGAACTAGGAACGCCTGAGCGCACACGATGACAAATGCAAGACGAGACATGGTATGATGTGTTACTTTTCTTTGTTAAAAGAAATGTAATGGTTAGCCACCATTTCTACCAGTTTTATACAAGTTATTTCACATATCATGAAGAAATTAGGTCATTGATAATAACTATGTTCTTTGTATACAGTGAAAGTTGATATGCACGTGACAAAGATTACTAAAACACTTTTTACAAAAAAAAGTCGTGGGTATCTACTATTACTTTTAAGCAATAGATAACAAGGTTTAAATATAAACCGGGTAGCGGGATCTAAATGTCACAGTAAACTACAAGCAACATTAAAATGGCATTCAAGGTTGCATTCTTCTGTGCGTTTGCCGTTTTGGTTCAGCAGGTATGGATACATAAGAAAATAATTTAATCATAAAAAATTGTTGTAGTTAGTATGGATCCAAAATCAGAACTTTGGGTTCAGTAAAGAACGTCTCGCGGGCCAACTTTAGCTCAATAGCAGATTTTAAATGGAGTAACTTTCCACCTGATGTAAAAATTTTAAGAAAAATCCATCCAACAGTATGTGACAGTTGGAACATGTTAAATGAGTATCCGTCGGTTCTCAAAATATTTATTGGGATTCTCTGACAATTGTTTTGCTAATTGAAAAATTATGATAATTAATAGCCATACCTTTTTTTCAGTCTCTTGCTGGGCCGTATTACCTTCCAAAGAAGTCATCTAGCTGCGGTAAAGTCTACGTCAAGGAAATCGACGAAATTGAAGAGATCAGTATCAATCCGATCAAGAGATACTCAAGCAACTGTGCGTCCATCGAAATAGCCAACAATGGAGGAGCCTTGGCTATTACTAGCATCGGTCCTATCGCGCCTTCTGGCATTGCTGTAGCCACCGACCTAGCTCTGGGTGGAGACCTGGAGCTCTCCGGTGCGCTCCCGTACCTGAGCGCGGTGGCGTTCGAAGGCCAGTTCGCTACCAATGGTGCCGCGCCGGTGGCGTACGGCTGTGGGGACTGCGTCGCCATCAAAGAACAAATAGGTGGGAACATCGGTAGTGCTTCCTACAGTTCAGGCGGCGTCTCCTCTCTTGGTGGATGTGGTTGCGGCAAATACTAGTCAAAAAGTAAAAATATTAATTTAAATAAACATGAAGTAATATTTTATATATTAATAAATGTCTTATTTCGTTCTCCTTAGACCAAGATCTAGCATATTATATATTTATTGATTATTTATCCTATAACCAGGGCATTCCTTACTGGTAATGTTCATATAACCGGAAAGGACCCCGCAGTAAACAGTGATTTCAATCAAGTCTCACGAAATTTCAGTATGATGTAGATTCAAGTCCCCTTATTATTTTTTAAAAATGTACAAATCACTTAGAGGTTTCAGAAATAATCAATTTAATTGTTTTATACAAAGTGACTGTAAGTATGTATATACTTTTTTTCTGAAAGTATACTTCTGAGAGAGGAATGGCCTAATAAAAAAATACCAGGAGACTTGCATCTACATCATACTAAAATTTCGTGAGATATCACTAAAAACACTTTTTCCCTATGTTTGCTGCGGGATCCAAATGACTAACCAATAATTGCTATACAATTTTCTACCGGTTTGCATTCCCTGTTTACAATGCAGTTGAAAACGTGAAACATAGAGTCCGTCTATGCTAAGTTTCCTAGATTTTGATAGCACAGACTGAAAATGTTAAGTAAGCGTTCTTACGCATACCAATTTTGAATTTCGGTTTTCAACTGACAGAGCTGGCTGGCTCTATCTTCTCGGTAGTTTTTTGTGTCTAAAACCACCAAGTTCGTTCTACGGGAATGTTTGCCTCATATAGCAGCTACTTCAATCATATCCGTAAAGATAATACTGCCAATTTGTTGGCCCAGTCATGAAAGTCAAGTCATTTTCGTGGAATGCTACCGCTAGGTTGTATGTCTACCTGCTTCTATCATGCCAAGTTTTATGAGCGTTCACTAGAAGAGTTGGTCAATGGTCATAATTGTATAGAAATTTGGCCTGTAAAATAATACTTTAATGTTTGACAGTTCATTTGCTAGGAAAAGATAACATGGTTTGACTCTAGGATTGACTATTTTTTTTAGGTACTGTAGATGAAGATAAAATATAGTCCCCGTGTCATTGTTACTCTTGCTAGTAGAGTAGTAAGACCAGTAAAATTGTATACAAAAAAAAACTGATAGAAAAATGTTCAACAATAAATAATAAATATTTGTGGGACAATCTTACACAAATCGACCTAGTCCCACGGTAAGCTCAATAAGGCTAGTGCTGTGGGTACTAGACGACGATATATATAATAGATATATACATATAAATACTTAAATACATAGAAAACATCCATAACTCAGGAACAAATATTCGTGATAAACACACAAATAAATTTAGCAAAACTATTTCTTTCCCAGGATTACATCCGTGACAACCACGTTTTGCAGGCAAGTTTGCTACAATAACCGCGCGTTGTAGAATTTGTTGACAAATCACTTTCCAATAATAACAACTAACTGTAGACATAAAATTATCACTATTGCAGCAATTCTACGTTGTGATGACTCAATGTCTTAAATGTACAAAAGTCACATATTACGTGTTTCTAGGTCATCGACGTCACATTATTTACAAACGGTAAGCACGTTTTATGTAGACGTCTATCATTTTGCTAATTGTAATAGGTACATATGATTGATTTGTTATTTGAAATTGTAACATTTCTCATATTCGGAAAGATTATCTTTTTATTATGACAGAAAATATTTTATGCATGTAAATCCAGAGGTGGGATACCTAACCAGTCAATTAGTAGACTTTTGAAAAAAAATCTTTACTGTTGAATGTTACCAGATTCACTCTGTCCTTGGATGGAGACAAACCAGACTTTATATAGATAAAATAAATTACATTTTATAATACACACACGTTTTTAATACATGTTTAATGACTTATTCTTAAGCAAACTCATTTATTTTATTAATTCACTGGCATCCGCATCCGCAACCGCACTGTCCGGAGATGGAGACGGATCCGCAGGCGGGCACGCAGCCGCCGAAGTCGACGGAGCCGAGCACGGGCACGGAGCCGACCACGCAGGTGTTGCCGCACGCGTCGATGTTGCCGGACACGCCGACCTGCCCGGTGCCGCTGCCGCCGTACGAGCCGCAGCTAGCCGAGCTCAGGCCAGAGGAGCCGTAAGAGTATTGGTTACAGCCGCATAACTGACTGAGAACCATCTGTCAAGCGAAGAAACAATCATCAAAATGGAGGAGGAGTTTAGAGGATTCGGTGGAGGAGGAATAGTTTTTAATTTATATATTTTTATGTTAGTTTTAGTCATATTAATATACTTAGACCGTCTATAAACTCGAAAATAGCAAACAAACATGTCGAGCTATTTTCGACTTTATAGACGTGAGTAACCCGGTCTAAGTATATTAATATGTCTAATACTCAAGGGAGTTTTCTATTTAAAATTAGTTTTAGTCGTTGTATTTTATAGTTATTTTTAGATTTATTTAAGATAAGTTTATTTTTAAATATACCTAGTTTTAATTTTATTTGTTGATACTTTGTAATTTATTATAAATACTAAAAAGTTATTTTATTATCATCAAAATTATTGAAATATTTACATGTTAAGTAAAAAAATCTAAAAACGCATTAATAGTTTTTGTTATTAAATCGTAAGTCCATCAAATACACTTATAGTCTGAGAGTTATTTTTTTTTTGTTTAAATTGCTCTCTTTTGAGTGTTCCGTACACAAAGGGTAAAACGGGAACCTATTACTAAGGCTCCGCCGTCCGTCTGTCTGTGTCACCAGGCGGTATCTCATAGGTAGACATGACCGGTTTTATTTTAAATGAATAATAATTAAAAACAAAATCTATTGTCAGCCTGTGGTTGTCAGACTAATAGTACCTCTGAAAGAATTGTATTACAACCAATTTTATGATAGTGACTAGGTAGGGCTCAACAATCAGCATCCTGCGGCTTAGTTCTGTTTATTAACATTGGCATTACCAATAGAGCAAGGCAAAACTATGTAGGTATTTATTTTAGTGCAATTTTCTTAAATTATAAAACGTATTATTAATACGTTTTAATTTATTTATTTACCTGAAGCAGGCAAGCCTGGGCGAAGATAGCGAGGACTACAAAGCGGGACATTTTAGGAACTTGTATTCTTTGTACAAAGAACTAAATAATGGTTTGCATGTATTAAGAAGGGTATTTTATACTGTTTTTGAATTCGAAATGTAGAAATAGGTCAGCGATAACATTTAAATATGTCTGCTCACTTACTAAATACACTTAATAGTTCTTAGTGTCAAAATATAGTTACTTAAGTATTTGTGATTAAAAAAACCCATGTATAAGTACCTAATTGGTTTAGAAGTTAAGCAAGAAGGATATCAATGAGGTATAAAAAACGAAGTTTTGATCCAATCATTCATTCTTAGTTAGTGAATTAACTTAGAAGCATTAAAAATGGCTTTCAAAGTTACTGCCATCTGCGTTGTCGCGTTGTTGGTACAGGTATGTACTCGTATACTATGTATACGTAGGCAGAGATATACTATTGTCACGAAGTAATGTTTACAAGTACCGTAAAAAAAATCGGTTGTCTGTAAAGTTGGTTTACTGACGATAGTTGAACGTGACAACGTCATAAGAAAATAATAATGAAATGGTTTCATTTTTCAAAAGAAAATTTTAATTTTATTTGTTTGATAGATATTTTGTATGAATATAGAGAAGGAGGTAAATGGAAATCACAATTGAATTAATCAAGTAACATTTACACACGGTTTCCTGATTAGAACCTATTCGGAATTTTCGATTCGGACCATTCGGACGCCCGAATGCGCATCTTTAATAGAAAATGTTTGACAAGGCGCACACATTCTTAAATTCCGAATTCGGAAACCTAATCAGGGCCTATACCACGAAAATCGAACGATTGCGGATTTGTATCTCCATCTCTGTCACACTTGCATATTGGAGTAACAAGGAGGTTTTCCCGTCAATGCCAATTTTCGATGTTCGTGGTAGGCGTGCAGGAAACCGTGTGTCTACGGCCTACCTAAAACATGAAAATGATGAAAATAACATTAAGTATCCAACCACGGGAGTCGCCTTGTCTGTCATTTTGTTTACGAAAAAGTTTGCCGATTTTTGCAGGGGAAGGGTTAAAAATGTATGTAAAACGTCAAAATAGCTATGACAGATAAACGTCAGTTCATACATTCTGCAAGATTGTCAGTCTTGCAGCTCGGCAGATGGGAAAGCCTGTCAGTGGCACCTCCAGTGGTTGGTTACTCAATGGAAAGTAATGACACTAGAGGGTCTACCGCGAAAACCGAAATTCGCAAATTGCGGGGATCTTTCTCTTTTACTCCAATGAAGGTGTAATTAGAGTGACAGAGATAGATCCCCGCAATTTGCGAATTTCGATTTTCGCGGTAGGCCCTTTGGTTGTTGAGTTGGGTGCATTCAGAACTATACTTTTAAAGATTTAAGTTTGCTTTACACGATCTGGATCCATTGTCCGCACAAATTATGTTTAAAGTCGGCTATATAAATTGTGTCGAGTATTGCCGTAAAAATAATGTGTGTGGTTAACAGATAAATTGTATTCATTGCAATCCGTGCATTCTGAATCATATACGGATTCAGATCGTGTAATTTATGAACGCACCCAAATAGATTATAGTGCTGACAAATCTGTAACAATTGGAGAAATGTCAATCATTTGTCAACATTGTACTCGTAAAGCTTTAAAATACAGCGGTGAATCTGCAGGATTATGTTGTTGTGCTGGTGGTAAAGTCAAATTGCCACAATTGGTCCCACCACCAGATCCATTACACTCATTAGTTTTTGGGAAAGAAAATGACTTTTTTTTGTTCCTTAGCCCTATTAATTCGTATTATTCGGCTCAAATTGTGACCGCACTTGATACAAAACTTGAAGGTATCAGCAGTTATTGTGAAACATTCGTCGCATCTTAACAATTTATTTGTGCAACTAGGACAGGTACACCTTTTGTTCTGCCGTTCCATCCACTTGTTACAAAATGGACAATGCATTGTTAAATTTAACTATAAATTCTGAAAAATAGTTTTCAAATTTGAACAATATTTACTTCCTTTCAATATTTTCTGCCACATTCTATTCATAAGTCAGGACAGAGATGTCATTTTGGCAGGTGATCCATATTACTGTTTTAGATTGCTAAATGCACTCGAGGCTATTAGAACAAGCAGCAATGAATGTCGTGTCATTTGAACTTCCGATCTTGCACGATGAATGTCGAATATTGCCGAGATGGAACGCCGCAAAGCGAGGTAACGACGCATACGTCATGTTTTTTCGTGCGTGCAGCCGGCTCATCGAATTATAAGACGTTGTCACGTCAAAAATGGGCTGCGATGGGACAAATTACAAGTGAAAACTTCGATAAAAGTTGATATTTATAAGTGGCACGTATATAGGTACCTATTTAAAAAATCTTCTTATTATCCTACGATTTTTTAATGTCTTTCGTTCAATTGTTTTACTGCCTTCCGGCCAGCAAGCAGCCAATTGCAGGCCGCTACGAATTTACCGCTTGCTGACTGCGTCGTGCAGAACGATAGTGTACCTAACAGACCTTAGCGAGTAAATAAGAATGCCTCAGATTACATGTTTGTCGACCTCAGCTTAGCTTCGGACGACAATTACACGAGATCTGAGATATTTCTTACTTTACAGGCGAAATCTACTATTACCTACCTACAGTGCTCTTTTAGATCACATACTTACGGCGGACTAGTTAAACGAACTAACGCACTGGTTTGCTTGTACTTCGCTTGCTCTATAGTAGGAAAGATCACAGCGGCTGGGTATATAGTAATCACCAGCCAAGTATTTAAGAACTAATAGGTATTCGATGAAGTTTTATAAAAAATAATGTAAATAAACACACATCCTAGAGCTAGCTCAACTGTTCATGTTGTTGTTGGTTTCAGAGCATCACTGCCCAAAACTACGGCTGTAACTGCAACTGCCAGTCGATCAGCATACCTCGCAGTGGTGGAGCCCTAAATATAAAAGCTATCGGCCCAATCTC
The DNA here is from genome assembly GCA_949128165.1 of Lathronympha strigana. Taxonomy (NCBI): domain Eukaryota; kingdom Metazoa; phylum Arthropoda; class Insecta; order Lepidoptera; family Tortricidae; genus Lathronympha; species Lathronympha strigana. The sequence goes on along the minus strand of OX421926.1, from coordinate 6,066,438 downwards.
TCCCTCCGGCATCGCCGTCGCCACCGACCTGGGCCTGTCCGGTGACCTAGACCTATCCGGTGCGCTGCCGTATCTAAGCGCAGTAGCGTTTGAGGGCCAGTTCGACACCAGCGGCTCGGCGCCGGTGAGCTACGGCTGCGGGGACTGCGTCGCCATTACGAAGCAGATCGGCGGCTCCAGCGGCTGCGGCTGCGGCAAAATCTACGGTGTATAATGGTCAAATACACATTTTGGTGTACAGAATAAAAGCTTGATTTCCATACTTATTTGTTTTGACTGAGAGGATGTAGATCTAGACTTAGTGTAGGGACGCCTGGCAGGACACAGGTGGGCTGTCGAGCACTTGCCGCATTCGTTCAGCCCAGTTCTCTGAAGTTTGAGCTGCAGGTTACTGACCCGGCTGCCTTCCCATCCTACACTATTTTTCAAATCTTTCCGTTTTCCTTAGACATCCTTAGTTCGGTTTCCTCCACTGTGTCTTTCCCGAATACAGGATATCGTGTTGTTGCATACATAGCACACTCTGCTAGTACATGCTTATTAGTTTCCTCCTTACCACAATACGGACATGAGTCCCCTACTTATACCTAGTATCTTAAGATGTCTATTACATGTTAACTGTCATATTCTAAATTTGGTGCTCCTTATTGGCTAAATTATTTATAGGTGAGTTGTTCGTCTGATACTCTACATAGTTTGTGATAATATGCTTGCACTTGTGACCATAGACAAATAATAATATAAATTTTGACCTACCCTATTTTTTGACATGTTGAAATTTATTGTTTTTTGTATCTGTAGGAAGGTGAATGTTTGACATTAATATTGGTTAAATTTCATTTGTTTACTTTTGCATGCCTTTGGCCGAATGCACTGATACTTCTGTAGTTTTAAGATCAATTATGTACGTGTATTCATGCAAATAAGGAATTTGAATTTGAAGTAAAAGGTAGAAGTACTAGTGCTCGACGCTGTACTAGTATTCGACATGGGCACTTTATGTCAAAGTCATATACGTTTGAACAACGAAGATTTTTCGATAATCGAATTTAAACCTTGTCAATTTGACATAAAGTGCCCATGTAGAATACTAGTGCAGCGTCGAGCACTAGTACTTTTACCTTACGTGCAGGTATTTTGGCAGAAGTTTTAAAAAAATGGCTAAGATTGTTAAAATATCTTGTTATTTATTTAATTTGAACCTAAATACAATAAAACACTTCAAGCTTTGCAACCACATCCACACTGTCCAGAAATGGACACGGAGCCGGACGCGGGCACCTTACCGCCGAACTCGACGGAGCCGAGCACGGGCACGGAGCCGACGACGGCGGTCTTGCCGCTCGCGCCGATGTTGCCGGACACGCCGACCTGCCCGGTGCCGCTGCCGCCGTATGACGCCCCATAGTTCTGCGAGCTCAAGCTGACGCTGGGTGCACTGTAGCTAACACTTGCATAGCTAGGTGCACTCAGATTTATTTTCTCAATACCGCCAAGCTCAAGGAGTCCAGATGATCCGTATGAGATTTGATTACAACTGCATTGTTGACTCATAGCCATCTGTGAAAAAAGTGAAGTATATGTTTTAACAATAAGAAAAGCATTGAAATTCAATAACGAGCTCATTTCTTTTTAGGGATTTTTTAATAAGTTTCATTGTTTTAGTGTCATCATAGTAGGTATATAGATGTCTTTCCCATCATGGTGTTCCGGACCTTTGGAAGGCGTACGCGGAGCCGAAGCCAACCCGCAGACAATTTAGTATTTAGTATTTTTTTTTAAAGGAATTTAAGAATTCGTTCGCAAATCTATTAGGTAATAAATATAGCGAAGTAAAAATATAGCACAATATGTGTCAAATCAAGCACTGAAATACATATAATTGGGAAACTGTAACCCGTATTTCTATTTTTCTTGTACTAAGGTGTCCAATGAAGAGTCTTCTATCTATCTTTCTATCTTCGAGCATAAATTTTAGTTAAAAATATTGGAATGAATTTCAAGGACCTTACGTCTATTTATATTTGTAGTAAATAAATAAATGTTTTCCAAATTTTATTACAGGATTTGACTACATTTAAATTATCAGCCCAAACAAAGAGTTTTTTAGAAGCGATAATTTTGAAATAAGAAATGCACTAAGTAGCGAGTTGAGTACTGTGAAAACTTGTTTTCATCACTGTATTTCTTAGTATAATGTAGAATAGCTGCTCGTACTCGTGACGGCAGCACTCTTTGCTAAGCTAAGTATCTACTAACGAAACTAAACTATGCCTCAAATAAGTATTTTTTAAAGTTTCTTACCTGTATCAGGCAGGCCTGAGCGCACAATACGAGGATTGCCAAGCGAGACATAGCGTGATATGTTTCTTTTGTTTTTAAAAGAAATGTAATGATTTTGCCAACATTCCCACCACTTTTATACTGAGCATTTCATATAGCATGGGGAAATTAGGTCACTGATAACAACGATAGTTCCCTTCAGTGAAAGGTGATATGATATGCACGTGACAAAAAAGACATGACTCAATAACTTTTCACAAAAATTAAAGCGATTCTTCAGTTAAGCAATATATAACAATGGTTGAATATAAACTATGTTGCAGAATGTCAAAGTCACAGTAACTTTCAAGTTATTTTAGTAACAACATAAACCTCCTTTTTTTCGGCAGTCGCGTGAAAATGGCTTTCAAGGCTGTATCCTTCTTTGCGTTTGCAGTTCTGGTTCAACAGGTATGTTATGATATAAAGTTTCCTTGTAATTGGAGCCAATAATTAAAAATAAAGCACAATTTTTTTTCGTATAATGTATAGTAGCTATATGCTCAGAAGTTAATCATTTTTGAAGAAAAGGGTCATAATTGAAAATTAATAAAATATTTATTATTAGAGTGCTGCTGGACCGTACCTACCTAAGTCATCCAGCTGCGGCTGCAACTCCGGTAAAGTCTACGTCAAGGAAATCGATGAAATTGAAGAAATCAGTATCAATCCGAGCAAGAGATACTCGAACAACTGCGTATCCATTGAAATACCCAACAACGGAGGAGCCCTGGCTATTACTAGCATCGGCCCCATCGCGCCTTCTGGCATTGCTGTAGCCACCGACCTAGCTCTGGGTGGAGACCTGGAGCTCTCCGGTGCGCTCCCGTACCTGAGCGCGGTGGCTTTTGAAGGCCAGTTTGATACCAATGGTGCCGCGCCGGTGGCGTACGGCTGTGGGGATTGCGTCGCCATCAAGGAACAAATAGGTGGGAACATCGGTGGGAGCATCGGTGCTGGTTCCTACAGTTTAGGAGGCATCTCTTCCCTTGGTGGATGTGGATGCGGAAAATACTAAATTTAGATCCTATAATTATAGGATTTAAATTCCCAAATAAATATAAAATAATATCATAATCCTAACAGGTTGTATTTATTCCCTACCTCTTCGTTATCGCTTGTGTCAGTTGTGATGTCACGCCAGTAAGACAAAGTAACGGTACATTGCGTGCTGAATTATTTTATAATTTTTTTTTGCTAAAAAGTACATTTTAATTGCTTCATCAGTTCATAGCACTAACGTCTACGTCTGGTTTAACTTTGACTTAGGTAATATTAAAACTACTAGCTGTATAAATTAAGACATACATCGCTTGCACCGTACTTTTCTTTATGATTATTTATGTCAGAGTTCCACAGTTTCAATGCCGTTATGTTTACAAGCAAATGCGTAATTACATTGAAATGAAACCCTAGGCTTAGGTGTAATATTACCGTAAGTGACTCGCCTTTTGTGTTTGATTAAAATTAATAGGTTTTTGCAGCATAGTTTGCAATTTTGGTGCAACATAGCAGAAATAAAGGCTTTTCTTTTAAAAATCTAGGAAATGATCAGTTAAAAGTACATATTACTTTTATTAACTATAATTAGCTATCCTAGCTAGAATAAGGCATACAGCATACGCAACTAATAATTAATGTCGATACATGTTTTTAGTAGCATGGTTGCGTTGCGTTAAAGGATGACTCACACTAGAACGAGCCGGGACGTGACTGGGCCGGGCAGATCTGTCAGTTTCTATAGAAAAGGTCACGTGACCTACGAGGGCTCCGAGCTATCACGTGATTCTATTCGTAGAAATTGACAGATCATCCCTTCCCGCCCCGTTCTAGTGTGACTAGTGTGAGTCATCCTTAAGGATCAATCTGTCAATAAGGGTCTGATATATAGAATCACGTGATAGATCGGAGCCCTCGGATGTCTCGTGACCCTTTCTATAGAAACTGACTGATCGTCCCGTCCCGTTTCTTTTTGTGTGAGTCATCCTTAAGCGTTGGTGGCCCAGCGGTAAGAGCGTGCGACATGCAATACAAAGATCGCAGGTTCAAACTCCGGCACGTACCAATAAGTTTATCGGAACTAATGTACGAAATATCATTTGATATTCACCAATTGCTCTTCGGTGAAGGGAAAATATCTATTTGAAACCTTCCTCAAAAGATTTATATACGATTTCAATTTTTATTTTTTTAAGTGTGCGCTGGGATTTAAAATAATAACGAGTAAAGGGTAACTCACACTAGAACGGGGCGGGACGGGAAAATTTCTCAATTTACATAGAAATTGTCATCTGAGGGCTATCAAGTGATTCTTTCTATAGAAATTGACAGATTTTCCCGTCCCGCCCCGTCCCGTGCTAGTGTGAGTCATGCTTAATGCTTGCCATATAAGTTCGGGCAATCAGTGAGATCTCAACAGTGGACGTGTCCGCCGGGCATCCGCCAGACAAATTCCCCATACGTTTATCGTCAGATCCTGCAGATATGCCCGAAACGTATATGGCCAGCATTGCCAGCATAACACATCAATGAAACAGACTTTCAATAAAAAGAAAAACTTTCCATAACATATTTATTTTCAATTCTGTCCCACTCAATCACACCCACACCCGCATTGTCCAGAAATGGTGACGGAACCACATGTCGGTGAGCATCCACAGAATGTGACGGAGCCGAGCACGGGCACGGATCCGGTCACGCAGGTGTTGCCGCACGCGTCGATGTTGCCGGACACGTCGACCTGTCCTGTGCCGCTGCCGCCGTATGAACCGCAAGCCGAGTTTTGACTTAGACTGTTCACACTAGCCCTATTGAAGCTTATTGGCGTTATAGCGCTGTTAGGAGTATAACTAGCGCTCACGCTTGGTGCACTTATGCTCACTTTAGACGGACTCAAGCTAGACATGCTTTGTTTGAAAACACTTGGAGCACTGTAAGGATTACTATTGCTGGCACTGGAACTCTTGCAGAGACTTGGAGACTGTAAAAAAATGATAATTAAGCATTAGCTTTAGGAGTTATGTGTTTTAGTAGGTATAAGCTGCAAGGTAAGCTATAAAGATCCAACGGATTTCCCGGACGTATATGACCGGCAAGTAGGCGATGGCGAAGCGGCGCGGCGCAGTGACATTTTGATGCGACATGGCGTGGCTCACCGCTTCGCATTGACATGTCATAAATGTCAATCAAGCGTTGCCCTTTCCAGTTGCCACTTCGCGCTGCGTCGCATTCGCATAACGATCCACATATGACACTTCCATGTATATCAAAGATATGCTTTTTTCATGCCGGAGCGCACCGCGTCACAATCGCTTTCGCTCGCCCACGTTTCACTTCGTTGGCGAGCAGCATTGGTTCAACTATTTGAATATAACCTTAAGTTCTAGCTATAAGTGTTACAGGGCGTCCCAAGACATGAAGACGGAACCACGAGACATGAAAGGAAAGTACCTTGAATATCGTACATAGGATGTTTTGCTAAAAGAAGACTTTATTCTATTTTTAAAAGTTTAAAGATATGCATTGACTGCATTTAAAGATATTCTAAAAAAATACTTTATTGACTTCGGCAGTTTCATATATTATGTATGTTCTTAATTTGAATGAAATGATAAATCTCAAGTTGTTTCTTTCGTTTTAAAATTCTATATTACTTAAGAAGATTGATTATTTTTGGTCCCTTCTTTCGATTGGCATCATAAAATGGGGATGATTTTTTTCACATTTAAGTCGGTTCAATTCCCAGACGAAGCATTCCCAGACGAAGCAAGTAATTTCTAAAACATCTTTGAATGCAGTATTTCTAACTTTTAAAAATAACATCAAGTCTTATTTCAGCAAAATATCCTATCTACGATATTTAAGGTACTTTCCCTTCATGTCTCATAGCCTTGGGACGCCCTGTACAGTTATGTAAGTTGTTTTACCTGCTGTACTGCGCCGACTGATTTGCCACTGCTGCTACCTGACAGCTGGGATGAAGAAGTCACAAAAGACGGTTTAGACTGGCAGTCTACCTGTCGATACAGTTATCATTTAAAATACTTATTTGAATAATATACGATTTTAAGCTAACATGGTCATTTACACTATAATTACTATTTAAAACGAGATATTTACCATGTATATTTGTTATTCTGAGCTCCCGATATTTCGGCACTGTTACAAGTGCCATGTTCACGGTGTAACTGATTTGCTGCGAGTTTTAATTTTATTTGTGGTCTACCCACACCCCGTAGCGATCTCTAAGTGAGAAAGTAGACGCTAGTAGCGGTAGTGACACCGCGCAAATTAAACGAACCACAAATAAAATAAAAACTCGCAGCAAATGAGTTACACCGTGAACATGGCACTTGTAACAGTGCCGAAATATCGGGAGCTCAGGAAAACAAATATAAGTACATGGTAAATATCTCGTTTTAATAAATAGTAATTAAAATACTTATTAGAATAGTTTAGGACTTTTCGCGATGCGAAATACTTTTGGACAGCCTCTTGCGTCGCCGCGCACGGTATTCGGCGCTTGATAATAGCATCATTGGCAACTAAAAATACGGAGTATTCTACTTGTTCCTAGAGTTTTCCTGGCTTGTGCCAGCATAGGGAGTCTGGGGGTCCCTTTTGACGACTTAATTCCACCGGATTTGGCGTAGGCGCTAGTTTTAGGAAAGCGACTGCCATCTGACCTTTCAACACAGAGGGTAAGCTAGGCCTTATTGGGATTAGTCCGGTTTCTTCACGAACAACCCTATCACGTGATTCTTTCGATCGAAATTGACAGATCGTCCCGTCCCGTCCCACCCCCATCCCGTCCTATCCCATCCAGTCCCGTCCTAGTGTGAGTCATCCTTAAATAGGTCTTAAACAGGTCCTCATAATAGATGCTTGTCGAAAAATGTTGTCTTAAATCTTGCAAAACGCTTCCACGGTATTAAAAGCAAACTGTGACGCCAGTTATTTCAAACTTAATTTCCATTCTAAAACGAATTCCAGTGAATTAATTATTACTATTAAATATCAGTATGAATTCATCAGTTTACCGCAAGAGCATTTGCCGGAGACAGTCACCGCGCCGCACGTAGGTGAGCAACCGTCGAAGGTGACGGATCCGACCACCGGCACGGAGCCGGTCACGCACGTGTTGCCGCACGCGTCAATGTTGCCGCTCGCGCCGACCGACCCGCAGCCCTGCCCGCCGTAACCGCAGCTGGTCAGGCAGCCGCATCCGGACTGGCTCATTGCTGTCTGTATACATAATGGAAAAAAATTAGGACAAATGAGTTTACAGGTGCAGTGCATAATGTTTTACCCTCGTGTTTTCTTTAAAACGCGTATTTGTCGACTCGACTCGACTAATGCACCTCGGTACTTTTAGCACTGGCGCTGACTGAAATAGCACGGGCAAAATATTATGCACTTCATCGGTTCAAAGATGAGGTTGGTCAAAATTATTAGTTTTTATATCCTCCTTTTTAATCTTATTTAGTATGTGAAAAAGTTTAGATCTCAGGGACGTGTCAATGGATCAGGGGTGCCACAAGGGAGTCATTTAGGCCCTCTACTATTCTTGCTTTACATTAATGATCTTCCACAAGCAACATCGCAAAAATGTATACTTTTTGCAGATGACACAACATTAATAATTAAAGGAACTGATAAAACCATGCACGAATCCAACATAAATAAAGCTTTAAATGATGTCAACACATGGATAGAAAATAATAATTTAAAAATTAATACAAATAAAACTTCATTTCTACAATTCCACTCCTACAACTCAAAACCAGTACGTATTAATGTTAACCTAAATAATATTCCCATTGAAGAAACTCAAACTTCAAAATTCTTAGGTTTAGTCATAGACGAACACTTAAATTGGAAAGCTCAAGTTGATGCAATATGTACCAAATTATCGAAATTGATTTTTGCCTTAAGAATTCTAAAAAGAACTATTTCTGTCCAGGCTGCTTTAACTGCTTACCATGGATATGTGGCTTCTACTCTTAATTACGGACTCTTGCTCTGGGGCAATTCGGTTGACATTCAGAGGGCATTCATTATCCAGAAAAAATGTTTGCGAGAAGTTGGTGGGGTTGGATTTGACGATAGTTGCAGACCTCTTTTCCATAAGTTTAAAATTCTCCCCTTGGCTTCCATGTATATATTGAAAGCTTGCCTATTTACCAATAGCCACCCAGAGTATTTTAAAAAACGAGAAGAGATGTTTGGAAACGAGGTACGAGCCCAGTATAAAGATATGCTATACCAGCCAGCATGTAAATCTGATATTTATAAGAAGAATGCCTTTAATATGTGTATAGATTTGTTTAATAACCTCCCTCATGACTTGCGAATGTTGCATGGAAATAAATTTAAAATAGAACTGACTAAGTGGCTACAGAATTATTGTTTTTATACTGTTAAAGACTATTTAAATTTCAAATTATAATGTGTAAAAAATTTGTGACATAACTTTGACATCCCAATCTATTTTTATTTATTTTTCGGTGTGTAATTTATTATTAATTTCATTTAATTTTGGTTTTACTTTATCTGCAACAACATTATTTGATTATTATTGATTTTATTGTTTTTTTTTTAATATTTTGCATGTTGGCTTTATGTCGACTGAATACTGATACTAAACTATCTTTAAGACCTAATTGTAACGTATTCTAGCAAATAAATATTTCTATTCTATTCTATGAACTGGGGCCTTACCACGATTGCCTAACGCGATTCAGTTTAGGTTCAGTTGTATGAAAGCGACTCATTTTAGGTCATCAACTGAATTGAGTTAAGGCGTCATGGTAAGGCCCCTGTTATATGGCAGCGACTTATTGTAGGTCCTAAGCTGAAACGTATTACGCGATCGTGGTAAAGCCCCTGAAACCTAATCCTAAAAGGGGATTTGGCGGAGCTGAAATAATATTTCATGCATGCAATTCACGTCATGATCTGCTTTTGGGTTAATTGTAGTGTTTTGCTATACGGATGACTAACATTAAAGCGGGACGGGATGAGGCGGAACGGGACAATCTATTTTTGTAGTTTATTGAGATACGAACACGTACCTGCCCATTCTAGTGTGAGTCATCCTTAACCCGTGGTATGTCGAAGCACTGATCAGTCCCCCTTTATAATGTACTTTAGCGTTTCAATTTCAAGGCCATCATTTGAACAAAAAGGATTTGACAGCAACATTCCAAGGGTTAATTCGTTTTCAAGAAAAAAAAGAAGATGAACTATGGAGGGTGGATTTCGAAACGCTGATTTTCTTACCTGTATCAGGCAACCCTGAACACACAAGACAAAAACAGTGAGCTTAAACATGTTTCCAAGAAATATCTTAACCGGATTTAATTGCCGAAAAAACAATAATGATTGTGTTACATTTTTGAAATCATTTTATACGTGCGCTGTTATGAAAATATGTTACAGATAAAATAGGAATTTAGGTACTCTAATTACACAAATGTTTCTCCACTACGCGTTTGTGATAAAAACACCAATTAATAAGTTTTTCGGCAAAAGGCGCCACTCTGTCGTCTGTATATTATGTGCTAATGCCGTAAACATTTGGAAATTACCCTTATTAACATCCGACGAAGTGATGCCTTTTTCACAACTCCAGCACATATTAAATTAATGGTTCTATTCTTAGAATTAAGCAATAAGTAATCATGTTGGTAAATAAGTAATAATGCCCAGCCTTTATTTTATTTTAAACTTGTAAGTAGATATGAGTACACGTGTTGTATGAGACTCACACGCACAAAATTATATCGAGATAGAAACAAAGTATTATAATATAAATATATACATAAATTTGCTAGAATACCGAGTGTGTAATATTTTGCAAACATTATTTTAAGTGTAAAGCTAGGGTAAGATAAATACGTTTTTAGTTTAAGTGCGAATGGAGGGCAGCGCTGTTTCCAAATCCGAGTCATCTGGTTAGGAGTTTGAACCGGGTGTCATGTGCACTGGTCGAGCGTATTACAGCTATGCTGATTCTTGCCCTTAGCCAGCCGAGTATGCTACTCAGGGAGCGAATCCAACGTTCCGAAATTGTCTTACCCATATATGTTTAATAAATGAGAACATTTGAGGACCAAAAACGCCGTCAACTGATGTCACAAGTGGGGTTAAAGTGGCGTGTTGCATTTCGGAGACGTTAGAATATTTTCTCTGTTTTCTTCAGTATATTTCAGTCTGATGTAATGGAGCGTGAGAGGTATGTTTATGTATAGGTGATGATTGAACAGTTCATTGTCGAAATCTGTTTTAAACCTGGCGTCCGAAGTTAGCGAAGCCGTTTTGGTCTCGTTTGCCACGCGAGGTACACACACTTTTTGTTTCTTAATCGATATAGTTCGCTCACACGTTTGTCATAAGAAAAATACTTCAAACATATTCAAGTATTACGTTTCAGTCTGCTACTAAGTTCTTTGAGACTGTTCATATCGCTTCGTTTCGAGTCCTTTCTAGCATTCATCACAGGGTTGAGTCAAGGTTGTGGCATCATTCAATAACGAGTGCTATAAAGGACTCGTCCTTGGACTCGTAACGTTAGAAATGAAGGTAGTTAATTGAACATGATAAGAGTCCGATCTGGCTAACTTTGCACTGATTTGGCACACTTGCATGGCAGTTGGCTTGGCATTGTAATAAAAAACTTAGCGTGGCCCAACCATAATCTTATTTCCTCCCATTTTCCATATTTGAGCCTTATTTCAGTTGGACGCCACTGATATCTAAATTGTTATAAGCTGTTATCTTTATCTTAGATTTCATAATAAAACATAATAGTAAAGTTAATTTTATATTTATGCACAATTTGTACTCATTCATTTAAATAGATGTGCCTTTGTATGTTCACATCAATTTTTGCACCCGCAACCGCACTGTCCGGAAATAGAAACGGCTCCAGACGCGGACACCTTGCCGCCGAAGTCGACGGAGCCGAGCACGGGCACGGAGCCGACGACGGCGGTCTTGCCGCTCGCGTCGATGTCGCCGGACACGCCGACCTGCCCGGTGCCCGCGCCGCCGTAGGACGCGGATGAAGAGGAATAGCTGACGCTGGGCGCGCTCACGCTGACGCTGCTGAGACCAGACTTGCCGTAGGAGATTTGATTGCAACCGCAGAACGCATTCTGTTGGAAACAAAGAGTTACAATTTCATGTTATAGCTTAAATAGTGATAAAAAAGGAGGACATCACATATCTACTTACATGAATATTAAACGGGTGCTAAAGAGATATACAGGAAATAATACTCAAAAAGCGTAATCACTTTTGAGCATCCGTGATGCCTTAGGTGATCTTGTTATTTGGATATCGCTATTATGCTTAGCAGAGCACTAAAAATACTGTAATTAGATGTGGATGCGATCATTCCTCGAGGGATTGCTTACCACTTTCTGGTTACATCATCAATTTAGCTTGGCCTGAGCATATTGTAAATCAAGGATTATACCAAAGCCAATTAGACATACAAAATTTAACATACAAATGTTGAAATTTAAGGTACCTACAATATTTGAGCCAAGAAGACAAGTGTACAGTGTGAAGCTAAATAAAAGTGAGCAAAAATAGCAAAAATGTCTTACCTGAACCAGCAATGCCAGGCACACTGCAATAAGAACGAAGCGAGACATCTTGTGGCGTTGAAAAGAAATGTCTATGGCTGAATAGAAATTTACCTCCACTTTTATAGTAAAAGTCGAAAAAAATGTGGAAATAGGTCAGTGATAATACGAAAATTCTTTCATCACGCCTTTCACGATTACTTTTTAATAACAAAGTTGAAATTTGGACACGTTCTTGTGATATTTCCTAATGAGTAATTTTAGCAATTATCGTAGCAGTAAACAGTATCTATGCCGAATATAATGAGGCAAGAGACAGATATTATGTTATAAATTCTAGCTCCTAGACAAATGTGCTTTTCACTTATCGTTGATATCTGCTTTCACTAGTCTAGCTCAGGTATTAGATTTTTATATTTATTTATCGTTTGCTGTTAATAAATTAAATAAGTAGGTATCTGCAATGTACTCGTAATTCAGTGGCATCGTTAGGAACATTTTGAACATCAAGTAGGAATTTCGGAACTTGAACAGTCAGAAATGAGAGTAAAAGTCTGTTATAGCTACTCGAAGCTCGAAATGCTTCAAACTAATTACCATTTTAGTATAAAAATGATAAAATTGCTATTTTATGCGTTTTAGTAAAGCAAAAACTCTCTCATAATGTGACTAATACCACGTAGAACCTGGGTAATTTGATCACGAGGTTAAATTCAAAATTCAAAAATTTATTCTGCAAGTAGACCTCAAGGGCACTTTTACAAGTCAATAAGCATTACAGTAAAGCATTTGCATGTACAAACATTTACAATATATAGAAGTAAAATTATAATCTAAATGTTGATAATGTTGTTGTTGTTATATTTATTGTTGTTATATTATATGGTTACACTTGACGGCGCCTAGCAATAGCGCCATCTACCCAAATAACATTGAAGTTCTTTGATTGTCATATTAAGTTAGCTTAGGTTAAACGTTGTTTTGTATCGATGATAGCTAAGTAAGGTGACTGCGCACAGTAGCAGCGCCATCTACCTGATCAAGAGTGAACTTACTCGATTGCTGTAGTAGGTTTGCTCTAGCGAAGCGTCGTATCGTTGGTAGCGTGGCGATCGTTATACCTGCAATATAATCTAAAAATAGACACGAATAACGATCGCAGGCGCACCAAGTCCTCGACGAATCGCTAATATCACTGTTAATTGTGTTAATTGTTGCAATTGAACTATGTTATCGCGTAAAACGAATACAAATGTGAAATTAGTGGATTAGTGGTGATTTAATTGTATTTTGACTGTGTGATTTATTGTTAATTAGTGAATTAAACGCAGATGTGATCATTTAGTGTTTTAATAACGCTCATTGCTCAAATACCCACGATGTCTAACCAAGATAAGGCCACTCCTGCACCTACATCAGAAGTTGGCGATAAAGAGCAGGAAAATGAGCAAACTGATGGAACTTCTGTCTCGAAAGTGTTGAACCACATGGAAGCATTGTTTTCGCGGGTACTAGCACAGCCACAAACCGTGAGTAATGCAAGTAGATCGCCTAAGCTCTTGGAATTCAATCCTGATGATTTGGATGCTGATATTGATGGTTGGTGTAATGTATCCGAGCTAATTATAACAACCAAACAGCTTGAAGGTGTTGATTTGCTGGTCGCTCTCTCAAGTGCTTTAAAAGGGCGTGCAGCCACATGCCTGACAAGGCTGAATCTTAAAGAATTGACATGGGATATTGTTAAGCAGGCTTTGATTGCTAGGTTTTCTAAACCCAAATTGTATCAAGATCACTTTGATGATATATTACGTTTTGAACTTGGTGCTAAAGAAACGGCACCTGAAGCAGCCATGCGTTTGTGGAATTTGATTGAACGCATACCCAAATTAGAAATGCTTGAAGAAATTATGACTGGCTTTGTGATATCAGTGTTGTGTCAAAAAGATAACCTCATACGCCGAGAATTAAATGCTAATACGATCACAACTAGAGCTCAACTTTTTAGAGTACTTGGAGGAATATCTCTTAAACGACGATTTGAAGGAACTGATTCGAAGGAACCGGAAATAAAGCGCTCACGCACTGCCAATGATAAATTTATTGGGAAATGCCATTACTGTGGTGTCGCAGGGCACAGACAAGCTGATTGCAGAAAACGACGTCAAGAAGATTCTACGTCTGGATCATCTACGTCACAGGAATCTGCGAGATCGACGCGCCTACTGGACAAACCAACAGTCGTATCCTGTTACACATGCGGAAAACCTGGACACTTGGCCCCTGCGTGTCCAAACAGAAGCAGCAGTAAAGCGGCAACGGTCAAGGAAGTCAACCTGTGTGAACATCGATCCTCAAGAGGAACCCTGGAGACGTCTTCCGGTGAGCGTGTCTCCTTTTTATTTGATAGCGGGTCTTCTTGCAGCCTATTAAGGGAGAGTCAAAGTAAACTTTTTCCAGGTACTGCGAGTAATGATTTTGTGTATCTTAGCGGTATAGGAAAGGATAACATAGGGTGTACAACTCAGATCTTTAGTAAAGTGACAATCGGTAAGGTTACCGAAACACTGCTTTTTCATATTGTGCCTGATAACATCATATCGACGCCGGCTATAATTGGTAGGGATATTATTGAAAAGGGAGTATGCGTATATATAGATGATGATACCCTATCATTTAACTACAAAAAAAATGTTAATCTTTGTGACGTATCATCTAAACGGCCAATTACAGATGTCGAAACAGATTTGCAAGGGAAAGATAAAGAGGCTCTTTTAGAACTTTTAAATAAATATGCTGAACATTTTACTGACGGGATACCTACTAGTCGGGTCAAAACGGGAGAGTTGAAAATAGATTTGATTGATGAGAATAAAATTGTAAAACGTTGTCCCTATAGACTTGCGCCGATCGAAAAAACAAATAGTTAGGGAAAAAGTGCAGCAGCTTTTAGAATCTGGGGTAATTAGAGAAAGCTCTTCGCCATTTGCTAGCCCGATACTCCTAGTGAAAAAAAAGGACAATTCAGACCGGTTATGTGTAGACTATCGCGGACTCAATGCCAACACACGCCCTGAACACTACCCGTTGCCTCTTATCGAGGAACAAATCGACCAGCTCTCAGGTTCCAAGTATTTTTCATCACTGGACATGGCTTCTGGGTTTCACCAAATCCCTATTCACCCCGATTCTGTAGAAAGGACGGCTTTCGTGACACCAGAGGGCCAATATGAATACCTTACTATGCCTTTTGGCTTGCGTAATGCACCGTCAGTGTTTCAAAGGTGTATTACTAAGGCTTTGCATCATCTGAAAGATAGGCCTCTAATATACATGGATGACGTTCTGTGTCACTCGACTTCCGTTGCTGAGGGTTTGCAGCGCCTTGATGACGTTTTAAGAGCACTTTCACAAGCTGGATTTTCATTTAACTTGCAAAAATGTCACTTCATGAAACAAAGTATCAATTACCTAGGATATTCCATTCAGTCAGGTGAAGTGAGACCAAACGCTCGAAAAATTAAAGCTCTGGTCGATTCTCCCCAACCCAAAACGGCTACACAAGTGAGACAGTTTCTGGGTCTCGCCTCTTACTTTCGGAAATTCATTCCCAACTTCTCTCATTTGGCTGGCCCACTATACCCCCTGACAAAATTAAAAGGGCCTATACAATGGACAGACCAGCATGAAAATATTCGCAATTCAATTGTTAGCATTTTAACGTCTGAGCCGGTTTTGACAATTTTCAACCCAGACTTGCCGGTAGAGCTTCACACTGATGCAAGTTCTGAAGGCTATGGCGCGATCCTCATTCAAAAGAAGAATAATTTGCCTCACGTCGTAGAGTATTTTAGCAGAAGAACGTCTGAGATCGAATCGCGGTATCACTCGTACGAGCTAGAAACTCTTGCGGTCGTACGCGCAGTAGAACACTTCCGCCATTATCTTTATGGTCGCCGATTTCAAGTATATACCGACTGCAATTCTCTTAAAGCGTCAAAATCTAAGGTCGATCTTACGCCACGTGTTCACCGCTGGTGGGCTTATTTACAGGCGTATGACTTTGACATAATTTACCGCGAGGGCCGCGGAATGGAGCACGCCGATTACTTCTCACGAAATTTGACAGCTGAAATAAATGCTGCAAAGGGTTCTAAAGCGGACACTAAAATGGTTCAGTTTGTTGAACTCCACCAGGGCTGGTTATCTGTAGAGCAAAAACGCGATACGGAAGTTAAGGACTTAATCGCCAAATTCAACAACGACCAGCTACCTGAAACTGTAGCCCATACCTATGATGTTCGGGAAGGAATTCTGTTTAGAAAAGTAATGCGAAATAAAATTGTTTCATGGTTGCCAGTAGTTCCACGTTCCTTGATTTGGACTTTAATAAATCATATTCACAATGAGATACAGCATTTAGGAAAAGATAAGACCCTAGACAAATTATACGAGCAGTATTGGTTCCCTCAAATGTCAAAGTGTGTGCGCAAATTTATTGACTCGTGTATAGTTTGCAAATCATCAAAAGGTATTTCTGGTGCTCAACCTGTTCAGCTCCACCCGATACCGAAGATTCCGGTGCCTTGGCACACTGTACATATGGACTTCTCTGGAAAGTTGAGTGGTAAGAGTGACCGCAAGGAATACTGTTCGGTAATGATTGACGCGTTTACTAAGTATGTGCTCCTTGAGCATACTACGTCCCTCGATGCAAACAGTGCTGTCAAGGCGCTTAATAAGGCTGTTACCCTTTTTGGAGCTCCAAAACGTCTCATAGCAGACCAAGGCAGTTGCTACATTAGCTCTGAATTTAAAACCTATTGCGCTAAGCATAAAATTGAACTTCATTTTATTGCAACGGGATCCAGTAGGGCCAATGGACAGGTCGAGCGCGTAATGCGTACCCTAAAGAGCTTACTGACAATTATAGAAAATGATGCAAATAAAACCTGGCGTGATGAATTAGGAAATGTTCAGCTCGCAATGAACAGCACCAGGTCTGCTGTTACTAAATATACCCCCACAGAACTGATGTTTGGGATTCAGGCTCAATCTCTAGGTATAGCTAGTTTAAACTCAGATCCAACGAATTCTGAAACCCGGTCAAACCTTAATGTTATTAGAGAGGATGCCTTAAATAATATTAACAGGGCTGCTGCATCAGAAATCGAACGTTTTAATCGAGGTCGTGCGGTCATTAAACCGTTTTCTACAGGAGACTACGTGTTTATAAAAAGCAGTGAACGTAGTCAAACAAAGCTAGACAGAAAATTCAAAGGTCCGTATTTAATAACGGCTGTACTTAATAATGACCGGTACGAGCTCAAGAGCTTAACTCATCCTAACCGCACCTTTAAGTATGCTCATGAAAACTTGCGCGCAGTACCTCCAGGGCACGAAGGTTTACTTGAAGTTTCAACTAGTTTGTTGCATGAAGAGGAGACCGTGACGGCGGCAATAGATGTCGATGATAGCTTGCAAGTAGATAATGATAGAAATAGTTGTGACACCTTAACTGCCGGTTCTGATACCATTTCTGTCAGTCACTCTGATACACTTACTGTAGGTTCAGATACCGATAGCGTATATTCTGACCCCGAGACTATAGAAGTACAGTGCGAAGTCGAAGTTCATACCGAACAAGGTAGTCTGTAGCTTAAGGTAGAGTGTTCTCACGATGTATGGTCTATATATGGTATAATGTTGCAAAGTTGGTCGAAAGGACAGTGTTATCTATACCAGAGTCTGGTCGATACGCTCGTCCGGTCCACACTTTTAAGATGGTAAGATGGTTGTTAGAGAGTGTCATCCGGGCCAAAGGGTCTTTGGTTGGAGGGATGCACTTATCTATGCCAACTACGATGTTTGTGTGTTGATTGGTCGAAGGGACAGTGTCGTCCGGTTCAAGCCCTGCTTTTCATTAAGTTATCGCTGATCGAAGGGACACACTCGTCCGGTCCAAATCAACTAGATAATAGTCGACATTCTTGCTTTTCTTGCAAGTTTATCAGGCTGGACGAGCGGATAGATGGGTCAGTCGTTGGTTTGTTACAGGACTATTCAGTGGAATCCGCCCGAGGACGGTCGACAGTCAGTCTGGCCGTGACGGCGCCTAGCAATAGCGCCATCTACCCAAATAACATTGAAGTTCTTTGATTGTCATATTAAGTTAGCTTAGGTTAAACGTTGTTTTGTATCGATGATAGCTAAGTAAGGTGACTGCGCACAGTAGCAGCGCCATCTACCTGATCAAGAGTGAACTTACTCGATTGCTGTAGTAGGTTTGCTCTAGCGAAGCGTCGTATCGTTGGTAGCGTGGCGATCGTTATACCTGCAATATAATCTAAAAATAGACACGAATAACGATCGCAGGCGCACCAAGTCCTCGACGAATCGCTAATATCACTGTTAATTGTGTTAATTGTTGCAATTGAACTATGTTATCGCGTAAAACGAATACAAATGTGAAATTAGTGGATTAGTGGTGATTTAATTGTATTTTGACTGTGTGATTTATTGTTAATTAGTGAATTAAACGCAGATGTGATCATTTAGTGTTTTAATAACGCTCATTGCTCAAATACCCACGATGTCTAACCAAGATAAGGCCACTCCTGCACCTACACACTTTGCATCCGTTATCATATTGACGGTTTTGTTTGTTGACATTCTTTTCCTTTGCCAAATGTATAAGGTTTAAACTTAAGACTCTATGTACTGACTTACTCAGTTAAAATCACCAGTTTCTTTGTTAATGATAGCTTAAAAGACTTATTTCCATCGGGAGTGACGTCTCGTGGCTTCTCGACTTGCTCACGAACTTTCTCAGTCGGCAGCAGCAATGGGCACAGCACAGGTGAGAGCGAAATATAATAATATCTTTCATTCTCATCCATGGAACACAGTCCATACCCACGCAAGGTCAGGTGGCCAGCTGTAAGGTAGGTAGGGTACAGCAGAATGATCTTTGCCTTACATAACTCTACAGCTCTAACAACATTTGCTGGTAAAAGCTGCTCAACGAGATATGAATGCTCGGCGAAATCGGTGGGGCGGCCTCGCTCATCTAACTCCAAAGAGTCTACACGGCACTGCGCATTCAACTGCGCACTACCTATATGAAGGTATATGTTTCTAATGGTAAGTAAAGTTACCAGGGTGCGTAGCCAAGGTGCCAATCGCTCACGCTACGTGGCGTATCGTAGTTACTCGTATCTCTCTATCACTCTTCCTAATTAGTGTGACAATGACAGTTGCGTTTCGTTACCGACTGAGCGTTAGCGATTGGCATCTTGGCTACGCACGCTGTGCTCATGATTATGATTGAGCTGTCACCGACGGATGCCGGTACGTAGTCACAAGTCAGAGCATCACCAATGGACTTGCATTTAATACCTCATTTGTTTAGGTACCTACAAACGTCCGATACCACGCATATGATATGTCTGAAACTGTAAGTTTGCTACTACTTACACCAGAATTGTAGCAAACAAGCAGCGTTTCAATCGGACACCAGCATGGCAAAGATAGTTATCCACGAACGGCCTCTGATAGTGCTATAAGTTGATAAACAGACAAGTTTTCCCAAAGGACTACAATATGGGGTTCTTCAAAAAAGGAGTGTTAAAGTTTTTAAAGGGTCGGCAACGCGCATGTAACACCCCTGGAGTTGCAGGCGTCCATAGGCTACGGTGACCGCTTACCATCAGGCGGGCCGTATGCTTGTTTGTCACCGTCGTAGTATTTAAAAAAAAAAGTTGCACGGATAGCGCGACGGTGAATGCTGTCAAATGTGGATAACTGTTAAAAATTATGAGAAATTGGCATACAATGCTGATAAACTGTAGTCTTATCTAGCAAGTATCACGCTTGGAGTCTTAGCCCTCCAGGCTCTGTAGAATTCCATCGCATCGTTTGTATTGTGCGCACCTTTTATATTCCGTAAACCGGGGTTACTTTGATTTACGGGTCGACTTTGATAACAACTTCCATCCGCTACTTAAACGCTCTCGTTTAAACGAGTTGAAAAACGCATCACGGATAGTTGCTCCAGCGCATAGTAACCGGACACGTGTGTAGTGCTACTATTTCGTCTAGAAAAAAAATATTAATGGTAAGTACGCTTATCTTACTGATTTTTAAGGTTAAAAAACTTTGACTATACTTGTGCCAATAATAACTTCATGTGCTTTTTAAGGTGTCTTATGTTAATCAGTGTTTATTCGTGAACTTGAAAAAAAATAACCTCAATCCGATAACCTATACACGCGCACGTTGCCGGGGAATCCATGGCTCGGGGTGTCTTGGATCACTTATACGTGGTGAAATTGATCAAAAAAGGCTGATTATATCTGTGATTAAAAGGTATTCTAAAGTGCGTTTAAGTGCTTTTATACATGTTCAAGCGAAGTACCTACGTTTTTTTGCTATAAATAATCTAAGAGAGCGCTTGTTTGTTTCATTTGGTATGTTATCAAAGTACACACATATCAAAGTCACCCCATACATTATGAATATAAATAACGCAAAAAGTACTTAACACGTTCGCGGACGCTTGGTCACACCTCTGGGACACCTTAATTTTGTATGGGAATTTTACGACTGCTATTGCATACCTGTCACAACAAAGCTAAAATCAGGATTCTTATGTGACGCGAAATTCTATACAAGTCGAATGCAATGCAAGTCCCGTCATTATGAAACCATTTCTTTTACACTATGTGACACCAAATGCTATACAATTCGGATGCTTATGCATGTTTGATATAATACTTAGTCAAAATATTATGATCTTATATGACACCGCATGTTACAGCATTCGACTATGTTGGCATGTCTGTCATACCGTTCACTCGGGTGAGCTGCTACGTCAACAACTATGATAAATTCTTTGCCATAAAGTAAACTAGAAGTAATATTTCATCTAATACTTATGGGATTTAACGGCTAGGGCCTTCTTCACCAACCAGCACATAGGAAGTATCCGAACTTTGAATTTAATCATGTAAACTGCGGCCCTACACAAACAAAATACATGCCACATGCTTACCATAATGTTAGCGTTCAGCATCGACTACGAATAGGCACAATATTCACGATTATATGACCAAAATAATTACTAAGTACTAAAATAATTAGTTGAATAGTAAGTATAAACATGCCTCACTTTTCTTTATTTACAGTAGTCAGAATCAAGTTGCACTACAAAAAACATTCAGTAAAGAGATTTGTTTATAAAACCACAACCAAAAACATACATAAACTGTAAAAAAAACATTACTAACGATGTTACAAACAATCCGTAAAATAGCGTGTGCGTGCGAAATTTGGCCACATTTTACGCGCCCACTCCCAGACGCACGCGCAGGGCTACTATGGAGTCTTCCATACAAAGACGAATGCTATAGCATACGCGTCACAGAAAGGGGGGCACAATTTGAGATGTCACAGGATAATTTTTAACTGTCATAAACTATGAAATATAACAGTATGCATTCTGTGATTTTAGTCAATGGTAGAGGAAATGTTGGTTAATAATATTATACTGTGGCCAAGCGGATTGGTAAACATACTGACGCAGAAATCTAAACCAAATAACGGATTCAATAGCAGGCGCGTCACCAGATGAAGTACAAAAACGGATGCTATGCAATCCGCGTCCGCGAACGTGTTAACCGATTTTTAATTAATTTTTTACGAGCTTTTAAACGGGGTTGGTTTTTGTACTTTCATTGTAAAAAAAGTATATAAGTGGTAGTTTTAAAGTAACCCCATTCTCAATATAACTTTGATCGTGTCGTTTTTTTTATTTGACAAAACTATAAGTCCAAATTATTTTTATTTTGTGTATTGAAAGAAGAGAAAAAACCGATAATTATATTTTAATTTCATATTTTTATGTATAATGGGATCGTCAGAAATTAGTGTCAAACTTCAAAATTGATCAAAGTAACCCCGGTTTACGGTTCTCAAAATACAATACATACAAACCCTAGTTGTATACTTATTGTTTTGTAAACTAAGTAATATTTTGAGCCGCAATAAGTGGCCATTTCATGCATGACCTGAATATTAGGCGTTTATGAACTTAACAAAAATCTGCACACTTTGTATTAATCAAAGACGTCTATTGTAATTATTAACAGACATAATCGCATGCAGTGTCTCAAGTGAATTGACAATTTTATACTGACTTCTATTGGAAACATATGTCATTTCGACTGTGTCGTGCATGTGGTTTGAGATTAATGAAACTATTTTAACCAATGAAATGTTTTTAGAGCATTAGCAACTTCATTTGAATAGCGGGGAAAATACGTATAGGCTTACGTAGGGCGATAATTGTCAATGAGTTGAGTAAAATATCAAAATAATTTGTTAAATTTTATCAAAAATACTATTTAAATGTAAAATTATTATTTTTTTCAAAATATATACAGTAAGTCTAACTTACCTGCACCTACCTACCTCTTCCTACCTTAAATCTAAAATATGTCCTTGAGGCATTATACCTAGGATGCTGGCGGCATTTCCTAGTTAAATTAAATTGATCTTACATTTCCCACGGAAGATCTTCATTATAAAAATCCATATTGGGTTTAAAAATATAACAAGTTTAATAGAACAGTTTTCGGCAAAGAACGCTATTGACACCTGTGGTATGAAATCTCGGCAATCTCCTTTAGAAGTTGGTACCTACTGCGTGCGCAGCCAAAATGCTAATCGCTAACGCTCGCGAACGAAACGCAACTGTCATTTTCACATTAATAAGGAAGAGTGATAGAGAGATTAATTACGATAGTACGACGACGTGCGTAGCCAAGATGCCAATCGCTCACGCTACGTGGTGAGGTGAGCGATTGGCATCTTGACTACGCACCCTGGTATCGAAAATAAAATCCTTAAAACTATGGAGTTTTGAAGTCACATGCGTCGGATATATAATTAAGTAGAAATAGGGATAATATTAATACTGTCGACGGAACAAATAACACGAAATGATTAAACTGGACCTGTAAAATCTTTAGAATACAATAAAAATATCATGTCTCTTGCCAAAAACTCTTTATTACGTTAATAAACGCCCGATTAAAATTATCGGTATCTGCACGCACATTGGCCAATGTTAGCCAAAGTCAAGCCGGACTTCGAAGCGGCATTGCTTCCGCTCGGGTTGCCATTCTCTTGAACAATCACAATGCTGCCATCACCGCATCCATAAGCTACAGATCCACTGCCAGAGGTAGCTAAAGTGCCTTCCAACGCTACGGCGCTTAGGAAAGGCATGGAGCCTTTGACTTCCAGAGAGCCTTCCATGTTGAGGTCAGAGAGGAGAGACACCCCGTTGCTGGACAAGGGTCCGGAGCAGGTGACGGTGACGGGTCCACCGGTGGAGTAGGTGGCGGTTTTGGAGAACCCATCAAATTGACCGCAGCTGGAAGAACAGCCGCACTTTTGGGCTGAGATGAACTGAAATGGAATACTATAAATTAGCTATCACTACATCATTAAGTTGGATCATAAAATCGTGTCATGTATCACATTCTCCTTTTAAAATTGGGTATTACGGAACTATTGAGGGTAACTATATAACCTGGTGCGGTTTGGGACACGCATACGTTTTAACCACCATGCTTTATTGATTGATTTTAATATTGATTGCTCAAAATCAACGTATTTATAACAATCGTGGTTTAATATGTTATTTGACTAAGAAAAGAGAAGTGACTATGAAAATCAATAATTACCTGCAGTAACGCAGCCTGGAGGCACAGAACAAAAGCGACTTTTCCGAGCATTTTGATTTAGTTACAGCTGCAACTAAATAATGACTAATATTTAAATATTTATATCGCATTTATATTACTTTGTGTTGCTAAAGATGTAGCGCAATAAATTACAAATGTGACTGCATGAAGTAAGAACGATAACATTTTCCAAACGATTTCGTCAATTTCAAAGTGTTAAAAATATAGGTAGGTGAATTATAACTATATTGTCATTTTTTATTTGCTAATGGTTGACTAAAAAGCACTCATAGTAAATTAGATGGCTCCTAACTAAATATTTAATAAATAAGTATTTATTGTTATAGTCAAAAATATGTTTTCACCTCACTAGCTCGGAAAGCGGTTTGTTATCTTTAAAACTAGCGGGGGAAAACGCATTTTATCCACTAGTGGGAAAAGTAATTTGACCATGAGTTTTGAATGGTTTCTTCAAGTTAACTGGCAGCATTAAACTTTTGAACGATAATTTTGAGTAATAAATATCGGATAGGTTACATTTGTAGTTTTTATAGTCCTGGCTATATTGAGCTGAAAAAGATTCCAGTTTTTGAACCACTCGCTACGCTTGTGGCTCAATTTTGGAATCTTTAGCTTGCTCAGGTCTCAATATAAGCACGAGAGTTAAACAACAACGTTGCCCCCTTGTATAATAAATAA
The DNA here is from genome assembly GCA_949128165.1 of Lathronympha strigana. Taxonomy (NCBI): domain Eukaryota; kingdom Metazoa; phylum Arthropoda; class Insecta; order Lepidoptera; family Tortricidae; genus Lathronympha; species Lathronympha strigana. The sequence continues at coordinate 6,042,074 of OX421926.1, read as the reverse complement.
CTATTGTTCTAGTCGGTGTCGTTCTAAAATAAGTTTAATAATCTAATTAACCTGTAACTGTTATTACATAATAATGATATTACATCTTAGTGTCCCTTGCGCCAATCATGGGTTAGCCACTAACCCAGAATTAACAGTCAAACTCTTGAAATAAACGTCATAAAAATATCCTCTCCTTAAGCAGTCAGAGGTGATTTTGTTGCCTCAAATCCGTGGTTTGAGATCTTGAAGGCATTTAAAAATAGAAACAGTTTGTAACATTTACAAGCAAACATAATAATGAGTAAGTATGCAAGTTTTGATTTCATGTCAATCGTTATTCAATGTCATATTTTGCAATGGTTAAAACCTACATTAATGTGACGATAAGCAAAAATATAAACATGGCTAAGTCAACAAAAAATGTATATTATACCTAATGTCGCAAAAGGATGTATGGATTAGTTGTTTTTCTCTGTTAAATTTGAGGATATTAATCTTTATTTAAATAATATACATACAAATACATATATAATTACATAGTAATAGACATCTCAGATAGACGAAAGATAGACTAAAACTTGCACGATTGTGCAAGCTTTTTGGCAGCTGGGATATTGTATTGAAATCCTACTCCTATTTTCAATGCTCTATGTTACTCGATCCAGTTTACTTTCTTTTAAAATGATGAAAATTCTCAAATAACTTCCCATCCGTAAACTCAAACTTAGTTTTGTTTTCTAAAAATTACTTTATCAATGACAAGTTATCATTTACATTGGATCCAAATAAAACAAGTACCGAATTGACCTATCTAGATCCAAATCGTTTCTCATCCTTAATCGTCTGTACCTAAATGCCATATCAAGGTTAAAACTGATAATTATATATTTCATTATGTCAAGTTCAACACAAGTGATATTTTTATCGTTGTACGTGTTTAACGTGTTATTACTGCTCACACCTTAAATGCAGGCAGATTAGGGTAAAGATTATGACTGGGCCATAATGCTTACGTATGCAGCACGTCGTCTGCCCGCGGCAGAACAAAAAAGCGATGGCTAGATGTCGTGAAGGCCGACATGAGCGTAAACGGGCTTACAAGGGAAGACGCACAGGATCGTGCAAACTGCAAAGTGGAGGAGAGGATGCAGGTAAGCGGACCCTGGCAGGGGCCGGGATAACGCTAGATAGAAGAAGAAGAAGATGCAGCACGTCATAGCCTACAGCATAAACTCAGAGAGTGATATTTGTAAACGCATGAGGTGCAGTCTAGCGTTCGCGTTAGATTTGTATGAAAACAATGCCTAACCTAAGTATAACATTCGTCAGTTCTTGACGAATGTTATACTTAGGTTAAAAAAAAATTTTAATTAAAAATAAATTTTCGTCGTTTTACCGAGTGGGCAACACTGAATACCAAGTAATTTAGAGACGTTTTTATAAATGCGAAGGGGCATATAATCAGGTGAACGCCTGGCAAAAGTAGATCTGAAATTTGGAAGAGGGACCATGAAATTGCGATTGGTCAGAAGTTGAATATAATTAGGCAACTTACTAATAATCATATGAGCTCGAGTAACTGCTCTCAACACATATAGCCGTCTTACGCTTAAAAGTTTGGAATCCCTATACAGAGCGTCCGTTGGGGAAAGGAGCGGTTTTCGCAACATAACTTTTATAACAGCGCGCTGCGCCCTTTCCAGGGCTAACAGTAAATGCTTCTGGCTAAATGGTAAGTACCGTAAAATAGAGGACAGTTGGGTCATCAATGGTGGAAGAGGGATGGTAGAGAGGTGTGTTGGTATTTTTAGACCAGATGTTAATTTATGCGCTGGTTCATAATTTTGAATTTATTGTCCACGCCTCGGACACATGGTGAACAAACAAAAAGAAAACAATATATATAATAAGCCCTACACTCACCCGTGGATATATTTGTCCCGACTTCGCTGGCCAGCTTAATTCTTCTTGATATTCAAACAATTTGATCCGCTTTTTTCCCCTGACTTGACTCGACTGTCAAAAACATATTTTTTTTTTCTTTTTCCCCAACCGAATATATACTTTTAAATGAGATGAATGAACCGAAAAGGATGGATGATAAATAAAAACTTAACACCAGAGTTGTCATATTGTTGCAAAGAATTGTGTCAATTCTAGCAATTGTCCCATCTCACTCGGTTCCTAGCCCTCCTAGCCCCAACTATGCTACCTAAATACGGGTAAATAGGAAACATCCATAACTCAGGAAATAATACTACAAATATTCGAGATAAACACACAAATAAATGCCTCGACCAAAATTCAAACCCGTGACCTCCTGCTTCGTAAGCAGGGTCACTACCAAGTTGACTACGAGGCCGTTAAAATCTCTCTCCTCCTTCTCATACTTAAGATATATGAATAACTAGCTTTCCGCCCGCGACTTCGTCCGCATATAATAGGGTTCTTCCTACAGATTTTCTTACCTTGTTTTATCTTTTTACAATGTGACTTGATATAACCTACACATATATCATATATAATACAAATATTTTCTATTGCGTTTACGTTTAAGTTTTTATTAGGTAGATGTTGGCAACAGGCGGTATTATCGCTAAAAGGCAACATTTGTCTCTTACAGACAACCATCCGGTTAAATAGCATAAATAATTTTCAATCCCGTTTTTACCCCCTTAGGAGTACAATTTTCCAAAACTATGAAAACACTTTTCTTTTGTTCTAATAAAGAGTCTTTTCACAAAGTTTCAAGTCTCTAGCTCAAAAAGAATCTCCTTTTCCATACAAACGTTTAACCCCTTAGCAAACAACTTTTTTTATATTTTAATAATGAACAGTCTTTGCACAAAGTTTCAAGTCTCTAGCTCAAAAAAAAATACCATTTTCAAACAAACTTTCAACCCCCTTTCTAACTCTTTAGAAGTTGAATTTTCCAAAACTATGAAAACACTTTTCTTTAAATTGCAACGGTTAACACTCACGTATTTTTATCACAATAGGCGCCAGGACGTAAGGCATTCGGCGGTAGCGGAACATACCTTCGGTACGGACGCGACGCATTTCATTCGGTTCGATAAAGTGAAGTTGTTGGCACGGGAAAAATGTTACGTGCCACGCAAGATCCGTGAGGCCATTGAAATCGGACGTCGCCCTAATTTCAACCTCGACGGAGGTTGGACTCTGCCACCGGCTTGGAAACCAGTGCTTCCCAGAGGGAATGTAAATTTGTGTGGTGACGATTTGGTGGACACGGTTAGTTCGGTGTGCTTGTCGTTGATCCCGTCAGACGATCCAACAATTCAGACTCCCGCAACGACGGCGCCGGATTGCGCGAATCACCCCGCTTCCGCTTCCTCCCGCGCAAACCGTTACCTACGCCGGGCTCGGGCAGCGAAGGTGATAACAACACTCTGTCTGTCCGACGATGTCTGCCCGATGCAGACGAATCATGTCACGCCTATTGTGATAAAAATACGTGAGTGTTAACCGTTGCAATTTAATATCAGTATGACTCACAAAAGTTTAAATTATACACTTTTCTTTGATTTAAATAAAATGTTTTTACAAAAACATTCAAGCTCAAAAATAATCTCCATTTCCATACAAAGATTTTACCCCCTTTTCACCCCCTTAATTTCCAAAAATCATAAAAACACGTTTCTTAAATTGTAATAAAGAGTCTTTACACAAAGTTTCAAGAATTTAGCTAAAAAAAACCATTCTCAAACAAACTTTCGACCCCCTTTTTAGTTTTTACCCCTTTAGGAGTAGAATTTCCAAAAACCATTAAATCATTTTTCTTTAATTGTAATAAAGAGTCTTTACACAAAGTTTCAAGTCTCTAGCTCAAATTAAATTCCATTCTCACAAAAACTTTCTACCCCTTTTTTACCCCCATAGGGGTTGAATTTTCCAAAACTATGATAACACTTTTCTTTAATTCTAATAAGGAGTCTTTACACAAAGTTTCAAGTATCTAGCTCAAAACAAAATTCTGTTCCTATACAAACTTTCAACCCTCTTTTTACCCCTTTAGAGGTAGAATTTCCAAAAACCATGAAAACGGTTTTCTTCATTTGTAATTAAAAGTCTTAAAACAAAGTTTCAAGTCTCTAGCTCAAAACAAAATTCCATTCCTAAAAAAACTTTCAACCCCCTTTTTACCCCTTTATAGGTGAAACTTTCAAAAACCATGAAAACGCTTTTCTTCAATTGTAATACAGAGTTTAAAAACAAAGTTTCAAGTCTCTAGCTCAAAACAAAATTCTATTCCTATACAAACTTTCAACCCCTTTTTTACCCCTTTAGAGGTAGAATTTCCAAAAACCATGAAAACAGTTTTCTTAAATTGTAATTAAAAGTCTTTACACAAAGTTTCAAGTCTCTAGCTCAAAAATAAATCCCATTCTCATACAAACTTTCTACTCCTTTTTTACCCCCATAGGGGTTGAATTTTCCAAAACTATGAAAACACTTTTCTTTAATTCTAATAAGGAGTCTTTTAACAAAGTTTCAAATCTCTAGTTCAAAAATAAATTCCATTCTCATACAATTTTTCTACCCTTTTTTACCCCCTTTGGGGTTGAATTTCCAAAAACCATGAAAACACTTTTCTTTAATTATAATAAGGAGTCTTAACACAAAGTTTCAAGTCTCTAGCTCAAAACAAAATTACATTCCTATAAAAACTTTCAACCCCCTTTTTACCCCTTTATAGGTGGAATTTTCAAAAACCATGAAAACGCTTTTCTTCAATTGTAATACAGAATTTAAAAACAAAGTTTCAAGTCTCTAGCTTAAAAGAAAAATCTATTCCTTAACAAATTTTCAACCCCCTTTTTACCCCTTTAGAGGTAGAATTTCTAAAAACCATGAAAACAGTTTTCTTCAATTGTAATTAAAAGTCTTTACACAAAGTTTCAAGTTTCTAGCTCAAAAATAAATTCCATTCTCATACAATCTTTCTACCCCTTTTTTAACCCCCATAGACGTTGAATTTTTCAAAACTATGAAAACACTTTTCTTTAATTATAAAAAGGAGTTTTAACACAAAGTTTCAAGTATCTATACCAGTTTGTTATTTTTGTTGTTTTGAGGTGCAATAAAGAGTTATTGTATTGTATTGTATTGTATTGTATCTAGCTCAAAACAAAATTCCATTCTTATACAAACTTTCAACCCCCTTTTTACCCCTTTAGAGGTGGAATTTCCAAAAACCTTGAAAATACTTTTCTTCAATTGTAATACAGAGTTTTAAAACAAAGTTTCAAGTCTCTAGCCACCACCATGAAAACAGTTTTCTTCAATTGTAATTAAAAGTTATTACACAAAGTTTCAAGTTTCTAGCTCAAAAAAAATTTCCATTTCTATACAAACTTTCAACCCCCTTTTCACCCCCTTAGGGGTAGAATTTCCAAAAATCCGTTCTTATCTCTCGCCTACGTACTAAAACGAAGCTTTGGTAAAAATTTCAAGTTTCTAGTCCTAGCCGTTTCGGCTGTGCGTTGATCGTAGATGAGGACAACCTCTTTTATATATATAGATTATGTTATCGTAATTGAGATCATGAATTATCTTCTAGCGACTGCTTTTTGACAGTTAGCGTATGTGGCATCTCCAAAGTATGTTTTTCGGTGAATTAGTAGCGGAACCTGTCTATGATAAGCATTTGATATTGATTTGATTGAAAAATAAGAAATGACAAAACATGACTATAAAAAATACGGCTTTTGGTAAACGATGATATCACAGTCACGGGTGAGATTTTTGTCACCGGTGATCTAAATGTCACCGGGTGACATGCAAATGCCGGCCATATACCTACGTTTGGGCAATCAAAGGTGCTTATGTCCGCCGGGCATCCACCAGAAAAATTTCTCACATATTGATAGACAGATCCGGCCGATATGCCCGGCTGGTAAAAATAGCTCGGTCCACTCGACCAAGTTGGTGGTTGTTCAAAAATTCCACAATCACCATTCGTGCCTGACGGATTCCCTTTGTTCCTATTATATTCCATTTTCAAAATCTAGTAGCACTTCTTGGAAGGTCTCAAACTTTGAAACAAAAGTAACTGACGCAAGTACAGAAACAAATATTTTAAAGGTCGTTTGAAAAGCGACTTCGGTTAATATAGTTTCCTACTTTGACTTATTAAGAGAAATAGACACACAAAACAGAACAAAAATGTCAAAAAATGTGGGTCCGAATGACATTACATTAGCGAACAATTTTACATTGATAATGATACAAACGATAAATGTTTCGTACGTAAAAGAGCTTACTGACTTAAGCATTAAATGTCAAATTCATATGTACTTAAACAGTATTTATACAAAACTACGTTCACTGTCAAAACTTTATAAGCTGTTGGCACTTAACGAAACGTCATGTCACAAACAAGAGTACTTATATAAAAAGCACCGCAACTGGATAATTTTATGTCGTTTTCCGGCTGATTGGATATCCGGTTATTTTATTCTATATACAAGTATTATCTATAGTTTGCTATGATAACGACTCATCTCATAATTTACAAAAAATACGAAAAGTATCAAAATGGCTAATGCGACCGATAAGTCACCGCCGCCGTTGTCGATAAACAATTAACAACGAAAATAATATTACTTTACTATTCCGCCAAACGTGCTAGTCAATTAGTGCCAATGCCAACCCGTTATACCTACTTGCGTATTTTTTGCATGCGATTAATGTTCCCACCCTCCCGCCGCAAAAAACCAATTGTCAATTGGCTGCATCCCCAGTTCAGGTGTAAAACCAGGCAGGGCCATAGCCTCATCATAATGCCAAGTTGTTAGCGTCATATTTGCTAGATAAGACCGCAGTTTGTCTGCACTTTCTGGTAATCTGACAAAATTGACAGCGATAAGGCACAAAGTGGTGACAAAATATTTCAAATTCGCATTTTAGGAGAATGTGCCTTACGACATTAGTTGTTTGCGCATAAAAGATGATCCACAGTAGACTGGGACGTGCCCGATGTGTCAAATAGTATACAAAGTGTCACGTGACAGGACGGGATGATCTGTCAATTTCAATACAAAAAATCAGGTGATAGCTCGGAGCCCTCGGAGCCTCGGAGGTCACGTGACGTTTTTTTTTTAAACTGACAAATCGGCCCGGTTCGGTCACGTCCGTCCCAGCCCGTTCTAGACTTGCCTTTGACCGGGCCCTGGAATGATGTGTCAGTTTCTATAGAAAATGTCACGTTATCTCCGAGCGTGAGACAGTACACGGTCCATAACGTGACACGTTCTAGCCTCGGTCATCTTTAAATCAGCTACCGAAGTCTGTGTAAGTTAGTTTGTTTATACACAAAGAGTACCGAAATAGATAGGTATAAGAATCAAGCTTTTATTCTGTACAAAAATTGTGTATCCAACTATTATACACCGTAGATTTTGCCGCAGCCGCAGCCGCTGGAGCCGCCGATCTGCTGCGTGATGGCGACGCAGTCCCCGCAGCCGTAGCTCACCGGCGCCGAGCCGCTGGTGTCGAACTGGCCCTCAAACGCCACCGCGCTCAGGTACGGCAGCGCGCCGGACACGTCCAGGTCACCGGACAGGCCCAGGTCAGTGGCGACGGCGATGCCGGAGGGCGATATTGGACCAAGAGCGGTGACAGATAGAGGACCGCCGTTGTTGGAGATGGAGATGGATTTGCAATTGCAACCACAGTTTTGTCCAGCGATGCTCTGAAATAGAAAAATATGTTAATCCAGTTTAGGTATATGACACCTTTAAGCAACACAGGGAGGGGAGTCGGCATACATAACGTTTCTCCTCTGCCGAAGTACGAGTATAAGCCAAAATAGGCATACGCGGGTCTGTGCTCGACTAGTCTATACCTACACTAAAATAGATCGAAGTGTGCAAGATTTGTTAGCGTTGTTGTATCATTTTCTATGTGTTAGTATCGTCATTACAGATTGGTTTGTGTAAGAAGTGAGTCTGTGACGTCTGTCTCTGTGTAGGTTTTTTCCGCAAAAGTGACAGTATAATTTCTACGGTAAGATAACTATAGACTAACGCGTTGGAAGCCCGTGTTGCTTAAAGTATAACACATACAAAAAAACCTATGATTGGATTAAAATTGAACATATTGGATACTTAAAAAATCATGGAAATTGTAACGTGTTTATTCATCGTAAAGCAAACCCTTTAATTTTATTATATTTAATCTGATATAATTTTCGATATGATATCCTTCAGCAGTCGGAACGAAGTGTAATTCTCACACCTCAGGAAAGTTCGCCGCTTTTCTTCTAATTATCAGAGCATTCTCCACTGCTACGAAATAACTTCAGAGGAGCCAAGATGACTCAAGAGTATTTTCTATTCTTTTTTCACATAAGATCGAAAAATAGACATCCACGCAGCGGGATAATTTAAATCACGATCTGATTCATCAACGTGATTTGACTGCCTACTGCGTGTAGAGTACTACACGGTATTTCGACGTTCCACCGTGCTGCTAGGCTATGTGTTTAATTTAAAATGATGAAGAGAAATTGGCATCAGCATTTATTTATAGAATGTAACTATGGTAGCACGTAGGGTGGGTGGGACTGATTGATTAAAATTGGCAATTACCTGGACCATGACTGCGAAAGCGCACAGGATGACGACCTTGGATGCCATTTTAATGTATCTCACTCGTTTGCCAGCAAACAGAATGAAGTATTACCCCCAGCCACCGAGTTTTATACACACGTATGCAATTCTTACTTCACGATAAGAAGAATGACGGAAAAACATTTAAATCAATTAATTACACACACCGCACGTGATATCAATAAACAATTGTATTTAGCAAGCATGATACACTTTCTGAAACCGTTGATCTATTTCTAAATACTTGGAATTGTCACTATAAAAGCGGAAGCTGAAATTGGGTCAGTCATTCTAGTTTCTTTGTTTGAAGAAAATTAGTAATTTTAACATGTCTCGCTTCGCAGTCCTCGTTCTTTGCATCCAGGCTCTCCTGATTCAGGTAACAAATAAAAATGACCCAATATATACCTATTAGGTACATCTAAGTTGGTCATGACGGTTTTTTTGGCTCCTTTAACTTGCATTTTCTAGCTCCTTAAGTCCGACTGCAACTATTAAGTAAACGTCATAATTGCAAAGAAGTTTGGCAGTTCCTTTGTTTGGAAGAGATAAAATGGGGACTCTATCTACTTAAAATACGTTTTTCATGTATAAAAGAAATATTAAAAATAAATTAAATCCAAAAAAAATATGTAAATAAAGGAAATATTACATTTAAACTAACTTATAAATAAAGCTGGCTCCAGCTCGGTGCCCTGTGGCATAGTGCCAAGGAGGCTGGCGTTGCGCTATGTACACACCAGCCCTGCTATCGTCCGTCGCTTCCACGAGACACTTCGCTATATCCTTTTGTACATTCTTGTCATATTCAATTATTTTACCTGTCTGGCAATGTTTATTAGCAGTGTATTAGCAGTTTCTAAACCCAATATATCTCAAATCTCAATCAATTAAGGAAATTGGTACTGCCGCCGTATGTTGCCCCTTAAAGCCTAAATATTTGGAATGTTATTCTAAATTCTTATTGTTCGATTGCTCTTCATTCTACTTTAGTAGGTATTCAAGTCGAAAATTCTATCAATCTGTGTTGCATGGCTCGAAATTAAATTAACACCCAAGTATTTCATTATTTAGCCAAAACCAGTACACGACTTTTAAAGCCTATTTTTCATTTTAATTCATATTTGTGCCTTTTCCACAGGCCGTGTTATGCGGTAATAACCAATACTCTTATGGATCGTCTGGCTTGAGCTCTAGCTGCGGTTCGTACGGTGGCACCGGCACCGGGCAGGTCGGCGTGTCCGGCAACATCGACGCGTGCGGCAACACCTGCGTGACCGGCTCCGTGCCCGTGCTCGGCTCCGTCGACTTCGGCGGCTGCGTGCCCGCCTGCGGATCCGTCTCCATTTCCGGACAGTGCGGTTGCGGATGCGGATGCCAGTAAACAATTTTTGATACCACCTTTTTTGATAAAATAAATTAAATAGGCCATGAATTAATAAAAACCCTGTTTTATTGAGCGAGCGTCAGCGAAAGTAAACGTTTCTGCTTGATACGACTGTCCTCGTCTACAAAAGGGCCTATCGTGAACCACTTCGTTCGTTCGTTTTGCCTCTTTATCGATTTAATATGCGAGAGCAATAGAGAGGGAAATAGACAAACGATCGAACGAATAACGAGAGCAATAGAGAGAGAATTAGACGAACGAACAACGAGGGCAACAGAGAGGGAAATAGACAAACGAACGAACGAACAACAAAAGCAACAGAGAGGGAAATAGACAAACGAACTAACGAACAACGAGAGCAATAGAGAGGGAAATAGACGAACGAACGAACGAACAAAGTGGTTTGTGTTAGGCCGTAGGCCCTCAGCTCGCATTTCTCAATCAATTCCCATGAGTAAATAAATTGCTACGTATAATAGTTTTGTCGTATAGTTTTTGGAAAAATGTTTAAGCACCTGGAAATTAACGTCAATGACTTAAACCCCAGATGGGCACTAACTATATCATTTGTGCTGATGTTTACCATTTATTTTTAACTGCTTTTAAAGCGAGGTCCATAGTCTAATATCACGATGATATATATAGTTTAGGCAGTGATGCCATGTTGCGGTGATTAGCTATGCAAAAAAAATAGGAATCGACACATTACGTTGCGCTTCTTCGAAACGCGCCGATAGTATGTATATTTTCAAAGAACGATTAATGCATAAATAGCTTTCCTATATTATTCTTAAAGAAAAATATATAGCTGATTGTTCATAATTAATACGATTCTACTTGATAACTAATAAAACGTGCTTCCGCAAACAAAACAAGCATGTCAGTAGAGCATGAAAACATAAATGCGGATAACTATGGATTGTTCTGTCACAATAGGTAATCATGAATCGACAGTCGGTGATAGTTAGGGCCCGGAATTTTGCGTGCGGTTTTCGAAAAGTCATAGGGAGAGAAGGCCAATGTTTATCGATATATCGATAAATCGAGAGTTTTTTATTAGTGTCTCTAAAAATAATACCTCAAGCTTTACGATGATACATACTCTTTTCAACGGTCAAAGATGAAAAAAGTTATATGTATAAATGAAATACCAACTGATAAGGTTTTAATACCGCTATGACAGTGTTTATACATATTATGGTGCATTGGCTTTTATAAATGTTATAAACCACGGTGTGGCGAGGATAGTGTTACGTGACATTATCATGTTAGAGAAGAGATAATAATGTTATATAACATTTGTAACAGCCGGTGTTGGATATCGGATATAGATATCAATAAGGGGTTGATAACCTGAGTAGGTATTTGCTTGCAAAATTCACGCAAAATTCCGGGCTCTAGTAACTATCACTAGGGCCCGGAATTTTGCGTGCGGTTTTCGAAAAGTCCATAGGGATCATTAGTGATAGTAATACCCATGTATTTATATGTTTACTTACTATATATGTCACAGTAAGATTGTAAAAACCGTTAGTTTTGAACTATGTCGAGTCATTCGCTAAATTATTCATAAACCTTGTTTATTAGATTCTAATAAGTTGACGAAGCCCACCAGGGCTCATATTTGTAGGCAATTGGTGCTTCGCGTATCTGAAGCTACCTAACCTATCTATTGATTAGAGTTTAGGGCGTCTGCCGCGAAAGCAGGAGGTCGCTGGTTCGATCCCAGCCCTGCTCACCAAACGCTGGGCCAATATCCACTTTCAATCCAAAGGTCGTGGGTTCAAATCCTGGCGGCTCGTACCTGAGTTTTTCGGAAATTACGTACGAAATACCACTTGATATTTACCAATCGCTTTTTGGTGAAGGAAAACGTGAGGAAACCAGCCTAATCCCAATAACGCCTAGTTTACCCTCTGGGTTGGAAGGTCAGATAGCAGTTGCTTTCGAAAAAGCCATTGGTAAAACTCAAATGACAGACACACTTAATTATGCCCCCACAATATTTTTAGAATGTTTTCTCAGATGTACTGTACACATAAACTGTAGACATAATTATTTAGAGTTTTTAATACGAAGTTCCCATTGAGATTGTTTCCATAAGAAATATGAAAAAAGATGTTACCAATAATATTATTTGTCACATGTGAAAAACCAGGCAAGTTATTTTTTTTAATTAGGTACCTGTTTCTAGTACGCTCCTAACATAATTTAATTGTTTATTTAAGTTCCCTCGAACTTTTTCTGTAGAAAATTCACAATTTCTTTTCGGCGCATTGCTAGTCATAGGTAGTATAAAACAGTCTTTATAGGAGCTAGAGTAGATACTAAATAAACAGATTGGTGTAGTGTAAGTATGTAAAGTTAGTCTGTTAATAAAGCTCTTAAATTTTTATTTCAATGAATCTTTACAAAATCTATACAAAATAAACGGATTGGTGTAGATACGTAAAGTTAGTGTGGTAATGAACCTCTTAAATTTTAATTAAAATGGATCTTTTCAGATCCGAATCCTCCAATGGACACAAAAAACTGGTAAAAAAATGTAATTTGTTATAATATCAGCTTTCTTTTAATACTACTCCTTTGGGGTGTGCATAAAACATATTTGAGATAATCAATTTAAACAGAGAAATTGATTGACCAAGTACCTAATCGTTTCGGTAATCTCATTATAATGAAATTTTCCTATTCACATTTATGATCATACGGATAATATTGTATTGTATGTATTTGGGTTTTTAAAGTTGGATATATTAATTAAGTAAACGGTTTTTCTGGCAGAGAAGCTTTATTTATTCAGTAAATATATTTGGGGTTAGCGTCTGACGCATCCACACCCGCAGCCGCTGGAGCCACCGATCTGCTGCGTGATGGCGACGCAGTCCCCGCAGCCGTAGCTCACCGGCGCCGAGCCGCTGGTGTCGAACTGGCCCTCGAACGCCACCGCGCTCAGGTACGGCAGCGCGCCGGACAGATCCAGGTCGCCGGATAGGCCCAGGTCAGTGGCGACGGCGATACCGGAGGGAGAGATTGGACCGATAGCTTTTATGTTCAAGGCTCCTCCGCTGCTGGGTATACTGATCGACTTACAGCTGCAGCCGCAGTTCTGAGCAGTGAAACCCTGAAACCAACATGAACAATTTCGTTAGTTCTAAACGGCAATATAGTAATTTCAGTCAAATACCAACATTAACACCAGGAAAAAAGCGTAAGTTTGACCCCGACGCACTGTTTAAGGAGGTGTAATAGGGGGCTCTGGCTAATACAGAGAACTTAATTTTAGATTACGTATTTCTGTATCACCCCATTAAAATAAACTGTACATAAACGGTTGACACCTTGTTTTCTATAATGTTACATTATGTTACATTATAATCCGGACAGGGTTTTTTTTGCAATCAAAAGTTAAATAAACCCGCTCCGATTCATAAATAGAGAAAAAAAATACTTTATAACTTTCTTTAAAATTGTACATACCTGTACCAAAAAGGCGAAAGCGCAAATGATAGCAACTTTAAAAGCCATTTTTCTTCTTTCTAGGTTTGTTCACAAACTAAGAATGTATTATTTGGTTAAACCTTCGTATTTTATACTTCCATTTTATCCCTCTTGCTTCACTGAGAATACAATGAATTGTGTTACAGACTGCAGTTTATCGCAAATACATTTTGACACTAAGAACTATTAAATCGTATTTTGTAAGAGACCAAAGTTAATTCAGTGTTATCGCTTGCCTATTTCTACATTTCAAAAACAATTATGAATATAAAAGAGGTTACTAAATATGAAAAGGTCATTCTAAGTTCTTTGTTCAAAGAATACTAGTGTTCTTCCTAGAATGTCTCGCTTCGTAGTGCTCGCTATCTTCGTCCAGGCTTGCCTGCTTCAGGTAAATAAATACCTTTTTTTAATACTTTTTCCACGACCAAATAAACTAAATAGTATGAATTAAACTTAAACTAAGCACTACCTATATTATTATTTTTTTGTTTAGATTGTTATTGTAGCATTAATTGTTTTTTTTTATAGAAGTGTATTTTATTTACATGTATTTTTCGTTTTCTCACAGATGGTTTTAAGCCAGACCTGCGGCTGCAACCAACTCTCTTACGGCTCCCAGAACTGCGGCTACGGCGGCAGCGGCACCGGGCAGGTCGGCGTGTCCGGCAACATCGACGCGTGCGGCAACACCTGCGTGGCCGGCTCCGTGCCCGTGCTCGGCTCCGTCGACTTCGGCGGCTGCGTGCCCGCCTGCGGATCCGTCTCCATCTCCGGACAGTGCGGTTGCGGATGCGGGTGCCAGTGAATTGCTTACTAATTTTTAGAATTACGAAGCAGTTTTATAAAACCAACTTTGTTTTATTGAGATGTACTTCTTCTTTACAACGGTTGTATAATAATCCCACTCCAATCCAATTTAACAGAGGTATGGGCACAGCGGATGCATATCGTTTAGTGTGGTAGGGCACAGCACAAATAATGTCGTCTCGCTCAAATCTTGAGCAGAGCCCATCTGGAAAAAACTGACCTACAGAAAACCGCAGTTTAATAACACTAGACCCTACTCATAGTGTTGTGTTTCTGTTGGTGAGTAAGGTCGCCAGAGCTCCAAGATGATTCACTGTGTTGACAGCTGGGGACCCACGGAGCAAAGCTTGCCCCTTTAGCTGTCAACACAGCGAATCCTCCTTTTTTTAAGGGTCGGCAACGCGCATGTCACACCTGGAGTTTCAGGCTTCCATAGGCTACGGTGACCGCTTACCATCAGGCGGGCCGTATGCTTGTTTGTCACCGTCGTAGTATTAAAAAAAAAACCAAGAAAGTGCAAGCCAAAATGAAGATCCCGGAAGATATTTTTCTTTCAAGTATAATTGACTCAAATTTTATTTCATGTACGATATACTGGAGCAGACAGCTGACTCTGAAACTATTTTATTGAAATTTTGTCTTAATCTCTTCATACATTTGAAAACTAGCAACTGTTTCGTTACTGCCTCCAGGGTGGGTCAGTGTCTAATTCACGAATATACGGCCTTTACGGAAGGGAAACGTGGATAAAAGCGGCATGTTTGGAATAGATACTCGTATATTTTCCATGTTATGCACAGCCCGAAACAAATGAGACAAATTAATATTATTACTTGAGCATCACGTATTTATTTTATTCTTCAGTGACAATGTAGTCGGTAGTCGATATTCTCGTTATAACTTTAAAAAGCCTAAGAATTCCACACTTTTCGAAATTGGATACCACAGATATCACATATAACGCCTATTGTGATAAAAATACGTGACTTTAAACCGTTGCAATTTAATGTCAGTTTGACTCACGATAGTTTAAGTTATATGACCACAGATATTGTTATATGAATTAACACATGTTCGGATATCTCTTGAACTCGAATTAAAGGCTAGGTAACTATTACTAGGCCAAAAGCGGGTAGGCCGCCTAAAGCCGGTAGGCACTTAAGTATACATCGTTGTGTTGTGAATGTGTGCGTGCAGCGCACAAGAGCGGCCCCGGACGAAGTTCAAGTTGTTCCGCTCGGTCTTTGAAGGGAGTTCGTTCAATCGGTCAAAGAAACTAGTTTGGTCTTTTAGGTCTTTGGTTCGTTTAGTTCAGTGCGAATTTTGGCGTCTGGGAATGAGTGACTGGTTTAGGTCTATACAGCGGGCCTACCGCGAACATCGAAAATTGGCATTGACGGAAAAACCTCGTTATCACTCTAATATGCAAGTGTGACAAAGTTGGAGATACAAATCCGCAATCGTTCGACTTTCGTGGTACTAGCTAAAAATTCCCTGGTACTGTAAAAACAATTAACTATCCAAAAGCCATTTAGTAAAAAAATTTGAATATTTATTATATTCCATTCGCCTTATATCTTCTGAAAGATTATTATAAATAACAATACACATATACGAGTTTTTGCGATAGATCGCAGAGGAACAGGGCGGATGGTACAATAAACCCCTATATTGGGTTATCTGCTGTTCTACGAATACATCGGCCCTGCTTCTGAACAGTTCAGGATGTTTTCTGACAAACTGGCATGCTTTTTTTAAGTACACACGCGTTCAAAAGTGCATGTGTAATTTATGGATGAAATCATTCATAAACTGCCCATACAGGCTAATGGTAAAATATTTAGTTCCTTAAAAAGTGGCCTGTGGTCGTCCGTGTTCCATATATTGGCTGTAGCACGAATGCACTTTTTTTGTCTAAAAAACGCCCTACTTACATCGACTGAATTCCCCCAAAGTAAAAGCCCATAGTTTAGCAATGATGATGCATAACCGGATACGCCGTGACCGCCGCTTCAACTGATACAGACTTCCTAAGTTTTCTCATAGCAAATGCAAAACTGTCTAGTTTGGTACAAACAAAATCAACATGAAGTTTCCAGCTCAAATGTTTATCTATATGTAAACCTAAAAATTTTTTTCTCTCGCAATTGTCTATTTCTGTTCTTTTATAATTAACATTTATTTGACAAATCTTAGCATTGTATGACTGGAATTGCATATAAAGTGTTTTACTGAAATTAATATCAAGATTATAAATACTTGTCCATTGTCATATTTCTGCTAATGAGTGATTTCCACTTTCTTCATATGAAGCGATATCATCGCCTTTTTTCATTACGGTCGTATCGTCTGCAAATAAGATACATTCTGATGTGGTTGCTCGAGGAAGGTCATTTACGTATATAATAAAAAGCAGCGGACCCAGATTACTTCCCTGAGGGAGCCCTCGTTGGTTTATACGTTCATTGGACAGAAAATTCTTTCTTACGAGATTTTTCCCATCACTTACTTATTTAGAGATTTCTGTATACTGCTTTCTATCTTCCAAGTAACTTTTAAGCCAAGCCAGCACACCCCGGATACCATAGGTTTCAAGTTTCATTAAGAGTATATTGTGATTTACACTATCGAATGCCTTAGTTAAATCCAGAAATAACGACATAATAGGGGTTTTATTATTAATGGCTTCAGTCACGTACTTAATCAAATGAAAACATGCCAGTTCGGTTGAACGACCCTTTCTAAAACCAAACTGATTCGGATGAAGAATATCCTGTTTGTCAAGAAAATCAGTCAGCTTATCAGCTTTGACATTACCGATTATATCAGCCAGTTTAGTAACTATTATTTTGAAAAATGGTTTTACATAACTAATTCTGCTCTTTAAATTAGCATTTAGCAGTAGGTAGCTCATGGACACATGGTTGATGTTAATGACGAAATGGCGTAATGAAATTATTGCAATAGTTATCATACTTACCTAATATCCCATGAGAGCATTGTGCATTGGTTAAATTGAGCTCAGTACCTAGTATCTGACATCGTGTTTTCTTGAATTCCTTTAACTTGCTTGTCGCCATTGTACATTAGAGAAGCATAGTTAGTTTCTAAAATCCATACATTTTAATATTTCATACAAAATAATTACATGTTTCATCAACCGCTAATGTAAAACGGTTATTATAACAATTAACTCTACTAAGTAAGTGACAACTATGATAATTATATCAATGTCACGTTGAAAACTTATAAGTACTCCGTTTACACTCTTGCATAGGTCTTATCAAATTAAAACAAACATTTATGTCACTTCTAACATTTTGATTGACGTTCTGACGTGATGTTTCACTAAATACCATTGTTCAAAACACTGCCGAAAAATGCAATATGTTTCATTTTGGTGTTGATTATTGGATATTTCTATAGTTTACATTTATTTTATTAACTTTAAAAAAATATTTACGTTAGTGCATTACTGAGATGTAGCCCTATCTGGGATTTCAGGGATTGTCCAATAGCTGAGGTCATCCTGTATACTTACTATCGTAACCTTAAAAGAAGGCTTCTTGATTTTTACCAAATCACTGGCGTTTTTGTTCATAGCCATGCAATATGTGTTAATAGACAAAACAATATTTATTCAGAAATATAATTTTATTTCATATTTAAAATCCCATAAAAGGTAGGTTCTTAGCGTCTGCCGCATCCGCATCCGCAGCCGCTGGAGCCGCTGATCTGCTGCGTGATGGCGACGCAGTCCCCGCAGCCGTAGCTCACCGGCGCCGAACCGCTGGTGTCGAACTGGCCCTCAAACGCCACCGCGCTCAGGTACGGCAGCGCGCCGGACAGGTCCAGGTCACCGGACAGGCCCAGGTCGGTGGCGACGGCGATACCGGAAGGCACGATGGGTCCAATAGCTTGGATATTCAGGGCTCCGCCGCTGCTGGGTATGCTGATCGACTGGCAGTTGCAGCTGCAGCCGTAGTTCTGTCCAGAAATGCTCTGAAACCAAAATATAGAGTTCACAGTTACTTCTAGCGGGCATGAGTATTCCTCATTTGTAACAAACGCAACGTTTAAAGGCACTTTACAGGAGGTAAATTCCTTTATATCCCAACTTCAAAACAAAGAGGACATTTGATTTAACTAGGTTTGCAGTCTGCACACATACTTAACTCTCGTAATTTAATAATCCCAGAAATAAAACTGTGATACAAAGTCAACTGTATTGAAAATAAAAACAAATTTCTAAATCGTTAAATATGAGAAAAGCCAAACATACCTGTACCAAAACGGCGAAAACACAAATAACAGTAACTTTGAAAGTCATTTCGGTGTATCTAAGTCTACTCACAAACTAAGAATAATTAATTAGGCTAAAGCTCCTTATTTTATACTCTAATGATATCCTTCTTGCTTCACTCTAAAACCAATTAAGTATATTACAAATTGTATTTTATCGCAAAAATTTAGGTAACTATATTTTAACACTGAAAACCAACAAGTATAATTATTTAGTAAGAGCAGAGTTAGTGCAGCGTTATCGCTGACCTATTTCTACATTTCGACAACAAAAGTGTATAAAAGACACATTAAATTTAAGTAGTTCGTTCTAAGTTCTATGTACACAGAATATTAGTGCTCTTCCTAAAATGTCCCGCTTTGTAGTCCTCGCTATTTTCATCCAGGCTTGCCTGCTTCAGGTAAATAAATCTGTCACTTCTAGATTCAAACCACGATATCTCTATTTATACATAATTATTAAACGGGTCTAACGCGAATTAACTTGTTTACCTTATTTACCGACGTTTCGACACAGGTTTCACTGGTCATGGTCGCGGCTGACTGATGTCCCAGCAGCCGCCATCAGTCAGCCGCGACCATGACCAGTGAAACCTGTGTCGAAACGTCGGTAAATAAGGTAAACAAGTTAATTCGCGTTAGACCCGTTTAATAATTATGTTTAAATATGTGTTCAAATCGCGAAAGTTTTAAATGTCACGATATCTCTTTCAAGAAAATGATCTGTCAAATTTAAAGTGTAAAGAGTATTTTAAACGTCAATCTTCTATGAAATAATGAAGTTTCACAGTCTGTGCTATCAAAATAAGGAAAACTTAGCATTTTATTACATAATATTACATACAATAAACACCATTTTTGGTCAGCCCCTTTTTGGTTGGCCCAAGTAGGCAGTTCAGGATATTTAGCTTTAAAAGAATAAGTGTTTCAAATATCAAAATGTGACGCTACTTATTTATTGCTACTACTACTAATGGTACATTCCCCAAAAAATATATTGCGTAAAATACACTTTAATAATTATATTTACTTCATCGTATCACAGATGGTACTGTGCCAGTTAGAAAAAAACCCAAATAACAAAAAGTGAGGAGAGAACTTTGAAAAGAATGGCCAAATAATTCGATACCTATTTACGGTTCACTAATTTAGTTATTATTTCCTATTGTTTTACGTCATACTATAAAGTTTCACATTTGACTGTTTTTGTACAGATGGCTCAGAGCCAGAATTGCGGCTGCAACCAATACTCTTACGGCTCCTCTGGCCTGAGCTCGGCTAGCTGCGGCTCGTACGGCGGCAGCGGCACCGGCCAGGTCGGCGTGTCCGGCAACATCGACGCGTGCGGCAACACCTGCGTGGTCGGCTCCGTGCCCGTGCTCGGCTCCGTCGACTTTGGCGGCTGCGTGCCCGCCTGCGGATCCGTCTCCATCTCTGGACAATGTGGTTGCGGGTGCGGATGCCAGTGATTTGATAACTTGGTTCAATAAATATTAATGTAGAAAAAATAAAGTTAGTGTTCCTTTTTTTATCACAACGAAAATGCATTAACATACGTGTTATTACCTGTGTTTGGTTTTTAGAGTTCCGTAAGTAAGCCAGAACTATAGATAATAATTCACCATTACTGTTTGTCTGTCTGACCGTCTGGGAGTAAGCTCAGTGACCGTTAATACTAATAATTTGGTATAAAAATACGACGTTGACCGTAGGTTCAATTAGGGTAACTGTCAGGGATGTACATATGCCTTACAACTTACGACACCACACTTACGACTCCTGTTTTTCGGCCGATCTTACCTACTACCAGGCCTGTCCCACTCGCAAGTGTAGGTATCGAACTGTAAGTACCCCTTGCTAGGGGCAAAATCAGTAGGGACTCACGGGCGAGCGGTGACGCACGCGCGAGAGTTGTTCGTCGCATACCTACGTACTGATTCGACCGCCGTCACAGAATTTTATTTATATTAAAATAACTAAAGGGCGGAATTATTCAAGGCCTTTGGGTAGGTTCATCAGGCCTGTTTCAATTAAGGTACCTATCTAAGTAAGTACCTATGCCTAACTAGTTGCACGCAAATTTATTAGAATTAAACCTACATACCACTTAGACATATCTTAGGTTTATTCGAGCTAAAGTAGAGCAATATAAAAAGGTAGTAACTAAGTATTAAGATTATATTAAAAGAAGACAACATTGATATCATCATAAAAGGAACGAGTTAAGCGATAGAAAGAGAGCGCACTTTACGTGAATATAATTGTAGGCATTCAGCGTTGCGCGGTTGGAATTTTAACTTAGTATTATCGTAACATGAGTCGTTATTTCTTTAAACGAGTTGTTGGAGAGGGATTTTTGTACTTGTACTAATATGTATTCTGTGCCGTAACGAAGATCGTAAAGTCTATCTCCGTCTCTGTCACGCGAATAGTAAGTGTGACAGAGATGGAGATAGACTTTACGATCTTCGTTACGGTTTGCGGTCACACGCCTGTTATGTTTTCGGTTTTATTTACCTAAGTAGCTGCTAAGTGTAATAATTTATGCATGTAGATATACCACGCGTGCTATTTAATATTTATAATTCGCGTATTCTGTGTGTGTATATTATTGGATCAAGGGTAGGTACAAGATGCGTAGGTGATATGTACATTGAAATATCTTATTGTTGCCGAGGCGGACCGTATGCTTGTTTGCCACCGACGTCGTTCAAAAAAATGACAACCCTATCTTCGGCGAGGTGCGGAGTAATATCGACCTTCGCGCCGGGCAATAGAACTCAATGACAGCGCGGCTCGCGTGCGGTCCGTGCTAATAATAATTAATAGGCACGTAAAAAGGCGGCATTCGTGAACATCAAAACAGAGGGTCTTCTGTACTTGTACTATTATTTATTCTGTGCTACTACTGTCCAAAATACTGACGCAACGTGTTTCAGTACTTTGGGATAAACTGATGGTAAAAAAATCTGGTTATAATGCACTAATATGTGTAAAGACAATAAAAAACTGAGTAGCTTATGAATTTTATTATTTAACAAATGAGTTTTTAGAAAAATAGATCGTCGTCGTCGTTTACTAACAGAGGGTTAGTATTTACATCCACAACCCACAGAGCCATAAGAACCATAAGGCTTAGCGCCGATGACTCCAATCTTCTCCGTAATAGCGCCAATAGAAGAGCCTCCTAAACCGTAAGAGGCAGCACCGATATTTCCACCGATTTGTTCATTGATGGCGACCACATCACCACAACCATAAGCTACCGGCGAAGAGCTGCTTGTAGCAAACGAGCCTTCGAAAGCAACTGCACTCAGGTACGGAAGCACACCAGAAAGCTCCAGGTCTCCATCCAGGGCCACGTCGGTGGCTACAGCAATGCCAGAAGGCGCAACAGGACCGATGCTGGACACAGCGAGAGACCCGCCATAACTCGGGATCTCAATAGACAGGCAGTTGCTAGGAGAATAGCCAGATTTCAAGCTCGAATAGCCAGGTCTTATGCTAATCTTCTCGATTTCTTCGACTTTGGTAATTCCTTTACCGTAGCCGCAGCCGCATGACGGTTTGGGCCGATACGGTCCAGCGATGGACTGAAAATAGAAAAAGAGGCAATTAGTAAAGGATTTAGGTTTCGGGTTGTCTGTTCTTTCGCAAATGCAAAGGTTAATGCATTCATAAAATGCCGAACCTCGACTTTGTTACAATTCTTGTTTAGTTGCAGGCCTCCATAGGTTGGTACGGTGACCGCCTACCATCAGGCGGGCCGTTGCATGTTTGGAACCGTCGTGGTATTAAAAAAAATGATATTGTAGCAGACTAAGAGACGGTCATCTAGGCTCTACCTATCCTTACCTATTCGAAAGAGATGACACAACTTGTATGTTTCTATGCGTGTTTCAAAACGAATACATATGTAGGTATGTACTGGGGCCTTACCAAGACGTCTTAAGGCGATTTAGTGTAGGTTCAGTTGTATGGGACTTACTAAGTTTACGTCTTCAACTGAATTGCTTTAAGACGTCATGTTACAGGCCCTGGTGACATGACTATTTCGTTAATAATATGCGAATGAACTCACATATAAAAAATATATATTCCCAATTTCTCACCTTAGTCCTCTGTAATAAGCTGCAAACTTATAAACATGTGTTTAATGTTGACTGTAGGTACCTACGTTAGAAGTGCAGCGTACTAACGTCGCCGTTTCTGTCATCGCGGCATCCTACTTGTATTGCAAATGCGAACATTTGTTTATATGTTCGTTACTATCTCACGCAAAAAACAGGTGAATTATTTTGGATGAAATTAGGTAAATTATTACCTGAAAAACAGAATATATCCCGGAATTCACTCTCAATAGAGCAGAAATGTGGAACCAAAGAGCGGGGGTTGAAAGCGGGACAGACTGGGCAAGAGGTGATTTTCACCATCGCACCGCTCGTCCTCGACAGTTCACACACTTTGCAACCTAAATGGCCGCGCACTGTGCGGTTTGACAGGAGTTTGTGAGTTTTTCCCGAAGGACTACAGTATGGGATTTTTCAAAAAAAGGGGTGAACTGGAGCCATATTCGAACGTGCTAAACTGACATTTGACATATCCACTTCATTTTCCCTACGTCATTATCAACTCATACATATTGAACATTTCCACGGAAGTTCGCATTGAAATGTCACTTAAACACGTTCTAATAGGCCTCCAGATTTTTAATGGGTCGGCAACGCGCATGTGTAACCCCAGGAGTTGCAGGCGTCCATAGGCTACGGTGACCGGTTTGCATCAGGCAGGCCGTATACTTCTTAGCCACTAACGTGGCATAAAAAAACTGAATTCAATTTTTTAATATTCTTAAAACAACACCCACCTGTTTAACCAAACAGACGAACACGCAGACTAAGACACCCTTGAATGCCATTTTGCTACTTCTAGATAGTCAGTTCCTTTAGCTATGATTTACTATGAAGCAGCCACTAGGTTTTATTTAGCCCTTATCTGTTACTTAACTGACAAAAATCCAGGTCAAATATTGAAAAGCCTGCCAAGTGTAAGTTTCAATCTTGTCCCGAAGGGTTTCGTATATTTTTAACATTTTCGGTATAGACTATAGTTCCAAAATTTGAGCCCGATGCAGTCTAAGGGTTCAGTTTTAAGGGTTCCGTAGTCAACTAGAAACCCTTATAGTTTCGCCAAGTCTGTCTGTCTGTCCGTCCGTCCGCGGATAATCTCAGTGACTGTAAGTACTAAAAAGCTGTAATTTTGTACGAATATGTTTATCGGTCACGCCAACAAAGTGGTAAAATAAAAAGTTGTTATAATTTTTTTAGGGTGCCTCCCGTACACGTAAAGTGGGGGGTGATTTTTTTTTCGTTTCAACCCTAGAGCGTGACATATCATTGGATAGGTATTTGAAAAATAAAGAGGGTTTTCTAAAAACAGTTTTTATAAAGTTAATATTTTCGGAAATAATCACTCCAGAAGATTTAAAAAATATGACTGTTTGTTGAAAAAAAAATTACAAAAGTAGAACTTAATAGTGACGGACGGTAAACTACGGAACCCTACACTGAGCATGGCCAGACATGCTGCTGGCCGTTTTTTTTATAATAATTCTTCCAATTAATTGATTTCATTAGGCACGATCGTTTAAATTCGATGGTTTCAATAGTTATTTAAGAAACTCATTTGTTTTTTTAAAACCACGACCATTTCGCCGTATGTCTGTTCGTATGTTAGTCCGCGACGTATTCCAGTGACTGGCACTTAGAAACATTAGGTCTAGAAACCTGCAATCAAAAATGAATACAAATATCGATAATGCTAACAAAGTGATACACAAAAATTAAAAAAAAAAACACTCCGTCCCTAGCACATAAGTATTTTTTTTCAAAGTCAAAGTCAAAGTCAAAGTTTTTTATTTGCCAGAATTGTGGTACATTTAGGTAACAAATTCAACAACAAAGCACGACAGCACAATTCACCAAAACATTGGCATGCAAAATATACTCCTTATATACTAGCTATAAAGTAGCTATGTACAGAATCGCTTGTTTCGCTTCGTTTTTTACAAGATTTTTCCAGATAGTAAACCTTTTCTAAAGAAACCATTCCGTAAGTTGAGAAATTGGTGTTGCTGCTCCTTTCAGTCTTGGATTGGATTTGAATTGAATATATTTGATTGAATTGTAAATTAAAATCATTTATTGTAAGAAACTAAACTAAAACATATTAAAACACAAAACTAAATAAATAAATATTATAGGACATTCTTACACAAATTGACTAAGTCCCGCAGTAAGCTCAAGATGGCTTGTGTTACGGGTACTTAGTCAACGATATATATAATACATAAATACATAGAAAACATCCATGACTTAGGAACAAATATCTGTGGTCATCACACAAATAAATGTCCTTACCGGGATTCGAACCCAGAACTATCGGCTTAGCAAGCAGGGTCACTACCAACTACGCCAACCGGTTGTCAAAAATTAAATCGAATACCGGCCCCTGCGGCATGGTACCGAGGACGCTGGCAACATTTCCTCGCTGGATTGCTAGACTGATCCGTTGAGCGAGGAAGCTGCCAGCTTCCTTCGTTGTTAGTATCTGCTGTGCTTAAAACCACCCACTTGCCTATGCAAGTAAAAGAGCGGGGCGACACTATGATGTTGCCACTTTTTGATTTCTACTCTTTTTGCCAAGCTGTAGGTAGGTATAAATAAAATTACATTTATTAGATCTAGCAGTTTCGAAGCAAATTGGCTGTGAATAACGGACGACCAGACAGACACACGACTCTTCCAATTCCTATTTTTGAAAGGCACGGAACTCTAAAAAAGTGATAGAATGAACGCCTTTTCGTCACGCACTCTCTCCTAAACATAAAGAAGAAAAAGCAGGTGTTATCATTCACACAATTTCACAATGTGATATTGGTAGTATAAAAGTAGTAGAAAATTTCATTAGGTCATCATTTCTTTTAATTAAGTAAGGTACAATGTCTCGCTTTGGTTTTCTCGTGTTGAGTGTCCAGGCGTGCCTGTTCCAGGTAATACATTTTCTATAATCGATTTAGCTACTACTTTTTCCTAATCAGACCATTATGTTCTTAAACGGATCACCAGTATGTTTATTACGTGCCATGATTTGCAGTAACGTTTCCTATAATTCAACATAACATACTAATGTAGATCACATTTTTATACTACGTCGGTGGTAAACAAGCGCATACCCACCTGATGCAAAGCAGTCACCACTTTCGAGGCCTAACTTCCGAGGTGTCACATGCGCGTTGCCAACCCAATAACAACTTGTTCGCTCCTTTTTTTAAGAAGCTCATACTGTAGTCCTTCAGGAAAACCCCGGCATCTCATTTGATGAGCTCCCCATTCAATGGAGCTCATTCAGGAAGGAATTCAACTGTTTTTCTTTTCACAGACTGCGCTCTGCGGGTTGTGTGGTTACAATCCAACCTCTTGCGGGTCCTCCGGTTATATCAGCATCCCAAGCAATGAAAAAATCGTCGAGAAGTATAACTACATCAGTGCACCGAGCTGCAATGAGCTCAGCTACGGTGCTCCTAGCTACATTAGCGCGCCAAGCTGCAACCAGAAAATCGTCGAGAAAGTGAGCTTAAGCGCACCTAGCTACATCAGCGCGCCAAGCTGTAACCAGCAACTCGTGGAGAAAGTCAGCTTAAATGCACCCATAGCCTCATCGATCAACTACGGGGCACCAAGCATTGACTTGGGCAGCGCCAGCTATGGTGGTTCCTACGGTGGAGCTGGTACCGGGGTCGTGAGCGCTGTGGGCGAGGTCGGTGCGTACGGCGAAACGGTCGTCGTCGGGTCGGTGCCGGTGCTCGGCTCCGTCGAGTTCTGTGGGAAGGTGCCAGCGTACGGCTCCGTGTCCATTTCTGGACAGTGTGGGTGCGGTTGCAAAAAATGAATGTAGACGAATAATCGATTGAATACTGGGCTCATCATCAGGTTCATGTGGCACCCTTATTATTTCAATATCAGTCTGTTTTTCAGCCATTTTTCTCAGTAGCTCTAGTTTAGCAGAGAATCTCATTATTAAGCGAGTAGCTTCAGGAAAATCTTACATACGTAGGTATGTAAGTTTTTACTCTTGCTATGTGTAATTGCTATTTTCCATTACCAATATATTGCCTTGTAAATTTTTGAGGTGCGAAATAAAATGTGTTATAATTATATAATGATGTTTTTATTACGTATACATTTCTCTGTGGCATACATTTCTTAGCGAACACATCCACCACCGTATCCAAATCTTAACGGCCTCCTAGTCTAGTTGGTAGTGACCCTGCCTACGAAGCAGGAGGGCCCGGGTTCGAATCCTGGTCAGGGCATTTATTTGTGTGTTTATCACGAATATTTGTTTCTGATATCTGGATGTTTTCTATGTATTTAAGTATTTATATGTATCTATATATTATATGTATTTTTTATTTGACGACCGGTTGGCGTAGTTGGTAGTGACCCTGCCTGCTAAGCCGATGGTCCTGGGTTCGAATCCCGGTATGGGCATTTATTTGTGTGATGAACACAGATATTTGGTCCTGAGTCATGGATGTTTTCTATGTATTTATTTATTTGTATATTATATATATATCGTTGTCTGAGTACCCGTAACACAAGCCTTCTTGAGCTTACTGCGGGACTTAGTCAATTTGTGTAAGAATGTCCTATAATATTTATTTATTTATATATATATATATATATCGTCGTCTAGTACCCACACCACAAGCCTTCCACAAGTCCCACAATATTTATTTATTTATTATTTATTTAAAGCTGTGTATCTGATCAAACACCGTAGCATCTTCCGCATCCGCAGCAGCTGGATCCGCATATCTGCTGCATGATGGCGACGCAGTACCCGCAGCCGTAGCTCACCGGCGCTGAGCCGCTGGTATTTAACTAGCCCTCGTACGCCACCGCGCTTAGGTACGGCAGCGTGCTGGACATATCCAGGTTGCCAGCCAAGCTCATATCGGTGTCAATGGCGATGCCTGAGGGCGCGATGGGGCCGATACTTACCACGAGTAACGCGCCATCGTAGTTATAGATGTTAATGGGTTGGCAGAACCACAACTTCCTTGGCCAGCAATACACTGAAACGGACATGCAAAGAACGTTAAATATTCGACCTATTTGATTAGTGCTTTTCCTAAAATACCTCGCTTTGTAGTCCTCACCATCTTCATCTAGGCTTGCCTGCTTCAAGTAAATAAATCTGTCCATTGAACAAGTATTTATTTTACTACAATTAAAAATGTATATTATTATTATTCCAATGAACAGTAATATTTGTTTAGTCAAACTCTTTTTGGATGGGTCAAGTAGGTTATTCTGGATATTTACTTAGCTTTAAAAAATGTATCATTATAATATTTGGAGTAATTCTTCTAAATATCCAAATGTGACGCTTCTTATTTATTGTTACTTTAACTAATGCTAGTTTACTTTAATGATTATGTTTGCTTCATCGTATCACAGATGGTTCTGAGCCAGTCATGCGGCTATACCTGCGGATCGTACGGCAGCTGCGGCACCGGGCAGGGAAAAACAAGATGAGTGTGGCCGGCACCGTCGGCGCGAGCGGCAACACCTGTGTGACCGGCTCCGTGTCCGTGCTCGGCTATTTTGACTTCGTGCCCGCCTGCGCATCCGTCTCCATCTCTGGACAATGCGGTTGCGATTGCGGATGCCACTGATTTGATGACTTGATTCAAAAATAATTAATGCAGAAAAATAAAAGTTAGTGTTTTGGACGGATATTTAGGAAAATGCATTATCATAAAGATACGTTGATTGTTATTATGTACATAAGGTACCAGTGTTTGATTTTTAGGATTATGTAGTTAACTAGGAACTCTTATACAATAGGAATAGTTTTGCCATGTCTGTCTGTCTGTCCCTCTGAGGGTATGCTCAGTGACTGTTAGTACTAAAAAGCTGTAATTTGGTATGAGGTATGAATATATTTATATATATGTGTATACTATATAAATATAACTATATCAATCACGCCGATATAGTAGCAAAATAAATTATAAGTATTTTTTATACATGTAAGTAGGGGTTATTTTTAGGGTTTCGTAGTCGACTAAGAACCCTTATAGTTATACCATGCCTGTATGTCTGTCCGTCCATACGTTAGTGCTAGAAAGCTGTAATTTGGTAGGAATATATTACCTACATATTAATAATGTTGACAAAGCGAGAATATAAAAAATTTCAAACCTTTAAATTTTAAGTAACCTCCCATAAAGTGGTGGGTGATTTTTTCATCGTTTAATGGTTTAACCCTAAAGTGTGGGCTATCGGTGGATAGGTATTTCAAAAAAAAAGGGGTTTACAAATTGCATTTTTTGTTAAAGTAAATATTTTCGAAAATAATCGCTCTGAAAGATTAAAAATATGTCAAAAAAATTAATAAAAGAAAATATATTTTTAACTTGCTAAGTTAAGCTATTTTTTATTTTTTGTAAAGAAACATCGTAATAAACAGTCTTTATAGCTGCGAAGATACTCCTTTTTATTGATATGAACGTCGTATATATTAAAACCCATTTTAAGTTCGCCTATTGTAACGGATGGTAAACTACAGAACTATACACTGGTTATGGCCCAAAATGCACTTGGGCGTTTTCTTTTCATTCTGGAGCTTATGAACAAGAGTTATGCGAATTTGGTCTGTCCAGTCTTTACGGTTTCTACTTTTAAGCTCTTCTTACTACTGTTCAAAATGCTGAGGCAAAATGTATGTGTAGGTATTTTGGCTTCGACTGATGGTAAAAAACTAGGTTACGCTCGTATATGTGTAAAAACAAATAAAAAACGGATTACCACAACTTGGAATTTTATTATTTGTTAAATGTGTTTTCAGAAAAATAAAATGTCTGTCATATCCGCTCCGCTATCCGCTGAAATCTGCGTCTTATAGAGAATTAGTATTTACATCCACAACCCAGAGAGCCGTAAGAACCATAAGGTTTAGCGCCGATGACACCAATCTTCTCCGTAATAGCGCCTATAGAAGAGCCTCCTAATCCGTAAGAAGCAGCACCGATATTTCCACCGATCTGTTCATTGATGGCGACCACATCTCCACAACCATAAGCTACCGGCGAAGAGCTGCTTGTAGCAAACGAGCCTTCGAAAGCAACTGCACTCAGGTACGGGAGCACACCAGAAAGCTCCAGGTCTCCGTCCAGGGCCACGTCGGTGGCTACAGCAATGCCAGAAGGCGCAACCGGACCGATGCTGGACACAGCGAGAGACCCGCCATAACTCGGGATCTCAATAGACAGGCAGTTGCTGGGAGAATAGCCAGATTTCAAGCTCGAATAGCCAGGTCTTATGCTAATCTTCTCGATTTCTTCGACTTTGGTAATTCCTTTACCGTAGCCGCAGCCGCATGACGGTTTGGGCCGATACGGTCCAGCGATGGACTGAAAATAGAAAATTAGCCAATTAGTAGGTATGGTATACGTTTAAATATTGAGGGGAAAATATAGGGGAAAAAAATGATATTGTAGCAGACTACAAGACGGACACGAGCCTTGTCTTTTAATATCTCATCTAGGCTCTTCCTATCCTTACCTATTCGAAAGAGATGACACAACTTGTATGTTTCTTTGCGTGTTTCAAAGCGAATACATATGTAAGTACTGGGGCCTTACCAAGAAGTCTTAACGCGATTTAGTGTAGGCTCAGGTGTATGGGAGCGACTCAATTTAGGTCGTCAACTGAATTGCTTTAAGGTTGACTCTCAGTAGGACGGGCCGAGACGTCACCGTTCCGGGCCGATCTGTCAGTTTCTATAGAAAGAATCACGTGATAGCTCGGAGCCCTCGGAGGTCCGAACGTGTTATATAGAAACTGACATATCGGCCCGGAACGGTGACGTCCCGGCCCGTCTTAGTGAGAGTCATCCTTGAAGACGTCATGGTACGGCCCCTGGTGACATGACTATTTCGTTAATAATATGTGAAAAAATATCACATGAAAAAATATATGTTCACCTTACTCCTTTGTAATGCTGCAAACTTATTAACATGTCTTTAATGTTGACTGTAGGTACCTACATTAGAAGTGCAGCGTATTAACGTCACCGTTTCTGTCACCGCGGCTTCCTACATATATCTCACGCAAAAAACAGATGAATTATTTTGGATGAAAGTAGGTAAATTATTACCCGAAAAACATAGAATATATTTCGGAATTCACTCTCAATAGAGCAGAAATGAAGAACCAAAGAGCGGGGGTTGAAAGCGGGACAGACTGGGCCAGAGGTGATTTTCACCATCACACCGCTCGTCCTCGACAGGGCGCTCATCCGCACACCTTGCAACCTAAATGGTCGCGCACTGATGCGGTTTAAGAGGAATTTCCGAGGTCCTGTCACGGTCGCCACTTTGTCCAGGCGGACAATAAAAACACCAAATGCAAATTTAAATTATTAATTATTAATTAGTTCGAAGCGGCGCGTGCGCCGCTTAGCTAAGTGACTCGCTGACTGGCTTGGTCGCCCGGCCGCGCTCTTCCCTGTGTCCCGCACCCCTCGCTCGTACAATTCCCGAAGGACTACATTATGGGACATTTGATAGATCCACTTCATATTCCCTACGTCATTATCAACGCATACGTATTGAACATTTCCACGGAAGTTCGCATTGAAATGTCACATAAACACGTTCTAATAGGCCACCAGATTTATAATGGGTCAGCAACGCGCATGTGAAACCCCAAGAGTTGCAGGCGCCCATAGGCTACGGTGACTGCTTTCCATCAGGTAGGCCGTATACTTCTTAACCACTAACGTAGTATTAAAAAATCTGAATTTAAAATTGTAATATCCTTTAAAAACAACACCCACCTGTTGAACCAAACAGACGAACACACAGACTAAGACACCCTTGAATGCCATTTTACTACTTCTAGATAGTCAGTTCCTTTAGCTATGATGTACTATGAAGCAGCCACTAGGTTTTATTTAGCCCTTATCTGTTACTCACACTCACCTGACAAAAATCCAGGTCAAATATTGAAAAGCCGGCCAAGTACAAGTTTCATTCTTGTCCCGAAGGGTTTCGTATATTTTTTACAGTGTATTTGGATATTTATAACATTTTCGGTACAGAACAATTTTCAAAAATTTGAGCCCCGTGCAGCCGAAGAATTACCTGTTTATAAAAAATCTTTCAATTAATTGATTTCAGTAGGCATGACCATTTAAACTTGATGATTTCATTAGGTATTTCAGAAACTCACTTGTTTTTTTTTACCACGACCATTACGCAGTATGTCAGTGTCTATTCGTCTGTTAGTCCGCGACGTAGTCCAGTGACTAACACTTAGAAAGATTAGGTCTAGAAACATGCAATTTAAAATGAATACAAACATTAATAATGCTAACAAAGTGATACAGTAAACTTGACAAAAAAAACTCAGTCCCTAGCATATTAGTATTTTATTTTCGCTTCACTCCCATTATTTTACAAGATTTTTCCAAATAGTACCTAAACCTTTTCTAAAGTAATCATTCCGTAAGTTGAGAAATTAGTGTTGCTGCTCTTTTCAATCTTGGATTGGATTTGATTGAAGTGTAAATTACAATCATTGTAAGAAACATAATTATTAAAACACAAAACTAAATAAAAACTAAAATAAATCTAAAACAGGCCCCTGCGGCATGGTACTGAGGACTCTGGCAACATTTCCTAGCTGGATTGCTAGACTGATCCGTTGAGCGAGGAAGCTGCGATTTGACACATAATTCTTTGACATACTATTCCAAGAAATTATATTTTTTAAAGGTACGGAACTCTAAAAAAGTGATAGAATGAACGCCTTTTCGTCACGCACTCTCTCCTTAACATAAAGAAGAAAAGCAGGTGTTATCATTCACACAATTTCACAATGTAATATTGTTAGTATAAAAATGGTAGAAATTTTCATTAAGTTATCATTTCTTTTAATTAAGTAAGGTACAATGTCTCGCTTTGGTTTTCTCGTGTTGAGTGTCCAGGCGTGCCTGTTCCAGGTAAGAAATTTACTATAATCGAATTACGTACTACTTTTTCCTAATCAGACCATAACGTTCTTAAACGGATTACCAGCATGTTTGTTACGTGCCATGATTTGCAAGAACGTTTCCCTTAATACACCATAGCATACTAGTGTAGGATATTTTTTTTACTACGTCGGTGGTAAACAATCGCATACCCACCTCTGATGCAAAGCGGTCACCATAGACTTATGAGCCCTGTAACTCCCGAGGTGTCACATGCACGTTGCTGTAAGAGAGGTATGGGCAGAGCGGATGCATTTCGTTTAGTGTGGTAGGGCACAGCACAACGAATGTTGTCTCGCTCAAATCTGGAGCAGAGCCCATCTGGGGAAGTACCTCCACCTTACAGAAAACCGCAGTTTAATAACACTAGACCCTACTCATAGTATTGTGTTGGTTCTGTTGGTGAGTAAGTTCGCCAGGGCTCCAAGAGGATTCACTGTGTTGACAGCTGGGGACCCACAAAGCTTGATCCTTTAGCTGTCAACACAACGAATCCTCCTTTTTTTAAAGGGTCGGCAACGCGCATGTATCACCCCTGGAGTTACAGGCGTCCATAGGCTACAGTGACCGCTTACCATCAGGCGGGCCGTATGCTTGTTTGTCACCGTCGTAGTATTAAAAAACTTGTACGCTCCTTTTTTAAGAAGTTCACATTGTAGTCCTTCAGGAAAACC
Organism: Lathronympha strigana; assembly: GCA_949128165.1. Lineage (NCBI taxonomy): Eukaryota > Metazoa > Arthropoda > Insecta > Lepidoptera > Tortricidae > Lathronympha > Lathronympha strigana. The sequence continues at coordinate 6,008,679 of OX421926.1, read as the reverse complement.
TCGGCAGGGAGCTCATTCAGGGAGGAATTAAACTGTTTTTCTTTTCACAGACTGCTTTGTGCGGGTTGTGTGGTTACAATCCAACCTCTTGCGGGTCTTCCGGTTATATTAGCATCCCAAGCAATGAGAAAATCGTTGAGAAGTATAGTTACATCGGTGCACCGAGCTGCAATGAGCTGAGCTTCGGTGCTCCTAGCTACATCAGTGCACCCAGCTGCAATGAGCTCAGCTACGGTGCTGCTAGCTACATTAGTGCACCGAGCTGCAATGAGCTCAACTACGGTGCTCCTAGCTACATTAGTGGACCAATCTGCAACGAGCAAATCGTCGAGAAAGTGAGCTTAAGCGCACCTAGCTACATCAGCGCGCCAAGCTGCAACCAGAAAATCGTGGAGAAAGTCAGCTTAAATGCACCCATCGCCTCATCGATCAACTACGGGGCACCAAGCATTGGCTTGGGCAGCGCCAGCTATGGTGGTTCCTACGGTGGAGCTGGTACCGGGGTCGTGAGCGCTGTGGGCGAGGTCGGTGCGTACGGCGAAACGGTCGTCGTCGGGTCCGTGCCGGTGCTCGGCTCCGTCGAGTTCTGCGGGAAGGTGCCAGCGTACGGCTCCGTGTCCATTTCTGGGCAGTGTGGGTGCGGTTGCAAAAAATGAATGTAGACAAAGACAAATAATGGATTGACACCAAGGCTTAACGGATGTATTTTTAGATTAAAAACGAATATGCAATTAAAATTTGGTGGTTTAATACGGCACCCTTATTCGTCAGTTCAGTCTGTAGGTCAGCCATTTTTCTCAGTAACCAGTTTGGCAAAGAATCTCATCATCAAAAAATGTTACATGCTTTGAATATTTGTTATTTTCCATTTCCAAAAGACTGGCTTGTATTTGAGGTGCCCAATAAAATGTGTTGTGTATTGTAAAATGAAGTTTTTATTCTATATAAAAGTACCTATATATCTAGATATGGCATACATTTCGTAGCGAACACATCTTGTGTATCCGATCAAACACCGTAGCTTTTCCCGCATCCGCAGCCGCTGGAGCCGCCGATCTGCTGCGTGATGGCGACGCAGTCCCCGCAGCCGTAGCTCACCGGCGCCGAGCCGCTGGTGTCGAACTGGCCCTCGAACGCCACCGCGCTCAGGTACGGCAGCGTGCCGGCCACGTCCAGGTTGCCAGCCAAGCTCAGGTCGGTGGCGACAGCGATGCCAGAGGGCGCGATGGGGCCGGCGCTTGTCACGGATAGCGCGCCGCCGTTGTTGGAGACCTCGATGGACTGGCAGCCGCAACCACAGCTTCTTTGGCCAGAAATACACTGTAACAGACAAAGAACGTCACTTGTTTGATCCACGTATTAAAAAAAAGGCTATCCTCAAATCCTGTTCGACCTCAGCTTCTCACCTCATAAAGAATATACCTAATTTATATTATTTTTTGATACCCATGTTGTTGATGTCGGTTTAAAAAAAAATTCATGTGACTACGCTAACTTTGCAAGCAGAGCAGATGGCCGATGGGGTCGAAAAGTGCTTGGGTGTAGACCACGGCTTGGCAAACGCAGCGTAGGACGTCCACCCACAAGATGGACAGATGACCTTATGATGGTCGCCGGGAGACCCTGGATGCAGGTCGCTTCCAACCGGTACATATGGAGGTCCAAAGGGGAGGCCTATGTTCAGCAGTGGACGTCTTATGGCTGATATGATGATGATGACGACGCTAACTATGCACAGATTTGGTACTTTTGGCAGGGACATTGTATGAAAATGTAAAACTTGTCAGGAAGACTTAGCGTGGTCCAACTATACAAAGTCGCCATTAAAAAATAAAAAATCTATAACATAAGAAATATACCTGAACCAATAAGACGGCAGCACAGAAAAGAACGGCCTTGAGAGACATTTTTTGTTTCTTACAAGTTAGTTTTCAAACTTATAATGATTGTTCGGGTCAAAGCCTTCCAGTTTTATACCGCTTATTGACTCTTACCACACTTCCAGGGAAAACAATTGAATGTTTAATAATGTACAAGTTATCGCAAATAATTAAGTAACAATGTCTTGACATACAAACCTATTAAGTGTTTAGCAAGAAACATATTGAAATAGGTTTTCGTTGACTTATCATTGACTCTTTTCTAATGTGAAAACGTATTTCTAAATAGTGATTACAAAGTTACTATAAAAATGTGTTTTAATGATCGTTCATTACTAATTTGTCTGCGGTCAAAGACAAAAAGCCAAAAACATGTCTCGCCTTGCTATCCTCGGTCTCTGCGTCGTCGTTTGCCTTATTCAGGTAAGGGTTTAAACATAAACAGCATACAAAATATGGCATATACGATATATTTATTTTGGTGTACATACCTATACAATTACTTAAGTTAAGGTAAGTCACAGGAGTGACCTTAACTTTTATATCCCGTGGTATCAATAGCTTTTTTCGTCTTTAGCTTTGAGATAAGTTTTTTCATTAGTTAAATTCATAGGTAAATCACTTAAGAGAAACATATTCGTCTTAAATAAGATTATAGATCATACATAGGTTAAGTGTAAATGTAGTTAGGTACATTTATATTAGAACAGATAAAAACCCCATTTTTTTAAAAGCTGTCCGCTAATTTTTAAACATGGGTATTTTGTATGTGATTTCTACGCAGGATCGCGATCAATATTAGGACAAAAATTGTCTCCAAATTTTCCTACTTACATTTTTTAAAGTTTCCATTTCGTTAGCGCCATACAAAGTCTATTAAAAATGGTAACTGAATAGGGAAGAAAATCTTGAAACACTTCTCCTAGGATCGAAAGAGCTCGCGGAAAAAATATTATTCGATACCTATTTATATCTCACTAATTAATTATTACTCTCTAATTTTCTTACGTCATTCTATAAAGTTTCACGTTTTACTGTTTTTCTACAGATGGCGCAGAGCCAGAATTGCGGCTGCAACCAATACTCTTATGGTTCCTCTGGCCTGAGCTCGGCTAGCTGCGGCTCGTACGGCGGCAGCGGCACCGGGCAGGTCGGCGTGTCCGGCAACATCGACGCGTGCGGTAACACCTGCGTGGTCGGCTCCGTGCCCGTGCTCGGCTCCGTCGACTTCGGCGGCTGCGTGCCCGCCTGCGGATCCGTCTCCATCTCCGGACAGTGCGGTTGCGGATGCGCATGCAATTAAATTGTGAATTTTAGGGATTTTTTTACTGATTAATGAGATTATTTGAGACTATATTGGTTTTGTATTTTTTTTATGAAAGAGGTAAACGAGCAGACGCTTGATTGTAGGCGAGTATAGGTATATCGCCGTCCATGTAGACCTGTAACACCTAGGTCACATTTGCGTTGCCGGCCTTGAAAATCGGAATGAACTCTTTTCTTGAAGGTTTCATGGTCATATCGGTCCGAAAATACCGCTGGTGACAGTTAATTCCAGAGTTTATTATTTAATATTTACAGAATGTAGCATTACATAATAACGCATTGTCGTAATAATAAGCAGGTGAATTTAAGGGTGACTTACACTAGAACGGCCGATCTGTCAGTTTCTATAGTAAACGTCGCATGACCTCCGAGGGTCGGACTTGATTATTTCTATAGAAATTGACATATCGTCCCGCTTCGTTCAGTTCTATTGTGAGTCATCCTTAAACTACCAGGAAATAAGAAAAATATTTGCAATTCGGTATTCTATAATTACAAATAATGTTCACATCCTTTTGAACCACGTGTAGTGACGTGACGAAACAGCGATTTCACCACCTCCTTTCCTCCCGTTGGTATCATAGAAGTTGACATAGAAGTTTTTTTATAAGGGATAACAATGATATATTTCCGGCGAGGGCGTACATTGAATTCCGAAACAAGCCATGGATTCTACAATAGAATCCCGAACGTAGTGAGGGTGGAATCCTGAGAGTAACGAAGAATTCAAGCGATAACGCCCAAGACGAAAATAATTTTGATACCATGCTACACTGCTTTTCACACCACTAAGAGAAAATAAACACTACGGTGCCACTAAGTTATCCCTATATTATTTGGTTGGTACGAAAAACTGAAAACCTACGGAGTAAATTTTTTTAAAGTTATCGAACAAAAGTTGTCAGGTTTGAGGAGCGTACCTGTGATTACATTTATTGTTCCTATTACAGGCCACACCCCGTATAATTTATGCTATCATTTTTACGTAGGTACAGTCAGCCACAAATAATGCCAAAAATATGTATACATAAGCTTAATGTTCAGACAATAAAGTCATGTACTTATTTTTTTTTTTGCACTTTGGCTGTATTGTTATCTGACTGTACATAAATTATTTGCAACATATTCATGTCGTTTAGCATATACCTGCAAAAACTGAGTATGTCTTAAATTGTTTTAATAAACTTCTTTAAAAATAAATTTGCACTAAATGGAATGTGCAATCTAAATAGGCATTAATTTACGTGTTTAAATTGAATGCAATAAAGACGATGACCTAGAAACATGTAATACGTGACATATCGCAAAACAAATGATTATTGAAACTAAAATAGCGTCATAATTAGGTAAATTCTTGCAACATTTGATAAACTAACGTAAACTCTTTTTGTGGGAAAAAGGCGTGAGACTGCCAGTAGGCAACTAAATAATACTATTATGCACTTTTTGTCTCATATCAAAACTCGCTCCTATATGCAAGTGTGACAGAGATGAACATACAAATCCGTTTAAATAGGTCCAGGATCTGTTTTACTAAGTTACGGATGACTCACTCTAGAACGGGCCGAGACGTGACCGGACCGGGCCAATCTATCCGTTTCTATAGAAAACGTCACGTGACCTCCGAGTGCTAGCTGTCACGTGATTTTTTCTATGGAAATTGACAGTTCGTCCCGTTCCGCGCCGTCCTGTCCCGTCCAAGTGTGTCATCCTTTAACTTGTACAACACGGGTTAATTTTAATTAGATGTGATGTAGATGTAGTGCCGAGCACTTATCGCATTCATTCAGCCCAGTTCCCTGAAGTTGAGCTGCAGGTTACTGACCCGGCTGCCTTCCCATCCTACATTCTTCCTCGAATCTTCCAGTCTTCCTGCAGAACAGAAGGACATCATTTAATTCGACATCCTTTAGTTCGGTTTCCTCCAGTGTGTCTTTCCCAAATACTTTATATCGTGCCGCTGCATACATAGGGCACTCTGCTAGTAATATGTACATGCTTACTGGTTTCCTCCTTACCGACTTACGAATTAGATATGATATAATGAAATAAGCTGCTAAGAGCTGGAAAAAGACTTATTTAGGAAATAATACAAATTTATTCAGTGGAAAACATTCTCATCTTAATATTTACTATATCCACAACTACTAACTGGGTAATCAGAGTAACCTCCAAAATTTTTTGTAATAGCAACACAGTCACCACACCCATACTCCACGGCAGCCGCTCCATTGGTATCGAACTGGCCTTCAAACACCACCGCACTCAAGTAAGGCAGCACTCCAGACACCTCCAGATCTCCAGCCAAGCTCAGGTCAGAAGCTGCACCGATGCCAAATGGAGCGATAGGACCGGAGCTGGTCACGAGCAGTGCCCCACCGTTATTAGGAATAGCAGAAGAAACAGATGCTTCGTAGTTAGGCTGGTAGTCTATTTCTGAATACCTGGTAGTAGATTTGTAGCTAGGCTGATACTCGTAGTTGTCTTTCGCTGAATACCTAGTAATAGATTTGCAACTCGGCTGATAGTTGTCTTTCTCTAAATACCTGGTAGATGTGAGGCTGGGCTGATAATTGTCAATTTCTAAATAGGTAGATTTAGGTTTGTAATTGTCTATGTTGGAACTGATATAAACGGGTTTATTAGGCTGGATGTCTATTTCGGAGATGACGACACCTTCGCTGTTGTAAACTGGGGCGCTGTCCGAAGACCCGCAATCACAACTTGGTTGCGAGATGGACCAGGACAATCCAGCAAAAGACTGAAAAAAAGCATGTGCTTAAGTCAATAACATTTAATAAACACGATGAAAATTTTAAATCAGTTGAGACTTGTTGATTGTTGAGTTGATTGATTGGTTGATAAGTCAACCTCATATTTTAAATTCGTTTATAAGGTCAATCACAATATATTGTGATGAAAAAAGTAAAGAAAATATTTCAAATGGTTATAATATAACTGAACATTGACTGGCGTTTTTGTGCCAAGTCAGTTACCAAGAACGGGTGACATCCGTTAATCAACTAAAACACGAGTGGCCATGACCTTTCACGACCTCTACGTAGTCATGTTTTTTACAAATACGAATACAACGTTTGGCATAAAGTGAGTCATAATTCAATTAGCAAATGTATTTTCATCTTCTGAAACCAAAGTGGGATATGTATACCGTATGCACTAGGAAAGGTTGACCAAAATTGCCACTCCCGCAAGATGGCTACCCGAACTTTAAACAATAGGTTTTATTGGAGAAAACGAGGGAAAGCCATTGGCCAGCAGTAGACTAAAGGATGACTCGCACTAGAACGGGACGGGACGTGACGGGACGGGGCGGGACCGGAAAATCTGTCAATTTCTATAGAAAGCGTCACGTGACATCCGAGGGCTCCGAGCTATCACGTGATTCTTTCTATAGAAATTGAAAGATTTTCCCTTCCCGCCCCGTCCCGTCCCGTGCTAGTGTGAGTCATTCTTAATAAGGCTATTAAAAAAAAGTAGAAGCAGAGAAACTCATAGCCTCGAGCGAGATAAAGACGAGCTCAAACTATAAAATTAATATAGTATGGGGTAGCACACGATTAGTGGTGAATTCTCAATATAAATTGAGACTATCTTAAGTACGGTAGGTGTTGCTAAGCGCCCCTAAGGCGCATAATGCGAGATAGAATGGTGAAATTCGCGGCCACCGAGTCTGGTAGCGCAGTTGGTATAGCGGTGCGCGTGTTTTTTTTATACTACGACTGTGACAAACAAGCATACAGCCCGCCTGATGGTAAGCGGTCACCGTAGCCTATACCGTATCCCAGAATCGCGAATCCGAACCTTGCCCGAGGACTTGAGTTTCTCCACTTTTCCTTTCTTTCTATGGGCCACTTGCACCAACCCGGAGTTAGGCGTTTTTTGTACTTATGCAATTTGAAAGCTTAACTCTGGGTTAGCGGCTAAGTCTGAGTGGTGCAAGTGGGCCTAAGATATTTGCTTCCAGTAGGAGATGTCACTGCTAAAAATTTTTCAACATTTTGCTATTTACCTGACCCAAAACAGCGAAAATGCAAAGCGCAACTTTGATCCCCATTTTATCACTTTCTAGTGCAACAGTTTTCTAAACTGTGGTAAGATCGATAAAAACGTTCAGTTTTATATTAACTATCTTTATCTGTTGCTAAATAAAAGATACATTGTACCTACTTATCCTTAACTTTATTATGAAAATCAATTTTGTAATTACTTTTCGCCACGTGCTTATCGTCTTTCACCGAAAGTAATAAACCACAGACATTATCAATGACCTATTTCTCCATATAACGTGAAATATGTAGTATAAAAATGGTGGCAATATATCGGTGGTCACATTTCTTTTGACAAAGAAAAGCATCACAACATCATCAATGATCATGTCTCGCTTTGCTTTCCTCATCCTGTGCATCCAGGCTTGCCTGATTCAGGTACGTAAAAAAAATGTTTATTTTGAATCATTCCAAGCTTGATATACTCGTACCAATGTATTATGTAGCATAGTACCCCTTCACTGAAAACCCATATGGATGTGAGAGTATTTTTGGAAAATATCAGGCATTTTTTACCGTATTTACGATCAAATTGAAACAATACACGCTTACTTATATGAGGATAAATAATACAAATAAACAAATATCTAAAACGAGATAATTACCATGTATGTTTGATTTATTGAGCACCCGATATTTCAACACTGTTGCATTGTTTTAGATATTAGTTATAATAGCTTAAAATCGTATACTTATAATACAAATAAATTCCACCATGTGAGTATTTCATACTATGGTATTGTTTCAATATTATATTACGTTTTGTTAATAAATAATATTATATTTTGTCTCCTTACAGACCGCTCTCAGCGGATTGCCATATAGCATCCCTTACGGACCAGAAATCGAATTCGACGGTATCGAAAAATACAGCAGCATTAACTTGAACAGCCCCGGCATCAGCTTGAACGCACCAATCGGCTTGAACGCGCCTGCCAGCTTGGGCTATGCGTCGTACGGCGGCAGCGGCACCGGGCAGGTTGGCGTGTCGGGTGACATCGGCGCGAGCGGCACCACCGTCGTCGTCGGCTCCGTGCCCGTGCTCGGCACTGTCGAGTTCAAGGGCGTAGTGCCAGCGTCCGGCTCAGTTTCTATCAGCGGACAGTGTGGATGCGGTTGCCAGTGATTCTTTACTCTAATATAAATAAAATGTCAAAACACCAGTATATTTATTCTTTATTTACACGAAACAATGATAAATAGGTACTAAAATATAAATGACAAACGATTCAACATAGAAAAGTAAGTAAGTAATACTTTACTGTACACAAACACAGTCAAATACAGTTAACAAGTAGAGATGTTAAGTAAGGCGAACTTATCCCTTTAAAGGATTTCTTCCAGTTAACCTTTGAATGTTTGAGAGAAGAGCGGTCAAATAATGCAGACAAGTAAAGCAATATGTACAACAAGGTATAATATAAACAATAACAATAACATTTTTTAGGCGTAGGGATGTGGCGACCCCATCGCCCACTGGTTTCCACCGGTGCAATCAGTCAACGCAGGGCAGCTTGTGGCGAGCTGTTGGGGAGTAGCGACCCCACGTACCTGAGCGCTCCTGGGGGACTCTGTCGTCCGACCAAGTCCTCCGCCTCTGGCTTGCCTTAACCGGCCGTCCAGAGTGGGGTCGCGAGAGCTGTGTTTTCGAGGGTAGATGTGGAAACCTAAGTGGCGAGTTGGCTATATGTTTCAAGTCCAGTGACACCTCTCTACCCCCAGCCCTCATACCGGTGTTGCCCTCGACCCATCTTAGATGTCGCTTTTTGTGGGGGCCCATCTTATGTGGGCGAGTCACCGTCTGCCGAAAATAAAATTGATTACCGTTTTGTTAGGCAGACGTCCGATTTTATTCTCCATAACCCAGTATTTAGTCCACCACTTTCACCTAATAAGTATATTTTAGATTCCATGAAATCTCAATAGTCTATACACCCTGGCGGGTGCTGCCTCTGCGTGCGTCCCATGACTCGGGCAGGTGCAACATCCGCTCGGTGTACCCCTTACATTTCATTAAATTGTCGAAAGGGCCTCTGCGTGTTGGCTTCGGCTCCGCGTACGCCTCCCAAAGGTCCGGAACACCATTGTTCCGTGATGGGAAAGACATACACATATATTTAATACCAATACATGTCAGAAGAACACAAATAAATTTATTACACAGAAAAGGAACGAAGAGGAAAGACGAAAAATGGATAGGAGAAACAGAGGTAAACAGATTGGAGTAAAGAAAGGAAAAACTGACCCTTAAATGGTATCGCCGGAAGATCAGCGTTTACTTTCGTTTCGGGTAAGCATTATGCTGAGGCGAGACCATTTCGTGGTAAACTGTTTGAATATTTTATTTTAATATTTGTTTGTTTTTTTTATTTTATTACCACGAATAAATGATTTTGTATTTGTAAAAATACAAAGTTGAAAAGCCCCCATGAGTCCCGAGGCGTGGTTTCTTGGACTTTGAGACTCAGTCTCTGGGCAAAGAAAGAGGCTGCCCGTTGGTCACCAGAGACGCCTATGAGCCGAACCGTTCCTTTTCAACGAACTTTTTGGTGTCGGATGACCAAGGACCAATGGCTTCAACAGTTATCGCCACAAACTCATATTCCTTCGTCAGGAATGAGTATTTGCAGCGCACTAATGGTTCAGCTTGGTAAAAGTGCGGTCCCAGGTTTCCGACCCAGTTACCGTCATTTAGAAACGCGGGTAATTTCTTCCAAGCAAAAGAACCGTCAAATTTTATTAGTTATTTTAACGTCAAATTTCTACGAAATTCTGACATTTACGTAACACCTTCATAGTTTGTGCAATCAAAACCTAGGAAACTTACCATAGACGGAATTTAAGTCTACTCTGAACATAACCTTTCGGAAACTAAAGCATTACCAATTCGGTTTGCTTTATTATTCAGGGAAAACATTTACGTCGGGTTTGGAAATCGTCACGACATTTTGCCGGCAATCGTCACGACTCTGAACTTCCCGTTTCTGGTTGAAAATAATAGCTTTAAGGAACTTCTTTTGTACGCGCTCAATCCTAGCTACTAATGTGATATTTAAAAAGTCCAATATACATCTAAAGAAACTGTAATATAGCGTTACAAATGTGAATTTATATAGAATAGGCTTGCATCCCCTCAGGATGAACCCAAGCTATTTGGATATATAAACTCTTTGGACAATTTTATCGATATGATCATTATAATTTTTAAGAAAAAAAAACCGACTTCATTTGGTTCCCGGTAAAAGTGAAATTAAGAATTTGTTTGAGTTAGCCAGTTTACTTCACAAATATCCAATACACCGTACGTGTACGATTGAAAATTGAGGAGCTTTCTTAATGTCCTAGGGCTTCCATCATTACATTTGAAGTATAATCAAACGGAACTCCCTTGTAGACCTTTAAACAAACAAAATAACAATGTGTTAAATTGGATGACAGACTGTAAATTAACGAGCATATTCATTATGCCATCCCTGATTATCAACATCAGGTCCACTCCAGCAAAATTATGGCCACAGTAAGAAAATGCCTAAGCTAATTATGAACACCCTCTAATCACAATTAACCTGCCGTTCAAATTTGAAGAGTTCTCTGAATTCTTCTAGAACTCCATCATCAGAATATAAATCAAATCAAAAAGATGAATGTCACAACTAGGATAATAAGTAGAGCTAGGTTTATTAACCAGTTCCACTTTGCGATCCCTGGTCTTCATCATCAGATCAAGTTCATCAAAATTTTGGCTCCGCCAAAACACTGTTTTAGTTACTTAAGGAAACCCTCAAATCAGAATGCATGTGCCGTTAAAATTTGAGGAGTTCTCTTAATCCCTCATGAAGCCCATCATCAAAATAGAACTATAATCAAATAGGACTATCTTGAAGGTATTTCTTTACAAAGAAAAGATGAATGTCTCAAATCGGATGATAGAGCTGGAAATTAACAAGCAGTTCCACTTTGCCATCCCTGGTCTTCATCATCAGGTCCACTCCACCAAATTGATGATGTTCGTAAAGAAATGCTCGAGTGTCTTAAGAAACTACCCAAATCATCATGCATGTGCCTTTCAAATTTGAGGAGTTCCCTCAGTTCCTCATGGATCCCATCATCAGAAATTGATTTTGAAAAAAACGGAACAAATCTGGAACCATCTATTTTCAGAAAAAAAAAAATTAAAATCGGACGATAGTCCTGGGAATTACCAAGCAGTTCCACTTTGACATCCCTGGTCTTCATCATCAGGTCCACTCCACCAAATTGATGATGTTCGTAAAGAAATGCTCGAGTGTCTTAAGAAACTACCCAAATCATCATGCATATGCCTTTCAAATTTGAGGAGTTCCCTCAGTTCCTCATGGATCCCATCATCAAAAATTGATTTTGAAAAAAACGGGACAATCCTGAAACCATCTATATACAGACAAAAAAATATTTTTTAAAATCGGATCATAGTCCTGAGACTTACGAAGCAGTTCCACTTTGCCATCCCTGGTCTTCATCATCAGGTCCACTCCACCAAATTGATGATTTTCGTAAAGAAATGCTCGAGTTTCTTAAGAAATTACCCAAATCAGCATGCATGTGCCTTTCAAATTTGAGGAGTTCCCTCAGTTCCTCATGGATCCCATCATCAGAAATGGATTTTGAAAAAAACGGGACCAACCAGGAACCGTCTACTTTTAGAAAACAAAAAAAAATTCAAATCGGTTCAGTAATGACGGAGTTATGAGTGAACATCCATTAAAAAAAAAAAAAAAAAAAACAGTCGAATTGAGAACCTCCTCCTTTTGAAATATTGAAGTCGGTTGAAAAGTGGAAAAGGAAATGTTACATGTCTTGTACAAAACATGTCGCTGCAAAACTAAATAAGTACACACTAACTGGCCTTTACCCCGTGGCCTCATGTATAAAATGCCTGTGCTCAGCAGTGTAGGTATACACATTTGTTTCATTTTCACACGTTCCTAATATTTTCTGTCATGTTTTGTAACGAAAAATAAACACGGAATACAATTTTTAGTCGATTGTGTTGAGACGTTGAACCCTTACGAACGACATGCGTTACGCGTGTGGCCTTGACATTAAAGCCATGAAAAAGATGCTTCCAGAAAAGAAGCGTTTCCTTTGCTTAGACTCTAAGTGAATGAATATGTACAGATTATATTTCGAGATCGGAACCCCTAAAGTTATTCACTCCCGCTTCCCTCTTTCACTTGATGCTAAACTACAGTCTAGAATTTTGGGGAGAAGCCGCTGACTGGCACCGCGCTTTCGTACGTTGGCATCTTGGCTACGCACCCAGTAGCCGGCGTCCCTCCCGGCACACCCGCCCGACCCCTATTCCTATCTCTGCAAATTATGACATTACCATCGCAATACATTTTTAATATAGTAAAATTTGTCAGAAACAATATTGACTCTTTTCCCTACAGACCGAGTAACCTCAGAAACAGAGGAATACTCATGATACCCAGATGCAGGCTAACCAAATCTGCCAAAATAATGTACACCATACTCGTAGGTCCTAAAATATACAATGCAATCCCTGATTGTATTATTAATTAATTGAATGGTGACTTGTTTTATAATAAATTAAAAAAATGGCTAGTTAGAAATGCTTTCTAATAATATTATTATAATCGTTATGAAAATTAATCGTTTGGGATTATTAGGACAACAGTTGGGGCAAGAGAGTATAGGAAAAACATTATTAGAGATTTCGAGGAAGACCCTATTTATAGCTTTCGGTTCACTGAACTACTTTTAAAACGAATTAACACCATCTAAAACGACGAGTACTGGCAGAGTACCTACCCAAAAACACAAACTCAACTTAATATCAATACTTAATTATCACCTGACAATAACATGTCAGCCATTTCGAGAACAATGTGGGAACAGTGTAATCACTGTTCCCACATTGTTCTCTAAATGCTTGTACATAAATCATTAACATTGGCACACGACATGTTTTTGGATTCCTTCATTTCTGTAAATTAGTTCACGGTTCAGATTTTTTGGCGTTCATTTTAAAATGGTTTCAGGTGGAAGTATACTGTTACCGCAGTTTAAATCTTAAGAGAATTTTCTATATGCAACTTTTTTTTACTCGGACTACGGCGAAGCCAACAGGAATGGTATTGATTTTAGCAGTCACGTACAGTCATGACCAGATAATTAGGATTTTTCCCCCATAAAATGATAGGACTTTGCAAATTTGAAATGAATTGAGATGAAATACATTTATTTGCATGAATGAAGGTTATAAATAGTTACAGGTAGATAGAAAAAGGTGTTCCATATCATATACATTCCGCCATGTCGTAGCATGCAAATATAGAAATGTGTAGATGATAGGATGTTTGATGATAATTTAATAAGTAGGTAATTGATCAATTGTTTTAAATAACAATATAATTTATTCATGCTTAAATAAGGTATACTCGAATGTATTGCAATAATAATTAGGAACAAATGTATGAATTCGTTCCTAAAATGGCCTAGAAAGGGGGCATTTGTAGAAATCGAAAAGAGATTAACTTCTTATTTCACTTTTCGTAGAAATCGCAAAACGTCTGGTTGATGTAACTGGTGACCGAAGAGCTAGTGGCTTCCTCGCACAACGTATCAGCATTGTGATACAACGAGGCATTGCCGCCAGCATCCTAGATACAATGCTTCAAGGACCTATTTTAAATTTAAGGTAGGTAGAGGTAGGTAGAGGTAGGTAGCTAACTACTAGGGGTAGGTAACTAGATAAGTTACACTTACTGTAAACATTTTGAAAATAAATATTCCCCTTTTTTATTCAGATTTGTAACTAAATGCAATATTGAGTCATATAGGTACCTACTATGAAAAGAATAGACTATTATTTTACTAACTCCTGAGACTACAATCATACAATATTTGTTTACCTCTCGTGCCTGGACAAACAATTTTTTAGCTAAACTGTGTTTAATGTGAGTTTATTATTAGCGCCATAAATTAAATCAATCGAAGGAACCCTGCTTTAGCATTATCTCGAAAGATCAGGGATCGGTTATTGTAATTTTCCGACACTGGAAGTGATTCCGAACATGTCCATTATGTCATACTCCCTTAATAAGGTATGAATCTCGCGTTTACCTTCAGTGTTTCCTGAAGTTTACGTTGATTTTAATCAATAGTTAACGTCAACCTTCGTTATTTTATTCGGAAAATAAAGGTAAGTACCATTAAGTCCTACTAAGCTATTGTATTTTGATAACATTTCATACAAGTTAGATGTATAAAATAAAACTTTGATAGTAAAGTTTATTGGCTTGGAAAAGATAACGTGGCTTGACTCTAGTGGGCGCTGTTATTCATAAACTTCAATCAAACCTTAAATAAAATAAATGTATAGATTGTCCTTATCACAGAATTAGGTTTAACAAGAATGCTTGTCAATTACCCATTGAAAACGTGACGAAAAACGTTGTTGACTCATAGAATCGTCTTAGTATTAGTATGTATGCAGTCTTCTTCTATCAAAAATAGTAAACTGACAAGTGCGTTTTAAGCTTTCATGTATTAGAGCTCTTTCGTATCTCGCTATACGATAATATTTATTTATTTAATCTTTATTGCACAAAAGAAAATACAAACGTACAACAGGCGGACTTAATGCTATAAGGCATTCTCTACCAGTTAACCTTTGGACAAAACAGATAATTTGTAGGCGGTGCAAGATCAACTGTGGTTAAAAAATATAAGGATATCGGTCCTGAAAATATGAAAAGTTATATTTAAGAGATGTGGTGAGTGGATAGAGAGTGGATTATAATGTTACAAAAAAAAAATCACGTAATCATGCCGGGTGAGCCTGCGTGCGTAGCCAAGATGCCAATTGCTAACGCTCGGTCGCGAACGAAACGCAACTGTCATTGTCACACTAATAAAGAAGAGTGATAGAGAGAGGTAAATACGATACGTTACCTAGCGTGAGCGATTGGCATCTTGGCTACGCATCCTGATTACGTGATTTTTTTGGCCTATAACACGAGCAAAAAAATAAATCGTAGGTTCAGCGACTTTTAAAAATAACGTGTAATTAGATTTTTATTGGACTCTACAGTTTGTTTGAATACGCAATGCACTGCGAATAGCGACTTTACTAAGTGAGATATTAATAGTAATGTGCGATAAAACTAATCACTGATCTCAAATAGTGTTCCTTCTAATTACTGATGTATCTGCGAAGATTGATTGAAGTTATGGTCTAAAACAACAAATATTTAAATAATAAACCATATTAATGGGTTTTATTTGCGTTCCAATTTTTGCTACCACCGACCCGTGCTAAGGGTCAATTGACACAAGGACTCATTGACGAAAAAACTAATTTTTCTGCTATACTTTTACCTTTAATTATCAATTACCTTCAAAAATACTTAGATCAATAATCTAGTATTTCATATGTAGGAATATACATACCTACATCATTTATAAATTCTGAATTAAGAACCATAATTCATAAAGTGATTCAATTGTCCCCGGTCTACCCTAAGGGTATTTATTTAAGGGGGTTTATTTGTGTATTTATTCCTAAGTTATAGTAGTTTTTTATGTATATAATTATGTATGTATACCGTTGCCTACCCATAGTACAAGCTTTGCTTAGTTTGGAACTAGGTCGATGTGTGTGAGATTGTTTCCAAATTACCTACTTTATATTTACTTTGACAGTTGCAATATTAAGGTAAAGTGTACAAAGGAATAAAGAATAATACAAAGCAAAGCACTATGCCACAAGGCACCGAGCTGGAGCCAGCTTTTTATTTATAATAAAATTATAAGCTAGTTTAGATGTTAATATTTGTGGATTTAATGTATTTTTAATATTTCTTTTAATAAAGGAATAACTTATTAATCCTTTACTTCCAGATAAACAATGGGTCCGTACGTAACCGACAAAAGTATTTCATTGGACGCAAGTAAGGAACTGCCAAAGTTAAAGCCTCCACAAGCAGACAACTGGAAGTTCAAGATCTCTTTCATAAACGTTGCTATCATCGGCTACCTGCATCTTGCAGCTTTATATGGACTGTATCTGTGCTTCGCTTCTGCTCACTGGGCTACTGTTATTCTTGGTGAGTATAATTACATTAAATTGCAACGGTTAACACTCACATATTTTTATCACTGAGTGTTAACCGTTGCAATTTAATATCAGCATGACTCACGAATGTTTAAATTATATAATTACATTAAAGACAAGCAAGGAGGAGATTCCATTCCATGTTTGGTGGTATTTTTGTAACGTGGTTACGTAGTCAATTTTGAACGACGTTTATTTGTAAGGGAAGGTATCTTAATAAATTATTTTCGTAATATTTACTATTTGTCTGCCCTCTGGCTGGTAAGCAGCCTATTGCAATTTGCAGGCCGCGGCCGCTGAGCTAAACAAATTCGCTATATATTTAATTCGATATACTTAAATTTTTCTACGTCGGCAGAAAAATTGTGTACAGATCTTGGCCAGTAAGTAAATAAGAAAGCCTCAGTTCACATGTTTGTTGGTCTATTTGGCATAATTTATTTTGTCTGAAACAATTTTGTCATAACAGACTTGGCTTAATCAATTTTCGTAGAATATTAATGTAGCGGAAACATAATTTGGCATAATGCACACTACTATTTTGTCCGAAAATTGTATTGGCATACTAAAAAGTGGTTTAGGTTAGTTTCAGACTATGTCCGAATATTCGGACAAATTACATTCGGCCAAAGCAAATTATGCTGAACTCGACTATGCTGTAGCAGTTTATACGTAAAACCAATTATGGCTATACTGATTATACCAAAAAGCATACAAAAATTATGCGGAGACAAGGGGAACAGTTTGTTGACATCGCTTCGGATGACAATTACACGAGATCTGAGACATTTCTTACTTTACGTGCCTCGATACGTAATCTACTAATGTTTAAAATACGTTCCCAGCCCGCGCATAAAATCCCCACTACCTACAAACAAAACAAAACAATGTCAAACAAAATCAGTTTAACAAAAGAATATCATACCCAACTTTCCATTTAACATTCGAATTAGACCAAAAGACATCCATGCCGGAAAAATACATCTCTAATCATACTGTGGATAACAAAATTTAAAGCTTCAAACTGCTTTGGTTGGTTCGTTTCGACTTTGCCCAGTTGGTGAGAATCTTCCTTAATAATAAATAATTGCAATAATCAATACCATTTTATTAGGCAGGTGAACGATTTTATCCATAACCCAGCAGTTAGTCCATCACTTTCATATAATAGCCCATTGTATTTTACATTCCATTAACTCTCAATAGTCCATACACCCTGCTGGGTGCTGCATCTGCTCTGTGTGCGTCCCATGACTCAAGAAGGTGAAACATCCGCTCGGTGTACCCCTTACATTTCATTAAATTGGGCTTCACGTACGCCTCCCAAAGGTCCAGAACACTATTGTTCCGTGGTGGGAAAGACATACAAAGAATCATTGCAAACATACATTTAAATAAATTGCTATTAGAAACGTCAAGTAAATGTAAATTAGGTACTTAAATATAAATCACACCTGTCAAGTCAATCAATGATGATGCAAAGGATGTGACCACTCGTACATATAGTTAGGTCAGGGCTCATTAGGAGGAATTGAAAGAGGTGCAATAACTATAGGTACTAAATTTTTGACAGTAATTAGGCACTAATTATATTATAATAAGTTACCAACATATATTAAAGAAAGTGAAAGTTTCAATATATTCAAATACAAATTAAAAGAATATGTAATTAAAAATATCTAACTCCGGCCCTGTAAACTTTGTGAAGTACCCACTCAGACTTTAAATTGTATTCATATCTTTTAACTAATGCTCGCTGTTTACCTTATGCATAAATGTGTAACTATATTTTCTCGTTTTAAGTGAAATGTAAATTTCTTTGAGAAAAATAAATTCTTTAACCATAATTAGTTATTAAAGTCAGTTGATGAACAGTCAATATCCATAAATTTAACTGTTATCCGCACTTGGGTCAAAAACTTCCTGATGTTCAGGTCTTTTCTGCGGACTGCTCAATCTTTAAGGGCTATAAAGGATTATTTCCTTATTCGACCCTTATAATACATGAAAGGGTTGTTGCACTACGTGCCCACAAGCTATTAATTATTGTCCATGGGAAAGAAAACTCTACAATTAAGCTAAACACTTAAGTTATCTTTCAGTTGATGTGCGTAAAGGTTAAATAAGAAAATCATTTTGGGTAGTTCACAGGAAAGACCTGAACATCGGAAAAGTTTGACCCACTTGTATCACAAATGCCTATTTTCAGCCCTCGTGCTGTTAGAAGCCGGTATGCTGGGCTTGATGGCTGGCTGCCACCGCCTCTGGGCCCACCGGAGCTACAAAGCCAGCCTCCCCCTCCAGCTCATCCTCATGGTCTTCCAATCAACCACGAACCAGTACACCGTTCTCAACTGGGTCAGGGACCATCGGCTCCACCACAGATACAGTGACACTGATGCAGACCCTCATAACTCTGCTAGAGGGCTCTTCTTCTCTCACGTGGGCTGGCTGCTCGTTCATAAGCATCCAGAGGTCAGAAGACGAGGAGGCAGCATAGATATATCTGATTTGATGAGCAATCCTGTACTGGTTTTTCAGAAAAAGTAAGTATCGAAAATCCCAAGTGAAATACACAAGTGTCAGGATTTGTTTTTTTTTTCCATGCCTAAATAAATATGACATTAGCGCCTAATCGCCAACCGACAAAGTGGTGCGTTTTACATAAAACAGTGACAAATATAGTTAGGCGCTTATTAAACTCTTAGGATACGACGATAAAATACTTGCAGATTTGAGGCACTTGTACTTTTAGCTTTCGATAAATAATTAAGGCAGAATCAAAGCACTACATTATTGCAGAAATTCTTTCAACTCTTCTTCCTAGCATTTTTCTTGCATATGCCAATATTTGGCGTAGGTAAAAAAAAATACAAATACGACTGCCATTGACCTTCCAATCCAGAGGGTTAAGAAGGCCTTATTAAGATATTAGAAGTCAGGTTTCCTCGTGATGTTTTCCTTCACCGAAAAGCAATTGATAAATATCAAATGATATTTCGTACATAAGTTCCGATAAAGTTATTTAATCCGCGACCATCGGATGCCTTTCACCTACAATTGATAAAGGCAGTAATTTACCATTTTTGTAATCAAATTTATATTTTCAGATACGGCTTATTCATGGTAACCCTATTCGCCTTCGTTCTCCCTACTCTCTGCCCAATGTTCATATGGGGGGAGGCCCTCCAAAACGCCTGGCATGTGAACACCCTTCGTATCATCATCTGCTTAAACTGCGTATCCCTAATCAACAGTGCTTCCCACGCCTTCGGGAACAGGCCCTATGACAAAGAGGTCCGAGCTACAGAAAACATGGTTGTCAATTTAGGAACTCTTGGAGAAGGCTTCCATAACTACCACCACGTCTTCCCGTGGGATTATAGAGCTGCTGAACTGGTTGTAAGTAGGTTTAACTTGACGGCAGCGTTCATAGAATTCTTTGCATGGGTCGGATGGGCGTGGGACTTGAAGACGGTGGAGAATGGTATCGTTGTTAAACGAGCTAAGAGGTGTGGGGATGGGAGTTTTGAAAAAATAATAATGCGAAACGACACTGTTTGTGATAATAATAAACTTTCAATTTGAACGTTCTGTCTTTTATTGCAATTCAAGAACTACGTGCGAGTTAAGGATGACTCACAGTAGAACGGGACGGGGCGGGACGGGACGATATGTCAGTTTCTATAGAAAATGTCACGAGACATCCGAGGACTACGAGCTATTACATCTTTCTTTCGCCCCGTCCCGTCTCGTCCCGTCACGTACCAGTGTGTCGTCGTGAATTAAACAAATCTTTGATATAGATACACTCGAGAGCAAACATTCTGGTTCAGTAGGATTTACGCAGTGCAGTCTGTCAGATCCTCCGAAAAAAATATTTTAAAAGTCCCTTCTTCCTCTTCAAAATTCTATAACGATTCCCTAACGATTCCCTAACTTTCCAGACTGTTCGATTATGGACTTCGTTACCTATCTTAAAGTAGAAGTCAAATGTGCTAAATCTCTACATATCTTCGAAAAAAATGTAAAATAATAATATTTATCTTGACCGTTTAGAATTTATGTTATTTTCTATGTATGTATGATGTTTGTATGTATGTACATTATATGAATACTTATTTAGTTATTTTAACATAGCAGTAATTTAAATTTTATATCTTGGTTTGTTTATTCCACAGTTTGTCTAGGTCCTCTCTAGATAGCGTTAGTACTCGTAGTAGCTATTTTGTCTTAGCCGGGTTGCAAATAACGCAAATAACATAATTATACGAGTGCTGAATCTTATTACACTGAAATGAGCCAATGAGCAAGACCGCCTGATGCCAACATCTTCTTCATAATATTCTCCATATTAAACGAACATTTATTTTCAAAATTTATACAGTAAGTGTAACTTACCTAGCTACCTACCTCTACCTACCTTAAAACTAAAATAGGTCCTTAGGGCATTGTATCTAGGATGCTGCTGGCGGCATTTCCTCGTTGTATCGCAATGCTGATACGTTGTGCGAGGAAGCCACCAGCTCTTCGGTCACCAGTGACATCAACCAGACGTTTCGCGATTTCTACGAAAAACTTGCGTGCGCTGGGACCCCATGGACCAAGAGTTTCGACCCCGAATGGTACAAAAAGGTACTTTCTGCCCAGGCTCTTATATTTATTACGTTTTAAAATGTCGGAGCTTTCAGCCGCTACTCCCGCTTTTACATTAGTTCGTTGGAGATGGGACGGTGCCAGCGTGTCTACGCAAGTAGCATACCACACTAGCATCCGTCCCAAACTCCAAGGAACCAAGGACATTCCATCAGGTCTCTTGCCATCATCCCTGAAAATGCCAGTCGGCTCAAGGAGAGCAGGCACGTTGATGGTGGCAAGAGATCGACGGATTATGCCATTAAGAGATGCATGTTTCGAAAAACGGCAGTTTTTTTACAACACAATCCATGGTGTCCCAGTTGGTCCACGTCTGTGACACTAGGACATGAGTGTGGCGCACACACCGAAACCTCCAGTCGCAAAACAGTTGCCAGTCTAAGGGAGGCCGGATCCAAGAAAGTACCAGTATAGGCGAAGGATGGGCATGAAGCCAGTAACCAGCTTCCCGGGATCCAACCGCCAATAGCCTTCTCTATATTGTTTATTTTTTGAGGAGTGCAATAAAGATTACTTGTATTGTAAATGGTATAATTGTACCTACTCGTACGTTATCAAGTCAAATTTTAAAAAGATAAAATAAGTAGGGCATGAAACTTCGTATGCGGAACCGTATTTTGCACGGACGAAGTCGCGGGCCGAAAGCTAGTTTTATATAATGTGTATTGTATGGATGGATGCATATAAAATATCAATTATGTAATGCCAATGGGAGCTACCTTATTGTCGCTCACTAGGCGGCGCGACTCATGCGTGGGTCCTGTGTCAGTATTGTCAAAGTGACGTTTAAAATGTTCCCGCAGGACCCACGTTCCACTAGCGTCATAGCGGAAAATCGACTCGCGGTAATCCTCATTAGCACCTGTAAGTGACAATTGAATATTCAAATAAATGTAATAGGAAAAAAACATAAGTTTTAATATGAACAAGCGATCCGCCGCGGCTTCGCACGGCTTATAATTATACATTATGTATAAAACTTCCTCTTGAATCACTCTATCTATTAAAAAAACCGCTTCAAAACCCGTTGCGTAGTTTTAGAGATTTAAGCATACGAGTACATATATACAGACAGCGGGAAGCGACTTTGATTTATACTATGTAGTGATATATATGGGTATGGCATCACTGCAACAGCAACAAAATACCTACAAAGTTGTGAACAAACATTTGTAACACAGGTGTCAAAAAAACCTTCGTTGCGGATATTTTATTAAAAAGTGATGACAATGAAATATACACATTCAATTTGTGTACTTACCTATAACGCGCGCAGCAGCCGCACACATCGTTGGATTTTGCTACTACACTACCACTAATCATTACTGTTTATTTATCTGCATAGTAAGTTTATTTATATCCTCGCATAGGTGATGAAAAACATTGTATGTATCACGGGCGGTACAAGAATTACGCACTCGAGCAATTCACACTCGTTTGTAATTTACTTACTTGTTTACCGCCCTTCATACATAATGTACTATAAGTATACTTAATTTAAAGATTTTAAAGATTATCGAACGAGCGAGAGAAGTTAGCGAGTTCCCCCAATCTACTTTGACAATCCGTCGTTTATTATGTAGGTATGTATGTTTGTTTGACGATAACTCGAGTATCGTTCATCGGATGGATCCTCGAGTATGAGAATCAATGATTTTAAAAATAAACACACTTAATTTTTATTTATATTTTAAATACATTTCTTCAAAAGAAAATGTGTCACGAGACAATAGAGGTTAACATTTTATTTGGAACTTAATAAAATGAAGTCGTAAATATTATTATATTTTCACTACAGGCACGAGTAGGTACTTCTTAGTAGGTATGTACTCGAATAACTGTGGACAATATTTTTTATTTATTATTAGACTGCAGTTACATAAGTCATAAATTCATAATACTTACAGACCCCATATCTTAACCGAAAACTTCCCTAAACTGCAGTCAGCTTTGGGCAGGAGCACTTAGTGGATACCAGCTTGGACCCTGTGACTCGGTCCAGAAGCGCGCTGTACGAATCGTCGACGATTCACTGGCGATATCGAACCCTTAAGGCTAAGGAGACACTTTGCCTCCGTATGTGTCCTATCACTTTTATCGCTTGTACAATGGGTTGTGTTCTGAAGAATTGTTTGAGATGATGCCAACGTCCACATTTCACCACCACAGCGCTCGCCAATATGGTGATCAATTTTGTGCAATAATGGTTAAATAAATAAATATACTAACTGTTAAAACTCCGCCCTCCGTAAATGGCTACTTTTTTCTGTAACATTGTAAAATGTTGTAACGTTTTGGTAAAGACTGTACACGATAAAATCCGGGCATGCACGATCCGGCCTATTTCTAAAACAACTGCTGATTGTCAAGTCATAACTTTACGCCAATGAACGGAATATATAATACTAAAGAAAAAGAACAAAACCGTAGTAAAACCTCAGGGTGTGGATAAGTTTTCGACTTATAAAGCAAACGGTGCCTATGATTTTTTGTCCAGCAATTTTTGAAAATATTCTACGGTTTTTTTTTATTAATGCACAACAATATTTACAATATTAAACGATGTTTTATTCTTACCAGGATATATTCCTGCTAAAATATTACCATTTATGCTCGTTTTCCATTTTAGCATAGTCAGTATGATGCTTATCAACTCCAAGCGCTGAAAAAAATTTTATATGGGAGGGCATTTTCTGTCAAAAAGTCAAATTGGTCAAAGTTATAATACTTATAATACCTTCTAATTTCCGGAAACTCACACTCATTAAATAAATATTGGTCTTTTTGCAAACACAATTTATTAGCGTACAACATGTTACGAGTATATTACATTAAAGAAAATTACTAATTTTAAAATAAAGACAAATAAAATTGTTGGAAAATACAATGGACAAAATAATTTAGGTGTGATGAAATATACATGGTGAAAACTTACTGACACCTTGAGATATTACTTTGGTTCTATTGTTTTTCTTTAATATTATATATTCAGCTTATTAGTCTAAAATCAGGGGTTTACAATCAGCGGTGGTTTTGGAAATAGACCGGATCATGCATGCTTAGATTTTATCGTGTACAGTCTTTAGGTACAGATCGATTCACGAAAGCTGGCCCGGAAATATATGAAACTCAGTAATTTCACAAATATAGAATAAACCCAATTTATGTATATTTTTATGATATATATTGCCATAATGTAAAAAAATATATACAACTCCAGAGGGATCCTGCAAAGCAAAATTAGGAAAGTTTGTTGAAGAAAAAAATAGTTACACTGCTCTTACCGTACCGAATTGAATTTACAAGTTTAAAGGATGACTCACACACATCCAATCAGATGCGGGACGATCTATCTGTTTCTATAGAAAGAATCACGTGACAGCTCGGAGCTCTTGGAGGTCACTTGACGTTTTCTATAGAAACTGACAGATCGTCCCGGATGGGATCGTATTTATGTGAGTCATCCTTTAGTGGGATGAAATACCTAAACGTTTAATTTGCATTTATAAAGTTGAATAAGGTACATCGGGCTAAAATAAAACACGCAAATATTTTTCCACTTCTCTTGCTCGAAAAGTTCGCCTTTATCGCGTGGCTACGCGACATTAGCTCGCTTTTCATGCTCTAGGGCATAAAGTAACATGAATATAACATTTTCAACGGTTTCAAGTGATTTTAATTTGAAAACTCCCGTGAGTATCAGACATATTAAAATACTTATATCGGGTTACTCACGTCAATAAAGTCGAAAATAGCTCGACATGTTTCGGAACAGTCCGTGTCCCTTATTCATGAGTCATGGGTCTAGCCGCGGCGGCTGCTCTACGCACATATGTGCGTGAGTAACCCGATATAAGTATTTTAATATGATTTCAAGTGAAATAAAACCTAATATTTTCCTTACAATCGAAGTGAAAAGCAGAGTTTATACCTCAGGCATAAATACTCATCTTATCCTCGACTTCTTTATTGGTCCTTATTGCACTCGGAGCAATAAATAGCCTCGTCTAAAATGGGTTACTTTATACCCTTGATATACAATCTACTATTTAATACCTCATGCTTCTGCCCTTGGTTAACATAAACTACTACTTCTGGTTAACAATCTACTTTAGTACTGACAACATTGCTCTGGCAGTTCGTTAGTTGAGCCACCACCTTGCCTGGGGCTACATTAAGGACGAACACTACAAAGCAATAGGACCTATAGAAACTGACAGATCGGCCCGGAACGGTGACGTCCCGGCCCGATCTGTCAGTTTCTATAGAAAGAATCATGTCATGCTCGGAGCCCTCGGATGTCACGTGACGTTTTCTACCTATATAGACACTGAGAGTTTGTCCCGTTCCGTCCCTTTCTAGTATGAGTCATCCTTTATATGCACGTGAGGCACTTGAGGTGAGGGTAATCGTCAGACGTCAGGTCAGAGTTCAGTCCTTAGCAAATCTCGAAATTGTTGCAAACTGCATGAATCGCATTGTTTAACTTTTGTATTGTTTATGGAAATACTTATAAACTTGTATTGACCTTCGATTGTGCAGTTGCATCTGCAACCATTGATCGGTTCAAATAAAAGTAAGTATTTAATGTAACTTTTCATATTTTTTCTCCAACTTTGAATCCATTGCCAAGTCCGTGCTGCTCTTCGGCTGCGAAAGTGTGACAAAACGGCTGATACACAAGCTCCAAGTGTTTATCAATAGGTCCCTTCGGCCGATCCTCCGCATCTTCTGGCCGAATAAGAAACGAGGGTTTGTGGAGTATATGCCGACAGTCTCCAATCGCCCAAGAAGTAGCGCTGGGGAAGTGGAAATGGATCGGGCATAGCCTTCGAAGAGGAGTGGGCTTACCCTTTGAGTGGAGACCTCAAGGTGGAAGGCGAGCTCGTGGACGCCCTGTACACTCGTGGCGACGGAGCGTGCAGTGGGAGTTGCGAGCCATAGGACTGAACTGGAGCGAAACCATGAATGTTGCCTATAATAGAAAGGCGAGCCTATGCACCTCCGGGATGCCCTAGGACAACAACCACAACAACAAACACGTTGGTAGTAAACAACTGTGCGAACGTCTGATCTTATGTGGACAGCCTTACAGGATTTACCAATAGACCGTGCGTAGCCAAGATGCCAATCGCTCACGCTTAATAACGTATCGTACCTACCTCTCTCTATCACTCTTCTTTATTAGTGTGACAATGACAGTTGCGTTTCGTTAGCGACTGAGCGTGAGCGATTAGCATCTTGGCTACGCACCCTGCGTTAAGAGCGTGCGACTTTTAATCCGAAGGTCGCAGGTTCCAACCCCAGCACGTACTAATGAAATTCTTGGAAATTATGTACGAAATACGTATCATTTGATACTTACCAATAATTTTTCGGTGAAGGACAACATTGTGAGGAAACCGGAATACTCCCGTTAAGGCCTAGTTTACCTTCTGGATTGGAAGGTCAGATGGCAGCCGTTTTCGTAAAACTTTCGCCAAATCGTGGGGTTAGTTGCCAAAGCGCACCCGAGGCTCCAAACCGTGGCATAAGCTGAGAAGCTGGGAAAACGCCAAGAAAGAATTTTTGGGGTTAAAGCTAGAAGTATACTACGGTGTGACGAGTGTGAACCTTTGGAATTGAGAAAGATACTTCGGGTGTTGGAGGTAATACGCGAAGGTGAAGCGGGTCAGGATTATCATATCTTTGCGTGTTTCACTCGAAGCCCGAAAGTTCCCCTTAAAACTCACGGGTCGAATAGGTACCCTTCTAATTTTCAGTTAAGGATGACCCACAGTAGTCCGTTCCGTTCCGATCCGATATGGGACGATCTGTCAGTTTCTATAGAAAGTATCACGTGATAGCTCGAAGCCCTCGGACGTCACGTAACTTTTTGTATAGAAACTGACAGATCGTATAGTATAGTATAGTATACAAGGGTAGTAGGTTAGTGGTGTTGTAGTTCTTTATTGCAAACCATGGTACAAAATACAGTTTTTATAATAAAATATGAGATCACGATGAGTTGGAGATTGCTCCACCGACAAGAGCACAGCTCTTAAGTTTGAAGAAGAAGAAGAAGATGGCACCCTGCAAGGGTATGGCAATTATTATTAATATTAATATTAATCCCGTCCCGTATCGGATCGGAATGGAACGGACTACTGTGAGTCATCCTTAAAGCTGTGTTAAGGATTCAATCTACGAGTATATCTATAATCTAACGGAAGACTTTTTTTTCGGGACCTCCAATTATTCAAATTATCAGTTTTTCAGCAATGGTTCCTAACGCAACCGACAAAAGTATGCAGAGAAACGTATCAGACACAAGTAAGATACCACGGTTGAAAGCCCCTCAGGCAAATGATTGGAAGTTTCAAATATCATACATTACTGCTGGTATTTTCGGATACCTTCATCTGTCGGCTGTATATGGACTGTACCTATGCTTCACGTCTGCTCGGTGGGCCACTATCGCTCTTGGTAAGTAGTTTGAAACGTAAGAGTTACTAAATCTTGTTTCTAAATTTTCTGATACACGGTCTTATTCCCAACTGTCACCTGCTTAGCTAGATTTGATCCTTGAAATCAGAGAGATGTGAACAAAAATCTATTTCGATGATAAATGAAAAAATATATTTTTTTCCATGTTTTATTAATAACACTTTGTTAGTAAAAATAATAAGACTATTTAATACAACAAATAAATAAATATTGTGGGACAATCTTACACAAATTGACCCACCTTGAACCTAGTCCCACTGTAAGCTCAAATAAGGCTTGTGTTGTGGGTACTAGACGACGATATATATAATAGAATAATACAACACAATGCACAATGTTACAATGTTAGTAAAATACATAATGCTCAATTGACCGAACATGAATCGACATCCAATGAGCGATGAAAGGGATGTCAACCCTTTCTGCGATTACCTACAGAAAAGTGTTGATGCTGCTCCGCACGCGGTCCCACTGGGCTAGTACGGTCGACTTCATACATATATATATGCACCTGTATTCAATCTAGCACCTTTTTATAGACGTGACTGTACCACCAAAATCGAACGATTGCGCTCCATCTCTGTCACACTTGCATATAAGAGTGACAATGAGGTTTTTCCGTCAATGCTGTTCGTGGTAGGCGTGCAGGGGTGACACCCGCTTTCGTAACACTGCGTGGAAGCCACCTGTAAATATCCCTTACGCGGTACAGGGCCAGGGCAGCCCCAACAATCCGCAAAATGCGTTGTTGTACTGGACATGTAGAGCATTAAGTAAAGCTGTTCTTGGGATAAAACCACTTTCAAATGTCTTCAGAGTATAGGATGACTTTGGTCTGTAGCCCAAGAGTACTGCGGCAGTACCCCGTGGTCGAAAAAGACACTTGTCATTTTCTAACTGTTCGGATTAGACAGTGACAGTAGTTTATCTCGACCGCGAGACACGTTGCCGCGCTTTTGTGCCGGCCGAGCCAGGCCGATGTGTAATTCCTATAGAAAGCCTCATGTGATGGCTTGGAGATCACGTTCATCGTGCGTGAGTCATCCTTAAGCTGGTCCTGTTAGGAGCTCATTGTAGAACATTTGTGTTTTAATATTGTCTTCTGTTACCGCGATTGTTATTCATTGAATTAAAGACTTTAGAACGGATTAATCGCGTTTGTTAACACCATGATCCTACGTTTCGAGCCCTTTACAGCACTCGTTTTCACAGGGTTAAGATGATGACTGAGAGAATGCGAATTCTCCCCGTCAATCAAAAAAGTAACTTGTGCAAACTACCTATATACAAAAATATAAAAATAATTAAAAACAAAAACAAAGGTTGGTCTACAATGCCCAGAGGGGCTTTTAAAGCTAAAAGTAATACGTAGCCTGAAGGGCATTCTATAATTAAAAAAATAAAAATATACACATCTTCTGCATGATTGCCACATAATTGTCAATTGAATCACCTGCGAACTTTAATAACTTATTTTCCGGAAACCATACTTTTAAATCAAATATTTTCAGGCCTCGTTCTCCTTGAAGCTGGTACGCTGGGCGTTCTAGCTGGCGCCCACCGCCTCTGGTCTCACAGGAGCTACAAAGCCACCCTCCCTCTTCAGACCATCCTCATACTACTCCAGTCCATCGCAGGCCAGTACACTGCCTTTAACTGGGCAAAGGACCACCGTCTCCATCACAGATACAGTGATACTGATGCAGATCCTCATAATGCTACACGAGGATTTTTCTTCTCACATGTCGGCTGGTTGCTGGTTAAGAAACATCCGGAGATCAAAAGAAGAGCAGCCAGCATAGACCTATCTGATTTGACGAGCAATCCTGTGCTGATGTTCCAGAAAAGGTAAGTTGGTACGCCGGGTTTCGTACGCGAATATGTTTGGACAATCTTCTGCTATTTGTATTTAGGCCTCGTTTAGTATTTCTTTTGTCTCCATGGTATTATATCTTTTTTAAAGCAGGTACTGTTAAAATGGCGAAAAGAGACAGTTTTCTTTAGTAACCTCTACTTTAAGGTTTTTAACATCCTAAATTAACTTCTCTTTGTTTTCAGATACGGGTTCTTTATCATAACCATATTCGCCTACATTCTTCCCACCCTCTGCCCGATGTACTTCTGGGAGGAAACATTTATCAACGCCTACCATGTGAACATCCTCCGCACCATCGTATGCCTCAACTTCGTGTCTCTTATCAACAGTGCTTCTCACACCTTCGGGAATAGGCCTTACGATAAGGAAGTTAGATCTACAGAAAACATGGCAGTGACTATAGCTACTCTTGGTGAAGGATTCCATAATTACCATCATGTCTTCCCATGGGATTATAGAGCTGCTGAGTTAATTAGTGGATTCAACATCACAGCGATGTTTATAGAATTATTTGCGTGGATTGGATGGGCGTACGACTTGAAGACGGTGCAGAATGGTGTGGTTGTTAAAAGAGCAATGAAATGTGGAGATGGGACTTATAAACAACCAGCAATTAAAAGCGAGACGGTTTCTAATAAGGAATGATGCAGAATTTGAGGAGCTTGTATTTTTTATTAGATACATAGCAAATACAGAGTGAATAGGGTGTTTGCACTTTCTTTTTCATTTACGCCTTCATGTAAAACTCTGTAATAAAAAAATAAGCATAAGTATTTGAAAGTTGTCGTGGTTGTGTCAATATTTTGTGATATTTAATGTAAAATAAAAAATAAAAATAAAAAATATGATTATGAACTCTACATTTTAATTGACAACATTTCATATTTAGAACTTCTCTATTTTATGAGCTTATCAGAAAACTTGAGCCATTTTAAGAGACACGTATTTTTTTATTTTTCTTGATACTTATCTAAATTTTTAATGTAAAAATCAATGTTGATCATTCTAAAAGGGCATAAGTGGATGATGACGTCGTATTTGTCAACGGAATCCGCCCAAGTCCTCCGCCTCTGGCTTACCTTAACCGGCCGTCCAGAGTGGGGTCGCGAGAGCTGTGTTCTCGAGGGTAGATGTGGAAACTGAAGTGGCGAGTTGGCTATATGTTTAAAATCCAGTGACACCTCTCTACCCCCAGCCCTCCTACCGGTGTTGCCCTTGAGCCATCTGAGATGTTGCTTTTTGTGGGGGCCCATCATATGTGGGCGAGTCACCGACTGCACGAAATACAATTTCACACCATTTTATTAAGCAGACATCCGATTTTCACTTAATAGTCCAGTATATTTTAGATTCCATTAAATCTCAATAGTCCATACACCCTGGCGGTTGCTGCCTCTGCGTGCGTCCCATGACGCGAGCAAGTGTAGCATCAGCTTGGTGTACCCCTCACATTTCATTAAATTGTCGAAAGGGGCTCTGCGTGTTGGCTTCGGCCTCCGCGTACGCCTCCCAAAGGTCCGGAACATCATTGTTCTGTGATGGGAAATACATAATAATACAATTTAAATTGTGACGGACTTCCGGTTGATACTCAAGATGGCGAAGATGTCTCCAGAATAGTTTTTGATATTCCTCTTTGGTTTTAAAGGCGTAGAACGCATTTTTAATTAAACGTCTTTTGTTGGGTGTTATAATATCAGTAGATATGTAGGTAATACGTTTATCTATTTTTTAGCACTGTCTAGTATCTACAACCTATGCCATTTGACGGATTACGAGTTAGGTAGATAGAGGCAAATTGAGTCACAGGGCAATTCAATCAAAATAATATTCATGCCAAATCTCACAAGCCGGCACAGTTACTGCCCTTGATAAGTCGCCGAATTTCATCTTTATCCAATCCGCCCTGTGACCCGATTGATCTCTGTTTACCCTACAGTGTATTCAAGTATCATTTGATTTGTCTCAGTTTTCGGAGAAAATAAAATTGCTTGCGAAGTCTAAACACAGTCGGGGCCAGACCATAACCACCCCTTAAGGATAATTTAAGCTAAACCGGGCCGGACCGGGCCGAGCCGTGCCCAATGTGCCAATTTCTATAGAAGGCGTCATAGAATAACTCTGAGAGCACGTGACAATTTCTATAGAAATTGACCAATTGGTCTCGGGCTATCGTGAGTCATACTGTATACTGGATATCATTTACGACGTTTGTTATTTTGCGGTTAAATCAAAGTAGTATATTTAAATATTTTGTCATTTTTATATTAAATTATTTTCACATTACATCTAAAATTAAATATCTAAATTAAGAGCGCCTGCAACCACAGGTGTTAATAAACGAAGACCCAGAGTTAATAGCAGCATTGACCCCACTGGGGTTCCCGACTTCTTGGGTAATAGCCACGCAGTCGCCGCAGCCGTACGCTACGGCTGCGGAGCCGCTAGTGGGGTACTGCCCCTCGAAGGCCACGGCGCTAAGGAAGGGCAGCGCCCCTGACAGGGCCAGGTCGCCTGCGAGGCTGAGGTCCGCGGCCAGCGCGAGGCCGGAGGGGGCGATGGGCCCCCGGCTGCTAACGGATAAGGAGCCGCCGTTATTGGATGAACTGATGCAGCCGCAGTTTTGGCCGGAGATGCACTGGAATAATGAAAATTTTATTTTATTTAAACAATACATTTTTACATTAAATGGTCCGTTGATAAATGACCGAATGTCGGCATTTCGAAAGTTATGTAATTATCAAATCCCAGGACATACAAATGAATTCGAATGTAACGTCACTTAATTTAGAAATATTTGTCTTTCTCCTTCCTAGCGTTTTCCCGGCTTATGGCACGGAGCCTTGGTCCGCTTTGGCAACTAATACCAAGATTTGACGTAAGCGCTAGTTTTACGAAAGCGACTGCCATCTAACCTTTCAACCCAGCTCCTCACGATGTTTTCCTTCACCGAAAAGCGATTGGTAAATATAAAAGATGTTTCGTACATAAGTTCCAAAAAACTCATTGGTACGCGCCGGCAGGATTAGAACCCGAGACCTTCGGATTGAAAGTCTCACGTCATACCGCTGGGCCACTTTATGTTTCTTAAATAAAAATATTACAACTGCTCGTTTTAGATTTAAGAACTAAATAATCACTGCGCGTCTCATCGGAAGATCAACGATGGAAGCCAGCATTATGCTGAGGTTAAACCATATCGTGTCACTCCTCTTATTACCTACATATATAATGTTTTTCTTGTCTGATAGTTGTAGGTATTGAATAATTTTGTCAAAATTGGTTGCTTACCTGGACTAGGAAAGTAGCAAAGCAAAGAGCTGCGACTTTGTAACTCATTTTGAATTAATTCTTTGTTTATAGCACACAACGAATGCTCTACTTTTTCACCTGGCTAAGTATAAATAGGTCTTTAACACATTTACGCAAGATTTTCTTATCTATCGGTATAATTTTATTGCCCAAAATTAGTGATAAAAATATTGCGAGCTCTAAATACCTCATTCAGGCGCCGTATGTGCGTCAGTATTTTTTGTTATGAGCCTAATTTTTACAGCAATAGAAATTAAATTTAAATGCATTTCCAATACAGTACGTGCCACAGTTCGGCTAATAAATTGTAATACTAGTTACTTTTTAGTTGTATTTAGGTCAAAAGTTGCTTGAAACTGTGATGAGTTTGATATATATTAAAATTATTTTGTAAATATTATCGCGTGATAACGTAAATTTCACATGAACGATAAAGAACAATTAAAGTGATTAAATAAATTTGTTAATCATTTACGTAACATCTGACCTGTCAGCAATTGCTGTGTCAGTATAAAATCAGTGACATAGCTTCTTTAAGTCATTAGAATTGTTTTGAAGAAAACAAAACACAATAACAAAATGTCTACTTTCGCCGTTTTTGCTCTTTGTGTCTGCCTAGTCCAGGTAAATATAACATTATTACTTTATCTTCTCCTGTTGCAGGTATGACGATCATGGGCCTGTTTATAAGTACGCCACAGTTGTGAGTCATGGTTCCTTACCATACTCGTATCGGGGTCCTCTCAGAAAGATCTAAAATATATTATAGATAAAAATAATGGAGATTTCGAATCTATAAATAAAATAAAATAAATAAATATTATGGGACAATCTTACACAAATCGACCTAGTCCCACGGTAAGCTCAATAAGGCTTGTGTTGTGGGTACTAGGCGACGATATATATAATAGACGGATACATATAAATACTTAAATACATAGAAAACATCCATAACTCAGGAACAAATATTCGTGATAAACACACAAATAAATGCCCTGACCAGGATTCGAACCCGGGACCTCCTGCTTCGTAGGCAGGGTCACTACCAACTAGGCTAGGAGGCCGTTACACATAAATACTTCAAAGAATAGAGAAAAACCGTCGGGAAAAAAAAATTACCCTGTATAGTAACTTTTGTCAGTAGAAGATGGTGGCTTGAAAAATGTAGGCGCAACGGATTGATTCTTTAGGGGCCACTTGCATCACCTGGGCTTAGATAACTAGCCCGGAGTTAAAGAGTTTGTTAGTATGGAATTTCACAGTTAACTCCGGTTTAGTAAACCCGGATTGGAGGAAGTGAACCTTAGGCCCACTTACACCACCCAGGGTTAGCCGCTAACCCGGCGTTGAGCTGTCAAATTCCATACAACGCTTAACTCCGATTTATGTGGCTAACCTCGGGTGGTGCAAGTGGCCCTTAGTACCTATACCAAATTTGAATTTTGGTTTTTGATTTGATTACGTGACTACGGCCATATACAACTCATGGTAAGCACACAGGAGACGTGTGGTTGCCCTACCCTGAGCGTCGCGGCGAAGCGCAGTTAAATCTTACTTTTTCCACCTATTATAACCTAACTTATATGTAGACAAATGCATTGAAGAGACTTTAGTAGGTCATTCCTAATTGTATTCCTTCTTTTTGCAGTCCGCATTAAGCCAAACGTGTGGCTACCCTCAACTTCCCTTCTCCAGCCAGAGCGTGCCGTCGCCGCCGCCGCCGCCGCCGAGCGCGTCGTACGGCGGCGTGGGCACCGGGCAGGTCGGCGTGTCCGGCGACATCGACGCGAGCGGCCAGACCGTGGTCGTCGGCTCCGTGCCCGTGCTCGGCACGGTCGACTTCAGCGGCACAGTGCCGGCGTCTGGATCGGTTTCCATTTCTGGGCAGTGTGGATGCGGGTGCAGCTAGTCAAATCTAAACCTTAGTTTTAATAAAGTTAATGTATACATAGAGCATATGTTTATTTCTTATATACAGACTAGACCTAAAAAGTCGTAAAATTTTGGAGCCGATGTTTGACATCTCGAATTTTATAACCCCGATTTTGAAAATGCCGACCTTTCAAAACTCCGATCATCAAAATTCCGACTCACGAAAGCACGAATATCTAAAATTCTGAATAGCAAAAAACCATTTAAAAAATTCCGAATCAGCTAGATTCGTATTATGTTGATCGGAATTTTCAATATCTTTCATGAGTCAGAATTTTGATGATTGTAGTTTTGACAGATCGGGATCATAAACTTCGGGTTTCATAGTAACCCAGGAAAGATACGGTTCTGACAGACATTAAATTATAATATAAGATTTTAAGCTAACATGGTCATTTACACTATAATTACTATTTAAAACGAGATATTTACCATGTACATTTGTTTTCATGAGCTCCCGATCGAGCACGCGCTGGCCGGTGAGCAGGGGATGGTTGGCGGGTGGGGGGGGGGTACAGTACTCACGGGAACATTACATTACAAGATTGACTGTAGCTGTGGTAGCTCCTACATAGGACAAACTAAGCGTACAATCGCGTGCCGTATAAAGGAGCACATACGAGCGGTTAAAAACAACGAACCTAGAAAATCGGCAGTCGCTGAACATCTTTTGGAGGCAGGAACAAATCACTGGATTGAGTTGCATAACCCTCAGATACTCTCGACAGAAAAGCATAGAAATCCTAAAATACAAAAATTTCAACCGAGAGGACGGGTTTCAACACTTTCAACTGTCGAGGGTCTGGCATCCAGTGATTCGGAAATTCAAAAATCCAAAAGTTATTGGTTCGGTAAGAAATGCACCAGTCGATACTGTAAGTGTCGTGTGTCGTGAACGTGATCGAGTTCTAAGTGAGAAAGTAGACGCTAGTAGCGGTAGGGACACCGCGCAAATTAAACGAACCCGTAAGCGGGTAGATCGCTACGGGGTGTGGGTAGACCACAAATAAAATAAAAACTCGCAGCAAATCAGTTACACCGTGAACATGGCACTTGTAACAGTGCCGAAATATCGGGAGCTCATGAAAACAAATGTACATGGTAAATATCTCGTTTTAAATAGTAATTATAGATTAAATTATAATACTTAGCCCTATTTTCTCAATTTACGTTGGGATGGGATATTTATAGATAATATATGCAAAAATTCTTACCAAATTACAGTCCATATTTGTTAGTTAATTACAATAAAACCTACTTATATCTACGTTAGTTTATCCTAATCCTATCCTAATAATAATAACTCATTTATTGTATAAATAAAATAAAACTAAATAATAAAAAAATGCTAAATAGTAAAAAAATTAAACTAAACTAAGTCGTCTTTTTAATTCACGGCAGTAAATATTTTTCTTGTTTTTGAACATGACGACGTATTAGTCTTCTATCTCTTAAAACCGAAACCGAAGAAAGCTTATTCACGTAAAACGGTTAAATCTACAAAATGTACGGCACGGGTGATAGATGTGTTATTACGCTAGCAACAAATGGTAATAGGTAAAAACTGGTCCTCACCCATCATAATGACAAAAAAACATATTTACATTACATAATGACAAAAAAACGCTTGTAACATATTTGTGACGATTAGCATAAAACAATATTTTGTTGGATTTTGTTGCCTACATAATACTAGACTCACGATATATATGTTACTGAAATAACAGCTGTTATAAATTATTTCCCAATTTATAAAAAAATGTTTTGATTATTTTGGTGTTCCCTAAATTTTTCACCCCACATGGGTTAAATTTTATAATTTTTTTTTCCTAATCCTTCAAAGGTTTAGGTTTCTCCCGGTTCAAAGGTTTAGGTTTAGATGATATGATTGCCGCGTTAATCGCATTAATTGAATTTATTCAAAGAATTTAATATCAGTCTCTACAGCGTAACAAAAATGCTGGTAATCCTCTTAAAGGAGTAATCTGTATAATCATCTGATTTAAAAAAATATTGACGGAGTTTTTTTTTTATAAAAAGTTTCCTTATTGCGACGATCTGCTTCATCCAATTTTTTGCCCCAAAAAAATATTTCGACGGTCCCAAGTAACACAGTCGGATCTCCAAAATCATCTTTTTCGTTTTATTGCACTTATGGCCTTAAAATATGTAAATTTATAATATAACATTTTCAGAATTTATATTTTTTTTGTACTTACCGAAATCTTCTGTCCCAAGAATGTCATATCTTACACAGCGTCCGATTAACAATGTTGGATGTTAAGTTGCAACAATGTTAGCGGGAGCGCGGGTGAGACGACATGGTCAGTTGTGCCAGTACTCACAATCAAGGCTCGGATACCGGTTAAATTTTCAAACCGGTATCATGTACTTGGCGCAAAACCTTTATATTTCGGTTACGTTCGTGAAACCGTTATTTTTAAACCGGTTTTTAGAGTAATATTTTTATAAAGTTCTTGTTCGTTGTTAAGCGCCGTACGAA
Source organism: Lathronympha strigana (assembly GCA_949128165.1). Lineage (NCBI taxonomy): Eukaryota > Metazoa > Arthropoda > Insecta > Lepidoptera > Tortricidae > Lathronympha > Lathronympha strigana. Next base: position 5,971,520 of record OX421926.1, on the reverse strand, counting down.
TAAGTTATTTTAGATAACATTCAATTCAACTGTCGTATTTTACAACTAATTGTAACGAACAATCCAAATAATTTTGTCATCAATGACACATACCTACAACCAAAATAATTATAGATTGTCCAGTTATTATAGTCGTTAGTGGCACATACGACTATTTTAGATGAACCAGGTCCATACAAAAAAGTAGTATGTGACACTTCCGACAATATCTTTTATGAATATCCACATAAAAATGTGGGGTAGGTACTGTGCTATTTTCTGATATTTCCACAGGTATTTTCTTTTTTTTTACTTATGCACATCTAAAGAGTATCTTAAAATTTGAACTTTTCCCAAATTTCATAGCTTAATTCCATAATTTAACAATTTTATAGAGTAAAAACCGGTTTAAAAAACTTTGATTGCCTCTCCTGGAAAGTAGTCATTTTGCAGATCCAACAGTGTTACTTGGGACCGTCGATTTATTTCTGATTTCCTAATCAGAATTATGATACTGATTACTCCTTTGAAAAACTTAAATGATTGATTGTTTGTCATTATCTGTCAGTTAGGCATTTGGCTTTGTTAGAAAGGGAAAAAACATAATTCAACTATAATGTCTGTAAATTTGTTTATGAATAAGGGGGTTGCTATTCAAAAGAATAAATATTTAGTCTGGTAAACCAATTGCGCAGTAGATTTTAAAAAAGAAGGCAAATATCCCTCCAATTTTTCGATGTGGCAATACAAGCGTAGGAAAGAGAAGAGACAGTATACTCTCTCTGCATATGCACAAATGAGAACAAATCCTGGTATGGGTCAAACTATAGAAGGTCAACTTTATAATATTTGTGCAAGAAAACATATGAATAGCGTTTATAGTCTAGTCAACTAGTTTGTCAGTAACAGTAGAAAAAATAAACTATATATATCCATCCTTCTGTTAGGGGTCTAGAGAAAGAAAGAGACAGTATGATTCTCTCGAACTTTGCACGAATGTGTGAACTACGTGTACGTGTTTGTATTATAATTTTTACACATTATTTTCTCTTAATTGATACAATTAACATACTAACGGCAAATAAATCATGACATCAGTGGTGAGACGAATTCACAATTACGTATAAATAGAAGGATCTAATGACTAAAGGAAGCCTTCGATTTTGGTCCCAGTAAGAACCGATCGCGTATATTGTTAATACTACAAGGTAATGTAAATACCATTTATTCATACAGCATGGGTATTTCATACGGGCGAATAATTAATCCAGCTATAGTTTCTCTTGTAATGCTCCATTGGATAGACTGGGCCACCATGGTCTCTCCTGCTCATATGATCTCCTGCTCATCTAATGATTATGTCAAAAAGCTGTCTCCATCACTTTTGCTTCGTCGCTTGGTGGAGTGCATCGCTTTCGGGCATCTCCAGCTTTTGACTACGGCCTCTAGGTCTTTTCTCCTCGACTTTCCCCCATACCATCAAGCGCGCTAGGTTGTTTGGTTCTCTGCGCAATATGACCAAAATATTGCATTATGCACTGTCAGCAATGTAATTATTGGTTACCAGCAATGTAATTATGTTTACATTACAAGTGTTTATTTGTTACAGCATACACAATGACTCCAGACGCTAACGAGGCTGACCACATCAACGATGTCTGCGAGCGTCTGATTGCACCCCAAGCCTCGCCGATCAAATACGAACCCTCGTATATAAATTTGGCCATGTTCACGTATTTCCATATTGCGGGGGCGTATGGGTTATACCTGGCTGTTACTGAAGCGAAGTGGGCTACTCTATTATTGGGTAAGTATGTTAAAGGTAAAAACGGAACCCTTTATGGGATCACTTTGTTGTCCGTCCGTCCGTCTGTCTGTCTGTCAAGACCCTTCATCTCGGGAATGCGTTAAAGTAGCAAATTGAAATTTAAACCACATACACAAGTCTGCAGTCCCTTGAAGCTGTGAAACAACCAAACCTCTTCGTTAACGTAATAAAAGTGCTGCCCTCTATGTCGCGTTTCCTGTCATTTGCAATGGGAATCAAAATGTATAGGGTACTTTTCGTGGTCCTAGAATCACGAAATTTGGCAAAAAGCAAGAGCTTGTAGCACAAGTGCAGGAAAAAAACTCTAAAACAGCATAATTGCCGCATACTGAGAGTTCCGTGCCACCAGTAGTTTAATTTCATGTACCTGTAAGGTCATAAATGGCCCAGTAGCCTTTGTGCAGAACCCTCGGTGGTCTAATCCAACTCGCACTTGGCCGGTTCTTTCATTGCAAACTGTCTATTGAGTTTGAAAATGCGTTTACACATTCAGTGCCCGATGTGTATGACCCGTATGACGTTCCATGAGGCTTAGGATCTCCGTCTTTGGTGGAACGATGCAAGAGACCTACCGCGAACCACTTTTTTCGTTCGTTCGTCTATTGGCTCTTGTATATTCAAGCTATTAAGAAGTACCTACTTATAAAAACGAACGAAAGACGTAGTTCGTGGTAGGCCGTGGAAAAGGGTAAAAATTAAAATGTGGCATAATCGTAGTGTCGTCCCGTTTCCTTACATATATTGATTTAAAAGGGACGACGACGTCGGTGCCTACGTCAAACATGTAGCTTTTATGTGTGTAGTAATGAACTAAACAAAAAAAACATAAAAAATATGAATACAGATGGAATTGTCTCAAGAGCTGAGACTTCATAATGTATTTTTTTAAGCTGAGTATGTCCCCATAATTTTTTACAAAATAACTTTTTTCCAGCCTACTTTCTGCGCGAAGCCGCTACGATCGGGACGACCGCCGGCGCCCATCGCCTCTGGGCCCACAGAACCTACAAAGCCAAACCCCCCCTCCAAATCCTCCTGATGCTGCTCCAGTCCTTCGCCTGCCAGTACTCCGCCTTTCACTGGGCCAGGGATCATAGACTCCACCACAAATTCTCGGACACGGACGGGGATCCCCATAATGCGACTAGGGGGTTCTTCTTTTCTCATGTTGGATGGTTGTTGGTCAAGAAGCATCCAGAAGCAAAGACGAGGATGAGGAAGATTGATGTGTCTGATTTGATGCAGAACAAGGTGTTAATGTTTCAGAAAAAGTACGTATCTTAAATTAGTTGCGTAAGCTGAAGACCTGGGTTCGATCTGTACTGTATATAGCTTGGCCTCCGATGAATTTGGTATTTTTCTTTAGTATATGACATTTAATTTCGATTTATAATATATATTATACTACTTTAATAACAAGTCAAAATTTTTAGTTAAATAATTTGATTTATTTGAACAAAAATGTTGTATTGATGACAGCGCCATCTCTCTCGCCATACCGGAATCCCTTAATTTGGTTTGGATGGAAGTACGAAGCAATGATGCTTGTACGGCCATAGGCGACTTGTCTGTTACGAAGATTGACTATACTCGAGAAATTCACCTACATTAATTGAGAGCGAGTGGCCTAGTAGTAATGGCGTTCGCCGCGTAAGCTGAAAACCCTGGTTCGATCCCCGGCTTGCCTTTCGATAAACTTGGTCTTTTTCTTTAGTATATAAAATTAGTTATTATTTATTAAGCAGGAAAATTAAAAAATATATAAATAATAAATAAATAAATAAATATTGTGGGACAATTTTACACAAATCAACCTAGTCCCACGGTAAGCTCAATAAGGCTTGTGATGTGGGTACTAGACGACGATATATATAATAGATAGATACATATAAATACTTAAATACATAGAAAACATCCATAACTCAGGAACAAATATTCGTGATAAACACACAAATAAATGCCCTGACCAGGATTCGAACCCGGGACCTCCTGCTTCGTAGGCAGGGTCACTACCGACTAGGCTAGGAGGCCGTATATATTTTTCAAGCTGGCTAGCATATGTTACAGTCTGGCGCGCGGGTCCATACATCGGCCGCGACTTAATGTACGGTCGGCTCCATAAATATATATGCATCTGTATTCAATTTTGAACCTTTTTCCCCTGTAATAAGTTCCGAAGTGTACAGATATTTATAGAAGTGACTGTATGGACAGGCGACAGCGCAAGGGCAATTTCACGAGTCAATAAGCATTACATTAAATTAAAGTATTTTTCATCACACCTGCTCGTAAATGGTGATATTATATGCAAGCATACTTACACTTAAAGAGCTGTATTATTCCCATGGTTTTAAAGGATTCTCATACTACTTTACCGCCCGCCCGGAGCTCGCGGAGGACCTGCCCCGCACGCGCTCGCAGCACGTAGTCACTCCGGACTCTCCGGAGTACTGTGGACTGTGCAACTACACTACCGCTTATCATTATTGTTTCTTTACCTGTATAGAGTTTATTTATTTCCTCGCAAATGTGATGAAAAACATTGTGTGTACCACGGGCAGTAAGGGGATTACTAACTCGGGTCATTTAAAGCCCTCCGCCTACGGCGTCGGGCTTCAATAGACCCTCGTAAGTAATGCCCTTCTTACCGCCCTAAATGCACAATGTACTATTAATGTACAATAATGTTTGTACAAACATTTACAATAAGTACTCAACAGTGACAAGAAAAGTAAAATCTAAATACTAATAAAAATTCAACAGCCAAAACCTGGGTTTAAATAATATGAAATATTCATTTACTAAGGCTGGATTTGACCAAATTTTTTAACCAAGAGTAACGCTTACTCTTGGATACTAATGTCAAAATCCCATAGTAATTTGACGTTACTATCTGAGAATAAGCGTTATTCTCGGAATAAAAATTTGGTAAAACGCAACCTTAGTAATATAACATGGCAAAATATTTATAGTCTCTATAGGTTAATAAATATATTTTTATATTTAGATAATTATACAAAAGCACTAAAATCTTTTCCTTGGCTTACCTTTCCTTAATCACAAACAATCACATGCTTGTACCTCGCTAGTCAATTTGCTCTTATTTATAACCTTTGTTTTTATAAAAACCATTTCTAACCATACTGTCTTATTTTTTCAGATATGCAACTCCCTTCATCGGCACAATCTGCTTCGTTCTACCCACCCTCATCCCAATGTACTTCTGGAACGAGACCTTCACCTGCGCTTGGCACCTCACCATTCTCCGAGTCATCATCTTCCTCCACATCACCTTTTTAGTCAATAGTGCTGCACACGCCTTCGGGAACAAACCATACGATAAAACCATAACACCTTCTCAGAATATATTAATATCTTTACCAACTTTAGGAGAGGGATACCACAATTTTCATCACGTTTTTCCATGGGACTACAGAGCAGCAGAATTGGGAAATAATGCACTTAATATTACTACGCACTTCATAGACTTCTTCGCCTGGCTTGGGTGGGCTTATGACTTAAAGACTGTTAGTAGTGATGTTGTTGCTAGGAGAGCAGAGAGGACTGGAGATGGGACTAACCTTTGGGGGTGGGGGGATAAGGATATGCTTAAGGAGCATGGAGATAATGCCAAACTGTATTTCAGGGGACAATGATGGATTCGATGTTTTTCTATTATATAATATATTTTCTAAAAATCGCATTGATATCCCTACTGTACCAAGGCTTAAGAATTAATGAGAATGTAATATGGTCAAAACCTTAAAACCAGTATGACTTAAAATTTTATAAATAAACATGTTGTTTGTTAAAAATTAATTTCGCTTCAAATCGTATAAATGTAACATATTCACTTCGCTCCGGTCGGTCAATAATATGTTAGTCAACACAACAACAGTAAAAAAATGGGACAACCCTAAACAAATCGACCTAGTCCCACAAAACAGTAACGCATAATTCTGCAATTTGATACCAATCTACAATATATTTATGTAGATTATGCATAACACTTATATATTGCATAATTGCACATGCGTCATAATAGTAGGAGAGGCCAATGGGGGATTTCTGTAGTAACTCCGACGCAGCAGACGAACATATGGGGGGATTTAAGTACCTCCGCCGAATATTAATCCCTAATAAAGATCCAGTCCTTAACATAGCTTCCAGTATATCATGTAAAAATAGCTATTTATGCAAGAAGTGCGGAAAGTCAGTGATTTCCGAAGAGTGTCATATTATTCACGAGCGAGCGAAGCGAAGCGAGTGTATAAGCCGACACGAGTAGGAAATCATCTTTACGCATGTGTTTCATACAATGTTGTACTATGCATTGTGCGAGTAAATAAAAAATCATATCATGACAAAACAATTTAATTGTTACATGACAGTAATTAAATGATTAAAATTAAAAATTATATTATTTTATGGTTTTCTTACATAGAAAATACTTTTTGTATCGGACTCCAAAAAAAAAAAAAAGAAAAGTAAACGCACTGCGTAAAAGTAACCAATCAACGATTGGCTGTAATCGCACCTGATTTAAGGATGACTTATCCTAGAATAGGCCGGGACGTGACCGGGACCGGGACGGGCCGATCTGTCAGTTTCCATAGAAAACGTCACGTGACCTCCGAGGGCTCCGAGCTATGACCGTGATTCTTTGACAGGTCGTCTCGTCCCGCCCCGTCCCGTTCTAGTGTGAGTCATTCTTTAAAATCATGATTGTACAGTCGCCATCAGATATATCGGAGCGTCCGAGGTCGTCAAAAATATCTGAACACGCCTCTATTGTCAAGACGTTAGAGTGCTTGTTCAGATATTTTGAACGCTTCGAACGCTCCTATATATCTGATGGCGACTGTACTAAAGATGGAATTCATAGATGCAGAATAGCCACTCGTACTGCGACCCATAAACGGTCTGCGTGTGTAGCGTAATCGCTAACGCTCACTGAACGCTGAAACGCAACTGTCATTGTCGCACTAATAAGGAAGAGTGATAGAGAAATAACTACAATACGATACGTAGCGTAAGTTATTGGCATCTTGGCTGTGCACTCAGATTACCTTCTTTGCCACGGCTTTTTATGTTAAAATTGAGCACCCGAGATCTTTCTCGATCTCTCTTTGGGTATCCTTATTATTGTCAACCTAACTGCAGACTTCAGTTTTCTCGTGAACATGGCGCGTGGCGGTCGCAACATATCAGGAGCTCGATTTAAACAAAGATTGTTTGAAAGCCGTGTTTATTAGTTCGGTCAGCTGACCATTCATTACAAAAGAAAAGACCAATTAAACATGTTTTGTATCATATTTTAATGTATAACTTTGTACAATCTTATGTCTTCTATGATCTTATGTCTAGTATGAATTAATAAATAAAATTCCTTAATACTAATGATATTGGTGTAGTTATCTGAAAAGGCGTTCTTTGTCCCAATTATGGATATTGCCCCAATATTGTCACCTTCATTCTTACCAATAAAGACAGGTAAATTACTCTCGAGACGTTTTTGCATGTGTAAGTAGTATTTTGAATATTTACAGGTATTCTAAAATTGAAATTGAAATTTCATTGCACGGTCAGAAAAAAGAGGTGCGTCATGTTTTGAAGAAGAAAATATATTGACAATCAAAAGTCACTAAATGTCAAATAAACAATAATTATATTTACTTATTCTTACTGTTTTTTAATATATCTTGTTCAGTGTTATTATTGTTACGTTGTTATTATTGTTTATTAAAAATGGTTCCGATGTTGAAACATGGTCGAGGTAAGCCTTTGACTCCCCAAACTAAAGAAGTTTTGTATAATTTGTACAAATATTTCCAAATGATTCATCGGATGAAAGTGAGGATGAGGATGAGAGCGAAATGTATTGAAGAATATTAGAATTAAATGTTAATGTTAAATATTATTTTTATTCACTTTTAATATTATTAGTTCTGACTATAACAATTATAAAAAAAAATATCTTTTTTTTTGTTCTTACCATACATAACTACAAATGCAAAAATGTCTAGAGTAATTTACCTGTAGACTGTCAAACACCAGGGCGTGTCCGTCACTGTCTCACTAAAGCGAGGTTACCCAACGTCAACCCGCTAGCGATCTTCGCATTAGGCCCACAAGGGTTCCCGCTCTCTTGCGTTATAACCACACTGTCCCCGCATCCGTAGTCGGCAGTCGCCTGCCCAGTGGATGGCAGCGTGCCCTGTATTTCGACCGCACTAAGGAACGGCATTGACCCAGTAACCGTCAGCTGCCCTTGCATCCCTAAGTCTGACAGTAAAGAAACTCCCGAGGGTGCGATAGGGCAGGAGCATTTGATAGTTATAGGGCAGCCTTCTTCATTGACTATGGTTTTCGTGAAGGCTATACTAGGTTCGGGGTTTTGGCAAGGGTAATCGTAGACATCGTAGTATTGGGCTGTGATTGACTGGAAATAAATAAATAAGGTTAATTTGTAATACTATAATGGTACACTACTAGGTTTTTATTTAAGTTAGATTAAATTGTTCTCAGTGAAAAATAATTATGATGGCGACCAGACGATGATAATGACTCATTTAAGACAGGTGCATTCAAACAAGACAAAAAATTAGAGTTGCCAAAACAGATATTGACTGTTTCTGGCAAAGACTGCCACTGCACTACAATCATTTTTGGAGGGTAGGCTATGCGTTAAAGTGCCCGTCTGGTACCTATACAAATATCAACTCTTTAGCCTATAGGGTAGTTGAGATATGACCACTGTACGGAACCTCCTGGTGTACAAATCCCACCCACTTTCTCCTACTAAATTATACTGATCATTCAATATAAATTTAAATAGATGTCATATACTAAAGAAAAAGACCAGGATCGAACTCGGGTCTTCAGCTTACGCGGTTAACGCCATAACCACTAGGCCAACTGGTCTCACCGAATGCCGGCGAATTTCTCGAGTATATGCAATTTTAGTAACAGGCAAGACGCCTATAATTTGATTGAGGGTAATTTTGATTTATTTAAACAATAAGTTTTAACCATTCGAAAATAACAATGATAAAGTCAGTGAACTCTTTTAAAAATAGACTCGACAAACATATATATCACTAATGGAACAAACACAAGTGGACATTGATATGCACGTATCAGCTACAAGCTGCCTGTGCATTATTAATAATAATAATAATAATAATAATAAAGAGATTTATGTAAAGTCATGCGCGGGAAATCAGTGAGAGTACGAATAAACTATGTTTGCATCAATTTTGACAGCACAGACTGTGAAAGTCATAATTTAATAAAAGTTCGACGTTTGAGATAACACTTGCGCGGGGTCTAGATCAAAATCGGACTTCCGTTTGATTCTTAAGATGGCGAAGGCGTCTCTTGAATAGTTTTTTGTGTGCTAAAGGTTGTTTAATGTGTAATATTTATAGCTTATCGTGCAGTAAACTAACTGCAGCTAATGAAGAATTAATCCTGAAACGCGTAACCGTTATTGAGTCATTAGTCGTTTGTCCCGGGACCTCGCCTCCTGAGAAACTATTTTATTACGTCTTATAGCAATAAAAATAATAAATAGCGATGCCAATTACCGAACAACGTCGCCCAAGTGGCAATATACTATTTATAATACGATACGATATATTGATAATACGTGACACTGGCAAAATTGTCCAACTCTTGGACAGACGCTATTATTTATAAGAAGAAAAAGAAGTAAGATAAAAATCGATACAATATGATAAAAGTTTATGACTACTTACTTGAACAAAAAGCGCAGAAGCACAGAGAACTGTCCTAATATTCATTATAATTAAAATTACCCACTAAGGTATAAACTCCGACTGATGGTAATCACTATCAGTGTTAGATTTATACCAATTCTTGCCAAACCGATAAAGCCGTTTAGGGGAAATGCAATCAGGTTTTAACATACATTTTATCATTATAAATATGATTTTCACAGTAGATAAGTAAATATGTAATAAAGTTAGTTTTTTATCACGTATGTAATTTAGAGCGCGCGTTAATTTATACAAAGTAAACCTTTGGGTTAAACCACATACATCCCATTATGAAATGTTTGCAAACAGAACGAGGTCACCTCACATAATATATAGTATTTTACTTGTAAAATTCAGCACAATTTTATACTAAAACATTCCAGCTTCATCCTAAAGTAATAAAAAAAATTCAAGTGCGAGTTGGACTCGCCCACCGAGGGTTCCTCGCAAAGGATGCTTCCCCCCACCCCCATTTATGACCTTAGGTACAGCAATTAAGTATACGGTTTTCGGATTTTCTCCTGTACTTGTGACTTGTGGCTTTTGCTTTTTGCCAAATTTCATGATTGTAGGTCAAAAGGGAAGTAGGTACCTTGTACATTTTGATTACTATTGCAAATGTGTGGGAAATGCGGCATAAACGGCCGTATCTTTTGATTGCGTTGATGTAGAGGCTTTGTTTTTTTACATTTTAAATGGAGCGCAGAATTGTGTTCATTTCAACTTGCTACCTCTACGCGTGCCCGTGATAAAGGTTCTTGTCAGACAGACGGACGGACGGAAAACAAAGTGATCCTATAAGAGCTCCGTTATTTCGTTTTAGGTACGGAACCTTAAAAATAAAAATAAACACATTATTTGTTAATATTTTTAATTTACAAGAGACTTCATGTCATGAGACGTCATGTTAAGGCATCTGAAGGCCTTACCGTGACGTCTTAACGCGATTCAGTTGATGACCTAAACTGAGTCGCTTCCATACAACTGAGCCTAAACAGAACCTAAACTGAATCGCGTTAGCCGTCATGGTAAGGCCCCAGGGTGCGTAGCCAAGATGCCAATCGCTCACGCTCAGTCGCTAACGAAAACCAACTGTCATTGTCACACTTATATGGAAGAGTGATAAAGAGAGGTAGCTGCGATACGTTATTAAGCCTGAGCGATTGACATCTTGGCTAAGCACACAGGTCGTATACATAGATGCAACTGAAATGAGACGGGCTCCCATACTTAATTAGTAGCTGGGCATTTTCAGAAAAAAGGGTACAATACTTACAAAAAAAATTACAGGACCGTAACGGCCCATACGAAATGTATGAAAACTGCGTTCCAAACATGACCACAAAATAGGAACACTCTTTTTCATTTTAAATCCAATTCAATCAAAAAATTCCGATACTTAAAACAAGGAAATGGTACATGTTTTTATGAAAAAGCCCAGTTACAGGACTGCATATCGCTGGTGACCGCGAGGTGTCTTATATTAACTATAAAAACCACCATGTTATAGCTTGGGTCTCGTGACGTCTAAAAAAAATTCACATCGTGTTGGAAGTATAACGCTGGCCATCTATTCAGTTTGAATTTGAATTTGTCAAGGCCCGTATTCTTTCTGTTGTCACTCTATGATTTTCCTTTTGTAAACATGTATATCACATTGTACAATTTATTATAATATACTAAATATTTACATAATAATATCTCACTGTGTTATCACTCTACTCTGCCTACATTATAAAAGGTGTATTGCAGCTTGAGCGAAGCGAGCAGAGAAGCGGTCTTCCTGCAAGCTTTAATTAGGGAATTGTTAATGAAGACTAGTTGTAAAATAGTGATGTATTGTGACAATCAATCTGCTATTCAGCTTGCTACCAATCATACTCTTCACAGACGGAGCAAGCACATAGAAATAAGATTTCATTACGTTAGAGATATGTTTGATAGATTTAATGTAGAAATTGTATACATCCCACTTATTTAAACTTTCACGATTTTCACACATTATGTATCAAAATCTATACACGATTAAGCCCCGTTTTAGTAAATACATATTGTATACATCCCAACGGATGCTATGATAGCAGACGTGTTTACTAAGCCCCTGGGCTGTGTCAAGCACGAGGCGTTCACTCGGCAGCTAGGCGTGGCATGAAGCCATGATTGCCCATGATGATGCCCACGTTATGGGGGGGTGTTGGAAGTATAACGCTGGCCATCTATTCAGTTTGAATTTGAATTTGTCAAGGCCCGTATTCTTTCTGTTGTCACTCTATGATTTTCCTTTTGTAAACATGTATGTCACATTGTACAATTTATTATAATATACTAAATATTTACATAATAATATCTCACTGTGTTATCACTCTACTCTGCCTACATTATAAAACATCGGCCCGGCCTGGCCCGGTATATCATGAGTCAGCCTTATTTATCAGTAGGTACGTCGGACTTGTCCGGCGGATGTGTCCGGCGTCCGGCAGTTAATACCTACTATGCAGGACTTTAAAAAATGGCGATATGTTTAAGAGCAGAAGAGTGATCAGAAGGAACAATTAAAAATACAAAAAAAAAATGGAAAAACGTGTATTTCTTATCTGTGTGTTTTCTGTCGAATAAGTAAGGCGGATGTCACACTAGACGCGATTCACACCACACGGCGGTGTGCAAAAAGGTTGGCGCTATACACGCGCATAGCGTTATCTCACTCACATACCGTGCGGTACTAATCGATAATGCAATATTTCGATGTTCGCGGTAAATCCTCTGTATCGTATTTTGATTATAAAATAATTTGATTTGATTTGTAAGTTTGACCTTGTTGTAAATTCGAGTTACACCTTATCAAAACAATATCAGATTTGGAAATACGAGTACTGCGCTTTAAGTCTCCTGGGTTTATTTCACCTTTACAGCGAACTTGGAAGTCGAGCCGTCTGACCTTCGAAGCCGAAGGGCAGACGATCAGACGTAGCTAATATTCTTAGTTAGTAACATACTCTTTACAAAGTAAAATAAGAAAATATACTCATTTTTGGAGCGCTGGTGGCTCAGCGGTTAAAGCGTGTGACTTTCAATCCGAAGCTCGCTGGTTTAGACCCCGGCTCACATTGAGTTTTTCAGAACTTATGTAGGAAATATCATAAAACATTGTGAGGAAATCGGACTCCCAATTAGGCCTAGTTTACCCACTAGTTTGGAAGGTCAGATTGCAGTCGTCGCTTTCGTAAAACCAGCGCCTACTCCAAATCTTAGTATTAGTAGCCAAAACGGCCCCGAGGCTCCTTGAACCAAGGCAAAAGACGGGAAAACGCTAGAAAGTAGCCAAACTCTTATCAAACTTAATAACGTATCGCAGCTACTCGTACCTCTCTCTATCACTCTTCCTTATAAAGCCCCTCATTCACTCCGGCACTCCGGCATAGCTGGATGTAGCGGACACACGGTGTGCAAGTGGCCCAGCCTGCCAGTCCAATTCGCACTTATTCGTTGGAAGATGCGCAGCGCTGCGTTGTAGCGCATACACTGTACTCGAATTTTAAAAATCGCCGCCATCTCGTATGTCATTTTTAATAATGAGTAATTAATATTTTATACATTGCCGCATTTCTCAATTGATTATTACTGTAATTTAGTGCAATTCGGACTGCAAGGAGGTAGGCGGAGCTAGCAGGATGTTGCCGTACGGCACGCATCCGGCAACGACATTCACGGTACTTTATTACGTGCCGGAGGTGCCGGCGGACTGCCGTGAATGAGGGGCTTTAGTGTGACATTGACAGTTGCGTTTCGTTAGCGACTGAGCGTGAGCGATTGGCATCTTGGCTACACGCTGATAAGCAAACGATCGCAGTAACAGTAGGACAAAAAAACTATATCCATCCCTTTTTTCAGGGTGGTAATACTAGCGTAAGAAAAAGACAGTATGATGCTCTCTAACCTAATGTTACTGCGTTCGATTGTTTTTCAGACAATATATGTATGCTACTTCAAGCAACACAGGTAGGGGAGTCGGTATATGTACCGTTTCCCCTATGCCCAAGTACAAGCCCATATGGGCATACGCGGGTCTGTGTTGTGACTACTCCGTACAAAATGGATCGAAGAGTGCGAGATTTAGTGTAGTTGTATCATGAGTGTCATTACCGATTGGTTTTTGTATGTAATGTGCTAACGTATGAGAAGTGCGTTTGTGGGCACGTTTCCAGAACAAAGTGACAGAATAATTTGCACGGAAAAGTTCGCTTTGACGTCTTTCTTCCAACGCGTTTGAAGCCCGTGTGACTCGAAGATATCCTAATTTGAGTAAACATACATAAAGGATGACTCATACTAGAAATAGCCGGAACGTGACTGGCCCGAGCCGATCTGTCAGTTTCTATAGAAAACGTCACTTGACCTCCGAAAGCTCCGAGCTATCACGTTCGTATAGAAATTGACGGCCCGTCCCGTCCCGTTCTATTGTGAGTCATCCTTAACCGATACATATACCTACCCCTACGTAATTTACTAAGTAAGGCAATAACATTGCCATTTTCATCGTTTTAAATACCAATCAGATAACCCGATATAATCTATGCAACATCACGTTCGGTAGTTATCTACATTTGTGACATCGATTCGATATAACAAGTGTATTATGACATTTGATAATATGCCGATTAGGGGCACTCGGCATGTAGTGATTTGTTTCTGATGACCGCTCCACATATAGGGCCATGATGGACTGCAATTAGGGATGCAGTTATGAGTAAGAGGGGTTACGCAATACTGCCATCCCGTTCTGCTGTATAGCTACGTCCCGTGTAATGGCACATTATGGTCCATTGTGTGGTGCAGCCATCGTGGTAAGTAAAGGCGCCTACCATCTGCTACAATTTATTGCAACAATTTGACATGCAACTTGATTGCGGAGTTATCGATCTTTCTGCCATGTAGTGTAGTATGTTGTTATAGGAAACTATGTTTTGTTTACGTCTCGTTATCTACAGTTGCATCTCGCTTCATGAGCAAATACAATCAAGATGGACTGACAGTTATTCGACGTAGACGCTCTCTTATTCTAGTCTTCTTATTCTACCTAGCGTAACTAAGCGTTTCCAGGCTAAAACCACGGCTTAAGAAGCCTGGATTTGGCGTAGAGGCTAGTTTTTTTTTAATGAAAGCGACTGCCATTTGACTTTCCGACCCAGAGGTAAATTATACCTTAAGGATCACTCACACCAATCCGATCCAATCTGATCCGATCTGGGACGATCTGTCATTTTATATAGAAAGAATCACGTGACAGCTGGGAGCCCTCGGAGGTCACGTGACGCTTTATATAGAAACTGACAGATCGTCCCGGATCGGATCGGATGGGTGTGAGTCATCCTTTATTGGGATTAGTCTGTTTTTCTCACGGTGTTTTCCTTCTCCGAAAAGCGATTGGTAAATATTAAATGATATTTCGTCATCAGAAAAACTATTTTTTTTTTAATACTACGACGGTGACAAACAAGCATACGGCCCGCCTGATGGTAAGCGGTCACCGTAGCCTATGAACGCCTGCAACTCCAGGGGTGTTACATGCGCGTTGCCGACCCTTTAAAAACTTTAATTGAACCCGGTGGGGTTTAAACCCGCGACCTTTGGATTAACAGTCGCATGCTTTACCGCTGAGCCACCAACGCTCACGCAATAGCGAGTAGTAGGTTAGTATAGTATTCTACAGTAAATTACAAAGTCGTGGTAAGCATAGGTACTTGTGACCCAGCTCGCTACGCTCGCTCGTGGCTCAATTTTAGAATCCTTTGCTTTCTCGGATCTCAATTTTCTCAATATAATTCCAAGAGTGACTTTGATTGTATTTATATGGAATTGCAAACGTTTCACAGATAAGCATTTATCGGAATCTCATTATGAAAAAAAAGAGATAGGGGGAAGGTTGTGATCATTGGACCGGCGCTTTGATTGGACCACTTAAATAGAAACAGCTTTACTCCGAGTCAAAACTCTGCTCACCTTAATTGTATCTAATAAAGTATAGTATTTAATAAGTACCTAATTCATTTAATTGATAGACTTTACAGAACCGTGTGCTATTTTTTTATGTTCCTTTCTTGTTATTTTCATTTAGATATCTAGGACCATATTTATGTCGATCTTAAAATAGGTAGGCGCCTAGCAATTTAGTTCAGTTGGCTTTGCACCTAATTTCGAATTCTTACGTCATTCATGTTCGCCTAAAATAGTAAGATAGACGATTAAACTCTATTCGGTCCTAGGTATGATTTAATAAAATGTATCTACAATAAATAAAAAAGAACTATTTATTACTGAAAAATATATACAGTAAGTGCAACTTACCTAACTACCTACCTCTACCTACCTTAAATCTAAAGTAGGTCCTTGAGGCATTGTACCTAGGATGCTGGCGGCATTTCCTCGTTGTATCGCAATGCTGATACGTTGTGCGAGGAAGCCACCAGCTCTTCGGTCACCAGTAACATCAACCAGACGTTTCGCGATTTCTACGAAAAATTTGCGTGCGCTGGGACCCCATGGACCAAGAGTTTCGACCCCGAATGGTACAAAAAGGTACTCTTTGCCCAGGCTCTTATATTTATTATGTTTTAAAATTTCGGCGCATTCAGCCGCTCCGTCCGCTTTTACATTAGTTCGTTGGAGATGGGACGGTGCCAGCGTGTCTACACAGGTAGCATCCCACACTAGCATCCGTCCCAAACTCCAAGGAACCAAGGATACCCCATCAGGTCTCTTGCCATCATCCCTGAAAATGCAGTCGGCTCAAGGACAGCAGGCACGTTGATGGTGGCAAGAGACCGACGGATTATGTCATTAAGAGATGCATGTCTCGAAAAACGGCCTGCACTTTTTTTACAACACAATCCATGGTGTCCCAGTCGGTCCACGTCTGTGCCACAAGGACATGAGTGTGGCGCACACACCGAAACCCCCAGTCGCAAACCAGTCGCCAGTCTAAGGGAGGCCGGATCCAAGAAAGTACCAGTATTGGGCGAAGGATGGGCATGAAGCCAGTAAATTGCTTCCGGTAGAAAGCTATTAAACTTATTAAGTATGTGTAATTGTGTATGTCTTTTTTTTTACGTCACGTGACCTCCGAGGGCTCCGAGCTATCACGTGATTCTTTCTATAGAAACTGACAGTTCGTCCCGGATCGAATCGGATTGGATTATTGGTGTGAGCTATCAAGTTCATTTCTTTTTTTATTTTTAATCTGTTTCCTTAAAAACAATTCTGAGTATATTATAAGTAGTTAAATAGTTCTTAAGCGCAGTTATGTATGTATTGTTTATTAGATAAATGCCCACAATGCCCACATTAAATATTGTTAGCAACCATTAGCAACCGAACAAAAACGTCATAATAACATTAGCTCCTCACATTTTCAACATTTTATTATCAAGGATAAATTACAACACATACAATAAATTACAGTACAAAAACTCGTTTATTAAAATTATTGACAACCGCATGAGTGGTTTACGTAACCCGTACCAGCAGAGGGAACAGCTCCGTCAACCGCGACTACGCCGTATACAGGGAAGCAACCAGTGACTCGAATAGTACCCCCGATAGGTAAGTCCCCAGTTACGGAGACGTCACCGCATTGTAAAGATGGGACGCATTCAGTGACAACTTGAGCGCAGGGTTCAATGATGACGTTGTTGCAGCATTGCTGGTTGCCTTGCAGGTTGCCGGGGAGAAGAAGGTTGTTGCCTAGCTGCAGCATCGGCCCGGCGAAGGCTTGCTGAAAAAATGGGTCGATTAGACGGCAACCAATAATGCATCATAGATTCGATGGTTGTCGATGGTAAAAATTCCTGACATGTTTCAAACAAAAGTTATACATTTTATAACCAGACATCGACAAAAATGCGTTTTTAATTACCGAATAGTAATGTATATTTAACATTGCAAAAATAGGAAAACACATTTAAATGAATGTGCTTAACTGTGGCCATTGTGGGTCGAGTTGTTATACTTTAACAAATTTTAGGTCAATATCTTAATGTACGATAGCTAATAATATTCCAATATTGACAGTAATGCAGTAATAATAATAACATACTAGAACTGGCCGGGAAGTGGACGTATAGAAAACGTCACGTGATCTGCGAGGGCTCTGAGCTATCACGTAGTTTTGTTTATCATAGAAATTGACAGATCGTTCCGTCTTTTTCTAGTGTGAGTCATCCTTTAAACGCTATATGAATGTAAAATCAAAGCACTTAGATACTAAGTACAATTAGTATCAAAAGCGGTGGAACACCTCAGGGTTTTTAGACCGTGCGAGTCTTACTTTCACACAGGCAGGCCTAGTGGGATCCATAACGGTTTAACCCGAGTTAAAAAAAGGTGCCACAATCTACCAAGGTAAGTAGGTAATTTTATAAATTGATTTTGTTCTTTAATCGTATTAATTTAAACCAATTAAGTTTTAAAGTGATTTTGCATAATTTACTATTTTCAATTCACTTAAAACTATGCGCAATTGATGTTTAGATCAACAATTCGAAGCAATTAAATGCTAGATGATTTCGCAAACATGTCCTACTTACATCCAATAAAAACGCTTGGAGACACAAAACTACCACTGTGAGCCGACACATTTTTGAAAATGATTGACATAAAGTATTGAAACATTAACTTTTATACGATTCATGTGTTATCTCTGTTTTGGTGCTCTGTGAAATTACTGACGTAATTTTGAGCAAACGGTTTGAAATAATTATCAATGTTAGTTATGAAACTGAATACCTATACTAATTGAATTGTAGAATTATATTGGTTGCAAATTAAAGCAAAAGGATGTAAGGTAGGGTGTTGCTTATTTTGTCTAAGTTGTGTTCTATGACAAAAAAATGCATTTGATTTTTTTTTGGTTTTTTAAGCAAGTTTAAGAGGTCGCTATCGATTATTGAAAATTTTAGATTCTCATAATAAAGTAAAAAAATTTTTTTTTTTGCTCGGTGACGTGTATAGGTAAGGTACCTTTATAATATATGGGGTTAAAAAGCACGATTGACTTTTTCACTTGCATATCGCACTCAGGGTCATTGACCTTATCGACCGTTGAGGTATCGTTCGGTACTTATGTAACATGTATGAAAAATTCAAGTGTCGAAAATTACCCACACATATATGTGTACCTATAGAGAGATTATACAGTGTGAATGTATGTGTGCTTACCACGAGTTTGCACACACACATTTACTGAATTTTACTGTGGAAAACTATACTCGCTAACATTTACGTCAACTCACTGTCAGTGCATCTTGCTCGCACTTACTGGTGGGAGCGAGACCTAGTACCTATAGCTAAAGTTAGGTATACGAGATATCGTTTACTACAGCAATTATGTTGTTATGTACAACCATATTTAGCCTCCTGACTTCCCGCGTCATATACTTAGTACATAAGCCACAATGGAATTTAGACTCTTTGTCAATTTGACAGAGTTACATTTCAATTGGCAAATTTTGATACCCAGTCGTCAGGAGGATATATACACGAATAACATCAAACAGAAAAGATGGTAAACAAAATAAAAATGCTGATCCGAACCGTAAGTCGTCGAGTCTGTATACCTAGGTGAGAATTTTGTCCTTGTTAGGTATTTACTTTAGCGCTAGAATATGATACATAATTATAGTTTAACAGGTTTCTAAAAAATCAATAATGTAGATTTCGTAAATTTTCATATCAGAGAGAAATATTTAATAATTTTAATAGATTTTTTTGTCCCCAGAAATGGAGAGAAAAAAAAAGATTTAATCATTAAATTCGTTGTTTTAGATGCCACATCCAAAACTAAAACCATCGGAGCTACATGTCGTGATACCGAACGAAGGACAGAGCACGGAAGAAAGAGAAGGCAGAAACTATCACAAGGAGGAAGCAAATGATTATCGGCGTGCGTAGTCCGGAGCAACTCGGTTCCAAGGATTTACATCGTTAGTGCTGTAGTACGCTTTACTCATTAAGGTATTTTTGATGTGTTTTTAGTATTCCGTAGTCAACTAGGAACCCTTATAGTTTCGCCAAGTGTATCAGTCTGTCCGTCCGTCCGTCCGTCCGTTTTTTCGTTTCTACACTAGAGTGTGACATATCATGGATAGGTATTTGAAATAATGAAGTTTTTCTAAGAACAGTTTTTGAAAAAGTTAATAGTTCCGGAAATAATCGCTCCAGAAGTTTTAAAAAATGTGTTATTTCTTAACAATTTTTCTTAAAACTATCTATGTATACACAGTCAACACACTAATTTCCTTAAACTTGTCTCTTACTGACTCCCTTTTTTTTTTTTTTTTATACTACGACGGTGACAAACAAGCATACGCTTGATCTTGTAAATTGCACTTATAGCGCGCTTTTGCACTACAAAGATGGCATTTACATCAGCTGCACTACCCCAAAGTAAAAGGCCGTACATCTTGAATCATGATGTACGGCCCTGGGGCCGATTTTTGAGATTCGAACGCTTGAATATTTAATTCAAATGTGAATAAAAACGAAGTAAAAAGAAGTTCCACTAGCCTTTCGAGTGATAATTCCAGTGGCTTTCAAAAATACGAACTATGGTATCATGCGAAAATAATCGTGACAAATTTCCACGTGCGATTATTTTCGACCACTTGTTTTTGTATTCGAGCGTTCGAATCTCAAAAATCGGTCCCCAGTTTTGGCTGTTGAATTATCAGTAGGTATTTAGATTATACTTTTACTTATTGTAATGTTTGTACATGTAATACTTATTGACTTGTAAAAGTGCCCTTGAGGCCTACTTGCAGAATACATTTTTGAATTTTGAATTTTTGAATATAACCATTTAACTAGGTACTTCGAGTTACAACATTGTCTGCAAGATATTGCTCTTAGATAAAATCTGATTACCTCTACGTACTTTTAATCTATATCCTGCATTATTTTCTCTTTGTTAAATACCCATAAAATAAGGTCAAGCCGTTGCATAATTATAACTCTTAAGAAACGGTTTTTCCATAATTATTAGGTCAACAGGTCAGGCACGTGACCATTTTGTTTCTTCTAGGACACGTTCTGTTTACATTGCGAAAGTGTCTCGCAAAGGCTTATGTATGAGTGGTATATAATCACAATGGGAGCTACCGTACTATTGCTCACCAGGCGGCGGCACTCATGCGTCAGTGTCAGTATGAGAGAATTGTCAAAGTGACGTTTGAAATATTCCCGCAGGACCCACGTTCCACTAGCGCCCCTAGCAGAAAATAGACTCGCAGTGCGGTAATCCTCATTAGGTATTAGGTGGTATTTTACCACCCCCTTTCCTCCCATGGGTGTCGTGGATGTCAGCTGTGGGATATAAGGTTCAATCAAATATGTTATGGGCTCCAAGTAACGTAGGGAGGGGCATAGTCGGAAGTACATGCCCAAATGGGCATACGCGTTTCTGTGTTGTCACTAGTCCGTACCGTACACTAAAATATATCAAAGTGTGCAAGATTTGCTAGTGTAGTTGTACCTATCATTTTCTGTATTTAGTGTGACAGAAGTGGGTCTGTGTGTACGTTGCCCCTGCAAAAGGTGACACAATAATTTGTACGGTAAGATGCCGCTTTGCAGTCTCCCTTTCAACCTATCACTACAATATCACAATTTCGTTATCATTGTAAAATACAAACTAAGGTCTGAACGGGTATTACATGGGGCTATCCTTCAGGGCCGGTCATCGGGGTACGCCAGGAGCCCCTCCTTTCCCCTCCTATGACTATCTAAGTTCCCTTTCGTCGATTGCACACGCCGATGCGACCGATTATCGACGGATCATTATATGCATAAACTAGCTTACGCCCGCGGCTTCGCTCGCTTTAGAAAGAGACAAAAAGAAGTCTATGTCACACTCCATCCCTTCAAATAAGTATTTCCCCTTAAAAAATCACGTCAATTGGTCGCTCCGTTTTCCGTGAAAGGCGGACAAACAAACAGACACACACACTTTCCAATTTATAATATTAGTATGGATTAGTATGGATATTGTTTTATCGTATCTAATAAGGCCGTTATCACACTACCACGCCGGCACAACCTTTAAGGATGACCCACGTTAGAACTTATAACGGGAGGGTATAGACATAGAGCGATGCTTAAGAGGCCAGTTCAGTTCAGTTCTTTTTTTAAATAATGTCTTCTGTCCAATAAACAATTTTGTTAGTGTCAAGGTATGTTGCCACATGGGGTACAATGTACGGTGAGCTAAAAAAATTGCTCTTATAGCAACGATGTAGGGTGTGGGCCTTGGTAAGGAGATAGCTTCTTTACAGAGGTACGAAGCAGCCTGCTCTCGGAGCTACCGAGTGATGACAAATCAATGATAAGACGCGTCTCAGGAGTAATTCTGCACACTTTTTCGTTAGTTCACTGCACAATACGCTATCAATATTACACATTAAAGTTAAACAACTAAACGAACAAAAATGGCGTATCCATAGACTACAGACAATGCGAAAAAGTCATTCAAGTCACGTTCCGAAACTACCGATAAAAAATTTAATCAGTCAATGTTAGTGGAAATATATAAAAGCAATAACTAAATGTAAATAAACTGATACATGAGCAAGTGTGATCCCTGGCCTTCATTATCAGGGTGCGTAGCCAAGATGCCAATCGCTCACGCTACGAAGCGTATCGTAGTTACCTTACTCTATCACTCTACCTTCTTAGTGGTCTCACTAATGACATGACAGCACGACATTGAGCATGACATTGTCATTGCAAAGGAAGCGCAAGACGCGCAGGGCGCCTCGTAAGACTCTGCAAGGCACGGCCGAGCCTGTTAATTCAGGTCTACGGGTCGCCACGCCGAGTAGAGCGCTCTACGTGTCGCGGTGGCACTACTCCGCCGTGGCTAACGACGTGGTGGAGTATGTCCACCGGAAGACTGGCTATACGCTGAGGGTGCAGCAGCTGCAGTCGCGCCACTACGTGCACTTCAGCTCATTTGTGGTGCGCGTACCGCGGCCGCTGCAGGACACCATCGCGAGCGCAGACTTCTGGCCGAAGGGCGTCGTGTTTCGGCGGTTCCGGGGCAACCTGCCGAATCCCACGCCGCTGGTTCAGACGACGCAACGGAGCCACGCTATTACGTCGCCTAGTTCTAAGTAATTTTGTTTGTTTTTTGTCTCTTTTGTGTTATATATATATATATATATATATATGTATGTTTTGGTTTTATATTTCATGGTTGCAGTGCTTTGGTTTTTACTGTAATGTATACTGTTTTTTGAATAAAATAAATAAATAAATAAATTGTCTAATGACAGTTGCGTTTCGTTCGCGACGAAGCGTTAGCGATTGGAATCTTGGCTACGGACACAGGTCCACCCTACCAAAATAATGGTTTCCTTAAGAAAATGCTTAAGAAAGCCCTAAAATCAAATTTCATATGCCGTTTAAATTTTACTCGAGAAGTTCTTTTGGTTCCTCATGAATATCAACATCAGGATATCATTATAATCAAACAGAACCTTAAAAGTCCTTACAAACAAAAGATGAATGTCTCAAATCGGATGATAGAGCTCGGAATTACCAAGCAGTTCTATTCTATCACTAAAATTGATACTTTTGGTTCAGAAATGCTCGAGATAAAAAGCCGATATTATTATCACCATGCATGCGCTTTTCAAATATGATATCAATTCCTTTCGGATCCCATAATCTAAAGTAGATTTTGAAAAAAGCGGTACCAATCTGGTACTATCTACTTTTAAGTAAAAAAATATTTAAAAATTCAGGTTCAAATCTATGCAAACTTAGCTTTAAACCCTAAAAAAGATAAAAAACGCATGCATTGAGGACCTTCTCCTTTCAAAATTTGAATTCGTTGAAATTACTTCTGCGTAAGATGCCAATCGCTCACGCTTAATAACGTATCGTAGCTACCTCTCTCTATCAATGACAGTTGCGTTTCGCTACGCACCCTGGTTCGCCCCGAATGTGACCCAACGTCTGTGGCAACCCGTGGCAACGTCTGACATTAACTTGTTATACAAAAATTCTGCCTTAAACCATCTGTCTTAAACCATCTAGAAAATTCTACGACGATCCAATCAAAGCTACCTATTTACTTGAGTTATCGTCAAACATACCAACACGGGATCGTCCCAGTAGGCTCGGAGACCTTCGGTCGCTCGTTCAATAAATACCTTAATTTGAGCTTGAATGACTTATCTCAGAGTATTTGACCCAATAACTAGACAACGTTTCCCAACACAGAACACCTGTGTTTTAGGCAGATAAACACATTCGGTGATAACCTCCATAATGCCTATATTGTGACATGTTCAATATAAATACATGGATTTTTTCTAGGAGGTACATTCAAATCCATTGAACGTTTAACAATGAATTCCTGCGTGGTTTTGGTTGCTGTGGTTGCAGTGCTGGCCAAGGTATATTCAGTTCCATATTTTTTTTATTTTTAAGGGAGTTAAGTTATAAAGGAATAAGTTTTTCGGAACTTATGCACGAAATATCATTTTATATTTACCAATTATGAAACCGGACTAATCCTAATAAGGCCTAGTTTGCCCTTTGGGTTGGAAGTTCCGATGGTGGTCGCTTCCTTGGGAATAGTTATAAAAGTGGGCCCCAAGCTCCCTGAGCCGTGGTATAATATAAGCCGGGAAATACGCTAAAAAGAAGAGATTTTTTGATTTAAAGGTGCTTAGTGGGCATTTTCTCGAAAGGAGACCGAATCAACTTTTATCCGCAACTTTAATAATTTCTAACTCAGAATACTGAACTCTTTCGATCTAGGAGAAAAGAAAATGTCCCAACAGTTCCAGACATTTTACGCTACTCTCGATTTTGTTACCGTACAAAGTGTTTGAAAAATTCTTTATTCCTTCTAGTAGGATTGAAAGAACTCGTTCTGAGTAGAAAATAGCTATTTATGCAACAAGTGCGGAATGTAGATCATTTCCGACGAGTGTCTAAGCCGACACCAGTCGGAAATCATCTTTACGCATGTGTTCCATACAATAATTTAGTATGCATTATGAGAGTAAATAGACAATAATTATTAGCGGTAATGTAGTAGCACAGTCAAGAGAACACCGGTGTGAGCGAAGCGTGCGATGCAGTAGGGCCCTCCAGGGGGCCCATTCGTCATAAAAATACTATTACCCAAATCCTAATCAGCTATATTATTTTCAGAGCGCCTCAGCGGGCTGCATCTCCAACAACCTCCTCCTCCCCGCACCCATTCTCTCACCCATCGTCAGTGCACCCATCCTCCCCGCGTACCCATCAACCACGATCGTGCAGACCAACAGTGTGACGGACGCGCTGGTCGACACGATGCAACTGCTGACCGTGAGCAGTCTGCTCAACAGCCAGCTGCCGCTCAGCCCCAACTACCTCGCCGCACCCATCCTCACCTGCGGATGCGGATACGGATGCGGATGCGGACCTATCATATTCTAAATGACAGTGAATTTAAAAATAGACACTTTCAGTGAATCGAAACTGTGTCTTCTGCAGGAGCCATAACTGAATTCGTTATTATTTATATAGTATATGAAATCTATATCAGTTTATAATTTAGTTAATGAGTATTATATTTATGTACTTATTTATCTAAGGAGCTCTATATAGTACGCTTTGTATAAAGACGTGCCTTATTTGTTGTACTGAAGATGAGGTCAATGTTATTTATTACGAATGTTTGTATATAATTATTGTTGTTATTTATTTAGTATTATATACTGTCAAAACTATACACAAAATTAATATTAAATGCCAAATATATACATTTATACCTATACTAGCTTAATTATTTCCCTTCAAGACTATACATAATAAAAATAATAAAAAATAGAATAAATATTATGGGATATTCTTACTATTTCTTACACAAATTGACTAAGTCCCGCAGTAAGCTCAAGAAGGCTTGTGTTACGGGTACTCAGACAACGATATTATATGATATACAAATACATAAATACATTCTTTCTTCCAGCCTTCTTAGCTGGATCGCCTTCGATTTCGATGAGTCTCGTATATATTTATGTATGTATGTATTTATGTATCTATATATGCCTATATGTATTAATGTTTATATAATGTATTTACTGTATATGTATTAATTATTTTTAGATTAACTTTGTTCTTACTATTTCGGTTTTGACTTAAGGTAGCATCGCCCACAAATTTGCGTCAAGAATGCCTAAGAGATTTTTTTTTTGCCTTGTGTAATTGCCTCAAGATTGGCATTAAGTCCGCCTTTTGTTAAATTTAAAGCATTAAAGGTTAAATAAATACTTACATAAAAACATCCATGACTCAGGAACAAATATCTGTGTACATCACACAACTAAATGCCCTTACCGGGATTCGTCCAGGACCATCGGCTTAGCAGGCATGGTCACTAGGAATTACGCCAATCGGTCGTTAAATGTACCCTAAAAACCCTTCCCTGAGAACGAAACCGAAATAATATCTAGGCGTATTTAATCCGTTTTAAAGAGTTTAATTTCAATGAGTAAGAAATTTTCCCGCGGTTAAATTTATTAATTTACCACAGTCCACTCTATTTAAAAAAAACAAACAAACAGGAGTGTTAGGTAGAACTGCGATCCTTATACAGCGACCGCCTTTTTATCATATTCATAATATTTGCTTTTTATAACTAGAACTTTTTGAAGTCACTGCTAATTAGTTTTCTTAGGCGCTTCGATGCATAAATCAATAATACTTATCCATGGTGTCCCAGTCGGTCCACATCTGTGCCATAAGGAAGTGTGGCGCACACACCGAAACCCCCAGTCGCAAACCAGTCGCCAGTCTAAGGGAGGCCGGATCCAAGAAAGTACCAGTATTAGGCGAAGGATGGGCATGAAGCCAGCAACCATCTTCCCGGGATCCGACCGCCAAAAGCCTCGCGTGATCTGTAACTCCTATTTATTTTAGTGTAATTATGATAAAATGTATGTTATATAACAAGATTATTAGGTGGCCCTGGACACCTCTTGATATGGGCCGGGATAACCCTGGACACCTCTTGACTTGCGAGCCGGGAAACCCTGGACAACGCTCTTCTTCTTCGTAGTATTATATGTAGGACATATTGTGTTTCTTCTTTTCCTTATTTGACGCGGTTTTCAACATCGGACGTGTTCTTCCTTCTTAAATATGGTTTCTTCAATGCCAATCTTCATAACAGTAATGTTGGATCTTCAGTGCGGTTCTTCATAAGGGTAATTTTGAGTCTTCAGCGCCGATCTTCATTAAGGTAATCTTGAATTTTCAGTCTTGAATTGCTTTTCTGTCTTCCGTGGTGATATCCGCCTCCTTGGTTCTACTGGTAAGGGTCGCCATGAGATATGATGAAGTTGGAGGGTCGAGTGGAGGTTAAGTAAAACTGGTCATTATGGATGATATGTTGTATTGTCGATAATCAATACAAGAGAGCCAAGTAAAACTAAACATACGTTATTTATAGTAAATTATTGCTTACATACTATTTTATTCACTTACGTGCGTCACATGTATGTTGCAGACAGTAACGCGAAGTTACTGTTAAAGTGTTAATTAGGGATATACTACACCATAATACACTATTTATCGATAACATTATCGATATTTCAAAACTATACATACTTCGATAAGTATCTTTCACAAGCGCGTATTATTTTTAAATGGTCATTCAATATTTCATTATATTTATTAGCTATTAAAAACTAGTTTAGAATAACAAGAATAATGCGACCTAGATATTATTATCGTCATATCAAAATTATAACCTTACAAATTACCAGGAGTTTGATAGTGATGTGACATTACGATTCGCAATCGATCGTAACGATTATTTTTACGTAATGTAGAAAAATTGCATAAAAACTTGATGTTAGTATTTTTAGATTCATTTGTTTAATTTATGTTGATAATAGAGGTTTTTTATTTAAAATAATGTTAAAAGTATTTGGATTCTTGTGTTTTGCGAGTTTTAATGTAAGTTTGCGTAAATATACTAATTATAATTTGAGCTCTGAAAGTAACAATGAGAATGAAGTAATAGGTGTACGTGTCATTTACGAAAGTTAAACATAACTTTTATTACTATTCGTCAAACGATACCAATTTTTTTTTTCGTACGCACAGGGCTGTTAATATTTGGTGGAAAAAAAGTTTTCGTTACCTACTTAATATATTGAATGAAATAAATAACTGATATTAGACACCGGCGATTATTTAAATCGAGTTTAGATGTCCTTGGGTTGCCGTCCCACAATTTATTTTCAATTTACATTTTGTTACGCACTAGATTTTTTTATTATTACTCCGATTCGAATTTTATGTTATAAAAGCATAAGAGAGATTTGAAAAAAAAATAGATTTTTGTTTCAGTTGTGTCAAAACAGACTTATCTGAGAAAGTTCAAAAGATAATTTTAAAGGTCAACCAACAAACATGTGATGAATATATCAACATTTCTGTTTCCAGACAGTTCGCTGCGAAATAATACTGCCACAAGTATATATCCCGGAGCTCAAGCAATATCCTCAAAACCCGCCAAAACTACCCGTACTATGTCTATCAGAAGAAAAATTTTCACTACCACAGTTTTGCCAAAACGCATCAGAGTGGGATGATGTAGATATGTCCATTAAAATCTTGACAGATTACTCAGAAGCCGACCCAGAGCGATCTACATTCGCGTCTTTTATTAACCTAATCAAGTTCATCTTAATTAAAGAAGAATTAACTTGCCTAGACGCCATGAGTGGACCTATAATAACAGTAAAGCGCCCCGAAGGAAAGATTTTCAAAGACAACAGCGAAATTCTAAACAATATCGAACTGGCGCTAGCTAACAAGCCGAAACAGAAAATGCTACCTGTAAACTTCCGTGACTATATAGATGTGGATAGTATGATTCCGATGTGGAGACCCAGAGGGAATTATAGAAGGCAGCCTGGCAACACTGTTCCTATAGTGAAAGTGACAAAGAGCAATTCTACTTGTGCGTGTCCGGAATCGCTGCAGAATTTGAGCCCTCTAACAATTATCGGTGGCAATTTGAATCCTATGACAAAAGGAATACCGTCCAAGTCTTGCCCGTGCTCTAAATGTGAGCAATTTGCATTGCAACCAAACTGTAAGCTGCAAAGTCTACCGTCAACCAATATAAGACCTGTATTATTAGGCTGTGGAGTAAATTGCAATGTATGCCAAAGAATGGCGAGCCCACTGATGGCTGGTTGCCCGAAACTGACAACACCGGTTTTGGCTGGCAACCCTAAACTAGCAACGCAAATGGCAGCTCAAATTTTGGCTGGTTGTCCGAAAATGACAGCACCAGTTTTAGCGAGCTATCAAAAGCAGGCTAGTCCAATGTTGGGTGGCTGTCCGAAATTGGCTAGCGTAGGGCCCAGCGCATTTCTTGGCTGTGGTTGTCCAAAGACTAATGTGATTTTAGGTGGTTGCCGGTGTTCAAACCCGATGTTAAGTTGTCCAAAATGCGGTTTAGCGGGTTGTAACTGTCAAGCGAAGCAGGCTATGTCTCTTGTGAAGTCAGAAGCTATTCCTGTATTGGATTGCTTCGGTAATTTAATGAAACAAGTGCAAACTACATATTTGGTGCCATTCATGTCATAAATAGTTACTCAATGAAGAAAACTATGCAAATTTTTCCATTGTTAGTAGGCTATATTAGAGTCGCTTAACTTCAAGCTCTGGTAAATTAATTTGTCAGATTATGCGATTTTGGTATTAAGAAAAGGTAATAAGGTAGATATTTGCTGAGGGTCGAATAGCTTACCCGAGTTTGAAGTTAACCGACACATTTAACTTTAGGTATTTTTAAATTATTTATTGTTACTAAAAAAACACTGGTGTTTCATTTCACCTCTTCTTCTTCCTTCAACTAATCCCAAGATTTGGCATAGGCGCTAGTTTTACGAAAGTGACTGCCATCTGTCCTTCCAATTTAAATATACGCATCGAATTTTGTGAATGCGAATATCTATTAGTTGCATCACTATTAAGTACTTCTTCTTCTTCATCGTTCCCTCATGACTGAGGATCGTGACCAACAACTATGTCCCTCCATTTATCGCGATCAAGGGCTATGTGGGCTGCCTTCTGCATGGAACCACATGCTTGTCTAATAGGTTCCGACCATCTTGCAGGGGCTCTTCCTCTAGCGCGCTTGCCCTCAACTTGCCCCAGTATGATGTCACGTTCGAGACTGTGGTGTGGCGATCGCATTATGTGCCCAAAGAAACTGAGAACCCTCACCTGGCAGATTGTAGAGAGTCGTTTGGTGAGTATACGACAAAGAGGTCAATACTAGAGACGCCCATACCATACTTCGGCCGCGCGGAAATGTGTCAATCCTGAAATGAGCGACTTCGCTCAATCTAGAACCAATCGTACTTACGGTATCGAAAAGCGTGTTTATGGTCGCCATGGCAACGGATAACAAACAAACATTTCAAAATTTTGCTACACATTTTCTCTTTGAATCTATCTCGGTGATATTACTATCTTCTATGAACATGAAATGTCCGCGAACCCATAGCTAGGTACCATCTTTCAGCTTGGTTACTTCAAAAACTAGCCAAGTGCGAGTCGGACTCGGCACGACGGGTTATCTATAAAAACTGCAAAAAAAATCACGTTTGTTGTATGGGAGCCCCCTAAAATAATTGTATTTTTCTGTTTTTTAGTATTTGTTGTTATAGCGGCAACAGAAATACGTCATCTGTTTATTTTTTGACTGTCTAACGGTTCATGAGATACAGCCTGGGCTAGTACCACGAATATCGAACGATTGCGGATTTGTATCTCCATCTCTGTCACATTTGCCTATTAGAGTGACAAAGATGTTTTTCCGTCAATACCAATTTTCGATGTTCGTGTTAGGCGTGCTGGTGACAGACAGACGGACGGACGGACGGACGGGTGAACAGTGGAGTCTTAGTAGGTTTTTACCCTTTGGATACGGAACCCTAAAAATATGGTAGAGCATATCTGGCAAGGCAATACTATCAAACAGGTAGGTATACATAAGTTATTTAAAATAGATATTACGTTAATCAAATTTGACATTATTTTAGTTTTTGAAATTAAATTTTATATATTTCCATGGACGTCGGGGCAACTTTACGATTTACCGTAACTAATGTAACTATCAAAATCTATGGTTGTATGCACAGACTTTACATTTACCATCGACAGTAACGGCATATCGTAACGTAACGTCATGTCTCAGTAATTAAGTAAATTTAACCTTTTCGACGCCATGTCAAACGCACAAGCAATCACGTTTTTTTTTTATGGGAAAGGTAACAAACGAGCAGACGAGCCGCCTGATGGGAAACGGTCATCGCCGCCCATGGACATAAGCAACATCGGAAGAGCCACTCATGCGTTGTTGACCTTTGAGCCTTTGAAAGCCACGTCATTGAAATGTTAAAACTGAAGTTGAACTTTATGCTTTAGTAGTGTAGGTTTATTTTACTTTGTGGTCTGTGACCGATATATCGGTCATTGGCGTTGAACCTGCGGTGCCAATATATACGCCTTTGGTGTGGAAAAGGTTAAAAGAGACTGCATCCTATAAAATAAATATGGCTCCCCTTTAAATGGACGATAAACCTTGCCTTTACATTTCAGGTTTACTGAAAAGGTATAATAACAGTGACCATTAAATTCTTCGCGTAACGTACAGAAACGTAGCAGGTAGCAGAAATTACTAGAACATTCAAGAACCTACTTCTGCTTACGTGACGTACTCGACGTACATTTTTTAATCGGCGACGCTATCGATTGAATCGATACAAGTCTTTCAGTTTGGTAACTTAGCAACATAGCAACTATTGTAATTTTGGGTCTGTTTGTGCTATTTATAAGACAAAAAATGAGTGTTTTGAGCTGGATAGATATTCCTATTGCACGACAAGATGACCATTGAAGATAAACTCTCTACAGCAAACGTAAATCGTTTGAGTTTCTTAATAAAAATGCTTTGTAACTCGCCTTTCTTTACAGTTAGCATTTTACAATCGATTCTCGTTCGATTAATAAACGGATTATTTCTATCGATTTTATTTTATTTTACGCAAAAGCCATGGGGGCGAGGTTAAAAAGAGATAAGGAGATAGCCCATATTATATTTTGTAAGGTACCTATTTATGATTATAGCTGTTTGTTCTCCGAATAAAAATAATAATAATAAGAGACGCCGCATTGTTATCTATTTTAAATGTCAAACTTCCATGAATTTATTACGTTTACTGAAAACTATCACTGTCTGTTCTAATGAAATCGAGGCTAAATTTGCTTATTTGGACTCTAGTTTAGTTTTTGGTTCTTGTCACTAGAGCATACGACGTGTTTTTGAGCAATCGCTTTAAATTCAAGGGTGCATTCTTTAGCTTAAATTAAGTTAATTTATCAAAGACATTTAGAAAATAACTACTAATTTCATTTTTTATATCATACTAGCTGGTGCCCGCGCGCGCCTTCGTCTGCGCAATATCTTTATAAATTGTAGCCTATTATTGTAGTTTTATTAAAATCTCGGTACATAATATGGAGGTCCAAAGGGGAGGCCTATATATGTTCAGCAGTGGACGTCTTATGGCTGATATGATGATGATGAAAATCTATTCAGTAGTTTTTCCGGTTTCCTCACGATGTTGTCCAGGATCTATATCGGAATCCCGAAAACTTTTTATACTATTTTTGCTTTTCCTATAGCTGTTTGACATAATGATCATTTGTCCTAAACTTAACCTAAACTTTTCTAACAGCGATTCGGTTATGAGGGAAGTCGTTATTGAGCAATAATTCGAATAAGGCAAATAATCGATAGGATAATTGATCATTCGGGATTGTGATCATTAGGACAGAACAATTAGGGCAAGTGATTTTAGGGTCTCCTTTGCCATCCCCACGGGTCTCTGTTCAAGGTCTCTAGAAACTCCTCCCGTGACCAATGGCTTGTGCAATCGCGGTTTTTAATGCCATTTTTGCCTCAGTGTAAACAGCGTAGAGGGTCGTTTCTGACGATTCGTCTCTTTACGACTGCGCTGTTTCGTGTATCGGCGTCTCGCGAGCACACACTCCTCGCGGAACTGCGCAAGATCTGGAGACAACCAATACACGGAGCGTCTGGGAGACAAGGCCCTTGGACGCAACTGCATGACCGAGGACTACGATGCGGCCATGCCAGAAGCCATTGGACTTCAGCCTCCACGTTTATAACCTCCGGTTCTGTTGTCCAGGTTTGCACCAGTGCAGCCAATTCGAGGGCCTCTCGGTTGAGATGTCATGTCATCATGATATGTTTTTCATCACCGAAAACATTGGTAAATATCAAATGATATTTCGTACATAAGTTCCGAAAAAATTAGTAGGTACGATTCATTATTAGGGTTTGAACCCGCGACGGTCGGATTGAAATTCGCACGTAGGTACTTGACGCTGAACCACGGACTGTTACTATGTACTTATTATCCAATCTACAGTTACACTGGTTTTCAGACAGTTCGTTTAGTATACCTTCGGTAGAGCGACGAGAACGCTCGGCCTGTGACTTCGGGTAAACAGGTGACGTCACGGGCATTAGGCGCATGCGCGGTCGCAGTCGAAACTCACGGGGTGAATTCTAATTAAGTCCGGGAATATTTATGCTTAAGTTTTGTAACAAGTTGAATTCTCCAACCGCAAGCCTGTCTGTCTGTCCGTCCGTCCGTCCGCGGATAATCTCAGTGACTGTAAGTACTAGAAAGCTGTAATTATGTACGAATATCTATATCGGTCAAGCCAACAAAGTGGTCAAATAAAAAGTGGTTATATTCTTTTTTTTAGGGTACCTCCCGTACATATATAAAGTGGGGGGGTGATTTTTTTTTTCGTTTCAAACCTAGAGTGTGACACATTAGATAGGTATTTGAAAAATAATGAGGGTTTACCAAAAACAGTTTTTCATAAGGTCAATATTTTCGGAAATAATCGTTCCAGAAGTTTAAAAAAATATGTCTCCAACTTTTGAACTATGAGTTTAAAAAATTACAATAGTAGAACTTAATACGAACTTTATTGGAAAATTATTTTGTACTTGATTGGTTGAACGGTTTTTGAAAAATCGTACTAAATAATTTCTAAATTAAGTTTGCAATTTAACCGTATAAGCAAAAAAAAATTATCTTGAGTAGGTACCTGCTTAATTTATTATCCCGCAATTACCTTCCTTCTAATAAAAATATAATGATTCAAATTGATTAACGCGATCAAAAGTTACCCCGTAAAGCCCAACACACATAATCCGTCTAGTTTGTATTATAAATTAAGTAGTAACCCAATTTACTTCGCACTGTTAAGATTTTTCCGGAGTTAATAGGGTCGGGTCGGGTGTATTTATTAAAACACTTTTTAAGGTTGCCTATTGTGACGGGCGGTAAACTACGGAACCCTACACTGAGCATGGCCCGACATGCTCTTGGCCGGTTTTCCTATTTCATAAGGCCTGTCCACGAGCGGTAGGTAGGCACACGGTGGTGTGGAAATAAAAAGAAACGAGCTGCTTTTCGGTGGAAAAAAAAAACATGGCGAAGAAATTTAAAGATTTATGTCAAGTATCCAACCCGCTTTGTGTGAAAGCGTCCCAGGTTGTGTTCTGTGGTCCCATCCCAGTGAACGTATTATGTTAACGCCTATTCAAAATCAATGAGCAAAATGCATGAACCAACTCCAAGTCTCACCATAAGTATCTAATAATTCTATAAGCGTATTGTATTGCATCGGCTACCAATTTGTTCTCGTGACCTCCTTTATGAATAAATAAATATAATCACATGTTTAAGGAAGTAATATAATAACGCCAATTCACATTAATAAACACTTTTACATAAAACTAAATTACCTAGGTATTTTGTTTTATTTGAGGATTCGGTTACCTTCAAGGTGTTCGACCGTTCGTTCAGTTTTCAATTTAATCAAGGTAGGTAGGTACGGTTATGGCCCAGGGATAATCTACGAAATATAATTTGATATAAACCAATCGCTTTTCGGTGAAGAAAAACATCGCCAGGAAAACTAATTAATCCCAGTCAGGCCTAGTTTATGCTCTGGGTTTTTCATAAAACTGATGCCGCGAATCCTTAGCGAATTACTTAGTTGACAAATTGGATCGCAGGCTCCCTGAGTCGTGGTATAAGCCGGGAAAACTCTAGAAAGATGAAGTTTAGTTTTAATCAAAATCCACCCCTGTGGACCAGCCCCAACAGTTCTAAGGGAGAGGGAGGTTTAGTATATATACAAAATTATATCTATACATTTATCGCTTTGCGGACTGCTCAGTCCCAAACCATACTCCGTGCCTGAATGTCGTTAAATAAGCATCTACCTACTTCTAGAAGATATCTAAACAGTGAAAAAAGGCTTAATGTTCAACAAAGTAAGAAAACAAAACGCTAGTAAGTGATTTTTTTAAGTGAAGTGAAAGCGGAAAGTGAAGTTATGACGTTGCATGCCTTACCGGCATCCAGTTATATGATACAGGAACAGAGGTTTAAACGTATTGATTCTGAAACAAGTATGCCTTCATTAATATTTCGTAATCGGTAAGTTATCGTTATTGTTATCTGCGTATTAAAGTAATCGATATTTTTAAATCGATCGCGCCTCGCTGCTAACTTCACTGTGCTACAGCTGTTTTTGTGTGACGTAACACGACGTTTCGTTTCACGACCAATTGTATCACTTGGTAACGAAGAACTAAAACCATGTGCTTAAAAAATTACAAATTTGATGAAAACCAAACTTTTAAGTTTCTTACCTATGTCGGTTTAATGATAAAACAATCAAAATTCATACCGTAAGTTTAGAATATAAGTTATTTACATTACAAATAATAGTTTCTACTCCACTTGATGATCAAACATTATTTATCGACTGAACAATTATTTATGAAACGAAACGCAAAGCTTACAAGCGAAACGTCACGTATCCGGCCGCCATTACGGAAAATTGTATTATGCTGCCAAATTCAGACGGCGCTTCGCCACGTGTGTTTTGTATGTAAACAACCTACTTTACAATTCGCGCCTTATCAAAATCACTTGAATTTGTTCATTCGTCATCACAGATTACCCTGTTGTGAAATCGTTTGCACGCTTTCGTCGCTTTCGCTGCGCAGTAACTTTTCCAATCCTCACGGTTTTGACCGTCCTTTTTTCACCCAAGTGCTTGTAAGGCTTAATTACGATTTGCCAAGATGACGAAGTTAATACAACAGTTATCGTTTAGTAGTAGTATTTACGGATCGTCGACGGAGCCAACCCCTGCGAAGGAAAAACTGAAATTCCACTTGTAAGTGATTTCAATTATCTACGCACTTGACTACGGCTATATAAAGGCAGCTAAAATGATCGTGCCCTCTTATGCAACCGCTATTTTAGAATATATTTAAATTGAGAACAGTTTATATTGGGTAGTGACAAGCGACTACTTTTCCGTCATCATTTTAACTGTCCTTTGTTTAGTTTTACTGGTGTACCTTCAACCTCAACAGCAATTTTTCCTGTTTTGAATTTCATACTTTCAACGTATCATTGATATTACAGTTGGTATAACTAACTATAATATGAAAATGTATCTAGGTACATATAAAGTAACACCAATATGTTAAATGGTGTATACGGGACACAAAAAGAAGCTGACATGATTTGCCATGAAAATGTTAACAACAGTTTTATTAGTAACTGTGAAATTTCTCATAGTTTCTTGTAAAGCATCTTTTAAGACAAATAGAAGACATTGTTACTTATGTTAAACTTACATATCCCTATTTATTAATATTAGTTATTACAGTCTCGTAGGGCATCGGTTAAGCTTAGTTTTTGTTTTAAAAAGATTTAGCAGTATTAGGTTTTTTTTGTTTTGGTAGGGTAGCTCTAAATTTGAAATACACCAAGGTTACTAATAGTGAGGTGGGTCAAATTGAAATATTAGCTATTCTGTCTGTGTAGTTTATCTTTCTTATTCATTTCCACCTCAAACTGATGCAACAAAACATAACATCTTAACTAGAAAAAATAGTTGGATTATGTTTTGGTACAGTCAACTGTAATTAGGGTTGCCATGCCAATGTATGAGACATTGCCGAAACGGGGCAAAAAAGTTAAAAAACCCGGATGTTTCATTAAAATCGCGGTCTCCCGGACACAAAAAAAAAACAATTTTTAATTTAAAAATTTAGCTTTTGCTAGTGATTGACCTGAAACCCAAAATATCCAGGTTTACCGCGGACAGTTATAAAAATCCGGGCCGGACGCTCCCCGGACGGGCTCCAAACTAGGACAAATCCGGGGAAACCCGTACGGATGGCGGCCCTAACTGTAATGAATAATAGATAGATGGTACAAAGGAGGATAACTTGGACATTGTTACTAATGATATTTTTTGACCACTCTTTGACCAATTCCCTATTCATTACCTAAAATGTCACATACATGTAAACATTTATACAGGGCGTTTTTCCAATCCTTATCCATATGGTGCGAGTTGATTATGTTGTTCTTACTCATCAACCTTTACAATGGAACCAACTTAGAAGTAGCAAAAAAAAATTTTACTATTTCACATATTTTGGTGGATGGCCAAATTTTTTTTTTGCCATATCCACGTTGTTCTCATAGCAAAACTTGTTCAGTATGACCAACAAACTCACCTCGCAAATGATGGGTGGGAAAAAAACCCTGTAAAGTATAAGACTTGGCGGGGGCACTGCCGTGCCCCCTGATATGCTTGCTTTTAGTGAACCTACCTCTTTGTCACTTGTTGATTAGGTTAACTTCTTTATGTCGTTCGCGCTTTATTGACACGCGACACAGTGGTACCTTTTACTAGAAATAAGCTCATACAACGGCTATTGCTTAAATTATTAACCCGAATCCAACATTCATATTGAAGCCGCTAAACATTTCATCCCTATGGGTCTCTCAAATAAAAAACTATATGCAAGTGACTTGCATATAGTTTTCTGGCTTCTATCTTCACTGGCTTAGCTGATACATGGCACGTAAGTACCTATAGTTTATGAGTTTATGAAAACAAGTATTTTATACATAAAACTTCCACTTCTAGAAACTGTTACTATGCTTAAACTGGTTATCTTTATACAAATACGACTTGTAAACATAGCCACAGATAATATTATCAAATGCAATAAAAGAGACAGTCACATCTATAAATATCTATACACGTCAGAACTTATTACAGGGGGAAAAGGTTAAAAATTGAATACAGAGGCCTTAGTATAAAAATTGTACGACATTAACTCCTCGACCGCGTTAGCGTATCGGAAGTTCAAATTATGTTTGCCGTTTATTTAAATCATCCGGCAACTTTCATATCTTGACCCCTCGAACCCTCGATACGCTAACGCGGTCGAGGAGTTAATGTCGTACAATTTTTATACTAGGCCTTCTGGTGCATATATATTTATGAAGCCGACCGTACAAGCTAACATATGCGCACAATGTGTTCAAAACATGTCAATTACAATCTTACAATTTATTGTCCAACATAATTGTAAGATAGCCTTATGACTCTGAATATACTCGTAATGTAGTATATTATATCAGACTTATTAATATTATTGTTGGAAAAGGCGCAATTCGTTAAATAAACTAATTTTTTAACCAATTTCGAGATATTAAAGTAGGAATTTCTTGATTAGTCGGAACATTTTTAAATAATTTTCAATTAGATTAAAATGATTTGCAGTTGATGATGCATTTAAAAAAAACTGCACCTTTTTGGTATAAACCAAATTTTCTATACACAACAAGTTTTCTGTTTTTGGACTGCGGATTAAAATCTTAAAAGATACTTATGTCTACTGTTGGTAACTCATTTTTGTTTAAGCGTTATTAATGCTACTTGCGCCAAACAGGGTCAGTTGGCTGACAGAGTATACTTATAAATGCTTAACTCTGGGTTATTTGGTCTCACTTGGTGACACGCGGTGTCACTTAGACGCTTTTATTGAACTTTCCATGTTACCATGTCATATGCATATTTTCTTCAAAAATTCCTAT
This sequence comes from Lathronympha strigana, assembly GCA_949128165.1. NCBI lineage: Eukaryota > Metazoa > Arthropoda > Insecta > Lepidoptera > Tortricidae > Lathronympha > Lathronympha strigana. Next base: position 5,932,818 of record OX421926.1, on the reverse strand, counting down.
TTTTTACCACTTATTGGTTTCAAACAAATTCAATTCAAGCTTCAAACATTATATTTTTTGCTGCGCTCAAATCTTGATATGAGATGCTCACTTATGTTTGAAGATAAAAGATAATTTCTGATATGTAATAATATTTTCATTCTGAAAATACCTTCTTGTGATGTTTACATAAAAAAGTTACAACTAGGGCTTGTGATATACGTGTTACACGCGGAACCGTAGCTACGTAGCCTTAGCACCGGCGGTGCTAAGATCCCGTACTACACGGTCACGTCAAAGATACGTATCCGTTTCTGGATTCGGCTACGTTCCCGCGAATCTCGGCTTCGGCTCCGCTCGGCTTCTTTTAATACACATCTTTTACAATTTGTACTGGTCTATTATTTTTGCCTCCAACATAATATTTGCATCTAATTATTTTTGATCTCTTAAATTTTTATTTAAAATGCAAAAGTATGGAAACTGAAATTAAAAACTCGCCCCTTGCATTACATTCGGGGGTTTAATAACACGCATAAAATCTACACTTAACGTCACGGTCACGACTGGATCCGATCTACGTATAAATAAGATACGTATCTCCGTGTACACGTAGCTACGTATCTTAATTACACGTAGCCGAATCACACGGAGCAAACGGAGCGGATCTACGTTGCCGAGTAACACAGCAACGGAGATTCGGCTACGGGTTCACGAAACACGGTCACGACCAGGAGCACTAGTTACAACATTGTGGACTGTTGATAAAGTCGATTTCTGATTGAATCTTCACGGCAGTAGTATCTTATTGACAACTGACAATAAGTACCCTTTTTGATAAAACCACACACTTAATCTCATGCCTTGAGAATGTTGTAAAAACATTCTCATGATAAGAGGAAATCTTTTCTTTCAAAGCAAATATAGATATCAAAAGATTATAAGCCGTACTGCTATTTAGAAAGTTCAATAAGTAATTTAGTTTTATGAGCTTAGGTTTAAGTTTTATGACGTTATTTTGATTAGATTTTAATTTTAATTATTCACAGTGGAATAATTAACTAATTGCTTGTTTTTGTTTGTTAGACAGCAAGGGAACAGTGTTATGCTAATTATGTGATTGGTTCTCAACAGAAAGAGAGGTATGTTATAAGTTACAGTCATGGCCAGATAACGAGGAAAAAAAATTACCATACAAATGCGTACATATAGGATTTTTGCAAAATTGATAATAATTTAAGGGTGGATTTCAAAAAAAGTGTACATTTCAAAAAGAAAAATGTCCTCATCATTAAAAAATCTGTATAAAAATAAATATTGCAGTCACACGCATTCCAAGTAATTCATAATATAGCACACCTTATATTCTAGTAGGATTTTTATACCGTTAATGAATATAATCAGTAAAAGTATGTTAGAAAAAATAAAAACTAAAATATTGTTTTTTTCTCCCATACAAAATTCATATGTCCTCACGACACCCCGCGGTAAACAAAAATTCATAACTTTAGCATTGAAATGAATCGTGTGGTGATTTTTTAAGGAGTTCTTTAATATACACAATTGTTTCTAGAAAACCATTTTTCAGACTTCTGTATTATATGTTTAACAAAATCCTATGTTGAAGTTCGGGGACAAATTTCGTTCCATTGTGTTACACAGCTGTGTTACGCCGTATCAAACGGTTAAATGCGAAATATGAACACACCAGTGATATAGAACGTCCGGCAACAATTCTAGGTTGCCCTGACGCCAGCGCATATTTCGGTATCTATATTGGTTTTCACGCAGTGGTGAGGGAAAGTGTGTTTTTGTATTTTGTCGAAAAAATTACCAAATTTGGATCTAAGTTTAAAACATGAAGCTTATTGTTTTTTCTCAGTATTTTTACATAATTCGGTAGATACATTACTTGACTATACACATAGGATTCACAAATCCAGAAATTATTTGTCTTCTTTTGTCTACATGAGGTGAAACACGTGGTGATAGCCATTTTTGCTTCCATTGTGTGATTTTTGTGTTACGTAACTAAACTTAAGGATCGTTCACATTGCAATGCAATTTTCAACCAACTTCCAAAAATGAGAAGGTTCGCAATTTGTCGTGTTTGAATGTTTCAGTGTTTTTTTTTTAATAAACATTGTTTTATTTCCATGTATTTGCCAAATTTACAAAAAAAAAAACAATTATTTCCAAGTTCTATGAAAATCAATTATAGTATCTTCACATAACACAAACTTTTTTTGTACTTGTGAAGTAGTCCTTATAATTTCCATTGTGATATTTGTGTCACATTTTTGTGAATATTCCATTGTGTTATGTACACTTTTTTTGAAATCCACCCTTAAATAGTAATCGACCAAATTTTTTTTTAATAACAATACAATGTAATCCATGCTGAAATAAGGTATATTCGAATGTATTGCAAAGTTCCGTAAACTAATACTAAAACTAACTAAATACCCGATTTAAAAACTCTGGATAATCAAACCAAACACTTGATGTATGAATATATATATGGCTTGCTATCTATTTGTATGGAAATAAATCGTATGTATATGCGTATGTCTGACGAAAAAACCGATTATAGTGTGTTTATTTAACAAATTATTGTTTCTACAGATACTATTTAGATAGGTGTTGAAAAACAAGATGGCGCCGTTTTAACTTTTAATTGTGTTGAGACTTATATTTTTAACTAGCTTTTGCCGGCGACTTCGTCCGCGTAGAATTAGGACAAAAACTATACTGTGTTCTTTCCTAGGAGTCAAATTATCCCCATACCAAATTTGCATCTTGATCCGTTAAGCGGTTTTAGCTTGAAGAGTAACAGACATAGTTACTTTCGCATTTTTCATATTTAGTATGGATTTATCCTATATCTAAAGTAGGTATTTCTTTTCTTAAATTCAGATTCTTTAAGAGCAATGGTAGTTCTTTGAAATTGACACAGCACAGCAGTGTCACCAAGCCATAACAACAAGTTTTAATGAGAACAGATAACATAAGAACAAAGTCGCGCAGCTTGGGTTTACCTGTCTGCAATAGTATTTTTCGCTTTAAAGGTCACAAAAATATCTGATAAAATCTTATTTGCAGCCATAAGAGCGTGTCACACATATTTACGTCTTCCATAGCGGATACTATGAAATGGTACCTATCACCTACAATAAAATGAAGGGGCTCCCATGACAACGATGCAACTGCATTGCAGATAGTATTTATGGAATGCAGTATTTATGTAGTATAAATAATTTCATATTGAGGTTGAATTCGATCATTTGAAAGCTACCAACATTATATCGTCTTCTGTTTCCGCGATTTTTAGGGTTCCGTACCAAAATGGTAAAAAAGGAACCATAATGGTGCGACTCCGTCTGTCTGTCCTGTCTGTCTGTCACGTCATTAAATATCTCGAGAACTATTTAAACTACCGATTTGTAATTCGGAGTATTTATATAAAAAGTTAATCCAGACACATTGAAAGATAATTTATTGTATATTTTAATTTATTTTCAATGAAAAATGCCCGATAAAAGAGCGGAAAAAAAATAATAGTTTAATTACTGGGTCAAGTGGGGTATCATTTAAATGGGCTTGATTTGCACATTTTAAATCTTTTTTTAGTTATTTTTATATCTCTTCTCTAGTTCCCGGCAAGGCACAAGCGGCCGTACCCAGTAATAATCATGCGATTGTGCATATCGCTAGCAATTCGATACATTGCGCGGTTGCTTGCCAAATTGCATCGCGACACAATTTGTTTGCTATTCTAAGCCGTCAATGTAAAAATTTACATTTTTTTACAGATCAGTTCAACCAATTAATCCGGTAGAGAAAAGTCATACGGCACTAGATATATTTGTAAAAATGCATCATTTTATCTACTAATAACTAATTTGCGGCTAAGTTGCAACTGGCTCGCGTCGAACATTTAATATGGCTATCTGTCCTCATCGCTGCGACACGCGCCACGCCTCCGTTAGCTACCTATTCCTTCTTTTATCTATGGTATCTGTACAATATTTTATCGGTGACGCGAACTTTGTAAAATAATAGCGTAAAATTCGAAACCTACGTCATATGAAACAGCACAAGTTGCAATGCATTTATACGGATGCCGTATTATATATGCCTAGCTGGTGCCTAGCTGGCAATATTATGTAACCTAACCATACTTGCAAGGCTTAATACCGAGATTGCTTTAAAAGTAGGTTAAAATTGAGTTGGAAGATTTAGTTACATCGTAAGTTGATACTTTGAAACATTGTACAGTCACTTTGGAACTTAGTACTGGGGAAGAAGGTTCAAAATTGAATACAGGTGCATATATTTACTAGCTAACGACATTTCATCATGAATTGTTCATACTTTGTAATTTAATTTAGTTAGTACCATAATGGTTCGCTAGATGTCGCTGTACCGCCCGCAAACTGGCTAACGACATTTCCCCAGCAGTTTCATAAATCTTTATACCTATATCATTTTGATTAGACGGAGTGGCAACAATTTCCAATTTCCATCAAACGACATAAAACATGTATTTACTAGTAGGAATACAACATAAATTCCAGATGCACTCCACGAACATGTCGCTTACGACTTGCTTAGTCATGTATGGCAGATACTTCAGTTTGTTGGTCATGAAATATTTTTAGAAAAAATAGTTTTCTTAGCGTTCTCAGACGTATGAATCGCGTTTCGTAAGCGACTTAAATATTAAATAGGTAATAGGTACCGTGGTATCAAAAGGGATTTCTTGACTCGATTGCGGTAAGGGATTCCGCGGCGGGATGTCTGCGCTGAACGCTGATTGGTGCCATTCTTTCATTCTTCTTCGGCATGACGCGGCATGCTGCGGCATGACGCGGTATGTCTCGGTAGCCGGCCGTACTGCCACAGTATCTAAGCGGCATAATGCTTTGCCATCCAAAAATATTAAGTTGATTTGCGTAGGTTTTAATTACATTTTATAACTATGGGCGGACAATTGGACATCCGCTAAAATGTTATTCGACACGAATCATTCATCGTTTCTATTGATCTGAATTACTTACAGAATTCAGTTTGTAACAGCAAATATGACAGTAATAACTACCTCAATTCAAAACGAGCTTAAGTGCATACACAGTTCTTTCACTTACGACATTTCTTCCCTAAGCCATATTAGTCCTCAATTAATGCTAATAATAATACTACAATCTGACTGAATCAAAACCAAACCTTGTGCTCTTTTCTTAAAGACCAATTCAGCTTGTACCTATACCATCTCGATCTTATTAACACGTCTGCTGTTCTATTTTCATCTCTATTTGGTTTGGCAGAAAGTCGAATTTCTGATAAATGTGCAGTTCACCCTATTTTAAACGTTCTTTCAATTTACATTCATTTGCCGTGACCTTGACGCACTCAAGGTATTCGCTTCGCTCGTTTAGGATTGTTTGCGCACGTGCATGATTCTTGGGACTTCGATTGTGATTTTAATATGATGACTGGATGCTCCTGATGATGAAAGAAGAGGTTGCTAGTGTTGCCATTCTAAAAATCTTGAAAACTGCAATTGCTTATCGGTCTTTGGAAAGAGCGTCGTCTAACACTAGGTACCTACCCCTCTTTCTGTAAGGGGTTAAAATACCTAAGTGATCAAATCGAAGATATCCCTCCATTTCTCTAAGATCCCTCTACACCATACGAAGTAATAAGGTACAAATCGACCCAGTCGTGTTAGATAAAAAAAAATCAGAACGCTCCGCCTCTGAAATTGCGCATGTTGTGAATATAATTGGGCTAATATAAAAAAGTAAAAACAATTTAGTGGTCCAAGCTAAAGTTTTCATTTCATATTAGCTCTACCTATTGTTTGTCACCATCTCTTTAGAGGATGACTCACGCTAGCCCGGAACGGGCCGGGCCGGACCTGGCAATTCCTATAGAAAGTGTCACAGTCGTGAGCGTGACCTCCGAGGGCTCCGAGCTATCACGTGACGCTTTTCATAGAAATTGACACATCTCGCACGGTCAGGCCCGACGTCCCGGCCTAGCCTTAAAATGCAATTCTCATTAAAGTTCGTTATCATTTAAATTAAAATAAAAAACAAGTTTCCACAAATATTTGCGCCTGCGCATCGGCTATCGAAAATAAATCGGCCATTTCAGTTCCTTAGTCTTCAAAAATAACGTAAACAATTCCCGCGCCAATTGGACACGTGATGTTTGTTTATTTGGGTGCCTCTAGGGTTGTCAAATGCATATAGTTATTACTAGGGCTGTCACAATTGGAAAAAAATAATTCGGGAAAAACTATTTTGGTCTGCCTTATTGGTGCGCTTGCGCTATTATGAAGCGCCGAAGATTTTTTAACGAGTGACATTTTTTTGGCTAAAGGTAGAAGTCCCTAAACTGATGATATGTGTTTTAGTTTATTAAAAGGTACCTTGTCGTTGTCAAGAATGCCATAAAGACTTATTTCAAAACGAACAATTACCGAATTACCGGCATGTGGTACCTTTTACCGAACTCAAAAGAGTTTAGGGACCGTATGCTTACTATGAGTTTCGTAGCCCCAAGTCGATAGCGACTACGCGATTCGTAAGTATTTGCAACTCGCGATTCGCACTAAATTACAACTACGGACAGACAGAGTTACCTTCGCATTTTAATATTAGTTCAGTATGGATGTCCGTACAGTTTTTGTGCTTTTTTAAGGCAGATCCATTCCGCTTCAGTAGTTAATAATGTTATAATTTATAGTTTTGCATGGCATCGAATCAAATCTTCCACTCACTGACGCAAAAGCTATCTATATTTAGAGAAACTATTTATTGTTATTGTTAAGTATGAGTTCAGCTACAGTTAACATTGCTATTTTAAAACGTAGGAGAGAGGGGGGGGCAACACGGGGTACTTAACGTTTCAAGTCCAATAAAACTGTAAATGCTATTATAACATTTAAAACTTTCGCGATTTGAACACATATTTAAACATAATATATTATAGGGAGGATGGTTTTAACTTATCACCAACTTGGGGACCAGTGATCCAGAAGTTGCAGCCACGGGATATATCTTCGGATGTGCGCGGGGATATTGTGAGTGTCGTGTGTCGGACTATTGACAATAATTAATATATGTTTTGTGGGTAGTTTAAAAATTGTGTGTTTACCCCAAATTTCTACATAGACTTTTCGTTGGGTAGTTACACAAATCTCTGTTTTGACATTTTGCTGGGACATCAGTCAGCCGCGACCATGACCAGTGAAACCTGTGTCGAAACGTCGGTAAATAAGGTAAACAAGTTAATTCGCGTTAGACCCGTTTAATAATTATGTTTAAATATGTGTAAATGCTATTATTTTTAAGTACATACTTTTTATTTTACACAATAAGTAATATCCAATGTTCTCAAAATAATAAGTAATTAAAGGTAGCTATACAAAAATATTTATGGCAAAGAAAACGGTGCCAAAACGAACCGATTTAGTAAAAATGTGAACCGCAGCCAAAACAATTTGTTTATATACAAGTACCTATACAATGTAAAAGCATTGGTATATGAAGAGAAAGTACATGTTATGTACGGATTGCGTCATTGTCTTGGCAATATTTCAAAAGGGAATATTACCATTGTTTTTATGTGCAAGTTATGAAATTTACGTCTAATTTTCAAATCCTTTTAAAGGTGACACATTTTTCTAAATCGGGTCTAGCCGTATTTGAGAAATCGGTCAACATATAAAAGAAGACATAGAAGTCAGTTAAATTCTCGATCTTTCGACATCAGTATTAGATTAATTAAAATTAGAACTTTAAATTGGAAACTTAGTTGTATTTTTTGTACAAATAAGTCCCTCTTGCTTTAAAGTATATTATATGTAGCCTATGTCAGACGCCTAATATGTAAACTGTTCATAAACCTCGCTCACCAAAACCCACATACAACAGAAGGCTAGAAAATGTGTTTTTTTTTGTTTTTCAGAAAAGGTACCACTTTTATACTATTAATATACTTAATATAGAAATGAACCTTATCGACAATATGGTACCTTTTTAACCTTTTACTACAATCAAACTAAAAATCCCCAAACAAAACCCTTCTCGTTCACGCCGGTTAAAAAAAGGTTTTACAGTGAAAGTTTCATGATATCGGGCGGGAATAGAACGATTTAGAAGTACTTACTTTCTTACGGTAGATGTTGCTAAGCACGATGACACAGCGATGGGCATGTTAAATTGTTTTAGACGCATGTGGACAGACGCCGGCAGCTTCTGTTTTTACAATAACAAACGGGTCTCGCACTATAACTGTCTTTTACGCCGCTAAATCTATTTTTACATTTGGCAACACTCTTTTGGCTCCAGCCTTATTTATCCTATCTATCAGTAGCCAGTAGGTAATCAAATAATTCGGACGTCGAAACCCCCAAGAAATTAAATAAATATATTAAAAAATAATATGCTGTATATAAAATACAGCATAAAGATATATTTTATAAAATTGCCGTTAAAAAAGCCATTTAGCTAAAACATTCCGTTGGTTGTGATATTGTTGTATTTGTTGTTAGTTTTTTACGAGTTGTATTTTGTTTTTGTATTTAGGAGTTTAATATTGTATGAAGAATGGTCATGAAGTACTATTGGTGAGTAGGAATTCTCTTTGTTTTTAATCGTGTGTACTCGTACGTGCCAAAATGTGTAGAAACAGGTGTGAAATGAAAGTGACTAAGTATACTTACTGATATGTCGATAAATGTGATGTTTTCAAGGCAAAATTTCGATATGAATAAGGCGCTATATCCACAAATAATAATTATGAATCGTCCTTATCGATCCCCAATAAGGTCGTATTTTTCCCTAAGAAGTAGTGCGAGTGGCCCGAAGAGGAATATATGCTACTAAAACTAAACAATAAATAAACAATAAACGTAATAGCAAAATCTTTAGGAAATCTTTAATATTGACTAATACAGTGTATAAGTACTAATTTCATTTTGAGATGGACTTAGAAACGGTTGCTTTTAACCTTTTGGACGCCATGTTAAATAGAAATGCTTTCACTCAGATGCCACGTCACCGAAGTGTCAAAACTGTTTATGTACCTATGTATGTTGTGCCATAATCAAATTAAATGGACTTATAAACGGTTGCTTTTAACCTTTTGGACACCAGGTTAAATAGAAATGCTTTCACTCAGACGCCACGTCACCGTAATGTCAAAACTGTTTGTATGTTTTACGGATATATGAATGATGTAAATGCGTTGTAGGCATACCGACTCGAAGATTACAATGCCGTTATCAGTGAACTGGTTTGTTGCTCTCTTATCACGACTTGAAATAGACGAACGATACGTAAGTGCGTAGGTCGGATGAAATCATAGTATTAGATGTGCCTGCGGATTTCCAGAGAGGCACCTACTTTTACTTTTCGAGCAACATTCGCTTCCGACACGTTGGAAGGGAAACGACAAACCGACATCTTTCCGTACAAAGTATTCTGTCTCCTTGCGGGGGTAAACGTGCACAGACGCACACATCACACTACATACAAAAAAATATTTCTAATGACACTAACACATTGAAAATGATACAGCTACATTAACAAATCTTGCACAATTCGATCTATTTTTGTGTACGGACTAGTTGCCCATTTGGACTTGCACTTCGTCAGAGTGGTTTTCCTCTTTTACTTTCAACGTTTCAACAGTTGGGATTATGCCAAAAGCACAGTCAGCAGCTTAGATAAAGGACACAAACTCCCGCCATCATTCATATATTTCATTCCAAATATTATCTACTACTAGTTCAACTAACATACATATATACAGGTTGTTTCTTTTTAGTAAATATGTCAAGTTACTATTAGGACATAATAAAGAACCTCTCACACTTGTTATGCGATTAAAAGTATTTATTGAATGTCTAATAAATAGTAAGAGTTACAAGTTTACAACACAAGTTTCTTAGAGAAATTAGCCGTAGTTGACCTAAAGAATCTGTACTTCAAATTAACGGAAATCATGAAAACACCCAGTATATATACATATATCGTGAAATAGACATAATACCCATAATTGAATATCAACCTTTTCCACGCAAAAGACGTATGGGCATCGCAGGTTCAACGCCAAAGATATTAATCGGTTATAGACCACATGCAGCAACATAGACGTTACAATACAATACAATACAATACAATACTCTTTATTGCACACGTTAATGACACTTAGTTAAACAGTTTTGACACTCCGGTGACGTGGCATCTGAAAGAAAGCGTTTGTATTTAACACGGCGACGAAAAACGTTCGGACAGTACCTACTCGTAATTAAGAATCCATGATATCTTATGTTGTGTGTCGCCGTGTCATAACTTAATTGCTTATTTTGAAGAAAACATACGTTACGTGTCACCTGTCATTCAGATAAGTCTCTCCTCTTAAAAATCTTAAAAGTTTTATAAACTTTTTTTATTATTAAACTTAAAATCGGTCACTTGTAACATGATAACTCGGAAACATACATAGACGATGACGTATATATAAAACACAAGGCTACGAAAATTGTTCTCTTGTACTTGACGCTCGAGAAGTAAACGTACAACCGAGGTCAAAGGTTTGTTAGCTACAGTCGTTATCAATAGTGTGGATAAGACGCGTCAAAATTATATACCAGTTTCTCTACGCCAAACATTTGAGAAACTGAGATAGCGAGTGTACCTTCAGCCGGCGCGAGTGTACCTACAGCTCCCTGCTCATTCGCGTTCTCGTCTTCTCCAATGTTTGGTGTACAGGCGCCATAACAAATATCCGAAAATAGATCCAATAGAGATGGGGAAAAGCATTACAATTCTATCAACGTGACTTTGTCGCGGCGATCACTTGCATCACGGTGAGTAAGCGAGCACGTCGATTACTTTCTTTCACTTGGTACGGCCTCGGAGGCCGAACAGTGCCGACTTAGCCCGAGCAACTACGAGCGTTGTAGTTTTATTGAGTAATACACGTGATTTAAGAAGATAGATACGGGACCGATGGAACACCCTACCCTGATTTTGTAACGTTCAGTCAATTTCATTCACTGTGATAGGTACAGTCACGAGCTTTAATTTGTGACCCATTTCGCAAACATTTCCTTTGTATTTCAATACAGTTTGACAGGAATGTCAACCTTAAGTGGGTCACAAATTAAAGCTCGTGACTGTACTATTAGACAAGACAGCTTAAAATTACTGTTACTGGGAAAAATAAAAACTAAATTAAATATAAAAAATACTGCATAAAAAACCATTTGGGAAATCTTCACACCAAGCAAGTCAAATTACCAAGGCGTGGTTTATATTTTAAGTCACCATACAGAATACACTATTGTCTGGAAAGTCACATTAATATATTATTAAACAATGATGTAATTTTTACTGTCGTGAATTATCTACGGTACAGCCAACATGATAACCCTACAGTTGAACATGTCTTTTGTTTTGTCTTGTCTTTATCAGGTTTTGTGCAGGTTATCTATTATCTACCTCTGTTACAAGTATTATATTGCCAAGGAGGGTGACAATATTAGTTATAAAACAATACACTTTCTGTTTCAGTTCGGACAGGGTTCATATAAACTGACCTGTGACTGCATATTGATAACAGAATTATAACATTAATATTTTATTATAATTACTTAATAACGGTGTTACCTAACACGGAAAAAAATCACTCTTACAACAAACCCAAAACAAAACTTATTCATAAAAAAACACGTTTTAGTTAAACAGCGTGTCCAGCCAAGTTCAGGCAACGCAGCTGCAGTGTGTAAGATAAACTTTTTCACTATTTAAATATATTTAATATCAGCGCTGTCACTATTTATACTACTTACTTATACTTTCATTATATAATATTATGTTGTCGGCAACAGGTTTTCTTTTTAATTTTACAGCTTGTTCTTCGTCATAAGCCTCCTCTAAAACTTCCTCCCGCGTCCCGAACGTATATGGCTGACAATAAAGATTAATTTAGACATGAACCTTATAAATAAGCTACAAAGTGGTACTTTTCACTAAAAATAAGTACCTTCATATTCCTGAATATTGTCAAATTAATACAAAAAGGGAAATATCACCTTTAAACGTTAGTCCTTTATTCATTCCACCCTTTTCTAATTTGCGTACTATTGCGTGTAACTGACAACGTTGTATCCAAGGACGCCAAGGGCAAGGGCACATGCCCAAGTTATTATTCATTCCCTTAGGGCTTTTTAACGTAATTTTTAGTTTTTACTAAGTCGAAAGCAAAAAAGCATATAGTCCGCTTTATCATTAAAGCTCGTGCAAACGTAAGATTTCTTCCCGGCTATTTTTTGAAAATTAAAATGACTGCAACGTATCTCGGTTATGCTCGACATCAGCAAAATGTAAAATACTCGAGCACAGCATTAATTAACTATAGATAATAGGTAACTCAGACGCTGTTTTTCTTTGATTTACCTAACCATTTATTTTCATTGTATTGTTTTAGTAATCTGAACTTACAGGAACATAATCAGTTGAAACTTTGAAAGTGACTCGGTAAACCGTGATAGCACCCATAGAGTTTTGTCCAGAGCACTGAATTCGATAACATATCAAAATTACAGGACATTTAACTGAAACCACATTTTTCATACTTTAGGCCCAAGGTCTTTATACTGTAATCATATGTTGTGAAATAAAAAAATCTAAATCTAAATCTTCGTAAAATAAATCCGCTGATTAAGTGATGATTTAGGTTTTATTACCTATATTTAAAATATATATATATATATTTGCATGAACACGGTACAAATACAGATCTTAAATTTTTTAAATAGGTTCATCGTATTCAACCCGCACGCAGGTGTGCAAATAGTAGTAGTTCTTGGTTTCGTCAATGTAAAAAATACACGTGAAGTCTCCTTCGGACTCCCACCCGCCAACGTGATCTTTCGTTAGGTTTTCGTCTGAACTGAGTGAGTTGGCACGTGCGCGCCGTCGTCCTTGTAAACTTGTTACCAAGGACGGAAAAGGGCACCTGACTCCCTTGAGGAACGTTCTTCAAACAAACCTGTTATTCCCTACTCTCAACGGCTTCTTTAACGGAATGTTTTACAATGTCGATTACACAATTAGGTATACAGACTCCTTATTAAAATCTTTGATTCTTCCTAACGGTTAAATAGTATATGGAGGTTTGCAGCTACTGGGACATTGCACGCGTATTGTCGATCTTTTATGGGTAACTTACTCTTACCCTTTTCATTGTGTTTAACTCATTTACGGCTTCTATAACGGAACGCTTGATTTTATTTATTATAACCACATGATGTGACGTTACGGTCAAATAACCAACTCTTAAATTATAATCAATCTATCTAATAGAAATCGTGTCCAATGCCAATCATCAATCCACGATCCTTGGTCATGAGATGCGCTCGGGACTGTAGTTTTGCTTTGATTGTGCTTTGTTAAAAAAAATCGAGTACGATTTATGATTTTACTGTCAATATTACAAAAGGGCTCATGGCCCAGTGGTTAAGCGTGCTACTTTCAATCCGAAGATCGCGGGTTCAAATCCTGCCGGCTCGTTCTAATGAGATTTCCGGAACTTACGTACTTACATATATACAAATCGCTTTTTGGTGAAGGAAAACATCGTTAGGAAACCGGACTAATCCAGATAAGGCCTTGTTTACCCTCTGGGTTGGAAAGTCAGATGGCAGTCGCTTTCGTAAAACTAGCGCCTACGCCAAAGCTTGGGATAAGTTACCAAAGCGGACGCCAGGCTCCCTGAGTCGCAGCATTAGCCGGGATAGCGCTAGGAAGAAAAAAGGACGTCTGGTACATCGTCATCCAAAAACAAAGTGAATTTGGTCCGTCTCCATTTTCTAGCTGTGACTGTCAATATTACACTACTATCGACTCTAATGTCAGTTTAATTTAATCTTTCATGTTTGTTTGTTACAGCGGCGATGGCGCGTCCCTGAGCGCCGCCGGCAGCAAGCGCTCCGCCGTCTCGGCTTCGGACGCCGAGTGCTTCTCGCTGTGCCTGGGTGCCGGGCCTCTGTGGTAAGTGTACACAAACAGCTAAGGCGCCACGGTGTGATCTCGGTAGCTCAGTTGGTAGACCGATGGGCGTTTATCAAATCGTTTGTATAAAGCAGAAACAAAACTGGTCCTAAGATAGGCCCTTGAGGTACTCCTAGAATATTTTACAGTAGGTAAATGCCTTAAATCTGCGGAATGTTTCAATCAATAAGTTTTATTCTATGGCTGGATTTTGAAGTCTTAAGAGTGAAGGTTAATATTCTTATTTTAAAATTAATGTTACGATATCTACGCAATCGAATGCTTTAGACAAGTCACAAAAATCTTCCGGGTGTAAAGTACATGTTTAATTGGATTGAAATTGAATTTACCCACCGGCTCCATATGCATATTAACAGAATGTATCGATGAGCATTTGGTGAGTTAATATTTATTTAAATTTAATGCATTTATGAGTGACTAAAAATCAGGGGCTAGTTTATAAAAAGCTTTAACCTAACTAGTAAAATAATTGGAAGTCCCTGTCATATAAAATGTTACAAGGTTTTACTTACACTTTTACTTACTTTTATAAACAGAGAGACGCTTATCATCTCGATTTCCTTGTTGTTTGTAATGAATTGCTTGAATGTTTTTCTATTTAGTCAACAAAGTACAAAATATTACATGTCAATATTAAAAAAATATATAAAAAATAAGGTTATTAAGATTATGTGTAAATTGAAATAAATTATATGGATATGTCATAGCAAAAAATAATACGATTAAAATGATTTTAAAGTATTTAATTAAACTGATAGGTTTCATACACAATGGTTATTTTTAGGTGGTCCTGATGTCCCAGCGAACGACTCGGCACCGCCCGGAGGGGTGAATGGCGGGGCTGCGAGCCCCGCTACCCCTTCCACCCCCACCCACGACGACAACAATCGTAAGTTATATATTAAAATAGATGCCGTTTACTAAAGAAAAATACCTACAGCTTCGGAGGCCAAGCCCGCATCGAACCCTTTTTAGCTTACACGGCTAATGCCATAACCACTGGGCCACCGGACCAACGAATGCTGGCGAATTTCTCGAGTATATGCAATCTTTGTAGCAGGCCAGAGGCCTGTGGCCGTACACTAAGTACAAGCTTCATCTCTTAGTAATTCGATCGACCAAACTTAGGGGCCGGTATGGCGAGAGAGATGGCGCTATCAAAATGATGATGGCAAGTCAAGGCATTTTATTAAATAATTAGATCGTTTCAGCAAAAAGTTATAATGGTAAGTGTTCTTTCTTAGGTGCATTCCGCTAGAATGTCACTTCCGAAATGTTTTTTGAGGGTCATGACCACAATATGTTGCTTTGCATGATAAGACAAAGGGGGATTTTTTTATATTTAAGAGATTGATTTGCATGATGAATAGTGGTTGCTGGATTGACAACCCTGACGACTTCGGTTCAACAAAGTATCTCCTGATTCCCATCCATGTCAGACCACAATGAGTTTTTCTCGTTCTTAATATGACGAAAATGCGGGTCAAACATTGATAACGTGACCACAAACGCAAAGGTGTCAACTGTCATTGAGATAATTGAAATCGAAATTAAAATGTGATTACTGGTTACGTGAATTATTTTCTTTTGTAACATTATATTCCAAGACGTATCCATACACCACATGTATTAAGGGGCTACCCGGCATATTTCACTGTTTTTAAAGTGAATAGGCTTTGTTCAGCTCCAAGCACAACGCTTGAAAAAAATATATAATGTAGCTAGGTATTTGGTCTACATTTTGTTTCACTAAATTGTCGAAAAACATAATACATCAAGAGAAAAAAAATAACCGTAAACCCTTTTTTCTACCTTAAATCTGTATCTACTCCCTTATTATGCGTCGTAAGTACAAGAAACTAAGAAGCATTTTATATTTATGTTAACTTTAAACGCATCCACTGATTTTTGGATAGGTTTTGTACTTTTCGAGAAAAAAGCTATTACACGCATTTTTCCGAAAACGCCGGCTCGAGATGCCTGCGCGGGCGACGGGGGCCAGTCGTATAAGATGGCACTAGTAGTTTATAGGGTTGCGTCCTAGTACAAGCAGCTCTTCCTAGGTGACGACTTATGCTTATAACCGGTATTGTATAACCGGTGAGGAAAGGAAGCGGTAGGGGAAGAAAGCTCAAATTGCCGAGGTCATTGGGATAGGGGACGGCCTTAAACATTACTTTTCATATTTTCAAGCCCGATAATGACCAAAAATGATCACGTGTTTCAATTGTTGTTTGTTTCATTCGCACTCGTGAAATATTCCTATACCTAAAGATAGCTTCTCTTTTGCTCGTACCTTAATGGTTTTTCTAAGCTATGTGGCTCCCGTTTGACTAGGTTAAAGTACATGGATATCCACTAAAGGGTATAGTCAGAATATAACCATGCCTATGCATATTTTAGGAGACTTGTTGAGCGCTCTACTATGGGGCAGCGCGTCTTCTCTCAGCGGCAGCGCCGAGAGCCTGTGCTCCGAGCATCCCGCGCTGCAGACGCAGCATCAGCAAGCGGTAAGTATCGCATATTAATATTTGCATAAATTTAAATAAATATTTGACTCATTCTTGACGTCGGCGTGGCAAGTCTTTAACTGTTCCATTTCAAACAAGTAAATGATCGCTCGTAACGACCAATCGTTCTGTGAGTAACTAGCATTTCTAAAGCTTTCTCCTCCCGCGGAGGCTCCGACAGCTCCGACTAAGGAATGAGGTCCCTGCCGAGGTTTTCTTGAAGGACTACAATATAAAGGCAAACAAGCCCACAGCTCGCGCGGTGGTGAGCGGTTTCCGTAACCTATGGGCGCTTGAAACTCCAGTAATTTAGTCATTTAAGTAAGCGGCCAGATTAATAACTTATCTCTCTGTATTGTTAATTTGCAGGTGGTTAACAAGATCCTGGAGCGCAAGGACCGGCAGCCCGTGAAGATCGACTTCAAAATCTTCCTCACTGAGAACACCGTCACCCGTTGGGAAGCTGTAAGTATACATGCTTTCATACCGACTTCGAGAATTCGACGTAGGCGGTTACTTATTCGTTTGTTTGTTTTTTTTTTTGTTATCTTGCCATTGCGTGATGACTTAATTAAATAGTGTCACAAAGAATCTAAATAATATATTTCCGGCGAAGGCGTACCTGGGCATTTACAGTTTTATTTTTAAATGGGTCCACGATATTCCATACAAAAAAAAATTGACAGTTTCGTTACGGCACATGCAAAATGTATTAAAAAATGCGTTAGGAAATTAACCAAAAAAAAGAGACACTCTTTTTAATTTAATCAATAGTAATCTTGATTCTGGTTAAAAAAAAAAACAAAACTTCCTATAGTTCAAAAAAAGGAAATGGTACACTTTTTTTGAAAATACCCAGTTAAGAGTACATTTAATCCCTCATTACGATCAGAATTCAAAGTTTTCTGAGCGTAACGAAAGATTCAAGCGTTAACGCTCAAGATGAAAATAAGATACCGTGTGACACATACTGTTTTTCACACCACCTATGAGGAAAATAAACACTCAAGAACCCATCGCTTCATTCCTTTTAACACAATTTGTTATTTCTCGTTCGAGTATAATACATTATTTGTATAATTCGCAGGTGGTGCAAGGCAATACTATGTTCCTGCGTTTGCCCGGAGTGCTTCAAGCCGGCAGCAAGGAGAGCTTCATGCTTCTGCTCGACTTCGCTGAAGAGCGTCTGCATATCGCTAAGTATGTAAATGTACCACTATTTTTTATAAAACCCATTTTATAGCATTTCGTATTACCGAAAAACTCCTTGGTACGATCCGTGACCTTCAGTTTGAAAGTCGCACGATCTTGACCAAACTATAGTTCTTTATTTGACCAATTGTTTAGAATGGTCAAACAGATTTCAGCTAAAATTACAAGATTATCAGGATTTTTTCATTTTTATCCCAACTAAAAAAATGTTACCCTGTAATAAGGGTGCCGCGTAAAAAAATAGCATTAAATTCCCCTAACTTTTGCGATGTCCACAGAAGAGATATAACGCGTTACCATACAATGAAATCTGTATGGCCCATAATATACTTATGGCGTTATTCATAAACGCACTTCAACAACAGTTTAGCTAAATGATTGTTTGTCCCTATCCTCCTGACGACTGGGTATCAAAATTTGCCAATTAAAATGTAACTTTGTCAATTTGACAAAGAGTCAAAATTCCATTGGGGCTTATGTACTAAATATAGGACGCAGGAAGTCAGGAGGTTAAATGTCACTTTGACAATCGCGTTTGTCAGAATGGGAGAAAACATAATTTAAGAGGCCACAGTGGCCAAATTGTTATCATTCAGACGTCTAGATCTCAATATTGATAACAACTAGGTATCTGATATTCATACACATAAAACTTCAACATATTTCCTTCAAACTGGTAAACGTGAAAACATGATTTTTAACAAAAGCCTCGATACTTTTATTTTTCAAACATAGGTCCTTTTTTACATGTTTTTGGTTAAAACGTTGAAACCCTTGAATTTATAAACATGATTCTTAGTTAAATAGTTAAGTAATAACTATTTCTTAAATCTGGTAAAAGCTTTTATCTACAGAAATTGTAGTTTACGTGTAAACAGCAATTATCTGATTATGCAGTGTAATTTGACGCGCCCGCCTACTATCGCCTTTTCATGTTTCGCGTGCTCTTGCAATTAGGTATATCCCGCTCTCTATCTGGTTTGCTTGCTCGCATATGTGGACTCTTAACTAAAGCCTCTGTTAACTTTTTAATGAATAAGGCGGTTAATTTTCAGTTGCATCATCTGTGTGCTGAAGTCCCGCGGCGACCGCGCGACGCTGCTGCGCACGTTCATGTTCATGGGCTTCTCCCCGCTGCCGCCCGCCGCGCCGCTGCTGCCCGCGGACCTCGCCAACCCCGACTACATCTTCCTCCACTACAACATGCAGTAACTCGGTACCGGCATGATTCTGCTAAATCATCTGTGACATTTCTAATTAAGTGCCCTCATTTCGAGCGAAACTCTTGGAACTTCTTATAAACCAGCGGTGCTGTTTTTTATGCGGAGCCTCCCTTACTGAGACAGTTGAGTAGGCAGGTGATACCACTTTGTCCACGGAACCTCTTCACTATGTTTTATTGTTTGGTTGTTCCGCCCCTGAGTCCCCTTTCCTGTCTCTTGCTTTGCTTTCCCTACAAAATGTTACTATCGAACCTACCCAGGTGATACCAGCAGTCGTCGTGTTTTTTGTTGCAACACTGATACATGTATGACAATATCTAGACAGAGTAGTGAGTGTTTGGGCCTAGGCTCCTTTGTGTATGATGCAGGGATGCCTAAGTGGATCTTCAATGAAGATTTAATTGCATTATAAAAATATATATATTATTTAGGAACAAATGGCGAATACAACTGGTCGTTTCAATGCTTTTGAAATGAATTGTCGTTGGTCGGGACGTCGGCCGTTACTTTTGATTCGTCCCTGATCGGCGATTTTCGGAAGCGGTCGGCCGTCCATGACGTCACCTCGGAAGCGTTCTGAACAGTGAGAAATGAGGGCCTTTTTATAGAGGACTTGTGTATTACGTTTTTAAAGAGGATTTTAAACATAATTTCTTGTTAAGCCTGATATAAAAGTTAGATTTACATTTTTTTTTGTAATAATAATAGTCGTCTTCTAAAATCAACCGAGAATGTCAAAAACAAAGTCAGAATCATATCTTTACTGAAGCAATGCTACTTAAACATGATTTACATAACCAGTTTTGAACCATCTATATCATTGGAAAACTCAAAAATTGCTCAAACATGTTTAAGCTGGCATTGCTACCAACTCAAATGTATTCAGGTTAGATTTGGCAGTAGCAACATATGTAGTAATAGTTGCCTTACAGTTGTGTTGCTAACTTGTATTTTACCCCCTTGAGAGATATAAAAAAGAGGGGAAAAGGAGGGCTATATGAAAATATTTTACTTAAACTCCATTAAAATCTGTACTAAATATCTGAATATTTCTCTATTGTGTAATGAAAAATAATATCATTTTCTAAAGTAACATATCTCTGGGGAGTAAAATAATGGGTTATGTAGAAGGTAATGAGGTAGTATTTTGATCAGCACATTTGAACACTATGTCACAGCTTGCTTTTAGTAAAATGCGACAACAAGTCTTTTTAGTATTTAGGTATTAAGTATGTATCGATCTTACTCGGTTGCTTGGATGAATTGAGTATTAATAACTAGGGCAGATATTAACATTAGTAATCGATTAGATGTTTTTTGATTATTTCTGATAGTTTTTGACTGTGTTTTTTAATTGGATTTGGACAGTATTGTATATGACAAGCAAACGAGTAAAGTTGTATTTAATTTCTACAAATTCAGCTTTGGGTATATGCTAATTGAATATCACTTATACTGAATCTGAAGGAGTAGACATATTAATTTCTTTATTCATTATTATTGTAATAACAATTATGTATGTCGTCGTGTATTATCGATATTCACCCTTTCCGGGATAGTGCTAAAAAATAAAAATAAAAAAAAAACTTAAAAAAAATTAAAAAAAAAAAATGTTTGTAAAAATATTTCGGACTTCACGGGATTTTTGTACACAAATTCTGTTGACAAACACCAGCAGTGCGAAATATTTTCTTTCTTTACTATATAAAATCACATTTTTTTCCTAAGCTGCGAACTAGCAAAAATTATCTATATAAATTTTGCTATTCAGTGGTTCAATAATATATAAAGTACTTAGGTAAGTGGTTTTACGTTTAATTCCTGTATTTAGCATTACGATTATTTCTTCCGTGAGCATAATTATGTATGTATACAAACCAAACAACATTTTGGACGTACCATGAGTATTCTCACCCCATTCGTGAATACGTGGTTATGCTCAGGGGTCATAGAGTATAATTTTGCGGCGTGTTCAAAGTTCAGTATTTGTCACTTAAAGTATTATTCGATCTTTGTTCTTTGTTAAAGTGAATAGGACACGCTGTACGTAGAATAATGATAACTTTAATGTATTAATAATTGATAAACGATTAAAGTTATTCTTAATCAATGGTGTGTTTTTTTCGTAACCTCAAAAATGTGAAGAATGATTTGTTCGCTGTGTGCGAAATGGGGATTTACGCGAGTCAATTCGCCGTTAGGGGCGCTAGTGGGACGTGGGTCTGGCCGGAACATTTTAATCTTCACTTTACAATTTTTTTCATATTGACTCAAAACCCACGCATGAGTGGCGCCGCCTGGTGAGCGGACACGGGCAACAGTAGTTTATTTTTCTTTAAAATTTTAGCCTCTAGGGCTTTGCCATTAAATTCGTATTTTACGAAATGCAGAGATTTAAAATAAAAATCTGGATACCCAATCAGCCGAAAAAAATGCAGAACTAAAAGTGCATACTTTTTCGTATAAGTAGTATTGTTGGAACGTTTCGTTTAGTGCCAACAGCGTATAGTTTTAACAGTGTTGGCAGGAATCTATATTGGAATCCCTAAAGTTATTTATCCTATTTATGCTTTCCCTAATATTGTTTGACATAATGATCATTTGTCCTAAACTCATGTCCTAATATTGTTCTCCCTAACATCGTTTTAACCCTAAAAGGCTTATCTTGTCTCGTTTCTGTATCATAAATGCATCATCATAACATAATTCATATGGATTTATGACACAGAAACGAGACACGTGACAATCAAGTTCTCTTTAAATGTAGGCTTTGTCATATCGTCGTAAGTTCTTAATTTGAAATGAATTTCGTTGTCACTTAGGATGTTATATCTCATTACTGTTAATTCATGCATTCGACTGTGTGAGGTCACAGTTCTAACCTATCCTAACCGACTTTCCTAACAGCGATTCGGTTCTATGTGAAGTCGTTTTTAAACTATAATTCGATTATGGCAAATGATCGTTAGGACAATTGATCGTTAGGGACTATGATCATCAGGGCAAGTAGATTATAGGACAAACAATATTAGGGATGTCTAGGGAGACCCGTAAAAAACCTCATGAGGCAGTGCAAAAATAAATTTATTGCTACAAAATATAACCTTATCACATGACAACATCTGGTACATCACTTAAACATAGGTACGTATATTTAACAATATAAATGCACAGGGAGCAGAAGCTTCACGCATAAATTACAAACGGTAAAATGTTATAAGGCGCCAAAAGTAAAGGACCATGTGCAAATTTGCCCCAAACCCAACAGAGCTGAGAGTTATCTCTTTTGCTAGGTATTTTTATTTACTCATTTTCTTTATATGGACACCAAGTTGGTTTCCATTAAAATCATTTATTTAGTATGTGGGAGTCAGGTTACAATTTGCAGTTACAATTGCCAAACATTAAATATCCGTATCACTGAACCTTACCTTTTCAGGTATACATACAATTTCCTTACAACTAAATAAAACTATAGACCAAAACTTTTTCCTATTCCGTTACGATTTTTTCATAGATTTTGTAGTGCGGTGACGTAATGGAAAGGTTGAAAAATATATTGAAATTTCTCAGAAAGAAAGGCAAAGTGGAAAAATCATGACCTCGGGCGGGACTCGAACCCGCGACTCTGAGGTACCAGCTCATCGCTCTTCCAACTGAGCTACCGAGACCACACCTGCGGCCCTGAATTTCTCCACCATATCCCTCCTCATATGCGCCTTAAGGGGGCGCTTTTTCCACTTTTCCTTTTTTTCTCGAGAAATTTCAATATATTTTTCAACCTTTCCATTTCGTCACCGCACTACAAAATCTATGAAAAAATCGCAACGGAATAGGAAAAAGTTTTGGGACCAAGAGCCCGATTCCTAGTCGAAATCACATAAACTTACCCAAATAAAAAAAATCTGATAAAAAATAGTGTCCCAATGGACAGCCAGCCTTTGGTTTATTGAAATGGGAGGCAAACGAACAGACGACTATCAAACTATCGCCGCCTATGGCGACATGCCACACCAGGGGGGGTCACATGTGCATTGCCAGCCTTTGAGATAAGACTACGTTATTTCCTTAACCATTTCAAGGTGATATCGGTCAGGAAATACCGCTACAGTTCATGACAGCATCACACACATGCCTGCTTAACTATAGAAATATTTGCGCAACTTCAGAATCGTAAGACATTAAAAACCATTCTCCAGTTACATAACTATGTCTTTCTTCAAGTATTAAAAAGGATTTTTATAAATGGATTATTAATGAGTATTTATTTATAGTTCAGTTACAATGTGTACTTATAATTAACTTTTTTATTTTAAATATTTGGTATCCCTTTATCGTTGCCTGTTTAAACTCATTTCCTCAAAGGTTAACCGAAAGAGATCCTTTAAAGGGATAGGTTCGTATTTTTTTAAATACTTATACTTTCATACAGTCGTGGCCAGATAATTAAAAACAAGATTGTTTCCCCCACACAAATGCCTATGAATAGGACTTTACAAAATTGATAATAATTTAAAAAATAACTAACTTATTTTTTTAATAACTATACAATGTATCCATGCTTAAATAAGGTATACGAAATAGAAAGATTTTGTGTTGCCTATTTTATTCTTGAAAATGCAATATTCATGCAAATTCAATGTACAATCGCGTTCAAAATTGAATGAGCAGTTTATAAATGGATTCATTCATAGGCAATTTTGAACGAGTGTGTACATAATCGTTCAAAAGTGCATGGGCAATATATGAATGAATTAATTCATAAACTGCCCATGCACTTCTGAACGAGATAGTATTTCTAAACATTTTTGTAACCTAGTTGGCGCTTACGAAAACAAAAGTAGACAATACCATTGTATTAATACAATGCCTTTGTGAGTAAATGAGCTCAGTTCAAAAATTTTTGACTATAATTTGGGTTTTGTTTAAAGCCTCCTATAAACCCTAAAGAAATAACTAATATCACCCTCCACCTGCCTCTCTTCAGGGATCTCCTCCTCATTCACCAGGTGGAACTGCTGCTTATCAATGTTTGGGAAGAAGGTGTCACAGTCAAAGGACTTTTGGATTTCTGTCAGGTATATCTTGCCGCAGTTTGGGTGGGCCATGGCTGCCTGAAAATGAGGAGTTAGTTATCCTGGGCCTTTTTCCGCAAATGGACATCCAAAGTGCCTATTTTGCGTGATTACGAGGTAGCGAGGTAGAGGTAGAAAATGAGGAGTTTAGTTGCAGTGACTTTTTCATATACCTCGTACTCGTATGTCGCGAGTTCGTGTCTTTTTCCACGTTTCCTGTTTTCTAAGAAAAAATAAAAGATGTTGATGAATGAAATACTGCTGGTTTAAAATATTTACCTCATATATAGAAGATCCTCCTATGACCCATGTGCTCTCAATATCTGACCGGCTGTCTATGTACTGGATAGCCTCGTCCAAGCTAGGAACCACTATTACGCCTTCTGGGACCTGAACAAAATAGAATTTTGTATTTGCGCGTTTTAATTTTTTTTTGACGAAAAATAATTTTTTGCTAAAATGGAAATTTTTATGTTTTCTACTCAGAATTGCGAGCTCTTTCTTTTGAGTAGAAAACATACAAAAATTTCCAATTAAGCAAAAAATGATTTTTCTACAACAGAAAAAAACCGCCATTTATTATTTAACAAATCCTGAAGACGTTGGCTTATGGATGTTTACTTGTTCTTAATTACTGTCACTGTTTTTAGGGTTCTGTACCTCAAAAGGAAAACACGGAACCCTTATAGGATCACTTTGTTGTCCGTCTGTCCGTCAAGACCCTTTTTCTCAGGAACGCTTGTGTTTGCCTTGTCCAAAAATGACTGGCACCGGCCCATCTTTTCTGAGGTCTACCTCTCTTCCTCTTCTATGTTTGTCCAGGGGATCCACTCTGTTACTTTTTTTTGTCCATTACTTTGTAGTTTCATGGAACATGTGTCCAGTCCAGGACCATTTCCCAGAACCTACCTATCTCTCAGAATGTATCCCATCATGCTTTTTTCTATGCTTCTTTGATAGGTGGAGATTATTCTAAGGGAGCTATGTGTTGATGCCCAAGTTTGGCAACCTTATATAAGGCAAGGGTGTATGTATGTATTAAACAGCTTTTGTTTCACTGCTATGGGATAAGATTGGTCCTTCATAACTTGCTTCTGCCGATTCTTCTGCCAATTTCATTTTTGATATTGCATTTAATTATATGGAATACTAAATAAATGTTATGAAAACCCTGAACTATACAATACCTTGCTCTTAAGGTTGTCCACCTGCCGTGTCATCACAATGTTCACCCTGCTGGACAATGGTCTGTACTTGTCCGGAATACAGTCCCAAGTGTTCCGTCCCATGATTACAGCGTTCAGCTTGTCCGGAGATGACACTTTGGTTGTCATTGTTGTGAAGTAGGCCATTTCTTTCCTGGATAAAGTGAAATTTTAAAAAGTTAAAGAAAAATATCAAACAATACAAACAAATTGAAATAAAAAACTTTAAAATAAATCAACTCGCATATATTGTACCCTAATGTTTTGAGAATACAAACCATATTGAGATAAAACCAAAAAAATCTATGTGTACCTCAATTGGCAAAAGAGGTAAAAACAACTTTAGGCCGCTCCTGACTGAGGACGGACAATAAGTGCAGCAACAGGTGTGACATAAAATGAGTCGTTCAACAATAAACTGTTCAAAGACCACCTATAAAGTTGGAGCTGTCTATAGAAATATTTCCTTTCATTTCAAGGTACTTGGTGCTAAAATAATGTATACAAACACCGCATACTAATTTATATTTCAGAAGTTAGGATGTTGTTAATATACGTGATTTAATCTGTTAACGATGTTGTTTTCTGTGAGTACTAATCATGGAAACCCAGGACAATGACCCAGGTTACAAACAGTCCCCAAATATGATAATTTGATCGTAAACAACTGACCACATTCGCGTTATCGAAAAATCGGAAATA
Source organism: Lathronympha strigana (assembly GCA_949128165.1). Taxonomy (NCBI): domain Eukaryota; kingdom Metazoa; phylum Arthropoda; class Insecta; order Lepidoptera; family Tortricidae; genus Lathronympha; species Lathronympha strigana. Next base: position 5,906,819 of record OX421926.1, on the reverse strand, counting down.
CATTATCAGTGTCGAGTTTACATGTTTTTAACGGTTTTACTTACTTTAACCTCCAAGGTAAAGTTCCGTTGGCTCCAATGCCCATGTTTTCACAAGCCGCAGCAATCAAGTTCAGTTTTACTGTAGACATTATTGATAAACTGTTAGATTTGTAGAAACCAAACTCTGACCTATGAGATTCTTAATGTTTGGGCCGTAGATGGTCAGCTATGTTATTATATTGTGTTGTTGAATGTGGCTACGCAAATATGAGTATTCTTCAAGTATGTTTTTTATAAAATACTACTTTTTTCATTAATCGATAAGGGCGTGAGTATTCCCGCCTACCGGCAATGCGACTATGACATGACAATGAAATGACATTGACACTTTGACAGTGGCAGTTGACACTTCAGTTCCATGTTGCCATAATAAAAACCTTAGAATTCCTCTAAAAGTGTTTATATTATATAGTCTGACAAGCCAAGGCTGCAGTACAATTTTGTTTTAATTTATATGCCTCCCTATTTTTTCATACGGAAAAAAAGGAACGCACATAATTAAAAAAAAGAACTACTGCAGCCTTGGTTTGTCTGACTATAGTTTATAGAAAGTGAATTTGATTTTGATCGCACGATATTTTCCAACAAAATTGTTTGACAAATGACAAGACAAACACAATATATTAGAAAAATTTAGTAAATGTAAATATTAAATAGGCTCTAAACAAAACACGCGATTTATTTACAAAACATGTGATGTATTTGGGGGAGACTAGGTACAGAGTTAGGTATGGCGAATAATAGGCACCTTGTTAGTTCGAGGATTTATTCCGGACTGAAGTGTGTGACATACGTCAACCGCTATATATCTGTCTACCTACATCACAGAATTATTTTATTTAAGTGTAGAATTAAGCATAGTAAATCATGTATAAAAACTGTAAGTAAAACATTTCTGAATAGTTGTGATGCAGAGTTTACCTTAATTGTGTTCTTCAGCTAAATAATACAAAATTGGTAAATAAACCCCGAAATAAGGCAAATAGTATTTGTACTAGTAACACAAGGCTTGTAATGTCAAAGTGACGTGAACTTAAACGTTTCAATTTACGTACTAATTATTATTTTTACTCAACTAGAGTCCGTCTTTGCTAAGTTTCCTAGATTTTGTTGAGTAAACGTCTTAGTTTCATAGAAGTTTGACGTTAGAATAATACTTTAAAGTTTGACAGTTAATTTGCTTGAAAGAGATAACGTGGTTGGCTCTACGGGAGGAGTAGGTATTTATTTTCTAAGCGATACGATGAATGTGCGAATGCAGTGGGCCTGCCGTGAACTTCGAAATTGCATTTAAGTACTAAAAGGGTCGCTACAGACGTCCGGAATTCATATTATGAACTCATACTCTGATGCCCGTTTGCCAGCCACCCACGGCCGGAATCAAATCGATCTGACAGATTCTTAATCTGTAAAAATCAGAACGTTTGTAATCAATAGCCAAATTGTATGTAATTCCGTCTGGTATGTATTAATAATGTGAATTAAGATTATGAAATTCATACTCTGATTCTGAACGTGTGAGGCGACTCTTGGCATTTCTTTCCGAATGGGTAAGTACGATACGAGAGAGATCCAATTTATCGAATCGTATGATTTTCGCAGTAGTCGGCTAGAAAACGGCCCTCTCGCTGTTTTTCTTGTTGTACAAGTAAATAAACTCTGAGAGAAACATTTGAAAAATCGTACCAATTCAAACAAAACAAATTATCAATACCTGGGCCTATACCACGAAAATTCAACAATTGCGGATTGGTATTACAACTCCGTCGGAGAGGCAAATCCGCAATCGTTCGATTTTCGTGGTATAAATAGGCCCGCTGCCTTCTGCTGTATTGCTAGGTCCCGTATGGCCCATGATGGCCCATTATGTGAAGCAGCCATGAAAATTAATGAAAATGGCTTAAAGGACTAGCATCCAGACTAAAATAGTAAAAAAAAATCATGATTGGTTTTCTTTTCAAAGGGGATCGTTCCAAAACAATGAATTACTTAAAACTCTAGCGTGCGGCTATGATCGTTCGATTTTGCAACGCTCGCTTCGCTGATTTCCAGAGGGACTGCCAATCAGCAGAGGGCAATCTAAAATAACCGTATACGAGGTCATTTATAAAATTGATTATTTTTAAATACAAAAACTAGTGATAGAGTCCATCTATTCAAATTCAAATGCTTTATTTCGAACCATTAAGTCCATAGGGTTAAAAAAAAACTTTACAAGACAAACAAAAAATGTATAGTTTTCGTGGCGGAACAGCAGCCGCAGAGGCTGTTAAAGTATGTATTGGGACATGTAAGTCAAACACCAGATCGAGACATAGACTGATTTATTTCACAAGCAGTATTACCCACATTATATCAATTCATGATCTACCCACAATTCCCCTTTTTCAATATTGACACAAAATCTATCATAGTAATACCTAATTACCTTAATTACCAACAATAGACTTATACATAACATTATGTATGTTTAATACATGCAAAGCTTTATATTTATTGGTTATCTCGGTAGTATTTATCAAAAAACAATTATTTATATAATATTTAGTTGCAAGATTAGGTAGGTATACATTAATTTTTTTTTTTACTAACTCGCTTAATTAAATAAGTTCAGTTGTAGGTTGACAATTTAGCTGTATAGAATAATAATTTATTATAATGCATATAAACTTAAAATTTGTCTAAGTTTAATGATTATACCTAAGAATATACATGCAAAATTAGTTATGTGATGACAATATATATATATTTTTTTTTACACCTTAAATACATTCATTTCATACCTTTAAATAAAATTAGGTTTAATAGTAACATGCATTTTCGGAGATGTAGGTCGGTAGGTACTTAAATGTTATCACGAGGAATCGAAGCCCCACCGATCAGGCCTAATCACCACCCTGCCGGAAGAAGTTACATAAGGGTCAGGTCTTACTGGCAATGAACGGGTATGTGTGTCAGGGGCTATATTTGCAGTGGGAGTACTCGGAACGGTAATGTCATCATAACAATAGCTACGGGGATGATTACATGTACTGTCCGATTTTTCTGACTTATCAATAATTAAATGACGGCGGTTCCGCACTAAGGTACCTCCCTCGTCAATCTGCACAGAATATGATGTATGCGCTAACCCAACGCTTATCAACGCGGACTTTGACCCGCTGCCCGACGGACAGTGGAGCCATGTCCTTAGCGCCTTTGTCGTAGTTTTTCTTTTGCATTTGTTGACGCTTATCGATCTCAGTATGTACATTTTTAGGTATTTTAGGTTTAAGCAAACGCGGTGCACATGGGACTATACTACGTAGTTTTCTATTATTTAATAGTTCCGACGGTGACGCTAAAGTGTTGCTAATTGGCGTGTTTAGGTATTCCAACAAGGCTAGTCTGAAATCCGTTTTTGCCAAATTAGTTTTCTTTAACATGTTTTTAACTGTCTGTACAGCTCTCTCAGACTGACCGTTGGACTGGGGATACCGGGGTGACGAAGTCACATGACTAAAATGCCATTCGCGGGCAAACCGTTCAAATACAATCGATCCGAATTCAGGGCCATTGTCAGATACGACAATGTCAGGGATACCATGTCGGCTAAAAATTGTTTTTAAATTATCGACTATCTCATCCGATGTAAGATTTTTTAGCTGACAAATTTCAATATACTTGCTGTAATAATCAACTACAAGCAAATATTTGTCGTTACCGAAATGGAAACAATCCGTACCTACTTTAGACCACGCTCGGTTAGGTATGTTATGAGAAATCATTGTTTCTTTCCTGTTCTCATTTTTATAATTTAAACAAACCGCACATTTCGTGATATAATCTTCTAGTTGACTGTTGAGATTCGGCCAAAACACTGTTTCTCGTACTCGTAACTTGCACTTTTCGAGCCCTAAATGACCTACATGCACTCTTTTAAGCATCTCATTACGCATGGCCTTAGGAACTACAACACGATTGCCTTTCCACACTAAGTCGTACGAAACTGACAGCTCATCCTTATAACACCAGTATGGCCTAGCACAGTCGTCACATTTATTTTTGTTGTCAGGCCAACCTTCTTTTATATATGTTTTAATGCATTTTAGTTCATTATCGCATTGAGTGTGCTTTTGCAGCTGTAAGAAATGTGTATCTGTAAGCGGGTTACAGGCGAGTATAGCACACACTTGTGCTTGCGTACCTAAATCGGCGTTTGCGGCGGTGGCAGGCTCGGTGCCTGCGCCCGCGGGGTCTACTGCGCGCGATAACGTATCAGCTATATACAGAAATCGCCCAGGTTTATAAACTAATTTAAATGTGTACAGTTGCAGTCGTAGTAACATTCTTTGAAGCCGTGCGGGGGCATCAGCGATTGGTTTATTTATAATATTTACTAATGGTTTGTGGTCGGTTTCAATTATTACATCATGTTTGCCATATATATAAGAATAGTATTTTTCACACGCATAGACACATGCTAATAGTTCTTTCTCTATCTGCGCATAATTCTGCTCGGCCTTTGTCAGTGACCTTGACGCGTAGCTGACGGGATGATTGTCTTGAAGGAGACATGCTCCGAGGCCATTTTTACTGGAGTCTACCGATATGACTACAGCTTTACTTACATCAAAGAACTGTAACACCGGTACTTCCACCAAGCATTTCTTGAGCTGGTCGAAGGCCTGTTGATGAGAACTGTCCCAATGCCACTCAATATCTTTTTTTAATAATCTCTTCTCTTCTTCTCTAATTCCACTGTCTTTAATGCCACAAATCAATCTGTCACGCACCAACTCGTCACATAAGGATTGAAACTCACATCTGTTAGCTAACTTTCTCAATTCAAACGAGTATTGTTCTATGGATTCACCATCCTTCTGCTCGCGAGTGAAAAATGAATGTCTTTCTACGGTGATGTTTTTCCGTAACAAGAAGAAGCTATCAAACTTGTTAATTAAACATTTCAAATCTGTAAACTTTTCCTCAAATTGTTCATATACCTCACGCCCTTGCTCACCGATTACATGTAACAATATGTTAATTTGCACTGTAGCGTCCTTGGCGGATAGTCCACACGCAATAGAATAAATTTCAAATGATTTTTTCCACTTTTCCCAATCTTTTGAAATATTTCCCGATGTTACATTTTGTTCATTGTTTAAAAAGGTAAATGGCGGCGGTGGAGGTAACAGTGACTCCATTTTATCGCGTCGGCACAAACTCACTCCCTATAACTACACACAGAATAAAGTCACGCTACAGCTACACTAATCACTTATCTGAATGCTACTAGCAATTAGTATTTTTATGTCCGTTTTCAACGTTTTAAAAATCCTTTGGCTGCGCCATGTTAAAGTATGTATTGGGACATGTAAGTCAAACACCAGATCGAGACATAGACTGATTTATTTCACAAGCAGTATTACCCACATTATATCAATTCATGATCTACCCACAGAGGCAACAGGTGAATGAAGCTGTACATACCATACCGTTTTCCTTCAGTGAAATGCGATTGATATCTAATGATATATTTCGTACATATGTTCCGAAAAAACTCATTGGAACGAGCCGGTAGGACTTGAATCATTAACCTTCGGATTGAAAGTCGCCTTAGCGCTGGGCCATCAACACTTTCACTGTCTGTGCTATCAAAATCTATGAGACTTATAGCATAGATGGTATTGTAGTGCCTCAGCCATGTTTCCTGAGGCTCGAACAGACTGCCTTTTCGCTATCATGAGGACTCTTCGCGTCACTCCTCACACGCAGCCGCAGCACGAATAGCATTCTGAGTACACCGGCCCAGCGCTGGGACTCGCCCCCAGTCAAGCGTCGTGAGGTAACCGGACTAATCCTAGTAAGTCCTAGTTTACGTAATAGAGCCTGGGGTCCGCCTTGGCATACGCTTTCGTAAAACTAGTGCCTAAGATTCGCCAAATCTTGGAATTAGTTGCCAAGGCGGACCCCGGGCTCCCTGATCCGGGAAAACGCTGGGAAGAAGAAAGAGACTGCAATTTGAAAGTGTTAAGTACCTAAACGTCATAATTTCATTGAAGTTTGATGTTAAATAGTAGATTATGCAACAGTGATATAATAAGGGTTCTTAAAACTTGAGGGTCGCCGTTACAAAACGAGACGAAGTCGAGTTTTGTAATAATAGATCCGAGAGTTTTAAGAATCAATTAAGAGCTGTTGCATACGCTAGTTTTTCTACGACAGCTAAAATAGCGTAAAAAGCAAAATCTAGAAACGTGGCGGAATAGGGAAGATGTTGTGCCCACTACAGGAATTAAAAAAAAAACCACAATAGTGCTCATATATTGTATGAAAATCCATAGGAGCAGTGTTCTTGTGGAATACCATAGACAACGTTATAATGTATACTTTTTAATATCGCTGTAAGTCATCTAATTGAGAGATAGAAGTGCGGAGTAGAAAAATAACATTTAAAGTTTCACAGTTAATTTGCTTGGAAGCTTGCCCTGAACTCGCTACTCTTATATCTCTGCAACTCCTACACCAATGGAAGCTACCGTGTTGCCACTCATGCGTGGGTCCTGTGTCAATATGAAAGGATTGTCAAAGTGACGTTTGAAATGTTCCAGCAGGACCCACGTCCCACTAGCGCCCTTAGTGGAAAATCGACTCGCGGTAATCGTCATTTGTTTTTATATTCGATCTTTAAAAAATCTTTGATGTGCTCGTTGTAGTGAAAGGTCAAAATTATTCGTAGCAACAAGAGACAAAGTGATGAGTTTGATCTCATGTAACCACCTGTAAAACCACGTCCTATAATCCGACTTAACCGACACACAAACATAAACGCCGCGTTGCTCGCAATGCTCGCATGCTTGTTCGAATAAATATGTACTAAAGAAATGTTTATTACCAGTGAAAAATACATTTAAGTATTGCCGCACTAGAGTCAAACCAATTTATAAATCCTATGTAAACGTTCAAAACAGTGTGCAGTGAAATAATAAAAAAGACTTGGCTTAAAGGTCTCGCAACCAGGCCATTAAAAAAAAAAGTTCTCTTCCAAGCAAATGAACTGGACGAAGAGAAAAAAAAAAAGCAAATGAACTGTCAAAGTTTAAAGTGTTATTTTAAACTTCAAACTTCTATGAAATTATGACGTTTACCTACTTAAGAGTCTGGTATAGGTTTAAATACGCGCGAGATACGACTTTTGCACGATAACGCGCGAAAATACAATAATCGTTATCTTCAAAAATAGGCATATTGTAGTATATTATATGCCAGGGTAGTATATATTCCATTTAAATTGGAATTACCTTTCAGTTGTATTAAAACATGTAAAAATGTTTTTGTAACTATCAAAACTCATGGCAAAACGTTGAGCCGAATCGGCCAGTACCAATTAGGTACAAAATTATAAATTGATAACATCCACTAAAAACCATAATTGAAGCCCGGGTCGGGCTTAATTTTACCACGAGTTCGTAAATATTGTACCGCCCGTGATACATACACATTTTCGAGGTAATAAATAAACTTACTAAGCAGATAAATAAACAATCATGATTAGTGGTAGTCCGCGATGCGGTAAAATGGTATGAAAATCCATTATGGCCATGGGCTTAATACAGTGCTTATTATTTTCATACTTAGACTTAAAGCACTGCTTAATACAGTGCTTAAGTTTTAAGCTTGAAAATAAGCTTTAAGTATGAAAATATACCCATTGCATGCGAAAAGCAGGCAAGTATAAAAAAATAATAAATTTTCACTATATTCGAAAAGTCATTATAGGCAGGGGGAAAGATCTTGTACCTCACTTGGCAATCACTGTATATTTTCTTACTACTACTTATATTTATCACTGATACTTTAAATAATATTTAAAACGGGTCACTCACGTAATTTAGTCGATTTTCGCTCGACATGTTTCGTTCTCGACTCGAATCGACTAAATTACGTGAGTGACCCGTTTTAAATATTATTTAATATGTTCGAGTCTCACGAGAGTTTTATAGTTAAAACTGATACTTTAATTTATTTTCAATGCCAAATGCCTGTTAAAAGAGATGGCAAAAATTAAATTTTAGTTAACTGGGTAAGAGCTTGACTTGCACAATTCAAAAGAATTTTTTATCGTTTTACAGTGAAATTTTTTGACTTATAAACTAAAATGTCAAAAAAATACAATACATTAGGTATCCCTTATCTCCGAAGAGTCCGAAGTTTACGAAGGAAAGAATATATTTTTTACGATATCATGCTGTACGTATAAGTATGTGAAGTGTTTAAATAAAGTAAAAACATTGATTTGCGTAAATTAATATTATCAAGGAAAAACCAACTCGCATGTTCTATGTCGAGCAAATGAGTGACCCAATTTGTCGATACAATACATGAGGCTGAAGTCTAATTCGTGATGCGAATGCAACTAAAAGTTTGTACAGAACCCTAGGTGCGCGAGTACGACTAGCACTCGGCTGGTTTTTTCAAGAATGAAGAGGCCCTTTTTGAGCCGGTTTGGTAAAACCTTGAACTGATATGTCAGAGGGAAACTTCAAAATTAACTCGAGATGTTAAAATAGATATGCAAAGATTAACATCCCGCATACTTCATCAAAACGGCTGGATAATTGGCTTCAACGTCATTCTCATCGCTCGGCTGAATTCACAGATCTGCTCAAACCAGGGTCGTTCAGCCCATTTTTCTTTTGCTGGAGCTCCTTTCCCCGGCCAAAACTTGAATTTATTTCCACCGGGACACTTTATTCTCCTATATGGACCTACTATTATTTTTAAGCAGCAACGTCAGCGAACGATACCAAATTTTTCAGAAATAAAGGAAAAGCGGAAGAACTCAATGAGCTCGGGTGGGACTCGAACCCGCGACTCTAAGATACTAGCTCATAGCTCTTCCAACTGACCTACCGAGACCACACCCGTGGCCCCGAATATCTCCACCATACCCCTCGTATGCGCCTTAGGGGTGCGCTTAGCAACATCTACCGTAAGAAAGTACTTCTTAATCGGCAAGTGGCGTCTCAAGTTATATTGAGAATTCACCACTAACAATGTGCTACCCCATATTACCAAACCAAATTCCTCAGAAAGAAAAAGTGGGAAAAATCATGATCTCGGGCGGGAATTGAACCCATGACTGAATTTTTCCAGGTTTCTAGGTACTCACGAAATACCCCCATCGCGCAAGCTATGACAAAGTTTCTGCCAGTCATCCCAAAACGCTTTTAATGAAACTCAGACGTATTCTTCACTTGGAGAACAGATATCCATAGGAATATCAACCTTAAGTTAAAGGAATAGATGTCAATGTTCTATTGTCAAAGCTCCTTCAAAACTTTTTAACCTTATATCAGGGGTTTAACATGACGTCTTAACGCGATTCAGTTTAGGTTCAGTTTGGGCTCAGTTGTATGGAAGCGACCCAGTTTAGGTCGTCATCTGAATCGCGGTAACACGTCATGGTAAGCACAAAGGTCTATGAAACTCTCCGTTGCGATTGTCGCACATAATAACCGGACCTGTAGAAGCTACTAAAGTCTGACCACCGAATGAACGCAGTAGGTTAGATAGAGAGCAATATACTGTCTTTTTCTCACGCTAGTATTACCACCCCAATATATTTTTCCTACTGTTACTGCGTTCAGACAATAGTAGCGAGGAGTTTGCTATTTGACACATGTTTGCTTAATGAGGACTACCGTATTTTTGCTCACCAGGCGGCGCCACTCATGCGTGGGTCCTTGACAAGCGCCATTAGTATGAGTTTGTATGGCGCGAAACCAATATTAGAATCGATAATTTTTCATAAATTTCCATGTTAAAAGAGGTACATTAGATTCTAACTATTTTTCAGTGATTGTGTGTTTTAGAAAATTAGGGGGGTAAATCGGTTTTTTGTGATAATATTTGATTAATTACGTGATTAAGATTATTCGCGCTATTTTTAACAACAAAATAGGTATACTTGTTTAATAGTTAAACCTGGTCAATTATTTATTAATATTGGCACTAAAGATGCCTACGGAATACGGATATGACGGATGCTAACGGAAAATCATAAGAATTAAACACATTTTTAATATTATTTATTAAACTTAAGGTTTGTACTTATATATTAAAAACTTCCGACTGCTTGCTTTTGGCATCTGTATTATTTATTAGTTACTTTTAGTAGTTTCTAGTTTTATAACAATAATATTTTTGAGAAATAGAAACGTTTTTGTATAAACTAACCTCTAAATTTACGGTAATTTACGACCGTGTTATTTTAAACTTTGAATGTAAAGCTTATTTTATACCTAAAATAATATTTTTTTAGTATTTAATATATTTCTTTGTAATAATTCCTCTAAAGTCCATATTTTTCGAAATAAGCTCGACTTAAATGAAAAACTAGTGAGAAATGTACTGAAAATGACATATAACCTCTTTTCATAGGACCCACGTTCCACTAGCGCCCCTAGCGGCGAATTCACTCGCGGTTGTCCTCATTCATTAAGTAATGACATATTTAACAAGAACACTGGTGTTGCCACTGTGGTTTGTGTTTATTTAATTTCCACTTTTTTTTTACTCTGCGTTCATTTCAGTGAGGATTTTCTGTGTAAAAGACTGGCATTGTCAGACTATCTATATATTCTATATATAAATATTATATAAGGTGTAAAAATTGCCTAAAATAACGGTAATCAGTATTTTTATAATAATAAAACAAAAAGCTCGAAAAGAACAATTGGCCTCGTTTGCCCTGAAAAAAAAAAATACTACTTGTATATAGATTGAGATTTTAATAGCCCTGTTCAATAGACAATGTTGTCGTAAATCGAAACTGCCGCAAAACTACAGCGGCCATCTTTGAACCGACATTAACCTAAAAACAACCATATGGCCCCTGTATAAAACACGCAACTTATTAAAATAAACGGAGAACAAACGAAACAGTTAAAAAATGATTGATATGAACGCTAAACGTCAAAATGACATTTATATAAGCGCTTTTATTGTTGACCTTTTTCATACACAAGTTAATGCAGGTTTATGACGAAATTTCCAAATATTTTTGTGTTATTATTGTTTCATTTCCGATCGCATTAAGTTATTTGAGCGAAGTTGATAAACTTTATAGAATTATCGCGATATAGTGCCATGTTTTTGTTGTTTTTAGATTTCCATATAAAACGAGAAGTACAAAAATACCTATATCCTAACAAAAATCCACAATTGATGATATTCGATCATGAGCACAATTGGTAATATTCGTTAGTAAATAATATGAAAGAGTTTCCTAAATATCAAAGGTAAAATTCAATGAAATATGCATAATTATAATACAAATTAAATAAATATACATAGTAAACGTTGAAATTATTCAATCAATTCCCGCCCAAATTAATTCCAAAGCGTTCTCAATAAAAAAAGTTTCAAATAACCCGCGTTCCAATTCACGCGAGCCCAATTTTTCGGCAAATTCCTTCGTCCACTTTTATAAGTACTAAGGATAATGAATCTGAGCGGGATCGATATATCGTTAACGTGTAAGTGGGAGCAGGACGGGGATATTGTGTACTTTCTTTTATAGATTTGCTGAAAGCGTTACGATAGGGCTGTGTATTTCAGTGCCGGTTGATCGGTCGTCGGGAGTGGATGTTGGTTTTTCTCCCGGATCGAAAATTTCCGCAATTTCCTAATGCGATTTCCCTTTTAAATATCATTATAATGACCTTGTAAATTTATTGTAGTGGTCTTTATATACTTATTGTTATAATGTTAAAAGTTCATGTGTAAATAATGTGTGTTAGTGACTTCCTAATAATAAAACATTAAATCTGTCGAACGCTTGATTTGTACGAGTCGTGCGTGTTTGCGTTTTCTCAGCGGCTTCGTTACGTTTCCTTTGCCTTTGGTGTTTAGAAATTTTAAAAAAGTGCGATGTGAGTGACAGTTTCGGGAATTTGAATTTGGAAGCTATTGGAATCGGTATGTAGACTATTTTTTTTTCTTTTGTAAATAGTGCTGTGGTAATTCAGCCAGTTATTTTTAGGTTGTTTAAAGTTAACGGGTATTTTCATTGTTTGGTGAAGATAACGTGTGCTCACATCTGTTTCGTATATTGTTTATTTTGGTTTTGAAATTGGAATCGTTACGATTATTTTATTCATTCGCGGTTGCTGTCTTTTTAGGCTAGAACTTGCAGTAACAAGAAGATACTATGGAGAAAGGAGAGTCTTTTCGTATTTTGTGTATTAAAACGACTGTTCAGGGTTTTAAGGCTCAAATGCAACAATGCATGAGTGGCTCTTCTCATGTTGCTTATGTCCATGGGCTGCGATGACCGCTTCCCATCAGGCGGCTCGTGTGGTAAAAGTTATTATAAATTTTTTAATGCTTTTATTCTTTAAATCTGGTGGATTTTATAGCCCAGGGCTATGTTGGGGCCTTAGTTAATTTTTCTGTAGTAAGTATATATAAGATATCCCTTTCAATTTATAATTTACTAGCGACCTGCCCCAGCTTCGCACAGCTGCAGTCTTGAATCACACTATCTTTTTAAAAAAAAACCAGCATCAAAATCCGTTGTGTAATTTCAAAGATTAAAGCATAGGTACATACATACAGACAGCGGGAAGCGAATTTGTGTTATACCTACTATGTAGTGATATAGTAATGTGAGATATTGTATAAATAATAAATTATTTTGTTCGTGGTTTGAAAAGTGTCGGGTTGATTTTAACAATATTATAAGACTTATTCAAAAGACTAACAAACAAGAAAAAGATAGTTTCCAGACATTTTTTTTTATGCTATAGGGGGCAAACGAGCAAACGAATCGCCTGATGGTAAGCGATTAACGTCGTCCATGGACACCCGCAACACCAGAGGTGTCGCAAGTGCGTTGCCGGCCTTTAAGGTGGGAGTACGCTCTTTTCTTGAAGGTTTGAAGGTCGTATCGGTCCGGAAAAACCGGCGACAGTTCGTTCCACAGTTTAGCTGTGCGAGGCAGGAAGTTTCGGGAAAAGCGCACAGTTGAGGACTGCCAACTATCTAAATGGTGAGAGTGGAAATATTGTCGCGTAGGGCGATGGCGGAAAGAAGCGGCAGGGATTAATCCGAACAATTCCTCGGAACACTTCCCATAATACATGCGATAGAAAATGCAGAGTGAGGCCACATCTCTACGCATTTGTTTTCTGCCAGTCAAAACGACCAAAATACATTCTAAATTTTGATACAAAAATGGAAAGTTGCGAAACAAGTAGTGAAAAAAATTGTAATCAGTATTTATCGACCCATAGTAGTTTTAGTAACATTGGCACGAAGTTGGTTTGGGGTTCCTTAACCAGGAAATTTTGATGTCAAAGATACACCTCACTCAGAATTTTCAGCAAGACGTCTTTCTCCCCGCTCTCATATACAAATCGGTATACACTGATGCTTTACGATACCTTTTAATTTAAGCATTGTTAGCGCTATGCTAAAATCACGGCTTAATGGGCTTCTTGGCTTTTAAATCGCTATAATAGGCCCAGCTATAAAACCCAGTGTGGAATCACGATCCATGTCAGTGAGACCCATATCATCCGGCGCTACGTCGGGTCTGATTCAAGAAATACACGGGCACTTCCTTACTAAGACAATACTGAGATTACCAGACATGGAACTTCTGGGACTTTCCAATGGTGTTCATTTATCGATCAATGCTACGTTAATAAGACATGGTTGTAACCAAAAAGGAAATAGTCAAAATAAAAATAGAATTTAATATTGTCGTCAGTTTCCGCGATTGTTATTTATTAAAATTAATCATTTTGAAAAGGATTGAACACGTTTATTAACACCATGACCCTACGTTTCGAGCCCTTTACAGCACTCGTTTTCATGGGGCTAAGATGATGACTAAGAGAATGCGAATTCTCCCCGTCAATCAAAAAGTTACTTCATCGCTCGCTGGAAACGTAGGGTATTAGGTATTAATCCGTTGTAAAAGTGTTAAACTAAAAAAAATGGATTGTCAGAAAAAGGGTGTGCAATCCGGATCCATAATGTTTGGAATTATATGTTTGGCATAAGGTTATCCGGCCCTTAAAATATGAAAAGTTATGTTTAAGCGATGTGATGTGGATATGTCTAGGATTACAATGTTTAAATAAAATATTTCACGTAATCGTATATTCAATTTAATTCCATTTTTGTTTTATTTTAGTTTTTAATTAGTTTTATTTTAGTTTTTATCTAGTTTTATTTTAGTTTTTAGTTTAGTTAGATACTTCTAGATTTAAATTTGTGTTTTAATATTTAGTTTCTTACAATAAATTATTTTTAATTTTATCAATGGCAGTTGACACCTTTGCGTTTATAGTTTGGTACCTACGTTTATTCTTATATTAACCCGGAGTTATTTGCGTCTTCCGTTTGATACTCAAGATGGCGATGGCGTCTCTTTTTTTTTTTTTTATACTACGACGGTGACAAACAAGCATACGGCCCGCCTGATGGTAAGCGGTCACCGTAGCCTATGGACGCCTGCAACTCCAGGGGTGTTACATGCGCGTTGCCGACCCTTTAAAAACTTTAACACTTCTGGAATAGTTTATTGTTTGCTAAATGTTGTTTACTCGTAATGTGCAATTTTGACAGCTGATTGTGCAGTAAACTAACGAAGTAGTATGCAGCTAATGAAGAATGAATCTTGAAGGGAGTTCAATCACTTCTTTAGTCATCAAGCGGCAGTCCCGGGATCTCGGCCCCCTGAGAAACTATATGTTAAGTCTTATAGCTGTAAATTTAACATATAGCGAGGCCAATTACCAAACAACGTATCCAAAGTGGCAATATACTATTCTATTTACATAATATACTGAGATTTTGATAATACTTGACATTGGCAAAATTGTCCAACTCTCGAACAGAAGCCATTATTTAAAAGAAGAACAAGAAGAGTTAGTTGTCAAATTCTGTACTAAATATGCTCAACTCCGAATTGTTTGGCTAACCGGTTGGCGGAAAAGTGACTCACTCAGAAAAATATGCATAATATTCCAAGTTCAAACAAAAACTTACAGTTTCTTGTCCTATCTGTCATAACTCTAAATAACGTCACCTATTTGCTTCCTGTCGAAAAGGGATACCTACTTACCCTCTTGGGGACCTTTCTCAACAAATTCGCTGTTATAAAGCGTGACGCGAGGGTATATTCTTGTCCCTCGGCAAATGATAAATGACGTTTTTAAGGTTCTGTACCTGAAAAAGGGATAAGGGAACCCTTGTAGGATCACTTTGTTGTCCGTCCGTCCGTCCGTCTGTGTGTCAAGACCCTTTATCTTGGGAACGCGTAAAGCTAGCAAGTTGTAATAAATACCACATACACAAGTCTGTGGTCCCTTAAAACTGTGAAAAAACCAAACCTCTACGCCAACACAATCAAAAGGTACGGCCGTTTATGTCCCATTTCCCATACTTTTGCAATGGGAATCAAAATGGGTAAGTACTTCCCGTTGACCTAGAATCACGAAATTTGGCAAAAAGCTAGAACTTGTAGCACAAGTACAGAAAAAAAAATTCGAACATCCTATAATTACCGCACACTAAGAGTTTCTTTCCACCAGTACTTTGAAGAACAAGGTCATAAATGGGGGGAAGCATTATTTGTGCGGAAGTATTACTCGCACTTGGTCGGTTTTTTCTTGACGAGGCTATTTCTATATTTCCCGTCTTTTATTATATGTACCTACATTTAAACAGATGACATGTTTTGAGGTCGTATTGTTAGTTTATATTTTTTCTCGATTACTATTTGTGAAATAAAACATGGATTGAAATTATACACTTTAGAATGAACTAATCGAGTTTTTGCGATTAATCTCGGTAACAGAAGACAATATTAAAACATGGATGACAAATGTTTGATTGTATCTTAGGCGCAACCATCAAAAGTTATTTTTCTTGAATTATACATAGAAAGAGATGTTATATACTACAGAATAAACCCCGGTGAGCGGAGGTTGCTGGTTCGATCCCAGCCCTGCCCACCGGGGACCTTCGTCACTTTTTCTGTAGTAAGTATATGACATCTCTTTCAATTTATAATTTATATAAAGTAGTATGCCTACTTAAAAACATGAATCAAAACATTTATTATAAAATAATAAAGGATTTAATTCATGCTTTACAATCATTTTTCTTGCTCGAATAATTGAAAATGGTTATGATGTTTCAATATTCTTGGTCTGTTATGATGTTTTATACAGCCCTGTTATATAAGCGGAAATCGTAGGCGTAATAAAGTTCCGTGTCGCCTTTCGGGTTCGGAACCCCAAAAACATTTTCATTTTTGTATGAAAATTGTCTGTTATAAAACCGGCAGTGGGCGGGGCATATCGTAAATCTTATGGTCGCTAGGACGGCAAGGTTCTTGAATGCGCCATCACGTTTTTGAAGAACATTATGTTGTATTAGTAAAAGGTACCACTTTGTTGCTTATTGAAGTTATTGATACGGGTTATTTCTAAATAAATTATTTATGGCATTATCGGCTTGCCGGCAACCGACAAGGTCCGTTTTACTAAAAACTATGACATTTGTTAAAGATTTCAAAGTTCTACTTATGCTCTACTTTCAAAGCTTCACGATGTCTGTTGTCTTGTCTGTGGGTATATTTGGAATCCCACTGTTTTATATATGTCAATTTCATACAATTATAGTACTTAATCATCTTACATTTTTAGTTTTTTCATAAAAATTCAATCCTAACATGGATTTCGAACACATATGGTAAGTAACAAAGCTGGCATGGAAACATAAATTAATGTTGGTTAAGAATTTCTGTTTACGAGCTTTTTAGGAATGATTCCGCTTTTGTGTGGAAACTGCCAGTTAAACGTGGCAGTGGGCGGGCATATCGTAGATCTTAGGGCGGCAAGGTTCTTGAGTGCTCGACACGATGCGTGGGTGGCTCTACACATGAACCACATAGCAACTCAATTTATCGTTAAATGCTAAATTTAATAACAATAGTTCTTAATCTAGTTCACATAATTAACATGTTGCTTCTCTATCCGTAGTCGCTTTTCTTTACAGAGAAAGTTGTCCGTTTCTTGACTGTTAAAATAAACACTCTAGAACGGATTAATCGCCTTTATTAACACCATGATCCTACGTTTCGAGCCTTTTACAGCACTCGTTTTCACAGGGTTAGGATGATTAATAAACGCGATTAATCCGTTCTAAAGTGTTTAATTTCAATGAATAACAATCGCGGTAACAGAAGACAATATTATGTTAAAATAAATATTGGTTTAATCAGAATTTGCGTTCCTTGATAAAGATACCATTCCGTTTAAAATATTAACCATATAATGACCATGTTAGCTTAAAATTCTATAAAACATTTCCGCTTTTGAAAATTTGTTAGTTTAAAAGTGGCTGTAAAAGTGGCCAAGGCGGCTAAATTCTTGAGTTCTAATAATGTCTTCTTTTACCGCGATTGTTGTTCATTGAAATTAAACACTTTAGAACGGATTAATCGCGTTTATTAACACCATGACCCTACGTTTCGAGCCCTTCACAACACTCGTTTTCACAGGGTTAAGATGATGAATCCATTATGGTGATTAAGTTGATGTAGGGTCATGGTGTTAATAAACGTGATTAATCCGTCCTAAAGTGTTTAATTTCGTAAGTGCTGACTTAATTTAGGTATAATATGACACAAAAATTGCTCCGGCAAGCTAGCAAAATCCAGGCAATGTTATTAAATTACAATTACCTTCTAATTTAAGAAACTTAATACATGGTACAATGCCGCAAAGACCTATTTTAGATTAATGGTAGGTAGAAGATAGGTAAGTTACACTTACTGTAAATATTTTGTTATTTATTTAAAAAAACAGTTTACAGCATAACAGTAAAAACCAAAGCACCGCAACCATCAAATACAAAACCAAAACATATAAAACTTAACACTACTTACTTAAATAATTTAATTTAGGCGACGTAACTACGTGGCTCCGTTGCGTCGTCTGCTCAGGCGTAGGATTCGGCAGGTTACCCCGGAACTTGCCAATTATATTATTTATAAATAAAATTCCAGAGTATATTAACTTGAAAAAAAAGTATATAATGTCTACTTAATCCGCGTAATCAGTAAAAAGCTGATATTTATATTTATTTGTTTCATGAGTTCCCCTTCAGCAGATAAAAAAAATCCGTTTTTCTTTAAATATTGCCAGTTATAGAAGCGGTAGTGGGCGGTGAATATCGTAGATATTATGGCGGCTAGGGCGGAAAGATTCTTGAGTGCTCCACGTGATGCGTGGGTAGGCTCTTGACGTGAAGTCCATCAACCTACGTAGTAATTCATTTATTGTTAAATGCTAATTTTATCCTGCATTTTAGTTCTCCAAGCTCGTACAAAAAGGCTTTATTATTGAAAAACCGGCCAAGTGCGAGCCGGTCTCGCCCACCGAGCGTTCCGCACAGATGTTTGGCCAATGACCTTAGGTACTTAAAAATACTGGTGGCACGGAATTCTCAGTGTACGGAAATTATTTTATATTTATATTAAATCTCGCTTAATCATGTTTACACGGCATTACAGTGATAAAATATCAAAATTATACGGTTTTTGGATTTAATTTTTTCCTACTTGGGGTTCAAGCTCTGGTTTTTTGCCTTTCGGGAATCTAGGTCAACGGGAAATACCCTATACGTTTTGATTCCCATGCAAATGTATGGGAAATGCGACATAAACGCCCGTATATTTTGATTGCGTTGACGTAGAGGTTTGGTTTTCTCACTACTTCAAGGAACCGCAGACTTGTGTATGAAGTATTAATTTTAACTTGCTATCTCTAAGATAAAAGGGTCTTGACAGACAGACGGACGTTCGGACGGACGGACGGACAACAAAGTGATCCTATAATATTCGAGGCACGGAACCCTAAATAACAACAATATATTCTACTCTCTACTATCATATCACAACCGTCATCATACTAGATAAAACTATAGTTTGTTTACCGAATGATAACAAGGATATCTGTCATGTAAACACGAAGTATATAGAACAGTTAAACAACATAGTGACATAGACATTAATAGATAACCTTTTGTGCTGGATAGAAATAACTAGGTATAGGAAAATATACCTTAAGCGATATGAGTCAGCTGGGATAGTAGAATAGTATTAGCGAGTATGTTTCAATCATTATTTCAGCTCCGGACATTTTTCTCATCACAATTGCTCGTAAATAATATTATATGCAAGCATACTGAGACTTAATAAGCTGTATTAAGCTCATGGCCTTAATGGATACTCATACTACTTTACTCCCGGAGGACCTGCGCCCCACGCGGATGCCGCACGTAGCTGCCGCTCTCTCCGGAGCAGGGATCGGATACCGGTAATTTCTCTATACAAAAAGAACAGAATTATATCGTTCTTTTTCGTTCTTTGGGTTTTTAATCCAATGTTAGTGGGACAATCTTATAATACGACGTTGTTACCTAAATAAAAGATTAAGTCATACATCACAAGCATAAAATATTCAAAAATATTGGGCTATTTCAAGATTTAAAAAAATACCGGTTACGATCCTTGCTCCGGAATACTGTGGACTGTGCTACTACACTACCGCTAATAATTATTGTTAATTTATCTGCCTAGTATGTTTATTTATTTTCTCGCAAATGTGATGATGACAGTCATCATCTTAACCCTGTGAAAACGAGTACTGTAAAGGGCTCGAAACGTAGGGTCATGGTGTTAATAAACGCGATTAATCCGTTCTGAAGTGTTTAATTTCATTTAAAACTTTCGCGATTTGAACACATAAATAAATATAATTATTAAACGGGTCTAACGCGAATTTACTTATTTACCTTATTTACCGACGTTTCGACACAGGTTTCACTGGTCATGGTCGCGGCTAACTGATGTCCCAGCAAAAGGTCAAAACAGAGATTTGTGTAACTACCCAACGAAAAGTCTATGTAGAAATTTGGGGTAAACACACAATTTTTAAACTACCCACAAAACATATGTTAATTATTGTCAATAGTCCGACACACGACACTCACAATATCCCCGCGCACATCCGAAGATGCCCTTGGCTGCAACTTCTGGATCACTGGTCCCCAAGTTGGTGATAAGTTAAAACCATCCTCCCTATTAAAATTTCTAGGGTGTTTCTTGATTTCAATTGCCTCTCGAACTATGATGACGATAATAATGGCGTTCAATGGAGACAATTTTTGGTTTATGGAGTTCAATCCAGTGATTTACGCCAGATGTAAGAAGATGTTCGGTGATCGTGGATTTGTGTACTTGGCGGTTTTTAACTGCCGCTATGTGCTCCTTCACCCTCTCTTGCACGCTCCGTTTAGTTTGGCCAATGTACACACTTCCGCAACTGCATTCTATTTTGTATACGCCCGGGTTTTGGTATGGAATGACATCTTTTGGACTGCGTAAAAGATCTGCTACTTTGAATAACGGCTTGTATACAGTCTTGATGGAGAATTTCTTAAGTACTGTTCCAATTTTGTCCGTTACTCCTTTCACATACGGTAAGAACGCTGGCTGTCTGTTGACCGTATCCGTAATCCGTTGAAAGGATTTTAGGGTTACTCAATCCAGTGGTTTGGTCCAGACTTCAATAAATGTCGAGCAACCGAAAAATTTGTTTACCTACCTACCGATTTTATAATGTGTGAAAATGGTGAAAGTTTAAATAGAAAATTGCACCCAATTTTTCCGATTATTCAGGCCCAAGGTGTAATTTTCGTGCCGTAATTAAGTTAAACGCTCCATCAGCGCCATTTTGAACCGATTACCTACGTTCATGTCGTATTAAATTAATTAGTGCCAAATTGAATAGTAAAGCCGCCCTCAGGTACATCAGAGCTGCCGAGGTACTCATACATATTTGAACACCCTGCTATTGTTAAAGCGGTAGAGTGCATGTTCATATATTTGTGAGCACCTCCGCAACTCCGTATCTGATGGTGGTTTTACAATCCACCGTAGAGCCTAAACTATGGAGCCAATTTTCGTGAGTAAAATATCAATCTGTTTTAAAAAGCAGTAGCAGAACTTTAAACACACATAGACAGACAGAGCGGTTGCCATAAGGTTTCCTTTTTTTTCGTTTGGAACCCTGAAAAGGTGCGGGTTATGAAAAATCGCAGAAAGGCGTGAAATTAAGGTACGAACAATGCGGATCATACTGGAATCCGAAGGATTTGACCCGAGATTCACGTTTGAGTGTAAAGGGCGTTTTGACTTTGTATTGAAATGTGAGAAAATTGGGCGAAACCCTTCATCGATTTCTGAACAAACTGATATGTACGTACTTGTTTTTCAAACATATCATAACGATATGTCAAATACCTTATTCTTGTTTTATAAAATGGCTTCTGTCCGAGAGTGGACAATTTTTCCAGTGTATTATATACTTAAATAGAATAGTATTTGCCACTTGGGCGACGTTATTCAGTAATTGGCCTCGCTGTATGTTAAGTTTATAGCTATAAGACTCAAAATATAGTTTCTCTGGGGGCCAAGATCCCGAGATTGCCGCTTGATGGCTAAAGGAGTGACCGAACTCTTTTCATGAGTAATTCTTCATTAGCTTCACACTTTTTCGTTAGTTCATTGATGTCGCTGAAGGGTCCTAGATTTTCTATAGTCCGCACGCTCCAAAGCTCAAGGCATGGAGCCCCTGTCAGGTAAGGCCCCTGTAAAAATGACTTTTTCTCTACTAAGTAAGTACATGTACATATATAAGAAACGACTTGTAAAATGTAGTCGGAATGGCCCCAAGAATATTCAACAAAATACCACAAAATATTCAGTTGTTACATCTTACTAAGTTTAAAAATGCCTTAAAATTATTGTTAGCTCAAAAAAACTTACTACTCTATAAAATAATTTTTAAATGACAAGGATTTGTAAATATATAGAATATATACTTAATTTATATTTTGACATGCATGCTCTCAAAATTTGTATGCCGTAAGGCGCCACATAGTGAAACTGATTGACATGTAACAACCTATGTACACCTATGTTGGACAAATAAATAAATTTTTATTTGTATTTTGTATTTATATTTGTAAATTGTATTTAAAAAAGATCTCATTTTCATTCTTATTCTCATTATTGTCCGCTGCGTCCGCGCCCTTGGTTAAAGAATTGGATACTTTACGTCTTCTATTTGCGAACAAAATCCAACCATTTCGGAGCATGTTTGAGAAATTACGAACGAGTGTAAATTTAAGCCCGAGTTGGAGGCGAGGAAGGGAGCGAATTTTAACACGAATTAGTAATTTTTCTATAACTCGTGATACATACAACGTTTTTCATCAAATATGCGAGAAAATAAATTAAGTTCCTAGGCAGATAAATAAACAATTATTACTAGTGGTTGTGTAGTAGCACAATTCATAGTACACCGTCAGCGCGGCGGCTACGTGCGGTGCGCGTGGGGCGCAGGTCCTCCGGGAGGCCCAGGCAGGCGGTAAATTAGTATGAGAATCCATTACAGCCGTGGGGTTAATACGACTCAGCTTGCATATAATATCACATAACCTTCATTTATTTCGGCTATCGGGTAAAGTCGTTATCCGTTTGAATACTTTTTATTTGCCAAGGGGTCTCCTAAAAGCATTCCTTTTAACGCTCACTGAAAGGGTTTAGTGTCTGTAAATGTTTTAAATTCTTCTTTCACTTACTTTTATGTGCGTACAATAAAACATGTCAACGAGTACCTACGGCCTCAAATTCTATGTACGTCCTATATATTCTTAGATCACGAATAGGCAATATTTGTTAGGTAAAAGGTTTATGAAGGACTAATAATGTCGGCCATATTTGTTCGGACAATCCGTCAGATCCCCATAGTGGGTATGTCCGCCGGGCATCTGCCGGACAAATTTCTCATACGGTCGGCTTCAGAAATATATATGCACCTGTATTCAATTTTGCACCTTATTCCTCGGTAATAAGTTCCAAAGTGTAAACATATTTATGGACGTGACTGTACATTGATTGACAGATCTGGTAGATATGCCCGAACGTATGTAGCTGGCATAGCCTATACTCCTTCTCAGATAGTTGGGGTAGTTTCATACAATTTGTAACCTATTTTGAGTTTTGAGGTTATAAATTGCTGTTATTGAAATTTTCTAAAGACTGAATGACAAAAAAAAAAAATTAACGAACATACTTACAAAGTTTCACAAGAAATGGTTGATAAATGCGACTTGTAGAGGAGAAGAAATGGATGAACAGAAAGCACACACGAATTTAGTAGGTATAAATAGGTGCAAAAACTTTTCAAGTGACAACCACAAAAATTGCGGCGCGCAAAGAAGATTCACCGTTCGCGCGTGATTAAAAGTTTCATTTTAGCTTGCAGAAATCATCGCTATAGAAAAAATTTGCCCAAGCTGAAACAGAGACTTTTCGCTCCCTCGGTAAATTAAAAAAATGCAGTAAAAAATAGATTGTACACATACATAAAATATTTTTGCACAATTTTTCACTCGTAAACAGTAAAAAGCCAACAAGCAAATGACAGCTCAGAATAGCGGTGTTTGAATCTAGTATGGATTTGACAGCTGTTCCAAATTTAAACTCATTACCTACTGTGTTCAGTCGTCTTTAAAGTTAGGTTAGTAAATATATATGAACTTGGCCTACGAGTACCTATGTCTTAAGTCTATTTTTACGACAACCCTTGATCTACTCCAAGTAACCACTTCCGTCCGTAACCACTAAACTTAGGATACTGCTGCCCAACATTCTGTCTCTTTCATACTACACTGAATAGAGAGAGAGGGTAGATTGTTCCGTGACAAGGGCTCGCATGGACACGCTTTTACGAGACACGAAGGTAATAAATGTGTATATGAAGATTGAAACCCACATTCTTACGTTAGGAATTTGACATACATTTTTCTTGAAAAAGCTGCAGCGGTGCGATTTGACTTATTAGAAGGAATAGACACACAAAGCAGAATAAAAACGTTAAAAATGTGGGTTAGAATGACATTAGCGAACTTGCATTGATGATTATACAAACGATAAATGTTTCGTACGAAAAAGAGCTTACTGACGTAAGCATTCAGTATCAATCTCAGACACTGCACTACCAAAACCTTTTAAAGTTTATAGGCGGCTGTTAGCACTTAACGAAACGTCACCAAATAAGACTACTATGAAAAAGAGTCGCAACTGCAGCATTTTTATGGCGTTATTTTATCGGCGTCAGTTCTTTTATCCTATATCTATGTACAGATGCCATAAAATATGACGGAGCAGCGTACATACTCTACCATAAAATGGGGTGAGTTGGGACGAATTCGAACTTTAAACCTCGATAAAAGTTCGCCTCTCTTTATGCCAAACGTATAATTTTTCAACTGTGTTTGCGTACAATAAAGTTTTACTTCTAGGTATTTCTGGTATATAGTTGATATTTATATGTGGCACGTTAATTTATAGGTATAAAAAAGTAATCCCTAAATACTTTCAATGGATCGTCGTTTCTATAGTAGAAAAGTAGGAAAGCCATTGAAATATAAAAAATACCCCAATTTCAATCGGGACGAAGGTTTTAGGATCTCATCCACGTTGAATCCGGTCCTTAATAAAAATAATAAATGTAAGCGTAAGCGAATATCGCCGGCCCAAAAATGGGACATTGTGAGTGTGGTGTGTCGACAGAGTCACATCCCTAGTGGACAAAATGTTCAAGTTGATAATCAAGACCAAGTGCGGGTAGTTCGTAAAACCCGCGCGGCTAGAAGTTGTTGATGTCAACCCCAGCCAGTCTTTCTCCGGGACCACGGGGGCAATGTCGCCCGTGAAACGTCGGAGGTTAGTTTTCAATGTAATAATGTGAGAATCTATTTTAAAATTTATAGTCATGTTACTTCTTTAATAACTAGTTAAACATTTGAATGAACAATTGGTAAAAAAACATTAATTAAAAACGTTGGTTACATTGTGTTACGGAATTTAAGCAGGTTTGCAAGCATTACCTACAGTCCTACACCCTGAAAAGAATTATCAGTAAGTGTTTCTTTTTTGCTTTGTCAACAATTAAGTATAAAATGACAATTTATTTGAATGTATGAATGAATATATGAATGAATGTTTTATTTGGTTTATTTTGTTTTTTCTTTTTCACATTATCATTAAAAAATCTTGTGTGAGAGAGAGAGAGGGAAGAAATTAAACGCCAATTTTAAGGCGTTTAATTTCTTCTTGGGGCCTTACCATGACGTCTTAACTTAACGCGATTCAGTTTAGGACTTACACTGAGTCGCTACCATATGACTGAGCCTAAACTGAACCTAAACTAAATCGCGTTAAGACGTCATGGTGAGGCCCCTGGTACTGGACTAATAGCCAATACTTAGTAATTGATCTCCGTTTGTCACCCTTATGTTACAGAACCTAACAAATGACCCTACAATATTAGAAAAAGCCATTCCTCGTTAGTTTTTTCTTGAGTAGGGTCTAAATATATCCATGTCCAAGACCGGCCTAATTGGAATTCCAACTGGCTTCCCCAATAATATATACAGTCCCATCAGATTATACTAGCGGCCAAAGTGCTTAGAAATATCTAAACAACCACTTAAATGCCTTGAATAGAGACATGTCAATTTCGATTGTCTTTTGTTTTGTGTCTGTAACGACACATATTATCAACGCTAGATGGCGCCAGTATTGTATAATATTTCTAACTTTAGGCGACCCTAGCGTTTGTGCGGGGAGATACCGTGCGTCAATTGTTTTTGGGTAGTCTTCAAAACGGTTTTTTTCTTTTTCTATCAAAGATAAATATCTGTTAACTATTCATCATTAAACTTAAACGGCTAAAACTCACGTATTTTTATCACAAGATGTAGCGCTATATGGGATTTCAGGGTTTGTCGAATGGCTGAGGTCACCTTGTATACCCACGACTACGTCTCTGAGCGCAATGAGATGCGTCTGAGTGCACATTTCCCCATGTTCGAATTATTTCTACGGTAAGATGTCGCTTTGCCGTCTCCCTTCCCACGTGTTGGAAGTCTGTGTTGCTCGAAGGCAGAAACATAGGATATAACAGGAAGGAAAGTTGGTACAATTGCCTGAAAATAATATTTTTACGTGAAGTTTCTAGGAACTTTGCTCGTTGCTTGGATTGAGTTGGATTAAATTGTATCCTAAGTATTACTGTGTACCTATTTTGTTCCAAATATAAAGTTTGGTAGGGTAGGTTGACTGACACTAGAACGGGACGGAACGATCTGTCAGATTCTATAGAAATAATCACGTGATAGCTCGGAGCCCTCGGAGGTCATGTGACTTTTTCTATATAAACTGACGGATCGGCTCACGGTCACGTCTAGGCACTTTCTAGTGTAAGTCATCCTTAACCTAAGAAAGATACGGTTTTGCGAAACATTAAATTATAAAAGCCTGTGCAATTGTACAAGTCGAGTAACCCAGTGGTTAGGGCGTCTGCCGCGTAAGTCTTGCTCACCGGGGGCCTTGGTCACTTTTTCTGTAGTATATGACATCCCTTTCAATTTATATAACAGCCTGATTTTCTCAAATTGCTCTGATGGCATAACTATAGATAATATGCGAAAATGTAACAACATTTTCTTCTGGAAATAAGTCTAATTAGTAAAAAAGTAAAACATTACATCAAGTAAAATATTGTTCTTGTTTGTAAACATGACGTTTATGTTTTCTCTGTTAAAAACAAAACCAAAGAAAACTTATTCACGTAGAACCGTTAAATCTACAAAACTGTCGCGTTTACATTGTCTGCCTACTTTACATACGAATAATCTTTATTTGAGCATGCCTTGTTTATTTGGCTGATAATTTTGCCGCATAAGGTTTATTTGCGGTGTTTAAAGGCTTAGGCTGCGAGTTTTTTTATGGCGTAATGATTTTGTTCCTCTCCATCCCTTCTCTCCCCATTCATGACCCAACTACCCTCGCAATACCTTCAAAAAAGGGACAAGATGAAATGTCTCCTGTAAGTCCCAATTTAGTTAATTTGTTTAACGCTGGTTCTGGTATCATCTTTTAAGCCGCCATCTTGTTACGACCCGCCGCTCAGTCAACAGTGACCGCTCGGAGTGTTAAACACGTGTTATGTGCCAGTTTGTGAAGGTTAGCAATTTCTGACAAATTCATCGATTTGTAATCTTAACCCGTAATATTTGTAGAAACATTGTCTGTTGTTAATTTATCTATAAATCAATATAAAATCAGATGAAGTGTAGTTTTTATAACATTCCATACAGCTCAACATTTATTATTGTTATTAGCAATGTATTAAATAAAAGTTTTTTGTTGAATAATATGCATCTGTTTAGGTGGCGGGAGTATTGATTATTTTCTAATCCCGTTCCCGTCTTACCAGTCCCGTTTTACCAGTTGGGTACTGAACTCTAAAAAAGGTAACATCTGTCTCTGTAAACGCAGATCTCTGATAATTTATAGGAAATTTCATAACCGTTTATTTTTGTTTGCAAAACGCCCGTTGCGTGGCGCCTCTGTCAATGCGCGATATCGGTGATATATTTTTTTTTATACTACGACGGTGACAAACAAGCATACGGCCCGCCTGATGGTAACCGGTCACCGTAGTCTATGGACGCCTGCAACTCCAGGGGTGTTACATGCGCGTTGCCGACCCTTTAAAAAAAGGAGGATTCGCTGTGTTGACAGCTAAAGGGGCAAGCTTTGCTTTGGTCCCCAGCTGTCAACACAATGAATCCTCTTCGAGCTCTGGCGACCTTACTCACCAAGAGAAACAAAACACTATGAGTAGGGTCTAGTGTTATTAAACTGCGGTTTTCTGAAGGCCTAGTATAAAAATTGTACGACATTAACTCCTCGACCGCGTTAGCGTATCGGGAGTTCAAATTATGTTTGCCGTTTATTTAAATCATCCGGCAACTTTCATATTTTGACCCCTCGATACGCTAACGCGGTCGAGGAGTTAATGTCGTACAACTTTTATACTAGGCCTTCTGTTAGGTAGAGGTACTTCCCCGGATGGGCTCTACTCCAGATTTGAGCGAGACGACATTCGTTGTGCTGTGCTCTACCACACTAAACGATATGCATCCGCTGTGCCCATGCCCATACCTCTCTTAACAGATATGTAACGCCATTTAGATTTACTTATTCTTCCGTGGGGTTTTCAGTCAAAGACAATTTTTGATTTTCGTGGTAGCCCGCGACCTTCATACTGTAAGCTACCTTGCTACCTACGCTCTGTTTTATTCGCAAAGCACTTGACTAATAATTATATCTCACTATTAGCCTATTATATATCACGTAATTCATCCGTCTATCTTCAAGAGGTTTGACGTCATGACATTAAGATATAAATATACATAATCGTTGTGAGTAATATTATGAGTGTAAGTGGAAATATCTTAATGTGTGACAGTTTTAAGTAAAATGTACCATAATATTGTCTTCTGTTACCGCGATTGTTATTCATTGAAATTAAACACTTTAGAACGGATTAATCGCGTTTATTAACACGGATAAAAGAGGCAAAATGGGGTAGTTTTCTTGTCACTTCTTTCTGCCCCATAAGCCAGTTCGGGAAGCGGGAAGTTGTATGTATGTTAATCCTCACAGGGTTTTTTACAATTTATAATTTTTTTAATTTTAATTATAGAATGCCCTTCAGGCTATGTATTACTAGTTTTGTAAGCCCCCCTGGGCATTGTATACCAACCTTTTAATTATTTTTATATGTTTGTATGTAGGTAGTTGCACAAGTAACTTTTTTGATTGACGGGGAGAATTCGCATTCTCTCAGTCATCATCTTAACCCTGTGCTAACGAGTGCTGTAAAGGGCTCGAAACGTAGGGTCATGGTGTTAATAATCGCGATTAATCTGTTCTAAAGTGTATAATTTCAATAAAAGGTACCACTTTTGTCACGATAAGGCGTTAATGCACATAAATAATATTCGTTTAAAAATGAGCCGTGCCACCGAACAAGCGACAATGTGGTACCTTTTACTTTCAATCCGGAGGTCTCGGGTTCAAATCCTGCCGGCTCGTACAGTCACCTGCAATAGTATATGACGCTATGAAGGCCGCAAAAATATGTGACGCGCTCTTATGGCGGTACAAACAAGAATGTGTCAGATTATTTTGCAGCCTTCATAGAGTCCTATACTATTGCAGGTGACTGTACAAATGAGTTTTACTGAACTTTTGTACGAAATATCATTTGATTAACCAATCGCTTTTCAGTGAAGTAAAATATCGTGAGGAAACCGGACTACGGTTTAGTTTACTCTGTGTTGGAAGGTCAGATGGCAGTCGCTTTCGTAAAACTAGCGCCTACGTTAAATCTTGGGATAAGTTGCCAAAGGACCCCAGGGTTCATGAACCGTGGCATAGGCCGGGAAAACGCTAGAAAGAAGAAAATAATTTAGTAAAGTCCATTTTTTCATTCCAGAGACTAAAAATGGCAACCACAAAATGTCTAACGTAAAAATAATGATACCAGCTTCAAACAACTAGTCTGTCTTTTTTTATTGTTCTAAGATAGTCCGTCTTTGTTGAGCATTTTTAAATAATCGACAAAAATGTACATTTTTCTACTCGCCGACTTTAATCTGCCAATTACGAGTACATAGACAAAACTATAAGCTCATACTTTTCGATTTAGACAGTCCAACTCAACTATAATATTTCATTTCGATACGCTGTAGGCAACTATAATAGAACTTCATACAAATTTTATACTTATTTGCGATGCCGCCTGGGACTTTGCCGCCCGCGCGCCCCACGCCTGCGCCGACCGCGCCGGCCTGCCGGCCATCTTTTTGTGTTACATCCTTGTTAAGTCAATGAAATTGAATGATGAAATTGTTCCTCCATAGATGATGATGATGATAACTCGTAGAAAAAGTATTGTATACAATCGTAATATAATTAAGTTTTTCAATCTCGTACCTTACTTAGGCCACTTTTATACAATCGTGATATAATGAAGAGTTTTTCAGTCGAGTACCGTGTTTAGGCCACGAAGATTGCCGAGGATTAAATGTATCCCAAATATTCTCATGCACTTCTCACACATTACATACAAAAATATGTAAAGACGTAAACACATAGAAAATGATACGACTGCACTAACAAATCTTGCACACTTCCGTCTATTTTCTTGTACGTACTAGTCACATCACAGACCCGCGTTTACCCATTTAATTGTGCTTGTACTCTGGCAGAGGGTACGTACGTATACGAGACGCTGGATGCAGGTCGCTTCCAACTGGCACATATGAAGGTCCAAAAGAGAGGCCTATGTTCAGCAATGGACGTCTTATGGCTGATATCATGATGATGATATACCTTAATTCGAATGTTAATCTGAATCATAATTATATAATAAATTAGGTGTTAATCAATTATTTATTTATTATATGTTTAAAATCATTATTTATAATGTAACAAAAAGCGATAATTAACTAGTAATCCGCAACGCAGGCTTCGTAAGGCATGGCTACAGAAGACAATCAGCAACAGGCTTCGTCTCATACAAAACAATGATGAAATCCGCAACAGGCTTTGTCATTCTTATTCACTAATTAGTGACAGTTACAAGAACCGCCCCGAATCGTACCCGGCCCAAATGTGCCCATCACACTGGCGGCGTTAATATTGATAAATTGATATATTGACATGAATAATGCTAGTTATTAAGATTATAAATTGCTGTGCCCTGTCAGGGCCCATGTGCCACTGAATAGTATGTAAGACCAATGTATACCATGGATGCAATAAACTATGACTATGACTATGACTATGATGAAACGAAGCTCGGAAAACAAATACATATCCGAGAATAATGTTCCAAGAAATATTTTTCAAGCTAAATTTACTGTCCCCGGTGGCGACGAATTCTATGAAATGTCCCTCGAAACTTATACAAGTATATATTACATAGTTGCCATGGGGACCCCAGGCACCGTAAGCCCTGGTATACGTTGGGAAAATACTAGGAAAATATAGGTATTTATATAAAATGCTAGCAAATTAGTTACCGATATTTTAACAGATGATTGAGATGGTACATTTGATGGTATTTTTAAATAGACATTGAGAAATACAATACAATACAATACAATAACTCTTTATTGCACACCTTACAAAACATTACAGAAAAAATAATATAAATTAAAATAAAAACACACACAAAAAGTAGAGGTAAACAACAGGCGGTCTTATCGCTAACAAGCGATCTCTTCCAGACAACCTTAGGGTAGCGGAGTAAATAAAACAGGAAATAAAGAAACAGTACTTTCATATATTTTTAAGGTTCCGTTTCGTAGTCAACTAAGAACCCTAATAGTTTCGCCATGTCTGTCTGTACGTCCGTTTGCGACTTAGCTTAGTGCCCGTTAGTAGTAGAAAACTGTAATTTAGTATGAATATCCATTTCAATTATACCGGCAAAGTGGTAAAAAGTGAGTTTTTTTGGTACCTAAGTGAGGCATGTTTTTCTTCGTTACAACCCTAAATTGTGAGGTATCTTTGAATAGGTATTAGAAAAATAATAGGGGTTCGCTAAAATCAGTTTTTGATCAATTGAATATTTTCGGCAATAATCGCCCCGGAAGTAAAATTTAATAACCATCCCCCATCCCCTCTTACCTTTCGAGAAGCATTATGAAAGTACAGCTTTATAAAGACTTTAAAGGAAAATTATTTTAAACATGGTCAAGTAAGCAATTTTTATTTTTTACAAAAAGCCATATTTTCTTAGTAAAAGAGCATAATTATAATTGAGTCAGAGAGTGCTTCGAAGATACTCTTTTTTTACTAGTTATGATCATGGTATCTACTAAATACGCTTTAGGTTTGCTTATTGTGATGGACGGTTAACTACAGAACCCTACACTGAGCGTGGCGCGACATGCTCTTGGCCGGTTGTTTGGTTTTCATTTACCTAATTATAATTTCGTTTTCAAATAATCACCATGTGCATTATACTGTCAAATTAAATAACATGACATTGACAATCAAGTATTTGATTTATCGACGCGACGTTAGGTAAAAGCGGTACTAAAATCTGTCCAATGAGCTCCCATTTCTCCAGGGTGTTTTTACGTAAAAAATTGTTTTTCAGTTTTCACCAAAAAACGTCGTAAGACCTATAATATTTCATACTTAAATATACTCCAGGGACCGAGTATCATCTCAATAATTTGTCAAAATATCGGTAGCTAATTTGTTAGCACCAGCAAGCATGAATTGCTAACTTAAAGTTATTAGGAAAGTTAATTTAAAACAGTGGGTACAATTAAAAAATATTATTAATACAGTGTAAACAATTTCGCACCTTTTTTAACATACCTCTCAGAAAGAAAGGAAAAGTGGAAAACTTCATGACTTCGGGCGGCCCATCGCTCTTCCAACTGAGCTACCGAGAACACACCCGCGGCCCCGAATTTTCTCCACCACATCCCTCGACACCCAGACGTTTCTGTTCAAAAATAATACGTTCTAAATATGCTAAACATGTAAACATTTTTTAGATTTCCGCACGTGTATTCAATAAGTTAATTAAAGGTACGCTATTTCCAAAAAGGGTTTTGTTAAAACAGGCGTAGACGTTCAATAATAGGGTTGTGTGTAACCCTTCCGTAAGGCCGAACCTTTTATAAATGTTTACCGAATTCTGAATTGTGTGTTTATTTATTTTACCCTTAATGTGTCCTTATCAGAAACCCAACAAGTGTTTATCTTTACAATATAAGTACACAAGGGCCAATGTGTTGGCAAAACAAGAGAAATATATACAGGATGTATTTTGAACCCGTAGCCATTGTGCGAGGTGATTATTTAGGTCACATTGAACCACTGTTGCTATGGAGCCAACCCCGAAATAGAGAAAAAAATTCGTTTGTCTCATACAAATCATCGACATCTGAGTTGTCGAAATGTAAATAACAGCCAAATATTTTTTCGTGATTTCAGAACAGGGCCTATACCACGAAAATCGAACGATTGCGGATTTGTATCTCCATCTTTGTCGCACTTGCATATTGGTGTGACAAAGAGGTTTTCCCGTCAATGCCAATTTTCGATGTTCGTGGTAGGCCTGCTGGTTCTATTGCAGAAATTGGTCGGTATGTCCTTCACAACCACCTCGCTCAGTAGGTTTAAGGGGAAAAACACATTTTCCAACCTTTTTCCCCCGATTCCTTTAGCGTAACAGATATTTGAGATGTTGATCAAGTTGATAAGTTTTTTTTTAAGTCTTGGAAAACCATCACAATTGTAAAGCACGAATCAAATAATTTATTATTTGTTATAACTGTTTTGATTCGTGTTTTTTTTAAGTGTATCACAATATATATAAATCCCACCAAAACAATAAATGTGAAAAAGGAAGCCAAGTTCCATTTGAAAATATCGCTATTGTCGACTACGCCGACAAAAGATCTGATACCTAAATGGATGCCATGTTATATTCAGTAGATTTTATATAAGAGCCTGGGCAGAGAGTACCCTTTTGTACCATTTGGGGTCGAAACTCTTGGTCCATGGGGTCCCAGCGCACGTAAGTTTTTCGTAGAAATCGCGAAACGTCTGGTTGATGTTACTGGTGACCGAAGAGCTGATGGCTCGCACAACCTATCAGCATTGCGATACAACGAGGAAATGCTGCCAGCATCCTAGGTACAATTCCTCAAGGACCTATTTTAGATTTAAGGTAGGTAGAGGTAGGTCGTTAGTTAAGTTACACTGTATATATTTCGAAAATAAATGTTTTTTCGTAGATTTTGAGTAATATACGGATCAAAAGTGCCTCCCGATGGAGCTTGGCTGGACACGCTGCCGCGTGTCTAGATTAAATTGAAAGAGATGTCTCATATGCTACAGAAAAAGCGAATTGGTAGACCAATAAGTAGGTATGGAAACGTAATTGTGTAAAATTTACCCACAATTTATTTATTATTATTTTATTTTAATTATCGTTCAAAACGTGGAACCAAAAAATTGGCGCCGGCATGTGGTGCCCGATTTTAACTATTCAAAACAAGCACTCAAATTACAAACAAAATACATAGCAAAATTTCACTATGGTTTACGTTATACCTATGGTCTAAATAAGAGGAGTGTCTATAGTTGCCTGGTTAACCACATTTTAAAATGACTTTTCTTCGGTTTTATCAGTTTTATAAAGACATCAACATATTAGATGCTTGGAAAAGAATTTATATAAATTCTGTCTAGCAGCA
This sequence comes from Lathronympha strigana, assembly GCA_949128165.1. Classification (NCBI taxonomy): domain Eukaryota; kingdom Metazoa; phylum Arthropoda; class Insecta; order Lepidoptera; family Tortricidae; genus Lathronympha; species Lathronympha strigana. Next base: position 5,872,491 of record OX421926.1, on the reverse strand, counting down.
GGGCTCAATTTTTTGTCCGTGTCTTCATCCCCGTAGATTGCCAAAACTCGTCTCGCCCCGCCTTGCTTATTTCTTGTATTCCATTACTTAAAGCATCCATTTCATGTATTTAGGGGTAAATCCCGGGATAATAAATCTTTTGTGCTTTTTTCAGGTTATAATCATTTTAGATTCAATTCCATTTAGCTGTTTAGGGTTCCGTAGTCAACGGAACCCTTAAAGTTTTGCCGTGTCAGTCTATCCATCCGTCCGTCGGCGGTTGAGCTCAGTGACCTTTACATATACATATGAAACATGCCGACAAAGTGGTTAAATAAAAAGTCGAAAAACTTTTACTTTTAGGGTAGGTACATCCCATACACGCAAAGTGAAAGTTAAGTTAAGCCTAAAATGTGAGGTATCGTTGGATAGGTATAGGTATGTGAAAAAGAATCCTATTGGGTTACTAAAAATATTTTACAGTACATATGGTGCTACACTGCGGACCGACGAAAAGTTGGCGGAACTGGAGGAAGGATTGAGCAAGTTGCGTTGGGACGTCGTGGGATTGTCAGAAGTCCGAAGAGAGGGCGAGGACACGATAATCCTAAAGTCCGGCAACTTGCTCTATTTCCGGGAGGGCGACCAACAGTCCCAGGGAGGTGTCGGGTTCATCGTCCACAAGTCCCTCGTAAACAACGTGGTGAAGATCGAGAGTGTGTCGACTAGGGTGGCGTACCTTATACTCAGAGTATCCGAGAGGTACTCGTTGAAGGTCATACAGGTGTACGCGCCGACTTCGGCACACTCCGATGACGAGGTGGAGGCTATGTATGAGGATATTTCAAAAGCCATGCATAGCTCCAGAACCTACTTCACCGTTGTTATGGGGGACTTCAACGCGAAACTAGGCAAGAGAGATGGTGACGAGCTGAGAGTGGGGCAATTTGGGGTTGGACGTCGGAACCACCGGGGGCATCTACTGGCTGGTTTCTTGGAGAAAGAGGGACTCTACATGATGAACTCTTTCTTTAAGAAACGCGAGCACAGAAAATGGACCTGGATGAGTCCCGACGGTGCAACTAAAAACGAGATTGACTTCATCATGTCGACGAAGAGACATATATTCAATGATGTTTCTGTGATCAATATGGTCAAAACCGGAAGCGATCACCGTCTGGTAAGAGGCACATTGAATATATGTCCTAAGCTAGAACGCTCTCGACTGATGAAGTCTACGCTCCGTCCTGCACTCCAAACTCAAAACCCCGAGAGCTTTCAGCTGGAACTCCAAAACCGTTTCGATTGCCTAGGCGATGATGTGGACGAGTTCAACGACGGGTTTGTGGAAGCTGTCCATAGCGCTGGGTCTAAATTTTTTAAGGCCCAACGGACAAATAAGACCAAAAGGCTCTCAGACTCCACTCAGAGACTCTTCGATAAGAGGAGTAAAATGGTTCTACAATCTTCAGTTGACGCGACTTTATACCGGCGGCTCAACAAGCAGATCTCTAAGTCCCTCACCCGCGATATGCGCCAATTCAATACTAAGTGTATTGAAGAGGCCATTCAGCGAAATAAGGGCTCGTAAATAAGTTATCGCACTAGTGCGATAATGAGCACTTTATGTGCCTGCGTCTAAAATTCATAGGGCCATATGTACTGTAAAACTTCGTACGATCGTGCGAGTAGGTAATTCGCAACTCGTGTCGATTTAAAACACTCCCTTCGGTCGTGTTGCAAAAAAAATAATTCAACTATATATAGAAATTGACAGTTCGTCCCGTCCCGTCCGTTTTAACCGTTCCGTCCTAGTGTGAGTTATAATTAAAGCGTCCAAAAATGCTGTAACGGCAGTTTTGCGTCGGAAGTAACATTTCACGGCGAATAAAAGTGTAACCGAATTAGGGTTCCGCAGTTTGTTTGCTACTTTTGCCAGGGTTCCGTAGGCAAAAGTAGATATCCTCTACGTTTGACAAACGGGAAAAAGACAAATCTGCAGAAATTCACACCCATGTCAGCGTCATAAATATCAACACAACTTAACCTCCTGCCGCCCACCATACACCAAAAATTGCCAATGAATTTAGAATCTACTGCTTTGGTAATATAATACAATTTCAATTGTTTTAAAAATCGAAGGAAACAAAAGAATTGGAAATCTGTTCCAATTAGGATTATCGGTAGTCGATTTTCCGCTAGGGGCGCTAGTGGAACGTGGGTCCTGCGGGAACATTTCAAACGTCACTTTGACAATTCTCTCATACTAGGACTCTACGCATGAGTGGCGCCGCCTGGTGAGCGACAATACGGTAGCTCCCATTCAACAGAGATTAAACAGGAGGTTAAACATTATGCAATAAGGTCTTAATTGTGACGCTGACTGTACGTCGGATAGCAACCTGATATTTATTTAATTATTTAATCTTTCATCATATCAGCCTCATATGGCCTCATATAAGACGTCCACTGCTGAACATAGGCCTCCCCTTTTGACCTCCATATGTACCGGTTGGAAAAAAATAAATATAAAAATACAAACGTACAAAAGGCGGACTTAATGCTATAAGGCATTCTCTACCAGTCAACCTTCGGACACAGCAGATAATTTGTAGGCGGTGCAAGATCATATTATGGTTATTACAAAACAAATGAAGTACTACGAATACCCAATTCAAACAATTATACATAGGGTTGAATATAAATAATATATAGGTACTCGTATAATACATACACGTACATGTATTTTTTTAAATCCCATACATTCATACACATACATAAGAAATAAGATGAAACTTACAAAATAGAAACACTAACAATTTACTATTCTGCAAACAAAGTAGTCACTCAAGGATTTTTTAAATGCTTTGTTTGGACACTGTCTAATTTTAAGCCCTCCGCACATCGAAAAGCGGAGCGTCGGCGGGACGTCAGCGGCGCAGAATGCGCGCGCCAGCCGCGCGGGCGTTGCGCGGTCTGACACACACCGGCACCGCGGCAGGACCGCCGCGGTGCCGCCGCGTTGCCGCCGTGTTGCCGCCGCGGTGCCGCCGCGGTGCCGACGCGGTACCGCCGCGGTGCCGCCGCGGTGCCGCCGCGGTGCCGCCGCGGTGCATCAAAGGCCGCCGCCACTCTAACGCGGCGGACAGCGGAGTACAAAAATTGGTTAATTGACCAATTTCTTAACTATTTCATAAAGCTCTCTAACTTTTTTCATGTTTTTTTACTTAATTGCGTCAAAAAGTTAGAATGGGGATTTTTTCTTAACTTCCGGAGCGATATCTCCGAATATATTTACTTTATCAAAAAATATTTTTAGCAGAACCCCTATTCTTTTTTAAATACCTATCCAACGATACCTAACATTTGATTAGAGCTGAAACGAAAAAAAAATTTTGTTTACCCGAAAAATAAGTTTTTGGATTTTGTATTTTGCCACTGTTGGCGTGATTGATGTTTGTGTAAAATTTATACCAAATTACAGTTTTATATTTATAACGGTCACTGACCCAAGCCGCAGACAGACAGACAGACAAACAGACAGACATGGCGAAACTATAAGCTTCCCATTTGACTACGGAACCCTAAAACAACATTTCTAGTACTAACGGTCACTGAACAAAGCCACGGACGGACAAACAGAAAGACATGGCGAAACTACTGATCGGCCCCGCCGCTCCGCGCCTGCTTCGCTACCGCGCCGCGCCTGCTCCGCTACCGCGCCGCGCCTGCTCCGCTACCGCGCCGCCCCGTCACCGCGCTGTTGTGACTGGGCAGGCCGAAAGCGGCGCGGGCGCGGCGCGGTCGCGGCGCGAACGCGGCGCCGGTGTGAGTCACCGTATTTAAATCAGTGTTATACAACGCGCCGCTTACGTCCCGCCGACGCTCCGCCGTTTCGGTCTGCGGAGGGCTTTTAACTGGAATACTATTCCTAAGGCGAGCCTTGGACATCCATATAATGAATTGGACATGAAACCTGTGCGGTGTGGGCAGTGTGTGGATATAACACTCTGTATAAATACACGTAATAAATCTGACGGTAGATCCCATTAGGCTAAAGAAACAAAGATGAAATTTCCAATTATTTTAACTCATGGAACCCAAGTTTCCAACCAATTAGGACCCTTCGCGTAAAATGTTCGTATTATGAGAGGGAGTGCTCTTGGGGCGGGGTTCGGACATTAGAAATATGATTTTTGATTTTATAATCACATTATATGATCAGCAGGGCCCGTAATTTTCATGACGGTTTCCTCATAATGACGTATAAAACACACAGGATGTTTTAATACGAAATGAGTTAATGGCAGATAAAGTCTATCAACGTTCGATTCTAACGTCGAACGTAATAGTTTTGACACTATTCAATGACAGCATTATTCTTTCAAACGTAAAACCTAAAACATGATGTACGAAGCTTGACGTCATTTGTCTGTCATCGGCATGAAAATTACGGGCCCTGATGATCACTTGATCAGCTATAGGCATGGATAGGATATATAGGATGATTTCTAAAATGTCTTAAAACATCGATGCCGTACAAGTGTTCAACACTTTCGGTAAATGTCGCTACGCGTCTCCCTAAGGCGTGTAGCCAAATGAAGGAAATAGTGGGAATATTCGATGCGTCGATAGCTTAATTGGCAGAGCGATCTGACCGGTGTTCAAAGAGATCGTGGGTTCGAATCCTGCTCGACGCTGGGGATTTTTCAATTATTCTTTAAATTATTAAATTTCGTTCGCAAACGTCTCTGCTTAATACAAAATTAATTGAAGTATGTCGTGTGCGCCGCGGCGCCCTAGAGCTGCCCATGAAAATCCAATCAAAGATACTCGAGTTATCGTCGAACAATCATACATACAAACATGCATACAAATATACATAGGTACATACAAATGGATTGTCCAAGTAGACAGAGAACTTACTCGCTTCGCTCGCCCTTTCCATTATTTCAATCTATGAACAAGTTAATATTTTAACAGAACCCATTTAAAACCATCTGGATTCACGCCCAAATTCGGGCCTATGTCGTAAAAAGCTTTTGTTATGACGGAACCCCTGTATATGGAAGAGTGCCTTTAAATAAAATACGTTATGACGGATAAAAACATTCGATTTAGTGCACGAATTTCACGTTAGATGTCGCTGTTCCGCGTAGTAAAAATCTTGAATCGCGCTGTTAAGATTTTTCTCAAGTTGATGACCCCAAATTGTTACATTTGTTTTAGTGTGTGAATTTCACGTAGGAATAGGTCTATGGAATAGGTGTTGATTCGTATATTTCGTATAGCTGATAGCCTGTATCATGTTATTAAGGTTTTGCTTAGACCTTACGCTCTATTGAACTAGCGAGCGAAGCGAATTAGGTCTCCCAATTTACCTGGTCAGTCCGTCGTTGGTATGTATGTATATTTGTATTTATGTTTGTATGTATGCTTGTATTTGTTTGTATGTATGTTTGTATCGTCATTTCGGTGAAGGACTTGTCGATATATAGGGGTCGCGAGTTCACGTTCGGGACGAACCACTAGTTAATAAGTGTACGAATTTTATGTCAGATGGCGCTGATCTGAGTAACAAAATTCCTGAATCGCACTGTTGAGATTTCTTTTAAGATAATGGCACCAAGCTAATACAATTAGGATCAGAAACATGTAGTTAATAAATAGTAATATTTACGAAACAAGAAATATAAGTAGTTTTAAGTCTAGAATTGGCAACTTTAATGTCTTGATATTATTTTTGGGTCTGTATTAATTAACTTGAAAGAGATGTACTTGTATACTACAGATGAAAATTAATAATTTATATATAGTAGTATGACTACTTATAAACATGAATCAAAACATTTATTATACTTAAATAAAATATGATTGAATTCATGCTTTCCAATTGTAACTTGATATTTTTTCTAAGCATTTTCTACATTTCCGTCACGTACGGGTATTCGATGAGTCAATTAAAGGTTTTCCTTGTCCTTAAATACTATTAGAAACGAGTTCGGTAAAAGGAAAAGGAATCTTGTATTTGAACTGGGGGTGGACTCTAATGGACATTTTGTCTAAAAATGTAGTAAGGAACTTAAAAAACTAGTGGTAAGTCTCGAACTTGAGTTCGCGACCTCTTTGTCTCGGCAACCCCTTAACCGATTTAGTTCATATTCGATACTTGGACGATCTCACGATACTTGGAGTTATCATCGAACAAACATACATATGAATTGAGACTTGGATAGATTTTCCAAATATGTTGCTTAGGAGAACTCGCTCGCTCGCTCGGTCGATAATAGGTAACTAGTGGTTCGCCTCGAACTTGAACTCGCTACCCGTAAACCTCGGCCAGCCTTTAACAGATTTGACTGATATTAGAAATATAAATCATTTATTCTCGAAATATATACAGTAAGTGTAAATTACCTACTCGTAACTACCTACCTCTACCTACCTTAAATCTAAAATAGGTCCTTGAGGCATTGTACCTAGGATGCTGGCGGCATTTCCTCGTTGTATCGCAATGCTGATACGTTGTGCGAGGAAGCCACCAGCTCTTCGGTCACCAGTAACATCAACCAGACGTTTCGCGATTTCTACGAAAAATTTGCGTGCGCTGGGACCCCATGGACCAAGAGTTTCGACCCCGAATGGTACAAAAAGGTACTCTCTGCCCAGGCTCTTATATTTTCATTCATTCGTTGGAGATGGGACGGCGCCAGCGTGTCTACACAGGTAGCATCCCACACTAGCATCCGTCCCAAACTCCAAGGAACCAAGGACACCCCATCAGGTCTCTTGCCATCATCCCTGAAAATGCCAGTCGGCTCAAGGAGAGCAGGCACGTTGATGGTGGCAAGAGACCGACGGATTATGTCATTAAGAGATGCATGTCTCGAAAAACGGCCTGCACTTTTTTTACAACACAATCCATGGTGTCCCAGTCGGTCCACGTCTGTGCCACAAGGACATGAGTGTGGCGCACACACCGAAACCCCCAGTCGCAAACCAGTCGCCAGTCTAAGGGAGGCCGGATCCAAGAAAGTACCAGTATTGGGCGAAGGATGGGCATGAAGCCAGTAACCAGCTTCCCGGGATCCGACCGCCAAAAGCCTCGCGCGATCTGGACCTGTTGAGTTATTTAAAAGAGTATTGTAAGTTAAATCGCAGTAAACATTATCCCAACTCCTTTGTGAATTTGGGTTGTCTGGAAAGTCTTTGCCCGGGCAGGCAATTTTAAAAGCATTTTTAGCATCCTCAAAGCTTGCGATCTCATAGTTTGTGGGCAAAGCCCTTAAAATATTTCCTATGAGACCGGCTGTGCTATGAGTGGATGCTAAAAAGGCTGGGGATGCCACACTGGAAATTTTGCGAATTCCTAAACCCCCGAACCGAATAGGGAGGGACGCCTGAGACCAGGAAGGCTCATTGAGCTGAATGTTTAGAATCATCTCTAAACTAATTTTAATCAAATCATCTGTGGGTGATAGTAAATTTACATATTTCCAAAAAGGACAGCATCGGAGCACATATGTAAATTTAGGGACAAAAAGACAGAATTTAAGAATCACAAGAGCATAATGAGGGCTAATTTCGAGTAAACGATTCGTGTGACTTTTGAATTTTGATATCGAGTTAGAAATATAGTCGGGAAAAGATTCTTCAAATATAGGGGAGCCTAAGAGGCAAAGAGAACGTTTGTCTACTAACTTGATATTAGGAGCCAGATCGTCAAATTTGTGTTTTAAATCGGCAAAAATACAAGATGAATTTTGAATGAAGAGTTTGCATTTTGCAAAATTCAGTTCTAAACCAATATTTTTGAAACTACTCTTAATGAGAGACAAGTCAGAGAGCACAGTATTTACGTTGCCTCCTAGGGTCCCGTCATCTAGGTACCAGACATTGAATTTTGATTTCAATTTTTGGATGATTGGATTTATAGCCAAACTAAAAATTGCTGGGCCGAGAGGGTCACCCTGCTGACATCCAACCTCAGAAGATAATTCATTTGACTTGTACATTAATTTAGAAGAGTCCGAATAGCAAAAGAAAAGGTAATTGTACAGTTCAGGAATTTTGTCCCTAATTTCTGTCAGCAAAGTGTCCCTATTAACCGAGTTGAAAGCATTTTTAACGTCAATTTTGACTACAATTTCGCAATCATCAGAGGAAAGGTAGGTCCTTAGGGCATGGACGGCTGCCTCGCACCCACCTTTCGTGCCAAAACCCAGCTGTACAGGTTCAAAAAGGCCCTGCAATTTTGATCGAATGTGTCTTACTGCAATTTTGGAAGCAAGACGTCTTATTGTAGACCCCACCGCAATGGGTCTCACCCCTCCGTCCTTTTTGGTAAGGGCAATCAGGTTTGCGCCGTATAAAATTGGGACAATTTCAGTATTAATTTTGCCTGAAAACATAAAATTTATTAATTTAGTAAGGGAAGAGACAAGCTGCTCACCTGCATCGCCCACGGAATGGGAAATAAGGTCTTTTAAATGTTGGGGTGAGATCTCATCCAAGCCGGCCGCCGAACCGGTTTTGAATGAAAGTATGGCGTCAATAACGTCTTTGCCTTCAATTTGGAGGCAGGCCTGGTCTACTGCAGGTGGGGCTATCAAATGAGGTACTGAAGGAGCCAGGGGATGTTTTGAAAGTAAGGCCGAAAGGGTATCTGGACTATCTGGCGATAGCACGTCACTTGAAAAGAGAAGGCGAGCGGCACCTTTGAGATCGCCTTCGCTAATTTTATTTTCAATTACTTTGGTTCTATTAAAGGTAGATGAGGCACACCTTTTAGAAGGAGAAATGTGTGGAATGGTGTTCAAAACGCAATTGTTTTTAATTTTCTGTGTCAAAGAAAGTGCCTCATCCTTTTTGGCATGCAGGGTATTGTAAGAAAAAATGAAAAGATTGTGCCAATCATTAATTTGATTCTTTTCCACACATTTCATAACTAGGCCTGAAAGGTGGTTAGCGACTGTGATCCTTGCGCCTCGCGGAACTCTTTTAACAACGGGCACGTTATTTTTAAGTTCGCTGAGGTATACATGGAAAGGGATAGAATTTGGTTGATCAGAAAGGGAATTGGTTAAAAGGGATGGGGCTAAATTTAGACCAGCGTCATTTTGGCTGATGCAGAGACGGTGTTTTTTAGAAATATGAATGTTTAAACCGCGCCGCGTTGTAAAAGAGCTCCTGCATAGAATACAATTAAAATTTAGTTGTATCGTGCCATCGCCTTGGGTTGCGGCGTGCATGCTCTTACCTTAACACAGAACACTACACACATAAACACAACAAAAACACAAAATGCTTAAACACAAAATAACAAAAATAATAATATTTATAGTTCGTAATATTTTGAGTTGACGTCGTCCGTCAGAGCGACATGGCGTTGCCGAACAAGGCCGCAACGTCTGAAACAAAAAGATATGTTATTATTTGTTCAGTGTTGGGCCTGCCCACACTATTGCACAGTAATTTGATGTTTTTTGTTTAAAAGAAAGCGGTTTTAGGCATCTAGAGCCATGTATAAATTGAAAAAATAGCCAAAAATATCGCTGTGCAAAGTGACAGACAGAAGGTTGACAGTTTTTTTCAAATTTTTTTTTCAAGAAATTGCAAATTCTATTTATTTTACCTAACCACCTGTCAAATTTTACAACGATCCCATTAACAGTACACGAGTTATCGTCGAACAAACAGACAAACTCGTACATACTCATACATAAACATACATACATACATCTCTACCGTCGTTTGTACATACAACGTGGGTGGGGATGCTTCGGGGGTATTTACCCAATTTATCCAAATTAATATCGGGTATTTACCGGGTAAATTCCCGTACTTGGATATTTACCCGGATAGTTACCTATCTCTAAACGACGGAGAGTCAAAATATTTGGGGCTGGGATTAGATTTCGATAAAGGTGTCATGTTATTCTTTAGGAGCAGCCCGTATTACATTTCCGAGCCGTGACCAGGATTAGCCAACGAACCCTGGTAAAAAACACTTAACTCCAGGTTAGTTGCTTAAACCTTGGATAGTGTAAGGGACCCTAAGTGCCAGTTTCACGATCCAGGGTTTACCTTAACCCAGATTTAAGCGACTTTTCGAACGAGCAAGCGAAGCGAGTAAACTTACTTTTTGTGTCACATACAAAACGATAAATGCTAAAATATACTCGAATCTTAACAGAAATGCAATTGTTTTTGTATTTGCGGAAATGAATTTACATTAATGCTTCAATAATAATATGAAAAAGTTCCCGAAATATCCTAAAAATGTGCAAAATCTTTATGAAAATGTGCTTAAGTTGTGTGCTTCGCATGAGTTGTATTAGAATCAAATACAACTCATGGTAAGCACAACTGTGTGCATAGCCAAGATGCCAGTCGCTAGCGCTCAATCGCGAACGAAACGCAACTGTCATTGTCGCACTAATAAGTTAGAGTGACAGAGAGAGATAACTACGATACGCTTCTAAGTGGGACGACTGGCGTCTTGACTACGCACGCTGCATGCTGATTTACGAATAGGATTTCTCTGTAAAGTGTTTTAAACCTGTTAACTACTGCAATCCCAAGGAACTTTCAAGAAAGTTTCATTTACCTACTCATTACTTAAGGCAAAGTTACAGAAAATCGCATTAAAGCGCCCCAGAGGCTAGTAAAGTAGGACGCAGCTCAAAGCTGTTTGTTTATTTTTTTATTTTGTGCACGCTAAAGTGTCTTTACTTTGACACTCGAGTCGTTTTATAATGACTGAGTTGAATTATTAAGAGGCACAGTGGATAAATTGTTATCATTCATACGTCAAGATCTCAGTATTGGTAACAACTAGGTACTATAGCGTTCAAAATTGCATAGGCAGTTTATGAATCAATTCATTCATAAACTGTCCATGCAATTCTGAACGCGTGTGTACCTGATTTCACATACTTACATAAAACTTCACGTCGTAAACTTCACGACTTACGTAAAGGTGAAAACATTATTTTTCACAAAAGTTTCGATACTTTTATTTTTTAAACATAGGTCCTTTTTTACATGTTTTTGGTCAGAACGTCGAAACCCTTGAGCTTATAAACATGATTCTTAGTTAAATAGTTAAGTAAAAACTATACTTAAATCTGTTAAAAGCTTTTATCTACAAAAACTAAACTACAATTAGGTAGTTGTAAACAGCAACAGATAAAGTCACCAAGGCCTCAGTGCTGGGCTCAGTGGCCAGCCCTTAGCACTGGGGGCCTTCGTCACTTTTTAAGTAGTATGACATATACCTATATGCCGCCAGCATCCTACGTACAATGCCTCAAGGACCTATTTTAGATTTAAGGTAGGTAGAGGTAGGTAGTTAGGTAACTTACACTTACTGTATATATTTCGAAATTAAATGTTTTATTATTTTGTATATGACATCTCTTATAACTTTCACACTTTCAGAATGTGAAAAAAAATAATCCTTTTCATACTAATTGTAAGGGACAGCATTTTTTTTTATTTTTTCGGCTTTTCTAGCAAGATTTTTTTTTGGTTTCATACAAACGTTTGATCCTAGATACCAATCATGATAATTTCTATAGAAATTGACGGATCGTCCCGTTCCGCCCCGCCCCGTCCCGTCCCGTTCTAGTGTGAGTCATCATTTAATGTTTGGCCATCCTGAGTCAAATAGAAAAAAAAACTTGTATTTTTATTACGTTGACGTAGAACTCTCAAGGGACTATGCGGGCCCCAATCAGGCCTTTTCGCGGACGCGTAAAATGCGTTTTTACGCCCGGGTAGCCTAGGGGTAGAATAGTAGGGACCTCTAAAGGCTTTTGTACTCATATGAGTGGATAAGCAATATGTTTTGTCAGTGATAGTGTTAGCTTTAAGGGACTCACGTTAGGTGGGGTCAGGACGGGCCGGGACATCGGGCCGTAATCGATGTGTAAATTTTTATAAAAATTATGTGCAGGCAGATATAGAGATGGGCAATTTTTTTTCAAAGGTTTCCTCTGCACTTTATTTGATTTGGAAAATTTTATGTGAGTTCTTTTATGGGCCTCCAGCTTCGTACCCTGCCTACGAAGCTGGACGTACGAACTACGAAGGAGGAGGAGAGACTAGGCTAGGAGGGTCTTTAAATTTTGATATTAAACATACCAAAGAGCTGGTGGCTTCCTCCCACAACGTATCAGCATTGCGGTACAACGAGGAAATGCCGCCAATATCCTAGGTACAATGCCTCAAGGACCTATTTTAGATTTAAGGTAGGTAGAGCTAGGTAGTTAGGTAAGTTACACTTACTGTATATATTACGAAAATAAATGTTTTATAACATCTAAATAAAATGTTTTTCTTTTAAGATTGTTAGGTTGTTTACAAAAACATTTCACATAATGTCCATTAGAGACCCGCTGTTCAAAACAAATACAATAAAATTTTCCTGTTCTAACTCGTAACAATGTTTAAGTACCCGGAAAAACCGGAAAAACCTTTGATTGACCCGTTGTATACACGTACGTGACGAAAATATAGAAAATGTTATTTAGAAGCGTCCGTAAGAGCGTGCGACTTTCAATCCGAAGGTCACGGGTTCATACCCCGACTTGTACCAATGAGTTTTTCAGAACTTATGTACGAAATATCATTCGATATTTATCAATCGCTTTTATGTGGAGGAAAACATCGTGAGGAAACCGCGCTGATCCCAATAAGGGCTAGTTTACCCTGTGGGTTGGAAGGTCTCGCAGCCGCTTTCGTAAAACTAGCGCCTACGCCAAATGTTGGGATTTGTTGCCAAAGCGAATCCTAGACTACTTGAGCCGTGGCATAGGCTGGGAAAACGTTAGAAAGATGAAGTTGAGTTAATTCAGAAGGGCTGTATAATAATCTCTTGATTAGGCTGCATTTTACGAGAGATGTGCTAGGATGCTTAGTGAGGTATGTGTTTGTTAAAAACGAATAAAATAAAAATAACATTACGAACACTGCTAAACGATGCTCCTATGGATTTTCATACAACATATAAGCACTGTTGATTTTTTTAAATTTATTGGGCATACGACATCTTCCACATTCTGTCACCTCGCAGGGTGTCAGACATAACATAATCCTGTATTATTTAGTACCTACGTGTTTTTAGGGTTAATAGTTTTTAGTATACTTACGTATCGGGTCACTCGCGTCAATAAAGTCGAAAATAGCTCGACATGTTTCGGTACAGTCGGCGTCCCATAATCATGAGTGAGAAGCGCTCGCGGCGATTGCTCTGCGCACACTGCGCGCGATAGCTCGCTGAGTCTGGCGTGAGTAACCCGATATAAGTATATTAATATGTCTTATAGGAGTTTTCTATTTAATAGTTTTTTTTTCTTTTCAGGTAAGAATTAACATGGAGCTGGTTTATTGACGCGGATTTCGTGAAGAACCACAATAGCTACCAGCTAAACGTGGTACGGTAAACGTTTAACGTACTGTAAAGGATGATTCATGCTAGCCCGGGACGGGTCGGGCCATGCCAGATGTGTCAATTTATATAGAACTCGTCACGTGACCTCCGAGGGCTCCGACCTATTAAGGCCCTTAAGGCGGTGATTATGTACTACGTGTCAGAAATGTCCTGATAAAAATCCTGACATCATCTTAACAGTCCTGACATTTTTTGTAACATTTTGCGTATAACACTGCTTTTGCCCGCGGCTTCGCTTGCGTTTGTAAGAGACAAAAAGTAGCCTATGTCACTCTCCAAGTCTCCATCCTTTCAACTATCTCCACTTTCAAAATCACGTTAATTCGTCGATCTGTTTTGCCGTTCTCATTTAAATAATATTAGTATGGATTATGAACATAGAATGGGTCTATCGCGAATATAGTTAATTTAACTTAATAGACGTTTTGTTTTGACACAGTTTCACTAGAAATGTTCACGTACCTGGCGGGAAGTCACTTTAAACGCGTGTAACAGTGTCGAAACGTCGGTATTTAAGTAAATTAACTACATTCGCGATAGACCCGTCTATGTTCATAATATTTCACGTAGCTTGAATTACGCGCCGTGTGAGCTTTGCAATAAACGATTCATTTTCTGAAAGAAAGAAAATGTGGAACAACTCATGACCTCGGGCAATACCTGATTTTTTGAATATGTTGAGACACCCTTAAATTATTTTTTTAATAATGCTATAAAAGTCCATATTAATCACATATTCATTTCGATTTAAATTTTCTCAATGACTGGAGTTTTGCGTTTATGGTCACGTTTACAATTAACGAGCATTTTCGTCATATTAGTTATGTGTAAAAAATATAACATTTATTTTCGAAATATATACAGTAAGTGTAACTTACCTACCCAATTAGCAAAATTTGATCTTTGAAGTATCCTAAGACCGTGTTTTCGATATTCTTAGTGTACACTTGTATACGTTGGTAAGTGTCGAATTGGGCGCAGTTTATAAGAGCGATTGCTCTTACTGTTATTGTAGTACGGTCTTAAGAAGATCAATTTTAATCTTACAGTACTCTTTCAATTGCTGTTTTAAATCCAAATAGCCTTACAAGTATCTTACACTAGCTTTTTGTGTAGCCTCAGTAGTGCCGCATTAAGAGCGTATCGCCTTATTTGCCTCTTTGTGATACTAGTGTAAGAGTATATCATGTCGTCGAAAATTTTAAGAAATCTTGTTGTGTGTTGTGGTAAAAAAACGTTTTAAAAATGAATATTATTTTTGTGCTACCTTTTTGTGTACCTCTACTTACCTTAAATCTAAAATAGGTCCTTGAGGCATTGTACCTACCTAGGATGCTGGCGGCATTTCCTCGTTGTATCGCAATGCTGTTATATTATCTTTGTTTCCGTAATTAATGAATTGTAATACTACACATGACCTAGTTGCGTCATATTGTCATGACAAGCATTATTATATGCTGCGTCATCACATTATCAGAGACATAAATAGTACATTTAAGCTGACATTGATGTGACATAAAGGTGTGACTACATGTGTAGCATTAATATTTAAATATTACACGATGACATCACCTTTCATTGCAATAAAATGGGGAACAAATGTTTTTTCTTTAGCTAGAAGCCGTACTAGGCGGTAACTTTATCATATTAATATGAATTAAACAACGTAGAAGTAGAACATTTATTTTCAAAATATATACAGTAAGTGTAACTTACCTAGCTACCTACCTCTATCTACCTTAAATCTAAAATAGGTCCTTGAGGCATTGTACCTAGGATGCTGGCGGCATTCCCTCGTTGTAACGCAATGCTAAACGGTTGTGCGAGGAAGCCACCAGCTCTTCGATCACCAGTAACATAATCAGAGGTTTCGCGATTTCTACGAAAAACTTGCGTGCGCTGGGACCCCATGGACCAAGAGTCTCGACCCCGAATGGTACAAAAAGGTACTCTCAGCCCAGGCTCCTATATTTATTACTTTTTAAAATTACGGCGCTTGTAGCCGCTCCGCCCGCTTTTACATTTGTTCGTTGGAGATGGAACGGTGCCAGCGTGTCTACGCAGGTATTAGCATCCCACACTAGCATCCGTCCCAAACACCAAGAAACCAAGGACACCCCATCGGGTCTCTTGCCATCAACCCTGAAAATGCCATTCGGCTCAAGGAGAGCAGGCAGTGACGGTGGCAAGAGACCGACGGATTATATATATGTCATTAAGAGACGCATGTCTCGAAAAACGGTCTGCACTTTTTTACAACACAACGTTTAAAAGCATGTTTTTCACTTTTAATTTTTTTATTTAAAAAAAGAAGGAAACTTATATTTATCCCAGATATTCCGTAGGGGTATACCTACGGCATTTCTTATAGTGATATTATAGTTCAAAATGTTACGCAGGTAAGGAGACGGAATAATGTAAATAAAAAAAACATAAGTTTTCTACGTCTAAAACAGGGTGGTTTTCCATTGTGAAAGACCATAGTAATGGAGTGCTCCTAAATTTTAAACTTCGACAAAATAAGCTCCACCCTAAATACCCAAACCGCCAGGGCTGTCCAAAACGTAATTCCGTAAGAGCGTTGAAATCTAATTATTACCCAAAACATCCCTCAAACCTGCACGGGAAAACCGACCTTATAGTTAACAGTTTATATTATCTAACTGGTGAAAACCGCGTAAATAACTGTGAATTAACAATAAATGTGGTATAGGGTGAGGATAGAGTGGATTTTATCTGCGAGCTTTATTGGGCAATTTAGCGTTTTTATAAGCTTTTTACGATCGTTGAAATTGCTTAATTTTGTTAAATTTTGCAATGATGGAGCTGCAAAATATCGTAAGTCTTAAAGGCTTGTTATGAAGCTTCTTTATGAGAATGAGTAAGTAAGTAAGCACTGGTATACTGAAGGGTTAAACTGAAGTTGGCAATAACACTTGAAGCACTGGTATGTGTCGCATTCGATAAACTAACGTGATGATCGCGTTTTCGTTAAGTCATAACTTCTATGGAATTCAGAACAGCGCACCAAGCGGGACGTTTTGGAAACTTTTATATCCAATATAAATTAAGAATGCGAACGTGATCGTCAGGTTAGTTTAACGATTGCGACTTATTCTAGAGCTTCTGTTATCGATTTTGTACGGAAACATTTTGAACTATCGAATTTGGTCTGCGACATACTTTATCTATTCATGTATAAATAATTACACTAAGATACATTTGACCCATCCCGCTGCTTTATTTTACCAATTAAATATTATATTTAAACGGCCTGTTGGCAGTGACCTACGAAGCAGCAGGTCCGGGGTTCGAATCATGGTCAAGGCATTTATTTGTGTGTGATCATTAATATTTGTTCGCTGATTTGTGTAAGATTGTCCCAGCATATTTATTTATTTATATTAGTTTTGTGTCTTTTATCAGTATACACACCCATACGTCCGCTCCACTATCCGCTCCGCTACCCGCTCCCGCTCCGCCCATCACCTACAACCACTTGATCCCTATATAAATAAATAACTTAGTCCGGTCACACAAACAGCTTTGTTCTGCCAGTTATATTTGCGTTTGAAATCTGGATCCAATTTTAATTAAGCCCCGATTCAAGTCAAAACAGCTCAAGCGACAGGTTAAGATATACGTGATTGTACATGGTTGTACCAAAACATTATATAGTAGAGCAGTGAAAACCGTAACTAATTAGTACCTAGTCCTACCCAATTTATATAGAGTTTTTCACTCTTTTAATACGTAGTCATATAAGTGATGGTAAGCACACAGATATGCGCTGACACCATTGAATATGAAAATGAAATAAACACAAAGCAGTCGCTAACGAAACACAACTGGAGGCCTAGTATAAAAGTTGTACGACATTAACTCCTCGACCGCGTTAGCGTATCGAGGGGTCAAAATATGAAAGTTGTCGGATGATTTAAATAAACGGCAAACATAATTTGAACTCCCGATACGCTAACGCGGTCGAGGAGTTAATGTCGTACAATTTTTATACTAGGCCTTCAGTCATTGTCACACTAATAAGGAAGAGTGATAGAGAGAGGTAGCTACGATACGTTATTAAGCGTGAGCGATTGGCATCTTGGCTACGCACGCAGAACAGAAACGTCAAAAAATGTAGGCCTGAATGACATCAAACAATGTCGTATTGAAGATGATAAAAATTAGTGTGTTTCGTACGAAAATAGCTTACTGACGTAAGCAATAAGTGTCAAATTGATACACAGAACTACCAACACTGTTAAATTTTACAGTTTGTTGGCACCTAACGAAACGTCACGTTCCAAGCACAACTATTTACGAAAAAGCAATTGCTGTACTATTTTTTTCGGCTGATTGGATACGTAATAATTACTATTTAAAACGAGATATTTACCATGTACATTTGTTTTAATGAGCTGACAAATCACTGGATTGAGTTGCATAACCCTCAGATACTCTCGACAGAAAAGCATTACATACCTAGGATGGTTAAAGAAGCTATAGAAATCCTAAAATACAAAAATTTCAACCGAGAGGACGGGTTTCAACTGTCGAGGGTCTGGCATCCAGTGATTCGGAAATTCAAAAATCCAAAAGTTATTGGTTCGGTAAGAAATGCACCAGTCGATACTGTAAGTGTCGTGTGTCGTGAACGTGATCGAGTTCTAAGTGAGAAAGTAGACGCTAGTAGCGGTAGTGACACCGCGCAAATTAAACGAACCCGTAAGCGGGTAGATCGCTACGGGGTGTGGGTAGACCACAAATAAAATAAAAACTCGCAGCAAATCAGTTACACCGTGAACATGGCACTTGTAACAGTGCCGAAATATCGGGAGCTCATTAAAACAAATGTACATGGTAAATATCTCGTTTTAAATAGTAATTATAGTGTAAATGACCATGTTAGCTTAAAAATCTTATATTGATTGGATACGTACTTACCGCGATTCAGTTTAGGTTCATTTTAGGCTCAGTTGTATGGAGGCGACTTTAGGTCACCGAATGATTCGCGTTAAGACGTCATGGTAAGGCCCCAGTTCATTTATTCTATATCTATGGCTGACACTCAATGCGTTGAAAGACAAACCAAACCAAACCCAACCCAAACCAAACCAAAGACAACTTTTATATTGGTGTAAGTGACATAACTGAAAAAAAAGGGTTATTTTTTTAAAGCAGATACTGAATTTCGCTCGAGTTCATGAGTTTTTCCATTTTTCACACTATTTTAAACTCATTTTCGGGGGTCCGTGCCTCAATCCATCCTTTGTGCGGAACCCTCGGTGGGCGAGCCCATCTCGCACTTGGCCGGTTTTTTGTGTGAAATGTTAAAACACAAAGATATTAATCACGATAAACGATGACTCTCTAGAACGGGTCGGGACGGACCGGGCCGGGCCGGTCTGTCAGTTTCTATAGAAAACGTCACTGCCCACACATCCCCCCCCCTCCCCCCATGCGACAGCGCCAGTAGGTATATAATATTTCTAATCGTAGGCAACCCTAGCATTGTGTGTAGGCGGGCCGAGCTTCAATTGTTTTTTGCGTACTGTTCAAAACGTTTTGTATTCGCTTTTTCTATGAAAGATAAATATTTGTTCTTATATTACTAGATTTTGCCCGCGGCTTCGCTCGCGTTAGAAATAGACTAAAAGTAGCATACGTCACTCTCCATCCCTTCAACTATCTCCACTTAAAAAATCACGTCAATTCGTCGCTCCGTTTTGCCGTGAAAGACGGACAAAGAAACAGACACACACTTTCCCATAAATTTATAATATTAGTATGGATCTGCGGTAATAGAGGCAAACAATAGTTTATCCTCTGCACTAAACCCAAGATTAACTGGCATCAGAAGTGGGATCAGCCAGTTCTGACAGTTATAATTACGTACACAAAATGGCCGCGATTATTTTCCGTCACTATAGCTGTGCTATTCTAACATGTAAGTGCGAGAGTGATGCATGATACCGTAGATGGTACAATGGCAACCACATATGTAAGGATTACCACGATGTATTGTATGGAGTTGTCTGCTGACGTTGTTTGATCTATGTGTGGAATATATGCATTGGGAAAAGGGTAATCAGATGAATGTATGAATTAAGACGCTGACAACAGTCAAGTCAACGCGCACGTATTTGTATCTGAATAGGTAAACGAGATTGGTAGTTCACCTTCTCATAAAACGTATGTATTAGAAGAGCCGTGGATTATTTGTGAATTGTGACTGGTTGGCGGTTTAGGTATGACTGATACGATATGTAATGAAATTGTCATTTTAATAGCAGACACTTAAAGGATGACCCACACTACAACAGGACGGGACGGGACGGGACGGGGCGGGACGAGAAAATCTGTCAATTTCCAAATAAAGCGTCACGTGACATCCGAGGGCTCCGAACTATCACGTGATTCTTTCTATAGAAATTGACAGATTTGCCCGTCCCGGCCCGCCCCGTACTAGTGTGAGTCATCCTTTAGTCAAAGATTTAAAGACAAAGAAGTATTAACTGATAAATTTTAAACCACTCTTTGCATTGACTTATTAAATGAAATAGACATAAATAAAACAAAAACCGCCAAAAGATGTGTGTCAGTGACATTTGCGAACATTGCATTGATGATGTCACAAACAATAAATGTTTCGTACGAAATAGAGCTTACTATTTAACGTAAGCAGGTAGAAGATGTTGATGTCAACTGCAGCCAGTCTTTCTCCGGGACCACGGGGGGTTCTTCTTGTCTTCGCATAATTTTTGTATGCATTCTATTTGGCATACCCAGTATAGTTATAATTGGTTTTACGCATAAACTGTTATGCCATAGTCGAGTTTAACATAATTTAATTGGGCCGAATTTAATTTGTCCGAATATTCGGACACAGTCAGAATCTAACCTAACCCACTGTTTAGTATGCGAATATATTTTCGGCCAAAATTGTATTCGACATATTGTGATAATTGCGTAATTCTAATCCAGTGCTTTTATAGTATATCTCTTTGCAATGATTTTCTATCTAGCCGATTTCGTTAAATTAAAAATCGTCTCCGTCTACGGTCATTGAAATATAATGAGATAACATATATTTTGTGCCGTATTAAAATATTTAAATAGCCGTTTAAAACGCCGTTTAAAACGCCGTTTAAAACGCCGCCGTGTGCCGTTTTAAATAGCTTTTCTTAAAAAAACTCAGTAGCTTATTGGTTGAGCGATGGGCGGGTTCTAAAGTCACGCTATTTCCACTTTTTCTTTCTCTCTGAGCATGAGTTGAGTATAAAATCAGTAACGAAACAATATTTCCTGTTTACGGTTTCAAACTGCCGCTCGGGTCAGTTACGTATCTACCGATGTTAATGGCGTAATGGTTCCTAAGGGAATCTCGAGGAAACACCCTTTGATTGCTTAGTTGTTTACGACAAATTGGATGAGGACTGCCGCGAGTGAATTCGCCGCTAGGGGCGCTAGTGGACCGTGGGTCCCACGAAAAGAGGTTACATGTCATTTTCAGTACATTTTTTATTGCTTTTTAATGAATGTCGTTTATATTTCAAGCCCAAGGGGGTACATTTTTCCGCTTTTCCTTACTCTAAGGAAATAATATTGTTTAATTACTTTTAGAAGTCGTCTCTCGGGTAATGTTTCAAAATTAATGTTAATGACGTAAAGATCCCTTTGGGGAAGTAAACCCGTCGTTTATTCTGTTGTTTACAAATGGGGTTGCTAATTATGGTAATTAACAAACAGCCCTTGCAGATGTTATTAATTTAATTAGATGTGCATTTAAAATCCTTTGAATTTAACGCATAGGGCATATCGCGAATGTAGTTAATTTACCTTATTATGCTTTAATATATTAAGGTTTATAATAATGTGTACAAAAAGCTTAAAGTGTTATATTATCCTTTTTTTTCGAAAATATGTAAGGTTTTGGCCTCTTTAATTCACTGTTACTAAGCCCATTAATTAACAAAAGAATAAGTTTATCATATCGTTAGTTTTCTTTTCGCTGGTGAAGTTACTAGTCGTTATATTGCAGTCAATGGTTCTCTTAATTATGGGCATAATTAACCGATTTATTTAATTAAACGGAAAAGTTGCATCCGTATGAATTCAACGCATATTTTGATGTTTTGAAGATAGGGACTTGAATTAAAAAATTAAACAACGACGAAATGCCACCGGCATCCTAGGTACAATGCGTCAAGGGCCAAGTTACACTTACTGTATATATTTTGAAAATAAATTATTAATGAAAAAAAAAAACTTCAAATGTCGAGCTTCCCTAAAATTCATATTTTTTTATACTGTGTCGGCGGCAAACGGGCATATGACACGCCTGCTGACCCCCATACAAAATACGGATAATTCAAGTAGACTGGGTAAACTAATTCGCTTCATTTGTGTTTAAAAAACCGTGAATCCACCAGAAAGCTTCCCCACGCTCTCCTATAATTCGCTACAGTTCACTGTTTCCCATTCAACCCGTCACATTTTAAAGTCCCAGACCAATTTTTCGGTCTAGCACTGATGCAACGTTACGAGGAGATTGTAAAAAAGTAAATTTCAAATACATTTGGGTCGTTCTACTTTTTAAACGAGCGAGCGGAGTTGGGTCAAACACAAAACGATTTTGGAGTCTTTCCAGTAAACTACTCAAAAGATAAGGGCTATAAAGCTTGATTTTCTTAATTAAGCCGCAACCATCAGGCAGGCCGTATGCTTGTTTGTCATTGTCGTAGTATTAAAAAAAAGAAACAAACCGTTGACGCCTATCGTAGTGCCCTGCGGTCGCACCGCTTCGCGTTCGCGTAACGATCGCTCGATCGGTATCAAACGTTTTGAATTTTTGCATCGCCATTTTTTTCACACGAATTTACCTTATCAGTACAGAACACTTGTCAGTTCCCTGGTTACGGAATATGAACTTACCTAGATAATTTTACTCAAAACACATTGAAAAAGTGATCAGTAGAGAAACTGTCGCCGATGACAAGGGCACTATGTCACGATATTTTCTAGAAAACCACTGAAAAAAAACGTTAAAAGTGACATACAAAAACCATAAAATATAGTCTAGGTATTTAATACACATCTGGGTACACGTCTTTAGATTTATTAAAGATCTGTACCTACCTAAAAACGAAGTTAAAAGAAGAACGACCCAATACTATAAAAATTAACAGTTCGATCCGTTATTTACTTTGCCAGTGGAAAATAGCTCTTGTACAATTTGATTTAAGGATGTTTGATTGAACTGGAAAATCACTACAGTCCGTAGTGCTTGGATGTTTAGGGATATTTGCGAAACGGTTTTGTTTTTTTAAATAACGTTGTGAGAAACGTTTAATTTGACAAACCCGACTGTTGTATAGTGTCGTGACTGTCGTGTATAATTGACCGAGTGAGCGAATCGTCTCCGTTTCAGCTTGGGCAAAAGTGCTTTCGTGTGTTTGTCCATTTGTTCTCCTCTATAGGTAGCATTTATCAAGCAAGTCTTGTGAAACAGTGTAAGCAAGTTCGTTTATTACATTACTTTTTTGTCGGTTCAGTTATTAGATGTTTTATAAATTGCGGGAATTGGTACAAAGGTCTTAAGGACTAAAGACCCCCCAAAGGCTCTTAGGACCTTTATGCCAATACCACTACCATATGGCAAGGTCTACAGCTCACAGAGCCTGTAGTATGAAATGCGTTATATAATTATCTTCCTGCTTATATCATCATTCGCTTGCCCTTGTCCCATTTATTTATTATCTTCCTGCTTATATAAGACACTTATATGTAGGTCGTGCAAATGTGAAGTTGAGCCATATCGTTCGAAGTAATTCGCGAGTGTTTAGTATTAGTAGGCGCACTAAGTCGATAAGGTGTGACCCTTATCGACTTAGTGCGCCTACTAATAATTATATTGTTTATTTAGTTTTTTTTCATACCTTTTAGATGGGGTATTCCTACTGTGATTGGGCTTTTGAAGGTAATTATTATATAACATAGAACGGCCCTATCGTGAATGCAGTTAGTTTACCTTAATATACCGACATTTTGACATAGGTTCATGTGTTTCATAATAATGTGTACAAAACACGAAAGTTAAAAGTGTTATATTTTGTAAGTTTTTATACTTTTTATTGTACACTTTTTATCCTTAATTATATTAATATTATCTTTACTTTTAGTTGGTATTGTCTGTTTTTGATTCAGTAATTATATACTAATTATTTATGTGAGTCGAAAACTGTGGACTATCCATTTTCATAACTTCAGTATAATTTATACTGTGCCTCGTATTTTCTTGTGCTTAATACAGACAACAAATTCAGAGTATTTTTATGAAACATTAAGTTGTAGTGTGTGACAGTTAAATATATTAAAGAACTTAGATACCATAGATTTATGGAATTAATTTACTAGAGATACCAAAACCATGTGACGTTTTACACATACGTTACTCCGTTACAAATAAAACGAGAAGTGAAATGATTCTTTTTCAAAATAATTTTGGGGGGGGGTACGAATCCTATAAGTAATCAATAACGTTAATTAAAAAAATTAAATCCGTTAAATATATTTCATAACCGTTAAACGACAAATGTACTCGAGTCGAGAGGGCCTATAACGAACTACGTTCGTATATTTGCCTCTTCATCACTCGAATATGCCAGAGCAATAGAGGCAAATAGACTTCAAAATGAAGTAGTTCGTGGAAGGCGTCCTGACCGGTGGCGTAGCCGGGAAAACACTAGAAAGAAAAACCGTTATCAAACGTTTACATAACGGTTACTGAACACTTGCTACTCTAACGTTGCAGACTGCAGTGTTATTTTAGGAAAGCAAACAATAAAATCTATTCCGCTCCAGATTGAAATGTAACAATCTGTTTGGAGCAGAGTAAACAATCAATCGTGCCCGTTGGATAGTGGAAGGATTTAATGGCACTGCATTTGATGGAATTGATAGTTCGTGATGGGCAGGAGGTGTTGAAGATTACACGCTGTTGTCAATATTTTGACATTTACAATTATCGTTTGTTTACTTATTTTTTATTTACTAGGGCCACCCGATCACGTCTAAGGTCTGGAGGACACTGATTCGATCCCAGCCCTGGGCACTGAAGGCCTTCACTTTTTCTGTAGTATATGACATCTTTTGAATCTCATATTATTAGAACGAGCGAGCGAAGCGAGTTGTCGTAATTTTTCTGTAGGTGACTACCTCGGGACTCGTGAAATAATGACACACTTTCCGCACTAGCATCTAAATGTACTATTCCAAAGTCCAGGTGTCTGGTATCTGTGAGTAGACATAGCGCTGTCTCCATTACTCACCGACGCGGCGAGTGGAATCCGCACCTTTACCGCACAAACGAAAATCTAAGTATAAGAGCCTGGGGAGAGAGTACCTTTTTGTACCATTCGGGGTCAAAACTCTTGGTCCACCCAGCGCACGCAAGTTTTTCGTAGAAATCGCGAAACGTCTAGTTGATGTTACTGGTGACCGAAGAGCTGGTGGCTTCCTCGCACAACGTATCAGCATTGCGATACAACGAGGAAATGCCGCCAGCATCCTAGGTACAATGCCTCAAGGACCTATTTTAGATTTAAGGTAGGTAGAGGTAGGTAGTTAGGTAAGTTACACTTACTGTATATATTTCGAAATTAAAAGTTTTTCTATTAACGAAAAAATTGACGTACAAATCGGTCTTAGCCATAAGGTATTTGCTGGCCATAAACGATCGGGCATATCCGCCAGATCTCCCGAATGTATAAGGCCGGCTATTCTCTACCAGCTAAACATGAAACACTCCTAATAGGTATTATTCATTCCATAAGCCTAATATGCAGACGAAATTAATCATCAGCAAACTGAAGCGGGCACACTCGAGAGCAAAGAACGGGTCATTTTAATATAGCTCTCCCTTTTGTGATCCACTTGAGAACAACTTGGAAACCTGTGATTAGATGCGTGTTATGAGAAAATCACCGCAACTTGCCGTATTAAGGAGGACTCACACTAGGACGGGACGGGACAGAACGATCTGTCAATTTCTATAGAAAGAACCACTTGGTAGCTGAACGTGAATTCGCGGCCTCTATATCTTGGCAATCCCTTAACCGATTTAGCCCATATTTGAATTTAAAAATTGTAGGTATTTATTTCATTTACCTGTCTAATTTCACAACGATCCGATTAACGATACTCAAATTATCGTCGAACAAACATACATACCGACGTACAAATATACATACAAACATATATACATACAAACAAACTACTGGTTGTCCAAGTAGACTGGAAGAAATCCGCTCATTCCGCTCACTCGTTCAAAAACCAGTAAATTAGGATAATAGATATAATTTCAGGAAGCGACCCGTTTCCGTTGTCGCCGAGTGTATTTCACTCGCCATGCCTAAGTGAGGTCCAATTTAGGAAATTAAATTTGCCAAATTACTCGTGTGGGAGTAGGGTTATATCCATGCCAGAGACGAGTTAAATTAATAGACTGATCGCGGTATTCATAAACTAAGATTAATCCCAGGTTAGGTAGTTCAGTTTGTTGGACAGAAGCCATTTTATAAATAAAATGGCTTCAGTGGTTAGAGCCGCAGATAAGGAATCGCGCCGTGTGTAGCTCTCGCTACCTCCTAGTGAGCGCCTTCTTTAGGATGACTCACATTATAACGGGACGGGACGATCTGTCAGTTTCTATCGAAAACTTCACGTAACATCCGAGAGCTCCGAGCTATCACGAGATTCTTTATTTAGAAATTGGCAGATCGTTCCGTCCCGCCCCATCCTGTCCCGTTCTAGTGTGAGTCATCCTTTAAGGTGTTGATGTCTCGTTCAACTTCGCTATGAGACCGTTGGCCGAAACAACTATCGGTACAATAATCACGCGCTCAGCACCCGATATGGCGGTTATCTCGTGAGCCAAGTACTTGCCGCACTTGACAGTCCTTATTATTAAACTGTCGCTGACTGGAACCTACTGTTTTCCTGTGGATTCCTAAAACTCGAAGTATTTACGAGAATACTTTTATCTGTAGGGTTAGCATGGTTGCCATTTTATCGCTTATCACGCTATGCGTCACTTTCGCACATACATACTTGTTAGAACGTGACAGCAACGTCGGTAAACGATAAAAACCCGACCATCATAGACTAGCTGGTTGCTATAAATTAAATTAAATTTTTTTTGGAGACCGGTGCTATATATGGACTGGTACTGATGGGAGTATATATTTATTATTTATATTAAAACACGGGTAAACTCACGTATTGTGAACACAATGAAAACACTACATGTTGAATGCGAGGCGAGAGTAACAAACACTCTGTCCGATTATGATGGCCAAATGCTATCGAAACATGTCACGTTTATGTTAAAAATACTTGAGTTGTTTTAATATAAATTAGTTTGACTTACGAGAGTTTTAAGGGTGGTAGTCAATATTTTCATTAGCGTTAAAAAACTCTAGAATTTTCGGGGTCTCTCTCTCCACCTGTTTGCTGTGTTTCTCTACTATATAATGCATGTATTACCTATACATATAAACCTTTCTTTTGAAACACTCTACATATTAAATACAACCGCCAAAATCCGTTGCGTAGTTTTAAAGAACTAAGCATACTCGTACATAGGGACATAAAGGGACGGACAGAGGGAAGCGACTTTCTTCTACACTATTTTATACCTTGATTGAAATACTAACGAAATACTAACATTACGAATAGTTGGTCATGAAAAGGTGCAGTCTGAGAATTCTGTTTACTTACCATGAATAAAATACCTCTCTTCTTTTAAAAATTTCGTAACAATATATACTCAACTAACTAGTAGTAATAATTTCAAATGTTTGCTATTCATTCTTTTAAACATAACCTTACGTCATACACAGCCCATAACTTTTAAGATAATCATCAAACAATTTATTAATAAACAATTGTAATCATAAGAAAAAATAAACTCGTACAATCACAGTTTTTACGTGAGCTAGTGTAAACATGACAATAAAAAAATATGTTTACGAGGAAATCAAAAGAAAAGATTTTTCCAGTGCGGGTTTATCCCACTGAATCTGATTACTCTAGTCCGTCCGTCTTTCTCCTGCCAGAGAATGGTATGGGCGAGAGTAGCGAGACGGACATACATTCGAGAGCCACAATCGCTATCGTACCTTAACTCATGGTAAGCACACAAGACGCAAATACTATCGCGCAGTCGCTAAAGACTGCGGTCACGTACTGGTAGAATCATGATAAGCACAACGGGGGATTTTTTGTTAAACTTGACATCTTTGTTGACTAGAGTTCTCAGAACACAGCACTTTTTTGGTTGCCATCTTCAGGTGGTTGAAGACTTACAAATGTAAATTGAAATACTGGGAAAATCCCTTGTTCTATTTTAGGAGCTATATCTTTTTTTTATTGTATCACTTTCTAAGGGTAAAGGGTAAGAGTCATCCTTTATGAAGCATTTCCAGATAGAACGAAGTCACCACACATATGCAGAATTTTATTCGTATATTTCTAAGATGCTATGAGCATACATATAACCGACTACACCATTGAATAGTACAATATTCTAGGTTCATTCAGGTACCTTGGGTCATTGATCCAAAGTGACGGCAGTATCGACCGTGACGTGTGAATTAGAATGAGTGCAGGACTAATGACGTGGCGACAGGTCTCTGATATAACTTGTGATCCACGCATGTCTATTAAACTGAAGGGGAAAATTAATAGGACAATCGTGAGAGCTGTGGTTATGTATGGATCAGAATGCTGGGTGACGAATGATGAAGATGAATGCAGAAATGAGAATGTTGAGATGGATATTAGAGGAAGTTTAAAAGTAGCAATAGTAACGGAGAAGATGAAGAGTAATAGGTTAGCGTGGTATGGGCTAATAATGAGGAGGGATGAAAGTCATATATGCAAAATAATTTTAGAAATGTGGAAACGAAAGGATGGATGGATTGTGTGAAAGAGGACGTGAAGTTTGGAGTCAGAGAGATGACGAGTGATAGAGGAGAATGGAAGAGGAAAACATGTTGTGCCGACCACATGTAACGTGGGATAAAACTAAGAGCAGGTGCATGAAGAATTATTCATCCCTACAACAATAATTGAAAATAATTTACACACAATAATTGAATATTAATCATTTTCTCTCCATTTTAAAACAAAAAAAAAGATTAAAGTTCACTAATCCATGAGTAAAACATATAATTTTCACGTAAGCGAAGAACGAACGAAGTCCAAAAATAATCAGGAACAACCCATTGTTCCTGATTATTTTTGGACTTCGTTACAATCATAGCAAAATTGTATTACATGCATATAATATTCTTACTAAAACAGATTCATAGTAATGACAGTAAACTTAACTGCACTTAAATAACATTTTTTTTTCTGCACACTCACAATGTCATTTCATGCGTGAATTCAAAAATGACATATGACCTACATCCCTTGTTAACGCGGTGTGATAATCGGAAGGCAAATGAACCCCGAAAATCCCTTCAAAAGATGGCCCTTAAGGGCTCAATCGGGACACAAAAGCGCACTTGGCCAAAGTTGTTGGGCCAAAGTTAGGATTTTACTTAGGAATGAATTCACTTCAAAGTTTAGAATGAGAGATAGCTTTTCACTGTTTGACGAGGTTTTAGTGAAGACTATTTGTCTTGAGTGGTTTAAATGATTTGCTTTGAATCAAATGAAAAATTAGGTTTTCTAAATTTTTTTCTTGCTCTAAGACTTGTCTAAAGTGGTTTAAGTACTTATGTATATAAGTTTTATTGTACATTAACACAAGAAATACAAGAAACACAGTAACACTAACAATTTAATACAACAAAGGCGAACTTATCCCTTTAAGATCTCTTACAGTTAATCTTTGAGAAACGATAAAAGACAAACTAAAAACAAACATATACAGCACCTGTACTTAAAATAAAAAGTAAATTTTGAATACACATTTGTAACTAAACTACTAAATACGTAAATATATACCCAATATATCCATGTCCACTAAACAATGCTTTGCTTTGATTATAAATTGAAAGATATGTCATATACTACAGATAAAGTGACCAAGGTCCTCAGTGCCCTGGGCTCAGATCGAACCAGCGGCCTCCAGCATTCGCGGCCGACGTCCTAACTACTAGGCCACAAGGCGTAAGGTCCGAAATTTCCTAAGTATATGCAATTCTTTCTTATTTATTATAAATAATAAATTAATTCCCTCTTGTTTTACACTTGTGCATTCCTTTGAATTGAATAAAGAAATTGTTACACCGCCAGCAGATTTCGCATCCCAAGGGTTTATCAATTAACTACCCTCTGAAAATCTCTCTCAAAATGTATTACTTATTTCTTGAAGCGTTTGACTTTATCATTTGAATTTTGATTTCTTGTCACGTAGCCAGTTGAATATTTTTGAGGAACATTCTAGTTTATTGAAGCGGAGTCACGTGCCACGGTTTATCCCATCACTAAAACTGGTCCAGTGTGGTTACCATGAGTTGTACGTGGCCGTATTCGATAGTGACTGCGGTGTTCGGAAGTGTGTCCGTCTCGCTCCTGCCAGGTTAATGGTAGGAGCGAGAAGGACATACCTTCATCATGGTCATGGTAAGCAAACAGTTCCGCTCAAGGCCGACGCGCACGCCAGCCGGCAAAGAGCCATTATTTTTAAAAATAACAATTTAAATTGGTCACGTATTTTGGGTACTTTTCCTAAGACTAAACTAATTCTATGTTTTTCTCGCAAAAAATACTTTTTACAAGGCAAATAAACACATTATGATGTATCTCCACAAAGTTACTTGTATTGCAGTTTAGGATATTTAGGAAACTTTTTCATATTAATAGTGGTTTTATTAGGCATTTATTACAACATTTATTTTCTATTTTTAAATAAAGGGATTTGATGTCAATGCCTTCCTTATCGGATCATCATGAGTAACCTAAGAAACATACGGTTTTGAAAGATATTACATTATAATAACCTCATTTTCTCAAACTACGTTCGAATGGGGTATTCGAACGTACCTAGTACTTACTTAATCGTACTTATTTGTATGAGTATATCGGGTTACTCACGTCAATAAAGTCGAAAATAGTTTATTGAAGTGAATAACCCGATATACCTAAGTAGCTATATTAATTGTCACGGGAATTTCATTTTCATATTATTTTTGACGATTATAACCAATCGTGCTCGTTCGTTTCCATCATTTTGTACGGAAATTTAAAAACAATAAAGGATGACTCGTACCAATCCGATCAGATTCGAGTCGGGACGATCTGCCAGTTTCCATAGAAATAATCACGTGACAGCTCGGAGCCCTCGGAGGTCACGTGACGTTTTCTATAGAAACTGACAGATCGTCCCGTCCCGGTCACATCTCGCCCCGTTCTAGTGTGAGTCATACCTTACTTGTGGAGTATCTATCGGGGTAGGTTGAAATGGTCAACTATTTTCCTGCCAGCTTCCAGCTCCGTTCTCGACGTCTGCAGTCTCAGCGAATTGACAAGCGCTGTAGATTGTGAAATCGATTGGAAGCGATTCAGTTTGAACCCGGACCAACATACCTACTGGAGTAGGTCAGGGAGGGAATCTTTGAAGTGAAATTCATCTGCTGTTTGTAAAATGAAAGTTATCTAGGCTATTTTATTTAAAAAACCCTCCCCCTCTCCCTTCGCTTTTTTTACATTGTAGTTTTTATGTGATTTCTATTCAGAATTGCGAACTCAGACGATTCTTCAGACGAAACTTGTATACATTTTTCAATCCATTCTGTCATATAAAGTCTACGAAAAAATGGTAAAGGGATAGGAATAAAATCTCGAGGCACTTTTTTTTCTCTTATTAGGAGCAAAGAACTCACAATTCCCGTACACTGAAAAAAAAATCGGTTGGACCAACCGAAAACCAACCGAAATTACATGTCAATATAGCGCCAATCGAGATTTTTGTTGACGCAACAAATTTGAATTTGTTACAAATACCAATAATAACAGTAACCTTTACAAGTAAATAGGTTAGTTCTACTGTTTTTTGTTAGAGTAACAATTATTTTTGGTAATGACAACGAATTCGGATTTGTATCTGTTTTCTATAGAAAACAGATACAAATGTCATCAATTTTCACATAAAAACAAAAGTGGGTTTACAAACTATGAAAAAAATGGCCCGTCCATTGCGTACCTGATTGATTCGTCTTCGTTGTCGAAATGAATAAAAGAACTGAGTACCCAGTCAGCCGAAACAAGTGACGCCATAAGTGCTGCAGTTGGAGCACTTTTTCATACAGCCTTGTTTTGAACGTGACGTTTCGTTAAGTGCCAACAGCCCATATAGTTTTGGTAGGTCTGTGTATGAATTTGACACATGCGTACGTCAGTAAACTATTTTTGTACGAAACATTTATCGTTTGAATCATCATCAATACAAAATTGTTTGCTAATAATGCCATTCTGATCCACATTTTTTGACGTTTTTATTCTGATATCTTTTAATAATCCCTGTATTCTCCTAAATTATTCCGACGAAAGAAAAGTCGTAAAAACAAGAATAACTCGATATAAATCAAATATAATAAATAACTCAATGACAGCACGATAGATCTTACTTTAAATAATGCCCTACTTTTTACTAATAATATGTCTGTGCGGCGTGCGGCGATCGTGCATCAAACATTGATGTAGAAATAGCTAGATGGGCTTTTAAAGCCAAAAAGTGTAGCAATATTGGCAACAAAAAGAAGCGGTAGGTACCTATAAAATAGTGTCTTCTCTATCTGTCTCGTGGTTATTGCCAACACCCCTTACTCTGTCTTGCAATTTTTGTTTTGCTTGATTCTTATTCCATTTTTTTTAGAAGTGTCCAAACATTGGTTTTATTATTTAATGCAATCTTAATACTTACGTATGTCATTTTAAACCTTTGTCTTTAATTGTGATTCTAGAATTATTTCTGCACTTTTGAATGGCACAAGACCGCATAATGACACTTATTTCCATGAAAATAACATATTTATAATATCAGCACAGAATAAGTATCAGCACAGAAGCTTATCTTTCCTACATTTGACGTTTAGCTTGTCAAGCTTGCAAATGTCAAGATTATTTTATTAATTATATGTTAATATTAGCGTGGTCACCATGCTGTCTGGTGCGTATGGTGGTACAACAATTTGTATACTTAAACATGTAAATAGGAACAAAATAAATAACGGAACATTATTTTTACTATATAAGAACACGTTTTTGTTGATTATTTATTAGTATTTGTATTAATTTGAGTAAGTATAAATTAGTATGCGGTGTTTGAAATATAAATCCCACCAAAAACATAAATATGAAAATGGGAGACAAGTTCCATATGAGAATATCGTTATTGTCGACTCCGTCTACAAAAGATCTGATATCTAAGTGGGTGCCACTGCTAAGTTCTGTAGAAGTTAAATAATGTGAACTTAAAGATTTGACTTGCCTAGTTTTCACTGAAAATTGTCATAAAGTCTTCTCCAAAAAAATATATATTTATTGATACATTGCGATTTTATTTCAATTATCGAAATGGTGACAAACAAGCATACATCCCTAGCGAATGTTAAGCGGTTTCCGTAACCTATGGACGCCTGAGACGCCAGTAATTCAGTAAGTTTATGAATCGTGACACCTATCAGCGAGGTGAAATTGTGGACTGATCTGAATTTCTAAATCGTTGGCATCAACCCGTGGAAAGGTCTTTGATGTGCCGCAAATAAAGTTAAATGAAGACATTACGCCATTTTATAGGATCTGTCGTGTTTTCTGAAATATAAATAACGATCAAACACCTTTCTGTTGCATGCAGAAACGTGCAATATTTTCGACGTGATCTTATTTTATTAAATTATTACTTCATTTGTTATTTTGAGCAACATTTTAGCTATTCAGTAACCAAAAATACACGCATGAATAACAAAATGCTTGTATTTTAGTAAAAGGTACCTACCTGTTTGATGGTTGTTTATAAGGATCATTTCAAAATTAATCTATATGGCATTTAGTGTCTTAAGGATGACTCACACTAGAACGGAACGGGACGGGGCGGGACGGGAAAGTCTGTCAATTTGCATAGAAAGCGTCATGTGATGTGACATCCGAGGGCTCCGAGCTATCACGTGATTCTTCTCGGATGTCACACGGCAGGAGAAACTGACAGATCGTCCCATACTGCCCCGTTCTAGTGTGAGTCACCCCTGTCAAAAAGTGGATATAATTAAAAACTTCAATTGTTTAATACTGCCATTTTTGCATTTTTTTCCGTACCTAACTAACCTAGGGTACCATTTTTGCCATTTTGGCTTCGGAGTCTTAAAAACAGGTTCTTAATAGTACATTATTGGGGAGGGGCGGAAAGTAAGGGAATGACTGACGAGGTGGTTGCCGGGGCGCAGGGTACCAGACATAACATTGCGCTCTTGTTTGCGCACCTGATTGTACACCGTAGGCACTTTCACTGCTCGCGTCTGACTGTACTAAACGCCAATACCTACTTAACTGTATAACTGTAATTCGGTTAACACTTATCACCTTTACTCCCGGTTACTCCAACTGTATGATAGCGCTTTGATAGGAAAATCTCATTAGCTAGTTTAAATCTTGATAAGCGCCATCTAGTGGGAAATTCAGTACTACTTATTGTTATTTACATACCTATCATATATTTTTTATTTAGCTGGTACGTTTTCTTAAAGTTAATAATTTTTTTCTCTTTTCAGGTAAGAATAGACATGGAGTCAATTTTTGACATCGATTTCGTGAGGAACTACAATTACTAGCTAGGTACCATTTACCGTGAGTCGTGTGTTTTTTTTATTTAAAATTAAGTTTTTTTTGTGTAAATTAATAGAATATAAAAATTATTTCTTAAGTTTTCAAAACAAATGCTTTTGTATGACCCAATTTCTTTTTCATATGTCATTCTCTGAAAGTGAGTTTATTGGTAACCTATGGAGCGGGATGGAAAATGATTGGGACTAGGGAATGCTAACCGGTTGACCGGTAATTTGTCTAATTTTATGTAAAATACCGATAATTTTCAACCAAAACCGGGAATTCACCGGAAGATATATTAGTAATAAAAAATTCAAGAATTTATTAAATAATCACACACCTTTTAATATATAAATGTCTACATAATTCCAAATTAGGTAATCACTAATCAACTTACACTGGTAATTAAGTATTTTGTTTTACGCACACTCAGACTCTTATGAATCTTATGATCCTGGTAGGTGCTTAGATACTTAGACTTGAAAAACCGGCGCCTGATCGCCGGTTTTTAGGGTTCCGTACTTTAAAAGGACAAATCGGAACCCTTATGCATCCTTTGTGCGGAACTCTCGGTTTTTTATATCCTATTAGATGTATGTGAAATAAATATATTGTAGGTATATTTTGATCTATAGTCTAACACGTCCATCGCCGATGTATGACGCCATGCATGACGTCACAGGAACCGATCGATCATTGGCAAACGCTCAAATAAATTAATTGAAATAACAACGGCTTTCGAGACGAAACGACTTATATCCTATAGGTTATTGTACGAGGTGACCGTGATAATACGAAAAACGAATAGCTTGGAAGAGATTTAGACGACCGGTTGGCGTAGTTGGTAGTGACCCTGCCTGCTAAGCCGATGGTCCTGGTTTCGAATCCCGGTTTGTGTGATGAACACAGATACTTGTTTCTGAGTCATGGATGTTTTCTATGTATTTGTATAGTATATTTATCGTTATCTGAGTACTCGTAACACAAGCCTTCTTGAGCGTACTGCGGGACTTAGTCAATTTGTGTAAGAATATCCTTCAATATTTATTAATTTAGATCACTTTTTAGCGATTAGACCGTCCATTGTTTTGTCCTAATTTTAAATTGTTCGAATTGTAAATTATGTCTTCCAGTAGTAGTTGTAATTTTAAGTTGTAACATAATTTATTCTGTAATTTTAATTTATTTTATTTTATTTAATATGTATTTGACTGATCTGTATATTCAATAAATTACTTGCAGTATATTTGTCTTCCATGTATTTGAGTATCGACAAACCGACAAAAATCACACACATTCTTATGAACTATAAAACTAAAGGATGACGCACACTAGGACGGGACGGGGCGGGGCGGGACGGGACGATCTGTCAATTTCTATAGAAAGAATCACGTGATAGCTCGCAGCCCTCGGATGGCACGTGACGTTTTTACAAATACAAATACATAGTATGCTTATTCAGTTAGGTATGTGTAATGAAAAAGGCGAGGGTACAGCTTGCTGGATTTAAACCCGCACTTGGTTAGATTAAAGAAAAGAGGTATCTATTATTCCTAACTATTCGGCATTCTCTACCAGTCAACCATAGATCTAAACAGAGACGTGAATAAAATGGTGCAAACGGAGAGTTAAGGTAATAAAAATTCGGGGGTTTCAAATATAAACATACTTTTATGGTATCCAGGGGTAGGAGGTTCAAACAGAATAGAGAAAAGAGTGCAGCTAATCCTGAGGACTACCCGGCGACGGTGGGAAAGCCAGTTGAGTTGACGCTGGTAAAAGGAAACGTGACCATATTTAAGGAGCCCAAGGATAAATCTTATGTCATTGTTGAGACGTTCGAGATATCCCTAACCATTTGCCAAATTGCACGCCGATCCAATTAACGAAACTCTTGTTCTCGTTCAATAAAGTTAGTGTCCAACGATCTTTCCCTATTTGTAAGACCACTCTTATAAAGACCACTTACGATCTTTCACAACTGGATGAAATAACAATTAGTAAAATATAAACACGATTATTACTGTTGTCACTTCCGCATTTGCCAGGGAAATTCAACCAGAGAGTAAGACTCAAGTCAATTAGTGTTTTAAACAAAGTATTTTTGTTTGCCCCCATCTAGATTTGAAACTTATTACTTAAGGACACACGCCAACCCGATCCGATCCAGGACGATCTGTCAGTTTGTTAAGAGAGGTATGGGCACAGCGGATGCAAATCGTTGTGTGGTAGGGCACAGCACAACGAATGTCGTCTCGATCAAATCTGGAGCAGAGCCCGTCTGGGGAAGTACCTCCACCTTACAGAAAACCGCAGTTAAATAACACTAGACCCTACTCATAGTGTTGTGTTTCTGTTGGTGAGTAAGATCGCCAGATCTCCAAGAGGATTCGCTGGGGACCCACGGAGCAAAGTTTGCCCCTTTAGCTGTCAACACAGTGAAATCTTCTTTTTTGAAAGGGTCGGCAACGCGCATGTATCACACAGGGAGTTGCAGGCGTTCCTTAAATTACGGCATGGAAACCTGTAGTCCATAGTCAAAAGTTCAGTATTCAGTGGTGACAGTGTAGTGGACACAGTGAGTTCGGTGTGCTTGCTTCCGTTGACATTGGATGAACCAAATCTGCAGTCAAACCCGGGACTCCCAAGACATTGGGATCACCCTGAACCGGTTTTGCCCTCGAGAGCGCTGTGGGTGGCGAGGCGAAACCAATATCGCGCCAGTGATCAATGATTTTTAACCGTCCATATTAAGATAAATATTGGGAACGGTAAAACAACGTGAGGTTACGCGACGGATTTTATCTCAAAGACAATGCCTTGTAGCAGTGACGTCATAGTTTGATCTAAAACAGGCCACACGCTCATCTACATGCTAATGTGGGATGAGATCGATAAGATGATGACACGGTGCCTCCCTAATACAGGGCCCTTACCATGTCATCTTAACGCGATTCAGTTTACAAGGCTCAGGGAACTTACTACGAGTCTGGTGTCTTAACGCGATTCAGTTGACGACCTAAGCTGAGTCGCTTCCATACAACTGAGCCTAAACTGAAACTAAAGTGAATCGCATTAAGACGTCATGGTAAGGCCCCTGATATAAGGTTAAAAAGCTTTGACAATAGAACATTGACATCTATTCCTTCAATTTAAGGCAAATATTCCTATAGATATCTGTTCTTCAAGTGCAGAATACGTCTTTTAATTAAAAGCGGTTTGGGATGTCGATTGACAGAAATATTGTCATAGCTTGCGCGATGGGGCACTTTCGCGAGTACCTACCTATTTTTGGTGTGAATGAAAGGAAAAGTAGGAATATTCATGACCACGGGAGTCGAACCCACAACTCTGAGACGGGTATGGTCTCGGTAGCTCAGTTGGCTCACCCAGGGCCCAACGACCATCACCTAAGGCGATTCAGTTTAGGTCCTTAATTATGTTCAGTTGTATGGCAGCGACTCAATTTAGGTCCTAAACAGAAGGCCTAGTATAAAAATTGTACGACATTAACTTCTCGACCGCGTTAGCGTATCGAGGGGTCAAAATATGAAAGTTGCCGGATGATTTTAAATAAACGGCAAACATAATTTGAACTCTCGATACGCTAACGCGGTCGAGGAGTTAATGTCGTACAACTTTTATACGAGGCCTTCTGAGCTTGCTTTAGGTGATCGTGGTAAACCCCGGTTGTAAGATTGGATTAGATTAGATTAGATTCATATTTCAGACTGGAAATTACATGTTATTTATAGTTGTCTTTAAATATCACGAATTCACAAAAATATCGTCAAGTGTACAATAGTACATAACGATACAAGGGCGAAAAAGAGAAACGCTCTTCTTCGCACGTGTATCGTACGACGTTTTACAGTAGGTACCTACATATGGCACTTTGAATTTTCGATTTAGGCACGTAAAGTGCTCATTACATGTACACCATGTGTACTGTAATAGTACATTACCTAACTAGTGCGGTAAAACAAAGAAAGGCCGAGATCGCAGATGTTTGCGACCCGAGCTGCAAGCGAGGGACGTAAATATGCGATCAAGGGCTTTATTTATTACCTCACGTCTTAGGTACGTCATTTTATGCCTACACTTGGGCAGAAACGGGCTTTTTTCGTACGCGTAGCGTGCGGAAAAAGGCACTTTGTGGCCAAGTGTGGCATAAAAATAATTAATCATAAATCAAAAATACATTTTCAATAATGTCGGTAAGGCAGCGACTCAGTTTAGGTCGTCAACTAAAGGCGTCATTATCTCTCTCTCTCTTTATATATATTATTACTCTTCCTTATTCGTGCGACAATGACATCTGCGTTTCGTTCACGATTGAGCGTTAGCGATTGACATCTTGGCTACGCACGCAAATCTTTTACATGTTAATAGTACATTTTGTCGATGTAATTGAGTGACCCAGTTAGCAGGCTTGAGTCTCCGAGTAACATGGGTTTCTATCACGTTGAAAGGGAGACGGCAGAGCGACATCTTATCGTACAAATGAATCCAATGAAACGTATACACAGACGCACTTCTCACAAAATAATCTGTAATGACGATACTAACACAGAAAATGATACTACATTAACAAATCTTGCACACTTGATCTATTTTTGTATACGGACTAGTCGCAACGCAGACCCGCGTATGCCCATTTGGTCTTGTACTTCGACTGAGGGGAAACGATACGTATGCCAACTCCTCTCCCTATGTTGAAGACTTTTCTAGACGGTTGGCAACAAGCTTCCTGGTCAAGGTGACCATGATTCCGTTCTTGTAGACGGCGGCTGGCCATCAACTTGTATTATAATTTTTAAGAAAAAAAAACCGACTTCATTTGGTTCCGGGTAAAAGTGAAATTTTGAATTTGTTTGAGTTAGCCAGTTTACTTGACAAATATCCAATACACCGCACGTGTACGATTGAAAATTGAGGAGCTTTCTTAATGTCCCAGGGCTTCCATCATTACATGTGAAATATAATCAAACGGAAATCCCCTGTAGACCTTTAAAACAAACAAAATAACAATGTGTTAAATTGGATGACAGACTGTAAATTATCGAGCAGTTTCATTATGCCATCCCTGATTATCAACATCAGGTCCACTCCAGCAAAATGATGGCCACAGTAAGAAAATGCCTAAGCTAATTATGAACACCCTCTAATCACAATGAACGTGCCGTTCAAATTTGAGGAGTTCTCTGAATTCTTCAAGAACTCCATCATCAGCATAGAAATCAAATCAAAAAGATGAATGTCACAACTAGGATGATAAGTAGAGCTAGGTTTATCGACCAGTTCCACTTTGCCATCCCTGGTCTTCATCATCAGGTCCACTTCATCAAAATGTTGGCTCCCCCAAAACAATGTTTTAGTTACTTAAGGAAACCCTCAAATCAGAATGCATGTGCCGTTAAAATTTGAGTTCTCTCAATCCCTCACGAATTCCATCATAAAAATAGAACTATAATCAAATAGGACTATCTTGAAGGTATTTCTTTACAAAGCAAAGATGAATGTCTCAAATCGGATGATAGAGCTGGGAATTACCAAGCAGTTCCACTTTGTCATCCCTGGTCTTCATCATCAGGTCCACTCCACCAAATTGATGATGTTCGTAAAGAAATGCTCGAGTGTCTTAAGAAACTACCCAAATCATCATGCATGTGCCTTTCAAATTTGAGGAGTTTCCTCAGTTCCTCATGGATCCCATCATCAGAAATTGATTTTGAAAAAACGGGACAAACCTGGAACCATCTATTTTCGGACAAAAAAATATTTTAAAAAATCGGATGATAGTCCTGGGAATTACCAAGCAGTTCCACTTTGCCATCCCTGGTCTTCATTATCAGATCCACTCCACCAAATTGATGATTTTTGTAAAGAAATTCTCGAGTTTCTTAAGAAATCACCCAAATCAGCATGCATGTGCCTTTCAAATTTGAGGAGTTCCCTCAGTTCCTCATGGATCCCATCATCAGAAATCGATTTTGAAAAAAACGGGACCAATCTGGAACCATCTACTTTCAGAAAACAAAAAAAAATTAAATCGGTTCAGTAATGACGGAGTTCTGAGGTAACATACATTAAAAAAAAAACAGACGAATTGAGAACCTCCTCCTTTAGAAATATTGATCGGTTGAAAATTAAGAAAAAATACATGGCCCGGGTATCGATCAAGGTCACCTTGGCCTGGAAGCTTGTTGACGACCGGGTATCGTCGTCCGTCCGATTCCGAAAGTTTTGATTATGATCGTCCACGGACCCTCGCAACACCAGAGACGAGAAGTGCGTTTCCGCCCTTTTCTTGAAGGTTTTGAAGGTCTTATCGGTCCGGCAATACCTTATCAAAAAATAATCCGAAAAAATAAAATAATCCGGAAATAAAAAGGTCTGGAAATAGTTGTCACCAATATACATCTACTTACTGAGACGTCTGAATGACAACAAACTCCATTCCATCCGGCTTCCCTTGCGTGAGTCAATTCGGCACATTTTTTCATAACAACTCAAAGAAGCAGGCCAAATCAGCTCCGGCTTGCCTACAGAACATTTTACGCTCCGCTACTGTGTGCCTGTACAGTATCTGTCAATGGTACAGTTAGTCACTAGACTATTTACGTTAAGAGGCCGGTAAATAAACTCGGCCGATTCAGCTGGCCTTTTTGCCATGAGTTTTCATAGTTACAAAAACATGTTTTGATACAAAAATTTAAGGATCATTTCAATTTAAATGGAATAAATGAAAACCTTTTAAAAAAATAGTAGTCAGTTTTTGAATAATACACCATTTTCTAACAGCTGTTTTACCATTTCTTGACGAGCGAGCTTCAAACATTATCTGGTTTTCGACCTTATTGCTTTTGATTCTTTTTTCTAGTCCAGTATAATTATAGTCTTCTGCGGAATAAATGAAACACTTTTGAACATTTTCATACAAAATTATTGAGTAAGTATTTTTTTTTATTTGGTAAGTTTTGGCAGAAATACGCGTACATTAGCTAAGTTTTCTGTCTAAACAGTAACTTTTTTTACATAAAGGAATATGCAGTTATAAAATTGCAACGGTTAACAGTCACGTATTTTTATCGCGCCTATTGTGATAAAAATACGTGAGTGTTAACCGTTGCAATTTAAATAATTTAATATCAGTATGTCTCACGTAATTTTAAATTATATGAAGCTACAAAGTTTAGATCATACCTACTCTATCAAAAAAATATTACTAGTGTATAGTGTACCCTAGTGTTTTTTTCTTAAACCGCACTTCAAATCGCTCTGAATATCGCTATAAAATATGCGACGTTATGACATTGGTTTCATATTATACTCTCGGGAGCTCGCAGAGAGAGGTCATGTCGCTCCGCGCTCTGACAATATTTACTACGATTAGAGACTGAGAGTACAGAGCGTGTAAGTAGTGGATATCGAGATATTGGGTGGCTGAGAAGCCCCTTGTATAGTTGTGATCCTTTGGTATGCCTATTTATGAAGATAACATGTAAATGTTGTATTTTCGCGCGTTATAGTGCAAAAGTCGTATCTCGCGCGTATTTGAACATACACAGGACTCTTAACGATGTTATTGCAAACCAAATTACAAGCGAACACCTACTTACGATTAAGCTTTTTGTGTAATCTCTTGTTTATGTAGAGATATATATAGAGATAGATAGAGCTGAGTACATGACTCCGAAGGTTGACACCAAATGTATGGAAATTTGGTAACTACATACCTTACATTTTATATTTAGTCATATGCATCGGGACTAAGTTGCCAAGCGGATAGCGTGATAGGTGCTGTGACAACAGTTTGTCTGCATTTCATGATATTATTATAAACATACCGCCTTATTCATAAAAAAGTTAACAGAAGCTTTAGTAAAATTATGTTTTCTCCCATTCTGACGCGATTGTCAAAGTGACAGATAAGAACAAACAATCATTTAGCTAAACAGTTGTTGAAGTGTGTTTATGAATAACGCCAATAGGAGGGGTCTATCGCGATTTTAGTTAATTTACCTTAATATACCGACGTTTCGACTAGTTTCATATGTCATGGTCTTGGCTTGACGCGAGCCTCATCCCATTTCCTCTTAACAAGATTTAATTTTCAAGCTTTATATCTTTATACTGGTTTTCAAAATTAACACATACTTAGGTACTTTATTTTGTGCGTGCACATTTAGGTTCTTAGATTTCAGCCTATCTATGCTAAAAATGATCATACCCTACTTACGGAGATCACAAATCCTATAGGAACGACCCCATAAGAACTTTTACACCAATATGTGCTCACCTCTTACATAAAATTCATATCCTTATCCTGTCTTGCATAAAGTCGGTTTTGCTTTGAGTACTAAAACTATTTTGCGGATACTATGACGTCGTAAAACGCAGTAGATTAAGGCATAAGAATGTGCGCGTTATTGAACTTTATCTCAAGGGGATAAGATAGGAAATTGTTTGTATTTTATGTTGTGTAAGTATGACGCGCCATACCTGTGTGAAGTGTGAGGATATTAATATTGGTGAAGTAATCGTGGGCATTTGGGCAACCAGTTTAAACTAGAATATGGAGCTACATTGGTATCCACCGATAGACAGCTGCCAGACGCTCAGATTAAGTAATAAGGTTTGTAAAGTAAACTAGTTCGGGTTAAGGATGACCCACACTAGTACGGGACGGGGCGGGACGGGAAAATCTATCAATTTCTATAGAAAGAATCACGTGATAGCTAGGGGCCCTCGGATGTCACGTGACGATTTCTATAGAAATTGACAGATTTTCCCGTCCCGCCCCGTCCCGTCCCGTCCCGTCCCGTTCTAGTGTGAGTTATCCTTATGTTATCTTCCACATTTTATACCTTTTTTTTCAATTTGAAAATAGATGTCATGCCTATACACAATTGTATGGACCCTAAAAATCCTATGACTTTTAATTATTTATTTAATTCATGTACTTACTAAAGAAAAATACCTAGTCCATCGGAGGCCAAGCAAAGTTTTTTTTATTTAGTAGTAGATTTGGTATTATCTTAGTTTCGCATAGTTAAAGTTTAATATGAAAAAAAAAACATTGCCATACTTAGTTTTTAAATATTTGACAGCTCATATCCTTGGAAAAGATAACGTAGACATACTCTAAAGCGCGGCGAGCACTCGTCAACTTATCTGAACAGCTGCAGTAAATATAGGAAGCTATTTTTGCGGCTTGCAGGGCCGTTGACTCTTACCAATGAGTAGTAAGCTGAAATTAGGGTGTGTAGACCTTTCATGTCAAAACTTACGCAGTAAACGTGGGCGAACAAATGTAATGAGTAGGGCATGCAATCGCGGGATTTTTTTGTAAGGACAATACCGGGATTCATTATAAATCCGGGGATTATCATACAATCCAATACCGTGATTTCATTCCCTAGTTTTGAGTATATCCCTTAAGTAATCGTTTATGTAGTATGTACTAATACAGTAATGGAAACTAAGTCACTTCAATATTTCACCCGGCTTAGAAATTTAAGGTAGAAATTTTAAAACACTTGTTACCTGACTATCTTCGTAGTTATAAAACAAACTTAGCATACATGCCGCCGTGTCACTGCGCGAGTCGAGGATCATAAATCACTATAATGGCTGACTATAAATCAGCGGCAAAATTCCAATCCAACTTCAATTATTCAGTGCAGTATGTACTTACACTATATTATATATATATAAACCAGGTCTATGAAACACTCCGCGAGCGCGCGAAATCGAATCGATAGTCTTTTGTCTTGAGTCGGTACCGACACACGGGCTGCCAAGTGCCAACACATCGCGCGCCCACCGGTGCACGCCGCCGCCAGTATAATATAATATTTT
This sequence comes from Lathronympha strigana, assembly GCA_949128165.1. Classification (NCBI taxonomy): domain Eukaryota; kingdom Metazoa; phylum Arthropoda; class Insecta; order Lepidoptera; family Tortricidae; genus Lathronympha; species Lathronympha strigana. The sequence continues at coordinate 5,828,357 of OX421926.1, read as the reverse complement.
TAATCGTAGGCAACCCTAGCGTTGTGCAGGTAAGAGGAGCGTCAATTGTTTTTACGTCGTGTTCAAAACTGTTTAATCCGCTTTTTCTATGAGATATATAAATCTGTCCTTAAGAGATATTAAATAATCTGCGTCAAATCCCACATAAAATCAATTTTCTGCCCTCCGGCCGGCAAACGCCACTTTACGCAAAACTAAATTGCCGCCTGCCGGTTCCGTCGAGCAGAAAAATAATATACAAACCTCGGCCGGTAAATGGGAAAGCCTCGGATAACAAGTTAGTCGACCTCATATGGTGCTACATATGGTGCTGCAACTCGTGTCGATTTAAAACACTCCCTACGGTCGTGTTTCAATTTATCGCCACTCGTTGCGAATTTCCTATATTTCGCCCTCGTAACGTAATGTAGGTACTATTTACGGTACATATGGTGCTACATTACCGCACTAGTGCGAGAATGAGCACAATATGTGCCTGCGTCAAAGAATCAAAGAGCCATTATGTACTGTAAAACGTACGATACATGTGCGAATAGGTAATTCGCAACTCGTGTCAATTTAAAACATTCCCTTCGGTCGTGTTTTATTCCATCGCCACTCATTGCGAATTTTCTCCTATTCGTACTTGTACTATTCAAGTATTTCCAATTTAACCCACCTTAAAACGCAATACCTATGATTTACTATCCAACAGTCATTTTACAAGCCTTTTCCCATTAAAACCGATTCAAAACTGGATTTCCTCTGACACTTGTAAACCCGAAAACTACGCGTCTCTCTCCCACCAATTTATAAACAGATGTATACGTGCGAGACGGCAATATCTTATGATTTAGTGGTGTTAGTTTGACAGGAGCTTTACACCTGATTTATCGGTGGCCATTATTTTGATTTACGATTTTGGAGTTGCGCAGTGACATAGTGTGATATTGAACATTGGCACAGGTAGGTTAAAATTACAGCGTAAAATACTATTTTTACTACTCCAGCAGGGTTAGCATGGTTGCCATTTTATCGCTTATCACGCCATGCGTCACTTTTGCACACACATACTTGTTAGAACGTGACAGCAACGTCGGTAAACGATAAAAACCCGACCATCATAGACTAGCTGCACTTCTATCTGTCAATTAGATGACTGACAGCGATATTCAAAAAGTATACATTATAACGTTGTCTGTGGTATTCCATAAGCCCACCGTAAAGCGATGCTCTAATTAATGGATTTTCATACGATATAAGAATATTGACACTGTTGTTTTTTTTAATTTTTGTAGCTGGCATACATCTTCCATAGTCTGCTACCTTTCGAGATTTCGATTGTTTGGCTATATTAGCTGTCGTAGAAAAACTAGCGTATGCAACAGTTCATAATGTTCTTAAAACTCTCCGGTCTATTATTAGACCCTCAAGTTTAAGAACCCTTATTATATAACTGTTGCACTCGTTCTAGTGTGAGTCATCCATAAAAGGGTATTTTCTTAATTTAAACGGACTCCTAGAGTCGTCACTCGTCAGCCTGCAAATCGCCTTTTTCCATGCCTCGACAATAATGTACTTTTCCAATAATCCATACTAATATTATAAATGGGAAAGTGTGTGTGTCTGTTTGATTGTCCGTCTTTCACGGCAAAACGGAGCGACGAATTGACGTGATTTTTTAAGTGGAGATAGTTGGGACGGAGACTGACATAGGCAACTTTTTGTCGTTTTCTAACGCAGGGAAGCCGCGGGCAAAAGGTCTCTATTATTACGACACTAATGATACCTACTTTACTATTCCGCCAAACGTGCTAGTCAATTAGTGCCAACTAGGGAATGCAATAACCGGTAGTTTTGCAAACCCGGTAAATTACCAACTATGGTAGTTGAAAACCGGTAAACCGGAAAATTACCGGTTCTTTATTGTGTTAAATAAAAAACAGCATTTTCATGCAAAATCATTTATAAAACCTCATATTTATGTGACTCAATAATATCACAAGTGACGGGAAGTCAGTATTGCCATTGCCCCTTAAAACTACTATTGCTAATCAAACTCGTTTTAAAACCACCGAAATGTTTATTATTGCTTTTGCGCTATTGAAGACGCTGCGTCAGCCGGTAAACCGGTAATCCGGTTTACCGGTATGTATTCCCTAGTGCCAACCCTGAAGTGAAACTTCACTTTAGTTCATTTGTTGGACGTCAGACAACATTGTGCTTACCATGAATTGCACACAACTGTATAGCGACTGCGGCGCTCGAAAGTATGTCCGTCTCGCTCTTCCCATTACTCTGGCAGGAGCGAGACGGACATATCCCCGAACGCCGCAGTGGATATCGAATACAACCACGTACAACTCCATGGTAAGCTCAACTCCTACATCCCCTGGGGATTCCTCGTAGAGACGAAACACGTGTCGAGTTTTGTATTATTGGTGGTGGTTTGTTATATTTATTTGCGTGTTTTCTGCGGCGGGAGTGTGGGAACCATAATTGCGTGCAAAAAATACGGAAGTAGGTATAAAAAGTTGGCACTAAATGACTAGCACGTTTGGCGGAATAGCAAAGTAACATTATTGTCGTTACGCCTGATTCAATAAATTACATAATCTTTAACCAAGATTAACTCCTAATTCTTAATAAACAAGCTTAAGGGTGACTCGCAATAGGACGCGACGGGACGGTACGGGACAATTTGTAAATGTCCATAGAAAGAATCACGTGATAGCTCGGAGCCCTCGGATGTCACGTGACATTTTCTGAAGAAACTTTCAGATCGTCCCGTCCCGCTCCGTTCCGTCCCGTTCTAGTGTGTGTCATCCCTTAATTTGATAAATATGATTATACCGTACGCGTTACATAGAGACTGTAAAGTACCATTTAGATTTTTTTATCGACCTTTAAGAGGGTGAATAAGATTTTTAAAGTTCTTCGCAAACAAAGTCGCGGGCAAACGGTTGTGATATAATAATAAATAAATACTAACATAAATCCGCCTATTTATTTATTTTGAAGGCAAATACCACCAGTCTATAGTTCTCCGAATAATGGCTTGGAATCCTCATGGTCTCAACAGCAATGTCCTTTATTATAGGACGTCAGGGAGATATGAAATTCCTCAGTTGAAGGGCAAGGCATGGGCGGAAACGGGAGCGGGCGCAAAAGCGGCAGCGTAAACTGAAGCGAGAGCATGTTTAGTTGGGTTTTATGTGAGGTCACGTTCATACAGTCTCGTGCAAGAATCAAACTTAAATCAATTTGTAAAATGGTCTAGAATCTGAATAGTTTTTTCAAACGGTTGTTAAAATAACAATTCAGAGAAACATCTTACCCGCCAGGGCCAGGACATCATTTATTATTAATAACTAGAATTATATACGAAGCAAAGATTTAAAACGAAACAAAGGCTACACTTTCGCAGTTTTATACATTACTAAACTTTCAAAAATAAATATATTATATATCATTATGTTTATTATCTATAAAGTCCAAAACAGAGCAACTATGAATAATGGCGTAAAATCGTCATGGTCACTGCAGCAATTCCCTTTATGGTGGGACGTCAGGGAGATATGAAATTTCTTAGGTGGGAAACAAGGGAGGGGCGTGGGAGTGGGTGTGAGTTAGGAAACAGAAAGCGCTGTTGACCAGAAAACAAAGGTTTACTGCGGTCAAAGCTGCATTTGTTTGGGTTGAAGAAATTATACAGAAACGATCCCGATTCATCGGGAATCAAAGTTTGGGTGCACCTAATGCAATTTTTGTAAGTGTAATATGCGTTTAATTTATGAAAGTGACGTCTACTATAACTAGTCGGATACGCAATCTCTGAGCTAATGACATTGTCAACTCTACAAAAATATATTACCAACAAAATACATAAAAGTAAAATAAAATAAGTATTCTCCCCTTGGCATGTTACCGTAGACGCTGGCAGCGTTTCCTCGCTGTATTGTAACACTAATGCGTTGGACGAGGAAGTTGCCAGCTCTACGGTTGCCGGTAGCGTCCACAAGTCTCTTCGATATATCTTTAAAAAGGTTGTGGGGGCTTGAGCCCCATGAGTTGAGAGTCTCAACGCTGAACGGAATAAAGTTGTATTCGTCATAAAAAAAATATATATTTTCTTGTCAATCGCTACCGCTTATAACTTGAACCGCGCCTAAACAAGCCCCGAATTCTCACACCAACTTCGAGTTTTCCTTTACTGCTTTTGTTTAATTAAAATAAGTTTATTCTTCTTGTCCACTTCATTCAGCTAATTTCTGAAATGACTCTTGAATAACAGGGGCGTATAATCATTTAAGTATCTTCATTATTTAGTACCTTCTTGCTTTATTCGGGAAACCTGTTTTTACGTAATTACGTGAAAGAATTTTTTTAAGGCGTACTTTTCGTATTAGACGCCGTACTCACTCATTAATTTTAATGAGTCGTAATCATTAAAGTCATTAGCAATGTTAATTTTTTAAAAATAAATATATGTCATACTTAAGCATTTTGCAATTATGAAATCGCATTTAAAAACACAATTAGAAAAATTTCGCTTTATAGAAAAAAAGCTCAAAGTTGAGCTTTAGGTAATGGCAGTCGCTTTCGTTTCAAAACCTAGGTTTAAAGATGACTCACACTAGGACGAGACGGGAATATCTGTGATTTTCTAAAGAAAGAATCACGTGATAGCTCGGAGCCCTCCAATGTCATGTGACGTTTTCTATACAAACTGACAGATCGTCCCGTCCCGCCCCGTCCCGTCCCGTTCTACTGTGAGTCATCCCTTAGTTGGCAGAGCGCACCCTAGGCTCCTAAGCCTCCGGGAAAACAGAGAGAAATAAGTATGTACCTAATCGTTTACGCAGTTCTTCTTCAATCGCAGCTTGCCAAATGTGTCCGATATAGCCACTAGCACGCTTCAATAAACTAACCAGTCAGGTAGATATGCAGATTCAGGCAAAATAGCGGAGATTCACCCTGAGAGAGAACTGGTACCTCAGCAGTGGAACATTTAGGTCATATTTGATTGGTTGTAAAATCTCAGATCTAGTGCAGGTGACCTCATCGTGTACCGTAAAATGGGATGAAGAGGGATGGTAAGGGGTGAAGTGATATTTTTAGATCAGAGTTCTTTTCTTTTTCCTAGCGTTTTCCTGGCTTATGCCATGGCGAGCCTGGGGTCCGTTTTAGCAACTAATCCCAAGATTTGGCGTAGGCGCTAATTTTGCGAAAGGGACTGCCGTCTGACCTGGCGACCCAGAGGGTAAACAGGCTTTATTGGGATTAGTGCTTCAATAAACTAATTATAGTCAGATAGATATGCAGATTCGGCCAAGATGGTGCAGGTTCGCTCTGAGAGAGGACTTCTTGTTCAGCAGTGGAACATTCAGGTCATATTTTATTGATTGCGATTGTATCTCAGCTCTCAGATCCAGTGTAGAGTGATCTCACCGTATATCCGCATGCCACAAAAAGAGAATAAAGCAGTTTTAATAACAAATGACAACTCTAGTCTAAACATACCAACGCGCCCTACCATTCCTACTCTCCCCATTCAAGGTCCAACTACCCTCCCAATCGCTACTCACCCCATTTTGCAGTAAGTAGCCCAGGGTACTCGTTGCGTTTGGAATATTCCTGAGCAACGAAGCGATATGCATTCTCGTCACATAGATACTCCGTCTGCACTGAAACGCTGCAACTGAAACTGCACGAATTTAACGAGTTTACCACAGTTCAAAGTTCTGTAGATAGCATTTTAAGGGATGACTCACACTAGAACGGGACGGGACGGGGTGGGACGGGACTATCCAGCAGTTTCTATAGAAAACGTCAGGTGACATCCGAGGGCTCCAAGCTATCACGTGATTAGTGCATTATTTTTGTGTTTTTAGATTTCCATACTAAACGATAAATATGAAAATATAATATTGTCTTCTGTTACCGCGATTGTTATTCATTGAAATTAAACACTTTAGAAAGGATTAATCGCGTTTATTAACACCATGACCCTACGTTTCGAGCCCTTTAGAGCTTTCGTTTTCACAGCTCGTTTCTTAACCCTGTGAAAACGAGTGCTGTAAAGGGCTCGAAACGTAAGGTCATGGTGTTAATAAACGCGATTAATCCGTTCTAAAGTGTTTAATTTCTATGAAAATATATTCAAAATCCTAACAAAAACGCACATGTTTTTATATTCGCGCAAGCAAATGAGCACGGTTGGTTATATGAATCAAACATAAAACGATTTTCAGAGTCTTTCCGGTAGACTATGCAAACGTTAAGGGCTACATAGCTTGATTTTGCTTATTTAAGTCTAATCTACATTAAGGGGTACCTACTCCCTTTCAGTTGCTTCGTATGATAAAAATTATTACTACATGTCCACAAGCTGTTAGCTATTGACCACAGGAAAGATTGGCTCTACAGTTCAGCTGAATACGCACTTTTAGTACACATGTAGTCATGATTTTTATAATACAATTCAATGGGAAAGGAGCACTTTTTGATGTAGATAAGGTTTCAATAAGAAAATCAACTTTCATAGCCTTTAACTTTTGAAAAGTCCACTGGATAGATTCCGAACATCGTTTTGTGTTTGAACACTTTGAACCATTCGTCAATAACTTAGTTTGAACTTAGTATGAACGCTTGAGCCATAAGAGTTCATGAAACCTATTTTATGTTTGTGTCTGTACGCACCGCAGCTCCTTAGTATGTATTAATAAGTTCGAATGTGTTTTTTAAATGCCTAAAGCATAGTTTTGTCTATTGTCGAGATGATATGTCAATTTCTATAAATTTCTGAGGTTGGATGTCAGCAGGGTGATTCTCGGCCCAGCAATTTTTAGTTTGGCTATAAATCCAATCATCCAAAAATTGAAATCAAAATTCAATGTCTGGTACCTAGATGACGGGACCCTAGGAGGCAACGTAAATACTGTGCTCTCTGACTTGTCTCTCATTAAGAGTAGTTTCAAAAATATTGGTTTAGAACTGAATTTTGCAAAATGCGAACTCTTCATTCAAAATTCATCTTGTATTTTTGCCGATTTAAAACACAAATTTGACGATCTGGCTCCTAATATCAAGTTAGTAGACAAACGTTCTCTTTGCCTCTTAGGCTCCCCTATATTTGAAGAATCTTTTCCCGACTATATTTCTAACTCGATATCAAAATTCAAAAGTCACACGAATCGTTTACTCGAAATTAGCCCTCATTATGCTCTTGTGATTCTTAAATTCTGTCTTTTTGTCCCTAAATTTACATATGTGCTCCGATGCTGTCCTTTTTGGAAATATCTAAATTTACTATCACCCATAGATGATTTGATCAAAATTAGTTTAGAGATGATTCTAAACATTCAGCTCAATGAGCCTTCCTGGTCTCAGGCGTCCCTCCCTATTCGGTTCGGGGGTTTAGGAATTCGCAAAATTTCCAGTGTGGCATCCCCAGCCTTTTTAGCATCCACTCATAGCACAGCCGGTCTCATAGGAAATATTTTAAGGGCTTTGCCCACAAACTATGAGATCGCAAGCTTTGAGGATGCTAAAAATGCTTTTAAAATTGCCTGCCCGGGCAAAGACTTTCCAGACAACCCAAAATCACAAAGGAGTTGGGATAATGTTTACTGCGATTTAACTTACAATACTCTTTTAAATAACTCTTCAGGTCCAGATCGCGCGAGGCTTTTGGCGGTCGGATCCCGGGAAGCTGGTTACTGGCTTCATATATGCCCATCCTTCGCCCAATACTGGTACTTTCTTGGATCCGGCCTCCCTTAGACTGGCGACTGGTTTGCGACTGGGGGTTTCGGTGTGTGCGCCACACTCATGTCCTTGTGGCACAGACGTGGACCGACTGGGACACCATGGATTGTGTTGTAAAAAAAGTGCATGCCGTTTTTCGAGACATGCATCTCTTAATGATATAATCCGTCGGTCTCTTGCCACCATCAACGTGCCTGCTCTCCTTGAGCCGACTGGCATTTTCAGGGATGATGGCAAGAGACCTGATGGGGTGTCCTTGGTTCCTTGGAGTTTGGGACGGATGCTAGTGTGGGATGCTACCTGTGTAGACACGCTGGCGCCGTCCCATCTCCAACGAACTAATGTAAAAGCGGGCGGAGCGGCTGAATGCGCCGAAATTTTAAAACGTAATAAATATAAGAGCCTGGGCAGAGAGTACCTTTTTGTACCATTCGGGGTCGAAACTCTTGGTCCATGGGGTCCCAGCGCACGCAAATTTTTCGTAGAAATCGCGAAACGTCTGGTTGATGTTACTGGTGACCGAAGAGCTGGTGGCTTCCTCGCACAACGTATCAGCATTGCGATACAACGAGGAAATGCCGCCAGCATCCTAGGTACAATGCCTCAAGGACCTACTTTAGATTTAAGGTAGGTAGAGGTAGGTAGTTAGGTAATTTACACTTACTGTATATATTTCGAGAATAAATGATTTTAATTTCTATAAGAAGCGTTATATCTTGGAGATCACGTGACCCTCTCTATAGCACATTTGCTAGCCATATATGTACGTTCGGGCATATCTGCCGGATCCGTCGGTAAATGTATGGGAAATCTGTCTGGCGAACATACCCACTATGGTGATCTGACAGATTACCCGACCGTATAAAGCCGGCAAATTGCACCGGATCGGTCCAGTGTGAGTCATTCTTTAACCTGACCTGAATCCTGAGTCTTGCCCTTACGAATCCGAATGGAAATTTCTAGCGAATGTCATTTAAAATCAGGGGCGGTACCACCAATATCAAAAATTGGCAGTGTCGGATGAACGGACGGACGGATTTGTCGTATCGTTACTACCAAAACCTATTCACTATCGCACTTTCGTCCATACCCGTCCGCAAGTAAAATCGTGTACAGTCGGCCAAAAATGTGGTTTACCACCCTAAGGTTGTGATTCGTTTGAACGTCATGAGACAACGCGACCTTCGCTTTCCTCTGCCAATAATATTATGTCTTACTCAACCTTAGCGATCGTTGAGCTCGCAGAAACTTTTGTCAAAAGTGGTAAACCACTTTCTTGGCCCACTGTACCTAATTTCCTATGCTTACCACAAGTTTACGGGAACTCCAATGATTACCATAAGATTTATGATTTCACCGACCATCAAGATAATATAATATAAAAACAAAATTAATTATAGAAACAAGACAAGTAATGTGACACAGAAGTTCCCGTTTTATAGTTCCATAACTCAATGGCAACCAATATTTGCCGGTGCAATAATATCCAACGGCAATTCAGATTTTATGCCTCCGCTTTGATCTTTGGGAGTAAAATATACGAAGTAGTATTATGTCATCGTAAAGGGAGACTTCTGGAAGCCTCCGTGTGTATCGATCGTCTTTTGTCTTGTGTCGGTACCGACACACGGGCTGCCCACACATGCCGCGCATGCTGCCACCATTATTAGGTATTAGTACATTACGATACAATGGCAAAAAAGGGGAAATTGGCAACGAGTGACGATAAATTAAAACACGACCGTAGGGAGTGTTTTAAATCGACACGAGTTGTGAATTACCTCTTCGCACGTGTGTCGTACGACGGTTCACAGTACATATAACCCTTTGAATATTGGACGCAGGCACGTAAAGTGCTAATTATCGCCCTAGGGCGGTAAAGTAGCACCATGTGTACTGTAATAGTAGATTACATACCAAGGCCGTTTTAGTGGGAAATGTCTAGGATCCCATGTAATTGTCGGCCGAGGCGAAGCCGAGGTCGACGAACATGTGATCCGAGGCTTTCCCATCTAACGGCCGAGGTTTGTATTACTATTTTTCTGCCCGACGGAGCCGGCAGGCGGCAATTTAGTTTTGCGTAAAGTGGCGCTTACTGGCCGGAGGACTGAAAATAATATTTGTAATCGTAGACAAACCTAACGTAGCGGAGGCGGGGGCCGAGCGTCTATTGTTTTTGCGTAGTGTTCAAAACCTTCAAAACGGTCTTGTCTAACAATATTTATTTATTTGTTTGTTGGATTTTTACTGGTTACGAGTGAAAAATTGTTCAAAATTTGTTTTTGTATGTAATACATACAATTTTACCGATTGAGCGAAGCGTCTCTGTTTCAGCTTGGGAAAAAATGTTTCCGTGTGTACGGGTGTCTGTCTATCTATCGATTTCTTCTCCTCTACAGGTCGCATTTATTAACAAGTTCTTGTGAAATTTTGTAAGCAATTTCTTTGTCGGTTCAGTTTTTGGAAATTTTTAAAACTCCAAAGGCGCTTAGGACCTTAGTGCCAATACCAGTATCATCTCGTAGTAGTACCTATAATCTATAAATATTTTACAAGTAGCACAAGTAGGAAACAAAGCAATTTCCCCACGGTTCCTGAACCCACCCTAGAGCACTTATAATATGTGTGTAGATAAAGTAGTGTATGCAACTATACATAAGTAGGCATTAAAACACTCGTCTGATGCCTTTCATTATGTATAGTCACATAAACTTCTAGTTCTTAAGATCTATTATATTCTGTGCTAGCGGTTGGACAAAATATTGTGCCCCGCAGCGGATAACGGTGTAGTAGCCTTTCGTGTGTTTCTCATCCAATAAAAGAATTAGTATCAGGCCATATTGACGGGTCGCAGTTTAATGAAGAAAGACAAACGGTTGCCGTTTATCTTATTACGGTCGAGATTGGTGAAGTTTTAGCTTTTAGACCACTTTTTGCATGTTTTGTAAAAAATACTTGCTTTTTTAATCACATATATAACGGTAAATTAAGATGAGGGGGGAGGCCTTTGCCCAGCAGTGGGACACATTAGGCTAGCAATAATAATAAATTATGCTTACGTTTCATGAATTATTTCAGTCATCTTTAGAAAATTATAAAACAAAGTTACCTATTTCCATTGTTAACGGTATAGTGAAGACAAAGAGGCAATTATGCCAGCCCTTAAACTGTTTTCCTAAAAATCACACAGCGACAGTCGCACGAATGTTCTAATTACAAAAAAAACGTCTGAAAAATAAATTTTACTTATTTATCGGCTATGTATACTTTCATAATTCAATGAAATTATGTTCATAGCAATACAAAGATAAAAATCATTACCTACGTACCTAGAACATACTTTTCATTCATGGACACAGAAAAAAAGCAAGGTATAACATATTTCTGCACTTTAGTTGACTTCAAAGTCAGCATAACTCATTATAATGAGGGTGGATCCATCATTTGTTAATTTTATTATGATTTCAATACTCACATTAACAATGAATTTGTAATTAACGAATGGAAAAACCACTATATACGTACCTAAATTACAAATAAAATATAAGCACAAGTACATCCATTATACTTGATCAAGTACTTTACAAGTAAAGGCTTATCGTACGTTCTTGGTTGTCGAAAATATGGCGGACGAATAATTTGGATCAAAACTTCGTTAAGTGCATGTGTACTTATAATTGTCATGTAACATACGTAACGTATGGTATTTCCTAAACATGGCTAATCATAAATTGTTGGAATATAATTTTAACAATACATATTAAATGAGCTGTTTTTCAAAGGGCATTGTAAAATTAAACAATTTTAGGTAGACGTTTTGTAATAAAAATGGCTTCCTCGATGAGCTCACACATCATATATTATAGTGCATATTAGGGTGACGTATGACTACTTAAAAAAATAAAAAATCATGAATCATAACATTTATTACAAACAAATGATTTTCCAGCTCTGGCCGTCAAGCAACTAATTCCAGGCCGCTGCGCTAAACATATTCACCGCTTGCCGACTGCGTCGAGCAGAAAAATAATGTACTGACCTTGGCCAGTAAATAAGAAAGCCTCAGATCACATGTTTGTCGACCTCACCTTCGCTTCGGCGGAGAATTACACGAGATCTGAGACATTTCTTACTTTACTGGGTGCGTAGCCAAGATGCCAATCGCTCACGCTCAGTCGCTAACGAAACGCAACTGTCATTGTCACACTAATAAGGAAGAGTGATAGAGAGAGGTAGCTACGATACGTTATTAAGCGTGAGCGATTGGCATCTTGGCTACGCACGCTGGTCAGAAAATGGTTAAATCACGTATAACACGTTGCAAGACTGTAATATTATGACTGTCGTTACGAAATGCTTATACGCTATGTGTTATACTTGTTACAATGTTTACGCTGGCAACACTTTATCAGTAAAGTTTAATGTGTAAAATTAATGAGAAAGCGATATTTCACTCACCAAGGATTAGTCTTAGCGCAGATACGCCACTCTAACAAAACTTTAGCGACTGATTGACAGGCTGCAATCACTTGTTAATAGTGACGTTACAATTTATGTGTTTCTTAAAAATAACTTGAGCTTTTCGAGGCAGCGAGTCACAGAACTATATAAAGATAACTACAATCTAAAACGGGATATTTACCATCTATGTTTGTTTTATTGAGCACCCGATATTTCGGCATGCGCCATGTTCACGGAGTAAACTGACGAGCTGCGAGTTTTAGTTGTGATCTTTCCACACACCATAGCGATCTATCCTCTTATGCAATGCTGAAATATCCGTGCGCAATACTCGATATTAAGTTTGTCATATAAAAAATACTCGATAGACACCTTCAACTTTGAACAATGAGTCATTTTCTTTTTTAAACCTGACGTCGCACAAAGTTGCTTGAAATTGGTGGAGACGCTTTGGTCTCATCTGCCAAGCCAGGTAGGTACGTAGTACGTACGTACGTACGTATACGTACGTCTGCGATATATTTCTGTGCCGCAAATAAAATTCACTTTTTATTTATTCCTAAGTAATACGCGGTATCTGTTTACGAAAGTAATCTATGCATAACCCGGGTATAACCATGTTACTGTCTAAACGGCGGCCATCTTTAATTTCGTTACGACTGATCCTAACCGGATAGGGCTTAATTACGAGCGGATATCCGGTTTATCGTATCTTTTCGTTTGATAGGAAAAGCGGGTAATAGGGGATTATGAGGGTAATAGGTTTTCGGTAAAAAGTGTCTTTTATTAGGTATTTTATTATAATACCCTGGTGCTTGAACCTGGGGCTTTACCATGATGTCTTAACGCGATTCAGTTGACGAACTAAACTGAGTCGCTTCCATACAACTAAGCCTAAACTGACGCTAAACTGAATCGCGTTAAGACTTCATGGTAAGGTCCCTGGTCCAGCAGTAAGGCGTGCGACTTTCAATTCAAAGGTCGCGGGTTCAAATCCTGCTGGGTCATACTAATGAGTTCTTGGAACTTTTCGGTGAATGAAAATATCCTGAGGAAACCGGACTACCCAATAAGGCCTAGTTTACCCTATGGGTTGAAGGGCAGATGGCCGTTGTTTTCGTGAAACTAGCGTCTAGGATTAGTTGCCAAAGCGGACCCCAGGCTCCCTGATCCATGGCATAAGCCAGGAAAAGGCTGGAAAGGAGACCCATGGTGCTCAAATATATTATATATATACAAAAAAAAAACGGCTTGTCCAATAATATCTGAACAAGCAAGGCAGCAGCGGCCTTGCCGATAGAGGTGTGTGCGTTCAGATATTTGTAAACATATAAACCGCCCCGATATCGAATTTGTTCGCAACTGTACGTATTGACCACTTTTTTCTCACTTGTTGATGGTGACTGTATATTTAATCGGTTCTTTAGAATGTTATTGATTAAGTAGTGCCCATAAAATAAAAAACGGACTAAGCCCTGGGGTGTTCCACCACTTCGCTTTGCTGTGTGGTCTCGGGAACGCGATTGCACAACCTCCGAGGTGCGAGTGATTTCGACTCTCCTATAGAGAATGATTTTGCTGGTGGCATGGCTGGTGATCAGTTTTTTTGCGTCAATTTTTTTTAACACTGATCATAACAAGATACTGATTACCTCCGTAAACAAGTCATCAACCTTTTCATTGCATCTTGTAGATATCAAGTTTTTAAATGACAAACTTAATATTCCTACATATGAACAACAAGTTAACCTTGTCATAAATATCGAATTTATCCCAACCAACATTGAATATAACGCGTACGATAAATGACAAATGATACCGGTAATACCATGTTATCCGGACCGGTTATCAGATTTATATCCAACATGGCAGCTTAACCGGGTATTTTAACTGGAAGTGGCATTTTTTTTTTATGTGATAGTGTTTTAATATAGAGTTCATACGAGCGCCATACTATCATTATTAATGAATCCGGGTGCCTGGCAGCTGATAAATGGTGGGTGTGGCAGTGGTTGGGCAACAAAGGCGGTTTATAATCAATTGAAGATGTGCAATTTTTTGAACTCTGAGTTTGGTGTGATATAATAGATAATTACGTACCTCACTATTTAATTCTAATATATTACCAGGCGTTTCAATTGGGCGAGGTGACGTCCAAAGTCGTCTTATTTATCTCTGGTCTGGGCCTATACTTTTCCATTAGAATAGACCTGCAAAATCGTGTGTACAAAAATATAGGCGCAAATATACAGTCGATCACCGTGTCAGACGACTACAAAGAGCAACTATCATACCAACCGATGAGCAGCTGCCAGTCACCCGGATTAATTAATAATTAATGTAGCATCGCACACTAGCTAGATGAGATTCGTAAGAATATGAATAAGAATAAAAATAAGAATCATTTATTCGTGACGATCACACACTTGTACAGACAACACAATAAAACAACAAAAACAGGAAAACAGAATTGTTGTGTGTATCACGAAATGATTCGTGGCTCTATAGATAAGTACATCCATTTCTGTGCCCAGCTCTCCTTAATATTACTATTAAAAAAAAAAAACTAGATAAAGGACAAGTTGATGGTATTTAATGACGTTAAGTATCAATGTAATCATATTTCATACTAAGCCTTGAGCATCGTACTTATTTTTGTTGATTTTTCCTCCTTTGACTTAAAACTTTAAGGAAAAAAATAGAATGTCATAATAATTCGAGACGTCATTCAGTTCTGTCCTTATGACAGTCGTCTTTATTGCTGAATTAGGAATAGTTGTGTTTATTGTGTGGTGATATATTTTGTGTAAAAACTTGATGTTTATAAATTAAAACCAGAAAGTGTTGAACACTACACTAAAATAAATATGATTTGATTTTAAAATGTAATTAATTGTGAAATATAGTGAAAATAAGTTGAATTGTGAATTCGTGTCAGTTTGTAAATGCACTATGGAAGAGCACCGGAATGCAACGTCTTTGGAAATAAAGGTAATTTAATAAAAAAACCGACCAAGTGCGAGCTGGGCTCGCCCATTTGGCTTGCGCACAAAAGATGCCCCTCTCCCCTAAGTGTAATGAAGTAGTATTTCATAATCTACGTGATCTGTCAAAACCATATCTTTCCTGGGTTACAATACAAAATATTTACTTCCTTGAACACAATAATGAACATAGGTTACATAATTAGGTACAGTCAGCCAAACAGCTATGTATACAGCCAAAGTGACAAAAATATGTATATAGGACTTTGATCAGAAACAGAATAATTTATTCGTCAAACATAGGTACAATAGTTTGGTCTTAATATAGGGTACAATGTGAAACACTATGTTTTGCCAGTAGGTGTACAAAATATGTTACATTATAACTAACAGTTATGTACAATTTCTTCATCATCATCATCATTTCAGCCGAAAGACGTCCACTGCTGGACATAGGCCTCCCCCACAACACAACAACAACAACAGACAATTTAAATTCGGTACAATTTCTTAACAGACATAAAATATAATTGATCATGAAAAATAATATAGAAAATTCGAATTCAATGTAAAAAATACAGTCATTATTATGATGAATTACTAAATAATCAAGCAATAATACATTTGGAAGATCAAAAGTTTAAAAACAATAATAATAATCAATTATAGAGATCATTAAAAATATATATAAAAAATAAAAAGAAGAAAACTGTAATTATCATATAGCTGAGGTACTTGGCGTATCGTATTACATAGGTATTTAATAACATTTGTAGTGATTTTATCAAAACCCACACACACCCTTTGTATTTTTTAGTGAATTGATGATTTGTTCTATGTCATGCGGTGTAGATGGGGCCATAAATATCGAATGCGTACTTTTCATTATTTTGCAATGGTGAGTGCTTTGTCTTGGCAAGCTTTGAACACAATCCAGAAACTAGCTATTTAACACTATTAGCTATTATTTTGGGGTTTGTTTAAATGTTCAATTCAGATTAAAGTTTCACAATGTCATCACTCTTATGCAAAGCTTTAATAGAGTGTATTACTTTCCAAGTAGCCCAAGACTTATTCTGTGCCAAGGTAATTTTAAACTTGTTATTCGCTTTCTGTGTTTGCCTTATTATCGTTTTAAAACCTTTGAGAGTAGTTTTGAAAAATTATTTTATTATTGATGATTTTGTTGTTAATCCCTGAGCATTAGGGTCGTGTATACATACTTTTGGTACTTCATCTGTATTCATAGCTGTGTGTGTAACTGTACCTTATTCTCTATGGGCACAGCTTAACTGGTTTTATGCCCATCCAAGGTCAATCAAAGAGGAAAAGGCAACAATTTAAGTGTAATTAGGCAAATAATATATATTTAAACGATGATACGACAAGAAAATGCGACAACTACCAATTATTATACTAAATAAAGCCTGAAACTACTTGGCTACTATTGTAACCATCCTGTATAGATACCTACTGATATCAGGTAAACACTTTCACAACGCAGAATAATACATTATCCGTTCACCTTTTATAACCTCACATCAAACATCTTCGCTAAAACCCGAATCAATCATTCTATAAGAAAACACGGAACTGAATATCGAAATTTCGATATTTCTTACCTGTATATATTCCGTTTATAGGTATGCAGTGCGATAGATATAGAGATAATTATTTTCGTTCTTCTTTTTTAGCGACAAAATTATCTGTAAAATGTCAGATTTATAATTTCAATGTTTTCTTTGTTATAGGAAGTAATCCATGATTTTGGCTCACCATATGGTATTAGTCAATTTATGAATATTAGTCATTTCCTTAGTTAGTGAATGAATTTTACCTAACCTTTATTATTTCACTCACAACACCGTGACTGAGTGGTTAGCCGAGAGGCGGTCTCCACCAAAAAGACCACTTTGTCAAGGAATTTTCTAGAAAACCACTGAAAGTATACATAAGTATGCTGGAAACATCAAGATGCGATCCATTCTCGAGACACCTAATATTCTGCGCTCTTTTGATCATTAGCAAACCTTCCGCTATGGTATTCTGTTCTGTTTTAATATTAATAATAAAATATATAAATTTATTTGAGTTACAAAATAAAGGGCGTTATTATACAAACGGTAACCAATCGCTTTGATTTCATGCTTCCTTGGTGTTAAATTACGTTTTTGAAATAAATCTGATTATTTTTATCTGTTTGTATTTTATTCCGGTTTTGATTGAGTTGGTATGTTCTTTTTATTATAAACATGAGTAGGTATCGATTGTTATTTTGTATCTAGTTTAAATTGAGTGTCAATTTTATTAAAAGCTTTTTATTGGGTACCTATTTATGACATATTTGGGAAATGTTGTTGAAATATCGATCCGGATATAGAGACAAAACTAAGCATGTAAACACGTACCCTCTTATTTGTTAAAAAGTAAACAGACACTTTAGTTTAATTATGTTTTCTCCCTTTCTAACAAAGGCAAATATCAAACTGACAGATAAGAACAAACAATCGTTTGATGTGCGTTTATGAATAACGCCAATATTGTTTACTGCATACATAAAGATAAATCCTTTTTTTAATTCATAATTATACCATTTATATTTAGATTTTTACTTAATATTGTATACATTCTCCTATTTATTATCTTTTTAGTCTTCCGCATATTTAAAAAAGCGTTGCTTATTTTAAATACAGATCCCGTAATATGATTTACATCAAAACATCAAAGATCGATCATCATTACCTCCGCGTGTTACCTGACACGTTATTTTTATATTTTTACGCATGATTTAGATAGATGAGTACCTACAGCTATTTGTTATTACGTAAGCTCTTTTCTGATTCCAGATTTTCCATACACATTTAAAACTTTGCGATCGATCGAACTGTACAATTACGATTACCCTGTAAAAAATGTCCCAGTTTTACTTACTATTATGTAACCGGCGGTAACAAAAGTGTGTATTTAAAAAAGATGTTTTTTTTTCTATTAAAATGGATAGAGTTCGTTTCTAAGAGTAGAAATGCCGAAAATATACCTTAAGGAAACGTGGAATAAAAAAAAGTTTCTTAATAGAATATATCATTTGATTTATCTTAGGCGTCTCCTCTGGCAGCTGCCGTCAATTCCCCGTGTCGCGCCACAACACTAATAGATGGCGACACAATGGCCACTCCCATACAACGAGTGTCAACTTGTATGAAGCATTATATAAATCCTACATCGCGCTATCGAAGTTTCTAATGTCCGCTACATAATATAAGTTCCAAGCTTCATTGGACTTCGATCCCCAGGTCATCTGCCTGAAGAGATATATTTATTGGCCCTCTCGCTACATTATATCCTACAAAATACCCTATACTCTCAAAAACTTACTGGTTAAAAACTCACTTAACGTTACCCATTTCGACTATTAAACCTTACGCCCGAGCCACTCTGTATGCAATTCTGCATTATATGGAAGATAGGACGCCATTCACATGTCCGACTGATCGATGGCTTTGAACGATCAGCCTGTAGATATATCTAATGTGATTTCATTTTTAACCCCCGATAGACGAATTGTGATATTCAGTCGTTTTTACAGTATAAGGTGTTTCATCTAATATCTTTGAACGAGCGAGCGAAGCGAGCGGAGTTCTTCCATACTACAATTTTTATAATTGATAGAAATATTTCGCCGCATCGAGCGGGATTCGAACCCAAGACCTCTCTGAACACCGACTACTATCGACGCCCGATTGACCCCGGCGAATGTTTCCACTATTTATTTCATTTGGTTATACGCCTTAGGGATTTCATATAGGTACATAAAAACCGGTTTGCACACCCTAGCAAGGCCTCTTTATCTCGGGAACGCGTCGAGGTAGCAAGTTCAAACATTTGTAATGGGAATCAAAATGAATAGGGTACTTAAGGCCGTCCCCTATGCCAATGACCTCGGCGATTTGAGCTTTCTTGTCCTCCCGCTTCCTTTCCTCACCGGTTATACAATACGTCAATAAGCATAAGTTGCCACCTAGGAAGAGCTGCTTGTACTAGGACGCAACCCTATAAACTACTAGTGCCATCTTACACGACTGGCCCCCGTCGCCCGCGCATGCATCTCGAGCCGGCGTTTTCGGAAAAATGCGTGTAATAGCTTTTTCTCGAAAAGTACAAAACTTATTCAAAAATCAGTAGATGCGTTTAAAGTAAACATAAATATATACTGCTTGTCTTAGTTTCTTGTACTTACGACGCATAATAAGGGAGTAGATACAGATTTAAGGTAGAAAAAAGGGTTTACAGTTATTTTTTTTTCTCTTGATGTATTATGTTTTTCGACAATTTAGTAGAACAAAATGTAGACCAAATACCTTGCTACATTATATTTTTTTTTCAAGCGTTGTGCTTAAAGCTGAACAAAGCCTATTCACTTTAAAAACAGTGAAATATGCCGGGTAGCCCCTTAACGTTGACCTAGAATCTCGAAATTTGGCAAAAAGCAAGAACTTGTAGCATCAACACATGATAAAATCCAAAAACCGAATAATTGCCGCACACTGAGAATTCCGTGCCACTAGCATTTTAAAGTACCTGTTAGGTTAGTTGTCTCTTTCGCACCTGTACCGTTAGGTGGGCAGTGCATTAAATCCATATGACACGAGCGCACGTCTTTAATTCATTTATCACAGTACCTACCTGTCATAAACGGGGGTGGGAGGAGCATCTTTTGTGCGGAACAAGTTGAGTGAATCAGGAAAATATATACACAATAAAACGCAAAGTTGAAAACATATAGGTAGCACTATAACAGATTATACAGGGTGCACCGTCGATCAATCACTCGGACGTCTGAATGGCATTTTATCTGGGGCCCATAATGCAATATTCAGTATATTCTGATTAGTTGAGCGAATATTCGAACGAGCGAGCCAAGCGAGTGAGGTTTCTCTACTTCCGAACAAAATTGTTGTTGTGTATGTATATTGTAAATATCATTCACGTGTAAGTATTTATTATTTGCTGTAAATGTTTCTTGTGAAAATTTGTTTAATAGTGCCTGTTAGTTTGTGTGTAATATAGTTTGTAACTTTTTGTGTTATCTGTCGTGGCAGCACTGAATTTGCCCTACGCAAGACCAGTGCCGGCTTCTTAGCTGAGTTGGGTCCATTTTGTGATGCGCACACAACTATATTTTTTCATTCTATGTTTGTATTGTTTATTGTGATCGTCGCAAATAAATGTATTTCTTTCTTAATTTTCTTTCTTTCTTACTTGGACACTCCGTCGTTTGTATGTATGTATGTATGTTTGTTCGACGATAACTCGAGTATCGTTGATCGGATCGTCGTGAAATTTGACAGGTGGTTAGATGAGATAAATATAATTTTTATGTTCAAATATGAGCCGAGTCGGTTAAGGGATTGCTGAGATATAGGGGTCGCAAGTTCACATTCGGGGCGAACCACTAACTAGTAACATGTTTGAGAAAAAAACATTTAAAATTATTCCATATCATATAGATGCTCAGAAATGGTCGCATTTTGTTCGAAAATAGAAGGCGTAAAGTACCTGATTCTCTAACGCTCCAGCAGAGTAGACCGCGGACGCAGCGGATAATAATGAAATTTGTTTGGTTCATTTTACTCCTATGGAAAAAATTGCTAATTCCCCACACGCCTCCGGTGGCCGCGCATGTTGGCAAAACACTATATCTGCCTCGGCAGAAACAGGGATTGCCTGAGCTCGGCTATACCAAACCTGAGCAAGCCTCGCCCCGGCAACCACCTCGTCAGTCAATCCCTTACTTTCCGTTCCTCGCCAACAATGAACTATTTTTTAAAGTATTATCATATTCATGTTTCTCTTATATTATGCGCTTTAAAAGACATATACGCTACACTAAAACCACAAACAACCACCATTAAATTTTTACCTTTTTGTATGCAAATAAAAACTGCTTAACTGAATACTCATGAAAAGATACTTATCTTCCAAATTCTATTAAAATACGCTTAAAAAGGTTTATTACAATGAAATGAACTCCACAAAGAAGTTTAATTTTAGCGCAGCAAAAACTAAGTAGCGCGTCCATGAAAAGGGTTTTAATGATGAGTCTCTTTGTATTTCATTATAGTTCGCTTTTATGAGGAGATAAATGAAGCAATCCTTATTATTCTATCTATATTTATGACCTACCTTGGGCATCTTTAATAGGTCTCTCTATACTTAGAGAGCCATGAATGAAATGAACGTAGTCAGAAACAGAAAGGTTAAAATGTGTAATATTTAATACCTAAGTACGTACCTAAAATACCTAAATACAGGTCGTTTTTATAACCCAGACGTAACTAGTAGCAATTGACAGGTCTATCTATTAACTTATTAAGAGAAATAGACACACAAAACAGAACAAAAATGTCAAAAAATGTGGGTCAGAATGACATTAGCGAACTTGCATTGATGATGATACAAAACCATAAATGTTTCGTACGAAAAAGAGCTTACTCACGCAAGCATTAAGTGTCAAATTCATACACAGAACTACCAACACTGTTAAAAGTATATAGACTGTTGGCACTTACGGAACGTTACGGTCCAAACAAGACTATATGAAAAAGATTCGCCACTGCTGCACTTTGATGGTGTAATTTTTTGGCTGATTGGGTATCCAGTTCTTTTATCTTATATCTATGGGCCTATACCTCTGCCGAATGGTATGACATAGTGTCATACTCATTATATGAACTGACGTTTATCTGACATATCTATTTGTACGTTACGTAAGTTGTAGGTACAGTCGCCATCAGATATATCTGAGCGTTCCAGGTGCTCACAAATATCTGAACACGCCTCTATTGTCAAGACGTTAGAGTGCTTGTTCAGATATTGTGAACGCCTCGGACGCTCCTATATATTTGATGGCGACTGTACATTTAACGTGCCCGTATCCCGCAAAAATGGCTGACTTTTTTGTATATAAAATGACAAGCGTAGCTAGTCCGGCTGAAAAAGTCAAGCCTAATTTGGCTAAAACTGATACATTTATGACAGTAATTGTCTTTTGTTACCCACGATTGTTATTCATTGAAATAAACACTACAAATACAAATACAAAATATTTATTTGCGAGAATACAGTGGGTATGCAGATGGTGTTACAAAATCTTTTGTACAGTGTACTCGACTCACAATTGAGCATGCAAAAATTACAAAATTAACATGTCATCCAATCAAAATTAATAAATACATAACTAAAATTACAAAATTTACAATTTAAAATGTCATTCAAGCTGAATAAATTATTCTAATACCTATATATAATCATTTTCATTGTTGTTTAAGAAGTCACGTACAGAGTAAAAACATTTATTTAATAGCCAGTTGGTTAATGATTTTTTAAACTGGTTTAACGAACAGTTTCTAATGTCACTTGGTATCTTATTGTAGACTTGGTATCTTATTGTAGACTTGGTATCTTAGTTTAGAACGGATTAATCGCGTTTATTAACACCATGACCCTACGACATGTTATATATCGTGTATGTGTGTGTATCGTGTATATAGTATCCTGTTGTTTCAGATAATGCCGAACACGCCGGTGGCGCCCGGGTTCCAATGGGACAAGCTGTCACCTGCAGAATTCCAGCAGCTCCAGGAGCTCGCCTCTTGTAAGTACCTTTAAGGTGTGGTACCGCCACCTGCAATAGTAATAGGTCTTCCGCTATGACGGTCGCAGAAATATCTGCCACAAATTTATTTGTACAGCCAAAATACCGTGACACAAATGCGCGGTCTTCATAGCGAAAGATAAGGTAGACCGAGGCGAATTGGATTAGAAATATTTTGTTTTGATCCAATCCGCCTCGGTCTACCTGTTCTGCCTAATCTAAAAGATTACGGCTAGCTACAGCCAGGCGATTAGTATCACGTAATGGCTCTGGGTGCGTAGCCAAGATGCCAATCGCTCACGCTCAGTCGCTAACAAAACGCAACTGTCATTGTCACACTAACAAGGAAGAGTGATAGAGAGAGGTAGCTACGATACGTTAGTAAGCGTGAGCGATTGGCATCTTGGCTACGCACGCTGTTCTCCTCGCAGGCCGTCACAGTTTTATGCCCTTGGATAAGTCGCCGAATCTCATCTTGATCCAATCCGCCCTGTGACCCGATTGACCTCGGTCTACCCTACTATTGCTCGTGACTGTACCGTAATGGGAGAGAAAATATAGTAAAGGCACAGATCGATTCATACATGTTCCGCGCCGGCTTTCTTGAATCGATCTGTATTCTTATTTATTATGACTTCAGAAATACCAGAAAGTCAAAATGTACTATGTGTAATCTTATTTATTATGACTTCAGAAATACCAGAAGGTCAAAAATATACAAAAATATATTTTTCAATACAGTTGCCCAAAAAGTGCCCTTTTTTTGGCTGTTTTGCGTGCGCAAAGTTTGTTTTTGCGAACTAGTGCTTTTTACTTTTCCAATCTTTTTAAATTTAGTTGTGTTCCAATTCATGACTGCTTACCGAAGAGTATTACTGTTCGTTAACTTTACCGAGCCGTAAAAAAATTAAATACCTACTATTAACGCAATAATATTAAAGATATTGATATTTTATATTTCAATAAATACTTCTTCATCATACTAATGATCATTCATTAAAAATATTAACATTGAAAACAGTTCTTATAATCTGTGTGTATGATACGGAACAGAGCCTACGAAACGTCAGTCAAAGTAGAGGCGTTTTTCAATTAGGTAAACATTTTCGAAGGGCCTCTAAGACATGACGATACGATTTGTCACATGCGACTTATTATTTTGTTTATGAGAAATAATTATTATGAGATTGAAAATGACAAAGTAAAGAAGATAAGATAAACATTTTGAATATGTTCTTAATACTTATATCAACTGTATTACAATCGTGTCACGGAAATAATAAAAAAAACTTCCAATTCGTTCTTATACATATATTTTAATTTTTTTCGCATCTGTATTGAAAAACGTCGTTCGATTCACGTGCGGATATGTCATTTTTCACTTGTCCCGAGTATTGCCACTCTCCTACGGCTCGTGGCAAAAATACCTCGGGACTCGTCAAGTAATGACATGCTTTCCGCACTAGCATCGAAATGTACTATTTCAATACAGTTGCTCAAAAAGTGCCCTTTATTTGGCTGTTTTGCGTGCGCAAAGTTTGTTTTTGCGAACTAGTGATTTTTACTTTTCCAATCTTTTTAAATTTAGTTGTGTTCCAATTCATAACTGCTTACCGAAGAGTATTATTGTTCGTTAACTTTACCGGGGCGTAATAAAACTAAATACCTACTATTAACGCAATAATATTGAAGACATATTTCAATAATTTCTTCTTCATCATACTAATGATCATTCATTAAAAATATTAATATTGAAAACAGTTCTTATAAATCTCTGTGTATGAAACGGAACAGAGTCAACGACAGTCAAAGTAGAGGCGTTTTCAATCAGGTTAACATGTTCGTAGGCCCTATAAGACATGACGGACGATACGATTTGTCACATGCGATTTATTATTTTGTTTATGAGAAATAATGATTATGAGATTGAAAATGACAAAGTAAAGAAGATAATATAAACATTTTGAAGATGTTCTTAATATATCAACTGTATTACAATCGTGCCACGTAAATAATAATAAAACTTTTAAATTCGTTCTTATTTTGTAATTTTTTTCGCATCTGTATTGAAAAACGTCGTTCGATTCACGTGCGGATATGTCATTTTTCACTTGTCCTTAAGTGATGACATACTTTCCGCACTAGCATCGAAATGTACTATTTTCTACTCTAGCACTTGTCAAGTAGATGACTGACAGCGATATTAAACAAAGTATACATTATAACGTTGTCTATGGTATTCCATAAGAACGCTGCTAAACGATGCTTCTATGGATTTTCATACAATATTTTAGCACTGTTGATTTTTTTGTACTGGGCATACGAAACCTTCCACGTTCTGCCATTATTCAAGATTTTGCTTTTTTCGCTGTATAAAAACTAGTGTAGACAAAAGCTCATTATCACTGTTGCATAAACTACTATTATGTGCAACAAGATGATGCCGTGATATCGATATAAGTTAGGTTTGTGCCTCGGTTAAAATGGGTTACTCTATAGATTCCCTTAAAATAGGTACAATCTACTATTTAAATTCGAGCCAAATCGGGGGTTAAAAATATGGGGGTTCGGAGTAGTTATACGTTACATTATAACTACTATCCGAACACCGCTCCATTGTGAAAGCGAGACAGCGCTCAACACATATATATATGTCTCACTCTTACACCAGATCGGCATACTTCCGATGTGAAGACCGCCTCACGCAAACTAGCCTTCCATTATCTTACTGCCTGAAGCCACAAAGTCCTATCTCACTAAAAGTATATACGCTGATGCAACCTTGTCGTTCCGAGCGGTTCAGTTGCTTGTTTTTGTCTTAATGCAGTATCAAATATCTAGACGCTAAGCGTTAAACGTTTTCCAAGGCAATAAAGTGGAAATGTGAGATGGTTTTCCGTGTAGGAAAAACATTTATGTCCCGGTTTCGTTAAAAAGAAAATAGGATAATTATCTCAAGCTAATGGGAGCTGTATTGTCGCTCACCAGGCGGCGCCAATCATGCGCGGGTACTGTGTCAGGATGAGAGAATTGTCAAAGTGACGTTTGAAATGTTCCCGCAGGACCCACGTTCCACTAGCGCCTCTAGCGGAAAATCGACTCGCGGTAATCCTCGTTGGACAATCCGTCTTTTGTATGTATGTTTGTTCGACGAGTCAGGTAGTCGTTAAACGGCCTCCTAGCCTAGTTGCTATATTATATTTATCGTTGGTGGTGCTTTTGGCAGACGGGGAACACTTGTCAATTTCCGGTCCGGTTGGTTTTATGGTCTAGGTTTAAGCCCACAACATGTTGTTGATCAATTATCGTTAGTCTCTATTAGTGAATTGTGTTCGATACATGGACGAATAAAAAAGGAAAGAATAAAAAAAACAAAATCGCCTGCCAGGGATGCCACTTAAAAAGAAAAGAAAAGTGGATAAAATCATGGCCTCCGAGACTCGAACCGGCGACTCTGGGATACACGCCCATCTGTCTGTAGTAGTTATTAATCGGTAATTGAGTCTAGAAGGGAGCTACCTTAAGTACTAGTTTTTGGCATATTACTTAACTGTTTTTTTGACATTATATATATTTTTACGTAACACGTTAATGACAACGACCTGTATAGATGATGCCACCAAGTCTAAACACCGATTAAAATTGATGATACTGAGGCCTGCCGAGTTAGTGACGTCAGCTATTTTCAAGAAACAATTTTCATTTACAATGTCAGTTCTCTTGTTCGATACGTCCATGGATATCTATTACTTTAAATGGGACACTAGCTGGAAATAGAATTGTAATCACGAAAGGTGTGGGAGGATAATAGTACCATTATTGGTGAGGGACGGAAATTAAGGGATTGACGAGGTGGTTGCCGGGCGAGGCTTCCCGAGGCATAGTCGAGCTCAGACAATCGCCGGTCATATTCAGCCTATTGCAGTCCACTGCTGGACGTAGGCCTCCTCAAGGGTGCACAAAGTACGGTCATTCGTGACCCTCATCCAACCAATACTACCTTTCTCAAGTCATGGCAGGAGAGCGTCCCACACTACGTTTGCCGAAGCGTGCGCATTCGAGAACCCTTTTGCTCAACGCTCATCGGTTCTGCGACAGACGTGGCCGGCCCACTGCCACTTCAGCTTGCAACACCTATGGACAATGTCAAATTTACTTTGGTATTGTGCCGGATAGTCTCGTTCCGGACTCTGTCTCTTAACGAGATGCCCAGCATTATACGTTCGGGCAATCAAATAAAATAATTTGGTACGTATTTTTTCCTTTTTGAATTTACGAAGATAAAGAGCATCAAAGTTACGGGGTGGGGGCTTGTGACGTCACTACTAGGTAAGTGTACCTAATAGTGACGTCACCGGAAACTTGAACGCACTGCATTCTCGTCATTTTTTGTTTGACGAACAAGAGAAAAAATACTTGTAAAATATTTTTTTATAATCTAAAATACGGACTAAATAGATTTATTTTGTTGTCTACCCTACCTATTGCTATACAGCGTAAGTTCTATGTCTAATAACAATTTTTTTCGCAGATTCAACGAAGAAGCTTCGGGATGTCCTCAACGAGTTCTGTGAAGTTAAGAAACAAAGTCCAGATGGGGTGAGTATTAATAAAAACTTGGCCCAGTTCCTCCGAGCTAGGCAGGGTCCCTAGAAGGCTAGCCGCGTTGCCCCGTTGGATAACAATGTTGATCCGCTGGGCAAAATAGTGGCCAGCACTCTGGTTACCAGAAGCCTCAACCGCAGGCGCGAGGCAATGTCTCTGTAAATGTAAGCGCTTGACCCCCACGGTCCCAGGGTTTCAACCCCAAACACCGCAAATATGTAGCCGCTACCAAGGATATTTGCGACGCTTGTGGTTTTCGGCAGCATTTTTTTTTTCAATTTGTATTGAAAATGCACCTATCGCCATAAAAAGTAAAAAAAAAACGATTTCCAAAATTTTCCACTTGCATCGTAGAGGGAGGTCAATGACCTCTGAACCTATCTATTAGCTGTTGAAGTATTGTCCGGGACTTTTGTTACACCCTGTATACCAACACCAATATCACGGTATCACGACGGTGACAAACAGGCAAACGGCCCGCTTGATGGGAAGCGGTCACTGTAGCCTATGGACGCCTACAACTACAGGCGCGTCAGATGCGCGTTACCGACCCAATAAAGTCTTAATACACTCCGTCTTTGAAGAACCCCATACTGTAATCTTTCGGGAAAACCTCGGCCGAGTCAGAGCGTCCGCGGTAAATGTGTTTTTTTGGAGGATGAAGCATAATGCTACGTCGTTTTTTTGTGGGGCACTGCCCCCAGGTGACCTCTCTTGTACAATCAAAACGGGCAACTTTGTTGTAAACTTGTGCGTAAAATTAACAAAGTGACTCATTTTTATGTTTTCGACACAAATTGTGTCACAAAAATACGCTTTCCCGAATCGGATTATAATTAAAATGTATGAGTCGCGCCCTTGTTAAGGAACCGGATTCTCTCAAATGGGGCGCAGTCAAAATAAAGCGTTTTGGATCGGTGTTAATGTGATTAATGATGTATTTATATCCTGTTTTTAATTTAAGCTCAATCTGCCCTCGTAAGGGAAAAGGGCGTATCTACAGGGAAATTGAATATCTAAATTAAAAACACCAGTAGATGCGAGTTTTTCATTGATTCTGAATAATGATTATCTGTTAATTAATTTGGAAAAAAATCAGATACGTCCTTTTTTCTTACGGCGGCAGTAATTAAGCGTTCGATAAACCCAATAATACTTGTTCTTAAAAAACTTATAATAGTTTTTTTTTTACATGAGCTAAATTACAATACAGTATGTAACAGCAGCTACTAAAGCTCATCCAGCCCATATGGTATAAGTCATACTGAGCATTGTTGACTAGGGCTTAAGAGGCCGGTATATAAATTTTGCCGAGTCAACTCAACTTTTTGCCTCGAGTTTTCATAGTTGCATAAACATTTTTACATGTTTTAATACAAAAACTGAAAGATAATTTCAATTTAAATGAAATAAAAGAGTTGTTGAAAAATCCACCATTTTCTAACACCTATTTTACCATTTTTTGGTCAGTGAGCTTCAAACATCTATCTGGTTTTTGACCTTATTGCTATTGAATCTTAATTAAAAATATATTTTTCAAGGTTAAATAAAAATAAATAAATAAATAAAATTCATTTATTTCGGAAGACCACGTTCCATAGAAATATTATCATTAAATCTATATTAAGTACAACAATTAAAATTACAATTAAATTTGAAAATTTAAAACAAAATAAAATACCAAAATAAATTAAATTAAAAATTAAATTATTAAAATATTAAATAAAATATTAGTAGAGTGATTTACAATTTATTAAAAATAGAATTGGGGCTTATATGTAGGGAGGACCAGCTCCGTAGTAGGCCACTGTCCCACCTGTTCCCCACGACGGCCAGGAGGCTGTTGGGGCTGCCACGCACTCTGCAGAGCGCCGCGGCGCAACGTTTGTGGAGCGTGGCATGGAAACCGTCAACGCCAGCGTCCGAAAACATCCCAGACGCACTGCAGTACCGCGGCAGTCCCAACAGCACCCTGAATGTCATTGTATTGGACTCGCAGGGCATTTAGCGATCGCTGCGTGAAAGAAGTCCATAGGCTGCATGTATACAGCGATGTACAGTACGCTCTGAACAGAGTTATTTTAACCTGGGCTGTACACCGCCTAAACCAGCGCGCTATCATGTTAGCCCTTATCGCCAATGCCCTGCGTTCCCTCTCTATATCCGCGTCGTCGCGCAGATCGTCAGTCACTATCCTAGGTACTTAAAACGGGTTACCCTTTTTAGCTCCTGACCGCTAAGGTGTATGGGAGGTACATAAGATGGACACTTGCTTCCGGTTTAAATACCATGTACTCACTTTTGACTGCATTGTATTTCAAGTTATGATGGTAGGCATACCTCCCACAAATACCCAACAGTATTTTCAGTCCCCCAACCGATGGGCTCAGCAACACCATGTCATCAGCGTAACTCATATTATTAAAACAGACCCTGTCAATGTGACATCCGACATGTGTGTTGCTAAGCTCGCCGATGAGGTCATTAACATACAAATTAAATAATTTGGGAGAAGTAAGCCCCCCCTGCCTCACATAAAAATGGTCGTCTTCTACGGAATAAATGAAACACTTTTGAACATTTTTACACAAAATTATCGTGTAAAAAAATGTTAAATTTGGTAAGTTTTGGTAGAAATAGATGATCATTAGCTAAGTTTTCTGGCTAAACAGTCACATTAGCTTTTTACCTGAATATGCAATTACGAGTATAAAGTTTAGGTCATACTCTATCCAAAAACTATAAATAGTGAATACCTACCTCTAGTGTTTTTTTCTTAAACAGTTCTTCAAATCGCTCTGAATATCGCTATAAAATATGCGACGTTATCGATGTGACGGCAGTTCAGCATGAGAGCTCATAGAGAGAGGTCATGACATTTAATATAATTAATAAGTGATTTAATTCATGCTTTACAATTGTACAACTATTATTATTTTCATTATTTTCTACTGGCGGAATTCTTTATTTCATTTGCTCACGAACACGAAATATTATGAAATCCTAAATAAATAGCCTTTCAACATTAAACAAACATTTCATAAAACTAGAGCAACTCGTTCTAGTAAAATTGCATACCTACGTCGAAGCTGAAATTAACTTTCAGAATTTCCCGCCATTCGGGACAATAGGGGTGTCGCTTATGAATTTTAATGACCGAAGTTTAACAATTTCGCTGGAATAACAGGGTTGTCAACGGAGGAACGAAACGTCGGCTATTTATCGGCGTTTCTTTCGCGGCGCGGCTTAGCTTTAATTTTTCATAAGCGCTTTGTATTAAAGGATGTTAAAAAAACAAAGAAAAGTAAAAAACCGGCCAAGTGCGAGTCGGCCATCGAGGGTTTCGCACAAAGGATACTCTCCACCCCTATGGGTGACCCCTATTGATGTATTTTTAGTATTTAAAAATACTGGTGGCGCGGAACTCTCATTGTGTGGCAATTATACGGTTTTCGGATTTTTTCCTGTATTTGTGCTCCAAGCTCTTGCTTTTTGCCAAATTTCGTGATTCTAGTCAACGGAAAGTACCCTATGTTAATTCCCATTGCAAATGTATGGGAAATGCGACCTAAACGGCCGTATCTTCTGATTGCGTTGACGTATTACAGGCGTCTATGAGCTACGGGCGCCGCTTACTATTGTGCGGGCTGTATGTTTGTTTGCCGCCAACATGTCATTTATAACAACAAGTTTTAACATTAGTATTAAGTTCTGTGATAATAACTACTAACTCAATATGTATTTGTATGTGGTCCGAAATAAATGTTTTTTTTTTTTTTATAAATAAAAATATCATTACTACAATTATAAACGAATACTTTTGTGAAGATCTATTGACAGTTGTCACAAGAAACACGACATATGTCACCAAATTCCGACACAGGATCATTATCATGTCAAAAACTACCAAAAATCATTTGAAATACTATTAGATCTCGTTCGAAACTGGGGCCAGGCCATAGCCCTGCCTGGAAACATGTCTAGCCCAACTTCATTTTAGTTGGTGAAGACTCTCCAATACTCCCCAACGTCATGTGACTTTGTCCGACGTCGAATTTCGACATTCCCCACTTGGTCTTGAATCGATCTATTTTGTAGAATTGAGGTTTGCCCATGTTTAAACCTCTTGGACTAAAGTTGAGTGACCTCCATAGCACCTCATTAAAGCAACTAGTTGACTCGGATATCATCCTTAATGACGTGCAATTCAAAATGGCGGCCAATCCAATACGGCGCCCAAATCTGTATTTTCGATATATCGTTGAGAAATCAACCTTGCGTTTTGGGGGTGAAATTCGTATTTTAAAGAGAAGGGGTGAACACAATTCCGTTTTGTTTTGTTTGTTGTTCTGGGACTCGTTTGTTCTATAGCCATAGATTTACTCTCATAGACTCTGTATTGAGCGGATTGCATAGATTCTGTGTTGATGGTAATTGGATGTTCCGAAATTGAAGCATGAGCGACTGAAAGTAGAGAAGGTGCAGTGCAGGGTAACATTCTACTCGTATGCGTTGCTAGGGTCACAATGCACTAGTGCTGCACAAAGTTTGTTAGTGTGTAATACAGATCTCTCTGCCGATCAAGCCCTGTGCCGTTGCCGATTGCACACACACAGCGCTGGACAGAGAAGCCTGGCAATCCTTAATGTCAGAGACCAAGATCCACTTCGGGTCACTGCGCCACAATAGTAAGTGTAATACAGAAATTTCCTCATAATTCAATGTTTTCCACCACAAGGAAAATAAGCTTAGCAAGGATTAATTGCCAAAGCGGACCTCAGGCTCTCTGAGCCGTGACATAAGCCGATAAAACGCTAGGAAGAAGAAGGAAAAATAAGCAGAAAAACCTTACACATCTAATCCAAATAAGTGTAATTGATTAAAAAAAGTCACTTTAAAAACTATAATTGAAGTTAACAGGTACCTACCGATAAATTCGCCTGTTGTCTGTTCGACTTTTATTGTGTTATTTGAACAAGTGTCCAATACAATACAATACAATAACAATAACAATAACAACAACAACTCTTTATTGCACACCTCATAAAATATTACAACAGAAAAAAAAAATATATATACATCATACACAAAAGCAGAGGTAAACAACAGGCGGTCTTATCGCTAAAAACCGATCTCTTCCAGACAATCTTAGGGTCCAATATTAATTATTTGAATTGTATTATAGAAATACCAGGTGAAGAAATAAAACAAAACTTAGTGGAATTCTATTAATCTTTTTTTTTTCTCTTTATTGGTTCACCAACAATTGTATACACTATGCTTAGCGTAGATACAAACATTTTCATTAGGTACTATTTCTAAGCGTAACAATTACTTAAAGGTAAACACCGTTTCGAGTGTAACAATAGACAATAAAAAATAAACAAAAAAAACAGTGGGTAGTTAGCACTATTTTGAATATGAATTTTCGGCTAAATAGGAGCGGACAGATTTTTTTAAATTGCTGTACTGAGTCAAAGTGTATATCCATTACATGGCTACAGCTATTCACTACCTTGCATAACCTTGGGACTGGTGAGTTGCTGCCGTGGACAGTTCGTCGTAGTGGTGGGCAAAGGGGTGTTATCGGGTTGCGTGGAATTCTAAATGAAGCACGAAAGTGCAGAAGAGATAGCAGATTGGGGCAATCTATGTCATTCTTTAATAACTTATATACGAACATTGCATCCGCAACGTTTCTGCGCAGCGAAAGTGAGTCTAAAGTAAAAAGTTTTAATCTTTGGGCATAAGAAACAACAGTTTTAGCTTTGCCATCCGCATAAGTTAGGTACCACAAGAACCTCTTTTGAACACGCTCTATTCTTAGTGTGTGAGTAGCGTAGTGTGGACGCCACACTACACTACAATATTCCAATATACTCCTTACAAGATCTTTTCCAGAGCATAAGAGATTTTTTGAATGCACCGTCTAGTCTGTGTGATCTGTCCGCTGCATATTGAATGGTGTCGAACTTTCAGTAAATATTTGTAGTTCAGTTTGATTGTATTGCTATTTACTTTACATTTTGAAGGTTTAATCGCTTTTATTGCGTCATGCTATGCCACAATCGTACATATATGTATAGCCTTTTTAGGGTTCCGTAGTATACTAAGACTAAGAGTAAGACAAGACTTTTGTTAAACCCTGCATAGAATAATATTGTATACACACCGAAAATATACCTTTTGCGTAAGATCATCTCTTACAGACTATTTGTAGGCGGGAACAGACATGGCACCAACTGCCATTTCGAAGGACCTACCAAACACCCGGAACCAAAACGACCTAACTCTCAACAGAAACCTTAGCAATTCTGACGTTTTAGGAATACCGTACAACCGCCGCGTACTACCCATATATCTCGAACTTACGACATCAAAAATACATTCTATAAATAGAACGCAAACAAAAACCAACCTTATCACATAAAAATTAAGTCGAAAATGCCTTGAGCATTACATTTTCCCTCCGTAACGTCATTGGGAAAAGCGCACTCGTGCTATTTTAAGGCTTAATTCGATTGGGATTAGGCGTGTTTTTGAATGTGCTGCTAAAGTGTGCCCGCGATGACGTCATGAGGGAAAGGGACGGGAGATATGACGTCATGGTTCGTTTTAGTGACGTTGTTGTTGTGTAAGATTAAAATTGTGGATGGATTGAGTATTTTGGTGGAAAGGCCGTTGGCTTTTTATGCAAATAGAGTTAAAATTACGTAAAATATGAAAACAGGTTCCTTATCATTATCCGGAATCCGTGTTGTTTGGCAAAAAAAAAACAGGACGAGTGCATGTCCCACCACGAATATCAAGGCACTTACGTCCTTTTGTATTAAATCATTTTTTGAATTTAGTCAACGCTCAAAAAAGTCTTGACGAAATTTGTTAAAAATATTTTTGTGGTAGATTCATCTTATATATATATATATATTTTTAATGCTATAGGGAGCAAACGAGCAAACGAATCGCCTGATGGTAAGCGATTAACGTCGTCCATGGACAATCAACACATCCTACTTTTCTGATTTTTTCAGATATTTTGGAACTTACCACGAAAATTATTTCACACACACTATCTACCATTTTAGTTGCAGACTTTTAGAGCGATTATTTCTGAAAATATTTAATTCATAAAAATTTTGTTGACGAAACCTCGAAGTTATTTCTTTAGACTTATCGGATGACATGCCACAAGAAGATATTTTCATATTTTTTTTTACATTTAGGTACACCCTACACATTTAATTTTTTTGGACATTTAGTTACACCCCTAAACATATTTTATCCGCAACTTCTAGAATTCAGAAATAAGTAGCAGCGGCACACAAAATACACCTTTCGTTGTAATATCATTACCATACGGCATATTGAGTAAAAAAATCCCTTCCATTACTTCACATTTCAGTATATGAACTATGAGCGTGGCGTAATGGAGGCTTTAATTTTATATGGAAATTTTGGGAAAAAATATTTTAGTATCGGGATCGAATCAGGTCGTGATATTGATTCGAATGAGCCCAAGCAAGTCTATTGATCTGGAAGAATCATTCAGGTATTTTATTTGGAATAAGCTCCCGTAACTCAGGGAAAAATTCGCACCACAAGGGTTTCTTTTTTACCATTTTGGTACAGAACCCTAAAAACACCTTGCAACCAAAATGCTTGCGCACTGTGCGGTTTCAGAGGAATTTCCTCGCGCGGCCGCTCCGGCTGTGGAACGAGGTCCCTGCCGAGGTTTTCCCGAAATATTACAGTATGGAGCTCTTCAAAATAGGAGTGTACAAGATTTGAATGGTTTGGCAACGCGCATGTGACCCCCTGGAGTTGCAGGTGTCCGTCTACGGTGATCGCTTTCCATCAGCCGGGCCGTACGCTTGTTTGCCACCGTCATGGTATAACGAAAAAGTCAAATAACGTCTTTAAAGTCAAATCGGAGCGCGCCAATTCATAGCATCATAGCTCGCCGTTGACTCAATCAAACCAACAGCCATATATATTAATATACATACTTATTCATTTATTAATTTACTAATTCATGAGCCATGTCTTGTCCACCGAACCTTAAATAAGCCCTCAACTCAACACGTACCGAATTAAAGGCTTACAGGGGTGTTGTACAACAGCCCTGGGTGTTATTTGAGCTTAACGTCAACGTCAACGTATACACGCATTATTGAAAATGGGTAATTTACCCACCAAAGGCACATGAGGATGTTTGTACAATATTTACATATTTAACCAAAACTTCGATTTTTTAGGGTTCTCAAAAGGAAAAAAAACGGAACCCTTATAGAATTACTTTGTTGTCCATCCGTCCGTCCGTCTGTCTGTCAAGTCAAGACCTTTTATCTCGGGAACGCGTAAAGGTAGCAAATTTAAATGCTGTAAAAAAAACGAACCTCTACGTCAACGCAATCAAAAGATACGGCCGTTTATGTCGCTTTTCCCATACATTTGCAATGGGAATCAAAATGTATAGGGTACTTCCTGTTGACTTAGAATCACGAAATTTGGCAAAAAGTAAGTGCTTGTAGCACAAAAACAGAAAAAAATCCGAAAACTGTATAATTTCCCCAGACTGAGAGTTCCGTGCCACCTTTGTGCGGAACCCTCGGTGGGCGAGTCCGATTCGTACTTGGCCGATTTTTTTAGGGATGTATGGCGTGGAAGCGTTGTAGTTACTTGAATTGGCGACAGCACTACCGGTGCCCCCCATAGAAGGAGGTGTGATTTCGCATTTACGCTGTAAGAGCAAAATGAGCAAAAGAGAAGGTATTTTATATGAGTATTTCACGAGTGTAAAACAGACGTACAACAATTGAAAAACGTAGCCAATTTTGAGCACTCAAGTATACGCATATACCCGAGGAGATATACGAGAGTAAAACGAGATATTTACCATGTATATTTATTTTTACAAAAAATATACATGATAAGTATCTCGTTTTAAATAGTAATTATACCTAATGTAAATGACCATGTTAGCTTAAAATCGTGTATAAAAAAAATATGTTTAAAAGATGTGGTGTGTGGATA
This sequence comes from Lathronympha strigana, assembly GCA_949128165.1. Lineage (NCBI taxonomy): Eukaryota > Metazoa > Arthropoda > Insecta > Lepidoptera > Tortricidae > Lathronympha > Lathronympha strigana. The sequence continues at coordinate 5,791,871 of OX421926.1, read as the reverse complement.
CGTCTTGGATTATAATGTTACAAAAGCAAATAATTTACGTAATCATGTAATAAATAATATTAAAACGGGTCACTCACATAATTTAGTCGATTTTCGCTGGATATGTTTCGATCTTTATGAAGATCGTCAGAAGCTGATTTCAATTTTATCAATGAGAGATTTTTCCGTTTTTGGTTACGTTTTCAATAAATAAATATTATAGGACATTTTTACACAAATTGACTAAGTCCCGCAGTAAGTTCAAGAAGGCTTGTGTTACGGGTACTCAGACAACGATATATATAATATACAAATACATAAATTATATTATTTTATCTGTGTATTATTATATAATAATATATATAATGTTCTTCAGTTCGCTTTGCAATTATTTCGATATTATTACCTTAATTTTCCCTTTGCACCATTTTATTCAAGTCTCTATTTGGCCCTATGGTTGACTGGTAGAGAATGCCATTGGTCATTAAGTCCGCCATTTGTACATTTGTTTTTGTATTTTGTGCAATAAAGTTTAAATAAATAAATAAATACATAGAAAACATCCATGACTCAGGAACTAGTATCTGTGTTCATCACACAAATAAATGCCCTTACCGGGATTCGAACCCAGGTCCATCGGCTTAGCAGGCAGGGTCACTACCAACTACGCCAACCGGCCGGCAATGTTTTCAATGTTTGATAAGCAATCTTCCGTATAAGTTCTGTTTCTGGCGCCCCCAGAGTCCCAAATAGGTACGTTATGAATATGCGCTCGATTTTAAAGCTAGGCTTTAATATCTTCATGTGAAATATTGAAGATGGATACAAATATAAATTTAACGGCCTCCTAGCCTAGTCGGTAGTGACCCTGCCTACGAAGCAGGAGGTCCCGGGTTCGAATCCTGGTCAGGACATTTATTTGTGTGTTTATCACGAATATTTGTTCCTGAGTTATGGATGTTTTCTATGTATTTAAGTATTTATATGTATCTATCTATTATATATATCGTCGTCTAGGACCCACATCATAAGCCTTATTGAGCTTACCGTGGGACTAGGTCGATTTGTGTAAAATTGTCCCACAATATTTATTTATTTATTATTTATTTATTAAATATACCTACTACTACACCAATTTGATATTTCCAAAGGGATCACACCGTTTTTATTGCTTGCGAGTGTACGTACGAATGTTGTAGACAGGTTCATTAAATGTATCCACTTCTGTAGAGAGTGATGTTTGTGACATGATAATAGCGTACGTGACGATTCTAAGAGGGAAAGTCAGAAGTCGTATATGTTTGTGTTGTAATAGTAGGTACATTACGATACAAAGGCGAAAAAGCCTCTTCGCACGTGTATCGTATGACGTTTTACAGTACATATGGTCCTTTGAATATTCGACGCAGGCACGTAAAGTGCACATTATCGCCTTAGGGTGGTAGAATAGCACCATGTGTACTGTAAAAGCATCTTGCTTGCGTTAAGTCCTTGGCGTAAGTGTTGGGTAGGACATCCATTTAAAATGAGTTTGAGTGAGTACTACCTCATTTCTTTAAATGAAATGATACAATGCCATGGCTCATTTGAGGTGAGGTACTCACAAATTTGCAACATCAGAACACCGACGTATCGACAATAAAAATAGTTAATTATTATTAATTCACACTCCGGAATCAAAAAACCATGAGCTCCGTACGGTATCACTGATAACGTATCGCTATAATATTGGCCTTATCTTGTGACAATACCATTCAGGTATGAATATTGCGAAAATCTCTGTTTATCTGAAAGCTTGTGGTACTTATACAGGGTGTTAAGAAAAGTCCCTAATGATAATTGCCGCCGATAAGGTCAAAGACCCTGAGTGCGATGCAAGTGGAAAAAAATCGAAATAACAAAAAAAAGTTTTTCATTTTGTATGGAGGTCGGTCACACGCGATTTCTCGAAAAAAATGTTGTTATTTTTAATATGCCTGTATAGCAGGCACGCCACGAGATGACATTATGAAGGTCGCCGGGAGACGCTGGATGCAGGTCGCTTCGAACCGGTACATATGGAGGTCCAAAGGGGAAGCCTATGTTAAGCAGTAAACGTCTTATGGCTGATATGATGATGATTAATTAATAATTACTTATTTTGAATGTATGATTATTGTCTCCATCGCATTCACGTTATTTACTCTCCCTATTTACCAAACATTCCACCCTGTATTTCATCACGGCCAATACCAAGGGGTATAACTATAAAAGCCAATTTATAGTCTCCTTAAACTTTTAGCACGCCTTATATACTGTGTCGGCAAAAGGTCCTATCTCTATTTTAGACGATATTTGATAAACGTAAGATAAAGATATTTATTTCCAATTTAGACACTTTAATAATTGTTTTTCTACTCCAGCACTGTTTCTGTTAATAAAAATAAAAATATTATAGGACATTCTTACACTTCTTAAATGACTAACAGCGATGTTAAAAAAATATACATTATAACGTTATCTGTGGTATCCCATAAGAACATTGTAATGCGATGCTCTTATGGATTTTCAGACGATATAATATATCTTTAACAATCTTCATAATTATGAAGACTGTTGTCTTTTTTAAATGTTTTTAAACTCCAGCACTTCTATCTGTCAATTAGATGACTGACAGCGATATTAAAAAAGTATACATTAAAACGTTGTCTATGATATTCCATAAGAACACGATGAAATTTTTCTTTTTTCGCTATTTTATTTGTCGTAGAAAAACTAGCGTATGCATCGGCTCATAATTGGTTCTCGGGTCTATTATTACAAAACTCGACTTCGTCTCGTATTGGACCCCCAAGTTTTGAGATCCCTTATTATATAACTGTTGCGTAAACTACTATTAATAAAAATAAAATAAAATATATTTATTTCCAGAAACATCGTATCATAAGTGTGTTGAAGCCCTGACTTCTGTGCTAGGTAAAAAACCTGTGTTACAGGAGTCAGTGTCCTCTCCTAGTTAAGTTACATTCTTTAGATCTTATGTAGGTAGTTAATAGTTAAGTAGTTAATTTAATTTATTTTATATATATACATACTTTCTTTCTTATATCTTACATTGTGTGTGTGTGTGTGTGTGTGTGTGTGTGTGTGTGTGTGTGTGTGTGAGTGTGTATGTGTGTGAGTGAGGATGTGGACTTTAATTTGTGGGGATGTCAGGGTAAAATGCTTTCTGTTTGTTCGTAGTCTAACGTTAACAACCAGGCCTTAAGTTTCTTTTTACATTCATGCACTGTTCGGGGATAAATATTAAGTGTTTTGTTTATCTTATTGTATAAATATATACCCATAAATATTTGTTGCCTTTTGGCAGTTGCTAGTCTGCATTTACATGGAGCACAATACATTTGACATTGGACGCTTATTTTTGATTTTATTTTCATCATAAGGGGTCAGCTTGTGCTGCTTAACTAATAACCTATTATATATAATTGCCTGACAGAGAGCAGTTGACATTGTTTGTATAATAGTTTTGTTGGATATCTATATGGTCTACAAGTCATGACCTTTAACAGAGATCTCTGAGCTCTTTCTAGTTTTATCATGTGGGTCTTATTATAGTAGGCATACGTCTTCCACATTGTTCCGCCTGCATAAACTACTATAATGCAACAGTGATGTAATAAGCAGTAAAAATAATAAATAAAGAAAAATTTGTGGAACAATCTTACACAAGTCGACCTAGTCCCACAGTAAGCTCAATAAGGTTTGTGTTGTGGGTACTAGACGACTATATATATAATAGATAGATATATATTAATACTTAACGGTATCATTACAACGACGATACCATGGATTATAGAGAAATGGAAAGGATAATGAGAAAACACAATCTCCCCATTGAGGGCGCCACTGAACGCTCAGCGCGCTCTTAAGTCTCACACTTAAGAAATTGTATTTACAGGTGATTTTTTAATTTTTTTAATTTATTAATCAGAATTAAAAATAATTTAAAACAGCTACAAAAAAATTACCTGAATAGCGGAATAGTTTGTTGGCGAATGAAAATACTCCATTGTTTACTTAACCTATTGTATACTTAAATATACCTTAATGATGTTTATAAATAAAATAGGTCCTTGAGGCATTGTACCTAGGATGCTCGCGGCATTTCCTCCTTGTGGCATTGCTTCAAGGACCTATTTTAAATTTAAGGTAGGTAGAGGTAGGTAGTTAGGTAAGTTACAATTACTGTATATATTTTTAAAATAAATGTATTATGTTTATACCTGCTAATATTATTACGCATGTTACTTGCTTACCTACTAGTTATACGTTTTAACCACTGTTTATCATTCCATTGAGTTAGAATACCGCCGTAATAGTCATTGCTAAGTTAGGTAGGTATAGGCATTTTTATTGCCCCCATTTTTTTTATTGTAATGTTTTATTGGAGCAGGGCAGACAAAAAGGAGATGGTGGGATGACATAGACTCATTTTGTACTGATTGGCGTGAGCATGCACTAAGCCGTGACGAGTGGCGGAGCAGAGGGAGGCCTTTGCCCAGCAGTAGGACACATCATAGTTGGCTTTAAAAAAAAAGTTTTATTAGATTTCTACTCAAAATCGCGAGCGCTTTTGATCCGATTAGTTAGAAGAAAAAAACCTTAGTATACGGAAAATAAACGTTATCATTCTTTCACAGAGTTTGTATGGCGGTAGCGCAATGATTTGGAAAGTTTGAAAAATGTACGTTTAAGATCCTTTTTTTCCTACCAGGGTCGAAAGCCTGAGTTTCGCACAAACGACTCCATATTGTAAGAGCTTGGCATCAAACAACCTATCCTCTATAGTCCAAGCCTCCTCACCTTGTTTGGGCACGTATCTCAACGAGGAAACCTCTTATGGTGCAGGGCAAAGTTGAGGGGACCCGAGCTCGCGGTAGATCCCCTACGAGATGGACAGACCAGGTGAAAGCAGCGATAGATGGTCCATTACATGAGCACTCGCAGAGCCGCTGTCAGAGAAAAATGGCGAAGAATACGCCAAACGAACACGTAAAACGTGTTACTTAGGACATAATGTCATGATGACCACGATCTCTATGTCAAGAGTGATACGCAGAAGAAGAAGAGCGTCCAAAGAGCTCGCGATTCTTAGAGATCATATATATTTCCAATTAAAAAAAATAAAGAGTCAACAAAAATTAAAAACATCCTTTAGTTGGTATGGTCCTACCAGCCTTTGAAAGGTCAGAATAAATAAATGTATGTAAACACAATTTATAGTTTGCGTTTATAGAAAACTATTAAATCTTTAAAATACTTTTATTCAATTAAATGTACAACAAAATCAAAATATATCGCGTAAGCGTGTCCAATCGCCCTAGTTATCAAGCCGACGTCTAAATCAAGAAAGAGGTGGTCCCCGGTCTTGCAGCGCTATTTATGCTGTGGCGGGGCGCCACCATCGCCAAACCGGTCGCGCGCAGGTGGCAGCTTGGCGCGCGTTTGAGGTTGCCAACACGGCCGTTCTGCATTGTGTCAGCCCCTGACACCACTTCGATTGTCCTGGGGTCCTGTAATATGCGAAATAACATGTAAATAAAAATGTGTTATATTTGTAATGTTGTTTTTATTTTTTGTTTTTCCTCTTTCTTTCTCCGTTTATTTAATCGACATGAGATTTATATAATAAAGGTGTTACTTTTATCATGTGTTTACCATTCTGTACCAGACAATTACTATGCATTAAATAGGTTTTGAATAATAATCACTCGCACTTATTATATACAAGAGACCGAGTTAGATTATATTCAAGCCCATTCATTCTCGTTATAAAGTCACTTGCGCTTAAAGAGCAAAAAGCTTCACTTAAGCGTTCCAAGTTCACATCATAACAAGTCTTCTTTTGTCTCTGGTGCTGTCGTACCACGTGATTAAAAGTACTGTTAAACATCATACGGATAATATTATAGCAAGAGGAGACTAAACTTCATAAAAGTTTTTTTTCTAATCAAACGTAAATTACTATTGGGCATACCATATTGACTAACGAATTAGTATATTGCCAACACGGGACGCTAAAAATAACACAAATGGACTTACATTTAGTCTGAAGGCCAATCTCCTATTCGAATCCACGGCTTCATGTTTTCCGCCGCGGCCGTGCCCGAATAGCGCTTGGTACTTCGTTCAGAGCCACGCACGTCCGTCACCTCGTATCTGTCATTTCCTAAGACGTTTTTGATTTGAAATGGTCCCTTATACGCTGGCATTAGCTTTCTGCTTTGACCATCGTTATTGTTGCTTAGATTTTTCATCAATATGAGGTCACCAACTGAATACTTTCGCGCTTTAATTCGTGAGTCATCAAACCGCTTTTTTTGATATAATGCATCGGCTTTAATATTTTCGTCAACTTTTTTACGCAAGTCAGAAACATCAGTTAATACCCCGTTATCAAGCTCAGATGTTAATAAATTATCGTTAGCTGTTCTTACACGGTATCCAAAGAACACTTCACTTGGTACTGCTTTGGTCGTTTTATGAATAGTACTGTTGAGTCCCTGCTGTAGTACTTTAACATATTGGTCCCAGCGATCGTCATCCGTGTTAGCGCCTAAAGTCCTCATAGCGTCAAGAATAGTTTTATTAAAGCGCTCAACCTGGCCGTTACCACGTGGCATACCCGTAGCCACTGTATGCAGTCGAACATTGTTACTATGGCAGTACTGTGTAAATTCACTAGACGTAAAGCCTGAACCCGCATCTGTGATTACGCGTCTTGGATATCCAAACGTTTTAGACATGAGTTCTAACTCCTTAATAACGTGAGCAGAGTTTGTTGTTTTCACGGCATAAATAAACACAAATTTTGTGAAAGCGTCTACTATCACTAACAAATATTTATTTTTTTGTTTGGTTTCGACAAAGGGGCCTAAATGATGCATATGTAATGTGTGATAGGGTTGGGCATGTTTAGGTAAAGGAAATAGTTCGCCCTCCTTTGGACCGCCTTTGTTTTTGTAATACAAACAATTTATACAGTTTTTGATGTATTTCTTAACCGTATGTCTAACTCGTGGAAACCAATACAGATGATTGATGCGTTCGACAGTCTTGTCAACCGAAAAATGACCCAAGTCATCATGGGTGCTTCTTAAGATTTGCCAAATACATTTTTTTGGCACCACCCATTTCCGACCCCGGGACGTTCTTCGGTAGACTTTGTAGCCTAAAAGCTCGTAATTATTAAAAACGTCCCTATTTTCCTCGGCTTGTCCTGACTCGAGTATTTCTTTGATTTTCACTAATTCCGGGTCTTGTAATTGAACAGATAGCATCCAATCAGCTTCTGTTATTGCTAAAACGACTTCGCATTCATATCTTTCACCGGACGGCACGGGATTCCGGCTCAACGCATCCACGTGTTGCATACGTGCCCCCTCTCTATGTTGTATCTCAAATGCGTATTCTTGCGTTGATAAAACCCATCGTGCTATCCGGGGAATGATTTCTTTTTTGGTGAGCGCATACCGAACCGCATTACAGTCTGTCACAATTTTAAATCGAGATCCCAACAGATACAACCTGAACTTTTGTAGCGATGCAACGATTGCCAGCAATTCTAATTCGAAAGAGTGATAACGTTTTTCATCTTGTGTCGTTTGCCTACTGTAATAATGAACCGGTTTTTCACCTTCATCCGTGACTTGCATAAGGATTCCGGCAATACCCTCCCTACTCGCATCGGTGTACAATATGTGATCTTTCGACGGATCGAAAATAGTCAATACATTATCGGAAATTAACCTCTCTTTTAATAATTTAAATGCGCGTTCGTGTGTCTCTTCCCACGCCCAAGTACTGTCTTTTTTAAGCAAGTGCGTTAGTGGTGATAAAAGCATGGCACAATTTTTTATGAACTTGCGAAAATAACTAATCAATCCCAAAAACTGACGCAGCTGATGCACACTCTTGGGCGTTGGAAAACACTTCACTGCCTCTAATTTGTTATCATTCGGCATAACCTGATCCGGTTTGATTTTATACCCCAAAAACTCTATTTCCGATTTAAAAAAATGACATTTCTTTAAATTTAGCGTTAGACCGTTATCGCGGAATATATTTAGTACCTGCTCCAATAATTTAAGGTTTTCGTCTACCGTTCGGGTTACCAAATATACGTCATCAAGGTAAACGATCACATTACCAAAGCGCAGGTTACCCAGCACTTTGTTCATCATTTGTTGAAAGCAAGCTGGTGCATTAACCAGCCCGAACGGGAGACGAAGGAAATTGAAGTGCCCGTCTTCGGTAATAAATCCGCTACGGGGTACAGAATCCGCACTGAGAGGTATCTGATAATAGCCACTTTTCAGATCAAGACTCGTGAAACACTTGTTACCCTGAAGCCTATCTACCAGATCCTCTATGCGTGGCATGGGGTATTTATCAGTCACTGTAATTTTATTCAATGCGCGGTAATCTACGCACAGCCTTTTTTCCCCGTTTTTCTTATTAACTAGTAGTGCGGGCGAAGCGTAAGGGGAGTCACTATTGCAAATAATCTCATTAGCTAGAAGTTCCTCAACCATATCCCGAATAATTTGTCTATCGGTGGGGGACGACCTAAAAGGCCTACTTTGTACAGGACGCGAATCTGACACTGTTATTGTCATTTCATAGTTCTTTACTTTGCCTAATTCGCTTAAATTCCTGGCCACACAATCATTATACTTATTAAATAGACTAAGTAATTCGGGGAGATTTGAGTCAGTATCAATTTCAGTCTCTTCAACTATCTTACAAAACTCATCATATTGTTTTGCATAGTTAAATTGTAATACGTTGCCAATACGCACATACATTAAGTCAGGGCGCTCCGTCACATTTCTTCCAATTAAAATGTCACAACCTTCTAAGTCATCGATAACGTAAAAACTAACATCTTCCAGGTGCACTGAATCAATTTTTAAACTTGCATTCAACGCATGGGTAACCGGTTTTCTGATACCCTTATGAAACCCTTGTAAGAAAATAGGCGAGGTGAGCTGGTTGTATTTTAAACTGTGTTTCTGGGCAAACGCTTCAGAAATAAGAGAGCAACTGGCTCCTGGGTCTATAAATGCCTCATGGTTAACCACGTTGTCTAAGACAATCTGCTTGATAATCCTATCTCTGGTATTAGGAGATGACACGAATTTAACCTCTTGTTTATCTGACTTTGATTCAGATTTCAAGCTCTTTTTATGGAAACAGGCAGATTCAATGTGGCCTCTTTTACTGCAAAAATCGCATTTCACATCGCACTGACTTCTTTTATGGTTACCCCCGCAAGTAAAACATTTAATAACTCGTCGCGTTTGTGTATGTGAACCACTTTCATCAGCAAGAGTACCGGAATGTGACGACGCAGCCTGACTTACTATTCCGCTCGAAGGTACTTTGTTTGAAATATTAGAAACACCAGACTGAGATTGATTCGACTTTGAAGGTATGTTGGAGTTCGATTTTTTTATTTTATGTGTTCGACTATGCAAGAAGCTGGCCAATTGATCGCATGAACCAAAGCTGTTTGTTTCGATATTTCCGTCGCCTATATTTCCTAGTATGATAGATATAATATCTTGATCCGAAAAATTCAAACGCAAACGGTCAATTCTACACTTTTGATCAAAATAAAACTCGTACAACGATTGATTTTCGCGTGGTTTTTGTTCTACTACTTCTTTTAACAACTCAAACATATTTCTCTGAATCCTAAAGCTCGCGGATAGCTTGCTATGCCAATGAACCCATTTCCACGATGGCCATTGTTTATCAGTACGTAGCAGGGAATCATACCACACCTTAGCAGAGCCTTTGAGTTTATTTAATGCTTGATACCGAGTTATTTCATCTGACCAACCGAAAGTCTTTGCGTACGATTTAATAATATTAAGCCATGCGTCAATATCATCTTTAAGCGGGTCAAATTCGGGTATGATATTATTTAAGGTAGTTGAATGTGTTTGACTCACGGTTTCATATCCATTTCTTGTCTTACTTGTCGAGCGCGATTTCTTCTTGCGTCTGGGCGGCGGAGGTGATGGTGTCCTAGTACTTTCGCTGCTAGAACTACTAGTGTCACGAGCACGTTTACGTTTATTACTTTTCCGAGAGCGACCCATATCGCGTGAATAATTTACCACTTCTGATGTAAACACAATTTATAGTTTGCGTTTATAGAAAACTATTAAATCTTTAAAATACTTTTATTTAATTAAATGTACAACAAAATCAAAATATATCGCGTAAGCGTGTCCAATCGCCCTAGTTATCAAGCCGACGTCTAAATCAAGAAAGAGGTGGTCCCCGGTCTTGCAGCGCTATTTATGCTGTGGCGGGGCGCCACCATCGCCAAACCGGTCGCGCGCAGGTGGCAGCTTGGCGCGCGTTTGAGGTTGCCTACATGTAATTACTTTTTTGTTCATATATTACATAAACGATGATCGTCGGCATTTTGCAAAAACAATGGCACAAAATTCCATATTATAAACGCACAACTTGAAAAATGCCAGTTTTTCAGTTACGCCCTTTTGCCCAAACACGGCAGTTACTCCCCTTAACGGCATACTTCCGTTTTGGACATTAAGGCTTTATTACGGTTGATTCAATATCTATTCCCTCATAAAAGAATACGGTCTACGTGTATGGAGAAATGGGACTGACCCTGCGTAGGGCATTTTTAATTTGGTGCTTATTGGTGGCTGTGGAATACAGTACTTATTTGACAGTTGGGCCGTTCTAATTTTTTTACCGCTAATGAAACGCGATTTTCTCGATTTTTTTGGATTTTTGATTATGTATAAAATGACAATTATAGAATTTACTAAGACGGGGCTTAAACGTGTAAAACTTTGAAAACAAACCTCCGACGTTTCAAGGGCGATATGGCCCCCGTGGCCCCGGAGAAAGGACGTGTGTGTTATGATAGCTCTTTTCACATAGGTAGCGTATTTTTCTTTTCAATAGTTTTGTAGAAAACACCATGACATAGTGGCCCTTTTCAGCAAATACAGCTTTTCGAATGACCACTCTGTCATGATGTTTTGAGATATTTAATGCAGGTAAGTTTACCTTAACAAACCATAGAAGTAACAATTATACTGTACTGAAAAGGTAAACTAACATTTTGGGCATTTATCTCCTAAAAAAACATAATAATTTAAATCTAAATCAGCCGTTTTTCAGCGCGGAGACAGATCATTGTCGCTAAAAAAGGAAAATGGCCCAGTTGACATATTTGTTAGATTAAAAAGAAAAGTGGAAAAATATTAAACTGTAAGTAGCTGTAAGGATTTATTACTTACGTAAGTATACAGGTAAGTAAAAAATCCATACAGTTACTCACAGTTTAATATAAAAGAATCAATAAAAATAAATCGGCTTCATATTTTACAATCGTAAACAGTGTAGTTGCTACGGGTTGCAGTTCAATTTGATCCCCAACTCCAAGACCACCCTGTATGCCACGACAACCGTGTCTACGCGTAACGATATAGCATGAAATATGGCCGCCAATTTAAATATGGCACCCAATTTGATACGGTGACGCTGCGGTTATTAAATTAGTACTTTAGTGGCTTTCGGGGTTTGAAACTCGTTTGTTAACTTGAAATTAATTGTTTTATCTTCTTCCTCCAGATTTCTTTATGATGGCGCCACCCTCGCTTCTAGTTGAAAATAATCTGGAAAGATTATCAAGATTAACACAGACTTTTTAGGGTTCCGTAACTCAAGGAAAAAACGGAACCTTTATAGGATCACTTTCTTGTCCGTCCGTCTGTCTGTCAAGACGTTTTATCTCGAAAACGCGTAAAGGTATCAAATTAAAATTAATACCACGTTCACAAGTCTGCGGTCCCTTAAAGCTGTGAAAAAATCAAACCTCCACGTCAATGCAATCCAAAGTTATGGCTGTTTATGTCGCATTACCCATACATATACGGGTATCAAAATGTATAATACAAAAAATACAAATACAAATACAAATCGTTTATTTCCTTGATTTGTATAGTGTAGTTCCCGTTCACCTAGAATCACGAAATATGGCAAAAAGCAAGAGCTTGTTATAGTCTAGCTAGTAATGTAAATAAATATCAAAACATAAACAGATTTCTACGTTTTGAATGTCGCTCGTTTGCGCTGAAATTTGACACCGTTCCATCTTTTTAGTTACTGAAGACAAGAACAGATTGGTAACTTAAAACTGTATCTTAGTTTATACTATTAGATAGCAATTTTTGCAATAAGTGCGGAAAGTAGATTTCCGACGAGTGGTATGATTATTTATAAGCGAGTGTATAAGTCGATACGCGTCAGAAATCACCTTTAAGCTCGTGTTTCATACAATGTTCTTTATGTTTTAGTATATATTTTGCGAGTACCCACATTAAAAAATCATATCACGACAAAATACTAACAAAGTAAATTTTAATATAAATACTCGTATTTAGTGCCCTCGTGGTGAAGCACTAACAAAAATAATATACGAGGTGTGATGGATATTTATAATGAAGTTTAAGTATGTACAATGAAATATTACAGAATAATTTACAAATGAATTAATAGGATCGCGTACGTTTACAATTCAAAGCAACGGCAGAATGACGTTGACGCGCCGGCCGTAGGGATGTGGGCATAGATGATACAGGACCTCCTTGGGAGAATCAAAGTCCTGCCTCGAAATGAGAAGGGAAAGTTACAAAATAGATACAGTAAGTGTAGGAAAGTTACAAAATAGATACAGTAAGTGTAGCTTACCTACCTACATACCTTAGATCTGAAATAGGTCTTTAAGGCATTGTACCTAGGATGCTGGCGGCATAACCTCATTGTACCGCAATGCTGATACGTTGTGCGAGGAAGCCACCAGCTCTTCGGTCACTGGTAACATCAACCAGACGTTTCGCGATTTCTACAAAAAACCTTATTTTAATTTACTCTAAAAGTGTGTTTTTTTTTATTCAATCCGTATTTTTCACATTACAGTTTGTACATCACTAAGTATTTACTAACGAATAGATAAGTACGTACAGAGTTGCTGATCTCATTGTTCCTCCTTAACTTAACATGCTCTCCCTCTCACTTAATACAATTGCTGCTCTCATTCTCCAATCGATCAAATGACATATCACTGCTGTCATTTGACCCTATTGAGACCCTTTTCTTCCTTATCCCTTAACTATCCAATCAATAGCTTGAATTGCCGTTCATTTATCTGATTCGGTCCTTTATTGCGAGGCACCCTGTATGCTGTAGCCATGAAATATGGCGGACAATATGGCGCAGTGACGCTGCACTTATTAGTACTTTTATGGAATTTGACGCATTTTTAGAGGTTTAGGGTATCTCCACATTTACAGGGGTACCCTACATCATTCCGAAAACTATATGCCGAATATTTAAATCTAGAATTGGTGGTGGTCACGATCCTCGCTCCGGGTCTTTCCTGTTGCAGAGGTTGTCCGTTGCGGTTCAACGTGGAAACGCGGCGAGCGTAATGGGCACCTTTGCGTCTGGAGGGGCGCGGAGTGGGTTTCATAATTAATGTGTATGTGTTTTTAGTTAAGGACTTTTTGTAAATTGTAATTTAAGTTTATTTTATGACATTTTGTAATTAATTTAGTTTAATCTAGAATTTTATAATTCAGATCTATCAGAACTCCGATCATCAAAACTTCATCATCAAAGTTGGGTGGACGGCGATTTTATTTTCGAGCGCCTCAGTTGTTATCGAATACAGTTGCGTGCAACTCATGGTAAGGACACTGGTATTAACGATTTGATTATTCCGCACCGCACCGCACCGCATCGCTCCATCTCGTCTATCCAAGTGGAACGCTGCGTAAGTGTCTCATCAAAACTTCAGTCTCCTATTGCGAGGCACCCTGTATACGGTAATCATGAAACATGGCGGACAATATGGCGCAGTGACGCTGCGCTTTTTATTACTTTGATGGAATTTGACGCAGTTTTAGGGATTTAGGATGTCTCTATATGTCAACGACAGTAGGCCGAGCAAAAACGGCGGGAATGTCTGTCTCTTTTTAACTACACTAGAACAGTCGCAACGGGTCTGCTTGACCCAGTGGTCATCATATTGAATTATATCGTTTAGTGTGGTAGGGCACAGCACAACGAATGTCGCCTCGCTCAAATCTGGCGCCCATCTGGAGAAGTACCTCAGACCTCCAGTACCTCCACCTCACAAAAAACCGCAGTTTAATAACACTAGACCCTACTCATAGTTTTGTATTTCTGTTGGTGAGTAAGGTCGCCAGAGCTCCAAGAGGATTCGCTGCGCTGACAGCTCGGGACCCACGGAGCAAAGCCTGCCCCTTTAGCTGTCAACACAGCGAATCCTCCTTTTTTTAAAGGGTCGGCAACACGCAGCCTACCGCCCTACCGCCTGATCACCAGACCGCTTACCATCAGGTGGGCCGTATGCTTGTTTGTCACCGTGGTAGTATAAAAAAGTTAAATTAAGTTTTGTGCTTTGTAGGCATCACTACCGTTAAAACTATGACGCCGTTAAATATCAGAAAATTTATTGACATATTCAGCGTTTGTCATATATTGCTTTTTTCCTTTACGCCTCTACGTGGCATTTTTGCTACAAGCGGAAAACCCATGTTATTGGCTACAACGCGGCAGCGCCACGAAAATTACTCACCTTCAGGCAACACAGGGGGGGAGTCGGCATACGTAGCGTTTCCCCACCGCCGAAGTACACTTGTACTTCGGCGGGCGGTCGGGGGACTGTTGTGACTAGTCCGAACACAAAAATAAATCGAAGTGTGCAAGATTTGTTTGTGTAGTTATATCATTTTCTTTGTGTTAGTGCCGTCATTACAGATTATTTTTGTATTTAATGAATGAGAAGTGCGTCTGTGTGTTCTCCCCGCAAATAGTGACAGAATAGTTTGTCCGAAAAGATATCGCTTTGAAGCCTCCCTTCCAATGTGTTAGAAGGCCGTGTTCCTCGAAGCTCAGAAAAAATGAGTTAAATAAAATAAACTACACCCACCAATATATTAATTAAGCCTATCAATTAATTTCCATGAACGTCAATACCGAACTTGAAAATTAATTACATGACATTTGTTAATGGCTGGCTGGCAGCCAATCGAAATAATTGGTATAATTAATGGTTCAATTTCAATATACATAAATAATATGTATACAGAAGGCCTAGTATAAAAATTGTACGACATTAACTCCTCGACCGCGTTAGCGTATCGGGAGTTCAAATTATGTTTGCCGTTTATTTAAATCATCCGGCAACTTTCATATTTTGACCCCTCGATACGCTAACGCGGTCGAGGAGTTAATGTCGTACAACTTTTATACAATACAATACAATACAATAACTCTTTATTGCACCTCAAAACAACAAAAATAACACAAACTGGTATAGATTACAGATGAAAAAGAGGCAAACAACAGGCGGTCTTATCGCTAAAGAGCGATCTCTTCCAGACAACCTTTGCTTTTATACTAGGCCTTCTGTAGAGGTTTCTGTTCGTAAATTCTAAAAGTTGACCCTAGTAAAGCCTAGTAGAAGAGCCTAAAGCGGCAAACGAAAGCGATGGCGAAGCACGGTGACATTTCTACGCGACGCCGCTTGCTATGCCGCTTCGCCTTGAAATGTCATGAATGTCATAAAATAAACCGAATGTTATATAAAGTACTAGCTTTTGCCCGCGGCTTCGCTCGCGTTAGAAAGAGACAAAAAGTTGCCAATGTCACTCTCCATCCCTTCAACTATCTCCAAATCGCGTCAATTCGTAGCTCCGTTTTGCCGTGAAAGACGGACAAACAAACGGACACACACTTTCCCATTTATAATATTAAGTATGGATTTTATACGAAACTGCAGATAAATACTCCATACGAAAATGATACCAGTGATACCACACAACCCTTAGCAGTCCTAACTAGTAAGTGGATAAATATTAAAAGAAACCATTCCGCTTGAATAGTCACCCCCCCCCCTCTCGCTCAGGAGGGAATTGGTTTTCCTCCACATCTAAAACTAGCTGTTTTGAAACCTAGCTCTGGTAGAAATTTCAGAACTGTAACTCGCAGCGCACAATTTTGGTCAATTGTGTTGTATCGGCGACTATCGGAGTGTCCTAGGTAAGCGGCGGGCTCGCCCCACCGCTCGACGATCGCGTAAAAATCGCCTAATTAGAACACGTCCATAGGTATCAACGATTTCATTTTCTACGCTGCACCGTATCGCATCGCCATCGTCATATTTATGCGTAAATTGACTATACTTTTGTCGGAATTTAAATGTGAAAATATATAAACAAAGAAAAGAGATACAGAGCAGTGTTAAGTAGTGCAAAATATTGTACAATTAACTCATCCGAATCGGTTCATCTGTTTTGCATGAAGGATAAACATTAAGAGGATTCCTTTTCTTCGTATATGTGTACAAATTCTTGCAATTGAAAAAACAATTAAAATTTTAATTGGATCCAATTGATTTCGCTCACGTTGAGTTGATTTAAAAGATAGTTAGAATATCTTGTCACGATGAAAGAGATATTCGTAATTATTTTCACAGTGTTTCTCACAAAAACCTTTCAAGTACAATTTATAAACAAACAAGACCATACATACGATTTAAAGTTAGCTCCAAGGTTATTCAAAGAGTTTATGAAAGAATACAAAAGAAATTATACAGGGGAACGGCAAGAATACAAATATAATGTCTTTGTCGATAATCTAGTAAGAATAAATGCGATCAATCAGAATCTGCCTGGTAGATGGTACGCTGTGATTGGTCCGTTTACCGATTTGACGTATATGGAGTTTATACGTATAAATAAACTTACGAAAGCGGATTTTACCAATGTTGGGAGCAGTTTCAGGTCTGGTTATTGTAATATTTATCTTATTTTCAGTTTTGATATTGAAGCTAGACTTTTTATTGTTTTACATAGGTCAAATAAATATACTAAAGATGAATCTAACGATTTTCATCGTTAACTGCATATCACCAATAGTGATACGAGTCATTATAGTCAAATGTTTTAACGTTTGGTCAACCTACTATAAGGAGACGTCTTGTCGCTTTCCATACAAAATGTCGAAAGTCTTAGGGTGACCAAGATTTACTTAGGTTAATCATTATTGAATACTATATGATAATGTTTATTATGAATTTAATTTCAGAAACGTAATAAATTGTACCGACCGCCGAGGCTACCTATTCGAAAGATTCTCAGATAAAGTAAAGAATGATTACGACTCCAAAAATAATGGTTCCGCGTCATACGAAGAGTATAGTTCCGAAAATGATACGGCCATACATGGGGCGGATGAATATTATGACAGTGACGAGGATCATACAAAACCTGATGACGGAAACCAAGCAAGTGATACAAGAACTGATGACGAAAATGAAACCGGTGATACAAAAACTGGTGACGAAAACAAAACAAGTGATACAAAAACTGATGATGGAAACCAAATAAGTGATACAAAAAGTGATCACGATCTGACCTAGTGATTGTTTGAATTTTGAAATGTCTGTCTGTAATAAATACGTTGAAGAGTACCATTTAAAAGTTTGTTTGTATTCTTTTGTTGCATCATCATCATTTCAGCTGGAAGACGTTTACTGCTGGTCTGGCCTTTTGCACTATAATCTTAGACCAAAGACAACGGGACACGGCTTTCAATACAATTTATCCTTTCCCAAAAAACTTGCAGAATTGTGCAAGTTTTTGTATTGGCTGACGTTTATCTGACATATAAATTAGTACGTAATGAACGAATTAATAAATTATAGTGTTCAGCAAGTCTGTTGTGTTCTTAAACAACCGATATCATATTCTGATTGCTCATGTAATTGTCTACTTCACAGTAGGTATGTAACAGTAGGACCTTGATTATCCGAACTAATTGAAGCCGAGGCT
The DNA here is from genome assembly GCA_949128165.1 of Lathronympha strigana. Lineage (NCBI taxonomy): Eukaryota > Metazoa > Arthropoda > Insecta > Lepidoptera > Tortricidae > Lathronympha > Lathronympha strigana. The sequence goes on along the minus strand of OX421926.1, from coordinate 5,773,935 downwards.
GGTTTTTGTAAACACATATATTTTTTATATGTTTGGGGATTATACGAGAAATATATACATATTTTTGTGCAATAGGTATAGTGTTTATTACGTCTTCAGGCACTTAGTTTGAATACTCGAAATCTTGATTTTTTTTAGACTAAATCTTACGAAAACAACACTTTTAATACAAACCCAGTACAGTATGTTGAAACATTAAAATTAAATTTAAAAAAATAAACACTTGAAATAGTGTAGCTCTTGCTTGGATAAAGTTTCTTTTGTCTGAAATTCGAATTGACCAACGAAACTGCTTAATAAGTATCGAGTGCGTTCGCATAAACCAAGGTAGCGTTCGCATAAATGAGGGTTCGGATAATCGAGGTTCTACTGTTAATAAAATCAGAAGCCGTATTGAAAGGGACAATTCAATCAAATGATAAAATTAATGAACTTTTTTGGTCCGTGTTCAATCAGAAATGCGTTGCGATAATCAATATGAATCTCCAATTTTCCACTTGCTGCTTGATATAAAAAACTGGCCAAGTGCGAGTCGGACTCACATCTCAAAGGTTTTGACCATCAGATAATTCTTTAACCATGTGGGTTAAGAATTTTACCAATCCCTTTCCTCCCGTGGGTGTCGTGGGTAGCTCTAAGTGTGTCGTAGGCTAATAAAGATAGTAGGCTAGCAGCATGTCTCTTATCTATAGACTAAATTGGTTACAAATTATCTAAATTGGTACGGACCATCTGGTCAAACCAAAACGAAACTGGTACAAACCAAAACCAAACTTGTACGGACCATTTGATCAAGACAAAAATAAATTGGTACAGACCATCTGGTCAAACCAAAACGAAACTTGTACGGGCCATCTGGTCAAACCAAAAAGAAATTGGTACGAACCATCTGGTCAAACCAAAACGAAACTTGTACGGACCACCTGGTCAAACCAAAACGAAAGTTGTACGGACCACCTGGTCAAACCAAAACGAAACTGGTACGGACCATCTGGTCAAACCAAACTTGTACGGGCCATCTGATCAAACCAAAAAGAAATTGGTACGAACCATCTGGTCAAACCAAAACGAAACTTGTACGAACCACCTGGTCAAACCAAAACGAAACTGGTACGGACTATCTTTTTGAAACCAAAACCAAACTTATTTAAACATAATTATTAAACGGGTCTAACGCGAATTAACTTGTTTACCTTACGGTAAACGTCGGTAAATAAGGTAAACAAGTTAATTCGCGTTAGACCCGTTTAATAATTATGTTTAAATATGTGTTCAAATCGCGAAAGTTTTAAATGTTACAAAACCAAACTTGTACGGACCATTTGATCAAACCAAAAATAAATTGGTACAGACCATCTGGTCAAACCAAAACGAAACTTGTACGGACCACCTGGTCAAACCTAACGAAACTTGTACGTACCACTTGGTCAAACCAAAACGAAACTGGTACGGACTCAGGTTTTCTCGATATTTTCCTGTGGCTTCGACACTTGGACGCTGAAGTCTGCCTTTGAGATGTGGTGCTGGAAGAAGATGCTCCGCATTCCCTGGCCAGCATTTTGAACTAATATTACAAACTCAAAATCTCCTCGCAGCTGTTTTTTATTGAGGAAATGGTAAGCATTTGACTATTACAATCTCACCTAATGGTAAGATACGATGTACTCTAGGATGGAGCATGCTTGCCTGAAATATCTCTGTTTACTCGCGATTTAAAAAGAACCTAAGTTCAACGCGGGATCCTGGAATACTTTGGTCACATTCTTATCTTATTTGGGGTCAGAGGACTCTAGCAAATACACTTTTACCCATTGGGATCTTTTGTGTATCGACTACGCAAGAGCTTGCTCGACTATCTCCATGTGGCGGATGATGGAGCTCAGGGGTAGTGCTCTGAGTTCCTTTGGCTCCAGGCATCCTGGACTAAAGTCCTACATTCTTTGTCTGGCGAGATCGTTGGTCAGATTACTAGAAAAGGTAATAGAAATCTTGAGAAGGTCATTGTGACCAGCAAATAAATGAAAAAGACCTTGGTGACGCAGCCCTATACGTCGGTCTGAGCGAATCCGTTCGCGCTTGACCCTATAGTCCACAACGCCCTCCATACCGCCGGAAACAGGAATTTAGAGAAAAATCGTCCTAGAGACAATGGTGCCGACTGTCATTCTTCCACTACGGAACCCTATAAACGTATTACCGACGTATCTTTATCCATTCCATATTTGAAATTTCAACGGTTCGGTGAATTTACAAAGTGGATAAAATGAGTTTTATACCTATATCATAATGAAGTATTATCTACTTGTGTTGACAATATTCTCTATAAACATTTTCGGTGATAAAGATACGTATACATACGACTTGCGGTTAGCTCCAGAATTGTTTGACAATTTTCAAAAATATTATAAAAAGAACTATACAAGGGAAGAGACGTGGCTTCGTTATAAAATATTTAAAAATAATTTAAAAAGGGTTAATGCGTTGAATCAGAATATTATCGTAAATTGGGTGGCGGTTATAGGACCGTATAATGATTTGACATATGCAGAGTTTGTGAAAAAGTATGATTTACCTGCATACACAAAAATTGATGAGAGGTCTGTTTTTTTTAATATTATCAGGGATATTTTTTAAATAAACTTTATGTTTAGATTTTTGTCACGATTATTTTTAGTATATTATCTTATCATTGTTATAAAATAAAAAAAATTAACGTCTGGCTATGGGCATGGCACGCAGTGGCGTAGCAAGGAGCGGGGCGGTGGGGCATAGCCCCAGACGGCACAATGACATGCCAGGAGGCGGCAAATATCACATTTATTCAAGAAAAGGGGCGGCATTTTGTTTTCACGGCCTTTGAACTTGATTTCAGCCCGGATCGCCTACACTTCTTGAAACGCCCCTGATATAACGTTAAAGGGCATTATCAGAAGAATTCAAACAAAAATTAATCAGATTCGTAATGGCCCATACAAAATATATGAAAAAATGCGTTACTATATGCTACCTGACCACAAAAAAGGGACAATCTTTTTAGTTTTTAATTCAAAAGTACTCATGATTCTGGTTAAAAAACCCCAATACTCCTATTTAAAAAAAGGAAATCGTACCCTTTACTGAAAATGTCCTTAAACAAGAAAAATGTCTACGAACTTTAATTGTGGTTTATGTGATTGTATATAATGAAAGGCATTAAAACTCGAGTCTGAGTCATGACATCACACGCGTGTTTTAATGCCTAATTATTTACAATTACATATACTGTTTCATATACACACATATCATGAGTTCGCCATGATGCGTTCAAAGCGCATATACTCGTATACCGACCGCCATTACTACTTTCAGGAATGAAAACTTTTTTAACATTCAAGTTTTGTCATTTATATTTTTAAAATTCAGAGACAAAATAGAGTTGGCCCCAATATTCATATCGTTTGATATCAAAATAACGTCCGACTTGCGTGCGTCATTGTATGCAACTGACAATTCGTTTCAAACTAAACGTCATCTCGACTCATATTAGAATAGAGGTCAAATCAAATTTTCTTGTGTTCGAAATTCGCAACAAAACAATATTATTGAAATCGATGATATAATTTAGCTACATTTTCACAGATAAGAAATTTGTTGTAACAAAAAAGTGACGTTTTGTATAGAAACTGACAGATCGTCCCGTATCGGATCGGATCGGATCGGAACGGTGTGAGTCCTTATTTATTTTGTGAGGGCTAATGATATGTGGGTATATACAATTGCTTAATTAAAATTGCCTAATTTATCACCTTTCTGATTTGAAATGTGCAATAATATTTTTTTAGGAAAATTGTAAATTGTCACACTGATCGAAAATTGTACCTATTCAAAAGATTTTCCGAATATACAAAAAAAGTTTATGAAAAATGGGGATCTTGGAAGGCGCCTCCTGAATATGATCAGTATATGGAAAATGAAGAAGACTATGAGGATGAACTTTTAAACGACTATCATTAAGGGTCTAAGTATTGGACTTTGAAGACGAATCCCACGGTTGGGAAATGGATTTGATTTAATAAAGTTACGTACGTAATTGTAATGTTTGTAAGAAAGATGTATAATGTGGTGCAAAAAAAGAACCCCTAATAAAATATTTACCAAAAAAGACAAATTTATTTTTTAAAGTACTGTATTTAGGTTATGTAAAAAAAGGTCCGTGATTGATGTTGATTTTCTTTTTCCTATTTTAACTAATTCAAGATTAAAACAAAGAGAGATATCTATGGCGTGTGGGTAGATCCCAACTAAAAACTCGCAGCTCGTCAGTTTACTCCGTGAATATGGCGCTTGCAACAGTGAATATCGTGTGCTCAATGTTCAGTTTTGTAACGAGCTCGCAAAAAACACGACATATGTCACGTTGCGAAATTCTGGCAAAGGATCATTCTCCTGTCAAGAACTATCGATAATTCTTTAAAACCCTAAATAGATCTCGTGACAATTGTAAAAAAGTCTTCACCAAGATTTATTAAAATTATCGAAATGGTGGCAAATAAGCACACAGCCCGCGCGAGGGTGACCGGTTTCCGTAGTTTATGGACGCCTTTAACACCAGTAAATAAGTAATTGTCACACTTGTCAGCGTTGTGAAATTGGGGCCTGGAACCTTCCCGTTGCCGGTGCCACTCTTGGTTAGGTTTTTGTATTTTGTATATATGTATTTTGTATTTTACTTTTATAACCATATTATAAAACCTAGCTTAATAATGAAAATAAATAAAGGGATTGATATAAAAAATAAGCACATTTTTAATTTTATTATAAATATTATAATAACTTTTTAAATTTTATTCAACTCAATCCAATTCCGTTCCTCGATTGAACTCGACGTGTTTTCAGGTCGAATAGAACCCTAATTAAAGTAATCATCACTCAATTCTTCATAATTACTGTCTTTTAAATTTATTCCATTATCATCCACATATTCATATTCAATGGGTGGTTTCCAAGATCCCCATTTGTCATAGAGACTTTTTGTGTATTCGGAAAATCTTTTGAATAGATACAATTTTTGATCACTGCATTTTACAACTTCTCTGAAAACAAATAAAATCCGATCAAAACATGTTTATAGGTACATCAAAGTGAGCTTACATGATGAGGATGTCATCATCACTATTTCTTTGACAACTAATCACAAAATACAATTTAAATATTTCACGCCTGTTCTGATAAAAATACCTGAGTTTAACCGTTAATTTTTTTATTTTAATTTGGTGTAGGCGCTAGAATTACGAAAGCTACTACCATCTGGCCTTCTAACCCAGAAGGTAAACTAGACCTTATTGGGATTAATTCGGTTTCCTTACGATGTTTTTCTTCACCGAAGAGCGGTTGGTTTTAATGTCAATTTGTACATAAGTTCCAAAATACTCATTGGTACGAGTCGGGATTTGAACCCGCGACCTCACTTGACTTGAAAGTCTCACGCGCTTACCGCTGGGACATCAATGCTCTTTTCTCCACGCTCTTCAATTTAAATTTAAATAATAATAAATAATAAACCTGTCGTTAAGTTCCTTAAAATGCGGTAAATCATATTTTTTCACAAACTCTGCGTACGTCAAGTCATTGTATGGACCTATGACAGCTATCCATTTTAGGACCATATTCTGATTCAACGCATTTACCCTTTTCAAATTATCTTTAAATATTCTAAACCGAAGTTTCTTCTCAGCTTCTGTATAGTTCTTTTTGTAATATTTTTGAAATCTGTCAAACAATTCTGGTGCTAAACGCAAGTCGTATGTATACGTTATTTTACCGTAAATTTGGATTGATATAATTGTCAACACGAATAGATAAAACTTCATTATGGTAATGTTATAAAACTCATTTTATCGACTTTTTAAATTCACCGAACCGTTAAAATTTCAAATAATGAATGGTTTAAAATGTTCAATGATACGTTGAAAATGCGTGTATAGGGTTCCGTAATCGTGTCGGTGTTGAACACTCACTTTTTGCTTGTTTTAAAGTCACTTGGAAAAACACACACACTTGGAAAAACGTGCTTTCCACAATTGTTTATGTAAATAAATGCTAGAAACTTTATCACCACTATTGCAGCTTATATGTTCAATCTTGCACACTTCGATAAATTTTAGTATTAGGAATAAATAGTGACAATACAGAGCCACGTACGCCCATTTGGGCTTGTATTTCGGCAGTGGGGGAATGGTACGTATGCCGACATCTGCGTTGCTAGAAGGGGACCTACGGGCCATCGTCCTGTGGGACGGCCTAGGTACCGCTGGAAAGATAGTGCGTAAGTGGACCTTACCAGCTTCAAGCGGGGCACTGGGAGGGAGTTATGCAGGACCTATGGCTGACGTGCTTTCTTTTCGGAGGCCAAGATTCGCTTTAGAATTGTATGCAAGTATTTATAATACCAAATAATAAAAACTAGACTATTTTTATACCACGACGGTAGTATAACATAGACATAGACTAACATGAAAAAAAAAGACGCGGCATCCTTATGACTGGATTCCGATTCGCCCTTGGCCGGTTTTTATATTAAGCAGTAATTGTAAAATTGGAGATCCATATTGACTATAGCGACGCATTTCAAATTGGATACAGACCATTGAATTCATTAATTTTATCATTTGATTGAATCTTCGCTTTCAATATGGTGTCTGCTTTTTACCCGACTGAAGCGACACCTAAAAGGAGGGTGATGTCTTTAATATGTATGTACCTATATCCGTTTCAATAGCTCAGATTTAGATATACTATACATCATTGGATTCATCTATTGACAATACGAGTACCTATGTCTATTTCTCCGCTCTTTTAAACAAAGAATGATTTAATCTATAGTCACAAATGTAAGTAGGTATGTATACAAAATCAAATTATTAACAATTCCTTTAAACTTTTTGTACTTGCTTGTTTTCTTAAACTATCACGGTTTTTAGACATTATAACTAAAAAACACGGTTTTATACCACGGTTTTTTAACCAAATTGAGTTTCCGATATTATTGCGATGTTGGAACCGCCATGTTCACGAGAAAACTAAAGTCTGCAGGTCCATTTTTCCATCCTGTATACTGTAACTTTAGGATCCTTGACACTTGGTAACCAGGGTAACCAAGCAATCAAAATTCCACGGACGCGGTCTCTTTATTGCGGCGATTACAACTCTGCGATTCCGAACTAGCTGCTAGGGCGACCATGAATTTTGGGAATCTAGAACAGTTGTCAGATTTCCTTTAAAAACATTTATTTTCTTTAAGCGAGTCTGCATTATTTACGGCTTTCTTACACGGTGTGCACGTTGCGCAAGCGGCGATTGATGGAAAATCCACCGCCGCGTGCACGTCGCGGTCAAAAACGCCACAGAAAAGCAAAAAGTGCACACATCCCAAAGTGTTTTGTATAAAAGTTTGATATGACACTGCCACTAAATGAATGTAGCGATCCATACTGATCCGATAGAGAATCATACATACAAACTTAAGTACCAAATGTGCAATGATTCCAAGAATCACTCGTAAAAAAGTGAAAAGAACGGAATTATTTAAATAAATTTTACAGCATTAATATATTTTCTAGATTTTCATTTTATGAGTAGGTTTTTAGGTACATCCTAAAAATTAGTTTGAGAGTTGGCAACGGGGTTCAGCTCAATCATTGGTGCTGCATCTCTTTTCTTAACAAAGCAAACGAAAGTAACCGCACGACACAGACCTACAACATGAATTGGTGCTGTTATATATGTACAATGTCCCATATTTGTAAGAAATACAGGTTGTAACAAGTCCCGAACCATACATCAATAGCTGATACGGTCAATGACCCTGAGTACGATGCAAGTGGAATTATTTCGAAATTAAAAAAAAAAACACTTTCTATGGTTTTTTTCTTTCGATTTTTTTCCACTTGCGTCTGGACTTTTGTTACACCCTGTATAAACACTCATGGTTACCCTACTTTACAAGCAAACTTCAAGTCTAGCTGACTATGGGTTTCATCATTTTAATGCCTACCTACTTAGAGGCTTACTCTACTTCTGAAGTTTGTGGTTTATGAATATTTGATCCTGGGGACTTATATATCGTATTATTATACAGAGAGCTCGCTCATGTACGAAGCGGGTTGAGGAACTCCATCGCTGAACAGCGGCCAGGCGCCCGGATTGATTAATAATAATAATGATAGTATGGCACACTAACAAGAGGGGTTTCGTGGCTCTAATTGCATACCTATCTATGTAGTTTCTCTACTATCTACTCTTATGTAAACCTACTTATAACTTAAACTAATAGGCAGGTACAAAACTGACACAAAACTAAAGTTTTTCTTTGAAATTTACGAATTTTTATTTCACTTTTTTTTTCGTCTTGCCACGTCACCCGACCAGAAGTTAACCTCCCACGGGAGTTATAAATATTAAAATGATATTCAGAAAGTAATATATTCATGGCGCGAATTTTGATAAAACTGCGGAGGAATCGAGGTCTTTTAAATTATATGTTAATAAATCATGTTTCATGTAATTTATCGTTATTTCTTTTGTGTGGAGTTTTAGTCCATAAAATGGGGTGAGTTGGGATTCGAAGTTCGAACCTTGACATAAGTTAATATTTATATGTGACACGTAAATGCATTGGGAAACTCTTAGGCGGATTATCATGGAGAATCATTTGTTTTAAAGCTAAATAATCAGGGAAACTGTTTTTAGTACATACTTGATGGAAAAGTTGTCCAATCAGAAGATACGAGCTAAAAACCGAAAAATGTAAAGTGATTCCGTTTCATTGCACGCGAGTGTAGGTACCTACTACAAAGTGTTCCGGTTGTATAAATTTTAGTTTTTAAAAATAATCTTTCATTGCATTTCATAGTATTTACGATTAACAGAAAATAGTACGAAATCCAAGCGCACCCTATAGATTGGGGTTAGGAGAGACTAGGGATAAGGAACTGAGTGAGATGGGAAAATGGCTAGAATTGACACAATATTACAATAAACCCCTCTGCCATCCCTACTTTCTCCATTCATGACCCAACTGATCTCGCAATCCCTACTCACCCCAGTTGACGGTACCTATGGTAAGAGAGGGGTATTTTTTTTTTCAATATTTCCGAAGGGTATTTTCTAGCATTTGATATTTCCCAACCGCTTTGCGCTGAAGTAAAACATCGTGAGGAAACCGGACTATACCAATAAGGCCTAGTTTACCCTCTGAGTTGGAAGGTCAGATGGGAGTCGGTTTCGTAAAACTAGCGCCTACGTGAATAAGTTGCCAACTCGCTACTTAGGTTTCCACATCTACCCTCGAGAACACAGCTCTCGCGAACCCACTCTGAACGGCCGGTTAAGGCAAGCCAGAGGCGGAAGACTCGGTCAGATGCATGTCCCCCAGGAGTGCTCAGGTACGTGGGGTCGCTACTCCCCAACAGCTCGCCACAAGCTGCCCTGCGTGGACTGATTGCACCGGTCGAAACCAGTGCGCGATGAGGTCGTCACATCCCTACGCCAACATATTCGTTATTATTAAGTATAGACGAGTAAAAACTGCACAAATCAGAATTTAACAGGCTTAAGGCTATTTAAGAGCTGTATTAAACATAAATGCTGTATAAAGGGAGGCTAAAGGTGGATTAACTGTCTAGACATATTGAAAATCAATAGAGTATCTACAGTATTTACACGTCATTGATTTTTAATACCTGGCTCTATAAAGATATTTTTATACTTTAGCATTTTATTAGAAACAAAGAGGATGCTTGTTTGCTTCTAACCTTCGTTGTGGTATAAAAAAGATAAAAAATATTGAGGTAAACCTCAGCCATTCATGCCATAGCTATCTGACCGAAATATCAATTTAGGTAATCAGAAATATCATTCTCATTTACCTATAGCTTTTCGGTGAAGCAAAACAACAGGAGTAAAGCCGGACTAATCTCAATAGGTATCAGTTTAGCCTCTGGTTTGGATAGTAAAATGGCAGACGCTTTCGTAGCGCCTAGGCCTACGACAAATCTTGGGACTTAGTTGCCAAAATGGACCCCAGGCTCCCTGAACCGGGACAACGGTAGGAAGAAGACTCAGATGCTGTATAATTTATAGGTTTTTAACCTCTCTGTCAATAACTTGAACTTGTTTACCCTGTCGCCATGGCGTCATTTGTATTCATACGCCATCTATATGCATATTGTTCGCAACATGAACACAGGCGAGCTGTATAATTTCGAGGAATTACTTTAAATAAAGCCATACATGTTTTATGAGATGACTTCCGTTAGAAGCAGCGTATAATTAACTTTTAAGAAAAAAACTGGCCAACTGCGAGTCGTACTCGCCCAACGGGGGTTCCGCACAAAGGATGCGAAAGGATGATAAAAGAGTATATTTGATCTGTGATAAAAGTACCTAACTAATTAGTTACCTACTTAAAAATCCTGGTGGCACGGAACTCTTAGTGTGCGGTAATTGTACGGTTTTCGGATTTTTTCTGTACTTGTGCTACAAGTTCTTGCTTTTTACCAAATTTCGTGATTCTAGGTACGTACCCTATACATTTTGATTCCCGTTGCAAATGTATGGGAAATGCGACATAAACGGCCATAACTTTCGATTGCGTTGACGTATAGGTTTGGTTTTTTCACAGCTTTAAGAGATCACAGATTTGTGTATGTATTATTAACTTCAGCTTGCTATCTCTACGCGTTAGAAAAAGGGTCATAACAGACAGACGGACGGACGGATAACTGGAGAATCCTATAAGGGTTCAGTTTTTTTCCTTTCAAGGTAGGCTGGTGCTGAGTGGTAACCTTAAATAATGACCTAACTGGGAAAATTTGTAAATATCCTTTAGATGCTGTGATAAAGAGGGTTTTAACTTAAAACCGATAAAGTGAAAGGTAAAAGATGGTACCTAAATTAAAATAATTATATGACAACCTAGTTGTTAAAAGTCGGTTGAAAAATGTATGGAATTATCCGGGTTTGGCTTCGGATCTGACACTGCTTCCACACATTTTGGGTCCGCATTGCATACCCGAGTTGAAAAAGGTTATATGTAAATGCTTTTAATTGGATAACATACATAAGATTTAGTCTAAGAGAAACTAATAAAGATGTCCCCCCACTTTTTTTTGTAGTTTCTTATCAGAGTCGCGACTTTTTTCGATCGTAAGACAAAATTGTTCTAAGTACAGGTTTTCCATTCCAATACCATTTTTTCATAGACTTTGTATAGTGAACGACTTTGTATCAAAAGTTGGGAACACGTATGAAAATTTTGAAATATTTTTTTCCTGTATTAGGACCAAAAGAAAAAGACAAATAAAGACAACTAAAAGTGGTGGTGACAACTTTAAATAAACCCTAGTAACACTTTGTTGTCCCAAAGGTTCGCAAAATAGGTATCGCTCTGATTTCTAGCCTGCCAACGACCCCTCCAGGAGTTTATTATTAACAACATAACAACCTGAACATAAAACCACGAAATCGCCATTTCAATGGCGTTATCTCCAAGCCTTGAATCTGATAAGAATTTCCCACTCTAAAATCAACCGTAAGACTAAGCATTAAAGCGTATAATTCAATAACAGCGCAAACGGAAAACAAAAGAAGAAAACACGTTTGATATCCAACTATATTCCCTTGCGATAAAGTCCATTTTAGATCGCAAGGAAAAATCGTTTGATATAGATAATGTTAGAACGACATTCCAATTTCAGTTCTATTTTTTATAGCATTGGGTGTGTTTTGGCATGTAAATGTAGAAGGATACGGCGACCCAGTGGTATTTACGTGACCTACTTAGGATTTATTATGAGTGTAAGCAAAAATAGGCTTACGGGCTATGAAATTGGTTTGCAGTTAAGGTGTCTTTCGTTTGTATGCTCGTTATGTTGACAGTTTTTGAGCGGAATATAGTTTTTGGGGAATTTATAGATTGTTTGTTGTGATACGAAAGAGAAAAGGAAATGTTTGTCAAGATTTTTGCGCAAATAATCTCCTTATACTATTTTTGGGAATCAATGGCGGTGTTAACGGTTTAAAAAAAAATATTGAAGATTTCGCCATTTTTGTATTATAATGCTTGCAAAAACATATACAAGGTTGAGGACTTATATTTAGTGTTGCGTTAATTTATTTAATCGTGTTTCGAAAATTAAGCAGTATAATATTTATTTATGTTGCTTGTAGCTATGTGTGTTTGTTTGTGTTGTAGTAATAAGAAATTTAAAACATAATTAAATATGATGGACGACAAAAAAAAACAGTCTAGACAGAGTATGAAAAAAATAAAAAATATTGTACACGTACTTTTTTCTTGTTTGTCAAATAAATTCTACCGGCCAAGTGCAAGTTGGACTCACCCACCGAGGGTTCCGCACAGAGGATGCTCCCCCTATTTATGAATTTAGGTATGAGAATCAATGACCAAATGTATGGGAAATGCGACATAAACGCCAGTATCTTTTGATTGAGTTGGCGTAGAAGTTTGATTTTTTCACAGCTTTAGAGTACCGCGGACTTGTATATGTGGTAATAACTTCAACTTGCTACCTCTACGCTTTCTCAAGATAAAGGGTCTTGACAGGCAGACAGACGGACGGACGGACGGATAACAAAGTAAGGGTTCCGTTTTTTCGTTTTGAGGAGGAAACCTAAAAAATTACGAAAATACAATGAATACAAGTTTCACGTGAAGTCTCAACGATTTACAATTTTTACCTAATAGTGACGTCACAAGCCCCACCCCGAAACTTTGATGCTCTTTATCTTCAATTATCAATGTTAGTTATCAAAAAGGAAAAATTACTTGTACCGTAATTTTTGATAATTTAACTGACTGTCTAAAGAGAATGATAGTTTTTCAACTTACTCGTTAATCCCTATTCATATGGCTTGTGTATACCAACGTATTTCTTTATGTTAATACTAAATGTCTCGGTTGACATATTTAACCATACTCGTGCCGTTTTTAAACAAAAAGTTAGCAAAATTGTGTAATTCCTTCTTCCTTATTGGTTAAGTTATCTGCATGTGTAGTTTTTTTTCTTTTTTCTAGTTGTTGTTGTTTTTTTTACGTGGTGTGTTCTGTTGTATTGATAAAATAACTTATTTTTCTCTCACTGCTATGTTTTTCGTTTAGTTGTTTTAGCTTTGTTTTTATTTATATAAGGATTACATGTTGTTTGTTGAATATACATTGCCAACTCAATATCATCTGTATAACTATTAGTGGGATTTGTGTTAGGATATAAGCTTTACCTTCTTTATCTTTTTTTCTATTCTTTGCATATATTGTTGGTTTGTATCTGTTTTCTTTCCCCAATAAATAAAATAAATAATAAAATAAAATACAAGTTCTTACAATTCACGCGTTTGTACAAAAAAATTAAGACATATTAACTATGTTAACCGAAAATTTACATAAAAAATATATTGTAAAAACAAGGATTCATCTTCAAAGGCATCAAAGGTAGAATTTCAATGCCCGACTTACCCCCAGTCATGCAAAAAAGGCACAATAGATGTGGAGTTGCGGAAAAGGCCCTGCATAACTAACTAACTAACTACCCCAAGTCGTCCCAGAGACTTTATTACCCCAATCTATGAAAAGAACTCTGAAGCAGAACGTTAATTTAAAACGTTAATTAAGATGCTACAAAATTTACCGTAAAATATGAAAAAAATACTTCTTTACTGTTTTAAGTGAGATCTAAGGAGCAAATATTATAATCGAATCTACGAATTTGTAAATTAGAACGTTCGTACTTCGCACGGATAATTAATTACTCCCCAAAAGGTGTACCCAAAAAAATTGGTGCTGACTGGTAGCCCCAAACGGATATAGACCATTTAAAACAATGATACACTTCAAAATTGATTTATTGTGTTTATTAACACCATGACCATGGTCATCCCAATGCCTTTAGGAATTTGGCAATACAAATATATCTTTATTATATGGCGCAATCGGTAGGATCCCACATCTGCAGTTTTGTGAAGCATTATGTTTAAGGATGACTCACACTAGAGCGAGAAGGGACAGGACGGGAAAATCTGTCAATTTCTATACTTACAAAGAATCACGTGAAAGCTCGGAGCCCTCGGATGTCACGTGAGCTTTCTATAGAAATTGACAGATTTCTCCGTCCCGCCCCGTCCCGTCCCGTCTCGTCCCGTTCTAGTGTGAGGCATCCTTTAATCTCTTGTCAATTTTCTGTAATATGTTATTTCTAATATACCTAATTATATAGGCTTTTCAAATTTAAAAATATTTTCTTGCGTTGCAAACCGTTTGACGCTAGCCCGTTCACCTAAATCATCATATACATCACATTCGCCGCTAAGGATTTTTCGTAGCGCTACGCCGTAGCCAATAACATGCATTTCCCGCTTTCGAAAATGGCACGTAGAGGGGTGACGACAATGCGTCGTCATCGCTGAATGGGTTATGAGCTCTGGGCTCTTGGCCGATGAAGTAACTTGGAATTGTATCTATCCTCTGCCTTCTCTTTTACTGCCTTTTTCCACACGACGTTAACATTTTCTTTTATTTGGTCCATATATGCTCTCCTTCGTTTCCCTGTTTTCCGCTTTCCTTCAATTGCCCCTTCCATGATGTTGTTAATAAATTCAGCGTATCGTATCCAAGTAATTTTCCTATCCTATTTTCGATGGTTCTCAACAAACTTCTCTAAATGTCAAGCCTCAATGAAGATATCAGACGGGATTCAGTGTTCATTCTCTTCGGCACGCCTCGCCGCTTACCTGCGAAGTGGGTAGATAGTGTCTTGAAGCACTGAGCACTTTGGTGATATCTAAGTTTAAGATATAGTTTCTTACGTAGTGGATTGGGTGGGGAAGGCGAGCGACGAGGTGCAGTGAGGCGCGAAAGAATCAAATTTTAGATATATATGGAAGTGGGCGATCATTACGCGAAGTGGAATCGCTGCGATAGGGTGCGGCGCTTACCTAGGACACTTGGCCCAATCTGGATAAGAGGAAATAACAAATCGGGCAATGTGGAAGAAAATTTACCTGTGCCCAACAGTGGGCGTATTAGAGGCTGAAGAAGAGACGAACAAAAAGAAAATTTTAAATTTAGTTATTATACCTTCAATAGTTTATACTGTATGTTGTTCAGCAATATATAAATAACAAATAAATTTGACGCGACTGTTTTGTATAGTATATTATTAGATCTAAATGTCAAGCCTCAATATCAGATATCAGACGGGATTCATCCATTCATGTCGGCACGTCTCGCCACTTTCCTTGCGAGTGGGGAGATAGTGTCTTCAAACACTGCGCACTGAGGTGATATTTAAGTTTAATAATACATTTGCTTGCGTTAGCGATTGCGTGGGGGACGAATGTGATGGCAACGCGTTACGGTGCGAAAAAAACAAATGTTTGATATATATGGAAGTTGATATATACGCGAAGTCGAATCACTGCGATGCGGCGCGGCGCTCATCTAGGACATTTCCTTTCCAACGGTTTTTTCCCTTACATTTCTAACATTTCAAAGCGAAGCAGCAAACCGCGCGGTGTTGAAAAATAGTAGTGTATGCAACAGTGATATAATAAGGGTTCTTAAAACTTGAAGGTCGCCGTTAATTAATAATAGACCCGAGAGTTTTAAGAACCAATTATGAGATTTTGCATACGCTAGTTGCTTTACGACAGCTAAAATAGCGAAAAAAGTAGAATCTCGAAAGGGCAGAATATGAAACATATCCTATGCCCACTATAGAAATTTGAAAAAATCAACAGTGCTAATATATTGTATGAAAATCCATATGGGCAGTGTTCTTATGGAATACCATAGACAACATTAAAATGTATACTTTTTCATCTATCTGTCATCTAATTGACAGATAGCTGATAGCAGAACAGTGCTGAAGTAAAAAAATATAATTTTAGAGTCGAGTACTATATGTGTAACGATATCATAGAAACCAGTCAAGTTGCAGCGCCATCTATGTCAAACTTTGCACGTTTATCCTAATAAGGATATTTAAAAAGAGATACAACTTTCTCAATGTCTTTCTTTAGCTCTCACAATGTGTTACGCTAACTCCTACGAAACCAGAATTGATACTACTTCTAACTTACTTAAACTACTTTTATCTAACTTAAACCAATACTATTCAAGTTTGCCTAAGTACAGTTGCCATCCGATATATGAACCAATTTTTCAAAGTTCAAGTAAGTTGTTGAAGTAAAGCGAGTTTCATAATAACATCACACGAGTGTTTTAATGCCTAATTATGTATAGTTGCATACACTACTTTATCTACACACATATCATATCATAAGTGCTCTAAGATGGGTTCCGGGATCGTAGGGAAATGACCTGCATTTGTTACGAGTGCTACTTGCAAAATATCTATAAATTCAAGATATTAAAATAATGCAATAAAAAATAAATTTAACACATACAGAAACAATTTTTTACATATTACATACAGAAAAAACTCTGATAGATTTATGATTTCTACTCAAAAACGCGAGCTCTTTGATCTTCATAGGAGAAAAAAAAGTGGCCAAAGATTTTTTCCGATTCCATTTCCATTTTTTCATACACGGTAATAGAACGGAAGGTTCCATACCCATGTCAAAAAACACTTTTTTAACACGGGTATTTTTTGTGTAATTTCTACTCAAGTGGGAGAAGGGAGAGGGGGGGTGGGAGGGGGGAGGGGGAATCTTTAAATAAAATGGTCCATATAGGAGCGACCGAGACACTCACAAATATCTGAGCACGACTTTATTGTCAAGGCGATAGGCTCGACCACATATTTTTGATCATTTCTTATTACCTTATCCGCTCCGATATACCTAAAGGGCCTTACGGAAGACCAGCGCCGGCTTTTTGGTCGGCAATATGCTGAGTTGGGTCCATTTTGTGATGTACACACAACTTACTTTTTATATTGTTTTGTTTTATGTCTGTTTATTGTGATCGTCGCAAATAAATTTATTTATTTCTTTCTTTCTTTCTAATAGTGACTGTACGGTGTAGAAAGCTTTAACCTTATTCTATTTCTGTGTAGCAGTTCATTTAAAAGTAATAGAAATAAATGTGAGTTCGGATCCGGGTTGAGCCACCAATCTTCATTAGGAGAGGTTGGCTGCCGCTCACACCGATACGATATTTTCTTACTTACAAAAAAAATCTTACACATAATACAAAAATCGGAGGTTAATTTTCAAAGTTTTACACAATTATGCCCCGTTTTATTAAATTTATAATAAATTGGAATCTTTTTGAGGAAACAGTTCACAAACCCTCAATTTTATTTGGAGCAGTTATAAAGGTTAATTAATCAGTATAAACACACATAGAGTCAACCACATTATAACAGTCTTTTCATGCTTTTCCTTTAATTTAACATACTAAGCAAATATAAATCGCTATCTGTATTGTATGTTATTAAAATTTACTTTATAATATTCTAGGGACAGAAATGTCTTTGTATGTCTGTCCTACTCTTTGGCTTTCCGACTACACGGCGGATGTCATTTACGTGATATTATTTTTATTATTTTATCGATTAAATTTCTTTTTTATTCAATATGGCGTAGGTTTGGAGGCATGGGGTTGTCTACAGTTCACAAACCCACTAACAATCATTTATTATTTCTTTTTCATTCCATATAACTTAAGACTCCACTTGCCGATTAAGAAGTACCTACTTTCTCCTTCGGTAGATGTTGTTAAGCGCTCCCATAATGCGCATACAAAAGATATGGTGGAGAGATTCGGGGTCGTGGTGGCACGGGTGTGGTCTAGGTAGGTCTTGGAAGTGTTTACGATTGTTTATACTTTTCCTTTTTTTCTAAGAAATTTTGGTATCATACGCAGAAGTTTCTGCTTTAAAAAAATGTTTACCATCATTCTCTAGTCAAAGCCCCTCTAGTAAGAAGTTTCAACCAAAATGTTCGGTGTAAGTGCCTGCCAAAGCTCTACTCTCGCCCTTTTAAATTTATCTCCTCGTCGCGGTCTGGGTACAAATAACAGCTCGCAATTACCACACGAGCGTTGCCACTATTCCAGCCACTACTAACGTCTCTGGCAAACTAAAAGTTTGCCCACTTTGACCCTCAGTATGAACATGTTGGGTAGGGTTGGCTATTTTTTTGGCAGAAGGGAAAAAGTATTATAACAGCTCCATTGTATTTAATTAAATGGTTTTTTGGTTAGTTAAGGAACTCCGATAGTTATGCTTTGTTTCTTAACTTCATGAGATATGAAGGCGAAGCGGCTTTGCGTTCACAAGCAAGCAAATGAATTACGTTCATTTACACATGAACTTATTTTAATCACAAAATTTTCTATAACTTTATTATAAAACATTAGTAAAACAGTAAATGGGTAGGCTTAACTTTTTGTATCAACCCATGCGTTTAAAGGATGACTCACACTAGAACGGGACGGGACGGGATGAGACGGGACGGATAGATAGCGTCACGTGACATCCGAGGGCTCCGAGATATCACGTGATTCTTTCTATAGAATTTGACAGATTTTCCCGTCCCGTCCCGTCCCGTGCTAGTGTGAGTCATTCTATAAGTGACTTTCCGCTGGGTAGGTGAACATTTCTCGTAAGATCGGCGTCAAACAGTGTCGAAACGTCAGTATATTAAATAATATTTAAAACGGGTCACTCACGTAATTTAGTCGATTTTCGCTCGACATGTTACCAGACTACCAGACTACAGACTACAGTTAAGTACCAGAGCAGATAGGGCATTAGCCCGCAGTGTACGACTTGCCTCTGTCGCGAGTGGGCGCTCCTGATGACGTTCTTCGTAAAGAACGAAACATGTCGAGCGAAAATCGACTAAATTACGTCAGTATATTAACTATATTCGCGATAGACCCGTTCTATGTTACAAAACGCGAAAGTTTAAAGTGTTATATTCTATTATTTAACAAAATACGACACTGCATTTAAATGTTTATTTTTAAAAATAAAAAAAGGTTTTTTAAAAGTCAAGCGCGCTTGCTTAAGGATTTAACTTTTAAGTCACTTTTCCTCCACAGTCCATTATTTTTTTTCACCTTATTTATAACATTGTGATGAGGATGCTTTGTTTTCTTGAAAGATTGCTTTAGAATTTATGATGAAAATAAAAAATGTTGCAAGCCACAGTTTAATAGAAAGTTATGGTCTGTGTTTCTCAAAGCGCTTTTTGATTGGTTGTTGCGGTCTGCTCATTTTTCTTTTTTTAGTTATTCTGTAAAACTTTCTGAGGATTTAACGGCTTCCTAGTCTCTGTAGTGATTATAATTATTTCTTCTTCTTTCTAGCGCTATCCCGGCTTAAACCAAGGCTTATAGAGCCTGGGGTCTGCTTTGGAAACTAATCCCAAGATTTTGCGTAGGCGATAATTTTACAAAACCGTGTTTTGACTGACCTTCCAACCCAGAGGGTAAACTAGGCCTTATATAGTATTATAGTCTGGTTTGCTCGCGATGAGGCGATTGGTAAATATTAACAGTACGAGTAGATTGTATATCATGGGCATAAAAAGTAACCTAATATAGTAGTCGAGGATAAAATGGGTATATATTTATGCCTATACACTCTGCTTTTCACTTTGATTTTAAGGAAAACATTAGGTTGTGTTTCATTTTAAATCGTTGTGAATGTCCATGCTGGCGCGCTTGGGTGCTACCCACTGCGCGCCGCTTGTGGGCGGCGATTTTATGTCGCCTAGCCTCGATTTAAAGTGAACCTTTTCGAGCAAGAGAAGTGAAATAGTAGATTACATACCAAGGCCGTTTAAGTGGGAGATGTCTCGGATTCCATGTAATTGTCGGCCGAGGCGAAGCCGAGGTCGACTAACATGTGATCCGAGGCTTTCCCATTTAACGGCCGAGGTTTGTATACTATTTTTCAGCCCGACGGAGCCGGCAGGCGGCAATTTAGTTTTGCGTAAAGTGGCGCTTACCGGCCGGAGGACTGAAAATAATATTCCGTACATACTTAAGTTCCGGAAAAGTCATTGGTACGAAATGGCAGGATTTGTACCGGCAACCTTCAGTTTGATAATGGCACGCCTTTTGGCTGGACCACACTAATATAATGACTAATCTACAATGCTAGAATACAGTCGGCAATAATATCTAACAAAATAGTCACAATAATATGAGAAACGCTGTTATGGCTCCACAATAAGATTGTGTCAGATATTTTTGCGAGCTTTGTCGTCTAAGTTATCGTCAACCGTAAATTTAATTAAGGCAACGGACAGTCATTTCCATGTGCTTTACCCATTAGGGTAAAGCAACAAACAAAGTACAGTAGTCAATTATGACTACTGTACTTTGTTCGAAATTCGGTGAGCACATAATAATAGGTATACTCTTGCTTTCAAGAGTTCAAGATTGTATTTCCGTATCGCCTAGTGATTTTAATCTTACCGTGAATAAGATGCTTATTAGAATGCGATCGATTTTTCCGCGTTTTCGTGACGTTTCGGTCTGGCTGGCGGTTACGGAAAATTTAAAAGCAAACACAATGTAAAGGAAATTGATTAAGAAATCTGATCTTAATGGCAAAAAATACACTGTGTTTTTTTTCGTTAAATTCGTAATGTTGTTTTGTAAGAGTCCGATATATGTTCACATATCTGGAGATCTGACGGATTGCCCAGTCTTTATTTTCTAGTTAGCTGTGGCTTTGTTTAAGATTAGTTTACTTTTAGGATGTAGGTAGTTTAAAATTTATTTTATGTTATTGAATGTTATATGTAGTTTTAGATATGAATAAGTTTCTACTTAAGTTTGTGGGTCTTTATCATTTATCAGTGAAATATTGACTTAGTTTGAGTTAAAACACCGAAATCACCATATTCGACATAGTAGTTCCTTCTTTTCGTCATAGACCTTTCATCATTCATATCATTTAAAAAGGACGGTTTTATTCCATTGATAAACACCAAAAAAATACACTCGAATTGCGGGGTTCCTACCTTTTTAGGGTACCGTTCCAAAGGGAACTTATTACTAAGACTTCGCTGTCAGTTCGTCTGTCTGTCTATCCGTCCGTCACCAAGCGGTGTCTAATGAACCGTGATTAAAACGAACTAAAATCAATATTTAAGGAGGCTCCCATACAATAAACATGATTTGAAATTGATTATGATTACATGTTTAATATTCACTCACAAAAAGATAGTAATAAACAGGAAAGTAATACAAAAACTATTATATTTTGCTCAATACTGATAACGGCAACAGTAAGACGCTTGAAATATTCACAGAATATTTAGTTGGAGTCGTTCTATACTAAGTTTCTTAGATTTTGATAACACATAATGTGAAAGTTTTAAGCAAACGTCATATTTTCATAGAACATTGACGTTTAAAATACCACTTTAAAGTTTTACATTTCATTTTCTCGGCAGAGATAACGTGGTTAATATTATATATTCACTTTATAAATAAATAATTAAATTAAAATAAAACAAATATTTAAGCCCATACAACAAACGTGATTTTTCCTCGTTTTTATAGATAATGTTACGGAACCCTTTATACGCGAGTCCAACTCGCACTAGGCCCGTTTTTTTTAAATCGCCGCAAAAATACCGCCGCAAAAAATAAATACGCAACTAGATGTAACAAACCACCACCAATAATATAAAACTTGACACGTGTTTCGCCTCTCTACGAGGCATCCTCAGGAGATGCAGGAGATCTTGTCGTACTGGCGTCCGACAAGTGAAAGGGAAAGTCACATGTCGGACGCCAGTGCGACAAGATCTCTGATACGACAAGATGACTGTGTATATGGTGTATGTGTATATGGTGCTACATTACCACACTAGTGTGATAATGATGACTTTATGTGCGTACCTACGCCAAAAACAAATGACCATAAATACTGTAAAACCTTATACGATGTATAGTATAACGTTTTACAATAGCGAATTACCTATTCGGACGTGTACGTGTACGAATAGGTAATACGCTGCTCTTGTGGACTTTATCGCCACTCATTACGAATTTTCTTATTTTCGCACTTGTGTCGTACTGTAGCGTTGATAAAGAGCTCCATATTTGTTTTACTCCTCTACCTACAGCCAGTAACAAATAAAATATTAATATACCCCAGTAAACATAATATTCTGTAAACAATATGAAACATACCTGCTCTGATTTCTGTTTGTTTGCAGACAAAACATCGCTCGCAAGGAAATATTTGATCCGCAAAGAGACTGGTCGTTTCTAATATATTATACCTATGTAGGTATATTGACACAAGAATAGTACAATGTGTATTAAGGGCGGTAAACATGAAATTACGAACGAGTGTGGTTTTAATATTAACACGAGTTCGTAATTCTTGCACCGCTTGTGTTATAAATAATGTTTTTCATCACATTTGCGAGGAAATAAATAAACTTACTGGGCATATAGATAAACTATAATGATAAGTGGTAGTGTAGTATCACAGTCTACTGAGGTCAGCGGCGGCTACGTGAGGCGTGCACGAGGGGCGCGGGTACTCCGGGGGGTTCAGGCGGGCGGTAAATTAATATGAAAATCCATTACGATCGTGGGCTTAATACAACTTATTAGTCAAAGTATGCTTGCATATAGTATCACTATTTACGAGCAAATGTGATGAAAATGGTGTGTTCGCTCGAGGTAATATATGTGAGCATCTTTAGCGCTCGCTGCCCGCTCCGCCGCTCGCTCGCCACTCAGGTTTTCCCGCGCCTGTTTATTGGAAAGAAGCCGTGGGATGGTACGAGTAGTTGCCGTGCCGTTTGGCATTATCTGGAGCCTGGTACCCGGGGGGAACCCTTCGTAATTGCGGCTGCAGCGAGAAACCATGCACCTGTCAACGAGGACTACCGCGAGCCGGTTGTTCGCTAGGGACGCTAGTGGACCATGGATCCTGCGGGAACATTTCAAACGTCACTCATGTGTGGGTACACATGAGTGGCGTCGCCTGGTGAGCGACAATACCGTAGCTCCCATTGCCTTGCTACCTTCTAATGATGCAACTGCTTTATCGTTGGGTTTCGCAAGTTTCGCATTGCAATCATCAAAATCACTCATTTATACGCGTAATACGTTAAAATCTTGTGTAAATAATAACTAAAATAGCTAGACTATTAAATAAATAACCAGTCTTTCGTCATAAACAGCAAACAATATGAAACCGGCTTCTGATCTCTATTTACCTTTGAACTCACCTGAGCGGCGCACAATGGGATAAATAGTTAATCCGCTCGGCTTTGGTGGTTCCAAGTGTTTGCGAAAACAGGCGTGTCAGTTATAACACTCAATAATTAATGCCACTCATAGATATCACACCTTTTCACAAAAAAATACAACCTGACCGAATTCGAAAAAAATACACTAATGGGAGCTACCGTATTGTCGCTCACCAGGCGGCGCCACTCATGCGTGGGTCCTGTGTCAGTATGAGAGAACTGTCAAAGTGACGTTTGAAATGCTCCCGCAGGACCCACGTTCCACTAGCGCCCCTAGCGGAAAATCGTTTTGCGGTAATCCTCATTGGTCACCCCCTGAATTTTGGAATTTGAAAATTTTGAAATACAGACACTTCACTAGAGAGTTGGTAGCCTAGCGGTAAGAACGTGTGGCTTTCACACCGAAGATTGCGGGTTCGAATTCCAGGTACAACTACATAGATATTAATAAAGGCAAAGTGCCAAAAATATATATAAAATATACATGACCTTAATATTCATGGCAATAAAGTCCTGTAGGTATACATGTTTGTGTATACAGAGGTCCCGGGTTCGAATCCTGGTCAGGGCATTTATTTGTGTGTTTATCACGAATATTTGTTCCTGAGTTATGGATGTTTTCTATGTATCTAAGTATTTATATGTATCTGTATATTATATATATCGTCGCCTAATACCCACAACACAAGCCTTATTGAGCTTACCGTGGGACTAGGTCGATTTGTGTAAGATTGTCCCATAATATTTATTATTATTATACCCTTTATTTATTTTCATTCCTAAGTTAGGTTTATTATTATTATTATTTTATACAGGACCTGCGCTAATATCTTTGTAGCTGACTGTACCTGATATTTACCGATCGCTTTTCGGTGAAGGAAAACATCGTGAGGAAACCGGAGTAATCCCAGTAAGGCCTAGTTTACTCTCGGGTTGGAAGGTCAGATAGAAGTCACTTTCGTAAAAATAACGCATTATAGCGCTGTGCTGTGATATAATTGGGGTCTGTGCAGCTTTCTTACAATAGACTATGTCACCCCTAACGTGAGTGAGGCAGAAAATTAATTTCCAATTTCGATATTAAAAATAAATAGTAAGAATGACTTAAGATATGCAAATCCAATTTGAATTACTATCATTTGAAATAAAACCAAGTGGCTTCAGTATAATGTTCTTAACCCCTTACCGCATGAATTATTAAAGAAATGAAATGAAATTTTTTTTTCAGCGGGAACATGATTTATTTGCTTTGTACAATACATAACAACTGTCAAAAAAAAATATTATTCCTTATTAACCAAATTAAAAAATAATGCCACATATGGCTTCGTATGCATTTACAGTGAAAAATCGTCATGTCATATGTGGCCTTGTATGCAAATAGGTAAAAAGCTATTACATTTCATGAAAATCTTTAAAGCAGTTTCTTTTGTCATTATAACATAAATAAACAGAGCATTTCTCACACTTAGTGAAAGAACGATACTTTTCACAATTCTTACACAACTGGCGCATGTTCTTTGTCCAGATAGGGAAGTGATCAATGCCATCAGAACGTACTGAGTTCAAAGGCAGATCTTGGGGCCTAGCCGGAGTTTTTCGAGGTTTTTTATTGGTATTTGGTGAATTACACGCACTGGACGGAGTACCGGGGCGGCTTGATGTTGGTGTCCCGAGGATGCTAGCAGGACGGCCTCGTTTTTTCGCTACAGTTTTTCCTGCTTTACGCATATGCTCTGAGATGGCAAGTTTGAAATCAAACAATGCTACATATTGTCCTTCGTTGATTCGGCGCCACAACAACCAAGCATTAACTATGCACATATCGACCATGTGGAAGAAAATTCTTTTATACCATTGGCGAGAACGCAGATGGATACGGTAATAACCGAGCATCGAATCCAATAAATCGACTCCTCCCATGTGTTTGTTGTATACATCAACAGCCTGAGGAGAAGTTATCTCTCTATACTCTTTTTGTTGGCGGACGTAACGTCGTTTTGTTGTGGTGGGTTCACTGCCTACGTATGCTGACAACATATTCACGGTCTTGTTATCAAACCAGGAAACCAAGCTAAGCTTCACGTCATCCACAACCGCTGTCTTCTCTTCCATACTTCCGCGTCCTCGTTTTTTCATTTCTTTTTCAGAGGGCATGCTTGAGTTCGGCACTCGGTTAAGCCTTACTGTCCCCAAAGGTAACATACCATTTTTAAACAAGTAAACTTGTAGCAGTGGGCTGTTAAACCAGTTATCAAAACATATCTTGTAATTAAGATATCGTGGTACTGTGGAAGTGAGTCGGGTAACTACATTTGAGCTAACGCCTAAGTCAGGTGCATCGGAAGGATATGAATTGCTTTGTATTCCAGCAAAGATATCAAAGTCATAGCTGAAACCAGACACGCCACTCAATACTTGATTTTTGTAACCCCACTTATGTGGTTTTGCTGGGTTATATTGTTTTAACTCATGACGACATTTTGTGGGGATAATCTGCTCGTCCACTGCTAAAAACTCTTCTTTAGGCACTAGCAACAAACGCTGACGGATGTGATCTAGCAGTGGTCTAATCTTAAAAAGTTTATCATGACCATCGATTCCACGAGGTGTAAAGTCTTCGTTGTTACTAAAATGTAAAAACCTTTTCACAGCTTCAAATCTATTACACGTTATAGTCTCATAAACCTGAGATTGACCTATGTATTTTGACCAATACATTCTTGTTGCAGGTAACTTTACACACGACATATAAATTATAACACCAAGGAACTTTTCAATATCTTCTTTTGTTATATTGGCCGGCTTGTTTATGTTATCTTGCAACGCTTTGAGATTGGACTGCTCGACTATCAGATCTATCAAATCATCCGTAAACAAGAACTTGAAAATGTCAGCAGGTGTAGCCAATTCTTTTATTGACTCTGGTAATTCTGTGTCTCCTTTGAATCTGAATTTATTTTCATCGTAGGGTGCCATCTTCTCACATTTCCAAGTAATTTGATCTTTTTTGGTTTTGCGTTTTTTCACATTTGATGTGGAAGAAGTTTGCAAATTTTTTAATGGAATATCGTCATCGTCTGAAAAATCTGAATCGGAGTCAGGAATAATGACGTTTCTTCTTTTTGGTGCACGCCTAGAAATGGGTTCGTAATCATGATCAGATTCAGACGCGATATCATCGTCACTGTAGCTTCCGTCACCAGGAATACTATTAACATGCTTGGAAGTTCCATAAAATCGCAAAGGATCCATGTCTGAAACAACGATAATAAAACACCCTTAATGCATACGAAGCCAAATATGACGGGCACTGTTTACAACTTGAACACATACGAAGCCAAATATGGCTCTTGCAAAAACTAGGTCGTATGTATTGGAAATAACCAATATTTACAGAAACATATACGAAATACATAATAAAGGACCTTCACATTACGTGTTTAGATTTTATTTGATGTTATAACTCACCTTCATCTATTTATTTTTTCACATTAAAGTAAGACTTTTTATCACACACTGCATCGGTCACACTCGTCACGTTTACCCTCCATATTTTTACAACAAAATCGCGTACCCTCGCAAATAAAAAAATATGTTCCGTTTTACGATAACTTACTTTTCATGAATAACATTTGGTTTTGTAAAAATAATCATGATTTGATCTAAAAAAAAAATTGTAAACATATGAAACCAAATATGGATTCTTATGCGGTAAGGGGTTAACATTATGCATTTAACTCTTTTGATATCTAGCAAGTACTTACTGATAAAATAAATTATATAAATTGATAATAAGTAGATGTCATATACTAAAGAAAAATACCAAGTCCATCGGACACCAAGCCAGGGACTTGGTAGTTTTTTTTTGTGAAACTTCTTTAATAACAAGTCCACATTATTAAATAAAATGTTTTGATTTGTTTTAACACAATGTATGATAAGCATAAATCTACATACGCCACAAGCACTGAGTTGGAAGATTTAAAAGCAGAGTTTTTAGAGTTCAAAAATAACTCACTACCACCTACTTCGGTTTGTGTGAAAAGAGGAGCTTGGGCCACCAATTTTATGAACCTCCCAACTACGAACAGTGGTCCAATGGGTATACTGCATAGTTCGACGCTAAGCAATTCACATAATGACACCAGCGAACAAAATCAACTGCAAAATAATTATAGAAATATAATTCAGGTAGACGCGCAAAAATATGAATCGCCAATGCAACGGTCACCTGATGTAAACAAAGACGGCGCTCGCTGTGACGATAGCGACCGCGCGATGACTCATACGGTGCCCAGTGAATTTAATGATACGGCGGCGGCGACCGGTTCGAATGAAGTATTATTGTTAGAAAACACAGTTGTGCGGCAAATGACCGCTAATAATGTAAATATTGAATGTGACCAGGAAAAATGTACTGAGTCGACGAAGACCGTAGGTTCAGAATGGACTGTTGTGACGAATCGTAAAAAGCAGAAACCTAAATACCGTTTTCACGGCCAAGCGGGTAAGGCGAGAGACTTACAATGTAATTTCAGAGCCGCTGATCGTAAGATCCCGATATTTATTTCGAATGTCAACAAAGCTACTACGAAAGAGGATATTATTCAATATATATCCTCCAAAACTCAGGACTCGGTAGTTTTACAGGACATAAAAATGAAATATGAAAAAGATCACAATGCCTATAAAATGTATGTACCACAGCATAAATTGAGCATGTACTTAGACCAACAGCTATGGCCTCAGGGCATTATTTTTAGGCGTTTTGTGAATTTTAAATATCATGATACGAACAGAGTTTCTGTTAACGGCCTGATAAGCAACCTTAATGAAGAGCAGAAATAATATGCGTAATAAGTACAAGTTTGCTAGTTTTAACTGCAAAAGCGTTAAGCGATCTGTTGACGGCGTCAGGGAATTATGTAGGACCTGTGATTTGATAGCACTGCAGGAGACGTGGTTATTACCTGAAGACATACCGTACCTAGGCACAATCGGGGCAGGCTTTGGCTACACGGGAACATCCGCGGTTGATACCTCTGAGGGTATATGTCGGGGAAGGCCGTATGGCGGCGTAGCCTTGCTGTGGAGGTCTAATGTGTTTTGTAATGTGTCGGTAATTAAATGTAATAACAATCGTGTGTGTGCAGTGAAAATACAAACGTGCGATCGGCCTATAATAGTGATGAGCATTTATATGCCTGTAAATGTGCCAGCGAACTTGCCTGACTTCACGGATTGCCTCGGTACAGTTAGTGCCATAATAAGTGAGTACTCTATCGACTCGGTGTTTATTATGGGTGACTTTAATGCAAATCCGCGTGAATTATTTTATAATGAATTAATGGATTTTTGTAATGAACAATGCTGGTCGTGTGCTGATGTGAATTTTTTGGGGCTAGACTCCGGTACCTACACTTTTATAAGTGATGTGCACGGCTCATGCAGTTGGTTGGACCACTGTATTGTCACTCAGTCCGCGGCACTCGCCGTTCAAAATGTATTTGTTGAATATAGTACTTTATGGTCTGATCATTTTCCTCTCATTATTGAGTGCAATTTGCAACTTTTACTGCCTACGTGCTTACACTCCAGTACTGCACAGAACGAGATAAAGTGGGGAAATAGAACAGACGAGCAAATAAAACTGTACTATCGTGAGTGTCATACGCGCTTACGAGATATAGACTTCAATAATGAATTTATAATTTGTTCAGATAGGTTTTGTGACAGTCCTGCTCATCATGAGCTTCTTGACAATTTGTATGCTGAGATAGTTAGTGCATTAAGTGTTTCAGCCGTGGTTGGAAGCGAAAGTAAAAAACAGAGTCGAAGAGGTCCTCGTATTATGGGCTGGAATAAGCATGTGAGTGTGGCTCATAGGGAGGCCAGGACAAAATATATAGAATGGGTGTCCTGTGGTAAACCTAAGTCTGGACCGGTGTACACTGACATGTATGAAAGTAGAAAATATTTCAAATCGCGGCTTAAGTGGTGCCAGGATCACCAAGAGCAAATTAAAATGGATGCGTTAGCGAAACAACATACTAAAGGTGATTTTAAGGCTTTTTGGAAAAGTACCAGCAGGGTTAACATTCGGCCAGGCCTTCCGGCGAGTGTAGAGGGCGTGAATGAACCTAAGGCCATCGCGGAACTTTTTAAGAATCACTTCCGCGTCCAACCACGGCTTAAACCAGTGAGGAGCGTGTTTGATGCTGGGTCCAGAGTGGAAGGTGGACTAACTAGGTTTACTGCTAAAGAGGTGGAGAAAGCAATTAAATCAATAACAAGAGGTAAGTCCCCTGGACATGATGGACTCAGTATCGAGCATCTCCAAAATGCTGGACCACATATCTCGCGAGTACTTGCCATGTTTTTCTCACTATGCGTGAGTCACTCGTATCTTCCCTCTGACCTCATGAGGACTGTAGTTGTGCCTGTAGTGAAAAACAAGACTGGAGACCTATCAGATACAAACAACTACAGGCCTATTTCGCTTGCGACTGTGATCGCAAAAGTGTTTGATGCTTTGCTTAATGTGCAGCTGGGTCGGTGTCTCTCTCTCCATGACAATCAGTTTGGGTTCCGGCCGCACTTGTCAACGGAGAGCGCGATACTGTCACTTAAGCATGTCGTCAGATACTATAATGATCGTAAAACACCCGTCTACGCATGCTTCTTGGATCTATCCAGAGCTTTTGACATGGTGTCCTACGAGGTGCTTTGGAAAAAACTAGAGAGCGTTAACCTTCCACGGGAGCTGATA
Source organism: Lathronympha strigana (assembly GCA_949128165.1). Lineage (NCBI taxonomy): Eukaryota > Metazoa > Arthropoda > Insecta > Lepidoptera > Tortricidae > Lathronympha > Lathronympha strigana. The sequence goes on along the minus strand of OX421926.1, from coordinate 5,743,904 downwards.
AATATTTTCAGGCACTGGTATGGTCACCAGGTCAATAGCGTCAGATGGGCCGGGGAAGCGTCTAGTGACTACAGGCTGGAGTGCGGGGTGAGGCAGGGAGGGTTGACGTCTTCCTCGCTCTTCAACCTGTACATGAATGCGCTTATTGAGGGGCTCAGCAGCCAGCACATCGGCTGCCATGTTGACGGTATATGTGTCAACAATTTGAGTTATGCGGACGATATGGTCTTGCTGAGCGCATCAGTTTGTGGTCTAAGGGCGCTTCTGAGGACATGTGAGGAGTATGCGTGTGACCATGGGTTGCAGTACAATGTGACCAAAAGTCAGTTTGTTGTCTTTGAGGCCGGCTCACGTAGAATTGAAAGTGTGCCACCCATTTATTTGAATGGGGTAGCCTTGCAAAGGGTGGAGCAGTTTAAATATCTGGGCCACATAGTCAGGTCTGACCTTGGGGACAACGCTGACATCGAGCGGGAACGAAGGGCGCTGTGTGTCAGAGCGAACATGATCGCTCGTAGGTTCGCGAGGTGCTCCAGAAACGTAAAGGTAACGCTTTTCAGAGCTTACTGTACATCACTTTACACTTGCGGCCTATGGGCGAATTACACTCAGAAAGCATACGACGCCCTTCGCGTCCAGTTTAACAACGCTTTTAGAGCGGTGTTGGGGCTGCCGCGGTACTGCAGCGCGTCGGGCATGTTTGCAGAGGCGCGTGTAGCGTGCTTCCATGCGAGCATGCGCGCGCGCAGCGCCGCGCTTGTGCGCAGAGTCCGGGACAGCCGCAACGCCGTTCTAGCCATGATCGCCGAGAGGGAAGATTGCCCATATATTCGGCACTGTTGTAGCCGGCATGGCTTAGTTAGTAAGGTAGATCGTAGGTATTAACAATGTATAATTTTAATCTTAATTGTAAATAATTTAATTTTATTGATGTTATTTTTGTATTTTGTATTTTATTATCTTATCAATATGAGCTATAACAATATTGCTTGAAATAAATTATAATAAAAAAAAAAAATAAAAAAAAAAAATAAAGGAAATAGACAAGATACATTTCAGGCAATGGTTCCTATTTTATTAAAGTATAAGTTTCAATTATTGCGAAACGGGTGCTGGTTTTTTCATTTTCAAAATACATTTTAAAAACTTTTACTCGTAAACTTGAAGCTTAATATGTTTATATTACTTTAGTAAATCATGTCCGTTTAATTCAAAGACCCTGCACCTACTTAATCTTTCTGGTTTAGCCCATTGGTTGACTAGTAGAAAATGCCTTAAGGCATTAAGTCTGCCATTTGTACTACTTTTATTGTGCAATAAAGATTAAATAAATAAAGAGGTATTATAAAAAAATCAACATGCTAACATATTTAATAAGCTGCTTTTCGTCGTCATAAAGTCAAACATGCAATATTTTTTTAGTAGTACTACTGCAAACATAAGATGTTCTCAGAGTACTTAGAAAACATAAGGATGTGAATCAGTCAGGTAAATTCAACTTTATATAAACGTAGTGTCTCAATGAGGCTTATAGTCAACTGAAACTGACAGAAGCACTTTGCCGTTTTGACCTCTTTAGTCGTAAAACGTTTTTTTCTCCAACGATTCAAGTAGACGTACCTAATCTGACAAGGCAATTCTCAAAAAATCTTTTAAAAGGTAAGATAAGTAGTTAAGAATATATGTAAAATTTGCTATTTTATGAAATAACAGTTTTTTTTTGTAAAAGACGTCGTTCTATTCACATTTATTTTAGTTAAGTAAGTTACACTTACTGTATATATTTTGAAAATAAATGTTATACATTTTTTAGCGTTTATATATTAACTGCTTGTTCGTACATCCGAAACAACCTGCGTAATTATAAAACACATGGGCAATCTACACGAAAACCGACTTGCTAGAGGTACCTTGGGTCTTACTATGACTTTTTAACGCGATTCGGTTTAGGTTCAGTTGTGTGGAAGCGACTCAGTTTAGGTTGACAACTGTATCGCGGTATGACGTAATCGTAAGGCCTCTCTCTGCTCATCCTCCCGCGCCGCCGTCTAGCTAAGCTTTTACGGAACCCACGTGTATAACTGTGTCCCTGTACACATAAAAATACAGGCTAGACATTCCTTATTTACGAAAAACCGGATAAGTGAAAGTCGAATGTGTTTTTATTATGTTATAATAAGAAAAATCGCTAGAAACAAATAGTTATAGGCAAAACCTGGTACTGACCCATTTTAAACGACTGAAAAAAATATATATAAGTTTTTTATTATACCTATTACATAAAAACCTTACAAGAGAAACGTTTGTAACATGTGTGTACACATTTGTGGTGACAATTAGGATGTAACGATATTTTATATTCTAAAATGCTTGAGTTCTACATATTATCCTTAATATTTCTAAAAATATATCATTTTAAATAAAGGTGGGCCTTATATACCGGACCTACTCGTACTTTACATAAAAACCTTACAAGAGAAACGTTTGTAACATGTACACACATGTTACAAACGTAACTAATATTTGTGACGATAAGGATGTAACGATATTTTGCTGGATTTTGTTGCCTACATAAGACTAGACTCACGATGTATCCATTACGCAAAAAATCGAGCTATTATAAATTATTTCCCAAATAATAATGTTTTCTGTTACCGCGATTGTTGTTCATTGAAATTAAACACTTTAGAACGGATTAATTGCGATCATCTTAACCCTGTGAAAACGAGTGCTGTAAAGGTAGGGTCATGGTGTTAATAAACGCGATTAATCCGTCTAAAGTGTTTAATTTCAATATTTCCCAAACAATAGAAATTTCCATACAAGCTGTCAGTTCGATGACTGGATTACTTTATTTTTTATTTTTATTTATTTAATTAAGAAACAAACAGTCTTTTATAGTTATATATAACACTGGAGCTATTACTTAAAACAAGACTTACAGTTTCCTTAAGAAAACATTAAACATCGTTTTTAGTTTTGGTACTACAGAGTTAAAAATGAGCTATCTGTGTACCCTACCCGTATACAATTGCAAAAAATAAAGGAATATATGTATATATAAATTAGGATTACTACGGAAGTGTCCTAGATAAACGACGCGCCGCGTCGTATCTCTGCGTTCGCGTAACGATCGCCCACGTAGAACACTTCCATATATATCAGAGATTTGTTTTTTCGCGTTGCACCGCATGGCTTCGCCTTCGCTTTTTTTTCGGCCGCGTAATCCACATAACAATGAGTTAACGCAGCCGCTAGCAAATGCGGCCGCGAATGGAAAGGGTAAACGTTTGCATAATCGTCCAATACCTCCAGGGGTCTTAATAATCCACCAAGTTGTGTTTAATTTCTATTACCGCAGGGAGATGTATAACTTACTCGGAATTAATCAAGGCTCGAGGCGCCACCAAGGGGGCACGAATGCATATTAATCGTACGTAAGTAGGAAATTCAATTTAGAACTTTTAAGTAGGCATACTGTAATCTTTCAGGGAAACCTCGGCAGGGAGCTAATCCCACAGCCGGAGTGTACGCGGGAGGAAATTCTTCTGAAACCGCACAGTGTGTGACCATTTAGGTTGCAAGGTGTGTTAATTAACGTCCTGTCGATGGCGAGCGGTGCGAAGGTTAAAAGTGTACGTCGGCATCATGTCAAACAATTCTTCAGAACACAACCCATAGTATACGCGATAGAACACACAATAAAGGCAAAGTAGGCTTGTGTCGGTCAGGAGCTAAGAACTTAAACGGATGAAATCCCATCACGGACCGAAAGGAACTAGTTCCTCGCCAAAAAGTTAAATCGTTCCTCTGTCTTTAGTTCAGTTCAGTTCAGACGGAGCAAAAACAATTAAAACTTTCGTACGAATCATTGGTTCCGCGCTCTGGGCTGGTACCACGAAAATTGCGGATTTGTATCTCCATCTCTGTCACACTTGCATATTAAAGAGGTTTATCCTTTTATGCCAATTTTTGATGTTCGTGGTAGGCGTGCTGTATATACCTAAACCGGTTACTCATTCCCAGACGTCAAAATTCGCACTGAACTAAACGAATTAAAGACCTAAAAGATCGAACTAGTTCCTTTGACCGATTGAACGAGATGGGAGCGCTCCCTTCAAAGACCGAGCGGGCACAACTCTAAGGCAAAGTCTCCCTTAGACTTAAGGGTTCAATACCAACTGTGAGTTTGGGATCGTCGACGATTCGTACAGCGCGTTTTTGAACCGAGTTTAAGAGTCCAGGATGGTACCCAGGTGCTCCTGTCTAAAGGTGATCTGACTTGGTATGGGGCCTGACTTGCGACTAAAATAACAGCAGTCTTTGCCACGGAGTAAGTATCCCCTCGCTCTATTGAGCACACCGAGCTTTTTGGATGCCAGTGCAGCCTTCCCTTCCAGGTGACAACGGAATTAGATGTCGCTCGAAATGTCGACCCCGATGATCCTGTGTATGTAAACATTATAAACTAGGTTCATGTGTATCCTGGGCCATTGCCCAGCTCGTCAGACGTCGGATTGGGCGTCGGATATGCTAGCCTATTGGCTAGCAAGCTGTCACTGCAATAGGAGGTCCTGTGACAGGTTCTTATTTTAGTAAGTAAAATAACTTGAAGACGGTCTTTTATGTCATCTCTACTTGGTGCGAATGCGTTTTGGCTGTCTTCTGCCAGTAGGATATCAGCGAATAAAAATAGGAATCATTAACCTTCTTGTACATTATGTTTTTTTTATGCGCATTATTATAAAATTGTACCTTCCCTATCTTTTCTCGTTCAATCGGTATTGAAACCTATTATAAAATGAAACTTCTGGACTGAGCTCTGAGTACACAATTGATTTAAAACCTCTCTTACTGAACGATTCCTTTTGTGTCCATTGAAAAAATTTTAAAATAGATGGATCCTATAAAAGGCGTTATTCCTGTACTACCAGGGCACGTGAGTAGGGATATACAGAGTCCAAAATTCCAAGAGACACGTCTGAAATCAGAGTATGAATTTCATAATTCTAAATCATATCAGTTACTCTCTGCTCAGGCTCTTTTCTTTATTTTCTGGGCAGAGAATACTATTTTTTTACCATTTGGGGTCGAAACTCTAGTTCCATGGGGTCCCAGCGCACGCAAGTTTTTTATAGAAATCGCGAAACGTCTGGTTGATGTAACTGGTGACCGAAAAGTTGGTGGCTTCCTTGGTACAATGCTTCTAGGACCTATTTTAGATTTAAGGTGTGTAGAGGTAAGTAGGAAGGTTGGTAAGTTACACTTACTGTATATATTTTGAAAATAAATGAACTATACCATTATATTATGAGTTCAGAACGAACGGAATAACATACAATATAGCAATTGACACACGTTTTGTTTTTTTTATTTATTATGAATCTGTTAGATTAATCTGATTCCGGCTGGGTGAGGCAGGCAAACCGGGATCAGAGACGGAATTCATAATAAATATGAATTCATACTCTGATTTCGGACGTGGACGAATGGTATTAATTTTTTACATTTCCGTTGAAAAAAAAATATACAAATTACGCCCATTGAAATGAAAAACTTTTATTTTTTGCCGCCTCTATATAAATGTGAACTGGGTTCACATGAGTTTACCTTACCCGTAGCGAAAGACTTATTTATGTTTCGAACAGCGCACACTAATTCGTACTTAAATAAATAATTAAAAAATACCTATTTTAGTAGGGAACCCTAAAAATTATAAACTTTGCAGTACCTACATTGCGTCTTCTTACACTCTTTAAAGTGTATTAAAAATCAAAACATACGTTATTTTTAAAAGTTTTATTGCTTCTTGAAATTAAACACTTTAGAACGGATTAATCGCATTTATAAACACCAGGACCCTACGTTTCGAGCCCTTTACAGCACTCGTTTTCACAGGGTTAAGATGATGACTGAGAGAGTTCTAAAAACTGAGAAATGCAACGTTGAATGAATATGTAAATAAAGCCTTGTGTGAGGATCCTTTGCGTATCAAAGGTACGCTATCGCTTCAAAGTGAATAAGCGGATTACAGTCCAGCGTATGCTCCATACCCCAGCCGAGCCTTGGAGCCACTTAATATGTATATACTTACATTACAGCCAAGGCATATTTCACAGCCCTATTAAACCTGGCTTTTATACAGGACTAGCAACCCGCGCCGACTTCGCACGGGTTATTATTATACATTAAACCTTCCTCTTGAATCACTCTATCTAAAAAAAGCCGCATCAAAATCCGTTCCGTAGTTTTACAGATTTAAGCATACATACATACATACAGATTACAGACAGCGGGAAGCGACTTTGTTTCATACTATGTAGTGATACTTACTTAAATATTCCTCTGGCGCAGCGACCCAAAGTGAGTCTTGGCCTCCAACACGACTGCCCTCCACTTATTCCGGTCCTGCGCAATTTATCGCCAGACCACAACCTGAAGTTAGCGCAAATCCGCGTCCACAGCATCGCCCATCTGTACCTAGGTCGGCCGACCTGATTTCTATTTTTATATAAAGTATAGAAATCATAAAAGTCTCAAGTGTAACGGACAATGCCTTTAAACATAACTTCTCGGAATGTATTTATAACCAAAGATGGCGGCGTCTGCCTCCATGGGGACCGTTGCTAGGCAACGAACTTTGAGCTGGTACAGTTAAGATATTAACCAATATTGTGACTTCAGTAAAACGATATAGTTTTACTGGATATCATCAAGTTGGCTTCTACTAGTTCTGGTTACCCACGGGTCACAGTTATGTATTTGATTGCATATTATGTGGACAAATTGCGTGATCGTGTCGGTAAATTATATAATAAAATATCATATAGTATAAATGGCTTAATATTATATATTTTTCACGTACTAAATTACTAAACTACATTTGCATGAAGAGATACATACATATTGAATGGAATACTTTTAAGTTTCACTTTTGCTTATAAAATACCTACTATAAATTCCGTCTATACTAGATCAAATGACTGCGTGCAATATTTATACAGTGACATCGTAACTCCATTTAACTTGAAATTAGAAGGTGACACTTGATAATATCATATTTCATAGTAACGACCTTGAGGTATATTCAGTAAACTTACTTTTAGTATAATTTCACAGAAACAAGTAAACAACAATAGAAGCTGTCGGGTCAATAACTTGATATGACAGTTATGTATGATATTAACTTTAATGTTAGTCGGGTAATTTTGTCATCTGATATACTTACTCGTAAATGCATTTAATTAAATTGAACGTACGTACATGTCTAAATATTGTGTCCTTAGCCTAGTATAACAACCGAATGCAATTTAAAAATAACTAAGTTTTACAATTTTATACAGTACAATCTCAACAATCCGGCACTTTGCTGGTGGTTTGCTGGAAAATTCGAATCAGCGGAGACTACGGAATAAATTTATTTAAAATAAGTGGTCATATACTTAATTTTAACAACAAACCAATCTCAGGCGCAGTTTAAAGGGCATTTAAAATATATATTTGATCATAAATCATATCTAGGTTGCCTAGTTATATTATATGTTATTTTATTTTTAGTACGTGTTAAATTGTTTTATTAGATTTATTATTATTATTTTGTATGTCACTAACCTTAATTAATTTTAAGATTTGATGTAACTACTAACAGTTATGGATCTATATGGATTCGAAATAAATAATTGAATTTGAATTGATAAATCTATAAGCCTCCCTTTTTCTCAAACGTGAAGGAAAAGGGTGGCATATAATATATGATCATATATGGTATAATGTACTAGTTAGTCTCTTTTCAGCTGAGCCCTTACGGATTAGCGTACAACAAAGCCATAGTATTCAACTATAGGATTACCTGTCTATGAGACGCCGGCGCCGAAGTGCAAAAAATGGAACTACACTTAGCTGTTTTGCCATTATCACCTCTATTCCTTAAGAAAAAAGATTAAAAATATATTATTTCGTACGCACGTGTCATATTTCTCTCAGGTAAATTTTAAGGACCACCGTGCTAAGTATGTTATTTTCTTAATAAGTTCGTATTGAATCTAATTATCATAAACATAGAGTCGTAATTTTAGAAACGCTTAACGTGACCAAAGCTTTTTTTATGCAGGCAAGTAGAACTTGCGGTTCAGTTTGAATGGGAAATACTACCTATAATATAGGCCTGTCTGACGGTCGGTTGTTTCCTTATTTTTAGCGCCGGATTACTGCACTGGTGTACCGAAGTGCCGGATTACCGAGGTTGTATTGTATTATATTACCAATTAATTAGTCCGGTCTAAATTACAAGTTACGCTGCGACGCAGTCAACACACACCCACACATAATAGTCACATGCAGTGTTGACCGCATTGCGGACGTGATAGCATCTGTCCGATGATGATTGCCAGCCGCACTCCAAACATATAAAAATACGTAAATAGTTATATAAATACCTGAGTTTATACCGTTGTTTTAATATCGACAATCGTGTATCTTAACTCTTATAAGCTATATTTATAAGAACATTTAGTCTAATGTCAAGTCAAAATACTGAGTATAATATTAGTACAATGACTTTGGAACACAATTAACGTAGAATTAGAAGGTGAAAGTCGAGAATATTATATTTAAGACTTTTCACCTCGAGGTGAGGTTGGGGAGCTTTAGCCACTAATTCCAGACAGAAGGTCTAGTATACATTTTTACTTGTTGTATTTGACATTTCATATTTTGACCTCTCGATACCCTAAACCGGTCGAGAAATAAATGGTCTGAAAAATTTATACTAGGCTTTCAGCTAACTCAAATCGGAATATCATTTGATACTTGGGTTATTCTTCTTTTATTTATTTATCTAAACTACATTGAACTTTTTCCAATTAAAAGATCCCAAAAACCTGGTTCTTCCAGATCTAGACTTGCTTGGGCTCATTCGATTCAGAATTACGAGCTGATTCAATACTAATAATAAAAAATGTCCTAAGATTTCCATATAAAATTTAAGTTACAAATACGCCACACCCGGAGTAAGTTCATACAAAAAACTTGACGTAATAGAAAACAATTTTTGGACCATGTTTTTAATTATCGGGATCGAATAAGCTCATGATTCTGATTCCAATGCGCCCAAGCAAGTCCAAATCTGGAAGAATCAGGTTTTCGGTTTTTTTCAATGTTCTATTGCGCTAAATACAAAAAAATACAAATGGCGGACTTAATGCCTAATGGCCAAACAGGGACATAAATGAAATGGTGCATTGGGTATGTATAATGGTGTTTAAGTAATAATAATCGAAATAATCGCAAAGAAATAATTGCAAGCATTTTCTCGATTTTACCGGATTTTTGACCATTTTAAAAACAAGAACGGTAGAAAATATTTCAAAGAGGTAATAAACTACTTATTCAATTGTTATTTAAAGACAAATACAAAGATAATGTCAGATGGCAATCGCTTTCGTAAAAACTAGCACCTACGCCAGATCTTTGGGGAAAGCGCTAGGAAGAAAAAGTGCCTGGGTAAGTTTTGATTAACAATAAGCATTAATAATGCTTCAATTTATCAAAACAAAACAACTTAAATAATAAATAAACATGTACATATGTGTAGCATTTTTTTCAGAACTGTTATAGAACGTTGGTGGCTTAGCGGTGTGTTTCTATTTAATGATGCTGGGTTTGATCCCCGGCTCGTACCAATGATTTAGAATAGTCAGATGGCAGTATTACGTAAAACCTAGCGGCTGCGCCAAATCTTGGGATTAGATTAATAAGCGGACACCAGCTCTAAGCTGGGAAAGCGCTAGTAATGTTAGGTAAGTTTTATAACATAATTCTGAACCTATTTCTTAATCGAATTAAGTGTTTCGTAATGAACAACCCCATTACCTTAAAGGTCAACCCCTAAGCAGTTCATCATGCTAAAAAACCCCACACGCTTCATAATGGGAATCAAATTTTCACCAAGTCACTTAACGACCTCTTCTAAACTGAACCTAATCACAACGGTTGAAAGTCCAATTTCCTATAAACTAAAAGCGCTTTCATAATACCTAACTCGAGTGTGATTCTATACGCGATATCCTACCTTAAGCTCTAACAGTGAAGTCATTTGTTTAAAAATCAACCGTATTATTAAGCTGTTAAGGTTCATTCTCTAATGCGCTGCAATATGAACTAAGCCTAGTATTCTGTAGTGAACCGTATTGGTATGGGTTTAGGGTTGATTTTGCAATGTAGTGTAGGATATTAACTTAGTCTATTAAGAAGATTAAGGGTCGAAGGTAGTCATCCCTTTCCAAATGCGGGAAGTCAAAGAGTCTGGCTAACCAGTGTAATACCTTTAATCCTTTTATAGAAACCCCTGAATTTTTGCATTTGGCTCTGATAATGTATTATCTCTATTATTTCTCTATCTTGAGCTTTGCTTTTTACAATAGTTATGGACATTGAAGTACAATACAATAACTGAGGAATTTAATTATGTACAATTTTGTACCTTGTCACAAAGACAATTAATAAGTAAGTAAGTAATAAATTCCATTGGCCAAAACTGTAAATTTACACCATTATAAAAAAGAATAAAAAAAATACAAAGGCGAGTTTATCTCTATAACAGATCTCTTCCAGTTAACCTAGGTATCTAATAATATATACGTATATTTAATAGATATTAATAAAAAAACGGCCAAGTACGAGTCAGACTCGCCCACCGAGGGTTCCATACAGAGGATGCTCCCCCATTTATGATCTTAGGTAGGTACTTAATAAAACTGGTGGTACGAAACTCTCGACGATTTTATCCTGTACCTACTTGTGCTATAAGTTCTTGCTTTTTGTTAAATTTCGTGATTCTAGGTCAACGGGAAGTACCCTATACATTTTGATTCCCCTTGCAAATGTATGGAAAATGCGATATTAACGGCCGCATCTTTTGATTAGGTTGACGTAGAGGTGTGATTTTGCGCTAACGCTTAGAGAGTAACACAGTGAGCGAAAGAGAAGCCATCTTGATATGAATATTTGACGAGTGCGAAAGAGACACAACAATTGAAAAACGTCACAATTTTTCGCATCAACGCAGCAAATACAAGAATACAAGGATATCGGTCTTGAAAATATGAAAAGCTATGTTTAAAAGATCTGGTGTGTAGATACGTCTTGGATTATAATGTTACAAAACAAAATAACTCACGTTATCATATATTAATTTCGATTTCAATTTTATCAATGACATTGCGTTCTTTCTGTTTCACTATTTTCTTTTGATATGGTTTCTTGTAGAACCACATATTGTAAATAGTTTTACTACTTTTGTAATTTCTTTTGAAAAAATAAGTCCCGCCGAGTTTATTGCCGGTAATAATCTTCTCGGGCTGTGGTGTAGGGATAGAACCGGTAGTAGCTTTTTTTTTTGACGTTCATAAGTGCATTGTAATGTGCCTAAATTGAAAAATAAAGATATTTATCATTTATCATTTTATGTGATCTGAACATTTAAAAAATTTACAGGTTTCTCGCCCGCGAGATGAGCTATGGCTACTAATGTTATTATCACTGTGCCAAAGAACGAAATAGTACATAAATATATTTATTTTACCGTACACAATTATAGCCAAAGATAATTTTAAACTGGTTCTTCCGACTCAACACGGAATAACAAGCAGAACCGCAGAAAATAATTAAGTGGCTTCATTTGCGTTCTATATTACTATGCACTTACGTGTTACAAATGTGGGGTTATAAAACCCTTACAATACAGGTCGGTGATCGATTATCCGGACTCTTTTATACTGGTTCAGTGTCCCACTGCTGGGCAAATACCTCTCTTCCAAAACTCGAATCTATCATAAGTATGCATATGCCCGCTCGCCGCTTTTTGTTGTAGTGTCATCCAATCAGAACCAATTAGGCCACTGTAGGACTATGTCTGTAAGAAATCTCTTACTAGGGTTCCAATTGGTTGACTGTACGACCAGGCTATCCCGTAAACGTAATTTTCGCTAAAAACCTGTACCCTAAACATTATAATTTAAACTTTCGTGTCCTGTGGATGGTGTGTGTCTTATATCGAAAGTTAGAAAAATTGGTTTACGTAAAAAAAAATATCGAGGAAAAATTAACTCTCATACTAACTCCATGCCGTACAGACGACAGACCCAATCTGCCGAACCATGTGGCTAACGTCAAATTTCTACTTCTAGGTGTAGTTACAACATAAAGTTTATATGGAACCCTCGGCGCGTAAGTCCGACTCGCACTTGGCCATTTTTTTTAAAGAAGATTGTTTTAAGATGGTTTTCATTCATCCAAAGAGGGATACAGCTCAATTTTGAAACGCATATGCTTAGTTGTTGGTGTTTCCTAAGTAGGATGGACAGTTTATGAAGGAATTCATTCAAAATTTGCCCATGCGCTTTTGAACGCGTATGTACACACGCAATTCATGTAATAATGAACGCGATAGTACGAGTGTTTGTTCCAGCAATTTATTTATAGAAGTCAATACGACTTATATTTTATTTCATTAATTTCATAAAGTGTATTCAAATTAGTCATATTGCGTATTTTCTGTCACTCTTGGGTTTACGAATGTTTTATCACTAAAAAGTTATACTAAACTTGAGTATTTGTACGGGCAACTCATATAAACTAACTAGTGGAAAGACAAATACGAAGCTAGCCACTAAGAGATTAATCATGAGACATACCTATAATAAACGAGTAGGAGGAGTTATTGTTAGGATGTGCGGTTGGAGTTGATTAACTCTGACAAAAACGAGGGATGATGGCTACTAATTAGAGATTAAGGAATGACTCACGCTAACTCGTCATTTTCTATAGAAAGCGTCACTCTGCTTTGTATCACGGGCTGGTTTCTGCAACTCGACAGCTGGAATGGCTAAAACCGCGTCAATAGAACTTACAAACAATGTAAACAAAAGATATCGCATGTTTTGTCACTGTTTCTCCTTATATTTTCACACTACCTCATCAAACAGCACTGAAACCATTCACTACGGATGTGGTCGTATTATTGTGACATACAATATAAATACCTTGATCTTGGAGATTTCATTGTAAACATAAATTTAGGTTATTAATATCAATATGGCGGTTTGTTTACATTGTTAATAAGTTGGATTGACGGCTATTTTATTTCAATAATCCCAGCTCCTCGAGAAATCCTATCAAACCTTTGATATTCCGTAGGCCCTCGGGGAGATAAGATCCGAGACGTTTTGCCCTGTACTCCGTTTCATTCCAGCACTGCGTGGATAGCTGTCTGTTATAGTTGATCTATTTTGAACTGAGCTGGTTAACATACAAAGGCATTATACTAACACAAAGGGATTGCTCTAATACAATAGTATTGTCTTCTTTTGTGTTCGTAAGCGCCAACCAGGTAATTACAAAAAAAGTTTTAAGTATTTTACATGCATATTTCATTTTCCATTTTATGCCTTGTATAAGATAAAAAATGCTCTTATTATTTGTAACAATGCAAGCAGACGGAAACCTGTTATCTCAGCCCAATACTTGAAAAGAAAGCATAGTCGAAAAAGGACAATGGAATGCCATGAATAGACGATTCTCACTCTTATTTTATCCCTTGTTAAATAAGTTAAGTTGAAAATGCAATATGCATGCAACATACTTCTAACCTTTTTTAGTGCCGGTACCCAAAGGGTAAAACGGGACCTTATTACTAAGGCTCCGCCGTCCGTCTGTCCGTCCGTCCGTCTGTCACCAGGTTGTATCTCAAGAACCATGATAGTAATACAGTTGAAATTTTAGAAATACAATAAAGCAGAATCTAAAAAAAATCTACCTTTTTTAAAATAATGGTACGAAACCGTTCGTACGCGGGTCTGACTCGTATTTGGTCGGTTTTTTTCTAACTACCTAAGTGGCGCTTACGACAACAAAAGCAGACAATACTTTTGTATTTACAATGCCTTTGTGTTAATATAATGCCTTTGTACGTTAACGAGCTCAGTTGTAAATTGATCGATTATAATCTCCACCATCGGCATAAGGGTCTGTAACGTAACTAAAACTTACCAGTGTAATGCCGGCCCTAAATAAAACTTTGTACATGATTTAAAATTTGTTCCAACTGTCTTAAGTAAACATGAATAAAAGTTATACAGTAAGTGTAAGTTACCTAGCCTACCTCTACCTAAGTTAAATCTAAAATAGGTTCTTGAGGCGTTGTACCTAGAATGCTGGCGGCATTTCCTCGTTGTATCGCAATGCTGATACGTCGTGCGTGGAAGCCATGAGCTCTTCGGTCACCAGTAACATCAACCAGACGATTCGCGATTTCTACGAAAAACATGCGTGCGCTGGGACCCCATAAACCAAGAGCTGCAGCAAGCAGGGTATTTAAAAAAATACCTATTTAAAATACCCTGTAAAATACATATTTATACCTACATTATAAATACTACTTACTCCGGGATTAAACTGGTATGTGCACAAAGGTCCTAAGCGCCCACTACGACTACTATTTCTACTAATATCTTAAGAGCGTTGGTAGGCCAGCACAAGAGCGTGCGAGTCTCAAGTCGAAAGTCGCGGGTTGTAACCCCGACTCTTACCAACGAGTTTTTCGGAATTCATGTAGGATTGCTTTTCGGTGAAGGAAAACATAGTGAGGAAACCGGACTAATCCCGATAAGGACTAGTTTACCCTCTGGGTTGGAAGATGGCAGTCGCTTTCGAACTAGCACCTACGCCAAATTTGGGATTAACTAGTCGCCAAATCTTACCCCAGGCTCCCTGAGTCATGGCATAAGCCGGGAAAACAAAAGAAATATAATTATTTTTTTATAACAATGTCTTTCTATTTGTTTCAGGACATCGATTTTGAAGGATTCCGCTGGTTTCTGGACAACTTTCTCGAGTGCTCAGCGCCAGATGAACTCTCCAGGTATTATTTCTTTAAAACCTTCATAATAGGCATTTTTTAGGGTTCCGTAGTCAACTAGGAACCCTTATAGTTTAGCCATGCCTGTCTTTCCGTCCATCCGTCCATCTGGTAGCTCCGCTTAGTAGTAGAAAGCTGTAATTTCGTATGAATATACATGCCGACAAAGTAGTAAAATAAAAAGTCGAAATACTTTAATTTTTAGGACGTAAAGAAGGGAGTGTTTTTTTTTTTCATTTTAACCCTAAAGTGTAATGTATCGTAGGATAGGTAAAACAAAAAGAATAGAGGTTTACTAACAACATTTTTTGATAAATTTAATATTTTCAGAAGTAATTAAAAAGTCAAAAGTCAAAAAAAGTCCTCTCTCTAACTTTTGAACCGCAAGTCCAAAAAATATGAAAAAATCATGAAAATAGAGCTTTATGAAGACTTTAAGGAAAATTATTTTGAACTTGCTTACTTAATCTATTTTTGACTTTATGCATAGTTCAGTTTAGTTTAGTATAGCTGCGAATCTGCTTACTCCGTTTTTATTGTAATGAGCATGGTATAAAGTAAATCCCTTTTGAATACTACGGAACCTTACACTGAGCATGGCCCGACGTGCTCTTGGCCAGTTTTAACACTATAAATATGTCTCATTTTATCAGAATTAATCTTGTGTACAGGACAAACTGTATAAAATCAACTGTAAAGTCAGAAATTAAATTCAAAGTCGACGCACGCACTGGGTTTCAGAAACGCGCCCAACTAATCAATGCGAATGACGTCACTGGCAAGTTTCAGGCGGCAGTGTGTATGTAAATATAAGTATATTGCGATTTTATCGTGAAGCATTGTCTTAGTTATTGCGCTTTGTCATCAAGAGCGCTGCGGGCAGCGAGGCGAAACACTTTATTACGCTCGCTTGCGTCGTTGCGCATGCCACTCGACGGTACATGGTACATGTCCGAAACATGTCGCGCATAGAGAGAAAAAATACATGAGATTCGTAATTTAATTATAAAATTTATATGTTACAATAGTTTAAATTCGATATTATAGGTAAGTTACATACATATTTTGCTACATTTTTTTCAGGCATTTATTCCTGTCCTTCGTCCGTCGAGACCGTCGACCAGCTCTCCGAGAGATGGCGGCAGCGAGCTCGGCAGCAGCATGTGCCGCTGTCACTGCCCATGGCGACCATCAGGTGAGTAACCCCCACCTACCACTATCACATTAAATACCCTTAATTTAAGGGGTTTTCAAAAATAAGGAGGTTCTTAATTCTTAACGTGTCAAGATCTATTAAGACTTCATCCTAGGTACTTATACAAAATTTGGTAGATTTATGTGTGTGTCCATATATGTATTCGAGACCATTTATCCGTTTATTGGCATTATTTTTTATTAAAACTTTTAAAAAGTACCTAATACTTTATCAAACATAGAACGAATAGGAAAACTGGGTCCCAATTTATAAAATAGTATTTTTTTTATTAATAATGGTGTGTAATGGTTTACAAAAATCCTCCGTTGTATTTATAAGATTCTCTAACACAATTCTGTTTTCGCAAAGCAAAATCGAATAGTAAACAAATCTAGTTGATAGGAAAACCGAGTCCAACCCCATTTCAAATACACACATTCTATCTAAGTAGAGAACCACGTCCCATTAAATGCAATGGCGTCAAGTCAAATTGGATTTAAACGTGCCATACAATGAGCGTATATTTCACAGATTTATATACCTAGACCCTTTTTGTCGAATTTCAGTTTTCCGGATATCAGTGCCAACCAACTTTTCGCTGATGACTCACATGGCATATCAATGTTTACCAAATTATTGGGTACTGTTTTGAGTTGTCATTCGTTTTTGTGTCAAAGTCTTAAATTCGTCCAGTTTTGCTTTCGTAACCCATTCTTCTATCGTCATTTTCGTGGGTACTCTTTCTCATCTTTGGTAAACTTTGTTTTATGTCTTCTTCTTATTCCGGCTTTTTCGGTATTGGTCATAATCTTATATATTTTTTTAAATGAAATGAAATGAAACTAAATGAAATGAATAGAAATGACATGAAATGAAATGAAGTCATTTTGTAGTCTCATTCGTCATTCGTCTTATATAGTCTTTAGTTTTATTCTATAAATTGTGAATCTTAATTTAGAATTCAAAAATTATGCAAGCAAAACCTGCCGTTGCAAGTTACATAGAAAATTAGGGGTCCAAGACAACGGGTACTATACGAGTACCGTTGACAACATGTCAGAAATGTATATTTTTTTAATTACAGATTTTTGTGGGTTTTTGTTTCTTTTTGGTATGAATTTACAGCATCATTGTGTTTGCAACAATGCTGAAAACTGACTCCAGCACACAAAACCTTGGCTTTGGTTTTTACAGGGAGTGTATGTAATGTAATTCATGTTTGGATGATGGATCGGATTTTGAAGATGAATCAAACATATTAAAATCACAGAAACTGTCCGACATACATTAGTTCTGCTTCTGATCCACCAACTAGTAGCTCTTAACTAGAGAGGTTAAGCATACTTTGGAGCAACGCAGATGAAGTAGATTCTGATAACCAAAACGCACGAACCTACCCCTATGCAGGAAAGTTTTGCCATCTCATGCTGCTTCTGCTTAATACTTTTGGGACTAAATAATAGAATAATAGATTTTCGATCTAGCCGTCACCCTTATTCAATTTCTATGTTAACAGACGAAGCACACCCTGGCCTCGAAGATCCATGGGCTAGCCGAGCGGCTGCAGCAGCTCGGCAGAGGTTCTGGTGACTCCGTGGATGGCGGTGATAAAGGGTCGAGGAGTCGGACTGGTAAGTCTTTCAAATGTCGCTATCACCAAGACCAAGGACTTTCTCTAATACACACAGTGGGCACTAATATCCCGACAGACTTTATCGGTGTATTCTATGGACGTTAAAATAAAAATAAAATAAAATAAAAATAAAAAAGCCTTTTATTCCACACTATTAACAATTTCTATAAATGCAATATTATACTTATATCTAAGATTTGTGGACCTCTTCGCGAGTAAAGGCCTCCCCCAGGCTCCGCCATTTTCAGCGGTTTAAAACAGCTATTCTGTCGGATATTCCGTCGAAACTTATTGTCATTTTTATACTGTTTTTTTTTTATTATTAGAAAACCAACTCCGTACCTGCCCTGTGTCTCGCCGTAATAGCAAAATATGTTTATATCGTCTTCTATTATTCCATAGCCTTCCCGGCGAATTTCCGCTAGACCAATGATATCGTATTTAATTTCTTATAAAGCGTTTTTCAGTTCGATCATTTTTGGCGCTGTGGCGAATGTACGGGTGTTGTAAGTACGTGCATACGTATAGTTTTTGCGAGCTTATTTCGCTTTTTTCGCTTGATTTTTTTGTTTTCTGGGGGGTTTCGGTCGAGCTCCCCACGGTGACCGGCCGGCTTGGGGATCGTATTTTTTTCCTTGTAACATGTAACTTGCAGATGGGGTGAGAGAGGCACTATTTAGTTTTTTTCTTGCGATTCGCGACTTCCGCTGGACTCACTCGGTGTTGTGTTGAGCAGTGCCGGGCGTAGGTACCCGCGTATACTTTCTGATTTATTTTTCTTGGAGAGTTGTATTTTATTTTCTTCGCTGTTTCCGGTTTTCGATGCGTTAACATTCTCTGGCGACTGAGATAGTAGTCTCTTATTAGAATTTCGAGTTTCTGGTGACTGGTATAATTTCCGAGGATTTAGGGTTACAATTTTATCGTAGCGTAGGGCAACCTCTTTTCCAGCCTCTTTCTCTCTTTTTAAATCCTCTTGGAGGGCTCTTCGTTTTTGGAGCACAGCGGGGGGGAAATCTTCCTTTATGTAAATGCCAGAGTTTTCTAGTGACTTTTTGTTTTTTAAAAGTTCTAATTTTCTACTTGTAGTTGTGAGTGTCACCACCACTGGCCTGATTTTTCCATTGGTTTTACCTACTCTGTAAACCGTTTCAATTTCCCATTTTTGACATTCAATTTTCATTTTTGTATTTATAATATCGAGAATCAAGCTAAGCAGGGCTTCGTAGTTTTTCTCTGTTTCTTTTACGCCAAAGAAAACCAAATTTTTCTTTCGGATTTGTCTATCCAGATAATCAATAGTTTTTTGTTGTTGTTCAACTTTTATTTCTAGTTGATTTGTTCGGATTTCCATTTTACTAAATTTGTCGTCTATATTTTTGTTTATTGACTCCGTTATGTTTTCTTCCATTTTTTTCATTGACTGCTTCTGGGAAGCTATGTCATTTTGTATGTTTTGTAGCATTTTCTTTATCTCATCCATTTTTGAGTTTACAGCCGTCTAGCGGCGAGTAGCGTAACTACAGTGGTAACGATCTCGTTCGCGCGATCTTTGGTTAAGCTAGGTCGGTACAGTTCGTTAGTTTGTAGTCCTGGCATGTACCGCTAGGCGGCGCTGATTTCAGTTCAACCCGTGTATTTTATAGGTTATGTTGGCGTGCTTTTTGTTGTATTTTTATTATTACGTATTTCGTAACAGTCACTTTGTTATCACTTTATAGGAACTGACCTCCTTGTAACGATCCTGTGTTGTTTTGTTCCGTTATTCAGGTGTATACGGTGTATACCGTTAAATTCGTTGTGAACTGTTATTTGATTGTTCTGCTCAAGATGTCGACAAATTATGAGCTCCCCACAATTGTACATGCACTTCACTATTGGTCACACTGTTTTATTACTGAATTTCACTGTTTTTATAGCTATTTGATTTATGCTTAACAAAATAATACGGACTCGATCTGGTCGTGGGCACAGTAGCGCCATCTCGTGGGCACAGTAGCGTCTATGGACGTTAAAAGAAGCAATAAATGCTAAGATGACTTTTGTCCGAAAAAATATTTTTTTTATTTGTTTGTAACGTAGGATCATGATATTAATAAACGCGATTAATCCGTTCTAAAGTGTTTAATTTCAATTATTTGTTTTTTTTTAAGCTTTTTTAAATACTTTTACATACGTGGCCTGAATTAAGCCATAAGTACCAAAAAAAAAGGATTTTAAAGTTTTTTTATATTTTTTTCACCTAGGGGTTTTTTGCGAGATTGTTTTTTTTTTTAATATCAATCAATTAAATACGTATGTCAAAACTAAAACTCATAGTGCTAACACTGCAGTCAAAAATGTGTTTTTGCACGAGTTATGATGAAAACAGTTTTAGAGAATCATGTGATTACCTATCTATAAGACTAAGCCAAATCCAGATAATTTCATATGATATTATAGTCTCTAAATGCGGTTAGGAATACACCGTTAAAGTCTGTCGGTAGATAGTCATTCCCACCGTGTATATATTACCTACGATTACAAGCAAACTGTATAGAATTACAGACACATTGTATAGAATTACAAACACATTGTACTGAGGGAAATGCGACAAGATTGGAATGCGATAGCGTTCAGAAGTCTGAATCAATAAAATGCATTCACTGAAAGGGTGGGTGTAGGCACCAACGTTTACCTAAGCATGGACGAATTGAACTAGAGGATTAACGATGTTTATAACGACATAAGGCCCGTAGAAAAATTCAGGATATTGAAAAATGCACAGTCGTAGCAAGGAGGGTGCTTTCAGGAGTTCACAACCCATTATCTCAATTAATGAAAAATAGGCTAGACGAAAAAAATAATCTATTTAGTCCGTCTTTTACATTATTCAAAAATATTGTACACGTATTTTTTCTTTTGATCGACAAATCAAAAATGAGTAAAATACGGTGCGTTCAAGTTTCGCGTAACGTCACTATTAAGTACAATTCTTACCTAGTAGTGACGTCACCAGCCCCCACCCCGGAACTTTCGTTTCAACCTAGTCATCATCCCTATTACAATTAGTTCCCGGGTATATTACCTACGAATGGAATATTTCCTGGAATGAAACGTAGGACTTTTTTATAAATTGGAAGGTTTCATGCTATATAAAAGGTAACCAAGGCCCCCAGTGTCGTGGGCTGGGATCGAACCAGCGATCGCCTGCTGTCGCGGCAGATGCCCTAACCCAATATTATAAATAATAAATAATTTAATTCATGCTCTACAATTGTACGAACTCTCTTTGTAAAAAAAAACTGAAATTAAAAAATTAACGATGTCAGTAACTCAGCACTTCCATCCAAGGGGTTCAAGTTTAGTGGCACTTTGTATACAGAGTGTAACAAAAATGCCTATGATCCGTCTGAGGACGTAATCAGGATCGTGGTCTGATTATGAAAACGACGAAAAAGATGTTCTAACGCAAAAGAAAGGTTTTGTTTTGTAAAAACAATTCCATTGGAAAAATAATATTTTTTTGCGTGAAAGGAGATTGCCGAGATTTGGTACCATAGAAAACTGATCTATTAAATGTATCGTTGGCAAGCGTTTCAGCCTTAAAATTAAAAAAAAAGTCCGTAGGGAACGTTCAACGCTGTGGCAACGAATGCGTAAGGAATCGAAACGTAAGTGAAGCATTTTAGACCTTTTGCACCAACCAGAGTTAGCCTACAAACTCGGAGTTGGCTGTCAAATTCCATACTAAAGGCCAAGTGCGAGTTGGACTCGCGCACTAAGTGTTCCGTACCATTATTTTTAAAAACGTTTCACGTTTGTTCCATGGGAGCCACCATGAATATTTATTTTATTCTGCTTTTTAGTATTTGTGGTTATAACAGCAATAGAAATACGTAATCTGTGTAAATTTCAACTGTCTAACTATCTTGAGATACAGCCTGGTGACAGACGGACACACGGACGGCGGAGCCTTAGTAATAGGTGGATGCACCTAAGGTGGAAGTGGCCCTTAAAGTGTTTACTGAACAAACTATTCATTTCATAGGAACGCGATTCTGTAGATACATTAATTGGCCGTCCTCTGGTTCATTCGTTCATGATCATGACCTAAGGGGGGAGTCGATTTGTGTAGGCTATAGCTGGACTTGTCCTATTTATAGCACAAAATATATAGCTTACAGCTATTAATATTGTAGAAACGCGGTTGCTCACAATGGGGCCCATAAGGCTTAAAGTCACTCAACGAATAATGAAGCGAGCTATGCTTGGTATTTCCCGGCATGATCGCAATAGAGAATGTAAACCAGTAAAAATGGTAAAGTTCTTTTTTTTTAATGAAATACTTGGTAAACGAGCAAACGAATCGCCTGAAACGCCTTCCACTCACAACATCAGAGGTATCGCAAGTCCGTTGCCGGCCTGTGTGGAGAACGCTCTTTTCTTGAAGGTTTGAAGGTCCTATTGTTCCGCAAAATAAAATAAAATAAAGCAATAAAAAATAAATTGAACACATACTGAAACAATTTTCTACTACAGTAAAAGCTAAAAAGCAAATGAGATCTCGAAATGGTGGCGTTTCGAATCGACAGCTGTTCCAAATTTAAACTGATTTCCCACTGATTTCAGTATGTAATGTATAAAATGGTGGTTGGCAATGGCATTTTAGAGCACTAATGATAGGTATGTGCGTGGATAATGGTTTTTGTGATTGTAACTGCAGATGTTTTAGAGAATATTGTTTTCCTGGCGGAGGTATTTTGTCGGGACTGCTCATGCTTTATCAACTAGCTTACTCAAGAGTATTGGTTAATCTAAAGATTTGATGTAACATTGCCGCTATTTACCGATAATAGGGATGACGATTAGGTTGAAAAACTATCATTCTAATTAGTCCGTCAGTTAGATTATCGAAAATGATTACTCGTAGACACGTATTTTTTCCTTTTTAAATTTAACTTAAATTGACGAAGATAAAGAGCATCAAAGTTCCGGGGTAGGGGCTGGTGACGTCACTACTAGGTTAGAATTGTACCTAATAGTGACGTTACGCGAAACTTGAACGCACTGTATTTTCGTCAGTTTTGATTTCTCGAACAAAAGAAAAAATACGCGTACAATATTTTTTAATAATGTAAAAGACGGACTAAATAGATTTTTTTAGTCGTCTTGCCTATTGTGTATTGCTGTTGCTTTATACAACATCAATGTCAAACATGGGCAAAATATGGCGAACATATTTTGTTCTAGTTGTCTCCTCTAGATTACACTTGTGTCAAATACAAAACATTGCCATATCTAGTTTTTAAATGTTTGTCTGTTCATTTGCTTGGATGATTTTGAAGAGTTAACGTGTTTCGACTTCTATTCGCCTGTAAACGTTATTGCTATATTAAAAAATCCAGGCGCAAACGTGTTACCAAATAAACCAAGGCTGTTCAAATCCCTGAACACTCATTTGGTTTCATATTTATTCGTAAACGCGTCACTGGACACGATTCCTAATTTTTATTTCGTATTCCCGGGAGTAATCACATTTAGCAAATTGTACGGTGAGCGATTTGGGGAATCGGCGAATAAATATTATGCGAGTTAATGAAAACCGCAATGAAATTTGTGGTTTAATGCGTGGATTAATAGTAGATCTATAATATAGTATATCTAGGGCATAAAGTAACCCATTTTAGTCGAGGGTAATTAGGTAGTAACATAACACAGTAGTGGAGGATAAAATAGGTATTTATGGCTGAGGTATACACTCTGCTTTTCACTTCGATTGTACGGAAAATATTGAGGTTTTGTTTCACTATAAATCGTTGGGTCGCTTGGGTTGCGAACTTTTCGAGCAAGAGAAGTGAAAAACATATTTTATGTTGAAATGCCGCCATTTATGTTGAGTTGAGAAACGAGTGCTGTAAAGGGCTCCAAACGTATGATCATGGTATTAATAAACGCGATTAATCCGTTCTAAAGTGTTTAATTTTAAGGTATCTGAAAATTCAGGGTTCTAGCTTTAACCAGCGCGAAATTACAGGAGGGTAAAAATCGCTTGAACTGCTTAAAGAAAAGGACTATGATACGGCGGCCGCGGCTTGGTTTTGCTCGACATGTTGGGGGCCGGGTAGTGCAGATTAATGATGGCTCCTGCCAGTGTTCCATGGTCTAAGACCCTCGCGCTTAATCCTAGGGAAACGCCTACTTATACTCGTACGTACCTGTGTTGTTACTTGTGGAATCGTAGCTACTAAGATGGACCGATTTGAGTGTTTTTTTTACTTATCATTCATCCAAATTTGTGCCTAAAACATTTAAAAAAAATCTTATCAACTGCACCTATTTAACCACGCTGACATTGCGACAATCGTCACGACTTTTCTAATACCTTTATGTCTATGAACTTGTATTCCCAGCCGACATATGTCGAATACTTCAACTCCCAAGCTTCAATTCGCGGATAATCTCGCGCTTTCCTCCCCACATAGTACATATGGCGTAGAAAATAAGGTTCACATTAGAACATCCAACAACGTGGATTCGCGGGCTTGGGAGGGAACTGAGCGGTTTGGAAGGGTGTTGCTGATATTAACAGCATGGTGGAACAGGAGCCTGGCCGTGTTCTTTGAAATTTCGGCGTTTTAACACTCCAATACCTATTTTTTCAGGGAGCGTGCATCCCATGTTCACAGTGACCACTCACCCTTCGTACTCCTCGCATGAGCTGTGCCTTGGACGTACGGAGACCAGCCCCAGCCACAGCCAGATGTCCAGGAACTCCAGCAGGAAGAGCAGCAACTCGCTGAGGGTCAATCAATCTACCAAGATAGAAGGTAGGTTGTTCCAGGAGAACTGAGACTAAAGCTTCTTAAAGTAGCCCAAATACTCAATTCCGTAAAGGTTAACCAACTCATCGATATGTACGTAGGTTTTTAATACTACGTCTTTTCCAAACAAGGCCTGCTGATGGAAAATGGTCACAGTAGCCTATTCCATCATCCCCGGATACAAGAGCTAGTTCCAGCGGGCCTAAGATGGTTATCCACGAATTTCATAGGATAATGCTATAAGTTGATAAACTGCGGATAGCGCGACGGTGACAGCTGCTAAATGCAAAGACATTTGACAGAACTGTTTAAAATTGTCAGAATGTGCCGACAAACTGTCGTCTTATCCAGCAATTATCAGGATATCAGCTTGGCATCTTAGCCCCGCTGGTTGCATGATTTAAGTTTAACGAGGTAACTAAAAGTAATTCGTTAGTCAGAGCTCATTCCCTCAAAATACAAGTTGACTTCACCGAATTTAAAGAACGTTGCAATCTCTTCTTCCTAGCTTTCTCCCGGGTAATGCCACGGCTCAGCAAACCTGGGATCCGCTTTGGCAACAACCCAAGATGGTGTAGGCGCTTGTTTTATGAAAGTGACTGCCATCAGACCTTTCATCCCAGAGGTTAAACTATGCCTTGTTAGGATTAAATATTCCGGTTTCTTCTCGATGTTTTCCTTCACCGAAATAAATACTCGATATATTTACCAATGATATTTCGTAGTGAAGTTCCGTGAAACTCATTGGTACAACCCTCGAGCCAGGGTTTGAACCCCCGACCTTCGAATTGAATGTCGCACGCTCTTACCGCTTGGCCACCAATACTCTTTTAAGAACTCAGCAATGTCTGTGGATACCGTAATCACAGATAAGCAAATTTGACTTGACTAGTATTGCGATTAGTATACATAGTCTGAAATCCTGTTATATGCATTCTTGTGCGTAAATATTTGTTATATATGAAGATTTATCCATACCTTTAAATGGCATTGTATCTTTACACAGTTCCTCAATTACTCCTTTCGTTCTGGTAATATAATCATCTATATCTTCTTTAGTCCATACTTAAATTCATCGTATTTTTCCAGATTTCAAGCATCTAATGCGACGATCATCAACATTGGAAGTTCACACTGCTAGAGTATCGCTTAAAGACATCGTGTGCTATCTATCTCTATTGGAAGCGGGAAGGCCCGAAGACAAGCTGGAGTGTGAGTATAAGTAATTATAGAGATATGTCTATCTATCTTTTCAGCCTGTATATATCCACTGAGTATGCTTTTCTTTATGCCAAGTCGGAGATCAAACCCGAATCTTCACTTACGCGGACATAAACTCTAGGTCACCTATTCTCATTCAAAGCCGGCGAATTTTTCGAGTAAATGCAATATTTTTGTTAGGCAAGTGGTCGTATTCTAAATACAAGCTTTTAGTCACTTACATCCAAACCAAACGGCCATGGAACGGAGTACATTAGGAGTAAGGCTGATCGAGCTGATCAGAAACTCTATATATTGCGTTAAATAATCAGTATCGCCGATTTCGAAGCCAGGACTGCTAGTAGGCATGGATCGGCCACGTCTGCCGCAAGCACCTACACTAATGGGCTAAATAACCGAGGTGATACCGTATGGTGGGCGGTGACGACGCGGCAAACCGAAGCGGAGACACCAGGATGAGCACGAATAATAATATCTTAATGACTGACAGGAAATCGCTCTAGACCAGGACAAGTGGAAGACAAAGAATCATCGCCCAGCAGTGGGAAGCTTTAGCGGCATCATAAATTCTTATCTGAGATGTTTGAGCTCTTATGAAAAAAATACATGAGACATTAACCTACACTATACTAAAATTTCATAAGATTTTACTGAAACCACTTTCTCCCATGCTTGCATCAGGATTCTTTAGAAAGAAAAGAAGAAATAATTTTTTTATTGCATTATACCATACTACATTCGGCACCATAACAATAGAAACTTAAACTAAATTAGTCAAGCTAAATACACTAAAACCGATTTATTTAATATATTGAAGCCATTGTAGCGGCTTCAATTAAAATATACAATCGAGCAAATGTAAATATCGAAACAGAAATTTAAATCTTAATATGTTACATATACAATATACATAGGTATAGTAACATTTACTTTTTTTAAGTTTTCAAAAGAAAATATCCTTCATATTTTAATTTTTCTCCATCTCGGACCCAATGAGGACTACCGTAATTTTGCTCACCAAGCGGCGCCACATGCGTGGGTCCTTGTCAAGCGCCATTAGTATGAGTTTGTATGGCGTGATACCAATATTAGAATTGATTATTTTTCATTAATTTCCATGTTAAAAGAGGTACATTAAATTCTAACTATTTTTCCGTGATGTGCAGATTCTGTGTTTAAGAAAATTAGAGGCGTCATACGTTTTTGTATGATAATACTTGATAAAACAGTTAATTACTATTCGCCCTATTTTTACTACAAAATATTAACATTTTGAAGATGTTCTTAATAGTTCAACTGTATTACAATAGTGTTACGGAAATAAATAAATAAACTTTTAAATTATTTCTTGTGTATTTCATTTTTTTCGCATCTGTATTGATAAACGTCGTTCGATACACGTGCGAATATGTCATTTTTCACTCGTCCCGAGTATTGCTACTCGCCTAGCGCCTAGCAGTAGGTAATGACATACTTTCCGCTCTAGCATCGAAATGTACAATTTTTTCACAAAAATGTTATTTCCAGTCATGTTCCGGCTTTACGACACGGACGGCAACGGGGTCCTGGACACCAACGAGATGGACTGCATCGTGAACCAGATGATGACCGTTGCTGACTATCTTGGATGGGAGACATCGGAACTGAAGCCAGTGAGACACATTTTTTATGGCTACTATGGCTTTTACAATATTGTCTCCGTGTGCACTCTAATGATGCCACAAAAATTATACAACGCAACTTCAGCGCGCCGGTCACGTTTATTTACGATTTTGCCCAACTTTTTTATACAATATTAGAGTAGATAACCTAGTGGGAACAGACCGAAACGAATGTTGGCGCGAAAAATGTATTTTAAAATATTCGATAAATCAATTTATTAGCTGAACCAGTCTACAGGGTTACTAAACTGTATTCTGCTATGCGCAGACACTAGTTTCTTAGAGAAATAACGAGTTATCCAAAAGTATCTTCCCTTAAAGTTAACGGGACCAAAAAAACCGGGCTTATTAGATAGCGGGTGTAACGCACGAACAAAAGCGAGACGTGCGGCGCAGCGGGAAACTTGGCGTTCATGTTAAACACAAGCAAATCTCTGGAAGCGTTTGGAGTGCACACTGCACAAAGCTGATATACGCTGTACACCACGCTGTCCGGCCTGCTGCACGCTCCCCACTCAGACCTTACATTAAGAGTACCTTCAGCCCGAAACAGAGAGAATAAATTATTGTATCTAATTTCCAGATTCTTCAAGACATGATGGTGGAGATAGACTACGACGCTGATGGTACTGTATCGTTGGACGAGTGGAAAAGAGGAGGGTAAGTTGCATTCAAAACAAGAACAAACTACTTATTAAATATCCTGACATAATAACATTGAGTGAGTCAAATAATACTTTATGTCGAATGAGCAAATTAGTATGTTTACAGCGAGGGCGTACATTTAATTTTAAATAAAGTCTCTTCTGGTCAGACTTTTTGCCATTGTCCATATACAGTATGTATCAACACGAACAGCAAACCCTAAAACTGGTTGACGCGGAACTTGAATACAATGTATTCAATGACGTGCATTTTACGTGCTTAAGTACATGTTTCATGACATAAAATTACTAAATGAATTTCTCGAGAACCTTTTTTTGCAGTCGGATAATGGTTTTTGTAACCTCCTGTAAGGTTTGTTTACTTTTTGATTTTTGACAGTGCATGCGTATTGCATACTGTTGATATGTAGCTAAGGGCAGCTAATCAAGATTGACGTCGTCATGTCAACGCATATGCGCTGTGAGTACCTACTGTTTATAAGTAACCTAGGTAATCATTTAAATAATGGCTGTAGTCATAAGAACGTGCAAGCGCTTTGTTAACGGTTTATTTGTAACTAGGTAAAAGTCCAGATGTCCATCTATAAGGTTGTAAACAAATAATACAGGGGAGGTGCAAAACAATACTAATAAATATATATTTTTATACCTCACGTAAAAACTGTCGTATTTTTGATGAATAATGATTTAGGTACCGTACCATAGTCATATTTATGATCTTAACGTTAACGGGTTTCTTTTATGCCTTTCCTTCTGATACTTACTGTATAAAAATACAAATTGTTATTCGTCATCATTCGTTTGCCCTTGTCCTCTTTTATTTGAGGTCGGCGCAGCAAGTTTTTTTTTCCATACGTCTCTATCGGCCGTCATCTCATCAATCACATTCTTTCTTTTCATATCATCTCTTACACAGTCCATCCATCTTTTCCTTGGATTACCTTTCGTTTTATTTCCCTCAACAGTAATTCCCAGTACCTTCCTCGTCTCATGACTCTCATCCCTCCGCATTGTTACCTGGATACTCGAGGGTCCCGGAACGGATTATCGGATTCAATAGAAACAAGGAAACTTAGTTACACTTTGTTTTTAATTAATAAGAATTAAAAGGCTTTTACAGACTACAACAGTAGGTAAAGTTTACGAGCTAGTTCACAGTCTTACAATTCTCTAAATTTAAGGCTACCGGCTAGCGAGGATCGAGAGAGAAAGAGGTGGGTTAGCGAATTTGCTACAGGTTTTGGATCACTTGAACGTTTAATATAAAAGAGTGGGCGCCATCCTGGAGTACGTCCAGGAAAATAAAAAAAGCTTAGATCTAACCTTCTAAGAAAGAGAGAGGGCAGTGGAACAGCTGCCTCCGGCTGCACTCACGGCGGCCTTGGACGCTCCACGCTGTTGTCGTGTCGCAATCGCCGTTGTCCGAGCTATTGTCGACACGGCACCGTCGC
The DNA here is from genome assembly GCA_949128165.1 of Lathronympha strigana. Taxonomy (NCBI): domain Eukaryota; kingdom Metazoa; phylum Arthropoda; class Insecta; order Lepidoptera; family Tortricidae; genus Lathronympha; species Lathronympha strigana. The sequence continues at coordinate 5,714,361 of OX421926.1, read as the reverse complement.
CAGGGCTTTAGCGGGTTAGTCAGTGACCCTGAAATTGATGGCAAGATAGCATCAACACAGGAACGAATAGGGCAGCCTTCGGCTGCGTTCTGGGGCTAGAGACGCAACCCGAAGGCTACCAGAAATAGGGACTCTTTGCAACTGAACGCCGGGACGGTCGTGAGAATAACGGAAAATACATACCCAATTGTAGATAAGTGGCCTGCGTTCCCCTCGCTTTTGACACGTGTCCATACAATGTGGGGTCACCGCACCGGCACCTCGCGTTCACTCCGTCTCCTCTACGCCACGTTGGGCCAGGTTGTCTCTTGGGAATAAACGCACTTAGAACGAGTTCCAACGTTTCGTCACTCGATTATCGGACACCAGCACCAAAACACTCACTCAAAAGGGCGCTGGGTCCCGATTTCCGTCCTTACGGAAAACATCGCTCATGGCGGAACAAGAAAATCCTCTGTCGTCCCTCCTGGATTCTGAGATCTGACAGTCACAACACATATATAGCTACGAAATTTATATGTTACAGCATCACATGCCCGTACCACGCTAGACCGTTTGCTCTTTTTTACGGTTCCGTACCTCAAAAGAAAAAAACGGAGTCCTTATAGGATCACTCTGTTGTCCGTCTGTCCGTCCGTCTGTCTGCTAAGACCCTTTATCTCGGGAATGCGTAAAGGTAGCAAGTTGAAATTAATATCACATACATATAAGTCTGCGGTCCCTTCAAGCTGTGAAAAAATCAAACCTCTACGTTAACGCAATCAAAAGATACGACCGTTCATCAAAATGTATAGGGTACTTCCCGTTGACATACAATCACGGAAAATTGGCAAAAAGCAAGATCTTCTGGCACAATTACAGAAAAAATCCTAGAACCGTATAATTGCCGCACACTGAGGTTGTCGTGCCACCAGTATTTTTAAGTAGCTAACTAAGGTCATATATGGGGGGGAGCATCCTTTGTGCGGAACCCTCGGTGGGCGTGTCCGACTCACACTTGGCCAATTTTCCCCTATGGTTGCTAATTTTAGACTTCCTCGTACATATTCATTCCTTTTTCAGTCCATTCTTGTCACGTCTCTGAGGTCTCAGAGAAATACACAATGACTATTTGTTTTCAGGATGACGACAATACCGCTCCTGGTGCTGCTAGGCCTTGATACCAACGTGAAGGAGGACGGTGAACATGCCTGGAGACTGAAGCACTTCAGCAGACCGGCATATTGTAACCTGTGCCATAATATGCTGGTTGGGTTGGGGAAGAAGGGGCTGTGTTGCATATGTAAGTTTTCCTACTTTTATTAAAAATGAACTATTTTTAAATAATTGCTTATTGACAGACACGTTGTAGTTTTTCATATCATTTGGGATAAGCATTGAAAATTTTTCTATGTAATAATTTTTTCAATAAATTATTCATCGGATGATAATTTTTTTAAGTCAAAACAGACCTTTTCTTTGACTCATGGCAAAATGTTTCGATTTCAGTCTGCAAGTACACAGTGCACGAGCGTTGTGTGCAACGGGCCCCAGCATCTTGCATAGCAACATACTCTAAATCTCGGAGGGCCTCCGCCACGCTTGCTCACCACTGGGTTGAAGGTGTGTTGAACATAATATATCCTAACACACATCTTCCAACACTTTGAAAGATAAACCATTTAGAGTTTGTATCCCAACACACCTCCCTGAGGAACTCAACAAGTCAATGGTTTATGAGATTAGGGTGAAATGCGCGCCTGTATTTTACAAAATTATAAGTCAGAGTCTCTGGCATTAGAAACTGATTTTAAATGTATATCGTATTCAGTTTATATAGATATTTATTATTCAAAACACTTAAATTATATTAGGATTTGCCTAAAATAAGACGAGTACAATATATAAACTATTTTAAACTTAATATTGTCTTCTGTTATCGCGATTGTTATTCATTGGAATTAAACACTTTAGAACATACCCATACTTTCATCATCTTAACCCTGTGAAAACCAGTGCTGTAAAGGGATCGAAATGTAGGGTCATGGTGTTAATAAATGCGATTAATCCGTTCTAAAGTGTTTAATTTCAATATTTAAAAACTTAAAGTCTAAATTATATTAACATTAAAAATTATGTCAACATTATACCTGACAAAGCTTGACGAAACAGATTAAATAAATATCATATAAATACATAGAAAATAAATCGCAACTCATAATTATATATATATGACAATCCGTATAAAATAAACGAATGAAAGAATGAGTTTATTCCATATTAAGGTAATAACAAAAAACAGCTTGCAATTATAATTAAATAAAATGACCACAAACAATAAATAATATTAGTCGGAGCCTGCGTCTGGAATCACCCCGATCCCGTCGCGCCAGGCCTGTGGTAGGTCCTCCAGCGCTCGTGAAGCGGGCTGGCGTCCCACTCTCTCACCGCCGACAAGAGCGTGTTAGGCGAATACGCGAAGACTATAATGACCCCTAAACACAACATAACTCACAAGTCGATTTTTTTTTAATTACCTATTAGAGTACACTTTAGACTAATCGAGAAAAATATTGTCTAACTGTTTTAGATAAAGCTTTGGGTAAAATATAGGTATTTGTTACCGACGCGTGTAAAATCAAGGAAAGATTATGCAAGTCATATTTTCTATCTTTATATTATTGGATTAAACTATTTGAATGTCACCTGTCATTTTATAACAAATTTGTCGAAAGCTTTCTTGAAGCGAGAAAAACCTACATATTTTCTCCAAAAAAATACTTAACTACATCCAAGTACCTGAAATGTGTTAAAAAATTATGTAGATAACGAATAGGTTCCATGTCTAACGTATTCATCAATAGTTTCAATTTATATGAAGAATTCAACTTTTAAGGTCTTCTGTTAACTTCAATAAAAATCTAGAAATTTTCAAGTTGGTACATTTTGTTCATTAGTATTATAGAAATGCATACACCGAAATTATAAGAAATACATCAATAGCACTAAATTTTATGATCTTATCAGTTCGCATCATAATTCGAACTCGAAGAGATTTGAGCGGGATAGTCTATCGCGCTACGGCCCGTGCTGTGCGACCAATCAGATCACGATTACGCAACGCGTTTCTTACATTTCGTTTGTGCTACGTATTAAATTATGATCTGTAATGTAAATATTAATTTCTTAATTTTAAATTGTAATCCATATTGGTACCTAAAGCAAAATTGTTTTCTTCTTTAAATAAAATATTAAATGCACGCGTAGTATAAAATTATTTATTCAAATACTGTTTAATCACTATTTCTAAAGAAACCTCATTTAGACCGATATTAGACAGACGATGTGCCCTTTCAAAGGGTACGCAGTGAAAGACTTAGATTTTTTTTAAACATAGGAGTCGTAAAAGACTTCGATTTTATTTTGACAAAAAGTGAGATATTCATAAGTAAATTTAAAAAACTTAGTTTTTCTACCAGAAGTAACTACTTGGTCAAATTTTCGATGGTTGTTGTGCTATAATGACACTTACTTTATATGGAGGAATCGTGTAGAACACGCTAAAATAAGCATGTTTTGTACGGACAGTTTTTATCTAAAATCAAAAATGGCCGACTTATTTGACCCCAAGGATGAACAATTTTAGATCTTACTAAAATTTTCGATGGTTGTTGTGCTATGATGACACCTACTTTTTATGTTAGAATCGTGTAGAGCACGCTAAAATAAGCATGTTCTGTATGAACAGCTTTTTTCTAAAATAAAAAATGGCCAACTTATTTGACCCCAAAGATGAACAATTTTAGATCTTAGTAAAATTTTCGATGGTTGTTGTGCTATGATGACCCCTACTTTTTATGTTAGTATCGTATAGAACACGCTAATATAAGCATGTTTTGTATCTATGGACAGTTTTTTTCTCAAATAAAAAATGGCCGACTTATTTGACCCCAAAGATGAACAATTTTAGATCTTAGTAAAATTTTCGATGGTTGTTGTGCTATAATGACACCTACTTTTTATGTTCGTATCGTATAGAACACGCTAAAATAAACATGTTTTGTATGGACAGTTTTTTTCTAAAATAAAAAATGGCCGACTTATTTGACCCCAAAGATGAACAATTTTAGATCTTAGTAAAATTTTCGATGGTTGTTGTGCTATGATGACACCTACTTTTTATGTTAGTATCGTATAGAACACGCTAAAATAAGCATGTTTTGTATGGACAGTTTTTTTCTAAAATAAAAAATGGCCGACTTATTTGACCCCAAAGATGAACAATTTTAGATCTTAGTAAAATTTTCGATGGTTGTTGTGCTATAATGACACCTACTTTTTATGTTCGTATCGTATAGAACACGCTAAAATAAGCATGTTTTGTATGGACAGTTTTTTTCTAAAATAAAAAATGGCCAACTTATTTGACCCCAAAGATGAACAATTTTAGATCTTACTAAAATTTTGCGATGGTTGTTGTGCTATGATGACACCTATTTTTTATGTTAGTATCGTGTAGAACACGCTAAAATAAGCATGTTTTGTATGAACATTGTTTTCTAAAATCAAAAATGGCTGACTTATTTGACCTGAAAGATAAACAATTTTAATTCAAAGTATTTATTTGCATCGAACACAGTATAGTGGGTCTTACAGTTAGAATTGTAAAGTCCAGTGCATTCAACCTGCATGCAGGCGTGCAAATATTTCGAATAGCGTGCAGTATTTACAGTACTATATACAAATATATTAACCTTTTATGTCTTAATAATTACGAGTATATCTAAAATTATAAAAAATATGTCAAGATAGATAAAAATGCATGAAACAATGTGTAAATTATGAACAAAACCCAAAAATAAAAACAAAAAACAATTGTGGTAGGTAATGAATGCAAATGTCAATAAAAATTCAATATTAATAATAATTAAAATAAATATGTCAGCTATATTCTAAATATTCTTTAACACTGTAGAAGCAATGGTCTAAAAGCCAAGAAGTCAATTTATTCTTAAATCTATTGCGTTGCAGGAATTTTATGTCAACAGGTAATTTATTATAAATAATTATACACATATTAAAAGCATTCTTATCATAAATCATTTTATGAGCACGTGGCTTGTATAATAAATACATAATGTTTTGTCGGGTCTGTCTGTTATTCATAATTGCACCTCGCGTTTTGAATGAAGTTTGGTGGTTGTTTACAAAAATGCATATATCCCTTATGTACAAACACGGTAATGGCAAAATATGCCATTGTTTAATTAGGGGGACACATGGTGTTTGGTGGTTTAGGTCTTGCACCCGGCAGGAGCAGCTCCCGCCTTAGTCTACGATGGTTTTTTTATCCGTCCAAATAAGATAACTTCACAGCTGGCTGTTGGTTGTCACTTTAGAAAGCGAGCGAGCGAAGCGAGCGAGCAAATCCTCCGGGGCAGAATCGACACGGATTTGGTTAGGTTAGAAGACTAAGGCGAGAGCTTCGCTTCCCTTATTAAAAATAAATAACCTGGAAGTCTAAGGCGGGAGCGAAGCTCTGCCCAAGAAGGTCTTGCTCGCTCGCTGTCAAAATCATACCATCAAAAATATAACCAAGACATAAAATTGCTCATCTTTTGGGTCAAATCAGTCGGTCATTTTTTATTTTAGAAAGAAACTGTCCTTACAAAACATGCTTATTTTAGCGTGTTCTACAAGATTCTACCATAAAATGTAGGTGTCATCATAGCACGATACCCATCGTTGTTGTTTTTTTTTAATAGCCTGTTTTTGTGTCCTACTGCTGGGCAAAGGCCTCCCCTCTCCTTATCCAATCCTCCCTGTGCTGGGCAAGATCCCACCAATACCGCTGAAACGCATCCAAGTCGTTCCGCCATCTCTTTCTCGGTCTGCCTCTGCCACGACTATACCGGGGATGCCAGCTAGAAAATTTGACTGTCGTAAAATATCTTCTATCTTTCGAGTCAAATAGGGTAGAGTGGGGACGATTAAAACAATTTGCCTTTAACCGTCTGTGACCGTCATATTTTTATGAGTTGAAAGATGTCCGCACAAAAACTTCATGGTTAGTCTGCCATGTGTTAGTAATGCCCTTACTGCCCGTGGTACACACAATGTTTTTCATCACATTTGCGAGGAAAAAAATAAACTCTATACAGGTAAAGAAACAATAATGATAAGCGGTAGTGTAGTTGCACAGTCCACAGTACTCCGGAGTGACTACGTGCTGCGAGCGCGTGGGGGGCAGGTCCTCCGCGAGCTCCGGGCGGGCGGTAAAGTAGTATGAGAATCCTTTAAAACCATGGGAATAATACAGCTCTTTAAGTGTAAGTATGCTTACATATAATATCACCATTTACGAGCAGGTGTGATGAAAAATGTATTAATATGCTTGACATATGTGTTATTATTTGTCAAAAATATCAAATCAACATATAAAACATTCTGTAACAAGTCTTGCTATATGGCGATATACCAAAATAAAATAACATATTATGTTTTTTATGTGACATAAAACAAAGTAGTTGTGCTCACCGCATCAAAATCAGTTTAGCCGAACGCGAGATAATCGTGTACAAAACAAACATAAATACAAACATACGGGTCAAACTGAGAACCTCCTTTTTAAGAAGTCACATATTTTCAAAAAATCAGTATAAAAAACATCGAATATCTATAATTTAACAACTAGGTCAAAAACTACACAAGTGAATAATATTGTCTTCTCTTACCGCGATTTTATTCATTGAAATTAAACACTGAAGAGAAGAGAAGAACGGATTAATCGCGTTTATTAACACCACGATCCTACGTTACGAGTACAAGTGAATTTGAAAAATGAAAGAACAAACTTGTGCATCAGAATCTTATATTATATTATATTCTTATATTATTTATTATTTTTTTCGATATTTGTTCCTGAGTCATGGATGTTTTCTATGTATTTGTATATTATATATATCGTTGTCTGAGTACCCGTAACACAAGCCTTATTGAGCTTACTGCGGGACTTAGTCAATTTGTTTAAGAATGTCCTGTAATATTTATTTATTTATTATTTATTTATTTATTTATATTTCGAAGTTCGTTACTTTTGGGGACGATTAAAACGCGAGGACGATTGAAACGTTTCAATTTGTTTCTGTCGTCCACACACCACATTTTTCAGTTCAAAGTCAAATATTATATATAAAAAGACTCGAACGCTGATCAACGGCTGTTAAAAACATTCGTTTATTCTTAAATATAACACCTACATAATTTAATTCGTCAAAATACAAGAGTGAACGAAGTTATAAGAAAATATACGAAAACACAAATACTTATTTTACACCGCGTAAACCTGTTTTGGCTCGTGGATACTCCCGTAACGCACCGGCGCTCGAGTGGTACTGGCCAAGTATTCAAACATGGCGGGCCATGTTTTCAGAGTGATGCGTCAGACGCATAGATATTATAGTTTTCGAAAAAATTGAATAGTTTCAATTATAACGTGTTTCAATTGTCCCCTTTCTACCCTAAATCGGCCATTTTTGATTTTAGAAAAAAAAACTTCAAACAAAACATGCTTATTTTAGCGTGTTCTACACGATACTAACATAAAAAGTAGGTGTTATCATAGCAAACCAACCATCGAAAATTTAACTAAGATCTAAAATTGTTCATCTTTGGGGTCAAATAAGTCGGCCATTTTTTATTCTAGAAAAAAACTGTCCATACAAAACATGCTTATTTTAGCGTGCTCTACACGATACTAAGATAAAAAGTAGGTGTTATCATAGCAAACCAACCATCGAAAATTTAACTAAGATCTAAAATTGTTCATCTTTGGGGTCAAATAAGTCGGCCATTTTTTATTCTAGAAAAAAAACTGTCTATACAAAACATGCTTATTTTAGCGTGCTCTACGCGATACTAACATAAAAAGTAGGTGTCATCATAGCACAACAACCATCGAAAATTTTACTAAGATCTAAAACAGTTCATCTTTGGGGTCAAATAAGTCGGCCATTTTTTATTTTAGAAAAAAACTGTCCATACAAAACATGCTTATTTTAGCGTGCTCTACACGATACTAAGATAAAAAGTAGGTGTTATCATAGCAAACCAACCATCGAAAATTTAACTAAGATCTAAAATTGTTCATCTTTGGGGTCAAATAAGTCGGCCATTTTTTATTCTAGAAAAAAAACTGTCCATATAAAACATGCTTATTTTAGCGTGCTCTACGCGATACTAACATAAAAAGTAGGTGTCATCATAGCACAACAACCATCGAAAATTTTACTAAGATTTAAAACTGTTCATCTTTGGGGTCAAATAAGTCGGCCATTTTTTATTTTAGAAAAAAACTGTCCATACAAAACATGCTTATTTTAGCGTGCTCTACACGATACTAAGATAAAAAGTAGGTGTTATCATAGCACACCAACCATCGAAAATTTAACTAAGATCTAAAATTGTTCATCTTTGGGGTCAAATAAGTCGGCCATTTTTTATTTTAGAAAAAAACTGTCCATACCAAACATGCATATTTTAGCGTGTTCTATACGACACTAACATAAAAAGTAGGTGTCATCATAGCACAACAACCATCGAAAATTTGACTAAGTCCAGCGTACTAATTCTGGTAAAAAAACTAAGTTTTTGTTAAATTTACCTATGTATGAATATCGCACTTTTCGTCACAAAATTTTAAGTCTTTTACAACTCCATGTTTTTTGCACTTTCGGCAAAAAAACATCTAAGTCTTTTTCACTGACATCGACCCAGACTTTATCACACGACATTGACATTTTGATATAACTATCTTGCGTAAACACTCAGTTGTAGTCATATTATCGACATCATTGTTATGTTATTTGTTGTTATTGACAGACAAGTGAGACAAGGTGCAAATACAACGACCTACCGATGTACGTACCGATTCACCGAGAGGCAAAGGCGCCTGGCGCGCCGGCTGTGATGTGATTGGTCAAACCGCCCCCGTTCCGCGCGAAACACACGCGATATTAATTCCCGCGCGTAGCTTCGAGCATTTGAATTACGCCTAGAATTGATAAGATAATAAAAGTTGAATCTTTCGATGAAATCCTTAGATTTTCCGTATACATACTATTTAAATGATTTTGAACTAATGACCTTGACTTGAAAATTATGAGATTTATTTTATGGCTAGGAGAATTTTTTTTAAATTCTAGTGTCTACATATATTTAAGCTATTGATGAATGTGTTAGAAATGGGCTCTAATAGTTATCTTTAATAATATTAAATGTATTTCAGTTACCATAAAGCACTTGCGTAATGTTTTCGAAGAGTAATATTTTTTTTTAAGTTTTCATATTATATTGAAATAAGCTCTGGTCAAATATGTTATTAAATGATAGGCGACGTTCAAATAGTTAAATACGATTATCTGAAGAAAAAAATTTCCTCTTGTATATTTTTTCCTTAGATTTAAAAGGTTGGTAACGAATTTTTTTTTAATTCCTAAAGCAATATCAAAATCTGTTATCTTTTTTTTTTACGCTTTGTTCTAAGAGTATTCTAACCGTCGACAAATAATATCGCTCTTGGGAGTTGTAAAATTTTATTTCCTTTACGTACCGTACTATGTTGGAGGAGGCGTTGATTGCCTTTCTGGCGGTGGCGCTCCTTGCACGCTCGTGTTCATCATTAAAACAATCAAACATTATTTGATTGTTTTAATGATAACACGAGTACAATTCTGACCCTTGATTGCTTTCATACTCTACAAAGTTTTACGAAAGATTCCACGCAAGTGAAATAAGAAATCAAACTGATTTTATTTTCTTTGAATGCGGGGGCACCGCCCCCCGGACCCCCTTACTGCCCCTTATTGCTTTCACACTATACAGGGTTACGATTCCACGCAAGTGAAATAAGTAGTCATGCTCTTTTTTTTGTGCGTGCTATACATTTTTTGTTTATTTCTTGACAGGAAACTGCCACGGCAAATGCGCTCGCTGTCGGAAGAAGATCAAAGGATACAACGGGATTACGGGCCTGCACTGCCGCTGGTGCCACATCACGGTATAGTATTTTTCTACATCTTTTTCTCCTAAAAAGAAAGGAAGAATGACCCATAACCCTACCGACTGTGCTACCGAGACCACAGTCGTGGCCACAAATTTCTCCACCATATCCTTCGTATTTCTATATATCTTCGTATGTATATTCGTAGTTTCATACACTCCCCGAACCAACCCGTACCGTACCCGTTATGTGCCAGTGTGTTTATGGGTTAAGAAGTTCTTCTTCTTCTTCAGCGTCTATTGGAAACACGCTTCTGCAATTGTTTTCCACATTGCCCGATTTGCTGTTTCTCTCATCCAGAGAGGGCCAGCAACAACGAGGCCGCCATACTAGAACGTGCCTGCTCCATCTCTCGCCACCTCGGCGGCATACTTTAACTTTGACTCTGTCGCGGCAGATACCGAGCATGGTGCGTTAATAACTTCACTCCAATAGCCTAGTGCAAAGGTTCTTTTTCAGTCCGCGGCGCACTAGCAAATCTAAAACTGTATCTCGGCGTCTAGTCTAGTTAGACTATTTTTAAAGATAGATAGATTTAGTTAGAAGGAGGACGGTCTCATCAGGCAACTCTGTAATGTTGCTTTACTACTTCTGCGTGCGTCCCATTGTACAGGCAGGGGGAGGGTCTTCAGAAAGACTCTGCCTCTATCCGTGCTCTACGAATTTTATCAGGATAAACTACATTTCAATTATTTTTAAACCTTGGTGACAGCTCCACAACCGCTGCGTGGCGAACAACGCAGGCGGGACATGTTCGCTAGGCCGTCATGCTCGTCACATCCTGCCACCGACTTCCATCCGTCCGCTCGTGCTTGACCGACAAAGGTCACTCCCCCACCGTCCGCACAATGATCAGGTGAGACCATTAACTTATAAAATGAAATAAACATACAAAGCAGAACAAAATCTTCAAAAATAGTGGGTCAGAATGCATTAGCGATTAATTTTTCATTAATGATGATAGAAGCGATAAGGGTTTCGTACGAAAAAGATCTTACTGGTGTGAGCATTAAGTGTGAAATTAGTACACAGAACTACAAACTTTGTTAAAACTTTATGAAAACTATCGCAAGATTTGTTTCTACGATACTCTTGTGGCGTCATTTTGTTTGGCTGATTGGGTATCCAGTTCTTTAATTCTATATTTATGAGTGAGACACATTTTTGACTCATCATTCTCATGTCGCCTCTACATTCTCGTTCGAGAGCTTTGGACAAGAGGCATTTGCCTGAGTGCAACCATGGTTTGTCATTATTGGATTCTACGACGAAACGATAAGATTGTATAGGCACTAACAAGGAATAATATACCTATCTAAAAATTCCGTTTTTTCAGCCAACCCTCCCTACCTCCATATCCCTGCCCATCTCTATCTCAGCTCCCCCAGAAGAAAAGAAAGAGGAGAAGAAGGAACACCGAGCTCCCCCCATTTCCTTCCAGATAACCCCTCCCGACGGCAGCTGCCCGCTTCTGGTGTTCATCAACCCCAAGTCCGGAGGTCGCCAGGGGTCAAGGGTGTTGAGGAAACTCCAGTACATCCTGAACCCGAGACAGGTCCATGATATTGCTAAGGGTGGACCGATGCAAGGTGAGTTTCTATAGAACTTGAATAGGTTACCTTCCTGACCTTACAATTTATTTCATTGACCAGTTATCTGTGCAAGTGAGCCTTAGGGATTAATAAGACAAATTGAACAGCCATAATTTCTGTTTCACAGGTCTACAGATGTTCAAAGATGCGAAGAACTACCGTGTGATATGCTGCGGTGGCGATGGCACCGTAGGCTGGGTGCTGGAAACCATGGGTAAGGATCATTTCTAAGTTAATTCTTTTATACCTGAAAGACATCTCATAGGGACCTAGTTCATTCATGTTTGAAAGATATATCTGTATACATTTCGGCCCATGGAGATCTTTTGCGTAATTGCCCCCTACCGTACTACTCAAGAGCTTGCTCGACCGTTTCCATGTGACGGATGATGAAGCTCAGGGGTAGTGCTCTGGATTCCTTTGGCTTCAGGTATTCTGCACCAAAGGTCTTCATTCTTTGTCTGGCAAAAGTGTGAGATTCACACATTAAACACTTCATAGTCTCATCTTCTTCGCCACACATCCTGCACTCAGTGTTGTCTGTGAGTCCCATCTTGGCCAATACACCTCTGAACTCATAGTGACCTTTAAACGCCCGTGTAAATATTTGGAGCTGTCTCCTGCTAAGTTTCAAGCACAATGCACTTTTGAACGTCGAATTAACAATAAATGGCAAACTCGGCGGGACACATCTTTTCATAACATTACGTCATAAATCTAACTTGAATTAATTCAGGGCATGCCCACCAAGAAACATTTTAAAATAAATTTATAGACTAAAAATACAGGACAAAGTACATACGACTTCGGTCTATTTACAGCACGAGTGAATAAGTTTATTACTGAACCGATGAGCTCCATCTAGACTCTGTCTTCACTTTCCATCAGTTGAGACTAGAGTCAATCGCTGGTTAGTTTATAATAAAAAGAATCAAAAAGATAGGTAGTTACTACTTACTTTTCAGTAAGTATGTGTCTTTGAGTTACTATACAAGTCATTAAATACGCTTATGCTATGTATAGTCATTAAATGCAAGATCTCTGCTTATATTAATTTTAAGTTTATTTCAGATAAAGTGCAGATGGATACACAGCCAGCAGTGGGGGTGATACCACTTGGTACTGGGAACGATCTGGCTCGCTGCCTGAGGTGGGGAGGCGGGTAAGTCATAGATAAATAAATAATAAATAAATTTCTCTTACCGGGCCACGAACGCTCTTTGTGTATCCAGCCTTCCGAGCCTAGCGAGCATGTTCAGACTGTTCAGAGCTGGACTGAGTGCTTACACTTTTAAAAAAAGGTTTGATAAATGAAACCGCTCGTTTGTCTGCCTGTAACTTGCGCAATGTGACTAACATAACTAGGGCAATATCTTACCAAAACCACCTAATTTAACGGTCTCCTAGCCTAGTTCGTAGTGACCCTGCCTACGAAGCAGGTGGTCCCGGGTTCAAATCCTGGTCAGGGCAGTTATTTGTGTGTTTATCACGAATATTTGTTCCTGAGTTATGGATGTTTTCTATGTGTTCAAGTTAAAGTATTTATTGTATCTATTTATACCTATATCGTCGTCGCCTTACTAGGCTACTGCCACAACACAAGCTTTATTGAGCTTACCGTGTGACTAGGTCCATTTGTGTAAAATTGTCCCATAATATTTATTTATTTATTTAATTAACCAGATTTTCTTATAAACAAACCAAATTGTTAAAACAAACGAACTTTATTAATGCATTATCAAATTATGGTTGTCGATGAACTAACTCAAACTAAGCGAAGTAGTTTGGTTAAATATTTTCTCACCTCACTAGCTCGAAAAGCGCTCTTTTATCTTTTATAATTAGCGGGGAAAACGCATTTTATCCACTAATGGGGAAAGTAATTTGACCTTGCGGTAATTCCTGTGACTCACAAAACATCCAGTATAAGTGAGACCTGTACGACCGTAGTAAATATGCGCAATAAGAAGTCGCATCTTGAAATTGGTCAAGTCTCATCCCGCACTTGTTAAGCTAAATTGGCAATATCTAAGTCCCAGGAGTATCTCTAAGACACTTGAGTCTTGAATGGTTTCTTCAAGTTAATACATTTGGATATGATTGGTAATTGTATGTAGTATTTCCGTCGCGATCCCAGAAGATCCCAGTCTTTTAAATTTTGGAGTTTTTGGCTTACTCGGGTAATAACTTTGCCACCTTCCATAATAAATAACTATTTTCAATTATAGTGTCTTCGCTAGTCGCCTAGCAACTTTCTTATGATCCGTTGTCCGGTCGTTACCGAATGTTCCTCTAGATGAAATGCTAGACTAGAACCTAGAGGCGCTAAAGGCGCCTTTTAACCACGAGGTAGCAATGTTTATTAACTTTGTAATCATTGTAGTTTCCGCGCAGGTATGAAGGCGAGTCCATTCACAAGATATTGGACAAGATCGCCCGAGCCAGTACCGTGATGATGGACCGGTGGCAGATTGACGTGGAAAACACCAGTGAAGAGGTATTACATCCTGATTTTGTAATTAATAGACATTTGGATAATTCGGATTCAACCCTAAAAAGACTGGGGTATATATATATAGATGTACTAGTTGCGCGCTGAAATATTCTTAAAATGTAAAACAGTCCTGTTTTACATTTTAAGAATATTAAATTTAACAGTCCTGTTTTACATTTTAAGAATTTTAAATTTAATTTCCATTAAAAAATTTACCTAAGCATATTTGTCATTTTTTAAACTTGCCGTCCGCATAAGTATCGTACCTACTACGTGAACCGACAAATATCGAAACCGAAACCTTCCTTACCGATATGGACATTACTCAACCTGGGAGTATACCACGAAAATCGAACGCTTGCGGATTTGTATCTCCATCTCTGTCACACTTGCATATTGGAGTGACAAAGAGGTTTTAAATAACCATTTTGGCAATACCAAAATTGAAATGTGTCTCATCGCCTTTCTCTTGCCTGGATCTTAAGATTTCTCCTGTTTTCCATAAAATACATCAGTACACACACACCTTACCCTACCGCATCAACCTGGCTCTTAAGTAGACAGATACAGGAATGTTATGTACTTAATATGTGTTAAATCTCTTCAGTTATAACGTTTAATTTTCCAGCAACGGGAACCATCAGAGCAGGTAGAAATGCCGAGTTCTGCTCCTCACCCGACCTCCGTGCCCTATAACATCATAAATAACTACTTCTCAATCGGCGTTGTGAGTACATTCATATTAAATTAACTCTTATTAACTAAATTCTCTGTAACAGTAGAAAAAGTGAACTGAAGGCCTAGTATAAAAATTGTACGACATTAACTCCTCGACCGCGTTAGCGTAGAGTTCAAATTATGTTTGCCGTTTATTTAAATCATCCGGCAACTTTCATATTTTGACCCCTCGATACGCTAACGCGGTCGAGGAGTTGATGTCGTACAACTTTTATACTAGGCCTTCTGTGTCGCTTAACTTCAAACTCGGGTAAATTCGAACTCAGCAAATAACTACCTTATTACGTTTTCTTAATACCAAAATTGCATAATCTGACAGATGGTTTGATGTTAAGCGACTCAACACTACTTGTATATCCCTCTTTTCATAGTTATGCTGGCGAAAGAACTTACTTTGGGTATGCGAATTACGAAGGCGAAAGGCGGTTAGGTTAGAATCGTGACCTCACAAAAAGTGTCGAATCGCTGCTAGAAAAATAGGTTAAAACGATGTTAGGGAAAACAATATTAGTACAAATGATCATTATGTCAAACAGTATTAGGGAAAATAAAATTAGGATAAACAACTTTAGGGATCCCGATATAGATCCCTGTTGATCGTCCCAAGTATCTAAAGAACGACGTCAAGTTGGACCGCCGCAAGCTACGCTACAGGCAACAAATTGGCGGGCAGCAGCGTAATATTCTGACCGGTGGCGACAACATTTGTTGGAGACCAAGAATCGCTTTGGATTTGGGTCCCAGTACGTATGTAATACTTATGTTTGTATTGTTTTTATATTTCAGGATGCTGCGATCTGTGTGAAGTTCCACACGGAACGGGAACGCAACCCGGACAAGTTCAGCTCCCGGATGAAAAACAAGCTGTGGTACTTCGAGTTCGCCACCTCGGAGCAGTTCGCGGCAAGCTGCAAGAATTTACACGAGCACATCGATATTGTGGTCAGCTTACATACAGTCAAGTGTAAAAATATAGGTGGACACATCTTACTCAAAAATATGTCCGATAGCATTTTATTCCATTGTAATAAGAGCGTAGTACCATATTTATGAGACGATTTTGTCGATACGTATTTTCGCACTTGACTGTACATTATTATAATATTTAACGGTCTCCTAGCCTAGTCGGTAGGTACCCTGCCTACGAAGCAGCAATCCTGGGCATTTATTTGTGTGTTTATCACGAATATTTGTTCCTGGGTTATGGGTGTTTTCTATGTATTTAAGGACTTATATTTATCTATCGATTATATATATCGTCGTCTAGCCCCCACAACACAAGCCTTATTGAGCTTACCGTGTAACTAGGTCGATTTGTGGAAGATTGTCTCACAATATATTTATTTATTCATCTTCTTAAAAAGTACGTAACCAAACGGGCTAAATTAAATTTTTGTTACCTCAGTACAACGAAAAATGGAAATGGCCAGTTGCGTAACGCATCCTTATATATTATAAAATACCTAGATCTTTATATGTACTCCGTTTCAAATATTTTAACTTGGATAAACCAACAAAATATCTCTGAATAAATAATAGTCTAGAAAAATAATAAAAAAACTCGCCATTTTCAAGCAGTATTTGATACCTTTCCACAGTGCGATGGATCATCACTAGAGCTAAGCAAGGGTCCAGCTCTCCAGGGAGTGGCGTTGCTGAACATCCCCTACGCCCACGGGGGCTCCAACCTGTGGGGGGCTAGCGGGGTCCACCGGAAGGGGCGCTTCCCCAACGCACAACAAGGTTAGTTTGCCAAGACCCACTGCTGGGCACAGGCCTGCTCTCATATTAGTGCCACTTGCACTGGCCGGAATGAGCCAAATAGCCTAGAGTTAAGCATTTTTTTTATGTAATTTGACAGCTAACTTCGGGTTAGTTGACTAACCCTGGGTGGCGCAAAAGGCCCTTACTGTGTGACGGGTCCTAACAAAAGCTGGCCAAAGATTGCCGTGGGTCATCAGTAGAGTTGAGTAGGGGTACGGCTCTCCAAGGAGTGGCGTTGCTGAACATCCGCTACGCCCACGGGAGCTCCAACCTGTGGGGAGCAACGAGGAGTATGATGCTAATAAAAGCGATTAATCCTGTGTTTCATTTCATAGTTCGATATGTTACTGGCATAAAATAGATTCTACTGGAGCTGCAGGCAGTGACATAGGGTGGTCTCTAGCCTTGAGGGTGACCGTAAGTGTGATGTGTGCGATACATTTGACAAGTAAAATTTGTCAGACAGTTGTTTGACGCGAATATGTCAGAAAGCGGACTAAAAATCTCTCTCTATTTACAGATATCGGTGATAAACTAATAGAAGTCATCGGCTTAGAAAACTGTCTTCACATGGGGCAGGTTAGAACAGGTAAGGGTTACATTTTAGAAAAAAGGTTTGCTTTCATAATATATAACTACAAGACGGATAATGCCTTTTTCCGGATTTTGTACCTATTACCTCATTATTTAGAAGTATGGACTGGGACAACCTGGGTATCAATATCTATGGAACAAGACTTAACCTGAGATTCGCTACCGACCTGGTCCTCCTAGTAGATAACGCAATAAATCTGGAACAAATGCTAAGATAATTAGGTATAAAGAGCAAAGAATAAGTGGGATTAACAATGAACTAAACAAAAACAAAACTAACGACAAACCAAACACCTACCAACATAGAAATCGATGGAGAAGTTATGGAACATACTAATTCCTATCTTTACTCACTATTGCGAGGAAAATACAGACTAAATACGATTATAAATCTTATCCACATGTAAGTTACCTTGAAGAAACCATAAAAAATCAATTTCAAAATTTGTCATAGAGTAGGTACGCACCTGGTACTTAGATATTGCTAACAGCTTGCCAAGTGCGGGATAAGACATGATCACATGACCAATTTAAGGTGTGACCTCCGATTGCGCATATTTACTATGGGCATATAGGACTCACTTATACTGGACTGGTGGTAAGTTATAGGAATTAGATTACTTTGCCCAACATGTGGATAAAATGCGTTTTTCCACGCTAGTTTTAAAGGACAAAACAGCGCTTTCCGAGCTAGTGAGGGGAAAATAAATAAACCTCAGTGTGTTACGCCAGTATCGGTGCCAGGAATTAGTTGTACTTAACCGTAGGCGTTACTGACTGTTTAGTGAGTGCAAATTATCATTTCCACAGGTCTCCGAGCCTCCGGCCGTCGCCTGGCCCAATGCAGCTCCATAGAGATGACCACCAAGAAGACCTTCCCCATGCAAATTGACGGAGAACCCTGGATGCAACCTCCTTGCAAGGTACATACACCACATAATTAACCTCTAATTACGTACTTGACGTAGGGTAGTTTATGAATGAATTCATTCATAAATTGCCCATGCACTTGAACGCGTGTGTACATGTTTACAAAATATTAGGAGGCCCCTGTACAAGAACGGCACTCACACGCTCTCTCACTAACAGTGACATGTGACATTACTTTCGGTCCATTCACCCATGCCATCTCGTGAATCGACCTTCCCAGCTACAGTCTTGGAGGACTATTTATTGTTAATATGACCGTCCATATACTTATAATTATTGTGTTTATTTCAGATCACCATAACCCACAAGAACCAAGTACCAATGCTCATGGGGCCAGCACCAGAGAAGGGGAGGGGTTTCTTCAAGCTCTTCACCCATTGTTAACCGTCTCTTTCACTCATTCCAAGTTAGATATAAAAGAACGAGACGAACATATATTTGGTTGTCTTTTTAGATTAGCGGTGCTACGGCACTTTTTTTGTAAAATGAAAGCTGAATGCCAAGGATTTGATCATATAGATCTTGAAACTCGTATCGGGTTAAAAATTATTCCAATTTCGTTTCTGAGTGTAATTAGTTATAGGTAAAAAATAGTATATTTATGTGCTTAGAATGCTTGCTTATGGTCCAAATTAACCCGTCATTCGCCCACCGTCCTGTAAAGAGATTTATGACAAGTCAGGAGTTGACCCTCTCTGTCACACATATAAAATTACAAGAGCAACAGAGATGCAATGGACTTCCCGTTGATACTCAAGAAGAATTGATAGCGTATTGTGCAGTGAACTAACGAAAAATGTGCACTGTGCAGCTAATGAAGAATTACTCTTGAGACGCGTCTTACCTTCTTGTTTTATCATCACCACCGGGTGAAGTTCCGAGGTGAAGCGACCTCGTGCCCTGAGTAAAGAAGCTACCTCCTTACTAAGGTCCTCACTGTACAAGGTTGCTCTAAGAGAAAATTTTTTAACTCACTGTACATTGCCACATGGGCGGCAATATACTTTGACAGTGGCGAAATCGTCCCACTGGACAGAGCCATTTAATAAAATAAAAAAAACTGAACTGAACAGAGAGGTAGGTAATACTTCGTTCGCAGAGTAGACACTCAATATCCAACAGTAGTCTGCAATCTTTCAGGTGCATGTCACGAAAATGTCCCTTACGAAATACTTTTACCTTGTATGCCGTCAATCATTCGCATTCTCTCACTCATCATCTTAACCCTGTGAAAACGAGTGCTGTAAAGGGCTCGAAACGTAGGGTCATGGTGTTATTAAACGCGATTAATCTGTTCTAAAGTGTTTAATTTCAATGAATAACAATCGCGGTAACAGAAGAAATATTACTTAATATTTTTTTCCTCTATAGTACTGCTTTTTCAATTACTGGATATCCTCTTTTAAGTGACCCTGCTACTGGAGAAGACCGGCTAAACTCTACAGCTTTGGAGTCGGAAATCCTACAACTTAGATATTGGCGGAATCATCGATTACATCGATGGAGCCATATTGACCAAAAATTTAATTAAATTGAACGTTCCACTAACGCCCTTGGCGACGAAAGCCCCATTGGACGGAGTGGTAGACAAACCATACCAAGTTGCAACCCACAAAACCTGCTAGTGATATTCAGGCAGTTCTATATTCAAGAATTCCCTGTCAAAAATCAAGAATTTCTGGTTATGAGGATATTTATGACATCTACTTTGTGGCTGGATAGTAACTGGACCTAGCTTAGTAAAACGAACTGGACGCTTGACGGGTTAAAAGTAATTTAATTACTCATATTTAATTTCTTTAAAAATAAAAAATGCTCTCAATTTATAAAACTGACCAACTTTGCCCGGATGGGTAACTTTGCCCACTCAAAAATGACTAGTGTTTTTTGCCCATCTATTACGTGGTATACAATTTCTCTTGAGGTAAGAACGTATTAAGCTTAAAACTTTGAGCTTGCCTTTGGATTTGTATGCTGCACGACCACAGTTTAGAAACATACCTACTTTACATACTATGCATTGTCCAAATATATTTTCTGATGCGTAAACTTGGACATTTTATATTGAAATATCTCATGCTGAGCTGTCAGTAAGAATTTTATTGTGGTGGATGTAAAAAAATCTTTGAACTCTTGACTTCTCTTAACTTTACATTTTCCAAATGCATTTTAAAATAAACGTGGTCCAAAATACAGCCAACAAATTTAAAAAAGTCTGTAAAATATTAAAATATAAATTTAAGCTTTTTACACCTAAAAACTTGGCGTCCATTAAAATAGGATTTTACTTGGACTTTTATGAATTTTAAATATATTATTTAGTTGCCTCACACACACTAAAAATGTTTAACAAAACATAGAACGATATTCTACGTATTACTTTAAATAAGATGATATGATAGTAAGTGTAACGCATAATATAGTAGTTTGCTGCCATTTTTAATCGACATTTAAACGAAATTATTGATTAAATCATGTTTTAATATTTTAGCCATAGAAATATTAAATAATTTACATTAAGGAAGTACATTACCTATATGTCATTTAAAATACTGCACATTTTTTTTGTAATTGTTAAATGTTTTGTAATATAGCGTTTTCAGCTGTCAATGTATTACATTAATATATCTTGTGCTAATTAAATAGTTCTTCGTTATAAATAATAATAATAGAAATACATTATATTAAAATGTAATTTAAAACAATATCCGCTATAATTACAAAGCAAAACAGCGTAAAGTATCAATGTGTACCTTTTTAGAAATTTTTGAAATTAAATATTCGATTTATTGATCTACGGTTTTATTATTAAAGGAAAATATCAAAAGCGTGCCAATCCGTGGAAACGTCCTTTATTCCTACGCTAGCTGTATATAATATTTATTTAGGATTTTTATGATCCATTTATAGAAATGATACCTTTAGAAATAGTTATTTATCTAGATATTGTAAACTACTTCTAAGATTATTTCCTTTATTCTAATAAATTATGGTAGGTACATACAAATAATATAATTATAAAGAACGAATATAATTATTTAACTTAAATGTTTCGGGGATTAAACGGTAAAAAGGAATGAGAAAAAAATTATTGGAGCAAAGAAAATAAAAAGTGACTGTAAGTTTACTATAAATTATTGTTAATTATTGCCGTCAATGTTGAAATGTTTTTATGCTTATTTTTATTAATAATTTGTAAAAATAGTTAAAATATTATTGAAAGACTATGTGATTCTCGTAATAGGTTGTTAAACAACATAATATATTATGTACGTGGAATTCAAAAACTAATTGAAAAGATACAAAAATATTTGTTGTCGACTGTTTCTAGTTATAACTATTATTATCATTAAAATTATTTACAAGTCTAACAGAGTCGTATAACATTGACATGTGCTTTCTTATTTTCTTTAAAAAACACTATAAGGTACTGAGACTGAGACACAACGCGTTTTCTAAATTTCAATATTTTTTAAAGTCAATATTTTTTGGAATGGATCTAAGGGTGTAAAAAAGTTTTTGTAAGCGCTTAGGCGAGAAGTTTAGTTAAGTAATAGATTTGTTGTATTTATTTCTTATGGCCATCTTTAAAAAAAAAAATACACGAAATTAAAGACATGACAATATTACACGATTCGAAATGGCAAATACTATGTACTTATAGTTTAATGAATGTTGTTACGTTATCTACTTGTACTTTACATGTTATATATGGGGTAATGTGAAAACTTTCATCTTTGCCCTTCTTATAATAAAATTATTGATAGATAAATCAAGCGAAGTGAGCTTTATCAGAAAAATTTGGAGTTATATTTTAACTGTTTTCCTAAACAATGAGAATTGTATCTCAGACGAACTAATTGACGATACATTAGACATTAAACGCAGGCAATATGGGCAAAGTAAAAAGATTTCGGATTATCATGAAATTTTAGGAAAATGTATGAAATATCGAATTAACTATTCAATTAAGTAATTATGCTTGCGCATAGTTCAATTAGTTACCAGCTTTGTTAAATATTTAATTATATAATTTAAACAATCGTGAGTCATAGTGACATTAAATTAGAACGCATCATTGCATTGAATTTAGTTATTTAAATATTCAGGGCGATACAGTGGAATTACAGTTATAACCTGAACCGAAATGATGATGATCTGGTAACAAATATGAGATTTAAATTATTTTACCCTGTTGTGTTTTATGTTTCTGCATTTTGTCTGGAAGTAATTTTAATGTGATAGATTTTATAAGTTGAACGTTAAAAAAAAGATACATTTACTCAAGTTATAACCTCTCGTTAAGTTGTAACTTTCTTATGTCACGTTCATATTTATTCAGTTATTTGAATATCTTGTTGGAATCAGTAAGATCTGTAAAGAAATTTTAATAGCCACCCAATGAAGCATTTGTCAATAATATTATTAATATTACCTTACAGTATTTTTCTCTATTCTTATCAATTTTGTCTTCTAAGCTTGAACACCACCAAAGCTTATAATATTTAAATTTGAAATAAATCGCTATTAATACCATTTAAATATAGGGATCGAGTGCGCAAGTCTGACTCGTACTTGACCGGGTTTTCACGATATGGTTCACACAACACATAACTACTTTCTTTGATTCACAATCAAACAGGAATTATAAATACTGTTTTCTTGACTTAACTCTATTAATCAAATAACATTTATCCTGACAAAACTTTATTAAAAATAAAATTTAATTTAACATTATCAATTAATCTGCATACTAAGATGTCAGACAACCTTACTCCAGATGTTGTTTTTATTCTTACAAAGTTGCAGATGAAAAGTTAAAGCGTGTGTAAAGTTGTCTGAACCAGATTATACGATTTGAGATTATTATTTTAATAATTTGCAGTTAGCTGTAGATAGTTATTTCTGTTTATTATAGATGTTTTTGAAATGGGTATCTTAGCGTTTGCGGGATACCAATCTGTGGCAGCTTTAATAGTGTTAAGGAGTATAAATTATTATATTACATTATTAAATATTGTAACGAATTATATGTGCATTTTAAACTTTGCTATGCGTTTGATTTTCTTTTATTTTACATTTTATAAGAACCTAGAAGTTGTAAAGTTATACAGAATTATAGATTATTTTATTACAAACACACAACCTTTACAATTAATCGATGTTCAATTTACAGGCACTACCCTTACACGCGGCGTCTTCCCATTCTATACAAGGCCAGAAGGCAGGGGTGTAAAACTAATCACGTATAGATGAGACATCTATACAAGACTAGTATGCATATACTAGCGTATACTTCGTAGTGACCTAAGTAACTAGCTTGTTCCATAATATACAGTGAAAAATTGTGTATAGTTCGGCATAAGTGTGCCAAACATTATAGATTCCAAAGTATATGCGAGCAGTTGCATGCTTGCCATTTTCATTTATTGCCTAATAATTCATATTTGTGACTCTACTCTAAACATTGCATCATCTTTCGAGTTAGTGCACTACTGGTAATTTTCACTAATTCAGCATTTTTGTTTATTCGGCAGTTTTCCTAATAAGTTAATGCCATCAAAATTTGTAATACGTCAAAATTCTTGTTCGCCATTTTCTTTAGTCACTTTCACTACGTGGATCATGTATAGTCGCGGTGGATATTTAGATTATGTATGAACCTGGTATTTTTATGCGAATGACATTAACACGTTGGCTGCCCACGATACTTCACATAAGTAGTGCTGCCACGCCCCATACAAATCTAGTGATCCCACTGGTGATGTTCACAGCATTTCCCTATTACTGAGGTGCCATGAGCATCACAGGTGGGATCACGTAATCTTCTCTGTTGGTTTGCGGATAGTTTTTGGGGTCAGAGTCAAACTTTGAATGCTATTTTAAATGATTTATGATTAGATTACATGTCAGAGGTTTTATATCAACTAGACAAAAACAAACTCCTTGGATGTGACTGGAAAAACTTGGCAGGCCCACTTACATGATGGTATAAAGTAATGATGCTCTACCAATTTAAGGAGCCCCTCAGAAGCTAGGTATTTAAAATTTCGAAATGAGCTTGTGATCCCACCGGTGATCCTCATGGCCACACAGAGAAGATTACGTGATCCCACCGATGATGCTCATGCCAACGTGTTAATATGATATTGTCGAATATTTAGGGCCAATATCCAATTGTTGAAGATCCACACACCTTACTTTTCGTTGTTCTGCCTTAAATTTGAAAGAGCCCCGCTCGCGGGGTTCCTATTTCTGGGTAGTTTGCCCTTCGGGCATCTGAAGATGCCTAACTAACCTAACCTATCTAAGCCTGGGGCAGTATTTCGATTCTGGTTCGCTACAGCCAAATGCCAATCGTCGTAATAGATAAGGTTCAAAAAATAAATTATAAAAAGATATAATTTCAACATGACTAAATGTAATAAAGATGTTTACACAGTATCCGCCGATATCCAAAATAAATTTCCACTTTTTCTAGTCGTGTGTACAGTATGCAGGGGGGCTGCATTCAAACTTTCTATGCAGGAGGGGGTCACTTAACTCTGCAGCTAACTACTCATAAAACGTATTTTTTACATATTTTTAATAACCTTTTTTAATCATAATTCTTTTTTAAGCTTAATATAAAATTTGCGTATGCATTGTCATCACAGATTTAATAAGTTATACGCTACCAGTTTCCTATGGCTGCGGTTTGACCTTATACCTATGGATTGGAAAGACGCTTACACGCCCTAAGAACACATAAACATATGTTTTTCGACTGTTACAACGTTCAAAATCGTGGTATTATTTTGCGGAACTGCTTGTTGAGTCGTATAGTTAAGACGTTGTCATTTTCACCGTCTGTCTTTTTTTATTCTGATATTGGTGGACAAAGTTACCTTCATGGGTCAAAGTAGCGACAATGTAAGACGCCTTCAGGCATCGTTGAAAGTGTTAAAATGCCCTAGTAAATTTAAAGTGTTAATAAATTACTCTTGTTATTTACGATTAACATTTCAAACTACATAATCATGTTCTATATAACTGTCTTGAGTGTTAAATAATGGTCTATGTGCGGTACAGTCGACATTTTTGCATACAATTATTACCCATTTTGAGACTGATTTGTTGCGTCTAAGCAATTATAGGTGTACATGTTATTACTATTTATGTTGTTATTAGCTTAAATAAGTTAGAAGATATTTGCATGTTCCTGATATACAATGTTGCTGCAAAGACAAAGGGAAAAGGGCCCTAAAAAGTACGGCATAGAGGAAAAATTCGCCGTTTCTGGGAAAACACAAGCTTGCGACCCCGAGTTACACGTCCATATCCTTCATATTAGTAGAAACATTTCGTTGTACAAAAACAAAGAAAAATAAAAACTGGATTTAATAATAAATAGAGTCAAATCAAGCTAAGTTTGCATCAATTTTGATGAAACCCCGAGCATAACCCTCTCCACAACTTGTTGAGTGACTCTGAGTCTATTTATGAGACCAATGGTGAAGCACCACGTCTCGGATCCATTATGTCATCACTGGTTACACACACTGGTTGAAAACCTTGGTTTTAAGGCACTGAGGTATTTTGGATGAAAAGACGTTGCGTAATTTCCCGAACGCTGCCTATCCAAGTTGGATTCGGCGACTGACCTCTTTCTCGAAGTTAGACCTACCTAGTTGGACGGTTTGTCCGTCAACAACTTCAAGAGCCGAGTTCCCAAGCATTACGGGGGTAGGCACGACATGGACATTCGACATGACTTTCGTCTTGTCCATGTTCATTTTAAGACCTACCCGTTGGGAGACTCGATTGAGGCCTTCGAGCATTTTGATGTGTTCCTCCGTCGACTTTGCCATGACCACGATGTCGACGGCAAACCGAAGATGAGTGTTTATATGTTGATGGTGATGCCCAGTCCTTTCCAATGTAAGAGCTTGAAAGCGTCTTCCAAAGCGGCCGTGAACAGTTTCAGAACTATTATCCCTGTCTCACGCCTCTTTTTAAGGGAATCTCCTTTGATCTCTGCTCCTGTACTCGGACTGACACAGTGGCCTTACTGTACAAACACTTCAACACTTCGACGTACCGATGGTCAATTCGGCATCGCTGAAGACACTCAAGCACCGCCTATGTTTCGACCGAATCAAAGGATTACTCATAGTCCACAAACGGTAGACGTAGCGGCAAGTTGTACTCCTCGGTCTTCTGTATAACTTGTCGCAGCGTATGTATGTGGTCTATGGTATGGTATGTGGTGGTATGGTATGGGCCTTTTCGGAACCCGGTTTGTTCGGGGGGCTGGAAGTCATGAAACTTGCGTTCGAGACGATTCGTAATGATCCTGGAAAGCAGCTTAAATATACACATAGCTCAAAAGCGAGATGGGTATGTAGTTCTTCAATAGGGTATTATCACCTTTTTTTAAGAACAGCACCACTACACTAGTCTTCGGTATAGTGTCGGGTCAGTTTGGCTCTCTGGTCTCCAACCGCCCTGGAAACAGGCTAAGTGACCGAATCATAGAGCTGTCCATAGAATTTCTCAACTTCCTCTAAAACTTCTGGTCTAGACGACGCTACGCTGCCATCATCCCTCATCAGCTTCGTCATCTGGCTTTGCCCAATAGACACCTCTCTTGCAAACACTTTGGAACCTTTGTTCTGTTCAGTCGTATTCTTAATGCGAGCAGTATTAACGGTACGCATATATGATGATATCATCCTAACCCTATGAAAACGGTGTTAATAAACGCGATTAATCCGTTCTAAAGCATTTAATTCCAATGAATAACAATCGCTGTAACAGAAGACAATATCACACTATAAGGGTTCTTTTCTACCATTTTGGTACGGAATCCTAAAACCACAAAGTACCTGTCATTGTCAGTAAATTTATTAGTTATTTGTTTTTGTAAGGTCTAGAGATTAACTGAGTTTTTCTACCAATGTATGTCAAGATGTCAATAAGTGTAGGTGTCACGTTGCATGCTGTTCGTTATAATGACAGATAATGCAAACCGCATTCCTGGGTATGCAAATAGTTTATACTACGATTATCTAGGTAGGACTAGTATGGGATTCTTCTAGAAATATAATGTATAGGTAGTTCTGTGTTTCTGTTGGTGAGTAAGGTCGCCAGAGCTCCAAGAGGATTCACTGTGTTGACAGCTGGGGACCCACGGAGCAAAGCTTGCCCCTTTAGCTGTCAACACAGCCAATCCTCCTTTTTCTAAAGGGTTGGCAACGCGCATGTAACACCCCTGGAGTTGCAGGCATCCATAGGCTACAGTGACCGCTTACCATCAGGTAGGCCGTGTGCTTTTTTGAAACCGTCGTGTATTACAAAAAATGTATGGGATGCCAGACATCTATGGACTTAAAGTACCTACTTAAAAATGTGTACCTAAAGATGGTGCTAATTTGGTTATTAGGTGTACGGATGTCATCCGCACACTTGGCACCCTGTGCGCCGTGTCGATGGCGAGCGGTACAGTGGTGCTTTAAAAGTACATTTACTTAATCGTTTTTCGACCGAAAGACTTCAAAAATTTTGGCATAAGAAACTACTGACAACGGAAATTCCCAATAAACCCTACTACCCACACTACCGCCCTAGCCTCATCAATATTTCCAACAGTTCTCCATAGTAACGATAACCTTAATTAACTATAACAATAGCAAGGAAAAGAGCATAAATATAGTGGTACTTACTTAAATTAAGTAGCAATAGTATAGTACTATTGTATTATAATCGCTCTCATATAGGCCAAGAGTATGTACTAGTTTTTGCCCTAAAATATGTATATTTTCAGTCCTCCGGCCGGTAAGCGCCACTTTACGCAAAACTAAATTGCCGCCTGCCGACTCCGTCGGGCTGAAAAATAGTATACAAACCTCGGCCGTTAAATGGGAAAGCCTCGGATCGCATGTTAGTCGACAATTACATGGGATCCGAGGCATTTCCCACTAAAACGGCCTTGGTATGTAATCTACTATTTAGTAATAAGTACCAGCTGGGGCCTTACTACGATCGCCTGACACAATTCAGTTTAGGTCCTTAACTGTGCTCAGGGGCCTTACCATGACGTATTAACGCAACTCAGTTTACGACCTAAACTGAGTAGGTTCCATACAACTGAGCACAGTTAAGAACCTGGCAGCGATTTTGTCCTAAAATAAAAATTTGTCTCTAAATCGAAAGCGTAAATCACCGCAACAAAATCCATTTTCTATTTCAATACAACTAAACGAAAATGGACGTAGCTTTTACCTACGACTATTGCGAACAATATGTTACCAAAAGCCAATATAAATAAATTAAATTTACCCCTCAAAATCCGAAGGAAATTTAGTATTTAACCTTAGTACTTTGCCATATAAAGTCGAATGGGCGTTTATATTTTTTGTTGTAGAAAAACTTTTTTTGCTAAATTATAAATGTTTATGTGTTTTAAATTCAGAATCGCGAGCTCTTTCAATCCTAGTAGGAGAAAAAAGTGTCCCAAGATTTGTTTTCCATTTCGCCACCATTTTTCGCAGATTTGGTAGCACAGTGGAAAGTTTGAAAAATGTATGGAAATTTTAGGACACTTTTTTTCCTACTAATGTTGAAAGAGCTCTAGATTATGGGTAGAAAACAGATAAAAATTTCCAATTTAGCAAAAAATTATTTTTGAAAATAAAAAATAAAATCACCTTAATATGAAACAAAAGTTTTAACTCTTAGCCTACAACGTTTAAGGTAGAGCCGTCCTTGCATTGTTAGCTCTATGCTCTGGGCGTTGGTATGCTTAGCGCCGACAAAAAGTATTTATACATACATTAATAATTAAGATGAGTATATATTTATAATCAAAGGTCAATGAATTGTCCTGTCAGCTCGGCATGTCAAGCAAAATACCTAAAGACATTTATAGTTGCCGATTTCTAAGTCTGAACTTTTGACACATCGAAATACCCGTAGAACGTAAACGCGCAAGACACTTTGGAATTATAAACAAAATCCCATAAAGATATTACAGCTAGTCATGTACATAAACACAATCTTTCACTTTTCATAAACATAATGTGATGAATGTTACATTTTTTCATACATTAGTTATTGAATATTTTACGATAACAATTTAGCACGCCAACAGTTACGGTCTACGTCGTTTTTTTTTTTAAATTTAGTGTTGTGACCATGTCTGCTGTTCCAATTCATACAACTGTCTGTTAATCGATAAAAATCGATCGTGTTATCAATAGGCAATACAGTAAAAAATCAAAACTAAACGATTAAAACGAAAATAAAACTGAGTACGATGTGGAAAAAAATGTTAATTAAAATAAGACAAATTAATTATGAAGGTTTTTATCTTACATTTTAAGAATTCCACAGTATTGATTTCTGAACGAAACTAAGATGACTTTGGAAAAAATCGTATGACAAATGCGCAGTTTGTCGAAGTTTATCTTATCAAATACAAATCCGTAGTAGTAAAATCGAATCATACAATTCATCGCTAAAATCAATAATCGCTGAATTTGACAAACGATTTGTCTTAGCCTCATCACTAAGTACGTCAATACTCAAGTGTCAAAAGTTCAGACTTAGAAATCGGCAACTATAATTGCATACATACGTATGGAATTAAAGTTTCTTTAAAATATTGTACGGTAAAATGGGCAAAGATTGAATGTCTTTTTGAAGAAGACAGTATTGTGTTGAAAGCCTTGTTAAATTAAAAATATTATTTGAATTTTATAATTTAAACTTTCGTGAGACATACTGATATTAAATTGCAACACATTACGCCTATTGTGATAAAAATACGTGAGTGTTAACCGTTGCAATTTAATATTATTTGAATCTTTCCGTTCTCTAAATTAGAGGACATTGACAAGGAATATATTTTTGTATTCTGTGGGTAAAACTCGGCCAGGCCTATACTAGTCTGTGAATTTTAAACCAGACGTAGTATTGACAGGCTTACCCCTCTGCCGAATGGGTATGACATAGTTTCATACTCATTGTATGGACTGACGTTTATCTAGCATAGCTATTTGTACGTTGTGTACGAATAGCTGTATGTTTGACGTGCCCCTCCCCCGCAAAATATGGCAGATTTTTTGTATCGGAAATAACAGACGTTGCCAGATTATAAAGTCGAAAAATCCAATACATAAAAATAATAAATTAAAATACAATGTTGCTTAAAAAGTAGACTATATAGTCGAAAATAGCACTACATTATAAATTGAAAGAGATGTCATATACTAAAGAAAAAGTGACCAAGGTCCCCGGTGAGCAGGGCTGGGATCGAACCAGCGACCTCCTGCTTTCGCGGCAGACATGCTTCGACATGGCTCGACATGTTTCGGATCTGTTCGTGACCCTTATTCATGCTTGCGACGGTTGCTCTTCCAGAAAACGGGGAGGAAAGATAGCTCAGTATGGTGTGAGAGATGGGCGCGGCGCGTATCATAGGGTCGCGCGTTCGAGTACTAAAACCACCTTTTTTTATAGTCGTAAAGCTAGTTTCGATATCTTAGATTGCCGCGTAGAGCTCCCGTCCGGTGCTCTAAAAGTTATACAGGTACGTTTCTATTTTCAGAAATATTTTGATGACATTGTTTTAATCTTATTATGTTTAATTAAGTAGAGGAATTGCATTGTACTATTGTATGTTTGTATGTTTGAATTGCATGTTAATTTAGATATTCCAACACAATGTATATTGTTTGCTGAATAAATAAAATAAAAAATAAAATAATAGCTCTGAAAGTTTTTGAAAAATGTGCTTAGCCCCTTTGGACGGGAGTTTCGAAAAAATGTAAATAGATTCCGTTCAAGGATGACTCACAGTAGACCGGGCCAATTTCTACAGAAAGTGTCACGTGACCTCCGACGGCTCCGAGCTATCACGTGACGCTTTCTATAGGAATTGACAGATCGGTTACGGCCCGGTCTATTGTCAGTTATCCTTTAACCTTATCACAAAAATTATATTTCGCTCGAATATACAAGTGTGATAGACAGGATACAAATTTTCTTAGTACCTTAGTAGGCCTGAACGAATTCACGAACAACATTGCACATTGCAGTTGCAACATGCAATGCAACTCGACGCCACGCCTTCGCATCGATTACAATGTAATTAGACCGATGTAGAAAAACCGGCCAAGAGCGAGTCGGACTCGGTTCCGCACAAAGGATGCTCCACACGCGGAACTCTCAGTGTGCGGCAATTATACGGGTTTCGGGGTTTTCCTGTACTTTTATTTCTTTTGCCAAATTTTGCTATTCTAGGTCAACGGGAAGTACCTTACATGGTTTCTCGTGACTCTCGTGAGGTTTATTAATGTTTGACCAAAAAAATGTTTCCCAAAATGTCATATCCCAAGAATTTTTCACAAATTATCATTATCCAAAAAATCTAATGCCAAAACAAATTATCGCAATTTTTCAGTTCGCCAAAATTATGGCATGAAATTGTTCCCAAATAATATCAATGTTCAAATTTCATTTAATCAAATATTATTTTGTCAAGAGTATGTTATGCCTAACGAATCCCCGTTAGGCATAACATACTCTTCTCAAAATACTACATTTTAAGTTGTAGAGTTATTTCGTACAAAGCATATTATAACACAATTGTGTATTTTTTGACGCGCTGCACGCTGTTAGGTCGCGGTTGACCTAACACGCTTCTCTTCGCTTTGCTCGTCGTCGCACCTATCTTGGCTCTGTCACTAGAAAATCTTGTATATATAAAAAAAATGAACATATTAAATAATATTTAAAACGGGTCACTCACGTAATTCGATCGCGCGCGTCGTTCGTGGCGCGTCGTCGATCGGCTGCAGTGGAAAGGTTGCCCTTATACCTGCCGTACATTAAGGGCGTGACGGATAAAATCGGACACTTGTTACGCCGTAGATATTGCATCAAGACGATTTTCCGTCCAAACACTCAGCTGAGACAATGGTTGCGTTCGCCGAAGGACAAGGAGCCCTTAAATGGTCCTGGGGTATATATGATTCCGTGTTCTTGTGGAAAGAATTATATTGGAGAGACCGGCCGGAATATTTCTACGAGACTCACAGAACACATACGTAGTATGAAAAACCGAGATGGCCGTGGTTCTGCGGTAACGGAACACGTATTGGACTCGGATTCGACGCACTATATTAGGTTTGATAGGGTAACCGTGTTGGCTAGAGAAAAATTCGTAGTTCAGCGGAAAATACGGGAGGCTATTGAAATAAGTCGTCATCCGAACTTCAACCGTGATTGTGGTTGGTCAGTGCCTCCCAGTTGGAAAACGGTTTTGGGTACCGCGTCAGTGGACTGTGTGAACGTGCCCTTAGCGAGTGACGTAGTGAGTGTTGTTTGCAACCCGGTTGGCAAAAGCGATGATAATGAGAACGAGGGTAGATCGTCCGCCGTGTCGCCCCCCGCGCCGCTCCCACCGCCAGCTGCAAGTACCAGAGCAGATAGGGCATTAGCCCGCAGTGTACGACTTGCCTCTGTCGCGAGTGGGCGCTCCTGATGACGTTCTTCGTAAAGAACGAAACATGTCGAGCGAAAATCGACTAAATTACGTGAGTGACCCGTTTTAAATATTATTTAATATGTTCGAGTCTCACGAGAGTTTTATAGTTAAAAAAAATGAACCTATCTTTCTGGCAGCCATTCATTTTTGTAGGAGCTCGCAGTTCTAATCTAACCTAACATGCGTTCTAACCTACCAATAACCAATTTTTCTGGAAGCCGTTCGTTTTTGTAGGTCTCAGTTCTCACCTAACGTAATCTACTACTGAGAGTGGCTCGTTTTTGTAGGAGGTCGTAGTTCTAATCTAACCTAAGTTACTTTTCTGGGAGCCGTTCGTTTTTATACGAGGTGAAAAACAAGGGTCTCCCGTTTACTAAGGGGCTTAAGGGCTACTTGCACAATTATTAAACTCTAGAATTATATTTGAAATTCCTATGAAATTATAACGTTTACTTAACACTTTCAGTCTGTGCTATCAAAATCTTATAGACGCCATAGACGGACTCAAGGCACTACACCAATATTATCTTCCGATACACCGAGATTCAATTTCAACAGCTCATCTGTATGCAAAGCTTCGTTTGTTATTGATGATAAACGATATATTGTTCCGATCCGGAACCGTCTTTCCAAAAGAAATGGCAAAAATAATGAAACTTAAATGACAGTGCCCTGTACGGAATGCAAGCATTGCGTTCTTCTGGCTAATGAAGCGCAGGAGTCGAACATTTTACGCAAACCAGGGGGTCTTAAGAATAACTACCGTAAAATGCGCAATTGCCCGCTTGTCTCGATCTCGATTATATCACACATTAATATTTTTTTTTTGTCTACTGGATACATTGTGATCAAGTCCATATTTTGGTATGTATTTCAAACTCAAACTCAAAATGTTTATTTGTGTAAAAGCAGGTAATGATACAGACAAGTGTTCGTTAGGTGAGATATAGTGCTCCACTTTTTGCCATATGAGGCATACAAATATATTCATATTTTTAAACATTCGACCCACTTTTTTGAAGGCGGGTAAAGTTATCTCGATTTCTTGCTAACATTGCCCACGACGATTTCTCATAGAAATATCGCTCGTAAGACGTTGGTCACTAAGGGTCACTTCAAGAGAAGGGGTTAACTTACCGTTCCCTTTACGTGACGCTTTCTATAGAAATTGACAGATCTGTCATGACCCAGCCCGGTCTACCGTGAGCCGTGACATAAGTCGGAAAAACGCTAGGAAGAAATGTGGAGTCATATCAACGTTCGAGTCACTTTTAAGTGATTATAACAACTCGGACTCTCAATTCTACGGTCAAAAAAGTTATAATTAACGGTCAACCCGACCTGTTACGAAATTTTACCTTATTCATACACTGATAAACTTCAAAATGTTAACATAAAAAGAACATGGTAGTTATTACGTTTATGTTCTGAAGAGTTGGTTGACCCACAAACTCCACAAAGTACGGCCTTGACATTAAGTGTATGTATGGATGCGAGCCGGGATGTGGAGCGGCCGGTTGGATGGTGGTATGCAGAAGCTATTAAATAACAAGAAAACATTTAATGAGGCAGACTGTTAATCTAAAATGGAATATTTACCATGCATGTTTGTTTCAGCAACCGTTATTTCGGCACTTTTGCAAGCGCCATGTTCACAGAATAAACTGACGAGATGCGAGTTTTTAGTTGTAATCTACGCACACACCATAGCGATCTACCCTCTTACGGGTTCGCTTATTTTGTGTGTTGTCACTGGAACTTCTGTCGGTACTGGCATGGTAAATATCCCGTTTTGAACTTTAGTTATAATGCAAATGTTAGGTTAAAATCGTATAATATAGCTGTTAATAAATTTAATTTAAAATCATCAACGTCATATAAAATACCTACCTCATTTAGAATACACAAATAAATTAATTTTATGGATACAATAATTTAGCTTTACAAACCTAACAATAGAAATATGTAGTACAAGTGTTTTTTTGTAGAAATGTAATAGGCATTAATACATTACTTTTTATAAGTTACTTATCCTAGATTTAAATATATATTATATTATACTTAAACTCTTTGTTTAACAGGCTTAAAAATATACAAGACAATATACATAAAGAATGTACAAGTCATACTGAATAACTTTTATTATGGGGCCAATGCCAAAATCGCGAAAAAAGGTTTGGTGGTCTCATACATTCCGGCCAGCGGTATGTCACCGATTTGTATGGGACAGCAATTTTTTTTATCGCGGGTATCTGCATTGGCACGCTAGTAAAAAATGGTCAGTATGACTTATACATTTACTAAGTAGAGTTTGAACGATCTTTTTTATTTCAACCTGTATAAAATAAACAATCATAAATAAACACCATTTTATCTCTTCTCCCATTTTTGTGCAGTTGAGTGCTACTATTTAAAATTGCTAAGCAATGTTTTACAAGTTTTCATCAGCTCCACCTATTCAGCATTTTAAGATGAAAGTGAATTGGCAAAAGCATATTAAATGTTAAATATAATTATATAAAATAAATAATAGTATTTAATGTTAATATATCGCAACCTGCCTCCGTTGGTTTCGTCGGTTAAAAAACGGGATTTTTACCAGGTAGGTATGTTTATTTTACTAGCCAATATTTCGCAGCTACCGCAAGCGCCATTGTCAACGGAATAACTGATTGGTCAATTTTGCATAACACCGTTAAACCGCACCTGCAGCATGAAACATTTTGGCATGCAACTCGCTCATCGGATAGTCTAGGAGGCGGACGGCGTTTTTGTTCGTCTTTTTTATCGTTTTTTTGTGCCTTGATGACATTTTAAATTGAAGATAACAGGAATGAGCGTTAATTTAAGTTGAAATCTGGTTTGCATTGAACTTATACTTGTATGAGTTTGTTTGGGTTTCGTGGAACACATCATTTTAACCCAATTATTTTGATGGTATGTTTTTTTTCCGCTGGAGGCAATTAGCGCAGGACCGGTCGTCATGGCGATCTTTGGGGGAGGCCTATGTCCAGCAGAACGTTTTTTGTTTGTCATTATCACAGCCCGTCTGATTCCGGTCATACCATCCTGCATTTTTTCATCACACCTGCTCGTAAATGGTGATATTATATGCAAGCATACTTACACTTAAAGAGCTGTATTATTCCCATGGTTTTAAAGGATTCTCATACTACTTTACCGCCCGCCCGGAGCTCGCGGAGGACCCGCCCCCCGCGCTCGCAGCACGTAGTCACTCCGGAGTACTGTGGACTGTGCAACTACACTACCGCTTATCATTTTGATTACTTATTTTTATTTTTATTTTTATTATTCTTGACATGTGTTTTATGACATTAAAGATTTTGAAACTTGAAACTTGACATTATTGTTTCTTTACCTGTATAGAGTTTATTTTTTTCCTCGCAAATGTGATGAAAAACATTGTGTGTACCACGGGCAGTAAGGGCATTACTAACTCGGGTCATTTAAAGCCCTCCGCCTACGGCATCGGGCTTCAATAGACCCTCGTAAGTAATGCCCTTCTTACCGCCCTAGATGCCCAATGTACTATTGGGTAGCATCTTAGTTTTTCTTTTTTTATCAAACAATACGACATGAAGCTCAGTATGAAATTTTATGTAGGTACCCATTATCCATTCTGTAATACTTTAAGGGCCGTTTGCTACGCCAGGGTTAGCAAAGTAACCCAGAGTTAAGAATGGTATAAAAACCTTGGGACGCTTTTTCTCCTTTTTTGCTGTGTTGACAGCTGAGGACCCACGGAGCAAAGCCCTTGGCCCGTTTAGATGTCAACACAGCGAATCCTCCTTTTTTTTTAAGGGTCGGCAACGCGCATGTAACACCCCTGGTGTTGCAGGCGTCCATAGGCTACGGTGACTGCTTACCATCAGGCGGGCCGTATGCTTGTTTGTCACCGTATAAAAAATAAAAAAAAATATTAGGAGCTAAAGAGCTTGTGATTCTGATTAAAAATCACAAAACATACGAAAAAAAAATGGGAAGACAGCTTTATGAAATGGGCTACCTACTCCTGAACGGAGGAATTATGAACTCGTTTCCGAACGGCCTGCTGTGTTCTAGTGCAACATTATTAATCATTCGGTTCTTGTTTTGTGCAGGCTTAAACGCGTAGGTGATTTTACTATTAACATAATGTCGCAATAGAAATGTTTGCTTTCGAATATATACGTCCACCTATAGGTATGTTTCCGTTTGGGTGTAAACACAGATTATATTGGAGGTTGGTTTGAATCCTGGTAAGGGCTATTATTAGTGTATTTATCACGAAGTTCCTAACTTATAGACATTTTCGAGAATCTGGAACCGTCCGTCGACAATCGCTTCGTCGCTTAACTGTCCGCCGATAGAACGTTTCATCTGAAAGTTTTTCTACGACATAACCTTTAGACTATCAACGATTCACCGGCAGAACGTTTCGTTTGTGAGTGTTTCGACGATATAATTTAGACTATGAACAATTCGCCGACAGGGGGCTTCGCCTGCGAGTGTTTCTACGACGGAACCTTTCAGCGGTACACGAGCTGCCGACAGAAACCTTCGCCGACATTTGTTTCGTCGCTGAACTATGTCCTTACCAGGCAGTATGTGCATCTCGCTCCTACCACTACTCTGGCAAGAGCGAGATGGACATACTTTATAAACGCGCAGTTGCTAACGCCTTCAGTTACGTTTAACTCATGGTAAGCACACTGTACGCCGAACTTAATGAATAGATGAAAATTTTACTACAAATAATCAAAGATGGCATTAACATTCAAATGAAAGCTGTTTTTGGATTATATTAACAAACGTCTTCTTATATTTTTTAATAACTGTGAAAATGTCATCCACTGGGTGAGTGTCTTCCACTGTGCCGTCTACCTTATTTTGCTTCAATCAATTGATAACCGTATTGTCTTTGAATTAAGAAGTGTCCATCACTTTTGCATGTCAACAGCGTTCATTCAATTCAATTCAATTCAACTGTTTTACAAAAAAAATATTGAACTAAAGGCTAACCACTAATGATACATAATACGGTAGCGACACTGTCATGTAATTTATTCCGTTTTAATGAGCGTTGTGTAATACTGATTGATTAATCAATTAAAACCACTCATTATAGAATAAAGGTGTGATAGGAGTGTTTACTTGAAAAAATATTATGATTTCAAGAGCGAAGAAGTAAAGTGTGCAAAGATGGATGCGGCTGTTCACCGCCGAATAATTTTAGTAGCGCTACGCCTTTGAAGATAATATCGATTCCCCGCTATTTACTTAGAAGAATAATGATTGACTCACACTAAAACGGGACGGGACGGGGCGGGATGTGACGGGAAAGGACGGACGGGGCGGGACGGAATGGGATGATCTGTCAATTTCTACAGATAGAATTACGTCCGAGCTCGGAACTCTCGGAGGTCACTTGACGTTTTCTATAGAAACTGACAGTTCGGCCCGGCCCGTCCCATCCCGCCCCGTCCCGGCCCGTTCTAGTGTGAGTCATCCTTTACAGTGTGCTTTGTGCTTACCATCCTACGTAACCGAAGTCGATAGCGTATTTGTATTTATCATTGTAAGTATTTGTCTCACTGCTTTGGTAACAGGGGTTCTTACAATTGAGGGTTTCATTAGTACAGGAGGAGTGCAGGTTTTTACATGGTGAATTAGGTTCTCGGTTCGGGTGGGCGATTATTCGATTTTATTTAAGGCGGTTCGTATTGTTTTGAATATAGAGATGAGATCTCTATATTCAAAAGCGCGGTCAGCTCTCGACTGAGGCAACGGCGCGGAGGGTGCGGGCGGCGCAAGCGCCGGCAAAGTTAGAAGCGAGACACTACCATCTCTTTCACACCCATTGTCAACTGCACGATTACACACGACACTCACTACGTCACACTGTACGGCATCGTCCACACGAAGCACCGGCGCAGCACTCAAAACCGTGCAGTTGACAATGGGTGTGAAAGAGATGTGTCTAACTTTGCCGGCGCTTGCGCTGCCCGCACCCTCGCAGCTCGCTGGGGCTCGCAGTGTGCGTAGAGCAGTCGCCGCGGCTACACGCATGACTCATGAATAAGGGACACGGACTGTTCCGAAACATGTCGAGCTATTTTCGACTTTATTGACGTGAGTAACCCGCTATGAGAATTTTAATATGACGGGATGATCTGTTAATTTCTATACAAAAAATCACGCATGAGCTCGGAGTCCTCGGAGCACTTGACTTTTTCTATAGAAACTGATCGGTCCGGTCCGGTCACGCCCGTTCTATTGTGAGTCATCCTTTAATGCGTTAATTATTTTTAACTTGTAAATATTTCGTATTAATGAATAAATAAATAAATAAATATTGTGGGACAATTTTACACAAATCGACCGAGTCCCACGGTAAGCTCAATAAGGCTTGTGATGTGAGTACTAGACGACGATATATATAATAGATAGATACATATAAATACTTAAATACATAGAAAACATCCATAACTCAGGAACAAATATTCGTGATAAACACACAAATAAATGCCCTGACCAGGATTCGAACCCGGGACCTCCTGCTTCGTAGGCAGGGTCACTACCGACTAGGCTAGGAGGCCGTTAAATATCTGAAACTAAATCTGAAACGATGACATTCGTAGATAATCTTGGGCCTGCAGGTTTTATGATCATCAAATCAAGTCGAAATACCTCCTCCAAAGGAAATCAGCTCAATAAAGTAATCTCCATAGGTACATACTTAATCTGTGGGCGTTTCTTCCGCGTTCCTATGTCGGGCGTGTTGCATCTATGTTCCAAATGAGGCCTTGTTCAATGACGTTGCACGGCTAGAGTGCATCTATGCTAAGTTTCCTAGATTTTGATAGCAAAGAATGTGAAAGTGTTAAGAAAACGTCATAATTTCATAGACGTTTGACGTTTAAAATAACACTTTAAAGTACGACAGTCCATTTGCTAAGAAAAGATAACGTGGTTTGACTCTATCATGTCTTGTCATAATTTCCGCGACACCAGAGTACCTACTTCAACTTCAGACATTAAGCGGCAGGACAAACCGGAATCAAAGTGGGGAAAGATGAAATAGCTAGGTATGGGAAAGGCAAAAAATCATCCGATATACGAAAGAAAAAAAAAGTGGAAAAACCCATTGTTTTTGATGAGATTGAACTCGTGACTCTGGGAATCTGGGATACACGCTCATCACTCTACCAACTGAGCTACCAAGTTTTTTTTTTTAATAATTTTCCTCTTTAACCAGGTCATTGACTTGAAGTTTTTAACTGTAATGTGACAGCTCACGATATCTTCTAAAAGTTCACATCAAAATAATAGCGCTACTTAATATATTTCACAAGTTTTTCCCTTGCCTAAGGATATTTTCAATTTTCAAAATCAAAAACCCTTCATATCTCGGAAAATATTGATCCTATAAGAATAAGTTTGGTCTCCTTCGATTCAGCGCACAAAATCATACTGAAAATGATACCTCACTTGCCTACTTTATAAAAATTTGCATTTATTTAAATCTACCCCCTGCCCTGGAGCCCCTGGGAGGGGTTGGAAAGTTTCAACGCTGTACAAATTTTGCCTCCAAAATATCCTATTTTTCCTGCAGTAAGGGAGACGGCAAATCGACATCTTACCCACAAACTATATAGAGATACTATGTATCAGATGAATTTAGCAAATAAGGAGCACCGATTTGAGAACATGACAGTTACTTTTTTTAAATTTATGGATGGCATTTATAGGCAAAGGCGTGTACATTCAGCCTGTATATAGAGGTTCTTGGCTTTAAGATTTGTTGTAAGGAAATAAAATAAAACAAGCATATTCCTTAGTGTTTTATTACCGGCTTCTTTATTTTTTTTTTACAGGTTTCTTCCAAGCCGATCAGCCCATGTGTCCACAAAAAAATGGTTATAAATCGGTAAAGAACCAGTATTTTCTGAGTACTAATACACAACTTTATTTTCTTTTAATAAAATAAGAATGACCTAATAGTAAAATATAATTGATTTTACTATATAGATTTAATCTTGTGGTATTTATTTAATGAAGCCAATATCACATGATATTGTAAATAAGACCCACATGGTATTTAATGAATATCATGGTATCAATAAATGTTTACAAGTATAACTCAAAATATAGTAGTTATTACCTTGTTTCTCTCCGGCGATCAATGGTGAGAATGTTGAGCCTCTTGCAATCTCGCTTTCAGAAAACAATGTCGAGAA
Source organism: Lathronympha strigana (assembly GCA_949128165.1). Lineage (NCBI taxonomy): Eukaryota > Metazoa > Arthropoda > Insecta > Lepidoptera > Tortricidae > Lathronympha > Lathronympha strigana. The sequence goes on along the minus strand of OX421926.1, from coordinate 5,673,440 downwards.
TTTAGCAAATAAAAATATTTTTCTACAACAAAAAATAAAAACGCCCACCAGTGAGTTTTCCGGAACATACTTATATTATGTACGAAATATCATTCGATTTTTACCAATCGCTTTTCGGTGAAGGAAACCTGACTAATCCCAATAAGGCCTAGTTTACCCTCTGGGTTTGAAGGTAAGATGGCAGTCGCTTTCGTAAAACTCAAACCCAAATCTTGATATTAGTTGCTAAAGCGGACCCCCAGGCTCCCTTCGCCGTGACATATAAATAACATAAGCTATGCTGATGACATGGTGTTGTTGAGCCCGTCCATGAGTGCACTCCAAGAGTTGTTGGGAATCTGTGAAAGGTACTCAGTGGAACATGGGCTTAGGTACAAAGGGAAGAAGAGTGAGGTACTTGTTTTTAAAGCCGGGACTAAATCCTATAAAACAGTACCCCTTGTGTCCTTGGGCGGTGAATTGCTCAGGGTCACAAAAACATTCAAATACCTTGGTCACTGGGTCACTGAGGACCTCAAAGATGACCTCGACATAGAGAGGGAGCGCAGAGCGTTGGCCGTGCGTGGAAATATGCTGGCTCGCAGGTTTGCTCGGTGTAATAATGACGTTAAAAAGACGCTCTTTAAAGCTTTCTGCCAGTCTTTTTACACCTGCAGCCTGTGGGCCAAGTACACTCAACGCACTACGCATTCAGTATAACAACGTTTTCAGAATACTATTGGGACTGCCACGTTATTGTAGTACGTCCGGAATGTTTGCGGCGGCGCGCACGGATGATTTTTACGCGATTATACGCAACAGATCGGCGTCACTTATGCGGAGGTTGAGTGGAAGTGACAAAGTATCCTGAAAACGTTGGCAGGTAAGGTGGATGCACCATTGTTCAAACATTGTAACAGCTTACATATGGCAGCCACTGATGTTGAGAAATGGTGCATCTAGAAGGCCTGCGTATAAAACTAGGCGTTAATTATTTAAATTACTCGGCCCGTCCGTCCGCCATTTGTTATTTATGTTTGTAGTTTCTGCGTTAAAGCGTACGGCTCGACCGGAGATGGGCGCTAGTAGCGGCCGCTCTGGCTTGTCTATGGCGTGGTACGGTCGCGTTCAGTATTGTAATTACCGATTGGTCAAATTTTTCTAAATAGGTATATTTAAGAATCTACATTTTGTGTTCTTGGTATAATTGTTTGTTTTTCTCTTTTTCTGTTGTACGATTGTGTTGTTAAAGTTAAATTGTTATTTTATTTTCATTATTATTATTATTTTGTATTCATTCTGCAGTGTGTCGCCATCCGTGGTCTCACCAAATGGCCCCGACGGAAGATCAGCGCTAGCCAAAAGGCCGGCACCATGCTGAGGCGGGACCATTTCGTGGCTCAAGTTCTTTAATTTCGCTTTGCTACTCTGTGTTGTGTATTAAGCCACGAATAAATACATTTTCTTTCTTTCTTTCTTTCAAATTATTTATTTAGTTATAATTATTTTAATTTTTGTTACAATTTAAATGTAAGTGCACCTTAACTATATTTTTAAGATTGTACACTAACCACATAGGGATCTCTGATTCGAAATAAATAATTTGTATTTGAATTGAATTGAATATACCGGGAAAATGCTAGTAGGTAAAAGGCGAAGGCAAAATGTCACTGCAACGCTTCGCGTTCATTCGCACACCCAGTACACAGCCTCAGACATACTCGTAGTAATGGCGGTCATAAATTATTAAAAAATCTCGTCCCAATTAAACTTCAATGCTCAATAAACATCGGTAATCGCGAAGTTTAAACGGAAAAGCCGTTACATTTGAATAATACTCAGATTTAACTAAAGGTTATTAAAGCTTGCCTCTAATTACATCAAGTACTTGCGCCAGTAAAATTAAAATTACGACACTTTTTTTCTTGCATTTAACGTTTTCCTTATTGCCTCTCTACAGAGAAACAAGTTTTCTAATAAACGTAATAATTCGGAGAACACTTTCAAAGAAAATAGTACTACGAGTACATAGTATTTTGGTCCGATTTGCCCTGTGATTTGAATTGCTTCGCTCTACCCTAAAAAAAAACATTCATTTAATTCCTAAAGTCTCATAGATTAACTGCTCTTACAATTCCTATTAATGTATTGAATTAAAACAAAACTACATAAGATAAAATAAAAATAAAATCATGAAATATTAAAAAAAAAATCCAGTAAATAAAAATTCACTAAAATTAATTATCAAATCAAATCCTTTAATCAAAATTTGGGAGTTTAGAATAGTTATTGAGCCTGACTACCTACATAGATAGCAGTGGCCGGGCGTCCAAATATTCTTTAAGCAATCCGGAGCTGGTTTGGCCTGCTTTATCCTGGAGTAGTTAAGAAAAAATGTACTAGATTGGCTCGTGCAAGGGAATGATCTTCCACTGTCTATTAGGCAAGCGCAAAGCAAGTTTACTTTTAAGCGCTTAGTGCGCAAGCATCTGTTTGAGAAGGTTCAGTCTTCTTCCTCATGATGTTTCATAACTAGTACCGAATTTATATATGTGTATATATTTGTATGTATATGTATTCGTATTGAAATATGTATGTATGTTTATTATTGAAATATACATTAATTTGTTCTCATAGCTTTCACATTTTATTATGACCCTGCACCAAATAATCTTTCTGTTTAGCCCATTGGTTGACTGGTAGAGAATGCCTTGCGGCATTAAGTCCGCCATTTGTACTTGTCATTACTGTGCAATAAAGTTTAGGTAAATAAATAAATAAGCCGGCAGGAATCGAGTTCTATGATCGCTCCAACACTGTTACAGATCGATTACCGAAAGTTGGCGCGGAATGTTTATGAAATTAATGAGTCTCAAACATTTTCCGCGCTAGTTTTTGTGAATCTGTACCTATGAAGCAGTGGCGGTGCGTAGTTTCAATTTAGGTTGAATACTTGAACTCGCTTTGGCTTAACATGGGGCTATAGCTCGATCCCTCTCGCACTTGAGAGGAGGTCTGTGCCCAGCATGCGACAGAAAAAGGAAGAAATTAAATAAATAACTAAAACGCAAACCACTGTAGCAACATCAAGTTCTCTAGTAAAATATGTCATTATTTTTGTAAACCAACATCGGTGAAACAGTAAACTTACTGCTTGCACTTATGTGATGGAATGAGATGTATCAATGTTGCCTGCTAAAGCTCAGTGGCGCCCTCCGTAAATGTCTACTTTTTTTGTCGTAAGAAATAGTAGATTGTATGACAATCAGGGCATAACGTAACCCATTTTAGCCTAGGCTAGTAGTATAATACAGTAGTCGAGGATAATATGGGTGTTTATGCCCGAGATATACACTCTGCTTTTCACTTCGATTGTGAGGAAAATATTAAGTTTTATTTCACTTTAAATCGTTGATTATTAAACATCCATGATTGCCATGCTTAGGCGCGGTCGTTTTGACCTGCCGTGCGCCGCTCGAAGGTGGACGCGGGGTACGGGGCCCCGGCGAGCGCTGGTCGCCTGCAACGTTACTTTATGCTCTAGAGCATAAAAAGCTATTTTATGTCGCCTAGCTTCGACTTAATGAATTTTTTTTTTCAAGCAAGAGAAATGAAAAGAATTTTTTCATTCAACAAAATAGCGACACGGCCCACGACAAAGCCGAATAATTTCGTAATTTGATTAAACATGATGTCCTCTACGCAAATTATTTCGTACTTACGAACATGGAAATAAGAGGTGTTGGCATTTTGTAAATATTCATGCGATACCAATAAGGCGCATGCGCAGGGCGTAATTGAGGTGTTCGCCAAGTACATCAGACGTAGGTGGCCGAAATTGCAATACATACTTACACACAATTTATATACTTACTTACCATACATGTTGAAAATGTTGGTGGCCCATAAGCGCCACTTGCGCCAACCAGGGTTAGGCGACTAACCCGGATGAGGATCACACTATAACGGGACGGGACGATCTGTCAATTTCTATAGAGAGAATCACGTCCGAATTCGGAGACGAAACTGACAGCTCGTCCCATCCCGTCCCGTTCTAGTGTGAGTCATCCTTTTTACTGTGGCACAGGCTCTTAACCAAAAGGGAATATTGTCCATACCAACCTTACATTTTATTTACATATCTAATTATTTTATGGACGGTTTGACTCATAATACTGAAATCAAATAAATGAATGAGTCGCTTACTTTCAAATTCGGGTAAATCCTATAATTTAAACTTTCGTTAGTCATACTGATATTAAATTGCAACGGTTAACACTCACGTATTTTTATCACAATAGGCGTGACATGTTTCCACTGCATCGGGACAACACCACTCTGTCTGTCCAACGATGACTGCCCGCTGCTTTACATATACAGAAACACCTGAACATCACCCACCAGGGTGCAACCTTTCAATCCTTCTTTTCTACATCTAATCTACAAACTAGACTTTAAAAAAAGAATTCCAGTCTTGTTTTAATCAACACCAAGACAAATTGAAATACATTAATAATTCCGCTCAAATCATTTACTTCTACCTTATATTATAAACAATAAGGTATAAAATCTCTTGGCAAGAGCGTCGATCAATTAAACATGCTACATACGGTTTTTTACAAATATGGTTGGAAGGTCGTCGCTTTGTGATCGTAAAATTAAATTGCCTCAATGAATTTCTCTAGAGGAATTGCAGACAAGATAAGTAGGGTAAGTTTGGTATTTTGAGTGTATTCACTAGTGTATTGTGATAAGGATAAGATTTTTTTTGATCGAAATACAGGGACCATACATTTTTGCACTTAAAACTTGAATAACTTGAACTTAGAAATAAATATATAATAATTTATTTAGAATTCGAAACTCTTGGTCCATGGGGTCCCAGTGCACGCAAGTTTTTCGTAGAAATCGCGAAACGTCTGGTTAATGTTACTGGTGACCGAAGAGCTGGTGGCTTCCTCGCACAACGTTTCAGCATTGCGATACAACGAGGAAATGCCGCCAGCATCCTAGGTACAATGCCTCAAATACCTCTTTTAGATTAAAGGTAGTAGAGGTAGTTATAGGTAAGCTACACTTACTGTACATATTATAAATAAAGTAATATTATTAAAATTCAGAATCTATTTATATAATATATAAATAGATTTAGTTTCAACCCAAAACGCGAAGTGACACCCCCCTGTTAGTAGTAAAATGAACCATACAAATTCCATTATTTTCCGCTGCGTCCGCACCCTGTTGGAAGTGGTTAAAGAATTGGATATTTTACGTCTTCTAAATATTTGCAAACAAAATGCAACATTCTGAGATTGTTTGACAAAGAGATGACGTAGCGAGGCCTGTAAAGTAAGTAATGTCTAAGATTTCGTGTAATTGTCGTCCGAAGCGCAGATGAGGTCAACAAACATGTGATTTGAGGCTTTCTTATTTACTGGCCAAGGTCTGTACACTATTCTTCTGCTCGGCGCAGTCGACAAGCGGCGAATTCGTTTTGCGTAGCGACCTGCAATAATTAGCTGCTTGCCGGCCGGGCGGTAAAATACTTAACTGTATTCGCTTTTAGCGCAGTGTACTACCTAGGAAAGTAAACGCTATGGCGACGCGGTGCGACGCGGCGCGCGGCGGGGAAAAACAAATTGTTGAAATACAAAATGTCAAGTGGCCTCCGGGGGTTCCGAGCTATCACGTGATTCTTTCTATAGAAACTGACTGATCGTCCCGGATCGGATCGGATCGGACTGGTGTGAGTTATCCTTCCCGCTGGCGATTGTTCACCACATAACCTCGTTTTGGAAATATGAGAATAGTGTCAAATACAATCTGTTTGTGATACATGAAAATATAACCACAGCCTCTTTGCTTACTAGACCCTGAATCTAGGTTTCAAGTGTCAAATTATTGAATAACATGTCTCGACCGATGTCCTTACGAACAATACAGACTTTTTTAAATCACACTAGAACGGGACGGGACGATCTGTCAAATTCTATAGATAACAAAAAAATAAAACCACCAAAAAAAATATGATTTTGTCTTCAATAACGCAAGTGAATACCTACCCTACAATTACAATTATAATCTATACATATAAAAGGAAAAGTCCTGACTGACTGACTCACTGATCAACGCACAGCCGAAACTACGAAACGTATGATTCTGAAATTTTCACATTACGTTAGGTGTTTAACGAAGGTAACGAATAAGAAAGGGTTTTGAAAAAATCATCTTCTAAGGGGGTTAAATCGGGGTTGAAAGTTTGTATGGAAGAAAGTTTTTTTTTTTAGATAGAGACTCAAAAGTTGGTGTACAGGTTTGTTATTAAAATACAAAAAAAGTAATTTTAGCGTTTTGGAAAAATCAACCCCAAAGGGGGTGAAAAGTGTGTTAAAAGTTTGTATGACGGAAGCGTTTCCCTTTTAGTTATAGACTACAAACTTTGTGAAAAGAATCCTCATTAGAGTTTACAAAAAGTAATTTCAGCGATTTCGAAAATCCGACCCTTATAAGGGTGAAAAGGGTGTTGAAAGTTTGTATGGCGGAAGGTTTTCTGTTTAGCTAGAGACTTTATTTTATGTGTAAAGGTTTCTCATCAAAATACAAAAAAGGTGTTTTTATCTATATGTATAATCTATATATATATACATATAAAAGGAAAAGTCCTGACTGACTTACTCACTGATCAACGCACAGCCGAAACTACTAAACGTATGATCCTGAAATTTTCACATTACGTTAGGTGTTTAACGAAGGTAACGAATAAGAAAGGATTTTGATAAAATCATCTTCTAAGGGGGTTAAATCGGGGTTGAAAGTTTGTATGGAAGAAAGTTTTTTTTTTTAGATAGAGACTCAAAAGTTGGTGTAGAGGTTTGTTATTAAAATACAAAAAAAGTGATTTTAGCGTTTTGGAAAAATCAACCCCAAAAGGGGTGAAAAGTGTGTTAAAAGTTTGTATGGCGGAAGCGTTTCCCTTTTAGTTATAGACTACAAACTTTGTGAAAAGAATCCTCATTAGAGTTTACAAAAAGTGATTTCAGCGATTGCGAAAATTCGACCCTTATAAGGGTGAAAAGGGTGTTGAAAGTTTGTATGGCGGAAGGTTTTCTGTTTAGCTAGAGACTTTATTTTATGTGTAAAGGTTTCTCATCAATATACAAAAAAGGTGTTTTTATTTATATAATAATATATATAAAAAAGAAACTGACTGACTGAATGACTAACTGACTGACTGACTGACTGACATATCAACGCACAGCCCAAACCGCTGGTCCTAGAGATTCCAAATTTGGTACGTAGGTTCCTTATAAAGTCTAGAGGTGCACTAAGAAAGGATTTTTCAAAATTCAACCCCTAAGGGGGTGATTTGGAAGTCCAAAGTTTTTATGGGGAAACAAGATTAGTTGGCCTATTCCATTTGAAACTTGAGGTAGCACGTGTTTCAGGTTTTTTGAGAATTCAACCCATATAAGGGGGAAAAGGGGAGAAAAAGTAAAAAAAAACAACATGGGTATCGTTTTATGGTTTATCGGGTCGCTGATTACAAAAACAACGACGATTTTAAAATCTAACGTGGCGATTGTGAAATACCATCTTCCCTGTTGGGGCGCGAGGGGGTCGAACTCTAAAAAATAAATATGGGTGTCGTTTTGATGTTAATTTCTGGTTCTATAGATTCCACACTTAACACTTAGGTTCCTTATAAGGCGTAGGGGTGCACAAAGAAAGGAGTTTTCAAAATTCACCTCCAAAGGGGGAGAAATGACGGTACAAACTATGTATGCGGAAACATGATTAGTTAAACTATTTTATTTACAACTACACAAGAGTATTTCTAAAGATAAATGAGTAAAGAAGTGTATTTGTTTTTTTGAGAATTAAACCCGTAAGAGGGGAAAAAAGGGGAAACAAAGTCAAAAAACAACATGATTCTCTTTATGTTTTTATTTATTTTGTTGTATTTTTCTTTCTGTTATGCACAATAAAGAATATATTATTATTATTATAATTTGTATGTCTTTCCCATCACGGAACAATGGTGTTCCGGACCTTTGGGAGGCGTACGCGGGGCCGAAGCTAACACGCAGAGGCCCTTTCGACAATTTAATGAAATGTAAGGGGTACACCGAGCGGATGTTGCACCTGCCCGAGTCATGGGACGCACGCAGAGGCAGCACCCGCCAGGGTGTATAGACTATTGAGATTTAATGGAATCTAAAATATACTGGACTTATATACTTATTATTATTATTATTATGATTATCGTTTTTATGGTTTATCGGGTCGCTGGAATCAAAAACAACAACCGTTTTAAAATCCAATGAGGTGGACGTAAGATACACCATCTTTCCTGTTGGGGTGCGATGGGGTTGAAATCTGAAAATATCAATATGAGTGTCGTTTTGTTGTTTATTTCTGTTTCTAGAATTTCAAATTTGGCACGTAGGTTTCTTATTAAGGTGTAGGTGTGCATTAAGAAAAGATTTTTTAGAATTCACATTTTAATCGAGATAAGAAAGAAGATCCGAGAGGTTCTTTACAATGAATCTGGAGCCAAAACTGCGAGAAAAGGCCGCCATCTGAAATTTCTTCAGTTATGATCTGATCGTGATGGAAATCAATATCTGAGAATCCGAAAGGTTCTTTCTAAGGAATCAGAAGTCAACATTGATCGTAATATGTAGGTACTCGGTTGGTACATATCAAAGGGTTCAAGAGGTTCTTTATAACGAATCAAAGCCGCCAACTTGATTTTGAAATTACGTTACGGTTGAACATATTTTGTACGCGGGCGAAGCTGCGGAAACTAGCTAGGATTTTTTTGAATTCTCCTCCTAAAGGGGTGAAGTGGGATTTGATTGTATATCGGGAAACAAGATTTATTAGACTATTTTATTCACAAGAGTATTCCTAACCAGAAAAACGTAATGGGGTGAAAAGGTCAACATGGGAAATATATACAGTAAGTGTAACTTACCTAACGACCTACCTATACCTACCTTAAATCTAAAATAGGTCCTTGATCAGAATTGCGAAAAGGGGCTCCATCTTTAATTTATTGAGTTTTAATCCGACCTTGATAATAATCGGTATTTGGGGATCCGAGAGATTCCTAAGTAACGGATCTGTAGTAAAAACTGCGAGATCCGGCCGCCATCGCCATCTTGAATTATTTCGATTTTGATCCGATCGTGTTAAAATCGATTTCCGAGGATCCGTGAGGTTCTCTTTATGAATAATCTGAAGTTAAAACTGAGAAAAACGGCCATCGTCTAGAATTTCTTCAGTTATGATCTGATCGTAATGAAAATCAATATCCGAGGATCCGAAAGGTTCTTTCTTACGAACCACCAACGCCACCATCAACGGCCACCATCTTGAATTTATAGAGTTAAGTTCGTGATAAAGTTCGGTAAGGCACATATAAAGGGTTCGAGAGGTTCTTTATAACAAATTAGAGCTCAAAATAGAGAAACAGCCACCAACTTGAATTTTTCAGTTTGATTACTTTTCCGACAACTATCCATTCCATTTAAATTCGTTCATCCAAACGCAAGATAATAGCGGACAAACATACATATGTACATACAAATATACGGGCCCAACTAAGAACCTCCTTATTTGTAGACGGTTGAAAATTACGTTTAGTACGCGGGCGAAGCCGCGGGTAAAAGCTAGTCTATACATATAAAAGGAAAAGTCCTGACTGACTGACTCACTGATCAACGCACAGCCGAAACTACTAAACGTATGATCCTGAAATTTTCACATTACGTTAGGTGTTTAACGAAGGTAACGAATAAGAAAGGATTTTGAAAAAATCATCTTCTAAGGGGGTTAAATCGGGGTTGAAAGTTTGTATGGAAGAACGTTTTTTTTTTTAGATAGAGACTCAATAGTTGGTGTAGAGGTTTGTTATTAAAATACAAAAAAAGTGATTTTAGCGTTTTGGAAAAATCCACCCCAAAAGGGGTGAAAAGTGTGTTGAAATTTTGTATGGCGGAAGCGTTTCCCTTTTAGTTATAGACTACAAACTTTGTGAAAAGAATCCTCATTAGAGTTTACAAAAAGTAATTTCAGCGATTTTGAAAATTCGACCCTTATAAGGGTGAAAAGGGTGTTGAAAGTTTGTATGGCGGAAGGTTTTCTGTTTAGCTAGAGACTTTATTTTATGTGGAAAGGTTTCTCATCAAAATACAAAAAATGTGTTTTTATCTATATAATATATAAAAAAGAAACTGACTGACTGAATGACTAACTGACTGACTGACTGACTGACATATCAACGCACAGCCCAAACCGCTGGTCCTAGAGATACCAAATTTGAAACGTAGGTTCCTTATAAAGTCTAGATGTGCACTAAGAAAGGATTTTTCAAAATTCAACCCCCTAAGGGGGTGATTTGGAAGTCCAAAGTTTTTATGGGGAAACAAGATTAGTTGGCCTATTCCATTTGAAACTTTACAGGAGTATTTATAAAGATAAATGAGGTAGCACGTGTTTCAGGTTTTTTGAGAATTCAACCCATATAAGGGGGAAAAGGGGTGAAAAAGTAAAAAAAACAACATGGGTATCGTTTTCTGGTTTATCGGGTCGCTGATTACAAAAACAACGACGATTTTAAAATCTAAGGTGGCGATTGTGAAATACTACCATCTTCCCTGTTGGGGCGCGAGGGGGTCGAACTCTAAAAATATAAATATGGGTGTCGTTTTGTTGTTTATTTCTGGTTCTATAGATTCCAAACTTAACACTTAGGTTCCTTACAAGGCGTAGGGGTGCACAAACAAAGGAGTTTTCAAAATTCACCTCCAAAGGGGGAGAAATGACGGTACAAACTATGTATGGGGAAACATGATTAGTTAAACTATTTTATTCAAAACTACACAAGAGTATTTCTAAAGATAAATGAGTAAAGGCGTGTATTTGATTTTTTGAGAATTAAACCCCTAAGAGGGCAAAAAGGGGTAACAAAGTCAAAAAACATCATGATTATCGTTTTTATGGTTTATCGGGTCGCTGAAATCAAAACCAACAACCATTTTGAAATCCAACGAGGTGGACGTATGATACACCATCTTTCCTGTTGGGGTGCGATGGGGTTGAAATCTCAAAACATCAATATGAGTGTCGTTTTGTTGTTTATTTCTGTTTCTAGAATTTCAAATTTGGCACGTAGGTTTCTTATTAAGGTGTAGGGGTGCATTAAGAAAGGATTTTTCAGAATTCACCTTCTAATTGAGATAAGAAAGAAGATCCGAGAGGTTCTTTACAATTAATCTGGAGCCAAAACTGCGAGAAAAGGCCGCCATCTGAAATTTTGACAGTTATGATCTGATCGTGATGGAAATCAATATCTGAGAATCCGAAAGGTTCTTTCTAAGGAATCAGAAGTCAACATTGATCGTAATATGTACTCGGTTGGTACATATCAAAGGGTTCAAGAGGTTCTTTATAACGAATCAAAGCCGCTAACTTGATTTTGAAATTACGTTACGGTTGAACATTTATTTTGTACGCGGGCGAAGCTGCGGGAAATAGCTAGGATTTTTTAGAATTCTCCTCCTAAAGGGGTGAAGTGAGATTTGATTGTATATCGGGAAACAAGATTTATTAGACTATTTTATTCACAGGAGTATTCCTAACGAGAAATGAGTAAATAGGAGTACGAAATGGGGTGAAAAAGTCAACATGGGAAATATATACAGTAAGTGTAACTTACCTAACGACCTACCTCTGCCTACCTTAAATCTAAAATAGGTCCTTGATCAGAATTGCGAAAAGGGGCTCCATCTTGAATTTATTGAGTTTTAATCCGACCTTGATAATAATCGGTATTTGGGGATCCGAGAGATTCATCAGTAATGAATCTGTAGTAAAAACTGCGAGATCCGGCCGCCATCTTTAATTATTTCGATTTTGATCCGATCGTGTTAAAATCGATTTCCGAGAGGTTCTCTTTATGAATAATCTGAAGTTAAAACTGAGAAAAACGGCCATCGTCTAGAATTTCTTCAGTTATGATCTGATCGTGATGAAAATCGATATCCGAGGATCCGAAAGGTTCTTTCTAACGAACCACCAACGCCACCATCAACGGCCACCATCTTGAATTTATAGAGTTAAGTTCGTGATAAAGCTCGGTAGGCACATATAAAGGGTTCGAGAGGTTCTTTATAACAAATCAGAGGTCAAAATTGAGAAACAGCCACCAACTTGAATTTTTCAGTTTGATCACTTTTGCGACAACCATCCATTCCATTTAAATCCGTTCAGCCAACCGCAAGATAATAGCGGACAAACATACATATGTACATACAAATATACGGGCCCAACTAAGAACCTCCTTATTTGTAGACGGTTGAAAATTACGTTTAGTACGCGGGCGAAGCCGCGGGTAAAAGCTAGTCTAATATATAAAATGAAATAAATAATAATAGTAGATTACATACCAAGGCCGTTTTAGTGGGAAACGGCTCGGATCCCATGTAATTGTCGGCCGAGGCGAAGCCGAGGTCGACGAAAATGTGATCCGAGGCTTTCCCATCTAACGGCCGAGGTTTGTATACTATTTTTCTGCCCGACGGAGCCGGCAGGCGGCAATTTCGTTTTGCGTAAAGTGGCGCTTACCGGCCGGAGGACTGAAAAATATATTTATTTCCAGAGAAATTGTATCATATGTGTGTTGAAGCCCTGACTTCTGTGCTAGGTAAAAAACCTGTGTTACAGGAGTCAGTGTCCTCTCCTAGTTAAGTTACATTCTTTTGATCTTATGTAGGTAGTTAATAGTTAAGTAGTTAATTTAATTTATTTTATATACATACTTTCTTTCTTATATCTTACATTGTGTGTGTGTGTGTGTGTGTGTGTGATTGTGTATGTGTGTGAGTGAGGATGTGGACTTTAATTTGTGGGGATGTCAGGGTAAAATGCTTTCTGTTTGTTCGTAATCTATTTCGATACACTTTATATATACCTAATACAATCGCTACTATCGCTAGGCTTATATCAATTTAATAACAACTAGAAAGTATGAACTATATACATACTTCTGAAATCAATCACACAAATCTGCGTATATATTAACAATCTATTTTTGGAGTCGGTGCCAGCGTCGCACGGAAATTGACAGATTTTCCCGTCCCGCCCCGTCCCGTCCCGTCCCGTTCTAGTGTGAGTCATCCCTCACAGCCCTTAACTTTTTGATAGTCCACAGAACCTGAATATCGAAAAGTTTTTGACGCAAATTGCTTTAACCAATAATTGCTCTATACTAAGCATTAACTAATCTTTCGCATACCGATGCAACTAAACAATTTGCAATAATAACGAAACTAGCGATTAAATCCATCGATAATCAGCAAATTAATCCGCTATGTAAGCCGGTGATAAGGATCTTTTACACCACGATTTTTGTTTACATACAGGCACTTAAACGGCTTCGTAGCCCAGTTGGTAGTGACTCTGCCTATGAAGCAGGAGGTCCCAGTTTCGAATTCAGGTCAGGGCATTTATTTGTGTTTATCGCGAATTTATTCCTGACTTACGGATGTTTTCTATGTATTTAAGTATTTATACGTATCTATCTATTATATTTATCGTCGTCTAGTACAGTCAACTACAAAGATACTTTATTGCTTAACTGTAACGTCCTACTGATTGATACCGTGGACACGTAAATCTGGCTCACCGACGTACAGTCTACCCTTGTATCCCGGGCGGTGGTCTGACGGCAACTGCCGACCCCCACTCCTGGGTCAGACGTTTACGCTTGAGACAGGTTATGCAAACCTCAATACACTACATCCCTTCCTTGTTGTTTTTTTCTTTATTAGTTTGCATCTTATCAATCAGTTGTCAAAACAACTTATTTATAGAGTTACTAGTAATGACTGGAATGACACAAAGTAAATTACTTCTCCGAATTTGGATTTCTAATATACATCACTGTCTTCATCTGATCCCAAATTATTCTCAGTCTCCTTTCTCGATAATTTTCCTGATACTATCCATTTCCCGTCCTTCTCCTTTTGTTTCTTTTTTGGTTTTTTTTTTGGTTTTTTTTTTTAGATTATGGGCGTTGTGCCTGTATGTTTTACCGTTGTTATCATTAAATACTTCCACTTATATGATTCTCATCTAAATTTACTCAACAGTTACGTAGACATGAACGCATAGTTAGATCCATTTAATCATAAATCGGCTGTTAGTTTGGTAAAAACAATGATTAGCTCACGTGATGTTGAATACACTATGCTACATAGTTAGAAAATACTATTTACCAAAGTAAATATAATTTTCGACATTATTATGTAACTATGTGTGTTTTAACATTCATAAATATTTTAACAAACTTAATGTCTTGTTGTAATTTAGATAACTTAGTTTATGTTACTCTAATAAGTGTATTTGCTGTTTATTATAAATCTGTCAATATCACTGAAAGCAACTATTGCCGTTATTCATAAACGCTCATCAAAACCTCCGTTAACTAATTTGTCGTTTCTCGTTATCTGTCAATTTGACATTTGCGTTTGTTAAAAGGGATAAAACATATTTTAACTAATATGAATCTGTTAAGTTTTTATGAATATGGCGTTATATCTATAATTAGAATGAGTAAGGCTTCAATGGCTTACTTTTTTTTATTTATTATTGTTTAGTAATATCCCTTAGCTTGCACTATCAGGTGCAAGCTAAGGGATCATATAAGTCATTGTAATTTGTGCAATAAAACCAAAGTTTGATTCAATACATCTACGGTAGGTACGTGTTAGTTTATTAACTTGCATTTCCGTAAATACTTAAATACTGATACGTGTGAAGTTGGTACATTACGCATTTAAGCGTCTCTAATGTGAGAAATAATTAGTATAGCACAAAGAGTAAAGTAAGTATATAGGTAGTATAGCATTACCATAAGCTATAGGGTTTAGGCTTATGGTACAATCACTTATGAGGAATTAAGTATTTATTTGATCATGAAATGGTGAGTACCTAGTGGCGTTCAGTATTATGAATATTTGTATAATATTATGATAATAAAACTTAATTTGACCTCATGTAATAAAACCACTATAACACAGGGTTCCCGGTTTAGCATTCATAGAACAATGTTATCTATCTCTCACTTCATCAGAAAATATTGAGATTCACAGTAAAGCTTTTAGCCCTCACATTTTACAGACCTTCAGATTTTTTGAATTTATGCTCGAAAATATTCTTATTTTTTTAAAAATAAGAATGTCATTTTAATATTTGCAACATGGAGAAATATAAAAAGTTACTACTTATATAGGTATAGTATCATGGCGTAATTCCATGAAACTCCAACTGATATTACAGGTAACTAGGAATTAGGTAAGTATATTAAGTACTCAGGCTCTCAGCGATCTGAATGCTTTTCGATTCAAACTTAAGTGCTTATGTGATCCGTGACATCACTTTACAGGAGATGTTTAATGTGACAGTTTTTTTAATGACCAACAATACATTGTCGCGCGCGGGCGGATCACCCCGTTTCGTCGCGCGCGACCCGTTTCCTACGTCGGTCTCGGGCAGTGATGCCCGAGCCGCGAAGGTACCAACACCACTCTGTCTATCCGACGTGACTGCCCGATGCATTCGAAACATGTCACGCCTATTGTGATAAAAAATACGCGAGTGTTAACCGTTGCAATTTAATATCAATATGACTCACGAAAGTTTAAATTATATAATACATTGTTTGTTGTGTAATCACCTAGACACCAAATAGTCATGAGCTTTAGTAGTTTAACAGCAAACTTCTTCTATTAAAAGGACACGCTATCGCCCGCAGATAGTTCTTCGACCTTAACATGACGATTTTAATGTAGGTAGCACAACATTCCCAAAACACCAGGGAATTATGAAGAGTCAATGCCTAATCCTACGCAAAGGTTATCTTGAATCTCTTTTTACCCTTTGTAACTGTTTATTTATATATTTTGTACCAATTTTAGTGCAATAAAGTATTACTTTGACTACTGCTGTATTATTATTATTCGCACTTGATAACCCTGATAATAATAACCTTAATAACGGATAACCTTCATAATGGTGTTAACCTATTTGTATGCTTTCTTAGTTATCCTAGACTTACTGTTGCGTGTACCTTTGTGTGATACATACATGTAAGAGTCAATGATGGTGGATACACGTTAAACCAATTTTATTATATTTTCCTTATCCCCTTAAGGACCCAGCCGTTGAATTAAGTTCGGTTTTAAGTTAGGTTAGTTTATCCTAAACTACATGAGGGATCCATATTCTTGATAAACACTTCTCTATTTTCAATTAGACTAGCTTCTGCAGCATCCCTTCTTTTATCTAAATTTTCCCTGTACTGTAGATTTACATTGTAGTTGTATGATTGCAGCCTAAGTATTCTTTGCTCGATGAACAAACAAGGTTTAGATTTTCAATAAACAGTATTTATAGTTGTTGTTTCACATTGAGTAGAGTGTGACTTCCATATGTAAAAGCGTTTTACTTAAACTTGGTGTCTTATTGGTATTCTTTGGTTGGTTAATATTAAAAAACAAACTGAAATTTCAATTATATTAACCTGAAATTAAATCACTTGACTATTTTCAATTTAATGAAGGTTGTCAACCATTTCCAATTTAATAGAAGCATTCATTTGAACTACCAGACATTTTCCAATTTAGTGGCGGCTATGTCAACAACCCGTTTCAATTTAATGGAGGCATTCAATTGAACCACCAGACATTCTCCAATTTTATGGCGGCTATGTTAACCCATTCCACTCGGATTTCCTATGAAGATAAGCCTTTTGCTTTTGTTTTGCATCGAACAACAACTAGGGGACAATGTAATCAAGTCATTCAAGAATCAGATTCTCATCGCCCGCTTCCAGCGTTCCCACCTAACGCTGACTGAAGTAGGGTCCGCTTCACAATCGAACTTGTCTAAAGTGAGCGTCGATGACATGGTTTGGGCGACCTGCAATCAAACCGTTCAACGGTCAGATTCTCGTAAGAGCCATCTGCTCAAGTCAATGTAATGACCAGATAAATGTATCTGTTGTAACTAGGTCAGTAACTTTTTTTCTGTAGGTATACACATATTTTATGTATATATTATTGTATAATTTACTTCTTTCGGTATCAGATACATTTACCCGCATACGGTATAACCTTACATGACAATTTAATGTCCAGATTCGGTAATCTGCTGTGTTTAAATCATGCATGACCATTGAATGTCCAGATTTAATAATCTGCTGTAAGTACCAATTTAGTCCATACATGACAGTTTAATGCCCAGATTCGGCAATCTGCTGTGTTTATATACATGACAATTTAATTTCCAGATTCGGTAATCTGCTGTATTTAATATATACATGACAATTTCATGTCCAGATTCGGTAATCTGCTGTGTTTAATTCATACATGACAATTTAATGTCCAACTCCAGATTCGGTAGTCTGCTGTGTTAGTTAACTTAATAACCAGACCACTGGATTTCCATTTATACATGACAATTTAATGCCCAGATTCGGTAATCTGCTGAGTTAGTTAACTTAATAACCAGACCACTGGATTTCCATTTATACATGACAATTTAATGTCCAGATTCGGTAATCTGCTGTATTACTTGACTTAATTACCATTTGGTAATCTGCTGTTATAGTTGACTTAATAACCAGACCACTGGATTTCCATTTATTGCCATCATATTCATGGAAAAATAATAAACACTGCTCAATGTTAAGTAAAACTCGACAGTCTGTGAGATTTAGGTACCAATCCTACCATTTGTTAAAGATTGAGTAATTTCCTGTATGTATTAGATAATTTAATAACCAGGTAATTGTATCTGTTATAACTGATCTGGCAGTCAGCTTTTATAATTATATTATTGAATACAAACACATGGCAATTAAATGTCAAGATTGAGTAATTTCCTGTATTAGTTAATTTAATGACAAGATAATTCTACTGCTTTAACTGATCTAGTAGTCAGCTTTGTAATTCAATTATCATAACAAACACATGACAGTTAAATGTTTTGATTGAGTAGTTTCTTGTAAGTATTACTTAATTCAATAACCAGATAATTTTATCTGCTATAGTTGATCTAGTAGTCAGCTTTGTAACTAACTATATTTTCAAATACAATCAAACGCATGACAAATTAATGTCACGATTAAATAGTTTCCTGTATTACTTAATTTAGTAAACAGATAATTACATCTCCTATAATAGATATATTACTCTGCTGCTTATAATACAATACTCAATACGGACCAGTATGTTGGTCGCACTGGTCTAAGATGTTAGCATGACAGTGACGATATGAGAACGTCCACCATTGTATGTTGTTAAGGCTTGTCCTATGACGTGAAATGACCCTGTCCGCCATGGCCATTACACTTGCCATGCATTCAGCAACAATATGTTTATGACAAAATAATATATCCATATTCGGGCATTATTATTAAGTGAAACTCGTCCGCCCGTACCATATACACATACATATTATATGTTTAACCGTATAGTGTTTTCATCGGCATAATATGTATCCGGTATGTTTTTTATTATAACTTAAGCAAAATTAAAGATCAAGTTCAAGTTGTTTCAAGTTGTTTATTTGCATTCATGTTGTACAATAGGTGTTACATTGTTTTTTGTGTGGTGTTACAAACATGAGATGCAGGTATCTTCGGTTTCTATAAATTTCATAGTTCAAATTCATGGACCACGCTGTCCACGCTTAACGATGTCGAGGTCATGTACTTAATTTGATTTACCTATACCTAATTAGTTGGTATTTTATGTAGGTACCTTTATTTTATTTTTTTAACGCTCGACTATCTACGTTATAGTAACCATAATGTGCAAGTTATCATTTACATTCATTTAATAATTGCACAAAGGAACATTCTAATGCTTAGGAAGATATTAGTAGGTACTCGTACTTTGGTCGAAGTCACCGTCATATTAACTCACCAGTTTCCTATGCTTTGGTTACGTCAGCCCAGATTTTTATATTAAAATGCACGCATAACTTTATGTAAAAGGCTTAGTAAACAACTTCGTTCAAAACAACTCACTTGGTTTCATCATAAAATCCGATATTAATGCAACGTAAATCCATTTTTTTTTGCAAAAACAGCGGTAGTCTTTGAAACGCCTATTTGGATGTTTACTACTCCTCCCTTTTGTTGTTTTAATGATTTCGGAATCTAATGTAACTTTAGTATTTTTTTCTCGTCGCCACATGTAACGTCCTACTGATTGATACCGTGGACACGTAAATCTGGCTCACCGACGTACAGTCTACCCTTGTATCCCGGGCGGTGGTCTGACGGCAACTGCCGACCCCCACTCCTGGGTCAGACGTTTACGCTTGAGACAGGTTATGCAAACCTCAATACACTACACTTAACCATTAAAGTCGTGTATACATTTTTTTGGCACTTTGACGGTATTAATATCTTTGTTGTTGACTCTTGACTCTATCCATAACACAAGCCTTTTTGCCTTGTGGGGACTAGGTCGATTTGAGTAAGATTGTCGCATAATATATTTATTTTTATTATGTTATATACAGAATGTAACAAACATGCTGGTAATCTATTTAAGGACCTTATCAGTACCGTGAAGTGATTAGGAATAAATAGGACAACAAATTGTTCACGTAAAAGAAAACCTTTCCACATCTCTCGCTTGAAAAGCTCGACTTTAAGTAGTGACATATAATCGCTTTTTATGATCTAGATCATAAAGTGATCTCAGTGGCGGGATGAGCGGGTGAGAACTCAAGTGCCTAAGCATGGCAAGCATGGATGTTTCAATTTCAACGATTTGAAGTGAAATAAAACCTAATATTTTCCTCACAATCGAAGTGAAAAGCAGAGTGAGTGTATACCTAAATAGCCATAAATAGCCATATTATAATCGAGTTGAGAAAGTCACTGGAAATGGCTTCTACGCGGGTACGACATGGCGGCGCAAGTCGTGTCACGAGAGAGAGACATCTGTTTCTTTCTAATTGTTCTGATTAGACAGTGACGGGTATCTCTTGATCCCAACTATATAGTCAACCAATTGGAACCCTAGGCCCCTCTAGAACCACGTGAAAATGACAAGCAGTAACAGATTTCTCACAATCTCTTTTGACGACCGGTTGGCGTAGTTGGTACTGACCCTGCCTGCTAAGCTGATGGTTCTGGGTTCGAATCCCGATAAGGGCATTTATTTGTATGATGAACACAGATATTTGTTCCTGAGTCATGGATGATTTCTATGTATTTGTATATTATATACAGCGTGGGTATTTGATACGGGAGAATATTTTAATGACGATTACTATTGAACCTAGGGAACCTATTTAGTATTTACATTAATTTCTTTAGGAAATTAAGATGCTTTTTTTTTCACACAAAAATTCAGCACGCAATGTATTGCATCCATATAAATTAACTTAGCTATCTAAACGTCATACGAGTATCATGTCAGTGTCATTTATCATGTCAAACAAAGTTGGACGACATACATTGCAGATCTGTCGCACCTTAGAAAAATCATTACACCTAATTAATAACACAATTTAACGAAATTATTATCCCATACGATTCACATAAACAGGTACTATAGCTGGATTAATAATTCGCCCGTATCAAGTAGGTACCCACGCTGTATATCGTTGTCTAAGTAGGTACCCGTAACACAAGCGTTCTTGAGCTTACTGCGGGATTTACTCAATTTGTGTAAGAATGTCCTATGAAATTTATTTATTTATTTTGGCGTCACTATGACATAGACCTACAGAGGCCTAGAGGTTCCAATTGGTTGACCGTACCTACGCGCCGCTAACCGTACTTCTCTTCTTTTCCTCTGCTTATGCCACAGGTTAGGGAGTCTGAGTCCCGCTTTGGCAATCCCAGGATTTGGCGAAAGCGACTCTGCAACCAGCGTGCGTAGCCATGATGTCAATCGCTCATGCTTAATAAGGTATCGTTGCTATCTCTCTCTTTCTTATTAGTGTGACAATGACAGTTGCGTTTCGTTAGCGACTGAGCGTGAGCGATTGGTATCTTGGCTACGCACCCTGACCATCCAATTCGGAGGGGAAACTAGGCCATATTGGGATTTGTCCGGTTTCCACGCGATGTTTTCCTTCACCCAAATGCGATTGGTAAATATCAATATTTCGTACATAAGTCCAGAAGATATGAACCTGGGACCTTCGGATTGATAGTCACACGCTCTTACCGCTGAGCCGCTATCCCTTGGCAATCCGGTAAGAAACATACAAACCAGAAGCACTCACTTGTCAATAAAACCTCCAACTTACTTTTTTATAGTGATAAAAACGGACATCGGCATGCATTAACTTTTTATCGTACTCGCCACAGATATACGAGTATGAAGTTATGGAGATCGGTCATGTCAGCCATTTTGTACTGAGTAGGTACCTACGCATGTCGCAAGTTCAACCCACACAGTAGCACTAGGGCTAATGAATATGTTTAGAGTTAAAGTTACAGTTTTCTCAGTTTTTCTCATTTATTCTCACTCAGATCTAGGAAAGAGCGGCACCTCCCAACACAAGCAATAATTTGCTTACCGGGCGGCTTCATCCCCTGTACCACAAACTCGTGTATTTTAATGAAATAAACTAGGTTGAAAAACTGTCATTCTATCTAGTCAGCTAGATTATCCAAAATTAATTGACATGTATTTTTTCCTTTTTCAAGTTAACTAAAATTTATGAAGATAAAGAGCAGCAACGTTCCGGGGTGTGACGTCTGTAGCTATTTGGGTGATTTTATGTTTTGTTGTCGAATAATATTTTTTGTTTATTTAGAAAATTATCATGTGTTTTCTATTCAGGATCGCCAGTTCTTGCAATCTTAGTACGTATAGAATAATAAAAGTGTCACAATTTTGGTTTTCTATTTCGCCACCCATTTTTCACAGGTTTATGATGGTGGTAGCGCAGTAGAAAGTTTGAAAAATATGTATAAGGAAATTTTGGAACACTCATTTCTTCTACTAGGACTGAAAGTGAAAGAGATCCCGATTCTGAATAGAAAAAATATACAGAAAAAAAATAAAAACGCACCTTTTCGAATTTCATTTATTTAACGAATAAAAGAATAAATACGTGTACAATATGATTTTAATAGCCTTACAGATGGACTAAATACATTTTAAGTCGTCTAGCCTATTGTAAATACCAAGCACGTACACATCTACAGCACACACATGTATATCGACTCTCCTATCCCATTTCATGTAGGGCATGCTTACGGTATTGGGTTGTATGAAAATCCCGGGATTTATTTCATGTCCGTGTATATGTAATCGAGCAATAAGGAGATGCACGAAATGTTTAATTCGCCGCGTACAACTTTTGTATAAAAATCGCTTTTAAATCGCCCAAGTGTGATAAGGCCCTTATATGGCAGAGTACGCTCAGTCAGCTAGCATGTGTCACCCGGCCGCTGGCGTTTTCCTCTCTACAGTATTCCAAGCTCAGTGGTACACGCCTATATGAAACCAAAATTATTGGTTCACTCGAAAAGTTGTTTTCCAAAATGGTCAATCAAAATGGAGTTCACCTACACAGTAATGTTGTCTGATCCACATTTTTATTAAGATGTGCCAAATAGGGCTTAAGGGGCTTAATTTTCAGGTAACCCTAGTGGTAATCGTTTATTTCTCTCTGAAATTTTGTAAATAGTATCGAGTTTAAAGACATTTATTCTCGAAATATATACAGTAAGTGTAACTTACCTAACTACCTACCTCTACCTACCTTAAATCTAAAGTAGGTCCTTGAGGCATTGTACCTAGGATGCTGGCGGCATTTCCTCGTTGTATCGCAATGCTGATATCGAGTTGCTGTACTATTTTACGTTTACTGCAGTTGCATCTCGCTACCAGCATGCAAGTACGAGCAATATGCACCGACAGTGAGTTGACGAAGATTAGCGACGCTTAGACTAGCGAGTATAGTATACTACCTCCTCCTCCGTGCGTCGATACCCCAATGCTGGGGGTGGTGACTTATCAAGTCCTCAGTTTCTCCTGTCCCAATCCCAATCCAAAAATAGTATAAGTACTACAGTATATTTTCATTCGTAGTACGCGCATAGGTTTTATAGGTCCGTTTTTGTCCTTTTTTTGGTCGCATACGTTGATAACGACTTAAGTGCCATAGAAGTATGGATCAAAATATGAAAAACCGGCCAAGTGCGAGTCGGGCTCGCCCACCGAGGGTTCCGCACAAAGGAAGCTGGCCCATTTATGATCTTTGGTACTTAAAAACACTGGTGGCACTGGCACGAAACTTTCAGTGTGCGGCAATAATACAGTTTTTGGATTTTTTCCTGTATTTGTGCTACAATCTCTTGCTTTTTGCCAAATTTCGTGATTGTAGGTCAACGGGAAGTACCCTATACATTTTGATTCCCATTGCAAAAGTATGAGAAATGCGACATCAACGGCCGTATCTTTTGATCGCGTTTACGTAGAAGTTTGGTTTTTTACACCTTTAAGGAACCGCAGACTTGTGTATGTGGTAAAAATTTCAACTTGCTATCTCCACACGTTCCCGAGATAAAGGGTCTTGACAGACAGACGGACGGACGGACAACAAAGTGATCTTATAAGGGTTCCGTTTTTTTCTTTTGAGGAAAGGAACCCTAAAATCAAGGTTTCTTCGGTAAAAAATAAGAATGACCCATATGATTATTCTTCTTTTGTCATCTTTGCAAGTGAATATTCTCTTAAATATGTACGATAATGAAGTTGCCAACTTCTCGGTATAAAATTACGTTAATATTAATAAAAATATCTTAGTATGTTTATGGTATGTCCATGTCGTCGCTGTAAGATCAAAAACTCCTCATTTCTGGAAGACATGATCACGCAACATCGCGTGTCCAATCTTTAACACTTCTTTCATATTCACAAAGTTATTCACAGATCTTGACTATAAAATATAACTAAACTGGTACAACTTGAACTGAAGGTCCGTAATAATTGTGCATTTAAGAATACTGGTTATAACTCTTTTTTTTATACTAAGACGGTGACAAACAAGCATACAGCCTGCCTGGTGGTAAGCGGTCATCGTAGCCTATGGACGCCTGCAACTCCAGGGGTGCTGCATGCGCGTTGCCGGCCCTTTAAAAAAAAAGAAGGATTCGCTGTGTTGACAGGTAAAAGGGGCAAGCTTTGCTCCGTGGGTCCCTAGCTGTCAACACAGTGAATCCTCTTGCGACCTTACTCACCAACAGAAATACAACAGTATGAGTAGGGTCTAGTGTTATTAAAATGCGGTTTTCTGTAAAGTGGAGTACTTCCCCGGATGGGCTCTGCTCCTCCAGATTTGAGCGAGACGACATTCGTTGTGCTGTGCCCTACCACACTAAACGATATGCATCCGCTTAATTAAAGCATGCATCGCTTAAGCGTTATTGTAAGAAACGAATCTATAAAATATAAGAAATCTTATGTGATATGAGACTAAATCCAAAATTGAGGAACCAGACAACGATCTTGTAGAGTATTTTATATTTGAAAGAAATATGGAAACATTCCCAGCGACGTGCAGGATTCGAACCCACGCCCGCGACTACTCTGAACACCGATCAGATCGCTCTGCCAATTGAGCTATCGTCACCTGACACAAATTAAATAAATAGTGGAAATATTCGTTGGGGTCGATCAGGCGTCGATAGTTCAAAGTGGTCGTGGTATCGAATCCTGCTCAACGCGCGGAAATTTTAAATTTTATTCCAATTATAAAATTGTAAATTTCGTTCTCAGACGTCGCTGGTTAATACAAAAATAATTGAGTAAATAAATAAATAAATATTACAGAACATTCTTAAACAAATTGACTAAGTCCCGCAGTAAGCTCAATAAGGCTTATGTTACGGGTACTCAGCCAACGATATAGGTATATATATAATACCTATACAAATACATAAATACATAGAAAACATCCATGACTCAGGATCAAATATCTGTACCTATTCATCACACAAATAAATGCCCTTACCGGGATTCGAACCCAGGACCATCGGCTTAGCAGGCAGGGTCACTACCAACTACGCCAACCGGTCGTCAAAGTAAGAAGAACTTGACATTTCCCATACAAAAATATTCTGCCGAATTATCAAATAATACCTATATTAGTAGGTACGAATGCTATCTCCTTGTATTGAATTGGTAATATAACATCAATAGGTTATCCGATAATCAGCGTAGCAGGGGTCATAGTAAGGAAGACAATAAAATAAATTTTAAATAACTGTTAAGGATCACTCACACTAGACGGGACGGGACAGGGCGGGACGGGACAATCTGTCAATTTCTAAAGAAAGAGTCACGTGATAGCTCGGAGCCCTCGGTTGTCACGAGACGTTTTCTATAGAAAACAGATCGTCCCGTCGCGCTCCGTCCCGTCCCGTTCTACTCTGAATCATCCCTTACACTACCATTAAGTTCAATACAAGGAGGCATTTCCCTCAAAGAAACAAGTAATTTAAATTATTCACCATAAATAAATACTCAACCATATCTAAAACTTAAATAAAACTAAATCTCAAAATTACAAATTTTCCAAGACAATAAATATAACGCGAGCTCCTAGCAGGAGAAAAAAGTGCCCTTAAATTTCCATACAGTTTTGTAACACTCCATTGCCAACTACCATACTAGATCTGTAATAAAATTGTAGCGAAATGGGAATAAATCTTCAGACTTTTGTTTCTCCAGCTACGATTGAAAGAGCTCGCGTTTCTAAATACTTAGAAAACACATGAAAATCTAATTTAAAACAAACATTTTATGTACCTCAAAATATTAAAACGCCCAGCTGGACTCCAACACTTAATCTGTTATCCTTATTCCAGTTCCAAGCCTGACCCATTTCCGCATACTCCTGCGCAGCATATAAATGCGCAAGCGCAGCTGAACGAGGCATCAGTCTCACGAGCACCGTCGAGAGGATAACAACATGTTCGCCAAACTTGTGAGTACCTAACCTATATACTTAACATAGGACTTGAAAATGTACCAGTGATTGACAATTACCAAATAGAGCCTCAATAATAGATACCTAGCTGTAACCTGTGATTGACACTGACCTGAAGATACGAGTAGACAGATTGACATTGACCTATAATTATCTACTTCAATCTTAATTCTTAGTTTTGACAGTAAATCACACACACACACATACACAGGATGTCTGGAAGATATCGCTCTTTAGCGATAAGACCGCCTATTGTTTACCCAAATTTTATGTATACTGAAGTTTTTCTTAATCGTTTCATGTTGGTGTGCAATAAAGAATATTGTATTGTATTGTGTAAATGTTATTGATAATAGTTTCAACCCCATTATAAATGGACCCCATTGGCTAAGTCAGATTGTAAGAAATCTCATATTGCTTGTAATTTTGACATGGTTCTAGAGTGGCCTCAATGGTTCCAATCGGCTGACTACACATTGTCGGTGATTGATAAGGATAAGACCCATTTATAAATTAATACTTAATTTTATGGCAACAGCGCCTCATCCATAAACCGACAATGTCCCGAGAATGGCCTTCAGCCTGAAAACGTCACATATACTTGACATAGGACTTGAAAATGTACTACTAATTGACAGTGACTCAATAGGGCCTCAAATATACCTGGCTGTAACCTGTGACTGACACTGACCCAAAGATTGACAGTAATTTTAATTAAAACTGGCTGATGCCCGCGTTATGAATTTTTTTTTAACCTATAACCTGACAGGAGATCCCCTTAACGTACGAATGAAGGTTGTATCTAAATCCATTCAGCCATTTCCACGTGATGCTCGAAAAAATAAACAGACAGACAGACATATCGACAAAAATTCTAAAAATCATTGAAATGTGTTCTGTTGTCAATTCTAAGAACTCATTTTCTTTTTCAAATATCGTCAGTGTACATTTTTGACCCTACTCTGCTTTATTATTTGTATATATTGTCTCACCCCTATTTTCATCCCCTTATGAAAATGTACTTGTGATTAAAAACGACTAACCTAACCCATATACTTGACAGAGGATTCGAAAATGTACCAGTGATTGACAGTTACCCAATAGAGCCTCAATAATAGGTACCTAGCTGTAACCTGTGATTGATTGATTGACGACCGGTTGGCGTAGTTGTTAGTGACCCTGCCTGCCAAGCCGATGGTCCTAGGTTCGAATCCCGGTAAGGGCATTTATTTGTGTGATGAACACAGATATATGTTCCTGAGTCATGGATGTTTTCTATGTATTTGTATGCTATATATATCGTTGTCTGAGTACCCGTAACACAAGCGTTGCGGGACTTAGTTAATTTGTGTAAGAATGTCCTGTAATATTTATTTATTGATTTATTGACACTGACCCGAAGATAGACAGATTGACATTGACCTAAAATAATCTACCTACTTCAATCTTAATAACAGTAAATTTTATTGATAGGTAATAGTTTCAACCCCTTTATAAATGGACCCCGTACAAGATAAGTCACTAGAACGGGCCGGGAAGAGGCCGGGCCGGGCCGATTAAATTTAAAAAAAAATACCGCAAGGGGTCAAGGGCACTTTTCCGAGTCACTTTTACAGGGCACTTTTACTATCTGCCAGATTCTATAGAAATGGTGACGTGACCTCCGAGAGCTAGTTAAACATATTATACATAGTTTTATTTAAGTAGCAACATCATTAGAAACATTTCTTACTAAAACACGAAGCTCAACGTATTCGGAATGCTATGAAATGACTTTACAGGACAATATCCAACAATTTTATTCTAAACCGCAATAAAACTATCCATACGCCATTGTCACATCACGCTATTATAAAATGAATATGTAAATACAACGATTATCGCTATCATAATACTTGCCAGTAATAATTAAGATGTATCACATTATAATTCATGCCACACCTACTTACTATTACATTAGCATACCAAACAAACGCTTCGCCACTTGAAATTGACCCTGAACTTGGTACATTGATTATATTGTAAAATTTTAAAGACTGAATTAAATAATTTATTATTTATAATAAATGTTTTGTTAAATGTTTAAGTAGTCACACTACTATATATAAATTATAGAGAGAAAAAGAAAGAAATAAATAAATAATTTATTGCCACGGTCACGGAAATAATCACAATATAGTGTGTACAATACAATTTCAGTATTATGTATATAGGTACTACGCGTGACAAAAGGAACGGGCTCAGCATATGTTACGTCAGCTTATAACTGCGCAACGCTGGTTTTCAGTCCGTCCCCTTTTCACCAGAACACATTAACATTTTGCTGCGGGTAAATTAAAAGAGATGTCATATACTACAGAAAAAGTGACCAAGTCCCCAGGTGAGCAGGGCTGGAATCGCCCTTCTTTCGCGGCAGACGCCCTAACCACTTGGGTCACCCGATCACGGCCGTGATGGTGCTCACCGGGGGCTTTGGCCACTTTTTCTGTAGTACGAGTATATGACATCTCTTTTAATTTATAATTGATTGTATTGATTTTCATACCTCATACTCTACAAGTGGTTGTTGTTAAGGATGACTCACAGTAAACCGGGACGGGCCGGCCCGGTCCGTAACCGATCTGTCAAGTCCTGTCAAGCCCTCGGACGAAAAGTGACACTTTCTGTAGAAATTGACAGATCAGGCAGTGATCCTTTAACATACGAAGCGGGTGAAAAATGAGACATTTATGCTCTAGGGCGTTTTACTTTCCAAAGCATTTATTTCTGAAGATTTCATTATAAAAATAAAAGTTTTTTTTTTTTCAGTCAGTCTCATATATAATCTCATATAAATAGTATAATCAGTCAGTTTCTATAGAAAACGTCACGTGACCTCCGGGAGATTTGAGCTCGGACGTGATTCTCTCTATAGAAATTGACAGATCGTCCCGTCCCGCCCCGTCCCGTCCCGTTCTAGTGTGAGTCATCCTTTACAACGTCTTATACATATTTATTCCATGATGCCCTTGCTGGATATTTAAACCTGGGACCTCCTGTTTCGCATCGGGGACCGACTTAGCTAGTTCGCATAATTTGAGGTCAAATGTAGATTAGTTCGCCTCAAGATTGATTACTATATTATTGACAGAGGCCAAATATGTCGCCTTGCACCCACTGTGAATTAGTATGGTGTCGTTGATAAGACAATGGTTAGGTGCTAAGTAGAAACAGTTAAATGTTTTAGGATAGTATCATTAATCGGTTATAGGTTTGACGTGACAATTATATGAATCAGGAAAAGATGCAGGCGTACGCATACGGTTTATCAATTAAGGTTCTTATTACTTTTAATTCTAATTACCTATTCTAGTTAGGGCATACGGATACTTTTGATGCAACAGTACTGCAACGAAATTGAGAACATTTCATATTTTAGATGCTGCTTTTTATTGTATGGCTTTAAAGAAAGCACTAACATAAATTTTATTCAAATATGCATTTTTCTACTCCAGGACTAGTCAATATGATGACTAACAGCGATTAAAAAAAATATACATTATAATGTTTCCTATGGTATTTCGTAAGAATATATTAGCACTGTTGATTTTTTTTTAATTTCTATGTGGCATACCACATATATATTTCATATTCTGCCACCTTTCGAGATTTTGCTTTTTTCGCTATTTTAGCTGTCGTAGTAAAACTAGCGTTGTATAACAGCTCATAATTGGTTTTTAAAACTGTCAGGTCTATTATTACAAAACGAGACCAAGTCGAGTTTTGTAATAACGGCGACCCTAAAGTTTTAAGAACCCTTATTACATCACTGTTGCATAAACTACTATGATATTATGAGAATGTGACGTCACACAGTCGGTTTCATTACTGAATCAACCTCATGATGCTAATTATTTTAAGAATTTTAACTAAAATATTATGCATATAAATCAAATAAATATATTTGCAGGCGTTTCTTTCAAAACGATTTTGGACTTAAGGATATTAATTTTTTTTAATGTTGTCAATTGCTGAAAATGTTAGGTAAAGATGCATTATAGTTTCTTACGAATTTACTCACAATACAATAAACACAGTAGTGCAATCATAAACCACCACCTGTCATTTCTGATTGACAAATCGTTCCGATTGTGACTGACAACATATCGATTCGTTTTTCAAACGTTGCCTAACCGCACGCACCATTTCGCACGGCAATATGATAATCACTGTAATCCCTAATTTCAAATGCAAGGACTGCGTTCAAAATTGCTTATGTATAGTTGTCCGTACTTATAGAGAATCGGTCAAATAGTTGACGCAAGTAGGTACCGTAAGGAAAAACTGTTCCATGTACATTCCGCGATATCGTAGTATGCAAATTTAGAAATGTGAGGGTATTGCATTTAATATTTTCTCGTAAAGTATTTTGAATGAACAATAATCGCGGAAACAGAATACAATATTTTGCCTTGCCTATTGCATCTCTTGGGATTTACCAACTGATACCGCAATTAAAAGGGTATAAAGCTATAAATATAAATAAATAAATAAATATTTGGGGACAATCTGACACATCGACCTAACCCCAAACTGAGCAAAGCTTGTATTATGGGTTCTAGGCGACGATACATATATACCTACATAGAAAATGTCACACTTCAAAAACTACAAACAATTGTGAAATGAATGGGAACAAAATACACCCATTAAGAGCATAAATTGCTATGCGGCTATAAAAAAAGCTTACCATAACATAAAAGGTTAATGTCCTCGAAACTGTATGTAGTTAACATTCACCCACTTCCCCAGATGATCATCTGCGCCGTCGTCGTGGCAGCCCTCGCCCAGGCGAGGGAGTACCCGGCCGGCGTCCACCCAGCAGTCTGCCCTAACTACCCCTACTGTGCCCCTGACGCTCTAGCCAGGCACACCCCTGACGGCATGCCCATTCCTCAGTGGAGCTACCCCTATGCCTATGCCCCGGCGGCTGCTGCGCCTGTAGCTGAGTGAGTAAACAGGGCCTATACCAAGAAAATCGAACGATTGCTGATTTGTACCTCCGTCTCTGTCACACTTGCATATTGGAGTGACAAAGAGGTTTTCCCGTCAATGCTAATTTTCGATGTTCGTGGTAGGCATGCTGGTTTTTAAAGTTCAGTGCCTTAAATTGTAAAAACGGAACCCTTATAGGATCACTTTGTTGTCCATCCATCTGTCTGTCTGACGGGACCCTTTATCTTCGGAACGAATAAAGGTAGCAAATTGAAATAAATACCACATACACAGATTGAAGGTGTGAAAAAACCTCTACGTCAACACAATCAAAAGATACGGCCGTTTATGTCGCATTTCCCATACATTTGTAAAATTAATCAAAATGTATAGGGTACTTCCCGTTGAACTATCATCACGACATTTGGCAATAAACAAGAGCTTGTAGCACAAGTACCTACAGGAAAATATCCGAAAACGGTATAATTGCCGCGCACTGAGACTTGCCACCAGTATTTTAGGTCATAAATGGCCCAGCATCCGCTATGCGGAAGCCTCGGAGG
Organism: Lathronympha strigana; assembly: GCA_949128165.1. Lineage (NCBI taxonomy): Eukaryota > Metazoa > Arthropoda > Insecta > Lepidoptera > Tortricidae > Lathronympha > Lathronympha strigana. Next base: position 5,641,881 of record OX421926.1, on the reverse strand, counting down.
GCGAGTCCGGCTCGCACTTGGCTGGTTTGTTTTAACTGAAAACTGAAGACAGAGACTATTGCACCTATCTCTAGCCACTGACAATTGCATGTGCTCCAAATGTACCGGCGTAAAATAATAACAATAAAAATAATTAGGCGCAAAGTATTCTAGCCGCACAAATTTAATTTTTTTTACGCACATTACTTACAAACTTGGTCAACCTTTATGTACAAACAACAAAATTTAACTTACACATTATCTAATATCTTTATTACTTTCACTTTCAGGCAAGGAGGAGCCCGGTACCCCGCTAGCTTCAACCCAGCTAGCTGCCCCAACTACCCCTACTGCTGGTGATTCTACTATGACTTTTGGCGCCAAAACGGACCACAGACAACCCTAAAACATTCCTGAACGCAACTGTCAACTTATTTTTCTTAAGTGACTTTTGTTTTTTTCTTACCAACCAGTTCGGATTGTAAAATTGTACTGATACACTGCCATATTTTGTTGTAAAAAATGTAAATAGCAAATGGATTTGCATTTGGTTTTTGTAGAAAATGTGTAAAAAATGTAAATAAAAATATTTTTTTACTCATTCGTTTTGTTTTCAATCCTACAATATTTTGATGAGATTAATGTTCTAGTTATTGGAAAGATTGGCTCTACAGTTCAACGGAACATACAAGTTTTCTTTCCTGTGGGCAATGGGTAACAACTTATAGGCATGTAACAGTAGGACAAATAAACTATATCCATCCCTTTTTTCGGGGTGATAATACTAGCGTAAAAAAAAGACAGTATGATGCTCTCTATCCTACTGTTACTGCGCTCACTTGCTTGTCAGACTATAGTAATGATTTTTATGATACAGATCAATAGAAAAGAAAGGCCCTATAATATGGATAAGGGTTAAATAAGAAAATCACCCTTCGTTGCCTTTAACTTTTGTACCTATATCATATGATATCACATCAATTATTCAGTAATAATCATACATTGTCAGGGCTATACAATTCATTCACTTAAATCTGTAAAATTAAATTAAATTAAATAGTAGTTACAATATAAAAATTTAAAAATATTTTCTATAGTTACACAATGTCAAGATTCATCAATAAATTCATTTACAGAATAATAGGCCACCGTAAAGTTATTTAACGTCGTTTTGTGTTTGAATCAATCATTTAATCATAGACAAATTCATTCATCGACTCTAATATTTTAAATGTGAAAGTAACTTTGCCTGTCTGTTACCTCTTCACGCTAAAATCCGCTGATCGGATAGTGATGATATTTGGTATCGGGATAGTGTGACTACTGGAAAAGGACATATGATACCTAGTTGTTGTTCTATTTCTACGCAGACGAAGTCGCGGGCTAAAGCTAGTTATGAATAAAATTCAAAAGGTACCTAGAAACGGCTTTAACCCCCATAAAAACTTTACTTTGTAAACAACATCAAGTTTATGAAACAGCCGCCAAAACTTCCATAAATTTCAGCTTAATACGCGAATTATATTGCGAATTAAAACGGTTCAGTAAATGCATTCTGCATAAATTGCTGGGCATGCTTCGGTGAGCAATTTAATTAATATCAATTAACACTTAAATGCTATTATAAACGTATATCAAACATCAACTAGCTATGATTGTTTGTCCTTATGTGATAGTTTGACATTTCCGTTTGTTAGAAAGGGAGAAAACACAAATTACCTGACAAGTTTGATATGTTTCTTACAGTGGGTGTGTAAGCTTTTAAATTAGGGATTAAGTTTGGTAATTAGATTGTGTGGGAATTATTAGGGCAAAACAAATCTGGCCTAATACCCACGAAATTTGTCCTTCCCTCTCTATCACACTTGCATTTCTAGATATAATGAGGTTATTTCGTCTGTGCCAATTTTCGATAATCGTTGTAGGCCCTCTGGCCTTCGAGTAGACCGAGCAACGCGGGCTTAAGTTCCAAAACGCTGGAAAGGAGACAGCAAAGCAACATAATACCGGTGAAATTATTGTGTAAAACATCTGTACGGCGCTTTCTATGATAGCAGAATAAAAGAGCTTTAGTGTCTCTGGTTGATATGTTTCGTCTATATGTATATATGTAGTGTATGTATATTTGATATATATTTTATGTACATTAGGTGTATTTTTTTAAACATGTGTATAAGTAGCTATTTCTTTTTTTACGTATTAGTAGCACGGCCTACAATCGCTCTGCATTACCTAAAGGTTGACTGGTAGAGAATTCCTTATGGCATTCACTTCGCCTTTCGTACATCAAGTTTTTTTTCTTTTGTGCAATAAAGATTAAATAAATAAATAAACACTAACACATGTAAAATGATACAACTACCTGTTGGTGTACAACAAATCTTGCACACTTCGATTGATTTTAGCTGTGTAAAAAAATACTGAACTTCCAGTATTTTATGTTATTTGTCGTTTAAATAGGTTGTAGGTAAATAGGAGCTGTTACCTTCTATATAAAATAAATTCTATACAAACTGCTAATAACAACCCAACACTTTAATAAATACAGAATTTTAAACAGTATCTTGAAATGGATTGTGTATAAGTTGAAATCATCACAGATTAAATGTCATAGTAAAATTACGCGCAGTACGGGTAGTTGGGGCACGAAGCGGGGTCAACGTCGGCGGGGTACTCGATAGCGGGAGGAACGGCGGGAGCGACGGTGGGCCTATAAATAACGCAAGTAATTCCTGTATTTTGTAGTAGCACATTTTAACCAAACAGAATAAAAGGAAATAAATAGGTTATAAAAATAGGCTACAAAAAGTACCTATTAAGTTATGAGGCTTTTTCTAGCAAAAAATAAGTATGTAGTTATTTCTTTTTAACGGGATTATGGCATAATACAATTGGTGACTAAACCATCTTAATTTTTTATAAAATATAACTTTTTTTAAGGTCTCTCTCGTATTGTTAAGGATATTTCTTTTTGAAATGCTAGTTTTCCTAATGTAATATGTTGCTTACGATAAGCCATATAAATTAGGTGTTAATTAAATTCCAGAATTAAATTTTATCATTACAAGTCATGTTTTTATGATATTGTTATTTAGCCTCCTGTCCTGACTGACTTCCGCGTCCTTGGAATGGAATTTTCACTCTTTGTCAATTTGACAAAGTTAGACAGTTACAGTTTGACATTTGGCAAATTTTGAAACACAGTCGTCAGGAGGTTACGGCCATAAATGCAAAATAAATGAATAATAATAGTTGTTTGTTCTGATTTCTAAAGTTCCAACAACGATGGATGAAATAGAAGCAAAAGAGCTAAATTGTAACTTTATAAAGTATAACTTTGGTTGTGACTTTAAAACCAGTTAGACTACCAAATACACAATAAAACATTCATTATTTCATGCCTTCGGATATATGTAGGTTATGGCTGTTTTAAACAACTGAATGATTTTTACGGTACCACATAATAATTTTCACTTTTGGGTAAACAATATAAATATCTATACCTAGACATACACTTATCAATTATTAGAAATGTTGTTACTTACTCAACAGCAACGGGGGCAACGGGGGCAACCATACGCGCATAAGCCAATGGGTAATGAGGAATAGGGGCATACTCGTATCCCAACGGCCATCCGGGGGTAGGGACTACCCGCGGCGTGTAGTGCGCTAGGAGCTCCATGTCACAGATGGGGTAGTTGGGGCAGAGGGCGGGGTTGATGCCGGGCGGGTATTCGAGGCCCTGGACTAAGGCGGCGGCGGCGCAGACGAGCAACTAAAATCATTATTAGTTTTTAATTTAGATGGCTCAAAAATCGTTGTTGTTGCCCAAATTCGTAGTTTCGATTGCACCCTTTGAATCTTAAGTCGCCATCTCTAGGCCCTTAATTATTTAAAAGTTCCGAGTAATAATTGTGCTTAATAATAATAAGCTATTCACAAGATAAAAAGTTTGTTATATACAACAAGATAAGGAATTTCTTTATAATTTCAAACTTTTGGCAACTATTAAGACATTTCTTATAAGAGATGGAGTGAAAAATCAAATACAACTAATTTAATTTATAAGGTCTACGGATGTATTTGATGTGTATTAAAAGTTTTCAAATATATCCTGGAGGATCCAAATCCAGGAAAATGTAATGAAAAATTATTTACTATGTTTTAGTAAACCGTTTCCTAAAATACTTTTTTAATATTTTAAATAGTTCTTACCACTTTAGCGATCATTTTTCTAATTATCTTCACAACAGCTGATGTGAGACAGACGATCTGTTCGTGCCAGCACAAGCTATTTATACAACTATTCTAAATACAAGACATCTCGTTAGTCACAATTCTTTAAAATTTCTGGTTTATTGTTAATGAAATATTGATTACATGCCGTCAATTACTTTGGTTGTTACTCGCAAATTGCTAATGCTTGTGGTAATATACAGATTAGAAACCTGTTTTGTTTTTCAATAATATAACATTCTTAATAGGTAGGTAAAATGTAACTAATTAAACATAAACCCGTAAAGGTGTTGGTTCAAATCCCATCAGTTCCATAATTATATGTGAAAGATACTTGTTATATAAATCAAAAAACAATCATATTTTTTTTATACATGACTGACGTCAAAAAAACTACTAAAATTAAAACGTACTTAAAAAATGCAATTCTTAACGATGTAATTAAAATAGCAAAAAACTTGAATTTGCTATCAATTACGAGAACAGAAGTCTAATATCATTTGTAAATCACATAAATAGCAAATCACGTCTTACCAGAGTATCATTCTCACTTCAGCAGTCGAGAAAATCACTAGCACCATGTTCACCAAAGTGGTAAGATCATGCAAATCCATTTCCCAAAGTTTATTTTAACAAAATATTTAATTACAATCAAGTAGTATATTTAATTGACACTGATAGAGTTCGGTATCTTCGAATTTTCATTATCATAACTCATCTCGTGATATATTAGTGCTAACAAGTGCATTCACATTGTATTATAAGTAACGTTTAAATTTTCTGGTTCTTTTTTTTCACCCTTTAAGCAACAATCCTCATCTTAGTACATTAAAGCACTTGATATACATATCTGGCGTCACTGGAATTAAAAACAGCTTAATCACTCTCGGTTTCTCGTAGATTTCCTCAAATACATATGATTTAATTAACAATAACATCGTATTTACAGTTGCTCGTCTGCACCATCGCCGCCGTAGCCATGGCTATTGACAACCCCTACGGTTTCAACCCTGCCCTGTGTCCTGACTACCCCCGGTGTGACATGGAGCTGCTCGCCCGCCACACCCCAGAAGGCTATCCTATTCCTGACTGGGAGTTGCCGTCTGCCCGGTCTGCCGCTGCTCTCATTCCTGCCGTTGTTGAGTAAGTTAAAAGTGTTAAAACTTGTTGGGCAAAAAATATCTGGATTGGAGACCATATGCAGCAGACCAAGGTCTTCGGATACCTAGTGTAAAAGTTCTATTGAAGCCTGTACCCAATAGTGGAAGTCCTATGGCTGAAAAGTTAAATAAGTTTGATGAAGTAGAAACCACTGAAGGCGGTCTCTTTTTTATTCTCAGCATTTATTCTAGTTCCGTTCTTAGAAGTATCGAAGTCTAAATCCAGTATCTACAACCAGACCAACAGGTTGAATTAATGTAGACTGTAGAATACAATATTATAAAATGGAACCTAAATGCCATCTGAATTGCGTAATTACACTCAACACACGTCAAAAATGACCGTTGATGTTTTGGACCCGGGTATGTCCTTAAACTACGTCCAACAAGTGAGGTAGGGCACAGCGAAACGTCATCTCGCTTGAATCTGGAGCAGCCTGACTGGGGAAGTACCTCCACCTTACAGAATACCGAAGCCATAATAACATCACTACTTACTTTGTAGGTATGTGGTGTTGTGTTCCTCACGGTGAGTAAGGTTTCCAGAGCTCCAATCCCCCCAACCTCCCCCTTAATGACGATGACAGCGCAGATTAATAAGCTACCCCAGGAGGGTACCAGCTGCTCTAGCGCTGGAGAATCCCTTTCTGGGCTTCCATGCTCAGGTACTGTCGTGCCTGAGCGTGGACGCCGAGAGCGCCCCGTTTCGTACTCTGGGGGGGGCAAATCCGCGCTCCGCCATCCGCCATCCTCCCGAGGCAAGAGCAAGACGGCTACGGCAGCCCCTGCCACGCTCGCTGTGGATTTCTGCAACATCAGGGGTTTGCATTCTAATCTTAATGCTGTCCATCATCACCTCGAGACAGCGAAGCCGGCCTTGCTTTTTCTGACAGAGACGCAGATATCGTCTCCAGCGGACACAAAATACCTCTCCTACCCTGGGTACGAACTAGAGCATTCCTTTCTGCCTAGGGCTGGAGTGTGTGTGTACGTTAGAGGCGATATCAGTTCTCGTCGCCTCAGCAATCTTGAAGGTAGGGACCTTTCCACCTTATGGCTACGTGTTGATTGTGATGATCATCCTCGCGTCTATTCGTGCCTCTATAGGTCCCATAGCGGTGATGCCGAAACTGACCGACTCTTGGAGCAGATTCAAACGGCTGTGGATTCAGTGCAGCAGCAGATCCCATCCGCTGAGATCATCGTTCTTGGCGATTTTAACGCCCATAATGCCGAATGGCTGGGCTCCAGCAAGACTGATCATGCGGGGAGATCTGTTCACGACTTTGCTCTGACCTACGGCTTGACACAACTGGTTACTGCGCCTACGCGAATCCCAGATGTGGAGAGCCAGGAACCTTCCCTGTTGGACCTTCTGCTGACTTCTCACCCGGTTGGCTATGATGTATCCGTTGCAGCCCCTCTCGGTTCCTCGGATCATTGCCTCATCCGGAGTACAGTGCCTCTCACGTGCCCGCCGCGTCGGCGAGTTGCTTGTAGCCGCCGTGTGTGGCACTATAAGTCAGCAGACTGGGACGGGATGCGGGTGTTCTTTGCGTCTTACCCGTGGGGGCAGGTTTGCTTCGCGCCGGATGATCCTGATATCGCTGCTGACTCTGTTGCTGACGTGGTGCTTCAGGGAATGGAACTTTTCGTTCCATCCTCTGCGGTACCTGTTGGTGGCAAAACCCAGCCTTGGTTTGATCGCTCCTGCAAAAAGGCGTCTCGCCGAAAGCTGGAGTGCTACCAAGCCTGGGTAAATGCAGCGGCGGTACAGGATGTAAAGACCAGCGCTTTAAAAAAGGAGTTTAACTTTGCCTCCAGGTCCTTCAAAAGAGCCATTGCCAGAGCAAAGTCGTTGCACATTGGTAGGATTGGCGAGAAACTAGAGCGTCTCCCCTCGGGAACTCGTGCGTTCTGGTCTCTTGCCAAAGCTATCCAGGGGAATTTCTGCACGCCGTCTTTTCCACCTCTGCACACGGGAAATGATTCGTTGGCCCACGACGCAAAAGACAAAGCCGATCTACTGGGTAAGCTTTTTGCGTCCAACTCGACTTTGGATGACGGGGGACAAGCGCCGCCGACTATACCGCGGTGCGAGAGCTGTATGCCAGATGTACAGTTCCGCCAAAGCTTTGTGCGTAAGGCTCTTCGCTCCCTCGACACCCATAAGTCCAGTGGGCCTGATGGAATCCCTGCAATTGTTCTCAAGATGTGTGCTCCTGAGTTGGCGCCGGTCTTAACGCGTCTTTTTCGGCTCTCCTACTCTTCTGGCGTAGTCCCGACTTCGTGGAAGTCAGCTTTGGTGCACCCGATCCCTAAAAAAGGCGACCGCTCAAATCCATCCGACTACAGGCCGATAGCTATAACCTCCCTTTTCTCTAAGATTATGGAGTCCATCATCAATCGTCAGCTCCTCTGGTACCTAGAGGATCACCAGCTGCTGAGTGACCAACAATACGGTTTCCGTAGGGGTCGTTCGGCTGGTGATCTTTTAGTTTACCTGACACATTGCTGGGCACAGGCGATAGAGAGTAAAGGTGAGGCACTGGCAGTTAGTTTGGATGTAGCGAAGGCCTTCGATCGCGTTTGGCACAAAGCACTTCTTTCGAAACTTCCATGCTATGGGCTCCCCGGGAAATTATGCGAATGGGTCAGCAGTTTTCTAGCAGACAGAAGCATTAAGGTCCTAGTTGACGGTGAATGCTCAGACTCAATGTCTGTGAATGCTGGTGTCCCTCAAGGCTGTGTGCTATCACCCACGCTATTCCTCCTGCATATCAATGACATGTTGCAAACTAGCGGCATTCATTGTTATGCTGATGATAGTACGGGTGATGCCTCCTACACCGGCCGCGCCAATATTTCCCGGGAAAACGTCATTGAGAGCCGGAACAAACTTGTGTCCGAAATTGAGACCTCCCTAAAAGAAGTCTCAGATTGGGGTCGACTTAATTTGGTCCATTTTAACCCTACAAAGACACAGGTTTGCGCGTTCACCGCAAAAAAACTTCCGTTCGTCGCGTCACCTCGTTTTGAGAGCACTCCCCTATCTGCCACAGCCAGTATTGGAATCCTTGGCGTTGACATCTCGAGTGAAGTCCAGTTCCGCGGCCACCTAGAGGGTAAGGCCAAATTGGCCTCGAAGAAGCTCGGTGTGCTCAATAGATCGAGGCAGTATTTCACGCCGGCCCATCGCCTACAGCTTTATAAGGCGCAGGTTCGCCCGCATATGGAATACTGCTCTCATCTTTGGGCAGGGGCACCTAAGTACCAGCTTCTTCCTCTAGACCGCATCCAACGGAGAGCAGCTCGAATTGTCAACTGCCAACGTATTTCTGATCGGCTTGATCCCTTGGCGCTGCGTAGAGATGTGGCCTCACTCTGTATTTTCTATCGCATGTATTATGGGGAGTGTTCCGAGGAATTGTTCGGATTAATCCCTGCCGCTTCTTTCTGCCATCGCCCTACGCGACAATATTTCCACTCTCACCATTTAGATGGTTGGCAGTCCTCAACTGTGCGCTTTTCCCGAAACTTCCTGCCTCGCACAGCTAAACTGTGGAACGAACTGTCGCCAGCGGTGTTTCCGGACCGATACGACCTTCAAACCTTCAAGAAAAGAGCGTACTCCCACCTTAAAGGCCGGCAACGCACTTGCGACACCTCTGGTGTTGCGGGTGTCCATGGACGACGTTAATCGCTTACCATCAGGTGATTCGTTTGCTCGTTTGCCCCCTATAGCATAAAAAAAAAAAAATAATAATAATAATTTTTACAAAAAAATAAAATACAATGCATAATTATGTGCTTGATACCTGCGTTTTCTATTAGGTTCGTCAAATCGTGTGGAAAAGTATACTTTTTCCGCACTATTGTTTTTCACTTTTCAGTTTACATAGCGCTTTTTAATAGTAAATAACAGTAGTGCGGAAAATACCACTTTAACACATACCATTACCATTCTTTTTACATAGACTGAAATCTATACATATAAACGGAAAAGTCCTGACTGACTGACTCACTGATCAACGCACAGCCGAAACTACGAAACGTATGATTCTGAAATTTTCACATTACGTTAGGTGTTTTAACGAAGGTAACGAATAAGAAAGGGTTTTGAAAAAATCATCTTCTAATCGGGGTTGAAAGTTTGTATGGAAGAAAGTTTTTTTTTTAGATAGAGACTCAAAAGTTGGTGTACAGGTTTGTTATTAAAATACAAAAAAAGTAATTTTAGCGTTTTGGAAAAATCAACCCCAAAGGGGGTGAAAAGTGTGTTAAAAGTTTGTATGACGGAAGCGTTTCCCTTTTAGTTATAGACTACAAACTTTGTGAAAAGAATCCTCATTAGAGTTTACAAAAAGTAATTTCAGCGATTTCGAAAATTCGACCCTTATAAGGGTGAAAAGGGTGTTGAAAGTTTGTATGGCGGAAGGTTTTCCGTTTAGCTAGAGACTTTATTTTATGTGTAAAGGTTTCTCATCAAAATACAAAAATGGTGTTTTTATCTATATAATATATAAAAAAGAAACTGACTGACTGAATGACTAACTGACTGACATGTAAACGCACAGCCCAAACCGCTGGTCCTAGAGATACCAAATTTGAAACGTAGTTTCCTTATAAAGTCTAGAGGTGCACTAAGAAAGGATTTTTCAAAATTCAACCCCCTAAGGGGGTGATTTGGAAGTCCAAAGTTTTTATGGGGAAACAAGATTAGTTGGCCTATTCCATTTGAAACTTTACAGGAGTATTTATAAAGATAAATGAGGTAGCACGTGTTTCAGGTTTTTTGAGAATTCAACCCATATAAGGGGGAAAAGGGGTGAAAAAGTAAAAAACAACAACATGGGTATCGTTTTCTGGTTTATCGGGTCGCTGATTACAAAAACAACGACGATTTTAAAATCTAACGTGGCGATTGTGAAATGCCATCTTCCCTGTTGGGGCGCGAGGGGGTCGAACTCTAAAAATATAAATATGGGTGTCGTTTTGTTGTTTATTTCTGGTTCTATAGATTCCAAACTTAACACTTAGGTTCCTTATAAGGCGTAGGGGTGCACAAAGAAAGGAGCTTTCAAAATTCACCTCCAAAGGGGGAGAAATGACGGTCCAAACTATGTATGGGGAAACATGATTAGTTAAACTATTTAATTCAAAACTACACAAGAGTATTTCTAAAGATAAATGAGTAAAGACGTGTATTTGATTTTTTGAGAATTAAACCCTTAAGAGGGCAAAAAGGGGTAACAAAGTCAAAAAACAACATGATTATCGTTTTTATGGTTTATCAGGTCGCTGAAATCAAAAACAACAACCATTTTAAAATCCAATGAGGTGGACGTAAGGTACACCGTCTTCCCTGTTGGGGTGCGATGGGGTTGAAATCTCAAAATATCAATATGAGTGTCGTTTTGTTGTTTATTTCTGTTTCTAGAATTTCAAATTTGGCACGTAGGTTTCTTATTAAGGTGTAGGTGGGCATTAAGAAAGGATTTTTCAGAATTCACCTTAACCTAATCAAGATAAGAAAGAAGATCCGAGAGGTTCTTTACAATGAATCTGGAGCCAAAACTGCGAGAAAAGGCCGCCATCTGAAATTTCTTCAGTTATGATCTGATCCTGATGGAAATCAATATCTGAGAATCCGAAAGTTTCTTTATAAGGAATCAGAAGTCAACATTGATCGTAATATGTACTCGGTTGGTACATATCAAAGGGTTCAAGAGGTTCTTTATAACGAATCAAAGCCGCCAACTTGATTTTGAAATGACGATACGGTTGAACATAATAATATTTTGTACGCGGGCGAAGCTGCGGGAAATAGCTAGAATTTTTTAGAATTCTCCTCCTAAAGGGGTGAAATGAGATTTGATTGTATATCGGGAAACAAGATTTATTAGATTATTTTATTCACAGGAGTATTCCTAACGAGAAATGAGTAAATAGGAGTACGAAATGGGGTGAAACAGTCAACATGGGAAATATATACAGTAAGTGTAACTTACCTAACGACCTACATCTACCTACCTTAAATCTAAAATAGGTCCTTGATCAGAATTGCGAAAAGGGGCTCCATCTTGAATTTATTGAGTTTTAATCCGACCTTGATAATAATCGGTATTTAGGGATCCGAGAGATTCCTCAGTAATGAATCTGTAGTAAAAACTGTGAGATCCGGCCGCCATCTTGAATTATTTTAATTTTGATCCGATCGTGTTCAAATCGATTTCCGAGGATCCGTGAGGTTCTCTTTATGAATAATCTGAAGTTAAAACTGAGGAAAACGGCCATCGTCTAGAATTTCTTCAGTTATGATCTGATCGTGATGAAAATCGATATCCGAGGATCCGAGAGGTTCTTTCTAACGAACTACCAACGCCACCATCAACGGCCACCACCTTGAATTTATAGAGTTAAGTTCATGATAAAGCTCGGTAGGCACATATAAAGGGTTCGAGAGATTCTTTATAACAAATCAGAGGTCAAAATTGAGAAACAGCCGCCAACTTGAATTGTTCAGTTTGATCACTTTTCCGACAACCATCCATTCCATTTAAATCCGTTCAGCCAAACGCAAGATAATAGCGGACAAACATACATATGTACGGGCCCAACTAAGAACCTCCTTATTTGTAGACGGTTGAAAATTACGTTTAGTACGCGGGCGAAGCCGCGGGTAAAAGCTAGTGTATCTCATATACTAAACAAAACTGACTAAGGTCTCCAATATCCATCCATACCTCCAATTCGTAACTACATCTTCTGTATTCGCGGTACAGATCATAATAAATATATCAAGTTCTTTTAAAGCCACAGTCATGTCATCATGTCTCACTAAAACATTATTTTATTTGCAGACCTGCCCGGTACCCGGCCGATTTCGACCCGGCTCTATGCCCCAACTACCCGTACTGCTTCTGAGTCTACTGTGACAGCTTACAATAGTCAATATGCGATTTGGTTGAAGCTATGTAAACATTTTCAAAAAAATAAAAATTTACATCTACTTACCTGCTTTTTCATTTCCTTTTATTTATCAATATTTTCCTGTATGTACTTGAATTTAGTAAAATGTGCCCGCCCAGTTTGCCGATGGTTGATGGTTCATTTCTAAATATTTTATCTGTCCTTTATCTTTATCTTTGAATTAATCGTTATAGCATTGCCTTATTAGCTAGGAAGCGACAAAGTGGTACCTACCTTTTACTAAAAACTATCACATTTTTTAAAGTATTACAGAGTTATAAATTTACAACAGTCAGCAAAAACATTAACCATAGGCGTAACACACTGTTTGTGTAAGAAGTCACCGTACTGTTTCTGCAGCTACTGTGGCAGCTAGCAAGTGTCAAGAATCAATCAAACATGTCCAAGGGCTCGTAATTTTCATGCCGATGACAGACAAATGACGTCAAGCTTCGTACATCATGTTTTAGGTTTTACGTTTGAAAGAATAATGCTGTCATTAAATAGTATGAAAACTATTACTTTCGACGTGAGAATCGAACGTTGATAGACTTTATCTGTCATTAGCTTATATCGTATTAAAACATCCTGTGTGTTTATATACGTCATTATGACGAAACCGGCATGAAAATTACGGGCCCTGCATGACATATTTATGAAAAATCGTTGACATTGGCTTAAAATAATAAAGATGTGTTCAGTATTACACGTATTTAGCTTTACTTAACATACATATGGTGCTATAAATTAATACGCTATGAAATTACCATGTACACAAACGTTCATAAGTGCATGGGCAATTTACGAATGAATTCGTTCATAAACTGCCCATGCAATTTTGAACGCAATACTACCTACAGAAATAAATGATATAATCAGGTCAACCAAATTCCTCAGTAAATTCAAAAAGCTATATCCATCCCTTATTTTAAGAGTAGTAATACAAGCGTAAGAAAAACACAGTATTATATTCTCTGACTATGCATCAATTAGAAGTGATCCTGGCCAAACTATTTAATTTAATAATTTAATATAAAAACACGTTTACATGACATTACAGTACAACTAATGCGCCATGAAACTAGGGAATACATAATTACAGAACAACAACGAAATAATAATCATCTAATTTACATAACGGAAGACGGCCTATTATCCATCCCCTCACAGAATCTCAAACATTCAGCATTAACAGTCACCCATCTCCATGCAAACAGATCACATTCTGGTACACGTACTGATGCCAAGAACGCATTCAATTGTGTGAGAGCAAGAGGGATCGGTGAGTTCTTACGCGACTGAGTGCGCGCCGCCGGCCCCATCAAGAGGTCACGTATCCGGGGTCTGAGGTCCATCCTCGGGGAACGTCGGGAACAAATAGTCGGACCAGACGACTTACCAGCTCCGGACAGTCAGATTCACCACGCAGGACACGACATGCCGTGATCAACAAGCTGAACTTGCGCCTGACCTCCAATGAGTTGTAACCAAGCATCCCTAGCAAGTATTTTGTTGGGTACAGGAATGGGTAGTACCCGTACACTTTCTTATAGAGGGTCCTCAAAAATGTTTTTTGGACCTTTTCCAATAATAATGTGTACTTATGTTCGTACGGGAGCCATACAATCGACGACGCCTCTAGTTTGCTTCTGACCAAGGCGTTGTATACCAACTTAATTGCTAACGGGTCATTGAAGTCACGCATGTTGCGAACTACAAAGCCTAGCCTTCGATAGCAGTCGGCAGCAAGAGATAAAATAACATACCACACATTTTTTTTTACGGAAATATTGCTAGGAAAGGAAAATGGGTAATGAAAGGTTGAATAATACCAACATATTGTTATCATTTGTTTTTATTTATTTTTTTCAAAATATTCGCACATTTTTGCAAACTTGCCGTTTGTTTTTAGATGATATTGACTATATAGACCACGACAAGTTGTCACAGTAGATTCAGAAGCAGAACGGGTAGTTGGGGCACAGGGCGGGGTCGAAATCGGCCGGGTACCGGGCAGGTCTGCAAATAAAATTAAAACAAATAAATAAATTTAAATAAATTTAAAGCTTTAAAGAAACAAAATACCTGTCAGGAGCTGTAAAAGAACTAGTGTTCAGCTCTCAGTCGTTGATCGGCCACAACTCACTAGACTAAATAGACTTCCACATTGGTTGGAACACTCATGCAACACAGGAGTGGGAGTTGGCATACGTACCGTTTCCCTCAGTTGAAGCAGAAGTCCAAATGGGCATACGCGGCTCTGTGTTGTATAGTTTAGTTTAGTTTATTTATTTATCTCACAATATACAAAGTCACTTAAAACTACACATGGTACATTCTCAGGATTTTATATTGTGATTGTCAGTTACTTTAATTAAGATTGCAATACATTCAAAATGTCAAATTCATTAAACTTGTATTAAAATAATAAGTTATATAATCAAATGAAACAAGAAAATAAAAATATTATCAAAAAATAGAATACTTATATCACCATAAAAGGTTCGTTACTAACAATACTTAATAATTAATCAAAATATAACTAAAAATTCCAAAATGTCAACAAAATTACAATTTAAATAAAGTCAATTAGTTATGTCATAAAACTCATCTGTGGAATACAATGGATTATCCAATAAAAAGTTTCTCAGTCGACTCTTAAATTTACAGTCACAAGAATCGTCTTTCATGTCTGGGGGTAGTCGCTCATATAAAGTCGGACCGATGACGCGTGGGTTCTTTTCCGCAAGCGCCATGCGACGTGGGATGGTTCTTAGGCGTCCTGTTGAGCGAATAACTTTGCCAGACACGTTTACTTTCGTAAAGGATGACATACTATTTCTGACAAACATTAAAATCTCGAACAAGTAAACTGAGAAGTGCGTCATGATCCGGTACTTTACGAAAATGTCCCTACATGGGTGTCGTGTTTTTACGCCAGCCATTGCGCGCAGTGCATTCTTTTGCTGTATCAAGACACGAGTCGCATCCGTCGAGTCTCCCCACATCAGCGTGCCGTACGACATTTGCGAGTGAAACATTGCGAAATAAACCGATTTTAATGCAACTTGTGATATTAGGGGTCTTAATTTTCGCAGTACATAAACGGCACTACTCAGTCTACCACACAAATTGTCAACATGGCACTTCCAGTTCAGGTTTGCATCCAACACAAAGCCAAGAAACCTGCACTCAGTACATAGCGGCATGGGGACATCAGAGATACAAGGTGGAAGGGAAACTCGGCGTCCTGAAAAAATCATAATATTTGATTTGCTAACATTCAGCAGTAGTCCGTTAGATGCAAACCACTTCTGCAGGTCTCTGCATGTGCTATTGATTTTCTCATTTAGTTGTTCATAGCTTGCCGCGCTTACTATGACGGTAGTATCATCCGCGAACAGCACTGGTAATCCAGAAGTAATAGCGGATGGCAGGTCATTGACAAAAGTTAAAAATAAGGTGTTTCCCAGTGCCGATCCTTGAGGAATTCCTAAATTGATTCTACCAGTGTCAGATGAAAGTGTTCTACCATTCATAGAGAGCTTCACCACTTGCCTTCGGTCCGACAAAAATGACTCGAATAATCGGTAAGCCGAATCCCTGACGCCGTAACTAGCTATCTTATTTAATACTAGACCATGATTTATTACGTCAAAGGCTTTCGATAAATCGCACATAATACCCGCCACCTTGCGCTTGTCATCCAGACTTGTCACGATTTGGTCAAAAATGTTGTGTGCGGCTCTTGTTGTTGACATTTTTTTCCTATACGCGAACTGGCATGCCGTAAGCAAGTTGTTTGCCTCCAGGTGAGCCATTAAGCTGGATGACAGAATTGACTCCACAATTTTGGAGATGGTGGGTACTATGGTAATAGGCCTGTAATTCGTGACGTCACTTTTAGTCCCCTTTCCTTTAAATACCGGACAAACCCTTGCATTTTTGAGCGGTTGTGGGTATACACCAGTTTCGAACATGCTGTTTATTAATGCAATCAAAATGTCAGAAACGACCGGCCAGATACATAGGATTATATCTAGGGATATATCATATGTATCCACGGTTTTACGCGTTTTTAACATTGACTGCATTGTCTTGTTCAAAAGATCGTGCGTTATATTAGGCAAACGGTAAATAGGTATGTCCGTGGTACGCAGGTGTTGTATTAGGTACTGTGAACACTGGTGCTCATCACTTTGTATTAAATACTTATTCGCTATATTTGTAAAATGATTATTAAAAATATTAGGAATATCGATCACTGGCACTTTATTGTTTGTAATTGGGTCAGTTAAAGAGGTAATATTAGATCTGTTTTTAAGGCCGACTTCGTTGTTAACAATCCTCCATACTTCCTTACTTTGATTTTTACTTTTTTTCAATCGGTGTTCTATATGCGTTTTCTTAGCGTTTAATGTCGTAGAATGTATTAGTTCGGAATAATGTTGTATGCAATCAGATATAATGGGGTTGTCAGGGTACTGTCGCCTTATTTCTACAAGATCTTTATGTTTTTGAATATAACCAGACAATTCGTTAGTCAACCACGGGGTACAATTATTGCGTTTTAATTTTATTTTTTTGAATGGAAAACGTAAATTAATATAATATGTCAAAATGTTCAATAATTTCTCAAATTTTAAATGAATGTCATAAGTTGCATCATAAATAAAACTAAAGTCATAACTCAAAATGTCAGCATAAAATAATCGAATAGTTTCCTTAGTAAACAACCGGCGTTCGACAACTGGGGCTGCGTTGTTTTTTACGTACGTTTTTTCCATAGTGAGCACATACAGTTGGGCGTTATGGTCACTAATAGCAGTGTCCACCGGCGACACTGTAAGGCAGTCTCGCATATGGTTCGCTATGCCGCAGTCAATGCACGATGCCGAGTCTGCAGTCACGCGGGTTGGAAATGTCACAGTATTAACACAGCCGTAACTGTTAAGTACATCGTCGACCTGTTGTCTTAAAGTATTAGCAGTTAGGTAGTTTACATTGTGATCGCCAACTATGAGAAACTTTTTATTTTCGTCAGTCAATTTTTTTAGCAATAATTCCAATTTCTCTAAATAAATGTCAAAGTCTCCATTACATGTCCTATATAATACAACAATTATTAAATTAAAACAAGGTATTTCAATAGCCGATAGCTCTAATTGGTACGGAACGCTGAGATCATGTAGGTCACTACGATGTTTGTACGGCGTACCCTCACGCGTAAAAATGCCTACCCCACCATGGGCGCCGGCGCGCGTCCGGCAGTACCCGTTCGCGAATTCGTAGCCACATAACCTCGAAAGTTCCAATTCACTTTTTCGGCACCAAACTTCACTTAAACAAAGTACATCAGGTTTAGTTTCATTACATAATAAATCAAGTAGTGAAGTTTTACTAGTAATGCTTCTAACATTTTGATGAATCACTCTAAAAGTTGTTGTTACCTCGCTGCCGCTATCTCTCGCTGAGCGTTGGGGTTTTTTGGCTGTACGACATTGAAAAAACGTACCGCCACACCAACAGGCCAATTTGCTTCATTCTTCGCGACCTTCACCTTGCCCGCCGGTACGTCCAGGCGAAATGAGGTGTAGTTACCACGGGTGACTACCAGCTGTTGACATACTGGTGATGTGATCTTCATCTTGGTCTGTACGTGGCGGATTACGTCATCAGCGGTGGTGTCCTCACTGAGATTATACACGTGCAGGCTAACGACGCGGGGAGCTGCTGCACGAAGGTCACTGGAGCACGGAGGTTGAGGAGGATCAGCGGGGGTGACTGGAGCAGCAGGAAGTTCTGTATTAGCTATGGTGTCAGCGGTTTCCTGGTGACCCTGTTTGACGTTGCTCTTCGCGGCATATCGACGTGAGCGAGTACTACGCTTGTCAGTGGCGAGTGACGGATCAGTCGCTTTGGATTCTGTCAGCTGAGGTGCAGTCAATGCAGGGCTTGACGATTCAGAGACTGGGGTCATGGAGGCGTTTGGCTTGGGACTCACTGGACTAGTTGACGTGGAAACCGATGACTGAGATGCAGGTGGATCTTGCCTACCATCAGCTGCCCGATCATCGTCTAAGAATATCAGACCCTTTGGGCCGGATTCGTTCAGTGGTGTATATGTGTCAGTGTCCAGTGATTCAGCATTAGCATTTGTGACAGTGCGTAATATTGTTTTAATGTATTTGTTCTGGCATGTAAGTAGTTCTTTTTGTTCTTGAATGATATCAAAACAACATTTTATCTGTATCTTCATGTCACAAATCTCACTTTTTAAATTTGAAACAGTGTTCACCAACCTCGTAACGGCCGCTGCATTTGTAGCCAGTTTTGCCATGTTTGGAGCCATGTATAGTTTTCTTTTATATGTAATTGGACCGTGTAACTATTAATTAGATATTTAATTCTTAATTAGATGGTAAAATATATGTTTAAATAATTAAATGATTTAATATATAGAGGAGCTTTGATTTTAACAGTTATCCACACAGTAGCGCCCTCTATGATATAATTAGTACATACACAAAAATATATCAAAGTGTGCAAGATTTATTGTCGTCATTATTAGTGTCGTCATTACAGACTGTTTTTGTATGTAGTGTCTGAAAAGGGCGTCTGTTTGTATTTTTCCCCCCGCAAAAGTGACAGAATAATGTCACGTCTCTCTTCCAAACGTTTGTTAGTCCGTGTTGCTCGCAGACCGGGCCGAAACGACATGCATCCAGTGAGTCTCTGCAATCTTAGGATCTTGGCTTGGTTAGCCAAGTCTTCCGACTTGCAGACTGACACTCAAGGACTTTACCTTACTTGGTTACTTGGTGTTATACTTACTCAACTCTAAGGACAGCAGCCGCAGAACGGGTAAATGGCAATTCCCAGGCAGGAATGGGTATACCCTCCGGGGTGTGGTGGGCCAGGATCTCAGGGTCACAGTAGGGGTAGTTGGGGCACACCGCGGGGTGGATGCCGTGTGGGTAGTCGATAGCCAGCGCTACCGCGGCGATGGTGCAGACGAGCAACTGAAATGGTGATTATATAGTGAAAAAATCATTATGCCAATTCTAGAGTGATAAATCGAAATGAACAAGTGTGAAATGTGTAAAATACATGCTATAGTAAATACTCCCCCCACTGGCATGGTACCGTAGATACTGGCAGCGTTTTCCTGTTGTATTGCAATACTAACGCGTTGGGCGAGGAAGCTGCCAGCTCTACAGCCGCCGGTAGCGTCCACAAGCCTCTTTGAGATTTCCTTAAAGAGGGTCTCAACGCCGAACGGAACCAAGTTGTATTCATCGTAGAGTCTAAATTTGTATTTTTTTAAGTTTCCGCCGCCTCTGCATCTGCACTGACCTTGGCTGTAGATCCGTCAAGATGTGATGGGTGTCAGTTTCAGTTTTATGTATAACTCAATGAAAACAGGAATTTAGAAAACGGGAATTGTATGCATATGTAAAAATTTCTACAAATACAGGGCGACAGAAAAGGGTGGAAATTAAAAATCGTCCCTTTCAAATCAAACGGTATGAGACTACGATATTTCGAATTTATAATTTCTAGCTTTTTCTGTCGGTTTGCAATTATTTACGGTGTTTGTCTTTAGCCTTACCACTTTGGTGAACATAGTTAGTTGTATGTAGTGAATTTCTCGATAGCTGATGCGAGACTGATACTTTGGCAAGCTCTGAACAGCAATTTATATGACCCACAAACGATCACATAATTATTTTACATCTCCCTATTGATTGTTAAGTAATTGAAGTTTTATTTATATGAATTATTGCTAATTACCGTTACTTTTTCTATAAATCGTTTTTGTAATTAAATATCTAAGACTTAATTGGCTTATTAACAGCCTCTCACCTAGCCGGTAGTGATGTGATGGGATCCTGGTCGGAGCATTTGTTTGTGTGTTTATTGCTAATATTTGTTCCTTAGAGTATGTATTTATTATTAATATGTCTTTCCCATCACGGAACAATGGTGTTCCGGACCTTTGGGAGGCGTGCGCGGAGCCGAAGCCAACACCAACATTATTAATATTATTATGTAAGTATGTATGTATATTACATACCTGATGCCCACAACACATGCCTTACACTATAAGACTTGGTCGACTTGTGTAAGATCATCCCATTTATTTATTTATTTGCCTTTCTTAACTAAATTATAAGCTCAGTAAAAAGTAGCTTTAATCTAAGAAATATCGCTTGCCATCCAGCGCGGCAATGCCGCGAGCATTTTCGGCACGTTTGGGCAGGGTGAGAGCCGGACCGAGGTATAGTTAGTTTAAGTTAGCTGTTATTTAATGTACTGTAGTTTAAGTTTTATTATTAGGCTTAGAATTTATTTGTAATTTATTAATGAATGCTACTGATTTTAAGATTATAAGTGTGACCCATTAAATTCCTAGGATCTAAGAAAACATTAACTCACAATTCCAGAAGATGAAGTAAAAAACGAAGCTTAGACTAACATTCATTTTCAAAATATATACCTACAGTAAGTGACCTCGGCCTACCTTAAATCTAAAATAGGTCCTTGAGGCATTGTACCTAGGATGCTGGCGGCATTTCCTCGTTGTATCACAATGCTGATACGTTGTGCGAGGAAGCCACCAGCTCTTCGGTTTAGACTCATTCAAAAATCATGTAAACATACATGGCATAGGCTAGGGATTTATATCTTTGCTTGATTAAACAAATGCGGCAATAATATACCTAGTGGGAATCAGAGACGTGAGTTTTCTATAGAAAACGTCACGTGACATCCGAGGGCTCCGAGCTATCACGTGATTATTTCTGTAGAAATTGACAGATGGTCCCATCCCGCCCATCCCGTCCCGTCATCCATAGTGGGAGTCATCTTTAAGTCGCTCTACAATGTTGCCTTTAATTGTGCCCAAAGAAGTTGGTCTATAATAATTACTGACAATTATATAATTGAAAGAAAAATTTAAAAATTCCCCGCGTCGAGCAGGATTTGAACCCACGACCCCTCTAAACACCGGTCAGATCGGACGCAAGGAATTTTTCCATTTTTATTTCAAGTATAAAATTGTAAAATTCATTCACAGACGTCTCCTCTTATTAATAAAAATATAATATACATAGATCCCACTATCCCACTTATGCAAACGCTATATGCTTAAAATGCTTAAACCATGCACTACTACATGGATTTACTGTTCAGAAGATGATACAAGTATAATCGTTGAAAGTAAAACTATGAATGTCCTTGAAGATCAAATTAGCAAAACATGGAAGGAACTATCGTACTGGTTTGTATGTAATGGTCTTAAAATGAATATAGATAAAACTGTATATTTTCCTTTTATTAGACATGCTATAATAGCTCATCATACGAATTGCCTCTACCTATAGAAAAGGCCGAAAATGTAAAATTCTTAGGTATACAATTAGATACACAGTTGCGTTGGTCAAGTCACATAGATCTTTTAAGGAAAAAATTAGCCTCCGCCGGTTACACACTGAAAAACCTGTCGAAAATGTTAAGCTCAGATGCACTTAAAACAGTTTACTTTGCATATTTTGAAAGCTTGCTAAAATATGGTCTTGAAGTTTGGGGTAACAGCGTCCATATGAAGCCTGTCCTCATATTACAAAAGAAGGCTGTTAGACATGTTGAAAAGGCTAAGCTATTGACAATAATCAACATATGTTTTGTGGGTAGTTTAAAAATTGTGTGTTTACCCCAAATTTCTACATAGACTTTTCGTTGGGTAGTTACACAAATCTCTGTTTTGACATTTTGCTGGGACATCAGTCAGCCGCGACCATGACCAGTGAAACCTGTGTCGAAACGTCGGTAAATAAGGTAAACAAGTTAATTCGCGTTAGACCCGTTTAAATTATTATTATTAATTTATTTTTGATAATGGTATAAATGACTAAAATATTGTAAATATGATTATGTGGTTATGTTTTTATTTCTATAGGTTGTTGACATGTCATCAAATGTTTTAATGTTAAATATGTTAATGTTAATATTTTAATGATTTTTCTTTGACATAATTTGGTTACACTATAATTTTGATCTTATGCAAGCCCTTTATTTATTTTCTTGCTTGTGTTTTTTTATTTTTTAATATATATATATATATATATATATGATATTAATCTTTTTTGCTGACATGTTTTATTATTACTTAATTTTACTTTTGTATATACTAGATTTAAGATTTCAAACACAATTAATCATTGTAAATGAATTATAAATAAACAAACAAACAATAATTATGTTTAAATATGTGTTCAAATCGCGAAAGTTTTAAATGTTATATAGACGCATAAATATTTTAATGCCTTTTTATTTTTTTATTTTAATATGCAGAAAAGCTACAATCGTTTTTCGCAATAAAGAATAATAGATAATAAGGGCTTTCTTACAAAAATATTATTTGTAGTCTCCAAATTAAATTAAATTTTTTTATTAATGTAGCTGCATCGAATTTTTATATTTCATTGTATTTTTATATTTTGTATGGAAAGGTACAAAAATAATTGTAATAATTGAGGGCAATTATTGCTGGCCATATACGTTCGGGTACATCCGCCAGATTGCTTTTAACCACCAAAATGGTATTCAATGGATATATATAAATTTATTTTAGGTAAAAATTATCTCACACGACTGAAGTCATAAACACCCTATGTTTATGACTTCAGTCGTGTGAGATAATTTTTACCTTTAGTGAAAACAAATTTATACTAAATATAATTTGCGTACCATCTGTTAAGAATTTAAACAAAATTTTGTGCATTACTATTTGGATAAAAATTATTAAATTTTTGGAGCAATCGGGGAAACAATCATTACTATGCTACAACAAAATTCATTCAAATACATTTAATTTGCAATTTATCAGGTGCTGCAATGTCACAGTAAAATCACGCGCAGTATGGGTAGTTCGGGCACGATGCGGGGTCGACGTCAGCGGGGTACTCGATACCACCGACTCTGTAAAAAAAATACAGTTTAGATTAATAGAAGAATACCTACTTACCGAGGCCTGTAAAGTAAGACATGTCTCAGATCTCGTGCAATTGTCAACAAACATGTGATCTCTGAGGCTTTCTTATTTAATGGTCAAGGTCCGTCTGTACACTACTTTTCTGCTAACGCAGTCGGCAAGTGACGAATTTGTTTAGCCTAATAGCGGCCTGCAATTGGCTGCTTGCCGGCCAAAGGGCAGAAAACGTTAACTTATGACGTCATTCTAGATATGCTAATGTTATATAAATAGCTGAACAAGATCTGAAACTTCTTAGGAAGAAAACCCTTAAAAATCAAATTCGTTGCGAATGATTTATGATAACAACAAAATAGGAAACCGACTTACTTCGCAACCTTCGCAGGAATAGGAGCAGGAACAGCGGCATACGGGGCATAATATGGAGAAACCATACGGCCATACGCGAGCGGCAACTCCCAATCAGGAATGGGCATGCCCTCCGGGGTATGACGGGCCAGCACTTCTAAGTCACACAAGGGGTAGTTGGGGCATAGGGCCGGGTGGAGGCCTTTGGGGTACTCAACGGCCTGCGCTACGGCGGCGATGACGCATACGAGCAACTGTAAAAGCAGATTTTTTTTTTAAGAAAAATTAGCAATATTTATTTCATACTCGTAAAAAATCTTCAGTAAGATTCAGATGTCATTTTCTTGATGTGCTTTATTAGTCAGCACTTTTACAGTCACGGCTTGGAAAAAAGTCTACGTTATGGAGCGAAAAAAGACGAACAAAATTTGACTCGTTTCTAAAGTCCAACCAAGCTATAAATTTTGATAGCACAGGGCCTATACCATGAGAATCGAACGATTGCGGATTTGTATCTCCATCTCTGTCACACTTGCATATTGGAGTGACAAAGAGGTTTTCCCGTCAATGCCAATTTTCGATGTTCGTGGTAGGCTTGCTGTTTCCGATCCGATACGGGACGATCTGTCAGTTTCTATACAAAAAGTCACGTGACGTCCGAGGGCTCCGAGCTATCACGTGATAGCTGGCTGTGAAAGTAAACGTCATATTTCATAGAACCTTCAAGGATGACTCACAATAGTCCGTTCTGGGCCTATACCACGAATATCGAACGATTGCGAATTTGTATTTCCATCTCTGTCACACTTGCATGTTGGAGTGACAAGGGTGTTTTCCCGTCAATGCTAATTTTCGATGTTCGTGGTAGGCTTGCTGTTTCCGATCCGATACGGGACGATCTGTCAGTTTCTATACAAAAAGTCACGTGACGTCCGAGGGCTCCGAGCTATCACGTGATACTTTCTATAGAAACTGACAGATCGTCCCGTATCGGATTGGAGACGGAACGGACTACTGTGAGTCATCCTTTAATTAAAATAACACTTTCGCAGTCTTTGACGTAAAAATCGATCCAAACTTTGCTTGGATACTTAATGTGATTTAAATGCTTGAGATTCTGTGAGGCGATGAATGCTAGATGCTCAACTTTTCCAATATAATTTCCTTCAGTTGTAATTTGCTACCAACGTAGGCATATTTTATTGTCAAATATTAACATAAGCAGTCTAGCGGCACTTGAGAATGACAATTCTTACCACTTTAGCAAACATGATGATTGTTCCCTCAACTGCTAGTTTGAGACTGATGCTGTGACATATTTTGAGCAGATATTTATACTATCCAAAACAGCAAAGATCCTGGTCTTAATTGAAAATCAATGAAGTGTATTAAATAAAAGATTAGCAATATACCGTTATCACTTAACAGCCAATTTACATTGTGGTTGTTATTTAATTGTGTTTAAGTCACTCGTGTCAACTTAAAGAGGTGCTTAATAAGACTGTTAATTGCCAGTGATATTAATTTAGCAAAACGATTGCTTAGGTTAAGCAATCGTTGAAACCAAAGTGTTTCTAAGGGACAAATTCGTGTGCATAAAAAAGTTAAGTAAACTAAAACACCCAGCTATAACAAGAAAAACCCTTCCAACAGTTCCGCCTGCATCATCAACCCCATAATGCTGGCACCATTACTCTCCTCCGGCCTCTGTATTTTCTGTTTTGTTTAGTTTTAAGTTCGTTTTCAGCGTAGTTTTATTTTTTCTTTTTAATATAGTTCATTTTTATTATTTGTGTAAGATTTTTTGCGGCCTTTGAATCTAGAATAGACAGCCGCTTGAATTTGACTGCTGTTCTAAATTTAAACTCATAGTCATAACCCACTGTTTTCAGGAGGTAATGTTAAAATTACAGTCCCGTCAACCCTGCTGGTTGGTAATGCTGGTAATTGCCTCTGGTTTCTGAACGCATTTTAGAGCACTAATGATATGATACAGTACATTACATAGGGTGCTATTTTATCGCACTAGTGCGATAATGTGCACTTTATGTGCTGTCTCAAAAAAATTACATCGCACGTGTAACGTACACCGTACATACCTATGGCCCTTTGAATTTTTGACATAGGCACATAAAGTGCTTATTATCGCACTATCACTAGTGGCATATCATATAAAACGTCGTACGATACATGTGCGATGTAAATTTTTGTATTATACACTGATAATGGATTGTGTATTTTATAAATGTGTATATATGTATAATAAAAACAAAAATCTATGTCCGATTGATGTTATTAAAATGATACCTTGGTTTGGACAATGCGAAATAATTAGATTATTTACAGTTCTTATCAATCAAATAGCTACTTTCTCGCACGTGTGCGAGAAAGAGCCACTTTCTATCTATAAGTTTACCCTTGAAAATAGCACTTTCCGCTCTAAATTACGTGAGTGACCTGATTTAAATATTATTCAAAGTACCAGAATTCAACCCGGGACCTACTACTCTACTAACCAAAGTCAATGGAATTTACAACAATGTAGGATATAATCTTATTGCTAGCCAGTTTAGACAAACAAGCTTAGAAAAGGTATGTAGCCCTTTCTAGTCCTACCACACCCTAGTTTGAACCCAGATATATCGGAGCAATCAAGGTGTCCACAAATATCTATACACGCCTATATCGTCAGGCGTTAGAGCGACTGTACAGATAATTTTGAGCACTTTGGTTGAATATAAGAATCATTTATTCTCGAAATATATACAGTAAGTGTAAATTACCTAACTACCTACCTCTACCTACCTTAAATCTAAAGTAGGTCCTTGAGGCATTGTACCTAGGATGCTGGCGGCATTTCCTCGTTGTATCGCAATGCTGATACGTTGTGCGAGGAAGCCACCAGCTCTTCGGTCACCAGTAACATCAACCAGACGTTTCGCGATTTCTACGAAAAATTTGCGTGCGCTGGGACCCCATGGACCAAGAGTTTCGACCCCGAATGGTACAAAAAGGTACTCTCTCCTTGGTTGAATTGAATCTTTATCTGCGACTACATATCTGCGACTAACCTAACCAAATTCACTTTCAATCAATATATTATTCTGTGAATAGTCATAGGAATATAAAATAAACCTTACTGCCCTATATATAAGGTATGTTATAATACATTATTAAATACGGCATCAAGTGAAAGTATTTCTAGAACAATATCGACAGTTAGTAGCTTTACCTAGTTAAAGTCGGAGCACAATATTGGTTATAAGTATTATGCAATCTACACGCAAGTTTTTCGTAGAAATCGCGAAACGTCTGGTTGATGTTACTGGAGACCGAGAGGTATAGTATACAATGAGGAAGGTATAAAATGCCGCCAGCATCCTAGGTACAATACCTCAAGGACCTATTTTAGATTTAAGGTAGGTTACACTTACTGTATATGTTTTGAACCTACATTATTCCTGTCTAGAGTCGGTACCATTCCGTCTGATCTTACTTGTGTTTTCCCGGTTACATATCCCAGCAAAGAGACTTGGGTCCATTCTGGCAACCTAATCCCAAGATTTGGCACAGGCGCTAGTATTTACGAAAGCGACTGCCATTAGACATTACTACTCAAATGGGAAACTATGCTTTAAGGATGACTCACACTAGAACGGGACGGGACGGGACGGGACGGGAATATCTCTCAATTTCCATAAAAACCGTCACGTAATATCCGAGGGGGTCAATTTCAACAGTACTAGTTTTTTGTGTCATTCCGGTGTAATTCTTTATTAACGTTTCTTCGATGTTTCTTTTAATGTCAATCGACACCTCAGACTGTTCTTTGATAAGCCTCTTACAGAGCACTTGATATCTTAAGCCTTTTGAGAATTATCGGAGATTAAAAAAATTGACTCGCACGTGAATGATAAGTATACACAGGAATGATATAACACTCCACCTGAATGACATTTTTCCCAACGGAATGAAAAAAATAAACACAGGAATGATATCTATACACTAAAATGAGAAAAATGCTAAGAAGTGCCAAAAAATCAGCCAAGTTCAATAATTAACCGAAAATTTATTTCGAATGGCCATGTTCAATCTAGCATATCGAGTATTTCTTTCAAAAGTGCCACTTTTACTAAATTATAAGGACAATTTATGGTACTTCTACTCGAGATAACAAGCTCTTTCAATTTAAAAACGAAAAAATTGTCCCACAAATTTAATAGGTAAAATTTTAGAATTTCCATTTGAGTTATCGCAATACAAAGCCTATAGAAATAAGCAATACAGTAGAAAAGAACTAAGGACATTTTTGTTGGAAATTAAAAAAAGCTCGTTATTTCGATTTGAAATACATAACATAAAAATTATGTACCCAAAATGTATATTTCATAAAAGTGAAATTTTATTAAGAATATTAATACAAGCTGTGCCTGAGCTACCATCAAAGCTTAACCGTCGAGCCTGACGGACGCTAGTAATTTAAAGAGTTACCCTTAAATACTAAGCTTGAGTTGGTAGTCTAGCTTGGTATTTAAGGGTAACTCTTTAAATCACTAGCGTCCGCCCGTTGACCACCTACACGTCATCAGGAAGTGTCACCTCCACACCCTCTAAGCATGTATTTGTAATAAAAGAATCGGAACAGAATGAAAGGAAAAAAGGGCAGGAATAAGCTTCATTAATAAAGAGGCAAAAAAATCAAATAGGGCTTCTTCTCATTAAGCGTTTTAAAAAAAAGTCGATGTCTTCTTGGCTTCTTCAACCATATGGCTGTACGATGCACGATGCACGATGCAACGTCGACGCAATAGCGACACAACGCTTTTTAAAGTAAGTTGAAGACCCCGAAAAGACGTCGACGATCGATCTCGAAAAACGCTAAATATGAGAGAGCCCATAGAGCCGTGACAAAAGCGAGTTGAGATATAAAAGGAAATTTACCAATTTAAGAACAGCATTGTATGTCCGTAACAACAAAATCAACAACGCGTACAAATAAAAATATTTTTAACTTATAAAAAATATAACTCAACAGTCACTTATTATTTTTATAATATTTACCCAATTTAAGAACAGTTAACAACAAAATCAATTTTTTTTTTTTAATAGCCTACTATGTTGTGTCCCACTGCTGGGCAAAGGCCTCCCCTCTGCTCCGCCACTCGTCACGGCTTAGTGCATGCTCACGCCAATCGCTACAAAATGAGTCTAGGGGGCGAAATTGGCTACAAATTGGACCCCGGAGGGCGGGCGGAGCAGGGGCAGACAAAAAATCAATAACGCGTACAAATAAAAAATATATCAAACAACTACTAACTAGTACCTACTACTAGTTATCACTTATTTACCATGTTTAAATGAAGTAACATTTGAAGGCTGGGGGAGCAAGGGTATTGACGTTGGTGGAAGACGATTAACAAATCTCCGTTTCACCGACGACATAGTCTTCTTCTCGTCCTCACCTGCGGAGCTCGGCATCATGCTAGAAGACCTGAGCAGGGCAATCCTTGAGGTAGGATTAATGATGAACATGTCAAAGACCAAGCTCATGAAGTCATGACTAACTCCTCGAAAACAACAGAGTGGTAGTAGATGGTGAAGCAATGTTATGTGTCGATGAGTATATGTATATACCTGGGCCTGGGAAAATGCCTGGAGGAGCTATTGGTCTATGAATGATCAGATGAAGGGTGACCTTTCCATATCTTAAAAAAAAGAAACTCTTGGACATATGCATTCTTCTCATCATGACCTACGGAGCATAGACTTGGTCTTTGACAAAAGTTAAGAAATGCACCCTCAAGGTTTGCCAGCGAGCCATGGAGCGAAGTATTCTTGGCGTGAAGTTAACTGATCGCCTCAAATGTCGATACTACGCTCCAAGACCCGAATAGCCGACGCAGCAGAAACAGCCGCCAAACTGAAATGGGACTGGGCTGGACATGTTTGCCGTATGCCCGATGAGTTGTGGGCTAAAACAGTAACCAAGTGGGTACCACATAATAGAACACGGGACTGCGGCAAACCTCAGCGGCGATGCCGAGACGACCTGGATGCTTTTAGTAGGAACTGGTGGGAGATGGGGCAAGACAGAAATACGTGGAAGGAGAGGAGGGAGGCCTTTGCCCGGCAGTGGGACACTCTAGGCTCATATAAATAAATATAAAAACATTTGAAAAAAAGAATGGCACTATAAACATCACTGAAGTGTTTTTCGAAAAATAGTTTTGATTAATAATTACCTACTTGGAGTAATTTTGACAAAATTTGCCAAATACAGGTGTTTACCAGTTTACCGAGAAACACCCAATGGATGTCAATGCCTATTTTTTAACCACAAATTCAGGGGTCTAGTTTTACCCATCATAAAACGACATGAGGTTTAATGGCTTGTAGAAAAATATGATACAGCCGGAATCTTATTTTGTCGGACTTGGCGGGGGCATGGCAGTGCCCCCAAATAAAACTAAACACAAAAGTGAAGCTACTTTTGATATCATTCCGGTGTTATTTTCATTCTGGTGGGTATTAAAGCCATTTTACTACACCGAAATCACCGGAATGAAATTGGTGGAATGATAAACCGAGGTGAAATAAAATTATAAAAAAATAACTAAATCCCACATTCTTTAACTATCGCGACATTTAAACTCACAAGTACAAAATACACGATCTGTAAATATTTGAAAAATAACAAATATGAAACAAAAAACATATAGCAAACTCCGGAATGATATTTTTTTTGTCCCCGTTAATCGAAATGACATGACTCGCGTGTGTAGCGGATCTATTCAGCATCACGTCGGCATCTTCTTGCGGTGAGAGCCACTGCACAACTGACTCCTCAAAGTGCTCAGGAGACGGGGGGTGTACGAAGTCAAACTTAGCCAATAAACGTCGATGAAATTTGTCCGCGGTAATAAGGATTATTTTGCCGGACAAATTTCTTTACGCATAATAAGGGGGTTTATTAAAGAGTTAATAAGGAAGTTATATTTTAAAGGGTTCTTTATTGATATGGTATTATAATGAACTAAAAACTAATTTGATATCTTGTATAGTTTTCGAGTTATGCGGCATTAAACAAGAATAACTGGGTCCCGGAAAACCCACCTGAATGAAAAAATGGGCCTTTATTATTTTTTTTCAATTATTAAATTATTTAATATTTTAATATTAGTTATTGCCCGAGGTCGATAGCTAATAGATGTTTCCAAAAAAAAATAGTATATGACTATTTTGACTTTCTGCACCAGCGTTTTCAGTCTTGCCATCAAATTTTAGTGCTTGGGATATTCACCCGAGGGCTCCGAGCTATCATGTGATTCTTTCTATAGAAATTGACAGATTTTCCCGTGACTTTCAATCCGAAGGTCGCCAATTCAAACCCCGGCTTTATTTAACGATTGAGTTTTTAGAACTTACGTACGAAATATCAATTGAAATGAGTAATCGCCTTTCAGTGAAGGAAAATGTCATTCATGAGGAAACCGAACTAATTCTAATACAGCCTAATTGGCCCTCGGGTTAGAAGGTCGGATGGCAGTTAATTTCATAAAAGCGGACCCTACGCTCCCTGAGCCGTGATATAAGACGGGAATACGTTAGGAGGAAGTCGAAATATCAACTGGTTTAAAATGTTAATATTTCTCGCTTAATCGGTTCATAGCACGGAATTAAATAGGTACATAGAATACCTACACAAAGTACATTTGTATTGTATAAAGTTTGTATTGTATTGTATTGTATTGTATTGTACAAGTAGAGTCACGCCGCGGTCAAATTTCATTTACTATTAGCATGTATTTATTGGTCTGCGATATTTGGATCAATCTATGAACACAATTACAAATGGCTTCATCAAACACACCCGCAATTGTTTAAACGACGCATTGGTTTAAAATTGTAATGAACTTATGGCAAAAGAAGGCTAAATTCCGAACGTACCCTCGCTGTCATCCTGACAGATAGGTTATTAAAAAAGTTGCGTCACAACTTTATGAAAACCATCAATCGTGGCGCCACTGTCTAAGGGCAAAAGTACAAATGCACAGATAAATTTTGGTTCCGAAATTCACCGTCGTTCTTTTTAATTTTGTTACGTTAAATTTTTTTTTTTTTTTTTTTAAATCTTTATTGAATGAAGAGCTTGTCACAGAAGTGAACACGTCGCTCCATAAACAATTACATGAAGCTTATTACATACAAACGTTTCCATTTACAATGGCTTTTCGTACAAGTTGCAGTAGCGCTGCGGCCGCGTCCGACAAAGGATTGGCCAGAGCGCTATTACAACCTCCGACATGGAAAATTGTATAAAAATTGCTGAAATGAGCTAGATCTATACGAGCAGCTTCATTCCGGACACATTCCATTACAACATGATACACATCCTCTAGAATATTACATTCATCACAATTAGGAGAAGCAACTTTTTTCATCAAAAAACCAAATTTATTCAAAGGGATATGTCCAGAACGAAGTCTCATCAATAGCACACAGTCTTGTCTATTTAGAGAACAATCTATCCATGGCTTCATTAGTGGATGCGGTTGGATCGTCTTATACCAAATGCCCTTTTCTGTTGATCTTTTATCAAAATATTCTTTCCATAAGGAATATGTCCGTTGTTTGGCTATAATGACACAGTCAGAATAAAAAGGTAATGCGTCACATTGTACTCCGTCCTGACAGGCCTGCCTGGCTAGGGAATCAACGATTTCGTTGCCGTCTATACCAACATGAGATGGGATCCATTGCAATACTACAGTAATACTCTTTGATTTCAGTTTTTCAATAAGATTCAAAATGGAATACGCTATTGGGAGACCTCTAATATTTGATGTACACCGAGAAATATGTTGGAGTGCACTTTTAGAATCCGAAAGTATGACAATTTTATTGTGATCTAGAGACTGGATGTATGATAATGCTTCGGCTATCGCGACCAACTCAGCGTGCATTATAGACATGTTATACTTTATATGTAATTTAATCGATATGTTCGACTGAGGATCATAAAACGCAGCACCTAAGTTGCATTTTTCCTTAGAGCCGTCCGTGTATATGCAATAAAATTCAGAATAATTTGTTTGTAAAAAATCATCCACAGTCGTTCTTAGCATATTTGCTTTATATTCACGTTTAGATCCAGTGATAGTCGTGATGTTACACCTAATAGATTTATGAATATCGATCTTATTAACCCATCTGTCTAATGAAAACATTTCCAATAGGTTACTGGAATGCATAGTAGTTGATTTATAAATATTATGAATGCTAAGCAGGAGAGGCTTTTTATTGCGTAATGTGTCATGTTTTTGTATATCATTATTTAATACATCTAAGAGCTTCACAGTTATACTGCTATCAAAAGATCTAGATTTTAACCAAAACTTAGAACCCAAATAAAAACGTCGCATGTGTAAGGGCTGTACGCACAACTCAGATTCCATCGCGTGAATGGGAGTAGACTTAATAAAACCGCCTATGGTCCTTAGGGCTTGATTTTGAATTTTATCAAGTTTACGCAAATTGAAATCGCAACTATCATCATACAAAAAGGATGCATAATCTATTCTGCTGCGAATTATCGCAAAGTACAGTCTTCTAAGATGTTTTGGGTGTACACCCCATCCCGATCCTGCCAAAACTTTTAAAATATTACAATGTTTCTGAATCTTTAGAGTTAATTCGTCAATATGTTTTTCCCACTTGAGAGATCGATCCAACCACAATCCCAGGTATTTGACACACTTTACTAACTCTAATTCTCTATCATTAATTTTAATGCTCACAGGCCTTCTATTAATACCTTTTTTGAATATACATAACTTAGTTTTAGATGTAGATATTTCAAGACCAATATTATTTAGACACCTGTTAAATACATTCAGAGATTTTTGCAATACATCTTCAGCCTCCACAATGGTTCTTTTTGTAACATATAAAATGAAATCATCGGCATATTGAGAAAAGAATACATCTGTAAGTGAATTTTGAATATGCATTGTATAAATATTAAAAAGCAACGGTGAAGTAGGGTCTCCTTGAGCTAATCCGCGACCAGTTGACCTACGTAACATACTATTATCAGTCTGTATTGTAAGATATCTTTCGCTTAAGAAATTCCACAGATATTGACAAATTTTACGACCAACTCCTAGCTTGTCAAGTATTGTAATTAAAATAGGAACATTTACATTATTATATGCATTGTCAATATCTATGAAACTCCCTAAAGTAATCATATTTTTTGAGAATCCGGTCTGTATACGAGTTACTAAGCTACTTAAATTGTCCAATGATGATCGACACTTCCTGAAACCGACAGTTTCTTCAGCGAACATACTATTTTTTTCTATGAACCATTCCAACCTCCTATTGATTACAGAATTAAATATTTTACAGACACACGAGATTAAAGAAATCGGTCGGAAAGCAGAGTCAGAGGAGGGGTCTCTACCGGGTTTAGGTATTGGAATTACACAGATTTCTCTCCACTGAATGGGGACATAACCTGAGGAGTAAAATTTATTATATAGTGAGAGCAATATTAGTTTACCATTTTTAGGAAGATTTTTAAGCATTGAAAATGATATACCATCGGCGCCAGGTGCAGTATCTTTAGGCTTAATACACGACTCCAATTCCTGTAATGTTAACTGCTCACCTATGACTGTGCTACCCGGCGCAATCGCTTGTATCTGCGGACTTACGTAATCTGGCGTAAGAGAACAAAGGAGATTGTGAGCTTTCTCTGTGCTAACATGAGGCCGCGAAGTCCTGTAGCCCTTTAGCCATTTCATTCGAGACCAAACTTCAGAGGCTGATGATGACTCGCTTATTGAATTACAAAATTGTTGCCACCCTTCATTTTTACGCGTTCTAATCAATTTCTGAGCATCTCTAACCTTAGCCTGAAAGTTCTCAAGATTTTGAGGGGTAGGGTTTCGCCTAAATAAAGTAAGCGCTAATCGCCTTTCGGCAACAGCTTTTGATAAGGACTGGTTCCAGTAAGGTTTAGGTTGAAAAGTTGTAGTAGGATTGTTATTAAATTTGAAACACGGAATGTAAAGATCGGCGGCATTGTTTATATAATCTATAAAAATATTATATGCTTCTTGAGGAGATTCAGGCAGATACAAATCCGTAAACCTATTATCTAAGTACGACCTGTACTCATCCCATTGGGCTAATTTATAGTTTCTCCTATGTGTACATTTGACGCTTGTATTTAAATATGAGGAAATTTTAATTATTAGATGATCACTTCCCAATGACTCCTTCATAACGTGCCAATTAATTGCTAAATATATATCAGAAGATACTATAGAAATATCTGGAGAGGACTCCTGTAAAACTCCGTTCACAAGTCGAATCCTTGTGTGGCTGCGATCATTTAGCGAAACTAGATTAAAGTCCATAAGAGCATCGAATATTTGGGTGCCTCTTGTGTCCGTTTTGTAAGACCAGCTTGAATGATGACCATTATAGTCACCCATGAAAATCACATTATTTTTGACAATCGAAAAAATAAAATCCCAATCACTCTGCTGAGTCACTACGGTAGATGGACAGTAAACAGAGATTACATGTTGAATTTGATCACAATTAAACACTTTAACGTAAACTACTTGTATACCGGGGTTAGGGGGTTGTATACGACACTGCTCAGATTTGATCGATTTATGCGTAAGGATTGCTACACCACCGTATCCATCTAATCTGTCCGCCCTATATATATTATAATTACTGATATGAAGATAACTGTCAACATCTAACCACGTTTCACTAATCGCTGCTATATGAATATTCTCTTGAATAAGAAGATTTTCAAATGACACTAACTTTGGTCGAATACTCTGCGCGTTCCATTGCATCATGTTAAGTCGGCACTTATCGGAATTTTTACTAGCCATCGTTGGCATTAAAAAATGGCTTTAAAAATGACATATTATCAAATATATTTTTCATAAAGAAAGATAAGATCCACTCTATTCCCAATTGAACACTCCGCACGTTAAAATTTACGATGGTCAATGCGTTTATGTTTTTTTTCCGCTATTATTTTAAAGTGTTGTAAGGTCCTTATTGCTAATTTTTGTTGGTCGTTTCGAAAGATTTAGTGGACAGCTTTATTGAATGTAGTTGGTGATAAATACTCGAATGATTTTAACTGAACACATAAAGAAGTTTTTAATTTTGTTTGCGTGATAATTATTATATTAGTGCTTTAACTACTTTTATATATAAATAATTGCAAAAAAAGTGGGAAGACAAAAAAACAAAGTGCAGATGGTTTTTATTTTAATTACGAAGTTTTCAACCTGTCACTTGAATCACTGATAGAAATCACAAAAAAAAATCTCAAAATCTAGGGATATGATGTTATTTACTTGCGGAAACAATCGTGGCCGACTTTTGTACGATTATATTTGCCGTTTATGTGTATTATTTCGATGGCTCGAAAGCAAAAACTCATCATATATGTATGTTTCAATTCAAGTACCCATTAAACTTTGCAGTCCAGTTCGGTGTATGTTTTATATCGATAATATATGCCCTTACAGAAGTTATAAACATAACTCTGATATAAAACAAAAGATAAGTGACTCAAATTATGTAAAGTACATATTAATTAGGTATGACCACGCTGATAATGGCCCCGCATAATATTGCAGTTATTCTTATTGCTTACCGACCGCAGGAAAAAAAGAAAAGAGCGATCTTTGGCCCATATTACATTATCAAATATCTTTGATCATAGATATATATGCCTACCTTTTTCTCCAACATGAAGAAAAAATCATATAATTTAAACTGTTGGGAGTTATACCTACGCCGTTACCTACGCCGGTCTCGGGCAGTGATGCCCGAGCCGCGAAGGTGACAACACCACTCTGTCTGTTCGACGATGACTGTCCGATGCAGTCGAAACATGTCACGCCTATTGCGATAAAAATACGTGAGTGTTAACCGTTGCAATTTAATATGAAGAAAAAAGGCAGCATCCAATCTATGATCGGAGACATTCAAGTTTTAGATATTGTAAAATAAAACTCTTTTACATAGACACGGTTAAGTGGCATTTAGGAGGTATAAGCGATAGAAATTTGAAATCGTTAATGTTTAAATTATTAGTTATTACTTAAGTAAGTTAAGATTGCATTGAATTATTCTCTTTATTTATTAATGTCCTTAAGTTAGGTATTTATAATATGATTATTAAAGTAAAATACAAAAACAATTCAAAGTACATATAAACTATAAAAAAACCTAACTTAGAGTGCCGCCGGCAACGGGGCGGGGCCCAGGCTGCCGGTGGTTTGGGCCTCAGAGAAAGGAACCGGAAAAGGAAGGAAAGGGACTATATTACGCGCAGTGTCCAGGATTACCGCCTTCTGCGTCTGACCCTTGATCCAGCCACATAGCAAGAGTCTCAAGATGTTGGTCGCGACACTATGAGACTATCGGGATAATGATCGCCGAGTCAACATCCCAAATGGCGGTTATCTCGTGAGCCAAGTCTAGGACTTACTGGACTTGTCCTTCTCGGCCTTCACGAGATTCTCATCATAGGGGATGGTGCATCGACGTGCACGGCCCGATCGATCGATCAACCAGCACGGTGTCAGGCTTATTGGCTATAATAGTCCTGTCCGTGATGATAGATCGATCCCAATAGAGCGTGGCACGACCATTTTCGAGAACTGGCGCAGATGCGTACTTGTAGTACGGCACTTCGTGGTCCACAAGAATATATTATTAGAGACTGCGCAGTTGTTATATTAAACGTCAAACTTCTATGAAATTATGAAGCTTACTTTACACTTTCACAGTCGGTGCTATCAAAATCGATCCAAAGTTAACTTAGACGAACTCCAACTTCATGTGAAAACGGTTAACCATTAAGGGCGACCCCTTGCATATTCAGAAAACGATAAATATGCTAGCCAATACTGTCGACTTGAGACCTATACTTAAAATAAACACGAACAACAACAGAAATGCGTACATGTTCCATGTCAGATCGTTAAGGAAGTTCCATTTTAAATTAATAAACCATAATCATAAATGCGCCATATTTGGTACCGTTACTGTGTTCAACTGATATTTAAAATGTTGTAAAAATGTTAATGTTGAATTATTTCTTTCGATTTATTTCTAGGTAGCAACACCACTCATTTAATTTAGGACTTTCTACTGTCCGTTTCGAGTTATAGGGAAAATAATCCCCTGAAGTGGTCGAAATTCGGGAAGAAACGATGGGAAGTAGATGGGGATACTCAACCAAATATCATAGAGAACTGCTGCTGGCAGTTTAAGTGGCCGCCATTTGTTTTTCACGATCGACCGTCATTATTATTAAAATCTCTCAAGAAACGTTCTACGTTTCTTGAGCCCAATGTTCCAAATAAGGAACACCGCTCAGAATAATTGGGGATCGCAAAAACCGTTTCAATAAATCTCTTTCACAACACTGGTAATAATTGACACCTTAATTTGCAAAGTCAATTTGCGGTCTTTCTCATCAAAAACAAACGAAAGTCAGCCTTATATCCTTTTAATGCGATTTTCAAGTGAGTTGGCTATATGGAGTTGGTAATATTGCCTGGTTTTGGCGGGAAATGTCATCCGTACCGTAGGTACGCCATTTTTGTGCGATCCGTTGTACACGGAGCGCATCAGGGGGGTCCGGCCTTGGAAAGGGCTTTTGATATGAATGACAGGTTAACACTGACGACGTTATGCTAAACGTCACCACGTTGAAATGGTAGTTTAGTTGAGGGTTTTCAAAGTCTTATTTTAATAGTATCAAAATTTGTGTTACGGTAAGCAACGCACCTTATAAATGTTTTAACGGAATATGTCATTTTACTTATGAAGGGTTGGTCTATTAAGTCGTCCTGCTTTTTCTATGTATTTAAGCGTTTATCTGTACCGATACCTATACCATTTTCATAGTCGTTATGTACCCACAACATAAGCCTTATCGACCTAACTGTTTAACTGAATAGTTTTGTGCGAGATTTTCCCATAATATTTATTTATTTAACCCGTTATCATCTCATACGCGATTCTTATAACTCCCTCAGAAGTTGAATTTGTAAAAATCCGCTCCTTGTGGAAATCCACAACATAATAATATTGATTTCCAGATATCATGGTTCTACTTACTACGGTACCAAGGTACCTCAGTAATACCTTCTCTGTATATTTTTATAGAACGAGTTTGTTATATATATTTATATATTTGACAACAAACCATAATACGAATGGCGGACTTAATGCCTTAAGGTATTTTCCACCAGTCAACCACTAGTTGGGCACAGAAGTTTGGCGAACGCTCTAGTTTAACGAAAGTGACTACCGTCTGACCTTCCAACCCAGAGGGTAAACTAAGCCTTATTGGGATTAGTCCGGTTTCCTCACGATGTTTTCCTTCACTGAAACGCGATCTTGGTAAAAATCAAATGATATGAAAAACTCATTGGTATGAGCCAGGATTGGAACCTGTGACCTTCGGATTGAAAGTTGCACATTCTTACCGCTGGGCTACCAACACCAACAACCACCACCAAAATTTAAATATAATTTCTTACAAAATATAATGATAAAATTAAAAGGTAAATTTTTGGTTCCTTACTACATACTGCGATCGCCCCATTTTACTTGCAGTGAGCGCTTCGATTACTGTATAAAGTTTCGCTTCCTACATCTTTTTTTAATTGTATGGGATAATAAATTGATTAAGAATCCTTATTAACTGGTTTGTATTGAGTGCATCTTTCCTGCATTCGTCGTAATGCATTCTTCCTTGATTGTAGGTACATTCAGCAGCAGAAGACACCACAATGAGGTTGTGCCAAGATAATTTTGACCACTTTGTACAAATTTAGGAGCATGTCACATACTTTTAAAATAAAATAAACACAAAATCAATAAAATGTATATGTAATTTATTAACACTTAATATTTAAAACTTAGTTTTTATATTCTATATACTAACATTTAGGTTGATGTTACTGGTGACCGAAGAGCTGGTGGCTTCCTCACACAACGTATCAGCATTGCGATACAACGAGGAAATGCCGCCAGCATCCTAGGTACAACCTACTTTAGATTTAAGGTAGGTAGAGGTAGGTAGTTAGGTAAGTTACACTTACTGTATATATTTATTTCATAATACATAAATATAAAGTACTTTATAAAGAAAAAAAATTACAGCTCGCTCCCTGCCCCTCCCAGTGCAAACGTGCCCATAATGCTGGCGGCATTGCCGCGTTGTATAATTATGGATAACCTTTGAACGACTCAGAGTGCGGGTCTTCGCCCTTCTGTCTGAGTCTGCGGCCGATGTCGTGGATAAAACGTGGAGATTTAGAACGATATAATTAATGCAATAAAAACATTTATTCTCGAAATATATACAGTAAGTGTAACTTACCTAACTACCTACCTCTACCTACCTTAAATCTAAAGTAGGTCCTTGAGGCATTGTACCTAAGATGCTGGCGGCATTTCATAATTAATTAGGTCAGTATTTGACGCTGATCAGACTGCGCTAACCCTATAAAAACAAATAGGGCAGGTTGACTTCAAAAGGAAACGAAAATAAAATAATAATCACAGGGGAAAACAGTGAACGCAGATAAAGCATGGAAGCATTCTTTCCGCTCCATTATGGCGCAACGAAAACGCTGCCGCGGTAGGCGGTCCTTATAAACGGTGCCGCGCGTGATTTCGGACGGATGTCTAAAACTATGTACCAGAACAACGTATTTAGCAATGAAAAATGCCTTCATGTGTGGTGAAGTGGTGCAGAAACCATTCAGACAATTATTCTAATGACAGTGGTACCAATTTTCACAGATAGTATATAAACTCAGTGAAACCTAAAAGAATATGCTGACATTTTCTCTTTAGGGAAGATGTTATGCCAAATGAAATAAATAAATAATAATAAATAAATATTATAGGACATTCTTACACAAATTGACTAAGTCCCGCAGTTAGCTCAAGAAGGCTTGTGTTACGGGTACTTAGACAACAATACATATAATATACAAATACATAAATACATAGAAAACATCCATGACTCAGGAACAAATATCTGTGTTCATCACACAAATAAATGGCCTTACCGGGATTCGAACCCAGAACCATCGGCTTAGCAGGCAGGCTCACTACCAACTACGCCAACCGGTCGTCCATTATTGTATTAAGTACCTTACTCTATTTGTAATAAATATTTTGTATAATTGTTTTGACTCTTACTTACCTATTTAGACTTTACCATTTTCTATTTTGTATTCTTCCTTTCCATTCACATTCCCACGAGATCCTAGCCGTCGTAAACGATGACAAGAAGCTGTACGATTGGAGAGGCACAAAATGAAACAGATTGGAAGCCTAACGAGACATCAATAGTCTTTGCCATACACTTCAAAGATGAAAATGTATATTAATTCAAAAATGAATTCACGCAGCTTAATAAAACCGCTATACCAATTTTTAGTTTGATTTAATAAACCAAATAAATCTTTTTTATTGTACGTACTATGGCAATGCATTGTCCTTTTTCTACTGAGCATTTATTTGTTAGTATTGGCCCGAGATAAAACAGGTGTCCGGCTGCTTGCATTGTTATAATTGATAAGACCATTTCTTATCTTAGTTAAAAAGAGATAAAGTTGAAAATGCATTATGCATGGCGTTTACGAACACAAAAGAAGACAATACTGTTGTATTAAAACAATGCCTTTGTGTTAATACAATGCCTTTGTACGTTAACGAGCTCAGTTCAAAATAGATCAACTACTTAACATACTTTATACGTACTACTACTACAGCCGTTACGTATCGGCGCAGTTACACGAAGGTACACAAAGAAAAGCGGGACAGCTGTAGATATCAGAAAAGCCGGAAGTTTTTTTCAAGCTCAGGGGCTGTACTTTGGCTGAAATTAAATTATAACTAAGATAAGTTAAGAGACTATTCCAAAATAAACGACACAACAGGTTGTCTCTCCCCTAAATCCGGATGCACTCGGTTTCTCTTTTGGTTCTTCGTCCTTGTCACACACTCTATGAGCTGTATGCTGTGCTGCTCTAACAGTAACCGTTTAAAGGTGGCGAGGACTGTGGTTGTCATGACGTTTCCTTCTGTAAGGTTGTCCAGTTTGACAGCTATGGTAGCGCAGCTTTCTGGTGACATCTGAAAGAAATTGTTTATTATCACAACAGTAGGTTAGATAGCATCATAGGTACCATCTTCTTCTTAGGGTAGTATTATCACCCCAAAAAAGGGATGGATACAGTTTTTTTGTCCTACTGTTACTGCGACCGTTGGCTTGTCAGACTATATGAAACTCAAACACAATGGGCGTTGGTGGTTTCATCTAAGAGTTTCTATGGCCACGGTCTTCATCATCCGATCAGCTCGATGGTATTATAACATTGTATTGTCATATAACCTACATAAGCATGTAGGTTAAATTTGCCACGAATAAATGATTTGTATTTGTATTTGAAGTTTCAGCTTATTCGAATAACGGGAAGTTAGTCAGCTTGCAAGATTTGACCCTATCAAATACACAAACATACAACGCAATAAATAAATGAGCGTTGATGGCCCAATGGTAAAAGCGTGTGACTTTCACCCGCAGGTCGTAGGTTCAAAGCCCAGCTCGTACCAATAAGTTTTTGGGAACTTTTAGGTACAATGTCTCAAGGACCTATTTTAGATTTAAGGTAGGTAGAGGTAGGTAGGTAGGTAGGTAGGTACCTAAGTTACACTTACTGTTCGAAGTATCATTTGATACTTACCAATCGGTGAAGGAAAACATCGTGCGGAAACCGGACAAATCCCGATAAGGCGTAGTTAACCCTCTAAGTTGGAAGTTCAGATAGCAGTGGCTTTTACGAAAGCACCTACGCCAAAACGGACCCCAGGCTCTCTGGCATGAGCCGATAAAACGCTAGGATGAAGAACAAGAAGATGTGTGCGCCGTGTGCAAGCACCGATACCTTTGAAACTATTGGTTTAAAAACATCCAGGTCCTTAGAATAATCCTGTAGGATATGTCTGGACTTTAACCAGCTGTAGTTCCCTTCTGCTGGTTGGTGGACAGCTGACTCCCTCATTAGAGATTCTACCTGAAAAAAACATAACTGTATTGTCGCTCCTAGGCGGGGACACTTATGCAGGCATGGGTTTGGGGGGCGAAATCCTCTGATAAAAAAAAACTGCTCTATTGATTATTTCACCGGGGTATGTTCCAAAACATTTTGTAAATGATAAAAGTAAGCAATTTTTTAACTTTTAAAATTGAATTTTTATTTAGAAAATCAACTTTCAAATGTGTTCGAGGTACACCCAACACGCCGAAAATCTGAGTGTCAGCTCTGAAAAAAATCGTAATCGTATTATAATACAATTACACAAAGTTGGTTGAATATACATCGCGATTCAACGCGGTAATGCCGGTAATGCCGCAAGCGTGATGGGTACCTTTACGCCGGGAATAACTCGGAGCAGTTTATATGACTAATATCTGTTGTTCTATATGTTTAAATGTTTATAATTTTAAAATAAATTAAGGACTTAGATTAGGATAACATAATATCTAATACTATTAATATATGAAGATAATCACAACAATAAAAAAATACACAAAAATAAAATACTTACATATTGCAAAAGATCGTTCTGAGAGAAACTGTTAATATGTCCAACGGTGCTTTTGTCAAAAAACCGCATTGTAATATCTAAGGTAAATATTTTTATTATATTTATTGGAATATCAAACCGCTCTGCTACAAGTTATCAATAAACATGAGCTTCCGGCGAAGGACCAATCTAATCAATAATCATAGATAAATTCTAGTGGATTTTAATTAATAAATTATCATGAACCAAAGTTAATTTTCCCAGTTTGTGCAATTTGTTTTTTATATTATCAACAACACATTGATACGAGAACAGTGATAAGAAAAAGAATCGATATTCATTTTGACTGAAGCAGGAATTTCAGTTTGGCCAAAAATGTGTATACGCGAGTGAGAGGAGCGCCGAGCGTTAATTGTTTATTTTGTTGTGTTCTATGAGATCGATGAGATCTTCGCTTTTTCTATGAGAGATAATTATCTATTCTTAACTACCTATTATATAATCTGTGTTAACATTTAAAATAAACATTTCTTTTTCATTTTCATCTTTCACTTTCATTAGCAAGAGGGGAAGTGGGACGGGCCCGGAAAAAGGGAGGCATATAGAGGGAGGGAGGCATATAAAGGGAGGCATAGTTATAGTTAGGTATATTTTTAGTTTTACTGTAGTAGGTAGTATTATATGGATTGTATTATTCGAAATAAATATTTGAATTTGAAAAAAAATTGAATATAAATAAATTTTATGACAAAAAATAAAAACCGACTTCAAAACGTGAAAAATAAAATGTTTTTATTTGCTGTAAGGTTTGGAAAGGATGAGTAATTAAATAAATGGAGGTGACACCACATAGCGCTACCAACTGATACGTTTGAAGTATGTGCCAAACCAAAACGCTACCTATTCAATGCACAATCGGATAAAGTCAGTCACATCGCATTTTTTTTTCTACAATTTCGTTATTTATTTCAAAAACAGTTTACAGCATAACAGTAAAAATCAAAGCACTGCAACCATCAAACACAAAAAAGGCATAAAAATTTAAACTACTATTATTTCATTTAGGCAACGTAACTACGTGGCTCCATTGCGTCGTCTGATCAGGCGTAGGATTTGGCAGGCTACCCCGGAACCGCCGAAACACGACACCCTTCAGCCGGAAGTCCGGGCTAGCGATGGTGTCCATCAGCGGCCGCGGCACGCGCACCACAAACGAGCTGAAGTACACGTAGTGACGCGACCGCATCTGGTGCACCCTCAGCTTGTAGGTAGCTAGTCTTCTGGCGGACGTACTTTACCACCTCGTCAGCCACGGAAGAGAAATGCAGGCGCGACACGTAGAACGCCGTACTCGGTGTCACAATCGGTAGGCCAGACTTAACTGTATCCGCAGTACCACACTGAGTTTTACGAGACACCTTGCGTGTCTTACTCTTTTCCACAATATGT
The DNA here is from genome assembly GCA_949128165.1 of Lathronympha strigana. Lineage (NCBI taxonomy): Eukaryota > Metazoa > Arthropoda > Insecta > Lepidoptera > Tortricidae > Lathronympha > Lathronympha strigana. The sequence continues at coordinate 5,597,067 of OX421926.1, read as the reverse complement.
ATCATAAAGTTAACAACCTACATTTAAAAACCATTCGGTTTTTTAGCATGTCACAGTTCTAACAGTAGCCCAAGCTAATTCTTGCAGTTCTTCTTTTTATGTTATGGTCGCAGTTCTTACTTATCGTTGCTTTAATAATTTAAAGAAATCGACTTCAATTGGCCTTCCCGGTAAAAGTTAATATTTGAGTTAGTATGAGTGAACTAGTTTACTGCAAAAATATCCAAATCACCATGCGTGTACGATTGAAAATTGTGGAGCTTTTTTAATGTCGTATGGATTTCATCATTAGATCTGAAGTAAAATCAAATGGAACTACCTTAGAGGTACCTCCTCACGAACAAAATAAGATTGTCTCAAATCGGATGATAGAGCTGGAAATTATCGAGCAGTTACACTATCCCATCCCTGGTCTTCAACATCAGGTCCAGTCCAGCAAAATAATGGCTTCAGTAAGAAAACGCCCAAGCTAGTTATTCAAACCCTCCAACCCCAATGCACGTGCCATTCACATTTGAGGAGTTATCTGAATTCCTAAACATTTTCATGTTCAGAATAGAAATCAAATCAAAAAAATTACTGTCACAAATATCGGATGATACCTAGAGCTAGGTTTACCGAGCAGCTCCACTTTACCATCCCTGGTCTTCATAATGAGGTTCACTCCACCAAAATGATGGTTTTCGTAAGAAAATGTTCAAGTTATTTAAGGATACCCTAATCATAATGCATGCGCCGTTAAAATATGAGGAGTTCTCTCAATACCTCATGAGTTCCATGATTAGAATAGAAATATAATCAAATTGCACTACCTTGAAGGTATATATGAATGTCTCAAATCAGATTATAGAGCTGGGAATTACTAAACAGTTCCTCTATGCTGTCCCTGGTATCCATCATCAGGTCCACTCCATCAAAATGACGACATCAGTAACAAAATGTTCAAGCTACTTAAGGAAATCTTCAAATCATAATGCATGTGCCGTAAAAATTTGAGAATCCCTATATTCCTCATGAATTCCATCATCAGAATAAAATTATTTGAAGGTAGGTATTTCCTTACAAACAAAAAATGAATGTCTTATATCGGATGACAGAGCTGGAAATTACCAAGCAGTTCCACTTTGCCATCCCTGATGTTCATCATCCACCTCTCACTCATTGATGATTTTTGTAACGAAATGCTCGAGTGTCTTAAGAAATCACCCAAATCACCATGCATTTACCTTTCAAATCTGAAGAGTTCCCTCAATTCCTCGTGGATCCCACCATGTGGATTTTGATGAAAAAAAAATGAAAAATGGAATTTACTTTCAGGTAAAAAAACATTAAAATAATAATGATTAAAAATTATGCTAAAAAAAACATTCACACGAATTGAGAACCTCCTCCTTTTGAAATTATGAAGTCGGTTGAAAAAGTGACAATCAGCAGAGTAATTTCCCGGCCATATATATTTCCCATATATTGATTAGGATCGGATAGGATCCAAAAGATATGGCCGAACACATATGACCAGCAATTTTTACATTTATAGTGTGTCAATATTTGATGCGAGCATGTATGGGATGAATGGCGCTATATCATTTTTAAGCTATTGCATAGCTTCTATCGCGGGCCTTGAGCGCGGGGACCGAATCCAGAAATTCCGTAACGAAAAAAAACCTGACGCTCCCCACTCCGACGGACCGAAACCGACTTTATTCACTTTGTTACAAAGTTCTTTATCGGGGAAAGGATATATCTCCATACGAATGTCGCTAAGTGTCATATTCTATACAAAATATTGAGGACAGTAGCCCTTATTACCAGAGATACGGCGATGTCAAATGTCAAAATAAACACTATTATTTTTTCCCGCCAGAATCAAATATGTTAAATCGATTTTGTAATCGATGCATAATATACTGGCTGGATCGAATTAAAGGCAAAAGGCGCCTAATTTTTTATTTAGACTGCGAACCGTTTTGTTTTTTTAATCGATACCTTAGTGCAAATGCAAAGTCGTACTAAGTACCATTTTAAATTTGTGAATTTAGCACGTTAGTGCACAACGGAATAAAGTGGAAATTTCATTGGCATAAGAAATATTAGTACCTACAAAGAAGTAGAGTATCGAAATATGCCTTTGTCTTGTTAATCAAATATTTTCTATTGGTATATTAGATTTGTTCCTTATTGTGATAATCACAAAGGTGATATTGCTGCGTGCTGTAAATATTTTGTTTGTGGTGTTCGAAGACGATGAATACCGTATGTTTTTCGCCTATAAAAAAGCTCTCTTTCACTGCAGACGAAAATGTACCCAAATTTATTTTAAGTTTTTTTTGTTCAGTAGTGTCATAAACAAACAGAAATTAAACTTAAGTAGGTACATATTTGTCACTACTGACGAAAGTGCACAAAAAATACAAAACTGTGTTTTTAGGAAATGAGTTGAAAAGTGACCAATGTGCCGGGATCCATTAAATCTATGTAAATATGATATGTTTAATGCTGTGATAAATTTGATAATAAATAAAATCACTAATAATGGTAACTTTGTAGCAGCCCGCTGTCTCCACAACCAAAGGCATGAACATGTATTGTATCCATGTCCTATAGACCTAAGTTGCTTATCCACGAATGTCATCTGATAATGATAATGCTATAAGTTCATGAAAAGACAAGTTGCATGGATAGTGCGACGGTGATTGCTGTCAAATGTGAGTAACTGTATAGAATTATCAGAAATTGTCATACAAAGGTGACAAACTGTTGTCTTATTACGTTACGCTATCCGTTTGGGATCTTATTCCAGAAGGGAGCGCACACTTTTGCCGCTTCGCCACCGCTAGAGTTTCGGCAGAGGGCTCCTGCTACGTGGGAAGTGCGAGTAATATGGGTGGTCGAAATTGTGCTAACGCATGTAACATCCCACACTGAACACCGCCCCGTTTTCCACAGCACCAGGGTCACTCCATCTTGCTATCAGTGCGGCTAAACCCAGTGGCTCCAGAACGGAATGAACACCCGCTGACTGAAGAGACCTCAGGACAATATCATTGAGGTCTTAGTGACGCGGAATCCAACCACTACAAATACGGCAACTCAATGTATATATGGCTGTCAACACCCACCATGCATTGTACAAGCGGATGACATACATACCTCATAGCGGGCCCAGGGGAGTACAATGGCCAAACGCAACGATTTTGCCTTTGCGCAAAGAACAATGTCACAAAGCCAGTACGGTTTTTATATTAAATATTGGACAAGGATAGTTTATAAATAAACTCAGATTTTTTGTACGATTACTTTTCTAAAACGGCTTATTACTGAATATGCACAACTTGATGGATTAGGATGGCACTTATTACAGTTCTATCTATATGGCACTAATGGAACTAGGTATCGCCTATATCCCCGTTAAATTGATTTGATTAAAATTATTTTAACTTTGCGCAAAAACATTCTTAGATCATGGCATGCCATTAGTCTCATTAGATACATTTTACTTAATAATGGCATCTATTTTATTTTTGTTGTCTAGCAAACTGATCTTGCGTAGCGATGTTGTCACAAAACCAGCACGGTTTCTTCAATTACATTTTGGACAAATTTCCATGCGATGCTAATATTGTAAATTTGATGAACTATTATCTGTTACCAATTCACACTAAATTAAAAACGCTGAACGGATTAAGGTGAAATTTGGCATGGGGATGTTTTGACTCCTAGGAAAGGACAGAATAGTTTTTGTTATGAAAATCATCCTATATAGAGGTGCAAAGGGGAAGGAAGCAAGTGAAATAGTCAAATCTATAATTGCATGGGCAGTTTATGAATGAATTCATTCATAAATTGCCCATGCACTTTTGAACGCCTGTGTAAATGCGAATAAAGGCCTCTGCCGATCCTATCATAAGATCGTCCTTGGTTGAGATGAGACATAATATATACTTACCTACCTAATGAAAGTTTATAATTATTATATGCGTGACGTAATTATTTTGGTATCCTCGCAATGTTTTTCTTCACTGGGAAGTTAGTTGTAATCAGGTACCGACTGACATTCTGTGGGTTAAATTCAGTGAGCTTAAGGCAGTGTTGTAAACCGTGATCAAAAACACTCTGCCTTGATTACTTATTTCATTGAAAGATAATTTATGTCAACTTGGACGTACTTTTTAGCATATCTACAGCGTATCCAGCCACTGAAAGATTAATATGTGGTCAAAGATACATACAGCTGTCACAAAAATGCTGGTGATTCGATTAAATGTGTAATCACTAATCAGTATCGAATTGTGGTTAGGAGAATAAATAAACAAAAAATGTTTGACAAAAAAAACATTTAGTCCTATTTTTCAACCGACTTCAATATTTCAAAAGGAGGAGGTTCTCAATTCGACTGAATTTTTTTTTTTATTTTTTTTTTTTTTTAATGGATGTTCACTCATAACTCCGTCATTACTGAACCGATTTGAATTTTTTTTTTGTTTTCTAAAAGTAGACGGTTCCTGGTTGGTCCCGTTTTTTTCAAAATCCATTTCTGATGATGGGATCCATGAGGAACTGAGGGAACTCCTCAAATTTGAAAGGCACATGCATGCTGATTTGGGTGATTTCTTAAGAAACTCGAGCATTTCTTTACGAAAATCATCAATTTGGTGGAGTGGACCTGATGATGAAGACCAGGGATGGCAAAGTGGAACTGCTTCGTAATTCTCAGGACTATGATCCGATTTTAAAAAATATTTTTTTGTCTGTATATAGATGGTTTCAGGATTGTCCCGTTTTTTTCAAAATCAATTTCTGATGATGGGATCCATGAGGAACTGAGGGAACTCCTCAAATTTGAAAGGCACATGCATGATGATTTGGGTAGTTTCTTAAGACACTCGAGCATTTCTTTACGAACATCATCAATTTGGTGGAGTGGACCTGATGATGAAGACCAGGGATGTCAAAGTGGAACTGCTTGGTAATTCCCAGGACTATAGTCCGATTTTAAAAAATATTTTTTTTTCTGAAAATAGATGGTTCCAGATTTGTTCCGTTTTTTTCAAAATCAATTTCTGATGATGGGATCCATGAGGAACTGAGGGAACTCCTCAAATTTGAAAGGCACATGCATGATGATTTGGGTAGTTTCTTAAGACACTCGAGCATTTCTTTACGAACATCATCAATTTGGTGGAGTGGACCTGATGATGAAGACCAGGGATGGCAAAGTGGAACTGCTTGTTAATTCCCAGCTCTATCATCCGATTTGAGACATTCATCTTTTCTTTGTAAAGAAATACCTTCAAGATAGTCCTATTTGATTATAGTTCTATTTTGATGATGGGCTTCATGAGGGATTGAGAGAACTCCTCAAATTTTAACGGCACATGCATTCTGATTTGAGGGTTTCCTTAAGTAACTAAAACAGTGTTTTGGCGGAGCCAAAATTTTGATGAACTTGATCTGATGATGAAGACCAGGGATCGCAAAGTGGAACTGGTTAATAAACCTAGCTCTACTTATTATCCTAGTTGTGACATTCATCTTTTTGATTTGATTTATATTCTGATGATGGAGTTCTAGAAGAATTCAGAGAACTCTTCAAATTTGAACGGCAGGTTAATTGTGATTAGAGGGTGTTCATAATTAGCTTAGGCATTTTCTTACTGTGGCCATCATTTTGCTGGAGTGGACCTGATGTTGATAACCAGGGATGGCATAATGAATATGCTCGTTAATTTACAGTCTGTCATCCAATTTAACACATTGTTATTTTGTTTGTTTAAAGGTCTACAAGGGAGTTCCGTTTGATTATACTTCAAATGTAATGATGGAAGCCCTAGGACATTAAGAAAGCTCCTCAATTTTCAATCGTACACGTGCGGTGTATTGGATATTTGAAAAGTAAACTGGCTAACTCAAACAAATTCTTAATTTCACTTTTACCGGGAACCAAATGAAGTCGGTTTTTTTTTCTTAAAAATTATTCCAAATCAGATTACAATATTGATCACCAGCATTTTTGGTATATCCTGAATTATTAACGAGAACAAAGAATAACAGGTTACTGTAGTTGCAAGTTAGTTGTTTGTTTTATACGGCCCCGGAATTTAATTAGCAATTTACAGTTCAAGTCAATTGGGTATTTAATACTTATGGTAATAAAAATACACTACCAAACATTATAATACTGCGCAGACGAAGTCGCGCTAGTAATTGCATAAGTTGATACAAAATGATATGCAATAGCTTTACCGCGGCAGTCCCCGAGTGCCACACGTTTTTTTTTTTTTTTTTTCAGAGAGAACGATGACTGACCGGACGACGGAACTCGGAGTAATCGGTGAATGAAAATTTTCAAACAGACGAAGACATTAACCGCCTACGCCAAATTCTCTTAAAAAATAAAAACTGTCAGACTTGGGTTGTCGGGTCAGACTTATAAAGCTACTGTTAGTGAACTGTTACCCATGCTTATTACTAGCATGCTTTGTGCTTATTAGCATGCTTATTAGCAGGGCCCCTCCCACTTCCCCGCTTGATAATAAGCATGCTATTAATATACAAGCTTATTTCTATACTATCCCTCTATGTCACTGACCACGCTTAGGTAGGTACTACCGCGAATATCTGTATTTTCCTCTCTATCACACTTACGAATTCGAGCGAAAGAGATGCAGCACTTTCATAGCACTTTCGATATTTTCGATCCAAACTGTTCTCATTTGACAGTTATCGTACTACTTCCACGCTAGTTATTCTTCCGTGTTTTCGATCAAGCTGTGTTCTCAATACACACAAGCCGGTGGCATTCAAACATGTGTGATGTTTGAATGCCACCTCTTTTCTGTCATACAACTTTTTATTTCAATACTCCACGCATGAGCCATTTTCTGACATTTAAGCATAACAGACGTCAAATTCAGACGTTACAAAAAATCAAGAGTAAACAATTTCAGTATAACCAAAATTTATATAAAAATGGACCAAGTACTCAGAAAAATAGGCACGCGATTCTTAAGATAATCAAATGCCATGGCAGCTTGATGCGTGGAGAGCCGGTTCCTCATGGCGATGGGGATTATACAACAGTTTTTCTACAATCTCCGTCTCGTGATAATACAGTCACTCTCCTGCATAATGCCATTCTGCAGATGTAACAACCATAACTTCGACAACTCCATCTCAAGGGGAACCCAAAAAGGCGGCACTAAAACAAGTAGATCTCAATTCGAACACATCGTTAGCTCCATTTATGGCAATTTTGATCAATCAACAGGAATGACATTGCCATACGACGCAAGAAGTAAGTTTCTAAGAAAAAAACATAAACTTCGTAACCCCCTCGCCGCGGACAGCATAGTCAACATGTCGCAAGTTCGCTTCGATAATGAAACACGACACTTTTATCCAAAACACAGTTTTCATGTGGGATCAGATGAAACTACCACCGGGACTTCGAATCACAGATCCCGTAGACGTGATGTAACATTTTCCAACTCAGACACTAGAGGACGCTTAAATGTGGCTGAAAGGGATTATAATACTTCCACTACTGATGAATACAAATTTCAATATCCAGAACGGATGAAACGCCGGCATATCGATTTTAACCTGACTCCAGATGAGGATGAATGTCACCAACAGCTACCCCGTAAGGTTTCTAGGAACATGATCAAAAACTGTACCTGTAATCCGTACCCATGTCCCTCCGTTGGTACCATCACACCTCCCATGAAATTTTGCAAATTGGACAATTACGTAAGCCCTGCTGATTCAAGACTATGCTCATACAAAATCCCCATAGATGTCAAACCTTCCTGCTACTGCGACCATGACCATACCCCACCTGCAGACGACTACGAAAGTAATACACTTACAGATGCAACCTGTAATCTTACAATGTCAGACGAAGATACAGAAACTGTTTGCGTTACACAAACAAAATACTTATCAGAATACACAACACCATGCCTGTCAACCCGTCGAAGCGGCTCATTTATCTGTATTTCCCCTAGCACTAGAAAATTTGAAATAGAAAATGATATATACTTCAGTTCCACTACATCTGATGACGATGTAAAATGTACACAAGCCTACCCCAATAGAGATACTAAATATGCAAAAGGGCCTTGTAGCCCGGTTCCATCAAATCAGAAAAATAAATGCTCGTACATACCTCCCAGTTGCAGATACGCCAATAGCGGTCCCAGTCAGAAGCCTTGTGATTTTAAAGCGACAAATACAACATACGGGAGAGACTGTGATGCAATGATCGGCATATTGAATAAGAAAACAAAAAGATACTGCAAGCCTGCACGTAAAGTTACGGGTAAGAATAACATACCCGCGCCCTGCACTGGCCTTCAAGACACAAAGACATCCAATAGTCCAAGAACTGGTGAATTCAATATGAAATGCGAAAGTTTTACTTCATTCGACGACTATAAAATACTAGGCCCTGAGAATAAAATAGTTCTGGAAACAAAACTAAAAAACCTTGACAAATTGTATAATATCAAACCACCTATATGCTCATGCCAACATCTTACTCATACAGAGGCACCGCCCGTTTGTAATCAAGTATTCAGCAAAACAGATGCAAAATGCGCTTGTTATAATAGTTGCCATTTATGCCAATGCTCAGAAGAGCCTGGTTGCCAATGCTGGGAACAACTTAATAAGAAACTTAAACATGTGTTAGAGAACTGCACACAAATTGATATCGTCAATTGCAATTGTCAGAACAAAGAATGTAGTGGCAACAAGGCTAGCGCAGAACTTACGATGGACGAATGTCACGAAAGTTCGTCAGAAGCACGGGCGTATAAAAAGAGGATAAACACCTCGGAAAGTTACGTTATTAGAAAAACAGCCAGCTATACAATAACGAATTGTAATTCACCTGTCACCGTGAGAAGTGACTGTGCGAAATCGGCTAGTTGCAACATATCATCATCAGTAATGCATTGTCAGGAGAACGACGATAATGGCACGAGCATACCACAATGTGTTTTAAATCATTTGCGTGACCATAATGTTAAATTTCATATAGTGAAATTTCAATAGGATGACATTTGTTAATTTTGCAGATTTAAAAATGCTGATGCATTTCGTATAGATCTCAAAAGTCAAAACACATGGACGCCAGTGCAGCAACATCTAGTTTAGTTATTAAATTGAAACGGTTAACACTCACGTATTTTATCACAATAGGCGTGACATGTTTTGACTGCATCGGGCAGTCACGTCAGACAGAGTGGTGTTGTCACCTTCGCGGCTCGGGCATCGCTGCCCGAGACCGGCGTAGGTAACGGGTCACGCGCGACGAATAAAAATACGTGAGTGTTAACCGTTGCAATTTAATATCAGTATGGCTCACGACAGTTTAAATTATATCTAATTTAGTTGTCAAAACAGCTCTATATCCTATATAGGTACCTTTAAACGAGCAATTCGTGTTTATAAACGGATACGGAAACGGTTCTAACGATTTTGGGGGTTTTGGAGGAGAAAAATTCGGGGTTAACGCTTGTTTATGTGAGTTTTCCGAGCTTCGCTCTTCACTCAGTCGCCCAGATATTTTTTCTTAACTGTGCAAGTCTATTAGCTATTATTACATACTTAGCTATTTTGTCAAATTATGTATCATATTAACCAAACAATAATGAATAGTCCCTGGTCAATTCTGAAATCAATAAAAAATGTAATACCTACTGATTGGCATATTTTATTTTATTAACATCAAATCATGCTTGTTATAAATAGGGTTACCATATGGACAAATGAAATTACCTTAAATTATAAATTTAAAAGTCCGGAAATTTAATGTAAAAGAGATTTGGTGCTGCGGACACTGCTAGGTAGTACCTACTGAGTATATGCGAAGTCCGCCCGCATTCCGGACAAGGGATAAAAATCCTTATTTGTCCGGAGAAATCGTGATATATAGTACCCTAGTTATAAATCGACCTAGGGAATCAAAAAAATATCCGTCATTACAAGTTAATACTAAAATTATTGTTTACATAAGAACCTTAAGCGTGTAAGATACATTTACAAACGAGATTGAAATGAAATGAAATTTATTTGCATAAAATATTGTACAATAAGGTGTTCTATTATATTTTAGCACATTAACATATTTTATAAAGCATGCAAATATTAACTTAAAATTAGTAACCAGGTAACACTATTAAGTATAATATCACATTTTTTACGTTAAACTATTTTTTTTAACTTATTAGTCTTTTACTTTATTAGAAAGAAAGGAAGAAAGAAAAACGTTTATTCTGGACGCTTCAGTGTTCAAAAATATAGCACTTTTAGACAATACGGTTAGAACAATAGCGTCACCGAAAAGGTTTCTACTCAGCTCGATGTGAAGGTACATTTTGCGTACCTTGACGCTGGTCTTCCGCAGAAACCCTTTCAATAAAATGTGACAAGTTGCCCAAACACACAAACATGCATGCAATATAAGTATGTTCTTATTTTTCATTATATAAAACCTACATATGTATGTATTCACTTTTATATAAGTCTGAGATCAACATCAACAGCTTCAAAAGCTTATTGTACTCGTATTTAGCGGTTGGCCACATTGCAACAAAGTTATATAAAGGGGGCGGATAAGCCAAGAAAGACGCCCGTAGAATCCAAAGACAAAAATGAAAGATGAATGAGAGATGAAAAACTGGTTAGTCAACATTTTTCACATTTTCTGTAAGTTAATAATATGCTTTTTGTATTTAAATTTAAAGGGATATATAGATAACGAGTTACGAATAGGTGGCGGTATATTGTTCCAGCATATAGTGGCCGAATATCTGAAACTTCCACGAATTGCTGCTGTGTTGTGCCGTGGGTAGGTAAGACGAATAGCACCTCTGATATGACATTCAGAAAATTGTAACTTAGTACTTAGATACTGGGGCGTTAAAGTCTTAACAATACCAAAAAGCAAACAAACGAAGTGCAGTGAACGTCGGGACTCCATGTTCATTAACCCACTATTATTTAGAAACGGCGTTACATGGGTTCTTGGCGGTATGTAAATTACATTATATTACACGAGAAGTGGAAAATTTCATTGTGGAAATCTTTGGGGGAGGCCTATGTCCAGCAGTGGACGTCTTTCGGCTGAAATGATGATGATGATGATGACGACACGACAAGTAGGTTATTTACGGTGTAAAACATCCGACTTATAAGCCATCGATGAAGGTGTGTTTTAAATGCAATGAGAGACAGGGTTTTTATATTTTCCGGAAGGGCATTAAATATTCTCATACACATGTAGTAACTACTTCTCATAAATAGGGAAGTATTGGTAATGGAATCTACTAAATACAAGTTTGTTTGGATATCTCGTATCTCAGGTACTTATACATCTTCTGCTTTTTTAAATTTTACGAAAACTGCTGCCTCAAAAATGTACATACACGGTAGAGTTAAAATATTGTTTTTTGAATATAGGTCTACATGTATCCCATTTACCTAACCCACACATTACCTTTAAACATTATTGTTGGGCTATAAATGCCCTGTTCATATCACTAGAATCACCCCATAAGAGAAGACCATATCTTAAATTGGATGCGACATATCCATGATACGCCAATAAGACTGTATTCCAAGCCGATGCGTTACGCAGTCTCCTCAAGACATATGCAAACTTAAGGGCGTCCCCTATCCCAATGACCTCGGTGATTTGAGCTTTCTTTCTCTCCCGCTTCCTTTCCTCACCGGTTATACAATACGTCAATCAGAGCTGGGCACCGTTAATCAAATAGTTAACTTCGTTAATCGCTAATCCGTTACAAAAAAAGTTAACTTCGTTAATCGTTAAAGCGCTACTTTCCGGAAGACTTAACGGAAGTTAACGTTAATCGTTAATCCGTTAACACATGGTAAAAAGGGCATCTTTTAGTTAGTGATCTACAACTTATATAAGTTAACCAGTTTCCTTCAAAAATATCCAATTTACCATTAGTATTAGTATTTTAGTTTTCTTAATGTCTCATGGTTTCTATCATTTGATCTGAAGTAAAATCAAATGCAACCATCTTGTAGAACTACGAGGTCACAGACAAAATAAAAATGTCTCAAGTTGGAGGACAGAGCTAGAAATTATCGAGCAGTTTTAATATGACATCCCTGGTGTTCAAAATCAGGTTCACTGCAGCAAATTGATGGCTTGATTAAGAAAATACCCCAACTAATTATGAAAACCCTCCAATCACATTGGACGTGCCGTTCAAATTTGAAGGTTGTCTGAATTTCTCAAGAACTCCATCATCAGAATATAAATGAAATCAAAAAGATGAATGTCTGTGTTTACCGACCAATTCCACTTTGCCATCCCTGGTCTTCATCATCAGGTACACTCCACCAAAATGTTGTTAACCCCCAAAAATGTTTTCAAGTTTATAAGGAAACCCTCAAATCATAATGCATGTGCCGTTAAAATTTGAGGAGTTCTTTAATTTCTTCATGAATTCCATGAATTCAAAATATGAATGTCTCAAATAGGATGGGAATTAACAGACAGTTCCACTTTGCCATCCCTGCATGCCTACCACGAACATCGAAAATTGGCATTGACGGGAAAACCTCTTTGTCACTCCAATATGCAAATGTAACAGATAAATGATAATGATAAATAAATGATAAATATCTTTATTTTTCAATTTAGGCACATTACAATGCACTTATGAACGTCAAAAAAAAAAAGCTACTACCGGTTCTATCCCTACACCACAGCCCGAGAAGATTATTACCGGCAAGAAACTCGGCGGGACTTATTTTTTCAAAAGAAATTACAAAAGTAGTAAAACTATTTACAATATGTGGTTCTACAAGAAACCATATCAAAAGAAAATAGTGAAACAGAAAGACAAAAAAAAAAGAATAAACAAAATAAAACAAAATTAACCGGTTTTACACGATATACACAACATTTGATATGATTTCTTTCGTGAACTGTGTCCTTCACTCTATAAGCAGTACATTCAATTTAATTTTTTGCTGATTTCCTTAGTTTCTGGTATGGGCCATGCATGTTTGTCTGTTAAATAGTCCTCTACTGTGTAATAAGCCTTCGACATCAAAGATTTTTTCAAATAATTCTTAAGAGCGGGAAGGGGCAATTGCAATGCTTCATCCGGTAACTTGTTATAGAAATGAATACATTGTCCATAAAATGACTTATATACTTTACGGACACGACACTTTCTGATAGCTAGCTTATTTTTGTTTCTAGTGTTATAGCTAGAGATATCAGAAATTCTATTGAATGAATCTAAGTTTCTAATAACATGAATTATATTATCATAGATATATTGGGATGCTACAGTTAAAATATTAATTTCTTTAAATAGCTCCCTAACTGATGCACGTTTACCTAACTTATATATAAAACGAATGGCTCTCTTTTGTAAAACAAATATAGTCTGTATGTCAGCTGCCTTGCCCCAAACCAGAATACCGTATGACATTACACTATGAAAATAACTATGATAAACTAGGCGAGCTGTCTCAACATTAGTTAGTTGTCTGATTTTCCTAACGGCGTAAGCAGCCGAACTTAATCTATTTGCGAGTGTTGTTATATGCGGACTCCATTGTAGATTTTTGTCCAACGTTAAACCTAGGAACAATGCTTTATCAACTATCTCTAAACATTCACCATTTAAAAGTATTCTAGTATCCACTGGTTTAACATTCGGCAAAGCAAATCTAATACATTTAGTTTTCTTAGCATTAAGTAGCAGATTATTAATAGTAAACCAGTTAAGTACATCAACTAGTGTGCTATTAATTACACTATAATCGGTAGATTTCCGGTCAACCTTAAATATTAATGATGTATCGTCTGCAAAAAGCACTATATCACAACGGTTCTCTACGACACTTGGTAAATCATTTATATAAACTAAAAACAGGAATGGGCCCAAAATAGAACCCTGTGGCACTCCTAGTTTAACTACGGCGCCGCTAGACTGTGATTTATTTACAACAACAGTTTGTGTTCTATTGCTAAGATATGAGGACATTAAGTTTAAAGCATTCTCTGACAGACCATAATGTTCTAATTTCAAAATGAGCGTTCCATGATCTACGCAATCAAAAGCTTTAGAAAGATCACAAAATATACCAATTGCATCACAAGAACTTTCCCAAATATTGTAAATATATTTTATGAGTATTGAAGCAGCATCTGTCGTGGAACGTCCCCTTGTGAAACCAAACTGATGGCTTGTAAGCAATCTATGTCTGTTGAAGTGCCCTTGTAAATCATTTAACATTAACTTTTCAAAAACTTTACTTAGTACAGGGAGTATCGATATAGGACGGAAATTAGTCATATCACTCGAATCACCCGATTTAAAAAGAGGTATGACTTTACTATATTTCATAAGATCTGGAAAGACTCCTTGTAAAATGGCATTATTATAAATTACGGCTAAGTACGGTGCTATTACATCTATGACATGACAGATGACTCTAACTGACGTTCCCCATAAATCTTCTGTTTTTTTTAAATTGAGTGATTTGAATGTCTTTACAATGTTTTCTGAGTCTACTTGACAAAAATTAAAGTTAATATTACATTTCTTAATATTATCGCTAAGTAAAGAATGAGCTCGAGTCGAAGATGACTGTAGACATTCTGTGGTTTTTATCGCTATATTAGAAAAGTAATCTTCGAATGCCGAGGCAACATCGTTATTGGACATAATATGTTGTTTATCCGAGACAATATTGACTTGACAATCGCGTGATTTACATTTGCCAGATTCCCTATTTATTATAGTCCACACAGTTTTCACTTTATTGTCTGACACTTTGAGTTTACAACTAATAAAGTTTGCCTTAGCAGCTAAACACACTTTCTTGAAAGTTTTTGAGTAGTTCTTCACATAGTCCAGGAAATCCTCACTTTTGTTGAGCTCTCTCTCTTTATAAAGTTCATAAAGCCTCTTTCTACTTTTATGAATGCCTACAGTAGCCCACTCACTAAACTTTGTTTTAGTTTTTGACACATTCATAGTTCTCGTTTTGAAGTTTTTATTAAATTGCTTAAGAATAACACCAAACAAATCTTCATACAAACTATTTGAGTCATAATAATGAGAGTAAGGTAAAGTACTAAGATTATTTTTAATTTCATTTTTGAATAACTCCAAACGATAACCAGTAATGGGTCTGTATGTTATTGTTCGTGGAGTTTCCTGAGTTTGGTTCATGAAGGATGCACTTTGACCACTATGATCTGAATTAAAACAGTTAAATAATTGCTTATCTAAGCATTCACAGTTGCAAAAAATATTATCCAGGCATGTTGCACTACTGACACCTACCCGGGTAGGTTCAAGGAATAAATTAAATAAATTAAATGATTTGAACAAACAAAGAAATTTAACAGTAGTACTAGATGGCTGGAGCAAGTTTACATTGAAATCTCCACAAACTATAACATGCTTTTGTTTTGTACAGGCCAATTTCAGAACATTTTCCATACTATTTTCAAATGTGCTGAAATCTGCTGAAGGTGGCCTATATACACATACAATAATATATTTTTCTAATTCTACACAAGCTATTTCTACAATTCTTTCTATGGAACAATTTACAATATCCTTTCGCTCTTTACATTTCGTACCATTATTAACAATAATAAGAGAACCACCATGTATGGCAGATTTTCTAGCAAAAACACTGACTAATCTGAAGTTCACAAAGTCAAAGATCAATTGTTCTTGTTTAAGCCAATGTTCGGTTACACACATAACATGAACATTTTTACTATCTAAGAATAGACCTATTTCTAATTCTTTGCTGGAAAAACCCTGAATATTTTGGTGAACAATGTTTATGGTGTTCATAGTGTTCATACTCAGACGTTTTTCCGCTGTCTGATGATCTAGTTTAAATTTGTCAAAATTTCTTTAGTACTGCCTGTTTGCTGAGACCAACTTACAACACTATTACATTTGTTTGGTTCAATATTATACGCCAATAGGTCCACTAGGTACATAAAATCTTTCCTTGGCACAAATATTTTCCCTGAAGCTACCCAAAAGCGCTGTATGAATTTATTTATGTCAAAGAAATGATACTTATTATTGAGAGATATGGCGTTGTACATAAGAGAATTATAATGTGCTATGTTACTATTGTACTCAAATGGCATATTCTCTAAATATGGCAGCGCACATAAAATAATTTTGCCCACACCTGATTTCTCAATAATATTTAAAGTTGACATCAACTTATCTATGCTAGGCTTATCTACACTGAAACTATTTCCTATTACAATTATTAGGGTAGTACTGCTATCATAACAACCCTGGGAAATGCGGTCACATAAATGGGACAAGGGTATGTTTTGGTAACAGTAATTTGTCACATTTTGTTGCAGTCTATAATTCAATAATGGACCCATTCCTAGTCCTATCTTATCAGAGATGGAGATACAAATCCGCAATCGTTCGATTTTCGTGGTATAGGCCCTGGGCTCCATCATCAGCTCCACTCCACCAAATTGATGGTTTTCGTAAAGAAAAATGCTCGAGTTTCTTAAGAAAACACCCAAATCATCATGCATAAGCCTATTAAATTTGAAAAGTTCCCTCAATTTCTCATGGATCCCATCATCAGAAATGAATTTTGATAAAAATGGGACCAATCTGCAACCACCATGGATAATTTAAAATCGGTTCAGTATTGGTCAATGTATTGACGGAGTTCTAACGTAACAAACATAAAAGTAAAATAAAAATAAAAAATCACATGAATTGCTTCTTTTTTTAAAATGTGTAGTCGGGTGGAAACAGGTTTTTTGCCGTGTGGCGCGGTATGTGCGGTATCGTTTTGGTAAGTATTTTGGAACTGGATTAACGATTAACGGACTTGGGAAAACTTAACGGAAGTTAATGATTCCGTTAACATATTTTTAAGTTAACTTAAAAGTTAATCCGTTAATGAAAATGTTAACTTCGTTAATTAACGATTAACGGATTAACGAGTTAACGCCCAGCTATGACGTCAATAAGCATAAGTCGTCACCTAGGAAGAGCTGCTTGTACTAGGACGCAACCCTATAAACTACTAGTGCCATCTTACACGACTGGCCCCCGTCGCCCGCGCAGGCATCTCGAGCCGGCGTTTTCGGAAAAATGCGTGTAATAGCTTTTTCTCGAAAAGTACAAAACCTATCCAAAAATCAGTAGATGCGTTTAAAGTAAACATAAATATATACTACTTGTCTTAGTTTCTTGTACTTACGACGCATTATAAGGGAGTAGATACAGATTTAAGGTAGAAAAAAGGGTTTACAGTTATTTTTTTTTTCTCTTGATGTATTATGTTTTTCGACAATTTAGTCGAACCAAATGTAGACCAAATACCTAGCTACATTATATATTTTTTTCAAGCGTTGTGCTTGGAGCTGAACAAAGCCTATTCACTTTAAAAACAGTGAAATATGCCGGGTAGCCCCTTAAGTATTTTTTCCAACCCCATTAAAACTTATTGAAGACAGATGCATTCAAACAAGACAAAAATCACTTTAGAGTTGCCAAAACAGATAATGACTCTTTCTGGCAAAGACTGCCACTCAATAATTTTTGGAGGGTAAGCTATGCGTAAAAGTGCCTGTCGTGTATACAACACGTGTATGTAAACACCACTTTCTTATTGGCCATCCAATAAGAAAGTGGTTTCGGGAACGCGATTGCTCAACCTCCGATAACGGTCATTTAACCCAACCTATTTGCCGGTCATAGAGTCAAACCACGTTAACTTTTCTCAGCAAATGAACTGTCAAACTTGAAAGTGTTATTTTAAACGTCAGAAATTATGACGATTACTTAACACTTTCACAGTATATGCTGTCAAAATCTAGGAAACTTAGCATAGACTGACTCTATACTTTCCGAAAATTGGACGATAGCGAATTTGTATCCCCATCTCTGTCACACTTGCATATTAGAGTGACAAAGAGGTTTCTCTGTCAATCGATGTTCGCATGCAGCTAGTCTATTATGGTCGGGTTTTTATCGTTTACCGCCGTAGCTGTCACGTTCTAACAAGTACGTAAGTGCGAAAGTGACGCATAGCGTGATAGTCGATAAAATGGCAACCATGCTAACCCGCCAGGACGGTTAGCATAGTTGCCATTTTATCGATTCGCACATACATACTTGTTAGAACGTGACAGCAACGTCGGTAAACGATAAAAACCCGACCATCATAGACTAGCTGATCTCCATAGTGGGTAGAGTCAGTCTCTCAGTCTATGCTAAGTTTCCTAGATTTATTGATTGAGCTTGATGTGAAAGTGTTAAGTAAACGTCATAAAATCATAGAAGTTTGACGTTTAAAATAACACTTTGAAGTTTGACAGTTCATTTACTCGGCATAGTCAATTGTCGTCAGAGCGCCTACCACGAAGCGCGAACGAAAGTATACCTCCCTTTCGCACTTGTGATTTCTCACTCAAGTGCGACAGAGAGGTGAAACTTCGTTCGTGGTTCGTGGTAGGCCTTCTGAGATCTCGTGCCTTTTCAAACCTTGACGTTGGCGGAATCATCGGCATATCGATGGGGCCATAAACGATAACGCGGTTTAACTCTATGTCCCCCGGCGCATCGGGCTTCCGCCGGACGAAGGACCATGGGAAAATTTGTATGGAGGCTGGCCCAAAAACCAACAGAGATGAAACTTATGCATATAAACATGTCTTATTGTCTGCTTCATTTCGTTATATGGGCTACAAGTTGAATTCTATTGCAGATCTAAGATATTCGTATTGAAACGCGAGTATTATGTAAGTAAAAATATTCACAACCGGCCGGCGATGATGGCGGATCCACACAGTCTTTTGTTTTGTTAGGGGGAATGCGTTATGCATACCACTCGGGTGCATTTATCCAATTATTAAACTGACAAAAGTCTAAATATCTCAGTTCTGCAATGGAATTCGACTTGGTGTCCATATAATAAAAATAACTAAATAAAGATATGTATCAAATGAGATAACTCTCAGCTCTGTTGGGTTTGGTCCAATTTGCACATGGTCCTATCCCATACATTTATCTGCATATCCCGTAGCTATTGTTAAGGCGTTAAGGTGCTTGTATGTCCAGAACCCGTAATGTACCGATCTTTCGACCAAAAGGTAAATAAAACGAGTAAATATTGCTTCAGTTCCTTTATTCGCTGGTGCTTTTAAAATAAATGAATTCGCTAAATAAATATATCACAGTGTTCGCGTTAGTAAAATAAGTGTAAGGGCTAAAGGTACCACATTGTCGACGTCAATGCTACTGCCATAAATATTCTTTTAGAAATGAAACTCATCAGGGCGTTTTTATAATTTTTTTTAAATTCAATGTGATTGTAATCGTGATCTCTTTTGATCCTGATAGGAAAAAAAATTTTTTTTCGGTTCCGTTAGCATTTGTTCATACATATTGTATGACTGCGACAAAAATGAAGGTTGAACAATGTATGGAAAATCTGAGACAGATATTTTTTCTTACTAGGATCGAGAGCTAAATTATGAAATCAAATTTTTGAAATAAAAAAGTAGGTTGGACAACTTTCAATAAAGATGCCCATCAGAAACAGGCAAAGTTTAACCTTTATCCTAAAACAGTCACATATGTATATAGAATATCTTAATCAGATAAATTTATCTTTGGATAAATAAATAAATCACAACGCTTGTAGTAGTAAGCTCACAGTTCATACAACTCGATTCCTGCCGGCTCTCGTGAACCAATCTAGCACGTTTTTCCTTAACGACCCAAAGGAAAAGTAGGCTAAATAAGCTCCGGCTTGCCCACAGATCGTCTTGACGCTCCGTCACTGCTAGTTAGGTAGCTAAAATTTATATATATTGCATGTTGATATTGCATGAAAATACCACTTTCGAGTGGAAATCTACTGTCAACTTTGTGTTTTAAACCAGACGGAGACGCAATAGCTAGCGTATTGTCGCTCACCAGGCGGCGCCACTCATGCGTCCTGTGTCAATATGAGAGAATTGTCAAAGTGACGTTTGAAATCTTCCCGCGGGACCCACGTTCCACTAGCGCCCCTAGCGGAAAAACGACTCGCGGTAATCCTCATTGACCTACTCCTCTGCCGAATGGGTATGACATAGTATCACACTCATTGTATGGATTGACGTTTATCTGACATGCTATTTGTACGTTACGTACGAATAGCTGTAGATAGAAGAAATGGCAGACTTGAAAGATGTTGCCAGACCAGCTGATTCAAAAGTAAAAAACTGTCAATAAAGTTCAGATTATTTTCGCATTAATACATCATTTATCGATTTACCCGGTTTTCGTATGCGTCGACATATCGACACAAGTTTAGTAGTATATATATTTATTTAATCTCCCTATTCAATCTTCTCCTTTCTCGTAAAAGGCAGCATGGCAAGGGCAGGAGTCAGTCGGAGCAGCAGAGCTGGCTTGACTGTGTTTAACACGAAATGGCTGGCGTAGAACCTGTGGAAACAATGATAAAATAATTATTTTATAGGAAAAAAAAAACGGGGAATATAGTGGTTTTGTAAGATTTTCCATGTCAACCTTGAATCACCTAAGCTGTAAAGAAAACACTACCCATGTGGTCAGGAGTCAAAATCGAAAGAGACCCCTTTTTTATACCACAATGGTGACAAACAAGCATACGGCCCGCCTGATGGTAAGCGGTCACCGTAGCCTATGGACGCCAGCAACTCCAGTGGTGTCACATGCGCGTTGCCGACCCTTTAAAAACTTTGACACTCCTTTTTTGAAAGACCCCTATACTGTAGTCCTCTGGGAAAACATCATATCTATCGTTCGGGCATATTCGGATATATCGTGGCCATATGGCCAACAATAGGGATGATGACTAGGTTGAAAAACTATTATTCTAATTAGTCCGTCAGAAAGATTATCAAAAATTATTAGACACGTATTTTTTCCTTTTTCAAGATAACTAAAATTGACGAATATGAAGAGCGTCAAAGTTCCGTGGTGGGGGCCGGTGACGTCACCTGTGAGTAAGAATCGTACTCAGGTGTGACGTCACGCGAAACTTTAAAGCCATGTATTTCCGTCATTTTTCATTTGACGAACAAAAGAAAAAATACGTATCGTATATTTTTTATTAATCTAACAGACGGACTAATTAGATTTTTTTTGTCGTCTAGCCTATTGTCCCATAATATATATTTATTTATTTATATTAGTTTTAAATCGCTTGGAAGTATTTCATTTATATGAAACATTCAGTTAACAGTAAAATGCGAGTGTACCTGAACACATTGGTCTTGTCAACACGCGAGGAGAGCTCGTGGAAGCCGTACATGATGACAGCGGTCGCGAAAGACGATATGATCAGGGAGCGGTGTGGCGTGTGATGGCGGTATCTGAAACAGAAAATAAGGTTATATATGTATATAACGATACTTCCTTCCGGTACGCGGTCGCCACTCGAGAACCTTTCCGCCCCAACGGCCATCGGTTCTACGTGCAATATGCCCCGCTACCACTTAAGTTTAGCGATTCGGAGAGCTATATCGGTTACTTTGGTTCTGCTACAGATGGTCTCACTTCTGATACGATCTCGCAGAGAGACTCCTAGCATAGCCCGCGTACCGGAAGGCGCAGCGTGGGTGGACCCATAAGGTGGACTGCTGACCTGGCGAAGGTCACAGGAGTCCGCTGGATGCGGGTGGCTCAGGACCGGTCATTGTGGAAATCTTTGGGAGAGGCCTATGTCCAGCAGTGGACGTCTTTCGGCTGAAATGATGATGATGATGATGATAACGATACTATTTAATTTTATCTTAAGTGTCTCAGAACATCGATGCCGTACTAGTGTTTAACACTTTCGGTAAATGTCGCTACGCGTCTCCCTAAGGCGTATAAACAAATGAAAGAAATACCGCCTTATTCATAAAAAAGTTAACAGAAGCTTTACTTAAATTATGTTTTCTCCCATTCTGACAAACGCGATTGTCAAAGTGATAGATAAGGACAAACAATAATTTAGCTAAACTGTTGAAGTGCGTTTACGAATAACGCCAATAGTGTCTCTCAATTGGCAGAGCGATCTGACCGGTGTTTCAGAGAGGTCGTGGTTCGAATTCCAATTATAAAATTACGATATTATTTCACTGAATTGGGGTCAAAGCACTTTTTCTCTTCCAAGTAAATGAAATGTCAAATTTTTAAAGTGCTATTTTAAATGTCAAACTTCTATGAAATGTTGAAGTTCACTTTCACAGTCTCTGCTATCAGTTTATGAAACTTAGCATAATTTAAGTCTATAGAATGTTCGAGATTTTTGGAAACGGCCGGACTGCTTGCTTGGCGCCTTCGCTAGATGACAGTCTGGCTGGTGTCGAACATTCTAGAATGTTTTCGCTAGGTGACACGCTAGGGTCTAGGCGTTAAGCAAGCCGCCTGTAAGCGCGGATAAAAGAGTTGTTGGATGACTGTAGTCATATAATGGGGGTCCAGACCCACGGTTTACGGAGGACGAGGGACGCGAAGCCCGCAGGCGTGGGATATAACTTCCAATATATAATGACTCAGCACCCAAGGATTGCCTGACGAGTTATGGAGTGTACTTACTCGGCCACAGCAGGAGTCACGCTGAGAGCCCAGCCGAGCAAGGCCGCCGTACACTGCACCAGCGCAAATAGAGGAGTCGTCGACACGTGGATGTCATCCGGCCGTTGGCACCAGCGGAAGGCCTGAACAAAAAAATTTTACTATCAGTCAAGGCATCGAAATAGTAAATTAGTCTCACTTAAATTATAAATTGAAAGACATGTCATATACTACAGAAAAAGTGACTGAGCCTGTAGTATATTAGTATATAACATGCCTTTCAATTTATAATTTATATATAGTAGTGTGACTACGTAAAACATGAATCAAAACATTTATTGTATTTAATAAATTAATTAATTCATAATTATTAATTTGACACTTAATACTTACTTCAGTAAGCTCTTTTTCGTAAGAAACATTTGTTTCTCATTATCAGTGCAAGTTCGCTAATGTCATTCTGACCCAATTTTTGACGTTTTTGTTCTGCTCTGTGTCTATTTAATTTAATAAGTCAATGATTGTATTGGATTTGACGACCGGTTGGCGTAGTTGGTGGACCCTGCCTGCTAAGATGATGGTCCTGGGTTCGAATCCCGGTAAGGGCATTTATTTGTGTGATTAACACAGATATTTATTCCTGAGTCATGGATGATTTCTATGTATTTATGTATTCGTATATTATATATATCGTTGTCTGAGTACCCGTAACACAAGCTTACTTGAGCTTACTGCGGGACTTAATCAATTTGTTTTTATTTATATTTATGTCGGACGAAAAGACAAAAGCCTCAAGACGACAGTTTTTAATCAATGTGTGTTACCAGTGATAACTTACGGCACCGAAACGTGGTCTTTCACTTTCGGCCTCATCTCAAAACTCACAGTCGCTCAAAGAGCTATGGCGAGGGCTACTATGCTTGGAGTTTCTCTACGTGATCGAATGAGAAATGAGGAGATCCGTAGACTAACTAAAGTCACCGACATAGCCTTCCGGATTAGCAAGCTGAAGTGGCAATGGGCAGGCCACATTGCACGCAGAGCAGATGGCCGATGGGGTCGAAAAGTGCTTGGGCGGAGACCACGGCTTGGCAAACGCAGCGTGGGACGTTCACATGTGATAGGCAAACACGTTGCATTCCTACACGTTGATCACGTAGACAATGTAGTAGAGATTAAGTATAGATTAAGCACCTCTCCACATGATAAGGGATTGCCTCTTAGGACACGTAGGATAGTTATATATAAGGTTAGTAATATAAGCAGGGGGGAGTTGATTGTACGGGACGGACAATACAAGATGTAGCGCTGTTGTGTGTGTTTTGGTGCTTAAACCCCTACCCCGGGCTCGGCATATTACATGGAACCCCTACCCAGGGTTCCGCCTATTACACACCCACAAGATGGACAGATGACCTTATGACCGGAAGACGCTGGATGCAGGTCGCTTCCAACCGGTACATATGGAGGTCCAAAGGGGAGGCCTATGTTCAGCAATGGACTTCTTATGGCTATATTGATTGTACTTACCAGTTTGACAGTCCACTGCGGGTCGACGCCACACACCTTGAGTCCCGCGTACGTGACGCCGCCGATAGCGGCTGCGACACCGGCGGCGGCGGCGTGCCACGCCACGGCGTTGCGGTACTCCGGCCCGTAGCGCCAGATGTACGGGTCCGACACGTAGAGGCACAGCGCTGGGGCCATGAACGCGCCTACAATCCAAATATTTTTAATAAGGAACCGCACTTTTTTCACACAGTATATTATACAGTATGTATCACAACGAAGAGCAATCAGCAAACCTTAAAACTGGTTGACAGGGAACTCGAGTACAATGTAATGACGTGCATTTCACGTGCCTAAATACATGTTTTATGGCATAAAATTACTAAATGAACTACTCGAGGACATTCTTTTCAACCGACTTAAATATTTCTAAAGGAGGAGGTTCTCAATTCGTTTGAATGTTTTTTATTGCAGTGGATTACTGGTTTTTGTAACATCCGCTATAGGGTTTGTTTACGTATTTGATTGTTGACAGTACATGCGTATTGCGTAGTGTTGATATGTAGCTAGGGCCAACTAATCCACATTGACGTTGTTATGTCAACGCACATGCGCTTTGGGCTCTGTTTATAAGTAACCTAATAGGTAATCATTTAAATAATGGCTGTAGTCATAGGCAACGCGCAAGCGCTTTTTTAACTGTTTTTTTGTAACTAGGTAAAAATCCAAACTTCAACAAGGTTTGACGACTGTCTGTCAGTTGGTAATTTAAGAGATGTCATTTATAAGATTGTAAACAAATAATACTCGCGGGTTCAAATCCTGCCGGCTCATACCAATAAGTTTTTTGGAACTTATGTACGAAATATCATTTGATATTTACCAATCGCTTCCGGTGAAGAACAACATCGTGAGGAAACCAGACTAATCCCAATAAGACCTAGTTCACCCTCTGGGTTCGAAGGTCAAATGGCAGTCGCTTTCATAAAACTAACGCTAGCACTAACGTCAAATCTTGGGACCGGCCCCCAAGTTCCCTGGGCCGTGGCATAGGCCGGGAGTACGTTATTATTTATTAAGAAGAAGACTCACCAATTAGAGCGCCGAGCAGACATTGGTGCGGGAAATGCGCACCCACGTACACCCTGGCCAGGAATATGGAGCACATCGCAGCCCCACACAGCGGGTACATCACGTACTTCCAGTACCGCATGTAGAACTTACTGCGGAGCGAGGATACAGCTAATTAAATTAAACACTTCGGATTAACCGCGTTTATTAACACCGTGATCCTACGCTTCGAGCCCTTTACAGCACTCGTTTTCACAGGGTTAAGATGATGACTGAGAGAATGCGAATTCTCCCCGTCAATCAAAAAAGTCACTTGTGCAAACTATCTACATATAAAAATAACTAAAAACAAAACCAAGGTTGGTCTACAATGCCCAGAGGGGCTTATAAAGCTAGTAATACATTGCCTGAAGGGCATTCTAATCAAATTAAAAATTATAAGAACCCTGTGAGGATTTGTTTATTTATTATAACTTTGAAGCACCAGACAGAAAATTTTACATATGGCGGACTTAATGCCATACATAAAACTTACCCCTTCTACGGGAGAACGACTGATGTATGCAATTTATAGCGCTGCAAAACGCCTCTAGTTTGTGTGCTATATTGAGAGTGCAATATTAATTAATAGAATAGAATAGAAATCATTTATTTACAGACAACATATGGTCCAGACATTTCATTAAAATAAAATTAATAACAATAACAATAATCCAATTACAATTAGAAATAAATTAAATTAATTAATTAATACTGGCAGCAAAAAAAAATCGTTTAAAAAATACTAACCGGTCGCGCATGACGTGAGACATAAACATAAGGAGCAGGACGAGGGCGGCGGCGCCGGCCGCGCTGTGCCCGGACGGAGACCCGGGCCCGGTCTCGCACGTCTGCCGGGTCTGCTTGATGCGCGGCCGGTGTGCGGTGTAGAACGTGGTCTCCTGAACCCACCAGTAGGGACGGTCTTCTAGCAGCCACCTGAAAGTATACTTTACAATTTGTAATCCTGTAGTGTAATGTAAAAGGCGTTTTTTATACTACTTGGAGGTAAGCGATCACCGTAGCCTATGGACGCCTGCAACTCTAGGGATGTTACATGCGCGTTGCCGACCCTTTAAAAAAGGAGGATTCGCTTTGTTGACAGCTAAAGGGGCAAGCTTTGCTCCGTGGGTCCCCAGCTGTCAACACATTGAATCCTCTTGGAGCTCAACAGAAACACAACACTATGAGTAGGTTCTAGTGTTATTTAACTGCGGTTTTCTGTAAGGTGGAGGTACTTCCCCAGATGGACTCTGCTCCAGATTTGAGCGAGACGACATTCGTTGTGCTGTGCCCTACCACACTAAACGATATGCATCCGCTGTGCCCATACCTCTCTGCGTACAATAATCTCGATAGATGCGATATATTCTACAATAGAATCCTGAGCGTAATGAAAGATTCAAGCGATAACACCCAAGAAGAAAATAATTTAGATACCGTTTGACACATACTGCTTTTAGGTGCCCTCTATTTGGAATAATTTGTTTTGTCCGAAAAGTTTTTGTCATAACAGACTTGGAATAATCGATTTTCGCCGAATCTTAATGTGGCAGAAACATAATTTGGCATAAAATAATAAATAAATAAAAACAAATTTATTTAGCAGAAAAGGTGCTTAACCTACTTACATTTGGATTGTTGTAACACTTTTATTATGGTAAAAACCAAAGATAACGTAAGTGTCCTCTGCCCCCCGTACTAGTGTAAACTGTATCACGGTGGGTCAGTATTCGCCGAACTTAACACTACATTACATAATTCATAATATGTCGAATACTATTTTGTCCGAAAGTATATTGGCATACTAAAAAGTGAGTTAGATCAGGTTAAGTTCGGACTGTCTCCGAATATTCGGACAAATTAAATTAAGCTCGCAAAATCCGCACTGTACTAAATGAACTAAACACCGAACTAGTTCCTTTGACCGATTTAAAGAGATGGGAGAGCTCCTCTCAAAGACCGAGCGGGCACGACTCTAATCGAGCGGGCTGTCGAGTACCCAATTTCCCCATTGCTGGAGCTGTGGGTTATTGCCTTGGTAGCCCCCCCCCCCCCCACTGCTTGCTAGCGGCATTCTAGCCTCCCTGTTTTTTTATAGAACAGCAGGACATCTCAAAGGTCGATTATCAAACACATTATACTTGGTTTCTTTAATTAAATTATGTGTTTATGTGGTATCATTAGTAACTCTGTCTACTGTAAACGGTTCGGCCTAGTGGTGAGGAGCAATACACGTTTTATGGACAGTTAAATATCTTTTTATTAATACATTAGCGAACACAGAACCTTACGTGAAGGCTGCCACGCACAGAATGAACAATCAACAATCGGCCCCTTGGTGTGACAGCACTGGCTAGAGTTCTCAGTTTGAAATACACATAAAGCCAGTCCTTCCAACTAAGGCGGCTGTAAAGGTAAAACCTTTACATATCTCGCCTCCTCGGATGAAAGAGGCAGCCTACACTCACAAATACTACACCCTATCCTACTCTACCTTAAGAGTTGGCCCTACTTATGCTCGACCCCTACAGAGTTGATAACACCCCGATTCTAAAGTAAAACATGAGGGAAAATAATTATGCACCATATCTGTATAACATACCATTTCATAACAGTATTGAGCCAGCCCCCAAAGCTGAGGACCAACAGCATCTGGGCAGCAAACACAGAGTCCACGACAGAGATGAGGGGGAACAGGAGTTCCAGCAGCGTGTGCGGGTTCGAGATGTCGTTCACCCATTCTAAGTAGTCCGCCCAGTCTCGGAACCTGTGAAACCAGTTAAACAATAAACTATTAATTAATTAATCACTATTTATTTATTTCAATAACAAGTAGAACACGTAAAACTAAAATAAAATAAATGTTAAATTAAATATTCCCCCCTCGGCATGGTACCATAGACGCTGGCAGCGTTTCCTCGCTGTATTGCAATACTAAACTATGAATTTACATTTTTGATCACAGATGATTATTAACTTCCTCAGTAAAAATAATTAAAGGTCACAATGTCATTTGAAAGTCACAGTTTTAAAGCATGTATAATTCCGTCCTGGCTTCATTCATATTGTAACTGTATAAAAAAACTGGACATGGGCGTGTCGGACCAAGAATAGTTGAGGGTTCAGTACCGTCATGCGATGAAAAAAATGTGCAAGCAAAAAGACGTAACTGCCTTCACTATATAAAGGCACTTACATCCTTTTGTAGTGAACAGTTTTGTTGATTAAAAGTGAATAGTTATTCAAAATATTTTTCGTTGTATTTTCGCTGGTTTTTTTTTTATTTTTTGGACCGCCCGTTCAAAAGTTAGAGGAAGGGGACAGTTTTTTCAAATTTTCAGAGAAATTTTCTAAATTATTTTTCTATATTTATAAATTATTTTTAAAGACCTATCAGATGATGTGCCACAAGTACATGTATGTAGTGCCATAAGTACCTAAAAATATATTTTTTTCCCAAATAATATGCAAAACTAAGTAGCGGCACACAAAATACACCTCATTGTAGTTGTAATATCATTAATCATTACCATATACTTTTTAGTTTCTGAGTAAAACCGCTGTGACAAACGGACGGAAAGACAGACTGGATGAAACTATAAGAGTTCCGTTTTTGCCATTCTAGCTATGGAACCCTACAACACCTCTTAAACAAAACATGTTTAGAAAACCACATTTAAATAAATTGCTAATGGATACAAACTTAAGACTTATTAAATGTCATATCTTGTACATTATTTTGAAACAGATTGGCAACTTAATTCAGAATTTTGAATTCAGTAAAAACATAAATAAAGTAATGTTGGGAGTCAATGAAAATCCTAAATCTTGAAGATACATATGTGTTATTTTTCAATCAGCATAAAGTAAATCCATAACCCTCCCTTTTGGCTTTGCCACAGTCCGGATAAAAAAAGGTTGAAAAGAGCCCTCTAGCTCACAATAATTAGCTCTGAAAAATAAAACTTGCCTCTCTTTGGAAGAGACTGCTCAACTAAATACTGCTCATCACTGAAGAATAGTTTTACCCAATTGTTAAATGTACATGATACTCCGATCTTAATTTTAGAAGATTCTTTTAATTTTTTGAATTTTAGGATCTTGATTTTAAGAGCCAGAACTTGAATTTATTTCAAGTAATAAATAATAAATGTGCGGATAACACCCACTTATCGCTAAAATTTGGTCAATTTAAACTTAAAAAAAAATAAAGCCTCTTAAAAATCTTATTGGAAAAAAAGTTTACGTAATCACACTTCAATGCGTAATCAAAACCAATGCGTTGTACAGTGAAATTAATGGAAACATTTACAGTAACAATAATAATTAATAAAACGACAAACATAAATAAACTTACCCGTCTTGAACAAATTCGATTATTGAGACTTCCAAAGCGTAGACTTGCTCCATCGTGAACTCTCTCGGTAAAAGAACGTTAAAGCATCATAATCATTCGGCAATCACAAGCTCCCGCGGTGATTTCACGTTAGTTTCTAACCAAAACAAATCGATGAACAATCCGCATTTTGCGACCGCAGTTCTTTCTTGCTTGACAGTTGACGACTTGACGTTGACGTAATGTCAATTTGACGTTTAGTTTTTTAAGATAGGCACTCACGCACGGACCTGAATATATCCGGATTGAGCAATTATATACGGTCTTGTGGAATACGAAGAGTCGTAATACAAGTACTTACCTGCGAATAATCTCGAAAATAATCGTGCCACGTTATATATATTGGGAACGATCTATATACAGTACTATGTTTAAATCATCTTTCCAAAATAATAGCTTTCATTACGTCATACAAGTGAAACAATATTCATGTCAAAATAAATATTCAGAATAATTTACTCTTACTTTCCCTAACTAATAAGAATCGACTCACAACGTGCCGATACCATAGTCACCCTAGTGAGCTTGTTTTGTCATGTTATCGGAAAATGTGCATAAAATTGTATAATTTTGGCTTACCTGTGAAACGATATTCCACAACCAGGATAGCTTTCGCTCCGAGCTCCGACAATCCTTTATACAACACGTTCTCACCATTTTAGCTAATTTTCAAAATAATTTATTTCAATAATAAACGGCGCCATTTTATGTTCTTCTTCTTCTTCTTTTATAATATGGCCTCTGTCCGAGAATTGGACAATTTTGCCTGTGTCCCGTATTAATATATCAGTGTATCTTATATAAATAGTATATTGCCTCTTGGGCGACGTTGTTCGGTAATTGGCCTTGCTATTTATTCCGTTTCCGTTATTTTATGTTGGTATTTTGAAAGTTTAAAAAGTCAAAGTTGGGGATACCAGTTAATCTAAAATTTACTAATGTCTACCATATTTATTGAATGTTTTTTTTTGTTATACACGTCTTTGATTTAAAGGGTTAATAATATGAAAATCACAATTAACAATAACAAAATCCTTATTTGGATATAGTACTAAATTAAATATATAGTATCTCCCAAAATAGTATCTTTTTAACATTGGCAACATGTGCGAGTGGGACAAAGCACCCGAAGAAAGTGGTCTCATGTGGACCGTTTTCTCTTGGTCATTTAGTATGGCGAAAAGCGAGAAAGTACCGTCCCTATACACAGGTTCCTGCATTCACGGCAGTCCGCCGACAGTCCTTTTTTTCGTCCTTTTGGACAGGCCGCCTACACTCTGGCATGGCTGGGTGTAGCGCACACACGGTGTCCGAGTGGCCCAGCCTCCAATTCGCAGTCATGCGTACAAAGATGCGCAGCGCTGCTTTGTAGCGCACACACTGAACACAAGTTTCAAAAATTGCAGCTGTTCCGTATGTCCTTTTTAATAACTAAGAGTTCAAATTTAGCCATAGCCAAGGGTCTGTACTCTTCCGTTTTTACCATACTAAAGTTAGGCTTTCACGGCAGTCCGCCGGCACTCCGGCATGGCTGGATGTAGCATACACCCGGGTCCAAAAAAAAAAAATCTAAAGGTGCGACTTACCACCGACGTTTTGAGATTAAAATTGTATCTATGGTCCCGGAGAAATTAGCAAATTTTCGAGCTGTACGGGTTTTTCAAACCACCCGCACTTGGTTTAAAATTGTAAAGTTTGACCCACTGAAAGTGTTGTTGAATATAAAGTCTATATTGTTCAGTCTCACAAAATATATATTTATACTGTTAGAAAAAATATATATATATATTTCAATAACAACAAATCCTCATAAAAACCTTAAAATAAAACTTACCTAAATAAAAATTGAAAACTGTTAGTGTTATTTATTAGTGTTGTACTTATTTTATAATATTTTTAATTAAATGTATTTATTGCGATTTGTAGATTGTTTTCCTACAACTGTTATTTTTTTATAACCCGCTCATTTTTCGTCAGAGATTTAAAAATAAAAGGATACAGTTAAATTCCGATTTGTTATTGAATACCAGAAAAACTATCCCCAGTCACACATTTTCTTTTTTATTTACACATTTAAATAAATTGAGCCACATTATATTTTAATGTTATAGGATTAAATATACATAGGTATATAATTACAAAACATGTATAAATACGGAACCCTAAAAAAACAATTATTGAGGTTAGGTTTTGGTATTTAATTACAAATCAGAGATTAAATGAAAGCATAATTTAAAAAAACGACGTTTAAGTAGGAATAATTTATAACATTTAATACATCAAGCAACATAATGATTGACACAAATGCCAACAAAGACAAATATAAGTTCTTAATATCACATTAACCTTTTGCCAATCTAAAATAGACCTACGCACATGGACATAAGGCTCAAACTGTTTGATAGAATACAATATAAGTTAACATATCGTTCAAATATCCGAATTAAATCCTTACAGTGGAGATACTCTTATTGAATTTTCCAAATAGGTATATTCCCACTAATTTCAATGCAAATTCTAATAATCACACGGATGACAAGATTCTTTAGAGCAGTTAAACAAAAAACTCAGAAGATTTTTAAGTTGTTCTAAGCTAAGGCAATATAAATTAAAAAGCTAAGGGTAACTACTAAATATGTTAGAAGAACTTTTGGAAAACACAATATTTAGCTGGTCCTACTAAGTCTAACCCATGAGAAAAATCAGAGGTCTGCCAGTAGAACTAGTAAAATTAATGATAATATTCCTGATGCTGTATAGCATTTGTGCTCTTGGAAACCTTTTCTCCGGCGTAAGAATCTGCCACCATAAGGTATTCTGTCTGCGTTAAATTGGAACTAAAATTTAATACATTAATTAAATACTCGGCAGAAATCACCGTTTGATTAAACATCTTTACATAATAATAGTGATAACAATATTAGTATAGTGAAAGGGAATCATTATTACATCTACGGTATATTTCTTATATTATACATCACATAACAATATTTTCTAATAAATAATTTAACAAAAATATCAGAACAGATGTCTGAGATTTAATAATTAATTCAGAATTTAAATCCCATTCCAACTCAGGTTTTCTAATATTGTGACAAATAATTTTTTTAAACTAAGCTTTTATAAGTTAAAACATAGTGAATCAAAAGTTAGTATATCACATGTCACAATAAACTTTTTACAACAGTAACTTACCTGCTAATACATCGAATATTATATATTTTTTCCAACTCTGTGCTTTAATACATAGTCAAATAATACTTAATAAACCGGTATTGTCGTTTTTCGATTCTTGGTGACAATATATAATACTACTTTAGTTAAGTAGGTGAATAAGTATGACTACGTAAGATATCATTGTCCTTAAATCTGTGCGAAAATGTAATACATACCATTTAACAAGATTAACTTTGAAAAATACGTACTTATTTACGTTAGCCTCCAAGAATTTTCGTAATATTTGGGCCATTTTTTTAAAATTTACCCCATTTTTTTATTTGGATTTTTTATGAGATTTCTACTTTCGATCCTAATAGGAGAAAATTTGTCCCATAATTTCAAACTCTCGTTTCCGTTACCGCCATACAAACTTACATAGTCTATGAAAAAATGGTAGGCAGGTAAGAAAAAAATCATGAGACACTTTTTTCTCCTATTTGGATCGAAAGGGCACGCGATTCCGAGTAGAAATCACATAAAAGATTCCAAATAAAAAATTTAGGGGAATAAATAAAATAGCCCGTTTGTACAAAACAGTTACAATATCCGTTGTCGACAAGGACATATCTTTGGCATAGTCTTGCAGACTGATAAAACGTAGGTATTTTTACTAGAAAATATTATTGGTTACATTTTGGTGTCGTGACCAGGATTAACAAACTGTGGCGACACAATAATGCGACGAAGAGGTAAAATTCCGCTCCCCAAATGATTTGATTGATTGGAACTATTCTAGTATCCAGTTTACACGTTAAACCGAGCCAGCAATTGGAGTCAGCTACAATTCGGCGTGTGAACAGAATTGGCAAAAAAATTTCACTTGTCTTTCTCGAAAAGTTTCGTTCGTCTTACTCGAAGGTAAGCGACATAAATCGCTTTTTATGCTCTAGAGCATAAGGTAACGTGGTAGGCGGCCGGCGCTCGCCTGCAAGAGGTTTCATTTTCAACGATTTTAAGTGAAATAAAACCTAATATTCTCCTCACAATCAAAATGAAAAGCAGAGTGCTCAGGCATAAATACTCATTTCATCCTCGACTGCTATATTGGTACTCGTTGCACTCGGCCCAATAAATAGCCTCTATATGCCCTTCAAATTTTTTTTTTTTAATATTATGGGACAATCTTACACAAATCGACCTAGTCCCATGGTAAGCTCAATAAGGCTTGTGTTGTGGGTACTAGGCGACGATAATAGGACAGATACATATAAATACTTAAATACATAGAAAACATCCTTGTCTCACAATCTAGTATTTCCCCGTTCGTTGTACCTAAGACTCCGTTACCGCTCGTTGCTGCCTACACGTTGAACCGCGTCTCGGAGCCGTCGGCCAGCATGAGCGTGACGGTGCGCGCGTTGGTCCACACGAGGCGCGCGAGCCGCGCGGGGTTGAGCCGCGCCACGTCGGCCATGGGCGCCGTGCTGTAGCACTTCACGCAGCGCGTCTGCGCCGCGCCGAGACCGAACATGCCTGGAAAATAATGTTATAACGCTTGATCAGATCTTCCAAATGATAGACTAACCGACAACGTATTCTTTCTGGCCCCAATTTCACCACGCTGACAAATGTGACAATTCCTAAAATGACTGAATTACTGGCGTTTAAGGCTACGGAAACCGCTCACCATCGCGCGGGCTGTGTGCTTGTTTGCCACCACATCAATAATTTTAATAAAATCGTAAAGTATCGTCAATAAATAGAAATTTATTGGTGAAGATTTTTTTACAATTGTCACGATATCTATTAGTATTTTAAAGAATTGTCGGTAGTTTTGATATGAGAATAATCGTGTGTCGGAGTTTCGTGACATACTCGTATGTAGTGTTTCTTGCGACATATGTCAAGAGCTCTTCACAAAAGTATTCGTTTTTAATGGTAATAATGATGTTTTTATTTATAAATAACATGTTGGCGGCAAACAAGCATACAGTCCGCCCGTAGCCCATAGACGCCTGTAATACCAGTAATAATGATGCTGACAATTGTAGCACCTGTCGCCGTGGTGAAATTGGGCCCTGTAATACGACTTTTCTCGTATCATATAAAGGCGTGCGACTTTCAGTCCGAAGGCCGCGAGTTAAAATCCTGCCAGCTCGTACCAATGAGTTTTCGGAGCTCGAGCTTCATTTTGATATCTACCTAATTACAGCAAGTATATTAGTATAGCTTTCAAAATATCTACATTTTGTAAATAAAACGGTAGATTTCAAAGATTGATCAATTATAAAGTGGAATTGATTTAGTTGAGTAGAGCCAATATATCGCGCTTATATGAACCTAGGAACATGTGTTTACATTTACACTTTGACTATGACGAGTCCAGTCGCAATATCAACGGTGGATGCATCAACATCCAAGGTTTATAGCTTTATGAATATATTTTTCATCACATTTGCTCGGTATTAGTGTTATAACGCGCAGGCGTATAGAGCGGTTAGAGCCGATTTAGTCCCCTCGGGAGTTATGGATTTTAGTACAATATAACTCCCGACGGAGTAATGAGTTTAGTTTTAAAATATCGTACGTCATTTCACTTCAGATTAAGGAGGTTTTGTATCAGCTAAGGCTTATTTCAAATCGTCAAACTTGGCTATAAACCAACTTTACTGTGTATTAATCAACTTTAATAAATAGATTAATTTGTATATTTGTTTTTTCCCTTACAAGTGTGATGAAAAACATTGTAGGCATCACGGTCGGTAAGAGGATTACAAACTCGAGTCATTAAAAGCCCTCCGCCAGCTGCGTCGGCCTTCTAACAGACATTCGTTAGTAATCCTGTACGGTCAAGTGTAAAAATATGTCCCATAGCACCTTATGCCGGTGTAATAAGAGCGTAGTACCATATTTATAAGAACCATATTTTTGCACTTGACTGTACCTAGTTACCTCCCTAGATGCACAATGTACTAACTATTCATTATTGATTATGTATTATTCTATAAGAACATTTTTCATTATGTCAACGTATTTTTAGGCCGCCTCACTCGCCTTTAAGAGGAAGTCAGTCAGTGTCTGTCACTGTATTAGAACCCGGTCAGGGGTCATCAACCCACTGGGCAGGAGCAGGAGTCACTCACCCGCGGTGCTCTGCCAGAAGGACAGGCGGTTGTCGGCCGTGGCGTAGGAGACGAGGTAGCGGCCGTCCGGGCTGAAGGCGCAGGCGGTGACGGGCCCGCTGTGCGCCGCAAGGGACTGGCAGCGGCCCGCGCGTAACTCGTACATGGCTAGCTGCCCCGTGTGGCTGCCCACTGGAAGGGTCAATTGTTAAATTATAATAGGCTAGACGACTGAAAAAATCTATTCAGTCCGTCTTTTAGATTATAAAAAAATATTGTTCGTCAAATGAAAAATGACGGAAATACAGGGCTTTAAAGTTTCGCGTAATGTCACTCCTAGGTACAATTCTTACCTAGGAGTGACGTCACAAGCCCCCACCCCGGAACTTTGATGCTCTTTATCTTCGACAATTTTAGTTAAATTGAAAAAGGAAAAAATACGTGTCTAATAATTTTAGATAATCTAACTGACGGACTAATTAGAATAATAGTTTTTCAACCTAGTCGTCATCCCTATTTTAGCCTAGTTTAGTGTCCCACTGTTGGGTAAACTCCCCTCTCTTTCTCCACTCGACCCTGTTGTGGGACGCCGTCCATTCGGCACAGAACGCATCCGGGTCGTCCTGCCATATCCTTTTAGGTCTGCCTTGACGCCGGTCTGCACAATCTGTGATATCTCTAACCCACCATTTTGGCTCACCTGTTCGGGTGCATGCGGCTAACAAGTCGCATTTAAGTTATAAGTTCAAAAAGGTGGCTGGACTAAGTTAAAATAAGGTTTTTGACAATAATTGAATTTTTGATACAAACTTTTATCGCAGACTACTTTGTTGCCATAACATTGTATTGACATCCAACCTACATGAGCATGTGAAATTTCAGCTTATTCCAATTATGAGCTGTTGCATACGCTAGTTTTTCTACGACAGCTAAAATAGCGAAAAAAGCAAAATCTCGAAAGGTGGCAGAATTCTGCTATAAATTAAAAAAAAAAACAACAGTGCTCATATATTGTATGAAAATCCATAGAAGCAGTGTCCTTATGGAATACCACAGACAACGTTATAATGTATACTTTTTAATATCGCTGTCAATCATCTAATTGACAGATAGAAGTGCTGGAGTAGAAAAAAGTATCATATGTTGAATACGGCCGCTTATGTAACTTCTAGAATCTAGAAATGCCATTAAATGATCAATAAATTACCTGCGATTCTCCTAGTAGCGGGGCAGTGGGAGACCTGGTTGTAGCGACAGATTGCAGGGAATACCTCGTTGAGACCCTTGCTCTTCAGGTGTGATTGGTCTACGCAGTGCAGGATTATGTCCATCACCTAAAATACAATACCGATTAAACGTGTATATTTGATCGTTTGGTCAAAGTACAGTTTACAGGGTGGCCCAAAAAATATGTTGACAACATAGTAAAATGTCAAAATTAATGAAAATAATGTTATTATCGAAAATATAACACATACACTTTAATTTACTGTACAGATTAAAATATCCTCAGCTTCTCATACTATGTCAGTAAGACCGCCTGTTTACTTCTTATTTTGTTCGCTGTATTCTCGGTATTGACTTATTTTGAGGTGTGCAATGAAGAGTATTTTTATTAGTTTAAATCTACTAAATATATTAGTAGGTACTGTCAACCGATTGGAACTGCTACTGAAGGACTATGTCACAGTGACGCTATAAATAAGATTGTAAGAAATCTCTTACTGTTTATCATTTTGACATCGTTCTAGAGTCTACGCAATTTCTAGCTTCTATAAAGTATTCTAAATCATTTTTGATAATAAAAAAACAGGATAAAACACAACGCAATCTACAAGGCTTGTCGTAAACGCACTTTACGTGATGAATGGAAAGACCTTTGAAAATATAGTCTGACAACCACAGTGGTTTTTTTTATTTAAAAACCACTGTGGTTGTCAAATTATAAATTAAAAACGTACTAAACATAATTATTAAACGGATCTAACGCGAATTTACTTATTTACCTTATTTACCGACGTTTCGACACAGGTTTCACTGGTGTCGAAACGTCGGTAAATAAGGTAAATAAGTAAATTCGCGTTAGACCCGTTTAATGATTGAATTTAAATTTTGTAAAACCACCATGTGACAGTACGTTTTTATTACTTATAAAAACGTACTGTCAGATGGTGGTTGTGCTAGTCTCGCTTACCTCAACCAACAGCTCGGCCACTTCGTTATGCATCCTATCGATGAGCAGTTCGATGCCCCTCAAGACTTCGGCCCTCCCCTTCTGCAGCGCGTGGTAGGCGGGCGACGGCTGCCCCGACTGCTGGGCCGCGGCGCAGCGCGCCACCTCGCGGGCCATGGTCGTGATGAAGGCTGCCGGCCTTTACACAAGTAACAATAGGGATGATTACTAGGTTGAAAAACTATTATTCTAATTAGTCCGTCAGAAACATCATCAAAAATTATTAGACACGTATTTTTTCCTTTTTCAAAATAACTAAAATTGACGAATATGAAGAGCGTCAAAGTTCCGTGGTGGGGGCTGGTGACGTCACCTTAGAGTAAGAATCGTACTCGATTGTGACGTCACGCGAAACTTTAAAGCGCTGTATTTCCGTCGTTTTTCATTTGACGAAAAAAAGAAAAAATACGTGTCGAATATTTTTTAATAATCTAACAGACAGACTAATTAGTTTTTTTTCGCCATCTAGCCTATTTAGCTAGTAGGTGGCACCGTCCACCTCCAACGAACGTATGTAAAAGCGGCCGCAGCGGCTGAAAACACCGAAATTTTAAAACGAAATAGCCTGTGCACCGTTTTGCCAGGTATGGTTTCTCTTACCATTTTGTACCATTTAAGGTCCAAACTGTAGGTCCATAATATTGTCTTCTGTTACCTCGATTGTTATTCATTGAAATTAAACACTTTAAGATGGATAGGTCATCGTCTTAACCCTGTGAAAACGAGTGCTGTAAAGGGCTCGAAACGTAGGATCATGGTGTTAATAAATGCGATTAATTCGTTCTAAAGTGTTTAATCTGTAGGTCCTTGTTAAGGAAAGGCATTTTAGAATAGTTAGAGACAAATTTACTACTATTAACATTTGAAAGAGATGCTATATACCACAGAAAAAATTACCAAGGCCCCCGGTGAGCAAGGCTAGAATCGACCTCCTACTTTCAGGGCAGGAGACATCCTGTGACATCTCTTTCAATTTATATATTAGTAGTACTAGTACTTGAAAAATATAAATCAAAACATTTATTCCAAAATTAAGTAATAAATAATTTGGTGCGTGTTTTACAATTGAAAAATTATACATTTTAATATTCATTTTGCGCCATACAAACTCATACTAATGACGGTTTCTAAGACCCACGCATAAGTGGCGCCGCCTGGTGAGCAAAAATACGGTAGTTTCCATTAGCTTAGTTTTATTTAGTGGTTTTTACCTGGCGGTGGCGATGAGCGTAAGCGCGTGGCGCGCGGTACGGCAGGAGTCAGCCTGCGCGGTAAGCGGGAGTCCGTAGCTCATGGACGGCACCAGCTTGTCCGCGTCAGAGCACATCTCGAGCAGACCTGGACACGGAACGGTCGGTAATTAAACAGTTAGTTGACCCCACTGGGACTCAAGTTAGGAATTGGGCGTGGTTATTGACAGGTGTTCTCGTCTGCCGAAAGCAGACGTTTATTTGACATAACCATTTGTACAGTAAACCAAGTGGAATTATAACTAACGACTCGACGACCGGTTGGCGTAGTAGTGACCTTGCCTGCTAAGCCGATGGTCCTGGGTTCGAATCTCGGTATGCGCATTTATTTGTGTGATGAACACAGATACTTGTTCCTGAGTCATGGATAACCTAACCTAACCTAACCGTCTGCTTGTTTTAATCTACTAAACTGGCGTTGAAAATGCCGGAAAAAATCGAATGTTTTTTTTCATGATTGAATGAACTTTTCGATTTTTTTTTGAAGTTTTCGGGTGTTTTTATGTGTCATCACTGTCACTCCTTTCATCTGTTTCAATTGTTTCTTCCTCAATGTAATCGATGTAGCCCTGTTGTAGATGTAAATGAGACCTAATATGCATTGATTTAGAGTTGAAAATAAGAGCGGAAACTTTCATTGATTTTTTCCTAAAAAATCCGAAAAAAACGAGTCGTCTGGGAAAAAATCGGATTTCTTTCAGACTTTTTCAACGCTATACTGAACCGTTACTAAAATGAGTCATGTGGAAATATTAAAAAACATTTATTTTCGAAATATATACAGTAAGTGTAACTTACCTAACTACCTACCTCTACCTACCTTAAATCTAAAGTAGGTCCTTGAGGCATTGTACCTAGTATGCTGGCGGCATTTCCTCGTTGAAAATGTGGTAATAACATACCCAGCAAGACATGGCTGACGTCCAGATACGGCTCCCACACGGTGAACCCCCGCCCGAGCAGGTCCACGGCCGCGCGGCGCAGCGGCGTGTGCGCGGGCAGGCGCGCGCACGCCGGCGCCAGCAGCAGGTGCGTCAGCGCCAGCGCCGTGAGCCGCGCCAGGTTGTTGGACGCGGATAGCGTGAAGCCTGCAACGATCATGATTCAGAACGTATAACAGGCCCAACACACGAGCGGCAACAGTATCTTGTTTAATAGTACATTACATACCAAGGCCGTTTAAGTGGGAAATGCCCCGGATTCCATGTAATTGTCGGCCGAGGCGAAGCCGAGGTCGACTAACATGTGATCCGAGGCTTTCCCATTTACCGGCCGAGGTTTGTATACTATTTTTCAGCCCGACGGAGCCGGCAGGCGGCAATTTAGTTTTGCGTAAAGTGGCGCTTACCGGCCGGAGGACTGAAAACATAATTATTAAACGGGTCTAACGCGAATTTACTTATTTACCTTATTTACCGAAGTTTCAACACAAGTTTCCCTGGTCATGGTCGCGGCTAACTCAAATAAATAAAAAGTTACGTTTAATATGTGTTCAAATCGCGAAAGTTTTAAATGTTATAACAGTATCTTGTCCTAGAGATAGACTACCCGTTTCTATTTAAGGTGGTTACACGGGTCATTTTTTATACTAAAGTATTTGCAGGTTTACGACGTTTGCTAAATATTTATGCGTTATATCACATTAAGAGTCCCGTATACTTTTTTTACGATTTTGCTCAGCCTTACGATACTATATTGGAGCAACTAACCATAATTCCGTTCGTTTTTTAACGGACATAACGGAAGACAATTTGAAAACGAATGGAATGTATAAACTTGTTTTTTGTTTTTAGTTTTTTAATAATGTACCTAAATCTGACTGTTTCGCGATTTTTGCTCAGAGGTAAATACTTTCTGATAATCAAAATGATATCAAACCGATAAGTTGTACATATGTGTTTGAAAATGAGTCGTCTAAGGAATAATGGAACACTTTTTTTTTTACATGACGAAGTTAAAGCAAATGCTCAAGAACACCCTGTATTTATGAAATTTTTTTTAATACTAATACTTAATATTTTGTTAGTAATTTAGTGTTTTTAGATTTCCATACAAAACCAAAAATACGAAAATATATTCTAAATTCTAACAAAAACGCACATGTTTTTATATTCGCGCAAATTAATGATCACGATTGGTTATATTCGTCAATTATGATATGAAAAAGATTCCTAAATACCCTAAAATGCAATAACTTAAGTATTCAAATGTATTTGTGCAAATCCACCATAACCATATCAAGTAGAAATTGGTCGTCTAATAGCCTTATTACACTAGCGATTGCGGGCTAGTTGAAAGCGCACGAATCGCTAGTATGATAAGACCCTGTATTACGCGCGAGATTCTGCCGTAACGCTCTTGTGCTGAGGATGTTGGTCGTTCTACTACTATACCTACAATACAGACACAACTACAATCGATCTTCTTTTATTTGATATTTTTGGACAAACAACTATGGTCCCAATGTAACACTTAAGTTTTATTGAAATTACAACGGATTAATCGCGTTTATTAACACCATGACCCTACGTGTTAATAAACGCGATTAATCCGTTCTAAAGTGTTTAATTTCAATGAATAACAATCGCAGTAACAGAAGACAATATTACTTAAGTTTTAGTTAGTTTGGCAAACTAAATATGGGACTAGTTTTTTTTCTATATGGCTCCCTGTTTTTTCATTCCAAAAAACAAGGAGGCTATAGAAAAAAGAATCTACCGCCAGACTTGGTTTGCCAAACTATATCGTCATTACGACAGAAAGACAGATTTCATACGTACTGTTTTATGTCTGATTTGATATTTAATCTCTTGCTTTTTTTCAAGGCAATATAGTTGACTCTCTGAACGCCAAATGGTGAATAAGATAAGATAAGATAAGATAAATTTATTGTCAAAAACTGTGTACAGTGCATGTTAAAAAATAAATAGAGTATCAACAGTTTTGCCCTTTTCGAGCGTACAATATCTTATACATAGTGTAAGAATAATTGTCAGTATTTACAAGTAGGTATCTAACTATTGTGTATTACAGATAATATTCGTTTAAATTATAGTAACATTTACAAATTATATTATAATATGCCGGACGCCAGACGATCGGGATTATTTAAGCGAAATTGAGCTTTATGGAGTCCCGCGTAAGTCCTTTTTGCATTAGCAAAGCTGTCGGCTGTGGCCGTCATTGGCGTCCGACGCAAGACTTCCCGATAACTACCGACTATGGCGCTCAAAGGGTTAAAAGTGAACAAAAATATTTGTTCTATATTTAGAATACAGTATGTTAGAAACAAGGCGAATTTTCTAACGAAAAGTTTCGTTTTTTTAAAGAAAATTCCTGCTTTATTCCAAAATTAAAAGTTTTGTTTGAGACTGTTAGGTACACATATTTTTTTCACAAAAATAAAACGAGGGTATCTCATGCGTACAAAAATAAACAATCATGGTGGAGATGCTGGGACACTGAATCAAGCAAAATCCATACAAGCCCAATTTGGTCTCACCTTCAACAACGGAGCTCTTCCTGCTGTCGCCTTCCTTGCGCCTCTTATTGCTTGCCGCTCCTATGCCCAAATGTGCCAATTAATAATAAACAAGCAAAAGGAAAGCCAAAACATATGCAAGATGCAAGGAAATTTTAAAGTATATTAAAAAGTATAGTAAAGTAGGTAAAACAACATCACACACAGCTTTTACTTTGTACAGTCGAATTGAAAAAAAAAATGCTGAAAAGTTAAAAGTAGTTAATACTGACTGATAATGATTTGTTTTTATCAGGCTTTTGGCCGAATTTATATTTTACACCATAATATTTGTAAGAGTGCACTAAATAAAATAATTTTTCGCAGATCTCAGACTTCACTCCAATATACACTACATCGACTGTACATTGCTTTGAAACACACAGTTTGAAAAAAAAACCGATTCGCTTAACACCCTAGCAAAATTGGTGCATCCAGGGTGATTATTCAACGCGAGACTTTTACATTCCACGAGGTGAATGCGTTGATTTTTGTTATAGGATCAACTTTTAAGCGTGACGGCTTATTAATATATGGCTGCTGAAACTTAAATGTTTTCTAAATTGTTTTTATGGTAATAATTAAATTGACGGAGTCAAAATAACCTCAAAACGCAAAATAGTGACAATGACCTGTTTTGTGTTTTCGGTAGTTATTGTTTTGTGTCTTTGTTTTTGTTATATGCAAAATATCTTTGTTACCTGTCGTGATCGCTCACTAGATGGTCCCATCGGAAGATCAGCGCTGTCTGGGATCATTTGTGCTATTGTGTACACTTGTGCTGTTGTTTTGTATACTTGTTTG
The DNA here is from genome assembly GCA_949128165.1 of Lathronympha strigana. Taxonomy (NCBI): domain Eukaryota; kingdom Metazoa; phylum Arthropoda; class Insecta; order Lepidoptera; family Tortricidae; genus Lathronympha; species Lathronympha strigana. Next base: position 5,553,342 of record OX421926.1, on the reverse strand, counting down.
TACTGTCGTGAATAAACGTGTTATGAATGATGTATCCCTCATCACCTCGCGGAGACGTTGAAAAGCTGGTCTGTACGAGTAGAACTGTATAACGACATACCTTCACTGGTAATGTCCTGACCAAACTCGGCGCCAATCACACCAAGTAGCACAACTGCCGTCGTCTGCTTGCGCTTCAACTCGGCCAGCGAAGAAGGCTTCCGGACTATCTCTTCCTCTTCTTCTTCGAATTCTTCGTCCTAACAAAGAAAAATGTGCTTAATTTTAGTAAAAGGTTGCTTTGTCGCTTAACGAAAAAAAGGTATCAAGATCTTTAATTTTTTATATTTTTTTGGTGTTAATATATAAAACATAAGCTAAGGCCAATAACAGTAATCCATTATTAAGAGGCCTCACCCCTTTAAAAAGTTCTCTGATTTTAATTTTAGGTAGTAAAAGAGCCATAACTTGAATTTATTTTGACTAATTATATAAAATGAATAAAAGTTACGGCTCGCACTATTCAGGTACGCAGGCAAAGAGCTGAACTTCTTGCCGAAGGTTCCTCTTAGAACTTTAAAGGTACGGGTGTCTACCTATCAAGGTGACCATGTGTTTGTTTGCCACTAACGCGGTATAAAAAGTGCCGCGAATATGATATTTCCTGTAGCAGGCAGAGCTACGGAATTCTCCGAGCGAACTCCAATCGGTGTTCTTTTGTCTTGGGTCGGTGCCGACACACGGGCTGTCCAACATACCGCGCCCGTCGTTGCACACCCCCGCCAGTATTATATAATACTTCTAATCGTAGGCAACCCTAGCGTTGTGCGGGGGTTTGTATTTGCTTTTTTACGAGAGATACATATATGTATATTCTTAACCCTTTAGATATTTGGCGTTATACAACCCACATATTGTTTTTTTTCTCAATTAACGTGATGGTAGTTAATATAAATTTTAGTTAGCATTGAAGAATATACTCGTACAAATCTCCAAAAAAAAGGCGTGCCGTTATAAATTTTAATTCTTTGGCCAGATCTTAGATATTTTGATAATACCTACATTTGAACAAAAATTTCTTTAATTTTTTTTTATATTCATACTCGTAATTAGAAATCTTACATGTTAATCGTCAAATTAATGCTTTTAAACATTGGAATAACTAGCATTAAAAAAAGTAAACTTTCCTACAAACTTTCAATCACAGTATGAAAATGGGTACTTTATGGCTAACATTGACCGACAATTGCAAAAATATTGCCGTCTTGTAAATCAAAAACAATTTTTTTTTTAAATAACAGATCGTACGTGCTTGCAAACTTACAAATTTGCGCAGAAAAAAAATGGTTTAAGGGTTAAGAACTTATGTGTAGCAGGTCCTGATTAGTTCTCTATTGACTTTGAAAAGGCTGGCTGTGAAAGGGTTGACTTACAGCTTTAGCAGTCTTCTCTGCGGGCTCCTTGTGAGCCGCGTGAGGGTTGATACTCTCCGTGTGCGTGTACAGAGGCAGGTACTGCGCCCAGTTGTCCACCAGTCCTTTACGACCCTTAGGGCCAAGTCTGTAAACAACATGTCTTTATTAATTGACCAATTTGAACATGTTCTACTTCTTCCTAGCGTTTTCCCGGCTTATGCCATGGCTCAAGATTAAGCGTAACCGCTAGTTTTACGAAAGCGACCGCCATCAGACCTTCCAACCCAAAGGGTAAACTAGGCCTTATCGGGATTAGTCCGGTTTGCTCACGATGTTTCCCTTCACCGTAAAAGCGATTGGTAAATATCAAATGATATTTCGTACATAAGTTCCGAAAAGTTCATTCGTTCAAACCGTGGTTGGGTTTGAACCCGCGACCTTGAGATTGACACTCGCACGCTCTTACCGCTGGGCCACCAACGCTCCTTAAAATTAAATGCATAAATTAACAGTATTGATCCTAAAACATCCCAAGTGACCAGATTCATTTCAAATTAAGAACTTACGATGATATGACAAAGTCTACATTCCAAGAGAACTTGATTGTCACTTGTCTCGTTTCTGTGTCATACATGCATCATCATGCATTTAAGGGCCAATTTGAACATGCTCATTGGTTGGTAATCACGGGCAAGGTCATTGATCGTTTACTCATCAACCGAATTATTTACGTGAGATGCGACAAAAAAATGGTAAAAGTGGAACTAAACGCAAACAGTGCCAACACCGGTTCTCTTGTTAAATATGTTATTATTTTCGTAAACAAACATCTGTCAAACAGTACACTTACCGCATTTATGCGACAGAATGAGATGCACAAAATACAATGTTGCCTGTTAAAGTTCAGTGGTGCCCTCCGTAAATGTTTACTATTTTCTATCTCTTTGTACTAAGCAGGCCTACCAAAAAATGGCATCGACGGAACAACCTCTTTATCACTCCAATATACGAGTCAAACAGAGAGGGAGATACAAATTATCGATCGTTCGATTTGTGATATTAGACAAGGTCTGCTTACCTGCCGAGTTCAGCCAAAAGCAGCGCTTGCGCAGCCTCGCGCACTTCCAGGCAATGGTGCTGCCATCTGCGGGCAAGCATCTCGACTTGGGGACGCTTGAAGCTCTTTGCTCCTGCAAAAATAACGTAAAAATTAAAAAAAACCTCATCTGACAAATGAATATGATGAATATCTAGCAACTGCGTTGGGGACAAACGTTAGAGGGATTCTCTATTAGCTTTTTCGTTTATTTTAGTTGCTTATAATTTCAATAATAAACAAATAGTTTACGACAACTGATATGCTGTTAACTGATATATAATTTAGATATAATTTTATTAATATTAATGGAAATTGACGATACACGATACACTTGACAATCTTATTGTGAATTCGTGGTATTTTTAAGACATAACTTTAAGTAACATGTAATTTCCAATTAGAAATACTTAAATAAATCTATTGTATATTTTCACTCCGAGACTATACAATAAATAAATAACTATCATGGGACAATCTTACACCAATCGACCTAGTCCCACGATAAGCTCAATAAGGCTTGTGTTATGGGTAATAGACGATGATACATATAAATACTTCAATACATAGAAAACATCCATAACTCAGGAACATTGGTGATAAGCACACAAATAAATGCCCTGACCAGGATTCGAACCCGGAACCTCCTGCTTCGTAGGCTACCAACTTCACTACCAACTACGCTAGCAAGCCGTTAGAATATTTTCATCACATTAGCTCGTAAATGGTGATAATATATGCAAGCATAATTCTCATACAACTTTACCGACCGCCCGGAGCTCCCGGAGGACCTGCGCCCCACGCGTTAGCCGCACGTAGTCGCCGCTCACTCCGGAGTACTGTGGTCTGTGCTACTACACCACCGCTAATAATTATTTCTTTATCTGCCTAGAAAGTTTATTTATTTCCTCGCAAATGTGATGAAAAACATTGTATGTATCACGGGCGGTACCAGAATTACAAACTAAAATTAACTAAAATTCACACTCGTTCGTAATGTCTTGTTTACCGTCCATAATAGATAATATTTAAACATAATTATTAAACGGGACGCGAATTTACTTATTTACCTAATCGCGAAAGTTTTAAATGTCATAATACATAATGTAAGTACTATTATCTACGACTCACCGGCTGCCACCACCTTGTCAGGTAGCAGTACGCAATGGAGTGTGGCCAGCAAAGACCAGCCTTGCTTGATGTGCGCTTGCTGAGCGGCCAACTGCTCTGCCCTTTCTTCATCACCGGCCCAAGATGACGAGCTTCTGGTGGATGGTCTGGATCAAAAGCATGGTACAATCGGAATCGGAACGGGGAATCCAAACTTACTACATTTTTTTCTAAGCACGAATCAAATCAGGGCTGCCGCGAAACCAGGAGATCACTGGTTCGTTTCCAGCCCTGGGCACTGGGGGCCTAGGTCACTTTTTCTGTAGTAAAAAGATCTCTTTCAATTTCTAATCTAACTATATGAATCAATAATATTGTGATAACTGTATTTGTAAAGATCGAAACATGTCGAGCGAAAATCGACTAAATCGGGTCTCAGCAAAGTTATATAGTTAAAATTGTATACGAGTGCGTTGCTTGTTTAACTGATGATGTTTTGACATTCGAAACTTATTAAAATGACATTAAATCCTACAAAGAAACTTCTTGTAAATCAAGATTTTGTAGTTCAACATTACAAGGAGTAAAAACAGGATTGAAAGTTTTGTCGACCGCTTTACTTTGTACGTTGACGCCATCTTGGCAAAATAATACCTGTGCATCCTTCTATTGAACTCCTGTTCCGGTATAAATGTAGCGTTGCTCATCGACATGAGGGTGTTGGCGATGGCGACGATGGACAGCAGGTGGTTGGTGGTCAGGGTCGTGCTCAGCTCCCAGTGCAGCTTCGATGAGAACAACCTGTCGAAAATAATCAAAAAAGAGTAACAGACATGTTCGTGGCAGCGATCATTTTAAGTTTTGTATGTTCCTTTAGTTTTAAAGATCGCCAATCGCCCCCTTTGTGTGACAGCACGGGCTAGAGTTCTCAATTTGAAATACACAAAGCCAGTCCTTCCAACTAACCAAGGCGGCTGTAAAGGTAAAACAGTGTTGCTTCTTGCTGTCTGTATGTACCTATGTATGCTTAAATCTTTAAAACTACGCAACGGATTTTGATGCGGTTATTTTAATAGATAGATTGATTCAAGAGGAAGGTTTATATGTAGGTATAGTAATAATCCGTGCGAAGCCGGGGCGGGTCGCTAGTATAGTATAAAACAAAGTCGCTTCCCGCTGTCTGTATATATGTATGTATGTTTAAATTTTTTAAACTACGCAACGGATTTTGATGCGGTTTTTTTAATAGATAGAGTGATTCAAGAGGAAGGTTTATATATAATAATAGCCCGTGCGAAACCGGGGCGGCTCGCTAGTACTCTATAAAGATATATGAATTTTCTGAGGTGAATTTGTCGGTTTAAACCTTAATCTGTTAAACTATGCCATTATGTCTTTTCTAAGGGTCCGAAGATACCAATTTGTGAGCGTAACAATATAGATAAGAAACAACTGTAACATCATAGTATTAAGGTTCAAATTTATGTAACATATATTCTAGATACACAGATGTCTTACTGGCATTCCAAAGCAGACTAGGGGCCTTACCATGACGTCTTAACGCGATTCAGTTTAGGCTGTTTTATGGAAGCGACTCAGTTTAGGTCGTCAACTGAATGGCGATAAGACGTCATGGTATTGGTAAGGCCTCGAGAGTGATATTTCAATTCCTGTCAACTAATCATTCAAGGTTACCTAAGGACAATTGAATCAAACCGCACGGTGAAACCATACACTGCACACTTTCGGTTCAGAAGCGGACTCTTAGCTACAGACCTGGTCAACTCCTCCTGACGCAGAAGTTCCGGCGGCAAGTCCGACTTCAGAAGCTGCGGGTCTTTGACCCCAGCGTTGACGGAGCCCAGGCGAGTCGGCAGCTGCACCGCCATATGCCCGTGGCGAGATACGACGCCGAAGCAAACTGGCACCTGAAAGAGAAACATAAAATAAAAAGGAAGGACTGGCAGAAGCATTCGAAAAATTAGGTGCCTTGGTTTGTAATCATACAAAAGTTTTTTCAATCGTTTTTCATACTTAATGGTGACAAAATGAGGTAACAAAACATTCATTTTACATTTCAAGCAAAACAGGGAGTCGGCATACGTACCGTTTCCCCTCTGCCAAAGTAAGCCCAAATGGGCATACGCAGCTCTGCGTTGTCACTAGTCCGTATACAAAAATACATCGAAGTGTGCCAGATTTGTTAGTGTAGTGGTAGTTGTATCATTTTGTATGTGTTAGTGCCATCATTACAGATTGTTTGATGAGGATCTAGGCAATTTGCATGGTCCCACACCATGCAGATTGCCTAGATCCTCTGCCAGCGCCACGTCTGAGACGCTTCTTCTGACCTTGGCCAACTGGCCATCTAACACAGTGACTGATGGGAGTAGACCATTGGGCCGTATAACATAACACTCACCATTGGGCGAAGTAGACCCAGCTTAGCCTCACAGACCCTATCCAAGTCGGGATCCAGCCCCCAGGCATGCAGCAACGAGATGAGAATCTGGGCAATCTGCATTGTGTGTGGGGGCTCTGCCAGTGTCATGTCGGTGGGCCGCTTCTTTTGACCTTGGCCGGTTTGGTCTGAAACAATGAATGAGGTGTTGAGAAAATTGTTTGACAGCAATCACCGTCGCGCTATCCATGCAACTTGTCTTTTTATCAACTTATAGTATTGGATTTTAAGCTAACATGGTCATTTACACTATAATTACTATTTAAAACGAGATATTTACCATGTACATTTGTTTTAATGAGCTCCCGATATTTCGGCACCACAAATAAAATAAAAACTCGCAGCAAATCAGTTACACCGTGAACATGGCACTTGTAACAGTGCCGAAATATCGGGAGCTCATTAAAACAAATGTACATGGTAAATATCTCGTTTTAAATAGTAATTATAACTTATAGTATTATCAGGTGATGTTTGTGGATAACCATTTGTATACTGGTAGCTGCCTGCTGCTGAAGTGCTGGTAGCGATTGAAGTGAACCGAAGTGAAAGTGAAGTGTTGGAACCATGTTATAAAGTCTATATGGTTTTTAAAAGAATGTTAAAAAAACAAACGACGTGACGTCGTCAACAGGCCCACGAGGTGCAAAATTTTGCAATTCATGGTCCCCATTATCAAAATATAATACTGACAGGATTCGGAGGTGTAAAGCGTCAAATATAATATCTTTTCATCACATTTCCTCGTAAATGTTGATATTGTATGCAAGCATTCTTAGACTTAATAAACTTTATTACGCCCATGGCTTTAATGGATATTCTTACATTTTCCAGCCCGCCCGGAGCTCCCAGAGGACCTCGGACCTTATATTATTGTTTATTTATCTGCCTAGTAAATGTATTTATTTCCTCACAAATGTGATGAAAAACATTGTATGTATCACGCGCGGTACAATCATTACGAACTCGTGTTAATTAAGCCCTCGTCTTCGACTCGGATTTAAATTCACACTCGTTCGTAATTGCTCGTTTACCGCATTTAATACACAATGTACTGTTATGATATAAAGTCACGGGCGTTGCTAAGTACCTACCGAGACAAAACAGATTACAGTAATCATGGTGTGATTGAGTATTTCGCACTGGTATGACTGATTCCAAGTGTGCCCTTGGCATTATTGTAAGCCTAGGCTACTTATGTATAATATGTACGCGGTATATTACCAGTATCGGTACCATGACATATACGTAACGTTTGCGCGTTTCTAAAGTATGTCCGTCTCGCTCCAATCACTACTCTGGTATGATGTTTACGTACTCTTTCACAGTCTATGCTATCAAAACCTAGGAAACTTAGTATAGTACCTATATTTGTGACTGACAGAGGGGTGCCATAAGGGTTCCTTTCTTACCGTTTTGGTACGAAACCCTAAAACTTACACGCTTATGTGTATTGGATACAGGATAATGCAAACATATTAATAATCGACCGTGGTACATTTTACTGAAACGATCAGGAAATGGCAAGCTTAAACTAAGCACTTAGGTGGGCCCCTTTGCGCCATCTAGGGTCAGCCACTAACCTGGAGTTAAACAGTCAAATTCCATACAAAAAACGCTAAACTCCGGGTTAAATGGCTAACCCCGGGAGGTGCGAGTGGCCCTTAAGGCTTAACACACAATGTTGTCATAAAAAACTAGGCTTGATCATAATTACACTTATTAGACATTTTTTTAATAGATAGTACAGTCAGCCACACAGCTATGAATACAGCCAAAGTGCCAAAAATATGTATACGCGACCTTAATGCTCAGGCAATAAAGTCCTGTATACATATTTTTGGACTTTGGCTGTATTCACAGCTGTGTGGCTGACTGTACACTTCATTACAAAATCTTCCTAGCGTTTTCCCGGCCTATGCCACGGCTCAGGGAGCCTGGGGTCCGCTTTGGCAACTAATCCCAAGATTTGACGTAGGCGCTAGGTTTACGAAAGCGACTGCCATCTGACCTCCCAACCCAGAGGGTAAACTAGGCCTTATTGGGATCAGTCCGGTTTCCTCACGATGTTTTCCTTCACCGAAAAGCGATTGGTAAATATCAAATTATATTTCGAACGTAAGTTCCGAAAAACTCATTGGTACGAGCCGCCAGGATTTGAACCCGGGACCTTCCGATTGAAAGTCGCACGCTCTTACTGCTGAGCCACCAACACTTAATTTCAAAATATCACACTGAATATTAAGTGTTATATTGCGCAGTCATAAACTTTAGGCTTAGTGAGCAATTAGGTTATTTATTGTGTAAAATATTCAGAACGATCTTATCATGTAGAAATAAAGACTAAATTCGCTTAAATATTCATGCTATTAATATTTTTTTGTAATCATTTTTACGCATAGTTTAATCTATGTGGATTGTGATTGAATATCCTAAACACATTAGCGGTTATTACTGTAACAAAGTTTATGATTTACGTATGTTATTATTCATGCATAATAAAAGCGGTTTATATTGCAGCTGTTTTAAAAGTCATTACACTTTTAAAGGCTGTAAAGGGACCCTTTCACTTCCAGATTGAAACAAAAAACGTGAAGTTTATAAGAACAGAAACCTTTGAGGTTCGTTCAACTCACTTGTGTTCTTCAAGCGATATATGGACAGTGTAAATTTCACATGTAGGAAGGGACATGTTAAAGAATTGGACTTATATCATTTGAAATTGCCACTGAAATTGTGGAATGGGAGCTCATTCGCCGCAGTTTTCCCAAAGGACTACAGTAGGGTTCTTCAAAAAAGGAGTGTTAAAGTTTTTAAAGAGTCGGCAACTCGCATGTAACACCCCTGGAGTTGCAGGCGTCCATAGGCTACGGTGACCGCTTACCATCAGGCGGGCCGCATGCTTGTTTGACACCGTCGTAGTATTAAAAAAATGCAAAAATAGGATGAAAAACTTAAGAAATTTTAATTTATCCGTCAAATTTTTACAATTGTTCGCCCGAGCGTAAGCCAAGGTCAAAGTTTCGCCTTGGGCAAAAATGTTTTCGGTAGTTCTCTACAGGTGGCATTTCTGAACCGATCCTCGTGAAATTTTGTCAACGAGTTCTAAGTTTAGTTTCTACGTAACTAAACTTAGAACTCGTTATTGTACCCGCATATTTTTGGAAAATTCTTTAAATAGTGGAAGCCGCCATTCAGGTCTCGCTAGGGGGTCTACAGCTCAAACAGTCACTAGTCCTACATTTAGGTACACAAAAACCATAATTACGTACTCTAAATAACACTCTAAAATAACAGTTCTCAACTGCAACTGCGCATAATCAACTACAATTTGATCCCAGTTAAGGCCGCCCGGTTTGCCGGTTAATTAACTTTATTTAATTATACGAAGGAATGTGAGGTTGGATCAATTGTTATTTTGAAAGTGTCTGAGGTTAATTAAATAATGGTTAGACCACACTGTTAACGAATGCGGAACGTCAATACTTTCAGTTAAGATAAAAAAGACGCGTTAGCGACGCTAGTAATGTCGCCATCTTATACATCTGAGCTGCCGAGGTGCTCATACATATCTGAACACGAAAAAAAAAAGAAAAAAAAAGAGTTTTGAAAAGAGTGCATGTTGAGATATTTGTGAGCGCCACGGCAGTTCCGATATATTTGATGGCGACTGTACGAGGGTGTCCACGCCCATCCCAAATTATATAATAAATAAGTAAATATTCGGGGACAATCTCACACAGATCAACCTAGCCCCAATCTAAGCAAAGCTTGTATTATGGGTATCTACTAGGCGACGATATACTTACTTATATACATAGGAAACATCTATAACTCATGAACAAATATTCGTGATAAACACACAAATAAATGCCCTTACTAGGATTCGAACCCGGGACCTCCAGCTTCGTAGGCAGGAGTTGCGGTGTACTTACTACGTAACCGTACTCGTTAGCGATTGCGCAATTCGACAGTGTTTGCATCTTGCTCGTTCTTAACTGGTGGGAGCGAGGTGCGACCCCTATATCTCGGAACTTTTGAAAGAGATGTCATATCATATACTTACTATAGAAAAAGTGACCAATATCATATACTTACTATAGAAAAAGTGACCAAAGTCCCCGGTGAGCAAGGCTGGAATCGAACCAGCGACCTCCTGCTTTCGCGGCAGACGAGGGGGCTTTGGTCACTTTTTCTATACCTAGTATATGAATCTCTTTCATTTTATAATTAAAAATTCTATTTATCTGGTCTAACAACCTGTCCAATTTCACGAGGAAGCGATACTCGAGTTATCGTCAAACATACATACTACATACATACAAAATACAAACGACGTATTGTCCAACAAAGTATACTGCGAGAACTTACTCGCTTCGCTTGTTCATTTAGTTTAGGGCATCAAACATATCAAATTCGAAAACCTATCTTGTAATAACACAGATTTGAAATCAGAATTTCGACTATATCTGACCTATCGTAAGTCAGTTTTGCAATTTATTTGTGCAAGAACATTATCAGTCACTAGTTCGTTCTTATGGTCAACCATAGACCACCTCAAACTAGACAGAGCGTACATGACAACATTGACAACTCGCGGTCAACGCACTTACGCAGTCCCGTACTAATTTAGTATGAGAGCGCGACTGCTCATTTCAGTTCCACGTTTACAATCTTTTCTCTTCAGAATTAAAATTATTTTTCTACTCCAGCACTTCTATCTGTCAATTAGACTAAAAGCGATATTAAAAAAGTATACATTATAACGTTGTCTATGGTACTCCATATGAACATCGCTATGCGATGCTCCTATGCTATTTAATACAATATTATTAACACTGTTGTTTTTTTTATATATATATATTTTACTACGATGGTGACAAACAAGCATTCGGCCCGCCTGATGGTACCGGGTCACCGTAGCCTATGGACGCCTGCAACTCTAGGGAAGTTACTATGCGCGTTGCAGACCCTTTAAAAAAAAAGGATTCGCTGTGTTGACAGCTAAAGGGGCACAAGGGAGGTGTTGTCAACACAGTGAATCCTCTTGGAGCACTGGCAACCGATATGTGCCGACACACGATATCTTCCACATTCTGCCGCCATTCAAGGTTTCGCTATTTTTGCTGTCGTCGAAAAACTAGTGTATGCAACAGCTCATAATTAGTTCTTAAAATTTGGGTCTATTATTACAAAACTCGACAGTATAAAATAGTGTAGGGTAGTTGGACTATGCTCATATTGCTCATAGAATCGTAGAAATTTAAAAGTACTTAAACTGTGTAGGTATATGTGTGGTGACCTCATTCTCTTTAAAAACACTTCATAATGCAGTGTCTGTGTAGTCTGTGTGGTCAACCGTCAACATTTTCCTATCAGTGATCTACTTATTGCTACAGATTTGATATTTAATCGAACAATGTTTAATCTAACATCGCCACCTGCTGATCATATCTGATCCGTATTTCCAACGACATAAGGTATACCAATGGCCAGGTACGACTTTTGTTGCGTATCTTCATATCTTCTTACGGTAAAGGCTTCTGATGCAACATTGACTAAAGTGCAAGGTCAAGATTATGGATAATTAGAGTATGGATCAACAAATGAAATGTTTTCTTTTTGCCAGCTAAAAGATGGACAGAGAAAAATTCTTCATTCATTTACCAACTTACATCAGCTCTAAAAGAATGTTGTTTTTTTGGTTTCATGTGTGTACAGTCAAGTGCAAAAATATGGTTCGACATAAAGGATTCATAAATATGGTACTACGCTCTTATTACACCGACATAAGGTGCTATGGGACATATTTTTGAGTAAGATGTGCACCACCATATTTTTACACTTGACTGTACGAGCTTAGCCCGATTGCCCAGATACGTATTAACAAAAGACAAGACATTGAAATAAAACACTTTGAACGGATTAATCGCGTTTATTAACACCATGATCCTACGTTTCGAGCCCTTTACAGCACTCGTTTTCACAGGGTTAAGATGATGACTAAAGGGCTCGAAACGTAGGATCATGGTGTTAATAAACGCGATTAATCCGTTCTAAAGTGTTTAATTTCAATGAATAACAATCGCGGTAACAGAAGACAATAAAAGACAAGACAGTAATAAAACTAATAAACAGCCGTTAGCATTACAGTCTATGAATATGTATACACTTTGGAACTTATTACTGGGGAAGAAGTGTCAAAATTGAATACAGATGCATATATATTTATGAAGCCGACCGTACCTATTCAGAAGGCCTACCACGAACCACGAACGAAGTTTCACCTCTCTGTCCCACTTGAGTGAGAAATCACAAGTGCGAAAGGGAGGTATACTTTCGTTCGCGGTTCGTGGTAGGCGCTCTGGTCTAGAAATGACCGCAACAGTATGTTGTATGGAATAACTAAGCGAGTGACTCACTGTGTCCTTACTGTAAATGCAATACTTTCTAAGGACGCATGACGTCAAATAGTATTGTTACAAAACTGGGAATTTGAGTCCGTATTAAGCAATGGCCGTAGATATTCAATAGTAGATTCTGTCACAAGGGATCAAAATGAAATGTTTCCGGCGAGGGCGTACATTGAATTCCGAATGAAGCGATGGATTCTACAATAGAATCCCTGTAGTGATGGATTCTAAAGTAGAATCCTGAGCGCAATGAGGGATTCAAGCATCAACTCCCAAGACGAAAATAATTTTGGTACCGTGTGACACATACTGCTTTTCATACCAACTAAGAGGAAATAAACAAAGTCATATTTAATGTTTCTAGGGCGTACGGTAAGTCGGAGAGCTTTGGTGGCCCAGCGGTGAGAGCGTGGACTTTTACGAAAGCGACTGCCATCTGACCTTCCAACCCAGAGGGTAAACTAGGCCTTATTGGGATTACTCCTATTTCCTCACGATGTTTTCCTTCACCGAAAAGCGATTGGTGAATATCAAATGATATTCCGGAAAACTCATTAGTACGAGCCGCCAGGATTTGAACCCGCGACCTTCGGATTGACAGACGTACTCCGTTACCGCTGGGCCACCAACAGTCACCGTAGCCTATGGACGCCTGCAACTCCATGCGCGTTGCCGACCCATTTAAATCTTGTACACTCCTTTTTCGAAGAACCCCATACTGTAATATTTCGGGAAAACCTCTGCAGGGAGCTCATTCCACAGTCGAACGTCCGCGGTTGACATAATTATTTATTAATTAAATAATTATGTCAATCGTTTACAGTTTCGAGTTACATAATAACGTTATTATAAATAACTAAATATTACCAAGCAATATTCAAATGTAACTACACAACCCACATATCTCTTAATCCTATTATACCTTCCTTCAATCGTTATTACACCATTGCAACATAATCTTGCAATTGACCATTAATATCTACACTGGGGCTAAGCGATTTCCAACCATGCCTGAAACATTTAAAGTCGATATTTACTTCGATTTATTTACAGATAGCTTAAGGCTATATCTAGAATATGAATTGCGTTTATAAACGCATATCTAGACCATGCCTTACAGTCAATATAGTTACGACCGATATGTTTACGTTTAAAATAATGCAATATGCTAGTATACACATATCGACGAGTTACTATATGTATTTACGAGTTATTATATTTACTTAAATATTAACTGTCTTTGAGATATAAAGCATCAAACTTAGTCCAAAATAAAAGTTTTTTTCTAAATAACTTTTGTAACAATAAGACTTCAAATAGGAACAGTTATTTGTAGATTTCACATATATGACAGCAGTAACTTCTTCAGAATATCAAAAAATGTGCTTTTTTAGACCATGCTTGAAAAAAAACATTAAAAATTAACTATAAAAGCCGCGAAAGCAGGAGGTCGCTGGTTCGATCCCAGCCCTGCTCACCGGGGAGCTTGGTCACTTTTTCTTTAGTATATGACATCTCTTTCAATTTATAATTTATATATAGTAGTGTGACTACTTACAAAACACAAAAACATGAATCAAAACATTTATTACATTTAATGAATGATTTGATTCGTGCTTTAAAAATTGTTAACTATACTTGTTTTTCAAAATCCGGCACTTGTAAGTCAAGATAAAAGATTGATGAGCCGATGACAGATTGTTTTGTAATTGCACTTATAGTATTCGTTGCGGAATATCGAGTCAAAACTCTTAAAAACCGTCGATTTCCGCGTGAAGACCTGGAAGCCGTGGAACCAACCGGACTGGGAACGTGGGTTTGCGGGTAAATATCAATCGTCACTTTGGCATTTCTCATATTGAGACAGGACCCACGCATGAGTGGCGCCGCCTGGTGAGCGACAATACGGTAGCTCCCATTGACAGGTGTTCCTTCCCCTCTTCCGAAAGCATATAGACTGACTTTATTTAACACAGCTATTTGTACGTTACGTAAGAATAGTCATACATTTAGGGTGTTCCCCCCTCCCTCCAAAACCGGTAGACTTTTTTGTACTATCGCGTTCAAAATTGCATGGGCAGTTTATGAATGAATTCATTCATCAATTGCCCATGCACTTTTGAACGTGTGTACATAAAATGACAGACAATGTCAGTCTAGTTGGTTACACAGGTCTAAGTTATTACTTGATGAAAACGTAACCTTTATGATTTCTGTTTAGCCCTATGGTTGACTGGTAGAGCCCGCCTTTTGTACTCTGTTTAAAATAAATAATAATAAATAATATATGTATGCGATTTTCTTATTCCGACACCAGAACATGTAGACCTATATAATAGATCAAATTGAACATTTCGTTTACCAACTTTTGCTACTTAACCATTCATCATTCACCGGACCGTATGTACAAGTCATAACTCAAGGCTGTATCATATCTAGGTCCAGGTGCGCCTTATTATATTCTTAAGGGGCCTTATTTCTTTCAAAAATACTTTTAGAAATTATGACGGTAGTATAATTAAATAGTAGGCATATGGTGGTATTTATTTATTTATTTTTACTTTATTGCACAATGAAGAAAAGTACAAATGGCGGACCTAATGCCGTAAGGCATTCTGTACTAGTCAACCAATTGACTAAACAGAAAGATTTCTTTGGTGCCGGGTCATAATAAAAATGTAACCTATGATAACAAGTTAATTTACTGTAAATTGAAAGAGATGTCATATACTACAGAAAAAGTGACCAAGGTCCCCAGGTGTGCAGGGCAGGAAAAGGTGAGCAGGGCTGGGAAGTATATTTACTTTATTTTGGTATATTACCGGCATTACCGCACTAAGGGCCATAATATGAACTGTTTTATGGACTAACTGTTAAATATGATATGATCTTAATTTTGGGTAGTACCTTAAAGATAGTAAAATATTGTATTTGCGCCAAAAAAAAATTTTTTTGCTAAAATTTAATTAGTTTAGAGTGATTTTAGATGTGAGATTTCACTTTTTACTTACATAGTCTGACAAGCAACTGAGCGCGTAACAGTAGGGCAAAAAACTATATCCATCCCTTTTTTCGGGGTGGTAATAATAGCGTAAGAAAAAGACAGTATTGATGCTCTCTATCCTACTGTTACTGCGCTCGCTTGCTTGTCAGACTATAGGTACCTTATATGTTATTAGACCACAATGGCAGAGTTAAAGAAATTTAAAGAAAGAAAAATAATCTACGTGAAATATACAGACATTTACTCTCGTGCGATTTTAAGGGAATAAGGACCCTTAAACGTAATCGGATCGCACATGAACATTACCAAACCAATTTGAACCTAATAAAGAACTATTACGTTCCATATTCAAATAACAGAACTTACGGCCGCAAGCGAGAGGCGTTATCATACAAATATAGAATCTAAATACTATAACAGAAGGTTCAAATCTCTTTGACGTAACACCCGCGAGCGCACGGTGCTGCCATTCAAATATAAAATCTAAGCCCGATAAATTAAGGTTCCAATTTCTATGAAGCCGATTCGTCAGATTGACGCGAATACAACGTATTTTCCATGGAACAAAGAGTTTCAAAACCGTTAATTTAATCAATGCGGTGTTAACAAAGGATAATAATTGGTTGCAGCTATCAGTTCTGTTGTGCTGGTCATTCACATTTAGCAATGGTGTGAGCTTAACTGGGTTTAAGGCGAAGTCGATTTGTGTAAGATATTATATTATTTGTATACGTATGTTGCATTTGAGTACATTTAAGTGGAAAAATATGGATGCACACATCTTACTCAATAAAATCTGACGAATTGAGTACATCCTTTTGTTTTTTGAAGTCGGTTAAAAAAAAATCTCATAGCATCTTAGCAAAAAATGTCCCTTATTTGTGAGACGCTTTTCTATATCCTTATTTTTGCAGTTGACTGTACTTAAATCTACATAGAGGCAAGGCAACTTATAAATAAATACAGAAGACAATATTTAATTTGTTTCGTATGTAAAGTTATCTTGCGACCACTTCGTCAAGTAAAACTGGAGTTCCTTTATTTTATTAAGCTTTGGACTGCCTAGAGTTCGTACCTATGCTAAGTTTTATAGATTTTGATAGCACCGACTGTGAAAGTGATAAGTTAACGTCATATTTTCATAAAAGTATGACGTTTGAAATAACATTTTAAAGTTTTATAGTTCATTTGTTTAAAAGAGATAACCAGAAGAGATAGGCGTGGCGTTCGACTATAAAAATATATGTAATGTTTTAAAACGTACACGTAAGTATTGTACAGTCATCCAATTGGAACCATCGGCCACTGTATACTATGTCATAGTAACGCTATAAATCAGAGGCCTATTGCATAATAATTTGTAGCTTGTATTATTAGCGGAAGTCTCTTTTCAATACTTTTTATTAGAAAGAGAGTTTGGTTATTATTACAAGTTACAAATGATGCGATTGACCCCAGATTGTAATAAATCTCTTGCTGCTTGTCATTTTGACATGGTTCTAGAGTGGCCTAGAATTCCAATTGGCTATACGTAAACAGAATTTGCTCGCAGGGCTAAGATCCCAAGTGTATAGCGTGATAGGTACATGCTCGATAAAATAACAGTTTGTCAGCATTTTTTTTAATACTACGACGGTGATAAACAAGCTTACGTCCCGCCTGATGGTAAGCGGTAACCGTAATCTATGGACGCCTGCAACTCCAGGGGTGTTACATGCGCGTTGCCGACCCTTTAAAAAAAGGGGGATTCGCTGTGTTGAGAGCTAAAGGGGCAAGCTTTGCTCCGTGGGTCCCTAGCTGTCAACACAGTGAATCCTCTTGGAGCTCTGGCGACCCTACTCACCAACAGAAACAACACTATGAGTAGGGTCTAGTGTTAATAACTGCGGTTTTCTGTAAGGTGGAGGTACTTCGCCAGATGGGCTTTGCTCCAGATTTGAGCGAGACGACATTCGTTGTGCTGTGCCCTACCACACTAAACGATATGCATCCGCTGTGCCCATACCTCTCTCATGACAACTTCTGATAATTTTAAACAATGTAATGCTAAGAAATGTATATTTGTTCTATAATAAATAATAATAATAATAATTTGACAGCAATCACTTGTCTGTTTATCAACTTATAGCAATAGCCGATCAATCTGTCGGATCTCCATAGTGCGCCAGACAAATTTGCCATACATTTATTGGCAGATACGTCCGAACGGATATAACCGACTGTTACCAGATGTGGTTCGTGGATAACCCTCTTAGGCCTGCATATGAAAAGACAATCGGTCCAGAAATGCCACCTGTAGAGGAATACAGTCGAACAGAAGGCCAGACATACGAAAGCATTTTCAAGCAGACTGATCGGTCAATAAATTCACCGATCACATGATATCTGTGAATGAACCGGAACCTTTAACTGACTATAAATGTCACACAACGTCCTACGCCAATTCTGGTTAGCTTTAAGTTGACTAGTTGACATTGCATTCTTAAGAATTTGTCCGGTGATAGGTGTAAGTGTTTTTGCGTATCAGAATATACTTATTAAGTTTATAGTTTGAATTTGCGAAGTGAATGTATAGACACTGAACTACTTTTCGAATGGCGTATCTTAATAAAAACTTGAGTTTTAACCCAGACGGTGTATCAGTTGACAGGCCTTCCACCCTGCCAAAAGGGTCATTGTATGGAATGGACTGACGTTTATTTGACATAGCTATTTGTACGTCACGTACGAATAGCTGTACTTTTGACGTCCCCCGCAAAAAATGGCAGACTTTTGGACCGAGTGAGCAACGTTTCAGCTTGGGCAGAAATGCTTTCGTGTGTCTGCCCTTTTGTTCTCCACTATACAGGTCGCATTTATCAACCAATTCTTTTGAAATTTTGTAAACAAGTTTGTTGTTGATTGCATACTTTTTTTCCATTCAGTTTTTGGTCGAAATGGCGGAAATTGGTACAAAGATCTTAAGCGCGATAGACCCCCGCCCCCCCCCCAGTCACCAGTTGTATAGAAAAACGTTGCTACTCCGCTGGTTTAAAACTGAAAGGTTTCGCATGTTCTTTATAGGATTTTTTAATGCGATTTCCAGTTTTAATTCTGATTCGAAGTCGTCTGTGTTATATAGGTTCAAAGCATGCTATGGGCGATGAGTTAACAACGTGTCATGCAATATCACAATTTCCTTATTTTTAAACCCCTTAATACTAAAATTGTGACTAAAACAGTCTCATGTGTGTGTGTAGTCCTGTGGTAAGCGGTAGCGGTCGTGACGTAACACGATCTAAAATGGCGACCGGATAGGGCAAGGTGACAGTCTGGTTGCCGTCGCATTTGTCTGATCCGGCCGGCGGTGACTAGTGCTGCGTCTTATCGATATTATTGGACACAAGCTACAAAACTTGAATTTAGTAAAATACATTGTATAAGTATAAGGAATGACTGGCGCACGTGGGTTGGGAAAAATATAGAAAAAGGGAGGTAGAAACTAGCTATTCAATCAACGGAAGACGTAACGAATCAAGTGAGTGGCCAACCAAAAAATAAGGAATATGTCAAAACTCAGTAATATCATAAAGAGGATCAGGTTACTCAATCGGATGAACTCGCCAGAATGGGCGCAGACACACCCATGTTTGGCCCAGAACCGTTCTGCGGAGTCACAAAACGGGAGGCCTATTTTCTGCTGAACAATCTAGAAAAGATGAGGGCAATCGTAGAGTGGAAGTCCGTCAAATGAAACGCACACTTGAAGGTCCTAATACAAGGTTGTTGAACAACAAAAATACTAAACAGCTCCTAGGGCTCAAGAGACACAAAACTTGTGCGGCAGCCCAAAGAATCTGGAATTTTCTGGACTCAATGGGAATCAGTAACGATTTATAAAGGGCTGCCACAATAGATCACAACTGGTCGACGCGGCTTCGTCCAAAACCAAAAATATTCAAACGCAACTTGGTAGGATACATTTGCAGAATAGACCCGGTATAAACCTTCTGAAAGTTGCTTCATAAGTATCAACAGAATCTTATACATATATGTAAATCCATTTCTGATAAAAAGTGACGTCACGCCATAGCCTCAAACATTGACACATTAGACGCCTGTAATAAAGGAATACGTATCGATACGAAACATTACGAGAGTATCGACTTTTCCCATCCCTACTAGAGTTAACCTTGTACTTAAGGAAAGTTGTCAGGCCCTACACAATACCTATAATCGGCTTACCGTAATATGACGCATTACGCACACGCATTGGTATTTGCAACCCAGAAATAGGATATCTCGTATTGGTAGGGTTTTACGCGCGGCTTTGTGATGTAATATTATATTACGATATTTTTTTGTATTAAATGCGCACTGATGTGCATTTTGAAATTCAACTGGATTTATCTACTGAACACAACGTAAAAACACAGAAAACATAAAATAAAATAAGCCTACTACAAAAAAAAAACCCCTAAAATCAATGCTATTTGGCCCAAATCGCTGTTAATGGGCCAAAAAGCTCCGTATTTCCTCGATGAATTGCGATACTAATTCTAATTCAACTCGAACTGTTTCTTTATACACGAGGTATAATGTAGTGCGGTGGGGAAAGATGACACAATTTTTCAATTATTTTTAAGGCAAAATGTTGCGCTTGTGCTGGTAACATTAAGGGAGCTTATCAACTTAGCCCGTTAAAAAAACACATTTTCAATACAGTTGGTCAAAAAGTGCCCTTTTTTTGGCTGTTTTGCGTGCGCAAAGTTTGTTTTTGCGAACTAGTGCTTTTTACTTTTCCAATTTTTTTAAATGTAAGTAGATGCGTTCCAATTCATGACTGCTTACCGAAGAGTATTGGTGTTCGTTAACTTTACCGAGGCGTAATAAAACTAAATACCTACTATTAACGCCAAAATATTAAAGACATTGATATTTCATATTTCAATATTTACTTCTTCATCATAATAATGATCATTCATTAAAAATATTAACATTGAAAACAGTTCCTATGAATCTGTGTGTATGAAACGGAACAGTGCTAACGAAACGTCAGTCAAAGTAGAGGCGTTTTTCAATCAGGTAAAGATGTTCGGAGGATTTAGACATGACGATACGATTTGTCACATGCGATTTATTATTTTGCATATGAGAAATAATGATTATGAGATTGAAAATGAAAAGTAAAGAAGATAAGATAAACATTTTGAAGATGTTCTTAGTATATCGACTGTATTACAAATTCGTTCTTATGTTTTTTAATTTTTTTCGCATCTGTATTGAAAAACGTCGTTCGATTCACATGCGGATATGTTATTTTTCACTTGTCCCGAGTATTGCCACTCGCCTACGGCTCGTGGCAAGATACCTCGGGACTAGTGAAGTAGTGACATACTTTCCGCACTAGCATCGAAATGTACTATTTTGCTACTCCAGCACTTCTATCTGTCAATTAAATGATCAGTCATGACCCAGGAGACCGTAATGGCAACTAGTACCAAGAAATAGTTGATTAACTCATGTACTTATGTAGTCTACTTGCTTAGACAATACAACATCAAAGTTACTTGTACTTGGGCCTTGCGTCTACCAATCTTGTCATTATCTCGCATCGAATCTTTAATTTCGGCACTAACCTTTGCAGACTAATATCATGCTTCGATTTGATTCGTGTATGTATGCTTTGTTTCGTAAACAACTCTAATCTTTATTATCTTTGATAACTAAGATCCTTATACAGAATATTTCAATTTCAATTCGACCGATAAGTTGTTCAGGCATTATTTTACATATTGCACAAACGACTGTATATTGGGATAAGATAATAATAGTTTATGCAACAGTGATATAATAAGGGTTCTTAAAACATGAGGGTCGCCGTTATAAAACGAGACGAAGTCGAGTTTTGTAATAATGGACCTAAGAGTTTTAAGAACCAATTATGAGCTGTTGCATACGCTAGTTTATCTGCGACTGCTAAAATAGCGAATAAAGCAAAATCTAGAATGGTGGCAGCATGTGCAAGATGTCGTATGCCCACTAAAGAAAAAAAAAACAATAATGCTAATACATTGTATGAAACTCCATGGGAGCAGTGTTCTTATGGAATACCATAGACAACGTTATAATGTATATTTTTTTATTATCGCTGTCAGTTATCTAATAAAATTGACAGATAGAAGTGATGGAGTAGAAAAACTACTATTTCAGCACGACAGGATGTAAATAAACGGCATAAATAATGTAGGTTGTAATGTATGTTTAGGGGTTATATTATACTCGTATTTACGGAAAAATGGGTCTCCGTCACATAACTCGACAAAATTTTGTTCGCCAACAAACTATTCCGCAGCAGAACCAAAGTAACCGATATAGCTCTCCGAATCGCTAAACTTAAGTGGCAGTGTGCGGGGCACATTGCACGTAGAACCGATTGCCGTTGGGGCGGAAAGGTTCTCGAGTGGCGACCGCGTACCGGAAGGCGCAGCGTGGGTAGGCCCCCCATAAGGTGGACTGATGACCTGGTGAAGGTCGCAGGAGTCCGCTGAGTGCGGGTGGCGCAGGACCGGTCATTGTGGAAATCTTTGGGGGAGGCCTATGTCCAGCAGTGGACGTCTTTCGGCTGAAATGATGAACTGTTCTGCAGTTTGGCGAAATTCTTAATTTTTGTGTACGTTAAAAAATTAGTTAATATTCATTGTGTACGTTAAAAAATGCACTTGCCTTAAGATCATAGTTACTTAGTCACCTAAGAACCCAACTTGATTAATCTTTACATTACAGCTATGCAATGCAACGAATGCTGCTACGCACTATCAGTTGACATATTTCATTGATCAACCATGACCCTTACTGCTTCCCAATAAAGGCTACGAATGGTAGAAATGTGTTGCTACTTGTAAGCTTAGATTGTGACGTCTTAATCTCCAGATATACTAACAATTTTAATAACTGTGTCTGCTAGTTATGTGAAGGTTCCGTGGAATTGCGTTCAAGTGAGACATTAAATAGATATGCAGCTCACACCTGTGGGACTGACTCATTGTTCTTGGACATTTGGCAATTTGAACGTGTGACATACGTTGCTAAAACTCTGTAAGGACTTATCTTTTTCAGTATTCAAAGATTCGTCGTACATGCATACTTTATTAGTAAGTAAAGTTGTGGTTATAAAAGCAGTCTATAGTCTCTTTCAGTTTGTGTTGTCTGTATCAGTGGATTTAGATTAACGAATAATGAGGCGCCAATGGGAGCTACCGTATTGTCGCTCACCAGGCGGCGCCACTCATGCGTGGGTCCTGTGTTAGTATGAGAGAAATGTCAAAGTGACGTTTGAAATGTTCCCGCAGGACCCACGTTCCACTAGCGCCCCTAGCGGAAAATCGACTCGCGGTAATCTTCATTGAATTGTGTGTGGGCAGAATTGGCAAATTTTCGCCTATTTTCTCAAATAACTTCAAAACAATTTCGGCAACGCGCATAACACCATTGGAGTTGCAGACGTTCATAGGCTACGGTGAACGCTTTCCACGTCAAATCTGCCGAGCCGTGGAAAAACGCTAGGAAGAAGAAGAAGTCTATGTATTTGTCCGACTTTTGGTCACGGATTTACTTATATTTAATCTCAACTCAATCAAACCAGCTGTGACAGACAGGCAGACATACAAACACGTGTAATCCTATAAGGGTTCCATTTCTTTCTTTAGTCGTATCAAACCTCGTTAGATCGTTCTTCGCACACAGGGCTAGTACTACGAAAATCGAACGATGGCGAATTTATATCTTTTTCTCTGTCACACTTGCACATTAGAGTGAGAAAGAGGTTTTTCCATCAAAACCATGATGTTCGTGGTAAGCGTGCTGTTCTTTATCATGCAACTTTTATATGTTTAGTGGAAGAATTACCGGGTGATATAACGTTGATTTGTATAATTTTTTTATCAGTTTGCATTTCTTAGTGTTACCCTTAGGGCAAATGGCCTGTTGACCAACATATACTATTAGAGCACTTGATATCAACAGACGAGAGCGTCGCCTCTCACATTCCGAGCCACGGCCGCCGGACCTCGAACAAAAACTATATTATAACTTTAACTGGGTTGTCCTTTCTGTGAATTGCTTTATGGATGGATGGATTGTGTGAAAAATATGAGGAAAAAAGGAGTGAGTGCTGAGCAGGGCCCGTAATTTTCATGCCGATGACAGGCAAATGACGTCAAGCTTCATACATCATGTTTTAGGTTTTACGTTTGAAAGAATAATGCTGTCATTAAATAGTGTCAAAACTATTACGTTCAACGTTAGAATCGAACGTTGATAGACTTTATCTGTCATAAACTTATTTCGTATTAAAACATCCTGTGTGTTTATCGTCATTATAACGAAACCGGCATGAAAATTATGGGCCCTGGTGCTGAGTGATAGAGTTGAATGGAACAGGAAAACATGTTGTGCTGACCACAAATAACGTGGGATAAGGAGAGACGTGGGATAAAAGTTATGAATTCAAAACCCTACCGATTCCCAACAACTGAACTGTATCTTACATCAAATCTTCTAACTATGCGTAAACTATATATATTAAACACTGTTTTAAGATTACATAAATCACTCTGCTTTAAACCCACATATGCTGCTCGAAGGAGAAAACATAAAGCCGCATCTATCCCAAATTTGAAGTCAGCATTTGCAAAGCGCCAAAATGCTGCACAGGCCGCCCACTTGTATAATGTGATCGACGCTACACTTGCTATCCATCCTATGCAGACTGAGTACACTAGATTATCAGGAGACAGAATTATTACTACTAACTCATTAATAGATAGATAAACACATATACGCTACACACGCACCCATAACACACACACACACACACACACACACACACACACACACACACACACACACACACACACGCACATTTAACAGAGAGAGATAGAGAGAGACACACATAAGAAGACACATTTTTTGACAGGCACACTATTTTCTAAATTAGGTAAATTATTATTTTAATGTATAATTATAATTTTAGCATTAATTAAACTTCACAACTTTAGTTATTGGTTTTGTAACCTTAAATTGCTGCTGGAAGAGCGGGGCCTCCTGGCACAAGTATTGCTATACTTAATAGGAGATCCCAACCCTTTCTTAATTTGTTATACCATATCTTATCTTATCTTATCACCAATAAGGAGAGACAGAAGAAGACTTTTGTATTGTAGGTCGTATGCATCAATAGGATTTTGTTCCCGGGTTTAAAATGGAAGTGTCCCGGGAAATTGAAACGTTATCAATCGAAACGAAATGAATGCAAGGTCGCAAATTTTCAGAGTAATTCCGGAGTTTTATGAAGTATCATTTAATACGAAAATTTCGTCAGTACCTCAGATATAGGATAAAAGAACTGGATACCGAAAAAATTAAGCCATAAAAGTGCTGCCATTGCGACCCCTTTTAATACAATCTTGTTTGGATTTGGAACGTGACGTTTGGTTAACAGTGTTGGTAGTTCTGTGTAGGTATTTGAGGATGCTTACGTCAGTAAGATCTTTTTCGTATGAAACATTTATAGTTTGTATCATCATCAATGTAAGTTCGTTAATGTCATTCTGACCCACATTTTTTGAAGTTTTTGTTCTGCTTTGTGTGTTTTTATTAATAATAAATCAATGGTCGGTACGATTTTTTTTTGGTAGCATCTTTTAAATTAAAAAGGTAGGTAACTGAGAGTAAGAGTAAGTTGTGCATGGGTTTAAAACAATAAGCAAATAAATAGTTACTCCATAAATTTTAAGGGTTTTTTTGATAAGTAACTAAAAATTGCATTTCAATTTTAATGTTAGAATCATTTTGTTACTTCATGGATTCTTTAAAAAATAAGAGTATTTTTTTTTCTTCATCAACTGCAGGAAATTGCTTGACACTCTCTAGAAATTAGGTATCTATGCTAAACGCTCTGTCATAGGCAGATATATAGGTATCTTCTTGTCATATATAAAACTAAAATAAATAAGTACCTATACCTATTT
This sequence comes from Lathronympha strigana, assembly GCA_949128165.1. Taxonomy (NCBI): domain Eukaryota; kingdom Metazoa; phylum Arthropoda; class Insecta; order Lepidoptera; family Tortricidae; genus Lathronympha; species Lathronympha strigana. Next base: position 5,527,854 of record OX421926.1, on the reverse strand, counting down.
CATAATTTTGTTTGAAATTTCTAGAGATTTAAGCATCATATTTATTTTGTAAAAAGAATCCCGAAAACGTCGGCCTCGGCCCACCTCACCTTAAACGATGTAATTGTTTAAAAACCTAATTTGGCCACCTGATAAGATCATATCTGGGCACATTAGAGCATTCGTTCTGGTAAAATATTCAGCTGTATGAAATAATACGTGATAACGACCTGAATAAGTATGAGTTTGAGTGCATTATGAATATTCTCATTAGGCTCAAAGTTATGAAATGACCTGAATTATGTACAGACAAGTGTGAAATCTTACTCAAAAGTATGACGTAGAGACGATTTAGTCGACACATATTTTTGAACAGTACTGTACCTACAGAGATAAAATATTTGTAACAGATTTAAAAAGGTTGTAAATTTCTCAAATCTGAGTGTAAAATAATAACCTGGACCTTCACTTAAAAACCCGCGGCGTTGATTATTTAATACATTTTACTTTCCTCGTAATCGAAACGAAAAGTAGAGTGGTTAACTCGGGTGAAAGACTACAAAATTCTTTGCTTGCTTTTTTTTTTGATTACCACTAACCAGGAATTTTGGAAAAAATAAACCACTAAGGAGCTTAAAAAGTCGCACTCAAACGAAGTCTCCTATATCTAAAGTTTCTCTACTAAATGACAATATTTTTTAAATGGAGCACCTTCCAACATCAAAATAAGTTTTTCACACCACATTCGTAGTTAAATGGGTTTTTTCTTTTTAAGCTAGGAGGGATCAACAAGGGGCCCACCTAGTGGCACCTTTCTTCTCTGCTGGGAGGGATCAAAGTGGCATTTATCTGTTTAAGGACAACACAATTTTACGTTTTAGGGCATTTACTAGTGGCATCGTGGTGTAGGTATGAGTATGATGCTGTTTCTGGTTTTGTTTATTTCCTCTTACTTGGTGTGTAAAGCAGTATGTGTCACACGGTATCAAAATTATTTTCGTCTTGGGCGCTAACGCTTAAATCCCTCATTATGCTCAGGATTCTAATTTAGAATCCCTCACTACTTTCGGGATTCTATTGTAGAATCTCGTTTCATTCGGAATTCAATGTACGCCATCGCAAGAAGAATCTACAATTACCTCTATTGAAATAATAGCTATTACTATTATTTATACTTCATAACTAATATTTTGTATCACAATTAGTACCTAATTTATATTATGAATGAGTTTAATGGCCTACGTGTTTAGGAATAGATTTACCACATGTAAATGTTTTGGTGTAAGTAAATTTACATGTTTATCTACAACAAGCGCATCAAGAGATTTTAAAAATCGTACAGTCTCCCATATTTTGACCCTTTAATAAAGTGCTTTGTTCATCGGCTGCGCTTGCGCATAATATTGCGCAACACGAACTTGCACTTGAGACCGTTACGGCGCCCGCGCACATTTATATCACCATTATACTTAACGTTTTTTGTGAGTTCTTTATTTGAATGTTGTAAAAAACTAATGGTATCACGGTTGATGTGATCTATGGTACCTACGTGAACTATGGGGGCATTTGAGAACAAAACATCTATATTTTTTTTATTTTTTTTCATAAAGACTTGTGAGTCACAAGTAGTGTAGTGATGGGTAACTACCGGTAATATTACCAAAGCGAGTATTTTCCCAGTAATGCTACTGGTAATATTACCAAAAAATGGAAACATGCGGTAAGATTCAAGATTTTAATGAAAAGTCGAGGTTTTTTCGTAGTTAATACTAAAAATAGATAGTATTAACATCCTTCGTAATGAAAAGAAGTGCAGGGTTGTTTTCAAATAGTAAATTACCAATCCTACCGGTAACTTACCCAATGTTTCTAGGTATCTTACCAATACTACTAGAAATATTACCGCCTTGTATATTCAGCACAAACCTTTTTACTTGTTCCAGAATAAGTTACTAAATGTTTTATTTTTATATAGATATTGCAGTTTGTTAATTATGAATGTTGTGTTCCTTCTTGTCTTGTGAAAACAAAAATAAAATAAAATATTGGCATTAAAATCAGTTTCATTACAACAATAAAGAAAAAAACAAAGACCACAGACCAATTACAATAATATTTGTAAAGATTCAGGTAAGTTACAACATATCACAGACATCACAGTCAAATCTTCGTGTGTTTTTTTACTGCTTGCACATAACAAAATAATATTTAACTACAAAAATATAATTCAATTCAAGTAGGTATGCAATCTCAGTCAATCAGTCTTTGCTAAAATCCCATTTAAATGAGATAGATATACATTTGGTTCTAAAACTAATAAACCGAATAAAATCACATTTCAATCAGGTACCGTCAACTGCTGCAACTTTGCCAACCGGCTACAACTTTGCCTGTTTTGAAAAAAACTTACTTTTCTACCAAACCGTTATCTATTTTTTACTTATAAAAATGGTAAAAGTGGTAGGATTTATCTGGCAACCCATTTCAACATATTTTTCATGGCGTTGACAGCTGAGGGCCCACGGAGCAAAGCCCTTGGCCCGTTTAGCTGTCAACACAGTGAATCCTCCTTTTTTTTAAAAGGTCGGCAACGCGCATGTAACACCCCTGGTGTTGCAGGCGTCCATAGGCTACGGTGACCGCTTACCATCAGGCGGGCTGTATGCTTGTTTGTCACCGTCGTAGTATTTAAAAAAAAACCATAGTTTTTCATGTAAATATACTCATTTAAGGCCAGAATGACGAGGGGCAATGTTGGGTAAAGTTTAATATTGTCTTCTGTTACCGCGATTGTTATTCATTGAAATTAAACACTTTAGAACGGATTAATCGCGTTTATTAACACCATGATCCTACGTTTCGAGCCCTTTACAGCACTCGTTTTCACAGGGTTAAGATGATGACTGAGAGAAATGTTGGAGAAATGGATGTGCTGTAAAGGGCTCGAAACGTAGGATCATGGTGTTAATAAACGCGATTAATCCGTTCTAAAGTGTTTAATTTCAATTGGGTAAGGTTTCTTAGAATGTAGATGCCCCAAAATTGCCTGGTTGGGTTGTCACTATTTAGTAGTTTTTTGTTGTCAATATAAAGCAGGTGCTCTCATTAGCAGATCTGTTTAGAAAATTTTGGATTTTTTCAACGTAAGAATTAGCTAAACACATATTATATATTATGTTTTGTTATTCCAATTTATCGTTAATATGTTGATTAAATTTATAATATTAAAAATACCCTTGTATAAAAAAGAAAAAGGTTTTATTAATATCCACTTCTATACCTACCTGCTATTTGCAGTTGTTTCAATACACAAGATTTAAAAGTATGCAATTTTCTATAAAGTCGTCAAAATTCTTTTGTCTATTTTGTTTGGCAAAACCCTAGCTCCGCTTAAAGCGATGTATGGAAATGCTGCAGAACATGTCACAACTTTGCCTATGTGGTAAAAAAAGACTTAAGTAGTTATTTAGTGAAATTAAACACTTTAGAACGGATTAATCGCGTTTATTAACACCATGATCCAAAAGTTCTAAAGTGTTTAATTTCAATGAATAACAATCGCGGTAACAGAAGACAATATTAGTTATTTAGTATTTTCTACAGACACTTGGGCTTTGATATTACTGCTATCACTTAAAAAAGGCTTTCCGTTTTTAAATACTCCATATATTACCACAGATAATCCACTGGGCAATGTTGCAGCTTTTGGCTACAACTTTGACTGCAACTTTTAATGTATGGCTAGCAAGTCTTGCGACGAAGATGCACTGTCAGTACTGTTACTGTCACTCAATACAGGCGTATTTGACGTGCGTGTGTGATGTGTTTTTTTTACATAACAATTAAATGTTGCCTTAACATCTTCAGGACATTTTTTACATTTTATGATATGAAATGCAAACTTGGTAGCATTTACAAAGTTGACACCACACTGCAAAAGTTACACGTGTAACTTTTTTAATTATTTGAATTTTTTTCTGTAAAATGGCAATACACGTTACTTCTTGGTTTCATTATTTATTCTTCACTCACTACACAACACAAATACGTGCACTTTGAGTCATGCAAAGGTCTGAACTGAGGTACTTCAGGTACCTACTAGTCCGATTCGCGTCCATTGTTCTATGTAAAATAAGAAATATGAGTGAAAGAGACACAAGATGTAAAACATTGGTGCATACTGCTCATTTAACTACGCCCATAACCAGTAACTTAAGCGTAATTCTCTCCTAATCAAACTCGTACTACAGTCTCGTATCTTACCGCCATTTGGGAATCTTACTGGTAAGATTGGAAAGATACCGGTAATATTACCAAACAGAATCTTACTGGTAACGGTAATATTACCGCGGCACATCACTACTTGTGACACAGCAACATGGCTTTTAGCCATTATGACGTTTTGGTTCATTATGACATTCTGTCACTAGGCCTATTTAAAAAAAAAACAATAAATTATATTTTGCAATTTTATTAATATAAAGACGGTACCGACATGGACATAACAAATAACATATTATAAATTAAACATTAGCGGTAAAAGTGTCTGCTCAAACCGTGCCGTTTTGTTTCATGATAGCATTCTGCCACTACGTCTATTCAAAATAAGAATAAGAAATGATATTTTCAAGTTTTATTTATATACCTACCATTTATATTTAACTGATTTGATGGTCGAAGCGTCGGAAAATACCGCCTTAAAAGACGATAGACTCCAATTTGCGCGGAGACTCCCATAGGCTTGGTACAGACAGTAACACAGGTAATCACCATAAACCTTATGTCGTTGCTATAGTGATTACATACGTTAACAATGTTGACAGTGGTACTGGTTGGAGTGGTTAGTTATTACGTCTTAAAGGTCAGCGTGGCCGTGAGGACGGCGTGGGTATCGGACATAGCTCGATTAGCTAGGGTAATCGATATGAAGAAAATTATTGGCTAAGGGAAATTATCAATAGTAGGCTAAATCGCCAGTTACTGGCCACAGTCCAAAAACTAGGCACTAAAAAATACTGGTGGCACGGAACTCTCAGTGTGCGGCAATTATACGGTTCTCAGATTCTCTTCTATACTTGTGCTACTTTTGTACTCTTGTTTTTTGCCAAATTTCGTGATTCCAGGTTAACGGGAAGTACCCTATAGGTACATTTTGATTCCCATTGCAAATGTATGGGAAATGCAACATAAACAGCATCTTTTGATTGCGTTGACATAGCGGTTTGGTTTTTTTCATAGCTTCAAGGGACCGCAGACCTGTGTAAGGCTGTGTATGTGGTATTCATTTCAAATTGCTACATCTATATACGCGTTCCTGAGATAAAGGGTCTTGACAGACATGAGTTCCGTTTTTCCTTTTGAGGAACGGAACCTTAAAAACACTATCGCTTTTACTTTACAATCTGTAACAATCTGTAAAAAGAGTTATTTGAGTAGGTACGTATACATGGTACCCAGACGTCTACTGTACGTAAACGTAATTTAACCTAAGGCATTTAAGCAATACCAGGAATATGTTGAGACCTTTAGATTGCAAATGATCGATTATTCCAGACTGAGGTATATTGCAAGTGGAATGTTTATGTAAGGATATATATTTAGGTTCGCATCTTTGTTGACATAGTCAGAGTTGATGGTTAAATAACCTTTTGATCGCCGAGACGGCAATATAACACCACAACACAACATACACAAAATACAAATAACTGAAGTTAGCTAGGTCTTGTTGGCTTTAAAAATATTCTATTATTTAAAGTAGTCCCACTTTTTTACATGGGTATTTTTATGTGATATCTACTCAGAATCGCATGCCCTTTCAAATCTAATAGTTGAAAAATTATTACCCAAAATTGCCGTACATTTTTTAAATTTTCTATTCTTTTACCACCATGTAATATTCTATGAAAAATTAGTAAAGATATTGGGAAAACCATCGTCGGACTTTTTTCTACTATTATGACCTAAAACCTCGCGATTTTGAGGAGAAATCACATTAAAAAATCCAAATTAAAAAAGTGGGGAAACATTATTTAAAAAAAAATGGCCGATGAAACAGTGAGAGACATGTTCGTGACAGCACAGCTGTAGATACAATAACTTACAGATCGATTCACGAAAGCTGGCAAAGAATGTCTCTGAAATTAATGAATGAGTGGAAGAGTGTAAATCATTAAAAATGTTAAAAACCAAATTTAAAAAACCATTAGTGATAATATATTTTAAATGTTATCGACAAACTGGACATAATCATACTTTTTTGAAAGCTGTTATAGTTCTATCTCATTGTCACAAACTACTCATTAACACTACAATTGTTGCCATAACACGTAAACTATCCAATATGCGACGTGTTTGACTCAGTAGCGATAGACATGGTTAGTCAGCCCATGAATTGTTAAATCAAAGCGTTGGGTCATTTAAAGGCACACCTACAAATACAAGACACAATTTGGTCCTTCTAAACTACTTGTCGACACATGTCAATACAGCTTCCTACATTTCTCCCGCCGTATCGCGTCCACTATAAATAGTGTGGACAACACCGTAACGACATTCAGTAGCCTTCGCGCAGTCTACAGAAGTGCACGATGAGAGTACTGGTCAGTAGTCGGACTATACTAGTGGATTATAATACAGTGAAGTGACTTACTTGACAGTGGATTACTCCTTTGCCAAGGTTAATGGATTGTGTTTTGTTACAGATTGTTGCCGCCGTCCTCGCCTGCGCCGCCGCAGCGCCCTCGGGCCTGCTGGCTGGTCCCTACGGCCATGGCCTGATCGGCCATGGAGCCCCCTTGGCTTACGGCCACGCCGGCTTGGCTGTAGCGCACGCCGCGCCCTTGGCTGTGGCCCACCACGCCGTCCCCACCATCTCCCACGGTGACATCCAGGGTGCCGCCATCGACGCGCATGTTGAGGCCGCTGACCACGTCCGCGCCGCTCATGACCAGGCTGCCGAGCTCCAAGGACAGGCCATCAACGCCGCTGTGGACCACTCATGGCAGGCGGTTGATGCCGTGAAGACCCACGAAGCTCAGATCGATGGTGCTACCGCTGGTGTTGCGCCCATCCTCGCTAAGCAGCTGGCTGGTCACGCCGGAGTGTACGCGCACGCCGCGCCTATCACTCACGCCGGGTACGCCGCCCCCATCGCTCACGCCGGGTACGCCGCCCCCATCGCTCACGCCGGGTACGGCGCCCCCCTCGCACATGCCGCGTACGCCGCCCCCATCGCTCACGCTGGCAGCCACTCCGTGTCATCCTCCTCCCTGCACCAGACCCACCCCGCTCCCCTGATCCACGCCCCCGTCGCGTACGCCGCGCACGCCGGCTACGGCCACGCCGGACTCGCCCACGGACTAGCCCACTGGTAAACCCATAGAATATCAAATTTGTGCCAAAAACGTTCTAATACTCAATTGTTTGGACTTTAAATTAAAACAAACAGATAATAGAGGCGAGGATGTGTAAATAAAGAAAATAGTCAATTTATTATTCTGTTTCCTTCGACCCCCATTCGCTTCCTCCATTCTCGAGAACGCGGAACTTATCAGCCGCTTGTCACTATCTATTCCAAGGGTCAAGACAGCTGTCGATACCTATTGAAATGCATGTGTACTTGGTCAAATCATAGGCGGAGTATTCAATGTAAATTTTAAGGTGACAGAGGCGTTCCCACGTGACGAGCATTGTTCATAGTTCCCGCTGTTTCGTACAACGATTGCGGCGGCTGATACAAAGATTAAGATAAAAATATGTTGAGGCCAGTTATGCCTATAAGGAATTATCTTGTTATTGTCAAAGATTGGTGTCAGATGACTGCAATGCGTTGAGATATTGAACCTCATATTTAATATTTCAATGCGCAAATAAATTATAACTACTATACCCAAACAAATTTAGACATCAGGAATTGTAGCACTTTATGCCTTTATTAAGTTGATGAGTACTCAGGTAATAAAAATCATTAAGAGACATGTTAAAAGCCTTCCAGTTTAGCCTATTTTTTGCGCCTAAAACGACACAGGTAAGCACGCTGACCACGTCAAAAGTCAAAGCTTTTAAGATCAATCTAGGGCACTTTACTCATAATCATAACGACCTTTATAGACAATTGTAACATTGTTCCAAAGAACGTGAGCTTAGCTGTAACCTTAGTGCAGTCACAATCCGATACAACGGAGCAAATATCTGATAATACCGTCTCTATTGTCAAAGCGTTAAGGTTCATGTTCAGATATTTGTGAGCACCTCGGCAGTTCCGATATATCTGATGGCAACTGTACAAACAGCAACTCCCGTAAGGGACTGACACCTAATTCATGTTTTTTAAGCCATGTATTAAGAAAAACTAGGTATTTTAATACTGGAACAAAAAAAACTTAAAATTCAACATAGCTATATTTTGAAGGTCATAGACAAAGCCGATTTACAATTTAACGAAATCGGCTCGATAGAAAACAATTGCAAAGAGTGGTCTTAAATTCATCATTAAGCGGTTCTTTGTCTCTATTTATATTAGGTATTTGCAATTACAATCACACATCCATTATACTCATATCTAAAACTTAGTCGCGTCACATTTCACAAATAGCCCACAGTTTTGTTTATTTTAATAGTTTTCCTGTTTTTTCCTTCTTGATAGTGCGATATCGTTTACTCCGATACAAATAGACAGTGATGATTTAACTGTTGTCAGCCTCTAAAATGACCATCGGTAGAGTTTATGCCTTTTCAATAGGATTTAAATCAAAAATGGTCGATTAACCGTGTTTTTTTTATAGATATAAATAATAGTTACATAACATTTTATATGACAGTACCGTTAAACCAGATCGGTTTGTCTCGATGCCAAGTTTGGTACAACAATGGTATGTGGCCTTTTTGCACCGGTGATAGCGTCCGTGGCGAGTGGCTAGTTATCCGGTGACAACATATGGCCTTCACACACCGTCAGACACCGTAAACCATCGTACCTCACCTTAATCGAGTAAGGTGCGATGGAAATATAGTATTTATTTGTCTATTACACGCAAAATTAAGAGCTTACGGCACAGGGTCCCATTCATACAAAAGTAGGAAACGTACTCGATTGTTTCCTCCAATAGCAATAGCAATGAAACGTTCAATACAGAATATCATCATCAGCCCGTTGCAGTCCACTGCCGCACTATACTACATAGGCCTCCCCCAAGGTACGCCACAGAGACCGGTCTTCTGCTTTATCAAATCAAATCAAATCAAATCAAAATAATTTATTTCCAGATAACCAAGATCCATGTTGTTAATATACATTAAAACTAGACTTACAACTAAATGTTAGTACATACTTAATATTAGACACTGATTTAAAATTTAAATTCTAAATTTGATTTTGCAAGTTTAATTAATCCGAAAATTGCTTGAAATCATGCTAAGGATGCTGTTGTTGCTGCCTCTCACTCTACCCACAAGTGATGCCACTTTTTTCCGACGGATAGCGTGAAATTCATCCGTGCGGGCTTCAGCAAACATTGCGGATGCGCTACAGAAGCGAGGCAACCCCATCAGCACCCTGAACCCGTTGTTGAATTGGACTCGCTGAGCATTATACGATTTCTGGGTGTATTTGACCCATAGACCTCCCGCGTACATAGAAGTACAGTACGCTTTGAACAGTGTTATCTTCACTGCATCTGAACATCGGGAAAATCTACGAGCCAACATGTTCGCCCTGACGGACAATGCTCTGCGTTCCCTCTCCATATCCACATCATCTCTCAGATCATCGGTAACATAGTGTCCTAGGTACTTAAATTTTGTTACTCGTTTAAGTACCGTTCCGTTCAAGGTCACAGGAGGAACATCTTGAGGACACTTGCTTCCGGCCTTAAAAATCATAAACTCGCTTTTTTTTTCATTATATAGTAAGCCATGTACCCTCGCATATGATTCACAGATGTTTAGGAGGCTTCTAAGTGCACCCACAGATGGAGCTAGCAGTACCATATCGTCCGCGTAACTAATGTTATTGACACAGATACCGCCAACGTGACAACCGGCATGTGCACTGCTGAGCTCCTCTATGAGTGTGTTCATGTACAGGTTAAATAGACTAGGTGATGTTAATCCACCTTGCCTCACTCCACATTCCATACCATACGGATCAGACAGCTCACCGGCCCATTTGACCTGATTCACCTGATTTCCGTACCAGAATCTAAAAATGTTAATGATTTCGTATGGGACTCCCGCTTTCTCCATTTTATTCCAGAGGATATCATACGAAACGAGGTCAAATGCCCGGGACAGATCCAAGAAGCTTGCGTACACTGGTGTCTTCCTATCCGTGTAGTATTTGACAGTGTGCTTCAGACTCAAAATTGCGCTTTCCGTCGACAGTCCCTTGCGGAAACCGAACTGCACATCATGCAAATTTAAGCAGCTATCTAGCTTTGATCTAAGCACACTGTCAAACACCTTAGCCAGGATAGTCGCCAGCGATATGGGCCTATAATTGGACTTATCAGAGACGTCGCCTGTCCGATTTTTAACAATTGGCACAACAATAGTGCGTAACATCTCCGGAGGCAAATAAGTGTGAGATATGCACACATTATACAGCAGAGACAAAACCCGAGGCAGATGAGGCCCGGCATGCTGCAAGTGTTCGATACTAAGCCCATCATGTCCAGGAGATTTACCTCTGGTCATTTTACTTAGTACATTGGTCACCATGTTTGCAGACACATGCGGCGTGAATTCCTGAACATGATGTGGCTTAACCTTTATGCATCCAGTCGCCGCCCTATGCAAATCATACTGCCATCTAGCCATAGGGCGTCCCACGCTACGTTTACCCAGACGCGGCCTGATATATGTATCCTGTTTTGCTTTTTGATATTTTTCTAAATAAAAAACAATCCAACACAGATACTGATATTATCACGAACATAAAAATTGGCATTGACTCGAAAACCTCTTTGTCGCTCCAATATTCAAGTATGACAGAGACGGAGGTACCATCAGCAATCGTTAGATTTTCATGGTATAGGCTCAGAATTGTACTATCAGTAATCTGTGTAATCACTAATCAGTCTAGTCAGTCCGAAAACCAAGGAGGAAGCAGTTTAGTACCTATTAAATTTGTATGGCTAAATGACCTGTCCTGTTGCCTTTTAAACCAAATAACTGCTAAGACTAGAGCGATGGCGTGATCCTTTGAACTTATAAACATAAGAGAATGTGTATCAGTGGCAAAGCATTCATAAAACACGATTCTCGCCGCTCCTAAATTCGCAATTATCTTAATATAGTACAGTCTAAATATGTAAATGGGTGCATGTTACTCAAAAATATGTCCCACAGCATCTTTTTTCGGTGCAATCACAGCGAAGTCCCATATTTATAAGATGATTGTCTCTTTGAATGTACTGAGCTTTTTCCAAAATACATCCCAAAAACCTGATTCTTCCAGATCTGGACTTGCTTGGGCTCATTCGAATCAGAATCACGAGCCGATTAGATCCTAATAATAATAAAAAAATTCCCAAAATTCCCATACAAAATTTGAATTTCCATTACGTCACGCTCATAGTAAGTTCATACAAAAACGTGGCGTAATGGAAAGAAAATATTCGGATCATTTTTTTTTATTATCATGATCGAATCAGCTCGAGATTCTGATTGGAATGACCAAGCACAGATATGAAAAAGTTCGGTTTTCGGGATTTTATTTGGAAAACGCTCAACTGCTTAAAAAATAATTGCAGCTAGCGTGGGTCACAATTCACAATGTAGGCCCGTGTTCGGATTTTCATTAAGTCTGACGGCTTTAATTTGTGACCCATTTCGCAAAACCGTTGACAGGACTGTCATCCTTAAGTAATTCAGTCAACAAGCCTCCATAATAAATGCCGTATGGCAATGAATGCAAAAAGTTCTATATATTCTCCCACAAATATATGCAATGAATGGGCATTTGGCCTCATTTCTGGCTTTGCTGCGTTCCCACAGGATAAAACTGGCGTCATTTGTTTGTCAATTTGTACCCCTGCTTGATATCTTTTATGCAAAAATGGTATCTACAAGTAGTTCCCTCCAACAGATGTTGGTGTATGAAATATGTTCCAATGTAGGTCAAAGGTTCAGATGCAGATATGATACGTGGGAAAGATTTCTCACCTCAACGTGTCGTGACAATAACCAATTTACTCTTTGCTTAAGATGTCATAAGTTTGAGAAGAACGCGCGCTTCGGTGAAGGAAAACATCGTAAAGAAACCGGACTAATCCCAATAAGACAAAATTTATCTCTGGGTTGGCAGGTTAAGTGGCAGTATTCCCAAATCGTGGGAATAGTTAACAAAGCGGACTCCAGGCTCCCTGAGCCGTGGATTAAGTCCGGAAAATGCTAGGAAGAGAAGAATACCTAAATATATTGGACGGTAAATTATGAAGTCAGTACAATTTTACGCGTTACCAGTATTTACCTCGCTGACAGCAAGCAAAAAGGCCTTCTACTATTGCGCATACGCAGCACACCGTACATTCCAGCTACTTACCTGATAACAAAGAAATAAGGGTTATTATAAGGGTTTAAGTTTAACATAGGTCTAAGTAGTTAAGTATTAACTAACATAAAATGGATGTAAAATATCCTAAATAAATTCTTTCATTTTAATTTTTTTTTCATTATTAACATAGGTACTTATATAAAATATTAGGAATATATGGACACAAAATATGGGCAAAAACTACTCTCTGTTTTTTAATTCTTCTTCACTATCAGTTAATATACAATTGCACAAAGATAGGTAAGTATTGTGACCGAGGGGTCTTACCATGACGTCTTAACGCGATTCAGGTTAGGTTTAGGCTCAGTTATATGGAAGCGAATCAGTTTAGGTCGACAACTGAATCGCGTTAAGACGTCATGGTAAGGCCCCTCATGGACTATAGGGAATCGGCGAAAGTATCAAGGCTTCATTACACGGTTTTCATTGATTTTCGTCACCAAAAAATATTAGCTCTAAATATTTAAAGATGTATGGCTATGGCTATGAGCGAAAGAACTACGCAAGGGTCGTAGTATGTGATACAGGCGTGAATAATGCATACATGTGTGTATGTAAATAATTATTCAGAGCAACCTGATACCAACGTAATATGACATTACCGTCATCAATATCTCCCAACCAGATCGCAATTACGTTCTTGACGCAGACTGCATCCGTTTCCGCATTGACAAGAGATTTAAAAAAAACTATAGCCAGTCCAGATTAATACAAACTTACAAATGCGGGTGGCGAAAACTTGAAGTACCAACACTGCGCGCTATATACGACTTAAGTGGCGCAGCAGTCGAAGTGAAAAAATAAAGTGGTAAGCGTCCAGAAAAAACAAACTTACAAATGCAGGCGGCGTAAACTTGAACTAGTGTCACCGCGCACTACTTTCGGCCTATCCGGTAGACAGTGGCGCAGGTGCCAAGTGAAAACATGAAGTTGTAATACCTGCGTACGCGCAACGAGTTCAAGTTCGCTTCACTTTCGTTACACATTTTGGAGGCCAATGAACTTGGGCGGCCTTGGGAAGGCTGAATTTACACAATGTGTGTAATATTTGCAGACAGGATGTGGATCAGGGTCTACATTTTATTTCGATTCAATGGCAATTAAGGCATGATACTAACCTAACTTTTTTTTAATTTAAATGACTGAAGACTTATAAAGTTTCAAATCAAAATAGTAAGTATTAAACAGTTTATAGGTAGGCTTGATAATAACTATGTACGAATATTATTATTTAAGTTTATTTTTAGTCCTTATTTTATTGGTATTTAAATTTTAATGCATTTTTAAATATTAAGAGAAAGCCTGTCCTTGGCAGTACCTTCGAAATATTTGACGGAAAACACGGTGTGTGTTGTACCCATATTGATAGATAATATTCACTTATTTCTTTACAGTACAATACAATATCTCTTTATTGCACACCTCATAAAATATTACAGTCAAGTGCAAAAATATGGTTCGACATAATCGACTCATAAATATGGTACTACGCTCTTATTACACCGGCATAAGGTGCTATGGGACATATTTTTAAGTAAGATGTGCACCACCATATTTTTACACTTGACTGTACAACAGAAAAAATATACATCATACACAAAAGCAGAGATTCTTCGCTTGTTCTGATATTTATGAACATCTCGGGTGGATATATCTAATAGTGACCGTCCCTGTGAGAGCCCGACCTCGCCTCTAACCCACTTACTAACGAGTGATTAGGTGTTTAACGGCAAACAAACAGTTGAAAACATAATTGCTAACCAACTACTATCCCAATCTCGTATCTCACTCAACACCCAAAGCATTACCAACTTTGATAGAAGGAAATAGAGTATACAAACCATTGCAATCATTAACAGATACGATGGGAAAGTACTAAGGCTGTTCGGCCCGAAAGGTCACTGCGGCCGTCATGTGGCTATGGTGAAGTTGATTACGTAAACATAGGGTTAGGGATAATGTGCCGAGACAAAAGCATTCATGGAACGCAATTGCAAATAGCTTGATTGAAATTTAGCTGTGCTATTCTGCTTTTTTAGCGATAATGACCTTTCTCTTCGCTGAAACATGCCTGATTTAGAATATAATTATTATGGAAATTAAACACTTTAGAACGGATTAATCGCGTTTATTAACACCATGACCCCACGTTTCGAGCCCTTTACAGCACTCGTTTTCAGGGTTAAGAGGATGATGATGATTAATGATTATAATTTTTGTAAGAGGTAAATGACCGAAATTTTTGTTTACCCTATCAGTACAGTTTACTTGTTACTGGAGTCTGTTTACGCTAAGTTTCCTAGATTTTGTTAGAACAGACTGTAAAAGTGTTAAGTAAACATCATAATTTCATCGAAGTTTGTCGTTTAAAATAACATTTTAAAGTTTGACAGTTAATTTGGTTAGAAAAGATAACGCGGTTTGATTCTACTCCGGGTTAGTAACTGTAAACTTACCTACATTATTTAACTCAAAACACCGCGACAGAGTAGCCAATCAAAAAGCTGTCTCCATTGAAAACGGGTACTCTGTCACGGTGTTTCCTAGAGATCTACTGAAAATAAATATACGTTATCTACTTCGAAGACATATTGTTTATTTAAATAATTTATATTCCATTTTACTCAAGATCAAAAACGAGAAATTGTGAAAATCGCGTTTCATTGTTGGTGAAAAAGGGGAATGGCCCAGCTGTAGCTTGTAAAAGGGGAATGGCCCAGCTGTAGCTTGTAAAAGGGGAATGGCCCAGCTGTAGCTTGTAAATTATACATAAAGAGAATAGCAAGAATTAAGTAGATTGTTCTAGATTCCTATAGTTAGGTAGTTATAGGTTCAAGGTGCTTGAGAACAAATTATACGCGTTTATTCATAATTCAATGTGGTTATTAAGTTTTACAATGTTTTATACAATTAATGGATAGATATTCAACCCAACTGTCAATATGTATGTATTTGGACCACGCAGTAGGAATATCACATCCAAAAAGCGTATGGTATAATAAAATAAATATACAGGGTGGAAAGACACGACGATCCTTCTCGCAAAGGGGGGTTAGTTTAAGTGATGGAGAATCGATTAGTAATGTTTATATTTTTGTTACGAACAATCAGTAAAAATATTAAAATTAATTAATGTTCTTCTTAGTGACAACCCTGCTATTACTATGTACTATACCTACATGTAACTGTAATGTGACACTTTCTGTTTACAAAAATTACTTCGATTTTGCTCGACATACCGCAGCACTCGCTCTTCAAACCTTGGTGCAATGTGAACTACACCTCCTCCCCGTTGGTCGTTTTGGCCCGTTCGTGGTAGGAACAATAGTCCATGTACCATTTTCTTTAAGAGAATTCATTTCGTCCTCCATGGCATCACGCCATTCTTTATGATTCTTTTCCTACTATGGGCTGATTATTTGCCACGCGATCAATGGCCCGTAAAATTGACATACGGCTAGTTGGGTGTGGTGGAGGATATCTTTGTCGATAGCGTCGTAACGTCTCGGCGGCATTATAATTACACTCCCCGTATAACATAAGCAAATTTAGGTAATCGGGGGTCCCAAGGGCATTTTGAAAATAGGTTTTATCACGTAATTTGCAATTTATTTACGTCACTGTTTTATCACGGGTAAGACTGAGTAGAAATTAATATTTTTCCCAAACAAAATAATACAATTGTGCAAACTACCCACTTACAAAAATCAAACTTAACCATAGAGAAATTGAGACTAAGGGCAGTTACAATAAATAGGTTCATAAAGCCCATAATACACCGCCAGAAGAGCATACTAGGCGGGGTGGAGGTGCGTGGAAGCTAGAAAATGCAGTTGGTTAACCGATTTGTATGGAAATACCTAAGAAATAAACCGATTGCATACCCTATCTGTAAAGCGGGCCGGGAGGCAACCGCCATATTCTAGCGGGTGGGTAGTATGCATGTAGTGTATGTACAAACATGTTGTTATTCTTGATAGAAGTATGCTATTAAGGCGGTAGGTATAGGATGGGCTTTATGAACCTAATGTGTTGTTAATGTATGTTAAGTAGGATCCATCAGACAGACCCATCTGGCAGGGTGATACTGGCTGTCAGATGATGAAGTAAAGGAACGATCGAATTTGGTTTGATAGTTTAAATACTTTTCTTATGAAAGATTAGTTGACGTAGGTATGATTTAGTAGGAAATACGACTAACTTGGCAAAAGTAACATGTTTATTTGAATTATAAAAATAAAGGCTTCAGAAGATATTATTTTCAATTCTACGATTCTGCATGTATAACTGCCCTTAGTCTTAATTTATCTATGGTTAGTTAGATAATTGTAAGTGGGTAGTTCACACAATTGTAATATTGACTGGGAAATATTATGGGGTAGAAATGTTGTTTTGGTCAATGTCACTGACCTTTGTGTTATTGTTAAATGTTATTGAACCTAATGAGGGTTGTCACTTGCAGTATTTTGCATCAAAAGTTAACTGCCTATAACTTAAAAACGCTTACGAATATGAGCCTAGTTTCTTTAGAGGAAATACAGTACTAAATCTAAACAATCCCCCTTTTGCGGAAAGGATCGTCGTGCCGTTCCACCCTGTATGTAGGCAAAAATTAACATAACTGGATGTAGGTACAATCCACAATTAATTTTATGATATTATAGGCTCTACATTAATATTAGGGATAAATATATATACAACACAGTAAACTAAAGTTAATTGAAAAAAACCGCGTAATAGCATTCAAAATTGGATGCATTAAGATTTGGACATAGCTATTTGAACACATTTTAGTTTGGCCTTCTTTTCTAAGAAATCGTGAGCTGTGTCGAAGTTTTTTGGTTTTAGACACACTGCAGTCTATATTAACATCAAATGCCTTCAAAATTAGCCATGAAAAATTATTCATATTCTACAAGGGTGGAAAAGCAACACCCTGTATTATTGTAAAAACTATCATTCTTAAACTCACAGAGAGGCCAGCATTCGCACTTTAACCTCTTTATCAGGTCAAGACGACCAAGATCAAGATGTCTGTACAACTTATGCATATGCATGCAAAATTACAAACTACGAGTATAATTTCACAGGTACACGCTGATATATAAAAGTATACACTGAATTTAAATCGAACCTGATGTTTGACAAGCGAGGTCTATAAGAATTGGTTCGCAGAATTATCAAAAACTAATAGTTCCTACATGTCTCCCGCCCCTATTATTCAACGCGTTCGCTATAAAAAGTGTCGACAGCGCCGAAACAGCATTCAGTAGCCTTCGCGCAGTCTACAGAAGTGCACGATGAGAGTACTGGTCAGTTGAGCAATAGTTTAACGTTCCCACGTGGTGTTCTTTGTTGTGAAGTGACGTCATCAAGGATTGCTTCGATGTCGAGGTTAAAACGGTTTGTGGTTTGTTACAGATTGTCGCCGCCGTCCTCGCCTGCGCCGCCGCAGCGCCCTCGGGCCTGCTGGCTGGTCCCTACGGCCATGGCCTGATCGGCCATGGAGCCCCCTTGGCTTACGGCCACGCCGGCTTGGCTGTAGCGCACGCCGCGCCCTTGGCTGTGGCCCACCACGCCGTCCCCACCATCCCCCACGGTGACATCCAGGGTGCCGCCATCGACGCCCATGTTGAGGCCTCTGACCATGTCCGCGCCGCCCACGACGCCCACCGTGAGCTCCACGACCAAGCCGCTGAACTGCACGGACAGGCTATCAACGCTGCTGAGGACCACTCGTGGCAGGCCATCGATGCCGTGAAGACCCACGAGGCTCAAATCGATGGTGCCACCGCTGGTGTTGCACCCATCCTGGCTAAGCAGCTGGCCGGTCACGCTGGAGTGTACGCTCACGCCGCCCCCATCGCGCACGGCGCATACGCCGCCCCCATCGGTCACGCCGCGTACGCCGCGCCCGTGCTCGCTCACGCCGGCAGCCACTCCGTGTCCTCCCAGTCCCTGCACCAGACCCACCCCGCTCCCCTCGTGCACGCGGCACCCCTGATCGCGCACGCCGCCCCCGTAACCTACGCCGCGCACTCCGGCTATGCTCACGCTGGACTCGCTCACGCCGGCTATGCTCACGCTGGACTCGCTCACGCCGGTTACGGTCACGCTGGTTACGGTCACGCCGGTCTTGCCCATGGACTATCCCACTGGTAGACAATTAAACAAAAAAGTGCCAAATATTTTCTAATACTCAAATGTTTCGAATTTAAATTATAAAACAAAATCGACAGAAGAGGCGAGGAAGTGTAAATAAAGAAAATAGGAAAATTACTGCTCTGTTTGTTTTACTACACCAAATGTGATTGTTTTAGTAAAAGGTACCACATTGTCAGTTGCCGCTAACGCGCTAATGCCATAAATGTTAATTAAGATATGACCTTATCAACAAGCGACAAAGTGGCCCCTTTTGCTAGGAACAAGCACAAATTGGTATAGATATTAATTTATATTTAGATTCCCAGAAACAAAATACGTACGCAGGGTGGCGTTATTAATGTTATTTTCTCAAACATGCTCGAAAATGTATGCGTTAATGTCACGTAATAAAGACATAAAAGTTTCTTGTTTATGGCTCCCTACAATACTTCTTGTCTTAGGCCATGAACTAATTAGTATGTCGTAAGTAGGAACAAAACATTATAGTCTGCTGCTCTAACTTTTTAAAATTTGCTTACTAGAATAACATTAAACTGACAAAGGAAAATTCACATACAGCCAACCACCACTAGACTTACTTGCGACATAAGAAAAACAAGATCTAGAATATAGCATTTATTTTTAATATTTGCTCCTATTGTTTGAGAAACGTAATATAATCCTCGGCCAGAACAGGGATTGCAGGACTGGTTTTATCCTATCGTACTCGTCCAGCAATCCCTTTCTTCAAACTTCACGGCGTTTGCAGCAATGTACCATTTTTTTATGTTATCCCTATTACGTAAGCCCCCCCCCCCCCCCTCCTCCCTGCTAAAAGTAAACCCTCATTTAAATGTCTTATTCTGAGATCCGCAATATCCTTGCTATAAGTGTGGCAAATACTTCGTAATTTTTATTAAATTTCTATCCAACTAAAGATATTTTGATATGCTTCATCTTAGAAATTAGGTGTATCTATCTTAACCTCATTTGTTATTTTTGTCACAGCCTTGAAACACGTGTGCTAAGTCTTGCTTGATCATCAATCCTACTAATATTATAAATGCGAAAATTTGTAACTCTAAAAACTACTGAATGGATTTTAGTGAAACTTTACAATAATATAGCTTATACATCAGAATAACACATAGGCTACAATTTATTCAGATATTGCGCAGACGAAGTCGCGGGTACCAGCTAGTATGTTATAAATTGCCTACAATGGGGCTTCATCGTGTAAAACGTTGAAAAATATGTTATTGGAAATACGTGTTATTTTACTTAAATCACACAGATAGATCTTACAATTAACATAAAATGCGTAATACTGTGTATTGCTAACTTGATCTCTAGGAATATGACCTATCCATTGAAATTCTCACATTTTTAAAAGACGAAGTCAACCCTTTTTCAGCCGATTTTCCTACATAATTATTTTTAGTACCTATCTACAATCCTGCAATGTTTTGATTAGATTTTTTCAAATTCTGGAGTGTACCTAATGGTAAATATGTTTCATCTGTTCACAAACAAACATAAACAAATATTAAAATAGTTAGTTTACATTAGATTTAATGTGAGTACCTATCGATCATTCAAAATTTACATTAAATCGTGCAAATTAGCCTAAATTTTTGAACTTAAAAGGAATATAATCAACCTATGTCATCATTATTATCATTTGTCCTTCATAAGTCCACAACGTTCTACAGGTACCTCTAAACAATTGAATAAGCATAATTTTTAAGAAAAAAAAACCGACTTCATTTGGTTCCCGGTAAAAGTGAAATTAAGAATTTGTTTGAGTTAGCCAGTTTACTTCACAAATATCCAATACACCGCACGTGTACGATTGAAAATTGAGGAGCTTTCTTAATGTCCTAGGGCTTCCATCATTACATTTGAAGTATAATCAAACGGAACTCCCTTGTAGACCTTTAAACAAACAAAATAACAATGTGTTAAATTGGATGACAGACTGTAAATTAACGAGCATATTCATTATGCCATCCCTGATTATCAACATCAGGTCCACTCCAGCAAAATGATGGCCACAGTAAGAAAATGCCTAAGCTAATTATGAACACCCTCTAATCACAATTAACCTGCCGTTCAAATTTGAAGAGTTCTCTGAATTCTTCTAGAACTCCATCATCAGAATATAAATCAAATCAAAAAGATGAATGTCACAACTAGGATAATAAGTAGAGCTAGGTTTATTAACCAGTTCCACTTTTCGATCCCTGGTCTTCATCATCAGATCAAGTTCATCAAAATTTTGGCTCCGCCAAAACACTGTTTTAGTTACTTAAGGAAACCCTCAAATCAGAATGCATGTGCCGTTAAAATTTGAGGAGTTCTCTCAATCCCTCATGAAGCCCATCATCAAAATAGAACTATAATCAAATAGGACTATCTTGAAGGTATTTCTTTACAAAGAAAAGATGAATGTCTCAAATCGGATGATAGAGCTGGGAATTAACAAGCAGTTCCACTTTGCCATCCCTGGTCTTCATCATCAGGTCCACTCCACCAAATTGATGATGTTCGTAAAGAAATGCTCGAGTGTCTTAAGAAACTACCCAAATCATCATGCATGTGCCTTTCAAATTTGAGGAGTTCCCTCAGTTCCTCATGGATCCCATCATCAGAAATTGATTTTGAAAAAAACGGAACAAATCTGGAACCATCTATTTTCAGAAAAAAATTTTTTTTTAATCGGACGATAGTCCTGGGAATTACCAAGCAGTTCCACTTTGACATCCCTGGTCTTCATCATCAGGTCCACTCCACCAAATTGATGATGTTCGTAAAGAAATGCTCGAGTGTCTTAAGAAACTACCCAAATCATCATGCATGTGCCTTTCAAATTTGAGGAGTTCCCTCAGTTCCTCATGGATCCCATCATCAGAAATTGATTTTGAAAAAACGGGACAATCCTGAAACCATCTTTATACAGACAAAAAAATATTTTTTAAAATCGGATCATAGTCCTGAGAATTACGAAGCAGTTCCACTTTGCCATCCCTGGTCTTCATCATCAGGTCCACTCCACCAAATTGATGATTTTCGTAAAGAAATGCTCGAGTTTCTTAAGAAATCACCCAAATCAGCATGCATGTGCCTTTCAAATTTGAGGAGTTCCCTCAGTTCCTCATGGATCCCATCATCAGAAATGGATTTTGAAAAAAACGGGACCAACCAGGAACCGTCTACTTTTAGAAAACAAAAAAAAAATTCAAATCGGTTCAGTAATGACGGAGTTATGAGTGAACATCCATTAAAAAAAAAAATTAAAAAAAAAATTCAGTCGAATTGAGAACCTCCTCCTTTTGAAATATTGAAGTCGGTTGAAAAGTACATAGGCAATGGTGTCTGTGTGCCACCACTATACAAAGAACCAGCTAAGTGCAAGTCGAACCCTCGCCCTCGAGGAACAGAAAAAACTGACAACTATGTTTTTGGACTAGTGACAATTATATATTTTTACTCGATAAAAAATTGTGCCCTTTACAATATTCTAGTACTAAACAAAGAAATAAAAATTTATTCGCAGAAAAGGGTAAATTACTGAGTAAAAAAAAATACTTGTCACTTCATAATACAGTCAACAACACAGCTGTGGATACAGCCAAAGTGCCAAAAATATGTATACACGACCTTAATTCTCTGGCAATAAAGTTCTGTATACATGGTTTTGGCACTTTGGCTGTATTTACAGCTGTGTTGTTGACTGTACAATAAAGCTGTTAAAGGGAAGTAGACATTTTTCTCCGTGAGGTTTTTACTGTAATCAAAGAGTGGGTAAATTCAACGGCAAAGTGAATTTTTGATGTCGGAATTTAAAATATCTGTTTATGGCGCAATGTTCTTTGACTATATGTATATAGATGTTACTGAACCCGATATTTTTTATTTATTAAACTTCTTATAATTTAGTATGACTTGGATTTTTAAAATACAAGTACAGATACATGCCAAAGCTGGACTAATTTAGTGTCACATGATGTATAGGGGGAATTTGGACGAACAAAAAGAGATTTTATTTTACTTTTTAATTACCTACATAAAAACCAAAGTTTCAAAAAATCCACAAAAATAATTATCTCAAAATATATTTTTGGGCAGAAAAATATATCTTCCATTATATGAGTAAAACACATCAGTAGGTACTGTTATTATTCTTTATATTTTAGTCACTATCACTAACCATGCAAATTTTATATTTCATCAGATGTTATTTAAAGTTACTTATTGTCTTTTTTTGGGACAATCTCACAGATCGACGTAGTCACGAACTAAGCAAAGCTTGTACTATGGATACTAGGCGACGATATAAATACTTATATAGATACCTATATAACGTCCATAAATCAGGAGGAGGAATTCGTGATAAACAAATAAATGCCCTAACCAGGATTCAAACCCGGGACCTCCTGCTTCATAGGCAGGGTCACTACCAACTAGGCTAGGAGGCCGTTCAAATTCATTTAATAAGTAGGTGTCTATTTTAAGTGCCGTGTCCATGCCACTGTGATGTGATGTGAAGAAAAAACAATTAAATATAACCTAACTTATATTATACACCACTTATTTAATCTTTAACGATTTTCAAATAATATAAATTTAATAAAACGGAGCTTAATCGGGTAAAGCTTTGGAAGTCGCTTCTCCTCTTTCTCACTGTTATTTAGGAAAAAACAATAAAGTAAAAAAAGCTAAAAGCTAATTTAAAAAAGTTTTGGCTTTCGGACGAAATATAAGTTTGTTTGATGTATGCGGTTTTGTAGATTTTGTATGTATTATATATTTTAGATTGTATATGTAGGTATTAGTAGGTAGTATTTGTATGTATGAATTTTATGTATTATAGTTAGTATGTAGTTTATATCATGCAGGTTTTAGGTTTATCTATCTTAGCCATAAGAGTTTACTGGTTTCCTTCTTTTTTTTGCCTTTTTGTATTATATGTATGTATATCTACCACCTCCAATTTTCCGTTAATTGCTCTAAGGTTCACTGGAAGAGATCCCTTAAAGGGATAAGTTCGCCTTTGTGTTATTTTTATTGTTTTGCTTTTCTCTGTTTTGTACAATAAAGTGTTATACTACTACTACTAGTATACATAACTTATATTAAACTCGCAAATTAATTAAGCTTCATTTATTTGTTTTTATCTGTGTCGTTTATATGTGTAACACCTAGTTTGTAGAATAGTTTAGAATAATAACGATAATTTAATTTAATTCACAAGCCAGACTACTCTATTCATAAAAAGAGCTCTAAGGACAAATTTATTTTAAAAATCACTATAATATGAAACGAAATTTTAACAGAAAATCTTAATACTATATTGAAGATAGTTCGATTGGAAATAATTTGTGTGACTTATTGGCTAAGTTATTTTACAAGATTTTATTTTACTTGCAACATATGTGTGTTTGTTAGGGTCAAATCTTGCAAGCTGAATTTGACTAACTTCCCGTTATTCGGATAAGCTAAAACTTCACGTGCTTATGTAGGTTGGATGACGATACAATATTACAGAATCAAAGTACAGTCAGCGATAAATTTTGTCAAAAAACTTATTTAAAATTGTCATCTACTTCGGAAAGTCATATTTGTAGGCCGATGCATGGAGAAAAATGGGATTGTTTTTAGTAAAGCACCACTGTATGGTGTTGCCAATTTAGTCACGGATATTTTTACCGCTGATAGTACTCGGTTCTCGGACTACATTTAGGTATGAAACATCATAAGTTTTGTTATGTTTTTTTGGAGAAAACTAGGAAACAAATTTGCAACGTTAAAACACCCTGTTAGTGTGATTATTAAATGAGTACTCATTGAACATATTTTAGTACCTCTTTTATCTAACACCTAACTGGCCACTTAACATCAAATCAAATACTCGATTGTCAACGTCATGCTAAACATCTTGTTAGTTAAATTTGCACATGATGATTATTTTCAGACGGAATTATAATTATTATTTTTGTTCGGTAAATGAAAACAAAAAAATTATATACAAACGTTCCTTAATTATAGTTTAAAGTTAATTGTTTTAATACCATGTATTATCTATATTATTATTACTATTCTTGTTTTTTGACTGTAAATATTGAAATTAGGTTAATATAGTTATAGTTAAGATCTAGTCTTAAGTTTTCTCTGCTGTGCCTTAACAGGGTATCATGTGACATTTGTTATTAAAATTATATTGTATGTGTGACATGATAGCATGAATAAATGAAATGAGATTCCTTTAGATATGAACCTTATCGACATCAACAAGCGACAAAGTGGTACTTTTTACTTATAACAAGGATAACTCTTGTTTCTAATAACCTAGTTGACCACCACTGTATTCTTTAGCTTAGGTTCTCGATTCAGCTTTGCTTTTGTGCTGAGGTTTTTTGTATGTTTTACTTAAGACCATTATAAATCGATTATGCTGACCCGTCTTTTTTGCTAAGGAGTCAGTACTCTGATGTGGTTCAGTTGATATTTTCTCTTATCTAATGATAAGAGCCATAAGGAGGAATCAATTTGGAACGACAAGTGTATGGTAATTTTGAAGTATTTCATGAAAAAAGGCTTTTTCTATTAAAAATTCAGCTGTTTCGTTCTTTAAAACGAATTACTAACAACCGCGAAATTACAAGATATACACTATTTAACAAGCGTAAGGGCATAAAAGTAACACAGATTACCTCAACAGTTGTCTACATTCGCACATTAACTTTAACTTATGCATAAACTTGCAAAACATCAAACTACATGTGACTTAAATTATAAAAGTACATATAAAATTAGAACCTACTGTTTGACAAGCAAGGTCTATAAAAATTGGTCGGCAGAATTGTCAAAACAGATATTTCCTACATTTCTCCCGCCCCTATCAACGCGCGCGTTCGCTATAAAAAGTGGCGACAGCGCCGAAACAGCATTCAGTAGCCTTCGCGCAGTCTACAGAAGTGCACGATGAGAGTACTGGTCAGTTGAGCAATAGTTTAACGTTCCCACGTGGTGTTCTTTGTTGTGAAGTGACGTCAAGGATTGCTTCAATGTCGAGGTTAAAACGGTTTGTGGTTTTTTACAGATTGTCGCCGCCGTCCTCGCCTGCGCCGCCGCAGCGCCCTCGGGCCTGTTGGCTGGTCCCTACGGCCATGGCCTGATCGGCCATGGAGCCCCCTTGGCTTACGGCCACGCCGGCTTGGCTGTAGCGCACGCCGCGCCTTTGGCTGTGGCCCACCACGCCGTCCCCACCATCCCCCACGGTGACATCCAGGGTGCCGCCATCGACGCCCATGTTGAGGCCTCTGACCACGTCCGCGCCGCCCACGACGCCCACCGTGAGCTCCACGACCAAGCCGCTGAACTGCACGGACAGGCTATCAACGCTGCTGAGGACCACTCGTGGCAGGCCATCGATGCCGTGAAGACACACGAGGCTCAAATTGATGGTGCCACCGCTGGTGTTGCGCCCATCCTGGCTAAGCAGCTGGCCGGTCACGCTGGAGTGTACGCTCACGCCGCCCCCATCGCGCACGGCGCATACGCCGCCCCCATCGGTCACGCCGCGTACGCCGCGCCCGTGCTCGCTCACGCCGGCAGCCACTCCGTGTCCTCCCAATCCCTGCACCAGACCCACCCCGCTCCCCTCGTGCACGCCGCACCCCTGATCACGCACGCCGCCCCCGTAACCTACGCCGCCCACGCCGGCTATGCTCACGCTGGACTCGCCCACGCCGGCTATGCTCACGCTGGACTCGCTCACGCCGGTTACAGTCACGCCGGTCTTGCCCATGGACTATCCCACTGGTAGACAATTAAACAAAAAAGTGCCAAATATTTTCTAATACTCAAATGTTTCGAATTTAAATTATAAAACAAAGTCGACAGAAGAGGCGAGGAAGTGTAAATAAAGAAAATAGGAAAATTACTGCTCTCTTTTTTTTACCACACCAAAATGTTCAATGACATTAGTTCATTAACAACCAGTAAGCTATACTTGAGAAAAATACATAAAATTCTATCACGTTCTAGATAATCAAGTGGAAACACGCAAGCAAACATAAATGCTTTAACAAACGATTAGCTCCAACCAGAGTTAGCCACTAAACCATATGAAAGAAGAACTTAACTCCGAGTTAGTTGGATAACTCCGGTTGGTCCTTATTGTTATGAATAAAATTTTGGATCACTCACGTATTTTTAATCACAATGCGCAACATGTTTCGGAGTGGTCTTATGACTCTTAGGTCCCTATTCTCAAGCGTCGAGCACAGCTCTCCTGAACATGTCACGGATGGAGAATATACATACGCGAGTGTTATCCGTAATTATTAATATATTTGTATGTTTTACAATACTAAATATGTTTATCATAAATATTGGTCCAAGATTTATAAATAATTTCTTTATCTGTTTAATTTGGAAAATTTAATAAGGAAAAATGGAAAATCATGACATCGGGCGCGGTTCGAGTCCCGCCCGAGGTTTTAATTTTTTCCAGTTTTTCTTTTCTACTGCGAAATTAACTCTTATCGTTGTCTAGTGCCCAGAAAACAAGACTAGGGAGGGGGCTATGTCATGAAATTCAAGTAAAACTGTCTTATATATTAATACAAGGTGAACCAAAAATACTGGAGATCCATCTATAATCCTCGAAGGAATCGAAGGGAGCCTAGCCATCGTCCCCTCAATCGGAAGCACGATTGAAAGCCCAGTAAACTTTATATGTCACGGCGCGGGTGTAGCAACATCTGCAGCGTGAGAACGGTGCCTCGTCACGAGCGGCAAAGATCATGCAGGCGGCTGCTTGCAGTCGGGCGACTGGTGCGACAATCGCATAGTCGCAAAACGCAAAAAGATAAAAAAATCGTTGAACTACTTTATTTTAATCATAGATGAACAAACCATCAATCAAGCCCGTTTAATTTATCTTATTTTTGTTTGCTAATATTTATACAAATCTGTTTTATTTTAACTATTTTTAATAACGTCTAAATAAATAACGTCTGCGAACGAACGATATCAAATTTCTCAGGAGGAAAGGAAAAGCGGAAAAATTCATGATCTCGGGCGGGAATCGAACCCGCGACTCTGAGATACCAGCTCATCGCTTTCCCAACTGAGCTACCGAGACCACGAGAGCTGGTATCCCAGTCGCGGGTTCGAGTACCGCCCGAGGTCATAATTTTTTCCACTTTTCCTTTATTTCTGTTTTATTTTGTTTTATTCTCAAGGCGTTAGTGTGTATTCGGATATTTTTGAGTATCTTGGTACCTAATATGTATCTGGGGGCGGGTGTAGCAATAATAATCAACTCAAACTACAAATAACGAATAAACTGTTTGTATACCAAAATAGGCTTTCTGTTAGGTAGCTGTTTGAGCTGTTTCTGTCTTGCTTTCTATCCAAAACTTTTATGTTTATGAGAATCAGTATGCAGGACACAACAATAGTATTCCGTTTTCGCATTTAAATTTTCACATTATTTCATCATTCCATTCACTGCACAATTTTTTTTTATGTCAACAGTTTTGTGGTTGACACCTACCTATCTTGTCATTTTGCTAACCAAATTCAATCGCATATAACAAACGCAAGTGTACACCGAGCCTAACCGGTCATGCAATGCTCAAATCCAAATGGCTGTCTCACTTCATTGTTTCACCAACAATCAAAATCAGACCCTAAACTAAACGGCGTAAGACTCTCTTTTGAATATCAAATTTGTGATTAAGCTGGTGTTAGCGTGGATGTAATTGCAGTGTTGATATTAAAATTTAAATGAACGAAAAGCCAAATAATTACTGCTTTTTATCAATCAATTCTCAATACAAACTTAGGTAATTACAGTTAGGCATTTGAATGTTAAGTGGTTGGTATTTGAGATGTCAAAAAAAAACAGGCCAAAGCCGAGTCAGACTCGCGCACCGAGGATTCCGTATACACTTTATATTGCAACTACACGTAGAAGAAAATATTTCACGACAGCCACATCGACAGATTGGGGCAGTCGTTCGTACGGCATGGAGTTAGTATGCGAGTTTGTTTTTCCTTGATATTTTTTATGACGTAAACCAATTTTTTTCTTTAGTTATAAGACAGTACTTTTAGCATAATATTACATACATTTTAAGAAAATAAACCCAACCTAATTTACTTACACTAAAATTTTTTTTCCGAAAAGTTTTTTTTTTAATTTCAAATTAAGTTAATGAAGTTAGGGTAAATGTTATATTTTCCTGTAATGTTTATAATAAACTCCGGAGATAAAGAGCGGGGAATGGTATTCTTTTTATACATTTTCGCTTGTAAATCAAAAATTTTTCATTGTAAGAAAATTATTTTTAGAATCTGAAAAATCTAGCCCTTTTAAATGATACCACACATGTCTCAGTAACCAAACTTTTAATTTTTGCCACTCTTTTATCGGGTATTTATCATTGAAAATAAATTAAAATATGTAATAAATATTCTCTGAATGTGTCTGCGTTAACTTTGTTTATAACTATTCCAATAGGTATGCCATATTTCAAATGGGTAAGTAATTGTCGAGATATTTAACGATGTGACAGACAGACAGAGTGTTTATTTTATACCATTTTGATACGGAACCCTAAACACCGGCCATGTTTTTTTTTTTAACTACGACGGTGACAAACAAGCATACGGCCCGCCTGATGGTAAGCGGTCACCGTAGCCTATGGACGCCTGCAACTCCAGGGGTGTTACATGTCGGGCTCTGTGTAGGGTTTCGTAGTTTCGCGCCCATCACAATAAGCGAACGTAGAAAGGTGTTCTAGTAGAGATACTACGGTATCTAAACGCTCATCAAACTTCCGTTAACTAATTTATTGTTTGCCCTTATTTTTTTGACACTTGCGTTTGATAAAAAGAGATAAAACATATTTTAATTAATATGGGTCTGTTATGTTTTTATGAAGTGTGTATTTTTTTTTATGCTATAGGGGGCAAACGAGGAAACGAATCGCCTGATGGTAAGCGATTAACGTCGTCCATGGACACCCGCAACACCAGAGGTGTCGCAAGTGCGTTGCCGGCCTTTAAGGTGGGAGTACGCTCTTTTCTTGAAGGTTTGAAGGTCGTATCGGTCCGGAAACACCGCCGTGTATTGGCCAAACCTGGGTAATCTCATACGCCTCAAGTCGAAAAAGTAAACATTATGTTTGAGCACTAATGTACCATAAATGTGTGAGAAAAATATGACAATAGATATTTTTTTTAATAATAAACCTAGGTTTTAATTTTCTGTTGTCTTATGAAAAGTCGATTTAAGTATCTATTGTATTTTAGATTTTTTTGCAGCGGCTGTGAAGGACATTTAGATTGTTATTAAGTAATTTTAGTTTAGTATGACTATGGTGAAGCATATTAATATTAAATAGTATTTAAAACGGTGGCAAGTCGTGCACGACTTGCCTCTGTCGCGGGTGGTCGCTCCTGATGACGTTCTTCGTAAAGATCGAAACATGTCGAGCGATAATCGACTAAATTACGTGAGTGACCCGTTATAAATATTATTTAATATGGTCGAGTCGCACGAGAGTTTTAAACATATTAATATGATAAAAAATACACCACCTGCGTCGTCGCAACGGTACTCAACTCTTGATAATGGTACCCTAAGATATCCTCCATGTCTTGCGTAGTGACTAAAAATATTTGAGGGTTATCCGTGATTTATTACAACATTTTATTTTTACCTACAGAAAAAAGAGGGGCGGTTATAAGGTTCAAGCGACAGGTTGCAGCGATATTCTGCGACCTGTCGCGCGCCTTCGAGATGATTGACCACTCGCTACTACTTTCAAAACTAGCGCGGTATGGTTTTGAAGGCAATTTCTTCAACTTAATTGCCTCCTTTTTATACAATCGACAGCAAACCACGTCCGTCTTAGGCGTCAAATCAAACCTCAAACCAATAGGAACGTGCTCAGTGCCTCAAGGATCCACGATGGGTAATAATCTTTTTCTTATACTTGTAAACGACATAATGACGGCGTGTTCGGACCCTGAATATGTTATGTTTGCCGATGACACGTGCATCATAATCAGTGCAGATAATTTTAACAATTTAAAAATAAATGCTAATTCTGTAATAAAGGACATTGATAAATGGTTCACAGCTAACGGCATGCTCCTTAATATTGAAAAAACTAATATTATGCATTTTAGGTTACGGAAGACTACCATATGTCCTCTAGAAATCGTTGTCAATAATGTAAAAGTTCCACAGGTCGAGCAAACCAAGTACCTGGGTTTTACTCTGGACTCTGGACTGACGTGGACCCCCCATATAGATGCGGTCGCTGATAAGCTGGCCTCAGCGTGCTTTGCTCTTTCTAGAATAGCACCAACTCTTACACCTAAAAACCTAAAGATAGCCTATTATGGTTACTTCCATTCAATCCTAACTCAAGGAATAGAGCTATGGGCGACCGCAGCTGAATGGAACCGACTATTCAAACTTCAAAAACGAGCTGTAAGGATAATCTCAAATAAACCCTATGATTACCCAGCTCAGTCATTGTTTAGAGAACAAAAAATTCTTACATTACCAAGTGTCTATATATTAACAGCCTGCAAATACGTGAGGTCTAATTTGGAGCTATATCCAACCCGCGGCGACAACCACGGCCGCAACACGCGCGGTCAGTACCTACTGCTCGTCCCGCGGCGTCGCCTAGCTAAGACTCGAAAGTCGCTCAGTGTCTACGGTGTAAATATATATAATACACTGCCGAGCGACATCATTAACTCTAAAAGTGACGCAATATTTACAAGTAAAATTAAAAAAATACTGATTAACATGTCTTGCTACACAATAAATGAATTCCTGTCAAGGACAAATGATCGATAAGTTACTGGCTATTTATTGTATAACGTCTTAACACTAAGTAACATACCCATCTCCAAAGATGTAAAATATGTAATTTGTACCTACCTACTTACCTGGCAAACTTAGCTGTTAAATAAATGTAATGTACCTACCTACTGGTCAAATTAATTAGATCAGTCTACGAATTATTTTAATTGTAAGATTGTACCTACAAAATGACGTGTAAAATATTTTATATTTTATCAATAAAAATCTGAATCTGAATCTGAATCTGAAAGGGTAAACAAGATTTACTTACGTTTAGCTTTACTAGCATTTGTCTATTGAAATTAAACACTTTAGAACGGATTAATCGCGTTTATTAACACCATGATCCTACGTTTCGAGCCCTTTACAGCACTCGTTTTCACAGGGTTAAGATGATGACTTGATGATGATGATGGTCATCATCTTAACCCTGTGAAAACGAGTGCTGTAAAGGGCTCGAAACGTAGGATCATGGTGTTAATAAACGCGATTAATCCGTTCTAAAGTGTTTAATTTCAATAGACAAATGCTAGTAAAGCTAAACGTAAGTAAATCTTGTTTACCCTTTAACCTTATAACCGCCCCTCTTTTTTCTGTAGGTAAAAATAAAATGTTGTAATAAATCACGGATAACCCTCAAATATTTTTAGTCACTACGCAAGACATGGAGGATATCTTAGGGTTCCATTATCAAGAGTTAAGTACCGTTGCGACGACGCAGGTGGTGTATTTTTTATCATATTAATATGTTTAAAACTCTCGTGCGACTCGACCATATTAAATAATATTTATAACGGGTCACTCACGTAATTTAGTCGATTATCGCTCGACATGTTTCGATCTTTACGAAGAACGTCATCAGGAGCGACCACCCGCGACAGAGGCAAGTCGTGCACGACTTGCCACCGTTTTAAATACTATTTAATATTAATATGCTTCACCATAGTCATACTAAACTAAAATTACTTAATAACAATCTAAATGTCCTTCACAGCCGCTGCAAAAAAATCTAAAATACAATAGATACTTAAATCGACTTTTCATAAGACAACAGAAAATTAAAACCTAGGTTTATTATTAAAAAAAATATCTATTGTCATATTTTTCTCACACATTTATGGTACATTAGTGCTCAAACATAATGTTTACTTTTTCGACTTGAGGCGTATGAGATTACCCAGGTTTGGCCAATACACGGCGGTGTTTCCGGACCGATACGACCTTCAAACCTTCAAGAAAAGAGCGTACTCCCACCTTAAAGGCCGGCAACGCACTTGCGACACCTCTGGTGTTGCGGGTGTCCATGGACGACGTTAATCGCTTACCATCAGGCGATTCGTTTCCTCGTTTGCCCCCTATAGCATAAAAAAAAATACACACTTCATAAAAACATAACAGACCCATATTAATTAAAATATGTTTTATCTCTTTTTATCAAACGCAAGTGTCAAAAAAATAAGGGCAAACAATAAATTAGTTAACGGAAGTTTGATGAGCGTTTAGATACCGTAATATCTCTACTAGAACACCTTTCTACGTTCGCTTATTGTGATGGGCGCGAAACTACGAAACCCTACACAGAGCCCGACATGTAACACCCCTGGAGTTGCAGGCGTCCATAGGCTACGGTGACCGCTTACCATCAGGCGGGCCGTATGCTTGTTTGTCACCGTCGTAGTTAAAAAAAAAAACATGGCCGGTGTTTAGGGTTCCGTATCAAAATGGTATAAAATAAACACTCTGTCTGTCTGTCACATCGTTAAATATCTCGACAATTACTTACCCATTTGAAATATGGCATACCTATTGGAATAGTTATAAACAAAGTTAACGCAGACACATTCAGAGAATATTTATTACATATTTTAATTTATTTTCAATGATAAATACCCGATAAAAGAGTGGCAAAAATTAAAAGTTTGGTTACTGAGACATGTGTGGTATCATGGTGTTAATAAACGCGATTAATCCGTTCTAAAGTGTTTAATTTCAATGAATAACAATCGCGGTAACAGAAGACAATATTAGCATTTGTCTATTTTCGTGTCATATGAAATGAACGTATAATTAACTGCAATGATAATTTTGAAGCGTTAATGGCTCAGGGGTAAGGCGTGCGGCTTTCAATCCGAAGGTCGCGGGTTCAAATCCTGCCGGCGCACACCAACGAGTTTTTCGGAACTTACGTACGAAATATCATTTGATATTTTACCAATTGCTTTTCAGTGAAGGCAAACGTCGTGAGTTAACTGGACTAATCCCGATAAGGCCTAGTTTAACTCTGGGTTGGAAGGTTAGATGGCAGTTGTACAACCTAGCGCCTACGCCAAATCTTGGGATTAGTTACGAAAGCGGACCCCAGGCTCCCTGAGCCGGGGCATACGCCGGGAAAACGCTAGAAAGAAGAAGATTCCCAAAAATATTTTATCTTAAAATATTTTATCGATCGCTGATGAGTCGTGTCGATAAGACCCTGTATCATCTTGCACAATTAAATTAATGTACAAATGGCGCACTTAACGCCTTTAGGCATTCTCTACCAGTCAACCATCGGGCTAAACCGAAACTGCTGCACAGCTAAACTGTGGAACGAACTGTCGCCAGCGGCCAATACACGGCGGTGTTTCCGGACCGATACGACCTTCAAACCTTCAAGAAAAGAGCGTACTCCCACCTTAAAGGCCGGCAACGCACTTGCGACACCTCTGGTGTTGCGGGTGTCCATGGACGACGTTAATCGCTTACCATCAGGCGATTCGTTTGCTCGTTTGCCACCTATAGCATAAAAAAAACTGTTAGTTTGGTGAAGATATGATAACTAAAGACATGTCAAACTAAATTACCTAATAAAATTATACTTACACACATACAAATATAAATATACCTACATATACAAATACATATATGTATACCTAATATAAGTGTACCTAGAGCGAAACATCACGCAGACCCTTAATGACGATATTTTATCTTTCACGAATTTCACACATTATAAATTAGCAAAAACGGGGCGTGATCGAGTAAAACTTTGAAAACTAACCTCAGACGTTTCAAGAGCGACATTGCCTCCAGTACCACGGGGTAAATTTATAAAGCGGAGTACAATATTTATGAAATTATGAGACGATTTTGTCGATATATTTGCACTTAACTGTCCAGTCGCCATCAGATATATCGGAGCGTCCGAGGTATTAAAAATATCTGAACATGCACTCTAACCCCTTGACAATAGAGGCGTGTTCAGATATTTGTGAGCACATCGGACGCTCAGATATATCTGATGGCGACTGTACTATTAAAACTAGATATTAAGATAAATCAAGTCCTTGCCAGTTAGCCAGGAAGTTTCGATACGCCTTAAGAGTACATGCTCGTTATTTGGATTGCGGAAATAATATCGCCAATCAAACACGTTTACGGTTTTAAATGTAATAAAAAGCGGTTGTTTTTAATGTGTATTTATCGGTTTTCTGACCAAGCCCAAATATGATATGTGCTGGCAAATAAAACAGGCTCTGAAGTACATTTTAACATGTTTGATTTTTTTAGGCAATCACGTCGCGCAAAATGTTTATCACCAAACATATTCAATTGTGCAAATTTAGAGACACCACATTTATGCTGCCATTGGCTTATTTTTATGCTTCCTATTTGTAATTGAAAGAAAAATGGAAAGATTCCCCGCGTCGAGCAGGATTCGAACCCAAGACCTCTCTGAACACCGGTCAGAACGCTCTACCAATTGAGCTATCTACACCTGATCGATCCCGCCGAATACATCCACTATTTTTTTCATTTGGTTACACGCCTTAGGGAGACGCGTAGCGACATTTACCGAAAGTGACACTTGAACGGTCTCACAAAAGTCTGAGAACATCAAGCGTAACTAGTAGGTGAATATAACTCAACACTGCATAGTACATATACATAATACAAAGTCGCTTCCCGCTGTCTGTATGTATGTATGCTTAAATCTTTAAAAGTACGTAACGGATTTTAATGCGGTTTTTGTTAATAGACACAGTGCTTCAAGAAGAAGGTTTACGAGTATATGTGTAATAATAACCCGTGCGGGGCGGGTGGCTAGTTATTAAAAAACCCCTTTGATTACTCACGTAAAGTAAAGTAAAGATACGATTCGCAAGCTTATAGGATAAGCTTTTATCGCGTGTAAGGTTCGTATCGTTCTCTTTAAATGACATAATACGACCAATATATACTCGTAAGAAGCTCTTTGGTGCCAATGACTTGATCTGCATCTCTAAGGTTTTTTTTTTAATGTATGTTACCTCAGAACTCAGTCATTAGTCATACTCATTACTGATCCGGTTTGAATTTTTTTTTGTTTTCTGAAAGTAGATGGTTCCAGGTTGGTCCCGTTTTTTCCAAAATCCATTTCTGATGATGGGATCCATGAGGAACTGAGGGAACTCCTCAAATTTGAAAGGCACATGCATAGTAATTTGGGTATTTTCTTGAGAAACTAAAAAACTAAAAATAAAATAAATAAAAACAAACGAATATACATATAACCACCACCGCCGAATTATTTATGTCGATATTTTCGATTAATAAAAACGAGCTTTATTTCATGTCTTAACCTCGTTTTTTTAAGATTAGAAAAATAACGGTCGATTTTGCCTACGTTTCATCAATTATATCAGTCAAATTTAGAAAATATTAAAATAAGATAACTTATTAGTGTTATGGTAAAAATAACAAGCAAGTATGCCAGCTTTTAAATTGTTTCCCTAAATATCGCACAACAACAATCGCACAATTTTTGTAGTTTAAATGAAAATGAGGTATAACTGAACGTTATTTATCAAAAAAGATCCATACTCAAAAACAATGGCATTGAAAACGATGATTTTTGTTTTTGACAGAAAGTTCAAATTTGGATTTAATTCCTAATAGATATAATCCAATGTTTCCCGTAGTAACATTAAGAAAACATGACCACACAAAAAAGTTTTCGCGATAAATTAAAACATAAATATAATACATTTTCAAAACGCCTATTCCATTCACACACGACAAATGTATCAATAACAATACAACTTCACCGACTGACCATCACGACTTGCGGCGCAAAATCTGTCAAAATGCCCGCTTCCTGGCACCCTTCCCGCCCTTGAGCCGCTTACTTTTTTAACCGGCGCCGGCGCCGTATAAATACGCTACGCGGCGAAATGAGAGCAATCAGTAGCCCTCGAGCAGTCTAACAGAAGTGCACGATGAGATTTCTGGTCAGTTCAATATTCAGTGCTAAGTGAAGTGAACGTGTTGAACCTGCTAAAGGATTTGCGCGGTGTTAAGTGTCTGGATTGGAATTAATGATTGTTTGTTTGTCACAGATTGTTGCCGCCGTCCTCGCCTGCGCCAACGCAGTGCCCTCGGGCCTGCTGGCTGCCCCCTACGGCCATGGCCTGATCGGTCACGGTCACGGTCTGGCTGTGGCCCATGCCGCTCCCCTGGCCGTCGCCCACGCCGCGCCTTTGGCTCTGGCTCACCACGCCGTTCCCACCATCTCCCCCGGAGACATCCAGGGCGCCGCCATCGACGCTCATGTTGAGGCTTCCGACCACGTGCGTGCTGCCGTTGACGCCACCCGCGAACTGCATGACCAGGCTTCCGAGCTCCAAGGACAGGCCATCAACGCCGCTGAGGACCACTCATGGCAGGCGGTTGATGCCGTGAAGACCCACGAAGCTCAGATCGATGGTGCTACCGCTGGTGTTGCGCCCATCCTCGCTAAGCAGCTGGCTGGTCACGCCGGAGTGTACGCGCACGCCGCGCCTATCGCTCACGCCGGGTACGCCGCCCCCATCGCTCACGCCGGGTACGCCGCCCCCATCGCTCACGCCGGGTACGGCGCCCCCCTCGCACACGCCGCGTACGCCGCCCCCCTCGCACACGCCGCGTACGCCGCCCCCCTCGCTCACGCCGGCAGCCACTCCGTGTCATCCTCCTCCCTGCACCAGACCCACCCCGCTCCCCTGATCCACGCCCCCGTCGCGTACGCCGCGCACGCCGGCTACGGCCACGCCGGACTCGCCCACGGACTAGCGCACTGGTAAACTGTGATAGTATATTTAATACCAAAAAATATCTAATACTCAATTGTTTGGAAATGTAAATTAATTTAAAAAAAAACAGGCAATAGAGGCGAGGATGTGTGAATAAACGAAATAGTATTTTATGTGTCTGAAGTTTTACTAACCCAGTATCAAGAGATATAACATCTTTTTCCCTTTCATTTGTACATATACATAGTTCACCCTCTGGAAGATCAGATGGCATTCGCTTTCCTACAACTAACGCCTACGCCAAATTTTGGGATTAGTTGCCAAAGCGAACCCCAGGCTCCCTGAGCCGTGCCCCAAGCCAAGAAAACGCTAGAAAGAAGAAGATTCCCAAAAATATCTTATCCTAAAACATAACAGTCAATAAAGACTCCGTAAGTAATAGAACATGCTAGTGCATATCAGCAAAAAGTCACTTGCCAATAACAAAGAAACGTGTATTTATGTTACCTATTGGTTCCGTTCCGCAAATAGACACCCACTTTCAAGCTCGACAAAAAACCAGTCGAGACATATTCAGCCAAATAATTAATTTACCACGCAAAGCGGAAATAAAAATGGCGGACCTTGAACGTGAATTCCTTTGGAAAAAAATGGAGCACGGATTCGGTGTAACCATTTAAAAAAACCTTCATACGTCTAAAAGCCCGGAAGCATACCTTCGCAATTTCGTTAAATTAAATTATTTACAATGTCAATGTATTTCAATTATAATGAATACGTTGTATTACGACATGGTAATTAAAAGTAGGTAACCAGAAGCGACGGCATTGGCCGAAAGAACACGATATTTTCAAGTACACAAAGCGGTATTCAGACAAAATAAATCTAATACTGCTTGTTGGGAAATAAATTATACCTAGGCACTAATCTCGTGGTTAAAACAAAATGTAATAATGTCATTCCAAATAGTAGACAAAAGTCGTATAAAAGCATAGACAATAATAAACACATAAAAAGATTGTGCATTCAATACTCCTTCAATACTTATTGAATAAAAATGTGAAATCATTAACGGCCTGCTGGCATTTTACGGCATCCTGACCTAACTAGTTGGTAGTGAACCTGCCTACGAAGCAGGAGGTTCCGGGTTCGAATCCTGGTTAGGGCATTTATTTGCTTATTTATCACGAATACTTGCTCTCGAGTTATGGATGTTTTAAAAATATATTTCACGGTCGTTCTCGGCGAAGCTTCTTTTTCGCAGAAAAACAATAATCTAGCAAAATACTTTTTGCAAAGAATAATTCATTATTCTTTGAAAAAAGCATTATTCAGCTACTAAATGTAGCTCTAATCAAAATATGCATGATTAGGGATTAAAGATAACATGCCTACTCACAGAAATATTCCCTGGAATAAAAATAAGATATAATTAAATTAAATAACCACATACAAACTTGTTAATTCTCCGTGATCTATAGATCATCAATCATTATTGCACGGCGCTGTAAATGATAAGTTTTTTGCCACTTTCAAGTACGATATTATACCAAAATAGTTATTTAACTAGTAGTGGCAACGTTATAATTTATACGAAGGATAGTAATTAGGAAACTCGTTAAATATGCGTCAAGAAATATATTTAGTTAGGCTTAGTATGGTCAGTATGAATAGGTAATACGGAGTTGCAATCCGTACCGCGCTACATTTAGTTTAGCCTTGGGTGTATCCTGTTAGTTTCAGCTATAGCTCGATGCATATGTATGGCCCTTTGGCAAGCGACGACGACAGCCTAAACTTATCAAATGTTTCGTCAGTATAGTAGTGACCCTGCCGGAGAGAACGAAGCGAGGGTCCGAGTTTGAATCCCAGTAAAGGCATCTAAGGAATTATCGGAAAAAAATGCACTCCCCTAGCATTCATGTTTCCCATCAGGAAACTATTGAAAAGCACTGTATTAGAGTATGGTCAGGGTTTCTAAAATTCTGTTCACAAACAGGAAATTGTGGTTACTAATTAAAACAAGGAAAATAATTAATTAGTAGGTATACATTTATTCTAAATGAATTATACTTTTCCTTGTCACAGTCAAGTTTTCTGCGTCATGAAAATCAATGTATGCTGATTGCTGAATGAGTGTTGTTATTCCTATTTTATATTTGAATGATATGTTATAATTAAAATATGTAACAATGTGGGACATAAAGAGTAGTGATCCGTTAAAGTTCTTGTATTCTGTATGGCAAAAAAAGAATTTGGCGCGAACTTCACCAAAGATCACCAAGAGGGAGGAGGGTCAAAAAACAGAAGAATAAACCTCGCGTGATTTATGCGCAACCTCCAACACCGATTTACACAATTTTTTAAATGTAAGTTTTAAAAAAAACTTTTTTGTTAATACAAGTTTATCTTGCACGATTTTTTTTGAATACTATGACGATGACAAACAAGCATACGGCCCGCCTGATGGTAAGCGGTCACCGTAGCCTATGGACGCCTGCAACTCCAGGGTGTTACATGCGCGTTGCCGACCCTTTAAAAAAAAGGAAGATTCGCTGTGCTGACAGCTAAACGGGCCAAGGGCTTTGCTCCGTGGGTCCCCAGCTGTCAACACAGTGAATCCTCTTGAGCTCTGATTTATCTGCCTTATGGAGTCTACGACTTAAGTGGCTAAGCTAATAACGCCTCCGGCTACTTACAACTCATGGTAAGCACACTGTTGTCCCTTGAGTCGTCAGCACCCCTAACCCCTCCTAAATGGGTCGGCAACATGCATGTGATACCCCTGGACTTGCAGGCTTGTATAGGCTACGCTGAACGCTTTCCATCAGGCAGCCTTATGCTTCTTTGGCAACGTGGTATTAAAAAGCCAACCGAAATTCCCACTATTCCTATTCATTCCATCGCGTAAAACGATAACGTAAATTTAAATTACATGCTCTAAATCCCTCCAAACTTAAAGTCCCGTTTCTTCGAATCCTAAGCAATCTACATAAATAAAGGGTTAATGATAAATCGATAGTAACGCAAACGCCTTGTAAATTATAACACGAAGTGCACGCGCGTTTCGCAAACCATTGCTGCACTGTTTCCCAGGCGGCGTTCTCATGATCTTACGACCTAAGTGTCCTAGGTTAGCTGCAGCGCAGGATAGGGTACCCTAGAGGAGGAACTCAAGGATGTTGACCTTAGGGATGTCATGCGTTTCTGTAGGAAAACAGGGTTAGAAGGAAGCATGGGAGAACGCCCCTGGACAAAAACCTGCAGCTCCAGCAACGGGGAAATGGGGTGAATGAGGACACCAGGTGCTTGACAGCCCGCTTGATTCCGACCGAGCGTCCCTCTATAACATTACAGGGCCGTTCTCCTTTTTTTCCGACAATGAAACGAGATTTTCTAGATGTTTCGGGTTTTTGATCATGTGTACAATTATAACGGTAGAAATTATTAAAAATATAAACATGTGTTTGAAGTAGACTATTTGATAATTATTTTCATGTCGACAAGGTATTTTTATTTTCGGTGGTTTTCTAAAAAAACACCGTGACGGAGAGGAATTGGGTTGGCCGCTGTGATATAACAGAAGGCGATTGTACACCGATTCAACAAAAATATGAGCAGGTCTCGAATAAAAACAATTGACGACACACGAGAATTACCAATTCGAAGTTGGAATGCCTACTGGTCTAAACAGACACCTTTCTTCAGCGTTAGCTGGGTTGTGGTCTAGCACAACTTCACTTAGGCCCTTTATTAATTACTTCAGTGTCGAAACTGTAGATGGCATTGTTATCAATTTTCATACAAGTTCGATTCATTACACATAAAAGCAGGTTAACCAGATCGGACAGAGAGCGTTCTCATGATCTTTACAACCTAGGTTAGCTAGGTCGTGCGCGCGCAAGTTCGCTCAGGTCTTTTAGTAATTAGTTCGGTTTGGAAACGGTAGATGGAGGTTACATCAATTGAAAATAATTCCCATTTATTGCACTTATAAAAGTAGGTTAGCTAGATCGTGCATAAATCGCGAGCTTATGTTAGCCCTTTCGCAGCTGATTCGTTTTGGTCTTGGTAGATGGCAGTAATATTAATAAGGAAATATATCAATAGGGACTGGCCCCATTAGTGACCCCTAATTTTTGAAATGACAGATAGCGCTTAACGAATACCATGCAATGACACTTAAGATTTAACGGGTGACTATAGTCATGAAATCTAACAAAGATAAGTAGATTCTGGGTCGCTAATGCTGTATAAAAGTCAATTTTACTTTAAGAGTAACTTTTCCTTGAAAAACGCTCATGAATTCAGTAGGTACACTTTCAGTGTGATTGAATGTTATTTATATTTTTTAAATAATTACTCGAATTATACAAAATTTTAGC
The DNA here is from genome assembly GCA_949128165.1 of Lathronympha strigana. Lineage (NCBI taxonomy): Eukaryota > Metazoa > Arthropoda > Insecta > Lepidoptera > Tortricidae > Lathronympha > Lathronympha strigana. The sequence continues at coordinate 5,485,863 of OX421926.1, read as the reverse complement.
AAAAAATCGATTCTTTCCGCGTAGGTATATTGTAGATGTATCTTACAATACAAATAAATTCAAATTTTGGTTCTTTCGATTCCTAAAATTAAGATGCCACCTGACATGACATACATACAGGGTATATTTACTCATATTGGTAACTCATATTTTACAAGGTGAGTAGGTCTGACTTACTACTGAACAATTTTTAATACCCAGACCAAATCAAACTATCCTCCATATACTTAGTAGACTGCCCTAAGAGAAAGTTTAAGGGGGCCAACTTCTTCAAAGTTGTCTCCCCACTTTTTATTGAAACGTTTATGTGATTACTACTCAAACTCGCGAATTCTTTTAAGCCTAACAGGAGAATAAAAGTGTCAAAGAATTTTCAAATTCCGTTATCATTTTTTCACGGAATGGAAATTTTGTAAATATATTTATATGGAAATTTTGGGTAATTTTTTTTTCTCATATTAATAATAGTAGAATTAGAATAGTATTAATTATATAACTTAAGTCATACTAACAATATATGAGTGTAACTTTTACTCGAAATAAATAAATTGAATTGAATAATATTGTCTTCTGTTACCGCGATCATGGTGTTAATAAACGCGATTAATCCGTTCTAAAGTGTTTAATTTCAATAAATTGAATTGAATTGAATATTAGAATCGATAAAGTTCGCAATTCTGAGTAGTAATCACATAAAAAAAGAGAGAGACCACTTTGAAAAAAAAATGTTCCTATGGCCACAACCATGAAGACCAGCGTGCGTAGCCAACATGCCAATCGCTCGCGCTTACTAACGCATCGCAGCTACCTGTCTCTATCACTCTTCCTTATTAGTGTGACAATGACAGTTTTCGTTAGCGACTGAGCGTGAGCGATTGGCATCTTGGCTACGCACCCTGCTCCCGACTACTGACGACGCCGCTATACCTATAGGCAACGACATGGGATATAAATGTAGTGGTTTAAAATTTGACTACTTTAAATAATACGACTCTTGTAATTTGCCATACAATTAAATAAATATAATAAAACTATACAATATAAAACTGTCGATATCAAAACTATCTCACGCAACAAAACTCGTTTACTGCAACACTCTGAACTTGAACTTCAGCGATACGCCAGCGCAGTTCGCTAGCCAATGGATTTTGAACTTTATGGTTTGATGTTATGGTGCAGAATTAGATTGGCAAATGACACCGTAAGTAGGTATACTTTGTTGAAAACGTAAAATTGTATACTGCTACATCTTAATTCAGTTAAATATAAAATGAAAACAACTTCGTTGACTCGGAACTTTATACAGAGTGATTTTTTAGTCACTGGCCAAACTCTAAGTAGTGAATGTCATACTGACGAACTTTTATTATGGGCCGATGCCTAAATCGTGAAATTTTTTTTTGCATACTCGTACCCATACCAATTGGCGATTGGCGGCATCACACCCACCAGAATGTATGCGACAGCCAAAATATTTTTGCACGATTTAAGTACTGTTTTATAACTAACGTTAAAAAAATAGTTTACGTTATAAAAATTATCAAGGAAAAACAAACTCTCATACTAACTCCATGCCATACAAACGACTGACCCAATCTGTCGATACATGTGGCTGACGTCAAATTTCTACTTCGAGGTGTCGTTGCAACATAAAGTTTATACGGAGCCCTCGGTGCGCGAGTCCGACTCGCACTTGGCCGGTTTTATTTTGTCTATAGCCGGCCATATACGTTTAGGCAATCCGTCGGATCTGCATACGGGGTTGTCTGGAAGAGATCGCTTTTTAGCGAAAAGACCGCCTGTTTCTGCCTGTTGCTGTCTTTTTGTTTGTTGTATTTCTGTATCTATTTCTATTGAGGTGTCCAATAAAGAGTATTTGTATTGTATTGTATGTCCACCGGGCGTCCACCGGACAAACTTACTATAAGAACATTGATTGGCAGATTCGGCCAATATGGCCGGCTAAGTGTTCAAAGGAGATGGGTTCGGTGTTAGGTCTTAACTCCTTAGATGGCCTTCTTTATTATACCACGACGGTGGCACGCCTGCAACTCCAGCGGGGTCACATACGCGTTGCCGACCCATTCAAAATATTCAAAATATTCATATTCATATTCATTTAATCCATTGTTATCATATTCAAATCTTGTACACTCCTTTTTTGAAGAACCCCATACAGTAATCTTTCCGTAAAACCACAGCAGGGAGCTCCTATCTATTTTCTAAAAAAAAATATTTTATATTATTTTTGTAAAGCAAATACTTTTTCCAAGTCCGTGCATGACTCATCCGATAAACGCTTATGTACGTTCTTTTGCAACCATTATCCTGATTTACAATTACAACCGCTTTATAACAAAAACAAGAAGACGATCACCATTACCGTCAACGCAAGACTCAGCGGTTAACTTCATAAATCGAAAGTTGTTATTTCCTTCTCTATCGCACTTGCTTATTCGAGCGAAAGAGATGTAGAAACGAGTCTATTTTTTGATGTTCGTCGTCCCTTTGACCTTTCCAGAACTTTACGGATGTGACTTAATTGGACCACATTTACAATACAACATATAGGTAGATGTTAAAGTATTTAGGTCTATATATATGTGAGATAAAGCTTAAATTTAAATGCAGTGCCCAAAAAAGATAATTAATCTACAACTTTTTTCGTTTCGAAGAACAGGGGCAAGCTAGGAAATGCATTCTTAAAAGTTTTTTGTTCATAGCAGCAATGGTATAGGTCCAATAGTATTTTCAATGTAGGTCACCTGCAGAGTTAAGTGACCCCCTAGCATACAAACTTTCTATGCAGGGAGGGGGGGGGGGGACTTAACTCTGCAGCTGACTGTACGTTAACATCAGCCTAATTGACGTTTCTTATGATAGTACAAAAAAGACAAAATTCGCAGCACATTGCATCCGGGCGCCTGTTAGCTGTTCAGCGGTGGGTGTGGCAGTAGTAGAGCAACAAAGGGGTTTTATAATCAAAAGAAGGCCGGCAATTTATAGAGCTCTGAGTTTGGTATTTTATTAGAATATTTTAATTGGAGGAAAAGTGCATGCGGTAAAAATGTCAAAGTCGTCACATAGAGGTCTGGGCCCATATATTTTCATTAGAGTAGACCTTCAAAATCATGTTTGCAAAAATACAGGCACGAACATTCAGTCATTACCCCGCCAGGTGACGACAAAGAGCAACTGTCACACCTACCGCTGAACAAGGTGTCCAATACAATCAATAATGATAGTATGGCACACTGACTAGAGGGGTTTCGTGGCTCTATAAATTGTATTTCCGTGGCTCTCCGTCTAAAAGCGTAATAGATAAAAAACTATGTTATTTTCGAATTATCAGTGAAATTAAAAAATAACCGCAGGAGTACTGGACAGAAGAACTTATTTTTCTCAAACATGCAATGAAATGTTGTTATAACGTTCGTTATAATAGGCTTCAAAGTACCACGTTTCAGGCGGGGCAACTGGAGAGACACGTAATGAAATTTCATACAAAATTGAAGGCCGGGAAGTAATATTTTTTTAATTTTATTCCACATAAATGTGTGACACAGCAACATGGTTTTTAGCCATTACCTATAACAGTTTCATTACTATGGTTCATGATGACATTCTGCCAATTATGCCAGTACGCCTTTTAAAAAAAACAATAAATTATATATTCGAATATATTAAGTCGATATTTAATCGATATGGACATGAACATAACAAATAACACATTATAAATTTAAACATTAGCGGTAAAAGTGTCTACTCAAACCGTGCCGTTTTGTTTCATGATAACATTCTGCCACAGTGCCTATTAAAAATAAAAATAAGTAATGATATTTTGAAGTTTTATTTATATAAAATGGACATCGACATGAACATAAGTAACAACACGTTATTGCAAATTAACTCACACAAATATAGGTACATTCCAAATATTAAAATAAATTTAAACGTAAAAGCGTCTACTCAAACCGCGTGTGAAAAAACGCCTATGTAGTTTTTTAATAATTTTGGAGGTTAAGTTAAATAACTTTGATTCTTTTATTCTATTTCATTGGTTTTATTGTTTATTGTTATTTATTATAATAATGTTGTCGTCGAGTTTTGAAGCAGAAATGACTGTTCATTGAGCCCCACCAGAATTAAGTGCGAAATGCGAAAGTAAAATTGAATGGGCTCTAAATTAAATGATGGCGCAAATGACAAACGATATAATATTACGATAACTGTTTAGACTAAATTGGTTTCTTGCTGTGTCTGTCTCTCTAAGGATAAGTAGGAATTACAAAAATTTGTAAAGAGGTTATAATTTTCATTGTCACAGAATAACAAGTGCTGTTCGTGTTTGGTACATTTTACATTGCGACATATTTATACATCATGAAATATTTATGGATCATCTGTTTTATCGTTATAGACTAAATTCATGTTGGAATCACCACGAACTAAATAGCAATATTTGTGTTAGATATATTAATTCGTCAAGTCAACTTTTAGTTTTTCTAGAAATAAAACTATCATATTTTTGCAGATTTTTTTATTTATTTCATTGCATGTTTGAGAAAAGCACTATACATGCCTTGCCGTGAAAAGGGCTTTAACGGCTTCGTATGGTTACCTACCCGGCCTCGCTAACGCTCGGCTCGTGTATATACATACTCACCCGTTTAGCCCTTCTTTCCCGGCGTCTGCAGTAATGTACTATAACTTATATAAAGTACGATAACATTATTTTGGGTGACAGTTAGGTTCTTTCTGATTATGTTCCAGTGACGGCAGTGACAAGCTATACATGATGTTTTTTGGGTCATGGAGCAGAAGTGAACAGGGTAACGGGGAAGGTCACATTGAGCAACTTTCACTACAGCAAACACGAAATCGTGAAAAAAATATCCTAATTATGAGTTAATTGATAGTTAAGTATCAAGTAACTCATACTTAGGAGCAACTAAATATCAATTAACTCTTAATTAAGAGATTTTTTTTTCGGGATTTCGTGGTTGTCCCCATAGTGAAAGTTACTCAGCGTGGCCCTCCCCAGTACCCTGTCCACTCCTGATCCATGATCCAAAAAACATTCCGTATGTGCTTTTGTTTAGATCTAAGTAACAAATAGAATTAATTCGAATACATAAATCATAAGATGCAAAGGCTATCTAGATCAGTAGCAAGTAGGCGAACTAGTTTTGCTACTGAAGTGGTTAAGGCTGAATTTAAAACGGTACTATAGGTATATCAATGTTAAGAGGGACTCTGTAATAGTACATTGTGTATTAAGAGCGGTAAATAAGAAATCACGAGTGTGAATTTATGCCCTAGGCGACGATGAGGGCTTAATTAACACGAGTTCGTAATTATTGTACCGCCCGTGATACATACAATGTTTTTCATCACATTTGCGAGGAATAAATATTAGCGGTAGTGGAGTAGTAATAGCACAGTTCAGAGTACTCCGCGGTGAGCGGCGGGTACAAGCGGCGAGCGTGTGGCACGCCCCAAGCGCTAAGGCGCCCAGGAGCCTCCAGGAGTTAAGGCGGGCGTTAAAATTTCTGAAAATCTATGACCATGGGCGTAATAGCAAAGCAAAGCTGGGATAGAACCAGCGACCTCCTGCTTTCGCGTCAGACGCCCTTACCTTATAATTTATAAATACCTAGTACAGATCGATTCAACAAAGCTGGCGCGGAATAAATAAATATAAATATTATAGGACATTCTTACACAAATTGATTAAGTTTCGGAGTAAGCTAAAGAAGGCTTGTGTAACGGGTACTCAGACAACGATATATATAATATACAAATACATAGAAAATATCCATGACTCAGGAACAAGTATCTGTGTTCATCACACAAATAAATGCCCATACCGGGATTCGAACCCAGGACCATCGGCTTAGCAAGCAGGGTCACTACCACCTAGTCGTCGAATGTCTATGAAATCAATGACAGTTTTATACATTTTCCGCGCCAGCTTTCGTGAATCAATCTGTAGTGAATTACTCTAAAAAACAAAAAAAACATGATCAAATCATTTATTGCAAATAATAAATGATTTGATTTGTGCTTTACAATTGTATAGGTAGTTTCTTTAAACAAGAGACGAACACAAAATAAGAGATGCGTATTATTTATGTTCTGACAAATCAAGCGCCGGATTCCCCTTAAGTGGAATAATAAAACCCGGCTGACATTTTGCTTTACCAGCAACTGGGCTAAAGTTACCTTTAATTATTATTATAGTGTAAGATGAGGAAGGTCCGTATCCTCTTGCCCTTGGTCAGTGTCAGTGATCCAATGTAATATAGAACTCATTGCTTTATCAAGGTATAACTCTAAAATTCCAACGTATGATGATGATTGTCCCATACAAAGCATTGACACTTGATTTGCCAAAATCTATGAAACAGCCAAATTTTTTTTTCTAGTTGGTCCCATAGTAAAAGCACAGCGTAACCTTGGATGTATTATATATCAGAATCAGAATCAGAATCAGAATAGCCATTTATTTACATAATTATGTTTACACAAATATACAAGTTCATCAAATAATTTAGTTATTTTACATAGTTTTATTTAATTATTATTAATTCCATATTTTAAAATGGCCTCTCCTTCTGAACGAAGGAGGGGTGGTAATAAGACTCCATGGGTTACCAGCCCTGCAAGGAGAATATTTAATGACTACTTACAATATTCATACATTTTACTCTATTATATTATTTAATTATATATATATATATTAGCCTTTTTTATTATTATTATTTCTTATTGTATTTCGGTACATGTGTCTTTAAAAAGTGTACTGCAGTAGTCGCTCCAGGCATCTCTGTCTCGGGCCATGCCTCTCCAGAGCGGCAGGCGCGCGCGCAGCTCGTCCTCCCAGCGCGCGCGCGGGCGGCCTGGCCCGCGCGCTCCGTCCCGCGGTCTCCACTCTGTTGTCCTCAGCGTCCATCTATTATCCTTTAGACGCATAACATGTCCTGCCCACTGCCATTTGGTTTTATTTACAGCCTGGAGAATGTCTATTACGCCAGTTTGTTTACGTATTTCTGAGCATCTAATTTTATCTTTTAGCTTCAAGTTGAGCATGCTTCTTTCCATGTTGCGTTCACAAGTTTGAAGCTTTCTTTTTAGTGTCTCAGTGAGTGTCCATGTCTGAGAGCCGTAGGTAAGTGTTGGTATTATGACCATGTTAAAAACATTGCGCTTTAAGGTAATAGCGAGGTCTCCTTTGAATATGTGTTTCAGGCTCCAATATCTTTTCCAGCCGAGGGCTATTCTTCTTTCAACTTCTCTTTTCATTCTGTCACTAAATGAAAAGAGTTGTCCAAGATAGATATATTCATCCACCGTTCCAAGTTTTACTTCGTTTATTATTACTGGCGCATGAGGTTTGTTCGCCATTACTTTTGTTTTGTTGCTATTAATTTCCAGCCCGGTTTCGTTTAAATGGTCTTGAAAGACTTGTAGCATAATTTGCAAATCCGAAACTGTTTCCGCCAGAAAGATAATATCATCGGCAAATCTCAATGCGCTCAGTTTTTCGCCATCGATCTTTATTCCATACTTGGATATGTCTACAGATCTGAAGATTTGCTCCAAAACGCATAAAAATAAAAGTGGTGATAATGGGTCCCCTTGATGTATTATATACAGTGGGTTAACTCCGCCGATTTCTGGGTCATCGATGGGAGGCACGCAGGGAAGGAGGCGGGGAGGAAATGCAGCCGAATTTCTATGAAAATTCGGCGGTCTATTTTAAGGGATGTAAAATGGAAATTAGTTTGCCAATCAGACTGTAATATCTTTCGCATAGTTTTCGACAACCCTGAGCCTCAGCACGACCACCGAGCCGAGCCGCTGGCCGTGTATGAAGTTACCTCACTGTATGGAATACATCCCTACGCTGTGGTAAAAGTGACATACATATACATAATCCCATCAGAAACATTACATGTAAGACACAGGTCTCGCTCCGCAGTTCTTACGTTGCAAAAAGTTTTGAGATGTAATGTTAAAACAAGTCGGTATCGGGGGTGTCTATAGAACTCGACTTCCACCGGCTTGCCTATTTTATTTGAACCCTGCGTTCCTCTACGATTTGAAGTGAGTGAGTTTTCCAAACTAGCGAAATTTGACGTTGGATAGTTCTTAAACTACAAATTCAAAGTTAATGTTAATTAGAATATATCTATATCCTGTTATAGCCAACAGGTCCCTGAAAATTCAGGGTTCTAGCTTTAACCAGCGCGAATTTACAGGGGCTTGAAAATCGCCTGAACTGCTTCACGAAAGGATGGTACGCCATGCCTTTGTTTGCTCGACTTGATGGGGGCACTGCCCCCACAGTCCACAAGTGCCAAAGTTCTTATCATTCAGACGTCTAGATATCAATATTGATAACAACTTATTCATATTCATTTAATCCATTGTTATCATGTTCATTAGGTCATAAAGGTCTTACATTTTACTCTTAGTCAGTACATGATACCCTGTTAGGGCATACAATATAGGACATGTCAGGCACTTAATAACTAGATTTATAATAATTATGCTACACTAGGTTTAAACTGAGTTTAAGCAAGAGAGCAATTTGGCAAAACAAATCAATACAGATATACAAGTCATGCATTTTAAAATAGGTGGCATAGATGTCAATTTTAATTTTAAGTTAGTGCGTAATATTCAATTCATAGACTGGGTAACTCCGACTACGGGGCTTTGAATCCAGAGTTTAATTTTACTCTCCAATTGGGCCTCTTTCATTACGGAACCAACCCCCAGATCTCGAAAAAAATGTTGGCCTAAAGCTACAATACTTTTATAGTTTACATGTTTTGGTCAGAACGCCGAAATCGTTGAGTTTATTAAAATTATTCTAAGTTATATAGTCGAGTAATAACTCGTTCTTAAGTCCGTATTTGTTTTTTAAGTATCAGCGCATATTTAAATCAAAAGCATCATTTCAAAATTTGAAGTAAATCGCTTGAATACATTTCGAAAAGCAATACATTAAAGAAAAAACTTCTAAAAATCATAAGTCAAAAACTGTTACTAGTAGGATGTATAAAGTCTATAAAGATTTAATACAAATATGTAGAAAATACTTACTCGCTGGAACAAAGTAAGAATATTCTCCATTAAAGCTTTTCAATTTTCGAAACCGTTAGAAGTCATAAGTTAACTCGATTACACAATGCATAATCTAATCACCGAACGCATCACATGCACGAATGCATTTAATTTTCTTACGCAAGTCACACCCAAAAAACACCCATCAAAGATGGCGCCTAGCCCATCATCTAGGGATGGGATAAAATAATCGATTAAAAAACGGACTAACCGTTTGTCAAAACAAGATCGTTTTTATAATTGATTTATATTTTACAATGAGCGGCTTAAAATAATATGTCTACTTTTTACTTCTAATGTCACATGTATGTCTCGTCTCGATTTTGTAGGAACTACAAGTGTCGTGCTACATGCCCAAGCAGTATGGCTTTAATTAGTAACATCATAATTTGGCAATGAAAAGATAAAGTACAATCGTTTTTAAAGGAAAACTATTAGGTACTTATATTTTATAAATCGATTAAAATGATCCGATTTTAAAATGTAGATGAACATAATTTTTATAGCGCAAGCCCCGTCCCTACCATCATCTGTCAAAAAGCGCGCACTTCCTGCATTCCCGCGCCGCAACTTTTTAAACTTTTTTCTTAAACGCAAATATCATCCAGTTTCCAGCCAGTTTGTTCTATATTGAGCCGATATAAAAGCTAAACGGGCGGGATGGGAGGCATCAGTAGCCTTCGAGACACAAGATGAGAGTTCTGGTCAGTAGTTACCTACTAGGTTCTTTGTTAATAGTGTTGTATTTTTTAAAGTGTAGTGCGGAGACAGGGAAAGTGTTCGGAGAGGTTTTGTTTATTTAAATTCAGTGTAATAATAGGATAGTTTGGCAATAGACGCTTGAAAATATCATTGACAATCATACTTTATTGCACACATCTTAACACCTTAAAAAACATAATATTATCATCATTAGAATGATGAGTATACTTTTTAATAGACATTAAAAAGTAGAAAATTCTCAATTCAAACATTTTGTTTTGTATGTCTGTCATCCAATTACCTGCTCGCTCATATGTTTTTTTTTTTTGTTTATATAGAGATAGGTACCTTCGATGTGTATTTAATTTTGGTTCCGATTCGATAATAGGATCCATGAGGGCTATGGAATTTTATGTTTCTCAAGTAACTCAAGCAATTTTTAAACCATAAATTTGCCTTATTTTTTTCCTAATAATTATTTCCTACGAAAATAGAGTAAGCACTTTAGTTACATTAAAACATTTGGACTGAGTGTCACTTCAACGTTAAACGCATTCTTTTTTTAAACTACAGCCTCTAAGTGTACAGTCGCCATCAGTTATATCGGAGCTGTCAAGGTGTTCAAAAATATGTACATAAGCACTGTAACGTCTTAACAGCAGAGCCGTGTTCCGATATTTGTGACAACCTCGGCCGCTCCGCTCGTGACACGCTGTTATGGCTAAACAAATGAATCAACACAGTTTGTTAGAAGAAACGTTGCAGTATGTTCCACTGACATGCTTGGTTGATGCCCCATCATGGAAAGGGAATATAACTACCAAATAAATTCACGTTTTGTGAATTTTAAAAGTGGCCTAGGAGCCCGTAACCATTGTAACTAATGATAAGAAATAATTGATTACCTAAAATAAGATTGTGTCAGATATTTTTGCGGTCTTCATATTGTACACTGTACATGGCATCTTATTCCAGTGTACATAGTAAAAGCGTAGTACTAAATTTATGAGACGATTTTGTACGTAAGTACATATTTTTGTACATGACTGTACACATGTCAATTTAAATGTACACAACATATGCTTCGTGAATTAATCAAGACAAGATTATGCTCGCGTGACCGCTCTATTAGTAAATAATCGCAATTAACATAAATCAATTAATCGATTTTATCATCGAATGGAATCGATTAAGTGATTTTGAAGTTAAGTGATTACAATTACACTTGTCTTGTATGATTACTTTATTAGTATTAGTTACCAACAAGTTTTGATTTCCGGAAATAGCCGTTAAGTATTAACAGAACTTGTTATTTACTAGAGTAAGGATTTCTAAAAGATTAAACGGCAATTTTATATAATTATTCAAGTTCAACAGAACAATATAATCAGTTAATGTGATATCCCATTTTAATAACGGGTACTTATCATTTAAATCGCATTAGAAAAAAAATAGCAAACCGAATTTACGTTTACAAACGTATATACATCCTACTAATATTATAGACGCGAAAGTTTGTATGGATGTTTGTTACTCTTTCACGTAAACACTACAGAATGGATTTTAATGAAACTTTACAATAATATAGCTTATACATCAGAATAACACATAGGCTACAATTTATAAAGATATTGCGCAGACGAAGTCGCGGGCACCACCTAGTATAGGTAATAAAGCGGAGTAGGGTCAAAATATCAAATGATATTTCGTACATAAGTTTCGAAACACTCATTGGTACGAGCCGGCAGGATTTGAACCCGAGACCTTCGGATTGAAAGTCTCACGTCATACCGTTGGGTCACCAATTCTCGCAAAGACTGTGTCTCTAAATGAGGATTACCGCGAGTGAATTCGCCGCTAGGGGGCTAGTGGAACTTGGGTCCTGCGGTAACATTTCAAATTTCACTTTGACAATTCTCTCATATTGCCACAGGACGCCGCCTGTTGAGCGACAATACGGTAGCTCCTATTGATGTTACGTTTTTATAATTTGTAACAACAGAGTGGTTAACGGAGCGTTCTTGCCAGCACCCAGCCAATGTTTAGTTCTATGGACCTTATTTTAGGAACAGTATTGATTATGTCAATCATTAATTTTGATAGTTTCGCCTATCATCATTTTAAATATACACGGAAAATTTTATATTTTACTCAATTATTATTTAATACCATAAAAAAAGAAAATACGTAGATTACCACCATGTTAAAAAACAATTTATTCCACAGATCCTATTCGCCTTCTTGGCCTGCGCGGCCGCAGCACCATCATCCCCTGTGATCGCAATAGCCTCAATAATCCCCGCCGCCATACCCACACTATCCCCAGGAGACATACAAGCGGCTGCCATCAATGCTAAAGTCCAGGCGGAAGACCAGGCTAGAGCTATAGCAGACCAGGCGAGACTCGCTGCTGACGTGGCTAAGGAACAGGCTTTGGAGGGTCAGAAGGTATGTAATATTATACACGCTAGGCCTGGTCAAAATAATACTAAACAGCCCCGCTGCCATCCCTAAACACAACTCAACCCTGGAATCTGGAGACAAGCTGCTGCCATTGATGCTGAAATCCAGGAGGACTCCAGGGCTATAGCGGACCAGGTGAGACTCGCTGCTAACGTGTCTAAAGATCGAGCTGAACTAGCTTAGGATAATCAGAAAGAGAGTGTCAACATCCAGGTATACCCTGGATAAAAGTTAAGCTACTACAAGAGGACGTACTGCAATAGCTTTGGAGATTCAAAAGGTGTACTCACCATGGTGTCTTTACACATAGTTTTGCTTAGAGGACCACATTTCCCTAGGTACTGCTAGGCAGTCCGCAATGAGCCTTCTGTTTGAATATAATATCATATTAAAAACCCTAATGCTCTAAAGATACAGATAAAATATCTATAACAGAATATCCTTAGTTACTAAATACTTCCAAAACGAAGACATCGATACACTCTAACTTGAAACTGTTTTTAAATGACAGCCTATAATCTACGCGGCACCCGCACCCCCAGTCCTCGCCATCGCAGCACCAACTCCAGGAGACCTGCAGGCTGCCGTTATCGATGCCAAGGTCCAAGCGGAAGACCAAGCCCGTGCCATAGCAGACCAGGCGAGACTCGCTGCTGATGTAGCCAGAGATCAGGCTGAACTGGTTGCTGAGGGCCAAAAGGTGCTGAGTAGATTCATTTTTTTTTTCCATTTTCCAGCATTCTTAAGTTGTAGGTTCCAATATCACCTCAGAACCGACCCTGGGAGACCTGCAGGCCGCCACTAGCGACGCCAACGTTGATTGCTGATGTAGTTGGAGATCTCCTTCCCTCCAGAGAGGGCTGGGTAGATCCCTTTTTCCATTGATTGACGATTAATTGTTCTTCGACTGTTGCAATTTCGCGGGTTGTGAGTTTTGCCAATCACCGGGGATTATCGTAAATAGTGTGTCAAATCTTTAGGTGCAAACTAGGTGGTTTGAGCCAGCAAAATTTAAAAAACAATTTTAAAAATATGAGACCTCAAAATTTCTAAATATAAAGTCTTACGATAAACATAAATATGAACGTTACATTTCATGGCGAAATTAGAAAAAAGTCTTACGTGTGGGGCTGCTTATTGGCAGTGCAGTAACATCCTACATTTCATTTTATTGAGACCTATTTCAACCGTCAAGCTCGAGAGGACTATCATTTCTGACTTTTGTTTTGCTATATAAGTTCCTGTAAAGGCGTTAATTTGGTCCCATGCTGACGTTCGATTCCCACCACTTCTCATGGATATCATTTAACAGATCACCTACTCTGTTACAGGAAAAAACCGAAGAAGTAACCTCCATAACGAAAGAAAAAAGCGAAGAACTCTTCTGGAATGTAGAAGACAAGAAATGGCAAGCCATCGACGCTGTGAAGACTGTTGAAGCAAAAATCGACGGAGCTGTAGCCAGCAACGCTGAGGCTCTCGCTAAGGGCTTGACGATACCTGTGGTAGCTCCTCTGCCTTATGCTAACCTGGTATACACTCCTTACACACCCGGACTGATACCGCTGATCAAAGACGAGAAACTGGTCAAAACTGGCTCTGGAGAGGAGATAAATAAGGTAGAGACGCCTAAGTTGGAAGGGCTAGCTTTAGGGCAGGGTATAGGGCTTGTGGGTGCTTGGCCTCCCGTAGGTCCTATAGCCCTGGTGCAGCCTGGGCTTCTGGGGGCTCCATTGCCGCTGCAGTCGGTGCTTACGCCTCTCGTCAAAACTTGGTAATTTTCGAATAAACGGTGATTTTGAATCTAAGGACCTACTTTTATTACTCCTTACTCCGTAACCCATATACGTTCGTGCAACCCGTCGGATCTCAATAGTGAGTATGTCCGCCTGGCATCCGGCAGCATTTCCTATACATTGATTGGCAGATCATAGATGATATATATTTATATAATAAATAGAAATACTTAAATACATAGAAAACATCCATAACCCAGGAACAAATATTCGTAATAAACACAAGTAAATGCCCTGACCAGGATACTATCCCGAGACCTCCTGCTTCGTAGGCAGGGTCACTACGTCATTCGTGATTCTAAATTAACGGGAAGTAACCTATACATAATCAATATAATCTATCAATACGTTTTCCTAATGAATATCTAATCAATATATAGGTATATTCATTAGGAAAATGTAGAAAAAATCATAACAAATTAGAAGATAAATAAACGAAAACCAGTACAGTGGCGGTCAAAAGTGCATGCGGAATTTATGAATGATTTCTATTATGTTTGAACGCGATAGTGTTCGTAATATTTTTTTTATTTTAGGTTCATTCTCTCGTTGATGTCTTTTGGTCTCGTGAAGCTAAGTTTGCATGTTTACTAGTAAAAGACATCAACGAGATTAGTTTTTCAACCTAGTCTTCATCCCTATTAGGGATACGACTAGGTTGAAATAGTACATGGTGTATTAGGCTGGTTCATTATTTTATTATTAACAGTTAAAAAAGGGGTACTATTTGGTACTTAATCCTACTAATATTATAAATGCGAAAGTTTGTATGGATGTTTGTTATTCTTTCACGTAAAAACTACTGAATGAATTTTAATGAAACTTTACAATAATAGCTTATACATCAGAATAACACATAGGCTACAATTTATAAAGATATTGCGCAGACGAAGTCGCGGGCACCACCTAGTTAATAATATATCTAGTATAAATATAGCATTTGTAACGGATGAATAAATTTTATTTCTTGTTGTTATTCTGTCCGTCAGCCAGGGGACAAATGTAGCAGTTTGTTAGAAGAAACGTTGTAGTATGTCCTATTGACATGCTTGGTCCCATCATGGAAAGCAAATACAAAAACCAAATATAGAATGTATTAGATAGATAGAATACTCTTTATTGCACACATCAGTACAAGAAAAAAATTACAAGGCAAAAACATTTGATTAAGACAGAGGCAAACAGGCGGTCTTATCGCTAATAAGCGATCTCTTCCAGACAACCTTTGGTAGGGGAAACATTAAAAGCTTATCCTTGACGAGTAGGCGTTGCAAAATTAAGGATGAAATTCACGTAACAATCACACAAATAAAGCAAAACAATAAAAATTGTAAACCATAAAACCGTGATTTTGAGAGTGACCTAGGAGACCGTAACTCCTTAACCCTTTAAGATAATTTTCTCGTAGCTGCACGAGGTTCGAGCTGCCATATTGTCCCCTTAAAATCCACCCTGTACGCAAACCATTTAATAGTGTAATTGAACCACATTCCACTAACGAATTCAGAATATGCTACATGCAAATGCACATTGCTGCATAATGTTGCAGTTGGTACTTATTATGGATATTTTGGCCTTGGTGGGTTTCTTAGGGTTCCGTATAACCACAAGGTCGGAGCGTCCCAGTCCGCACCTCATCATTAATACAGCCATAGTGGAAAAATATGTATACAGTAAAAAAAATTGCACTTTGCCTGTATTCATATCTTTATTGCTGACTGTACAGGATGATTCCAGCGGAACGGGTTTCAACTTTCACGACCTTGCCTTACGCAATCTAGAATTTACTAGAAAAAAAATAAGTACACTATTTAGTCCTATTTGCATAATCTTAGGGTTTTCTTTTTTGCGCACTGATTACTTAGATCGACGACCTGTGACTGTAACCTAACACTGTATTTTTTTATAAGACTTTCATAATATAAGATTTTAAGCTAACATGGTCATGGAGGCCTATGTCCAGCAGTGGACGTCTTTCGGCTGAAATGATGATGATGATGATGGTCATTTACACTATAATTCCGATCCCGAATCCCGATATTATCGGGAGCTCATGAAAACAAATGTACATGGTAAATATCTCGTTTTAAATAGCAATTAAGACTTTCATAGTTTGCAATTTCATAAAAGTAATATACAGTTTCGTTATATCTATAGGAATCGAAATAGGAGGCTTACGAGCAGACGTATCGTCTGATGGTAAGCGACTTTCGCCGCCCATGGACACCATGAGACTCGTATGCGTTGCCAGCCTTTGAGATTGGAGTATGCTATTTTTCTTAAAGGTCACAAAGGTCATATCTGGAAATACCGCTGGCGACAGTTCGATCCAGAGCAGCGATAACGGATGAGGTTTTATCGGGATCGGAACCTAAATCAGAACCCGAGTGAGGAATAGTTAAGATGTTCAGGGTGGACATATTAAAAATTAAAAATCAATGTTAACACGAATTAATACAATACAACTAATTAGCGCAGCAAGTGGCAAACAGGGAGATGAGCGAATAATTGGTATAAACCTTACAATTGTAAAGCATGAATTAAATTATATATTATATTATTATATTGAAGTAGGTTCACTACTGTATATAAATTATTTATTTATTTATTTATTTATTGAACAAATATTCATTAACATTACAGTTATCTTATCACCATTTCGCTAATAAATTAAATATAAATTAACATAAGCATATAGACCTAAACCTAATATTAAATGTGACATTCACAAAAATTTAGAAAAAAGGCGTGTAGTTCACGCAACTTTAAAAAGAACAAGTCACAGTCCGGTGCAACGGATAACAACTTGTTTAGTAACTCCTGCGCGCGGACGAGTGGAGAGTGCTTGTGCGCCACAGTATGGGCTGTCACCTCCGCAAGGAGACAGTGACTACGGCCTCGGAGGTATTTATCAGGAACAAATATGTTACACATACTTGCAATCAGGTCTGAACAATCAGACTCCCCTCTTAGAAGTTGGCAAGTTGTGGAAAGAAGCTCAGTATTTCGCCTGACTTCTAACGAATTGAAGCCTAACATACCGAGTAGGTATTTAGTAGGGTAGAGGAAGGGGTAGTACCCGTACCTTTTTCTATATGAGATACGTAGAAATGCTTTTTGAATCTTTTCTAAAAGAAGGATATAAGATTTTTCATGGGGGTTCCATATAATTGAGGCTGATTCAATTTTGCTTCTGACCAAGGCTGTGTATAACATGTCGAAGACGGTAGGATCACGAAAATCTTTAGTATTGCGGGTAATAAAACCAAGCCTTTTGAAGCAATCTGTTGCAAGTGATATGATATGCTGGTTGAAAGTAAGCTTAGAGTCAAAGACAATACCAAGATCTTATTGCCGAGTTTCCCAAGGAATAGATGTAGTGCAGAGGACATCGATTACGGGAAAAAGTCATAACACTGCATTTTGTTAGGTTAAAAAGCAATTTGTTATTTAGACTCCAACTGTGTACAGCATTAATATCATCTTGTAGCAGGGCGCAATCGGTAACATCATTTACGAGCCGTATGAGTTTTAAGTCATCTGCGTAAAGTAGGCATTTAGAATGGCGAACTACAGCCTCAAGGTCATTTACCATTATAATAAAAAACAGCGGACCAAGGATAGAACCTTGACTTACGCCAGAACGGGTATGGTAAGGAGGGGAAACATAACAACCGTGTCGAACAAATTGTTGACGGTCACTGAAGTAGTCAGCAAATAGCCGAAGGAGTTTAGGAGTAAAGCCTAAAGAAGTAAGTTTTCCCAGAAGAATGTCATTATCCACGCGGTCGAAGGCTTTTTGGAAGTCAAAATAAATAACATCTACTTGGGAGCCTACATCTAAATATCGTGAAATTGTATCTACGATTGATAACAAATTGCTGTTAACTGATCGCCGCGAACGAAAACCATGCTGACAGTCAGTAAGGTATGGACCAATTTGGAGAGATAATTTCTTGTGTAAAATGGATTCTATGAGTTTGGGTAGGCAGGAGAGAATAGCAATAGGCCGATAATTTTCGACTTTGGACGAGTCTTTGGTCTTAGGTATGGGTATTATAAATTGAAAGAGATGTCATATACTACAGAATAAAATAACAGGGCCCCCAGTGCCCTGGGCTGGGCTCGAACCAGCGATTTGCTACTTTCGCGGCAGACGCCCCAACCACTAGGCCACCCGACCACGGCGGGCAGAGTCCGAAATTACCTAAGTATATGCAATCCTTTGTGCTACAAGCTCTTGCTTTTTGCCGAATTTCGTGATTAAGTAACGGGAAGTACCCTATACATTCTGATTCCCATTACAAATGTATGGGAAATGCGACATAAACGGCCGTAACTTTTGATTGCGTTGACGTAGAGGTTTAGTTATTTTCACAGTTGCAAGGAACCGCAGACCTGTGTATGTGGTATTAATTTCAACTTGCTACCTCTACGCGTGCCCGAGATAAAGGGTCTTGACAGACAGACGGACGGACAACAAACTGTTACTATAAGCGTTCTGTTTTATCCTTTCGAGCTACGGAACCCTAAAAATGATTTATAAAAACGTCACTTTGGCTCATCAGGAAGTATCGAAATGTTATATATTTAACAGTTTTTTTATTTTATTTTAACGGTTTTTCAAGTTAGCTTATAATTAAAAAACATTTTGCTTATTCACAATCAAAGATAAGTATCATGCGGCGATTTAAATGCACGTAAGCGTACATTGATCTAAATATAGCGGTAGGAAACCGAACCAGCCACTTATATACGAGTAACAATAATAGTGGCCTAGACAACTAGAATGGGCGTTGGGCTAGACTGTAGACCGAGAGCCCGCCGAATTATTATCGTTTTAGTCACCTGCCTATAGCTCCTTGCTTACTTATGGCGTACCTATGTATGCAACAGCGCATAATCGATAATTTTGTTTGCTGTATCAGCCTATAATCTTAGAAATGAATGTGGATGGGCGGAAACGATTGGTAGGTCGAAAACACGATTGATAGATTGTGTGAATGAGTATATGAGGAAAGAAGGAGTGCTGAAATGACGAGAGATAGAGGAGAATGGAAGAGGCAAACATGTTGTGCCGACCCGATATAACGTGGGATAAGGGCGGGAAGAAGCCTAGCTGCCTCGGCCTATTCTACGGCATAAAGAAAGCGCCAAGCGCGATATGCACGCATCCAGCCTTGCCAAAGACAGGAATAAGAGGCGCCAACTAGTACTCCAGGAAGGAGACGATAATATCGTCTAGTATATATTTAAAATTAAAATGAAAAAATTTAAAAAGTTTATTGAACAAATGAAACATTACAGAGTAAATCACGACCCTGTGCCCTGAGCTAGGAAACCCTGTTTTACAGGACCCAGGTTCGTCGTTTATATACTGGAACAAATATTCGTGTCTTTATACGCTTATATGCCATTATATACTGGAACAAATATTCGTGATAAACACACAAATAAATGTCCTGACTAGGTGTTGGCTTACACAGCCATGAAAAACATTGTCTATAACTATATTTATATAGTCTGTAATACACTTAGTTACGGCCTTTGATTTAACAATAAATACCTATATGTGACTGTAGATATAATCCGTCGCCTTACCTGTAAATAAGAAGAAAAATATATAAATGTTATGTCATCTAACGTTATTAAAACACATAACAGAACACTGGTTTTAAGTAAAGTATTTATAACAAATCGTTACAGATACATTGAATATGTATCTATGCTTTTTAGGCAAGTACGTATAGGAAGTGGTTATTACTATTTAAATATCCACCATAATACAACTTCTGCAGTTTTATTGTTTTAAAAATAAGTTTTCAAAAAAAACTAATTTTATAAAATGTATAGCAAAACGACTGCTTGGAGTTGCATGAATCGTCTAGAATGGGCGAGATATGGCCAACAAGTGGTTACCGCAGTTTGGTCAGGAATGAAGTTGTGTGTAACATAATAAGTGAGCAGAATTTAACAGAATGAAGACAATGTTTGTTATATAATTTTAATCCAAGCCAAGCCAAATACAATCATGTTACTTTGTTACTTGCAAGGCAATAATGCCATAAGGATTCATTGACAATTTAACCTTATCAATAAGGGACAAAATTGTACCTTATATAGGTACTAAAACCATCACATAATAAGCAGAGAAACAATAACAAATCAGTGAAGGTTTTTCGAGTCAAATATGAAACGAACTATCGAGTTATTGGTCGTCTCCCGCACTACACCTAACTAGAACATTTCACAAGGTTTCTAGAATAAGCAGTTATGTCAAGAAATAAGATTTATATACTCAAAAGGAAACTCATTACGGGCATTTCCTTAATTTGCGGTATTAATTATGAATTCTCATTACAAAGTATTTAATAAGCAACCTTCAGTCGCCCTTTGAATTAATTAGATGCGATTATAGATCATAGACGTTGTTCACTGTTTAATGAAAATTAGAGTATTCGACTCAGAATCTGATGCTCTAAGTGGTAAGGCAGTGTACAGTCAAGTGCAATAATATGGTTCGACATAATCGACTCATAAATATGGTACTACGCTCTTATTACACCGGCATAAGGTGCTATGGGACATATTTTTGAGTAAGATGTGCACCACCATATTTTTACACTTGACTGTACTAGGTGGGTGACCGAACGCGTTTGCGATGCGGTGCGGTGCGGTGACATTTAAACGCCAAAAATGTCAAGAAACAAACTATTAATACCTATCGGAGTGTTCTAGGTGAGCGGAATGCCGCAGTCATTCAGGCCACGTAGGTCACTTTTATTTTATTTTATTCGTATGGCATTATTTACAGAGTCGATTATAATACAATATCTAAGTTCTTCACCCATTGGGTAGCGTTTGCATCGGGTGAGTGAAGACCCGGGGCATCTCCAAGAAATTTCCGTTTCGGGCAATCATTTATGATGTGGTGTGTGGTGTGAACTGGGGCCCCGCAGTCGCATTCAGGGGTCTCGCCAACCACACTTGAACAAATAGTCCGCACAGCGTCCATCTTCGGAGCGGAGTCTGTTCCATTGGCACCATTCCTTCCTAGATGCTGAAAAACCATATGGTTTCCTGGCAGGGTCGTAAGTATCTAGACTGGAGTTTGGCAGGTTGGATTGCCACTCAACCTTCCAAACATCTATTATATTGACACTACAATGCCTCAGGTTTTGAGCGGTTCGATATGGCGCGTGTCGAGACTTCAGACGATGATGTAGGCCTCTAATAGGTATCAACGATTTTATTTTACTCCGCCCCACTCCCCCATTGCACTGAGCTATATCAAATCTATAAGCACTTTTATAAACATGAAATAACGCGACTACTTTGTCTATATGTCATAAATATTTCAAATAGAATTGTCTACGGCCGAGAAAGTCTGTCAGTGACCATAGACAACAATCCGACATTCATTTGAATTCATCAAAAACCAAGATCATGAAATCGAGTGTGTGATGTGCTTTTGTTATATTCCAATATGAGTTTGGTTTACTCTATATGTGAGATGTAACAATATCGAATACGGATCAATAGGACAAACAACATATAACCTTAAGTCAACTGCCGAAGGTACAAAATCGCACGCGTGCATACTGAGATTTGATATACGGTCTAATTCTGATCATGGTTGGTTACCGCATATGTGTATATGTGGCATACGTGCGCTGAATGCTGAGGGCCAGTGTCAGAATGTCAATGGTAATGCAAGTAACTTAAATTACCAATGGGGTAATCTAGTGAAAGCTTATTGATGTTACGGAAATTGTTTTCGGCAACATCGTCCTACAGTCCCTATAAATGTGATTCGTCGCTTATTGACAAAGTTTATTCGTCAAAAAATCTTAAATTACATTAGCTCCTTATCGGCCCGGCGCGCGAAAAAGTACCTTTCACTGAAAATAGTCACAATTATCAATAAATTTAAAATTGCAAGAAAAATCGAATGTTTTCCCCGCGTCGAGCAGGGTTCGAACCCACGATCTCTCCGAGCAACCGGTCAGATCGCTTTGCCAATTGTATAAATTACAGATTTGTTAGGCTGCATTTGACCAAACTTTTTAACCAAGAGTAACGCCTACTCTTGGATACTAATGTCAAAATCTCATAGTAATTTGAGGTTACTATCTGAGAGTAAGCGTTATTCTCGGAATAAAAAATTTGGTGAATCGCAGCCTTCATAAATTTTACTATATAATCTGTAATGCTGTTATTTATATGCTCTATCGTAGAAATGAAGTCACTTCGTCGACGCCGTATAACATAAAAACCGTTTTTTTTAATATGGAATTCAAAAATTAACGATACAGTTGGGTTTACATTTTTAGTGGCAATAGTCTATTTTTTTACTGCATCAAAAAATAGACCAGTGAAAAAAATTAAATGTTGTCAATTCGTTTAGACTGTGCTGTGTCTCAGTATGTCTCATCTATATGTATAACGCAATCTATATCGCTAGACTAATATAATATTTACCTATTATTCATATGAGATACAAACAAGGCCTCAAGTAACTTATTGAATCAGGTGTTACTTTGCGGAATTCCATATTAATAACGACCATAATGTTGCGTATTTTAATAAACTTGCTTATTCTTTGCATGCAATTAATGTTAAAAAAAAACGTAATAATAGGTATAACGGTTTGGCACTAATTGACTAGCACGTTGGACGGAATAGCAAAGAAACATTATTGTCGTAGTAAGTATCACATGACTTGAAACAGATTTAACCAGATTAAGTTTCTCAATTATCTAGTTACCAGCTCGAGTATTACTTAAGTATTTAATACTTAGGTACTTAGATATAAATGTACTGAATGCCTCGTCTAATCGGGTACACAGTTAATGGTATTTAACCGATTGGATCATAAAAATAACTATACAAATAGCATGATAATAGAAGTTTCACAACACAACAGGAGTATCACATACGCGTTGCCGACCCATTAAAAGCTTGCATTAAAAGCTTGTACACTCCTTTTGACAAACCCTATTCTGTAGTTCTTCGCTAGATATGATTTATTATCAATGTACGACATAAGCCATATAACACTTACGAGTCTTATGACTCATAATTATGCGCATTATTCACACTACTACACAAGAAAAGGTAACAAGAGACCAAGTTAAACTATGTACAGTACAATTTTATTTTTAAATTGGCCCATACCCTGTTTCTCTTTAGTGGACTTCGACAAAAACTTTGTTTTGAGCAGAAATCTCTAATACAACGCAACGTAACGCAACGGGTCGGCAACGCGCATGTAAAACCCCGGAGTTGCAGGCGTCCATAGGCTACGGAAACCGCTTACCATCAGGCGGGCTATATGCTTGTTTGTCACCATCGTAGTATTTAAAAAAAAGTACGTCTGCAGGTAAGAGATTTAAATGTCCCGACGGTGTTATTATTGTTTTTGAACTATGCCGCGTTAACCCAGTGATGACTTATTGTGGCAACCGTTTATAAATCACTACTGATTCCCGTTGAGTCCAGAAAATACCAGATTCTTTAGTCTGTAATGTTGTATCCTTCGAGTTTTAAACCAGACGGAGTAGCAATTCACAGGCCTACCCCTCTGTCAAGCGGTGTAACCTAGCCTTAAATAGGGTAAATAACCTCAGTGCAGATCTAGTTCGGAGGCGGATAATGTAGGAATGTCAGCGGAAGGCCGCCCAGCTGACGCCATACCTTACCACTGTTACAAACTTGATAAATCAACTAAAACTTGTGTTTTGGGCCGTGGCACAAATGGCACAATCCGTTTCTGACACAAAGGACCTACGCATATTGCAAAGTACAAGTTGTAGGTTACGTAAACTCGCGACCTATATCGGGAACCTCATGACCGATTTGGCTAATATTCGAACTTAAAAAATCTATCTCTCTTAACCTGCTAACTTTCGCGATCGACGATACTCGAGTTATCGTACATATATACATATCGTACAAACATACATGCATACAAACGACGAAGATGAACAAATAAGTACGAAGAGGAAATGAAAGTCTCGAAAAGCTGATCAGAATGGGAGCTACCGTATTGTCGCTTACCAGGCGGCGCCACTCATGCGTGGGTCCTGTGTCAGTATGAGAGAATTGTCAAAGTGACGTTTGAAATGTTCCCGCAGGACCCACGTTGCACTAGCGCCCCTAGCGGAAAATCGACTCGCGGTAATCCTCATTCAAGTAAAAGACACCTCCTCTGAGTTATTTATAATACAGCTCATAAAAAGGTAGGTCCCTTTCAAACAGTTTTCTATATACTTTGTCACAGAAAAAAAACATGATTTTTGCGAGAAAATACAAAGTTATACCTACAAGATACACGATAGACAAATCCGTTATTTCTAGCAAGTATTTTTTAGATTACATTAGATCAGTATCACAGATAACACTAGACCCTACTCATAGTGTTGTGTTTCTGTGAGTGAGTAAGGTCGGTCGCCAGAGCTCCAAGAGGAATCACTACTACTAGGTGTTGACAGCTGGGGACCCACGGAGCGAAGCTTGCCCCTTTAGCTGTAAACACAGCGAATCCCCCTTTTTTTTAAGGGTCGGCAACGCGCACGTAACACCCCTGGAGTTGCAGGCGTCCATAGGCTACGGTGACCGCTTTCCATCAGGCGGGTCATATGCTTGTTAGCCACTGTCGTGGTATTAACATAAAAATAAGAAGAAACCTCTGCGAACAATACCGTAAAATTGGGAAATAAAAGAAATAAGGAAAAATTCACGGGATCGGCCGAGACTTGAACTCCTGAGTCTGGCGCCCCCCTAAAGCGCATGTACGAAGGATATAGTGGAGAAATTCGCAGCCAACGGGTGTGCCTCGGTAGCTCAGTTGGCAGAGCGATGGGCGTGTATCCCAGAGCTGCGAGTTTTAGTCTCGCTTGAGGCCATGAATTTTTGCACTTCTACTTATTATTAAGCAGATTAGGCTAGCCAGGTTAGGTCAGCATCGCAGATAACCCAACATACATAATCCTACGTATTTCTGTACAATCCGATAAGATACTTAAATAAGCTGACGACATACCCAGTTTCTGTTGCGAGTTTTAACAGCGAAATATGTCTCGGTCATATTGTTTATACAGTTTTCAATTACTAATTTCATTTCCGCATCATGAGACAAACACGATAAATTCCAAAACATGATAGAAAAAATATTATCATTTGTATTTTAGAACGACGGAGTCCTAACAGCAAGACTAACAACAACCCCATTTTAGAGTTTGTTTTATTCAATTCAGGTTTAAAAAAGGTCAGTCGAAAACAGACCCAAATCTCATTTTAATTTTGGATCACTATTGCCTACTCAAAAGAAAATAAGAGCCACTGAAAGTTTTGATCATTACATGTTAACGAATTTCAACTTTATGGAAATATGTGAAACAATTGACTACTAATTCCATTTATATAAGCTTAATAACAACAAAACCCCTGTTTTATTGTTATAAAAAACAATACAGGATGTTATGTGAAAATTACAAAATGTGAAAAACGTAACAGAACTTGGGAATCTGTTATATTGTTCGACCGCCATAAAATGTAGTGACAACGGATTTTATAAATTTATATTGAAAATTACAAATGACTCATTTACACATCACAATAAAAACATAGACCTTACCACTCCTACTTTCTATAAATAAAACAGGTAAGACTTTAAACCCTTAAATAAATGAATTATCAATATTTATCCTAAGGCATCCTAAGTGACAACCAAATTCATTTCAAATTAAGAACTAAGTACCTCGATATGACAGTCTTCATTCCAAGAGAACTTGACTGTCACTTGTCTCGTTTCTATGTCATAAATGCATCATCAATTCATCATGCATTTAAGGGTAAAGCACTCACCAAAGTATTTTTTTTTAAAAGGCAAAAGAAAACTTCGAGCAAAAATTAGGTAGTCAACGATTTAATCTATCCGACATTTAAATTTGGCAAACGAGGCACCAAATATCCTTACAAAACGCTTAGTGGTCCTTATTTTCTTTTGTGCGGTATACATAATACTACTTAAATTTTGGAATATTATAGTTGGTCCACGCTAAACCTTTCCCTTTTTTACGTGAAGTATGGCGGGACAATAACCTGCAGCTCCAGCAACGGGGACGTGGGGTTCGAGCACATCAGGTGCTCGAAAGCCCGCTCGATTCCGGCCGAGCATCCCTCCAATAACATAACATTACATAATATATCATAACATTACATAACATAACATAATATAACATAATATAACATAACATAACATAACATGGCGTGACAATGTCACTGTCAAGTGTGCCAAATCAGTGCGTGGTCGCACTCTAGTCATCTTCCTTTTATCGACACGATGTTAAAATAAACCATCTAAGAGCTCGGGCATAAATCACGTGAGGTTTTCTTCGATTTTTTTTATTAGACTACTACAGAGAACATTCCAAATTCAAACTTCATTAAGCATCCCGGCTGAAATATCAGCCGGTTTGCAGGAACAAAACCATGCATTCCTTTCAAAACCAACTTATTATTGCCAGTGTTCAAATATGGAACTAAATTTCGCAGTACTTTTTTCTTTCCATTTAGGGAGCGTTCAAGTATTACGTAACGCATTTGGGGGGGAGGGGGGGTCTACTAAAACGTTACGATGCGTGACAGGGGCGGGAGGGGGGGGTCTGAACTACGCGTTACGTAACATTACATTGTTTTTAACCCTTCAGAACGGTCGCGTAGAGAGATTCTCTCACGCATTTTTAAAAGGTTTTTCTTTTTAGATGGAATGACCACATGATTTTTTTTTACCTTCACAAAATTGCTTGCTTTGCTTTACAGGATAGTGAATTTTTTTTTACTATTTATCAACAGCTGTGATAGATTTTCTCATCACTCCAGTAAAGAAGGTAACAAAAAATACCGCAATTCGGATGGCCTCGTTATACTTCGGCTGTCTCCGTAGACTCCAATCGCTATATTAGAAAATATTATATTGCTATTTTACCGGGCCTTTAGCCTAGTGGGTAGCCACCCTGCCTACGAAGCTAGAGGTCCCGGGTTCGAATCCTGGTAAGGGCATTTATTTGTGTGATGAGCACGAATATTTGTTTCTGATGTATGGTTGTTTTCTATGTATTTAAGTATTTATAACTAGTACATATATCGTCGTCTAGTACCCATAACAGAAGCCTTTATAGAGCTCACTATGGGGCTAGTTCGATTTGTGTAAAGATTGTCCCCTAATATTTATTTATTTATTTTTATATTCAAAATACACTGTTGTATTGTGTTGTGTTTTCTATTTGTGAGATTTACTCTCATCACAACAGTAATGATTATGGTACGAAAAACGATTGGTCTGAAAGGTTAATTAAAAAACTAGGGAATTAAAATCTCCCAAGTTGGCAACCCTTTTCGTTTATTTTTTACGGGAGATTCCCGATCGAATAGTAAGTACGTATTTCTTGCAAGTTATGAAATGCGCGGATGCATCCTGCTGTTCCCGCTTGAGGAGTGCATTAAAATCTGTTTTTCCAAAAAGTTTCCTGCCGCCACCCTGCCCAATCCTTCAAACCGCAAACAAGCTCGTGGTACCTATAGTCTGATCTGATAGACAAAGGATCATGCAAGTTTTCGCCTCTTCTTGTGAGGTTGTCTGTTGATCTATCGCCTCCTCTAGAAGGGTTTAAGCAGATGCCTTACGATTTTTTTGCTTATGGCTGATTTTATTTTAAATGTTTTCGTTTTCGTTCTATTCTTTAATACGGTTATATTATGACAAATATATTCTATTTCAGTTAGGTTTATGTTCGTAATTGCATTGCTAAAGGTAAAAATAAAGTATTTAAAATTAAATTTGTTATTCTATTTTAGTAAAACGCTAAAATAGGAGAATGCATGAGAATAATAATGGCGGATAAATAAAATCTGTGCAAGGACAGGGCCAAGTCAAGAAATTGACGTTATTAAATGTATGATTAGTAGTAAAACTTTATAGAACCAAAAATTGGGAAATTGTGGTAAGTTTATGTGATATATCTATCTTTCTGTTTTCCTTTTTTTCATGGGTGTCCTGAAAACCAGCGCCATGGCTATGTATCTCATATCCTAGCTATCGGCATATGCTGAGTGGCATCCATTTTGGTTCTCTCTGATATTTTGTACAAGATGTAAATAGATAAAGTTTTTTTTCTGTGAATCAAATAAATGTCCAAAAATTGCGTTACGTAATACTTGAACGCTCCCTTATACAACAAGAGGCGCCACTCTCGATCGCAAAAAAAATATAAATATCATCCACCACAAAAACAAGTGCATTCCAAAAACCAACATAACTCAACCGGTGGTGAAATTATGAACTAAATTTCGCGATACTAAATGCACTTAAGTATATTATGACCAGTGGCGCCAGAGTTGATACTAAAGTGCGTGGTGCTCTAAATGTCAGGGCGTAAGGTGCGACAGTTTTTTATTTGGATCTGTGAGCTTCCTGCTCCACCCATCGGATCAGCACCTTTGTAAACATGCCAGTGCGTAGAGTTATGAAATTTTAGAACCGGCAAAAGGAAAGAAAATATACCCCGTTTTTCCGACTACAGGCTTATGATTTTAGCACAACTTTGAAAGGCATTTTGCACCAAGTGTCTGGCCTGATATTATTATCCCTCCCTTTATTTTTACATTGGTATTTTTCATGTGATATCTACTCAGAATAGTGAGCTCTTTTGATTCTAATAGGAAAAAAATACTGTCCCAAAATATCCATAATTTTTTAATACTTTCCATTCCGTTACAGCCATATAAAGTATGTGAAAAAATTATAACGGACTGGGTGAAAAATGCTAACATTGCACCGACTTTGGCAGTAACGAAGTATTATAACCGCGCCATACATCAAGTAACAATTAAGTATCTATTTACATTAGCATTAGTAATTCATAGGACTCGACTTACAAAAGCATGCATACCTTTAAAAAAATATCACTTTTTGTACATGTCAAATATTGAGAAAATTAGGTAGTATTTAATTTTTCTGAACAAGAGTGAGACAGACAGTAATAGTTATGTAATGTATCCGAAATACATAAATTTCGTATTACAAATAATACTGTACTATTTCTTGCAAAGTATGTTGCCATTAATTGTAAGACGTTGAAAAATAAGGGACCAATTTTACATATTTAATTTTATTCTAAAGTTAATTATAATTTTTCTGTGCGTACTTTCCTAATACTAACTGTAATTTAAAATGTTCAATCCTTATACGTATCAAAATAACATGAGTTTACAATACCATTACACAAAAAATACATTCTAAAGTGGGAAAAATATAATTATCAATAACGCATATAATTCCTAATTAGTCAGAACAAGGAAACACTGATACCTTCAATCAGTTCTAGCCCTTCCTATGCCCACAAAAAGAACTTTATCGTGCCAATGATTACTGGCCACTTTCAATACAGCTGTACGGCAACGCCCGTATAAAAGACCCAACGCACCGCTGGACAGCATTCAGTAGCTATCTAGCAGTCTGACAAGAAGTGCAAGATGAGATTTCTGGTAAATAACCTCTTAAAAAAACAAAAGTGATAACGGAATTCGAAATTCAAAATATTGAACGCACCCTTAAAGGTTCAAATTTTCGAACGCTTCCCGATTTCGCGCGCAATTTTGACAAGTGATTTTTTTCAAGTGTTCAAAGTGGCCAGTACTCCGTTATCATTTTTCGTCAAATACGGATGGAACCTTATCAATATCATATTGAAAGTTGTTATTGTCGCCTTTGGATGTGATAAAAAATACATACATTTAATTGATTTGACAAGGTCGCATGCGTATTATTTTTTTATAAATTTTTATTTCACTGCGTTGTCATACGAGTTGTTATATTATTTCGGAACGGATATAGTGCTATTTATAATACTTATATGTTAATCAGTTTATACATATGTCAAACCGTCAATCAAGTTTCTTAGGCTCTTTGCATTCCATTTATAAATATCAAACCGGACTTTCAAATATCTAGATTACTTTTTAAAATCGTGGTTAACAGATTAAAAACCTAGGTTTAAACAGAAACTGATGTTTTAGAATAAAGCACAAGTCAATGTTTATGGCATATCTTAAGCTTTGTTCAAATTCATCTTACTATCCTACTAATATTATAAACGCGAAAGTTTGTAAGTATGGATGTTTGTTACTCTTTCACGTAAAAACTACTGAATGGATCCTAATGAAACTTTACAACATATAGCTTATACATACAAATAAAACATAAGCTACAATTTATATGAATATATTGCGCAAACGAAGTCGCGGTCACCAGCTAATACTTCATAAAGAAAAAACAGTTTTTTTTTTGTAAACTGTCTAAAGTATAAAACGAAATGACCAGTTTTTTTATTAAGTAAGTACTTATATAAAAATAACCATTTATCGATTTATATTAAAAGACGCGCAATCAACTAAATTGTTTTACAGTAACTTATTGATTTAAACATAACTAGTTTTTTTACAACCATCATAAATAATCAAACAATCAAATCGTTAGCACCTTTTAAAAAAAAAACAAATAAAGAACATATCACTGGCCGTTAAAATTGATAGCCAATACAAATTGAAACGTGCGTTCGGATTAATCAAATCTCGACTTTATTAGGCGGTAATAAAGATTGTTATGGTCGTGTAATGACAATTGTATGTGAAGGTCGCGCATTATGTGCACGACGATGTTCGCATATAAAAATGTTTCGGAGGCGTGATCTAAATAAGTGAGCAAATATTTTGTTATGCCGTTTTGTTTCTATGTTTCAATTGGTGAAAAATTACAGTTTTTAACAAACATTTCCGAAATCGTTTATCAGGTTTCAAAAACTTGTAAATTAACATTCATCTTTCGAAAATGTAGTTTTAAAGAAGTTAAATCATATAAGTCACAGAACCATATATAGCGCTGTCTCTATTAATTAGCTACACTGATTAGTTAAGTTGTCAATGTCTGTGCTTGTACATTTTCTAAACAACTTTTTATACTTTAACTAGAATTCCCTAGAACATCAACGTAGAAATAAATAAAATCATAACGTCGAATAAAAGTCGTTTAGTAATATGTTCCAATTTTTACGCCCTAAATACCATAATTTCTTCAAGTTAACCAGTCAAATATACACACTTGACTAATTTAAACCTTATAGGCACCAAAGTGTACCTACTACCAAAAACCAAAGTAAAATTTAAAGTATACTTGTTTTAATTAGTTACTCAGTTCGCCACCACCAACCGTCACCAATGTGTGTGCACGTTTAATTACGTCTCCAAAACTAGAAGTAGCTATATGTTCCCCACTATACCTACTATGTTACTATCTATACCTACTATGTTACTATCTAAGTAATTCAAAAACATATCTTTCCTCTTCCTTGGATGATTAAAAAAATGCACTAATTCGACCGTCCCTTATTCTGATGTTTTTCGGCAAAATGTACCACATCGATTGTCGAAAATGGCGACCCCATTTTCATACTTATGTCGGTAGCGTCTAAACCCCCATAAAAAACGTTTAGTTTTTAAAATAATTTTTAAGAAAAAAAAACCGACTTCATTTGGTTCCCGGTAAAAGTGAAATTAAGAATTTGTTTGAGTTAGCCAGTTTACTTCACAAATATCCAATACACCGCACGTGTACGATTGAAAATTGAGGAGCTTTCTTAATGTCCTAGGGCTTCCATCATTACATTTGAAGTATAATCAAACGTAACTCCCTTGTAGACCTTTAAACAAACAAAATAACAATGTGTTAAATTGGATGACAGACTGTAAATTAACGAGCATATTCATTATGCCATCCCTGATTATCAACATCAGGTCCACTCCAGCAAAATGATGGCCACAGTAAGAAAATGCCTAAGCTAATTATGAACACCCTCTAATCACAATTAACCTGCCGTTCAAATTTGAAGAGTTCTCTGAATTCTTCTAGAACTCCATCATCAGAATATAAATCAAATCAAAAAGATGAATGTCACAACTAGGATAATAAGTAGAGCTAGGTTTATTAACCAGTTCCACTTTGCGATCCCTGGTCTTCATCATCAGATCAAGTTCATCAAAATTTTGGCTCCGCCAAAACACTGTTTTAGTTACTTAAGGAAACCCTCAAATCAGAATGCATGTGCCGTTAAAATTTGAGGAGTTCTCTCAATCCCTCATGAAGTCCATCATCAAAATAGAACTATAATCAAATAGGACTATCTTGAAGGTATTTCTTTACAAAGAAAAGATGAATGTCTCAAATCGGATGATAGAGCTGGGAATTAACAAGCAGTTCCACTTTGCCATCCCTGGTCTTCATCATTAGGTCCACTCCACCAAATTGATGATGTTTGTAAAGAAATGCTCGAGTGTCTTAAGAAACTACCCAAATCATCATGCATGTGCCTTTCAAATTTGAGGAGTTCCCTCAGTTCCTCATGGATCCCATCATCAGAAATTGATTTTGAAAAAAACGGGACAATCCTGAAACCATCTATATACAGACAAAAAAATATTTTTTAAAATCGGATCATAGTCCTGAGAATTACGAAGCAGTTCCACTTTGCCATCCCTGGTCTTCATCATCAGGTCCACTCCACCAAATTGATGATTTTCGTAAAGAAATGCTCGAGTTTCTTAAGAAATCACCCAAATCAGCATGCATGTGCCTTTCAAATTTGAGGAGTTCCCTCAGTTCCTCATGGATCCCATCATCAGAAATGGATTTTGAAAAAAACGGGACCAACCAGGAACCGTCTACTTTTAGAAAACAAAAAAAAAATTCAAATCGGTTCAGTAATGACGGAGTTATGAGTGAACATCCATTAAAAAAAAAAAAAAATAAAAAAAAAATTCAGTCGAATTGAGAACCTCCTCCTTTTGAAATATTGAAGTCGGTTGATAAGCTTATTAAATGTAAGTTATAGCCACTCACAATATTGTTATTTTATATTAACCTCTATTGTCAAGTAAAATAAGAGCTAGTAGCAACAGCTTAATCAATCATGCCAGTGAATATGCTAAATACAAATGGCCTAATCTAAATAGTACTTATACCTTAACCATTGCAACATGAATAAAGCAACACGAATTTACGCGACAATACCAACGGTCTGTCAGCTGTTGTGAAATACACCACGCCCTAGACTTAGACAAAACCAGAATACGAGACTAGATAATCGTAGGTATAACCGTCGAGAACTATGGTACAATTCAGATTTAAATCCGTTGACATACTCGTAGTTATTAAGTCAATATCAAGAATTTAATTAACATTATAAAGCTTGGTACACATGTAGCTAGTGTTGTGAATTCGAGCTAATTTTGAGTCGCGAGTAATTTTGACTCGTATGTATTTACACATCTATTATATGAAAATAGATCTCTTTATACGAGTATGTAAGTATGTATGTGGTTTACCATCTAAACCAGAGCATCAACATTTAGGTCATTGCCACAGGCCAGCTTCGATTTCATAACATACCTTTTCGGGAACACAATACGTGTTCAAAATAAATCACCTGACATTACAGCCTTTATTCAAGAATGACATATGTCACATTACCTTACCATCAGATAGAGAACACATAAGCTCTCAGGGGATTCTAAGTCTTACATTCTGTACAATTAGGGATAAAGTCGCTTATAAAATAAAATGGTTTGGGTCATTTTGGTTTTAGGCAGATAATATTTCAGTCGTTATTTTCTTTTGTTTTAAGTCGAGCAATATCTCCGGAGTTTGTGGATTGCTTTGCATAATGCACACATGGTTTGAACTTTTGAAGATTAGCGAATTGGGCCAACAGGTCTAGATGTTTTTGGCTTAATATTGTCTTCTAATACCGAGATTAGTATTTATCGAACTGTAAGTTTAAAAAAAGGATTGATGCTATTGGTGCTGCTGTACAGCAGTCTATATCGAGTGCTGTGAGAGATGTAGTCAATTAGTTAAATAAACGCGATTAGACATTTTTTTCAAAGTGATTAATTTTTGGTTTAAGTTTAGGTATACAATTAGTAATATTAGATTGAAATTGGATTTTAAGCCCGAATCGAAAACCCGAGGAAAAAAATAAACTTACTAGACAGATAAATAAACAATAATTATTAGGGGTCCACAGTACATCGTGGAGCGGGGGCCCTCCGGGAAGCCCGGGCGGGTAAAGTAGCATGGAAATCCATTACGACCATGGGCTTAATACAGCTCATGAAGTCTAAGTATGCTGGCATATAATATCACCATTTACGAGCAAGTGTGATGAAAAAAAACACTACCCTTTTTACCTTTAACATAATATCAATCAGTCAAACCGCACCGATCAAATCAATACCGTAAATTCAACCAAATTTATGATAATTGCACTGCAAGTTTGACGAAAAATTGCATTAAAGAATCCACAGCTATTAGGCGTTGCTACAGACGTTAATAGGCGAATTGCTACTGCGTGTAAAAACTGCTTTGCATTCCATTTTGATTGTTGGTTGCTGTAATATGATTGGATGCGTTGCAAATCCTCCCTAAGTGTTAATTTACTAGCATAAGCTAGTTACAGGCTGAAATAAAAAGGACCGTTTAAAGTCTATATTTTGTACCATTTGGGGTCGAATTTCGAAGGTCGGGTTGAAGTCCATGCGGGTCCAAGCGCACGCATGTTTTTTGTAGAAATCGCGAAACGTCTGGTTGAATATCTTACTGCTTGTAAGATATTTCCTAAATGTATTTTTTTATACTACGTCGGTGGCAAACAAGGATACGGACCGCCTGCTGGAAACCGGTCACCGTAGCCTATAGATGCCTGCAACGCCAGGTGTGTCACATGCGCGTTGAAGAACCCCATACCTATTGTAGTCCTTCGAATTCTAAAAAAAGCGGGTTATAATTTCATATACACGCTATTAAATTCTCAGAATATATATTAACTTATAAAACACGAAATAATAACATAATGCAGACATACAACTAAATGCATTATACGGTCTACTGATCTTAAGAAGTGTATGCAATTTGTACGCATAAACACTCTTTTTTTTACCTAAGTAATGAATTCAAAGAAGGATATTGCCAGCGGATGTGATTCGAATGTTTCCATATTTATGAACGCGTTTCCGTTTTAACAAGTAATTAGATTACTTATTTGAATTTAGACGCGATTGAGTAATTAATCGTTTAATTAAAAGGTAGTTACTTCATTAGAAAATGTTTTTTTTTAATAAACATACTTTTACATTAAAAAAATATTGTCTTAATTAAGGATTTTTTTTCTCGTGCCTAATGAGTGTTGGTGTTATGGTGCCGCTGAATTAGGTTATGTTATATTTTTATTTATTTAATTATAAACAAATAAAAACATTCTTCAAAAACACAAGTATACTATTACAATTAGTTTTACTAGTAATTTTTTGAGCCAGTTATAGTTGACAACGTATAGCGCATAAGTACTAAAAACCGTTGAACCATGAAGTTTCAAAGGAAAGTTATATTATAGCTGTTATTCGTTTTCGCTATCCCATTTTATATCGAACGACCACGTTCACTTTTCAAAAATCCACATTTAAATTCTTGACATTAACGGTAACCATTTTTCCCAACAGATCGCTTTCGTCGCCCTCCTCGGCTACGCCTCGGCGTCTGCCATCCTCCCCCTTGCCTACGGCATCAACGCCGGTGACGCCCAAGCCGCCGCCATTGACGCCACCGTCGCCGCGCAGGACCATGCGCGCGCAGCCGTCGAGGGCAACCTCAGGGCCAACGAGGCAGCCGTGCAGTGGAATACGGAGGCTGTGCGCCAGGCCGCTGAGGCTTCTAGGGATATCAATGAGAACGCTTACTGGAACGGTGTCGCCGCTACCCAGGTAAATTTTAAAAATTTCTAAAAAAGTAGCTGAAATGCATGACAAAGTTGCCAATTGGCAACTTTGGTTCCGAAAGTTGCTAACTTTAGCAACTTAGTTACGATCGCCGAGGTCGATGGCAACATCAGAGCCAACGAGGCCGCCGTGCAGTGGAACACGGAGGCTGTGCGCTAGGCCGCTGAGGCTTCTAGGGATATCAATGAGAACGCTTACTGGAATGGTGTTGCCGTTACCCAGGTAAATTATAAAAGTTGCTAAAATACATGGCAAAGTTGCCAATTGGCAACTTTGGTCTAAAAGTTGCTAACTTAAGTAACTTAGCTACCGTCGCCGCCCAGTACCATGCGCGCGCAGCGGTCAAGGGAACACGGAGGCTGTGCGCCAGGCCGCTGAGGCTACTAAACTAAATTTGAAATCTTGCTATAATAAAGTGGCCACAAAGAAGCTAAACAGGGGAATAAAATGCCAATTGGCAATTTTAGTACAAACAATTGTCGGCTGTGCAGTAGAACACGCGTACTGGAACGGCGTCGCCTTTTCCCAGAAAAGTAAATTTAAAGACGCTGAAGAAAAACGTTGCCACCTATGCAATTAGGTTTCATAACCTAAATTGAGTTCGCAACCCAAGTTGTAATTAATTAGACGATTACGCATCGCTCGATAGAGTTTGGTCCCGAAATAGCTCATTCATTCATTCTTCTCTTGCTCTAATAATTATAAAGTTTCAAGACTACGCAGTGGTATGGCTATAAAATTTTTGCCTCAAGATTTGGTAATCAAATCTAATATAATAATACAGCCGAATCAAAAAGCCTGTTAAACTCTCAAACCAACCCGACTATTTTTGTCACCTTGCAAGTTAACCTTTTATTTATTTCAGAACGTTGTAGCCGCCGCCCAATCCCAGGCCGCCGCCCTGAACGGCGTCGCCGCCGCCCGCGCTGGTCTCTGGGGCGCCCACATCGGCCCCCTCGCGGCCGCCCCCCTCGGCGCCTGGGGCACCCCCCTCCTCGCCGGCGGTCTTGGCATCCACGGCGCCGCTCTGCGCGCCTGGTAGACGGACAATGTGACTAACCAGGGAAACCCTTGGGATGTTTTCATTTAAACATTCATAAGGATTCACACTATAGGTTACTGATATTTCCTTGTAATGAACCGAACGCCGTTTTAAAATAAAAAATCTACACATTTGTCGGCGCTCGCCGCTCGACGCGCATTACACCGAAATGTTAAAATCAACCTTAAGAACCTATAAATAAAGCTCAAATCAAATCGCTGTAATCTACACGTCTACACCATACTCTTAGCTAGCCTATTCAAGTTATGGTATATTACAGCAGAGCCAACGAAACTGAACTCTAAAACCTTAAACATTAAGTTCAAAATACCATAGGCTACACCATATTCGCAATTCGAATTTTAGCTAGTCCCATCTAATTCGAACATGGTGTGTCTATAGTGAACTCTAAGTCAAATACCATAAGGTTCACGTTTCTCTGGTTAGTTATACATATTACGAACTGGATCTGAATGGATAATGATTGCTCAACGGAAAACAACGGTCTCATTTTAGTAACTCTCTTTGTAGATACAATAATGCCATCACTGCCAAAGTGTAAATAAATACACGTTTTTAAGACGATGTTTTGAAATTTCATTTATCCTACCCCTTGTCCTAAAGACGACCACTGATTTTGAAAAAATTAATAATTGATAAAAAGAAGAAAGAAGAATTACAGTTGATTTTAAGAACAAGCTTTGTTTAGAATAATATACCAGGTATTTATGTTTTTTTTCGTCGAGCCATCTCGCTGTTTTTCAGACTTAATTTGGAAGACGAATCGCCAAATTAGGACCCCAGGCCCCCTGGGCCGTAACATAAGCCGGGAAAACGCTCGGAAGAAGAAGATATGGAAGACAATTTAATTAGGTACCAGTTTTGTCGCTACAAAATCACACAGAACAGAAACATATTATTAAAAAAAAAGGTTGACAGTAAAATCATAAAACTCTCATAGTCAGGAGAAGATAAAAAATGGCAACAGGACATTCACGGAACATTTAACAACCAAAACCTAAATTTTCCGACACGTATAGAGTCCGACTAAACAAAATTTTCATAGATTTTTAAAGCACAGACTGTGAAAATGTTAAGTAAATGTCATAATTCCATAGAAGTTTGACGTAAGAGGAAAAAGTTTAAAATAACACTTGCAATATTTGACAATTCAATTTCTTTCTACCCAATCCGAACACTAAAGATAGGTAGGTTCGAATCCGGTTTCAAACACGGACGATATTAAAGTGAAGACTCCCTAAAGGTTGTCTGGAAGAGATCGCTTTTTAGCGATAAGACCGCCTGTTGTTTGCCTCTTTTTTTGTTCGCTGTATTCTCTGTAGTTGCGTCATTTGAGGTGTGCAATAAAGAGTATTTGTATTGTATTGTATTGTAAGACTCCATGTAGTCTATACAATGCCTCACACAGACATATATACGGATAAACAACATTTTGTTACAAAATGACTTTACGGAACCCTAAAATAGAGCAAGGCCACTAGTTAGTTAGTTAGTTAGTTATCTATTTTGCGTGATTACGAGGTCGCCCTACTCTAACCACCCTAGCTCCTCCACGAAACCTATCATCGTTTTAAGGTTGCAAACTGCTTCCTTTAGTGTGTTTGGAGTCCTTAAATATTTACTTCGGTATGCTTCTATCTGTTTACATTAGGCCACTAAAAATATCTGTAATAAAACCCCATTCCTAGATAGCAATGAATCCATTAAAGCCCCTTACAACACCCATGGACAAAGACAGCTAATAGTTCTAAACCTGTATTTTGCTATCATCACAGAATAAGTAATAGTACTAAACTACTAAAGTACAGAAGCTTCTCTTTCCTACATATAAGATTAAGGTTGTCAACAACGAAAGTAATGTTACTTTGCAATTCCGCCAAACGTGCTAGTCAATTAGTGCCAACCCTTTATACCTACTTGCGTATTTTATACTTTGGTATATGAAATACCGCAAAGTAGCGCCTGATTCAATTAATTACTTAGCTTGTCAAGCATGTAAATGTCAAGATAACATTAACATTAGGATTGTCACCATGCTGTCAGGTGCGTATGGTGGTACATTTACTATGAAATGATGGTGGCGAAATGGAACACAAATCTGTGGACACTTTTTTTTCTCCTACTAGGATTGAAAGAGCTCGCGATTCTGAATAGAAAACAAATAAAATAAAAAATAATTTCTACAACAAAAAATAAAAGCGCCCGTCCACGTTTACTGTTCTCGTGATAATTCAAAACTATTTACAATGATTAGATATGTTTTAGAACCTGGAATATTGTAGTATAAAATGGTGTAGGGTATTTAGTCGGTTATGCTCATAGAATTGTAGTTTACAAGTCTGCATATGTGTGATGACCTTATTCCCTTTGTAAACGCTTCACGGTATATTTTTACTCGTATGCCCACAGTCGATTTCAAAGACACGGGAGGAAAAGGGGTGGTGAACTGCTTAACCCATACGGGGTGAATAGTACAAGATGACATATAACTTTTTTTTTTTTTTATGCTATAGGGGGCAAACGAGCAAACGAATCACCTGATGGTAAGCGATTAACGTCGTCCATGGACACCCGCAACACCAGAGGTGTCGCAAGTGCGTTGCCGGCCTTTAAGGTGGGAGTACGCTCTTTTCTTGAAGGTTTGAAGGTCGTATCGGTCCGGAAACACCGCTGGCGACAGTTCGTTCCACAGTTTAGCTGTGCGAGGCAGGAAGTTTCGGGAAAAGCGCACAGTTGAGGACTGCCAACCATCTAAATGGATGCATGGAATGGATGGAACTCAATGAGGATTACCGTGGGTCCTGCGGGAACATTTCAAACGTCACTTTGACAGTTCACTCATACTGACACAGGACCCACGCATGAGTGGCGCCGTCTGGTGAGCGACAATACGGTAGCTCCCATTAATTTATGAGCAGAGATAAAACAGATTCCTATTTATCGATTTGAGGACATTACAACGTCCACCAGAAATTGGCTACGAGAACTAATACAGTGGAACCACGATAAGACGAAACCCTCGTTAACACGAATTAAAATTCTATACCCTTCACAGCCCGAAACCTACTTGTAAGAATAATAAGTATGGAAACGTAATTACCTCTCACAACGTGTAGGTACATACAGTCGCGGAATGAAAAGGTTGACCACCTTAAGATCTGTTTTTGCTTGTTCAGTATAAATTCTCAGTATCTGCTTTATCGAACGAGTATGACACATAACGTTATAATGAATGTCAAGTCACTACGTGGCCTACAAATAGGTCCACTTTGAAAATTTAAAAAGGTAACATGTGCTTGCAACGCGTAAATAAATTTATTTGATAACTGGTCAACGTTTTCATTCCGCGACTGTACCTAAAAAAATTGGTTCCCGCCGGTGGTGCAGAACTAATTCTTACCGTTCAAAACAAGTAAACCTAAAAAATACGATGTTTTAAGTTAGTAAACTTTAAATAAATAAATAAATATTATAGTACATTCTTACACAAATTGACTAAGGCCCGCAGTAAGCTCAATTAGGCTTGTGTTACGGGTACTCAGACAACGATATATATAATGTGCAAATACATAAATACATAGAAAACATCCATGACTCAGGAACAAATACCTGTGTTCATCACACAAATAAATGCCCTTACCGGGATTCGAACCCAGGACCATCGGCTTACCAACTACGCCAACCGGTCGCCAACTTTGGTAGTACCTATGATTTTAATAAGTGAAATATGTATATTTAACTGGTTAATTAGAAGAAATTGTAACGTAACAAGTAGAACTCATTTCTAAACGACTTTTGATCGGCGTTGACAGTCTATTTAAAAAATTTGTACACTCCTTTTCTGAAGAACCCCATACTGTAATCTTTCGGGAAAACCTCGGCAAGGAGTTCATTCCACAGCCGTAGCGTCCGCGGGAGGAAATCACGCTTTCAGGGACCACATAACATTGAAACGCATCATACTTGAAATCATCTAAAAAACTTGTATAAATGTGGAACTAAAGCTACAAACAAAAAAATAACAGTAACATTTCAACTTGGTACATGAAAGGGAGGCAATAAAACAACCAACAACTTTAATCTTTAACCGTACTCACTACTCTGGTAAATTGCGATATAAATACAAACAAACAGACACTAATTTCCAAAGCTCGTTTCCTGTCCTTATCAAACAAATAAAATAAACAGATATGTGGCAACATTCCCTCTTTAATAACACGCAAAACTACACCTTATTCACTAAGACATAACATCAAAATTTGAATAAACCATAACTAAGAAACAAATCCCAGAGGAATATCAACCATATTCCAAAGATATAAAGTCGTTTATAATTTGCAAACATGTAGTGTTCCTCAGTCAACAGATATATAGAAGTGGCCAAGGCGCTCACATATATCTTAGCACGTTTCTATTGTCAATACGTTAGCGCATTTTTAGATATTTATGATCACTATGACCACTCCGATATTTCTGATGGCAATAGTATGTACAAAACGACGAAACCGACTTGAATATCATATAAAGATAAAACTTTTGTTGACGGAAAGTGCATGCATTAATATTCAAAGGAATTTGACCTTTATGGTAATGTTGGTAAGAGCTAATTGCGGGTGTAGGCTGGATCTAGACTGCCTTGGTGAGGGCGTGGGCTTTTGTGCGCGGACACACGGGCGAAAAGAGTAGTAAACAAGATGAAGTATGTAAAGTTGTTCTTTTGTTATTAGTGGGGTTAACGATTAGCCGGCCATGTACTTTCATGCATGCATATCTGCCGGATCTGGCAATCAATGTATGGAAAATTTGTCTGACGGATTGGCCGAACGTATATCGCCGGCTATTGAGATTTATGATATTGACATTAATGGTCTCATATGTTATTTATGTAATAAGAAACAATCATTACATAAAAACAAGAAGAAAAAATACAATTAATGGTCTCATATTAAATTCTAAAAAGTTAGAGATTCAATAATTTCAAAATCAACATTGATATTGACATCAATGGTCTCATATGTTATTTATGTAATAAGAAACAAACATTACATAAAAACAAGAAGAAAAAATACAATTAATGGTCTCATATTAAATTCTAAAAAGTTAGAGATTCAATAATTTCAAAATCAACATTGATATTGACATCAATGGTCTCATATGTTATTTATGTAATAAGAAACAAACATTACATAAAAACAAGAAGAAAAAATACAATTAATGGTCTCATATTAAATTCTAAAAAGTTAGAGATTCAATAATTTCAAAATCAACGCACCCGGAAACCTCGAAAAGAACTAGGGTATTTTAGGATAATTTTGAAAGTAGGGTAATTTCAAAAATCACAGGAAGATCACCCTTCGAACATCGTGAGGAAATGGGGCTAATCCCAATAAGGCCTAGTTTATCCTCTGGGTTGGAAGGTCAAATGGCAGTCGCTTTCGTAAAACGAGGGCCTACGTCAAATTGTACGTTAAGATGTCGCTTTGCCGCCTCCCTTCCAACGTGCTGGAAGTCTGTGTTGCTCGAAGCTGGTAAAGTATTTGCTGGCTGTTCGTCACGACCGTATGTACTATAAGACAACTAGCTCAGCTCGCAAATGTAGATCGCCTTGAATAAATGTAATAATAGCTAATTGGGTTTAATCTCACCGATAAATTGCTAGTTACCGAGGTTTTAATTGGTTCAATCATGGATACTTGTTTTGAGCTTCGGCGATAATAAAACTTGTTGCTTTTAAACAGAAGTTTATGCTTACCTTAGAAATAGGTACGCAAAATATAAAACCGAAATAAGTTACATATACTAAAGAAAAACACAGGGTTTCAGCTTACGCGACTAACGCCATAACGTTTTCGTTGAGACCAGGTGGCCTAGAGGTTTCGGCGTGAGCCGCACTGCTTTTGTAATTTTTGTTACAAAACACTACTTCGTTTATTTTAAAAGTTAATAGTTAGAGGATTCGATGTTTTATAGATGGCACCATCTGTTTTCATTAATCTGTTTCTTTCTTTCGTCCGTTATCGTTGAAACAGGATGCGTTACCGGTATAACTAAAAGGGTAGTATTTAAAGGCACAATAAAAAACAACTTAACTAAAATAGTGACTTGCACAACAAAAACTAATAACTACACATCGAAACATTGCTCTGATGGGTTATTCAATTTGTTTTTTTGCGCAATTCAGTATATTTTGCTGGGCGATTAATAATTTCCCTAACTGAAAATCTAAATACCACCCAGAATTCTTAATATTTTTTGACCGGATGGTATGTCTCTAG
The DNA here is from genome assembly GCA_949128165.1 of Lathronympha strigana. Lineage (NCBI taxonomy): Eukaryota > Metazoa > Arthropoda > Insecta > Lepidoptera > Tortricidae > Lathronympha > Lathronympha strigana. The sequence goes on along the minus strand of OX421926.1, from coordinate 5,442,541 downwards.
TTCCGTGGAGTATGAGACGGGTGCTGGGATGCAACCTTTGTAGACACACTAGCCCCATCTCATCTCCACCGAACTACTGTGATGACAGCGGCAGCGGCAGAGGCGGCGGAGAAAGCAAAGGTCTCGGCACCGAATATAATTTTGTTCCTTTCGGCGTCGAGACCTTTGATCCGTGGGGCCCTAGCGCTCTGAGTCTCTTCGAAGACCTATCGCAGAGACTCAGAGACGCCACAGGAGACCCAAGAGCTGGCAGCTTCGCTCACATATTCGATATCGATCACATATAAATATTTCATTGATTTTATAAAATGTTGTACTGTAATGTGAAACGTTATTCAAGTAAGAAGAATATTTCATCAGATTTGCTGAATAAAATGCTGTAATTTACATTATAATCCGACATACCGAAATTGAATATCGGTTATTTTGTACGCAAATAATATCGGTATACGATCCCTGTTAAAAAAGCAGTTTAGACACTTATGTTTGTCTTCTTTGGGGAGTACATTTCCTATAAATCTTACCTTTAGTTTCCAGGTGGCCTTTGAGTTGCTCAGCTTTTGCCTGCAATTTTGTCTGCACAGTTTCCGCGCTCTCCTTCATTTTCGCCAGGATACCTACAAACAGGGTTATATTTAGACCACACACCAAAGTCGAATGGGACCACCGCGAAACTACCTACTTTCGACACCGCATTTTGAAGTAAAATAGATGTCACATGCTAAAGGAAAAGACCAGCTCCATCGGAGGCCCAGCTGGGGAGCCCAGCTTACACGGCTAACGCTATAACCACTAAGCCAATTGATCTCACCGAATGCCGGCGAATTTCTCGAGCATATGCAATCTTAGAAACAGGCAAGACGCCCGTGGCCATTTTCTAAGTACAAGCGACGTTGCTTAGTACTTCTTACTTAGTAATGGTCTTTTTCTTTGTTATATGACATCTATTTTAATTTAGAATTGTATATACTTTAATAACAAATAAAAAAATATTAAATAAAATAATTTGATTTGTTTCAAACAAAAAGTTACAATATACAATGTTGCCTGTTAAAGCTCACAGACGATCTTGATTGTCTTACTTTCTCGTCGCACTGTACGTCACCATCAAAAATATCTGAGCAAACACTCTATTGCCTTCAATAGAGGCATATTCAGATATTTCTGAACACGTTGGCCGCTCCAATATATCTAATAGCGACTGTACAGTCGAGGGTTCAAACTAATAACAAAAAACTTACACAAACATTATACTTTACCATGCTTATCTTTCTCTTTCAATATCCTTTCCATATCGCCGGCCTTGTCTTTTACGCGTCCAAAAAAATCTATCCGTTTCAGTAAGCGTGCAATGTACAATTTAAATGTAATTTTGTAGAAAGAAAATGGTACGAAAACAATAGTGAGACATACATAGTAGGGTGAATAAAATATTTCTAGTTGTTATTCTGTCCCGTCAGCCAGGGGACAAATGCAGCTCAATTTGTTAGAAGAAACGTTGTAGTATGTTCTACTGACATGCTTGGTGGATGGCCCATCATGGAAAACCAATATAACTATTTAAAAAAACATGTTAATGCCATAAAACCGTGATTCAAAAGTGACCCAGGAGACTAACTGTGTCACCATGGCAACTAGTAACAAGAAATAGTTGATTGACCCAGTAACAAACAAATATGGCCCGACTTGTTTCAACTACACGTAACATAGAGATTGTAACTCCCCCTTAAATCTACTATTTAAACTAAATTACCCCTTAATATTAACTTAAATTTAACTTATTTAATTGGCCTTGTGATTCGTCTAGATTAGTGGACCCTAGTTTGTGACGCAGATAACCTTAGTTCTTTAAAGTGTGACAAGCTATGTTTCTGATTCCAAAACTTATTTATATTAACTATTATTAGAATACCTAACCATTAGTGAATGTATATATTATTTATTTATTTAATTAGGTCATTGAGAAATATTAATTAGTGAGAATGATTAATACAATTTAGAGATTGATTTCCTTTGATAACTATTTACTTGAAAGATGGTATTATTTGGCAAACTTTGTAGTACATGAGATAGATAATGATGATGACAGTGAATTGAAGTATATAATATTATTTATTTCCATTGAAGTAGATGTTGTTTGACAAGGTTATTTAAACAGATTTAGCAAGATATTAATGATATAATAATTTTCATAGATAATTGAATATTTTGGTGGATAAAATAGATAGATATAATCTTTAACGATAATCGAGATGGTAATCAAGTAATTAAACGTTTACAACAATTGAGAGAAGATCAGAGGCGTTTAAAGTGAGTATTCGTAGTAGGGAATTTACAAGATTATGATTTTCATATATCAGAAAGGGTAGTATTTTTAGTATATGTGATCAATATATATTATGTATATAAATATAATTTATTAAAAGGTAATACTCTGCTACCCCTATTAATCTCTCGATAATGGTAAAAGAGCTTATACTACTGGGCTAATCCCGAAACGTCCTATTCACTGAAAATTTGTCTTTAATACCTAACAGATACCACTCTGGCTTCAGCTACTAAGCTCTTTTCCACTGGATGCAGTCTGAGAGATCCTATCTAAACCCATCAGTTTATTTATATTATTATTTTTTCAATGGGGCTTTTTACGGTCCTGCCTATTCCTAATGAGTTGTAGGACTCTGCGAAAGGCTTTAGTAACGTTTCACAACCTATGTCACTGCCTGTGATAGATAAAGAAACGTTAAGTATCTATCATGTGATCCTACCTATTTTTGTTTACTTATAAAACGAAACATACAACCCAATTCTGTAAGTTTAGTGCGTTATTCCTGAGTTGGTTAATGTAAATACGAAGTGCCTTATTAAAATTGCAAACAAACTACCTTTCAAAGTTAAATAGCTAAGTTCTGAGCATTTTTCTGCTCATAACTTAAACAAAAGAGGATTCTGAACATCTTTTTGCTCATACCTCAGGAACTGCTCTTGCCTGTCCTGAGCCCTATGAACTTCACCATTCTTTTATTCTAGAACGGCTTGTTCAAAACGTTATTATATGTAATAATAATTGTACAACCTTATTGCAATTTCAAACACCTTGTTGCCACACCAACAACTCAGGAATTCAAATAATGATTGTTCTAACAATAAATGGTTGAAAATACTATAAGTTAGGCATTTTGATTTAGCAATCGTAAACCGTTAATTATAATATTCCTTTTATTTTATATTTAATCCCATTTTATAAGTATTTTGTTACAATTGAAATGCGAATGATTTTAGAGCCTAAAAATAAGAACTGAAATTATACTATTGATATTTCTTCCTAAAATCTGTAATTTATGTCCATCAATGTTTATCTTTGGATGAAAAATGAAGCACTAATCGCATGATTCTAGAAGAGAGTAATATCAAACCGAGTTTTAAACCTTTCTAAAGATACCATTGATCTGCTCTGCTTGTCAATGATTTCTCAGTTAAATTCTTAAGTGAACCCCCAAGATTCTAAATTCAACCCCTAACGGTGTGTGCGAAGTTACCCTAACGGCCCCCCTTCCCTAATTTACAGCAAAACTGCACAAGTCATACTTACCAGCGACTTGTGACATTTACTTTAATCGTGTTCCCTAAGTAAAAGAACGTTCAGTCCGCGAAAACTGATGGTTTCAACCTATAGGCGTTATGTATTAGCCCCCTCAACCACGGCCGAAGCCGGAAGTGGTTAATAGGCCAGTTCTACCGTTAATACAGGACTGAGGATAGGTTTTAGGAAATATATAAATAAGGACCTATACTTCAGGCATCGCATGGGTTCCGTGAGTCCTGATCTCAGGATGGTTTGACTAAGAAACCCCCACTTTCGCCATGAAACAAACTGAAGCACAGGGGGAAATTCACCAGCCAACAAAAAGGCTATATTGGTGCCAGACACCCCAAATCTGGTCAACTTGGACTCAAGAATGTTTTCTTAACACAGCAAGTGAAAACAAACTTGTGGCGTACTTTGCGAACAGTGATTCTGGTTTTATAGATAATAAAAGTTTCTTAATAACAAATTACGTAACAAACTTCCCCTTAATAAACTGAAAACTTCTTGGTCACCTTGATCCAAGTTCAAAACCACGGAAAGGATCTCTCCGTAAAGTTAAACAAAGACCATATTCCAAAACCTAACTCAACAATTATATTGCTAAGTCTAGCCCAGAACTTCGGTGCACCAGGAAATACCCCTTAATAGTATAAATGAAACGCTTGTAGTAAAAATCAAAGTCCGGCTTAACGCATGGAATTTCTTCCTGCCTCGGCCTACAGAGACTCATTCTACAAGGAAATACCCCTTAATAATATAAATGAAACGCTCGCAGTAAAGATTCTCCAAAAGAGTCAAAGTCCGGCGTAACGCATAGGATTTCTTCTTGCATTAGCTTACAGAGACTCATTCTACAAGTCCAAAGTCGCAGGGATTTCTCCTAGCAAAGCTGAACCCAGAGAAAATATTTAGAGAAACTTTACTTACCAGAGCTCTTTCTTACGTTACGACCAGTCTCACTGAGTGTCCCAGATTGAATGACTCCGTTGGGCCCGGCCCCGTCTATTTATACCATTCCGCCGGCCTAGGCATCTGATCGAGTTTTGTACCATTTCATACGATTTGGTACCATCTCATACGATTCGGTGCCATTCCATACGATTTGGTACCATCTCATACGATTCGGTACCATTTCATACGATTCGGTGCCATTTCATACGATTTGGTACCATCTCATACGATTCGGTACCATTTCATACGATTCGGTGCCATTTCATACTAAAACGTTCCTTTCAATACATTAGCGCTAAATCTTCATAATAAATTGGAATCTTCGTGTTGCATGCGACAATGCTGCAAGAAATCCAAGAAAACTCCTGACGCGACTACCAGGCTATCATAGCTCTTAAGGAGGTCTATATTAAACTGGCATTTTTCCAAAATCACTCTCAATGCTTAAGCAAGAAGGTTTATATTTACATGCCAAGCATACTCCAATAATCGATCCGCCCCAACGTGATCCACGTGTCTGACTATGTTGTATTCAAAATGTATCCATGGTATGTTTTTATTAAGACTCATATTCCCGTGTCTAATATTATTTATAATAATTTTTATGCTTGTTTATTGTCTCAGCCAATGAGTGAAAATTTTACGTAATCGCAACGCCTTTTCAGTCGGCCATTTTGTTATCTTATGTAATGGATCTTTTATGTACGACGAAACTCCGAGTCATCGGACATCTCTTTCTATCCTATTAATATATCTCGCAAAAATGAGACGCAAATATTTTTCATCCGTTGCCTAGATGTAGTTGTTTAGACAGAGACATTACCAGGAGATTAGAAGTATTTAGGAGCCAAAACATATTTCGTTCAGCGATTCTTATAACATGATTTTAAGGACCTACAAATATTTGGATGATTTAAAATATGATTTAAATTTTCCTTTTTAATTAATGTTGTAATTATTGGCATGTTTTACTTATTTAAATGTGAAATATAAATATAATGTAAGGATTTTTACGTAAAACTTGGTTTCTAAATTAACTCCTTTCGCATGACAGCTACTTATTACTAAACGAAACGTTTCTGAAGCTATGAAGTGTTAAAACAATGTTTACACTAATGTTTGTCTGTAATAAGTTTATTTCTTATTATTTCGATGGATAATTTGAATAATGAATATAGTGAATGGAGCCATAAATGTGACAAAGTGAATTCAAGTGAACCCAAAGTGTACTTGTTGGAATATGACGTGAAATCGTGACAAACACAACACCGGATTTTGTCAGGTTATTGTTATGTTTATTTTGCTTTCTTTTGTATTTTGAATGGGTCTCGCAGCCGAATTATGGGTAGGATACCTGTACCGTCACAACCGCCCCCAATCGTAAGTTTTTTTAATGATGCACGGCTGTGATTCATGAAAAACACTTCGATTTTCTAACTTAGACGCGTTGATAAAATCCCTTTCTAATATGATTGTAAGAAAAATCTAGATCCGTCGGCAGTTTTCCCCCCCTTAAATGCGTGATGTGTATTCCAATAATAAATGACCGTGAATGCTGCAGCATTGAAATGGGCCCATCAGAATTAAGACAATTGAAACCTGAAAGCTTTTTCCCCAGAAACCAAGCTTTGTCAGAGATACTGGGTTGTGAGGCCAGCAGACCCTAATAGTCCAAATTTGTTCTTTCACCCTGGATACATCAAGCTTACTTCTGCCTCACCCAATGATCCATAGTCAAACATTGTACTTGACACTAGTGAAACCACAAAAATTTCCCAAACAAAGCGAAGAGACCTTTAATTTTTATTGGTACGAAGCGTTCATTTCTCAGCCCCATTGCCAAAAATTCGAACCACATCTCTCTACCCCACCATTCCCAGCCATATGTTACTGGTGCATGTCTCGTACATGGAATAAGACCACTCGACCCTTAAGCCTGCTTTCATTTTTTTTTTCGTTGAATAGCAAACTCAAAGTTTCACACACATAAACACCAAACTTGTGGTTAATACAACCAAATTGGTTGATAAGTAAGATGATTAATTAAAATACTGTAAGTATACAGTATGTTTGCTTTGCTTTTATAAAAAAAAACAGTGTCTTAAAATAAGACGTCAAAATATAACGTAGGGGTCCTCGTCTCTTTGACGATCACGGCCCTCAACAAATGTGTTATATCGAATGTATCTTAACCAAGACAAGGTGTGTGGAGTTTCGATATAGTTTTCATACCTTGTGTAGTATTGCTCTGCAACATCTACCCTTGTTAAATGGGTCTAATCTTATATAAAGATTACTAACCTACGTGATAAGACGTTGCAGAACAATTGTCCCCAACCACCCCATTTTTTGTCCCCGCGCAAATACCGACTGAACTAGTCCGATTACATTCTAGCCTTTGTCTCTCTGTATCGATCCTTTTTCTCATAATGCATCCATCACCTTCACTTATCACCTTTTCATTCATCATCTCATTCCCGACAATAGCATACATCTCTCTAATCACTTTCACTCAAATCATCAGTCACCCTTCCTCATACGCTCATTCGCTTCGACCCATACAGCCAGCCAAAGACATGATATGTAATCAGTGTAAAACTCACTGTAAATCAATATACTGATTATTAACATTTCAAAATATTGACAATATTTCGGCAAAGTGCCGCTAGAAATGACCGAAAGTACAGTACCTAAAGTAGGTTCTCACAACTTCTATAAATTGAGTCAATTAAAAATATTGAACTCAATTTTTACCGAACCGCTTTTACGTCTGCTTTACCGTAAATAAATATGAATGAGTCCGTACTCATAGAGAAAAACTTAACATCTGATATTATTTGTAACTATTTATTATTCTCGAATGCGAACACACGTTCCCCCTCGTCAACTCACTAAACTCATCTTTAATTACAAAATTAAAATCTTATTCCATCAAACCGTCTGATTAAATCGTTGAACCAACATACAAACATACCCACACATAAGTATATCAACATACTAGTGTACAACTCTAGAAGTCTAGACCGTTTCAGTGTTCTTGAAACACACTCGTGCTCGCTCTTTTGTTCAATAATATCATATGAAGTAATGTATAATATCCATTTATATTGAGTTCAAAATCTAGGTATATGACGCCACTAAAATATTTAACTGCACAAGAAAAATCTATATTCACTATTAAATCGAAATTACGTAAATAAAACGATTTTGCCGATATAATTCGTCTTAGTTAGGTGCTGGTAGTAGGTACTAAAAACTCTTAAAGTACATATTTTATTACCGAAAATATGTTTATTGAAATAAATGGTTTGATATAATTTTTAGTCCTGTACGAATAATTATAAGTATGTACCTGTTATACTCCGTTATATAAAAATGTAATTAAACCTTTAAGTGTAACCAACCTATTTAACCGATTTATAGTGCCGGACCGATTCCATAAGTATCCGAAAATCATGTTTTATTCGAAGCACTAAACTCGCAATGAAAATATAATGTATATAAAAATATACGATGTTACGTATACCTATCGCTTCTATATTATGTACGTATGCATAACCACCGAACTAACTATAATATTACGCCAATAACCGTATTCGCATTGCACTTAAAAATAACCTACGCTAATTGCTTCTCACTTGATTTCCAAAACTTTACTTCTTAATCAATCACTCTCCGTTTAACTATAACGTCTACCGAAACTAGTGAAAAATGTTACGTATTGCGTAAGTAACCGCAACGAAAACCCGCTCCTAGTCCCACGAAAGAAATAGAAGCTCTATTCAACAATCACCGATACCTCGGAATCGAATCGATGCACACTCAATCAAACTTCCACCGACTGACCTAAGCAATCTGAGAAAAATCTTAACACCGCGTTCTACGTTCACTTTGTGCATGTTACAGCGACATCTACCATGAAATTGGGTAAGCGTCGTAACTATTTCTTATATGTTATAACTATTTATTTATAAAGAAAATTACAAACAAAATGATAATAAAAAAAATCTAATCATAACAAAAAACTAGGCTTCGTAATTTTCATTCTAAAGAAGAAACAATTTCCGACTAGCGTTTTCATCGATATTGAGGACCACTAGCGCCATCCAGTTTTTCGGAGACTAACTTATGCCGCACGCACGAACGCACACGCTTATGCCGCAAAATGCCTTAATATAATTTTGAAATCATTACGCAAAATTGCCAAAATGCATTACGCACTAAAATGTATAAAAGGAACACATGCAACACAATATACCCACCTAAATATCTCAATTACTTGAGAAACGATTTACCGTAAGTCATAAAACTCGTAAAAATAATGAATGTTTAAGCAGTGTTGAAAATTCTCCTCTTGGGCAAACCGGACTGTCTTTTCAAATTGATAAGGAAAAATGCACTACGTTGACATTCGCAAGGAAAGCCTGCACATGCCACCTTCCACGAACATCCGGCCAATAAAATTGAAATTTGTCAAACATCCACACAGTTATATATTTAAGACAAAGAAATTAATTATTTGGTTGACAAAATGGTACAAATAAAACCGGAAAACATTATAGCTATATATGTATACTTAAAGTTGCTGTCAGTCTAGGGTTCCTCACAATGTTCAATTTGTTGATTTAAATAATAATATAAGCTTAAAAAACTTTTAAACCCTTGTAAAATGTATATAAAATTAAAAATTGGAAGTCCTGTAAACATATGACACATTAAAAAAATACAAAAAGTATCACTTAGGTACTACCAGGATTTGAACCCAGACACATATACTTCACTTAATACAACATTTCGTTGATCAACTTAGCCATATCGACTTAATCAATTGAAGGGAATTTAGCTATCTAAAGGAACCTATTTTTATTTCTCTTCATTTAGTATTTTTGCGATAGAGAATGTCAACATTTTATATTTCACACTAAACTTAAGAAATCACTCAAAATTGTGGAATTGTTTTAAAACTGTGCCACTAGAATAAAATTGACATGTAGAAAATTTAACATGTACCTAAAATATTTGTTATAAAAACCCTGTCAAATCGTGATTTAATTTCAGTCAATAGAAATAACTTGCATGCTAATAATATTGTGTACATACCCTGCACCATACTGGAATCTTGATCTGCTGATATGAAAACACACTCACAGCACATTAATATTCATCGAAAAACTTATCCAGTATATTGTTTATTATTTAATAAAGCCTACTACACTCGTGTTATTTGTATTTTACATCAGAACTTGATGGTTTTAAACCACGTCTGCTGCCCTGCCACCAGCTGTCTTCATCTTTTCCTGCCGTTTGCTTCGCTCGTAATGATGATTAGTAGTCTACCGAAACCATGGTTGATCCACCTTCGAAAAGCCCAGCCACGAAGCCATGTTTCATCTGCTTTTCTTGCTTCCACTAACTTTTCTTTTGTCGTCAACTGTTCCGAGATATTTATTCCAAACAGAATCTTCCACGACCAAATACTAAGTACACAATCAAGCGCTTCACTGTTTCCACACTTTAAATCACTTCACTATCTGTTATTACACTTTACACTAAACACTTTATCTCTTTTCGTAATAAAATAAAATCACACGCGAACTAAATAAGTAAAACACAAGTAAAATAAGTTATTTCAACTCCAATGTCACTTGACATTTGTTTAGTATTGCCAGTTTTGAAAATGCACCACGTTCTAACTTTACCAAACGATGGAGCTATTAAACGAAACATAATTATTTTAAACCCATTTATTCGTCACGTATTATTTTAGTTTAAAATATATATCAAGGAGAATATAAGTTTTTATGCAATAACATATATTCAAATAGTGAATTTTATTCATTTTGTACATAGACATTTCGATGAGTCGATGCCGGAACGTTAAAAAGAATGGCTCAAACAAAATATTTCATTTGACAATACGGGTCCTTGTCAAATCTGTCATTTACCTAACAATGGCTGCCATTTGCCTGCGCAAGATCAACTATTTGAATTATTTAATATGGCACGATTCTTATTGCGATTGAAGAGGAAAAGTACATATTTTAGTCGGTGCATAGGTTAAGATACTTTTAAAGTGCCTAACTCAGTTCTATTGTGCTAAACCAGTTCATTATATTTACCAACAACTTGTTTCAACGTTCAACAAACTTCATTGATGATCAATCCGTTGAAATTTATGAAAAAATACACAGTGTTCCTTATTAAAACGTGCTCCGAAGAGAAATTGTTACTACCCAATGAAGACAAATAATCAAGACGTGTGGTTTGAAGTAACTAACCCATCTAAAAGCAGAAAGCACAACTCGGGTAAGTCAATTTATTATTTCCTAAATACCCCGCTCGTTTCATCACTATGTTTTATCACGAATCAGCCCTGGAGAAAATAATTGTTATCATTGAAAGCTAATCATCAGTTAAACTTCTGTAAAGTTTAGATGTTTGATACTGAGATATAGTTTATTACCATATTAAAATACCAAAAGTTTTTTATACTTCATTGTTTTCATGATATTTACCTAGTAAGTATCTCTCATTTTAATCAATTATGTCTGTATTTTTCAGCAATATCTGTTATCCTAACCAACCATATCTGGAAAACCCACCGCAAGAACCAATTGTTATTGAAGTGAAATCTGTATAATTTTTTTCATACTAAGATGATACCCGATTCTACCTGACAATAACATACAAAACACACGTAAGTAGTACCAATCTTCTATTGAAACCTAGCTTTAAACTTAGCCATACTAAATTCAAATGTTTGAAATTTGTTTATCGCTATTTAGTCCCGACAACAGAAATTTTTATTTTATTCTTATTTTTTTTTTTCAATAGCTTGTCATTGTTGATAAGAAATTGTTATTAAAGATGCTTAGGGACATATTACCATTACCAAAGCTTACATATTTTAATATTTTAAAATTTTCGATTTTCAGGGGACGACTCTGATTCTAGATCACAGATATTCAGAAGTTTTGCTATAACATATGTATGACTGCTACTCAAGACAGGTAATTTATTTATTTATTTGATAAATAGTAGACAAGCTTTTACAAGATCTTATGTTTTAACATTTCATCGCAGTAATCTGAGTTTCTGCTAACCCTGATAAAACAAATCATGGTCCTACCGAACTATTGACTATCTTATTTAATTCTAATTTTATTTACTAACCTAACTTCAGTCTAGTCTAATAAACTTCCAACTTACTATAGCATATCAGATAAAACATAGATTCTCAAACTTTTAAGGAAAACTTTATTATGAACTTGATTATTGTACTTGATGAAATTTTGATTTTCTACCACTACCAGGTTCTAACTACGTTGAAAATGAATGTTGTGTCCGCTTCGTGTGAACCAATACTGCCTTTGCAGATAATAAATTGCACAAAAATTATCACTTCCCATTGAAAATGTTCATCAAATATCGAATTTGAAACTGACTATGTCCTGATTGTTTTAAATGTAGTTCTACACACATACTCGTACATTTGCCCTATTGTAGATAATCTAAGAATGTAATTACTACTTATTTATATTCAACGTTGTTCTATCTCATTTCAGGCTGGTGAGTTGCAGTGCTGAAATTGCTGTCTGGACCGATCTATTGAGCCTCCTAATCGAGAAACATGTCTTTTCTGATGGTCATTTCATGCACAGTCTGATTATGACAAGACAATAGTAGCATATGCATTATGAAACTGCATTGAAGGTACTTAGCCTAAACTTATCTTCTACATATGTACTTACTGACTATGTAAGGCCCTACAAATCGTTATTTGCCTATCTTTGAAAGTAAAATATGTTGGAAGGTTCATGTATGTTTATTAACCTATGCACACATACATACATGCTTGAAGAGGCATATCAAGAGTAGTGTATCACTCTGTTTGACAGACATATTTACTTGAAGTGGTGTATCATTTAGTTCTCTGAGTAATTGTACTTCACCCTAGCTTGAGGCATTTAATTTTGAAGAGATACTTTAACTAATGAAGTAACTACTCTATGGGCAGTAATGCACCGCAAATGCATTGTATAGGAATGTTTCCAATACCAATGTTCGCCCCCATTTGTTTAGTCTCAACTGCAGCAAACAAATTCTGACTATCTGAGTATAAAGGAAAACATTCGCATTATAATAATTGAAAATGCGCCCCCTGTTCGTTTCGCCTCTAGAAATCCTAACAATCATCATCATATTTGTTAAAATAACAATATAGAAAACTTCTAAGTTATATTGTGTATTGATTTAAAGAATAAACACTAGCCGTCAGGAGAAAGCGTCACTGTCTATGCATCATTCTCATATGCAACTACAGATCTCTTGCAAAAATCTAATTGGATTTTACACGCCCCCTACATACTCAAACTATATTGCACTTATAAATTTAGCTGTATTGATAAATATTTAAGGATATTCATACATGAACGAATCGAACCTGTATACCTACTCTTACTGTAACTTATCTACATACTGATATTACTGATATCAACTGTATATAGTTTCTCAAACTAGGTTTCCAGTTTTTCTACTAAATATTAGACTTAACAGCATACTAATCGATAACCTGTGTTTAATTTCAGACACGGCTCTCCCAGCAGATGTCAATATCAAGAAAATATTCAGGAGAGACCGATATTCAAACATGAAAAGCGAACCATGACGAAACGACTTTCTATGCTAATGTATTCCCAAGATCTATTCTAGTCTAGATTTAAGCTTGGTTGTTACGTATAATAGATTGATTTTTAAACTTAGTTGAAAAATAAATAATTGTTCGATTGGCATTTTATTTGAAGACTATATATGTATGTATTTATGTGTTTAAGAATCAGAAACAAGCCCGCTGACACCCTCCTTTTTCACGTACAACAAAATGTGACACGAAGGCCACTTTAAAACTAAATACTTAAATGAATTTTGTTTTAATACTGAAATGATATACTTTAAATTATGACATTGCCATTCAAATTGTATTCCGCTTTTTATTTCTAATTTTGATCATGGCTCATCATTACGTATCGTTGAGGCTACTCTAAGATAAGTAAGATTATATTTAAAATGGAAACAAGTGTGTAACACAATCCTGGTCTACGGCTTCTCAAAATGTAACTCCCCCTTAAATCTACTATTTAAACTAAATTACCCCTTAATATTAACTTAAATTTAACTTATTTAATTGGCCTTGTGATTCGTCTAGATTAGTGGACCCTAGTTTGTGACGCAGATAACCTTAGTTCTTTAAAGTGTGACAAGCTATGTTTCTGATTCCAAAACTTATTTATATTAACTATTATTAGAATACCTAACCATTAGTGAATGTATATATTATTTATTTATTTAATTAGGTCATTGAGAAATATTAATTAGTGAGAATGATTAATACAATTTAGAGATTGATTTCCTTTGATAACTATTTACTTGAAAGATGGTATTATTTGGCAAACTTTGTAGTACATGAGATAGATAATGATGATGACAGTGAATTGAAGTATATAATATTATTTATTTCCATTGAAGTAGATGTTGTTTGACAAGGTTATTTAAACAGATTTAGCAAGATATTAATGATATAATAATTTTCATAGATAATTGAATATTTTGGTGGATAAAATAGATAGATATAATCTTTAACGATAATCGAGATGGTAATCAAGTAATTAAACGTTTACAACAATTGAGAGAAGATCAGAGGCGTTTAAAGTGAGTATTCGTAGTAGGGAATTTACAAGATTATGATTTTCATATATCAGAAAGGGTAGTATTTTTAGTATATGTGATCAATATATATTATGTATATAAATATAATTTATTAAAAGGTAATACTCTGCTACCCCTATTAATCTCTCGATAATGGTAAAAGAGCTTATACTACTGGGCTAATCCCGAAACGTCCTATTCACTGAAAATTTGTCTTTAATACCTAACAGATACCACTCTGGCTTCAGCTACTAAGCTCTTTTCCACTGGATGCAGTCTGAGAGATCCTATCTAAACCCATCAGTTTATTTATATTATTATTTTTTCAATGGGGCTTTTACGGTCCTGCCTATTCCTAATGAGTTGTAGGACTCTGCGAAAGGCTTTAGTAACGTTTCACAACCTATGTCACTGCCTGTGATAGATAAAGAAACGTTAAGTATCTATCATGTGATCCTACCTATTTTTGTTTACTTATAAAACGAAACATACAACCCAATTCTGTAAGTTTAGTGCGTTATTCCTGAGTTGGTTAATGTAAATACGAAGTGCCTTATTAAAATTGCAAACAAACTACCTTTCAAAGTTAAATAGCTAAGTTCTGAGCATTTTTCTGCTCATAACTTAAACAAAAGAGGATTCTGAACATCTTTTTGCTCATACCTCAGGAACTGCTCTTGCCTGTCCTGAGCCCTATGAACTTCACCATTCTTTTATTCTAGAACGGCTTGTTCAAAACGTTATTATATGTAATAATAATTGTACAACCTTATTGCAATTTCAAACACCTTGTTGCCACACCAACAACTCAGGAATTCAAATAATGATTGTTCTAACAATAAATGGTTGAAAATACTATAAGTTAGGCATTTTGATTTAGCAATCGTAAACCGTTAATTATAATATTCCTTTTATTTTATATTTAATCCCATTTTATAAGTATTTTGTTACAATTGAAATGCGAATGATTTTAGAGCCTAAAAATAAGAACTGAAATTATACTATTGATATTTCTTCCTAAAATCTGTAATTTATGTCCATCAATGTTTATCTTTGGATGAAAAATGAAGCACTAATCGCATGATTCTAGAAGAGAGTAATATCAAACCGAGTTTTAAACCTTTCTAAAGATACCATTGATCTGCTCTGCTTGTCAATGATTTCTCAGTTAAATTCTTAAGTGAACCCCCAAGATTCTAAATTCAACCCCTAACGGTGTGTGCGAAGTTACCCTAACGGCCCCCCTTCCCTAATTTACAGCAAAACTGCACAAGTCATACTTACCAGCGACTTGTGACATTTACTTTAATCGTGTTCCCTAAGTAAAAGAACGTTCAGTCCGCGAAAACTGATGGTTTCAACCTATAGGCGTTATGTATTAGCCCCCTCAACCACGGCCGAAGCCGGAAGTGGTTAATAGGCCAGTTCTACCGTTAATACAGGACTGAGGATAGGTTTTAGGAAATATATAAATAAGGACCTATACTTCAGGCATCGCATGGGTTCCGTGAGTCCTGATCTCAGGATGGTTTGACTAAGAAACCCCCACTTTCGCCATGAAACAAACTGAAGCACAGGGGGAAATTCACCAGCCAACAAAAAGGCTATATTGGTGCCAGACACCCCAAATCTGGTCAACTTGGACTCAAGAATGTTTTCTTAACACAGCAAGTGAAAACAAACTTGTGGCGTACTTTGCGAACAGTGATTCTGGTTTTATAGATAATAAAAGTTTCTTAATAACAAATTACGTAACAAACTTCCCCTTAATAAACTGAAAACTTCTTGGTCACCTTGATCCAAGTTCAAAACCACGGAAAGGATCTCTCCGTAAAGTTAAACAAAGACCATATTCCAAAACCTAACTCAACAATTATATTGCTAAGTCTAGCCCAGAACTTCGGTGCACCAGGAAATACCCCTTAATAGTATAAATGAAACGCTTGTAGTAAAAATCAAAGTCCGGCTTAACGCATGGAATTTCTTCCTGCCTCGGCCTACAGAGACTCATTCTACAAGGAAATACCCCTTAATAATATAAATGAAACGCTCGCAGTAAAGATTCTCCAAAAGAGTCAAAGTCCGGCGTAACGCATAGGATTTCTTCTTGCATTAGCTTACAGAGACTCATTCTACAAGTCCAAAGTCGCAGGGATTTCTCCTAGCAAAGCTGAACCCAGAGAAAATATTTAGAGAAACTTTACTTACCAGAGCTCTTTCTTACGTTACGACCAGTCTCACTGAGTGTCCCAGATTGAATGACTCCGTTGGGCCCGGCCCCGTCTATTTATACCATTCCGCCGGCCTAGGCATCTGATCGAGTTTTGTACCATTTCATACGATTTGGTACCATCTCATACGATTCGGTGCCATTCCATACGATTTGGTACCATCTCATACGATTCGGTACCATTTCATACGATTCGGTGCCATTTCATACGATTTGGTACCATCTCATACGATTCGGTACCATTTCATACGATTCGGTGCCATTTCATACTAAAACGTTCCTTTCAATACATTAGCGCTAAATCTTCATAATAAATTGGAATCTTCGTGTTGCATGCGACAATGCTGCAAGAAATCCAAGAAAACTCCTGACGCGACTACCAGGCTATCATAGCTCTTAAGGAGGTCTATATTAAACTGGCATTTTTCCAAAATCACTCTCAATGCTTAAGCAAGAAGGTTTATATTTACATGCCAAGCATACTCCAATAATCGATCCGCCCCAACGTGATCCACGTGTCTGACTATGTTGTATTCAAAATGTATCCATGGTATGTTTTTATTAAGACTCATATTCCCGTGTCTAATATTATTTATAATAATTTTTATGCTTGTTTATTGTCTCAGCCAATGAGTGAAAATTTTACGTAATCGCAACGCCTTTTCAGTCGGCCATTTTGTTATCTTATGTAATGGATCTTTTATGTACGACGAAACTCCGAGTCATCGGACATCTCTTTCTATCCTATTAATATATCTCGCAAAAATGAGACGCAAATATTTTTCATCCGTTGCCTAGATGTAGTTGTTTAGACAGAGACATTACCAGGAGATTAGAAGTATTTAGGAGCCAAAACATATTTCGTTCAGCGATTCTTATAACATGATTTTAAGGACCTACAAATATTTGGATGATTTAAAATATGATTTAAATTTTCCTTTTTAATTAATGTTGTAATTATTGGCATGTTTTACTTATTTAAATGTGAAATATAAATATAATGTAAGGATTTTTACGTAAAACTTGGTTTCTAAATTAACTCCTTTCGCATGACAGCTACTTATTACTAAACGAAACGTTTCTGAAGCTATGAAGTGTTAAAACAATGTTTACACTAATGTTTGTCTGTAATAAGTTTATTTCTTATTATTTCGATGGATAATTTGAATAATGAATATAGTGAATGGAGCCATAAATGTGACAAAGTGAATTCAAGTGAACCCAAAGTGTACTTGTTGGAATATGACGTGAAATCGTGACAAACACAACACCGGATTTTGTCAGGTTATTGTTATGTTTATTTTGCTTTCTTTTGTATTTTGAATGGGTCTCGCAGCCGAATTATGGGTAGGATACCTGTACCGTCACAAGATCACTCTTACAGGGACATCACACATCACAGTTTCGTTCGCAGACGTCTCTGTGGCATTTTAAAAAATAGGCTACCATTTTTTTTTTTAATATAGGAGGTTTTGGGTTTTTTATAACCAGAATCACGAAGTTTAAAAAAAGAAAAAGAGCGTCCCGTTTTTTTTGGTCAGTTTCGTAACGCGTTATACATTTTGTATGGGCCGTTACAAAACTTTTTTTTTGTATGGAGATTTGGGGACTCATTTTCGCTCGAAACGGTCAAGTGTTTCCATCATCTCTTTTGTTTTCGCCTTAGGGAGACGCGTAGCGACATCTACCGAAAGTGTTAAACACTTATACGGCATCGATGTTCTAAGACATTTTAGAAATCATCGATAACAATGCGCTACCCCATACCAAATTAATTTTGTATTACGGCATTTTCAGAAAAATGTGCACCATTTTAATGAAAATGGGTCCTTGATTTTTCATACAAATTTTTTTTCAGTTTTGTAACGGCCCATACAAAATGTATGAAAAAATACTTTCTTAGATCATAAGAAAATTTAGACTAAAGCTTACCGGATATCCTTTTCGTGGCATCTGGACTTGCAGACTGCGTGAGCGCAGCCATGGTCATGTATTCGCTGGTTATCAGACCAGCAGCCTGTGGAAGAAAACATTATTATATTGAAACTAGTTCGCCACGAACTTCAACTAGCGCCCATATCTCGACAACCCCCCATTTGGTTCATATTCGAAATCTCATCTAACCACTAGCCAAAGATGGGCAAATTTGTATGGGGGCTGGCCCCAAAACTAACAGAGATGAGACTTATGTCTTCAAACAGTTCTTATTGTCTGCTTCATTTCGTTATATGCGCAACAAGTTGAATTCTATTGCAGCTCTCAGATATTATCTCAGAAGTAAAATATTCACAACCACTCGGCGATGATGGCGGATCCACACAGCCCTTAGTTTTGTTAGGGGAGAAATGCGTTACGCATACCACTCGGGTGCATTTATGTACCAATTATTGACTGACAAAAGTCTAAATATCTCAGTTCTGCAATGGAATTCAACTTGGTGTCCATATAAAGAAAATAAGAAAATAAAAATACGTATCAAATGAGATTACTCTCAGCTCTGTTGGGTTTGGGGCCAATTTGCACATGGTCCTCCTTTACTCACCTCTAATGTCCCAGGGCTCATGGCAGAATACTCCTCGCTCAGCAACTCGACAATGAGTCCCTCGATATCGAAGAACAGAATGTGACTCTCCGGGTCTGCGATAAAATAAACATTAAATTATATTTAGCAAACAAGACAGACATTACTATTTTATTGTGGTTATTATTCCACAAGCAAATGCACGAGATATATTGAAAACCAAACTTTAGGTGGGCCTAAAATTAAAGAATTCCCCTTAAACCACATTTTCATCAGGTTCTAACTACGTGACAATGGAATGAAACTAACCGAAAATATCCTTTATCCTTTCAACCATAAAACATTTTGCAAAACAATTCATTTGTAAAAAAAATGTAAGGAGAATAAAGCTTCATAGAAATTAATTGCAATTAAACACTTTAGAACGGATTAATTTTGCCAACCGCCACGACAGATGCAAAATTGAATCTTACTCCCAAGCCCTGTAATTCGCGGGCTCGAAGTAGGGGGGTTAAGGAAGGAGGTACTTATCGGGGAGGAAAGTACATGATAGCCCTCTAATTCACAGGCTTGGGTTATGAATTCGCGTTTATTAACACCATAACCCAACGTTTTATAGTAATTATTAAAGAAGACGATTTAAATGGTCCAACGAAGTCGGTGCTACTGATCTTAAATGGATTCTTTTGTTTTTTGTTGTTTCTAGGTTACTGCTGGGCTATCCTATACACCCCGTTTTTATTGATTTACGTTACCTTAAGGGGAGATTCTTCAGGTTAACTCGAGTTAATTTCTGTAGAAAGAAACTAGAGTCTTAACTAGAATAGATTTTGAGAAAATCAATAAATCAATTTATTAGCTGAACCAGTGCAAAAGGTTACTTAACTATTTACTACCAAGCTGTGTTTTGGCATGTCCTGTCATGACTAAACTTAAGCTTTCTCATACTTGACATTTTACTTTGGTGTAACCCTAAAGGAGCTTTTACAATGTAATATTTTATTTTGTATGCAAAAGAATTTTTTTTTTATTCGACAAAAAGCTATATACCACGTAGCTTGTTGCCATCCTTATAGCCACGTGTCGAATTGAACGGAAATTCAATCAATCTTACATTATATTAGTGGAAGATTCAACGTAAAATGTATACCATAAATTAATCGTTGCTCATGACGTCAATAGTCAATTTTTTTTTGTATTAAATTCTTTTTTACTTTATAATTACACATACTTTGTCATTGTATGCATGCATCATGTTCATTACGTAAGTATTAAATTTGTGCACCAGCATTTTGTGGGTAAAAAATAGTGATCAAAAACCTAAATTTCCCACCGGTTTTGTTAATACCTAAGTCTAAACAAATAAATGATTCTGATTCTGAATGGCGAAATGTGGAGATACCCAATATTCGTATTGGCATTTGTGAATATTCTAAAGGCCCATATTCGTTAGATAGGTAGTGCTTAGTTATTACGCCTAAAAAATGTTTTACTAGTATTAGTAGTAGTAATTTTTAATATTATTAGTATGATAGTCATGGCATGGTATGATCTATGCATACCTACCAAAAAATAATATTGTATACCCGAAATGGGTTGCCGTTGTTACCTACCCTATTTACACTTGTAACATCCATTTTGTACACGGTAAACAATAAACGATTTCTGATTCTGATTCTGATAATGTTTGTTGGCGCACCTTTAGGGTTGCTGCGGAAGCCCTGCACGGTGAGCTGCGCGCGGCGCGCACGCGCGGGCTCGGCCAGCGGGCCCGCGCCGGCGCCGCCCGCGGGCGCCTGCAGCGCCGCTATACCGCGCTGCGTGGCCGCTCGCATCGCGTTCAGATTGCGATGCCGGAGCCCTCTGTATATATTTAAAATACTCATTTTTCTACCCCACCACTTCTATCTGGCAATTAGATGACTGACAGCGATGTTAAAATAGTAGTTTTCAGTCCTCCGGCCGGTAAGCGCCACTTTACGCAAAACTAAATTGCCGCCTACCGGCTCCGTCGGGCTGAAAAATAGTATACAAACCTCGGCCGGTAAATGGGAAAGCCTCGGATCACATGTTAGTCGACCTCGGCTTCGCCTCGGCCGACAATTACATGGAATCCGAGGCATTTCCCACTTAAACGGCCTTGGTATGTAATGTACTATTATGCAACAGTGTATGGCATAGGCATGCCATCAGCTGGATTGCATACAGCCGATGCAACGGCATGTATAAAGATGAGTACCTAATAAAAATGCCGAGCATTCCACAAGGTCGACCAAAGTCCAAGGTCTCATAAACAGCAAAAGAAACATATGAATGTTGTTGTGTTTCTAGTAATAAAGCGCTCATTACTTAACCGACTTTGGTGTGTATACTTTTTACCCTGAACGTCCCTCACTATAAGTGATATAATATAATAAGGATTCTTAAAACTTGAGGGTCGCCGTTACATAGACGCCAGAGTTTTAAAAACTAATTTTGAGCTGTTGTATACCCTAGTCTTTCTACGACAGCTAAAATGGCGTAAAAAGCGAAATCTAGAAACGTGGCAGAATAGGGAACATGTTGCGCCCACTATAGAAATTAAAAAAAACAACAACAGTGCTCATATATTGTATGAAAATCCATAGGAGCAGTGTTCTTATAGAATACCACAGACAACGTTATAATTTATACTTTTTAAATATCGCTGTCAGTCATCTAATTGAAAGATAGAAAGTGCTGGAAGAGAAAAAATACACATTTTTCTACTAATAGTAGTTTATGCAAGGGTGATATAATAAGGGTTCTTAAAACTCGAGGGTCACCGTTACAAAGTTGAGTTTTGTAATAATAGGCGTGGTCCTTCACTCATGGAAAGAGCTATGCTCGGGGTTTCTCGGCATGATCAAATAAGAAATGAGGAGATCCGTAGACGAACTAAAGTCACCGACTTAGCCCTCTGGATTAGCAAGCTGAAGTGGCAATGGACAGGCCACACGCAGAGCAGATGGCCGATGGGGTCGAAAAGTGCTTGGGTAGAGACCACAGCTTGGCAAACGCAGCGTGGGACGTCCACCCACAAGATGGACGGATGACCTTATGACGGTCGCCGGGAGACGCTGGATGCAGGTCGCTTCCAACCGGTACATATGGAGGTCCAAAGGGGAGGCCTATGTTCAGCAGTGGACGTCTTGTGGCTGATATGATGATGATGATCGCAATGCTGATACGTTGTGCAAGGAAGCCGCCAGCTCTTCGGTCACCAGTTATATCCACCAGACGTTTCGCGATAATGGTATACAAAAGATAAGGTACCTAAAGAAGTGTACGGCAGGATTAGCCGCGCCTTGC
The DNA here is from genome assembly GCA_949128165.1 of Lathronympha strigana. Classification (NCBI taxonomy): domain Eukaryota; kingdom Metazoa; phylum Arthropoda; class Insecta; order Lepidoptera; family Tortricidae; genus Lathronympha; species Lathronympha strigana. The sequence continues at coordinate 5,420,215 of OX421926.1, read as the reverse complement.
AAGTCACTGCCACCGCCGGCGGCTGCCAAAGAGCCTCCAAGGTCATCCGCCACAGTTTCGTCACACGCCGCCAATACTTCTTCGGCAATCATACCTGCAGAGAAGAATAAGCTATTGACATATAAAAACGTGCGACTGTCAATCCGAAAGTCGCGGGTTCAAACCCCGGGCCGGACCAATGAAATTTTCGGAACATATATGTTTACCAATCGCTTTACGGTATAGGAGAAGCGTCGTGCAGAAACCGGACTAATCTGAATTAAGCCTAGTTTACCCTCTGGGTTGGAAGGTCAGATGGCAGTCGCTGTCGTAAAACTAGCGCCTAAGCCAAATCTTGGGATGAGTTGCCAAAACGGACAATCACGGAACGAAACGAAACGGACTTCCTATGCAGGAAAATCTTAAGAAGAATATTAAGTGTCAAAAAGGTGCACACACAGGTGATAAATAACATAGGTTTATGTAAGACACGTAAACTGTTTCATTGCTATGACTATGACAACCATAAGGTCAAAGTCATCCTGTATGTTAGTTTAACCCGTGTAGGACTACAAATAAGGTACACAACTACACACCGTGCAACGTCCTGTCTAAATGCCCAGTTTCCATCTGATACACATAGTTACTATCGCGTTCAGAATTGCATGGGCAGTTTATAAATGAAAATCATTCATAAATTGCCCATGCACTTTTGTACGCGTGTGTACATTACACATCGCTGTCTCTGACAGCCTTAAGTCCGTTCCATTCAAAAATTACGCTGACCACCGGGAAATAGATGACGGGACGCCAGAGTCACGCAATCCTCTACCTTACCTAGTTTAAGTAAAGCTTTACATAAGGTACACCCTGCAATATACTGTCCCAATACTCCCAATACCAATACATCATATCACAACCATAAATACATAGATCATCCTCTGTTTCAACATATCTAATGGTTCGAATAAGGTACACACCATGCAACAGCCTGTACCAATGCCCCGTCTCCATCTACCATACATAAACACTGTCATCAATCTGTTTGATCACATCTTAATAGTAGTTTATATAAGGTACACCTCCCGCAACACCATGTCAAAATGGTTCTTCTCATATAGCAGATGCTACAGCAACCGACAAACATTAAGTCATATAGCTCTCTCTCTAGTTCCAGTTGTCTATAATAATATAAAGCTTCAAATAAGGTGCACACCGCGCAACACCGTTTCCAAATAAGATACATACCATGCAACACTCTGTCCAAATGCCCCGTTTCCATTTGCCACACATAGACTGTGCCATCACTGCATCCGACCACCATGAAGTCATCGCCCGGCCGCCATTTTATACTGACCACCGGAAATAGATGGCGGGAAGCCAGTGTCACGCATTTCCGTTCAGCCAGACCTTGAAAGAAAGTGAATTTTGGCATGTTTTTTTTTTTTTATGCTATAGGGGGCAAACGAGCAAACGAATCACCTGATGGTAAGCGATTAACGTCGTCCATGGACACCCGCAACACCAGAGGTGTCGCAAGTGCGTTGCCGGCCTTTAAGGTGGGAGTACGCTCTTTTCTTGAAGGTTTGAAGGTCGTATCGGTCCGGAAACACCGCTGGCGACAGTTCGTTCCACAGTTTAGCTGTGCGAGGCAGGAAGTTTCGGGAAAAGCGCACAGTTGAGGACTGCCAACCATCTAAATGGTGAGAGTGGAAATATTGTCGCGTAGGGCGACACAAAAAATCCTACACTTAATCCTACACTTTTTTTTTGACCTGATAATACATTTATTCAATGTCGCGAGCATCATGAGAACCTTTCCGCGAGGGACGGATCTCGGTGACCTCAACCTTTACTTTATTCATATATTTCTGTGGTTTTTCTAGATATATATTGAACACATTTTGTTATATTGGGATTATGAATATTATGATACTAACTTATATTACTTTTCAAATATAACCAACAAAATATATACAGTAAGTTACAAGCTTTGGCATTGTAGGTACCTAGGATGCTAGCGGCATTTCTTCGTTGTACCGCAACGCTGATACGTTGCCCGAAGTGGTGCCTTCTTCGGTCACCAGTTACATCAACCAGACGATTCGCGATTTCTACAAAAAACTTGTGTGCACTGGGATCTCATGGACCTAGAGTTTTTTCGATCCCAAATAGTACAAATTGGTACTCTGTGCCCAGGTTCTTATATTTATCATGTTTTAAAATATATAAATATAACCTCCAACGATGTTCGTTGGAGATGGGACGCTACCAGCGTGTCTACACAGGTAGCATCCCACACTAGCATCTGAACCAAACTCCAAGGAACCACGGATTATGTCATTAAGCGACGCCTCGATAACCGGCCAGCATTGTGTTTCATATGTTTTAGTTTTATTCAAATACTTACTTAGCAATGTCACACTGTGGTCTGAAGCAACAGAGCAGATGCACTTCTGAATGCGAGGCTGAAACAAAATAACATCAATGCCAGAGTTTCCTTATTTTTTTTTTATTTTTTTTTTATTTAAGAAGTTCAACAGCGTTTACAGTGAATGACATACAATAAACATATATACTTATAAGCATAGCCAATAACAGAACTCCCTAGAATTTATACAAAAATATCATCTGGGGATAGACTTGTGACTTGAGCTGTGCAAGATATTTAAATATGAAAAAAAAATCTAAAGAATAAGGTAATAGGAAAAATAAAGTAGCAATTGTAACAGTTAACTGGAAAAGAAACAAAAAGTATGAGCGACAAAACCTTATAAATAAATAAACAAGCAAACCTATTATTTTATTTACATTTGTACATATGTGTGTGTGTGTGTGTGTGTGTGTGTGTTTGTGCGACACTACCAGGTAAGTTGCTTTGCAATCTGTGATTTGAAAGCACGTCTGGAGGTGGAAAAGAGGTCAATGTTTTGGAATAATTAGTCGTAGGTACGTGAAATTCTACTCAGGACAGAATTTTGGCCATAATTGGTACGGTGACAGGGAATTTTTATTTTTATTTTTTTTCTTTTCCTTGTTGGTGAACAATAAAGAGTATTTGTATTGTATTGTATTGTATTGTATTTCTCAGAAAGAAAGGAAAAGTGGAAAAATTGATGACCTCGGGCGGGCCTCGAACCCCCAACTCTGAGATGCCAGCTCATCGCTCAGTCATTTGCGAAGATTACCTAAATGTATCTATTCAGCGAAGCGTAAGCGTAATCAAAGTCCGTGAGAATGTAGACAGTGAAGGTCAAAATCACACACGGAAAGTACAAGAAAATCAAAATCAAAAAAATCAAAAATTTTTATTCTGTTAATAGGCTTACTAGCTCTTCATCACCAACAACAACATCTTCATCACGTAATCATAAGTAAATCTCCAAATAATTTCTTACTCAAGTTTTCTAATTCAAACTCAAGTGACAACCCAACCGGAAGTTTTTTTTTGTTTAAGTGGCAGCTCTGAATCAGCTGTGTGGCATCACTTCCTTTTTTAATGCTTTTTTACAAAATATATATTTTTGTGATCTACAGGCATTTAGGGACATTGAATAATTTGAAATGTGGTCCTTCCTCACATCCTTTTTCACTTAATTTCGAGACTAATTTCTCATAAACCTGGTCCGTCAAGGTCTAGGTTAAGGCATTTGTTTCCTACGCAGTATTATACAATCTTGTAATACTTACAGAGCAGTTATGGGGCGGCACGATCAGCTGAGTGATCTCACCAGCGTGCACGCAGAATCGGTGCATCAGTTGTCCGCTGAATAGATCCCAGAGACACACTGCGAAGTCTATGCCTCCGGAGACTAAGTGCGATCTGTCGTATCTGTAAATAAAAATTCAAGTAGGTATACATAATGAAATCGGTGTAATACATTATAAATAGAAAACTCCCGTGAGTATTAGACATATTAATATACTTAGACCGGGTTACTCATGATTATGGGGCGCGGACCGTCCCGAAACATTTCGAGCTATTTTCGACTTTATAGACGTGAGTAACCCGGTCTAAGTATATTAATAATACATTATAAATTGAAAGAGATGTCATATACTACAGAAAAAGTGACCTAGCCCCCCGGTGAGCAGGGCTGGGGTCGAACCAGCGACTTCCCTACGCCCTAACCACTGGACTACCCGATCACGGCAGCCAGAGTCCGAAATTTCCTAAGTATATGCAATTCTTTCTTATTTTAAACGTTTAAGGTGCGTTCCGCCAATCCTACAGCTCAGATTTAAGTCTACCGGGGCCTTGGTCACTTTTTCTGTAGTATAAAACATCTCTTTTAATTTATAATTTATACATAGTAGTGTGACTGCTTAAAAGCAAAAAAACATGAATAAAAACATTTAATACAATTTAAATAATCTTTTCAAAACGGTAAACGCATGTTGATACTAGATCAACTCTTTACATAGATGTATCATTTTGAGCTAACGATTAAAGAGTAACAAAGTGAACAAAAGAGAAGTGTCTAAGAAATCTTTATATGAATATTTCAGAAGTTCGAAAGGGACACACGACAATAAAAAATAAAAGCATCCTCGGTACAATGCCTCAAGGACCTATTTTAGATTTAAGGTATAGGTAAATGCGACAAACTGGAGTAACCAGTTCGCCCAATAATCGTCTAATATTGAAGTAGATTTAATAGTATACCTTGGATGAACGTGATGCGGGTACAGAAGACAGTTAACTCGGCCATTGTGACCATGCAGTAACTGATGCGGTGGCCAATCTGAAACAATAAACAGTCAAATACTGTCCATATACAACACCAATCAATCAATCAGCCTATTGCAGACCATTGCTGGACGTAGGCTTCCCGAAGGGTGGCCATTCGTGACCGTCATCCACCCACTACCATTTCAAGTCATGGGTCCACGTTTTACACTATATTTGCCAAGGTGTGCCTGTGATATTGAAGACCGTTTTTTTATTTCTTATATACTTAAAGCAGATTTTTTTAATAATTAACTGACCGGCGATTGACTCTGGTTGAGATTTGACACGTAAATGCTGACTCTAGCTGCTTAAAAAATAACGCCGGGTCTACGCTGGAGTCGCTGGATGATAATACGAAACTGAGGAAGGCATCCTCTTCTTTCTTCATCAAATACAACATACGTCTTAGACAATTATTTCTTAGTTCACCCACCATTCTCTCATAGGAGCGTTGGTGGCCCAGCGGTATGACGTGACACTTTCAATCCGAAGGTCTCGGGTTCAAATCCTGCCGGCTCGTACCAAGTAGGTAGATAGTTTTTCGGAACTTATGTACGAAATATCATTTGATATATACCAATCGCTTTTCGGTGAAGGAAAACATCGTGAGGAAACTGGACTAATCCCAATAAGGCCAAGTTTACCCTCTGGGTAAGAAGGTCAGGTGACGCTTTCGTAAAACTAGCGCCTACGCCAAATCCCGGGATAAGTTGTCAAAGCGGACCCCAGGCTCCATGAGCCGTATCATAAGCCGGGAAGACGCTAAGAAGAGAAGAAGTTCACCCACCATTATCTCTCCCTCCATTTTGAGAATTTTTTAGTGTCTCCTTTATGTCATCAGACCATAGGGCGGAAAGTCTGCCTACACTTCTTCTACCTAGTCGGGTCTCCATTTTAGGACCCGCCTATTCCGCCGTTCGTCGTGACGTCAGCACACATTTGTACGGTAAAAAAAATGTGATATTTTATCAGACTTTGCTCGGCTTCCGGGTCCTGCTTATCTTAAACGCATATATACCAAAAATCAGGGAAATCTGACAATATTTAGAGGTTGCGCACAGAAGCAAATTTTGTTTGATTTTTTTTTTTATATTAACTTCTTCATACAAAAGTTGCCTCAGTGCGCAACCTCTAAATATTGCCCGATTTCCCTGATTTATGGTATATAGACTCTGTATAGGCGTAGAACCAAGAAGAAAAGCGAAGTCAAAGATATATCAAACATTAGGAAAATTAACAACCCTAATGTCCGTTCAAAGTCCATTTTAGCATGGCGACCCTGTAAGCTACGTCTACATTGCGTTACCTGATCAGCGCGTTCCAGACTCGATTGCGTAACGTTACGCTGCGTCAGATTGAGGAAGTAACAACTAACAAGTAACTTACCTTCCTACTAAAAAGATAAACTCACCATCCAGCTGTTGGTGGTTCCCGTGCAGCAGTTGCAGCTGTACAGTGTGCGTGGCGTTGACGATCACTATTGAACCATCTTCTCGGCCCACTACTAGCCGATTCGCGGCCAGCAGGTAGATGGAGGCGGTGAGCTTAACTTCTGGAAAAAACCAGGTTATGTATGGACATTTTTTTTTAGTGTTTGTAGTGCAGTCATAGCTAGTGTGACGAATAACAGAATAATCATTGGTGTGGTAATCAGACGTACGAGTGTAGTTGACATTGTATTCATATACTGTGTAATAATATTCCATATTTACTTTTAAATCGGTACTAGCGTAAATACTCTTTATAAACAAATAGCGAAAAGGCGGTCTTATCGCTAAAATCTCCTCCAGGCTTTTTAGTTTATTTTATTAATTAAATATGTTGGTGGATATAAACTTGATACTATTTATGTTTTTCTTCCTCAGATGTACTTGTAGGGGAACCTGTTCTACCTCGGTCAGTTTTTTCTTTTATGATTTTTAGAAAATTAATGAACAACCGCAAAACTATTATTTATCCGAATACCATAAGATAGATTAATAAACTATCGAATGTAATACGAAATAAAAGGATTGGTATGTCTATTTTGATAGGCTACGTCGACGAAAAAAAAAGGGAAAAGTGTCCAAGGAACAACACCCCTGATGTTCCTTGGACATATCCCGTTGTACCTCGGACACGATATTTTTTTATTAACAATATTATATTTATAAAATTATCACATATTATTTATAAAATTATATCTATTTTTAGCATATTTATGCCATTTAATAAAGTTTTCTAGTACAAATTATCTTAGAAAAATGAATCGGCAATTGTCATATTTTATTTTTGCCTAAAACAATTTTCGAAGTTTTTTTAAGATTGATTACTTGATAACTTAAAACGCAGGTAACCAAGAATTAGATATACAGTAAATATAAAACATTCAGTTAAAAAAAAATATGCAGTAGCAGTTAGGTAGGGGCCAAGGTACAACATATTATTGGTGTCCGAGGTACAACAAAATAACTTTTTGGACAAGTAAGCTTCGTATTAGCACTTCCAATTAAGATTAGGCTGAACCTATCCTACCATCGAGTAGCTAATTATCTTGACATTAACCTATTATATAAAAGTTTTTTGTCTGGTAGCAAAACATGAAATGATCAGCCTTGATGTAAAGTTCTAAATTCCAACTTTTCATGACACGATTCATATTTAATTATTTTTCTCGAGATACTACCGGCCCTCAAGTTTCGTTGATAGTTGATTTTATTAGTTATCAAATAACGTTACAAATAAAGTAAATAAAATATTTTAATTACCCTGGCAAGGTAGAAATATTGCCAATTGTCCGAAGTAAAACTATGTCCAAGGTTCAACAGTTTCCCCTACTAAGAAGCCACGATATCATATGATGAAAATTGATGACTAATTTTATATTTTTGGTCACGTTTATCTCAATACTGTTTTTTTTTCTCCTAACTTTCCATATTTTTGTTTAAAAAAAAATTATAATTCTTACCAGGCTCCTCAGGGTGATGCAATTGATCTAAAATCCCGACAGGGCTAGGATTCATCTCAGCCCAGGCCATATCCAAGCTAGTCAGCACAATAGGGGCGTGTGCTGAAACAAAAATATTCATCCATTAGCTCTCTCACTCTGGTTAACAGAAAGGGATATAAGGGATCTGTAAAATGACCTGAATGGAGCTATGACTTTTTGCCAATCAAAATTGACCCTTATCACCGAGCAAGACAAAACTATAGAAAACGGTCCGAAACGGTATCTCACACAAAATTACATACGAGTAAACTAGTGGTAAATTCAAATTACTAGGAGCTACTTCGTATATCGCTTTTTTTTAATAAAAAAAAACGTTATTCATACAAAATTATTGAGTTGTAAAAAGTCCTTTAGAGTTACACCAAAGTAAATGTCAAGTATGACAAATAATTTAGTCATGATAGCACATGCCAATAACACAGCTTAGTAGTAGGTAAGTAGATAAATTAGTAACACTGGGTCAGCTAATAAATTGATGTATGGAATATCTCAAAAACTATTATAGTTAAGACACTAGTTTCTTAGACAACTTAACTCGAATGAACCTGAAGAATCTCCCCTTGAAGTTAAAGAGAGAAAAACAGCGTGTATAGACGCTCTGACACTAATAGAAATCTTGCTGTCTTGTGACAATGTAACGCAGCGTGCGGCGTGCCAGCGAGACCGTGGCAATATGCTTTATATGTACTTACAGGGAGTAGTCCCCACTGCTGGCGTGGCGGCGTCGTCGATGCTCCACACGGACACCGTCCCCAGCGAGTCACCGCGGAGCAGCAACCGACGCTGCTTCCCTCCAACTGATGTAATGACGAAACGCATCGCCGGTGGACAAGATAGCAACTGTGGAAAAACACAAAGCTGTGCTGTAAAGGTGTCGAAATGTAAGGTCATAGTCAGGGAACAACGTAGGGTCTGGTTATATTTATCGCCCATATTAGACTTACACACTGTATACAGGGTGGAAATAGATTTTGGGTCGGTGAGGGCAGCTACCAGATCCTGTGTTGCTAGGCGAAAATGGTCTTAGGAGAGGATTGTTATAATATCACAAATTGGATCATTAATTGGTACTTATGAAAAGCCGTAATAAATTAGGTAATGAAAGTCTATCAACGTTCGATTGTAACGTCAAATTTAACAGTTTTGACACTTCAATGACAGCCGTATTCATTCAAACGTAAAACCTGAAACATGCTCTATGAAGCTTGACTTCATTGGCATGAAATGTACGCTCCCTGGTGATCGTATTAATAAACGCAATAAATCCGTTTCAAAGTTCTCCGTTTCAATGTGAAAAAACACTTAGGATGTCACAAATAAGTTCAGAGCAACGAACAAACTTTATGTAAGAAAATAATCCCAATAAGGCCTAGTTTACCCTCTGGTGTAGAAGGTCAGATGGCAGTGGCTATCGTGAAACTAACGCCTACGCCATATCTTGGGATTATATCCCTGAGCCGTCGCATCTTTCTCTTACTCGATATTAATAACGGTAACATGTAGGCGAAAATATTCACAACTAGTGCGGGAGTCCAAATCGCACTTGACCGGTTTTTAGGGTTCCGTACCTCAAAAGGAAAAAACAGGACCCTTATAGGATCACTTTGTTGTCCGTCCGTCTGTCTGTCAAGACACTTTATCTCGGGAACGCGTAATGCAAGTTGAAATTATTACCACATACAAAGGTCTGCGGTCCCTTGAAGCTGCGAAAACACCAAACCTCTACGTCAACGCAATCAAAAGATACGGCCGTTTATGTCGCATTTCCCACACATTTGCAATGGGGATCAAAATGTATAGGGCACTTCCCGTTGACCTAGAATCACGAAATATGGCAAAAAGCAAGAGGCAGCAACAGCAAATCCGAATACCGTATAATTGCCGCACACTGAGAGACTGAGAGTATTAAATTTAGGACTAATATGAATTTTACTGGCAATACTTACTTTGTTATCAGGATGCGACAATATACCGAATAGTACAGGGCTGTCGTGAGCCACCGTGGGCCCGTGGAAACCCTTATGGTCAGGTACAGAGCTGCAACATACAAATACATCGTAAACATACACTAGTATCGAAAATTAGTAAGAAATACGTTAACAGGCAACGTTGTACAGTGGCGGTCCTAATTAGGGATACGATTTTTTTCACCATGCAAGGGAGCCACCGTATTGTCGCTCACCAGGCGGCGCCACTCATGCGTCCTGTGTCAATATGAAAGAATTGTCAAAGTGACGTTTGAAATGTTCCCGCAGGACCCGCGTTCCACTAGCGCCCCTAGTAGAAAATCGACTCGCGGTAATCCTCATTGCCTACAAATATAACTTTCCAAATAAGATGATAATTTAAAGTGTTCGATTCATTTAATCGCTAATGATACGATTTGTAGCTGTTTTGAGAAGGATTATCATTCAGGGCAGCAGAGTTAAAAGAAACGCTGTATTATCTACTATTTTTATTGACATGCTTGGTAGATGGCCCATCATGGAAAGGAAATGTAACTAAAAAAATCATGTTTTTGTAAAATTAAATGGCAAAAAACCGTAATTTTAAAAAGTGACCCAGGAGACCGTAACCATAGCAAATAGCTGATTAACCGACATATATGGTTACAACACGAATATTTCACTTATATAAAATAATATATTTACGAAAGCTGATACAACACCAAGATGATTCACAATGGATGTGCAGGTAGCAAAACAATAATAAAGGCACTACCTACTTTTTACTACATAAAAAACAACTTTTTCATAAACTAGTAAAATAACCAGCAGAAGTAGGATAAGCCGTCAAGGTGTTCAAAATTACCTTAGCACGAACTTAATTCCGTTTTTTTCCTAGCGTTTTCCCGATTATATCACGGTTTAGAGACCTTGTGGTCCGCTTGGCAACTAATTTAATGTATACCCTAGTACTATTAAGAATCCAAATCTTTGTTTAATATTGTAATTTTTATGACATGTAAATTGGTTTTATGATAAAGCAGTATGAGTATGAGTAATCCCAGAATTTGGCGTAGGCGCTAGTTTTACGCAAGCAACTGCCATCTGACCTTCCAACCAGAGGATAAACCAGGCCTTATTGGGATTAGTCCGGTTTCCTCCCGATGCCTTCAATATCAAAAGATATTTCATACATAACTTCCGAAAAATTATTGGTGCTAGCCGGCAGGATTTGAACCCGCGACCTTCGGATTGAATGTCGCACGCTTAACCGCTGGGCCACCAAAGCTTATTTGACACGTCCTATGACTGTTGTGTCAGTAAGATTGTGTCAGAATCGTTTTGAACACCCATCTTCAGCTCAGCTATTTCTGCTGCTGACTGTACACGAAGTAAACTGCATATCACGAAAAAAATGCATATCATCAATTTCTATGGAAGCACTTCAGTTTCTACTGTTGAACTAAGAAGCTAATCCAATCAATAAAGAAGTTCTACCGAACATTAATTAATATAATTGTTCAACTAAAAAACTCCACTAAACTAATTATTTTATGAAGTGTTTTATCCTCATAGACCACGCTCCTACCCATAGAACTAATTACTTCAATTAAATTCAAACAATTTTCAATTGGAACAAAGTTGCATTTATTTTGTTTGATTTGATTTTAAATCAAAAGAAACTGAACCTTATTTTCCATACCTACTATTGATTTCAAATTCAATTACAGCCTGGCAATGTAGTGTAGAAATTAAAAAGTGGCAGCATTATAGTGTCGTCCCTTTCAAATTAATATATTTGAAAAAGCGAGACAACACTACGATGTTGCCCCTTTTTAATTTCTACTCTATTTTGCCAAGCTGTAACAATGTTTTTCTACAAATGCCCGCAGGACGTTATCCTGTTTACATTGAAATATGAGGACCATTTAACTGAGGCGGTTGGTAAGAAGTTATTATAATGAACTACGGGCTGGTTGAAAACTATGCTTTTTCACTACCAAGGTCGGATATAGCCGACAACGGTAACTTTTAAATGTATGTTCATGCGTTTCATTAAGATAGCGTGTCAATGACTACTGTCAAAACGTTTAAGCTTATTTATTATGACGCAATTAAAATTTAAACTAGATTAAGTCATAAAAATAAGCTTCTACTAGGATATCAATGCTTCTTTACCAAAAGCCTGAGATAAGGTGACCTTTAACCTCCGGCCGCCCAGAGGCCTATAAAAAACCTCCACTTCAATGAAATTCAAACTCTATTCAATTGGAATAGAATTGCATTTCTATTGTTTCGTTCGATTTTAAAACAATTGAAATTGAAATTTCCTAAACAGTAGATTTTAAGTTCATTGGCAATTTTGGTGGGCGACGGGATGATTGTCAATTACAGAAATAGTCCTCGCTGATCGGGGTATCTAACTACAGGTGCTAGCAACGCAAATACAGACAAACAAACAGAATGGTGCTAACCTACTGATAACCCGTCCACGCAGTTTGCTATAACAGAGATTGTATTATTTAGCTTGGGTGGCGAAAAATGCTTGCAAAAAAAGGGATAAAGGCGGTAACTCGAAGAAATAAAGTCACTCTCTTAGTCTCACTGACTGGAACGCAAAATGACAAGGTCCAAAAAAAAAACACATCGCTTTTAAACTATTATTTTTAACCATAGACGTCTGTGACACGATAACTAATTTCTCAGAAGAAAGGAAAAGTTGAAAAATACATGACCTCGGGAGGGAGTTGAACCCACGACTCTGGGATACCAGCCCATCGCTCTTCCAACTGAGCAACCGAGACCACACCCGTGGCCCCGAATTTTTCCACCATATCCCTCGTATCCACCTTAGGGGGGTGCTTAGCAACAAGGGGTGCTTGGCCGCTAGTTTACAGAATGTATCAAAAATTAAAAAGTAGATACAAGAAATAACAAAATGCTGGTGAGCCATTTAAGGGGGAAACCAGTATCATGGTCTAATTAGAAAAAAAATATGTAAAAAAATATTTAACGCGAATAAACCATGTTTTTATTGAGGGTTGATAAATAGGTCTTCCTAATGATCCTGTCCCTTACAAAAGCAATAATTTTTCGCCTCAATTTTTTTTTCAATCAGTGTTCGATATTGATTACCCCATTAAACGGCTCACCAGCATTTTAGCTACACCTTGTATACCACGAACGGTCTAAAACGCAAAATCATTACTTTTTTATGTAACTAGGTAGGTTTGGTTCGTTAGTTACTCGTATCTTAAAATGGCCAAAAACCAATCCATACAGTACATCAGCGCCATATAAGATGCGCGTAATATGAGAAATGCGTCTGTCTGTGCGTTTTTCCCTCCGGCAAAAAGTGGCAGAATAATATGTACGGTAAGATGTCGCTTTGCCGTCTCCATTCTAAGTATTCTAACGTGTTAGAAGCCTGTGTTGTTCGAAGCGGTGTAGACTAAAAGCGGTATGGTCCTTTTATGGAACTTGACATTTTGCATTCTACTGATTGTGAATCTAACCCGCGAGACACAATTTACTAACGCATCCTAATAGAAAGTCTCGTTTAAGACGAAGATTTAATATAATCAAGTACTCTCTCTGTCTTCCTAGCTATTTATCCCATATGATAGTGGGGTCAGCTTTCTTTAATATAAGGAGGTTTAATATACAAGTAATTTAAAAAAACCAGGAATTATAAGTTTTCAAGTTTAAGCGAAATCGTATCAGAATTAAGAATAACAAGAAAAAAAACGCAATTTAAAAAGTATGAAGAGTACATATTTGCCACATACAAAAAAAATAGCGTGTTTTATTTCTTATTTCTAAGGGAAATATCTTTAAATGGATCATATATATTTTTCTTACACCCTGTATATTTTCAAGAGAAAATTCAAGCATTTTTCGCCACAAATGTTATTAATGAAACATGTAAGGAGCTTATGTTAATGCTGAACGTGCATATTAGCGGTACACTCGAGAGCAAAAAAATATGTTAAGTATTAACTTTGTAAAATTACAAATGGTTTTTTGTATTTTTTTGTTCTTGAGTGTCTAATGGTCATATTGTAATTAAAAGTTGTTTATTAAAGTTAAGCTCCTTGGATTTCAACGGTAAATAACACAAATTATTTTTTTAAGTACAACATTTGTACAATTTTATCTTTAAATACTTAAAAAACTCATGCATTTTTATCAAAATCACGAGTCTTGTTTCGACAAAATGTAATCAAATGTAAACAAAATGCGTCACATGTTTTGTCACTGTTTCTCCTTGTATTTTCACACTACCTCATCAAACACCACTGAAACCATTCACTACTGAAACGGTCGTACATACAAAACATAAGATAAATAAGTTAATCTTGGAGATTTCATTAAAAACTTATAAGTTAGGTTATTACGATCAATATAGCGGTTTGTTTACATTGTAATGAAGTTCCATTGACAGCGACTTTAGATATGCAGAATAAGAAGAATACACGACTAAAACAATCTCATTAGTCCGTCAGTTATATTAGTAAAAAATATCGTACGCGTATTTTTTATTTTGTTCATCAATAAATAAATGACAAGCGCAAAGAGATTTATTTAAGTATCACTTAAATAAATATTTCGTGTTATTTCCCGTTAACGTTATAAAATATAAACACAGAGGCCTTTTGTGCTCTGATGAGATCTAAAATGGGCTTTTAGCTGCAACAATGAATTCATGCCAATTCAATGTGAAAATCTATGTTTAATGTCTTTGGTAGTTTTAATTACGGGGGTAAAAATAAAATATAGGGATATAAATAAGTTCTCAATTATCCTTTTTCAAGCCATAAACGTATTTGGGCATTTTCAAAAAAAGTGTACCATTTTCTTTTTTTTTTAATATAGGAAGTTTTGGGTTTTTTATGACCAGAATCACGAGTACTATGGATTTAAAAAAGAAAAAGAGTTTCCCTTTTTTTGTCAGTTTCGTAACGAATTTTTTCATACATTTTGTATGGGCCGTTACGAAACTGACAAATTTTTGGAATGGAAAATCGAGGATCCATTTTCTTTAAAATGGTGCGCTTTTTTCTGAAAATGCTCATTAAGACAAAGGTTAAACGCTAAAGAACGAATCTGTCACGGAACAACATTGACCTTAATGAACACTCATAAAGTTCTATTTCAGGTTTGACGCTTCGGTGACGTGACGTCTGAGTGAAAACGTGTGTATTTAACATGGCGTTGAAAATGTTCATACAACTAATCCCAAGATTTGACGCAGCCACTAGTTTTACGAAAGCGACTGCAATCTGATTTTCCAGGGGGTATACTAGGCTTTATTGGGATTAGTCCGGTTTCCTAACTACTTTTTCCCTCGCCGAACAGCGATTAGTAAATCAAATGATATTTCGTAGGTAATAAGTTCCGAAATACTCATTGGTACGAGCCGGGATTTGAACCCGCGACCTTCAAGTCGCACGATCTAACCGGTGAGCCACCGACGCTCACATTAGTACCAAAATATTAGTAATTGCACATATTTAAACGCCTAATCCAACGCTGTCCCAGCATCTCCACTAAACATAAAAAAGTCATATACTTATAACATACACCTCCGCAAATAAAACTACCAAATCTCAAATAAAACTCGGTAAAAGGTAGGTACTATAAATCGCCTTGTCTCACTCTGTCATTTGATAAAATGAGGGAAAGAGCAGGACAAGCGATAGTTTCGCGTTTCGTCTGTGTTATTTATCCCTAACAAGGAATTAGTATGCTAGCTAACAATAAATAAGACTTTACACAAAAAAATATGACTAATGACTTGACCCAAAATTAATTATATTTAAAGATTTGCTTTCACGTTGTCAATGTAATAAAATTTTGTGGAGTCTGATTCCTTAACACTCTCAGCGCCACGTGGGCCGCCGGCGGCCCACAATATTTCGAGTAGAGCAGGCCACCGCCAATATTTAGGAACTTTAGTAGCAGGCCACGTGGGTTGCCTGCGGCCCACAAAAGGTACATCTCAGCAGGCCACTATTAATTTTCATAAATTTTCAGTACCTTTTGCAGCAGGCCACATGGTACGCAATGATCCCACAAAAATGAAAATTGCATATTTTTAACCACCAACTTATTATTATAATAAATTGCGGATAACACTAACGTATTTTTAGTCACTGCGTGCGACATATTTTGGACATCTTAGGATGCCATTATCAAGTAGCAGGCGGGCGTACTGCCAAAGTAATCCGCTTCGCCGCGCGCACTGCTCTCGATGACAAAACTGGTTTAGGATGATTCTGTCTGGGAATCGCGGGATCGTTCGACTGCAGATTCGGTTCATCCAATGTTAACGGCCGTAAGCACACCGAACTCACTGTGTCCACTAAACTGTCACTAACTGCACTGAACTATTGACTATGGATTATAGGTTTCCATGCTGGTAGTACCGACTAGCCATAATCTCGATTAAATTTAGGGCGCGGCCAATCTTGATTGTTTTTTTTTCGTCCTATATAGCATTTTTCCTGTACTAGCAATCTCGCTTTATCGAATTGGAGATAATGCAGCGCGCTCGCATCGAAAGTATGGTCTGCCATGGCGGGATTGCCATAGTTCATCTTCTTTACTCGGCCGACTCGGCGTATTTGCTCCAACAGTCTCATGGAAACGTGACTGCGGCAAGTCATATATAGGAGAAACTGGAAGAAACGTGGACCAAATCTGCAGGGGAACGATTCCAAGGTTCCGAGACAGGATCATCCCTAACTGGTTTTGCCATCGAGTGAGAGTCCAGCACTTTTATTTTATTATTTACATCAAAGGACCATGGGCCAATTTGTATGGAGGCTGGCCCCAAAACCAACAGAGATAAGACTTATAATATGTCTATAAACAGGTCTTATTTTCTCCCTCATTTCGTTATATGGGCAACAAGTTGAATTATATTGCAGATCTGAAATATTCGTGTTAAAACGCCAGTATTATGTAAGTAAAAATATTCACAACCGCTCGACGATGATGGCGGATGCACGCAGTTTTTTTTAAGGGGCTACCCGGCATATTTCACTGTTTTTAAAGTGAATAGGCTTTGTTCAGCTCCAAGCACAACGCTTGAAAAAAATATATAATGTAGCTAGGTATTTGGTCTACATTTGGCTCTACTAAATTGTCGAAAAACATAATACATCAAGAGAAAAAAAAATAACCGTAAACCCTTTTTTCTACCTTAAATCTGTATCTACTCCCTTATTATGCGTCGTAAGTACAAGAAACTAAGACAAGCAGTATACATTTATGTTTACCTACTTTAAACGCATCTACTGATTTTTGGATAAGTTTTGTACTTTTCGAGAAAAAGCTATTACACGCATTTTTCCGAAAACGCCGGCTCGAGATGCCTGCGCGGGCGACGGGGGCCAGTCGTGTAAGATGGCACTAGTAGTTTATAGGGTTGCGTCCTAGTACAAGCAGCTCTTCCTAGGTGACTACTTATGCTTATTGACGTATTGTATAACCAATGAGGAAAGGAAGCGGGAGGGGAAGAAAGCTCAAATCGCCGAGGTCATTGGGATAGGGGACGGCCTTAAGGGGGAATGCGTTACGCATACCACTCCGGTGCATTTATGGTACCAATTATTGAGTGACAAAGGCTATACAGGGTAAGTAAACATATTTTAGGTATCCGCTGTGGATGCATATCGTTTAGTGGCACAGCACAACGAATGTCGTCTCGCTCAAATCTGGAGCAGAGCCCATCTTGGGAAGTACCTCCACCTTACAGAAAACCGAAGTTAAATAACACTAGACCCTACTCATAGTGTTGTGTTTCTGTTGGTGCGTAAGGTCGCCAGAGCTCCAAGAGGATTCGCTGTGTTGACAGCTGAGGACCCACGGAGCAAAGTCCTTGGCCCGTTTAGCTGTCAACGCAGTGAATCCTCCTTTTTTTTTAAAGGGTCGGCAACGCGCATGTAACACCCCTGGTGTCGCAAGCGTCCATAGGCTACGGTGACCGCTTACCATCAGGCGGGCCGTATGCTTGTTTGTCCCGTCGTAGTATAAAAAAAAACATATAAGTATTCACATTTTTTGTCAGCGCTTTAACATGCCGCCCGTTTATTTCTAATATAAAATATTAGAAGTGTAACTTTCTTCCTTAAAGTTGGGATCAACTTTAATTTTGATTTAAGGCAACTTATGAGTTACAGCTCAAGGTCCTGGGCAGCGTTCTTGGCAATCTACAAATCCATCATGTCCTTCTCACAATGTATTGAACGCCGCTCGTATTTACAGGGGCCTCCTCAGTGTCTATATAACGGCGGCACTGGCGGCAGTGTTGATTCACGGGGTCACGCAGCTAGCGTTATCAATTTTTGAAGCCCTGGCTCCAAAAATAGGTCGTCGGAAATTTTGGCCTGCTGGGTGTAGACTTTGATTTGTCAAGACCGATAAAATGTAGGTGAATTTGATTTTCTAATTGTGGTACACCGGCGGCCCACATGGCCTGCCAGTAAAGTTTATAAAAATATGAGCAGCCTGCTGGAATTCACTTGTTGTGGACGGCCGGCAACCCACATGGCCTGCCACAACAGAAATTTCGTTTGTTCTATGGCGCTGAGAGTGTTAAAAATGGTAACAAAAAGACCCCATTTTACTAAAGGTGCGGTTAGATTTAGCTCACGCGATTGTTTAGCGAGCCTTTCTTTTATAATCAGAGATATCGGAGCTGCCCATATGTTCAAAAGTATGTACACATGCACTATAGCGCCTTGAAATACAGGCTATAACAAAAAATCTGGTGATGTTTTTAGGGACGTAATTAGTATCGTGGTCTGATTAGGAAAAAATAGGAAAAAACATGTTTTGACGCATGAAGTTTTTGTTTGGACGATATTCGGAAGACCTGCCCCATACAAAAAAAAACATCGTAATTTTTTTTTCTCATTTTCCTAATCAATCTACGATAGTGATTACGCCCTTAGGCGGATCACCAGCATTTATATTACACCTTGTATCGTGCTCAGATATTTTGACCACAGCAGCCCAAATATATCTGATAGCGACTGTACAATCGCGGGTTCACCAGTTCTAAACGCACCTTTATACCAACCCTTCGATAGTAACTCTAACTACTTCCCTATCCATACATCCCTAGTACATACTTGGCAGGCAGCCGGTATAGGTACCCCTTGCCCTCGGTGGACCAGACCAGCACGCGATCAGGAGCTAGGAAGTCACCTGACATCCACCGCTCACCCGTCGGGGCTTGGATAGAGCAGAGGACGGAGAAATCACCTGAAAAAAAAGACTTAGTCAAAACACTGCTTAATTAAATCACGTATGTATTATAAATTACACGCCGACGTTTTCAGTCGTTGTCACAGAGTACAATGAAAACCAAATACGTACAGCATTGTATGCCATATATTGATAATATATATTGTACAGTATGGGAGACAATATACATCCTTGAGGTACACCCTTAGTAAAGGAGAGTCGCTTCTGAAAATATTTCGTTGTTCGTTACAAATCATTGTTCTCTACTGTGTTGTTAGCTAGATTAGGTAACTAGAAACGCTTATTGATTGAGGAAACAATCACAACCAAAAGCGATAATAAGAAGCTGTGGTCCACGCAGTCAAAAGCCTTACTATGGTCCATAATGGAAATCATGAATAGATTGATTACAAACGTCGACTGGACTTACCGGCATCATATATCTGGCAGTACTTCGCGCATACAATAAGTACTGTGCGTTGGTTGTAAGCGCAACAGTTGAGTGATAGAGCGTTGAGGCAACGAATCTGCTTGGACTCGTTTTCGTAGATAGGCTCGGATTGCTTGTTCTCGTGGCCTAGGAGGGACCATACCTGTGGATACAAAATTATACTTAGTTCAGCCACAGATTATACAGATTGTGCGGGCAGCCCGTTGATAATGTGTCGTTACAGATAAAATACAAAAGACAATCGATTCAAGTTGGCGCGGAGCCATCATATCTGTCAAAAATGTCTGAATACACTTGTTTAGATATCTTTGAGCTTTTTGGTCGTTCGTTTACATCTGATGGCGACTGTACAAACAAGAACATATTTAACTGATCAGTAATAAAAATATTTTCTATGCAATAAATAAGTTGAAGATCGTTTTTACAACAAATAATTTTTAACGAAACGACAATTAAATTTAAACCATACCACATGGTACTAAGGATGAAATTAGGATGTAACAACTTACTTTAACAGTTCCAGTGATTGAAATAGCCAAAACTACGTCGTCTTTCCTTGACGAGGGACGGAGCACCTGAAAAATCAAACACATATAATGAACACCAAAGATCTCATAATAAATTACGGATAACATAATTCCATTATGAAGCGTCGAGTTAGTATCGTACGCTGCGCGCGGCGAAACGCTACGCAGTACGCCCTCGTCTCGTATAAAAATACGTGAGTTTTGTCGTTTTAGTATTAAAAACTCACATGCAAAGCAGATATCCAGTCGGGGTTCATTTTGGAGCTTAGAGAGAAGAGAATCTCCAAGGAAAAGGGGTCCATAACGAGAATCTCGGCGTAATAACCATTACAGAAGAGACGGAGGTCATCGCTATTGCACATATGGTATGCCTGAAAACAAACAAATCGAGTATTATACACTGGCAGTAGCTTCAAGAAACAAAGGTCGGCAGTTCAGCATACGTCCCATCTGCTGAAATACAAGCCCTAATGGGCATACGCGCGTCTGTGTTGTGACTACTCCGTACACAAAAAAGATCGAAATGTGCAAGATTTTTTAGTGTATTTGTGTCATTTTCTATGTTTTAATTAGAAAACTCCCGTGAGTATCAGACATATTAAAATTCTCATAGCGGGTTACCCACGTCAATAATTCATTTTCATTGTATTTTCTATGTGTTAGTGTCGTCATTACCGATTGTTTTTTGTGTGAGAAGTAAGTCTGTGTGCACGTTTCCCCCCGCAAACAGTAACAGAATAATTTTTACCGTAAGATGTCACTTTGCCATCTCCCTTCCAAGTGAATTCCAACGTGTTGGAAATGTTGCTTAAAGAGCAGCAGTGTTCAAATTCATATTCATTTAATCCATTGTTATCATGTTCATTAGGTCATTAAGGTCTTACATTTTACTCTTAGTCAGTACATGATACCCTGTTAGGGCATACAATATAGGACATGTCAGGCACTTAATAACTAGATTTATAATAATTATGCTACACTAGGTTTAAACTGAGTTTAAGCAAGAGAGCAATTTGGCAAAACAAATCAATACAGATATACAAGTCATGCATTATAAAATAGGTGGGATAGATGTCAATTTTGTGTTGCCAGATGGAACGGGACTAAACTCAATAATGCAGTATTTCCTCTGGGTATATAGTTTTTAGTAGTTCATAGATTTCTTCCAGGTCTATAGGTGATATATTTTATGCTTACGTCTTAATTTAGCGAGTGAGCAAAGCGAACGAAGCGTCTCCTTTTCAGCTTGGGCAAAATTCTTTCGTGTGTCAGTCCATTTGTTCTCCTCTACAGGTCGCATTTATCAACCAATTCTAGTGAAATTTTGTAAACAAGTTTGTTGATTACATACAATTTTTTGTCGATTCAGTTTTTGAAAACTTTTCAGAATGGCGTTAATTGATACAAAGGTCCTAAGCGCCATGGACTCCCAAAGGCGCTAACGACCTTTGTACCAGTACCATCTTGCGAGGTATACAGCTCACAGAGCCACAAGTATTATAATAACTATTTAAAACGAGGTATTTACTTTGTATATTTCTCGTGGAATTGTATATCTTGTTTTGTTTTAATAAGGTTTTTATTTAAATGACAATTTTCATGCATGTATTGCATGTGCGATAAGCAGGGCAGATTTGCTGTGGTCCCACCTTCTTACGGGTTCGCTTATTTTGCACGGTGTCACTTGCGCTACTACCGTCCACTTTCTCACTTATAATGTAAATGACCATGTTAGCTTAAAATCGTATTAACAGATGAGTTAGCCAATTATTTCTCGTCACTAGTTCCTGTGGTAACATTCTCCTCGGTCACCTTCGAAATAACGGTTTTATGGCATTAAAATTTATAAAACGTAATTTTTTTTGGTAGTTATTCACTTTGGTAGTTTGGTAGCATATTCCCTTTCCATGATGGGCCATACCAAGTATGTAAGTAGAACATACTATAACGTTTCTTCTAACAAACTGTGCTGCATTTGTCCCCTCGATGACGGAACAGAATATCAAAGAAATAATTGATTCACCCATATATGCTAGATGGCTATACGCTGAGAGGGTTAAGTCCTGGCATACACACCTGTATGTTAGTGTGTATCTGGGACAGCTTTACGCTTTCCCGGCACTTCCCATCCACAAGGTCCCAGGTACACATCTCACCAGCTTCCGACGAACTGACAATGAAGTTGTTATCCTGAAAAATATTTAATTTATTAGCTATAAGGGTCGCTATGATTGTAAGGGAAAGAGCGATTTTGTAAATTCCCACTTCAATTCTGAAGTACCATAGAACAAAAACAAAAAAAACGGTTAAGTGCGTGTCGGACCACCTATAATTGAGTGTTCCGTACCTCCCGCTGTTATATCATTACCATATGCTTTGTAGTACAGTTACTGAGTAAAACCGCTGTGACATACGTGCGGCCGGACGAACAGACGGACTGGACGAAAATATAAGTGTTTCGTTTTTGCCATTTTGGCTACGGAACCCTAAAAACTGCCAATAATCAGTTGGCTAATGAAATAATTCTATGCTATGGATACAACTAGTTGCATACATTCCTAACCCAGTCAGCAATAATTGTGAAAAGTTGTTGTCACGCCTCTATGTGCCTTTTTCATTACAAAGCAGAAAAACCATGTTATACGAAATATCCTTAGCGGTGCATTTGCATGACTTAAAATCCCCTTTGCTTACACTAAAGTGAAAATTATTCATGAATTCATGATGAATGAGTCGAACGTTCTATCAACGTAACAATTCTCTAAAGAAAATTTTATTTGTTATCTTGTTTTATTTCTTGTTATGTTTTAAAATGTAAATTGTATTTTAACAATTACTACTAGTTTTTGAGCAATTACAATATGCCTATTATCAAAAAAATTTGGAAAAAAATTGTTCATAATATATGTATACAGCTTCATACAACATGCATACCTGAATGATAGAAGCTCTTGACAAACAAGTTACTGGAGCAGTGTGTCCCACAAGCAAGCAGCGCGGTGTCATCTTCAATGTCTCTGGGTCCACAGCCCAAATACAGATCTGGCCATCATAGCACCCCGTGACCAGGGTCTTCTGGTCCCTGGACAGGTATACAGCAGAGACACAGTGGGTTGGGGCATATTTGCCCCAAAGTACAACAGGGACTATGAGGTTTGTGCCCGGCATGTTGTACCTGAAAAGTAAATATCAAATTTGGTAAATCATGCTTTAATTTACGAAAATTTGCTGATAGTCATTACGACATTATACTCAAACTCATAACACCAAAGATGGATTAATCGGTCACAGTCCACAGATCTACTTCAACCTTAATGACCACTCATAAAGTTCAAGTTCAGTTTTGAGACTTTAGTGATGTGATGTCTGAGTAAAAGCATTTGTATTAACATGGCTTTGAAAAGGTACATCCGTTAAGGATTCGTCAAATTTGTACTAGTTTTCAGGAATAACTTGAATAATTTTTGAGCTACAAATATTTTTATTTTTGATATATAAATCACATTTTAGAAAGTCTAAAGAAAAATCATGAATTTACACGAATGGTTTGTGAATTAATTCTCGATAACAGCAAATTAGGATGATAGCGGCTAGGTGCACAGGTCACATCCAGAGTTGCTTATTATGGTTAAAACTCCCTTTGGTAATAAATGTATTTATTCAGATATTAATTTTGTCAACAGGACATTTAATGTGTAGTAAATATGTATAATATGTAGTAAATATCTAACTTGTATCTGTATGCCTTTGCCTACAAAAGGCATACAGTATTGAAAATGGAACTCACAAAACTTGTCTGAAATAAATCTTGTATTTCATTATTATTATTATTTATTAAATACCGTTTTACATTTCAGACAACTGAGTTTTGGCAGACACAAAGTTTTGTCTACAGAATATACTCGATCATAGACATCAACACCTTATCAGCATCTAATAAACTCCAATATGAAATAATACAGCAATATCTATAATTTAATGATCAGTCTTCATATGGGTGATATTATTACCAAAGAAATTAGAACATGCTAATTTCTTGCTGCTATAAGACACAGGAAAACACAACCTAATGTACCGTGACATCGTTTTGTTTGTATAACAAAACGATAAGACATTAGATGTATCATGTAGCAGAAGCAGAATAACTCACAAGTACCTCGCAAGGACGTATCGATTTACCCTAGTTTTTACTTACCGTCAATTTTTAGGCACCGAGAAAAGCTAACAATATGCACGTCACTCAAATACCATCCATGTAGGTCACGAAATTAGTTGTCAGGAAACAGTAAATTTAATAATTTAATAAATATACTGCGATTATCAATGTATGATAGCAAGCAGCTGACAGGCAACTGACTGGAAGCTGCGTGACAGCACTGACAGCTAGCTTTCTTATGTTGGCAGCCTTGCGAAACCATTATGGCTGCGTTCAGCAAAAAAATTCAGTTAAAGCATTCGAAAAAATGAGATAGGATAAAATGTAGAAAATTCAAAATTAGAAACATGCCACATTTGACGACTTCAATGTGAAATCTCAATATCAACGAAGTAAATGTTGCTGATTGTAGATAGATAGGAAGTATTCGGCGTCTAATAAAATGAATAAAGGAAAAGTAACTTCACCTTCTCAATTAACAAGCGCCAAGATAACCACAAAAGGCGATAAAATAGGAGAGTTAGCGAATAAAATTGACGAAACTGATGAGATGAAACTCAAAATGTTGGCTGGGTTGGACAAACCAGACCCCGATGACGTCCTGTATCCACCAGAGTTAAATGCACACTTAATTGAACAGCTGAAGGTTTGTGCACATATAGAAATGATGAAGTACATTTTTGATGCAATTTCACGACCTTCCATTTGGAAAGCATTTCATACTCTAAAATTATTCTTACAGGTAATGACATGTGAGAACAACGAGCTTCGAAAGCTGGTATTTTCAAAAGACACCGAAATCAAAGAACTAAATAAAACTGTCGTGGATTTGAATCAGCGTATTCGCGATATCATATCTGGTTCTGGGCCCGCCATCTCTTCTAAATCAGCCGGTATTATCAGCGCCAAGATAGCCGACTTGTGCAAACAGAACCGTCACCTAGTAGCCGAGTTAGAAGGGTCTGTATATTTCATTCCTACTTTGCTACTTTTACACAAAGCATTTAAATAACTAAGCGCTGTTATTTTTTTCCATAGGTATAAAACTAAAAACTCTGCCTTAGAAAGGAAAATACTACAGTTAGATATACTCAACAAGGAGAACGAAAAACTTGACGTTTGTTTCTGCAAAGATGAACCCGTAGATATTAGTCCTGATGAATTGAAAGACTTAAATAATAAACTTGCTGTTGTCAACAAAAAATTGTACGAAAGCAAGAACAAAAATCTTGAATTGAAAAATGAAATATTGCTCGCTACCAAGATACTGCAGCAGGTAATTCCACTAAAATCATTATAATTAAAATATTGTCACTAAAATTGAAGGATAAAGTAATAATTCTATTTGACCTTTTAGGAGTTAGGTGACAAGTTCACAAGTATCAAGGAGCTGCAAAACGATATGGCTGGATGGAAGGGTCGAGCACAACAGATACTTCTATTGCAACAACGGATTAGTGAATTAGAGGAAAAATTAAATGGAAAACATAAAGACTTAATTGAAGCCCGAAAGAAGGATCAAAGCAGTGTGCGTATTTGCTATGAGTACCTAATATGATTATTTGTATCAAAACCTTGGATTGGCTTTTTTATTTATTTATTTATTTTATTTTTGAAAATTTTTCAATTGAGGTACATTTTGACTTGACTTGAACTTGCTACATGCTACAAGAATTTATTATCAGGGAAATTTATTTGCATCTAGTTAGTTCTTAAGTTTTTCGAACCAGTTTGAGCCTATAATGTGTATGATGCATACTGTTAAATAAACAGACTCTTGTTTAAATTTTAGGTCATACGAGAAATTGAGATGAAAAGAAAAAAGGAGGTCGATCAAGCTATGAAAGAACTCGAGAGTCTTAAAGAAAATAATCACGAACTGAAGAAGAGGTTGGATGGAGCCCGGTGCAGAGTGCGAAACTTGGAATGTGACTCCACGGCTATTCGACAAAAAATGCAGACGTTCATTGAAAAGAGCAATCATGACGATTTACTTATTAATGAACAGAGAGTAAGTTTTAACATTTAATTTGAAAAATCCTTCGAAACATAAGAATTTAGTAGTTTATGAAGTTGTCTTTTCTATTTCCAGAATCAAATAAAGAATCTTGAGCTTTACTACCAAGAAATATTAAAAGAAAATACTACAAAACTCAACAAGATGAATACTGAAATTGAAGAATACAAAAAAGAAATCAAAAACACTGAGGCCAAAATTGACGCACTTAGAAAACAATCAACCGAGAAAGCTGCCAAAATTGATGAACTTCGAGTTCAACTTCTGCGTTACGAAGAGTGCTCTCTCCAAAGTGTATTCTTCACTCCAATGAAAACTGCAACCGATAATGAAATTAAAAAACTGTCAGAACTAGTGAAAACTCTTAACGATAGACTAGCAGAAGAGAGACGAAAGTGGGATGAACTTGAAGCAGACCATAGAAAATTGAGGGTCAAAAAACGAAAGTTAGAAAAAAGACTTAATATGATGGAGATAGAAATAAAAGGTTATAGAGATACGAGGAAAGGTTCTCGGGTGTCGAAGGTTTCTTTGAAGACTGAACCGGTGTCTGAAATGATTGGATTTGGACAACCTTCTGTTACCAAGAAACCATCAACGTCTTTATCTACTACTGAAAAAATTAGTGAGAGCACAATTGATGAATCAGTGCCAAATTACGACTACGATCTTCTTGATAAAGACGAATTGAAATATAAATTAGAACTCGCTGATGAAAGACTTAAAATAATGGAAGACCGATTAAAAATGATAGAAGAAGAAAAGCAAGAGGATTGCAATAATTTAACTGAAATGATTCAAAACTCTAAGCAATTATTTAATGAAGCTTTGGCCGTATTACAGAAAGAGAAATGTGTATGTTCTTAAAATGTTATTTGTATTTTACTATAGTATTTTAATATATTATTTTTATTTCTCACATTTCATAGTTTTAATAAATACATACGGCTGCGATACGTGCGATACACGGTAGAAAGTTGATATACATTTTGGTAGAAACTTTATTCTACTTGCACAAATAGTAGACTTTGTTTTCGTAGGTGGGCAACACCAACCGCCGCCATTTATCATTTTTTGTCATGCGCGCTCGGGGATGCTACGATATTTCGTGCTCGTGAGTGTTTTTTGATACAAAGTGAATTCAAAACTTCGTGAAACGTGTAAAACTTGTGTTGCTCTGTTAAGTACTAGTGCTAACTTGACAGTGGTTTGTGTTTGTGTGTAAAATACATTCAAAATGAATAAAACTTGCGCGAGGTGCGAGAAAACAGTTTACCCGACTGAGGAGTTGAAATGTTTGGACAAGGTAATTTTCACTGCATTCCTTATGAAAATTAGCACTGTATCAATTATTGTACCGTCACGCTTTGTTTACATTTATTAATGTGTTTATTAACTTTCTAAATTTTCTACCATAGCCAAGGGACGATACTTTAGGTTCGATTTTGTTGGAAGGGATCATACGGGCCACGGTACACCAATTTATACAGCCAGTGAGTCATTAAATTATTAAATTGCCGCGGATATCATTGTCGGCCGCTCATAATGCCATATATGAATGCGTTGACCTTTTTACCCAATTAGAGTCTTATTTATTAGCATGACCTTGTGTCACATTCTTTATCAATTGTATTCAAATGTGCTGATCCCTCAATTCACAGTGGCTGAATGAGCTAAAGCCTTGGCCAAGCAAAACGCGGATCGCGGATTTCAAAATGGCTAAATTTGCTGTTTTCGTTAGATAAATAAATACTTTTATAAGTAATTCAGTGTCCTACATACATATTGTAAACAGCAGACTATTTTGATATTGTTATCTTGTCTTATCGCTATCAGTGACAAAACACTGATAAAAATCAAATTACATGTACTTTTTATTAAAAGTTAAGTTGCCTGTGTATGTTTGAAATAAGATGGTGTTTACCTTAAGCTCTAAACTTTATTTGATCCACTACTGCATTACATACCACAATATTGTTAAACACAGGTAAACATATAGCATAGTTTTTAGTCTTATTATGTCCAGAAATCCTAGAACCTCTAATGCATGTTTAAAAAACATTGTTTTAGACTCTGCTAACCACATATTTAACTGATATTTTACCTTGATTTGTGGATTTTGCATGTCAATTCCTTGTAATAAATCTGCCAGTAGCATAAATAGCCTATAAACTAGGCAAACCTATGAGCTGCAGAATGGCATTTCCAATTTATCAATGAATCCTTTTATAATGTGTGTACAGATGTGAATAATGTTTTCTCATCATATAAGCAAAACTCTTCTCTATCACATTTTTAAGAACAGAAGGTGAATTTGAAAGAATTTGGATCAAGCCAATGCCTAGGTATGTACAGTTATGGCCAGATAATTAAAAACAAGATTGTTTTCCCCATACAAATGCCTACAAATAGGACTTTACAAGATTGATAATAATTTAAAAAATAACTGACCAATTTTTAACGCTTTCGACACCGCATACCCAACACTCGGGCACTCGTAAACTTTACTCAGATGCCGGCGTACACGGTAGTCGGGCAAGAGCTATAAACCTACACGCAACGCCAAAGTACCCGACAGGTGGGCAAGCATTGCATCTTCGCTACCTCAGGGCTGCCACTGCCACTAACAGAAAAAGTCTTCTGATTATTATGTACCTATGTGGTCGAAAAGTTGGTACAGTTGATTATTATATTTTATTACTTCACTTTGTATTTTTATT
Organism: Lathronympha strigana; assembly: GCA_949128165.1. Classification (NCBI taxonomy): domain Eukaryota; kingdom Metazoa; phylum Arthropoda; class Insecta; order Lepidoptera; family Tortricidae; genus Lathronympha; species Lathronympha strigana. Next base: position 5,391,443 of record OX421926.1, on the reverse strand, counting down.
TACTTTACCTAATGCGATTACAAAATAAAAATTCTTATTAGTTGGTTACGTTAAAATGAAGAAATAGCATGGTCCAATCGTACCATAAAGATTTTTTTATCTTAAAATGTACCTTGTCTGAAAATGCAAATCTATATTTATCTGCAACAGTAACACTAACAGCAAGCATAACACTAGTTTGTGATGCAACTGTTACTTAACAAGCCAGTCCAGTGACATTCTGCTTAGATGTGATGTAAGTTCATGTAGGCTGTAAATTTAGCTCACAATGCCTATATATGGTCTTAGGGTAGGAATTGCTCTTTACTATTAGCATCCAATGGTGGAGAAGAAGGGGGGAGGCCTTTGCCCAAAGGCACACAGAATCAGTTCAAATATAATAAGAAGAAAACACCTTTAAAATTTATGTAAAATGATTCTGATATAAGGCTATAATAATAATAATCGCCGAAAAACTTACCAAATATACCGATTTGAAAGACGAAATAGCCCGAATATGGAAATTGAATAAAGTTAGCATAGTACCTATAGTTCTGTCTACTACAGGTGTCATCCCGCAACAGTTACACACATCAATAAAGACCTTATCACTGCCACCATCATCATACTTAGTCATGCAGAAAGCAGTAATTTTAAATACATGCCGAATAGTCAGAAAGTTTCTACAGAACGATTTACAGCCCCCTAACACAAATACTCATCCAGAACCGGAAAACAACCAAGCTGTTTACAGCCAAAACTTGCTTGGTGACTCATATGGGATGCACTTGGCTTCGGCCCGTGCATTCCATTTCACCATTATGCATTGCATAATGAGAAAAACAAAGAAACATAATAATAATTAGCATCCAATAAAAACCTTCGCTGCGGTAATTAGTTAACATCGCAATCAACCATTACTGTACAAGGCCTGGTATGCAGCGAAGGTGTTAAAGATGGTAAAAGGAAAAAGGGACATCAGAGAAAGAGATTGGAGCATGACTTCAGACAAGAAGCTGGAGCCTTGTGGAGGGGAGAAGCTCTGGATAGACAAAAATGGAGAATGATGGCAGAGGCCTATGCCAAAGGCCTGAGGTAAAAGGGTAAGTTAGTATAATTAACATCTAGTAAAGGGTAGCATCCCTGTCCACAAAGTCAAAAATCTCTCATCTCTGAACCAGTGGTAAAGAACTGAATCAGCCCTGGTAAAATTTTATTGGTGATCCTAACAAAAAAGTAATATTCTTGAATACAAGCAGTCAGAAAAGTCTTTATTTTGTCTGTTTTTTTGCTGGGTGTTTGGAGGTAATTATAGGCTTTAAACTTTAAAGTCATATGTATGATAGGGCTGCCATCCGTCCGTCGCGAAAAAAACGAGATTTCAATTAAACATCCGGGATTTTTAACTTTTCCCTGTTTCTGCAAGTACCTATGAGATGGTAACATTGGTAACCCTATGTTTGCAGCTTCGCGAAAAAACTAGGTTCATATTATGAACTTCATAAGTTTATAACAGATGTACTTAGTGCATTATTTGTTTGTTTGGTTTTCTTTTTTATTGCCACGAATAAATTATTTTGTGTTTGTATTATTATTTTCTTTCGTATTTTCTCGGAGACGCAGGAACGTGTCATACTATTTCAGCACTAAAATCGTCGATTGAAGTAGCATGACAAATACGAGTGTTTCCGAAAAACTCCTAAGTAAAGTAATTATGCACTACATCTGTAACTCACATTAGACTGGGATTGTCGAATTTGGAAATTACCTATATAAGCATTTCTTTATTCCAAAAGAGTAACCTACAGCACGTCTTCGTTTGATTGAACATAAATCCAATAACCGCCATTCTAAACTCTACTATTAAGGCGGTCGCACAAATTGTTATCTGCGATCTCCGCCTAGTCATCCATGAATGGTCTCGCACTGTAGACTACCACATATAGACAACGCATACACGTTCGAAGACTCGTGGCGTGGTCAATACTGCCACTAGTCATCAATTCGATACATTATTGTACTTGAAAATGGCCTGGAAAACAAATGTAAGTAGTCCCCAGAAAAAGGTTGGCGAAATAACGAAAAAATTAGTACCTCCGCGTAATTAGAGTTATTACGAAAATCAGTTACAACCGCCAACCTAGTCAGAATGGCGGGCGTATTTTATTTTGCAATGATCCCATAGGTTTTGTGTGAATATTATCAATTTAAAATTTAGTACCTAATTGGGACCTTCATAATCAAGAAGTATATCTACGTTTTCATTTGAGGTATTACCATTTTTTCTAGTCTATAAAAATATAAAAAAGTTTATAGATTTACCAGTTATATCCAAAACAACTGGCGAAGGGTAATTCCGGATACAGCAAAAAATATTTTTTTGGTACATTTTTACTTAATCGCACATATTACACGACTTATCAGTCGGTGCAACAAAAACGGACTAGAGGTGGGAGAAGCGCGTCAGCTTGCCATCATTCAATAAAATCCCCGCAATGGGGAACAATCATCCCCGTTGTCCGATCTTAGTCGAACGCATCTTACTTATTAATCGACTTCGTAAGGAGATTGTATTTATTTCTAAGACATTTGGTGTCGTTCGCAGACGTTTGTGCCAAAAAATAAACAAAGTTCAAATTTCTTCGCCACTTGCGGTTTTTACACATTATGGGACTGTACATAATAGTAACCGCAACTCTTACATGCTCCATCTACAAGTAAAGTCATCCGTCTCATACAAAAAGCGCTATCACTTTCTCGAAGCTAATGACTGAGGCGATTACGCCAAAGAAACCGAACAGCTTCACACCTTTTTTAGACGTTTAATTATTATACATAGTTAATACGATAATGTCATTAACATTAATCATTGTCATTGCTACTAACTTGGTGGACTAACTTGTTGAATTTCTAGATATCTTTTTACGCCTAACTAGTTATCTACAGAAGAAGCAGAATTGTATAATATTTTTTTATAGTAATATTTACCTGTATTTAGAGTGATTTAAGTTTATAAGTATTTAGATATGATTTATTTATATGGTGGAACATTTACATATAATAAAAGAAGTTTTAATTTCAGTTTGCACCAGTAAAAACTTATAAAGCTGTCCCCACATTTCAATAGGTGTAATATTTCTAATCAGTAGAAGGTATTTGTTTGTGCAATTTTAGAACAATTTATTTTTATGTGCTTATCACGAATATTGATAGAATATCAATAAGGCGCTATTTTCATTAAAACTCAATTAGAAATGAACCTTATCAACAATCTTCCGTTCATTACTTCATATCACGCCCGACGGTAAGTAAAGGCGAATTTCGACCGGCACTCCAACTGGTTCCGTGGTGTAGTGGTTATCACATCTGCTTTACACGCAGAAGGCCGCCAGTTCGATCCTGGCCGGAATCATATCTTTTTATTTTATTATCATTGGAATAATTTATTGTAGTTTTGGTGCTGCTTTGTATTTTTTTACCTTGTTTTGTTTTTTAGTTTGCACAATAACATATAAATCGTGTTTTTGATATTCTAGTAGGTTGTATGTAGGTAAGTATTTCTACTTGTAAATATCTAAGATATAGTTTTTTAATTCTTTGTACAGTCCACAGAAGAAGTAATTAATCAAGCGAAGTAATTAAAATAATGTAAACACAATCTTAGCACGTAGATCGAGCTCAGTATAGATTTATTTGAACACTTCACCGAACAACATATTATTATGCCGGCTTGCCGTTCGTGAGCTAATCTAGTATATTTCCTTAACGACTCAAAGAAAAAGCAGGCGAAATCGGCTCCGGCTTGCCCTAATTACATTTTTACGCGCCGCCACGTCTGCCACTCCTATTTACTCATGATGACACAAACAAAAACGTCAAATATTATAAATGTTAGGATTAAAACTGTTTAATTCATTATCCACTGTCCATAAAATTAAAATTTATCACAAAGAGTACTTTATCCTCTCATCAACGCACGTAGCGACAGAAACAAACCATTCAATTTTATTTTATACCTAACGGCAACGAGATAAAGTGTATAACTGTGTACCAAATCCTAAACAAAAGTACATATTTGTAGAAAAACTTAAAACTACTCATCACGCCATTTTAATTGTCACTGGACACGCGTCGTTATAATTAGAGTCGGAGACTAGCTAGTAATAGAGATAGTTCATATCCATAAGTACAATTAAAGATTAGTACAATTAACCAAGATAATCTTCATCCATACAACGTCGCGTGTGACGTTATATTGTTGTCCCTCTTGGTCTTCTCCATTTAGCATGTTCCCGGTTTTTACCATGGCTCAGGGAGCCTGGGTTCCGCTTTGACAACCTATTTTTGCATTTTGAACCTGGCACAGTTTCATGTCATTAGTATAAGATTGTAATTGTCTCATAGTCATAGATTACGAAGATTCGCAGATAGAAAATGTAGATCATTATTGTTATTACTTTTATTTTGATAATAGTGAACTATTTTGGGCAGAAAATAATGGCTTTTGTACATTGCATAGGCATAGGGTGGCGGCACCAGTAATGGACAAGGGACCCAGTTATGGACATTCACTCGTATTATAAAAATGTATAAAGAAATAAGGTTCATACGTGTATTTTCCGTCAGCCAACTGATATGCGTATTGTCTCTGAATTAAGAAAGAAATAAAGATTGTCACTGGTGCGCTATTCTTATTGGGCAAAAACGGAGTGGAATTTGATCGTCTTTATTATAAACACTTCTCTGGAACGATGGAATGCCTTTTTCACAGTTGATTACTATTGCTCTGGCAAAAAAACTTCCGTATATACGATAATTATATACATAGTTCTTTGTATTAGCGTAGAATTATATCAAGTTACTAGTGGTTAGTGTAATCATCAATTACGTAAATGTGTAAATTTAATACAAATTATGGTTTGCTCAGATTACTCGATTATCTAAAATGGTTACATAATATGGCGAATAAAATAAAACTGGCAATGTTTATACAGAATCGTATCTTCATAATTCAGAGTTCGTGGACTCGGACTTTTTTTTGATCTAGAAAAATACACGTCAGGTCTCCTTGGACGGCCCAGTATGATTTTTCGTCACCCAACTTGCAAAAAGGGTTGTAAAGGGGTGGGGGTGGGAGGGCTTTAGAACCCCGCGTGATTTGTGCACAACATTTAAGGGGTAGCTCATTTAGCTTCAATATAAGGCAAAGATTAACACACAACATCCACACACAGGTACACTCTTTAAGTCGGGGTTAAACTTAACATACGATCTACTATTTCAGGTATAACTTGAAAATAATTAAGCCGCTTAAGATAAAGATAAAAACATCATAAACAAGTCTCAAGTCGATTCATCCTTACTTGTCTTATCATGTAAACAAACACTTCTTAATAACATTGTCAGACTTTTCTCTGGAATTACACAGTAATCATCACTGAAAATGTTGTTGTATAGGTACTTAAAGAAACTCACAAAGTATTGAAATAAAAATAAAAAATTAAATAAATTAAATTTAAATATTAATAATTTCAAAACCATTATTAAGATAGCAACGCTAACAGGCTAACACACATCGTAAAGATGTCTAAAACTGTATGCTCAAGTAAAGCTAACTTTATATATGGTCCATTTAGATGTAAAGGGACGTCCACTAGTTACGTGAGTAGTTAAGGTGGGGGTCGAGCGAAATTTCGCGGAGGGCAGAGGGTATTTCGGCATATTTTAAGTTAATAATATTATGTTTTGCGTATTAACAGTTATAAATTACGGAAATAATTACGGGTAGGTGTAAACAAGGTGAATCAACTATTTCTTATTGATATTCTGTCCCGTCAGCCTGGGGACAAATGCAGCACAGTCGATTTGTTAGTAGAAACTTTGTAGCATGTTCTACATGCTTGGTAGATGGCCCATCATGTAAAGGCAATATAACTACCAAAATATTCAGGTTTAGAGAATTTTAATGGCATAAAATCGTCATTTTATAAGTGACCAGGCGACCGTAGCCATGGCAAATAGTGACAAGGAATAGTTGATTAACTCATGTAATATCTAGTAAGGTCTCAATTAAATCTTAGTAAGTACTTTTTTCTTTCATATTTTAGCTTTTAACCATATAAGAACAACCAATCTACCGCAAACCGCAATAGAATCTTGAGATATTTATGAGCTCCGATATATCTGGTGGCGACTAGATACTTCCGAAAACCAGTACAAGCCGAAGTTTGAACCCGCCACCCCCGGAAACCGCACGCTACACCGCTTAACTACATCGCCTCGCTATCATGATCCATAAAAATAATGAAGTCATTAAAGATACTCCCAAACAATCTCACTAGCATTACCATCTTATGTTTTGAACCTTATTATAACTGCTTAAGACCTATTATTGGTTGACATTGGGATGTGAACTAGTTCCTAGGGTTTAATTCCAAATGCTTGCTAAACATTGAATAAACTAACAGATGGTTTCCATAATTAAAATTTGTTTTTCGAAATATTTGCCGAGAACGCGTTATTGCGGATTAAAACTTAAGTGTATTATTCCGAGACACTGGATGCGTGTGGCGCAGGACCAGCCATTGTGGAAATCTTTGGGGGAAGCCTATGTCCAGCAGTGGACGTCTTTCGGCTGAAATGATGATGATGATGATGATGTAGTCAAAAACTAGTTTTACTTGGATTTTCAGTCAAAACAAATTTTCTCAAAATGTCTTAGTTTGTTAGTAAAAAAACAAAATGGCGGATTTACATCGGCCAAAACGTATGTTGTAGAGTAATAAAGAAATGCATTGGCCTAGCGAGTACTCCAATATATTTAGAGAATTTTTGACACGAGTTACTATTTACGTCAGGCCAGATTACAATGGTTAGCTCAGAAACCTCTTCGCATGCGCTTACGCATACACAAGAATAGGCACACGAACAATGCTGCGGGCGCTGGACCAAATTGAATTATTAAACCAATAGGACGTGGGCGCGGTCAAGAACTGGTGACACCACGATGTTTTGCCTTTTCGCCTTTCCTGTATAAGATAAAAAAATAAGGTCTGCAACGAGAATATAATAACACCCTTGGAATACACTACGATGACTGCATACCATCACTTAGGGCTGTATGGTTGTTTGCCAACGACGCAGTATATAAAGAACATAAACACCCCACCTCTTCTGAAGCACGTCTAAGAAAATTCGTATCAAAAGTAATCTTATATACACGCCACGTACATAAATTCACCAAAGGATTCTGTTGTTGCTTACCGTATGTTTGAGCAAAAATGCTTTCATGCAGTGTATGTCCATTTGTTCTCCTCTACAGGTCGCATTTATCAACCAATTCTTGTGAAATTTTGAAAGCAAGTTCGTTAATGACATGGGTGAATCAACTTTTAAATATCCACATGATGAAATTATGGACTTATATTTTTTTTTCTTATATTTCATATTTCATTATTTTATTTTAAAGATAATTTTCTATAATTTATGATTATGTATAGAGCAGAGCACTTTTTTTGCGAATTTAGTGATTTTTACTAAAAAAAGTTCACCAGCCCAAATCTGATGTCCCCTGGACAACCATTTAAAATTAATTTTTTAACATACCAGACATCAATTATTGTAAAAACAGTTATTTTACCTACATTGATTAAACAATATAGTTTCATGTTTTATCTATAAATATGGCAATATCGCCCTGAATTTCACAATATTTCCCCTTATCATGTCCCCAGGACAACTGTAACTTCACAGGATCGGAACTTTTCGATTAAAACGCTATATAGTAATAGTAATGTAACAAAATTCCTCCGGCTACTTGGTTTTGTATTGTGCTATTGTATTTTTAAAACAATATGAACTATTCTGGGTGTTAAAACGAAAAAAATAATAATAAGTGGTTTTCAATTCAGGGACAACGTAGTTGTCCCAAGGACATATCTGGTTGTCCAAAGGACATTTTAGAGCCTACAATCTTAAGGAAGGTACTAAATAAAACAAATTTATTAAAGTATTAGGAAGCAGTTTTAATATTTCAGCACACCGAACAACAGAAATATTATTACAATTCTTAATAATCAACAACTTTATAAAAAATATAAGATTTGCTTAAGCAGTTCCTGAGATAGCCAGCTTTGTGACAGACAGACGGACAGACAGACGGAGCCTCCTTAGCCTCCTTCCTCCAATTTGTGTACTTTCCCATTTTCCATAAGTCTTCGTCTACGCAATCTATCCACCGTTTTCTTGGCTTTCCTTTTGGTCTCTTTTGCTGCGGCTTCCATTTAGTTAATATCTTAGTTGCTCTAGAATCTGGCATTATTTCTAAATGGCGCGCACAACGTAGTCACTGTAACTTACAGTATCTGACTATGGTCCCCATCGCATTAGCGCATCTGGCTCGTGATTCTAATTGTACCGTAGATTTATCTCAGCACTTTTCTCTCGAACACGGCTAGTTTTTGTTCAATTTTCTGCGTCATACATAGCCCAGGTTTCGCATGCGTATGTTACAACTGGCCTTATGATACTTAGGTAGATGACGACTTTTGATCTTAGACTTAAGTACTTAGATCCGAGAAGTTTCTGGCATGCGTAAAAACACTTGTTACCTGCCATTAAGCGAGCCCTTATTTCCTCTTCAGTTTTGTTTTGGGAGGTAAGTATGGATCCTAGGTACCTGAAGCTGGCAACTTCCTCAACGGTGTTAGTTCCGAGAGAAATTTTTAGCAATGGGGCCGGTTGGCGCGTTGAGTACATGTATTTCGTTTTGTCTGCATTATGCAGACCAAACTTAATCGATTCTGCTTCAAGACCAACACCGTGATCGATCATTATGGTTTTGGACCTGCTGGTGATAACAATATCATCCGCATTTGCCGCTATTTGTGTGGTGTTATAATCGATCAGGCCGTTGATACCAAGTTGGCGAGTTGCAGCCTCCAATACCAAGTTGAATACTATAGACGAAAGTGCATCTCCCTGTTTGACTCCAGATTCCAGAATATACTTCAAAAGGCTCGGATACTTTATTTTGAATGGCAACTACAGATTTGGAGTGGGCTAGAGAAGTGTTTACCAGTCTTACCAATTTGCTTGGCACTCCGAGCAGTAACATGCCATACAGTATTTGAGATCGTTTGACACTATCGAAAGCCTGCTTGAAGTCGACAAACATATGGTGTTGATTTAAATTGTATTTAGTTACCCCTTCCTTCTCCAGCATTTGACGCATCAGATATGGTCAGTCGTATATGGTCAGTTGTAGAGCGGTTCGGCCTGAAACCATACTGATAGTCTCCCAGTATTTACTCAGCGTATACACTAAGCCGCCTGTTCAGTACCGTAGCGAAGACTTTATATGCAGTCGATAGTACGGTTATGCCTCTATAGTTGCTACATGTACCTTTATCGCCTTTTTTCTTATAAATAGGCAATATGATGCCCAAATCCCATTCCTGGGCCATCTTTTCTCCCTGCCATATTTTTGATACTAGCAACAGTCTGTTTTCCAGCATGGGGCCACCTTTTTTTAGGAGTTCCGCGGAAATAGTATCCAGTCCTGGCGCCTTATTATTTTTAAGTCCTGTAACGGCTTCCTTGATTTCACTAAACGAAGGTGGTAAGAGATCTTCTTAGACGTCGTAATACGTTAAAGTGGGTTCAGGGCTGACTTGACCGATGTTTAACAGATCTGAAAAGTATTCACGCCACCGTTTGATCACTTTTCACGCTCACTGAGAAGTTTGCCTGTTTTGTCGTGGCACGCATTTACTATGAGGGGTGGTTGGCCCTTCGATGAACCCTTCGCCTTTTTTCGGGCTTGGGACTTGGGACCGGCAGCACTACGGTGAGCACAGGCGGAGCAGAGTGACACCATAAGGGTTCCTTTTTTACCATTTTGGTACGGAACCCTAAAAACAATTTAAACGAATTAATCGCGTATATTTTTCGTACATTCATCCCGACGTTTCGAACCCTTTGCAGCGTTCGTGGTCCCCAGGGTAGATTAAAAATAAAACATTAAAAATATATTTTTTCACGAAACCTGTTAAGGGTTCGAAACGTCGGGATGAATTTACAAAAAATATACGCGATTAATCTTTTTAAATCGTTTTATACAGACAGTTTTACTTTCATGAAATACGTGTAAGCAAGTTATTAATTAAGGTAAAGATCCCCGTGATTGAAATAAAATTGTTATTGTCGATATCTTAAAATTAACCTTATATCAAAGCGAAAGGTCCAAGACTGGGTATTTACCCTATTTAACATCTTATCACATGTATTTACCCTATTAAACATCTTATCACATCATTTTTGTCTAACGGACAACCAAAATGTCCTAAGGACAACCAAATCCGTTGTCCGAGGGACTTTTCTTAAACTTTGAACCGTTCAGCAATAATTAATGATTTGTTGTGTTTTATTTCATCCTTACCGTAACATATACATATAACAGAATCTAGTACGACATAATTTATTCAAATATATTAATTACTTACGAATTTGTGCCGGTGGTCCGATGGACAGACAATAAAGCCACCCCGCACTCACCAATAGTACCCGACCGACTGACGCCGCGAGTGTCGTGTATTCCAAATGGCGGCTAGGCCTATCAGATTACCAGGAAATTAAGCTTGTTGTCAAGTGCCTTACTGGGCCAACTACATTTAGATTCCGTAACAAATTTATGGTTGTCCGATGGAACTGCATGACGCGGATAATTTCAAGGGACAAAATTAAAACGCATGAAATTCATAAACGGTTTAGTAAAAATATAAGAAATCGGTGTTTTATTGATGATACTTATCCATAAAAATGATTATGTGTATGTATATCAATCCCACAATAGTATTTTTTTTCGTGATTCAAAGTTTTATGGTGCACCGTCGCAAAGGGACAATTTGACCTACTATGAAAAACCACCTTTTGGTCCTTCGGACAACCATTAAAAACCGGGTAAATTGTAAAAAACAATTCAATGTTTCGTGATGAAATGTTACGTAATATTACTGGGAACAGAATGGAATGCAAATAAAGCTCATTACCTTTATATAAATTTGTAATATCGATCAGGGACTCTGTACGTTTGATGTTGAACACTTAAAAGTTGATTCACCCACATAACAATTTTTGGTCGATTCAGTTGTTGGAATTATTCAAAATGGCGGGAATTGGTACAAAGGTCCTAAGCGCCATAGATCCAAAGACACTTATAGGATAGGACCTTTATGCGAAAAACACTACCATCTCGCGAGTCTACAGCTCACTAGAGCCACTAGTATTAGTAAGATACCGTAAAGAACTTCCCAGACAGTTATACGAATTATGTCAATCATGTCATGGCATTGGTAAAATGATTACATCATCAGGTGTCATCGATGACGATTGGTGACACAATGATGATTAATCCACTTACCTACATTATATGCCCTAGAAAAGCACATTAACATAGTTACTATTTTTTTAATGTAATTAACACGTCGAAAGTGAGAATCTAGATTCTTGAACTACTTTTTATTATTACCACTAACCAGAGTTCTATTACTTGTTTATTGTTGAGTTTGCATTGTTTATTTCACGTCTTAGATTTTAGCGATTTTTCGTACTCCTCTTTTCACTTACTTTGGTGCAGCAACCCAAAGGAAGTCATGGGCTCCCAACACGACTACTCGCCGCTGACTCTTGTGCAATTAATTTTGTATTTTCCCCTCTAGTGACTGAGATTTAACTGAACATAACCCAGCTTAGCCAAATGTGGGAGTTACCGAGATACTGTTAACTGTACTTAGATTACTTTTGGTTAGTAAAACTTTTTTTTATTTTTTTTTACTTGACTGACATTTGACCCCCTAATGACGTCTCACGTAAATAATGGACGTCTCCATATGGGAATTAATGAGTCCTTCCTATTAATCAATTAATGGATTTTTCCTTTACTGCACAAACTGTGTCATTGGCGTCAAAATAAAACAGGTTACTATACTAGAGACGCCCGTACCATACTTCGGAAATGTGTCAATCCTGAAATGAGTGATCGCCCAATCAAGAAATCAAGCATCCTTGCGGTGTCCAATGCGGTTGCCGTGGCAACAGAGAATATATAAACTTCAAAATCTGGCTACGTTTTTCCCTTAAAATTGCGTCTAACTATTTCTATCTCGGTAGTCAAAATGGTTTTTTTTTATAAAAAGGGAACTTGCATTCTTGTACTTCTGCTTTATAAATATGCCTCTTGTCTGAATTGTCTCATCGCTATACTTAATCATGGTGTTTCTACGTTACGCCTCGCAAGCGCGATGGCTATGGCGCCGTTCGAGCGCTTCGTAGAAGTAACGAATAAGGAAACAAGAGGTATCGAATAACCAGTGGAGACATTTAAAGTCAAAATTAAGCGCATTTTTACCTAGTTATCCTAGGCGAAGTTTGTGTAAATAAGTTTTTGTCAAAAAACTATTTTTTGATACAAACTTTTATCGCTGACTGTACTTTGGTACCTACTATAACATTGTATTGTCATCTAACCTTCCGAGGCATATGATGTTTCAAGTTATTCAAATAACGGGAAGTTAGTCTAATTCAACTTGCAAGATTTGACCCTAACAAACACGAACATACATATTATTGCAAGCTAAATATACCTAAGCTTGTAAAAATAGTACTTACTTAGTAATGCTGGCTTTGCCCTAATTCGTCATTCCCAGATAACCATGGGGTCAAAAAAAGACATTATTTGTATGCAAGTTCAAAATAAAACTTACTTTTAATAATAATTAAGAAGTAGTCTTGAATGTACTAACCATTGCTTAACTAGACCTGAATTAATTTCACAAGGCTATTTGGACACCAGTTCACACGACTAGTCCCAATGTTATTGTTAGACAATTAACTAATTTAATATGACTGTGAAGACATTTGGAGTAATTCAATTTTTTTATTGTTGTTGCTTAATAGTGGAAGAGTGGAAGAAATAGGTACATGGGCCGCTAGCACATTTTACCGCAACTGTACTTTTCACATCTTCCTAACGTTGATGACGGCTCAGAGAGCCTGGGGGTCGCTTTGTTAACTAATCTCAAGATTTGGCGAAGGTATCAGTTTTACCAACGCGACTGCACTCTGATCTTCCATCCCAAAGGGTAAACTACGGCTTATTGGGACTAGACAGATAGATAGAATACCTATACTTTATTACACACCTGAGTAAAACATTAAAGGCAAACAAAAGGCGGTCTTATCCCTAAAAAGCGATCTCTATCAGACAACCTTTTGGTAGCGGAAACATTAAAAGCGTATACTTCATTAGTCCGGATTCCTCGCGATATTTTCCTTCACCGAAAAGCGATTGGTAATTATCAAATGATATTTCGTACATCAACTCGCAGTAAACCGGGCCGGGACGGGACGGGCCGGGCCATGTCCGATCTGTCAATTCCTATAGAAAGTGTCACGTGATAGTTCGGAGCCCTCGGACGTCACGCGATGACACCTACTACTGTAAGTCATCCTTAAGTTCCCCTATAGTTGCCGATTTCTAAGTCTGAACTTTTGACACTTGAGTATTGACGTACTTAGTGATGAGGCTAAGACAAATCGTTTGTCAAATTCAGCGATTATTGATTTTAGCGATGAATTGTTTGATTCGATTTTACTACTACGGATTTGTATTTGATAAGACCGAGAAACTTCGACAAACTGCGCATTTGTCATACGATTTTTTCCAAAGTCATCTTAGTTTCGTTCAGAAATCAATACTGTTGAATTCTTAAAATGTAAGATAAAAATCTTCATAGTTACTTTATCTTATTTTAAATAACATTTTTTCCACATCGTACTTAGTTTTATTTTCGTTTTAATCGTTTTGTTTTGATTTTTTACTGTATTGCCTATTGATAACAAGATCGATTTTTATCGATTAACAGACAGTTGTATGAATTGGAACAGCAGACATGGTTACAACACTAAATTTAAAAAAAAAACGACGTAGACCGTAACTGTTGGCATGCTAAATTGTTATCGTAAAATATTCAATAACTAATGTATGAAAAAATGTAACATTCATCACATTATGTTTATGAAAAGTGAAATATTGTGTTTATGTACATGACTAGCTGTAATGTCTTTATGGGATTTTGTTTATAATTCCAAAGTGTCTTGCGCGTTTACGTTCTATGGGTATTTCGATGTGTCAAAAGTTCAGACTTAGAAATCGGCAACTATAAAACTCATTGTTAGGACTAGAAGCCGGCAGAATTTGAACCCGCGACCTTCGGATTTAAAATCGCAGCACATTCGTACTCACTTTTCTCTTAAATTTCTTTTTTAGTTTGTACTGTAAAAAATATTTCAATGTATCTGAGCTAGTTCTGTTTAAAGTTATCCTAAATAGCGCTAGAGTTAACGAGATATTTAGCGATATGGTTGACAGATGGAGTCTTAGCATAAGGATTCCTCGTTTTTTCTTTCGTATACGGAACTCTAAAAACACCAGAAAGAATCTCGTATTCGACATAATAATAGGTTTCAATTCCAATTGGGAAACACGGGAAGTAATACAAACATTACAATGGCAATTCTAAATATTCGGAGGCCTTCGGAAAAACCCGCTCTGCGAACCGGATCTCGCTAAATAGATCGATTTAGACTTAAAGTATACTTCGTTTTAATACTTTTAATAAAACGACTCTGGTTTTGGTAAATTTTATGTGAATACATTATTAGCTTAATCTACCGACAAAATGTTGACTACCGTAACGTAACTTGAGGTTGCTTTACTATCTTATTTTTATCACAGACCTATTGCCAACTCAACTCACCATCAAATAGGCTTGTGTCGGTCAGGAACTAAGAACTAAAAGGAATGAAATCCCTTCGCGGACCGAAAGGAACTAGTTCCACGCCAAAAGGTTAAATTGGTCCTCGGTCTTTAGTTCAGTTCAGTTCAGACGGAGCAAAAACCACTAAAACGTTCATACGAATCGTTAGTTCCGCGCTCTGCATGCCTACCACGAATATCGAAAAATAGTATTGACGGGACCTCTTTGTCCCTCGAATATGCAAGTCTGACAGTGATGGAGATATAAATCGCAATCGTTCGATTTTCGTGGTATAGGTCCAAACCGGTCACTCAATCCCAGACATCAAAAATCGTAGTGAACTAAACGAACTAAAGGACCTAAAATACCGAACTAGTTCCTTTAACAGATTGAACGAGATCGGAGCGCTCCCTTCAAAGACCGAGCGGGCACAACTCTACCATCAAATATGACCAGTAGGTCTACACGAACTTACTACATATCTAATGATGATGGTCAATCTGATGACCTGGTAGAGGTCGCAGGAATCCATTGGCTGGCGGCAGCGACAGCACACGATCGATGGATGTGGCATTCTACGGGCCAGGGGAGGCCCGTATGTTCAGCAGTGTACTTCTTGGCTGAGGACTTCTCTAAGTATATAAATATAAGACAGTGATTGATTTTATTAAAACAAGTCACAAATAATCCCCTGAGGAGGTCCTATTGCTCATTATTTGTATACAATTACAAATTAATTGTTCTATTGTCTTAAAACGTGTTGGGTCTCGCTGGCAATACCGAGGCAAGTAAAACTAAAAGTGAATCTGCCGACACAGCCTGAAGTATAATGGTTATGTGCATACTTAGGGTTCCGTACCTCAAAAGGAAAACAGGAAACCTTATAGGATCACTTTATTGCCCGTCTCGTCTATCAAGACGCTTTATCTCGGGAATGCGTAGAGGTAGCAAGTTGAAATGAATGCCTTATACTTTACACAGGTCAGCGGTCCCTTGAAGCTTTGAAAAGATTTGTTTACAAATCCCATATTACCGTTTTCGTAATTCAGAAAATATATAAAAACAATTTGTCTGTATACGCATTCACAAATACAAGCTACATACTTCACAATTCAATCGGTACAAACACATATTCCAGTGGCCAACTCCAAGAATAACATCTTGGCCATACTATTTCTCACCGGAAACGCCGCTCACAGCCGCATTAATAACGTGGTTTAGTATGACATCATACGCTTTAGCAGAGGAAGTGGGGTTTCCTACTAAGCGACCTATTTAGTTATGTTCGTCATCTTCCATGAGAGTATAATAATAGTACCGAATCGTAGTCGGCATTTCATACAACAAACGTGATATTTATGCCGTTTTTATAGATAGTACAAAACCCTTCATGCGCAAGTCCGACTCGCACTTGACCGGTTTTTTTAAAACAAAAAAGGAATTACAGAAACGCCTCCAAAAAATTAAACTATCCTTAGGTTGTAGTAAATTACGTACTGCTAATGGCATTGTAACATTACGGCAAAGACTATAAAGAAAGACCATCGACGTAGGTCAAACATAACCTCACTACGCTCTAGATTCATATCTAATATCTAAATCGGAAGATTGTCAACGTAACTGCCGTCGATAACTGCATAGCAATCACAGTAAGTGCGTCATTAACTCAGAAAATTACTTTCTATAGCACACAACTAAAATGGCGAATGGGAAAATGCTAGTTTCGTTAATGGAAATACTTTACAAATTAAAGAAAGCGTTTGGTGCCCCCGGTAAGGGGGTTCAAATCCTGCCGGCACCAATGAGTTTTTCGGAACTTATGTACGAAATATAATTTGATATTTACAATCCCAATAAGGCCTAGTATACCATCTTTCGTAAAATTAACGCCTACGCCATATCTTGGAATTAGTTGCCAAAGCGGACCCCAGGTTCGCTGAGCTGTTGCATAAACCGGAAAAACGCTAAGAAGAAGCTAAACTAAGCGCTATATAGCAATTTGTAGATCAACCTGTCTAGTTAAAAGGTCTACCGTTTAACTGAGGCGTCTCTAGTACCTAGGAGCCTAGTTGCGAGGAGAGGGCGGGGTTACGGGTACGTCATACTATATCATTTACTAATGCACATATGAAAGATTAATTATGAGTCCAGTCAGTGTTCCACGAACCCTCTTCACCCGCTTAATCCCAGGATTCCCAGTTAAAAGGTATACCTATAGTTAGATAAAGGTACTTAATATTAGATTCACGTATCTCGCAGCTGTTCATCAGGAGGTCAGAAAATATAGGCCACTTGAAATATGTAATTATGTGCATGCGCACCTTGCGATCATGAGGGAATAGCGAGAGACACATCTGTCCGTCGGATATGTCAAGTGAAATATTTTTTCTATGTTCTATATATATATATATATATTTGACATAAAATGTCTTCCGGGATCTAAATTCGTGTCCAATTAATTTTCAAGACACTTGGTTTTCGGTAAAGGAAAACATCGTAAGGAAAGCGGTCTAATATCAATAAGATCTAGTTTCCCCTCAGGATTGTAAGGTATGATGGCAGTCACTTTCGTAAAAATAGCGCCTACGTCAAATCTTGGGATTAAATTCTAGGCCTCTTCAGAAAGTATGTTTCCGTATCAAGTTGGAAATATGTTTAAAAATAGAAATAGTATTCAGTTAAGAGTTAAGACGTTCTATCGTTGGTTAAGTTATTCTGTGCCGTAACTGCTCGGTGGCCCGGTTAACAGATGGCGGCTTAAGGTCGCGGGGCCGGTTGTACCGGCTAACTAGAGTTTAAGCTGATTCTAGAGTTAGCATAGCGAAATATAACACAGCATTTTATATGTAAAAATATGATAATGAATTCATCGTGACATGCTTCAATTGAAAGCATGACGGTCACTTTGACAGCTTAAGTCTGATATCATAACACATTACCGTGCTTACAATGCTACATACTACAAAAAAAAAGTTTATCATGGAAATGTCACATGTTTCGAGTAACCTCTCACAAAAGCTCAATATGCATTAAGGACCTTCCATACCATCTTACATACACACTCTCGCATCTCATAACATCGTCGGGGCTAAATTAAACCTACGCTGCGCCGGGAGAAAAATCATAAGACACTTTTTTTTCTTCTACTAGGATTGAAAGAGTTCGCGAACAGAAAACGCCCGAAAATTTCCAATTTACCAAAATGTATATATTTTGTTAGTTATATATGAAATAGTTATTTTAAATATATTGTTTTTACCCCATTTAGTTTTGATTTGGAGACATACAAAAAATTGGTATGGTAAAAAACGTTTTTTGGACAACAAAAATAAAAACGGGTACTCATGGAACTCTTCGAACCCCAGCATGCGAGCCAGAACGACTCCACGATATTTTCCTTCATTGATAAACAACGGTACTCTAATAGCGAACTTAACTAAAGTCAGTGCTACCGGCCTAACAACGGTTACAGTTAGCACGGTATTGGAAAGATAACCAGAATATAACTAATGGTTAGATAAGCGAACAATCGCACTAGATAATGTGCACTTCTTTCATTGCCCTTTTCTTTATCACGAATTCACGAGTGAGAGAGAGCTGTAATTTTAACATTACCTCCTGATAACAGTAGGTTATGTGACTTATGAGTTTAAATTTGGAACAGCTGTCTAATTCAAGTATCTAAAGATATATATTAAAACAGTTATCGATACAAAACGCCAATTAAGTTTTTTTTATATATCGCACGATATTTTATCTCGTGTTATCACTTTTGATATGTGTGTAGATAAAATAGCGTATGCAACTCATAACAAGGCATAAAATCACTCGTGTGATGTAATTATCAAACTCGCTTTCGGATCGTTTCATAAATACACACTCGTGTTGTAATGCTCTTCATGATGTACAGCCGCATAAACTATTATAAATAAATATACCTACTCCAGGAGGGCTACCATTGTTGCCATTTTATCGACTATCACGTCTTGCGTCACTTTAGCACTTATATACTTGTTAGAACGTGACAGCCACGGTGATAGTCGATAACAACTGGACCGTAATACAGTAGGCACAGCACAACGAATGTCGTCTCGCTCAAATCTGGGGCAGAGCCCATCTTGGGAAGTACCTCCACCTTACAGAAAACCGCAGTTTAATAACACTAGACCCTACTCACAGTGTTGTGTTTATGTTGGTGAGTAAGGTCGCCACAGCTCCAAGAGGATTCACTGTGTTGACCCACGGAGCAAAGCTTCCCCCTTTAGCTGTCAACACAGCGAATCCTCCTTTTTTTTAAAGGGTCGGCAACGCGCATGTAACACCCCTGGAGTTGCAGGCGTCGATAGGCTACGGTGACCGCTTACCATCAGGCGGACCGTATGCTTGTTTGTCACCGTCGTAGTATAAAAAAAGGAACCGAGTACCTACTATCATCAATATCATCATATATAGTATATTTGCTACAGGTCATTCTGCTATCACAACTTCTCAAGTCGTGCATTAAACGACACGACAGCCGATCTTGACCGAGTTATACCTTTTCTGTATTTGGTATTCAATAATCCATAATACATATCACAAATGACCCTCAAATACGTGCTAAGATACTCCACAATCTCTTTCTAATATATCATGGCAGAAATTAAATGTGATGCTTTCGAACTAAAGGTACTATAATGACGGTTATTTACGTCAAGGGAGGGGAGTCCGCATACGGGCGTTTTAATTTTATGTTGTAGACAAAAAAATGCTAAATTGATAATTTTAATGTGATTTGTTTTCAGAATCGCGAGCTCTTTCAATCCTAGTAGCAGAAAAACAGTTTCCCAAGTTTTCTTCCATTTAGTTTAGTTTAGTTCATTTATTACATGAAGAAAATTAGATATACAATTTAGTGTTAATGTCAAAGTATACAAATTCCCATCATGATCGTCAAACAGAACAGAAAATATAAATACTTAGGTACAAAGCAAGATGTCATAATTAAATAACAAAAATATGTACAAAACATTATTTGAAGTCAAGCTAATAATAAATAATCCCAAAAAATTTCGCTGCATTCCACAGATTTGGTTGTAAATGAATCTTTAAGGCAGAAGCGCCTTATCGACATCGGGCAAGGTACCTTTAGTGTGAGAACGTCACAAATATTTAGCGGATAGCATCATGACATAGTGTCCTAATGTGCTCATCGTGCTAATCATTCTGGTATGCGGCCAACACAGATCCCTCACCTGCTAGATGGTGCAAGTAACACTCGGGCCAACACGTGACGACTCATGAATCTGTATGACAACATGACTTATTTTATTTATTGGAAATGGGAAACCAACAGCAAAAAATAACACATACAATTAAAACATACATAAGCCAAAACAGCTTCTATATTGAATTAAGATAATTATGGTTGCTTAGATACGCTTCACCTGTGACAGATGTGGTAGAAAGTGTCGTGCTGCCATCGGATTGCTGAGCCACCAAAGACGATGTACCGGCACCGCACATTAAACATTAATCGAAGACACTGTAACAATCATCTGCTTAGATGTCGTGGCCAATGATGATGGTTGCTCAGATAAGACTTGAATTCAATACACCGTAAATATAATGATATTTTAGTGTTAACAAAGCTAATTTCAAATTTCTTTTATAACTAATATTCAAAACGGGAAATTACCAATTTACCATGTATATTTTTCAAATTTCTCGTTTCAATTGCGTTTGTGTTCTACTTATTACGTGCATACACGTAAGCGTCAAAAGATCGAGTGTGACATGGAGATGACACAGGTATAAGTAACAAATGCCTATTCGAATAGCCCACTACAAACTGCGAGGTCGCCACCTCGTAAACGCATAATGCGGAATCTGTGTGGAAGTCTGTGGCAGCCAGTTAATGCATCTAAGACTAGGACAAGACTGCACTATTTAAGCATGGACGAATCAATCTAGAGGACCGACAAGGTCAATACGAACTACGAATTAATTATACTAATTTTTTTCCATAAATTTTTTAAATTCAGAAAAAACTGCAAATAAAACCAAATTTTTAGAAAGTTTTTAGAAAGAAAGTAAAAGTGGTACAGAAAACCGCAGTTAAATAACACTAGACCCTACTCATAGTATTGTGTTTCTGTTGGTGAGTAAGGTCGCCAGAGCTCCAAGAGGATTCGCTGTGTTGACAGTTGAGGACCCACGGAGCAAAGCCCTTGGCCCGTTTAGCTGTCAACACAGCGAATCCTCTTTTTTTTTAAAGGGTCGGCAACGCGCTTTTAACACCCCTGGTATTGCAGGCGTCCATAGGCTACGGTAACCGCTTACCATCAGGCGGACCGTATGCTTGTTTGTCACCGTCGTGGTATAAAAAAAAGTGGAAAAACTCATGGCCTCGGGCGATACTCGAACTCGCGAGTCTGGTATAAACGCCCATACCGACATACTCAAAGGCCGAGATATCTCTTATATGCGCCTTAGGAGGCTTAGATATAGTGATCAGAGAAATTCGCGGCCATCGCGTGTGTCCCGGTCTCGGTAGCTCAGCTGGTAGAGCGATGGGCACGTATCTCAGAATCGCGAGTTCGAGTAATCGCTAATACATTTAGTTCTGAATGCGTGTTAACCGAATTATTACATTAGGAAGGGATAAGTTCGCCTTTGTACTTAACATCTCTGTTTGTTAACTGTATTTTTTTAATTGTGTTTCTGTACAATAATGTGTGTGTACTTACTTACATTAACGAATACTGTTAATTTGTCAACAGGCATGGCACAAGGGCTGTTTCAAATGTCAGGAGTGCGGGATGACACTCAACATGCGGACATACAAAGGATATGGCAAACTGCCCTACTGTGAGGCGTAAGTACTAAACTCGATTTTATTTACACAGCTAAAGTGCCAAAAATATGTATACAAGATTATAAATTAAAAGAGATGTCATATACTACAGAAAAAGTGACCAAGGCCCCCGATGAGCAGGGCTGGAATGGAACCAGCGACATTCTGCTTTCGCAGCAGACGCCCTAACCACTCGGCTACTCGACCGTAGTGGTGGGGTACTTAAAAAAACATAATTCAAAACATTTATTGCAAATAATAAATGATTTGGTTAATGCTTTACAATTGTATGCATACAGGACTATTGTCTGAGCATTAAGGTCGTATAATCATATTTTTGGCACTTTTGCTGTATTCATAGCTGTGTCTGTACAAATATCTTTTTTTTAATAAATGGGTGTTTCTTTTTTTTGTTGTAGAAAAATCATTTTTTGCTCTATTGGACATTATTATCTGTTTTCTATTCAGAAATTCAGAATCGCGAGCTCTTTCAATCCTAGTAGAAGAATAAATGTGCCCTAAAATTTCTATTCATTTTTTAAACTTTCCATTGCGCTACCGCCATACTAAATCTGTAAAAATGGTGGCGAAATGGAAAACAAATCTTGGGACACTTTTTTTTTATTCATTTATTTTATATTTATTTATTTTCGAAATCGACAAAAAGCTATATATCAAACAGAAGAATCGAAATCGACAAAAAGCTATATAACATACAAAACAACGTGTCGAATTTAACGGTAATAACAAAAACACGGTGTACCTAAATAAAATATATATACCTACATATAAGCAGCATTCCCAGCAACTGCTTCGATGTCAGTTCCGATCTGCTTTCCTGTTTTTTTGTTTTCCACAAAACTGCGCTCGCAATCGCTTAAAAATTACTCGTTTTAGAAATCTGTATCAGATAGTGTGACACGAATGTGTTAGAATTGACAGATATCGCATTGTGATTCACACGTCTATTTTCACTAATTATCACACTCATATCACCTGTCACATATAAAATACAATAAAAAGCCTACAAGAAAACTCACTTACAATGCGACAAAAAAGTATACATTTTACGGAAGTCGCCATTGAAATTCATCAGACAACTTTGTATATTGTGCTACTCATTCTTTCGCAATGCGAGCAGTAAGTTTACTTTTTGACAGATGTCATAGGTATTTGACAAGACTGGTGTTGCCACTGTGTTTTGCGTTTGGTTTCACTTTATAGTAATTTTTAATTTATAGCTTTTGCCTGCGGGTTCGCTCGCGTTAGAGAGAGACAATGAGACTATGTCACTGTCCATTCCTTCAACTATCTCAACTTAAAAAATCACGTCAATTCGTCGCTCGTTTAGCCGTGAAAGACGGACAAACAAACAGACACACACACTTTCCTATCACATGTCACAATGTTACTGTAAATTAGATACTCTTACCATTCGCGAAAATAATCTATTGAAATATATATTTTAAACCGTATAGAAAATGTGTGGTGTTAATACTGTATTGGTGTTATACTTGTAGGCCTGCGGGGCGTGGCTACAACTTACAGTTACGTCATCACTAAACAATGGATATAACTTTTAACATAAGACAGATTAAAGATGGTCGTGGAATACCAACAGGAGCCATCTCCTGTCAATGACACCACCTCTCTTCACCCGCGCTCAATCTTATGAAGAAGTCTCAGTTAAACGGTAGCCCTATAGTTCTATCTACTTTCTGGTCTGCAAGTGTTAGGAATGACATGTTCGGGATAAGCGGCTTAATGTCTTAAAATAGTTGAGCTGTTAGAAATCCCTGGTGATGGGTAAGCCGGAGCGTAATTGGCTTATTTTCCTCAAGGACAGTAACTGCTTCAAATGCCAGGAAAGTTTATATCTATGTGACATTTCGGAGTTGGTTTATGAGTTATGCGGCGGCGTTGGTGGGTAAGCAGTTAGGCGTGCGACTTTTAAGGATGACACACCAGTCCGATCCGATCCGATCCGATCCGGGACGATCTGTCAGTTTCTATACAAAACGTCACGTGACCTCCGAGGGCTCCGAGCTGTCACGTGATTCTTTATATAGAAACTGACAGATCGTCCCGGATCGGATCGGATCGAATCGGACTGCACGACTGGTGTGAGTCATCCTTTAATCTGAAGGTCGCAGGTTCGACCGCCGGTTCGTACGAGTCTTTCCATTTGATATGTACCAATCGCTTTTCGGTGGTAGAACCACTGTATTGAAAGGACAATTGCCGTCGGCTTCGCAAAAACTAGCGCGTGCGCCAAATCTTGGGAATGGTGTACCGGGCTCCCTGAGACGTGGTACCTATACGCCGGGAAAACGCTAGAAGAAGATATCCACGAAACGTCACATATGTATTTATAAGCCTTACATGCATCTAACTAACAGGATATTTATTTATTTAGTCATTATTATCATTTTCTAATGTACATACATAATAGATTAATAGCCAACACAATTGCTTTACCAAATACGTAATTTGAGGAAGTTGGCAACATTAAACAAAGTAATTTGTAATTCACACCACATTAGCGTAATTCATTGTACAAATATGAGTAATAAGCGTAGCCTAATGAGGCGACACAGTAGGTACATAGGCTAATTATGTCCATATGTACTTAATGTACTTATTTGGTAGGGTTGTTATGTCACATACCTATACCACAGCGTAAGGATGTATTCTATACAGTGGGTTAACTCCGCCGATTTCTTGGTCATCGATAGGGGGCGCGCGGGGAAGGAGGCGGGGAGGTAATGCCGCCTATTTTAAGGGGTGTAAAATGGAAATTAGTTTGCCAATCAGACTGTAATATCTTTCGCATAGTTTTTGACAACCCTGAGCCTCAGCACGACCACCGAGCCGAGCCGCTGGCCGTGTATGAAGTTACCTCACTGTATGGAATACATCCCTACGCTGTGCCTATACATTCTTAATACGTTGGCTGCTAAGCATACTTCAGTATGCTAATGCCTAAATATAAATATATATATGGCAAATACGAGTACTATAGTAATATTTTTTCCTCTATATAAACGTCTGTTAGTCACGAATAGACATACTCGCATAACGTCGTTTCAGTTTTTGTGAGGAAATCACTGGTTATGACAAATATGTATTGTTTATTCATTGTTTTTACTCGTAGGTATCTCGAGCTGTTTGGTTTTATTATGTTAAATATTGTTATTCGTAAAAATGTAACTTACATGAAGCAATTACATACTTGTTTTATTATTACTACTCACGGGTGCATTCCAAAAAAAACACCGTAAACACAACGCAAAAGATAATTGACCATCGGCCCCCATCTCCCGCACAAGTAATATAGAAATATTGTATAATGCTGGCGCAGGTTGGCGCGGATTGTGTGTAGGGCATGCTCCCGGGAATTCCCGGAACTGATTTTTCTCGGGATTTGTGTGACAGCCCGTTGATAATTTAAATTAGTGTACACACAAGACAAAAGACAATCGATTAGCGCGAAGAGTTTCGTAGCCTGGTTATTGTCCAATCCTTAGTGCATGAAAGCATGTGCCCCTAGTGCACGAGAGGTCTGTACAAACATCAACACCCTTAACTGACCTTCGAAAAAGTAACATGAGTCACGACTTCATTGTGTTTATTTGAATTACAGATGCAAATGTATGACTCAATATATATCTAGGGTAAGTAACACATATTTAGAGGTAAATAAAGGAAACATGTAATAAAATGGTGACTCGCGTTACTCTTGCCGCGGATTGACATTTGTCAGATAACAGTGTTCGCGATGGTACGAGTATATACTGAAGCAAACAAGCAATCCGCGGTTTCCTAGTTAACTATAATTGTTTTTAGTAAAAGGCACTACTTTGTAGGTAGCCGATAAGGCGCTAAAGTCATAAAGATTATTTTATAATTGAGCCGTATCAACAATATATAAAAGTCTTAGTAAAAAGCTCTGGAAACTTCGCAGGAGCCAGCTGCCAATTATTACAGTGTTTGCATGTCACTGGGGTCAGAGGTGTACTGACAACACTGAGTGCAGGATGTGTGGCGAAGAAGATGAGACTTATGAAGCACTTAATGTGTGAATGTCACGCTCTCGCCAGAAAAAGAATGAAGGACTTTGGTGCAGGACACCTCTGCCTATCGCTCCCGAAAATGAAACGATTCCGGATTCGTATTTTCATCTTTGTCTCACTTGCAAATTGGAGTGAGAAAGAGGTATTCCCGTCAATGCCATTCGATGTTTGTGGTAGGCATACTGGACTGGAGCCAAAGGAATTCAGAGCTCTACCCCTGAGCTCCATCATCCGTCACATGGAGATGGCGGAGCAAGCTCTTGAGTACTGCAGGAGGGGGCAATTATTCAAAAGATCCCAATGGGTCGAAGTGTATCCGTTAAGGTATCCCTGACCTTAAATAGGATAAGAACTTTTACTAAAATCCAGCACATATGGTGGACTCTAAAAATAAATACGTGCTAAATAAGCGCCACACAGCCGACGCAACAATACTGCCACAATAAAAACGAAAGTGACCGTCAATATTGCGCAACATGTCATAATGCACACATAGACATCCTGGTATAGACTCCGTGATCTCCATATAGTGCCGCATACAGAACGTGTCAACTACGTTTTAAGACTATTCACAAGTGACTGCGTCAGATGGCGGCGTGCGGCTTGTCAGCTTACGTACACTTTTCTCCAATCAAATCAAGGCGTCATATGTCATTAACAGTAGGAGTGTAAATCATCCTATACTTCTTAACCTTTTGCTCGCCAACAACGGATTAATCGGTCACAGACT
Organism: Lathronympha strigana; assembly: GCA_949128165.1. Lineage (NCBI taxonomy): Eukaryota > Metazoa > Arthropoda > Insecta > Lepidoptera > Tortricidae > Lathronympha > Lathronympha strigana. The sequence continues at coordinate 5,365,010 of OX421926.1, read as the reverse complement.
AGAGCAACATGAACCTTAATGAATCGTCAAAGTTTAACTTCATTTTTGCCACTTCTTTGACGTGGCGTCTGAGAGAAAGCGTTTGTATTTAACATGGCGTCGGAAAGGTTAACAAGAGTCGTCTTAAGGCTTCGTCAGATTAGCGCGTGGCGTGAGCGGGGCGCGAGCGGGGCGCGAAGCGAGCGCGACCCGCGCTTGGACGCAGCGCGGCGCTAGCGCCGCGCTCCTATCGCGCCCCGCTCACGCCACGCTTTCAACGCGCGCGCGGCGCGCGGCGGGACCGCCGCGCAGTCACAGCGCAAAGAAAATTGCTCGGTGAATTGAGCGCGCGGCTCTGGCGGCGCGCTCGCGCGACGCGCGCGTGACCCGCGCGCGACGCGCGCCTGACACGCGCGCGATGTAAGCGCGCCGCGCTCCCCGCTTCTATCGCGCTCTGCTCGCGCCCCGCTCGCGCCCCGCTCACGCCACGCGCTAGTCTGACGAAGCCTTTAATCGTCTTAGACTTATTATTATTTATTATTATTATTTATTATTCAGGGTGACTTCAAAATGATAATACAAAATAAATGTTTTACACACATTTCCCCTAAACTAAGCCTCTCAATTAAGTATCATGCATTTAAAATAATCGTAAGAATATTTTTTTAAATTTTTAATTTATCCTATTTTGTTTGACTTAACATGGTTAACCTACCATAATAATGAACAAAGAAGTTTAAAAAATCACTTTCCTCTTTAGTTGTCAATCACCTACCATGGTATTTATGAAGAAAACGTGTTTTGATTATTAAGTGACACTTGTCAAAGAAAATAAGATTTACCGTAATATTTTGATTTCACTATTAAATAAAATGCCTCGACCTTATCCTTATACTAATATTCAAAAGATGGATATGCTTGATTTTTATTTAACATCGCGAAGTACTGTGCGAGCTCAGGTATTATTTAACGAACGTTACCCTGATTGTCCAACACCTACACGTGTGTTAATAAACAGTACCATCCAGAATTTACGAGACTATGGTCAGTTTGCAGTTCCGGTGCATGCTCAAGCTCGAGGCCGACGGCCGCGGTATTCACAAGCTTTTCGGAGACGAGTGCTCGAGTATTTTAACCGCAACCCAGAGGCTAGCACAAGGGACGCTGCTGCGAGATTCGGCACGAGCCAATTGTTTATTTGGCGGCTAATGAAAGCTGAAGCAAAACAACCGTTTAAATTTCAAAGGGTTCAGGATATCGTATTAGCAGATTACCCTAGAAGAGTTATTTTTGGTCGTTGGCTGCAGCAAAACTTACACCTAAATATCTTATGGACCGACGAGGCAACTTTTACAAGAGTCGGCATGTTTAACGTCCACAATGAACACTGGTGGGCTGATCGTGATGCAAATCCTCATGTAACTCGCCGAGACTCTTACCAGACTCGTTTCTCTGTAAACGTTTGGGCAGGCATTCTGAACAATTGTGTAATTGGCCCATATTTTATTGACGGGAACTTAAATGGACCGAAATATGAAGATTTCCTGAGAAACGTGTTACCGATTTTGCTACAAGATGTGCCGGAGCAAAATTTGGATAATCTTTATTTCCAGCAAGATGGTGCACCAGCACATTTTGCTCTAAGTGTGCGAAATTATTTGGACAGACAATTCCCTGAGAGATGGATTGGACGCAATGGTCCAGTCGCATGGCCGCCTCGAAGTCCCGATCTGACGCCACTCGACTTCTTTTTGTGGGGCGAAATCAAAAGGAGAGTGTACACACGGGAATCTAATACCGTCCATGAACTTCGCCAAAAGATAATTCAGATTCAGTAAAAGCCAATGAATTTATTCTAGGCAGACTTAAGATCAACCATAGACGGCGGGCGGACTTATGTGTCCGGGAAGGCGGTGGTCATTTTGAACACATCTTAAAATACGTTTAGGAAAAGTAGGTTCACACTTATCTACTTAAACGTAGATATTTTAAGCTTGTTATTTACGGTAGTTTAGGTACATTAATAAATGATTTTATTTAAACTAGCTCCGTTTATTATTTTCACAAATTTATCAGGGTACTTAAAACTAAACAACAAACAAGTTAAGTTAAGTTAAGTTAAACAAGTTAGTTGTCTTCTGTTACCGCGATTGTTATTCATTGAAATTTAACACTTTAGAACGGAATAATCGCGTTTATTAACACCATGATCCTACGTTTCGAGCCCTTTACAGCACTCGTTTTCACAGGGTTAAGATGATGACTGAGCAGCTTAACACGACATGTGCCTTAACCTTGTGAAAACGAGTGCTGTAAAGGGCTCTAAACGTAGGATCATGGTGTTAATAAACACGATTAATCCGTTCTAAAGTGTTTAATTTCAATGAACAAACAAGTTAGTTATACGACTGTCACTCATAGTGATATCGATAATAACTTGCTTTGATGATAACATCGAGTGACAGGTATGACAGTCAGGTATTGAATGTAGTGTAACAACACTTCGGGACTTTAAATATTTGTTTTGTTAGAAAATTAGCGATAATTAAATACAGCTAATTTTAACAACGGGGTGCATGTATTATATAGTTTGGCATTAACTGAGCCACAACCAAGTGTTTTGTATTACGATTTTGAAGTCACCCTGTTTATTTATTGGAAAACCAACAGCACGTAACACAATGTTAACGATTTGTATAAAAACAAGAGGCCAATTACAGGTTTTCACTGATAGCAATCTTATAGAAGTTTACTTCACTGGTTAAACAATTATATAAAGTTACGATTCTGCATAGACTAGGCAAATACATACATAGCTAGATAGACTTGTTGTGTTATTTTCATACCACCACAACCTAGGTTTCTCTGTCATCCAATAATTTTAGACAGGTAAATTTGTTAATCCTGTTTTCTTCATGTTAGCATTTCCGGCTTCTACAGCGGCCCAGGGCTGAACCACGAAAATCTAACGATTGCGGATTGGTATCTGTATCTCTGTCACACTTGCATATTAGAGTGACAAAGAGGTTTTTCCGTCAATGCCAATTTTCGATGTTCGTGGTAGACCCGCTGGGTTTGCTTTTGTATAGGTACTTTGCACCGGTCGCAAATGGTTCCGCCTTACAAGTAAGCAGTCATATTATTTTACTCTACGCGCTGCTTGAAGTCAAATTATGTCAGGATGACTTCTAATCGGCAGACACTGCGTGCGAGTGCCAGAGCGTGATCCTTCTAGAGTCCGTCTAAGCTAAGTTTCCTAGATTTTGATAGCACAGACTGTAAAAGTGTAATAATGTGTAAGAAATTCGACGTATAAAATAACACTTTAAAAGTTTGACAGTTCAATTGTTTGGAAGAGATAACGTGGTCTGACTAGCGCGCAAGTGATCTGTGGCAGAGCCCTATATGCGCCGGAGTTGGCAACCCGGACGCGAGTGACGTCTGCGCTAAATGGACGAATTATCCTGACTAACTAATCGCAGAAACACAATTACATTGTAGAGTTAGGTTAGAGTTGTGTATGTGACACACCGTGTCAAGAGAAACTATATGGGATTTACATACTGTTAAATTTATCCTCGGGATAAAAAAAAATGTTTCGCTGCTACCCAAATGCTGGCTGGATCTGCCGATAAATGTATGGAAAATTTGTCTGGGCCGGGCTTCACCGGCGGACCCCCTATAGAAATCTGACGGATTTCCCGAATGCATATGGCCGGCATTTGGCCAACTATACAGGGCCTTCACGCAAATCGAACGATTGCCGATTTGTATCTCCATCTCTGTCACACTTGCACATTGGAGTGACAACTGACAAGGAGGTTTTCCCGTCAATGCCAATTTTCGTGTTCGTGGTAGGTGTGCAGGAGTTGCATGTTCACGTTCGGCACTAGTGTATTAGTTTAGTTTGGAGTAGGAAGTGTCAGGATTCGTCACACCACACGCCTTCTCCTGCCATCTGGAAAAATGGAACGCGGCTCGCATTGTGCGAATTCATTCGCGGTAACTAGAGAAAAACTCGTTTCGAAATTACATTCACATTGTTAGAGTTCTAGCTAAAATAAAATAACTATTACTTTGTTTTAAGAGTCTAAAGTGTCCCACTAATGGGCAAAGGCCTGCCTCTCTGCCGCGCATCCCAGTCTTGAGCAATTTATCGCCAGCGAGGGAAGACGTCAAGTTCGTCTCTCCAGCGTTTTCGCGGACTGGTCTGGTTTTGTGGGACCCACAATGTGTTTATTTTCGCCCATAGATATTCAATACCTATACCTACATTAGCAATACACAATAGACATGTATCGTCGCTCTTCAAATCGTTAATCATCTTCCAAGACTATATCATCGTTTAAAGCTTTCCATACAAAACAATTCTGCGTGATTTTATTTTTGTATGAAAGTAAAGTGGTTCGCCCCAACGTAAACTCGCGACCTGCAACCCCTTGACCGATTCGGTTCATAGGTATTCGAAGTAAAAAATTATATTTATTTCATCAAACCACCTGGCAAATTTCTAAGAGGTCGCATTCCATGCTTACCTGGTACCTACTATCATCACAGTCACCAATTGTAAACCTTACGCTACTGAGATAAAATCTACCATCGTCATTTAGATGTTACCGTTAGTGCTTCATCTGTAGCTAACTCACAAGGAATGAAAGAAAGTTAAGCGATTTTCACACTTTTACTTGCTAAGTCGACAAAAAACCCGAGCCATTCGTCACGTTCAAGAGGCATATTCGAACTATAAATGCTTAACTTGATTTGTTCCCGATACGCAGTTGAAATAATACTAGTGGTTCGCCTCGATCTTGAACTCGCGACCCCCATATCTCGGCAACCCCTTGACTGATTTGGCTCATATTCGTTATTATAGGTATTTATCTTATCTAACCACCTGTCAAATATCACGACGATCCGATCAACAATACTCGAGTAATCGTCGAACAAACATACATACAAACATACATACAAACAACGAATTGTCCAAGTAGACTGGGATAACTCACTCGCTTGCCTCGCTCGCTCAACTAACGGTTTCAGGCATAACCTGGTAGAAGTTATGAAGATACGTAGACACTGCGATAACCAACTTGTTAGAATTACATGTATTTTTCATTTACACGCAACCTGAACTAAGATGAACTAATCAAAACCGAATGATCAATAAGAAACTCGAAATATCCCCCACATACATTTAATATACATTTTTGCATTTTTTTCGCTCGCGTGTGCGGGTTTTGTCACGATGTCTTCCTTCACTGAAAATAAACTGACAATATATCAAATGCTACACAAATCAAATTACATTTTGTAACTTCGAATAGGCCTCCAAACCGTCACGTCTAAATCTGTGTATGATTTCATAGTGTCCATACAGTTACCGCCACACAATGGTCGTTGGGAAAGGTTTAGTACGTGTCAGCTCGATTCGCACGTAATCATTTGGTAATCATTATTAATGTTATGCGCGCGAAAGTGTTATGCTTATTCGGTTTTAATTGTTTTTAAGCAAGACAAGGATATATGGTACTGTACTATGTAGGTCAAAGAAGGACAAAGAATGGCTATACAAAAATCATGCTCCCCGAATCCAGGCTATTACAGCGCGACAGGAAAAACACATTTACTCTATTTTAGTGGAGTTTATTTATTTGTATACTGTCTGTATATCTCATCCTGTCGCATAGGTGCTAGCAGTAAGTGTACTGTATGAGAATAATGACATATTTGACAAGAGAACTGGTGTTACCTTTAGTTCCACTTTATTTAATTTATATCTTTTTCTGTCCCACTGTATCTTTGGCGTAAGTAATTCGCTTGTTTTACCATAAACAGTTTAAGATGTGCATTGTTTGACAGAAATTCATTATAAAACACCGACGGTTTTATATATTTAGATTTATTTTAGAGATCTCGAAAGGATTCCGATGAAATATGTAAATGGGAGCTTATGGGAACAAACAATCGATCTAGCGTAGTCTTATCTAAGAAATGCGGGTAGGTATTAAACTTTTCATGCTCCAGTTTCGCTCCGTCTCCTACAATGCGGCTTATCTGTGACTCCGCGAAGTCATTAAGAATGTTGTTCGGAAATTTTACATTTGTCTAAAACCTTATATTTTCCATTTTCAGACACGTTCCAAAGGCGAAGCACACGACGATGGCAGAAACCCCTGAACTTAAACGGATAGCGGAGAACACCAGGCTGCAGAGCAACGTCACTTATCACGCGGACTTCGAGAAGAGCAAGGGCAAGTTCACACAGGTAAGGTACTCCAGGACGATGCTGGTAGCGAGGCATGACTTGAAATCTGGCTAAGCCAAACAAGGATGGCAGAGACTGGACTGAAGCGGGTAGCGGAGAACCCCAAATATAATAATGTCAACTATGCGGACTTTGAGGTAAGTGCAAGTAAGGTGCTTCAGGTCAATGACGCTGATGATACAAACGATGATGGCAGAGACAGAACTGAAGCGGATAGCGGATAACACCAATCATACTTTGGAAAGGGGAAGGGTAAGTTCACACAGGTAAGGTTCTAAGTAGTAATGCTGGTTGCCGAAGGAGGGAATGGAATTGGAGAGGGAGGGGCTTAGGTTGTACGTCGTACTAAAGAGGATGCTACGATGATAGCAGAGACTGAACTGAAGCGGTTATTGGAGAACGCATAGCAGAGCAACGTTCACTACGCGGCGGATTTTGACGATGTCCATCTGATACATAGGGCGTATCGAAATGATCGGGAATTTTATATATTTTAAACTGAGTGATCCACGACCTCGATGAAACCCCGCATGTTATCTATCTAGTGTTGTTTAGTGCTTTAACGTAATAAATAGAAGCTTACTGAGACACCCATCTTGAGATAAGCATCGGCAAAAGTTATGGTAAATTAAAGCACGAAAATTTTCACGCGAGAGTTTCATTTCCGACATGCCACATTCAAATACACCTATGAAATAAAAATCAAGATTTAAATGGTTTTGTACTAACTAGGTATGAAATATATGTTTTGCAATAATTTCGGTGTGCCCCTCGTAGAACTAAATATTGCTGGAACTATCTGATGGAAGCGAGTCTGCGTGGACTTGCAGCTAGATAACGTTGTTGTGACAGGAAAAGTGGCGAGAAAGGGGTGTTGGAGGCAATACTCATTTTGGAGAGCGTGGGAATAGCCATCAGTACTATCAGTACACCTAGTCAGACCAGCATCTGGGACCACATCCTCTTGTTCACCAACCGTGACGCTTATAATTAGCTCTGTCTATCACACTGGGGTAATCATAATCTCATTAATTCCAGGTGGCAGATGACCCCGAGACTCTCAGGATCAAAGCGAACACGAAGATCATCAGCAACGTCGCCTACCACGGCGATCTGGAGAAGAAGGCTCAGATGGAGAAGCAGCGCCAGATCAACGAGAACGGAGAGCTAGTCGGTGAGTGGATTGGTGTCATGGTGGCAGATCATCTTGTGTTACATACAGGGTGGGGCTGTAATACGAGCAAAGATTTAAACGGTGACAGTTAGTCTCGAAGTATAATTACTTTTTTCTGTCAATTCACTTTGGTGGAGTAGATTCGTAAGAGGCTAAGGACTGATAGTATTAGTCAGTAAACATTGAGTACATGTTTCAATTGCCTTACGTCGTCACTAAATCATTTCTGCCTTTATATGAATGAATGATGAGCTAATCTACCACAAACAAAAGTGTTCCTAAACTAATGTTGAGTGCTATACATTTTCCGTAATGGAGAATTTATATACAGCACCTTCAGTTAGTCGAAGAGTCTAGTGAGAATATTTGCTCCTGTTAAAGGCCCACTCTGTATATCAATCATATGCCACACAAACATATCTCTGATTACCTAAATCTAACTAAGCATATTTACTTCAATCTCATTTTGCATAGTGTTTGTGAACGAAAGTATGCACATAAACAATTTCATATAAAGAAAGTTAATAACAAGAGACAAAGATTTTTACGACGTATTTACGTGATCACTTCATGTAAATAACTAAAAGAATACATTACAATCACTACAGTATGGAAGAATCTTAATTTGATTATTAAATTTACTAATATAGGCTAAGTTTTTGAATAAATTTTTGTTTTTGTTGAGATTTGGGAGTGACAATTTATGGGAGCGTCATATCATAATGAGGTTGTTAATAAAGTAACAAATGTAATTTATTTTAGTATATATGTTTTTTTAAACCGCTTCGTCTCAGATGCTTAGTTTGGAAAGTAAAACCAAAACTTGGACATGACTGAGTCACTTCTATACTGTAATGATTAACACATAATTTATTCAGTCACGCGTCGAAATCACGTAAACACAGCATTGTCCGTCGCACAATATATGTATGTTTGTTTGTGGGTGCGAATGTTTCATCAACAATCGAAAGTTGTTTGCGTCAAATGTTACCAAATAATAACAATATAGTTACCGGTGCTTGCTGAAATGTACCTATATGAAACTGATTTTAATGAAAGTGTTAATCGATGTGTAATTCTTTGAAGTTATTAAATATTTTATCGACACATATTGTATTGTAGATAAAGTAATGTATGCAACTGTGGGATCCTATTATGAAACTGACGCTCGTTTCATAAAACCACGCTCGTATTTTAAGATCTCTTATTGCAGTTGCATAAACTACTAAAACATTTGAATGGGACATATTTACGACAAAAAGCAATAAGTTAATAGAATATAATTTGACGCAAAAAGCTTTCTTATTGCCATCTTCATGCAAATGAAAATGGCACCCATCACGTGTCTAATCCTTTCCACCGCTTTAAATGTAGACGTGCCCACCGACAACTACCACCAGCAGCTCGAGAACTACGCCAACGAAATGCTGCCTGTCCCCCCTCCGCCGCAGAAGCAACCCCAAGTCTACCAACCACCACCGGCCTACCAGAACCAATCATACCAGAATCAGAACCAGTCCTATCAAAATCAGAACCAACACCAGTACCAGAGGGAGAGCAACCATCAACCGAATTATCAGAACCAAAATCAGTACAGGCAACCACAATATCAAGGAAAACCCCAATATGACGACTATCCTCAGCAGAAATACGATGACTACCAGCAGAATCAATTCGCATATGGACAGTACCAGCAACCAGCGGCTAACTACGGGGTCGGTAGCCAACAGAAGATCGGTAGGATCCAAGATTATGATCCATTGGTGGACGGGCCGAGAGCTCCACCTAATACCCAGCGGGCGTCGGCGACGCTGATTTATAATAGCACTAGTGACGGGAAACGAGGTTTGTTGTTTTTGGTTTTGGGCGCTTTGTTTGTTGGGGGAAGGGGAGTGTGAAGATATGGTTTTGGGTATCGTAGTCACCATCAGGCGCTCTAGCAAAACTTCGCGCGAGAGTCGAGAGTCCATACATTGAGTCGCGCTTGATGTATGAGGAGTCGCGCCTTGACAAGTAATGTTAGCGGGGCTAATTTGAAAAACTAGGTCTTGTCAAGGCTTTATAGTCGAAATTCAAATGTTTTTGAGGATTTTATACTAGTACAGATATTTTTGATAGCGGCTCATAGAGTAGTCGTTTTGGAAGTCTGATGTAATGATATTAATGATATAAGGGATGCTTAAGAGCTTCCCTTAAAAAATATCACAATTATCTCAATTAAGTAATTGCGTACCTATATGGGATGGACATAGTATCAAAAACATCATTTAGTTATTTTGAAGTAAGAAAGAAAGCACTATCTAATGGAAAGTTCTGTATAAAGCTTCTAACATATTTGGGAAGATATGGGAGATATTATGATAGAAAGATGTACGCATCAAAGGCAAGGGATATCTAATAAAAGTAAACTTTGCATCCAGGTTCTCACCATCAGCAGCAGCAAGCGCAGAGCGCGCGGCACATCGGCCGCGTCGCCGACCTCGACCCGCTCGGCTCCGAGCGCGCCGCCTACGCCGGCCCCGACCAGAACTACATGCAGGTCATGTCCAACAAGCAAGAGCCCGCTCTCCAGGTACTGCCTCTTTCTAAACCCTCGCTATTGTTTCATGTTAATTAAAGGACCTAGAATACTTCCTTGTGGAACCCCCTATAATACAGGTACTGACGTTGTCTAAAGCTTTGCTGAGATCCGAAAGTTTTGAAGTTTGTGGTTCATCAAGCCAGGCCTGGTGTGATACTGTCTCAGTCTCATTTATTTCAGTGTGCAAATACTTAAAACCGTTTGTCTATTAAAAAACAACAGAGGACCGAGAACTCCCTTGTGGTACCCCTTTAATATCTCAGTACTGACTGTGTCAAAAGCTTAACCGAAGTACATCATTAGTGGGATACCGACCGTTTACAAATTAGCAACAATTTGTTGATTGCGTATTTCACGCACCTTCCAGAAAGTATACATCGCGATGTACGACTACGAAGCCAACGACAGCGACGAGGTTTCCTTCCGCGAGGGCGACCTCATCTCCAACGTGACGGCCATCGACGAGGGCTGGATGACGGGGCAGGTGCTGCGCACCGGCCGCACCGGCATGCTGCCCGCCAACTACGTCGAGCAGGCGCCGCAAGGGACCTACTAAACCGATGTTTCTATTAACATACCTATAACTATTACGTCTAACTTTATGTATGATTTACATTTTACCTTTTTGCCTCCACGTCAAAAAAGTTAGCACCAGCTATGAAGTCGTGCGATGAGGGACTTGATGTCAAGTTAATGGCGACGGAAAGGTTAACAGCAGGAGTTTAAACGTGTTCAAGTCAAAGGAATGTGAGCCTTCTATACATTTACCTTCTCAATTTGTGTATTTAGAATCACGGCACTGTCCGCAAAGTTCAAAGAAAAAAAACCAGACTGCATATTTTTCCAATCTCGTAACTTTTCTCTTGGGCCTGACGTATTTTAGTCACCACACGCGACTTGTTGCGGAGAACCTAGGGCCCCATTCTTAAGCTTCTCCGCCAACCTTTTTCAGCAAGGGCGGCGTGTGTCAGTGCGTTGCGCGATGCGAACAGCACTCGACGCTTGACAATCAAGACCTCCGAAACATGTCGCGCATAGATGAGTGACTAAATTTTCGACAAAAGGCCTGGTGATTTAAAAATCGCTGGGTGTTCTGAGTTGTTCACAACCACTCGTTCTTCAATTTAATTGACCGAGTGAGCGAAGCGTCTCAGTTTCAGCTTGGCCAAAAATGCTTTCGTGTGTCTGTCCATTTGTTCTCCTCTACAGGTCGCATTTATCAACCAATTCTTTAAGGGCGTCTGCCGCGAAAGCAGGTGTTCGCTGGTTCGATCCCAGCCCTGCTCACCGGGGACCTTGGTCACTTTTTCTGTAGTATGACTCTCTCTTGTCGTTCTCTCATGACTGAGGATCGTGGTCATCATTGGATATCTTGCACTTGGAGTTTGGAGTGAATAATTTGCCTCCATCGAGTCCTGTCCATTGCTTCCCTCACAACCATGCTTAGCTTAGAGGAATACGTGTCCTTTACTTGATCGGTCTATCTGGTTGGGGATCGGTAGTATATGACATTTCTTTCAATTTATAACTAATTCTTGTCAAAATCTGAAAGTAAGTTCGTTAATAAAAAAAATTTGTCGATTCAGTTTATGGATTTTTTTTAAATGGCGGGAGGTAGTACAAAGGTCCTGACCGCCGTAGACCCAACAGCACTTAGGACCTTTATGCCACTGTGGTAGTGGCATCTCGCGAAGTGCACAGCTCACAGAGCCACTAGTATTACTATGTATAAAAGATTTAAATTTCTTTGACTCCTGTAAGACGTGAACGCGCATCTGCCATTTGATGTAGATCGTACACAACACTCCTCACTAAACCACAATATAGACAGCTTTCATTTGGCTACTACATTACCCTCATAACCGTCACTGGCATTTGGCGGTCATCAGAAAGTCTTGTCAAGGACGCCAACGACGGCTACCTACAGCCGGCAGCTTCACTAATGCAATGGGGACTTACGTGGGACTCCGTTAATTTAACTTAAATAATCGCGTTAGCCTGGCGTCCGGGGGCATATTCCTTTACCGTTCAAAAGGTGAAGACATCTTTCCTGAGTTGTGTTGATAATGTATTGCCCTGACATTAGCAGGCCATATACGCTCATGCAATCCGTCGGATCTGCATAGCATCCGCCGGACAAATTGACCATACATTGATTGACAGATCTCGCGGATATGTCAGAACGTCTATGACCGGCTATTGTGTATCGCAAATGTTTGTCACTAGTTATAATGAGTATTGAAGTAGCCAAATATATTTTCTGTGACACTGATCAAACTACTTGTGTTAATTAAGTGCACTGCGGTAACTTCGGAATCGAGATAATTTAAAAATAACTGAACTGAAAATATTTTATGGTCTAGCAACCCTCTGTGTCGTTTAGAAAAGCGTCTTGCTAAGTGTTGCTAGAGCGTACTGTGTTTTTAGGTTTGGAGTTAGTTTTAGAAATGAGTGTTTCCAAAGTTTTCCAATGCAGTGAAAATTGGGTCGAAATAGAACTTAATAGTATTTATTAAAATAACGATCAAACATCTATTTATTTTAATGCTCCTATTGCCAAACTTCGCAATTTTATAGGTTGTAACATTATATGTAAAATACATATCGTTTTACTTCTTTAGTGTTAGAAATGTACAGTCAGCGGTCGTATTATAGTTTATTATATGCGCAGTGTAGATAAAAATATTGAAACACTCGCATTTTACAATCTTATGAAAATGTTTTATTTATACTTGACTGTACATTATTATGAAAAAGTATGGATATATGCTGACGACTATTAAATTCTAGGATTAATTATCTCGAACGCATGGACTTATAAACTATAAATCATAATAACTTTGGAACAAATATTTTCTTTTTTTAATGAAATCATCTCGAAATTGTCTCAATTTAGATAAAAGTTAAAACGGGCTTTAAATACGTCATGTAAAACTAACTAGTGGCTGAGCGACTTGGTAAATAATGCCATACGATTAAATAAATAATACGTCATTCCAGTTTATACATACATTTTTATATACATTTATAACACTGAGTAATGTTTTTTTTAAATTAAGCCTGTAAATATTAAAGATTTTAATATACTGAAACACGTTAAATACGAACTTATAAGCAATTTAGCTTGTAGTTTCATTAATTTCAATATACATTTATGGTGTAAAAACCATATATATTTAAATCACCGATAGAAATATCGTTTTCAGATTAAAGATAATTTTAAGATTTAGTTAGTGACATCAACTTTTAAATAACTTATGAGATACCATTTTAACATCTATTTTTCTATTAAATTTTATAAAACTTCAATGTGCACTAGCTTTATGCAATTGTATCCCAATTTCTCCCTCTAAAAATTGTGTATTATAAATATTAAATATGAAAGTTGTTGTCGCCTGTATTTTTATGCATTTTATGAAAATTATGGCATTTTTAAATAATAGGCACAGGTTTTTTTTACATTCTCATTTAACATTCCGTTTTTACAATTATGTTGGTTGTTAATATGAAGATTTATTACACTAATATCCATAATAATTGTCATTAAGCAATATAATAAGCAGGTCTTACTAAAATTAAGTAAAATAACCGACCAATGTACCTATTTAAACAACATTCTGTTCTAGCGAGAAAATATTTAAAAAGGTAAAAAAAAAAAATTATGTATAAATTTAACCAAGTTAAAAAATCATACATAAATAAACGGTTCTACCAAATGATCTGTAATTTCTAAATTGGAATCTATTTTACACGGTGTTAATAATTGCTGCACGTAATGCTACCAGTGTAAGGTAAGGACGACTTTTTGCCTGTCCCTATGAAAAAAAAACATTTCATCTACTTACCCCAACGCACTTAATTTTGTGCTAAAGTCCCTTATAATTGCTGGAGTGGAAAAAAATGTTTTTTCGCTAGACTAGAATAATTGTCCTATGCCAATAGCTTTTATTTCTATTTTTAATTAAGGGAGTACCTAGGTCACTTACTGTGCGGTTAGATTAAGTTAATATTTTATTTATTATCTTTTTTAACCAAAATCGCGATGATAATGTGTGATAATATGTATAAATCAGAACTAGTACTTTTCCTACTTACCCACGATAACTTACGATACTTAGGATTTATTTGAATTCCATGAACATAAAAAATCTACTTACCAACAGACACGCAGTTTTTTTGTTATCTGCATTGCTAAGATGGATTTGCCACTGTCGTGTTATCTACGCTATATGTAGACGGAAATGTTTTTTATCACCTACTCGCATGATATCGCGACAATGACGAACCCATCTTACCTTAAATGTGTCAAAAACCGATATAGTTGGACCACGCTAAGCCTTCCTGCCATGTTTTACGTAAAGTATGTAAGTATGCTTTGAGATTGTCGCTTACGTGACGCGAGTCTTCTAATACTTATGAAAACGATAAGAAACTGATTTTGTTTATGATGATATTTCATGGCTTGACTAACAATTTGGTATTATATTCTCGAGATTTACAGATTTGATTGAAGTAGCTGCCATGCCATATAAGGTGAAATGGTCACGTAAGCGACAGTCTCGTGGATTTCACATATCGTCGCTATACTTACTCAACCTCATATGTACAGCAATCATTTGATGGAAATGTCACCTTTCTGTCACTAGGAATACGGGTGTTTTCTGTATCAAATGAGATTTGCAGATACGAGGTTGAGTAAGTATAGCGACGATATGGCATTTTCACACAATGTAAATCCGTGTAAAGTTGGCGTGGTTGCACTTTATTGCCTAAGAATTGGTCTATTCTATAACAAAATTTAACATGTTCTTAACTCTTGGACTGAAAATAATTTATGTATAATTGAAATACTTTTAAAAATAAACCGGACATTTGTCAGACTTGTTTATTTTTCAAAATTGAGCGCGGTGGCTATCTCGTATAAACTAGTTTTGTATATGTATACATAGTGTTATGTATTGTTATTGTATTGTATAAAGCCGGCGACATCACAACGCTTCGGGCAGTATTAATGTTTCGTCCAATGTTACAGTGCCTTTGGAATATTATATTTTTTAAACTGCTACTTGTGTTTTTATTCATTTTGCCCAAAATTAAGTTTAACTTTATGTTTTACCAGTGTAGGTTTATTTTACTCTGGTCTGTGACCGATATATCGGTATATATATCGTTGAACCTGCGGTGCCAATATATACGCCTTTGGCGTGGAAATCGCCTGGGAATCGAATCGAATTAAATGTGGAAAAAAACACCCCTATTTTTATGATGCCGCACACATAATGTGTTTTCAAAGGATGCTAACCCAGTGGTATAAGAAAAAAAAGAATTTGTAGTAACTTTGTATTAAATCCTTGAACAACTGACATACACATTGTATGTTTCTACAACAGCACACGACTAAGCACAAGACAGTACAATTTTTAAGAAACATACACCCTGTTTTCAAATTTACGATACAATTACTGGAGATTACAAATTCAGGACTCATTTCAGTTTGGTGAAAAGGTACTTTTTGTAATGTTATCGATTTATCCTTGAGATGTGTTCAACGATAACTGCTAGCAATAGACAAAATAATAAAGAAATGCGTCAAATTATGCAATGAATGACCGCAAATTTTACAGCTGAATTGCCTAGTACCTACTAGTACTATATGACGCTCTTTATAGTTTCATACTCGTTTGGTGAAACCTGGATAAATAAACTTGAAATATACACACAAGTATGACTGGCAACAAACAATTCCTTGATATAATTGCAAACGTTTGATATCGTTGTACCTACCAAAAAGTACGGAACTTCAGCTGTCTCTGACAATTATTTTACACATTACGACTTTTAGTTGGAAATAAAGGAGGATAGCATCAGACATCAGAAGAAGCTAAATGCGATAAGGGTAAATTTTATAGAAAACGATCGCGCTCAAAGTCATCTTGACCTGTTGTCCCCCTAAATTAACCCCTTCGACCGCTTAGCTGCTTCTGCTGCTGATTTAGTATTTTTGATCCTTTAGCTATGGTTAGATATGTTACACGCGAATGATTCTGGTACAAGGCTCCCACTTATAGCTTTTAAATCTGTCTGCAAGTGAGCGCGTGCTAAGTTTCCGGCTGCATTCTGAGGCGCTATAAACCACGCTGGTTGACGGCTTGTGCACCGCTTTGGGGTCTTCGAAGTTATCTGTCAGAGCTGAAAGAGGAATACTGATTTATTTTTTTAATTAAAGAGGTCGACTATAGCATGAGCTTGAGAAATACCCATGGAAGTCACAGAATGTTACATAATTATGATGCCATTGGGATTTTCGTGATTTATCCAAGGCATTTGATAGTGTTAATTAAGCACCAGATTGGTAAATCTTAATCAGTATCATATCAAAAGTAAGTTTTTGGGTGCTCGAAAACGAAGTATTTATCCATCAGACCCATTCCATTTAAATCAATAAAAATGTTGGTAAAACGGGTGTACCTACCCCAGGGATCCATATTGGGACCTTTTTTGTTTATATCCTACATCATGAATAGTTTGCAACCTAAATGAGGTATGTATATAAAAAGGAAAGAGCTAGTTATGCTGAGCACGATAAGTATCCAATTTACCTAGAATATGTAGAAAAAAAGTAATTTCGATATTTTCACTCGAAAATGCCCATGTGTTGCAATGCAAGGGATGTACCCCAGGAAGCCACATTGGGTCCTTTTCAGTTTAAAATAGAATTTTGGTGTACTTACAAAGGACGCCATTGCAGTTAACGACCGAGCTCGCGATACTGGACGGGCAGTGATCTAGACCAATCACAGAGGAAGCCACGCTGGAGCTGACGCGCCCATCATTTGTCCGCTGACGCGCCGGCAATGCGCCGCACGAGTGGAACTCGCCAAATTTTCGCTCTAGGGCTTGGCTACGGAACACAATAGTAAGATTGTACATCAAGGGCATAAAGTGACCCATTTTAGACGAGGCCATTTATTGGTCCGAGTGTAACGAGGACCAATATAGTAGCCGAGGATAAAATGGGTACTTATGCCCGAGGTATACACTGCTTTTCACTTCGATTGTAAGGAAAATATTAGGTTTTATATCACTTTAAATCGTTGAAAATGTAACATCCATACTCGCGCGCTTGGCTTCTCCCCGCCGCGCGCCGCCTGCAGGCGGCCGGGCGCGCGGGGGGCGAGGCCGCGGCCAGCGCGCGCCACCTGCGATGTTACTTTATGCCCTAGTGCATGAAAAGCGATTTTGTGTCGCCTAGCCACGACACAAAGGTGAACTTTTCGAGCAAGAGAAGTGAAAAGATATTTAAATGTTTTTAGACAAATAAACTTCAGAATTTAAGGAGCTACCTAGTAAATATACTATACTTTGAATATTAATCCCAACCACGTTGTCTCTTCCAAGCAAATGCCAAAGTTTTAAAGTGTTATTTTATATGTCACGTCACGTGTTATAATGCCATACTTCATTTGAGGCGAGGCACTCATATTTGCAGCATCACATCACAAAATCGACTTATCGACCATAAAAATAGTTAAGTTGTGAAAATGTCAAATTTTGAGCAGCGTGACAAATAAGAGCCATGATACAATTGTTAGGTGTGTGATATATTTTGAGGTGTATGACAAAATGAGGTATTATTGAGGCGTGTGACAAATCATGAGGTGCAAGACAAATTGAGATACAACTTATGGGAAAAAAATTAAAGTTGTACATTTTCGCGGTGAGCCATGATACAATTGTTAGGTGTGTGATATATTTTGAGGTGTATGACAAAATGAGGTATTATTGAGGCGTGTGACAAATCATGAGGTGCAAGACAAATTGAGATACAACTTATGGGAAAAAAATTAAAGTTGTACATTTTCGCGGTGAGGTACCTACTGTGACAAACGAACACAATTAGTGATACCAACGAGGTACTATTTTGATTAATAATCCAACGTATTCGCATAATTGTTCAATCTGTCACTGTGAGAAGTTATCACATTTTAGAAAATAGGGTTTAAAGTACCCCTTAAGTAGCAGTATAGGTAACTCTTAGTATTATATTCTTTGATAGGTAATTTACTAATTTCGGTGGGCGTTACTTGCAAGTCTAACCATCTATTCGTTTTAACAAGTCAATACCAGATAATAGAGATGACAAATGTATGTACCTACCTGTAATCAAAATTTTCCCCGCAAAAGTTGCAGTTTTCTGAACAACACTGGGACATAACATCGGAGCCCAGCGAGCGACAATTATTCCTGCGCCGAACATCGTTACAGCTGAAAAAAAGTCAGAAACTTCGTAGAACTAAAAGAAATCAGCGAATCAGCAATTGTTTTTTGCGTAGTGTTTAATACAGTTTGTATTCTCTTTTTCTATGTGCCGCCAGGCTTAAATAGGACTGGGCTGGGCATGCACGTATGCGTCCGGACACTTTGGTTGCTTGCTGACCCACGGGACACCACAAATGGTTCAGTCCGGAGTTATTAGGGCAGACCGAAAAGGAAATGGCGGGACGCGGGCGGCGCCCCGCCATTATAGGAGAGCCTACTTCGAATTATAGGAAACTAGCGACCCGTCCCGGCTTTGCAATTATACATATAACCCTTCCTCTTGAATCTATTTAAACTATTTTTTAAAATATTTACACTATCTATTTAAAACAAACCTCATCAAAATCCGTTGCGTAGTTTTATAAATTTAAGCATACATACATACAGACAGCGGGAAGCGACTTTGTTTTATAGTATGTAGTGATTATAAACGGGTAGGTCGAGTAGTGGCCGGTGGCTACCCAGCTAAGCAAGTCCTTCGCGCCTGACACCACACTCCTTCAGCTCATATATACTTAGGTAACTGTTGTACAAAGATTCCGACTACCGGGTCGTTTGACCTGGGAGTGAAATAATAAAATACGCGCTAGTCGGGTTCATCGTAACGAATATGCTAAAATACCTGTAAGTTAGCCTCTTTCCAGTGAAATCGCTGCAACTCGAGGAATGCTTGGAGTGTCCGTCACTGGCTGACACTACAGTCTGGGTATCGGTGGGAGCCTTGTTCGACGGGATGTGCATCTCAGAGTGTCTGTTGATGGGAGCTCACTGTTAGGACACTGTTTGCATTTATTGTCACTGTTGTTGCCATGGTTACGGTCTCCTGAGTCACTTTTGAAATCCCGGTTTCATGGCATTACAATTCACAAAGCATGTTTTTTTTGGTAGGTACGAGTAGGTATATTCTCTTTCCACGATGGGACGTCTGCCAAGCATGTCAATAGAACATACTATCATGTTTCTTCTAACAAACTGTGCATTTGTCCCCTGGCTGACGGGGCAGAATAACAACAAGAAATAGTTCGTTCACCCATTCGCATTATTTGGTAATCTTAAAAATTACGAATCTCTCGTAATCTTTAAAAAATGGGTCCTATAAACCAAATATAAGGGAGAGCAATTTTGCGTATCGGTAGATAACCTAAGTAGCTACCTACTATAATTTCATCTACAACACACTAAACAGCAAAGTGTGGACTTCAGTTGATAAGTCATGTAAGTTAGTTAACGAGTTAAAAAGCAAGTAATAGGTAGGAATTTTAGGAAGTTTAAATACTTGAAATATGTATATAAGTAGGTATCCTTACTTTGAAATAATATCATGTATCAGGGTCGCCACACACGTTCGGATTCAGAGTATTAATTTGATAACCTTAATTCATATTATGATTTTATAACGCACGAAATTGTTGAACACACACATTCACATTTTTTCACATTATGAATCTGTCAGATGGATCTCATTACCACTGTGTGTGGCAGGCAAATCGGAATCAGTGTATGAATTCATTTTCTGATTCGTTTAGCTGTAGTTATAATTGCGAAGCATATGTCCTCTGGATGCCAGCCAATACTTAGAAAGAAAGGAAAACTGAAAAAAATCATGACCTCGGGCGGGAACCGAACCTGCGACTCTGGAATACCTACACGGACATCGCTCTACCAACTGAGCCACCGACTTACCTAGACTTCTTAGCATCAGTAAGCATTTGCGTCGAATCAACTATCTTGTCAAAGAAGGATACAATCTTCTTGAGTTTCTCATCCTGCTCCTTTGTGGGTTCTGGGTCTGTCTGGGTCACGCTGGTGATTCCGGAGCGGCAGGGTGGCGCGGAAGAAGGGGGTGGGAGTGGTGGGAGGTGGTTTAATCCTGAAACAAAGCATGGGTGTGTGAAGCCACGTATCTACTTACTTAAAATATTTGCTTTATGTACACTAGATGTTTCAATCAGAATCAGAATAGTGCGGAAAATACGTCTATTACTGGATCCGTGCTTGTGAACCAAATATATTTAGTAAGGGGTACCACTTTGTAGATTGTTAATAAAGTTAAATTCTGAATGAATCATCTTTATGGCATTAGCTGCTTCTCTGTATCCGATAAAGTGTTAGGTACCTTTACTTAATTAAAAACGATCAAAAATGTTCATAGTAAATATAGGAAGTTTCACGAGAGTTGTGGCGAATGATTAAACACACAGCTACATGAAGTACTGATTACAAAAAAAGTGAATTAATGAGTGAATATCTATGTCAATGAAAAACTTTAAGATATATTTGGAATAGGTATAAAAACTTTTTGGTCTATCCTACAATTCACTGTTGATCTTGCCATCGGTACGAAAAAAGAACAGTCATTTCAAATCCTGATATCATTACATGACAATGATGTTGTGTGCGTGACCTCAAGTCTGGTGGAACTCCCGACACCTACGTGGCTATATGTAGATTCATAAGAGAAGGAGCCGCGGCAATCACGCTGAATATGATGGATATCTGCTTAGTATTACAAAGGGGTGCATTTGCTCCCCGCGCCTGGACGTCCGATGATGAAAGGGGGAAGGTGGGATCAGGTCATGCAGATCTTGGGTGCACTCCCCAGCATGTATCCGTATAGAATACCGATGGACACGCAACTCAACGGCGATGCTCGAGGCTCTATCATTTTGTAATTGATCGGGCCTGCTTGACTTGCGTTGGTGCCAGCAATAGATGGACTTACCAACATGTTCAATCTCGTGTTGCAGCTTGTCCGTATCGCGTTCGAAGCCTTCGTGGCAGAAGTGGCAGGAAAACCGGCGGTTGGGGAAGTGGCACAAGTTGAGATGGTCGTTGTAGTTAATAATGCCTGGAAACAGGTGGATAAATATGGGTAAGTGAGTCAATTGATTCATGTTTGCAATCTTTGTTTGTATCTTCCTTTCTGTTTCTTTTGTTCTTTATTTCAGTGTGTGTGTTACCTTTCGTATTTTTTCACCAGATGGGCTCATCGGAAGATCAGCTCTGGAAGTCTCCAGCATTATGCTGAGATGAGTCCATTTCGTGGCACTTCTTTTATTATTGTTTCTATTTATTTTTTTCTGTTAATTGTACTGTATATTTTGTGTGTCAACGAATAAATAATTTCTACTTCTATTCTAACATTTCTCCTTTGGTGGTGCCTACAATAAAATTTACTTTGGCAATACAAGCTGTTAAAAACCACGCTATTAGATTCCTTATTAATTAGGCCCATTCTTAGCCTTCCACCTCCAGTAACCCAGACTAAGGTGTCCAAATCAATTAAGATTCAGCGTGGAAAGGCAAAAATGGGTGGACCAATGAGGGCTTAGCCTGGTTGCCATTATATCGACTATCACGAGATGCGTCACTTTCGCACTCACATACTTGTTAGAACGTGACAGCAATGATTATCGATTAAAACCCGACCACAAGAGACTAGCGGGTCAAGAACGCAGAGAAACGTTGTACAGAGAAAAAGGTAAAAATTAAATAAAGTGGCACTAAACACAAACCACAGTAGCAACACAAAGTTCTCTTGTTAAATACGTCATTATTTTCGTAAACAAACATCTGTCGAACAGTAAAGTTACTGCTCGCACTGCATGAGATGCACAATATACAATGTTGCCTGCTGAATCTCAGTGGCGCCCTCCGTAAATGTCTACTTTTTGCTGTCGCACTGTATGTCAATGGCGCATGATCGAATATTGTGAAGATCCTTGTGATGTTTATCCAGAAGTAGACCAATTGAAACGCTGAAAGTTTACCGTATAGCATCATGCGGCAGCCGGCGATGGGGCACTGGCGCGGCGTGGTGTCCAGGAGACAGTTCCGCTGTACGACCTGCGCACAGACGTGTGCCGGCGCATGCATCGCGCCTTCCGACAGTGCGCGCGTCGGGCGGCGTGCGCGCCGGAATCTGGACACACTGATGATAAAAATGACGTTACTGAATGGCTCTCGAAATCTGAAAGAGGCTACTGAGGCTAGTTATGATCGAGTGAAATGACACACCCAAAACGTATAATATTATATGAGTGTATAGGGAGTTCCACCAGACTTGAGGTCACGCACACAACATCATTGTCATGTAATGACATCGGGATTTGAAATTACTGTTCTTTTTTCGTACCGATGGCAAGATCAACAGTGAATTGTAGGATAGACCAAAAAGTTTTTATACCTATTCCAAATATATCTTGAAGTGTTTTCATTGTAATCATTCACCTCAACTCTCGTGAAACTACCTATAGTTTATATTGTCTCTTTACCTGGGGCAGAGTAAGTAGATTTCATGATCATCTCAGTGAGACGTTTAGAAGCAGTTTGTCTATCCGTGATGCATGTAACGGTATTACTGCTCGGAGCAGTCACTATCACCGATTGAAAGACGGTGGAGATGTTATTATTACCGGGCCACCTTGGCTAGCATGGTAAACGGCAGCAGGCAGCAGTTGTACTTATAGTTCAGCTGGTGGACGTGAACCCGTGAATCCGTGGAGAGATGAACGTGAACCGAAGAGACGCCTATTTTGAAGCGGTGACTTTTCCACTTTTCCTTTATTTCTGATCAACAGTGGCATCAGGACAAAAATAATCGTAGGTCACCTGATTTTGCGTCGCCTTCTTCGCTCCAAACTGCGATGCTGGATATCGCACTCACTGACGGCGACGGGGCCGTCCAGCGCGTAGCCGTGATGCCGGTTGGGGCTCCGGATGCCGAGTAGACGCTGCACGAAGCACTGGAACCGGGTTCGCTTGCGTTGTCGAGACATTCGTGGTCTGTAAAACGCAAGTAGGGTTATACCTCGTCCACACAGGACAATTTTACGCACAATCTGATTAAACTGTTAATTTAATTCCGAGTTTTTTATGTGTGGGCACAATCTTAGTATCAAATTGACAATTTTATTGTTTCGTGTCGTTTAATGATGTGTTGACAGGGTTCATGTTCTCATGGATCTTGTAGCCGTTATAAGACGTCCACGATTGACGTTACCCCGTCGATGGTAACCCAAAAGCGACGGCACTTCGTGCAGGACTCAACTGCTGTTGTAATGCTCGTTTTCGAGCAATCAACATGGAAGCAGTTTAGTGACTAAACTTCTTTTATCAAACCTGGGACAGGGACATGTCGGGACAGTCTGGAACACCACATTGCTTTCAAACCTGGGGACAAGGGTGTCCCACATAACGGGACAGAGTGGAACATCACATTGCTCTTCACAAAGCCACATTCATGTTCTCTCGACAACTTCCTAGAAGCTTGTTTACGAGAGTGTTGATGGCACTGCACTAAGCAGCATTCGCTGGCTGGTGTGTTGATTTTTGAACAGTCAACGTGAAAGTAGTTTAGCAGCTAGACGGTTCAAGTTCAAACCTGGGACATGAAGGGACAGCCTGGAACACCACATTGCTCTTCGCAAAGCCGCACTCATGTTCGCTCGCCAGCAACGACTCCCTGGAAGCTTGCGTGGCCGCGTAGGCCTTGGTCGTCGACGGCACCTTCATGCAGGATTCAGTTGCGGAAGTGTTGGTTTTTGAGCAGTCAACCTGAAATAAGATTAGTGGCTAGATGATTGGCCTAAAGAAAGAGTCCAAGAATGATAACCAGTCGTTGAAGGCCCGAGGAACTTGTTTTTTCTGTTTTCAGAGAAACTAACTTCGCTTGAAGCCGAGGGCTTTGAGCAAAACCTTGGTAAGTAGTTTTAGAAAAAGTCTTCCATCTTAGGTTACCTATTTATTATTCACAAGAATACTTAAGTTGCTTAAAAAACTCATTCTCTGAGAAAATGTCTACGGTTGCGTCTAATCGCCACGACCCTTTCCATAATTTTGTGTAAAAATAGTCCGTACGCAATTTTTTTGAGAATGACCGAAGAGCAGTTATCACGTTTTAGAAATGGTTTTTTAACAGTGCGCGGAAGAGATAGGTACTTTGACAGTTTATTAGAATAAATACTACCTGAACAGCAGTCTGAATCTCATGATCCGACGTCCCAGCACACGCATCCAACCTCACCCGATGCGACCTCTTCCTCTTTCTCGACTTCCTGCCATTTTCGTCACTATCTTCTACGACACTCGTATCCCCTGCCGCAAACGTCTCGGGCATTGGCAGCATCCCTATAACGCTGGCATCATAGATTTGGAACAGCTTTTTAAGACACTTATACTTCGCTTTTAATACTTCATGCTTCTTCTTCGGAACCCATTTCTCTTCAGTCTCATTATTCTCCGGAATGCTTGAAAGCGTGGAACTTCTTTTGTAATGCATTGATCTTTTGTAAGAAACTACGTGGCAGAGGATTTTGCTTAGAAAATAGAACAAGATACTAGAGTACAGGTAATTTAGATGTGTCGCAAATATCATCATTCACAGTTCTCCGGACGTGTTCTGCGAATGACATCTACTTATTCTAAAAAGCCTTTGAGGCTTTTTGGAGAATTTTCTTGTACCGCGGAACCATGTTGTTGTGGCATCTCAGTGACGGAACGTTGACAAGCTTCTGAATTTCAAATTCAGACTGCCGATTATTTTTTCTAAGTATTGTATGATTCCAGCCTTTGTTCTCAGTGTAGGTATACCTATATACAAACCTCTTTGCTTACGGCGAACTCTACCTGTTACAAGCAATGAGTAGCAAAATATATGGAGCAGTCCTATTCTACAATACACATTTCAAGTTATACAAATATATATGAAATCGACATAGAAGTCCAAAATCATACTCTGTTTCTTTCTTTTTAAAAGCCGATAGCGTAAGGTCTGAGATGACATGACATTTCACTGTTCTCGTTTTTAATGGTAATAATCATGTTTTTATTTATAAATCACATGTTGGCGGCAAACAAGCATACAGCCAGAACAATAGTAAGCGGCGCCCGTAGCCCAATGACGCCTGTAATACCAGTAATAATGCTGCTGATAATTGTCGCACCTGTCACCGCACCGTGGTAAAATTGGGCCCGGGTGTGACTAGAGTCAAACGCCGCCCGAACAGTTTATTATTATAAAAACGGCCAAGTGCGAGTCGGACTCGCCCACCGAGGGTTCCGCATTAAGGATGCTGGGATATGACCTTCTGTAGTCTTCAGTGTGCGACAATTATACGGCTTTTGGATTTTCTCCCGTACTTGTGCTACAACTTGTGCTACTTGCTTTTTGCCAAATTTCGTGATTATATGTCAAACGGGAAGTACCCTATACATTTTGATTCACATCACATTGCAAAGGTATGGGAAATGCGACATAAACGGTCGTATCATTTGATTACATTGTAGAGGTTTAGTTTTTTCACACCTTCAAGGGCCCGCAGACCCGTATGTGGTGTTAATTTCAACTTGCTACCTCTACGCGTTCCCGAGATAAAGGGTCTTGACAGACAGACGGTCGGATAACAAAGTGATCCTATAAGGGTCCGTTTTTTCTTTTGAGGTACGGAACCCTACAAAATGGATAAGGGGCAGGTATATGACACAAGAATAAATAAGAACACTCATTAAAAAATAATAACTTAGATACCTTTATTTACACAAATATTAAATTAAAATACGTGTCTCCGAGTTATTGACCGAACGATTCGCCCGGCATCAACAAACCTGGAATCAAAAAGATAACGTAAATACATTGTTCGTTTTTTTTGAGAAATATAAGCGTTTTGGGTACGTAAATATTTGCACGTCGTGCGTTTTGAGTTTTTCACTATGCTCAAGTTCGGGACGTACCTACTTATTAGCTACTATACATACGTAGGTATATATAGGTAGACGTTAGCTTTCAAACTGAGTTAATAAAGTTTTGGACGAGTTTTTGGATTTTGCAATAAGATTTTTTAAAAGTTCGCTAATATAATGTATTTGGTTCTATTTCCTTTTCTCCCTGGGGAGGTGAAAAGTTGTATGTTCAATTAAAATCGAGACCAAAGTTATTTTCATCTCGTGCCTTTGAGTATTTCACTGCACTTAAGATTCCAAATAAGAATCAGGACTTGAAATGAGCACGCAGAGCAAATACGAACATTGCTGTCTTGTTTATTTTTTATTTATTTAACCTTTATTGCACAAAAGAAAACCTTAACGTACAAAAGGCGGACTTAATGCCAGAAGGCATTCTCTACCAGTCAACCTTAAGGCAAAACAGAAAATTTGTGGGCGGTGCTACTTGTTGTACAAATAACAATTTTTACTTACTCGCAAAGCACGCATTCAAGAAACAAATGCCGCATCCTGCGAAGAACGCGCGCACTGCAACCTGAAAAATGCAAGAAATATACCCATTACACAATACATTTTAATTTATTAAAGAAAAATAAATTTAAGTGGTATCGTATAATGGAGTGAGTAGGGATTATGAGGGTAGTTGGGCCATTAATGGGAAAAAGATGGATGGTAGAGAGATGGGTTGGTAATTGAGACCAGAGTTGAAATAATGTTACAAAAATACTTTTTCTACTCCAGGACTTCTATCTGTCAATTAGATGACTGACAGCGATATTTAAAAAGTATACATTATAACGTTGTCTGTGGTATTCCATAATAACACTGCTCCTACGGATTTTCATGCAATATATGAGCATTGTTGTTGTTTTTTTTTTAATTTCTATAGTGGGCACAACATCTTCCCTAATTCTGCCACGTTTCTAGATTTTGCTTTTTACGCTGTTTTAGTAGTCGTAGAAAAACTAGGGTATGCAACAGCTCATAATTCAACCCTTATTATATCACTGTTGCATAAACTACTATTATTCTTTTGGCAAGGCAACCTATTATACAATCGTGTCAATTCTAGCAAATATCATTGTCACACTAATAACGAAACGCAACTGTCATTGTCACACTAATAAGGAAGAGTGATAGAGAGAAGTAGCTACGATACGTTATTAAGCGTGAGCGATTGGCATCTTGGCTACGCACGCTGTACTGTAATGACGACACTAACACGTAGAAAATGATACAACTACATTAACAAATCTTGCACACTTTTTTTTTGTGCACTTACGGATTACGGACTAGTCGCAACACAGATCCGTGTATGCCCATTTTTGCTTCTACGTCGGCATGTTTCCAATTCCTGCGTTGTTTGAATTGAAGCATTGGTGTCTATGTAGTCGGTGTGTTGAGTAAATTGGGCATAATATCTATAGATTAAGTACTCACACTAGAGAGAACTTCCCGTTGATTGGGTGCCATAGCCGACAGCGTTCCAATCATGATGCCCATGGACGCCGGATTAGTGAACCCGCAGAGCGCGAACGTGGCCACAATCTCTCCACGAGGCTAGAATTGAATCAAGTGACAATATTAGACAATTACAAAAACACATGGCACGCAAAACGGATTCAGTGTTGCAGTAAAAGCTGCAGAATCTTCTTTTAGAAGCGGGAACAAATCACTGGATTGAGTTACGCAACCGCCAGATCCTCTCGACGGAAATACACTACATTCCTAGGATGGTCAAGGAAGTCGTTGAAATCCTTAAATGGGCATATTTTTATTTTGTTGTCGTTTTAATTTTCACGTCAGATTTTTATGAAATTTGGTGGGTAGGTAGAGTTCCTTATTCTACGCTAGATAGATACGAAATCTCAATGTGCGACAAAAAATTTGTACTAAATTTCCCATTGAGTTACGAAAATCCCATAGGATTTCGTAACTGGACAAAATTGTAGGACATACTGGGAAATTAGGACTATCTTGAAGAGAACAAGGAACTCTACCTACCCACCAAATTTCATAAAATTCTGACGCGAAAAAAAACGACATCAAAATAAAAATATGCCCAAATATAAGAACATTAACCAAGATGATGGTTTTCAGCTGTCGAGGGTCTGGTATCCAGTGATCCAAAAGTTGAGTGTTACGACAGTACCACTCACCTGTCACCTGTCACCTTCCAACTGTTTGGATTAGACAATGACGGGTATTTCGGGGGTGACCAGCGACCCGCGGTACAAGCTCTAGTTTTGGCACAAGAGTGTGCCAGAGCTATAGAGATAGAAAAGTTTAAAATTTGAAACCATCTCTCAACAGTTTACCCTAGGGCCAAGTCATACCAACTTAAAAATTGATATCTCTCTAAATAGTAAACACTCACAGAGAGCAGTCCGTCCCGTTTCATCTCGCCCATGCGCTGGTAGGCCACGAACTCGTTGACTATGGTCTTGAGGCCAACTAAGGCACCCACCAGCTCACATTCGTCCCACGGCACACCTGTGGCAACAAAACATCTTTAAGATCTAGACAAATAATGATCTAATGAAGTCTAAAACCTGGACCATCAAGACAAGACATGTGGATTATATGTCGCGCAAACTCTCATTGACATAGAGATCGTTACAAGAAAGTGGAGATGGATAGGCCATACCATTCGTCGAGAAGAAGCAAATAACGCAAGCATCGCTTTCGGTTAACAAAAAACGGAAAACCTCACACGAAAGGTATGGTTACGGGCTGCGTGCGGTTGGACTGAGCTGGATCGAGAAGGATCGAGAAGGGAAAATAGAAGGGTCGCTGAAGACAGGAAGGGATGCCGCGAACTTGTGAAGGCCCTCTCACCATCTGTACCTCTGGGGTGCCATAGGACCACAACACACACATCAAGATCGTATGTCACCTATGGACACTCACGATAGGTATAGGGCGTCTGCAAGTACGTTTTCGGACTTTAAGGTGGGAGTACGCTCTTTTCTTGAAGGTTTGAAGTTAGTAGGAAATTCCACAGGCGACGGTTCATTCCACAGCTTAGCTGTGCGAGACAGGAAGTTTCTGAAGCGTATAGTTGAAGACTGCCAACCAAGTGGTGAGAATATAAATATATTGTAGAGCGATAGCGGAAAGAAGCGGCAGGCAAACGTACCCATAACATAACACAGTGGGATGAAGATCTTCCCCAAAATCCACTCCAGGTTGATATCCGGGTTCCCAAGCAGGCCCCCGCAGTAGCCCAGGATGCCGTTGGCGAAGGCGATGAAGGACACGAAGGCCACGATGTTGGCGATGATGTTGAGGATCAGGGAGATGCCGTTCGTCGCGCCGCGGGTCGCTGCTGATAGTACTGATTGGTCCTGACTGGAACATTTCGTAAAGTTATCATCCGGCTTGAAAGAGGATCATTTAATATTTACAACTCCGACTCGTACCAATGAATTTCTCTGAACTTGATAACAATCGCTTTTCGGTGAAGGAAAACCTCGTGTGGAAACCGGACTAATCCCATTAAGACCTAGTTTACCATCTGGGTTGGAAGTTGGAAGATAAGATGGCAGTCGGTTTCGTAAAAATAGAGCCTACGTCAAATCTTGGGACTGGTTGCCAAAGCGGACCCCAGGGCTCCTTGAGCCGTGGCATAAGCCGGGAAAACGCTAGGAAGATTATCTGGCGAAGTTGTTCTGTTCATCAAATATCCTATAATCAGATCAGAAACAAAAACGAGTTATCTTTCCAACAATAAACGGAGTAAAAAATTACGTCGATTGTAAAACATAATTCAATTCCATTGAATGTACGCGTTCACTATGCACGAAGCAGAAAACTTAATTATAGTTTTAGTACCTAATTAAAAGAAGGAAAATGGCGCCATACTTGAAATATGCACATTACCTGAACAGAGAGCGACTAAATGTGATCGCTATCCTCAGCTATAAAGGATCAAACCTCTAGATAGTTTGGATATTATCCGCCAACCACCGTGAGTCACCATTTGGTCTCCAGCATTACACGTTTAGCAGCATATGGCTGCTAGGGCCCGGGATCACGGTCACTAGGTGCGCCCTCAATGAATACTAGAAGTTGTCGAGATCCAACCAGGGAATGAGAAAGATCGTCGTGAATGTACCTTTCCACAGCTTGCATGTTATCCACAGCCGTGAGTGACCGCTTGGTCTCCGGCATGAGGAGCTTGGCGTAGCATATGGCAGCCGGCGCCGACATCACGCTGGCGGTGACCAGATGCGCCGGCTCTGCGCCGAACGCGATGTATGTGGCTAGTATCGTGCCTGTAAGGAGATAGGTAGAAATGTAAGGCTTGATTAGGTGAGTAAGGCTTAGTTGTTGGCACGGTGCGAGGCAATTATACGGTTTTTTTGTTAACCTTTACTTTTGCTGCAAGTTTTTGCTTTTTGCCAGATTTCGTGATACGGTCAATGGGAAGTACCCTTATACATTTTGACTCCCTTTGCATATGTAATAATGTAGTATGGGGAATGCGAGATAAACGAGAGAAGAGCTTTGTTATTTTCACAGATTGAGGGGACCGCAGACTTCAGTATATATGGTATTCATTTCAACTTGTTATCTCTAGCCGCTCTTGCCGACTGCGTCGAGCAGAAAAATAGTGTACAGACCTAGGTCAGTAAATATAAGAAAGCCTCAGATTACATGATTGTCGATATTACACGAGATCTGAGTCATTTCTTACTTTACAGGCCTCGGTGCGTAATCTATTATTTCTGCCCTCCGGCCGGCAAGCAGCCAAGAGCAGGCCGCTACGCTAAACAAATTCATTTCACAAGATCTGAGACATTTCTTAGTGCCTCGGTACGTAATCTACTATTAAAGTATCATGTAGCAGATGACAATATTATAAATATAAAATGCGATTAATTACTTGCCAGAGACGGTGGCGAAGCCCGATGCCATGATGACGTGCAGTTCGGATGGCGTCAGCAACGGGACATATGCCTTGATCAACAGGGCTGACTCCGTCTGAAAAAAAAAACCGGTCAAGTGCGAGTCGGACTCACCCACCGAGGGTTCCGCACACAGGATATGCTCCCCCATTTATGACCTTGGGTACCTACTTGTAAAATACTGGTGGCACGGAACTCTCATGGCCGGTCCACACAATGGGACATGATGGGCGACGATAAAAGGGACGCAATTTTGAGTAAGAGGAGTTACGCAATACTGCCATCCCGTTCTGCTGTATAGCTACGTCCCGTATAGAGGCGACACTGATGTGTGCGGCAATTATACGGTTTTCGGATTTTCTCCTATACTTGTGCTATATGCTCTGGCGTTTATGACAGAAGATATTAGAATTCAACTTACACTGAAATGGGAAGGGTTTTTTTGGAACTTGAATGGCATTTGATTGAAAGTTAAGTAACCCTGTAGCAAACATTCGGCGTAGAAATCTCTTCAAACAACATTTCCCGAAGGAAACTTCGCTTCGTTACAGGACTAATACAAATCAATTAAAATATAGCAGAAATGATGTTGTCAGAACGGAGTACCCCAAGGTTCTATACTTGGACCGCTTCTATTCCCTGATCAAGTGAAATTAAATAATACTAAATAATGATGTACAGAAATACGACAATGTCGTAAGCTGATGAAGATAATTATTGGGATTTAAAACGGCCTACCATTCCAAGGAAGCAGTTAGCGACAGCGATAACACTCTCGCATACAGTAGTCGCTGTAGCAGCTTGCAGGAGCGCTCCAAGTTTGCTGCAGAACCACTGCAGTGCTCCCCAGTAGAAGAGCACTTCCACCAGCATACTGAAGAAGAATATCACGGGCAGGGACTGAAAGGAAAGTTGAATAGCTAAGAAAATGTTTAATAATAATATGATATCTCTCGAAGTTCGCTAACTCCGTATTTTTTCATTTACACTTTTATCTAGTGCGATTTGAAGAGGGCAACATACGACAGGTAACTTATGTGAATATCAAGTAATTATACTCGTAGATCTCAATCTCAGCCTAATAAAACAAAGAGGATCATAGAAAGAAAAAATCTTGGATGGCCTTGAAAATAACCCAAATCGAACTACCTAATCTTAAATTTTACTGGTTTCGGAGAAAGACAGATAGGTTTTGAAGGTTGCCGTATTATGTAGCTATGCTATACTCACAGCGAAAGCAAAGACATTTTCCGTCCTCACGAGGAGGTCTCCGAAGGCGAACGCAGCGCCCTCTATACCATACGACAGGAACGTCGCCACCTGGAATTAACAGAATAGCATTTAAATTAGTTAAATTAATATAATTAGCTTGCAGAGGGGCAAAGTGGACCGCCAATCTGGGCAGAGTAAAAGGCAAGAAATTGGTAAAAAAACAGATCAAAAAGCTTAGAGACTAACTGAAAACTGACCGTAGAAGCAATATTAAAGAAATACGAAAATACTATTAAAAGACGTTTCTCCTTTATTATGAGGTTATTTTCTTGAAAATATCTACCGGATTTTTTACAAAGGATTGTCAAATGCCAACTTAACTTGAAACTGGGAAAAACGTGACGAAAATTCGTCACGATTTCCTACATTCAAAAAGTAAAAAGTATAGTATTATAAATATTTCATAATATTTTGTGAATCAAGTAATTGTTAAGAGTCAGGATTTGAACCAGCTTAAGGATGACTTACACTAGCACGGGACGGGACGGGACGGAACGGGGCGGGACGGGAAACTGTCAATTTCCATACAAAGAATCACGTGATAGCTCGGAGCCCTCAGATGTCACGTGACGCTTTGTATAGAAATTGACAAATTTTCTCGTCCCGCCCCGTCCCGTCCCGTTCTAGTGTGAGTCATCCTTTACCTTATCAGAAAAGCACTGCAACGCAAAGCGGCCGGCATCCCACCGAATAAAGAGCAGGGCGAATGTGAACTGCATGATCAAACCGCTGCAGACTGTCCGCCATGCTATCCGCCCTGGGTGCTTGGAGAACACGAACCCTGCAAACACAGTATCAAGCGTGAATAAGATTAGTTTCACTAAACTTTTTCTTATTAATCCCTAACAGAAAAAGAAGGGATATCTAAGTTATTATGCTTTATATTTATATTCTAGCTCAGCTAAACATATCATCTCGCTCTCCACGATCCGACTGCGAAGAATTCTGGGATTTTTTGGTCACTTAGCCAGACAAAAATCAGCCTAGAAAACTACTGATGCTTACACAGCACAGGGCAAGCGGAGTCGAGGCATACGCACCAGGTGGTCAGACGCGATTTCAGAAGTACCAAATGACTCCTTCCAATGATCCCTAAGGAAGGCAGAAGGCCGATAAGCCTGTAGTGCACTTCAACGGAAAGCTATTTATGGTGGTCACGATCCTCAGTCATGAAGTTGCGACGTGCAAGAAATACCTAAGTTGAATGAGTGTAAAAGTAAATAATGATGTATAATAAATGGTAAATATGTGGAACTCTTTACAAGAAACTGTTGTTAGTGCACTATCAGTAAACGCTTTCAAAATAGACTTGAAACATATATTAGGACTTTAAAAATTGCATGAGAAACATAAGTGCTGTGATATACACGCGTCAGCTCCAAGAGCTGCTATCTAAGCTATCTTATGATTAAATAAAAAGATTCCATGTTAGAGGTATAGTTTCAATGAGAGCTGAGATTCTGTAACTAATTCCAACTTAATAGTACTAATTTGCATTTACGAAATAACTAACTTCTTAACAACTGAAATTTGAACCTGTTGTGATTATATCTCTTACCTAGCAGCATAATGATGGCTATTCCACTCAGCGAGATGAGCCGCTCCGGCTGGTCCCTCGTATCATAGATTAGGTACACCAAGATGGCAGCCACGAAGGCCACACACAAGATCACTCTTAACCACCTGCGAATAATCATTTTTTGTAAAGGCGTTAACATTTGTGTCAATTAGAAACCATGGTTTCATCAGTCTGTTCATCAGGCTGTCATGTCTTCTGTGGCAAGCTAAAGAGGGGGCCGATCCTCCAGTGGCACTCTCATTGGGCCGATTATGTTTTGTAATAAGTAAAACATTCCATTTCTCTATACCCCACCATAAAGGGTTAAGGTTAACTGGAAGAGATCCCTCATAGGGATAAGTTCGCGTTTGTTGTATCAAATTGTCTATATTACTGTGTTTCTTGTATCTCTTGTGTTATTGTACAATAAAGCTTATACATAAATAAATTGCGGTTACGCAAAGTAGTGGCAGGCACGTAATACTCACATAAACTTCCAGACAAAGCTGAATGCAGCACCAATGTTGCTGTACACATTCTTAGAGAGCCACGCGCCGAAGTAGCGCTTCACGACGTAGAAATAAATGAGGAAGAAGTACACAATGCCGAGGAAAGCGATGAGACTGCCGAAGCCCTCGCAGAGGTACAATGGAGCGTTAGCTGGAAACAGAAAAATAAAATAGTAAGATAATTTTGCATGGGAACTCCGCAACGGTCGGATCTTGGTGTCCTCAATGAAGTAGTTAGGTTTTTATATTTCTGTGTTTTTTCTAATAATATATTTAATAAATAATACTTACTATGTTCTAAATAATAATATAAGCACGCTACGAAGTATCCTATAACGAAGCCATTCAGCACGAAACTCATGATGGTCCCCAGTGAGGACTGGTTCTTCTTGTAGAAGTCCTCGGTGGAGTTGCCCAGGCTGGACAGGGTGGTTTCCAGCCAACTCGGCTCGTAGTACAGGCTCTCGAAGATTACCTGCACATCGATAAACATAAATAAGAAAATAATACACATATCGGCCAAGACAGCTTACTCTAGAAGTGCGTAGCCAAGATGCCAATCGCTAACGCTCAGTCGCGAACGAAACGCAACTGTCATTGTCACACTAATAAGGTAGAGTGATAGAGAGAGATATCTAGGATACGCTTCTGAGCGTGGGCTATTGGCATCTTGACCATTCACACAGGGGCCTTACCATGACGTCTTAACGCGATTCAGTTGAGGACCCAAACTGAATTGCTTCCATACAACTGAGCCTAAACTGAACCTAAACTGAATCGCGGTAAGACGTCATGGAAAGGCCCCAATAAGTTAAATACATTGATTATGTTGTCTCCCATTCTAATAAAGCCAAATGTCTTATTGGCAGATAAGGACAAACAATCATGTAACAAAACTATGTTTGATGTGCGTTTATAACGGTAATAGAAAACATCCATAAATCAGGAAAAATATTCGTAACATACACACAATAAAATACACTATCTTTCTAATCGGGTACAATTAACTATGTTTTACTCGTAGATTACACAATATACTAAGGCACTTATTCCAAAATAACTGCTACATTCGTGGTACACTTTAATTTTACAACCTGATAAGAGAGGTTAGCTTACATTGTTTACATTTTCCCCTTTTCTCTGAATAAACCAATGTTATTGCTGTTTTTAAGGTTCCGTACTCAAAATGGCACTACTAACTAAATAAATTTTATTTTTAAGCAGATCTAACCGTTTGTGAACGGTTTCTATTCTTTCTTAGAAAATTTAAACCGTTTTAGTTTTAGTTAGGTTACAAGCCAAACAAATAGGAATTTCACTTTGCAAATCACACAAAAAAGATTTTTATTTTTATTGCACCTGAGACACTAAAATTTTTAAAGGTTTTTAAAGGTTTTTGTCGACTACGGAACCCTTACAAATGTAAACTTACCTCGCCATTGACGCCATTGACTCCGTTATGGCCGTTCTTTTTTTGAACGTCTTCCATCTCTATCTCTGTTCCATTTTCTTTTTTTTCCTGCGGACAACAAACAATTTATATTAGTATGTAATACTTATCGTTTCATATCACACACACACACACACGCACGCACACGAACAAACACACATTTTACGTTTAGTAAGAGGGTAGACCTAACTTTTTCTATCTACCCATATGTTCAAAGTGACTTTGCGCCGTCATCAGTACCATTCCTAAAAGCACTAAAAATGGGCACTTATAACAATGTAAATAGGTAATAAATGTGAACGAGCGAAAACCACAATTTTCAATAAAATATTTTTACCAACGATTCATCACTCCATAATATTCAATCAATTCAGTAATCCTAAGCAGAACAAACCACTG
The DNA here is from genome assembly GCA_949128165.1 of Lathronympha strigana. Taxonomy (NCBI): domain Eukaryota; kingdom Metazoa; phylum Arthropoda; class Insecta; order Lepidoptera; family Tortricidae; genus Lathronympha; species Lathronympha strigana. The sequence goes on along the minus strand of OX421926.1, from coordinate 5,328,872 downwards.
AATAAAATAAAATTAAAAAGCGAATTTCAAACTAGTTTGTCTAAAAATCCCAGGCTCAGAATTAAAGTACACAATTTGCTTGCAACTGTTATCGGTAGCGACCGCCACGGAACTGCGCAGGCGCAGCTTATAAAACATACAAACATTCGCTGGTTTACCAAACTATGTGACTTACTTTACTACAATTTGATAACAATTTACCTACCTACTTACGTCAATACCTATCTGATACTTTAACAAAACCAGTGATTAAGAGCTGGGTGTCAACAAAAATATCAAAATGCTACAAACATTTTAAGAACAAAAAAAATTGTCGGTCTTACTTGTACTTAGCGTATTAGTTATTTGCCGTAGTATTCATTTCATAACAATTCGTTACATTGCGAGTATTTACGTAGGTAAGTACCGATACGAATCGTGTTTACTAATAAACTTACCTGTTATTATCACAGGCTGTTTAACGATACTAGTATTTATAAATACATTTTGTTCATTTAAATTACCTAAACGCATAATACCTATTCAGTTCAACAGCGCCATATATTAGGGAATGTTGAGTTATTCCCCTCTGCTAAAAGCATATAACAATCATCATTCATCATCTTCTTCTTTTAAATACGGCACCAATTATGAACGTTCTTACTTTAAATATCATATGGTTGTCAATTGATTAACACGAATGCATGAACCTTATTTCCTCATATTAAGAGTGAATGCAAATATAGGGGTCTCGGCGGGGAATACAACTTTGTTCCGTTCTGCGTTCCGTTCTTTAAGGGATATTTCAAAGAGGCTTGTGTTATGGGCGCTACCGGTGACCGTAGAGCTGGCAGCTTCCTCGCCCAACGCGTTGCAAGATAGCGAGGAAACGCTGCCAGCGTCTACGGTACCATGCCGAGGGGGGAATATTTCATTTCATTTCATTTCATTTCATGGTCGCTTGTCTATTACTGGTGCCGCCACCTTAATGGCTTCTATCCGAGACTTGGAGAATTTTTGCTTATGTCAAGTATGTAAAAATATCTAGTCTACCCGACATTTAAATTTGGCAAAGGAGGCAGCATATCTAACAAATTTAAGATTACGTAAATCACTTACCGAGTTTCCAGACTCTCGTTTCCTGACTTCCGACTCCATTATGATAAATTTTCTAATAGAATAATTTAAAACAACACTATTAACACTACAAAACGCCTGTTACTGCTTAATGCTAACTACACTTCTGCATGCTGTGTCCGGAATGAAGCGCCATCTTTTGTCTGAAACAAGAAATACAATAAAATTGACGGTTGGTAGATCATCTTTCGAACTTTTTTTTAAATTTTGAAATGTATCTGGGCGAACGAAAGGTGAAATTTTGTCAAGTATTTACATGACATTCATAAATGTCAAGAAACAAACCGTTGATACCCCATCAGGGTTCTAGGTGAGCGACGTCGTTCGCCCACATAGTAGGTAGAGTCAGTCTATGCTAAGTTTCCTAGATTTCGATAGCACAGGATGTGAAAGTGTTAAGTAAACGTCATAATTTCATCGAAGTTTGACGTTTAAAATAACACCTTCACGTCTGACAGTTCATTTACTGAGAAAAGATAACGTGGTTTTGACTCTACCACGGAAGAATAACCATAAACCATGGATGTAGTACAACAACTCTCAAATGTCACCAGTTTGAGGCGGCCTTGAAATCGGCAGTGTATTTTTCAAAATTCGTAAGTAACTTTTTAACATGCCTCTTACGGCATTTGAAAAATCCACTGTCACAATATGCGGCTATGTTAAGTTGTAATGCATTGATATCGACTACCAAATTACAACGATGTATTTAATTTGGCTGCTTGGATGAATTGAGTCAGAGAGAGGCCAGCAAAAACTGTGACAACCTACAGAATCGGAGACGTGAGATTGAGAAAAGGGTTTCTTGTCCACATGATGATACCATTTTGTACCATTTAGGGTCGAAACTCTAGAGGTCCCAGCGCTCGCAAGTTTTTTGTAAAAATCGTAAAACGTTTGGTTGATGTAACTGGTGAGCGAAGAGCTGGTGGCATCCTCGACAATACAACACAACAACAACAATACAATACAATGCCTCAAGGACATATTTTAGATTTAAGGTAGGTAGAGGTGGGTAGTTAGGTAAGTTAACTTACTGTATATATTTCGAAAATAAATGAAGATAACGATTTTTCGGTATTTAAATATTTAGGAAAGGTTAGAACAAAGTTCGCTGGGTCAGCTAGCAAGTAATAAACATCGGTTATAAAGAATAATGAAACAAAAATGATAATCCTTGGGGCACGCTAATCCGACTCGCACTTCACAGTATTTTTATTCACTTAAATTAACATGTTCAATGTGACCCTCAATTTTTTTCAATATAATAATTAAAACGTTTTTTTACAAGATCTAGCGGTATCAGCCAGTCCAACAGCACATACCTAAGGATATTTTTTTACGACTCGAGAATCTGTTGACATTCCATAATATGATTGATTACCTATTCGATGGTTTGAATAGCCTCCTAGCCAGAAGGCCTAGTATAAAAATTGTACAACATTAACTTCTCGAACGCGTTAGCGTATCGGGGGGTCAAAATATGAAAGTTGCCGGTTGATTTAAATAAACGAAAAACATAATTTGAACTCTCGATACGCTAACGCGGTCGAGAAGTTAATGTCGTACAATTTTTATACTAGGCCTTCTGTGTGCGTACCATGAGTTGTTTTCGATTGCGACTGCTGCATTCGAAAGTATGTCCGTCTCGTTTCTACCACTACTCTGGCAGGAGCGACATACTGTCGAATGTCGCACTCATCGAACTCATGGTCATGGTAAGCACAGCGGTCGTCCGAGTCTAGTACGAGTAGTACCCACAACACAAGCCTCAGGGATGACTCTTACTAGAACGGGACGGGACGATCTGTCAGTTTCTATAGAAAACGTCACGTGACATCCGAGGGCTCCGAGCTATCACGTATTTTTTTGCTATAGAAATTGACAGGTCGTCCCGTCCCAACCCGTCCCGTCCCGTCCTAGTGTGAGTCATTCTTAAAGGATGACTCACACTTATTGATTTGTGTCAGTTTATAATACAATATATTTTAATTAGAACTCCTGTGAGTATCAGACATATTAAAATTCTTAATATCAGGTTACTCATGTCAATAAAGTCGAAAATAGCTGAACATGTTTCGGAACAGTCCGTGTCCGTGTATAATAATTGGTAAGTAGTTGTAGTTTTAGTTTTACTTCTTATAAAAATTATTGTGTACCTACATTCTATTCATTGCCTTATTATACCTAAATTGTAATTTCTCCCTCTTTGATTGACCTTGGATGGGCTTAAAACCAGCTAAGCTGTGCCCATACCTTTTTCCTTTGTCAGTGCCTAATTCTGTATTTTATGTTATGTTGTTTTGTTAAAGGAAATAAACGATTTGTATTTGTATTTGTATTTGTCCTTTATTCATGAGTCATGCGTCTAGCCGCGGCGGCTGCTCTACGCACACATAATATTGTCTTCTGTTTCAGCGATTGTTATTTAACATTGAAATTAAATACTTTAGAATGGATTAATTGCGTTTATTAAGACAATGACGTTATGTTTCGATCTTACTCGTTTTCACAGGGTTAAAAAAGATGAAGTACTGTAAAGGGCTCGAAATGTAGGATCATGGTGTTAATAAACGCGATTAATCCGTTCTAAAGTGTTTATCCCATAATATTTATTTATTTCTTTTTATTTATTATATGATTCAATATTATTATTATTCATTTCTTTCGATTCATTCGATACGTAGTGTCATTGTATTCGTCTTTCAGTATTTTTCAGTGACAAAAACCCTGGCTTAACAAACTTTTGTTTTTGATAAATTCTTGTCACTTTATGACTGTTTCGTAAACCCGTTTATCACTGTTTAATCTAGGCGTTGGAATGTCTTATCAACATTATAGTCCAATAAAAAAGATTGTACGTCAATTGCAACTGCTTCCGACGCTCGCGCATATACCCCACGCAAAGCGTCAGAATCGCCTTGCGTGGCCTTGCCGTGAAAATAAATCTAAAACAGGCCCCTGTGGCATGGTACCGAGGACGCTGGCAACATTTCCTGGATTGTTAGGCGTATGCGTTGAGCGAGGAAGCTGCCAGCTCTTGGGTCTCCTGTCGCGTCTCTGAATCTCTTTGATAGGTATTTAAAGAGACACAGAGCGCTTGGGCCCACGGACCAAAGGTCTCGACGCCGAATGGTACTAAATTAATTAGAACGTCATTTATTTAGATTATCGTATTTTCCCCGTGGAGATATAAATAAATAGACTGATAACGCCGAACAACTCTTCTTCTTTCTTCTTCCAAGCGTTTTCCTGGCTTACGCCACAGTTGAAGGAGCCTGGGGTCCGCTTTGGCAACTAATACCAAGACTTGACTAGTTTTACGAAAGCGCCTGCCATTTAACTTTCCAACGGAGGGTAAACTAGATCTTATTGAGATTAGTCTGAGCGCCTACCACGAACCGCGAACGAAAGTATACCTCCCTTTCACACTTGTGATTTCTCACTCAAGTGCGACAGAGAGGTGAAACTTCGTTCGTGGTTCGTGGTAGGCCTTCTGGTTTCCTCTCGATGTTTTCCTCCACCGAAAAGCGATTGGTAAATATCAAATGATTTCGTACATAAGTTTCGAAAACCTCATTGGTTTGGGAGCTAATTGATTTTAGTTGGGAGCCGAAAGGATTTGAACCCGAGACCTTCGGGTTGAAAGTCTCACGTCATACCGTTGCCACCAACGCTGTTAACGCATAACGCCGATATGTTCTACTTTTTTCGCCCTTAAAACCATAATTTCTTCAGGTTAACCACTCAAATATACACACTTCACTTATTTAAACTGTAGACACTAAAGTATACTACCTAAAATCAAAGCAAACAGTTAAATTGACTTGTATTGAATGCTAAATTAAAACCAGTTCGGCACCACCCAGCCGGCACCAATTTTTTTGGGTACAAGTTTTGAGCGATAATTATGTTGCCATATTTATTATTCTTGCAAGGTTTTTCCTCATCATCTTAGTGGAAAAAAAACCTTAGTATGCGTCAAGGGCAAACGATAATAATACCTGTTATTTTTCTTCTTATTCTATAGTCAAGTGTAAAAATATATGTTCAATTTAGGAAAAAAAAAATTCTACAACGAAAAATAAAAACGCTCCGATAAAACTTAGTTTGCATCGATTTTGATAGTGATAGCACAGATTGTGCAAGTGTTAAGTAAACGTAATAATTTCGTAGAAGTTTGACGTTTAAAATAACACTTTAAATGTTTGACTGTTAATTTGCTTAAAAGAGATAACGTGGTTTGAGTCTAGAGCAAAAACTAATTTTATATAGAAAATTCCCGGGATATAGTATGTTAAACGCGCAGGACAACCGTAGCGAGCGCATTTCATGATTAAGGCACACAGATTGTCCCGAAACATGTCGAGCTATTCTCGGTTTTCGGAAAATCTACCACTTTGTCGGTTACCGATGAGGTTCTGATTCATTTAAAAATGAACAAAGTGATACCTTGTTACTAAAAACAAGTAGATACAGTTATATAGGTAGTCACGGGTTTTATAAATAATCAAAGATTAAGCTCAAATGAACAAAAAACCTCAAGATGCCCAACGTCGTGTTTTTTAAGTCTATCACCCATTGTGTACTATATTGAACACTATTTAAGTCAGAATATTTTGAGAGTCTAAAAACAATATTGGTCAAGCCCTTTTCCAAACCAATAACATGTAAAAAAGGACCTATATGTTTGAAAAATTAAATCATCGAGATTTTTGTTGAAATCATGTTTTCACGTTTACCAGTTTGTAAGAAATAGGTATGTTAAAGTTGTAAGTTTATAAATATCAGGTGCCTATCTGTTATCAATATTGAGATCTATACCTACTTCTGAATGATAACAATTTGACTACTGTGGCTTCATAATGATCTGCCTGTCAGTATCAGTGTTCGACCCATCTTCACCCGTGCTCATTTCTAACGAAGTCTCACTTTATATTAATTAGATTAAATTAAATAAATTAAATTAATTAAAATAAATTAAATTAATTAAATTAAATTAAACTAATTAAATTAAATTAATTAAATGAAATTAAATTAATTAAATGAAATTAAATTAATTAAATTAAATTAATTAAATTAAATTAATTTAAATTAAATTAATTATATTAAATTAAGTAAATTAAATTAGTTAAATTACATTAATTAAATTAAATTAAATTAAATTATTTATTTCTTTGTAAATTTACAGGTGTTTACAAGTTAGGGGATAGTGCTACCCGGTAAGCAAAAATGCCTGTGTTGATTGGGCAACACCGCTCTTCCTTAAATAACAGATTGTTTCACGTAAATTTCAACCACTAGTTTAAGTAAATCTAAATCTAAACTTAAACGGTAAACCTTATAGTTATCAGATATTCCAGTCCCCTCTGTCAAAAAGTTTACTTAATATCATTGCTATCTAAGGATATAACTGCCATTGAGTAATACCAGCCGGCTAGACGTTGCGAAAGCGAGTCACGAGAACGTAAATACAAACTTATACATATGTTCCTATAATAGGTAGGTATACATATGTATGTAGGTATCAATTTATGCATAAAACGTGCAGTTGAGGAAAATCTAATACTACTAGTTTTCAAAACGTGTTATTTAGCAACAAACGTAGGTACCTAATCTATGATAAGGAAAAATAAATACACCGGCCACGAGCATATCGGAATTACCGCATACTGTTCCTCATTAGGCCATTATAAATTCAACTTTATTGGCAGCCCGTTAAAGTTCAAATTTTAACAAATAGTTATCTAACTTGTCATAGGATGAAATTTGATAGGTATTTTTGCAAGAGGAGATCCAAAAACTTTCTATGGTAAAACAGGTAAATGTTTTTCCTTATCAGAATCAGGAGCTCTTTCAACCCTTCTAGGAGAAAAAAAAGAGTCCCAATATTTTTTACATTCCGTTACCATTTTTCAATCTCTTAAGTACGTCGGTTACAAAATGGAGAGTATTTATTTATTTATTATATATTATTACTAGCTGTTACCCGCGACTTCGTCTGCGTAGTATTATAATGTTTGGTAGTGTATTTTTATTAGCATAAGTATTAAATACCAAATTGACTTGAACTGTAAATTGCTAATTAAATTCCGGGGCCGTATAAAACAAACAACTAACTACAGGAACCTGCTATTCTTTTTTGTCGTTAATAATTCAGGATATACCAAAAATTCTGGTGATCAATATTGTAATCTGATTTGGAAAAAATATGACCGAATGTTTTTTTTGTCAAATATTTTTTTGTTTTTCTTTTCTCCTAATCACAATACTGATTGCGCATTTAATCGAATCACCTGCATTTTTGTTACAGCTGTATGTACCTACATATCTTTGTATCTACCACATATGTATTAATCTTTCAGTGGTTGGATACGCTGTAGATATGGTAAAAAGTACGGCCAAGTTTACATACATTATCTTTTAATTAAATAAGTAATCAAGGCGGAGTGTTTTTAATCACGGTTTAAAACAATGTCTTAAGCTCACTGAATTTAACCCACGGAATGTCATTCGATACCTAATTACAACTTACTTCCCAGTGAAGAAAAACATTGCGAGGATACCAAAATAATTACGTCCCGCATACAAACTTTCATTATGTAGGTAAGTATATATGTCTTATCCAAGGACGATCCTATGATAGGATCGGCATAGACCTTTATTCGCATGTAACTACTCAACATAAGATAAAAACAAAAATGCTGTAAAAAAAAAATACGTGTGGCACTCGGGGACTGCCGCGGTAAAGCTATTGCATATCATTTTGTATCAACTTATGCAATTACTAGCTGTTACCCGCGACTTCGTCTGCGTAGTATTATAATGTTTGGTAGTGTATTTTTATTAGCATAAGTATTAAATACCAAATTGACTTGAACTGTAAATTGCTAATTAAATTCCGGGGCCGTATAAAACAAACAACTAACTTGCAACTACAGTAACCTGTTATTCTTTGTTCTCGTTAATAATTCAGGATATACCAAAAATGCTGGTGATCAATATTGTAATCTGATTTGGAAAAAATAGGACTAAATGTTTTTTTTGTCAAACATTTTTTGTTTATTTATTCTCCTAACCACAATTCGATACTGATTAGTGATTACACATTTAATCGAATCACCAGCATTTTTGTGACAGCTGTATGTATCTTTGACCACATATTAATCTTTCAGTGGCTGGATACGCTGTAGATATGCTAAAAAGTACGTCCAAGTTGACATAAATTATCTTTCAATGAAATAAGTAATCAAGGCCGAGTGTTTTTGATCACGGTTTACAACACTGCCTTAAGCTCACTGAATTTAACCCACAGAATGTCAGTCGGTACCTGATTACAACTAACTTCCCAGTGAAGAAAAACATTGCGAGGATACCAAAATAATTACGTCACGCATATTATAATTATAAACTTTCATTAGGTAGGTAAGTATATATTATGTCTCATCTCAACCAAGGACGATCTTATGATAGGATCGGCAGAGGCCTTTATTCGCATTTACACAGGCGTTCAAAAGTGCATGAGCAATTTATGAAAGAATTCATTCATAAACTGCCCATGCAATTATAGATTTGACTATTTCACTTGCTTCCTTCCCCTTTGCACCTCTATTTAGGATGATTTTCATAACAAAAACTATTCTGTCCTTTCCTAGGAGTCAAAACATCCCCATGCCTTTCACCTTAATCCGTTCAGCGTTTTTAATTTAGTGTGAATTGGTAACAGATAATAGTTCATCAAATTTACAATATTAGCATCGCATGGAAATTTGTCCAAAATGTAATTGAAGAAACCGTGCTGGTTTTGTGACAACATCGCTACGCAAGATCAGTTTGCTAGACAACAAAAATAAAATAGATGCCATTATTAAGTAAAATGTATCTAATGAGACTAATGGCATGCCATGATCTAAGAATGTTTTTGCGCAAAGTTAAAATAATTTTAATCAAATCAATTTAACGGGGATATAGGCGATACCTAGTTCCATTAGTGACATATAGATAGAACTGTAATAAGTGCCATCCTAATCCATCAAGTTGTGCATATTCAGTAATAAGCCGTTTTAGTAAAGTAATCGTACAAAAAAATCTGAGTTTATTTATAAACTATCCTTGTCCAATATTTAATATAAAAACCGTACTGGCTTTGTGACATTGTTCTTTGCGCAAAGGCAAAATCGTTGCGTTTGGCCATTGTACTCCCCTGGGCCCGCTATGAGGTATGTATGTCATCCGCTTGTACAATGCATGGTGGGTGTTGACAGCCATATATACATTGAGTTGCCGTATTTGTAGTGGTTGGATTCCGCGTCACTAAGACCTCAATGATATTGTCCTGAGGTCTCTTCAGTCAGCGGGTGTTCATTCCGTTCTGGAGCCACTGGGTTTAGCCGCACTGATAGCAAGATGGAGTGACCCTGGTGCTGTGGAAAACGGGGCGGTGTTCAGTGTGGGATGTTACATGCGTTAGCACAATTTCGACCACCCATATTACTCGCACTTCCCACGTAGCAGGAGCCCTCTGCCGAAACTCTAGCGGTGGCGAAGCGGCAAAAGTGTGCGCTCCCTTCTGGGATAAGATCCCAAACGGATAGCGTAACGTAATAAGACAACAGTTTGTCACCTTTGTATGACAATTTCTGATAATTCTATACAGTTACTCACATTTGACAGCAATCACCGTCGCACTATCCATGCAACTTGTCTTTTCATGAACTTATAGCATTATCATTATCAGATGACATTCGTGGATAAGCAACTTAGGTCTATAGGACATGGATACAATACATGTTCATGCCTTTGGTTGTGGAGACAGCGGGCTGCTACAAAGTTACCATTATTAGTGATTTTATTTATTATCAAATTTATCACAGCATTAAACATATCATATTTACATAGATTTAATGGATCCCGGCACATTGGTCACTTTTCAACTCATTTCCTAAAAACACAGTTTTGTATTTTTTGTGCACTTTCGTCAGTAGTGACAAATATGTACCTACTTAAGTTTAATTTCTGTTTGTTTATGACACTACTGAACAAAACAAACTTAAAATAAATTTGGGTACATTTTCGTCTGCAGTGAAAGAGAGCTTTTTTATAGGCGGAAAACATACGGTGATCATCGTCTTCGAACACCACAAACAAAATATTTACAGCACGCAGCAATATCACCTTTGTGATTATCACAATAAGGAACAAATCTAATATACCAATAGAAAATATTTGATAAACAAGACAAAGGCATATTTCGATACTCTACTTCTTTGTAGGTACTAATATTTCTTATGCCAATGAAATTTCCACTTTATTCCGTTGTGCACTAACGTGCTAAATTCACAAATTTAAAATGGTACTTAGTACGACTTTGCATTTGCACTAAGGTATCGATTAAAAAAACAAAACGATTCGCAGTCTAAATAAAAAATTAGGCGCCTTTTGCCTTTAATTCGATCCAGCCAGTATATTATGCATCGATTACAAAATCGATTTAACATATTTGATTCTGGCGGGAAAAAATAATAGTGTTTATTTTGACATTTGACATCGCCGTATCTCTGGTAATAAGGGCTACTGTCCTCAATATTTTGTATAGAATATGACACTTAGCGACATTCGTATGGAGATATATCCTTTCCCCGATAAAGAACTTTGTAACAAAGTGAATAAAGTCGGTTTCGGTCCGTCGGAGTGGGGAGCGTCAGGTTTTTTTTCGTTACGGAATTTCTGGATTCGGTCCCCGCGCTCAAGGCCCGCGATAGAAGCTATGCAATAGCTTAAAAAGTGCAATGCACAGAATTGAATTGGCTATTTCTATTGCTTCCTTCCATCATTCCTCATTCCAATCATCCTATATAGAGGTTATAGGCGATACCTAGTTCGATTAGTGGGATATAGATAGAACTGTAATAAGTGCTATCCTAATCCATCAAGTTGGGCATATTCAGTAATTTTTAGCCTTTAAGTAAAGTAATCATACGAAAAAATCTAAGTTTATTTATAAACTATCCTTGTCCAAAATTTAATATAAAAACCGTACTGGCTTTGTGACTTGTTCTTTGCCCAAAATCGTTGTATCGTATGATGTATGTCATCCGCTTGTACAGTCAACCAATTGGAACAAGCAGTAAGAAATATCTTACAATCTGATTTATAGCGTCACTATGACATAGTCCTACAGTGGCCTAGGGTTCCAATTGGTTGACTGTACAATGCATGGTGGGTGTTGACAGCCATATTATACATTGAGTTGCCGTCTTTGTAGTGGTAGGATTCCGCGTCACTAAGACCTCAATGATATTGTCCTGAGGTCTCTTCAGTCAGCGGGTGTTCATTCCGTTCTGGAGCCACTGGGTTTAGCCGCACTGATAGCAAGATGGAGTGACGCTGGTGCGATGGGAGACGGGGCGGTGTTTAGTGTGGGATGCTATACATGCGTGAGCACATTTTTGACCACCCATATTACTCGCACTTCCCACGTGGCAAGAGCCCTCTTCCGAAACTCTAGCGACGGCGAAGCGGCAAAAGTGTGCGCTCCCTTCTGGGATAAGACCCCAAACGGATAGCGTGATACAAACTTACGTGATAAGACAACACTTTGTCACCTTTGTATGACAATTTCTGATAATTCTATACAGTTACTCACATTTGACAGCAATCACCGTCTATCCATGCAACTTGTCTTTTCATGAACTTATAGCATTATCATTATCAGATGACATTCGTGGATAACCAACTTAGGTCTGTAGGTGTAGGACATGGATACAATACATGTTCATGCCTTTGGTGGTGGAGACTGCGGGCTGCTTTGGGGGGACCGCGAAATTGTTCTGCATGACATAAGCCATCGACTCAGACAAAAGGGAGAGGAGCCTGATCTAAGGTTGTCCGTTGCCATCCAATATGGAAATTACGCTAGTTTTCTGGGCTCTTTTGCACCAAGAATGGTGAAAGACGGGTTATTATAATAAGACTTGTGTTTGTGTTTTTTTTCATATGTAATTCAGTTTTCAAATAACTGGTTGTGATTAATTTTTCAGTATATTCAATTTATATCATTAGGCTATCCATTTAATTTCATAGATTTTGTTTGACACAACCTACTAAACTGTTAACAGCGCCATCAGCCAAATTTAGAAGACTTCGCGGCTTAGTATGTTTCCCTAGAACGAAACAGTTACATACCTACAGCTCTTAAGTAGTTCTACAGGTAATATATAGATGGCGGTGTAATAAACATAATATGAACGGAAAAATGTACCTTTTATGCCTCTGTCTGTGCCCATTTCTTCCGATAAACGTATTATGTGGCACAATTTTATTTAAAATAAGGTTCGCTGATTAGCAAAATATTGCCATAAAACCATGGATTTGTCGTGGCATACTTACTTACTTCATATCTAAGCAAATAGATGGCGCCAGTGTACCGGTGTTAAAATATTTCTTGTATTTTTGAACATTATTAATTTACTGTTGGAAATAATCAAATTAAATTTACTGTTATATGCTTCTTAAACGGGAAATCACGTAGTACCTAGTACACGTTTAAAGTATTTGAAACATATGGAGTTTGCATTAATTGCAAATGTTCAACATCACGCTATCGACATTTTTAAATCACATTGCATAAATACAACTTCCAACTTACTAAATTAAATACTCTATTGCAACTTTCAAAAACCCTCTATAATTTCTTCGCTTATAATATTAGTGGGATTAGTAGGATAATATTGGGTAAGTGAAACGTCGGGCCAAGACATACAACAAAAGTATTTCTGTTTGAGATATTCGATCATTTACATACATACTGTTTTTTAAACTATCGCGGTTTTTTGACATTCGAACTAATGAAAACGGAGACGTATTCAAACGTGCTAAACTGACATTTGACATATCCAATTCATTTTCCCTACATCTTTAGCATGTCATATTGATCATTTCCACGGAAGTTTGCACCGAAATTTCACTTAAACATTTAAACACAAACGTTGGAATAGATCTCCAGGTACGTACCACGGCTTTTTGACAAAATTGAGCCCGGATATTTCGGCGATGTTACAACACTGCATTAATAAAAAAGTGGATTAATTGTTTGGAGTTTGATTTGTGATTTCTCTGTATCTGTTAGTGTTTAATATGCCATACGATTAAATAAATTAATAAACAATTAATTTCAGGCAACTTTGGGTGTTTGGGGCTCAATTTTAATGTAAAACCCGTTTTTATTAGTTACAAAATACATAATGTTTCTAAGAAAATATGTTTCACTTACCCAACTTGACTACACCTAAGTACCAACTTTCACATTTATTTCCTTAGTTATACCCACATAAATATGTAGGTAACTGAGAGGTAAGTAAGGTAAAACGTAAAAAACATGTGTTTCTCAAAGTTTACCTGTGATACCGGCGCCGACGCAATTACAACTGCGCGGTACATAATTGTTCTTTGATAAGATAAACCTGGGAATTTGCTTACGCGTAGTGATGTGAACACAAAATCATAATTTACCTACGTTATTCTCTTAAAAACTTACTTAATTAAAACAAAATTCATACAGATAATATGTATTGCCACAAGCAAATTACGTTTTTGTATTATTATATGCTCATGGCTTAATTTGTATGAATTTTGTTTTAATTAGGTATGTAAGGGTTTTTTTTTCAGGTAGTTAGCGGACACGTTTAGTTAGTAAACTACTGTAAAATAATTATGTTTCTCCATATGTATAAGTATTCATTCTGCCTCTACGGATATTTAAAGAAGGTAGGATGTTTTCAATTAGTATAATATTTTTAATGTATATTCACTAATAAGTAGGTACCTAATTACTTCGTCAATTCTGAATCGATTATAATATTTATTTGATGAAAGGGTCATTGGTATTTAGTTCTAATTTGATGATGCAAAAATACCTTTTATTATTAAATAAACAATAAATAACTTGGGCGTTTTTATTTTTTATAGTCCCTCATACTTTTTTTAAACTGGATTTTTATGTGAATCACAAGGTCACTTTTTTCTCCTACAAGAAATATATCACACATATATATATATATACAAATATGTATAGAGGATCGTAGATCACATGAAAAAAGTAAAAAGAAATAGACGACAGAACTTAAGAATTTTCTGTACTTTAATAATTAACACTGTTACATGTTTTTTGGTATGTACAACACTTCGTATCTTTAATCCTAAAGTGTCCTTAGGGGGTAAGGCACAGCGTCATCCGTTGCGTAGGTACCTACCGAAGGAGAGATAGTCTGATAAGTATGTTTTTAAGTCTATCATATCGATGTAATGTGTATCATAAATTATAGTTAGACTGTTCTCCTTTTTACCGAAAATGAAACGCGATTCGTCGACTTTTAGGATTTTTTAAATGTGTAAAATGATGGAAGAAATTATTTAAAAAATTAATGTGTTTGAAGTAGTCTATTTGATAGTTCTTTTAGGTAAGGTATTTTTGTTTTCAGTGTTTTTCTAGAATACACCATGACATATCGCCCTTTTCGGCGAAGACAGCCTTCCGATTGACCACTCGATCACGGTGCTTTGAGTGAAATAATGTAAGTAGGTAAGTTTACAGTCACTAACCAGGGAAATAACCGGTTTTTTGTACTAATAAGGTAATGATAAATTCGGGGATTTACTACCAAAAAAATATTTTTCAGTCCTCCGGCCGGTAAGCGCCACTTTACGCAATACTAAATTGCCGCCTGCCGTCTCCGTCGGACAGAAAAATAGTATACAAACCTCGGCCGGTAAATGGGAAAGCCTCGGATCACATGTTAGTCGACCTCGGCTTCGCCTCGGCCGACAATTACATGGCATCCGAGGCATTTCCCACTTAAACGGCCTTGGTATGTAATCTACTATTATTCTAAATCAGACAATTTTCAGCGAGGAAATATATGTTATGTGACATTAAGAGGACGCCGCCCGTCCAGTAGCACCCTCATTGGGGGATGGTGTTTACTAATAAACAATTCCACTTCTGTATTATCCACTATATTCTTATTTTCCTGGTAGTTCTACTAAATCCCCAACACAACGAAAAATACGAAAATAAATCTAAATCCCAACAAAAATACACATATTTTTGTATTAGCGCTAATGATTCTTGAATTTACATTACTGTACAAGTGCGAAAAGGAGGAAATTTGCAATGAGGCGATAAATTGAAACACGACCGATAAGAGTGTTTTTAATCGACACGAGTTGCAAATTCGCATGTGTATCCTACGACGTTTTACAGACATATGGCCGTTTGAATATTCGACGCAGGCACGTAAATTGCCCATTATCTCTAGGGCAGTAAAGTAGCACCATGTGTACCTACTGTAAATAAAAATGTAGAACACTTTCCTAAATATCTTAAAAACCTGCAATAACTTTAACGTATGAAAATGTGCTTGTACAGACATTTAAAGTGGTTAAAGGATTATTTACGCTCCACCTGGCCGAGCCGTGATCGATGTGTCAATTTATATGGAAAAAGTCACGTGTAACAAACGTCCCGAATGATACTTCACCAGCTGATAAGGTCAATGACCCTGAGTACTAGTTAGGCAAGTGGAAAAATTAAAAAAAAATGGAGATAGAGTTTCATTTTCCATTAGCTGTTCCATACAAAGTGTTTTTTTTTTCGAATTCCGTATTTTTTCCGCTTGCATTGTACTCAGTCATTGATTTTATCAGCTGTTGAAGTATGGTTCGGGACTTTTGTTACACCCTGTATAGAAATCAACACATCCGTCGCGGCCCGTCCCGTCCCGGCCCGGTCTACCGTGAGTCATCCTTTAGTCAGTTTGGTTCATCCCTAGCTACGTAGGTTTCACTATCAAGTACAGCTAGCATTTCGTCGTCTAATGTCTATTGTGTTGTGATTACTTGTGATGGCCAAGGACTTTACCTCATGACTGCGTGATATTAAATACATAGTACATAGTAACTATATTTAATTAAGCATTAACATTAACATACACTCTCCCTGCCGAGGTCATCTTAAGACTTAAGAGATTACACGGTTTACCAAAAAAGGAGAGACTTCCACCGTTAAACAGCTGTCAGACACCCAGATGTGCATAAAATAATTCCTATAGGTACGTAGTGAATACTTACCTGGGCCATTTTTTTCAAAGTTTTCCCACCCTTTTTTTATAACACTTACACTTAACGGCCTCCTAGTCCTAGCCTAGTTGGTAGTGACTCTGCCTACGAAGCAGGAGGTCCGGGTTCGAATCCTGGTCAGGGCATTTATTTGTGTGTTTATAACGAATATTTGTTCATGAGTTATGGATGTTTTCTATGTATTTAAGTATTTATATGTATCTATCTATTTATATGTAACGTGGGACTAGCTCGATTTGTGTAAGATTGTCCCATAATATTTATTTATTTCATTGACATTCCGCGCTAGCTTTCGTGAATCGATTTGTATTACACTGTGTAAAGCAAATTGAGATTGAAAGTTAGTTACATGGCAAGCGCTCATGCTTAC
This sequence comes from Lathronympha strigana, assembly GCA_949128165.1. Classification (NCBI taxonomy): domain Eukaryota; kingdom Metazoa; phylum Arthropoda; class Insecta; order Lepidoptera; family Tortricidae; genus Lathronympha; species Lathronympha strigana. Next base: position 5,312,251 of record OX421926.1, on the reverse strand, counting down.
TATTTCCGCTGTTAACTTTTAGTGTATCAAAACATTATCAACGAAACTACAAATATCAGTAGATATGGATAATGAATATTTAATTTTCATCATTATTATTATAAAAACACGCGAGAGATAAGATATAAGCTATCTTTGAGCTAAATCGTTGAAACGGCATTTTATCCTTGACGTAATTAAATTTATTTATTAGAATATTGATTATTATGGTAGACGCGTAAGGGTCAATGACCTTGAATGTCAAAGAATTCTTGTTAAATACATCATTGATATTTGCACGATACAACTAGAGTTCTAAGCTAAATTTGCATCGATTTCTTTGCATAATTTCATAGAAGTATGACTAGTAAAATAACACTTGCACAGTTGATTAAGAAGAACTAAAATTTCAAAACATACCTACATACCTACTTACTATACATCGCATTTTTTTTCCTTAAATTCGACACATTGCTTTGTAACAGGACAGGAGTCAGGAGCTGCCCTGATAAATCGCTTTTAGACGAAAACGGAAAAGAAATTGATTTTCTTTTCTCATACAAAATAAGTAAATTTTTCTCATTATCTATTGAGCTATATTCTTGGCCTAGTATAACAAAGCTGACATTTTGGACATTTTGGACATTTTGGACAGCACATGCCAAAATACAGCTTAGTAGGTTTAGCTGGTTCGGCTAATAAATGTATTTATTGAAAATCTCAAAAACTGTAATAGTTAGGACACTATTGTCTTAGGCCCACGTGCAACCCAGGGTTAGCCGCTAACCCGAAGTTAAGCTGTCAAATTCCATACAAAGAAACGCTTAACACCGGGTTATGCGGCTAAGTAATTAGCTCGAATTAATGACTCACACTAGAACGGGATGGAACGAAGCGGGACGGGACGATCTGTCTGTTTCTACATATAGAAAACGTCACGTGATATCCGAGGGCTCCAAGCTATCACGTGATTCTTTCTATCGAAATTGACGGATCGTCCCGTCCCGTTCTAGTGTGAGTCAATCCTTTATCCTGAAGAATCGCCGCTTATAGTTAACGGAAATAAAAAAAATATCATACTTATAGCGTTATTCATAAACGCACTTCAACAAAAGTTTAGCTAAATTATTGTTTGTCCCTATCTGTCACTTTGACAATCGCGTTTGTCAGAATGGGAGAAAACATAATTTAACTAAAGCTTCTGTTAACTTTTTTATGAATAAGGCGGTTATAATTTAAAGAAAAATGGAAACATTCCTCGCGTCGAACGGGATTGGATGGAACCCACTAACAAATGAAAGAAATTGTGGAAACATTCGCCGGAGTCGATAGCTCAATGAGGATTACCGCGAGTCGATTTTCCGCTAGGGGCGCTAGTGGAATGTGGGTACTGCGGGAACATTTCAAACGTCACTTTGGCAATTCTCTCATATTGACACAGGACCCACACATGCGTGGCGTCTCCTAGTGAGCGATAATACGGTGGTAGCTCCCAATGGGAGATCTGACCGCTGTTCAGAGAGGTCGTGGGTTCGAATCCCGCTCGACGCGGGGAATTGTTCTTTCAATTAAGTATAAAAAAGGGTGTTTAAACTCTCAACAGCTAATAAAGGTAAAGGTATATAGCGAACGTATAGAGATAGAGGCATGTGACAAGCGGAAGACCTACTTTTACTTTTCGTCATATCCTTAGATCCATTGGCCTCGTGTCTCTTGCATACAAATAGTAGTTTTACCTTACTTGGTTACGCTTAGGTACGCTAAAAGGAGTTTTATGATGTAAGCTTTAGAATCTATAATCGTGTTTTGTAACGTTGGGATTCCCCATTATCAATATTCAATATGTATATGGCGAGTTGTGATAGGTTTCTACTATAACTTGAAAGGAAAACGGAAGGAAAAAAGAGTTAGAGAGATGGCGATATTTTGACCTTTATATACAAAACCGCAGTCAGTGCGGACATCTTGATAATAACATAAGTACAATTTAAAAAAATAAGGCCATAGGTACCTACTGGGTGGGCGTCATAACACGAGCAAAAAATTTTATCGTAGGTAGTACTCTCCAAACTGAACACAGGGTGTTCAGCGACTTTTAAAAATAACTATTTTGATTTATAATACACTTTAAAGTTTAATTGAATACTTAAAAATATAGGTTATTTTGTCATTTTTGAACTATGACAAGAGACGTCAATTATTGAAGCGCTAAGCGCCTCGTGAAAGCCTCGGGTGACCAGGGGCCTTGCCATGACGTCTTACCGCGATTCAGTTTAGGTTCACTTTGGCTCAGTTGTATGGAAGCGACTCAGTTCAGGTCAACTGAATCGCGCTAAGACGTCAAGGTAAGGCCCCAGAGAGCTGGTTCCTATCTTGCCCAGCGAATTGGCATCGCTGTTCATCGGGGCCATGCCACCAGCCTTCGGGGCACCCTACCGTCGGGCGCCGATCTAGCTCCAATTTTTTATTTGTAAATGGTTGTATGTACATAGATATTTTTATATTTTTTTACTGTTAATTAAAATACTATTTAGTTTCTATGAAAAAGTGAAAACCTACAGAGTAAGTACTAGGTACATCATTTTAAAAAGTTGTTGAACTATATAGTCGTTAGGTTTGAGAAGTACAACCTACCATTTAATTTTTTGCTCCTGTTATGCTCGCATAAAAGCCGAAAGTCCTTTACAAAGGCATCGGCGTTAAGTCCTGAACTTTCTATCACTTATTTGGTCTAAAATAATTTTTATCGGATTTTCATTGGATCTAAGTTGATTATAAACTCTATGCGGAATACTTTAAGCATATTTTGAATTGGCAATTATTTGGCCTTTATAAATGCCTCTCGGCTTTCATGCGACTAAGATTATGTAATTAAAATATAATATGGCTAATATATATGTCATTTTATATAAAACCGGGTATTTCTTTGAATAATAAATAAGGAATCATTAAAATGTTATTACGTATACGCATAGGCAACAATAACAATAGAAACAGAACCAGTCAATTGAAAAAAAAACATAAAAACCTACTTCTTAAATCTTATCCTACTGATATTATAAATGCGAAAGTTTGTATGGATGTGTGTTACTCGTTCACGTAAAAACTACTGAATGGATTTTAATGAAACTTTACAATAATGTAGCTTAAATATCAGAATAAGACAGAAGAAAAAAATCACCCCCCACTTTGCGTGTAGGTAGGGCTGCCATCTCGGACATTGCCGAAACTGGGCAAAAAAGTTAAAAAACCCGGACATTTCATTAAAATCGCGGTCTCTCCCCGGAAACTAAAGAAATAAATTTTTAATTGAAAAATTTAGGTTTTGCTTAAAAAAAATAGGTTGACTAGGGATTGACCTGAACCCAAAAAAACCCGGACGGACGGCAGCCCTACGTGTAGGGGAGGTAACCTAAAAAAAATCCACTTTTTATTTGACCACTTTGTTGGCGTGATTGATACCACATTTCAGCACTCTAGCACTAACGGTCACTGAGCTTACCCGCGGCCCGAACAGACAGACGGACAGACATGGCGAAACTATAAGGGTTCCTAGTGACTACGGAACCCTAAAAATATAAAATGGGTGTATAGTCTGACAAGCAAACGTACGTAACAGTAGGATAGAGAGCATCATACTGTCTTTTTCTTACGCCTGTATTACCACCCCGAAAAAAGGGATGGATATAGATTTTTTGTCCTACTGTTACTGCGTTAATTTGCTTGTCAGACTACAATTTACATTTTTTACCATAAATATCATAACCACCTAAACTTACTTTAAAAATAAGCAACTTTTAACTAACGTCACATTCAAAATAACTATGTTTTATTTTCGTAAAAAGTTTATCGTCCCCTGTGATTAATAAAGAAACAATTGAAAACACTATGCGTCAGTATTTTATAAAATTTAAAAATATGTGTTTTTAATTTTGCGTTCGGAATCTTTTTCGCGCGAACGGCAGCGACCGTGCGGTTCACTGGAACGCGGGAAACTAAAGAACGAATGAATGATTCGAAGGATGGGTTGTTTTTTTCTATATTTAAACACCTCAATACTTCTAATTCAAATTAGTTATTGTAATTACTCTTATTAGTCAAGATATACGTCAACAGCTGTGTAAAGTATGTAAACAAATAATGGTTATGTGGCCGTAACGTATTAGTCACAATTAATAACATCCTAAATATTACTTAGTGTCAGATCTTACAATGCTTTTCACTTATATAATGTACTTAAGTATTCTATATTGAGCGATAATGCTTAAATACCTCATCACGCTTAGGATTCAATGTACACACACGTTCATAATTGCATGGGCAATTTATGAATGAATTCATTCATAAACTGCCCATGCAATTCTGAACGCGATAGAACGTTTCACCGGAAACATTTGTTGTACAACATAGTTAAGCCTTAATAAGTAGATATTTTTTGACCGAAAGGAACTAATTGAGACCTCCCAAAAGAAGTCTCAGGTTTGCGCGTTCACCGCGAAAAAACTTCCGTTTGTCGCGTCACCTCGTTTTGAGAGCACTCCCCTATCTGCCACAGCCGGTATTGGAATCCTTGGCGTTGACATCTCGAGTGAAGTCCAGTTCCGCGGCCACCTAGAGGGTAAGGCCAAATTGGCCTCGAAGAAGCTCGGTGTGCTCAGTAGATCGAGGCAGTATTTCACGCCGGCCCATCGCCTACAGCTTTATAAGGCGCAGGTTCGCCCGCATATGGAATACTACTCTCATCTTTGGGCAGGGGCACCTAAGTACCAGCTTCTTCCTCTAGACCGCATCCAACGGAGAGCAGCTCGAATTGTCAACTGCCAACGTATTTCTGATCGGCTTGATCCCTTGGCGCTGCGTAGAGATGTGGCCTCACTCTGCATTTTCTATCGCATGTATTATTATCGCATGTATTGTTGCTTTTATCTGTACGCTGTTTCGCTATCTGAAGGTTGTCTGGAAGAGATCGCTCTTTAGCGATAAGTCCGCCTGTTGTTGTTACTTACTATCTCATGTTCTTTTTTATTTGTTTTTTTTTACTATTGTATTTTGTAGTGCACAATAAAGAATGTTATTATTATTATTATTTGTGTCTCCTTTGCGGATCACGGGCCTGTATATCCCGGTCTTTTGGTAGGCTTGCGTGGGGATACAGATCCAACACGTAGAGGCCTTTTGGAGAATTTTGCTGTGTAGTACACCTGCTAGAACCCATTCACGGGTGCAACAATAGATACCCGTGAACCGGTCCCAGCAGGCGTTGGAGCTATTGTAAAGAAAGTGGAAAGAATACCAGGCTATGGCGTTGAGGTTTGGGTGGATCAGAAATGGACTATTGCAAAGAGTTCCGGTCACCTGCCATAACAATGTTTAAAACAAGTTATCGAGGCAGGCGGTGACTTGCCGCCGACTAGATGGGCCCCTGAAACTGCCGTCGCAAGGACGGCCAGGAGCAACATCGGTGTGAACGGCTCAGGGGTGTCGAGAGGTGTGCGCCGCTTTCTACCCAGTGGCTGTTGCCAGCCACTGTGCCCACTCGCGTCTTATGCATATTTCACTTCCACCCCTGGAGCATATCGTTCTAACGACTCCTCTCTGGACGGCCAATGAAGGCAAGCCAGAGCTGAGAGTCCTACGGGTCCCCTTGGGGTCCACTCCGACCGACGAAGACACGCCGGAGACGGAGACCCTGACCGACTCTCTGGAGCACTCGGGTCCGTGGGGTCGTTACTCCCCAACAGCTCGCCACAAGCTGCCCTGCGGGCTTATTATTATTATTATTATGGGGAGTGTTCCGAGGAATTGTTCGGATTAATCCCTGCCGCTTCTTTCCGCCATCGCCCTACGCGACAATATTTCCACTCTCACCATTTAGATGGTTGGCAGTCCTCAACTGTGCGCTTTTCCCGAAACTTCCTGCCTCGCACAGCTAAACTGTGGAACGTACTGTCGCCAGCGATGTTTCCGGACCGATACGACCTTCAAACCTTCAAGAAAAGAGCGTACTCCCACCTTAAAGGCCGGCAACGCACTTGCGACACCTCTAGTGTTGCGGGTGTCCATGGACGACGTTAATCGCTTACCATCAGGCGATTCGTTTGCTCGTTTGCCCACTATAGCATTAAAAAAAAAAACTAGTTCCTCGCCAAATAGTCAAATCGGTACTCGGCCCTTAGTTCAGTTCAGTTCGAAGGAGCAAAAACCATTAAAACGTTCATACAATTCGAACGATTGCGGATTTGTATCTCCATCTCTGTCACACTGTGTCAGAGTGACAAAGGGGTTTTTCCGTCAATGCCAATTTCCGATGTTCGTTGTAGGCCCGCTGTATAGACCTAAACCGGTTACTCATTCCCAGACGTCAAAATTCGCAATGAACTAAACGAATTAAAGCACCTAAAGACCTAAAATACCGAACGAGATGCGTTGACGGGAGCGCTCCCTTCAAAGACCGAGCGGGCACAGACTATATGTAACATATTATAAAAAAATCTTTGTGAAACTTTGGTTATAGGTAACATACGTAAAAAAAATACCAATGTTAGGTGAGTCGCTTAATCGTTCATTTATTGGTTCCTCTACCCTACGAAGTCCTGGGTTTGAAACCTGGTAAGGGTAATTTATTTGTTTATGACGGATATTTGTATGAGTTATGGACGTTTTCTATCAGATCAGATCATTCAGATCATTTCATTTATTTGCGATACAAGTATACAAAGCATCTATGTATATAAGTATGTATTTATTTATGTTAGTATGTATAGTACAAGCTTTGCTTAGTTGACCTGTGTAAGATTGTCCCAAAATATGTATTTAAGTGGGTATTTATATTGTATGATTGTATTATTGAAAAGTGGAGCCAAAAAGGTCACCTTCATGCCATAAGGTACCTACATCGGTCCAATGAAAGAGCCTTATAAATTGGTACTGAATTGTATAGATATGTCACACTTCAAATTACTTCGCTACGGTTGATGGGATTAACTCGTACCTTCATGGCATTATTATGTTAAGTGGAAAACGATAAAAGGCAGAATTTGTACGTAAACAGCTTATTTAATCGAACGACTAAGGGATGACTCACTCTAGAACGGGACGGGACGATCCGTCAGTCTCTATAGAAAACGTCACGTGATATCCAAGGGCTTAGTCTACTCATATAATTTCTAACTTTAACTGTTGAACTGTAAACACAAATCGTTTATCGAATGAAGTGCAAATTGTCAACTTCCTCCAATCAACGTAAACTCTATTGTCAATGGGAAGAACCGCTTCCGTCAAATTTACAAAACATTATTTGACACCAAAGTGTTCATTGTTATCATGAAAACTCTATCATGTTGCAGTTAACGTGCCATCACGGCTTCTCAGGTAACCTTGGTATCACTTGGCGACCCAATGTCAAGAATTAGCGTAGGCGCTAGTTTTTACGTAAGCGAACTGCCATCAGATCTTCGATCCGCAGAGGGGATTCTAGGTCTTAGTTCGGTGTCCTTGGGATTCTTTTTTTAAGATACACATTATCAACGCGAGCGCGATGCACTGCAAGTAATCTTAATAGAAGATACAGGTGTTTTATTTTTTTGTTATTTTTTTTAGTAAATTTTAAATATATTATGTGTTATATTCAGAATCGCGAGTTTTTTCAATCCTAGAAAGAGAAAAAAGTGTCCTAAGATTTTTTTAACATTTCGCCACCATTTTTTCATAAATTTAGTTTGGCGGTAGTAGCGCAATGAAAAGTTTGAAAAATGCATGGAAATTTCAGGACACCTTTGTTCTCCTACTAGGATTAGAAGAGCACGCGATTCTGAGTAGAAAACAGATAAAAAATTGCAATTTAGCAGAAATGGAATTTAGTAGGAATTAACAAAAAATAAAAACGCCCATCTTTTGATTGCGTTGACTTAGAGATTTGGTTTCTTCACAGCTTCAAGGGACCATGGTACGAGCACCAATGAGTATTTAGGAACTTATGTACGAAAGATCATTTGATATTTAACAAACACTTTTCGGTGAAAACATCATGAGCAAACCGATGTAATCCAGTAACGCCTAGTTTACCCTGGGTTGGAAGGTCAGTCGCAGTCGTGAAACTAGCGCCTACGCCAAATCCTGACGAAGAAGAAGATCGAGCGCCTGTGGTTATTTTTGAGCAACATCGACGAAACCATAATATTAGTCGGTGAACCAGATATTTTTGCTACCCGGCATATTTCACTGTTTTTAAAGTGAATAGGCTTTGTTCAGCTCCAAGCACAACGCTTGAAAAAAATATATAATGTAGTATTTGGTCTACATTTTGTTCCACTAAATTGTCGAAAAACATAATACATCAAGAGAAAAAAAAATAACCGTAAACCCTTTTTTCTACCTTAAATCTGTATCTACTCCCTTATTATGCGTCGTAAGTACAAGAAACTAAGACAAGCATTTTATATTTATGTTTACTTTAAACGCATCCACTGATTTTTGGATAGGTTTTGTACTTTTCGAGAAAAAAGCTATTACACGTATTTTTCCGAAAACGCCGGCTCGAGATGCCTGCGCGTGCGACGGGGGCCAGTCGTATAAGATGGCACTAGTAGTTTATAGGGTTGCGTCCTAGTACAAGCAGCTCTTCCTAGGTGACGACTTATGCTTATAACCGGTATTGTATAACCGGTGAGGACAGGAAGCGATAGGGGAAGAAAGCTCGAATCGCCGAGGTCATTGGGATAGGGGACGGCCTTAACTGGTGTTGGTTGCATTATTTTGTACCTTTTTTTTTTTTTTTTTTTTGACGGAGTGGTGAATGCTTTTCCGCACCGTCCCCCCGACCCCAGGTAAGGTCGTAGTGGGGGGGTGTGTGGGACTCGCCGCTCAGTTCTCCCTCTCAAGTCAGAGGGAAGCAGAGTCGGCCCTACCCACTAAACACCACTCCGGCGTTTCCCTCTTGGCCGTTAATGAGGGCACCGTGGGATCAATAATATTGCACCACGGTGCCCTCCGGCGGCCCCGGCTTTATGCCGGGGCACCCGCACAATGGGAGGGAGGTCAGAAACGCTTTGACCTCCCCCCCGACGACGTGGGGCCGTGCAATGCGGGACCCGATCCCGCTGGCCCCATTAAGGGTCTTGGCGAATGAAGGCCAGACGCCTTCGACCCCGCCGCCTGCGACGGAGCGGGAGAGCGTCAGCTGCATCCTCCCGCTCCCTTTCCGCTGCCTCCTTCTGCGACATAACCTCTTCGCAGAAGGAGGCCACCGCATTCCATTTCCTCTCGCTGCCTAGCATCGCTGTTATGACGCTGTGCAGCGAGAGATCTGCCAGCTCCGTATCATTCTGCATGACCGCCCTTTCCACGGCCCAGCGAACACACTCTGCCAGAGTGTGCTGGGCCGTGTCGTCCGCTTCCCAACACTCCCAGCACCGTGGCACCGGCTCTCTACCTATCCGGTGCAGGTAGTGCCCAAAACAACCGTGTCCGGACACTACCTGCGTCAGCCTAAACGTGAGGACCCCCTTACGCCGGTCCACCCACTCGTCTAGCGATGGGAGGATAGCCCCGATGGTTCTGACACCGTACTGGCTATCCTCCAGCGACTCCCTCCACTTTTGCCTGAGACACTCCTCAGCCGCGCGTGCTGCCCTCTCCCACTCCTCTGGGTCTGGTGGCTCCCCTCTCCTCCTCGCCTCGACCCGTCGCTGGTGTCTTTCTGCTAGCACTCTCGCGTCCAGCTCCCAGAGTGGGGTGCCGGCGAGGAGGCACACAGCCGCATGGGAGGTCGTTCTGTAGGCCCTCACCATGCGCTGGGCCACCACCCTCTGCGGCCGCCGGAGGATTGCAGTGGTGCGGGCATTCAGCCTCTCAGCCCATATTGGTGCTCCGTAAAGCGCCATGCTCCGCACCACACCCGTGTACAAGCGCCTACACGGGGCGTTCGGCCCTCCCACGTTGGGCATTAGCCGGCCCAGCGCCGAGGCAGCACCCACGAGACGGGGGGCTAGTCTCGTGAAGTGCTCCTCAAACGTCCACCTTCGGTCCAGGACGAGGCCCAGATATTTGATGTGGGCCTTGACTTGGACCCGCTCCCCTCCTATTCTCAAGGCAGTTCCCGCCCCCAACCTCCATCCCCTCCCCCCCCCGAGGACCATGGCCTCCGTCTTCGGTAGGGCGACCCGCAATCCCAGGAGGCCGATTCGGTGGACCGTGAGTTCGGTCGCCACCTCGGCTCTCCTGAGCACCTCCTCAAGCTCCCGCCCTCGCACGGCCACCAGTGTGTCGTCCGCGTAACACACGGTGACCATACGCGGGAGCTGCACCCCACGGATCACCCAGTCATACCCGAGGTTCCACAGGAGGGGACCCAACACAGATCCCTGTGGTACCCCGCACGCCATGGCCCTCTCATTCCTTTCCCCACCCTGTTCGTAGAGCACTACCCGCCCCGTCAGGTAGTGCTCCACTACCCTCCGTAAGTATAGGGGCACTCCATGGAAGCGGAGTGCCTCCCCGATCACTGTGTAGGGGAGGGAGCCAAACGCATTGGCGATGTCCAGGGAAACCACTACCACTCCCTCACCTCTTCCCTCCGCCTGGACCCCGAAGTTTCTTACGGCGCCCACCGCATCTATTGTCGATCTCCCTCTGCGGAACCCGAACTGGCTATTACTGAGGTTCGGGCCCGTCTCCGCTAGGTGCTGCTGGATGCGAGCCGACAGGATGCGCTCGAACAGTTTCCCTACTTCGTCCAGCAGCACAATAGGGCGGTAGCCAGAGGGAGAATCTGGTGGGCGCCCCTCCTTCCTCAGCAAGCACAAACGTCCCGCCTTCCAACAGGCCGGAAATCGCCCTTCCCCCAAACAGTCCTCCATGAGGGACCTGAGGCGGTTCCCGAGCCTCTTCAGTGCCAGGAAGAGGACCTTCCCTGGCACTCCGTCCGGGCCCGGCGCTTTCTTGGCACCCCTGAGCCGTGATATCGCCCCCGTCAATTCGTCGTCCGTAATGGGGGGATAGGCAATGGGGCCCTCCGGTTCCGCCATTGGGGGCGCCATTCTGGGTGGGACGAAGTCCGCAGCCTCTGGGAAGAGGCCCTCGACCACCCTTCGGAGGAGTTCTGGCTCCATCGACTCCATGGGTGTGGCACATTTCAGCTTATCGCGCACCATTTTGTATGGGCGCCCCCATGGGTCTCTGTTAAGGGTTGCCAGGAACTCCTCCCATCCCTCATCTCTCGCCTTTCCGATGGCCCCCTGGAGAATCGCCTTCTTATTGGCCCACTGGGTGTGCAGGAACTCTTCTTCCTCTGCGGTGTGCCTCCTCCTGCGACACCGTAGGTATGCCCGTCGGGCACCGTTACAGTCTGTGCGGAGGATTATTTTGTACCTATATATTGTCTGTAGTAATTAAGCCCTTATTAACTTAATCGAGTATAACATTAATACGAATTACTTAGCTCATTAAGAGCCCACACGCTCGAGCATAAGAGAGCGGGATAGATCTAATTGCAAGAGCACGCGAAATGAAAAGGAGATAATAGGACAAGTCATTATAAAATTTTATTGTATTACCAGATACATAGGATAAAAACTGGTTTGATTTCGAGGTATTTTCATCACACTTGCTCGAAAATGATGGTATCATGTGCAAGAATACTTAGACCTAATGAGCTGTATTATGCCTATGGACGTAATGTATTTTCATAGTACTTTTCAGCCCACCCCGTTCCCGGGGGCCCCGCGCCGCACGCCGCATTCAGTCGCCGCTGATCCCGTTGTATTGTGGACTGTGCTTCTAATAATTATTGTTTATTGGTCTGCCTAGTAAGTTTATTTATTTCCTCGCTAATGGGATGAAAAACGTTGTATGTTGTAATAAAACAATTTATTCCAAACAACTATTTCAGATATAACTAACAATATATATAAGTACCTACAGTACCGAAGTAACAAGCTACCTACCCTAAAATAGGAACTTGAGACATTGTATTTGTACTTAGGATGCTAGCGGCATTTCTTCATTGTATCGCAATTCTGATACTTTATTATTTCTATTATTTATTATTTAATATTCATAGATGTCATGTTTAGGTAATAGCTTTTTGGAACCTCTGAAAATATAGTGTGTGCTCTTGACTCAAACGACCCTACTGCTGTAAGAAAAATATAGTATAATTATTTCTGACTATGCATGGATGAGATGAGATGCTGGCTATACTACAATACAATGCAACAACTCTTTAAAATATTGCACCTTAAAACAACAAAAGCAGCACAAACTGGTATAGATTACATGTAAAAGGAGGTAAACAACAGGTGGTCTATACATCGCTAAAGACCGTTAACTTCCAGACAACCTTTGGGTAGCTACAATAGATCTAAAAGAATTTGACCCCCAAGTTATTTTTAATAGATGTAGCCCTGGCCTTTAAACGAGGTCTTTACAATCGAACTATAAAAATGTAAGGTTCAAACTCATACCTACTTATAAATTAAAATAGATGTCATATACTTACATAAGAAAAAAACCAACACCGACGGAGGCCAATCCAAGGATCGAACTCGGGTCTTCATACGCGGCTAACGCCATCCATAACCACTAAATTCGAATGCCGACGAATTTTTCGAGTATATACAATCTTTATAACAGGCAAGTCGCCCGTGGCCATTTTCTAAGTACAAGCGACGTTGCTTAGTATTTTGGTATTAGTACTTCCATTCGCCTAGGCGTTCCGGTATGGCGAGAGAGATGGCGCTGTAATCAATACGTCATACCTACTTAGATTTTTATCACTAAGTTTAAGGTAGAAAGCATTGAATAAGTTGTTGTCCGCTCCTGAATAGGAATTTAGGTAAACCTCGTCTATGCCGTTTTACATTTAAATAATCTCAAAATACCTTCGAGCAACACGGGCTTAATAACATAGAATACGAGTACATGTAGCAGCTTCGAAATATGTACATACCTACTTATTTGCATAGGTACGTATATTGTATCCAGAGATGTTAAAAATAGGTTTTGAAATGTATTTAAATAAAAAATGCAAATACTTTGATATTTTACCTATTTCAAATAAAAATACAAAATAGTTTCACAAAAAGGTATTTGAAATACAAAATGCAAAATAGGTATTTTTAAAATACTTTTATTCAAATAAAATACTTTTTTGACAATATAGTTACTTAAGATGTAGACAAATGTTCTTTGAGAAGTTTTTTAAGAAAAACTATTTATTTGAATACTGCTAAAAATGTATATGGTTTCATTATATTTCAAAGACCGAAGATGGAGCAATTTTAAATTTACCGAAATCGTCTAAAAAAATGGTAGCAAAGATTAGTCTTGAATTCATTATTACTTAAATGATTCTGTCTTTAATTTTTTTGGGTGTTATCTAACCGCCAACGTGTCACACTTCACAAATAGTCCACGGTTTAATTTTATTTTAATAAGTAGTTTTCGTGTTTTTACTCCGACATAGACAGTGTGCGCTGATTTGGCTGTTGTCAAGTCAACCCGTTAAGTTTAATTTTTTGTTAATCTTCGTCATTGACGTGTTCATTACCAGTAATACGAACCCTAGCGCATTTGATCGATCGATTAATTAATTTCCTTTCATCCTATTCTAGGATGAACATCCGGTAGAATTCCGTTTTATGTAAAAAATGGTAAAAAGCATTTTGTATTTTAAACTTTGAAAAAATACAAAATACGTGAACTTTTTAGTATTTGAAATAAAATACAAAATGGTTTCCGATAAAGGTATTTAAAATACAAAATAGAAAATAGGTATTTTGTATTTTGTATTTGCATTTGAAATGCTTTTATTTCAAATAGTTAACATCTCTGATTGTATCATACCGAAACATTTGACTGTCTACAATGTGGATTATTGGATTATCTATAAAGTGATAATTATCTATCTTGACACAACTTTATCATGTTTTATTACTATAATCCTTAGCAATATTCATATTAACGTAAAATAACCGGCCAGTGGTGTTAAGGTTGTAAAATGATGTGGTTGCTCTATTGTTTCGCGTTCCTAGCTTTAGCGCAGGCGCGCCATGAACAATATGAAGGGTAAGACATACCTTCCTTAAAAATAACTTAAGTACCTAGTTCGCGTTGAAATGACATAAAAAACAAACCTACCTAATGGGTAAGGTGTCGTTACATTGTAAAAGGTTCTTTGGAGACTTACACAAATGTAAGTAGATAAAGCTTAACTTTAGTCATGACACATGCCAAAACACTGCTTTGCGGTAGATGGCTTAGTAACCAATACCACTGGTTCAGCTAATACATTTAATTATGTAATATCTCTAAATAAATAAATAAAATAAAAATAAAAATCTTTTATTTCAGACACATGATCCATATCTTGTTAGTACCAAAACAAAAAAAAAACAAAAACAACGAAACACTTAAAAAAAACGAATGTTAGTATTTTAACAGAAACCAAAACAAAGAGACACTAGTGGTCCTGGCCTATTTGCCATATGTCAGTGTTGTCCTGACCTGCTCAATCCAATGCCACAGTATATGACACTGAAATCTATTAGCAATGACCTTCAGAATGCTGTTCCGACTTTTCCTGACGCGACCCAACAGCGACGTAATTTTTTTCCGCATTATCGCATGAAAGTCATCAGTGTGGGCCTTTGCGAACATTTCTGACGCGCTACACCATTTCGGGAGTCTCAGCAGCATTCTGAAAGCATTGTTGTATTGAACGCGCAGGGCGCTGTAAGCTCGTTTGGTATACCGAACCCACAGACCGCCAGAGACCGCTAAAACTGCATTAGTTAATACTAGTTTCTTAGAGAATTAATTAACTCGGGTTAATCTGAATAATTAAAGTAACGTTAATGAAAATAAAAGTTACGGAAAAAAACACGGTGTATGTTATTTTTTAATTTCAGACATCACCTCTACCACATATACGGCCCCGCTCCTGAGATCCAAACCCTCGACGCCAAACTAGACCTCCTGTCCACCAGGCCTAAGACAGAAGGCCAGCTCCAAGCCATGGTGCGCCTGTCTCCTGAAGTTAAAGACCAATGGCTGCAGCATTTTAAGGAAAAGCAGATCACGTATACGAAGCTGGTGGATAATCTAGCTATGTAAGTTATTAGGGTTGACTCACACTAAACGGGCCGGAACGGGGCGGGACGGGACAATCTGTCAGTTTCTATGGAAAACGTCATATGACATCAGAGGGCTCCGAGCTATCACGTGATTCTTTCTATAGAAATTTAAAGAGCATCCCGTCCCGCCGCGTCCCGTCCCGTCCTAGTGTGAGCCATCCTTAATTTTTCTTCTTCTCAGTCGTTCCCTCACAGCTGCATGAGGATCGTGCGTGACTCTTATTTTGCCAACAAGTTGTCGCCATCGGTTAGGTACGCTCAGTCGCTTAATAAAGGGCGGCGCTGACAATTAAATGTACCTGTTCAGATATCTGGTCTGACCAGCGTCGGGGACTTCGGTCGCGAGGTCTTTTACCCTCTACCTTTCTAGTCATCATCAGCCTCTCTAAATTGTCCGCACCCATACGGGCTACATGACCGAATACGTCGCAAGCAGATTGACGACAACCGTCACCGCTGTAAGTTATTATATTGGAGCCAAACTGGACTTCCTACCAAATAGACCTTGAGATGATCGGCGGCATCAACACTTGCTGCGCTTGCGATTGGCTCGGGTTTGATCCCTCATCACCGCTCTCTGATTACCTGGGACTCCTCTGACGCCAACCCACTTCAAATTTTTTAATTTGTAATGCTTTTACGCATTCCACGGCATTATGTATGTCCGAGTCTTCTAACAAGGAAGGGAGGAGAGGCTTACTAACTCCACACCGATGTTTCCCGCGCTGCCAGGTTTAACCTGCTTTGGGTCAGCGTGCGGACTATTGCGGACGTGACCCTCAGTGTCCAGTGGTGGTAGATGAGACTGATGTTGATCCTCGGGCACTCCGGAGGTATATAACGCCTTCACAAGATCCTTGTACGCCTGCCTATCTAAGCAACCTTCTAGGCTTCGCTCCAGCTCAGCCGTACAGCTAGTAGCTCGCTCTCCACCGCTCCGTCGCTACGTGGCGTCCACGGGCTTACTTTCCACCCTGAAGCCGGGTTTGAGGTGATAGTGGTTCTTTATATCAAATGCCCCGGAGAAACAGAGCTCGTAACGGTGAGCGCAGGTCTGGGCAATCGTCATACACTTGTGTGAATTTAACATTCTTCTTTTTCACAGAGCTTTTAGAAATGAGGACGCTCAAGTGCAGGAAGCCAAAACAGCTGCTGCAGCCAAAAGGACCGGGAGAACCATCGGATGGGAAACCTACTACAGACACCAGGAGGTATGTAATCTTTAATAGAAAATATAGTAGATTGTGTCGCAAGGGATCAAAATGGTATATTTCCGGCGAGGCGTACATTGAATCCCGAAGAAGCGATGAATTCTAAAATAGAAGTGTAATGAGAGATTCAAGCGATAACGCCCAAGATGAAAATAATTTGAAAACCGTGTGACCCATACTGCTTTTCACACCACCTATGAGGAAAATAAACTAAAATTCTAATAACAAAAACTGCATCCTACCAACACCACGATACCATTAGGTAGATAATGTTCGATCAGTACCTAAAGTGCCATTTTGAACCCTTCTAGCTTGAACAGAAAAAGAGGTGGTATGAAAAGTACCTATATTCAACTTGCAACGTGCAAGCAGCATTGCTGTTGCAGCATTGCGGCTGCCAATTTCCTTGATAAATTGAGTTGCTGACATTACATTACTGGTGCGATTAAATTTCATCATTCAAGACTCAAATTATCAAGGCATTTAATTGATTTAAGATTATCACCTTATCGGCTTTTTGTATTATAATATTCTAAACTAATCCGAATCCGAACTACCTATTTGATACACTATGGTAGGTATTATGTACAGTGAACAAATTGCAAGGGAACTCTATGCCACTTTAGGGCTATGTTATAGTGACACTAAAATCTGATTGTAAGAAATCTCTTACTGCTTATCATTTTGACATGGTTCTAGGGTGGCCTAGGGTTCCAATTGGTTGACTATACACGTACTTAGATGCTGACGTGTGTGGGAGCGAGTCAATGCATTGCGTGTATATTTGTGTGATATCTCATCAGTCTCAACACACACCTTCACACCGACGCAGCTAGCTGCCGGAACCGCTACGAAATTCTGTTTTGTCATCCGACTGTTCATCGTTTCGCAGCGGTCCCGCAGTTCGCTGCGTCAGTGTGAAAACAGCCTTTAAACCGTTTTTAACATCATCGTTAAAATTTGATTGTATAAAAATTTCACAGTTCTCTAAGGGATGACAGCAGCATTTGATCGTTCTTTAGGGGCTAAATAAACCTTGACTGTCAAAATTGTCCTACTCGACAGAAGCTATTTAAAACAAACTACCTGCCTAGGTTTCCTTAGGCGCGAGAACAGCGTGATGCAAACCGCATTAGAATTTTCATAGATCTCTGCTGATTAACATTAATAATTCCATTGAATGTGGTGGATACACCCGAGCCTTCACCTGCCTTTTATCCAACAGATCAACGACCACCTAGATGAACTCGCCTTACAATACCCCGACGTCCTCACCGTCGTCAACGGCAGCCTCAGCTATGAGGGACGCCAAATCAAGGTCGTCCGCATCTCCACCACTGGCTTCCAGGTAGGGATTGGAGATAACCAAAACCGGATTTTCAGTTTCGAGGCGATAACACTGTGTTCAAGATCGAGGTGGTCACACAGATTAAAGGGGTGCAATGAGTCAATGGTCAAGACAGCACATACCTTTCACTTTCTCCTTAGGCAGGAATCCGCACAAAGACGTAGGGCACTTTCGTCTAGATAGGTACGTATCCCGAATTCACAAGGATCGCGGCGGAACAGCACGCGCGGCTAGGTGCATGTCTTTTTATTGTCTGTCATAGGTGTCATAATTAAAAAGTGGGCTGCGCGGGCGGGGTGGGGAAAGCGGGGGGTTATGCTAAGGAGTCTACCTAAAAACTGGTTCGATTTCTTTCTATCGTAAATTTGCAATGTTTCTTCTAAATTTGCATCATCAGCAAGCATAAACATCATGAGAAATTTCACGGATACGAACGAAACTTTGTACATTTTGTTTACCTCCGTTGTATGAACGCCTCCTCGCGAAGTATTTCCTACACGGATATTGGACGTAATTTTGTTGATTCTGTTTGCTACTTCTTTTATTGAGAAAACACATTATTGTTAGCGCCACTTACGCCAACCAGAGTTAGCCAACTAAACCGAAAATTCCACAAAAAAACCCTCAACTCCGGGTCGTTTGACTGACCCTGGTTGGTGAGATACTTAATAAAACCAAATCGGTTTAGACACTATTAAAACCAAATCTAGTTGACGAGAGACGAGTAGTATTCCATTCAGAAGACGGCGAATAATCGCCGGTTTCACGGATACATAAAAATTCGGTTTTCGAGTTAACCGCTTTCACTCCCTACTTTCAGGACACAACCAAACCAGTCATCGTCATCGACGCCATGGTACACTCCAGGGAGTGGGTGACCACACCGGTGGCCTTGTATATTATCAATCAGTTGGTGGTGGATGCGGTCGATAGGCAGCTGGTGGAGGATATTGACTGGGTGATCATTCCCGTGGCTAATCCTGATGGTTATGAGTATACGCATGAAACGGTGAGTTTAGTTTTCCAAGCTTGGTTAATAGTTAGTTTCTTTGTACGGTCAGCTGCAGAGATAACGGACCATCCATCCCCAATATCCCTATGCATACAAATTAGCTAAATAAACGCTAATGAAAGAAAAGAAAGAACGAAATTATTTATTTGGCTTAAAAACATTTAGGTACATAGTTAAAAATAAACAAGAGTTACAGCTAAATATAAACCAAAAGGGATGCCACTCAGCATGAGCCGTGACCCGACACATCTAGGTGTACCACGATACTGGTGTTCAAATTACGGCTAAACTTGAGCCTGTTCTTCGCGGCAAGCCCCCATTACTGAAGGTCAAACCCTTCTTCGCGACGTGTCCCTCATTACTGAGGGTCGTGTAGCCCATCGGCATCCCGCCATCTGTGCGTGTCTTTGGCATCGTGAAGTGCGAAGTGAGCTTGAGCTGCGTGGAAAAATGATCACACTATCTAGATAAGAAAAGGATCTCATCTACCGTAGCGGTAGCGCGCCTGGTAGTTATCAACGTGTCCCTTGCAAGTTGTAGGTCTTCTGATCGAGCGAGTGGTGATCAAGAACTTGTGAAGAAACTAACTATTAACCAAGCTTGGTTAATAGTTAGTTTCTTTGTACGGTCAGCTGCAGAGATAACGGACCATCCATCCCCAATATCCCTATGCATACAAATTAGCTAAATAAACGCTAATGAAAGAAAAGAAAGAACGAAATTATTTATTTGGCTTAAAAACATTTAGGTACATAGTTAAAAATAAACAAGAGTTACAGCTAAATATAAACCAAAAGGGATGCCACTCAGCATGAGCCGTGACCCGACACATCTAGGTGTACCACGATACTGGTGTTCAGGGCACCCAACGAAAACCTCTTTAGTAAAGCTATGTCCATACCATTTTCCTGCATTCAATTTTTATCGCTCAACCAATCTGTATTGTTGGAAACAAATGATTTGTATTTGTGCAGGACCGTCTTTGGCGCAAGACCCGCTCCCGCAACCACACCGGCTCAGACGCATGCCCCGGCATCGACGGGAACCGTAACTTCGACCACTACTGGGGCACCGTCGCCGCCAACGCGGAGCCCTGCTCCATCATCTACGAGGGGCCGGCGCCCTTCTCCGAATCAGAGATCCGGCTGATAAGGGACACGGTGCAGGAGAACATTAATAGGACGGCGATGTATATCTCGCTGCATAGTTATGGGAACATGTTCTTGTTCGCTTGGGGCAATAATGGTAAGAACTGGAAAATATGTGTTTATTAGATTTTGCGCGAGTTCTTTTTAACAGTAAACAGGAGGACCCATTTTTTTGTGTGCATCACACATACTTACGTATATATGTGAAAATTAAATTCTAATTCTACCGGGGTGTTACCTTCAAAAACCTACTCGTACTATGTAGAAATAGACGCAACTATATAGTTGTGTTGAAAAATGGTTCTCACAATGAATTGTCTCCCTTTCAGCCAGTCATCCAGAGAACGGCGATGACCTTCAACATATGGGCGACACGATGGCATCCACCATAGACGCGCTCGCATTGGACAAGGCTACACCTTATGTTGTCGGCAACGCAGCTCAGGTAGGATATTCAATCGCTTACATTTTGTTTTACAGAAGACTGGTAACACTCAAGCGACTCGATGACAACAGCCCTAGACGCGCATTGGACAAGACTGGTCCTTATGTGGTCGCCATCGCTGCTTAGGTATTTGTTCGCCACCCGCTACCACATTTTGACCTTCAACACAATGGCGACTCGATAGTCACTGCTCGCATAGACGAGCACGCTTTAGACAAAGCTGATCCTTACGTTATCGTGAACGCTGCTCAAGTTCTTGATCACCACTCGCTCGATCAGAAGACCTACAACTTGCAAGGGACACGTTGATAACTACCAGGCGCGCTACCGCTACGGTAGATGAGATCCTTTTCTTATCTAGATAGTGTGATCATTTTTCCACGCAGCTCAAGCTCACTTCGCACTTCACGATGCCAAAGACACGCACAGATGGCGGGATGCCGATGGGCTACACGACCCTCAGTAATGAGGGACACGTCGCGAAGAAGGGTTTGACCTTCAGTAATGGGGGCTTGCCGCGAAGAACAGGCTCAAGTTTAGCCGTAATTTTTTCCTTAAATTTGAAAGTCAGTATCAGTTATTCGTACAATAGTTTGTCATGTGACGTCCACAGAGTACCACCGCAAATCGTCTTATAAAGGATTTCTATAGTAGTGGTTGGTGACGTCTAAGCTTAAATATTAATGCGATCTTAACACCTCTTGATGTTGTAGGTCCTATACTTCACGACTGGCACGTCCCGTGACTGGACACGTGCTGTCGGCGTCCCCCTGACTTACACCCTAGAGCTCCCCGGCTACGAGTACATGTTCGAAGTGCCCCCAAGCTATGTGGCGCAGGTTGTCACGGAGACCTGGGCCGGGATCGCGGCGGGAGCACATTTAGTACGCTCTGCTGGATTTGCTGTGCTTGTGAGATTGGAAGTGTTGCTAGTCACTGTAGGACTAGTTTTGTTTAACTCAAAAATGATGTAACTTTTCACTGTTTTACGCTTCTTGTTCAAAATACTCCAATAGCTCAAAAAAGCTGTTTTTACCTGATTGCGCAAAACAAATAAGGGTAATGGCGTTTAACTGTCTATTTATATGTGTTTGTACCCTTATGGCACTCCAGAGATCAAAAGCGTGGTCCAATTTTGATGATTCTTACGTCAATCGATGCGCTTTTTCGTGAAAATGTCATTGTCTATTGAAGATATTTATGGAAAATATATGTGATTCAATCCATTTTAAAGCTTTTAATTTTTATACATTAGCCTCTAACATTTAAAGAGTTTTGATTCGGGTTAGGTACCTACTCTGGACTCCGCTTGGTTTACCAATCTCATTTCTCCAATATACAGACTTGAATATCATCAGTAGGTATCATCACAATAAAAACAAAACATCCACAAAATCCTGCCGGTTGTGACCGATAATTAGGCCGCTCAATAATTAGGGTCCCCAGCCCCGTAATTACGCCAATCTCGCGGTCGGTCAACCCGAGTTGTGGGAATTGTCTCATGGGACTTGCCGATCTTGTTTTTGGCACTAATTTCAAAATAGCAGCGGAATATTCGCACGCAATCCTTATTTAAGTTGAAACAGCTGGGCGACCGAGCGAACCTCGGAAAACTCTTTTCGATAAAAACAAGTTAGAGCAACGGATCTTCCGACGCGTTGAAAGAGAGACGACAGAGCGAGATCTTACTGTACAGTACAATACAATCTAACTAACTAAACTAAACTAAACTACGACACTAACTCATAGAAAATATACAACTACAGTAACAAATATTGCACACTTCGATCTATTTTGTGTACGGACTAGTCACAACACAGACCCGCGTAATCGCGTATGCCTATTTGGGCCTGTACTTCGGCAGTGGGGAAACGAAACGTATGCCGACTCCCCTCCTTGCGGTGCTTGAAGGCTAGATATTGTTTTAGCTCTTAAAAATCGAAGCCGTTAGACACGTTTCCAAGATTAAAAGGGGAGATTATGCATGTCACACGACAAAAACTCAACGCTCGAATTTCTTTATATGTATAACTTTATTCATAGTATCTTTGACATGGAAATAGTAACTAATACTAGAACGGCACGGGCCGAGATGATACTGTATTCATTTCTATAGAAAGCGTCACTTGAGCTCTGAGATCGCATGACGCTTTCTATAGAAACATTCCGACTTCCAGTCGGGGCTCTATTGCACGACACATTGCACACTGTGACTATGCGCTGACACTTGGCACAGTTGATCTTTAGATGGTCCTGAGTGGATTGGAGACCGGGAGCCATCGAGAGCCAACTGTCATTGGGGGGAAAAGTTTGATCCGTCGCGTTTAGATTCGGCCATATAATATATCATTATCGGACAAATTAAAGACGAGGAATTAAAACTTCTTGTGTCAGTGCATAGTCGCAAAGTGCAAGGTTCCCATACAACATTGTGCAATAAACCTCCAACTAATGTGTCGGCGCGCAGCTTATACTTTTTTCTCAAACATGATCGGTAATGTATGCATTTATGTCACGAAATGAAGACATGAAGTTTTTTGTTTACGGCTCCCCCGATTTACTTCTTAGCCGGCGGCCGTGAAGTAATGTATGGCGTAAGTATGAACGAAACATTATTGTCCGCTGCTCTAACTTTTTTAATTTGCGTACTAACACTAAACTGACAAAGGAAAAATTACATACAGCCAACGATCACAAGATACTTGCGACATTAAAAAAAAACAAATTTTATGGTTCTATGTATATTTATGTACGGTTAAACATGGTGCTCGAATAGCTCATTCAAATGGCATCTTTAAAAAATAAATAGGTGGCAAATAGGAAGGATTATGATTCTTATAAAATATTTGTACCGAGAGATAATTGGGAAATGTTTATGAGTGATGATTTTTGGCCGTTGGGAGTTAGCTATCGCCGTTTTATCGACTTTAGAAAGCGTGAAAAATTGGACGGTTTGACCTAATAAATTACAACATGAATTACAACATGAATTGCAACTTAATTAGTTTTAACTGCAAAAGTGTAACCCGTTCTGTGGAATGTATTCGAAACCTGTGTCGCTCGGCCGACATTGTTGCACTACAGGAGACCTGGCTGCTGCCCCACGACATGGCGTTCCTGGGGACTATCGACGGCAGCTTTGCCTTCACGGGCACCTCTGCTGTCGATACTTCGGCGGGGGTCCTGCGCGGGAGACCATACGGTGGGGTCGCAATACTGTGGCGTAAGTCTATCTTTTCTAACGTAACGATAGTGAAGTGTAGCAGTGTACGTCTAGTTGCAATAAAAATTGAAGTCAGTGATCGGGATTTCCTGGTTTTTTCTGTTTATATGCCTACTGACTCAAGTGAAAATTTAGTGGAATTTACGGAATGTCTCAGTGAAATATCAGCTATAATTGAAAACCATAATGCAGAGTCGGTTTTTATACTAGGGGACCTAAACGCACACCCCGGTGAGCTATTTGCAAAAGAACTTTTATCTTTCTGTGATGAACAGCTGTGGACTTGTATTGATTTAGAAATTATGCCTACTGATAGCTATACATTCGTGAGTGATGCTCACGGGTGTCGCCGTTGGCTCGACCACTGTTTAGTTACAGGTTCGGCGCGACCCTCGATACAATCCTGCTCAGTGTTATATAATACTTACTGGTCTGACCATTATCCTCTAAGTATAAAATGTAATTTTAACATTTTGAAACCTAAAGTTTTGGTTAGTTGTCAGTCAATAAATAAGATTGTATGGGGGGAACGTGATATATCGCAAATTGACAATTATCATTCAATTTGTCATGAAAAATTTCGAGAATTTGTGTTACCTATAGAATTTAGTAAATGCAGCGATAAAATGTGTTGTGATAAAAACCACATGAAATTGCTAGACACAATGTATGACGATATTATTTCTACGCTGTCCAGAGCTGCCGAGTGCTGTAATAACGCAAAAGTAAATATAAACCGCAAAGGTAAACATGTCACTGGGTGGAATAAGTACGTGCGCAGCGCTCACGAGAAGGCTCGACAGTATTTTGGAAATTGGCTAGTACATGGTAAGCCGAACTCAGGCCACGTGTACAATGAGATGCGTGAATCTAGGCGTTTATTTAAATCAAAATTAAAATGGTGCCAGGATAATCAAGAACGTATAAAAATGGACATTATAACTGAACAACACACTAATAAAAACTTTCGTCAATTTTGGAAAACCACTAACAAATTAAACCCTAAGTCGAGCCTTCCCGTGAGTGTGGCGGGAGTTTGTGATACCGTAGGCATAGCAAATGTGTTCCGATCTCAATTTGGTGTCAAATCACCGCTGGGGCCAGCGGCGCCGTGGGTGCCTGATGCTGAGTTTGTCACTGGCGGTCGTAATGTAATCTTTACCGCAGAGGAAGTTAGCTCGGTCATAAAGGGCATGGTGCGAGGCAAGTCGCCGGGCCATGACAGCCTTAGCATTGAGCACCTGCAGCACGCTGGAGTTCATCTTCCCGGGGTTTTATCCGTGTTTTTTACTTTGTGTCTGGGTCACTCTTATCTACCTGGGAACTTGATGCGTACTATTGTCGTTCCGATAGTTAAAAATAAAACTGGTGACTCTTCTGATGTTAATAACTATAGACCGATCTCTCTAGCCACGGTCATTGCTAAGGTGCTTGACAGTCTCCTTGGTAAGCATTTGGATAAGCACATTAAACTCAACGACGCGCAGTTTGGTTTTAGACCAAATCTTTCTTGCGAAAGTGCTGTCTTGTGCCTCAAGGAGACTGTGAAATACTACACCAGTAGGAAAACACCAGTGTACGCTATTTTCCTTGACTTGTCAAAAGCGTTTGACCTTGTTGCTTACGATGTACTATGGAAGAAGTTAAAGACTGAGACAAGCGTACCTGGAGAAGTTATATCTTTGTTAATGCATTGGTATAGGAATCAGAAAAATTCTGTTAGATGGGCAGGCTCTTTCTCCGACGAATACAGGTTGGAGTGCGGGGTGAGGCAGGGGGGCTTGACGTCTCCCACGCTCTTCAACCTTTACGTTGATAAGCTGATCGAGGAGCTCAGCAGCACCGGTATCGGCTGCCATATTAATGGAGTCTGTGTAAATAATATTAGTTACGCAGACGATATGGTGCTGCTGAGCCCCTCGAGTGGCGCACTTAAGAAACTGCTCAGAATTTGTGAGACCTATGCGGTGGCTAACGGACTCAGATACAATGCTCAGAAGAGCGAGTTTATGATGTTCAAACCAGACAACATTCGATATACTGACGCTCCAGATTTTGAACTCGATGGCATAAAACTACAAAAGGTAGACAAGTTCAAGTATTTGGGTCACTGGGTCACCGCAGATCTAAAAGACAATATGGACATTGAGCGGGAGCGCAGGGCGCTGTCTGTCCGATGCAATATGTTGGCCCGTAGGTTTGCTAAATGTACTGAGCCAGTAAAAATTACTTTATTTAAAGCATACTGCCAGTCTTTCTATACATGCAGCCTATGGGCTAACTATACGCAGAGGGCATACAGCGACCTGCGAGTGCAATATAACAACGCATACAGGGCGTTGTTGCGGCTGCCGCGCTATTGCAGCGCCTCTGCGATGTTCGCAGAGTCGAGCACGGCGGGATTCGCCGCCATAATGCGCGCGCGCTGCGCTTCCATGCTGCAGCGCACGCGCGACAGCCGCAACACGCTCCTGCGCGCTGTTATTGATCGCTGGGATTCGCCAGCGTTAAAGAGGTGGATAGGGCTTCATGCCCTTAATAATAGTCTTAAAATATAGTCTATTTCTTTAATTTAACTTATTACTTTAACTCTAGTTCTTAAGTATGTTACTAACTAAATATGGATCTTGGTCTGAAATAAAGATATTTTATTTTATTTATTTATTATTAAATCACACAATTTTTGCCTTATTAACTATTTACCTAGTAGTTATTTTAATTTTAATATTTCCTCATAATGTTTGAGAAAAGCACTATACAAGCCTCGGCCGGAAGAGAGATTGCAGGACTTGTTTAATCCGGCCTCCTCTACGACTTGGCCGTCTACCACAAACTCGTCCTCCAATCCCTTACTTCACGACCTCTGCAGTAATGTACTATTATCTAAGGCGTGCTTCGTGTACGTGCGCGTGCGGAGCCCCCGGGTTCAGTAGACGCCGATGTTGGCGAGCGCGTGCGTGAGGATGATCTGGTGCGTGTCGCGGAACACGGTGCGCACGTTGTCGGTGTCGGTGGCGGTGGTGTAGTGGAAGTAGCACTCGCGCGCGCGGCTCGCGGCGCCCACCACGAACCGCGAGGCGGACGGCGCGGCCGCGCGCCGCCGCTGCTTTTGCGTTACGTCCTGAAATAACTTGTCTTTTAAATATCTATAGTACATTGTTGGAGAAGCTAAGACAGGGGAGGCTCTTTAAGAGTCCACATATGCGAGCAAAAGCGAGCGGGAGAGACCTAATTGCAAGATCACGCGAAACATGAAAAGGCGATAGTAGGCGGGCGCGTCAAAATACACTGCATAATCATATAATTGCTGTTTACACGTAAACTACAATTTCTGTAGATAAAAGCTTTTACCAGATTTAAGAACTAGTTATTACTTAACTATTTAACTAAGAATCATGTTTATAAATTCAAGGGTTTCGACGTTCTAACCAAAAACATGTAAAAAAAGACCTATGTTTGAAAAATAAAAGTATCGAGGCTTTTGTTAAAAATCATGTTTTCACGTTTACCAGTTTGAAGGAAATATGTTGAAGTTTTATGTGTATGAATATCAGATACCTAGTTGTTATCAATATTGAGATCTAGACGTCTGAATGGCAACAATTTGGCCACTGTGGCCTCTTAAGATACGAGCTCCTTCGACCGAGGCATTACACAGTGCTTTTCACAATTAATGGAAAAAAAAAACACAATATCTAGAAGTGTTTTTCGAGTTCGATTTCCCCGCCCTGATTCAGACCTACTGCCACATTTTCCAGCAGTAGCGTGAACGAAATATTTTTTGGAGCCCAAAATTGATGTTTGTTTGTATCGCTAGTCAGCTCTGTCAGTAGAAAATCGTGCGAAATTCAAATTGTCTACGGGAGTCGGCCCTGACCTATACAAATTTCTAATTTCGCGCGACTTTCTTTTGATAGAGCTGGTCGGCTCGTACACGTTGCCGGAGCTCCGATATTTGTGGTAAGTACTTTGGAAAGTGAGGGTCGATGCCCCCTGTCTATATAACTACATCCTTACTTTTTTTTATATTATTGATTATGAAACAAACAGTCTTACAAAAATATTTTCACAAATTATTTTTTTATTTCTAGACCTATAGTTTCCAGAATTTTCACATTTCCTTAATTAAAACTAACACGATTTTGCACGACAAGTAAGTACATATTTTACTTGACTCTATGTTTTAAACACCTTTTTTAATGAAGTTACAGTACAGTTAAATATATCTATATCTCTTAATTTCATATTTTCATTATAAATTGCACATGCACGTTTGATAAACATATTTTTCGAATAATTTGTCCTACTACGAGGGATGGAGAATAGATGTTTATGCTTAAGACGGCGTCGGCGTTCTCTGGTACTTGGAGCTCTAATGTCAATAATTTTGAGTAGGTTAGGGGCATCGACATACCTTGAACAAGACCTACGGATTTTTAAAAGAAAATTAAAGATATATTTATTGGATACCCTCGAATAGTTGTAATAGTTTAAAAAATAGATTGTATATATTGTTGTACTTATAAAATTAAGTATATCTACTGTATAAATTCCTCCTGCAGTCAAACTGTTTAAACAGTTTTGCAGGGCTTCTGTCTGTACCGTAATTTTGTTGTAAGTTTAATAATTAAATAAATAATAAAAAAATAAAAATTTATTATTTTATACAATAGAGCGGAGTCAACACAATCTCTACGGCATTCAAGAGATTGCATCTTGTGGCGATTTAAAGATTCTATATAGTCCTTGTATTCAAAACCACATTTGAAATCAAGAGATTCAACGAATTTCTTTTGTAATGTTTCCATTCTATTAATATGAACGTTATAAAACGGTTTCCAAACTGCACACGCGAACTCAACGCGACTACGTACATAACTATTATAAAGGATTTTGACTTACTTACAACAAACAACTGATGTAAGTATGAACACAACTCGTATAACGTACTCGTACTCGTATAACGTACTCGTATAACATTCGTACTCACAACAAACATCTGTCGTATGAACTCTCTAGTCCGCTCGTACTCGTCGCCAGGGCTCCGGTAATCGTTGTACTCCGGAAAGTGGGGGGCGATACTAGTTCCCCGTTCCACCTTGCGTCGGAGCAGGTCTTGCTTATTTAGAAACACTATCAGACCCGCTTCCAGTAGGAATCTGCAATAACGTTCACTTAAATATGCCTATATATTTTAAATTTTCTTGAACATGCCTATGAGATCATTAGTTTGCTCGATGTTTTATTTAACTCACTATGCGACTTCGACATTTTTGTTATGTACATAATATAAAATACACTCTAACATTTATTTTTTACGGTGCATTTTTTAACAATAACATCTTAACTTAACATATATATCAATTAACTTTGTGAATGGAGATTGTCGTTTCATGGATGGAGGCCCGTACCGTACCCTAACGAAAATCGTTGTCTTCTTCTTGTTCTTAGAGAACGGCCATCAAATTAACATAAGTACCTGCTCTGCCAGACATCTTCGAACAGCGCCAGGGCCTCCTTCAGCCGGTTGGTGGCGCAGTCCTCGCGCAGCGTCTGGTCGAAGTCACTGCATGCCACCATGAACCAGATGGCATGGATGCCTTCGAACACCTGCAGTACATTATAGCTATTTTTGCAACAAGTGCGGAAATCATCTTTACGTACACGTTCCATACAATGTTTTACTATGCGAGTAAATTAAGTCATTATTTGCGGTAGCGTAGCACAGTCCACAGTACAGTCAACCAATTGGAACCCTAGGCCACTGTATGACTATGTCATAGTGACGCTACTAATCAGATTGCAAGAAATCTCTTACTTCTTATCATTTTGACACGATTCTAGAGTGGCCCAGGGTTCCATTTGGTTGATTGTCAACCGGGGTAAGCGGCGACTGAGCGCAGCATCCGATGCGGATGTATTTATTGAAATCAAACCTTTTAGAACGGATTAATCGTGTTTATTAACACCATGACCCTTCGTTTTGAGCCCTTTACAGCACTCGTTTTCACAGGGCTAAAATGATGAATGAGAAAATGCGAATTCTCCCCGTCAATCATCATCATAATCATAACATGGTTTTAACGCGATTAATCCGTTCTTAACACGTTCGCGGACGCGGATTGCATAGCATCCGTTTTTGTACTTCATCTGGTGACGCGCCTGCTATTGAATCCGTTATTTGGTTTAGATTTCTGCGTCAGTATGCTTACCAATCCGCTTGGCCACAGTATAATATTATTAACCAACATTTCCTCTACCATTCACTAAAATCACAGAATGCATACTGTTATATTTCATAGTTTATGACAGTTAAAAATTATCCTGTGACATCTCAAATTGTGCCCCCCTTTCTGTGACGCGTATGCTATAGCATTCGTCTTTGTATGGAAGACTCCTTAGTAACCCTGCGCGTGCGTCTGGGAGTGGGCGCGTAAAATGTGGCCAAATTTCGCACGCACACGCTATTTTACGGATTGTTTGTAACATCGTTAGTAATGTTTTTTTTACAGTTTATGTATGTTTTTGGTTGTGGTTTTATAAACAAATCTCTTTACTGAATGTTTTTTGTAGTGCAACTTGATTCTGACTACTGTAAATAAAGAAAAGTGAGGCATGTTTATACTTACTATTCAACTAATTATTTTAGTACTTAGTAATTATTTTGGTCATATAATCGTGAATATTGTGCCTATTCGTAGTCGATGCTGAGCGCTAACATTATGGTAAGCATGTGGCATGTATTTTGTTTGTGTAGGGCCGCAGTTTACATGATTAAATTCAAAGTTCGGATACTTCCTATGTGCTGGTTGGTGAAGAAGGCCCTAACCGTTAAATCCTATAAGTATTAGATGAAATATTACTTCTACTTTACTTTATGGCAAAGAATTTATCATAGTTGTTGACGTAGCAGCTCACCCGAGTAAACGGTATGACAGACATGCCAACATAGTCGAATGCTGTAACATGCGGTGTCATATAAGATCATAATTTGAGTAGGTATTTTATATCAAACATGCATAAGCATCCGAATTGTATATCATTTGGTGTCACATAGTGTAAAAGAAATGGTTTCATAATGACGGGACTTGCATTGCATTCGACTTGTATAGAATTTCGCGTCACATAAGAATCCTGATTTTAGCTTTGTTGTGACAGGTATGCAATAGCAGTCGTAAAATTCCCATACAAAATTAAGGTGTCCCAGAGGTGTGACCAAGCGTCCGCGAACGTGTTAAGTGTTTAATTTGGGTCTCTCTCGACATCCCTAATATCGTTTGTCCTAAAATCACTTGCACTAACTAGTTAATTTGTCCTAATGATCATTATCCCTAACGATCATTTGTCCTAACGATTATACACCATAATCGAATTATTGCTCAAAAACATCTTCACACACTCACTGTTAGAAAAGTCGGTTAGGTTAGGTTGGAACCGTGACGTTACACAGAGTGGAATCGCTGCTCGAAAACTATGCTAGGGAAAACACTATTAGTACATATGAGTTCAAGGCAACTAGGGAAAGCAAAAATAGGATATAAAATTTTAAGGATTCCAAAATAGATAATTTACAAAAATCGCGGGAACAGAAGACAATATAAAAAGGTATGTATTCAGATAATTATATGGGGACAATCTTAACGAGATCGATTTAAATCCAAACTAAGCAACACTTGCAGTTGTAAAAATTCTTTCAGAGGTATTGAGGTGAAAAAAATATACCTGAATCCATTTCTTTCTTTCGCCTCTCTGTCCTCCGACGTCAAACATCCAGAATTCTTGTATACCGCCATGCATTGATTTAGGGACCTAAAAAAAAATTACAAGTTAATCCTTGGTCTGTCCTTGAACAGAAAAGTGCCACTTTGACCCCTCCAAGCAGGGAAGAAAAGTGCCACTTTGATTCCTCCTAGCTTGAACAGAAAAACTATATTGCCCACAGGAGAGACAATTTAAGTACTCAACTGAACTGTAGAGTTTTCTTTCCTGTACTGTAGACAATAGTTAACAGCATTTTTTTCATCATTACTACATGCCCACTTTTCCAACTATTCAAACTAATACTAATATTTCTGAAAGCTCACCTTGACTTTGAATTCAATTTTCTGTATTCCCGTGGTTTTTTGACGACACCGGAGTATGTCGGCGTCCGGTGGCGTGTAGCCACTCTTCTCTATTAGATCTATTCTGTCCAGAAAACTGCAAGAATATTACAAAAAATCATAATGGATCTTATTCCTAAGACCTGGGAGCGATTTTTGAATCTCGAATTTGTGAAATAAAACTATCTATTTATTCAGAAAGCGGTGAATAGGTGGGACAAACACACGACGATGTTAAAGACTTTCCTGTGGACTACTAGAAAATTAAGGGCTATAATTTTTTTTAAATTGCAACGGTTAACACTCACGTATTTTTCCGACTGCGCAACGCAAAGAAGGGTAATGTGTTTAACAGTTTATATTGTATGTATGTTTGTTCCTTTGTGGCAGACTAGAGATCACCGATGAGAAACTAAATACTAAATAAACTACGTACTAAATTACGTGAGTGACCCGTTTTAAATATTATTTAATATGTTCGAGTCTCACGAGAGTTTTATAGTTAAAATCACCGATGAGAGTGGAGTGGACCGATCTTGATGATTCACACTTCAATCGATTCGTCATCTTTGCGCAAATGTCACTAAAGACATGGCAATAATCAGAATTTAAAATCGTGATCATGAGACGCCATTTTGTAAAAAAAACGATTGATGGATATCAAGTGGGATATCATTCAATAGGGATTTGAAAATCATTGTTAGGTTTCTTTAATTATTTTAAAGTTTAAAAGGCCATTTATGGGGCGTGCGGCGTTCATATTGAACACAAGCAAATGTATAGGAGCACCTGTACAGTCAATACAGTCAGTACCTACCTATACCTACAGGGCTATAGAGGATGTACATGGTCTGATGATAGAACAGAAACATGATTAACGGAAACGGAACTCAAGAATTGGTTCTTTTATTAGGTACTCTCGTGTTTGGACCCATTAGTTATGTTCGGCACTCAGGCCTAGACTTACTATTCTGCGCTGTCTATGAGCTGGTATTCGCTGGACCGTTTGAAGCATTCCCGAACGCCGCTATCTCGCCAAAGAGATCGAACGTAATCGAAATATTCCTGAAATCCGAACAATTTTTTATAAATAGTAATTTACACAATCACACTTATGTGTGTTCTATCACCTATACAATGGATCGGGTTCTGAAGAATTGTTTGACATGATGCCAACGTCCACTTTTCACCATCGCACCGCTCGCCATCGGCAGGGCGCTCATCCACACACCTTGCAACTAGGGCTGCCATCTGGTACATTGCCGAAACCGGACAAAAAAGTTAAAAAACCCCGGACGTTTCATTAAAATCGTGGTCTTTCCCCGGACACTAAAGAAATCAATTTTTAATTTAAAAATTTAGCTTTTGCTAGGGATTGATAGGACAAATCCGGGGAAACCCGGATGGATGGCAGCCCTACTTGCAACCAAAATGATCAGGCACTGTGCGGTTTCGGAGGAATTTTCTCCCGCGGACGCTCCGGCTGTGGAATGAACTCCCTGCCGAGGTTTTCCCGAAAGATTACAGTATGGGGTTCTTCAAAAAAGAAGTGTACAAGATTTTAATGGGTCGGCAACGCGCATGTGTCTCTTCTGCTGGAGTTGCAGGCGTCCATAGGCTACGGTGATCGCTTTCCATCAGGCGGGGCTTAGCTTCTCGCCGCTCTCCGCTTAGCTTTAGTAGTCAATATTGTAGGTATCTCATTATGTCGCATAAGTGCGAGCAGTAAATAGTTGTTTGTTTACGAAAATTGTATATTAAGACGGTAAACAAGAAATTACTACCGAGTGTTCGACGAGGGCTTAATTTGAGCACGAGTTCGTAACTCTTGTACCGCCCGTGATACATACAATGTCTTTCATCAAATTTGCGAGGAAATAAATAAATACCAGAAACAATTACCAGACAGATAAATAAACAATAATAATTATTGGTAGTATTGCTATACTTCCACTAATAATTATTGTATCGACAGTACACTGACGTGAGCAGTGGCTACGTGCGGCGTTCGCGCTCCGGGAGGCCCGGGCAAAGTAGTATGAAAATCCATTACCGCCATGTCTAAGTTTGCTTGCATATAATATCACCATTTACGAGCAGGTGTGATGAAAATGACATACTGACGAGAGAACTGTGATTTGCGTTTATTTCGACTTTCTTTCGTTTCTACCTTTTTCTGTCCCACTGTAGAATGAGTGATTCATGTATGCAATACTTGTGACTGATCTATTTACGTGCATGACGTATTGACGGCAGGTTAATTCAATGAGATCGCTATCAATAGACCACCGATAGTCCATCTACACGGCACTATCACCGATGAGTAATAGATCAATGACATGCCGATTGTAAACATGGATCTATAGAAATAAACGGATTCAGCGGCGGCGTAATGGCTCAGCGACGATATTGCGGGACAGCGGCAGCGGCGAGCGGTGGACAAAGTTGTTTAATTCTCTATTAAACAAATTGATTGATTTATTGCTGTTATTGATTGCTGGGATTCGCCAGCGTTAAAGAGGTGGATAGGGCTTCATGCCCTTAATAATAGTCTTAAAATATAGTCTATTTCATTAATTTAATTTATTACTTTAACACTAGTTCTTAAGTATGTTACTAACTAATATGGATCTTGGTCTGAAATAAAGATATTTTATTTATTTATTTATTTATTATTGGGACCTGGAGCCCTATTTACCTATATTTTTAAAACGAGTAGGAGTAAGAGACCTTTACCCAAGTATACTGGGATTACTGGGTGTAACAGATGTGCTGGTGATCCATTTAAGGGGGTAATTAGTGATTAGAAAAAAAAGGATTTTTGATGCGCTTTTTTGTATGGAGGGTTCGTCTTTAATTTTTTTTCTACTTTTCCCTAATTAGTCCACGATACTGATTATGCTTACCAGCATTTTTGTTACACCTTTTAGTTGACAGGTGATACCATGACGATACTTCTGGGTTTTTAAAACACGAATGTACAGTTGACATAATGGTTTAAGAGGCGAAGAGACGAAGACGAAGAATGTGTGTGTGTGTGCGTTTGTAAGTGCTTATGGACGTCACATTACCAATGATGTTATTTAGGTACCATCCTCATCGTAGTGTAGTAGCCCGTCCGCGCCGTATCGGAGTATGTAGTTCTGTAACAGGACATTCTTGGCGTTCCCCATCGTGTGGATTTCATGTGGCGTACATTGTTGTAGACCTACCTCATCACAGTGGTCGGTCGTCGCCAAAGCGCTGTTTGACCATTCTTGGCGTTACCTCACACTCATAAGCATAACATTATGCGATACATGTGCTCGATGTCGACCCACCTCATCATATTGTGGAGGGCCATCAGCGCCGTACCAGAGTATGTAGGAACTTGGCGTTCCCCAGTGTGATGCCCAGAAGCTCCGTTTGGTGAATGATGACAGTAACCTACCAT
Source organism: Lathronympha strigana (assembly GCA_949128165.1). NCBI lineage: Eukaryota > Metazoa > Arthropoda > Insecta > Lepidoptera > Tortricidae > Lathronympha > Lathronympha strigana. The sequence continues at coordinate 5,277,219 of OX421926.1, read as the reverse complement.
CACAGTGTAGTGGTCCGTCGTCACCAAAACGCGTACTGTTTGAATTGTCATTTTTGGCGTTACCTCACACTCATAAAGCACTAAACTGTGCGATACATGGGCACGATGTCGACCCACCTCATCATACTGTGGTGGCCCATCAGCGCCACATCGGAGTATGTACTTCTGTGCCTGGACATTCTTGGCGTTCCCCAGCGTGATACCCAGAGGCTCCATGTGGCGTACGATATCGTATATAGACTCGTGGATGTTGTGGCGGATGTGGTTGGCCTTCTCTTCGCGTTCGCTGGTAAACAAAAACTTAATAATAAGTTTAACTCTTTGACTGCATCTTTAAATGACAGACGTTTATGAAAACTGCCATAAGTGCCTCACCTTTGGTTAAAGCCCTGTATGTGCAAAATCTTCATCTGTTTGATGATCGTGGTTTTTCCGCTCTCACCAGTCCCAAGCAGTAGGAGTTTGATAGCCTAGAAAGGTATAATTTTGTAACATACTTACATGATAAAAGGTGAGGTACTAAAACGTAAATTCAAAGTTAGCAAATTTAGGCTGACAAAAGCGAACCCCAGGCTACCGGAGCTGTGGGAGAAACCAGGAAACGCTAAGAAAAAGATTGGTTTCTTACATCGTTGTAGTTTCTAATCCAGTTTTTGATCTCCCGGTCGATGTATCGGGAGTGGTCTTCATCTTCGTCCTGGGTCTTCATGCATGGTATTAGTCGAATCCTCATTTTGCTCACCAGCTTCTAATCAAAATTGTTCGTTAAGTACATAAGGAAGCAAAGCTGTAGTGCTTTTTTTCTATTTAAGCGGAACTTACCCTCATTATATTATATTCACAGATATAATATAACTAATTTAATGTGATTTTAATGTGCCAGGGTTTTTTGTTATTATTAGTAAATGTTTTAGGTTAAGTAACTTATGTATGTTTTGATGTATTTTTATGATTGTGATTTATAATTAAATTGTTTTATTGTTTGATGTCTACATATAACTAACCTTAAATCTAAAATAGTTCTTTGAGGCAATGTACCTAGGATGCTGGCAGCATTTCCTCGTTGTATCGCAATACTGATACGTTGTGCGAGGAAGCCGCCAGTTCTTCGGTCACCAGTTACATCAACCAGACGTTTCGCGATTTCTACAAAAAACTTGCGTGTGCTGAGACCCCATGGACCTAAAGTTTCGACTCCAGATGGTAGAAAATGGTACTCTGTGCCCAGGCCCTTTTATTTATAACGTTTTAAAATTTCGGCGCTTTCAGCCGCTTCGCCCATTTTTACAATCGTTGGAGGTGGGCACGTGGAAGGTGCAAGCGTGTCTACGCAGGTTGCTACCTAGTGTGGGATGCTTTCCACACTAGCATCCGACCCAAACTCCTAGGGAACAAGGACTCCCCATCGGGTCTCGTGCCATCATCCCTTATTTATTAGAATACAAAAAATTACAATTACATAATTATGTTAACAAATGCTTCACAAAACTACATTTAGCTTGTCTGTGGAGTCAAACAGTCTCAAATTAACAGTTTTTAAACCTATTGTACTTATAAGATTAGGTACCTAGTTAATTAGCGTTTTTTCCATGAATATATACGTAACTATTCATCTATTTAAGTAGGTATGTATCATTAATTATTCATCTGTATCTAATCTAGGACTATCTAGGTTGAACTGTAAGATGGTTCCGAAATATTTATTTATTATTATGTTTAAATACTTACTTGTAAATGTTTGTTATGGCCGAGCGTAGGCGCGCACAACACAAATCACAGTGGACGTGTATCGTGGAATATTGTTCTTATCTGCAGATAATTTTAATACAAGATAATTAAATAGTCGGACGATTAGTAAGGACAGTTTGTTTCAAGAAGAATAAAACAGTGGGTGAGTGTAAGGATTCCATGCCTTCACACAATTAATAAATACATACATACCTGCAATGTTTATAAGAACTATGGGTACAAGACGACAATAAACATAAAATACTAAGGTACATAGTTATTTAGGATAGAAAACGTCCATAACTCAGGAACAAATATTTGTGGTAAACACACAAATTATATGGATCCGAACCCGCGACCTCCAGCTCCGGTAGGCACAGTAACTAGTAAAGCCGTTAAAATTATTATTTACAATGTTTTTTTCTAAAACTACCTCAACCTCAACCACATAAGACTATCTTGATTTATTTATCTAATTAGATTTTACTGTAATTACAGTCAACTACAAAGATATGAATACAGCCATCCGTGCGTAAGCCAAGGGATCCCATATCAGGATCCCGCAGGGCGAAATGCCACAAGCTGCAAGTGTACACTGGACCAGAGGCAAATTTTATATGGTCAATGTGGGTTTTCCGTTCCGTTGACTATTTGTACATCTAATGCTCGCCTGCGGTGAATATGTGCAGTACGCTGCTTCCGATTCAGTGGATGAATTCAGGATAGCCTGCTGCTTCTTGACTGAATCGGCAGCGCTGGGTATTCAACGCAGTCCCTATGACTGAATTAGGCCGTGCCCGTGCGTAGATTAGGCGTGATCGAGCCCGTGTCATCGAAATGGGATTTCTTGCCCCGCTTATATAAACAGAGCGACTCCACGAAAAGCTAACACGAGTGGCCCCGTGAGGGATTTGGCTAGTATATTTGGCTGGCTAGGTCCTGCTTAAATTACTTCAATAAGTCTAAAGCAAAAGTAGATCGAAGGCTGATAGAATAGAATAGAATCATTTATTGCATGTCACATTACATTACAATTAAAGGTGGAACATGAAATAAGATATTACGCATACAGTGTTCTTAGGTCCTGCTACTTCTGCACCTCAAATTACAACCAAATCCCTCTCGGGGGGGGGTATGAATTTGACACTTAATGCTTACGTCAATATTGCTCAGCAGTGAATGAGTAATAATATCATGTAACATGATATTATGAGTAATAAAGATCTTAGAAACTATGGTTAGCAAAGATGAGAATCAACATTGAAACAAAATAATCAATACCAAATGTATTTATTTAGATCACTCATTCTGCCATATTGCTTCCTCCTCAACGAAACTAATTGTTCAGTATGTCGTAGGTAAAACATAAAAAATATTTACAATATCAAATTCATTTTTCGAATGATTCAAATATAACACGATTATAGATTGACTTGATAAAAACGTATGTCATCGGTTAAAATATGCACAAACGTAAAAAAACGACTTCGCAAAAGTCAAAGCGATGAAAAAAACATTTTTCTTAACAAACTTAATATATAGTATTTAACTTATGTTAGCATTCTAATATGTGTCCGCCAAAAAAATTTGACCCATACACAATATATCTCCAGATTATTCTGGAGATATATTGTGGATGGGTCAAGACGGGTTAAATAATAACAGAATATATTCACGATAGTACAAATCTACTACTAATGTTTTTTATACTGCAAAATTGTTTGGTCTACGTCAATTTTTTTAGATCGCTGTTAGTGTTAACCCTTTGAGAGTTTCGGCATATAAATAAATATACTGATAGCGCCGAACAAGTCGTTTAAAACGTGTTCCACTTTTAAACATGGAAGACATAGACATAGAAAACCATAAGTATTTTTTTCTACTCCATCACTTCCATCTGTCAATCAGATGACTGACAGCGATATTAAAAAAGTATACATTATAACGTTGTCTATGGTATTCCATCTGCTCCTAAGGATGTTCATACAATATATTAGGACTTGTTTTTTTTCTGTAGTGGGCACGACATCTTCCACATTCTGGCACCTATCCAGATTTTGCTTTTTAAGCTATTTTAGCTGTCGTAGAAAAACTAGCGTATGCAACAGCCCATAATAGGTTCTATAAACTTTCGGGTCTATTATTACAAAACTCGACTTCGTCTCGTTTTGTAACGGCGACCCTCAAGTTTTAAGAACCCTTATTATATCACTGTTGCATTAACTACTTAACCACTCACATATTCACACTTTACTTAGACCATTAGTTACCTAAAACAATAGTGAAATTTAAAGTTTACTCGTTTTGAATGGTTAATATTAAATCAGCCACCATCATATTTATAATTTTTCCCAGTTTGAGGGTTAGTGACGGTTAACTCATTCACTGCTGAGCAATTCTCGTAGTGCTACCCCGTAACCTATAGGATAGGTATCCCGCTATGAAAAGAAAATGCCTCACAGGGGTGTAATGATGACTACGAGTTGTGCTCAGCGCTGAATGGGTTAACGATATCGAGTGCACATGACCACTTTATATGTCTTTAAGTACGCTATATAAGCTAACAGAATGGACAGGTCCCACAGGAAAAAGAGGCAGAGGAAAACCACAAAAACGCTGGGCAGACGACATTAAACACTTAGTTGAAAAAAAATGGATAGAAACCGCAAAGAATAGAGAGAAATGGAAGGGTGTTGAGGAGGCTTTTACCCAACAGGGATCAATGCATTTAAATAAGAAATAAATTATGAAAGTACAAACAATATAAGCATTGAGCAAATAAAGCTTTAATAATAATAATAAAATATAAGCTACCTACGTACTGCCAATTAAGATTGATATTCGCTTGACAAAGAAACTATATCATATCTGTTAACTTAAAAAAACATTACTACGTTGGATATGCATACCATCAATGACGTGTAAATGAATGGAAAATTCATAGGATTCGAGCATGAATTGATAGATCAGTGGATGACCCATTACTGCAGTATCCAAAAAAAATTACGTAGACCTTTTTTTAAACGATTTGCTATTGAGTTTACATGTAATGACGGACACAAAATATAAATAAGATCAAAATGAAATCATAAATGCATGATTATAATGGCGTTCTAACAATAACTTAACATATTGTGTTCAATTCACCTTTCCAATACTCTTTCAATATAGTGCAGTATCCAACAACCGATTATCCACATCGAAAGATATCAAAACGACTGTCAAAATTAAACTTGAATACGAGGTTTTTCTTAAAATAAAATGACATTTAAAAAATAATCAAGGCTGTTTTTTTAGTTAACTTCACTTTTTTTACACAAAAGATATAAGCAACTAGCATTGATTCATCAGTCAGATTTCTGGAAATATAGTATATTTTAGAAAAAATCTTCACCAACATACATGACTGTTTTCAGTAAAATTCACACGAATTGAGAACCTCCTCTTTTTAAGATTTTGAAGTCGGTTGAATAGGTACACACGCGTTCAGAATTGTATGGGCACTTTATGAATGAATTCTGAACGCTATAGTACCACGCGTTTTAGAAATTAACTTTATAAACTATACACAAAGTGGTACCACTTTGTGTATAGTTTACACTAAAAAGGATGACATATGAACTTGTCAATCACATTATTGATTTATTATTGAGTGAAAAACTTCCCATACCGTTACTCTTTTGAAGATTATACGATTTTTTCTCAAACACTTTGTCACACAATGTGTTGTATGTCATACAATTTGAACCTTTAAAGGTTACTGAAGAATTTTAAACATTTCTGTTCTAATCACATTTTTTTGAAGGAAGCTTCGAGCTCATCGACGTCTCTTTAAGTAATTCAATTTGTTCTCTATAAAACTGTGTCAATAGCTAAAAATCTAAATAAAACAGTAGTATTGACCGTAGGTTCAATTGGCTAAGTAAAGTTTTTTGAAGGTGTGAATATTATATTTTTTCCTGATAGCCGACGTCTTAAAGTTCAAGGAAATGTGGCTCTTTTATTTTTATTTCCTATTACTTATTAATAATATTTTTTTAAGTGAACGAGTTGACATTTGTTCAGTTTAACGGCTGAACAGAGCCCAATGCTTTCGTCCGTAATGAGTATAAGGAATTAGAAAAAAAAAGACAACTGTCAATGTCACTTGTGTCATTGTTGAAAAAACGGTTTATTAGACTCTCTTTCTCTTGCAATTTGGTGTTATCGGTGTGATGTGATCTATGCAATAATTTTAACGACCCTAGCTGAAACAACGGACATCTGATTTTGCTACTTTTCTCCACGACCTTTGCTAATTATTTGAACAACGATTTGATCTACTTTCGACGACTCGACGAAGTCGTCGAAAGTAGATCAAACGAGAGTAATAAACCGTTTTTTTCAACAATGACACAAGTGACATTGACAGTTGTCTTTTTTTTCTAATTCATTATACTCATTATGGACGAAAGCATTGGGCTCTATTCAGCCGTTAAACTGAACAAATGTCAACTCGCTCACTTAAAAAAATATTATTAATAAGTAATAGGAAATAAAAATAAAAGAGCCGCATTTCCTTGAACTTTAAGACGTCGGCTATCGAGAAAAAATATAATATTCACAACTTCAAAAAACTTTACTTAGCTAATTATGGTAACGGACAGGCATATCCATGTCCCTAAATTGAACCTACGTTCGACGGTATTTGAATGTTTTTGTTAAAAGGTACCGCTTTGTCGCTAGCCGATAAGGCGTCGATACCAAAAAGATTCATTTAGAAATGGGCCTTATTAACGATCGACAAACCGGTACCTTTCATCACATATGACTATACTAAGTCAGAACCAGTAAAAAAAGCGTGTAAGCTATTAAAAATTCACAATTTCATGTCTATAATTATAATAAATGTACAAAATAACTTTGTATCATTGTTCGTTAGACTAGAGGGTATACACTGTTTTTCACTAGCGAGTAAAATAGTTAAAACTATGTATAAAAATGTGTATCACGTTCACGATTCGGGGTAAATCGTCAGTTGGTGGCCACTTTCCAATAACTGGTCACCTACGTATATTAGTAGATTGTATCACAAGGGGTACGACAGGGATGCATTCTCTCACCCTGCTTATTTAATATTTATTCGGAAAATATTTTTAAAATGGCGCTCGAGGATATCGACGTTGGCATTCGTGTGAATGGGAAGCTTATAAATAATATACGGTATGCCGATGATACTGTTCTCCTGGCTGAAAACCCCGATGACCTTCAAATTATGCTCGAAAAATTAAATGATGCACTTCAACATTATGGACTAAAAATCAACACTAAAAAGTCAAAACACATGGTTGTTAGTAAAGTCAAGGCACAAACACCCCCCTTAAGACTAGGCTCAAATATTTTGGAAAGAGTTAGTAAATACAAATACCTTGGCTGTTGGTTTAATGAAACGTGGGACCCAGAACAGGAAATTAAAACTAGAATTGGTGTTGCCAAGACTGCCTTTCAGAATATGAAGAAACTGTTGACGAACAGGAAAATCAATTTGGACTTAAGATGGCGAATGGTTAAATGCTATATTCTTCCAATTCTGATGTATGGCTCCGAAAGCTGGACGCTAAGGAAAAATTTAATAAGTAAATTGCAGGCTTTTGAAATGTGGATCTATCGTAGAATGCTTAAAATTAAATGGACGGACAGAGTTAGCAATGAACGAGTCATGTTATTAATGAAGAAAAACACGGAAGTCGTAATAACTATCAAAAAAAGGAAAATAGCATATTTTGGACATATATACCGGAACTCTAAATACGATTTGTTAAAACTAATTATTGAAGGCAAGATAGAGGGCAAACGAGGACGTGGCAGAAGAAGAATATCATGGGCAAGAAACATAAGAGACTGGCTGGACGTTGACAGTACGGAAGAGCTAATTCGCATGGCTTCAGAAAGAACGGCATTTAGACATAAGGTCGCCAACCTCCGGGATGGAGACGGCACATAAAGAAGAAGAAGTATCACAAGGGATCAAAATGATATATCTCCAACGATGGCATACATAGAATCTAGAATCAAGCGATGGATTCTACGATAGAATCCTGAGAGTTTTGATACCGTGTGACTGCTTTTCACAACAACTATTAGGAAAACAAACGAAACCTGAAATCACAAAAGCAGCGTCATACTGAATTCAAACAGAAAAGTGCCACTTTGATCCCTGCTAGCAGGGACGAAAAAGCCCTTTTTCGAATAGGTGGTGTGAAATATTCACTTTTGGCATTAAGTTTGGCGCCAGTTATTTGGAGGGTGGCCAGTTACTAGCGATTTACCCTATTTCAACATTTAAACTTAACAATATCACATAAAATAGACCAGGAGACGGTTGCAAAATGAACGAGTGAAAAAAAGCGTATAAAAATATTTTACTCGCTAGTGTCCTATTAATATGCGGTGTAAAAATATACAATCTAAAGGTTGGGAACCGATATAAAACTATACATTATTGTGTACATACACGATATAATGGTGTGCTTTATGGGCAGTTTCGCGAGAAGTAATCGAATTAATTAGATCTCTACTCGCGAAAATACCTTTTTACAATATATTAAGGTTCCGTTTTGGCTACGGACCCCTAAAATGGACATGCAAGCCGGTCACAGACAATCCCAAAACTAGCTTAAAATATAGGATTTAATTGTAGTCCTGTGTGCTAACATCGTTCGTGATGTCTGATGTGCAACGGAAAAATCCAAAAATATCGAAATTTTTCACTTTTTTTCCAAAAAATACAAAATTTTACCGATATTTCAAAAAAATTTTTTTTTTTTTTCTTTTCGTACTTGCACATCAATATTTGCACAGGCTATATAAAAGTGTAGCAACGTCCTTACTTTAGTCACATGGTAGAGGTATTTCAATTGTTTGAGCTACTCTTAGGTTCATTTTCGGTGCTGCCTATGATAGTGTGAGACTCTGTAACAAAAAATATCATGTCATTGAATAAACTATGTGATTTATTGAATAACCTGTGGGATACCGTATGCCATACAGTATCCCTTAGGTAGCTACATGAAGTACTGATAACAAAAATGTCATTGAAAACACTTCAAGATATATTTGAATAGGTATATAAACTTTTTGGTCTATCCTACAATTCATTTGCCATCGGTACGAAAAAGAACAATAATTTCAAAACCCCGATATCATTACATGACAATGTTGTTGTGTGCGTGGGTTCAACTGTGGAGGAACCTCCTGTACGCAAGCTTCGATAATCCGACTGACAGGATCGAGGTCGCAAGTTCGAACTCCAGCAAATTTGGCCCCTATTTCACGACGCTGACAAGTGACAATATCTAAAATGACTGAACAATTGGCGTTTCAGGCGTCCATAGGGTACGAAAACTGCTTATCATCGCGCGGGCTGTGTGCTTGTTTGCCACCATTACGATAATTTAAATAAGATCGTAATGTGTACGTTAACAAATAGATAATTTCTTGGTGAAGACTACGACAATCGTCATGAGATTTAATAGTGTTATAAAGAATTTGTCGGTAATTTTGACATGATAATGATCCTATGTCGGAATTCCGTGACAAATGTCGTGTTTCTTGTGGCAAATGTCAAGAGTTCTTCACAAATGTATTCGTTTTTAATAAGTTAACAATGACATGTTGGCGGTAATCAAGCACAGCGGTTATAAGCGGCGCCTGTAGCCCATGGACGCCGGTAACACCAGCAATAATGAAGCTGACAATAGGGATGATGACTAGGTTGAAAAACTATTATTATAATTAGTCCGTCAGAAAGATTATCAAAAAATATTACACGTATTTTTTCCTTTTTCAAGATAACTAAAATTGACGAACATGAAGACCGTCAAAGTTCCGTGGTGGGGGCTGGTGACGTCACCTTAGAGTAAGAATCGTACTCGATTGTGACGTCACGCGAAACTTTAAAGTAGGGCTCCTGATATCCGTGATGTACGCCGATCCGTAGCTACGTGTTCTTAAGCCCGGCGGTACTAAGATCACGAATTTCACGAACACGCCAAGGTACGTACCTCGTACCTGCGTTCGCGTACGGATTCACGTGACACGCCATGATACGTAGCCCGTACCTGCGTTCGTGCGCGGAGCTTCGGGCTCGGTTCCGTTGGGTTGGGTACTTATCGCACGTCTCGTAGGTTCGACACGCCCGGGAGAAAAATAAATAAGGACTAAGGTATTATTGAATTGAGTTACCACGTAGTATATTGAATACGGGACGAACGGACAAACATTTACTTGTGAATTAAACTTCGATTTTATTTTTTGCATGAATATAATAGTTATATCTAAGTAATTTATGGGGATATTCTGTTTTATGTATAACCAGCTATTGATTTTAGTCAAAACTAGCGACCTGCCCGTTGAATTGCACTTATATAAATATAAGGTGTAAAACTCCCTAGTAGGTATCATTATAATTATAAACTTAACCAACACTGTGCTACTGGTTGTTATTATTAAATCAAGAGACTTTTTTTCTGTTAAGTATTAATGTAATGAATGAAACGTACTAGTAAAACCTTTGTACTATCAAATAATATAACGAAGCCTAAATATAAAGAAGGCAACCCTAATCCTAAGAAACAAAAGGGTAAAATTCTGCAAATCATCGGTAGGTATGATAAAGGTAATACAGGTAAACAAATTCAACAAAAACATGTACGGGGCCACAGAAAAAAAAGTACGCAGCTGCAGTTCTTATCAGTTTCGGACTTTTAGTCCGACAGCGATAACTTTTCAAGTTTTTAAGAATATTCATGTTGCTTATTTAACATATAGTTTCTAAACCATTTCTCAGTCCTAATAACAATAATTTGTGTCATGTTAGGTATTTAGTGGTAATTTTGGTATTCTTTTTAACTCGAATAATCTTTTCACCACACTTGCTTGTAACGAGGTTCTTATCGTACCACTTTTAGGCTCATAAGTCATAATCCAAGATATTAAACACGCGTACGTTCTCATTATAATTATTGAACTAGTGTGGTAATGAGATAAACCCATCAAATTCAGTTTGTACCTACAAGACTAAGTTACGTACGCAAACAATACATTCAAATTATGTCGGATTAAAAAGGATTTTTTTCAAACGAGTACTTACACTATTTTTAGTCGCATAATAGCTTATGCGCTAAAAAGCAATATCTCCGTATTTAGTTGAATACATGGATTAAAACTTTCAGAATTAAATATGTACAATTTTATTAAATTATTCATTATTTACAATAATTAGTGCTTTAAACATAAATTACAACATTTTTTATTTTGGCTGTTTGGCGGGCCTTTCCTTCAAATATGCGCGCGTAACGCGATTCGAAAAAAATGCGCTCCAATGGCGCGCCGCGGTAAATTGATTACATAAAACATTTGTGACCGTCTTCTCGCTTAATTATTATGATAAAATGCAACAAAAAGAGAATTAGAAGTAAAACTATAACAATATGTGGATGAAATCTCTGGAACCGCAAAACGCGAGTGTTACCATGAAAATCTAGTTGATGTAGTGATAAATATACCTACTTATTTTCGATGTTTGGGCCTTAAGTGGATCTATTAGTTGAAAATATAAAGTATTGTCATCAACCGACGTCGAAAAGGCATCGCAAGAAGCTTCATGTAGTCTATAAAGGTCAGTCAAACTCATATGCCATTTATAATTAAAGCATTCTGACGTAATTCTGACAATTAAGTTAACGTATTTAACAAAAGTTAATAAACACGAATAAAATTTTGATTTTTACTTACAAGTGTGTTGAAAAATGTCGTATGAAACGTGTGTGCATGGTGTACACATCGGCTTCCTTATTGCGCACTCGCTTTTAGCTCGCGCGCACAATATCGACTCGTGTATAATGACCATCATAGCACACGTGTATCACAATGTACTATTTGAGTGATTTGGAATACCATGACATTGCATAGGATTACAGAGGACGGAAGTGACACAAACAACGTTTCCACATCAAAAATACTATCCTAAATACAACACAGTTACGCGTTTAGTCTCGAATATTCTTTTCTTCAAAACAATCCAAAATGAAAATATTTACCACAAATTATCTAATTACTCACAAAGCAAATTATATTTGTGACACAAAACAAAATGTCAGATTTACATGTTAACCAAGTATTCATAGGCGAAAAAGAATTAACATGAATATTCGTTAAGCTTAGGGCTCCTATAGCCAGGGCTCATATAGCCAGCGCTGCAGAAGGCCTAGTATAAAAGTTGAACGACACTTACTTCTCGATCGCGTTAGCGTATCGAGAGTTCAAATTATGTTTGTCGTTTATTTAAATCATCCGGCAACTTTCATATTTTGACCCCTCGATACGCTAACGCGGTCGAGAAGTTAATGTCGTTCAATTTTTATACTAGGCTTTCTGGACTATTTCGGCACATTAAAGAGTACTATTTATTTCTAGATTGAACTATTATTAGAGTGTTTTATTGTATGACTAACAAGCTAAGCCAACCTACCGGGGTTTTTTTGTAGATAAAAAGTGCAGTTGCACGTGCAGACAAAGATAATAAGATTTGCAAGCGACTTATTACAATGAAACAAACAATATGCATAAGTAGCTTTGGGCTTTACCCTTTGTTCGTGAAGTTGAAAGAAGTGACCGCGATGTTTTGTTTCACAAATTCGTGGTATTTTTTTATTTAATCTGGAGTTTAGAATTTTGCTTTCGCATTCATTGTCATTAGTTACTCCTGACATCACAAATCTTCAATTTATAATTCAGCTGTGAATTTAAAGTTATTTTTGTTGATGTTTCGTTATTTTTTGTTTTGTTATTGTTAATGTATGATTAGTGTTACTATTTAACAATGAAGAGAAGTTGGGTTATTTTAGCAACCCGTTTATTACAGTAGCTATTCAATGTATTTATTATTTGGTTCTTTTCATTTATTACTTACTTAATATTTAAAAGGCCTTACTATTAGAAATAAATTTTAATTCAAAAGTAATGAAACGGAATTAGAGCTATGAATAAAAAACACACGATACATTTTTATTCGTAGCTCTTAGAGACCGCATCGTATCCTCACTCAAGGTCGCGGGCGGACCGAACGGGCGTGTTCTTAAAGTACGTGAAGCCGTGATCACGCCTACACGCATCTACACGGATTCACGTACCCTAATTTCACGTAGCCGAACGTCACGTGCGGAACGGACCAGAAAACCGTAGCAGTGAATCACGAACACGGGCGTACGGCTACGGGTTCACGAATCACGGACACGACCGCGAGCCCTGCTTTAAAGCGCTGTATTTCCGTCGTTTTTCATTTGACGAACAAAAGAAAAAATACGTGTCGAATATTTTTGAATGATCTAACAGACGGACTAATTTGGTTTTTTTTGTCATCTAGCCTATTGTCACACCTGTCGCCATGGTGAAATCGGGCCTGCTTACCTCTTTTGGGAACACTATAGGTTTATGTGTGTCTATGTGTGTATATATATGTGTGTGTGTGTGTGTGTGTGTGTGTGTGTGTGTGTGTGTGTGTGTGTGTGTGTGTGTGTGTGTGTGTGTGTGTGTGTGTGTGTGTGTGTGTGTGTTGCAGCCGCGGGGAGCCCATCTGCGTGAGCACGCGGTCCAGCCACTGCAGTGTGTGTGTGTGTGTGTGTGTGTGTGTGTGTGTGTTACCTAGGACATGGAGGAGCAGGGCAGCCGCGGGGAGCCCATCTGCGTGAGCACGCGGTCCAGCCACTGCAGTGTGTGTGTGTGTGTGTGTGTGTGTGTGTGTGTGTTACCTAGGACATGGAGGAGCAGGGCAGCCGCGGGGAGCCCATCTGCGTGAGCACGCGGTCCAGCCACTGCAGTGTGTGTGTGTGTGTGTTACCTAGGACATGGAGGAGCAGGGCAGCCGCGGGGAGCCCATCTGCGTGAGCACGCGGTCCAGCCACTGCAGTGTGTGTGTGTGTGTGTGTGTGTGTGTGTGTGTGTTACCTAGGACATGGAGGAGCAGGGCAGCCGCGGGGAGCCCATCTGCGTGAGCACGCGGTCCAGCCACTGCAGTGTGTGTGTGTGTGTGTGTGTGTTACCTAGGACATGGAGGAGCAGGGCAGCCGCGGGGAGCCCATCTGCGTGAGCACGCGGTCCAGCCACTGCAGTGTGTGTGTGTGTGTGTGTGTGTGTGTGTGTGTGTTACCTAGGACATGGAGGAGCAGGGCAGCCGCGGGGAGCCCATCTGCGTGAGCACGCGGTCCAGCCACTGCAGTGTGTGTGTGTGTGTGTGTGTGTGTGTGTGTGTGTTACCTAGGACATGGAGGAGCAGGGCAGCCGCGGGGAGCCCATCTGCGTGAGCACGCGGTCCAGCCACTGCAGTGTGTGTGTGTGTGTGTGTGTGTTACCTAGGACATGGAGGAGCAGGGCAGCCGCGGGGAGCCCATCTGCGTGAGCACGCGGTCCAGCCACTGCAGTGTGTGTGTGTGTGTGTGTGTGTGTGTGTGTGTGTTACCTAGGACATGGAGGAGCAGGGCAGCCGCGGGGAGCCCATCTGCGTGAGCACGCGGTCCAGCCACTGCAGTGTGTGTGTGTGTGTGTGTGTGTTACCTAGGACATGGAGGAGCAGGGCAGCCGCGGGGAGCCCATCTGCGTGAGCACGCGGTCCAGCCACTGCAGTGTGTGTGTGTGTGTGTGTGTGTTACCTAGGACATGGAGGAGCAGGGCAGCCGCGGGGAGCCCATCTGCGTGAGCACGCGGTCCAGCCACTGCAGCGGCCCGTTGAGGTGCAGCTCGATCCAGCACGGCGTCGACGTCACCGTCTGCCGTCTACACCAACAATACAAAATTCTTTATTTCAGTAAATAGATACATAATATTGTCTTCTGTTACCGCGATTGTTATTCATTGAAATTAAACACTTTAGAACGGATTAATCGCGTTTATTAACACTATGATCCTACGTTTCGAGCCCTTTACAGCACTCGTTTTCACGGTTAAGATGACTGAGAGAATGCGAATTCTCCCCGACAATCAAAAGAGTTACTTGTGCAATCTACCTACATACAAAAATATAAAAATAATTTAAAAATAAAAACAAAGGTTGGTCTACAATGCCCAGAGGGGCTTATAAAGCTAGTAATACATAGCCTAAAGGGCATTCTATAATTAAAATAAAAGGCTCGAAACGGCTGTAAAGGGCTCGAAACGTAGGATCATGGTGTTAATAAACGCGATTAATCCGTTCTAAAGTGTTTAATTTAAAAAAAGATACATGTTTCTGATACAGGGGATGGAGCCGCCCGATAAGCAAAGAATTAGAGCGAGCAGCCTGTGGGTGAATTATACGAAGCGAGCCTATAATGCATTGAGAGTGCAATACAATAATGCATTTAGAATGCTGTTAGGGTTGCCTAGTAGGTGTAGTGCATCTGGCATGTTTTGCGATGCAAGGGTGGACGGTTTTCACGCAATCATGCGGAAAAAATTGCTTCCCTATTAAGCCGTGCTAGAGGGAGCCCTAACAGCTTACTAAAAGTGTTTGCGGCCAGGTACGATAGCCCTATTCCCGTGCATTGGATAGGGCTAATCAAGGGAGTGGCAACAAAGTACCGCTATTAGGTTCTTAGGTCTTATATGTATAATGTATATTTACTAACTTATTTATAATTTTAGTTTAAGTTTTGTCTTGTTGCTAATAACTATGGAGCTATAAAAGCTTCGAAATAAAGATATTTTAATTTACTCTTTAATTTTTTTTTATTGCTTGTGTTGGGAGGCACCGCTCTTCCCTATGTAACGAGCTAACGAGTGAACAATTAAGTTACAAATGTGTACTTAATTTACATCTAATTAAATTAAAGAATTTTAAACATGATTTATAAAGTAATAGATTTAATATACTGTGTGTGTGTGTGTGTGTGTGTGTGTGTGTGTATGTGTGCATCTGGTGTGTGTGCGACAATAACACCAATGAGTCGCTTAACATCAAACTCGGGTAAATCCATCTGTCAGATTATGCGATTTTGGTATTGAGAGAAGGTAATAAGGTAGATATTTGCAGAGGGTTGAATGGATTTACCAGAGTTTGATGTTAAGCGACACAAATTACTCCCAAGATACGGGCTGTGCCTAGTTTGGGGCCGGAGGATATTCTTGATATTGTGAGTCCTAATTCTCGCTACTGATTGTTAATTTTTGTATGCTTTGTTAATCTTTGTATGCTTTCATTAAATAAATATTAAAAAGTAATATTAAATTATTTCTCATTTCTAGCGTTTTTCTATACCAATGTAAAACGATTAATCGTGTAGTCCGACATCTAAGAAAAAAAATTAAGCGGTTTTCGGGTGACGACGAAGACCACGAACAAGTGACTACGCTCCTGATTTATGCAGGTTTAAACATGTTTTCTAAGGAGCTGTTAAACCGTCGACGCAGAACAAATTTAAAAATTGCTAACTTATTCCTAGTGTTTTTCCGGCTTATGTCTCGGGTCAGGGAGCCTAGGGAGTGCTTTGGCAACTAATCCCAAGATTTGGCGTACAGACAGACAGACAGACAGACAGACGGACGGACTATAAGGGTTCAGTTTTAGAGGTACGGAACCCAAAAAATAGGTTTACCGGTTTTTTTTTGTCACAGGGGTAAATAAATGCATTTACGCATCATACCTGTACTCGGCGCCCCAGCCCTTGACGAAGCTCATGCGGATGGTGCACATGCGCGTGAGCTGGAACACGGCCTCGAAGCCCTGCGACACCGACGCCGACAGCAGCGCGGCGAACTCTTGGTTATTGAAGATCTTGAGATTGCAACCTGCAACATTACAAACTTGCAGCTTTCATTCTATTCAAATATCATAAAGAAGCTTGAAGTGGCGGGAGGTCTGGCTGTACTGGTTAGAATATGACCTTTATTCAATAGATACCTATCTTTATATACATATAGTTTGCTGCTGATACAAGCAATATGCGTTATGTCGCAGTAAACCATTAAGTTACTGCTAAACATGGAAAGTGGCTAATTGCCATATTACACTATTTTCTATAAGCAGCAGGCCTAAGATCTTTAAATTATCCACGAATTCTTCTTCCTAGCGTTTTACTGGCTTATACCACGGCTCAGGGACCCTGGGGTCCGCTTTGGCAACTAATCCCAAGATTGGACGTAGGCACGACTTTTACGAAAGCTACTGCCATCTGACCTTCTAACCGGGTAAACTAGGCCTTATTGGGATTACTCCGGTTTCCTCACGATGTTTTCCTTCACCGAAAAGCGATTGGCAAATAACAAATGATATTTCGTACGGAAGTTCCGAACAACTCATTGGTACGAGATGGCAGGATTTGAACCTGAGACCTTCGAGTTAAAAGTCTTACATTATACCGCTGGGCCACCAACGCTTTTGGTTGGTTCAATAAGTTGCATAAACGAAAGAAGTCTAGTATAATCTACGGCCTCTCTAGCCTAGTTGATATTGACCCTGTCTACAAAGCTGGAGGTCCCGGGTTCGAATCCTGGTTAGAGCATTTGTGTTTATGACGAATATTTGTTCCCGAGTTATGGGCGTTTCCTGTATATATGTATGTACTTATCTATATAAGTATGTATATCGTCGGCTAGTACCTATAGTACAAGCATTGCTTAGTTTGGGAGTAAAATATGTGTGAGATTGTCTTTTTTTTCGCGGTGCCCCTATGTTAGGGGTATATATAGTAAGAGAGCAAAAGATAATTTACCAGGAGGGATCTTGCAGACAGTGGCGGGATGCCAGCCGTAGCGCTGGTTGCAGTTAGGGCTCTGCACGAAAATGGACGAGTCGCTCAAGCACTCGGCAAATACTTCACCTGGGAACATTAAACAACAGAGTTATGTAAAGCCCATTTTTAGTTCCGGGGACTAAAATAACAACCTCAAATGTCAAACGTAAAAATAATAATACCAACTTAAAACAACTTTGCCTACGGTTTTGGGTGGATTTGCGAAAAACCGACAAAATTAAGTAAGCTTGGTTTTTTTTAAATGTTTAACGCGAATAAGTATCAAATAAGCATATCTATATATATAAAAGAAACTGACTGACATATCAACGCACAGCCCAAACCAAAAATACCAAAAAAAGCAAAATGTCGAAATATGACAGAATGTGGAATAGGTCGTATGCGTATGCCAACTATAGAAATAAAAAAAATACAGTGTTAATATACTGCATGAAAAACTATAGGAGCATCGCTTTACGGTGATGGTGTTATGGAAGACCACAGACAGCGTTATAATGTATACTTTTTTAATATCGCTGTCAGTCATCTGATTGACAGAGAAGTGTTGGGAGTAGAGAGGCCCTAAAATTGACCAGATGTGAAATCATAAAGTGGAAGCGTGTCTACGTACTCACCGCCAATGTAATAGAGTCGCACGCCCTTGCCGATGTGCCGCCGCGTCTGTTCCACCACCTCGTTGCGGTTCACGTTGGACAGCAGCCCCAGGCAGAACCTAAGAGAACCAGAATATCCGTTTACTCCTATATCCATTCAACCTAGCATCGTCGCTGCGCCTGTTAAATCCGACATGTGACACAACTTTATATTCCTACATTATAAACTTTAATGCATAGCCGAAAGAAAAAGTACTCGCATGTAAAGAATGTTTAATCAAATCAAATCAAATCAAATCATATTTATTCATGGTAAAAATCAGAAATACAAGAAAACATTAAAGTAACAAAGAAAAAACAGAATATTTTTACCACGAAATGGACTCGCCTCAGCATAATGCTATCCCGAAGGACAGCGCTGATTTTCTGGCAAGCCCATTTTGATGAAATTATTTTAATGAAAAGTTTATCTTTTAGGTTCGGCGAAAACGAGCCTTAGCGTTCGACGGAACGCATATACTTAATAGGGATGATGACTAGGTTGAAAAACTATTATTCTAATTAGTCCGTCAGAAAGATTATCAAAAAATATTAGACACGTATTTTTTCCTTTTTCAAGATAACTAAAATTGACGAATATGAAGAGCGTCAAAGTTCCGTGGTGGGGGCTGGTGACGTCACCTTAGAGTAAGAATCGTACTCGGTTGTGACGTCACGCGAAACTTTCAAGCGCTGTATTTCCGTCGTTTTTCATTTGAAGAACAAAAGAAAAAATATGTGTCGAATATTTTTTAATAATCTAACAGACGGACTAATTAGTTTTTTTTTGTCATCTAGCCTATTGCGACCACTGCTGCCTGGACCCAGGTGGCCTAACGTTTAAAAAAGAATCACCAGCATTCAAGACATGATCGTGAACTTTTGTTCAATTTGGAAGAGCAGAACAATTTCGTTGAGCTCATGGTAGCTGATGCTGCACCAGGTCGGGGTTCACGTGCGTTACCTCTCGCTGTTGCTGGGGTCGGTGAAGCCGTCCACAGTGATGGACGGCTGGCTGGCGTGGAAGGTCTCGCCCACGCGCGTGTTCAGCTCGTAGTAGCTGATGCTGCACCAGAAGGCGGGCTCGTGGTAGAGGACTGGCGCGGCTTCGGGCCCGCCGGGAGGGGGGGTGAGGCGAGCCAAGTCTGATACAAGACAGAATAATAAGAACAAAGCCAGCCATGTTTCGTCCCTTAGTTTATGCTTGAACAAGTCAGACGAGTCAAGCAAGCGGTCTGGCATTGTCTGTATTTATTTACAAAATAAAGTCTGCCGATTTTTTCGGGGGAGGGGCACCTCAAATGACTATTCGTAAGGCACAAATAGCTATGTCAGATAAACGTCAGTCTACGCAATGAACATGATCGCCGGATTCGTCGATCATTTGCTTTCGACAGAGTGGAACCTATTAATTGCTGGTCAGGTTAGTTAAATGGTCAACCATTTTATACGAGTACCAGTCAGATTATCATTATAATATTTGTAAGTAAAACATTGTTTTCTTTAGTGTCCAGTTACATTCTTTCCGCGGACCTCGTTGGGAGTCGGAATTCAATTCTAACAGATCATATCAAGCAGCCAAAGAAGTGTATTGTTTTTGGTGGTATTATAATCTGGAGTTATTCTAGGTATGCGCAGTGGCAATAAGCTCAAATATTTGAAAATTAGACCAGATGATGAGAATTGATTACCATTACGATTCACGTCTAATATTGAATCGATTCCATTCCGTGGTACTGATAGACGATACTATAAACGTAAATTAATAGCATTTTAGATTCGTAAGAATCAAGGCAAGCTTTGGGTACAATGCGACAGAAAAAAGTAGAAATTAAATAAAATGGAAACGCAAACCATAAATGGTTTAGCGACAACATCAAATCTCTTGTCAAATGTGTCATTATTTTCGTAAACGAATATCTGTCAAACAGTTAACTTACTGCTCGCACTTATGCGACAGAATGAGAAGTGCAATATAAAATGTTGCTCGCTATTTATAAAAGCACCGCATTATGACACATTTTTCCCTATACCTTTTTGAGGTTATAATGTATGTGAGGAGCAATCTAGCTGAATTTAAACGCGTTCATGGCGAGGGTATAAATGTGCGTTCGACGGGACGGCTAAGAACAGTACCCCGCCGTATGGCCTTAGCTCAAAAAAACCCTCGTGTCATAGGGCCTACGTATTATGAACGACTTCCGGTCGCTATAAGTGAACTGTGTGATCAAACATACAAACGCCGATTAAGAGATTTTTTGTTGGATAATCCATTATATTCTATGAATGAATATATACATGATCCACTACAGGAGATACTATTGTGACATTGTATGAAATTTTATATCTTGTAATGATTTGATTTAATTTTTGAAATGATCACTCTATTGATTATACTCTTATACCTATTCTGACGATCATAATATGAATACTTGTAGATTGACATGCCTGCAATTTATAATGTAATCTGTATTATGAAATAAATAAATCTGAATCTGAATCTAAAGCTCTGTGGCGCCCTTCGTAAATGCCTACTTTTTTCTGTCACACTATTATGCAAAATGATCATTCGCTAACGACTGCAAACCATATTAAAAGCTAATAAAGAAAAAAGTGTAAATTGTCAACAAACTCACTCATGTTGTCGTTATGGTCCATGGGGTCTCCGTCCTCGCTCATGTAGCCCGGCGGCGGAGTCTCCACCGTGGCAGCGCTCCTGTTTAACAATAATTAGTTTTATAATTTAAACTTTCGTGATACTGATAGTTCGGTGTGTTTGTCGTTGAACCCGTCAGGCGATCCGGCAATACAGACTCCCCCGCAACGACGGCGCCAGATTGCTCGATCAGCCTGATTCGTCGCGCGCGACCCGTTACCTACGCCGGTCTCGGGCAGTGATGCCCGAGCCGCGAAGGTGCCAACACTGCTCTGTCTGTCCGACGATAACTGCCCAATGCAGTCGAAACATGTCACGCCTATTGTGATAAAAATACGCGAGTGTCAACCGTTGCAATTTAATAATTATTAATTTCAATATGTACTTGTTTTAATAAAAGGTACTATGTCGGTTGAATCGTAAGCGCCTTATCAGCTAGCGACAAATCAGTACATATGTTTACCTAAAGTAAACCATTGCAGGATCATTCTACGGGAATGTCGCTTACTTTATAATTTGTGTAATTTAAATTAATAAAATAAATAACTCGACAAGTACGAGTATTTAACAACATTTCACCAGTCTGCCTCTCCACTGATTCGGGACGATGTGCGAATCCGCAGTTGTCATAAAATCCATGACTCACACATGCACTGTGGTGTTCCCGGGCACCTGCTGCCCCAGCGTGGCCTCCAGGTACATGGCGCTGTGGGCCAGCGAGCCGACGCCGACCACACCGCCCGTTTGCATCTCCCTGCGAACAAACATACATCAACAACGAAAATAATATTACTTTTCAGTCCTCCGGCCGGTAAGCGCCACTTTACGCAAAACTAAATTGCCGCCTGCCGGCTCCGTCGGACAGAAAAATAGTATACAAACCTCGGCCGGTAAATGGGAAAGCCTCGGATCACATGTTAGTAGACAATTACATGGAATCCGAGGCATTTCCCACTTAAACGGCCTTGGTATGTAATCTACTATTGCTATTCCGCCAAACGTGCTAGTCTATTAGTGCCAACCCGTTATACCTACTTGCGTATTTTTAGCATGCAATTAATGTTCCCACCCTCCCGCCGCAAAAAATTAATACGCAAATAGATACAACACACCACCACCAATAACACAAAACTCGACACGTGTTTCGCCTCTCTACGAGGCATCCTCAGGAGAAACATACATCATTTTACAAATAATACTCTTCTCTGGCTGGGGAGTTAGAGTTGTGCTCGCTCGGTCTTTGAAGGCAGCGCTCCCATCTCGGTCAAAGAAACTAGTTCGGTCTTTTAGGTCTTTAGTTCGTTTAGTTCACTGCGAATTTCGACGTCTGGGAATGAGTAACCGGTTTAGGTCTATACAGAGCGCAGAACTAATATGATTGGGTAGCTCTTCGCCGCGGGTATTTGCGTTTTGCTTCTCGCTCGCACCAGTTACATTTTGCTAGAGCAAAGAGCTACCACCTCTGGCCAGGTGGTGGTAGCTGACAGGAATGGAATTGATTGGCATTAAAAAAAACAGTTTGTCAAAAATTACCATTTTCTCGCATTCTGTATGTTTTTTCCAAAATCCGTAAACGCCAATCTTCATTAATTTGAAATCGAAGGAGGGTCTCCTAAGTCCATTTTCGCCTAGCAACACGGGATCTGGTAGCTGCCCTCACTGACCCAAAATCTATTTCCACCCTGTATAATCAGTGGTTAACTGGCACTAGGGCTACAGACATGGTACTGTACTCACGGCTCGGGCTCGCGGTAGTGCGAGTAGGGCGGCGGCGGCGCGGCGCGCGCCTCGCCCTCGCAGCGCGGCACGAGGATGGGAGGCAGGGCTGCGGACAAACAGACATACACTCATATTGTAATGTGATGGGGGCTACCCATAGAAGTATGATTTCGCGCCAACGCTCCAAGAGTAACATATGAGCAAAAGAGAAGCCTATATAAATATGTCACGAATGCGAAAGAGACGCACAACAATTGAAATACGTGATTATTTTGTGCTCCTAAGTATACGTATACCCGCTTGATGATACAAGAATATAAGGTTATCGGATCGGTCCTCGTAGGAAATCCGTTGCAGGTTCAAAATAATAAGTAGGTTAGGCTATTTAGGTAGGTCCTATTTCGAAATAAGGAGCCTATTATAGCGGGCCTCCATTAAAAACAGTCGAATTACAAAAAAACTATCTCAAAATAATTTCGTACCAAGTTTACAATCTCTTCAATCGCAACTGGTTTCGGTTAAGGACGAGAAATTCTTCGACACAACTGGTTACGAACCAACGGTTATGTACAGTCAACCAATTGGAACCCTAGGCCACCATAAGAGTAGAACGGATTGTAAGAAATCTGTTACTGCTTGTCATTTTGACATGGTCCTAGAGTGGCCTAGGGTTTGTTCACTCCACTAGGGTTCCAAATGGTTGACTGTACCCGACCGAAGGGGTTTGAAAGCTTCACCATCAGACTCAAGTCCCACTAGCGCCCCTAGCGGCAAATTGACTCGCGGTAATCCCGATTACACATTACCTGGTATACCAGGGCAGCAGGTTTTGGTATTATAAGAGACAGAGCATTATATATTCCTAGAAGAAACCAGCAAGCAAGTTCTGGCGGAATGCATTATGTATGCGGCAGTGCGTCATAATGTGTTTGGTAGGGATACGCTGGAGAAGGAGCTAAGGGTCGTCGACCTTAGGGATGTCCTGAGGTCCTGTAAGGCGACAGGAAGGCTAGAAGGAAGCAAGGGGTGAAAGCCGCCGGGACAATAACCTCCAGCAACAGGGAAATGGGGTGAATGAGCACACCAAGTGCTCGACAGCCCACTCGATTCCAGTCGAGCGTCCCTCCCATAACATAACATAACATTCTATATTCTTGTCTTGTGGTCTTTGGACTCATTTATAAACAGTCTTTCATGGCCTAAACACTAACCGCTTTATTCATAAAAAAGTTAACAGAGGCTTTAGTTAAATTATGTTTTCTCCCATTCTGACAAACGCGATTGTCTAAGTGACAGATAAGGACAAACAATTATTTAGCTAAACTGTTGTTGAAGTGCGTTTATGAATAACGCCGTAATTCTTTCCCATGGACCCAAAAGGAGTGATGTGTTGCATTGAAATTATTTATTGTAATATGTAATTGACGTGTAAAATTTGTTGTTTTATAAATAAAGAATTGAATTGTATTGAAAGATCCGAGTGCGGCAGCTATCTATATTAACACTTTCGCAACCAGGCAAAATTTCGAATAATACCCCAGAAACCGACAGTACTCGCTAGGCGGGCAACGACGTGCAACTCAATGCCGCAAGCCGCGAACCCGCTAGGCGGGCAAGCAGCGGACGTAGCGAAGATGCTGGCGTCCACTTCAGCCACTAATCCCAAGATTTGGCGTAGGCGCTAGTTTTTACGAAAGCGACTGTCATCTGACTTTCCAATCCAAGTAAATTAGGCCTTATTGGGATTAATCCGGTTTCCTCGCGATGTTTTCCTTCACCAAAAAGCGATAGGTAAATGTCAAATGATTTTTCGTACATAAGTTCCAAAAAACTCATTGGTACGAGCCTAGTTTGAAAGTGGCACGCCTTACCACGGCCACCAGCGCTTACCCTTACATACTAATCTGATAAAAGCTCAACTCACCAGGCGAATCGATCTTGTGGTAATGATAAGGGTTGATACACACTTCGTCCTTTTTCAACTGGTACGCAAACTCACAGTGGTCTAAGGGCTTTAGTTCATGTTGACTCTGAAAGAAAAACACATAGTTAAATAATCATCATCATTTTCCTGTTCCGGTCCAGTGTCCTGGCGTTGGCAAACCGCTCCGCTATTGGCAAATCAGTGACGTGATACATAAGGCATAAGCAATGATTGTTCTAGCCTTTATGCCAATATTTACACTTTCTCGCTTATTGATAAGGCCCATTTATACATATAAATACTTAACATTTACATTATACATAGAAAACATCCATAACTCAGGGTCAGGAACAAATATTCGTGATAAACACACAAATAAATGTCCTGACCAGGATTCGAACCCGGGACCTCCTGCTTCATAGGCAGGGTCACTCACTACTGACTATACTAGGAGGCAGTTTAACGTTCGAGGCCAGCAGAAGACACTCGGTGGCTCTGGCGCCATATAGTTTCATAGTGATTATTACCACAGACTAGTAATACCTTTTTTCTACTCCAGCACTTCTATCTGTCAATTATATGACTGACAGCGATATTAAAAAGTATTCCTACATTATAACATTGTATTTTTGTATTCCATAAGAACACTGCACATATGGATTTTCATACAATATATTAGCACTGTTGTTTTTTTTTTTAATTTCTATAGTGGTAAGTGGGCATAAGACTCAACATGTTACACATTCTGCCACCTTTTGAAATTTTGCTTTTTCCGCTATTTTAGCTGTCGTAGAAAACTAGCGTATGCAACAGCTCATAATTGGTTCTTAAAACTCTTGGGTCTATTATTACAAAAACCTTTTAACTTATCTGTAAATAAATAAAATAAATTACTGATGCGAGGCCGGGCGACTGTCACTAAACGCATCTGCCGCTGTACACGAAAGTCAAACTTTAGGGAGTAATGTGGGGAATGTACTGGTATTAGGAAAGAGAAGTAAACTGACCTGAAGCTGCGGCCACCGCCACAGCCGACAGTAGACCACATGCGGCAACCCCTTGCGGTTCTGGCCGTTTATAATGTTGTCATTTGGTTTAACTCTGTAAACAAAAAAATTAATAAGTTTAAATTATGAATTTATAAGTCTTACAACAGTGGAATAGATAAGTTTTTGTCAAAAATTTAATCTTTGTTACAAGTTTTTATTGCTGACTGTACTTTCGTATTTGGTACCATAAAATTGCATGCGGTCATCCATCATACATAAGCATGTAAGTTTCAGCTTATTCAAACAATGAGAAGTTAGTCAAATTTGGCTTGCAAGATTTGACCTTAACAAACACAAACAAATGTCAACACAAGTTCCAAATGTCCCTGTGTTTTAATTAAAAACACTCATTCATTAATTCATTCATTCACAAATTACAAATGTGTATCAAAGTTTTTACTCCATGGATTTTAAAAAGTGTTTAATTTCAATGAGCAACAATTGTGGAAACAGAAGACAATATTATGTGACTAAGTAAAAAACACTCTGGCAACAACATAAATCCATAAATACAAATAGTAAATGTGATTTTATACTCATGGATTTGTTTGTAAACTTTACAAAAAAAAAACTTTACATCAAATACACTCACTCACATCAGTTGTCTTTCTATAGAATCAAACCATTAAAGAAGAAAGCATACACACAAATTATCTTGTTCAAGTAGTAATAGGTATTTTTTATTTAATACAATGTAACAATTTGAAAGAAAACTGTAATAAAAAAAAGTATAAACCTAAAACCTAATAAAAACTGCATTTAAAGTTAATTCTATTTGTAGCAGTCAATAATAGCCACCATTACCCTACTATACAAATTTCAGTTCCTTCACCCTTCAGGTTGACCTTTACCCTTAGGTCCTTTCACCCCAGAGTGACCTGAGGGGCAGTGACATCTTATATAATTTACACTTGCACTTTGGTGAATGTGTATATTTTGTGTGTGTTTTAACCACAAAACTGACAATGTGCATAACATATTTGAATACTAATTAAAATCAGTTATGTATAAAATGTTGTTAATATTAACAAATGTTTATTTTTTTAGTATAAACTGCGTTAATCTTATACATACAATTCAGCGCTGCTGTTATACCTATAAGACACTAACTCTAATTACAAATTAGGAAGTGTTTTTAAACGAAAAAATTGTTTCATTTTGTTTAATTGCCATGTAAGCAGTAGTAAAATTATAAAAGTAAGAATATGAACAGCTAAATAAACAATAGTTACCAAATTTGTAATCATGACTTATATTTATGTATATTTCGCAGAATTTCGGCATATCCAATGGGTATTTAGACAATAAAAACGAAAGCAAGTCTAATTAGATTCTGATTGGAAAAGAATCGACAGCAATATTTAGTAACGGTATGAGTTATACTTACGATATTACGGAAACAAGTAGGAAATATCCGAAACTGTAAATTAAACACTAATGTGTAATGTCCTCCCACAATCCCACTTATTAGCACGTTCAAGGGCAATAATATGTATCACCGGTTTCCGCACTAATCAAATCCTTTGTTTTATTACGTTAAACGGCAATAAAAAAAATTGCGAGGTCACAACCATCCGCATCCGCCATATTGATATCGCGAGGGGTTGCGTTTGCGTTTTCCTTCGATTTGTTTTGACGGCAATTTGACCTTTTTGGATTTTGCGTCCTGTCTGTGGTTATGTAACCAAGATGCGGTGGTCGTTGACAACGTAGAGGTCAATGAGCTTAGCGCGTTTTCCGATTTAGCCGGGTTGTATGACCAACCCAGCCGCAGCGAAATGAATAAACGTTCCGTTACACGCTTTTAGTGATTATTAAATATTTATTTAGGCATTGCAAGTAAATATCAAAATAAAGTTGGTAAATATGTTAAGAAACAACTATAACGCAATAACTTCCTTCTATTTAAAGATACCCTTTGAATACCTATCTATCAATAAGCTATAAAGTACAAAACAACAAATACAGTGCTTAAAACGGATTGCAAATCTATTTAGCGACCGGAAACGTCACATGATTGTTATCACAAAAAAAACAAATCAATATTGCACTTACCTGGGTATTGTAACACATTTAGTATGACTATTTTGGCTGGAAATGGCCCTTTCCAGTTCCTCTAAAGCTCCACTTTTCTTTAATTTCTTTACTAAGCTCTTGACAGCCTTCTCGGACCACTTATCTTCAGCAACAGACGACCCTTCAGGGCCCTTTTTCCACCCCAACAGTCGCTTTACGACTGGCGGCGTTAGAGGAAACATGCCGCAACACTTTATCGATTAAGTCATTAAAATAATGTTACAATCAATGCAACAGTTTACTAAATTCACGCACAAAACCTACGGTCCGTATTTAGATAAAGCACTGACGGCCATGTTGAGAAATGAATGAAAAAATGACAGAAGAGTTGTCAATCAACAAGATCAAGCCATCCCTTTCGCACAGTGAAATCCATTTTGAGATATTTTACAAATGCGTCTTCATTCAATTATAACTTGTAATTAATATATTTACTGCTTCCATTGAACATTTTTTCAATTATTATCGAGAAGTCAAAAATATGATATACGTGAAATGGTGGCCAAATAAAAATGTATTAATTAATAATTTCGTATGTTCTATCTCTCTTTCACGTGTTTATTTTTAATCAGACATCCATAGACATACCAGCCAGTCAGATTCGTACTCCAATAATTTTAGAGATCCATGACAAAGAAAACCACAACGTACTAGTATTAGTAAACGTCGCTTGTCACCGCAGCACAGAAAATCTGCATTATTATTGCAAGTATTCGCAACCCCAAAAGGACTGTAGGATTTTTTTACTACTGCTACTTATAAAATTAGTTTACTCGATTATTATACATATACAAAAGTATTTTTTTGTGTAAATGTTCTGTGGGGATCAATATTATAAAAGGCTGGTAATTACTGATTTAGTATTCGCCAAATGATGACATTTGATCGCAAAAAGTAATAATGCCCGGAGCATAAAATAATCGCCAATAGTTCGGAGTAGAAGAGTAAATACTCCATTTTAATAATATAAATATTCAATGAGATTCCATGGATATAATTGGCAGTGGAGCACCGTTATACTGCCAATTAATTTCGAGTCAATATATTCGTTCGCAGACGTCTCTACTTAAGTTCCTATGTCCCCTGGGTGGGGCAGAGGGCGTCCACAGTACGCCGCCATCTCGACCGGTCTCCAGCTTCGCGCTTGACTTCGCTCCATGTTTTCCGTATAACTTTCGCCTCTGCAATTCCAATCTAGGGCTTGCCTCGGTATGTGTTCAGGATCCCTTCGGAGTGTGTGTCCAATCCAACTCCATTTCCGGCGCTTGATCTGCTGGTCGATCGGGGTCTCGTCGCAGTATTTCCACAGCAAGGCATTGGATACTTTCTCGGGCCAGTATATACCGAGAATCCGGCGGAGGCAGCGGTTAACACAGACTTGAAGCTGGTGCGAGATGTCCTTTGTGACCTTCCACGTCTCGCACCCATACAGCAATACGGTCTTTACGTTTGACCGGAATATTCTGAGCTTAACTCTCCGTGTCAGTTTACTTGATTGCCATACATACATACAGACGTCTCTGCTTAATACAAAATTATTCCAAGTCAATATATTTATGGTAATTCTCTTTTCTTGGCACGCAAAAGTGACGCAACCATACTGGCACCCAAAACATAAAGTGATTATGTGACATTACGTAAATTACATTTACTCGTCACAATAATGCTAGTATTACATATCGTGATTTTTAGGGTTCCGTACCTCAATAGGAAAACACGGAACCATTATAGGATCGCTTTATTGTCCGTCCGTCCACCCGTCCATCCGTCCGTCGGTCTGTCTGTCTGTCAAGACCCTTTATCTCGAGGACGCGTATAGGTCGCAAGTTGAAATTAATACCCATGCAAAGGTCTGCGGTCCCTTGAAGGTGTTTAAAACCCAAACCTATACGTCAACGCAATTAAAAGATACGGCCGTTTATATCGTATTTGACATAATGTATGGGACATTTGCAATGGGAATCAAAATTTATACGGAACTTCCCGTAGACCTAGAATCCTAAAATTTGGCAAAAACATAGAGCACATAGCACAAGTACAGGAGAAAATCCGAAAACCATATAATTGTCGCACACTGAGAGCTCCGTGTCACAAGTATTTTTAAGTAGGTACCCAAGGTCATCAATGGGGGACCATTATCTGTGCGGAACCCTCGGTGGGCGAGTCCGACTCGCCCTAGGCCGGTTTTTTTCTACAACACACTACTTTACTGACAATCTTGTTGGACAGACTATAAGTAACAATTAAATTAACATTAAATATTGTGCCGTAATAATAAAAATAACCCGAAGTAAATCAAACCTAACATCTCAACCACGGAACCCATTTAAATAGTTGACATTTCAACAGTTACCTTGTTTATGGTCCGATGGAATGTTTATGTTTTGATTTGAATCGTTCTTTCAAATAATTCAACTTTCAATTGTTTTTCGACAAAAATCTGCCAGTTGTTGGTGAAAATTGTTGATTATTAGCGTTGTATTGAATAACTGGTGAGTTTTTTTACTATTTCTGTACAAATCTGATAATTGTTGTGTTTTTAACGGCGGCGAAATGGCGAAATTCTATGCCGAACTTTGAGATGACACTGGCAGTTACATTTTATTTGATATTTTACATTTTACCGGCCAGTAATATTTATTTATGTTTCCTAGTTGTGTATAGTGTGAATTTTGCTTGGCTGGAAATATAATTCACAAGATTTAAGATAAAACTATATTACCTACTTTGCAATTTTCTACAAACTTGCGCAACTAAAGATGTTTATTTCTTGCCTCTTTGTATAATTATGATACCTACTAATAAAATTCATATAATATACGATACAAAATGAATAATTAACAAGTTACTATCAGTCAGTATAGTCTTACGTACTTTTCTAAAAATATCAACCACCACATGCCTTTTCTAGTCAAATTAAGTTTAATTTGGTTCATATTACACCATTATCACCAAAATTATGGAAGTTTACCAAATTTCAGCAGACACCAGATATATAGATGTGATTAAAATATAGGTTCTGAGATTTTATGAGAAATACCTGCATTGCTAATCCCAAAATATCTATACAACAGTTTGTTTTTGTGTGTAGTTTTACTTACTTATATTAAAAGTGCAAAAAATAAAACATATTCGTATGTGGTAGAACATGGCAGAGGAGCAGCCTCCGCTGATGCTGTGTTTAGAGAATGCTGCCGGTGAAGAGGTGTCTCTCAATATTGAGCCGACTGATGACTTCCACACATTCTTGATTAAAGCCAAGTAAGTAGCCTTTGGAGTATAGATGTAGTGTTTCTAATCGTAAGTGTTGATAGTGTCGGTACTTTTAATACTGACACTGACTGAAATAGGATGACACGGTCGGACATTTCCGTGTGAAAATACGAAGGAAAATAATTATGCACTACATCTGTAGTCAACATCTCTCTTCTTGGCATTGTCAGGTTTTGGCAATTGCTTACCCAAGGTGCACTCGAGAACCTAGTACCGTTGCCATCTGATAAATAGGAGCAGCCAAGGAGTTCGCATATGTCGGAGCATGCCTCTATTGCTAGAGTTAGAGTGCTTGTCTAGATATTTTTACAATTACAAACATTTAATAGTGCTATACATATGTATGTATACAGATGCATAATGATTTTCCCTGGAAATGATTATTCAACTTGCCTACAAATTGTTGGACAAAGGATACCTCACCTATTTCAGTTGGAGCTACAAATTATCTTATGAGATCATTAATGGGCGGACAATGGATGCAAATTATGTCAAATACCTTATAATTTAAATACCTTATATTTTGATGATGATGATGACCTTATAATTACACCCCGTTATCTAACGCTCACTTTGGGGGCAAGCTAAAATAGTGATGTTGCTTAGTCGATTCATATTTATTAATTAGTCAAAACAAAATTCTTCTTTTATGATTAATCTTGAGATAATTTATTCATTGTCAATGCAATGAATGAGTTCTATTACACTGTATTTATTTGATCGGATGGGAGGACGACAATTATTGAACAGTACAGGGACGACTTACTAGGTAGGTACGAGCAGTTTAACGTCGGGGGTAAATTTGAACTATTTTGTACACGAGTTAGTTAATAATAACGAGCAGTTCAAGGCTTTATAATCAACTTCATTATTTTATCGATTCAGATTATCGAAAGTGCCCCATCACTTGCCCCCAAAGTGAGCGTTAGATAACGGGGTGTACTTATAATTATGTCAGAGTTTGGCATTACCGTAAGGAAATAAGGTTTGTTTTGCATCCGTCGTCGGCCCATTATAGATCATATAAGTCTGGACCGTACACAGCTAATAATAGCACATTATTGGCGAGGAACGGAAAGTAAGGGATTGACTGACGAGGAACACCTCATACACCTCGGCTATGCCATGGTTGGCATAGCCAAGCTCAGGCAAGCCCTGTTTCCGCCGAGGCAGATACACTTAGTGCTTTTCTCAAACTTGCGCGGCCACCGGCGTCTGGCGGCGCATGGGGCGACGTCCCCGGGGCCAGTAGGCCGTTTTTTCATTAGGATAACCATACAATAGTATATTGTGCATCTAGGGCGGTAAGAAGGGTATTACTTACGAGGGCCTATTGAAGCCCGACGCCGAAGGCGGAGGGCTTTAAATGACCCGAGTTAGTAATCCCCTTACTGCCCGTGGTACACATAATGTTTTTCATCACATTCGCGAGGAAATAAATAAACTTTCTAGACAGGTAAAGAAACAATAATGATTAGCGGTAGTGTAGTTTGCACAGTCCAAGTACTCCGGAGTGACTACGTGCTGCGAGCGCGTGGGGGGTAGGTGCTCGGGGAGCTCCGGGCGGGCGGTAAAGTAGTATGAGAATTCTTTAAAACCATGGGAGTAATACAGCTCTTTAAGACTAAGTATGCTTGCATATAAAGCACCCATTTACGAGCAGGTGTGATGAAAATTCCATTGTTGTCCGCGCTCCAGCAGGCTGCGGACGCAGCGGTTAAAGAATTGAATACTTTACGTATTTTATTTGTGAACAAAATGGTACCATTTCTGTGCATGTTTGAGAAAATTTGCTTTTTGCCTGCAGACAGAAAGTAAACCGCTTTATATAATTTTGGAGCCATGTGCCACATCAAACTCGCCAAACTTTATGCCCATTTCGCAAAGAGATTCCTACTTACATATATATGTTTTCCACTTAAATTACACACTTTTACACTGTTTGTACACCTTATGTCCAAGTTTTTCCGTCCGTAATAATATAACTCACGGTTTAGGGGTCCCAGGGTAGGCTCAGGTTAGGATTTGCGATGACAGACTGGCTTTTCACAACTACCTCACTTTGTGCACACATGTCGTAAGTCTACCCTTATTGTCTATACATAACAATGGCTGCTCATATATATCTTATAGCGACTGTAGCAATGTTCCTGCATGGTCATCTATAAAGAGATTTAACCACTTTAAATAAATTAAAAGTGATGGCGGTCGAAATATGCGGCTTGAACGCATCACGGAGGTCATGATAATGTGTGTATAATGATGTGGGTTCCTTAAACTAGGCGTCAGAACTTTGAATAAAAATAAATATTATGGGACAATCTCACACAAATCGGCATAATTCCACATTAAGCTCAATCTATAGGCTAGTGATATGGGTACTTTACGACGATATACGTCGTGCTTTTTTTTTATTCGACACACTGGTTCAGCTAATTAATTTATTTCATGAATATCTCAAATACTGTATTAGTTAAGACACTAGTTTCTTAGAGAAATTAACTCGATTTAAGCTGGAAGTACCTTCCTATCTTCCCTTCAAGTTAACGGAAATCAATAAAAAAAAATAGTTAAATAACATATAAATACTTAAATACGTACAAAACATCCATAACTCAGGAACATTCGTGATAAACACAAAGAAATGCCCTGATCAGGATTTGAACCCGGATCTCCTGCTTCGTAAGCAGGATCACTACCAACTAGGCTAGGAGGCCGTTTACGCACCTTTCTACCTTAGTTAGTTAATAGTTGTGCTGGGCGTTTTCCGCAACTCGACATCTATTGTGCCTTTTTTGCGTGTACCTTATTGCTATTGTTATAAAGTCCAAAACTGGGTACATCTCACAGAACTATATTGAGACAGAACAAAGACTTCATTGTAAGGAGACCGAGTGTAATATTTTGTAAACATTATTTTTAGTAGTATGACATAAAAGCCGGTCAAGTGCGAGTCTGGCTCACGCAGCGAGGGTTCCATGCAACCTTTTAGTTAACGGCCTCCTAGCCTAGTTGGTAGTGACCCTGCCTACGAAGCAGGAGGTCCCGGGTTCGAATCCTGGTCAGGGCATTTATTTGTGTGTTTATCACGAATATTTGTTCCTGAGTTATGGATGTTTTCTATGTATTTAAGTAGTTATATGTATATGTCTATTATATATATCGTCGCCTAGTACCCACAATACAAGCCTTATTGAGCTTACCGTGGGACTAGGTCGATTTGTGTAAGATTGTCCCATAAAATATTTATTTTATTTATTTATTTTTATTTATTTATTGCATTCAACCTTTAAACATGATTGTTCCTGTAAGATTTTTATCAATTATCGTAAACATAGTGTTTAGGATAATGTTTAAAAATTCTATGTATACTTCAAAGATAAGAATGGGTGTGAGTGGCATTTTGTTTTTACATTTTCCTTCGTAAATCATAATTTTATACGGTATAAAAAGAGTTTTAGGAAATCAAGCCCTTACAAATGATACTGCACATGATATAGTAACTGAACTTTGAATTTTGGGCCCTCATAACATAATATCAGGCATTTTCATAGAAAATAAAAATAAATGTTTGATAATTTTACTTTAAATGCGTGTGGGTTAGCCTTCTTTGTAACTATTTCAAAATTCACATCGATAGCTTAAGTACCGTCTGTCTGTCACATCGTTAAATATCTCGGGAACTATATACTTAAGCTCGATAGCTAAAATGTGAAATTTGGAATAGTTGTAAAGGCCAACCCAGACACTTTTAAAGTAAAATGATTAAACATTTATTATTACTTATGTACCTTTTTGGTAAAGAACCCTAAAAATGAAAAATACTTTATACTCACCTCCAACTTTATTGGTCGTGTTTGGGCAGCTCAACAATGAGTAAATTTCTTGAAATTAATCGCGGATAATCGCGTTTATTAACACCATGACCCTACGTTTCCATACCATCATCATCATCATCATCTTAACTCTGTGAAAACGAGAACTGTAAAGGGCTCGAAACGTAGGGTCATGATGTTAATAAACGCGATTAATCCCTTCTAAAGTGTTTTATTTCAATGAATAACAATCGCGGTAACAGAAGACAATATTATGAGTAATTTTCTGTTTGTAAACCTGACATCGCACGCAGCCCGCGGTCGGGAGCAGCCTGAAGTTGGCCTGTTTGCCACTCACGTGGTTACGTGATTGATCCCCGTTTTAGTAAATTTAAAATGTTTGAAAATCGTGGAAGTTTAAATCAGTGCAGAACCCTAATTAGTTTAGGAGCAGCATACCTTGGCAACCACACCTTTTAATGACTTCTTAATTAAACCAAAATTACTTTAAATTTCCAGTGAATTACTTGGTTATGAAGTAGACCTAAACTCATTAACCAGAAACAAGCCTGTGGCATTAACGGACAATGTGTACCAATTCCTAATAAACTCTGAAAATGGCCTTCTAGAGTACCCCATAACACAAACATTTGACCAAATGTTGGAGCCAAATGATGGGACGGAGGGCTTAGTATATGTCCTAGGTGATGGAACACAGATCAAGGCATCCCAGATACATTTTGATAATGAGGATCCACCTTTTGATTTTATAGCCGAGAAAATACCGTTTGTCAAATATGTTGATGATGATATTGATGATATAGAGCCATCAAGCGAAATAAGCACGAAAATTATCAATATAGTAGCTAGTCCAGTGTCCAAATGGCCTAGCGCTTCCAGTCCTAAAAAACCTTTTATAAACAGCATCCCTTTTAAACTCGTCAATAATAACGCTTCAGGATTTGCAGCTCAATTTCATAAATTCGTTGAATCGAGCATCGATAAAACTTTTACGCCACTAAATACAGTTACAACCAGAAATAAGTCTCCTAGAAGTCTTATTAGAGACAATTACAAGAAGTATGAAGATAACATTTATAACAAAAACGATTTTATAACTCGTGATGAAGTGCTGAATATGTTTAAAGATACTCCAGTAGTACCTTATGAGAGCCAAGGCTTCAGCGATAAGAGGAGACGCAAAACTGACCCTTCCCGGCCTATTAATAAGACTGCTAACGCTAAAACAATGCCGTACATAGATGTTGATGGTACATTAATAGGTCAAAATGAGAGCCAAAACTGTTTTATCTGTGAGAAGTTTGTAAATAACAATATGGATAAGCTTTACCTATTTGACAATGAAGATCAAAAACTACACAGATCATCCCCGCAAAAGAAATTATCGACGCAATTAAAAATAATATGCGAGCAATGCTTAGACAATAATTTTAAACCCTCTAGATTAAAAAGCCCAAGCAAAAATCTAAATCCAGACGAGTATTTGGTCATCAGGAACAACCAGCAATACATTTTCCAGAAAACGAACTCCATAGATTTTAAAAATATAAAAAGCGGTTTCGTAAATATTGGTGAAGCGACTGCTATAATAGACAAGATAGAAACGGAAATTCTAAAAGGAAATCAAGTGAAACAGACAGATTTTGTTAAAGTGGAAATAGGTTCGAATGGAGAGATTATATCCAAGGACGATGCGAAAGAATCAAATCCAGATGGAAGCTCAAGTGATGTAGAAATAATAGAAGGACCAGAAATAGACGATGTCCTAGATAATTTGGAAGAAGCGGATGAGGAGGTGAAGGAATTCTTAGGGATGTATCAAAGTGATAATAATGCCAGTGGCGAGTTGAAGTGCAGGTAAGTTGATAAAGGCAGAGATTTTCGGATTTTTTACATAAGCATATGGGTACAGTCGGTGCCCTCACATAAGTATCCACGCGCGCTACGCGGTTGCATATGCGAGGTGGATATTTATGTGAGGGCACCGACTGTACCTAGGTACTTATTTCATTTAATTTAATTTCATTTATTCTAATGTTACAAAAATGTATCACTTGTATGTTCTAATGTTACGGAATGGAGATATCTTTTCCCAGAAGTACTTGATATTACTACTGGCTACAACAGACAAGATCCTTGGATCGCGTATGCCAAGGAAATTTCAACCGCTGCCGTCGTGGCCCGGGGTGGTCTCGTAATTGTGGCGTGTCACAAAGTCACAAAACAAAAGACGCAGATTCAAGTCCTGCCCTACGCAATGAAGACCTTAGTAACCTTTTTTTTAGTATAACACATCTGTTTCACTTTATGATTGGTTTTAGGTTTTGCGAGCGCATATTCGCAGAGTTCCGAGACTTGATAGAGCACGGTGATGTCCACAAACACTTGACGGAAGATGGCGAGGTGTACCCTTGCCCCTTGTGTTTCTACGGTAAGATAATAAGAGAAAATCAACCTATGTGGATCTTAGTATAGCTTTTGAGTCTATTGACCACAGAATTTTAATTAAAAAACACTAGCTATACGGCTTAAGCAGAGGTGTTTTCAAAATATTTGAATCTTATTGAACAAACAAGAGCAAATTTTTCTAACAAAAGTCAACAATGGGTGACACATTAAGGTGGCCGAGCGAGAAATGAGTGATGAATAGTAGAAGAGTCCCACAGGGTGCGATACTTGGCCCCTTACTATTTCTGCTTCTTAATTTTTCAAATACCTTAGTCTCAGTTAATAATAAATTAATAATAATTAATTTTCATGATTTTATTGCAGGGTACGCCAATTTCAAATGGCTCAAAGGCCATCTCAAAGCAGCCCACGATAAACCTAAAAAAGATCAAGCAGAAAGCAAAAATGATGATGCAAAAGACGGTAAGTTACTTGCATAACAGTACATTCTGTCAAGGGAGCAGAATAATAGATACGGATAGATTACGGTAACCTTAGCAGTGGCGGAGCATCAACATTTTTTTTTGGCAAGCTGGAGTTGATTTGGCCTGCTTTTTGTTTGAGTCGTTAAGAAGCCGTGTGGAAGAGAAGCCGGTAGAAATCGACCCACGCCCCGCCACTGCACCGTGGGTGAAAATATTTTTTTTGCCATTTACGCCTACTGATTTTTAACTATTTAGATATTACCGACGAGGAAACTAGAATAACAGTTGGGTGAAACTTGATCCATTTTTGGCTTCCACGCTAATGGAGGCGCGGCAAAAGGTTTATTTTCTCTTCTGAAGGATTTATTTAACATACTCAATTTTTTAATTTTAGATTCACAAACGCAGTCAGCGCAGTCCCCTGTCGCTAAAAGAACTAGAAGCAACGATAAAAAAAATGACGACGAGCAAAAAGGTTTGTCAGTAGTTAGTTACGTAGCTTTATTTCTTTATATATTAAAGTAAATAACAGGGACAAAGTTCTCACCTATAAACACTCGACGACGCACGGTTCGGATCATCATATTTTTTTTTCTGTTTGTTCACCATCTTTTTTGTTTGATGTAATTCGCCTCGAAACCGCTGTGATGTTCCAAGTTAATAATTTAATTCGATTTGATATGTATTTTTGATTATAAAAAATTATAAATTGTATTGACTTACTTATTATTTTGTTACTTGTTAATTTAATTTCTGTTGACATTGTATTATTTCAATTTAAATTTTATATCTTTTTATTTGACATATTTATTAGAATTAAGTGTTACTTGTTTTGTATTATTATTTTTTATTTTTTTTTGTATCGTGTATTCTATTTGACGTTGAAAAGTGCTGAGATTTGGCCTATTTCAATAAATCCTTTTGAGTTTATTTAAAAATGTGTGACAAGTCTTCTAGTAGGTACTTCTTCCCTCCTAAAGCTTTCCACGCTTGTGTAAACTACTTTTTTTAGACGATCCGGCTAAGTCAGATGAAGATAAACCTGAAAAATCTATGGAACCTGAGAACGTGAGTTAATTTTAACTTTTATTTATGTACATAGTTTAGATTAGACTTTTGGCCTTTGTACTCCTAATTTTAAAAAGGGCGCCCTTTACTTAGGAAATAATGAAACTGTCCTGCCATTAACAATCCCAGCTAGTTTATGATGGTCGGGTTTTTATCGTTTACCGACGTTGCTGTCACGTTCTAACAAGTATGTATGTGCGAAAGTGACGCATGCTAACCCTACAGGTAAGCATAATTTATTAGAAATAAGTTTGACACCGGTTCAGCGCCATCTAACGGAAGATTTGGAAACTCACCTTTTACTTTCAAGTTATATGGAAGTGAACAACCTTCATCATTGGAAATTGGAGCGTCGATTCTATTTTATTAAAATTTTTAAATCAAAGATTTTTTCACTGTGCCTTTTGTTTTCAGGATAAACAGGAGTGTAAAATGGAAATCAAGTTAGAAATCAAACAGGAGGCGCTCGACACGAGCGACGAGGAGGCAATATGGATCGTTCATACCGACGACACGCCGGCCGACCAGCTGCACTCGCTACTGCATGTATGTCTGTCAGTCTGTTACCAGGCATATGGAACACTCTCCGCGGGAACTATAGAATCGATCGTCTTTTGTTTTGGTACCGACACACGGGCTGCGACACACGTCCCGCGCCCACCGTTGCACGCCACCGCCATTATTGTGTATTTTTTATACGGTGGCAAACAAAACAAGCATACGGCCCGCCTGATGGAAAGCGGCCACCGTCGCCTATGGACGCCTGCTACTCCAGGCGGATCACATGCGCGTTGCGACCCATTAAAATCTGGTCCACTCCTTTTTTGAAGAACCCCATACTGTAATCTTTCGGGAAAACCTCGGCAGGGAGCTCATTCCACAGTCGGAGCGTCCGCGGGAGGGGTCCTCTGAATATGTCTGATCGTAGGCAATTCTAGCGTTGTGCGGGGAAGAGGGGTGCCGAGCTTCAATAGTTTTTTACGTAGTGTTTAAAACAATTTGTATTCGATATTTCTGTGAGAGATAAGAATCTATGCTGTTGCCCGGTACCAGTCCACGACACTACTACCACTGACGATTATACGGGTTGATAGGATTCCGTACGTCAAAATGAATAACAGGACCCTTATTGGATCACTTTGTTTTTCTGCCAAGACCCTTTGTCTTGAAAACGCGTAGAGGTAGCAAGTTGAAATTAATACCACATACACAGCTCTGCGGTCCCTTGAAGCTGCGAAAAAATCAAACCTCTACGTCAACGGAATCAAAAGATACGGCCGTTTATGTCGCACTTCCGATTTCCCTTACGTTTGCAATCGGAATCAAAATGTATAGCGTATTATCGTTGTCCCAAAATCCCGAAATTTGGCAAAAAGGAAGAGCTTGTAGCACATGTATAGAAACTAATCGAAAAAAAGTATAATTGCCGCGCACTGAGAGTTCCGCGCGTATGGTGTAGGGGTACCCTGGTATAGTCCACACGCTCGCCCATAGCGGGTTGGAGACTTCACATTAGGTATACCCTTTTGAATCTCTTTAATTATGTATGCAGGATTTTCACAATGCATTCCTTCATCGAAAAGGATTTTTTTTAAGGAGGATTCTCTGTGTTGACAGCTAAAGGGGCAAGCTTTGGTCCCCAGCTGTCAACACAGTGAATCCTCTTGAAGCTCTGGCGACCGTACTCACCAACAGAACTAACTGTATTTTAGGGTGATGAGAAACGTGAAGATGCAGTGTTTAAGAAGCCGCAAAAATGTGCCAAATGCAGGTACAACTTACAGTCACCTACGATAGTATATTTCGCTGTGAAGGACGCAAGTACAGCCGAGTGTACAAATATGAGTGTATGAATAGATAAGAATTAAAGAACTGGATACTCAATCAGTAAAAAAAAAACGCCATAAGAGTCCCAGTTGCGGCACTATGTATCATCAGCAATGCTAAATTGTTCGCTAATGTCATTGACCCAAATTTTTTGACGTTTTTGTTTTGCTGTGTGTGTATATTTCTTTTAGTAAGTCAATGGGTGTATGCAACTTACTCAAAAATATGTCATATAAGAGTGTAAGAGCATAGTACCATATTTATGAGATATTTTTTTCGATTCATATTTTTGCACTGGACTGTACTGAATCGACGGTAGATAAAACTTCAATAATATTAGGCAGGGGTTTCCAAATTGTGGCCCGCGGGACATAACAGGCTCGCGCGCTGTTCCATTCCGACACGCGGGATAACCCATAGTCCGGCCCGCGAGAGCGTAAAGCCGGCCATATCGGGCAATCCGTCGTATCTGCATAGCGGGTATGACCGCCGGATAAATCTATCATACATTGATTGGCAGATCAAGAAGATGTGTCCGAACGGATATGGCTTGCTTAAGACATGTACACACGCGTTCAAAAGTGCATGGGCATTTATGAATGAATTTGTTCATAAACTGAGCAGCACTGAGCAGCAGAAGTAGGTAAGTGGGCAAGCTGTTCAAAATTATTGTGACAATAAGACTGTATCCAAATCATATTGAATACCCGCTGACTGTAGGTACTTGGGCCATTTTATTAAAAGTTCTCCCACTTTTTTTTACATGGGTATTTTTGTGTGATGTGATTATATAATACTCAGAATAGCGAACTCTTTCGATGCTAGTAGGAAAAAGAAATCCTAAAATTTCTATACATTTTTCAAACTTTCCATTCCATACAAAGTCTGAAAAAAATTGTAACGGAATGGGGAAATGACATAAAATGATCTAAATAAAAGTGTGTGGCGGGGAGGGTCATTTTTAAATTTTTAATGTAATTTTTTAATTAAATTGGCACACTTTTATGATAAGCGATTTGTACTAAGAGTGATGCTGAAAAAAAATCTAGGTGACTGTGGCTTACAGATGTAGTGTTTTATCGGAAACGTTCGTATTTGTCAAGCTACTTCAATCAACCTAGATACTTTTAGTACCGACTGAGTATACTGACATTGATTGAAATATCTTTATGTTCTACATCTTTACACGATATTCCGATAGGAGTTTGGAAACCCCTGATATTTATGCGTATTGTTGCATATTTACTTACGTGTATTTTCATTTTCTCATCAAATAGTTTTAGAAAATAGTGTGGCTGGAAAATCATCATATAGGTAGGCATAGTAATAGAAGTATTATCTCAACTTTCTCATTCATAATCATCATTATTAGCACAAATAAACAAAAAAATATAAACAGAACAAATGTAAGTATTTATTTGTTTTGAAACAAACCTTGCCTTTAGAAATTTCTTAGAAAGACAGGAAAAGTGGA
Organism: Lathronympha strigana; assembly: GCA_949128165.1. Classification (NCBI taxonomy): domain Eukaryota; kingdom Metazoa; phylum Arthropoda; class Insecta; order Lepidoptera; family Tortricidae; genus Lathronympha; species Lathronympha strigana. The sequence continues at coordinate 5,235,320 of OX421926.1, read as the reverse complement.
ATAAAATAAACCTCGGGTGTGAGTCGAACGCGCGACTGACAACTGAGCTACCGAGACACACCCGGTGACCCCGAATGCTCAGTGCGGTGTGGCCCAGTTCGCAGAGCGATGGGCATATATCCCAGAGTCGCAAGTTCGAGTCCCGCCAGAAGTCAAGAGTTTTTGGGCGTTTTTTTTGCTGTAGAAAAATCATTTTTTACTCAATTAGAAATTGTTATGGAAATTTTAGGACACTTTATCTCCTACTAGGATTGAAAGAGCTCGTAATTCAGAGAAAACATGTATAAAAATTTCCAATTTAGCAAAAAATGATTTTTCTGCAAAAAAAAACACCTTTTCCACTTTCCCTTTCTTTCTAAGATTTGAGGTATTTATTTATTTAAAACAAACTTTCACAGTCAAATCATGGTGGATATATCAACGCATAAATGCAAGCGGCGGCCTCGGAAACGGAAGTGCTTGGCCAAGGACGATGACCCTTCGTCCTCTCAGAGGGACACAGTAAAGGTACGTAAAATATCTGCCAGTAAGTAGCTTTTAGGGTTCCGTCAACTAGGAACCCTTATAGTTTCGCCATGTCTGTCCGTCCGTCTGTCCGTCTGCGGCTAAGCTCAGTGACTGTTAGTACTAGAAAGCTGTAATTTGGTATGAATATACATATCAATCATGCCAATAAAGTGGTAAAAAAAAAACTTTTATTATTACGGTACTTCCTAATCGGTATCACCCCTTTAGTGTGAGGTATTGTTTAATAAATATAAAAAAGAATAGGCATTTGCTAAAAAAAAAGAATATTTTCGGAAATAATCGCTCCAGAAGTAAAAAAAATGTGTTCCCTCCCTAACTTTTGAACGGCAAGTCCAAAAATTCACGACAATAGCTTTATGAAGACTATAAGGAAAAATATTTTGAGACTTGGGCAGAAAAACCGTTTTTGTTTTAGGGGTGAATCTGGTGCGTATATAATATAATCTTATAAAAATGTTCAAGTAAAACTGTGCATATGTGTTTTGGCCTAATTATCTTTGTGAACGCTTCAGAATGCAGTGTCTGTGTAGTAGCTATATGGTTTCTTATTAATATTATAAAAATAAACTTATTTGTTTTAGAAACAGGGTCGACTGAAACAAGGAGTAGACTGCGACAGCGACTTGCTGGTACCCGTAAGTATATCAATAATTTAAAAAATAAATTGAAAATAACTTTCGAACGGATTAATCGCGTTTATTAACACCATGACCCTACGTTTCGAGCCCTTTACAGCACTTGTTTTCACAGGGTTAAGATGAGGAGTCAGTCAGTGTTTAATTTCAATGAATAACAATCGTGGTAACAGAAGACAATATTAAAAAATAAAACTGACCAATAGCATGTAGGGCCATGCTCAACGTAGGGTTCATATGTGTATTTTATGTCTCTCTACCAAGCGAGCTACCGAGCCTTACCCATTAGCTGCGAATTTTTTCCCTATATCCATCATATGCGCCGTAGATGAAGGCTTGTTTTACGAAGAAACTGTGATCGTGTTTAATAGAAGGTACCACTTTGTCGCTTGACGATAAAGCGCTAAGGGATGACTCACACTAGAACGGGCCCGGGCGGGACGGGACGGGTCGGGGTGGGACGGGACGATCTGCCAGTTTCTATAGAAAACGTCACGTGACATCCTAGAAATTGACAGCTCGTCCCATCCCGCCCTGTCCCGTCTCGTCTCGTCCCGTCCCGTCCTAGTGTGAGTCATCCTTAATGCGATGAAGATTCATAAACAAATGAACCTTATCAACAATCGACAACGTGGTACGGTCGGCTTCATAAATATGTATACACCTGTATTCAATTTTGAACCTTCTGCCGCAGTAATAAGTTCAGAATTGTATACATATTTATAGACGTGACTGTACCTTAAATACGATCACAAATACTTATATATGTACAAGTTTTAAATGTATAAACGCAAGTATTTTCTTATGTAGGTACAGGGTGATCATGAGCAATTGTTTTTACTCCGTCATGTGTATTGGTATAATTAAGAAACTAGAAACTAATGCATTCAAATAGTAATTTTTTTTTTATACAAGATACTTTACATGTAGCATCAACCGCTAATGTAAAATGGGCATTAGAATTAATTACCTTACTAAGTATGTGAGAACTATGACGTATCAATGTCATGTCGAATACTCCATACTCCGTTTACACACTTGCAAAACCATATGAGATAAAATTAAATTAGTGATTATCTTCTAAATGGAGCTAATTAGAATACCAGGGGCCTTGTGAAATTAACTTAATTTAAGCTAAATAATGCGTTCTTGAAGTTGAATACTTCGCTAAAAAAAAACTGTGTATAAATATAAATGTGTATTTACAGAGACCCCGCAAGAAAAAGGCCTCGGAGCCGACGTCAGATCCGCAAATTATGACGTGTCACAATTGTAATGAATCCTACACGTCTAAAGTACGGCTGAAGTTTCACATGTAAGTTAACGTTTCACATGTAATGTTCAAGACACTCTCCTGAAGGTGGTCGATCGGATAGATAGTCCTTTGGTCACGCATTGGATGTCAATGCACGTGGGGCACAATAATCGGTTTATTAACTTAGTGTAATATTTTATTTTATTTGTAATTGTTTAGAATGTTTAGATATGTAGTTACTAACCTTGTTTCTTAAGGCAACATGTACTATACTATACTATACTAACCAATTATGGATCATGTCCCAAAACCAAAGTTTCAATTTCAAGTAAAATAGAAAGAAGATCTTATTAATTTTTTGCAGTTTTAGATAAGTGGAGTACCTTACATATATCCTAACCATATTTTACCTTATCGTCGCTATACTTACTCAACCTCGTATCTCCAAATCTCATTTGATAGAGAAAACACCCGTATTCCTAGTGATAGAAAGGTGACATTTCCATCAAATGATTGCTGTACATATGAGGTTGAGTAAGTATAGCGACGTCATACCCATTTCAACTTAAAAGAAAATAATCGTCCGTCGATCGTTTTCACGGATCTATATCGGAATCCCTAAAGTTTTCTATCCTATTTTTGTATTCCATAATACTGTTCGACATAATAATCATTAGTCCTAAAGTCACATGTTTAATATTGTTTTGTTTACCCTAACATCGTTTTAACTTACACGATTAGATTCTGTGTGAGGTCACAGTTCTAACCTAACCGACTTTTCTAACAGGGATTCGGTCCTATGTGAAGTCGTTTATGGGCAATAAATCAATTATGGCAAATACTCGTTAGAACAATTGATCATTGGGGATTATGATAATTAGGACAAAACAGGGCAAGTGATTTTAGGACAAACTATATCAGGGATGTCCAGGTAGATCCCCTTTTCACACTACCTATCCACACCGAACAAGAGCTTTGCTCTTTCCTACTAGGAGGGATGAAAGTGGCACTTTTCTGTTCAAGCTAGGAGGGATCAAAGTGGCACTTTTCTGTTTAATCTAGGAGGGATCAAAGTGGCAGTCTTTTGATCAAGCACCACACTGTTTTACGTTTCCGGGCATTATATGGTGGTACCGTGATGTTGATGTGAAAAATAGCATGTGTCACACGGTATCAACATTATTTTCATCTTCGGCATTCATTGAAATCATTTATTTAGTATGTGGGAGTCAGGTAACAATTTGCAGTTACAATTACCAACCATTAAATATCCGTATCACTGAACCCTACCTTTTCAGGTATACATACAATTTCCTTACAACTAAATAACACTATAGATATAATTTATTGTAATAAAAATGCACTAAATTGCCCTTTTAAATAAATTAATTAAAGAATCATACACTATAACATTTCATTAACGCTTGAATCCTTGCACTTAGGGATTCAATGTACGCCCTCGCTGGAAGTATATGTTGATCCTTTGTGACACAATCTACTATTTCTCCAATATGCTCGGAAATGTTCACATTAATGTAGCAAAATTGGTACGAAAAGAACCTCCTTATGTACCGACTCAAATTAAAAAAAATCGAATTCATTATTTTACGGTTTTAGCGGCCAGGAAGTTGTACTAAAATCCATTACTGTATTGTTTTTTACTTTTTAAATAAATATTTGGACTATCAATATTGCAAACAGCCAAATATACTTTAGCCGCGACCAAACGGTCTGCACAGACGAGACAATCTGATTGACATCAAATTGTCAATCTGATCATATCGTGCTTAAAAATGCCCCGCCTGGGCTGGCTTTGTAGTAGTGTAGTAGTTCTAGAGAGGAGATCAAATGCTTGGTTGTCTCGTTCTATCGTGAGTTACATACGGCTCACTGTGCAAGGTCGTGTAGATACGGCTTAATAAAACTAAAGACATTTCAACTTTTTTATGAACACAACCGTGCATTAAAAGAAAGTTTAGGCGGGAACCTTATTTTTCCTTTCAAATCTTATGCAAGAATACATTTTATTTCCTTTCATGTTTGGAGAAAAGCACTATATATGCCTCGGACGGAAATAGAATTTCGTGGATTCGTATGTAATTTGTCGGACTCAGCTTCCCTTCGTCCGACAAAAAATACTCATCCACGAAATTCGGTTTCCCGGCCTCTGCAATAATGTACTATTACTCCCCAGTAACGAAAATATCCCATTCCAGGCAATTCCACGACAACACAGAAATGCTAAGCGACAACGGGCAATACATATGCCTCGAGTGTCCAGGAGTTACATTCACGACAGAGACGGAGCTGTTCGACCATGTGCACTTCCAACACGACAAGCAGAACCGATACCAGTGCCCTGTTAAAGATTGCGGGAAGACGTTCTTTCTCAGGTATTCTGATAACCATTCATTCATTCATTCAATATTTAAGAGCTTTGCTTTTTTTTTATACTACGACGGTCACAAACAAACTTACGGCCCGCCTGATGGTAAGCGGTCGCCGTAGCCTATGGACGCCTGCAAATCCAGGGGTGTTACATGCGCGTTGCCGACCCTTTAAAAAAAAGGAGGATTTGCTGTGTTGACAGCTGAATGGGCCAAGGGCTTTGTTACGTGGGTCCCCAGCTGTCAACACAGTGAATCCTCTTGGAGCTCTGGCGACCTTACTCACCAACAGAAACACAACACAAACACAAACACGGGCACAACAGTAGTCTAGTGTTATTAAACTGCGGTTTTCTGTAAGGTGCAGGTACTTCCCCAGATGGGCTCTGCTCCAGATTTGAGCGAGACGACATTCGTTGTGCTGTGCCCTACCACACTAAACGATATGCATGCGCTGTGCCCACACCTCTCTTTGCTTTGATTAATCGCCACTCTTCTCTTTTCTGGGCCAGCCTTTTGACTTCCTCGTACGACACGACAGAGACTTTATCTTTAATTTGGCTGAAATATGTGAGCCGGGGCCTTCCTCTACTTTATAAATTTACTAAAACGGGGCTTAATCGTGTACAAACTTTGAAAACAAACCTCCGACGTTTCAAGGGCGACATTGCCCCCGTGGTCCCGGAGAAAGACTGGCTGAGGTTGACATCAACACCTTCTAGCTGCGCGGGTTTTACGAACTACCCGCACTTGGTCTTGATTATCAACTTGAACTTTTTTATAATGTGTGAAAATCGTGAAAGTTTAAATAAGTGTCTTCCTCTACTTCTTTTTCCCTCAACTTTGCCCTCCAGGATGTCTAGGAAGAATCTGTCGTGCCGTACCAGGTGACCAACCATCTTGTCCCTTCTGTTGGCTATGGTGCATATCAGGCATCTCTTCTCTCCTGCCATGCTCAGAACTTCCTCATTTGTCTTTCTCATTCTGATAACCAGAGGCCGGAATTTTGGTGGCACTTTTGAGCTGTCATAGGGACTTCTTTATCGACTACTCATATTTATCGATACATTATAGAACACAACATATTAAATAAGATTAAACATAGAGGTATAGAACAGCCGGTTTTATTGCTAAAGAACGATTACTGAGAGATAGCCGATGTATAGCCTACTAGCTTTTTGAAAGTTAAAAATAGGATATTTATAGAATTATTTGTACGTTATGTATGTACAAATTAACGGCCTCCTAGCCTAGTTGGTAGTGACCCTGCCTACGAAGCAGGAGGTCCCAGGTTCGAATCCTGGTCAGGGCATTTATTTCTGTGTTTATCACGAATATTTGTTCCTGAGCTATGGATGTTTTCTATGTATTTAAGTATTTATATGTATCTGTCTATTATATATATCGTCGCCTAGTACCCGCAACTCAAGCCTTATTGAGCTTACTGTGGGACTTGGTCGATTTGTGTAAGATTGTCCTATATTATTTATTTTATTTATATTTATGAACCAATAGCTGTATATTCACTAATTAGGGTTAACCCTTGGTATGATTTAGGGCATCGTTGACTAAGCACAGTCGTACACACACAGACACGCGCCGCTACGTGTGCGGTACGTGCGGCAAGCGGTTCCTGGACAAGCAGACATTAGACGAGCACGGGGTCACCCATCTTCAGGTTAGTAACAACCACAAACCTGTGACTGTGACCTATATTCTAGCGCTTTCGATATCATCATTTCAGCCGAAAGACGTCCACTGCTGGACATAGGCCTCCCCCAAAGATTTCCACAATGACCGGTCCTGCGCCACCCGCATCCAGCGGACCCCTGCGACCTTCACCAGGTCATCAGTCCACCTTGCGGGGGGCCTACCCACGCTGCGCCTTCCGGTACGCGGTCGCCACTCGAGAACCTTTCCGCCCCAACGGCCATCGGTTCTACGTGCAATGTGCCCCGCCCACTGCCACTTAAGTTTAGCGATTCGGAGAGCTATATCGGTTACTTTGGTTCTGCTGCGGATGGTCTCATTTCTGATACGATCTCGCAGAGAGACTCCTAGCATAGCTCTCTCCATCGCCCTTTGGGTGACTTTGAGCCTTCTTATGAGGCCCATTGTAAGCGACCACGTTTCAGTACCGTATGTCATCACTGGCAACACACACTGATCGAAGACTTTCGTCTTCAGCCACTGCGGAATATTGGACGAAAAGATGTGTCGCAGCTTCCCGAACGCTGCCCAACCGAGTCGGATTCGACGATTAACCTCTTTCTCGAAATTGGACCTACCTAACTGGACAGTTTGTCCAAGGTATATATAATCGTCTACAACTTCGAGTGTAAAGTCTCCGATTGTCACTGGAGTTGGTGCTACATGGATATTCGACATGATTTTCGTCTTATCCATGTTCATCTTAACACCAACTCGCCCGGAGGCTCTACTGAGGCTAACAAGCATCGTACTTAAATCCTCCATGGTCTCAGCCAAGACTACTATATCGTCAGCAAATCGAAGGTGAGTGAGGTACTCGCCGTTTACATTGATGCCTAGCCTTCTCCAGTCCAGAGTCTTGAAAACGTCCTCCAGTGCAGCGGTAAACAGCTTAGGAGAGATGACATCTCCCTGCCTGACTCCCCGCTGCAGCGGAATAGGCTTCGAGTTCTGGTCTTGGAGTCGGACTGACATAGTGGCGCTCTCGTACAAACACTTCAACACTTCGATATAGCGGTAGTCTACTTGGCACCGTTGGAGAGATTGTAGTACCGCCCAGGTTTCGATCGAATCAAAGGCTTTCTCGTAGTCCACAAACGCTAAACAGAGGGGCAGATTATACTCCTCGGTCTTCTGTATAACCTGACGAAGCGTATGAATGTGGTCTACGGTACTAAAGCCTCTTCGGAAACCGGCTTGTTCGGGAGGCTGGAAGTCGTCAAGCCTGCGTGCGAGACGATTCGTAATGACTCTTGAAAACAGCTTATAGACATGGCTCAGAAGTGAGATGGGTCGGTAGTTCTTCAGTAAGGCGTTGTCGCCTTTTTTGAAGAACAGTACCACCACACCTCCGCTCCATGCCTTTGGCGTTTTCCCTTCTAGTAAGACGGAATTGAACAACTTCTGAAGGGCCGTAAGGACCGGTTTACCACCCGCCTTCAGAAGTTCGGCTGTAATTCCGTCTTCACCAGGCGCCTTGTTGTTTTTGAGCTGTTTAAGAGCCATACTAATCTCGTACAGGCTGATGTCCGGGATGTCGTCGGTATAGTGTCGGGCCAGTCTAGCTCTAGGGTCTTCCGCCAGACCAACTTCGGGTCTGCTAGTAGACGTGTATAGCTGTCCATAAAAGCTCTCTATCTCACTCAGAAGCTCAGGTTTGGATGTGATGATTCTACCAGCCTCAGTTTTTAACTTAGCGAGCTGGCTTTGCCCAACAGACAGATCCCTTGCAAAAACTTTGGAGCCCTTATTTCGCTGAATGGCCTCTTCAATACACTTAGTATTAAATTGGCGCATATCGCGGGTGAGGGACTTAGAGATCTGCTTGTTGAGCCGCCGGTATAAAGTCGCGTCAACTGAAGATTGTAGAACCATTTTACTCCTCTTATTGAAGAGTCTCTGAGAGCCTTTTGGTCTTATTTGTCCGTTGGGCCTTAAAATATATCTTTATTGTATCTTTATTGTATTGTATTGCAGTCATGTGCATAGTACATTAAGGTGTTACAGTTAGGAAGGTAGGTACATGACACCCGGATCGGGCACTCAATACTTATCTTAAATCTAGGTAGGTACATGTGTTTCTTATATATTTACATTGATATGTTTTTTCCATAGGTATGTCAAAAGTAATAAATAGCAATTGATTAATTATTTAACTTATTTTAATAAGATTCATGCAATAAGAGTGTCAAAGGGTAGTATAGTAATAATTGAGCTTTAGATGATATAACATATTGAGGATTATGTGAGTAAGTTATATTCATAATCAGAGCTCGGATTTTTCACGGCAAAACAAAACACTAGCGTAATTTAGCCAGTGCTTGAAATATTATTTTATCGACACCTATCGAGTCTTACTAGAGTATATGACAGGTATTGCCTCAGTACATTTTTTCTTTTTTTATTCGATGGTACACCTATCAGTGTGAATGTCAAAATTTAAAAACTAACAAACGTGCGAAAATTTCGAAAAACAGGAGACTTACTAGAGCTCAAAATCAATATTTTGGACCAGTCTAAGGTGACCTACTGGGGGTTAGAAGGTTGTGACGTCACTACTAGGCAAGAATTGTATATAATAGTGACGTTACGCGAAACTTGAAGCACTGTATTTTCGTCATTTTTGATTTGACAAACAAAAGAAAAAATACGTGTACGATATTTTTTAATAATCTAAAAGACGGACTAAATAGATTTTTTTAATCGTTTAGCCTATAATGGCTTAGAAAAAGAGGATAAGCAAGCATGCGCAATGTCCGAAGTTGAGAGATCGCAGTAAATGGATGTGTCTCGGTGGCTCAATTGGTAGAACGATGGGTGTGTGTCCCAAAGCCGATTTTTTCATTTTTACTTTATTTCTATTATGTATGGTATCATTCTCAAACGTTTGCGCTTACAACTCAAATTTATTTTAGAATAATGTCATACTCGTGTGTTTTCAACGCTAGATCAAACCGTACCAATGCCACATCTGTATGAAACAACTGACTCGCCGCTCTCGCTTACGCATGCACATGCGCGCGCATGAGGAAGCGCTCTGTCCCGCTCTGGTGCCAGTGTGCGCTGCATGTCGTAGAGCCTTCCAGAATGTTGCTGCTGCCGTGGTGAGTGAGATAGCAACACAATAGTAGATTGTATAACAAGGGCGTAAAGTAACCCATTTTAGCCGAGGCTATTAATTGGTCGAGTGTAGCAAGGACCAATATAGTAGTCGAGGTACAATGGATATTACTATACTATATACTCTGCTTTTCACTTCGATTGTGTGGAAAATATTAGGTTTTATTTCAGTTTAAATCGTTGAAAACGAAACATCCATGCTTGCCATGCTTGGGCGCTTGGGGTCTCTCCTGCCGCCTGCGATTTTACTTTAAACTCTAGAGCATAAAAAGCGATTTTATGTCGCTTAGCCTCGACTTCAAGTCGAACTTTCCGAGCAAGAGAAGTGAACCACCACGACTACTTTTGTGTAACTGTAACCGTCGGTGGTCAAAGAGTTAAAAGCTGGCACTGAATTTATTGTTATTTAAATTACCAGGAACATGTGAAGAAGTCACCAGAATGCCTCGGAGTTTTCTCGTGTGATCTAAATGACGAAGAAAGGCCTGCTGCCGTGCTGTCGCCCACTAGTGGACTTGTCCGGCCCACGCAGGAAGGTTCGTATTATCCAAACTTTTGAGTAGTTCGGGCACACATGCCATGGCCTAGGCCGACAATGTTACGTTAAACCCCAATGCCGGCGCGTTTTACTAATGCGCACTAGAACATTATGTTTCGCAGCCTATATACCTCTATATTACGAACACTGATATTTCTGACCATGTTTGAAAGAAATGGTAGTTTGTGCGATGACTTATACGCTGGTTTTATGAAACGAGCGTAGTGTGTTTCAAAATAGGATCACGCGAGTGTTGTATACATGATTTGATCATTACATTTTAACACAGAAAAATATAGGTACCTACTTTAAAACGTTGCAACAAGGTCGACTCTTTCAAAGTCAAGTATCAATATTATATTTTAAGATTTCAACCTTTCTGCAACGTATTTAAGTATTTTTTCCTGTGTAGTACCACCGAATTAGAAATATCACCAAATAATGCGAGTTTACCCCTAGGTACTGGGTTTTTTTTTCTTCTTAAAACCTAATACAAATATGTAATATTTCACAATACGCTAACACCTCAAGAGTTACTTATGTATTAGGTTTGAAACAGTTTCACCGGAACTGAGCCTCTGTCTCCCGAACTAGGCGGATGCCTGTGACTCTGAAGTCAGTGATTCCACCGAGAAGATGAGTTGACATGATTTGTATTGCTTAACTATAAAAAGTTTTTGGAATGATCCTTATACAAGGAAAAATAAAGTAAAGAAAAATAAAAAATATAAATAAACACTTTTTACGATATAGATTATAGATAAAATTTCTTTTAATTTTAATAATTTTTGTAGTAGAAAAAATATGGCGGCCCATCGAACGTGAGTCACAATGCGCCGGCGCCGCCTCACTCCTAGCTCCAATTCCGGCGTCCCTGCGCGCTGTAGTCCGCGCCGTCAAAGTGGACAAGGCCTTCCGCTGCGAGTTCTGCGAGGAGTGAGTCACCCTGTATATTGCTCGCTAGCGCCGCTCCCCACCTCTCTACAGGCTGTCGTCCTACGGGCTTCTGCGAAGTGAGAGTGTGAGTCGCCCTGTATTTTACACATTTACTGTATACTGCTCGTTAGCCCCACCTCCCACTTCAATATGGGCTCGAATTTTGCTCCATGCGTAGTTACAAGCTATGAGTAACGCGCTTATTTGACAAGCTCGTACGAGGAATTGGTAAAAAATATTCAGAATGTTTTCTGTGGCAATGAAAATAATACAATTTAGGGCTCGATCAAAAATCATGTGATATTGATATTGGATGTCGGGAAGACATTACGAACGATCAAAAAAGGCCAAAAAATACCAAAAAGAACACCAATGGTGGTCAAAAATCAGACTTGTTACGCGTATATCTTGTAACTCAAGTTACGCTACATACGTGTTGCATGGTAAACAACCTAAATAATGGTTGGCTGCGTTGAACGAAAGAGGACTAAAATACCGACACGATGATCTGATGCGATATTCAGGGAGAAGAGATTGTCTATTTAAATTTTTACACGATTATGCACCGTTTTAGAACTATAATACTGTGACGTCCTTGCCATCTTGAGTACCTATCGGGAGTCCCGGGGAAAACATAATTTAACTAAAACGTCTGTTACCTCATTTATAAATAAGGGGTTTATCTTTAACTAGATCTCAAACTTAGCGCTAAAGGCATGCCTCCTTTGATGCTCTGTACTACGTGTGAGGTTGGATCTGTGATGGGTTTGACTTGTGTACTCTTAGAGGGCGCCACTGTGAACAGCTGGAGCACCGCCGCCAGGCCTGCGAGCGACTGCATTAGGCCTAACCTCTCACCTGCAAAACGAATATTAATTTTAAATATTTATTGGCAACATAAAATACCTCCAACAAAATAAACAAATTAAAAATAACTTAAATAAAATAACTAAGAAGAAAATTAAACTAAAAAACTAATAGCCCCGGCCCCTGGGGCATGGTCCCAAGAATGCTGGCAGCGTTCCCTCGCTGTATCGCAATACTTATGCGTTGGGCGAGGTAGCTGCCAGCCTTCTTATCCCCGGAGACGTCGACCAGACGTTTGGCCAAGTCTTTATACAGCCTGTATTAATTTTTAACACGCAAACATGTCAATTTTAAAAGATTAAAAGAGTATGTTAAATTGTTAACCGTCCGTCACAATAAGCGAATCCAGAAGGGGTTTAAGTAACCACGAATGTAACGAGTAGAAAGGAGTATCTTCGCAGCACTACGACAGATAAACGCCCTTTTACTAAGAGGATATTACCACGTTAAAAATAATTTTCCTTGAAAGTATTTATAAAGTTCTACTTTTATGATTTGTACCATAATACTAAACTCTGGGTTAGTTAGCTAAGGTGCGGGTAAGAGCGGGTGGTACAAGCGGCGCTTAGGCGGGTAGCGATTATTCTACACGGGCGAGTAATAAGGAAAAGTACTCGCCGGCAGTGTGAACAGCCAGCGATGAACTATAAATATAAATCCTATTTTTTTTTATGCGGTAGCGGTATCTTTTTCTCGTTTCTTGGGCGAGAAAATCGCCGATAGCTAATCGCTTTCTCGCGCTTGATGGGACTAGTGCCTTAAACCACGCACAGTCCCATAGTCGGCTAACTTTTATTTAGGTACTAGCTTTTGCCCGCGGCTACGCTCGCGTTAGAAAGAGACAAAAAGTAGCCAATATCAATCTCCATCCCTTCGACTATCTCCACTTAAAAAAATCACGTCAATTCGTCGCTCCGTTTTGCCAAGAAAGACGGACAAACAAACATACACACACAATTTCCCATTTATAATCGACATTGACTAATAAGGCCTTGGTCGTTCTGACCTGCCGCCCGCGGCGTGCGGCGGCCCGTCGCCCGCGGCGTCTGAATGGTGTGTTCGGGAATGTTCGGGAGCGGTCGTTCTCGCCCGCCGCGTGCGGCGTCCACCCGCCACCCGCGGCTGCCGCCCGCCGCCCGCCGCGTCGCCGAGTTATTTGGAGCATTGCGGCGGGTGGATTAATTGATTGATTTCATCGAATGCATCTTCATAATGATAGAAAAAGTAAAGCAGTATGGAGTTCACATCAATTGTTTAGAAAAGGTTCAAAATGAATTCTTGAAGTCTTTAGATTATCGCACTGAAAATATTTTTGATAGTTAGTTATTCAAATTCAGCTACACGGCATCGCATTGCACCCCTGGAAAAGCGTAGGATTTATATTGACTCAATGTTTTTATTTAAAATTTTAAATTCCATTATAGATTGCCCAGCATTATTAGAAGATATTAATCTTAAATGTAACCGTACCTCTTTACGTTTTATTCATACACAAAGTATGCCATAAACGTTTATTGGACGTGCAATGCGTAACCACAATATATTTTTCAATGATATAGACATTTTCCGTGAGTTAAAACAGCTGTAAAAAACCGTTTACCGTTTAATTTTCAAGATTACTTTATTTTGTTTAGCTAATAAATGTTGTAATCGAGTATGTTCACACTTACCTACAACAGTACTTACCGATTGTCATTACGGTTCTTTATTATTTGCATATATGTAATTTGTTAATATTAAGGAAACTCCAGATTTAGACCGTTTATAATGAACACTTTTGTAGCCGTTCGTTTCTAAATAAATAAAATAAATATTTATTTTGTTTTAGTGTATCATCATTAAATATAACTTCTTTATCATGAAATATGCTAGTTTGTTTTTTTTTTAATTTTGCACAGGGGGATGTCCCTAGCAAACCCAAACCCTCGGAAACTGCCGTCGTTTCGCCCGCCGCGGTCACATTTCAGAACGACCGAGGCCTAAGTCTATTGACATCGGTAAAAAGCATTTTTTAACCATCATTATCATAAGATAATAACTAACTAACTATAATGACCAAGTTTTTCATTTCAACCTTAAAAATCATTTAATGAATTGGTATCCGGAAAAGAAATAAAACTGAATCGTACAGAAGAACAAGTTTTTCATACAAAATATCAAGAGCACACAACCACAATAAAACGCGATTTTGGATTGGTCCCATAGTAAAAGTTGTGTGGGTAGACCGATGGGCGTGTATCTCAGAGTCGCGAGTTCTAATTTCGCCGTGAGTTTTCCACAATTCCTTTATTTCTAAGCATTGTGCTACCACAATGCTTAGAAATAAAGGCGTTAGAAGTTAATGCGTAGGTCGTAGCTACCTTTAGCAGACGTTTCAGCTTAGTATAAAATAAATAATAAAATTTGCTGATTTAATAATACTAAAACATTCTCCACAGTGTGTTCTACTTGGAAGAAGACTTAAACAACCACCGGGCCATCCATAAGGGAGTAAAGAACCCCTTTACGTGCCACATCTGTAAAGTCAGCTTCGCTACTTACTCTAGGTATGTCACATTCTTCTAACTTTAAATGCAACATTAAGGGAAAACCCGCATATGTGCAATATTCAAAATTAGCTACGATTAATACCAAGTACCGAAAAAAGTGTCCCAAGATTTTTTTTCCATTTCGCCACCATTTTTTCACATATTTAGTTTGGCGGCAGCGCAATGAAAAGTTTGAAAAATGCATGGAAATTTTAGGACACTTTTTTTCTTCTACTAGGATTGAAAGAGCTCACAATTCTGAGTAGAAAACATCTAAATATTTCTAAGTTAGCAAAAAAATATTTTTCTACGACAAAAAATAAAAACCCCCAAGTACCTACCACCGTGCCACACCGTGTTTTTTTAATGCTTTAACTTTAAGGGCGCATTCTTTTAGCTTAAATAATTAAATTAAAGTTAATTTCTGAAAAACACTAGTATAATTAGCTCCATTTAGAAGATAATCACTAATTTAATTATGTATATCGTATATGGTATTTGCAAGTGTGTAAACGGAGTATGAGTATTCGACATGACATTGATATGTCATAGTTGTCACTTACTTAGTTAAGTTAATTCTATCACCCGTTTCGTTAGAGATGATGGAACACAATTATTTTGTACGAAAAATGAAAATTAAAAATTTACATTTTTAATAAAACTAATTATGCCATTCTGTTTCTTTAATTATACCAAGCTAACGTGCCGAAGTTAAAGTAATTTAAGAAAAACACGGCATTAATCTCGGCAACCCCTTAACCGATTTGGCTTATATTCGGACTAGCCGGATTCTTATATTAGACAAAAATGTCATTCGCTTCGGTCGCTCGTTCAACTAATATTTTGTCAACAGATGTACGACCCACAAAACTACACACGGCTTCTACAAGCGCCCCCTAGCGGACGTGAAGAACGAAGGGCCGAGCCGAGCTGATTCCGGCCCGTCCGCCCGCGGCGTTCTCGGCTACGGAGGGTTTCCTGTCGTCAAACACTTCCTCTGCGAGGTATCAAAAGGGAGAGAACCCATTCACATGCAATATATGTAAAGTCAGTTACTAGCACCCCGAGCCGACTCCTGCCCGTCCTCGGCCTCCTTGGTTACGGAGAGGTAAAGTGGAATTTAATATTCTAGATATATACCAATCCAAAACGTTTTCAACATATATCATACCCATAAAAATGGGTGCGCATTTTTTGTCTAAGAAATGCATCTTACATCGTCTGAATTTCCCCAAAGCAAAGGCCCATAGTTTAGCAATAACGATGCATAACCATAATTCGCCTCACCGAAGTGAACATTCAACCAGGTGCATCATAAGGGAGAGAACCCATTCACGTACAATATATGTTAAAGCAGCCACAAGTGCTGCCTAGCGGACGTGAAGAATGAAGGGCCGAGTCGAGCCGTCTCCGGCCCGTTCGCCCGCGGCGTCCTCGTCTACGGAGGGTTTTCTGTCGTCAAACACTTCCTCTGCTAGGTGTCAAGAGAGAAACCATTCACATGCAACATATGTAACAGTTACTTGCGTCCCCTAGCGGATGTGAAGAATGAAGGGCCGAGTCGAGCCGATTCCGGCCAGTCCGCCCGCGACGTCCTCGGCTGTGGAGGGTTTCCTGTCGTCAAACACTTCCTCTGCTAGGTGTCAAGAGAGAAACCATTCGCATGCAACATATGTAACAGTTACTTGCGTCCCCTAGCGGATGTGAAGAATGAAGGGCCGAGCCGAGCCGATTCCGGCCAGTCCGCCCGCGACGTCCTCGGCTGTGGAGGGTTTCTTGTCGTTAAACACTTCCTCTGCGAGGTATCATACGGCAGAGAACCCATTCACATGCAACATATGTAAAGTCAGTTACAAGCGCCCTCTATCCACGACCGACAGAGGACGCTAGTATGCCTTTCATCCGCTGAATTTCCACAAAGCATGAGCCCATAGTTTAGGAATAACGATGCATAACCATGACTCGCCTATCAAAGACAAGGTCGGGCACTGGCTCAGGAGTATTCTCTGAGGACCTAAATATACACATCTCTACACCACTGGGTGCACATAACACTGTCTTCCAGGCGGAGTGTTTGGGCATTATACTGGCAGCACACGCAATCGTCGCAAGGAAGGTAACGGATTTCCCAATCCGCATACTCTCTGACAGTCGATCAGTACTACAGGCCCTACAAGGCTACACTTTAACCTCGGGACTAGTCCACGAGTGCCACACAATCCTGTCGGAGGTATGTAAGAACAATCACGTAACTCTACAATGGATCAAGGGGCACAGCAACTCGCGAGGGAACGATGCAGCAGACATATTGGCGAAGGAAGGTT
Source organism: Lathronympha strigana (assembly GCA_949128165.1). Taxonomy (NCBI): domain Eukaryota; kingdom Metazoa; phylum Arthropoda; class Insecta; order Lepidoptera; family Tortricidae; genus Lathronympha; species Lathronympha strigana. The sequence continues at coordinate 5,218,492 of OX421926.1, read as the reverse complement.
CGGAGACGGTCGTGATAGGACCAGAACCGATCATACCCCTGCCACTCGCCTGGCTGCGGAGCACTCTCCGACAAGACACCAGGGTAAAACACCAACTTTACTGGTCTAACATAGGAACCTGCAGGCAAACAAGGTTAGCCCTCCCGACAATCACCCCCGGGCTGTCGCGGAGGCTGAGACAGCTGAAAAGGCCCCAGCTCCGTCTCCTGACCGGCGCCATAACAGGTCATGCCTTATTCAACAAACACTTGCATACTTTGCGTGTTACAGACAGCGCACTCTGCAGGGCCTGCTTGGAGGCAGAAGAAACAGCCGCCCACGTCATCATCGAATGCACTGGGGTGGCAAACTACCGGGCACAATACCTCGGTACACCGAGGTCTCTCCCGGAAGTCGTCGGCAACATTAAGGGTCTGCTAGGCTTCCTGGAAGAGCTGGGTTGGCAGGAGTAGTGCCGGCAACCCACCACGCAAAATAGGCGCATCATTTGACGTCGAGTTGCGGAAACTAGCCCGCGTATACCTATACCTATACCTATGACTCGCCTATGAAGTAAAATCTTACTCACTGAAGTGAACATTCAACCGCGCGAATCATAAGGGAAGAGAACTTATTCGTGCGACATATGTAAAGGACGCGAAGAATGGAAGGCCGTGCTGAGCCGACGGCGGCCGGTCTACCCGCGGCGTCCTCAGCCTACGGAGGGTTCCCTGTCGTCAACACTCAGCAAGGTAGTCACAGTGCTTAGAGCATAGACAACTGGAGTAGCACAGTTAGATATTTTCTATGCAAAATATTCGGCTGATTTATGCGGAGGAAAGTTGAAGGGGAAGGGTGTATGACTATTTATACGATACGTCGTAAAAAATATGTCAGACGCCAGCCCATACAAAAAAAAATCCGGACGTCCGACCATAAAAATATGTCTGCGGTTGAGTATATTTGCCACAACCATTTCCATACATTTTGTATAAAAATAAATGGGTCGCGGTAATTAGACCACAGACCTATTTGACCTAAGAACGAGAAGATATAAAGTGGAGTTTAACATACTATGGGGGTCCAGGCAGAAGGACTGATTAAAATGCCAGAAATAACAGTTAAGTAATAAATATTTATTTAAACCATCCGTCGCCTTAAATACTGGGCACATCATAGGTACATTTAAAAGTCTTAAAAACTTTACAAAAAAGAAAACTGATTTGAAAAGGGAAAAATAAAATCTTCCTCTTTATATGAAGTATACCAATTGCTACCAATTGATACATTTGAAGTCCGTGCCGAGCCCAAAACGATATTGAATGCAGTATCGTTTGGAAATGCACCGACTTCAAAGGTATCAGTTAAAGTTATCAGTAGGTTCATCAGTTGGTAGCGCATATTAAAAGGGACATTTAAAAAAAATTGTTTTTGGATTTTTTAATCATATATAATAAATAAATTTATATTTATAAGAATAGCTGTCTATTATCTATTATTATGTAGCTACCATATATATTATCTATGTAGCTGAAAGATGAAAATGCTTGTCACAAGAAAACAACAAAATAACTAAAACATGTACCTTTAAAAGTTAAGGAGTTCTCTTTATTCCTCATAGATCCCATCATCAGATTAGGACCTAATTCCTATGGGACCAACTTGAAAGCTACTCCTTAAAAAAATACTCAAATCGGACGACGGACCTCAGAGAAGTCGGTGATCATACATAAATCAAACAATAGAAAAGATTCCGACGAATTCAGAAACTCGACAGTTACTTAATCTAGGTTTACCATTCGTATGAAATCGCGATACACAAAACGGGTAGTTGAGAATGCAGTAATTTAGGTTTACCCGTCCACAGACATTGTTACTACTACACATGCCAGAGTAGCAAGGCCTGTCTTCTATCTCTCCCCAATTAGCAAAGAAAGACACAATGGGTAGTTGAGAATCCAGCTATCTCGGATACCCGCGTAAGAATTCTCTCGAATGGCTGGAGTAATGTGCTGTCTCGCTTTCTGTCCTGCTCCAACAGGTGCGTAAATACGCGCGCGCTGCTTGCCCGCGCCTCAGTAGTCTCTGGCCGCCGATGTGAACGCATGCTCATACAGGAAGTAACATACATACTGATGACCTGCTTAATTTAATCCGACTCGTAATCAAACTTTTAACATAAAATCAGATGAAGCTTGTTACATTGTTAGAAATCAATTATTTCGTATAGACCCCATAAATAATCACATATATAATATATAATTATATATGCAATAAAAACGCCGTAGATGTCTAATTTGATTGCGGTTGCCATAAATAAATATCTGCACAAGCACATTTTAATACTAAAATTATTGCAGGTTTTCACGATATTTAGTAAACTTTTTCATATTATTATTCACGAATACAAAAACATGTGCGGTTTTTAAAGATTTCTAGTATATATTCGCATTTTCCGTTTTGTATAGAAATCTAAAAAAATAAAACAGTAATCGAGATAATTCTACAAATCTTATCTAGTTTGCGCAAATAACTCAATGTGATCGATTAAGTGTAACAATAATAACACAAAAATATAAAAGATATGATTGTGACTATTGCCCACAGACACCGCATTTTGAAGCGATTACAGAAAGAGGTCACCACACAAAACTTATTGATTGACGTGAAGTAAGGGCATAAAAAAATCAAATGTTTTACTATTTAGAAATGCTAAGTTTCTGTCTTGTCAACTGTCCTTGCTTTTGTTTTTTTCCTGTGATAAAATCTATTTATCGCAAATATTTACTACATTAAAAATTTTAAATTTTCGGCTATGCAAGCAAAAGGACGTCATTTTTATTTATCGTTTTATACAAAATAAATAAATTATCAGTAGTACATGTAATGTATTGTAAGATTGAAACAACGTTTTCGGCCATAATTCATTTATTACTATCTCTCTTCAATACCAACCTTGGCCTATATTTATCTCTTTCACTCAATCATTCATCCTTCCCTTTTCTTCTCAGTTCTTTTCAAACAAACTGTCTCTGTTACTCAATACCGTTAATCGTTATTTGAGTAATATTACATTGCCTATAAAGTTCACTCTGTTTTATACGCTAGCTCTATTCATTTCCCAACTATTCAAAAAAATGTTAGTGACCCGAAACTTTTGCTCCCAAGTGTAATAATTATATAAACCACATATCTCTCCAAAAGTATGTTTCTATTAATATCACTTTTATTTATGATTAACACACAATTAAATGCCCAGCAGGAGTCGAGCCCAAGACACGTAGGCAGGCATCTTTCAATAGGCAGGGCCAACTAGGCTAGAAAACCGTTTATTCCTAAAATGCATGAATTAACAGTATTGATCCTAAAACATCCTAAGTGACGACCAAATTCATTTCAAATTAAGAACTTACGACGATATGACAGTCTACATTACAAGAGAACTTGATTGTCACTTGTCTTGTGCATTTAAGGGTTAAATTTATTAGAAGTAGGTACTTTTAATTTAATTATTTCTGCGCGTTATTATTAGCGCGTTATTAGTGAAAGGTACCACATTGGTACACAATGTTGATAAGGTTCATTCCTAAATGAATATTTATAGCATGACCGCCTTATCGGCAACCGACACCTTGGTACCTTTTACTGAAAACGACCACATTTCACAGGACTGCGGGCGATCATACCTGCATTGGACGTATCTGCAAGTGCATCGGAGAATGAAGCACGCCAACGAAAACTTCATTTACAAGTGCATCCATTGCGAGGAGACTTTCCCCAACAGGTAAGTGGATTCAATACATTTTAGACCAAACTCAGCATTTTGAATTCATATTAATATACTTATATCTTATATCTTATAATATATAACGGCCTCCTAGCCTAGTTGGTAGTGACCCTGCCTACGAAGCAGGAGGTCCCGGGTTCGAATCCTGGTCAGGGCATTTATTTGTGTGTTTATCACGAATATTTGTTCCTGAGTTATGGATGTTTTCTATGTATTTAAGTAGTTATATGTATATGTCTATTATATATATCGTCGCCTAGTACCCACAATACAAGCCTTATTGAGCTTACCGTGGGACTAGGTCGATTTGTGTAAGATTGTCCCATAAAATATTAAAAAAAAAAAAAAATTATTTATATCGGGTCACTCACTTCAATAAAGTCGAAAACAGCTCGACATGTTTCGGAACGATAGCCGCGAGCGCTTCTTCCTCATGATTATGGGACGCGGACCGTTCGGAAACATGTCGAGCTATCTTTATTGATGAGAGTAACCCGATATAAGTATGTATATTAATAAATTCAATTGTTTATTATTCTAGGTCTAATACTCATTGGGGTATTCTATTTAAAATTTTGAAGTCACGCGATTTTGTATTCAATATTGTCAGCCCTAAACCGAAATAGGCGTCATATACCAAAGGAAAAAAAAGTGAAAGAACTGCACCGGATCCGAGCCAGGAATCGAACGCGGATTTTCTGCTTACGCGGCTAACGTCATAACCTCTTACTCGCCTGTAGTACTATTTTTGACTATCATCAAGTGGCTTATTCTTAGCGAAATTAGTTATTTCCAAAAGTTCGTATTTTTGAAACTCAACGGTGACTATTCTCATGCTAAACTTCAACATTTTAAAATTTTGAAATAACTGTCACATAATGGCTATAAAGTGTTTAATCATTTACTATTAGATATTAAGGAAATATGTATCATAAATAGATGCAAAAGGACATTTTATAATTGGCTAGTAGATCATATTTATTACAACAAAAAATAATTTTTTGGATTCCACACTAACTAATGACAACTTCCTATTATTATTATCATTTTATCATTTTATTGTTATTCCCTGTTGTTAATTAATTAAGAGATTGCATGAACTAGTTTTACAGATGTACTTGTACATCAATGTATTTTGCATGCTAAAATATGGCTAAATGTGTGATACTTTTACTATCATAATATCTATTGTTAACCACATTTAAGGAAAATAAAGATTTTTACTTTTACTTTAGCTCTTTTGCAAAATCCTGTTGCTTGAAATGTTTTGTGTGATTCTTACTGTATTAAATATAAAAACTTGTAACGGGTAGTTAAGGATCAAGTGATTAACATCTACCCTCCAAAATAAATCGATACTCATCCGTTGCATGTAAATAAAATCAAACTAACGTACCCTACACAAATGATTACAATGCGTCATATAGTCAGTATCTGTGGAGTAAAATTACTCAAACAGAAAAAATCGCAGGTAATATTGGTTAATGAATATATCATTGGATTTCTTACATTATAACTTTTTTTTTAATGACAAATGGGCTTACTCTTGGCCGCTTATGACATTTACGACAGTATGGCGGTTTTTTTATATCGTTAGCAAGTTCAACAGGTGCGACTGACGGCAATTTGCTGGCCGTATACGTTCGGGGAATATCAGCCAGATCTGCCGATCTATGTACGGGAAATTTGTCTGACGAATTGTCCGACCGTATATGGCTAGCAATGAGGATTACCGCGAGTCGATTTTCCGCTAGGGGCGCTAGTGGAACGTGGGTCCTGCGGGAACATTTCAAACGTCACTTTGACAATTATCTCATACTGACACAGGACCCACGCTTGAGTGGCGCCGCCTGGTGAACGACAATACGGTAGGGAATGCAAAACCGATTATGATTTGTATGTAATAACCGGTTATAACCGGTTACGCCCATACAAAAATAACCGGTTTTGCATTCGCTAAAATACGGTAGCTTCCATTGATTTTAGATTTTAACGTGCATGAACTAATCCGATTGTTATTGTCGATAGTTGGAGCGTTGCCTACCATAGAAAGAAAGTCCACGGTAAACCTAGTGGCGACAAGACCAGCGGAGCTACTAAAACCGTCAACACCGACTATAGGTAAATATCTATAGACTTTTTAGTGCTCGAACAAGGTCGACTAACGAAAAACGTCTATTGGCTGATATTGTGATGATCGAACGGAGCGAAGCGACTGAGTTCTCCCAATCTATGTCGATAACCCGTCGTTTGTATGTATGTACAGTAGAATCCGGTTATAACGACATCGAAGGGACCGACGATATTACGTCGTACTAAACAAACTGTCAATTTTAAAGTTGTTTATCGATTTCAATAGTCACTCATGCATTATAATTCATAATGGTCCATGTACCTAACTCACCGAACAATCGAAATTAAGAATATTTTGCTCTTTTGCACCATAGATCTATTTACTCGTACTTCCTGTTTAAATTGGCATTGTAAATTGCGGATTGTTTTTACACGAAATGAAACATTCGCTTTGAACAAAGGTTGTATCTTGTACGTATTGTTTGGTTACAAACGTTACAATGCACGTCATCGTTCTAACCGAACAATTTCGTGTGAAATCCCGTCGTTAAAAGCGGTTCGTCGATATAAAAGTCGTAGTATACGGATGCATTTTCATAGTGACTTGTATGAAAAACCAACCATCTGCCTATATTTACGTCGCTAAAAACGGTTGGCTGTTTTATGCGGAGTCTTACTAATCGAATTCTACTGTATGTTTGATCGACGATAACTCGAGAATCGTTGGTCGGATCGCGCGATTGTTGTGACCCAAACCGGTCAAGGGGTTGCCGAGGTATAGGTATAGGTGAAAAACTTAAGTAAATCACCTGTTGTATGTAGTAGTGAGCTATTCGAATAGATAATACATGTTTAAAATTTGAACACAAATAAAAAAAATGCCTATTCGAATAGCTCACTACTACATACAACAGGTGATTTACTTCAGTTTTTTACCTATATAGAAGTCGCGAGTTCACGCTCGGGACGAAACACTAAAAATAATTAGCATAATACTTAAAAATTAACGGCCTCCTAGCCTAGTTGGTAGTGACTAGTGACCCTGCCTACGAAGGAGGTCCCGGGTTCGAATCCTGGTCAGGAAATTAATTTGTCTGATTATCAAGATTATATGTAGGTATCCATCTATTATACATATCGTCTTCTAGTACCCATAGCACAACCTTTATTAAGTTTAGCGTGGGACTAGGTCGATTTGTGTAAGATTGTCTCACAATATTTATTATTATTGTTTATTAATATATCCTTGAGTACCTGATATAAACAATTTCAGTTACGGTACCCTATTCTTTTTTTGTTTTATGATGTTTCGTGGGCATATAGAGGTACCTTATGGACGGTTATGGGTACGTCACATAGCATCGAATTAAGTAGTATATGAGCGCCGCTAATAATAGCGTAAGCGCCTAACGACCACAAGGTAGGTACACTAGGTACCTTTACCTGCGAAACAACACATATATTAACATTTACTTATAATTCTTGAAGAATCCCATGCCGCGACTGCGACGAAGTTTTGCCAAACAAAACTGCGCTCTATAAACATAGGAAGAAGGAGCATAGTTACGTGTCATTGCCAATCAATGATAACCAAGGTATACAGACAGGTGTCATAGTGACATTCATTGTGTATTTTTAGAATTTGATAATTATTCTACCGTGTCATACCTATGTACCGTAACTTGAGTTACATTAATACATTATATACGCGTAACGAGTAAATTGTGTTATTTTTACTACCTTTAGGTACTTGCAAAAGAAAATTTTAAATATTGCTTACCAATTCCTCGTCACAAAAGGCGCGTTACTCATAGCTTGTATGGTTTTACTCGAAACTGTACGTGAGTTACACGAGATGGGCGTGACACGGCAGCATTCCGATTCATCTTATCAAGCTTTTATTTCACTTCCAATGTTCGTAACCGACTATCATGCATGAATAAAACAAGGACAGACAATGTCTATACGAATGCGCATTCTCCTAATCCGGTCTGGATTCAGAGATTTGCATTAGCTCCATCTTTGGTACTTACATGTAGTGTTACACTAGAATTGCTTATTCCACAACATTTTAGTTTAGTTTAGAATAAAAACACAAAATAAAACCCGGCCAAGTGCGATTCAAACTCGAGCACGAAGGGTTCCATACCATCCATAAAACGGCAAAAATAATCACGTTGTTCTTTGGGACCCACCCTTAAATAGTTTGTATTATTCTGTATTTTAGTATTTGTTGTTATAGCGAAAATTTCAACTGTCTAACTATCACGGTTCATGAGATAAAGCTTGGTGGCAGACAGACGGTTCTACAGCGGAGTCTTAGTAATAGGATTTTACTCTTTGGGTACGGAACCCTATCTATAGGGTAATAAATATAATTATCTCTTTTTTTATCCTCCTCGGGTCCGAGGTCCTACGTATAGTACTTATTAAATCCCATGCAAATTAAAGCATTTTCAGCTGCAACAGCTTTGTTTTGGTAAGTTTTACCCAAGACTATATCAACAATATTTTTATCTCCAAAAAGTTCTAGATTTTTCCTTGTATGGCCTTAGGAGGTTGTTGTGTTGCAGGGTTGAGCCAGGCGCGCAGCTCAGACGGCACGCGCGCCCCCTGCACCCACTGCGGCCTCAGCTTTCCCTCGAACATCCTCCACCAGCATCTCAAGTAGGCACACTAGACGTTCAATTATGCTTTATAGATATAGGTTAGGCCCCTGTTAAGACAATTTAAATTTTGACTTACAGTTGTTTATTATTTACGTTTCAGTTTTTTGTGTTAATGTAGGTTTATTCTTATGTTTTGTTCTTTTATGTACAACTGTATGATATTTGTTAAACAATAGTTGTTATCCAGACAAATCAAATTAGTAATCAACTTTTTCTGATTTGTCTTTCTAAAAGGATAATAGGCAGAATAAAAGATCAAGGCGGCTGTATTCATTTATTTTAGGGTAATTTTATAATGTTCTTTAAAATAAGGCTTTTGAAATAATAAACGTTTAATAAATCTATAACACAAATATTATTCGCTAACTTGTAATAAATTCCAAATACACACACAAATACACACGAATAAATACATTTTCTTTCTTTTCTTTCTTCTTTCTTTCTTTCAAATGTTTGTCAAAAACGATTTTATTCGTGTACATATCTCTGATGAATGTATGTATTATGTCCTACAGAGAGGTACATGGGCAAGAAACGCAATACTCGGCCACGCGAGCACACACCTGCAACGTCTGCGGGCACGCCTTCCGTACCGCGTCCATGCTTACTGAGCACTCCAGGTATGATCCAAATGTAGTACATGACTTTTGTCTTTTAAAAGAGACACATAGTTGCACGACTATAATTGCCATGCTGGACTATTAAACGATGTTTCATTCTGTCGTAAGGTATAACGACTCGTTATACCTTAGAGCGTTAGTGGCATACCTAGTAAAATGTGCGCCATCCAATCCCATCATGTTTCGAATCCCGGCTTGCACTAATGAGTTCGTTGGGAGTTGTACTACTTAGGTATTTGATATTTCTAATGAAAAATTTGATGTCGCGACGAAAATGTGGTGACGAAACCTGTGTATGTCTGGGAATAAATTTTTAATTATGTGTGATAAAGGACTTTGCCCAATAGTGGGATGTATTGGATGGGAGGATGGTGAAGTCTGGTTGTTTAATTAAGTACTTCATTTTACTTGTCTGTTCACAGAATTCATACTGGCGAACGGCCATTTCCGTGCGACGTGTGTGGGATGGCTTTCAGAAGGTGAGTCTGCTCGATGTCAAGCCTAAGATCCTACTAGAAGTACAATCAGCGTTAAATATATAAATCAAAATCTCGATTATCCGAAATAATTGGGACCGAGGCTTGTTCGGATAATCAGAAGTTCGGATAATCGAATACTAAGTTTTTTAGGACGACATCTAAGTAACAATACGTACGTAAGTAAAAACAGTACAATACGTACATTCAAATTGGATCCATGGATTAACATTGAATTAAAAAGCAGTTGAAAAATGTCGAGTATTTTTTTAACATTACTTCAGTCTGAAATGTGGATCGATGAAAAAAAAATATAATAAGTATCAAATATGTTCGGATTATTGAGTGTTCGGATAAACTAAGGTAGCGTTCGGATAATTTGGATAATCAAGCTTCTACTGTAGAGATAATCAATGTATCCAATGCCACATCAACAATATAAATAATGATCAATTTTTATTAAAATTTTAAAACTACAACCGTATTATTACAATTGTATTATTAGAAATATTGTGTGTTATTATCAAATGACCTATTATTTGAAGTTTTCTCAGATGTATTAAATATAAATAGTGTCAAAATAACGATGGTGGTTAACGTCTTTTAATTTTTTTTATATATTTTATATTGGTTCATACAACCTCATTATTTTAAATTCCCACGAAAAACGTTAACGATCACCTGGACAATCAGGACCCTTGGTTTAAAAACTATGCACTATGCTTAGGCCGCAGAAAGACAAATGTATATGTTAAACTTATAACACCTTTATTTTCGTAGTGAGCTAATGAGAATATTTATTTCCAGAGCAACAGCGATGCGTAACCACCGCCTAATTCACACTGGCGTCCGGGCGTGGGGCTGCGCGCGCTGTCCCAAGCGGTTCCGGATCCGGTCTGACCTCAACACGCACTCCAGGCTCAAGCATCCACTACATCTTGCTGTTATAGAGGTTAGTGCCGAGTGTCCTTCAGAACAACGTTTGATCCACACCACCGTCCGAGCTTGGGGTGGCGCGCGCTACCCCAAGCGTTACCGGATCCGGTCCAATCTCAACACATACTCCAGGCTCAGGCATCCGCTACATCTTGCTGATATAGAGGTTAGTTACCAGTGTTCTTAAGAAATCACAAATTAGTCTAATAAAGCGTTTCCGGATCCGGTCTGACCTCAACACGCATGCCAAGTTCAAGCATCCGCTACATCTGGCCGTTATAGAGTTCAGTGCCCAGTGTCCTTTAGAAATTGTAAATTAGTCTTATAATACGTTTCCGAATTCGGTCCGACCTCAACACGCATTCCAGGTTCAAGCATCCGCTACATCTGGCCGTTATAGGGGTACATGGTGTCTTTCAGAATTTCATCATTTGATATTTAGTTCAGTTTATTTTTGGTTAAGGAAAACGTGGTGAGGTAAACAGCTCACACACGCGAAAAAAAGGAAGTCTTCAACCTACTAGGGACCAAAGTAGAGAAAAGATAGCTTAATTAATTTCTGTCTGCAGGTTCAAGGTCTGGACCCGAGCTCGGAGCAGGTGATGCAGGCCCTCGCTTCCCATAACATCGCCCGAGAGAGTGTTCTTGAGATTACCAAAGTTTCTTTTCCGAAGGTATGTTTAGATTGTTACTGTTATTTGTGGATATTTGTTACTTGTGGAAAGCCTCTGATAATCGTTTGTATATAGTTCAGTTATGTTTTAAATTAATTCATTAAACTGTAGGCCCTGTCCTGTTTTTTATAATGTATTTTTCCCTTCTTTTATATTGTGAATATGTTTCGTATTGTTTTGTACTTTATTTTTATATGCATATTAGATTTAGATAAAAACAAAAAAAAATAAAGGGAAATAAGTGTCTGACGAATAAGCGCGTATTTGAGTAGTGTGTAATTGCGTATCAGGGAACGCGGCACGTGGTGCCGGACAGCGGGCGCGCGCTGGCGCGGCTGCACGCGGCGCGCGCGCCCGTCGCGTGGGCGCCGCCCGCCGCCGCCGCTCACACCAACAGTGAGACTCGTCCCATTTTCAAAACTGGACACTATCCATTCAAAGCCCGAAGTGCTACATATAGTACAAATTCAGTTCCAATTAAATTAACCTTTTGCACACAATTTTCTGCATGCAAAAATGTGACACACGCTATTGTGTGTCATACATTTTAAATAGAAAACTCCTTTGAGTATCAGACATACTGAAATACTTATATCGGGTTACGGGCGCCGAGCAGCCGTCGTGGCCGGACGCATGACTCATGAATAAAAAACACGGACTGTTTTCTACTTTATTGACGTGAGTAACTCGATGTTAGTATTATAGTATGTGTGTATACTGTGTATTATAGTGTGTATGAGAGCTAATTATCTGGTTCAGGTTAAGTAACTTGTTTTACTGCCCTCCGGCCGGCAAGCAGCCAATTTCAGGCCGCTACGCTAAACAAATTCGCCGCTTACCGACTGCGTCGAGCAGAAAAATAGTGTACAGACCGTGGCCAATACCAGTACGAAATCAACTATTACAGTACATACGGTGCTACATTACCCAGTAGGGTAGGGAAGTCCGATAGTAACGTTATACGATACAGGAATAGGTAATTCGCAACTCGTGTCGATTTAAATCACTCCCTTCCGCCGTGTTTTTGCTTTATCGCCACTCATTGAGAATTGCCTCCTTTTCGCACTTGTATGGTAATGTACTATTTCAGTCTTCCGGCCGGTAAGCGCCACTTTACGCAAAACTAAATTGCCGCCTGCCGGCTCCGTCGGGCAGAAAAATAGTATACAAACCTCGGCCGTTAAATGGGAAAGCCTCGGATCACATGTTAGTCGACCTCGGCTTCGCCTCGGCCGACAATTACATGGGATCCGAGCCATTTCCCACTAAAACGGCCTTGGTATGTAATCTACTAATATTATACGACCTGTTCATTACAGCGGAAATAGCAAACCTTACGTACGCGCGCCGCGGCCGCGGCATCGCAAGGAACTCGCGACTCGTCGTGCCGCAGTCACAGGTATTTATTTACTGTTTACTCAATTATATACAAAAAAATAAAAGTACGCATATTAAAGGCCCTCATAAATAAACTTTTTCAATACAGTTGCTCAAAAAGTGCCCTTTTTTTGGCTGTTTTGTGTGCGCAAAGTTTGTTTTTGCGAACTAGTGCTTTTTACTTTTCCAATCTTTTTAAATTTAGTTGTTCCAATTCATGACTGCTTACCGAAGAGTATTATTGTTCGTTAACTTTACCGAGCCGTAATAAAACTAAATTATTATTATTATTATTTCATTTTATTTCAGATAATATAATCCATAACATAATAACTAATTTAAACTAAAATTAAAAATAACATAAATTAATTAAATCAAAAATACCTTAAACATAAAAATAAAAACAAGTCAGTTAGACGAAAAGTGCAGTCTATCCCAGTGAAGCTGGAATGGTCCGTCTAGGCGCGTTGCCACCGTCTGTAGGAGGCTATTCGGGCTGCCGCGCACGCGCCTCAGCAAGGACGCGACGCGCTTGCGCATTATGGCTTGGAAGCCATCTGTGCGCCTCTCGCAAAACATCCCCGATGCACTACAATGGCGCGGCAGCCCCAACAGCATCCTACCTATAATACCTACTATTAACGCAATAATATTAAAGATATTGATATTTCATATTTCAATAATTACTTCTTTGTCATACTAATGATCATTCATTAAAAATATTAACATTGAAAACAGTTCTTATAAATCTGTGTGTATGAAGCGGAACAGAGCCTACGAAACGTCAGTCAAAGTAGAGGCGTTTTTCAATCAGGTAAACATATTCGAAGGGCCTCTAAGACATGACGATACGATTTGTCATATGCAATTTATTATTTTGTTTATGAGAAAATGAGAAAGTAAAGAAGATAAAGTAAACATTTTGAAGATGTTCTTAATATATCAACTGTATTCCAATCGTGTCACGGAAATAATAAAAAAACTTTAAATTCGTTCTTATGTATTTTAATTTTTTTCGCATCTGTATTGAAAAACGTCGTTCGATTCACGTGCGGATATGTCATTTTTCACTTCTCCCGAGTATTGCCACTCGCCTACGGCTCGTGGCAAGATACCTCGGGACTCGTGAAGTAATGACGTACTTTCCGCACTAGCATCGAAATGTACTATTTTCTACTCCAGCACTTCTATCTGTCAATTAGATGACTGTCAGCGATATTTAAAAAGTATACATTATAACGTTGTCTGTGGTATTCCATAAGTACACTGCTCCTATGGATTTTCATCTATACTTATAAAAGGAAAAGTCCTGACTGACTGACTCACTGCTCAACGCACAGCTGAAACTACTAAACGTATGATCCTGAAATTTTCACATTACGTTAGGTGTTTAACGAAGGTAACGAATAAGAAAGGGTTTTGAAATAATCATCTTCTAAGGGGGTTAAATCGGGGTTGAAAGTTTGTATGGAAGAAAGTTTTTTTTTTAGATAGAGACTCAAAAGTTGGTGTATAGGTTTGTTCTTAAAATACAAAAAAAGTAATTTTAGCGTTTTGGAAAAATCAACCCCAAAAGGGGTGAAAAGTGTGTTAAAAGTTTGTATGGCGTAAGCGTTTCCCTTTTAGTTATAGACTACAAACTTTGTGAAAAGAATCCTCATTAGAGTTTACAAAAAGTAATTTCAGCAATTTCGAAAATTCGACCCTTATAAGGGTGAAAAGGGTGTTGAAAGTTTGTATGGCGGAAGGTTTTCTGTTTAGCTAGAGACTTTATTTTATGTGTACAGGTTTCTCATCAAAATACAAAAAAGGTGTTTTTATCTATGTAATATATATAAAAGAAACTGACTGACTGAATGACTAACTGAATGACTGACTGACTGACATATCAACGCAGAGCCCGAACCGCTGGTCCTAGAGATACCAAATTATAAACGTAGGTTCCTTATAAAGTCTAGAGGTGCACTAAGAAAGGATTTTTCAAAATTCAACCCCCAAGGGGGTGATTTGGAAGTCCAAAGTTTTTATGGGGAAACAAGATTAGTTGGCCTATTCCATTTGAAACTTTACAGGAGTATTTATAAAGATAAATGAGGTAGCACGTGTTTCAGGTTTTTTAAGAATTCAACCCATATAAGGGAGAAAAGTAAAAAAAACAACGTTTTCTGGTTTATCGGGTCGCTGATTACAAAAACAACGACGATTTTAAAATCTAACGTGGCGATTGTGAAATACCATCTTCCCTGTTGGGGCGCGAGGGGGTCGAACTCTAAAAATATAAATATGGGTGTCGTTTTGTTGTTTATTTCTGGTTCTATAGATTCTAAACTTAACACTTAGCTTCCTTATAAGGCCTAGGGGTGCACAAACAAAGGAGTTTTCAAAATTCACCTCCAAAGGGGGAGAAATGACTGTACAAACTATGTATGGGGACACATGATTAGTTAAACTATTTTATTCAAAACTACACAAGAGTATTTCTAAAGATAAATGAGTAAAGACGTGTATTTGATTTTTTGAGAATTAAACCCCTAAGAGGGCAAAAAGGGGTAACAAAGTCAAAAAACATCATGATTATCGTTTTTATGGTTTATCGGGTCGCTGAAATCAAAAACAACAACCATTTTGAAATCCAATGAGGTGGACGATGATACACCATCTTCCCTGTTGGGGTGCGATGGGGTTGTAATCTCAAAATATCAATATGAGTGTCGTTTTGGTGTTTATTTCTGTTTCTAGAATTTCAAATTTGGCACGTACGAGTAGGTTTCTTATTAAGGTGTAGGTAGGGGTGCATTAAGAAAGGATTTTTCAGAATTCACCTTCTAATTGAGATAAGAAAGAAGATCCGAGAGGTTCTTTACAATGAATCTGGAGCCAAAACTGCGAGAAAAGGCCGCCATCTGAAATTTCGTCAGTTATGATCTGATCGTGATGGAAATCAATATCTGAGAATCCGAAAGGTTCTTTCTAAGGAATCAGAAGTCAACATTGATCGTAATATGTACTCGGTTGGTACATATCAAAGGGTTCAAGAGGTTCTTTATAACGAATCAAAGCCGCCAACTTGATTTTGAAATTACGTTACGGTTGAACATTTAGTTTGTACGCGGGCGAAGCTGCGGGAAATAGCTAGGATTTTTTAGAATTCTCCTCCTAAAGGGGTGAAGTGGGATTTGATTGTATATCGGGAAACAAGATTTATTAGACTATTTTATTCACAGGAGTATTCCTAACCAGAAATGAGTAAATAGGAGTACGAAATGGGGTGAAAAAGTCAACATGGGATATATATACAGTAAGTGTAACTTACCTAACGACCTACCTCTGCCTACCTTAAATCTAAAAAATAGGTCCTTGGTCAGAATTGCGAAAAGGGGCTCCATCTTGAATTTATTGAGTTTTAATCCGACCTTGATAATAATCGGTATTTGGGGATCAGAGAGATTCCTCAGTAACGAATCTGTAGTAAAAACTGCGAGATCCGGCCGCCACCTTGAATTATTTCGATTTTGATCCGATCGTGTTAAAATCGATTTCCGAGAGGTTCTCTTTATGAATAATCTGAAGTTAAAACTGAGAAAAACGGCCATCGTCTAGAATTTCTTCAGTTATGATCTGATCGTGATGAAAATCGATATCCGAGGATCCGAAAGGTTCTTTCTAACGAACCACCAACGCCACCATCAACGGCCACCATCTTGAATTTATAGAGTTAAGTTCGTCATACAGCTCGGTAGGCACATACAAAGGGTTCGAGAGGTTCTTTATAACAAATCAGAGGTCAAAATTGAGAAACAGCCGCCAACTTGAATTTTTCAGTTTGATCACTTTTGCGACAACCATCCATTCCATTTAAATCCGTTCAGCCAACCGCAAGATAATAGCGGACGAACATACATATGTACATACAAATATACGGGGCCAAATAAGAACCTCCTTATTTGTAGACGGTTGAAAATTACGTTTAGTACGCGGGCGAAGCCGCGGGTAAAAGCTAGTGTTTCGCTACGTACACGCACACACATGCATGCCTCTCGTAAGATTAATATCAATGCATATGTAGTTTAGTTGCCAATAAACAGTCACTGTGATCACACGTTAAAAATATTTTATTCGTAAACCATCCAATATAGGACCTTATAGCTATCGAAACATGGTCCATAATCGAACCGGATGCGAATGAGAAGAATAACAAGATAAGAACCGGCCGGCGAGCGTGGCAGTACCTGCATACAGTACAAAGTGCAGTCGTTTACGTAACAACAGCTCAATTTCTCATCTACGCAACGTTTAAGTTAATAATTATCGGCGCACGGCGCCCTGCTATAAGTGAATAACTTTGTGGTTTTGGGACTTATAACGTTAATTGGTGTTTATTGATATGGCGGCAGCATCCATAGACGAAATCTCGGTGCAGTTAGAAGATATTTATAACAGTATTAAGAAGGCGGAAATTAATTACAAAAAATGCCCGAAAGACAGGTTAACGCTGGGTTACGTAAAGGTGCGTATACAATACATTGATGAGTATTGGGCATCATTCAAACAATTACATTCCGATTTACTAAAAATATCTACTACAGAACAAAGGCAAACTCTGTTATACTTCGTTGAGAATTACTACGATAAATGTGAAGAAAAATACTTGAATCTAAAAACTACGCTACAGGACCTGTTGGACTTTAACACACCTGCACCTGCTGTTATGCAAATGAATACATCGTCAGTTTCGGCAGATATTAAGACTGTGATGGATGTGAAATTACCGCGCTTGGAATTACCAAAATTCTCCGGTGTTTATGAAGAGTGGCAGGCATTCGAGGATATATTTACATCAATAATTCACGATAACCAATCATTGAGTGACGTGCAACGGTTTCATTACCTAAAGTCATGTTTAGTTGGAGAAGCTAGCACCACCTTAAAGCATTATAAAGTTGTGGAAAAGAATTACAGACCAGCATGGGACACATTAAAGAAACGGTACAGTCACAAACGTCTTGTTGTCAATGCGATCCTCAAGAGGCTTTTCTCATCGAAAAAAATGCTGAGTCAATCCCCTAATCAGTTGAAAGTGTTAGTTGACAATATGAAAGAGTGCCTTCACAGTTTTAAAGGTATGTCAATTGACACTGACTCTTGGGATCCCATGCTCATATTTTTAGCTACTCAAAAGTTAGATCCAGATAGTCACAAACAGTGGGAAGAGCATGTGAGCATGCAAGAGACCGGAGAGCTACCTACCATAGATGAATTGTTTCAATTTTTGGAGAATAAAATACACACATTGGAACTTACGGTCGTAGCATCAGCACACGCCAAGACTGTTAAAGAACGCTCATTTCATGTGACTACAGTAACGGAAAAAACATGTCACTTCTGTCAAGATGCTCATGCTTTATACCATTGCAAGCAATTTGGGAAATTAAATCCAAGCGAAAGAAGCGAATATGCTAAGAATCAAAGATTATGCTATAATTGTCTCCTGCCGGGACATTCGGTATCGTTCTGCAAACAAAGGGTATCCTGCAAGATTTGCCATCGTCGACATCATTCGCTCCTGCATCAAGGTAATTATCAAGGAGCGACGTCAGCAGCTGAAGAGAATAAAACAACTGACGTCTCTGCACATGCCAAAATGGAAAAAAGTTGTGAAGCGAGTAACCTCGACGATGACTTACCTGAAGAAGAAATAGAAGCTAATTTTGCAGCATCGGAGGCCGAAGGGTTGCTAGCTACGGCTTTAGTACCTGTACGTGACGCAACGGGAAGAGTGATCCTGCTGCGAGCGTTGGTGGATAAGGGATCACAGGCGACGTTTATCAGTGAAAGGGCAGCTCAACTGTTTAATGTGAAGAGGGAACCTGTTAGAGGAAAATCACCGGTGTTGGCAAGACTAAGATAGTGGTTAATCATGCCGTTCGATTGGGAGTTCTTTCAAGGTATGAAGATACATTTAACCTAAACGTAAGGATGTATGTAATGCCTACGCGAGTAACGAAGGTGCTGCCCTCAAAAATGTTACCTATAAATGAAGAATCAGGTGATTGGGCACATCTGAAAGACCTCACTCTAGCAGATCCGACGTTTAACAAACCTGGAAGAATAGACCTGCTTCTGGGAGTGAAGGTGTACGCGCAAATAGTACAAGAGAAAATAATCAAGGGTCCACCAGGAACCCCGATTGCTCAACTAACCAGCCTGGGTTGGATTGTGTTTGGAGAAGGAGATGAATCAGAATCTCAAGATGAAGTGATCGCAATGCATCTTCACCTAGACCTGGATGATATGGTAAAACAGATGTGGGAGTTAGAAACACCGCTCAAACGAGCGTATACAGCAGATGAAAGACTCTGTGAAGAAATATATGAAACACTTCACACCAGAACTGAAGATGGGAAGTATGTTGTGAAGCTACCTATGAGGACTGAACAACCACAAGCATCGCAAGGTGATACTAGAAGCATAGCTTTGAAACGACTTAAGCAGTTAGAGTCACGTTTCGAGAGGAAGCCTCAACTGAAAACAGAGTACACTAGAGTGCTTGAAGAGTACCTAGCTATGAATCATATGGAACCAGTTCCAGAAGAGGAAATGGAGGATCCGTCGGTGTATTTAGCTCACACCGCTGTAGTAAGAGAGGAAAAGGAGACAACGAAGGTTCGAATAGTTTTCGACGCCTCAGCTAAGGGTTCCAATAACAAATCCTTGAACGATGATCTACTAGTCGGACCTCAGCTGCAAGAAGATTTGCGAAGTATTATAATGCGTTGGAGAATGAAAAGAGTATGTTATGTGGCCGATGTGGAGAAAATGTACCGCCAAATACTAGTACAAGATCAAAAATGGTGGAAGGGTCCGAAGTGGCTGCAAACTGATGACATCCCGTACAGAAGACCTGAAATAAAAGAAACGGTATTAGAAAGAAGAAAAAACATACAGGTGAACGTACGAGTAGAAAGTGAAGAATCTGGAATTAAATTTGAGAATTATGATACATTACCTGATCTGCTGAAAACGGTTGTGTATAGCTTACGATTCATTAACAGTAAGAAGAACCCTGAAAATGTTGAAAAAGAATTAACAACTATGGAATTGGAAGACGCTTTACTAAGGTGCGTAAAAATAACACAGACAAGAGAATTTGGCGCAGAAATAAACAATTTAATGAAACAGAAGGATGTTAAAAAGGATAGTACAATAAAAAGGTTAAATCCTTACCTGGATGAGAAGAATATCCTCAGGGTAGGCGGAAGATTAAACAATGCTGACTTACCGGAAGAAAGGAAACATCCAATCATACTTGGAAGTGGAAATGCCTTGGCTCGTTTAATAATAGCAGATGCTCACAAGAAAACTATGCATGGCACATTACCTTTAATGTTTGGCTATCTGCGGTCAAAGTACTGGATCATCAGAGTCAAAAACGCAATTAAAGCTCATATTCACAAATGCATGATCTGCGCAAAGCAAAGAGCGGTTACCCGAACACAGATCATGGGAAATCTACCCAAAGTGCGCATAACGCAGGCCAGGCCGTTCCTACATAGCGGAGTAGATTTTGCTGGACCAATAAAAGTTTTGATGTCACGAGGCAGAGGAGCCAAAACCAATAAGGCGTATATCGCAATATTTGTGTGCATGGTTGTCAAATGCATCCATCTAGAATTGGTGGGCGATATGACTTCAGAGTCCTTCATAGGAGCCTTTCGACGGTTTGTTGCTCGCCGAGGAAGATGTACGCACTTATGGAGTGACCAGGGGCGCAATTTCGTCGGGGCAAACAAGGAGCTAGCCCTAGCATGGAAGGAAGCAAACCTACAACTTCCCGAACAATTAGCTTACCGACTTGCCGAAGATGGAACACAATGGCACTTCATACCTCCATATAGCCCTAACTTTGGAGGTCTTTGGGAGGCAGGTGTGAAATCAGTAAAGTTTCACTTAAAAAGAATACTTACCGCCAGCCTCACCTTTGAAGAACTGTCCTCGACGTTGTGTGACATAGAAGCATGTCTGAACTCCAGGCCGTTGATCCCTGTTGACCCTACCGACCCTGACTGTGATATATTGACACCGGGACATTTTTTAATTGGAGAGGCGCCGGTCACTATTCCTAGTCCGGATTTACGAGAAATCAACACCAACAAATTATCACGTTGGCAATTCACCCAAAAAATCGTAAGAGACTTCTGGCATAGATGGCAAAATGAATATCTCTCCCGTCTTCAAGAGAGACCGAAGTGGTTAAAACGACAACGTGAATTCGACATCGGCGATATTGTGTTGCTCAAGGACGATCAACTTCCACCAGGAAAGTGGTCACTCGGTCGGGTGGTAGCTAAACACCCCGGCCTAGACGCTGTGACTCGTGTATACAGTGTTCGGTGTCGCGGAGACGTTACCAAACGCTCGGTATCCAAACTGTGTGAACTACCTGTTAATACCAGGGACCGGAACCGGTTACCATAACCCGGGTTTTTCATAAGGTTATTTTAAAGGTTGTTTTCAAAACACCTCCAATATGGTTAACTCATGATACGGAAACCTTAATCATTCGGAAACCTTATCGGTCCAGTTAACCCCAATTAACCTCTAACCAGCAACTAACCGCAATGAATTCTGTTAGTGTTTTAATCTGTTTTGAACAGTTCAAACGAAAGTAATCTTTAGACGCCCAGGAATTAGACTTAATATTGAATGACCATGGCTAGGAGTTAGGACGTTGTCGCTCGCTGTGGAACCAGGTTTGTTTTGCTTTTAGTGTGGCATCGTTTCTTTATTTCCTTACTATATTTAGGCTAGCCTAACATTTTTATTATCATACATAGAAATGAAAGCGGCGTGAGCGTTTGTTTCTACTACGCTCAAGTTTATTTATTTTTCTTGTAGTTAATCAGTCAAATATAGGTAGTCGTAAATAATCATCATACATGGGTAACTTAGCGCAATTATTCTGATATTATTTAAAAACAAAACATAACTATTAGTCTCAGATTACGAAGCGATAAAATTCAGCAAATAGTGCTATTTTGTGAGTACATCTTGTGACGGCTGTCGGTAAAGTTAAAACTTTTTAAAATCTCGACATTGTTATCCTTTGTAAAACCAACAGCTAATTACCTGCACGAAATAGTACCATAAAGAACAAGAGATATTTTATTAATAACAACAGTATTCCTTTGGCAATAAAGTTCAAATTGTTATAGCATGCACTCAACGTATAACCTTTTGAAATTAAGAACCGAGGCGTGGTCAACCAGGTGTCTGTTTATTTTTCATAATTAAAAGTTGATTTGATTATTGTAGCTTGTGTTAAATTTTGCAACTTACGTAGGTAGATATTAAAAAAAGTGGGAACAGATTTCTTATCGATTTGAGGATATTGTGCAAGCTTCAGTCGCTATGCTACCAAGTACCGGCAACGTTAGCTACACTGTATTCTATTCCCGATATTTCTTACAATCGACAACTGGCCTACTTTTTGGATTTTTAATGCATTTGGATTCTTGAATTTTTAATCCATGCTTAGTTCATACACTACTCAACTACAGCAAAAATAATATAATAAATACCACCCTCTAACTAAGACTTGCAAAACACGCTACCGGAGGCCTATTGCATAATCAGTTGTAGCTTGTAATATTAGCGGAAGTCTCTTTTCAATCCCTTTTATTAGAAAGAGAGTTCCGCTAATATTTTAAGTTACAAAATAAATTATACAATTGTATCCAGGTGGTCAGATCATATTTCATTTCTAAAAGGTTTTATGTGAAATGCGTCCTATTCCAATTTGACCCTTATTCTTAAGACAGTAAATTTGTAATTTATATTTCAGGTTTTTGTATTACTGCATTTCATTTTCTGCAGGTAATTAGCGATTGGGTTTAACAAAAGACACTACAATACTATTCATAGCAGATAAGTTTCAAGTGGAAATCGTGAT
Source organism: Lathronympha strigana (assembly GCA_949128165.1). Lineage (NCBI taxonomy): Eukaryota > Metazoa > Arthropoda > Insecta > Lepidoptera > Tortricidae > Lathronympha > Lathronympha strigana. The sequence continues at coordinate 5,195,952 of OX421926.1, read as the reverse complement.
TTTAAAATGTTTACATTATAAAACGGTGAATAGTTTTTATCTTTCCTTAATTTCTCACATATGCGTCAAGAGTGATAATGCGACAATAAAAGTCTTGTTTATTACCAATCTTAATACGATTTTGCCGGCAATTACTTTCTTTTCTTACCTGGGTGCGTAGCCAAGATGCCAACCGCTCACGCTCACTCGCTAATGAAATGCAACTGTCATTGTCACGCTAATAAGAAAGAGAGATAGAGAGAGGTAGCTACGATACATTATTAAGCGTGAGCGATTGGCATCTTGGCTACGCACGCTGACGTCTGACGTGTTTTCACTTGAGACCGCTATTTGCTACCATTGGCAAAACAAAAGTATGTAATTGAGTTAATTGTAAGCAAGTGCAGCAAGCGGTGCTCCAAATGATTATGACATACTTTGATATTGGATACTTATTATTATATTATTTTTTCGTATCTCGTATTATCGTAGTAATGAGCAAAATTTGTATAATCGTACGAGTTTGAGATTAGGGCTCCCGATTACAAGAGTACACGCTGACACGTGGCTCCGTGTACACGAGTCGTGTCTTAATTACACGTGGCCTAATGGCATGTTCCAAACAGGGCAGAAAACCGGTATCGTGTGTGACAACGACATTTACAAGACGCTTCTGTAATGTGTTTAAATTAATTTGAAAATGTACCGACAATAAATGAGTAATTAAACATCTATAATTTATTTTATTACATTACAATATCGCATCTCGAGATACTCTGGGTATAACTTTTTTAAGTAGGTATATTCACGGAAATACTACTAAAATTACAGTCTTTCTCCGGGATCACGGGGGCAATGTCGCCCTTGAAACGTCGGAGGTTTGTTTTCAAAGTTTATACACGATTAAGCCCCGTTTTCGTAAATTTATAATACTAAAATTATAATAACAATATCTAATTATATACAAAATCTAACAATGAACAAGAGTTTTCTACTGATTTTATTTCCTTTAAGAACTCTCATATGTACAGGAAGAATAATTATAATATAATTTGATGGCCATAGAGTTACAATTTTTTTTAAGCTATTGCATAGCTTCTATCGCGGGCCTTGAGCGCGGGGACCGAATCCAGAAATTCCGTAACGAAAAAAAACCTGACGCTCCCCACTCCGACGGACCGAAACCGACTTTATTCACTTTGTTACAAAGTTCTTTATCGAGGAAAGGATATATCTCCAAACGAATGTCGCTAAGTGTCATATTCTATACAAAATATTGAGGACAGTAGCTCTTATTACCAGAGATACGGCGATGTCAAACGTCAAAATAAACACTATTATTATAGTCCCGCCAAAATCAAATATGTTAGTCGCAAACTTATGTTTCTTATTTCAGTTATCATAAACCTATAGTTTCAATGATAAATATTCCTGAATAACCAACAGCTACTGTAAGATAATAAAACCCACATATATTGTAAAATAATGTTGACAACTTTTCTATCAAAAACATTGAATTTGAAAATGAATAATGATCCACAAGAGTCTACAACAAAATATGGGACCACCATTGACGCGGTATTTTCTAGGTATTTAGAGGATATTAAGTCGCAAACTTATGTTTCTTATTTCAGTTATCATAAGTTTCAATGATAAATATTCCTGAATAACCAACAGCTACTGTAAGATAATAAAACCCACATGTATTGTAAAATAATAAAAACATTTTAAACAATATTAACTTTTTATTTGTTAAATAATAGAAAAAAACTCTACGAGGGTGGAACAGCTTCAGTGCGGACGGATGACCTCCTCTCGGGTAGTTTCCACCCAAGTGCGGGGGTGCGACAAGGATGCATAGTATCACCTTTGCTTTTTAATATCTACACGGAGCTTATAATGCGAATTACTCTCGAAGACTGGACAGATGGTGTCACCATCGGGGGATACAAAATTGCGAACTTGCGGTATGCAGATGACACTACCTTATTTGCGAGTAATGTTAACTCTATGGAGGATTTACTTCTCAAAATGGAGCGCGTAAGCCTTAAGTTTGGATTGAGCATTAACAGATCAAAGACCAAGATTATGATCGTGGACCGCGCCAATGACAACTCGCCGGAAGTGACTAAGATTGCGAACTGCGACGTAGTTAAGAGCTACGTATACCTTGGAGCTTTAATCTCAAACAACGGTAGCTGCGTAGACGAAGTAAAACGTCGTATGGCACTGACAAGAACTGCGATGGACAAGTTAGAGAAAGTTTGGAGAAATGGTAACATTACAAAAACCACCAAATTCAGACTGGTGCGAACACTAGTATTCCCTATCTTTCTTTACGCGGCAGAGACGAGGACCGTGCGCGAGTTGGAAAAGGGGAAGATAGATGCTCTGGAAATGTGGTGCTGGAGAAAGATGCTAAGAATATCGTGGACGGAATTTCGCACCAACGTGTCCATCCTCCAAGAACTCGGCATCACGCAGCGTCTATCGGCCGTAGTACAGTCGCGCATACTGCAGTACTTTGGTCATGTCTGTAGGCGAGACAACAACTCCATTGAGCGGTTGGTGGTTCAAGGAAAAGTGGAGGGAACAAGACCGCGCGGCAGGTCACCCATGCGTTGGACCGACCAAATAAAATCAACGATAGGCAACTGCGTAACTGACTGCGCCAGACAGTCTGCCAATAGGGAGAAATGGCGGGAGATCGTGCGGAGAGCTGTATCCGCATCCGACATTGATGCCTCAACGTGACCACGACCGCTCTGTCAAGAGCGAAACGACAAAGAAGAGAAGAGAAAAATTTGTTTTCTTATCGGTCACCACGCTCAAAAAGTGTAACTTGAATTAATATCAAAGAAAAAGAAATACTGCATGAATAAAATAAATAAATAATTATAATTGCATAAGTTGATACAAAATGATATGCAATAGCTTTACCGCGGCAGTCCCCGAGTGCCACACGTATTTTTTGAAATAGTTTTAATGTCTGATGTGTCGGTATTTAGATCGTGTTTATATCGTTTTTCCCTTCCTTTCATTTTAAACAATTCTATATTATGTTTTACGAATATACACATAACAAATACATATAAGGATGGCAAGGGTAGTATACTTTTTTAAATAATGGCTTGCAACTATCTAGGTAATATGCTCCACACAAAGATCTTACTCGTAAACACTTTCTTTGGGCTAAGAAAACCTTATCAGCATCTGATGAGTTGCCCCATATTATTATTCCGTAACAGATTTGCGACGATACATAACCGTTATAGGCTGCCGTTGCTGCCGCCTCAGAGACGGTTGCTCGCAGACGATACAAAATATAATCTACTGGGTACAAAGGGTATTAATATGGGCTTTCCAATTACAAAACTTATCATTCTTAATTCCTAGAAAAACTGCACTTTCCGTTTCATTAAGTTGTACTTACACCATTAAAATCGGCAGATAATCTTATTGATTTGCTATTATAAGTTTGAAATTAAACCAGTTGTGTTTTGGTTAAGTTAACTTTGAGATTATTATTTTCTAACCAATTTGTTACATTTGTTAATGTAGGTACATGTAATAATATTTCATAGAGAACCATCTGTATTTTCTTTAATTACTATGGTTGTGTCATCTGCAAATAGTATAGTGTCATTTTGTGTGGCGCCAGGTAAATCGGTGATGTAAAGTAAAAACAAATACGGCCCTAGTATACTACCCGATGGCACGCCGCATGTGTTAATGATGAACGGCGAATTATACGTTTTGTTAAGGTTTTTAACTATTTTTGTAACTTCTACACATTGTCGCTGTCCATTGAGATAGCTTTTTAGCCAACAGTACGCTTGCCCTCTTATACCGTATTTAACTATTTATATTACTTTAATAGCAATGTTTCATGGCACCCTAGATCCATAAAGCCATCCAGGATCTAGATTTCTGCTCATTCTATGCATTCGTGTACATACACACAGAAAACATAGAAAAGCGGAAGTGTTTACCGTGACACCAATTAGTAGGTATAGGTATCGGGATACAAAGTATCAACTCAAAATATGTGTAATAATAATTTGACTGGATTACGTAAATTGTAAGAATATTAATGTAAAATACCAGACCAAGATAATATAACGCATCGCGGCTTAGACATTGCCGAGATTCATTGTTTATGTGGAACCGATAAGGGCAATAACAATAAGCCTGCACTCGGTCGGTATTCATCTTTGTGCACTTAAATGTCATTGTCTCATGAGAGTAATTAGTAAAAACAATGCAAGTAAAGTTTTTGAAGCAGGAATTTCTAGAGCTGCTTTCAATATTATCATTTTAAATTGCCATAATTTTTATAACGATACCGTCCGTAGTCTGCACGTGCAAGGCCATTTTTTTGTTTTATAAACGAGCCTTTGTTAATATGAGCACGTCGGCTCCAAAAGCTAATCCTAATAATTACCTAACTACTAGATGTGGAAACTTAAGTGGCGAGTTGGCTATATGTTCAAAGTTTAGTGACACCTCTCTACCCCCAGCCCTCATACTGGTGTTGCTCTCGAGCTCTCTTAGATGTCGCTTTTTGTGGGGGCCCATCTTATGTGGGCGAGTCACCGTTTGCCGTAAATTAAATTTATTACCATTTTGTTAGGCAGACGTCTGATTTTATTCTCTATAATACAGTATTTAGTCAACCACCTTCACCTAATAGACCAGTATATTTTAGTTTCCATTAAATCTCAATAGTCTATACACCCTGGCGGTGCTGCCTCTGCATCCCATAACTCGGGCAGGTGCATCATTCGCTCGGTGTACCCCTTACATTTCATTAAATTGTCGAAAGGGTCTCAGCGTGTTGGCTTCGGCTCCGCGTACGCCTCCCAAAGATCCGGAACACAATTGTTCCGTGATGGGAAGACCTACCTATTATGAAGATTTAAGACAAAAGTGCGATATTATTTTTTACTATCGTTGTAGAATTGTTTTTGCTGAATATTTTGTATTTTGATTGTTGTTCACATTGATCATAATATGTACTACGAGTATGTCTAATTTTTTGTTTGTATCCCTACTTTTTATTTTAATTATCATGCACTGTTACTTTACACGCCAAGGGGCCTTACCATGACGTCTTAACGTGATTCAGTTTAGGGCCTAAACTGAGTCGCTGCCATACAACTCAACACAGGTTCCTTACCTGAACCTGAACCTTAACTGAAATGCGTTAAAGGGCATTTTCAGAAAAAAGTGCACCCTTTTAATGAAAATGGGTCCTCAATTTTCCATAAAAAAAATTTTTTGTCAGGTTTGTAACGGCCCATACGAAATGTATGAAAAAAATGCGTTACAAAGCTGACAAAAAAAACGGGACACTATTTTTCTTGTTTCCAATAGTAATCGTGATTCTGGTTACAAAAAACCCAAAACTTCCTATATTCAAAAAGAAATGAAAATGGTACCCTATTTTTGAAAATGCCCTAAAACGTTATGGTAACGGATAAGGATGGGTTAGGTCCGCGTGTATTTAAGATCTGTTTCTACGAGTACCACGGATACTCGGATCTAAATTACACGCGAGCCCGACTTGTAAACTTGGCTACCTAAGTTGTTTAATTATCATTGCACGTGCAGTATTAGACCTATTCGTTCCTACTACAATGGTTTTGAATGTTTTGATTAAATAACTTAACAAAAAATAACCGACGTTAGTCGTAAGACTCGTAAGAGATATTCACTAAATTCGTTGAACAAGTTAAATCCGTCAAAATAAACACTACGAATAACTTTAAATCACAACATGCAAGCAAACGTAATGATGTTGCAGTTTCATTAATTGCAATTTTGTTTAGTACTACACTTTTAATTTTCGAAAGCTTAAGAAATTCACGTAATTAATAGAAGTATATTTATTTATTATAACGTGAATTGAAGTTGTAAGGTATGACATTTTATTTGATGAAATAAGCTAGTTCAATCTAACGGGTTGTTGTGTATTTGAAGAAAAATAAGAAATTATTAACACGTGCCGTCGCGTTGCCGTCTTCGCTTTAATTTGAAAGTGTAAGACGTAGAAACCGCTTGTTATTATTAATACAACTCTAGTGTAACGGCTTATAGTTCAAAATTGATTGAAGTGACAACTATGAAACAAACCTGGGTTATTCTACCTGTTGGACCCAAAAAACAGTGCAAGATACAAATGTCCTAAGTACGAGGTTTTTATATGTCCTTTACGACATTTCTATCGTTCACTGTTGACACGGAATTGTCTTTGCCGATGCCAGCCTCTACTGTTATTAGATATTGAATCTAATTTACTTACACGTAAAGAGTATAATCGTTTGTTATAATAAGGTTAACAGTAACCTAAAGAAAACCCCAAACAAAAACCCTATCGGGATTGGGTTTTGCAGTTAACCGGGTTATGGTTACTGTTACAGCAACATTTCGCTTACCGTTTGTATTCGGTTACTGAATGTTGCTGTTACAGTATCATTGGGTAACAGATATGATTAGGTAACCAACTCGATAGGCTTAAGCCTAAAGAGGGGTTTTCCGGTCCCTGGTTAATACTAATGAAGAATAATTGTGATTTTGCATTATTTATTGCATGAATACTGTATCCTGTTGATTATTAATAATGTTGTTGTTTCTTTACTTTACTGAAATTTTAGATAATTTCTAGTATAAGAATTGAACAAATCCACAATAATTATAGATATATCATTAGTTCATGAATGTTTGCTATTTATAGATTGCCTATGATGTTGAGAGTGTTAGAGTTGGGGGTGAGAACGCCCGATCAATTGTCATCTTTTAATAATTATTGTAATGATAAGCTTAAGTTGATTGATTTTCCTAATGATCTTAGAGATTGTAGTGACATGTTTTGCAATAATACAAATCATAGAAAAATAATTGACAGGTTATATGGTAAGATTGTCAACACATTAAGGGACGCCGCAATTCTGAGTTCTCGAAGAGTGGTTTCTAATAGGAAAAAACCAGTTGTGGGCTGGAATAAACACGTTCGACAAGCTCATGCGGAGGCTAGGCTGGCATTTCGAAATTGGTTTGACTATGGTAAGCCGACAGGTGGCGTTTTACACCAAGCAATGGTCGAAGCTAGGAGAACCTTTAAGCGGAAACTAAAGTGGTGCCAAGATAATGCTGAACAAATCAAAATGGATACTATAGCTATGCACCACTTCAATAAAGATTTTTCGAGTTTCTGGAAACAGACCAATAAACTGAATCCCAAGTCTGGTCTCCCAGCGAGCGTCGAAGGAGTCAGTGATCATGGCCAGGTTGCTGAGCTCTTCAAAAATCACTTTAGAATTGAGTCAGAATTGCATGGTGGTAATGATGTGCCTCGCGTGGAGCATGCGACAGAGGGACTTCGTGTGAAGATTACAGCGAAGGATGTGGCCGAATTGGTGAGGGGAATGAAGCGCGGTAAGTCTCCAGGGCACGATGCGCTCAGCATAGAACACTTACAGAACGCTGGGGTGCATCTTCCCAGAGTGCTCGCCATGCTCTTCACCTTCTGCTTGGGCCATACATACCTACCTGACGACATGTTGAAAACTGTGGTAGTACCTATAATTAAGAATCGTACAGGAGATGCCGCTAGCATCAATAACTATAGGCCAATTTCATTGGCGACTATTGTGGCAAAAGTGCTGGACGGCTTGTTAGACAAGGAACTGGAAAAACATTTAACTCTGCATGATGCGCAATTCGGATTTCGGTCCGGTCTTTCTACAGAGACTGCAGTTCTTTGTCTAAAACACACTGTGAGGTACTATACAGACAGGGAAACACCTGTATATGCATGTTTCCTTGATCTGTCAAAAGCCTTCGATTTGGTATGTTATGACAAGCTGTGGCAGAAACTGTTTGAAGATACGAGCCTACCCGGTGAGTTGATTGATATGTTTAAATTCTGGTACACTCATCAAAAAAATGTCGTCAGGTGGGCTAACTCGCTGTCGTCCACATACAACCTCGAATGCGGTGTGAGACAGGGAGGCTTGTCGTCGCCCAGGCTTTTCAGTTTATATGTTGATAGTTTGATCCGGGAGCTCAGCGACACCATGGTTGGATGTTCAGTGGATGGCACATTTGTGAATAACATTAGTTACGCAGACGACATGGTGTTGCTGGCGCCTTCGGTGAAAGCTCTCAACAAAATGATCAGTGTCTGTGAACAATATGCAAAATCGCATGGTCTTAGGTACAATGCTGCGAAGAGCGTGATGTTGGTTTTTAAGGCAGGAACCAAATATTATCCATGTGTACCGCCTGTTAAACTATACGGCATTCCTCTTAGCAGCGTTAAAGAATTTAAATATCTGGGACACTGGGTCACGGAGAGCCTGAGTGATGATAAGGATGTAGAGAGGGAACGCAGGGCGCTTGCAGTTAGGAGCAATATGTTGATTCGTAGGTTTGCGAGGTGTACAAACGAAGCTAAGATTACCCTTTTTAAAGCATTCTGTCAATCATTCTACACCTGCAGCCTATGGATCAAATATACACAAAGAGCTCTCGGCGCCCTGCGCGTTCAATATAATAATAGTTTTAGGATGCTGTTGGGGCTGCCGCGCCATTGTAGTGCATCGGGGATGTTTTGCGAGAGGCGCACAGATGGCTTCCAAGCCATAATGCGCAAGCGCGTCGCGTCCTTGCTGAGGCGCGTGCGCGGCAGCCCGAATAGCCTCCTACAGACGGTGGCAACGCGCCTAGACGGACCATTCCAGCTTCACTGGGATAGACTGCACTTGTCGTCTAACTGACTTGTTTTTATTTTTATGTTTAAGGTATTTTTGATTTAATTAATTTATGTTATTTTTAATTTTAGTTTAAATTAGTTATTATGTTATGGATTATATTATCTGAAATAAAATGAAAATAAAATAAATAAAAATTAATGTGTTCTTACCTTTTATATTCTTATAAACTTGTAGGAACCTACATGCATGTGTATGCCTATTGTGTGTCATTTATTGTGTTCGTTTATCAATCGCTGTTATTTGACCTAGTATAAAAAATTGTATTTTTGGTAGGCGGCATGTTTCACTACGTACACGCACACACATGCATGCCTCTCGTAAGATTAATATCAATGCATATGTAGTTTAGTTGCCAATAAACAGTCACTGTGATCACACGTTAAAAATATTTTATTCGTAAACCATCCAATATAGGACCTTATAGCTATCGAAACAGCTAGTATACAATATATGAGCACTGTTGTTGTTTTTTTTTTAATTTCTATAGTGGGCACAACATCTTCCCTATTCTGCCACGTTTCTAAAATGTGCTTTGTACGCTATTTTAGCTGTCGTAGTAAAACTAGCGTATGCAACAGCTCATAATTGGTTCTTAAAACTCGAGGGTCGCCGTTACAAAACGAGGCGACGCCGTCGCCGACGAATGGTGCAATGTGAAAGGGCCCCTAAGATGTCACTGTGGAACTTTATTGGTTTTGTTTTAAACCTAATTTAATTTTACAGGAGCTAACAGGTTTGAACGTGGAAATGCTGCTACAAGACAGCCTGCTTGACCAGTCCGCGCTCACCGCTCGCCAGATGCTGGACCCCATGCTGCTGTTCAACACGCCGCCTCAGATGAACATCAGCCAATGATGTACGCGTGCTGTTCTTTAACTCTTCGCCTCATATGAACACCAGCCAGTGATGTGCACGACAGTGGCGCCGCATGACGACATTATAGTGTAAATATTACTGTCATTATAAATAAAATATGTTTCTTATACACTGTTGATTTAGTATTTAAGTGAAATACAATGAAATGTTTACTTAGTGAATTATTTTCAATTTCCTTCATCCCCTAGTTTCAGGTGTCACGTGTAATAAGTGTAGGTAGGTATGTATATTTGAATGTCCGTTGCTATGTCGTTACTACTTGTCAGCTAACCTGATTTTGATAAATGCCACGTCAATAGAATCGTCACAACGAAGTCATAATAGTAGTTTATGCAACAGTGATATAAGAATAAGAAGAATAAGAATAAGAATAGTTTTATTGCCTAATACATGAAAATAGAGTTACAAATCAAATACAATTACAAAACAAAATAATGCAGCACAAAAGTGACAGAAAAAAAAGTGATTATTGTTTATTGTATTGGCAAAGGGTGTCAGTCTCAGCGTATGCCAGGACAAGATGCCCGGCGCTGGTTTTCAGACCGACCCCAGACTAAGGACGGTCGGAGAAAATTATAAAAGTAGGTACAGTCACGAGCTTTAATTTGTGACCCACTTAAGGTTGACATTCCTGTCAAACTGTATTGAAATACAAAGGAAATGTTTGCGAAATGGGTCACAAATTAAAGCTCGTGACTGTACATCTGTGCTCGTTATTGAATAATATCTATTAACATTCCTTATGTGAGATTTTTAATTTTAGCATACCATTATATAATAAAGAACAATCAGTAATATTTATCCACAAACTATAAGGGTTGTCAATGTCCGTTATGGTAAATCATGACTTCACTGATACTTTCCTTATTTTACGACTAAAACCGAAATACCACGGGATAATGTACTATCCCGGAATAGTCACTTTTACCTTATTTGCAGGATCAGATGTTCTAATGTGAACCTTATATCTTACGCCATAAAGAGGAAAGTGCGAGATTACCTGCGAATTTTTAGTAAAAGGTTTGTACTTTGTCATAATGGTTCATTTAGCATTTATCATTATCAATAACGAACAAAGCGATACCTGTTAGACACTAAAAGTTAAAAAAAATGATACAGGCTGCAGCGCTGACTGTATATATATTGACTGCTGATTGACTGTTGATATTTAACGCCGTAACATTGTATTGTCATCCAACCTACATAAGCAAGCTGAAGTTTCAACTTATTCGAATAACGGGAAGTAAGTAAAATAAAGAAAATGTGTTTTTCTGCCCTCCGGCCGGCAAACGCCACTTTGCGAAAAACTAAATTGCCGCCTGCCGGTTCCGTCGAGCAGAAAAATAATATACAAACCTCGGCCGGTAAATGGGAAAGCCTCGGATAACATGTTAGTCGACCTCGGCTTCGCCTCGGCCGCCAATTGCACGTCATCCGAGCCATTTCCCACTTTAACGGCCTAGGTATGTAATCTACTATTTCCCCATACCTACTAATGTATTGGGTAAAATCTTGTCCCTATTTATCTGGCTACCACACCTGTGTGTTTTCAACACTATTTTGTTTTAAAGGTATGTGTGCGACGGTAGATTAATAAAGCTATCTCATATCTGCCTACATACCTAAAATCACTTTTCATAAAACTGGGCTTAAAAACGTCAGAAAAATAGTGGACGCATGTTTAAAACATGTTTTTATTTAATATTGAATTGTCTTCTGTTACCGCTATTGTTTGATATTTTTATTAGTGAAATACACTATTGTGTCTGTTGCCGATATGGCGCCGAGGTAACGCCATGAAAAATCATTTATTCATTATTAATTAACCATTTATATGCAGATGATTTACAACTGTATGCCCAAGCTACTGTGGGTGACATTAATCATGCTATTGCACTTATTAACGACGACCTAGATTGCATAGCGGAATGGGCCAATAGTTTTGGCATTAGTGTTAATCCGGCAAAGTGTCAGGCCATAATTTTGGGTAGTCAGCGGCAACTCGCCAATCTTGATGCTGTATCTGTCGAGCCGATCTGTTTTGATGGTGCCATCATTCCAGTATCTAATCAAGTTAGGGATCTTGGCCTTGTGTTAGATACAAGTCTTTCTTGGAATGGCCAAGTTTCTGAGATTTGTCGGAAAGTCTCTGGAACGCTGCGTTATCTCTACAAGTTCAAGAATTTTCTCCCAGTGGGTACCAAAAAATTGCTTGTACAGGCTCTAGTGTTGCCAGTCCTTGATTATGCTGATGTGTGTTGTACTAACATCTCACAGGAGTATCTCAACAAGCTTGACCGTCTGCTCAATAGTGGCATACGCTTCATATTTGGTCTTCGTAAATACGACCACGTGTCTTCCTATCGTCGCCAACTAAACTGGCTTTCTATCCGCCGCCGTAGGTCCCTTCGTATATTGTGTTTATTATTTTCTGTCTTATTCGACCCTTCTACTCCAGAATACCTTAAAAGCAAGTTTTCTTTTGACACCCCCCGTTCAGGTTGTGAACTTCGTTCCTCCCGATCACTCAAACTCTCGAATACGTTTCACCGTACTGGTTTTATGTCCAACTCTTTCGCCGTTCAGGCAATCCGTCTTTGGAACTCGCTACCTCTACCTATTCGACAAGCCCCAAGCAAACCCGTCTTCAAACGACTGCTCCGCCACCATCTCCTTACTGAGGAATATACGTAATTTTCTCCATCCGTTAGATATATGAATAGTATGTATTAGTTTATTTGAATATTATATATTGTATTATATTTAATTGTATGTGTAGCTATAGCCTTGTTACTAGAATTCATTGTTACAGTTGATTGTTCCCTTAAAATAATTATTTCCTGCACCAACTTAAATGTCTCTGTTTAGCCCTATGGTTGACTGGTAGAGAATGCCATTTGGCATTAAGTCCGCCATGTGTACAGTTTTCTGTCTTGTGCATTAAAGTTTAAATAAATAAATAAATAACCTTATCATTATCAACAACGATAAATAATATATTATTAAAACATATGATCTAATCGCCGATAACTGATAAGTTTATAAATGAATGTACCTACGTAGTTAAAGTTAAACTTACGTAAAAATTGCTGGGTACAGTGGGTACTTATTTCAGTAAAGTCATTTTCATCCCATTTGCTCGTAAATGGTGATATTAAGTACGTGCAAGCATATTTAGACTTCATGAGCTGTATTGAGCACATGGTCGTTATGGATTTTCATAGTATTTTACCGCCCGCCATGGCCTCCCGGAGGACTCGCGCCCCACGCGCACGCGCACGTAGCGGCCTCTCACGGCGGCGGCGTACTGTAAACTGTACCTACTACATTACCGCTAATATCATTGTTTATTTGTCTGCCTAGTAAGAAGTTATTCAGTTTCTAGCAAATGTGATTAAAAACATTGTGTGTGCCACGGGCGGTATGGCTTTAATTCACACTCGTGAGTAACAAGAGTTGGGTGTTTATCACGAATCGTTTATTGAAGTTATGAACATTTTCTATATAAATAGGTGGATATTAAGTCCGCCACTTGTAGTTATTTTTCTTTACTGTGCAATGGAGTTAAACAAATGAATAGAAAAGAAAAGTATTATATTTTTAATTACACATTGCGCATGTACATATACGTAATTTGTCGTCACCTAGTCTAAGTTGTTACATATACGTACATACCTATAACTTACTATAGCTGGTGCCCGCGACTTCGTCTGCCCAATATATTTATAAAGTGTAGTCTACGTGTTATTTTGATGTATAAGCTATATTATTATAGTCTCATTAAAATCCATTCAGTACCTAGTTTATATTTTTACGTGAAAGAAACATCCATCCATAATATTTACAAACTTTCGAGTTTATAATATCAACAGGATAGGATAACACTCACTGTGTTCGTCGGTGGTTAAAATATTTGCAATATCTTCCCATTGGTCACAGTCGGCTCCGACATACTCCGCCCTACCCCCACTAGTTGCTCTACTTGGATTTTAACAACAACCGCCAACAAGTAGCCCGTTCAGTCATTCTACCATGGACTCCAGGCAAAAGAAAAACAAAACACGCTCGTCAAAGGCTGGCATCATTTTCCCCGTCGGCCGTATACATCGGCTGCTGAAAAGTGGGAATTATGCTAGAAAAATCGGCGTTGGCTCGGCGGTATACCTAGCCGGGGTCGCAGAGTATTTAGCAGCTGAAATCCTGGAGTTATCAGCGCAAGCGGCCCAAGAGAACAAGAGAAGTCGTGTCTCGCCGCGTCACATCCTCCTAGCCGTGAAGAATGATGATGAGCTCCGAAAACTCCTGGCTGGCGTTGTTATCTCCGATGGAGGCGTACTGCCTTCCATCCGCCACGAGCTGCTGCCGAAGAAGACCGGAAAACTGGCACAGTCTCAAGAAGATTGAACGAGGCAATTTGGAATAAAGTGAGGTCTAGTCCGACAAGTTTCTTTTGAAACGATGACAGCGGTGCTCACAGCGCCGAGAAGATTAATAATGAAGAAAAGCATTTAAATGGGTGGCGGGAAAACTTAAAAGATTAATATATTAATAGTTTTAAGTGAATCAATCGAAGAAATATAATTTTGCCTGCTATACGACAATGTCCTTTTAAGGACAACATTTATTTCATTGTTTCTAACACGGTCGACAATCAAATCATTCAATTAAGGGACTAAGGGTGGTATTCCACTTGTCCAATATGCTTGTTTTTTTTTATATAAGGTAAGGTGACTGTATACAAGCTGCAACTGCATGTAGACTGCGAAATCATGCAACACACAGCTCCCGTACAAGTAGCTGAGGAATGCAATCCCTGTTTCATTCATAAAGAATTTGAGTAAATCTAGGTACCTAGGTACTATACCTACCTATTAAAATTTAAAATGCAATAAAGTATGGGAAGGAACGCCCAAAAGCATATACAATCCTTTGACCCAAATTGATAGTCGGGGGCTAGGTATAATAAAGCCGGGTCCACTTTATGTGCGATAAAACATCGAACATTAGCTCGCGCGTCAGCCGGGCCCGAGGGACACGTTCCTGCCTGCTGCGCGAGGAAATGTCGACCTGGTTTAAGCCGATTCGCTGTCAAATCTAAATATTTATTTAGTAGACTTGAGTGAACGAAGGATAACTAGTCATTAACTACCTAAGTAGATACTTGACTATACTTGAGCAATATAAATATGTACCTTCAAGCAATACAGGGGTTTCGGCATACGTACCGTTTCTCCTCTGCCGAAATATAAGCCCAAATGGGCATACGCGAGTCTGTTGTGACTAAGCTAGTCTGTAGGTACACAAAAATAGATCGAAATGTGCAAGATTTGTTACAGTAGGTAATTAAATCGTTTTCTATACATATGTGTTAGTGTCGTCGTTACAGATTGTTTGGAGTATGTGTGCACGTTTCCTCTCGCAAAAACTGACAGAATAAATTGTACGGTAAGATGTAAGATGTCGCTTTGACGTCTCCCTTCCAACTCGTTGGAAGCCTGGGTTGCTCGAAGATTTGTGTACTTGTGAAGTCATCGTTAAAAAAATCGGTAGGTACTTTGCGGGAATTGCGGGTAACGTTTCTAAGTGGTAAAAATTCATACCTATATTGAAATTATATTTAACATAATTAATTTATTATAATTATTGTGACTGATCGATTGATTGTTTGACGCCAAGAGAAACTTCGAGGTCTTGCAGCCCTAAAAAGGGCTTTGTCAGAGATTCACTTCTTATAAACTAAACCTATATTTAACATCTAATTCACGCGCGTTCTCCTCGAACCCTCCTTGCCAGCTGAATATCCTTCGGCATGATCGTGACCCGCTTGGCGTGGATAGCGCACAAATTCGTATCTTCAAACAGTGCTACTAAATACGCTTCACTAGCTTCTTGTAAAGCCGCCACAGCCGAGCTCTGGAACCTTAAATCCGTTTTGAAATCTTGTGCGATCTCGCGGACGAGTCGTTGGAAAGGCAGCTTTCTGACAAGGAGTTCTGTGCTCTTCTGGTATCTTCTTATTTCTCGCAGCGCCACGGTCCCCGGCCTGTATCTGTGTGGTTTCTTCACTCCGCCGGTCGCGGGCGCGCTTTTCCGTGCTGCTTTTGTGGCCAACTGCTTTCTAGGTGCTTTTCCTCCAGTGGATTTACGCGCTGTCTGTTTCGTACGAGCCATTTTGTTAGATGATTCTAAACTTATCCTAATTTAACTATAGTGTGTGTATATTATGTATTGCCTTACTTTGTGCGAGGAGGCTGGCAACGATAACGTTTTTATAGTATCGCTCGTTCCCCCACTATACTCGCGGCAGATAGGTAGTTATTGTAGGGTAGGTTGTATTTCATAGAATAAAACTACCCGGGCTACCGTTATTTTAAGTTGGTTTAAACATAGATGGTAAAACAAAGTAAAAATGTACGTATATGTACCTACATGTAGGTACGTACGAGTAATATAATATCAGAAGCATTTAAACATTGTCTAAATTATTTTATTACAATTAATGAAAAGAGAACTATTAAAATACTTAATGGAGAATTTTCCAACGTTAAAAACAACAACTATAATTCCATGCAGAAATATATCGAAAGCTGGGTATAGGGCCCTAGAGGCACCGACCACCCCAACCACTAAACGAAGCATACAAGACAACTCGCGGTCACCACCGATATAATCCCGTAATAATTTAGTATGGCAGCGCGACCGCTTATTTCAATTGCACTTACGTTTACGACCTGGGGCCCGTTTATCAAAAGTTTGTATCTAGTAAAACAAGTGAAATCACCTGTCTAATGAAAGGAGAAAAACAGAGATTTCCACTTGTTTTATATCATTTGTATGTTATAATATTTTGATAAACAGGGCTCTGAACTCGTGTAAATTAAACGTATTTACAAGCAAGCGACGTAACGAATATTCGCATCGCGAACATTTAATAATTCATTTATTTCATACAATTTAGGCAAAAAGAACCACTTTCTGTGATTCCCTAAATATACCTAGGTATCAAAAGTGTCGCTAGCTGCTATCCATCACTGCAACATACGAGTACGCTAATGTAGTCTTTGATTTCCATTGCGTCTGTGTAATATTTTTGGATTTTGAACGAAATTTTGAGTATGGCGAAATGTGGGAAAAAGGTACTTCAAAACTGATATTCGTTACATCGCTAGTACAGTATATGGGCATTTTCAGAAAAAAGTGCACCCTTTTAATCAAAATGGGTCCTCAATTTTCCATACAATTTTTTTTTGTCAGATTTGTAACGGCCCATACGAAATGTATGAAAAAATGCGTTACAAAGCTGACCAAAAAAAACGGGACACTATTTTTCTTTTTTTTAAATCAATAGTACTCGTGATTCTGGTTATAAAAAACCCAAAACTTCCTATATTTTCAAAACAAATGAAAAATTATACCTACTTAGCTCAAGCCAATAGCCAAATTATCTCCGGCTTGTTCATTTATATTTAGGACACCCCAAATCTGTTAGGTAGGTAGCTGTTAATACTCTTGTAAGTAGGTACTTAGGTATTACCGGGCATATTTGTGCGATTGATTAAATTGATTGACAATTTGACATCTGTGCGAAGCGCGACCAACTGCGGCCCTGAAAAGGGCCTTGTCTGCTCTATTACAGTTACTAATTACTTTTACATAACGATATTTGTACTGATTGCAACTTAGCCTAGCTTAACCTAACTTAACCGAATAAGTGACAATTTATTGTTGTTAGTGACTTCGTATCGATTGCGCTTATATATATAGGACAGGGCCCGTACATTTCAGGCTGACGGAAAACATTGAAAATAATTTTAGGGTAGATTAAATTAATAATAATGTAACTACCCCCGAATTCACAAGTAATCCCAAGCTACCGATGTACCTACAGTTATTTACGCTACTGTAGATTTCTTTTAAATCACAGGAAAATCAGTTATAATTACCTGCATGTTTTGTCAGTCGAAATTACCGAATTATAATAATTATATGTTGGATATTAAATAGGCTAGACGACTGAAAAAATCTATTTAGTCCGTCTTTTAGATTATAAAGAAATATTGTGCACGTATTTTTTCTTTTGTTCGTCAAATCAAAAGTGACAAAAATACAGTGCGTTCAAGTTTCGCGTAATGTCACTCCTAGGTACAATTCTTACCTAGGAGTGACGTCACAAGCCCCCACCCCGGAACTTTGATGCTCTTTATCTTCGACAATTTTAGTTAAATTGAAAAAGGAAAAAATACGTGTCTAATCATTTTAGATAATCTTACTGACGGACTAATTAGATTGATAGTTTTTCAACCTAGTCGTCATCCCTATTGTAATTTTTTTTTGAAACATTTTGATTTAATATCAACGACAACATCAAAGTCCGGACGGTACGGTGTGAGATGGATCGGTAAAATGTATACCTGAATGCATTGAGGTAATAAGTAAACTAGAGGAGTCAACGAGAAGAAAACATGTAAAACGCAATGTTGTCCATGTTTGACCACGTCCCGTCCCGCCACCTAGGGTTAGAGGTGGTTAGAGTCAGAATAAGCTAAGTTTCCGTAGAGAAAGTGAGTGTTAAGTAAACGTTATAGTTTCATAGAAGGTTCACGTTTAAAATAACACTTTAAAGCTTGATATTTCTTTTGCTTGGAAGAGATAACGTGGTCTGACTCTAGCCGCTAACCCAAAGCTAAGCGTAACTCCGAGTTAGTTGGCTAACCCCGGGTAGAGCGAGTGACCATATGAGACTCATAGAGCCGGCGCCTCAACGCACTGCTGAAAGATGTCCCTTGGGGCCACGTGTGTAGGTATGTCAATGCCTGAAGGTTAAATAAACCACATTTTTTTTTGTTTATATACTTTGATGGCACTACAATAATGGAGAGCGTTGGTGGCCCAGCAGTAAGAGCGTGCGACGTTCAATCCGAAGGTAGCGGGTTCAAATCCTAGCGGCTCGCACCAACGAGTTTTTCGGAACTTACGTACGGAATATCATTTGATATTTAGCAATCGCTTTTCAGTAGAGGAAAACATCTCGAGGAAACCGGACTAATCCCAATAAGGCCTAGTTTACCCTCTGTGCAGCTCTTGCAAAACGAGTGGCTACCACCATGAGTTTTACCACATACTAACTATTATCCTAACTAGGATAGCCAAACCTAATATGTACCTTAATGGATAATTTCCCTAGATTTCTTTGTATAAATTCCTTTATTGCTACTAGGTATACTGAACTAAAATAGGTACAAAATTTACGATCCCTGCTCGTAGATTAGTACCTACTTTTAACCTATTTGAATGATTCTGATTGACCTTTGTGCGAAACACGACCAACTGCAGCCCTGAAAAGGGCCTTGTCAAATTACTTAAGTATTCTCATAATCTTATTACCAAAACATTTAAAATAAATAATCACAAACGGAGTCTATCCGCCAAACCCATACAGCGTCCTGCCCTGCCGCTTCAACGCGTAGACGACGTCCATGGCAGTAACGGTTTTCCTTTTAGCGTGTTCGGTGTACGTAACCGCATCTCTGATGACGTTCTCTAGGAACACCTTCAACACGCCTCGAGTTTCTTCGTATATCAGCCCAGATATTCTCTTGACGCCGCCGCGCCGAGCAAGTCTTCTTATGGCAGGCTTGGTGATGCCCTGGATGTTGTCGCGAAGCACCTTCCTGTGGCGCTTGGCGCCTCCTTTCCCGAGCCCCTTGCCTCCTTTGCCTCGCCCGGTCATTTTGGAGGTTATAGTTCAGCGGTTGATTTTAGACTGCGCTCGCCGCGGAGCGCTGCGTATTTATAGGCGCGTTCGAGCGATTTTTTTTATTCGGACGGTAGATGCGACTAGCTGTTTATTAAAATACCCTCAATATGTAAAAATGAACTAATACGTGGTTGGTTTCTAATGGTTATTTATAACTATTGCAGTAGTTACGGATTTTAAAACAGCCAATAGATAAGTTGTTTTCAAACTCCATTACGATTCATTTAATGTTTCTATAATAAAGTTAATTTAAATAATATGTTTTGTATTTAAGTTTCCACTTCTTTTAATCCACTTCTTTCTGCATGCTTTACGGATCAAAAAATGTATTATATTCTTACCATTGTCAAGTTATTTTATTAGATTTCTGCTTCCTCTAAAATTGTACCAGTGAATGACAGGCAAATTCT
The DNA here is from genome assembly GCA_949128165.1 of Lathronympha strigana. Lineage (NCBI taxonomy): Eukaryota > Metazoa > Arthropoda > Insecta > Lepidoptera > Tortricidae > Lathronympha > Lathronympha strigana. The sequence goes on along the minus strand of OX421926.1, from coordinate 5,176,153 downwards.
CTTTACCCGCCATTCAGCCTCCAAAATAGCATTTTAATCAAAATAATTAGATACAAACACGCTATATCAATAATTTAATTAATTACCTTACAGTTTTAATAGCGAGATGGCGAGAAGTCACAGGAGTCATCTGCGATCGCAGAATACCACTCAGACTCAAAGGGCTAGTGTATAAGTGCATTATTCGCCCAGTCCTACTTTATGGTGCCGAGGCGTGGCCGGTTCTGGGAAGGCACGTTCAGGAGCTTCGCGTTACAGAGATGAGGATGCTGCGATGGATGTGCGGTGTTACGCGTGCTGACCGTATTCGTAACGAGTACATCCGTGGCAGCCTCGCAGTCCGTGACGTAGCGGAGAAGCTCCAAGAATGTCGCCTTCGGTGGTTCGGCCACGTTTGTCGCAGGCCACCCGACTACGTGGGAAACAAATGCCTTAGCCTAGCCCTTGACGAACCCCGACTCCGCGGTAGACCTAAAAAGCGATGGCTAGATGTCGTGAAGGCCGACATGAGCGTAAACGGGCTTACCAGGGAAGACGCCCAGGATCGTGCAAAGTGGAGGAGAGGATGTAGGAAAGCGGACCCTGGCAAGGGCCGGGATAACGCTAGGTAGAAGAAGAAGAAGAAGACAGTTTTAATAATTAATTACTAAAAACACGTGTCAATTGTGGTTATGATATTGACTTTTACGGTTAAAGTTCTTACCAGATTCGCTAAAACCACCTAGTTACGGAAACAGTCTCTCAAATAGTAAAATATATAATTATAATACAATTACCAGTACACAGGTATGGTATGGTATTACTCTTTCTATTTTTTTATTGCCAACCTGTGTAAGCGACTAACCCCAGTTATTACAAGGCCCTTAGGGGTTTAACCTGCATTTCGCAATGAAACCACAACATTGCTTTATATACATTTATTGACTACAACACAATCCATATACCTATTTAATATAAACCATACTAAACATGCAACAACTACGGCGACTACATAATAAAACATTTAAAAATAGTTACAAAAAATACTCCATTGAATGCACGGCGCCATCTGTTTCCAAAAGGCACTCTTAAGGCACCTCCTGTTAACCCTTTGACCGCCCAATCTTCAATTGACGTGTTTATACGTCATTGACGGCCTGTGTCTGTCAAAAAGTTTAATGTGTTGTAACGTCACATGAGCGACGTTAATACATACCGGCTACAAACGGCACGCGGCGCTCGGGGTGAGACGCGTGGGGCGGCGGCAACGGCAGGCATCCCCGCTGCGCGGCCGGCCACCTACTCTGCGGCGGAAGGAATAAAAGCCCGCGCGCGAAGGCACAGGCAGGCAGTCGCTGCTCGACGCCCGTTCGGAGAGCAGCGGTTGCTCCGGGGACCCCGGTGTCGGCGCGTGTATGACGCATTCGACCAGGACCTCCGTTCTCCCCCCGTCCCCTTCCTGATTCCCGGTGTCGGCGCGTGTATGACGCATACGACCAGGAATTCCCGAATCCGGATCCTTAAACCCCCCCGTGGCTCCGGTGTCGGCGCGTGTCTTACGCATTCGACCAGGGCTACAGGGTACCCCTGACACCCCCCCGTTGCTCCGGTGTCGGCGCGTGTCTTACGCATTCGACCAGGGCTTCAGGGTACCCTATCCATCCCCTTTCCCCTGGCGGGAACACACCCCCCTACCCCCTTCACGGAATAGCCGTTAGGGCCCGTGCCAACATCTCGCGATACTTAGTACTTATAAGTTAGGTTTACTTTAATATTTTAATAAAGGGCATAAATGACCCCTATTCATTAAACTTACCTTGTGTTTTATATAGCTAACCCTCCCCTCATCCCCTGAGTTAGACCGAAACCCTCGCACAACCCTTCAGGTCGAGGGATATGTATGGCCGTCCCGACGGATGACCATCACATTTGGCGCCCAACGGAATAACTCACGGCAGGGGTCTCGATAGCTCACTGGGAGGGAGCATATATATACATATTTTTTTTGTTGTTTTTCCGTAGCAGTAAAGGTGATTGTGCACTAACCGTATCCAGACAGTGCGTCGCCTTACCACCGTCCGGAACCCGCCCACCGGAATAACTCACGACAGGGGTCTCGATAGCTCACTGGGAGGGAGCATATATAATTTTTTTATTTTTGTTTTTTTTTTGTTGTTATTTTTCCGGAGCAGTAAAGGTGATTGTGCACTAACCGTATCCAGACAGTGCGTTGCCTTACCACCGTCCGGTAACCGTCCGGGACCCGCCCTCCCGTCCCCGACCTTCGGGGTGAGTCACAGCCGTACGATCAACCATTTGGTGAGTTGTAGCCGCAATCATAGTCGGATCTCAGCAGCCGGAGACAAGCAGTGAGTAACACACATAACCCCATGTCAACAAATTGGATTTACCACCTGAAAAAGGAGGAATTACTCCAGGAACTCGAGTCTAGAGGCCTGGAATCGGAAGGGAAAACCGTAGAGCAGCTAAGGAAGATATTAGCTGACACCGTAAGAGTAGCAGGATCAGAGGACCTCCAGACACCGGGCAAACAGTGTGTCACAGGCATGGGCGGCGAAGAAGGTAGGCCCAGAAATGTGGGGAAAATAATACGCGAGTGGGACCTGACGTTCAAGCCGACAGACGACGCGGTCGAGTTTGTAGAGAGAGTAGAGGAACTTATAGCAGCAAGCAGCATAACAAAGGAGGATGTCCTGCCCGCCCTACCCCGGATATTGCAAGGTAAAGCCTTACTCTGGCATAGAAATAACGTGGACGCGTGGAAGTCATGGGACGACTTCATACAGATATTCAAGCTATATTATTACCCCGTCAATTACGAAGATGATTTGATGGCAAAGATAGTGGCAAGAAAGCAGCGACACTCCGAGAAATTCACTGACTACCTAGCCGATCTCCAGACGCTGATGCGGAGATATAAGGACCTAACGGAGGAGCAGAAGTTACACCGCATCCACGAGAATATGCAAATAAGGTACAAATTATATATTAAAAGACAGGATTTCAAGGACTTGAAGGGGTTACTTCAAATAGCAGCAGAATATGAAAATATAATGAGGACCTCGTATGCAGACCGGGATGGAACCCCCCGGAGGTACATACGGGACACTGATCAAGACGAAGCACTGCAAGATGGGACGAGAGTGAACCCGAATTACGACGCAAAGACATGCTGCTGGTCATGCGGGAAGCCGGGTCACGCCACGAGAGAGTGCTGGTCAGCTAAACGGTTATTTTGCAGCGAATGCGGAAGACTAGGCGTGTTAAGCAGAAACTGCTGTAAGAAGAACCGAAGCGGGAATAACGAAGCGGTAGGAGCCGCAGGTGACCATGGCCGAGAGGACAATAGGGAGTTCATACAAGTAGAAATGATGGGTAAATGGTATCGCTGCCTAGTCGATTCAGGGGCGACTAATACCTATATAGACCAGAAAACATACCAGGAGTGCGTTGACCGGGGCGCAGAAGCAAAAGATGTGCAGAAAAATGTAACACTGGCAGACAGTGGCACCGCTCGGGTAGAGAAACATGTGTTAGTAGACCTGGAGGTGAAGAAGGTGAGAATAAAACATTGGTTACGTGTTCTACCAACGGCCGCGCATATCATGATAGGGATGGACGTGCTGAAGCGAGCCGGCATGAAAATAACATGGGAAGGAGAGGCGTCGACCGGAGGAGAAGAGTCCAGCATAGAGTCCGCAACAAATCAGAGCACGATGACTAGCCTGAATACTCCCGAGCAGCAAGGGGACGCAACACACGAGGTGAGACAGGAACCGCAGGAGTCCCAATATAACACCGGGGTTGCACCAGAGCTAACTAAGGCGCAGGAGCACGAGCTGCAAGCGATGCTAAAGCAGGAACTTGAGCAGTGTCGCAAGGCGCAGCAGGGAAACACATGGGGAGAAAACAAAATGAAACTTAAACATTCCGAGCCACCGAAACAAAGATATTATCCTAGAAACCCGAAACAGCTGGAAATCAAAGACACCCGTGAACGAAAAAGAATAGAACAAGGGGTGATAGAAAAGTCAGACAGCCCATACAGCTCACCAGTCGTCCTAGTAAAGAAGCAAAACTACATTGCAGACGCGCAATCCGGCCACCCCATTTGTATGGGAAGTGACAGCGACTGGTACGACGTTAAACGAACCCAAGTAGAAAATAATACCGAATCCACAAAGGAATACTGTATGAGGAAGGGGAGCTTATACAGGAAAGTAGTAAATCCAGCATACCAGCAAGCAGATTCCAGTGCAGCATGGAGGCTATGCGTACCGGAGCACGAGAGAGATCAGGTAATAAAGCAAAATCATGACGTACCTAACGCGGGCCATTTAGGAAGAGCGAAGACAATTAAAAGAGTAGCTCAGAGGTACTACTGGCCAGGAATGCGAAGGCAAGTTATAGGTTACGTAAAGAAATGTGAGATATGCGAAAAACACAAGACTACGCAACAGAAAACTCACAGTCTAACGCATATAAATAACGCCCAAATCCCGTGGGAGCAAGTGACAACAGACCGAATCAGACCCTTATCACGACCTTCAAAAGGATACCCCCACCTAAAGAAAAAAAAGAAGCTACCAGAGATATATGCATTAGTACGTATGCATCAACGAAAGGCGTCCGAAAAACAGAAAAACAACTACGACAAGCGCAGACAACGATGGGAACCCGCCATCGGGCAGCTGATCCTGAAGAAAAATCAGGTACTCTCGAATACCGGTAAGGAAGTATGCGCTAAATCAGCACCCAAGTTCATAGGTCCGTACGTAGTACTAGAAAGGAAATCACCCGTAATTTACGTATTACGGCATAGGGACGGGAGGAGGCGAACGGTTACCGCGCACGTAAAAGATTTGAAAAAATACACACAATAACTACACACTATAAGCCAGAAGAGGCACTGTTTTTTTTCCCTCCCCGTTGCTAAGCACACCGTGTAAACGATGTTATTTTTTGTCTTTCGTTATTTTTTTTCCCTTGTTCAATTACCGTGTGCCTACACGGGCCAGTATACGTATAAAATGTTCCTAGCGTTGTTTTTTATATATATATATTTTTTAATATAATTTGGATTTTCTGATTCCCCACAACCTGCATTAGCTAGCAAAAAGCTCCTGTTCGTACCGCTATCTTACAGTGATTTTTACTCCAGGTAAAAATCTCCTCGACGGGGGAGGCAATGTAACGTCACATGAGCGACGTTAATACATACCGGCTACAAACGGCACGCGGCGCTCGGGGTGAGACGCGTGGGGCGGCGGCAACGGCAGGCATCCCCGCTGCGCGGCCGGCCACCTACTCTGCGGCGGAAGGAATAAAAGCCCGCGCGCGAAGGCACAGGCAGGCAGTCGCTGCTCGACGCCCGTTCGGAGAGCAGCGGTTGCTCCGGGGACCCCGGTGTCGGCGCGTGTATGACGCATTCGACCAGGACCTCCGTTCTCCCCCCGTCCCCTTCCTGATTCCCGGTGTCGGCGCGTGTATGACGCATACGACCAGGAATTCCCGAATCCGGATCCTTAAACCCCCCCGTGGCTCCGGTGTCGGCGCGTGTCTTACGCATTCGACCAGGGCTACAGGGTACCCCTGACACCCCCCCGTTGCTCCGGTGTCGGCGCGTGTCTTACGCATTCGACCAGGGCTTCAGGGTACCCTATCCATCCCCTTTCCCCTGGCGGGAACACACCCCCCTACCCCCTTCACGGAATAGCCGTTAGGGCCCGTGCCAACATCTCGCGATACTTAGTACTTATAAGTTAGGTTTACTTTAATATTTTAATAAAGGGCATAAATGACCCCTATTCATTAAACTTACCTTGTGTTTTATATAGCTAACCCTCCCCTCATCCCCTGAGTTAGACCGAAACCCTCGCACAACCCTTCAGGTCGAGGGATATGTATGGCCGTCCCGACGGATGACCATCACAGTGTCACAAGATCGTGCGAGCGCGAAATATTGAATACTGAGCGTAGCAACAGATTCAAGCGATCGCCAAACAATGTTTTGACACTATTTTCCACCCTAAGGATTAGAGCTTGGAAGATTATTATCCCCCGTTTGTTACAGATGTTGTATCTTAATTGTAAAAAAATAAATCATATAGTAATCATATTTATAATACTTTGAATTTAACATCTTTCTAAAGCTCAAGAAAGTACGTGAAACTCAGAGTAGCTAATATTCTTTAATATAAAAATAACATGCTATCATATAGCTTATATTTTAATTCATTATGTATTTAGTTAACAAAATCTTACTTAAATGGTAAAACAACTGAGTTGAAGCGACATACGTTTAAAATACAGATTTGTTAACCGTTTCACTGCCTACCGTATATCTACTAATGCACACATGCTTAACAGTCAGACAGACCGATAGTGAATGAGTTAAATAACAAGCAACAACTGTAAAGCTATAAAAAAGAAATCTGGATAAACATTACATTTAAAAATACTCCAAAGAGAGAAGATTCAAAACGTCGGCGGTTCGTTTTCAAAGTTTTACACGATTAAGCCTCGTTTCAGTAAATTAATAATGTGGTAAAATCGTGAAAATTTGATTACATTTATTACATTTAAACGTTGAATTTAACTGATTTAAAATTAATAACACAGCCGAAAATACAACTTCAATTGTCTATTAGTTGGTATGTGAACTTTGAATTTAATAAGGCCAGTTTTCAGTCACAAATATTTTCTATAACAACATATGGATTTAAGTCTTAGTTATTGGACTTATCAACGATACAACCATTTTGCTTTTAGTGTTTTTGGTTCAATAAAATATATCATCAAACCATCTTTACCGAATAAACATGACAACTCGCATTAAACATAACTAGATTACAAAGTTTACATTAGGCACCCTCTCACTGCTAGTCACAGTGACAAAGTCAACATGATGTGACTGACGTGTATAGACGTCATGCGCAGTGAAAGGGTTAAGGCACATCCACACTGTCATTTATTTGTAAATAAACGACATTACACCATCATACCTTGGCTTATACTTTGAATAGTCTGTATGGTAAACTCGCATTGCCAGTACGAAATTTCTATCCAACAGAACCTGCCAGCCACGACCAGACTTCTGGTATATTCTTAAAGCCAATCGTAATTCAAGTTCAACATATAATTTTACATAGTATTAACAGATCTCAATGCACAGAAAAAGCGTTAGCGTAGGCCTCTGCAGGACTCCATTATTGCGCGGCGATCGACTTTCGGTCTCGCAGGCTTCTGATCTTCGTTAGTTTACATTTTACAAGACAGAATATTCAAAATATACCCTTTACACATATTAACAATACTTAGAGACTTATAACATAATTGTATCAACTTAAAAGAAATAACGTATATGTAATCATAATTTCCAATCTTTATAACTATTACTGTATGCCGCTAAACAATTAAAAGCATTGCACAAAATATTGCAAATTATTAGTTTAAATAATATATTAAAAATTATACTTTAATAATATCAAATCCTTTGGGATATCCTGAAACTTATCAGTACAATCACAATCATCTTTTTTTTATGATTTCCTATATCAATCATTATTTTCGTCACTAGGTGTTCACTTTTTATCGGCATCTCTTTGGCGTAGTCTAATGCCGTTACAGGTTATCCTTGCGTCCGAGGGAGATAGTGATATAGACATAAATAGCTGTGTCGTTCACTCACCGTCATAGCAAGCGAAAACTGTGTGATAACCACCATAGTGTTTTTGTAAAGCTTTTACAATACGTTTATCATTTTACCATACAATTCCGTTCCAATTTCCTTTTTCTCGCCTTCAAAAGTCGCGAAATGCTGAACTTAGGCAAAATACAACAATTACATAATTCTGATGATTGTAATTCATATTGAAATAACATTTAATTATGTCAGGCGCTTTCTTCCGTTCCGCTTATTAAAATAACATCAATATGACTTATAGTAACATATTCAACCCTTAGCCCGCCACAAGAGCGATGTCGGCATATCCCGACAGCACTTCGCATGTGGCATTCAAAGGGTTAACCGAATAACATAAGGTTAGAACGTTAGAACGAAGATGAGGTGACGGTTAGTACTTACAACTATTATATAATATGGCCCCATAGTAACTAAGTTGATATTTTATTTTTTAAAGTTCATCATCATACCCTCATCACATCATCATATTTTATTATATTCTAATTTTAAAGTTAAATCAGTTATTTTAGGAATACTACCTATGTAAGGTAGTAGCATTTTTGTCATGTCAAGGGTAAAATTTGAATGATACTTTTACAGGATCGGCAACGCGTATGTAAAGGTATGATGGTTGCCATTTCATCGTCTATCGTGTTAGCGTCACTCGTATTTGTGAGAAAGTTACAACTAGGATGGTAGACGATAAAAGCACGATCATTCTTAGATCCGTAGGCTACGATAACTGCCTTCCATCAGGCGTAAAAACATTTATTCGCACAGTTGTTATGTGCACATGTATAGTTATTTCGAGCCGTTACTGCGCGCATATCTTTTTAAAATATGCGCGATTTTTAATTTATAATCAAATAGATTCATCGAGCAATGGCTTTTCGATCTAGTTTTATTTTAATAAATAACAATCGCGGTAACAGAAGACAATTATATTGTTACTCTAAGTTGTTAAAATACTGAAGTTTAAGTCCGAAAGATAAACTTAATTCCAACCTAACTTTACTAAATGTCTTGAGCATACCCACTCGGTATCGTCGGTGGCGGGGCGCGCGGCGGGGCGGCGCGCGGCGTCCACGATATATCAATGAAAATGTATGTAGGCGTCCCGACTGCACGCCGCGTAAAGCTTATACACGCTGTTTTCAACGCTGCTCGCCCCGCCGCGCGTGCCATTCTGACCTTAGGCTGGCAATACACTGGTAAGTTTTAGGGACGCAGCTATATGCAAGAATAGGATATGAATATCACTGTCTTACTCTTGCATATAGCGTCCCTGCTTAGCGTCAGGGCTGTAGGCGACGTGGTGACCTACTGGTCGCTGGACAGCAGCAGCGCGTCGTCGACCCGCTGCAGGCGGTAGACGGACTTGTCGGGCAGGTGGCGCACCAGCTCGTCCGTGAGCCGCACCAGCGCGCCGTTGGGGCCCGAGACCAGCACGGTGTCGCATTCCTGGAAAACGTCAAAATTACAATCAAAATTTTAGCTTTTTATTCCTCAGGCGTTCGTAGAAAACGCAACGTGACGTTTAAAGCAATCTTGGAAGTTATATTATTAAAAAATAGTACCTTGTGTCCCTGCGCCTGCGCACGGTGCAGCGCCTGCAGCTTGCGCAGCAGCTCGGCGGCGCGGCACGAGTGTACAGTACACGTGTGCCAGTACCTTGTGTCCCTGCGCCTGCGCACGGTGCAGCGCCTGCAGCTTGCGCAGCAGCTCGGCGGCGCGGCACGAGTGTACAGTACACGTGTGCCAGTACCTTGTGTCCCTGCGCCTGCGCACGGTGCAGCGCCTGCAGCTTGCGCAGCAGCTCGGCGGCGCGGCACGAGTGTACAGTACACGTGTGCCAGTACCTTGTGTCCCTGCGCCTGCGCACGGTGCAGCGCCTGCAGCTTGCGCAGCAGCTCGGCGGCGCGGCACGAGTGTACAGTACACGTGTGCCAGTACCTTGTGTCCCTGCGCCTGCGCACGGTGCAGCGCCTGCAGCTTGCGCAGCAGCTCGGCGGCGCGGCACGAGTGTACAGTACACGTGTGCCAGTACCTTGTGTCCCTGCGCCTGCGCACGGTGCAGCGCCTGCAGCTTGCGCAGCAGCTCGGCGGCGCGGCACGAGTGTACAGTACACGTGTGCCAGTACCTTGTGTCCCTGCGCCTGCGCACGGTGCAGCGCCTGCAGCTTGCGCAGCAGCTCGGCGGCGCGGCACGAGTGTACAGTACACGTGTGCCAGTACCTTGTGTCCCTGCGCCTGCGCACGGTGCAGCGCCTGCAGCTTGCGCAGCAGCTCGGCGGCGCGGCACGAGTGTACAGTACACGTGTGCCAGTACCTTGTGTCCCTGCGCCTGCGCACGGTGCAGCGCCTGCAGCTTGCGCAGCAGCTCGGCGGCGCGGCACGAGTGTACAGTACACGTGTGCCAGTACCTTGTGTCCCTGCGCCTGCGCACGGTGCAGCGCCTGCAGCTTGCGCAGCAGCTCGGCGGCGCGGCACGAGTGTACAGTACACGTGTGCCAGTACCTTGTGTCCCTGCGCCTGCGCACGGTGCAGCGCCTGCAGCTTGCGCAGCAGCTCGGCGGCGCGGCACGAGTGTACAGTACACGTGTGCCAGTACCTTGTGTCCCTGCGCCTGCGCACGGTGCAGCGCCTGCAGCTTGCGCAGCAGCTCGGCGGCGCGGCACGAGTGTACAGTACACGTGTGCCAGTACCTTGTGTCCCTGCGCCTGCGCACGGTGCAGCGCCTGCAGCTTGCGCAGCAGCTCGGCGGCGCGGCACGAGTGTACAGTACACGTGTGCCAGTACCTTGTGTCCCTGCGCCTGCGCACGGTGCAGCGCCTGCAGCTTGCGCAGCAGCTCGGCGGCGCGGCACGAGTGTACAGTACACGTGTGCCAGTACCTTGTGTCCCTGCGCCTGCGCACGGTGCAGCGCCTGCAGCTTGCGCAGCAGCTCGGCGGCGCGGCACGAGTGTACAGTACACGTGTGCCAGTACCTTGTGTCCCTGCGCCTGCGCACGGTGCAGCGCCTGCAGCTTGCGCAGCAGCTCGGCGGCGCGGCACGAGTGTACAGTACACGTGTGCCAGTACCTTGTGTCCCTGCGCCTGCGCACGGTGCAGCGCCTGCAGCTTGCGCAGCAGCTCGGCGGCGCGGCACGAGTGTACAGTACACGTGTGCCAGTACCTTGTGTCCCTGCGCCTGCGCACGGTGCAGCGCCTGCAGCTTGCGCAGCAGCTCGGCGGCGCGGCACGAGTGTACAGTACACGTGTGCCAGTACCTTGTGTCCCTGCGCCTGCGCACGGTGCAGCGCCTGCAGCTTGCGCAGCAGCTCGGCGGCGCGGCACGAGTGTACAGTACACGTGTGCCAGTACCTTGTGTCCCTGCGCCTGCGCACGGTGCAGCGCCTGCAGCTTGCGCAGCAGCTCGGCGGCGCGGCACGAGTGTACAGTACACGTGTGCCAGTACCTTGTGTCCCTGCGCCTGCGCACGGTGCAGCGCCTGCAGCTTGCGCAGCAGCTCGGCGGCGCGGCACGAGTGTACAGTACACGTGTGCCAGTACCTTGTGTCCCTGCGCCTGCGCACGGTGCAGCGCCTGCAGCTTGCGCAGCAGCTCGGCGGCGCGGCACGAGTGTACAGTACACGTGTGCCAGTACCTTGTGTCCCTGCGCCTGCGCACGGTGCAGCGCCTGCAGCTTGCGCAGCAGCTCGGCGGCGCGGCACGAGTGTACAGTACACGTGTGCCAGTACCTTGTGTCCCTGCGCCTGCGCACGGTGCAGCGCCTGCAGCTTGCGCAGCAGCTCGGCGGCGCGGCACGAGTGTACAGTACACGTGTGCCAGTACCTTGTGTCCCTGCGCCTGCGCACGGTGCAGCGCCTGCAGCTTGCGCAGCAGCTCGGCGGCGCGGCACGAGTGTACAGTACACGTGTGCCAGTACCTTGTGTCCCTGCGCCTGCGCACGGTGCAGCGCCTGCAGCTTGCGCAGCAGCTCGGCGGCGCGGCACGAGTGTACAGTACACGTGTGCCAGTACCTTGTGTCCCTGCGCCTGCGCACGGTGCAGCGCCTGCAGCTTGCGCAGCAGCTCGGCGGCGCGGCACGAGTGTACAGTACACGTGTGCCAGTACCTTGTGTCCCTGCGCCTGCGCACGGTGCAGCGCCTGCAGCTTGCGCAGCAGCTCGGCGGCGCGGCACGAGTGTACAGTACACGTGTGCCAGTACCTTGTGTCCCTGCGCCTGCGCACGGTGCAGCGCCTGCAGCTTGCGCAGCAGCTCGGCGGCGCGGCACGAGTGTACAGTACACGTGTGCCAGTACCTTGTGTCCCTGCGCCTGCGCACGGTGCAGCGCCTGCAGCTTGCGCAGCAGCTCGGCGGCGCGGCACGAGTGTACAGTACACGTGTGCCAGTACCTTGTGTCCCTGCGCCTGCGCACGGTGCAGCGCCTGCAGCTTGCGCAGCAGCTCGGCGGCGCGGCACGAGTGTACAGTACACGTGTGCCAGTACCTTGTGTCCCTGCGCCTGCGCACGGTGCAGCGCCTGCAGCTTGCGCAGCAGCTCGGCGGCGCGGCACGAGTGTACAGTACACGTGTGCCAGTACCTTGTGTCCCTGCGCCTGCGCACGGTGCAGCGCCTGCAGCTTGCGCAGCAGCTCGGCGGCGCGGCACGAGTGTACAGTACACGTGTGCCAGTACCTTGTGTCCCTGCGCCTGCGCACGGTGCAGCGCCTGCAGCTTGCGCAGCAGCTCGGCGGCGCGGCACGAGTGTACAGTACACGTGTGCCAGTACCTTGTGTCCCTGCGCCTGCGCACGGTGCAGCGCCTGCAGCTTGCGCAGCAGCTCGGCGGCGCGGCACGAGTGTACAGTACACGTGTGCCAGTACCTTGTGTCCCTGCGCCTGCGCACGGTGCAGCGCCTGCAGCTTGCGCAGCAGCTCGGCGGCGCGGCACGAGTGTACAGTACACGTGTGCCAGTACCTTGTGTCCCTGCGCCTGCGCACGGTGCAGCGCCTGCAGCTTGCGCAGCAGCTCGGCGGCGCGGCACGAGTGTACAGTACACGTGTGCCAGTACCTTGTGTCCCTGCGCCTGCGCACGGTGCAGCGCCTGCAGCTTGCGCAGCAGCTCGGCGGCGCGGCACGAGTGTACAGTACACGTGTGCCAGTACCTTGTGTCCCTGCGCCTGCGCACGGTGCAGCGCCTGCAGCTTGCGCAGCAGCTCGGCGGCGCGGCACGAGTGTACAGTACACGTGTGCCAGTACCTTGTGTCCCTGCGCCTGCGCACGGTGCAGCGCCTGCAGCTTGCGCAGCAGCTCGGCGGCGCGGCACGAGTGTACAGTACACGTGTGCCAGTACCTTGTGTCCCTGCGCCTGCGCACGGTGCAGCGCCTGCAGCTTGCGCAGCAGCTCGGCGGCGCGGCACGAGTGTACAGTACACGTGTGCCAGTACCTTGTGTCCCTGCGCCTGCGCACGGTGCAGCGCCTGCAGCTTGCGCAGCAGCTCGGCGGCGCGGCACGAGTGTACAGTACACGTGTGCCAGTACCTTGTGTCCCTGCGCCTGCGCACGGTGCAGCGCCTGCAGCTTGCGCAGCAGCTCGGCGGCGCGGCACGAGTGTACAGTACACGTGTGCCAGTACCTTGTGTCCCTGCGCCTGCGCACGGTGCAGCGCCTGCAGCTTGCGCAGCAGCTCGGCGGCGCGGCACGAGTGTACAGTACACGTGTGCCAGTACCTTGTGTCCCTGCGCCTGCGCACGGTGCAGCGCCTGCAGCTTGCGCAGCAGCTCGGCGGCGCGGCACGAGTGTACAGTACACGTGTGCCAGTACCTTGTGTCCCTGCGCCTGCGCACGGTGCAGCGCCTGCAGCTTGCGCAGCAGCTCGGCGGCGCGGCACGAGTGTACAGTACACGTGTGCCAGTACCTTGTGTCCCTGCGCCTGCGCACGGTGCAGCGCCTGCAGCTTGCGCAGCAGCTCGGCGGCGCGGCACGAGTGTACAGTACACGTGTGCCAGTACCTTGTGTCCCTGCGCCTGCGCACGGTGCAGCGCCTGCAGCTTGCGCAGCAGCTCGGCGGCGCGGCACGAGTGTACAGTACACGTGTGCCAGTACCTTGTGTCCCTGCGCCTGCGCACGGTGCAGCGCCTGCAGCTTGCGCAGCAGCTCGGCGGCGCGGCACGAGTGTACAGTACACGTGTGCCAGTACCTTGTGTCCCTGCGCCTGCGCACGGTGCAGCGCCTGCAGCTTGCGCAGCAGCTCGGCGGCGCGGCACGAGTGTACAGTACACGTGTGCCAGTACCTTGTGTCCCTGCGCCTGCGCACGGTGCAGCGCCTGCAGCTTGCGCAGCAGCTCGGCGGCGCGGCACGAGTGTACAGTACACGTGTGCCAGTACCTTGTGTCCCTGCGCCTGCGCACGGTGCAGCGCCTGCAGCTTGCGCAGCAGCTCGGCGGCGCGGCACGAGTGTACAGTACACGTGTGCCAGTACCTTGTGTCCCTGCGCCTGCGCACGGTGCAGCGCCTGCAGCTTGCGCAGCAGCTCGGCGGCGCGGCACGAGTGTACAGTACACGTGTGCCAGTACCTTGTGTCCCTGCGCCTGCGCACGGTGCAGCGCCTGCAGCTTGCGCAGCAGCTCGGCGGCGCGGCACGAGTGTACAGTACACGTGTGCCAGTACCTTGTGTCCCTGCGCCTGCGCACGGTGCAGCGCCTGCAGCTTGCGCAGCAGCTCGGCGGCGCGGCACGAGTGTACAGTACACGTGTGCCAGTACCTTGTGTCCCTGCGCCTGCGCACGGTGCAGCGCCTGCAGCTTGCGCAGCAGCTCGGCGGCGCGGCACGAGTGTACAGTACACGTGTGCCAGTACCTTGTGTCCCTGCGCCTGCGCACGGTGCAGCGCCTGCAGCTTGCGCAGCAGCTCGGCGGCGCGGCACGAGTGTACAGTACACGTGTGCCAGTACCTTGTGTCCCTGCGCCTGCGCACGGTGCAGCGCCTGCAGCTTGCGCAGCAGCTCGGCGGCGCGGCACGAGTGTACAGTACACGTGTGCCAGTACCTTGTGTCCCTGCGCCTGCGCACGGTGCAGCGCCTGCAGCTTGCGCAGCAGCTCGGCGGCGCGGCACGAGTGTACAGTACACGTGTGCCAGTACCTTGTGTCCCTGCGCCTGCGCACGGTGCAGCGCCTGCAGCTTGCGCAGCAGCTCGGCGGCGCGGCACGAGTGTACAGTACACGTGTGCCAGTACCTTGTGTCCCTGCGCCTGCGCACGGTGCAGCGCCTGCAGCTTGCGCAGCAGCTCGGCGGCGCGGCACGAGTGTACAGTACACGTGTGCCAGTACCTTGTGTCCCTGCGCCTGCGCACGGTGCAGCGCCTGCAGCTTGCGCAGCAGCTCGGCGGCGCGGCACGAGTGTACAGTACACGTGTGCCAGTACCTTGTGTCCCTGCGCCTGCGCACGGTGCAGCGCCTGCAGCTTGCGCAGCAGCTCGGCGGCGCGGCACGAGTGTACAGTACACGTGTGCCAGTACCTTGTGTCCCTGCGCCTGCGCACGGTGCAGCGCCTGCAGCTTGCGCAGCAGCTCGGCGGCGCGGCACGAGTGTACAGTACACGTGTGCCAGTACCTTGTGTCCCTGCGCCTGCGCACGGTGCAGCGCCTGCAGCTTGCGCAGCAGCTCGGCGGCGCGGCACGAGTGTACAGTACACGTGTGCCAGTACCTTGTGTCCCTGCGCCTGCGCACGGTGCAGCGCCTGCAGCTTGCGCAGCAGCTCGGCGGCGCGGCACGAGTGTACAGTACACGTGTGCCAGTACCTTGTGTCCCTGCGCCTGCGCACGGTGCAGCGCCTGCAGCTTGCGCAGCAGCTCGGCGGCGCGGCACGAGTGTACAGTACACGTGTGCCAGTACCTTGTGTCCCTGCGCCTGCGCACGGTGCAGCGCCTGCAGCTTGCGCAGCAGCTCGGCGGCGCGGCACGAGTGTACAGTACACGTGTGCCAGTACCTTGTGTCCCTGCGCCTGCGCACGGTGCAGCGCCTGCAGCTTGCGCAGCAGCTCGGCGGCGCGGCACGAGTGTACAGTACACGTGTGCCAGTACCTTGTGTCCCTGCGCCTGCGCACGGTGCAGCGCCTGCAGCTTGCGCAGCAGCTCGGCGGCGCGGCACGAGTGTACAGTACACGTGTGCCAGTACCTTGTGTCCCTGCGCCTGCGCACGGTGCAGCGCCTGCAGCTTGCGCAGCAGCTCGGCGGCGCGGCACGAGTGTACAGTACACGTGTGCCAGTACCTTGTGTCCCTGCGCCTGCGCACGGTGCAGCGCCTGCAGCTTGCGCAGCAGCTCGGCGGCGCGGCACGAGTGTACAGTACACGTGTGCCAGTACCTTGTGTCCCTGCGCCTGCGCACGGTGCAGCGCCTGCAGCTTGCGCAGCAGCTCGGCGGCGCGGCACGAGTGTACAGTACACGTGTGCCAGTACCTTGTGTCCCTGCGCCTGCGCACGGTGCAGCGCCTGCAGCTTGCGCAGCAGCTCGGCGGCGCGGCACGAGTGTACAGTACACGTGTGCCAGTACCTTGTGTCCCTGCGCCTGCGCACGGTGCAGCGCCTGCAGCTTGCGCAGCAGCTCGGCGGCGCGGCACGAGTGTACAGTACACGTGTGCCAGTACCTTGTGTCCCTGCGCCTGCGCACGGTGCAGCGCCTGCAGCTTGCGCAGCAGCTCGGCGGCGCGGCACGAGTGTACAGTACACGTGTGCCAGTACCTTGTGTCCCTGCGCCTGCGCACGGTGCAGCGCCTGCAGCTTGCGCAGCAGCTCGGCGGCGCGGCACGAGTGTACAGTACACGTGTGCCAGTACCTTGTGTCCCTGCGCCTGCGCACGGTGCAGCGCCTGCAGCTTGCGCAGCAGCTCGGCGGCGCGGCACGAGTGTACAGTACACGTGTGCCAGTACCTTGTGTCCCTGCGCCTGCGCACGGTGCAGCGCCTGCAGCTTGCGCAGCAGCTCGGCGGCGCGGCACGAGTGTACAGTACACGTGTGCCAGTACCTTGTGTCCCTGCGCCTGCGCACGGTGCAGCGCCTGCAGCTTGCGCAGCAGCTCGGCGGCGCGGCACGAGTGTACAGTACACGTGTGCCAGTACCTTGTGTCCCTGCGCCTGCGCACGGTGCAGCGCCTGCAGCTTGCGCAGCAGCTCGGCGGCGCGGCACGAGTGTACAGTACACGTGTGCCAGTACCTTGTGTCCCTGCGCCTGCGCACGGTGCAGCGCCTGCAGCTTGCGCAGCAGCTCGGCGGCGCGGCACGAGTGTACAGTACACGTGTGCCAGTACCTTGTGTCCCTGCGCCTGCGCACGGTGCAGCGCCTGCAGCTTGCGCAGCAGCTCGGCGGCGCGGCACGAGTGTACAGTACACGTGTGCCAGTACCTTGTGTCCCTGCGCCTGCGCACGGTGCAGCGCCTGCAGCTTGCGCAGCAGCTCGGCGGCGCGGCACGAGTGTACAGTACACGTGTGCCAGTACCTTGTGTCCCTGCGCCTGCGCACGGTGCAGCGCCTGCAGCTTGCGCAGCAGCTCGGCGGCGCGGCACGAGTGTACAGTACACGTGTGCCAGTACCTTGTGTCCCTGCGCCTGCGCACGGTGCAGCGCCTGCAGCTTGCGCAGCAGCTCGGCGGCGCGGCACGAGTGTACAGTACACGTGTGCCAGTACCTTGTGTCCCTGCGCCTGCGCACGGTGCAGCGCCTGCAGCTTGCGCAGCAGCTCGGCGGCGCGGCACGAGTGTACAGTACACGTGTGCCAGTACCTTGTGTCCCTGCGCCTGCGCACGGTGCAGCGCCTGCAGCTTGCGCAGCAGCTCGGCGGCGCGGCACGAGTGTACAGTACACGTGTGCCAGTACCTTGTGTCCCTGCGCCTGCGCACGGTGCAGCGCCTGCAGCTTGCGCAGCAGCTCGGCGGCGCGGCACGAGTGTACAGTACACGTGTGCCAGTACCTTGTGTCCCTGCGCCTGCGCACGGTGCAGCGCCTGCAGCTTGCGCAGCAGCTCGGCGGCGCGGCACGAGTGTACAGTACACGTGTGCCAGTTCCTTGTGTCCCTGCGCCTGCGCACGGTGCAGCGCCTGCAGCTTGCGCAGCAGCTCGGCGGCGCGGCACGAGTGTACAGTACACGTGTGCCAGTACCTTGTGTCCCTGCGCCTGCGCACGGTGCAGCGCCTGCAGCTTGCGCAGCAGCTCGGCGGCGCGGCACGAGTGTACAGTACACGTGTGCCAGTACCTTGTGTCCCTGCGCCTGCGCACGGTGCAGCGCCTGCAGCTTGCGCAGCAGCTCGGCGGCGCGGCACGAGTGTACAGTACACGTGTGCCAGTACCTTGTGTCCCTGCGCCTGCGCACGGTGCAGCGCCTGCAGCTTGCGCAGCAGCTCGGCGGCGCGGCACGAGTGTACAGTACACGTGTGCCAGTACCTTGTGTCCCTGCGCCTGCGCACGGTGCAGCGCCTGCAGCTTGCGCAGCAGCTCGGCGGCGCGGCACGAGTGTACAGTACACGTGTGCCAGTACCTTGTGTCCCTGCGCCTGCGCACGGTGCAGCGCCTGCAGCTTGCGCAGCAGCTCGGCGGCGCGGCACGAGTGTACAGTACACGTGTGCCAGTACCTTGTGTCCCTGCGCCTGCGCACGGTGCAGCGCCTGCAGCTTGCGCAGCAGCTCGGCGGCGCGGCACGAGTGCAGGTACAGCGCCGAGTACACGCCGCCGCCCGCGCTCACGTACACCGTCAGCCGCGGCTCGATGCGTCTGCAAACATAAACAAACAAGTTGCAGTTGCAGCCGACCGGGCGATCCAAACGGCTCGGAGAGCCGGAAGATCTGACTAACTGGCCAAAACAGACGAAAAAGAATCTGACCAAATATAAGATTGCACCGGGCATCCAGTGGCGGCGCTTTGGGGGGTTTGTGTTTTCTAATATACCTTTCCATTTCTTTATAGTAAATGGTATCATCGTTGTAGTCCTACTAATACGTCGGCAAATATGATAACTGATGGTCAGCCTGTAGTGATTTTAGTCGAGCTAATCTGATATGTACGTGATTGTGATTCAATCAATTAAAAACCTTCTGTGTTTAGTTGCTAGGCTAACTATTCACTGCCAAAAATCAAACACATATCAGCTTTGAACAGCGCAACGACGCAATGTATAATCTGAGAAACTAGGGACAATTACATACAAAAAAAAACCGTTTAAATCGAATAATTCAGTGCCTGATTGCAAGTAAAAAGGCACGAGATTCAAGAAAAATCTGTAATTCATATTCGCTGAATGGTTCGCTAATTCACCACAATTGATTGTAAAAAGCTGCTGCTGTCAGTTAGGAATTATTTATGACGCTGATATTCTTGTGAACAAACAGAACGGTATACAAAACCCCTAAAGTTTCATTCGGTACCAGGGAGCGACGCCAATGGGCTCTGTAAAAACATTTCGTGTCTGTTTTCATCTGATCCTTCGACGATGTTGCACACCGAACGTTCAGGCTAACCCCTCGTATGCGTCCTGTCAAATTAGATCATTGAAAAAGACACCTTTTAAAAAAACGTCAAATTCCTGCGCACGGATACGTGCCTAAGCATAAGAGGGGGTTAAGCTTCACAGATAATTACGCAGAATAATAAATTATCAAATACTAACTTGGCGTGCAGAGCGTTGAATAGTCGTATGCCGTCTGCCAGTCCGCAGATCTGGATAATGTCGTCACGGGACAGCCTGCAACAATAATAAGACGTTAATGCCACGCCAACTTTGAAATAACTAACTTGTTGGCAGATAGATGTTGTCAATGCAAAAATGGGGGCTATCGCTTACAAGCGACACCACTCGAAGTTAT
Organism: Lathronympha strigana; assembly: GCA_949128165.1. NCBI lineage: Eukaryota > Metazoa > Arthropoda > Insecta > Lepidoptera > Tortricidae > Lathronympha > Lathronympha strigana. The sequence goes on along the minus strand of OX421926.1, from coordinate 5,156,640 downwards.
AGCTTAATTTTAAGTGACATTTTAAAATTTTCCTCCCAAAACCACGTTCCACTAGCGCCCCGATTTAACTCGCGGCAATTCCCATCAATACCTAAGCGCAGAAAACAGAATATTTCGAGACAAAAGATGTACTTGTCACTCAGTTTTCATAAGCACCTATACGTAAAAACAAAATAGCGAGTAACTTTTATTAAGTCAGGTCGAATCTGAACATTATGAGTCATCCTAATCCGGATTATTCTGGATATTTCAGGTGCCTTGCGAGTCATATACTATATTTGTATTGTTGGCTTTATTTTTTTATTTTTTTTATGTAGCCCCTAATGTGTCCCACTGCTGGGCAAAGGCCTCCCCCCTAGAGCTCCAAACTGCTCGGTTCAAGGCAATTTCTGGCCAGTTGTTTAGAAATGCGTCCAAGTCATCCCGCTATCTCCTCCTGGGTCGGCCAATCCGCCGTTTCCGGTTTGGTATCCACTCCGTAGTTACTTTAGCCCACCTCTGTGGATGCATACGGCAAACGTGGCCAGCCCAGTCCCATTTCAGCCTGGCGGTTTTGGCCCCAACGTCGACAATGCGTGTTTTGGAACGCAGGGTAGTGTTACGGATCCGGTGAATCCTTTTCACTCCAAGCATGCTGCGCTCCATGGCTCTTTGGCAAAGCTTCAGTTTAGCCTTTTGTAACTCGGTAAGTGACCAGGTTTGGGCACCGTAAGTCAGGACTGGCAGTATGCACATATCGGTGAGTTTCCGTTTGAGGGTTAAAGGCAAGTCTCCCTTCAGTAGTTCTTTGAGAGACCAATAGCTCTTCCAAGCGTTTTGGATCCGTCTTTCGACCTCTTTATCCTGCCTTTGGTTGAAAGAGACTATTTGTCCTAAGTACGGATACTCATCGACATACCACCTCCACCTTACGTTTCGTGCCATTGGTCATTACCTGAGTTTTAGACTCAGGTATTGTTGGCTTATTCCTTTAAAATTTAATTAATATTTCAGGGATTTCAATATTTCGAATTTAAGAGAATTGAAAAGTAATTTAAGTCAAATTATGACGAAACTATAGGTAATTTTAAACAACTTTGATCTTAATTTTAGATAGAAAAAGAGCCAAAATTTGAATTAAATGAAATGTGTGGTAATATATGGTATAATTGGTATATGTGGATAAACACGATTTCTTGTTAAAATTTTATTGCTTTCAACTGATTTTTGAATCCAGATTTCTCAATAAAAAATCACAAGACTCGCCTTGTTAGGTTGTGACGGAAAAAATATGTCTAGCAACAAAACCCAATAGAATATTATATTTATATAATGCGTCCCGAGGAAGTAACTTAACGGTATTAATAGCATACTCGTAGGAGAATAAAAAAGGTGGGGAAAACGCGTATGGGAATTTAACGCTTGGGGAAAATGAATATCGGGTAATTCATCTATACACTCCCCTTGAACAGCTGTTAGTGTGTTGACAACTGATCAGCAGGCCTAAGATGGTTATCCACGAATGTCATCTGATAATGCTTTAAGTTGATAAACAAACAAGTTGGATAGCGCGACGCTGATTGTTGTCAAATGTGCATAACTGTTTAAAATTATCAAAAATTGACATAAAATGCTGACACACTGGTATCTTATCCAGCCAGTATCATGATATCTGCTTGGCATCTTAGCCCTGTACTTAACACACTGACAGCAGATCGAGTGCCGCCATCTTGCCGAACACTAGGGCTACAGAGACTGGAGGCACCCGCAGTGAAACAAGGGCCGCACGGGGAAGGTTACCTGAGCAGGTCGGCGCCGGAGAAGTTGGCGAAGGTGGTGGCGTGGTGCGCGAAGCGGTGGCGCGCCAGCCACGCCGCCGTGTCGCCGGCGCTGGCGGACGCCGGGAGCCCGAGGTTCTGCAAACATTGTGTCTAACTTTGCAATGTTAATGATACTACCCGTAGACCTAGAATTACGAAGTTTAGCAAGAGCTAGTATCACAAATACAGAAAAAGATCCGAAAGCCCTATAATTGTCGCACGCTTAGAGTTCCGTGCCATCAATGATTTTAAGTAAGTGTGGGGGGAGCATCCATTTAGGACCTTGCTAAAAAGCCCTAGTCCTGGCAGTGACTGTTAATTCGCAAAATAGTATTTAGGTTGCGCGTTAAAACCATTGGGTTATGAAAAACTTTGTAGTCGTCTGGGAAAGAAGTGAAGTCTATCCTATTTCCGTAAGCCTACCTTGTCGGGATCCTCCGCAGGTTGAGGAAGATCGGGCAAGATGGCGCCGGGCGAGTGGCACGGCGAAGTGGTCACTTTCATCTCAGACTCCCTGCAACAATTACACCAACATTTAGTGTGCAAGAACTCGAGCGTCACCTTTAATAATATCATATTATTCTCTTCATGAATACTCTGAGTGGAAATCACATAAAGATTTACAAAGACAAATAAAGGTTCGGACCACCTTATTTCCAGAGCCATAAGTGTGTTATTGCAGTGTCTAATGTTACTATTCATTGTTTACGCTTCAATTTAATGCATGCACCTATTTCTAAAATGTCTGTGTATTTAGGTAGTTTAGTTCTCAAAAGAATCAGCCAAAATCTAATTCTGTTCTATGTACCTGGGAAAGTATCCAAAGAATTTGTTTTACCCGCTTACCTAATCATACTGCTGATTCATCGTGATCAATTACTGGTGATATCATCATAAAAAGTATGAAAATTGCTTATTTATTTTGTACAGAAATAAAATTTCTTAATAGTACATCTAATTTTAAACCTAACTACCTTGAAATAAGGTACATAAAAAAATTACAGTATTCAGTTGTTCTTTAGACGGTCCTAAGCCTTGGTCAATAGAATATTCTAGGGATAAAAAATGAATAAAATGGTACTTACTCTTGGCAATATAATGGCTTCATCTGGTTTGACGAAGCGAGTATGGCTAAAACAAAAATAACACATGAATATTAAGAAAACAAAGGAATTACGCATCTAAAGAACTTTTTTAATAAGATAGTTTAGGGCAAATAAAGGTCGTCAAACTACAGTTCGCCGGACATACTACTGAGATAAATGGTAAATTTTGTTGTTTGTCTTATTCCGACTCACTTCGGTAGTGGTCTTTGTTCTTTGGGCATGTTCGATGTCAGTCAATCTCTGTTATAGATTCATTGTTTATCTGTAATTTTTTTTCGATCCAATAATCAGAAAAAAATATATAGAATAAAACTACTATAGAACAAGTAACGGGTGATACTACAAAAAAACGTAACAATAACGTGATACTACAAAATAACTGTTGGTGAGTTAGGTCGCCACTCGCCAGAGCTCCAAGAGGATTCACTGTGTTGACAGCTGGGGACCCACGGAGCAAAGCTTGCCCCTTTAGCTGTCAACACAGCGAATCCTCCTTTTTTTTAAAGAGTTGGCAACGCGCATGTAACACCCCTGGAGTTGCAGGCGTCCATAGGCTACGGTGACCGCTTACCATCAGGCGGGCCTTATGCTTGTTTTTCACCGTCGTAGTATATAAAAAAAGACAAAATACAAAGTTTACCAAAGATGAAAAAGACTACCCACGAAAATGACGAAAGAAGAATGGGTGACGAAAGCATAACGGGATGAATTTAAGAACTTGACAAAAAACGAATGAGACAGCCCAAGACGATACCATGCATTGCTTATCTATTGATATGGTGTTCTATTCTATTAGCATTCTAATAGTTGGGGTTTGGGACCATCTGTAATATACATATATTATCTAGAAAGAAAAAACTACTCACCAGGTTGTGGCAAAGGTTTGTTTCCTACAGGGCTGGTAGCAGTCTTCGGGACCACACTGCAAGAAAATAATATATGCTTAATACTAAACTTTTTTAAACATTCAAGCAAGACACATTTGCGAAATGTCTAAACGATTTGAAACTATTTCGAACAACTATAGAAAGTAACTTAGCACCATCTATTGAAGGGATGTTGAGTTTTTTTTTTACAGCAACGCGCTAAGTAGAGATAAAAGTGTAGGATTCATAAGACCAAAAAAAAATTTTTGCTCGAGCTTTCTATAGACACTAAACTTTTCCACACACACAAATTTGCTCCATGACTGAAGCTTCAACGCTAAAGACCGATTAATCCATTACAGACCAGAGAGCGACATATACCTTACTGATCACTCATAAAGTTCAACTTCAGTTTCATCTTCGGTGACGTGACATAAGAGACACATTCACATTCGATCGTCTCCAATTTTCCCTTATTAAACTGTAGGGTCTCTTAATAACCAGCTATTATGTACTATTAGACCTACGGAGCGTGCCTCATTACAACGTAATTATCCACTTTAACTAGGCAATGTGACCTTTGGCTGCCTATTCCTAGTATTTGTGCCGTTTTCATGCTATGTACAGTCGGTGCCCTCACTTAAGTATCCACCCGCGCTACGCGCTTGCATATGTGGGGTGGATACTTATGTGAGGGCATCGACTGTACTATATTGTCCGCTTTGATGGTGCAGCAGTAAGAGTGTGCGACTCTCAATCCAAAGGTTTCGGGTTCAAACCCCGGCTCGTAACAATGAGTTTCTCAGACCTTATATACGAAGTATCATTTGATATTTACCAATGAAAATGAAATCTCATGGAAATCATCGTGAGGAAACCGGATTAATCCCAATAGGTCTAGTTTACCTTCCGGGTTGGACGGTCAGATGGCAGTCGCCTACCTAAAACTAGCGCCTACGACGAATATTGGGATTAGTTGCCAAATCGGACCCCAGGCTCCCTGAGCGGTGGCATAAGCATTGTTAGCCTTTAATAAGGTTTATTTCTAAATGAATCATTATGGCAGTAGCACCTAGACAATGAACAATTTGGAGCCCTTAATTTTAAATTGGGGATCTATTTCATTTATTGCTATATAGGGGTCAATAATTGCCCCTAATTATATCAGTATCCCAGTATGTATGAGCAGATTTAACTGTAGCTGTAGCTATACTGTGTACTCTCCCCCTCGAAGAGTTAAAAATGATTTATTAAACAATGTCGAGAGAAATAGCTAGTTACCAAATACATTGTTTAAGGTAACTAATTTTAAATAACTTGGAACTAAAAACGCAAATCACAGTGGAAACACCAGTTCTCTTGTCAAATACCTATGCCACTACATTCATAAACAAACATCTGTCAAGTAAACAGCACTTGTGCGACAGATTGAGATGCACAGTATATACAATGTTGCCTACTAAAGCTTAATTGTGCCCTCCGTATGTGCAAGTTGAAGATCAGGGATCACCCTATTTAAATAACATAAAATGTATTTGAATAACGTAAAATGTCAGATAATTCCGAAAATCCCTTAAAAAACACCCATAATTCCCGAAATTTCAGTTAAATAAATCCTCTTCTACCTAGCGTTATCCCGGCCTTTGCCAGGGTCCACTTCTTTTCCTTCACTTTAAGCGATCCTAGAAGTCTTCTCTTGTAAGGCTGTGGGGTCGGGGCCTTCAAGGGCTAGGCTCTTAGTACATATGTTACCTTCTGTCTACCTTGACCTAAAATGTCTTGCAATTCACAACTGCTCACTCATCGGAACTAATCTTGTTTATCTTGTCTTGTTATCCTTGTATTATACATGTATGGCTCCTTTAATTAAAAAACCGGGTTTAAGCTAGAATTTTTTTTGGCTAATTTGTAGTTCTAAATTGTCTCAAATTCAACCTTTTAAAAAAATATATTCTATGTCAAAAATGTAGAGGACCTAATTGCAGTTTTATGAAGACTGAATCAACATATCATGATATTGTGATCATCTAAGACTATCATCATGTTTATTTCAGTGAAAAATCAGTTGAATTTTCTACTTAGATAATAATAGAATAGTTTTTTATCACTTCTTATCTGATATTTTGCACTATTTTCAATATGTAACCAGTTTGCAAAAGAATGACTAACTAAACTAGTAACAAGTTGCAGTGACAAAACAGATATCAACGCTGGCATAAGTAACAAGGCGCTGCTATTGTGCTTATCCAATTTCTCCTTCCCAGCATCTATTAAGTATACATGACTTTGGAACGATAATAAACTGAATGTGACTGATATTTAAAGCATATTTGTCTAATAAGATTCTTATTAGATCTAAATATTATGAAACTTGTATTATCAAAAGTGTGGAAAGCTGAGCAGTTATTTGGGGCCTTACTTTGGTAGCAAAAACAACCCATGCATTTAAAAAAGGATTCTGAGTAGTGTGTATGTTTGTCTGGATTAATAGACTAGTTTTTGGTTAAGTTGCCAATTCCAACCACTGAATTCCTAGATGTCCTTACGCAAAATGAGATAGACAGCAAGCATATTTACTGTAGTGAGCGGCGCGCGGGTCGAACATGCACATTGGCGGCCTTTAGCCGACGGGCCAGCTCCCGGTACGTCGCGGCATCCGCCTCGATCTCCACCTCGGCGCGAAGCAGCGCGAACTTCATGCGCCACCCCCGCGCTTCGATGCCGTGCACCAGGCGAGCGTGCAGCACCACTCCGCGCCCCAGATGCCGCGCACTCAGTCTTTGCTCGAGGACGAGCATCTTTCTCGTCAGCTGTAGTCCTGCCTCGTCAAGTTGAAGAAGATGAAAGCACCAGATCCGACGCGGTACGAACGCCCGCCAACAACCACCATAGCTGACCCAGAATACACCTCAACAACCATTTGTTTAGGGGTTTTGAAGAGCACAACACAAATGTCACTCAGCTCGTCTTTCACTTGTCCAACATTTTCCGCGACGCACAATAATCACGACGCTCCGTGGCGCAATAAACTAATACGATACGATGCAAGAAGTTAATTTGAAAACGCTACGAGTTTTCACCGGTTTTGAATCGCTATGCGAAACTATCGAGCGGAATTTATAAATTGAAAACAGAAACAAAAAGATACGCGAGCAATGGCGGAGCGAATACGACTGGCGGAGAGGCCGCTGATTGGCCGCAAGTGAGGAGCGTTTCTCGATTGGATTAAAACCGGTTAGAATCAGTTTACGGAGGCCGCGGCCGGCTCGCGTCGGTGCATTGGTGGGGCAACGTCATTTTAGTGACGCGCCATGCCGGCTAGACGCTGTTTTTATCGATTTGCTCTATCTCGCACGACTTTTACGTCGTTAAGATTTTAACTTTTAAAAGTAATAGTTTAAAAAGTTATTTTTACATTTACTCCTTTAAGAATGAATTGCGGATATCTATGACCTATGACTCGTATGGATATTTTAAGAGTAAAGCGCTTGGTAGCTCCTATTGAAGCGTAAGTCGAATCGGCAACGAACCGGATATAATAATCGTTATTTGCAGTTTCGGCCAATTGAGTGTCAATTCGTTAGAAACTCCTGCGATCCGGTTTTAGTTATAAACTAGACTTTAACGCTTGTTTCCAAGTAACAATTTGAATTGATAGACTTAAGATGAGTTAATATATAAATGTGCCTTATTTTATGTTGGCAATGGAAGCAGGGAATGCACTACTGAACAAGAATGTAAGTCAAGCGCCGCCCTAACCTACAGTTCCGGTACTGCCACTGCCAGACCTCAGACACTAATTCCATGCTGTAATGTTCTCTTCCGCCGTTATAATGCCATGTTTGCCATTGCTATAGGAATCACATAAAGGGTATGAATACATTGAGTTATACTACTTCGTATAGAGGAGCCGTAGGCAAACAAGAAACGTGTCACAACTTGCGAACTAAGTAGGGGCGTCAACCACGCGACCAAAACGTCGTAAACGCCGACATTTTCACGGCGCTTACACGTTTAGGTCACGAGATGCAATGTTCCGCTTCTGCATTGTCGTAAGCGCCGCGATTTGCACGGCGCTTTCGACGTTTAGTCGCGATGTTGATCCCGGCATAGATTAGTCAGGACGACGTAGAAAAAAAGAAGCGACATTGGTATTGCCTATCCGGAGCTATACGGACTACGGACAAATTAATCGCACTATTTCATAGTTTTTAAACTTAAAAGTGCGATGTGCCTACAATATGTATAACTCGTGTCACTTAGTAAACAGTTAATCTTCAAAAATTTGCGGCCTATTTTCTTGTGCAGACGTGTTAACCTTATGACAACGACATAAAGCTTACAATTGGTTGGTGTAGCGATAAGGTACAAAGTTCACCACAATTTTATAGCAGGACATGGTTTCCCAACATAGTTACAAATCTTCTATAGTAAAAAATAATTAATACGACTACGAGTGGTACGACGAACGTGTTCATCTGACTGAACTCATTTAATAGTACATTATACTTAGATCTTATTTGTTTTCGACCATAACTCAGCGTAGCTCGAATCTCCGCTACACATATCACATGAAGGAAGAGTCCGACCGGTGATGGAGATTTTTGTTACGAACAATCAGTAAAAATATTAAAATTAATTAACGTTCTTCTTAGTGACAAGTTGACAACCCTGCTATTACTACGTACTACGTACATACTATCTACGTACATGTAAGTGTAATGTGACACTTTATGTTTCCAAAAATATTTACTATGAAATATCATAAATGTCACTGACCCTTGTGTTATTGTTAAATGTTACTGAACCTAATGAGGGTTGTCACTTGCAGTATTTTGCATTAAAAGTCAACTGCCTATAAGTAAAAAACGATTACGAATATGAGCCTAGTTTCTTTAGAAGAAATACAGTACTAAATGTAAACAATCCCCCTTTTGTGAAAAGGATCGTCGTGCCTTTCCACCCTGTATAAGTAATTTCATATCTGATAGGGAACTTCAAAATAATTACATTTTCTGTAATATCTGTATTAACGTTAGCACCTCGATATTGTTACGTCTATGTAGACCTTTTTTTTACTCTTTGACGCTAACGAAACATGGCCGCCACCTCATGGCGCATCGATATTGAGACAAAAATTATTAAATTAAGCGTGATTAGAGGAAAATGCAAGTAAACTAACGTGTGAAAAGTCACTCCTTGATTTTTGTTTGTTGTTCTGGTATAGTTTGTGCAGTATCTCACTACACATGACGGCATATTTTGACGTAATATTTTTAAACCCAATGCGTCGAGCTACCGCAACCGCTTGGCACAGACTGAGCGCGGATAAGGCAATTACCTCTAACAGGGTGTACAAAAACTCAAGTTGAGGCGCCCACTCTAGTAGTATAACTCAATGTATGAATATGACATAAACATACACCTAATAGATAAGTACTTTGGAATGATTATTCCTTCCTCGTCTAGACCGGTTTAAACAATGTTAAGGTATAATGCTTACATTGAGAAAAATACCTACCTACTTAGTTTGTTTGTAACAAAATGAATAATTGTAATAATGAATACTTACCTTCCTTTTAGGACATGTCGAACTAAGTGACTATTAGGTATACATGAATGTAATGAATGAGTGTATAAAGCACATCTGTTTTGGCCACGTTTTGGCATTATATACCTTATATCAGATAATAATGACTGAGTGTGTATATGATTATAATTTACGTAATTTCAACATACATTTGAAAAGGTAAGGAATGAGAACTTTCTAAGCTTACGAAAAAATTATCAGTAACGTTTTCATTTATTTAGAGCATTTATACTCACTGCTTTTGACTCACAAGTCTAAAATTGGTTACCTACTCGTATACCTAATTGGTAAAGACGAATCGACACATCGACGATCGATTTAATTGGGTTTTAACTTTGCTTTTGCCTTTGTATTGGATGCAATCTAGCCAAATCTATTATATTAGAGGAAATAGACGATGCCTGTGCCTGACATAATAAGAAGAGTGTTCTTATGCAAAAATCTTCTACAAATCCGAATAGCTTTAATCAAAATAAATAAAAGCTCTTTGCCGCTACACAAGTACTTAGCTTTTTCTAATATTTCATTGGCAATGTCATTTTGACAGTGGTCTTCCGCATTTTCGGAAAGAGCACATTTAGAGCGATCTACATTTGCAATTGGGCAGATTGATCTCGATGCGACAAAATATATGCCAAACAGTTACTCTCAATCGTAAGCAAATTAGTTAATTAAATTGTAGGTATGTAACGCTAACCTAACCACAGCTAATCAAGAAAAAAGTTACGTATCCAAATTGGGATTTAAATCATATACATGCCTTGTACAGGGAATAGGGTTGTAAGGAAGGTCCATTTTAGACCAGTAGTTCAACTTCCAAAAATTTATAATTCTCGTTCGAAATGTATCCCTCCCCAGCAGCTGTCCAATCCTTAGCAAACCTGCTTAAATCTGTCGCTTCGTTTCTTTAGTTTTACCCGACATCCAATCATATCTTTTTTTTTTCGAAGTTGGAGTAAACGATGAATCGATGTACACTATATGTACGAGTAGGTATATCACCGTAGTAACGCGCCAAGTGAAATGCCTATCGAAAGTTATAAATCTCGTTTGAAATTTAAAATTTGTTACCCGGCGACGGTCCGTCCCTCTTCAGCAGCGATCCACGGCTTAGCAAATATGCTTAAATCTGTTGCGTCGTTTATTGGTTTCACCCGAGATCCAATCATATATTTTGTTCGATGTTGGACTAAACGATGAATCGGTGTTCAGTATATATGTACGAGTATATCACCGTAGTAACGCGCCAAGTGAATTAACGCGGTAATCACAGGGTGCTCGTTACCGGCCGCGGTGGTTTCAGCTAGATCTCACCACCCACGCGTGATGCAGTGCTTTGGTGACTGAGTCATTGGTTGCACCGGTCACGTAGACCTGAGGTTAATAGACTTGCCTTTAATTAAATGTTACCGGAGACGTCTTTGCCTTTTTCAACAACCTGCCTACCTGTTAATTTTTAGTCTGATATTGTCACTACTTTCGAAAATTCGTTGTAGTTACTGCGTTTCAACTTTGAATAGTAATAGCTGAGATTCATTCAACATTGTAACAATATGTATTTTTTGATATGTATTAATTTTTTTATTAATCATAGGAAAACTAACTCTGACTACCAAATTTGTTAGAAAAAAGGCAAATAGAGACTTGAGCCATGAAGTTGACTTATAGGTGCTTAATGGAACTAGACCCGGGCATTGAATGCCTCTTTAAATCAGAAACTAGGTGTTAATTAAATAAGGTAAATTGGTGTGGTTTTAAGTAAGTACGTCAGTAGTTGGTTACTAATTACCAGTTTTTACTGCATTTGGTAAGTTTACTGACTTGACAAACACAAATAAGTTAGGCGTAAATTTAAGTGAGCTAATAAAACGAATAATTTTCATGGGGTTAGAGTATTCTCAAGCATAAGGAAACTTCCTAAGCGTTTCCTCTAGATCGCTTACTGTATTTAAATATATTTTTAAATATTTACATTCTATATGAAAAATATTGCCTGATAACCTCATTTGTTTTGGCTTGGTTCTGAGATAGCAATCCCAACATAAACGATTTAATAATACCTACCTATCTTATCTATCACGGCCAATCAAATCTAGGCTCAACGAATAAGGTAATATGCCGTTATCTTGCAAAACTTAAATTATCACAGCTCTAACCTACAGTTCTAATCTAACCGGCAGTCAATGGCCTTTGCTTTGCGTTGGAATCCCGTCTAAATGGGTCAGCGGACAGCTGAGCGAATATCAAACCTTTCAGCGGAACGACACCTAGGTAATAAAATGGTGTAAATTTATAGTAAGTAAGATTTTATTTGTATTATATCCTTGTATGTTCATTCCGACTTCGCAAAAACAGAACAGATTTCGACAACATTTGGCACACGGGTAGACTGTAATCAAGAAAAGGACTCAAGATACCCATTTCCCTGTTTTATCGCGGAAATGGGGATGAAAGGTGTGTGCTAAGCGAGAGGGGTTTAGTAATTTCATAACTTTTATGCGAACGACGTTTCGGGTGCGATTTACATATAGGTATATACATCTATTATCTATATAGTAATATATCTGTATAATAGGTAAAAAATTCGCATTTAAAGACAGTGGGGTTAATAAAAACCTTATTTTCATCCTACTAATATTATAAACGCGAAGGTTTGTAAGTATGGATGTTTGTTACTCTTTCACGTAAAACTGCACAATAATATAGCTTATACATCAGAATAACACATAGGCTATTTAGGCAATTTATAAAGATATTGCGCAGAAGAAGTCGCGGGCACCAGCTAGTACGACATAAAGTAATGTCAATAATTATAATTTAATTAATATGTGCAATCTTAATTAGGTATCTACATATTAGTGTATGTGCAATACACTGTGTCTAAATTATTCTTTCTAATCCCAAGTTGTTTGTATGTAATAACAAACAAAATAAGACCAAGTGAATACGATCTCAATAAGAACAGGGATTAAGACACGCAAGATCAATTCGTTCCGAAAAACCATATTTCGTACTAGTTTCCCAAGAAATTGTCAAAACCTCATCGCCCATTTCGTATATATATAAATATCTCTTTCCAGGTCACAATCTAAGTACTTACACTGTGACATTTCCAGGAAGAAGCATACCGGAGTCTTAGGGACTAAAGGAAACAGTTGACAGCCTTAAAACGATGATAGGTTTCGTGGAGGATCTAAGATGGTTATAGAAGGGCTACCTCGTAATCATGCAAATAAGGCATATTGGATGTCGATTTGCGGAAAAATGCCCGGAAAAACTAACTAACTAACTGTGACAGTTTTTTCAAAATAGATGTGTTTACAATAAAAGAGAAACAAACATTTAAACACCAAAACATACAAACTTTCGCGTCTAAAATGTTAGTAGGATGCAAACGTTATACGTTAATAGCAGTGTTTTGATGACATAACCCCTACATAACACGCGTGACGCGGAGATCCCCAATTGCCTAAAAGGACCACTGCATTACGACAAATCATCTTATCAACGAAACCGGTACGAACCGGAATCCGGCCCATTATCCGAAATATTCCACGTTCTATATTTATCTTGACGGTTTTGACGATCCAGTGTTGTGATTTGATATATGATGCCAAATTGCTGTTATTGTGTGAGTGGGAAACGCTGCTTCCTTTGGCTAACGAATACTGTTTGTTGGCTGAGGAGTCTTGCTAGCTATTGATGCTCTTCTTCAAACTTAAGAGCTGTGCTCTTGTCGGTGGAGCAATCTCCAACTCATCCGGTCCTCTGCCAACTCCTTAACCTTCTGGTACGACACAACCTGAACCTTCTCTTTTATTTGATTAAAATAACTTTTTCTCGGTCTTCCTCTTCCTCTCTTTCCCTCTATCTTTCCTTCTATGATGTTCCTAAGAAACAGGTCATGTCGTAACAGATGTCCAATTAATATTCCTCTTCTGTTTTCTATTGTATCTATTAAATTTCTTTTTTCTTTAATCCTCTCTAGAACCCTCACGTTTGATATCTTTTCTGTCCAGCTAATCCCTTCCATTCTCCGCCAACACCACATTTCGAAGCTTTCTAATCTTTCTAATCTTTATTGATCTATTGATGCTACTATCCTCATATATCTCAAAGATAGTCCTGTGTTAAACAAATAAACGATGTCGTTGGATATCGTATGAAATATATGGAATATCCTGATCCATTAAAACTTATGTTTCCGACCCTGATCCCGATAATTTCCGGATAGCTGGGAATAAGAAGGCACCACAATCTAGCTTGCTCTCCATACCTTACCGAATGGCTCATGTCACGAAAAGGTAAAAAACTGGCAGTCAAATAATGTAAATAAACAGTGCGACGCAAAATGTATAACAATAGGTACATGTAAATTAATTATTTTGAACATGACATTTATTATAATTTAGAAAATATTCATATAGATAGATAAATAACTTATTGTTAACAAATGACTTGCTGTACATATTAATTAATTGCTAATTACTTCCCTTAAGTAATGACTGTATGTATAGTAGTTGTAGATTAATTATTTGCATGCTACAATGTAGTAAAATGGTTGATGAAATTTATTGTAATTACCATCTTTAATGTACACTATTTTCTGCAAATAAATGAATTATGAATTATGTACATAAATATGATTCAAAAGAAGGATGTCCACCAACCTCTAAATTCTAGCTACCAACGCTACCAATATAACTCATTTGCTTATTTAGAAACGACAAAAATAGCTCAATTGAGACCGTGGAAAGGGACACAATACACAATTGGCCGGTTGAGCAACACAGGGCTCGACTCGAATTAGTACAAAACACGAGTGCACGCACACCGGCCGGTTTATTATTCTGTTCTATTTTTAAATCGCAACTAGTGATGTGCTGCGTTATCGAGTGTACCGGTTTTTTTCAGGGTCGAAAAGTAAAGTTTTATAAGTTAAGTTTGCTTTTCTGTCACTCAGAAAAACTTATAGGCAAGTACTGAGGGAATAAACCCGAAATCGCATAAATAAAATGTGTGCTTTCGGCTTATCTAATGTCGATGGCTGACTTCGCGATTCAAACATAGTTTATGCCAGTAAAAACTTGTTCATTAAAATATATATATGTATATATATTCACTCCGTGTAATAAAGCCAACCGTTGAAAACAATTTTTAATTTAGTTCATTTAAGTTTTTATCATTATTTTATTATTAATATTTGTGTTTTTCTAATTACGTGTTTAAATAAAGCACTGATTCTTAAATCTACAAATAATTCTAAAATTTAAACTTTTGTGAGTCATACTGACATTAAATTGCAACGGTTAAATGTATCTTTATCACAATAGGCGTGACATGTTTGGACTGCATCGGGTAGTCATCGTCTGACAGACAGAGTGGTGTTGTCACCTTCGCGGCTCGCAGTCGATGTTCGTGGTAGGCATGTTGGCGTGGAACGTCTATGAAATGAATGACCGTTTCATACATTTTCCCCTCACTAGCTCGGAAAGCGCTGTTTTGTCCTTTAAAACTAGCGTGGAAAGACGATTTTATCCACATGTGGGGCAAAGTAATCTAATTCCTATCACTTATCACCAGTCCAGTATAAGTGAGTCCTATATGCCCATAGTAAATATGCACAATCGGAGGTCACACCTTAAATTGGTTATGTGATCATGTCTTATCCCGCACTTGGTAAGCTGTTGGCAATATCTAAGTATCAGGAGCGTACTTACTCTATGACAAATTTTGAAATTGATTTTTGATGGTTTCTTCAAGATATCTTACATGTGGATAAGATTTATAATCGTATGTAGTCTGTATTTTCCTCGAAATAGTGAGCACTTTGACTCCCAAGTCCATATGCATGAATGACACGTATTGTTTTTAGTAAAAGGTTGTCGGTTGCCGATAAGGCAACTAAGTCTACTAAATCCCATAAAGAATCAAATCTTACCAACAACCTACAAAGTGGTTAGTTTTACAAAAACAATCACATATGTGCCGGCAATTTTTATTTATTTATGGACGAGTAGGTATGTGCTTGTAAATTATGGCCCGGCAAAAAGCCTATTTAAGAGGAACTGGAATCGCGCAACAATCATCATCATTTCATCAACATTCTTCAGGTTGGTGACTATGAAGTTTTACAAAATAATGCCTAAATATGTGCCTATAGCAATAACAGAACTTCAGAACACAATACTTTTAAGTACTATGGATTAATACATACATGTATGTGAGCCACCAGTGATTAGTCACCAATCAGAGATATTCTAGCTCCTCTAATACTGGGTATAAGCATTTAGGTAGGCATAGGCAAACCGAATAGCGCCAGTACAACGTGGCCTCAAGAACCGTAACAATCGGAGAGCGCTTCACTGGTTCTTATGATTCGACTAGCTGCCCCAAGCAAGCGCAATAAGCCGGCGCGTGACACGGGCGCGTAACCGGCGCGTACGCAGCCAAAACTGCTTTATTTGGTAATGGACACAAATGTGACCGCTGCACTCGATCGAGTGCGTACGGGCAATTGATGCGATGTTGTGTGCCTATATGCGGACGGATTGCGGAAACAGTGCGAAAAAACGACACTGAACGACAAAGTCGAAATACGGCAGTACTAATGACAATCACTGATAAGAAATTTTAAAAGCAGTAAAATACTCTCGACTTATTTTTATAAGTCGAGAGTGTTTTACTCTCAAAGATTTAAACGTTTCGTAAGTGACGTGTTTGTTGCATTTTGTATGCGAAGTCCTTCCACCTATAAGTATACGCTATGAGCATGTCTAGCTGATTTTATATAAAAAAAACAGCGTATTCTATTTACAGTTAGAGGTAGGTATTATCTCAGGTAAAATCAAATTTATGCTCACGCTTATTAATTCTAAGCATTCAGTTCAATACAAAGGATGGCATCTTATTTACTTCCCTCTGCGAAAGGATATCCAGAATATCATATTATTGTGTGGCCTGACAAGTCTATAAACCCCCCCACCCCAAATCATCACAATATTTTTGTATGGAAAATATGAGTGAAGCGAACTCCTCCAATATATCCCTATAATGATGAGCCTTGCTTGATGTTACAAATTTTCAAATGTGTTATTATCGAGATTTGCCCATACATTGCTGTTACATTCCTTTCAATAGTTTCAATGGCATCATATGGCAAACGAAAGTGAAAACAAAAACCCTCCGAATATTAAAATTTGGCACTATTTACGTATTCGAAAAAAAGGAAACAAACTTGTTTCCTTTTTTTCAAAGAAATTACTTGTCGCTATCCGTCAAGGACGTAAGAGCTCGATCAACGAATCTCTAAAACGTAACAATATTCCTATTGGGTATCGGTGAAGTTACCCACTTTATATAGCACGTGCACGTCGACGAGACGATCCTGTACCGACTTGTTCTACATCCGCATCCGCACAAACTCCGCATCCATTTGATGCGGAGGCGGATGCGGATGCGGAATACGAAAATGATGCGGAAGATCCGCGGTTGCGCAACTTCACTCTGAACTCTAGGTACACGACGCAAAGCCAACACATGATGAGAATTGGCAGCACTAAATTAAAGGCACCCTAAATCTATTTTTTTGTTTTTGTATTAACATATTTTACGGTGTTTATCGACAAAATCACAGCACTATTTAATGAAGGCAATACCTAACCAACAAAGTCATATCCTTTGTTTTATGGAAGCTATAAATTCTATAAACGGAATTTATAACATCATCACTTGCTCAGTCATTCAGCTAATCACTCACATTTGTCTTCTAACACGCTATTTAATATTATCAATTGTTTCTTCTCTTCTTTCTTACTGCAAGCATTCCCCACTGTATTTGCCATACGTAGGCGTTCTAAGAAACAAAATTATTTCTATATGTTAGAAAATAATAATTCTAAGAACTCTGTGTGTTATGCGTATGAATAAAAGGTTCACTTTACAATGAACTGGGAATCTAAGAAACGGTTTATTTATCCTAGGTTTATATATTGCTGATTGATTGCAATTGTGCATTGCGTGCTGCACGATTTTTGTTCCATTTGCAAAGGTCCATGTTTTAATTATGGCAAGTGGGTGGCTGCACGGAATTTTTTATTAAACAAATGCACCTATACATCTTTGACATGTCAACTATGTTACAAACAAACATGTAACCTTAAATACCTTGTAAATGTAAACAGTAATTTTAGAAGCGGCGTATCGTGAATGTTCGTAATCGTAGGCACTTCCCGGGTTAATTTGGCATCCCTTTTCTTTATGGTCCATAGATTAGATAACTGGCTAAAAGTTAGCTAAGCGGGCTTGAGTTCCATCAGCGCTATACCTCTGCTGGCTCTGCTCGGTTCGCTCATGCGAGTCGGTAGTAGCGCAGCAAGTTAATAGACCAGGGATGCTGCGGATGCCGACATCGACATTTGACATCCACGGATATTTAAATGCTCACATCCGGATTCGGATGTAAGAATAGGTACATAAAAACCAAAAGAATAGGTAAATAATTTGAAGTAAGTAATAATATTAACTTAAGACTTTCTTATAATATTAAATTAAAAATAAACTAATAAACTAAACAAAGCAAACAAGCAAATAAACTATCTCCTCGTAGTTTCTTTTATTAAAAAGTGTGACGTGATACTTTCAATCCGGAGGCCTTGGGTTCAAATCCTGCCGGCTCGTACCAATGAGTTTTTCGAAACTTAGGTATATACGAAATATCATTGATATTTCCAATCGCCCATCGTAAGGAAACCAGACTACTCCCGATAAGGCCTAGTTTACCCTCTAGGTTGGAACTTGGAAGGCAGTCGCTTTCGTTAAAACTAGCGCCTACGCCCCCCATATCTTTGATTAGTTGCCAAAGCGGACCCCAGTCCCGGGAAAACGCTAGGAAAAAGAAAAAAGAAGAAGTTTCTTTTATAAAACCATGGAAAAACACAAAGGAAAAGTGAGAAATTGGGGCAAGGATTTGGTCTTGAATTAAATAACAAAGTTTAAACGTACTTACGTATAATAATTTTACTATTTAAAAACATGAATCAAAATATTTATTTATTCCTGTTTACAATTGTGCATTTTATTATAGTTAGACACCAGGATCCTGGCTCAAATTTGATTAGGTTACTCGCACCGAACCTCTATCAATTATCATCCGGCCCCAGAATTCATCTTCAATCAATGGTTAGGACAGGCTGGACTGGATGGGATTGTAAACACCGCGTCAGTCCGCATGACTCGGACAATTGCTATTTATTGGTCTAATTTTAGGGTATTCTAACAGGTCAGTAGATTGTTATTAATGAGGACAATAAGGTCCGTTAAATTGCAAATCTGGCATGTGACATGATAGACGGAGTGCTGGCTACGGAAATAGATATTGTTACGCCAGTGGTGTGATCTAAACTTTCAATGTGATTTTTCATGCCTTGCGAAGTTTCAGACCGTTTCAGAGCTGGCTCTTTCACATACTAGAAGATTCAAAATTTACCCAGTTGCCGTTGTTTTCAGTTCGTTTCAGGCCACTCTCTCCCAGATGAGAGATGACACAATAACCTGAAAAGCCATTTTCAGGACCCCTTATAGGCCCCTGTAGTTCAATTCTGAATGCGATGAGTACGGACCAAGAGCGAATCGGAGCGAAGTAAAAGTGACAAGTGCGTTTAGTGTGTTCAGTACAGTGTTTAGTGTTCTCTAATTGTAGAAACGTATAATTACTTAAGCAGTACTTATATAATGGGTGCTACCGTATTTTCGCTCACCAGGCGGCGCCACTCATCCATGGGTCCTGTGTCAGTAAAGTATGAGAGAAATGTCAAAGAGACGTTTGAAATGTTCCCGTCGCAAGTTCCACTAGCGCCCCTAGCGGAAAATCGACTCGCGGTAATGTACATTGTGTTTAAAAATGCTGAATACGTTCAGGAAACAGGAAAAAATACGTCGGGTAAAAATCGTATATTGTCGGGTAAAACCGGTAAATCTTTTATCTGTGGCACATCACTATTAAATATCAAAACTACATAAGATTGAATCTTAACTTGATGTTTAAGCATTACTCATAAAATTGTGTTTAATGTTGTAGAATACGTTAAGGAAATCGTCTTGACATTTCACAAAGGTTCGCATTGAAATGAAATCTGAAATTTTAAAAAAATACTTACCATAGCTCTGGCGAATACGGGGGTGAGGAGGTGACCAGAGACGGGGGCGGCATCAGCGCATCGTTTGACAGCTGTCAACAAGGACATTAACAGTAAAAAAAGGTAGAAATTAACCTTTTCCACGCCAAAGACGTATACAGGGCGTCCCAAGACTATAGGGCATGAAGGGAAAGTACCTTAAATATCGTTGATAGGATATTTTGCTGTAATAAGACTGTTATTTTTAAAAGTTAGTAATACTGCATTCAAAGATATTGGATTGGATTGGATGGGGTATAGAGAAATGGAATGGTTTATTAAAAAACACAATCGGCCGATTGGGGGCGCCACTGAGGGTCGGCCCCCTCTTAATCTAACCTTAAGTTTACACATGCGATGTTGCCTATAATTAATTAGCTGTGCAATAAGTTAAGACTTCTAAAACTGTATTTATCCATACAAAATTGTAACCGCTGTTGGCAGATTTAATTTAAAAAAATATGTCATTCCTTTCGTAAACAAACATCTGTTAAACAGTAAATTTACTGCTCGCACTTATGCATCCGCTGGATGCGGGTGGCGCAGGACCGGTCATTGTGGAAATCTTTGGGGGAGGCCTATGTCCAGCAGTGGACGTCTTTCGGCTGAAATGATGATGATGATGATGACTTATGCTTTGTGTGGGCGAGTCCGACTCGCCATAGGCCGGTTTTTTGTATGTATTGTGTGAGAAGTGCGTCTGTGTGCCCGTTTTCCCGCAAAAAGTGACTGAATATTTTGTACGGTAAGATGGCGCTTTGCGGTCTCCCTTCCAACGCGTTGGAACGTGTCGGTGTCGGGAAGGAATGCTTACCGTGGTGAGCACGGTGGCCTCGCAGCCGGGCTGGTACTGCTCCAGGTCGGCGCGCGGCCGCCGGAGCACCTTCTCGCGGTCCTGCTTGTGTTCCCTGTCGGCTCCCTTCCTACGCGTTGGAACGTGTCGGTGTCGGGAAGGAATGCTTACCGTGGTGAGCACGGTGGCCTCGCAGCCGGGCTGGTACTGCTCCAGGTCGGCGCGCGGCCGCCGGAGCACCTTCTCGCGGTCCTGCTTGTGTTCCCTGTCGGCTCCCTTCCTACGCGTTGGAACGTGTCGGTGTCGGGAAGGAATGCTTACCGTGGTGAGCACGGTGGCCTCGCAGCCGGGCTGGTACTGCTCCAGGTCGGCGCGCGGCCGCCGGAGCACCTTCTCGCGGTCCTGCTTGTGTTCCCTGTCGGCTCCCTTCCTACGCGTTGGAACGTGTCGGTGTCGGGAAGGAATGCTTACCGTGGTGAGCACGGTGGCCTCGCAGCCGGGCTGGTACTGCTCCAGGTCGGCGCGCGGCCGCCGGAGCACCTTCTCGCGGTCCTGCTTGTGTTCCCTGTCGGCTCCCTTCCTACGCGTTGGAACGTGTCGGTGTCGGGAAGGAATGCTTACCGTGGTGAGCACGGTGGCCTCGCAGCCGGGCTGGTACTGCTCCAGGTCGGCGCGCGGCCGCCGGAGCACCTTCTCGCGGTCCTGCTTGTGTTCCCTGTCGGCTCCCTTCCTACGCGTTGGAACGTGTCGGTGTCGGGAAGGAATGCTTACCGTGGTGAGCACGGTGGCCTCGCAGCCGGGCTGGTACTGCTCCAGGTCGGCGCGCGGCCGCCGGAGCACCTTCTCGCGGTCCTGCTTGTGTTCCCTGTCGGCTCCCTTCCTACGCGTTGGAACGTGTCGGTGTCGGGAAGGAATGCTTACCGTGGTGAGCACGGTGGCCTCGCAGCCGGGCTGGTACTGCTCCAGGTCGGCGCGCGGCCGCCGGAGCACCTTCTCGCGGTCCTGCTTGTGTTCCCTGTCGGCTCCCTTCCTACGCGTTGGAACGTGTCGGTGTCGGGAAGGAATGCTTACCGTGGTGAGCACGGTGGCCTCGCAGCCGGGCTGGTACTGCTCCAGGTCGGCGCGCGGCCGCCGGAGCACCTTCTCGCGGTCCTGCTTGTGTTCCCTGTCGGCTCCCTTCCTACGCGTTGGAACGTGTCGGTGTCGGGAAGGAATGCTTACCGTGGTGAGCACGGTGGCCTCGCAGCCGGGCTGGTACTGCTCCAGGTCGGCGCGCGGCCGCCGGAGCACCTTCTCGCGGTCCTGCTTGTGTTTCCTGTCCGCTCCCTTCAGTTTGAACACCTGTTGACAACAGTTATAAACATTCATTATAGTAGATTACATACCAAGGCCGTTTTAGTGGGAAATGTCTCGGATCCCATGTAATTGTCAGCCAAGGTCGACGAACATGTGATCCGAGGCTTTCCCATCTAACGGCCGAGGTTTGTATACTATTTTACAGTACACATGGTGCTACTTTACCGCCCTAGGGCGATAATGAGCACTTTACGTGCCTGCGTCGAATATTCAAAGGGACATATGTACTGTAAAACGTCGTACGATACACGTTTTTCGCCCTTGTATCGTAATGTACTATTTCTGCCCGACGGAGCCGGTAGGCGGCAATTTAGTTTTGCGTAAAGTGGCGCTTACCGGCCGGAGGACTGAAAAATAATTTATCACTACATAGTTAACAAAGTCGCTTCCCGCTGTCTTTATTTATGTATGTATGTATGTATGCTTATAGTAGTTTATGCAACAGTGATATAATAAGGGTCCTTAAAACTTGAGGGTCGCTGTTACAAAACGATCTACTGGGTAAGCTTTTTGCGTCCAACTCGACCTTGGATGACGGGGGACAAGCGCCGCCGACTATACCGCGGTGCGAGAGCTGTATGCCAGATGTACAGTTCCGCCAAAGCTTTGTGCGTAAGGCTCTTCGCTCCCTCGACACCCATAAGTCCAGTGGGCCTGATGGAATCCCTGCAATTGTTCTCAAGATGTGTGCTCCTGAGTTGGCGCCGGTCTTAACGCGTCTTTTTCGGCTCTCCTACTCTTCTGGCGTAGTCCCGACTTCGTGGAAGTCAGCTTTGGTGCACCCGATCCCTAAAAAAGGCGACCGCTCAAATCCATCCGACTACAGGCCGATAGCTATAACCTCCCTTTTCTCTAAGATTATGGAGTCCATCATCAATCGTCAGCTCCTCTGGTACCTAGAGGATCACCAGCTGCTGAGTGACCAACAATACGGTTTCCGTAGGGGCCGTTCGGCTGGTGATCTTTTAGTTTACCTGACACATTGCTGGGCACAGGCGATAGAGAGTAAAGGTGAGGCACTGGCAGTTAGTTTGGATGTAGCGAAGGCCTTCGATCGCGTTTGGCACAAAGCACTTCTTTCGAAACTTCCATGCTATGGGCTCCCCGGGAAATTATGCGAATGGGTCAGCAGTTTTCTAGCAGACAGAAGCATTAAGGTCCTAGTTGACGGTGAATGCTCAGACTCAATGTCTGTGAATGCTGGTGTCCCTCAAGGCTGTGTGCTATCACCCACGCTATTCCTCCTGCATATCAATGACATGTTGCAAACTAGCGGCATTCATTGTTATGCTGATGATAGTACGGGTGATGCCTCCTACACCGGCCGCGCCAATATTTCCCGGGAAAACGTCATTGAGAGCCGGAACAAACTTGTGTCCGAAATTGAGACCTCCCTAAAAGAAGTCTCAGATTGGGGTCGACTTAATTTGGTCCATTTTAACCCTACAAAGACACAGGTCTGCGCGTTCACCGCAAAAAAACTTCCGTTCGTCGCGTCACCTCGTTTTGAGAGCACTCCCCTATCTGCCACAGCCAGTATTGGAATCCTTGGCGTTGACATCTCGAGTGAAGTCCAGTTCCGCGGCCACCTAGAGGGTAAGGCCAAATTGGCCTCGAAGAAGCTCGGTGTGCTCAATAGATCGAGGCAGTATTTCACGCCGGCCCATCGCCTACAGCTTTATAAGGCGCAGGTTCGCCCGCATATGGAATACTGCTCTCATCTTTGGGCAGGGGCACCTAAGTACCAGCTTCTTCCTCTAGACCGCATCCAACGGAGAGCAGCTCGAATTGTCAACTGCCAACGTATTTCTGATCGGCTTGATCCCTTGGCGCTGCGTAGAGATGTGGCCTCACTCTGTATTTTCTATCGCATGTATTATGGGGAGTGTTCCGAGGAATTGTTCGGATTAATCCCTGCCGCTTCTTTCCGCCATCGCCCTACGCGACAATATTTCCACTCTCACCATTTAGATGGTTGGCAGTCCTCAACTGTGCGCTTTTCCCGAAACTTCCTGCCTCGCACAGCTAAACTGTGGAACGAACTGTCGCCAGCGGTGTTTCCGGACCGATACGACCTTCAAACCTTCAAGAAAAGAGCGTACTCCCACCTTAAAGGCCGGCAACGCACTTGCGACACCTCTGGTGTTGCGGGTGTCCATGGACGACGTTAATCGCTTACCATCAGGTGATTCGTTTGCTCGTTTGCCCCCTATAGCATAAAAAAAAAAAAACGATACGAAGTCGAGTTTTGTTATAATAGACCCGAGAGTTTTAAAAACCAATTATGAACTGTTGCATACGCTAGTTTTTCTCCGACAGCTAAAATAACGAAAAAAGCAAAATCTAGACAAGTGGCACAATAGGGAAGATGTTGTGCCCACTATATAAATTAAAAAACAACAACAACAGTGCTCATATATTGTATGAAAATCCATAGGAGCTGTGTTCTTATGGAATACCATAGACAACGTTATAATGTATACTTTTTTAATATCGCTGTCAGTCATCTAATTGACAGATAGAAGTGCTGGTTTATATGTATAATACATTGCACCCGTGCAAAGCCGGGGCGGGTCGCTCGTTAGTTATAATAAATGTTTTCGTCAAACAAATTTGAAAATGTAATTAAAATCAAAACACACATTATTTTTAAAAGTCGCTGAACAAACGTGGCTCAGTTTGGGGAGTACTAACTACGATTACATTTTTTGCTCGTGTTTATATGGCAAACCCGGTATACTCTGTGACAGAGCCAGGAACCGTACCTTGATCTGACACGCAGCGGCGTGTAGCCTCGTGTTCTCGTCGCTCGCGAGATACGTCTCCACTTGTATGCGAAACGGCACGCCTTTCTCACCGCCATGTTTCTTCGCCGTGAACTCCGTTGAGATGCAGTTCACCTGCGGACCAGTATCGAACATTATAATTTACAATTTTTTTTAAAGCCGAGGGAGGAATCATCGTTAAAATGTAGCACTGGTCTAATATGGAGTACTTCATACTATCATAACAGCCTTCAATCTTAGCACAAGTCTCCGTTAGGTACGACGACGAGCGAAGCGAAGAGGAGTGTTAAGTAGAACTGCGATCCTAATACTGCGGCCAACCGTAAGAAGTAGGTACTTCTTAATCGGCAAGTGGAATTTCAAGTTATATTGATAAAAATAATATCCATATTTCATAAAAAAACAGATGTTTTAGGTAAATTATGTTTTCTCCTGTCTAACACGTAAATATTAAGCTGGCAGATAAGGGCGATCATTTCTAGCACTTTTTAGTGTAAATTAAAAAATGATATACTTTCGATCATAAAATGTGCAGTTAATAGTCTTTTTCGGTTCAAACAAATACTAAGTATTGTTTATTAGAAGTTATTCGTACCTTGATGTAGACGCCAACATCTTTGGTGGGGTCCCAGTACACGTGGAGGGAGTTGAGGCACGCAGGCTGCTGCACGCGAGTTACACCGTAGGACAATGGTACATCCAACTGAAACAATGTCAATATCATTAGGAAATACTACTTTAATATACATATATCGGGTTACTGACGAAAAGAGAAGTCGAAAATATAGTCTGACAAGCCAAAGCGGTAATGGTGATATAACGCGAAGGGAATGCGTTTAGTTTTAAAATATCGTACGTCATTTCACTTCAGACTAAGCAGGTTTTGCATCAGCTAAGGCTTATTTCAAATCTTCAAACTTGGCTTTAAACCAACTTTACTGTGTTATTCAACTTTAATAAATAGATTCATTTGTATATTTCCCTTACAAGTGTGATGAAAAACATTGTATGCATCACGGTCGGTAAGAGGATTACTAACGAGAGTCTGTTAGAAGCCTGACTGACTGAATGACTCGAGTTTGTAATCCTCTGTACTTACCTCCCTAGATGCACAATGTACTATTATATGCCTCCCTATTTTATTCATACCGAAAAAAGAGACGCACATAATCAAAAAAAATCTACTGCAGCATTGGCTTGTCAGACTATAGCTCGACCGTGGTGGGTGGTCAGTGCCCCACAGTTGGAAAACGGTTTTGGGTGCTGCGCCGGTTGGAGTGTGACGTGTGAATGCCGTGTCGTGTGCAATCGTGCAGTTAACAATAGGAGTGAAAGAGATGATAGTATCTCGCCTACTCCTGTGTCGCCGCCGCCCGGGCGCGGTCTTACGGGCGCAATGTGCGCTGAACAGCCGTCACGAGCGCGTCTCGCTCATGATTAACAGGCACGGACTGTTCCGAAAACTGGCGATCTATTTTCGACTTTATTGGCGTAAGTAGCATATAAGTATATTATTAATATTAATGTCTAACACTGAGGGCGTCTAAGATTAAAATAGTAGGTACATTTTAAATAGAAAACTCCCGTGAGTATTTTCGACTTTATAGACGTGAGTAACCCGGTTTAAGTAGTAGGTACATTGTTAACTATGAGATGAAAAAATGTTAATCAAAATTTTCCTCATAATCGAAGTGAAAAGCAGAGTGTATATCGCGGTTATAAATACCCATTTTATACTCGACTACTATATTGGTCCTCGTTACACTCCGACCAATAAATAGCGTCGGCGAAAAATGGGTTACTTTATACCCTTGTCATACAATCTACTATCACCGCACCGCACCGCACTGCTTTCGTTCCCCCACGAAATGAATATTGCGGAAGTCTCACCTCGACGATGCGGTCGCCGGGCCTCTCCGCGTGCCACTGAGCGATCTGCTCGCGCTCCATGTACTGCAGCCGACGCTCGTGGAAGCAGATCTTGATCACGCTCTGCACGACAATAAATATGGTTATGGTTAAAAATTATAAATAGTTATTTATTATACAAGGGGGCAAAGTTGTTGTTTAACTCTCGGGCTTATATTGAGACCCAAGCAAGCGAAAGATTCCAAAATTGAGCCACGAGCGCAAGCGAGTGGTTCAATAACTGGAATCTTGAGCTTTACGAGGGTTTCAAGGCACGAGAGTTGAACAAACTTTGCCGCCGAGTGTAATACAACATTTTTCCCCTCACTATCGCGAGGAAAATAAAGACTACATACGATTACAAATCTTATCCACATGCAAGTTATCTTGAAAAAATCATTCAAAATTATATTTCATAATGTGTCATAGAGTACGCTCCTGGTACTTAGATATTGCTAACAGCTTACCAAGTGCGCGATAAGACTCGACCAATTTAAGGTGTGACCTCCGATTGCGCATATTTACTATGGGCATATAGGACTCACTTATACTGGACGGGTGGTAAGTGATAGGAATTAGATTACTTTGCCCCACATGTGGATAAAATGCGTTTTTCCACGCTAGTTTTAAAGAACAAAACAGCGCTTTCCGAGCTAGTGAGGGGAGAAAGACTAATGGGGTATGAGGTGGTTTCCTAAAGTACAGGCTAAAGTTATATTATACGTACGGGTAAATCATAGTATTGACTCGATATTCCGCCACGAATACTATAAAAACAATTACAAAACAACCTGCCATTGCTTCACAAATGTTTTATTTAGTAACTTGAAAGAGCCGGAATTATAAAAATGTTTGGTTCTTTTTTTTTACGATTTTTGTAAACCTATACGAGTATGTGATATCTACATATAACTGTTCCTATGGTTCCTATTGGTGGTGATGTTTTCTCGAATGGTAATTTCTTGTATGGTAATAGAAATTATGAAAACTAGTTATCGTTTTTGGAGAAAAAGAACGAATTATTTTTAATTTTTAATTTGTTTTTGATACTGGAGAATGGTCTTCTTGATTGCGGTACACAGTTGATCATAATAAAGAAATGTATTCTATACATTTACAGTAAGATATGTTACAAAGTTCACCAGGTTGTATACGACTAAGCTTTTCGTTTTGGCAGCTACGGATGTATTTGCCGTTAGCACGTATTGGAACCTGAGGATGGTACACAGTGAACCAAATGTAAGTTACCTTCAACATTTTTCCTTTGTAGTGAGACAGGTCACCCGCAAACACCTATTGATACTTGATAGCTGGTACAGTCGGTGCCCTCACATAAGTATCCACGCGCGCGACGCGGTTGCATATGTGGGGTGGACACTTATGTGAGGGCACCGACTGTACACACTAAACCTGATGGAACCTGAAGGTGGTAAACAGTGAACAAAGTGTAATTTACCTTCAATATTTTTCCTTTATAGTGAGACAAGTCTCCAAGCTTCTTCAATTTGATCTCGTAAGGCTGTCCCTGGTTGAGATATGTGAGTGTCTCCTCGTTTTGTTTGGTGGCGATGGACGTGGCCGCCGCAAGCACGTATTGGAACCTGAGGATGGTACACAGTTAATCACATAATAATAATAAAACTTGTTTTATCAAATTTAAATAACATAAGTCATTTTAATAAAATCATAACAGTTTTAAAAAAAATATTTAAAATTGAATTATTTAATTATTGACATACTTTATTTATTACATACTTACATTCTATTTCTATTCAATTATTATAATTTATTTGGGCCATGTCATATCATCAAGGAACTCTTCAATTAAATAATAACATTTTCTTTTTAATTTCTTATGTTTTGTTTTTAAATATATTATCTTTGGTCTCGTTTTTTATTTCTTCGGGTATTTTGTTGGCTATTTGTACGCATCGATAATTCGGGCCATTTCGGAACATCGCTAAATTTGCCCACGGTAATTCTAATTCGTTAATGTTTTGACGTCTTTCTGATCGCGTTACTTTGTGTTTAAATTAAGTTTTTCCTAACAAAAAGTGCTGTCTCTAAAATATAAATAGAAGGCAAGGTAAGGATTTAGAGTTGTATAAATAACGGACTGCTCAAACCAGTTTATTTGCACTCACTGTTGACGATTTTGTAAGTAAGTTTGAAACCATTTATATGCGTTACCACGAATACCCACTCCGTATACTTTTCCAAGTAATATAGTATGCGAAACTTTCTTTTTCTGACAATCCCCCGTCGATTAATCCCTTTTAATAACAAAAGAAGTTAAAAGTTAGTGAATGTGTGCATATTATGTGCAATATTTTAAACCAAGATGTTTATTTTAACACCAGTTAACTTCTTTTGTTATTTATAGGGACTCCATCAGTCGATTACAGCACACCCTTTGTTTAAAAACCTATAATCACCCAGCATATGTAATGTACAGTATAGTAAGTAAGTAATGTAATGTAGTTAATACTTGGTAATGTAAGTGTGGGGCCCGTCAAAGCACCCGTCCCATTGGCTGCCGCGCCCGCAGCAGTATTCTATCGTACCCATTGCGCTGGAAAGCAAACACTGCCTTAACATCAGAGGAATAAGAGCTATATTGATGTGCTGATGTCAAAGGATGACATATTATTTTAAACATATGGTGTTTTACTATAGAATAGTGCATACTTTTTACATTTTTGGTTTTTTAATCTCAGTTATAAGTAAGCTCGCCATTATTCATTATTCGTAACACATACGAGACATATACGACCTCCTAACCTAGTTGGTAGGGACGACTCTGCCTACGAAGCAGAACGTCCCGGGTTCGAATCCTGGTCAGGGAATTTATTTGTGTGTTTATCATGAATATTTGTTCCTGAGTTATGGATGTTTTCTAGTATTTATATGTATACATCTATTATATATATCGTCGTCTAGTACTCACAACACAAGCCTTATTGAGCTTACCGTGGGACTAGGTCGATTTGTGTAAGTTTGTTTGTGTGAGAACAAAAAGAAGGTAATAGAGAATATGAACAAGAAAAACGTAGCCATAAATGAAGAACATAAATATTCACTTTGGCCCCAGAAGGGTCGATCGATATCGACTATCAAGCCATGCGTCACTTTCGCACTTACACTTGTTAGAACGGGACAGCGATAAAAACCCAGCCATAACAGACATAAGAGGTCAAAAAATTGAAAACTCAGTCAATCCGTTGTTTGTATGTATGTTTTTTCGTCGATAAATCGAGTATCGTTGGTCGGATCGTTGTGCAATTTGGCAGGTAGTTAGATAAGGCAAAAATAATGTTTAAGCTTGAATATGAGTCAAATCGGTCAAGGGGTTATCGAGATATAGAGGACGCAAATTCACGTTCACGAGCACCAGAAAACACCATCTATTTTTTTAATTTACCATCAGCACATTAAACATAACGTCCTATTCTCTGATTTACTTCTTATGATTCAATGATGCGTGCTTTTCATGTAATGGATATTATATATGGAAAAATATAACAAGCGTTTATCAAAGACCAAATAGGCTAATATTTTTGCATGATATCTTCGAGCAACACAGGTAAGGGAGACGGCATACGAACCGTTTCCTTTGTCGATGTACAAGCCCAAATGGGCATACGCAGGTCTGTGTTGTGACTAGTCCGTATACAAAAATATAAGTGTGCAAGATTTGTTAGTGTAGTTGTATCTTTTTCTGTGTTAGTGTCGTCATTACCGATTGTTTTTGTATGTAATGTGTGAAAAGTGCGTCTGTGTGTACGTTTCCTCGCGCAAAAAGTGACAGAATAATTTGTACGGTAAGATGTCGCTTTGCCGTCTCCCTTCCGACATGTTGGAAGTCAGTGTTGCTCGAAGTATGCCATTAAGCAATTACAAATATTTTCAACACGCTTGCTCGGTAATGGTGTTATAACACGCAGGCGTATAGAGCTGTTAGAGCTGATTTAGTCCCCTCGGGGGTTATAGATTTTAGTACAATATAACTCCCGAGGGAGTTGAGTTTAGTTTTAAAATATCGTAAGTCATTTCACTTCAGGCTAAGGAGGTTTTGCATCAGCTAATGCTTATATAAAATCTTCAAACTTGGCTATAAACCAACTTTACTGTGTATTATTCAACTTTAATAAATAGATTCATTTGTATATTTGTTTTTTCACATACAAGTGTGATGAAAAACATCGTATGCATCTCGGTCGGTAAGAGGATTACAAAATCGAGTCATTAAAAACCCTCCGCCTGCTGCGTCGGGCTTCTAACAGACTCTCGTTAGTAATCCTGTACTTACCTCCCTAGATGCACAATGTACTATTATTTGGTTGTGTTATTCTGATTTGATGATTTCAAGCCAATATTGAATACTAAAAGCTGGTAATCTCACCATCCAATTTGATGCAAGTCATACAGCAACAAAGTACGTATGTTGTTTGAAATAAATGAATAAGGTACTATGACAGGACCCCACACGTTTAAATCAAGGCATACTCACCGAACAGTTTGTAAGTACAGTCAAAGAAATAAACTTAATCTTACTTTGAAATTAAACACTTTAGAACGGATTAATCGCGTTTATTAACACCATGATCCTACGTTTCGAGCCCTTTACAGCACTCGTTTTCACAGTTTCCGTTCTAAAGTGTTTAATTTCAATGAATAACAATCGCGGTAACAGAAGACAATATTAATCTTACTTGTTATTTTAAGATAAATGAATAAATTGAGTGAATATACATATCAACAGGCTGTAACAAAAACGTACAGGAAAAAAAAGAATTGACGCGAAAAAAAATTTTTTTGATATGGAGCGTTAGTCCGGAGAGGGCGTATCGAATTCCGAATGAGGCAATGGATTTTACAATAATACGTAGTAGGAATTCAAGCGTCAACGGCCAAGACGAAAATACTTTTTGATACCGTGTGGCACATACTGCTTTTCACACCAACTAAGAGGATATAAACAAAACCGAAAACGGCATCATACCAACACCACGATGCCACTAGTTAATGCCCGAAAACGTAAACATGTCCTCCCAGCAGGGGAAAAAATTGCCACTCTGGTTCCTCCTAGCTTGAACAGAAAAAAGTTGAGAAAACCCTTTTAAAAATTTAATTGTTTTTTTTTCTTTTAATACCACGATACTGTTTACCCCCTTACCCCATTTTTGTTACAGCTTGTATACAAAATCGCGTCATCCCAAAATTTTGCCTACAGAAGACTGCCGCGTTAACCGTTTCGACGCCATATTAAATAATAACGCGTTCGCTCAGACGACACGTCACCGATGTGTCAAAACTGAAGTTGAACTTTATGAGTGTTCATTAAGGTCCATGCCGCTCTGGGGTCTGTGACCGATTAATTCGTCTTTGGCGGTGCCAATCTGTCTTCGGCGTGGAAACAGTTCATGACGCAATAGATGGCGTTGGTGGCCAAAATTTTAAGGAATGCTATTTGACTGCAATGTCTCTTTTGATAAGACAAAAAGAACATACAAAAAAATTGAGATCAAGTTCCGTTTTCTTTGACCATACATACGCGGAGACGAAAAGCAAACGCGTAGTAACACACAGTCACAGACACCGCATTATGAAGCGTTTCCAAAGGGAATGAGGTCACCACACATATGCACAGTTTTACTTGTAAATTTCTATTCTAAGAGCATGCCCGACTACCACCCTACACCATTTTATACTACAATATTCCAGGTCCATAATAATTGTAATAGTAGTTTATGCAACAGTGATATAATAAGGGTGGACTAATAATGAGCTGTTGCATACGCTAGTTTTTCTACGACACCTAAAATAGGGAAAAAAGTAAAATTTAGAAAGGTGGCAGAATGTGGAAGATGTCGTATGCCCATAACCGAAATTTAAAAAAAAACAACAGTGCTCATATGTTGTATGAAAATCCATAGAAGCAGTGTTCGTATGGAATATAATAGACAACGTTATAATGCATACTTTTTTTAATATCGCTGTCAGTAGACAAATTATATAAAACGAGAACAGATTGTCAATGTAGGTGCAACTGAAATAAGCGGTCGCGCTTCAATACTAAATTAGTACGGGACTGCGTATGTGCGGTGACCGTGAGTTGTCTTGTTTAGTCTTGTCAGTAGGTCTGTGCTCACAGTACACGTAGTAGTGGGTTACTAAGTGTTTGCTTTTCGTCGTATACGTAACCTAAAATTATATAAAAAGCGAAAGAGCTGGCAAGACAATCTGAGAAGTGATCGTCGTTGTAAATGAAGGTTAGCAATTACAATTTGATGATGGCAAAAGTTTTGTCTACTAACGATTAAGAGTAACCGACTTAATCGCGATTAACGAATAAAAATAACGATTGATTAATCTTAGTCGTAGTTTTAACTAATGTAGTTAAGATTATAGTAATCGCAGACTAAATTTTCAATATTTAATTAGTTCTTAATCTTCTCTCGATTAATTTTAAGAGATTTTTTTATTTAATCCTGATTAATTTTGTGACGATTGATTGTTAAATCGAGTAGTTAGTTGACTTAAAAAATTAATCGATTAATGCCCATCTCTGGAAGGTGGATCGTGCGGGCACAGTTAAGTAGGGGACAGCACTGAAACACCCTGTTTATTGGCGTGGAGTGTTAATTCATGCATTTCGCATGAATTCAACATAACAAAATACTCATATAAGGTACACATGGCAATAAAGTCGAAATTAGCTCGATATGTTTCGGAACAATCCGTAGCATCTGGCCTCCACCATTGCCGCCTCCCGCACCCCGCGCGCCGAGGGCTGCTGCCCGAAGTGTGCAAGGGACTACCGTCGCGTGCGCATCTCATGATTAAGGGACACGGATTCTTCCGAAACATGTCGATCTATTTTCGACTTTAATGACGTGAGTAACCCGATATAAGTAATTTAATATGTTAATGGAGAGTTTAAGTTTACTATTTAGGGCACTCATGCGGTATTCGGCTAAGCGTAGTTGGCCGGCGGCCTACTTGCCCGGTACTTGGTTTCGTACCTGGTATCGTCCTTGAAGCTGGTCTCTGGCCGAGGCTGGGCCGGCGAGTGCAGGAAGCCGTCGAGAGAGCTCACTGGCGAGCACATCAGGAGTCCACCATCTGGAAGACCAGGCGGTTAAGTTGGTATATTTAAGAACGTTCAGCCTCCTAAGAACCATTAGCCATTGGAACCATTGGACTAATTAGTTCAATGCAATTTAAACTTTTTACAATGGGAGCTACCGTATTGTAGCTCACCAGGCGGCGCCACTCATGCGTGGGTCTTGTGTCAATATGAAAGAATTGTCAAAGTGATTGGTGTGTAAATTGCAAATGAACCTTTAAACGGATTTTGATTAAAGCGCCATCTATTGTATAATCTGTAGAAGAATCAACTTCCACTAGATGTCGCTACACTCTCAGGGAGGCTTGATCAGCGCCATCTATGACGTCGCAACTTACTTTTGTTGTCTAGAGCTGGGGGTGAGTGGTAGCCACTCATAGGCATCATTCCACCCTGCAGCGTGGGCTGGCATTGCATGCTCTCAGGACTGTTAGCTGTAAACAAACGGTTTTTCTGTAAAACAATGTGAATTGTACGGTTTACATCGCCCAGGCAAGAGAACTTCTTATTCCTAGCGTTTTCTCGGCTTATGCCACGGCTCACGGGCTTAGGGAGCCTGGGGTCCGCTTTGGCAACTAATACCAAGATTTGGCGTAGGCGCTAGGTTTAGGAGATTGCATTAAAAACGTGAAATGGTTAAAAATTTTGGTTATACCACAATATGGTTTGTTTGCATGGTTAATAAACTCGATTGACGGCGATTTTTGACTTGATAGGATTTATTTTTATGTACATAGTTTTTGTAAATATATTTTCTTTGTATGTGGTGTCAGCTATTCTTATAATTAGGATAATATAATAAAAATATTATTTTTAGTTCTAAATTTTCTGCTGTGCCCTAACAGCAGAAAACTTGGAACATAATGAATGTGTCGTTTAACTTCAAACTCCGTTAAATTCGACCCTCTCAGCAAACATCTACTTTGTTTAAACTTTCACGATTCTCACACATTTTAAAATTGACTACAACGGGGCTTCATCGCGTAAAACATTGAAAATTAACCTCCGACGTTTCAGGTTAGTTAAAATCGCATAATCTGACAAATGGATTTACCCGAGTTTGAAGTAAGATTATTCAGTTTAGGACCTAAACTGAGTCGCTGCCGTACAACTGAGCACAGTTAAGGACCTAAACCGAATCGCGCTAGACGATCGTGGTAAGGTCCCTGGTCTCTCAACTGGACAACAACGTCCCTATAGAGACAACGTACGCGTAAGGTTTGAACCAGACGCCAAGCTTACCGTGTGGCGGCAAGAGCGCGGCGTGCGGCGGGGAGTGCTGCTCCTCCTCCGCTCCGTCCACCACCATGTCGCTCATCTGTAAAGGGAGATAGCTCTGTTATGGTTCACATTACAAAAAGTTCAGTTAAGCTAGCTTCGTTATAACCAACCATAAGTGTGTAAAAGAGAAGCCATCAGTTATATGAACATTACACATCTGTAAGGGGAGAGAGCTCTGTTATGGTTCACATTACAAAAAGTTCAGTTAAGCTAGCTTCGTTATAACCAACCATGAAGTGTGTAAAAGAGAAGTCATCACATGAACATTACACGGTGCGAAAGAGATATACACCGAGTTCGAATGCGTGGACACTTTCCAACTTTTTTGTCGTTGTCCATATTAGTTTTATGGTTATGACTAGTTTTGTGAATAAACTGTAATACTGTCAACACAATATCACAAACAAACAAACAAAAAAAATAGCCAACGATGCTACGCAATAAATTAGTAACTGATTTTTTTATTTTTAAGGAGAGATGTCTGCGAACGATACTCAATTTCTTGGAAAGAAAGAAAAAGTGGGAAAATTTGAGTCAGGGATACACACCCTTGGTTCCATCTGAGCGCCCTCTGTTGAATTGTGACTCATTCATTCGCTCTTACCTTTCACTCATTTTATCTTTCTCTCTAAACTATGCGCCATTCATTACTGTACAGTAAAAATGTGAGTTTTAAAAATATAAAAAGTGCTACGAATATCAAGCTGTTTCCTTCCTCGACCTCATCTACACCAGCCCCATGTCTCCCTTGAACACCCTTTATTGTATACGAGGGATATGATGGAGATATTCGGGACACTGTGCCTCGATAGCATATTCATAGAGCCCCGAGTTCGAGTCTCATTAATTTTTCCTTCCCTCTATATATTTTTTTTTAATTCGGTAGGGATATGTAAACAAATAATAAATAAACAAATAATATGTGGTCGATTCGCTTTTGATTTAGTTTACCTGTCTGTCCGGCAGGCGGCGCGGCCACGCGCGGCGCGGCGGCGACAGCACGGCGCCGGTGGGCGACGGCGCCTCCTGCTTGAACACCGCCAAGGACGGCAGCGACAGCAGCGCCTCACTGTTGAAACTATCTCCATTAGTCCAGAGAGGAAATATCAAACGGAGCATTAGTGGTCCAGCGGTAGCGGGCGACAGGTAGAAGTATACCCGAGTGGGTATTTAGGGACTCCAAACAAACTAAAGGATGCAGTTAGCAACCCAAAACCGATGCTAGGTGGTGCTAGGATGGTTGGAATAGGGCTACTTCGTTATCACGCAAAAAAGGAACAATGGATGTCGAGTTGCAGAAACATCCGAATGTCACGTTAAACCCAGGCTCGTATATATTTATACCAATGAACTTTTCGGAATTTATGTACGAAATATCATTTGATATTTACCAATCGCTTTTGGAAAACATCGTGAGGAATCCGAACTAATCCCGATAAGACTAGTTTACCCTCTGATTTGGAAGGTCAGATGGCAGTCGCTTTTGTAAAACTAGCGCCTTCGCCAAATCTTGGGATTAATTGCCAAAGCGGACCCCTGGCTCCCTGAGCCGTGGAAAACGTGGGAAAATGCTAGAAAGAAGAGGAAATATCACACGGAATTAGTTTTATCGCGGATATAGTTTTTTTAAATACAATAATACTTGCAACCAGGGACGAACATATTTAAGCATACAATATCTATACAAATAGCTTCTCAACTCAGTCTATTGCTCTAGCACCATCTTTGGCTTCTCCAACGCAGTAAGTCATAGCTGAGACTCCATTAAAAACAATACAATCGTAATAGATGGCGCTACCGAAACCAAACCAACATCAATAGAGCGAACTACGTTATCTCTTCCGAGCAAATTAACGGTAAAACTTTAAAATATTATTTTAAACGTCAAACTTCAGTTTGTGCTATTAAAATCTAGAAAGCTTAACATAGTCGGCTCTAGAGTTGACGGTTTTGATCAGGTAGCACGAAATTAGTTCTGGTATTTCATAAATTCGAAAGAAATAAATGTGGATTGGTCTGAAATAGGTACTTACTTCATAGATAATTCTCCGGGTAAATCCAAGTCGAGGTCATTGACCTGCCAGCCTGGTGAGAGGTGCGAGGAGGACGAGCTGGTCCCGCTCCCACCCATGTCACCGACCGCCGCTGAAAGGAAATTAACCTTATTAAAATGGTGCATGGTTGAATTTAGCAGAAATGCGTTTGATTTACGCGGCGATCATCACTCCGGTGTGTGAACGAGAAAGGTTATACGATGCACATCGGATAAGTTTTGAGGGAAGGAAGTTTTTATTCTCAGCGCTAGATGGGGTTAAATATACTTCAGCAACTTCCACTAGATGGCGTTACAAGTTAAACATTTGTTAAACGGTGGCCCTGTTAAACATTTAACACAACATATTTATGTGACTATTGATTGGCAGTACACCTAAAGTCCTAGGTTGAATTTCAGAAATCATAAGTAGGTATGCTGCCTTGCGTTTAATCTTACTTGCATCTTACTTAAATTTGCTAACCTAAATGAACAATTGAACTACCTACTTTAAATTGTATACCGTCAGATGTTCTTGGAGGAGTGCAGACCAGAGATGAAAAATGAAAATTATGTGCTCACCGTGAGTTGTACGCAACTGTATTCGATAGCGACAGCGGCGCTCGAAAGTACCGCGGCGGCCTCGTACAACTCATGGTAAGCACACTAGTCTTTTTAACGTTTTATTAAGCATAATTCTAATATAATATATGTGCTGTATTCAGTAATCTAAATAGGTACTTACTCATAAATATACTGTAATCGGTACATTTTTCCACACAAATCAGACACTCGTATTCCAATCAACCAATCACAGAGCAGCTATGATTTTTAAACCAGTAAGAACTAGTACATTAATGCATTACAAGATGTCTGCCCATTATCAGTAAACTATGACCCCAA
Organism: Lathronympha strigana; assembly: GCA_949128165.1. NCBI lineage: Eukaryota > Metazoa > Arthropoda > Insecta > Lepidoptera > Tortricidae > Lathronympha > Lathronympha strigana. The sequence goes on along the minus strand of OX421926.1, from coordinate 5,118,916 downwards.
TACGATCCGGGAGTACTGAACTAGTTATAACTACTTATACATCTATCTGTTTCTATATCCACAACATATTTATTTGATTAATTAGCAATAAATTGATAAGAGAAAGTGGGCGCTACGGAAACGGTTTTAAAAGCTATTTTGGTTTATAGCTTTTGACGTGTTTGTTGGATATATCAGGTTTGCAATACTTTAATTGGGAAACAAGTGTCTGATAGTAGTTTTGTAATGTGTAGACTTAAGACGTTTGCGGTAAACAAAGATATTAAAAAATATTAGCGGAATTATACCGAGGAATAGCCACAGACTACAGACACCGCATCATGAAGTGATAACAAAGAAAATGAGGTCACTACACATATGCACAGTTTTACTTGTAAATATCTACGATTCTATGGGCATAGCCGACTAACTACCCTACACCATTTTATACTACAATATTCTAGATTCAGCCGTAAAACAGAATAATTGTAGATATGTTTACATAAACGTAAGTGCAACTGAAATAAGCGGTCGCGCTTCCATACTAAATTAATAGGGGACTGCATATGCGGTGACCGTGAGTTGTCTTGTGTGCTCTGTCTAGTAGTTAAAATGGTCTGTAGGAATAGGGCACGCTATGTATTAAAACGAGTTGTCTATAAACGAGTTCCGAGGAATCTAAGGAGAGTTCCATTTGTTTTCGTGCAAGGGTGCATTGTGAGTGCACACCCTACCGCTTTCTCAGCTGGAAAATACAATTTTTAAAAATGGCAGCTGGCAGCGTATTGTACTTTTATCCCGTAACAGACATTTGTTATTTCAAGTTACAGGCACAGTAAAGTTCTTAAACTTATAAATGCATCTCCCTTTAGTAAACCGGCGGTGTCCATGACGATAATTGTAGAAACAGGTGTGGGGTACGTTCGCCTCCTCAACTAGTATATGTTTATCAACTAGCAATTTAACCCTTAAATGCATGAATTATCAATATTGATCCCAAAACATCACAAATGGCAACCAAATTAATATTAAATTACAACTTACAATGGTATGACAAAGTTTACATTTCAAGAGAACTTGATGGTCACTTGTCTCGTTTTTGTATCATAAATGAATCTGATGCATTTAAGGGTTAATAAAAAATGCACCATTTCCGTGGCAATGGGGTGTCAGGTAAAAAATCCTACACAATTTAGAGTCACCGAGCTCACCGACCGCAAGAATTTATAGTTGTGATGACGTCAGTAATAGAACATAACATACAGTAATCAATATTATTTATTATGTATTAGGGAAAGTCAATTTTACCATATAAAATTGTCGCTTGAAATAGCGTTGACAACAAAACTATTATTTAAATTACTCTTGCTAAAGAATTTCATTGCAGTACTTAATATTTTCACGGTATGTAGCCTTTCTTTCTTTATCGATACAGGGTTAAAGTAATACCTACTATTTTACTAACCATGTAGAGCTAGAGACCACTTGAAATAGAAGTTATCTAAGACCCATGGCACAGCGCCGATCGAAGATCAGTGAGCAGCGATTTTTCGTCACGGGCGAGAGATACTCGATAAAAAATACTCGCCGGCGGCGGGTAAATAGCCAGCGATGAACTTCTATTATATCTGTTTCTTTTATTTACACGGGCGTGATTGTCTTTTGTTCGTTTCTTGGGTGTGAAAATCGTCGTTAGCCCGTCGCTTACTCGCGCCTAGTGGGACCAGTGCCTAAAACTTGAACCAAGCGAGAAGAGTACATAAATGCTAAAATCTAAGTTGTATGTAAAGCTTACAATGCGACAGAGAAAGGTAGAACATAAAAAAGAGACAACATTTCCCCCCCATTTTCGTTCCGTCCCATTTGATTTGAAAGGGACACCACTACGTTTTTTTCTGTCGTACTGTACATTAGATTTTTATTTAAAACATCGGCAAGTGATTGTATCTGTCGATGACCAAGTCAACCTTACCATAAGTATTGCAGTTGTAAGCGACATTAGCGAACGCGTGGGCACCAAACTCCGCAAGCCTGCGTCCCTCGCGCGCCTCTCTTGCAGCAAACTGTAACACGGCAGCCGCCGAGACGCGCTCGGCCGTCGCCACCGTATCCTCGACCATGTTGAAGAACTCCGTGATTACTGCTGGTTCACTCTTCTTGGATAGATAACACTGACGGCACTCCTTTGCCTCCTTGTGTCAAAAGTTAGTATTGTCACTTGGTAACAGATGGCAGCACTATAATATTAAATGTTTTAGTGAACTTCTTTCTCAGTTAGATTACACTCACTCAGTTTGCAATGTTGTTACTTAATAATAGATGGCAGCACTATAATTTGAATAGTTGTTTGTAGTTTCTGGTTGATTTACCTTTCGTCAGTGTTTTCTTGAATTAACCAGACTAGGTGTTGTCGCTTCGCTGTCTAGTTCTCAGATTTACTGATAGATGACTTCTTGAGTAGTATGACGAGCGTACTTGAAGTCGCTGTCACTTTAGAAGTAAGGTAATTCTTGCAGATATTGTTTGTGTTAGATGGTTGTATACCTAGTTGAATTTCCTTAACAGGCGCAAATGCTTTATAAGCAACTATTTGAGTTATAGTGCTGCGACATTACTCTCGTTCTCAGTTTTAACATCAGATGGCGCGTACATTCAGTGGAGTATTCTGAGCGTACCAAGAGATGGCGATTATTAATGATTTGGGTGAATACTATATGAACCGTTGCCCATATGTTCTGGTGGACGATGATTTCTGGGCAACTCTACTCCTACAGATGTCACTCGCTGGTTCAGGTCTCTTTTGAAGATGATTTTGCCACCACATGGAGAACTGTATTTTTAGTACAGGTCCAGTAAAAGAAACTCTTATCGTCGGTGAGGCGACATCAAGCGTTGTTTGACTGTAATCACTGTACTAGTACTCTTCAGAAATTGTCACTAGGCTTTGACGTTTCACTTCATAGCCACCTTCTTAGTTTAACTACTTCTTTGTATTTTTCAGTCAGATCTTATTAATTTTGTTTCACCGATGACTGATTTTAAGCATCGAGTAAAGATATTCCAATTGATAGATCTTGACAGAAGATGGCGGGTTTCAGTTACCGACACTTAATAATAGATGTCGCTGTTGTCTACTTTCTGTTGACTAGATAACTTTCAGACTTATAACAGGCTTTAAGCTTTTTTCGTCAGATGTCCTGAATGTGCTAGTTTTAATCACTGTCAAATAAAATGCATTAATAAGTTCAAATGCTTCGATATGCAGGAACTACTTTTATACACTTCTGTTTCACTGCACACTGCAACCATTTTCTTCATTCGAGTCTGTTATTAATTGCTATAATTATTACACAACAACATAAACATGTTATAAATAATAATAGAAGCGAGGTAACGTGTCTAATGACATTATTCATTAAGGTATCAAATGACATTTCCAGTTAAGCTGTCCCTAACTTCTATAACAAATGCTACCGACAACAGTTAGGTTACGTATGTAGTTCTGATTTTTTTTATATCTCCTAATTTGAGATTATAAGATTAACCTGAAATCGCCTTATCTGTAGTTGTATTCCTTTTAAACAAGTGAAGAACATTAAAAAAAACGGGCCAATCGCGAGTCAGACTCGCCCACGGAGGGTTCCGTACATCATAAAAATGATTAAAAATAATAAAATGAATACATGAAAAAAAAATACTGTAGGGAGGTAGAGTTCCTTAAGCAACTTCACCAAAATTCATTCAAATCTGGCCTGAAAATTAAATACGACAACAAAATAAAAATTCGCCCATTAATTGCTTTTCGCCAGCATATAGGGTGCGCGCCCTCTACTGGCAAAAGGCAATATTACAAAGCAAAGTTAAATACTCGTATCGTAACTCAACTTGCCCTCAATAGATGCTTAAAAAACTGAAACTAAACGCAAATCACCAGTTCTCTTGTCAAATATTTCGTTAATTTGGCGGAATACTTTTCAAGAACCTACTATATTTAGTATAAATGTTTTGTGTTTGTACAATTGGCAATCCCAACTATCTTTCAAACCAATTCCTAATGAACATCTAGAGTTCTAGATTGAGATTGAATGTAAGAGAGTGACGTGCAAATTGGATTTGTCCGTCTGTCTGTCTGGCTAATGTGGATCAAGGCCGATTGAATTGTGCTCAATAATAAACGCGTGTGATGGAATGCAAAATATATGTTAGGTCATTTCATTATCTATATACACGTTACTTTTGAGAGACAATCTCAGTATTTATAACTATCGTCTTTTCAGTTATGTACCGCTCTTTGTGTACGGAACCTACAAAGTATATTCTGTGATACAATATTGACTTCATTTTCCGATTAGCTCATTTTACAATTTAAAATTGAAAAAAAAAAATCTCCGCGTCAAGCGGGAATCGAACCCATGACGTCTGATAATTAATTTCGTTGGCAGACGTCTCTGCTTAATACGAAATTAATTTAGCTCATTTTAGTTCTATCAAACCGTAAGAAGTGTATACCAGCGGTGTTTCCGGACCGATACGACCTTCAAACCTTCAAGAAAAGAGCGTACTCCCACCTTAAAGGCCGGCAACGCACTTGCGACACCTCTGGTGTTGCGGGTGTCCATGGACGACGTTAATCGCTTACCATCAGGTGATTCGTTTGCTCGTTTGCCCCCTATAGCATAAAAAAAAAAAAAAAATACTCGCAAGGGGGATTACATAACATGCGCCATATAACCGCACAAACAATGACTATGAATAGTATGATTGCATGATAATGGCGAAACATGAGTGATAGCAACGTAGATAGCGAGGGAGCAGAGATTAGGCTAGACTACACTAAAATCTTTCTGTATGCACTAACTTCCTTTTGCCCCATCGCCGCAGTGTTAACCGACCATTTGTAACCCCTATGTTGTTGCACTGTAGGACTATGTCATAGTGACGCTATAATTCAGATTGTAAGAAATCTCGTACTGCTTCTCATTTTGTCAGGGTTCAGGTTCTAGTTCAGTACGGTTTCAGTTTCATCGAGCTGTTAATAACGGCCTTTACAGATAAAGTTCGGACCGCGGGAAACGCGTCGTGCCACTTCTGGCCTCCTTTCGAAGCGTACGGGTAAATGCATGCGGCGTGCGGCAGCTGACGACGCGCCAGTCCAAAACTGCACTCCAAACACATAATTCGAACTGCAGGCAGGGAATCACAGATTTAACGGCAATCCAAATAGTGACCGTCACATTTGATCGTAACTTAGCGCTTGACAATTTGATCCGCGGTAAGTACCGACAGATAGACCGACTATCCTCCGTTAGAAACGCAGTCCGGAATTTCTGGATGCATCCGAACTCTGTGTTAAGGATGCTAATGGATTTCAGCGGCGTGCACTGATGCGAGCTTATGTTTACATTCGTTTAACATTCGAGAAAAACAACATCGGCTTACCAACTGTCAAGTGTTACGCCTCGCGCCTTGCCGGTTTAAAATTAAAAATATAGAATGAAGTGGGGCCTTCAGCGTCCTGTGGTAAGCCAAGCACCTAGGACGTATTAACGATAAAAAAATAATCTTTTCAGCATGTTCTATACTGATCCTTTTAGCACCAATACAATCAAAGAGTCGTGCCTCTGAAAAGTCACACACCCGTGAAGCTAGTTGGAAACCTTCGTAATATAATCCAAAACCATTTACAGAATTTGAGGCCCTAAGTGCATCGCAGTTATGAGTATTATCGCGTGTAATGTATTGGTGATGTTATGTCATTTTAGATTGTACCTACATACATTTGTGTAGTGTGATTGTTTGAACATTCACTTAACATGGCAAATACGTTTGAAGGCGTGGCGAAATTTAATTGACACTCGGTATTTGCTGGTAAAAATATTACGATTGAACCCCTGAAATGAGTGAAGTCTATTTTATTGTTATCACATTTTTCTATAGGTAATGGCTCAACAGACCAAAAGAGATGGCGGGGCGACCTGGATGCCTTTTGAGTGTTGGGCATTACATCATTTTAATATGAGTTCGAGTGAGTACCTCATTTTCTGAAATGAGGTGGTACAATGCCTTAGCTTATTTGAGGTGAGGTACTCACAAATTTGCAGCATCACAACATCGACTTATCGGCAATAAAGTTAGTTAATTACATAAAATCAATTTGTTAGCGAAGAACCTACAACCTTGGTTTATCAAATTAGTTCTTGACTCCATATTTAACCTCTACCAAGCCGTTTACCAGCTATCAACGTGGTGAGACCCCAAGATCAGGTCCCATACACCTAAAGCTTGCCATACATTTATTACAGAATAACCATTCTAAGTCAGATCTCCGAGTACAGTCGAATCAGATATATCGAAACTGCCGAGGTGCTAACAATAGAGGCGTGTTCAGATACTTGTAAATACCTCGGCAGCTCCATTGTATCTGATGGCAACTGTACCATCGTCAGCTTTGTCAGAACAAAGCAGAACAAAAACGTCAAAAAATGTGAGTCAGAATGACATTAGCGAACAATTTTGCATTGATGATACAAACGATAAATGAGTCGAAAAAAAGAGCTTACTGACGTATTTAAGCACTAAGTGCCAAATTCATAAACAGAACTACCAACACTGTTAAGACTTTATACTCGTAGGCTGTTGGCACTTAACGAAACGTCACGTTCCAAACAAGACTACATGAAATAGTGCCGCAACTGCAGTTTATTTTATACTAGCGACCCGCCCCGGCTTCGCACGGGTTATTATTATACATATAAACTTTCCTCTTGAATCACACTATCTATTAAAAAAACCGCATCAAAATCCGTTGCGTAGTTTTAAAGATTTAAGCATACATAAGGATATAGGGACAGAGAAACCGACTTTGTTTTATACTATGTGAGGAACTTGTTCCCGCGGACGCTCCGGCTGTGGAATGAGCTCCCTGCCACTGTTTTCCCAAAGGACTACAATATGGGGTTCTTCAAAAGAGGAGTGTTAAAGTTTTTAAAGGGTCGGCAACGCGCATGTAACACCCCTGGAGTTGCAGGCGTCCATAGGCTACGGTGACCGCTTACCATCAGGCGGGCCGTATGCTTGTTTGTCACCGTCGTAGTATTAAAAAAAAATATGGGGGGATTTTGACAATTCCCCCATTATAATAGGAGCTACCTCAGCTACCGTATTGTCGCTCACCAGGCGGCGCCACTTATGCGTGGCTTCTGTGTCAGTGTGAGAGAATTGGCAAAGTGACGTTTGAAATGTTGCCGCAGGACCCACGTTCCACTAGCGCCCCTAGCGGAAAATCGACTTGCGGTAATCCTCATTGAAATTCGGCAAGTCGTTAGATGACGACGATAAATAAAAAAATTAAGTTTGATATGAAATCGGTCAAAGGGTTGCCGAGATAAAGGGGGCGCACCACTGGTTAATGTTTCTGAATAAGGGGTTAAAGATGAAGTCCAAAAACCAAAATATCTTGTGCAATGAGGAATTGATACAACACGCGGCTGATAATGGTCACCTATCAGATATTTACACTTTTAGATATAAATGCCAGTGACCCGGCCTTACTGGATATTGTGATTTTAACTTATATTTAACCGACCTCAAAGAGTACATCCTTACGCAATTAACCGCTATGCTACGCTCGTAGTACTACGCCGATAACAAGCCTGCGTACCACGAACATCGAAAATTGGCATTGACGGGAAAACCTCTTTGTCACTCCAATGTGTAAGTGTGACAGAGATGGAGATACAAATCGGCAATCGATCGATTTTCGTGGTATAGACCCAGGAGCGGTATGCAGAGAAACTGCTTCGTAGAGGTGAAACGACAACGCGTCGTGCTAATCACGTTGAATTGCTGGTCACATATTTACTTTCGGTCAATCCGTCAGTACTCCATAAGGGATATGTCCGCCTGGCATCCTCCAGACAAATTTCTCATACATTTATCAGCAGATCCGGCAGATATGCCCGAATGTATATGGCCAGCAAATGGGTAATTCCATTCCTAGGAATGTTAATAATGGTAGATTACGTACCGAGGCCTGTAAAGTAAGTAATACACCTGTAGTGATCTGAGGCTTTCTTATTTACTGGCTAAGGTCAGTACACTATTTTTCTGCTCGATGCAGTCGGCGAGCGGCGAATTTGTTTATTGTAGCGGCCTGCAATTAGCTGCTAGCCGGCCGGAGGGCAGAAAAGTAATATTATCGGATTTGCAAGATACATAATTTAAACTTTCGTGGGTCTTAATATCATAATAAAACTAGATGGTGCCCGCGACTTCGTCTGCGCAATAACTTTATAAATTGTAGCCTATGTGTTATTCTAATGTATTAGCTATATTATTGTAAAGTTTCATTAAAACCCATTCAGTAGTTTTTACGTGAAAGTGTAACAAACATCCATACAAACTTTCGCATTTATAATGTTAGTAGGTAGGATTAATCGAACGATCGCTTATTGAATTCGGATTTTTTTGTTAATTATTGCTTGATGTTCTCTTTCACTCTTTAAGCAATACATGGAGGGGGGTCGGCATACGTCACGTTTCCCCTCTGCCGAAGTATGCCCAAATGGGCGTACTCGGGTCTTTGTTGTGACTAGTACAGTACACAAAAATAGATCGAAGTGTGCAAGATTTGTTAGTGTAGTTGTATCATTTTGTATGTGTTAGTGTCGTCATTACACATTGGTTTTTGTATGTAATGTGTGAGAAGTGCGTCTGTGTGCACGTTTTTCCCGCAAATTTTACGGTAAGATATCGCTTTGAAGTCTTGCTTTGGAAGGCCGTGTTGCTCGAAGTACTTCCCCATCGAATGCCAGCGATTTTAGAACACGAGCGAAGCGAGTTTATAACAGACATGAGCTTGGAATGACCTACATCTCTCTTTTTACAATACATTATACGTAGTAAGAATAAACAAATAAAACACTTGTGTACTTTCTTTGCCTTTTGGTACACACAAAGAAGCACTAATTGAGAATATGCATTGTAATAGTACATAATGATACAAGGGTGGAAAAGAGGGAATTCAGAACGAGTGGCGATAAATTAAAACACGGCCATAAGGAGTGTTTTAAATCGGCACGAGTTGCACTCTCGGCTTCGCCTCGTTTTGTAAGTGTAACGGCGACCCTCAACTTTTAAGAACCCTTATTATATCACTGTTGCATAAACTACTAATTAAATTATTTAAATTGAGGATTCCGGGATTATATAAAACATCAGGAAATAATCCCTAACTGACAAAATGTTTAGGTTATGACTATTTTCAGCAATTCCGTCACATACCTACACGTTGGTAAACAGTTTTAACTAGAGATGCAACGGATAATGGGTTGGCCGAATACCTGATAACGGATAGCCGGCCTTCGTATCCACCGAATATCCGGTATCCGGCCGCCGAATATTCGGTCTAAAGCCTTTTTTTTTTAATCGATAAAATTCATTCGCTCGCGTGCGCATTTTAGGCACAGGACAGGTTGCAACTCGTTTCTAGTTAAAGGCATATGTGTTTATAGAAAACTTGTTTACTTAATGGCAGTGATTATATATTGTTTACAATACAATATTGTACTTTCTGAATGCTTACCTTGACTTTAAATACTATTGAATACTTTGTAATTTGATAGTTTACTGTAACTTAATTAGTCACGGATATTTTAAGAGATAATACATTGTATTAAAACTATTGACTTTAAACTATAATTAAGGAACCTTTGTATATATTTTTTTTGTTTTCATTTACCGAACAAAAATAATAATTATAATTCCGTCTAAAAATAATCACCATGTGCAAATTTAACTGACAAGATGTTTAGCATGACGTTGACAATCGAGTTTTTGATTTGACGTTAAGTGGCCAGTTAGGTGTTAGGTAAAAGAGGTACTAAAATATGTTCAATGAGTACTCATTTAGTAATCACACTAACAGGGTGTTTTAACGTTGCAAATTTGTTTCCTAGTTTTCTCCAAAAAAACATAACAAAACTTATGATGTTTCATACCTAAATGTACTCCCAGAACCGAGTACTATCAGCGGTAAAAATATCCGTGACTAAATTGTTAGCACCTTATATATTATGATAATTCACTATCCGGTATCCGGCCGGATACTACGCTACTATCCGGTATTCGTCCGGATAGCATAAATATGGCCGGATAGTGACCGAATATCCGTGGTATCTCTAGTTTTAACTATAAACAGGGTGTAACAAAAAATCGTGGTGAATCGTTTAAGAGCGTAATAGGTATCGTGTTTTTTTGTTTTTTTTTTTTATTTTGTTTTTTTATACTACGACGGTGACAAACAAGCATACGGCTCGCCTGATGGTAAGCGGTCACCGTAGCCTATGAACGCCTGCAACTCCAGGGGTGTTACATGCGCGTTGCCGACCCTTTAAAAACTTTAACACTCCTTTTTTGAAGAACCCCATACTGTAGTCCTTTGGGAAAACAGCGGCAGGGAGCTCATTCCACAGCCGGAGCGTCCGCGGGAGGAAGTTCTTCTTAAACCGCACGGTACGAGACCATTTAGGCTCCAGGGTATGCGGGTGAACACCCTGCCGACGGCGAGCGGTGCGATGGTAGAATGCAGCTGTTGGCATCATATCAAACAATTCTTCAGAGCACAATCCATTGTACAAGCGATAGAACACACATAAGAAGGCGAAGTCTCTCCTTAGGCTTAAGGGTTCGATATCGCTTGTGAGTTTGGGATCGTGTTCTGATTATGAAATATTAAGAGGAACTCTTTAATTTTTTTTTTTTTGTTAACAAAATTGTCACAAAATTAAAGTACTGACGCTGAAGCTTAGGTATCCGAATTTCCAATCCCTGATGATGAATATTAACATCTTCTTACAGTATTAAAATAAAAAGTTTTCTTTGATAAATGCTTAAAATTATGAATTTGATATTTTCAGCCCCTTATATAGTATTGACGTTGGTACAATCCCAAGCAGTTAGCAACATAATCTTTGGCAAATATGTTGCTAAGTGAGTTTGGAGATAACCTTACGATCGTTTCTATTATTATAACTTAGTAGACTTCGTAGCAATGGGAGCTACTGTATTATCGCGCACCAGGCGGCGCCACTCATGCGTGGGTCCTGTGTATATGAGAGAATTGTCAAAGTGACGTTTGAAAAGTTCCCGCAGGACCCACGTTCCACTAGCACCCCTAGCGGAAAAGCGACTCGCGGTAATCCTCATTCGTTACAACGTTCAATTTAAATAATTATTTTACGAAAAAAATCCTGATTTTTTGTAATATACCTAACTAAATATTCTATGAATATTTCACGCTTTGACCTGTTGCCGTTATCGATATCGAGCAAAAGCGAGCCAAAAAATCACGTTTGTTGAACGGAAGTCGTCTTAAATATAAATATGAATTTTAATCTGTTTTCTAGTTTTTGTTGTTATAGTGGCATCATCTATGAAAATTTCTTGTGTCTAACTATCACAGTTCATGAAATGTAGCCTGGTGACAGACGCACAGACATACAGACGGACAGACAGACAGACAGACGGACAGCGGAACTTTCTAGTAATCCCTTCGGGTGCGGAGTACGGACCCTTAATTACTGACTAAATTTCGGTTAATAACCAGTTACTAACCGGTTTTTCCATACATTTAAAAACCGGTTAGCTCACCTTATCTGGGATAGATGCCAGACTTGTGAGTTCGAGCCTCCCCCGAGGTAATGAGTGTTACCACTTTTCCTTTCTTTTGAAATGTGTCTATAAATAAAGAAATAATATTAATGTAATTGTTTTTCAAGAATTGGCAGATTGTGTCTCTGATGGCAAAAACCTGGCACCCCCATTCTCTGAATTCAATAAAATGTTTGGACAATGCTAAGCCTGCCAAGTTTTACGCGAAGAATGGCATTTTCATACAATGTAATTAAATTACCAAGTGTACCAAATCAGTGCATAGTTACCGTGGGACGCACAATAAACAAAAAGTTACCCTCTCTTAGTTTCGTCGAGCTAAGAAAATACAAGAAAATAGTGGAAAAAAATCGCTAGATAACTGAATTTTGTAGCCTCTGTTTTATCTAGTACATTCCATATCAAAACTAAATATAACCTGCATACTATGCCAACAGCTGGCAACAATACGTATCGGGCTTAAAAAACAAATAGTATACCTTACTCATATTACTACTAAAACAGTATGCCACTGTTACAGTAAAAAATCCAGACATGTCATTTGATATCACTAAAAACATTACCACGCTGAAATTATATACGACACAACACTTAATAAATATGCAAATTAAACAATATAGTCAACTATGCACACACCACTATTAAAATTAAAAAATTAAAATAAAACACTCGCGCTGACGCAAACTTTTTAAACGTCCGAATCGAAGTCGAGACGAAAGCAACTGTATCGCGCGGGTTTATAATTTTGTCGCCTGTTATTAAATTTATCGGCAAAGATAAGCTAATAGCAGACGCGTGGACCGGTTGTGTTATCTTGCCTGTGAGCACGGGCGCTCTGAGAGGTCTTGTGTGATAACGACTAATGACATTAGTTACCGACTAATAGAGCGCTGTTTTAAATAATGAGGACAAAGGTGCAAAGGTTGTGAAGACGGCGCTGAAAAAGTTAAAATATATCTATATACAGAAACTTAAAAATTTTAAATTAGTAAAGTGGAAAACGAACACTTGAACTCATGCTTAAGATATATAAGACGTATGTTATAGTCCATATTTTGTCAAATATGTTGAGATGCTTGTGAAAGTGCAACGTAGTTTCACTAAGATACCTAAACAACAACAAAAAAATGTTCTATGAAGAAAGTGGTGAAGCTTAATAACGGCAAAAGATCGCCAAGAGCGTGGAGACCTGATCGAAGCATTCAAAATTCTGACGGGACACCATGACAAGGATCAGTTTCAAGGCATTTTCAAGCGTAATAGTAACACCCGTCTGTGAGGCCAATTTGTCAAGCAAGTTGTCCAAAAACAACCCTCGCAAACATTTTCTCAGCAACAGTTATACATATAATAAAGACTTTGGTTCCTAAAATAAATAACGAACACGGTGTTTATTTAGGAGAGAAAAACAAAATTGTCTGCACGCATGACATGACAGTGGAGCAGACGCAGCTTGTGCGTTAGATGGATTTGTTAATGACATTTGAAATACATATGTCAAATTTAAAAACATTATAAAGGGTGTAACGAAAATGCTGACAAAGTATGTGAATTTAAAAGTACGTTTAAGTTTAAGAACGTAATCAGTATCGTGGACTGAATGGGACAATATAATTTCTTACGCGATTTTTTTATTCGCGATTGTTATATATTGACATGTGGGTAGATTATGAAGATCTGCGGGTACCCTCAGTTCGGTTCCACCAACTAGCCAGCACACGTACGTAACATTCTGGCGACGGGATTTAATTCGGAAATAAGCTAAAAGTGCTTTAAACATAGTGTTTGAATGTTTAAAAGTGTTGTTTAGTGTCGTGCTATAAAATGGCGGTGAAATTTAGTGAGTTTCATATGGACAAGGACAATTGGAAAAACTACGTGGATAGGTTTGACTACTGTTTGCGCGCAAACAAAATTGAAACGGACGAGTTAAAAAAAGCTAATTTCTTTGCGGTTTGTGGTAGGGATTTATATGATCTGCTTGAATCGTTGATTTCACCAAAAAAGATTGGAGACATAACCTATGGGGCAGTGAAGGTCACGTTGGACGAACATTTCAATCCTAAACAAAACGAAATAGTTCAATCGTATAAGTTTCATATGAGATGTCAATCGAGTAGTGAAAATATTAAAGAGTACGTGGCTAGTTTGCGTAAATTGGCTATAGAGTGCAATTTTGCCGATTTGGATCGCACATTGCGCGACCGGCTAGTGTGTGGCATTCGCGATAAAGATATTCAAAAGCAGTTGTTGCTACAGACGACGCTGTCTTTTGATCAGGCAGTAAAAGTTGCGTTGACGGCTGAGACGGCGGACGCCGGGGTGATAGTCATGGCGGCGCCAGCGACCTCTGGTGTGGCGCCAACGGCAACTAGTACAGGTGGTGACGAGCCAATGGACGTTAATAAAATTAAAGCGAAAACGTTGGAACCGGGCAAGGATTGTTGGCGGTGTGGCAAAAAACATGGGAGTTTCTGTAGGTTCAGATACAGTAGATGTTATGTATGCAAGAAAATGGGCCATATCGCCGAGGTATGTTCGGATGCACGAGACAAAAGTAAATCAAAGGAAGGGAGTAGATTTAATGGGTTGTATGAGGATGACTTTTGTAATTACGTGTCGAGGCTGCCAAACAAAGTACCTCCCTTTTATGTGAAAGTGGAAATGAATGGTCAACTAGTGGATTTGGAAGTTGACTCTGGAACGGCGTATACGATGTTGAGAGAAAGTACAGCGAGGAAAATTTGGGGTGGAAATTTGCCTGAGTTGGATAATTCAAGAGTTAGGTTGACAACCTGGACGGAGAATCAGGTGCAGTTACTGGGAGAAACCACAGTGGATGTAAGTTTTAAGAATATACAAAAGAAATTAAATGTTCTTATTGCAAAAGGCAATGGACCTGATTTGTTGGGCCGTGATTGGTTTCCTGAGTTTGGTATTGATATTCAAGGCATTTACAACATGAAAATAGAAGATCGGGGGATAGACAACTTGCTGGAAAAGTATAAAGAAGTTTTTCAGCCTGGATTAGGAAAGTACACGGGGCCGGTAGTGACAATACCTTTGAAAGATGAAGCAAAACCAAAGTTTTTGAAATGTAGACCTGTTGCTTTTGCTATTAAGGAAAGAGTTTTACAAGAAATAGACAGGTTGGTGGCAGAAGATGTTTTAGAGCCTGTCAGTCATTCGGAGTTTGCCAGTCCAATTGTACCTATCATTAAGAAAAATGGAAAAGTCAGGCTTTGTGGGGATTACAGGGCTACTGTGAATATGGCTACGGAAACTGATACTTACCCCTTGCCAACTTTAAATGAGGCCTTTGCGGCTTTGCAAGGTGGGGTCTTATTTAGTAAAATAGATTTAGAGCAAGCATACACCCAGGTGGTAGTGGATGAGCCTACATCAAGATTGTTGACATTGAATACTCCTAAGGGATTATTTAGATGTAAGCGGCTAGCCTTCGGGGTTAAGGCCTGTCCTGGAATTTTTCAACGTATGATGAGTAACTTGTTAGCAGGGGTGCCAGGTACAGCGGTATTGCTAGATGATATTGTAGTCACGGGATGCAATATACAGGAACATAGTGGCAGACTGGAACGCATACTAAAGATTTTAAAAGAAGCTGGTTTGAGAGTCAATAAGGAAAAGTGCAAGTTTGGGCAGGCAAGTGTTGAGTTTCTGGGACATACTATTGATGCTAGCGGCCTACACCCTTGTGGAGACAAGGTCAAGGCTATAAGGGAGACACCGGCACCAAAAAATGTAAGGGAGCTGCAAGCTTTTCTGGGATTATTAAATTTTTATGACAGATTCCTTGAACAAAAAGCAACAGTGGCAGAACCACTGTATAAGTTGTTGCTAAAAGGAGCTAAATGGGTGTGGTCACCAGATTGTCAAGAAGCTTTTGGTCTTTTAAAAAGAATGTTGACTACAGGTAACACATTAGTCCACTATGATCTAAAGAGGCCAGTGTTTATTACATGCGATGCTTCGCAGTATGGGCTTGGTGCAGTGCTGGAACACAAAATGGAAGATGGTTCATTGAGACCGATCATGTTTGCTTCTAGAACAATGAGCGCTCATGAACGAAATTATTCGCAGATTGATAAAGAAGCGGCTGCGATAATTTTTGCAGTTCAGAAATTTTACTCATATATCTTTGGCCGTAAGATAGTGATTCAGACAGACCATAAACCACTTTTAGGAATATTTGATCCTAAAAAGCCAATACCTAATGTTATATCACCCAGGATGTTAAGATGGGCTTTGTTGTTAAATTCATATGATTATGAATTAAGGTATGTAGAAGGAAAGAAAATTGGGAATGCGGATGCACTAAGTAGATGGCCGGGTCCTGAAAATGGAAAGAAAGAAAAATTGCAAGAAATAAATGTGTTGTTGCTTAATGAAACACCAGTGGAGCTACAAATGACAGCCAAGGATGTGGCCAAATTGAGTAAAACAGATGCTGTATTGGGAAAAGTTATGTTTTGGATTAGAAATGGTTGGCCCAGTAAAGTAGATGAAAAGTATAGAGATTACTTTGTAAAACGGGATGAATTAACAGAATACAATGACTGTATATTGTGGGGAGGTAGAGTAATCGTGCCTCAGAAGCTACGGGATGGTGTACTTAGAGAGCTACATAATAATCATGATGGTATAGTGATCACCAAGGCAATTGCAAGGAGCTATTTTTGGTGGCCAGGACTGGACAGAGAAATAGAGAACATGGTACAGAACTGTCAGATTTGTAGGGAAGTCAGGAATATGCCAGCAAAAGTGACTCACAGATGGATAACGCCACCAAAGGCTTGGTCTAGGCTCCATGTTGATTTTGCAGGTCCATTTATGGGCAAAGTTTTTTTAGTGCTAATTGATTCATATTCCAAATGGCCTGAGGTTAAAATTGTGAACGAGCAGAGTTCTAGCATGGTTATAAGCAAATTAGAAGAGATATTTACTGAACAAGGGCTGCCAGACACCATAGTGAGCGACAATGGGAAAGCTTTTGTTTCCGAAGAGATATGCCAGTATTTCAGACAGAATGGTATAAGACACATATTGGTACCTCCATATCATCCTGCATCTAATGGACAGGCAGAAAGGACTGTCCAGACGATTAAATTGAAATTGAAGAAGATGACACACCTTCCATGGTCAACAAGACTGCAGAAGATATTGTATGGGTTGCGGACAAGCCCCAGTTCAGTCACTGGTAAAACGCCTGCAGAACTTCTTAACAATCGGCGCTTCAGAACCAAATTGGATAGGCTCCACCCCCTGTCCATTCAAGAAAAAGAAACAGAAGATATCCAGGAAAATGAAACAAAGCGGGTTAGAGAATTTAAAGTTGGTGAAACAGTTTGTTTTAGAAATTATAGTAGTGGACCTAGATGGTTAGAAGGAACTATAATCAAAAGGATTGGAGTACTGAGATATAAAATTAAGCAAGGCAATAAATTATTCATAAGACATGTGAACCAGATGCTAGGGTTTGCCAGAAGTGAAAAAGAAGAAGAAATGTATGCTGAAATTAAGGGAAGTCCTTCAAGTGGAAACAGGGAAGTTATGCCTAAACCAATTCAACAAGAGGAAGAGGAGAGAGAAGATGAGGCTTTTGGCACAATAAGAATTCCTCCACCAAGTGAGTGGGCAGAAATGATTGGTGTTAAAGGCCCAGAAGAGTGTGTGTTACAGGACGCCATTGACACAATGACACAACCAAACAGTAATAAGCAACCCCGATCAAGTGAAAGCTCACCGTCACATACACCATCCTTGAAGAAGTTAGCCCTCCAAGAATTGTCTAGTACAGACATAGAGTCTGATAGAGACGACGAAGATGATAGTGCAGATAGCCAATAGTTACTAAGTATTAATAAAAGACTATGAAAGCATGTGTAGGATATAAGTGAACATTTATTTAAGTGTGTGAACTATTTTGTGTTAACTGACTTTTAATATTGTGTGTAAAACAAAGTGTAGTGTCACCTATCCAGAGGGAAAGGCATGTTATATATTGACATGTGGGTAGATTATGAAGATCTGCGGGTACCCTCAGTTCGGTTCCACCAACTAGCCAGCACACGTACGTAACAGTATGTGGAGGGTTGGCCTAATACTTTGAGTTTTAAACCAGACTTGTTATCGAAACGTTCGCTCAAAAGACTACATAATGGCCACGACCACTCTGTAAAAAGGGTAACGAAGCAAAAGAAAAAAAAAGTAATATCTCTTACTCTCTCTCACTCACACACATAAAGAAGTCCTCATACTGATTACAGTCTCCTTTCGAAAAAAAACGAACATAATTGTTTTTAAACCGTCCCTTCTATAAATTGTCCATCTAAAGCCTAATTTGTCCAAATTGAAGGCACAAGCAACTTACTAAATTCGATCCTAATTGATTCCACTAATTTCACGATCACGCGCTCCACGCATGCGTAACAACAAACTGTCACTAGACCTTGTCGTAGCTCCATAAGGTTCAAAATCGGGGAGAATTTCTTTATGTTTTTAAGTCGCATCTGCGCAAACTCTTTGGACAACTTTCCTGATTGGCGAAGTTGTATCAACAATGCTCAGCGTAAAACGAAACGTGCAGATACCGTGACGTCAGCAATCGTAGAAACTGTTTACAATGAAATATCGACTCTGTTTCTAAGTATGTAAGGCTCAAAATTTTGGTGTACCGACGCGAACACTGGCAATTCACCATTTGTATTCCTTATTGCAACTACATAAGGTATCGTTGGTCAGTTAAGGGCTTTGACTTTTTAATCCACCAGACTGGCAACGTCTAGTTTCTATACAAAAACATACCATTTTTGTCAAATGTACAGCTATTGCTATTCGTACGTAGGGTACAAATAGCTATGTCACATAAACGTCAGTCGATACAATGAGTATGATACTATGTCATACCCATTCGGCAGACGACAGTCCTATCGGCTCGGCCTATGAACTGCTACTCCGTCTGGATTAAAACTCGAAGGTTAAAGTGAGTAATATGTTTGTAGAAATATCATATCGTCATAACATTGGCTAATCTTATGAAAGCCATATGTAAAAACCGGCCGAGTGCAAGTAGGACTCGCCCACCTAAGGTTCTGCACAAAGGATGCTCCCCCAATTTATGGTCTTAGATACTTAAGAATACTGGAGACACGGAATCATCAATCATCTCAATGTGCGACAATTACCTATACGGGTTTCGGATTTTTCCCTGTACCTGCTTGTCGTGATTCTAGGTCAACATACATTTGCAATGGGAATCAAAATGTATAGGGTACTTCTATACATTTTGATTCCCATTGCAAATGTATGGGAAAATTGGGAAATGCGACATAAATGGCCATTCATTTTTTCACAGCTGCAATGGACCACAGTAGATCTGTCTGTGTATGTGGTATTAATTTCAACTTGTTACCTTTACGCGTTCCCGAGATAAAGTCTCTTGACTTGACAGACAGGCGGACGGACGGACGGACGGACAACAAAGTGATCCTATAAGGATTCCGTTTTTTCCTTTCGAGGTACGGAACCCTAAAATAACTGATTATTGTTGGCAGGGATCGGATACCGGTATTTTCTGAATAAAAGATTGAGTCCTACGAGTACAGTCGGTGCCCTCACATGAGTATCCACCCGCGCTACGCGCTTGCATACGTGGGGTGGATACTTATGTGAGGGCACCGACTGTACATAATAAGCGAAAAATAATCTAATTAATTGGGCTATTTCGAGATTTAAAAATCCGGTTCCAATACCTGATTGTTGGACCTTAACCCGTTGTAATTAAATCCAAAGGTCACGGGTTAAAATCCCGGCTCGTACCAATGAGTTTCTTTTCTCGGAACTTATGTAAGAGGTTTTATTCAATATAATATTAGAAAAAACACAGAAATATATGAAAAAAGTAAAAAACTAACTACTTAATTGAGGTCACCGAGATCCGAACCTTGCGGAAGGGTTCCATGTAAGAGGTTACAAGAGGTATCATTTGATGGTTACCAATCGCTTTTCGGTAAAGGAAATCGAGAGGAAACCAGACTAAACCCAATAAGGTCTAGTTTACCCTTTGGGTTGGAAGGTCAGATGGTAGACGGTAGTACGGTAGTCGCTTTCGTAAAACTAGCGCCTACGCCAAATCTAGGGATTAGTTGCCAAAGCGGACCCTAGGCGCCTTGAGCCGTGGTGTAAGCTTGGAAAACGCTATTTAGGAAAAATAAGTGTAAAAAATGTCTGAGATTTGATCGTTTTGATTCCATTTAAGGCGTGTTTTTAGGTAGTATTGTAATAAACATGTTGATAATTGTTTTGTTTACGATGTGTGGATGCCGTGTTTACAACAGTAATCCTGCAGTTGAGACTTTAATTACGATTTTAAGCTAACATGGTAATTTGCATTATAACTAATATTTGAAACGGGATAATTACCATGTATGTTTGTTTTATTGAGCACCCGATATTTCGACACTGTTGCAAGTGTCATGTTCACGGAGTAAACTGATGAGCTGCGAGTTTTTTGTTGTACACAAAATAAGCGATCCCGTAAGAGGGTAGATCGCTATGGCGTGTGGGTAGATTACAACTATAAACTCGTCTCTTAAGAAATCGACGATAAAAATCACACTCGAGTTGTGAGTTGTGAGTCTATTCCAGCAATTGTCCCTTTCAAACATACTTGTCTAGATAGAGATGTGTCCTGTTTGACACATCAGACACATACCTAGTGCACGGGGCTTAAAGAATCTTCCCGGGTAATGTTACTCCAGGTAATTGGAGTACAATTCGCAAGTCCGGCTGGTAATGACTTTAATAACATCCTGCCACGTTACGAAGGGCTGCCAGGACGCCCCTGTAAAATTAAAATAACCTAATATGCTAATTAATCATTTTGTATTCGGTCACTTTCATTGACCGAGTGAGCGAACGAAGCGTCTCCGTTTCAACTTAGGCCAAAATACTTTCGTGTGTCTGTCCATTTGTTCTCCTCTACAGGTCCCAATTATCAACCAATTATTGTGAAATTTTGTAAACCAGTTTGTTAATTACCTAAAACTTTTTTGTCGATTCAGTTTTTGGAAACTTGGCAAAATGGCAAAATTTGTACAAAGGTCCTAAGCGCCATAGAACACTATAGAAATCCACCCCAGTCTTTTTAAATAATAACTTATCGTATCATAAACACACTGATACGAAAAACACAAGATATTAACAGCGGGCCATCAAGTACGGATACTATAAGACCAGCAACTAATACGAGCCTGTGATTCGACCGCTATTATGCATTTAAAAACACATGTTAGTACCGACTGTCTCTAAAAAAAGTAGGTACAGTCAACCACTTATAACCCTTGCTGTAAAGCATTAAGATTTCTAACAATCTGGTTTATAGTGTTACTATGACATAGTTCCACTTCCACTGTTGCCTAGGGTTCTCATTGGTTGACTGTACACTTCTCTTAACATTCTTAATAAGTAGGCGCTCATGAAGTGTAGTCACACATACTTTTGTTTCCTTCGTCTGTTCCATAATTGGGGCGATTCACTGAATACTCTTACATTCTACTTGACATTCATTTTGTCGTATGACGTATCCCAACATTTCATGGCGACCTTGCCACTTATTTAACCTTTGCAAAGTAAAAAAGTGCCACCAGCAACAAATAAACTCATACTTGATATGAAGTCCTGGCGTGTGGGGCTCAAAATGCACTTACTTGCTATCAAGTCAATGTGTGAAGTAAATCAACTTACCCATAATTTTCTTCGGCGGCACCTTCCTCTGCTCCTTCTCGTCCCCCTCCTCCCGCCGCATCATCTTCCCCCCCTCCACCTGCTGCCACTTCCTCTTCCTCCCTTCCCTCTCCTCCAAATACATCCCTATCTCCTCCCCCTGCCCGACCAGCCTCACAGAGCTCTCCCAAGTAAACGGGTCTTTCCTTCCGTATTCCAAATAGTCCTTTTCCATATATATAGATGATTCCATCACTGGGCCATCACTTACACTAAAAAGTCACTTGATGATGATGAGATGATGATGATGGGGTAATGATACAGTTTTTAGAAGAGGACGAAGAAGGAGTTGTACAGCTTTTTGATGCCTGTCGTTTCTCGTTGACGGTGAGACTGGAGTAGCTCGTTCTCTATCTTCAATAGCATGTTGGTGTTAGAGCGGCAGAGGTGATACTGTATGTGGGGGTGTAGGGGGGAAGACTTGGTGGTGAAGCGGTTGCCGGTCAGATAGGTTGGCTGGCAGGTTTGGGGGGCCATGAGGCTTCGTATGCTGGCTTCGCGGGGCTCCGGTGCGTTCCTACGGCTCCTGAAAATAATAAACATAGTTATAACAGTTACACGGAACTCTCCTCGCGATATCTAATCGTAGGCAACCCTAGCGTTGTGTGGGTGTATGGGTGGTTGAGCGTCAATTGTTTTTTGCGTGGTGTTCGCGCTTTTTCTAGAGAGTTAAATATTTGGTCTAAAGAACTTTTATATAATTAAATCTGTGGTTGTAATTTGTAATTCGTTTGTTAAGGGTAGATAGGAATGTAGCTGGTGATAGGGAGGGATGGCGCGAGCTTGTGAAGTCCGTCTGCTACTCTGGGGTGACATAGGAGAGTACCAAGAAGGATAATTTGTAATAAATCGAATTGAAAATATTAAAAACACGACTGCCGTATACACGATCCAAAATCAACCTTTTGTTTTCTTATATGCACGCATTGAGCTCTAATGATTTTCTTAGACCTAATTGCACCGCATCAAAATCCGTTGCGTAGTTTTAAAGATTTAAGCATACATAGTACATACATACATACATACAAACAGACTGCGGGAAGCGACTTTGTTTTATACTATGCAGTCATGATAAATAAACTATCAGTAGTACCTACATGAAATGTATATTACTTGAATAATATTAAATTGTCTATTAAGTTCACTTTGCTAATAAGCTCTATTTTTTACCGAGCTATTAAAAAAAGTTAGTGACCCGAAACTTTTGCTCATAAAAACCTAATTTAGAACAATCACTCACGCACAAGCTATTGGCTTGCAGTCAATATCACAATACTGATTGAATACACCTGATGCCTGTGTGCTTGACATATGATACGTTTGTATCATCAGATATTAAGAAATAGGGCAATATCGTCATAGAATAAACAACTTGATCATCTTGGCAGACGCGACAATGGTATGAAATTCGTAGAACAAGCAAGTTCCCTCACTTTTGCCTAATATTACATCAGCGATGAATTCTAAATAATTCAGTCTCGTCCCGATCAAAATTACGTAAAGAAACCAACTTTTTTTTGTACAATAGAGAACTTTTTGCCTACATTTTTGTACCTGAGGGGGTAACTGGAAGAGGCGGTTTTAGTATAACAGAACAGGGATGAAAACAATTGCTATAGATTGGGAACTTGCAAATTTTCTTTTTTTTTAAATTACCTAGTACAAAATTTATGAAATAATGCCAATGCGGTTCGTCTGCAAAATATTGGGAACCGCTGGTTTTAGTGGCATGATACCAAATCTTTATGAATTATGATTTTGTATTAGTTGCGAGTTTTTTCTAGGTCCATGAAATAAAAAAACATAACATTTAATTATAAATAATTAGAAAAAATACTGTTCGGATCAACACCAATGGTGCCACTAGGGCTGGCTCGCTCCTCAGGCAAAGGATTGGCATTGCCATTCAACAAAATTATTTTTATTTAATTTATAAATGTAAGCATATGGGAACTGATTGCCTGAAATAAATACTTTTTATTTATTTATTTATTGGCACCATACCGCTCAGATCAGATTTGAGGGCCCTAGGTTAGGCTCTTCGTCTTCTAATTTACTTTTTTTTGTGAAGGTATATTGTTGTATTTCAATTTCATTAAATAAGTGGGTGAATCAACTATTTCTTGTTATTCTGTCCCGTCAGCTAGGGGACAAATGCAGCGCAGTTTGCTTTTACACAATTTTTTTCCATCTACCAAGTATTGAGATACTTGGTAGATGGAAAAAAATTGTGAATATTAATGCCATAAAACCGTAATTTTAAAAGTGACCCAGGTGACCGTAACCTTTGCAAATGGTGACAAGAAATTGTTGATTAACCCAAGTAATAAAGAATAATTATAAAACCATCGAATAAATAGGAAATATAAGAAGCTCACGGGTATTTTACCCGTTTTAATACTTAGGTATCTTGCGTCTCCTCTACAATTTTTGTATTACCTACTCTATGTACAATTCAATAACATTTCCATATTTCAGTTGGCATAGAACTAAATGTGGGTGAAACGATTAGTCATCTTTAAATGATTGTGTAAAAAGAGATTGGTTTTGAGTGGTTATAACTAATTATATTTAGTATAAAATTGAGTGTCTTACTCCACGTATGTATATGTCGCCATCAGATATATCAGAGCGGACAAGGTCAAAAATATCTAAACACGAGAATGCTTGGAGGAATGTGGGTCAAAGAACCCATCATCACGGAAGGCTACTGCGGACTTCGGGGCAACCTTTGGTGCCGCGGCGGATGCACAGAGGGAGGCGTTATTTGATATCCGTTTCGTAGACACTGGCGCTCCCTCTTATATCTCACGCCCGGTAGTCATACTTAAATCCGCCGAAGAGGAAAAAAAATATTTATCTGAACGCATGTGAAAAACGGTATGCGACATTTACTCCCCTTGTACCTAACATCCGTTGATGGAATCTTCGCACCACAAATGTCTGCTTTCGTGAAACATCTTGGTGAAGCCATCGCCGAATGATGGGCTAGATCCCACAGTCTGGTAATGGGCTTAGATCGAAAATTATAATATCCGTAATCCGTGCTACAAGCATTTGTATCCCGGGAACACGACACGTCCTATATTGATCGGTTGGTCGCAAAGATACGCCTCGTTACATATTCCAAAAGAAAAAATCTCCAAAGGCATAATTTTCCATGTTAGCCGCGAAAATCTTATCAAAATTGGCCGTAATTTTTAACGAGTTTTTTTCTTGTGAAATTGTGTTTCGTACGAAACTGCTATCCCTCATAAAAAAAAACTTCTAACCCCATTGTGTTTGGTTTTCATAGAATTGCCTAGATAAGTGTATAGGTTGACGGTGGTAAGGAAAGTACAGTAAGCGATAAAAGTTTGTATCAAAAATAATATTATTTTATAAAAAAAATAATTATTAGAAATTACGTCTGCCGGGTAATTTTAAATGTGTAATTTAAGAATATTTGTTGTCTGACTACTTAAATTGAGATTACTTAAATTGTCATTAGCTAATGATATAACTAATAATAATAAACTAAAACCGGCAAAATACAAGTCGGACTGGCGTCTTGAGCGCAAATTATCGACGTAATGCTGTATGAATAAATGTAATTGTTTTAAGGTTAATTTCTAAATAAATCTTCATGGCAATAGGGCCTTATCGGTGACCGACAAAGTACCTTTTACTGAAAACAAGCACCATTATGCTTGTAACAAATATTACTTTTCAGGATTCGTAGATTTAGCTACGAACGAAATATAACTGTAAATAGTAAATAGAATAGAGGATGAAATACAGGTTTTCCCGAAGGACTACAGTCTGGGGTTCTTCCAAGAAGAAGTGTACTAGTTTTAATGGGTCAGCAACGCGCATGTGACATGCTAAGCATAACTTGTCAAAGGGCGGGACTCTTTATACATTAAGTACGACTTGATGTATGGACTCGCGCCTCTCGCGCGAAGTTATGCTAGAGCGCCTGGAGTTGCAGGCGTCAATAGGCTATGGTGACTGCTTTATTTGCCACCGATGTGATATAAAAATATTACAAAAATAGGGTAGCTTTATCCACACAGGGTAGAAAATTGGAAATATGAACAAATCAATCAATATGACTTTCAAAAATACCATAAGCTTTGTAAATTCATACATGCATTTTTAATCTGCAGCTGACTCTACTTAATTAAATATAAAACATTAAGTTCTTTAATTTTCGCCTCAAAATTTACCTAATAACTTTTTAATTCAACAATAGGACGTAGGTAAGTGTAGCAAAAAGTTTGCTAGTGTGATTTTATAAAGTGTGGATAGGTAAGTACGATACCCGTATTTATGAGAGGTCCAAGACTCAAATAATCTTTGTTAATATAAATTTGAGAAGTGATTAGCAGGTGTAGAAATGTGGCTTAGTTGTCAATATTGACTAAATATGTTGTAACTGAATTGGTATTAAAAAGAGGAATCATGATGATCGCTTTTCACATACCGTTTTGCAAAAAGAGAAAATTCTCCTTTTACTAAATCCCTTATGAGGTCAAAGAAGGATATTATTATAATCCTTTTCAACACATTCTCACCTTATATGAGTCCAAGCGCACAGTGTAACACTTTTAAAAAGTCCAAATGTTCTCACAAATCAGTATAATTTAGCCATATTGGCGAACAACCACGTGAGAGTCATGATCCACCCGTCGCCGTCTTTGAAATACATCATCAATCCACCATTTCGTAAATTAGAAAATTATCCTGAACGCAACCCAACTGATTCGCCAATGAACGCGTCCGTTGGCAGCGCGGGAAAATTCAAATTTCGAACACGAGCGGCCGCCGTGTACGACAGAGTACGACAAAACCGGGCTCTATTGCTAAATTGCTGTAGAAGTTTAAATGAATAAGTACGGAATATTGTCGTTAATTCGTCGGCCAATGGCGTACGCGAATGGAGATGTGTGGATGTCGGGAATTGGGACCACTTGGCTGGCAGGGTCAGGCAATCATCGGGTCAAGATGGTGGCGTGGGGTACCGTGGGGGACGCGGTGGTTCCGCCAGCTTTATTCGCAGGGCGAAATTATTGTAAGGTCGGCGGCATAAATATATATGCATCTGTATACAATTTAGAGTTTTGACCCTTCTTGCTCTGTAATAAGTTCCAAAGTGTATAGATATTTATAGACGTGCGTCAATAATTGAAATCGCCCCCGACAATTTGTTTGCTGACTTCAAATGTCCAATGAAAACCAGAAAAATAGCTAATTTTATATTTGTACCTTTAAGAAAATATTCATTGCTCCAGGCACTTCCAGAAGTTCTGATCACCTTTTAAATATAATTTATACCTCTTTATAAAATATCTCTTTTCTATATAAATTCTTTATTGAAAAACCAAATTGGCACAAAACCGGCACATCCACGCCGTCCTGATTGACAGGACGCACTGTGGTACGAAAATCCACTCTCCATAGAAATAGGGACTTGATTTTCTAAGTGCATGTTTTTTTAATCGGAAACCAATCTGTGCCTAATTTTTAGGTATAAAACTGAATATGAGCCAATTTGGCTAAAAAACCGAAGAGTTATAATTTTTTAACTAAAATTTAGTATGGAGCTTATATGTAAAAACGGAACATCTCAGAAATTGCATAATTTCCCGTTATATCCTCCCGCATGAATTCAGTAGCAATTATTTATGATTTTTTTGTGTACTCGAAAGTTCTCGGTTGGTTGCACTTTTTTTTCAAAAAATCAAAAAGTATTTTTTTTAATCAAGTTATTGGAACTAGGGATTAAGTTAATAAGTAAGGCTTAGATATAGAAAAATATTGATTTTCCGTTAAATACTATAACCGTATCATCTGCGTAGGAAAACATGTGACCATTTTCTACGATCATGTTGGTGAGATCATTAATATAAATAAGAAAAAGTGTTGGCCCCAGTATACTACCTTGAGGAACCCCATAAGATATATCAGCTTCCTGGCTCACATAATCTCCAATCTTTACTCGCTGGTCCCGATTATAAAGGTAGTCACTTAGTAGCAATTACTATGGGGGTAGGCTCATCGAAAAGCGTTTACCATATGTACATAACGCCTGCCTTAACTATGGCTATTAGAACACAGAATAACAAAAATATTTTCAAAGGAGCCTTGTTCAAATATTACTTCGATAGTATCTAGATACTCTATGTATCTACCTATATTCAATTGACCAATATTCAGCTGCCTAATATCTATCCACATTTTGCAACAATATTTAAATCTGTATTTTTCCCATTAAGCTATGGGTACTTAAGTATCCACATTTTGCAACAATATTTAAATCTGTATTTTTTAATTATTTTATTACCACTAGTTTACCAAACGCATTAACCACAGTCACTGTGTAAACAGTTTTGTGGGACGTTGTATTTTATTTTTAAGTTATTATCAGTTGTTCTTATTCAATAAAAAAAAAGACAAGCAGTAAGAGATTTCTTACAATTATAACGTCACTATGGCATAGTCCTACAGGGTTAAGTTAAGGGGTTCCAATTGGTTGACTGTACATGCCACATGATCAAGCATCATAATCTGTTAGGATGTGGTTTGATCATGCCCATTCTAAGAACATTTTGATTCACCCTCGCAGTACCTACTAAGGTAGCTACACTGGTACAGTTACACACCCACAATTTTATTCCAAGATGGCGGTGATTTTTTGCAGTCCACTAATGACCACTGCCACGGATTAATTGAAATTTATTGGAGACAATTAAACTTTGCGTCGGGGAGATTGCGATCTGCCACGTGTTGGGATACATTCGAAAACTAGTGATGGATTTGATGTTTGTTTGATCCTAAATCTTGCATTAAGAGGCCACAGGACAGGGTCACTTCTCCATACAAATGTTATCAAAAAACTTACTCGACTGTTTCCTCCATGGTTTCTGAAGTTAGAACAATGATTTTTTCAAAACAGTGTAATATTGTTATTATCTGTGTCGGCCTGTTTTGCTTTTATTGATATTTTTACAAAAAATAATATATAAAAAACAAAAATATCAAAAAAGGCAACACAGTCCGACACAGATAGAGATAAAATAACACTGGTATGAAAAAATCATGGCTTGAAAAACCAAGGTGGAAACTGTCACTTAAGGCTGTGTTAACTTAACTTAAGGCTCAGTTTCATTTTACAAATAAATGAAACCCGTTCTTTTTTTGCAAAATAAATAAGTTTTTTGGGAAAAAAATCTTTTTTGATACAAGCTTTTATCGCGGACTTTACTTTGGCACCATAACATCGTATTGTCATCCAACCTACATAAGAATGTGAAGTTTCAGTTTATTCTAATAATGGGAAGTTAGTCAAATTCAACTTGCAATATTTGACCCTAAGAAACAAACACACATGAAAATGAAAAATGTTTATTTGCGTTCACAAAAATCATCTTAAAATTAGTGATTGGCTCCTCCTTTTAAGTTTTAATATAGCCTGTGCCAGGAAATGCCGCTCTTCCTTAGCTAACGTATTCTTAACAAAATTGTGCTAATTATAGAAATATGTTTTTTTTATTAAAGGTACAATAATTAATAACATTTAAAAAGCGAATTACAATACATGCAAAAGGTATGAACAAAATCAAGATCAATAATAAAATCCCGTTTGTGTGTGTGTGTGTGTGTATGTTCGTACGTATGAATAAGTAAAAGTATATTTTATATTTACAGTTTTAGTAATTCTTCAGTTTCCTCGTATGATACACATACATTGCAAGTTTAATAAAAGCTTGTATAAAATGTAGGTATTTATTTTTGGTTTCCATTATTTTTCATTATAATGTTTAATGGTAAATCATCGATGGTTCTTAGTTAGCCTTCAACTAACTAGATGGCGCAGAAAGCGATGTTCGCCGAAAATAATATTTATTTTTAATTACAATTTTGTTAAACTCACCATTAACAGAAAACTGAGCCGCGTAAAATACAGATCTTGTCAGATCTCAGTTCCAGTTCTAATTTTCAGTTGAAGGCAATGCAGATTCTCCATCAAAAAGTTTAGATGGTGCTAAAGTATATTTGAAGCTGGGGCTGCTTCGTCTGAAAAAAAAGAAAATGGCATGTGTTTAGTTTAGATCTATTTGTTATTGTTATTTTACGGAAGGAACAGGTTAATGTCTAAAATATTGAAGCGATTATCCAACAAAAATACAAGTGTACTACGTGTCAATTCCATGGGCGGTTTTATTTAAAATAGTCCCTTCAGTTTTATATTTATTTGGAAGTTTTTATGTGATTTCTACTAAGAAACGCAAGCTCTTTCGATCCTGGTAGGAGAAAAACAGTGTCCCAAACTTTCCATATATTTTTCAACCACCATACAAAATGTATGAAAAAAAATCTGGAATGACTTTTTTTCTCCTAGCAGCTCTGAACGTTTACTTTACTTGAATGAAGTAAGAAATCTCAGAATTTATAAAATACTGGTGATCCGTTTAGGAGCACTCCATGAAAACGGTAAGTTTTTAATGTAGTTTTTTATTTTAAAAATCATTGTGTATGCTTTATGCATTATGTATGTTTATCTGTAGCTGAATGTATTAACGACATTATGAGTACAGCCAACAACACACCTGTGTATACAGCCAAAGTGCCAAAAATATGTATACTGAACTTTATTGCCAGAGAATGAAGGTCGTGTATACATATTTTTGGCACTTTGGCTGTATACACAGGTGTGTTGTTGACTGTACAAGTCGCTTACGACATATATAAAATACATAAAAATATATAATATTTATTTTAATAAAAATAAGATATACCTACAATTTTTTAAAAACGAAAGCGGCTTTGAATTAACAAATTATGGAATAATTGTTCGGAAATAAAGTTTTTTTTTAACATAATAGTAACAAAACAATTGCCTGTCTCATTCTTTCGCGTTCGAGCGAGTAAGTTTGCTGTTTGACAGATGTTTGTTTACGAAAATAAGGACATATTTGACAACAGTAGAACAGGTGTTGCCACTGAGGTTTGAGTTTGGTTTGGTTCCACTTTATAACTACCTTTAATTGTCAAACTGTACGATTTTTCGTTTTTAGGGTCCCGAACCTCAAAAGGAAAAAACGGAACCCTTATAGGATCACTTTGTTGTCCGTCCGTCCATCCGTCTGTCTGTCAAGACCCTTTATCTCGGGAACGCGTAAAGGTAGCAAGTTGAAATTAAAATACCACATACAGGTCTGCGGTCCCTTGAAGCTGGTAAAAAAACCAAACCTCTACGTCAACGCAATCAAAATATACGGCCGTTTATCATCGTTTATGTCGCTTTTCCTATACATTTGCAATGGGAATCAAAACCTACTTCCCGTTGACCTAGAATCATGAAATTTGGCAAAAAGCAAGAGCTTGTAGCACAAGTACAGAAGAAAATCCGAAAACCATATAATTACCGCACACTGAGAGTTCCGTGTCACCAGTATTTTTAAGTATGTACCTTTGTGCGGAACCCTCGGTGGGCGAGTCCAACTCGCACTTGGTCGGTTTTTTAAGTTTAATTTCTTCGACGCCATTACTCAATCAAATTATAGTTGCCCTATAATACCCAAGTCCTTCCTTCATTCTTATTCATACGGAAACAGTTACAGTTACATAAAGACTGCTGCCATAAAAACGTGTCGTTTAAATTGCAAGCAGTTCGAACCGCTTCACATCTATGCTCGTTCAGGAGATTGCGACATATTCCACTGACGTCTACATAAAAAAAATTGTTTTGCCTGCTGTTTAGAAAAAGAATTGGGGAGTTTTTGGATTGAATAAACGAACAAAAAATTATGTTTTCATGCAATTGCTAAATATCAGATAAGAAGGTTAATATACAACTAGACACTGTATTCATTGAGTATTTTTGTCCATAATATTTCCTTTTACTGCAATGGGAGCTAGCGTATTGTCCCTCACCAGGCGGTACCACACATGCGTGAGTCCTGTGTCAGTATGAGAGAATTGTCAAAGTGATATTTGAAATGTTCCTGCAAGACCCACGCTCCACTAACGCCCATAGCGGAAAATCGACTCCCGGTAATCCTCATTAGCACTTATTGGATGAAACTCTTTAAAACGAATTAATCCGTTCGGATCCGAATGTTGTCCATATATGAGATTTAATCCGTTTTAAAACGTTTCATTTCAATACATTTGTCCAGTTTATGTTTAAGGGAAAGCGATTAGTAGGCTAAAAAGCGATGGCTGCGTTGTGTGAAAGAGGGCATGAAAAAGAAAGGAGTGAGTGCTGAGATGACGCGAGATAGGTGAGAATGGAAGAAAAAATGTTGTGCCGACCCCACGTGATGTGGGATAAGGACAGGAAGAAGAGCCTTGTCCAGTTTATGGGATAAAATAAGACAATAGGCCAGCTTCTTTGTAAACTTTGGTACGGAATAAAAAAATTGTGGCATACTTGCGGCCTTGTTGCAAAATAATTATTATTTTCAAATGGGGCAAAATCAAACAAAAGTCGGTGATCCGTTAAAGGCTGTAAGCTGATATGACCTACTTTTTCTTTGAGTCGTAATGGAAAAATGCGCTAAATTGGCTTACACAAGGGAAGCCGGCGGGAATCGAGTTCTATGAACGCTCCGCCACTGTGGCCAACCCTCCATAGAAAAAAAATATTGCACGTCATCAACTTTTTTTCCGATTCAGTCTACAACAGTCCGAATTAGACCACGAAAATCGAACATTCGAATATTTGTATCACCCTCTCTTTCACACTTGCTTATAAAGAGGTTTCATCACCCCCCCCCCTCTGATTACTTTAAACGGGTTAAAGAAATATGTCTCAGGACAAAACTTAAGGCAAAAACAAATGCTATAGAGAAATCTAGCACTAATTTAGCACAATAAAGTACCTAAGTATCTTATGCGAAATACCACGTGAAGGGAAGCATGTCGTTTCATCTCCAATCTACTGCCAATTTAGCCTGCCATGCGATATTGGACTTTAACCCGTTGACGCAAGAGCTAAATTAGATAATAAGTGGCTGTAGAAGTTCTTAAGTGAAATATATGGGCGGTTAGTTAAAGCAAGAAGGAGCCAGTTCACGCCGGTTTTGAAAATAACTATTTTTTACATATTTTTTATTGTTGGTTCGCGTGTGGTATTGATTGATAAATTGATAATGTACGTAAGTTAATATTGATATCATTTTAATCAAGTGTTTTGTATAGAAAAAGTTTTTTTTTAATTAAACTAGTTCTATTACACAATAATCTAAGATAGTTGATTACTCGTAAGTTTATACTTACTATTTAAAATTCACACTTTATTTAAAAGGTGTTGAACCTAGACCATCGAAGAACGATGTCAAAGTAATAAATTCTTTGTTCTCTATTCATATCAATTTAAACCGCTAAATTTCGAAAAGATCAAGCAAGACTATGATTATGTCAGAAGTTATGAATATTCATTAAAATTATATCACTAAAATTGCTAATAAATTATTATAAATATTTTATCTAACATTAAAAGTAAAAAAAATCTATAACACATCCAATCACATCACCAGAATTAAAAAAAAAAACAACATAACTAACTCACCAAAAAGCGGCATTCGCCACCGCCATCGAAAGAAACCTCATCTTAGAAAAAAAATCAAAAATCAAAATGGCGGCAGATGCGCACGCGCTCAAACCAGGGCACAGTCTGGTTGCATGAAGCTAAATTGTCGGAATGAGGGGACTACAATTGGGCCCATACAATGACCACTGAACAGTGCAGTCAATTACATTAAAGGACAACTAAAAAGTTTAATGTTGAGATTTTGAGTAGTTTTTTTTTTAGTTTCCATAGAAAACGCTTTTTCTTAATTTTAATGTAAATTGTTCACTGATTGATTTTGCGATAAAGTGTACAAGATGTTTAGGTATTACAAAATGATTTATAAAATTTTGTAAATGAGTCTGAAATATGAAATAAATTACAATGAAGACCTTTTTTTTGTTACTTATTTGCGTTACATATGTACAAAAATCGAACAAAATAACTATATTTTTGTCGGTTATTTACAAATACACCATAAACCGTAAGCAAAGAACAGCAGTAGTTGTTTGAAGCTGATATCATTATTTTTGCGTTTGACATTTGTGAATGTCATTTTAGTATCCGGAATAAAAGAATAGGTTTTATATACAGCTTGTGACTTGTTTTATGGTATGAGAGTCAAAAAAACCAAGGTGTATGAAAACACAGCTAAACTTTCGCCTTAGTATAAACGAGAAAATAAATAGGTAATTACTTAGTTTACGCCACGTTTACGCACTTGCTAGCGATTACTGCAATATTTTATCTTATAGTTTTTACAAAAAAAGGTATCATTTATATAGTCTGGCAAGCCAACGATCTCAGTAACAGTAGGACAAAAAAACTATATCCACCTCTTTTTTCGGGGTGATAATACTACCATAAGAAAAAGACAGTATGATGCTCTCAAACCTGTTAATGCGCTCGATTGCTAGTCAGACAATAGTTAGGCAAAGTTCTACTAGCCGAGAAGAGAGTCAATCACTGGCAAGAGTGGCAAGTTACGAAAAATAAAGTAAAATTACTTCAGCCACACTCGCGGATTATACCGGTAATATTGTAAAGGTTATTTTCTGCACAACGCTGGCCATTGCTAATTCGTGTACGTACTGGTTCACACCGGTTTAGAACCAAATTGTCCTATCAGCCCTAGGGGACTCATCGTGTACCTAGAACCCAGAAAATAACCTTTTGTTTAGATCATATATGATCATATACATTTTTTACCAAAAACATGAGGAGAAATTACAAAAAAAAATATTAAAACTATGTAGATTCTTTAGGGTCTAAAATCACTTAAAATTTGCATTGGTTTTGTAATTTCGAAATAAACCTATACGACCTATATTAAAACGAGACAATTTTATTTTTAAATATACACGTCAATAGGTAATCCCATTGATTGGACTTTCAGACAATAAGGTAACATTTGCTTTTTTCATCAAAATAAACTCCATCGGATTTTAAACCAGAAACGTAAATTTATAATAATGAAATTGGTAATGGAATAATGGGTAATGGAAGAGAGATTGCAGGACTCGTTTTATCGACCTCGTCTTCGACTCGGCCGTCTACTCCGATCTCGTCCAGCAATCCCTTACTTTACGGCCTCTGCAGTAATGTACTATTTTCTGTAAATACCCATTGACAGTAAAATTACAGTCCTCAAAATATGTTACGCTCAAATTAATCAAATGTTACTAGCAATCTTGAACGAAACCAAGTATACGGATAACAATTACCGCATAAAAAAAAGAAACAGTTAGTCGCAAATAAAATGCCCAAAGCATTAGTTTAGGTGTTTAATGTTCTCATCCGGTCAGGTCTATCTGGGGTGCTTGTTATTAAATAGCTGTTTGTCATGTACGTACCTACTGTGTAAGTTAATAACAATAGTTTTGTAAGTTATAATATTTTAAGCTAAGGAATACTAATAATTTTATGGGCTTTGCCTGAAATAAATTTTTCATTCATTCATTCATTTACGCGATCGACTGTACCCAAACCCCGCCTAATGTCATTCATTACGTCGCTAAGCAAAATGGAACACGAAATGTCCCAGGAGCCAATAAGATTGAGAGAGAAGGCAGTCTGTCTCTTTTGCACACGGTCTTAAGGAACTTCCGCATTTAACTGGATTCTTGTGTGGGATCTTTGAAGAAAAAAAAAGATTTTCTTGGAGAAAATGAAGTGGAGAACATGCCTAGGGTCCAATAAGATTGAGAGAGAAGGCAGTCTGTCTCTTTTGCTCACGTTCGCAAGAAACTTCTGAGATGTTTGAAGAAAAAACTAAGAATTTATGGAAAAAATGTAGAGAGCGCTTTTAGCCCAGCGGTAAGAGCGTGTGACTTTTAATCTGAAGGTTGCGGGTTCAAACCCGGCTCAAAACTTATGTACGAAATATCATTTGATATTTGTATATACCGCACGGTATATTTTAATTGTCGGCCATGTACGTTCGGTCAATCCGATATATCTCCATAGTGGATACCGGGCATCCGTCAGACAAATTTCCCGCTCATTGATTGGCAGATCCCCATCCGACAGAAGAGAAGAAATGTCCCGTACTCGCAGTACTTTCCATAAAAGTCTAAATTTTTCAATTATTCTAATTTTTTTCTTCCGAGATCTCATAACTAAATCCTACAACCGTCTGAGAAAAAAGTAAGGCTCTCAATCTTATTGGCTCCTGGGATTTGTCGTGTTCCATTTTGCATTTTCCGTAGAATTCTTTAAAGATCTCGTAACTGCGTAACAATCCAGTTAAATGTGGAAAAGCTTTGGGATTAGGGCTGCCATCCATCCGGGATTCCCCGGATTTGTCCTAGTTTGTAGCTTATCCGGGGAGCGTCCGGGTCGGATATTTAAACTATCTGGGATAAACTCAGACATTTTTGGGTTCAGCTTCAGGGCCTTCAGGACTATCCCTAGCAAAAGAATATATTTTTAAATTAAAAATTATTTTCTTTAGTGTCCGCGGAGAGAACGCGATGAAATGGCCGGGATTTTTAACTTTTTGCTCGGTTTCGGCAATATACGACATGGCAGGGCTACCTACTTGCACCATCCAGGATTAACCGCAAACCCGGAGTTAAGCTGTCAAATTCCATACAAAAAATCTCTTAACTCCGGGTTATGTGGCTAGCCTCGGGTCACCCGGGCGGTGCAAGTGGCCCTAAGTATCGGATATAAAACCGCCTCTTCTCAACTCCGTGTAACCAATCAACTGGCATTATATAATATACAATAGACATTCAACTCTTTCAGTCACCAAGGTTCAAATGTAATTACTAAACCCTTGAACTGTGCTGTTATTCTTGAGACCAAGACCAGAATAAAGAACTCTTGATACGTGACAAATATATCTAGTTTGAGGTCACGAGTTTGGTCTATCTGGGGTAGAGTGATCAAAATGACACAAAAGGGATAATGATCAAGTAGCCTTGAATCTGGGATTTTAAAAAGGTGGCTCAATAGCCACCTTTGCACTAGCTTTGAACTAGCTTTGCACGCAGATCCGCCTGCGTGGTATACGGACTTTATCATTTCTTTCATAGTATTGTATTTTTATTTCTTCTCCTTTTCGATAGATTTCAAAGCTTAAGATGCCCATTCTCACTATCAATAGTCAGTACTAAGGATCTAAAGTACCATTAACTTTTCCCACATGGCAATTTTACAGTATAGTTTAGTAGATTAGGACAAACACTACTGACTATTGTGAGTGATGCATTCGTTTAAAAAAAATGCATCATCAATGTGGGTAAGTGATATTTTCGTCATATACCGCCAGTTTTCCCATGTTTGTATACCTACACCGCTCGGATAGGGTCGGTAGGGCAGTTATTCGTTCTTTCATGCTGTCAAAGGTGGCATATGATGGAATAGTCGGTTGACGGACTTATCCGATAGACGGTCTTATCCACATTGACCTCATTGTTTTAGTATATATGTGGGTACAGTCAACCAATTGGAACCCTAGGCCACTGTAGAACTATTTCATAGTGACGCTATAAATCAGATTGTAAAAAATCTCTTACTGCTTGTCATTTTGACATTTTTTACATGGTTTCTCGAGTGGCCTAGGGTTCCAATTGGTTGACTGTACCACATCCTACACTATGGTACAATTCAAAAGTGGGTTGAGTAGTGTTTCTAATACAGTTACTTTAGGTACCTAATCAGGTAGCTAAACATTTACAATTCAGAATCTTCTTATTTGTTAGAGTAATCAAATAAAACAACACGAAATAAAAATATTATTTTCCCATTTATTGCTTACAACTAAATACAAGTCATTCTATAAAACCAGTAAAAACTTCAAAATGGTGATTCAGTGACGTCACAGTTTGCAATTTCACACGGGACTTGAGACCACCCAATGTATTGTTTTCAAGACAGAAGAAAACCCTTTTCACTCTTGCGTGAACCAGAGCCATAGAACACATCAAACATGGCTCTTTTATCAAGTAAACATAGTAGCCAGTACACAGGTAAGGACCTCTATCGTTAAATGGAGGTTTCACTCCAAATGTCAATTCAGGGCACTTCTTTTTTAAGAACTCCAATAAATTTTGATCTATTCCACGCAGTCTAACATCAGCCTTACTTTCCCCCCAAGCTCCACCATTTTGAGACTTCGCGACGTTGTCTATGGCCAACATGGCGGCGTGTTGCACTGGATGCTCGAGTCTGTGATCAAACGAGGCAGCGACTATGGAATTAAACGTTGGATCGACGACTACCGCTGCGTTTAGACACGACAAATCAACTTCAGCATTCCCGATATGCCATTTAGCAATTTCAAAAGCTATAGTCATGTATTTCGTGTGATTATCATTCTCTGTTTGATTAAAAATGTTGCCATTTACTAGCTTCTCCAAATATTTGTTTGGATGGAAATTGCAAGACCAAAGTTTGCTGCAATCTCTAAAATGATTTGTTAAAATCGGTGGGGTATACGGCACATCGACTTCCTTAAAATATTCAAACATATCTTTCAGCTCTTCGACATTACTTTCTATATATTCTTGTATTGAAGACATTCCCTTTAAAAAATGCACTGGGCATAGCACTATATCCCTTTTCCGGACTCGTTTCAGATGTGACAATTCTTTTAGAGGTATTCTTTCGCTTAGAACAGCCATTGCTTTCGAAATATCTTTTAAATCCCTTATATGACCGATATATATCTTTATCAAAGGAATTGGTTGAAACAAATCATCTTGTAAAACTGTCACTAGATTACTTTTTCTATCCTTTACTTTCTCAATGTAATAGTCTATGGTATTGACATGTGTTTTTGCTTTTTTTGTCGGCGGTTCTGCCAAAGTTTCCATTGTTCTGCCCGGTTCTCCTGAGTCGCTGAAAATAAAGAAATTTTCCACTATTGCATTACACACTTCGATAAATAATTAAGCACTTCATACGTAAAAAAACACTTTTAACGAGTTTGTGTCACAGAAAAGTAAAGTTGTATTAGGGCATCTAATGTATCTCGAATTTGGTCGAACTTGTCAAAATACAGTTGCATTCCTTTTCATACCCCAGTGAAGAAAAAAAGATCGCTATTCATGGACACCGTCAAAGCATGTTGCTGCATGTTGCATGAGTCAATAAATAACGTAAACTTGAATAAGGAAAACATTACTACTACTAAATAGGCGCCTGTTGGGTTTATCTACCAAGCTAACACTTAAGTATTAAAATAAAACCATGACGCGGGCTAATTCCTACCATGAGTTAATCGCTAGGAACTGAGTACTAACTTGCTGTGCATTTCGTAATGACATGCTGCGTAATGTATTGCCCTCGTATTTTCACGGAAACGCCCGAACGTGTCACGCTATTTCAGTCAGTGTCAGTACTAAAAGAACCGAGGCCAATGAGGTTTACCGCGAGTCGATTTTCCGCTAGGGGCGCTAGTGGAACGTGGGTCCTGCGGGAACATTTCAAACGTCACTTTAACAGTTCTCTCATACTGACACAGAACCCACGCATGAGTGGCGCCGCCTGGTGAGCGACAATACGGTAGCTCCCATTGAAGTAGCATGAGCATGACTAATACTAGCGTTTCCGAGAAAAAACGAGGGCAAAACATTATCCACATTTGTAACAAGATTAGTGCCGATTTCGAAGGTAATAACTAACCTAACCCAACAGCCTTCAGTACCGCTATTGTTTATATTTTCTACTTCAGTCAGTGGTATCCTCTCGCTATTGGGAGTAGGCAGTAGCGATTATTTAACATTTATTTAATATAAATACGATAAGATACGATAGTATCTCGCGGTCGAGAAAGACAACTGTCGTTGTATAATCCGAACATTTAGAAAATGACAGGCGTTTAGATACCATCACAGCACTCTTGTGCTAAGGCTAGAGATGCAACGAATATCCGGTCACTAGTCACTATCCGGTATCCGGCCTAACAAGCCATATTTTTTCTATCCGGCCGAATACCGGCACGATATTTATTAATTAAGTTTAGTAACAACTATCAAAGTAAGTACTTACTCAATTTAAAGTTTAGAACAATCTCAGAAAGTACGAATTTTTAAACAATATAAAATCACTCTTTTCTATTAAAAACACGCTTATAACTACAAAACAGTAAGGTCCGACCGAGACTTCTTTTTTTGTCTCGGCCGAGAGCGAGACAGGTTGCAACCCGCGCCAAAAATCAAACGCACGCGCGAATAATTTTGGTCGATTAAAAAACTATAGGTCGAATATTCGGCGGCTGGATAACGGATATTCGGCGGACACAGAGGCCGGATATCCGTTATCCGGCCAAATCACTATCCGTTGCATCTCAAGCTAAGGCTAAGAAGTACGAGACGGGGGAGGTGTACTGTATTTTCCGGAAATGTTTTTTGAATGAAATGTTAAATGATTAAAATACCATTCGCGCATATTTACGCATATGTATTTTTCTTTAGCTTCTTTCCGCAAACGGTTCTTTAACCATTCGCAAAATATCCTAATTTTATTTTTTCTCCTTACCTCAATTTCTCTGGAAGGTTTCTACTCGCAAAATTTCCCATTTTTTATTCTTCGTACAGCAACGGTAACAAGCCACTCACTTCGACGGAGCCTTGCTTTCGGGGGGCTCCTATATCTGCGTAGTTTGCCTTTCGGGCATCTACAGGACAATAATCGCGTCTTGGACAAAAAGATTTCCGGAAAATAGAGTATACGCTCGGACGGGGAATGTTCAAATTCAAATTCAAATATTCTTTATTTGCTTAAAATATGGTACAATAAGATGGTTTGAGTAAAATATTCCTGGACTTAACATATTTTGCTAGTAAGTTTAGCATGCAAATGTACACTTATATCTATCTAAATACTACTTAATACTATTACATGCATACTATTACATGCATGTTATAAATTTAATTTAATTTATTTTTATAGACTATTTATTAAATTATCGTAAAGGCCCGCTCAATCGGGCCGACGGCCCGACGGGTATTTTTATAACAAAAAACACTAAAAATCAGAATAAAATAAGTATTAAAGAGGGCTCCCATACAACTAACTTGGTTTTTTTGCTCGTTTTTGCTCGATATTGATAATGATAACGGCAACGAGTAGACGCTTGATATATACATAACGTTTATTTACATATTCACTTTTAGAGTAGGTAAATAATTAATTTACATTAATACAAATATTTAAGAGAGGCTCCCATACAATAAACGTATTTTTTTGCCGTTGTTATAGAAAATGGGACACTTCGTGCGAGAACCGGATCCCCATTCGGTTTTTGCAATATTAACCGGGTATTAGGCGGTTGTCACACTGCCGCCGCTATTCGTTGCGAGACGCGGAGCAACGGACTCGCATGCGGAGACAACGCACCAACGTCTGAGTTTTCTCCGCATCTCTGTCCGGAGCTGCGCAACGTCCCACGTTACTTCCGTCCGTCTTCCGTTCATTTCACATTCGAACGTTAAGGTGAAAACAGTTCCTATTTGTCTATAAAATGAAATCGGAACTTATTCAGAACGCTGCGGTGATACTTTCAGTTTGTTTTTTGTACAATCGAGTCATAAAACGCAGAAGACACTGGGTACATCCCTATTTACAAACTAGTCCTATAAATGGCTCTTTTTTTGGAGATTACCAAGATTTAAGGCAACACGAAGAAATTTGTTTTAATTGCACCCGTATGTCAACCGCGTCATTTGATTATTTGCTAAGCAAAATTGGAGTAGTTACATATATGGTGGAGAAATTCGGGGCTAGGGGTGTGTTCTCGGTAGCTCAGTTGGCAGAGCTATGGGCGTGTATCTCAGAGTCGCGGGTTCGATTCCTACCCGAGGTTATGAATATTTCCACTTTTCCTTTCTATCAAATCTCATTAGTAAGTTATTAAATTGTGATTTATTCACAAAACTTCAATTCAAGCAGGAAGAGGTTAAAAGTATTTAGGATGATTTGAATAATTCAAAGGCAAGATATTTGGTAATTGGTACCTTAATAGGATTTACATCAGGATCCCTAACGTTTTTTATCCTATTCTTCCATTTCCCCATACTACTAGTTGCCCTAAACCAATATGCCCTAATTATGTTTCCAAACATTGTCCTACCCTACTTTTCTAGCAGCGATTCTGATCTGTATGAGGTCACAGTCTAACCTAAACCTAATTTTCTAACAGCAATTTGTTCTACATGGAGTTACTTCAATGCAATAATTAAATTATAGAAAATAATTTTTATGACAATTGATCACAAGGGATTATTGTCATTAGAACAACAAAGTTAGGGCAAGTGATTTTAGGAGAAACATTATCAGGGATGTCAAGGAAAACCCACCTTAATATTATCTTCTATTACCGCAAAAAGTGTTATAATAAGTGTTTGGCAAAGGCTTTAAAGGTAGGGAAATGTGGTCAATATACACTATTAATCCATTTTAATGTGTTTCATTTGAAAACAATCTTAGTTTGTAAAGTGGTCAAGTGGTATGTTGGTGTTCTAGGTTCACCAGTTCCGAATTGCCTGACATGCCTGAAATGCCTGACAGTTTTTATTTATTTTACTTTATGGCGACACACTACAAATGGTAATGGATCCTCTATGACTATAACTATTATGTATGACTTATGAGCAATTTTACACAAAAGTGTACCATTTTGAAGAAAATGCGTCCTCAATTTTCCATACAAAATAATGAGTCAGGTTCATAACACACCATACAAAATGTATGAAAAAATGTGTAACAAACCTGAACCTAAAAAAAGGGTATCTTTTTCAATATCAATAGTAACTTAGTTATCAGTTTGACACCAACACAGATCTAATTTCACAATATTTCCCAAAAATTCTTTGACTAATCCATCAGATGAAGACCAACCGTTTGTCCGAACTACATTATTTTGACCATCTGATTACAGCGGTCCCAGAGAAAGATCTTTTGTCCTTCATGGGGGCAATGTTGAAACGTCAGAGGTTAGTTTTTAATGTCTTACACAATTAAGTACCATTTTAGTAAATGTATAATGTGTCATTTAAAGATTATTTATTTGAAAAACACACAAAAACATTATAATAAGCCTTCTACTAGAAAATAAACTAACATAAATATAAGAAGATGACATTAAAATTAATCTAAAAAACATTTAACTACTAATGCCCGGAGCGACAGTACCCGGCGCGAATGTGCCAAATATGCTGGCGGCGTTGCCTCGCTGTATCGCCAACGATATTTGCTGGACCAGGTACGAGCCAGACCGGGCATCGCCACCTCTCTCTCTGATGCGTTTACCTAAAATATTTATAAAACGTTTGGCCTCGGAGCACCAGGGTCCACCCGTTTCCACCGCAACCGGAACAAAGTCATACACTGGTTCCAAGTTCGAATATTTG
This sequence comes from Lathronympha strigana, assembly GCA_949128165.1. Taxonomy (NCBI): domain Eukaryota; kingdom Metazoa; phylum Arthropoda; class Insecta; order Lepidoptera; family Tortricidae; genus Lathronympha; species Lathronympha strigana. The sequence continues at coordinate 5,076,046 of OX421926.1, read as the reverse complement.
TTGTGCTTTAGCTTTGCTGCGTTTTCAGCAGCAGCTCCAGCTTTTCGAACTGTCTGGGCAAGGTGTGAGGGTGCGAATGTGCTTACGCACGTTGCATCCCAGATTAAACTCCTACCCCTTGCCCAAGGAACCAGTGTCAAACCGTCTGGTCTCTTGCCGTCCGTTCTGTTTAGACCCTGGGGCTCCAAAACACAGGGCAAGTTGGATGACACCATCGCACGACGAATTATTTCGTTGATCGAGTGGTGCCTGGAAAGCCTACCAGCACACCGCACGCAGCTCAGACCATGATGTCCGTTTGCTTCCACTGCAGCGCCACAGACACACAGGTGAGGTTCGCACACCGCACAACCAAGTCTCAGGGCTACTCCTATACGTAGAGAGTCATTATCTAGGAGCGTGCCAAGGTTTGACGATGGCAGAGCGTGCAACCATGCGCCAGATTCTGGCACTATGGCAGCTTTCAAGCGTGCATGTTCAGCTCCAACTGCCGTATTTAGAAGGCCATTGTACGTAATTTTACTTAAAATGTCATCCCAAGATCTTTGTGAATTTAGATTGTCTGGTCTTGCATCGCTTGGGCACCTAATCCTCCATTCTAAAAAGGCTTCTTCCAAAAATGGAATTCGAACATTGCCACCGTCTTCGGATAAGATGCGAGTGACTAGTTCCATTGAAGCGTGGGCGGAGGCAATAAATGCAGCAAGACCGACATCGTGAACACGTCGAATCCCGAGTCCACCAAAACGGATTGGCAGTGCAGATTGAGACCACTGTAACTCGCTCAAGCTAACGTTTAGAATTAATTCAAGACCATATCGTACAGTTTGGTCAAACTCAATAACCTGCTGCGGAAATAGCCATGAAGGTGCAGTTCTTAAGGTGTAAGTCATGCGAGGCATGGAGAAAGAGGTACGCAAAAGAACTAATGCAACATGAGCAGAGAGCTGTTGCAAATGGTTAAGTGACGTTGACAAAGAGTCTCTTTTCTTTTGTATTACTGACGGAACCCCTTCAGGAAATATTGGAGCACCTAATAGAAAAAAAGATGCAGCATCAATAACTTTTAACCCGGGCATTTAAATAAATGTGATGATGATGGGCTCGGACACAACATACTGTGAAAATATCTTTCAAAGAAAACTATGATAACTTATCAGCATAATGAGCTATCCCGTTTACATTTTCTAGTTTCTAGTTGTGCTAATTTCTGTAGAACACTTTTGAGAAATATTTATGTGTCTTTTTATATCATAAATAAATAAATATTATACAACATTCTTACACAAATTGACTAAGTCCCGCAGTAAGCTCAAGAAGGCTTGTGTTACAGGTATTCAGACAAATATATATATATATATATAATATACAAATACATAAATACATAGAAAACATCCATGACTCAGGAACAAGTATCTGTGTTCATCACAAAAATAAATGCCCTTACCAGGATTTGAACCCAGGACCATTGGCTTAGTAGACAGGGTACACTACCAACTATGCCAACTGGTCGTATTATTATATTTTGTATAATTATACAAATTGACACATATCCTAGCTGATCAATACAGAGCCAATATTATTGAGAGAGTTTTTTTTTTTTGCTATAGGGGGCAAACAAATCGCCTGATGGTAAGCGATTAACGTCATCCATGGACACCCGCAACACCAGAGGTGTCGCAAGTGCGTTGCCGGCCTTTAAGGTGGGAGTACGCTCTTTTCTTGAAGGTTCGAAGGTCGTATCGGTCCGGAAACACCGCTGGCGACAGTTCGTTCCACAGTTTAGCTGTGCGAGGCAGGAATTTTCGGGTTTTTTTACAATGATTTTGTTAGACAATTGGTTATTTTTGCAAAAAGATTTTGTATAAATCCTTAAAGAGTTAAAAAAATCATACTAAGTCGTGGAAAACCGGTGGTATGACAAGTAACATGTGTTTTATTCTAGTAGGTACTAAACCTTTCCTAAGTAGGTTGTTATCATAACATAGCAACATTATTATATACCTAATATTACATGTAATATTAGGTATATAACTTAATACAAAGTTTATTATCTAAACACTTAAGTAAATGCTTAATTCAAGTTCAAAAGTCCGATATTGTGAAATGTGAACTGGCGTTGGAATCAAATAATAATAAATACTTTGCATTTGTAGATCCGGAACAGATTCTTATTAGAAAAACTACGTGAAATAGTCATGGCCTCCCTATATGGATAAACACAATTATCAATGTATTGTAAATTTAACTCCTAATTCGTCTCACTAAAATTATACGGCAAGAAAATAATAAAATTAAAGGAAAATTTACCTTGGTCCGAGATCCCGATGACGCACTAAACTTGACTAGTTAACAGATATACCGAAAAGATGTTTTGTCACTACATGTAAACATAGAAATGAGTTTTGTATAAACCAAGTAAACTGGATAGTTTACGGATAAAAATAAGTTCACACACGATATCACGACATCAATCAGTCAGCCATTGACGCCACAGATAAGGAATGACTTTTGACTTTTGACAGTTCTCCATTGGTCTTCGTGCCGTGCCTCCTTCCTAATTAACCTTCGTTCTCTGTTTTGTGGTAGGTTTCGTATCAAATTTTCTAACCAAATATGCTTTATTACGGTAAAAAAACAGTCCTCTTTGGTTTGCACCGCTTTGAGATGTTTTTCTGATTGTTTCAACCCGTAGCCATAGTGAAGGAACCGAAAGAACACATTAGAGTTATGGGCTATAGAAAAAACGCCTTAACCAGATAAATAATACCAGTGTAAAAATACTCCCGATTTTCAAGATATTTAATTAATATACCCCATAATAAAAACCAAAATAATAATTAGTTTTGTTTGCATAATAAGATATTATTAATTACTTTTATGTATTTATATTTACTGTATTACCGTAATCAGTTTTAGTATTCGCTATGTTTGTTTATATGTATTTTGTATAGTTTTTGTATTTTACCTTTATATCCATATTGTACAAAACGTAACTTGAGAAATAAAATGAATAAAGGAGGTAATTATTCGTCGGCAGTATTGACCTTGTAAACGGCGAGTACCTCACTCACCTTCGATTTGCTGACGATATAGTAGTCTTGGCTGAGACCATGGAGGATTTAAGTACGATGCTTGTTAGCCTCAGTAGAGCCTCCGGGCGAGTTGGTCTTAAGATGAACATGGATAAGACGAAAATCATGTCAAATGTCCATGTAGCACCAATTCCAGTGACAATCGGAGACTTTACACTCGAAGTTGTAGACCATTATATATACCTAGGACAAACTGTCCAGTTAGGTAGGTCCAACTTCGAGAAAGAGGTTAATCGTCGAATCCGACTCGGTTGGGCAGCGTTCGGGAAGCTGCGACACATCTTTTCGTCCAATATTCCGCAATGCCTGCAGACGAAAGTCTTCGATCAGTGTGTGTTGCCAGTGATGACATACGGTACTGAAACGTGGTCGCTTACAATGGGACTCATAAGAACGCTCAAAGTCACCCAAAGGGCAATGGAGAGAGCTATGCTAGGAGTCTCTCTGCGAGATCGTATCATAAATGAGACCATCCGCAGCAGAACCAAAGTAACCGATATAGCTCTCCGAATCGCTAAACTTAAGTGGCAGTGGGCGGGGCACATTGCACGTAGAACCGATGGCCGTTGGGGCGGAAAGGTTCTCGAGTGGCGACCGCGTACGGGAAGGCGCAGCGTGGATAGGCCCCCCACAAAGTGGACTGATGACCTGGTGAAGGTCGCAGGAGTCCGCTGGATGCGGGTGGCGCAGGACCGGTCATTGTGGAAATCTTTGGGGGAGGCCTATGTCCAGCAGTGGACGTCTTTCGGCTGAATGATGATTGACCTTAAGTAATATCTTTATAATTATGCAGGCACGATTAAACTGAGAAATCTTAAAGTTTAATTGAAGATTAACAGTCCATTATGAACTTGCCAAGATATACAAACTCTCCAAGCAATAGGGAATATTCACTATTTTTTTTAATACTGTTGGATGATAGCTTTTATCATAAAAATACTGTAAAATAAATTTCAGCGCATAATAACTAAAATTTAGTAGATAAATCTTCTTTCAAAAACTCCAAATAAAAACGGGCGTTTGAAACGCCCGCCATTCCGACAAGCTGAGCCGTGACGTCATTTCTCATCTAAGGCCGGCACACAGTCTGAATCAGGGCCTATACCACGAAAATCGAACGATTGCGAATTTATACCTCCGTCTCTGTCACACTTGCATATTAGAGTGACAAAGAGGTTTCCCGTCAATGCCAATTTTCGATGTTCGTGGTAGGCATGCAGATTACAATGCATAATTACAATTAAGTATATTATGAATTAATAATGCATAAAATTACGTACAATTTAGATATTGCTCACACGTATCCTGATTTTTTCAGTTATAATAAATTTCTCAGATCAATTGATGTGAATTAAGATTATGATTTATGAACGTGTTTGATCGGCCCAACATAACCTAAAAAATGTTTATTATTCAATTAGTCTTGTATTGTTCAGCCGATTGTGTTTACATTTACAATTTAAAACGACATACAAGTCATAAAACCGCTTTAAAGATGGGATATGTATTGGATTGTGCCAAAATGCAAAAATATGAGTAGCAGAACGAGAAACACTAGATATCTTATGAAGGAAATTCCATACGAGAACATGTATACAATTTTACACAGACGATTCACGATTCGCATGCTTTTTTTTTAATGATCTGGATACTAGTGCTTCTGTGCCGGCTGTACACCAAACATTTGAAAAACCGAGACGCGAGATTACATACAGCGGCTCTCTGTTCATTCGCGTTCTTGGCTTGGTGTACAGACACCACTATCCAATGACGTCACACTCGACGTCACAGCGTTTTAACCGTTTGTAATTTCACACATTTTTTTGCATTTTTCAATAATTATTTTCACAGCTAAAATAAAATAAAATTAAGAAATTTTGATAGGGATATAATGCTGAACCAACATAGTTTCTGAGAAAAAAATATAAGCCTTATCTATTTCAAGTGCATATAGCCTATTAGTGAACTTAGTTACCGAACTGCTCGGTTTGCTTAATCCACGTACGCTAGTGTCGCCAGTTATTATATTAAAATAGAATGACACGTGTAATATGAAATGTTGGAGCCAAAAAAAAAATTGTAACGGCTGGAACGCTTATATCTATCGTAGCTCCAGAAGGAGTGAAGGTGAAAGCATCTCGTTGTTTTTTTTATATTGTAACTATCGAAAGCCTTGTTTATCGTGTTAGTCGTATTAGTTGTTAGCTATGTTTAGTGAGCATAAAAACAGACGTCTTACAGATATACCACTCAAATTGAAGAAGTCGCAGAACCTCCGCCAATATTGAAAATTTAAATTTAGAGGGTTACTAAATTAAGGTTTTAGTTAGGAATGTTAGGATTGATAAAACTAAATATTTTTACTTGCGGACCATTTTCAGTGCCACTTATTGAGGGTTTTAAATTTATGATTGGAATATTTGGAATAACACAATGTATACATTTTCATATTTATTTCATATCTAGCCTTATATATGCTATTTAATTAGTTGCCTTAACACAAAATTAAATATAATAATAATATCAATCCAGTCTATATTTCTATATACGTATCACTGCTTGCCACAAGCCCCCTCTCAGAGAGGGATTGGGATATAGTGTTCACGCTGGCTCTTTGAATTTCTTCGCGGATGTATGCAGGTTTCCTTGCGATGTTTTACTTCACCGAAAAGCAACTGCTATTTCATACGTAAGGTTCGCAAAACCCATTGGCGAGGTTATAGCTCGAGACCTTTGGGATTGAAAGTCTAACTCCTTACCGGTCATCCACATTCCACCGGTGCTTAAATTTTTAAATACAATATCTCTATTGTCGAGAGTTGGCATTAATATAAATTTTCGTATAGGTATGTAAAGTTACATAGGTTATTGGACATGAACTTTATTAACTACAATAAAGTATTGATCTATTGTGATAACCGGTATGGTCCGAATGACGGCAAAAGCAGATATAAAGCCATACAAGTTAACACTACGTCATGAATAATTAGATTCGTTCGTGTCTATGGAACTCCTTAAATAGTCAAATGCAATCTATATACTTATGTGATTGTTTTTATTGAAATATACCGCTTTGTTGATTACCATGCGCTATATTCATACATATCCATTTCGGAATAAAGCTCTTGAAGCGGTACCTTTTACTCAAAACATGCGTACATGTATCGTTAAGTTTGAGAATGCAAGATGTATAATGATTACTCGCGGAAAGAACCAAATGATTACTATACAGACGAGACGTGTTATGTAAATAATCGACTACATGACATTAATTATTTTCCAAAGCCTGATACCACGCCTGGCAGGTTTCCGAAGCAATTTCGCAGAGGGCAGACAATGCTCTGCCTGTCGAATCATATTCTGAAAAGATAACACAATTTTTAAGACCATCTTATACATGTATATAGGAACCAATGAGGGCTACTTTACTGTCGGTCACCAGGCGGCGCTACTTATGCGAGGGTCTTGTAACCATATGAAAGAATTGTGAAAGTGACGTTTGAAATGTTTCAGGCAGACCCACTTTTCCCTAGCGACCCTAGAGGCGAATTGCCTTGCAGTAATCCCCATTAATAAAGTAGATCATATTTATTACAAATATATTGCCTTATTTAGGTATACTTTTTTCAGGCTTAAGGCTCCATATTCCATATTATTTGTTGTCGATAAGACACAATTGCCATAAAAATAATTTAGCAATGAACCTTATCAACTAACGACAATATGGTGCATTTTGCCTGAATACGTCTATTTGTAACTATTTAAGGTAGGCAAGTAAATTACCAACGTAGTTCCTCTTTCCGAAAATAGAGCCATTGAATGGAGGTTTCTTGTATGCTCCCTCAGTGAGATGAAGAGCACACATGATAACCATGATGAAGCAGAAAGAGATGAAGGCTTGCATCGTGAAATTCGTGAAACTGAAAATTAAAATATATATATGTTTTTTTAACTTAAATAATCTTTAAACTGACCTAACTAAAATAGTAATAAATTTTTCGATTATGTTCTACGGCTTGAAAGACTAATTGAATATAAAATTTATCAGAAAACTAATATGAGTCTGTCTGTAAGGTTGTCTGGAAGAGATCGCTTCTTAGCGATAAGGCCGCCTGTTGTCTACCAGTGTTTAATGTATATTGTTTTTATTTCCTTGTTGGTGAACAATAATAGTATTTTATACAATCGTGATATAATGAAGAGTTTTTCAGTCGAGTACCGTGTTTAGGCCACGAAGCTTGCTGAGCGTGTTGTATTGTATTGTATGAGTAAAAAAAATTCAGAATTTTCAGAAACTCTAATCTGCTTTACAAATTAAATTATAAATTTATTGAGTTTCATTTAATTGCAAATTAACGAAATAAATCAATATTCAAAATTCAAATTCTTCAACATTATTATGAATTCGTCTGTAAATATAACAATGACAAATCCATAAGAGACGTTTTAACAAGATTTAAGAATGAAAAAAAACTGTAAAACGAGCCGACTACATTTAAATGAAAAAGGATCAATTATACTATGTTCGTGTTTACAAGTATTTGGAGACTTTTTTATTCATTTCTTAGATAGTCAGATTGCAATAGTACCTATCTTTTACTATGATGGCCGCAAAAATATCTGACAACCTTATTTGTACGAGTAGAGTCAGAGACTTATTGCAAGTGACTGTACTAAAATAACACTTGTTTCCGTTTCTCAAGTATACCTTGGACCTTAGAAGCACAATAGTAGACTGATATATGATACCATTTTGTACCCCGTTTTATACTGCAGCTGAGGCGATCTCCTCCGTATTTATTACTAATAATTTGTGCTATATTTTCTCGTCTGATCTAATTATGGGTGAAGATTGGAATTATGGTCGATGATGGAAAACATTACAAATGAAAGCAGACCTTAAGATTTGGTGTCCAGTATCCATTTTTGAGTAATTGTGTACAACAATGCACAAATAAAGGTTTCATATAACATATATACATTATATACATTGATGCAATAGGTAATTAATTAATTATGTAATTTGTATTTAAACAAAACTTTCTCTATTCTGAAGGAGCCAGAGAAAAAATCGTCTCATTCGGATATGCGTATGAATTAATAGGCAGCGTATGCGTATTAAATACAGTCGCCATCAGATATGTCGAAGCGGCCATGGTGCTCACAATTATGTAAACACACCTCTATTGTCAAAGCGGAGTCTTGTTCAGATATTTTTGAACACATTGGCCATTCTTATATATGCCGCTATACGTGCTTAAGATAGTAAAGATGTACCTACACACATTTAATTGTAACTGTTAAGTTTTTGTTCAACTGATATTACTCTCTCCTGCCATTTGATGGGCAACACATACATCTGTAGAAATAGCAAGAAAGACGTAACAGCAGGTGATGGTTATTGGTTACAATTTCACCACTCCTTTCCTCCCGTAGGTCAACCGCCGAGTCGACCGAGGGTTGTGCGAGTTGGGCTAGGAAACTATAATTCCGTCCGTCCCCCTCGCTCGGCAGCGGTTGTTTTGACGCTGCAGCCAGAAGCCGCCGAGAACGGGGTAACATACGCGCAAGTGATCGCCAAGGCCAAAGAGACCGTGGACCTGGAGCGCCTAGGCATCATCGACATTAAATTTAAAAAGGCAGCCACAGGCGCCAGGGTCCTTGAGATAGCTGGAGATGCCAATATCGAAAAAGCAGACTCTCTGGCTAAAGAACTGGCAGAGAAACTTGGCGAAGGAACCGTCCGAGTATCAAGACCGACGAAGTGTGCGGAATTGCGCCTCACGGAGCTTGATGACTCCGTGTCGCCGGGCGAGGTGGTTACGGCGGTTTCTAGGGTCGGCGGCTGTGCCGAGAGCCAGATAAAAACAGGAGAAATCCGCCAAGATGCCTCTGGTCTCGGCTCCATCTGGCTTCGCTGCCCAGTCGCGGCAGCCAAGAAAGTGGTAGAAGCGGACCACGGTCGAATCCGGGTGGGATGGGTACGCGCCGCAGTAAAACTGCTCGATCAGCGTCCGATGAGGTGCTTCAAATGTCTCGAGATAGGGCACGTTCGGGCACAATGTACCGACGACGCTGATCGCAGCGCCACCTGCTATAGGTGCGGAAACCCCGGCCACAAAGCAGCTGGATGCACAGCGTCACCGCACTGCATAGTCTGCGCAAACGCGGGAAAGAAGGCGGACCACACCCTGGGCTCCAAGACATGCCAGGCCCCAAGTCGTAAGTCGATGAGAAGGAAGGCTGGATCTGGTTCCCAAGCCATATCGCAGCCTACGCAGGCGTCCGCCAGCAGGCCGGATGTCGCCCGGGAGGAGGATCAAATGGCCATCGAATAAAATGGCCATCAAAGTGTTGCAGGCGAACCTCAACCACTGCGCCAGGGCGCAGGACCTGCTGTTCCAATCCCTGGCTCAGTGGTCGATTGACGTTGCGGTGCTGGCGGAGCCATATTCGATCCCACCTCGTGACGATTGGGTAGGCGATGTGGACGGTACTGTAGCGCTCGTGTCCAAAACAAAAATCGGGCGCCCACCGATGGCAGGCATCTTCAGGGGTAGAGGATACGTAGGCGCACTGTGTGGGGACATTTACTTTGTCGCAACCTACTTCTCGCCAAACCGAAGCCTTGCAGAGTTCGAGCGCTTCTTGTACGAGTTAGGGGCTCGAATCGGTCAGGTCCTCCCTCGCCCAGTGGTTGTTGCCGGCGATTTCAACGCCAAATCGACGGCCTGGGGCTCTCCAAGAACGGACGCACGTGGGGCGGCTTTGGAGGAGTGGGCGGTGACGGCGGGACTGGCAGTCATCAACCAGGGAACGGCAGACACGTGCGTGCGGCAACAGGGCGGATCCATAGTGGACATCACTTTTGCTGGTGCCGCCCTGGCGCGCCGTGTCCAGGGTTGGGAGGTCATGGTGGGGGTGGAGACACTTTCGGACCACCGTTACATACGGTTCGATGTCGCCACCTCTCCTCTGACCCCTAATAACCCAAGCCGGACTGGCCGGGCTGAGGGTGGACCAAGGTGGGCCCTCACTAAGCTCGACCAGGAACTCCTAAAAGAGGCAGCCATTATTAAAGCCTGGCTGCCTGTCCAGGAGGGGCCCGTAGCAATTGAGCAGGAAGCATCCCGGCTCCGGGAAGCAATGACGCATGTCTGCGATGCAGCGATGCCCCGGGCCAAGCCTATGGCGCCCAAAACGTCCGTATACTGGTGGTCGGCCGAGCTCGCACAGTTGCGCGAGGGCTGTATAGCCGCACGTCGCCAGTATATGCGCCAAAGGAGACGAAGGAGGCCCAACGTGGATGAGGAGCGCCGCCTATACGAGGTGTATAAGGCTTCCAGATCCGAGCTCAAAGTGGCAATTGGTGAAGCAATCGAGGCGAGTCGTGCCGAGTTTCTAGAGACCCTCAATGCAAACCCATGGGGTAGGCCATATAAACTCGTACGAGACAAGCTGCGCCCGTGGGCACCTCCACTAACCCAATCCCTGGAGCCGGAGCTGGTGGGCCGGGTGGTGGCGACTCTTTTCCCAGAAAGAGGCCCATTTCATCCACCTGCCATGTCTCCGCCTGTACCGGGAGTTGACGAAGAGGAGGTAGTTCCGGCTGTGACTCCCGCCGAACTCCATGCGGCGGTTCTTAGACTCCGTGCTAAGAACACGGCCCCCGGGCCTGACGGCATTCCGGGCCGTGCGTGGGTCCTGACCATGGACGCCATGGGACCAAAACTGCTGAGGCTACTGACTGCGTGCCTGGAGGAGGGCCGCTTCCCGCAGCAATGGAAGGAGGGCAAACTCGTCCTACTGCAAAAACCTGGGCGGCCTGCAGACTCACCATCTGGCTACCGGCCCATTGTCCTGCTTGATGAGGTGGGCAAGCTCTTCGAGCGTATAGTCGCGGCTCGCCTCATCAAGCATATGGAGCGCGTAGGACCGGACCTAGCCGATTCCCAATTTGGCTTTCGCAGGGGCCGCTCAACGGTAGACGCGATTTCACGGGTGAAGGACATAGTAGAGGAGGCCACATCCCAGGGCAAGGTCGTCTTGGCTGTGTCATTAGACATCTCCAACGCCTTTAACACCCTGCCCTGGGAAACAATAAAGGAGGCGTTAAAACACCATAGAGTGCCCCCTCACCTGTCGCGCATAATTTCTGCCTACCTCCACGAAAGGGCAATAGTCTGGCCGGGGCGGCACGACTGGCGGCGGCGAAATATGACCTGCGGGGTTCCACAGGGGTCGGTCCTAGGCCCACTCTTGTGGAACATAGGTTACGACTGGGTCCTAAGGGGGGAAAACCTGCGTGGAGTCGACGTTACCTGCTACGCCGACGACACGCTGGTGACGGCCAGAGGACCCAGTTACCGCGACGCAGCCATGATTGCGACGGCAGGAGTTGCCCACTGTGTCACCCGAATTAGGCGTCTGGGGCTGGAGGTGGCTCTGAACAAGTGTGAGGCCGTTTGTTTCTTTGGCCCACGGAAAGCACCTCCAGCGGGAGCTGAAATCGTGGTAGGAGGAGTCCCAATCGCCGTCAAGCAAACTCTGCAGTACCTCGGAGTCTTGCTTGACAGCAAATGGAATTTCAAAGCGCATTTTGAAAGGTTGGTGCCAAAACTGCTACGCGCTGCAGCGGCCTTTGGGCGTATACTACCCAACCTGCGGGGGCCCAAATCATCTTGCCGGAGCCTATACATGGGCGTTATTCGCTCTATGGCACTGTACGGTGCCCCGGTATGGGCAGATTCCCTGAGCAGCCACAACACATCTCTGCTGCAACGGCCGCAGAGGACGATGGCTATCAGGGTAATCAGAGGCTACCGTACGGTGAGCGGAGAAGCCGCGTGCGTACTCGCCGGCTCGCTGCCCTGGGACCTTGATGCGAGGGCACTCAAGGCGTTGTACCAGTGGCAGTGGGAGGCGCGAAACTGGGGCCAACCGATGGCACCTCCGGAGATTGAGAAGCGGCGCAAGGAGCTGCTCGACGAGGCGAAGGACGTATGGGCGCGCAGGCTCGAACGGCCGAGGGCCGGCTCCCACACGATAGAGGCGGTCCGCCCAGTCCTCCGAGACTGGGTGGAAAGGCGCTCCGGGGTTCTCACCTTCAGAATGACGCAGGTACTGTCGGGGCATGGCTGCTTCGGCAGCTACCTGCACAAGGTTGCTCAAAGAGAACCGACACCGGAGTGCCACGAATGTGGAGCCGACGTAGACTCGGCCCAGCACACGCTGGCTGAGTGTCCAGCCTGGGGGGTGGAGAGGCAGGAGTTGGTCGCCCACCTAGGGCATGACCTTTCGCTCCCCTCAGTAGTCAGGGCCATAGTTGGCGGAGAAAAGGCGTGGAAGACTATGCAAACTTTTTGCGAAAATGTCATAGCGGACAAAGAAGCGGCGGAACGCGTAAGGGAAGTCCAGGCCGAGGCTGACCCGATGCGCCGCCGCCGGACTGGTCGCAGACGAGCCGCCCACGAGCGGAATCTGCCGCCATAACGGGAGTCAGAGGGCGGAGAACGCGGGGGCGTTCCCGCCCACGATACTGGCCCCCGAGTAGGATAGCGCGACCTAGTGTCCCGGAAGCGCTTCCAGAGAAGAAAGGGTTCTAGTCCAGAGGCGAATCCTCCAAGGATGACTGCTGCGGGGTCGCGGAAGAATCGCGCAAGCTTGCCCATAACCCCGCAACAATAGTGGCGATGGACACCATGGGGTTTTAGTGGGTAGGGGGGGCCTCTTTACAGCCTCGAGTCCCACATAACCGACCAGGTTGCACACCACCTTAAACCCGGCGGTATGCGTAAATGCATTCCCCATGTAAAAAAAAAAGGAAACTATAATTATCCCGCCCGTGATACTGGCCCCCGAGTAGGATAGCGCGACCTCGTGTCCCGGAAGCGCTTCCAGAGAGGAAAGGATTTTATGCGAATCCTTCAAGGATGACTGCTGCGGGGTCGCGGAAGAATTGCGCGACCTTGCCCATAACCCCGCAACAATAGTGGCGAGTGGACACCATGGGGTTTTAGTGGGTAGAGGGGCCGATAGCCCGAGTCCCACATAACCGCCGAGCCCCCCCAGACTCGGCGGTATGCAGAACAGCATTTCCCCATGTAAAAAAAAAAGGAAACTATAATTACGATATCACAGTTACGACTTAAGTTATCTTTCATTAAATCACGTTGTTAGAATGTAATCTCCTCATCCTTTTTGTGAATGTGCGAGAGCGTGAGTTTATGTATGTATGTATGTATGTAAAGGCCTTATGTTCTTTCAATGAAACTAAGCCTTAACTCAAATGTTCTTTTTCTAATGAAATTGACATGATATTACACGATATTTGCCAGAACCTCACCTAACGTGAGGTTTAAACTCTATATCTTTCCCACTTCCCTTACGCCCAGGCCCAATTATCTTACGTAAAATAAACGTGCTTTCGCTCCTGATGCTAATTGGTCTTCAATGTTTTCATAACACGTGTTATGGTTTTAACGAACACAACATTAGTAAGACAAACATACAGCTTTACCTTGCCCATCGTTTAAAGCAATGAACTTCATACATAAACGGGTTTGCGTGAAACTACATTAAGTGTGGTAATAGCCCTTGGACATCCGAGCAATATGCACTAACTAACTAAGTTATAATCCCTGAAGATTCCCCCATCAGTGTCAATACGCGGTCAGCGCGCGCTAATCCAATAATTGCTCCACCAGCCGCCATGTTCAGGCTTTGCCATATAAAATGGCGGGAAACTTCAATCCAGGCATCAGTTGACGTTTGTCGCTTCAAGAGTTACCAGTGAGAAAAACATTTAGTTAAGAAAGGTAAGTAGTAATACTTCCACGGTTACGGTATTATTCGTTATTGCTTAAAACAGTGCAATAATTATGATTTACTACGTATCTGAACAGAATTCTTGAGAGTTCATGCAAAATTTTGGTAATTTATGTTAAGGCAGTGTTTGGCTGAAACGCCGGTAATTTAGTACAAGTAAATGTCGATCATGGTCTTGTTTGTTCTACTTAACAAAATACAACACATTCAAATACAACATGTTCAAAAATTGTGTGGGGACAATGTCAGCACATCCCGTGATGTATAGGTGAAAAACTTAAGTAAGTCACCTGTTGTATTTAGTAGTGAGCTATTCGAATAGACAATACATGTTTAACAAATGCCTATTCGAATAGCTCACTTCTACATACAACAAGTGACTTACTTAAGTTTTTTACCTATACATGACTTTAGATATTGTAGGAATCCGTCTTTATCAAAAAGGACGCCTGATATAAACAATCCAATTTGATTCTGTGGATCACCTTAAGCACTGCTAGTCTTCTACATGCCTTACCTATTATAAGGTGCCCTTCGTTTATCCGGATCGAGGGACCAATTTTAAGATTGCGGAAAATATATACTCCTGGATTTAAATGCATTTTAATTCCCTTGAATTGCATATTTCGTGCTGAATTGGGGAAAGCACTTACTCATGCCATTTTTATTACAATAAAATTACCGTCTTCCATAGATGGCTGGTGACATGATGAGGTTCACTATCGGCGTTGTCTGCGTCGCCGTCGTACTCCTTTCATTAGCAGAACTCAGCGAGGCAAACTACAAAAATGCCCCTATGAACGGAATCATGTTTGGAAAGAGGGGACCTACAGGTATATTTATTTAAAAAAAATACTATTTCTTAAAAACTAATTTTTATATCCACTTTTACTTTTCGTATCGTGTAATCTTAAGTATCAATTTATTATAAAAGGTTTTTATTACATTGGTTTGGTTATTTTATTTTAGCTGTATTTTTAAACCGTTTGTTCTTGAATCTTTCTTGCCCCCAATTTACATGAAGTATAACGAACAGGTGGAGGCCCGAATATTTCACGAGTAAATATTTATAAAAAAGTAATGGAACAACCCCATTATTTTGGAATAAATATTTCATCGTATCCCCATGACTTTACAATACGATACATTTAAATTTTGTTTCAGAATATGATTCGCGGGGAAAGACCTTCACCGCTCTATGTGAAATCGCTACGGAAGCATGTCAAGCTTGGTTCCCGCCTCAAGAAAATAAATAAAAAATGATATTTCATCGAACTTAACACAACTATGATAGTTTTGATCTTGGATTATGATACGTACAATATTATTCTCATTTAATAGAAATATTTAAACTACACTAGCAACACTGAAGCGCTTATCTTTTCGAATGTTTTCCTTAAATATTATGTATACGATAAATTATTGTAAGGCTAAGGCTGGGATATAACGTTATTCTAGTCAGAACATTTAATAAAACATGACGGTGCATTACTTTTGTTGTTTTATTTATTTAGGTCAACTTAAAGTTGTTAGACGATTTGACCTACATTTGAATATTATGGACTGGTAACCCTCATGGGAAATTTTAGATAAGAATGACTTTCTTCGCAATTGTTTACAGTTTTTTATATTCCAACTAGTTTCTTATAGAAGTTTATGCACTCTCATTAGACTGACATGAAGTTTTCTTGTAGAGAGAAAATCTTTCGCCATTACAATATCAGCTGTGCTTATAGCGATTATTGATAAAAACATTGACTCTAATTTGACACCTGTCAATAACAATGCAATGCAGTGACGTTTCGCATTGTAAAAATTAGCGAATTCGAACTACCTTGTTTCTAAAATGAATTATCAAAGTTCTGATTTAGTGGTGAAATAATGATTTAGAGTACAATTTTTTAACTTAACCAAGCTTGTAATTTAAACTCAAAATGACTACGAAAGAGCTTTACACAAAGGTAAAATTTATTATATTTTGGCGTGTAATATTTTGAATTTGGAATAGTTTTTTCTTAATTTATAGTTTTAATGGCAGAATTACGCTAAAAGAGACCCTGAAACATACACTACGCAAAGTTTTACTTACTTTTACTATCTATGTTACTATGCTTGAGATTATTACTTGGCTCATGTTTAATTCATTTTGTTGTAAATTATCACCTCAATCTGTTCACGGTATAGATCACCGGATACATTATATCATCTCTACATAATATCAAATTTACATTGTTAATTTAAAGACCTACTGATATCAAAGATTATATCTTGCTTTTTTTATTGTTTTTCTTCTGGTTGGATTATGCATGTACCAATGATTTATGATTATCTGCATGATTATTATGTTTATGACTGACTATTGATTAAAACGAAATTACATAGTAACACTATTTGCTTATTATTTGGTAAAGGTATTATATAGGCTGCTAAGTGTAACCAACTAGCAAATGTACAGGTCTGGCTAAATATTTGGGTATCAAATATATGCCAAATGTTCCTGAGTCGGTGATAAGTGCATCATCTGTGAACTCTTTCAAAAATAGACGTGATGAATTTATGAAAAACAAAGATGAAAACAAGACTTTATTGATTGTGCACGCATCAGCTACAAGCTGCCTGTGTATAAATAAATAAATGGTTACCAAATGTAAAAGAATGTTGCATTTTAAAATTATGCTTTATTCCATCCCTATTTTTTTGTAATCTTTAGGGTAGGGATAAGGGAGTATGCGCCCAAATGTACCATTGGCAACAATAAAAGCAGATAAAAACAATGTGTGTGGTATCAAAAATAGTACTACCTGACACATTAATTTCATGATTCTAGTTAATTTTTGGTTTATAAGGTGACAAGATTGATATTTTATTATCATATTGATAGGGCTGCCATCTCGGAAATTGCTGCGGGCCAAATTTTTGAAATCCTAGAAGTTTCATTGAAATTTTGATGTCGCCCCGGACACCAAAGAAAACAATTTTTAATTTCGAATATATTATTTTGCTAGGGATATTGACTCGAACCTAAAAATGTCTGGGTTTACCCCCAATAGTTTTACAAGTCAGGCTTGGATGCTCCCCGGACGGGCGCTATACTAGGACTAATCCGGGGAAACCGAGACGGATGGCAACGCTGGATAAATAGAATCTAATTATAATTGATTTATTTTCATTTTGTATTTACCTTCCTTATTTGATTTGATTTATTGTCTTTCTTTTTCTTTTTTTTTTCACTTTATTTATTTATTTTGATGACTTGGTATTGAATGGGCTAATATATCCCATGATGTTTTAATTCAATGGAGATGGATTTAAGGATACCCCACAACACAAATGAAATAGATTTTTCATCACACTTGCTCGGTAATGGTGTTATAACGCGCAGGCGTATAGAGCGGTTAGAGCCGATTTAGTCCCCGCGGGAGTTATGGATTTTAGTACAATATAACTCCCAAGGGAGTTATGAGTTTAGTTTTAAAATATCGTACGTCATTTCACTTCAGACTAAGGAGGTTTTGCATCAGCTAAGGCTTATTTCAAATCTTCAAACTTGGCTATAAACCAACTTTACTCTGTATTAAACTTCAACGGAATATTTATCATTCTGCATTATATTTCATATTTTACTATTTTTTTTACAAATTATTTCAATTATTTCAAGATATTTTTGAATATCGGTACAATCTGGCAGCATGACTTAGCAAGTTCGAAAACTAAACGCAGTTCTTAGTTATCTGTGGAATGTAAAAAACTTGACAATGTCATTTGTTATATTGTTGGTCGTCCATCGTTGATTTTTGAAGGCTTCGAAGTGTGTTTTATGTGTTTACTTATAAATATCCAGGAAAAAACATGTCATTGAATTTCACTAACAATAGCAATTGTACTATTACATTCAACTTTAATAAATATATTTATTTGTATATTTGTTTTTCCCTTACAAGTGTGATGAAAAACATTGTATGCATCACGGTCGGTAAGAGGATTACAAACTCGAGTCATTAAGAGCCCTCCGCCTGCGGCGTCGGGCTTCTAACAGACTCTCGTTAGTAATCCTGTACTTACCTCCCTAGATGCACAATGTACTATTAATTGTAAAGGACCAAAATTAATATCATGCTGTGTTTTGTTTGTTTTTATGAAGTCAAACACTATTCTGAAGTAAAATAAGTTGTTTGTGTAGGTATATTGAAACTCAACCAATTTGCAATGAATGTTACGTAGATACGTTTCTGTCAGGTCATAAACTGTATATTTTGTGTATTTTTAATTTTAAAAAAGGCATCTGCGAACATTCCAACTTTTTTTGTAAATAAAGGAAAAATAGAAAACAATTGTGACTCCACAATGGATCCACTACCAACTAAGCTACTGAGGCACTTAATTATTTTTACGGCAGCCACTTATCTTTTCACCCATTATAAAAAAACAGCTAAAACTCCAGGAAACTAGACTGAATGAATGTAACAGGCAATAGGCAGCCCTCTGTTTCCTAGGCACCCTTAAAATTGACATAATTAGAGTTCGGCACCAATATGGTAAAAAAGGAACCCTTTATAGTTTCGTCCAGTCCCTGTCTGTCTGTACGTCCGTATGTCACAGCGGTTTTACTCAGTAGGTAATTAAAACACATAAAGTAATGATTTTACAACCAGAGGTTGCAGAGGCACGACTACAGCACTTCTTGACGTAGTGGACAATATTTTGTCTGCTCAAGATGTAGGTCAAGGTACGATTATGGCACTTCTTGACTTTTCTCGTGCTTTTGATTCAATAAACACAAAGTTGCTTTTGTCTAAGATGCAATACTATGGGTTTGAGTCGCAGACAATTGCATGGTTTGCAAGTTATCTAAGTGACCGTACGCAAATCGTCAAGTTTCAGAGTAGTTCGGGTATATGTGCCAGATCAAAGCCGTCAGCCGTCTCCAGAGGCGTGCCGCAAGGCTCTATCCTGGGTCCGCTTCTTTTTATTCTCTATACAGCAGACGTCCAGGAAATTGTTAAGCATTGTAACTTTCACCTTTACGCTGACGATATCCAAATTTACATCTCATTTAATCCAAGTATTACAAGTCAAGCTGTTGCCAAACTTAATGAAGATCTAGATAATATTTCATCTTGGTCAGAGTCAAACTGTCTGATGTTAAATCCAAATAAATCTAAAGTTATGTTTTTTGGTACAAAAAGTCAAATTAAGCGGATAGAAAGCAATAGACCAGCGGTTATGGTCGCAGGGAATATAGTAGAACGTGTTTTGGTGGCGCGGAATTTGGGAGTGTTAATGGATCAATCATTGCGATTCGAGGGCCATATAGCTGAAACTGCGAGAAACGCTTTTTACAGACTTAAAGTACTTTATCAAATTCGCGATTTCCTTAGCGTCGATCTGCGTATTAAGTTATGCAATTCTTTAGTGCTGTCCAAATTTGATTATGCTGACATGGTTTATGGTCCTCGTATACTAGCTAGTACAGACCGTATGGTGCAAAGGGTACAAAATGCATGTACGCGATATTGTTTTGGGGTTCCGCCACGAGATCACGTAACGCCTTTTTTGAATTCAGCAGGTATTCTCAAAATGGCACTTCGTAGAGAACTGCATCTATCGTCTTTATTATTTGGTGTATTTAAAACCTCAGAGCCAGAGTATCTTTTCAAAAAGTTCAAATGGCGCGAAAGCAGGTCGAGCATGCATAGTATCAGATCAATATGTAAAGAATTAATAATTCCGCGGCATCGTACTGCTGCTTTCAGAGGTAGCTTCAAATACACAGCCACTAAATGCTGGAATAACATACCTCCCCCCTTTAAAAATCTAAATACTACTAGTAACTTTAAACTCCAGCATAAACGACACCTTCTTGAGTTTCAGAAAGCACTACCTCCTGGCTCTAGAGTGGCACCATCATATTTATAATAGTTTTTATCATATTTATAATAGTTTTTGTTTTATTTCATTTGTTTATTTTTATAGTTTCGGTTATTTATTCTCTCATAATTACTATCTTTTTTTTTTCTGCATAAACGCATTAAAGTGGTTACAATATTAATACACAATGCAATGTAATGTTTATTATTCTCAAAATACACACGCGCACACACACACACACTCCTTATAGATCATAATATGCATATTTTACTGGAATTTAACATGTCTGTCACAAGAGAAACGTTTTCGACATACAGCAAGTAAGGGTTCACGTATAAAGGGTCTGCCTGAAAACCAGCGTTGCAGTAAATGCACTGCAACTTTATGCTGAGGTGGGATCCTGTTTAACATCAAAATGTATTCTTTGCTATTAAGCCAGGTAGTTTTAAGTTATACTTTTAGTTTGTAACATTATTTTGATTTTGTACATTTTGCTTTTTTTTCTTTGATGTTGAATAAAACTTTTCTATGTCTATGTCTATGTCTAGGTGTATTTTGTGTGCCTATTTATTGCAAAAAAATATTTTCATGGGCGGCACTGTAACTAAATATACTTAATTTTTTTTTTCCAAATATGTACCTGTGGCATATCATCTCATAGATCTTTAAAAATAAAGTAAAAGTTCTTTGAACAAAACTTTGATAATTCTAATATAACATAATAAGGCAGTTACGTCTTTTGCAGATTTTTTTTCATCGTATGATGGTACGAAACTCTCAAGTATGCGTGGTTGACACGCACTTGGCCGGTTGTTTATTCTTACCTAGGTGGTGCCCGCGACTTCGTCTACGCAATATCTTTATACGTCCTATGTGTTATTCTGGTGTATAAGCTATATTATTGTAAAGTTTCATTAAAATCCATTCAGTAGTTTTTACTTGAAAGATTAACAAACATCCATACAAACTTTCGCATTTATAATATTAGTCAAAGCCCTGGCGCAGGACAGAGAGAGCTGGAAGATACTCCACCGACAAGAGTGAGACTTGTCGATGATGAGGATGAATATAGTGTAATATGAAAGCATTTTTCAGGGGGCGCGTATATGGGTGGAGCACCCTGAGAAAGTATGGGAGAGCGCCACGGTCACAGCGGACTACCGCTCAGGCGTGCTCATCGCGAAATTGGACCAGACTGGCGAGATACGACAGATCAAGGTATGTATCACTAAGTATTACATCACGGTGACAAAACAAACGTATGGACCGTGCTGCACCCTTATCAGAAGATTGCCACTGCGGTATCTCTCAGAAGTGCTGCCGCTACAGTAATTA
Source organism: Lathronympha strigana (assembly GCA_949128165.1). NCBI lineage: Eukaryota > Metazoa > Arthropoda > Insecta > Lepidoptera > Tortricidae > Lathronympha > Lathronympha strigana. Next base: position 5,054,921 of record OX421926.1, on the reverse strand, counting down.
TTTCTACTTCATCAGCAATCTTTTTTATGGTTAAAAATCACGAAACGTAAATTTAAAAAGTTACTTTTGGTGCACGAAATCACAATAACGTTTGCAGCCTTGTGCTCCTTCTCCGAGGCTTGCCTGCACTTGCCTGCGTACTGTGGAGTTGCCACCCGGCGAAGGAGAATATTGCAATTTGCAAGGGAATCCGTACGAGACGTTTTTGCATGTGATGTGATGACAGTCAAAAATCAGTGAATGTTAAATAAAAAACTTCTATTCTATTCTTAGTGTTTTTAACATTTCTTGAAATTATCCGTTTCCGATTGTAAAACATGGTCGCGTAGCCTTTGACTTCCCAAACTAAAGAAGTTTTATATAATTTTTTATTTTTTTCTGTTCTGAGTCGGGGCCGGTAATTTTCATGCCGATGACTGACAACTGACGTCAAGCTTCATAGGTTTAATGTTTGAAAGTGTAATGCTATCAAGCTATCATTGATTAGTGTCAAAACTATTACGTCCGATGTTAAAATCGAACGTTGATAGACTTTACGAGTATCTGTCGTTAAAACATCCTGTGTGTTTATCATTATCATTATGACGAAATCGGCATGAAATTGACGCGCCCTGGACTTCTGACCATACTCAACTACAAATGCAAAAACGTATCGAGAATAATTTACCTGTACGTTCGCGAAGAAATTCAAAGTAGAAGTCTGCCACTGTTCGAGCTAACGTGGGGTCTGGGGACTATAGACCCACTCTTTTTGTGCATGGGAAGAGGCACATGCCTCTTCTCCTGGTAGGTGCAGTAGTGTACAGATTAAAAGCACGTTCACATAGGCTGCTTTGCGTGCGAACGGAGTTGTAAAAATGATGTACGCACGCCCTATAATTAACTTTTGATGGGTGATCAAAAGACCTGGCCCGGCCTGGTGACCTTCATGACCTTATGTACCAGATCGCTTTGTGACATTAAGTTAACAATACTTTTCAATTGAATGGGGCGGATGAATGAATCCTAGAATTGACATGGTCAAATGTACCTACATTGTAATCGCAGGGATTTCCGAACTGATTAAGCTAACATAACAAAAACACAACACGTAAAAAGACCCAAGTCTCACTCCGCAGTTCTTATGCAGCAAAAAAGTTATGGTACTCTCTCTCATCGTGTTAAAACAAGTCGGTTATTTTAGTTTTAGTGTAGTTTGGGTTGTAAAAGCGGATCCCAGGCTCCCTGACCCGTGGCGGAAAGTAAACCTAGAAAACGCTGTGTACAAAGAGATTAGCCGGCCATATGGATACGTCCAGATTCGCCGGATCTACCAATAATTGCGGCGGACGGATTGCCCGAACATATATGTCCGGCTATTTATTGTGATGATATGTTTTCGAAATAAACGATTTCTAATATGTTATAATTGTTTTTTTATAGATACAAAATGAGAACCAAATGCCACCCTTGCGGAACCCGTCTCTGCTCATCGGGCAGAACGACCTTACGTCCTTGTCATACCTCCACGAGCCCGCAGTCCTACACAATCTTAGAGTCAGGTAAGTCAACGTTTTCTACTAAATGGACGTTTGTGTGTAAACAAACGACGGTGTTCAGAGATTTGTCGACCAGTTTTGCATTTTGCACGGACCCCCCCCTGGCTTCCCGAGTCGGGGTATAAGCCGGGAAAACGCTAGGAATAAGAAGACTCGTCAACTAATCTACAAACCATCCCCGTTGTCCTTCATATATTTATTAAAAAAACCCGCGTCGAAAAATCACGACAAAATTCCACATGCTTTATGCGTCATAATAAACATATTACGATACGGATATAGGTAAGTACTTATCTACATCCTAACTCGTGCATATCTATCGGTATAGCACGATTAAATAATCATTTATAGATTTTATGACGTTGGAATAAGGATCATAAACGGTCAGTTAATTTGACCCACGAAGGTACACATAAAGGCGCGTATTACACATGTCTTATAGTCGTTATAGCTATTTCGTGTGGCGGACACAATGTTTTTCATCACACTTGCTTTGATTATCTAAAAATTAACGTAAAATTTAAACATTTTCAAAGTAATTAGTTATGTATTCTTAATTCTTATGCAATTATTCACACTACGCCCGCGTCGCCTACTTACAGCCCTAGGTCGCAAGTTAGGTTAAATTCGGTCATTACTCATTATACTCGTATAACTCACAGGGGAAAACGCTGGTTTGGTGAATAATATGATTAGGTACCTTATAAAGAAGACTAGCCATAAAAGTAATCATGACGTCATGACTGATAATTATTTTCGTACACTAAATCTTGATACTCGCCCGGGCAATATTGTACGAGTAATATTTAGCTTTGTACAGAATGGTGCAAATTACATTTCACAATAACAGTTTTGAATAGAGTTATAAGAAGCTTAACGCGTAAAATATCAAAATTATCCAAACACAACTTTATTTTCAATAAAACATTTATTTTCGAAATTACAGTAAGTGTAACTTACCTAACTTCCCACCTCTACCTACCTTAAATCTAAAATAGGTCCTTGAGGCATTGTACCTAGGATGCTGGCGGCATTTCCTCGTTGTATCGCCATGCTGATACGTTGTGCGAGGAAGCCACCAGCACTTCAGTCACCAGTATTTAACATCAACCAGACGTTTCGCGATTTCTACGAAAAAATTGCGTGCGCTGGGCTGGGACCCCATGGACCAAGAGTTTATTTACAACTTTATTGTCAAGATAATAAGAGTGTTTGTAGGCTATTCTAATTTAAGGCCGTTCCTGGTCCCAATGTTCTTTGATCTGTATCCCTCCATTTTTGAGTATTTTTTATGGCTTATTACATAAACCCCTACGGCTTTAAGATAATTAGCGTATCATATTTACTTAATACTTAAATATGAACTGTCTTCGAGATATACGGCATCAAACTTTGGAAATCTTAGTCCACAATAACAGTTTATTGTACATAACTTTTGTACCAATAAGTTTTATTTTAAAATCTCTTAGGTTATTAGAGACTTTTAATAGTAACAGTTATATGTAGATTTCAAATATATACCAGCATACATTTCTTCAGAATATCAAAAAATGTACATGTTTAGACCATGTTTGAAAAGATCATTAAAAAAAAGCATAGTTGCTTTTTTTTCACAATACGGCGCTTGTAAGTCATGATAAAATGTGGATGAACCGATGTCAGGTTAGTTTTGCAATTCTACTCAAAGTATTCGTATCGGAATATGGATTCAAAACTCGTAAATACTCGTCGATTTCCGCGTGGAGCCCCTTAATACTAAAATAAAATTTACAAATCGTCGGATGATAAGCAAAAGTCACTAAGTACTAAGTACCAAAAGTTCATAGCCATAATGTAATACGTCAATTGTAACAAGGTCGATTTTTGTTTAATTCTTTTATTGTAATTAGTGCGTTTTGTTGTCGAAATATTAATTTGTTCAGCAACTTACAGCTGTGTTAATAGGTTTTTAGAATGATAATTAAGTGCAATATGTGTGGAAGAATTGCGTTCATTTTGTCACAAGGTACAATTTGAAAAACATGACAAGTATACTGTAAAGTGAAAGGAAAATGCTACCAAAAAGTAGGTAAGATTAATTTATAGGTTAGGTTAGAACTTGCGACCCCGTACTATAGGAAAATTGCTATCAAGAAAAGCCCCAACGCCGGCTTCCCTTGCTTGAGCAATCTAGCACATTTTTCTTTAACGATTCAAAGAAAAAGCAAGCCAAATCAGCTCCGGCTTGCCCAAATAACATTTTGACACTGAGGCCTTACCACTTGCGTAACCACATATTGGCAACTCCTATAAAATCGAGGGCCACCAGCCATACTATTGGCGTTGTGTTCAGGATTACCGCCATCTGAGAGAAGATTTATATTTTTCATCACACCTGCTCGTAAATGGGAATATTATATGCAAGCATACTTAGACTTAATGAGCTGTATTAAGCCCATGGATTAGATTAGATTAGATTAGATATCTTTATTTCTTATTGAAAATTACATGTTATTTAGTGTTATAAATATCACAAATTCACAAAAAGATCGTCAAGTGTATAAAAAATAAAAAATAGGTAATAATAAAACAATTTCTAAGTGCGAATGTCAAAAAAAGAAAATACAAGATAAAAAAATAACTAAACAAAGATTTGAAATGTCTAACCTAAATTTACAAAAATGTCAGTATACTTAGATATTGTATAATATACATCTAGCCTATGCCTAGTTAATGTAATGTCAAATGTGTCAAATGGTCTTAAAGGATTCTCATACTACTTTACCTTTAGCCCGGAGCTCGCGGAGGAACTGCCCTCCATGCGTTCGCCGCACGTAGTCGCTGCTCACTCCCGAGTACTGTGGACTGTCCTACCACATAACCGCAGATAATTATTGTTTCTTTATCTGTCTAGAAAGTTTATTTTTTTCCTCGCAAATGTGATGAAAAACATTGTATGTATCACGAGCGGTACAAGAAGTTCTTGTTTACCGCCTTTAATACACAATGCACTATTGTTTTTACTAAAATATCGCGCAGTGACTTAATAAGGTGAGTTTTATCAGTAATTTTACATATTGTTCTTGTTTCAGATTCTGCGACCGCAACGCCATCTACACGTACTGCGGCATCGTGCTGGTCGCCATCAACCCTTACAACGAATTGCCAATTTACGGTAAGATGCTCATCTCGACTGTGGCGTATTTGGATGGATATCATGGCATTGACGGTAAAACCTCCTTGTCACGCCAATATGCAAGGGTGACAAAGATGGAGATACAAATCCGAAATCGTTCGATTTTCGTGGTATAGGCCCAGGCCTACCACGAACATCGAAAATTGACTCTGACGGAAAGACCTCTTTTCAATACAGTTGCTCAAAAAGTGCCCTTTTTTTAGCTGTTTGCAAAGTTCGTTTTTGCGAACTGGTGCTTTTAACTTTCCAATTTTTTTATATCTAATTTTTCCAATTCATGACTGCTTTCCTACGATTATTATTGTTCGTTAACTTTACCGAGACGTAATAAAACTACTATTAATGCAAAAATATTAAAGATATTGATATTTCATATGTCACTATATATGTACCTCTTCATAATAATGATCATTCATTTAAAATATTAAACATTGAAAACAGTTCTTATAAATCTGTGTAAATTTAAACTGGAACAGAGCCTAAAAAACGTCTGTCAAAGTAGAGGCGTTTCTCAATCAAATAAACGTGTTCGTAAGCCGAACTCGACTACGACTCGTTAAACAACAACGATTTTTGAATTTTAATAGCCCTTATTATATCACTGTTGCATAAACTACAATTGTTCCATTGCAGGCGATGAAACAATCATGGCGTATCGCGGGCAGTCCATGGGCGATTTGGACCCGCACATATTTGCCGTTTCGGAGGAGGCCTACACCAAACTCGAAAGGGAGCGGCGGGATCAGAGTATCATAGGTTTGAATGAAAAAGAATAATGATTACTTGTTTGTAAGAGTTCTTACGCTTTTGAAAATTATATCAACCAAAATTATGACGAAACTACAGGTAATTTGAACGGACTGTTTAATATAATATCACACTCTTATCTTAATTTTTTGTAATAGAGCCGAACCTTGAATTAATTTTATTAAAAACAGCTAGTCTATGATGGTCGGGTTTTTATCGTTTACCGACGTTGCTGTCACGTTCTAACAAGTACGTATGTGCGAAAGTGACGCATAGCGTGATAAGCGATAAAATGGCAACCATGCTAACCCTGCTGTTTTTATAAAAGTTAATTCTAGTCGATTTCTCCTGATTTTTGTATCGAAATTACAAATAGTATGCTATCAGACTACAAAGTAAAAGGAATTGTTATGATTTGCCTTAAAGCACACCGAATAAGTAGTAAATTCATAACCGTTTTTTTTAGGGAACTTAATAGATGGTGTTGTTGTGCAAACATTCGAATTCAGAGGATGTTGTCCATCCTCTTGATCTATTCGTTCTAGTTTTTTTTCCACCCTGACCTCGACAGACGACCTCAGTAGGTCAGGTTGACTAGGCTGTAAGATTTGTATGGTATACACTCCTTTTACCTTGGTAACCTCATACGGAAACCCGTCGGGGAAACCTCGGCAGGGAGCGGTGCGGTGGTAGAAAGTAGCGGTCGTTAAAAGTTATACAAAGGCCATTGTTTAAGGGAGTAAAAATCGAGCCGTAAAATTTACCTCAGAAGATTCAAACTAATTTTTCGTCTCACTATTTTTTCGGCAGTGAGCGGCGAATCAGGCGCCGGCAAGACGGTATCAGCTAAATACGCAATGCGTTACTTTGCGGCCGTGGGCGGGAATGCGAGCGAAACGCAGGTGGAGAAGAAAGTGCTCGCTTCCAGTCCGATCATGGAGGTAAGGCAAAAAAAATTCAATTATAGTACTATACTATCGCTATCACTGTTAGCTTACCATTTGCGATCCCTATTGCAACCGCAAACTGCCAAAGTGCCAAAAATATGTATACACCCCTTAATGTTCAAGCAATAAAGTCCTGTATGCATATTTTTGGCACTTTGCCTGTATGCATAACTTTTTAGTTGACTGTACAATTTAAACACCTACTGTACGATTCATGTAGCTGTGGCTACTGGCTGTCACCCTTATTTTACTTGATAATAGAGGTAAATGAAAAATAGCTATTGTTTGATTGTATTTATTTATTTATTTATTTATTGATACAGGTTTGCCAACAGGTGCAATACTATTACTAAAACACTTTAATCAAAGGTACAAAATCACTCCAGAGTATTCACCCAATTATAGGCAAACACAACTTACACATATCACACGCTTTACATTTTGTGACTACACAATCTAAGTTTAATTAACACTTTAAACATAAAGAGAGAAGCCAGTATAAAAACAATAATTTTTAAGAAAAAAAAACCGACTTCATTTGGTTCCCGGTAAAAGTGAAATTAAGAATTTGTTTGAGTTAGCCAGTTTACTTCACAAATATCCAATACACCGCACGTGTACGATTGAAAATTGAGGAGCTTTCTTAATGTCCTAGGGCTTCCATCAATACATCTGTATCTACTCAAACGATTGCTATTGGGATAATATCACAGGTGGTCTAATGGCTGTATAATGATCTATTCCCAGACACCATTTGGATAGGGAAGCGATTTTGCATGAAACACTTTAATTTGTTAAAAATCTTAATTATATTCACAACTCAAATTCGCTACGTTTGGAATTAGTCCCTAACCCTAATACCACTCTATTAATTCATTTACTTACTGACTTAACGAATTATATATATTATAAAAGCGTAAAACCCTCGCTACGTTCACCCTCCTTATTGGTCTCTTTTTTAATAACAGGCCATCGGCAACGCGAAAACCACTCGCAACGACAACTCCTCGCGCTTCGGCAAGTTCATAGAGATCCACTTTGACGAGCTGTACCGGATATCCGGCGCTAGCATGCGGACGTACTTGCTTGAGAAGAGCCGAGTGGTAAGTATTCAACTGTGAATACTGTGATACTAGATGGCGCCACTGTGATATGTGATTCCGACACGGCCATCCTGTTTAAGCTGCGTCCTTGTGTCATTCGTGTTAATAACTACTACTAGATGGCGCCGCTATAATGTTGTCTCGACACGGCCATCCTGGTTAAGGAACGCCCTCATGTCCTAGTGGTGAGTCAACTGTAACCTACTAGATGGCGCTACTGTAATTTGTCGTTCCTACACAGCCATCCAGATTTAAGTGCGTCCTTGTGTCATTCGTGTTAATGACCACTACTAGATGGCGCTGCGATACGGCCGTCCTGGTTAAGGAACGCCCATATGTCAACGTGGTGAGTCAACTGTATGTTAATAGATGGCGCTACTGTAATATGGGATTCCGACACGGCTATCCAGAATAAGGAATGTTCTCGTATCATACTTGTTTAATGAAAACCACTCGCAATTACTACTCCTCGCGCATCGGTAAGTCCATAGAGATCCACTTTGACGAGCTGAACCCGATATCCGGCGCTAGAATGCGGACGTACTTGCTTAAGTAGAGCAAAGTGGTAAGTAATTGATTACTGTGATCTCCATCCATCTTACAGCACACGTCCTCTTGTCGTTCTACTGAGTAGAATCGTCTCATTCTTAACACTTATAGTGTTCAGATAATTTAAACTTTCGTGAGTCATACTGGTATTTAAGTGTTAATAAACATTACTAGATGACACTACTATGATATGTAATGCTGTCACGGCCATCTTGGTTAAGAGAAGTTTTTACATTATAATTTGCGCGGGCTAGTTTTCCGCTAGACATTATATAGTTCACCTTTTTAGTGAGATGGGTTGCCGACACCACTCTTGCCGACCATAAAAAGGCAGATCCTTATACAACTTATTGCAAAAAGGTATTAAGTGGCATTGGGATGCCCAACATGATAACGCGTTTAAGCTCATAACACAACACTTAGCTTCGGATCAAGTGTTAGCACATTTTAACCTAAATGCGAGAATCGTGGTCACTTCAGATGCGTCTCCTACTGGCCTTGGGGCCATTCTGAGTCAAATTGGGGATGATGGGGTGGAACGTCCGGTTTCTTACGCTTCGCGCACGTTAAATGCCAATAGAAATAACTCTCAATTACAAAAATAGGCAACAGCGATTATATTTGCTGTACGTCGTTTTCATCCATACCTTTATGGTAGGACTGTGCCATTCGTTCTTCGCACGTACCATAAGCCGTTAAGAGCGTTCTCGCCCTAGCGCGCTTCCCAAGTTTAGGTATTTCTCCGCATCGACCACGTGACCAGACGCGCGCAATGCTAGACATCGACGAGCGCCGCGCGTGCGACGGTTATACTATAGCGCGCTCAAGCTGTGCATTTTACCTTGATACTTAAATCAGATAAACTTACGTTACTTTGATTAGTAATCATTGTTTACAGTATTTTGCGTAAAATTGAGTTTGCAGTTTATAACTTTGATACTTGTAGTCTTGTACTAACTGAATTTAGTACTAACTATGTAATTAAAATTATTTTCCTATGTACTTATTTCCTTTGATAATAATAATCAACTTTCCTTAATAATACCTACTTATTTTGTTGCTATTTTAGTACTGAGTTTCTATTAATAATAGTTTTCATTTCACGTTAACGTTCGATGGTATCAATTCTAATGAAGCGCCAAAAATATGTATACACTACCTTAATATTGAGAAAATAAGATTGTGTACGTATATAATAATATATTTCTGGTAGTACATTTTTATAGATGTTATTAGATTTGACTGTACAAATGCGCAAAGTTGTTGTCAAGCTCTCGTGTTAATATTGAGAATTGAGACCCGACCCGACCAAGCGAAAGCTTTAAAAATTTAAATCTTGAGAATCTTGGTTTTAAGGTATGAGAGTTAGACAAACTTTACTACGAAGTGAAACACAACATTTCTCATCACATTAGTCAGGAAATTGTTAATGATCGTTATTTCCAAGTTAGTTTTCTATTTCTTTTTATTTTTATATTATAAGTGCATATAGAACAAAACACTTAAATATTCCGAAATATTTTTTTCCGATTTTCATAATCCCAATTTTTATAATTCTGAATTTTTATAAATCCTATACATCAAATTTCCGTATTTCACATTCTCAATATTAAAAATCCGATAGCGACTTGAACGAATACAAAAAAATCCAATTTTTTATATTCCGAAAATAATTTATCCGAATTCAAAATTCCGAAAACATAATATTCTTTCGGAATTACGGTGGTTCGGTAACTTCGTAATTTTGGAGATTCGGAGTTATGGAAATCAGAAAAAAAACTCGCCAGCATTCGATGGGGCCAGGCGGCCTTGTTCCCGCGTAAGCTGTGGATCAGAGTTCGATCCTCGGCTTAAGCTTCCGATGTTGTTGATTTTTTTCTTTAGTTTTATGACATCTATTTCAATTTATAACATGACAATATGTTTATGGTCGTTGTTAATCCATAGTTGTCACCACCCACGTAGACAATGACAAACCATGATTAGCAAACTGGCTTCAACCTACAAAAAATACAGCAAATCAACGTGCCATGATTTTTTTTTACCCATATAGAGGGATTTCGTAATAATAACATAGTGGTTCCGAACCTACTATGGTACATCACTACTCATAGCAATACTTACTTCAACATTATAAATGCGTAACATTACTTTTAAGCTTCCCAAGCTTTTGCCAAGTTCTCAAACACGGTAAGTATAGTGTAAACCGGTACTTAGTCTCCAGGTTTTAATTACCAGCTAGTCTACTTGTGTTCAACCAGACTGCATTTGATTTCAAACATGGTACGTATAGTGTAGGCCGTTACATAGTTCCTGGCCTAGCCATCTAGTTACGTATCCAGGTCTTTGTCACCACCCGGTCTACGAGTGCTCACCAAGACAATGCATTTGAGCTCAAACACGGTGCATCTAAGGTAAGCCGTTACATAGTTCCTGACCCTATATTCTGGTTACGTTTCCAGGTCTTAATTACTAGCTGGCCTACTTGTGCTCAGCAAGACAATGCATTTAAGCTCAAACACGGTACGTATAGTGTAAGCTGTTACATAGTTGCTGGGCCAAACTTTTGATTACGTCTCCAGATCTTTGTCACCAGCCGGTCTACGAGTGCTCACCAAGACAATGCATTTGAGCTCACACACGATGCATCTAAGGTAAGCCGTTACATAGTTCCTGACCCAATATTCTGGTTACGTTTCCAGGTCTTAATTACCAGCTGGTCTACTTGTGCTCAGCAAGACAATGCATTTAAGCTCAAACACGGTACGTATATTGTAAGCTGTTACATAGTTCCTGGCCCAAACTTCTGGTTACGTCTCCAGATCTTTGTCACCAGCCGGTCTACGAGTGCTCACCAAGACAATGCATTTGAGCTCAAACACGATGCATCTAAGGTAAACCGTTACATAGTTCCGGACCTAATATTCTGGTTACGTTTCCAGGTCTTAATTACCAGCTGGTCTACTTGTGCTCAGCAAGACAATGCATTTAAGCTAAAACACGGTGCGTATTGTGTAAGCCGTTACATAGTTCCTGACCTAGCCTTCTGGTTACGTATCCAGGTCCTTGACACCTGGTCTTCAAGTGCCGCGACAAGTCTTATGTGAACGGTTACAGAATCAGCACTGTCTTCTGATTACATCACCTAGTCCTAATCAGCAATTACTAGCTGTTTTTAACGGCGGTTTCCAGGTCTTACCAACAACTTACTACGAAAACATCCCGTCCTGGTCACCAGCTGATGATTATTAAAAAAAATTACTATAGCTAATATATAAACAACAATTAAATCATCAACACAAATAGAAATCGAACTTATCAAGTATCTTGATCGGTTGGTCGCGGTATCACGGTCCATCTTATCTTTTTAGATATGTCTTTCTCTTTCTCGCAAACTTCACTCGTAAAAAGAAGGCCCGCGGAGCAAAGCGATACGTCCACTCTCTAGAAGGCATGGGGCCAGACTGACGAGCACGCGCCGCGCGCAATCTTATAAACGGGGTTTTGATAAAAAATCTAAATAAATATTATTTCGTTGTTTTTGACACTTTTTTTTATTAAATGGAGTAACCAACGAGTTATTGTCTCATAAAAATGACAATCTGAACCATTTACTGCGAAAGTATAATACTAAAACACGCCGTGAATTTTGCAAAAATTGCGTAGTTTTCATCAGTAAGTTTAGTTAAACAGAATCTGAAATTTACTAGTTTTGCACAATACAAAAGTTAGATAGTGTAATGTTCTTTCGTAAACCAGTTTTGTTTTGTATAAGATCATTACAGTGTAGGAATAGAGTGACGTATAAGACAACATGTTTCGGCAAATTTCAACAACGGCCGCGAAAGAATTGGCTAGAATTGCATATAATTATCTAAAACTTGTAAATGTAGACAATACAAAATTTGGCTTATGAAGTGTTTATTATGTACATATAAATATTTTGATCTAAAAGTCTAACAATCACATAGTACATCGAGCCCGAAAACCGCGTAAATCATTGATTTCGCGCTTTTGTGGTATAAACGCTCTTAACATAACCGTATAGGCTTCAGCGCTATGCGATGTTTTTAAGTGCGTACAGCTACACTATCGAGTACATTGCGCTGATAACAGTGCTGATTACCTGTCGCGGGCGAGTGTAAACAATGATGAATCATCTGCCGGCGCGGGCCATACTAAGGGCGGCTCACCAGTGTGTATCGACGATAGTGCATCGTACATAAATTTCGTTACGGATGATAGCTTACCGGTTACTTTTAAAGTGTTGCGTGAGGAAACCATTTTAAACGGTTGGCAAAAGAAAGTAACGGTTCAAGGTATTCAACCATATTTACTTTGTAAAAACGAGTTAGCAGTGGAAGATGGATTAGTTATGCGGGGACATAAGATGGTAATACCGGAAACGGTAATTCTAAAGTTTTGTCGGAGTTACATAAGTCGCACTTGGGTATTGTGAAGTGCAAAGCGGAAGCTAGGAGTAGGATATGGTTTCCCGGTATTGATAATGCTATTGAAACTATGATAGCTAGTTGTGAAATTTGTGATCAACTGAGACCATCTCCTCCGCGCGTTCCGCTCGCAGTGTGGCCCTACCCTAAGCCCTACCTAAGGTATTTTACAGGGTGCATTTAGATTTACTCGAAATTGGTTGAAGTAAATAGTGTTAGCTCGACTTCAACGCCTACTGTTATATCTAAATTATATGAATTTATGTCACGATTCGGATTAATTCACACGTTAGTTAGTGACAATGCCATGTTTTTTGTCTGACGAATTCCGTGCGTTTTGCACAGGGAATAGCATTCCGCACGTAACTTCTCCCGCCTACCATCCGCTCATCATCCGCTGAAGAAAATTCAAGGACGGGGTTCTCAGCCATGTTGTTACGTCTCTTCGAAGAGATTATAAACCCTTTTATTGGCACCGTCCCATCTCCAACGAACTAATGTAAAAGCGGGCGGAGCGGCTGAATGCGCCGAAATTTTAAAACGTAATAAATATAAGAGCCTGGGCAGAGAGTACCTTTTTGTACCATTTGGGGTCGAAACTCTTGGTCCATGGGGTCCAGGCACGCAAATTTTTCGTAGAAATCGCGAAACGTCTGGTTGATGTTACTGGTGACCGAAGAGCTGGTGGCTTCCTCGCACAACGTATCAGCATTGCGATACAACGAGGAAATGCCGCCAGCATCCTAGGTACAATGCCTCAAGGACCTACTTTAGATTTAAGGTAGGTAGAGGTAGGTAGTTAGGTAAGTTACACTTACTGTATATATTTCGAGAATAAATGTTTTAATTTATTTAATATTTTATTGTATTAATTATACGAAACTGTAACTTAGATTAAGAAGCTTACTCTCCATTAAAACGGGGAGAAATGTTACGTATCCATGTACTTGTAGGTTAAGATAAGTATCTAGGCAGCTGTTGTTTCCCTCGTCCCGTTCCGATATCTAACAACAACATGTTGTTGGCACTTTGGCTGAATTCATATCTTTGTAGCTGATTGTACATCCGTGTCTGACACGCTCATGACACGACATGCACACGATAGACTAAGCCTAGCAAGGGTTCATCATCGGGTTGTCTTTGGTGGTTGCCTGCTGGCCCGCACATCTTTGTTAATACAACGCATACAAAATGCTTGCGCACGATATTGTTTTAATGTCCCTCTGCGCTCCCACATCACACCGTTTCTTAACAAAAATAAATTGCTCAATATGGTTGCCAGGCGTACCTTGCATTTATCTTCGCTGATTTTTGGTGTTATTAATACTAAACAGCCACCATATTTGTATAATAAATTAAAGTTATCTTCACGCCAAGTCCGGGGCGCTCAGCGACTCCTTGGCCCAAAGCACAGTACGGCTGCTTTTCGTGGCAGTTTTCGATACGCTGCCACGAAGTGTTGGAACGATTTGCCATCACCAATTAGAAACTGTAAGTCGGTAGCGTCTTTCAAAGTTAAACTTAAAAAATATCTTATCGACCTTCAAATTTTAAAAACATGATCAGCGTACTGTGCTTCTTAGTAAATAGTGTTGTTATTTTAAGATTATAGTTTAGTTAGTTTGTATTAAATTTTCAAGCATGGGCTCTTGTATACTTTGTAATTTAAATTATTCTATAGGTAATCAGTGAATTAACTAGCAGTCTTTTCCTCAACATTTTAACTTTAAGTTTATGTGATATATCTTTCTGTATTCCTTTTTGTCCCATCGGTGTCCTGAAAACCAGCGCCATAGCTAAGTATCTCGTATCCTAGCTATCGGCATATGCTGAGTGGCATCCATTTTGGTTCTCTCTGATATTTTGTACAAGATGTAAATAGATTAAGGTTTTTTCTGTGAATCAAATAAATAATTTCTATTTTCTATTTCTATCATAAACCTATTTGGAACCTGTTCATTGTCTCAGTATATAAAAACCAAACATAGTAAAAAATATGTTTATTAACAACAAAACAGGAAAACACCGTAACATTTACAAAAAAACTACTAATATCTAAATAATACAGAAATAGTAACACGCAACTAGTATTACAACTATTCTTCAATGTCGACACCATCCATCGCCAACACAGGCTGAAGGAAATTCTTGTATGCACTAACACGCGTATACACATCAGGAAAGCCGTTCGCACATGGGAATCCCCAAGAAACAATCCCGATTTCCACTTCCACCTTTCTTCCATTCTTCGTGACCAAATGACGAATAGCACTGCCAGAATCTCCATGGCACATACCGTGTCCAGCTCCATTTTTATGCGAAGTACAGATTTCTATAGTGGAATCTATTTGTGGCGAAGATCTGCCTTGGTTCTTTGCCTCTTCCACTCTCTTCTCACACTCCTTAGGACTCAACGTGTTTACTTGTAGCCTTTGCAGACGGTCTGGTGAAATCCCCCAAGCTATTAAAGACCCCCAACCATTCACAATTACTCTCTCTCCGCCGTCAATCCAATTAAAGCTCAGACTAATCGGTTTCGCTCGTGGATCCCTCAGGAGGTCAGTCATCCTCATCACCCCAATGTCATTCTTTATAGTACGGCTGTTCCACTCGGGGTGATTCACATATCCAGAAAATTTAATCGTGGTATATCCTTTACTCACATAAACACTGCCAACCTGGCCTCCAAATGTGTCCAGTAACTGCCCCGTCCACGACACGACTGAATCTATACAATGTGCAGCAGTAAGCACAATCTTCTTTGATATCAGGGAACCTCCACAGATAAAGAACTTCCATGATCCACCGACTACTAAGCCGACCATGTAGGGTGCTTCATCATCTGAAGCGTCCTCTCCGCCAATTATGCGGGATCCTTGGAAATAGTCGAAGGATTCTTCCGTTCGAGATCCTGTTTCCTTAATACCAATGAAGCGTGGTTTTTGATAGAAATCTTGAGGGTTATAAAACTCTTCCTTTAGAAGACCCATGGAATCCATATCGACAACTGTCCTTGCACTTTGTTGGTAGTCTTGAAGGTTGGGAGAATCTTTGAATGGAAGACCCATCGACAATCCCAAGAGTCCTAAGACACTTAATAAGATTGGAGACATTATTGAGTAGTTTATACAACTGGTTTGATGATCCAAAATTTTTACGCCTATTTATATAAAAGTGTTTCGATTATCTTTATACTTGATTGATAACTGTTAAGTGTCCTTGAAAATTTTAAAATTAATTGATGTTATTGTTGTGTCTATGCGATAGTTATCTCTTAGCCCAATTGTAGTAGTCTGTGTTTATGGGTCAAACATTATCTTACAAGATATCCGGTCGCGCAACATTTCCTAAAAATTAAAAAATAAATCTACCGTGTTCCAGTGAGTCAAGGTAAGGTTTTGTTTTTGCAACTTTGTGACCCTTAACGTTAAGGAGTGGTCCTTAATGTTTCGCTGAAGCCGTCAGATCTATTCCTTAAGCTGACACGCGTCGACGTGACGTGACGAGTAATTTTGACAATTTTTTTTACATGGTCGATCTATGTCAAGGACTCGTATTCGGCGGAGGTACTTAACAGGGTACAAGGTATCCCCATATGTTAGTCAGCCGCGCCGGAGTTACTACAGAATTCCCGTCTTGGTCTCCCATACTAGAAGGAACGTTTTTATGTCTTACTAGAGTTAATGAAGAACCCCGAACACGTGCATGACGTGCAATGCAATAAAATATTTCTTTTTATGCCAGGAATGTCGATATGATTTATTTTTATTATATAACTTCCAAATTAACTTATACATTGTTACAGGTTTATCAAAGCGCTGGGGAGAGAAATTATCACATATTCTATCAACTGTGTGCTGCTGCACGCGGCATGCCAGAACTGCAGCTAGGTGAGACAAGTTTATTTGATCCTAACATTAATATACAGGGTGTGCGGTAATTAACAGACAAGCATCAAAGAGAGGGCCTTAGGCTGGTCCGAAAAATCGAGTAAGGTTTTCGAGATATTTGCACTTTTTGCTCACATACAACGAAAGTAATGAAAGTCCGACTCACACTTGACCGGTTTGTTTTCTAACTTAATACAATGCCAAAATTCTAACTATAACCTTGTGAATCGAAGTTTTGAGATCTCATTTGTCTACACACCGCAGATTGTAAATTAGTTCGTGGCCGATCCCCAACCAGATGGACAAACCAAGTAAAGAACACCTCTCTAAGTTTTGCATGGTTGTAAGGCAAGCAATGGAAAGGAAGAGATGGAATTAAATCATACGCGAATCACTTGTTACTCTGTTTGTTTCAGATCACCAAGATTCCTTCCATTACTTGAATCAAGGCGGCAGTCCTGACATAGACGGCGTTGACGACCTGAGAGCATTTAAGGAGACGAAAAACGCGCTTACCACCTTAGGCAAGTACCTATATGTAGATATTAATTATTGATCTTTACAATGATAATTGTATTTTTTCCTCTACGATTGATCTTGGATGGACTTAAACCAGCGAAGCTGTGCCCATACCTTTTTCCTTTGTCAGTGCCTAATGACAGAAAAATGACGTCAAGCTTCATACATCATGTTTTAGGTTTTACGTCTGGAATAATAATGCTGTCATTGAATAGTGTCAAAACTATTACGTTCGGCGTTAAAATCGAACGTTGATAGACTGTATCTGTCAGCAACTCGTTTCGTATTAAAACATCCTGTGCGTTTATATACGTCATTATGACGGAACCGGCACGAAAATTACGGGCCCTGTTTGTAACCTATGTTTATTGTTGTGTTTAGGGAAATAAATTATTTGTATTTGTGTATAAAAATGCCTGGGTGAAAGTGCGAAATAGCTTAAACATTTTTGTGGATTCTATCGTACGTCTAATTTATGTTTGTAGATTATTTTAAAGTACTCTTTTTTTTGTCCACAGGAGTGTCAGAAACGGAACAACAGAACATGTTCACTGTGTTAGCATGCATCCTCCATCTTGGTAACGTGGAGCTCACGGCCGAGCCGGACTCGGGGAATGTGGAGGAAGACGGTGCTTTTATAGATGTGAGTCTCTTGGTGTCTCATCTTCTTCCTAGCTCTGGGGTCCGCTTTGGCGACCAATCCCTTGATTTTATTTTGGTAGTTTTACGAAAGCGACTGCCATCTGACCACTCCAATAACAGTATAATTGCCGCGCACTGAGAATTCCGCGCCACCATTATTTTTAAGTACCTAAGGTCATTCATGGGCCAGCATCCTTTGTGCGGAACCCTCGGTAGGCGAGTCCGCACTTGGCCGGATTTTTAAATATTAGTTGCGTTATAATGAAAATGACAAGGTTAGCCTTAATCTTTAGGGTTAATACAATTGTAAAGCACGAATCAAATCATCTATTAAATGTAATAAATATTAACTCCTAGATCACTTCAATGTACGAGTATTCAATTTGAAATTTCTTCCCCAGTAAAAATAGTTTTTAATAAATGTACATATTAACTCCTAGATAGTTATAAGCTAAGCGTAACTGTACATTCCTACAGATTTACCTACCTACTTACATAAATGTACCTGCGTAATATTTTATTAATGTATGACGTGTAAAATGTATATACTTTTACCAATAAAGTCTGTATTCTGTATTCTGTATTTTCACAGCCGAATGACAAGCACCTACAGATTGTCTGCTCGCTTCTCGGGGTGGCGAGACCGGAGCTAAGTCGGTGGCTCACGCATCGGCGCATCGCTTCTGCTCACGAGGTCAGTTCAATACTTCCAGCAACAGGCTTCCAACACGGAAGGGAGACAAAGCGACATCTTCACTACATAGTAGAAAACAAAGTCGCTTTCTCTGTCCCTATATCCCTATGTATGCTTAAATTTTTACAACTACGCAACGGATTTTAATGCGGTTTTTTTTAATAGATACAGTGATTCAAGAGGAAGGTTTATATGTGTGTAATAATAACCCGTGCGAAGCCGGGGCGGGTCGCTAGTACCGTATAAAATATTCTGCCACTTTTTGCCGGGGGAAATGTGCACGCAGACGCACTTAATTATTTACAATTACATACACTGCTTTATATACACACATATCATGACTCTCCATGATGCGTTCATATATATCGACCGCCATTGCCACTTTCAGGAATAAAAACTTTTCTGACATTCAAGTATTGACATTTAGGTTTTTTTAATTTAGAGATAAACTAGAGTTGGCGCCAATTTTCACTTCGTTCGATATCAAAATAACGTGCGTCTTGCGTGCGTCATTGTATGCAATTGACAATTCGTTTCAAACTAAACGTCATTTTGACTGATATTAGAATAGAGGTCAAATCAAATTTTCTTGTGTCAGATATGTTCGAAATTTGAACAAAAATAATATTATCGAAATCGGTAATACCTATTATTTAGCTGTAATAACATTTTCACAGATAAGACATTTGTTGTAACAAAAAAGTTTATTATTTTGGGGGCCTTGATATGCGATTTTTGAACGCATTATTGAAGGCTAATGACATGTGGGTATATAAAAAATTTAACAACACTGTGGACATTCGTTCCCAAGAACTCATTGGTACGATCCGGTCTTTGAACGCGCCATTCGGATTCAAAGTCGCACGTTCTTAGTGTACCGTTGGGCGACCAACGCTCTTTTCCTTCATCCCTACTTATATATGGATATCAGTATCGCCGTCTCCAAAAACCTGTGAGCATAATACCAGTAAATAATCATTGAATTGAAAACCAGTTTCGAAATTGTGTCTGTTTTAGAAAAAATTGTGAAATTAGTCTTGCATAAAAAAGGTTCAGTTATACAAATATTGTGTTTACTAATTAGTCGCGTCTATTAACACTATGACCCTACGTTTCGAGCTCTTACAACACTCGTTTTTACGTTTCGTGTTAATTAACGCGATGAATCCGTTTTTAATTTCAATGAATAACAATCACGGTAACAGAAGACAATATTATTTACTAATATTATGTTTTATTTAGGTGATAGTATCGCGAATGGACACGATTCGCGCCGCGTTCGCTCGCGACGCGCTCGCCAAGCGGATGTACGGCGAGCTGTTCGCGTGGCTCGTCAAGTGCGTCAACCGCGCGCTCGAGACGGACCAGAAAAAAAGCCATTTTATTGGTAAGCTTGGCAAAAATGCCAAATTGGTAAATTAGTATGGATACGCAGCAGCTGAGCAGAAGAAGAGCCATTTTATTGGTAGGTTTGGCAGAAATGCCAAATTGGTATAATAGTATGGATACGCAGCAGCTGAGCAGAAGAAGAGCCATCTTATTGGTAGGTTTGGCAAAAATGCCTAAATGCCTATTGGGAAAAAGATGGCAAAATGCATGTATTAGTGACTTTGCAGAATATGACGCGTTTTATTGGTAAGTTTATCAGAAATGCCAAAACGCCAACTTAGTACCTAAAACATTACAGATGTAAGTAAGTAAATATGTTTAGTTAAGCCCTTTTTGCATGCAGTTGTGATCTATCTATTTGAATAGACAATGTGTAAAATTTTAACACATAGAAAACAAATGCCTCTTCGAATATGTTCCTCTTCAATTAATTTCGAGTGGACAATTTTCCATTTGACGTAATGACAGTAAAACATCCGTTTGAATTTTGAATTTCTGGGAAGTTTGAAGAGGCTTAACTTCTTTCTTTATTTTAGGTGTATTGGATATCTACGGCTTCGAGACCTTTGAGATTAACTCGTTCGAGCAGTTCTGCATCAACTATGCCAACGAGAAACTACAACAGCAGTTCAATTCGCACGTCTTCAAGTTGGAGCAGGACGAATATATTAAAGTTAGTACATATTCATATTATATTATAGAAACCCCAGAGGCGAGAAAAGGGGTCGGGGGCAGGGGGGCATCACATAGTGTCGTATGACATACGCCAGTGGGTGGTGTAGATATGGCAATAATTCAACGGCAAGGGCGCGACAGAATGCACGATTGTGCATGTTTGTTGGCAGAGAGGAAATTGTATTGAAAGCCGTGTCCAGTTGTATATGGTCGCCTATGTTATAAGATAGTATAGGCAATGGAACAACGCAACATATACGAAACTTTATAACTACTATTTAAAACGGGGTATTTAATAAATAAACAAATAACTCTTCCAAATCATTTTAAGGGGCTACCCGGCATATTTCACTGTTTTTAAAGCTTTGTTCAGCTCCAAGCACAACGCTTGAAAAAAATATATAATGTAGCTAGGTATTTGGTCTACATTTGGTTCTACTAAATTGTCGAAAAACATAAAATATCAAGAGAAAAAAAAATAACCGTAAACCCTTTTTTCTACCTTAAATCTGTATCTACTCCCTTATTATGCGTCGTAAGTACAAGAAACTAAGACAAGCAGTATATATTTATGTTTACTTTAAACGCATTTACTGATTTTTGGATAGGTTTTGTACTTTTCGAGAAAAAGCTATAGCATTTTTCTGAAAACGCCGGCTCGAGATGCCTGCGCGGGCGACGGGGGCCAGTCGTGTAAGGTGGCACTAGTAGTTTATAGGGTTGCGTCCTAGTACAAGCAGCTCTTCCTAGGTGACGAATTATGCTTATTGACGTATTGTATAACCGGTGAGGAAAGGAAGCGGGAGGGGACGAAAGCTCAAATCGCCGAGGTCATTGGGATAGGGGACGGCCTTAAGGGCTCCGTTATCATTATTCGCCATGTCGGGATATACAAAAATTTCTCAAAAACAAAGGAAAAGGTGAAATATTAATGTCCTCGGGCGGGACTCGAACCAGCGTCGCCCTAAGGCACATCTTCGAAGCAACTGACTATCATTATTTACAGGAAGAAATATCGTGGAAGATGATAGACTTCTACGACAACCAGCCCTGCATCGATCTGATCGAGGACCGGCTCGGAGTCCTAGCGCTCCTCGACGAGCAGTGCCGGGTGCCGCAGGGCTCCGACCAGGGCTTCGTGGCCAAGCTGCACGAGAGCTGTCATAAATACCCACATTTCATGAAGCCGAGGTTCGGGAACCAGGGTAAGTGACCATCTTAGATTCCTGACGTTCAGTCAAGTGCAATAATATGTTTCGACATAATCGTCTCATAAATATGGTACTACGCTCTTATTACACCGGCATAAGGTGCCATGGGACATTTTTTTGAGTAAGATGTGCACCACCATATTTTTACACTTGACTGTTCCTGCCTGCCACGGACCAGGGAGCCTGGGGTCCACTTAGCGACCTAATGCCGAGATGGGTTTTACGTGACTGCCTTCTACCCCAGAGGGTAAACTAGGCCTTATTGGGATTAGTCCGGTTATCTCACGACGTTTTCCTTCACAAAAAGCGACTGGTAAATATGAAATGATATTTCGTACGTGCTCTGAAAAACTGGGTTTGAACCCGCGACCTTCGGATTAAAAGTCGCACGCCTTACCTCTGAGCCACCAACGCTTCTGCATCGAATATTTGTGTTACAACCATTTTTTCCGGTCAGCGGTTTAAAAAAAAATTGTATTATTAAGAAAACTGTTTATGAAATGCCTTAATGCCAAAATGACCAAAAGACGAGATAAAATTCTATAACGAGTTATTTATTCATAATATGAGATTGTTTTTAGCAAAAGATACCTCTTTTTAGGTTGCCGTTAAGGATCTATAATGCCATAAAGATTTATGGGATTGTTTTTAGCGAAAGGTACGATTTTGTAAATCTTCCTCTTTGATCAATGCACAAGGAATCTTTAAAACTTAATTCATAATTCATTTATTGCATTAATTATGTGTTACATAAGGTCTTAAAATAAGCATCATTACAGCTGTAGTTCACATAAACCCTGTTGGGTACATAGCAATATACAATTATACACCTATTTCCGTGTAGGGTTTTCGTTTAAACTTTTTTTTCTTTCAGCATTCATTATAAAACATTTCGCCGACAACGTAGAGTACCAATGCGGCGGTTTCCTAGAGAAGAACCGCGACACCGTGTCAGAGGAGCAGTTGGAGTGCATCAAGTCGGCGACCAGCTGTCGCCTCATACACGCCATGTTCGACTCCGAGCGGGGCGAGGGCAGCGCTACGGCCACGCTGCCTCCGCCGTCGCGGCGGAGAACCACGCCCGCGGTCCCACTCACTAGCCTTACGGTACTATATTTGTCTCACTCTAGCTTCGTGTAGTGTATCGCATATCGGTGCACGTGCGTTGACATGCCGTCGAAAAGGTTAATATAACGTAGTATTTGTTCCAGCAACCGCCGCGGCGGGCGTCGACGCACAAGGCGACGGTGGGCGGACAGTTCCGCGCCTCGCTGTCCGCGCTCACGGCCACGCTGTCCGCCACCACGCCGCACTACGTGCGCTGCATCAAGCCCAACGACACCAAGCGCGCCTTCGAGTTCCATCCCAAGCGGGCCGTCAACCAACTCAGGTACCGCACGACTTTAAGCTAACATGCTCATTTGCATTTTAACTAATATTTGAAACGGGATAATTAAATAAATATATATTAAATAAATATTATAGGACAATCTTACACAAATCGACCTAGTCCCACAGTAAGCTCAATAAGGCTTGTGTTGTGGGTACTAGACGACGATATATATAATAAATAGATACATATTAATACTTAAATACATAGAAAACATCTATAACTCAGGAACAAATATTTGTGCTAAACACACAAATATATGCCCTGACCGGGATTCGAACCCGGGACCTCCTGCTTCGTAGGCAGAGTCACTACCGACTAGGCTAGGAGGCCGTTAAACCGTAATTACCATGTATGTTTGTTTTATTGAGCACCCGATATTTCGACACGGTTGCAAGCGTCATGTTCACGGAGTAAACTGATGAGCTGCGAGTTTTTAGTTGTGATCTACCCACACGCCATAGCGATCTACCCTCTTAGGTACCGCTGACTACAATACAATACAATACAATAACTCTTTATACAGTCACAGCGTAGGGATGTATTCCATACAGTGAGGTAACTTCATACACGGCCGGCGGCTCGGCTCGGTGGTCGTGCTGAGGCTCAGGGTTGTCAAATACTATGCGAAAGATATTACAGTCTGATTGGCTAACTAATTTCCATTTTACACCTCTTAAGATAGACCGCCGAATTTGTATGAAAACTCGGCGGCATTTCCTCCCCGCCTCGTTCCCCGCGCGCCCCCCATCGATGACCCAGAAATCGGCGGAGTTAACCCACTGTATAGAATACATCCTTACGCTGCGCTACAGTCACCCTATAAGTATGTATACACTTCGGAACTTATTACTGGGTAAGAAGGTTCAAAATTGAAGACAGGTATATATATATATGAGGCCGACCTTACCACAGAACTAATATGAGAAGAATGCTTGAAAACGTAACTGTAGCCGCCGTGGTGTCTCGACGACTAGTTTTAAATAAAACTCCGATGTTTCGTAGACTTGTTATAATTTCATTAGGTGCTGGTTTACGAAGAATAGTGGTGCTAACGGTTAAATGTACAAGTGGTTTGTATGGAAGTTGAAGAAACAGTGACTTGTCATGAATTTGAAATATGAAAGCGACTGCCATCCTCATTTTCCAACCCAGGGAATAAACTAGGCCTTATTGGGGTTAGTGCAGTTTTCTCACCATGTTTCCTTTTATTTACAAACACCGGATTGACGGGTGCAAATCGTTTAATAGTGCGGGGACACATTAAACTAGTGTTATTAGTTGATATCGATAAAAAATAAGTAAAGCCATGGTGTAATTTTAAGAATTGGAATTAAGAAGAAAACAACGCATACCAAAATAAAGATTCTGAGGAATTAACTCCTTTAATATGTTATATGGATAAGTTTTGAAATATAACTTAGATATTTCTTTTCATTTTTACCGTCTTCGACGGCTGGGCGATAATATCCATTTTAGCTTTTTAAAAGACCTCTCTAGGTCAACTGTAGTGATTGGAGCAAATTCAAACAGTTTATACGTGTATGTGTAGTGTTTCAGGTCACTCACGTAATTTAGTCGATTTTCGCTCGACATGTTTCGATCTTAACGAAGAACGTCATCAGGAGCGACCACCCAGGCAAGTCGTGCACCACCAACACACACCACAACACAAGTCAATCACAGTCGTGAACATGTCGAGCGAAAATCGACTTAATTACGTGAGTGACCCGTTTTAAATATATATTTCGAGTCTCACGAGAGTTTTATAGTTAAAATTTATGGTGTTCATGATTTTTTTCTGTAGTTCTATTTCTTTTCAGGATATCAAATCATTTGATGTTTTAAAAGTTAACAAGGAAAACATACAAATACAAATGCGTTTATTTCAATACATTTATTTCTACAACGTATGTTACAATTCAGTTAGGTATGTGTAATGAAAAAGTTGCAGGTACAGCTTGCTGGATTTAAAACCGCCCTTGGTCAGATTACAGAAAAGAGGTATTAGTATTACTAACGTTTATTTCAAACCTATACTTCTACATATATTAAAACCATGTTAATTACTCAATATTGCAGCGAGTGCAGTAACAGTAGGACAAAAAAACTATATCCATCCCTTTTTCGGGGTGGTAATACTAGCGTAAGAAAAATACAGTATGATGCTCTCTATCCTACTGTTACTGCGCTCGCTGGCTTGTCAGACTATAGTAACATTTACCCCAAAGATACCTTTTTGAACGCACTCTTTACAGCGCTAGTAATATGACCATTCGTTGTAATAATGATGGTTAAAAATGCTTTTTATCGATGTCTATAAAATAACTCGATTTTTCATGAATCACTAGCATTGTTATACATTCGCCCCGTCAATCCGGAGTTTATTTATTTATCAATCAATATAACCACCACGATTGTTTTTATTGTTAGAGATATTGAAACATCAAAGGAATGTTAGAAATGAATGTGGATGGACGAAGAGCGATTATAAGCCCGAAAAAACGATGGATGGATTGTGTGAAAGAGGATGTGAGGAAGAAAGGAGAGTGCTGAGATGATGAGTGATAGAGGAGAATGAAAGAGGAAATCATGTTTTCCCGAACCCTATAACAGATATTAAAACATACGTTTTTCTTTCAGAGCATGCGGTGTATTGGAGACTATACGGATATCAGCTGCTGGCTTCCCATCAAGATGGTTGTACCAGGACTTCTTCAACAGGTAAGAAATTTCGTATTATTTTTTTAAGTAACATTTGTTATGAAAAAGGAGGTAAGAAGTATTGCCTAATGGTAAGCAATTACATTATATTTCTTCCTAACGTTTTCCCGGCTTATGTCACGGCCCAGGAAGCCTGGATTGCATTTTGGAAATTAATCCCAAGATTTGGTTCTATTTTTATGCAAGCCACTGTTTTTTGACCTTTCCACCCAGAGGCAAAACTTATGGCTTATTGGGAATATTGGGATTAATTCGGTTTCCTCGCGATTTCTTCCTAAAAGCGATTGGTAGATATCAAATGATATTTCGTACATAAGTTCCGAAAAACTCATTGGTACAAGCCAGGGTTCGAACCCGCGCGCTTCGGATTGAAAATCGCACGCTCTTTTCGAACGGCCACCAAAATACATCATGAAAAGCCATTATCTATTACCTATAATGTGTCATACTGCAAAGGCTACCTAGAATCCCAATCCTCCCGGTTTAATTCCTCATATCACAGATTATATAACAATGTCCTGCCCAATGAACTGCCCGACGCAGACGAAACATGTCACGCCTATTGTGATAAAAATACGTGAGTGTTAACCGTTGCAATTTAATATTATAAATATGTAAAAATCCCAGGTACCGCCTCCTCTGCGCCCACAAGGAACTGGACCGAGGAGACGTGAAGGGCACCTGCCGACGGATCCTCGCCACGCATCTGAAGGACCCGGACAAATACCAGTTCGGCGCCACCAAGATATTTTTTAGAGCTGGTCAGGTGAGTTCGATTCAACCTGAGTATTAATTAATTGAATCAGGCGTTACTTATACAATAGCCTTTAGGCAATAGACCCTTATTTGAAGTTGATCTTATATTATTAAGTAATTAACAATTAAGAGAAAAATATGGTGGAGAAATTCGGGGCCACGGGTGCGGTCTTGGTAGCTCTGACACCAGATACCATTGCTGCTACCCCGAAATCGCAAAAGTCGGCAAAATATTGTCATTGCAAATGCGTATAGGTCGATTCACGAGAGCTGGCACGAATGAATTGAACGAGTGAACGATAATGTCAACGTACTGTAATATGCAATACACATATTTATTAAATACAGGTTGACGCCACTCTAACATCATGGCTAAAATGTATAATTTTAACTATGTATCATGCATTTTATTGCCAATACGATTTATGGAAATTTTCTAACTGGCGGTAATTGGAACAAAGATCCTACGCACCATAGACCTCAAAGGCGCTTAGGACCTTTGTGCCAATACCAATACCATCTTTCGAAGTCTACAGCTCACATTGCCGCTGTCATATTTATTTAAAAAGGTGGCAGAAAAAATGTTAGCTTACTTTCGAATACAGCCTGCCTTACTTAATAGGAAATAACGATGTAAAGGCTTCGTCAGACTAGCGCGTGGCGTGAGCGGGGCGTGAAGCGAGCGCGACCCGCGCTTGGACGCAGCGTGGCGCTAGCGCCGCGCTCCTATCGCGCCCCGCTCGCGCCCCGCTCACGCCACGCTCACGCCACGCTTTCAACGCGCGCGCGGCGCGCGGCGCGACCGCCGCGCAGTCACAGCGCAAAGAAAAATGCTGGCGCTCCCCGCTTCTATCGCGCCCCGCTCGCGCCCCGCTCACGCCACGCTCACGCCACGCTTTCAACGCGCGCGCGGCGCGCGGCGCGACCGCCGCGCAGTCACAGCGCAAAGAAAAATGCTGGCGCTCCCCGCTTCTATCGCGCCCCGCTCACGCCACGCTCACGCCACGCTTTCAACGCGCGCGCGGCGCGCGGCGCGACCGCCGCGCAGTCACAGCGCAAAGAAAAATGCTGGCGCTCCCCGCTTCTATCGCGCCCCGCTCGCGCCCCGCTCACGCCACGCTCACGCCACGCTTTCAACGCGCGCGCGGCGCGCGGCGCGACCGCCGCGCAGTCACAGCGCAAAGAAAAATGCTGGCGCTCCCCGCTTCTATCGCGCCCCGCTCGCGCCCCGCTCACGCCACGCTCACGCCACGCTTTCAACGCGCGCGCGGCGCGACCGCCGCGCAGTCACAGCGCAAAGAAAAATGCTGGCGCTCCCCGCTTCTATCGCGCCCCGCTCGCGCCCCGCTCACGCCACGCTCACGCCACGCTTTCAACGCGCGCGCGGCGCGCGGCGCGACCGCCGCGCAGTCACAGCGCAAAGAAAAATGCTGGCGCTCCCCGCTTCTATCGCGCCCCGCTCGCGCCCCGCTCACGCCACGCTCACGCCACGCTTTCAACGCGCGCGCGGCGCGCGGCGCGACCGCCGCGCAGTCACAGCGCAAAGAAAAATGCTGGCGCTCCCCGCTTCTATCGCGCCCCGCTCGCGCCCCGCTCACGCCACGCTCACGCCACGCTTTCAACGCGCGCGCGGCGCGACCGCCGCGCAGTCACAGCGCAAAGAAAAATGCTGGCGCTCCCCGCTTCTATCGCGCTCTGCTCGCGCCCCGCTCGCGCCCCGCTCGCGCCCCGCTCGCGCCCCGCTCGCGCCACGCTCACGCCACGCTTTCAACGCGCGCGCGGCGCGCGGCGCGACCGCCGCGCAGTCACAGCGCAAAGAAAAATGCTGGCGCTCCCCGCTTCTATCGCGCCCCGCTCGCGCCCCGCTCACGCCACGCTCACGCCACGCTTTCAACGCGCGCGCGGCGCGCGGCGCGACCGCCGCGCAGTCACAGCGCAAAGAAAAATGCTGGCGCTCCCCGCTTCTATCGCGCCCCGCTCGCGCCCCGCTCACGCCACGCTCACGCCACGCTTTCAACGCGCGCGCGGCGCGACCGCCGCGCAGTCACAGCGCAAAGAAAAATGCTGGCGCTCCCCGCTTCTATCGCGCCCCGCTCGCGCCCCGCTCACGCCACGCTTTCAACGCGCGCGCGGCGCGACCGCCGCGCAGTCACAGCGCAAAGAAAAATGCTGGCGCTCCCCGCTTCTATCGCGCCCCGCTCGCGCCCCGCTCACGCCACGCTTTCAACGCGCGCGCGGCGCGACCGCCGCGCAGTCACAGCGCAAAGAAAAATGCTGGCGCTCCCCGCTTCTATCGCGCTCTGCTCGCGCCCCGCTCGCGCCCCGCTCGCGCCCCGCTCGCGCCCCGCTCGCGCCACACGCTAGTCTGACGAAGCCTTAAGTTATGTTTCTGGCATTAACAGCGTTTGCTGATAATGAGATCCTCTTTTGCATAGTGAATCATCAAGACCCATAAGATCATTTAGGAAGGGGACCCAGTTTGATATGAAATAGGGGGGTTTATACCATACAAATTATATATAAGCTATATCCCCCCTTCCCAAATCAATCTGTAAGTCAAAAGGAGCCGGCATTGTCAAAGGGACTTCCTTATTCATCATTTGCCGTATATCGAAGATATTCGGTTCGTAGGCCAGCCGGTTTTTTAGTCGGTGAGACTCCGACATAACTTCTGCACTGTCCCTGCGGTGCAGAAGTATCCATAACGGATTTTTCCTCCCCATAAAAAAAAAGGCCAGCTACTATGATGCCAGCTCTATGCTTGTGACACAATGTAGTATTCCAGGTGGCGTATCTAGAGAAGATCCGCGCGGACATCCAGCGGCTGTGCTGCGTGCGCGTTCAGAGCTGCGTGCGGCGGTTCGTGGCGCGCCGCAAGTACGTGCGGCGCATGCGCGCGCTGCGCGGCCTGCAGGCGCACTGCCGCGGGTTCCTCGCCAGACGGTCAGTACTAGGCTCGCTACACAATCAGTATGCTGCTCGCTACACACTACACAGTCAGTATACTGCTCGCTACACAGTTAGTATATGGCCATACCCCGGCCTGCGAGAGCAAAAATGCGTCTGCTCCTAGTGCTTAATTAATTAAATATCGACTATTCTATCGACATATGGATGTCGATAGAATAGTCGACTTTTAATTAAGCACAATTATTATAATTTTTTTTAAACTGAGCCATTAGTATTTGTTATTTATTTCAACTTGATACCTCCACGCGTTTCTAAGAATAACCCTAAAACAATTTTCTATCAACATAAAATTATTATTTACACACACACATTTCACATTATTATTTTTAAGCTTATATACTATTTCAATCAACTGATTACAATTATAATCAATTTATCATACTCACGGGAATGTCCGTAATAGATAAGAGTGAGTGACAGTTGTAAATAGATACTTTTCACATACTCGTAACTAATAGACCTCTTTCATATCATATGTGTATATTTTAACTTTAAACAATTTAAATAAATTGATATCTGGCAGAGAAGTGGAACTACCTAACACAGAACAAATTCATAATCACTATGAATTATTTCGTTTTGCTCCGATTACTACAGTAGATTTAGAACGGTCCTTTAGTTGGATGAAATGGATTTTATCGCAAGGCGAAGGAGTTTAAAATCAGAAAATTTAGAAAAAATGCTAATTGTATATTACGAAAATTACATAAAATACTGAATAAATACAAACACTTGGTTTTAATTTTGTTTACAACAATAATTAATACTTCTGCATATCATAACGGTGGTCCAGTACATCGTGTTGTTTTTATCGACATCGACCAAAGTGTGTGTCCTCGCACTATTAAGCTGTCAACGCATTTTTGCTCTCGCCGGCCGGGGTATGTATATGGCTCGCTACACAGTCAGTATACTGCTCGCTACACAGTTAGTATATGGCTCGCTACACAGTCAGTATACTGCTCGCTACACAGTCAGTATGCTGCTCGCTACACAGTCAGCATACTGCTCGCTACACAGTCAGTATACTGCTCGCTACACAGTTAGTATATGGCTCGCTACACAGTCAGTATACTGCTCGCTACACAGTCAGTATACTGCTCGCTACACAGTCAGTATGCTGCTCGCTACACAGTCAGCATACTGCTCGCTACACAGTCAGTATACTGCTCGCTACACAGTTAGTATATGGCTCGCTACACAGTCAGTATACTGCTCGCTACACAGTCAGTATGCTGCTCGCTACACAGTCAGTATACTGCTCGCTAGACAGTCAGTATACTGCTCGCTACACAGTCAGCATACGGCTCGCTACACAGGCAGTATACGACTCGCTACACAGTCAGTATACTGCTCGCTACACAGTCAGTATACAGCTCGCTACACAGTCAGTATACTGCTCGCTACACAGTCAGTATACTGCTCGCTACACAGTCAGTATACTGCTCGCTACACAGTCAGCATACGGCTCGCTACACAGGCAGTATACGACTCGCTACACAGTCAGTATACTGCTCGCTACACAGTCAGTATACAGCTCGCTACACAGTTAGTATACTGCTCGCTACACAGTCAGTATACTGCTCGCTACACAGTATGCTGCTCGCTACACAATTCTTAAATCTCAGTTTCTTTTTTCTAGGGTTTCGTACCTGAAAAGGAAAAAAACTGAATTCTTATAGGATCATATTGTTGTCCGTCCAGAACCTTCTGTCTGTCTGTCAAGACCCTTTATCACGGAACGCGTAGAGATAGCAAAATGAAATCTATACCACATACACAGGATACAGGGCTGCGGTTCCTTGAAGGTGTAAACAATCCAAACCTCTACAACTTTTTGTTGAAAAAAAAAAAACATTTTTTTTAACTGAATACTTAGATATTTTATTAACACTACTATTTATAAATTTTAATTAAAAAATTGATGTCATCTACAAAAGAAAAAGAACAACAACACCGGAGGCCAAGCCGAGGATCGAACTCTGGTCTTCAGAGCTTACTTAGAAATCGGCCACGGGCGTTTTGCCTGTTACAGAAATTGCACAAACTCGAGATATTCGCCAGCATGCCTTGAGACCAGGTGGCCTAGTGGTTATGGCGTTAGACGCGTAAGCTGAAGACCCGAATTCGATCATCTACGTCAACGCAATCAAAAGATACGGCCGTTTATGTCGCATTTCCTATACATTTGCAAAGTGTATAAGGTTCTTCCCATTGACCGAGAATTTGTGGGTTTCCCTTAGTTTGACTCGCAATTGGCCGGTTTCTTGTCCAATTTTTATTATAATATTTTCTGTGAAATTTTTATGTAACTGCCTCTTTTCATCCCAATATAATAAAAAAGTATACTCCGAAGTTTTTATTCCTATTGTGGTTCCATTTTCCATATTTTGTACGGGTTACAAAAAAGGAAAGTAACAAAGATTTTTGGACACTTTTTTTCAGCAAAGCGCAAGAAGTCCGCCGAAATCGAGCCGCGATCAAGATCCAGCGATACTTGCGCGGCTGGCTCGCCAGGCGGCAGTACCAGAAGCTGCGGCGCCTAGCCATCGGGCTGCAAGCGCGCGCGCGGGGCTACTTGGCGCGCCGGCTGTACAGGGACGCCCGGAGGGTGAAGGCGGTAAGTATAAATAAATAAATATTATAGGACATTCTCACCCAAATTGACTAAGTCCCGCAGTAAGCTCAAGAAGGCTTGTGTTACGGGTACTCAGACAACGATATATATAATATACTAAAACATAAATACATAGAAAACATCCATGACTCAGGAACAAATGTCTGTGTTCATCACACAAATAAATGGGATTCGAACCCTGAACCATCGGTTTAGCAGACAGGGTCACTACCAACAACGCCAACCGGTCGTCATGGTCGTATAGATAGTTTTACGAGAGTTGAGATGAATGATTACACACACATGGAAGTACTGATTACCAAAAAAGAGAATGAATGAGTGAATGTTAATGTCACTGAAAACACTTGAAGATATATTTGGAATAGGTATAAAAACTTTTTGGTATATCTTACAATTCACTGTTGATCTTGCCATGTACGAAAAAAGAACAGTAATTTCAAATCCCGATGTCATTACATGACAATGATGTTGTGTGCGTGACCTCAAGTCTGGTGGAACTCCCTACAACAAGGTGACAAGTGTGACAATTATCAGTATCATCGTTACTGGTATTTCAGGCGTCCATGGGCTACGGGCGGCGCTTAGTATTATGTATGTATGCTTGTTCGCCGCCAACAAGTCATTTATAAAAAACACATCAATTTTACCACTAAAACCGAATTTGCGAAGAGAGCTTATACGACATACGTCACGAAATTCCGACACAGGATGATTTTCTTCCTTAAAACACTATGATTACTCGTGACAATTGTTATAAACAATTGCAAAGCATGAATTAAATCATTTATTAATTATAATAAATGTTTTGATTCATGTTTAAAAATAAGAAAGGATTGCATATACTTAGCAAATTTCGGACTTTGACCGCCGTGTTCGGGTGGCCTAGTGGTTAGGGCGTCTGCCGCGAAAGCAGAAGGTCGCTGGTTCGATCCCAACCCTGGGCACTGGGGGCCTTGGTCACTTTTTCTGTAGTATATTACATCTCTTTCAATTTATAATTGTCATAAAGTCTTCACCAAAAAAAATCTGTTTATTGACGATACATTACGATTTTATTTAAATTATGGAAATAGCGGTAAACAATCACACATCCCGCTCGATGGTGAGCGATTTCCGTAGACTATAGACGCCTGAAAGACCAGTAATTTAGTACTACGTGAGGGAGGAAAAGGGAGGCACACAAAAAACTCGTATTTTTTTCTGTCACGCCTCTTTCACCACACGGAGTAACACTTTTTTTACTATGGAATTTGACAGCTAACTCCGGGTTAATTGGCTAACCCTAGATGCAAGTGGCACTTAATTTGTCAGACTATATCTTGAAAGATTTAATTACACCGGGAAATAAAATTAACGCTTGTGAAAAATATCAAAAGGAATGTTTGATTTCAGGCTCTGACGATCCAACGTTACGTTCGTGGTTACCTCGCGAGGAAGCGAGTGAAGACACTGAGGCGCGGCATTGTCATAGCTCAGGCTGCAGTAAGTATAAACATTTCTAATTTTATCATAATTATCTGCCGCATGGGTGCGTCTCATAATTTATACGCACATTTGGTATAATTTCACTTAATAAATGTTCATAAGGTATATATATATATGTTAGAGAATCCGTAAGGTCGGAGCCCAACCGTGGAGTTGGGTCATCCGCCATTTTAAATAGATGAGGTAGTCAGCGCGCACAAGTGGCGCAGGCGACGCTCAGGTAAAAAGTGTGTACCCCGAGAGCTATTCGCACTTCTGACAGACCGCAGTGAAGTTGCTTCAAACCATTTTAGCTACCTTCACGTTGATTAACACCGTCATCTAGCGGCGCCACTTCAACAACACCGGTACATCTTGCCAGCTAATTAGCTAAGGGCATGCCACCTGTTGGTAGGCAGGTCCTAACACCGTATTAGCTATCGGTTAGGTTCTAAAATCTAGCCAATCAAATATTAGGTTAGAACTGCGTCTAACCACCACACAAAACTTACGAAAATTACCTGTATAAAATCTAACTTCTTGTACACACGCGTTCAGAATTGCATGGGCAGTTTATGAATGAATTCATTCATAAATTGCCCATGCAATTCTGAACGCTATAGTACATTTTTCATCTTTCACTGCCCCAAAACATAACCCCATATTCCAATACCGTCTGAGCACAACCATGATACGGTCGGCTACATAAGTATATGCACCTGTATTCGATTTTGAACCTTCATCCCTTGTAATAGGTTCCGAAGTGTGTAGAGATTTATAGACGTGACTGCACAGGTGCGCCGGTTCCTCGCCCGCCGCCGGTACAAGCGCCTGCGCATCGAGGCCCGCAGCCTGGACCACGTGAAGACCCTCAACAAGGGTCTGGAGAACAAGATCATCAGCCTGCAGCAGAAGTTGGGCGAGGCGCAGCTGAAGACCAAGGCGTTGGAACCGCTCGTTGTCCAACTGGCTGAGGCTAAGTATGTTACTACTAACCAAAGATTATATAATAGTTTTTTTTTTATAGCCTGTTTTTGTGTCCCACCGCTGGGCAAAGGCCTCCCCTCTCCTTATCCAATCCTCCCTGTGCTGGGCAAGATCCCACCAATCCCGCTGAAACGCATCCAAGTCGTCCCGCCATCTCTTTCTCGGTCTGCCTCTGCCACGACTATACCGAGGGTTCCAGCTAGTGGTTATTTTGGCCCATCTATCCCCATTCATCACACAGACGTGTCTAGCCCAGTTCCACTTTAGCCTGGCGGTCTTCATCCCAACATCGATGATTTGGGTTTTTGAGCGCAGCTTAATAGTAAAGAACTGATATTTATCTTTCATACAAAAAGCGGACACCAACCGTTTTGAACACTACGCAAAAAACAATTGACGCTCGGAAACCCTCCGCCCCGCACAACGTTAAGGTTATTTCAACTTGCTACCTCTACGCGTTCCCGAGATAAAGGGTCTTGACAGACAGACGGATGGACGGACGGACAACAAAGTGATCCTATAATGGACCTATAAAATTAAATAACTCTTAGCTCTGTTTGTTGTTGGACCATTCGACGCATTTCTCTTTGATGTAGTTAAAAACCACTTTAATCAATTTTATATTTCCAGAGCGAAACTCGAACTCCTCCGGTTAGTCGAAATCGAGGCTAAAACTCTCAGAGTTTCCATCGATGACAAGGACAACATTATATCGTCGCTCCAAGCCGAGCTGGCGAACGAGCGGGACAGCAACAAGCAGCTTATCGAGGAAAAGAAAGAGATAGAGAAGACCTACAAGATAGAGAGGGAGGCGTGGGAGGGAGAGAGTGAGAAGCTAGCTAATGAGTTGAAGAGTTCGAAGGAGCAGTTTGATTTGGCCATTGAAGGTAAGTGTTATTATATAAAAGTACCATGCATACATATAAATAGGCAATACATATATAAAGGTAGACATTAAGTCAATTCAATGACTGATTAAATGAAATAGACACACATCAGAACAATAACGTCAAAAAATGTGGGTCAGACTGACATTAGCGAACAATAGGGAATATTCACTATTTTTTTAAATACTGTTGGATGATAGCTTTAATCATAAAAATACTGTAAAATAAATTTCAGCGCATAATAACTAAAATTTAGTAGATAAATCTTCTTTCAAAAACTCCAAATAAAAACGGGCGTTTGAAACGCCCGCCATTCCGACAAGCTGAGCCGTGACGTCATTTCTCATCTAAGGCCGGCACACAATCTGAATCAGGGCCTATACCACGAAAATCGAACGATTGCGATTTATACCTCCGTCTCTGTCACACTTGCATATTAGAGTGAGAAAGAAGTTTCCCGTCAATGCCAATTTTCGATGTTCGTGGTAGGCATGCAGATTACGATGCATAATTACAATTATATTGTGAATTAATAATGCATAAAATTACGTACAATTTAGATATTGCTCACACGTATCCTGATTTTTTCAGATATAATAAATTTCTCAGATCAATTGATGTGAATTAAGATTATGATTTATGAACGTGTTTGATCGGCCCAACATAACCTAAAAACTGTTTATTATTTAATTAGTCTTGTATTGTTCAGCCGATTGTGTTTACATTTACAATGGAAAACGACATACAAGTCATAAAACCGCTTTAAAGATGGGATATGTATTGGATTGTGCCAAAATGCAAAAATATGAGTAGCAGAACGAGAAACACTAGATATCTTATGAAGGAAATTCATACAGCGAGATTACATACAGCGGCTCTCTGTTCATTCGCGTTCTTGGCTTGGTGTACAGACACCACTATCCAATGACGTCACACTCGACGTCACAGCGTTTTAACCGTTTGTAATTTCACACATTTTTTTGCACTTTTCAATAATTATTTTCACAGCTAAAATAAAATAAAATTAAGAAATTTTGATAGGGATATAATGCTGAACCAACATAGTTTCTGAGAAAAAAATATAAGCCTTATCTATTTCAAGTGCATATAGCCTATTATGCATTGATTATGATACTAACGATAAATTCTTCGTACGAAAAAGAGCTTAGTGATATAAGCATTAAGTGTCAAATTCGTACACATAACTACCAACACAGTTAAAACGTTATAGGCCGTTGGCACTTAACGAATCGTCGCGTTCCAAACAAGACTATATAATAAACTACCGAACTTGCAAATAATATAAACAAACTGCCATATTATAAATTTACTAAAACGGGGCTTAATCGTGTATAAACTTCCCCGTGGTCCCGGAGAAAGACTGTGTTGTCTTTCTCCGGGACCACGGGGGCAATGTCGCCCTTGAAACGTCGGAGGTTTGTTTTCAAAGTTTATACACGATTAAGCCCCGTTTTAGTAAATTTATAATGTGTGAAAATCGTGAAAGTTTAAATAAACTGCCATATTGATCGTAATCGCCTGACTTTAAAGTTTTTTAATTAAATCTCTAAGATTAAGTTATTTTTCTGTTCAGGGTGCGTAGCCAAGATGCCAATCGCTCACGCTCAGTCGCTAACGAAACGCAACTGTCATTGTCACACTGATAAGGAGAGTGATAGAGAGAGGTAGCTACGATACGTTATTAAGCGTGAGCGATTGGCATCTTGGCTACGCACGCAGTCATCAGTCAAGTCAGTAAATAATCGTTTCAGTGGTGTTTGATGAGGCAGTGTGAAAATACAAGGAAAAATTTTGACAGAACATGTATTTGTATTTATTTATTTGCATTAAACATGGTACAATGGTTCTTATGCCATTTTTAGTAGTAAGTATCACATGATTAAGTACATAGTAGCATGCAAAATTAAACCTTAGAACTAGCACCTAATTAAAATATATGATACATGTGATGCCTTTTGTTTACATCGTTAGTAAGTTCCATTGACGGCGATGTTACTCTTGAGGCATCATTTTTTTCGGCTGATTTGGTATTCAGTTCTTATACAGAGTTTTCTTGAGCATTTGCTTTAACTTCGTCATGTGGGAAACAGAATGGCATAGTTAGTTTTATTAAATTCGTTTTTTTTTCTGCTACAAAATATTTGCATGTTGCATCAACCGCTAATGTAAAATGGGCATTAGAATTGACTTTACTAAGTAAGTGACAACTATGAGATGAGATATCAATGTTATGTCGAATGCTCATACTCCGTTTACACACATGCAAATCCCATATGAGATAAAATAAAATTAGTAGTTATTTTCTAAATGGAGCTAATTAGAATACCAGTCAGTGTCTTTGAGAAATTAACTTAATTCAAGCTAAAGAATGCACCATTGAATTTAAAGCTATTTCTCAAAACACGTTGTATTCTAACTTTTTGTCGACACAAATCATTTTTTTTTTAATTATTAAAGTAGTAACACTACTATATATACCTAAATTATAAATTGAAATAGATATACTAAAGAAAAAGACCAACACTGACGAAGGCCAATCCGAGGACGAGGACGTTGTATTCTATGAGTAAATTGATAATATCCAGTTGTCGGATTAGGCTTTATTAGTAAGCGACTTAATCGTAGAAAAAACAATATTAAATGCGAAAATTTAAGGTCTGTACAGAAACAGTACAGTCGGTGCGCGCAATTGGCGGGTATTTGGCTTGTGGAATGATAGAGGCCCAACCTCTATCATTTTTATTTTCTTTCTCTTTTAGATGTTTTATTATATTTGTTATAGATATGTTCTTCACAACGTCTCCCAATATCACGTTCAAAGCTGCTCGGAAACCTTTAAGCGTGCAAGATTTCTTGGTTTTTGTAAGGGAAGAAAAGAAATTTATTACGTCTGATTCTGACGGGTTGTAGAAGTCGCTGAGATTTTTTTCGATGCAGTATTGCCACCATTGTTTGTAATAAGAATTGTAGCTTTTTTTGCCAAAATATATTTTTGCTTTGGCCAGTGACTTTCCTCTTTGGCTGAAGGATTGTTTCAGAACTTCTTCATATCCAGGGTAGGGTGTGTTCTGGAATGGAATGGATTATGTTATTTTTTAGCAGAATCGTCTTCGTCGTATCAATCTTCTTAGAATAGGAAAAGTATAAGTTGGTAGTAATTTACGAGGTAGCGCATTGTTAGTGGAGCATTCTCACTATGACTTAAGACTCCACTTGCCGATTAAGAAGTATATACTATCTTCTTACGGTAGATGTTGCTAATCGCACCGCTACCAGCACCCACAAGAGGGGTATGATGGAGGTATTCGGGGCCACTGGGTGTCTTGGACTCTCGGTAGCTCCTCGGTAGGTATATATGTATGTGAATATCCGAACTCGATAAATTAGAATTCCCCATGACAGCTCAAAAGTGCCACGAAAATTTCCGCCTCTGGTCATGAGTATATTAATCCAGTCATTGAACTGACAGCTTGTATGATTTTTTTTTATTGTATGATTTTTGCGTAAGTTATCTATACATATCCCATTCGAACGTAATTTGAGAAAATCAGGCTATTATAATTTAATGTCTCAAAACCGTATCTTTCCTGGGTTATATAGCACATGCGCACAATATGACTGAAGATGGTCTCCGCCAGTCGCATAGACTTGCCTGATTGCAGGCAAAGTGCTGAACTTTGCCTGCGATCAGAACTAAGGTCATGTCCCATATTACAGACGTAGTGAGCAGTTTTAGATTCTACTAAAAATCACACTGTATATAGATATACGTACCTTCGTTGCGTTCATATCTTTTTGACAGTTATTTACACCAGTTGAGGTACTGGGAAGGCTTCGTTTGCCATCTGACTGCCCCACCGACTCCCCACGCCCTCTTTTTACGATAGGTCTTATTTTCTGTTGCACTACACTGGGTTTCTTCATTCGAGTACCTTTATTTTTAATAGCCTTAACTCTTCCTGTCAAACTACTACCAAATAGAGTTTCGTCGCGTTCAGTGTTCTGTATTGCTTGCGATATGTTTATATCCAGGTTAGGCATGATAAGCTTGATACGGCTTTGAGTTAACAATGCATGGAGGTCACACAGTATGCGGCAGCCGTTGCTTATATGTTTGACAGGCTCGTGTACTTGACCCGAGCCCGTGATAAGTAAATTTAGGGCCTTATTAACAGCCGTTATCCCATGGCCAAGTTGCTGTTGCATAGCAGCTAAATGTTTATCCTGTTGTCGGATACCGTCGGACATATCCGCGGAAATCTCTTCATTAAGTCTCGGGGCTTGTAGTAAACGACAATTATCGGGAATGAGATAGTCCTTTTGTATCTCTTTACTGTCTTTTGGCAAGCCGGTTTTTAGTACGGATGACCACATGCTACTTAGATCATCGTGTATCTTTTCGCCGAATTGTGGAGTGTCGACGGCCAGCCCGATAGCTGATCGTATTTCTGGATCCAGCTGGGTGTATGGGCTGGGTTCCTGATTCTCATCTTCGTCGAGGCTAATAGGTAACATTTGCGTTTCCATGTCATGGAACTCCGGGTAGCCAATGTATGAACGTTGTTCCATTATGTTATCTGAAAAGATGATGAAATGATTAAATTGATCAGATCACCGAGGGAAAGATGATCGGGCCAAGAACTTTGAAACTGCTGTATCCATTGGCAATACGTAATGGGAAGTTTTATAAATTTCTCATAATGGTTTATATGCGGTTTTTGAATGCATCACGCATTTGAATGTGGCTTATTCGCGGTAAGCCACATTACAACTTGTAGCTTTACAAAAGCCAGGGCCTAATTCATAACATCTTGTCTTTAGGGTTCCATAGTCAACTAGGAACCCTTATAGTTTCGCCATGCCTGTCTGTCCGTCCGTCCACATGCGGCTTAGCTCAGCGACCGTTAGTACTAGAAAACTGTAATTTGGCATGAATATACATAACAATCATGCCGATAAAGTTTATAAACTTTTTGTTTTAGGGTAATTCTTCCATACACGGAAACTGAGGGATGTTTTTTTTCGTTTCAACCCAAAATGTGTGATATCGTTGGATAGGTATTAGAAAAAAATAAGGCTTAAATAAAAAAAATTATAAAGTAAATATTTTTGAAAATAATCTTACTCTTACTTTTGAACCGCAAGTCCAAAAAAGTTTTCCTTTGGTATTTCTATTATTTAATAGTTAAGTTTTAGTAGTTTATAGTTTGACAAGAATAATATTTTGGACGAATAGAATCATTTTTGTATACAAATAACCCCAAAGCTACAGAAATTTACGGCCATGTTATTTTACACTTTCACTTAAATGCTTATTTTAGAGCCAAAATTTAAATTTACTAGTATTTAATATATTTTTATGTAATAATTCCCGTGAAAGTGCATACTTTTCCAAAATAAACACGACATAAATTAAAAATAAATGAGTAATGAACTGAAAATACTTACGTATAACCTCTTTTCGTAGGACCCACGAACCACAAGCGCCCCTAGCGGTGAATTCAATCGCGGTAATCCTCATTACAAATCCCGCTTAAAGCTATAATTGGTGTCGATATGATTTAAAAAAAAAGAAAATGCTTTAATTGTACAAAAAGAGGTAAACTCACCTTCAAGCAAAAAGTTGTGTCACTTAAAAAATGTTTTCCCTTAGATGTAACCTCTAAGGAATTTCAGTAGGAAATGATAATATATGTATAATTGACATGGTGCTGTGTATTGCAAAAGATAAAGCGATTAAGTTTTGTTGTCGCCAATATGCCTGATAAGATAAGATTATAAAATATTAATGAACATTTATTTTCAAAATATATACAGTAAATGTAACTTACCTAGCCACCTATCTCTACCTACCTTAAATCTAAAATCGGCCCTTGAGGCATTGTACCTAGGATGCTGGCGGCATTTCGTTGTATCGCAATGCTGATACGTTGTGCGAGGAACCCACCAGCTATTCGGTCACCAGTAACATCAAAACAATAAAAATAAAAATTAAAAAACTCTAGTGAGTATTAGACATTTAATATACTGGTATCGGGTTACTCACATCAATAGTCGAAAATAACTCGACATGTTTCGGAACAGTCCGTGATCAACACATGATTAAGGGACACGGACGGATATTTTCGACTTTATTTATTTAACTATTAGTTCCGAAACATGTCGAGCTATTTTCGACTTTATTTATTTAACTATTATTTTTAAGTAGAAATGTCTGCCAAGGATAATAGGTCAGTTAGAAGACCGATGAGCTGGTATCTCAAGTGTAGCGGGTTCGAGTTCCGCCCGCGGTCATGATTTTGTCCACTTTTCCGAAATGAAAAGTTTTCCACTGAAAAATTTATTTATTTAAACTTTATTGCACAAAAATAAGCTTAATGTACAAAAGGTGGACTTAATGCCATGCGGCATTCTCTGCCAGTCAATCTTGGGGCAAAGCAGAATAGATTGTAGGCAGTGTATTCAAAACAACAAAATAAAAATGCATTAACTAACAATGAGTGTTAGTTAATGCATTTTTATTTTGTTTATACATATTTATATATTATAATTCAAATATAGATAAAAATATATGCGTATACATACATGCAACATATATACATAAACATAAACAAATAATATATATTATCTAAACTCGTTAAGCTAATACTAATACTTATGTATGTCTTCATTGAACTGTCAGAAACAAATACTAATTTTTCATAAAACGCCAAACCAAAGGTGCTTTTCTTCCAGTCTATTGGCGTACTATTGGCGTAATTCTTGACAACAATATCGTTTATTATGACAGCGACTTAAATATAAATCTAAAAATGAATTCACGTCTAAGGATGTTTTCTAAATATTGAGAATCGTTATTTACTATTAAAATATTTTAGTTAGTTATGTTATGTTTTAGTAGTTATGTTGACACTTCTAACCGGCAGTTTACACTGAACTTGTTATTTAATCTTTCATTATCCTCGCGTGTTTAATCCTTGATGATAGAGCTGAAATAATTAACTGCTACTATCCCCGAGTCATCCTGATACCCGTATCTGTGCATTATAAAAAGTAGATTATTCTGATAACGTAATGAAACTGATAGGATTTGATAATACTTACAGTTTGGTGTTGCGGCCACGCGTATCATTGAAATTATAAATATCTACTGTGTTCATTTTATTTTTGTTTTGATATAGGTACCTGTTTTGGCGCGAATCATTTATCTTTCTTTGAACTTTTTGTTGAAACATAATTATTCAATTAATATTGGTTTGTTATTAACGTAGTACTGAAATAGTTGGTATTTTATTAATGATGATTTATTTTTGAAAAATAATAAACTCGTAACAAGTGAAATTAATAAGAGTTATCAGTGGTGTGATTAGTGTTGTGTAGGTGTGATTTCAATAGTATTGTTTTATTAACGGGTTTTTATGAATGGTTTTTTCTGGTGAAGTAATATTAAGGCGTGTTTATAAAGCTACTACTAAGAGACACTGCATAATGAAGCGTTAAAAAAAAATAGGTCACCACACATATGCACAGACTTGTAAATTTCTATAAGCATAGCCGACTAACTACCCTACACCATTTTATATTACCACATTCCAGGTTCACTCCTAAAACAATAATTGTAAATAATTGACCGAGCGAGCGAGGTGAGCGGAGAGTCAGTTTCAGTTTGGGCAAAAATGCTATCTTGTGTCTGTCCATTTGTTCTCCTCTACAGGTCGCATTTATCAACCAATTCTAGTGAAATTATGTAGGTAAGCAAGTTCGTTACATATAAAAAAATTGTCGATTCAGTTTTAGAAACTTTCAAAATGGCGGGAATTGGTACAAAGGTCCTAAGCGCCTAAGACTCTAAAGGCTCTTAGGACATTTATGCCAATACGAT
Source organism: Lathronympha strigana (assembly GCA_949128165.1). Taxonomy (NCBI): domain Eukaryota; kingdom Metazoa; phylum Arthropoda; class Insecta; order Lepidoptera; family Tortricidae; genus Lathronympha; species Lathronympha strigana. The sequence goes on along the minus strand of OX421926.1, from coordinate 5,011,672 downwards.
TACCATTGCGAGGTCTACAGCTCATAGAGTCACTAGTTTTAATTTTCACGAGAACAGAGGCCTATTGCATAATGACTTGTAGCTTGTAATTAGCGGAAGTCTCTTTTCAATCCCTCTTATTAGAAAGAGAGTTCCGCTAATATTACAAGTTAAACTTGGGTGCAACTGGAATAAGCGGTCGCGCCCCCATGCTAAATTAGTAGGGGACTGGATATGTGTGTGTGGTGACCCTGACTTCTCTCGTATGCTTGCCTTTCTAGCATATTAGTTTGAGAGCTTACATTAATAATTCGATTCTGTTTATACAATGACCGCCATCGCCATCAGTTGTCGATAAGGCGCTACTTTAATAGAAATGCATTGTGAAATTCGACCTTCCGGCCCGTCAATATCATGACAATGGGAGTCCCGACTGAAAAGGTGCCCAATGAGCCAAATGAGGCATCTCTAGATACGAAATGTGAAACAACTCCGAAAGTTCTGGCAAATGAAAGTTACGAGTATGATCTGTGGTCCAATGAATTCAGAAACAGAGCACAGTTGTGGAAAGGTTAGTTTTGATGGGGTTTAAAAATAGACAATGTTATATTTGAGTGAATCAACAATTTCTTGCAGTTATTCTGTCCCGTCAGCCAGAGGACAAATGCAGCACAATTTGTTAGAAGTTCATACTACAAAGTTTATTTTCTCATGTTTCATTGTAAATTCATTCCGAGCTCCAAGATACAGGCTTAGCCTAGTTTGGAGCTCGCCGGACATGTATGGTGTAATATGTATGTGTATATTATTGATAATAAATTTATTCTTATTCTTATTCTTACATGCTTGGTAGATGACCCATCATGGAAAGAAAATATAACTACCAATAAAATAAAAAAATTGTAAATTGGCCAGTTATTTTAGGTGTTGTATTGTTTATCCGGGTATATTGGCTGTTGAATTATCAGTATGTAGATTTTACTTTTCTTGTCACTATACAGTATGTATCACAACGAAGAGCAAACCTTAAAACTGGTTGACGGGGAACTCGAGTACAATGTAATGACCTGCATTTCACGTACCAAAATACATGTTTTATGGCATAACATTACTAAATGGATTACTCGAGAACCTTCTTTTTGCAGTCGGTTAATGGTTTTTGTGACATCCTATAGGGTTTGTTTACGTTTTTGATTTGTGACAGTGCATGCGTATTGCGTACTGTTGATATGTAGCTAGGGGCAACTAATAAACATTGACATTGTTATGTCAACGCACATGCGCTTTGAGTTCTGTTTATAAGTAACCTAGGTAATCATTCAAATAATGGCTGTGGTCATAGGCAACACGCAAGCGCTTTGTTAACTGTTTATTTGTAACTAGGTAAAAATCCAAACTTCAACAAGGCTTGACGCCAGTCTGTCAGTTGGTAATTTAAGAAATGTCAATAATAAGATTGTAAACAAATTATACAGGGGAGGTGCAAAACAATAATAATTAATGTATATTTTTATACCCCACGTAAAAACTGTCGTATTTTTGATGAATTAGGTACCATGCTCATATTTATGATCTAAACATTAACGGGTTTCTTTCTTTGCCTTTCGTTCTGATACATACTGTATGTATATTGTAAATGTTTGTACATACATGCAAATGCCTAAATGTAATATTAATTGACTTGTAAAAGTGCCCTTGAGGCCTACTTGCAGAATAATGTTTTGAATTTTGAATTTTACTTAATGAGTTCTCGTTTAATAATCACATTAACTGGTTATATTTACGTTTTTTTTTTCAGTGTTATCACAAAAAACATCGTAAAACCTATGTTTCTTAAATATACGGCAGAAATTGTTTATAGTGATTAATTAAAATGTCGGTAGCTAACTTGGTAGCACCTTATATAGTTTAGGCCCAAAAGGATAAAATAGTTTTAGTTTTATGCCCTTATGCTGTTTGTATTATAAATATTATATTTGATTGCATTTTTTTTACAGAGCGAGACAAGCAGCATGAGCAAGAGAAGAAGGCACTCAGCGCTGAACTTGAATCAGAAAGACAAAGTCGGCAGAAACTACTCTCAACGCAGTATGAACTTCAGGAGCGTTTGGATTCTATACAGAGGTAAGATATTGAAATGAAACACTTTAAAAAGGATTTATCGCGTTTAATAATACCATGACCATACATTAAACTTTTGCGTTAAAAACTCACGTATTTTTCACACGACTGCATCGGGCAGTCATCGTCAGACAGGGTGGCGTTATAACTTCCGCGGCAGGACCATGACTGCCCGATGCAATCGAAACATGTCACGCATATTGTGATAAAAATACATGAGTTTGTACCCGTTTTATTAGTTTAATATCAGCATGACTTACGAAAGTTTAAATTGTATGAAGCATGACCATACGTTTCGAACCCTTTACAGCACACGTCAGGGTTAAATGATGACTGAGAAAATGAGAATTTTCCCTGTCATTCAAAAAAGTTACTTGTGCAAACTCAGCACAACACAAGTAACACAAGTTGCACAAGTAACTTTTTTGATTTATGGGGAGAATTGGCATTCTCTCAGTCATCATCTTAACCCTGTGAAAACGAGTGCTGTAAAGGGCTCGAAACGTAGGGCCATGGTGTTAATAAACGCGATTAATCCGTTCTAAAGTATTTAATTTTAGGTCAATCAATTGGTTCAATATCTCATATGAAATTGTTCGTTCAGGACACCGGCGACAAAAGAACATCGGCGGTCTCTCTCTGACGCCAGCAACAATTCGCAGCAGGAGACGACGGTTGAAGATGTAAGTGTTTTAGTTTTACAATAAGCCTAAATGCCTAAATGGTCTCGTACCGTGCGGTTTAAGAGGAACTTCCTCCCGCGGACGCTCCGGCTGTGGAATGAGCTCCCTGCCGCTGTTTTCCCAAAGGACTACAGTATGGGGTTCTTCAAAAAAGGAGTGTTAAAGTTTTTAAAGGGTCGGCAACGCGCATGTAACACCCTTGGAGTTGCAGGCGTCCATAGGCTACGGTGACCGCTTACCATCAGGCGGGCCGTATGCTTGTTGGTCACCGTCGTAGTATAAATAAACCGATTTTCCTTATCTATCACTTCTATTTGTTTTTGTTAGACCAAAATAAAATAACCAATGCAAGAAGTTTTTAAAATGTTTGAATAAGATAGTTTCATTTTACTCAGTTTGTGTAGGCGCATGACAAAAATCTTGCACATTGTTTCTCTATACGCTTAGCACGCGAGATATCCCGCGGTGAAAAAGAACGACTATCATCATCAAATCCAAACAGAAGTGACAAGTGTCTATAGCCGGCTATCCAGTAGACGCAGCCTCGGGTCGGGCGGCTGCCTCGCCCCGCAGCTGCGCAAGTGGAGGCCCTGCCTCAACCTGAGGAGGCAGGTTGAAGGCAGTCTTGTGCAAAGACCCGAGGCTGCCTCTAGTGGATCAGCAGCTTTATCACGCGCGCTGTTTTGTGCGAACCGTGCTGATACGAGTAGCTGGTAATAGTCTAGATGCTCAAGATTATGTCGAGGTAGTGTAGGCTTACGAATGGTTATCCACGAATTACGTCTATAAGTTGATTAACAGACGAGTTGCACGGATAGCGCGCCGAGTTGCACGGATAGCGCGACAGTGATTGCTGTCAAATATAGATAACTGTTAAAAAATATAAGAAATTGACAAAAAATGCTAACAAACTTTTGTCTTATCCAGCAAGTACCATCTTCCATCTTCGCCATGATGTTATAGTGTTTGTTATTGTTATAGGACTTCGGCTACGGATCAGTGCGGTCTGTGGAGAACTCCCGGCCGGCGCTGGAGGCGGTCAACTGGTCAGCCGGCACCCACAATGGACCAATGCCGGTACTAGCCTTTTATATCTACTGGGCCATCGACGTAAAAACCGACGAAGATACACCGAACACCGATTGTACGACAAGGGTATAAATGTCCGAGTGCAACGAGGACCGATATAGTAGTCTAGGATAAAATTGGTATTTATGCCCAAGAAGACACTGCTTTTCACTTCGATTGTGAGGAAAATATTAGGTTTTATTTCACTTTATATCGTTTAAAATGAAATGTCCATGCTTGCGTTGCCATGTTTTTGAGCGGTTCGTCTCACTCGCAGGCGGCCGAGGGTCCCGGCGGATGTTACTTTATGCTCTTAAGCATAGAGTAATTTTATGTCGCCTCGCCTCGACTTAAAGTCAAACATTTCGAGCAAGGGAAGTGAAGAAGCCGTTTAAAAATGTGTTCCATTTTGTACGCACTTAAAACTATACCAGCTCCTTAGCGAACTTGCTGGAATCTGGGCGTAGTCACTTGTTTTAACATCAAATCCGCTCATATTATTGGTTCGAAATTGACTAGGTACATTTAAATTAAATATTATCAATGGTTAGGTACCAGTGGCGGGGCGTGAAAATGTTCTTTGTGCAAACCGGAGGTGATTTGGCGTACTTTTTCTTTGAGTCGTTAAGGAAAAGTGCTAGATTCGCTCACGCAAGGGAAGCCGGCAGGATTCGAGATCTATGAACGCCTCGCCACTGGTAGGTACATTGTACTGGGCATCACAACAGATTGGTGCAACATTTCTATAGGTTATCAATCTGTGGATTATCTAGGTGTTTGATTTATGTTCAAATCAACGAAAAATCATGAATATCAATTCAATATGTATCGTTTTTTGTAGACCGCGGACGCTGGGTTGGTACTCCGCATGCAGAACAGGATATCCGCGTTGCAGAGCGAACTGTCGCGAACCACGAAGCGGGCAAGTGATCTGGAGGAACGTCTCATGAGTAAGAACTACTTATTGAAATTAAACACTTTAAAACGATTTCATCGAGTATATTAACACCATAACACCTTCAAACTTTCAAGAAAAGAGCGTACTCCCACCTTAAAGGCCGGCAACGCACTTGCGACACCTCTGGTGTTGCGGGTGTCCATGGACGACGTTAATCGCTTACCATCAGGCGATTCGTTTGCTCGTTTGCCCCCTATAGCATAAAAAGAAACCATACGTTTCGAGCCTTACTAAAGCCTAACTTATTGGTATGGGGTTCTTCAAGAAACGAGTGTTCAGGGCTTTAAAAGGCTCAAAGGTCAACAACGCATGAGTGGCTCTTCCGATGTTGCTTATGTCCATGACCGTTTCCCATCAGGCGGCTCGTCTGCTCGTTTGTAACCTTTCCCATAAAAAAAAAACCGGGGTTCGAAACCGCGGCTTTCGTATCGAAACGCACGCTCTTACCGCTGTGCCTACGCTTCTTTAGGCTTTCGCTTTCTTATCTTGGTCTGACTCTAATGTTTTTTTAAAGATCGTCTCTCGTCTCCCCCCACCAACCCCAACGTGGACCGCTTCAAGGTTGAAGAGCTGGAGATCGAGAACAAGAAAATGCGTGAACACCTGGAGCGGCTGCGCTCCGCGGGCGACACCACCTTGCTTTCCAAAGAAGTCATTGGTAAGGACCGCTGGGTATTGGCACAGCGTAGGGATGTATTCCATACAGTGAGGTAACTTCATACACGGCCAACGGCTCGGCTCGGTGGTCGTGCTGAGGCTCAGGGTTGTCAAAAACTATGCGAAATATATTACAGTCTGATTGGCAAACTAATTTCCATTTTACACCCCTTAAAATAGACATTTCCTCCCCGCCTCCTTCCCCGCGGGCCCCCCATCGATGACCCAGAGATCGGCGGAGTTAACCCACTGTATAGAATACATCCTTACGCTGTGGTATTGGTCAGTCACAGCTACTCGTACTGATTACCTACATGTCGCGTCCATTAGTATTCAGTGCATTAGTATTCTAACTTGAAGGAGATCTAGACTGCTGAATAAAACGTGTAATTGTCTCCTACGACGTCCTTGTAACGGCCTCCTAGCCTAGTCGGTAGTGACTGCCTACGAAGCAGGAGGTCCCGGGTTCGAATCCTGGTCAGGGCATTTATTTGTGTGTTTATCACAAATATTTGTTCCTTAGTTATGGATGTTTTCTATGTATTTAAGTATTGATTTATATGTATCTATTTATTACAAATATCGTCTAATACCCACAACACAAGCCTTATTGAGCTTACTGTGGGATTAGGTCGATTTGTGTAAGATTCTCACATATAATTTTCCAAATAAAAAAATTAATTAAGCCACAACTCTTAATAATATAATTGTGGCCGAGATTGGTTCTCTAATTTAATTTATTTGGATATGAATATCAGGATTGAGTGATTATTTTGTTGCAGACCAACTGGGCATCATGCAGAACGAGTTAGACAGACGACGGGACGAGTGCGTTCAACTGAAGAGCGTGCTTACCAACACTGTACGTATATTTCTAGTTGACATGCAGCAAAAATATATCGTCATATCTACGAGGTGCGAAAATATCGGACGCTATGCGAAACAATAAGGGAAAGTGAAAACGTGAATGTCTTTGAGACTTTACAAATTGAGCCATCGAGTCGGCTGCGAAATTCTTTACTATTATCCTTCGTATGCCTTGGTGGTGAGCGTTAGTCGTCCAGCGGTCTTGCGGACAACACTTTGTAATGGGTTTATCGCGTTTATTAACAAGAGTAAAGAGCTCGAAACGTATGGTCATGGTGTTAATAAACGTGATAAATCCGTTAACGACAATATTATTTTAACGGGTAATTTACAAAAATATCTCCACTTTACTATATTATAATTTGTAGTTCTTTGTGATGAAACTGAATGAAACTAGATATTAAAAATAGTTTTCTTAATATACATGTTATTAGATAAAAAAACCGGCCAAGTGCGAGTCGGACTCGCGCGCGACGGGTTCCGTACCATTATTTTTAAAAACGGCAAAAAAATTACGTTTGTATGGGAGCACCATTAAATATTTATTTTAGTCTGCTTTTTAGTATTTATTGTTATAGCGGCAATAGAAATACATAATCTGAGAAAATTTCAATTGTCTAACTATCACGGTTCTTGAGATACAGCCTGGTGACAGACGGACGGACGGACAAATCGACAGACGGACGGAGCCTTAGTAATAGAGTCCCGTTTTACCCTTTGGGCACGGAACCCTAATAACTATATCCCTCCCTTTTTTTCTAGTGGAAATAAAAGCGTTAGAAAAGGACAGAATAACTCACTCTGCCTATGTAGGAATGAGAACAGATCCAGGACAAACTATATTAAACCAGTCATAAATAATGATACAATACAATAAACAATAAGAATATCTATCATCCGGTCAAAATCCCTATTACTCAACACAAAATAAATAAATCAGAATGAAATAACATTGGAATCCTTTAATACCTATGTTTGCGTACAAATATTATCATACGTCAAGATAATGCCACGTTTCTTTGCTTTGTGACATGTATATTCAGTTACGCTTGGAAGAAAAAGTACGGTGATCATATTTATAAAGGTATGTACAATTACTAATGAGTATTAATAAAGTAATAAAGCAGGTTAACAAAAAGGACTTAATTAAATACATTAATTGTATATAATATAAATGAGTTTAAAAATGAACAACACGTTTTTTTGGTAGGATGCTTAAAAATATGTATTCCACTAAGTTGAGATATTTTAACTGAACATTCGAGTATAACGCGGTTAGTGGTTGCCTTTATTTACTGAATAGAACCGTACGTAAATAAATATCATGATAACGTAATAATATAATCAATAATTGTACAATTAATAAATTATTGTTATGTCATAGTGTAAGGTAAAAAACTCTCCTACCTTTGAAAATGACAAAGCATTTTAAATAATCGATTTCTACTTTTAAAAATAATTTAAAACACATAGTAAGTAACAAATTATAAATAGTCTACGGTCTATGTTTACATACGTCTCACACCTAAAATAACCTGTCCGTCTATCTGCCTATCTTGATATATCTCATCCTGATAGTAAAGTAAACATGACACATTTTTAATGGATACACTTATTTGCTTGCCGGACGCTGGTTGGGGCAGATATGTCGTGAAAACAACGATTTTTTGCTTTATTTAAGCAAAACTGGGGTGACTTTAATCAGTGCTACATTTTTTCCGGAATATTTTGGGATCGCCATTTACATTTTTTTTAAATTAATTGAATGTTCTTATAACACCAACACATACTTATGCATGAGGTTAGACTATTATTTGAAAGTGAAACAAAATTAAAAATGGGTGAAGTCGATACAGATACGGCAAAAGTTGAACCTGACTCAAAGAAACTTAAAACCGATATACAAACGGTTGAAATAGATACACAAAAGCTTGAAAACGATACACAAAAAATTGAAAACGATACACGAAAAATTGAAAACGACACACAAAATGTTGAAAAAACTGCACAGGACGTTGTAATAAATACGCGAAGGAGATTGAAAGTGGCCCCATCGAATGAGTTGAAGATTTCCAAACTATTGAATATAGATTTGCCCATAACTAGGAGTAATCTCATACAAGGCTTTAAAAAGGTAAATAAATATGTAACTTAATTAGTTAGTTCGTTTTTCCGGGCATTTTTCCGCAAATCGACATCCAATCTGCCTTTTTTGCGTGATTACGAGGTAGCCAAAACAAACATGTAACTTATACATACGCACATATTCACATGTAAAGTTCTTTTAGGAAATGGAGTAGTTTCATTCAGTTTCCACAGTACTTATATTTGAGTCATCATCATCATCATCATCATTTCAGCCGAAAGACGTCCACTGTTGGACATAGGCCTCCGCCAAAGATAATATATAAAGATAAGATGATTATATTTGAGTGTAATTTTATAATAGGGGTGACTTTGATCAGTGTTATATACCATTAAAATGATTGTTTCTTTGTGGATTTTGACAAAGGTTTATATTTTTAAGTATTCATTATTTCTTATTATTACCTCATGACAAATATTCTATAAAATATTTATGTATAAATTTAATATTGTTCAAATGTTATTTCGTTCATCAAAGTTGCCCCTTTGATCGGCGCACAGTAAAGAAGTTTGACGTAAGTACCATTTTGTAGGTACCTTATGACAGTGACAATCAATATTATAGTCGGGATTTGATTTGATTGTCACTTTGACAAGTTACGAAATGATACATTAGTCCAATTACTTTGTTGTACTTACTTAGAGTTAAGTTACTAAAAAAATATTTTAGTGATAATCATATTTTAAAGAAGTCCGTTTTCCGTACAGAAACCACAATGGTTCCAAACACTGAAAAATGTCGTGAGTAAAGCAATCGAAACATAAAGACGACCGCTTTCCCATCGTACGATTACTGATCTTATTTTGCATGGTGTTCATATTTTTTTAATGTTATTTATTTACTGATTTTGCACGACAGCTTTTGAATGATTGAAATATGCCTTATTTTTAAGTGGCTAATGAAATAAAAACCTGTATCATTAATGTATACGACAATATTCTTCTTGAATGAGTGTGGCGCCCGATGGTATATTGTGACAAGCCTTAGGGGAAGCATGTGTACAGCAGTGCTGGGTTTTCGACTGAAACGAATTACTCTACTTCAAATAAATCTGCCTGTATTTGGCATTTTCAAAACTAAGTTTTGATATTACATATTTTACATTACCTCTTTAAATAGAGCTAATGCTTTACAATGTTTATTCGTAAAAACGATTGTAAAAACATTTATTCGAATGCAAACAAATTGTGTTGAAAATCCCCGCAGTTGTAATAACCCCGCTTGGCACACATTGAAGTTTTTTGTTACCGTTTATGGAATTTTATATGATTTTCTTTCGTAAGCCAATTAATTAGATTTGATTGATTTTTTATAATGTTTTTACTAATCAATTGTTTTTTCCAACCACGCCTTCTGTTGCGAACATTGCATGGTATTTAGTTTATTTTTAATCCAATATCGATTTTTGCGATTCAGTTCAATTGAATGATGTGTTAAAGTTAAAATAAAATGATGCTTGGTTATGTAAGACTTTTTGTAAGAAACAGTTTCACCCAAAAAAAAACATTAACGGTATAATAGTCTTACATAATTAGTCTATCGATTTAGATTTATTCTAAGTTTTACATAATATATAACAAAACTAGACTTACTCATGTACAGTTGCCATCAGATATATCGGAACGCCCGAGGTGCTCAAAAATATCTGGACAAGCAATCTATTTTTTTGACCACCTTGGCCGCTCCGATATATAAGTGGCCAGTTAACAGTGTTGGCGATTTACCTATATGTGCAAAAATACTAGCACAATGAAGTGCAAAATAGCCCGACACAAGAACGTGTCACGTACTTTTGCCTAGGTACATACAGTCGCCATCAGATATATAGGAGCGTCCGAGGCGTTCAAAATATCTGAACAAGCACTCTAACGTCTTGACGATAGAGGCGTGTTCAGATATTTTTGACCACCTCGGACGCTCCGATATATCTAATGGCGACTGTACATATACAATACAATACAATACAATACAAATACTCTTACCAACCCATATGAGTTTTAATATTTTCAGATTCTTGAGGTGCATTATTTTTTATGCTATGGCATCTACTTCAATGAAATCCGTAAAGCTCGAGAAAATACTACCAATTTATTAGCGACGTTCTCCCCACCTTTGCTTACATACATAAAGTACCTATATCCAAAATATAAGTCTAGTTTTGTTAAGGAACTAATACACTTGATCGTTACTTTGTAAAATAACACCCAGTTTCCCCGTTTTAAGCCGTATTTGCCGAATGCCGAAGTGAATGCTCAAGTTTATCAGTACCTTTATAAACCATAACTTCAATTGCAATGCAATGTGAACCTTATTTGTATAGACGGTGAACTTGAAGTCGCTCACCTCGTCGAGCTACGGGTCCGACGTGGACATCGTCAATGAAGACGGCGAGCTGGCTACGGCTTATGAAACCCAGAAGGGCATTAGCAGGTGCGCTAATTAATTCAGACCTTATTCTTATAGTTCTAAGGCCCACTCGCACGCTTAGCCGCTAATCCGGAGATGAGCTGTCAAAATCCATACAAAGAAACGCTTAATTCCGGGTTATGCGGCTAACCCTGGGTAGTGCAAGTGGCCCTAAAGTCATTGCGTCTACGGTCATTTAATTATGATGAAAGTTAACATATAGTTTTTTGTACAATAAAAATATAGTACATTACGATACAAGTGGGAATAGGAGAAAATTCGCAATGAGTGCCGATATCGAAATCGATACGAGTTGCAAATTACCTATTCGCACATGTATCGTATGACGTTTTACAGTACATATGATCCTTTGAATTTCTGACATAGGAACATAAAGTGCTCATTATTGCGGTAATATAGCACCATATGTACTGTAATAGTAGATTATATACCTAGGCCGTTAAAGTGGGAAATGTCTCGGATGACATGTAATTGGCGGCCGAGGCGAAGCCGAGGTCGACTAACATGCTATCCGAGGCTTTCCCATTTACCGGCCGAGGTTTGTATATTATTTTTCTGCTCGACGGAACCGGCAGGCGGCAATTTAGTTTTTTGTAAAGTGGGGTTTGCCGGCCGGAGAGCAGAAAAATAGTTTTCTTTAAAAAATATGAAATTCATGAATTAGGGGTTGTCAGTCTCTTGAGGTTAAAATGGTCAGACCCTACTTTTCGTTTTGAAAGATGTTTTTTTTTCTCTAATGTTCTGCGTAGAATGAGTGATTCTTACAAGTTTCAATGATATAGGCAACTGCAAGAAGAGCTGATGGCCGAGAAGAAGTTCTATTCGGATCACATATCCAAGACGAAGGCCGAGATTGACCGGCTGAGAGAGGAGAATGAGAAATACCAGAAGTGAGTATATGTTTTTTGTATTTATCTACACCGCCAGGATTTGAACCTTCGACATTCCGATCGAAAGTCAAGCGCTGTACTACGGAGCCACCGATGCTATTAGGCAACCACTCCAATTTAGTAGTCTTATGTGTGCAACGGCCATTCTACGGCACTATCGTCATTTCCATGTCACGCGCAAAACAAACTACACCTTATACCCCTTATGTTTTTACACCTTATTTTTTTATCTAAATCTTAATCTTTTCGTTTTTCCCGGCTCAGGGAGCCTGGCTTCGCTTTGGTGACTTGGCATAGGCGCTACTTTAACGAAAGCGACTGCCATCTGACCTTCCAACCCAGTGGGTAAACTAGGCCTTATTGGGATTAGTCCGGTTCCCTCCCGATGTTGTCCTTCACCGCAAAGCGTTATATACGATGTTATATACTAAAGAAAGTAACCAGGGCCTCCCAGTGCCTCAAGGATCGGACTTGCGTCGGGTTTTTGAAACTTTTTAAATCAATATATATTGGCACGAAGTGTCTTATATTCAAAATTTATGGTACGCAGGTTACTGAGCGTCGAGTTAAGCCAAGAGCCGAAAAACAAGCAGCAGGAATTCGCCCAGAACGAAATCATCAAACTGGCAGCTGAGAGTCTGGCCTTGCAGGTACGATACCGTATTGGAATATGTTCATATTCATATTATTTATTTATATTGATCCATGATCATACATTGACGTTCATATTTACATATATGTACATTGTCATGTCTAATTTAATTAAAATAATAAAAACATTATTATGGTTAAATATTGGCAAATTGTATAAATATTTATTTATTTTTAAAACAAATAAACCTTTCTTGTTGTAACAGGAACGCGTGGACAAGTTATCGGAGAGTTGCCGCCGCTACAAGAACCAAATTCGTCTTCTCGTTAACAAACTACGGGAGGCTGGGATCGAAGATGTTAGCGACATTTTGGAGAGCAACGGTGAGCATTAGCAATTTAACGTATAGTTTAGACAATTAATAACAGATTTGAATCTTCTAGCTCTAAAGGGCGCTGCTATATTGGCCCTGGTAACGGCATTTATTTGTGTGTTTATCCCTGAGTTATGGACGTTTTATATGTATATATCGTCGCCTAATACCCATAGTATAAGCTTTGCTTAGTTTGGGACTGGGTCGATCTGTGTGAGATTGTCCCCAAAATTGTTATTTATTTATTTATTATCTATTAAGAGTGCAAAAAAAATCTTATTATAGTAGCAACAGAAATACCTACATCATCTGTGAATATTTGGACTGTCTAACTTCTGTATAGTGTGTTCGGTAATGCTAAGGCGTGGTCGTTCTCTCCCGCCGCCCGCCGGCCGCCGTTGAGTGAATGAGAATGAGAAATAGTTTATTACCTATTAGTGTTTACATTTCTTGTTCCCGCAGGATTGTGTCAGCTAACTTTGTGTCTAAAAAGATCTGTGAAAGCTAAGGGTGTTGTGTCACAAGTGATGAACAAAAAATGTACGTGTTATTTGTGTTACATATTTTATGTAGTATTATTTGTGCTACCTACATCTATTTAATTCTAAGAGGGCGAGGAGCCGCCGTTGAGTGGCGGGTGAGAACGACCGAGGCCTTAGTACGTAACTCTTGAGGCGCTAGTCAAGTATAGAGTGTGTATAGTTATTCATTATCTGGCTATTAATTATGTAAATATATAGTAGTTTATGCAACAGTGATATAAAAAGGGTTCTTAAAACTTGAGGGTCGCCGTTACAAAGCGAGACGAAGTCGAGTTTTGTAATAATAGACCCGAGAGTTTTAAGAACCAATTATGAGCTGTTGCATACGCTAGTTTTTCTACGACAGCTAAAATAGCGTAAAAATCAAAATCTAGAAACGTGGCAGAATAGAAAAGATGTTGTGCCCACTATAGAAATTAAAAAACAACAACAGTGCTCATATATTGTATGAAAATCCATAGAAGCAGTGTTCTTATGGAATACCATAGACAACGTTATAATGTATACTCTTTTATTATCGCTGTCTGTCATCTAATTGACAGATAAATGTGCTGGAGTAGAAAAAATAATTTATCACACACAAAACACAATTCAATTATCAGACAAGAAAAACGTTATAAGAGAAGTGGCAGTAAATGGGCTCATATCAGATTTAAAGATAATATATTCTCCTTGTTTCCCCTTAGTTACCGCGGCGCCACAGAACGCGTCTCTCGCTCTGGAGATAGCGCCGGTGACGCGCAAGAAAGAGAGGGAGTATCTCGGCATGTTCGAGTACAAGATACAGGATGAGGCCAAGATCATAAAGAAACTCATTACAGGTAAGCTATTTTTTATAAACATTGTTGAAATAAATCGCTTTTCTTATCATAAAGCGTTTTTCCGGCTTATACCACACGTAAGATTTGGCTTAGGCACTTGTATTACGAAAGTGACTGCCATATAACCTTTCAACCCAGAGGATAAACTAGGCCTTATTGGAATTAGTCTGGTTTCTCCACGATGTTTTCCTTCATCGAAAAACTATTGGTGTAAATATCAAATGATATTTAAGTACATAAGTTCCGAAAAACTTAAACGAGCCGGCAGGATTTGAACCCGCGACCTTTGGATTGAAAGTCGCACGCTCTTACCGCTGGGCCACCAACGCTTACAATACATCCCATCTCGACATGCCGTGCTCATTGAAGTAATAAAATTATTTTGATTAATATTCGGTTTGAATTAAAGTTCAGAATGAAATTACAGACTACAATTATAAATAAACGGAAATATATTCGCAAAGTAAGTTATTACAGAATTTGTCCGTCACTTCCTGACATTATTTTATGGTATCGGGCCGAAGGCACGGCTTTCTGTTGACGTGATGTCTTTGACAGTCAAAGAGTTAATCAGTTTGACCAAATAAAATAATTATTACAAATAAATATTTAGCATAAAGCTGCACTTTTTAAAAATTTAAATATTGTGTTTATATTATTTTGGCTAAAATAGAAAATATCAAGTGTATAATACAAATCGTCAGTTAAATCACAGAATACTTATGTGGTTAAATTCAAACAGATATGCTAAGAATTTATAGATTTCCCACGGAAATAGAAGCATTTTTCTAAAGCCATGGGGTTAAACTATTTATATAATCAGCTTAAATACTAATGTGAAATTCCTCTTTGCAGACTTGAAGCCACGAACAGCTGTCACCCTACTCCCAGGACTGCCAGCCTACATCATCTTCATGATGCTGCGTCATATGGATCACGTGGACGACGAGCCTAAGATGCATCAGCTGCTTAAAGCAGTTCGTATCGGGGTTAAGAAAACCCTGAGAAAACGCGCTGATAGCGTGGAGTATAGCGCATTGTGGCTCGCCAACATGCTGAGGTATGTATTTAGTAAATGAAATGATACACTTGAAAACTGATTGTGTATAGTCTGACAAGCAAACCAAACAGTTATACACAATCTCTAGACAAGTAGTTTAGAGAGAGACAGATTTTCTTACGCTAGTATTACCACCACGAAAAAAGGGATGGATATAGTTGTCCTGCTGTTACTGCGTTCGTTTGCTTTTCAGACTATATATTAACTAAGCCCGGAAGTGAGTCACGTACAGCACTTGACTCAGAGACAAAAAAAAATAAGGCGAAGGGTAGCCCAAAATAGTGACATGAAGATGTTTTCGTTTATAAATACGAAAGTAAAGCACGCGGTAGCGTGGCCAAATCATAAGCTGGCCAAGGTTGTCTAAAATTATTTTAGGTTAGGGGACACGGGATCCAGTAGCTGCCATACAAATATACATAATTGCCTTGGCCGACAATTACATGGGATCCGAGACATTTCCCACTAAAACGGCCTTGGTATGTAATCTACTATTTCTGTATCTGTTTGTAGCTAAGATGTGCTGTTAAAGCCGGTTATAAGCTGTAAACGCGATTGATACAGGTTCTTGCGGATACGGCCCTCCCTATCCGCCGATCCTAAAGTTTTGACCACCCTTTTGCCAGTCCCCTGCTTTTTGAGGCATTTTTACTTTACCATAATGTGTCCATAACTAAATCTGTTAATTCTTCTACAGACTCCTGCACAACTTACGCCAGTATAGCGGCGACGCGGTCTACCAAGAGGAGAACACCCCTCGTCAGAACCAGCAGTGTCTCCGCATCTTCGACCTGTCTGAATACCGCCAACTCCTGAGCGATACCGCAGTGCAGATTTATCAAGGTACACCATCATACCACTCCATCCAGAACAGCTTCTGGTCTACCAGGAGAACGACCCTCTTCAGAACCAGTGTTTCCACCTGTTAGTGCGACCTGTTTGCATACCGCCAGCTCTTGAGCGATACTACCGTGATATATAAAGGTCATCGACATTATCATATTTTTCCACTTATCCTCAATTTCTAAGAGATTTAGAATCATTCGCAGACATTTCCGCTTAAAATAATACATTATCATATTTGGAAGAACCTTCACTGCATCAACTTAGTGAAAAAGATTCCTCAAAGGGTCCTTTTTCAAAGGCATTTTTGTAATGTTTGCTAGATTTGAGGATTAAGTATGACATTCTTTTGCATTTACAGGTGTCATCACACTCTTGGAGAGGCAGGTGGAACGGCTGATCGTGGGAGCCATATTGGAATACGAGGAGATCAGGTTCTTAATTAATATTAAATAAGTAGTCATTTACCGCTTTCGGCTTTGTACAGAAAATTAGCATGTCTCTTAAAATTAATTTTATTTCATGACATATTTGAATCAATATGATTTATTAGTCTCTATCATATTATATGTGTAGGTTGCATTTTAATTATTCATCTATAGACTAATTATTCTTATGATTTTATGGCCTCGAAATAGAATTTATTTGTGTTTTATTGGTATCAGAGCATACTTATTTAAGATAATGTGTGTATATAGTTTTATTTATGTATTTCATATATTTGTGTTAATATATTTGCATGCCTAATCCTCAAATATACCAGCACACACGACAGTTCTACTGAAAATATACCACCGCCACCGTACGTATTACCTATATTTACTATATATGACAATTAATTTACCTGTTGAGACTGCCATTAATTAATAATAATATCGATCAGTTCTACAATAGTAATTCGTGGTTAGTCGTTATTTAGTTACATTCACGTTTTGATTTTAACATGTAGATCCCCGATAAGTGGATCCATTTAAACTCCAAAGTTAAACGAATTTAGGGTGCCACTAAATGTATGATCTTTAGAGTCATTATGTTATTATTGCAAAAAAATGGAATTATAAAAGTAAAGTAGTCATAACTGAATAGCGTATACAGATGAAATTTCATACGTATAGTGCGAAGGAAGAAGGTAGTAATTAAAAACTAGCAACAACTTATTTAGTTCTAGCAACAATCATTAAATTAATTGATAGTTGCTAGAACTAAAGAACTATACAATAAATCAATTTATGTAAGAAAACGGGACGACACTACGATGTTGCCACTTTTTAATTCCTAACTTTTTCTTTCGCACTGTATCCAGCGCGACTTTGCACCGGACTTCCGAAGAAATATTGGCTAACGTTAACATCAATGTCTTCTAGTAGAAGTTCAATCGAGGTATTAATGGAAGTCAATTGAATTAAATCAGATTAAAGTGACTATTGTATGATATATCTAGTGCTCGTTAGTTTTACAAGGTACAAGCTTTTCATGGCCTGGGGCCCGTTTCTTAAAAACGTGTAACTTGTAATACAAGCGGAAGTCCCTGTCGAATGCAAGAAGATAAAAAGAGACCTACGCTTGTATTACAATTTACAAGCTTTTGAGAAACGGGTCACTGGTCGGATGATATTTTCACATATGTAACTTTAATATGATTTTCAGTGGTCTATCGGGGCCGGCTCGAGCGCCTCCCTCGCCTCCCGGCGCCGGCCCGGCGCGCCTCAAGCAAGAACTCAGCGCCGCGCACGACCATCTACACACGTACGCCGTCGACGCTTCTCTGCGCGTCATGATCTTCAAACAGGTATGACTGCTGTGTGGCTCTAGTGGTCTATAGGGCCCGGCTTGAGCGCCTCCCTCACCTCCCGGCGCCGGCCCGGCGCGCCTCAAGCAAGAACTCAGCGCCGCGCACGACCATCTACACACGTACGCCGTCGACGCTTCTCTGCGCGTCATGATCTTCAAACAGGTATGACTGCTGTGTGGCTCTAGTGGTCTATAGGGCCCGGCTTGAGCGCCTCCCTCACCTCCCGGCGCCGGCCCGGCGCGCCTCAAGCAAGAACTCAGCGCCGCGCACGACCATCTACACACGTACGCCGTCGACGCTTCTCTGCGCGTCATGATCTTCAAACAGGTATGACTGCTGTGTGGCTCTAGTGGTCTATAGGGCCCGGCTTGAGCGCCTCCCTCACCTCCCGGCGCCGGCCCGGCGCGCCTCAAGCAAGAACTCAGCGCCGCGCACGACCATCTACACACGTACGCCGTCGACGCTTCTCTGCGCGTCATGATCTTCAAACAGGTATGACTGCTGTGTGGCTCTAGTGGTCTATAGGGCCCGGCTCGAGCGCCTCCCTCACCTCCCGGCGCCGGCCCGGCGCGCCTCAAGCAAGAACTCAGCGCCGCGCACGACCATCTACACACGTACGCCGTCGACGCTTCTCTGCGCGTCATGATCTTCAAACAGGTATGACTGCTGTGTGGCTCTAGTGGTCTATAGGGCCCGGCTTGAGCGCCTCCCTCACCTCCCGGCGCCGGCCCGGCGCGCCTCAAGCAAGAACTCAGCGCCGCGCACGACCATCTACACACGTACGCCGTCGACGCTTCTCTGCGCGTCATGATCTTCAAACAGGTATCACTGCTGTGTGGCTCTAGTGGTCTATAGGGCCCGGCTTGAGCGCCTCCCTCACCTCCCGGCGCCGGCCCGGCGCGCCTCAAGCAAGAACTCAGCGCCGCGCACGACCATCTACACACGTACGCCGTCGACGCTTCTCTGCGCGTCATGATCTTCAAACAGGTATCACTGCTGTGTGGCTCTAGTGGTCTATAGGGCCCGGCTCGAGCGCCTCCCCGTCATCTGTCGCGCCTCAAGCAAGAACTGAGCGCGGCGCAGAACGATCTATACACGTACGCGGTGGACGCGTCCCTACGCGTCATGATATTTAAGAAATTATATTCTTAAATTGCATCTTCGACAACGACGACGAGGGATGTTTTCATTTAAACCATTCGCGGATCACCGCTCAAAATGTAATGTTTTTTCTTTCCAGCTTTTCTACTACATCTGCGCCTACAGCCTCAACCAACTTCTGCTTCGCAAGGACCTGTGCTGCTGGGCCAAGGGTCTGCAGATCCGGTACAACATCTCGCATCTGGAGAACTGGATCAAGGAGCAGCTCGCTGAATACGGCCAGAAGAGCGTAAGTTCATCAGCTGCTGCTGCTGGGAACTGGTCAGCTACTAGTCCTCCCTGATACAAACACCTCTTTCTCATCTATACGATCACCGCTCGTTGAAACGCCAAAATACCTCGACTAAAATAGGTGCCTTTCGCCTCTCGGTTAACAATCTACTATTGCATCTTACTCCTTTGTAATAGATGCAAAAGTAAACATACCCTTGGCATTTACTGTACAGTCAGTGAATACTGAATAAAGTAAAGTAAGGTAAAATTTTATTTGTGAATTACAGGTGTAAGACCATACATGTTTGCCTGTAGGCGTAGAAATGCTTATAACATTTATTACTTAAGACTTTTAACAAATTAATAATTTAACTGTAACGAAACAAGTTACACATGTTACTAAGAGATGACACTTTTAAATTTTGTACTGAAAATAATTATAAAAAACAGGTAATAATTGCTACTTGTGAATGTTAGGTTTTTCCTAATAAGTAACACTTTACAACATTAAGAAATTGTAAAAGGATTTACTGGCCTTTTAAAAAATAATGTATGGAGTAATAGCAATACATATTTTTGATTATATACCCCATATATCATTAGCCCTCAATAATCCGTTTAATAACCGCATACTCGGCTGTCGCCTCGTTTCATAAACCCACACTCGAGTTTTAATGCCTTTCGTTATACACAGTCAGGTAATGTGATATGATATATAGTAATATGATATGATTTGGTGAAAGGTGTCCGAATTTAGAGTAATGAAATATGGTTATGTTTTCAGGTGGATGAGATCCTGAGCGTCCTGAAGCCGATCACGCAGGCTGTTCAGCTGCTGCAGGCCAGGAAGTCCCTGGCCGATGTGCAGAGCACCGTCGACATGTGCTCCAACCTCACCGCCGCGCAAGTCTGCAAGGTATGGCCCTCAACTAGGACCTTCTCTAAGCAAATATAACTTGAAACTGGTACACATAGTCCAATTGTGATAGATACATTGCGACTATTATAAATAGTGGTACGCCCGAAACGTGAACTCGCGAACCCTATATCTCGGCAGCCCACGGGCCCATTTAGCTCATATTCGAACATAAAAATTATATTTATCTCATCTAACCACCTGCCAAATTTCACGACAATCCGATCAACGATAATCAAGTTATAGTCGAACAAACATAAAAAAGGATAAGGAGAATTTTTACAGTCCAATTTGAGCCAATTGATCAAGGGATAGGTTACTTGACACTTTTTTTAAGTTGGTCTTTATACTATTAATTAATGACCAATTAAGAGAAAAAAATATCCATATTTTATTATGCCCTGTAACTTCAAAAAATATCATTAAAGTTTACTCTTACGGAATCGGGGAAATCGATGTCAGCCATGGTAGTCCATATCTGTGATATGATGACGTCACTATGCAGGAAAACAACATTTGTCAAAGTCAAATTGTTATTGAACTTATAGATATATAAATTCTCCCGTTATTCGTTGTTGTCAATGTTACAGCAGAGGTTACGTAACGAACTTCACGCGTATAAATTCAACATGAAGTTAGCTTCGACGAGTATAATGACGTCACTACATGACCGACAGCGTTTTCGAATTCACAATTTAAAAATGTTAATACAATGTTTAATTTGAAAATACGTAATACGTAGCCGTCGTACAGTTTTAATACCCGAAATCAACCAATATTGGGTTCTTAAATCAAGTAATATAGAAAATAATTATTTATTGTGCCAAATTTTATATGAGTCCAGTAGCATATTGCCGAGATATACGGATACGCGTTCATGTTCGGGGTTAACCACTTTTTTATTTTATTTGCCATCAAACTGTATTACAGTTTGGCGGCAGTTTAAAAAATTGGTAAAGTGTAGGTTTTATATTTTCGAAATATATGTTTTTTTAAATGTCATTATGAGCCATGATAGCTTAAATGCTATGCACTGTTTACAGATCTTGCACATGTACACTCCCGCCGAGGATTACGAAGTGAAGGTCACACGAGAGTTCATCCACGAGATACAAAAGAAGATGCGGGAGAAGGCTGGACCCAACGCAGACGAGTCGGTAAGTTTACAGCAAAGTTCCTTTTGATCTAATTCTCTTTCGCATAATTTCTCTTCTTTTTCCTAGCGTCTAGTTTTTGTATAAACTACCTGCCGCGAAAGCAGGAGGTCGCTGGTTTGATTCCAACCCTGCTCACCTGGGGCCTTGGTCACTTTTTCTGTAATAAGCCGTAGCTTTCGTAAAACTAGCGCATACGCCAAATTTTGGGATTAGTTGCCAAAGCGGAACCGAGCATAAGTCGGGAAAACGCTGTGAAGAAAGGATGTTTTTTAATAATAAATAAATAAATATTATAGGAAATTAATTAACAGTAATCTCAAGAAGGCTTTTGTTACTCAGGCTACGATATATATAATATACAAATATATAAATACATAGAAAACATCCATGACTCAGGAACAAATATCTGTGATGATCACACAAATAAATGCCCTTACCGGGATTCAACCCCATGACCATCGGCTTAGCGGACAGGTTCACTACCAACTTCGCCAACCGGTCATCAAAACTGACTTCCATCAAAAGTGACTCGTTTTCATATATCCGTATTAGGATTGTGCCATCAAGCATTCTCATTATGTTTTTTTTTTCTACAGCAAAACCTGCTCATGGACTCGAAGATGATCTTCCCAGTCCAGTTCCCGTTCAACCCTTCATCAATCCGGCTGGAAGACATCGAGCTGCCAGAGGTGCTCGGCCTAGAGGGATTGCTCACCAAGATATAAACTGGTTAAAACGCTATTATATATTGTTATTCGGTGTGCTTTGGCAAAAACAATCCCTAAAAGTGTTATGAGAATAATTAAAAAATAGGTATTAAAGATAATAATATCTTTTGAGGTTTCGTGATTATTGGTCATTTAAATGGATCGCGTTGAATATATTTCGAAACTTAGTACTCAAAAGTTATCTGAAAGAGATCGCTCTTTTTCTGTATGACAGCTCAAATGGCCACACAGATTCCGGTCTCTGGTCATGAGAATAATGACATACAATACATAAAATATTATGAAATCAAATAGTCTTCGTAGACTTAGAACTTACTTGACTTTGTTGATTAACACCATTACGCTACGTTTCGAGCCCTTTACAGCACTCGTTTTCATCTTAACCCTGTGAAAACGAATGCTGTAAAGGGCTCGACGCGTAGGGTCATGGTGTTAATAAACGCGATTAATCCGTTCTGAAGTGTTTAATTTTAATGAACAACAATCGCAAAAACAGAAGACAATTCTTCGTACACTTGTTTAAATATGCAAACAAAGAAGTATTCGCTTTAAAACATAAGTGATAGTGTTTTTTTTCTTCTAAGCTTCTAATTTAAAATAGAATATCGACGTACTCAACTATTTTTTAGGAATTTTTCGTTTTGCCAAAGTACTGCTAATTATAATATTTATAATAAGAATCAGTATACAATCTATGTTTAATTCGCCTATTGTAATAGTTAAAATATGTTTCTTCGTAAATTAACCCTAACTATAACCGAAGAAAAAGATGTTGCAGAATATTCCAATTAATTATGAAAAAGAACATTAGGCGAAATCAACAAATATGCACCGTACCGAAGGATTAATAGTACAACATTCCAAGAAAAACATATTCACTGAAAAATCATTCCATTATAAAATACAGCACCAAAATAAATGTATCTTATAATATATTAATTACCATTAAGTTTAAATGCAAATTAAGGTTTGAATTAAATGTTATAACTAATTTAAAAATGAATTGTAGACAGTTATGAGCTTTTATACACGGAGAGAGTACAAGTTCTTAAGTTCGAGAGGTGGACTTAATGCTTCAATGCATTTTCTGTCCGGGAACTCTAATATTTGGTGCTGTTTTACAGTACCATTGAGGAATTCAAAATAATTCATGTTCCATTAAAAGTTCCATACAAGTAAATCGTAATTTATAAACAGTATAAACACTACATCAAGCGATTTCTTAATAGAAGAACGAGTTTCTGAAATTTGCCATAAAAGTGATATTTGCTGTGTTTAATCGTAATTTTATAAACAATCGTTTTATAATAACTACGGTCAAATATTTACACAAAACAAACCTAACATAAAGATGTTCAACTGGTAACTAGAATAGTCGCATTTAAGGCAAATGATGACATTTATGGCAAATAAAATTATAGCAATCGAAGAACTTTCGCATTATCTCGTGAAAGAGACAAGTTTTAGTCTCAGTGGAGTGCTCGAAGGTCACAGCATAAGGATTATTGCTTACATAACCTAATATGACGTCTCTTTCATCTGGTATATTAAAAAGAGAGAGACAGCTAGGTGAGCGTCTTCATCCTAATATTCCAACATATTTAAAAGCTATATATAGACTATGAGAAAGCCATAATTTAAAATTATTTTGGTGCCATTCCGGTTTGTACAAAACCTAGAAAAGAAAGTACATTAACGTTTTCTTTTGACTTCACTTGCCATACTCTATTTATAAAACACGACAAATTAGCATTAATATAGTTAATTTGTCAAGGCAATTTATCAATAAATGTATTATCAATAATATACACAAATATAGTACACTATAGATGTCCGACGACTAAATAACGAAGATTTGTAAAATGGTAAGAAACATAAATATAAAACTTGTCAATGTTATTTTCGCTGATTAGTTCTAACTGATGCTATACATTTTCACATAATTTATTTTCATATAATTGTCATTACACTCGGACCATCAAATACCGTTCAGATTCATTTAAGACCAAGTGAAGTCATGGTTTGGTTATCCCTACTATTATATCAACGAATTAAGTTAATTCCTGTTTTTTATATCTTTAATTGTTTAGCAATTTTATACGTTAGATGTTATTACGATTAGTTCAAATTTGTTATATTTATTTCTATCATTCCATTACATTGCTATTTAGAGTATAATTATTTATAAGTAAGTAATATCAATGCGTGTGTTTTACCCTGACATATTTAGGAAACATGTTATTAGTAATATAAAACGAATATAAAAAGGCTAGAAACATAATAGTTCTTCACATAATACGACCATCGTATTAATGATAGCTGCGGCATGCCTTTTTTGATAGTTGAATTTAGATGAAATTTTATGAAAAGATTAGATTTACTACGCGAGTTTGCTTATAAAATAAGACATGATATTATGACATTTGTTTGATGTGCTCTACGCGTTTTTATGTAGTATTTATATGTATTATGAACAATCATGCCATTTTGTTATCTTTAAAATATATTGACCGATATATACTATATAATATATTGTTTTTCACGACAGAAAGGTAACTGTAAAATTTAATTGTGTTTTTGGTCATAAATCAGATAATTAATTAATTAGTATATGATAGTGCTAAACAGGTTACCATATAACTAGGTGCTTGAAACACGGCGTCACTAATGTCAGATATATAATATATTTACATGAAATTCACTATTAGATGTACTTCCTATGCAAAAATATTTTTGTAGTGAAATTGACCAGTATTCTTTTGGTACTTATTTATTAGTAGGCAAAATATTAATCGGTATGATGTTATGTGTATGAAAATTATGCGAAATCACTTATAGGTAATTATAATAATATTCGTTTTCACGAATTCCCAGTGTTCGATGTTAATATTTAAAAAAATATATTTTATTTAATGTTGAGGGCAAGACCAAATTTCAAAATGCTCAACAAATACAGATTATCAAAAAACTTAAGTTATTTATTTTTTTCAGCTCTTCGTCCGTGTAAATTATTATATCGTAATTTGTCAGTCCCATGCAGTTGTGAAAAAGTATTGTTATACCTTTTTTAGGTTCCTTATTTTTTACTAGCCAGTGGGCCATAAAAATGACTCCTGTCCACCGGTGATAATGTAAATTGTATAGAATATATACCTATTTGATTACATTCAAAATCACTTTTCTGTCAGAGCGATCATATATTTATTGCGCTTGTCCTCACAATTAGTAAATGTATATGGTACTTAACTTATTACTTAATTAAACTAAAACCTAAAACACTAACATAAATTATATATATAGTCAAAATATACGTTGGTAAATTGGAAATTCTATAATGATTAGGTGCTCAAGTATAACTTCCCTGTTGATTCTAAAAATTATAGATTTATGTAGTATGTATGTTATTCGATTGTCTATTAACTGGATAATAAGAGATATATTTCAGAGGCTCTAACATTTAATTGTGTCGGATTTAATTTTTACTTATCAATTATGTCTATTCCATGTATCCATATTCGAGGTATTGTGACGATTTATGAATGCATGTAATCTAATAAACAAAGTAGTGACAATATTTATTTGATTATTTGTTATTTCGATACTATTTAATATTTACCAGGACATACACAAATTAAAATCAAATTGATTCGGATTTTTTTAAATATATATACTTAAATATATATCTGAGCATCTTTGGAATCTACAAAGTGAAATTCAGGTTTTAATTATTATTTCTATTTGAAATATTTATATCAACTTAATTATTAATGATCTCGATATTTGATGTTCCTTTATTTATGATTTAATACTGGTAACTAAAGCAATATAATCCATATCTTATGTAATATTTACTGTAATTTGGCAGCATTTATGTATTAAAGCAATCAGTATTTACTTAATTATTTAATACAATGTATGATGAAATCAACATGATTCGGTAATATAATTTGGATTTATATTATTTAATTTAATGATTGGTGAAAAAATCGCAACCCCTTTTTCAAGCGTAGAAACTCTTTCCAGAGATAAAATAACCATTTTTATTCATCGAAATTATAAGTGTCAATGGACAGTGTTGTTGGCCCAGTGGTATGACGCGAGATTTTCAATCCGAAGGTCTCGGGTTCAAATCCTGCCGCCTCGTACCAATGATTTCTTCGGAACTTATGTACGAAATATCATTTGATATATGAGATACAATCGCTTTTCGGCGAAGGAAAACATCGTGAGGATACCGGACTAATCCCAATAAGGACTAGTTTACCGTCTGAGTTGGCAGGTCAGATGGCAGTCGCTTTCGCGAAACTAGCGCCTACACCAAATCTTGGGATTAGTTGCCAAAGCGGACCCCGGGCTACCTCAGCCCTGGCATAAGCCGGGAAAACGCTAGAAAGAAGACAAGATCCGTGTCAATAGAATGTTAACCTTGGCAATTATCTTCGCAAGGTTAACAGACGAATCTGATAATCATCTGTAGATTCGTCTGTTATTTGTTTTAAGCGTAATCTAAAAAAGGGGTTATATAACATTATGAGTATTTATATTATTGTTCACAGTTTACTACCTGAAAGGTAGCCCAAAAAAGTAAATTTACAGAACACACATTTATATATCACGATTTGTAAATTTTGGGTTGATTTTAACTTTCAATGCAATTGTTTAAAGGATCTTATAAGTTTTTTCATGTAGCGAAGTGATGATATCCCAGTTACATTTTTTCTATTACAATTGATTTACACAGAATATATAATTAACCCAAAATTTTAAATTTTTACGTTATCTATAGCAAGCAGGACAATCTGCACATAATTAATTATATTTGATATAATCGCAACGTTACTATAAGTGATATCGTTAGTGTGCTGTGAGTTACATTCCGTGTAGTTTGTTCCCATATTTACATATATATTTCGTTGTAAAGTGCAGATAAAATAAATAATGTTAGCTAAATGTTGTTTTATTTACCAATACAGAACAATGACAAAAACAATGTCATAACAAACCAGGCTTCGTGGTTACATTCGGGTTCATAAATATCTGTGCAGCTTAATTGCATAATATGTAAACACTTACACCTTATTGTCAAGCGCGTACAGATATTTCTGAAGCCTTAGAAATGCCCATATATTTATGAACTCGACTGTACAAAGATTTATTTACTCCATCATTTTAGTTATTATCAGGGTGGTAACCGCTTGCAGATAACGATACAAAAATATAATAATGATACATACATTCTGCTCGCCTTATTATTATTATTTTGTATGTCCCTTTGAGAATCACGGACCTATAAATCTTGCGTGATATGTTTGCTGTGTAGTACACCTGCTAGAACCCATTCTTGGATGTATCAGTATCCGTGAACCGGTCCCAGCAGCCGTTGGTGTTATTGTTAATAAAATGGAAAAGAGTAATGGGCTATGGTGCTTAAATTTAGCTGGATAAAAGACTGGGCTATTGCAAGGTTCCCCTTGTTTTCCAATAATTTTTGTCTGCATAATTCAATCAATATAGTCATAATTGGTTTTACGCATAAACTGTTATGGCATAATCGAGTTGTTTAGCATAATTTGATTTGGCCGAATTTAAACAAAATAAAATGAATATTTAAGGGGGCTTCCATACAACAGACGTGATTTTTTTTGCTCGTTTTTACTCAATATTACCTAATAAAGGATGACTCGCACTAGAACGGGACGGGAAAATCTGTCAATTTCCATAGAAAGCATCACGTGACATCCGCGAGGACTCCGAGCTATCACGTGATTCTTTCTATAGAAATTGACAGATTTATTTCTATTGAAGTTTGAAATATTCTCAGCATATTTAGTCTCAGTTTATTTTCACTTGGAAAATAAATACTTAAGATAAAACTTTTTTTTAAGTATACAACAAACATCATTTTTAAGGGACCCGACAAACAAATATTTAAAGAATAGTGTAAACGGTTTTGATGAATGCGTAATGCGTTTTAAGAAACAAAATGTGAAGAGGCCTTCATAAGTAAGATTTTATTGCGAAGTGGCACCAGAAACTATTTAATAAATGGGAGGGTAGATTGTAACTCGACTTTACAATCGTACCCTCGATAGAAAACGTGTGTTTAGCAATAGAAAGAGCTAGGTAGGTAAGCATTTGGGTAGGCAGTGTTTCAAATAGACCCTCTATTTGAAACACTGCCTAACAATGTCCGATAAAAGAGGAGGCAATTATTAAAACTTTAGTTACTGGGTCATGTGGGGTATTATTTGAAAGGGCTGGATTTGCACATTCTATAACAATTTTTTTTTACATAAAAAATTCGATTTCACTATAAACTAAAATGTTGAAAAAAATACCATTCCTCCCCTTTATCTCTGAATTTTATGAAGGAAAAAATATGTTTTTTTTACACAAACTTGTTATTATCCTAAATATTACAGGAAAAATATAACATCTTCATTATAAATAGTTATAGTCACTAACATAGTTTTTTAAGTATATTATTTATTGTAACTAATATTTTATGAGCCGCTTCATCATCATCATCATCATCATTTCAGCCGAAAGACGTCCACTGCTGGACATAGGCCTCCCCCAAAGATTTCCACAATGACCGGTCCTGCGCCACCCGTATCCAGCGGACTCCTGCGACCTTGACCAGGTCATCAGTCCATCTTGTGGGGGGCCTACCCACGCTGCGCCTTCCGGTACGTGGTCGCCACTCGAGAACCTTTCCGCCCCAACGGCCATCGGTTCTACGTGCAATGTGCCCCGCCCACTGCCACTTAAGTTGAGCCGCTTGGCTTGAAATAAATGCTAATTTAATTTAATTTAATTTAATTATTATATTTTTTTCTAAAAATAAACAAAATTTGTAATTTAATCGACTTACATTGATTTTTTTCTTAATATTTATATGATATAATGCCGATACATGTGGCTGAGTTCAAATTTCTACATCTATGTAAAGTTGCAACATAAAGTTTGTACGGAACCCTCGGTGCGTGAGTCCGACTCGCACTTGGCCAGTTTTTATATTGTTATTTGTTTTTGTCTGAAATAAACCTAATACTCATTTTAAATCACTTTATGATTGCAAAGAATGTACTGTAGTTAAACCGAAGGTAAACCTGTAGTTTAATGTATTTTCAATAAAACAATTTCAATTTTATGCTAATAAAAATACACTACCAAACATTATGGGTAATACTACGCAGACGAAGTCGCGGGTAACAGCTAGTAAAAATATATCGAAGATAAAAGGTTCAATAGTTTTTAAATAAGGTCTCTCTATAATTTATCTTTTACTACCGATGTCTGTTAAGTAATTTCACAAACACTGGAAAACCCTCAAATAGGCATATGAAGTTTGTAAAGCTAGTGAATTTAATAAAATGGGTCTCGTGAAGGAACCCATCATCAGGTACTTAGGTTGATTGTGGTTGTATGACAAAGTCACTAAGGGCCAGTTGCGCCAACCAGGGTCAGCCAACTAATCCGGAGTTTTTTTTATTTATTTTTATTTAGCTGTCAAATTCCAAAAGTCGGCATTATACATTCGGGCGAGTGTCCGTCGGGCATCTACCGGTCAAATCTACCATACCATACCATACCTACATTGATTGGCAGATCCAGTAAATTATATACCCGAACGTAACTAAGTATTGGTGTGCAATAAAGAGTATTCTATTCTATTCTATTGGGTTACCTGGCTAACCACGGATGGTACAAGTGGCGTTAAGTTAAGACATTTATTCTATCGATAATTATGTTAAATAGAAAGATTGATTCGATTGACTTCTGTGCATAGAAACAGACATTTGCGGCCCTAAAAAGGGCCATTCATGTCAACAATTACAAAATAAAATAATCAACTCCAATAAATATCAATTTTATACATTAACCTAATAACTCTGGCTGTTAGAATTGTTCTTGTAATTCCGAAGCGCCTTTTCACCTTCCAGCAATGCGTGTTTTCCCAGCTCACCAGGGATGAGCAGTTTCGTGGCCGTCCTTATTTCGTTTTCACTCAAAGTAATCTTCTTTCCGTGTGCTATTAATCTTCCAGCTTCACACGCGATTTTCTCCAAAATATCGTTGACGAAATTGTTCATGATGAGGATACTCTTTCTTGAAATACCGACGTTAATCTCTGTGCACGATTTCAACACTTTGAAGAGATATATTGAGAAACTATCGTAGTTTTTTCTTGACATTTTCTTGCTGTCCTTCTTCTTTTTCGGGAGGATGCCACCTCCTGGCTCCATTGACTTCAGCGCTTTCTTGGGAACTTTTACTGGAGGCATTTTGTATTCTTTGTGTATTACAGTATTCGAATGATGTCGTTCAATGTTAGTTAGTGTATTAAGCTGTAAGGTGCAAAGGCTTGGTATTTATACGTTTTTGAGGTGTGTTAAAAGGCGTCAACCAATCACGGAAGAGGATAACTTAAGTCTACAATGAAATAATGAAGGATGAATCGGGTAGATTTGGGTCAGGCTTTTCAAAACTACCCTCCTTCAAAATGTGCTGTGAATTTAGATGAAAAAATTATACCTCTTTATGCCAGCCACGACTCCCCAAAACAAAAAAGAGTTATTTAAATTTTACATAGATACTTGTCACGAAAACTATTCGAAGTAAAAAAAAAAGGTCTGCGTCTCAGTTTATCTCGAAAATAATATGATGTTTCTAACATTAACGAAGAAATGAAAGAAAACGAAGGAAAATCAAAAAATGTTTTTTTTTCACAAATTTGCAGTCGTTTGGATTCTAACCATACTAAGTAGATACTCAGGTACCGAACACAATATGAATATTTTAGAATAGGACTGTTATGATTTATTGTATTTCGCATGATCATTCAAAATTTATATACACAGTAAGTGTAACTTACCCTACCTACCTACCTTAAATCTAAAATAGGTCCTTGAGGCATTGTACCTAGGATGCTGGGGGCATTTCCTTGTTGTATCGATATCGCAATGCTGATGCGTTGTGTAGGTTAGTTATAAGTTTTATTGCCACGTCACAATAAAAATATTGCCTCATCATAAATTGTTTGATTCGTGCTTTAAAATTATTAATCACAAATATATATTATAAATTGAAAGAGATGTCATATACTAAAGAAAGTAGTATATATTAGTATATGACATCTCTTTCAATTTATAATTTATATATAGTAGTGTGACTACTTAAAAAAACACAAAATATGACATATTAATATACTTAGACCGGGTTACTCACGTCTATAAAGTCGAAGATAGCTCGACATGTTTCGGGACGGTCCGCGCCCCATAATCATGAGTGAGAAGCGCTAGCCGCGATTGCTCTGCGAAACATGTCGAGCTATCTTCGACTTTATAGACGTGAGTAACCCGGTCTAAGTATATTAATATGCACAAAATATGAATCAAAATATTTATTACATTTAATGAATGATTTGATTCGTGCTTTAAAATTGCACAAATATATAATTATATTACCTATTACCGCAAACGTATAGCTTGTCTACATTAATTAGGTACTAGATTTTCCATTGTTTTTGAGAAGTGTCTCCAAACCGTCTATCCGTAAAATTGCATAGCGGCTTATATAAAACGACTCATCTCACTCAAAAAACCCTGCGTGTTACGTCCTTTTACCTTTACTGCCATTTTTTACTGCCATGAACTATGAATGGAGTTTCGATGGTGCGCTGCGCACGCGCTGTAACGGTCGCCGCCAGCTGCGCGCGCAGCTGCGAGCAGGGGTCGATCAATGGTGGTTTAGGGATAGAAGGAAATATTGAAACATACGGGTATTTACAATTTTGGGTATAAACCCTAATATACCGACGGAATTTTTGCCCACAGCTGTATATTCTTCCACTTTTCCTTTATTTCTGAAGATTGTGGAGACGTTAGTCCACGTTTCAGCTAAAAAATGATTATTTAATTTGCCCAAAAGAATACAAGCTTAGTTTTGTCTAAAAAACACTCGGCTAGGCCTGTCTCTTGGGGTCAATAATAAATATTGAGCGAGTGTGGGGACTATAATATATCTATCCCTCTCACGCAGGAGGAGATTGGGGGCTTCAACACAGGAATTTCTTTCAAATGTATGTTGGTTTCTCACAATATTTCTACTTATACCGAAGAGCAACATTGTGTCACGACCTGTATTGGGGTATAGACGCAAGGAGGAGGGGGAGGAAGATATGCAAGCATACATAGAGTTAATGAGCTGTATTAAACCCATGGTCGTAATGGATTTTCATACTATTTTACCGCTCATCTGGGCCTCCCGGAGGACCCGCGCCCCACGAGTACGCTGCACGTAGCCACTGCGGACTGTACTACTAGTACTACTACACTACCGCTAATAAATATTGTTTTCTGTCCTCTGGCCGGCCAGCAGCCAATTGCAGACCGCAACGCTAAACAAAGTCGCCGTTTGCCGACTGTGTCGAGGAGAAAAATAGTGTACAGACCTTGGCCAGTAAACAAGAAAGCTTCGCTTCGGCCGACAATTACACGAGATCTAAGACATTTCTTGCTTTACAGACCTTGGTAAATAATCTACCTACAGTACCAACTATTATTTATCTGAGTAGTAAGTTTATTTATTTCCTCGCAAATGTGATGAAAAACGTTGTATGTATCACGGGTGATACAAGAATTACGCACTGGTGTTAAAATTAAATTCACACTCGTTCCTGATTTCTTGTTTACCGCCATACCACTTTAGCAATTAATTGCAGAATATTTATCTGAATTTGATTGTTTAAAGTTTTTCATACAGGTTGTCGACCGCTGCCCCTCATGCGCGGGCGCCTGATTATCGATCGTCTCCCATTACACAAAGGACCGATACAGTGACCTTGGCCGTTACATCGATGACATAATAAGCAATAGCCGTATACAACAATATTGACCACAGACAGCGTAATGCGAAATGTCTCGGAACGCCAATTGTCAGCGAATTTGGAGAGTTGTTGCGAGTTTAGTTTCACCAGCGGCAGTAAACTTTTCCACTGTCCCTTTGTTTCTGAGAGTTGTTGAAATTAAATCTGTAGGAATTGTTTTGAGAATGACTCACACTAGAACGGGACGAGACGGGGCGGGACGGGAAAATCTGTCAATTTTGTATTATAAAGCGTCACGTGACATCCGAGGGCTCCGAGCTATCACGTGATTATTTCTATAGAAATTGACAGATTTTCCCGTCCCGCCCCGTCCCGTCCCGTCCCATGGTAGTGGTACCCTTTGTTCGCACTAGAGAAAATTTCCCAAAGATGGTTTCCCAATGGTGGTGGCACAGGTTCCAAAGGTACATGGTGTTGATTGTGCGGGACTTGCATTTCGGGATTGCGAGATTTCGCTTTTTTCGCCATATTTGCTGTCATAGAAAAACAACCATGCAACAGCTCACAATTTGCTCATAAAATTGTCGGACCTATTATTACGAAACTCGACTGTACCGCAATTTTTTATATATATTTATCATACTATTTCGAAGACCGTACTCATCATTACTAAAACGGGTTTGTCTTTATTTTAAGCGGTTGCACTTAAAATCACAATTTCGTTATAATACTCATACCTATCTACACCGCCAACGAGTTACATTACATTTCACAAATAATATAATACAATACAATACAATAACTCTTTATTGCACACCTCATAAAATATTACAACAGAAAAAAAAAGATATACATCATACACAAAAGCAGAGGTAAACAACAGGCGGTCTTATCGCTAAAAAGCGATCTCTTCCAGACAACCTTAGGGTAGTGGAGCCAAATGTAACAGAAAGAAACAGTAGGAGGTGCAAAAACTAACGGAAGTAATTTAATAGAAACAAAAATTAATAAAAAAAAACCGGCCAAGTGCGAGTCGGGCTCGCGCACAAAGGGTTCCGTAGCAGCAAATATAATAAACTTATTATGTCAATTTATACACCTGGTGAATGGAGCCTAAACTTATAAGGTTCAGCCATCGTTTTCAGTGTAAGCACAATAACTTAACCAAAATTACAGTTAAATCAACCTATCTCAAAAACTATAAGAGATACTTTGATCAAACCAAAAATCGTTGAAAGAGTTAATTAGCATGCATCACCTCTATTTTTTTTAGAATTTTATACCCCGTAGTTATAAAAATAGAGGGGGGGGGACATACTTTTTACGACTTTGAGAGCTGATATCTCAAAAACCGTTCACTTTAAGAAAAATGTTTTTTAGAAAACTTTATATCATTTTAAAAGACCTTTCCATTGATACCCCACACGGGTATGTACATCGAAAAAAAAATTTTCATCCCTCAGTTACATGTATGGGGGGCCCCACCCCCAATTCTTTTTTTTACTATTTAGTGTCATAATTTTGTAGCGGTTCATACAACACATATTCCCATCAAATTTCATCACTGTAGTACTTATAGTTTCCGAGTAAATCGGCTGTGACAGACGGACAGACGGACAGACGGACAGACGGACAGACGGACATGACGAAACTATAAGGGTTCCGTTTTTGCCATTTTGGCTACGGAACCCTAAAAACATACCTACCTACATATTAGCAAAATAAATAAATTATAATATACTAATAAATATTTATATATAAATATATATAAATAAATAAATATATACATACCTATATACACATATATATATATATATTTATATATATATATGTATATTTATATTCCGCAAACAATTTGGCGTCCAACATGGGCTGAATTCCAGTTAAAGTGGCGTCTACCTGCTTTTGACGTCCGGTATACGGACGTCAAATAGAATTACCACTGTAACATAACTATTATGGCTATAGTACTACACTGGACATCGATTTAAAAAAAAGTTGTGGCTGCCATTTGCCTACCAGATTGAATGAATTTATATTTCGATTAGTTCATGTTGTTTTCGTTATCGCGCGTAGCGCTGACATCGAGCTAATATACACAGTCATATACAAGTTGTACGTTTTTAGGCGAATTTGGCTTCCTCGTGCGACGTTGCCGGTTTGATATGTTTTGTCTATTGACGGACATAAAGGGTTCTTTTATTTAGCTTAATAAGAATTTGTCGTTGCCTACTCGCTATTGAAACTTTAATAATTTTAAACTATTTACCAACCGACGCGTATACTGTTAGTACATGCTGAAAGCTGTTGGGCGTCCCCTTTGCAACGCTATAGTTTTATATTTTTCGTACTGTGGAAAATGCTTTTCAGTGGATTGACATTTTGATGCCAACTTCCGTGGAAATGGTCAATATGACATGCTAATGTCTTACCGCCTTATTCATAAAAAAGTTAACAGAAGCTTTAGTTAAATTATCTTTTCTCCCATTCTGATAAACGCGATGGTCAAAGTGACAGATAAGGACAAACAATCATTTAGCTAAAACTGTTGTTGAAGTGCGTTTATGAATAACACCATTATGGTATATGAAGTGCATATGTCAAATGCCAGTTTAACACGTTCGAATAGGTCTGCAGATTTTCATTCGGAATTTTAGATTCAATTAAAGTAAATGTTCTTCTTATTCATTTGGGGAAAACAACTTTTGTTATTTGGATTGGATTTTTTTAAGTATATATTTGATTTGTATGTAAGTTTTTATTTTATGTCATTAAAACCGAATGGGTCGATTAAATGCCCAATTTTGTTTATTGTTATTAGGTATCACGATTATCTATGGTTTGTGGTTTAAAATTATTTTAGTAGTAAAAACTTGTTTATTTTTTATTCTTTTTCTTTCATTCCTAATACCAATTAATAGTACACTCTAGTCACTAAAAGCCCTCCACGTTTGGCGTCAGAGCGCCTACCACGAACCGCGAACGAAAGTATACCTCCCTTACGCACTTGTGATTTCTCACTCAAGTGCGACAGAGAGGTGAAACTTCGTTCGTGGTTCGTGGTAGGCCTTCAGGCTTCTAACACTCCCGTTAGTAATCCCCTCCTTACCACCCTTCGTGCACAATGTACTATTTTATCATATTTGCTCGGTAAGTATGGTGCATAGGGCAGCTCGAGACAATTTTCTTCCCAAACATGACACACATGATAACACCTAAAAATGATAAATCATTTTAGGGTACCGTAGCCAAACGGGCAAAAACGGAACCCTTATAGTTTCGTCATGTCCGTCTGTCTGTCTGTCCATATGTCACAGATTATTGAAATTTGAAACATAAATGTATTTTATAATTCGCTACATGATTTTGTAGTCAAATCAATTAAAGAAAAAAAAAATTGGAGAGCTCCCCATAAATATAACTCACCACAAAATAAGTTAGGCAGCGGTTTAAAAAATATAAAAAAATTCATGGCCAAGGTAGAGGAACCTGTTCTACCTCGGACAGTTTTTTCTTTTATGATTTTTAGAAAAAAAAAACAAAAGGCTGCAAAACTTTTATTTATTCAAATATCATAAGATCCATTAATAAACTAACTAAAACAATACGATGTTAAATAATTGGACTATTTATTTAAGATACGTTGACGAAAAAAATAGGGAAAAGTGTCCAAGGAACCACCCCTGATTTACCTTGGCCATATCTTGGATATCTTGGATTGGATTGGATATTTTTATGAACTATATTATATCTATAGAAATATTAGGTATTTACATATAAGGTCGTATATATTTTTAGCATATTTATATCATTCATCAGTTTTCTAATACAAATTATCCAGAAATGCCTAGCAATTGTCATATTTTATTTTTGCCTAAACCACTTAACAAAGTTTTTCTAATATTGATTACTTGATAACTTAACACGCAGATAATTAATTAATAAAATACGGTATATTTAACCTTTGTCACTCAAAATACAGTACCAGGAAGATAGGGGCCAAGGTACAACATATTCTTGGTGTCCGAGGTACCACAAAGTAAGTTTTTGGACAAGTAAGTTTTCGTACTAGCACTTCCAATTAAGATTAGGCTGAAACGATCCTACTATCGAGTAGTTAAGTATCTTGACTTTAACCAAATAGAAAAGTTTTATTTTCCAATAGCTAAAAAATATTTAATTATTTTTTTCGAGATACCGCCCGCCGTCAAGTTTTGTTGATAGTTGATTTTATTAGTTATTAACCAACGTTACAAATAATATAAATAAAATATTTTAATATCCGTGGCAACATAGAAATATTGCCAACTGTCCTAGGTACAACTATGTCCAATGTTTAACAGTTTCCCTACATATAAATTACTACCAACGAAAATTGTCTAATAGATTTTCGAGTTATCGCTAAAAACTGCTATTCCAAAAGCATACGTAAGTCCTGAACATTTTACATTAAATTTTATATACGTAATACTAATTACAAAAATAAAAACAATGATTAAACCATGTTTTTTTTTTTATCTAGGCCTTTATTTAGTATTGTTCTAATTATAAGAATAAAATTTTAAAAATAATTTGTTATTTAATGGCATTTATTGTGCCGACTAGTTGCAAGAAGCGCCATGTCAACAGAATAACAATTTTTATTCAATATAATATTAGAAAAAACACAGATATATGAAAAAAGTAAAAAACTAACTACTTAATTGAGGTCACCGTGATCCGAACCTTGCAGAAGGGTTCCCATGATGCTGGCTGCGTTCCCCCTTTGAATGGCTATCCTAAACCTATCCGTTGTGCGAGGAACGAGCCAGCTTTACGGTCCCCGGTGACCTCAAACAATTTTTTTATTTAATTAACTTTTAGAATTACTAATGAAAAAAGTTGCTTTTTATGACCAAATTGATACAAAACTAGATCCCATTAAATTTCGTCTAAGAAAAATGACTTGTTGAAAAAGTCATATCGTTTTAAACCGGGTTTCAACATTCTTAAGACAAAAGCCATTCCCATAAAATCGAAGACACACTCTCATTTTAAACGACATACTTAATAAAACAATAAACTTGGCATGCTAAAAATATTACTTACACATTTTTACTTTATTTCAGTTTTTTGTTTTAAAATAAGAGCGTTGAAGGTTGCTAGGTATATGAAACAGACAAGATCTGAGGTATACTCGTAGAAAATAAAAAAAAAGAATTATGAATCTGGTATTATATTAACAAGAAAAACATAAAAAATTTCTGGTGAAGATTTGC
The DNA here is from genome assembly GCA_949128165.1 of Lathronympha strigana. Classification (NCBI taxonomy): domain Eukaryota; kingdom Metazoa; phylum Arthropoda; class Insecta; order Lepidoptera; family Tortricidae; genus Lathronympha; species Lathronympha strigana. The sequence continues at coordinate 4,973,589 of OX421926.1, read as the reverse complement.
ATAATTGCATATTTTTTTGTAAAATTGTTTAGCATTCGATAACATCAGAAAGCATTTCGGCCAGCATAGTGTTTACCCTTTCTAAGGAAAACCTAAGAAGTTCCACCATACTTAATGCATGACTAGCATCGAACTTCGTTCGTGCGGTTGATCGGTGATTCTAACTCTGCTGTCCACTAGTATTCCCCGGCTGTGCAAGGTTGAGTTCAGACGAGGGTTCCACGCGAAATAAGAAAGTTTAATTTACAAAGAAAGTTAATTTTCAGAACATTGACTACGGTGGCAAAATCTTTATGTGGGCACGCGGGAAATACACATAGGTACATCATTATTTTCTGGTATTTGAAGTAATCTATCAGTATCATTGGACACATTTATTGAATCTTGCTAGGTCGTAGCTTGGATTTCTCTATTGATTTCAATCGTACCCATAATCACAAGTATTTAGACACAATGTTTCCTTTCCAGAACATACATAGGTACATCAAAATCATAATACTATGCACTCATTCTAGATTTAAAATACAACCAGTGTTTTGTTTAGCAACAATGTAAAAAACAAATAATGATCAAGCAGAACTCAACTATCCTTGTCTGACATAATAAAAATAAAGAGGTATGGCAACGTTGCTTTTGATATAGAACCCACATAGGCGTTAAAGTTGATGGTACAACAAAAGTATACGGGGAAGGCACATGGACATCAATATAAAAAGGAGTTCAAATAGGTGTAAGAACAGTAGGAAAATGAATATAAACGAATAACTGCATTTTCGAAATAAAAAACATATCACAATACTAATTATCTAGTACCCATTCTGTATTTGTCATAATAATATGGTATACGTGAGCACGAACGGTGGACGCCGTAATAATGCAAACTGGAAAGACGCCAGAAGGGTAGGGAGATGTAAATATATATATATATATATATATATATATATATATCAGCCATACTACATACGTACTTACAAAGAATTTTGTTTATTTTAATAGTTTTCGCGTTTTTTCATTTTCTATAGAAACTGATAGATCGTCCCGTCCCGTTAGTGTGAGTCATCCTTAAGATATACAGGTACATGGATAGACCATGGTCATACAACATCGCGCTCTGCCTAAATTATCTATACCTACTTATATGTAAGTAGGTACCAATACCATAGCTAAAGTTTAGCCAGCATTTATAAGCGGTATTCACATACAAATCTTACTACAATTCATGATGCCATTGATAACCTGCTTTGCAATATAAAACTAGGGCCCGAATAGACACCCTTGGTCAACCCCTCATCTTTAAAACTTGCAGTAGCCTCCTCAAACACCCTGACATTATACAACTTTGTCTTGTCGCAGTACCTTTCGAAGTTTTACAACCCCGCACCAATTCACATAAGTCATAGCAGTTTACTGTGAGAGGGTTCTAAAACGGCCAGGGACAGAAACTGACCGTACTGACCTCTGCCCTAGAGCGAGGGAGACAGTATATGAGTGAGGGAAACGGATAGATGCATCTGCGCGGCAGGTGAGGACGTGCATGGCTTGTTTTTGTGTTCCATATGACTGAATCCCGCCAAGAAATTGTAAACATAAAGCTATAGGATTGGCACAGACCTACATATAGGTAGGTAATATGTAAAATAACTACAATACCTACATTTTCATATATCATGCTCTGAATGTGGGTTATTGTAAACCTACTAACCTACCTATATACTCAGTAACAGTATATCCTCCACCGAAAATGATTAATTTCCGCCCTGGCATTTTACTTTCAAAATGCGTGTTTTACTTAAATTTTACTAATAATACTTAATGGAAATCATAAAATGTATCAGTTATACATTGTATGATTTCCATTCTGAGACTTATTTCCCGAATCCGACATCCGATAATGACGACAGTAAATTTAATTTTGAAAATATAAATTTCTTATAGACTTTCGTACTATAATATAAGGTTATGTTTAGATACATTTTATAATTACCTACACCTTTATTTTTCTTTCCTCGTATTAGATATGAAAAGTAGAGTTTTTAACTCGGGTGAAAGCCTGAAAGGCTCATTTCAGTCTCGGACTATCGCCACTCTCACTTACGTCGGAGCGCCATAATACCTCGCTTGAAATGGGTGCCTTTCTTTAAAATAGTGTTTCTTGCTTACATAACTTATCTAGGTACTCTGCTTACGGAGGATTTTTTTACTGTAGAAACATTTAATTATTTAAATAAGGTAAAATATTAAACAATTACCAGACGAAATACTTTTAAAAATTTCACCATAAAAACCCTTACTAAAGGATCCCTAAAGCATTCCCTCTGCTCTTCCGCTCACCGGTCTCATTCAATAATTGCACAACACACAAACATACAAAATGACACAATACAAACAACAAAATTTTCTATTATCAACCTTATAATGTTTCCAATACGACTGAAAACACAATAAACAAAAGACGACATACGCCTTTCTTAATCGAATCGGAATATAAAAGCATAGTAGGAATTGTCTCAGTTGGAAAGATACCTTATTATATACAAGATAAGATTCAAAATGGTTTGACAGTCGTTCTATTTGAATTTCGAATAGCGCGTGCCATAAGGGTGCGCGTACGCCGCGACCCCAAGTTTTTTTGAAAAAGGTACAGTTGACGGTTATCCGTTGAACGAGAAATACGTGTACATTATTAACAATATTTAAGTAATAATAAGAATAGTGAAGTATCATATAGGCTAGAAAACGTAAAGGATTAATAACTTTAATTTAAGTGAATAATATAACTAATATTAGTTTGAAAAGTGAAGTGTAAAAGTTGTGTTCTTATAAAGTGACCGTTAAATTTTGAGAAATGTGATCCAGAAAAACAAAGTGTCTAATAATAAAGATTATTGGAATTCGAGAAAGTTCTGATACTGGAATAATAATTAGACAAGTAATAACAGGAAGAGAGCACAATACCTTAACGGTCATGCTTTGAAGCACACCCCTTTCTAAGGAACCCAACGGAGCACTCACGGGGAAATCTTACGCTTATAACATGGATTCACCTAAAATAGTATATAAATATTACTCGAACCCCGCTTTTTGTGGACAAAGCGAAGCTTACACCAAATATGTCAAAAGTCCAGACAGAAGAATGTCCCCGCTTGGCGGGAATTCACCAAGAAAAGTAGAATACAGTAATAGGATACATAGAACTGATATATCTGACAATCCTTTAAGGATGTCACCGGCAGGCGCTTTGAGAAACAGAGATGAACCACCGGAGTTGCCACCAAAACCACCTAAATTCCAAAAACACTTTCAAAGACAGTCTTCTTTAATGTGCAAGCCTACAAGGACCCCTGTCAGATGTAGGACAAGAAGCGAAGATCTGGAGATGGCACAATTTAAATTACAGAAGACTAAATATGACAGAAACGCTGAAAGCGATGATGGGTTAGAAGACAGCCGTCTTAAACACAGATATGAAGTGATCAGAGACGATTTCGATGATCTCGTAGACTATTCTCCAACGAAAAAGAGGATAATAGAAGCTGACGCCAATGAAATAGAAGAATATAACGTCGACGGGCCAGATGAACACGAATTGAAAGAGATACCGACTGAAATCGTTAAGACTGTAAATGGAAAGACGCATAGATACGCAATAGTGCCTTCTGATGAAGACGAGCCTGTTAAAAAGCATAGTGTTACTATATCAAGTCCTGTAATGACTAAGAAGAATATGATAGCGACGCAGAAACTACATGAACTGCTATCTACCCCTAGGAAATTAAAGAGCTATGCTAGCCAGCCGTCAGTCAGAATAACTCCAAATAAAGCAACAAGTCCAAATCGTTATACAGGAACTCCTCAAAAGGTCATGCACAGTACACCAACTCATGGTGTAACTCCATCTAAATCCTGCGCCAACTTGACCTCTCCAAGAAATGCTACTTCTCCTATATCTCCAAAGGCTCAACAGAAGTTACATTATGGGACAGAAGACTTTGACAGACATGATGTGTTTGTAACCAGTTTTAGAGAGAAGAGTCGGGAGCGGAGCTTTGATATGGACAGGAGGGAAATGAGCAGGGAAAGTCGGAGGGATTATGAGAGACGGAGTCCGAAGAAGGAGAAGAAGAGTACAGCAGTTATTGTGCCGAGGTGAGTAAGATATTTGTATCGTTTCGTGGGCATGTAGCAATTACTTTGAATACCTACTCCCTTAACAAACTGATACTGGCGTGTCGGTAAAACTTGAGGAGCGAAATTCGATGCACATAAGTATGTGATAATTTTTCGTGAAAGTAACCACTTTGTTGCTTGTTGATAAGGCTCAATTTTCAATGAATCTTTATGGCATTATAGTAGCGACTCTTCGGCAAGCCACTAAGTGGTACCTTTTACTAAAAACAATTACATATTTAATTAAAAATTACCGTTTCGCGACTTTAAATTTTTTGTAGCTTAATTTTAACTTTTGTCAAAAGAACCACCTCGCAGAAAAGGATATACTCGTACCTAGCACGATACACCGGTGCAAATAAAATTTTGTTTGGGCACGCCGGAGCTTATTTAGCCTGCTTTTTCTTTTAGTCGTTAAGGATAAGGTGGTAGATTGGCTCACGTATGGCGACCCGGCAGAAATTTAGTTCTATGAACGAGCCGCCACGTAATCTATAAAAAACGTTGATCATATTATTTACAGCTACACGTAATACTAATCGAAATAGGAACCTTTGAAAAGGTATTCTTTGAATACATATATTCAAAGGTTCCTATTTCGATTAGTAAACGCGTTAAGACATTATTGTAAAGCCCCATCAGGACTTTATAAATAATCAAGAGGTGTTTGACCATTAACCACCTCCACCTGCACATCCGGCATTTTTTACAAAATGGCGCGTGGCACAAGACGGGTTACAATGCCACCTTATATTGCATACCAACAGATGCAAAGATTAGCCATGCTAAATACGAGTGGCGGGTAAAAAGTATTGGTAATTAATATTCGTAGATAATTCTTATTCATAGGATAATATTGTGATAGTATTCATATGGTTTGTCCCGAACTTCAGCAACTCCTTGATCGATTTGGATCAACCACAGGTTGTGGCTGTGCTGTGGCCAATAGTTAACAGCTTGTATATATGGGTGGAGTCATGATTTTTATCTTACAATTCAATAGAAAGGGAGTTTTTATTGTGGATAAGGGTCGAATAATAAAATCAACCTGCATTGCCCTTAAATTTTGAAAAGTCCACCGGAAAGATTCCGTACGTACCTACATCGTTTTGTGTTTGACCCATACTGAAGATATACCCCGAAATGCTTATTTGAACCCTACAAGTTATTATGACCAATGCAATCTTAAATTCAACTCCGCCTACGGCCCTGGGTCAGCAACGCATGTAACAACCTTCGAATTGCAAACATCTATAAGTTACGGCAAACGCGTACATCAGAGGGAGCTGGGCTACTTTTAACAAGTATGGGTAGGTATGTACAGTCTTGTGCAGTGATAACGTACTCCTGCGGAGTCCTGCATACAATTTAATATACAGGGGGTTACTCCTCTGCAGTAATTTGTACGTGCAGGCAATGTAATAAGGCGCCAAATAAAGGTTCAACCATTTTCAGGGTAGCAGCACCACCATCAGTCTACTCCGAAGAGACCTACAAATCCTTTAATAGCACGAAAACCATGAGTGCTGCAGCGGCGTCACTCACTATTGCAGCATTGATGCTCACTCTGAGTGGCGGACTCACTACCGGGCTCAGCTTCTACATGATGTATACGGTAAGATTATATAAACAACATGAGTGACCCAGGGTCACTCACAATGATAAGCAGTCCTCCTGCCGGCTCTGCCACCCACCATACAACAAAAATTGTCAGTGAATTTAGAATCTGTTGTATAGGAAATATAATTCAATTTCATTAGTTTTAAAATCGACGAAACTAAATAAAAGCGAATACCTCAGGAACACCTCAGGAATTTAGACTTTTTAGTCCGTGCGAGTCGAACATACCTACCCACTCGGTTTCTCCCGGGCCGAGTGGGATCCATAACGGATACTCCCTTAATGAAAAATTTTAGGTTTTCCAATTAAGCAGAGATTTTATTTCATTAAAGTGGAGGAGACTTTTTTATAGGCCTCTGGGCTCTGGGCAGCTTTGAAGCTCATTCTGAGTCGTGCAGGACTCACTACTGTAGGCCTACCACGAACATAGAAAATTCGCATTGACGGAAAAACCTCTATGGAGATACAAATCAGAGAATTTCGCGGTAAGCTTTGATATACTTACACGATGATTTAAATGAAAATTCTTTCTTTACTCGCACTTGTTTGATGTTTAATGAATGAAATTGATGATATCGCTCATAGGCTGTCGGTTTTCAAGAATAAAGTTCGGCAATCTTTGTTTTCTAGATAATTAGTACAAATTTATACATTATATATTTACTAAAACGGGGCTTAATCGTGTATAGATTTTGAAAACAAACCTCCGACGTTTCAAGGGCGACGTTGCCCCCGTGGTCCCGGAGAAAGACAGAGTCTTTCTCCGTCGGTCCCCGTTTTAGTAAATTTATACATTTTTTCGGTTTAAAGATCTTTATTTTCCCATAAGAATTACAAATAATTCACTTACATGAGAAAGAAGCAATTTTACAGTATGAATGTTAAGCATTTAACTAGTGAGTTTATATAAAGCAAATATTTAGATGATAATAGTAGGTAGATTTGAATCGCCTGCAAAACAATATAATTATTTTTTTACTTATAGAACTGTGCATGTTTTATTAAATTATTACTTTACCTACTTTCTTAACGTTACACCTTGCTTGCTTGTGGTACACAGCTAATAGGTATAGTATAATGGGTATTTTCCCGCCGTAGCGATGGTACTTGACGTATCGTAGTTACTTCATGTAGAATGATCATTTCAGTGTTTACTCGTTTCAATAAAGTTTTAATATTGTCTTCTGTTACCGCGATTGTTATTCTTTTAAGTTTTAACTTTTAATTAATTAAACATTGAGCTAATTGCGTGAGACTTACGCGCGGTTAATCGGTTAAAAATCATCGTGTGTAGGTACCATTGACTTATACACAATCCAGAACAAAAAACGTGAAAAAAATATGGGTCAGAATTACATTAGCGAACTTGCAATTAAAATGATACAAACGTGAAATGTTTTGTATGAAAAAGAGCTTACTGAAGTAAGCATGAAGTGTCAAATTCATACACCATAAAAGTTTATACGCTGTTTCGCACTTAACGAAACGTCACGTTCCAAACAAGACCGTATGAAAAAGAGTCGCAATTGCTGCACTTTTACGGTGTAATTTTTTTCGGTTGATTTGGTATCCAGTTCTTTTATCCTATATCTATGGTGTATACTTATGGTCAGACTCAATAAAATAGACAACACTCACTGCTAAAATCATGAGTAAGTAGTAGTTTCGCTTCTGACCTCGGCGTATATAGGTACGATGCAGATTCAATAATAAAACCCTGAGTGGCCCGGGTCACTCATTATAGCAGCATCTACGGCTTTGAGTGGACTACTTTACTCAGTTTCTACTCGTATATTCACCAGACTGATTTTTTTCACTGCATTTCCAGGTGGGTCGCCGCTACTACCTGGACTTCGGAGTACTAGCGGGCTTCACTTGTTTCCTGCTGGGACTGCTGGGACTGCGCTCACGGCGCCATCAGCTACTTCCGAACAGGAACTATATCTCAGGTAATGTGTATATGGGTTAATGGTTAATCAACTAGGTATATCTTGTCACTAGTTGCCATGGTCGTCCGACCGAGTCCTCCGCCTCTGGCTTGCCTTAACCGGCCGTCCAGAGTGGGTTCGCGAGAGCTGTGTTCTCGAGGGTAGATGTGGAAACCTAAGTGATACCTCTACCCCCAGCCCTCATACCGGAGTTGCCCTTGAGCCATCTTGTCGCTTTTTGTGGGGACCCATCTTATGTGGGCGAATCACCGTCTGCCGGATATAAAATTGCTTACCATTTTGTTGGGCAGATGTCCGATTTTATTCTCCATAACCCAGTACTTGGTCGGCCACTTTCGCCTATAAGGCGAAAGTGGCCAGTCCAGTATATTTTGGATTCCATTAAATCACAATAGTCTATATACCCTGGCGGGTGCTGCCTTTGCGTGCATCCCATGACTCGGGCAGGTGCAACACCCGCTCGGCGTACCCCTTACATTTCATTAAATTGTCGAAAGTGCTTCGGCTCCTCGTACGCCTCCGAAAGGTCCGGAACACCATTGTTCCGTGATGGGAAAGATATATATCTGTAGTATGTTCATAGTTCATAGATATAGACCATATTCATGGTCATAGTTCTATTTATACAGAAACGTTTATACAATGATATAGGCCATCATCAAGAAGTGTGTTTTTAGGAAAATAAATTTAAGTTTTCTTTAGGTTACCTGGATTCTGTTTTATTGCCAGAGATAAGAACCTATTGCTCTGCCACCGGAAGTAACGTAGTTTGGATATAAAGAAGATGTCGCCTAAGTCGTATTTTAAAAACGTTAAAGGATGACTCACACTAGAACGGGACAGGACGGGACGGGACGGGAAAATCTATCAATTTCTATACAAAGCGTCACGTGAAATCCGAGGGCTCCGAGCTATCAGGTGATTCTTTCTATAGAAATTGACAGATTTTCGCGTCCCGCCCCGTCCCGTCCCGACCCGTGCGAGTGTTAGTCATCCTTAATACTGTATTTAGTGTTAATATGAATTATTTTTCTCTTGCAGGCTATATCGTCCTCTCATCCTTCTCTCTCATCAGCGCCTTCGGTCTCCTCCTGCTCCTCTCCATCCAACCGACACCCGGGACACCGCTCAGCGACATAACCTCAGGCGCGGTCTGCGCTGTGTCCGGCATGTCGCTGTTCGTGGCGACATTGGGCGTGCTAGCTTCGTACTGCTGCGCCAGGGATCCCCCGGATAACAGAGTAGGGACTGTGAGATGGTATTAAGCTTTAGCAAAGAAAATGGAGTAATACTACTGAGAAACGCAACTTAGTACGCATTATTCATTCATTGCTAATACCAAGGAGAATTCACTACAGACACTGTCAAATTCAACTCACGATAATGTCTTTTACTTAGTTCTAAAGTTTGACACTAGATGGCGCTTATATGACTATATTTTGTGGCTAACATCCGGGACACCTCTCAGCGACATAACAGGCGCGGTTTGCGTTGTGTCGGCATGTCTCTGTTCGTGGAGACATTAGGCGTGCTAGTCTGCTATCTGTTGGCACATTACACTATTTATTTGATTTTTCGCCTGTATTACCACTGTTCTATGCACCTTGCTAGAAGTATATATATGTAGGTAAGTTTACATACACAATCGCGGTTTAATTAAAAATACCTACCCAGGCTGTAGTATAAATATACAGCCTGGGTAGGTAATCAAATCACCATTTTGACATCCCAATGGATATGTTTCGAAGATTAATCAATTTCAATGTTTAATTAGACCACAAAGCTTGCATGTAGTGTCTCGTTTTCGTAGGGCCAGTGTACTTACCTACAATGGGTTCTACGTTAACTTTAGCCGATAGCGACTACGCGATTCTATAGTGTTTTTCTACTCCAGCGCTTCTATCTGTCAATTAGATGACTGTAAACATTATAACGTTATTGTATATGGTATTCCATAAGAACACTGCTAAACGATGCTCCTATGGATTTTCATACAATATATTAGCACTCTAGACGTCTTCCACATTGTGCTATCGTTCAAGATTTCATTTTTACACTATTTTTGCTGTCGTAGAAAAACTAGTGTATGCAACACCTCCTTATTATATCACTGTTGCATAAACTACTATTGCATCTTGCTCGTTCTTAGCAAGATGAAGGCGTGGTGACGTGCTTTACGCAAGTGGTGTGGTCTATTTTAAGAGGGGGGCTTATTATGATCGCATTTATCTCCGAAGATAAAACACAAACTTGAGCATAATAGGAGTGCTCTTCCATTACGATATATGCGATCATGATATGCTTTATTTAAGAAAAGCAGTGTTATTGTTGTTAGTAAACGTACCACTTTGATGGTTACCTTAGCTATAACATAATCAACCGATAAAATGATACCTTTTACTAAAAATAAGCATACGTGAAAGGGGCCACTTTGTCGCTTTGTTGATAAGGTTAATTTCTATAAGAATTTCTATGGCGTTAGCGCCTTATCGGCAAGTGAGAAAGTGGTCCCTTTCACTAAAAACAATTACATACGTTCTGCAAAATGCCAAAGTAGTTGGAAGTTTTATTTAAAATATAATTCGCTATAAATGCTTGTTCACCGCATCTCTTATGGAAGTTTTATTGTATTTCACACTAGATGGCGCTATAATTTATATACTCGTTTGATGTTGATTGGCCAACGCCATCTACCTAGTTATAACTTTAATTACTACAGTATTTTCTTTATTTAGTTTAGCTAGCTAAATATGGCTATTAAAAAAACAAGAGGATAATATAATGAATGATACTTATTGGTATGGGTGAATTTTCGTTGATAAAAATGTCAAATTTGACTAGCTAGACTGGTGGTCGATATTAAAATTATGTGTTAAATTATTTCATTGCCAAAGCCAATTTCTTTTCTGTATATTGTTAAGAAATATAATAAAGTTTTATATATTATACTAAATGTGATTTCATTTAAACCTTACAAATAGGTATATAATAAATAATATTCGTATTATGATCGTTCTTTTTTCGTAGCTTCAAACGTAGCGTGAAAATTGAATGAAGTTCTCCAGTCAGCAGGTCTACCATAAACATTGAAAATGGGAATTGACTTAAAAACATTTTTATCACTCTAATATACAAGTGTGACGGAGAGGGAGATATTTTTCGATCGTTCAATTTTCGTGGTACTAGGTACTAGGCCAGGGCGACGCGGGCGGTAAATTCTATACCACCCGCGTCGCCTACTTACAGCCCTATGTCGTAATTAAGGATCTACAGACAGCATCGCCTGCGTTCAAAAGTGCACGGGCAGTTTATGAAAGAATTCATTCATAAAACTGCCCATGCACTTTGAACGCGTGTGTACGTGTACTGACGTCTATTACGACTAATTTACAAGCAAGTGTGATGAAAAAGTGTTTAATTGAATGGCCACCAAGACCACCAAGCATGATTAAAGTCCCTACACGGTGCAGTGGGAACATTAGGGAACACATAATCATGGACTGTACTACCTCTATAGTTCACTGGATTCATATTACCATCAAAGTATCTATTAACAGTGAGCGCAAAACCTGTCGGCCGGCGACTGGGAAGCAAATGATACGCTAGTAGCAGCGTCCAGCGGACTACTCCATCGGTGTTCTGCCGCAAGTACCTTCGAATATGATTCTCAACTCAACCCGTAATCAACATGTTGGGAAGACTAAACTGTCTGGAACTGTCACAGCCCGATTCATCATTGGGCTTTGAGGAACAAAATTGTACGGCAAATTAAGACCTCCCTAGTGCGCTAAAAGATGACCCTCTTCATCATCGTATTCTCTATCCAGGTTGTTTGTTTGAGTCTGAACAGCCCCTGTAGTCGCCGGTCTTGGTGTGGCAGGTATTTACCACATTTGTGTATGACGTATTTCAGCACGCATAGAAAACGTAAGTGGGTCAATTTCAACAGTACTAGTTTTTTGTGTCATTCCGGTGTAATTCTTTATTTACGTTTCTTCGATGTTTCTTTTAATGTCAATCGACACCTCAGACTGTTCTTTGATAAGCCTCTTATAGAGCACTTGATATCTTAAGCCTTTTGAGAATTATCGGAGATTAAAAAAATTGACTCGCACGTGAATGATAAGTATACACAGGAATGATATAACACTCCACCTGAATGACATTTTTCCCAACGGAATGAAAAAAATAAACACAGGAATGATATCTATACACTAAAATGAGAAAAATGCTAAGCAGTGCCAAAAAATCAGCCAAGTTCAATAATTAACCGAAAATTTATTTCGAATGGCCATGTTCAATCTACGAGTAGCATATCGAGTATTTCTTTCAAAAGTGCCACTTTTACTAAATTATAAGGACAATTTATGGTACTTCTACTCGAGATAACAAGCTCTTTCAATTTAAAAACGAAAAAATTGTCCCACAAATTTAATAGGTAAAATTTTAGAATCTCCATTTGAGTTACCGCAATACAAAGCCTATAGAAATAAGCAATACAGTAGAAAAGAACTAAGGACATTTTTGTTGGAAATTAAAAAAAGCTCGTTATTTCGATTTGAAATACATAACATAAAAATTATGTACCCAAAATGTATATTTCATAAAAGTGAAATTTTATTAAGAATATTAATACAAGCTGTGCCTGAGCTACCATCAAAGCTTAACCTTCGAGCCTGACGGACGCTAGTAATTTAAAGAGTTACCCTTAAAATCCTTAAATACTAAGCTTGAGTTGGTAGTCTAGCTTGGTATTTAAGGGTAACTCTTTAAATCACTAGCGTCCACCCGTTGACCACCTACACGTCATCAGGAAGTGTCACCTCCACACCCTCTAAGCATGTATTTGTAATAAAAGAATCGGAACAGAATGAAAGGAAAAAAGGGCAGGAATAAGCTTCATTAATAAGAACATTAAGAGGCAAAACAATAAAATAGGGCTTCTTCTCATTAAGCGTTTTAAAAAAAAGTCGATGTCTTCTTGGCTTCTTCAACCATATGGCTGTACGATGCACGATGCAACGTCGACGCAATAGCGACACAACGCTTTTTAAAGTAAGTTGAAGACCCCGAAAAGACGTCGACGATCGATCTCGAAAAACGCTAAATATGAGAGAGCCCATAGAGCCGTGACAAAAGCGAGTTGAGATAAAAAAAGGAAATTTACCAATTTAAGAACAGCATTGTATGTCCGTAACAACAAAATCAACAACGCGTACAAATAAAAATATTTTTAACTTATAAAAAATATAACTCAACAGTCACTTATTATTTTTATAATATTTACCCAATTTAAGAACAGTTAACAACAAAATCAATAACGCGTACAAATAAAAAATATATCAAAAAACTACTAACTAGTACCTACCACTTAGGTAGTTATCACTTATTTACCATGTTTAAATGAAGTAACATTTGAAGGCTGGGGGAGCAAGGGTATTGACGTTGGTGGAAGGCGATTAACAAATCTCCGTTTCACCGACGACATAGTCTTCTTCTCGTCCTCACCTGCGGAGCTCGGCATCATGCTAGAAGACCTGAGCAGGGCAATCCTTGATGTAGGATTAATGATGAACATGTCAAAGACCAAGCTCATGAAGTCATAACTAACTCCTCGAAAACAACAGAGTGGTAGTAGATGGTGAAGCAATGTTATCTGTCGATGAGTATATATACCTGGGCCTGGGAAAATGCCTGGAGGAGCTATTGGTCTATGAATGATCAGATGAAGGGTGACCTTCCCATATCTTTAAAAAAGAAACTCTTGGACATATGCATTCTTCTCATCATGACCTACGGAGCACAGACTTGGTCTTTGACAAAAGTTAAGAAATCCACCCTCAAGGTTTGCCAGCGAGCCATGGAGCGAAGTATTCTTGGCGTGAAGTTAACTGATCGCTTCAGATGTACGGTACTACGCTCCAAGACCCGAATAGCCGACGCAGCAGAAACAGCCGCCAAACTGAAATGGGACTGGGCTGGACATGTTTGCCGTATGCCCGATGAGTTGTGGGCTAAAACAGTAACCAAGTGGGTACCACATAATAGAACACGGGACTGCGGAAAACCTCAGCGGCGATGCCGAGACGACCTGGATGCTTTTAGTAGGAACTGGTGGGAGATGGGGCAAGACAGAAATACGTGGAAGGAGAGGAGGGAGGCCTTTGCCCAGCAGTGGGACACTCTAGGCTCATATAAATAAATATAAAAACATTTGAAAAAAAAGAATGGTACTATAAACATCACTGAAGTGTTTTTCGAAAAATAGTTTTGATTAATAATTACCTACTTCGAGTAATTTTGTCATAATTTGCCAAATACAGGTGTTTACCAGTTTACCGAGAAACACCCAATGGATGTCAATGCCTATTTTTTAACCACGAATTCAGGGGTCTAGCTTTACCCATCATAAAACGACATGGTTTAATGGCTTGTAGAAAAATATGATACAGCCGGAATCTTATTTTGTCGGACTTGGCGGGGGCATGGCAGTGCCCCCAAATAAAACTAAACACAAAAGTGAAGCTACTTTTGATATCATTCCGGTGTTATTTTCATTCTGGTGGGTATTAAAGCCATTTTACTACACCGAAATCACCGGAATGAAATTGGTGGAATGATAAACCGAGGTGAAATAAAATTATAAAAAAATAACTAAATCCCACATTCTTTAACTATCGCGACATTTAAACTCACAAGTACAAAATACACGATCTGTAAATATTTGAAAAATAACAAATATGAAACAAAAAACATATAGCAAACTCCGGAATGATATTTTTTTTGTCCCCGTTAATCGAAATGACATGACTCGCGTGTGTAGCGGATCTATTCAGCATCACATCGACATCTTCTTGCGGTGAGAGCCACTGCACAACTGACCTGACTCCTCAAAGTGCTCAGGAGACGGGGGGTGTACGAAGTCAAACTTAGCCAATAAAAGTCGATGAAATTTGTCCGCGGTAATAAAGATTATTTTGCCGGACAAATTTCTTTACGCATAATAAGGGGGTTTATTAAAGAGTTAGTAAGGAAGTAATATTTTAAAGGGTTCTTTATTGATATGGTATTATAATGAACTAAAAACTAATTTGATATCTTGTATAGTTTTCGAGTTATGCGGCATTAAACAAGAATAACTGGGTCCCGGACAACCCACCTGAATGAAAAAATGGGCCTTTATTATTTTTTTTCAATTATTAAATTATTTAATATTTTAATATTAGTTATTGCCCGAGGTCGATAGCTAATAGATGTTTCCAAAAAAAAATAGTATATGACTATTTTGACTTTCTGCACCAGCGTTTTCAGTCTTGCCATCAAATTTTAGTGCTTGGGATATTCACCCAAGTATGATCGGGCTTCCCGAGTAACCGGAGTGTGTGGGAGCTTCCGCTGTTGTGAATGCTTGGATTGGATTGTTAGCGTCATTAGGCTGTGTTGTGACAAATCTTTCATGATTCTCAAAGTCGTTTACTATCCTTTCAACGTCAGTTTGTGGTGCGACATACGGTGTTCCACAGTTGCTTTCATTCGTCGCTTGAAGTTTCCTGCTTGTTAAATCCTTAGATGTTTCATCGGGTTTACACACTACGCTTGGATCTGGTTTGCTGCTACAGTATGCTGCTTTAGTATATGGAGCAACTGTGCAGCTGCTTCCCGCGTAATATTCAGCAAGTATTGCTGTCAATTTGGGCGGATGTGGTCCTAAAACACTTGTACTGCAATATTCATAGTTTCGCGAGTTATCTGTGAAGCACTATTCGTATGTAGAATTTGCTAATGTGCATTCGCCATTGCATAACACCCCTTTACTGGTGTAGTAGTCCGTGGTATCTCCAAGGGGTGTACAGCAGTTCCATTCTTTGCTATTATAGCCAAAGTAGCAGTATGGTTTGCTGCTGTACAGGATCTTCTTTGTGCATGGTGTTAAGCAGTGGAGTCATTCGGGTCAAGAGCACGCACTTTATTTTTGATGACCTCTAAGATCTATACCAAATAAGATTTTTGACTTATTTGAGTATACAATTGGTCGAATATTTAGTACATTTTCATTAATTAGGCAAATTTACCATCAATATTCACTAACTTGCCCGGTACATACGTTTAAAGCAAAAAAGACCCAATGCGTCCTCTTAACCCGATATGTGGGTAAAATTACGCACGCATTAGGGTAAAATTACGCGCAAGGGGTAAACGTACGCATTCAGGTTTCTAGGGAGGTACTCGAATAAAATAAAGGCTGGCAATATTATATTTTGTTGTGAACATTTTCAGCATCTTACGCATTAACAAAATTAAGAACGCTTAGGACTAATTACCATGTTAAATCTAGGTTAAACTGTACTAGAACTGAGATCAATTTTTTTTTATGAATCAACAGCCTCATTAAATTTTAAAATAAAACAACTTTTAAATTACACCTCTATAACATCTACTAATAAGTAACTTTGGACATGAATTATTGAATTTAGTTTAATATTAATATTAAATACTAGAAAAGGAGATCAAAGTTTAGTTTAAGATCACATACAAATTTTACTCGTTGCAAAAATTACTTCGAAATATTCCATTTTCATAAGCAGTGCAGTTCTCATGAAACCAGTCCTCGCAAATTAAACATTGGATCCAATCTCCTGTTGATGGTTCCCGATATTTTTCGTCACAAATGGGACATTTTATTAACTTACTCTTTTTGTTCATAATCTTTTTATTTTGTTTATTTTTAGTTGTATTGCATTTTTTGTTTGTTCCTGATAGTCCAGGCTTAGGGTCAAACTCCACCTTTTTCCTCTTTTCTGGAATAATAAAAACTTTTAAAAGACTTTTTGTTATTATCCTACGCCTTGGGGCATGAGTACGCGTCGTGTGTAAAAGTACGCGTGCGTACTTTTAAAGTCGCACTCTTACCCCAATCGGGAAATTTATAAAATCAACTGACACAACACACGGGTTAGTTACATTAAAGAAAATATATATGATCTCATAATAAGTACAATAAATATACAATTCAAAGAAAGTAAACTTACTTCCAGATAATAATCCATTCAACTACAACACACTTTTCCCGAGATCAAATATTGAACGAAATAATTGCACCACAGGCGTTCGGCGACCTGTCGCAACGAGTACCGATTTTGCGCCGGAGTGGCACGTGGTTCCTAAAAGGCGACGCAAGCACCACCTATTTTTGCCAACATACGCCCCGCTCCCCTTCCCCGCTGTCGGAGATCGCGGTACTGCGTACTTTTACCCTCCGCGTTCCGTTACCCCGAATGACTCTGATTGCCGACCGTAGTATGCGAGCCTTCGCACCAAGAAATGGAGGCAAATACAGAAAATAAAGTCCGCCAAAAGAACGAGGTATCCATTGCGAAAGACGTGGACATCTGACTGATAATCTTGAAGTAGTATAATGCAGTCTAGATAAGGTATAGTATCTACATATAATGAATTGGAAATCGTCGCTTAAGGAAAACACAGTGTCAAAGGTACGACACTTGACATAACATTGGAAGATATGCCGGGAATTGGAAGATATATCTAAGCGTGTGAGGGGAGTGCTGGGGCCTTTCCATGACGTCTTAAGTAACGCGATTCAGTTTAAGCTCGGTGGTATGGTAGCGACTCAGTTTAGGTCCTAACGTTGAACGAGATAACTTCCAGCTCTTCGGTCACCAGTGTCACCACTATCACCGTCACGTCACTCACGTCCCTGAGTCTCTTCGATAAGTTCAACTATCATAATTTGTTGTTTTGTGTTTCCCGTGTTGAATTGACTTGTCAATAAGTTAATTATTTTCCTGCTGATAGTCATGAGATATGTACATAGGTATCTACTACCTACTTGATGATAACCTACGTGATCGTGATACGTGGGTCGCGTTTCGTATAGTTACAAGTCGCAGTTTCCCTGTCTGTTTCAACAGCTTCATAATACTGACTAGCCGGACTATATATTTTACGTATAATACACGGTGTCTCCGACTTAGGGGCTTTAAATCCAGGGTGATTCTGTTTTCGAAACCGAGCATTTTTTACTGTAGAACCAACACTGAAAGAGCTACTTTTTTTTTTCTTCATGCATTTTAGAAAATCTGATATTAACACTTTGTATGGGGTAATATGGGGTCTGCCAACATTTTTATCGCTATCTCGGGGTTGTCCCATAGTGAAAGAGGCTCCGTTTGCAAGCTGATTTAAAGCCCCATAGTCGGAGACACCCAATATAAATGACGTGTTTTATTAATGTGTACCTATAGGTACATACCTTTTTTGATTTCCGTTAAATTCGACACGTTGCTTTGTACGTTAATAAAAGCTGCTGGTTATATCGCTTTCCGTCGAATTTGAAAAAAAACATCGTCTTTCATATAAGTTAAAAGAATATAACATTGTAAAAGGTGCTTTAGAGTTAAGTACACGAAATTAAGTGTCAAGCATGACTGCTTGACACCATGACTGCAACCATGAAGCTGAAACTTTAGACATGACAGCACATGCCAAAACATAGCTTAGTAGTAGATGTTAGTAACCCTTTACACTGGTTCAGCTAATAAATTTATTTCTTGAATATCTCAAAAATCGTAATAGTTAAGACCAAAGTTAAGACACTCGTTTTTTTAGAGAAATTAACTCTATTTAACCTGAAGAATCTCCCCTTAAAGTTGACGAAAATCAATAAACTCTATTTTAATACCTTTATGTTAAAAAATAAAATCCTCCCTCTATTAAATAATATTTTGATGTAAGTACCTATAAGTCTGACAACCACAGGCTGCATTAGATTTTTTTTCAGTTTATGTGCGTGCCTTTTTTCTGGGTGAAGAAAATAGGGACGCATATAAATAAATAAAAAATCTACTGCAGCCTGTGGTTGTCAAACTATACCGGGTTAGTTAGTTAGTTAGTTTTGCTGGGCGTTTTCCACAACTCGACATCTATTGTGTCTTTTTTGCGTGATAACGAGGAAGCCCTATTCTAACCACCCTAGCTCCTCCACGAAACCTAGCATCTTTTTTAGGTTGCTAATTGCTTCCTTTAGTGTTGTTGGAGTTCCTAAGTACTTACTCCTGTATACTTCTACCTGTCCGCATTCTAGGAGAATATGTTTTGGGTACTATACCGGGTATAGGTACCAGTAATTATTAACGGATGAGCTTCAAACTACGAAGAGGGCACCTTAGGCTAGTCCAGAAAATCGACTTAGCTTAGTAAAAATCTCCTGTATTCTAGTTTAAAAAAACGGTCAATTGCGAATCGGGCTCGCGCCGAAGGGTTCCGTACCATAAATAGGCAACAATCACGTTTATTGTACGGGAGCAAATAGTGCAAATATCACGAAAACCTGGGGTTTTTACTAAATCTTTAAGTGGATTTTCTGGACCGGCCTAAGATGCCCTGCTCGTGGTTTGAAGCTTGTTCGTTAATTATCGCACACCCTTTATACTGTTATGAAAATCTATGATACCTACCTATTATACCAAATATTTTACTCTGAGACCATCTACGTAAAATGGAACGCTACTAATCATTGAGGGTTTATTTTAGAGGTTAGAAAATATTTATATTTATATTACGTATGTTACATAACGGCCTTCTTTTCTAAAAATTATAAAGTAGGAAAATATAACAATTTTGGTTTAATAATTTTTCAATAATATTTTAAGCGCATTAGCTAACAAGGAAGTAAACTGTCGTAGAACGGAACGCCAGTGTTAGTAAAACGTCAATCGCTTCGCAAGATATTTCTAATTTGATAACAAAAAATAATTGAAACAATAGAATTATGGTTTCCTGATAAAAGCAAGACTCAATAACATAAGTGATTATAGTACCACCGTTTGTGATGCATTTGATACGTAGTTAATAAGTGATTTAAGTTAATTCTTCGTGTTATTAGAAACCAATCAAGTAAGTCTTTGTTAAGATGAATTTTGCATTTGGATGTTTATAACTTGACCTTTCTCATTAAAAATGTATTTTAAAACTATACCATTAAGTTACTTTTTTCTGTATCAACCAGAGAAATGGGCGTTAAAGTTGATAAACATCAAAATAAGTAGAGCATAGATTGTATTTTAATAAGAAATTTTGTCAATTTCCTTTTAAATAAAGTGCTCCACAATCAATGTAAATTTGTCAAAACTGTAAACTACCTTCTTTTGCTGGGTTTAGTCTTGATTGTCATGTAAAGCACCCACTTTACTTAACATTTAAGTTTATTAAAGTGAAATATGAGTAATTTGTATTTTAAACAGATTTTTATGGCTTATTCTGCAAAACCTTGACTTCCTTTATAAAAGAGAAGTTGACAATATTTCTAAATCTTATTAAAAGTGTAGGTACCAAGTAAAAATCTTCACATTTTATGAACACATATCAAACAAGCCATGGCAGGTTAGGAACTATTTCATCAGGGAATTATGTTATTAAGGTGCACTCGGCCGGTACTGAGTGGGCTGACAAGTACCTAATGTGCTCATTCCCCTTATTCCTGCAGCTGGAGCTGCAGGTTAATGTCCTGGTGGCATTCCCCCATTGCTGCCTTCAAGCCCCCCTGTTTTCCTACAGAACTTCAGCAGGACTGGATAAAGTTTATACAATTTGTTCAGCTGTGGAGTCACATATCAAGAGCAGCAAATGCTCTGAGCCCTACACATTTTGGGGCCCCATGCGCCAACATATTTGGACTGTAAACAAGTGTGTTTACTACAGGCCCAATGATGCCTTAAACAGGCAAATAATTGATTAAATAATGATTTACACTTTGTGTGTATACAATTGGCAATAAGTACAACCAAACAGAAGTTAATTTTGCATGTTATTTCTTCTAGTCGTCAGATAAAAATCTTGTGTTAATGTTATGTAAGTAAATGTTTTGGTAACATCTTGCACATGTTAACTTAGCCCCAAACTAATCAAAGCTATGGGCGCTTGGTGATAATATACATACTTGCATAGATATAGACGAAAACCTACTTAGATGTAAAAAAAACATCCATAACCTGGGAACAAAATGTAGCTGACCTTTAAGTAAATAAACATCAGAATTCTTAATCTTAATAGCTTTTATTGCCAAAACTAAAACTAACTAATTTACTTAAAACTAGCACATTGGGTTGTCCAGATTAGTGATTGGCATGTCTTGTGACACACTGGCCTCTCCCAGCTGTTTCCATTCCGGTCTATTAATGGCTGTCCTGACCGGCACCTCGCATCTGAATCGAAATTATTTTATTTATTTATTTAAACATTTTTTGCTAAAGTTTTTTCAGCATGTCATTTAGACACATAGGCCTCTGGGTCCACTCTGTCAAAACTGGTCTATTTATCCGTTTCTTCTCTTAATATGTGGCCTTTCCATCGCCTTTTTTAGTTTTGACAGTTACATCTTCCAGTCCTGTAATTGTCCTATATCAACGAATCAAATTGGAATTACCTAGCCCTAATTACATCACCTCACCCTGGTAGGTAGGCTAAACTAGTACCGAGGCCCTCTCGTTATCTTGCGTTGGCCATCTTGCATTCAAGCCTTTTCATTTGATACTCATATTAATGGAATTATTTAAAAATATGCAATATGCCACTTAGTGTCGGCGGCCATCTTAGATTTACAATCATACCTAAGGTGTGTACTAAATATCAGATCAATCTGTCTAAAGAAGAGTGTGTTTTAGTTACTAGATTTAACTTTAACAAATATATAAGCGGGGCTAGCTAAGTACAAGCGTTTAATGAAAACGCATTTAGATTGACATATTTACCAAAATCGAGTGGTCACTTCTGCTGCAGATGGTAAAGCTAGCACTTTATTGACCGAGTGAGCGAAGCGTCTCCGTTTCAGCTTGGGCAAACATGCTTTCGTGTGTCTCTACAGGTCGCATTTATCAACAAATTCTTGTGAAATTTTGTAAGCAAGTTCGTTAACTACATAAAAAAATTGTCGATTCAGTTTTTGAAGATTTTCAAAGTGGCGGGAATTGGCAAAAAGGTCTTATGCGCGATCCCAAGGGTGCTTAGGACCTTTGTGCCAATACCAGTACCTACCATCTTGCGAGGTCTACAGCTCACAGAGCCACTAGTAGTTAAGTTATAACTTCGCTTGTACTCATAAGGGGCTGAACAAGATCTGATCCAGCCACCTAATGAATTTGCGGGTAGTGGCGCAGGTGTGTTGGTAGGTACTTGTAGTACGTTACTTCGTGGTTCACAATATCTTACATGAGAGCCAGCCTGCTGACGTATAATTCCGGCTACGAGATTATGAATGTGCAAGTACCGCCTTTAAGAGCGCACCAACCTTTTTCCAAGGACGGCATTTAGCGCGCCGAGCGTGACTCGCTATCTGTGTGCGTGCGCGCGCACACTACTACGCCGTCGGCCCGTCATCACTGCTATGGCAAAAGTCGGTAACTTAAAATTCGACATTTTTGTAGTCCTGCGATGCCAACGATGAATAAAATCGTCTTAAATTCAGTTGAGATTTTGTACGATATTATTAAACTAAATGATATTCTAATGAAGTTGGTATAGTAAAAAATGTACATGTGCGTTTTGGATTTGTTACATTCATTTTTTTGAGAAAACTAGGATGCAGGTGTTATCGAAAATCTGATGATGGAGCAGTTCCGGTGGTCATATTTCTGCTCCATCATCAGACCTTGGACACCACTCACGGTCCAAGTGCTCATCAGAACAAACCTAACGAGCCCAAACACGAGGGTATTACATCAACTACTTCCTGAGTTCCGGTGGCCACCTTTCTGCTCGATCATCAGACCTTGGACACCACTCACGATCCAAGTGCTCTCCAAAACAATACAAATGAGTCCAACTCCAAACACGGGGGTATTACATCAACTACTTCCTGAGTTCCGGTGGCCACCTTTCTACTCCGTCATCAGACCTTGGACATCTTCTACGGTCCAAGTGACACTATATACATATGAGGTATAAACGAAACTAACCATGTATGTCATTCATTTTGAACTGGTTGCTATTGCCTATTTCCTTTGGAAACACAAAAAATGGTAAAAAAATTCTTATACCGTTTTGCTACATATAACGCAGTATACGTACACAAAGAACATCGATTTATTTCAAGACGTAGACGCTCCGCAGCGAGACGTGGTGTCGCTTCGAACATTCGGGGCCGACTGACTATTTCGGGTGTTGCTCACTTGTTATATTTCAACGATCAGATTCCATAGTAATTTTGTATGGCGGATTTTTAGGACGTTTTCAAAAAATCATAATTAATTAACGAAAAAGTGTTATGAAATGAGACTATACGAATTTTGTACCTTATTTACTTGAGATTGAATGCAATTGGTTTTCAAAAATAGACCAAATAATTTTTCATTCACTTTTATCTAAACGCTGACACGCGTTTTACTACATTTTACTGCAACTTTACGTAGACATATTTACTATACTGCACAATATTTTAGATTCTAAGTATACGAATATTGTAGATACACACTTTGAGATAATAATTACAAGCATCTTGTATATATTTGTGAAGAATTGTGGAAGTCATAGCATTAACCGTGACTGTCGTTTTTGTTAAATTTACTCTGCCGGCTCTTAAGCAACTTTAAATCGTTCCAGTTCCCGAATGACTATTAAAAATAAAAAAATGCGCTCAATAACCGCATATACAACGAGTCCCAAAACTCAACGATAAGCCGGCACCACAGGTTGGAGCTACTTATGATTAGTCGAGAAACAAAAAAGAAAAAATAGCTCAATTATTTTATAAATTACAGAAAAAAATGTAATTCTTTGAAAATCGACATCCCTAATGGTATTTTTAACGACCATGTCTACAAATATTCAAATATTTCTGTTTTTTTTTTGTTTTTGGAAACATAAGTATATGCGATCTAACACAGCCCTTAAAATTTAAAATTACCATAATACATGTAGTTTTTACATAAAAAATAATCAAAATTAATTTTGTCCCTACAATTTTGAAAGATTTTTTCTTTCAGTCCACATCAGGGTGTAAATAAATAGTATTGACACCACTATGGCAATCATTTTCATAAATTGACGCAACTAACCAAAATTCCAAAATGGTATAAAGAAAACGTAAACGTAGGAAACGTAGTCACAACAAAAAACAACGAATTTTTAAACAAGAATCGAGATCATTTCATGTTGGCGGTAATCACTTTTACGTACCTAAAAAAGGATTTTTGTTGTTTAAAAATGTTGAATAAATGAAAAGAAATGGTACATATTTTTCAAATTTTTTTAAAATTCATTTACTACATTATTAATACTACAGTAAATGTTCGAATTGCCTGCCACCGGCATTAATACAGGCATGACATCGCCTTAGAAATGATCGTTTTATCCGTCGTGCATATCTTCTACCATTTATATGATCCGCAGCTTGTGTGATTTTTTGGCGAAGCTCGTCCAATGTTGCTCTGGGTTTTGAGTAGACTCTGTCTTTAAGACAGCCCTAGTAGAAGAAGTCCAGGGGGTTCAGGTCGGGCGAACGGGGTGGAGTTGTTAGTATGAGAGCCACATCAATTAAATTTACGGAACGGTGCACAGCGAACAAAGATCAGAGTGTACTGATTTGAAAATTGTATTAACTACCCACATTTCTCATTAAAATTTTAAAACTTGCAACAACAACCCTTTTCAAAAGTGATTAATATCAACATTTAAAAATGTCGGTTCTTGTTTAAAAATTCGTTGTTTTTTGTTAAAACTAGGTTTCCTAAAGTATTATACCATTTTGGAATCTTGGTTAGTTGCGTCAACTTTTGAAAATAATTGCCATAGTGGTGTCAATAAGTACTATTTTTTTTACACCATGATGATTGAAAGTGGACTGTAAGAAAAAATCTTTCAAAATTGTAGGGACAAAATGAATTTTGATATCTTTTTGTGTAAAAACTACATGTATTATGGTATTTTTAAGGGCTGTGTTAGATAGCAGCCACTTAAGTTTCCAAAAAGCAAAAAAAAAAAAAAATATTTGAATATTTGTAGACATCGTCGTTAATAATACCATTAGGGATGTCGATATTTGATGATTGTCTTTTTTTTTCTGTAATTTCTAAAATAATTGAGATATTTTTTTTCTTTTTTTTTTCGACTAATCATAAGCAGCTCCATCCTGTGGTGCCGGCTTATCGTTGAGTTTTGGGACACGTTGTATAAAGACTGAGACAAATTTCTTATCTGTGAAAATGTTATTATAGCTAAATAATATTATCGACTTCGATAATATTTATATAATAGATAATTCATAATATTGTCTTCAGTTACCGCGATTGTTATTCATTGAAATTAAACACTTTAGAACGGATTAATCGCGTTTATTAACACCATGATCCTACGTTTCGAGCCCTTTACAGCACTCGTTTTCACAGGGTCATCATCTTAACCCTGTGAAAACGAGTGCTGTAAAGGGCTCGAAACGTAGGATCATGTTGTTAATAAACGCGATTAATCCGTTCTAAAGTGTTTAATTTCAAAGATAATTCATATTTAGATAATTTTGAACATCTCTGACACACAAAAAAAATTGATTTGACCTCTATTCTAATATCAGTCGAGATGACGGTTAGTTGGGACTCGCACTTGGCCGGTTTTTTGGTATGGAATTCGACAGTTAACTCAGGGTTAGTTGACTAACCCTGTCGCAAGCGGCCCTTAAAGTTCAGCAACCGCGGTAAAACCCCGGGACCCCGGGGTGACCCCAGTATCTACACTATCTACATGCAGCAACCCCCTCAGCTATCCTATGGTGGGCTTTATATCGTTGCAACAGGGGTTACAAATGGTCAGCAGTCAGCGTCAAACATATCAATACAAATTAACCCTTATTCCAATGTAATAAGGTCTTAATTCTAGAGATATTTTCGACACTGGCTGTACATATACCGAAGTAGGAAGAATGATGAAACTCTCGCGACTTTAATATCGCTTCTTGAGTACATTTCAAGTACGGTTGTACTGATAAATGTCTACTATGAGTGTCAATTTTTGTATGTTTGTAACTACGTAATTGTTACCTAATTAATTACTTTTGTTAATTATGCCAGGCACCTTTTTCTCGCGCAATCAGGACCCTTAACCGAGTAGCGATCGAGATCGATTTGTTTTTTTGTTCTTTGCACGAATTCACAAGGGCCACATTGTATGTGTTAAGTTACGAGAATTGTTAGTATTACTTATTTTAATGTGTAAATTACCTATGTTTTTTATTTTATTTTTTCTCTAATGTATATTTCACACTGTCGAATTAGGCTAGCCTGTAAAGATGGTTGTGTGTTTGTTTCAATAAATAAAATGTGAATAAGGTTAATAATTTTAAACTAAATTTAACATGCAGATGATTATACACCGTGCTTTTTTTTGTTTCCGTTAAATCCGACACGTTGCTTTGTAAGTTAATAGAAACTGTTTGATATATCGCTTTTTGTCGAATTCGAAAACAAAATGATTTTTCGTCTTTCATACAAAATAAATTAATATTACATTGTAAAAGATCCTTTAGAGTTATACGAAAGTAAGTGTCAAGTATGACAAAACTCAGCATGCCTACCGACGAACATCGAAAATTGGCATTGACGGGAAAACCTCTTTGTCACTCTAATAAGCAAGTACGACAGAGATGAAGATACAAATCCGCAATCGTTCGTTTTTCGTAGCATAGGCCATTTAGTCATGACAGCATGTGCCAAAACACAGCTTAGTAGTAGATGGTTTAGTAACCCTTTATACTGGTTCAGCTAATAAATTCATTTATTAAATATCTAAAAAACTAATATATTTAAGAAACTAGTTTCATAGTGAACTTAAATCGATTTAACCCAAAAATCTCCCCTAAAATTTTACGGAAAACAATAATTTATGAAGTATACACACACAACTAAGTAGAAAAGATAAAACAAAATTTATATTAAATTAAAACTAATACCCTATAACAAAAAAATATTATCGAATTCTTACGGGATTTAGATATCAAATCAACCTAGGTTTTAGGGTAAATGTGCCCAAAACGATTACTACCTACGTCGAAAATGGGTAGACTGACTAGCGAACGAACCAAGCTTATTATCAAGAATGTGATGTGTGATGTGTAACTAGTAGACTGGTGGAGAATGCCGTAAGGCAATAGGTCAGCCAATTGTTGTGCAATAAATATTTAATAAATAAATGTGTATTCATGGAATAATGCGGTAACTGTCGAATAATCACTGGTAGTACTCTCGTCTGTGTCTGGCAAGCGCTAAAGTAAGACACAACTTGCTGTCTTTACTAAAGTCGTAAGCTATGACCATGACGACCCTCGACCCCGGGGCAGACCAAAAAAGCGATGATGATGTAATGAAATGATGAATGATTAAAAAAGGCCGATGAGTGTAAACGAGCTGGCAAAGGCAGGCATAACGCTAGGTTGAAGAAGACTGAAATCTTCAGCAGCAGCAGCAGATTGGTGCTGAGCAAACTCAGCCAGCACAAATCTGTTTTTATCTGTGGTAAAACATGTTGCTGTTCATATGATTAATTGTAACATAATGGCAATTAAGGCTTAAAGAAAATTTTATTACTTAATTGCGAAAATTTTGCAATTACTCTAATAAGAGTGTTTTAAGTCCCACGCGAATAAAGCAGCGAGCAGTTGTTAGTTTATAATAATACTTTGACCTGCTGTTATCCGTAATAATGTTCTTTACTCCAGTTTCTTATTACCAAACTTGTAGGGCGGTAGTGGAAAATTGGAAATGGTTTAAAAAATCGATCATTTTATAAAATTCAGAGTTTCGCATAGCACAAAATTAATTTAGATGTTGTGTGTCAAGTTTATAGAATAAATGGACAAAAATGTTGAGATATCGTACCGTCCGTAGTTTCGCTATGGTAAATAAAACTATAACAAGGTGTGTGTGTATTTCAAGCGTAATTATAACCAAGTTTTTTTACGTTTTGTCTATCGACACCTTTTGATAGTTTAATTTGGTTTCATTTGGGCATATGTTTGTGAAAAATTAGCCCTAAATATTTAATGTTATTTACAGAAGTATAAGTGGCAATGTGTACACTGTGGCTCAAGTGCACCATGTGAATTTGTGGAAGGAATTTCCTGGGCCAATTCAGCCTTTCATATGGCCAGCTTTAATACCTGCAGGTAATCTGTGCAATAACCAGTCATCAGATAGGTATACAGAACGTTTAAGTCATACCGCATAACTTTTAACCGGGGCCAATGTCGAAGTCGCGAAAAAAAATTGTCTGTTTCATATATTCTCCCCTGCCTGTTGTTTGCCTCTTTTTCATGTGTAATCTATACCAGTTTGTGTTATTTTTGTTGTTTTGAGGTGCAATAAAGAGTTATTGTATTGTATTGTATTGTATTCCGACCGGTGTGATGCCACCTATTTGCATGGGACGACCAACGTATTTTTCGCGATTTCGGCATTGGCCTCGTAGTAAATGTTGGTTAATATGACCTGTACTTTAACTAAGTAGAATAAATGTAATGTAAGTTCGTATTTGTTACAGATGTTAAGGAAATATGAAACAAGCATTTTTCGCATTTAGCAAAACACAGAGTTGTGATATCAATAGGGTCATGGGTGACTATGCTAGGCAACGAAGGTCGTTTAATTGTTTATTAAACTTCAACGCTAATTAGAAGCCTATTTGGTTCGGCAATGAATTATTTAAAGGGTTGGTAAAAAGATTAAAGATTCCCAAATCGATAGAAATTATCCATTTGATTCACGATAAAAACTTAGTTAATCTATTTACATCTTATACTAGATATCAGAGAACTAAAATGGATGCCAATGTGGATATGCCGATGCTCGATGTGGATCACTACTCACATTATGTTTACTATAAACTTGCACTCGCAAGCTACACAGTAAACTCACAGTGCATCTCGCTCACACCATTATCAGATAATTACGAGCGAGTGTAGCAAAAAATTTACACAGCCATTGATTAGATCAATCTGCAAACGCATAGGTACTTAAACATTTTAGGTGGGGTGTCCGCTTTTGGCATGCTCACCCTATTATTCCAAGACAGGAACCTGTGATATACAAAATCCAAGAACCTATGATAGGTACTTACTAAATTTTAAATTGATAACATCCACTAATAACCCATGGGATCATTGGAAACTAACATACACCCGCCAACCTGACTGTCAGGTTGGCGGGTGTAATTGATTTTCGTAATAACTTTAATCACGCGGAGGTACTAATTATTTTAACAGAGGTACTAAATAGTAGCAATTAGGTACTAGATTTTGGTATATTACTTTCTTATATTTGTTTAGATACACCCGCCATTTTAATCTCGCCTTCATTAACCGCCACTTATGCTAACCAGAGTTAGTCGCTAACCCGGCCTTAACTAATATTGTCTTCTATTACCGCGATTACTATTCATTGAACTGAAACACCGTACGAGTAAAACGAATTACAGATGTCATAATGTACTGCCCTTGTATTTTCTCTGCAACGCTTGTATTTGTCATGCTACTTCAACCGACCTCGGTACTTTTACGACACAATAAGTAATAGTACTAAAGTACAGAAGCTTCTCTTTCCTACATTTGATGGTTAGCTTGTCAAGCATACAAATGTCAAGATGATAACATTAGGGTTGTCACCATACTGTCGGGTGCGTATGGTGGTACAACAATTTGTATAAACATACAAATAGGAACAAAATATGTATCGGAACATTATATCTATTATACGAGTAAGAACACGTTTTTATTGATTACTAGCGGCCCGCCCCGGCTTCGCACGGGTTATTATTATACATATAAACCTTCCTCTTGAATTACACTATCTATGAAAAAAACCGCATCAAAATCCGTTGCGTAGTTTTAAAGATTTATGCATACATAGGGATATAGGGACAGAGAAAGCGACTTTGTTTTATACTATGTAGTGATTTATTAGTATTGGTATTAATTTGTCTAAGTATAAATTAGTATGCGGTGTTTGAAATATTATTATATTTGAACGCACCGCTGAGGTAATGCGCGTTGCGCGAACCCTGCATGCCTACCACGACCATCAGAAATTGGCATTGACGGGAAAACCTCTTTGTCACTCCAATATGCAAGTGTGACAATATAGGCCCTGACGCCAGAACTACCGTCCAACCGATGTCTTAGTGTGCAAATATGTGATTTACTGTCGTTAGTTAATGAACGGACAGCAACATTTAATTGACCACCGGTGGACTGTTTGCCATCGCAATAGGGGTTAAAATTGGTCAGTTAACATTGGCGATGGTACTAATTATTACTTTATCGTTGCAGGGTACAAAATGACTGACTACACGGTTAGGATAGCGGCGGAGTCTCTGCTCGGAGGGAGTTCGCAGTATAGAGCATTAAGTAAGTACTAAATATTAAGGCATTTATTGTAATAAAGTAAACTAAAACATATTATAACCTGTGGAAGTAGCATGACAATAACTAGCGTTACCGAGAAAATACTAGGAGTAAACACTATACACTACATCTATATAGGTAGGTATGTATCTTTAATAAATCATTTATTTGCGAAATATATACAGTAAGTGTAAGTTACCTAACTACCTACCTTTACCTACCTTAAATCTAAAATATAGGTCCTTGAGGCATTGTATATAAGGCATCTTTAATTATATATAATTTCTTGTTTGTTACTTTTTTTACAAAAACATGTTTTAACTGTTCCAGCACATTCACAATCAGTGAACCTGGTGACAGAGGACCTGGTGGCGGGGCACCGGCCCGACGGCAAGATGTCTACTGTCAGGCGGTTCTTCTGTCTGTTTGTCACCTTCGACCTGCTGTTCACGAGTCTCATGTGGCTTATATGTGTTATGGTAAGTAATAAGTAACTTTCAGAGTCCATGCCTATGTAGCTTGAGGGCCGGGGTTTGAACTTTGGTAAGGACCCGACGGCAAGATGTCTACTGTAAGGCGGTTCTTCTGTCTGTTTGTCACCTTCGACCTGCTGTTCACGAGTCTCATGTGGCTTATATGTGTTATGGTAAGTAACTTTGAGAGTCCATGCCTATGTAGCTGGAGGGCCAGGGTTTGAACTTTGGTAAGGACCCGACGGCAGGATGTCTAATGTCAGGCGGTTCTTCTGTCGGTTTGTCAACTTTGACCTGCTGTTCACGAGTCTCATGTGGCTTATATGTGTTATGGTAAGTAACTTTCAGAGTCCATGCCTATGTAGCTGGAGGTCCAGGGTTTGAACTTTAGTAAGCCGTGGACCTGACAGCAGGATGTCTACTGTCAGGCGGTTCTTCTGTATGTTTGTCACCTTCTACCTGCTGTTCATGAGTCTCATGTGGTTTGTATGTGTTTTACAATAACACATACAAACCACATGAGACTCATGAACTACTGTCATAGTCACCTTTGTCCTGCTGTTTACGAGTTTCATGTGGCTTATATGTGTTATAGTAATAGACACCTTTCTTATACCGTGTTAGCCGTGTAGGTATAAACCCTCGCTACGCTCATACTTATGTTTTTGTTTCAGATGAAGGGCGAGACATTAGAACAGATACTAAATAGGGAAATAGTACAATATAACGTGAAAGTATCTCTTTTCGACATAGTCCTGGTGGCGATATGTCGGTTTTTCTTGTTGCTGTTGTTTTATGGTGTATTATATATACATAACTGGAGTGTTATAGCGGTACGTATAACCTTTTTTAAATGACATACAGTGTGGAACAATTTTGGGTTTTATATGGGTACTCCCTTAAAATGATGAGATTGGCCTTATTTGCTGAAATAAATCATTATTTTATTTACCTTAAGCCTAGAGCATGCACAATAGTGGTTAAAGTCTCTCGCAATGCTCACAAGCACTGTGTATATTGTTTTTTTTTTTCGTTTGTTTCAGCTCACAACGTCTGGAACGTGTGCCTTCTTAATAGCTAAAGTTTTTGTATTCGACGTAAGTACTGATTATACATGTTAATGTTGCCTTTTCCACCCTGTATAAGTCCCGTCACTGGGAAAGCACCTAGATAAATTACTTATAGAGGTACGACCGTAGGGCGGAAAGATTTTTGAGTGTTGAAACTGACTGCTGTTTCACGGTTGATGATTAATTATTATTTATCGGCCTCCTACGCTAGTCGGTAGTGACCCTACCTACGAAACACGAGGTCGCAGGGTCGAATCCTGGTCAGGGCATTTATTTGTGTTTATCACGAATATTTGTTCCTGAGTTATAGATGTTTTCTATGTATTTAAGTATTTATACGTCTATCTATTATATATCGCCTAGTACCTATATCATAAACCTTAAGGATGATTCACACTAGCACGGGACGGGACGGACCGGGACTGGAAAATCTGCCAATTTCTATAGAAAGAATCACGTGATAGTTCGGAACCCTCGGATGGCACGTGACGCTTTATATGGAAATTGACAGATTTTCCCGTCCCGTCCCGTTCTAGTGTGAGTCATCCTTTATTGAGCTTACGTTGGACTAGGTCGATTTGTGTAAGATTTTCCCACAATATTTATTATATAATATTGTGGATATCTTTGGGGATACATTTTTCTAGCAGTTTTGGTTACTTTAATGAAGCCTGTAATGATGATGATGATGATTTGTTTGTCCAAACTGTTTGTTTGACTCCTCCGCGAGCATCTCCTTACTGAGGAATATACGTATTTTATAGATATATGAATAGTATGTACAAGTTTATTAGATTATTATATGTAATATATGTAACTTTATGTGTAGCCTTATTATTAGGATTCATTGTGACAGTTAATTGTTCCCTGTGAATAATTATTTCCTGCACCAACTTAAATGTCTCTGTTGGGTCCTACAGTTAACTGGTAGAGAATTCCATTTGGCATTGGGCAGACTTAATGCCAAATGGCATTCTCTACCAGTCAACCGTAGGGGTGTAACCAGTCCTGAATGGCACGTTAACAGCTGATAAGGTCATTGACCTTGAGTGCGATTCAAGTGGAAAAATTTCGTAGTTCGGGACTTTGTTATATTCTGTATGTACAGTTTTCTACGTCTTGTGCTTTAAAGTTTAAATAAATAAATACAAATTTGTTCAACAGTGGCCAAATGCGGCGCAGCCAGTGTTCCAAGTGTTCCTCATTCTGGCCTCGTTCACGCTGTCCTGGGGCGAGGCCTGGTTCCTGGACTTCCGGGTGCTGCCCCAGGAGTTGCAGGCCAAGCAGATTATAGAAGCTATAGGTTAGTACTAACAGCAACACGCTTAACTCTTCACCCTTAAATGCATGAATTAACAGTATTGATCCTAAAACATCCTAAGTGACAACCAAATTCATTTCAAATTAAGAACTTACGACGATATGACAAAGTCTACATTCCAAGAGAACTACAAGACTACCGCATGCGTGGGTCTTGTGTTAGTATGAGATAATTGTCAAAGTGACGTTTGAAATATTCCCGCAGGACCCGGTAGTATGCGCTAGTTGTACGAAAGCGACTGCCATCTGACCTTCCAACCCAGAGGGTAAACTAGGCCATATTGGGATTAGTTCGGTTTCCTCACGATGTTTTCCTTCAAAGTCCTAAATTGTAGCATGTGTGCGAAATATCAATTACACATTCAAGTTGGAGCGAGAGCGTATGACGGGTTCACTAAAAAAGTGTTTATAAATTAATATACTCGTATGTAAGAATGTTCGGTTTTGGTGCACAGACTTGGCAGGTTCTTTATTGTGGACGTAATTCCTAATTCTGTTAAACCAATTGGTTTTATTTAAAAACGGAACGGGACGGGGTGGGACGATCTGTCAATTTCTATAGAACGAATCACGTAATAGCTCGGAGCCGTCGGAGGTCACGTGACGTTTTCTATAGAAACTGACAGGTCCCGGCCCGGTCAAGTCCCGACCTGTTCTAGTGTGAGTCATCCTTTATTGCAACTCAAGTAGAATCAGATGTGCGTCGCTTAAAAGTCCATTCCGCGGAAAGGTCCATTTGTAGTTTCGTGCCTAACGTCTTCAATAAACGGTATTGCGTTACACATTTTTCCTATATACACCAATCTTTATCTTTATACAGCAGGCCACCACAACCAAAACTCAGAGCGGACACCGCTCCTAGGCGGCAAGCCGCAAGGCGTGGCGTCCACAGTCGGCGAGTCCACTGCCCACTGGTTCTCCCCAGTGGACTCGCCCGCCGGCACGCCGCGGCCTGGCATACACCAGCTCATACTAACGCAGGAGCAAGTGAGTTAACAATGTATACCTCTCTCTCTTAACTACACTAGCCGCAGCGTCAACTATGGTTGAGTCGATTGTTGATTCTCCCCAGTGGACTCGCCCGCCGGCACGCCGCGGCCTGGCATACACCAGCTCATACTAACGCAGGAGCAAGTGAGTTAACAATGTATACCTCTCTCTCTTAACTACACTAGCCGCAGCGTCAACTATGGTTGAGTCGATTGTTGATTCTCCCCAGTGGACTCGCCCGCCGGCACGCCGCGACCTGGCATACACCAGCTCAAACTAACGCAGGAGCAAGTGAGTTAACAATGTATACCTCTCTCTCTTAACTACACTAGCCGCAGCGTCAACTATGGTTGAGTCGATTGTTGATTCTCCCCAGTGGACTCGCCCGCCGGCACGCCGCGACCTGGCATACACCAGCTCAAACTAACGCAGGAGCAAGTGAGTTAACAATGTATACCTCTCTCTCTTAACTACACTAGCCGCAGCGTCAACTATGGTTGAGTCGATTGTTGATTCTCCCCAGTGGACTCGCCCGCCGGCACGCCGCGGCCTGGCATACACCAGCTCATACTAACGCAGGAGCAAGTGAGTTAACAATGTATACCTCTCTCTCTTAACTACACTAGCCGCAGCGTCAACTATGGTTGAGTCGATTGTTGATTCTCCCCAGTGGACTCGCCCGCCGGCACGCCGCGGCCTGGCATACACCAGCTCATACTAACGCAGGAGCAAGTGAGTTAACAATGTATACCTCTCTCTCTTAACTACACTAGCCGCAGCGTCAACTATGGTTGAGTCGATTGTTGATTCTCCCCAGTGGACTCGCCCGCCGGCACGCCGCGGCCTGTCATACACCAGCTCATACTAACGCAGGAGCAAGTGAGTTAACAATGTATACCTCTCTCTCTTAACTACACTAGCCGCAGCGTCAACTATGGTTGAGTCGATTGTTGATTCTCCCCAGTGGACTCGCCCGCCGGCACGCCGCGGCCTGGCATACACCAGCTCAAACTAACGCAGGAGCAAGTGAGTTAACAATGTATACCTCTCTCTCTTAACTACACTAGCCGCAGCGTCAACTATGGTTGAGTCGATTGTTGATTCTCCCCAGTGGACTCGCCCGCCGGCACGCCGCGACCTGGCATACACCAGCTCAAACTAACGCAGGAGCAAGTGAGTTAACAATGTATACCTCTCTCTCTTAACTACACTAGCCGCAGCGTCAACTATGG
The DNA here is from genome assembly GCA_949128165.1 of Lathronympha strigana. Lineage (NCBI taxonomy): Eukaryota > Metazoa > Arthropoda > Insecta > Lepidoptera > Tortricidae > Lathronympha > Lathronympha strigana. The sequence goes on along the minus strand of OX421926.1, from coordinate 4,938,375 downwards.
TTGAGTCGATTGTTGATTCTCCCCAGTGGACTCGCCCGCCGGCACGCCGCGACCTGGCATACACCAGCTCATACTAACGCAGGAGCAAGTGAGTTAACAATGTATACCTCTCTCTCTTAACTACACTAGCCGCAGCGTCAACTATGGTTGAGTCGATTGTTGATTCTCCCCAGTGGACTCGCCCGCCGGCACGCCGCGGCCTGGCATACACCAGCTCATACTAACGCAGGAGCAAGTGAGTTAACAATGTATACCTCTCTCTCTTAACTACACTAGCCGCAGCGTCAACTATGGTTGAGTCGATTGTTGATTCTCCCCAGTGGACTCGCCCGCCGGCACGCCGCGGCCTGGCATACACCAGCTCATACTAACGCAGGAGCAAGTGAGTTAACAATGTATACCTCTCTCTCTTAACTACACTAGCCGCAGCGTCAACTATGGTTGAGTCGATTGTTGATTCTCCCCAGTGGACTCGCCCGCCGGCACGCCGCGACCTGGCATACACCAGCTCAAACTAACGCAGGAGCAAGTGAGTTAACAATGTATACCTCTCTCTCTTAACTACACTAGCCGCAGCGTCAACTATGGTTGAGTCGATTGTTGATTCTCCCCAGTGGACTCGCCCGCCGGCACGCCGCGACCTGGCATACACCAGCTCAAACTAACGCAGGAGCAAGTGAGTTAACAATGTATACCTCTCTCTCTTAACTACACTAGCCGCAGCGTCAACTATGGTTGAGTCGATTGTTGATTCTCCCCAGTGGACTCGCCCGCCGGCACGCCGCGGCCTGGCATACACCAGCTCATACTAACGCAGGAGCAAGTGAGTTAACAATGTATACCTCTCTCTCTTAACTACACTAGCCGCAGCGTCAACTATGGTTGAGTCGATTGTTGATTCTCCCCAGTGGACTCGCCCGCCGGCACGCCGCGGCCTGGCATACACCAGCTCATACTAACGCAGGAGCAAGTGAGTTAACAATGTATACCTCTCTCTCTTAACTACACTAGCCGCAGCGTCAACTATGGTTGAGTCGATTGTTGATTCTCCCCAGTGGACTCGCCCGCCGGCACGCCGCGGCCTGTCATACACCAGCTCATACTAACGCAGGAGCAAGTGAGTTAACAATGTATACCTCTCTCTCTTAACTACACTAGCCGCAGCGTCAACTATGGTTGAGTCGATTGTTGATTCTCCCCAGTGGACTCGCCCGCCGGCACGCCGCGGCCTGGCATACACCAGCTCAAACTAACGCAGGAGCAAGTGAGTTAACAATGTATACCTCTCTCTCTTAACTACACTAGCCGCAGCGTCAACTATGGTTGAGTCGATTGTTGATTCTCCCCAGTGGACTCGCCCGCCGGCACGCCGCGACCTGGCATACACCAGCTCAAACTAACGCAGGAGCAAGTGAGTTAACAATGTATACCTCTCTCTCTTAACTACACTAGCCGCAGCGTCAACTATGGTTGAGTCGATTGTTGATTCTCCCCAGTGGACTCGCCCGCCGGCACGCCGCGACCTGGCATACACCAGCTCATACTAACGCAGGAGCAAGTGAGTTAACAATGTATACCTCTCTCTCTTAACTACACTAGCCGCAGCGTCAACTATGGTTGAGTCGATTGTTGATTCTCCCCAGTGGACTCGCCCGCCGGCACGCCGCGGCCTGGCATACACCAGCTCATACTAACGCAGGAGCAAGTGAGTTAACAATGTATACCTCTCTCTCTTAACTACACTAGCCGCAGCGTCAACTATGGTTGAGTCGATTGTTGATTCTCCCCAGTGGACTCGCCGATTTTATAACGAAAAGTGCATGCAAACGGATTAAGCCTAACGAATTGACGGACGGAACTGACTAGCGGATTGTTCTGTACACAATTTCTTAATGGGGGACAACGCAAAATATAAATTTCCTAGTAAGAGTATTGTAGTAACAGTAGTAACTCAAGCAGGGTTAGCATGGTTGCCATTTTATCGCTTATCACGCTATGCGTCACTTTCGCACATACATACTTGTTAGAACGTGACAGCAACGTCGGTAAACGATAAAAACCCGACCATCATAGACTAGAAGGAGAACTGGAGACCTATTCGAACGCGTTAAGTGACATTTCGATGCGAACTTCCGTGGAAATGATCAATATGACATGCTAATATCGTAGGGAATATGAAGTGGACAATTGGACATGTTAAATGTCAGTTTAGCGCGTTCGAATAGGTCTCCTGTCCCTTCAATCCTTAGGAATGAAAAGTGGGCGAGACTAAAATTCGTGACTCGCGTCTCGGTAGCTGTTTGAACGATGGACATGTTTCCCAGAATCCCGGAGCCGGGAGATTTCCACTCATTCTTTGTTAGGCACATAAAATGTTGGTGTCGTCCGCAAATGTTTCTGATTAATACATGAATACATTATTCCTGTTCTCATTAATGAACCAATGAAGCTTCGGTAACTCATAAAGGGATCTTGATTAGTCAATTGAGGCCACGTGCACCGATGATGTCCGAGATCATCCTTGATGGGCTTAAAACTGTTACATAAAGAGTCCGGTGTATGTTCAAATACGCGTGAGACACGACTTTGCACAATAACGCGCGAAAATACAAGATTTACGCGTTATCTTCATAGATAGGCATACCAAAGGATCACATAGTTGTGATCTACTCAGCTACCCAATGTCTTGGTATCCACTACTTACACGTTCTTCTGACCTCTCAGTCTCTCATCCTTTTAAATTTTGTCAGAGCGCGGAGCGACATGACCTCTCTCTGCGAGATCCCGAGAGCATATGAAATCAATGTCATAACGTCGCATATTTTTTAGCTATATTCAGAGCGATTTGAAGTGCTTTTTAAGAAAAAAACATTAGAGATAGGTATACACTATTTATACTTGTTCGATAGAGTATGACCTAAACTTTATAACTGCATATTAATTTATGTAAAAAAAGTTACTGTTTAGCCAGAAACCTTGGCTAATGTTCCTGTATTTCTACCAAAACTCACCAAATTTTATTTTACTCAATAATTTTGTGTAAAAACTTTCAAAGCTGGTGTATTTTTCAAAAACTGACAACAATTTTGAAAAAGTTTTTCATTTATTCGATTTAAATTTAAATGATCTTTCAATTTTTTATAGAAAACATGTAAAATGTTTTTGTAACTATGAAAACTCATGGCAAAAAGTTCAGCTGAATCGGCCAAATTTATATACCGGCCTCTTAACAACTATCAAAGAAATCTTGTAATAAGTTTTTTTTAATGTAAGTATAAGTATAGTAAACTGACCGGAATTGACTCTTGTCACACCTGATGGAAAGTGAAGACATAGTCTAAGATGGAGCTCATCGGTTTAATCACTCGTGATTTAAAAAAACCGGCCAAGAGCGAATGTATTAACTACCACGGCCGCCATTTCTATTCCATCGTGGTTTTTCAACATCCTAATTAACATGTTTAACTGCTGTATAAAGCAAATTTGGTACCCCGAAATTATACCATTTTCGATTTATTTGCCTGCTGGCCAAAGGACTAAGAGAGGTCAAAGACCAAAATCCTATCTCTCATTATCATATATCTCCTATCAGACATTACAGGTACAACTTACCACGTATTACATGTTTAATGCGATTTAATGATAAAATATACTAAACTGTGTCTAACGCAATTTAATGATTATAAGTTATAAGGAATGTACTTTTAAAGAATAGGTTTTTAATTAATTATTATTATACAGAATGGGTTGAAAATGTTTAAAAAACTTGACTAACTTACAGTGATAGTAGAGTAGGGAGCAGAGATGGGCGAAATTATTCGAATGATGAATAAGAACCAAATTAACCGCCAATTACCTACGAATAAAATAATCGGATGATCATTTATATTCGAAATTCATTTTCAAATTATTTATTAGCGGAAATAAATAATTACTTATTTCTGCGACTTATTTTGTTTTATGTTTCCAATTATAGGTTAGCACATTCGCGAAAAAGTTATTCGAAAATATATCATCCGCGAATTTAAAAAATGCGAATAATTGTTTATTCGCTCATTCATTTTATTTCAACAATGCAAATTTATGGTAATTGAGTGCCATAATGTGGCATCCAACGCCGCTCTTTTATTATTTTTTGAATATTTTCGTTTAATCAATAACAAAATATGGTGTAATAGATTTCACCACTTTAAAACATTATTATGAATTTTATAATAATAGAACTTTAATCGTAATTAAACCAGAATATTAAGATATATTTGACTATCTAAAGCGGATTTGCTTATTGCAAAAGCAGTATTCGACATTATTTTTAACAATGAATCGTGACATGACCGTCTTTGTAAAAATATCATTCTTCTCCTCGACAGACTGTCGCTTGTTTTGCTATCAGTAAGTAGTGAAATTTAAATGCATATTAAGTTGACTATGAATCATATATTATGACGATAAATAGTCACTTTTTAGGGCTCCGTAGCCAAAAGGGCAAAAACGGAACCCTTATAATAGCTTTCTCCAATCCGTCCGTCCGTATATCACAGCGGCTATACTCAGTAACTATAAAGCATATGGTAATGATATTTCAGCTAGAGGTGTATTTTGTGTGCTACTTATAGTTGTGTGCTAATTTTTATATATTCATTCATATAAAGAAGTATGTAGTTTTTGTTTTTATTAGGCGTCTATTGAATTGTATATTTATGTTTCTGTCCAATAAACTCATTTGTTAACTTAAAAAAAGTACATACTTCTCTCGCAACCATCTATAAGCAACAGTATCCGTTTACCTATTGTAATGGACGCTTATTTGATACTGTCGTAAAATACAACATTCCTTTACTAATACGTTTCCAGGTGTATAGTATATCAAATAATTAATACTTACTGACTAGTGATTATTTCCTAATGTTAATCTAGTTAAGTGAAATGTATAATTTCTTTGAGAACAAATAGCCGCGTTTTACCTACCAATAAAACGCATATTAATTTACTTACCTTATTCGAAGCTTATTAATTGAGAGAGGCACGTCGTTTCCCGCCATGATATTGCTATCTCTTTCTAACATATAGCCATATTTCTCTCTTTTCCCCCACCATTGGTGGCCCACCACCGGGCAGTGGGGATGAGTTTCAACTTGGACGAAATCCCAGGTTGGTTGGTCATTGGCTCGAAATTAATGTCACCAGGCAGAGTTTACTCATAAGCTTCGAATAAGGTAAGTAAATTAATATGCGTTTTATTGGTAGGTAAAACGCGGCTATTAATTTGACTTGACCGTGATTCGAAGCTTATTAATTGAGACGTGTTTGTTATCGCCTGGTGGTGGTGGAAAAGGAGATGCCAATGTGACCTCATAACAAAGTGATGATTATTTGATAGTTAAAATGTGTAAGTTTATAATGAGTTCTGAAATGTGCTGATAATCATAGGTATTATGTTTTAAAACAGAAATGAAAGCTTTTAATCAACTATAGCTTTTTAATTAATCAAGAAAAGTTTGTCTTACTAATCTTACATAATAGGTTCAAACAAGTGTGATACAGATTCAATTGTGGAGGATACAGGCATTACCTCACGCCTATAATAACGGCAGAAAGTATTTTCTGAGCGCCAGTTACCACGCGCTAAAATGTCGTCAACGGGAAAATTTTCTACCCAATTTTTTGACGCCACAGCGGGGCGGACGCTGCCTGGGGTTGCCGTAATGCCTGCTTCCTTCAACAAGCTTTTGATCCATCCCGAAATGATTGTTCGGGAGGCACATCTAACCTCACCTCTTAAAGTTACAAATAAATCATTTGAGTTTGCTAACTCACGCCTGCCTTTTAATAAGGATACAGTGTGCTTTACCCAAAATACGGGATTCAAGTTTTGGCAATCGGGATTTTGCAACAATCTCCACCCAGACTGCCGATAATCAGCGCAGTCTGTCTTAGAGCCAAATGTCGGCCAAAAAACAATAGCATCATTAGATTGCATATAATGCTGATCATCAATTTTTAACAATGTTAAGTCATGAATTCGCCTGCCAGAGCAGAGGAGTAGTAATATTGCAGTGTGCCTACATGATTCAAAAGGACTTTCTAAGTTTAAATTGCACTTTCTCAAATAATCAACAAGAATTTCTGTATTCCAAATAGGAGGTTTCTGACAAACGGGCTTCTGCAGGGCAATTGATTTGAGTACTTGTTTAACAAGAATGTGTGAACTTAAAATGCCGGAACCTTCTGCATTGCATAGTGTTGACACAACGGACTTATAAAGTAATATGGTTCTATACGAGAGTTTATGAATTAGATGGAGGTCGGATAGATACTTTGCTAAATCCGAACCTGATGGTTTTGTATATTCCACCTTGTGATTAGTAGCCCAGAGAACCCACTTCTTCCACGCTATGTCATAAGTTTTCCTAGTAGAAGTACGCCAGGATTGTTCCAGCAACTTAATCTGATCCGAATTCCAATCAGTCAAGCTCTCTGACCACCCCCACACTTCCATACTTCTAGCACCATTTCCTGAACTTTCGGTGGAGGCAAGCCTGTCGTGACATCGATCAGGAACCTCTCCAGAGTCCGAAGAGTGAAGGGGGCTGCTAGGGCGCGTGTCCTGAGATCTGCTCGCCAAAAGACACGATTCCATCGTGGCACCACTAGCAGGTACACGCCTGTTGCCTGATTGAGATGAGCCAGCACTTTCGGCACCAAGTAAGGCGGTGGAAACACCCAGGCTAGATTGTAGTTCCATGTTCGTGAGAATGCGTCGTGAAATAAAGCTCTCTGGTCGTTTTGGTCCAGCGAGGCGTAGTTGATCACTACATGTGCTTTGTGAGACGCAAACAGATCGATCTGGGGAACGCCCCATTTCGCAAATACCTTTTCTGTGGCCCCCGGGAGGAGATGCCACTCCGGTGGCAAGCGCAGGCGAGATAGGTGATCTGCATGGGTGTTGTATTTTCCTGGTATGTGAAATAAGTTTAGATGAATGTGGTAATTTTCCAAAATGTAAAAAATCTGATACGTTAACTCCAAGAGCGGGTTTGATTTTGTCCCGCCCTGATTGCGTAAGTAAGCCAATACCGTTTTGTTGTCGCATTGAACAAGCACTGTTGAGTTGTTCAGGTACAGACAGTGATCTTCTAATACCCTCTGGATGGCAAGCATCTCTTTCTGGTTGCAATGCAACTTTTGCTCCGATCCTGTCCAAAATCCAGTCAGAGCTTGATCGTCTAATTGGGCTCCCCAAGCCAGGTCTGACGCATCTGTTGTTAGGAAGTGCGTCGGCGGAGGCACGTGGATTGGAGAAGGTGTACGACAATGGTTCAACCACCACACCAAGTCCTTCCTCACCCTTAATGGAATGGCATACGTCTGGCTCTTGCTCGAAAAGCGAGGGACTGAGTTGAGAAGGTGTAGCAAGGCACGGTAGTTTAATCTGCCCCTTGGGACTGTAAAACTTGCAAAGTTCAACAGCCCTACCAACCGTTCTAAATCTTTCCGGCTCGTTCTTGCTGCAGAAAGCATCTGATATATCCTGCCTGTCAATAAAGGAATCTTTTCCTCCGGAAGCCGTTTTTGATTTTGCCAGGGATCCCACCAGACACCTAAATATACCAGTGCCTTCTGGGGAGTCAATCGGGATTTCTCGTAATTGACCAACCACCCCAAGGTTTCTAGGTTCTTCACAACTGTCTCCACCTGCCTGGCAAGCGTGTTTCTGTCTTGGTGCGCAATTAGGAAATCGTCTAGATATACTATTACTCGTATATTCATGTTTCTTAGGACCTGCGCAACCCAATTGGTGAAGGTTGCGAAGATCTTCGGCGCCGAACTGAGCCCGAACGGTAAGCATGTCATCTGTAGGATTTCTTGGCTGTAGATAAGGCGCAGGAATCGCCTGTGTGATTGGCTTATCGGTAGATGAAAGTACGCTTGGGACAAATCTATTTTGCATAGCCAGTCTTTTGGTTGGATGAAATCCGGCACGCGGTGCACGTTTATCAATCCAAAATTTTCGGTCATTACATACCGGTTCAAAGCCTTGAGATTGAAAATAGGTCGGGACGAGCCGTCGCTTTTTGGCACTATAAACATGGTCGACAGAAAACTGGGAGACGGATCCACTACTTCTAGCACACCCTGACTTTTCATTTGATTGATAATTTGCGTCATCTCCTCTGATTGTGGGCATTCCAGATTGCTGCGGCAACGATTTGGGTAAACTAGAGGTGGCTTTTGTGTGAAGGGTATGCGATACCCTCTTAATATCCTCAGTAAGTGATCCGGTGCGTTCATGTTCTCCCATACGCTGTAAAATTGTGCCAGGCGGCCTGCCTTGAACCTCATGTCAATATTTACCTCGTTTATTGTATTTATGCCCCGTGGGGGAACTTCCTCGTTTTCTCGCATTTCCATGCTGATGATGGGGTCTTTGCTGGTATTGCTTAGACTGGCGCCCCCGAAAGGAACCACTGGGCCCAGTCTTAAATGCGTTGTTATATCCTTGCGAAGGATAATTATGCTTATAGCTTCCCCGCTGGGGATGAGTAGGCTGCGCGGCAGCATTTTCCTGGCAAGCATGAGCATTACACGTAAAAGTATTGCTTGCATGCGCGTGATTGCAAAAGCCCTGCGAGGGCACTTTGTGAAGCGTGGTTCCCTGCGAGGGAGCGCCTGTGGCGGCCTTAAACTCATCCGCTTGCGAAACGGTGGTCTTTTTCAGGGGCCAGAAACACTTACGCACGCCACCATGATGCTCAATCTTGGCTGTAAATGCTTCAGTATTAAAAAGCGCGGAACTAGATGGTGGTATCTTGCGTATAGCCGCCTTAAGCAGTGGTTCTTTGATATGCTTCGTGATTCCATTCCGTCTCATGTTTATCACCTCGGCTCTGTGTCCGCAAACCAGTTGTAACATGTCCTCGGAGACTTTGAAAAGGTCCCCACCGAGAAGGACGCTACTCACCTTGTCACAAAAATTTTCATACGAAAATTCTCCACCTGACCTAGTATAATCAAGTATTTCGGCCACTGCAGCGTGCAGAGCTTCTTGCTGTTTTATCAAGCAAAACGTAAGGGCGCCATACGCTCTGTCCGAATGAACCAAATGAGGGTATGAGTCATACTGCTTAACTTCCTCATTTACCTCTAAATCGGTGTAGCCCGGAGACCTACTATACATTTTCTGAGTCTCGGAATACCGAATATCATTCCAGCCCTTACTATCGAGACGTTGTACCTCACATAAGAGTTTTATTTGCTGTTCCGTAGCCTCGGGTATTGTCGGTTCCTTTAATTTGGTTTCAAGGCCCAAAACAAAAGGTTTCGATGGGCCTGGCTGAGGTTCGACTTCAGCATAAAGATCTCGACTGACAGTGTCCGAAACTACGGAATATGCGTCACAATCATTGTTACGACTGTAATGGCAATCAGGATTAATAAGTGCTCGCAGCTCGTTTATCTGTTTAGTTAATAAATGGAGTTTACGAGAGGATTTCTTTCTGCCCCCCCTTTTTTTGCTGCGAGCATGGTACTTCGAATCTGACCTCGAACAATCTGAGGAACTGGACGAGTCACTGCTACTTGATTCACTGCATTCATGTTTACGTTTTGCTTTTGGTATATCCGATTTGTCTTCAGGTTTTCCGTCTACATCCTCCATAATTCTACAAATCAAATTTACAATAAGTATCGAACGGCAAAAACCGTTTAAATAACTTCAATTCTTCCAATAAAGTATAGAGGGTAGATTCGAAAAACTTTCGTCACAAAAATCTAAAAATAACTAGATGCTCGAAGATTACTTACGTGAATATGTCGTCACAAATAACGTGCGAATATTACAGTATTTGATCACCTATTTTTCAAACGTTTTATCGTAAAATATACTTGCTTGGTACAACCAATTATTTTAAAGGTAATCTTTAAATCAAAGTCGTACTTCTTATTAGCACGACCTTCCGCGGCGGGAAACGAGACGCCAATGACCAACCAACCTGGGATTTCGTCCAAGTTGAAACTCATCCCCACTGCCCGGTGGTGGGCCACCAATGGTGGGGGAAAAGAGAGAAATATGGCTATATGTTAGAAAGAGATAGCAATATCATGGCGGGAAACGACGTGCCTCTCTCAATTAATAAGCTTCGAATCACGGTTGTAGGACACACTGTGTTTATGTTTTGCTGACCGTGTATTCGGTCATACTAGGTGCAAGCCGCGAGGCGCGGGCCTCGCCAGTTGTTCCCCGCCTTTCGACCGGCACGATCCACTCTCATTTATACTTTTGTAATCTTGTAACCTTTGACCTTTTGCGTTTTGTGCAAGTATTAAATTAAACTCGTCTTAACTGTTATGGTGATTTTACCTTCTGACCAATAAACATTGATAGTAGGAAACACCTACAAGTGGTGACCCCGACAAAGAACAATAGTGTTTATAGACATTCAGTGCGAAAGTAAAAATCGGCAGACATTTTTTTACCTACGGACAATATTTTTTTTTTCTGTTTATTGGGGGCAATTCATAGTGCGGGAAGTGAATCGGGACAGGTAAATTAAGACATATTAAAATGCCAGAAACTGAAGGCGGCGCGCCCGGGGCCGAGGCGCACGCACAGAATCCGCGCCTATCTCCAGCGGACGCGTCGGCTGCAGCAAGTGAGGAGAGGATCAACAGGCAGTTGGACCTGGCAGCGGTCACAGTGGCATCGAGGTTGCCAGAGTTTTGGGCGGACCAGCCCAGGCATTGGTTCCTTCAAGTGGAAGCCATTCTTAATCCACAACATCTCAAGGATCAGGCGAGGTATGACCTTGTGCTTGGAAAGTTAACGAAGAGTGCGATAGGGCAGATCACGGACCTCCTGCTTAATCCGCCAACGACGGGGAAGTATGTTGCCCTTAAAGAAGAACTTTTGGAGATATATGAGGACTCTGCGAAGGCTCAGCTGCAGAAGCTCCTCAGCGACATGGACCTGGGCGAGCAAAAACCGTCACACCTGTTAAGGAAGATGAGGGATTTAGCGAGAGGCAATGTTCCGGACCAGACGCTGTGCATTCTGTGGCAGAATCATTTACCGCAAGCGGCTAGAGCAGCGGTTGCAGTAGCCGACACACAGAATTTAGACAGCCTGGCTGCAATCGCGGACAAGGTGTTGGAGGCGGTGAGACCGACTTCCCACGTGGCTGAGGTGAAGACGTCGATTTCACGGGGTGGAGAAACGCCCGTTTCGGACATGGCAGCGGTGTTGGCTGCCTTAGAGAAACTCGACGGTAGGCTGTGCAGTTTGGAAGGACAGTCGAACCAGGCACGTCGGTGCCGGTGCAGGCAGAGAGGAAGATCCATATCGAGAGGCGGCACGCGGCAACGTTCGGCATCACGAGGAAGGAGTGGCAACAGGAGAACGCCGGATAGTCCAGACTGGCTCTGTCAATTCCACTACCGGTATAGAGAGAAAGCGCAGCGTTGCGTACCACCGTGTTCCTGGAGGACCGAGGCTTCGGGAAACTAGCTGGGGTACAAGAGACGGCGGAAACTTGTACGGCTCCACCATCGCACCGCCTTTGTATTACGGACTCTATCAGTGGATTGCGTTTCCTGATAGACACGGGCGCGGACATCAGTGTAATACCGGTCAGGAATAGGTTAGTGGAAAGTGAAAGTGTGTGCAAACTTTATGCTGCAAATGGCACGGAAATTAGGACTTATGGAATAAAGACTCTAGAATTGAACCTCCGGTTGAGAAGAGCGTATAGGTGGACTTTTGTTATTGCTGATGTCAAGCAACCAATTATAGGCGCAGACTTTTTAGTAAATTACGGTCTTCTTGTCGATTTAAGAGCTAAGAGATTAATTGACAGTTTAACGCTACTGAGCGTTAGTGGATCAATAGAGCATTGTGAAAATCCATCAATTAGGGTTATGGATGAAAAACATCCTTTCTTTGAATTGTTAAGTAAATATCCAGACATTACAAAGCCCGTCAATTTCAGGGAGCCACCTAGTCACAGTGTCAGGCACCACATAGAGACCAGAGGCCCACCGATTTTTGCGAGGGCCCGGCCGCTTCCTCCAGACCGCTACAAAAAGGTAAGGGAAGAATTTAGAATTATGCAGGAGTTGGGTATCTGCAGGCCTTCAAAGAGTCCCTGGGCAAGCCCGTTACATGTCGTTCCGAAAAAAAACGGCGAGCTTCGCCCATGCGGAGACTACAGGCGATTAAACGAGGTCACAAAGCCCGACAGATATCCCATTCCGCGCATACAGGATTTTACATATATTTTGACAGGAAAGAAGGTATTTTCGACGCTAGATATTAACAGGGCATACCATTTCATTCCTGTGGCGGATGAAGACATAGAGAAAACCGCCATAATCACACCGTTCGGTTTGTGGGAATTCCCAAAAATGTCGTTTGGTTTAAAAAATGCAGCGCAGACGTTCCAGAGATTCATGGACACCACAGTTTTCCAAAATTTTGATTTTATTTTTGTGTACATTGACGATATTCTAATAGCTAGCGAGACGGAGCAACAACATGAGCGACACCTTCAAGCTGTGTTCGAGAGGTTGAACCAGTTTGGAATCACCATTAACGTCTCAAAATGCTGTTTTGGTAAGTCGAAGCTGGATTTCCTAGGTTTCGAGGTGTCCACAGATGGCATACGGCCATTGCCAGAGAAAGTTCAAGCAATCGCAGACTACCCGAAACCCGAGACAGTTCAGGATTTACGCCGTTTTCTAGGTATGGTCAACTTTTATCGTGCTCACTTACCAAACGCAGCGTCATACCAGGCGGAACTCAACAAGTACCTGCATAACAGCAAAAAACGGGACAAAACGAAGATCGAATGGACTACAGAGTCGACTGAGGCGTTTGAGAAATGTAAGCAAAGCTTAAGAAACGCGGCTACATTGTCTCACCCTCACGTTGATGCTCCCATGGCGTTGATGTCAGACGCATCAGACCACGCAGTTGGTGCAGTTCTTCAGGTAAAAGTTGGAGATTTTTGGAAACCCTTAGGTTATTTCTCGAAAAAACTGACAAGCGCGCAACAAAAGTACAGCACGTACGACAGAGAGCTGTTAGGAATTTTTCTTGGAATTCGTTACTTTAGGAAAATGTTTGAGGGGCAACCTTTAATCATTTTCACAGATCACAAACCTCTCATTTATGCGTTCAAAAACGGAGATAACAACAAAGAAACGCCTCGCAGGACAAGGCAATTGTTATTCATAAGTGAATTTACAACGGACATTCGTTATGTGGCAGGTAAGGATAACATCCCGGCAGATTGTTTATCTCGGTTAGAAACGATTTCCTGTCCCACACTTCTAGATTACGACGCAATTGCCGACGCGCAGGAACGTGACGAGTATGTTTCCAGCGAACTAGCGAGCATAAACAACGGATCGCGTTTCAAAAAGGTACATTTACCCATGAGCGATAAGGCAATCTATTGTGAAATAACAAATAGTAATATTAGACCTTATTTGCCCATTGCTTTTAGGAAAATAGCTTTTGACTCCGTGCATGGTTTAAGTCACCCAGGTATTAGAACGACCAGAAAAATGCTGGCCAACAGATTTTTTTGGCCAGGGATGAATCGAGATGCAGGATTATGGGCGAAATGCTGCCTACAATGTCAACGAGCAAAGGTGACTAGACACACGATGGCAGAGTTCAATGAGTATCCGAATGTCAACAGATTCGAGCATGTCAACGTGGATATAATAGGACCTTTACCAACCACGGTGGAAGGATACAGGTACTGTGTTACAGTCGTAGATAGAAGAACACGTTGGCCAGAGGCTTTTCCGGTCAAAGAGATAACCGCAGAGAGCGTGGCCAAAGTCATCTACGACGGGTGGATAAGCAGGTACGGTTGTCCAGTGAAGTTGACCAGCGACCAAGGCAGACAGTTCGAGAGCAGTCTGTTTGGTAATTTGCTGAAGATTTTAGGAATTCAGAAGTCAAGGTCCTCACCTTACCACCCCCAGAGTAACGGCATGGTGGAAAAATTTAACAAATCCTTGAAAGCTTCGTTAAAAGCTAGTTTAGAAGGTAAGTCGTGGATCGATCAGTTATCATCGGTTTTGTTAGGTCTCCGTGCAGCACTGAGAAGCGACAATGGCGTCAGTGCTGCCGAGATGACATTTGGAAGGAATCTACGTTTACCAGGAGATTTTTACGATTCTAAGGAGCCAGAGACGGGTAACGACGATAGTCTCGTTGAGCGAGTTCGTCAAGCTATAGGTAAGTTAAAACCCGTTTTAAAGTCCCACAGTAATAATAAATCTTTTTTTGTACATCCAGATTTAAAGACATGTACCCAAGTTTTTGTCCGAGATGATACAGTTCGGCGTCCATTAAAATCTCCATATGATGGTCCATATAAAGTTGTTAAACGTTACGAAAAAGTTTTTAAAGTCAAACTTCCGGATCGGTTAGTTAACATTTCTATTGATCGACTAAAGCCAGCGTATTTGTTAAATGACTCAAGCGATTTAGGGTCGGATCAACCGACTACAAACAACACAGATAGACAGACTAACGTGATACCTGAGGCTACGGATTTACAGCCTAACCTTAGAACAACTAAGAGTGGACGAATCGTCCGCAGACCTATTCGTTTTGATGTGGAATATCAGTAGGTCAGGTTATACTGGTTGTGCAGCTACAACCAGCCAAAGTGTGAGTAATTGGAGATGTATTATAATAATTACAACACATGTTATTGTATGAGGTTGAATTAATTATTAGTTTTACTTATGTTTGATATTGTTTTTAGCAATTTTATTGCGAAAAAGCAATTAAGTAATTTTGTAAACTTTCGTGTTAGTTAAGGAAACTGCAGTTATGATTTTTCATAAAGTTTTTATTATGTTCGTAAATTTAAAATTCCAATCCTAAAAGAAATATTTGTATGTAACTTAGAATCATTTCATTAATAATTAAAAGTTATAAATAGAACAGTGTAACATTCCACAGGTATGAATTCTTGGTATCGCCGCTCGTTCGACGCAGAGCGCAGAGTAAACATATAGTGTTACAGAGTGTAGTGTAAAGCCGTATGCGCACCGATAGCGATGCGACGCCAACACATTCATACAGGTTGAATATTTTTTTGGGGTCAATATTGTAAAATTTTTGGTAATCCAAAAATTGGGGGGGCTATTGTAGGACACACTGTGTTTATGTTTTGCTGACCGTGTATTCGGTCATACTAGGTGCAAGCCGCGAGGCGCGGGCCTCGCCAGTTGTTCCCCGCCTTTCGACCGGCACGATCCACTCTCATTTATACTTTTGTAATCTTGTAACCTTTGACCTTTTGCGTTTTGTGCAAGTATTAAATTAAACTCGTCTTAACTGTTATGGTGATTTTACCTTCTGACCAATAAACATTGATAGTAGGAAACACCTACACGGTCAAGTCAAATTAATAAAGTTCTATAAACCGATTTCCCATAGTGTTTTGACGAACACGCCCAAATTCATCTTTCAATCTCAATTGGGTTAAGTACTCGCCGGCCTTAAGTAACTTAAAAAAACAATATAAATACAAACAGTTCCGACAAAATGCGTAGAAATACATTATACACTACATATGCATCGAACTAGAAATAAATAGACTGAACAATGTGATCCACTTTTTCGATCTTAAAAACAAAATTTCTCCTTAGTCAGTCAAATATACGCATTAGTCAGTCAATTATACGCACTTTACTCATTTAAATTAGACAATAGTAACTGAAGTATATACTCGTACAAGCTGTAATCGTTAAGAGTAGCTAGGCGATTATACCGTAAATATAACAGATATCACAAAACGACAAATTGATATCAGAAGGGTGTGACTCAAGAAGTGTAAATGATCCCATACATTTAGTACGACGACGTACAGCCTCAAAAAGTCGTAAAAGCCGTTCGTCGTAGCCGCGAAGATAAGAGACAATAGATCACTGCGTGCATGTACTTAAATGATAATTGATTGATATGGATTAGTAGATACAATACACAGATACAATATTATATATATCGTCGCCTAGTACCCACAACACAAGCCTTATTGAGCTTACCGTGGGACTAGGTCGATTTGTGTAAGATTGCCCCATAATATTTATTTATTTATTTACAATAATACTATTCATGAATCATTTAATAATAGCGAAATTACTACGTATAAAAAGCTAGTCTAACGAATGGATGGGAGGGTTTGAAGTTAATATTTGGGATATTTCCGCTTTTATTTAAAAAACGATATCAATGTAATTTTACTTATTGGTTATCGCACTTTGGATATCAGTTTGAAGTTTCCTGATATATGTTATATTTACGGAATAATCACTTAACAAGTACATCCTGTATACTACTTAAAACCATAGTAGAGTTTTAAGTTTACTTGTTGTGAATGGTTAACATTACGCCATCAGTATTTTGGGTATTAAAGGAAAATAGAGAAAAGTATTAAATCACTCGCTTTAGAAAAGTTTATTAGCGATAATTACTTTTCTTTTATTTAATTTTTTTCGTACAATTCTTCCAAGTAGGTACATATCATACATATGTACCCTAGGTATGTATGTCACTAGCTTACAAAAACAGCGTTGAATCGCGGCCGTTTTATCTAATTGACCGAGTTTAAATAAATGCTTACAATCCATAGTCCATACTCAGTATGACTCCAGTCTCTGAACTGGAACGACGCGTTAAAACAATTGCAAAAGTAACCTGTCTTTGTACAATCAATGAAGTTGATGTATGTACCATTTCGCACTTTGTCACAAAAATATAAATAATAATATTATCTGATGATATTGTCACATGGTACGAAATGGTTAATACAACTTGCTTCACCGAGTGTATTTATGAAGTAATCGGATATTGATACGTAGTTTTTATCGTTAAGATTATCTTTTTACTCGTATCTTGCATTAGTTGCACGTAAAGATAAATGTTTGCAAGTCTAAATGTGTAGTAGTATTTGTAAGTGTGCCGGCGTTATTTGCTCAAGGTGTTGTAAATATAACCTAAAAATTGTGAAGCTATTTCTTGTAATAATATAACCTGTAAATTTTGGAACGCGGTGTCTTGTGATTTGACTAAATAGTTTGTTGTAAAAAGACTTTTATTTTAACAGTACTAACGCAAAGAAATAATATACTTAAGAAGCACTATTGAAAACATATATGTATATACTTAACACTTTAAATATTCGCGTCTTCTGATTTTAAACTTTCGTCTTCTTCGTAGAACGGGTCTATCGCGAATACAGTTACTTAACCTTAATATACCGACCTTTCGAGTCGAAACTTTTGACACAGTTTCATGTTAGCTTGACTGATTATTGAAAACGTTTGACCGTCGATAACTCTATTAGGTACTTAGGTACCTACTATTAATTTATTTTTTTGCTATAGTTTTCATTTGCAAAACCTATAATAATTAAATAATAACAACAGTGTCGCCAAGCTTCAACTAGAAAAAGTTCATTGGCATTAGAACGGAACTCCTGAGTCCATTGATAATAAAAAGTTATCGCTGCAATCCAAGATGGCGGCCGCATCGTCAGCTGTTGTGGTAGAAGAGAAAATTATTGAAGAAGCGATCACAGAACTAGAAAATGTTGAGACTGTGGAGGAATTTGAGAAAAATCTGGAGAAGTCTAGTAAATATGGCTTCTCTATTGCGAATTGGATGAAGATCTTATTTAATAGAGCACCGGAGCAAGAGTTTAAAGCGGAGTGGTTGACAGTAAGTCTTAGGTTTTTGATTTACTTAGGTCTAAAATACCTTGAATATTATAGTTTATTAAGGGGATGACAATACCTAATTCATGTTTTTCAAGAAATGTTTTAAGAAAAAGAAGAAATTTTAATGCTGCAATCAAAAATATTTTTAAATTTATCATATTTCAAACCGCTTTTTAATTTAACGAAATCGGCGCGATAGAAAATAGTAGAAAAGATTGGTCTTAAATTATAAAAAATGTGTTTTATTTTTGTTTAAAACATTTACGGGTTAGGATGGAATATTGACGAATTTGTCACAAAATGCTGACCTTCACAAAATGGCACTTAACACGTGTCTACTCATTCCGGGCGGTCACTGTCGACTGAGCGGCGGATCGTAACAAGATGGCGATTGGCGGATTAAAGGATGATACGAGTATCATCCTTTTATTCGCCTCATATAATTATATGAGGCTTTTCATCTTTTCCCTATTTTCATCTTGCGGCCCAAAATACAATAAAAATGCTATTTTAAATCAATAGAGTAAGAAATAAGGTTGCATTTCTTTTGTTTTAAAATAAAATGAAACAAAAGAAGTGCATCTCTGTTCCAATTGAAAAAAAGTTTAAAGTTAATTGTACTAATTAGCCCTATTGCTAGGACCGTGGTATTTAGCAGGTTATTTTATAATTTAATTTATTATTTGTTTTAGCAGTATGTGGCAGTACGATACAAAAACACACTTTAAGAAAATGTCGCCGTATCACGATTTATGAGATACAGCCCGCTGGCTGACGAAAAAACGTCGGAAACTTAGTTTCCGTTTGTCACGAATCCCTAATAATTATATTCACTTCATTTATTTTAATATACTGTTTTGTTAACAGATCGATGAATACAAGCGGATGGCAGAAGAGAGCATGCAACATGCGTTTAAAGTTATCACGCTACCGAATTGGAAGTTTGAGAAACGCGGTGTAGCTAAGGGGGACATTGTAGAGACCAGTCACACAGAGGCGTTTGGGAAGGTGTACCGATTCACTGTAAGTATATTAATTACACGTATCATCATAGGACCTTATTAAAAGTTTAAGAAACGCGATGTTACCAAACGGACATAGTAGAAACAGAGGCGTTTGGAAAAGGGTACCGATTTACTTAAACAGAGTAAGTATATCATCACAGGATTTAACTAAAACTTTGAGTCACCAAACGGACATAGTAGAAATTAGTCAGGCAAATCGATGTTGTGTCGATTTACTGTAACAAGTAGCTATATACACAACAACATTACGGTAACTAACTGATAGTTTGAGTAAGTGCGGCATCAACAATGGGGACTTTGTAGAAACCAGTCACACAGAGGCGTTTGGGAAATTGTAAACTGTCTGACTAATTTCTTCTGTGTCCGTTTGGTTACTCGAACCATTTAGTTAGACGTTACAAACACCGATTTAACCATTTTTCCAGGGCCTGGTAGACTGCCCGGCTGAGTTCCTGTACAGGGAGTTCAAAGAAAACGTGACCAAACTGCCGGACTGGAACCCCACCATACTGCGGAGCGAACTCATCAAGGTAACCATAGATATAGAATAAAAGATCTGGATACCCAATCAACAGAAAAAAATACGGCATAAAAATGCTGCATTTGCAGCACTTTTAATTTAAGCTATTTCATATAGTCTTGTTTGGAACTTGCCAACAGCCTGAAAAGTTTTAAGTGTTGATAGTTCTGTCTATGAATTTGACACTTAATGTCAGTAAGCTCTTTTTCGTACGAAACATTTAGCATTTGTTGCTCATCAATGCAAAATTGTTCGATAATGTCATTCTGATCCACAGTTTTTTTACGTTTTTGTGCTGCTTTGTGTGTCTATCTTATCGTATCTTTTAATGAGTCAATAAAGGTAACTAATCAAATGTGACGTTTCATGCTATAAGTCTGCAGTCGGCGACACTCACGGTTGACGAAAAAGGTGCTACTGCCTTAAATATGGACTATAAGGATAGCCATAACCAGCGTGCGTAGCCAAGATGCCAATCGCTCACGCTTAATAACGTATCGTAGCTACCTCTCTCTATCACTCTTCCATATTAGTGTAACAATGACAGTTGCGTTTCGTTAG
Source organism: Lathronympha strigana (assembly GCA_949128165.1). Classification (NCBI taxonomy): domain Eukaryota; kingdom Metazoa; phylum Arthropoda; class Insecta; order Lepidoptera; family Tortricidae; genus Lathronympha; species Lathronympha strigana. The sequence continues at coordinate 4,918,524 of OX421926.1, read as the reverse complement.
CGACTGAGCGTGAGCGATTGGCATCGTGGCTACGCCGCCAGGGCCCGTAACTTTCATGCCCGGTTTCGGCATCATAATATCGTATATTTAAACACATAGTACTTTTTAATACGAAATGAGTTAATGACAGATAAAGTCTATCAACGTTCGATTCTAACGTCGAACGTAATAGCATTATTCTTTCAAACGTAAAACCTAAAACATGATGTATGAAGCTTGACGTCATTCGTCTGTCATCGGCCTGAAAATTACGGGCCCTGGCCATAACGATCTTGTTCGTTTATATTCACCACTATTAGAACTCTCTTGAAAGTCACCTCGACAAACACTCACAGTATCTTCGCGATCACTCACACAAATTCAAAACATTTTGTGTATTGTTTCAGGAGATCGGTCCAGGAATAGACTTGTCCTACCAGGTGACAGCCGGCGGGGGCAAAGGCATCATAGCCCCACGCGATTTTGTCATTCTACGGCGATGCGCGCCACTTAGCAAACAGGTAATGTTATACTGAAATATATATTATACTGAAATGTATATAGTGTTCCTCTGTTGGCCAAAGGCCTCTCCCCGTAATTTCCACAACTCCCGTGGCCGAGCGTCGTCCGACCAACTACTGATGAAGACGTCTAGATCGTCCCGCCATCTTCGCCTGGGCCTGCCTCGTTTCCGGCGGCCATTTTGCGGCATCCTATTGGTAGCTATATTAGCCCACCTCGCCGGACGCGACAAACATGGCCGGCCCAGTCCCACTTGAGCCTAGCAGTTTTTTTGCCGACATCAGCTATCCGAGTTTTTGAGTGTAGTGTGGTGTTTCGGATACGCTCCAATCTCAGGAGATTGGAGCGCATCCGAAACAGGTAATTTTTCTTATGACATATATTATCAGGATACCTAATATATATCATAAGATAATTAAAGGTATATGAACTGGAAGCGTTGGCCTAGCGGTAAGGCGATCACTCCAAAGGTCGCGGGTTCAATCCTGCCGGTAACAGTGAGATCTTCGGAACGTATGTACGTAATATCGTCTGATATTTACCAATCGCTTTCCGGCGAAGGGAAACATCCGAACTAATCCCAATAACGCCTAGTTTAAACTCTAGGTCGGAAGGTGTAGCAGTCGCTTTCGTAAAACTGGCGCGTACGCCAAATCTTGGGATTGGTTACTAAAGCGAACCACAGGCTCCCTGAGCCGTGACATACTTAAGCCAGGAAAACGCTAAGAAGTTATTCCTTTGATGGTTCATCTACTAATTTAAAAAAGATGTAGTTGAGGTTGGTTTTTTTTATAAACAGGTGTTGTTTGTCTCGAATATATTTTTCGACATATTTTTCAGGGTGCAGTGGTGGATTCTGAACCTTACGGCTACATCAGCAGCGGCGTCAGCGTCACCGTGCCTGGATACCCACCTAACAAGGAATTCGTCAGGTGAGACATACGTCTATTTGCTTCCAGCAACACGGGCTTCCAACACGGAAGGGAGACAGACAGAGGGAGAGAGACAGATACAAATTATTCTGTCACTTTTTACGGAAGACACGTGAACACAGACGCACTTCTCACACATTACATACAAAAATCAATCTGTAATGACGACACTAACACATGGAAATGATACAACTACACTAACCAATCTTGGCCTAAGCCAAGAAGTGATGCATGGCGTAAGTATTTCGTAAGTCGTTTTTAAGAAAAATCTAACTAAATTTTTAAGTGAGCACAGTTTTTACTCAGTAACGGACTTTCTAGACTTAAAACAATGTGACGACTTATATTATAAATTATAATTTATAATAAGACTATGACAATTTAGACAGACGTATATCTAGTTTTAAACATTTTCTTTTTTTATCTTTTTGACATTTAATGTATAACGGTTAAGGTAATATGCTTGCACTTGTTGCCATAGACAAATAATAATATAAATTTTGACCTACCCTATTTTTTGACATGTTTTAATTTATTGTTTTTGTATTTGCGCAGGTAGGAAGGTGAAAAAAAAAAAATTACGTTGATTATGTAGTATAATTAGTTTTTAGAATAAGTATCAACTATGTTGCTATGCCCTGACAGGGTAATCATGCACGCACTTAATTTATGTTAAGTATGGACAAAAAATTAGTATCCGCTGCTGTAACTTTTTAAATTTGCTTACTAACATTAAACTGACAAAAGAAAATTTTTATACAGCCACTCACCACTAGATATACTGACAAGCATACTTGCCACATAAAAAAAACTATCGTTCTATATGTATATGCAGTTAAACATGGTTCTGGAATAGCTCATTCAAATGGCATGTTTAAAAAATAAGAATGGCGGCGAATGAAACTGTATTTACCTAATAAAGTATTATTTACCTGGTAGGTAGTTATTTAATTCTAATATTTTCTTACAATGTTTAAAAAAGTAAAACATTTATTATCAAAATATATACAGTAAGTATAACTTACCTAGCTACCTACCTCTATCTACCTTAAATCTAAGAAAGGGCCTTGAGGCATTGTACCAAGGATGCTGGCGGCATTTCCTCGTTGTATCACATTACATTGTTTTAGAAAAGTACCATACAATCCTTGACTGGAACAGGGCCTCTTTTTATCTGTACTCGTCCAGCCATCCCTTACTTTACGGCCTCTGCAGTAATGTACTATTTTAACAAAAAAAGGCTTCGCCTCGGCCGCCAATTACATGTCATCCGAGACATTTCCCACTGACGGCCTAGGTATGTAATCTACTATTGTTTGTTTTCAGGGGTAACAACAAAGTAGGGTGTTGGTACCTAAAACCAGTGGCAGTGAGGATGCCTGATGGCACGGAAAAGTACCAAACACAGTTCCAGTGGCTCATGTGCTGTGATCTCAAGGGTATGTCACTAAAATCACCGTCAATCCAACTTCCTAACAATGTAAACAAACCGCCATATTCTCATTCTAAATCTCCAATTTTAAGTTATTTATCATACGTTTTGTATGTTCCGATAATACGATTGTTTCAGTGGTTAACGGCTTCAGTGGTTTTTGATGAGGTAATGTGAAAATATAAGGAGAAACAGTGACAAAAATGTGATACCTTTTGTTTACATCGCGGCGTCGCCTGGTTTCCACAACACAGAGACTAGGTCGATTTGTGTAAGATTGTCCCAATATATTCATTATGCGACAGATTGAGATGTTGCCTGCTAAAGCTTAGTAGTGCCCTCCGCAAACTATATATATATTATTATTTATTATTCTTCAAAGCCCATACGGTAGACGGTATATGTTGGTCTGTGTAAGATCCCCAAATATGTTATTTTTCCCGGACTGGACTTTTAGTTTAGGTGAAAGTGGTGCACTAAATACTGGGTTGTGGATCAGGCGTCTGCCTAGGAAAAAGGTAAACAATTTGATTTACGGCAGACGGTGACTCGCCCACATAAGATGGGGCCCCACAAAAGGTGACATCTAGGATGGCTCAAGGGGGCAACACTGTGTACGAGTATCAGGGATGAAGGTAGAGAGGTGTCACTGACACATAGCCAACTCGCCACTTAGCTTTCCACATCTACCATCCATTAGGTATATTCTTATAATATTATTTATTATCAATGAAAAATACCCGATACAAGATGGTGCTAAAATTTTAAGTTTAATTGGTGCGTCATCACGTCATGTGGGGTGTGAAAGTGCCAAATTTTGACTAAAAAAATGTGTTTTATTTCATCTATACTTAAACCAAAATGTAAAAAAAGATAATTTTCTTATTTTGAATTTCATCCGTATGGGACTGATAATTATGTTTGTATTACATTTAACGGCATACTGCCTGTTGTTAGGACTAATAGGAAAATATATGAAAATGCATTTAAAAAAAAGTTGTGCTTCCTGCGTAGTAGGTACTTGAAAGAAATGCGAAGATTTCGGACTTTTTACTTTTAAAAATTTAATAAAAAGACAGGATTTTTAATATGCCAAATATGCCTACGGTTCTTAAACATAACATGACAAGACTGATAGGCGTGATAGTAAAATGTTAAGTTAATACAGTTTATTCTCCATATTCAATGAATAAGTTTTCTTTAATAAACCAGAAATTGGGCCCTGTAGAACTTTCTAGCTCGGGACACGGTGTCATTATTTACTCTGTACCTAATATTATTTTTAAAAAATAAAAAAAGTTTTTTTTTTGGTTCCATGTCTCATACAATTTTTTTATTCTGGATAGGAATTGAATAAATAAGCACAAATAAATGTTTGTAAAAAAATACCGTTTTCTCGTAACCTATAGATATGTTTTTTTTCTGTAGAGGCCACTAACATTAATTTAAAATCGAGGAAAGGTCTGAAAATCATTTTCGTGTAACAGTTTGGGATCTGGTAGTTGACCTCATTGGCCCGAAAAGAAAATACACCCTGTAAGAACTTATATTTTGATTTCTTTTAAATAAATTATTGACACTGTTGGCTGTCACCTATAAATACAAGCTCACTGGTTTGCCTATTTTTTTTGACCTGTCTCTACTATATATATGTATGTATAATCATAAAACTAAAATTGTTAAAGGAACCATCCGTTCGTACGTCTTGCGACTTGAACACGAAATCTGGCAACGTAGCGTTTAGACCGTCAAGTTGCTTTTCGGATAAACCGGTTAAATCCAGGATTTTATTATGTTCTTAAAACGTTCGCGTTCTTTTGAAAGTTCGGAGTAAAACCGAAATAAACCGGTATTAACCGCTATTTTTTAAACCGGTTCCGAGCCCTGGTACCAGGAGCGTATCTACTCTATGGCAAATTTTGAAATTGATTTTTGATGGTTTCTTCAACATAAATTACGTGTGGATAAGATTTATAATCGTATGTAGTCTGTATTTTCCTCGCAATAGTGAGGGGAAAAATGTTGTATTACACTCGGCGGCAAAGTGTGTTCAACTCTCGTGCCTTGAGACCCTCGTAAAGCTCAAGATTCCAGTTATTGAACCACTCGCTACGCTCGCGGCTCAATTTTGGAATCTTTCGCTTGCTCGGGTCTCAACATAAGCCCGAGAGTTAAACAACAACTTTGCCCCCTTGTATAATAAATAACTATTGTTATTTTCCAGGTAAAATCCCCCAGTTTGTGCTGGACGCTGCATTCGCAACCGTGATGCTGGACTACATAGTGCACGTCCGGAAATTTACCGCCGAAGCCAGAGCCAAAGGATTGTTCTAACATGAAACAAACGAGTCTTGAAATAGCTATAACCAGGCTACAGATATTCAGGAAGGAGCTTCTATAACCTTGTCGCCTCCGAGTCAAAAGAGAGTCCTACTATGCAAATTTTCCTAGATTTTGATTGTTAAGGGCCATTCTCCTTTTTTAACGACAATGAGACGTGATTTTCTCGATTTTAAGGATTTTTGATCATGTGTTAAATGATAACGGTAGAAATACAAATAAAAAATTAAACATATGTGTTAAAAGTAGACTATTTGATAATTATTTTCATATCGGTAAGGTGTTTTTCTTTTCAGTGGCTTTCTAGATAACACCGTGACAGAGTGACCCTTTTCTGCGAAGACCTTCCGATTGACCACTCTCTCACTGTGTTTAGAGTTAATTAATGTAGGTAAGTTTAGAGTCACTGACCAGGGAAATAACAAGTATACTGTGCTGATAAGGTTATTCAAAATATTGGGCATTTACCTCGTACCAAAAAATAAGAAATTCCCTAATTCAGACAGTTTTCAGCGCAGACTCGCAGAGACAGCGCATTGTCGCTAAAAACGGAGAACGATCCTTATCTGAATTAGGTTGTTCTTAAAGTAACCTCCTCTTTTGAATGAAGGGCTTTGGTGCAGGATACTTGGAGCCAAAGGAACTCAGAGCACTACCCCTGAGCTCCATCATCCGGCACATGAAGCTGCTCGACAAAGCTCTTGAGTAGCGCGGTAGGGGGCAATTACGCAAAAGATCCCCATGGGTCGTGGGTCCGCTAGGGCCCCCTGATCTTAATAAGATAAGATATGATAACATCCTATTTCATGTCTGTTTTATCGTTGAATAAAACAGACATTTTTAAGCTTGACTGATTTAAAATATTGGCAAACTGGTGGTCATTCTTATATAATCAGGTCTACTAAGAATCACTGCCACAGACACACATATACACTCTAAAAGTAAATTAAAAAAAACGATTTTGCTATTTATTTTACATCATGCATTTATGTTTTTTTTAATAACGTAAATCGGGAGTTTTTTAAACTTATTCTGTAAGATATCGGAAAAATGTTAAGTATTGTTTCATATAAAATCATTAAATTTAAATTTACTGTCAAATCAGCTTTTTTAGCAATCATTCAGTCAAATAAACTGCAGCTTTGTTTAATATTTGTATTTATAGGCTTTTACTTTTGTACATTGTATTATATTAATTATGTACCTAATTTAAATCAAGCGGGGTAATATATTTGTGTTTATTATTTAATATAAAATACTTTGTACTGTCATTTTCATTTTACATATTGAATGTGTAATACTATTTACATTTAACTTCATTTGTTTTTGTATTTACTAAATGGTACCACTTGGTCGCTTGTTGATAGAGTTCATTTCTAAACGAATCATTATGACATTATCGCCTTATCAGCGAACAACAAAGTGGTACATTGCAAGCCGCCTTAATGTTGTTTATACCATAGAGATACGATTTCCTGCTAACGTTTAAAGAGTAACAATGTAAGAAAAAGAGAAGGTATCTTTATATGAATGTTTCACGAGAGAGACGCACAACTTATAAAAATCGTGACCATTTTTGAGCTCGCAAGTATATCATCCACCCGTCTATCTATACCGTTCCCGTTCTGTCTTGAACATATGGATTGATTATTAATGAGTTTAAGAAATGTTGTGTGTAGATGCTTCTTGGATTATAATGTTACAAAAGAAAATAACTGACGTAATCACTATTAATCTCGATTGCAATTTTCTCAATGCCAATTTTCAATGTTTGACATGCGTTCGTCTCGTATACTAATATGTAAATAAATAAAATAAATAAATAAATATTATGGGACAATCTTACACAAATCGACCTAGTCTCACGGTAAGCTCAATAAGGCTTGTGTTGTGGGTACTAGGCGACGATATATACAATAGACAGATACATATAAATACTTAAATACATAGAAAACATCCATAACTCAGGAACAAATATGTGGTTTATACATTAAAAATGGACGATGAGATTATAACAGTACCATATAATCTTGCTTAATGGAACCCTCTTTAAATTTATAGCAAGTTTTCTTAGACAGTACAGATAAATAATTATTAACCAATAAATGTGTGGTTTTTATCAGAGTAAATTGCGCCATCCGGGGTTAGCCACATAAACCGGAAATACGCGATTTTTTTAATGTAAATTGACGGCTTATCTCCGTTTTAGCGGGTAAACCAGAGTAGTTCATGTAGATCAGGTGCATGTCAAATCGAACGGGTTACCATGACAACACTAATATTAGTTTTTTTATGGCATAGATACCACACCATGAAAAATGACTCCCATTACAATCTGAAGCATTTTTAATTTAAAATGTCTCTATTTTGTTTTTATATGAATTTCGTCTAACTCTTAGGCTAGAAAGTTGAATTACCTCAGCTATCATCCCTTTAAAGCTTTTTACTAGTATCTAGCTTAGTGATGTAGCATTCCCGGGAATATTTCCTACAGGGGAATATACCCCTGGGGTGCGATTTTTGAATCTCACTCGTGAGTTGAGCTCGCCTGGTGACTAAAATTCTCACCGGTGACTTTGATATCACCGATTACCAAATGTCGTATTTTTGAAACTCACACGCAGGATACCAACATGCAGACATTTTACAACTTCAGTCATAGACAATCGTCTCATGACGTTCCTTTTTAAGCAGATACCGGTTTTTATTTCTCATACTATAACTTAAAATAGGTTCAATGAAATCGGTCAAACGTAAAACGTGGTGTACCTACCTGTCAGTCAGTCAGTGTAATTTAAAAGAAAACTTAGTTTTGGAAACATTTTATTATCAGAACTATACAAGGATTGCTTGAAATTTACTCGAAGAAAGCGACAGTTGTATTAAAAAAAGGTATGTACATTTGTTAGTGGCATATGTACTATTATCGTAATATATAGTGTTGTTTAACCTGATAATTGTTTATTGTCCCTTTTATAGATGCTCGTCGTCGGTCCCAGTCCCACAAAAGAGGAAAGTTGGAATATAGCAGAAAACGCGACTGCAAGCACTTGTGCGGGAGAATGAGCTCAATGAGCAACTTTGAAAGTTTGGCAGGATATAGCGGCCGAATTAAATGCTATTCCAGGACTAGAAGGCGTGGAGAAAGGTAGGATCTTTTCATTGTTATTATTTCATTCAGGTTAAATTTATAACTAAAATCATATCAGAGAAATTTCCCAATGGTATAACAGCGTGCAAGGTGTTCACAATGATCCTAATACACTTTTATTGTCTTAATAATTAGGCAGTGCCAAAATCATTTTGGTCACCTTACCAACTTAGCAATTTCTGCTGCTGAGTGCACAATGGTTGTCAACTTGAAGAAAATGCCAAGACCAACTAACTAACTTACACACCAATTCCCAGCATATAAAAATTAGTAATTTATACAAACCAAAGGCAAAAATGAACTATTATATTGGTCTGACTGTTTACCTTTTTAATATCTTGTAGGAAGGCTTTGATGCATTTTGCCAGGTTGATTATTAGCTGTGACCAGGATATAAATATATTACACAACAAGGCTACTGATCAAATTACAATCAGTTACATTACTTGTTGTGCACCTCTGTGTAGTTGACTGCAACATATTCAAATTAAATTTCACCATCTTTGATACACATACATCTGTAACTCCAGATGTTTTCTCAAACTGTTACATAATTATTAAAGGATCAGGATACATTGAAAATCTAATTTATAGCTGATAATAGAACTCTATTATGATTGAATGTTTTTTTGTACTTTCAGGTAAGCGGCAAGCAGACAATGCAACTTCTCTAATTTTTTGGAGTTTCCTACAAACATTGGATAACAGCATTCTCCATGGCTTGTCTAAGTATCTAGACAATACAATGTATGCATATTGGTTTTCTGTACACCATGAGTGGAACAAAAAATAAGTTTTTGTAGACCAACAGATAATAGCCTAATTACCTATACCCGGAGGTATATACCAAATTAAAATTAAGTTATTAATTTTAACTTATTTATTTATGTTCCTTTTATTTTTTGTATTTATACTTTAACTACCATTTGCAATCTGATATGGATCATACCTGTCAATAAAGAAATTTATTAATGATGAAAAAGTAGAATGGCTGAATTGACTGGATTGTCTACCTCTCTCATTTAAAGTGATAACTCATACAGTATATCTCTCAATCTTTCTAAATGAAAGTGGGAAGTTGTGAAAACCTGCCAATTTGTGCTACCTACTTGTGCTGTGATTTGATACAAAAATTCTATGTATGATGTTAGATTATAAGATGATTATTATTTAGTTCAGATATTTAGGCTGATGTTTTTAATATATACTTATAATGCACTTCTTGATAATAAAGTAGTAATGTTAAATTCGAAGCTTTAGACTGATGTTTTATTAATAGGTATCTTGTAAGGCTTTATTTAATTTGCCTATTATTTAGTTGAGAAATTCAAACTGATTGATTTTGTCAATGTATAAGTAATCATATGGCTAGCAGCAGAAGTAGTAGAGCAGGCAAGGTGTTCAAAATAGTCTGAGCACAATCTTATTGTTTTCAAAAGAAGGGTGCATCAAGATCATATTGGACACCCCGCATGCTTAACTACATCTGCTACAGACTGTACGGTCAGTGTCAACAATACCTACACAACTCTCGCTTTATTTCTTTTGTAATAAGAGGAGAGTTGTATAGATATTTTTGATGCTTGATGTACATTCACTAACATTATTGGCGGTCTTATTAAAATGTTAATTATGTTAGGAGCAAAGGACTAGTGTTCTCCATAACTGTAACTTTTAACACTTTGACTTTCTATAAAATAGAAGTCACAGAGTTGCTTAAGCACATTGCAACTATTGACTACTACCTAATCTAATTAAGTTGCTTACACTAAACTAAACAGACTTGAGGTATTGAATTGTTTAAAATGAGCCTATGTAGGTAGATTATACCTAAATTACAAGAAATAATATATAAACACATACATTGAAGGGTACATATATGTATGTTATAGTTAGTTTGTAGTTTTATTAACATAGACATTAAGGTAGATAATAAGTTTTATACTAAAACCCTATGGATTGTAATAGTCCGAAATAAATGATTTTTATTTTTTTTATAAAGCCTACACAAACTCCCCTCGTTTCATTCAGTTTCTACAGCTACCTAATGCCTGCCTCCTGCCTGTTCCATATTGCCCTATCATTGTAAGTGTACCTTACTGATACATTTGAGAACTAATTTACATCCTCTTTTTAATCGAAGAGCAACATGTACCTATGCTATACCTACATACAAAAATTCTCAGCCCGCATACCTTACAACTGCAAAGGTGCAGGCAGTGTCTGTGCAAAACCTATCCATGTTATACTTATAAGGTTAATGTAGCTAATTCTGTCATTTTGACTATTCAATCTAAAGCTCGCCTCCGTTGAATATAAGCACAATATGCAGCTGACGACTCAGTTTATGAACTCCGGAGAGCCTGCTGCTTATTGACTCTGTCTATAGCGATGCATACTGTGTTTAATTATATTCAATGCAGGCGAGCATTAGATAGAATAGGCCCTACGATGGAATTAGCTACATTAACCTTACCCTACTCATGTAGACAAAAACTGAACTATGATTAACATTAACTTATGATTAACTGGAGGTATGGAAGTTTGGTTGATATAAGTAATTTACTTGGACGTACAAGGAATTAAAAACAATGTATAAGAGATATTCATAACATGTTTTATTGTGCACTATAATAACAAACCATGAACAAAAACTTCAGCAAGTGACAAAATAGACCGAACACCTACTCGCTAGGTGGCTTAATCTTCCAAATAATAATATCGCACTATAGATGCTCGTAGAGCTTCTCTTGCCAACAAATCAGGTAAGTGCAGGCCAAAATCCAAAACATCATCTTCATTGTCATGACCAAGATCGACATTGTTTTGAATGCAGATGTTGTAGACCACCCCGCAGCTGTTTATTATTTTCGACGCTTTCTCCGGTGCATAGTGCAGTACTCTATGCTTTAATAAACAGCGGAATCGGCCTTTTAATATGCCATTAGGTACACCTTTCTATCGCAGCACGCGCTTTTTCAAAGGCCTCGTTCTATTCTATTGCTGCTTTGCCATATTCGCTATCCGTTATCGTCATCTTAATGTAATCTTCCAGGCTTGCCATTTCTTATTCTTTTCACAAATATACGAAATTACAGCGAACCCCGCTGCTAATTCAGTTAAATCTCCAACATACTGTTTTCCAATTCCAACACACTTTGGCAGATTACCTATGTAGGTGACTTATGTAAGTCAACTGTCAAAAATACTCACCGATGATTTCAAATACGAGTGGGTATGGGCATTCGAATTGAACTCACATGCGTGAGAATCAGAAGTCACCGATGAGTTTCAAAAATACGAATTTTCAGAAATCACTCATTTTTGTGAGAATTAGTCACTCGGTGAGATTCAAAAATCGCACCCCTGGTATGGAATACTCTCGGGACGGCACATTACTATTTGCACCCTGTATAATATTATTTAAAAAACATAACCAAAGTTAAATAAAATCATTTATTCTAGCACTACTCGAGTTTAAGGTTTTTTCGTCGTTAGATTAAAGTGAAAGCGCTTGTATATGTATAATATATAAATAATACTTATTTTTAAGTGGAAATTAAACATTTTTGTACTGAATGTTTTGTTTTATTTAAATTGAAAAGCCCAAGCGTAAGTTGTAATTTCATTATTTTGTAGTCAATACCTATCATATTTTACGAAACCCGAAAAAAATATAATTTTAAAATTGTCTCAGTTTTTGCAACTATGAAGTATGAGAGAGACTTCTAGACGGGCCATATTTTCCTGTAATTTATATCCGGCAATGTTTCATTCATAGATAAGGAAAGGAGTCAAATTGAGACAATATTTGCCGACCACTAATTGTAGAGAAGTATGGCCCGTCTAGAATAGGCTAAGCCACTTGCACCATCCCGGGTTAGCCACATAACCCGGAGATAGCGTTTATTGTACGGTATTTGACACCTTAACTCTGGGTTAGCGGCTAACCCCGGGTGATGCAAGTGAGCCTATTGATCAGTTGTTTGAGGTTTGTATTTTAACTGTACATTTTTATGACGGCGGTAGTTACTGACCTTATTTTGCTAAGTACCCTACTTATTTTTATTTTTTTATGTTACGAATAAAAATCGTATCGCTTTGATTTGCTTAATAATAAACGAGGAAATAAAATAAAACAGATGTTGCTGCTATCGTTTCAGTTCCAACTTTTGTGTTTGTTTACCCACCCAACTAGCAAAATTTGATCTTTGAAGTATCCTAAGACCGTGTTTTCGATATTCTTAGTATACACTTGTATACCTTGGCAAGTGCCAAATTGGGCGCAGTTTATAAGAGCGACAGCTCTTACTGTTTTTGTAGTACGGTCTTATGAAGATCAATTTTAATCTTACAGTACTCTTTCAATTACTGTTTTAAATCCAAATAGCCTTACAAGTATCTTACACTGGCATGGTGTTAAGGGCAAAAGCTTTTTGTGTAGCCTCAGTAGTGCCGCATTAAGAGCGTGTCGCCTTATTTGCCTCTTTGTGATACTAGTGTAAGAGTATATCATGTCGTCGAAAATTTTAAGAAATCTTGTCGTGCGTTGTGGTAAAAACACGTTTTAAAAATTTAAGTATCGAAATGTATTATTGTTTTGTGTTTTATTTACGATAATTTATATATCATATGTTACTCGTGTCTTATTATAGTAATGTAAAACCAAGTGCAGAATACATTAATTCGAATGAATTGTAATAAAAGTAACATTGCGTTCTCGGGCCATTTCTGCGATGCATTTGGAAATAATATTAATTAATAAAATAAGTTATACATATAACCATACAAAATTTCGCCATGTTTGCAATTTAAGCCTTCAGTCTCACAGTATTCTGCATCAGAGCATTTATAAGCTCATTAATTCTTAGAGAAGTCCACTATAGATCTTCTACTCTTTAATATAATTTAGTCAAGAACAAATACACTTACCTTTGTGTTGCTTTTCTGCAGCCATATAACATGCTTCAGTAAGAGCAGTACCCTTATCCTGTCTTTACCGAAGATACTATAAAGAACAAATGCTCTTGTAAGAAGCCTTTAAAAGAATGGATCTTTTTAAAGAGTGTCCAGTCTTACAAAGTGCATCTGTAAGATATTGACCTTATACATGTTTTATGAGTAGGTCTTGTATACATCTTTAGGACAACCTTATAAGTTTATAAGTTCCTATAGTCTAAAACGTCTGTGTGCTTGCCTTTCTAAGGGGTCCATTCTTAACCAACACCCTTAAATAACTTTTATAATGCTTTTGCTTTTATATGTGACAGTGTCCAAGACATTTTTGCTAGTTGGGCAGGCTCTGAATAAAAAACAAAACATTTCTTTGAGAGTTTAACAGTGGAATTCTCTATACTACTGTGCACACACACGAAACTTTTGTCAAACTACAGATATGTTTTTGATTTTAAAACAATTGGAATTTGTTAACTATGTTATTGAAGGTTTAAAATCGTCGATCACCGGGCCCGACTTACTTATGTTCAAAAAGTTAACCGACCAACTACATGTAGTAGTAGTAGTAGTAGTAGTAAGCACTTTATTGCACACAAAACAACTGAAAAGAATTGAAGTACAAAGGCGAACTTCTGTAAGGGATCTCTACCAGCTAACCTTAGAGTAGTTCTCATATACAGTGTGTATCACAACGAAGAGCAAACCTTAAAACTGGTTGACGGGGAACTCGAGTACTACAATGACGCGCATTTCACGTGCCTAAGTATTTGTTTTATGGCATAGAATTTCTAAGTGAATTACTCGAGGACCTTCTTTTTGCAGTCGGTTAATAGTTTTTGTAACATCCTGTAAGGTTTGTTGAAGTTTTTGATTATTGACAGTGCATGCGTATTGCGTACTGTTGATACGTAGCTAGGGGCAACTAATAAACATTGACGTTGTCATGTCAACGCACATGCGCTTTTAGTTCTGTTTAAAAGTAACCTAGGTAATAATTTAAATAATGACTGTTGTCATAGGCAACGCGCAAGCGCTTTGTTAACTGTTTATTTGTAACCAGGTAAAAATTCAGACGTCAACAAGGTTTGACGCCTGTCTGTCAGTTGATAATTTACGAGATGTCATTTATTAGATTGTAAACAAATAATACAGGGGAGGTGCAAAATAATAATAATAAATGTATAATTTTATACCTCCTGTAAAAACTGTCGTATTTTTGATGAATAAGGTACCATACTCATATTTATGATCTAAACATTAACGGGTTTCGTTGTTGCCTTTCGTTCTGATACATACTGTATATAGGTAATAAACGTAGGTATTTTTTTTTTTATGTAGCCTGTAATGTGTCCCACTGCTGGGCAAAGGCCTCCCCCCTAGAGCTCCAAACTGCTCGGTTCAAGGCAATCTCTGGCCAGTTTTTTAGATATGCGTCCAAGTCATCCCGCCATCTCCTCCTGGGTCGGCCAATTCGCCGTTTCCGGTTTGGCATCCACTCCGTAGCTACTTTAGCCCACCTCTGTGGATGCATACGGCAAACGTGGCCAGCCCAGTCCCATTTCAGCCTGGCGGTTTTGGCCCCAACGTCAACGTAGGTATATAAAATAATATTATGATTTATAAATAATATTATGGTATATAAGACACATATAATAATGATGAGCGTCAAAATCGCAGAAACGAAATAAATGAATAAGTACATTCTAGAAAAAAGTTTCACAAGTCATGGGGGTATAAAATAAATATCAATTGCAATCTACCCGCGGCTCTCTATATGGTCACGCCTCCCGCATCTTCACTGACCTCAAAACAATCACAAAACTTTGCTCAACTTTAGTTCGAAATAACTACGTCAAAAATGTCCGACTCCGATGTCGAAATCAAAAGGATAGCCCATGAAAAAATTAAACCCAAGAAAAAACCACCGCCAAGTCCGACAGATGACTTGCTAAAAGCTCAAGAAAAAAAGATCACGACAAAAGCTATGATACACGAAGCTTTGAAAGAACTTAAAACGAGAAAAGGAGTTTCTATTCAAGCCATCAAGAAGTACATGGAAGATAAATATTACGTCGAAACGGATAAAGTAAAATACTTGATCAAGAAAACATTGAAGACAGGAGTTGAAGATGGAAGCATCGTCCAATTGAAAGGAATTGGAGCATCCGGATCCTTCAAGTTAGCACCAGTTAAAGATAAAACAAAAAAGAAACCGAAAACCAAGAAAGAAAAATCTACAAAGGAAAAAAGTAAAGAGAAATCTAAAGACAAACCGGCGAAAGATAAGAAAGAGAAAATGGTTAAGGAAAAAGAGAAGATAGATAAAATGAAGACGGTGAAGAAAGTCAAAATTGATGTGAAAGAAAAAGCTAAGAAGAGTGAAAAGTCTGAAAAACCTAAGGATAAGAAGAAAACTGATATTAAAGCGAAAACTGAATCAAAAGGAAAATCGAAATCGGCCAAAGCGGCAGCTACTCCATCTAAGAAGAAAGCAAGTATGATGAAGAGGAAAAGCATAGGATCTATTATAAAACCACCGAAGATGAAGCCAAAATCAAGAGCTTAAGGTGTCATATACGGCTGAAGAATATTCTAGAAATTGTACAATAATAGAGAATGTGACGGATGATTGCTTTTTGTTTTATTTTGTTTAAATCATGTTGTATTTGTAAAATTTAGTTTTTTTTAATTAATGACATAATTTTTTGTACGGTATTGCAAGTTGCAACGACATGTTTAAAAATAGTGCTATGCGATGTTTATTTAATGTGGATGTGGATTATGTACCTATATGATAGTTTGTAAAATATATTGTAGGTACCTCATATTGCAATTCGAATGTTCTAGAATGTGTACTGTGCCCATTTTAATGTTAAATCTTATAATATGTTTATATTCTTAATAGGTACCTTGTAAATAAACGATTATAGAACACGATAACCAGTTTTCTTTTATTATTAGTAAGTACTTACCAAGGATAAAGTGGTAGAAACGTATTATTTATGTACCTATACAAAAACATGTAAATAACGGAAATAATGGTTAATAAATCTATTCTAATTAGTGTATAATTAGACGAATCAGACAATCATATTGTCTTTTTCTTAAGCCAGTCCGCCGACCCCAAAATAGAGATGGATACTTACCTTTTTTTTGTTACTGTTAAATAGAATCTCCCCATATGAAATCAGCATTTTATTTCTACTGCTACTAAAAGTACCCTCGAGCAAAGGGACACAATTCTACAACATTTTTTTTAAACTTTTTCGTCGTTATTCACTTTTTAATTCATTCAGTTATATTGTATCATATTGAATTGCCAGAATGTTTTGTGGTTTAAGTAGTAGAAATATTTTTGTTTAAATGTGAAAAAGAAAACTTAAAAACTTTTGCCAAACTTGAACAAACGTCTTAGTATCTTTGCCTCAGGAAAAAGGATAAAATATTAAATACCTACATATTTATTTAATCCTAACCTGCCTAGGTATTCGCTCTCGTCATCTCTTTTTTATATGTAAGTACACTTAATTTCATTGTTACTTTATTATGGAGGGTACTGTGTTATCTACAAAAATACTTCTACCCCCTTTGTTTGAGATTATTGCTGACCCAGTTCAGTAGGTACCTACTGCGCTGGAACCTGTGCGTTAACCCGCCGAAGCCTGAAGTCTCTTCTTTCTAGCGTTGTCCCGGTTTATGCCAGGGCTTAGAGAGGCTGGGGGTCCGCTTTGGCAACTAATCCCAAGATTTGGCGTAGGCGCTAGTTTTACGAAAGCAACTGCCTTCCACCTAGGCCTTAGGATTAGTCCATTTTCCTCACCATGTTTTCCTTCATGGTAAATATCAAATGACATTTCAAATGTATCGTTTTAAAATCCGAAGATTCTTGAAGCTCACAGACTGTAAGTTTAGGTGCTGTAGTATATTTGTTCTGATCAAACGATGAAAAATTATAAACAATAAACGAACTCTGCGCGAACTCGAATCGATCGTATTTTGTCTTGTGTGGGCCCGACCCACGGGCTTGCGTCTTGCGTCACATCCCGCGCTCGCCTGTGCACGCTCTGCCGCCAGTATAGGGATGACGACTAGGTTGAAAAACTATTATTCTAATTAGTCCGTCAGTTAGATTATCTAAAATTATTAGACACGTATTTTTTCCTTTTTCAATTTAACTAAAATTGACGAAGATAAAGAGCATCAAAGTTCCGGGGTGGGGGCTTGTGACGTCACTCCTAGGTAAGAATTGTACCTAGGAGTGACATTACGCGAAACTTGAACGCACTGTATTTTTGTCATTTTTGATTTGACGAACACAAGAAAAAATACGTATACAATATTTCTTTGTAATCTAAAAGACGGACTAAATAGATTTTTTCAGTCGTCTAGCCTATTATATAATATTTCTAATCGTAGGCAACCGTAGCGTTGTGCGGGGGAAAGGTCCAGCGTCAATTTTTGGCGTAAGTAGTATTCAAAAGGGTTTGTATTATCTTTTTTGTATAAGCGATATAAATACATCATTATCTCTAGATAATATATATTCTTAAGAACTACTACAAAAATCGCGAAACGTCTGGTTGATGTTACTGGTGACCGAAGAGCTGGTGGCTTCCTCGCACAACGTATCAGCATTGCGATACAACGAGGAGATGCCGCCAGCATCCTAGGTACAATGCCTCGAGAACCTAATTTAGATTTAAGGTAGGTAGAGGTAGGTAGTTAGGTAAGTTACACTTACCGAAGGCCTAGTATAAAAGTTGTACGACATTAACTCCTCGACCGCGTTAGCGTATCGAGGGGTCAAAATATGAAAGTTGCCGGATGATTAAATAAACGGCAAACATAATTTGAACTCCCGATACGCTAACGCGGTCGAGGAGTTAGTGTCGTACAATTTTTATACTAGGCCTTCTGTATATATTTAGAACTACTACTAATTGTATTATTTGTGATGTCACTGTGTACAGTCAATTGGAACCCTAGGCCACTCTAGAACTATGGCAAAATTACCTTACAATCTTATTTATAGCGCCAATTAGTTGACTGTACCTACCTACAGCATGTACAGTCGGTGCCCTCACATAAGTATCCACGCGCGCTACTCATATGTGGGGTGGGGTGGATACTTATATTACTTATGTGAGGGCACCGACTGCACCAGCATGCATGCGTTCAACAAAAATGATTCAGACTTTCAGAGTCAAATTCTCTTAACCTTCACTGAAAAGAGGTCAAAGGTAAATGTGCTAGATCTGAGTTGATAAAGAAGAGATGTAGGTACCTACAATATCTACCTACACATTGTACTCGATACAATACTGAAGCGATGATATCATGAAGAACGATCTGTTGCAGACAACCTTGGTACGTTCGCTGTCATTATTTGTAATTAAATATTTTAGTGTCTTCTATTTCCGCAACTGTTGTTCATTGTAATTAAACACTAAACAATTACAAGTTAATATCTAGGTTCTTTACCCATTGGGCTGCGTTTTCGCTTAGTGTTAATAAGTCCAGAGGGTCTCCAGTGTACTTCCTTTTTGGGCACTCATGGACAATGTGGTGAATGGACTGTACGCGTGCTCCCCAATCGCATTTCGGTGTGTCTCGCCAACCACATCTAAACATGTACTCTCTAGTTCGTGTTTAGAGCGACCAAAATTTGTAATGCTACACGATTAAATTAAATTAAACACTGATAAAAATAATATTAAATTGAACGGATTAATCGCGTTTATTATCACCATGACCCTACGTTTCAAGCCCTTTACAGCACCCGTTTTCATAGGATTAGTGTGGACTTTGTTTGAAAAGATTGAAAACGGATAAAGGATGACTCACGCTAGAACGGGACGTGACGGAACAGAAGGCCTACCACGAACCACGAACGAAGTTTCACCTCTCTGTCGCACTTGAGTGAGAAATCACAAGTGCGAAAGGGAGGGATACTTTCGTTCGCGGTTCGTGGTAGGCGCTCAGGGCGGGACGGGAAAATCTGTCAATTTCTATAGAAAGATCCGAAGGCTCCGAGCTGTCACGTGATTCTTTCTATAGAAATTGACAGATTTTCCCGTCCCGCCCCGTCCCGTCCCGTGCTAGTATGAGTCATCCTTAAAAGAGGCAAAATGGGGTAGTTTTCTTGTCGTTTCTGTAAACCCGGACATTTTTGGGTTCTAGTCAATCCCTAGCAAAAGCATATATTTTTAAATTAAAAATTGATTTCTTTGGACAAAAAGTTAAAAAACCCGGACGTTTCCTTAAACTCGTGGTCTCTCCCCGGACAGACCGCGAGTTTAATGAAACGTCCGGGTTTTTTAGTTTTTGTCCGTTTTTGGCAATTGGTGGCAGCCCTAATTGGTATGAGCCAGGGTTGAGCCGGCCACCTCCGGATTGAAAGTCAATCATTTTACTAGCCGACATCTTCATCGCGATGGCGTCAAAAACACAAAAAAATCGGTCCAGTGCGAGTTGGACTCGCTCACCGAGGGTTCCGAGAGATCGCTTTTTAGCGATAAGACCGCCTGTTGTTTGCCTCTTCTTTTGTTCGCTGTATTCTCTGTATTTGCTTCATTTGAGGTGTGCAATAAAGAGTATTTGTATTGTATTGTATTGTTACGCACAAAATATGCGCCCCCCCATTTATGTCCTTCGATACTTGAAAATACTGATGGCAGTGTGCGGCTACTTGCTACCTCTACACCTTCCCGAAATAAAGGGTCTCACAGACGGATGGACGGACGGACGAACAAAGTGTTCCTATAAGGGTTCCGTTTTTTTCCTTTTGAGGTAGGGAACCCTAAAACGAAATCAATTGTAAACCTCCTTTTATGAAATCGGTTAGCCATACTTCATTATCTAGACACCCGTACGTGCCTAATAGGTAGTTACCCTACGTGATGTCTACAAAGCTGAGTCAGACTCAGTCTAGTCTGGCGCCAGTCTCAGGTAGTCAAAACAATGTTTCCACTCTAGGTCAGGTCGGGAAGCCAAGGCTCGCACATCTAATGATGTTTGTTTAGTATCACAGACAATCACAATTATAGATGCTCGGGAGCAAAAATTTCGGGTCACTTAGCATTTTTAGGGTTCCGTACCAAAATGGTAAAAAAAGAATTCTGTCACGTCGTCGTGAACTACGTGAACTGATCTCGCGAACTACTACTTAAAGCTATCGATTTTAAATTTGGAATAATTATAAAAAAAAGTGCATGTCGGGCCATGCTCGTTGCTTTTTCGGGCCTTCCTTCTAATAAAAAAATAATGATTCAAATCGATTCACGCGATCAAAAGTTACCCCCGAAAACCCAACACACATAATCCGTCTAGTTTGTATTAAATTACCTAGTAACCCAATTTACTTCGCGCTGTTAAGATTTTTCCGGAGTTGATAGGGTCGGGTCAGGTGTATCTATTAAAACACTTTTTAAGGTTGCCTATTGTGACGGACGGTAAACTACGGAACCCTACACTGAGCATGGCCCGACATGCTCTTGGCCGGTTTTTAAAGAACTCCATCACCAAAATATCGAGACCACCTACATAGAGCTACCTTATTCAAGTTACGACAATTACCGCAAACATAAATCGTCAGGCCACAGACGTTCAAAATTGAGAGAGGGTGAAACAGGGAGACTCGCTATGCCAATGCTGGACAAGCTTAACTCAAAATGTAGAAAAGAGAAGCTTCTGTAGTACTTTAGTTTAGTACTACTTATTACCTACTTATTCTGTGGTGTGATCCTACACCAGTTTTCTTTCTAGCGCCTGCTGGGCGACATAGAACTTGCGTAGTATCTCTTTGGTGAAAACCCAGGTTTCGGCTCCGTAAGTAAGGACTGGCAGGATACATTGGTCAAATATGCGTGCTGTTTGTTCGGGGTTAAGGTGCATTTTGAAAGAAAACTCTAGATTGGAATACGCTGCCAAC
Source organism: Lathronympha strigana (assembly GCA_949128165.1). NCBI lineage: Eukaryota > Metazoa > Arthropoda > Insecta > Lepidoptera > Tortricidae > Lathronympha > Lathronympha strigana. Next base: position 4,897,282 of record OX421926.1, on the reverse strand, counting down.
GCTAGTCGTATACGCGTCTGTCGATCTCTTTTGTTTGGTTCTTCCTCTCAGTCACTATTTTCTGTAAGTAGGTACACGTAGGTACCTGTTTGACGACAATTTTAATGGCGGTGCACAGTGTGAAATATGACCTTATTTGCGGACATCCTGTTTTTATCTGTTTAAAAGAAGGATAATACGAATATTAAACACATTTAAAAACTCTCATGTTGATATCTGTAATAGTTTCGGAGTTATATGAGAAATCGAGAAAATTCTATGAAAACCATAGAAACTTCTTTACTCAAAGTCTTATTACTTCTACTAAAAAAGAACGATATCATATCATAACTATACACTAAAAGTACCCATTCATCTATATAAATTAGCATAATTACGGTCAGTTTGCTCACTAAACTTAATTTTATATGTTTTCATGACATATTTTTTTCTCGTTAATCTGGGCATGGTCGCATTTTTTTTCAATGTTAATTTGTTTATTACAGTAACAACTACTACCACAAAAAAAAATCAAACGCAACAACATCAAGACTTCGGAGATATGAATTTTCAAAATGTTACATAGGGTTGTCACTATTTCCTAAGTCGATCATAATGTCTTCTTATTACGGTTCATATCTTAGGTACGATTTCATATTATTTATGTGTGATAGTTATTTATGTGTTGAAAGTATAAAAAAACTACATTCCAACACGTATGTCATACAAAATTTTATAACGCATTATAATGCACGCTGCATGTCCTTTACGCCTATAATTATTTGCGGTAGTCACTAAATCATATACTTTCCGAGCGTATGCATTATAAAATAAGTCTTCATCTTTCGGGTACACCTAATTAGAATGTAGTAATATTTCTACCCATATTCCTTGAGTTTTCAATTATTTTTTTATTAATTTGTTTTTTTATTAAAAAAATTAACACAGCTTTACAGTTTTATACCAATGCACTGTGAAAATCAGAAATTATACATAAAAAATACATAAAACACAAAAGAGAGACAATAACAAACAAAAATCAATTAGTACGTGGCTCCGTTGCTTCGTCTGAACCAGTGGCGTGGGATTCGTCAAGTTACCCCGGAACCGCCGAAACACGACGCCCTTCGGCCAGAAGTCTGCGCTCGCGATGGTGTCCTGCAGCGGCCGCGGTACGCGCACCACAAACGAGCTGAAGTGCACGTAGTGGCGCGACTGCAGCTGCTGCACCCTCAGCGTATAGCCAGTCTTCCGGTGGACATACTCCACCACGTCGTTAGCCACGGCGGAGTAGTGCAAGCGCGACACGTAGAGCGCTCTACTAGGCGTGGCGACCCGTAGACCTGAATTAACCGGCTCGGCCGTGCCTTGCAGAGTCTTACGAGGCGCCCTGCTCGTACTTGGACGAATGGCTGGTGGACGAACTCTATACTATTTTGGTAGCGCTTTCATGTGGGCTGTCGATTGATTGTGCAAAATTTGAAGAATTTTGTAAGTCTGTTGCTATCAAATATTTACAGACGTATTCTTGGTTCTATGTATATGTCGGTAACATTACATAAAATTTTAATGCATGGTGGTCGAATTATAGAATCCAGCGAAATACCTATAGGAATGCTTTCCGAACAGGCAGGGGAATCGAGAAATATGTATTGGCGTTATGATAGACAACACCATACCCAAAAATTTGATCGCAAAACCACAATGTTGGACTTATTACCGAGCTTTAGAATCTTCAGACCCGTATTTGTCTTTGTTAACACAACAAACCCGTCAAAAAGAAAAAAAGCCTTTACCCAAGAGTGTCCTTATCTCATCAAAGTCACAGAACATAATTCAGAGCCCGATTACACTGAAGCTGATAAAATAATTTTGACTACAGACGAACAAGTTATCCAAGACTGATCATTTAAACTGACTTTCCACGTTGCTTATAAATTGATAGAATAATTCACACAAAAAAATATTACTGTCTTAATTCCATTTTGTGACAACCCTATTTCCATAGAAATCCAGAAAAAACATAGAAATGGGATATCTCCAAAGTCTCGCAAGATATAGATTCAGGATTTTTACAGGTTAAAGGTAAAACTATGTAGCAAATTTTACAAGTGGAAATAAATGCGACCGTAAAATAGTTAATTTTTTATATATATTTTATTTAATTATACAAATTACGATTTTTTTTCAATTCCTACGCAATTACAGTCATGTGGGTTTAACTCGTAGTATATTATTGAATACCGTATCATATACACTAGGTTAATATGGATAATTTTGACTCGTTTGTAATTAATAGACAAAAACATTTTTCCGAGAGGTCAATGACCTTTCATAAAATAAATTATATCTCCGTTTTAAAGTAAGTTATCGACATAGGTGTTTCATAACCCTCTTCGTTGACCTTAGGTGCACTAATTTCAAACATAAAAAGAGGATGTCCGCAAGTAAGGCCATATCTCACACTGTGCGGTGTGGTCAACTGTAGGCAACTACCTACTGCTAAATTTGGGCGGACGTCATGAGACGAGGGCGTCTCGCTCTGATGACCTAGATTCGTCACAGGTTGTGCGAATATATACCTACCTACTTACGTATAGGCACCCGGTCACGCACACAACAACACAATGGCGGCGATTTTTAACCGACTTCTAAAAACGGAATAATTGCTAAAACACAATAGGTATACCTACCTACCTAATCTCGAAAATTGTTTTCAAAATTACTTCAATGTAAAAGGTTAGGTACTATAGTTCTCATATTTATTTAATCTTCATTGCACAAAATAAAAACTTGACGTACAAAAGGCGGACTCAATGCCATAACGCATTCTCTAGTTCTCTACCAGTCAAACTTTAGGCAATGCAGGGAGATTGTGGGTAGATGCTACTAATACCCACATCTACCTTACCTACATATTAACTGTTTTGTGCTTAGAAATGTTTGTTAGGGAAGCGTAGGTACTTATATGGATGATGATGATGATGATGGCCCGAAGAAAAATGATTGTATACAATCGTAACATAATTAAGTTTTTTAATCTCGTAGGTTACCTTACTTAGGCCACTCAGCAACTTCTTGGCCTAGAGTCAAACCACGTTTTCTTCCGTGGAAATGAACTGTCAAAACGTTAAAGTTCTATGAAATTATCACGTTTACTTAACACTGTCACAATCTGTGCTATCAAAACCTAGGAAACTTAGCATAGACAAACTCTAAACACGGTACTTGACTGAAAAACTCTTCATTAGGTATGTCACGATTGTATAAAATACTAACTTAAATAGGTACATAGAAAACATCCATAACTCAGGATCAGGAACAAATGCACAAATAAATGCCCTGACCAGGATTCGAACCCGGGACCTCCTGCTTTGTAGGCAGGGTCACTACCAACCAGGCTAAGAAGCCGTTATATTACAATAAAATTACGGATAACACTCACGTATTTTTAGTCACTATGCGCGACATGTTTGTCTATGTAAATGTAGCTTAATCGGACTTTACCTACCAAACATACCTACAGTGGCTACCTACAGTCCTACAGTGGCGAAGGGTCAGAATGTTCTTTAGGCAAACCGGAGCTGATTTGGCCTGCTTTTTCTTTGAGTTGTTACGGAAAAATGTGCTTAATTATAGTAGTGAATAATATAAGTATAGGTACCTACCTACTGTGACTACTTAAAAAACAAAAAAAAACATGAATCAAAACATTTATTACAAATAGGTAATAAAAAAATATTTGATTCGTGCTTTACAATTATATACTTACTTTTATTTATTTATCCACTAGATTAGAAGTTCAACTATATTAAAGGTTAGGGTAAAGGCACCAGTCATCGACCAGCTTTTTTGTCATTTCTTAACTTAATTTTTGTATATTATAAGTAGTTAATAACCACTGTTGGCACTGTTGTCAATTTGTGAACATGGCGGTTGTGACATCAACAACATCGCCAAAATATCGAAAAGCCAATACTAAGCCTCAATGAGAGAACCCGCTTAGTACCTATGTACCTAAGAACTGCACGAAAAATTTGATTGACACAAAATGCAAAATTTCTACAGCTTTAATTGAAACTTTGTTTAAGTATTTATAACTATATATTGGCACTAGAAATAAGGATCAGCTGAGTGCTAGGAATTTAGGCATCCAACTCCTCCCAGGGTAGGGTTGCCATAAACGTGAGGACTCAGACCGGGACATTTAATAAAAAACCGGCCAAGTTCGAGTCGGACTCGCGCACCGAGGGTTCCGTGCAAACTTTTAGTTGCAACTGCAACTAGAAGTAGAAATTTGACGTCAGCCCCATGTATCACTCGTTTTCTCGGTATGCGAGTTTGTTTTTGTCATTTTTTTTTATCACGTACTTGAATCGTTTTTTGGACACCATGAATTCATATAAATAAAATAAAAAAACAATCTAAGGCGGTTAAAATTAAAAAGTTTGTAAGAGATTTTTTTTATTAAAAAATATGAATGGAGACAGGGATAATATTATATTTTACTGTTACATTTATCATAATGTTAACGTTGTGTAAAAAAAAACATTGTTTTCCTTCGTAAACTTCGTAGATATGGGGGATGGTATTTATTTTTACTTTACCGTTAGTAAATTTTATAAATTACTGTAAAATATTTTTTTAGAATTTGCAAATCAAACCCTTTCAAATGATACCCCACATGAAATGATATGATATATATGATGCCCCTAAATTTTTCATTTTTGTTCCCTCTTTTATCGGGCATTTTACATTGAAAATACGTTGAAATATATAATAAACCCTCTGACAATGTGTCTGATTCTGATTTAACCTTAATTATAACTATTCAAATTCAAATCGGCAGCTTTAGTAGTTCTCGAGTCACACCATAAGGGTTCCTTGGTTAGTTTGGGATCTTAATCGGTTGGTTTTGAAAATTTTTATTTAAATTAACAGTGTCAGTCAACGCCCGGCCACCAAACACGCTGAATGAAAATTAAACAAGGAATGAAAAATGTTGCAGAACACCTACAATCTCAGTCAAAATAACGAATCACAAAAAAGGAGCGAACAAATATTTTATGTGTCAAAATGATGCCAACGACAGGGATCCTACAGTTAAATAAATATATCTTATTCTTTTACTCAGCTGTTCAAAGTTCTGCTCGTACGCGACAAGAAACTGTTCTATCTATATTTGAACGAAATTTTTTACAGAAATTTGGGGATAGTATCTTTTACTAAGAGTAATGAAAAGTAATTCAAGACAGGCTAACATACTAATGGTGATGCTAAGAATATAACTTATCTCCGCTATTTCCCGCGACTTTGGAAGTTGTGTTTTTTAACAAATAGTGAAAAAGCTCGAGGAACTAAAAGGAGATTTTGTTTTGACACTGTTAATGTAAATTCGTAAAATGTGAACGGACATGGGTCAGCGCTTAAGTCATTCTATCCACGTACGATTAGCCGTTCCCTACTAAATGAAGTAAATAACTATTATGATTTTTAAACCGGGACAATTTGCTTATCGGCCGGGACGCCGGGACATCATGCTCCAAACCGGGACATGTCCCGGCGTACCGGGACGTATGGCAACCCTATCCCAGGGGCACCAGGGCAAGGGGTAGCTTTTTAAAAACGCGCATTTTACAAACTAGCCAAGTGATGCATATTTTTTATGTGATTTCGTGCGCTAAATCGAATAAGACTATATTCAAATTTATAGGGTCAATAAATTGCGAAATTATACTTGACAATTGTCAAAAGGAATAAGTACCTACCTACGACAAATGTTACAAAATTCCAGTAGGTACCTACAGGAACTACAGGAAGAGTCTTTGCTTTGACATTGTGTCGAAATCGAAAACCACCGGAAAATTCTTCATAGCACTATTGTTTCTCGTGACAATTGTCATAAAATTTTCAGTGAGAAATTTTCTATTTATATACATGACGATTTTATTTAAAATATCAATGTGATATTTAAAAAGCACGCAGCCTACCCGATGGTAAACAGTTTCCGTAGCCGATGGACATGTGACACGCGAATAATTCAATAATTTAAGAACTTTTACATTCGTAAGCATGTTGAAACAGGGGCCTGAAGAAACATCAAGTTTATGAAAGAACCGGAAATATCGCAAGAAGGCTTAGTTTTCTCAATTAATTAGAATATCTCACCCCTGCTCACTGGGGGCCTTGGTCATTTTTTCTGTTGTACCTATATGACATCTCTTTCAATTTATAATTTATTTATTGCTAAGAAAAGTTAACGAGGTTTGACTCTAGTAGTGTGACTACTTAAAAAACAAAAAAAAACATGAATCAAAACATTTATTACATTTAATAAATGATTTGACTCGTCCTTTACAATAGTAGAATGTCTGATTACTTATACGAGTACGTAATACAGTCACTTTCGTCAAAACGAGTAAGTAACCACTTACTTTCCTATCTAATTCTGAAAATTAACTCAGGCTCTTAAATTGAGTTTTGCCGGAATGAACCAGATTATCACTAAAATATGATGATGATTTAAGTACATGATTCAAAACAAGCACCGGTCACCTTACGACGCTATTGAACTATATTTCGGTCTGTGGTCGAGTTTACGAATAGGTATGGCACAGGAACTTCATTATAAGTAACTAGGTTCATTAAAATTACAATGATAATGAACTAAGGTTGTAGAAGGGTTCTGGAAGATAGCCATATTTAGGAACATATAGCGACGATTAAACGCACTCTAAATAACTTTGAAATCATTACATTGACGACCGGTTCGCGTAATTGGTAGTGACCCTGCCTGCTAAGCCGATGGTCCTGGGTTCGAATCCCGGTAAGTGCATTTATTTGTGTGATGAACACAGATATTTGTTCCTGAGTCATGGATGTTTTCTATATATTTATGTATTCGTATATTATATAAATCGTTGTTTAAGTAGGTACCCGTAACACAAGCCTTCTTGAGCTTAATGCGGGACTTAGTAAATTTGTGTAAGAATTTCCTCCAATATTTATGTATATAATTTTATTTATTTATTAGAAACGTCGAGAAGTACTTATTTATAAATGTTCGAAAATGCACTAAGTACTATCAACAGCAAAAAATCTACCACCTTAAGGTGGAATAAACTGAAAACATTATTTATTCACAAATATGTTTTTGAGGGACGGCAATTTCACAGTAGGTAGCTAATATCTACTTACAGCACAACGAGATATAGGTACCTATGATCATTTTTCGTAAATTTTCCCATAATTCAGGCATTATAGCATTAACTTTGTCTCAGAAACGAGGTTTAAATTGTCCGAATTTTATCGGTTGGTCGCCAAGACAAGCCTCTATTCCCAAACAAAAAAAACTCCAAAGGCAAAAATACCAATACCTACTAATAAATGATCAATAAAAACGTAACAACACAAATAGTGTCCCAATACATATTTTGTTTCTATTTAGGTATAAGTACCTAATAAATAAATAAATAAATGTTATGGGACAATCTTACACAAATTGACCTAGTCCCCCGGTAAGCTCAATAAGGCTTGTGTTGTGGGTACTAGGCGACGATATATATAATAGACACATACATATAAATACTTAAATACATAGAAAACATCCATAACTCAGGAACAAATATTCGTGATAAACACACAAATAAATGCCCTGACCAGGATTCGAACCCGGGACCTCCTGCTTCGTAGGCAGTGTTACTACCAATACCAACTAGGCTAGGAGGCCGTTAAACCTACGTTAGGCCTATGTTTAGGTATAGGTACAAATTGTTGTACCACCATATTACGCACCTGACAGGATGGTGACAACCCTAATGTTAATATCATCTTGACATTTGCATGCTTGACCAGCTAAACGTCAAATGTAGGAAAGAGAAACATCTGTAAGAACTTTAACAAACTCTAAAACTCTAAAAAATATGTTTTTTTTTGTGTTTCGACTTTACAATACAATACCTATCACTACAATGTTGCAAATGATTCTACAATCGTCACCAAAAACCTGCTTACTTATTTGATTGACATAAATAGGTACTTACAATCGCCCCTCAAGGATTGCGTAGATTTATGAAAGACGCAATCGTATAACATGTGCGATGACGACACCATTATGCTGTAGGTAAGTAATAAAAATAAAGTTTACTTTCAACGCATTTTATTCTTAAAGATATCTAGACCAAGTATTTCGTAGTCGTCAGAGTCGATCACAAGTGCTCGGTCTTAGTCGGAGACATTCCTGTAGGACCTTATTTGCTAAACACCGAATAATGACCCACTACTCACAATACCTCTTCGAGGTTATTATGCACACACGAAAACACCTGGATCAGTTCAAGCGAGTGGAAGTGGCGCGATGGTGCCTCCGTAGTGCGGGAAATCTGCAGCCAGTGCCGTGTCGCACAGCACTACAAGGTAAAAATGCGAGAGTTATGGGGCCGACTTACTACGAACATCTACCCGCGGATTTAAAAAATGAACGTAATGAAGAAGCGTTCAGACGCAGACTTAAGAACCTTTTGTTGGATAAAGAATATTACTCTGTAAAAGAATATATAGATATTTGAATACATGATGGAAATTAAATACTTAAATAAATAAATTGCAGAATTTATAAATTGACATCATTACTAACTTGACATTTTTATTTAATTTAATTAAACTTTGATGAGTACTACATAGTACTAGCGTATTGATCCTGACATATTTTCAATTTTGATGGGTACTTCTAGTACAACTTTTTATTTTTAATTTATTTCTTTTTGTGTTGACATTTATAATTTTATATAAATTAATATTTTAGTTTTACATTTTGACATTCCTTTTAGTTTTTTTTATTGTATCTTATTTTTATTGTGTTAACTAATTGAAGTTGAATTTCCTTATTATTATTATTTATAAATTTTGAATTGTTAAACGATCATTAGACAAACAGTAGTATAAGCGAGAATGTATATTTAACTGTATGAGATTTGTGTAATGAGATAAATAAACTAAACTAAACTATTTACCCTACTTGGTCACTAAAATAAAAAATCACGTGATTAGTAGAGACAAAGACAAAAGAAAGACGCAAAAGAGTGTTTTAAAAATAAAATAGGGTTCTGAAACATAATTTCGGTCATGTCAACAAACAAAGAGAGAGTAGGTGAACCTATTCAATAAAAAATAAATTAAAATCTTCAGTCACATAAATCATTAAATCTCTTGGGCACAGGCAAAATGGCGTGATTTCTTATCACACCATTTATAAAATAAACCCATTTAGCTATCCAAATAATCCATTATGTAGCATTTATTTTGTTGTCGAAAACAAAAAACTTTTTGTGATATCTAGTTTGCTTCATAACTTTTCGGATTAGGCCAAAAAAATAATTTATCGTAGGTCTAAAATACCTAACATTACTGTTTTCTTTGAAGACTTTCAGCCATCTTTTACACTTTTTTAGTGTCTTGACTGTATACCTACCTACTTCCTATTTATTATGGCAGCTAGGGTGTGCCATTGCATTGCCCATGTCCTTTTCAATCTAAAAGAAAAAGAAAATAAAAGTACGTTTTATTGCTCGCAAAAAGGCCTATCAAACGAAGTAATTTATACGCCATCAGCCATACTTCTGACGTCAGCGGAGAATAATTGATCTCGCAAACTAAGACCAATAATCGACTCTATGTAATCGCAAAAAAGTGTATAATCTTTCGTATTTCTTAAACAAATGTAGATTCTTTCCGCGTCAGACAACACGAATAGCAACTATCTCTTTCACGCGTGCTTTTTTTCACCGCTAACCAAAGCGAGACAAAGATAACATTCCCTCGCGTACTCGAGCGCTGACGGGTATTTGGGGTCATAGAACGTGTTTAAATTTCGAAACTAGTTCCGTCCAATACCATGCCTTTGAATTCAGAACGCCGCCATTGGTTAGGGTAGCCTGTACTAAAAACGCGCGCGTCATCGAAAAATCGATAAAACTGTCGTGTTTTACTAAGACGGTACGGCCGCATCATCGTTTTGTTTCGGTTTCCTGTGAGTTTAGTGGTACGGGGTGTCGGAGCGACTTGATAGGCGCTTTATGTTATTCGTGCAGCTATTTTGTGTGGCAACATGTCGGACCGAACGTTCATGTAGTTTTAATTTCATTTAAACACGATTTCTTTAAGACAAGTGTGTTGTGGATGTGCCCATAGCTGGTAAACAGCAATGGTAAGTGTGTGCCGTGGTTATTTGGTGAAATATTGAAATGGATCAGTGGTTTATAGTGTAATATGAGTGTAAAATCGATACTAACCCTAACAATGCGCGGTGTACGGGTAAAATGTTGGTGATATCGCGAGTGGGGTAATGTTATTTTAGGAAAGGAATTCCTGTGTGACATTCTGCACTGGAATATCAATTATGACTAATGAGTTCAGTCATTAATTAGTGTTTGTGGAACTTTGACCAACTTGTTGCTGAGACGGTAATGTTGTCTTAAGTTTTGCATGTATATGTGAGTATATCTATGATAGCGCGGATTATCATTTGTCAATAGAGACTTCTTTTGATTGGACGTTAGAGTCTGTCTCTTTTACTCTCACAGATAGCTCTATCAGTGCATCTCTGTTGCACTTGTGCAATATTTATAGGAGAGCTTGCCCCCAGGGTGTTCTATATTTGATTAGAGATGTCTTTGGGATATCACTACTCGAATATCGATATCGATATTTTACTAAATTTGTTGACAGCTTGTTGTTATATTTAATTGGATTAATCGGTATTTTTAATAGCAGTTTAAAATATGAAAAAGTTTATCGATTAAATGAAACCAGTGTTGTCCTACTTAGTATCAATTCAGTAAATTAATTAAGGAAATTAACGAACAAAATATTTTTATAAATCTCATTTTAGTAGACAAATATTTACATACAAGTGCTGATTGAAAATCTTTTAGGTAGAATTAAAAGATATATTTCATTTCGTGGGGTTACAAAACATAGACACAAGATTTTGAATTCCTTATAAGTAGGTATTATGAATTCTTGTGTCAGGAATTCCCGCTTTTCTGGTTCTCAGAAATCTCAGAATACTGAGAGAATACAAATAATATTAATTAAAATGAGTTTAATAATATTAAATGTACCAAAATAATTAATATTGTCTTCTGTTTCCCCGATTGTTGTTCATTGAAATTAAACACTTTAGAACGGATTAATCGCGTTTATTAACACCATGAGCCTACGTTTCGAGCCCTTTACAGCACTCGTTTTCATAGTGGTAAGATCACACATCATCTTCATTCATTGGGTAATCATCCCTGTGAAAACGAGTGCTGTAAAGTGTAAAGGGTTCGAAACTCATGGTGTCAATAAACGCAATTAATCCGTTCTAAAGTGTGTAATTTCAAAAGATTTAACGTTTAATAGATTAACTAGAACTAAATTAATTTCAATTCTAATTCATCTAAATTAAATAAATAGACATACATTTTATCATTTAAAGAAATTACTCCTAACAAAAATTAAGTGTTTCATTATATACAAAACTTATATACAGGTATTAGTGTTTTTTTTTACCAATTTCTAAACTTGCTTTTACTCGTTGATCTGTCTTATATAAAATTACAGTTTAGTAATCTTGAATGCTCAGTATTTAGCTCTAGTCACTTGAGTCAAACCACGTTATCTTTTCCGAGCAAATTAACTGTCAAACTTTGAAGTGTTATTTTTAAACGTCAAACTTCTATGTAATTATGACGTTTACTTTCATGGTCTGTGCTATCAAAATCTAGGAAACTTAGCATATACGGACTATACTATATATTGTAATTGTATTGTAACATCATCACTGATATCATTTGAAATATTTGAATAGCGGCCCTTTGTTAAATTTGAGCGTTTCAGTTAAATTGCAAACCGTCAAAACACCTGACCTAGGGTTATAAGGTGAGTTTATAGGCTATTTCAGATTAAAACTTTCCTTAACTTCCTGAACTTTTATAATTAAATTGAAATAAATTGTATTTCTGTTTATGAAAGTCTATTTATAAGCATTGTACCTCAAGCGAATCCGCTTTATTTTATTTTATTTAACTCACTGTATAGTGGTATAAAAATAATACTAAATTGTCGATAAATCAATATCGATAACTGTCCCATCCCTACGCACGCAAAAAATACTAAAAATGTCCGACGTCCCTGCATTCATCCGAACTTATTATAAAATCTAATTTCAATACAAACCCAACCGTAACGGTGTACATATAGAGCTCGCTTTTCTGTGTCAAATCGATTACGATTAGAATTCCTTGAAAACTGCTGTTTGATTTTGAACTTTATTTTATTACGAATAGAGTTCAAGACTTGTTTTTTTTTGTTTTATTATAAATCCTAGATTTATGAAGGGTGCTGGAGGGAGACTTAAGCAGGTAGTTTAGTTGTTTTGCGAACTCTGAACAAAGGATTTTTTTTGTCTGCAAATTATGTTGTTCTGTCAATTTACGACGTTTCTGCTGACTATTGTTTGGCGCTACACGACACGTGGTTATGAAAAAAAAAAACGATATTTTTGCAATTGATTTGTTATTGACTGATGTTAGGGATCTGGCTATAGATACGAATTTTTTCAAAGAAACCGATGTTTGATAGCGAAACGTTACGAATAAGTTTGCTAAAAGAAGCAAAAATAAATACCGTTACTGGGATTTGAATCCAGGACCATCCACTAGGCAAAGACGACCTAGGGTTTGACGACCGGTTGGCGTAGTTGGTAGTGACTCTGACTGCTAAGCCGATGGTTCTGGGTTCGAATCCCGGTAAGGGCATTTATTTGTGTGATGAACACAGATATTTGTTCCTGAGTCATGGATGTTTTCTAAGTTTCTATAAATGATAATATGAGCGAAACCACATACACAGCTACGAGTAGTTTATAAATACAAGTTTAGAAAATTACTTAAAATAAACATCTGTTTTTCAGATGCAGCAACAAATGTGTTCGCCAGACCAAATGGGGTAAGTTCAATTATTGTTTTTAAAAATATTCTTATTCATAAAATATCCTATATATCATGACCCTGTTATTTGTATGGAATATTATTAACCATAGCTGAGATGACAATCGCTTGCAGAAAACCACTTTTTTATTAGGTACTGGCTTTTAAGTAAAGTAGGTACCTACTATTCTTTTAAATAATGGCGTTTGTCCTTGAGTTGGAGAATTTTGCCAAAGTCAAAGTATTCGAGCCTTCGAGCAACACGGGCTTCCAACAAGTAGGAAGGAAGACGTCATAGCGACATCTTAGCGTACAAATTATTCTGTCACTTTTTTTTTGCGGGGGAAACGTAGGTACACACAGAGACGCACTTCTTATACATTACATACAAAAGACTATCTGTAGGTACCTAATGACACTAATGACGACCCTAACACATAGCAAATGCAAATCTTGCACACTTCGATTTATTTTTGTGTACGGACCTACAGGCTATTAATAGTCACAAGTTCACAACACAGGCCTACGTAGTATGCCTATTTGGGCTTGTACATACTTTGGCAGAGGGAAAACGGTACGTAAGTATGCCGTCTCCCTCCCTGTTTTGCTTGAAGATATTAATAGGTATATATATACCTATACATATAGTATGGTATATTTTAAGATTTTTAAGTTCTTACTTATAAGTACTTGCTTATGGCAAGGTGGATTTGCCAATGTCAAAGTTTTAAGACAGAAAACACTTAGCGAAAAAACGTATCGGAATAACAGATATCTACGCATTTATTTACGTAATAAACACAAGAGGATTGGTGATTAAAGTTTTGTCATGAGTCAAATAACTTACACAAATTACACAATTGCAAAATGCACTGGGCATTTTTTCTATTGAGTCAAACATAAAGCGGTGTTCAGATTCTTTCTGGTGGACTATTTGGAATTTAAGGGCTATAAAGCTTGATTTTCTTATTCAGGCCTAAAGGGAGTACCCCTTAATGTAGACAATTGTCTACATTAAGGGGTACTCCCTTTCTATTGCATAGTATAATAAAAATCATCACTGTCCACAAGCTGTTAACTATAGACGACAGGAAAGAAAAAGTGCGTGTTCAGTTGAACTATAAAGCCCATCTTTCCAGTGAGTGGCCAACACTTAACAGATTCATGTCATGATTTTTATCATACAATTCAATAGAAAAGGATTTGTTTTTTAATGTGGCTAAGGGTTCAATAAGAAAATCAACCTTCAACGTCCTTAATTTTTAAAAGTAAGCGGAAAATCAACTCGCGGTAGTCCTCATCAGGACCGAAAATGTTCTGTTATATTTTAACGCGGATGAAACCGTGGGTGGAATGGGTGGATGGTTATGAGCAATTTGTTGCTTTAGTTTTAAAAACTTGGAATTCTTGTAACAAGAAACACAGTTACAGAAACAATTTGGTACAACAAAGGCGGACTTATCCCTTTAAGAATAAGTCCGATTGTCCATACTAACCGAGCAATCTCGATCCGGACTGAATATTTCCTTATATTTTTTAATGGCCTCTATTGTAAATTGAAATAAGGGTGACATCTGGTAGCTACAGCTACTGCAGGTGCATTCCGTGAGAATGTCACTTACGAGATACTTTCGCCTTGTACTTCAATCAAATTAACTATGTTCGTAAATAACTATGTTCTGATAGAAGTGATGTATATCTTATATGAGAATAAATATCTTTAAACCTAAACCTGTAAATCTCGAGAATATTTATACTGCCAAATTGTTAGCCAAGCCATGAAATACGAGACACAGAATCACTTTCTTAGCGTTTTCTGTAGTATTAGAAGTTTATGCTTACATTATTGTTGTATACTTCTTGTGATGATGTTATTGTTTGTGGATGAATAAAGATTTTTATCTATCTATCTAGAAGAATCACATCCCGTAAGCGATATTCTCGTGGAATTCCCCCAAAACCATGTTATTATCAGCGTGTGAAATTGCCATCCCTCAATAACATTTATTTTTCAAAAATATAATTTAAAACCTCATAAAATAAAAATTAAAAAAGTAAAGTGTATAAGCGGCCTCTTATTTAACCATCCTGTACAGTCACCAGCAATAGTATATGACGCTATGAAGGCAGCAAAAATATGTGACACGCTCTTATGGCGGTACAAACAAGACTGTGTCAGATTATTTTGCAGCCTTCATAGAGTCCTATACTATTGCAGGTGACTGTACGAGTGTAAATATTGAGTTGTGGACGTTGTGGTACATTGTCTCATTTTTATAAATTACTTATGTCGTTTCAGGTCACCACAGCAGGGGGTGATGCTGTGCCCCGTCCGACTGATCTACGAAACCCAGATCCTTGTACAACCAGGTACTATTTTAACTATGTATGTACAATATAGCTGCGAAAACAAATAAACTTTCAAATTAATACATGTACAGTCAACCAATTGAAACCATAGGCCACTCAAGAACCATCTCAAAATGACAAGCAATAAGAGATTTCTTACAATCTGATTAATAGCGTCACTATGACATAGTCCTACAGTGGCCTAGGGTTCCAATTGGTTGACTGTACTTACATAGGGCCGTACGCAGGCGCAGCTATGCAGAGCGGGGCACTTCTAAATATTTAAAAATAATTAGTATAAGCATAGATTATATACCTACAAGGTGCCCGAGAGGACATAAGGTCATTTGAAAACTAAAATGTCAAAAAAACATTCTGGATTCCGTCGAATTTGAGAGATAATGTAATTATTTTTAAAAACCTTTTTTCGACCATAACTCAATGATAA
The DNA here is from genome assembly GCA_949128165.1 of Lathronympha strigana. Lineage (NCBI taxonomy): Eukaryota > Metazoa > Arthropoda > Insecta > Lepidoptera > Tortricidae > Lathronympha > Lathronympha strigana. The sequence goes on along the minus strand of OX421926.1, from coordinate 4,881,535 downwards.
ACGCATGTTTTAAAAACGATGTTTTTACTATGTTGTCTTATTCTGATTCTTGTCAAAGTTCTTAAGAACAGATACTTAACAGAAAAAGCGAATACAAACCGTTTTGAACACTACGAAAAAACAATTGACGCTCCGTTCCCCTCTCCCCCATACAACGCTAGCTTTCTATTCCTATTCTATTTTCTATTTCTAATATCAGCAGCATTACTGGAGCCGACGGCCATATGCTGGCCATATAGGTACTTTATGTGCCGGATCTCCCAATCTATTAATAGTATTTGTCTAGCTGATGCCCAGTGGCTGTCCGCCGGGCATAGTGGGTATGTACCCACTATAGAGATCCGACGGGTTGCCCGAAAGAATATGGCTGGCTATGCGCCAACTGACCCGCTCCATACACCCGCGCCACCGTACAGAGGCCCAAGAACTTACCTAAACTTACCGTACAAATCTTTGACTTACAGGCGACCAGATCCAACCAAACCAAACGCTATTCATAAACTCACAAAACCCACCACCATGGATCCAAAACCAAAGGCAAAGTCAGGTGATATACATGCAGCAGATGCCAGGCAACATGATGCCTTCCGTCCCACAACCTATGGATCAAAGTTCCATGTACGTCCAGAACCTACAGGGAGTACAGGGCTACTATCCGCAGCAAATGATACAGATGGACCCAAGACAAATGCCCAATGTAGTCCAAATGATGCCAAATATCGGTCAAAACGTAATAAATGTCGCCCAAAATGTTAGTAATATCGGTCCAAATATACAAATGGTCCAAAATACAGGACAAAATGTAATGCCAATGACTAATGTTGTACAAAATGTACAGAAGCCTGCTGGTGTTAATATTGCTCAAAACCAAAATATGGCCAGTATAGTTGGTAATGATAGAGTTTATAATAATATTAATAATACAAACGTTATGCCGAATACAATGCCAATGGCAATTCAAAATACAATGAATATCCAAATGCAGGATCGGACAGTTAACATGAATCAGAATTTGGTAAATATGCAAAAGGTAGCAGAATTACCAGGGATGAGACAGAATAACCTCAGACAACCCCAAGTCACAGTATCACCTATGCAAAATGCAAAGTTCAACTCAAATATTGCTGATAAGATAGCTCCACCAAATGTTGGTGACACAAGACCAGTAAATAGTCCAAGACCAATGACTATTATCAGCAATATGTCAAATGTAATGCAAGCAAATGCATTTAACAAAAAACTTCCTTTACCAAACAAACCAAATCCGACTGTCATGGCAAATCCAGTCAGGCATTTCAATCAGACCTATTACAGGCACATACAACCTAAACCTTTAACTGTGACGCCTGTACCAAATCCGTACCTACTGGCAGGTACTTCGAATGGACCTAGACCAAATCAAAGTGACGTAAATAGAAAAAGGAAAAGTGAATCACCTGATGAGACTAGGAAAAAAATTCCCACCATGGCGTGGCCTAACAATCAACCAATAAACGTGATAGAAACCGAAACTGGTAAAACCATTAGTTATACACCCACATCTGTTAGAGATTTTAAACTAGTAGAAAGGAATGTCGAGACTGCATCTACTGGAACACAAGCCAATATCGCTAAAAGTACGCTAAATCTACAGGTTGTTGATATGCAACCACCACCACCCAACCCAACTACCCTACCACAGAGTAAAGAGAACCTCCTAGTAGAAAGTGAAAAATTAGTCAGAAACACAGTTTTTACTCAAGCGAGAGGTTTATTAAGATCCGAGCCTCAAATGATGCAACCAGACGTAATAATACGAATAGAAAAATTACATTCTCCAACTAAAGTAACGCCTCCAGAACCAATGACATTTGCAACCCCAGAGGAAAAGACAGAACCAACAATAACAGGAAGATCAATGCCAAATTTAGAACCTCTACTAACGGAAGCCGTCAAACTAAATACTGAACCAGTAAAAATTGAAACATTAAAGCCAAATATACAACCAGCACAAATAGACATAGTAAAGCCGAATGCAAGACCAGCAAACATTGAATCAGCAAAACCAAATACAGAAATAGTTAAAATTGGAACAACAAAATCAAATACAGAATTAGCAAAAATGGAATCATTGAAACCAAGTATAGAACTATTAAAATTAGAAACGACAAAACCCATTTTAGAACCAGAAGTAATTGAGAGACCAAAACAAAGTTCAGCACCTGGTGTAATAAATACAGACTTAGAGAAACAAAAATCAACTCCAATATCTTCTGTATTAAGTACAGAATTAGAAAAACAAAAGCCTAGTTCAATGCTCACCTTGTCAAATAGAGAATTAGAAATAAAAAAAACAAATTCAATTACTTCTGTCTTAAATAAAGAATTAGAAATACAAAAAACAGATTCAATTACATCTGTATTCAATAAAGAATTAGAAATACAACAACCAATTACATACAAACTACCACCACTCCCATCGCCTAGTAAAAAAGATCAAAAGAAAATAGAGACGAGAACAAGATCAAAATCACCAAAAATAGAAACTAGTAGAACGCCAGAAATTAAAAAAGGAAAACAGAAAACGAAAATAGAAACAATTACAAGAGCAGAATCTAAACAGAAAGAAGAAAAATCAGAAGCAAGACTTAAAAGAGGAGAACACTCCAGATCTTTGAGAGCAAGCAAAGAAGACAAAAAATCAGAAAAGGCAAAATTACTGAAAGAAACTGAAATAAAACCTGAAAAAATAGAAGCTAAAGAAGTGAATAGAAAGTTCACGGTTACTTCTATAAATGATTTCAAAGGCAACGAGTTACAAATAGCAACTGGCAGTGTAAGGAAAGAAGATACTGATCATTACATATTGACTCACGTGTTAGATGGATATGTAATACAGGAATCTAATACGGCGTTCCCTGTGAGTTTTTTACCCATTTTTATTCTTATTGAAGTAAAAGTGTCACACTTTAAAACGAATTAATCGCGTTGAATTATGATAATCCAAATACTTAAATAGCGGCAATATAAGACAATATTAAGTCAAAATTATCTGTATTCAAGCAAGTAAACCTTGAAACAAGCACTTTCGAATTGTCAGCTAATATAAATAAATAAAGTATTACCGAATTTATTCTTACAAATAATCTTCTAAATTCACAAATATAAAGGAAGCTAGGACACCAAATAATAAAATATAATTATTTTCAGATCCGGAAACCTTTGAAAGAGAAAATGATATATCAGAATTCAGACCACCTATCATCAGAACCAAAGAAGGAAGAAACATATAAGCACAGGACGGAAGATGGAAAACTAATAAAAGATAATAGTAAAATATTGAGCATTTCGGATCTAAATCTAAATGAAGATTCGACTAGTGAGACTGAAATGGTAATATGTGAAGACCAAACAAGGACTGAAGAAGAAATGACGAAAAGCGAAGAAGATACGGCGAAAAGTGAGAAAGATAAAAGTGAAATGATAATAGAAGAAAACGAAGAAAAAAAAGGTAAGAAACATTATAGTTATTTTGTTGTGCTACAACTTTTTAAGAATGTTTCTACTTTCATCAGCATCACGTTAAGATTTAGGTCGTTCTTCTTTTTTCGTCGTATTTTATCGGAAACGGTAGTATTTGTCATGCTACTTCAATTGACTCCGGTACTTTTAGTACTGACACTGACTCAAATAGCATGGCACATTCAGGCGTTTCCGTGTAAATGCATCAGTACTACTATATCAGACATTTTTCAGAGAACACACACAACATGGTCGCTATAATAGAAGAACGACCCATTTTCAGAAATAGTCGAAAGCAAAGCAAAAAGTGGTCCTTTTAATTTCCATTTCACTTTTCCTAAAGTACATTTCCAAAAGTTACTAAGTACAGTAGACTCCGATTCCGACAGCAAACCAACCAACCGTTTTTAGCGACGTAAATATAGGCCGATGGTTGGTTTTCATACAAGTCACTATGAAAGTGCATCCGTAGAGTACGACTGCTTATAACGATGGTCCTTCGACGTCGTTATAACCGGATTCAACTGTACCAAAAGTTTATAGCCGTAGTGAACCATATATCTATTTCAACAAGGTCTATTTTATTTTATTCTTTTATTTTAATTAGTGAGTTTTGCTTGTCACCCGACGATTTTACTCATGCCCTTCGCTGTGGGTCTTGGTTGTATATGTTTCTTTATGTAATATAATTTTCTACCTTCCGGCCGGCAAGTAGCCACTTGCGCTAAACAAATGCGCCGCTTGCCGACTGCGTCGAGCAGAAAAATTTATTTTTATTTTTATTTTTATTTTATTGTTTCAAAAAATTTACACAGCATTACAGCGAACTAATACACTGCGAAATTTATGATGTACATGCATTATTTATACAACTAGGTACATAATACAGTCAAGAAAACACAAAACAGAACAAATGTGAGAACAAAACTAATACAAGACAGTAGATTCACGCTTATCCATCGCCTCACAGAACTTCATACATTCTTTACACAGATCCATCCAACTACTTGCAAATACATCACATTCCGGTGCTGATGCGAGGAGCGCATTAGTATATCGTAGAGCGCGGACAAGTGGTGATTTGCCATGGGACACAGTGCGTGTTTTAGGCACATCTAATAGGTGACGACTTCGTGGTCGAAAATTAAATTGGGCCTTAGCTATAGATGGAACGAACAGGCGTACGAGCTGTGTAACCAGTTCTGGGCAATCCGAGTTCCCCCGTAGAATATTACAAGCAATAGTTAAGAGCCCATAGTTGCGCCTCACCTCTAAGGAATTAAACCCTAAAACGCCAAGCAGGAACTTTGTCGGGTACAAATATGGGTAATACCCGTGAGTCTTTTTGTATAAGAATCGCAGAAAGGCTTTCTGGATTTTTTCCAGAAGCAAGATGTACTTGTCCTCATGCGGGTTCCAAATGACCGATGCGGATTCGAGTTTACTCCGGACTAACGCAGTGTACACTAATTTAATAGCCCTGACGTTATCGAAATCTTGCGCATTCCGAACTACAAAACCCAACCTCCGATAGCAATTTTTTGCCAAGGCTTTAATATGCTCATGAAAGTTGAGCTGCGTATCGAGGATGACACCCAAATCTCGTATAGACTGTACCCGAGTTATGGGATCAGGACCTAGCAGGTATTGAGCGAATATGGGACTATTGGCACGGCTAAAAGTCATCACGGAGCACTTCAAATTGTTGAAAAGAAGCTTGTTTTTAAAGCTCCACTGATAAAGGCGATCAATATCCTCCTGCAAAGACGCACAGTCGGACAACTGCTGCACTCCATAAATGAGCTTTAGGTCGTCGGCATATAATAAACACCTGGCGTGCTTCGGGACTGCAGCTAAGTCAGATATCATTAGGCCAAAGAGAAACGGACCTAAAATCGAACCCTGACTGACTCCGGAACGTGTGTGGTAGGGCTTCGATACGAAGCAACCGTGCTGCACGTACTGCTGTCGATCGCGCAGATAACTGGCAAACAACCGGAGCAGCTTCGGCGAGAAGCCAACGCTACATAGTTTGCTCAACAGTATGTCATTATCCACGCGATCGAAAGCCTTCTTAAAGTCAAAGTACAGCACGTCAACTTGTATTCCCTTATCTAAATGCTCAGAGACGGAGTCAACCAGAGTTAATAGGTTCGTCTCGACAGATCTCTTAGGCCTGAAACCGTGCTGAGAATCACAAAGGTAAGGTTTTACTTGGGATGCGACAAGTCTATTTACGATTGACTCAAACACTTTTGCAATTGAAGATAGAATGGCTATAGGGCGGTAATTCTCGACCTCGGACGTTTCACTCGATTTTGGGATGGGGCGTACTCGCGTAATCTTCCATTGACACGGATACTCGCCAGAACCAAGAACCAAGTTGAAGATGTGAAGTAGTGGGCCAGTTAGCCATTCCTTACATCCCTTGATAACAAATGCAGGTATGCCATCAGGGCCAGGGGAGCTCTGAGGTTTTAAATGAGCTATACCAATTTTTAAATCAGCAAGGGATATCTCATGTACATTTATGTAGTTTGCATTACAAGTTGAGTCGTTACGGATGATGCTATCAAAGTCAAGGAGAGGTTCAGACGGAAGAAAAACGCTAGAAAAAAAGTTTGAGAAGGCCGCTGCTGCTTCAACCCCTTCGTGCTTTTTCCCCTCATAATTGACCTGCGGTTCAAATCCTCCTTTGGATTTTAGACTGCTCACATGTTGCCAAAACGCCCTAGGTTCGCAAGCTATCTTGCTTTGGATATGCCGCACATAATTCTCATAGGATACTGTGGTTTTCGATTTTACAGCTGCCCTTAGCCTAGAAAAATCGTCATATATCGCACTGTCACCTGTTCGTTTCCATTCACGATGAAGATGAGCTTTATGCCTGATGTCCTTTATTAAATCGGCTGTAAACCATATTGGATAACGTCTGCGTACTTTATCAGATCTTAGTTTCCTAGGTATGCAAATATCGAACAGCTTGTATATTGTATTATAAAAGCGCACCAAAGCAGTGCTGACATCGCGACTTTCAAGAACTTCTTCCCAAGACACTTCAGAGATCAGTTGGCAGAGGAGTGTATAGTTTCCTTTGGGGTAGTTCCAATCAAGTTTCGAGTCAACATTGCTTGGTTGCAGCTTGGCAGTATCATTCTTGGCATCAACACAAGGAACAGAGATCTCTAGCGGAGGATGGTACGCATCGGGATACGGAACTAGTCCACCCTCTTTAATTTCCATTACAGATACCCCACCCTCACGCCCACGCACCAGCACCACATCTAACACTCCGCCATACATATTCTCAACTTCGTTCATCTCTTTCAAATTACAAACAGTAGTAAAATAACAGTAGTAACTTAAGATACTAATTGGGGTATGGTTAGGGTTCAAGTTGAGATCCCCGACAATTATTACGACACCGGCTATCGACTCAATGATTGACTCGATTTTGTGGAAAAATCGCATGTACTCATTTTCAGCGGCATTAGGTGGGATGTACACCACGCACAGATTGAATAATGTGTCCTCCACCATAAACGATACCCACAAATCTTCACCGCTCGTCGTTTCAAGGTCAGGTAAACGACGCAGATCAATTCCAGGTCGCGCCGTCACCAAGACACCACCTCCTCTTCGTCCGTCGGCGCGATCTCGACGAATAACGCTCCAGTCGCATCCTACAAGCTCTGAGTCTTCGACTGAATCAGATAACCACGACTCAGTGACAGCGATAATATCACATTCATGGGCAAGGACATTTTGCCTGAAACTTCTCAGCTTGGTGTTAAGTCCTCTGACATTCTGATAAGTGATATTGAGTGAAGGTACTGACCTTAGCCAGTAAATAAGAAAGCCTCAGATCACATGTTTGTCGACCTCAGCTTCGCTTCGGCCGACAATTACACGAGATCTGAGACAATTCTTACTTTACAGGCCTCGGCACGTAATCTACTATTTCTGCCTTCCGGCCGGCAAGTAGCCCATTGCGGGCCGCTACGCTAAACAAATGCGCCGCTTGCCGACTGCGTCGAGCAGAAAAATAGTGTACTGACCTTGGCCAGTAAATAAGAAAGCCTCAGATCTCGTGTAATTTCGACAAACATTTCTTACTTTACAGGCCTCGGTACGTAATCTACTATTTTTCTCAGTTTCAGAATCGGAGCAACCTTTCGCGAATGTTGCGGCGTCGACAGTCAAGTCTTGGACGGTAAGATTAAACTGGCTATTTTTTTGAAGTCATGTTTGAAATTTGTATGTAGATGGCGGTGTATTGCCTACATTATATATATGGGGTCCGCGTAACTGATAAATTATAAACCTGACAAGAGTGACAAGCCAGCCCTACCAGTAGTTCAGCCTTTTAAAATAAAAAGAAAAGGTTCCCAAGATACAGGCTGTGCCTAGTTTGGGGACGCAGGATATCCTCGATGTTGTAATTCTTACTACTGTTAGTTAATTTTTGTATGCTTCCGTTTGTAAACTGATGTTAGTAAATAAATAAAGTCTTAAGCTCCTCATTCACGGCAGTCCGCCGGCCTTAAAGTTGAAAATGGCTTCTGTCTAGTGGGTAGTAGATTGACTCGACGTTGATTTTTGACAGCCAGAGTTTTTTTTAATCGTATTTATTTGGCTTTGATAGCAGAAAGCCAAATAAAATGGCACGTTGCCATCGTCAAGTAAAAATTATCATATTGTTCCTTTGTAAACCGACGTGTTCTTTCGATTGAATGTATCGAAAATGCACGCGATTTATCGCAAGATCCATTTTTCACACTGGCAACATTTTGTCACCAGGTCGATCAGCTAGCGTCCCACCTGTCAAAATACAATTGGACAGATACAATCGCGGCCATGACAGACCACGAAATCGACGGGGAATCCTTGTTTTTGGTGAACAAGCAACAGTTGGTGCAGATCGGATGCTGTGAGACCCACGCTGATGTAATATGCGATTATGTAAAGAACAACTGACAGGACGAAGATATAGACTTCGAAGGTATGTGGAATTGGGAGTTCCATCGCCAATGTTAACTGAATATTTGTAATCCTTATTACAAGGAAATAAGGTCTAAATCTAGTATTGCACGTTTTTAGGGGCCGATTATCGCCTGCCCCTGCCCCTCCGACCCCTCCCTCGAGTTCCTAAGTTCCCTTTCGTTGATTACACGGGGTTAATCGACCGATCGGCCCCTAGAAAACGTGTCATGTAATGGTTTGTACGGCGAAAAAGCGTGACTTCATGAGAAGTCAAACTAGAGGCTTGCATCTCTTTTCAATTAAGGGAGTAAGTAAATAGAATCTTCTTCTCCCTACTGTTTTCCCGGCTGCCACGGCTCAGGGAGCCTGGGCTCCGCTTTGGCAACTAATCGCCAAATTTGGTGTAGGCGACAGTTTTACCGAGTTTGAAGTTAAGCGCCCAAGTTTAATATTTTTTTCCAGATTTTCATTTCGCAAACAATCTATCCCAAAAATTTAAAACCCAACTAATCATTTCCCAACTTAACAAGTCGCATATAAATATTTTGCAAAAGAACGTAATACAAAAAAAAAATGTCATTTTACTTTGGCAACATTTATTTTACCAAATTTTTATTACTCGAGATTTAGTTGCCAAACATTACAAAAACCATAACAAAACATGACAAATGTAACAGTTGTAAAAAAAATATTTGCTTAAACGTCAAAAAACTACGATTGTTATCTTTAAGTGGTAACTGGTAGCTAACAAAAATGGCGGCAAAAATGATTTTGCGAGCGAGACCCCTACCCCGCCGGCCCCTAGTTTGATGCTCTCTATCGGATCACGCTTCGTTCAACGTACTCACTCCTACTTGTATACCTCTGTGATAGACTGAGTGAGATAGAGATATTACGGGCATAGACAAAAACGCAACGATGATCTGTCACCAAAAAAGGATGACCATTGAAATGAAGTATTATTAGTAAAATTGGAAAGTGAAAAGTGAAAAACACCTAAGGGTAAGTGAGTAGATAGAAAAAAACAGAATTTTAAGTCTTCAATTATACAGGGTGTATGTAACCCTGTCCATCCGTGAGAATATACGAGATGTAAATAGTATTTGTAAATTATTTTGTCATCTAATACAGTGGCCAAATGGTATTTTCAGTGTTTAAACACATTTATAGCAGATAATAATAAACATAGTTGTGACTTAAATGTTTGTCTGTATTACATATTTATCAATATTGTGAATTTACATCTCAACTTTGTGAATTTACATCTCAACTGTAGTACCTAGTGGCAGGGTGTCCAGAGAACTCGATCCCACCGGCTTAGAGCCCGTCTAAGTATGCTAAGTTTCCTAGATTTTGATAGCACAGACTGTATATTATAACACTTTCAAGTTTGACAGTTTATTTGCTGGGAACAGATAAAGTTGTTTGACTCTACTTAATTTTCAGAACCAAAAATGAGGCCAAATTAGATCGGGCTTTTTACGAATATTTTTGACACCGCCACTGTTACAGTTCGACAGAAAAAAATATAGTCTACGGAGGGCGCCACTGAGCTTAGCAGGCAACATCTCATTCTGTTGCATAAGTGCGAGCAGTAAGTTTACTATTTGATGTTGCCTGTACACTCTCGGCCGAATGTCTCGGGCGAATGCGAACCCCTGAACAGTCAGCTACAAAGCTATGAATAGTATGAATACAGCCAAAGTGCCAAACATATGTATACAGGACTTTATAACTTGAACATTAAGGTCGTGTAGGTATACATATTTTTGGCACTTTTGCTGTATTCATAGTACTAGCACTGTACACACTCATTCGAGAACCTCGGGCGAGGCTCGGACCGGACACAAGTTATGCTTTTTCGGGTAGTTTGGGTGAGTTAAAAGGTGTCTTAAATAGTTTCGGTAACCGAAGCTATTTAAGACACCTTTTAACCCCAAACTACCTTAAAACGCATTATTGTCTCTAGGCTGAACAGGGGTTATAAATGAGTGTGTACAGGGGTTGCATTCGCCCGAGACATTCGGCCGAGAGTGTACAGGCAGCATGACAGATGTTTGTTTACCAGAATAATGATATACTTGACAGGAGAACTGGTGTTGCCACTGTGGTTTGCGTTTAGTTCCACTTAGTTTCATTTCTACCTTTTTTGTCGCACTGTATATACTTGTTGCCAAATAGTAGTACCTAAATAGATAAACGAAGGAATACTGTGATTTTTGTACTCTACTAAATTGTGTATAGGTAATACTTTCCAATCCAAACTTTTTAACCGACACTTCCATATGGATGGATTGATATCGACTTCTAAACATCCATCAAAAATTACGCTTGTAAATAACATATATGAAACAATTATATTATTTTACGTTAAAGCAAGCGATATATTGTCTTATAGACTTACGCCCTTATTCGTGCAAAAGTTAACAGACGTTTAGTTTAAATATGTTTTCTCCTTTTCTAACAAACGCAAATGTCAAACTGACAGATAAGGACAAACAATCACTTGATCTGCGTTTATGAACCCACTAAAAGTGTCGGTCTAGAAGTTTATTCAATCATTTATTTCTGTCATTTGATATTATCTGGGGGATGTAAGAACGAGACGTCACATCGCTAAGACTGTTGGCTATTGCGTATTGCTCGGAGAGAGAAAGAGCAAATGAAATATGTAAATTTTAGGAACAAGGAACATTGATCTTTATGTATGATTTTTGGCGTTTCCACACAATTAAATTGCCAATTTAATCAGATTGTGCGTAAAATTGTCCCTTCCGGGCACCCCTTAAGTGGAACATTAATAGCAAAGAATACTAAGAGATTAATAGCTTCCGACTGTTGGATTTTGTCATTTTCCACTAGGGTGGCGCTACTGTCGGGCACAGAGCGATAGAGGCTAGCCACTTTGAACGTATATTTCACTCTTTATCGTTTCAAAATACAAGAGTGAAACATATATTGATGTTTCAAAATAATTGTTTCAACTTAATTGCGTAAAACATTGAAAACTAACCGTTTCAAGGGCGACATTGCCTCCGTGGTCCCGGAGAAAGACTGTCTGGGGTTGACATCAACATCTTCTTTCCGCGCGGGTTTTACGAACTACCCGCACTTGGTCTTGATTATCAACTTGAAAATTTTTTTTAACTTTGTATAGTGATCATTTGAATTAATATTATATTTTTTAAGTTGTTTTACAGAAGTTGGCCTTACTGTTGCTTACCTAGTGTTATTTATTGTCCTATCCTATTCATAATCTACGCTACTAAGTAATATGAGAGCTAGCTCTGAAAAAGGTAAACATATTTAAACATAATGAAATCCTTCTGGCAACTGTTTCTTAGCGAAGATCTAGTAAGGATAGTAGCAACTAGCGGATTTCATTGCTCTTAAAATTTTACTATCTGCTCAGGGCTACCTCTTTACCTATTAGAAATATCTAAAAAATCTATATTTTTTTATGTTATTTTATACTGAGTTTAAGACTTATACTGCACGGTTACCATTATAGTGACCTATTTTAAAGTTTAAAAGGTGTATAGATGTTTTAGTATTAAATTAAATGACTGTACCTCAAAGAGTAAAGTAAGTATATAGGTAAAGAGAGCCCTCTTGGCGCATTTTATGGAAACCCATTTGACTGCGCCATCTCTATTTTGCTTCCGAAACTAACTGTCTATGTGTGTGTATACGCCTACATATACATCTATACATATACTTTCGTATTATTATGCATATTTTGGCGCGTTGCAAGAGATTTTTGAATTTCATGTGACCAAAAAAGCATTTTCTGGACACAAAAAATTCAAACATCGTCTTGCAATGCGCCAAAATATCAGTGAATGAAGTAATAAAAGATATAATAGAGTATAAAACTTATTTATTCCGACATAAATACTTACAAGAAGATTTATATATTTATACCACTTATTATCAAACCGCGATGAGACTGGGTGGTTATTTTATGGTAAATTGTGGTATGGTTTGTGTTGTATATGTCAAGTGTATCCATGTATCTTTTTATCATGTAATGCAAACTTCTTGAATAAACGTCTTATTAAATTACGTTGAGCGAATCATAACCTACGAGTGAAAGTCTTTTTCTTCATAGCATTTTCCTAGCTAAGCAACGGCTCAGAGAGGGATTAGTCCGGTTTCCTCACGATGTTTTCCTTCACCGATAACCGATTGGTAAATGGCGAATGGAAGTATCTGCACTCAAAACATGAATACACAATTGATTAACTAATTAATCATCCCTCTCACTCCTTCAAGAAATTTTGCCATATAGGTAGTTTCTGAATTGTACTTCAGGAGCCCATAAATAATAAATAAAGGGTTTTCAGTTTATTGTACCATCGGGTAAAGGGTGGCCTGAAATGAACTGAAAACATGTCTAAAACAACGGCAACTGGGGTAAATTTAGAATCTTGTAGTATGTGGAAGAGCCACCTCAAGAACGGCCTATAATCACTTTTCCCGCTGAAAACGCATCTAGGTGTACAACATCACATATAAAGTTTTGATCACACCACCGGTGTAACACGGCTGTTTAAGTACTGTTTTGTTAATGGTACTCTCAAATCCCATTCTCATTTCGGTTGAATAATAAACAAATTGCAAACGAAAAGTAAATTAAACGTTGTTGTTTTAAATTTTTATTGAAATTGAACACTTTAAAACGGATTAATCGCGTTTATTAACACTATGAGCCTACATTTCGAGTCCTTTACAGCAGTCATTTTAACAGCGTTAAGATTTGATAGGGTTGAGAGGTTTCAAAGTGTTTAATATCAATAAATAATAATGGCAGTAGCAGACAGACAAAACAATTATATCATTTGTTATTTTTGTAATGTTTACGTTTATCAAAATATACCTGTGCTGCGGTTTTTACTTTGTCGTCACCATTATAACTTAATTTCCCACTTAATATGCGGTTGACAGATCTGCACCAACTATGTAATAACACATTTATTGAGGTATTTGTTAAATACTGCTTTAATTTCTCCTTGTGTTCAGTACATCCGAAGGGGTAATCAACCAACGTATTTGTGATTATAGTAATGTATTTTTTAATGGTTTGTTTGGGCTCATTTTCCTTTAAAAATGATATCGTTACAATTTGGATGTCATAAAAACATTTTACAAAATCCTCGCTAGGATAGCATAGCCACCGCCGCGTGTATTCTTTTGCTTTTATGAAGGAATTCTTTTTATTTATGTCCTGTCCATCGATTAAGTTTATCCTGCAAGTCTCACACCTTTTTACAACATGTTTTAAACATTTTGTAAGAACCCAGCCACATACGAAATTAGGCTGACCCGCATCGGTTTCTTGTAGGTTAAGTAAGAAATACACGTCAGCGTTATCACTCTCCTCTTCGGGATCGGGAGAAGCATCAACGTTTGTTTTCTTTCAGAAATAAATCAAGTGTTTGAAGACACACATTGGAGTCATCCTCGCAGTTTGCTCTTGAAGAATGGGGCGAGTTATAATTATTCAATAAAAGTGCTTTATAAGCGGCTTCTAACGCCACTGTATTGGGTTCATTATTTCTTGACCCATAGCTTCTTATGTTCCCGAAGAAGTTTTCCAAAGGATCCTGATTTAGGTTTCTTGTCAACAATATATCTAAGCCGTACCTGTCAGATAAAACTGCCCATATAGCTTCCATGCCTTCTATAGTTTTGATGAAGTTTTTCACAGATGGGGTGGTACTTGCAGTGTCATCAATTTTCCCCCCTTTTAGCCCCTTCACCCTTTTTTGGTCTTAATAAAAACTCACACATTTTTAAAATAGTTTCACATTCTTTCCATAATTTATGGTGAGGCGAATTCCGCTTGACGCACCCTTTATATTTTTTCTATTTGGAATACTTATAGTATTTCCATTTAAACTATCAAACAGATTGTCGAGTATCATCGTGATGTCAACCAGCTGACGACATTCTGCCGGGAGAGAGTCGCTGGCCACAAGGTGTTCTGCGGCGAAAGCTACGCCGTAGCTAAAAAGTTGAGTCGCCAATTTGACTCTGTTTTTTTTAATTTTCTGGGGATTGACGTTGCTTCTGTTAATTTGTCCACCCGTCGTACGTAGCTCTCCGTATGATTTGTCAGCGGCATACAGCGTTTGGAAGAAATTCCATTTTACAATTTTTTCAGTATCGTTCGCCACGTATTGCAAATCTTTTGTCAATAAATTATTTCGTATTCCCTTTATCAAATGGGAAGTGTCGAGAATACTCTTAGGTATGATGCTCCTTCCACCCACATTGAAATGTTCATACCGCCATTCTTGTTTCAGCTGCTTGTAATTTGTATTTCAGTTTCGTTGACGAGATCCTTTACCGCACCAACGTTCACGCTGCGTTGGTCGCAGACGGTGTTAACTATTATTAGCCCCGATTTTTGTGCGTGCTTTATTACATGGACTATGATGTTTTTCGGCTCATTTTTCTTTAGACATGAAGTGAAATACAATTTTAAGCAACCTATCGCATATTAATGCGATAGGTTGCTTAAAATTGTGCTTTATCCATGTCACCATAAACACTAACGCATGGTGCGCAAACGTCTCCTCCCTGCTGTAGGCAAAGCCTTCCATGGTATCTTTTTGCGTATTATAAATCAGGTGCGGGGTTAATGAAATTTCGTCGAACATGAGATTGCATAGGCGGTCAGATACATTTTTGTTCGAGACTGTTTGGCGTATTTAAAAAAAAATTATAGGGTTAATTCCTTCGCGAAGCTGAACTTGGCTCAGTAACCGTTTCATGGCCTTTACAGATGGCAACGTAAAATAATTATGCAACAGTGCACTTTGGACTCTTTTTATACACCGATAACGATAGCACCTTCTCTTCAATGGTAAATCGATGTCCTTTCGCTTTTTTTGATGCCTGTTGCTACATGTTCAGAAAAAGGCGTGCTAGTTTAGTCATATTTCTGACGACGTCTTGAAATCTAAGATTAGTTGCCAAGTCTTCGGCATTTGCCAGTCACGCTGTTTCCTCTTTTGCGTAACTTCGAAATTTCGGTACGTAGGCGTTTGATTTTTGTACGTAATGAGATTTTTTCTTGTAAGCTGGTGCAAGCCGATTTCGTTTTCAGCCCGTCTGCAATAAAAAAAATATGTTCAGTTTTTAGTCTTTTTAACTTAAAAAGAACAAGATTTAAATTGCAAAGTAATGTGGACTGCATTGTTACAATTTAGTAAGCACAAGTTGACACACTGACGAGAGTTCAGACATTTATGCCGTTATTCATAAACGCTCAGCAAACCTCCGTTAACTAATTTGTTGTTTGTCCTTATCTGCCAGATTGACATTTGCGTTTGTTAAAAAGGGACAAAACGTATTTTAACTAATATGGGTCTGTTCAGTTTTTATGAATAAGGCGGTTAATGTGCAATAGCAACATTAAACATAGACATAATATTGAAAGCCTAGGTCAGAGTATAGCAAAGGGGGCGCAAAATTTTGGGACTAGCTCCGGCGCTTCGGGAAGTGCAGCCCTTCCGCCCTTGCGTGGCAAAGCTCGGGAGCGGACTACGGCTCCCGAGCTTTGTCACGGCGGGCAAGGGCTGCTCTCCCTCCACGCCTCCGGCTCTACAAAAACACTCTAGGGCGCGCAGTGTCGGCACGCGTCCTAACCGGCGAGAGCCCTAGATTCGGACTTTCGCAGCCTAATATCGTACACATAATATTTCATCATTGAAAAATTTTACATTTTACAATCCGTCATTTATCTTGATAATTATCAAGTTTAGAGAAAAGTTGCCCATACAAAACATGCTTATTTTAGCGTCCTCTTTACGATAGCATCATAAAAAATAGATGTTATAATGACACCACCCCCATCAAAAAAAATTTAAGTCTCGCGCCTCTTGTGTCCATTCGGAGCCAATATCTTGCCAATTATCCACTTTAGAGAAAAGTTGCCTATACAAAACATGCTTATTTTAGCGTCTTCTGTACGATAGCATCATAAAAAATAGGTGTTATAATGACACCACCCCTATCAAAAAAAATTTAAGTTCCCCGCCCCCTTTGCTATACCCCAATCAAAGCCCTGTTATCTCAATCGAAAAGTGGACTGTAAGACGACGATCCGATCAACGATACTCGAGTTATCGTCGAACAAACATACAAACATCATACATACATACACATACAATCGACGGATTGTTTAAGTAGATTGGGAGAACTCACTCGCTTCGCTCGCTCGATCGATTAGGTAATATTGAATATAGCACAATGGCAAGACATACCTTGGCCGCCGTAAATGCCACCTGTCCATTTAGATTTGCTTATCACGCCGTAATTGTGCTCCATAGTGAGACTGGTACGAGTTCGAGCAGCAGTATCTCGAGTTATATCTGGAAAGTTATTGAATTTGTATCAAGTTTTAAATTAAGAAGTGGTTCGCCCCAAACGTGAACTCGCGACCTCTTTATCTCGGCTCATATTCAAACTTAAAAATTATATTCATCACATTTAACAACCTGCCAAATTTCACAACAATCCGACCAATATACAAACATATATACAATATATATATGTATACATATATAGTCACTATTTTGAAAAATCACGTCTTATGCTACGTAGTATGTCACTTTCACTTATATATAGGTTTTCTCAAACAATTAAAACCAGTTTTGGATCCCCGTAGTTGCTAGTAGTAGTAATTATATGTAGGTACTCTTACCCATATTGGCGGGTGGTAATGCAGGCTGTGGTGGTAATTGATTTAAAATCTGTTCCAAGTTTGAGAAACATGTTTCTTCACTTATGTTTGCTTGACTGGTTTGCAAGCAGTCCAGTTTGCCTGTAAAATACAAATATTATATTATAATGCATATTATATTATTTTCTCTTATCAAGATAAGGCAACTGTTTTTATTGATTGTCTCCTCTTACACTAGTGCAGCCAAGTGAATAAATGAATAAAATTAATGAATAAATGGGTGTAGATTTTTTTATTCATATTATATTAATGACATTGCTCAGGTAGCAGGGGCCATCTAGAACAGAGCGGTACTAAACCGCAGAGAATGGAGAAGGTTGGAGGAGGCCTTTGCCGAAGGGCAAGCAGATAAAGAGTACAAGAGGTGGGAGATCATAGAAAGAAATTGTAATAAAAAAATTTTTTTCCAAAACCTATGTTTTCGCTATCTGAAAATAAAGGCTTTTTTTTAAATATATTAACAGCCTCCTAGCCTAGTCGGTAGTGACCCTGCCTACGAATCAGGAGGTCCCGGGTTTGAATCCTGGTTAGGGCATTCATTTGTGTTTATCACGAATATTTGTTCCTGAGTTATGGATGTTTTCTATGTATTTATGTATATATCTATTATATATTTCGTCGTCTAGTACCCACAACACAATCCTTATTGAGCTTACCGTGGTACTAGGTTGATTTGTGTATGATTGTCCAATAATATTTATATTCATTTTTATATGCCTTCCTTTCTTTCGGAATGCAAAAAGTATGGAGGCATATACATTAAAAACAAATTCTACCAACGTGCAAACTTACTGTGCAAAGCCTGTAAGAGTCCTTTAGGTACCTTCATATTATCCTAAAAATGAATTTAATGAAATCTTACCAGGTGGTAAATGAAGCGTTGGCACTGCTAATCTGTTCAACCGCCTGTTACGGTTTTTATCAGCATCCGTGAAATGTTTGTCACAAATTACCCTTTTTCTGTAGTTTTCATAATCAGATGGTTTTTCTAACTTGCCACAAACAAGAGTAACCCAAGATTCGAATTGCTCAGGAAACTTGTCAGGATTTGGAAAACGGTGGGTTATTGTTTCTGAAAAAAAAAAGGATATAAATACATAACCAAAGAAATTATAAAATTTATGGTTATGGTTTACAAATTTTGAACCAAATCTGATGCTTTTTGCATTATGGGCGTATTTAGATAATAGAGGCACATACTGCCAGCGCCAAAGGACGGCAGGGTAGAGGAATTCAAATTTAACAACGTATATCTGTTGCTATTTCAAAACAAATTTCTAAAACATGTAAGTACTTACCGCTCGACTTACAGCCCAAAGCACATAGTCTAGGCATTGTAGCAGTATTATTTTCACTATAGAAAACGAATATATGTAATTTGCACAAACCAATCGTCCATATCACACAAAATAAACTCGGCGAATAAGTACCGGGAACTGGAGACGAAGTTACTACTTCTGAACAGAAAGGCGAAGGAGCGCAGAGCTACAACTCAACGCACTTTCTGGAAGTTTTACAACAGGTCTTTTTAATCTTTATTAGCGAAAAACACTAATCAAACAATCCGAAACGGACCAAAGAACTTGAAAGTATGTACCTAACCTACATCACATATTTTTTCACTTTGACATCTGCGTAAGTGTTACCAGTGGAAAATAACAATGCGTTAAGTAGTGCATAATTATCGTATTTCTACATAAGTGAATAAAATGTATTTACATAAAATATATAATATAAACATATGTTTTTTGGAATCGAGTACTGTTAATGTAAAAGTTATTAGTTGTGATTGTCATTTCTTTACATTTTATGATTATAAAATGCATTGAAAAGCTATATTGATATTAAGTCAGTCGTCAGAAAATGTCTGGATCGTGTTTTTCGTTATCTGGGTTTAATTTAACAAGTTAAAACTGGCACCACCGCTCAAAAAGCTTATAATCAGATATAATTAAAAATGTTGCCAGAGAATTGTAAAACTACTTATATCTTTACAAAAACTTTGGTCAGACCCTGTTACGGTTTTTATTTGTATTAAATTTTGGTTAGCAACTGATTCTTAACCGGTTTTTCCATACAGTTAAAAATAGGTTTGCGTTCCCTAGATCCTGTAGTTGAGAAAGTAACTGTCAATTTGTTTGTCTTTGGCATTGAATCCAGTAAGTATTTGCAATGGGATTAAAACACATATTATAATTATATACCTCTGTTCCAACTATCTTTTGTTTTGACAGTGACATTTTTTAAAACGTCTGCAACGGCACCTGCGTCAACGTTTATCCTCATTAGCATCTTTCTGGCGAAAATGTATTTTGTATTTAAAACTTGTATATACAAAATTTTATACTCGAGAAGGGAAAAGGCTGCAATGTAATTTATAAGTTTGAATATTGTTTTGTACATTACATTTGTAAAATATGATGAACGAAGAGAGTGAACAATAAAATAGTAAATGTCATAAACTAAGTTTGTTTTATTACAAAAAATTACACAGGACATTACTAATCACCACAACGCCACTTGAAACAACATTTTAAGGACTTCATAATAATTTCAAATCAAAATTGTAAGATTACTGGTATGGCATGTCATATTTTTCCGTTGTTTTCTAATTTAATACTCGTATTTCCTGCAAAAAAATACACAAAATGAAATGATTAAAATTCCAAAAAAGTAAAAATTTTAAAAGTAGCCCGTGAGTAAAAACCTTCGGGTTTCGGCGGTAACCGAAGGTGATACTACTGTTCTGCTTTATTTTCAACCGAAGTCTTCATCCTAGCGTTTTCCCGGCTTATGGCGGCTCAGGGTGCTTGGGGTACACTTTAACAGCTAATCCCAAGATTTGGCGTAGGCGCTAGTTTTACGAAAGTGACTGCAATCTAACCTTTTAGTCCACACGGTAAACTAGGCCTTATTGAAGTTAGTATGGTTTCCTCCCGTTGTTTTCCTTTACCGAAAAGCGATTTGGTAAATATCAAATGATATTTCGTGCAAAATTTTGGAACCCACGACGTTCGGATTGAAATTTGAAAGTCGCACGCTCTAACCGCTGGGCCACCAGCGCTCTAACCGAAGTATCGCTCAAAACTCCGAAGGTTCTTCTTGATGCTTACGGGTTGTATTTTTGCTCTAAATGCTTTCCAACATCGAAAACCTAGAAATAGCTTAACAACGTAGCAGTGCAAATTAGGTATACGATGCCGAATATGCCGATATACCTAAACGCGAAAAATGTTTTTCCCTGAATAATTCGTCGTAGATAAAGTATTTAGTACACAATAACAATTATGCTCTTAAAATCAACGAAATAATGCTTACCTACATTAATTTGCAACGGTTAAAACTTACGTATTTTTATCACAATAGGCGTGACATATTTCGACTGCATCGGGCAGTCATCGTCGGACAGACAGTGTGGTGTTGTCACCTTCGCGGCCCCGGCAGGAGTGACTGCCCGATGCAGTCAAAACATGTCACGCCTATTGTGATAAAAATACTTAAGCGAGTTTTAACCGTTGCAATTGAATGTCAGTAACTATGACTCATGAAAGTTTAAATTATATGAAATAATGCTTGGCGTATACTTACGACCCATAAAATTTTAAATTAATCATGAATTTCTTGACATCTCACCTTAGAATCTTTCTCTTTCCCATATTTCATCTGCTTCCGTCTGAACATCCGCATTCGAGTCCAGTAGCGATTTGAGCCTGATGCTGAAACAATAAAGCCGGCTGTACACATGCGATCTCGAGTTTCGGGCGAGCGCAACCAGTTAGACTCTCGTTCCAAACCCTTGGGCGAGAGGCTATTCAAGTTTTTTCATGTAGTTTGGGTGAGATGAAACGTGTCTGAAATAGCTTGGGTAAGGCGACAAGTGTCATCTCAATACAATTTATAAACTATGAAATTGACTATTCATCCATTCGTTCCTTCACGTTTCGCGAGACGAGACGAGAGCTCCCTGTTCATTAGCGTTTTCGGCTTCTCGAATGTCATATGTACAGCCGGCTTAAAACCACAGTCCACAACCAATTTGTAGGACGTAGGATAACAGTGCAGGTTTAGCCAATAAGCAAAGTAAGCATTTGCTTAGAGGTATCAATAACTCAGGATTCGGTTAAAAGTAATGAATGAATTCATGGCATAGGGGCACCAAATTTCGTGATTTTAAATTCAGTTGGTTTATCACACGGCATTGTCGTTTTTAAACCTAGGGTGTATTGGGATAATATCGAAAATCACAGGAACATTACCCATAACTTCATAATTTGAAGATTACCTACTTATAACTAGAACAGTTTTTGCACGTAATTAAAATTCTACTTAATTGAAAACCCCTGAACCTGCTACTTTTGATAGCGCAAGCTTGCTTATTGCGTATAAAAATGACAATGGAATACAGTAAATGTATTATGGCCGCTCGTCACAATGAGCCATCATGGGCGATTATACGGGAGGTAGCTATAGAGCAGAAAGAGATGGCAGTATTGCGTAACCTCTCTTACTCATAGCTGCGTCCCTTATTAAATAATATTTAAAACGGGTCACTCACGTAATTTAGTCGATTTTCGCTCGACATGTTTCGTTCTTTACGAAGAACGTCATCAGGAGCGACCACCCGCGACAGAGGCAAGTCGTACACTGCCGACTCCGTAATCGACTAAATTACGTGAGTGACCCGTTTTAAATATTATTTAATACTAGCTGACCCGGCGTACTTTGTACCGCCTGAAAGTTGATAAATGTAGATAGCTTTAACTTAGTTAGAATTGATTTACGGTATCAAATAAGGTACTTAATTAAAAAAATTAAAATTAAATCACAGTCAGTTATTTATTACAATCAGTCTCAATCAAATTATCACTAAACCATAATTACTATTTAACACAGTTGTTTATTTCTATCACAGTTATTTATTACAATCAGACTCAATTGAAATAACACTAATCACTATCACTGCCATCGTTATTCCCCTCCTCTTCTCTGTCTTCATCATCTTTATTAAATATTGAATCCTCAAGTTGTTCAATGACTTCATAACTTATCTAAAATAAAATATAATTTAATAATTAGTATTTAATAATCATAATAATATTGTAAAAAAGTGGAATAAAAATATTAATTTAATTATTATCTTTCCGTATCCAGGACTAAATTCATTATTACTAACAACTTACATCTTCATTAAAAATGTCCTGAGACATTTCTGGTTCTGCTGTAATTTTTACTTTGGGCTCAACTGCCTCCACTGGGACCGGTGACATATGAGATGAGAGGCCTAAACTCAGCAGTGGACGATAAATGGCTGAAGAAGAAGATGGTGATGGTGATTTCCTCTGTATTCTTGCACTGCAGACGTTCAATAATTTGCATTTTTTGTTCCCGTGCCTAATTTCTTCTGATTTGCCTCGCTGTTTCAATGCCGCAACATTCGCAATAATTGAAATTATCTGAAATAATAAAGATATTTATGAACATTCACCCTAGAACACACATGATAGCAAGAAGTAATAAATAAATATAAATAAATTAAACATCTTTGAACAACTTACCTAGGACAATGTTGTCGCATTCTATGCACCGACTGCACAATTGCAGTTCTGTGCGGTGTTTTGCAAAAAATTTTTGATTGCAAAAGTTGCATATTACTGAAAAGTGATTAAACCAATCTGCGTGCGTAGCCAAGATGCCAATCGCTCACGCTTAATAACAAATCGTAGCTACCTCTCTCTATCACTCTTCCTTATTAGTGTGACAATGACAGTGGCGTTTCGTTAGCGACTGAGCGTGAGCGATTGGCATCATGGGCATGGCTACGCACCCTGATTATAAAACCAAACAAATTATCTACACACAACTGTAAAATGGTATACTTGAAAGACATACGTCTTGATGTATATTACATGGCACGTTATTCCTAATGATAGATGATAGTATACTTGATGTGCTCATTTAAAAATGTACAGTAGTTGACTTACAATCTTTTCTCAACGCTCTTCGCTCCATCCATTTGCCACAAGTATGGCAGTGTTTTCGAAACGCGAGAAGATTTGGCTATGATAAAAATAATACGTTATTATTTTATGATCCTCATAAAAAATACTATGACTTGTCAATCAATACTTACGATTTTCGGCATTATACCACGATGAAAACTATAATAATTATTTTGAATTCTTCGTCCATTCGGATTCTGACAGTTCGATTGACACTCAGAGACAGTTTTCACAACGTGATGTTAGATGCCAACTCTAAAATTATGGTACAATTTAGCAAAAAATTATAGTACTTGTTAGACGGTTCATTATTTGTATCTCATACAAACGTCCCAAATTTTCACAGTTCAAAATTATGGTACATGATTTTCGTTTATTTAAATCTGCTGCCGGCGTTTATGTATTGATCTTGAACAGACTCGTCATGTCAATATTGAACAATGGCTGACTAATCAATACGTAAATGTCAATTTTTTATTTTTTTTAATGTTGGCCGCATTGAACAATGGCGTCAATGGCTGACTATTCAATACGTAATTTGTAAATCGCGATTTCGGTTTTTTTGTGAATCTTTTCCCTTTTTTATGCATATTATGCTATTCGTGGCCAAGACGATCACAACGAACCAAAAATCGTCTAAATCGGTCCAGCCGTTCTCGAGTTAAAGACGCCTGAACTAACACAACTTTCTTTTATTAATATAGATGTTCGAGTCTCACGAGAGTTTTATAGTTAAAATTGCGTCCCTTATTATCACCCATCATGGCTAATTGTGTGGAGCGGCCATTAAGTTGAAGAATAATCGAAGAGTTAGTACGCAACCAATAGACGCGAAAGCTAGAAATGTCTGCTTAAGCACAGAATAAATAATAAGTGCAACGCATCCTGTCTATGTAGAACCCTGTCTTGAATAATTATGCTTATTCAAGATTAGATTAGATCAAGGTATTTGGCAGCTGTTCAACTGTTGAGGTGAAAGTGACTGGCATTTGTCCAGTAAGAAAAAAAATTAAGCATTATTACTTGAAAATTGACAACTGACAGTTGTCTTTCATCTGTAACTTGGCAAACGTCCGTGTACGAAATGAAACTTCGCACTTACTCAAAGCAATGTATTAAAAATAAACACAAACCCAATATTTACAAACCACTTAACAAATACAACAATCAATTTCTCCTATTAGTCTTTCCCATTAAATTGACGAATTGGCTGAAAGGGAACTTCCCGCGCCTCATATGCTTTTTACCTGGCAACACTTCTGCGTCGTCGGCCACAGAGTACTCATTCTTGGAGGTGACGTCTCCGGAGTAGTCGCTTTCATGTTCCTCTTGGTCGTAGTTTCTGGAGCTGTCGGGTCGGGTGCGCTCGCGGCTGGCGCTCCTGTAGCGAGGTTCTGCGGCTCCGGCACCGAATTTTGTAGTTTCCTATGAAATTATAAAGATAGTGATTCCAGGGTTTTTGTCCGTACCTCAAAAGGAAAAAACGGAACCCTTATTTAATCACTTTGTTGTCCGTCCATCCGTCCTCTAATCTGTGTATAAATAAAACCTCTACGTCAACATAATCAAAAGATACGGCCGTTTATGTCGCATTTCCCATACATTTGCAATAGGAATCAATATGTATTGTATAGGGTACTTCCCGTTGACTTAGAATCATCAAATTGGGCAAAAACTCAAAAAGCAAGAGCTTGTAGCACAAGTACAGGAAAAAAATCTGTAAAACGCATAATTGAGGCACACTGAGTTTCGTGCTACCAGTATTTAAGTACAGTCAAGTGCAAAAATATGATTCGACATAATCGACTCATAAATATGGTACTACGCTCTTATTACACCGGCATAAGGTGCTATGGGACATATTTGTGAGTAAGATGTGCACCACCATATTTTTACACTTGACTGTACCAATGGGGAGCATCCTTTGTACTCCCTCGGTTGACGAGTCTGACTCGCACTTGACCGTTTTTTTTTACTTACTGACCTATCTAATGATATGAAGGTATTACCTAAATAAAAGATCGAGTCTTACATAAAGAGTATACAATATTAGGCTATTTCGATAAAAAAAGCCGGTTCCAGTCCCCGAGTCAAGATGGCTTTGGTTGGCCAAGACGGCTCGGCTGCAGAAAACGTACAAATCAAAGGATTGCCTATTTCCGTCTCTATCACTCTTGCATTATTCTTGCATTATTGCATTATTGCATTATTCGAGATTACAGTTATTCCTCATACTAAGCTCTGGTAGCAAAGCTGTTTTTAATAGTAAATTATTGCAGAGGCCGAGAAACCGAATTTCGTGGATGAGTATTTTTTGTCGGACGAAGCGACGCTGAGTGCGACAATTACATACGAATCCACGAAATTCTATTTCCGTCCGAGGCATATATTATATAGTGCTTTTCTCCAAACATGAAAGGAAATAAAATCTATTCTTGCATAAGATTTGAAAGGAAAAATAAGGTTCCCGCATAAACTTTTTTTAATGCACGGTTGTGTTCATGAAAAAAGTTGAAATGTCTTTACACAACCTTACACAGTGAGCCGTATGCATCTCGCGATAGAACGAGACAACCAATCATTTGATTTCCTTCTCTCTAGAACTACTACACTACTACAAAGCCAGCCCAGACGGGGCATTTTTAAGCACGATATGATCAGATCGACAATTTGATGTCAATCAGATTGTCCCGTCTGTGCAGACCGTTTGGTCGCGGCTAAAGTATATTTGGCTGTTTGCAATATTGATAGTCCAAATATTTTTTTTTAAGTAAAAACAATACAGTAATGGATTTTAGTACAACTTCCTGCTAAAACGGTAAAATAATGAATTCGATTTTTTTTAATTTGAGTCGGTACATAAGGAGGTTCTTTTCGTACCAATTTTGCTACATTAATGTGAACATTTCCGAGCATATTGGGGAAAAGACATTAAAAGGCTAAAAAAGGCTTCAAATCGCTGTTTTATAAGCAGGGGGATATATAGTGTTTCCATTTCTGCTAATCACCCAACTTGCCAAAGATAATAATTTGTAACAGACTAACAGTAAGCACCTACTGATTTAAGCTATAAATAAATATGATTCAAGAAACTCAGGGGGTCTTTGTAAAGTCTATTTTGTATTTGTATACTATTTGTCAGTAGAAGAAGGAAACTATATATGTATATACTTTTGTTTTTCATTGCTTGGTCGGTTTGAACGTTTTTAAGGTATGATAAGATGATGTTATAGTATTACAGTACATATGGTGCTACATTAACACACTAGTGTGATAATGAGCACTTTATATGCCTGCGTCAAAAATTCAAAGGGCCATATGTGCGAATAGGTAATTTGAAACTTGTGTCGATTTAAAACACTCCCTTCGGTCGTGTTTTAGTTTATCGCCACTTGTACTGAATTTCCCCCTTTTCGAACTTGTATTGTAATGTACTACCTATTATAATGTGGTAGTTTGTATGGTCATACCCTTGATTGCTGGCACATGAGTGTCTCATAGAAGAACTTGTCAGCCCGCCCTTCTGCTTTCGGTCGGGCCTTCACAGTCGGTGCAAGCTCTTCATCAGAGCTTTCAGAGGAGCGAAGCTGGGGACAGTCCTGGACTGGATGTTTTCTTACGCGAGTACTGTAACAAACGAAGTATTTTAGACTGAAGGACTTTTTACCTACGAATTAAACAAATACTTACATTATTTTTCAACCATTTGCTGATATCTCACTTCATCTAAACTTCAGTTTAGATATTATTACATTTATATCTAAGTAACTGCGAGTGCGACGGTGGTAACTGCCAAGCCAATATAACAAACTTTGGGAGTGGTGTTGTACACAAAAACAACCGTGTATATTAATATGAACTTTACTTAAGAATCAAAGAATGTCGTACAATTACAGTATTCTAGGTAATACGATAGGATTGCAAAACCTAGTGTCTATATGATACAGAGCGTCTAGCATTATTGCGGATGACAGATGACAGTCTCGCTGTCTATTGCCGCCATTCAGTATAAAGGCGGCTACACACTCATAAGGCGGACGCCACACCACCCCCCTAGGGAGACAAGTGGCCCATTAAAAATAACAAAAATCATCTCGCTTACTAAACGTCACCTTCCTCCCAGATCGGGTGATAGGTAGATTTTGGGTAGTGGCATTCGCGAGAGTTTTGACCGGGTCGTTAGTGAGCAACGGTACCAGCAGCTGGTCCTGGGACTCCTGGGCAGAGTTTGCAGGTGTGGCAACTGGCACGGCATTCTGGGACTTTGGTCTGCGTTGCGGTTCTGTACTGTCCGCTTCTATGAAAGCTGGTTTTACGCGGTCGACACTCACTACAACTTTCTTGCTCTTGATGTTCAGGGTTAAAGTCTTTCCGTCAACTGAGCGAGCAACAATTTCATATGGACCTGTATAGGGTGGTTGTAGAGGGCGTCGAACAGAATCGTCGCGTAGAAAAACGTGCGTCGCTGATGATAAAGCTTTCGAGATAAAAACTGCAGGTTTCGAATGACGCGAGGCTGGAATAGGCTGTAATGCGGCCATTTTTCGCCGAAGTTGTGTGACGTAGTCAGCCGGATCTTCCATTCTTGCTGGTACGGGTTGGAGCATTTCTCCAGGCAAACGTAAGCTTTCGCCGTAGACCATTTCTGCTGCGGTGGCTTTAAGATCTTCCTTAAACGCAGTTCGCATGCCAAGTAGAACGAGGGGTAAAGCCTTCAGCCAAGAATCGGTATGACACATGAGCGCGGCTTTGAGTTGCCGATGGACCCTCTCGATCATGCCATTGGCGCAAGGGTGATATGCCGTTGTTTTGATGCGTTTCGAGGACAACGTCTGCGTGAGGCGGCGGAATAGGTCAGACTCGAATTGAGTTCCTTGATCGGTTGTGATTATTGCCGGCACACCGAAACGAGACACCCACTCTCGAATAAAGGTATCAGCTACTTCCTCGGCCGTGATAGAACGCATGGGCCAAACTTCTGGCCATCTTGAAACTCTATCAATGGCGGTCAGGCAGTAGCGAAATTCATTGCAAACTGGCGTTGGTCCTATGATGTCTATATGAATGTGCTGGAAACGTCCAGATGGTTGGGCTATATGGCCAGTGGGTGCCGAAATGTGACGTGTCACTTTGGCACGTTGACACTCGAGGCATGATTGGGCCCATCTTCGCGAGTCCTTTTTTATTGATGGCCAAACGTATTGGCTGGTCAGTAAGCGAACGGTCGCACGTACTCCCGGATGGCTCAAATTGTGCAATTTCTCGAATGCTGTCCGGCGAAACGGGGGAGTTAAGTAGGGGCGAGGCTTTCCCGTTGATACGTCACACTGAATAGAAATATCCGTGCCAGGAAGTGTAAGCCTGGTTAACTTGAGGCCAGAATTGTCTTGACGTAAAATAGCGAGTTCTTGGTCGGTATCTTGTGATTTAGAGAGTGCCTCGTAATCATCGTCTAACGATATGGCTTCTATTCGCGACATCGCATCTGCAACCACATTGTCTTCGCCTTTGATGTACCGGATATCGGTAGTAAATTGCCCTATGAAGGACAGTTGGTTTAGCTGTGATGGTGGAAGCTTCTCTCGGCGCTGGACGAAAGCATACAGCAGCGGCTTATGGTCTGTATAGATGGTAACATGCTGGACCTCGAGGATATATCGGAAATGCTGTACACTTTCGTACACCGCTAGCAATTCTCTATAATACGCTGGCCACTGTGTTTGCTGGGAAGTCAGTTTCCTGCTAAAGAAGGCAAGCGGGCACCACTGACCGTTCACCAACTGTTGAAGGCAGGCTCCTATATGGATGCTGGATGCATCAGTAAATAATCCTAGGGGTGCACCGTTAATAGGATGTTGCACTAAAGTAGCCTTTGAAAGGCTCGCCTTGCACGCCTCGAAACTTTGTAAAAGCTCAGGTGTCCATATAAATGGTTTTGCACCTTTACCGTTTGTAGCAGCCACGGCGTCAATCAGGGGAGCTTGTGTTTGCGCGGCGTGGGGTATGAATCGGCGATAATAATTTATCATGCCGAGAAATCGTCGCACGCCCTGTACGGTCTTAGGAGGCGGGAAATCAAGAAGTGCCTGAATGCGGTCTTGGGGGGGTTTAGTACCTTCAGGGCTGATTTCGAAGCCTAAAAACTTAACCACTCTAGCGCCAAATACACATTTAGACGGGTTGACTACAACCCCATAGTCCTGTAGGCGTTTGAACAGAATTTGTAGATGTTCTTTATGGAGACTCTCGGTAGCTGAATACACTAAAATGTCGTCAACATAAGGAAAAACGAAATCGAGACCCCGTGTGACCTCATCTATAAATCTTTGAAAAGTCTGGCCAGCATTCCGAAGCCCGAAGGTCATAAAAGGAAATTCAAAGAGGCCAAACGGGGTGACGATAGCCGTTTTTGGGATGTCTTCTTCAGCTACAGGTATTTGATGGTACGCCTTAACTAAGTCTAAGGTTGAAAATATCGTGGCTCCAGAAAGATCATGAGCGAAATCGTTGATATGCCGCACGGGGTAACGATCTGGAACAGTTCTGGCGTTTAAAGCCCTGTAGTCCCCGCATGGCCGCCATGTCTCGTCTTTCTTTAAAGCCATGTGTAGTGGTGAGGACCAAGCGCTTTGGGAAGGTCGAGCGATACCGCTTCGCACCAACTCCTCAAATTCCTTCTTAGCGGCTGTTAGCTTTTGTGGAGCCAAACGACGGGGGCGACAGGAGATAGGTTGTCCCTCTGTAGTTCGGATGTGGTGAACTGTATTGTGCTTTATTACACGTGGAAAACCCGGTGGCTTGGCAACATCTGGGAACTCAGTAAGCACTTGTGCAAATACGGAGCTCTGAAAATTAATAGCTTTAATACTGAAATGATTGGTAAAGGTAACTGAGGCAACAGCACTCAAACCAGTAGTCCCATCAACTAGTTTCCTTTTGTGACAGTCGGGCAAAAGATGATAGTGTGCTAGGAAATCAGATCCTATAATAGCAGTGCTCACATCAGCGACTACAAACTGCCACACAAATTCACGCCGTAGTCCGAGGTTCAAGGTAAGATTTATTGTACCATAAGTCTTTATGCTACTGTTGTTTGCTGCACTGAGTTCCCAGCCAGTAGGTTTTCTATACTTCCTAAGCCAGCGTTGAGGGTAACAACATAAGTCAGATCCGGTGTCTATTAAGAACTTCTGGTTAGTGTTTTTATCTATAATGAACAACCGGCGGCCTTTACATTTTAACATAGAGCAATCAGTAGCCGCACTTACTGACTGCGGTTGGAGTTTTCCTCCCAGTTGCAAGGAGGAATACATTTACTAGCATTGGCGCGATATCTCTTATGGTACCAGCATGTTCTATTTGCTGGAGAACCATTTTGGCTTCTGTTTCTTGAAGATGACCGGTTACGGGGTCGGCTCCTTCTCTGAGAACCAGCGAGGCTGGCAACTTGCAATGACAGCTGTTCAATGCAGTCTTTGAGTGAATTCATTTCACTTGTTGAACCATTCTCAATTTTGCAGACTCTTGAGGAACCTGGTGACACTTCCATGATATTGTCGGCCAAACCTGCCAGCTTTTCCAGACTGAGGTCTATGTGTGCAGCAAGAATTGCTTGTACATTGTTGGGTAAACGTCTCATCCAGAGCTGCCGAAGAAGGGTTTCATCCTTTGTTGTTCCGGCAAGGGATCGGAGTCTTCTCAGGAAAGCAGATGGCTTGTTGTCCCCAAGTTCCTCCTCGCTGACAAGTCTTTCTACGCGTTCCTGCTCGGAAACTGCCAGGCGTCTGATGAGCTCTTCCTTTAAGGTTTCATACTTATTCTCCTTTGGAGGGTCTAGTACTAGGTCCTCAATCTCTCCAATCAGCTTTTGGTCTATGATGCTTATCACATGACTAAATTTTGTTGTATCACATTTTATTCCTGCAACTTGAAATTGGCACTCTGCCTGAGCAAACCACACTTTTGGTTTTTCTGCCCAGAACGGAGGTAATTTAACTGACACCTTACACACTTGGTTGCCTGAGACAGGCACAGTTGCAGTGGATGGTGTGCTTCCTGGAGGCTCATGATGCCCCTGTAGCTGTGCTTGCAATGCTTCGTGCCTGCTCTGCAGATCTGCCAGCTGCTGTCTCAGTTCCTCTGCCGACATAGTTTGGAAAATTGAATCTGTATTCATATGCGAATGCCACCACCCAAAAATGCTTACACACTTAAACACAGTTAGTAAAATAGGTAGATACTAATACCAGCTTGGGTAGTCACAATAGGGCAAACAAACAAGATATGATACATATATCAAGCTGAAAGAAAATTGTGAATAGTAAAATAATTAATAAAAATAGAAATTAGTCTGTCACAACAAGGCAATCAAACAGGTTAGGAAACAATAAACCAATTTAAAGATGGGAATTAGTAAATTCAATCAGGCAATGTGTTAGGTTATTTTGTTAAAACGCTTACAAAAACTATCAGTCGACAAACAGAATATTTCGATTGTTAATTGTCCTTCATACACTAGCTTGATAACAAATAGGTTCAGTAGCTATGATGATGCACACGAAAACTGCGACGTCTAAAGTTAAATAGGTTTGTATTTACTTACAAGTGTCTGTAGTTTCTGTGAACGTATGCACAGTGCGGTTTACCTCGTGTGAGAAACACGCTCTTGTATTACACGTAAGTTCGATTTAAATGCACTTCACCACTCACTATACTCGTACTTAATACATTTGAAGACCGATCTGCAGTTTGCACGGCGGCGCCGACGGCGTAGTCTGAGAATCTGGGATGCGGCTGGCGTTGATGTGGACCGCGTCGATCTAGCGGTCGTGCACGGACTGGGCTGTCGCGGTGCAGCCTTCAACACAATGAAAAACGGCCAGGGTTGCGCAAGCACCAAACTCGATGTATTTCCTCGCGTCGGCGAATCAGTCGCACGCGCAGGCTGATCGGAACATTTCGATGCAACGAAATCGGTGGTCACCACTTTGGGAGTGGTGTTGTACACAAAAACAACCGTGTATATTAATATGAACTTTACTTAAGAATCAAAGAATGTCGTACAATTACAGTATTCTAGGTAATACGATAGGATTGCAAAACCTAGTGTCTATATGATACAGAGCGTCTAGCATTATTGCGGATGACAGATGACAGTCTCGCTGTCTATTGCCGCCATTCAGTATAAAGGCGGCTACACACTCATAAGGCGGACGCCACAAAACATTAACAAATAAATAGTCACCTTCGCTTGGATTCCAGACAGACAGGAGGCACATTAGGCCGCGGCGACAGGGGGGCGACAGGAGGCTGGTCTCCGCCGGGAGCCTGCGAAAAAGTACACATAGTAACTTCTGGCCCCAATTTAATCACGGCGACAGATGTGACAATTGTCAGCATCATTATTACTGGTATTACAGGCGTCTACTGGTATTACTGGGTTACGCCGCTTACGTGGTATTGTGCGGGCTGTATGCTTGTTTGCCGCCAACATGCAATTTATAAATAAAAATATCATTATTGCCGTCTTCTGTTTCCGCGACTGTTGTTCATTGAAATTAAAAAATATATATTACTGCAGTATCAAATAAGTATGGAAGCCGCAGATAGATACGATCGCATACTCGTACTCATAAGGAGGCTATTGTGAAAAATCCGACAAAATTGCGGAATCAAAACGAAATCGGGACCACGAAAGAAACCAATCGCTAAAATCATGCGTGAACTAGCCTAACACCATGATTCACATGAGCATGAAGGACCCTCAAAATGAAAGAGAAGTTATACTTCATTTGAAAAAAACTAGCGTGAAAGTACCTAAACCGATTAAACATACTCGCATGTCGTCTCTATGGAGTCTTAAGTATTCATCAACTATTTCTGGTCATTTGTTGCTATGTCTCCTGAATTATTTAATGATCACAAGTTTATGGCATATGGCAAATTCACATTTTTTTTATGGTACTTAGAGTCAAACCACGTTAACTTTTCTCAGCAAATGAACCGTCAGACTTGAAAGTGTGTTTTTATACGTCAAACTTCTATGAAATTATGACGTTTACTTAACACTTTCACAGTATACGCTATCAAAATCTAGGAAACTTAGCATAGACTGATTTTCCCTTTCTTGTCATGTTATTCCTTTCTTTCCAGCCATCTACTCAACATGTTAATAGAACTTTACAACGTTACTTCTAAGAAACTGTGATATATTTTGTCTCTAGGCTGATCGGACAGAAGAACAACAAAGAATAGTTAATTTACTAACTAAACAAAATGTGTAAGATTTCCTAATAACCTGAAAACACTAAATATAAATTTCTGCATATAATTTAACTAACCTTAACTCCTGTATGGAAGTAGCAATGCGTGATCCGCTGTATGTCCGCCCAGGCCACGATATACTTTGCCATGGACAAGGGGATCTTCGGCAGGAAGTTGGAGTGGAACTTGCCCTGGCAGTAGATTGTGATCACGTCGGTGTCCTTTATCTCGAAGATTATGCGGAACATTGTGCCTGTAAAATACAAGTTTCAGACTTAATGTTCTTCAGTTCCAAGAACGGATATCAAAAAATCGGTTCCCTTGAAAATTGAAAGTTTATTCAGGCTATTACTAAATAATGTCAAGAACGCAGCTCGAAGGTCTCAGTTCCATCCATTTTGTTCGGTGCTCAGAATCCAGGTCAAAAAACTCAGAGGTCTAAGTGTCGTATAAACTGCGTAGAAAAACAAAAACATCTAGAGAACTGGCAATGTCCATAAAAAGTTAATTCCACCGAAACCGGCAGCTTAGTTGATCTACTTAACAGTTTTGCAGCGATATTTTTTGATGGTCAGTTTTGTGGTGCCACTTGCCCATAGTCTACGGTATTTATCTACCATCAAGTGGTCTGTTCTGTACATGGCATAAAAACAAAGTACTAACCAGGCACGAACATGTTGTAGTTTGTGTCATAATTCCCACTGCCGATCCACAAACCATTCTTGCGAGACAGCGATATGATATTGTCTCTGTGGAAACGCACGTCAAAGTGGAGTACCACGTCTCGCGGCTCCTCACCCTCTTGCGCGCAGAGGTTTACTGACATTCTGAAATAAATAAATTAACTATACATAGACGTTGTTGGTCATTTTTCAGGGTATTTGTAGGAATATCTGGAGCGGGAGTTTATTTAAAGCAATTGCTCACTTTGAAATGCTACAATAATATATTTTTTTAATTATTTGCGTACCTTTTTTCGGGTATTAAAGAAATAGGGAGGCATGTAAATTAGAAAACAATCTACTTAAGCCTTGGCTTGTCAACCTATACTTTGTATTATAATAAGAGACATTATCAAGTGAAGGCTTGCTCTCGATAGCGTCTCTCACTCTCATCAAAAGAAAGCCTTCACTTGATAATGTGTGAATACGGTAAACTAAACTACTGGCGTTAAATGTAAGCGCCATCTATTGAAAAGTGATGTAACTAATATTAGATGTAGCAACAAAGTATTTAAACGAAACGACCAATGCGGATTAGTCGTGAGTCGGAGTGACGTTTTCAGGAAAAGGTACCCATCTCATAAATAAAAAGGTACGTAGTATATATAGGTAGGTCCCCTGGTACCTACTTACTTTCTTGCATTTTTCTTAATTTTACCGCCAATTTCAATCCTATCTCCAATCTTGAGATCCGCAGGTATGTTTGCCGTGAAGACAGGCATTTTATCTTACTAGATATTCAACAATATCTGTATTTCCTACTAAGAAAACTAACACAATTTACAATAACAAATTAAGTAACTACACTATAACGAAGAGCCCTAGCTTTTCCAAGTTAGGGCTGGTGGTCTTTCTTTCGCATTTTGAACTAAAAATTTAAGCATAGCAGCCAATATTTAAATGCTTGTACAATTTTCGATTCTGATTTCCTGATTTAACAATTATCGATGTTCTGTCACATGCCAAACTGACAATGAAGCTGGCTACATATTATTTCTACTTCTATGAAGTCTCTCCTGAAGAAATCAAACCTCAATGTTTTTGAGCAATAATCTAGATATTTAGATTAAAGTGAGTTTTAAGATGGCAACTCTGGTTGCACTTTGCAGTACTGCTGGATATGCTGTATTTCCACATTTCAAAAATTTTGTAGGTACATTATGTTTAAGATCGCTGTCAATGGAACTTCCTAACAATGTAAACAAACCGCCATATTGATGGTATTAACCTAATTTTTAAGTTTTTAATGAAATCTCCAATATAACACTACTTAACTTCTGTTTTGTATGTTACGATAATACGACCGTTTCAGTGGTGATTGATGAGGTAGTGTGAAAATGCAAGGAGAAACATTGACAAAACATGCGACGCCTTTTGTTTTTATTGCTAAGAAGTTCCATTAACGGTGATTTATACCAGTCTGTACAGAAAGCCTACCGCGCAAATTTTATAATTTTACGGAGTGAAAAAGAGGCATACAAATTATTAAAATTTCTAGTGCCTGACTTGGTTTGTTTGGTGGTGCTATATTTAAACATGTCGGACTGTAATTGCTCCTCTAACTAACAACAATACATAATAAAACATGCTATTATTCTTTTTTCGCTTTTTAAAGTTTTTAAAATACGGCGGTATTTATCTTCATTTCATCTGGCAACATTAACTGGTTGTCAATTTGACAGTTCACTTTATCAGTCAGTCAGACGACTCAGACGAGACGAGTGACCGCTGACCGCATCTTATCATACATAACCTATTTGTGCAATTGCTGATTGTTTTTATCAATTTTGCAAGCTTCATACGCCGAGTAATTGGACAAAACAAATATTTTAAAACACAACTTGCTCGCCAAGGTAAGTTTACCACGTACGTGTAGGTTGTAAGTGAGAAAAGTATAGCACTGTGTCGTATTTTTATGTGAACATAAAGTTTATTTGATTAACCTTGGACTATTGTTTTGAGTGTTATTAGCTGCAGCCACGTTAACCGGCTAATAATAGAGCTTATTAACGGTAATAAAGGTTATAATTTAATTGGTAAATACGGGTTAAGTCCGGGTAAAAAACTGATAAGTTGTATTGAATATAAAATAAGTAAATTGTAAGAATAAGCTCTATTATCTGTTTTAGAAAAGTTTTTGATCGTATTTCATATAGCCACAGTTATTTCAAGTAGTAGAATAGAATAGAATAGAATAGAATACTCTTTATTGCACACCTCGGTACATGAGAAAGAACAAAACATTTACAAGGTACAAACATTTGATTAACACAGAGGCAAACAACAGGCGGTCTTATCGCTAAAAAGCGATTTCTTCCAGACAACCTTTGGGTAGCGGAAACATTAAAAACGTATCCTTGAAGAGTAGGCGTTGCAAAAAAAAAAGGATGAAATGCACTTAACAATCACACAAATCAAGCAAAACAATAAACATACACATATAACTCTGGTATAAATATACATACATAAACTTACATAAATATATATATATATATAATATTCTTATAACAGTAACATACAAGCCATACAGTGAAAAAGAAGCAGATAGAAAGACAATAAATGATAGGTAAGTCTATATAGTATATATTACGGGAGAAACAGGTAATGCTCTTTAAGCAGTTTTTTAAAAACAGCAAGAGATTGCGCGCGCCTGATGTGTAGGGGCAGGGAGTTCCAAAGCCGAACAGCCTGGAATGTAAAAGAACAGCTATAAAATTTAAAGTATTATAAAGTATTAGTATTGTATTGTATTGTATTGTAGTGTTAGTATTGTATTGTAAAGTATTTGTAGTATTTAAAGTATAATCATAAGTTTTCCAAGATTGATTTTGTTATTGCATCAGACTTTAGATTATGTTATAAATTTGTTGTTTTTATTTAATGGGATTACACCATTGCATAATTTATGACCTGGTCAGATATAGAGATATTCCTATCAGGTGTTTATACTATACTACTACTATATTAAATGTGTTGTGTGACTACTTCATAAATTTCCATACTTTGTTGTTGTACTTTTTTTGTTATACATTTAGTACAGGGGCGTAACTAGGGGCATGGGGGGCAAACTCTAAATTTACACCCCTCACCAGTTTGGTCATTTTTTCTTTATTCAATATGACATCTAAATTAGTTTATGGTTAATTTGCAGTTTTAAAATGGTGGTGTCCGAAGAGCCTAAGCAAGTGGCAGAGGGTGACGCGGCCAGCAAGAAAGCGGCCAAGAAGGCCGCCAAGGCTGCAGAAAAGCAACAGAAGAAGGCTGAATATAAGGCATGTCTTTATAATACCCTCTCTCTATTTAGTAGTGTATGCCTCATTCAATTAGCAACACTCATTCTGGTTTTGTGCAACCTGGAGCAACTTTATACTAGCAGTCCTTTTAATATTGTCATACCAACGCATTGCGGACAATGTTCTTCTCCCCATGGTGGCCATTCAAGTAGTTGTTTGCTCCACAAGATATTCTACTGTGTGTACACAATGTGGCTATGCGTTTTACAACATCAGTGACCTTGCTCTGTTGTCTCAATACAATACAATATAATTCTTTATTGTACCAACATGACAACATGTTATAAAAATGTTATATGTACAAAACATGGAAATGAAAAACTATATTATATTGCACCAACAAGGAAATAAAAACAATAAATTAAACACTTATATACAACAGGCCGTCTTATTGCTAAGAAACAATCTCTTGCAGACAACCTATCAGGAAATTGTTTTTATTGTTATGAAATTTCTAAATATAGAATTTTCTGCTCTCCAGCCGGCAAGTAGCCAATTTCAGGCCGCTACGCTAAACAAATGCGCCGCTTGCCGACTGCCTCGAGCAGAAAAATAGTGTACTGACCTTGGCCAGTAAATAAGAAAGCCTCAGATCACATGTTTGTCGACCTCAGCGTTGCTTCGGCCGACAATTACACGAGATCTGAGACATTTCTTACTTTACAGGCCTCGGTACGTAATGTACTATGACTATCAGGATTAATATAAACGTTGTGCTTTCCAAATCTGATATGTGCTCGATTTTTGACAATTAATAGGTAACCTAGCAATTAAACGCATACGGTTTTAATTCATTTAATTATAATCACACACATTGCTGGCTAACAAATTGCTAGACCTAGCTTGAATGTTTGAAGGAAGCAGTAATAAGTATGTATTGATCAGAATTTAAGTGAAATGATATAGCTTTTTGAATTATGACTCAAATCATTTACTTTTCCTGAAGTTCCACAACAATTAATCCATCATTTTTAACCAGTGGTTGTTAATTTCAAAATAGGGTGTTTTACAAGTATACCCTTATCTTGAGTAGGCACATTTATTCAATCAGGCATTTATTTTGCCGAAATCCTTATTGATTACTGTTCATTATTACCATGGCAGGAATCCCTGATATATACATTGACACTATCAAAACTATATACTTAAACAGCAGAGCAAGAGTACAACTAGATAAAATAGGTCCAGAGTTCAGAGTAAGAAGAGGAGTCAGACAAGGAGACCCGATGTCTCCGAAACTATTCTCTGCTGTACTTGAGAACATCTTTCGCAAACTAGACTGGACGCACCGAGGCCTCAAGATAGATGGAAAGAAACTTAACCACCTTAGATTCGGAGATGACATCGTTCTGTTCGAAGAAGATCCCAAGAAACTAGAGGAAATGATAAGAGCACTAAGTGAGGAAAGTGGGAAAGTCGGCTTGACAATGAACGCTTCAAAAACAAAACTTATGACTAACTCGGACAAAATAGAAATAAGTGTCGGCTCCCAATTGCTTGAATATGTAGAAGAGTACACATACTTGGGTCAACTGATCTCGATTGAGGACCAAACAAGTAAAGAGATAAACACTAGAATAGCCAGCGG
Source organism: Lathronympha strigana (assembly GCA_949128165.1). NCBI lineage: Eukaryota > Metazoa > Arthropoda > Insecta > Lepidoptera > Tortricidae > Lathronympha > Lathronympha strigana. The sequence goes on along the minus strand of OX421926.1, from coordinate 4,842,434 downwards.
CTGGAAGAAGTATTGATCTCTAAAGGAAGTCATGAAATCAAATGACCTGAGCATCTCAGTAAAAAGGAAAGTCTTCAACACGTGCATTCTGCCTTGTCTTACATACGGTTGCGAAACTTGGGCCCTCAATAAAGAACACAGAGACAAATTACAGTGCTGCCAAAGATCAATGGAACGTAGTATGACAGGTACAAGAAAACAAGACAAAGTACGAAACAAACACCTAAGACAGAAAACCAAAGTGACCGACATAGTTAATAGAATAGATCAGCAGAAGTGGAGGTGGACTGGTCACATGCTAAGGGAAAAACAAGAAAAATGGAGCTAAATAGTGACTGATTGGTACCCCAGGGATTCCAAACGAAGTCAGGGTAAACCTTTAAGACGATGGGAGGACGAACTTGTACTCACAGTGGGCCCTCGTTGGAAAAGAGTGGCCCAAGACAGACAACACTGGAAAGAGCTAGAGGAGGCCTTTGCCAAGCGGCACACTGAAATTAGAGACATACTCTAATTCCAGAATAAAGGGCTTAATAGATAGATAGATTACCATGGCTGTAATTCATAACAAATTTAAAATAAAATTTACCTTTTTACAAGCTTTCTAAAGTAACGTCCTGTTATTTGAATGAACTAAAACTTCACATTCTTAGGTTGGTTGGATGACAATACAATGTTATGGTACCGTCAAGCTGATCAGATGATGGGGACCGGAGGTGGCCATAAACAACCAAACCCCATACATTTTGATTTCTTAAAATTGCCTCTATCAGCTACAGTAAAAGCTACTACAGTCAGCGGTGAAAGCTAATATCAAAAATTATATTTCTGTCAAAAAACTTTTCTATTTCAGGCAGCCTCCGGCCAGCACCAAGCTGAATCTCAAGAAGCTGACTTCTCAGAGGGCCGCTACGGAGTCCTCAAGCTTATCCAGTCAACAGGCGAGCACCGAGACAGGATGTACACCGATGTCAAGGATCTGAATATCAAGATGGATGGCGAGAGTGTCTGGGTTAGAGGTGAGGGTCATACAAACAGCTATAGAATAGAATAGAATAGAATACTCTTTATTGCACACCTCGGTACATGAGAAAGAACAAAACATTTACAAGGTACAAACATTTGATTAACACAGAGGCAAACAACAGGCGGTCTTATCGCTAAAAAGCGATTTCTTCCAGACAACCTTTGGGTAGCGGAAACATTAAAAACGTATCCTTGAAGAGTAGGCGTTGCAAAAAAAAAAAAAAAGGATGAAATGCACTTAACAATCACACAAATCAAGCAAAACAATAAACATACACATATAAGAATAGTATAAATAGACATACATAAACTTACATAAATATATATATATATATATATATATAATATTCTTATAACAGTAACATACAAGCCATACAGTGAAAAAGAAGCAGATAGAAAGACAATAAATGATAGGTAAGTCTATATAGTATATATTACGGGAGAGACAGGTAATGCTCTTTAAGCAGTTTTTTAAAAACAGCAAGAGATTGCGCGCGCCTGATGTGTAGGGGCAGGGAGTTCCAAAGCCGAACAGCCTGGAATGTAAAAGAACAGCTATAAAATTTTGAAGAGGATGACGGGAAGGACAGAAGCAAATTGCTAGATGATCTAACAGAGCGGAGATAATTGAAACGTTCTTTAAGATAACAGGGAGTAGCAGGAAAGAAAAGAGTAGTATAAAGAAGGGACAGAACGTGATAGTCACGGCGAAGACGAATAGGGAGCCACTTGAGCTGCGTGCGGAAAAGGGAAACATGGTCATATTTGCGTAACCCAAATATGAACCGGATGCAAATATTTGAATACGCTCAAGTTTATTAAGCTGATCCTCGTTAAGATCTAGATATGCTACGTCAGCATAGTCCAAAATGGGAAGAAGGAGAGTTTGGGCAAGCGCAATTTTGGTCGGAATGGGTAGAAAATTTCGCAGCCTTCTAAGAGAACCTACCGCGGCAAACATCTTCCTACTCACTTCGTTGACTTGGGGTACCCAGGATAAGGTCTTATCTATAATTAAGCCCAAATTCCTAACTTGCTGTGAGTAGGGAATTATAACACCATCAAATAAAATTGGGGGAAGATTTTTAAAATCGACCTTCGGTAAAAGCTTGGGACTTCCAATAATAATGCATTGCGTTTTAGAAGGATTTACCTTAAGGCCAAACCCGAGGCTCCAATTCAAGACACTTGCCAAGTCACTATTAACCGAGCCAATAATAGATTGAAGATCACTAGTTCCACCCTGCGAATAAATTTGAAGATCATCGGCATAAAGGTGATATTTAGAAGAAAGATTTGAAGTAATAGAGTTTATAAAAATGGAAAATAATAATGGAGATAACACGCCGCCTTGCGGTACGCCGGCCAGCGTGTTGCACCAGGAAGAACGAAAATCATCCACCTTTATACATTGCCGACGACTAATTAAATAACTACGAAACCAACCAATTACAGCATGAGATATATTAAGAGAACGCAGAATCCCGAGTAGAACATCAAAGTCAACAGTATTAAAAGCATTACTGAAGTCCAGCAGCGTCAACACTGTTAACCTCTGATCGTTCATTCCTGCACGAATGTCGTCAGTGATATTAACGAGAGCAGTAGCCGTACTATGGCCGGAACGGAAACCAGACTGGAAGGGGTTAAAGAGATCGCATTTACTAAGGTACGAAGTAAGCTGCTGGTGAACAATGCGCTCAAGAACTTTGGAAAGGAAAGGGAGGATAGAGATAGGACGGTAGTCAGAAAACGATGATGGATTAGGTTTCTTAGGGATTGGAACGATACAAGCATCTTTCCAGAGAGAAGGATAAGAACAAGAAGAAATGGAATTATTGAGGATAACAGTAATCACGGGAGTCAGTAAATCAAGAAGGGGGAGGATCATAGTACGACTAATACAATCGACACCAACGGCATTCGACGAAATGGAAACAACGCTCTTCCTAACATCACTGTCGGTAAAAGGCATGAAATGGAATGGAGAAGAGTCAGGAGTTCGAAGTGTCGAGAGATACTGGAGGGTTTTCTCCTTGGCGGGCCCACCGAAGGTCGCAGAAGTTGAAAAGTGCTGGTTAAGCAAGTTGAAGTCGATATCTTTAGGACAAAAGTGCTGTTGTGACTTTCCAACTCCAAGCGACTTTAGGAACTTCCATACCTTCGCAGGGTCCCCATTTTCAACGGACGCATGGATATGCCTTCTTTGCGCATCTCGACAAATGGTGTTACAGCGATTGCGTAAGGTATGGTAGCGAGATTTGTTGGCGTCTGATGGGTTAGTTTTGTATCTGGACTTGGCAAAATTCTTTTTATCCAGTGAAACCTTTATTTCCTTCGTCAACCAAGGAGCAGGCAGATGCTTCACCCTAATTGAACGGACCGGAGCATGCACATCATAGAGCTGGGTAAGAAGCGAATTAAAAAGAGACACCTGCTCATCCACAGTATCAGCTCTAGAGATTACGCCCCAGTCAATTTTTGAAGCGTCATCAAGGAGCCTTTCTCTATCCATCCGCCCAAAATTACGCTGCAAAAGGATCTTAGCTTTAGCCTTCGGCGGTTTAACTTTGTACGACAGATATAGCAAGTCGTGGTACGAGAAGGCATCAGCCCCGAACTGGCCAGATTTAGCGACATGAGTAAGAGAAGAAGTAAGAGTAAGGTCTAATAGCGAGGGCGTGCAGTTAGGAAAGTGGTGCGTTGGACCAGAAGGAAGAATACTCAATTTGCAAGCACGCACAAGGGATTTTAAAGATCGAGAGCGGCAATCATCTTTAAGAAGGCAAGTATTAAAATCACCCATTATAATATGATGGTCAAAAGAGGGCATAAGATCTTCAAGAAGATTTTCTAGGGAGGAAAAATAATTTACATTTAACGAAGGTGAGTAGAAGACTCCAAGGAGTAGTTTGGTATGAGAAAAGGAAATATCAAGGAAAAGGTATTCTGCAGCATCAGAAGAAGAAGAAGGCGCCGACATACGGATAATAAAATAGGCTATATGCGAACGGATATAGATGGCAACTCCTCCACCAACTCTTCCGGAGCGATCATTTCGAACTAAATTAAAACCAGGCAAAGAGAAGGAAGTAGAGGGTAAACTCGGTTTAAGCCAGGATTCTGACACAAGAATGGCATGAATGTTTTTTAAATCAAAAGTGGCAAGCAAATCATTGTAGTGTGACGGAATACTTTGCGCATTAATGTGCACGAAATTTAAGTTCTTACTGACTTCACTCAGTTGGACGTCTAATAAGTCATGGAGTGAAGGTGGTAAACTACTATAACTATCATCAGATGAGGAATCGGACGAACAAGATAGGAAATTATCATCGCTTTCAGATTCACTACTATGGCTGTACAGACCCATATATAAGAATACAAAAAAAAAAAAAAATATACAAGTAGTTATATATAATATAAAGACAGTTATAACTAAAAAATATATATATAAAGTACCTAACGTACTTATGCACACTACCCGCCAGCTTCAGACAGGAAATTTTTGCTAGTTACAATTTACAAACAGAAACATATGAAAAACAAAGCAGAAACAAAACTCACTAATTAACCTGCAGCAACACTGACCTTCTGTCATTGTCACTATGACAAATGACATAAGAACGAACTCAATAGAAAAATTAAATATCAACATTAAGTCAACAAGTTATAAATAATAAAGAAGGTGGAGTTAAAACTACTAAGCGGCAAAATAAAGAAGTAGGATCAGTCACAAAGTATACAGTATATCACGAATAAAGTAAAACACATATCTCGCCACTATGATTACCGCTTAGACGCCGCTGCCCGTCTTTCCGGCCTCTCTTTTCTGATCGGGACCTTTTCGGTCGGCGGTGCAGCCTCGGAGGCAACCACGGCCGTCTCAGCCTCGGAGGCAACCACGGCCGTCTCAACAGACTCCACGGCCGCAGCACGCTCGTCAGACAATGTAGGCACCCCCGGCAAGGCCCTCACCGCCGAGATGGAGTTTGCGCGGCGCCGCACGCCGTCCTTACCAAGCACAATCACATCGCCGTTAGATGACCAGCAATGGCGCACTCCAAAAAGTTCGCGAGCTTCCATAAAAGCACTGTGACGAGGCTTAGTCAGGAACTCGCCAAGCGTCACGCCGGAGCCCTTCAGCGCAACCTTGCCGTACCACACGTCGTCCCTGACGGCGGTCTCCTTGAATTCGACGAGGATGGGGCGTGATTTCTTACCGCGTCCGCCGCGCCCGCCCAACCTATGGCTGCGCTCAATGTTTGCAGTAGAAATATCATCCCGGACTGCCTGCAACTTACTGGCAACCAGTCTTGATGTGTCCTCAGACTCTTCCTCAGCGACTCCATGCACTAGCAGCATCCTCCGACGCGCACGCGTTTCAATACTGTCCACCTGACAGGTTAGGAGTTCAACTTGCTGCTGAAGGGCCCGAAGGGATCGCACCACAAACTCCTTAAACACGCTGAAGCAGGATGACATTGAAGCAATCGTAGGGCTGGCCGGATCTGCCTTATCAAGGCTTTCTTGGAAAGCTGCCATTTGCTCTTTGAACATATTTGACAATTCTGTCATAGAATTTTTAATGGCATCAGCTTGTGACATGTTGTGAAAGTGAACTCAAAAATAATAGTGTAACTTTATAAAAATATGCAAGGATAATACTGGTAGGTGAATGGCGTTACTATTGCATAAATTTAAAAGATATTGCAAGCTCTAAAAGTATATATTTGTAATTTATAAGAATAAATATTGTGCACAATATGTTGCTGTTTTATTCACCTACCCACACCCATTCAGCTATACCCGAAACCATAGAGGTATAATTTGGCGTTAACGCTTAAAGAGTAACAAAGTGAGCAAAAGGAAGCCATCTTTATTGGAATATTTCACGAGTGCTAAAGAGACACGACAATTGAAAAACGTCACAATTTTTCGCATCAACCGCTATACGAGAGTTATAAGGATATTGCTCTTGAAAATATCAAACGTTATGTTTATGAGATCTGGTGTGTGGATATGTATTGGATTATAATGTTACAAAAGAAAATAACTCACGTAATCATATATTAATTTCGATTTAAATTTTATCAATGTCACAATTGACATCTTGCGTTTTTGATCACGTTTTCGATATTTGTCAAGCATTCGTTGTCGTATTACTTTAGTGCCCGAAACTGACAATATGAACCTTATGTCGTTGCAAAAGGGATCACTAATGGCTAGTTAATGGTATTCCTAATTCCGTAATGGGGTACTGACCCAGTCTACAAGAGAATGATACAGGGTGTACCCTGATGCCAAGGATTTGAATGTCAAGATAGATCGTAAGTGTTTGTAGGTTAGAGGCAAAGGTATGTATGTACCAGATGTTTAAGTCCTATACTCTAAAATAGACCATAATAATTTAACCAAAAGCCTCAATTTAATACATATAGTTGTATCCTGCCCGTGCCTGCAGTGAACAGATTTCATTTTATAAATACTCGTAATGAATGACAGTTTTCCTTTCAACTCTTGGATAGCTATACTTTGCGAGGTCATACAAATTTTAAAGTAGAACCAAACTCGACCCCAAAAAAATAGATTGTAAAACTTAGTCAATTCGTCATCGTGAGGAAAACGGACTAATCCCGATAAGTTCTTATTTCAAGCACGTAGCTCATAAAATGATAAATACAGTACAATAAAACTATGTTAGTGACAACTGTTCTAGAGGGGGATGGGCACAGCGGATGCATATCGTTTAGTGTGGTAGGGCACAGCACAACGAATGTCGTCTCGCTCAAATCTGGAGCAGAGCCCATCTGGGGAAGTACCTCCACCGTACAGAAAACCGCAGTTTAATAGCACTAGACCCTACTCATAGTGTTGTGTTTCGGTTGGTGAGTAGGGTCGCCAGAGCTCCAAGAGGATTCACTGTGTTGACAGTTGGGGACCCACGGAACAAAGCTTGCCCCTTTAGCTGTCAACACAGCGAATCCTTCTTTTTTAAAGGGTCGGCAACGCGCATGTAACACCCCTGGAGTTGCAGGCTACGGTGACCGCTTACCATCAGGCGGGCCGTATGCTTGTTTGTCACCGTTGTAGTATTTAAAAAAAACTTATACTAGGTACAATAATGAGTCACTGTTACTGCGCTTATGTAAGTCCACACAGTGCGCAATGTACAGACAGTCAATCCTGACCGCAATCATAGCCAGGATGGTGTTGGGGCTGGCCGCACTAATGACTCGGCTCGCAGGTGTATTGCAGTATTAAGCGAGGACAGGCAGGTCAGCAAGCAGCTGGTCAAGTTCGTTGGCAAGCGAGTCCATCCTCCTGCGGATATTGAAATCAATCGTGTAGAGAATGAGGTTGAATTTCTATTGTTTTCAAATCATATGAAACAAAAGATTTTTTTAATAACAATATTAAAACAAGAGAAACAAGTTACACGCGCCTCAGTGAACATCTCAGTATCAGCGAATATTTGTATGAATCAACTAATCTTGTTGTAATTCTGTCCTGTCAATCAGGGGACAAATGCAACACAGTTTCTTAGGCGGAACGTATTATGTTCTACTGACATGCTTGCTAGATGACCTATCATGGTAAGGGAATGCAATTACAGAAAAAAACATGTTTGATGAATTTTAATGCCATAAAACCGTGATTTTAACAGCGACAGCGACGATCGTAACCATGGCAATTATAAAAAGTGACAAAAAATAGTTGATTAACTCATTTTTGGACGGCCAGTTGGCGTAGTTGGTAGTGACCCTGCCTGCTAAGCTGATGGTTCTGGGTTCGAATCCCGGTAAGGGCATTTATTTGTGTGATGAACACAGATATTTGTTCCTGAGTCATGGATGTTTTCTATGTATTTATGTATTTGCATATTATATATATCGTTGTCTAAGTACCCGTAACACAAGCCTTCTTGAGCTTACTGCGCGACTTAGTCAATTTGTGTAAGAATATCTTATAATATTATTTATGCCACACCTGGCCATAAAGTGCCTTTTTCCGCACGCTACGCGTAGGGAAAAAGCCGATTTCTGACCAAGTGTAGGCATAAAATGATGTACCTAACACGTGAGGTAATAAATAAAGCCCTTGATCGCATATTTACGTCCCTCGCTTGCAGCTCGGGTCGCAAACATCTGCGATCTCCGCCTTTCTTTGTTTTACCGCACTAGTTAGGTAATGTAAAGTAAAAGTAAAATATTCTTTATTGCACCACATATGAGACAAAAGACAGAACAAATTCACAAATTATATAAACTAATGTAATGTACTATATCTTTATTTTCTGTAATTCTTAGTCTAGGTCATTTTATATAATATTTGTTATTATTATTTATATTTCTCTACTACAAATAACAATCTTATTCCAGCGCGCCTGCAAACGTCGCGCGCGAAAGGCAAGCAGTGTTTCGCCGTGCTGCGGCAGAACTCCAGCACCGTGCAGCTGCTGGTCAGCGTCAGCGAGGACAGGCAGGTCAGCAAGCAGCTGGTCAAGTTCGTTGGCAAGTGAGTATCCTCCTGCGGATATTGAAATCAATCGTGTAGAGAATAAGGTTGATTTTCTATTGTTTTCAAATCATATGAAACAAAAGATTTTTTCAATACCAATTCGGTGGTAAACAAGCATACGGGCCGCCTGATGGAAAGCGGTCACCGTAGCCTGCAACTCCTGGGGTCACACGCGCGTTGCCGAGTGAAAGTGTTCACATGTGTTCTGGTGAAAAGGGGACGGACTGCTACTAGCGTTGCGTAGTTATAAGCTGACGTAACATATGCTGAGCCCGTTCCTTTTGTCACGCATAGTACCTATATAATACTGAAATTGTATTGTACACACTATATTGTAATTATTTCCGTGACCGTGGCAATAATTTTTTTCTTTCTTTCTTTCAAAGTTGTGTAAGTTGAAAAACAAACGATAAATGTTTCTTAAGAAAAAGAACTTACTGACGTAAGCATTAAGTGTCAAATTCATACACAGAACTACCAACATTGTTCAAACTTTATAGTGTTTAGACTGTAATCCAACATTGTACATTTTAAAACCTTATAATTGTCGCACACTGAGATTTCCATGCCACCAGTATTCTTAAGTACCGGTCATAAATTGGGGAGCATCTTTTATATGAAAACTTACATTAGTTAACTATTAACTTGTTTTCCAGTATAACGAAGGAATCCATTGTGGACGTATACGCGATGGTGGTGAAGACGGAGTCCCCTGTAGAAGCGTGCAGCGTTCGCGACGTAGAGCTGGTGGGTGCTGAAGTGTGGACTGTATCAGCTGCGCGCGCGCAACTACCTCTGCAAGTAGAAGACGCGGCTAGACCAGAGACTGATGTAAGTTTTTTATGAATTTAAAAGTAAATTGTACTTTTAAAAACGCTCATGGTTTTAGTACCTTTTATTTTTTCCTTTTACTATCGTAAACATGGCTTTTGTGGTCTAATGACTTACTTATAAGATTTTTAGAGCTGTTTGAGTTTGAGTCCTCCTTTTTTTTAATCGGCAACGCGCATTTGACACCCCTGGTGTTGCAGGCGTCCATAGGCTACGGTGAACGCTTACCATCAGGCGGGCCGTATGCTTGTATGTCACCGTCGTAGTATTTAAAAAAGAAGAGGAGCGATGGGCTGGTATTCCGGAGTAGCGGGTTCGAATCATAAATTTTTTCCACTTTATTTTCCTTCGGAGAAATTTCGATTAGAAATCACTCGAAAGACGGAAGAGCGTGTGCACTTTCAATCCGAAGGTCGCGGGTTCGAGCCCCGGCTCGTTCCAATGAGTTTTTCGGAACTTATGTACGAAATAACATTTGATATTTACCATACGCTTTTCGGTGAAGGAAAAAATCGCGAGTAAACCGGAAGAATCCCAATAAGGCCTAGTTTACCCTCTGGGTTCGAAGGTCAGATGGCAGTTCGTAAAACTAGCGCCTACGGAAAAATCTTGGGACTAGTTACCAAAGCGGATCCCAGGCTCAGAAACCGGGAACACGCCAGAAAGAAGAAAAAGACAATTTTATTTTGTTGCAGGATCCAGAAGCGCTTAAAATCCGCGTAAATCAAGACACTAGACTCGACAACCGAGTGCTGGACCTGCGCACGCCGGCCAACCAGGCCATCTTCAGGATCGAGGCGGGCGTGTGCCGGCTGTTCCGCGACGTACTGACCGCCAGAGGTAAGCAAATCCGCAAAAACACCGTAGCTACCAATAGTGAGTTTTCTTTGTAACATATTTGTTGTTATCGCCACCTTGATTGACATCACCGTCGTTATTATTTTCGTATGTAATTGTGTTAGTCACCGTCGTCATAGTCAACAACGCCGCCTTTGTCATCTTAAAGTCGTCATTTTCGTCGTTATTGTCAACGTAAAGTCGTCATTATCCTCATTGCTACCTTCATTTGTCTGCATGAAATCGTCATTGCCGTCATCACCGCCGTCATTGTCTGAAAAACGTTATTCATGATAGGACGGCTGTGTCTTTATCATGGTAAAATATCCAAAAGCAGCAATGTCTCCGCCCCCACAATTCGCTGTTTGGGGCCACCGGGCTTGTCTCAGTTGATAGACCGATGGGCGGGTGTCCTTAAGTCGCCAGTTCGAGTCTCGCCCGAGTTTGTCACATTAAAAAAAATTGAATTTTTGTTTTCAGGTTTCGTCGAAATCCACACACCAAAGATTATCTCCGCAGCATCGGAGGGTGGCGCCAATGTGTTCACGGTGTCTTACTTCAAGAGCTCTGCGTATCTCGCGCAGAGTCCGCAGCTCTACAAGCAGATGGCCATAGCGGCTGACTTTGACAAGGTATATAATGAAACTAATTAGCAATGGGAGCTACCGTATTGTCGCTCACCAGGCGGCGCCACTCATGCGTGGGTCCTGTGTCAGTATGAGAGAATTGTCAAAGTGACGTTTGAAATGTTCCCGCAGGTACGTTCCACTAGCGCCCCTAGCGGAAAATCGGCTCGCGGTAATCCTCATTGACCGAGCGACCGAAGCGAGCTAAGCGTCTCCGTTTCAGCTTGGGAAAAAAATCGTGTGTCTGTCCATTTGTTCTCCTCTACAAATCACATTTATCAACCAATTCTTGGAAATTTTCAAAATGGCGGGAATTGGCACAAAGGTCGTAACTGCCAAAGGCGCTTAGAATCTTTGTGCCAATACCAGTACCATCTCGGGAGATGTACAGCTCCCAGAACCACTAGTATACAGGGTGTTACAAAAGTCCCAAACGATACTTCAACAGCTGATGAGGTCAATAACCCCGAGTGCGATGCTGGATGGTAAATTAGGCCTTATTGGGAGTCTGGTTTCTTCACGATGTCTTTCGTCACCGAAAAGCGATTGGTAAATGGATTAATCAAATATTTGACCAGTTGCCATGGTGACGGTCCTCTGAGTCACTTGTAAATAACTGTTTTTTGGCATTAAAATTAATAACGCTTTTTTTGTGGTAGTTGGCCCTATCTTCGATGGGCCATCTACCTAGCATGTCAGTAGTATACTACAATTTTTCCTCTAACTAACTGTGCTGCATTTGACCCCTGACTGAATAACAACAAGGAATGGTTGATTCACCCAAATATCAATATGATACTTGGTACATTAGTTCCGGAAGACTTAAAAGACGGGACTTGACTTAAGTTAACTTACCCCTTAAATCCATGATGATGTATTTACGACACAGAAACGAGACAAGTGACAATCAAGTTCTCTTGGAATGTAGACTTTGTCATATCGTCTTAAGTTCCTAATTTGAAATTAATTTGGTCACTTAGGATGTTTTAGGATCAATACTGTTAATGTATATACAGTGTGTAAGTCTAATACGGGCGATAAATTTAACCAAACAGAATTCATTACTGTTATCATTAATTAAAACATATTTTTAAGTTACACTTAATTATGACCCCATAATTAATATTTTATAAAATTTTCAGCAGCAATGTACTATAAAAAATTTGACGCTGACAGTTGTCAACGGATGTTTAAGGCGAGTGTGTTTGCATTACATTGCGGGCCGAATTATTTTGTATGGATTTTTTTTAATTGCAATTCAATTTAAAAGTTACCGAATTACTTACACTGCATGCTTGTGTATAAAATTGAAACTTGTTTCGCAGGTGTACACAGTAGGCGCCGTGTTCCGCGCTGAGGATTCCAATACGCACCGCCATCTCACGGAGTTCGTGGGCCTCGATTTGGAGATGGCGTTCAAACACCACTACCATGAGGTTCTTGAGACCATTGGGCAGACCTTCACTGATATCTTCAGGGGGCTCCGTGACCAGTAAGTAAAAAAAGGGATTGTACAATGTTCTTTTTGAATTTGAGGAATTATCCGACATTGCAGATTACCTTATTGTTTCCGTTACAGATACGCAGCTGAAATCGCGACGGTGGGTCAGCAGTTCAAAGTGGAGCCTTTCAAGTTCTTAGACCCCCCGCTACGCTTGGAGTTCCCGCAGGCCATCCAGATGTTGAAGGAAGCTGGTTAGTTGATGGTATAGTTTCTACTCCAGCACTTGGTATGTAATCTACTATTTCTTCACACTTGGTGATGGTGTTATAACGCGCAGGCGTATAGAGCGGTTAGAGCCGATTTAGTCCCCTCGGGAGTTATGGATTGTAGTACAATATAACTCCAGGGAGTTATGAGTTTAGTTTCAAAATATCGTACGTCATTTCACTTCAGACTAAGGTTTTGCATCAGCTAAGGCTTATTTCAAATCTTCAAACTTGGCTATAAACCAACTTTACTGTGTATTATTCAACTTTAATAAATAGATTCATTTGCCTTACAAGTGTGATGAAAAACATTGTATGCATCACGGTCGGTAAGAGGATTACAAACTCGAGTCATTAAAAGCCCTCCGCCTGCTGCGTCGGGCTTCTAACAGACTCGTTAGTAATCCTGCACTCACCTCCCTAGATGCACAATGTACAGTCGACGTCAAAGATATGTTTACACTTTGACACCTTAACCCATTGTAATAAGGTGCAAAAGTGTAAACATATCTTTGACGTCGACTGTACTATTGTCAACAGGCGTGACGGTGGGAGAGGAAGACGATTTGTCAACCCCCGACGAGAAACTGCTCGGACGTTTGGTGCGAGCCAAATACGACACCGACTTCTACATCCTTGACAAGTACCCGTTGGCTGTGCGGCCCTTCTACACCATGCCTGACCCTAACAACCCGGTAAGTTAGAAAGAAAAACAGGAAAAAAATCATGACCTCTGTATCCCTTGTATGCGCCTTAGGGCCGATTTAGAAGTACTTCCTTATGGCAAACTGGCACCAGCCCGCGACTTCGTCTGTATCTTAATAAATTGTAGCCTATGTGTTATTCTGCAGTATAAGCATAGTATAGTATCATCTCGATATCGATATTTATATAATCCAATTACAGTTGCCACCCACTGTGAAACTTGTGATCACCAAAACCTAGGGGTTTGATAATCACAATGACCCTTTGTTACACTCACCATGTAGAGTTGTATTTTTTTTATTAACTAACGAACACCCGAGACTTTTATTTCTTCGTATTTAGTAGTAATAAAGTAATAACTAGTGACCCCTACACTACACTACACACTATCGACATTTAGATAGTCGATTAAAAAAGCAGTCACCCTCTACTTAAAAGCAATGTCAGTGCGACAAGATAACGGGGTCTACTGATAAGGTAAACTTACATTTCTAGCATTTACCTCCACCTATACAAATGATAATAATTAAATTCTAAATCAGGCATTTTTCAGCGAGGAGACGGGTCATTGTTGCTAAAAAAATGGCATTTATTATGGCTGTTAAGAATAACACTGCAGTTTAGGGATCTTCAAAAAAGGAGTGTATAAGTTTTTTATTGGGTCGCCAACGCGCATGTGACACATCAGGCGGGCAGTTTGCTTAATTGCCACCGAAGTGGTATTACCCTTCAATATGATAAGTAGGTTATAGTTAGTTTGTAGTTTATTAACAAAGACATTAAGGTAGATAATAAGTTTTGTAAAACGCTATGGATTGTAATAGTCCGAAATAAATGATTTTTATTTTATTTTATTTTATTAAAAAAGTTTTTTTTTCAGAAATCATCGAATTCGTACGACATGTTCATGCGCGGCGAGGAGATCCTTAGTGGAGCACAGAGGATACACGACCCCGAGTTCCTCACGGAGCGCGCCAAACACCACGGCATAGGTCAGTTCCATATCGTACACCGTCGAGCAATTTTGAACCATGTCTCAACGAGATAAGGTTACTAATACGTTGTATGGGTTTGTTTATTTTGGGTATCAATTAATCGGGCGGCAAAATATCCGTGTTTTGGTAAGCAGAAATATGTGTTTGATGAGCAAAAATAGCTTTGGGCGGCCAGTTGTGCAAACACTTATAAATTAGTTCGCAATTAATGTCATACTGAACTGCTCTAAATTATTATCAAACCGCGATCAGAAGTCGATTCGAAAGTACTGTTAGCACAACATAAAGAATAAATATAATTATAAGGCAATCTAGGATAAATTCATAGTTTAAGTGCAGACACTTATAGATTTGCAACTCTTTTCTTAGTAAATGCTGGTTTATTTGCTTTAAAAATATAAAATCATTTAAGTATTTGACAACTCTCTTATTATTTTTTACACGATTTTTATTTCATTGAAGCTCGATTGAATCGGGATCACCCTTCAAAAATTTTCATCTCTTAGCTTCAGGATTATCAACTTTATGGTCATGACTCTTAAAGGCTAAAATTTAGAATAGATATGGCATAGTTTGTTCGTACTTTAAGTCATTAAAGTTCCATATTCCACCTTCAAACTGATGTGGGCAAAGTCATAAAAAAATTGTGAATTCTTCATACAAATTCTAAAAATGCTAGGGATGTAAATTTTTGACTTTAACGGACTGGTGGTTTTGGATAAACGGCGATTTATTTGTTCATAACTTAAGGTAGGTAATCGATTAGTTGGTAAATAAACCACTAATACTTATGTTACACATGAACATGCCTTTCCGTAAGTCAATCATAACAGGCTAGTGACAACTAAGGGTAAAAATGTGCTGGGCAATGTTGCAACAAGTGACCAGCAAATACGATTATGACGTTACCCACAAGTATAATTACAAAAGTAATAGGTATCACGTGCTGAGGTTTCGTCTATATCGTTTTTATCCTATACTGCATTCTAGTAGGAGTAAAAATTACATATATGTAGGACTCTCCTAGCCTAATAAACGGTGGAACGTTTTAGGGACCTCTTTGGCCCGCCAAAAAACATGTCTGCACTCCCAGCCGGCTCATGTGTGACTGAAATGAGATACACGTCAATCAATAGCACAGAGTTGCCAGTAATATGATTAGCTATTAACCACAAACTAAAAAGGAGGTGTATCTATGTAACTGGTTTTATGATATTTCGTTTCTACTGAAATGTGACGCGCTGGGCAAAGCTATGTTGAACAGGCAAAGTTGTAAGTTTCTGCGGTACCTTCTTAGAGACGCAATCGATTTGCCAGCTTTTAAGTGTATCTTATTTCTAATTTCGAAATATTTTATTTTTACAGACATCAGCAAAATCGCGGCTTACATTGAGTCATTCAGACTCGGCTGCCCACCCCACGCAGGTAATATGCATTAAATATTCGGTTTATTTTATTTCCATTTAAACTTTCGTGTTTTATGTAGGCGTTCAAAATAGAATGGGCAGTTTATGAATGAATTCATTCATAAATTGCCCATGCACTTTTGAACGCGATAATACACATTATTATAAGCACATGAAACTGACACGTTAATTAACTTAATTCGCCCGTTGTATGTTTATGATATTTTATTAATATTTGTCTCTGATTAAATTTCACCGTGTATATGTATATACCTGTCCTTGTTTTTAGTAAAAGGTACCACAGACGTTTAAGTAAAAAAAATTAAGACAGGTAGAACCGTTTATTGATGAATTTAAGACCAATCGTTGCAATTATTTTCCATCGAGCCGATTTCGTTAACCATTTCCACGCCAAAGACGTATATTTTGGCACCGCAGGTTCAACGCCAATTACCGATTAATCGGTCACAGACGACAGAGCAACTTAGACCTTAATAAACACTCATAAAGTTCAGGTTCACTTTTGACACTTCGGTGACGTAGCGTCTGAGTAAAAGCGTTTGTATTTAAGATGGCGTCGAAAAGGTTAATTTAAAAATCGGCTCCGTCTACGGTCTTGGAATATTAACATATTTTTTGCAGTATTAAACACCGGGTCTACATTGCTTTTATAAAAAAATATGAATTAGGTGTTGTCAGCCCCCTTAAGTGCGAAAGTGACGCATGACGTGATAGATAATATGATATAGGTGAAAAACGTAAGTACCTAAGTCACCTGTTTTATGTAGTAGTTAGTGAGCTATTCGAGTAGATAATACATGTTTAAAATTTGAACACAAATGAAACAAATGCCTATTCGAATAGCTCACTACTACATACAACAAGTGACTTAAGTTTTTTACCTATAACAATGTTCGCAGGTGGCGGTATCGGCATGGAGCGCGTCGTGATGCTGTACCTGGGACTGGACAACATCAGGAAGACCTCTATGTTCCCGCGCGACCCTAAACGCGTCACACCATAAACCACGACATAGTGTATTATACCAAGAAAATTAGATGCATAAAAAGCATTTCGAGGGATCTGAAAAGTTCCAGCACGCTGGAAATCGTTTTGATGCCTAAATTTGGTCCTAAATAACTTTGAGGTTCTTTTAACATGAATTTAATTAGTCAAATATTTTCAAAAATAATCGAATTAAAAGTCTAAAAAGTGAGTCGCATTGTTTTGGCGGTACCGCTACACCAAATTTGAATTTTTAAATGCTTTACAATTGTAAAGCATGAATTAAATCATTTATTATTTATAATAATGTTTTGATTCATGTTTTTTAAGTAGTCACACTACTCAATATAAATTTCTGCACTACTATATATAAAATATCGTTTGCTTTCGCGGCAGACGCCGGCGTCTACCACGAAAGCAGGAGGTCGCTGGTTCGATTCCAGCCCTGCTCACCGGGGGCCTTGGCCACTTTTTCTGTAGTATATGACATCTCTTTCAATTTATAATTTTAAATGCTTATTCGATGTAAAATTTAACCCTCTTACTTACTTAATTAACTTTTCCGTTCGACGTACCATTTTAGAGCTTCACGCAAAAACCTGAAAGATCACCGAAAATGTATTAGTTACTTGGATCTCAAAAGTTAAGCTCAACTCTTGGGATTGTGCAAACTCTGTTTACACGTACTGAGGACCAAATGGAGGTATTAAAACGATTTACAGCTTGCTAAGAATTAATTCCTGGATATTATGAAATTTTCTTGGCCTATAATGCCCGAGTGACGAGAGTGCAGCGGAGCATGCAGCGGGGCGGGTAGCGAGGAGCGTGGACGCTTGCATACATTTGCTTATGTTCACTATGGACTCCGTACGCCCCGCGGGCCGCTCAGGTTGTTAACATAGGGTTAGTTATTAACAGACATATATTGTGTATTTAATAAAACGTTTTATATTTATTTGCGTTTTTATTTATTGTTATGTTAGTTACTGTTCGATTATTTTGAACCCCCAATGGATAAAAATGCGTGTTATAAGTTTAATATCTGTATGCCTCTGTATGTGGATCGAAGCTCCAGAACGGGTGAACCAAATTGATGAAAATTGTTTTAATTTAAGGATTTTTTGTTGGGAAGGTTCTTACCCATGTTCGGTACTTACCCAATCGTTTCCCACAAATACAGTCATTTAATAGCATTTTCTATATCGTTTACTAATTGAGGACTTTATGCCACCCGCTTGTTGAGAGGTTAGAAATCCATTGCATTAGGGATTAGGAATGGAAATAAAACAAAACAAGTACGAATAACCATATTATAATACAATATAACTATCATCAAGTCCTCAGATATCACACATCGCTCGGGCGAACCATACTGACAGTACACCAATATTATTGACAATATCCCAATACGTTACCCATCTTTTATATACCGAAATCAAAA
Source organism: Lathronympha strigana (assembly GCA_949128165.1). Lineage (NCBI taxonomy): Eukaryota > Metazoa > Arthropoda > Insecta > Lepidoptera > Tortricidae > Lathronympha > Lathronympha strigana. The sequence continues at coordinate 4,824,331 of OX421926.1, read as the reverse complement.
ACGATGGGAACAGCTAGACACTCGATCGTGACATGATCGTCCTAGTAGTTAATTCAACGTACTGGATCGGCTTACAGATTGAGCGTCTAGCTACTCCCAATGACAATCAAATAGACATATTTTCGGCACTATAAATGTATCAAGCATTATTGACATGTCATAAAAAGATGGATCGCGTATTAATATTTACAACAGTATAAAAAATTACAATGAATCATATACATAGGAACCAGATTGAATTATTTTACAATAAATATTGACAATAATACTGATGCTCCCAGCACCATTGACACACAACATGATTGCAAACTTAAATCACTTAAAAATTAAACATTAAATAACTATTCGCTTATTTTAAGTAAAAGTTAAAATTACAATAAAATTCGAAGTAAAATGCTTTGATATTTTTTTGAGAAGTTGGAATTTCCATGTTTTTTAGGAACCACTTATTTTTCATTCCAGTTATTTTGCTATAACGAACACAAGTTATTAAACTTTCATACTTAAATTTAAACCTTTTTACGGATTCAACATTTAAATTACTCAATAAATAATACTGGTAATTAAAAAAAGTAATTTTAGTTGTAACATAATGGTTATCTCTAAGTTAAAACTTATCGAACATAAGTAACGTTTAAGTACCAGTTGACATTGTTAAAACCCGTAAGGGAAGACAAATCAAGTCTCTATAATGAATGTAATATCTTTTAATTTATATGCTCCCTGTTTTTCGGAGTAAAAAAGGGAGGCATATAGATTTAAAAAAAATCTACTGCTAGGGTTGATTTGACAAACTATAATTAACTTCTAACCTGTTCAAGTCTAAGCGAACGGCATGAGTGGCGAGCGTGCGGCGGGGCGGGCAGCGTCAAGCCAGGAATGGCTGGAACCCTCCGCGCGAACTAGAATCGATCGTCTTCTAATCGTAGGCTATCCTAGCGCTGTGCGGGTGGAGGGGGGGCGAGAATCAAGGGGGGGCAGCGTGCACTCAGGACGCTCGCATACATTTGCTTGTGTTTAACATGAAGCCAATAAAGACGCCATACACATTTTATAAAAAGTGTCACATTTGAAACAAATAAGCAAACCTACTATTCTATTGATGACTATTTAGTCATGGTTGTATGAGAACAATGAGTGGCGTAGAATCATAAGAAACGGCAAGCCATGTTGATCAGACAAGCTGCTATGTATTTAAAATTGATTATCATGCCTTTTCTAACAGTTGCTTCATGTCATAGGAACATTTTTTACGAGTAGAAACAAGAAATCCTTAATATTAACTATACAAACTTGCCAATTTTAAAATTGTTTACCTGTGGCTCGTTACATTGAACATGTATTTAATTTGACACGCAAATAGTAACTGTTAGAAAAAACAATACTGATGACACTGTCAATACGGGTTGGTCCAATCAAACCTCATAGAATACCATTCAATATTACATAGACAAATTCGAGATAAAAAATCTACCTATTTCATAATGCTTTTGTAAGAAGCATATAGACACATCACTGTTTAATAAGTTGAATTTTTACCAAAGTTTGAGTTAAGAATTTGAACGCTTTGACCGCCAAAGTCGGTTATGGCCGTCGAAGTCGGCTTCGCCAATGGAATAGCGACTTACGCGGGACCCCGTAAAGTTCAATTTCGCTTATATAATCCTAGCGTCCGGCATATTCCTTTGCCGCCTAGCGTTCAGAAGGTTAAAATGGTAAGAAATGTCGCCATATATCAACACATTTCACAGAGACGTATCTTTACTTTATCGATAAGTATGAAAAGTTTCACTTTCAATTTATTATTAATTATGTACAACGTTAGATACTAGACACATTCGATGATATAATAAGCTAGATTGACATAATAACTTCACAACTATTATTCAAATTAAAATGGAAATATAAAAATATTCCACCATTTTAAGAATTATGAATGAATTACAGTAGAAATATTATTTCCATACTGTAATTTTAAGTAAGTATTTCAGTTTTAAGTATTCGTGTTGAGCGTCATTTTTCTTTAAGACAACTAAGTACATCAATTTTTTTTGTCTCATAATTGATTATGATAATTTCTTGAAATCTATGTAGTGTGAGCATAGTAATACCTTTAATTATTTGCCAGGGCTTTATTTTTATTAGGGCTTTATTCAATAAGGAGGCATCATGTACTTTAATTAGTTAATTTATGCTCATACTACAAATAATTGGATAAATTTGAGAACAAGACTAGGAATATTTTCCTATATTACTTCTGTGTTTGTCACTGTTTTTGCATAATGTTAAATATAAAAATCAAACAAGTTTGAAGATCAAATATAACATTAATAATTGAATTTGTTATGATTTTTGCATTTTACATTTAACCCTTTTTTCTCTTATTGTGAATGCTACACACAAGGCCGATCATTATTTACCGTAAACTGGGACTACTTTGATCAACAATATTTGAGCTATAAGAACTTAATTTTTGATTACAAGCTTAAGGGGCTCCACGCGGAGATCGTCGTTTTTTTAATAGCTAGAATACTATAAGTACAATTACAAAACAATCTGTCTGTTGAAACATGGTCTTAAAAGCACTTTTTTCGTTATTCTAAAGAAGTTTTTGCTGTTATATATGTAAAATCTACATATAACTGTTTCTATTTGAAGTCTCTAATAACCTAAGAGAGATTTTAAATTTAAACTTATTGGTACAAAAGTTATGTACAAAAAACTGTTATTTTGGACTAAAATTGCCAGTTTGATGCTGGATATCTCGAAAACAGTTAATATTTACGTAAAGCTAATTTTCATAAGGCTGTTTGTGATTAATGTAATAAGCTATAAAAAATACTCTAAAATTGAGAGATACAAATCGAAGGTCATTGGGACCAGGAACGGCCTTAAGAGTTTTATGATAATGTTGGCAACTTTAAGAGAAATCCATGATAAACGAGTTCAAACTTCAAATACAGATTAGAAATCGATGAACAATGTTACCCCAAGAATGAAAGAAACCCCAGTTTACGGTACAATTGTCTGAAAGGTGTTTAAAAAAGATTAATGAATATATTTCACAATCGGTAAAGTAGGTATTAGCTACCTAGTTACTAAGCTACAGTTTACGTCCAAAATATGTTTCTGTATGTATTTGATAATATTTTAAATCCAATAATATAACAACGTTATCACTCCCAATTCATTTACACGAATATAAAAGAAAAGGATGAGAGTGAGATTAGTTTTCCTGGTCTTGAATTACAAATCAGAGTATAAACATATGTTTGACGTCTAGTGTACACAATTGTATGTATGTGTCAAATGTATCATATAGGCCTAGGTGTTGTCTTACATGATGAATTTATACACAGTCTGCTTTACTTAACATTAGTAGCACTTTTAACACATTTCGTCCGGGGTCGTGACGTTTTTTAACAGGCGTATACCATTAAAAGTTAACGTGATCTATCATTATCTAAATGCCTTTCATTTAATTCCTGTGATAAACGCCATTGAAGTTAGGTTAGGTTGACCACAATATATTTAGTTTATAGCCAAGCAAATCGACTATAAGATCTAAATTACCCTTAAAGGATATTTAATGAGCTTCAACTTATCCACGGATATGTTTGAAGTCATGTCACTGTCACACAATAGGAAAACTTTTGCGAACAATCTTATATCTATGTCACTGTTGCACTTCTGTTCACTGGTTTTACGCACACACCCCGACACTTCACTGCGGTTCACTTTATCCGAACAATGACTTTAGGTCTTCTTCGTAGAGGGCTATGACCAGCATGATCCCAATGCCTGTGGCCAGGCCCATGAGCTGGAGTAAGCACTGGCAGAGCGTGCCCTCCTTGCTGTGTGATGTACTGAGCTCGGGCATCTGGGGAAAGAAAATTACAATGAGATATAAATATTCACAACAACTTTAGTCCTTCTTGTATGTAGTGACCTATCAAACCAAAAAGCCAGTTCTTTTTGTGTTGTTGAATGCTTTACTTAAGTTTCAATGCATGCATCAACGCATCTACAAATCTACATACATTATGCCATTGAGTTGATTGAACATTTGAACGTATGCTGTAAATATAGTTGTAATAAGCTCTATATTTAACCACAAAACACAAATTGTTGTTTGCCAATATGACTGCCATGAACTCTCTTTCAGTAGTACTTCACACTGTCATAGTAGTCTTTGATGCATCATCTATTGCCACGGATAATGCCGTAGAAGAAGTTTCCAGCAATCTCAAAACTCTTGAGTACTTGATCACTCACCATGTCAACAAGAGCGATGTAGAGGAACATGCCGGCCGCAGCCGCGAAGAGCCAGCGGGTGGCGTTGGGCGCGTGGCCCGCCAGCACGCCGCACACCATGCCGCCCAGGCACAGCGCCGACGACAGCACGTTGTAGCACACTGCTCGTCTCACAGTACTGGATCACTCACCATGTCAACAAGAGCGATGTAGAGGAACATGCCGGCCGCAGCCGCGAAGAGCCAGCGGGTGGCGTTGGGCGCGTGGCCCGCCAGCACGCCGCACACCATGCCGCCCAGGCACAGCGCCGACGACAGCACGTTGTAGCACACTGCTCGTCTCACAGTACTGGATCACTCACCATGTCAACAAGAGCGATGTAGAGGAACATGCCGGCCGCAGCCGCGAAGAGCCAGCGGGTGGCGTTGGGCGCGTGGCCCGCCAGCACGCCGCACACCATGCCGCCCAGGCACAGCGCCGACGACAGCACGTTGTAGCACACTGCTCGTCTCACAGACATGCCCGCTTTTAGGAGAACAGCGAAGTCACCTGAAAAATAAAGGTGTTTTCACTTCTCTTCCTCGAAAAGTTCGCCTTTGTGTCGTCGCTAGGCGACACAAAATCGCTTTTCATGCACTAGGGCATAAAGTAACATCGCAGGTGGAGAGCGCGCGCCGCGGCCTCGCCCCCGGCCGCCTGCAGGCGGCGCGCGGGGGGCGAGGACACAAGCGCGCGAGTATGGATGTTAACATTTTCAATGATTTAAAGTGATATATAATCTAATATTTTCCTTACAATCAAAGTGAAAAGCAGAGTGTATACCTCGGGCATAAATACCCATTTTATCCTCGGCTACAATATTGGTCCTCGTTACACTCGGACCAATAAATGGCCTCGTCTAAAATGGGTCACTTTATGCCCTTGATGTACAATCTACTATTTTTTAGTTTATGGGAAGAAACGAGCCATGTGACGCAGTCTTTAGGCGTCACTTAAGAAACCTTTTGTTGGACAACCCTCTGTACTCTGTAAACCAGTACATGGAATTGAAATTGACTGTTTTATTTTTTGTGATTATTTATTATTATTAGCTTGACTTCAAATAATGTTTTGACCATTTTTTGTTATTTAATCATGACATCTTGCTTTGTACATATTTATATTTTCTGTTCTGTTTGACGATCATGATGAGAATTTGTATACTTTGACATTAACACTAAATTGTATAGGTATGTAATTTTCTTCGTTAAATAAATGAACTAAACTAAACTAGAAGTATATTTTGGACATATATACCGGAACTCTAAATACGATTTGTTAAATCTAATTATTGAAGGCAAGATAGAGGGCAAACGAGGACGTGGCAGAAGAAAAATATCATGGGCAAGGAACATAAGAAACTGGCTGGACGTTGACAGTACGGAGGAACTAATTCGCATGGCTTCAGAAAGAACGGCATTTAGACATAAGGTCGTCAACCTTCGGGATGGAGAAGGCACATAAAGAAGAAGAAGGTGGAAGCTAATGCTACATATATGGTCACTATATATTTTATGAAATGTTGCCACGTTTAACGTGAAATCGTCCATGTGAATAGGTGGTTAAACTTACCTAATTCGTGCGGTAATTCGTGGCACAGCACGGCGATAGCCGTAGAGAAGCCACCAGCAATGTTAGATGCGAAAGCAGCACCTGAAAACGTGAAATATTATTTTCACTTCTCTTTCTCGAAAAGTCCACTTTAAGTCGAGGCTAAGCGACATAAAATAGCTTTTTGTGCTCTAGTGCATAAAATAACATCGCAGGTGGCGCGCGCTCGCCGCAGCCCCGCGCCCTCTGTTCCGGCCGCCAGCGAGCGGTGGACCCAAACGCGCGAGCATGAATGTTACATCTCCAATGATTTAAAGTGAAATAAAATCTTGTATTTTCCTTACAATCGAAGTGAAAAGCAAGTGTACACCTCAGACATAAATACCCATTTTATCCTAGCTACTATATTGGTCCTCGTTGCACTCCTACCAAATGGGTTACTTTATGCCCTTGATATACAATCTACAATTTCTTCATGAAAAAGTTACTCGACTAAGTTAACAATTCATACACCAAAGATAATATTAGGCCACACCAGTGTTTACCATAGTTTTAGAGCCCATTTGGGAACACGGGCGAGTTTATAATTCTATGCATATTAATGATAACCACACGGCCAAAAGCAGGAAAAATGTAATCGCGCACCGTACCATTGTCAACGTTGACTGACCATTTATAATGCATACTGCAACGGCCTAAGGTCTAAGTTGTTGCTATTTATACATACATCGTTGTTAATATGCTATTGATAATGAATAATTGTATTTTTTATCCTCAACGCGAGGCATACTTGGAATGATTTGTCTGGTGTCAAGTCAACTGATTGTTATCCGCCATTGTCGTAGCACACTGCCATTATTGAAAGAACAATTAAGAAAACATTAATAAATATACATATGTGTATTGATACGACTAGAATGGTCGTTGAAGACAGAAAGGGATGGCGCGAGCTTATGAAGACTTCTGCACCTTGGGGTGCCATAGAACAGAAATTATGTATAAATAATTAAATACACATATGTTTGCTTTTGATTTCGCACTAGAAAGCCAAAAAGAGATAAATCCATGAGTTGGTGTTTCACTAAGCTTTCATACCTGCCAACTACATTGTTGGCAAACAATTAAGTAACTTGCCTGGTAGCCAGACACATTAGTTTATAGGTGTGTGTATCCGAATGTAGACAACTTTCAGATGTTTTTATAATTGTCACCATTACAGATTTCTCCTGGTTATAGTTATTGGGCTAGCTTCCAGGCCAAAAAAAATACCAAGAGATTAAGAAAAAAAAAATACTTTTAACAGAATTGACAGGAGGAACCTATCCTGGCATTATCTGTGTTCGAACGGCCAAAGCGATTAACTGGAAGACTGGAACCTGCAAAGCTTGATAAGGCAAAACGGGTGTTTTACACAAGACAAGAAGAGTAATTTACATTAACACGCTAACTGCCCAAAAAATGGTACCATACTTTTTGCCATTTAGGCACTAAGGCCTTTTGTAAACACACAATGCAAGGAATAAATGATAAATGATAAGACAACATAAAAATTCCTATTAACCATTCCTAATTAGAGCCATCGTGTTCTTGAGGTGAGGCCGCGTGGCACCGTCACGGAATGTCAACGACTGACCTGGTTACGCACGGACCTTGACAAGGCCAATGTCATGGCGTCGGCTGCATAACCAATGATGGTTGAATTGAAATTTTAATGATCAAGAATGGATGTCATAGAATCAAAAATTGGTTAGATTTTTTACAAATTTCTATCGAGCTTTTGAGGTTTTAATACTCATGACAATGATCTCAGACAGCTTGTGGAAAAAGGTCCAACTTAAAATTCTTCGGGTTCCGATAACCCTGTGTGTTGGAGTAAGGTCTTATTTTGTGTATACAGTAACCATTTAACTAAATAGAGCATCTGTACGCTTCTAACATCTTGATTCTAAGATCTTGAGTTACGAAAAGTTATAAAAATAAAGCATTTTTTTACTCTGCTCGTCATGCTATTGACGACAAAGGCCTGTGATGATCATGACTGCATTATTTTTAGGAGCTAAAGTCGAAAATATTTAATGGTTAGACATTGATGACTAGCCTAGCACCCTAAGAGCACTGACCGGATAATTTGTAAGATAAGGTTTGACCCACAAACAAAGACTACTACTAAAGGGATAAGAGATAACTATCGCATAGAGACAACAATAAAATCAATTACCTTCAAATTTTTCAAGGACAATTAACAGTAATCAGTCATAACATAAGTATAAAGATAATCAAAATAGTTTTATATAAATAGGCGTAAAATTTTCGGATCATCATACCAGTTTTATAAACTACTCAATAATGTCTCCAATGATATTAATTGTCTTCGGAGTTTTGGGATTGTCGATGGGTCTTCCATTCGAAGATTCTCCCAACCCTCAAGACTTCCGCCAAAGTGCAAGGATAGTTGGCGATATGGATTCCATGGGTCTTCAAAAGGAAGAGTTTTATAACCCTCAAGATTTCTATCAAGAACCACGCTTAATTGGTATTAAGGAAACAGGATCTCGAGCGGAAGAATCTTTCGACTATTTCCAAGGATCCCGCATAATTGGCGGTGAGGACGCTTCAGAAGATGAAGCACCCGACATGGTGGGCTTAGTAGTTGGTGGACCATGGAAGTTCCTCATCTGTGGAGGTTCCCTGATATCAAAGAAGACTGTGCTTACTGCGGCACATTGTATAGATTCAGTCGTGTCGTGGACGGGGCAGTTACTGGACACATTTGAAGGCCAGGTTGGCAGTGTTTATGTGAGTAAAGGATATACCACGATTAAATTTTCTGGATATGTGAATCATCCTGAATGGAACAGCCGTACTATAAAGAATGACATTGGGATGTTGAGGATGACTGACCTCCTGAGGGATCCACGAGCGAAACCTATTAGTCTGAGCTTTAATTGGATTGACGGCGGAGAGAGAGTAATTGTGAATGGTTGGGGGTCTTTAATAGCTTGGGGGATTTCACCAGACCGTCTGCAAAGGATACAAGTAAACACGCTGAGTCCTAAGGAGTGTGAGGAGGGAGTGAAAGAGGCAAATAACCAAGGCAGACCTTCGCCACACATAGATTCCGCTATAGAAATCTGTACTTCTCATAAAAATGGAGCTGGACATGGTATGTGCCATGGAGATTCTGGCAGTGCTATTCGTCATTTGACCACGAAGAATGGAAGAAAAGAGGAAGTGGAAATCGGGATTGTTTCTTGGGGATTCCCATGTGCGATCGGCTTTCCTGATGTGTATACGCGTGTTAGTGCATACAAGAATTTCCTTCAGCCTGTGTTGGCGATGGATGGTGTCGACATTGAAGAATAGTTGCAAGAATATTATATAGTAGTACTAATAGTAGTTTTGTTTATAAATGTTATTGTTTTTTCATTTTTGTTTTTAATAAAAATACGTTTTACTATGTTTGGTTTTTAGACATTGAGACAATGAACAGGTACCAAATAGGTTTATACAGAACCCGTTCCTTAGGTTTAGCCTTGCCTTGTTTTAGCCTTGGTTAAAACTAAAAGGACCTCTCAGCTAACCTTAACATAACTGAGGGGTACAACTAAAGAAAATTAATTAACTTTAATAGCTATTTAAATATTATGTGATAGTTTTTTGTAAAATGTACCACTTTGTCGGTCGCCGATAACGCGCTAATGCCAAAAAGATTCGTTTAGTAATAAAATATTAATTTCTAAACGAATCAACAAGCAACAAAGGGATTCCTTTTACTAAAAACAAGCACATACGTCTTGTCTTTTATAACCGTTCCATTCACTGAAATAATTAATCATTGTGAACGTAGAGGAATGAAGTCAATATACGCGACGCGATTCATCGTTGTAAAATGTTAAATTTCTAGGTATTTAAAGATTTTGTAGGACCGCTAACAGTTTTCAGACATGAATTGAAAAGAAAAGATAATCGACGAATTTAACGATCTTCAAGACTTAACCCAAAGTTTAAGTCTTTGCTATAGTTAGCGATGTGGATCGCCTCCTCCTGACTTATCCATGACTTTCAAGAAGAAAAATGATAGAGTCTTTGATTTAAGTGCAACATACCTATAGCCATGCCGTCGGTGAAGTTGTGGAGTCCGTCCCCCATGATGACCATCCAGGCCACGGACGACATGCTGGACGGCGGGGCGTGCACGTGCCCGTGCGCGTGCGAGTGTCCGTGGTGGGCCCGGGAATGTTCCCTGAAATACATTCCTGATAGGTACTCTTGCAGACTTTGAAGCAGAATACTAAAGTGAAGCGCTTTTGTGGGATTTTTATACAGATTTCAGATTATAATCGGACATGACATCACAATCTACTATTTTTCAACAAAAATGTGTACATTGAAAAAAAAAATGAAAATGAAAATGAAATGAAAATGAAAATGTTTATTTTGGTTACGAAAAATAATTTTACAATTTGATATTGCATGAGATCTCCCAGTAAGTAATAAATATACTTGTATCAGAAGACCCCGCTACATTCTAGTGAGGTTTGTTATACAAAGTAACCGAACATATCTTTAATTAAAGGTAAGTGAAATAAGTTTGAACTTGACAAAATTAAAGTTAAACGTAGTATTTAAATATATAGTAAAGTTAATCTAAAGTTATTTATAAACATTTTAATTAAATTTTGATTACAATCAAAATCAGAATCAAAACCAGAACAGAACACTATTTTATTACAACGTGTGTGTGTGTGTGTGTATGTGTGCGTGTGTGTATGTGTGTGTGTGTGTGTGTGTGTGTGTGTGTGCATGCATGCGTGCGGTTGTGTGAACTTATTGTTTTGGCTTAATTTAGGCTCAATTGGTCAATGATATATAAGATTTTCAGTTTCCTCATAATTAAGATTTATTAACCAGTTTAAAACTGTTTTCCTACAGCTATACAAATCCAGAGAATATATTGATACTATATTGTTTATTTTATTATACAAGTAGGCAGAGTGGTATACAAATTGCCTTTTGGCGAAGAGAGATTTTGTGTTGGGGGTGGCAATAACATTAACTTTCCTTCTTTGTGTTGTTGTAGGTGGTATATAAATTGTAGTTTTATGTATCTTTAAAATCGTATTTAATATGTATAATTGTCTCATGGTCAGTAATTTACATTCATTGTATAGTTCAATAGTGGGGTACCTATATGGTTTTGAAAATATTACTTTTAATAGGCATCTCTGTCCTCTTTCGGTATCAATAAACTTAGTTTTGTTCGCACCACCCCAAACTGGAATACAATATGTCATTACAGATTGAGCAAGCGTTATATATAGTTGTTTTAGCATTTCCTTTTTAGTTATTTGTTTTAATTTTTTAAATATCCAACTTAATTTTCTTATTCTAGTATTAATGTACTCAATATGATTATGCCATGAAAGTCTTTGGTCGACAATCAGCCCTAGGTATTTTGTGACTGCAACTCTAGTAATAGCTTGACAATTGCAATTTGGCGAATCATTCTGTTGACAGTCATGAAGTTTTAATTTTAAATGAGATGGTGGTTGAGTACTTTTATATTTCGAAAAGCATATATAATTCGTCTTGTCAATATTAAGTGTGAGAAGATTGCATTTTAGCCACGAAAATATCCTTCGGAGTCCACTCTCAGCCTGATCGAAGACTGCCTGCCATGTATTTCCACTAAATACTACAACTGTATCATCGGCATAAGAGAAAATCGAACCGCCATCTACATTAATTTAGAACAAACTAGAAATCGGAAGAAAGAATTTTAATAAATCGGAAGGACATCAGGTTATTGTCACAATCGCTCTGTCACACAATCAATCATTGTAATGCATTACAATATTTGTCTTTTACTTATTGCATCAATATTTGGATTATAGAGGTAGAACTAAGCGGGGGGGGGGGGGGGGGGTAAATTAATAAATAATATAATTATCTATTGCGTATTGAGTATGGCACGGCAATAAAAGAGTTGGAGAAACTTGATCGCTAATAGGGTATTAATTAATTAAAATATTTGTATTTGTTAAACTAACCTTAATATGACAGTGTAACTGTCTCCATCTTTGAGATCCTTAGCACCATCCTCCTTATGTTTAATATTGTTCATTTCCACTACCGACGCTGGCTCAGCCTTGAGTAACCAATCCTTGGCTGTCGGCTCCTCTTTACCCTCAGAATTCAGGGCATTCGAAGACACCACACTCACAGAATTATTCTGCTTTTTAGATTTGGGGCTTGGCGGGATCTGCCCGTCCCTTAAGTGGTGATCGTCATGGGTGTCAGTGTCGATTTCATCGTAGCAATATGGGTATTCTGAATACTTGTGCTTACAAGTTTTAGTTGTGGGATCATTCTTCTCATCTTTCTTGAAGATTTTCATGAATGAGTTCGTCGTGGAATTACTTATGGGGGCTTTAGAGCCGCCGGAGCAACCACCGACAGTCTCGTCTTTGAGAACACGCACTCTTGAAGGGAGTTTATCATCCTCAAGCTTTTGGCGCCTTTTCCTCCATTCAACGACAACAGTCAGTCCCTTTTCAGTGAAGTAGAAGAAGACTACGCCTAACATGGCTGCCAGTCCTTTCCACATGCCATCGTTATGCGAAGACGACGGTGTTTCTAATGAGGTGCCGTGATCATGTTCATGCGGACTCATTGCATGAGGCATGAGATGTAGTAACGCATCACCGCATAGAGTGCCAACAGCTAATGCTACTAGGAACTGTAGGAGATGGTTGTAGTAAGTCTTATGCATTATAGGGATTACTGCAACACCTAGGAGACCGCAGGCGCTGATGGCAGTTATGCTCAGGAAGGAGTACAGCCAGACGGCGAACATGTTTTTACTAGTGTCTTCCTTTTCCTCTGCTTTCGTCACAGCTTTCGCGAGACTCTTTGTGTTTGTGTGTACTTTTGTGTGTTTGACGCAGTCGCGTTTCTCGTCTGGCTTCCCGAGTTTCTGGTATAACAGAACTGGACATACGGCGCGGAGGGTGTCCTCTGTTATTAGAACGTCGTGGTCGTGCGTTGGGTCTGTGTGTTGGTGGTCGCTATGGTCGTGATCTTCTGGATGCAGGCCGTTGTTAACGGCTGTTATTAGTTCGGAACTGTTTAAGCACTGAAAGGAAATAGTTTTAACATATTAACAGAATACGACAAGACTGTCGAGGTGTTGAGGAAGTGTTATAGACACATTTATTGATGGTATTTATGATCATTTTAACGACAGAGCTACTAAGCTTAGAAAGAGGTAAATTTAAATTGATTTGGTCACTTTGATCAGCGAAACAATATTTAATTAGAGCAACTGTTAAACTATGGATAAATAGACAAACAGTACTTACATAGGCAGACTCATATACTGACGGTGCCGTTTTTGTCTCATATCCCCCCTGCACCAACTTTGACAGCTCCAACACATTCAACATATTATTAAACCCTGTCAAATTCATCGTCTCTCCATCTCCATACTCTCTAAAGATCTCCCCAATGTAAGTATCAGAGACTTCATCTAGATGTCTTTTAGGGCGTTGCTGTCTGATTTTCTGCAGTTTATGGTTGTATCGCTCTCTGGATTCTAGCTTTCGTTTCTCTGTCAAGTCTAAGGGGAGATTGTAGTCGTGGATTTTCGGTTCGTATGTGTGTACGTCTTTTGTTTCGACGTGTGCGCCGCATGTGTGCGCTGCGCAGAGCAGGCAGAACATGCAAACGGTGACGAGGTGGTGTGACATTTTGCTTATACTAGTTAAGCTTAGCTTAATTCCATGTGTCACGGTGCGAGATTTCTGTAGACAAAGAGAGGATGATATTAGTTTTAGACACTTTAATAACAAATAGTTAAATTTCGACCTTGTAGCTTCACAATGCACTCCATGAGGCCAAAGACAGCCACAGGTGGCGTACTATGATAAGAGAGAAGTTGCTTTCAAAGCAGGGGATTCACGACCCTCAGAATTGAGGAATACGACTTGAAGAGAGAGAGAGAAATTTCGACCACAGCCGCTGTGACTGGACGGCCTAGAGGTTATGGCGTTAGCCATGAATGCAGAGGATACGGGTTGGATCCTTGTTTTTGGCACACATTCCCGTTAAGGGTTCGAATCCTGGTTAAGGCATTTATTTGTGTGTTTATCACAGCCATAACGCAAGAACAAATGAGTTATGGCTGTTATCTATGTATTTAAGTATTCATATGTATCTATATACATACCTATTATATATATCGTCGTCTAGAACCCATATCACAAGCCTTATTGAGCTTACCGTGGAACTAGGTCGATTTGTGTAATATTGTCCCACGATATTTATTTATTTATTTATTATATGTCCCTTAGCCGCCTAGTGAGTAGTTATACGAGTATGTGCTTATATTGTCATCTTATACAATACCGCTGATAATAAAGGTTTGATGAAACAATTGAGGCAGAGACATATCGAATTGAAGGCAATTGGCTATCAGCTGTGTAAACGATATACACTCGATGGCATAAAAATAGGTAATTTCGTATGTAAATTTCTATAGAGGTCCGTTTTTGTTAAGATTGTTAAGGGTAGGGCTTTGTCTTGTCATAAATATTTAACATTTTGATCGTTATGTCATTAGAGTAAGGTTAAATCTCAAGGTTCACATATTCTCTGAAAACAATACTCTCTACATTTAATCAAATATTACATACTATTCAACAAAGATGTCTTTGAAGCCTATTTTAAGGTTTTTTATAAATCAGTGTAAATTAATTCCTATTAATACTGTTGCTATACAGATATACAGGATCTATTTACTAGTAGCGTTTTTAAGTTACAGTACCTAAGGCATAAATTATAAACGTTTTTTCAAAAACTAAGAAAATAGGTATCGCGACTGCTATTTCAGTTGCACCTACGTTTACGATCTGTTCTCATGAATCTCTATTGTGTTTTAGAGGTGAACCTGGAATATTGTAGTATAAAATACTGTGTAGTCGGTTATGCTCATAGAATCGTAGAAATTTACAAGGAAAACTGTGCGTATGTGTGGTGGCCTCACTCTCTTTGGAAACACTTCATAATGCGCTGTGTGTGTAGTCTAATACAGACGAACCGAGTGTTATCTCATTTATCAGCTTCGGCAGTTTAGCTACGGTAGAACAGAACAAAATCATACCCAGGTACATACAAAGTCTGCAAAAATATTTTCTTTCAAAAGTAACATAAAATTTTAGTTAGTAAATAAAAACTTAGATATCTAAATAATGTAGCAAACCTTGTACTAAATTTGCAAAAGTAGGTGCGATAATAAGGTACGTTGTGAAATACAACCGACAGATTGATTGGCTCCACTTGGAGCTATGTAAATTATGTAATGACTCATGTTCATGTACCTACACATAATCTTTTCCACGCCAAAGATGTATGGCGGGTGTGGAGCAATAAATTGAGACATAGGTTGTAATCCTCATACTGAACAACATATGTTCAGCGACTTTTAAAAATAACGTAGATCTAGATTTTTATTACACTGTAAAGTTTTTTAGAAGACGCAATGTACTGCAAAGTTAGACCTATTTGTACTATGACAAGAGACGTCAATTAGACTGATTTTAACGTACATTGAAAATACTATTTAATTTGTTTGAAAAAGTAAATAACTACAAATACACCATTTTTAAAAGTTGTTGAATAAAAGTTGTTCAGTTTGAGAAGTGGAACCTACGATTAAATTTATTGCTCCTATTGTAGGCCACACCCGTTATTTGCACCGCAGGTTTAACGCCAATGGCCGATATATCGGTCAGACAGAGACCACAGAGTAGTATAAACCTACACTAAAAAAGCGTAAAGTTCAACTTCAGTTTTGACACCTCGATGACGTGTCTGCAAAGTCTGCTTCTCAAGTAGGTGCACGTCACTGTGACGTGTCCACATCAAAGCATCGTGAAATTCGATAAAGGCCATAAACAATTAAGTTAATTACATAATGATTACGTTGATGTTTCTTCGTCTGACACGGACTGCTTAAAATATTATTTACCACAGATTATTTTTAAACACGATGGTGCACGTCGTGACGTGTATAGACGTCAACGATAGGCGTCAAGTGGAACGCATCATCATTCGCGTCGGCAATCAAACCATGACATCGATTGGCCGCGACTAGCTAACAAATGGGACTTTTATTTTGCGATTGGTCAGCCGTGACGAAGGCAAGACCATTTAGCATTTAGGTTTCCACTTGGTTGATTGTACATAACTAATACATAACTGATTCTCGTGAAATTTTGGCAGTGGGTAAATTTTTAATTGGTATGGGGTTCTACAAAAAAGAGTGTACAAGTATTTAATGGGTCGGCAACGCGCATATGACACCCTTGGAGTTGCAGGCGTCCACTCCATAGGCTACGTATGTTTGTTTGCCACCAACGTAGTATAAAAAAAAAGATACTGTCGCGCGGGACAATTTTTTTATAGTGCTTAGCAGTGTGATACGTAGGTACAATAATAATAAATAACAAGAATGACGATATTCATTATATGTTAATGTATTTGTATATAAATTAGCAAAAAAAAAACAATATCAACAATTAATTCATACGTCAAACACAGCTGTTTCAATTTTCAAGAATGTACCTTCATGGTTTAGGCTCTTGCATTGTCAGTCTCTCTACAGGGTTTTACAAACGTCGCGAACTATACCTACTTCAATAGCTGATAAGGTCAATGACCCTAAGTGTGATGCAAGTCGAAAGATATCAAAATTATAAAAAAACTTTTTGTATGGAGATACATAGGTGCAGTTTCGGTCAGCTGTTCCATACAAATATTGTGTTCTGTTACCGCGATTGAAATGAAACCACTATAGATCGTATTAATCGCGTTTATTAAGACCATGACCAGGGCCCGTAATTTTCAAGCCGATGACAGACAAATGACGTCAAGCTTCATACATCATGTTTTAGGTTTTACGTTTGAAAGAATAATGCTGTCATTGAATAGTGTCAAAACTATTACGTTCCACTTTAGAATCCAACGTTGATAGACTTTATCTGTCATTAACTCATTTCGTATTAAAACATCCTGTGTGTTTATATACGTCATTATGACGAAACCGGCATGAAAATTATGGGCCCTGACCATGACCCTACGTTTCGAGCCCTTTACAGCACTCGTTTTCACAGGGTTAAGGTAAGATGATGGCCCTGTGAAAACGAGTGCTGTAAAGGGCTCGAAATGTACGGTCATGGTGTTAATAAACGCGATTAATCCGTTCTAAAGTGGTTTAATTTCAATGTTCCATATAAAAGTTACAAAAAAAACGATTTTATCCACTTGCGTTGCACTCAGGGTGGTCATTGACCATATTAGCTGTTGAAGTGTCGTTCTGTACTTTTCAACCGACTTCAATATTTCTAAAGGAGGAGGTTCTCAATTCGTCTGAATTTTTTTTATTTTTATTTTTTTTTCTAATGTATGTTACCTCAGAACTCCGTCATTACTGAACCGATTTCAATTTTTTTTTTGTTTTCTGAAAGTAGATGTTTCCAGATTGGTCCCGTTTTTTTCAAAATCGATTTCTGATGATGGGATCCATGAGGAACTGAGGGAACTCCTCAAATTTGAAAGGCACATGCATGCTGATTTGGGTGATTTCTTAAGAAACTCGATCATTTCTTTACGAAAATCATCAATTTGGTGGAGTGGATCTGATAATGGAGACCAGGGATGGCAAAGTGGAACTGCTTGGTAATTCCCATGACTATCATCCGATTTAATAAAATATTTTTTTGTCTGAAAATAGATGGTTCCAGGTTTGTCCCGTTTTTTTCAAAATCAATTTCTGATGATGGGATCCATGAGGAACTGAGGGAACTCCTCAAATTTGAAAGGCACATGCATGATGATTTGGGTAGTTTCTTAAGACACTCGAGCATTTCTTTACGAACATCATCAATTTGGTGGAGTGGACCTGATGATGAAGACCAGGGATGACAAAGTGGAACTGCTTGGTAATTTCCAGCTCTATCATCCGATTTGAGACATTCATCTTTTCTTTGTAAAGAAATACCTTCAGGATAGTCCTATTTGATTATAGTTCTATTTTGATGATGGAATTCATGAGGGATTGAGGGAACTCCTCAAATTTTAACGGCACATGCATTCTGATTTGAGGTTTTCCTTAAGTAACTAAAACATTGTTTTGGGGGAGCCAACATTTTGATGAAGACCAGGGATGGCAAAGTGGAACTGGTCAATAAACCTAGCTCTACTTATTATCCTAGTTGTGACATTCATCTTTTTGATTTGATTTCTAGTCTGATGATGGAGTTCTTGAAGAATTCAGAGAACTCCTCAAATTTGAACGGCACGTTTATTGTGATTAGAGGGTGTTCATAATTAGCTTAGGCATTTTCTTACTGTGGCTATCATTTTGCTGGAGTGTACCTGATGTTGATAATCAGGGATGGCATATTGAAACTGCTCGATAATTTACAGTATGTCATCCAATTTAACACATTGTTATTTTGTTTGTTTTATTATACAAGGGAGTTCCGTTTGATTATACTTCGCATGTAATGATGGAAGCCCTGGGACATTAAGAAAGCTCCTCAATTTTCAATCTTACACGTGCGGTGTATTGGATATTTGTGAAGTAAACTGGCTAACTCAAACAAATTTAAAATTTCACTTTTACCGGGAACCAAATGAAGTCGGTTTTTTTTTCTTAAAAATTATGTACATATAAAGAAGACACGCATGGAACGATGCGGTATTTTTTAACGACCTAATGTGCTAAGACGTGCCAGGGTACTAGTCGAATGCCAAGGCCGTTTGTCCATCGATTTTCGTACCTATTTTCGTCATGTTCTATCTATTTTGTTTCCGTAGTTAGGTAATACCTACAGTAGTACGCTACTGTGGGACTAGATCAATTTAAGATTGGCTGAATGGTCTTCGTACCAGCGGAAGAAAAAAACGGCATGGTTATATCTCTTTGATTATGTACGGATTAGAAGAGAACTTGGCCAAGCTAGTACTTATCAGTCATCTGTTTATTTATTTAGGTAGTATTTTGGTATAGGTACAATACAATACAACAATACAATAACTCTTTATTGCACCTCAAAACAACAAAAATAACACAAACTGGTATAGATTACACATGAAAAAGAGGCAAACAACAGGCGGTCTTATCGCTAAAGAGCGATCTCTTCCAGACAACCTTTGGGTAGAGGAGACACTACACTAAGAAAAGTATACATACAGTAGGTGGTGCAAAACTGGAAAAAGTATTATGTGGGAACCAAAATATATGACATAAACAGAAAAAACAAATCTACAAAAAAAAAGAAAACACACACACACAATTACATATACATACATATATATATATATGTTCATACCAAAATACATAAATATATAAATACATATATACAAATACAAACTAATTAAGCGAAATGACCGAACTTGACGACTTGATGACTTGTGATGATGATGAATGTACCTAGTCCTGCAGTCCGTTACCTGACAGGTAGACTTTAACTGTCAAATGTTCAGTGTAATATTGACTTTTTAAGGATTCCGGATTTTTCAAGGGACAATGTACAACTGTACAAACGGATAAAAAGTTTGTAAACTCTGAGGTTGCGCTAATTTATTAGCCGCGAAAAATGTACCCCACATTATCGGAACACACTAGACTTGATATTAGCCGATATGCCATGCAGTTGTCGTGGTCGGAATCTAAGTAGTTGGGTACTTGGGTAGATAATTATATATAACAATATAAAAATAAGTCTGCCTTACAAAATAAATACTATCCGCGCAGTGTGCAGCGTACGTTTCTAAAGCATGTCCGTCTCGCTCCCACCACTACTTTGGCAGGAGCGAGATGGACATAATTTGGAAACCCGCAGTCGCTAACGCCTACGGTTACGTACAACTCATGGTAAGCACACAGAGGCATATAAAAAGGACTCTTTCACGTCAATGAAATTTAAACTCTGTTCAATTAGAATATAATAGAATTGCATTTCTTTGGATTGGTTTGATATAAAAAACAAATTAAATTTAATTATATTTCTTTGTATTAGATTCTAAAATAAATACATGTGTTGTATGGTGGGCGTCAGGGGGACAGTATATAACTACTGATAAGAATCTGACAATACATCATTTGATAAATACCGACCACCCATGTTTGGGCTGGGCGTGCCAAAGACAACTTAAAACCACTATCAATAATTTAATCAGTCCGAAATCAGTTTAACGTAAACCGGTTACGGAATACAATCATAGATAAGGCACAGACAGATAGTCTTATCTGTGCTACTTGTTTATCATCGGCGTTACATCAAAACGAGGTTTGTTGATGATTATAAAAACATGCTGTGATTTCCGGCTTTTAAGTAACTAATCAAATTAAAAGCTTGATAAAATTAAACACTTCAAACTGGCAGTGTAGAGTTAGTATCATCATCATCATAAATTTAAGAGTCAAACTCTTGTCGGTGGAGCAATTTCCATGTATCTCTTTCTTGAGCCTTTCGTTTGACCGCCTGATACGACACGACGTTTATCTTTTCCTTAAGCTGATCCATGTATGTTCTTCTTGGCCTCCCTCTCTTCCGCCTTTCTTCTACTTTCCCTTTCACAATATTCTTTATGAATTCGTCGTGTCGTAATAGGTGCCCAAACATCTTCCCTCTTCTATTCTCAATGATTTGCAATAGGGACCTCTGCTCTTGCACAAGGTTGAGAACTTCCACGTTCGATTTTCTCTCGGTCCAACTAATCTTCTCCATCCGCCGCCAGCACCACATTTCAAAGGCTTCAAGTCGTTCTCTATCCCTCTGTGTCATTGTCCACGTCTCGCACCCGTACAACGCTATGCTCCAGATGTACACTTTTATTAGCCTTTTCCTGATTTGGCGAGATATTCTGGCTTTAAATAGACATTTTTTTGTATTAAAAGCTTTTTTGGCCATAGCTATTCTTGAGATGATGTCTTGTGTACACCTGGAGTCGTTAGTAATGACGCTACCAAGGTATTTGAATTTGGAAACTTGATCTATTGTACAATTATTCAAAGTGATTGGTCTAGATATCGAAGGTGTCTTTGAAGTGACAAGCGTTTTAGTTTTATTTATATTGATTTTAAGTCCAAAGTCCTTGAAAACTGTGTCCATGTCTGTAATTAAGTCTTCCAAATGTCTTGATGTATCCGCCAACGCCGCAATGTCATCCGCAAAACGAATAAATTGAATATTGACCCCATTGAATTTAACACCCCCTTTCCCAGATTCAACCAATTTTCTGACAGCACACTCTATAAAAATATTGAAAATGAGTGGCGAAAGTGGACAACCTTGCCTTACTCCTTGTTGTATTCTCGCCTTTCTACTTTCCTCTCCTATTTCTAATATCTTTTCCTGGTTTCTATACAGTTCATAAATTATTCTCCTATCTCTATAATCTAATCCGGCTTCTTTTAAAATTGACATAATTTTCTTCCAGTTAACTTTGTCAAATGCTTTTTTTAGATCTACAAATGCTATGTGTGTATCCAGGCTTAATTCCATCCTTCTATCTATAATCATTCTTAAAGCGAATATAGCTTCCCGTGTCCCTCTGTTTTTCCGAAATCCATATTGATCTGGTCCTAAAAATTCTTCAGTTAAGTTAGTAAAGTAATCTATTTTTAAACGAAACTTCAAACTGGCAGCCGAGAATAATATTATACCTTTAATAATAAACAAAACTATCACTAGGTTTCGTGCTCGAGTTTAGTAAAAGTCAACATTGTGCTTAGTATGAGTTGTACGCAGACTGCGGCGCTCGAAAGTATGTCCGTCTCGCTCCTACCATTACCCTGGTAGGAGCGAGACGGACATATCCCCGAACGCCGCAGTCGCTATCGAATACGACCACGTACAGCCCATGGTAAGGACACAGGCACACAGGTCCCTTACGACATTTGAAATGTCTACTGTCGAAAATCTATACGGCTCGACGACCGACAAAGTACCTTAAGGCCCACTTGCACCACCCAGAGTTAGCCGTTAACCCGCAGTTGAGCTGTCAAGTTCCATACAAAAAAAAACGCTTAACTCCGGCTTATGTGGCTAACCCCAGGTGGTGCAAGTGGCCCTTAGCCCAACAATGACTCATTTATTTTGTAAAGTATCTTCCTTTTGAGATTGCGAAAGGCATTGAGTGTCTAGTGTAACTTGAAAGTCAGTTAAGTTAAACGAGGAAACCCTTAACAAGCAGTAAAAACATTAATGTACATGTAAAATTGAAAAGGCCATAAACTGTCATAAAAGTATGCCTATGCATAAAAGTACCCTTCTAATCTTTCTAAAGACTGCGACAGCTTAGATTTCCCGGTTTCGTATTATATGCAAAATGATCTAGCCACTGTTTAGTAATATGATAACGATTATCGTAAAGTTGTTGACAGGAAGTAAGTACCTACCTATATCGTGTTATTTTCATATCGCTCAATATTTGCGCGCAGGTGATAGTCCGGTTTGATATGTTTGTCTGTGTGTTTCTCACGAGCTTATCTATACTAAACCAAACTTTAGGGGTTTATTTTTTTATTTATATTTCTATTTCACGAAAACTTTCGGTCTTTAAATAGTTCGTCTGCAAAATCGATGCAGGCCTTGGTACCATGCATCAAAGTTTCATGGCTTCATCAAGTTATGCAACGTTAGTCGTTGAGGTACTAAAAACATACATGCCACGGGTAGAATTCCGCTTTTTCAACTGGTGTCCGGATGTAGGAGCTTTGACTCTTCCGCTTTCCTCTCCATATTTTGGAGACCCCTGCTATAGCGCATAAGTACCTTCTTTTTATAATCAATACAATTGGGAAGAGATGATTGTTTAGTCTAAGATCGCTGGCAATGGAACTTCCTAACAATGTAAACCAACTGCCATATTGATTGTAATAATCTAACTTTTCAGTTTTTAATTAAATCTCCAAGATTAACTTATTTATCTTATGGTTTGTATGTTACGATAATACGACCGTTTCAGTAGTGAATCCCTTCAGTGGTGTTTGATGAGGTAGTGTTAAAATAAAAGGAGAAACAGTGACAAAACATGTGACGCCTTTTATTTGCATTGTTAGGAAGTTCCATTGACAATGATTTTAGTAGATACTCTAGACTAGCAGATGGGAGGAATATTTAATTTTTCACAACTCAGTGTCGTGGAGACTAAGGATTTTTGGAATTCATTCCGTAACGGTTGAGTTTTACATAATTATGTTCTAACGAATTTGCGGTCAGAGAGACTAGGTCGATTTGTATATGATTGTCCCATTATAATATTTACAACTACCTACTTACATAACTAAACTGATATTGTACTAAAATCAGAACCGTGTACTGTTCAACGTCACCTAATTATCTATCAGGAAACAGTCTTAGGTAATGTATAGTTTCAGTTTATAACCAAACCGTGCAAGTATAATTTATCGCAAGATAAGTTATGAAGTTATGATACTCGCTGAGTCATACGCATAACATTAACGGCGTAACCAGCCCGCTAGCGTCGTTATTGTTCCTTATCAATAGCGATAACTGATAACAATGCAGTCGGACGTGTTATCTTATCTTTTTATGTAGAAATGGTTTACTATGGTGGCGGGTTTAAAAAAAAGATTGGTTGGGTGTAAACTTCAAAAGGAGTTCGATAGTTGTCAGAAAGCTAATTAATATTATATTGTCTTCTGTTATATACCGCGATTGTTATTCATTGAAATTAAACACTTAATACAATAATTATACCTTTTTTATTAGTGTAGTAGATTGTCTGGTGAAGAATCATGTTAGCAAGGAAAGTTTGGAGGCTATATACGCCAGAATGTTTCGTGTGTTGCAAAGCCGTCGAGACCGAACATACGAGGGTCATGCTGAAAGTATTTAGATTCTCAGAAAGTGTATTAATTACGCAACTATATTAACTTCACTACTATATTTAACGGCCTCCTAGCCTAGTTGGTAGTGACCCTGCCTACGAAGCAGGAGGTCCCGGGTTCGAATCCTGGTCAGGGCATTTATTTGTGTGTTTATCACGAATATTTGTTCCTGAGTTATGGATGTTTTCTATGTATTTAAGTATTTATATGTATCTGTCTATTATAGTTGCCGATTTCTAAGTCTGAACTTTTGACACATCGAAATACCCGTAGAACGTAAACGTGCAAGACACTTTGGAATTATAAACAAAATCCCATAAAGATATTACAGCTAGGCATGTACATAAACACAATATTTCACTTTTCATAAACATAATGTCATGAATGTTACATTTTTTCATACATTAGTTATTGAATATTTTACGATAACAATTTAGCATGCCAACAGTTACGGTCTACGTCGTTTTTTTTTTAAATTTAGTGTTGTGACCATGTCTGCTGTTTCAATTCATACAACTGTCTGTTAATCGATAAAAATCGATCTTGTTATCAATAGGCAATACAGTAAAAAATCCAAACAAAACGAATAAAACGAAAATAAAACTAAGTACGATGTGGAAAAAAATGTTATTTAAAATAAGACAAATTAACTATGAAGGTTTTTATCTTACATTTAAAAAATTTAACAGTATTGATTTCTGAACGAAACTAAGATGACTTTGGAAAAAATCGTATGACAAATGCGCAGTTTGTCGAAGTTTCTCGGTCTTATCAAATACAAATCCGTAGTAGTAAAATCGAATCAAACAATTCATCGCTAAAATCAATAATCGCTGAATTTGACAAACGATTTGTCTTAGCCTCATCACTAAGTACGTCAATACTCAAGTGTCAAAAGTTCAGACTTAGAAATCGGCAACTATATATATATCGTCGCCTAGTACCCACAACACAAGCCTTATTGAGCTTACCGTGGGACTAGGTCGTTTTGTGTAAGATTGTCCCATAATATTTATTTATTTTATATTATCACCTTTATTAACTCTTTCTGACAATAAGTATACATTTTTAGAACAATTAATTGGATGGAGGCCATTGATATAGTTTTTTTAAGAAAAAATGTGTTCAGAAAGATTTTTTTTCTCATGAGTCGTTTAGAAGCCTAAACTTGTCCGAATTTGCTGATATGCCACGTTTTTGTGATGCTCTAATATTTATCAATAAATGCAATTTGACATTAGAGGACGCCTGTTAAAAGACGTTCATCTCAATACTAATCCACAAGAATACAACGAAATCAATTTAATGTTTAATACCTACTACAAACAGTCTGACAAGAGGTGGCCTTTGTTATGAAATCAAGATCTAACCTCTTTTATGCTTTTTGTTGACTGAGGACACTTTGAAAGTTGTATAAAATTGTTACACCAAAAAATTCTTCGTTGAAAATTGTAAAAACGCCTGACGCCATTAATCCGTTCTAAAGTGTTTAATTTCAAAGAAAGATAATTGCCAAAAAAACGTTTCCCTGGCGGTACCTCTGTTTCTTTACTCTATCAATTGCAGATCGATCATCCATCATAATGAGCCCTAACTTGATATGTTAACGTTCTAAATCTCTTTCCTCCTGCATGGAAAAAAAGGCCAAGCGGATAGCCTGATATTCACTGGATAAGACAACAGTTTGTCAGCATTATATAACAATTTCTGATAATTTTAAACAGTTATTCACATTTGACACGTCGTGTCGTGCTATCCGTGCAACTTGTCTGTTTATCAGCTTAGGTATAGCATTATCAGATGACATTTGTGGATAGGATAGGACTGCTAGTTGAGGTAGTACATTTTCATGAGCTTTACACGACCACGAGCTTTGTACGACCGGTTGGCGCAGTTGGTAGTGACCCTGCCTGCTAAGTCGATGGTCCTGGGTTCGAATCCCGGTAAGGGCATTTATTTGTGTGATGAACACAGATATTTGATCCTGAGTCATGGATGTTTTCTATGTATTTATGTAATTGTATATTATATACATCGTTGTCTGAGTACCCGTAACACAAGCCTTCTTGAGTTAGTCAATTTGTGTAAGAATGTCCTATAACTATATTTATTTATTATTTACAAAAATTACAGGTCAAACAAGTAAAAATTGTGGGTCAAATTGTAAAGAGCCGGACGACGTCCGGCCAAACCTTGACATCTGGCATTTTATTTATTAAACTATTTAGCAGATGTTTATTTTAATTCTAGAGCCTATTATCAACAGATCTTTGTGGCGATTACCAGATGGTCTTACTTTACAAAGTACAACAGTTCTAACTTATCCATTGTTGAAATGACAGCTGTTGGATGCGTATTAAGAACGTTAATCTAGCAAAATATTTTTGAGTTATTTGAAAATATGGTTAATATTTTTACAGGTTGTTTTTCAAGTGTAGGGATGTATGTCGACTAGTACCTAAGTTTAAACTTAGGATTATCTCATTCTTTGACACATGTGAGGTGACATGACACATCAGATTCGTCTCCAACGAGTGCCATATGGGGTACATTCAAATAAAATCGAACACAAACTGATGGCAATCTGCGTTAAAAAAAATTGTTACTGTGCAATCTTAACGCCGTACAATGCAACATTGATAAATTCAAAACAAGGATGTCATATAACGAAGTCATGATAAGATTGGTAAACTGAATTCTGCGCAGTTTGACTTTATTTGATCTGCTAAAAATAAATATCGCATGTCTTATGAATGTAATGTATGATGCATTATCTTAAATCGTATATGTATTTTTGCTTATGTTGTGAAATGATACGAGGTTTGCTGTTTGCGCTACAGTGACGCTCGCTTGGCAAAAAATTGGCCAGATATGATCATGTTTTTTGAACGATTCCTAACGTGGGTTGACTCTATTAATTTGACAGTTAGAGTTGTGCCCGCTCGGTCTTTGAAGGGAGCGCTCCCATCTCGTTCAATCGGTCAAAGGAACTAGTTCGGTCTTTTAGGTCTTTAGTTCGTTTAGTTCAGTGCGAATTTTGACGTCTGGGAATGAGTACCGGAGTTTAGGACTATACAGAGCGCGGAACTAGTGATTCGTATGAACGTTTTAATGGTTTTCGCTCCGTCTGAACTGAACTGAACTAAAGACCGAGGACCGATTTAACTTTTTGGCGAGGAACTAGTTCCTTTCGGTCCGTGATGGGATTTCATTTATTTTAGTTCTTAGTTCCTGACCGACACAAGCCTATTGACAGTTGATGTGACAATTGATGAATATTTGACTGAATATAAATTCCCGACGTATGTCGATACATATGTCGATTTAATACTTGTTTGCTAAATGTGAAAAGTAAGTATTTGAGCCAATGCAAGAGAAAAAAGAGGGAGAAAATTGAGGAATCCCGATGAATTCTTATTTTGGAGGAATCAGAAGCTAAATTAAACCATTTTCACAAGAAAAAGAAAACAGAGCCAATCAAATATTGGTATTAGACCATATTCCTACTGCATGTGAATATTGAGAGGTCTAATTCAATAACGTTATTAATTATTATTCTTCTTCCTAGTTTTCCCGGCTTATGCCATGGGTCAGGGAGTCTGGGGTCTGCTTTGGCCACTAATCCCAAGATTGGACGTAGGCGCCATATAACGTTATTATTTTGGACATTCAATCATAAAATAAAGTCTTACCAAAAACTCGATTCCGCTCGTTAAAACAATACACGTTCGACGTAACGCACTGAAACCTAACGAATGAGTCAACATAACGCATAACCTCATTTACTTCACATCGGTCACAACTACCGCAACGCGCAAGTCAAAATAGACTTTAATTCCATAGCGACTGAGTCTATATTCAATAAGACATCCAAGCCAGTCGCGAGTGCCACAACGCTCAAGCGAAATTCAACTTTAACTTCATAGAAATTAAGTTTATATTTAATGTTAAAGGGACATAATCTATTTCATTAATATAGTTGTTTTTTCAATCGAAAATATACCGTAAACGCGGAAGCATACAGTTCATATTGCTTTGCTTTAGCGCGATTATTAAACAAATAGCGCGGTCAATCTGAAATGAACTCTATTTCAATACAAATAGGGCGTGTTTTGACATTCGCGGCGCGATAAGCGTATGCGCATACAATGACGTCACAGTATATTTATAGGCACGTGAATTGAATTTTCGTTTAACGGCATAGCGTCGTTATTATGATATGTGCAAACGATTTTAGCGGAGTAAGTGGGGGTTTTCCACGGATTTTTTATGAGGATTTTCAATAGTACAGTGAACCAAAAGGTCGCGTTTTCGTTAGTACGCAAGGCAGGTATTTCAGTTTTATTAGAAGTAAGTACATAGGTATGTAATGTATTATGTACTTATTTTCTATTGTTCAACTTAAAACGACTGTGAAAATGATATTTTCAAAATGTTGCAGTTGCAGAGAAAAGGTACCGCCGCTGTATAGGATTTTGTATAGGTACAGGGGGGTACACGAAATTAATAAAAAGAAAACAATAACGAATTAAAAGTTAGTGTTCTAAAGTAAACAAAATGACCTACTTTACTTAAAAAAGCATCGAGTCGTACCGGTCGCAAAGATGCCCATCACGCTAGTCACGTTGACATAATAGACACAAGATAACGTTGGACGGCAATATAATCTTGGTTAATTAGCTGAGTATAAAAAGAAATAATTTATAACTTTAACCTCGGTAAATCGTTAGACCACTATCGATGTTTCAGGGAAGGCAGTGTATGAAAATATTCTCAGTAATATGGAATTTACCGCAGGAAGTCGTATTCAATAATAACGAATACCTGTAACGGCCGTTATAACCGTGAAGATGCCACATGTGCCAAGTGCCTAGTTGTTGTCGTTCAGACGTCTATATCTCAATATTGATGACAGCTAACTCGTGTTGGCGATAGTACGTGGACGGATCGGATGGTAGGAACGGATATAATGTTATGGCTCGCACTTGTGTGGCAAAAATCATGTGACACAAAATACCAGTGTGTAAAAGCCTTAGGGGGGGATTCGGGAAAATATCACGAACGATCTAAATCAGGCCTAAAAAGATCACCCTCGTAAAAAATCGGCCAAATATGATAACATGATTTTTGAACGAGTAAATAACAACCAGAAATATCTAACTACAATTGGTAACGGACATAACTAATTAGCGTTATAAAAGAAATTGTACGTTATTAATAATATTAAAATAGATTTTCTTAATTCCCTTTATTGTATCCCAAAAACATTGGTTGGAGCACTGTCTACGTATAGTCGCCGTCAGAGATATCCGAGCTGCCAAGGTTATCACAAGTATCTCAACACTATTATTAAGGCGTTACAGTACTTGTTCAGATATTTATGAGCATCTCGGCAGTTCCGATATATCTGATGGCTACTGTACCTACTTAGGTAGACAAGAAGCGAATGATCAGCGGCTACCAATAAACTAAAAATCTTTGCGAAAGTAACATAATAGAATCACATTATTTTTTATACAAAATCTCACGCAAAATATTTCTCAAATAATTCCTTTGAAAGATTCCATCGTATGCGCATATTTCAAAGAAAAACTTCAGACAGAGATAATTCGGATAATCGCAGGATCCTTGAAGGTAACATTCAACTTTTATAAAACAGCAGCGTTCAAAAATGCACTTTCATACTATTGCATTAAGTTAAGATATATTGTAGCTTGAGAGATGATCAGTATTATGTCTGGATTTCTCTTAAATATTAACTAATGAAATTGGACTTTAAACGTATAGAGAGAAGCTTTATTTTCCAATAAACTGGATTTGAATATTACACATTGCCAATAGATTTTGAAACTTAGTTATTGCAATTAAGGTTTAATGTTGAATGAAATGTTCTTAATATTACGTATAAGTCTATAGGTTGTTCGAGAAATATCTAGATTAGAATCAAACAGGCTTTGATTGTATATTTTTAGTGCTTTATAATAACGTTGATTTATAATATGAATACTCACATACATGTTATAGAACGGCTAAAATTCTGTACGCATGTTAGTGCATAATGTTTTGTTGTCGTATTTTCTCGGAGACTCTCGTATTTGTCATGCTACTTCAATAGACCTCGGTACTTTTAGTACTGACACTGACTGAAATAGCATTACACCACGTTCGGGCGTTTCCGTAAAAATACGAGAAAAAAACATTATGCACTACGTCTGTCGTTAAATAAAACCTCTCGTTAAATGGTTTGTATGACTATACAAACGATATACTTATTTATTAACAGTTTAGTATTCTGATATGGAAGATTTTTTGATTATGACTTACTACAGGCCACGTGTACATATACGCAACAAAAAAAAAAGTTTTATAAAATTCCAGACCAGATGGCAAAAAAAAAATGCCGTAAACAGACAAATAAGACAACTACCTACTTAATGATCCTGCCAATCAAGTAAATAAAAGCTACGATCAACCACAGACAACAAAACAAGTGTTTGTTCTTTACCGGAAATAGATTTCGCTATTCTGGTTTGGAATGATTTAACAAAACCGGACTACGGTTTACATGCTTTAATTTATACAATCGTAACATAATATTAACATACAGACGCGAAATTAATAAATAAGCTTAATAAAACTATATTTTAGGTGTACAAAAATATTGAAGCAAATTAGGTATCTGTTCCAGCAGAAACGAAGTGCAGGCATACTGGCTAAAGGCTCGTTTAAATCTGTTGTACTCATAATTTGTTTTGATTTCCTTTCTACGGCGATGCGAGATTGGTTGATGTAATTTATTGAATAAATTTCGTGTTTTTTATTATTATTAGGGAGTATACAATAGTCGTTTGACCTGATCTTTGAATTGACTTCTATTGGAATTGAAAAAAAAATCGATATTTAAGTATATTGCATATTATGTTAGCGTTCATAAAATTCAAAATCTCCATTTGTTTTACTATTTCTTCATTGTACGTAAATGAAGAAATAGTAAAACAAATGGAGATTTTGAATTTTATGAAGGTTAGCATAATATGCAATATACTATACCTACTAATACTCTATTGTGTTTGTGCAAATAAATAAATTACCTACACAAAGTAAACTGCTATTTACATTATTGAACATAAACAAATAAAATAATACTTACAAACAATAATGGCCACCAATAAAACGAAACACGGATAAAAAAGAAATAAAAAAAAAAACAATTTGGAACGGAACGAACGCCTGCGTCCGCGCAGGTCTGGAGCTTATCTATTGGGTAACGACGCGTTACCGCGTAACGAGCGTTAGGCATAGAGTAGAGAAAATGTAGAGTGGTCGTGGTTATAGTGGCAGTTTTATACCTATCAGCATTATCAGTGGATGATTACGCGGCAGAGCAGTGATAATTGGGAATGAAATATGGTGTGGTTTTTTTTAGGAATTTCCAACTTGGGAGACGTATTCATTTGAATACATTGATAAATATTTGGGAACATCCCTACACACGTCGAACTGGGTAAATATGTTATTTTGCCTACATAAAGCGCCTTAGCGTTTGAACAATTGCATAGGTATATGTATATGTGAAACTTCGACCGCTGCGATCGTAATCGTAACACTCGTAACCTAGAGGTTATGGCATCTGTCGCGTGACAGTGTCTGCCCTGGACACTCGGGGCTATTATAACTGCCCTAACCCGGATTCCCGGACCCGGAAGCTTCAGTTACGGTAGCGGTCTTACTAGCGAGGTACCGACTAGGGTAAGGAGGTCAAACGCGTCGTTTTGAGATAGGTACTCTAAATTAGGTATGGTTCCTGAGATATCGTCTGTCTTAAAATCGTCATTAAACGGTTATATGTTTTTATTTTTTTGACTTAGGCGTTTGCAATTAAAATCCTAAATCCATTCTACTCATATCTAAAACTTAGACGAATCACATTTCACAAATAGTTCACGGTTTTGTTTATTTAAATAATTTTCGTGTTTTTCATTCTAAAACCAGGCCGATCGGTGATAGTGCGATGTCGTTTACTCTAATACAAATTGACAGTGCGCGATGATTTAGCTGTTGTCAGCCTCTTAATGGTAGCTGGAAGCGGGCGGGTATAAGTAGGATTTCGGCCGATCGATAGGGAAGTCTATGTTTAGTAGTGACTTTTGTAGCTGATAGATTATTTCTAAATCGTGTACTAAAATTATGCAAGTGCTTATTAAGTAGGTAAAAAGTATGTATACTTGTACAAACTGTGGTTCAATAACGTCACTTGACAAAGCTAGATCCCAGTAGTAAGCAGTAAATCTGACAGGCGCACTTACGGTGTTTCCGCCAGGCTTACAATATGTAAGCATCTGTTAGGCAACACAAAAATATCTACAAAATAACACAACAATGATTCTTTGGATACAAAGGGAATCGAATTGCCAATCACTTATAATGGTACTCAAAATGTACTTTTGCACGTGATTTCTGATGCACGAGTTATAAATATGTTAGCGAATAATGATGACATTAAAATCACATGTCGCAGTCGAGGCAATACGAATTATTAGGAAAGCATTCGATATGGTACTGATAAGGCTGGGTTTATTATTTTATATATGACGTTTTCAGGGTATAGTTAACATTGTCCGTCGTTGATAAAGATTCATCTCCAAATAAATATTTAGCGCTTTATCGACAGCTGATAATGTGGTAGGTACCTACCTTTAGCTTGAAAACATTATATACGTAAGTACCCACGTCATAATGCATATTAAATGTATGTACTTGAAGAAAATTGGATTTCTGTTAGGCAAGGCAAATAAGTAATTGTATTGTACTAGCCACCGCTGATGACTTTGTTCGCGTAGAAGTCATAAAAAAATTCAAGTTGAAAGTTTCAACGTTTTCATCCCCGTGTTATGTTAAAATTTTTAAAGGCTATGCTGGTTTACATATAACTGGAAAATGAAAAAAACAATGAATGGTGTAATGGTGTGTCGTTCCCAGGAATATTTCTTGAGTAGGGAATATTCCCCAACATTATATCGACCGATCATAGAGCAAATGGGACAAAGCTCATTGATTTTAAAATGGCGTTATAGTAATGTGTAGGGCACACATTACTATAACGCCATTTTAAAATCAGGCGACGATATCTACGAAAAAAAATCTGAGCTGGCATCCCGGTAAAAAAATGTACCTTACTACCAAACACCCTGTATTACGTAAAACCAAATTTATCACTTGTTATTTCCGGTGCCGGTATTTTGGATATTTTTATATTTGTACTGCACAAATATCGATAAAAAAGCGTCTGTCCGTCTGTCCTTCAACTTGCAAAGCGGTGTCTTAGTTCGACGAACTCTACGGATAGCGAAAAAAGTGCACGTGTAACATTAGCTGCGCCCGCGGCTTTGCTTGATTGTTGACTAGTATAGTCGCCATTTAATATATCGGAGTTGTTAAGGTGCTCACATATATCTTAACAAGCACTTTAACGCTTCGACAATAGAAGCGTGCTCAGATATATTTGATGGCGACTGAGTACATGCATTATATGACTTGGTCTTGTTGCTGATTTTGGCGTGATTTTTTTTGCTCGTGTTTGCTCGATATTGATTACAGCAACAGGTACACGCTTGACATATTCACAGAATATTTAGTTATATATTCACTTTAAATATTTATAATAAAATCAAAATAAAACTATTCAGAGGGGTTCGTATACATAAAACACACGTGATTTTTTTTGCCGTTTTTATAAATAATGTTACGGAAACCTACGAGCGCGAATCCGGCTCGCACATGGCCAGTTTTTTAAAACAAGTACTTGTTTGTATAATGGGGCATCAATACAAAAAAATACAACCAAGCCAAGCGGGTAACAGGTAGTATATTTATAAAGAGTAGACGAAATCATAAAAGTATCATAATTCGCGGTCATATAACGAACGTGATATTAACGATTCTCTGAACTGTTGTTATGGATATATGACGCGCTTATCATATCATTATAATACAGTATTGAAAACCGATATAGGCTAAGCGAAAGTGAACGTTATACCAATTTGAAAAAGGACGACGTGCCGTTACTTCTCTTTGGTCGTTAAAATAATTTGACCAGGGTCTGTTCTCATTCGTGCATAGGCAGAGAGAGTCATACTATCTTTTTCTTACGCTTGTATTGCTACATTGAAAAAAGGGATATAGATTTTTTTAAATCTACTCTTCTTGTTCATAGCGTTTTGCCGGCTACACATACGTATTGCTTGTCTTCTAAAAATAAATAGGTACAGTCAACTACAAAGATATAAATACAGCCAAAGTGGCAAAAACATGTATACAGATGACTCGTCTTTGTAATTATATTGCATAATGTCTGCCACAGACTATCTTCTAAATTATGCTTATTATGTGATTCGTAGTTAAATCAGAAGCGAATCAAAGCTGAATTGATAGGTCAATAAGGAAATGACACCGGTTAACATAATATGTATAGCTATTATTGTTGGTTGGTGGTTGTCATTGCTTTACCAACCAGAATGAGAGTGGCCTCTCGATTCGTAATAACTATGAATTGAATAGGTATATTAATCGTTAATTCCTAGAAGTGGCCCTGAATCGTGGGCAGGTCTATGTGCTCCGCCTACCCCTTTTGGGTATACGACAGTGCGTCAGTTTGGTTAGTTTTTGTTGTAGAAATAGTACATTATTGGCGAGGGACGGAAAGTAAGGGATTGACTGACGAGGTGGTTGCTATAGCCGAGATATAGGCTGAGCTCAGACAAGGCGGCAAGCCCTGTTTCCGTCGAGGCAGATATAGTGCTTTTGTACATGCGCGGCCACCGGCGACCGGCGGCGTGCGGGTCGTGGTCTCCGGGGCCACTTGGCAATTTTGCTTTCATACTCGTGAAAGTTTGCTTTCATACTGAGGGGGGTCGCGAGACTCGCGAGGCCACGACAAAGTTATACATGCTAAGGCGACTTTTTCTAGTTTCTAGGCGACGTTTTCTAGACACTGGTAGTCTAAGGACACGTCAGAAGTTTAAAATACCACTTATTTATTGAGTATAAAATTTACTAGATAAAACAAAATCTTTACCCAGACATGTTGGTTCTGAAGCGAAAGATCTGTATTACGTACGATACGTCAGGTATTATCATAATTTTGAATAATGGGCACATAAATGGCATCATTGTGTCCCTAGTGCGTAATTGTGGTATTATTGGACATGCAGTTAATGTTGCATTTTGTGCAATGAACTAATGAGTTTCGTTTTAAACTGTGAGCGATACTTTCAAAGTAGTAGAATCGTAGAATCTATAGAATATTAAAAAAAAACATACTTTGGAAATACCGCCAGCATCCTAGGTATGTACAATGCCTCAAAAGGGCCTATTTTAGATTTAACGTAGCTTAGCTTATAACTTACTGTATATATTTTGTGAGTTATATTTTATTTGAAATAAATTGCTTAAGTGTTTTTGTTGCTTTTATAAAATCCTATGTATAAAAAAATATATTTTGAGTTATTTGGTGTCATACCACTCCTATTTTTACTAATGAGTACTTTTGTATTGGCAAATTGTCACACCACATTACAGGCATCGTCTCTATCATAAAATTTGTATATGTAAAAACTCACCGGAGGAAACATCTGGAAGACCCAAGAACCTCCGAGGATGGAACCCACCCCGAGACTGAAACTGTAGCGCCCAACCGCCATTTTATATTAAAAAGGTAAGAAAACATTTGAACGCGGAATACGGAAGGATGCTTTTTCTTCCAATTTTAAACTTAAGAAGTTCCCATACCATTCTTATTGGGTAGTAGAAATTTCAACTTCACCTGAGAGTTAATAGAATTCCTTTTGCGATGTGTTTGTTCAAAAAGATATGACGTTAAGGAAACTTCCGTCTTCGGGTGCGTTTTTATTATTCTAAATTCAAATTGACTTCTTACTCATATCATCTGATAGATTTATTTTAAGTATGAACTTTATCCTTAAGTCTTAGAGTCCATAATAGATTGCTTCGTTTAGTAAGTTACGGCGTTTGAAAAGTAAACGGTAAACTAACGCTTCATTGGACAGATTGTTTCGCGCCCTTTTGTTTAGTTGTAAACAAACTTAATTTTACCGCCAAAAAACTGATAGCTTCGAACAATTGTAACTTGGCTTTTATTTTATGAACTACAAAGTTAATTTCGTTGCGGTTTTGTGACAAAGTTAATTTGTCAGCTAATAATGTGGCTTTTATCTTACAAGCGGGTAAAGGTTAAATTTTATTAAGCTGTAATAGTATGTTGGTAATTTTCATATTGTGTGTTTTTCATAGATTAGCGTTTCCTTACGGAAGAAAGTATTGCTTGAGTATTGTTTCTTAGTTAGTTTTCTGTGCCGATTGAGTTTAGTTGTTTGATTTGTTAGTAATTAGGAACAAATTCTTATCCTTATCTGACTATCAAGTATATTTTATAGTGTTTCCCAAGTTTATTGCAATGTCATGTAAGTTTGTTTTTATAAGCGATGGTCTAGTACGAGCTGAGTCAGTTTAATTACCTATCTACATATTTGTTGATAATAATTATCCCCTCTAAAACATTATGTGGTATGACTTTTCCAATTTTTGGAGTTTTCTATGACTTGGTAGGCTATAAACAAAAAAATACACTTAAAACTACCTTATACAAATTTAACCCTAATACTAAAGACTAAAGCTAACCCTAACACTAAACTTAAATATAAAAAACCTCCCCAAAATCTCCTGCCTCCGGGAAGCTCCCCAAAATGCTGGCGACATTCCCCCTCTGCAACGCCAAACCCAGCCTCTGGGCAAAAAACGACCCCGCCCGAGGGTCGCCCGAAACCCCTACCAGACGCGCCGACACCTCCTTTACAAACTTCTTAGTGTCGGCCGACCAAGGACCCAGAGTCTCCATAGCAAGCGCCGCAAACTCGTATTCGCTTGTTAAAAACGCATACTTACGGCGCTTGAGCGTCTGAGCCTGGTCCGCTGCCGTCCCCGGCTTCCGAGCAGACCCCTCAACGTCTGCAGTACAGGCCATGTCGACCCAGAACGTCTACTGGCTGGGCACAGCGACTGCAAGCATGGGCTTCACACACCTTCAAACCCAAGCGCAGGCAAACCGCAATCCGGAGCGCACCCGGCTCTAGCACGGTGCCCAGGTTACGCGATGGTAGCGCGTGCAACCAACACCCGGACTCCCTCTCCGAAACAGCGAGGAGCCTAGCTCGTTCCTGATGATCATGACAATCCTGCAAGAGAAGCTGGTACCGCGATTTGACATTAATAACGTCCCATGCCGCTTGGCTTGACCCATCTCCAGGGACCTGTTCTACGGTATGGTTTGCCCCCCACGCCGATTCTGCCTCCGCCAGGCACGACACCACCACGCTAGCGGCTGAAGGGGTACGAAGAATACCGCCAACGAGAGCGAGTGTGCCGTAGACAGATGACAAAAACGCCGGGAGCGCCAGGTCTCCCGTTAACCGGATACCAAGCCCTCCAAACTTTATCGGGAGGGACGCCTGAGACCACCCCGACGAAGTAAAACTTATATTCAAAATTTTACTTACTGTCTCCCTTAATATACAGTCTACGGACCCCGTAAGTGAAGGAAACTTCCAGAAGGGGGCGCAACGGAGAATGTACAAAAACCGCGGAGAGAAAAGGCAAAGGCGCAGCAGATAAATTGCCATGTGCGGGTTAATTTTACACAACAGGTCCGAACACCTATTAAAAAGTTCGATTTTAGAGTCGATAGCAGCCGGCAAAGATTCCTCCAAAATCGGGGCTCCCAGAAGTGTAAGGGTGGCGCGAGACAGGATAGTAATGTTTGGTGTGAGCTGTTCTATGTCGTTGACCAAAGACGCCCGACAGTTCGGAGAAATGGCGTCTGAAATAAACAACTCACACTTATCAAAGTTCACCGACAGACCAATCTCCGCAAACCTATCAACCACCGTCTTTAAATCGGTTAAAACTGACGACCTATTACCACCGATAATCCCATCGTCAAGGTACCAACAGTTCAACTCAGAAGTGAGCTGGGTGATGATCGGGTGGATTCCTAAACTAAAAATAACTGGACCTAACGGATCCCCCTGCTGGCAGCCAACACAAGAAGGGATCTCCTTGTCTCTGCACATGAGACTTGACGGAGAACCGTAACACTGCCAAAGATAGCCATAAATTTCAGGAAGCTCGCTTTCTATTTGAGCTAGAAGGACGCCGCGGTCTATAGAGTTAAAAGCGTTGCGAACGTCAATCTTAACCAGAACTTCAAAATTCTGGCTATCCAGGAAAGTTCGAGTCGCATGTACCGCTCCCTCACACCCTCCTTTAAGGCCAAATCCCAACTGGACGGGCTTAAACTTCTCCGTCAAACGAGAATGGAACTGACGACAGCAAATTTTAGATGTGAGACGCCGAAAAGTATTGCCAACTGCAATGGGCCGAATACCCCCATCCTTTTTCCTCAAGGCAATTAGGTTAGCTCCGTACAGAACCGGGACAATTTCTTGACAAACTTTGCCCGAGAGCATTAAATTCGACAATGCGGTAAGCTTAGCGATGAAAATTACATGAAAGATACATGAAAATTACATGAAAGATACAAAGGCCCCTGTATTTTTCAATAAAATACAGTATCTTTCGTTGCGGATCTTCGATTGAATCTTTCGCAAGTTTCAGTTTTTTACGTGTAAAATACATTGTATTTTTCGCATTATTATATTATATTATGAATACAAACATAATAAATTATAAATCTCATACAAACAGGTGATTTTTCATTTCGCTCAGACTACATCTCCATATCAGTTAACTAAAGAGGTTGAAATTATCAATTATGACGAAATACTTACAAATTGGAATCGTTAATCTATGTTCTATGTGACGTCACCTAGCGAGAGTCTCTTAATATTATTATTATTTGTATGTTTTACCTTTTCACGAGAGCATGGGGTTATTTTATTATTAAGTCAATTAATTATGAAATAAACATGTAAAATACACAGTATAAAACAGGTATTATACGTATTATACGTGTATGATTGTATTTGTCAGACAAACGTCAGTTTTGTTTTTTTCGAAAGTTACATGTAATTTATAGGAAAGATACAAAGTTTCGAAAGAAACAACATGAATCTTTCGCCATTTTCATCGCTAGGTAAGCTCCTTTAGCAAAGTTTCACCGGCATCCCCCGCAAGCGGACTATTCAAATCCTTCAAATGTTGCGGCGTGATACCATCCAAACCGCCCGCTGAGCCCGTCGGGAAAGAGAGGACAGCCTGCAAAACCGCCTCCCTTGATACCTGAAGCGGCTGGTCTGAGGCAGCTGGCGGTCGCGGCGTACGGGGTGGCAGTGAGGATGACGAAACGGCTGGATGTTTATCCAGTAACGCACTGAGCACGGCAGGAGATTGTGACGCCAAAGTGTCACTGGAAAAAAGCAACCTAGTCGCCCCTTTTAAGTTGCCATCGGACACTTTTTGTTCAATCTGCCTGCACTTGTACTTACTATTGTTTTGAGCGATTGAGTCCGTTGCCTGAGGGGTGCCTGTGCCCTCAGAATCTGATGCAGGAAAAGATGGATGGGATAAGTTTCCCTTGATAATGGCAGTTAAACTAATGCTTGATTTAGTACGGGGCACATGAAAATTTTTGTATGCAAAACAAAGAAGATTTTCCCAAGCTGCGGCAGTATTGTCTGATACTACCTTGGAAATAGACTCCGATAAATTTCGTGCCGCCAAAGCTCGCGCCCCTTTCGGAATTCTTTTCGCTATCTTACAGTCCGCCTTTAGGGAAGCCAGCCTCTGAGCAAGCGACGCCGGGGCAGGGAGAGTAGCAGAGGCCCCAGTCCGGTCTCGGACGGGTGTGGAGATATATGGCTTATCAATACGAGGACTGTGGGCACGAACGCAATGTATTTTCAGGCCCCGCTGCCCTTTGTACAGCTTTTGGTCAGAACAAATTGGACACTCTAGGAGCGGAACCTGAGGCGAAGCAACAGGGGTAGCCATACCAAATGTATAAATTATTAAATATAAAACAATAATTAAAATCTCACAAAATTAAACATTTTAAACAATAGATATGAAACTGTCTATTAAATTCGTAAAGTTAACGTCAAATTTAAAACGCTAAAACCAACTTCATTTAAAAAAAACCCCAGATAAACAAAACGTACTTAAATTATTTAAAACACAAAATAAAATACATTATGTCAAAATTACAAAATTAAAACAAAAACAAATTTATAAATGTCAAAATAAAATAAACTAAAACTTATCTAATAACCACAAAATAGTCTTCAATTAAAATACAATTGTCTCATACTGTTACAATGCACAATGCAAAAATTTATTACATTAAAAATAATTTAAATCTTTATTAAATACTAAAATGTCTATACAACAAATAAACACATTAAAACTGCTCTTCCGTTTACACAAATATATAAAAAAAAAACAGCTTTACTTGAACCAACTCCCTGGATTCGCACTCGAACCTGTTACACTGCTTCTATCGCCAAAATTTATAATCCGTAAATATTGTTTATTTTTCACTTCACCAAAGTTCTTCCGCCAGGATAACAATGACACCACTTTTCTGCAGGCTGCTCCATAAGCTGAGATATGTTTTAGCCACAAAACTGTAGTTTAATATTTATAAACACTAAAGTTTCTCGGCGCCGATGTGTTCGTGCCGACGGCAGCGCCACAACTCTAAACTACTATAAACTACTTATGTTTAAAATTTGGAGCTTCTGGGCCTGCTAGAAGTACCTTAGAGTTTTGATGATCGGTGAGTGAGTGAGTGTCCAAACTAAGGAACTTTGGCGTTCGATACTTCTTAAACTACAAGTTCAAATTAAATGTGATTTAGAACATATCTACGTCCTGTTATAGTTAACAATGTGCTTACCATGAATTGTTAGTAGCCGGAGGCGTTAGAGACTGAGCGTTTCTAAAGTATGTCCGTCTCGCTCCTGCCAGAGTAGTGAGAGGAGCAAGACGGACATGTTTTAGAAACGCTCCGTCTCTAGCGCCTCCGGCTACTTACAACTCATGGTAAGCACGCAAGTCCCTGAAAATTCAGGGTTTCAGCTTTAACCAGCGCGAAATTACAGGAGGATGGAAAACGCCTGAACTGCTTCGAGCAAAGGATGGTACGGCCGTGGCTTTGCATTGCTCGACGGATTAAAATACGACTTCTTTATATATAATATTTTGTTTACTTTTTTCTTAGCTGTTTTGTCATATCTAACATATTTAGGTAACCAAAATTTAATGGTGCCTAAAATTATTATGACCCATTAGGCGTCATGCCAGCATACGGTAAGTGCCAAATGGGGTTCCTCGCTGCGTCACGGCAAGATTTGGCATTCCGGCACATGAAATTAATCTTAGGGTTCCGTATCCGTAGCGGAAAGGTTACTATGTGTTAAACACGTGCACTGTGGCACGAGGCCGAAATGACCTCATGCAAATATGGTTAACTGAAAGTTTCACTAAATACACAGCGAGCGTGTCGTTTCAAAAAAAGTGTACCATTTCCTTTTTTTTATATAGGAACTTTTGGGTTGTTTATTGATAAAAAAAAAATGGTTGCCTGTAAAGTCGGTATACGGGCGAAAGTTTTACGTGACAACGACTTTGAGTGGTAAAATACTGTGCTCGAGTGGAAGGGACGCGTGCCTTTCACTTTTTATCTCTGTCTCTCTCGCTCTTAGGCGGGCTAACCATGCCCGAGTGGAAGGGACGCGTGCCTCTCACTCGCTCTCATTGTGAGCGCATAACGTGAGCGGAGCGTAACGCAGTTTCTTGAAGTGTCACCCGGCAAACCAATTTATAAGACGTTGTCACGTCAAAAGAGTGTCCTTTTTTTGGTCAGTTTCGTAACGCATTTTTTGATACATTTTGTATGGGCCGTTACGAAACTGTAATTTTTTTGTATGGAAAATCGAGGACCCGTTTTCTTTAAAATGGTGCACTTCTGAAAACGTCAGTTAAGGCTTGGTTGGTAAAGGTATACTTATGAATGTGACCCAATAGGCGTTATGCCAGCATACGGCAAGTGCCAAGAGGGGTTCCTCGTTACGTCACGGAAAGATTTGGCTTTCCGGTACTTGAAATTACTCTTAGGGTTCCGTATCCGTAGCGGAAAGGTGACCGAGGTTACCTTTCCGCTACGCTATTATGTGTTAATCGTTCACTGTGGCATGAGGCCGAAAAGACCTCATGCAAATATGATTAACTGCAAGTTTCACTAAATGACGCAACGATCGTATAAAGGTGCAGACGCAACGAAAGTGGATATGATTATCATATTTTTTTAATCCATCCGAGAACAGATACTTATATCATATATGTATTGTGTGACTTAAGCGAATGTGGAGCGGGCATAACAACGCACTCAGTCGGTAAGCTTAGTGAACAAAATAACACCCCATAAAATCTAGTTTTAGTACCTAAATGTATAATGTGTGAAAATCGTCGAAGTTTAAATTTTAATATATAATGTCCTGATTTAAATAATTACAAATAAAAATAAATGTGAAGTATTCAGGTAAAGTGCAATATTCAAGTCATCGATAAGACACGATTTGTGCTAATTTTAATGAAACGAGAAATCAATCGTGCACATTTGCACGATTGATTTACCCTGGTCAAAAGCCGGATCTCCATAGCATAGCGGGTATGCCCGCCGGGCAAATTTACAATATATTGATTGGCAGTGGACTGACACGCATTTTTATTCTATAATGGCCAAACATTTGCCATGATGTGTTCCTGTTATCCCTCATTAGAGACATAGGGCTCTAAGATTTCTCCATTTAGCTCGATCTTCAGCAGCTTCCCCCAGCTCTTTCGGGCCGAGACCAATTGAGCTAGCCTCCTCAACTCAACGCTTCCACGTAGTGCGGGGACGTCTCGGCCGTCTACTGCCACAGTCTAGCGTTCGAGATCGTTCGCGGCCAGTGAATTCCTAAGATGCGCCGCAGGCATTTGTTGATAAACACCTGCAGGCGATTTGCCATGGTCCAAGTGAAATGATAGGAATCGATAAAAAACTGTGTTATAACGACATTATATATTATCCAGTTTAATATACGCTACGGCACTGGTATCCAGCCAATTTTTCCAACGTCACAGTAACCAGATAACACGCAGTACGCAAGGCCGCGTTCCATTTATCTGACCGCCTATTATCCATAAATTAGTTTCTGACCTACGATACGCCCACGTGATGTGAATTTGACGTCTGAGATATTTTATTTTTAAAATGATAGTTGGACGCTCTTTTAGAATATCTTGCAATTTGACGTTTTTCCTCATATTTTCTTCTATTTGAACGACAGTTCAATAAGTAGACTAGAAATACTAGAATGTACAGTCAACATCAGATATATCGGAGCTGCCAAGGCGCTAACAAATATCTGAACACGTCTCTGTCAAAGCGTTAGAGTGCATATTCAGATATTTGTGAGCAAGTCTTTTACCCTTTTTTTTAAAGAGAAGCTGTCTTTATATGAATATTTCACGAGTGCTAAATACAATACCAATTGATAAACGTGACCATTTTTGAGCTCCCAAGTATACAAATATACCAACCCCGACTACTAGACTTTTAGACTTTATTTATTTACTAACATCAGTTTACAAACGGAAGCATACAAATATTAACAAACAGTGGTAGGAATTACAATATCAAGAATATCCTCCGGCCTCAAACTAGGCACAGCCTGTATCTTGGGAACTGGAAGAACATGATTTACCGACAGAGTTTTAACATACTTAATGTATGAAGGCC
The DNA here is from genome assembly GCA_949128165.1 of Lathronympha strigana. Classification (NCBI taxonomy): domain Eukaryota; kingdom Metazoa; phylum Arthropoda; class Insecta; order Lepidoptera; family Tortricidae; genus Lathronympha; species Lathronympha strigana. The sequence goes on along the minus strand of OX421926.1, from coordinate 4,780,748 downwards.
CTTTTTAACAGAGGTATTTCTAATTGAGAGAAAATTAACACAAAAAAATGCATGCAAGATAAAATTAAATTAACAAATTACAGTAATAATGGTAATGTGTGGGTGTGGGTGTGTGTGTGTGTGTGTGTGTGTGTGTGTGTGTGCGTGTGTATACGCTACGCAAGTACCCTCTTGATGATACGAGAATAAAAGGTAATCGCCTAATTCAAAAAAGGAGTGTTAAAGTTTTTAAAGGGTCGGCAACGCGCATGTAACACCCCTGGAGTTGCAGGCGTCCATAGGCTACGGTGACCGCTTACCATCAGGCGGGCCGTATGCTTGTTTGTCACCGTCGTAGTATAAAAAAAAAAAAAAAATAAATAATCGGTCTTGAATATATAAAGTTTTATTTAAAAGATGTGGTCTTTGGATACTTCGTGGTTTACAACGTTACAAAAGAAAATTACTCGAGTAATCACATATTAATTTCGATTATAATTTTCTCAATGACAGTTGACACCTTTGCGCTTTTGGTCACGTTTTCAATGTTTGACGAGCATTTTTGTCATATTAGTTCTGTGGAAAGTTCCATTATATGGCGTTACAAGGAAGTTATTCTCATGACAAACCCATGAGTAACAACCACGTGTTCGGCTGCATGCACGTCTGCATTTGACTGTCACGGTGTATTTATATCGCCGCCGAAATAGCGGCGTAATCTGGCTATTAATAGTGGGTGTCGTGACGTTACATTTGGTGGGACAACCTAGGCGACACTTGAATCGGGGCGACGTCTGGGTAAAATGCTTGCGGCCCTATGACTTCCTCGTTTAACGCAGAGTGTAGCCAGTGTTTTTAGGGGGAAGGCTCCTCCCCTTCCCTTTGGTAAGCATAAGGAGCCGTGGGAGGAGAGAGTCCGACATTGTCCACTGACTGACCTTTCCCGAGACTCGTGATGCATTTCCACTTCGTCAAAAAAGGCGACACATGAATATTAGGTATCACTGAACGACAGGGGTGGGTTCCGTAACCACTTGGGTTTTTTGTCCTTCCAAAATGCTTTTGAATATCCGCTGTCCGGCTGTTCACTTCTACATGTAACAATCAACCGTGAAATTGTATGATCTGGTTCTATATTTACAAAGACTTTTTAGTTGTTCTGTTTTTCGAATATGTTCAAACTGGTGGAATATAGGCGGAAAGTAGTTTAACCTTATGAACGTTATGAATACGCTTTCACTCAGACGCCGCGACTGAAGTGTCAAAGCTGAAGTTAAACTTAATGTTAATTAAGGTCTGTTTTTCTGTGGTCTGTGACCAACTTGTCTTTGGCGTTGAACTTGCGGTGCCAATATGTACGTCTTTTCAATGCAGCATTGCACGAAGCCGAAGTAGAAGATTGATCGTCTTGAATGTTTGTAACACACTAGGTATTCATAATCACTTAACCTTGACCGGCGGAACGATAAGAGAATATACAATACGCGTATTAAGTCGCCTCATATCGATTAGGATATATTGTAGTGATTTATTAATTAGTTTGTCGAGACAAGTTCTAACTTTTTTTGTAGGTATGTATCACATGAATGTCTTTACAATATCGCGTAGTTAGATAATTCAGGCTATTGCTCTATGTCCATGTCTATTACCTCTCTAAACTTCATCCTAGCGTTTTCCCGGCTGCCTGAGGTCCAGGGGGAGCCTGACCCCCTTTGGCAACTAATCCCAAGATTTAGCGTAGGCACTAGCTTTACGAATGCGACTGCCATCTGAACTTCCAACCCAGATGGTAAACTAGGCTTGGGATTAGTCCGGTATCCTCACGATGTTTTCCTTCAACGAAAAGCGATTGATATACATCAAATGGAATTTCGTACATAAGTTCGAACTCATTGGTTCGGCCGGGGTTTGAACCCGCGACCTTCACATTGAAAGTCACACGCTCTTACCGCTGGGCCACCAACGCTCCTGACTAAACGTTATGGCCTCACTGAACGCCCCAAAGTAACTCAAAAGCCGTTCAATAGATGGCGGTGCAGAACCTGAGCTGGGGATCTAAAGGAACACAGAACAAAATGTATGAAATTGAGCTTATCCATATACGTTCCGGCATAACCGCCAGATCTGCAACCAATGTATGGTAAATTCGTCCGGTGGATGTCCGGCGGACATACACATTATGCACATCTGTGTTTCGGCCCCACGTGACAAAGGCAAACACAGAGCGGGCACATATAGGGATGCACCATCAACCTACGAGGCCCGAGGGCTACGTGAAAAACCCGTATTGCCATGCCACCTCAGCTGAGAGGTTTACAGCGACATAATTCAGTTTTTGTTTTATCGAAATGAATTCTTGAATTCTGCCGCCAAATTTGTCTACCGAGCCATCTCGAAAACTGAGTGTGTCATTGCCACGTGTAAGGGTATTAATATTGAGCACAAGAGTCGAGTTGAGGCGAACTAGTACAGTAGAACCTCGATAACTCGAACCTAAAAAGGTGGCATCCTCTTTAAAATAGTAAAATTACATGTTGACATAACAGTCATAACATACCCGAGTCAACAATATCCTACATGGTAATTTATTATTAACTATATATAGCTTGAAATATGTAAAAAGGACTTCACATAATATTGTCGTCTATTACAGCGATTGCTGCGTATATTAACTAAGCAGCTATGGTTTCCTACGTTTCGAGCCCTTTACAGCACTCGTTATCGTTATTTTTTTTTGTTTTTTGAGGCAACCCTGTGATAACGAAATGTAGTCAATATACACGATTATTTAATCCGTTTTAAAGCGTTTCATTTCGATGAGGTAGGCACTTAACATTTTTTTTTAAATTTTACCTCGGTTTTAGACGAGCAACTATAATCGTGATCCTGGAATTCTTTGGCCACATTGCCCGGAAAGCCGGACACAACTTCGAACAACTGATGGTTCTTGGGAAGGCCGAGAGGTCGAAGCTCTATCAGGTCCGACCAAGTTCGTTCAACGTTGACACCAAGCTGCACGAGGCCCTCCATCAAGCTAAAGAAAGACACAGATGGAGGAGAGCCATTAAAGAAAATGTTATCTCTTTCCGGAGGAGTCACGACCCTCCTGCAATAAGAACACAATTATGAGACGCTTCTTGGGATACGTTTTTTAGTATTTGACTTTATGTATCGGCGCAGAGCTCAAAAGGTATTGGTGGAATCTAGAAATCAACTCGTGCGCACACCGCGTATGACAACAGGGTCAGTCGGGCCAGTATCGGGAGCCTTATATGGCCTGCGCTTTTTAAGGTCGTGGATTCGAGTTTAGTGTGATGTGAGCGAGTATGGTGTTCGTTTATCGCTGTGTATAACAAGTATACATTAATAATGGCTAGCGAATGTAGCTCGGAAAATGCGTTAAAACTCGAAAACCCGCGTTTTCGCGGAGATAAAGATTTCTGTGTTGGCGCAAGTGGCTAATCTGAGCTACGTGAAATAAGCTTCAAGCCTTAGAATAATAACATAACAACACCAGGAGGTACGCGCTGTCAAGCACATTAAAGCCAATTGAGAAAGCAACTGAGAAACTTTTTTCTCTATTTCTATACATTGCGCTATAGCTATTTCATTCGATTATTATAATAGAGAAAGAGATAAAGACAGCTTATTTTTGGCTTCACTTTTCAGCGCGTTGGCTTTATGGAACTAGGTTTCTGGTAATTCTGTGCTTCAAGCAACACAGGGATGGGAGTCGGCATACGTACACTTTCCCCTCTGTCGAAGTACAAGCCCAAATGGGCATACGCGGGTCTGTGTTGTAACCAGTCTGTACACAAAAATAGATCAAAGTCTGCAAGAGTTGTTAATGTAGTTGTATTATTTTCTATGTGTAAGTGTCGTCATTACAGATTGGTTTTTGTACGAGTATGTAGTGTGTGAGAAGTGCGTCACATTTCCGTCCGCAAGAAGTGATAAAATATTTTTTACGGTAAGATGTCGGTTTGCCGTCTCCATTCCTTAGCTTGTGTTCTTCGAACTAAATAATACTCTACCAAAATGTTGGGGCAGCGGCATGCCACATTTTAGGAAAAGTGTGAATGTTATCAAACTACGAATAGGCCAAATTCCTCCGGCTTGCCTAATGTCTGGTACATCACTGCTACACACCTCGTTTATGTCTTTTCATGTCACCTGTTTCTTGTACTTATTAATAGAAGACACTCGTGCCTAGATAATAAACTTCACAATTAATTAGTTTAATTACGAAAGCACGTCAAGGTAGTAAGTTGGCAACATTGCATTTCTTTTCGCGATAAAATAAAATCTATTCTACAACTCTTTAGGTATCTGCTGGTATAATTAGTAGGTACTTACACTCACATAGAAGCAAACATCTACGTATGTAGAGATATAATTAGATGTAACAGTCATGTAAATTAAAGTGATAAGTATCATGTTACTTGTAGACTTTATGGATCTATGATATGGTTCTATTTTCCTTGTTCTTAGTTATTCGTGATGGGTTTTAATAATCTCCCACGCTGCATATATAAGCATAGTACAGTAATCATACAGATATTGTGAATCTTTAGCATCGGGGAACCTCGGATAATAGCAAGACAGATTAGACGGTGCGATTCGTCGGGTCCGATCTGTCGCGTACCTTGGCCCACCCTTACCCTTTTTTAGCCAGGGAAAATCCGTTATGTATCCCACTCGATCCGGGAGAAACCGAGGGGGGTATGTCCGACTCGCACGGACTAAAGGCCAGGGGGCTACCACGATTGCACTGACGGAAAAACCTCTTTATCACTTCAATAAGCAAATGTGGTAGAGAGGGAGGTACAATTTTCGAACGTTCAATTTTCGTGGTACTAGGCCTGGGGTGTTCTACCGCTTCGTTTGCATCGGGGTTTCGGGAACGCGAATGCTTGCCCTAACTGTTTGTCCTAACAATTAACTGCCATAATTTAATTATTGCCCAAAAACGAACCGAACCGGATCACTGTTAAAAAAGTCGGTTAGGTTAGAACCATCACCTCATAACGGGTCGAATCGCTGGTAGAAAAGTAGGTCAAAGCGATGTTAGGGAAAACAATAATAAGGCATGAGTTTAGGACAAATGATTATTATGACAAACAGTATTAGGGAATACAAAAATAGGATAAATAACTTTAGGGATTCCGATATAAATCCGCTAGTCCAGTTATGCGTTTAATATAATTAACATAGACACTTGGAAGTAGAAAGCATAGTGAAAGGCAGCTTGGGTATAGTTGCCATAACTATTATATGTTCATGTTCTGAGGGAAGTTGCTTTTGTGTGGATCAGTAAATAAATTGAGATAGTATGTGATTGTTTTCAGTAAAAGGTAACACTTTGTGGATTATTAATAAGGATTTATGTCACTAAACATTTATTGATCAATTTAAGTATGTACCTGAAATGTTACAGTGCCTGTATGTGATTCTAATGAAGATATTTAGATAAAAACTTGCATACTATGCAAACATAATAAGACCATAGATTAACATTTATACTATTTAAAAAGTGCATCATTGACTGGACTACATAATAAGACTGTAATGAAGACATCTGTATAAACAAATCAAACTGTTTACCGTCAACAACAGCTTATCTTACAAGATAAACATACATGTTATTGCAGTTTTATTTTTTTCACAGAATTCTGAATTCCAGAAAAAATAAATTGTTTTCGTCAGCATTCAGTAGGATAATTATTTTTGCATTCCTGGGTGCCTACTGTAAATAAATATCGGAGATGAAAATTTCATATATCTGCTTTATTAATTAATCTGGCAGTACTTGCTATATGGTAAACATACTTAGTACCTATATGGAGTATGTTGAAGTGTCAATGTTCATTTGTGCTAATAAAAATATCTAGAGGGTGCCGCCAGGTTAACATCTTCAATGAAATAAGTGTGATAAGGTACAATCTGTTAAAAACTTTTTGAGGTAAAGATTACCACCCAGTAGGTTTACAATGCTTTCATACTTGTTACTAGTTATAGGGGTACAATATGCATCAATAATGTATGGAAGATGTGATACAGGTCTGGATATATAAATAAATATTTAGGGACAATATCACACAAATCAACCTACTCCCAAAGTAAGCAAAGCTTGTGCTATGGATACCAGAGATGGACAAAATTTATTAGAATGACTAGTAAAATGTTCGGATGATTATTATTATTCGAATTAACAAATAATTTATTTGTCGAATAAATTTCCACTAATGATTGTTTTGTGTTCCAAATTTCAGGTTAGCACAGAATACAAGTAGCTGAAACACTTTTTTCGTTATACATATTGCTAATGATGATTTTAGCTTTTTACTGGTCTCATTTAAGTTAATTTTTGCTTACTTAAAATTGTGAGCATAAAACAAAATCATTTGTGGAAATTCATTTGTCAAATAAATTATTCGCGTATAAATCATTGGCGAAATCTTTGATGGCGAATAAATCATCCGCAAAAAAATATTGCGAATTATTGTTTATTTGAATAATAATTGAAATAATATTTTATTCAAATAATGCCCATCTCTTATGGCTACTAGGTGACGATATACATGCTTATACAGATCAATATATATATATATACATAGAAAACGTCCATAACTCAGGAATTAACATCCGTGATGAACACACTAATCAATGTCCTGACCAGGATTCAAACCCAGGACTCGCTCCAGCTTTGTGGGCAGGGTCATCACTGACTAGCCTAGCCTACAGAGGCTTCCGTGAAATACATATGTTTCGATTCCAGATTGCAAACCCTACCTAGATACATGAAGGCACTAAAATAACAAAGGAATAAGTATTATTTATATTATATTGTTAATAGGGCATGCAATTATAAATCCTGGAATTGTCATAAAATCCACTACCTTGATTGCATAAGTACCTAATAAACTGCATGTGCAAAATAATTTACAATTAAAATTATCTATCAAATAAATTATTAATCTGAGATTAGCATGGGAGTATGTGTAGGTAGACATTTGATATGCTAATATATAAATAAACCATTACTTGTATGGGTTAAGTAAAATTTGCATTGCGAAAATACCACACTTGTATTAGCACTTCATAAAATTAAGCAGGGGAATATTGAGATAAATAACAGTTTAATGTTACAAATAAAGAACACAGACAATTTCACACTTTACATAAAAGAAAGTGTGTCAAACCATAGGCAAAACCACTATTGTAAACAAATACAAGTTAACATAACTTTCAAAGTAGATCAGACATTTTCTCATCTAAATCATTAGTTACATTCTAACAATAGGCTTTTCAGAACCATTTTCCAGCAAAAAGTAACAACAAAAGTAAGTAAAACGACTTCCTAATTAAATCAATTGTCCAAATCACAACAAAAACTATTTCCTACTACGTATATCGTAATTTCATTCAACCGCTGCAACCAGTTGCCTTAGAATTGCCGAACGGAAAACGTACAGTATCATATATCGTAGTTTTCACCTAGTTTACACACGAACATAAGCCGCCAGCCGCGTATACAGAAGCGTGACTTTAGCGTAAGTAATCAGCAACATTTTTAGGCTACTTGACACCGCTGGAACAACCGGCCTTCCAAATTAAGACATAACTAAATGTGCTCAATTTGTAAAAACACACTAACCTTTTTATTAGAGTAACAGCGCCTCCGGAGCGAAGACGTAATTCCATTCAATGGTTAACTCAACAAAAACCACTATAGTTAACAATTATTATCTATTTCACACAATAAATGTTTGGTTTTTTAATATTTTCTTTTATGACACTCGCGGACGTGAGCGATGGAGCGCGAAGCGACGCACGCACAGATTGTAAAAAATGTGCATATCTATTTCTACGTTCGGTGACGTGTTGCCATTATATATTCTATTAAGGCCAAGTCTATTGGTAAATTAAAATCATTTATTCTCGAAATATATACAGTAAGTGTAAATTACTAACAAGGTTTATAAAATATAATTTTATGGGTTTCAATTACATATTAATGAAAAAACTAGCACTTACTTATAATGAAGGCAGTAACGGACGATTGCTTTTGTATTTGTTTACCACTTAGATTATTGTTTAGGATAAAAAAAATACCATTCATACCATGGGAAACTTACATTACTAAACGAAATAAAATTACAAATGTCACTGTCAAATCCATTGATTATTCCACTTTTCATTTCCGATATTAAATTTCTGCCTGCTGCATTATCAATGAAATTAGTTCAACAAATGCGATAATTAGGTCTTATACTAGCTATAAATTGCTGCTCTCAACAATGATCAAGGCAATTTTGGTGTTTAACAACCATGGGAAGCCGAGATTATCCAAATTTTATCAGTACTTTGTAAGTATACTTGAAATATTTACAATGTTTCTTTCACTTCATGTAAAACAGCACTTTCAGATTATACTTTTAAAATTCCTTGTACACCTTCAAAAATTGAGAACGCTGACCAAGATTCATACTTTTCTCTCTTTTCTCTTAATAATGCACCTTTCACTTTAAAGGATTTTTATATTTATTTATGTGATATAATATGATGTATTGAATTCCTATGAATTTCGATAAAATAATTCATCAAAAAGTTCCAAAGTACCATGTACTTTGTTTAAGATAAATTGGGCCCATAATGGATTAAACTTTGGTTCCCTGAGCTGTCACAATTTGCATTCAATTGAATAGTTTAGTATGATTAATCTTATATCTATTTTAATTTAATGTATGTTTAACTTATATGTTCTACTATCAGTATTTTATATAGTTTAGCTAGCCAGATTGACAGTAACAGTAGAAAAATAAAATATTTATATTCATCCCTCTTCTGAGCATGGTACCAGTGAAAGATAAAGACATAGCATAGTTTAGAAGAGATCCTTGAACTATAGAATGTTAGTCAAACAAGAATAGCCGGCCATATACATTGAATAGCAATTTGGCAATTTGTCGGATCTCCATATGTCTGCCAGGCATGCCCAGACTGGGTATGTCTGCGGGGCATCCCCAGACAAATTGACCATAAATTGGCAGGTCCAGCAAATATGCCCGAATGTATGCTGCCTAATAGTGCCCTAATGCATTTTGAAAAGTTTTGTACTGTCTTGGAGTTAAATTAATGTTTATTTAATACATTTATGGTATGTTTGATTTGTAGAATGAGGACATGCAGCAGCAGATAATAAAGGAAACATTCCAACTGGTGTCAAAGCGGGATGACAATGTGTGCAATTTCTTGGAGGGAGGAAGGTATATTTGGTTGATCAGTATTTTAATATTGTTTAAGTTTTGATTACCTATCCTAGCTTGATTACTTAGTATCTTAGCTTATGTTTTAATTTTGTCTAAAAAGGATTGTTTATGTTTTAATTTTTTAATAGGAAACTAAGCCTTACCTACTAGTTTACCATCCTTTTAACTGAGAAAGTCCGTATTTTTGCAAAAAAATTAAAAATCGATTACCCTAAAAAAATATACTTTTCCACTTTTTATTTCACCACTTTGTTGACGTGATTGATATGTATATTCGTACCAAATTTCAGCACTCTAACACTAACGGCCACTGTGCTTACCCGCGGACAGACAGACAGACATGGCGAAACTATAAGGGCTCCTAGTTGACTACGGAACTCTAATAAAAATGATAAATAAATATTTCCCTGTCAAAACAAAACTGTACTGTCTGTACTGCCCACCCGTTAAAAAAAAATTCCCCTTGGAATTAAATATGAATGGGAAAGAGTGGAGTACACCTGTGTGTGTGTGTGTGTGTGTGTGAAATCTATAGAACTTACTAATATTTCTGTCTCTTTCAGTCTGATTGGAGGTTCTGACTACAAGCTGATCTATAGACACTACGCCACACTCTACTTTGTGTTTTGTGTTGACAGCTCGGAGAGTGAGCTTGGAATTTTAGATCTAATACAGGTAAAATAAAAAAAGTATATAATTTTACTTTTTCTTAACAACCGTGTGATATTACAAGAAAAATCTATGTTACGGCGAATGTGTTCAGTTGTTTATTTTCCGTTACTCTTAATGTTTTTTCTTCATTATGAATCCAATGTAAATCTTCTAAGATATGCGTAACTTACTAGCGTCTCAGATTCAATCTTTTTGTAAGACGATGAGACCAGGTTCGAGGGGTACGAGTAAGTGGTCAAACCCGATATGTCGAGACAATTTTTCATTGAAATCAGAACGTTTCAAAATTGCACGTAGTTCGAATATCAGAAACCGGTTTGGTCGACTTATCGGGTTTGACCGCTTACCCCTCGCCCGGTCAAAGTAATTTCCGTTGAATACATGGCGCTACCGCAACCTAGAAGAGCCGAAAGCTAGAAACGAGAGTCTAACCGCAAAAAAGTGGAAACGATATTTGCTAAAAAGTATTTTCATACTCGTATGTGACACCAAAATATTTTTTTTAAATACCACATCGCTGGCAATCTAGCATACGGCCCGCCTGGACGCCTGCAATTTCAGGGTTGTCATTTCGCGTTTTCGACCCATTCAAAACTTCTGCACTCCTTTTTTGAAGAACCTCATGCTGTAGTCCTTCAGGAAAACAGCCAGAGCTCATTCCACAGCCGGAGCGTTCGCGGGACGGAATTCCTCTGAAACCGCACATTGTGCGATCATTTAGGTTGCAACGCAAGGTGCGCGGATGAGCTCCCTTTCGAAGCTATAGATGCCTCTTGGCAACATGTCTACTATTCTTCAGAACACAACCCATTTTGGTGGAACTTGGTGCTTTCGTATAGACACCAATATAGCTATGGCTAATATAGACATGGCATTTAGTCACGTTTATTTTTATACCAATATAATTTTATAACACAAGAAAATACATCTTATATAAAATACAGAGTCCCACAAAACAGTTTACACAGTTTGACTGTGCAATCGTGCAGTCTCTACTCTCTTATTATATTATAATATACTTATTACTATGTACAGTCAAGTGTAAAAATATGGATGGACACATCTTACTCAAAAATATGCCCCATAGCATTTTATTCCATTGTAATAAGAGCGTAGTACCATATTTATGAGACGATTTTGTCGATACGTATTTTTGCACTTGACTGTACATATGTCTTAAGAATTATTTTATGCAGTTTATAACGTAACTATGTTTTTCCTTTAACTTTATTTATTTCCTGCCTGGTGTCAGAGGGAAGCTGTTGAGGATATAGGGTAGGCGCTTATGATAATATTCGTACGTTGAAATTTGGTACTTAATTGTATTTCAGGTATTTGTCGAGACGCTGGACAAATGCTTTGAGAATGTCTGCGAACTGGATTTGATCTTCCACGCCGATGCGGCACATCAGGTACCTATGATGATTTTTTTGCATCTACGGGGCCTATAGACCTGTAGATAAGCGCCAATAGAAAGATCTATTGAACTCTCTGCGAAAACGAAATCGGTTGTCTTTTGTCTTGGGTCGAAATTGTAAACGGGTTGCGCACACAACCGGTGCCAGAATTATATAATATTAATTGTAGACAACCCTAGCGTTTGTGCGGGGGTGGTGAGGCGAGAGTCAATTGTTTTTCAATGTTCAAAATGTTTGTATTCGCTTTTTCCATCTAGATAAATATATTTTGTCAAGAGTTATTTTTTTTAAATATCATCAATTTAGTACATTTTATTCATTTAACTAACTTAAACAGGGCTTTTGTGATATAATGGCATACAAATTGCGTGTAGTTTAGTGAATTTTATTGAGAAATCTCGATTTGAAAATAACTCGACTGCCACCAAATTAATTCTTGTTTTGGCTCTTTTACTACGTAAGATTAAGATCAAAGTATCATATACAGTCAAAGAGTCGGTTAAGTCACTTATTGGTCACTATAACATATAAATCACATTTCGTCATAATTTCCAAAGGCACAAGGAATATTAAGAACCATGTATTGGCCCATACAATATACTTATATAGGTACTATGTGCTATAGATAACAATACATATAGACGATAAATTTAAAAGGATCTTGTCAGTTATACGTTTATACCTTTGACTTTATAATCAGATGGACTGGCAATGTCTGTCATTTCCTATACAAAAATGTCTACAAGTTTTTGCGGGGGAGGGGCGCGTGAAATGTACAGCTATTCTTACGTTACGGGGAGCTACGTCATTAAACGTCAGTCTATAAGTACAATAAGTATGATACTATGTCAAACCCATTGGGCAGAGAGGTAGGCCTGTCAGTTACTCCATCTGGTTTCCAACTCAAAGGTGAAATGTAGGTGAGTGAGTGCATTGTTTTGAAAATCTTAACTGTTTTTTTTTAATACTACGACGGTGACAAACAAGCATACGGCCCGCCTGATGGTAAGCGGTCACCGTAGCCTATGGACGCCTGCAACAACAGGGGTGTTACATGCGCGTTGCCGACCCTTTAAAAAAGGAGGATTCGCTGTGTTGACAGCTAAACGGGCCAAGGGCTTTGCTCCGTGGATCCTCAGTTCTCAACACAGCGAATCCTCTTGGAGCTCTGGCGACCTTACTCACCAACAGAAACACAACACTATGAGTAGGGTATAGTGTTATTAAACTGCGCTTTTCTGTAAGGTGGAGGTATCTACTTCCCCAGATGGGCTCTGCTCCAGATTTGAGCGAGACGACATTCGTTGTGCTGTGCCCTACCACACTAAACGATATGCATCCGCTGTGCCCATACCTCTCCCAAAATATTTATTTTTAATATTTGTTTATTTAAGGTGCTGGATGAGCTGGTGATGGGCGGCATGGTGCTGCAGACCAACATGGCTGACATCCTCAGTCGGCTACAAGAGCAAAATAAGATGCAGAAGGCTGAGGTATCATCATATATTGCTTTAAATTCAAGGGTGCACTCTTTAGCTTAAATTAAGTTAATTTCTCAAAGACACTAGTATTCTAATTAGCTCCATTTAGAAAATAACTACTAATTTAATTTTACCTCATACGGGATTTGCATGTGTATGAACCGAGTATGAGTATGAGACATGACATGGATATGTTATAGTTGTTACTTACTTAGTTTCAATTCTAATGCCCGTTTTACATAAGCGGTTGATGCAAAATGTAATTATTTTGTATGAGAAATTAAAAAGGGAATTTTTAAAATGGCGGGAATTGGTACAAAAGTGCCAATTCCCCCCGTCCCCCTTCCTTTACAAAGCGCGTACGACCTTTTTTTGCTAAAATACCAGTACAATATCTCGCAAGGTCTTCAGCTCACAGAGCCACTAGTAAAAAAGAATGTTTGTTCTAAGGCGGGTATATCGGCGGCCCCGGCGCGCGCCGTCTCCGCCGTCAAGAGCATGAACCTGCCGCAGCAGCTGCGCGACATGCGGCTGCCCGACCTGCCGCAGGCCATCAAGGTATACTTCACTATTTGTGTCCGTTTTTAGTAAAAGGTACCACTGTTGATAAGGTTCATTGTTGAATAAAAGTTTGTAGCGTGTGGCGGCAAGAGACAAAGTAACTTTTGCTTGAAACAATCACATTTCCGGAAGCCGGGAAGCCTAGCGAAGGAGACAGCCCACACTGTGACGCATAAACACTCCACTCGTCCGCTCAGGCGCTACTTAATTAGTTGTTGTTCGTTGCACCGGACTGCGACTTGTTCTTTTTAAGTGAATTTCACCCCCTTTTTTCCTCGTTTTTGTGAATGTCACATTTAATTTTCGGTTTAAATTTCTCGTGTACTTAATTTATTAGCGAAATGGTTACCTGTAATGGTAATAAATGTATATACTCGCTTTTGCTCCTTTATGATAGTATTTACTTCACAGGACCTGAAGTTCTGACCACTGCAGCAGGCGTACCCCGCCACGCCCGTCGCCCTCGCCACCAACATCCTCAGCACCATCTGCCCCGACAAATATCAGAACCTGCAAAAACCGGAGCTCTCCTCCAAATTCTTCGGCAGTGAGACGTTGAGCACGAAATTCGCTGAGAGTTTCACAGAAAATTACCAACAGACAGAAGGGATAAATTTTCCGGAATACCAGACCTCTAAAGCGGAGGGTTACCAGGATTTGAGTGGGGCTGTTGAATGTGGAAGGAAGAGGAAGAAAAAGAAGAAGGGTAAGAATTAAACATAACGGAGACATGCTTAAGATTTTGTTTAGAGGGATTTTAATGCACATCACTTTTTTGTTTGAACAGTATTTTGTTCATTTTTTGTCAAGTTACTCAGATTGTATCGTGATAAAATTATCTTAAATCATTTAGTTAGACTTGGAAAGAAGTTTAGACACTTTTTTTTATATTAGAACAAAAATAACCTTAGATATCAGTGTGATTTGTGATAACTCAACGGTAATTAGACATTCGACTGCATTGGAAAGAAATGTTTCATAGTACCTAAATAAAAAGTACCATTTCGTAAAAAAAACTCCATAAACTGATTCTTCCAAATCTGGACTTGCTTCGGCTCATTGGAATCAGAAGCACGAGCCGTTTCAATCCTGATAATACGTGACGTTCATAGTGATTTGCTAATAAATGAAAGGAATCTTTTCGGATTTTTTATTATTAAGTAGGTATCTTGTTTGATTAATTCTGATTATTGAGCCAAAGCAAGTCCAAATCTGGAAGAATCAGGTATTCGAGATTTTTTTTAAACTGCTCAATATCAGATCTCTAGTGAGGTTCTCTAATATTTCGCCGAAAATCATTTTACCGTATATATCACTTCCCAATCTACCGCAGAATTTCATTTCGCCGAAAGTTCAGGTGCTACCGTAACGTTTCGCAGATTTCTTTCGCCTATGATTATAATCGAATTTAACCTGAATTCGGCCAGATAAAAGTAGGCAAATAATAATTTGCTAAATGTTGGTATGGCAAGTGAATTATCGGCGAAAAGTTGGTTGGCAAATCATATTCGGCAAAATGAGGTTCAGAGAAAATGCAGGATAGGATACCCCCTAGCGGTTATAATATTGATTGTCACGGTGACAAGGTACAAAATGGTACATTTATCAAATTATTTGACTGTACGTATTACGAGTATGTGATTATGTATAGGTAATTATTAACGTAAGATTCGGCGGACTTGGCCGCCACTGCCAATGTACAACCGTGTGGATGGTGTTTCTCATGTTAAATGTTGTTTACATGTGTCAATTGTAAAGTGTTTTAGGTAAACAATCGCTTTAAGATATCTAAAAAAAAGTGTGCTTTTTAGTTGCTAAAATTGCTTGTTTGTATCATGTTCTCAAATACTTTGAAAGTAACAATGAATTATTGCTACTAGTTTGATACACACTATCAAAATACACTTATATTGATATTTGTCAAGGCCTGCACTATTTTCTTCTTGTGCCAGTTGTGCCTCGTTACAATTTATATTTTATTTTTATTTTCCAAATGGCTTAAGTGTGTCTTCGTTATTCCTATTAATACTAATCTTTTTTTTTCTCTAGAAGAATCAAAATAATAAAGTAAAAAATATATCTTTAAAAAATATCATTTGTGATCTTCCTTCTGAAAACCATGTGATTATTATTTTCTTTCCACTTAAAAATTGTATATAAATTGTAATTATATTACATTCCATTGAGTTTTTAAAACACATAATCATTATAAATATATTGTTACTGTGTAAAATTTAAATTTATATAAAAACAAATCTGAAATATCTATGGCGTATGGCGATGGTGAATTGCTTAAATAGTAAATAAAACTTATAAATAATTGTATTTAGGTAATAAGAAATATATTTTATGTTACAAGGAGTGTTAGCTTTTTTTATCAAACCTTTTGAAACCCAAAAATATCATAGACGCAAAATCTAATTCAATAAAATAGCAAACTAGCGACATATAAAATATCTTGAATATCTATCATTGCAAATGTCAGCGAAAAACCGCCCTACGGTCACCTAACTATGGTTTCCTTTGGCATTTATTCATATTAACCTTTTGACCGCCACAGTCGGCTGTGGCCGACATCAAAAAGTTGTGCCGTGGACGCCACGACGGCTACAGCCGACAGATACTTTTGAATCGTTTTAAGGCTCAATAAAATCTGTAAAGTATTAAGGCGTTTGTTTTTCAATTACCCTTTACAGAACACGAAACACAACATTTCGATATTTATATAAGTATATACGGAATATCGAAAAAAGACATATAATTATTTGTTTGTAATTTGCGCTACACTCTACGCCTATGTCGCCCACAGCCGACACATAGGGAGGTGCCAACCAAACAATTAAAGTAACTGACGATATAAATATATTGTATAAAAAGTTAAAACCCGTGGTCTTAAGTCACCACGACTACTAAGATGTTTAACTACCACGTGCAAGAAGTACACATTTCACGAAGAAAAGGGCTAGCTATTGTTCATTATCTCCATTTGTAATAATAATCGACACATATTTCGCACTTCACTGACAAATGAGTGCTTATCAGTGTCCTGTCCGCCCTTGTCGGCCACGGACGCTAACCCTGTGACGTCAGGTACGGTGAGAGAATTTCATAGTGTTGCATAGTGTTATCGAGATGAGTACCGAGTCTATGAGTACGGAAGAGTTGTTACGAATTTTACAAGGTGTGGATGATGAAGATGAAATTCAAGATATTTTATTGGATCACCTTGACGAAGAAGATTTTGAGGTATGTTTATTATTATTACCATTGCTGATCGGAACTATAGGAGCTTAACTTTTCGAACTTCGAACAAAGAATGTAGGCTAGCGTTTAATTTAAGCCAAGAAAAATACGAATATTTTTCGAAAAGTAGACTATTTGAATGGAATACCGGAATTTATACTTCAAAACATGAGTTTGTTCATTGCCATATTTTCATTTGTTCCATTGACAAGTTTTACTCCCAGTAGTTCCGATCAGTAATTGTTACTCAGGCATATTTAACTTTACATTGTTATTTCATGTATTAATAATAGTTTTGCACCTATTTAAAAAACCGTTAACTTAAATCAGGGCTATATTAAACACAAACCGTGGGTACATAATGTATATAAAATCAACAGACCTGTTTGTAGTTAGTATAGTAGACCGAGTAAATACTCAGCATTCACTCAATTTACCCTTTTATACAATGTGTGATTATAGATTGCTACTTACTGGCTAGAAACTAACATAGGTACCAAACCCACTTAAGTACTACACTAGTGAACGATTTGAGGCCACGCAGACACGTCAAGTAATGACAGTTGAAAATACTGAAAATAGTGTTACTTGTTCGTACCGATTGCAAGTTAACAGCAAACTGAATGTGACATACCTAATGGTTCTTTCAAGTATTTTGTTTGAATTTTGACATTTACTCATTCATTCGTTTTATTGCGATTAGTTAATGTAACTGTGTGTGTTAGAATTTTATCATCCACCTCAACTTTTGTGGAATTACCTATACCTTCGTATGACAGTAGTCCGAGCAAAAACACAATACATGTGCTCGGGGCCAAGGCTGACAAGGAAAACAAAAAAAAACACACAGCTGCAGTTCTTATCAGTTTCGGCACAACAAAGAGTAGGTACTTTTAGATAGTAAACATGACATATTTTGTTCAATTGCTGTATTGTTTGACTAACGAGCTAAGCCACCTACAATGGTATTTCAACTTATTGAAATCATTACCTTTTGCTTGTGAAGTTGAAAAAAGTGCCGCCGCCGACGATGACTTGTTATGATAAATACCTGGGATTTTAGGTAATTTATAGGTACTCAACGTCGCTGGCGGGCCGATCCGGCGTGTGTTAAGATACACGTAGTAATAATAGCTCAATGTATCGGAATATACCGGAAGATGTAAATAAATATTAGTACATTTATTCTAGTAAAAACCTTAAAGTTTACCTTTTCTTTTGATATCTTTCATTTAGCCGCAATCCCTCGTAAATAATATACATCACCGTAATACTGAAACAACAAATGATGATTTAACGTTATTAATTCGATCTAAAACTCGTTAGTAGTTTCCGAGTTTTAGCATCAGACTTACTTTGTTTACGAACATAATTAAATAGATACTACTTACAACATTTTGTTTATCAGCCGGTTGTTTACTAAACAGAACACATGTGATTTTGTTTTTGACAATTCATTTTTTTTTTTAATTTATTTCATGACCATGGATACAAGTCATTCGTCAGACAATTCATGAATGCTGCTAGTGTTACCATATGAAAAACCCAATACATACGTAGTAAAACACATTTTTTTTTTTTTTTTATTAAATCACTATTTTTTTGCAGCCGCCTAGCACCAGCGCCGGCGCACACACTGCAGACAACGTGACTGAAGTTGTCGCTGACACTTTGTCGCGACCTGCAGTGCCCCGAAGAAATCGACGTGTCGAGGATGTAGAAAGAGACTGGTCTTCCGACTCTTTTACGCCTACTGTAGATCCTTTTGACGATTTTTCATCGGGTTTGAATCCAAATGAACTGAGAGCGAATGATTCGGAATTAGATTATTTCCAGTATTTTCTGGATACAAATATTATGACGAAAATAATATTTCACATAAACCAATTCCACAACTTTTTTGTGCTGAACACGGATCTACGGACACATTCGAGACTGCAGAGATGGATTGATGTCACAGTACCTGAACTATATATATTTTTGGCAATTGTAATGCTAATGACAAGGAATCACCATTTGACCATAGAGGAACATTGGTCAACGGATGCATTGTTGTATGCACCAATCTTTGGCCACTTGATGACAAGGAACAGATTCTGTACCATTCTCGGAATGCTACATTTCTGTTCACCAACCAGAAGAAGCCAATCACCCCTGGACAAAATTTCATTAGTGATTGATCATGCACGCAACAAATACAAGAACGCAATAACACCTTTTAAAGCAATTTGTATCGATGAAAGCATTGTCCCATTTAAGGGTAGGTTAAGTATTAAACAATACCTACCTAACAAACGTAACAGATTCGGAATTAAATTGTTTGTATTATGCGATGTAAAAACTGGCATGATAGTTGATTTTATTGTGTACTGTGGGGCTAATACCGAGGTCTTCGATCCAGCAAATTTAGGTGTCGGCGGTGCTGTTGTCTCCACTTTGTTAAGGGGTTTTTTAGGATCACATCGCCATTTGTATGTAGATAATTGGTATAGTAGTCCAAAACTGTTCCAGTATTTACATACTCACAAAATTTACGCCTGTGGAACAGTAAAACCGAACAGAAAAGGAATGCCAAGACTGACACAAAAATTAAAACAAGGCGATGTAGTGCATCGTAGCTCTTCGCCGTTGAATGTTATTAAATGGCACGACAAAAAGGACATTCACATTTTAACTACCATTCATGATAATACGTTAGTACCATCTTTAAAGGAAGATAGATCTACGGGACTACCTGTGATGAAACCTTTGTGTGTTTTAGATTATTCCAAAAATATGGGTAGCGTCGACACATGTGATATGATGCTAAGCTCACTCCAATGTATCCGGAAATCAATAAAGTGGTACAAGAAACTCTTTTTCCATGTAATTGACATGCATTTACTAAACGCGTTTTATGCTTTTAAATTAGCGAAGGAAAAACCAAATGCTAGGTTTGCTGAATTTCAATTAGAAGTTATTAGGCAGATAACTTTAAAGTATAATGCTGCTCAGCACATGCTGATTCAAATGCCGCCCCGTGTTTCAACAGCCAATAATCCACTTAGGATTTTACCGGGGGACGCATTTAAACATATGCCTTTTATGGGGGCAAAACACCAAAGGTGTACAAATTGTGCCAAAAATAAAATTAGGCGAGAAACTCGCTACATGTGTCAGGTCTGCAAGGTTTATTTATGTGCTGCGCCGTGTTTTTATAATTATCACCAGTAGGAAAAATGTAGTAAGCGATTTTGTTCCCTGGCCAAGCTACTCGTATAACCCACCTCCTTACACTCCTGCGTCTTCAAATGTCAGGCACTTTTGATAATAGACAATATGTCAAAATTATGTTTGTCATAACTTCCGTTAAAAAAGTCAACCTTAGCGATCATTAGATTTCACAGAAACTTTTGTCGAAACTGGTAGACCACTTTCTTGGCCCACTGTACATTATGTATTATGTAATCTATCTGTGATTAATAATTTTAATGCATGTTTTTTTAAGTGAATGATTTCGATTTATAGGATTTTTAATGGTTACTCTGTGTGTAATATTATATAGCTTGTTGATTTTGATATACTTATCTAATCCTTTTTAAGTGTTACCATATATTGTATGTACTTAGGTAAGATTATTATATACGAAAGGCTAATTATTCTCATTGTCGTATAGGTGAAAAACTTAAGAGAAGGACCTATTGTATGTGTATGTACAAGGAATTTACATGGAGCTTATGCCATTTCTCAAATTACGAACGTCATTTTGAGTATTACATACATGGTACTACTACATTCACCGTCCTTCTCTTAAGTTTTTTACCTATAACCTTTTATATACCTGTAATCAATCTGTGATACTTAATTTTTTATAAATTAAAATTGTGAACTGATTTTATCTGTGATGACGCATGTACCTTTTTTAAGTTAATTGTAAGTTTGAAATGTTTTCGTTTTTGCAAATTGTTGATTTTGAATGCTAGGCTAGTTTTACATTAAATATACAATTTTATGAAATTTAACTGTTTTTCAATTACCTATGAGCTTCAAAACAAGTTCGTATTAAAAAATGCCGATATCAAAATTATACGCCGAGTGAAGGTTCCCAACCCTAGAATAACAATAATTTTAACAGTTCTCGGCGCCCATGTCGGCTGGGGCCGTCCATGCGTGACGTCATTATTTGTCTTAAAAATAAGTAGTGTTGTGAGGCAGTTGCCTGACGGTTACTGTTGAATGAGAAACTATTGATGTTTTCATACATTGTATGTGTACTAAAATATTATGTAAAGCATTATAAAGATACCTAATATATATTTGCCGAAGCCAGTAACCTTTTAGTGGCATCTAGGTACCCTTTACAAGGGGTTATAGCCATTATCGATATCGTACTTTGCAATCACTATCTTTTTAGAGGTCGTAACCTTGAATGTATCTCTGGCGTCAGGGAGACCGCATTTTGCAATGCGGGCGTGGCGGCCAAAAGGTTAATAGCGCCATCTGTATGGCAATTTTAAAATCAATTAACAATAATTGATAAAAACGCCATCTCTTATCAAAGCCTCAAAGTTGCAAGTCACATGTAGAGAAACGTTCGGGAAAAGGTTAAGTAGTCCCAACAGCAACTTTGCTACTTAGTCTATTGCCCGCTAGGTAGCGCTTAAATCAAATATGCGTCAGTTTGTAATAGAGCGTCTACCCGACAATAGATGGCGCGACCTGTTATGTTTTTATAAGCTTTAATTAACTTGCTTTGCTAATTAGTATGTTAGCACTATTACTATTCTATAATCTTCGTTTTCCACACAGTTTTTTGTTTAGTCGTTACCTGTGGTAATACAAAACATTACTAGGAGGTACTTAACATTATTACGCCATTTATCTACCTAAAGTGGGTAGGCTAGCTCAGCAGGTACAGTTCTGTATTATCTCACTTAAGCAAAAAAAATATATATTGGTTTTCCCCGAACTCACGACCCCTAATCTCGGGAATCCCTTGACCATTGGCTAAATTCGAACTTAATAAATAACTTACTATCTGCCATCTTTTTTATAATTTTTAATTGTCTGGCAAACACGACAATTAAAGTTATCGTTCTATCAACACACGACCGGGTAATACCAGACTCGCTTCGCTCGCTCGTTCAATGAGGACTACCGCGAGCGAATTCGCCGCTAGGGGCGCTAGTGGACCGTGGGCCCTACGAAAAGAGGTTATATGTCATTTTCAGTACATTTCTTATTAGTTTTTAATTTAAGTCGTGTTTATTTCGACAAATATGCACTTTTAGAGGAATTTTTACATAGAAATATATTAAATACTGATGAAATATTAATATGGCTATAAAATAAGCTTTAAATTGAAAGAGTAAAATAACACGACCGTAAATTACCGTAAATTTAGAGGTTAGTAATAATATTAAAAATGTATCTAATTATTATGATTTTCTGTTAGCATCCGTATTTCATAGGCATCTTTAGTGCCAATATTATCATATAATTACGCAGATGTTGATTTTGACCTGTTAACTGTTTTATCAAATATTATCACACAAAAACGTATTACCCCTCTAAATTTCGAAAACACGGAATCTACACATGACTGAAAAATAGTTAGACACTGATGTACCTCTTTTAACATGGAAATTAATGTAAAATAATCAAATATAATATTGGTTTCGCGCCATACAAACTCATACTAATGGCGCTTGACAAGGACCGGTACGCATGAGTGGCGCCGCCTGGTGAGCAAAAATACGGTAGTCCTCATTAACGGAGTGTACGTAGTTTGTACTCAAAATTGTGTCAATGATGCGCCAATTTCGTACACACACATACTTGCATATCAGGTTTGAGTCAATCACCGCTCAACGCTCGTTATGAATGTGTTGTGTGTGATGCGACCAAACACGAGGAATTAGCACGTCATGAAATGCACCAGTTTCCGTGGATCCATTCGTGTGTGATACGCTATTGGAGTCGAACCGGAGGGTAAAAAGAGACATCTACAGTCGTGGCCAATGATCGTTACCCCCATACCTACAAAAAGGACTTTACGTTGATAATTTAAAAACGAATGGACCAATTTTTTGTGTGTGTAAACTTAGCGTATCAAAAGTTAGCATCTCACAATTTATCCTTGCGTACATAAGGTCGGTATACTCGACTGTAGTGCAAAGTTTCTTAAAATATCTACCTACCTAAATATGGATAATCCACTAAATACTTCAACTGAATTAGGAAGATGTATGAATTCGTTCCCTTGACAAAGATATACATTTAATCCATGTAAATTGAAATAATCTTACAATTTTTGTAATAAAACATATGAAAATGTTGTTGTAGGTAACTATGAAAATTCATGGCAAAAAGTTGAGCTAAGTCGGCCGAATTTATATACCGGCTTCTTACAATAGTTGAAAATTACGATTTTCAACTATTTTGAATAGATGTGGATGTATTTTAATACGTCTATCTTAAACAAAACAGCTGAAAAGAGATGCATTGTGTACTTACCTTACCTAACTAGCCTCGGTATCTAAAAAGCATCAGCAGTGTTTCGTGAACCGTGAATTAAACATTAATTTCGGAGCTCATCATCATTTAAAGCAACATTACGAGTATACCCGCAGCTATTTCTTATTTGCATTTGTAAATTGTTTTGTACTTATTTACAACATTGATGTTAAATTAAGGAATCGTGCTGACTATAGCAGTAGATATAATTTGAAGATGCGGGAGTGTGATTTGACGTAAGAGAATTGACTCGTGGATAAAATGTCCGCGCATTTGTCTTTTCCCCATTTGTCAAACGAAAGTGATATAACCGGCTATATAGGTTCGGGCAATCCGCCGGATCTCCATAGTAGGTAGGTATGTCCACTGGGCATCTGCTACACAAATTTACCATAATTACGACTATTGTCAAACATTAGCTTCTTAGCCGGCAATATGCTGAGTTGGGTCCATTTTGTGATGCGCACACAACTATATTGTTTTCATTCTATGTTTGTATAGTAATATTTTAGGAGTCGACTTCAAAAGTTTGCATTTTCACCGAGAAAAACAAGATACGATTGTGTAATTATTACTATCAGGAAGCTGTTCCACATCCTGTGCATCAGAGAGGCGTCTCGTGTTCGAGCCTAAGCCTAACTTATTTTATATTAAGGTCTTATTGTACGGCATGAGTGGGAAGAACCCATGTGACCAAATCGGCAAGCCAGCGTTGTGGATTGTAAATGGGTTACGCTCTGCACGACTACTTAATCCCAATCGACCATCTCTGAAGCATCTTATTTACCATATAATTTGATTTCACTATTAAGGTGTCTGTTAATTGATAGTGCGTACAATAAAAAAGGTTTATTTGGTTTATTAAATTAAACTACAAATCGGTATAGCCGTTTTATAAACCTGCGTGAATTAATTTTTATCCATTTATACATTTTCATCTTTGAAGTGTATGGGCACGGACTATTGATTTCTCATTAGGCTTCCAAATCTTCCAATCTGTTTCATTTTGTACCTCTCCAATTGTACAGCTTCTTTCCATCGTTTACGACGGCTAGGATCTCGTGGGAATCTGAATGGAAAGAAAAACATACAAAATAAAATGAAATAATTGTCCGCGTAAGAAAATAGTAGTCTAAATTTGTAATTAAAGTCAAAATAATTATACAAAATATTAAGTACAATAGAGTAAGGTAATACAATAATTTACTTCATTTGGCATAACATCATCTATATAGAGAAAATGTCAGCATATTCTTTTAGATTTTACTGAGTTTGTCTGTTTACTTATCTGTGAAAATTGGTTCCTCTGTCCTTGGAATAATTTCCTGAATGGTTTCTGCACCAATTCCCCACACATTAACGCATTTTTCATTGCAAAATACGCTGTTGTGGTAAATAGTTTTAGACATCCGTCACTCACTGACATCGCGGTCAAACCGAAATCGCGCGCGGTTTCGTTCATAAGGACCGCCTACCGCGGCAGCTTTGTCGCAAATATATCGCTCTTACGAATCAGCATATATTTGCGGCGTTCACTGTCAAGATCCTGGGACTATGGTGCTCAGGCGCCCGTAAATTGGTGAATATTTAGTCAAAAATATTGTTTGAGGTCACCGGGGACCGTAAAGCTGGCTCGTTCCTCGCACAACGGATAAGTATAGCCATTCAAAGGGGAAACGCAGCCAACATCATGGGAACCCTTCCGCAAGGGTCTAATCTTAAGTAGTTAGTTTTTTACTTTTTTCATATATTTCTGTTTTGTCTAAATGCCCCACTGTAGCGGTATTGCATACTTCTAAATATTATCTACAAAAATGGGAGCTACCGTATTGTCGCTCACCAGGCGGCGCCACTCATGGGTGGGTCCTGTGTAAATATAAAATAATTGACAAAGTGACGTTTGAAATGTTCTCCAGGACCCACGTTCCACTTAACCTTACCTCCTTTCATTTCACGACGAAATTCGAGATTATCGCCGAATAAAAAATACCTATACCATATTTATATATTTGTATGTTTGTTCGACGATAGTCTCGAAATCTGATCTCGAACAATCTGCCGTTTGAGAGAGAGAGAGAGACAGAGAGAGAGAGAGAGAGAGAGAGAGATATTTATTTGCATACCATTAACCATTTAAGTACAAACTTAAACACCAAAATTAAATTTGTTTTTTGTATGTAGGTACATTAGACTCGAAGAGATCGCGCGCTCGTTCAGACATGGTTGCACAGCAGCATTTAACTTTTTATATCACTTTATATCTGTTACCAGTGAACAAAACGTACAATACTACATATATATTATGGATAAACCATCATATAAATTAACCTCCATAATAATACTATTGACATCGCAATATTCCGTTTTACAAACATTACTTTGCCCAGCCCCTATAATTCGATTGAAGTGACCGCGTAGGTAATAAGGATTTCGGACCATGTATAATAAGGATTATTTCTGACAATTCTGACCGCTGTATAATAATTTGGAGGAGAAACTTGCCAATTTGATCGGAGGAAGTGGTCAACAATTGGGTCATGTTTAATTTTTGAGTAAATATTTCGCTTGGACAGTTTTTGGGATCCATTGAGACGTTTTGATGCTTTCGATGTTTTTCACAAATCAACATAAAGGAAATTTAAGATACACATTATGACAATAGTCTGATAAGCAAATGCTGCAGTAGTTTTTATTTTTATTTATTTGCCTATTTATTTTTCGTACTGAAAAAAGGGACGCACATAATTAAAAAAAATCTACTGCAGCCTTGGCTTGTCAGACTATATGTCTCTTAGACATGCTTAGACTCTGTCTTTACTTTTCATCGTGTGACTAGACCCAATCGCCAGACAGATTATTATGAAAAAAATATATGTATCTTTAAATTGCTGCATTAATAATAACTTATTTAAATAAAATATTGAGATCCTCCAGTCGTGATTAGGTACATAATTAAAAAATAAAGGTATCATATACCAGCGTAACAAAATCATACGATAATAGAAATAAACAGTACTTATAAATCAGTTGAATTTTATACCTACACCGCTAAGTACACTCAAGAAAACACAATAGCATTATTTAAAAAAATGCATACGAAATAATAACATGTTGCATCAAACGCTAATGTAAAATGGGCATTACAATTAAGTTTACTAAGTAAGTGACAACTATGACGTATCAATGTCATGTGTCGAATAACCATACTCCGTTTACACACTTGCAAATACCTTATCAGATAAAACTAAATTTGTAATAATCCTAAAAAGGGAGCGTAGGTATATAAGAAATAGGTGATGAATGTACCTTCAACATTAAAGCATTTCAAGAAAAGCAATTAGAAAACAAATTCTTTAATTATCGTTACACCAAGGATGTTTGAAATTCGCAATGGGTAAAAAGAGGATTAAAAGTTTGAAGTTTAAAAATGGTTATAATGACCTTGAGCACAAAGCACAATGACTCTATTTAAAGATCCTTCGTTCGGCTCCATTCGTCTGATAATGATTGTAATATGGTTATATGTTATTGGTGACCGAAGAGCTGGTGGCTTCCTCGCAGAACGTATCAAGCATTGCGATACAACAAGGAAATGCCGCCATCATCCTAGGTACAATGCCTCAAGTGTAGAGGTTGGTAGTTAGGTATGTTACACTTACTGTATATATTTCGAAAATAAATGATTTATAACTTTTAATATGTATACCTACAGAACCCAACAATAATAATTGAATATATTCGCAAACCTCAACAAATACGGTGACCACAACCATCCGAAACATTTATTACAGAAGTCCGGCCATCTGTGACCGCACTGACCAATAATTTGGCGACAGACGACAGACTTGGTGGCTGTTTTTTGCATGGTGGCTAAGAAATGGTAGGCCTGATAGCTTCTTGTTGTCTTGGCAAAGCTTATATGTAAAATTAAGAATTTTTGACATTATTCCTTCAAGGCTTCTTTCTAAGAAACTTTGAAAGTGTATTTTTCCTCTTTTCCTTTTGTTCTAGGAAATTTGGTATGCTTTGGTCATTGGTGGGGCTTTTCTATTTAATGTTGTTGAAAATTTTTTTTTTGCTAAATTGAATTTCATTATCTGGTTTCTACACAGAATCGCGAGCTCTTTCAGGCCTACGAAAAGTAAAAAGTCTCCTAAAATTTCCATACATTTTTCAAACATCCCATTGCGCTATTACTAAATGTTGGCGAAATGGAAAACATATCTTGGAACACATTTTTTCTCCTACTAGGATTGAAAAAGCTCACGATTCTGAATAAAAAACACATTAAAATTCTAATTTAGCAAAACGTGATTTTTCTCCAAGAAAAAATAAAAACGTCCGGTAACGTTTCTCCTCAAAATAATACTATTATTATTTATAATAAATGTTATGATTCATGTTTTTAAGTAGTCACACTACTATATATAAATAATAATAATTATATTGAAAAAGATGTCATATACTACAGAAAAGGTGACCATATAAACTGGATCAAAACAAACTTACACCAAAAAAACCCTAACTCGTAGATCACACATGCATAATAATTACCTACGTCTACCTGTTATTAAAGAATTTATCTAAAAGGCATTAGGTACCATCATTAATTTGCATCCATTGAACCTTCAAAATTGCATTCACACACCTGACGCGACAATCAAAACATTTTGACTGTGACAAAATTTATAGGGCCGGCTCGTTTGTCCTTTTTTCGCCCACTTTTTTCGCCCTTTTTTCGCCCACTGCTGGGCTTTTGTGACCTGGGTGGTCGCAGGCGCCAAAACGACACAACACATAAAGTCGATAGTGAATTATGGTAGTGAGATGCCGCCTTTATTGTGTGTTTAGTGTGATCGTCGGATAAGACGATTTGGAGATTTTGATAGGGGGTTATAAAGTAGAGTTTTAAGCGTTTGTTGAGTTTTAGAACGGCTGGTAAAGACCGCTAATGAAAAAACCTTTTCTACTAATGTTAACCACAATCTACCTAGCTGCTAAGGACACAGAAAAATAATAACCCGGCAGTTATCCCAACATAAGGATACTGAAACTTTCTTGTCGTGATTTCGGCAATAATAATCAACCGCTGTTGTCGTAGGTATTACACAATACCGTATATGACCATATCTCTGACCATAGATTACATGCCGTCCTTTATCTTCTATGCTCTACTTATTCGATAAATAATTTATTTATTTATTTATTTAATGATTTATTTTTGTAACACAGTATTACAGTCATACAACTAAGACACCGTGAAACTACACAAACAAACAACAACTACTACAAAGTACAATAACATTGCTGATACTATTTTAGTACACATTATTTAAATATACTGGACACCCCTGGATAATATTTTTAATAAAAACAACTTGATTAAATACAACAATATTTCGTTCGATACCTGGGGCTAACGTCAAATATCTTATTCGATATGTAGTTTCAACTAAAAGTTTGCACGGAATCCTCGATGCGCGAGTCCAACTCGCACTTGACCGGATTTATTCGTAGAGGGATATGAATATACGACATTGATTTAATCTTTTAAATTACTTAAATGTCAGAAAAATAGTTCGATCGTACAAAATGTAATAATATAACAAAACAACAAAAATTTGCAATAGATTCCTAGCCTCAGTTAAAGAAAAACAGTTAAAACTCGAAAATATAAATGAATTAATATGTTGATACGTAATTGAGATATAGCTCGTGGCGCCAGTGTTTTCATGTTTTGTTTTAGTTAGTTCTGACTAAGTGAAAAATACAGTGAGCAACGGACCGTAACATTGCAATACCTGTCAGTTCTTTTTAACGGGACGGAAAGAGGGGATTTTTTAATACCACATACACAAGTCTGCAGTCCTTTAAAGCTGAGAAAAAACCAAACCTGTAAATCAAATGATGCATGCAATCAAAAGATATGATCGTTGTTGTCGCATTTCCCCTACATTTGCAACGAGAATCAAAATGTACAGGGTACTTCCCGTTTGCCTAGAATCACGAAATTTAGCAAAAAGCAAGAGCTTGTAGTTCAAGTACAGGATAAAATCTGAAAACCGTATAATTGCCGCGCACCGAGTGTTCCGTGCCACCAGTTGTCAAGAAGTTATCTCAGGAACAACTTGGGGAGCATCCTTTGTGGGGAACCCTCGGTGGGCGAGTCCGATTCGCACTTTGCCGGTTTTTCTTACTAGAAAGTCATTTGGATGACCAATTTTTATGGAAAAGTCAAGACAGTGCTATACTTATGTATAGTCTGTCAGTTGTTTTCAGACATTGATAAGCGTCTCGATTTCAATAAGGACAATAAGCAAATCAGTTATCAAAATCACTTACTCAATTAATACTTTTGTTTACCTCTTCCTTTATTTGCTGCATTCTCTATATGTAAGTATATTATTTATTGATCGTGGGGTATTCAATACAGAGTATTTGTATTGTATTGCATTGTATTCTCTTTTATAATTTTATTGACGCATGTTTAACTTTAATATTTACATATAATAACACCATTAACACCTACGCAAGTAATGGGGGTTTACCCATGTTATGATAAAGGTTACAACTGACATGGAATTAAAAAAAAAACTGGTATTTACGAAACTTGGTGTTGAATATAATCACACGATATGGGTCCATATAATCACACACAAATATTTCCGCAGTTATTTTCACATGAAATCAATAATTTCAGTACCCTCGATAGTTTTCAATCGTTTATATTTCTAAAATAGCGTTCGAAAAGCAGACTTTTGTATACAGAGTCGAGTCAGATAAATAAGTCAAATTTTTGCGTGTAGAGTCAGACCACGATAAATTTGCATCAATTTTGAAACAAGAGACTGCGGAAGTGTTTTTTTTAACGTCAAATTTCTATGAAATTATAACATTAACTTAACACTTACAGTCTGTGCTAGCAATATCTAGAAAAACTTAACTTAGCTCAGACTCCTAATACCTACTTATTTGTAGATTTTATATGTACTATCGTGTGCAGAGTTGCATGAGCAGTTTATGAATGAATTCAACCATAAATTGCCCATGCACTTTTGAACGCGTGTGTACCTACAAAAACAGTTATCATTTAGGTATGTACTAGCTAAATTAATAGGTATTCGAGCGTTACGTTTTTACATTAACTTTTTACTATTCAAGTTTTTCTTAAGCTTCCTTCATGTTTTTCAAATGCAACAGATTTTTCTTGTATAAGTAGTTGATATGGATTTATAAACGTTTTGATTTGTAATTATAATGTCATGGTTAACATTTAACAGTCCATGTCATTACTTACTGAATTGATTTTAATAAAATCACTGTTTTCTGAGAACAAAGACATATTGTTCGATAAGAAAGGAATTATGGGAATCATAAACACTAGCTTATGATTAATTTGTTGACGGATTTACACATTTATCTACTTAATAACACATAAGCGTGGTAAATGTCAGGAAGCTAGTTATTTCTATTTTTCAATTAATTAGGTACTTTGTTTCATATGGGGATATAATGCGACTGTGCACACGTAAGTATATTATAAGCGTATTTCTTTTAGAGTTAGGTTTTAGTTGAATACTTTAAGTAACTCAATTGTATTCTTATTTTTAGCTTTTAATTTGTATTGATTTTAGTTGGCATTGTTTTATCTGAATAAAAATCTTTATACCTATATTAATCCATACTAATATTATGAATGTGAAAGTTACTCAGTTTGTCTGTCTGTTAACTCTTCATGCTTAAACCGCTGAATGGATCAAGATGAAATTTGTTATGGGGATAGTTTGACTCCCGGGAAAGGACTATGGATAGTTTTTGTTCTAATTCTACGCAGGTGAAGTCGCGGACCAAAGCTAGTATTGCATAAAGCCACATTAGAAATAACGGAATAACAACTACCTGAAAAATAATCTATTACCTACCATTTTGTTTCGAAAAGAACACCTCCTTCGAGAGTTTCATTTGCGGCATAGATATATATATATACCTAGAGTCCGACTAAGCTAAGTTACCCTCGATTTTGATATCAGAGACTGTGAAAGCGTTAAGTGAACGTCATAATTTCATAGAAGTTTGACGTTTAAAATAACACTTTCGCAGTCTCTAATATCAAATTGATAGAAACTTATTCTAGAAAAATTTGACATGAATATATACCAACATTATAAGCTCATTAATATGTGTAGTAGTTTACATCCCCTTGTATCAGGCAAATGGGCGTAGGTACAATCATCTGCAACAGTATCTGCCGCTGTGATGGCCGCAAAAATATGTGACACGCTCTTATGGCTTCTTGTTGACTTTTTGTTACCTTCGTAGCAGAATGTACAATTGCAAGTTTACACATATTAATGAACTCAACTTTACCTTGACAACTATAAAGAAAACACTTTAAAAAACGTATAATTGAACACATCATTCAGGTATGACTGCATAACAATCTCATAACTAAGTCACTTTGTAATCATCAAACTAAAAATATAAAAGATAAACTATAACCAAAACATCCCGTAATGTAGCCACAGATAATATAGACCGTGGGCACAGACCATATAGAGTCATCCCGCGGCTAGGGCAATGCAAGATGGCCGACACCATTGAGAGTAGGGTGGCCATGCTGGTAAATCTAATTAGGCGGATTTTTCAAGTAACACAGGGACAGGAGTTGGCATATGTACGTCTCCCCTCTGCCAATGTACAAGCCCAATTGAGCATACGCGCGTCTGTGTTGTGAATACTCCATACTCAAAAGTAGATCGAAAAGTTCAAGATTTGTAAGTGTAGTTGTATCATTTTCTTTATGTTAGTGTCATCATTATAGACTGTTTGTTGTATCATGTATGTAATGTGTGAGAAATGTGTCACAGGCGCAAGTTTTCCCTCGCAAAAAGTGACAGAATAATTTGCATGGGTAGATGTCGTCTTGGCTTCTCCTTTCCAACGTGTTGTAAGCCCGTATCGCTCGAAGGGCGGATTGCAATAAAGTTGTACAATTCATTATTTTAAATTTTGTAAAAGAATTTTACGAAAGCGATTGCTATCTAATGTCCCAGCCAGAGGACAAACTAGACATGGGGCCATAGCCTGACGTCTTGACGCGATTCAGTTTAGGTGGAAGCCAAAAAGGCATCAGAAGTGAGCTAACTTATACAAACCTTTAACTTATGTACACTTTATACATTCTGCCCTATTTTGTGACTATGTGATTTACGTAGGCGTTTTTAACAACATAATAATAATTTATCACAATTGTTATCATAAAATAAAATTTAATGTGATTGTTTAACCGACAATATTCGTTGTTCCATTTTCAGGAACAAAACAGCATTTATCCCGCCAAAAGCTTGGTCACCCTACCCAATTGACAAAAAAGTAAAATTGAACCCGAAAGATAATTATTATTTTACGAACCCGGAGTAAATTATATGTATTCTGGCCTAGACCCTTCACGGGACCAACGTTACTAGACCTTAGCCGCCAGTTTAAACCGATATCGTCGGAGTTCACGATAAACCTGTTTATTTTGAGTTATTAATTTCTTTTCGGCTGTCCATTTTGGGTGTGATAAAGAAAGATATAGGTTATTAGAGTGTGTTAGAGGGAGACGGAAGAGTTTTTTAAGGTGAAGTGTATGGGCGGCGTTCGTTTGGTGATTATTGTTTTTTCTATACATGGTGTTTCTAATTTTTAATGTGTTTTTTTCGATTTCTTAGTGTATTTTGATGCCAGATGGTTTTTTGTATTTTATGTCTTTGTCTACAGGACATATTTATTTTATTTTAGTTTTATGTATTTTGTTGTTATTGAAATTAATTAGTTTTATTTCCCTACGCGTATTTTATATACTTGGATATACTTAATTATAATGCCATTTTAAATGCGTAGCACCCATATTCCCTTGATACAGATTTATTATGATACTTTTTATAACGTATTTACTATAGCCATTAGAAATACGGTTTTAGAAATATAAATCGATCTAGCTACGTTCTGACTGTCCAAACTTTTTTGAATTCTCGTTAAATCTCCGTAGATTTCTATTTCTAAGGCCGTAACACCGCCGGCCGTTGTAAGGCCGTGTTAAAAAAACAGTAGGTAAATATGCGACTTTAATGAGAATTGCCACTAGTCAATTTTCCACCAGGGGCGCTAGTGGAACGTGGGTCTTGCGGAAACACGTCAAACGTCACTTTGACATTCTCTCATATTGACGCATGAGTGGCGCCGCCTGGTGAGCGACAATACGGTAACTACCATTAAGCACCTCGAAAAGCCTAAAGGATAATACATGTAAATAATTATATTTTGACGTTCATAAATTGAAATGGCCGCAGACCCAGACCTACTTTAGGTCTCTTTGAATTGTGAGTACACGACGTAAATATGTAACAGATTAACATATATATATTTATTATATAGCTGTATAAAAAAATGGACAGGGCTTTAGGAGCACCCTGTAGAGAGCAGATGATCGCGTCACGGTAATGTTTTTATTTATCACGCCGCTCTGATTTATCCCAGCCCCGTGGGGTTTGAAACTTGGGTAAGCTATTAGGCTCTATGTATAATATATAGGGTACTCGTAGATAGTCGGTGGTTGGTAGAGCCGCATAGTTAGTTGCTTGTTACTAGAGTCCGTATATAATAAGTTTCCTAGATTTTGATAACGTAGACTGTAAAAGGGCCGTTCTCCTTTTTTACTGACAAAGAAACGCGATTTTCTCGATGTTTCCGATTTTTGATCATGTGTAAAAATAAATGATATTGGTGAGTACTTTGACTGTGTTGACAGCTGGGGACCCACGGAGCAAAGCTTGCCTAGCTGTCAACACAGTGAATCCTCCTTTTTTTAAAGGGTCGGCAACGCGCATGTAACAGCCCTAGAGTTGCAGGCGTCCATAGGCTACGGTGACCGCTTACCATCAGGTGGGCCGTATGCTTGTTTGTCACCGTCGTAGTATATAAAACAACGGTAGAAATTATTAAAAAAGCAACATATGTGTTTAAAGTAGACTTTATAATAGTAGTTTTTTTAAAGTAAAACTTATCTAATTACTTATGTTTTTTTATTAACCAACGTAAGGGTCATTCTGTAGTCACTTATATATTATTTGAACTCAATTAAGACAACGGAAATAATATGGTGTCTTCGAAGAGAGGGAGTAAATACTGTTAATATTAATCTAATTAGAACCCATAACTGAGCAGTACATTAGTTAGATAAACAAAAAAATCGATATTAGCAAATACCTATACCTACTTTATGTTTAAATAAACAACTTCTGGCTTTTTTTAATGCAAGTGGCATTACAAAAAAATGATGAAGTATGCGAATATTTGAGTTTGGCTTTTGTGTTTAGTAATTTATGTAGATTACAATTTCCAAATTAATTTATATTGACCGTAGGATTAGACCTAAAAAAATTGTCCCACGCTGTCACAAACACATCTAACTTTAAACTATCATAAAATTACAATAAACCTCTGCCCTAATATTTATCACTTTTTGTTAGAGTTTTCTTTTCCTTGACTTATCGGCATACGTCTTTGGTCATTTCGAAATCTTATCGAGTTGAGTAATAAAACATTAAAACTATAAAACAAACAAACATGACTTTTTTTAATTGAGTTCCTTTTAGTGTCGATTTTGTGACTTCCATAAAATAATTAGGAAAAATATATATCTTTTATTTTTGTTTCACATAAAGCCTCAGGCACATAGGTTTGTTAATTCATTAGATTGTGTATGTGAAATGCCCCTTTTTTAATGCAAATGGATATTTTTAAATATTAACTTACTGATACTAATTCTTTTAAAAACATTTTTTTAGGAATAGGTATCTACTGCAATTTTTTTTCTCTTTCTATGCTTAAAGCAAAATCGCCTTTATTAGGTACCGCGCGAATAAACAAAAGTAGCATTTCGAAAATGTTCGCACCTAGAACAGATACTTACACTTAGCACTTAACCTTCATTTAACGACAATTTTATACAATATACTTAAAACCTTATCCAAAAAAGAAAACAATCTCAATTTACGTGATGCCAACATTGCGAGCGAAATAATTTTGCTCAATTTATTACGATAACACTGGCTGCAAATAAGTCGGTAAACACTTTATCGCGCAAGCCGTCGTCTTAAATTAAAAAAAAACGACCCCTACAAATTTATATACAGCGGCGGGAGATTTGAATTCGAACGTTCTTTTTTTGAAAACTAAATGGTTTTCGGCGGCGATATAATGTTGTGATTGGGAATGGATGGAGTTGACATAAGTATGATTTTATTTTTGGCCTGTAGTCTGACAAACCAAGTCTAATAGTAGATTTTTAAAACATATTTGCCTCCTATTTTTCACGCTAAAAATTTAAATATATAAATTTAAATGGTCAGTTGAATGTTTTCTTTGTGAAATATGTTCTTTCTGCGACCATATTAATGCAGCGTGAGTTTAATTTGAATTTGTTAGAGGTCCTATTCTATGTCATTAAAGAATTAAGGATCTATGTTTTGACAACGGTTTTTACCCTATCAACTTCACGAGTACCAACATAAATAATTAAACTTTTCAAAACTACTCATAAAAGTTATAAACAGAGGTGTTCTTTTACATTCAGAATTATGTAATCGAAGAATATTTATAATTATAACATATGTATATATTTGAATACAAGAATAAATGCGGGCACTTACCCACACTCTTAATTGGTCACAGATTATGATGCGCGACTTTACATTGATTAATCTCAATGAAGTCTCCACACCTCTCACTGTTCCAAATCGTTTCTGATTTCTAAATCCGGTAGGGCCGCGCGTATCGGCGCGATTTTTCATTGGCCCCTTTTAAAAAAGGAACAGCTTTTTTTAAATTCGTTTTAAAACCCCGGCACCAAAGGCTCCGGCCAGGTACGTTTTATGTATATTTTTAATCACCAAGAAGGTTTAGGTAGTTTTAAGGTTACATAACTTAAGGAGTCACTTAAGAGTTTAGGTAAATTAAAGAGATTAGCTAAGTTTTATGCTGTTTACTGTATATCAGAGATTATATAAATTGTAGTACATTTTTTACACGGTCTTAGTCAACTAGATGTGATTGATAATGTAATTTAAAAAGGTATTGGTATATGAATGTGAACTGATACAAGTACACCTACACCCAGTAATGGTTTATGTATTAAGTTATGATACTTATGTACTTAAAAAACATGCAAAAAAAAAACACGGACGAGAAAAAACAAGAACAAACAGTTGTTAGTTGCGATTATCTAACGGTAATTATATAAGTAATGTATGTACAGGAGTAAATATTTAGGGACTTCAAGCACACTAATGGAGGCAATTTGCAACTTTGCAACCTGAAAACGATGCTAGGTTTCGTGGAGGAGCTAGGGTGGTAAGAGTAGGGCTACCTCGTTATCAAGCAAAAAACTACCTAACTAACATTAAAATGATATAACAAATCAAATACTTCATTTAAAATTAATTAAAACAATCATACAGAAAGGGGACACTCCTAAAATAATTCGCCGAAAACTCTCCCATCTAAAGAGAATTTGGCGTGAAATTCGGCGTAAAAGACATTGAATGGAAAAAATGGCACCTTATTCCGTTTACGGTCAGGTAAGGACATTTTACATTGTTTATGGTTTGAGTTGACATGTTTGGGGTAAACATTAAAAAAAAAGCGTAAGTACTTTCCTTTTGTTATTTTGCCGTTTAAGACGTTTGATTGGTATTGGTTATTTAGGTAGGTATAGTTTTGTTAGACTTAGTGCGAGTGTTTTTTCAGGATAACACTTGCTTGAGTAGTCTAATGAGCTTTAAAAAACATATACATATGTAGTTAACTTTCCAAACTTTTTTTTTACAGGAACAGGATGCATTTTGAGGAGTGTGCGACGGGTGTAGGTATACATGAAAGAATCCACCCATCTCCATTCTGCCACCGTGGAACTAGGCGCGAACACCCTTACGTTGTCTCTTCGCTGACGCTGATTCGTACTAAAGTGCCTCCAGCTTTGTTATGTAAACTGTTTAAAAGTAGACTTCCTGCGAAAATATTCCTAGCCAGAACTCAGATCTTTTTAAATCACATATTTCAGGTAACATGCTTCATCATAGACTGCATCGGCACTTACCATCGGGTAAGATTGCAGTCAAATGCTTACTTTTTTCTCAATAAAAAAAAAATCATTACTAAATGTATTCTCATGCAACATTTTGTTTGTAGGTTAGATAAACCTAAATTCCAAATCATCGAAAGTTTTAGAATTTCAGAATCTATTGTAAAGTTTGGTAAAAGAAGACATTTTATAAAAACACTGGAATTAGGGTTAGAGTGGTTATTTAAAGTTCTACATCTTAAGCTGGGTCCACACTTGGCCATTTTGCGGTATCGTCGCGTAACATCGACACGTATTATGATCGTTAGTGTGGACTGTGGACGCAGAAAGATCGCGCGTACTACATGGGCTAACGAACGCGTTGGCGAAGCGGCACGGTGCGGTGACATTTCAACACGACGCCGTGCAGCTTGCTGCTCCGCGTTGAAATGTCATAGATGTCAAGGAATTAACCTAGTCCGTGTCCTAGGTGAGCGCCGCGTCGCACCGCTTCGCCTTCGCGTAACGATGGCCCACGTAGGACACTTCCATATATATCAAGCATTTGTTTTTTCGCGTCGCACCGCACTGCGTTGCAATCGCTTTAATTCGCCCGCGTAGTCCATTGCGTTACATTTCATGAGTTTGTTTCTCTTGGCTAATTAAGAACAAACCGCTTACAGCTTTAATTATGTCAACTACACAATTATGTATATCGTTGACAGATGGCGCGAGTGTTGCCATTGGATGCGCTTGCGCCGAAACGCTCGCATTTAAAAAGAATGCCGATAAACGGAATTAAGTCGGCGGTTTCAGGGACGCGATTCCAAATTAACCTTTTCGACACCAACGATGGATATATTTGCACCACAGCTACAAGGACAACGACTGATTAATCCGTCACAGTGAGCAGAGAAACGTATACCTCACCACATGCATAAAGTTCAACTTCAGTTTTGACACTGACAGTCTGAGTGACAGCTTTTGTGTTTTATACGGTGATAAAGATAAATGACTAGGTGTATTTTACAAAAAACCTATATGTGTGCCTTTTTTTCGGAGTGGCAATACAAGCGCAAGAAAAAGACAGCATGACTCTGTTTGACTATGCACGAATAAGAACAGATTCTTGTTAGACTATAATATGTAGGTTTAAAATCGTATACCGTAATCGTAAACGTATTGACCCCGCTTTTAAACTAACATAGTTGTGTACTTTATAGCAACAGTTTAAAATGTCGTATTTACTGTGTTACCTACGTTTGTTTTTGTGAGTTTGTCCGTGAAACTGGCACGGTAACAGTGCCGAAATAACGGGAGTCCGCAACAAACAAACACGCATGTATAGTAAATGCCCTTGTTTAAATTGTTGTTTTATAATATTGTAATCCTATTGTCAACCCTGGGGTCACACCTTTTCTCTAATATATGACATGTATTTTAGTGTAAAGTTCATTAATGATACCATAATAAGACATGGTGCCATTTAAACCTTTTGTAATATAATATTCACTTTTTACTCTACAAACACCAAATGTTTGAATATTTTTAAAAATAAACTATTAAGTTTAAAAACAATTGGAAATAGAGTATACACCTATAAGCTCGATTAGACTTCTGATAAATTCAAAACTGACAAAACAATTTGTTAAAAATAAAGTTTGGCAAACACTACCAAAATAAATAGGATTTAGCGTTTCTAACTCAATTTCACGGCTAATTTATGATTTTGGCTGTCGTGTCACGAACTCCGTTTAAAACAAGCCGAATCGGCTCCTAAGCGCTCGACGTGTGTGGCCCGTTTTAGAGTTCCGAATTTGAATTTCTTTGGCATTCGAAATTTAAATAAAGATTCGAATGTTTTGTTCGGTGTTAGTTTTTAACGGTCAATTAGCTTTGTGTAGTTTTATGTTTATTTGTAAACATAATATCATCATTAGGTATATTAATTGGTTTGTGTTATGTAGGGAAATAATCAAATTAGATGTCTTAGACTTCGGTTTGTCTATACACTATATGTTCTTGTTTTTAGTAAAAGGTAACGCTTATTGATAGGTTTATTTATAATTGAATTTGGCATAACTCCTTATAAAAACCGCACCAATAACGTGATGTTTTTTTTTCTACTATTTTTGATATTCCGCCTTGGTGATATTTGGTGAGGTTCGAGGCTAACCCCCTCTGCTTCACCTAACATCACGTTTATTTTTTCCCCGACCTACTTTTAAAATTAATATTAAATTAGAATTCGTAAATAGATTTAGATTTAGATTTATTTATTACACAATATACGATTACAGTACAAATTAAATGCATGTCAATTTATAAGAATCTATATTGTGATTGTCAAAAATATAATAAAACAACATGATAATTTACACAAATGAAATGTGTTCACCAAAGAGGATCGTCAAGCAGAATACAAAATGAAATAGGTCAACAGCAATCACAAAAAACCAACAACAATGTCCAAAATGCAGTAATCTATATATATAAAAGAGGTTGTCCTCATCTACGATCAACGCACAGCCGAAACGGCTAGGACTAGAAACTTGAAATTTTTACCAAAGCTTCCTTTTAGTACGTAGGCGAGAGATAAGGACGGATTTTTGGAAATTCTACCCCTAAGGGGGTGAAAAGGGGGTTGAAAGTTTGTATAGAAATGGAAATTTTTTTTGAGCTAGAGACTTGAAACTTTGTGTAAAGACTTTTAATTACAATTGAAGAAAACTGTTTTCGTGGTTTTTGGAAATTCCATCTCTAAAGGGGTAAAAAGGGGGTTGAGAGTTTGTATAGGAATAGAATTTTGTTTTGAGCTAGAGACTTGAAACTTTGTTTTAAAACTCTGTATTACAATTGAAGAAAAAAGTTTTCAAGGTTTTTGGAAATTCCACCTCTAAAGGGGTAAAAAGGGGGTTGAAAGTTTTTATAGGAATGTAATTTTGTTTTGAGCTACAGACTTGAAACTTTGTGTTAAGACTCCTTATTATAATTAAAGAAAAGTGTTTTAATGTTTTTTGGAAATTCAACCCCAATAGGGCGGTAATAAAAAAGGGGTAGAAAGTTTGTATGAGAATGGGATTTATTTTTGAGCTAGAGACTTGAAACTTTGTGTAAAGACTCTTTATTACAATTAAAGAAAAATAATTTTATGGTTTTTGGAAATTCCACCTCTAAAGAGGTAAAAAGGGGGTTGAAAGTTTGTATAGGAATAGAATTTTGTTTTGAGCTAGAGACTTGAAACTTTGTTTTAAAACTCTGTTTTACAATTGAAGAAAAGTGTTTTCATGGTTTTTGAAAATTTCACCTATAAAGGGGTAAAAAAGGGGTTGAAAGTTTTTATAGGAATGGAATTTTGTTTTGAGCTAGAGACTTGAAACTTTGTGTTAAGACTTTTAATTACAAATGAAGAAAATCGTTTTCATGATTTTTGGAAATTCTACCTCTAAAGGGGTACAAAGGGGGTTGAAAGTTTGTATATGAATAGAATTTTGTTTTGAGCTAGATACTTGAAACTTTGTGTAAAGACTCCTTATTAGAATTAAAGAAAAGTGTTTTCATAGTTTTAGAAAATTCAACCCCTTTGGGGGTAAAAAAGGGGTAGAAAGTTTGTATGAGAATGGAATTTATTTTGAGCTAGAGACTTGAAACTTTGTGTAAAGACTCTTTATTACAATTAAAGAAAAATGATTTAAAGGTTTTTGGAAATTCTACTCCTAAAGGGGTAAAAACTAAAAAGGGGGTTGAAAGTTTGTTTGAGAATGGTTTTTTTTTAGCTAAAGTCTTGAAACTTTGTGTAAAGACTCTTTGTTACAATTTAAGAAACGAAGAAACGTGTTTTCATGGTTTTTGGAAATTAAGGGGGTGAAAAGGGGGTAAAACCTTTGCATAAAAATGGAGATTATTTTTGAGCTTGAATGTTTTTGTAAAAACTTTTTATTTAAATCAAAGAAAAGTGTATAATTTAAACTTTCGTGAGTCATACTGATATTAAATTGCAACGGTTAACACTCACGTATTTTTATCACAATAGGCGTGACATGATTCGTCTGCGTCGGGCAGACATCGTCGGACAGACAGAGTGTTGTTATCACCTTCGCTGCCCGAGCCCGGCGTAGGTAACGGTTCGCGCGGGAGGAAGCGGAAGCGGGGTGATTCGCGCAATTCGGCGCCGTCGTTGCGGGAATTGTCGGATCGTCTGACGATCCCGTCAGACGATCCGACAATTCCCGATCAACGACAAGCACACCGAACTAACCGTGTCCACCAAATCGTCACCACACAAATTCACGTTCCCTCTAAGAAGCACTGGTTTCCAAGCCGGTGGCAGAGTCCAACCTCCGTCGCGGTTGAAATTAGGGCGACGTCCGATTTCAATGGCCTCACGGATCTTGCGTGGCACGTAACATTTTTCCCGTGCCAACAACTTCACTTTATCGAACCGAATGAAATGCGTCGCGTCCGTACCGAAAGTATGTTCCGCTACTGCCGAATGCCTTACGTCCTGACGCCTACTGTGATAAAAATACGTGAGTGTTAACCGTTGCACTTTAAAGAAAAGTGTTTTCATAGTTTTGGAAAATTCAACTTCTAAAGAGTTAGAAAGGGGGTTGAAAGTTTGTTTGAAAATGGTGTTTTTTTTTGAGCTAGAGACTTGAAACTTTGTGCAAAGACTGTTCATTATTAAAATATAAAAAAGTTGTTTGCTAAGGGGTTAAACGTTTGTATGGAAAAGGAGATTCTTTTTGAGCTAGAGGCTTGAAACTTTGTGAAAAGACTCTTTATTAGAACAAAAGAAAAGTGTTTTCATAGTTTTGGAAAATTGTACTCCTAAGGGGGTAAAAACGGGGTTGAAAATTGATGAAGCGGGGAAATAAAGATTTTTTTGAGCTAGAGATTTGAAACTTTATGCATCGATTCCTTATTAAAATAAAAGAAAACTGGTTTCATGGTTTTTTTGGAAATTCCACCCATAAAGAGGTGAAAAGAGTGTTGAAAGTTTCTATGGCGGAAAGTTTTCTTTTGTATCCATAGACTTCAACTCAATTTTGTTATTCAAGTAAGTAGATCATTTATGCTATTTAACCGGATGGTTGTCTGTAAGAGACAAATGTTGCCTTTTAGCGATAATACCGCCTGTTGCCAACATCTACCTAATATAAACTTAAACGTAAACGCAATAGAAAATATTTGTATTATATATGTGTAGGTTATATCAAGTAACATTTTAAAAAGATAAAACAAGGTATGAAAATCTGTAGGAAGAACCCTATTATACGCGGACGAAGTCGCGGGCGGAAAGCTAGTTAATTATAAAGTTATGTCAAAAAAATGTAAAAAGTTTCTCAATCGACGCTTGAATATTGTGTCTGATGTTTCTGTCCTTAATATTATTTAATAAGTAATTTCTACTACTATATCGATTCACGAATTGCAAAATTTCTCAATATAGATTTGCTATTTGAAGTGTGAAGTGATGATTTAGGTTTTACCTGAATTCTTTCTTATTTTGTGCAATGTAGAAAATACACGTGATTCGCCTTGGACCTCACCCAACCAACGTGATATTTCGTGAAATTTTCA
The DNA here is from genome assembly GCA_949128165.1 of Lathronympha strigana. Classification (NCBI taxonomy): domain Eukaryota; kingdom Metazoa; phylum Arthropoda; class Insecta; order Lepidoptera; family Tortricidae; genus Lathronympha; species Lathronympha strigana. The sequence goes on along the minus strand of OX421926.1, from coordinate 4,737,940 downwards.
TGTTCACCCTGAAAATTATGAAATTAAATTGATCGCAAATGCTTTGCAAGTAAAAATTTGATAGTGTTAATGCAACAGATTATTAAAAAAACTTTCTAAGGCCATTAGACTAGGAATGAAAAAAATCGTCGAGTATTTTGCAGAGAATCTTGCTGAAATAATTTTATTGTTCATTCAGATACATAAACAACGTACCTACTTTATATAAGAAACATTAAGTAAGCAGTTATTAAGTAAGATATCTTGACCTATGATTTTTGTCAACGCTATTATTTGCTATACCTATTCCAAATTTCAGTTTTCTACGTCAAGTGGTCTCTGAGAGAACATGTTTAACCGATTTACAGCACCTGATCCCATAATTTAAGTGCACCGTTAACAAAGTTTTGTACGAAGCACTAAAAATCGTACAAAATTTGGTGGTTGAACAGTGAAACTCTCATATATCACGTAAGTTCTGAAATCATATTAAACGAAAACTATCAAATCGATTTATAAGGTTTAACCACGCAATTTTTACAGATATTTTTATGAATAAAATTTTTAGCCCCTTCAATTTAAACGAGATTTTATACATGCATGATTAAAACATGATTAATTGTACAAAATTGTGAACAATCCAAACACGTGACTAAGCATTTGTTACTAATAACTGTCATTATTTACTTTTGATTAATCAGAATTAACCCGCCATTTTTAATCTGTCACGCTGACATTTATGTTCCCGCCACTGCAACCATAGATAAAGGATTTACTTTTTTATTGCAAGGGTTGCGATCTGATTTTAGTCTTAATTCATTCATTCGAATTCTCGTCACAACGGAAGCTCGTGGTTTTTTCGTATAATCGGCCTATAATGCTAGTTTACTACATCCGGTTCGGTTTAAATGGTTCGGAGGGCTATGTTGGTAGTAAAGTATGACTATTATGTTACAATTTTGTTTTGTTGAATTTAAATTGTTTTTATTAGGTTCTGTGAGTCGGCATTGGAATAAACGATTAGATGAATAGATAGATAGTGATTTTATTATCCGTATTTTTGCATTTATTGTTCGTGTTTTTGAATATGTTTAATGAAATAATCATTTAAAATTGTTTACATTGGTAATGTATTTTTAAGTGGTTGTTCAATGTGACTGTTTTGGACTTTGTATCTTTGAATGTTATTTAAATATCTATGTATTTAAAAACGTCTTTGTTACCTATTTACCTAAAGATATAGGTAATTAATATAGGTAAAAAAGATATATATTATTGTTATAGAAGTTCATAAGAACAGATACCTACTCTAAAATAAACTCAAATAAGTTAGGTGCATTGCTTATTTTTACACAATATTTTAATTGAATTCCACTGAGGCCTAGTTAACTCTCTGGGTTCGAAGGTCAGATGGCAGTCGCTTTCCTTAAACTAGCGCTTACGCCGAATTTTGGGATTAATTTGTCAAGCTCCCTGAGCCGTGGCATAAGCCAGGAAAAAGCTAGAAAGAAGAAGATTTTTTACGGAATCCCGATCAATGGTACGTGATAAAGCTCAAAAATTCAGTTCCATTGTCATCAGACTTCTGATAAAGAAATCTAATCTCAATTTTGAAATTCGAACTGACTTATTACCTAAATTACCTGATGACAAACCTATTTACCGTTAAAATCATCGTATCTTCAATATGTGTTGTATGATTCTAAACTTACCCAACTGTAAATTTAAATTTGTCAAAGACACTTCGATATCACAGTTTTGAAAAGCTATAAACCCTTGTCGTATCAATGTCGCTTACGACTGTTTAGTTTAGTGCCTAAGCGCTTTGACATGCGTAAAAATGGCTGTAATTAAATTTTGAAGAAAAAAGGCAATTTTAAAGTTGTTCCTTTTTAAATTTGGAAACAATGGGCCATTAGAGGCGTTAGATAAGTATCTAGAGGACACAATTCCTTTTTTGAATTTCGGTGTTCGAATAGTTGGTGTATTTGGCGCCGAAATAATGACTTTTTGTTGATTTTGTTTAGAATTCATAAGCAAGTTATTGAAATACCTCTATTGTAGTTATCGTCTTCGCAGTTTTACGAGAGAAAGATATGTCATAACCATAACTGTGGCTACGTTTGTGTTATGAACGTTATGATTATAGCTACTAGTATAAAATACCTGGTACAATTGTAAGTGACAAGGGTTCTTGAGAGTGGAGCCAATACAGAGACAAACATTCTATTTTTTAAGGCTAAGTGGTATCATCTCGAAAAATAAAAATACCTAGCTAGTTGTATTCTTCGACAACTACTGACAAAATTGGTTAGCGGTATTGTGTACAAATGACATGAAAAAACAGATGATTAGCCCAAGTCACCCTCTTATCTCTTTGTTTTCCTTTCAAGGGACTTAATTGTATCCATCCCACCATAGCTCGTGACGATTTTTGCGTAAATTTCGCGCCTAAATCAAAACAGACCCAAGTAAAAATAAAAACAATAAATTCTAAACCCTATTAAGATACAATAAAATTCAAATTAGCTCGAAACTGTTTTGAAATTGATTCTTTCCTTTCTGCAAACGTAGAATGGAACGTAGCCAATTATTGCACACATATGGTAAGCCATTATGAATATTCCAAATTTCGAATTTCGAATTCTTGCAATTAAATATGCGATAGCTATATTCACGGTCTTTTTTAACTTAATTGTAGGGTTTAGTATTGGTATGTGACGTATGCAGTAATGAAGGACGAGTAATTTCATTTTCATGGCAGGGTGGCATGGCAGCTGAGAAAGAAATCAGAATGGCCAATTTCAAATGAAATTGTTAAAATAATTACAGCTTGGAAAAATTGAGTAGAAGCACAGCGTAAGGATGTATTCTATCTATACAGTGGGTTAACTCCGCCGATTTCAGGATCATCGATGCGCGCGCGGGGTAGGAGGCGGGGAGGAAATGCCGCCTCATTTCTATCTTTCGCATAGTTTTTGATAACCCTGAGCCTCAGCACGACCACCGAGCCGAGCCGTTGCTGGCCGTGTATGAAGTTACCTCACTGTATGGAATACATCCCTACGCTGTGGTAGAAGTTAAAAAGTGGCAACATCGTAGTGTTGTCGTCCCTTTCAAATCAATATATGTAAGAAAGCGGGACGACACTACGATGTTGCCACTTTTCAATATTTACTCTATTTTGCCAAGCTGTACCAGTAAGTGAGTAGGGTACTATAAATTAGGGCTATCCTGGAAGATGAATTCGGTGTATTTTTGAATTGGCTTTTTATAGATCGTAGTTGAAAGAAAGTGTCAAACCTGTTAGTGGTGTGTAAATAAAAATAAAGTGCTAAAAGTACTAAAGAATAAAAAAACCGGCCAAATGCGTGTCCATTTGCGAGTTCTGTACCATTATCTATAAAAACGGCAAAATAATGTATCTGTTTTTTAGTATTTGTTGTTACGCTATAACTAGCGGCAACAGAAGTACATCAGATATGAAATGGTTCATGAGACGTGACAGACAGTCGGACGGATGGATGATGGACGGACGGACGTACGGACGGACAGACGAACGGACGGACAGCGGAATCTTAGTAATAGGGTCCCATTTTTACCCGCTCTAATCAAAGCTCGCATAACTCGCATTACATTTCCTACCTTTGGCTACGAGATTAAACTTGTAAATAGGAAACTTATCTTCAGAAATATAACTATTACCTATTCTGATATTGTGCGGGTCACTTCAAATAAGCAACATTTCAAATACAAAGCAAAACAAAATCATAATAGCATCTAAAACCTTTGTATATATAGCCCCTGCTGACCAGTGTCACCTGTGCCATAAAACTCCGGAAATAAATACAAATTGCACCAAACTGACATGAATAACAACAAACATACACCGCCCTACGCGGTACTGCCAAAGCACTGCCTCCTGCTGCTCTGAAAAAGTTGCGGTGCAAAAACGTTGTCTATGGACGTGAAGAAATTGGCTTTAAGAAAAACGTCCGCCATTGAATCAGTACATTTCGAAAAGTGAAAGATTGCTGACAATAAACAAGACTGTTTTTATTTCGCTATGCGCTAATACTTATATTATAAATAAAATACTAAATACCTATATACCTACTACGTAACTAGAAGGAGGAAGGGAGTAAAAAAAATACTGCTCGTAGTCTCAAAAAAACGGTGGATCATAGATAGATACCTACCTATCTTTATTTTGAATTTTTAAATGACCTTCGAGTCGGTCAAATTTAACTTAACATATAACCAACCGAAGCATAAGATTGCTTGATAAGAATATGCAACCTCAAGGAAAACCGCCAAAAAACCATAGGCAAAACCTTTTTATTCGCAGGTAACGGCCACACAGCCGCGCGGCGTGTCAAAGCGGCGTTCCATTTTCAAAATATTTTGACGTTAATAGCCACTTTTGTGGACCAGTGACATATTGATTTTTTTTCTCGATGCCGCCAAAAGCGAAGGTATCAATGCAAAGTGACTTGCGCGTTGATGTGTAGTTGGCATTATGTTTTTTTTTAATTGTTCCGTTGTGGGCGGCTAAGTTTTGTTTAATAAGATTTGTCAATGTAATAGATACTTGCGAGTATGGGTGGTATGTTTGGTGTATTTTTTGTTGCTAGGTACCTTTTGGTAGAAAAAGTGATCTTCAAAATTGGGGATTGCTGTAGCTTATGAGATTACTTTAAGTGGGTTAGTTGAGTTTATACAGAGTCAAAAATAGTCAAAAGTTTTAGAAATATATATTTTTTCAATATTTTGGTAGACTTTTGCCAAAGCTTCAAAGGTTCAAAGATTTTCTACAAAAATAGCGGATTGCTATCTTAACCTACATATGCAGGTTAAGAGATCAATGTATGTGATAGTTGGTTAAATGGTTTTATGGAGTAAAATTGATTATGAATCCATAACCACAACTAACTTCTTTCTGAGAACCACCTTTTTAGACTGAATAGTAATAGACAACATTCTCAAAAGCTTTGTTACTCTCTATAAATCATTTAAAACCACAGACAAAAAAACAAAGACAATAAATACGGACACGCTTAAAATTCAAAACCGGTAGCAAATCGCACCCCAAAAGTGAAGTACTCTTATCTTTACAAACAATTGTTTATTGTTTATACAACAAACAGACTAAACCAACTCGTAGCACGCGCTCAAACAAATCAAAAACCATTCAAAAAAGGCCTACTACATCTCGCTATTCAATTGTTTTATAGACCTTTTTAAAATGGATGGTTGCTACCTATTTTAAAAGACCTGCGTAAAGCATAGGCCGCCATATTGAAAAAGTATCTTTTTAAATTTGTTGTTGGGCTCAGTGTAGCGTGAGGTTACAAAAGAAGCGAAAAGGAAGGCGTGTTTAAATAAGACAAGGACACAATAGGATTCTTTGTAGCCGTCATTACTCTGGTCAGTTTGCGGTTGACAGCTGATGTCCGTTTGTCCTTTGTAATTAGACTTTTAGGTTATTTTCGCCAAAAGCGCGGGAAAGCTGGTTCTTCTTTTTCGGGCTTTTTCTTTTGTTACCGGCCAGTGTCTTGTATTGTATAAAATTTGTTGGACACGTGTTTTTGAATAAACAGGCCAGGTGTTGTGTGGTAAATGATGATTTTAAGGCGTTTGTAGTGATTGTACAAAAGGAAGAAGTGTAAACATAATGGGGGAACATGTGTAGCATTTGTGGCACGGGGCCATCTTTGATTGATGTGGTTCTGTTAGCCGACTGTTATTAGGTAAACACTTTTGTTAGACAGTAAAAATCTTTCAAAACCGCATATATTCTCTAGCAAGGCTGTTTAGTTAGTTTAGTTGCAGTAGCTTATAATTATCAATCTCTCGCTCATAGTTTTCATTGCTAAATGAAGAATAATACACGCAACGGACATGTCTTCTGCTTCTTCCTAGCGTTTTTCTCGGTTTATGCCTCGGCTCAAGGAGCCTGGGGTCCGCTTTGGCAACTAATCCCAAAAGCGACTGCCATCTGACCTTCCAACTTAGAAGGTAAACTAGGCTTTATTGGGATTAGTCCAGTTTCCTTACGATAAGAGATGTAGGTGTCATATTATTAATTCTTGCCCATGTTTTGTCTCTTTTGTTGATTTTAGCGGTAGGCGTGAATAGCACGCTCCCTAAAACAATCAGTATTACTAGTTTATGAGGGTAAATATAATAAGCAAAATAAATAATCAATTCGCTCCCTCATGGGCCACCATCTTTACCGCTGATGGTTTATTAATATATATACACGTTTGTACTTTATTACAAGGGATTAAGACCAAGAAATATACACATATTAATGATCGTCCCTCATGGGCCACCATTCCTATAACCGTTGGTCTATTAAAGTGATGTTGCGTGAGAGCACAATGGAGGTTGTTTAATGGGATTCAGAGATTACAGGATGTTTTGAGGGGTGATAAATAAGAGTGTCAATTGTTTTACTAGTTGAGTAACTTGGGATATTCTTAGGGGTTGTAAAGGAACTCCCTCTCAAATCTCAATCCCTGTGTCAATAATTTCAGTGTCAGTAGAAATGATTATTGCTATACTTAAAATATAATTTCAACTTAAAAAAATCGTAGCGTTTTCCCGGCTTTAGCCACGACTCAGGGAACCTGGGGTTCGCTTTGGCAACTAATCCCAATATTTGACGTAGGCGCTAGTTTAATGAAAGCGACTGCCTTCTGTCCCACCAACCCAGAGGGTGAACTAGGCTTCATTGGGATTAGTCCGGTTTCCTCACGATGTTTTCTTCACCGAAGAACGAATAGCGATTGGTAAATATCAAATGATATTTCGTACATAAGTTCGCTAAAACTCACTCAGCTGGATTTTGAACCCGCGATCTTTAGATTGAAAGTCGCACGATTTAACCACTTGCTAGAAAGCGTCACGTGATCACAAGACTATGAGCTATCATATGACTTTTTCTATAGAAATTGACACATCGGTCCCGCTCCGTCTCGTCCCGTCCCGTCCTGTCCCGTCCCGTCCCGGTTTAACGCGAGTCATCTTTAATGACTGAAATAAAAACAAAATAACGTGTTCAAAAGATAATTAGGCTGCTAATTAAACGGTAAAATACCTTCACGTACATTATATACCTACTACATGAAGTAACATATACCAACCATGACTTAAAATTACAAAAAAAAAACAGAACTTGCCATGGAATCTTGTCGAGCAACATATAAAAAGGAAGACAATAGTTCGAATACCCAATGGGCATATGCCCATTGGGTATTCGGTACATTCTTTTGTTTTTGGCGAAGTTCGCGGTGTGTAAATTCAACTTTACTTATGTATGATTTAGTTGTTTTCTATATATATAGTTAAAGAAATAAGAAAGTTAATTATATTTACCGCTATTACATAAGTAAAACAATATTAAAAAGAACTCGCATGTGATTTAATATTTTTAATTCACATTTACATAGTTTAACAACGATCATAAAATGAAATCACAGAAAAAGAAGATTATACAAATTTTTTACGCTTTCAATTACCTATTTTATTTTTAAATTGGTGGAATAATTGAAGCTTCACATAATACTATTAACGTTATCATTCATAATTTTGAACATTATATTGTCTTAAATATGTTTAACATGTATATATATACCTACTTACACTGTGACAGAAAAAGTAAAGTTTTATAGATGGCGCCACTGAGCTGCAGGCAACAGGCATTCAACATTGTATACTGACTATACTGTGCATCTCATTCTGCCGCATAAGTGCGAGCAGTATGTTTACTGGTTGACAGATGATTCTTTACGACAACAATTATATATTTGAAAAGAGAACTGGTGTTGCCAGTGTGGTTTGCGTTTAGTTTCACTTTATTTTTCCGTCGCACTTATACTGTGAACACGCTTACTATAGGTACTTATTAGCGCCTTTGGCGGCCAATTAATTCCCTAGCGCTGATTCTTTAGATATGTCACAAACTTTGCGATGTCATGAAATATCTGCCCGCTAGTGTTATACCGATCGATATGTTGCAAACGTTGGCAGCTATGTCACGATCGGCATTACCACAAGTCAAATCGGGCCCCAGCATGTAATTGATAGACACCACGGGTGGTGTTACAATTATAATTAAAATTCGATATTGTTGTAAATTGGCTTACAAGCTTAAAAACCGGTCAAGTAGGTACGTGGTCAACATACGTAATGTATGAAGGGTTCAAATATACTTAGGATACGTAGGTATCTACATATATGTGTACAAAACAAGAAACATAATATACATTGAACATCGGAAAGTAAAGAAAGGAGTTGGGGCGGAAAGGTTCTCGAGTGGCGACCGTACCACCGTGGCGGTCGCAGGAGTCCGCTGGATGCGGGTGGTGCAGGACCGGTCATGGTGGAAATCTTTGGGTGAGGCCTATATCCAGCAGTGGACGTCTTTCGGCTGAAATGATGATGATGATGATGATGATGATGATGATGATGATGATGATCGTAAAGTAATAACATGTACACTGTACAGGTAGGCGCACACCTACATACAGTAGCGGCAAATAATCATATTATTTCAGTATTTCAGTACAGACTTACTATTTAAAAAGAAATATTTACCATGTACTATAATTGTTTTTGTGCGTTCCACCGTGAACATGGCGCTTGCAACTTATACATGGTAAATATCTCGTTTTAAATAGTAAATGATGACTTACACTAGAACGGGACGGGACGGGGCGGGACGGGAAAATCTGTCAATTTCCATAGAAAGCGTCACGTGATTCTTTCTATAGAAATTGACAGATTTTCCCGTCCCGCCCCGTCCCGTCCCTTGCTAGAGTGAGTTATCCTTATGACTTTAAAGTTTAAGGTGACTTTTTGTATGGCCCATGTTCCTGTTTCCTCTTAACTGCTAAAAGAGGCACTAAAACGTAAGCAGTGTGCTTACTATGAGTTATACGTAACCGCATTCGATAGCGCCTGCGGCATTCGAAAGTATATCCGTCTCGCTGCTACTACTCTGGCAGATTAATGTGCTATGCCTACCCCTTTAGGAAATACAGGCGTGAATTTAAGTATCGGGGTCCGTATTGACAGCCTAATCCCCAAAATTTGGCATAGGCGTTAGTTTTATGAAGGTACCATCTGTTCTGATTGTGCCATTTCTGCTAATTAGTAATCACGAATTGAACCAATCGATTTTCCGTTGATTATATCGAATTGAAATCGATTATCTCTGCTGAAGCCTGTTTTTACACATTTCCAATCCAGTGTAATTGTTCACGATATGAAACGCTCTTGTATATTTATTTTGGTAAGTTTTATTTAATAGTTATCTACTATCAAATACCGGCCATATACGTTTGGGCAATCCGTGAGATCTCCATAGTCTGTCCACCGGGCGTCCGCCAGACAAAGGACCATGTGCAAATTGGACCAAAACCCAACAGAGCTGAGAGTTATCTCATTTGATACAAATTTTTTTTAGTTATTTGGACTGGACTCGCTGGTTCGTTTGCATTCCCCCCTAACAAAACAAAAGACTGTGTAGATCCGCCATCATCGCCGAGCGGTTGTGAATATTTTTACTTACATAATACTCGCGTTTCAATCAATACGAATATCTCAGATCTGCAATAGAATTCAACTTGTTGCCCATATAACGAAATGAAGCAAACAATAAAACGTGTTTATAATTTGCCCATGGTCCTTCCCCATACATTTATCGGCCGATCCGGCAGATATGCCCGAACGTAAGTATTATGGCCAGCTTATCACATAAGTTGTCCAGGAGGGCTAGTATGGCCATTTTATCGGCTATCAGGCCATGAGTCACTTACGCACTTTCTTGTTAGAACGTGATATATCTAAAACTTAATTATTACTTAATGTAGTTAATGTTAATCTCTAAGGCTGGATTTGACCAAACTTTTTAACCAAATGCAACGCTTACTCTTGGATACTAATGTCAAAATCCCATAGTAATTTGACGTTTGAGTGACGTTACTATCTGAGTGCTAAATATTCTGTGTAGACCCCCTTCGGGTAAAGGCCTCCACCAAGGCTTCATTTGACTCTATCTTGAGCGCCACTTCCACAATTTCGTCAGCCCATCTGGCGCATGGCTTGCCTTTCCTTCTAGGGCCTTTTGGGCCAGGGGTAGTACCACGAAAATCGAACGTTTGCGGATTTGTATGTCTATCTCTGTCACACTTGCATATTAGAGTTTGACAAATACTGGGTTAAGGTGGCTCTTAAGTTCAATAAGGCTGCGTTTTACCAAATTTTTATTCCGAGAATAACGCTTACTCTCAGATAGTAACGTCAAATTACTATGGGATTTTGACATTAGTATCCAAGAGTAAGCGTTACTCTTGGTTAAAACGTTTGGTCAAATCCAGCCTAAGTAGAATAATGTAATCATTATATATCCTCAATAAGCCAGTGATTTCAGGCTTTCTTGCTAACATTAAGTTTTCATCATGGAGCAAGCATAATACCAGGAAAGATGATGACTTTTCAACAGTGGTATGAAAGTAAGTACCATCTTATCGAATCAGAGAGCTATGCGAGTCCTCCCAGGGCCTATACCACGAAAATCGAACGATTGCGGATTTGTATCTCCATCTTTGTCACACTTGCATATTGGAGTGACAAAGAGGTTTTCCCGTCAATGCCAATTTTCGATGTTCGTGGTAGGCCTACAGGAGACCTATTCGAACGTGTTTAAGTGACTTATCGATGGAAACTTTCGCGAAAATGATCAATATGACATGCTAATGACGTTATAAAATCCAGTTATTCAACTGACAGCTCGTATGGAAATTTTGATTATTTGGGAAATCATTAATAATAGCTGATTTTTTAAATTGTAACGGATAGTTACAATAAGCGATATGATAAGTCTAGTATCATGTAAGCACCAAAATCAAACAAAATATCATTTCATGCAAATCGCCACAAATATTTTTCTTCTAAGATTTCTCTGTACCTATTTATGTTTTCTTAGTTGTTTAAAATGGGTCAGGACCATTTTTTACTTATTACCATTTGTTTCTAGCGAAATAACACATCTCCTACTCGTATAACCCACGCCGTACATTTAAGTTTTCTTCGGTTTAGCTTTTAACACATAGAAAAAAATATGTCGTCATGTTCACAAACAAAAAAAAAACTTGCTACCGTAAATTTCAAAAATCGACTTAGTTAAGTTTTATTTTTTTACTTCTTACCTACTTCCGGAAGGTAAGTTTGTAGGATTTTTGCATACATTATTATGTATAAATATCCCATTCGAACGTAATTTGAGAAAATCAGGCTATTATAATTTAATGTCTGTCAAAACCGTATATTTCCTGGGTTACGTAAGGATTATTGAAGTGGACATGTCGAATGTCAGTTTAGCGTTCGAATTTCGAATAGGTCTCCACTCTTCAGAGCCCCTACCACGAACCGCGAACGAAAGTATACCTCCCTTTCGCACTTGTTATTTCTCACTCAAGTGGGACAGAGAGGTGAAACTTCGTTCGTGGTTCGTGGTAGGCCTTCAGATCGTCATGAAATTGGTAGGTATTTGAAGAGATAAATAGAATTTCACTAATTCGTTCAAATATTTTTGTGTCGTTTTGCGTGATTTAATTTAATTTCATGACCCTAAAGTGTTTAATTTCAATGAGCAACAATCGCGGTAACAGAAGACAATGTTAATTTAATATTTTAACTTATGACTCATTCCAGGGGTGGTAAAAAACTGTACACCTGGATTTTGGTATCGATCACAAAAGCCACAAGTCATGTGCTTTTGCTTAAGACCTGGCGCTGTGAGTTGTAGGGATGAAATCGCACGTGATGATGATGATGATGATGATGATGATGATGGTAAGAGTGTAATTAGCTTATAAAATAATCGGCCAAGTGCGAGTCGAACTCGTGCACGTTGGTTGTGACCCCATAACTATATATTTAAGCTAGCTAATATTTTTTTAACCCTTTGACCGCTTTCATATTTGATTGAATGAAGTGATCAGTCAGACGCCAAGCACGTTACGATAACCAAAAATGACTAATCTCGTAGTGCTGTGCAAAATGATTCTAAATAGATTTTATTCATGATCGAAGTATACCTTAACTGAGACAACTTTAGGCGTTGTGGCGTCGTGGGTACGACAGCACACGACTCCTTTAGGCGTTCTTGGCGGTCAAAGGGTTAAACGAGTATACAGCGTGCTTTTTTCAATTGTTTTAACTTTAAGGGCGCATTCTTTTGCTTCAATTAACTTCTCAAAGACACTGGTAATCTACTTAGCTCCAATTAGAAGGTATTCACTAATTTTATTTTACCCTATTGCAAGTATGAAATTGATACGTCATAGTTGTCACTTACTTAGTAAAGTTAATTCTAATGCCCGTTTTACATTAGCGCTTCATGCAACATGTAATTATTGTGTAGGAAAAATGAAAAAAAAAATACGAATTTAATAATATGACTATACGTATTTCCATATTCTATTTCTTTAATTATATCAAGCTACATACCGAAGTCAAGAAAAACACGGTGACTAACGTAAATATTCTGTGAATTATGCGTCTACCTGTAATGCTGTCATCAATATCGAGCAAAAACGAGGGAAAAAAAACGTTGGTTGTATGGGAGCCCCCTTAAATATTTTTTTTATTTTTCTAGTAGGTATTTGTTGTTATAGCGGCAATAGCAATACATCATGTGAATATTCCAACTGTCTAACTATCGCGGTTCGTGAGATACAGCCTGGTGACAGACGGACGGACATACGGACAGCGAAGGCTTAAGTAATAGGGTCCCGTTATACCTTTTTGGTACGGAACTCTAAAAATCCTAGCGAGCGAAGCACATACATAAATAAGATCAAGTTTGGCCAATTGGCCAAACTTTGACCAAATGTAGAGTAACGTTTTGGCCCAAATGAGGGTTTATTATATGTATATAAATTGTAAATTGAAAGAGATGTCATAAACTACAGAAATAGTGACCAAGGTGAGCAGGTCTGGGATCGAATTATACTAACATTTTGTAAGATTTGACTGACATCACTTTTTACCTATGTTTGCAAACTGCGTTGTCAAATTATACGAAGGACCCCTTGTATAATTTGACTAAGGTTATATTTGTTGCAGGCCTTGTGTGTAAAAAACAATCTGGAAATTGGGTGGCTAAGGACGGCTGTAATCGTTGCTTCTGTTATAAAGGGGAACCCATGTGCACGGTAAAATGGTGTGAGAAGCGTTATAGACGTGGGATAACTGCATTATCATCTACATTTGGTAAGTAACCACGAATTGGTAATTTAGATCTTTTTTTGCAGTGCGGGCCGCATCTTGCTTGTAACAAGATTTTACAATAGGGATGACGACTAGGTTGAAAAACTATTATTCTAATTAGTCCATCAGTTAGATTATCTAAAATTATTTGACACGTATTTTTTCCTTTTTCAATTTAACTAAAATTGACGGAGATAAAGAGCATGAAAGTTCCGGGGTGGGGGCTGGTGACGTCACTCCTAGGTAAGAATTGTACCTAGGAGTGACATTACGCAAAACTTGAACGCATCGTATCTTTGTCATTTTTGACTAGACGAATAAAAGAAAAAATACGTGTACAATGTTTTTTTATAATCTAAAAGACGGACTAAATAGATTTTTTCATTCGTCTAGCCTATTAAAAAAAACATATTGCAGCACTACCACAACCACAACCATCAGATACAAAACAAAAACATATAAAACTTAATGCTATTCATAATTTTATTTAGGTGACGTAACTAAGTGGCTCCGTTGCGACTTGCGTCACGTAGGATTCAAGAGGTTACTCCGGAATCGCCGAAACACGACACCCTTCGTCCAGAAGTCAATCATAGATTGTATCATTTTCTGTGTTAGTGTCGTCATTACAGATTGTAACAAATATTTGAAACGGGCTAATTACCATGTATGTTTGTTTTATTGAGCACCCGATATTTCGACACTGTTGCAAGCGTCATGTTCACGGAGTAAACTGATGAGCTGCAAGTTTTTAGTTGTGATCTACCCACACGCCAAGGTTCTGAAGGGACTGATGACCTGGTGAAGGTAGCAGGACTCCGCTGGATGCGGGTGGCGCAGGACCGGTCATTGTGGAAATCTTTGGGGGAGGCCTATGTCTAGCAGTGGACGTCTTTCGGCTGAAATGATGATGATGATATGAAGAGTGATAAAATGCGCTAAAGAATGATTCACGCTAGTCCGGACCGGAACGTAGTGTCAATTTTTATAGAATGTGCCATGAGTGTGCTTACCATGAGTTGTAAGTAGACGGAGGCGTTAGAGACTGAGCGTTTCTAAACTTTCTAAAGTATGTCCGTCTTGCTCCTACCACTACTAGGGCATGAGCAAGATGGACATACTTTAGAAACAACACATGGTACAACTCAAGGTAAGCAGGGTAGCTCGATAATTACGTGAGATCACGTAAGATCACGCGAGATCAGGGAGATCAGAGAGAGACAGCCTCCATGTGTGTTCTATCGCTTGTAAAATTTGTTATGCTCTGAAGAATTGTGTGATATGATGCCAGCTTCCCCTTTTCACCATCGCACCGCTCTCCATCGACAGGGCGCTCATCCGTACACCTAAATGATCGTGCAATATGCGGTTCCAGAGGAATTTCCTTCCGTGGACGCTCCAGCTGTGGAATTAGCTTCCTGCCGAGTTTTCTCGAAGGACTAGCGTGACTGGCGTACTTCAAAAAAGGAGTACAGAAGTTTTTAATAGCATAAAAATCGTGACGATTTTGCAGAAGTAAATTGGCATTGACGGGAAAACCTCTTTGTCACTCCAATGTATGCAAGTGTGACAGAGATGTAGATTACAAATCCGCAATCGTTCGATTATCGTGGTATAGGCCCAGGTCGTAAGTTATTTTTCGTAGACGGTTTCCTTAATAGTATTTATATATTTACAGATGGTCAACCTAATCTGTGTAAAAAACAAACGGGTAGTTGGTTGGCCGATGATGGTTGCAATAGATGTGGCTGTCATTTTGGTGCAGTGCACTGCACGTTCATGCGTTGTGGTGATAAGTATAAATATAAGAAAACCGCGGCGGAGCGTAAGTACATACAATACAATATAGTTTTTTTTTTTTTTATACTACGACGGTGACAAACAAGCATACGGCCCGCCTGATGGTAAGCGGTCACCGTAGCCTATGGACGCCTGCAACTCCAGGGGTGTTACATATAGGGGTGTGTTATATATTAAACGGTTTTTTATGACATACTCGGCAAACGAACATTGTGGTAGAGTAAAGGATCACTCACACTAGTACGGGACGGCACGATCTGTCTGTTTCTATATAAATAATCACGTCTGACAAATCGGCCCGGCCCGGTCACGCCCCGGCCCGTTCCAGTGTGAATCATCCTTAACATGGTCATTTACATTCTGATTCGATACTATTTAAAACGAGTCGCATCACAATTTTTAAGAGCCCGGTATATAAATTTGACCGATTCTGCTGAACTTCTTGCCATAAGTTTTCGTAGTTACAAAACAATTTTACATGTTTTAATACAAAAGTTGAAAGACAATTTCAATTGAAATGGAATAAATGAAAAACTTATTCAAAATTGTTTTCAGTTTTTGAAAAATATACCATTTTCTAACAGCTGTTTTACCATTTTTCATGAGCGAGCTTCAAACTTCTATCTGGTTTTCGATCTGTTGCTATTGAGTCTAAATAAAACATTTTCTTTCTTATTAAATAATATTTAAAACGGGTCACTCACGTAATTTAGTCGATTTTCGCTCGACATGTGTGTTGGAAAACAACGGGTACAATTGGAGGCAAAGTAAACGTGTTGCGAACACATCGGCGCGTCGTCGATCGGCTGCAGTGGAAAGGTTGCCCTTATACCTGCCGTACATTAAGGGCGTGACGGATAAAATCGGACACTTGTTACGCCGTAGATATTGCATCAAGACGATTTTCCGTCCAAACACTCAGCTGAGACAATGGTTGCGTTCGCCGAAGGACAAGGAGCCCTTAAATGGTCCTGGGGTATATATGATTCCGTGTTCTTGTGGAAAGAATTATATTGGAGAGACCGGCCGGAATATTTCTACGAGACTCACAGAACACATACGTAGTATGAAAAACCGAGATGGCCGTGGTTCTGCGGTAACGGAACACGTATTGGACTCGGATTCGACGCACTATATTAGGTTTGATAGGGTAACCGTGTTGGCTAGAGAAAAATTCGTAGTTCAGCGGAAAATACGGGAGGCTATTGAAATAAGTCGTCATCCGAACTTCAACCGTGATTGTGGTTGGTCAGTGCCTCCCAGTTGGAAAACGGTTTTGGGTACCGCGTCAGTGAACTGTGTGAACGTGCCCTTAGCGAGTGACGTAGTGAGTGTTGTTTGCAACCCGGTTGGCAAAAGCGATGATAATGAGAACGAGGGTAGATCGTCCGCCGTGTCGCGCCCCGCGCCGCTCCCACCGCCAGCTGCAAGTACCAGAGCAGATAGGGCATTAGCCCGCAGTGTACGACTTGCCTCTGTCGCGAGTGGGCGCTCCTGATGACGTTCTTCGTAAAGAACGAAACATGTCGAGCGAAAATCGACTAAATTACGTGAGTGACCCGTTTTAAATATTATTTAATATGTTCGAGTCTCACGAGAGTTTTATAGTTAAAATTTTCTTTCTTGCTCAGTATATAGTCTTCTACGGAATAAATGGAACAGTTTTGAACATTTTCACAAATTCACACAAAATTATTCAGTATATATTTTTTAAGTTTGGTAAGTTTTGGTAGAAATACACGAACATTAGCGAAGTTTTCTGGCTAAACAGTAACTTTGATAAGGTGTAAGTAGTCGTTATCGAAAAATTGGGTGGCTGAGTAGCTCCTTGTAAAGTTGTAATCCTTCGGTATGGCGGACTTGATGCCTTAAGGCATTCTCTAACAGTCAACCAACGAGTGTTTAAGCTGACACGAGTCGCAGTCTTTACGTACGTGTTTCATACAATGTTTTACTAAATAATAAAATAAATAATAATGGTTTATTCAAGGAAATAAACCCAACCTTACAAACTTTTCTTGCCTGCGAAATGGCAACACAGTTTGTTAGCAGACTATGACTATGATCATGCGTTGAGCGAAAAAATAAACATTAGTGATTAGCTGCTAAGCCAGCGCAGCCAGGAAATTAACTATGAAAATCCATTCCCGCACTAGTGCGGAATAATGCTTTCCGGGCGATTTGGTCCATTAGAAAACTAGATTTCTGAAAAAATGTATTGGAAAAGTATTATTTTTCAGATGCAGGATCGTGTAAAAAGCTATCTGGTCGGTGGAACGCTAAAGATGGGTGCAACTGGTGTTTCTGTGATAAAGGACGCTCTATCTGTACTGCTATGGGATGTATAAAGAAGAAGAAGAAATTAGGTAATTCAATTTACGATAATTTTGGTTACTACGATTACGATGTACTCGGATGTACTCATGAATGAGAACCTCAGCGTGCGTAGCCAAGATGCCAATCGCTAACGAAACGCAGCTGTCACTGTCGCACCAATGAGGAAGAGTGATAGAGAGATAACTACGATAGCTACGAAGCGTGAGCGATTGAAATCTTGGCTACGCACGCTGGTTAGGTAGTGTCAATATCGTGTAATAAGAAAAACAATTGACAGGCGAGTTTCTTATACATTTTTTAAGGGAATCAAAAATTATAGGATCCAAGAACCATTCAATTTAGCAAGAAGAAATCTGAAAACCGTACCTATATTGGAGATTTGAGAAATGGAAATTGTATAGTGGTAAGGAGCCTTCAGTGCGCGAGTCAGACCCGCGCTAGTTTGTTTTTAATATAGGCACCTTATAATATTGTCTTTTGTTACCGCGATTGTTATTCATTGAATAACAACTTTGTTTGCACAAGTAACTTTTTTGATTGACGGGGAGAATTCGCACTCTCTCAGTCAGTCATCATCTTAACCTTGTGAAAACGAGTGCTGTAAAGGGCTCGAAACGTAGGGTTATGGTGTTAAAACGCGATTAATCCGTTCTAAACTGTTTAATTTCATAGGCACCTTGTTTTTTACAGTGACAGACGTGGAAAATTGTAAGAGCAAACCTCTAGGCAGATTCAAGTCTGAAGACGCTTGCAACTGGTGTTACTGCATAGACTCCAATACACCTATCTGCACACAAATGCTGTGCTACAAGACGAACACGGCGTTGCATAAAAAAAAGATGAAAGGTAAAACCTCAAAAGTTCTGAATGAATTTATTCATAAATTGCCCAAGCATATATATTGCATGGACAGTCCATGGGATTTTGAATGCGATAGTACCTTAAAGGACTCATACTAGACCGAGACGGGACGAGACCATTTATAAAATTGCATCTCGAATCTGGAAATATGGTCTTAGAAATTATGATCAGAGGGCGGTGGTGAGCTATTTATCTTAAAATTTGACATGGCATACCTTTGTTACGTCAATTATACATGTTATACTATTTATATTATAAGGAGAATAGCTTACATCCATTGACCCACGTTGGGCGCCAAAATTTAACAGTAGTACTCTGTCTTCTTACACTCCCTTTCTGGAGGTCGTGAGTAGGAGCGTGAGGTGGTGGTGGTATAAAGTCTAATATTTATAGACTCTGAATGGTGCCAAAATATCAGGGTATGGTGGTAGGGATATGTGGATTCAGCTTTAAAGATGACTCACAGAACGGGACGGGACGGGGCGGCATGGGATGATCTGTCAGTTTCTATAGAAAACGTCACGTGACATACGAGAACTCCGAGCTATCACGTGATTCTTTCTATAGGAATTGACAGATCGTCCCGTCCCGTTCTACTGTGAATCCTTTTGTTGTCACACAACCCGACTGAGATACCTAGGCGAATCCCTTTAAAGTCAACAATGAGAATATTCTAAGTTAAAGAGAGTAAGACAGGGCGCCATCTTCTTTTATCTAAATAAGTAGAAAGGTTAGAATAGTAGATGAGAAATGAAAATTTGTTCTATTTGGTAAATACACCTTAGACTTTTATACATTGCAGAGTCTTCCAACGCAATCTGCAAAGCCGCAGATAGAACCCCAGGCAGATTTCTACACGAAGATGGTTGTAACTGGTGCTTCTGTATTGGTAGGTGGCTTAATGAATTGAAAGTCTAATTCAATGCGTGTACGGTGCTGGTGGGTCTACCTCACGTCTACCTCGCTACTGCAGTGGGATATTTAAGCCGGCTAACGTGCGGGGTCATCGCGCAAGTCAGTCAGTCCGTCAGTTATCAGATCGGCATCTCTAAAGGATCACTTCCGGTGGACCGGATCGTGACCGATGTGTCTATTTCTAAAAATTTACGCATCGGTCACGACTCGTCCCGGTGAGTAAATCACCCTTAATATACTATATGTGGGGTAGCAACAGCACTAATTACAGCACACAACACACTAAACAAACACCTATACATGGCTATACATATAGCCTGCATGGAAGAAGAGGAAATAACAAAACATTCTACTACACTGTAGACAGGTAGAAGTATACCGGAGTAGGTATTTAGGCAGTATAAACACACTAAAGGTTAGCATCCTAAAACCAATGTTGGGTTTCATGGAGGAACAGCAAAAAAGACACAATGGATGTCGAGTTGCGGAAAAAGCCCAGGAAAACTAACTAACTAACTAGCACTAACAGCATCATGAGTGCGCTTGATGAGCGCATGGACCCGTTGGGACACCACACACACTATTTTGCTCTGTTTTACAACGCGGCATACATATATTATATCGGCTGCAATACAAGTTCATATTAAAGTTGTGACAATTGTTGAATTGTCACCGTGGTGAAGCGCCTGGACGATACATGTTCATGCGCATGCATTGGTATGGCAATGGTCGACAGTAGGAAGCATCTGATAAGCTTCCTGCTGTCGAAGCTTCGTGCTTGTATCATCATCATAGGTTGGATGATAATGTTATGGTACCATCGATCTGATCGTATGATGGAGACCGGAGGTGCCCATAGGAACTCTGTAATGAAACAAACAAACCCCGTTTTGGGACTTTTGGGTTTCTTAGAATTTCCTCGATAAAGGCTTGTATCAAAAATTTCATTTTTGACAATAACGTATTATTTTTTATTGCGTGCTAACCCAACTACTGCTGGCAAGCGATTGATGATTTTTATTTATCCCATAGGTTCTAGAATAGTAATGTGCACCATCGTGTATTGCCCGAAAGCTATGCCTCAGCGGTTGAAGGGGTTAAGGAAATTGACAGGCAGGGCGTCGAATGGACTTGAAGGATACGTTGGTGGTGAGGATAATGCACAGCTGCCTAGGAAACAAAAACTGAAGAGTATGGCGTTGAGTGGAACTTCGTTGAAAGGTAGGTTACCAGTTGCTTATGAGTTGAACATGGCCGCCAAAGCGACTGCGTAACTCGAACGTACAATACCTCTCCTTGTTCTCGAGTAGCTCACGTAAGCGAAGGCGTCGGGCCGCGGTGCGAAAGAAACAAATCTTTGATATACAATAAGCTACTAAACTCATATCAAATTTGGCACAATAAATGATTGTTTTCTATAGTATTTGACTTAAGAACCCAATATTGGGATATTTTGGGTATAAAAAGTGTACGGGCTACGTATTTTCAAATACAAATTTCTTTATAATTATTACAGTAATAATTAGCACTAACAATTCAACCTTACGTAATAATTTATAACAATTTGTATGGTAATGAAATAATCAATTGACATAATAGGTAAGTACAGGTGATACATTTACAATTCAAATGTCATTTAAAATAATTAGTCATGTTTTCATGCTGTGGGTTTTCCATGTATGTAATATAAAATAAAATAAATAAATAAAATAATTACATTAAAATATAGCTAAAATTACAATTTAAATTGTAAGTATCGACTTGATGCTGTTGAAGAACAATTCTCAGGCGTGAAAAAGATGTCAAACTGGCTGTCATTATCAGTATATTGTTGAATAGTGTTAAAGCCTGGTGCAAGGGGGAGGAAGCGAGCGCTCGTGTCCTGGCCGGGGATACGAAATAATAGTTTAATTATGGTTCTATATTTATTTCAGAGATGGCGCAGTCGTGCAAGGCGGGAAGCAAGTTTAAAGACCCCTCCGGCTGCAACTGGTGCAATTGCATAGAGGACGGTGTAGTTGTTTGCGACCAGGAAGATTGTGATGATAAATAAACTCATTTTTTTTTAATATAAGATTTTAAGCTAACATGGTCATTTACACTATAATTACTATTTAAAACGAGATATTTACCATGTACATTTGTTTTAATGAGCTCCCGATATTTCGGCACTGTTACAAGTGCCATGTTCACGGTGTAACTGATTTGCTGCGAGTTTTTATTTTATTTGTGGTCTACCCACACCCCGTAGCGATCTACCCGCTTACGGGTTCGGGCATCCAGTGATTCGGAAATTCAAAAATCCAAAAGTTATTGGTTCGGTAAGAAATGCACCAGTCGATACTGTAAGTGTCGTGTGTCGTGAACGTGATCGAGTTCTAAGTGAGAAAGTAGACGCTAGTAGCGGTAGTGACACCGCGCAAATTAAACGAACCCGTAAGCGGGTAGATCGCTACGGGGTGTGGGTAGACCACAAATAAAATAAAAACTCGCAGCAAATCAGTTACACCGTGAACATGGCACTTGTAACAGTGCCGAAATATCGGGAGCTCATTAAAACAAATGTACATGGTAAATATCTCGTTTTAAATAGTAATTATAGCATTTTTTTTTAGGTTCACCAACCAGAGGCGTAACTAAGGGAAGGTGCAGAGGGCGCAGTGCCCCGGCGCTGCGGGCTAAGGGGGCGCCGAAAAGGCCAAAACGTTTGCGACGGAGAGTGGGGTTGCTGGTGAGAGAGCAAATTTAGAGTTTGCCCCGGGCGTCTATATCCCTAGTCACGCCCCTGTTACCAAGAAGATTTAATTTAATAGAAAAATTGAGCTCATTTAATTTTTATTACGCGGAATGGTCCGAGGAACTATAGAATGAACTGTCAGCTGCGGTATTTCAGGACCGATACGATTATCAAACCTTCAAGAAAAGAGCTTAAGAGTCCGTCTATGCTAAATTTCCTAGATTTTGATAGCAAAGACTGTGAAAGTGTTAAGTAACGTCATAATTTCATAGAAGCTTGACATAGAACTTCCGGTTGATACTCAAGATGGCGAAGATGTCTCCAGAATAGTTTTATTTTTGTTTTTGTTCGTTTAGTTGTTTAATGTGTAATATTGATAGCGTTTTGTGCAGTGAAGTAACGAAAAACTGTGCAGCTAATGAAGAATTACTCTTGAGACGCGTCTTACCTTCTTGGTTGATCATGACCCCGTGGTTCCGTCAAGTGTAAAGAAGCTACCTCCTTACCAAGGCTCTCACCGTATAACGTCGCTCTAAGAGCAAGTTTTGAACCTTGAACTGGCGTAATTATCCCACTGGACAGAGTCATTCGATTTTAAAAAACTAAACTAAAAATTAATGATTAATTTTATCTCTTGGAAGAGATACATATCATAATATTTACAGTCTGTACTATCAAAATCTTACTTAGCATAGTAGGCCTCATAGCTGGGCATTAACTCGTTAATCCGTTAATCGTTAATTAACGAAGTTAACATTTTCATTAACGGATTAACTTTTAAGTTAACTTTAGAATTTGTTAACGGAATCATTAACTTCCGTTAAGTTTTTCCAAGTCCGTTAATCGTTAATCCAGTTCCAAAATACTTACCAAAAAGATACCGCACATACCACCATACCATTAAGGTAGATAATAAGTTTTGTACTAAAACCCTATGGATTGTAATAGTCAGAATTTTTTTTTTATACCGCGCCACGCGGCAAAAAACCTGTTTCCGCCTGACTACAAAATTCATAAAAGAAGAATTTCTCAATTCATGTGATTTTTTTATTATTATTCTTTATTTTTATTTTATTTTTATGTTTGTTACCTACGTCAGAACTCCGTCAATACTGAACCGATTTAAAATTATCCATGGTGGTTGCAGATTAGTCCCATGTTTTTGAAACTTCATTTCTGATGATGGGATCCATGAGAAATTGAGGGAACTCTTCAAATTTAATAGGCTAATGCATGATGATTTGGGTCTTTTCTTAAGAAACTCGCGCATTTTTCTTTACGAAAACCATCAATTTGGTGGAGTGGAGCTGATGATGGAGCACGGGGATGGCAAAGTGGAACTGTCTGTTAATTCCCATCCTATTTGAGACATTCATATTTTGAATGCATGGAATTCATGAAGAAATTAAAGAACTCCTCAAATTTTAACGGCACATGCATTATGATTTGAGGGTTTCCTTATAAACATGAAATTTTTTTTGGGGGCTACCAACATTTTGGTGGAGTGTACCTGATGATGAAGACCAGGGATGGCAAAGTCGAATTGGTCGGTAAACACAGGGCAAAGCATAGTGACACCATATATTGATTTAAGACACCACTGTAAACAGTCTCACCAATGTTTAACAAATAAACACTTTGACTTTGATTTGATGATATATTCTGATGATGGAGTTCTTGAGAAATTCAGACAACCTTCAAATTTGAACGGCACGTCCAACGTGGAGGGTTTTCATAATTAGTTGGGGTATTTTCTTAATCAAGCCATCAATTTGCTGCAGTGGACCTGATTTTGGACACCAGGGATGCAATATTGAAATTGCTCGATAATTTCTAGCTCTGTCCTCCAACTTGAGACATTGTTATTTTGTCTGTGACCTCGGAGGTCTACAAGATAGTTGCATTTGATTTTACTTCAGATCAAATGATGGAAGTCATGAGACATTAAGAAAACTCCTGAATTTTCAAAGGTACTCGAATGGTAAATTGGATATTTTTGAAGGAAACTGATTAACTATAAGTTGTAGATCACTAACTCAAAGATGCCCTTTTTACCACGTGTTAACGGATTAACGATTAACGTTAACTTCCGTTAAGTCTTCCGAAAAGTAGCGCTTTAACGATTAACGAAGTTAACTTTTTTTGTAACGGATTAGCGATTAACGAAGTTAACTATTTGATTAACGGTGCCCAGCTCTGGACTAGGCCTACAACAACAATTAAATCCTTTAAAAACAAAAATATGTAACTAGTTAGGTACATATTTTTGTTTTTAAAGGATTTAATTGTAATTAATAATTAAAATAATATAAATGAAAAAAATATCCTTCATTCGATCACTAATAATGAAGTCTCGTTACGTCACGTCATAAATTATTCCCAATCTGTGGGTGACTTATGTGAAAAGAGACAAGTCAGCACTTGTCTCTTTTCAGAGGATTGAGCATTTTATAATTGAAAGAAAAACGAAAATTGTCATCGATATTATTTACACTGAGTATATTGTATGACACCTTAATTTCTAGTAATATATCACATAGTATTATTAGAAATGGGGGGTACGAACATAGGTACTAACTAATTAGGTACAAGTCGGAATCGTAACCTCAAAATCGTAAAGAAATTCTGTTTTTACATGTTCTGTAAAATTCTGTTAACTGTCAGGACTTTCATTTCATATTTGGAACCTAATAATATACCCCCGAGTCTTAAGCTGGAGTGGAACATCATTCATTATGTTAAGTTGTACTCATACTGTAGGTACTTAATCGACTCAGGCTTAACGGTACCTTCTTACTATAGTTTCGGCTAGGGCTAGATGAACATATGGGACGTGTAGCTTATACAATATATACATATTTCCATTACATATGGGATAGTTATGGATAATAACCACAATGTTATGCATCCTCTATTATTTGTCTAAGTTTTTTATGCATAATATACAAATATTATGTAAATGGCGAAATTAATGCCAAATGACATTCTGATGAATTGTTATATGAATTATTGAAGCAGGTTAGAAAATAAATAATTATTATATTTTATTAATGGCACATTAGCACATGGTTATAACTATTAAATTATTCGATTTTAAGCTAACATGTTCATTTGCATTATAACTAATATTTGCAACGGGATAATTACCGTGTATGTTGTTTTATTGAGCACCCGATATTTCGACACTGTTGCAAGCGTCATGTCGCAGCTCATCAGTTTACTCCGTGAACATGACGTTTGCAACAGTGTCGAAATATCGGGTGCTAAGTCGTTTATATACCCACATGGCAACATATCATTAGCCCTCAATAATGCGTTCAAAAATCGCATATAAAAGCCCCCATAATAATAGTAGTTTATACAACAGTGATATAATTAGTGGCGTATGTCATTGTAAATAATTTGGCATTAAAACACTCGTGTGATGTTATTATACCCATACTAGACGTTTAATGCCTTTCATTATATACAATCACATAAACTACTATTAATGTAAATAAAATTAAAAGTAATAAAAACACAAATATTTTGAGTTTTTTTTATTAATGTACCAATACTTTTAGCTAGCCTACGTTCGGGCATATATGCCGCATCTGCCGACAAATGTATGGGAAATTTGTCTGGCCGATGCCCGGCGGACATAATATAGAGATTGACAGATTTTCCGAACGTATATGGCTGGCATTTATACCAATACACCACATAATCTAAGACTGCCCAAAGAGGAAACATACTGGAGGCTCTCTGGACTGGCTCATTCCTGATGCGAACGCAGCCCATTGGGTGAAGAAGCTTGATTTAAAATTATAGTACATAGGTAGCAATAATAGTAAGCGACTAGTTTGTAGCCATACGATTAATTTAATGTATTCCATGATGATTAACTAATAATAATAAAAAATAAGTTTTAAAAAACCGATAATGATGCATCCACAATAATGTCCCTTACGAAATGCTTTTGCTTATGCGAAATGATTATGGTAGCTACTTCAATAAAATCCGTAGAGCTCGAGAATGTACTAAAAATATATTACTCGAGCCATGAAATGTTAGAGTCATACCACTCATACCACCTTATCTCTTCCAAGTAAATGAACTGTCAAACTTTAAAGTCATAAGGATAACTCACACTAGCAAGGGACGGGACGGGGCGGGACGGGAAAATCTGTCAATTTCTATAGAAAGAATCACGTGATAGCTCGGAGCCCTCGGATGTCACGTGACGCTTTCTATAGAAATTGACAGATTTGCCCGTCCCGCCCCGTCCCGTCCCGTTCTAGTGTGAGTCATCTTTTATACCTATGTATCCCCAAAAATTGTATTGTTGTTGTAATTGTAGCCGTGATCGGGTAGCCCAGTGGTTAGGGCGTCTGCCGCAAAAGCAGGAGGTCGCTGGTTCGATTCCAGCTATGCTCATCGGAGGCCTTAGCCTTTTTTTGTGGTATATGACATCTCTTTTAATTTATAATTTAAAGTCTTATAAAAACAAATCTAAGAAATTATGTCCACTTTACACTTTCACAGTCAAAAAATGCTCTCAATGCTATAATAAGGTCATGAAATATTAGCGACACACAATCGCTTTAAATTCTTAGCGTTATCTATCAACCTATTGCTGGCCATATACTTTCTGACAACCCGTCATATCTCCAATTCTCCATAGTGGGTATGTCTACCGGCCATCCCTCAGACAAATCTCCCATACATTTATCGGGAGATCCGGCAGATATGCCCGAACGTATATGGCCAGCTTATGACAGAATTAGCCACATTGACCTTACAACTACTTCGACAAGAAGACTATAGTCTTCTAGTGTGATCCCACTGATATACATTTTAAACGCCCCTCCTTTGCCGTGAGTTAAAACGGATTAAGCTACGGTTGGTTTATTAGTTCTGCTGGGCTTTTTCTGCAACTCGACACCCATTGTGCCTTTTTTGCGTGATTACGGTTATAGTTACTTACATTCAAAAAACCTAAAAGCAAGCATAATCTCTTCTTTATCACGTTGCGCAACTTTACAACCCAATTTCAAAAAGCCAAACTTTAAGCCACTAAAGTCAATTACAAGCCAATGACAATAAGTTTTTTTTTCTCTTCAACAAGACTTGAGTTGACAAAGCCCTACCGCGCTCAAACGAGCGGCGAATGAAAGTCAAAACTGTTTATGGTTGAAAAAAATCAATTTACGTTAGTGGAGTGTGTTATGTAAGGAATGCAATCGGTTATTTTTTGTATGGGAAAAATTGGGTTTTTATCCAAAAACCGCGGTTTTTACATACAAAACGGTTAACCGTTGAAATCTCTGGTGTTGTGTCACTTTTTTTGAGGTTAATTTATATCCACATTGTTCGGGTGTTTTGCTACCCGAGCAATGTTATAAATATAAATAAATACCTACCTATTTCTGCCCTCTGGCCGACAAGCAGCCAATTGCAGGTCGCTACGCTAAACAAAGTCGCCGCTTGCCGACTGCATCGAGCAGAAAAATAGTGTAATATACTGACTAATATATTCCTCTTGGTTCGGCAGTTATTTCGGACTCGCACTAACTACTCGTGGGAATGCGTGCTTTTCAGCCCTTGGTTAACAATCTACTATTGGCTGTTTCATACATTCCGGCCGGTGCAGTGGGATGCCGTTGATTTGTATGAGACAGTCAATTTTCGACATTGACCCCATAATAAAAGGTATTCTCCAAGTAGAGTTGTAAGTATTATATTCTCGTCATGTTTTATGCAACCCCGCAATCCCCGAAATTATAAGAAGTAGCAACAAAGAGTAGCCAAAATATGCTCACAAGATTTCTCGATGTTTGATTGAAATTGAACATAAATCTTATAGTCTACCTTAGCCCGCGACTTCGTCTGTGTAGAATTATAATTCCACCGCCTTTTCACTAAGGCTAAGCCTGGGTCCACATTTGTATCATTTTGCCGTATCGTATCCCCGTCGCGTAGTACCAAAGTAAGATTGTTAGTGTAGACGCTAATGATCGTAATCGTTTTGCACCACACTAAAGCGTCATGCTCATGCGTGATACGCTTTGGTGGTACACGGTGGAGATACTATACGGCAAAATGATACAATTGTGGACCCAGGCTTAGCCTTAGTGAAAAGGGGGTGAAATTCTAATTCTACCTGGGGGAGGTGTCACTCGTTTTACGGTGACACAAAATCTTCCGCCTACTGGTGGCGTACACTGTCAGGGTTCGCGCAACGCGCTATATTTCAAACACTGCATACATACTAATTTATACTTAGCCAAATTAATACCAGTACTAATAAATAATAAATAAAAACGTGTTCTTAGTACAAATAAATCAGCGCTGTCCTTCGGTATAGCATTCTGCTGAGGCGAGTCCATTTCGTGGTAAAAATATTCTGTTTTTTCTTTGGTATTTAAATGTTTTCTTGTATTTCTGATTTTTACCATGAATAAATATGATTTTGATTTGATTTTTGATTTGAAATACCTAATGTCCAAAACAAACATTTATTTTCGAAATATATACAGTAAGCGTAACTTACCTAACTACCTACCTCTTTCTTACCTATCTTAAATCTAAAGTCCTTGAGGCATGTACAATGCCTCAAGGACCAAGATGTTCACAAATATCTGAACACGCCTCTATTGTCAAGGCATTAGAGTGCTTGTTCAGATATTTTGCACGCCTCGGACGCTCCGATATATCTGATGGCGACTGTACCTAGGATGCTGGCGGCATTTCCTCGTTTTATTGCAATGCTGATACGTTTATATTTTGTTCATATTTATATGTTTATACAAATTCTTGTACCACCACTGACAGCATGGTGACAACCCTAATGTTAATGTCATCTTGATATCTTGACAAGCTAAACGTCTAATGTAGGAAAGAGAAGCTTCTGTACTTTAGTAGGTACAGGTACTATTACTTATTCTGTGATTCTAGGATTCTACGCAGCCGAAGCAAGTAGACTATAAGATTTATGTTCATATTTTTTTTATGGCCGCCGTTGGCCATAGACAACCAAAACTTAAGGGATTAAGAACCCACCCAAGCCTACACTATAATCAGAGGACATTAGGCGGAGCCAGGGGATTCTAGTCTTTACATGGTTGCAATAGGACGGGGGGGTATTGAGTTATTTTTATGAGTTATTGCGGTACAAATGGGCGGTGAACACGCTAGAGTGTTGTGGTCTGTTGATCTGTTTTGATTATGCTATTCAGGATAGATTAAGGTTTAATATACTTAGGCCCCTTAAACCACCCCGGGTTAGCCACTAACCCGAGGTTAACCTGTCAAATTCCATACATAAAACGCTAAACTGCAGGTTAGTTGGCTAACCTCGAGGGTGCGAGTGGCCCTTTGTTACTTACCTTACCAAATAGTATACCAAAAATTATTAATGAAATCTTGATTATAGGTATATGTAGTAATAAAATACATATAATATAAGTACTAACCAAATATATTTTATTTGCGATCTTATTAGGGTTCCGTACCCAAGCAGTAAAAACGGAACCCCTAAACGGAACTACTAATACTCCCCTGTCCGTCTGTCTGTGATGTCACCAAGTTGTACGAGTATTTTAAATAGAAAACTCCCGTGAGTATTAGACATATTAATATACTTAGACCGGGCTTGTACGGGAGACTTGTACGAGTATCTCATGAACCGTTCTAGTAAGACAATTGGAATTTTCACAGATGATGTATTTTTTTTATTTATATTTATTTATTTATATTTATATTTACCTACTAAAAACAAATTAAAATAAATAAATAAAATAAACGTGATTTATTTGCTATTTTAATAGATAATGGTACGGAACCCTTCGTGCTCGAGTCCAACTCGCACTTGGCAGGTTTTTGTACCTAAATAATGGTGTACCTAAGTACCAATGCATTTAAACATTTTAGTAAATATCCAAATTAGTGATAAGTCAATTTATGCCTAAGTAATATTACAGTAACAGTACACTGTAATTTGGAATAATAATTTAATTCCCACCTGGTCCCCACAGGAGCGTGCCGTATCTCGATGTGCGCCGCCCGAAATCAATTTGCATGGTAATGCCACTTTTACGGCCAAGGGTGACAAGTGGCTGTTTTGGGGCGCGATAATGCTTCAAAAAATAGATGTAAACGTACATAATATCATATAATATACCTAATACTCATCAAATATGTTAACTGCAGAGATAGCTAAAGTGCTAAATATGGATAAACAACCTTAATGTTCAGGTATTATTAAAATAAAGTGCCAAAATCATGTATACAGATACAGCGAATCCTCCTTTTTTAAGGGTCGGCAACGCGCATGTAACACCCCTGGTGTTGCAGGCGTCCATAGGCTACGGTGACCGCTTACCATCAGGCGGGCCGTATGCTTGTTTGTCACCGTCGTAGTATAAAAAAAAATGATTTTGGCACTTTGTTGACTGTACAGTCACCTGCAATAGTATATGACGCTATGAAGGCCGCAAAAATATGTGACACGCTCTTATGGCGATACAAACAAGAATGTGTCAGATTATTTTGCAGTTCCTATACTATTGCAGGTGACTGTACCACAATGTATTCCGTGTAGAGACTTAAAGAATGAACTTTTTAAAGTACTTATTACAACAACTGTGTGATAACGCAGGGAAAATGTTGGTGATCTTATTTTTAGTCACTATGCGCGACATGTTTAGGAGATATTAGGAGTCACATTATAAAGCGTACCGTGAGCGACGACGCAGGCGGTCGTAAGTACTGACTGACGCGAGTATCAGAAAAATGTCGCGCGTAGTGACTAAAAATACGTGACTGTTATCCGTAATTGATAATACGATATCACGATACGATAGTATAAATTGGATAAAAAAATCACGCTATTATTTACTACCTACGGAACTGAGAATGTGTAAACACGTTTCAAATATTTAAGTGGATCTTATAAAACTGCGTCGGTGAAGGTCTTTAAAGGACGATACACATAAAACCAATTGTTTATCGCGCCCGATGGCGGCTTTACTTTATTCTAATTGATCTGAGTTTTAGGGATCCGCTGGAACGCCTGGAACCATCACCCTAAAAACATGAGTATGTAGTAGGCCCAAGCCCCCGTCAAAACTGAGAACATCAAAGTCATAAACCCGTCCTTCACTTCCTTACCAAGTACAGGAAGTGTCAAAAAGAGATGTATATATGTTTGTTATTTCTCCGATTCCGTAGGTTGTCAACAGTTTTCCTGATCTCCTTTGATGCAATTCGTCCAAGCAGCCAAATTAAATACATCGTTGTAATTTGGCAGTCGGTATCAATGCATTACAACTTAACTTGGTCGCATATTTTGATAGTGGATTTTACAAATTTATATTATTTATTATTTTATCATTTTTTTTACTATTTATTTATCCAGCACGCCTACCACGAACTTCGAAAATTGGCTTTGACAGAAAATCAAAATTGGCTTTTAGCTATATGATGGTGTACGGAACCTTACGGCTTGCGTATAAAGTCTTCCAGTATATAACGTGTATTGAGTACTGACACGCTTTTTAGTGTCTTCTCGTAAAATGTAAAGAGGCATTCTGGTTTTGTAAATAATGATATTGATATGATATTGGTGATGTGAGTGCAATTAGTGCCTAGGTAATATCATATCATACATTTTGTATTAATAAAAAAATAGCAAAGGTGTGTATTGCTACTATCAATTCGGAGGATGCTGGTTCGAATCCTGGCTCACCTATGAGTTTTTCGGAAAACCATAATATTAGGTACAAACTTTACTTACATACAAAATATTTTTGATATTTCTAAATCATATGTGAATGATAAATTGAAAGAGATGTCATATACTACAGAAAAAGTGACCAAGGCCCCCGTTGCCTCAGTTCTCGCTTTTAGTTGAAAATAATCTGTAAAGATTGTCTTGAAGGAATATGCAAGTGTTTGCATATGCACGTAAGTCGCACCTTAAGCGTTTCAAAAATAAGAAAGGATTGCATTTACTCTTTAAATTTCGGACTCTGGTCGCCGTGATCGGGTGGCCTTGTGGTTAGGTCGTCTGCCGTGAAAGCAGGAGGTCGCTGGTTCGATCCTAGCCCTGGGCACTGGGCATGACATCTCTTTCAATTTATAATTTATATATTACTATATATACTATGTGTGTGTGTGTGACTACTTAAAACATGAATCAAAAGTATAACTAAACTTAAATAAAACTAAATGAAGACTTAAATATGTCTCAAAAATGCCCCTGCAGCATGAGAGAGGACGGCATCTCATCTTTGCTTTCTAAATATTGCGAGGTAACGGGACCTAATCTCTAAAAAGTCTAATAATGTTCAAAACAAATAATTTCGATTAGGCCAGAGAGATTTAGGTTTAGGTCACCAAGCCCCTAGGCCGTATGTGATGGGAGCATCAGGAAGAAGTCGTAATGCTAAAAAGATGATCAATATCGAATCAAAAGCCGATTTTCATAATCCGATGGCCACTCTTGATATAATTAACCGCAATGTATAAAATTCAGTTTATGCGAATTCTTGCATCTCGAATGGTCGAAACTAATTGAAATTTAATAAAAATTGAGTAAATAACACTTTTACGGTATATTAAGAGCTTGTTCTGTAATTGGTGGATCTCAGGGACGGATATTTGGGCCCAATTTGTATATTATACAGGGTGGCCAAATAAGAACGATATGTACACTTTGTTTTTCATTTTTACTTTATGAAAATTTAAAATTAGTTTTATTTTATTCATGATGTTGAGAGAGCAATTTCCCACGAAACACAATTTCACAAGAATAAACTCCAAAGTCAAAGTCAAATGTTTCAATGTTAACATCGAAAATCAGAAATACGGCTAATTTTGATAAGATTTTCACATTTCGCAGCTAACATGGAAAATTTTGCTTTCATTTGCATTTCTTTTGGAATATGTAAAGAGATGTATCTTTGCGACCAAGCGACAATTTTAGGACACTTAAAAACTGGTTCCTGAGACAAAGCTAACGAGATTATACCAAAATCGTGGGAAAATGAACAAAATATGATCACATTTCCCAATTCCCATCGTGCTGTAAGTAGACATTTGCTAAATATTTAGTAAATTTATTGTTTCGTGTGAAATTGCCATCCCCCAATAACATATTTTTTTACTAATTTATCATCTAAAATTTCATAGAATAAAATTTTAAAAATAAAATGTATACCTCTTATTTGGCCACTCTGTATATATTTAAAAGGATTCCTTTCTGAAAAGCTAAGCAGCTACAATGTTCACATCAAGTTTAGGTATGTTAGAGTGAAACCAAAGTAACCAAACCTCTTCCAAGCAAATAAACTGTGAAACTTTAAAATGTTATTTTAAACGTCAAACTTCTATGAAATAATTACGTGTAGGTTACTTATCACTGTCACAGTCTGTGGCTATCCAGATCTAGGAAACTTAGCTTAGCTTAGGAGGACTGTAAGTTTTATTGTTCTTATTGTTTTAAATATATTTGATAACAGTTTTTAGAGAACAAAACTAAATTTTGAAAAATATGAAAAGATGGACTTCCGGTTGATACTCAAAATAGCGAAGGAATAGTTTTATGATTTTCAAAAAGTTTTTTGATGTGTAATATTTATAGCTAAATGTGCAGTAAATTTTTATAATACTTGACATTGGCCAAATAATTGTCCAACTCTCGGACAGACGCCATCGCCATTATTTAAAAGAAAAAGATATGAACAGATGAAGACAATGCAATTAAAACAAACATACAATCAAACTTCTAATACTGTCATTAATGTTATTATAAAAATACGTGTGTTTTATCCGTTTCTTTTTCAATATTTAAACAAACATTACAGAAAACAAATTGATTTATCCACGAAAAACGAGCAATTATTCTCATAACTAGCGGGAACGCGAGCGCAGAACCATTTTAGGATGACCTTAAGATTTCTAAGACCAGTACCGCTGGATACGATTTCCTATCGAGGGGAGAGTGGGCCAAAGTGGCTCACGGGTTCCACTGCATCAGTAGAGCACTGGTGACCGATAAGGCGTTGGACTTTCAATTCAATTGTCTCGGGCTTAAAACCCACCGGCTAGGCAATGAGTTTTCGGCAACGGGAATTCACTACATGACACAACAATACGCAACAAAAACAATGGCTGTTTGTAATAGGACCAAACCCAATACTAACAATTTACTTGTACTTCGCAAATACGGCTGTATCCATTGAAACGGAGATATCCCTGAAATTAACACAGCCTTTAACTCCAGCTCCCCAAGCATCTACAATCACATCTGAAGCGGCAACATAAAAAAAGACGGCGACAAAGAGTCTCACAAATTACACCGCACATTTACATAGAAAAACTGACACCGCGCGACGCAAAACATTGGTTGGCCTCCATTGTGCTCGAGTATTATATCCCCGGTCTCCCCTTAGGGCCGGCACACAATTACACGATGCGACGTCTTGTCGTGGCGCGGTGCAACGTCGTGTGACGCTGCGACATCGTGCCGTGGAAATCTTCGAGATCAAATCACTATACGATGCATGATTGATGGGCTTTTATGATTTCTGACGTCTTTACGCAATTCAGTTTAGGACCTAAACTGAGTCGCAGCTATACCTACAACTGAGCACAGTTATGAACCTAAGCTGAATCGTGTTAAGATATCATGGTAAGGCCCCCAGATGCTATTATGATTTGCTTAGAATTAATATTTTATTCTGTATAAACAATGTTTTGACGATAATATTGTCTTCTGTTACCGCGATTGTTATTCATTGAAATTAAACACTTTAGAACGGATTAATCGCGTTTATTAACACCATGATCCTACGTTTCGAGCCGTCTTTACAGCAGTCGTTTTCGTTTCGTTTTCATCATCTTAACCCTGTGAAAACGAGTGCTGTAAGGGGCTCGAAACGTAGGATCATTGTGTTAATAAACGCGATTAATCCGTTCTAAAGTGTTTAATTTCAATGTTTTGACGAATTAAGGATGATTTCTTTATAAATATTCACGTCATAGCTCGGAACCCTTGAATGTCCCGTGGCGTTATCGATAGAAACTGACAGAAATCCCGTCCCGCCCCGTCCCGCCTTGTTCCGTCGCGTCTGAATCGTATGCATGCACACTGGAGCCATACCATGACGTCTTACTCTTAACTGGATTCAGTCTAGGTTCTTAACTGTGCTCTAAACCGCTGCATACCTACCACGAACATCGATAATTGGCATTGACGGGAAAACCTCTTTGTCACTCCAATATGCAAGTGGGACAGAGATGTAGATACAAATAAATTCAATTAAATTTTCGTGGTACAGGCCCAAGAGCACGAAAGTCGAACGATTGCGTGCAGATCGTAGATTTCCACGACACGACTTCGCAATGTGCCACAAAATCGTATCGTGCTTCGGCACGACGTCGTACCGTGTAAGTGTGTTGGCCCTTATTTATATTTATAAATGGACTTATATGGTGCGACTAACAAGACGGTGTTACAGGATTGTTGTGAGAATTCTTGATTGTTTTTTCAAAAATCTTCTTTAAGTTGTTTTATGTAAGGAAGGTGTCGGCTGTCGAGTTATGTGTAGCCGCCTTTATATTATATTTAGTGGGCTTGCTATAAGTTTTACTTAACCACTAGTCGATAGTAGAGTGTCTCTTATACTGCGATTTTAAATTTGAATAATGCCCTCTAACTCCAAAACTCACTGAATAAAAAACTGGTCATTCCTGTAACAGGAACGGTTGCCGATTTTTTGTTCAGACATTACGTTCATAATTATTTACTTTTTAAAACTGTTTCATTTCAACGATTGCTATCGCGAGGTCGCGGGTTCAATTCCTGCCGGCTTGTAATAGGCAGTTGTTCGGAATTGATGTACGGAATATCATTTGATATATGGATATTTTCAAAAATAGGTCACCATTTTCATTTTTTTTTTAAATATAGGAAGTTTTGAGTTTTTTTATAACCAGAATCACGAGTACTATTGATTTAAAAAAAGAAAAATAGTGTCCCGTTTTTTTTTGGTCAGCTTTGTAACGCATTTTTTCATACATTTCGTATGGGCCGTTTCAAACCTGACAAAAAAAAATTGTATGGAAAATTGAGGACCCATTTTCATGAAAAGGGTGCACTTTTTTGCTGAAAATGCCCATATATAGTATACCAATCGCTTTTCGGTGAAGGAAAACATCGTGAGGAAACCGGACTAATCCCAATAAGACCTAGTTCATCCTCTGGCTTCGATGGTCAGATGGCAGTCGCTTTCGTAAAACTAGCGCCTACGCCAAATGCTGGGATTAGTTGCCAATGCGGACCCCAGGCTCTTTAAACAGTGGCATAAGTCGGGAAAACGATAAGAAGAAAATTTGTGTGGAGAAAAATTATTGACAAATGGGGTGAAATTGCCCCACGTATCAAATTTCATTAAGGGGCAAAGACAGGGTTAAGTTAAGATTGCTCCTATGTTCAGAGATGTATATATATATTTGTCTCAAAACAGAATAATTTTACTGATACTGATGACGGATTCTTTTATATTAACTACCTATCTACTTATGAACATAGTTTTATGATTTTAAAAATTTGATAAAATTTTGGAGCAAAGTACTTAAAGTAGCACCCGTTTACGGTAGTGTTAACATACGTAATTAATCTGTTTTAAGGATAACTAACACTAGAACGGGACGGGACGTGGCGGGACGGGACGATGTGTCAAGTTCTGTATAAAGAATCAAGTGATAGCTCGGAGCCCTCGGAGGTCACGTGACGTTTTCTATAGAAACTGACAGATCGTCCCGTCCCGGTCCCGTCCCGGCGGGCAGTGTGAGTCATCCTTTAAAGTGTTTCATTTCAACAATTGCTATCCAGTCCAAGTGATTTTTTGTCATCACCCCTATAACTTTTAACCGTACATAAATAATATGCCACGGGGCATATAAGAGCAAACTAATATATCCAAACCACCTAAACCCACTAGATATTACACTTATGAGTCACACTCAGCGGTTTTGGACAATATCGAATCCAATATCACAAAACTTCCGTCCCAGGAAAAAAACGTCCTATCCTATAAATAATACGTAAGCACTTACGCTGTTCTAGTTTGGAAAAGTCGTCTATAACGCAAAACTTTCGTCTCAGAAACAAAGGACGTATCTTGTAACGATTATTATGGTGCTTAGGCCCTTTTGGGGTCGTAAATTCGTTGTCATACTAGTTGTTCACACGTGGTGCATAATGATGTTCGTTTTATGTCATATGTGTTAGTTCGTCCCACTTCTGAAGTCGGCGATATTAGTAGATATTACATTGGTCTTGTTATGTTTGCAAATAGTCGCGAAAAGGTTGAGGTGATAAATGATAATGCTTTTTCCGACTATTTGCTATCCATTTTTCTTAAATTTTCAGGGATTTGTAGTAATCCAGGAAGCCTTATAGTTTAACCATGCCTGCCTGTCAGTCTGTTTGTCTGCCTGCAGGTAAACTCTGTGACCGTTAGTAATACAAAGCTTTAATTTGCTATCATCATCATCATTGTTAGAACGTAGAGTTCGTATATGTACAAACAAACTCCTGGCTGTTCTAGATTAAAAACTTTTATTTTCAAAATATATATAGTAAGTGTAACTTTAGATTTAGTTTATCGAGGATGTCACAATATTTTAGTGTTATTCATTGCTATTGCTTTCGCGAGTTCACATTTAATTGGGAACTATTTATATT
Organism: Lathronympha strigana; assembly: GCA_949128165.1. Taxonomy (NCBI): domain Eukaryota; kingdom Metazoa; phylum Arthropoda; class Insecta; order Lepidoptera; family Tortricidae; genus Lathronympha; species Lathronympha strigana. The sequence continues at coordinate 4,700,297 of OX421926.1, read as the reverse complement.
TTATTTGATCATCTCCTGGATCTCCAACAATCATCAGCCTCATCATCATCATCGAGTCGGGGTAATATTACCAGTGGTACAGGGAATATTTCTGCTATTGGTAAGTTACTGGTTACGGCACATCCTTTTATGATACTTCTACGCGTTCCTGAGTTCAAAGGTCTTGACAGACCGACAGCCGAAGACTGACAGAAACACGGATAACGAAGTGGTCTTCTATGGGCTTTGTTTTTCCTTTAGAGTTAAAGAAAAACATCCTAAAATGTCAAATTTATTATTTTACTCAAACTTATTTATATTTCAATGAAATCAATGAATATGGATATTCTCTCTTTTTCCCACAAAATTGGATCTCGTGGTTTTCGATCCCATGGTTTTCGGTCCCATGGATTTCGGTCCCATGATTTTATGTCCCATGAATTTCGGGCCCCTGGATCTCGATTCCATTGATTTCCGTCCCATAATATTCGTACATTTTGTTGCTGCGGTGACACGGAAGATCTTTTTTCGGTGCAACTTACCGTACAATGAGTTACACCGGGTCCATAGCAAAAACAGGAGGTGCATTTAGACCCTGGTGGGCTCGCACGAGAGCCTTTTTTGCAGTTTTTTTCCCAACCTGAAATAGAAAACAAATAAAATATTAATATGTTTATGGAGCTACGCCATTACACTAGCTTCTTCCGAGCGTCTAGGCAACTCTTACAGTTCATCAATTAAAATGTAGAAACTAAATAAAGGATGACTCACACTACAACAGGACGGGACCGGGTCGGACAGGAAAATCTGACAATTTCTATAGAAATTAACAGATTTTCCCGTCCCGCCCCATCCCGTACCGTCCCGTGCTAGTGTGACTCATCTTTAAAGTGAAACTATACACAAACCACAGTGGATTTAAAAGTTTAGTTTGTCAGTTCCAAAACTCAATATCTAATTTAAATAAGTACCTAAAATTTTCTTAGAATAAATACTGTTATTTTGTTAGTTATATCTGAAATAGTTGTTAACGAAAGCACAAAAACCTTATTAATCTAATCCCGATTTATTTAAATTTACTTATATTTTTTTTTCCGAAAATAATGCTTACGTACTCTCAGATAGTAACATCAAATTACTATGGGATTTTGACATTAGTTCTGTATAGGTAGGTATCTGTTTTTAGCAAAAGGTGTTACCTTTATGTGCCTCTGATAAGGATCATTTCTAAACGAACCTTTATGGAATTAAACCTTTATTGAATCCCAACAAAGTGACAACTCTTACTAAAAACAATCACATACATATTTTCAGTTGGAGCATTGTTATAGGTGAAAAACTTTAGTCATCTGTTGTATGTAGTAGTAAGCTATTCGAATAAATAGACAATACATGTTTAAAATTTGAACACAAATAAAACAAATGCCTATTCGAATAGCTCACTACTGCATATAACAAGTGCTTATTTAAGTTTTTTACCTATACCCAGTGGGGAGCGAAGTAGCATTATTTTACGGAACCTCTATTTTAGGAATCGGCTGTAAAACATAACTTACGGTTTAACCACTTAAAATCCATATACGTTAATTTTCGTTTTTTCTTTTGTGATTTCCGTTTTCCTTTTAATCGCTTATATTTTGGTATGTACCTTTCACGCTGCGTTTCAGTCATTTTCATACGTCGCCTAGGGTTGTTAAATTTTATAGGGTTTTGTTCATTCATATCCAGTTTCCGCAGCAAACTTTTAGGGTTTTGCTTATTCAATTTCGATTGTAGCGACGTTTTAGTGTTTTGCTTATTGCGCTTCGGTTTTAACAGCAGTCTTTTAGCTGTGATTGAAGCGCTGTGTAATTTAGCGTTTTGACTTTTTATTTCTTTATATCGAGGTTGGATGCATATCATGGACGTACATATAGGCTCGAGAGAGAGTTCGTCACAGTGACACACGTTGCAGTCCTCATGCCATCTTTGGAGCTCATTATTAGCACAGGTACTTGATCCATTACCTAAAATTGATTACGGTAATATTTTTAAATAAATGAATTACTTAATTAGTTTGACAGACTTGTCATTGTGTAGACCTTACTTACATTACAATGTAATATCTATACTACGTAGACATTCTACGTATTATAGATATTTTCCATAGTGATTGTACATCAGTGGTGGAGCTTCATATAAACCATAAAACCATAACTCGATTCTTGCCGACTTGCCTTGTGTAAGTCAATCTAGCACCTTTTCAAGACTCAAACAAAAGGCAGGCCAAATGAACTCCGGCTTCCTAAACGGACATTTTAACTATCCGCCACTGCTGTCCATGTTGAGGTAGCCCCACTTGCACCACCCAGGGTTAGCCGCCAACCCGGAGTTAAGCTGTCAAATTCCATACAAACAAAACGTTTAATGTCATGAGGCTAACCCATAAGGCTAAGTTGGTGCAAGTGGCCCTTAGAAAATTAAGTCTTCAGCTTACGCGGCTATCGCAAAAAAATACTTACTTAGTTTAGTAGCGCTTTCATTTAAGTACAAGATATTTAGACTTAAGTTTACGTTGTGTGTCTTCATACTTACGTAAAACCAATTTTTGATTACTTGCACTTCCAGTGTAGTTAAAATATAGTAAAAAAAATACCTGCAAGAAATGGTATTCATTCAATAATAATAGAAATAAAGAATCCATAAATAAACGTTACGGTACTTATCTAAAATATTACATAAATATTATGAGGATAATGCTCAGATAAAATTTAGTTTAATACGTTTGGATGACCCTTCAATTACTCCTATTTGGCATAAAAAGCATTTTGTATCTTATTCCCCGATTGAACTATCTTCGTGTATACATTGAAAAATACAGGTCGATTTTTGAAACATTAAGGGTGAGTTTTATCAGTGGCTAATAATCAACCTGTAATATTGTTTGTCTTTCCCATCACGGAACAATGGTGTTCCGGACCTTTGGGAGGCGTGCGCGGAGCCGAAGCCAACACGCAGAGGCCCTTTCGACAATTTAATGAAATGTAAGGGGTACACCGAGCGGATGTTGCACCTGCCCGAGTCATGGGACGCACGCAGAGGCAGCACCCGCCAGGGTGTATAGACTATTGAGATTTAATGGAATCTAAAATATGCTGGACTATTAGGTGAAAGCGGTGGACTAAATACTGGGTTATGGAGAATAAAATCGGACGTCTGCCTAACAAAACGGTAATCAATTTTATTTCCGGCAGACGGTGACTCGCCCACATAAGATGGGCCCCCACAAAAAGCGACATCTAAGATGGCTCGAGGGCAACACCGGTATGAGGGCTGGGGGTAGAGAGGTGTCACTGGACTTTAAACATATAGCCAACTCGCCACTTAGGTTTCCACATCTACCCTCGAGAACACAGCTCTCGCGACCCCACTCTGGACGGCCGGTTAAGGCAAGCCAGAGGCGGAGGACTTGGTCGGACGACGGAGTCCCCCAGGAGCGCTCAGGTACGTGAGGTCGCTACTCCCCAACAGCTCGCCACAAGCTGCCCTGCGTTGACTGATTGCACCGGTGGAAACCAGTGGGCGATGGGGTCGTCACATCCCTACGCCATTAATATTGTTTATTATTATTATTACATGTTGAAAAGTATACAGGTCGATATTTAACATGCGAGTCGACATTAATAACAAGTTTACTTAAGACTTACAACATATATAAAGGTAGTTACTCGTAAAACTATATAAGTTGCCAAGTATAAAAATCACATACAGTAGGTAAGTCATCCTGTAGTAAAATAGGCAAAAGAAGAATGAAACTTCTATGGAATTTACATATTGTTTCTATTCTGGAAAAGTAACTAAGCTACGAAGTACAAAAGTATTCTTTCGTCCTCATGAAAATATGATGAGATTATATAAGAACTTACACAAAAAACAATACTCTGGTGGCCATGAAACGGGTTCATATTAGCCACAATTAATGTCGTCTTCTAATCCCTAAGACATCTTAGGATACGTATTTCTAAAGCAAACTTACCACATAATACTGGTAAATAAACATTTGACAATCAACGAAACGTCTCCTTAAGAGGATTTACGCGCTTGAAAAATACTTCAGCTCAATTATGTCATAAGTATGGGTAATTTTAAGAGGGTGCAGAATGTCCTGTGTGGCGCACATTGGGGGACTGCGTTTTTTTATATACCTTTCGATTTCTCTATAATATTAATCTATAATCCATGGCATCATCGTTGTATTCATACGAATTCTCCAACTATTGGTCTATGGCACATAATTTTTAGGGGAGTCTGTGGCTTGTTTTAACGTGGCTAGGTATTAAGAAACTTATAACTACTAAACTATATATGACACTGTATAAAAATATTCAGCTTAGCGGCCTGCAATTGGCTGATTGCCGGCCGCAGGGCAGAAAATGTTTATTAAAGAATACAATCCCCCAATGAGGACGCCACTGGATGCTCTGCGTCCTCTTATCCGTGTAATATTATGATACTCTGATTTTGTAAATGAGTCAAAACATAAATTTATTTCGCGATACGCAAAAAAACCTTTTTTTTGGTTTTTGAAGTGAGATTTCTCAATTAAAATCCCCTATATACACAACATTTGTAATTAGGTAATCACAAGAGCCCTGGTAATAAAAATGAAAGGGGTAAATTATAATGATTTACGTTAAATCACACCGTAAAACTACTAAGTTCAGCGTTTTTCAAGGTATAAGGGCTCTTTAACAAGAAAGTCAAGATTGCACACGCTAATTATAAATTTGCAGTATTTTTAATTACACGGCACATTATCAGGTAATGAAAAAGTAGAGTTACATTATTGCAATTATTAAATACACAGCATTTTGAGATATCGAAATCCAATTTTGATTAGATGTTATAAATCTCAAAATACGACCAAATTGAGGTGCCGTCGAAAGAATATTGAACTTATGAAAATTAAAAAAGAAAACAAGTTATGTAGATTTCAACTATTAAGAACCTTAAATAATTGTTCGTTCCAAGTAGGTAGATGTTAACCAAAACTCGTATAATAATTAAAATTACAATACACAGCGGCAATATAGTTTATGTATTATACTTAATATACATTACAAAGTAACTAATATAAAACAATTCATGCTCAACCACTGAACGATCACAATATCACGGCAATAAACAAATATGGCAAATAAAACTTTATCTCCCCATACATATTGCACAAACATATCAAAAACACTTGCTCAAACAAAAACTAACCTAAAACGCATATATTCACTATGTAACATCACCATGGAAAACCGCAAAATATAACTTGTCACAACACTACAAATGTTACGCAACCATAGATGAAATAGACAATATTAACTGACAGATGCACGTAATGTTCCCGCCATTGCGCGCCAGCCAATCACAGGCCACCATTTTTTTTCTAACCACAGACAACAGCTGCGTGTTTTCGTGTATTAACGCATGTTATTGGGCGTTTTTATAAATACATTTCGCGGTAGGGGATGTTTTTTTAACGATGATTTGTGAATGATGACGTCGGGGGATTGTTAATGTAAATTTTGGGGTTCGGAGGCCATCTTTGTACAATGGATTTGATTAACTTATAAGATAAGAATGTTGCTTAATTGAATCTTGTAATAGCATTCCGTTGCTATTTGTTATGTTTTTATGTTGCGCCTTCCTAGTGCAACGGTGGTTTATCATAGCAATGTTATCTATATAACCTACATTAAATTATGATAAATGCCGTTGCCTACTAATATTTAATTTTCTACTCGCCTACTTTAATCTGTCAGTTATGAATACATAGACAAAACTACAACTTTTCGATATCAGACAGTCTATGATACATCCAACTCAACTATTACATTACGATACGCTCTAGCCAACTATAATAATTTCAATAATAGAACCGCATACAAATTCTATTCTATATTGGCAAATTTTCCTGCATTTGTAACGCTTTTTTTATCTGTTAGGTTATCAGCCAATCAGAGTTTTGCAATGACACTTTGGTTCGAGATCCTGTTTAACTGTGATACAACGCTGTTGTGGTTTGTTTCTATGCTAGATAGGAGTATCTGTGTGTAACACTGTGAAAGCATTGCTAGAACACAATATCTAACTTCGATTTTTTTTCAAAATTAGGTACCTACTCCACTGTACCTTCCAAAAGGTTACTCTAAAGTGTTTATTGCTTAAAATTGTGTAAGCGTATATGGACGTAAATTTAACGATGAATGTGTTCCTCCATATACGATGATGATGATGACTCGTAGAAAAAGTATTGTATACAATCGTAACATGAATGGTCAATAATGGCCAAAAATGGTCTGGCCGGAAGAACAGCGGCAGCGTTGACTTTTGGGTCGACATTATGCTGAGGCGAGACCATTTCGTGGTAATTTTTTGTATATTGGTCTCTCTTAATATCTGTAATTGTATTTTAAATTTGCCACGAATAAATGATTTGTATTTGTATTTAACATAATTAAGTTTTTTCTTGTACCTTACTTAGGCCACTCAGCAAGCTTCGTGGCATTAACACGTTAGGTACTCGACTAAGAAACTCTTCAATATGTCATGATTGTATAAAATACTAATGTAGATAATAGTACATTACGATACATGGGCGAAAAAGAGGAAATTCGCAACGAGTGGCGATAAATTAAAACACGACCGTAGGGAGCGTTTTAAAGCGACACGAGCTGCGAATTACCTCTTCGCGCGTGTATCGTACGAGGTTTTATAGTACATTGTGCATCTAGGGCGGTAAGAAGGGCATTACTTACGAGGGTCTATTGAAGCCCGACGCCGTAGGCGGAGGGCTTTAAATGACCCGAGTTAGTAATACCCTTACTGCCCGTGGTACACACAATGTTTTTCATCACATTTGCGAGGAAATAAATAAACTCTATACAGGTAAAGAAACAATAATGATAAGCGGTAGTGTAGTTGCACAGTCCACAGTACTCCGGAGTGACTGCGTGCTGCGAGCGCGTGCGGGGCAGGTTCTCCGGGAGCTCCGGGCGGGCGGTAAAGTAGTATGAGAATCCTTTAAAACCATGGGAATATACAGCTCTTTAAGTGTAAGTATGCTTGCATATAATATCACCATTTACAAGCAGGTGTGATGAAAAAGTACATATGGCCATTTGATTGAATATTCGACGCAGGCAAGTAAAGTGCTCATTATCGCCCTACGGGGTAAAGTAGCACCATGTCTACTGTAAAATATTTATATGCCTCGACTTCGAATTTAGTATTCTGTTTAATTCGACTTTAGGGCTTTACTCCAGCCAGGGTTAATTAACAAACCCGGAGTTAACTGTCAAATTCCGTAGAAAAAACTCTTACCTCGGGTAAGTATCGCAACGCTTAGGCAGTAATAGTGAAGAAATCAACATAAAAAAAGTAATGATAATTAATTTAGTTTTATTGGTAGAACATAGTATTCTTGGCTGAATAAGTATATGTTTTTTTTTTAAATCCCTGTCGAAAACGAATATAACTTATCAAATGACTATTTTAGCGAAAAATGCATTTAGATGGGTCATTCAATAATTTATACTGTAATCGATAAAATAGTGAAGTGGTAAATTTTAACTACAAAACTCTAGTGAGACTCGAACATTTTAAATATAAAAAACGGGTCACTCACGTAACTCAGTCGATTTTCGCTCGACACGTTTCGATCTTTACGAAGATCGTCATCAGGAGCGACCGCCCGCGACTGCTCGCTCAAAATCGACTTAATTACGCTGGTAAATTGTTCAATAACACGGTTAAATCGCTGCGCAGGTAGGTAAATTCGTGGGAAAGTGGTTGTTACAATTTAACGCTTGTTCGAGATTGATACTTCCGTTAAATGTTGATGTTAGAAAAATTATGACTTTATCCCCCTCCCCTCCCCCCACGATAAAATTTAGGTAAAACCTAAATAATCACTTCAAACTTCAAAATAGCGAGTATATTTTACGAAATTTTGGAATAGTCTATTAATATATTACTCAACTGTCTGGGGTTCTTAATATAGCTTTAATAATTAATTTAAATTTACGAATATAATAATATTTATTTTTAAATTAGGTCGGGGGAAAATAACACGTGAGGTTATGTGGGGGAGGGGGGTTAGCCTCACCAAAAAGCGTGATTTGTGCAAGAGCCCATAGAAAAAAAAGTCTCAAAATTTGCACACATTTTCCAAAACTTCCATTCCATTCATTTACCGCCATTTTACTTTCCCTTACAAAATGTATGAAAAAAGTGTAACTGAATGGGAAAAATTCATGACATGTTCTTTTTCCTACTACGGTCGAAACAGCTCGCGATTTTGAATAGAAATCACAAGAAAAAAATCTAATAAAAAAGGGGGCAAGGAGGGGAATATAAAAGAAGACAAGACTTAAGAAAATAGCCCAAGTAGGTATAAAAGGGTCTACTGCTAACTAAAGAGTGCAAAACGGTTTTTATTTGTATGAAGTTTCAGTTAATAACCGGTTATTAACCTGTTTGTCCATACAATTAAAAACTGGTTTGCACGCCCTACTGCAAACATCTAAATATCGAGAGTAATTTGTCTGTGCCTGATGTTTCATGCTAATAGGTAAATGCCATAGAGAAGAAGACAGTTTAGGTTATTGCGATAGGACTTCGATAGGACTAACATTCAAAAGCGTATTCGGTTTATAAAATAAGACTTTTGTTTCATATTAATGTTTAACATGGCCGATAACGTTGAACAATATTTCTATTAGACAATATTGCAGCTAGCTCTGTGAAATAAAAATCGAAATTCTATCTCACCGAATAGGGATGCTAGGGGTTAAACTTCTTTTTGAAGTCGGTGGAAATTCAAATTCGAGCCAATAGACAAATATTCAAATATCACTTCTTTTTTAAATGCAGATTCCCGAATATCGTATTTCAAAGCGGCCGTCGGCACTTCAAAACGCTATTCGCGTCGCTAGGCGAAGAAGGTGTTCTTTGTGCTTGCCTGCTTACCATGAGTTGTAGGACTTGTAGGTAACCGTAGGCGTTAGCGACTGCGCGTTTCTAAAGTTTATTCGTCTCGCTCCTGCCAGAGGAGTGGTAGGAGCGAGACGGACATACTTTAGAAAACGCGCTGGGGCATTGCTGACCTTAGGTACTTAAAAATACTGGTGGCACGGAACTCTCGGTGTTCGGCAATTATACAGTTTTCGGATTTTTTCTTGTACTTGTGCTACAAGTTCTTGCTTTTTGCCAAATTTCGTGATTCTAGGTCAGCGGGAAGTACCCTATACATTTTGATTCCCATTGCAAATGTATGGGAAATGCGACGTAAACGGCCGTATCTTTTGATTGCGTTGACCCAGAGGTTTGATTTTTTCAAACCTTCAAGGGACCGTAGACTAGTGTATGTGGTATTAATTTAAACTTGCTACTTCTACGCGTTCCCGAGACAAAGGGTCTTGACAGACAGACGGATGGACGGACGGACGGACGGACAACAAAGTGATCCTAGAAGGGTCCCGTTTTATCCTTTAGAGGAGCGGAACCCTAAAAAGCACGGTGTATTTGAGCCGATATCTTGGCAAGCAATGTTATTAACAATAAGTTCTTCGTCGGGTCAAAGGTGAAATAAGAGCGGAACTTGAAAGAAAAGCGGGTCTTGTCTATGGATTTTCTTTCTTTTTTAAAGTGTCATTGTGTTTTAGATTAAGACATTGTTTTTTTTTGTTTGTAAACATATTGGTATATTGATAACGTGATAAGTAATTGAGTAAAACCAAACAAGATTATAATCAAATGCTTTGCGAGTCCTTCCAAGAAACACACTAAGGCGAATCTACATTATAAAAAAAAGTTATGTTTTCAAACATAAGATTGAAATCGCTTTTATAAGGAAGTATTGTTGGAGGATAAACTAGGTGTTATTTGATTAGTTCGGTTTCCTCACGATGCTTTCCTTCACCGAAAAGCGATTGGTAAATATCAAATGATATTTCGTACATAAGTTTCGAAATTCATTGGTACGAGCCGGGGTTTGAACCCGCGACCTTCGGATTGAAAGTCGTACGCTCTTACCGCTAGGCCACCAACGCTCATGGTGCTAACTGACTTATATCAAAAATATGCTTGGGATTAGGACTTTCTGAGCGTCGGCATAAGCCGAGAAAAAGTTAAAAAGATGAAGACGAGTACCATAGAATAGGGGTGGTAAACAATACTTTTTCATCAACATTATCAAGTTCGCTGCTCTAGTGATGACACAGGGCTCTCCCGGCATGCCAGTGATCTTGTACAATCCCCGTAATACGTAGACAATTGAATGTAATGCTGAGGGTGCTAACTGGCCCAAATTGCCCACATCCCAAGGGATGAAGGGATGAGGGCTGTGGGGTTCCATTTTAAGCGATTTGTAACCGACTTTAATAAACGGAGAGTGTTCTCAATTTAATTGTTTTTCACGATTTTGTTTTTGATGATTCTTCTTCATTTGTTACGTACGTACGTACAGTCACGGTACCTCCGAAGTAGTTCCACGGGATGGTTGTGTGTGATGATGAGTTCCATAAAGGAACAAAGATGACTCCTCAATTGTTTAAGTAGCACATGGAGAAAAAAGTGTGGAAACTATATTTTTTTACTTGTGACAACTAAAAAGCTCTACTAAAAAAAGCACAATTTTCAATTAATGAGAAAAAAAAATTGTCACATACAATAAAGGGAACTAGGCTTTTTTTTCCGTGCAAGTATGAATATTGTTGGTTCTACTTAAGTAAAGTCGCGAGTCTTCAAAGACTCGCCAAATTTACGAAAGCTTTTGTGTTTTAGCTCTAATTCACAATAGTATTTACTCACGCCAGCCTCCCCTTCAAAACAAATTCAATAATTCTGATATTTTTTTGGATCCTAGAATGCAGATTTGTATTCATGCCACTACTAAGCAAAATTCTGTTTTAGAGGACATTTTAATCTGACGTCTCTCCCATGCGTCCATAACCTTAGCTGCATTTTCTACCGCTGTAAAACAACCACAGCTTTAGCAATAACCCCGGTGAGGGGCGCAAAGTGCCCCGCGTTTCATCTCACCCCTCACCACATCACAAATTATTTACATTTTATGATCCGCTCACCTCAAGACTGTTTTGTTTGGATCTATGTGGTTAGGTTTATTTATATTTATTAAAAAACCTTTCACTTAAAGCGACCTAGATTTATGCTGTTTGAAGATAGTAACTATAACTAACTACTTAGGTATATATTGTAGCGTAATTATAATTTATATGCTAGAGTCCGATTAAGCGAAGTTTGAAGATTTTGAGCGCGCATACTGTGAAAGCGTTAAGTAAACGATAATTTCACAGAAGTTTGACGTATAAAATGACACTTTCAATGTTTGGCAGTTGATTTGCTTGGAAAAGGTATCGTGGTTCGATTCTATTGCCCCAAGGTTGACTGGTAGAGAAAGTTAAGGCCGTATCTTGTATTGTGTTGTTTCTTTTGTCCAATAAAGATGTAATAAATAGATATGTATTGTGCGAAATTTACAAATTAAATAGAAGAGACGTTACCATTTTTAAAATTAAAACTTAATGTTCAAAATAGCTAACTTTTAAACAAAAAATTTACAAAACCCGGCGTGGATGCCAATTCGCAGTCAAAAAACATAAAATCTACCTGCTCAATAATGTAACAGGTTTATTTAAAACTATGTTTGTATTTTTATCTAAACCCAACAATTAATTAGTACAAACAAATACCAAAAGTCACCAATTACAACCAAGATGGCGGCCAATTTCCCGCCAATTAAACCAATCGTTCTTAATTTGAAACTTATCATCAAATCGCTCCCACCGACCCAGCCCTACTTTATTACTGGCCGATAACAAAATAATCCCACTTTCAAGAAAAATAAAAAACAAACTTACTTTTTAAAGCGGCGTAATTGAGAACTAAACTGGCCGCATACAAATTCAAAAACCCAAGTGTGATGGTGGCGACACTGGCACATATAAACCTAAGTTTGCCGTGCCGTATTTAAAAAAACTATAAAACGACATCCACACTACTGGACATCAGAAGTCGGTCGATAAAACCGGCTAATTTATAACCGAAATCTTCTATAAAGGTACAACATTATTCCTGATAATATTTTAGAACCCTATGTATAAAGCTAGCCGCAAGAAAAAAAAGAATTTCAAAAAAAGAACCCGATGATGAGGTAACGAACGAGGCGCGGTTGGTGAGTTCCTTTTTTAAATCCACGCCGCTTCGACGTGTGTGGTCCGTTTTAGATCGCTGCCAAGCAAAGCTGATATATACCTTTATATGAATAGAGTTTAAATTGGTATGGGGGCAGATAATGAAATTTTCCACTTGACGCTGGTATGTATTGGCTATTCAGATGTTATTACGAAACTATGAACGTTTTTGAATTGGGACTGAAGTTTTCAGTCCGAGATCGGAATCTGATAGATAAATTATTTGTTAGTTAATTAGTGATTTAACTAAATATGTGAAATATACTGAGAAGTAGCTTTCAATGTCTTTCATTAGCTTAATAGAAAACTGAAATGGGATTTACGTAAATTAGAGTCTCGAGATTCAACATACCTATTTGCTCTGACTTTTCTAATGCATCTCTTATCTTTGTATACCTATGTAAGTCGAAAATTGAGATAAGTGATGGTTGATTGTGTATGTAGATTAAAGGAAATGGGGTCCATTTTTGATGTTTGGGCACTCGAATTTGACAATTCGATTTTTCAATGGAAACTACTGATTTCGCGACCCATTTATTTTTATACAAAATATATGGAAATGGTCGTGGCAATTAGATTTAACCGCAGACATATTTAAAAAAAAACTCTATATGTCATGTTTTTTTCGATTGGCAATACAAGCGTTAGAAAAAGACAGTATGACTTTCCCTGACTATGCACGAATGAGAACAGGTCGTTGTCAGATTATACCTGTATTTAAATATAAGCTGTGTTGGTACACATATGTTCAGCAATACTCGATTCATAGTTTCCGAACGTACCCCACTGCACTAAGTTTAAAAAAATATAAAAACAAAACAATATCATAAAGAAGCAGGATTTGTAAAGTCATAAAACGAGGCCTGAAGCGCCGACCATAAAATACCTGTTTCATTTCAATTATACCACTCCATGGGTGCCTTCTGAACCCAAACTGCCTATGGACGGTTTTTTATGGAGCAAACCTGTCTTTATTTCATCCGGATAATTTCAAAAGTGTATTTTCTGTTTACGTTATTTTCTCTCGGTAGTATCAATATTATATTTTTTAAATTATAATTTTTGTTAGGGTTAACCCAAATAACAACAAATACTAAAAAGCAGAATAAAATAAATATTGAGGGGGCAACCATAGGCCATACAACAAACGTGACATATTTTCCGTTTTTTTAAATAATTGTAACCCTTCGTGTGTGAGTACGACTCGCACTTGGCCGATTTTTATTATTTGGGTGCGTTAGATACTTATTTAATGGCTAGACGTTTTAGGTGCTTTGAATTTTACAAACTTTTAACACTTCTTGCATAGGTGTTGTCTGTTATTAAAATAGACAAATAAAATAAATATTGTGGGACAATCTTACATAAGTCGACCTAGTCTCACGGTAAGCTCAATAAGGCTTGGGTTATGGGTACTAGACGACGATATATTTAATAGATAGATACATATAAATACTAAAACAGAAAACATCCATAACTCAGGAACAAATATTTGTGATAAACACATAAATAAATGCCCTGACCAGGATTCGAACCCGGGACCTCCTGCTTAGTAGGCAGGGTAACTACCGAATAGGCTAGGAGACCGTAGAAGGATTTGATTTCGCAAGTTAAATTTCTTATTATTCTGCTAAGGTAAACGTCCGAGTGCTTGACACGTGCCTAATAGGTGACACCAGCCTTGTTTAGTTCAGGCTTCGCACGGGTTATTATTATACATATAAACCTTCCTCTTGAATCACTATCTATTAAAAGAACCGCATCAAAATCCGTTCGGTAGTTTTAAAGATGTAAGCATACATACATACAGACAGCGGGAAGCGACATTTTATACTATGTAGTGATGATGAATTGATGCTCAATTGAGCATTTACTAATTAAAGTAGTGGTTCGCCCGAACGTGAACCCACGACCCCTATATATATCGGCAACCTGATTTGGCTTAATTTAATTACTATATTTTTAATTTAGTTCATTTAAGTTTTTATTATTATTAATATTTGTGTTTTTCTATTATAATCTATTTAATATGGGATCGGAAATATATGTAACTGACAAATTAATTAAATACATTATTTATCTATTTTAACCAGTTGCCAAATTTCACGAGGATCCGATAAACAATACTTGAGTATATCCCGAGTTCAAGTTCTACGAAAAACACGCAAATTGATCAGATAAAATACTAAATAGATTCACAGCTGCTTATACATGCTTTCTGTTTTTAAATAGGTATAATTACGCATCAATGTTGCCAGCCTATTACCTCGTCACGATTAATGAGATAATTGCGGGTTGCCAGCGATTTATAATTTTATGGCAACATTATCTCTTACGTGGCTGTTATGGGCGGGGCTTGGAGTCGTCAATGAGGATGGTAATAAGCTTGGTTATTACCTCGACGTTTCGCACAAGTCGAGTCTAATGGTCAAATATTTTAAAGTTTCTTTCAGTCTGTAATGGTTTGGGATCATGTGACACATTATAGGGGAGGATGGATCGAAAATATCACGAATGATCACGAAGGGGTTGAGGGAGGGGGTGATACCACGTGTCCACGTGTAATTTTGATAACTTCAGCCAGAAAAGGTACACGTGATCGGTTTGAGGAGAGACGGCAGTAACGAAAAAATCACCTAAGATCATGGGGGAGGTAAATAAATATCAAATTTTGATCAAAAAGTGAGCCTACCTTTCAAAACAAACTATCACCCTATGGTTTTGTACAATCGCACACACATAATCTTAAATTCGCCAAACGGCGCGACTGTTGCACTCACTTTTATTGTGATTTTCACTGATTTTGTGTCTCTTGGCGCAGGGCCAAATCCTCAAGATCTTCTTCTGCCTCTCTATCTAGTGAAGGTTGGCAGTCAGCTCCGCATATTTCCGCTTGTCCCTAGCAAGACGAAAGAGTTCGGCCACAGTCGCAATCCCTGTCCATTCTGATTCTGATTCTGATTCTGATGTTACGCAACCACGACTTCCTCCAGCCCCCAGCTCTCCTTCTCCCAGCAACTTTTCCCATCATTAAGAATGACACACACTAGTCCGATCCGATCCGATCTGTCAGTGTCTACAACACTCCACGTGACCTCTGAGGGTTCCGTACTATCACGTGATTCTTTCTATAGAAACCCGGATCGGATCGGTTCGGATTGGACTGGTGTGAGTCATCCTTTATCCGTTGCAAAAGCTCATACCTATCATGCCTAAGAACATGTCCTAGATATCCAACTTTACGCTGTTTGAGTCTTCAAAATTACAGGTAAAACATTAGCTAGAATAAAAAAAGCTTGCATATCAAACTATCCAATTTAACCCGTGGTCTGAAGGTCAAATAATTTTATAAAGTCCGTCGAGAATGTCTAGACTAATTTACAAAAGGTATTAAGTCTCCCTCTTACCAAGGTAAGTTAGGTCGTTTCATTATAAAAGAAAAGAAGTCGGCATGCGGTCTCTCTCCATCGTGTGAACTATCAAAATGTTTCTTTTACTGTGTCGATGGAGTCACTTCGTACCATATTAATTCATACATGGCTCTCAACATATAAATGATGTTGAATGCTGTATACTTAAGGCCGTTCCTGGTCCCAATGACCTCCGATCTGTATCCGTCCATTTTTTTGGCTTATTACATTAACCTCAAGAAAATTAGCTTATCATATTAACTTAAAGATATAAGATATTTGAGATGTACGGTATCAAACTTTGACAATTTTAGTCCAAAATAACAGGTTTTTGTACATAACTTCAACTATTAGTGAGATTTGTGTTCTTATTTAGATAACATGAATTCACAAAAAAATCTTCAATGCATATACAAAATAAACCAGAGAAAAAGTAATTGAGAAACTTACTTTTTCATTTATTTATTTTGTATATTAATTGAATATTTTTTTGTGAATTCATGTTATTTAGATATGTACATATATGTACATTGTAGGATGTGACATTGTTAAAAACCGTGTAATTTACATTAAGAAATATTTGTGTTAGGATATAAGCTTTACCTTCTATGTCTATTTTTCTTCTTGTTGATGTTTTGTATCTGTTTGTTCCCTAATCAAAAAAATAAAATAAATTTTGTCCTAATAACTTTAAATTTAAAATATCTCTAAGGTTATTAGATACTTCAAATAGCAATTTTTTTTCAAACTTGGTCTAAACAAGCAAATTTTTCGATATTCTACAAAAGTTTATGCTATTACATGTATATGTGAAATCTACATATAACTGTTCAGTTATATGTAGATTCATTTCAGCATGATGTGGCGACTTCCAGTACTGGTCGTCCGATAAAGCCATCCGGTGAGAAATCATGACAGGCGACGCAGGCAGTAACAAACAAAAAGGAAAGAAACAAAATTAAAACAAAATTAATATATAATGTACCTACGTCATCATTATCATCATCATTTAGCCGAAAGATGTCCACTGCTGGACATAGGCCTCCCCCAAAGATTTCCGCAATGACCGGTCCTGCGCCACTCGCATCCAGCGGACTCCTGCGACTTTCACCAGGTCATCAGTCCACCTTGTGGAGGGCCTACCCATGCTGCGCCTTCCGGTACGCGGTCGCCACTCGAGAACCTTTCCGCCCCAACGGCCATCGGTTCTACGTGCAATGTGCCCCGCCCACTGCCACTTAAGTTTAGCGATTCGGAGAGCTATATCGGCTACTTTGGTTCTGCTGCGGATGGTCTCATTTCTGATACCATCTCGCAGAGAGACTCCTAGCATAGCTCTCTCCATTGCCCGTTGGGTGACTTTGAGCCTTCTTATGAGGCCCATTGTAAGCGACCACGTTTCAGTACCGTATGTCATCACTGGCAACACACACTGATCGAAGACTTTCGTCTTCAGGCACTGCGGAATATTGGACGAAAAGATGTGTCGTAGCTTCCCGAACGCTGCCCAACCGAGTCGGATTCGACGATTAACCTCTTTCTCGAAATGTACCTATGTAAATTGACATAATTGTTTTAAATAGAAAACTCCCGTGAGTATTAGACATATTAATATACTTAGACCGGGTTACTCGTGTGCGCAGAGCAATCGCGGCTAGCGCTTCTCACTCATGATTATGGGGCGCGGACCGTCCCGAAACATGTCGAGCTATCTTCGACTTTATAGACACGTGAGTAACCCGGTCTAAGTATATTAATATGACATAATTGTATTTGATACTGTTCAGTTATATGTAAATTTCACATATAATAACAGCATATTTTTTCTTAAAATATCGAAAAAATTGCTTGTTTAGACCAAGTTTCAAAAAATAATTTAAAATTAACTATTTTTTATCAACGAATTCTAGATAAAAAAGATTGATGATACGATGACAGGTTGTTTATTAATCGTATTTATAGTATTCGTGGCAGAAAATCGAGTCAAAATTCGTAAAAAACCGTCGATTTCCGCGTGGAGCCCCTTAAATCACTAATCTTTTTTTCATACAGAGCGCCTACCACGAACCGCTTCGTTCGTCCGTTCGTCTGTTTGCCTCATTGTCGCTCGAATACGCGAGAGCAATAAAGAGGGAACTAGACGATCGAACGAACGAATTGGTACGTGGTAGGCCCTCAGATTGACCTCAGCCATCGGACAAACCCTGAAATCCCACATTTGGCTTCATATTAATAATGCTCTACTGTATTTTTTATTAAAATAATAATAATAAGTTCAAAATATTGTCTTCTGTTACCGTGATTGTTATTCATTGAAATTAAACACTTTAGAACGGATTAATCGCGTTTATTAACACCATGATCCTACGTTTCGAGCCCTTTACAGCACTCGTTTTCACAGGTTTAAGATGATGACTGAGAGATGATGAATAAGTTCAAAACAAAAGTTATTTCCAATAATCGTCAACAAAAAGAAATACAGTATTTAAAATTGGCAGTGTTTTGAGTAGCATATTAAGTGAGACTGAATTTTCTTCAATGATGACATTTGTCAAGACACAAAGTAGTGACATCTTAAATAAAAATTATAATTTAAAAAAGAATGCTCCTCCATTCTTTTTTAAATTATAATTTTCACACTATTCTATGAGGATTAGAGGATTTATTATTTCACAAGTTTTACATTTTGCATACAGGCTGCTCCAAACTAACAAATAGTATTTTGTTAATTTCTTCGTAATCCCTGCACCGATTGTTATAATACTTTGTATACTGCTTCAAAACACCGTAACGCATATGTACGTTTCGGCTTTGTCCAATGGCGAAGGACATCCTGTATACTGTGTGTTTTTGTCAAATAAACAGTAAATATTTTAATAAACTGACTATACTGATTACGCGATTATTTTGAAGACACATTCTTAATTGGTGGCATACAGGTTAGATCGCTTTCGTTAACTAGCATCGACGCCAAATCTTGGGATTAGTAGCCAAAGCGGACCCCATGCTCCCTGAACTGACATAAGCCGGAAAAACGTTAGAAAGATGAAAAAATGAGTCCTGAAGTCCTGAAGAAATCTTCACGATCGCATTAAAGGATGACTCACACTAGAACGGGACGGGACGACCTGCCAATTTCTATAAAAAGAATCACGTCCGAGCTCAGAGCCCTCGGAGGTCACGTGACGTTTTCTATCGAAACTGATAGATCAGCCCGGGCCGGGCACGTCCCGTCCCATTCTAGAGTGAGTCATCCTTAAACCTTGGTGGGTATCCCCCCTTTACGCCCATAAAGTAGAGTACAGAGTACCTACGAAATGACAGGTAAGTCCACAATCCCCCAGTGTGAAAGCGGCCTTACCCAGTAATTATAGTGCTCATTAATTGCTAATTACGTGTCCGCGGTAATGGCTATAATTAGGTGAAAGGTCCGTCATGCGCTGTCACTTTACTGGTGTTCACAGATCGTAATATTGAAGTAGACGCAGCAAGTACCTAGGAACTACTCGAAATTTGTGTGTATTTTTTTGCAATTTAATAAATTTACATTTATTGGATAAAATAATAATTGCTATGAGTAAAAGTAAAAACAAACTACCAGGTTAGTTTAGTTAGTTAGGTATACTCGTACAACTAGTATATTCATAGTTTCAGATTTCAGTTTTGCACGCTTTTTCTGGTAGAACATAATTAAGCTATGGTATTTTCATATTAACGAACATTTATTTTAGAAATATATACCTACAGTAAGCGTAACTTACCTAGCTACCTACCTGTACCTACTTAAATCTAAAATAGGTTCTTGAGGCATTGTACCTAGGATGCTGGCGGCATTTCCTCGTTGTGTTGCAATGCTGATAAGTTGTGCGAGGAAGCCACCAGCTGCTCGGTCACCAGTCACATCAACCAGACGTTTCGCGATTAATATGAAAAACTTGCGTGCGCTGGGACCCCATGGACCAAGAGTTTCGACCCCGGATGGTACAAAGGTACCAGAAAATGCCAGTCGGCTCAAGGAGAGCAGGCACGTTGATGGTGGCAAGAGATTGACGGATTATGTATGGCATTAAGAATCGCATGTTTTGAGAAACGGCCTGCACTTTTTTAAAAACCCAATCCATGGTGTCCCAGTCGGTCCACGTCTGTGCCACAAGGACATTAGTGTGGCGCACACACCGAAAACCCCCGTCGCAAACCAGTCGCCAGTCTAAGGGAGGCCGGATCCAAGAAAGTACCAGTATTAGGTAAAGGATGGGCATGAAGCCAGTTATAACCAGCTTCCCGGGATCCGACCGCCAATAGCCTCGCGTGATCTGGATCTGTAGAGTTAATTTTAATTGTTTAAGAACTTTTGAAAAAAATTGATTAATTAAACATTCTTAGTAGGTACGTATACTTATTTTTCTGTTGTGCTTGGGACATCTTGCATACTACTCTCAGACGCTTATTGCTTCAAAACTTCAACAAGTTTTATTTAACTGTGCGGGTGCTTACGACGTCTAGTTACACGCAGAGTCTGTGTTAGCACAACTCGCGCAATGTTGACTGATTAAAGTGATTAAAGCCATTCGTTACATGCTCATGTCAGACTACTTTAATATACACGTAGCACACAAGCACTCCAGTTTTGCTAGTTATGCTAGGAGGGGCCTAGCCTAATCGGTATAGTGACTGCCGAAGCAGGAGGTCCCGGGTTCGAATCAGGGCATTTATCTGTGTGTGTTATCACGAATATTTGTTCTTGAGTTATATTTACTATATATGTAAGTATTTATATGTATTTATCTGTATACCCACAACACAAGCCTTATTGAGCTTACCGTAAGACTCCTATATAGCCTAGTTGGTAGTGACGAAACAGGAGGTCCCGGGTGCAAATCCTGGTCAAGGCATTTGTTTTTATCATGAATTATTGCTGAGTTATGGATGTTTTTTATGTATTTAAGTATTTTGTATCTATCTATTATATATATATATCGTCCTAGTACCCACAACACAAGCCTTATTGAGCTTACTGTGGGACTAGGTCGATTTGTGTAAGATTGTCACATAATATTTATATTTATTATTTCTTAACAAAATGACACTAAAATTTGTGAACAGTCTTGACCATCATCCGCTCGCATATCATCACTTAACTAAGAAAACCGCTATATTCAACCCCGTTAAATGCTTTTCTCGTCAAAACGAACACATATATAGCTATAATTATACAGGCTATACCTAACTTGCTTCAATGCTGCCTCCGTAATAGGATAATAGTAGGTTGCGATAACTATTCATGGCGATATACGACCATTTAGCGTATATGCTTGTAGTGAACAGGTCTACATATTTTTATTCTATGTGTATTTATATCTTGGATTTATTTATAACTTTTAGCGCTTCGCTTCGCTTCGAACGTGAACTCGCAATCGTTGTATCTCGGCAACACCTTGACGGATTCGGCTTATATCCGAACTATAAAATTATTTTTTTCTCAATTCGCTACTTACAAAATATCACGACGATCCGATCAAAGGTACTCGAGTTATCGTCGACCAAACATACATGGGTTTTTTAATATTACGACGGTGATAAACATGCATACGGCCCGCCTGATGGTAAGCGGTCACCGTAGCCTATGGACGCCTGCAACTCCAGGGGTGTTACATGCGCGTTGCCAACCCTTTAAATAAAAAGGAGGATTCGCTGTGTTGACAGCTAAATGGGCAAGCTTTGCTCCGTGGGTCCCCAGCTGTCAACACAGTGAATCCTCTTGGAGCTCTGGCGACCTTACTCACCAACAGAAATACAACACTATGAGTAGGGTCAGAGCCCACGCATGAGTGGCGCCGCCTGGTGAGCGACAATACGGTAGCTTCCATTAACACTTCGTTTCGAACTAAACGTTATCTCAACTGATATTAGAATATAATTATGTCAAATCAAATTTCCTTACTCGTCAGAGATGTTCTTAATTTGAAATAAATATATCGAAGTCGACATATCATTTAGCTATAATAACATATTCACAGATATTTGTCGTAGAGTCCGTCTATCCTAAGTTTCCTAGATTTAGATACCACAGACTGTGCATGGAAGTGTTAAGTAAACGTCATAATTTCATAGAAGTTTGACGTTTTAAATAACACTAAGTATCAAGTTTGACAGTTCATTTGCTAGGAAAAGATAAAGTGGTTTGACTCTAGCAAAAATGTTTATAATTATGGGAGTCTTAATATGCGGTTTTTGAACGCATTATAGAGGGCTAATGCATGACATGTGGGTACTTAATCCAGTCATTGAACTGACAGCTTGTATGGAAATTTTGACAGTTTGGGAAATAATTAATAATAGGTAATTTTTTTAGCGTAACGGATATATCGTGAGTCTAGTATTAAGTAGGCAACAAAATCCAACAAAATATCGTTACACGCTAATCGTCACAAATATGTACACACATGTTACAAACATTTTTGTTGTAAGATTTATATGTATATATGTTTTTTAAGCCGTTTAAAATGGGTCAGGACCAGTTTCTACCTATTAACATTTGTTTCTAGCGAAATAACACGTCTATCACCCGTGCCGTACATTTTGTAGATTTAATGGTTTTACTTGAATAAGTTTTCTTCGGTTTCTCTTTTAACAGATAGATAGAAGACAAATATGTCGTCATGTTCACATACAAGAAAACTATTTGCTATCGTTCATTTAAAAAAATCGATTTAGTTTAGTTTTTTTTTACTATTTACCTACTTCCGGAAGAAAAGTTTGTAGGATTTTTTTATATATCATATAAAGTATCCCATTTTAACGTAATTTGAAAAAATCAGGCTATTATAATTTAATGTCTGTCAAAATCGTATCTTTCTTGGGTCAACTGTATATAAACTTTTTTTTTACCTATGTGATGACAATAACAGAAATAAATGCTTGGAAAATCGTGCGCAACATTATGTACATATTCCACTAATGTATATGATGCATTGAACGACTGTTATTATATATAATACATGCACATATCTTACTTTAATGAAAACGTCTCATAGTCATATTAATTCCAGCATCTTAATGGGCTACTCAGAAAAAGGAATGAATTATCATAGTTAACACTTTTGCGAAATAATTTCTTGTGAGTTTGTTTTTTATTTCTTGCAAATTGATTAGGATCTGTATTGTACAGTTAAGACGAAATATGAGCATGGACTCAATTGCGCTCGCGCCATATTAAGAATATATGTATATCTTAACGTTAATTTCGTTAAGTCTAGTATGAAATAATAGCTTATCATTCACTGAAACCGTAAGGTTAATCCCGCTGACGACTCATGTATCAGCCTGTATAGTTCGGATGAACACGCAAATTTCCTCTTTAATTTGGAAAAATATATGACACATGAGCGTGTGTTTGAAAAACGGTATTTCAGATATTTTGGTGCGCTACATGAAAAATAATATATGCATTGTTGGTGACCACCAAAAACCTTTACTGCCCCCCGGCCAGCAAGCAGCCAATTGCAGCCCGCTACGTTAAATAAATTCACCGCTTGCCGACTGCGTCGAGCAGAAAAATGTACAGACCTTGACCAGTAAATAAGAAAGCTTCAGATCACATGTTTGTCGACCTCAGCTTCGCTACGGACGACAATTACACGAAGTCTGAGACATTTTACTTTATAGGCCTCGGTACGTAATCGACTATTTCTGAAGTCCTAGCACAAGAATGCACAATATCTCGCGGTCAAGAAAGACTACTACCAGTTTCTAACTGGGGGCGTAGCCATGATGCCAATCGTCAACGCTCAGTCGCTTACGAAACGCAAATGTAATTGTCACACGAATAATGAAGAGTGATAGAGGGAGATAACTACGATACGATATGAGCGATTGGCATCTTGACTACGCACGCTGTTTGGATTAGACAATGACAATAAGCTAGACGACTAAAAAAATCTATTTAGTCCGTCCTTTAGATTATTAAGGAATATTGTACACGTATTTTTTCTTTTGTTTGTCAAATCAAAAATGACGAAAATACAGTGCGTTCAAGTTTCGCTTAATGTCACTATTAGGTACAATTCTATTATTCTTTTTAGTGACGTCACAAGTCCCCACCCCGGAACTTTGATGCTCTTTATCTTGGTCAATTTTAGTTAAATTGAAAAAGGAAAAATAAGTGTCTAATCATTTTAGACAATCTAAGTGACGGACTAATTAGAATTATAGTTTATCAACCTAGTCGTCATCCCTATTGTCTTCCGCGAGATACCGACGCGGCACTTTTGTGCTAAGACTAATGTAAAACCATATTATATACTAGCTGTTACCCGCG
The DNA here is from genome assembly GCA_949128165.1 of Lathronympha strigana. Taxonomy (NCBI): domain Eukaryota; kingdom Metazoa; phylum Arthropoda; class Insecta; order Lepidoptera; family Tortricidae; genus Lathronympha; species Lathronympha strigana. The sequence continues at coordinate 4,676,346 of OX421926.1, read as the reverse complement.
ACTTCGTCTGCGTAGTATTACCCATAATGTTTGGTAGTGTATTTTTATTAGCATAAGTTAATACTTATGGTTTAAAGTTAATTTGGTCTTTAATAAGACCAAATTGACTTGAACTGTAAATTACTAATTAAATTTAAATTTAAATAAGTAATCAAGGCCGAGTGTTTTTGATCACAGTTTTACACAGTGTCTTAAGCTCACTGAATTTAACCCACGGAATGTCATTCGATACCTGATTACAACTTACTTCCCACTGAAGAAAAACATTGCGAGGATACCAAAATAATTACGTCGCGCATAGAAACTTTCATTAGAGAGTAGGTAAAGTATAATTATATGTCTTATCCAAGGACGATCCTATGATAGGATCAGCATAGGCCTTTATTCGCATGTACCTACTCAACATAAGATAAAAACCAAATCGCTGTAAAATAAAAACTTTTTAACAAAAAAATAAAACCGCCGAAAAACTGAAACTGAAAAGAAAAAAATAATAACTTTTTCTTCAATAACGCAAGTGAATACCTAACCTACAATTACAATTATAATCTATTTCTATACACTTTCTATATACCTAATACAATCGCTAGGCTTATACCAATTTAATTACATCTAGAAAGTATGAACTATATACATACTTCTGAAATCAATCACACAAATCTGCGTATTTATATATTTACAATCTGTTATTTTTGGAGTCGGTGCCAGCCTCAAACAAACTTGCTCAACCTTAGTGAAGAGTTGAACAAGCGCCCAATACAAGGTGCTTATTGTAGATCAGATTTGCTACTTATGAATGGACATATAAATAAACTACACTTTTATGTTCCGTACGAATAGATTTATTTCTATTACGGGACTCAATCTGTTGGTGTGTGATTTGAAAATTGTGTAAATACTTAACCTACCTGCTTAAAATTTGTATTGCGGTCAACTCAAGGTGCTTAAGTTTGTTTGAGGCTGGCACCGACTCCAAAAATAACAGATTGTAAATATATAAATACGCAGATTTGTGTGATTGATTTCAGAAGTATGTATATAGTTCATACTTTCTAGATGTAATTAAATTGGTATAAGCTTAGCGATTGTATTAGGTATATAGAAAGTGTATAGAAATAGATTATAATTGTAATTGTAGGTTAGGTATTCACTTGCGTTATTGAAGAAAAAGTTATTATTTTTTTCTTTTCAGTTTCAGTTTTTCGGCGGTTTTATTTTTTTGTTAAAAAGTTTTTATTTTATAATTTTCTGTGACTATAATGTGTACAAATTATTACATGCTTAATTACTGATCAGTTTTAAAATAGCTAGCTGGTTTAGCTATTAACTGTTATATTAATAATCCTACTTTAACTATTTGCACACCCCGCTGGGGATGTGCTCTATTATCGGTTTTTTTTCATCAAGCTGTGTTTTGTATAGTATATGTGTATATTTATATTATTATAAATGTTTATGTTTACATTTCTACTAAAGTAGTAGTAGTAGTTATATTGTGTATCTTAGTATGTTTTTCCTTTACACATTTTGTAAGATACAGCGCCTACAATCTTTTCTCTTTTGTCCTAAGGTGGACTGGTAGAGAATGCCCTGTGGCATTAAGTCCGCCTTTTGTACGATAATTTTTTCTTTTGTGCAATAAAGATTAAATGAATAAATATTCTGGGCGACTTTCATCCAGCTTCAAAATCTGTGAGTGAACAATAAATTACTCCTATTTTCCTACCCTTAGGGTAGGATTTTTTTCAAAATTTTTACAGGATCAACTTTGAGGCTTTTTAACTCTATCCAATAAAAAAAGAAATATCAAAATCGGACTACTCTGTAAAAAGCTATGCGTGGTCATACATTACGTTCGGTGAGTAAACAATCAATCATCCCCTATTTGCCTACCCTTAGGTTTATTTTTTCCAAATTTATATAGGACAAACTTTAAGGTATACTCTATTGGATAAGAAATAATTATCAAAAATCTGACAACTCTGTAGAAAGTTATGCGTGGTCATATGTAACAATCGGTGAGTGAAAAATCAATCATCCCCTATTTTCCTACCCTTACGGTTGGTTTTATTGTTCCAAATTTATATGGGACCACCTTCAGGGTATACTCTTTCTAATAAAAAAAGAATTATCAAAATCGAACTACTCACTAAAAAGTAATGGGTGGTCATACATAAAAAAAAATATATATACGCGTCGACTTGAGAACCTCCTCCGTTTTTTTCGTCGGTTGAAAAGGGCAATGCACAGGATTGAATTGACTATTTCACTTCCTTTCTTTCCGCTTTGCACCTCTTTAAAGGTGATTTCCGTAACAAAAACTATCCTGTCCTTTCCTAGGAGTCAAAACATCCCTATGCCAAGCGTTTTTAATTTAGTGTGAAATGGTAACAGATAAGAGTTCATGTTTACAATTTAGCATCGCATGGAAATTTGTCCAAAATTTAATTAAAGAAACCGTGCTGGTTTTGTGACTGCATCACTACGCAAGATCAGTGTGCTAGACAACAAAAAAAAATAGATGCTCTTATTAAGTAAAATGTATCTTTAATGATATAATCTAAAAATGTTTTTGCGCAAAGTTAAAATAATTTTAATCAAATCAATTTAAGGAGGATATAGGCGATACCTAGTTCGATTACGGATTAGTGCCATATAGATAGAACTGTAATAAGTGCCATCCTAATCCATCAAGTTGTGCATATTCAGTAATTTTTAGCCTTTTAAGTAAAGTAATCATACGAAAAAATCTAAGTTTAGCCATATTATACAGTTGCCGTCTTTGTAGTGGTTGGATTCCGCGTCACTAAAGCCTCAATGATATTGTCCAGAGGTCTCTTCAGTCAGCGGCTGTTCATTCCGTTCTGGAGCCACTGAGTTTAGGCTTACTGATAGCAAGATGGAGTGACGCTGGTGCTATGGGAGACGGGGTGGTGTTTGGTGTGGGATGCTACATGCATCAGCACATTTTCGACCACCTATATTACTCGCACTTCCCACGTGGCTAGAGCCCTCTGCCGAAACTTTAGCGGCGATACATGTTCATGCCTTTGGTGGTGGAGACTGCGGGCTACTTTGGGGGGGATTGTTCTGCATGACATAAGCCGTCGATTCAGACAAAAGGGAGAGGAGCCCGATCCAAGGTTGTCCGTAGCCATCCAGCATGGAAATGCCGCTAGTGTTCTGGGCTCTTTTGCACCAAGAATGGCGAATTATACGGGTTATTATAATAAGACTTGTGTTTGTGTTTTTTTTTAATATTGTTACGCCGGTCATGTGAACAAAACTTCAAATGTGATTTTTCATGCCTTAGAAGCGTTTTCAGCAGGCTGAAAAGTGATTTCAGGCCGTTTTAGAGGTGCCTCTTTCACATACTAGAAGATTCAAAATTTACCCCAGTTACCGTTGTTTTCAGGCGCCTGAAACATGTTTTCAGTTCGTTTCAGGCCACCCTCTACCAGATGGCGCAATAACCTGAAAACCCGTTTTCAGGCGTTTTCAGGACCCCTTATGGGCCCCTGAAGTACAATTCAGTATATGGCGAAATTTCTCGAAAGAGTGAAAGAGATAGCACTCTTAGAAAGAGCTAGCTATACGGAACATTCCAGAAGTGTGTGAAAGAGAAGGATAGAAAGAGATGGCAACAATCGAGAATGTTCTGGAGTACTCGCGAACACACCTGCCTAGTAGCTATACGGAACATTCGAGAAGTGTGTGAAAGAGACCACTCTTAGAAAAGGATAGCTATACGGAACATTCGAGAAGGGTGTGAAAGAGAAGTATAGAAAGAGACGGCAAGAGTCGAGAATGTTCTCGAATACTCGCGGACACACCTGCCTAGTACCCAGCCGCGTCTAGAAGCATCGCGAGAAGTACTTAGGTACCTACTCGCGAACTTACTAGAATTGAAGCCGACCTGTCGAGGCGAGATTTGGCTGGAACATTCTGGAACCATCAGGAGTACCGCCGACGGGTATATATAGCGGCAGCCTGCAGCCACGTGGTAGTTCAATTCTGAATGCGATACAGTGCGGATCAAGAGCGAATCGGAGTGAAGTAAAAGTGACGAGTGCGTTAAATTAGTGTGTGATAATTGTGTTCAAGTACTGTGTTTAGTGTCTTGTAAGTAGCAATAAAGCCTCAGTTTTAATCAGTGGTTAATTAGTGCATTTTTTATAAAGTACCCACCCCTCGAACGTAACAATATGTAATACAGTTTTTAAGTAACTGGTTGTGATAAATTTTACAGTATATTCAATTTATATGATTAGGTTACCCATTTAATTTCATAGATTTTGTTTGACAAAACCTACTAAACTGTTAACAGCGCCATCAACCAAATCTAGAAGACTTTGCAGCTTAGTATGTTTCCTTAGAACGAAACAGTTAGATACCTACAGCTGTTAAGTAGTTCTACGTGTAATATATAGATGGCAGTGTAATAAACATAATATGAACGGGAAAATGTACCTTTTACGCCTCTGTGCCCATTTCTTCCGATAAACGTATTAAACGTGGCACAATTTTATTTAAAATAAGTTCCGCTGATTAGCAAAATATTGCCATAAAACCATGGATTTGTCGTGGCATATTCACTTACTTCATATCTAAGCAAATAGATGGCGCCGATGGGTACCTCTGTTAAAATATTTCTTGGATTTTTTAACATTATTAATTACTGTTGGAAACATAGATAAAAGAAAAAGGAATAGATAGCTAACGGAGGTGTGTCGCGCGTCGCAGCGATGAGGCCCGATGGCCATATTACTGTTCGACGCGAGCCAGTTGCATCTTAGCCGCAATCGTAAAATATGCTCCGATATTTTCATAAAATGCCGAACTGCTACGAAAACAATAACTTCAAGGACTAAGGAGTCACGTACCACATGTATTGTATTCATTTCATCAGTTTTTACTTGATAAAATCATGCATTTTCACAAATATATCCAGGACCGTATGATTTTACTCTGCCGGACTAATTGGGTGAACTGATCTGTAACAAATTGTACAGGCGTTTTACATTGACGGCTTAGAATAGCAAACAAGTTTTGTCGCGATGCAATTTGTTAAGCAGCCGCGCAATGTATCGAATTGCTAGCGATATCCACAACCACATGATTATTACTTGGTACGGCCGCTTGTGCCTTGCCGGGAACTAGAGAAGCGGTGCACCCGTGCCGATGTGTGTCGATAAATGATTGGCTTGATTTTACTCAAATAAGAAATTACATTTTCGGTTTCCGGTAGGTTTGTGTAATACACAAATTTATTTTGTATCTGTATCTATTTATTATTGTAGTGTTTGTTATCCATTTAAAGAAAATCAAGGGTAACATCGAGTATGTTAAAACCCAAACTTTTTAAAGTTTTATGTTCAAAAATTTTTGTTTTTATGGGTATATTTGATGAGACGTCTTTATTTATGGTTTATCTTTGAATATTTGTATTTATCTGATTCCAGGTAACAATCTAAATAATGTCATTAAAACAAATTGAAAAATGTTTTTGAAGTACATAGTAGGCGTAAAAATACAAACGACTTATTAATGTTTTATCTATTCAATTTTAAGGTTTGTTTGTCCGACGAGTGTAAGACTAAAATGTTTCTGGGAGAAAATTTACCATTGACATTAACTGTATGGACAAGTGTAATAAAATAACGTTTTTATTTTAATTTGTATTGAATTCGACTCCTAGGCAAGACAAGCGAAAATCAAAAATACTTTGAAAGCAGTTTTTTTATGCTCCCCTTGAGTAAAACGAGCTAACTTAAGGTTTTAAGGCACTTTCCCTCCAGGGTCTATTATAATTTCCGACCTTTATACAGATGAGTCCTGCTACTGTTAAGTGTGTACTTAACAGTAAATACCAGGGCTCATTCTGTACACATGTCGGAAATTAAAATACTTTCGGGTCTTCTCTGTTTCACCTCACACCTGCTCAGAACGCTTGGATAATTTGATGCTTGGATATTCTTCAACGTATTATTAACGTTAGCTGGAGGATGGCTCATTATGCAATGATCTTGAATCATAAATAGTTGTTTGCATTCAATGAAACTAGATCTATAAAGTATTAGGGTCTGTCTATCCTGAGTTTCCTAGATTTTGATAGCACGAACTATGAAAGTGTTAAGTAAATGTCATTATTTCATAGAATTTTGACTTTAAAATAACACTCTAAAGTTTGAAAGTTCATTTACTTGGAAGATATAACGTGGTTTGAGGTAATTGATTAATCAAAAATGGCCCATACTACACACCACGTTTGGAACCTGCAATACAATATCATCTTGTGGTTACTTTATCAAAGTGCCTTGCGCCCCTGCGAAAGGCAATGCGTATGCGTATACGTAACGCATACACACGGGTTTAACGTCAATATACTTAATATGGTCATGATTATAACTATTGTTACACATCGTTTTCTGAAATATTTTTAACCACGACTGATTTGGTTGTCCTGGGATTTTACTGTATTTATTAATATTCAGAGCGCATCAAATATCAATGGATAACAGTTTATCGACTTATACTCCTCTCTAGCGCCGCGTCACACGATCGCTTACCGCGCGCTTTAGCCAATCACAATGCGTCTCTGGCCTGAGTCTGGCCACGCCCCGGAGACATGAGAACTCGTTAAAATTTAGCTTCGTTAGACCCACTTGGTTGGAAATAATCAAATTAAATTTACCGTAATATGCTTCTTAAACGGGAAATCACGTAGTAGTACACGTTTGAAGTATTTGAAACATATGAAGTTTGCATTAATTGCAAATGTCTTACATCACGCTATCGACATTTTTAAATCACATTGCATAAATACAACTTCCAACTTACTAAATTTAATACTCTATTGCAACTTTCAAAAACCCTCTAATATTTCTTCGCTTATAATATTAGTGGGATAGTGTGTAATTGAAATAATAACGTAGGTACTTATTCTTCTCTTACACGTAGGTAAACTCACTATGTTTTATGAAAACACAGATAAACTTGCGGTCAGCGGTCGCGGCAATGTGGGGCTGCAAGTCTGCCGCTGTGTTAAGAACGAAATAGTATATTTAATGTTTTTTACTCAAAATTTCGTGTGAAGATGTTCAAAATTGTTTCATTTATTCCATTGAAGACTATTATAAATTGTCTTATATACCGAACAAGAAAAAAAGTTTTATCTTGATTTAATAGCAATAAAGTTGAAAACCAGATAAATGTTTGAAGCTAGCTCATCGTAAAACTGCTGTTAGAAAATGAAGGAAATTTTAAAAAACTGACAACTATTCTGATAAAGTTTTCATTTATTCTATTAAAATTGAAATTACCTTTCAATTTTTGTATTAAAACATGTAAAAATGATTTCGTAACTATGAAAAATCGTGGCAAAATTTTGAGTTGAATCAGCCATATTTATATACCGGCCTCTTAATGACAGGTGCCATAGCTCGTTCTCGTTAGCCGGAATGTTACTTCAAATCCGGCTTTTTCAAAGCCAATTTAGCTACGGAACACTAAAAATACTTGACCAACACGTACCACCTATGCCCAACGGACTCCTAAAGTGCTAATTAGACATTTTCGCACATAATAACAGTAGATAATGGATGTGAGTATATTTATAATGAGTTGTAATTAGGAATTATACGTAATTAGTCGTTCCAGTTGCGGCAGGTGTTGATGGACTGACACTTAAATAAACTTTGACGGAAATTGAGATAGAAGATATAATATAATATGCGATATAATGCGTGAGCGGGACGACGCTATTGAATATCGCGGGGTCCTGCTCGCACACGACGCCATAGGGTCTACTGTGTTTGCAAAAAGTTTAATTTCGTAAGTATTTACGGTACTTGCGAATGGTGTTAGGAAATAAGCAAAAACTGGGTGATCGTATCGGGTGAACCAAGTAAGAGTTTGCAGAAAATTATGAACGGAAAAATACCTAAAAGATGAATAAAATATGTGCTTGTTTTTACTAAAAGGTACCACTTTCTCGGTTGTTGATAAACTATGTCTTGGTGACGGTATCTGTGTTAATTATTGGATCAAATGTCACCACTATTACAAAAAAAATGCCATAAGGTGTGTGGTATGTGTAAATGTGGTAGTGCAAGTCTTGTTTTACAAGAAAACATTATTAATATGTAATAAACTAGGTATAGATAGATGAAATAAGGAATAATTCAACCGGTAAATTCTTAGTATGAGAAGTACCGGTAATTCCTATACAATGTTTTACCGGTTTGCATTGCATCCAAATAAAATATATATATATCCAATACTACTATAAAACCAACAATTTTTTTGAAATTTTCGGCAAGTCTATTAAGCTCCTAGTGGTTAGGGCCTAGTAGTATATGACAACTCTTTCAATTTATAATGTATATAAATATAGTAGTGTGACTACTTAAATTACAAAAAACATGAATCAAAACATTTATTACATTTAATAAATGATTGGATTCGTGCTTTACAATTGTGTATATTAAATGTTTTATTTCATTTTTTTTTAATTGAAAACTCCCGTGAGTATTAGACATATTAATATACTTTAGACCGGGTTACTCACGTCTATAAAGTCGAAAATAGCTCGACATGTTTCGGGACGTTCCGCGCCCCATAATCATGAGTGATATTGAGTTTTATTTCATGTTTATATGTTACTTCAACGCACCTTAAGCGTTTCAAAAATAAGAAAGGATTGCATAAACTCAGAAACGGACTTGTTAAAGACGAAATTTAAAACCTATGTAAGTACCTTAGCACTTAAATAAATCAAATCTCATATTTTTTTTAATGCACATTGAGTCAAACCACGTTATCTTTTCCAAGTAAATGAACTGTCAAACTTTAAAATGTTATTTTATACGTCAAACTTCTATGAAATTATGACGTGTACTTAACACTTTCACATTCTGTGCTATCAAATTCTAGGAAACTTAACATAGACGGACTGTAGAACTAAACTTAGACTTACCTAAGTTACACTTAGAACATCAAATCGTCACTTCCACCACAGTGTTGTGATCATTTATTTGTCCAGTTCTATATATACCCCTGGAGTTGCAGGCGTCCATAGGCTACGGTGACCGCTTACCATCAGGCGGGCCGTATGCTTGTTTGTCACCGTCGTAGTATAAAAAAAAAATATCCTTTATGTGTTTTAAAGTCACCCGCTATGTTAGTACTCGCCTTCCCTGTTTGTTGTACTATAAATGTTCTTAACGTGTAAGAATTAGTTGTAAATTCATGTATTGCTTGTGTTTTCAATGTAATCTTTCTTGCTTTCGTGTTTCATGTCTTTGACATATAGGTAGTCTAAATAAGTTCACCTTGCTGCTGTGCGCTAGTGTTTCCGCATGCATAATGCCCGGCCAAGGTGTGCTTTGTCTGATGAGAGTGATGAGACGATGATAAAAATTGCCTTAATGCTTGATGTATAATCTAATGTTATACTAACAATTAATATTTTTATTAACTGTATAAAATTCCTGCCTCGCACAGCTAAACTGTGGAACGAACTGTCGCCAGCGGTGTTTCCGGACCGATACGACCTTCAAACCTTCAAGAAAAGAGCGTACTCCCACCTTAAAGGCCGGCAACGCACTTGCGACACCTCTGGTGTTGCGGGTGTCCATGGACGACGTTAATCGCTTACCATCAGGTGATTCGTTTGCTCGTTTGCCCCCTATAGCATAAAAAAAATAATAATAATAATAATAGATTTCTGAATGTATCATTTTTGTTCGTCTCTTCCTTTCTGTTTGTTTTTATTTCAGCGTTTGTGTTGCTTTTCGTGTTTTTTCACCGGATGGGTTCATCGGAAGATCAGCGCTGGAAGTCGCCAGCATTATGCTGAGATGAGTCCATTTCGTGGCACTTCTTTAATCGTGGCAATTTATCTGTAAATTGTAATTGTACTGTATATTTTGTATGTCAACGAATAAATTATTTCTATTCTATTCTAAATAATTAAAAGAAAAATTGATGACTTAATAAAGTTTTAAAGTATCGAAAATAAAATTCAAACAAAGAAAAAACTGTAACTTTTATAACAGTCACGTGCTACGGTAGGATAACGGACCAATCTCAAATACAATTACACAAAACCAAAAACAACAATGTAAACAACACAACAATACACAAACACAATTAGCAACGCCGTAAACAAATTCTCTATGCTCAGGTGACAACAGACAATTCCTTACCTTTTTCTGTCTGTCAAATAGAATGTCAACCATTTTACGAACTTATAAAATACGGGTGGTTAAATTTAAAAACTACCCTTATTCATACAATTGGAAAGATAACTTGAAGACGCGAGCACTACAATGGACAGCAAAGATAAGTTTGTCGCCGTTGAAAAAAATAAACGTCAATATTTTGGCGCGATTTGAAACGCAGTCGGGAGTAAACTTTTAACAATAGCTTTATTCTATAGCGAACCTTAACAGTACAGTTTTTAAGTGCATTTTGGGTAGAAATATGTAAAGTAAAACTCGGATGCCAAATACGTTACGCTCAAAACTAATGAATTCGATTTGACTTTGTATTTGAAATTTTCTTGGAAACTTTACCTGGGCCACCTTAAAATAGCATTTTTGAACTGTCTTATTTTGTTAACCTTAAGGTGGAGATTGATCATTTTTATTTTTTTTCCAGGTTTGTTTTGAGCGTGCATTTTTGTGGCAAATTGATTATCAGGTGTTGGCGTTCCTTTTTCGAAAATTGTGACTTATTTCCCGCCTTTTGTGCTCTATGGTACAATGTTTATAAATTGACGCGTCACGCAGCCAGTATGAAATCGTTTTACCATAAACATCGCCTTGTTACTTTTAAAGCTGTTTTGGTGTGATTTATTTTGTGTTCAAATATGATACGCTGTTCGTAGTTTCTACTTTGTAGGAGTTAATATAGTCTGACAAGCCAAGACTGCAGTAGGTAGATTATTTTTTTAATTATGTCCTTTTTCTTCTTAAAATAAAAATAAATCTGCTACAGCCTTGGCTGGTCACACTATATGTTGTGAGTTTTGTAGTTTTAACAACGTAGTCTTAAAAATTTATTAATTTATTAAATTTACTTATTTAAAAGTGTTTATTTTAATTAAGTTAGATTAAGCTAGACTAAAAGATGAGCTCACGTTACAACTGTTTTTCATTTCGTACAAAACGACACGGTTTACAACCGTTTCAAACTTTCAAAAGGTTCTCAATTCGTATGAATATTTTTTTATGGTTCCGTACATCAAAAGGAATAAACGGAACCCTTATAGGATCACTTTGTTGTCCGTCCGCCTGTCCATCCGTTCGTCTGTCTGTTAAGACCATTTATCTCGGAAACGCGTAGAGGTAGCAAGTTGAAATGAATACCACATACACAAACGTGCGGTCTCTGGAAGCTGTTAAAAACCAAACCTTTACGTCAACGCAATCAAAATACAAGGCCGTTTTAATGTCGCATTTCCCATAAATTTGCAAAGGAAATCAAAATGTAATATACGGTACTTCCCGTTGACCTAGAATCACAAAATTTGGCAAAAACGCAAGAGCTTATAGCACAAGTACGGAAAAAAAAACAGAAAACCGTATTATTATACGGCAATTGCCACACACTGAGAGTTCCGTGCCACCAGTATTTTTAAGTCCGCAGAAAACCAGCGCCGTTGACAACGCTTAGTCGTGCCAACTGCAATGCTGAGTGGAGACCATTTCAGCCTCACATCATTTTAACATGCATACATCTTCTTTGTAAATGTGCTTCTGTAATGATGTGTTGTCTGAATATGTTATTCTATTCTATTCTAAGTAGGTACCTAGGTCATAAATGGGGGGAGCATCCTTTGTGCGGAACCCTCGGTGGGCGACTCGCACTTGGGCGATTTGTTCATAATAAATATGCTGCGCCTATATTTTGTAATGTTATCTAGATTTGGTCCAGAAGGCTTAGTATAGGTACATTTTTACTTGTGATATTTGACGTTTATTTCTCGACCGCGTTAGCGTATCGAGAGGTCAAAATATGAAAGTAGCCGGATGATTTATATAAACGACAAACATAATTTGAACGCTCGATACACTAACGCGACCGAGAAGTTAATGTCAAATACAACAAATAAAATTTATAATAGGCCTTCTCTGGTGTTGGTGTTAGGAGTTCTATTCGTTTTTATATTTGTGGACTTCTTTCGCAATATCGCAAACAAGAACAACTGCTTATCACTAGTTGCTGTAGTAAACGATGTCTTGTTTACGTTTCGTTAGTTTCGTAGTCATATCAAAATGACAAGCAGTCGGAGATTTCTTACAATCTGATTTATAGCGTGACTATGTCATAGTCCTACTGTGGCCTAGGGTTCTTGGTTGACTGAATAGTGTGCGTAGCCAAGATGCCAATCGCTAACGCTCAGTCGCGAACGAAACGCAACTGTTAGTGTCACACTAATAAGGTAGAGTGATAGAGATAACTACGATACGCTCTAAGCGAGCGGTTGGCATCTTGGCTACGCACGCAGTTCACTCCAGTATCTTTTCCCCGATGCAAGATCCTGCACATCCGAGTATCTTCTTTTCCTCCGTGTATTTTTCACAGCTTTCACATTCCGTGATAAAGTACCTACTTGATAAGTTAATAAAACCCGATACCTGCTGCCGGAGTAGCACCAACCGTTTGTCACATAACGCTCCTCAACGGTATCATCCGAAGAGCTTGCCAGTGTGCGTAACCAAGATGCCAATCGCCAACGCTCAGTCGCGAATGAAACGCAACCGTGATTGTTGCACTAATATGGTGATACGCTTCTGAGCGTGAGTGATTGGCATCTTGGCTACGCACGCAGGGCTCTAGCCACGTTGATCCGATTAATGCGCTTACCATGAGTTCTACGTACCGTTAGCCTCGTCGATAGCGACTACGCTTTTTCGGAGGAAAAAAATATAAATAACATAACAAAATATACCTACTGCGGCCTGTGGTAGTCAGACTATTACCTATAGATACTTATATATTTTTTAATAAATAAAATAAAATAAAATAAACATATTTATGTACTTGATCATTCTGAAAAAAGCAGGCGTGTTTTTATGTCAATGCGAGTCGCATAAACATAATTAGTGCCCTCTCTTCAGTGTTGTCATATTCGTATACCGATATACCAACGGATAAAAAATTAAATGAATGGCGCCAAGATACTTTAGTCAGACTTTAATCTCGTAAGCACTAGGTATGTCTGCTAATAGGTACATATTATCAAAAAAATTGATAAGTATTTCTTTTTTTTTATCTACTAGAACTAGTTTTTTTCAACAAAGGTTAAACCACTCGAATTCTCACTACACGTGCAAAATAAAATAAAACCCGCTAAAAACAGGCTTCCTCTAATAACGGTCATAAATTAATATAGGTAATTAATAGTTAAAAGTGTTCAGAAGAACGCTTATAAATTATTTTAACGGTTTTATGTACCAATTAAATTAATTCGATTAACAACACAATTTGAGATGAGACTAATTGTAACCAGTTTCATGGTTGTAATTGTAACACTTGAGATATCAGTTTTTTAGTATGGTGGGCATTGATCCGAATATTCATAAGTTACTTCACTTCGTGCCACCAGCGTGCGTAGCCAAGATGCCAATCGCTCACGCTAGCTACCTCTCTACCACTCTTCCTTATTAGTGTGACAATGACAGTTGCGTTTCGTTTGCGACTGAGCGTGAGCGATTGGCATCTTGGCTACGCACCCTGGTGGGTGTTACCTACTCAGCGTTTTACGTTCACACAAAATCATCCGCCTATAGGTGGCATAAACTGTTAGGGGACGCGCAACATGCCCTCACGGGCGCGTTAAGATACAGCGTGACAAATTAATACCAATAATTAATAAGAACGTGTTCTTATAATACAAATAATGTTTCGATACATATTTTGTTCCTATTTATATGTTTATACAAATTGTTTTACCGCCCTACGTACCTGACAGCATGGTGACTACCCTGATGTTAATTTCATCTTGACATTTGCTTGACAATCTTAACGCCAAATGTAGGAAAGAGAAGCTACTTTAGTACTATTAGGTACTTACATATTCTGTGGTGTAACGTATTTTTTTAGTTAGCATAATATCCGACGATTGTAATCTAAATCTTACTACGACCTAAATAAATTCAACAAATTCTTAATAAATTGTAATTAATTTAGAATTGTATTTGTTTTATCCCGACGCCATTTTCCCCCTTTTCCTATGATTTTTCAATTATAAATTATTTCCAAGTAATTATATTTTAATTCAGGTATAACAATTACTTACAATCACCTAATATGAGATAATGTACAGATAAGAGTAAAATAAATGATTTAGGTAACTTAAAGATAAACAAGGTACCTACCTAAACAATAAAATCATTTAAATTTACAAAAAATAATTTAAGTTAAATAAATAATTATTGTTGTAGGTAGGTACATTGTTGTACCTAGGTAGTTAAGAAATCTTGTAATTATCTAATTTTTTTTTAAATTTTGAAAATCTTGCGCCATTATACATACCGCTTTTATAATCTACGTTATGCAAATACTTAAGTTTTGGAGCTAAAAAATATTTTATTTTTATTATTACAACATTTTGAAAACAAATTACGAAACAATGTCTTTCATTTCACCTTACACAGGTCAAATTACACCTGTAAAAAAGTCATAAACATTCTCCCTTATCGAAAAATTACATTTCGCTCCAAGAACCAATCTAAACCAATATGTTGCAAAACAAAATGTGTAGCCATTTTTAAAAGTAATAAACCCAACATCAATCAAAATGACGATTAAACACGTTTTCAGTAGCCATGACCGCTAGTTGTAAAATGAATTAAAATATGAATCAAAAATCAAAATGGCCTCCACTCCAACCTTTAATTATTCCAGAAATCCGAGGAGACCACACACGTCGCTCATTTGAACCTGAATCATAACAATAATTGTATTCACCGCTTATAATTTTGCGCGGGAAAAAAAGCAATATTAAAACATAACCTTACCTTATTAATGTGTCAACAGCTCAATTTATGACGAGAAATGGCCGGCAACGCCCAAAGCGCGGGAAATTTCAGCCAATCACACGCCACCCCTTCTAACTCCGCCGTCCTTACTAACCTCTACCTGTCTCTGTTTATCGCAAATCAGCCAGTTTATAAAGAGCTTACGCGGGAGAAACCTCTTACTAATTTAAGCACCGTTGGGGGTCTTTTTAAACTGGCCAGTTTAAAGTTCGAAATTTGAAATTCGTGCGTACGCTGTCTTACAAAGAGGTTAAATTATTAGAGGTCTTATGTGAACACGTTAAAGTTGTTTTTGCTTGGCAGATTAGTTGGTGCAGTGAACTTTTTTCTCAGGTTAATGAGTGCTAGCCTGGATGACATTATTTATTTATGCCCGGCCACAGACCACGCTTTATTTTTTTATTTCCGAGCCGTGATTATACGCGTTTCATGTGATTGCGGATTGGTATTTTATTTGTTTTTATTTATGCAACTGACGGTTTTAGTTGTCGAGGTTCGCTGCGGCTTCATTTAAGAATTTTTGTAAGGTTTTAAATGTCCGATGCCATTTAATTTGCGTATAACCGACTTCAAAAAGCAAAATTCATATTTTTTCTTATCCTTTTTTACAGATTAGTATTTGCGTCATATTCATAGTTAGTTTTCCGTCGGCAGTCATTTTTAACAACAAGTAGAGTAATTTTCAAGAAATTTCAATAAATATTCGACATGTTTGAATTTTTTGAGATTTATTAGTTAAGATGTATAAAAAAAGAAGTTGTTTACAAAAGCCGCAAGCGACGGCACCATATTGAAACATGTTTAAAATGAGAATAGGTATAAAATGAAATTAACACATTGAAGACATTGAGAGGCGGGCCCGAGTCCGAGCACAATACAACTGTTTATTCATTTATTCAAAATAAACTGTTGACGTCGTGTTCTGTCACCTATTGTTTACTTTTTATTTATTTTAACTTGACGTGGTTACAACCCCTAACAAACATTGTCTTCACGGGTTAAAAAAAACGTGTCTGTGGTATGTTGTTGTAGCCGGTTTGGCAACGGGAAGCAAGCGAACGCGAATATATTTGTTGCGTCAAAGTTAAAATTAGTATGGAAGTTTTCTTATTCCTAGCGTTTTCCCGGCTTATAATCGTACCATGGCTCAGGGAGCCTAAAGGAACTAATCCCAAGATTTGGCGTAGGCGCTAGTTTCACAAGCGACTGCCATCTGACTTTCCAACCCACTATACTACTATACTAGGGCTAGGATTACTCCGGTTTCTTCACGATGTTTTCCTTCACCGAAAAGCGATAGGTAAATATCAAATAATATTTCGTACATGAGTCTCGAAAAATTCATTGGTACGAGCCGGGGTTTGAACCCACGACCTTCGGATTGAAAGTCGCACGCTCTTAGCCACCAACGCTTAAGAATGGAACTTATGGAAGGGCTATAGGTACCTATAGCGCGAAAATATGGTCGTTGAGGAATGAAAGTTATGTATTTATTTATATTTAGTCTGACAAACTAAACGTAAGAAAAGGACAGTGGGTACCTATGACTTTCTTTGACTAGGTACCTATGTACAAATGAGAACAGATCGTTGTCAGACTCAAAGAGGTCAATTACTAGAGACGCCCATACCATATTTCGACCGCGCGGAAATGTGTCAATCCTGATATGAGCGACTTCGCTCAGTCCAGAACCAATCATTGGATGATTGGTTCTGGATTGATCGAAATCGCTCATTTCATTTGATTTCAGCTCATTTAATTGTTATTAAAATTTTACAAGACTTCAGACTTATCGCATTAAATTGTTTGTAGTTTAGTTGGTGATAAAGCTAAGACAATATCAATTTTGTGAGTTACACGAGATAGGCGTGGCACAGCAACAAGGTTTTTGTTACAGCACATACAAAAACCTCATACTACCTTTTTACTCCGATTACGGTAAATCCACCAAAAATTGTAGTTACAGTGAGTACGCATTATCATGACTAAAACCAGATGAGTTTAGTTAAAAGGGATGGTTCCGTACCTATCCAAAGGGTAAAACGGGACCCTATTACTAAGCTGAGACTTCGTTGTCCGTCTGTCTCCAGGCTATATCTCATGAACCGTGATCTTTAGACAGTTGCCATTTTTCACATGATATACACACGCATACCTATTTCTGATACCACTATAACAAAAAATACTAAAAAACTTCCATATAACAAACTTGCATTTTTTTGTCATTTTTGGTCAATTTTAATAACGGCAACATGTAGACGTTTAAAAAAATCACACAATATTTAACTTAATATTCATTTTAAATATAGATAATTAAATTAAAATCTATACATATAAAAGGAAAAGTCCTGACTGACTGACTCACTGATCAACGCACAGCCGAAACTACTAAACGTATGATCCTGAAATTTTCACATTACGTTGGGTGTTTAACGAAGGTAACGAATAAGAAAGGGTTTTGAAAAAGTCATCTTCTAAGGGGGTTAAATCGGGGTTGAAAGTTTGTATGGAAGAAAGTTTTATTTTTTAGATAGAGACTCAAAAGTTGGTGTAGAGGTTTGTTATTAAAATACAAAAAAAGTAATTTTAGCGTTTTGGAAAAATCAACCCCAAAAGGGGTGAAAAGTGTGTTAAAAGTTTGTATGGCGGAAGCGTTTCCCTTTTAGTTATAGACTACAAACTTTGTGAAAAGAATCCTCATTAGAGTTTACAAAAAGTAATTTCAGCGATTTCGAAAATTCGACCCTTATAAGGGTGAAAAGGGTGTTGAAAGTTTGTATGGCGGAAGGTTTTCTGTTTAGCCAGAGACTTTATTTTATATGTAAAGGTTTCTCATCAAAATACAAAAAAGGAACTGATTGACTGAATGACTAACTGACTGACAGACTGACTGACATATCAACGCACAGCCCAAACCGCTGGTCCTAGAGATACCAAATTTGAAACGTAGGTTCCTTATAAAGTCATAAAGGTGCACTAAGAAAGGATTTTTCAAAATTCAACCCGCTAAGGGGGTGATTTGGAAGTACAAAGTTTTTTATGGGGAAACAAGATTAGTTGGCCTATTCCATTTGAAACTTTACAGGAGTATTTATAAAGATAAATGAGGTAGCCCGTGTTTCAGGTTTTTTGAGATTCAACCCATATAGGGGGAAAAGGGGTGAAAAAGTAAAAAAAACAACATGGGTATCGTTTTTTGGTTTATCGGGTCGCTGATTACAAAAACAACGACGATTTTAAAATCTAACGTGTCGATTGTGAAATACCAT
The DNA here is from genome assembly GCA_949128165.1 of Lathronympha strigana. Lineage (NCBI taxonomy): Eukaryota > Metazoa > Arthropoda > Insecta > Lepidoptera > Tortricidae > Lathronympha > Lathronympha strigana. Next base: position 4,658,027 of record OX421926.1, on the reverse strand, counting down.
CTTCCCTGTTGGGGCGCGAGGAGGTCAAACTCTAAAAATATAAATATGGGTGTCGTTTTGTTGTTTATTTCTGGTTCTATAGATTCCAAACTTAACACTTAGGTTCCTTATAAGGCGTAGGGGTGCACAAACAAAGGAATTTTCAAAATTCACCTCCAAAGGGGGAGAAATTACGGTACAAACTATGTATGTACATACTAAACATGATTAGTTAAACTGTTTTATTCAAAACTACACAAGAGTATTTCTAAAGATAAATGAGTAAAGACGTGTATTTGTTTTTTTGAAAATTAAACCCCTAAGAGGGCAAAAAGGGGTAATAAAGTCAAAAAACATCATGATTATCGTTTTTATGGTTTATCGGGTCGCTGAAATCAAAAACAACAACCATTTTGAAATCCAATGAGATGGACGTATGATACACCATCTTCCCTGTTGGGGTGCGATGAGGTTGAAATCTCAAAATATCAATATGAGTGTCGTTTTGTTGTTTATTTCTGTTTCTAGAATTGCATTGCATTGCAGTGTAGGGGTGCATTAAGAAAGGATTTTTCAGAATTCACCTTCTAATTGAGATAAGAAAGAAGATCCGAGAGGTTCTTTACAATGAATCTGAAGCCAAAACTGCGAGAAAAGGCCGCCATCTGAAATTTCGTCAGTTATGATCTGATCGTGATGGAAATCAATATCTGAGAATCCGAAAGGTTCTTTCTAAGGAATCAGAAGTCAAATATGTACTCGGTTGGTACATATCAAAGGGTTCAAGAGGTTCTTTATAACGAATCAAAGCCGCCAACTTGATTTTGAAATTACGTTACGGTTGAACATTTATTTTGTACGCGGGCGAAGCTGCGGGAAATAGCTAGGATTTTTTAGAATTCTCCTCCTAAAGGGGTGAAGTGGGATTTGATTGTATATCGGGAAACAAGATTTATTAGAGTATTTTATTCACAGGAGTATTCCTAACGAGAAATGAGTAAATAGGAGTACGAAATGGGGTGAAAAAGTCAACATGGGAAATATATACAGTAAGTGTAACTTACCTAACGACCTACATCTGCCTACCTTAAATCTAAAATAAGTCCTTGATCAGAATTGCGAAAAGGGGCTCCATCTTGAATTTATTGAGTTTTAATCCGACCTTGATAATAATCGGTATTTGGGGATCCGAGAGATTCCTCAGTAATGAATCTGTAGTAAAAACTGCGAGATCCGGCCGCCATCTTGATTTATTTCGATTTTGATCCGATCGTGTTAAAATCGATTTCCGAGAGGTTCTCTTTATGAATAATCTGAAGTTAAAATTGAGAAAAACGGCCATCGTCTAGAATTTCTTCAGTTATGATCTGGTCGTGATGAAAATCGATATCCGAGGATCCGAAAGGTTCTTTCTTACGAACCACCAACACCACCATCAACGGCCACCATCTTGAATTTATAGAGTTAGTTAGTGATAAAGCTCGGTAGGCACATTCGAGAGGTTCTTTATAACAAATCAGAGGTCAAATTGAGAAACAGCCGCCAACTTGAATTTTTCAGTTTGATCACTTTTGCGACAACCATCCATTCCATTTAAATCCGTTCAGCCAACCGCAAGATAATAGCGGACAAACATACATATGTAGGTACATACAAATATACGGGTCCAACTAAGAACCTTCTTATTTGTAGACGGTTGAAAATTACGTTTAGTACGCGGGCGAAGCCGCGGGTAAAAGCTAGTATAACATATATGTAAAAAGTATTCATACTTTTTATTTTTCATATCTGGCCGCAGCCGAGCTCGATTGATGCACGGCTGTCGGAACTGACATATCATGTCATGTCATAAATGAAAGCTAAAAGAAAATTATTTAGCAAAGTAAAATGTTTAAGTTTATTTAAAACTAGTGCAACAACCTACAGATGGACGACTAAACATTAAATGTCGTTTCTTTTGTTTACAGGTATGTGTTTTAGTTGTTATTTATTTAGAAATGTATGTAGTGCTTATAGAACTACTGATTAAATAAATACTTTTGTTTACAGAGCAACACATTTTATTTGTCGTTCATATTATGCATATAAGATATCTTATAAAACGACATTTTTGTCATTAAGTCGAGCCAAAATGGAGAAACTTCGATTTGAATTTACTATTTTGCCGGGAAGTGATGGTAAGTCAAATGTTTATTGCATCACTTCTATAACTACAGCTGATAATAAAACCTATGCTATACCGGAGGAATTACAATCAGTCGGTTATCACAAAGAAATACTGAAAACGAGCGCTTACAGCAAAATTAAAAATTGTTTAACTAAAAGGTATCAGACAAGAAGAGTGTGGATAACTATGACGGAGGAACTTAAAAAAAATTATATTGACGAAGATGATAATATACAGTTCGCAGATCGCTATCTAGAGGAATTGAACCAAGAACAAAATATCCCCGCACAACAGAAAGAAACCGATGTTTTGGAAAAATTATTAGTAAAATTAATTGAGAATACCCAAGAAAACCGTCAGCAGAGTCTGAAAAATATTGCCGAGAAGTTTGTTATTGAGAAATTTTCAACCAAAAACTCGAATGCTGTACAATGGATGGATATTTTCGAAAAGGAATGCGTACGTTTTCAAATACCAGACGAAAAAAAAGTTGAGATCTTGAGGTTATTCATGGATAAGAGTTGTACTGACTGGTTTAGTTCAATGATAATAAAATTAACAATGGAAGCTGATTGGTCTCAATGGAAAAGTAAATTTTGCGAGTCATTTACCAATAAAGGGTGGAACTCAGTAACGAATGCAATGCTATTTAAATATAAAGATGGTTCACTGCTGGACTATGCTATTAAAAAAGAAAAATTATTATTAGAAATGAGAAAATCGATTGATTCCGTCACATTGGTGGATCTGATTGCATTTGGTTTGCCGGAATACGTAATGAACAAAATAGACAGAGAAGCATTAAATGATACTGTTGATTTATTTAATGAGGTCAGCAAGTTGGAACATATGGTAAATAGGAAAAGTTACGTCGTTAAGAGAAACTTTGGAAACATGAAAACTAGCAACAAGAAAGAAGATATAAAGCCATGTAAGATTTGTGAACAGTTAGATAAAGGTATTCGTTACCACCCAGAAGCCTTATGCTGGTTTAGAACAAAAGATGAGAATAAGATTACTAAGAATTATACAAGAAATGTAAATAATTCAGTGATTGAAGCTGAATTGAAAGAAGAGTATCAAAAAAACGAATAATAACACCATTAATATATGTCAAACTGTTAGTAAATGATAAATTGGAATTAAATGCACTTTACGACTCAGGTTCAAACATTTCTGTTATTAATTCAAAGTATTTAAAGCTAAAAGGAAAAGGAAATAGTTTGAATGAAACAAATTTAATTACAATTAGTGGTGTTAAAAGGACAAAAGGTTTGACAAACTTAAGAATAAAAATATTTGAACTGGAGGACAATGTCGATGTAGATATTATGGATGAAGAAACGTCAGAAAATTTTAAGTATGACTTTTTGATTGGATTGGACTTGATAAAAACGTTCAGATTAAAACAAGACGAAAATTTACAAATATCCCAAAAGAAAAACGAAATTAATATAAATGAAGAAGATATTATCCATGACAAAACTAAAAAGAATACTACGGATATAAACAAAATTAATGAATCTCAATGTATTATTAAACAAAAAATAAACTTCAACGAAAATGTAAAGGTAGAAGATTTTGAAATGAACATAGAACATTTGAATGGAGATGAAAAAGCTGAGATAAATTCATTAATAAATAAATATAAGTCTGTATTTGCAAAACACAAGTACGATATTGGCACAGTTAATGATTATGAAGCAAGAATAGATTTATTAGTAGATAAGTACTACTGTAAGAGACCCTATAGATGCACTGAGGAAGACAAAAAAGAGATAGAGGAACAAATTGCAAAACTATTAGATAATAAATTAATAGAAGAATCCTATAGCCCATTTGCTGCACCAGTAACGCTAGCATTTAAGAAAGAGGATAACAAAAAAACTAGACTGTGCATAGACTTCAGAGATTTGAACAAAATTGTAGTCCCACAAGCTCAGCCTTTTCCATTAATAGATGACTTAATGTTAAAAACCAGGAATTGTAGCTACTTTTCTACTCTAGATATTAATTCTGCATTTTGGTCTATTCCATTACGTATAGAAGATAGAAAGAAGACGGGATTTGTGACACAAGAAGGACACTTTCAATGGACAGTTCTACCGTTCGGGCTAAAGACCTCCCCAGCAATATTTCAGAGGGTACTAAGTAACGTTCTGAGAAAACACAACCTTACTGCATTTGCTGTTAACTATATAGATGATATCCTCATATTTTCTAGAACGTTCACAGAACACATTGATCACTTGACACAATTGTTAGAAGCAATACAGATTGAAGGATTTAGATTAAAATTTACGAAATGTACGTTTGCATCAAACTCAGTCAAATATTTAGGTCATATAATCCAAAACAACTCGATTCAACCAGTGAAAGATAATCTAATATCAATAAAAAACTTTCCTGTACCAAAGACTCAAAAAAATATAAGGCAATTTCTAGGAAAGATCAATTTCTATCACGAGTACATACCAAGAAGTGCAATAATATTAGAACCGCTACATAATTTATTACGGAAAAATCAAGCATTTTTATGGTCAGAAGAATGCCAAAAAGCATTTGAAGCAATAAAAAATCAGCTATGTTCACAACCAATATTAGAAATATTTGATCAAAATTTGCCAATAATTATTTACACTGACGCTTCATTAGAAGGTATAGGAGCTATTTTAAAGCAGACACAACCTAACGGAAAGGAAAAGCCAGTTGCTTACTTTTCCAAAAAGCTGAATGAAGCACAAAAGAAAAAAAAGGCAATATACTTAGAGTGTTTAGCTATTAAGGAGGCTGTTAAATATTGGCAGTACTGGTTACTGGGCAAATCATTCACAGTGTTTTCAGATCACAAACCTTTGGAAAATATGAACTTAAAATCTAGAACTGATGAAGAACTGGGTGACTTAACATATTATCTGTCACAATATGACTTTCAAATTAAATATGCTCCAGGAAGAACTAACTTGGAAGCAGACTGTTTAAGCAGGAATCCGGTTTTAGAGTGTAATCAAAATATGGATGAACAATTAAAAGTTGTAAATGTAATAAAACTTGAGGATATTTTGAGAGATCAAGACCAGAACCCAGAAGTACAAAATAAAAAACAACACTTAATAAAAAAACATAACGTATACTTTGAAAAGATTAAGACAAAAGAAAAAATTATACTATCGGAAAAATTTAGCATTATACTTATGAAAATGATACACGAAGATTTATGCCACATTGGAGCAGGACAAATGCAAAATACTATTAGTCCGTTATATACGGCTAAAAATTTGACTAAGAATATTAAGAGAGTATGTACAAGCTGTAACATTTGTATAAAAAATAAATCAAGGTGTAAAGACAAATTTGGACTAATGTCTCATTTAGGTCCGGCAACAAAGCCTTTTGAAATTATGTCAATAGATACAATTGGAGGATTTGGAGGTTCGAGATCTACAAAAAAATATCTACATTTGCTAGTGGATCACTATACCAGATATGCGTATATCCTAGCATCAAAAACTCAAAATGCAGATGATTTTATAAAACTAGTAAATAAGGTGGCAGAATTTAATAAAATTGGTTTAATTCTTTCTGACCAATATCCCGGGATTAATTCTAAGGAATTCAAGAATTATTTACAGAATATGAACATAACTATAATGTTTACAGCTGTTAATGCGCCTTTTTCTAACGGATTGAATGAACGCCTAAATCAGACATTAGTAAACAAGATCAGATGCAAAATCAACGAAAAAGAAGAAAAACGAGCTTGGGCCACAATAGCGCAAGAATGTGTCAAAAATTATAATAAAACAAAACATTCAGTCACTGGCTTCTCTCCATCTTACCTCATGAACGGTACGGATGACAGAATTTTGCTAACTGAGCTTAAACAAGAATTGCAAAGTAACTGGATTAAAGACAGAGAACTAGCATTTGAAAACACATTAAAATCCCATGCCTACAATAAAAAAATGTTCGATAAGAACCGTAAAAAACATATATTTCATGTAGGAGATTTGGTATATGTGGAAAACGGAAACAAGATGAATAGGAAGAAATTGGATGAGCTGAAAATTGGTCCCTATCAAGTTGTTGAAAAGATCTCTGACTCGATATACAAAATAGATGTTGGTCACAAAAAAGCAGAGTCTAATATTTTCCATATAACGAAACTTATTCCAGTTCCAATAACAGAAGAAGAAAGAGAAGAAACTGGAGACGATTCATAGTCAATGATTTTATTTTTTCTTTAAAATTGTCTTTCCTTGGGGGGGAGATGTAAAAAGTATTCATACTTTTTATTTTTCATATCTGGCCGCAGCCGAGCTCGATTGATGCACGGCTGTCGGAACTGACATATCATGTCATGTCATAAATGAAAGCTAAAAGAAAATTATTTAGCAAAGTAAAATGTTTAAGTTTATTTAAAACTAGTGCAACAACCTACAGATGGACGACTAAACATTAAATGTCGTTTCTTTTGTTTACAGGTATGTGTTTTAGTTGTTATTTATTTAGAAATGTATGTAGTGCTTATAGAACTACTGATTAAATAAATACTTTTGTTTACAGAGCAACACATTTTATTTGTCGTTCATATTATGCATATAAGATATCTTATATATATTTAAGGACCCCCTACAACAAACATGATTTCTTAGATAATCTGATAGAGTCCGACTCGCACTTGACCAGTTTTTTCTTCTAGAGCTACTGACTAAATTGCTTCACCAGACTAGACTTCATACCAGTGGTTGTAGAAACAAATTAAAACATCTCTCTACCTACAAATCTACGACAAAAAGCAGTTCCACACAAAAACTAAACAACATTGAAGACACGTAGCGTAGCCATTGAAATGAAAACTACGTGATCAAACAAAAAAAAACATTTTCTCTACAGACTCAATATACCATAGACACATTTTTTTAAAGTTTCACACTAACGACCGATGGAATTAAGTTTTTAAATGGCGCGGCGCTTTGAGAAGCAATCATGGTCCAAGATGGCCGCCGCTTGTGTGGCCAGGGATGGATTTGAATTTGGAATGGTTCCGTTGATATTAAAGACTTTTTTGTTGATTTTGTTTTGAGTATTTGTTAATAACGGTCATAGGGTTTTGCTGAATTTATGTTTTGTAAATGCCCTTTTTTGGACGCAGCCGTATGTCAAATTATTTTGTAATACACGGCTTTTCAAGCATAACTCGTTTTTTTTATACAGCACCTGAGACCGCACTAACAGGATCTTGATACTAAGCGGTTACTGCAGCCTACATACGACTTCAGGTGTGTCATGTCACATGCGCGTTGCGCGCCTTTTTTACCATAAAATCTACGGCCTACCAACTGGACAATCGGTAGTGTTAGTGTCCCTGCCTACGAAGGCTACGAAGCTTCCGGTTTCGGTGGGGGTTCGAATCCTGATAAGGGTATTTAAGTATTTGACATTTGTGTTGTACCAAAAAAAAATCTGACTTACATGGGTTTTATACATATGTATATTAATAGGTACTTAGGTATTTATTGATTTATGTCATGTGTATCATTGTCTTGTACCACGACAAGTTTCGTTTAGTTTGGGACTATCCCGTGGTCTTAGGATTAGAAAAATCATGCGATATTTCTACAATTTGTCTCATATTTTCTTCACCTCAACGGCAATATATTTACTGTAGTAGTCTTATTGTAATATTTTCTAGAGGTGACTGAAATAATTGATTTAAAGTAGGTAACATCGACTGTTACATTTCTAATCTTAAAAAAAAACATGGCCGATCTATGTAAGAACGTGCCTAAAAATCTTTTTCGGAAGAACCCTGTTCTGAATCACGAACTCGATAATGTTAAACATCTTTACTAGCTTCGGGCATTATGCAGATGTGTGGGCAGGAAATATTGCAATGGCTTCATGATCTCTAGTATACTGCCTAGGGCTTCCACGGTGTTTTAATTTTAAAGAAACATAGGCCGCCATTTTGATGTTAGAGAACCAAATGTTTGCCTTTGGTTTAGTGGGTAGAAGTTTTAGGCGATTATACTGATTAATTTGAATGATATAGTACATTATTGGAGAGGCTAAGAAAGTAAGAAAGATAAGAATGCGCTCGCTTTCGGCCGACGCATCACATAGTGCCTTTATCACACCACCTTATTCATGAAAGGGTTTTTCGGTTCAAGCGGCACTTTTCTTCCCTGCTGCATGGGACGGATCAAAGTGGCACTTTTCTGTTCAAGGACTACACATTTTTACGCCTAATCACTGGGTTATCGGCTTAGAAACAATAATTATTAGCGGTAGTGTAGCAGCAGCGGCGGCGACTGCGTGCGGCGAACGCGTGGGGGGATGGTCGTCCGGGAGCTCCGGGCGGGCGGGAAAGTAGTATGAGAATCCTTTAAGACCATGGGCTTAATACAGCTCATTAAGTCTAAATATGCTTGCATAGTATAACACTATTTACGAGCAGGTGTGATAAAAAACAATAAGGATGACTTATGCTTGACCGGACAACGATGAGACAATTTTATGTATGAGAAAAACCCAGGTTTTCCATACTAACAGAAACCCGGGTTGCACTCCCTAGTTTACTTACGTTTAACAATAATCATTCTAATAATGGTGAATTAAATTATTATTTTGTATTATGCTTTATTATACGTAAGGTATATTTATTTATTTATTTAATCTTTATTGCACAAAAGAAAATACAAACGTACAACAGGCGGACTTAATGCTATAAGGCAACCAACCAATAGTACCTAGATATAGCTTTATTTTAAAAGTCAGCTCTCTAAGGTCCACTTGCACCGCCCAGAGTTAACCTCTAATTAACTCCGGGTTATGGGGCTAACTCCGGGCGGTGCCAGTGGCCCTTATAATTGCAGGTATGTTCAAGTAATTAAATAGGATTAATTATAAATTGAAGGATATGTTATATACTACAGAAAAAGTGATCAAGGCCCCCGGTGAGCAGGGCTGGAAACAAAAAAGCGACTTCCTGCTTTCGCGGCAGACGCCCTAAGCACTGAGCTCCGGATCACGTCACGGCACGGGATAGGTAGGTACTTAAAAAAAACAATGTATAGGATTTATTAGCCTTATTTTTCTAGTTTATTTTTCGAATAAAATTAATTTGATGATGTTTTTACTAGGTACCCAAAATATTGTCTTCTGTTACCGCGATTGTTATTCATTGAAATTAAACACTTTAAAACGAATTAATCGCGTTTATTAACACCATGATCCTACGTTTCGAGCCCTTTACAGCACTCGTTTTCACAGGGTTAAGATGTAAAGGGCTCGAAATGTAGGATCATGGTGTTAATAAACGCGATTAATCCGTTCTAAAGTGTTTAATTTCAATAGGTACCCAAAGTTTGACTAAGCGAAGTTTGCATAGATTTTAATAGCACAGAATTCATTCATAATTTCATACATACGGCGAATAAATAACACCGTGTTTGACAGTTAATTAGCTTGGAAGATATAGCTATAAAGGTTTGACTCTATTTGACATACAATCACACATGCATTATATAAGGTAAATAAGGTTGTCCCACATTAGTTACCTATAGATGAGCTAAGCCATAACAACAAGTAGATTACCTATGATTTGGTGTCTTGCCGGCGAGATTATCCCGAGTGTTCAAGTCGTGTCTGTTAACGACCTCATCATGGGCTGGGTTATTCTGCTTTTTATAACTAACGCTTTTTTTAACGGCCTCCTAGCCTAGTTGGTAGTGACTCTGCCTAAGAAGCAGGAGGTTCCGGGTTCGAATCCTGATCAGGGCATTTATTTGTGTTTATCACAAATATTTGTTCCTGAGTTTTGGATGTTTTCTATGTATTTAAGTATTTATCTATTATATATATCATCGGCTAGTACCCATAACACAAGCCTTATTGTGGGACTAGGTCGATCTGTGTAAGATGTCCCATAGTATTTATTTATTTATAACTTTTGTAAATAATAATACTACGAAGAGTAAATAACTTGGCACAATGCATCGAGAACCATGTACATTTTTTTAAGTTTCTCGTAGTCGGATTTAATAATTTAAGTTCTTTTAGTTGTATTTAAGGTTTGATAAAAATAATTTAGTTTTATACCAAGAGATGTGTGCACACACGCCATTTTCATGTTTATTTTTATGTAATCTACAATAATCTACATCTACAATGATGATTACTCGTATTTTATTGTACTTTAAGGGTTCTATATCATTTTTATGTTTTCGACTGAAGAACTTTGTTTCCATAGTCATGAATAAAAAAATAAATAAACAGGACGGCGTAGAGGTGCCAGTTTTATACTGAGCTATCACGTGTCACGCGACGTTTGTCACGATGTCACGTGACGTTTTCTATAGAAAATGACATATGGTCCCGTCCCATTCTAGTGTGAGTCATCTCTTAATTATTATTAGGGCCTTATCACACTTGGGCAATTTGAAAGCGATTCCTAAACAATACTTGTACGCTACGAACTCGCGAATTGTTCGTCTCCATACAACACTCGCTCGAAAATCGCAAGTTTGATAACGCTCTTACTCGAATTTCGGATAGGTAAATAGTCTATAACCGTGTGGTAGAGAAGAGAATGCCACTAGGCATTAATGCAGCCATTCGTATATTTTTTGTATTGTGGGCAATAATATATAAATAAATAAATAGCGTGGGCTCGTCATAAGTTTCCGCTAGTAAACCGAACCTTAGCCTACTCTATCTGATTCGTCAAAAGTGTGCGATTCGCAAAAATTTTAGAAAGCTGATGAGAATCGAGTTTTGAGCACATAAAATCTTAACTGAGTGCCTAAGTTCTAATCTAATTGCCTACATTTTGACCTGGCTGACTTAAATAATCAACTCAGGGCCAAAACTACTAACAGTAGTTACCTTTTAGTATAAATTTACTAAAACTAGGCTTAATCGTGTAACACTTTGAAAACTAATATCCGACGTTTCGAGAATAATATTGCTCCCGTGCGGCCGTGGTCACGGAGAAAAGCAGGCTGAGGACATTAAAGCCAGAGGTTGGTTTTCAAAGTTTCATGCGATTAAGCATTTATTAAGTAAACTTATGTGTGAAAATCGTGTTAAGTGAAAGTGTAAACAAGTGTTTAGGTTTGCCTACGCGAAAACTACTGGTAATAGTTGTGGTTTCAAATCAGACTAGAGCTTTTTTACAGTGAGATATTGAAATAAACAATTTTACACAACTCAAGTAGAGCAATGCTTGATGCTTGCAAAAGGAGTATACATCCCACTATACAGTCGAATCCGGTTAGTACGACTCCGGATAAAACAACCTACGGGTTTTAGCGACGTAGATAAAGTCAGTTGGTTGGTTTTCATACAAGCCACTATGAAAGTGAAACCGTTTAGTACGACCGCTTATATCAACATACCGCTTTTAACGACGGAATTTCACACGAAATTGTTCGGTTACAACGATTACGGTGCATTGTAACCAAACAATACATACAAGATGTAACCTTTGTTCGAAGCGAATATTTTAAAACTTACGCGCGTAAAGGTTTATCTCGGTAAAAAAATCCTCCGCAATTTACAATGGCTTAATTTGGAATGTAGTCGGGAAGTACGAGTAAATAGGTCTATGATTCAACAATTTCTTTAGCTAAATATTCTTAATTTCAATTATTCAGTGAGTTTCATTGAACCATTATGAATTATAATGCATGTGTGACTATTTAAATCGATAAACTACTTTAAAATTGTCTGTTTGTTTAGTACGACTTCCGGTTAGTACGACATGATATCGTCGGTCCCTTCGACGTCGTTATAACCGGATTCTACTGTAAATTGAATTATTTATCTTATGATACAAAAGCTATGATGACAACCTCAGCTACAGGAAACATTAGACTATGGATTACATAAAAAAGCAGAATGACCCATCCACCATCAACTTTCCCCGCATCCCAAATTACATAATAGAACACAACCGACAACCCACGACTCCCGCCGAGCCAAAAAAATGATATAATCCTCGACAACATATTCCCCAAAATTACGACCCGATTAATACATTCATAATCCATCCATCCCTTTCCAACCTACGAGAAAGTAGTTCCGTCTCTTTCCAGTCATTTTAAAAATGGAATGATGCGCGAGAGCATGAAATTACGCTTTTTTATTTTCGGCGCATTTGAATTTCGACCGTTACATTCCAAAAGAGAGTAACTTTACAAATTGTAACGGAAAGCTAAGTCATTTTTGAATTGTGAATGTCGAAGGCCGTTGAAAGCGGCCATCTTGTTCTTTTTTTAATTATCTCGGTTTTTGAAAATATAACTTGGCTCGGATGTCATTTGGGTGCGATTTGGGAACAGGGTGATCGGAATTTGGGTTATAATTACTTACTTTATCTGGTTATTTTACATAATGGGAGTTCATTGTACATTTCGTTTTAATATGAATCGGAATGGTACTGATAATATATAACTTAATGATCAGGTAATTAAGGATTTTAAATGTCTAATGGGGTAGATAATAAGTTAAGTACCAGTAATCTAGCAAAATAGTTTAATTAGGAGCCGAAAAAATATAATAATGTCTTGTTTTGGGGTGACACACAATAATTTATTTAAGTTTACGTATACGTCTGGCAATATACGAAAAGGCAAATAAAATAAATGTTGAAAAGAGGAATACTACAAACAGCTTAAAATATGGGCAAAAAATTACCAAACGAAAAATGTCGTCGACAGCTTCACGTCTGATTGACCGGGCATCAAAAAATACTACCTAGTTACCTGTAGGAAACCTAGTGAATGACGCTTTTTTGTTGATCTAATAAATAACAATATTTTTTGTGGTTTACCTAATATATCACCGAAACTTGTATAGCTAATTATCACATCCCAAACAATTTTTTCCATATTTTCTAAATCAAAAATCCCGAATTATCAAATGGCATACGTTTCGCATAGGTAAATACTTAATACGATACATTTTTTGGGAAATTAAATTATGCGAAACAGAATTTGGAGAAATTAATATTCTGGGACAATTTGTCACAAATCATTAGTCCCACGGTAAGCTCAATAAGCCTTGTGTTGTGGTACGAGACGACGATATATATAATAGATAGATACAAATAAATACATAGAAAACATCCATAACTCAGAAACAAATATTCATGATAAACACACAAATAAATGCCCTGACCAGGATTCGAACCCGGGACCTCCTGCATCGTAGGCAGGTAACTAAATACACCTACTTTAAAATATATACACACTCGTATGTAGCATAGTCAAGTCATGCGTCCAGAGGGGTGCTTATTACACAGATTTAGCCTTCAATAAACCATCAGCCTGTATAAGTTTGAGAATAATCATGGTCCCTAAATTGGACGATTAGTCGTTCCTACCGACAGATGGCGGGCCCATATTAATTGCTCGCCAGGTAGAATTTTCAGAAGTAGGTTCACACGAACCAGCAAGATAGAATAGAGGTCCTCGGCATGTCAGTTTTGCTTTAATTACCTTTAATGTTACTCGAAAAACTACAAAGAAATAATATTACATTTACCGATACCTACTGACTTTTTGGGGTAAGAGTTGATTCCCTACAATTTAAACTTGCGTGAGTCATATTGATATACGGTCAAAACTCGCGTAGGAGTAAACTGAAATGTCACGCCATTGTGATAAAAATACTCCATTTTTCAATATTTATTAATTTCCTATTTATCAATATCGATAGTGAGATTGAATACTTTACTTAGGTCTTAGGAGAGTTTGCTTCGATTTTGATATATATTCATATATTCATATATTAGCAACCATGGTATTACATTGATGTTCTTACATATTAATTGAACACATGGGCCCTGTTAGGGCATTGCAATAACTATTACACAACACAACAGTAAGTATTTACAACTAAAACTAATTAACAATTAGGTACAGTATCAATCTAACATCTGATAGTAGTCTTCTATAAAATTATTACTATCTGTGATAACAAAATCGAGACAAACTTAGCTTAGTCGGACTCTATAACCTTTTAATTAAAAAAAATAGTACCTATACTTACCCATATTATAAATTGAAAATAGATGTCATATACCTGCTAAAGAAAAAGACGTTAGCCGCTTACGCTGAAGACCCGGGTTCGATTCCGGCTTGGCCCCCAATATTTGTTTTATTTAGTATATGATTCATAATATAAGTCAAAATATTCAATTAAGTATTTGATTTATTGGAACAAAGCGTTATACTCATATAATGGTGTCATAAGAAGGTACATACAAAATAATGTGTTTTCTATTAAGGATGACTCACACTTGCACGGGACGGGACGGTAACGGGACGGGAAAATCTGTCAATTTGTATAGAAATAATCACGTGATAGCTCGGAGCCCTCGGATGTCACGTGACGCTTTCTATAGAAATTGACAGATTTTCCCGTCCCGTCCCGTCCCGTCCCGTCCCGTTCCAGTGTAAGTCATCTTTAAAGGATGATTCACACTTTAAGGTACCTAAACAAGTAACTTCATCATTAATATTAACTAGTTAATACACACTGTAGTTAGGTATACTCACGCGACGGGCAAAATAGGTATATTTGTAAATACAAAGTACGGATCCAAAATGGCACCCCATCGCTGAAAGCCCCGTGAAATAGATTAAGAAAAATGTTCAGTGAATTATGAAATATGATGCCCGCTTGGGGTTGGGCTGTGGGGTGACCAACATTGTGGGTCTTGTGAGATAATTGTTGGATATTTAAACCTAATTTGTTTAATTAATTAAATGTATTTAAATCCCAACTTTATCGTTGGCTTAAAAATAAGATATTTTACGATATAGATGACCTGTTTTGCATGTAATAGTATTAAGTAGTATTTAGATAGATATAAGTGTACATTTGCATGCTATACTTACTAGCAAAATATGTTAAGTCCAGGAATATTTTACTCAAACCATCTTATTGTGCTATATTTTAAGCAAATAAAGAATATTTGAAATTGAATTTGAATTTGAATTTGTGACGTTGTAAGCGGAGCTTTGTCAGCTAATATGTACCTATACCGGGTGTTGCCTGTAACAGGAGCAATAAATTTAATCGTAGGTACTCCTCGCCAAACTGAATAACGTTTTGTCAGCGACTTTTAAAAATAACGTGTTTTAATTTTTACTACACTTTAAAGTATTTTGAACTAATCTGAGCATTAAGAAATTAGTGTTTAAGATTGTGTGATTGTGTTGTTGTGTATGGTGTCCGGATTTAGTGGTTATTTATTTATTATTCTATGGATGTACAAAAAAATAATGTCCGAAATAAAGATATATTTTATTTATTTTATTTTTATTTTGAGAAGTCGCAATGTACTGCGAATTTTGTCATTTTTGTACTATGACAAGAGACGTCAATTAGGCTGATGTTAACGTACATTTAAAATACTATTTAGTTTGTGTGATGAAGTGAAAATCTACAGAGTACATTATTTTTAAGTTGTTGAATAAAAGTTGTTAGGTAATTTATTGCTCCTGTTACAGGGAACACCCGGTATAGGTAAAACTACATCACAGTAATAGACGTGGTTTGCGAGTGCGGTGAGGCTGGTAGGTAAGTAAGGGTGCCGACGCTTTACTTAATAATTGCCAAATTAACTTTCGAGGATTTATTATTTTAATTATATCTGTATTGAATGGAAAAATCTAATACCGAGTGTGGCCCATATTAGCAGCAATATATTGAATCGTAGGTATCCGATTATAATACGTATCTCAAACTTAACTACTTTACCTCAACAACTTATAAAAATTATGTAGGTACTCTGTAGGTTTTCACTTTTTCATACAAACTTAACATTATTTTCAATAATGCAGTTTATGAATAAATGCATTCATAAATTGCTCATGCACTTTTGAACGCATGTTACGTTTTTTGCTTCTTTTAACGCCTACGGTGTAATACATGGAATATATGGAATATGGATATTAGTAGTAAGATTATCCCGAGCTATGTCCCGCGACTCCCGCGTCATGGGCACCCTACACGGGAACAGGCAGGTGTGCCCACAAAAGCCCTAATGCCCCTTTACAATATTTGTTTAGGTATATTTATCGGCGGAATATATTCCCGACTATTAGGTATATTATATATTTGCGTTATAAGTATATGTTTTTGCTTATAGTCATCAGTTTTATATAGGTTAGTTTTATGAGTGACCGTACTCTGAGAGGTGGATTGGGACCATTCCACGAAAATGTCGCTTGCAAAATACTTTTGCTTTGTAGGACAGCCACCCAAAGGGCAATGGAGAGGGCTATGCTAGGAGTCTCTCTGCGAGATCGTATATAAATGTATATAAATAAGACCATCCGCAGCAGAACCAAAGTAACCGATATAGCTCTCCGAATCGCTAAACTTAAGTGGCACTGGGCGGGGCACATTGCACGTAGAACCGTCGATGGCCGTTGGGGCGGAAAGGTTGTCGAGTGGTGACCGCGTACCGGAAGACGCAGCGGGGGTAGGCCCCCACAAGGTGGACTGATGACCTGGTGAAGGTCGCAGGAGTCCGCTGGATGCGGGTGGCGCAGGACCGGTAATTGTGGAAATCTTTGGGGGAGGCCTATGTCCAGCAGTGGACGTCTTTCGGCTAAAATGATGATGATAATGTAGGGCAGCTACTCAATCAAATCCGTAAAGCTCGAGAATAAAGTGCCAATTTGTTAGTCAAGTCTAAATACTGTCAGATATAAAATCGCTTTCTTAGCGTTTTCAGAAGTATTATAAGAATCGGATTTGGTAACAGACATTCTCGTGGCCCCATTGGTAGGTACAGTAAAACCTCGGTTATCCGAACCCATCATTGTTTAAATGCTACATTAGTTTATAAATGCGAACGTTACTTACTAGGCAATTTCTTTAAATTAAATTCCAGTATGAAGAACGAAGGAAATATTCGACTTTTTCAAGTGTTTATTATGTTAAGTAAGGAACCCTCTTGGTGTGAGCCCGACTTACAGTTTGCGAGTTTTTTTTAATATATCGTATTTAAGTATAAGGGTGGAATCGCATCTATCAGGATCGAGCTGCATTACTTCTATGAAAATCACTCGTTAGAATAAATTTACGCATCTTACTTCCGTACGCATGCTTTCAGTTTCTGGCGCGTAAACGCCATTCGAAAAATTACGACCAAAGATTACGACACTACAATAATATATTTAAACATAATTATTAAACGGGTCTAACGCGAATTAATTTGTTGGGACTATTGACAATAATTAACATATGTTTTGTAGGTAGTTTAAAAATTGTGTGTTTACCCCAAATTTATACATAGACTTTTCGTTGGGTAGTTACACAAATCTCTGTTTTGACATTTTGCTGGGACATCAGTCAGCCGCGACCATGACCAGTGAAACCTGTGTCGAAACGTCGGTAAATAAGGTAAACAAATTAATTCGCGTTAGGCCCGTTTAATAATTATGTTTAAATATGTGTTTAAATCGCGAAAGTTTTAAATGTTATACTACAATAATATACCTAGGTATAACCGTTTTGTAACTTATTACAGTATCGCGACAATATAGTAGGTACTTTTTCTACTCCAGCACTTCTATTTGTTAATTAGATGACTGACAGCGATATTTGTAGTCTATGGTATTCCATAAGAACACTGCTAAACTATGCTCCTATGGATTTTCATACAATAGATTAGCACTGTTATTTTTCTATTTTTTTTATAGTGGGCATACGGCCTTCTTCCACATTCTGCCACAATTCAAGATTTTGCTTTTTTCGCTATTTTTGCTGTCGTAGAAAAACTAGTGTATTCAACAGCTCATAATTGGTTCTGAAAATTCTCGGGTCTATTATTACAAAACTACATTCCTTATTATATCGCTGTTGCATAATAGTAGTTTATGCAACAGTGATATAATAATTAATAAGGGTTGGTTCTTAAAACTTGACTTCGTCTCGTTTTGTAACGGCGACCCTCAAGTTATTTTTTTGATTCAGTTTTTCTTTAATTTGTACTTACTTATAACTATTCAATGTTCCAGATTTTATCAAGTCATTTTCTATTACCAACACAATTTACTTGAGACAATGACACAATTTATTATCAGTGCGTCAAAGTATTTTTTTACCCGAAAATACGTTTTATTCAACAACAAATGTAATTCCCAAATAATTCAGTCTTACAAACCGCCCAAATTTCTCTATTCATTTCATTGTATTTATTCCTATAATTGGCTTAAATAAACTCCATCATTTTTAAAACGCGTTAAGTCTTGTATACATCCAATAAAAATACGACCTTCTTTCTTTTCAAACGTTATCATACGTTTCTAAAAAGGTAATATGTGTGTTCGGATGCTAAGGTATTTAAGCCGTTTTAAAATTGTGATTGGGACAAAGAAAAGGGACCATTACACAATTGAATGGATAACAAACTTAATTGTGTAGGTTTTATTCAAACATGATTGTTGTCTATGGAAACGAATGAATTTTTGTGGTGAAAAGAATTTTCATTATTGTGATACCAATTATTACCTACATTTGATACCGTTGATGCTTTTGGATTGGTGGCCCGGCAGTAAGAGTGGCGATTTTCTATCCGAAGGTTGGGAGTTCAAACCTCAGCTTGTACAAGGTACCAATGAATTTTCTGCACTTTTGTACGAAATATATGTTTTAGCTTGATATTTATTATATCATTTGATATTTACCAATCGCTTTTCGGTGAAGGAAAACATCGTGAGGAAACCCGATAAGCCCTAGTTTAATAAGGTTCATGAATATGGGACACGGACTTTTCCGGAACATGTCGAGCTATGTTCGACATTATTGACGTGAGTAACCCGATATAAGTATTTTAATATGTCTGATACTCACGGGAGTTTTCAAATTAATAAAGCCCTAGTTTACCCTTTGGGTTGGAAAGTAAGATGGTAGTTGCTTTCGTACAACTAGCGCCTACGCCAAATCTTGGGATTAGGTGCCAAAGCGGATCTTCCTGAGCCGAGTTATAAGAGAAAACGCTAGGAAGAAGAAGTTGCTTTTGATAAGGGCAAAATGCGAATGATCGTTGTGGAGATCCTTGCAGAATGGATATTTCAAAAAAATTCTGCAGTCAATCAATCAGTCAAAGGAATTTTAAATTTAAGGTTGTTTTGAATTTATTATTTCAAGCTAAAAACATATAATTGTGTTACGTGTGTTGCTTAGATGTTGAGCACTCAAATTCAGAAATGGCACCGTTATTCGCTCACTACACTTGAATTTCAAGTTTTACATCGAAGAAATCTGGCCACTTTTTACATCGTGTGAGTCATCCTTTAGATTCAATATTACTTCCCTTGCGACAAACCTAATAATTCCATTTGTAGGTAGAACACTACCCAAAAACAATCAATTTACCCACATTTTAAAACCAAATAACTAAATCACATCTTCAAAACATCTGAGCTCAATTTTATAACTTACTATTCATACTCAATGGTTTAAATTTGAATACCACCGATGTTCTACATAGCGCGTTCCTAATTTAAAACAAATCTTTGTTTATGAAACCCAGTGAGTTCGAAAATCGAAAACCGGCGGGAAATCTGACAGCTGGCAGCAAAGAGGTTATGATTATAAACGCTATCTTATCCCTGCTAGTGGCAAAAGCTGTAACTAAAATTTCTTTATGCAAATTTGTTCCTCTCTTTGTACACTAGCGCCACTATTAACCGCAA
Organism: Lathronympha strigana; assembly: GCA_949128165.1. Classification (NCBI taxonomy): domain Eukaryota; kingdom Metazoa; phylum Arthropoda; class Insecta; order Lepidoptera; family Tortricidae; genus Lathronympha; species Lathronympha strigana. Next base: position 4,638,158 of record OX421926.1, on the reverse strand, counting down.
ATGACAACTGGTATAGCGTTTAAACTGCCAACTTAATTTTGCGGTTAGTGAAATTGTTTTTGCGTACACTTTAGTCGTATTTATTTCTGGATTGATAGTAAAATATAACTTGGTCGTATATCAATAGGGTTGTAGGAATGAATGGTTAACAGCTAATGTGTTTTTCATTATACTACATACAGTGACCCTCCGATAGACCCTCCCAAGGGAGCGCCTTATAATAGATAGATAATGAGACTTATGGGACTTGAGTTTATCGTATTTCAGGTGATTTAGGAGTCTATAGATTTTCTGGGTACCTGTAATCCTATTCTAAAGATGGTTTGTTTAAAGATGAGGCGATGGTGGTATAATATTAGTTATTTATACAGGGTGACTTCAAAATGGTAATACAAAATCAATGTTTTACACACATTTCCCCTAAACTAAGCCTCTCAATTAAGTATCATGCATTTAAAATAATCGTAAGAATATTTTTTTAAATTTTTAATTTATCCTATTTTGTTTGACTTAACATGGCACAGTGTGAGATATGGCCTTACTTGCGGACATCCTCTTTTTATGTTTGAAATTAGTGCACCTAAGGTCAACGAAGAGGGTTATGAAACACCTATGTCGATAACTTACTTTAAAACGGAGATATAATTTATTTTATGAAAGGTCATTGACCTCTTGGAAAATTTTTTTTGTCTATTAATTACAAACGAGTCAAAATTATCCATATTAACCTAGTGTATATGATACGGTATTCAATAATATACTACGAGTTAAACCCACATGACTGTAATTGCGTAGGAATTGAAAAAAAATCGTAATTTGTATAATTAAATAAAATATATATAAAAAATTAACTATTTTACGGTCGCATTTATTTCCACTTGTAAAATTTGCTACATAGTTTTACCTTTAACCTGTAAAAATCCTGAATCTATATCTTGCGAGACTTTGGAGATATCCCATTTCTATGTTTTTTCTGGATTTCTATGGAAATAGGGTTGTCACAAAATGGAATTAAGACAGTAATATTTTTTTGTGTGAATTATTCTATCAATTTATAAGCAACGTGGAAAGTCAGTTTAAATGATCAGTCTTGGATAACTTGTTCGTCTGTAGTCAAAATTATTTTATCAGCTTCAGTGTAATCGGGCTCTGAATTATGTTCTGTGACTTTGATGAGATAAGGACACTCTTGGGTAAAGGCTTTTTTTCTTTTTGACGGGTTTGTTGTGTTAACAAAGATAAATACGGGTCTGAACATTCTAAGGCTCGGTAATAAGTCCAACATTGTGGTTTTGCGATCAAATTTTTGGGTATGGTGTTGTCTATCATAACGCCAATACTTATTTCTCGATTCCCCTGCCTGTTCGGAAAGCATTCCTATAGGTATTTCGCTGGATTCTATAATTCGACCACCATGCATTAAAATTTTATGTAATGTTACCGACATATACATAGAACCAAGAATACGTCTGTAAATATTTGATAGCAACAGATTTACAAAATTCTTCAAATTTTGCACAATCAATCGACAGCCCACATGAAAGCGCTACCAAAATAGTATAGAGTTCGTCCACCAGCCATTCGTCCAAGTACGAGCAGGGCGCCTCGTAAGACTCTGCAAGGCACGGCCGAGCCGGTTAATTCAGGTCTACGGGTCGCCACGCCTTGTAGAGCGCTCTACGTGTCGCGCTTGCACTACTCCGCCGTGGCTACGTGGTGGAGTATGTCCACCGGAAGACTGGCTATACGCTGAGGGTGCAGCAGCTGCAGTCGCGCCACTACGTGCACTTCAGCTCGTTTGTGGTGCGCGTACTGCTGCCGCTGCAGGACACCATCGCGAGCGCAGACTTCTGGCCGAAGGGCGTCGTGTTTCGGCGGTTACGGGGTAACTTGACGAATCCCACGCCACTGGTTCAGACGACGCAACGGAGCCACGCTATTGCGTCGCCTAGTACTAATTGATTTTTGTTTGTTATTGTCTCTCTTTTGTGTTTTATATATATTTTTATGTATAATTTCTGATTTTCACAGTGTATTGGTATTAAACTGTAAAGCTGTGTTAATTTTTTTTAATAAAAAAAAAAACAAATTAATAAAAAAATAATTGAAAACTCAAGGAATATGAGTAGAAATATTCTTCTTCTTCTTCTTCTTCTTCAGCGTCTTTTTTCCGCCCACTGTTGGGCATACGCCTCTCCAATTTTCTTCCACATTGCCCGATCTGTTGTTTTTCTCATCCAGAGAGGGCCAGCAAGCTTCTTGATATCGTCCTCCCATCTGGTTGGAGGTCTATGATCCGGTCTCTTGGAACGAGGTCGCCATACTAGAACGCGTCTGCTCCATCTCCCGTCGTCTCGGCGACAGACGTGTCCAGCCCAGGCCCATTTCAGAGTAGCAACCCGTTGACCGATGTCTACTACTTTGGTCCTTCGCCGGATCTCCTCGTTTCGGATTCTGTCGCGGAGAGATATACCCAGCATGCTGCGTTCCATGGCTCTTTGGGCAACCTTAAGCCTGTTCATTGTGCTCATCGTCAGTGTCCACGTTTCGCAAGCGTAGGTCATGGCAGGCAGTACGCATTGGTTGAACACCTTAGTCTTAAGTGATTGAGGTATTTTGGCTTGGAACACGTACTTAAGTTTGCCAAAGGCAGCCCAACCCATTTGTATCCTCCGACTAATCTCCGCCAACATCGAGTCCCCTCCTAACCGTATTTGTTGCCCGAGGTAGGTATAATCTGTCACTTGTTCTATATGTTGGCTATCCAATGATATGGGATTATGGGATAAATCTTCGGTTGCCATAACTTTTGTTTTGTCCATATTCATTTTCAAACCAACGGCTAGCGAAGCGATATACAGTTCCTCTAACATGTGTTGTAGGTCTTGTGCAGTGTCGGAGAAAATGACGATGTCATCGGCATATCGGAGATGATTGAGGTGTACCCCGTCGACATTTATACCTTTACCATCCCAATTTAGGGTTTTGAAAATGTCTTCTAGGGCGCTCGTAAACAATTTCGGCAAATTACGTCACCCTGGCGTACTCCTCTCTCAATTGGGATAGGATTTGTTTTTTCCTTGAGCTGGACTGTCATTGTAGCTGTCTTGTAGAGGTTTTTTAGGATAGAAATATTACTACATTCTAAGTAGGTGTACCCGAGAGATGAAGACTTATTTTATAATGCATACGCTCGGAAAGTACATGATTTAGTGACTACCGCAAATATTTATAGGCGTAAAGGACATGCAGCGTGCATTATAATGCGTTATAAAATTTTGTATGACATACGTATTGGAATGTAGTTTTTTTATACTTTCAACACATAAATAACTATCACACATAAATAATATGAAATCGTACCTAAGATATGAACCGTAATAAGAAGACATTAAGATCGACTTAGGAAATAGTGACAACCCTATGTAACATTTTGAAAATTCATATCTCCGAAGTCTTGATGTGGTTGCGTTTGATTTTTTTTGTGGTAGTAGTTGTTACTGTAATAAACAAATTAACATTGAAAAAAAATGCGACGATGCCCAGATTAACGAGAAAAAAATATGTGATGAAAACATATAAAATTAAGTTTAGTGAGCAAACTGACCGTAATTATGCTAATTTATATAGATGAACGGGTACTTTTAGTGTATAGTTATGATATGATATCGTTCTTTTTTAGTAGAAGTAATAAGACTTTGAGTAAAGACGTTTCTATGGTTTTCATAGAATTTTCTCGATTTCTCATATAAGTCCGAAACTATTACAGATATCAACATGAGAGTTTTTAAATGTGTTTAATATTCGTATTATCCTTCTTTTAAACACATAAAAACAGGATGTCCGCAAATAAGGTCATATTTCACACTGTGATGGTTAACCTACCATAATAATTAACAAAGAAGTTTAAAAATCACTTTCCTCTTTAGTTGTCAATCACCTACCATGGTATTTATGAAGAAAACGTGTTTTGATTATTAAGTGACACTTGTCAAAGAAAATAAGATTTACCGTAATATTTTGATTTCACTATTAAATAAAATGCCTCGACCTTATCCTTATACTAATATTCAAAAGATGGATATGCTTGATTTTTATTTAACATCGCGAAGTACTGTGCGAGCTCAGGTATTATTTAACGAACGTTACCCTGATTGTCCAACACCTACACGTGTGTTAATAAACAGTACCATCCAGAATTTACGAGACTATGGTCAGTTTGCAGTTCCGGTGCATGCTCAAGCTCGAGGCCGACGGCCGCGGTATTCACAAGCTTTTCGGAGACGAGTGCTCGAGTATTTTAACCGCAACCCAGAGGCTAGCACAAGGGACGCTGCTGCGAGATTCGGCACGAGCCAATTGTTTATTTGGCAGCTAATGAAAGCTGAAGCAAAACATCCGTTTAAATTTCAAAGGGTTCAGGATATCGTATTAGCAGATTACCCTAGAAGAGTTATTTTTGGTCGTTGGCTGCAGCAAAACTTACACCTAAATATCTTATGGACCGACGAGGCAACTTTTACAAGAGTCGGCATGTTTAACGTCCACAATGAACACTGGTGGGCTGATCGTGATGCAAATCCTCATGTAACTCGCCGAGACTCTTACCAGACTCGTTTCTCTGTAAACGTTTGGGCAGGCATTCTGAACTATTGTGTAATTGGCCCATATTTTATTGACGGGAACTTAAATGGACCGAAATATGAAGATTTCCTGAGAAACGTGTTACCGATTTTGCTACAAGATGTGCCGGAGCAAAATTTGGATAATCTTTATTTCCAGCAAGATGGTGCACCAGCACATTTTGCTCTAAGTGTGCGAAATTATTTGGACAGACAATTCCCTGAGAGATGGATTGGACGCAATGGTCCAGTCGCATGGCCGCCTCGAAGTCCCGATCTGACGCCACTCGACTTCTTTTTGTGGGGCGAAATCAAAAGGAGAGTGTACACACGGGAATCTAATACCGTCCATGAACTTCGCCAAAAGATAATTTAGGCGTTTGATTCAGTAAAAGCCAATGAATTTATTCTAGGCAGACTTAAGATCAACCATAGACGGCGGGCGGACTTATGTGTCCGGGAAGGCGGTGGTCATTTTGAACACATCTTAAAATACGTTTAGGAAAAGTAGGTTCACACTTATCTACTTAAACGTAGATATTTTAAGCTTGTAATTTACGGTAGTTTAGGTACATTAATAAATGATTTTATTTAAACTAGCTCCGTTAATTTTTTCACAAATTTATCAGGGTACTTAAAACTAAACAACAAACAAGTTAATATTGTCTTCTGTTACCGCGATTGTTATTCATTGAAATTTAACACTTTAGAACGGAATAATCGCGTTTATTAACACCATGATCCTACGTTTCGAGCCCTTTACAGCACTCGTTTTCACAGGGTTAAGATGATGACTGAGCAGCTTAACACGACATGTGCCTTAACCTTGTGAAAACGAGTGCTGTAAAGGGCTCTAAACGTAGGATCATGGTGTTAATAAACACAATTAATCCGTTCTAAAGTGTTTAATTTCAATGAACAAACAAGTTAGTTATACGACTGTCACTCATAGTGATATCGATAATAACTTGCTTTGATGATAACATCGAGTGACAGGTATGACAGTCAGGTATTGAATGTAGTGTAACAACACTTCGGGACTTTAAATATTTGTTTTGTTAGAAAATTAGCGATAATTAAATACAGCTAATTTTAACAACGGGGTGCATGTATTATATAGTTTGGCATTAACTGAGCCACAACCAAGTGTTTTGTATTACGATTTTGAAGTCACCCTGTATAAATTCAGTATATAGAACTCATTATGGTAGGTATTTTTAGTTCCATTACGCCGGCCCTTTTAAAAATACAGACAAAAATACGGCTATAATAGGTATTTTACCACGGTTTCTAGGTGTTTTATTATTCTAATAATTACAAATGTCAGTATATAGGGCAACTATACCGATCATGGGACATTTACGAACGAATTCGGAGTATGTTTGTAAAAGTTGTAATATTATAACACGTTAAAAGTTGAAAGTCCTACACTTATTTTATATTGAAGTACGAGTATACCTACAGTGTTTTATGTAGGATATCATTCAAGCTAATTTTAAGCTTAACCCGCTGATATCAGCTCAAGCTCCTTCGTCCCAGAAATTACCAATAGTACGATACGTAAAGGAAATAAAATTTTACAACTCCCAAGAGCGATATTATTTGTTGACGGTTAGAATACTCTTAGAACAAAGCGTAAAAAAAAAAGATAACAGATTTTGATATTGCTTTAGGAATTAAAAAAAAAATTCGTTACCAACCTTTTAAATCTAAGGAAAAAATATACAAGAGGAAAATTGTTTCTTCAGATAATCTTATTTAACTATTTGAACGTCGCCTATCATTTAATAACATATTTGACCAGAGCTTATTTCAATATAATATAAAAACTTAAAAAAAATATTACTCTTCGAAAACATTACGCAAGTGCTTTATGGTAACTGAAATGCATTTAATATTATTAAAGATAACTATTATAGCCCATTTCTAACACATTCATCAATAGCTTAAATTTATGTAGACACTAGAATTTAAAAAAAAATCTCCTAGCCATAAAATAAATCTCATAATTTTCAAGTCAAGGTCATTAGTTCAAAATCATTTAAATAGTATGTATACGGAAAATCTAAGGATTTCATCGAAAGATTCAACTTTTATTATCTTATCAATTCTAGGCGTAATTCAAATGCTCGAAGCTACGCGCGGGAATTAATATCGCGTGTGTTTCGCGCGGAACGGGGGCGGTTTGACCAATCACATCACAGCCGGCGCGCCAGGCGCCTTTGCCTCTCGGTGAATCACTTGTCTGTCAATAACAACAAATAACATAACAATGATGTCGATAATATGACTACAACTGAGTGTTTACGCAAGATAGTTATATCAAAATGTCAATGTCGTGTGATAAAGTCTGGGTCGATGTCAGTGAAAAAGACTTAGATGTTTTTTTGCCGAAAGTGCAAAAAATATGGAGTTGTAAAAGACTTAAAATTTTGTGACGAAAAGTGCGATATTCATACATAGGTAAATTTAACAAAAACTTAGTTTGTTTACCAGAATTAGTGCGCTGGACTTAATCAAATTTTCGATGGTTGTTGTGCTATGATGACACCTACTTTTTATGTTAGTATCGTATAGAACACGCTAAAATAAGCATGTTTTGAATGGACAGTTTTTTTCTAAAATAAAAAATGGTCGACTTATTTGACCCCAAAGATGAACAGTTTTAGATCTTAGTAAAATTTTCGATGGTTGTTGTGCTATGATGACATCTACTTTTTATGTTAGAATCGTGTAGAGCACGCTAAAATAAGCATGTTCTGTATGGACAGCTTTTTTCTAAAATAAAAAATGGCCGACTTATTTGACCCCAAAGATGAACAATTTTAGATCTTAGTAAAATTTTCGATGGTTGTTGTGCTATGATGACACCTACTTTTTATGTTAGTATCGTATAGAACACGCTAAAATAAGCATGTTCTATATGGACAGTTTTTTTCTAAAATAAAAAATGGCCGACTTATTTGACCCCAAAGATGAACAATTTTAGATCTTAGTAAAATTTTGCGATGGTTGTTGTGCTATGATGACACCTACTTTTTATGTTAGTATCGTATAGAACACGCTACAATAAACATGTTTTGTATGGACAGTTTTTTTCTAAAATAAAAAATGGCCGACTTATTTGACCCCAAAGATGAACAATTTTAGATCTTAGTAAAATTTTCGATGGTTGTTGTGCTATGATGACACCTACTTTTTATGTTAGTATCGTATAGAACACGCTAAAATAAGCATGTTTTGTATGGACAGTTTTTTTCTAAAAAAAAATGGCCTACTTATTTGACCCCAAAGATGAACAATTTTAGATCTTAGTTAAATTTTCGATGGTTGGTTTGCTATGATAACACCTACTTTTTATGTTAGTATCGTGTAGAGCACGCTAAAATAAGCATGTTTTGTATAGACAGTTTTTTTCTAAAATAAAGAATGGCCGACTTATTTGACCCCAAAGATGAACAGTTTTAGATCTTAGTAAAATTTTCGATGGTTGTTGTGCTATGATGACACCTACTTTTTATGTTAGAATCGTGTAGAGCACGCTAAAATAAGCATGTTCTGTATGGACAGCTTTTTCTAAAATAAAAAATGGCCGACTTATTTGACCCCAAAGATGAACAATTTTAGATCTTAGTAAAATTTTCGATGGTTGTTGTGCTATGATGACACCTACTTTTTATGTTAGTATCGTATAGAACACGCTAAAATAAGCATGTTCTATATGGACAGTTTTTTTCTAAAATAAAAAATGGCCGACTTATTTGACCCCAAAGATGAACAATTTTAGATCTTAGGAAAATTTTGCGATGGTTGTTGTGCTATGATGACACCTACTTTTTATATTAGTATCGTATAGAACACGCTAAAATAAACATGTTTTGTATGGACAGTTTTTTTCTAAAATAAAAAATGGCCGACTTATTTGACCCCAAAGATGAACAATTTTAGATCTTAGTAAAATTTTCGATGGTTGTTGTGCTATGATGACACCTACTTTTTATGTTAGTATCGTATAGAACACGCTAAAATAAGCATGTTTTGTTTGAAGTTTTTTTTTCTAAAATCAAAAATGGCCGATTTAGGGTAGAAAGGGGACAATTTAAACACGTTATAATTGAAACTATTCAATTTTTTCGAAAACTATAATATCTACGCGTCTGACGCATCACTCTGAAAACATGGCCAGCCATGTTTGAATACTTGGCCAGTACCACTCGAGCGCCGGTGCGTTACGGGAGTATCCACGAGCCAAAACAGGTTTACGAGGTGTAAAATAAGTATTTGTGTTTTAGTATATTTTTTTATAACTTCGTTCACTCTTGTATTTTGACGAATTAAATTATGTAGGTGTTATATTTAAGAATAAACGAATGTTTTTAACAGCCGTTGATCAGCGTTCGAGTCTTTTTATATATAATATTTGACTTTGAACTGAAAAATGTGGTGTGTGGACGACAGAAACAAATTGAAACGTTTCAATCGTCCTCGCGTTTTAATCGTCCCCAAAAGTAACGAACTTCGAAATATAAATAAATAATAAATAAATAAATATTACAGGACATTCTTAAACAAATTGACTAAGTCCCGCAGTAAGCTCAATAAGGCTTGTGTTACGGGTACTCAGACAACGATATATATAATATACAAATACATAAATACATAGAAAACATCCATGACTCAGGAACAAATATCGAAAAAAATAATAAATAATATAAGAATATAATATAATATAAGATTCTGATGCACAAGTTTGTTCTTTCATTTTTCAAATTCACTTGTACTCGTAACGTAGGATCGTGGTGTTAATAAACGCGATTAATCCGTTCTTCTCTTCTCTTCAGTGTTTAATTTCAATGAATAAAATCGCGGTAAGAGAAGACAATATTATTCACTTGTGTAGTTTTTGACCTAGTTGTTAAATTATAGATATTCGATGTTTTTTATACTGATTTTTTGAGAATATGTGACTTCTTAAAAAGGAGGTTCTCAGTTTGACCCGTATGTTTGTATTTATGTTTGTTTTGTACACGATTATCTCGCGTTCGGCTAAACTGATTTTGATGCGGTGAGCACAACTACTTTGTTTTAAGTCACATAAAAACATAATATGTTATTTTATTTTGGTATATCGCCATATAGCAACACTTGTTACAGAATGTTTTATATGTTGATTTGATATTTTTGACATATAATAACACATATGTCAAGCATATTAATACATTTTTCATCACACCTGCTCGTAAATGGTGATATTATATGCAAGCATACTTACACTTAAAGAGCTGTATTATTCCCATGGTTTTAAAGGATTCTCATACTACTTTACCGCCCGCCCGGAGCTCGCGGAGGACCCCCACGCGCTCGCAGCACGTAGTCACTCCGGAGTACTGTGGACTGTGCAACTACACTACCGCTTATCATTATTGTTTCTTTACCTGTATAGAGTTTATTTTTTTCCACGGGCAGTAAGGGCATTACTAACTCGGGTCATTTAAAGCCCTCCGCCTACGGCGTCGGGCTTCAATAGACCCTCGTAAGTAATGCCCTTCTTACCGCCCTAGATGCACAATGTACTATTAGCAACAACTGATTAACGAGGTCGCCTACTACTAAAATTTAAATCAGAGTTACGGAACATTTTGTTTTATTTGGTATACATGTTTAAGTAAGTATACATAATAAAACAATTTAAACTGATTATTTTAAGCTAGAAATATAATATAATACTTTATGGCGTCTATTACTGAATATTACATCCCGATGTCTGCATCACTCGTTGTCTCGAATTGTGTGGGAATGGTTATGATTGAAACATTGTTATAGGTGAAACAAGCACTTTTGTATGAAACATAATTATGCTTATTTCTGCGATTCTTTAAAGTTATATCTTATAATTGCATTAAAATTACTTTGTTTAAGGTAACTGTATAATGTAGCAGCGACAAAGAAGACTAAAAGAGCTATATTTTTTTGTTCAAGTATTTTTATCGTTTTTTTTCAGATGCTCATAAATTGAGAAATGTTTATGTAATGCTTGCGAACTTCTGATGAGCTCATTGTATGCAGAGGAAGTTATGAAAAAGATGAAAACAAATATAAGTACTTTAATTGTGCCGAGGATATTTGAGTGTTTCAATTGACCTCACATAGTGTTTCAATTGACAGTCATGTGGGGTCAATTGAACCACACTGCCCTATTTTCTTTATTACGTCATTGTCAAAAACTATGCATTATAGACCATCCAAATATATTTTATTTAGGAACCAGATAACTAACCATGAAGTTTTTGTGCGGACATCTTTCAACTCATAAAAATATGACGGTCACAGACGGTTAAAGGCAAATTGTTTTAATCGCCCCACTCTACCCTATTTGACTCGAAAGATAGAATATTATAGAATAGAATATTTTACGACAGTCAAATTTTCTAGCTGGCATCCCCGGTATAGTCGTGGCAGAGGCAGACCGAGAAAGAGATGGCGGGACGACTTGGATGCGTTTCAGCGGTATTGGTGGGATCTTGCCCAGCACAGGGAGGATTGGATAAGGAGAGGGGAGGCCTTTGCCCAGCAGTGGGACACAAAAACAGGCTATTACAAAAAACAACAACGATGGGTATCGTGCTATGATGACACCTACATTTTATGGTAGAATCTTGTAGAACACGCTAAAATAAGCATGTTTTGTAAGGACAGTTTCTTTCTAAAATAAAAAATGACCGACTGATTTGACCCAAAAGATGAGCAATTTTATGTCTTGGTAATATTTTTGATGGTATGATTTTGACAGCGAGCGAGCAAGACCTTCTTGGGCAGAGCTTCGCTCCCGCCTTAGACTTCCAGGTTATTTATTTTTAATAAGGGAAGCGAAGCTCTCGCCTTAGTCTTCTAACCTAACCAAATCCGTGTCGATTCTGCCCCGGAGGATTTGCTCGCTCGCTTCGCTCGCTCGCTGTCTAAAGTGACAACCAACAGCCAGCTGTGAAGTTATCTTATTTGGACGGATAAAAAAAAACCATCGTAGACTAAGGCGGGAGCTGCTCCTGCCGGGTGCAAGACCTAAACCAACAAACACCATGTGTCCCCCTATTTAAACAATGGCATATTTTGCCATTACCGTGTTTGTACATAAGGGATATATGCATTTTTGTAAACATTCACCAAACTTCATTCAAAACGCGAGGTGCAATTATGAATAACAGACAGACCCGACAAAACATTATGGATTTATTATACAAGCCACGTGCTCATAAAATGATTTATGATAAGAATGTTTTTAATATGTGTATAATTATTTATGATAAATTACCTGTTGACATAAAATTCCTGCAAGGCAATAGATTTAAGAATAAATTGACTTCTTGGCTTTTAGACCATTGCTTCTACAGTGTTAAAGAATATTTAGAATATAGCTGACATATTTATTTTAATTATTATTAATATTGAATTTTTATTGACATTTGCATTCATTACCTACCACAATTGTTTTTTGTTTTTATTTTTGGGTTTTGTTCATAATTTACACATTGTTTCATGCATTTTTATCTATCTTGACATATTTTTTATAATTTTAGATATAATTATTAAGACATAAAAGGTTAATATATTTGTATATAGTACTGTAAATACTGCACGCTATTCGAAATATTTGCACGCCTGCATGCAGGTTGAATGCACTGGACTTAACAATTCTAACTGTAAGACCCACTATACTGTGTTCGATGCAAATAAATACTTTGAATCTTTGAATTAAAATTGTTTATCTTTCAGGTCAAATAAGTCAGCCATTTTTGATTTTAGAAAAAAATGTTCATACAAAACATGCTTATTTTAGCGTGTTCTACACGATACTAACATAAAAAATAGGTGTCATCATAGCACAACAACCATCGCAAAATTTTACTAAGATCTAAAATTGTTCATCTTTGGGGTCAAATAAGTTGGCCATTTTTTATTTTAGAAAAAAACTGTCCATACAAAACATGCTTATTTTAGCGTGTTCTATACGATACTAACATAAAAAATAGGTGTCATTATAGCACAACAACCATCGAAAATTTTACTAATATCTAAAATTGTTCATCTTTGGGGTCAATAAGTCGGCCATTTTTTTATTTTAGAAAAAAACTGTCCATACAAAACATGCTTATTTTAGCGTGTTCTATACGATACTAACATAAAAAGTAGGTGTCATCATAGCACAACAACCATCGAAAATTTTACTAAGATCTAAAATTGTTCATCTTTGGGGTCAAATAAGTCGGCCATTTTTTATTTTAGAAAAAAACTGTCCATACAAAACATGTTTATTTTAGCGTGTTCTATACGATACTAACATAAAAAGTAAGTGTCATCATAGCACAACAACCATCGCAAAATTTTACTAAGATCTAAAATTGTTCATCTTTGGGGTCAAATAAGTCGGCCATTTTTTATTTTAGAAAAAAACTGTCCATATAGAACATGCTTATTTTAGCGTGTTCTATACGATACTAACATAAAAAGTAGGTGTCATCATAGCACAACAACCATCGAAAATTTTACTAAGATCTAAAATTGTTCATCTTTGGGGTCAAATAAGTCGGCCATTTTTTATTGTAGAAAAAAGCTGTCCATACAGAACATGCTTATTTTGGCGTGCTCTACACGATTCTAACATAAAAAGTAGGTGTCATCATAGCACAACAACCATCGAAAATTTTACTAAGATCTAAAACTGTTCATCTTTGGGGTCAAATAAGTCGGCCATTTTTTATTTTAGAAAAAAACTGTCTATACAAAATGTCTATGTCTGTAGGTTGAAATGTAGGTATTGTTATGTTGTTATGGCTAGTATTAAGAATTCTAATAGGGATAACATTGTTACGTGGTTTTACTATTAATCCTGCTAGAAGCACGTTTTCCTGTAATTCTTGCGGGCAAACGACACAATCCCCTAGTATTGTTTCATTTAACCTAATATAATGAATAGATTCGCTTCGAGCGGGAATCGATAAATGATCACGGCTAACTTTTGTTGAACCGTAAATCGGTACAGATGTCGATAGGTGTTGGTTTTTTAATGTTAACTGAAAGGTTTCTAAGTCGATATGAGCTTTATTTATCTTTAAAAAGTCGAACCCGATAATTCCGTTTGATTTTACTGGTAAATTGTCAAAAATATGGAATTTATGTTCGATTGAATAGCCATTCGGAGTAAATAACGAAATGTACGTATATGCGCGGGAGTGTAAAGTACCGCCTAAACCGCGTACCGGTATGTCTTGGTTGTATACAATAGCATGCTCTGATAACGCTTCGGCTTTAATAGCTGATAACGAAGCTCCAGTGTCGACTAACCACGAACACTCTTTATGCGCTGTGTCTAAAAATACATATCCGATATTATCGTCAAAGGTTAATACATGTTCTTTAGGCGCGAAAAAACTCACTTGTATTTGGCTGTGTAAGTTCGTTGTTTACATGAGTCGTAGTAGCAGTAAGTACTTGTCCCCTACTACGAGAAACTCGACCGCGATTCGAACGCGATCTAACATAACTGCCGCGAGATTGGTATCTGTTATACGTAGGCATGTTATAGTTACCTCTATTTTGGTGATAACCTCGGGCTGAGGCATTGTAATTACCTCTATACTGTCCTCGGGTTGAGGTATTAGGATGACCTCTATATGGTCTGTACCCGCGATATCCGTAGCCATGGTACTGGTTCCTGTTGAACGACTTACCTCTGAAATTTAGTATGGTCTCTGGCTGCGCGGACTCCTCGTCCTGTGCAGCACGTACCGCATCCTTGAAGTCTGTGTAGTCACGAGCCGCTATAATGGTACTAAGACGCCTATTCCGCAATCCATCGGCAAACTTTTTTATGGCTAGCTGCTCATTTATTGGCTTAAGTACCTCACAAGCTTTTTCATTCGAGTTAGCTTGTGTGATAGTTAAGTTTACGAAGATATCTTCTATTTCGCTAGCGTATTGCGAGATAGACTTCTCACCCTGTGAAACACTGTTTAATTTAATGAGCAAAGCGTTAGCTGATTTTTTGGTCAGCAAGTACTTTTTCATATCTGCAATTAAATCCTTGCAAGTGTCATATTCAGATTTAAGTTTTAATTTTGCAGACTTTGATAACCTAGTGGTTAGCACGAATTTTATTAGTAGTTGTTTGCAACTACTTTCCTTGAGGCATCCCTCGTACATACCGACTGCATCAATCAAATTATTAGTTACATCTTCAGAACCATCCATTACAGGCAACAAAGTCGCCGCCGTTTTTAACTCGAACTTGTCCATGGTAGTGGTTATCGTACAGTTATTTTTAGAACAATCGGTTTGCGTTATAGCTACGTTACATTGATATGACAAAATCTTTTTATAAAGGCATTCTATGTTATCTATTAAATTTTCTAGTGTATATTCAGCATATTCTAGCGTAAAATCACTCTTATTTAAGTTAACAAGAATTAGTTTATATTTTTCATATAGATCCGTGGCATTTTTTATTTTGCTACTTACATTTAACGGATACAACTGTCTTTTCTGACCTAGTTTTCTTAATGCGACTTGAATATCTTTTAAGGTTTGTAATACAACATTAAGTTCTTCCATAAAATAAAGGTAAGTGAGAGCGAACTGAAGACAATAAAAAATAACTTACATTACTATAGAGCGCCAATAATTTTTCGTCGAACCGCGTAGTTACGCGCACACGTTTACGTTGCCGGTATCGGTACCTCCTGGTCCTGGACGTCGCTGCTGGAACGATCGCCACGCCCCGACAGCCTTAAGCGAAGTCTCCGGAATGCGTTGTCCCGTAATTCATGTCTCACCAGCTTTCTATGACAATTATTATATTGTCTGTAGGCGATATATAGCACGCCTGCTCCACATAGGGCCAGCACCACCGAGAGCAAGATATTGTTAACACCTGTGTGGGCCCTTATTTCGGCTCCGGCGTCGTTTAAATCGCCGTGCTGATTCACGATGACTTCCTTGTTGTCGCACACGCACTTAGAGCACTCCTTGCCCATTTTGGATACTGCAAAAGTTTTTTTTGATTGAACGGAACAATGTCGCACCGGTGTCGAGTCGCGATTGCATCATGATTCCCGTGTAAGCAAAAAGTCCTTCGTTAGCGAAACGCGCTGGCTAGGGTCGCCATCTGAGGCGGGGGGTAGAGGTGGAGGTCATGTGATAGAAAACAACCGATATGTTCGACGCTCCGTTTATTACTAAAAGCTTACAGCTAACACTACATGATATATAGCACGCCACACATGCTTATTTTAGCGTGTTCTATACGATACTAACATAAAAACTGTCTATACAAAACATGCTTATTTTAGCGTGCTCTACACGATACTAACATAAAAAGTAGGTGTTATCATAGCACAACAACCATCGAAAATTTGACCAAGTAGTTACTTCTGGTAGAAAAACTAAGTTTTTTAAATTTACTTATGAATATCTCACTTTTTGTCAAAATAAAATCGAAGTCTTTTACGACTCCTATGTTTAAAAAAAATCTAAGTCTTTCACTGCGTACCCTTTGAAAGGGCACATCGTCTGTCTAATATCGGTCTTAATGAGGTTTCTTTAGAAATAGTGATTAAACAGTATTTGAATAAATAATTTTATACTACGCGTGCATTTAATATTTTATTTAAAGAAGAAAACAATTTTGCTTTAGGTACCAATATGGATTACAATTTAAAATTAACAAATTAATATTTACATTACAGATCATAATTTAATACGTAGCACAAACGAAATGTAAGAAACGCGTTGCGTAATCGTGATCTGATTGGTCGCACAGCACGGGCCGTAGCGCGATAGACTATCCCGCTCAAATCTCTTCGAGTTCGAATTATGATGCGAACTGATAAGATCATAAAATTTAGAGCTATTGATGTATTTCTTATAATTTCGGTGTATGCATTTCTATAATACTAATGAACAAAATGTACCAACTTGAAAATTTCTAGATTTTTATTGAAGTTAACAGAACCTTAAAAGTTGAATTCTTCATATAAATTGAAACTATTGATGAATACGTTAGACATGGAACCTATTCGTTATCTATATAATTTTTTAACACATTTCAGGTACTTGGATGTACTTAAGTATTTTTTTGGAGAAAATATGTAGGTTTTTCTCGCTTCAAGAAAGCTTTCGACAAATTTGTTATAAAATGACAGGTGACATTCAAATAGTTTAATCCAATAATATAAAGATAGAAAATATGACTTGCATAATCTTTCCTTGATTTTACACGCGTCGGTAACAAATACCTATATTTTACCCAAAGCTTTATCTAAAATAGTTAGACAATATTTTTCTCGATTAGTCTAAAGTGTACTCTAATAGGTAATTTAAAAAAAATCGACTTGTGAGTTATGTTGTGTTTAGGGGTCATTATAGTCTTCGCGTATTCGCCTACAAATCTTCAATCTTTAGCAGCTAAATGACCGGTGTCAATGTTAAAATGTAGCCAAAAGTATAAACGACTTAATGTGTTTTTTTGCATTTGGCGTCCCATTATCCATACACCGTCCATTATCGGTGCGTTAACTACAATAAGAAAAAAAATATTTATTTTAGTTTAATGATACTTTTGATTTCAGACCTTCCTCGCCCAGGCTGCCTTTTTTCTCGTCTAATACTAGATTGTGTTAAAAGGGATCAAAATGATATATTTCCGGCGAGCGCGTTCATTTAATTACGAAATTAGCTATGGATTTCACAATAGAATCCAGAACGTAGAGAGGGATTCTAAAGTAGAATCCTGAGCTAAGGGACTCAAGCGTTAGCGCCCAAGACGAAAATAATTTTTATACCGTGTGACACATACTGCTTTTCACACCAACTAAGTAAGTGGAAATAAACAAAACGGAAAACAGTATACCAACACCACGATGCCACTAGTTAATGACCGAAAAGGTAAAAATGTATAGTCATTGAACAGAAAAGTGCCACTTTGATCCCTCTTAGCTTAAACAGAAAAAAAACCTTTTATGTATATGCCTTAAGCTAGTGCCTTAATAAGTTCATGCCTTATTTTTAGGACTGAATCTAGCGCAATATACCTAAATATGTTTTACAAACTCGCTATTTTGTAGTTTTCTGTTCGTCCTGCCGTGAAAATAAGGCGGAAGCTTTAACTTTTTTCACTAGGCGAAGATACGAGACTTATATCTACTTGAAAAATATGTACCTTCTTCATTAGATAGGTCTGACAGATAGATAAACAAACTTCGCCTTTCACTTGTCAAATCTCTCGTACATAACTGTCACTTTATTAATTTACTTAGAGAAATTTAATTAGTATCTAACTTAACCGTAATTAAAAGAAAGTGTTCATAATTATAAAGGTCAAATTATAACGAATTTTGGTGTCAAAATTCTTGACTTTTTGACACTGAAATTAGTTTTATCAAACTTTGGCATATAATATGTGTTAGTATTGCTTAGATAAGTATAGTTTGTTAGCCGTTCATCAAAATACGAGAGTATTGTCAGTCATTAAACAAGACATTACGAACTTATAAAATAATTATCATTCATTTTGAGGTTACTATAATGTCCCACGGACCACCAAGATCTAGACGTTTCATTTCGTTTTTTTTTATAAAAACAAACATTTAAACAATGTAAATCTGAAAAGTGAGGTTAGGATTACATCCTGAATTAAAAATCAATGTTTAACTGGACATGTGGATATAGATCCTAAAACCTTACACTTTCTCAATCTAGCACAGTGATTGGTCAACTTTTTGACGAGACTCTTAGCATTAGTTTTTCGCAAACCAAAAACAAAATAATTATATTAAATAATATTTATTTAAAACGGGTCACTCACGTAATTTGGTCGATTTTTTGTCGAGCGAAAATCGACTAAATTACGTGAGTGACCCGTTTTAAATAAATATTATTTAATATGTTCGAGTCTCACGAGAGTTTTATAGTCAAAAACAAAATGTCATATCAAAACTAGCTATCCCTACCCGCCGCTTTTTACTTAGGCTTTGCGAGCTTTCACGATTCCTTTCGGGTCTTATGTGCTTAACACGATTTTGAAATCTACTGTAGATATCTATAGTCGCAAGCGTCTACGTCAAGCCACTGTCAGTGCATCTTGCTCGCACTTGCGGGTAGAAGCGGGATGTCACTGTAGATAACGTGTCGCAATCTATACTTCGAAATCTATAGCAACTCAAGGTAGAGACTAGTCACACCTATTCGCTAAAATACTGCTGGGCCGTTCTCCTTTTTTGGCACAATGAAACGCAATTTTCTAAATTTTTCGGATTTTTGATCATGTGTTCAATGATAACGGTAGAAATTATTAAAGAAATAAAGGTATGTGTTTGAAGTAGACTATTTGATAGTTTTTTTCATGTCGGTAAAGTAGTTATTTTTAACTATAAAACTCTCGTGAGACTAGAACATATTAAATAATATTTAAAACGGGTCACTCACGTAATTTAGTCGATTTTCGCTCGACATGTTTCGTTCTTTACGAAGAACGTCATCAGGAGCGACCACCCGCGACAGAGGCAAGTCGTACACTGCGGGCTAATGCCCTATCTGCTCTGGTACTTGCAGCTGGCGGTGGTAGCGGCGCGGGGGGCGACACGGCGGACGAAACATGTCGAGCGAAAATCGACTAAATTACGTGAGTGAATCGTTTTTAATATTATTTAGTTATTTTTAGTGGTTTTCTATAAAACAACGTGACAGAGTGGCCCTTTTCAGCGAAGACAGCCTTCCGATTGACCACTCTGTTACGGTGTTTTAAGTTAAATAATGTAGGTAAGTTTACAGTCACTAACCAGGGAAATAACAAATATACTGTACTGATAAGGGTATTCAAAATTTCGGGCAATTACCTACCAAACAAAAATCCAAATCAGACAGTTTTCAGCGCGGAGCCAGCTCGTTATCGCTAAAAAAGAAGAACAGCCCTGCTGACACGTTATACGATTTTATTTCCCCATAAATTTATTATAATTGTTGTTAGCAACTTTTCGCAATATCCGTCGGCGCCCTTTACATACAATAATGATCAGTCTTGCAGTTCATACATACAAATTATAGGTTCCGTTTCTAGCGGCGCAATAACTGCATATTACATGCATGTTTACATGTGCAGCTAAGTGCTGGGTGCGCTATCATTACTTAGTATTGATTTTATAAGTAATAATCATAGTCCGGGCGAAAAGTGACTGATAGCACCGAAGAAGTAATAATACTAAAGTACAGAAGCTTCTCTTTCCTACATTTGACGTTTAGCTTGTCAAACATACAAATGTCAAGATGACAATAACATTAGGGTTGTCACTATGCTGTCAGGTGCGTATGGTGGTAGAGTCAGTCTATGCTAAGTTTTCTAGATTTTGATAGCACATACTGTGAAAGTGTTAAGTAAACGTCATAATTTCATAGAAGTTTGACGTTTAAAATAACACTTTCAAGTTTGACAGTTCATTTGCTGAGATGAGATAACGTGGTTTGACTCTACAACAATTTGTATAATGTTTCGGAATATTATTTGTATAATACGAACACGTTTTTATTGATAATTTATTAGTATTGGTATTCAGCTGTCAGTGATGCCCGAGCCGCGAAGGTGACAACACCACTCTGTCTGTCCGACGATGAATGCCCGGTGCAGTTGAAACATGTCACGCCTATTGTGATAAAAATACGTGAGTGTTAACCGTTGTAATTTAATATCAGTATGACTCTCGAAAGTTTTAATTATATTTTCATACGTAGCACTAACTTTTAGCCTAATTTAGGGCAAGTTACACTAAACAAAGATATGAATGCATATGGTCAGAAATGAACAATTTTGTATTTTTTATTTAAATTCAAAATTCAAAATTCAATTTATTTATTTCAGACAGGTCGTCCATATACACATACAATAGAGAAATAAAATTAAGATTAAAATATAACAATAAAACATAAAAATATTAATAACTTATTTAGATGTCAAAACAGTAGTTAAATAAGTTTATCGTCCTCGTTGACTGGAGTATAACGGAAGCTAAAGCACTATCATGTTTAATTTTCCGTTTGCTGAAACCACGATTTATTCATTGGAACTGTTTTTCGCAGTTGGAAAATTACATACGTTGCATTGTACAAAATAATTGGTAGTATGTGTGAAAAATGTTTCAGTTTGTCTGTTCATAAACACTTCCTTAATTAATATTTATTAGTTAATTAGTGTACAAATGTGGATTCGTAATTATTGTGTAGTACTTTTGTTATATATACTCGTATGTATATACTCTGTTCCGCCTTAAATAAGCAGATTTTGGATAATATTAACCCAATAACGCATGTCATATAATGGCCGATAAATCAGAAACCCTAACTCTGACCCACATTTTTTGACATTTTTGTTCTGCTTTGCTGCTTTCTTTTAATAAGTATCTTGTCAATAAAATACGTGGGCTTCGACCGGAACAAACCCAGTCTTCAGCAAGGTCTCTTGGCTTTATGAGTTAATTAACAATTTTTTACTATTTAATTTTAGCAAAGAAGCATTATTTTCGTTTTACAAGTTAGTTATCCAAAATAAAAAAGTATTTTATCAAAAATTAATTGTTCGATACAAGCTTTTATCGCTCACTGTACTTTGGTATCATAACATTGTCATCATGTCATAACCATGTCAAATTTCAGTTTATTCGAATAACAGGAAGTTAATCGAATGTAGCTTGCAAGATTTGACCCTAAGATACACAAACACACATACGTAGCAAGTTAAATAAGAGTGTGTAAAATTCGGGCCCATACTGGTGTAACCCCATTCTTCAGGACCTACTCTTGTAGTTTGTACTCGTGGTCGTAGATCGATAGCTGTAGTCAGGTGCCGCCATCTCGCGGCGTGCGCCGGCGCAGCGTGCGCGGGCGCAGCGATCGCCAGTTAACGTGCCACACACGACGATCCGGCCGAGACACATACAAAGATATACTACATGTTTTTTATGTTTATTTCATAAATGTTACATGGAGTCTCCTGAATAGGATGCCAACTTATTTATTTTAAGAAAGGAACAGAACATAAGAATATACATTAACGCTAAAAAAACATAAATAATAGACACATGAAGAAAACTATCCTAATTATCTTTATGTTGTGTTATTTTGAAGTGTGCCGGTAAGGCTGCTTGCGTTACCTCGCTAGATGGCAGTGCAAATACGCTGAGCGAGGAAGGAGCCAGTCTTGTTCGTGTGACTTTTGAATTTTGATATAATTTAAAAAACATTTGGAAAGTAAAACGCCCTAGAACGGATCCTATCATTTTCCATTTTTTTAGTTTAAAAAACTAAAACTTAACTAAAAATACTTAAATAAACTAAAAATAAACTTAATTAAAATATTACAAAACTAAACAAAAAGCTACAACTACATGTTGTCATTTATGTATGCGGGAAATCAATATCGGAATGGAAATCGTACAATGCATCATTCAAAATGTTCTTTAATAGCAATTAGTAAAATTAACAAAAAAAAATATTTGGAAAGTAAAACGCCCTAGAACGGATCCTATCATTTTCCACCCGCTCCATAGGTTAACAATGACCCACTTTCAGAACATTAGATATGAAAAATATAGTAAATTACCTAACTAATGCGGTAAATATTTATTACCTCACGTGTTAGGTACATCATTTTATGCCTACACTTGGGCAGAAATCAGCTTTTTCCGTACGCGTGGCGTGCGGAAAAAGGCACTTTATGGCCATGTGTGGCATGAAATAAGTTTAGCTCGCTTCTGATTTCAGCAGCTATTCTCGCTCGCAGTACACCGCAAGCTTTCTCGCATCTATTTCTTGACGCATTTATAAAACAAACAGATTCCTCATATTCTACGATATTATTTATTTTCTACCATTTGATATAAAATCGTTTTATTGTAGGAATAATATTATGGCACCGCTTGGCTGGTAGATTGTTTTAAGACTGATGTTTTTAATATGGACTTCGTAATCTGAAATTAATAGCAGTGTGTATTAGATTATTATAACCGTGTCTAAACATGATTGGATGTTTAGAAAATTGTACACTGTAAATGACTTTACTAGAGCATAATAGTGTTTAACGGTACACATGGCCATGGATTACTTTACCGCCCTAGAGCAATAATGAGCACTTTACGTGCCTGTGTTGAAAATTTAAAGGGTCATATGTACTGTAAAACGTCGTACGTACCTACGTCGTATCATAATATACTAATATAAGGTGCTATCAAATTAGTTGCCGATATTTCAACAGATGATAGTACATTTAAGAGAGTAGGTATATTTAAGAATGAAACATCATAGGTTTTATGTTTTTTTTTTGCAATAAACCGAAAAATCTATTTGACTTGAACTCCATGAGCTCCTGATTATTGAAATAGATTAATGTGATTGATACTTATTGATTATTGTGTTGAATAGTACTGGCAATAGAAGAAACTATAACAAATTTGTATTTGCATAGTTACCGTTCTAGGCATTGTTTATTTACTTTTCTTAAGTCAGTTGAATCAAAACAGTGCTCATATAAACATCGAATATATTCCGTTAGTGCTTTTTTACTGTGTTTATCTGCTTTGCTATCCTTTATATATAAGGGCAATTTTTACCCTCACAGTGGTTATGGGCTTTATGCAGTAAACGGAAGAAATTTTCAGGTAAAATGAGTACGAGTACTGTGAAAATTGACCAACTCAACGAAAACAATTATGAGACCTGGAAAATCCAAGTAGAAGCAGTTTTAATAAAGAATGATGCCTGGGGATACGTTAATGGAACTATCCAGAAACCAGCAGAACCAGCCGAAGCAGCCAAATGGGACATTGGAGACTCAAAAGCTAAGTCTGATCTCATTTTATCGATAACCCCGAGCGAATTGCGACACCTCAGAGGTTGTAAGACATCGCGAGATGTATGGTTAAAGTTACAGAACGTTCATGCATCGAAGGGACCTGCGAAAAAGGCTACCTTATTAAAAGAGCTGTTGCTTCGTAAATTGGAGGAAGGTGGTGACATTAGAGAACATGTCATGAGATTTTTCGATGTGATAAGTCAATTAGCTGACATGGATATCGAAATGAATGATGATCTAACTTCGATAATGCTCTTGTATAGCTTGCCGTCTAGTTTTGAAAACTTTAGATGTGCTATAGAATCTCGAGATTCACTGCCGAAACCAGAGGCATTGAAGATTAAGATATTAGAAGAGGAACATTCCAGAAATAGTAAAGATAGTGTAGACAGGGCACTTCTTGTTAAAGGAAAGAGATCTTCTAAGCCAAAGAGTGGCACAGAGCAAAAACAACGCGCATGTGATACGGCTGAGCAAGGAAATTCGAAATTTAGATACAAATGTTTTAAATGTCATCAAAGTGGTCATAAAGCGTCCGAGTGCACGCAGAAGAAGAATAATTGTAGTGATTCTGTAAAGTATACAATACAATACAATACAATACTCTTTATTGCACACCTCACACAGATGAAATACAGTTACAAGAGAAAATAATAATACAGAACAGTAACAGTAAGGGGTAACAACAGGCGGTCTTATCGCTAAAGAGCGATCTCTTCCAGACAACCTTTGGGTAGTGGAGTACAGATCAAATGAAAAAATGTATTAGGTGGCACAGAGATTAACAAAAGCACACAAACAACACACACAATAAATATACATACCAAAATAATAATACGATAAAACATACAGTATGTGTCGAACATAAGTGATTCATCAGATGTTGATTCCAATTTTGTAACATTTAATTGTGTTTCAGATGTTAATGCTGTTTGCAACGAGAATGGAGATTGGATTTTGGACAGCGGATGTACGTCACATTTATGTAGAGACGCAGGCAAATTTGATACCAAATTTTTACATGTAGCTGGTAAGCTGAATTTGGCAACTAACTCTAGCACGAACGTACAAGGTAAGGGGACAGTCAGATTATCTACATGTAGTAATGGTGCTAAAACTGTAATCCAGTTGCTCAATACCCTATTTGTTCCGGATTTACGATGTGACATTATCTCAGTAGCTAAAATTACTGATCAGGGGTTTAGCGTTACGTTTGAGAAAAACAGAGCTATTGTTCGAGATAGTTGTGGTAACACTAAACTTGTGGCGAATCGCAAAGGCAATTTATATTACGTTGAGGAACAATGCGACAGAGCGTCAGCGATTTCCGAGCGAAAAGTTGATGTGAGGTTGTGGCATGAGCGTTTAGGCCATTTAAATGCGAAGGATCTTGTCCAAATCTTAAATAAATCTGGCATGAAGCTTAAGATGACAGATGTAAGAGAGTTGTACGATTGTGATGTTTGTATGCAAGGGAAAATGAGTAGGTTACCTTTTACGAGATCTAGTGGGCCATGCGATGAAAAATTGAAAATTATTTATTCTGACGTGGTGGGCCCGATGCAGCATACATCAATAAATGGTGCCAAATATTTTGTGACATTTATTGATGATCATACTAGATGGTGTGAAGTCTATTTTCTTAGCAAGAAAAGTGAAGTGTTCACTACATTCAAGGTATATAAAACTCATGTTGAGAACCTGTTTAATAGGAAAATAACTTACCTTCATACAGATACTGGAGGCGAATACTGCAACCGAGATTTCGACGAGTTCTTGAAGAAAGAAGGAATAGCAAGAAGGCTGACAATTCCTGGCGTACCTCAGCAGAATTCGATAGCTGAAAGGAAGAACAGGACCTTGACAGAGATGGCAAGATGTATGCTCATTTCGTCGGGGCTTTCTCCGGGTTTCTGGGCGGATGCTGTGGCTACAGCATGCCACGTAAGAAATCGTTGTCCAACAAGAAGTCTTGAAGGAGGAATACCTTTCGAGAAGTGGTTCGAACGACCTGTCAAATTAGATTACTTACACAAGTTTGGGTCTAAGGTACACGTCTTGGACAAGTCAACCGGGAAAGACAAGTTTGCTCCTCGAAGTCAAGAAGGAATCTTTGTAGGTTATCCTAGAGATCGAAAAGGTTATAGAGTATGGATGCCGAAACAACGACAAGTTATCATGTCAAGAGATGTAAAATTTCACGAAGTGAATAGTGAAGAGAATAAAATGACGAACATGAAGGTTGACCCCTTTGAAATTTACAAGGGAGAATCGGCAAATGTTCAAAATCAACCTTCAAAGGTTGAGGTAGAATTTCATCCTGAAAAACCGAATGAAAATCGAATTGAGCAGATTTCTCATGAAGAGAATGAAGTCAGAAATCATGATCCTGCATCTGAAGGAAAAGATGAAGTTTCCGTTGTAGACCGCCGAATGACAGATGATCCAGATATTGTTACGGAACCATTTCAACATGATCATCAACACCATGATGTTCATATTGATGGGAGGAGGGTAATGAAAAGAGGTGAGGTCCAGGTCGACCACGATTGGAGCGAGGTCATGTCGGGCGTCCACGGAAGATATATCACATGGTTGACATTGAGCCACAAGAAGGTTTTGAGTCGAACCTCGAGTCACATATTCCTATGGAAGAGAACGTCGAGTCGAACATGGAGTCACATATTCCCATGGAAGAAGATTTAGAGTCGAACGTCGAGTTACATATTCCTATGGAAGAGAGCGTCGAATCGAACATGGAACCACAAGTAAGCATACAGGAAAATACCGATTCTGTCGAGACGTATTTAGACTGTGAAGATTTCGGTGGGATAGCTGAGATTACGGTAAAGCAGGCTTTATCCGGTAATGAGCGAAAAGGATGGAAAGATGCGATACTTTCAGAAGTAAAAAGTTTAGTTAAAAACGATACTTTCGATATTGTTAGTAAACCTATGGGTCGAAATGTCGTAGGATGCCGTTATATACTAACTACTAAGTTGAATGTTGATAAAACTGAAAAGAAGAAAGCCAGACTAGTAGCGAAAGGATTTAGTCAACGTTACGGGATTGACTACCAGAACACCTTTGCACCAGTAGCCAGACTTGACTCTGTAAGATTATTAGTTGCACTTGCAGCAGAACTTGATCTTGAAATTCATCAGTTGGACATTAACACGGCATATTTAAACGGATTATTAGAGGAGGAGATCTATATGAGAGTGCCTGATCTTCTAGAACAATGTCTACTAGATCTCACGCGTTTGGAGCAACCAGGTTCAGCTATATACGAACGAGCCAAAAAGATGTTGGATGATATAAAATCTGGGGGCTACGTCTGCCGACTAAAAAGATCGCTGTACGGGCTTAAACAAGCTGGACGGCAATGGAACATCAGACTTGACGAACAGCTGAAGAACATGGGGTTGCAAGTCTCCTTGAACGAACCGTGCCTTTATTTTAAGGATATAGATTCGCAAACTAAACTCTTTGTTCTTGTTTATGTAGATGATATTCTCGTCGCATCGCAAAGAGGTGAATGCATAGAAAGTTTCAAAAAAGAACTGGCCACTAAGTTCGAATTGAAAGATTTTGGCATTGCGAAATATATGTTAGGCATAGAGTTTGACAAATGTGACAGCCACATAAAATTGTCACAACAAAAATACATCGAAGATTTATTGGTAAAATTTAATATGGTTAATTGTAAACCAATATCTACGCCGATGGAAAATAAATGCAAGATGAATAAACCCACCGGGAAGTGTAGTACTAAGGAACAGTATCCGTTTCGTGAAATTATAGGTTCGTTGATGTATCTCTCTATTGGAACGAGACCGGACATTACTAATACGGTTGCTATATTAAGCCAATTTTTGGATTGTCCAAATGAGGATTGTTGGAATGCTGCGAAACGTGTATTGCGATACTTGAAACATACTAAAACGTATGGCCTTATTTACACGAAGACGGGTAAATCATTGCATGGTTATTCTGATGCTGATTGGGGAGGATGTCTGATAGATAGGCGTTCTTATTCAGGTTATGTTTTTATGTTAGGTGGTGGATGTGTGTCTTGGAAGTCGCAGAAGCAAAAATGTGTATCAACATCTAGCTGTGAAGCGGAGTATGTTAGTTTGGCGTCGTCAATGAAGGAAGGCATATACCTGAACAGCTTGCTAAATGAGATTGGATTACGCAAGTTTGCACCATTATCTTTACATGTAGATAATCAGGGAGCGATTTGTCTGGCCAAGGATCCAATGTTCCATTCTCGGAGCAAACACATCGACATAAGGTATCACTTTATACGAAGCGTATTAAGGGACAACAAGAGTATTATGTTGGAATACTTGTCAACCGACTCAATGCTCGCAGACATTTTAACAAAGGCGTTGCTTAGAGAAAAGCATTATATTTGCATGCGTGGTTTAGGCATAGCTTGTTAATTGTTATTATTTTTAGAGTTGTTCTTTGATATCACTTTGTTTTGCGTATGTGTTTTTTTTATTTATTTTGAATATGCACATTAAAGGGGCGTATTGAAATAGATTAATGTGATTGATACTTATTGATTATTGTGTTGAATAGTACTGGCAATAGAAGAAACTATAACAAATTTGTATTTGCATAGTTACCGTTCTAGGCATTGTTTATTTACTTTTCTTAAGTCAGTTGAATCAAAACAGTGCTCATATAAACATCGAATATATTCCGTTAGTGCTTTTTTACTGTGTTTATCTGCTTTGCTATCCTTTATATATAAGGGCAATTTTTACCCTCACACTGATACCATGAGTTGCATTCGATAGCGACTGCGGCGTTCGAAAGTATGTCCGTCTCGCTCCTACCACTACTCTGACAGGAGCGACACGGGCATACTTTAGAAACGCGCATTCGTTAACGCTTACGGTTACAACTCAATCTAAGCACATTCGGGTACCTTGACGCTGGTCATCCGTGCAAATCTTTTCAATAATACGTGACAAGTTGCACAAACAAACAAACATGAAATTCAACTGCGCATTTATTTTTAAATTACTAAAACCTACATATGTAGGTATTTACTTTTACAGTACACATGGTGCTACTTTACCGCCCTAGGGCGATAATGAGCACTTTACGTGCCTGCGTCGAATATTCAAAGGGCCATATGTGCTTTAAAACGTCGTACGTGTGACGAGATAATTCGCAACTTTTCAACTTTTGTCGATTTAATTTATCGCCACTCGTTGCGAATTTCCTCTTTTTCGCCCATGTATCGTAATGTACTATTATATAAGTCTGAGATCAATAACAAACCTCAAAAGCTTATTAATATACATTTATTTTAATTAGCGGTTAGCTTCATTGCAATAAAAAAAATCTACTGTATAGGTACTAAAGCGTTACAGGTTTGGATTTTACATAGCCATATTCGTAACCTTTTTAATGTTTTTACAATCAACATCCGGTCTCACTAATTTATTGAAGCTATGTCACCATAACATGGGAAACGCTCTAATCTATTAAAGCCATGTCACTATTAGATGGGAAACCCAATTTGCTACCACATCAACGTCTAGCTCGCTCGACAAAACATTTGAATAACAATTGCTCAAACAACTTTTAAAAACAAACGTCGCCGGCTTCAAAGGGAGGTCACAGAACAGAATGAAACAGAAAATTCATTAGTTTTACTTCAATAATTGGCAAATAATAAGAATCATTTAGTATAGGCATTTTTAGAAAAAGGTCTTACCATGTTCTTTTTTCTAACATGTGAAGTTTGGATTTTGTATAAACAAAATATTGAGTAGTTACTATTGATATTATGAAAACGAGTGTCCTTTTTTTAGTCAGGATCGTAACGCATTTTTTCATACATTTAGTATGGGCCATTACAAAACCGACTCTTTTTTTTTGTATGGAAAATTGAAGACTCATTTTCATCAACATGGTACACTTTTTTGTGAAAATACCCAGATAAGTCTTTAAATGTTACCTATGAAAATTAATTAACTAAAAAATATATCAAGAGGCACCGAGCCGGAGTCAGGTTTTTATTAAGTAAATTTTAATATTTCTCACTTTTATTGTTTTTATGTAGGTACTTAATTTTAAATATTTGATTTCATAAATTCTTACTTAACATAATCATAATCATGTAGGTATGTTTAATGTATGATAATTGATTTGATGTGATTAATACCTATATGAAAGAATATGACTCTAATTTGTGCATAATTAAGTGATATCTACGCTAACAAAACAGGGGAAACTCTAAGGGGTAAAATGTCACTCCTGTCAATCAGAATCCTGATAATTCGATTTGCCTTTGTAAAATAATGTGACGGACTAAAATTGTATGGACTGCTATTTAATCATATTTCTCCCTGTGAAAATAACTACACATTATGTTGTAAATGGATGTTCTCCTACTTATTTAATTTAGTTATCTAATTCTCTATTACTTTCGCATATTAAAATAAATTAAATTTTCATTTTTACACTAGACCTTCAGCAATTTTTTCCCATTTCTTACATATTAACGGACAAAACGCACCTTCTTTATAATGAGCGCTGTACACAACAATGGCGGATTGACAACTGACAGCTATTTAGGCGGCAGCGACGCTTGTTAGCGGCGCCATGATGGAATTGCTTGTTGTCTACTATGGTAGTACGTTTTTCTTTTAATTTTATCGAATTGTAGGTATGGGGAGGGGTGATTATTCCAGAATATTCTGATGGAGTTTTTATTTATAAGGTTAGTATATAGACCTTTTTTACCCATAATACGGCAAAGCACGTTCATCGCGAGTAGGTAGGTTTGCATAGATTTTGATATTAGAGACTGCGTAAGTGTTACTCATGGTACGACGGTTTACACTCGTAGTTGGTAGTTATTGTGAATTCAAACGTGGAGTGAAGCGTGAAACGCGGTTATTTGTTATCTCTTCCAAGCAAAATAACTGTCAAACTTTAAAGTGTTGTTTTAAACGTCAAACTTCTCTGAAGGCCTAGTATAAAAATTGTACGACATTAACTTCTCGACCGCGTTAGTGTATCGAGGGGTCAAAATATGAAAGTTGCCGGATGATTTAAATAAACGGCAAACATAATTTGAACTCTCCATACGCTAACGCGATCTAGAAGTAAGTGTCGTTCTGAAATTATGACGTTTACTTAACACTTTCACAGTTTGTGCCACCTATTAAAAATCTATGAAATTCATAAATACCTATAAAGAGTTATTATTTGTTGAATACGGTCGATTAGAATATTTTATAATTTTTGTAATTTTTTCGGCCTTTCGGTAAAAGTGCGTAAGTCCAGAAATCTAAAAAACCAGGAGACAATGGATTGTTAACACGCGTAGCCGCGGGCTTTGCTCATTTTTACCGGGTTTTTTGAGTTACATTACACTGTTAAAAGCAAGTTTGTGTTTGTGTTTTTTCCTTACCTTTATTTACAATAGATATTTATAAAAAAATCAAACATGTACACGCGCGTTTAAATGAATGAATTCAATCATTAAACTGATCATTCTATTTAAAAAATACAATTACGCGATAAAATAAAAAAATACAATTATTAAAAAATAATTAAAATCTCAAAGTTACCTTATCAAAGTTGCAAAATTATCTGTGAATAGGTTCTTACAAAATAATGCATTACTTGTTTAAGTTAAATAAAAGCCAAGGTTTGCTCCAATAAAACCAAAAGTATAAATATGGTTTAATTTAAAATATCTACAGTAAATTACAATGTAACATAGGCAATATTATTTCAGTGACCCAAAAACATTCAAATAAAACCTTGCCACAAATAAAGAACAAAAACCTCATCACAAGAAAATCTAAAAATACTAAAACAACTTAATTACGCTATGACATTTAAGAAGAAAACGTTCAATAATTCATCAGCCGCCTATCAATATAATAATTCTGTCAGACTTTAATTGAAATTCAGTACAAAAGCACGATATTGATACATTACGAACGCAAAAGAGCCATACCGCCAATTTACAACAGAATTCACAAATCCCTCCATGCCCACTAAATACACAATCACGTTAAATCAATTGCTACGCCCATCTCACTCTAACCGCAATAAAACCGTTAAGTTAAACAGAGACGTAGCATATTCGAAAGCGCTGGGGCCTAAATGGATAACGCCTACAAAACGCAAGGGGGTAGGGTGAAAAAAAAAAGCTTGTTTGTTGAGGGGCGTGTCCCCTCGGCAACTCAGTCAGTCGGCCGCCGCGGTCGTGCGCAGTCGCTCCATCTGTCAAAGTGACAGCCGCGCTCGAAATTTGAATTACAAACTGACATGCATAAATCGATGTTGAAAGTGAGCTGTGTATTGACTGTATAATAGAGACATTGAGTGATATCGGGTTGAATAAAGTTATCATGGCTTTTGAAGACCGCTGCAGCCCGAATCAGGCAAACAGTCCGGGGCCGGTGGCGCGCGTTCCGGCTCCTCACGCAGAGAACTTAGGCTCCTACTGCCAACCTAGTCAGTACACCTGCACCACCATCGAACCGAGGTACGAACGCAACTCTCCAATGACGATCGTCAAGGTCCAACCAAATTCACCGCCGCCAAGCCCTCAAGAATACCAGAACTACTACAGACCCGAAACACCAGACGTCAAGCCTGTTATCAACCAAGATTTCGACCCGGAAAAACGGAATCAAAGACCTCAACCAACTCTACCAATCAACTTCTCCATAAGCAACATCTTACACCCTGAATTCGGTTTGAACGCTTTAAGAAAAACGAGCAAGATCGAAGGACCAAAACCCGTCGGGCCAAATCATAGCATTCTCTACAAACCCTATGATTTGTCGAAGCAGAATGACTTCCAGAAATACAGCTTTGATTACTTGAAGACTAAAGAGCCGGATTTCAATAGATTGCCTCCGTTGGGTGGTTTAAGGCAGACGGTATCACAAATCGGAGAAGTGCAGAAGGAGAAGGAGATTCCGAAGCCAGTTGAGGCTAAGAGGCCTGACTCTGCGAGTTCCATAGTTTCTTCTACATCCAGTGGGGCTCCTTCTACATGCGGCAGTACTGAAACAAATAGCCAA
The DNA here is from genome assembly GCA_949128165.1 of Lathronympha strigana. NCBI lineage: Eukaryota > Metazoa > Arthropoda > Insecta > Lepidoptera > Tortricidae > Lathronympha > Lathronympha strigana. The sequence goes on along the minus strand of OX421926.1, from coordinate 4,605,573 downwards.
GGGAACGGCACACTATGGCCTGCCTGGGTGTACTGCACGAGGTACAGCGACAGACCTAGTTCAGGTAACCTTTTAATTTGTTATTTTAATTATGGCTTGGTGTGTGGTCATTCCTGCAACGATTACTACCTTCCTAAATGATGTAACGAATCTCAACTGAGGAGATGAGTTGTTTTTTGCCTATTTGTGAAGATGTCCTAATTCAGACTTGGGTACCTAATGTTTGATGAGGTGTGATTTTTATTAATTCTAACCGGTTTTAACTACATTTATAGTTACTGATAGTGGTACTGGTAGATATCTAGAGATATTTAAATGGAGATATTTTTTAATTTATTTATTTATACGAATAAACTTAATTTTAGTAACGGGTTTTAGTAACTGTACTGTTATTTTTGGATTAAATCTGTCAACTTAGTCGTACTATTTCTAGTTTGATTTTATTAAAATTCTCCTATTAGTTCGTTGGTCAAATTGAATTCCTAATGTCATTGCCCCGTAAGTATAACATCATAACTTATTAGAAAAATGTTTTAGCTTAACTAATTAGACAAATGAATCCCATATTTCAATTAGGTCGTAGTTTAGTACTAAAACATCAAACCGGTTTAGTGGTTACCGACGGAAAACCGATTAAACTTTCATAAATGTTGATTACCACAATGAACGGACACATGTGAACGTCGTTAATAATTAATTAAAACCTTTTAATATTATAAACTAGCAATTTTGTAAGGATACTAAGGATGTTTGTCTGGAATAGGTATATGGCTGTTTAATATTCTTTAACATGAAATTGTATATAAGTATTTATAGTCTGACAATACCACAGGCGCAGTTAATAAAAAAAATCTCTATATCCACCCGTTTTTTCCGAAATAGCAAAGTCTAAGAAAAAGACAGTATGACTGTCAGACTATGCACGACTGGAAACAGATCCAGGCCAAATTGACATTATTTGATCAATTTAGACACAAACTATAATAAAAATTACATTTTCATCTTTGAAGTAGTAGGTACCTACTTGTCGAGGACGAAGGTTTTATATTTATGATTTATTTTTGTTTTTAGTTCTCATTAAAATTGTGTATTGAAAGGTCGGTTGTTTTGGTTTTGTGATTTTATCAGTCTACTACTTCTATGTAGGGAGGGTCAAAAAGACGAGCCTTTTATAAATTCCTACTGTTGAAGTATTGCAATGAAAAGGGAATGACATGAGATACTTTTTTTTCCATAAATAGTCTTTTCAAAAGGACGATATAGGAGTTTTGCATAAAGTACGTGGAGCGGCCTTAGGCCTCCTTCACCTCTGCCAAAAATCGGCAGAATATTTTTACGTAATTGTACGAATAGCCCCAAACTGGCAAAATATTTTTGTATAGGAAATATCAGATGGAGTTTTGCAATGGTATTTGTGGATATAAAGTTTTACGGTTAGTATCGCGGGAACAGACTCGTTAAAATATGTATTCAAATACTTGTAAAGTAACAATTTGTCGGCTTTTTCCTGTACTTGTGGTTAACGTTATTTGGAATACAAAGAGCTGCGGTTTGCAAATTCATCGTTCTAGTAATTTATGCCCCCGTATGATAATTGAAATTTTACGACGGAAAATACTATTTTTTATTGTAGGTATATCAGATCTGTGTTTTGCGAAAAAGGTCACAAGTACTCGGTACGGCACTTGTCCCCCTTTTTCACTGAGCCAATTCGACTTGTACCCCTTTTCACTAAAGCTACAGACTTGTAAACCGGTTCTTGAACACTCTTAATATTTGAAAAAGGTAAAAATAAATCTACGGACTTAGATTTAAGAGTATTAGAGATATATGGTTTTGTTTTTAGGAAGCAGGTAACACGTGTTTTCAATTATCCAGAACGACTGAGTTTCATTTTTTTTAGCCTTATAGGTACTAGAATTAGCGAAATGAACCTTAGGCTTTAGAACCGCAAAATTTAAAGGAAAATACAAAAAGTAAAATTAAACCAATTTGTTTAGGCCCTTTCTCATTTAACAACGTTAACCAAAACGGTTAACGGTTAAAGCCGATAAAGCAAATGTAGGTACTCAAACCTCACTGATGTGGTTAATACTGGTTAATAAGCCATAATAGTTAAGTTAAATAGTCGTGAGTTATGCCCGCATTGGGGCCGACGCTGCGGACCTTTTATAGCATAGTTGAACTATAATGATTACATGATGTTTAATAGTTAAATTCTTCCTTGGTGACTACTGCTCTCGACTTCGTACGCGTACGCTTTAACTTTCTATCCTCTTTTCATACTAGGGGTTGAATATTTATTTCTCTTTCTTTTTCTGTTTTGGAGGCGCTTCACGTTGTTTAAAGAATGTATGATCTAAATTTGGCCTCCTTTTAGGTTTTAACCTGTGCATTGTATGTCAGTCTCTATACCAACAACCCGGCTATTTATATTGATATGTAACGCAGTTTACTATGTGGGCTAACAGGCGTAATGGCGAAGCGGTGCGCCGCGGAAAAACAAATCGTTGGTACCCTAGCTAGTGTCCTACGAGGCAATCGTAACGCGAACGCGAAGCTCACCTAGGACACTCCGATAGACATTAATTGTTTGTTTCTTGACGGACGCCTCGCGCGCGGAATGTTCAGCCGCGCCGACCAGTCCAGACACCATCTGGTACAAGGGATAGCCTTCCACGCTCCGCAGCAACGAGCTCAACCGCGAGAGCTCTTGCCGAAAGACTTCTACGACTCCACAAAGTCGCAGATTGGTCACCATGATCTCAAAGCCATGATGATCAACAAGAAGAACAAAGAAAGGAGAAGTGGCCGAGAAGGCTCAACAAAAGACCGTGCCGTCGATAGAACCAGCCACGGGGGGCGAAGCCCTAAAATGTCTCCACTCGCCCCTCAGAAAAGGGGCTATGATTGAAGACTATCTTACTGATTTGTGACAATTGAAGGCGAAGCGGCATACCGCACCGCGTCGCCATCATGTTTGTTTGCCCACCTGTTCGTGTGCTCACCATGAGTTGTACGTGGCCGTATTCGATAGCGACTGTTGCGTTCGGGGATATGGCCGTCTCGCTCCTGCCAGTGTAATGGTAGGAGCGAGACGAATACACTCTCGAGCGACGCAGTCGCTATCGAATACAGTTGCGTGCAACTCATGGTAAGCACACTAGTACGCGTAAGAATAAAGAATTCGCTATTTTTTCTGACGTAAACAGTAGACAGGGAAGGGGATCTCGTTAGAATTTATTTGAATTATCTTAGGTGCGTCACTATATTTATACCATCGTGAATGGTGACTTTTTATTTGAAATGATACATACACATCTTTAGACAAATACCCTAACACCAGGCAACGCTCATGAATAATATAACAGATTCAATTTATTCAAACATAGCTAACAGCTGTTGCTAACAGAATAATCTGAAACATTATAATCACAAATCTAATATAAATAAAACAGTAGACTATTTGAATTTAAATTTCACGTCGGTCATTCCAATGTGAAAAAAAGAGAAAAATTGAGTCACAGTCGTGATAGATCATAACAGTTGGAAATAGATAAAAATAAAAGGTTATTTAACCTTCCAACAATCATCAAGTTCAATTTATTGCATAATAAAAGCGGTGACGTATGATTTTATTTTTAATTTAGCGTAATTCATCGCGTAAGCACAGAAAAAAAAACAATCAGGAAAATGTACCGTATGGTTTTATATTCCTTGAAAAAAAACCTGATATATGACTGACAGATGATGATGACTCATAAAAGTTAACTCTAAATAAAATAAAATTACCACATGAATAAACTAAAACATACTTAAAAAGCGGAGAGTACCTAATATTGTCTTCTGTTACCGCGATTGTTATTCATTGAAATTAAACTCGTTTTCACAGGGTTAAGATGATGACCCTTCATCTTAACCCTGTGAAAACGAGTGCTGTAAAGGGCTCGAAACGTAGGATCATGGTGTTAATAAACGTGATTAATCCGTTCTAAAGTGTTTAATTTCAACGGAGAGTACCTACTTAAGGTAGGTTACTAATGAGTTAATTTGCACCAAAAAAAAAGTTAATTTCACTTGGTCTTTTATCACCGTCGGAGGTCTCATACAGCACTAATACACTAAATCTTTTTATAGTTTATTGTTAAGCAATAAGTCATTAACTATATGCAAATTCGCTAAAAGAATCCATTAAGTAAGTGGAAAGAAAAGGAAAAAAGCCATATTTTTTTTATGACTCGAAACTATAAAATTTTGTTTCCACTAATTATAATAGCATAATCATTTTGATTACAATTAATTACTTAATGTTATATTTTTGGGTTTTCTGAGTTACGCCGCTTTCCTGTTTAGGCTTTAGTAATGGTGGGTCAATTGTGATTTCAATGGATAGTAAAACCAGAGACATATGAAAAATAACGATTTTCGAATCCATAATAATTATTATACAAGGTGTCACTGCTCCTGGTAATCCGTTTAAGCGAGTTCTTAATCAGACCACTAGTTAGGAATAAATAGAGAAAATATGATTGGCGTCTTAGTAGGCCAACGCACCATAAAAAAATCGCGTCAATTTTTTTTCCTGGTTTTTTTTCTAATCAGATCACGGTACTGCTTACCTTAAACGGATCACCGGCATTCTAGTAACAGCCTGTAGATGGGGTGGATTCCTAAAAATGTCCTTACAGTTTTATCAAAATGGATTCTGTAAAACTTACGTAAATAGATAATACACATGCCTACAGAAAACTTTGATGAAGGTAGTTTTGCCTTCATTTTATTCATATGTATTAAGATATTGATATTATTGGCTTTATCTACAAAGTTTTTTTAAAATACTATTGAGGCTTTTTAAAAACATTTCTAGTCTTATTTAACATTTCATTTGCGTATTTCCTCCCAACTTGAGCAAAATACCGAGAAAACATTTAAATATTTGACAATGACAGTTCTGACACATGTCACGACGGCGATGACTGACGAACAATGGCTACCTCACCGCCTATTGTTAACAATGTCTGTCATATTTGTTTTATATGACAACTTTTGACATTCTGTCAAAATTAACTAGTTAGGACTCGCCGGAAAGTGATCAACAAGGTATCTACCAGAGAAAAAAGTTAATAACGCGAAGTATTTTTTTAAACGGGGCGTAAAACGGGGTACTGCGTTTGCGTGGGGTATCTTGCTTGGGGCTACTTAGAATTTTTTTTCATTAAGACCTTTACCGCTATGTTTTACTCAACACAAAACTAACTGGCCTTTAGCTCTCGCTGGTTCTTACCAAGTATGAAAGAGATGGTATTATGTCCTTTTACAACCTTTGCGTACTTACCTCAGATTGTAAGCCTAAAAACGTATCATTTTCTAATGTTTTCCAATATCTTTCCGATTATTTTAAACAGCCTCACAAAATCATGTTTTTGAATAAACACAGATTTTTTTTCGTACAATAATAATAATAATAATAAATCCGCGTATCGTTCTAGGATGCTGCCTCTATTTCAGGCTCTTGAACCCGCCATCACTGTTTCGGAGCAACGCGCAAGACGGTATGGAAGAGCAAAGAGCTTCACGGGCGGTTCTACAAGGCCCTCACGGGCCCTGACGTAGATCTGCCCGCGTCGGTGAACTGGTTACGATTCGGGGACCTCTTCGGAGAAACCGAAGGTTTTGTCTGTGCAATTGCGGACGAAGTTATCATGACGAATAACTACCGGAAATATATCCTGAAGGACGGTACGGTCGACATTTGTCGGGCATGCCGCCGTCCCGGAGAGTCACTCAGGCATATTATTTCCGGTTGTTCTCATCTTGCTAACGGCGAGTACTTGCACAGACATAATCTCGTAGCCAGGATTATTCACCAGCAACTTGCTCTTAAATACGATCTTGTGGACCACGAAGTGCCGTACTACAAGTACGCACCTGCGCCAGTTTTCGAAAATGGTCGTGCCACGCTCTATTGGGATCGATCTATCATCACGGACAGGACTATTGTAGCCAATAAGCCTGACATCGTGCTGATTGATCGATCGCAACGCCAGGCCGTGCTCGTCGACGTCACCATCCCCCATGACGAGAATCTCGTGAAGGCCGAGAAGGACAAGTCCAGTAAGTACCTAGACTTGGCTCACGAAATAACCGCCATGTGGGATGTTGACTCGACGATCATTGTCCCGATAGTCGTTTCAGCGAACGGTCTCATAGCGAAGAGTCTCGACCAACATCTTGAGAGGCTCTCGCTAGGTGGATGGATCAAGGGTCAGATGCAGAAGGCAGTAATCCTGGACACGGCGCGTATAGTCCGGCGGTTCCTCTCTCTGCGGCCCTAACCACCGGCAACCTGAGCCCTGCTCCGTTGCCGGCGGCACTCTAGGTTAGGTTTTTTATAATGTGTTTATGTTTTTTTTTTTTTGTATGTTGTATTATATTTTACTTTTATAGGCATATTGTAAAAACCTAACTTAGGAATTAAAATGAATAAAGGGGATAATAATAATAATAATATATTCTTTATTGTGCATAACAGAAAGAAAAATACAACAAAATAAATAAAAACATAAAGAGTTAAGCAACAACAGGCGGTACAATTTTAGTTAACAAAAAACGATTTAAACGATTGTGGGTGTATAAAATATTCTTAGTAAGTACTTTACCGACTGTAGTTAGTCAGAAAACAACTAATTTCTGTAATTACGTAGGACGCCATTGCAAAAGAAATATGTTGACTGTAGCACAGTTAAAAAAAACAAATTCAATAAATTACCAATTTTTTTCCTGTTAATCTTGCACCTTTTAAACTGTGTCATTGACATTTTTTTAATAATTACGTATACGAAATTGTTTAAGTAGACGCCGCACTTAAATTGAATTCGTTTAAAGAAAATTTAATGACATCATGAAATTGAAAAGGCTACGGTAACAAGAACAATTATATCATAAAGAACTTGTTTTTATTTTTAATAAAACCACACCGAGACCCGTCTACTGAAATGCGTCTTTAAAAAATAAAAATACGAATTGACAACATAATTACTGACTATTTTGCAGTGAATATTGCAATATTTCTTCACACTTTCGAATCGCCTTCAATCAATTATGAACCTTAACTATAAGTATTTAGTGATATAAATACGTAAAAGAGATGTACATTCACACAATGACACTTACCTTATTCCCTTAAACGTGCACAAACTTACATAAACGCTTCATCAAAGTCAGTAAAGGCTTTATACCGTTACAATAAAATTAAAAATCGAATGTCTTCCAATTTATCGACGGCAACTTACAGCAGGTGAAGTAATGAAACAATTTAGGAGCAATTATTTCGCGCGATTATCATTTTTTTTCCGCCGCCATCTTGAAAACGTTGCGGCACGCCCAGTTGCCAGTGGCAAAAAAGGTGTGCGTACCGCGGCAGTAATTCAGTGATGCTAGTTAATTTTTCTTTTTTTTTCGTGCGTATTTAGGTGCACTTTGTGGAAGCATGGTAATTAAATAATGAATTGTGGTGTTTTGACAGAGCTGCGCTAACGAGTATGGTTGTTGCTAACTAGGCGGTCGTTTTTGCGGTAATCTTTAGTTTCCGTCGAAATGTGTCCTGGAGTTTTTACTGGTTTTGTAGACTTGTTATCCGAACTCATTGGGTCCGAGACGTTTTGGGACGAGATCTAAGAAAAATAACACCTTTACAAAAATAACATTTATTTTCAAAATATATACAGTAATAAGTGTAACTTACCTAACTACCTACCTCTACATACCTTAAATCTAAAATAGGTCCTTGAGGCATTGTACCTAGGATGCTGGCGGCATTTCCTCGTTGTATCGCAATGCTGATACATTGTGCGAGGAAGCCACCAGCTCTTCGGTCACCAGTAACATCAACCAGACGTTTCGCGATTTATACGATATAAAAACAGTACAGTAGGTATATGTACATCAATATTAATTAGGTATATTAGACGTATCTACGTTTTAATCTCAAATCGGTCATTCCCGTGACCTACCCATGTTAGGTGCGCTGAGGTTCCTTTTGTATTCTCAGTGTTGTATCATTTATTTACCATTGAAAAGGAAGATGTAATTAAACATGCAGATAGAAAGATGACGAATTAATCAGCTAGGTTCGGATTGGGGACAGGTACGGATTGCGTAACATAGGAATTTGATTAACTTACTACAATAAAAAACGGGATATTCACCATGTACGAGTAGGTATGTTTATTTTTTTGAGCACCCGATATTTCGGCACTGTGGCTAGCGCCATGTTCACGGAATAAACTGACCGGGATTTGAACCTGCGACCTTCGGATTGAGAGTCGCCGCTGGGGCCCCAACGCTTGAATACCTACTTATAGGTTTTAAAAGAGACATTGTTTAAGACCGGACGGAAGGTGTTCGATTTTATGCGATCTGGGAACTCTGGGGGAATCTTGTCGTTTTGTGCGGCAAAAACCGGAGTACAGTCGCGAACGTAAGTGCAAACCAACACAAACTAAGTTTAGCCTGACCACCGGACGAACTTAGTAACAGTAGGACAAAAAAAGTATATCCATCCCTTTTTTTGGGGTAATAATGCTAGCGTAAGATAAAACAGTATGATGCTCTCTAACTGTTACATACTGTTTTCTTTAGGTGGTCAGTTTTTTTGTAACAAACTGTTGTTGTAATATGGAGACAATCAAATTGTTTTAGTAAATATTATGATTAGTGTTTTAAGAACACTACATGCAAAATAGTACATTTTGGAGGGAAAATTTGTAATCTTTGAAACTTTGTTTATATCTTGGCAGTAAAAATAAGGGTCAACCGAGTCCTAGTCAAATTTAGGCGTTAAAGGGGCAACTTATTTAAAATTCACATTTTACAAAGTAGGCACCATGTTCTATGTAATTTTGTGCGCTGAATCTAATAAGACCATACCTATACTTATAGGATCAATATTTCGAGAGAAATTACTGGTTTTTTGAATAAAGTTTAAAACGCCTAGGCCGAGGAATGAAAGGAGGAATATAAATTATAACCTAAGCCAGCTTGACCCGGGGATAATAGCGTCTGCTACGAATAAAGACAGAAGACAAATGTCTCAGATCTCGTGTAATCGTCGGCCGAAGCGAAGCTGAGGTCGGCAAACATGTGATCTGAGGCTTTCTTATTTACTGGCCAAGGTCTGTACACTATATTTCTGCTCGACGTAGTCAGCGACTTTGTTTAGCGTAGCGGCCTGCAATCGATTGCTTGCCGGTCGGAGGGCAGAAAAGTACATTACATTACAGCCCAAAGAATCTTAAAGTAGTAAAGTAATAACATGTAAGGTACATTGTAAAATCTATTTTGATTGAATTCTGTTTCCACTTGGTCTATTAATTTTATTGATAAATGGCCTGCTATTTAACTTAACACTTGCGTCCGCGACTGTACTCGCACGAATTTCCTAATTAATGTACTTCTCGCAACAGCGTCAATTGGTTAAAATGAACTAGTGGTGTCCTGCTCGATAAACTGACATAGTCGACAAGATATTGCTGCCAACATGATAAACATGAAATAGTAGATTACATACCTAGGCATATTAAAATTCTCATAGCGGGTTACTCACGTCAATAAAGTCGAAAATAGCTCGACATGTACCTAGGCCGTTAAAGTGGGAAAATGTCTCGGATGACATGTAATTGGCGGCCGAGGCGAAGCCGAGGTCGACTAACATGTTATCCGAGGCTTTCCCATTTACCGGCCGAGGTTTGTATATTATTTTTCTGCTCGACGGAACCGGCAGGCGGCAATTTAGTTTTGCGTAAAGTGGCGTTTGCCGGCCGGAGGGCAGAAAATATATTTTCAGTCCTCCGGCCGGTAAGCGCCACTTATATATATTATATTATACATGTTAGTCGATCTCGGCTTCGCCTCGGCCGACAATTACATGGGATCCGACGCATTTCACACTCAAACGGCCTTGGTATGTAATCTACTATTAAAATAAGCCTTACTTTTTTGTATAAACACTATTGTCTGTACCATTTTTTGGGATTACACCGAGCGGACCTCTTGATGTCACACTCGGTGCACACCGGTGGTAAGGGAGAAAGCACCATACATGCAAATAGCGTTGTCTCACTCACAGTGCGGTCTCTATAGTATGTCTGCCGGGCATTAGCCAGACAAATGTCCCATACATTTATCGGCAGATACGGCAGATATGCCCGAACGTATATGGCCAGGGCCTATACCACGAAAATCGAACGATTACGGATTTGTAGCTCCATCTCTGTCGCACTTGCATATTGGTGTGACAAAGAGGTTTTCCCGTCAATGCCAATTTTCAATGTTCGTGGTAGGCCTGCAGCTTATGTCACATCTTTTTTTTTTATGCTATAGGTGGCAAACGAGCAAACGAATCGCCTGATGGTAAGCGATTAACGGACATCGCTTATAATGTGGCGAATCATCGCCTGCAGCTGCTACAAAATAAAGTTATTTTGTAAGAGCTTGGCTCAAAGAGCCTAGGGTCCACTCTGAGTAAAGGATGACTCACACTAGCATGGGACCCGGTCGCTGTCATAGTGTCATATAACGCCAAATCTTGGGATTAAGCCTGACTCACACTAGAACGGGACGGGACGGGAAAATCTGTCAATTTCCATAGAAAGCGTACTCACGCGTCACGTGACATCCGAGGGCTCCGAGCTATCTCCCGTCCCGTCCCGTTCTTGTATGAGTCATATTTATTCCCAAGATTTGGCGTTATATGACAGCGACTGGGTCAAACACAAAACGATGTTCGGAATCTTTCCAGTGGACTTTTCAAAAGTAAGGGCTATCTATGAAGGTTGATTTTCTTATTGAACCCTTACCCACATTAAAAAGTAGTCCTTTTCTATTCAATTGTATGATAAAAATCATGACAAGCTGTTAACTATTGGCCACAGGAAAGATTAGCTCTATATTTCAGCTGAACATGCATTCTTTCCTGTGGTCAATCGTTAACAACTTGTGGACATGTATTAATGATTTTTATCATACAATGCAATAGAAAGGGACTACCCCTTAATGTAGATAAGGCTTAAATAAGAAAATCAAGCTTTATAGCCCTTGACTTTTGAATAGTCCACAGGAAAGACTACTAACATAGCTTTGTGTTTGATCCGACTGTCATCTGGACCTTCCGACCTAGAGGTTAAACTAGGTCTTTAGGATCCCTTGGCGTTTCGTGGCGTTATGATGAAATCATTAATAAATGTCATTGCGTGCGATATTGCTATTAATAAGTATTTTCATTGATTTAAAAAGGTGCTAAATAATAAAAATACTTGACCCGTCTGCACACTTCGATATAAAAGGCGATAAATTCTCAATTTATGGTTTAAGTTCCATTCTTCTTTCTATGCGGTTCTCACGGCTTAAGTGTGACATTAAAAATGACTGCAATAAGTCTTAGGTGATGACAGTCAATTGTTACACTAGTAATGAACCTGGGTTTACTTGCTTTAATAAACGAATTAATGAGAGCGTTGATGGGCCAGCGGTATGACGTGAGACTCAATCCGAAGGTCTCGGGTTCAAATCCGGCCGGCTCGTACCAATGAGTTTTTCGGAACTTAATGAACGAAATATCATGTGATATTTACCAATCGCTATTCGGAGAAGGAAACGTGAGGAAACGTATGTATCTCTAGATAATATAAGTACCTGTAGTCTGTAGATAAACAACAGGTAATTACATATGAAATTAAGGTCCATCAGTCAATCCATGGAAATCGCACACTTAACACTATCTTAATTACCGTTATTAACTTTAAATACCTTTTTAATATTCTATTGATTCTCATTTACTGCGAATTGTCACGAGATGAGTAAAACGTCTATATTATGCACGTTAGTGAACGAATTTTCCGCTAGATGTCGCTCTACCGTGAAGCTGAAATCCTAACATATCGCGCTGTTAAGATTTATCCTGGGATCATTACCCTGTTCATGAAAAATCATTAAATAGTGCAGAAATTTCACGCTAGGTGCCGCTGTTTCGAGTAGCTAAAATTCTGAATCGCTCTGTTAAGATTTTTCTTGGAAGTATGATGCACGGATTGTACCGTAGATGGCGGTCTACTGTGGCGCTGATATCCTAAATCGCGCTGTTAAGGTTTTTTCCAGGACCATGAGTACCATGACCTAAGGCATTCAAACATAATTCAGTGTATGCATCATACGCCAGATGTCGTTGTTCGGTATAGCTAAAATTCTACATGACCCCAGGATGAATTAGTGCGCAAATATCACGCTAGGTGCCGTTGTTACGTGTGGTCAGGAATCTTGAATCGCGCTGTTAAGATTTAGCTTGGTATTGTGAGTAGGTAGTAGTCTAATGAAAATGCATGATGAAAATTAATCGCACTGTTTTCCGTATATTCCACGCTAAATGTTACAGGTATGTTTTTAAAACATCTAGTTTTTATATTGAAGATAAAATGTAAATAATGTATGTACGTACAAAATTGTTGGCCTGTTGTTACGTTTCCTAACCTACCAAGTAACCATTACCACACGTAATTTATCCAACAGCGTCGAAAGCGTTAATGTGTTAGGACACAGCTAAATCAAGTGTAAACTTCACACTTCACTAGCTAACGACCAATTAGTAAAACTAATCGCTAATTAATAGGGTCTTGGTTTCAAGTCCTGACATGAACGTCGGTTTTTATAGACTAAACGAGGTTTTAGAGCCTATGGATGTATTTTAGTTTAATTGGAAGTGTACTTACACTTTATAATATTGTTAGTTTATAGATGAAGAAAGATATCTTTATCGTTTTTATTTTTACAACTGTTAAAACCTTTTTATGAGAATTCTTATAATAAACGGTTTCAAGGGAGAAATTGGTACTTGGGCTGTGTTGTGCTTTACAAAACGGAGGATTTCTCTATGTAACACACGGATCGTAACGAAAAAAATCATCAAAATTGACTGATTCGTGGAACAATGTTACATTGATAAAACAACTGCCAAATTTGAAACATCTTGACAACTAGTTTCACTACCACTATGTCCACTATTAAACCTTCAAACCCATGAGCTAAGATTTTAATTAACAAAAATCCACTGCTTTCTTAACTTTTGACATCGTCCCACCCCTACACTACCAGGAACAGGCCAGCAGGCCACCAAGCCGGCAATTTTTTGCCATCCGGCATCCAGTAATGACTTGATTTCGGTTTAGGTGGCCTCAAGTGCAGTAATGTAAGATATTTACACGTAATTATTGAACTATGCGAGATTAATTTAAACGATTTCATGATTTTTGGGAGTAAAAGATTTCTTTCCCGTAAGTATCATTCTTGTGTTCAGAGGAAACGACGAGATTCTTTTAATATGCTTTGTTTTAAGTTGTATAAAAACTACAATTAATTCTGTAATAATTGCCTAGGGTAACTTTAAGGTAAAAAAAAAACTTACTTCATAAAAAAATTAAAATTGGCTTTTAGAAATATAGGTGTACACGGGCAAGCGATAATGATGTTCTGCTTTCTTAAAAAGTCATAAACTGTATAACTTATCGTAAAAAATTATGTTTTCGCCCTTTCTATTAAGCGGGAAGTGACAAACTAAACAGATAAGGACAAAAAATCATCTAGCTCAGTGTTTTTTTTAAGTATGGGTCGCAACCCCCTAGGGGGCAAGGCTTCTGTTGGGAGGTCGCGAAGGCTCGCAGAGCCTTAGGGAAAACCAACACGGGTTACAATTAGCGGGCACGGTGGCTAGGGGGTTTGAAGTTTTTCTAGGTCGTGAAGTTAAATTCTAGCTAAAGTGTATTTGATGTGCGCTTATGAATAACGCCATTAAAAGTTAATTACAAATTGACACATCGTCGGTCACAGCCCGGCCGGGTCCAGCGTGAATAATCCTTTATTTGTACTAAAGTTTCCTAAAGTGTTTTTTTTTTAATTAAGTATTTGCAATGAACGAGAATACATGAATAAACGCGTATGTTGCCATATTAAATTTGGTGGTTATTTGACGCTTTGGAATTGAGGGGGAGGGGGAGCCGGGCATGTCGAGATTACAGGCACTTTCGGCTACAAAGTGATTGTTTTAGCGCTAGGATGTTGGAAACTATGGATGCGGTTTCTTTTTGTTTCATTGGGCAGAGGGAAAAGGGGGCCCCGTAGGCCCCCTTTTCCCTCTGCCCAAAAATCATATCATTGTATGGACTGACAAGTCTATTACTAAGTAATAGTACAAATGATCATACACCCCTCCCTCCGCAAATTACAGAATGCCAGAATATTTTGTATAGGAAATCTTAGAGAAGTGGACTTCTGTCATTATACTTAACTCATGTGTTCATAAATTTTTGATCACTAACAAGATTAAAGTCTTTACTCTAGAGTTTTGAATGCTTTTTGTGGACATTGAATATTAGAGATTTCGTTTCGTGCCTGCGTTTCTTTTGCTTGATGTTTGATGGACATTTTTTTCTATGTTTGCGGTAGTAGGCCGTCGTCAATAAACATGTGCTATGAAAGTAACCTATCTATGTAGGTATTTTATTACTTTACTAGACACATATTTGTACGAAATTATATGGAAGAACTAGAATATTTTAGCAGTGTTCTTATTATTCTTTTTTGTAAGCACATTTTTAATTTTAAAATATTAAATAGAAAACTCCCGTGAGTATTAGACATATTAATATACTTAGACCGGGTATGATTATGGGGCGCGGACCGTCCCGAAACATGTCGAGCTATTTTCGACTTTATAGACGTGAGTAACCCGGTCTAAGTATATTAATATAAAATATTAAGATAAGATTAAGACAGTAGTAGTAGATGTAAAGCTGGGGTAAGATAAATTAATTTTGTTAATATGCACTCTCATATTTTTTTCGTATATGTCGTAAATTCAGTAGAATCATTGTGGGTATTTTCGCCGTTATAAATATTAACAATTAGTTTTGAAAAAAAAAACGCGTAAAGAATTTCATCCAACTGCCTTATCCAAAAACCTCGAAATATTTTTCGTTCATCCAAGTCACTCTATGTATTAGATATTCAATACACATCCTTACGCCTCGACTCGACCAACTTCTAACATGCACTCCTAACTGCCCTTACCCTCATACATATAAAGCCCACATTCCTCTGAACACACACTAAGACTAACTTTGCTGCATACCAAGCCCACTTCCAAATTATTCGAAACAATATTGAAGCTTAACGTACTAGTTATAAAGTTTATATTTGTTTGCGTTGTAATGGTGTTATGTTGTGGCGTAACCATTTGTTAGGAATTGATTTTTTCTGATTTTCCAAGGGTAGTTTTGGGGGTATAATTTGGTAGGTAAATGTGTTAGGGTGGTATTTTTACATTTCTACCTTTCTTGGGGTGTTTAGGTGTGAAAGAGGGTAGAATCTTACAGACTATTTGAATACATTACTACTTAAACAAAAAAAAACTATTCATGCGGCTGAAATAGTAGTTTATGCAACAGTGATATGATAAAGAGTTCTTAAAATTCAAGGGCCGCTGTTACTTGTACCTATAAGTTGTTCTACGCCAGCACTTCTATCTGTCAATTAGATGACTGACAGCGATATTAAAAAAGTAGTATACATTATAACGTTGTCTATGGTATTCCATATGAACACTGCTAAACGATGCTCCTATCGATTTTCATGCAATATATGAGCATCAGTATGAGCACTGTTGTTTTTTTTAATATCTTCAGTGGGCATACGACATCTGCCACATTCTGCCACCTTTCGAGATTTTGCTTTTATCGCTATTTTAGCTGTCGTAGAAATACTTTTTTATTATCGCAGTCAGTCATCTAATTGACAGATAGATTGCTGGAGTAGAAAATTGATATGTTAGGTATTCTTTGGGATTATCAAGTTATTATATAGAAGGCCTCTCGGAAAATAAGTGCGAGTGTTTAGTAAAAAGAAAAAATAATTTGACGGTTATTTTTTCAAATTAATCATACTAAAGGCATTATCACGTTATCGAAAATCGTCACATGATTTTATTGCACGATTTCAAGTGTTGTTCCTAAAACCACAAAATACATTGTAAGAAGTAGCAAAATGAGCAAAACAGTCATCAGATGACATTCAAGGAGACGGCTTGACCGCAAAACCGCACAACTCAGATTATTTTCAAATTTATCTTTTACTAAATTGACGCTTGGTTTCATTACGAAGACAGATGAGTATTGTGTTAAGTTGATTTGATTATTTTTTACTTGTTAAAATAAAATATAGTTGTGAAATAAATATCGAGTGCAGTACATTATTAATGTTATTATAACAAGATGAATATGACCCTGCCTACGAAGCTGCTTTACGAAGATCCTTTTGAAAAGGACTTAAATAACATTTTTAAGAAACAATGAAACCTATTTCTTAATTAAATTAAACACTTTAGAACGGATTAATCGCGTTTATTAATACTATGACCCTACGTTTTGAGCCCTTTACAGCACTCGTTTTCACAGGGTTAAGATGATAACTGATAAAATGCGAATTATCCCCGTCATTCATTCATTCATCGTTCAGTGCTTACAGTACTTACTATAAAGTACTTAAGTACCTAATATATATAACTGTTTCGTAAAAGTTTTGTCCATACAAAAAGCAGGTACCTGCTTGTATAAACTCTATTTCTTTTATAAACTTATTAACTTTAAACGATTATAAAAGGTTTTGTACATTATTTAAAAGTTATGCGTGAAGAAGCGATAATTTTGTGTGAAAACAACGATCATGGTGCCGTTTTGACTCAAATGTATATTTCACCTGTAATTATTCACAAAATGGCGGATTTTTTGAGAAACTCTTACTGACTTAAGTCTTTCTTGTTTTAAGAATATAATTCCTAATGTGGGGTCAACGGAAACAGGTTTCCAATTAAAACGATTAGGTGATAAAACTTTATTACTACCAAGTTTGTATTTAAAAATGTTTAAGATGAGATTTTTCGGTTCAAATTTGGTCAAAAGCTGTTTAAAGTAGAAATGGAAAGGAAAAGACAAATTATTATGAATAACTTACATAATTTAGATAAAAATGTGCTAATTAAAGATGACGGCTTTATCGATATACCATTTGAACATGACATGTTGTAACTAGCTGCGTCGGCTCTACAGTTAATATAGGGTTTTCATTTCGGTTTTGAAGCTTTTCAGTTTACAGGGAAAGCGGTTTTCCCGGAAAACTCAAAGAAAACCTGAGTTTCTTTCGTTTTATTTTCCGAAGCTTTCGTGACTATTCCAATATTCCGAATTTTCCGATAAACACCTAAAATTAGGTTTTTCATTACCTAATCCATTATAATATTGCGTTTTCCTTTTCCATTCTTATACAAATTACATTGTTCGTCGTCATAACAAATGGTAAATAACTAATAAATACGTTCAAGTGCATTGACCGTTTGACGGTTCGAATGCAATTATTAATGAAATGCGACTAATAAAAGTAATTAGAGATAAATAAGCAGGATGAAAGGTTGAATTCAGACCCAGCCTAATCAAAATATAGATCAAAAGCGTATTTTATAGAGTATCGTTCTGTTAAAGAATGCAGGATACATTACAGCGCCTGCTAAAAGCGTAATTGCAAACGCATTGAAGCTCCCCACGCCCGTCACTTAGGTCAAAGGATTTTAGTTTATAAACACTTACTTCTAAGTTTTTATAACGACTGCAATTAAATATTGTCATGACTTAAGTAAACTACGTTTTTTCGATTATTTTCTTCTAAGACCTAAACACATTCTCTAACAGTCGGAATAGTTGAAAGAAAACATATCTTGGACAAACTAACAAAGTTGCGGGGGCTTATACAATACTTGTCGTTTAATAGAACGAACATAAAAAAAACCAGCGGATATAAATATCTACCATAATCATATTCTAGCTCATAAAGTTATAGAAACCAGTACTTTTTCCTTTTGGAAAGCCCAGATGCCAAATTATCTGAAATGTCAATAGAAGTTTCTAGATCATTCTACTCATTTATTCGAATTCACCAGTTCGATTGTTCCAATTTCAAATAATATATTTGCTTCATGATTGAGAAAGGGCATAAGTTAACATTAGTAGGCTTTATTATAATGGGCATACGATAGAGTAAATAAAGAAAATAAGACCTTTGTTTTGTCTAAGTATGGTGATGCGCGGGCAGCCGCGGAGTACATGATCAGGTTTAGACAAGTCCAGAAAGGCGTAAGCCTTATTGTGATAGTCATAAGGGTTGGTAAATAAACGGTTGCCTTATGACCATATATGGTCATCGGCGATTCCAAAGATTATTATAGCAAACAACGGTAGGCATGAGCCTTATTGTAATAGCTTTAAGGGTTGGTGAATAAACGGACGGCAAATAACCATATATGGGCATCGAGCGAGTTTTGAGCGTCGCGAAAGCATCCCGAAGGAGGTATAAATACCCATACTGGGCGGAGAAGGGTGATTCAGCTTTTAGCACTCGGACCGACAGTGTCTCTGGCTTGGAAGGAAGGAATTGTTGGTGAGTGGGGAATCTATCTTCGTGCGTCTCCCGGTGTGGGGTGAGGGGACTTTGTTTCCTTATCCTAGGCCCGGGGAGGGGTACCTCGGGGAGGGTATCACCATGAACGACGGTTCTTGTGGCGCCCTCCGTCTGGTACTTTCGGAGATGGAGACTTTCACTTTCGGTTAAAGTTTTCTTTTGGGGTTTTAACGTTTTTAACTTGTATTTGTTTTTAATTTTAAAGCCAGATAGCTGTAAGAGCAGACAGTTTGCTCACAAGCACATTCCCCCTAACGGTGCCAAGGGGATGTGGTTGTAGGTTCACAGTTTACCAGGTCATGGGGGGCCTGGCACCATTATAGCCTTTTTGCTGGCTGGTGATAATTCCCCTCACTTTTCAAGGCCAGTTGTTTGTCGGATCGAAGGCATCTCGTGCGTGCCATTCTGAGTAATCGGAGTTCGTGGTAGCCAAACAGCGCTTGAAACAGTGGGTCCTTATTATATATATTATTTATTTCCTTACCTATCCTCGTCCTTATAATACACCAGTAGGGCTGACGTACTTTCTACCGCCGTCGTTAGACGTAGAAGGGGGCGTTACTCACCACACTAGCTGTTAGTTTGCTATCTCGGAGTCGCTAACCGAACTTTCTGTCTTTCTAGTAGGGACACACGCGTCGTATTGGTCTTTGCGCTAAGTCTATGGTGAGTGTGACTTGTGTAAAGACAATACTAGAGTAGGGACGGGGGTAGCGGGATACGTAGGGTAGAGTCATACACATTGGGGTCATTCTTGGGGTTGGGGAAGGGCGCGGATACGCTATATTATTGGAAAAAGGGTTGGTCTATTTGTTTATGTGGTTAACGGGTTAAAATAATCATGGGTATCAAAATTACGTTAAGTAATTGGGAAAAGTGTTGGTCTATTTGTTTATGTGGTTAACGGGTTAAAAATAATCCTGGGTATCGAAAATACGTGTTTGTTATATCGCGAATATTACGTGTCGTGGTTGGGCAGTATGGCCAACTCGTGGCTACTGTTTCCATGCGTTTTATGCGTCGCGAGAGTCGTCAACACGTGACCATAGTTAAATCATGTAACGCGTCGCGAAAACCTACCGTGTCGATTCTAGTGAAGAATAGGATGTCACGTGTTTAAATATTTGCTTTGCTATTTGATTTGAATACGCGTAAACGAATAACTCTGGGTTTCGGGTGTATCGACGATGTTCCAAGTTTCAATCAGGTATTTACACATTAAAAATATATTATGTTTGAATCTAGCAATCCAAGCTATTCTGAGATTAAGGAATAGTTTGTTAGGGCCCCTTAGGCAAGCAGAGCCGTCCTTTGGGTTACTTCAGAGCGAAAGAATGCTCAACTTGGTTTATCGATCTCAACAATCACAATCGTCAACAATTGGAACTTGGCACCTCGCTTATACATCTAGAAATTCTAGAACCGCGGTCATAGCTTACGATCTTATGAAGGGACAACATGGGGGTAGTTCTCTAGCTAGTGGTCGACAAGTAAATAGATACAAGGCAAGTTGATGGATACTTAGTGCTTCTTTCCATCTAACGGACTCGCCTAGGTTGTGAAGTACTAATAGAGTCTCTCGATGGATCCTATCCTGCATAGAGTAGAGAGGTAGGGGATATAGGCAGATCTGGTAGTCAGATATAGGAAAACTCCAATCCCCATCGACCAGAGAAGTGGCATTCAGTGTGGGATACACTGTTCGAACCTAGGTCGAAAGGTGTTAGGATGTAAATGATAAATTCCATAGATTAGGGACTAGGGATAAATGAGCTTAACTCAGGACATGTCCTTCTCTGGCATCCGGAGTTCACTTAGGCGTAGGGGTACTTTACCAAAAACCATTTAATATTTTTATAATACTTATATACTTATTTATCCTATATACTTTATCATTCACTTGAGAAAACCCTTATTCTGCAAGAACCTACTTCAATATTCTAGAATTACCATTCTTCTCAGCTCCCATACAAATATACAGTATTTACTACTTATTTGCCGGCTTATATACTTATTGAATCCATTTTCCAAATCGTTTATACTAGGTAATCATCAATATTCAAATATCCGCCTCAATGCTCTAGATTTATTATTCAGCCCATATTCTATACTATTGTTTAGTACTACAGGTCTATTTACTCGCTTGACATACTTTCTGACAACATTTATTTACCAAACTATTTATTCAAGAAAATCATCATTTAGCAAATAAATATTACAATATTCTCAAATTTGCCAATCTTTTCATATCCCTTGTAAATACTACATACATACATACATTTTGTTTCCCTTTTAAAATTACTTCTTAAAACCCATATACTTGTTTATCTCGTTTACTTAATCAGTTGTTTAAGAATCATTAATTGTGAAAAATAGCTTCATACTCTAATTATGATCATAAAAAGCCTTTCTTTGCTCAAATATTTGTTTCCCTTCATAATTTTAACCAAGAAAATCATAACTTCACAAATATACTTTTATTCCCTTTGAGTTTACCAAGCTTTGTTTTAGTCAACTAAAGTCCATCTTTATTAAATATTATCCATCTGTAATTGCTTCTAAAAACTAAATCCTAATGTTCACGTAATCATTAATTAGAAGGTGCAAAACTAGTCCGTATCTCGCATAAAAGAATCGCGGGTTTCTACTTCACAACGTAGTGTCCTACCCTTTAACTAGACGAACACGCCATGGCCAAACAGTAGTGGGAAATTGTGGGGAAACCTTCGAGAAAATTTATTGGGGGAAAATCAGTTCAGGTTTATAGAGGGGGGCGCTATAGAAAAGGGGGGGGAGTTACATTTTGGAGCCGTGTTGACCAGGATTAGGGTTAGCAAGTAGCCTGCCGTAGGCTACATTTTGGTATCGTGAGAGCGGAATGCGAGCGAACTAGTTTTGCCCTTCGCTAAAAAAAAATTATTGTTTTATCTTGAATAGAAACTACAACAATCTAAACTCTTAGAATTTTCATGAATAGAACAAATTTTCAATTCTTTTGATCTTTTATTAACTGCTTGTCATGTTTTTGAATAACAACAACCTTTGATTGCTTTAATTTTAAATAGTTTCAAATAAAATAAAAATTTAATAGTTACAACTTTTCCATCTCATTCGTTTTAGTCTTGATACGAATTACGAACGTTGCCTGCCTCTCACTCGATGAAGTCTGTTTCCGTGGTTGAATCTTGGATCTTTATAGGCTCCTTCTCGCTCGTTGAAACTCGTTTCCGTAGCTGCAAACGTACTCGCAGCTGCAAAACCAACATAAAAATAGGTTAATCACGTAAAAATCGTTTTATCCTGAGGTTACTATTGTTGTATCTTTTACCTAAATAACATAACATAGGATAGAAAACAACATAAAAATACGTTCCTTGTAAAGGTTATGTTCAATACTATTTACTCGAAACCTGTGGTTCGCTCAAACCTAAGCTCGCGATTCCTGTGCCTCGTTGGTCTCTGACAGATTTGCTACGTATTTGAATTTTCAATTTTTAAAAATCGATTTTAACCGCCGTCGGACTTCGCGATGATGCGTTTAGCGACGCTCGGGTTGTCATCAATCAAATATGTTGATATGCAAGCATCGGATTTTCCCGGTGGACTCGGAGAACTCCGCTCGCTTTGCTCGCTCGTGTAATTATACGTGATAGTATATACCTTATCTGATCGAATTAAATGTCTTTTCAATCAAAATATTACGGGGCACAGGGGCGTAAATTAATCAGAAATAGATCTATATTAGCTGCAATGATGATGATGATGATAAACGGTAGTTAGTCGTCAAAGAAAACATACGTGACGTTTAGAAATAGCGTAAGGTTATAGGGGCGTGTACCGATTTCTTATAATTAGTGGCGCGCTTGTGCCATTTCAGTTTACAATTAGACAGCGCGCTTGCCTAGCTTGAATACATAAAACACGTGTAGTAAACCCATATATTTACAGAATACGCAAACATTCAAAAGAAATTTTAGAAGTTGCCTACATAAAGATGTTACTGTTCGCATTGGCGTCAATATTGTCATTAGAAACGCGAATAATATTCGTTTTCAGTCAGACAGCTTGATAATGTAGCTTATTAAATCGGTAGACTTAAATTTCATACTCTTTTTCACTGCCTGTTGCAAAGTAGGTATGTATGTATGCATGTCACCTGTTGAACAGATATAATCATGCTATTATTTCTTAATCCATAGTATTTTAGGCTCGTATTATGCGCGCTTCATACGTCGTTGTTTAATCCAGAATTTGCGATACATTGCAATTTATACAGTAATAACATGTGACCACACTATACGCGCGATCATTCAACTCAATTCAGATCGGTTGCCCTGTGCATCGCGTCAGAGCAAATAGGCATATTTGACGAAAAGAGCGACATACCGTTGTCGTTAGCTGTATGTATGTTTCGTGATAGGTCGCTAACACACAACCTCCGCATTCAGTACTAAACAAAATATACGTATGCGTATATGTACTTACATGTTTTGAAGAACAGGTCAGAAATCGGGAACTGCTACGGGCGGCAATAGTAGCGTGTAGCCACGATGTACAGGCATATTGCTATTTGGTGAAACGCGGCTTCACAGTCTGAAATAATATAAGAATATTCATAAAAACACACTAGATTAGTCATTAGTTCTGAACTTAGAGACAAATTTCAGCAAATACTAGCTTTAAATAAATATTTAGCGTTACATTAATTTATTTGAATAAAATATTCTATTTTGAACAACAGTGTATGGCAAAAGTCACGTACTAATGGGGGCGCGGCATCCACTTTTCAATAAAATTAAATAATTTTGATCAGGTTTGGCGGCTCCATTAAGTTGAAAGTGGCCGCAATATACATTTCATCAAAAAGTTTTAGAGTCATGGTCCAATAAGTTATTGTTACAAATACAACGCTTTTACATACAAAAATATCAAAACAGGCTAGGCTTAGTTCAAATAAACAAATAAAAAATTGAAAAAAGTTACTACACTTGGGTCTCATTGTTCACAGGTATATGATTTTTACGTCTCCGGGACAAAATTTTAAAATTTCCTAAAAACATGAATTTTGCGAAGGCTAAGGCTTTGTTTTAATTGTGCAATGCTTTATATTTAATTAATGCAGTGACGTAAATTACCTTTCATGAGTATCAGAAGAGCATTTTTTAACTTTGATCCATATTGTATGCGGCATTGCTATGTCCGGGCCACTGAAAATTAAAAATAACCAAATTTAATATAACTGTTCAGGTGCCAGATGTCAAATTTGACTTACTAAATCGACCGTTTGCCGGCATTCAGGCACTCCAAGGGTTATAAAGGCTTCACTTTGGAAAATTCTTTCAGTCAGTAGTTGTTAGAATAAGCTATTTGGGTACTAAGAAACCAATTATTGTGATAGATAAGAAAAATATATGGGATTTTAAGTTGCATATAAAATAATTTCAAGGTACATATATTAGTATAGTCAAGTATCAAACTGGTATTGGTTTGAAATAGAGAAAAAAATACAAACTGAACTTACTTGTAGCTATTGCCTAGATTTTTCTTGATACATTTTCAAAATGGAACACCTCGGTATGTCAATTGTTTGAAATCATAGCATATGGAATCCCATCACTTTAATTATAGGCTGCACAGATTTATGGCAAGCAAGCTGTCATATCATTAGTGTCTGGACGTTTGCTGTAAAATAAACATATTAATTATATGTAGACATAACATTCTAAACAAATTTTCATACTATTATTTTATTTTGTATACTAGCTCTGAGACAAATAACTTGGTACAATATTAGCTTCACTTTATAATAGCCAAATTGATTCACTTTTGTACTATAGAACATTAAAAGCTGCATGTCGTTAACAAGTTGTGCTAAGAAATTGTGTCAGTTTAATGCAAAGGATCCCTATTATGCTTTTTTTTTAAAGAAATATCCAAATACTTAACTGAAAATATCTACACGATAGTAGCGATTTCACTTACTAAACGAAGGAGCGGTACTTACCAAGATAGGCGACTAGTTGCGTTTCCATAATGCGTACTTGCGAGTAATTTTCATCCTAAGTTATCGGACTGAATTGTAGTAGTCCCGCGTTACGTTCTTCATCATAAAAGCCTTGTTTTTATTGCAGACAGTCAATAAATGAGATTCTTTCAACAAACAATTCTCTTGTCGTAATAAGTTGCGAATTACGTGTAGGTCATTTTGTTTTCCACTTTGAACTTGAGCATGGCTGTTCAGTACGGCACGGCACTTTGAGTTTTTTCCCGTAGTTTATAAAGACATTTGTTTATAAATTCGCAAGTTAATCATAATTCAAACAAAAGAAAAACAAATTCAAGCGACAGTAAGTCGAAATAAACGTAACGCTGGGTCGCTGGTAGTGAAAAAAAATTGACGATCGACACAGAGCAGATAGAATTGTGATGAGCGGTGTCATAGGTTACGATTTGTCCGTCACGTCCGATATATCGTGCGATTTGTCCAAGTCCTAGATCGGTGCAAAGCGGTTTAGGGAGTTTGCATATTTATTTTATCTGTGAGTATTTATTGTCATTTTTAGGTCAAAAAAAAATTAAATACTTTCAATTAATCCACTAGAAAAATAAAAACGCAGTTGAAAACACTAAAAACTTAGATAAATCAAAATAATCTTTGCAAAACGAATAATGGTTGTGACGGTCGCCTTACTAAAATAAAAAGCCAACATTATTCACTTAGAAATGTCATTTAATATTATCAAATTGGGTTAAATTAATGTCAAAATTTTGTAAATTGTACAAACTTGATTTATTGCCAATTAATTGTTTATGTGTTTTTTATGTTTGCCATGACGTAATTTCATTTCGTTTTGGTATATAAGTTCGTGGTTGACATCAAACATTTTGTCAAATAACAAAGCGGATTGTATCCAATATGCTCTGATGTAAATAATCAGTTGAGTTTCATTAATTGCGAGTAAAATTGCGCCGTCTAAATGCACTTTTAGAAGTGGACAGTGCCTGTGTATATTATCTATGAAGGTCTACCGCACGTCTACCGCGTTTATCCAGAAGAAAATATTAACCTTCGGGCTGCATCTCTTTCGCTTGAACATGTAAGTGCGATAGGGAGAGAGATATAGATTTGCGTTCGTTCGGATTTCGGTCTAAAACGCCGGTATCTGTATACGCAAAACCAGAAAAGTCTTAAGCGCCACTGAATTTCATACATTTTATGTTTTTTTGTTTACGCAAGACTAAAAGTCCTAAGCGGCATGCAATTTCATATGTTTTACGTTATTTTGGTTACGCAAAACTAACAGTTTTAAGAGACAGAATTTCTTACGTTTTGCATTCATTTGTCCAAAAAGCACATTAAATACGAGTCACGCAACGCCAGGAGGCATAAACACCGTGAAGTCAAATATGTTTAGCGCTTTTTGTCCAAAATGTTTTTGTTTTTAGCCAAATAATTTAGAATATATTTTACTTTTACACTTGAAGCGCGAGCCATCCAATTGTCCAGGCGACCAGTAAGGCTTGACTCGGCTATGTAGGGCGTCCATGACGTGTATACAGGAACCTCATTAAACTGGATACTCTTAAAGTTTGCTCGTTAGGCAATGGAGCGAATTCAGGAGACACGGCTGTGCTGTCGAGTAATACTGGGAGTTTACGAAGTTATGAATTAATACCGTGAAGATTAAAATATTTGTATTTCAATTATTGGATATGGTATACATTTATTTAAAAGATATCACTTGAGGTTGTTCAACTATAGAGGGACAGTAAAAGCAGTATTTTAAAGTGAATAATAATACACATTAACGGATTCGTTTTCGCGGGATGACGTTTTGGTTATTGTTACCAACCCTCGTAAACTGGCTGCGGATTTTTAGTGGGGAAATGTTTTTGTTTTGCATTTGAGTTTTGTCTCGTTTTATCGAGAAAATACCAATCTAAAATAATAAAAGGGCTGCTTACAATCACCTTACAATAAGTAAAGCAGAAGGTCACGTAAGATATAGCTATATTCGATGATAGTGTTTTTGTAAAATAAAGATAATAGGAATGGTGCGAACTTGTTGACCAAAAATAAGTTATAAAAGTGATGATTTTAGCCTGAGATTAGGGTCTGAGGAACATAAAAGTGGTTCGTGTATACAGTTTGTTTTGTGTTTAAAAGAAATTTATTTGTTCAAATCAGTAAACAACGTGGAACTGACTTTAACGAAATTAAGAGTTTGTTGGTGGCAAAAGCAGGTTTCTAATGATTATATTGTCAAGTAAATGCAATGTAGTGTCGTTGTTCATAGCGGGTAAGTGTCTTAGCATCCTTACAACTTAATAAATAAAAAAAAACTATATGCTTAATATGATAAAAATGACTTTTGGGACCCATTCAACCTGCTTGTTATTCATATAGGAAGAAAACGGTTCCAAAGTATTAACATTCACACTTGTATTTATATATTACATTATTTCATGCTCTCCAGAACGTAAAGATCCTACATTTCAGTCTTAGTCTGTATGAAACCTACTCAGTTAAGAGTACTTAGGACATAGAACTTGTTACAAAATAGTTCAATTCGAAATGGCAATGCTACACACTAGGCTTAAAATAAATCTGATTAAGGGTGCAATTCGCCTGAGGTCAGGAGCTCAGAAGCTATCAAATTTTACTGATTTTGGACAATTTGGGGAACTGGGGTGGTCGTGCTTGGGACTCAAGTCATATTTTCTTATAATGCATTTTTTTTTTAACTTCTTATTTTATTATTATTTTCATTGCCAATGTAAAGAATGCGTTACAACAAATATATTTTGTTAGGTAAACTTTTTCTCTCAGATCATTATTTGTGGAGATTAGGGGTCAGTACTTCTACTGCAACTTGGACTTATAAGAAAAATGAGGCTTAAAATTTATGTCAATATGACGCCCCATTTTTATTAACGTATCTTTTAACCCATGCTAAAATAAGCTAATTTTGTTATTTACACTTTTTCTCTCAGATCAGTATAAATCGAAGTTTAGGCCTCGGAAGTTTTAAAAGGGAAATTAGGTATTTGAATGAACTTGATACAAAATAATATCCTAAATTGTATGTCTATATTACACCCCAATTTTATTATTAGATCATATAAAGCATGCAGTTATAAGTATATTATGTCGAGTAAATAATTTTCATAAACTCACTGTTTTGTAAATATTGATGGTTACTTATGAAGTTTTTGTATGGAGGCTTTTCGGAGTTAGAGAAGCTTTGGCACAACTGGTATCATTATAACAGCTATTTAATCATGTTCACCAAGTGATGTAAAAAGCACGTTTTTCCTAAAAATACTTAATTTTACGGCGACCGGTTACCGCGAACATTTTATTTATTCTCAATGTGCGCGCCGCACGACTCCAAGTCGGTCAGTACCTATAATTTTTGGTATAGGTACTTCAGCTAGTACACAGAAATGTAAGGTAGTTACTACAAGACTGTATAGAAACGGGTTTTGATGATATTTAAACATAGGTATATACAATCGTAGACGCGTATGGAAATAATTACTCTGAAATGTCGTTAAATTGTGCGAATTTCGTTGTTTCGATTTTTCGTTTTCGAGTACCATATTTTTGCGTGGATTTCATTCACATTATTACAAACTTTACAAAGCCACCTCGTACTCAGGTTTCGTTGGGCCACGTGTATGAATGGAACTATGTAGTCAGAACAGAATTATTGAAAACGAGCCGGATTTTTATTTCCCTGTTTTAGCATATACCTTCGCGGCTAATCTACTTGTTTCGGAAATATCATAGATTAAGCTATGTAACGAATAAATTACGTAGGTATTTATTGAACGACGGTTCCAACGGACAGTACAGGTTTGAATTGAAACGAAGTCATTTGGACCTAAAACAAGTTTATAGTTTTGCTAAGTTAAAATCAATACGTGATTAATTTTAGTCGCGAAGTTCTTTAAAGACACGGTTTTTTTTTTCGGGCTTTTGTTGTATTTTTTGTTCGGCGTTGTTTGCATCGTCACATTAAATGAAGTAAAAAGTACTTAATCAACATTTTACATCAATTTGCAACATGTGGAGGACATCGTAGGGTGGTATGTTAAGAAGCTGGACGGGATACACGGCTTACGCGAGTGTTATCTAAAATTGATTATAATATTTACGTTGTACGATAATTTAGATTCGGTAGTTTTGCGTTTATGTATAAAAAGGGGGAAATTGGCTGGTTGAAATTAGCTTAGTTCGGGTTTAAAATAAAAAAATTGTTTTCATATAGATGGGTTGTAATGCGCGTTCGTTAAGCTGTGAAACTCGGTTGACAGGCGTCAGATGATTTTTACCATAGAGACCATAACTTAAACAAATTATTGGATTCCTGCATTTTTGTTATAAAAATTAAAATATATTTAAAATTAATTGATAAGTCAAATTATTTCAAAATGTACTTATGGAGTTTTTTTTTCAAAAGCCAAAACTGATTGTTATCATGAATATTGTTAGGACAGTAGCGGTTATTATTGTTGCTTTATTATAATTCATAATCAGTTGAGGTAAAATAATTTTAAGTCATCATTAAATAAAAACATTATTTTACGTTGATTACATGAAGAAGCGTTGGCTGGTTGTAGGAATCGATGCGAAAGCGTAAATGAGGAGGTACGAATGGATGGTCAAGGGTTTATCAAGTTAGTGGTTATGAGGATTTTGGAAAGGATGAAAATGAGATGATAGAACGAAAAAAAAAGGTGACGTATGATATTTTGGTGGAAATGGAATTCTACGACCAGACGATGGCTTACATGTAATCAAACTAGGTTAGTCGGTTTTGCGGGGAAAAAAAAAGGGGGGGGGGGACAACTAGTCATCAAAATCTTATCAATTAGGTTAAAAATCCCACTGGATTCGACCCATTATAAAGGGTAGTTTTTGATGGCTACTGACTCTACAAGGTATGAAGATGGTCACAAAACGAAACCCACACACCTCATCTTGAATAAGATACATTCGACGTTCGACATTCTTTTTTGGGCCGTGAGCGTCTAGAAGGACGAGGCTTGTTAACAATTATTTAAAAACGTTTATTTCCCTCATAAATGTGAGCAATAATTTACTATAGTTGTTTTTGAGAAATGTTTCTTTAAACATTTTACCACCATTAGGTACTTGTACCCTGATTGTGTCAATTTTAAGTTTGTTTCCTGAAAAAAAAAAAAAACACACACCCAAACAGACTTAAAGGTCGGTTTATTTTACTCAAGTATGATACACGCGCCAAGAAAACGTGGCTGGGGATGGTTCGGTTGAGACATCAGCTCGAATTTTGTCAATGAATCCTGGAAATCACTTCGTACTTATAAAAATTAAAGGTCTCTTTGTTTTGTATGGGAAGTTTTTGCGTACTCACTAATACTGCGGACAATGTGTGGTGCCGGTTAGGGACGGCGAGGCAGATGCAAGCACGGACGGCCGGGGTGAGGTAACAAGGACGGATTTAAGTAATCTATTGGTCTCACAATCCGATATCCCTGACGAAACAAGGTTTCTGGGGAAAAAGTGGTCGGGGGACATCGTCATAATTCAGATGGGCTTATTTCAAGGCCGTGCCATTTGCAGTCACTTAGTATTGGAATACACACCACGCTGTTAAAGGGGAGTGAATCGCCGACGAATCTAGACTTCTAGAGTAAATAGTAGTTTATTTTTTTCTTGAATCCCTTAGTGATTAACAAAAACAATAAAACTCCTAGGGGCGATTGTAACTAGCTGCGTCGGCTCTACAGTTAATATAGGGTTTTCATTTCGGTTTTGAAGCTTTTCAGTTTACAGGGAAAGCGGTTTTCCCGGAAAACTCAAAGAAAACCTGAGTTTCTTTCGTTTTATTTTCCGAAGCTTTCGTGACTATTCCAATATTCCGAATTTTCCGATAAACACCTAAAATTAGGTTTTTCATTACCTAATCCATTATAATATTGCGTTTTCCTTTTCCATTCTTATACAAATTACATTGTTCGTCGTCATAACAAATGGTAAATAACTAATAAATACGTTCAAGTGCATTGACCGTTTGACGGTTCGAATGCAATTATTAATGAAATGCGACTAATAAAAGTAATTAGAGATAAATAAGCAGGATGAAAGGTTGAATTCAGACCCAGCCTAATCAAAATATAGATCAAAAGCGTATTTTATAGAGTATCGTTCTGTTAAAGAATGCAGGATACATTACAGCGCCTGCTAAAAGCGTAATTGCAAACGCATTGAAGCTCCCCACGCCCGTCACTTAGGTCAAAGGATTTTAGTTTATAAACACTTACTTCTAAGTTTTTATAACGACTGCAATTAAATATTGTCATGACTTAAGTAAACTACGTTTTTTCGATTATTTTCTTCTAAGACCTAAACACATTCTCTAACAGTCGGAATAGTTGAAAGAAAACATATCTTGGACAAACTAACAAAGTTGCGGGGGCTTATACAATACTTGTCGTTTAATAGAACGAACATAAAAAAAACCAGCGGATATAAATATCTACCATAATCATATTCTAGCTCATAAAGTTATAGAAACCAGTACTTTTTCCTTTTGGAAAGCCCAGATGCCAAATTATCTGAAATGTCAATAGAAGTTTCTAGATCATTCTACTCATTTATTCGAATTCACCAGTTCGATTGTTCCAATTTCAAATAATATATTTGCTTCATGATTGAGAAAGGGCATAAGTTAACATTAGTAGGCTTTATTATAATGGGCATACGATAGAGTAAATAAAGAAAATAAGACCTTTGTTTTGTCTAAGTATGGTGATGCGCGGGCAGCCGCGGAGTACATGATCAGGTTTAGACAAGTCCAGAAAGGCGTAAGCCTTATTGTGATAGTCATAAGGGTTGGTAAATAAACGGTTGCCTTATGACCATATATGGTCATCGGCGATTCCAAAGATTATTATAGCAAACAACGGTAGGCATGAGCCTTATTGTAATAGCTTTAAGGGTTGGTGAATAAACGGACGGCAAATAACCATATATGGGCATCGAGCGAGTTTTGAGCGTCGCGAAAGCATCCCGAAGGAGGTATAAATACCCATACTGGGCGGAGAAGGGTGATTCAGCTTTTAGCACTCGGACCGACAGTGTCTCTGGCTTGGAAGGAAGGAATTGTTGGTGAGTGGGGAATCTATCTTCGTGCGTCTCCCGGTGTGGGGTGAGGGGACTTTGTTTCCTTATCCTAGGCCCGGGGAGGGGTACCTCGGGGAGGGTATCACCATGAACGACGGTTCTTGTGGCGCCCTCCGTCTGGTACTTTCGGAGATGGAGACTTTCACTTTCGGTTAAAGTTTTCTTTTGGGGTTTTAACGTTTTTAACTTGTATTTGTTTTTAATTTTAAAGCCAGATAGCTGTAAGAGCAGACAGTTTGCTCACAAGCACATTCCCCCTAACGGTGCCAAGGGGATGTGGTTGTAGGTTCACAGTTTACCAGGTCATGGGGGGCCTGGCACCATTATAGCCTTTTTGCTGGCTGGTGATAATTCCCCTCACTTTTCAAGGCCAGTTGTTTGTCGGATCGAAGGCATCTCGTGCGTGCCATTCTGAGTAATCGGAGTTCGTGGTAGCCAAACAGCGCTTGAAACAGTGGGTCCTTATTATATATATTATTTATTTCCTTACCTATCCTCGTCCTTATAATACACCAGTAGGGCTGACGTACTTTCTACCGCCGTCGTTAGACGTAGAAGGGGGCGTTACTCACCACACTAGCTGTTAGTTTGCTATCTCGGAGTCGCTAACCGAACTTTCTGTCTTTCTAGTAGGGACACACGCGTCGTATTGGTCTTTGCGCTAAGTCTATGGTGAGTGTGACTTGTGTAAAGACAATACTAGAGTAGGGACGGGGGTAGCGGGATACGTAGGGTAGAGTCATACACATTGGGGTCATTCTTGGGGTTGGGGAAGGGCGCGGATACGCTATATTATTGGAAAAAGGGTTGGTCTATTTGTTTATGTGGTTAACGGGTTAAAATAATCATGGGTATCAAAATTACGTTAAGTAATTGGGAAAAGTGTTGGTCTATTTGTTTATGTGGTTAACGGGTTAAAAATAATCCTGGGTATCGAAAATACGTGTTTGTTATATCGCGAATATTACGTGTCGTGGTTGGGCAGTATGGCCAACTCGTGGCTACTGTTTCCATGCGTTTTATGCGTCGCGAGAGTCGTCAACACGTGACCATAGTTAAATCATGTAACGCGTCGCGAAAACCTACCGTGTCGATTCTAGTGAAGAATAGGATGTCACGTGTTTAAATATTTGCTTTGCTATTTGATTTGAATACGCGTAAACGAATAACTCTGGGTTTCGGGTGTATCGACGATGTTCCAAGTTTCAATCAGGTATTTACACATTAAAAATATATTATGTTTGAATCTAGCAATCCAAGCTATTCTGAGATTAAGGAATAGTTTGTTAGGGCCCCTTAGGCAAGCAGAGCCGTCCTTTGGGTTACTTCAGAGCGAAAGAATGCTCAACTTGGTTTATCGATCTCAACAATCACAATCGTCAACAATTGGAACTTGGCACCTCGCTTATACATCTAGAAATTCTAGAACCGCGGTCATAGCTTACGATCTTATGAAGGGACAACATGGGGGTAGTTCTCTAGCTAGTGGTCGACAAGTAAATAGATACAAGGCAAGTTGATGGATACTTAGTGCTTCTTTCCATCTAACGGACTCGCCTAGGTTGTGAAGTACTAATAGAGTCTCTCGATGGATCCTATCCTGCATAGAGTAGAGAGGTAGGGGATATAGGCAGATCTGGTAGTCAGATATAGGAAAACTCCAATCCCCATCGACCAGAGAAGTGGCATTCAGTGTGGGATACACTGTTCGAACCTAGGTCGAAAGGTGTTAGGATGTAAATGATAAATTCCATAGATTAGGGACTAGGGATAAATGAGCTTAACTCAGGACATGTCCTTCTCTGGCATCCGGAGTTCACTTAGGCGTAGGGGTACTTTACCAAAAACCATTTAATATTTTTATAATACTTATATACTTATTTATCCTATATACTTTATCATTCACTTGAGAAAACCCTTATTCTGCAAGAACCTACTTCAATATTCTAGAATTACCATTCTTCTCAGCTCCCATACAAATATACAGTATTTACTACTTATTTGCCGGCTTATATACTTATTGAATCCATTTTCCAAATCGTTTATACTAGGTAATCATCAATATTCAAATATCCGCCTCAATGCTCTAGATTTATTATTCAGCCCATATTCTATACTATTGTTTAGTACTACAGGTCTATTTACTCGCTTGACATACTTTCTGACAACATTTATTTACCAAACTATTTATTCAAGAAAATCATCATTTAGCAAATAAATATTACAATATTCTCAAATTTGCCAATCTTTTCATATCCCTTGTAAATACTACATACATACATACATTTTGTTTCCCTTTTAAAATTACTTCTTAAAACCCATATACTTGTTTATCTCGTTTACTTAATCAGTTGTTTAAGAATCATTAATTGTGAAAAATAGCTTCATACTCTAATTATGATCATAAAAAGCCTTTCTTTGCTCAAATATTTGTTTCCCTTCATAATTTTAACCAAGAAAATCATAACTTCACAAATATACTTTTATTCCCTTTGAGTTTACCAAGCTTTGTTTTAGTCAACTAAAGTCCATCTTTATTAAATATTATCCATCTGTAATTGCTTCTAAAAACTAAATCCTAATGTTCACGTAATCATTAATTAGAAGGTGCAAAACTAGTCCGTATCTCGCATAAAAGAATCGCGGGTTTCTACTTCACAACGTAGTGTCCTACCCTTTAACTAGACGAACACGCCATGGCCAAACAGTAGTGGGAAATTGTGGGGAAACCTTCGAGAAAATTTATTGGGGGAAAATCAGTTCAGGTTTATAGAGGGGGGCGCTATAGAAAAGGGGGGGGA
Organism: Lathronympha strigana; assembly: GCA_949128165.1. Lineage (NCBI taxonomy): Eukaryota > Metazoa > Arthropoda > Insecta > Lepidoptera > Tortricidae > Lathronympha > Lathronympha strigana. The sequence goes on along the minus strand of OX421926.1, from coordinate 4,571,049 downwards.
GTTACAATGTGGGTCGCGTTTTATAAAACAAATGATAAGTTCGGTATTTGATTCTCTGTTTAAAATTAAGGATTATTCGGAAGAGGAGCAAATAGTAAAATAGAAATTTAAAGCTGTATTAAAAGCCTGAGCGTATATTTCAATCTGTAATTATTATAATTATAAGATATCATATAAAATTATTTTTAGTACGCAATGTAGATAATGTAAACATGCAGATATGAGTACTGTTTTATATATGAATAACAATACTGCACTAATTTATTGCCTTAGGAGAAAAATAATACAATTGCACTCATGCTGTATTTTGCTATAGCTATAAGTACAGATCGATTCACAGAAGCTGGCGCGGAAAAATATGAAACTGATATTAATTTTATAGATATCCCGCGTCAGCTTAGTATAGTATAGCCTAAGTATGGGATATGACTTTTCATCCAACCACCGAAACCCAAAAACTCAAATGAATTAGTTTATACAATTAAAACATTGTAATTGTCACAAGGGTCGTTAGGCTGGAATGTTAACGGGGCAAGTTACGCCATTTGCGAGAGTTATGGCCACGACTGCTTTATTGTGCTGTAAATAAAGGTAACGCATTACCCTTTTGTGGTGGAGAAAAATGGTTTGAGATGCATTGGAGTTGGTGCAGCAGTTTGTTCGGGCACAAAAAGGTGCAATACTATTTTTTGGAGAAAACCCCGATTATACGAAGTGAATTTAAGCCACTATAATTTTTAGTAAACTTTGCAAGCTATTACAATTTTTCCAACTCCTTTTCAATCTTACTATTCAACTGTTTTATAGTGGTTTAATTATATCAAATAAATTACCCACAAAAATACCTTCAGTTTTTTATTGTTAAAATATTATACTATGTTTGTTCATAACGCTTTGTGAACCACACATAGTGAAATAGATATTTAGAACAAAACTCAAAAGATAAATAAATTGAATCAATGATCCATTTACTTTTCTTACCGAGGCAAATCTATCGCCTCTTAACATGCTTAAATAACACAAACATACAAACAGATACATAAGACAACGTTATACCTACGTGTGAAAGGAATACTAGTTAACCTCATTTACGAGAATTATGTCTCTTTACGCATTTTTATGTGGAGTGGCGGAGCGTTGGCAAAAATGTCAAGATTTTATAGGAAATAAAGGGAGTAAATATTTGTAAGGTCCGCATTTACCTTTCATTAAAACAAATAGAGCATTTAGACGACGGAAGCTCATGTTACTTTTATGCTATAAATATATTTTTCTATCCTCCGGCCGGCAAGCAGCCAATTGCAGGCCGCTACCTTGGACAGTAAATAAAAAAGCCTCAGATCACATGTTTGTCGACCTCAGCTTTGCTTCGGATGACAAAATTACACGAGATCAGAGACATTTCTTACTTAACTATAAATAGAGCTTCAAGGATTTTATATTCTTCCAAAATGTCAGGTAAAAAACTAAAAAAATTAAAATACATAGTCAATTTCATTTTCTGTGATAGTAACACATTTTTTTAGAAAATATATTCAAACCTAATGTGATAAATGAAAAACATCTAATGCAATATATTTACCAATAAGTATTTATAACTTTTTCCATAATGAAAAAAAGACAAAAATTGCACTTACACAATTCTACCACCCATAAACGGTAGCAACAGACACATTCCGAAACCGCCATTTTTTAAGAAAACCCGCCCGTTTTTCAGCCTCGTTACGTTGGCAGCGTTTTGTTTAATTAAAAATAAGAATAAAAAAGTTAGCGGCTATTTTATAGAGTGATAAACGGGCTCGAACAATCCCACTATACAGACGAATAACAACTTTAAAATTACTAGTATAGAGTTTATTTTCTCTTGCCGTGGAAAGTAATTCGGTGTACAATTTTTCAAACGGTCGCCAAGATTTGTGTTTGGAAAATTTCCGTTTCTATTCTGAAAGTGATAAAATTCAGTTTTCATTAAAACGGTGTGTTTGAAATAAATTCAGGTTTGTTTCGATTTTCGTGAAAGAAATTATGCTCATTATTTTCCAGAGAATTATTTGATTTTTTTAATGTACTTTTGCGAAATTCATATTACTTCTACTACTCATCCAATATCTAAAAGTAAAATGTACTGTTTATTAAAACCAAGAATAATTTTACCTATATTTTCTAGGTTACACTGTTAGGTACCTACAGTAAAATGCAACGAAGTTATTTTTGACATAAAATATGACACTATAAAATGGAATGTACGGTTTAATAAATAAAACATATTGGACCCTGACTAAATAATAAAAATGAGTTCTTTGGTAGGTACGTACTGAAAAATCGAGAAAAAACAATGGAACTCTGACCCGCCATTGCAATTTGAACAGTATTTTAACAGTCTAGAGTAGAATTTCAATTGCATTTTCAGCTTTAAAAAATCTAAATTCAAAGTACAGGAAGCCTCAGAAGTGTTTATAGCTTTTCCTTCGCTGATAGCTTGAATTTATTGTCGGTACAGTCACACGCGAAAATGTTAGATCCTTTTACCGATTACTAAGTGATTTAATATGGTGTTAGCAGCATTAAATAGATTAAGCTAAAGATTTACATGTGGCCTAGAATCTAGATAGACGTAATTAGTGTATTGTTTAAAAATAATGGTTTGGTCTGGATTTTGAGATAGGTTTACTGTTTTAGTGTCCTTTTGTTTTTAAATACAGTGTAACTTCCAGTGGCGAAACGAGCCGCTTTAGACTCCTTTTTCTTTGAGTTTTTAAAAATATGCTACACTGGGTCACGCAAGGGAAGCCGACAGGAATCGAGTTCTATGAACACTGCGCCACTGGTACCTACAGTATTTAAATACAGAATAATTTATTCAATTAAACATTGACTCTATAAGAGAGTCTAACATGTAACACATTTTAAGCTATTAGAGGTTTTTTTAAACATATGGAGCTCGACTAAGAAACTACTTTTGTAAATTCAACCCTTAAGGGTTGGAACTGGCGTTGAAAGTTTTTGACTTTTTAAAGACTTGTATGCGGACAAAATCGCAGGAAGAGGAAGCGAGTGAAATATACCTAAAGTGGAATTTAGGGTTTTTTTAACTGACTGTAATTTTTTTTTAAGTCGTGTCGTGTTTTAGAAGAAATCATCAATTTTAATGACGGCATAACGTATACATACACGTGATCTCAAGATATATGTGTACATGAATAACACATACTTTGCTATAATTACCACTCAAATTTCCATCATAAATAAATTAACACGCAATGAAATACTCGCGTTACATTATCAAAATACCAATTAAACTTTGAAATACCGACATCCAGGTATTCCTTTATAAAACTAGTTCTTTCGTGAGAAATGGCCTTATTAATAAAAGAAATATTAAACCATTAGGCACAGTGGCAAAGCTCCATAAGTGTGAATTTGAAGGAATCCGGGAAATCCAATTTCCGAGTAGAATAAATCAAATGATTTGCATAAAGTTAATGCGGTCTAAACACGAGCCGTCATAATCGTTAAGCTTACTCCACATTCTTGCAAAAAATACTTTAAAAACTCAAATCTAGTTAGTATAAACTATATAGTCATTCGTCGACCGTAGGTTCAAATAGGGTAAGGGACATGTAAATCCCTTTCCGTTATTCTATTTGAACCTACGGTCTACAATGTTATTCTTGGTTGTAATAAACCAGCGTTTTTACCTTGACAATGGTGTAAATAAGTTAAACGTACTTTTTAGCACTTTATACTGATGTATATGAAGTATCAGTATCAGTACATCTTTATACAATTATATAACGCAATAAAAATATGTTTAATTGCATTTATAAAGTTTTATAATAATAATATAATACTTACCGTATGTATTTTAATCTGCAACGTATGCATATATCAGGTATAGCCTGAAAAAAAAATGTTAAATGTTTTTACTCAGAAAAGCGATTTCCTAGTGTTCCAAGGAATTCTCCCCATTGTTTTTATTTAATTAATCATTTAACAAAATGGATTCACAAAACATTTCTCGCTTTAAAACATGGCAAACAGTAATAATGTATGCATAACATTACAAAAATGGCTACTAGGTCAACACTCACCACGCTACGGACCCCTATTCCTTAATTGCCGTGGGTGGGGTTCCATCCAATAGTGGTGTGAAAAATGCGGTGTTGTGTACAATTACGTTATGCCATGTAATATTTATTAGGTTTTGGTGAGGGTGCCGTATGGTGGTGGAATTATAGAGATTGGTTGGAATGAAATAATTTAATTTATACGTTATTGATTAAATAATAGCTCTTATTGTGTTTATAATAATTTGGTTGTGACTAGAATACAGTATTTTTTTAAGTATAAGTGATAAGCAGGAGTGTTGTTTCTGAAACAAAAAAAAGTTTTATGACTTTGATATCGTTTTATGAAAATGGAAGCATTTTCTAACATTGTCATATAAATTTCAGGGATTTAAAAAAAAATAGGTATTCTAATAAAGTTTTAAGTAAAAAATGTCGATATCTCACCCCTTTGCCCTTTTTACATTGTTTATATACAAAAACCCGTTGTTAGATAATTATAAGCTACCCACATATTGTTCACAATTAGTTAAAAAGAGGGTTCATTAGTTACTTAATAGTTAATTAAGTCAGTTATGGTAATAAAGGTAATTATTATTTTGGTGAAAGGGTTACTGCTGTATTATCTAGTAAGGTTAAAGTAATTATCTCTAATTTGTCCTTTGTAATTACTGTACTTTGTGCGTTTTTTTATTCTCTTTGTAAATCTAGGTACTTATTCAATGAAAGGCGTAGGTATTAGTTTTTTTTTAGAATTGAATTTGTTTGGGTTGCCGTTACCGCTTTTCAATATTTGGGCTTCGGAAAGTAACATAAGAAAAGTAACGTTAAAACAAAAAAAGACTAGATAAGAGAGTAAAGAGTTTTTTAGTTGCCCGTCCGTCACAGAAGTCTGATTTAAAATGGTTTTTTTCTGGCTTTACATCCTTTCACAAAATATACAAAAATATAAATAATTTTATACAAATACTCGAAAAATTCTAGATTATACTTTAAATGTTCTTGTTTTTAATAAAAGGTTCCACTACGTCGTGGTAAAGTATATTTTTAAATGTTTTTAATGGCGCCTTACTCAAAACTATAATAAATGAGTATCTTAGAAGTCTTAGAACATTATCGGACTTTAAACCCATTGAAACAAATAATCTGTATAAAATGTTATAATTAACAGTTGTTCTCCTTTGGCAACAGGTCCCAGAAGCCGACGGATGAAGAAGCGGGCGACTCCAGAAGAGAAGAGACCGAGGACCGCATTTAGTGCTGCGCAGCTTGCTAGACTAAAGGTAATTAATTACAGCCTTGTTTATGTCACATTGGTATAGAGTGCCATAAAATTCTTTTTTTTTAATAAATATTATAGGAAAATCTTACACATATCGATCTAGTACAGTAAGCTCAATAAGGCTTGTGTTTTGGGTACTAGACGGTGATATATGTATATAAAGATAGATAAATATAAATACTTAAATACATAGAAAACATCTGTAACTCAGGAACAAATATTTGTGATAAACACACAAATAAATGCCCTGACCAGGATTCGAACCCGGGACCTCCTGCTTCGTAGGCAGGGTCACTACCGACTAGGCTAGGTTAGGTTAGGTTAGCCAATTTCTAATTTTGCGAAATGAAATTATGGCAATATGAATTTGCTAAACGTTGATATGCCAACAAAACTTTTTGCGAATTTTTTTTTGGGAAATGAATTTATGAGTAACACATTTCGCTTAAATTGCAGTGAACCGTCCAGATCACTGTCAACTTTATAGTGCTGCTTAGTAGCTCACGTTCCTTAAACTTTATTATTCTTCAAAACTAACAGTATTCTTTGTCCACAGCACGAATTCGCGGAGAACCGCTACCTGACCGAACGACGGCGGCAAGCTCTGGCCGGAGAACTGGGGCTGGCCGAAGCCCAGATCAAGATCTGGTTCCAGAACAAACGAGCCAAGATCAAGAAGGCTTGTGGACAGAGGAACCCCCTGGCTATGCAACTGATGGCACAGGGGTTATACAACCACAGTACCGCGACTGAGAGCGATGAGGAGGAGGAGATTAGTGTGACGTAGGGACATGGGGTTCTGTTATTGGTTTTTTTTATGTGTATGCAGCTTTTTGGTTAGATTGTAAAGTAGCTGATAGAAGATTTTGTTTTTGAAAAAGGAAATGCATAATGGCTCTTGCAGTCCGATTGAATATGTATTCTACTGACGTTAGCTATTGTACTTAAAATTGTGAATTGTAGTTTTGGATTGACGCCATTTTGAGTCATTTTGGAAATAAACTGCTGAAAATTATATAAGTAGAACAGACAAACATGTAAAAAAAACTGAATTGATAAATTAAACTACTGAACATTTTTGTTGGTAGACTATCTTATTTTATATTTATATTTGTTTTTAAAAAGGTGGGAAATCCAGCTTTTTTTATTAAAACATCTTTTATTGATAGTTCAAATTTGTGAGGCTTGTTACTAAATCGTTATAAAGTAAGCTTACAAAAAAAATACAGTAACATGTATTATAATAAAATTACGATAACACTCACGTATTTTTAATCACTATGTGCAAGTTGCAACATGTTTCGGACATCCTATGTTGCCATTATCAAGCGCCGAGTACCGTGCGCGACGACGCAAGCGGGCGTACTAAAGCGTTTTGCTTCGCTGCACGCAGCGCTCTAGTTGACAAAACCGGTTCATGATGATCCCGATCCTGCGTGCGTAGCCAAGATGCCAATCGCTCACGCTTAATAACGTATCGTAGCAACCTCTCTCTATCACTCTTCCTTATTAGTGTGACAATGACAGTTGCGTTTCGTTAGCGACTGAGCGTGAGCGGTTGACATCTTTGCTACGCACCCTGGGATTGCTTGACTGCAGATTTGGTTTAATTAATATGAAAGGCGGCACGCTCACCGAACTCACAGTGAGTTATGTTTAAATTCGATAACTTATATAAAAATAGCTAAAAAAAGTTAAAACATTTGTTTTAAAATTACTTAGAATCACATAGAAGATAATTAGTGCTATTAAAAATGTTCCTGTATTTTACAATTAGAATAGGAAAATTATTTATTTCTCTTCATAATTATAGCATTGTGAATATTAGGGTTTGTAATAATAAATTATTGTAGTAATAATACGCCATTACACTGATAATTAATGAGGTTAAATTAAATACTATGGAATTATCATTCGGGGATTTTTTTCTTGCTTTATGCCGATATTAATTAATATTAACTTATAACTTTTGTCTGACTAATTAAGAATATCTAATGGAAGAAAACCCCAGAATATATTTTTATCCGTCGGATATATTACTTATAAGATAGAATAAATCTACGTTTTTTAAGTCACCAGGGGGAATATATTTCTTGCCACACGATTTTTTTTCAATTTAGCACTGTTTTATAAAGCACAAAATTTTGACAAAAGATGCGATATCTAACCAAATAGTTGTAATCATAAAATATTAGATTAAATTATAGAATATTAGTCAATCAACGTAAAGTCGCAGTGAAAAAGTAATATTTAGAGGAATTCAAAAATAATTACTAGCGTAGTTTTAAGACATATATATGTACAGTATTTCTAAGTTTAAGTTGCGCTAAATCTTTTTTTTTTAATTTATGTGTGAAAGTGTACTCTGCCTTAACAGAATCTTGCCTAGAAAATGCAATCGGTTATTTTTTTATGGAAAAAACTCGGTTATATAACGAAACCGCGGTCTTTTTTATTTATACAGAATCGATTACCCGTTGCATTCTCTAATCTGGCGGTTTTTCATGTTTTTTTCTAATAAAAAATTTAATATTACTTTTGACGTTGACTGTACTTATTTTAAATGAACTTAGTCACTTTTCTTCCATTTTCGTTTGTAAATATTAACTTTAAATTATCTATTGGATGTTCGGTCTTGACTGTTTTAGTATTAGTTGTATATAGTAATAAATTATATCTATGGTTTTCAAATTAAACTTTGTTTTTTTTTCTTATTGCGTTTTCCCGGCTTATGGCGCTAGTTTTACGAAAGCAACTGCCATCTGACCTTCCAACGCAGAGGGTAAACTAATCCTTATTGGGTTAGTTCGGTTCCCTCACTATATTTTCTTTCACCAAAAAGCGATTGGTAATATTAAATGATCTGTCGTACATAAGTTCTTCTCTCTCTCTTCAAGTCGTATTCCTCAATTCTGAGGGTCGTGAATCCCCTGCTTTGAAAGCAACTTCTCTCTTATCATAGAACGCCACCTGTGCCTGTCTTTGGCCTCATGGAGTGCATTGTGAAGCTTGGTGTTTAGCGATGTGCGGACTTGGTCTGACCATCGGATAGGACTGCGACCTCTTGAACGTGTTCCTTCGATCTTGCCCGTGATCATCAGTTGCTTGAGGTTGGCACCGTCTTTTCTGGCAATATGACTAAAGAACTCCATAATCCTACGAAGGCAGATCGTGGAAAGTCGAGGACATAAGTTCTTAAGCCGGGGTTTAATTTAAACTATGACTATGACTAATTTAAACCGCTGGGGTTTACATCAGGGTGCGTAGCCAAGATGCCAATCGCTCACGCTCAGTGAACGCTAACGCTAACGAAACGCAACTGTCATTGTCACACTAATAAGTAAGAGTGATAGAGAGAGATAGCTACGATACGTTATTAAGCGTGAGCGATTGGCATCTTGGCTACGCACGCTGGGCCACCAACGCTCTACGAATTAAGTTTTTACTAAATATGTTATTAATATTCAGAATAATTATCAATTTAAAACTAAAAAGCTTTGAAATTTTTTGGTTCTCTAATATACTAGCGACCCGCCCCGGCTTCGCACGGGTCATTATTATACATATAAACCTTCCTTTTCAATCATTCTATCTATTAAAAAAACGGTATCAAAATCCGTTGCGTAGTTTTAAAGATTTTAGCATACATAGGGATATAAGGACAGAGAAAGCGACTTTGTTTTATACTATGTAGTGAAGTCACGGGTTCAAAGTTTCAAACCCCCGCTGATAAAATTAGGTGTTCTTAATATGTATTTACTTAATTGTATTAAAGATGACTCACACTAGGGACGGGACGGGATGGGACGATCTGTCAATTTCTGTATAAAGAATCACGTGATAGCTTCCGAGCTATCACGTGATTCTTTATACCCTCGGATGTCACAACTGACGGATCGTCCCGTCCCGTCCCGTTCTATTGTGAGTTCATCCCTTACTGTCAAACATCATTTCGATAATTAGGCCGTTTTTCTTTTTAGCGACAACGATCTATCCCCGCGCACTCAGAAAATGTCAGAACTCAGAATTAGAATTTAATTATTACGTACGTTATTTTATAGGAGGTTAATACCTGCCCGAAATTATTGTATGTACACACACGTTCAAAAGTGCATGGGCAATTTATGAATGATTTCATTCATAAACTGTCCATGCAATTCTGAACGCGATAGTACTTGTTACTTATTAACTTACCTACATTATTTAGCTCAAAACTGAAGGCCCCTCTGTGGTTATACTGGATTCTAGAAGAAATTTTATCTTTAAAAATTAGATTGAATGTAGTTGCGTTAATTTTACTTAGAAAAAAATATATTTGGAGAATAAAACGCTCTAGGGCGGAACAGAATAATTTTCCCCTCGACGGAAAATTACTAAATTATTCCTAAGATAGTAAAAGAAGCCATTAAAATCTATCAATATAAGAACTTTAACCGAGGAGATAGTTTTCAGCTGTCGAAGGTCTGGTATCCAGTCATACGAAAGTTCACAAATCGAAAAGAGTCTGTTCCGGCAAGAAATGCACGGTTTGATACTGTGGTGAGTCGGGAACGTGATCGAGTTTCAAGTGAGAAAGCGGACGGTAGTAGTGCTACACACAAAACAAGCAAACTCCTAAGAGGGTACATCGTTATACATAGTGTGTGGGTAGACCACAACTAAAAACTCGCAGCACGACAGTTACTCTGTGATCATGGCATGGCGCTTGCAACAGTGCCGAAATATCGGGTGCTCACAAAAACAAATATACATGTATATATGTGTTAAATAGTAATTATAATGTAAATGATCATGATAGCTTAAAATCGTAAATAAATACCTAATATCTTATGAAGTTAATTATTTTTAACTTTGTGCAAAATGCCATTCCCACCATTACCACTTTTTTGCTAAACTTAGATCAAAGACTGCCCACACCGGAGTCCCTGGTTCGATTCTGCGAACACTTAAATCATGGCTGACTTAACGCCTGATTTAGTGCTTTGTATGATTTATTCCAGTGAACATGAGAGGTATTTAGTATTGGTTTTGTTTTCGGTTTAAGAGCGGCTTTGAAAGCACTATGCTGATTATCATTAGTGACTATTTATTAACATAGAGGTAATTAATGAGAGCGATGGTGGTCCAGCGGTTAGAGCGTGTGTCTTTCAATCCGAAGGTCGCTGGTTCAAATCCCGGCTCGTACCAATGAGTTTTCGGAACTTATGTACGAAATATCATTTGATATTTACCAATCGCTTTTCGTTGAAGGAATATCGTGAGGAAACCGGATTAATCCGGCCTGGTTTACCCTCTGGGTTGAAAGGTTAGATGGCAGTCGCTTTCGTAAAATTAGTGCCTACGCTAAATCTTGGGATTAGTTGTCAAAATCAGACCTAAATCCTTTATCATAAATCGAATTGGAGAAAAGGTACCGCTAGAGAAGAACAATCGGACAGCTGTGTCACAGCGTAAGGATGTATTCCATACAGTGGGATAACTCCGCGGATTTCTGGGTCATCGATGGGGGGCACGCGGGGAAGGAGGCGGGGAGGAGGCGCCGCCGAATTTCTATGGAAATTCGGCGGTCTATTTTAAGGGGTGTAAAATGGAAATTAGTTTGCCAATCAGAATGTAATATCTTTCGCATAGTTTTTGACAACCCTGAGCCTCAGCACGACCACCGAGCCGAGCCGCTAGCCGTGTATGAAGTTACCTCACTGTATGGAATACACCCACAACTGATGGTAAGCACAACTGATGGTAAGCACACTGGTCACCACTTAGACCATTAACCAACCGGACCGGCAATTGACAGATGTTCCCCTCTGCCGAAAGCATATGACCAACGATCATGTTTATTCTATGGACTGACGTTTGTCTGAGATAGCTAAGCCGTTACGTAATAGCTATAGCCTCCTGGATCCCTCGGTGGGAGGATATAGGATTTCAAAAAAAATCCTGTGAAATGTCAAAGCAGCCTAAAAAGTTTATACACAGAACGTTTCCGAACGAAACTGTCAAGCTAATAAAATAAACACAAAGTCTAAAATGGCCAATCAGCGATCAGGGTGGCTTATACAGAAGTCTTATTCGATTAAAAAAAATATCAGTGTTCCCAGAACCAATAGCTCCAGGATCCAGGAGGATAGATTTAAGGTGCCTGCAAGAATCAGAAGACTTTTTTGTACTTATACAACATAACAGACAATACCAGCTAGTCTATGATGGTCGGGTTTTTATCGTTTACCGACGTTGCTGTCACGTTCTAACAAGTATGTATGTGCGAAAGTGACGCATAGCGTGATAAGCGATAAAATGGCAACCATGCTAACCCTACAGTTACCGATTGGTTAAATGGTCTTTAAGTGTCAGCAAGACTTATGAAAGAATATTGTCCAAAGCTAAAACGCAGAGGATTCGCGCACATTAAGTAAAAAAATACTTAGGGCGTTTTTTTTTGGTAAATTAGGCATTTTTACATTTTTTACGTACGGTAATAGGAGAGAAAAAGTGTCCCAAGTTTTGTTTTCCATTTCGCCACCATTTTCACTGATTTAGTTGGTATGGCGGTAGCGCAATGGAAAGTTTGGAAAATGTACCTACGTATGTACCTATTTAAATTTTAGGACACGTTTTCTCCTACTAGAATTGAAAGGGCCCTCGATTCAGAGTGGGAAAAGATAAAAATTATCAATTAAGCAAAAATTATTTTTCTAGAACAAAAAATTTAAAGATCCATTAAGGGATGACTACTATTACACTAGTACGGGACGGGACGATCTGTTAGTTTCTATTGAAAACGTCAAGCGACATCGGAGGGCTCCGAGATATCATTTCTGATCGCCCCATCCGTGCGTCCGCCCGTCCCGTCTCGTCCCGTCCTAGTGTTAGTCATCTTTAACATACATACTTGAACTTTAGATAATATATCTTCAAACAGTTATTTACGATCGCCCCATCCGTGCGTCCGCCCGTCCCGTCTCGTCCCGTCCTAGTGTTAGTCATCTTTAACATACATACTTGAACTTTAGATAATATATCTTCAAACAGTTATTTACGAATAGACACTTCTAAAACAACAAAATTACCTTCAAAACTATTAGACTAATTTTAACCCCAAACAGCCGGCATTACACGGTTAAATATTATGAAATATGGCCACGGCTACTAATTGGTAGCCAATTAAAGACGTCTGCGGGTGACGCATGGGTTACACGTATTTCGGTCTGTCGCGCATCATTGGTTGCCTGAATAATTATGAGTAGATTTAATGGCGTATATTGTCAAGTTTAGAAATTAAGGAAATGTGGGAAAACTAGAATTTGTGACTTTGGGATACCCGCCCATCGCTCTAACAACTGAGCTAATGAGACTTACCCGCTTCCTGCGAAGTTTTCCACTAATACGAGGGGCGTTTAATAAGTAATGATAATGATAAGGACGCAAATAAATTTTAACATATTTTACTTTATTTTTTAATATAGTCCTACCTTTACCATATAGTATACCTTTCAAGAGTATACACTTATTATATCTTTTTTCTAAACTTAAAATTACCTTTTAAAAAAAATATTTTTCTTGACCCCTTAAAAAATCCTGTACCGCGGCGATCACGGCGTCATCATCATCAAATTTCTGACCTCTGAGCGCCTACCACGAACCGCGAACGAAAGTATACCTCCCTTTCGCACTTGTGATTTCTCACTCAAGTGCGACAGAGAGGTGAAACTTCGTTCGTGGTTCGTGGTAGGCCTTCTGAGGTGCTCTTTTAACTGCGGAAATAAATAAAAATCGCTAGGAGCGAGGTCTGGTGAATATGGCGGATGCTCCATCAATTCAAAGCCAGCATCTTTGATGGCAGCCATCGCTACTCTTGACTTATGGGCGGGTGCGTTGTCCTGGTGAAACAAAACGCAGTAAGCATTCTGGGTACCCAGCGTGCTGATACCTTTTTCATGCCCAAATAGTCGTGTATTATATTGTGAATACTACCTACAGAAATCTTTACTTCTTCAGCTATAGAACGAACAGTAACACGACGATCCGTTAAAATTATTTTCTCAATTTTTTTTATAATTTATCCGGTCTCTGCAGTGTTCGGCCGCCCTGAGCGTGGGTCGTCATTGGTGTTCGATCTTCCTCTTTTTAACTCGGCACACCACCGTGCAACCGTAGAATAAGAAGGAGCGTGAATCCCTAATGTTTCTTGCAAATCTAAATTAACTTGCTCAGTAGTAAAATTTTTCAAGCAAAGGTATTTAATCACCGCACGAACTTCAATTTTCTCCATTTTTACCATTTGGTCCCGACACAACGAAATGAATGTGTTCTATTTAAAAAAACAAACGACTGTCAAGTTATTTTTTATTTGTTTTTCATAACAATTAAATGGGCTATGCCTGCCAGTACTTTTTAATTTCTGTGCTAAAGAGTTTAATATGTCATTCTTATTACTTATTGAACACCCCTCGTATCTGTGTATGAAGTGAGTTTTGCCACTTTTCTAGTTTAATGCTTCCTAAAACTACCAATTTCCATTTAACTCAGATTTTTCTCTTAAGAGTCATCCTTTAAAGCGTAATGGATCTGTCAGTTTCTATACGTGATTATTATGAAACAAGTTGAATTCTATTACTGATGTGAGATATTCTTATTAAAATTGAGTATTATGTAAATAAAAATATTCACAACTGCTCGGCGATGATGGCGGATCAACACTGTCTTTTGTTTTGTTAGGGGGAATGCGTTACGCATACCACGCGGGTGCATTTATGTACCAATTATTGACTCACAAAAGTCTAAATCGAATTCAACTTGATGTCCATATAAAGAAAATAAGTAAATAAAAATACCTATCAAATGAGACCACTCTCAGCTTTGTTGGGTTTGGGGCAAATTTGCACATGGTCCTTTTTACTTCGAGATGTACGAATACAATAACTTAAAGTTCGTACGGAACCCTCAGTGCGCGAGTCCAAATCGTACTTGGCCGGTTTATTTGTAGGTTATTTTGTACGGTGACCTCACTAATTTGAAATACAAGCGACGTCTAAAGATAACTAACCCCTGTAGTACCTTTTAAATTCAGTTTCAGCTTCACTTACCGCACGTTTAGTTTAACGTGTTAAGAGATATATTAAGTACGCGATAACGGCCCACAGACAGACGGACAGACGATAATTAATGCTTAAGGACAGAAGCTGTCCGCGGGTGCGGTAAAATATGAATTATAAATGTTAGTTCAACTACACTTAATTTTATAATGTAAACTATGCATTTTTTATGCTTTTAATGTAAATTATAAAAAGTGTATCATTAAATTAATATAATTATACACTTTTTATAATTTTGTCTTCTATTACCGCGATTGTTATTCATTGAAATTTTGAAATTAAACACTTTAGAACGGATTAATCGATATCAAATATATATCTCATGATATAGCCCCTGGCGGTAATCTAAGTATGCTTGCATATAATATCAGCATTTACGAGCAGGTGTGATGAAAAGTTTTATATTACTTTTACTGACTTAGGTATAAGTGTTTGGCTAAAAGTGTCCACTTTTTCCGTTTAGGTGATTAAAGCAAATTGAAAAATAAGTAAATCCAAAGTATGTCACAGACCAAAAGTTGGGAAGTTAATGTGTATCAACGATGATACCATGGATTATAGAGAAATTAAAAGATTAAAGGATGACTCACAGTAGTCCGTTCCGTTCCGATCCGATACGCGACGATCTGTCAGTTTCTATACAAAAAAGTCACGTGACGTCCGAGGGCTCCGAGTTATCACGTGATACTTTCTATAGAAACTGACAGCTCGTCCCGTATCGGATCGGAACGGAACGGACTACTGTGAGTCATCCTTAAATACTCCCGACTGAAAACGGTAAGGTCATAGAGTCCAAGGGTCTGACCAGGACCACAGAATAAGTAATAGCCATGACGACTTAACGCGATTCAGTTTAAGTTCAGTTTAGGCTCAGTTGTATGGAAGCGACTCAGTTGAGGACCTAAACTGAATCGCGTCAAGACGTCATGGTAAGGCCCCGAGGATCAGGCAGTTACATACTCGTACATCAACCCTCCTACCACTGTTAATTTTAGCAGACTATGATAAATGTATGCTGATGACAGATTTACTTACTCCATGTATAATATATTCAGTATGGATAGAGTGCTCAGAATTTATAAATATTTATGCTTGTAAATATTTTCTATTACTTATTTATAAGTTACCGGCTGACCATGGTCAACTGCATAATTATGCAGGCATAGCTAAATCAACGTAGTCGTAGGCAGATGTAAAAAAACGCATTGTTGATAAAGTGTGAAAACGAGTGCTGTAAAGGGCTCGAAACGTAGGGTCATCAAATTTGTTTTGTAGTGTTTCATTTCAATGAATAATAATCACTTGAATGGCATTACTGCATTATCGGCTAGCGAAACCGGTACATTTTAATAAAAAAACAGGCCAAGTGTGTGTCGGACCACGCATAAATGAGGGTTCCGTACCGTCATACTATGAAAAAATGTGCATCCAAAAGGCACTTACCTTGTGCATTAAATAGTTTTTTGACAAAAACTAAAAAACCGCTTGACCAAATTTGTTCAAAATTATTTTCATTTTAATTCGTCTTATATCATCTTTCTGAATTTTTTCACATTTTTTTGGATCTCCCGTTCAAAAGTTTAGAGGCAGGGGAACACACTTTATCAGAATTAGAGAGCGATTATTTCTGAAAATAATGAATTAATTTTTGCTTATTAAACCTTAATCCTCCTTGAGATATTGATATTTTATTAAGTCAAAATATTTTTTTTTTTTACATTTAGTTAAGTACATGTAAGAAAACGCCATTATCACTATGATTGTTTTTAAAAATTCAAGAGTTTCCACGCGATCCCTTCATCAGATCAGAACCAAATGAAATCACTTTTAAAGCAAAAATCTTTAAAATAATTAACGGAATAATTGTCTAAGTAGGTACTTTTTTTTAAAACACGAATCAAATCATTTATGAAGTATCTATTAATAAAATATGTTTTGATTCATGTTTTTAAGTAGTCACATTACAAAAAATATCCCTTGAGGGCCTTGGTCAGTTTTTCTGTAGTATAGGTAGGTATATGATATCTATTTCAATTTATAATTGTGTAGATACTTTAAAAACAACCTCCTTTTTAGGGTTCCGTACCCAAAGGGTAAAAAGGGTACTACTAAGACTCGGCTGGCCGTCCGTCCATCTATCCGTCCGTATGTATGTCTGTCATCAGGCTGTATGCTCATGAACCATTATAGTTAGACTACGAATTGAATTTTTCACAGATGATGTATTTCTGTTGCCGCTGTAAAATAAATATTTATAGAGCTCCCGTACAACAAACTTGATTTTTTGTCGTTTTTATAGATAATGGTACGGAACCCTTCGTGCGCGAGTCGAACTCACAATTGGCCGATTTTTTTGAAAACGGTTAATAATCATTTCGATGCATTCCACAAAAAGCAGGTTGCTCTAGTCAATCAAAAGCATAATCATAAGCATTCAAAAGTCATGACCGACATATCTACCATTAAACAACTTCTCCACACACGTTCATTGTTCTAATTACAATAAACACTAGAACAATGTTCAATTATTGTTCTGAACAATATTTAACCTAAGTCCTTTCAAAACTTACTTAACTTTACCGTTTGTCAACTCCAAACTTCATACACTTAGTATGAACAATTTTAAATATCAGCCGTATTCTCTAAATTGTACTCGTGATATGAAGTTTACCAACTTCAATTTCCCGTTGCGCAACTAAAATCCTCAAGCATTTGTTAGTTACTCATCTGCATTTATAATTTTGTTTCCGTTGTACGAAAAAGTCAATATTGTACAGAGATTTTAACCCGATCATGCTCGTTACTGTCATTCCAACCGCATCACCCCCTTCGACGGAAATTGAACTTTATTGCAATGATATAAAGAGTTAGTGAGATGCAAATGCTTCTCACACATCGGATGCTTTCGGTAAACATCGTGAGTATTCGGCAAACATCGGGTTGTAAGATGGTGATAATTTGGAAACTGTAGCGAGTATGTTTGACTCGTTATTTCCTTCCGTTTGGTTTTACTTTTTTAATTTACTTGAAGCTCGTATGGCGCCGTTAACGGCGGTACCGGACTTATAACTTATAACCTAACATACTTAGTACCTATTAAGTACTTTAAACGAGCATTACATACCTTTGAAGGAAAGTGAGAGCATACATGGGCCATTTTTTTCAAAGTTGTTCCCCACTTTTTTTTAAGTACGGATTTGGAAAAATTTTAATTTCTTTCCGCTTTTTCGATCGTTTTTAGAGAAAATATTCTGGCAGGAGCGAGACGGACATACTGTCGAATGCCGCAGTCACATTCGAATGTAACTCATGGTAAGCACACGAGATTTTTTTTTCCATTCCTTTACCATTTTTTCATAGACTTTGTCGGGCGTTATGGCAACTTTGAAAAATATATGGAAATTGAACGACATTATAAGATTTTAAGCTAACATGGTCATTTACACTATAATTACTATTTAAAACGAGATATTTACCATGTACATTTGTTTTCATGAGCTCCCGATATTTCGGCACTGTTACAAGTGCCATGTTCACGGTGTAACTGATTTGCTGCGAGTTTTTATTTTATTTGTGGTCTACCCACACCCCGTAGCGATCTACCCGCTTACGGGTTCGTTTAATTTGCGCGTTTAATATCGGGAGCTCATGAAAACAAATGTACATGGTAAATATCTCGTTTTAAATAGTAATTATATTGAACGACATTGTTTTCTCCTATTATAATTGCAAGCTTACTCGCGATTACGAGAAGACTTCACATAAAAAATAAGAACCCATGTTTTGAAAAAAGTAGGGGGGACATAACTTTGAAAAAACTATGGCCCTCGTTAAGGTTGGCAAACTTATTATGCCATAAAAGCGCGAATAAAAATAGTATTTTTTTTCCAGACACTTACTAAATTGTGCTATATTTTTTTGAACTCATGATGCTGCAGTGAAATAGTCTGGAAAATATTTTTTCAGTTTTATTTTTTTTATAAAAAGATTTTTATTGAAGTTAGATAGTTATTTTTGGTAGGTACTAGTGGAAATAGGTTTTCTAGCTGGAATGCGGCGCGGTAGAAAAACTTGTAAAATGTACTCCAAGTGGAGACTACAAATTTGACACAAATCCTTTTTTATTTATTTATAGGTAGTTTATTTTTATTTTTAAGTAAGTTTAGTTTTTAGTTTTTATTTATGTAAGTTTATTTTAAGGCTTTAATTTAAATTTATTGTTATTTAAATTAATAAAAAGATAGATAATCCTACCTTAATATTATGTTTGTTATAAATGCGCAAGATTTGTCACCTGTCGCTCTGTCTTAAATAAAAACACTAAATCACTGCTTAACTGATATAACGTGGTTAGTACGAGTACCTACTGGTAATAGTAGTGAAGAAACATTTCTTCCATAAAACTATATTTTTATTGACAAGAAAATTGTTGAAACAAGCCCAAAAAATTGCAGTCATTTTTAAAACGGGACCCTATTACTAAGACTTCGTTGTCCCTCTGTCTTTGTGGCCGTCCGTCTGTTACCAGGTGGTGTCTCTTGGCCCGTGATATACTTATATAATTGAAATTTTCACACATGATTTTGTTCTGTTGCTGAATAAAATACATAAATATTTATCTCCCATACGGCACGTGTTTTTTTGGTGGTTTTATAGATAATGGTACGGAACCCTTCGTATGCGAGTTCGAATCGCACTTACCCGTTTTTTTTATACTATAACAAATGTAAACCACTATGTTGCCTAAATATGTAACCTATAAGTAAAGCAATAGTTATTTTGCGGTAGCGGTAGTAAGTAATAGGTTTTCTAGGTGGAATGCGGCGCGGTAGGAAAACGTGTAAAATGTACCCGAAGTGGAGCGACCACACACGATGCGCGTGCGCATAACATGGACATGACTCTTAAAGCATTGGCGGCCCAGTACAGCGTGCGTAGCCAAGATGCCAATCGCTCCCGCTTAATAACGAATCGTAGCTACCTCTCTCTCTCTATCACTCTATCTTATTAGTGTGACAATGACAGTTGCGTTTCGTTAGCGACTGAGCGTGAGCGATTGGCATCTTGGCTACGCACCCAGCTGTAATAAATAGTCCAACAAGAAACCGGTATAACTTGGAAGTACCAAATTTCCTTAATGCAGCAGTTAGAAATGTTTATTAGGATGTTAACAACCATGATGGCCATAGAAGTAGTAGCTAATAGAAATGGCGGCTAATCCAAGATGGTGGATGTATGAGTGGTATGGGTAAATTTTGGAGGTACCTACTAAATTTCTTTTCACGGCAGTAAGGTTAATTAGCTTTTAAAAACGTCGAAAAACCACGCTTGCCATCTTTAAGTATTAGCTATCAAATATGGCGGCCAATCAAAGATGGCGAATGTCGACTTTTGTAAAATCAAGTATACCTCGAAAACTATTCATCCTATTTTAATACTCTTTTCTTTAATTAAGTGTTTATATGTAGGCTATAAACTTTGCTTAAAACACTATATCGCTAAAATCAACCAATAATTAATTATGACAGAAATAATATATCTATATTTTTTTTTGTGTCGACATGCTAATTGTTTTAACATGGCCATCTTGGCGTTAGAAAAACAAAATAGCCTCTAAAGAGCATCCTAATTAACATGTTTAACTGCTGTATAAAGCAAATTTGGTACCAGAAATTATACCATTTTCGAATTTTTGGCTTACTGGCCCATGGACTATATAAGGCTTGCGACTTTGAATGAGTTTTACGGAACTTATGTACGAAATGTCATATGATATTTACCAATCGCTTTTTGGTGAAGGTAACCGTATGGAAACCGGACTAATCTGGCAGGAGCGAGATGGACATACTTTCGAATCGCGCAGTCGCTATCGACTCGTGGTTAAGTAAAACTCACAGTCCAAACACGTTAAATAATTTTAAAACATTTACCACCGCATCCTCCCTAAGTATCTCGTTACTCGGGAGCTATAACCAGTATTAATAATAACAGTCCGAGAGTGCGGGCGAGCCGGTGCCGTGGTACCGGGCATGTCGTGGTACAAGCCATCTCGTGGTACAGGGGCTGAGATCACCTATCTTCACGTTGGTATCAGATCCGCACGCCGCTCCGATGTGCGAGCTAGACAACATAGCTCTGTCTCATTCTTGTAAATTATAATCAGGTATATGAATATGGTAAACGGATCGGTAGGGAACGGTACCTAAATATGGATGTAAAAGCCTGAAAAATAAAGTTATTCATTCATTCATTCATATTACGACGATGCAAAAAAGGATACCTAACTAAAGAATGGCTCACACTAGCACGGGACGGGACGGGGCGGGACGGAAAAATCTGTCGATTTCCATAGAAAGCCTCACGTGACATCCCCCTCGGATGTCACGTGAGGCTTTCTATGGAAGCTCCGAGCTATCACGTGATTCTTTTTTATAGAAATTGACAGATTTTCCCGTCCCACCCCGTTCCGTCCCGGTCTAGTGTGAGTCATCCTTAAAAGAGTGTTCGTGGCCCAGCGGTTATGAACGTGCAACTTTCAATCCGAAGGTAGCTGGTTCAAACCCCGGCTCGTACCTATGAGTTTTTCCGAACTTATGCACGATATTTTACAAATCGCTTTTTGTTGAAGGAAAACATCGCGATGAAAGCGGACTTATGCTAATATTTTACCCTCTGGGTTGGAAGGTCAGATGGCAGGCGCTTTCGTAAAACTAGCGCCTACGCCATATCTTGGGTTTAGTTGCCAAAGCGGACCCCAGGCTGCCTGAGCCGTGGCATACCTATGCTGGGAAAATGCTAGCAGGACATGGGCCTCAGTTTAGCTTAGGCTCAGTTGTAAATGGAAGTAACTCAGTTTAGGTCGTCAACTGAATCGCGTTAAGACGTCATGGTAAGGCCCCAGTTGTATGGCAGCGACTTAGTTTCAGTCGTCAACTGAAGCGCTTCAAGACATCCTAGTATGGCCCCAAATCCTAATCTTAGACGCAACTGAAACTAATTACGAGACTTCATCGCGAGTTTTCTTAAATGCTCCGTCTAGTGGTAGAGGAGGTCTGTGTATTAAGACCTCTAAACACCAAAGTTAGCCCCCAAGGCCACTTCTTCATTTCTTAACTGTGTTACCGCGTGTAACACACATACACACACACAACGCCATCTACATCAATATTCATGTAATCTAAGACAATAGACCTTTCCTTTAAAACGCCGAAAAAGTTCAAAAAGTCGACCCACAGCAATTGTAAGTCTAACAAAAAGTGAAAGACTCATTAGAGTGAGATGGGTCATAAGTGCAAGTGTGCGATAAAGATAGAGGGAATTTTTGGGGCGAGCAAGCGGGACGGAAGATCGCGAATGTGTAATGATAAAGGGGAAATTCAAAGAGTAGACATGGAGAAATGACTTGTCTTAAATTATTCTTGAAATATTATTTCGAAACTCATCATTACGTTACGTTTATATTCGAAACTTCAGCATAATAAATCATAAGAAATGTGTACCTACAACTACATACAGTACATGTTTTAACTAACTTACCTCAAAAACTAGTTACTATAGCTACCGATTTGAAATTTGGAACAGTTATAAACAAGGTTAACTAAGACACATTGAGATTGAGGATTTAAGGATGACTCACACTAGGACGGGACGGGACGGGATGGGCCGGGACGATTTGTCAATTTGTACAGAAAAAATCCTCAATCTCAGTGTCTTAGTTAACCTTGTTTACATATATTCCAAATTTCAAATCGGTAGCTTTAGTAGCTAGTTTTTGAGGTAAGTTACATAACAAAATTTATAAAATAAATTTATCTAAATACTTGATTTGATATCAACACATTTTCTAATAAGGTTCCAATAAGAACACCAACTTTCTACCTCCTTACTCTTTGACACCCAAACCTCCGCCAGAGCGGGACGCCACCACCTTTCTCCGCGCGTGCGAGCGAAACAGGAAATAACGGACCACCCAAGTCGACGCCGCATTTCGTCGTGCGCAATAAGTCTTGATAGTTTACGGTTTTTTTATACGCATTTTTTAGGGTTCGCTCGTTTTTGATAGATTGTGCAGATTTTTTTAATCGTTTAACGGCTTAATTGGAGTTTTTAACGGTGGATTAACATTGTATTTGCGTGCATACGGGATATTATTAAATGAAGTGGTAAGTTAAAGTCCTTCAGGTTTGGTTGAACATACGTAGTTTATGCACCAGTGATTTAATAAAGGTTCCTCAAATTCAAGGGTTGCTGTTGCTGAGAATTTTAAGAACCAATTATGAGCTGTTGCATGCATACATTAATTTTTATACGACAGTAAAATCAGCAAAAACCGCGACATTTCGAATGGTGGCAGAATGTAGAAGATGTCGTATGCCACTTAAAAAATTGAAAAAAAAAACAAGTGTTAATATATTGTATGAAAATCTGTAAGAGCATTGTTTAGCGATGTTCTTATGGAATACCATAGACCACGTTATAATGTATACTTTTTTAATATCGCTGTCAGTCATCTTATTGACAGATAGAAGTGTTGGAGTAGAAAAATTATATTGTCATATTCTTTTGGCAATAGTACGAAGGCGAATTCTTTTGTATAGAACTTAATGATCAAGTTATTATTATCTAAAATGTGTGAGTATTTCAATTGGCAGAACCTAAACCCGGCGCTACATTTTCAGGCTAAATGGTGGTCTATCTATAAAATCGCAAAATGCGTGCATGTTATTGAAGTAATAATGTAATAACGAAGAGCTTTATGCATTTGATGGATCCGTCACGATTTTGGTCACGATTGAATCTGGCAAAAATAAAACCGGCAAAAATCGTATAAATTTCATCGTCACTTACACTTAATTGATTATTGCCAATTCGGAAACAAGTATTATTAATAATGTGAAACTTTTGCATGTGAATTAACACATGCTATTTTTAGAAGTTTGCAATTTAACGAAAATAGTGTTTTTGCTATGTTATTGATTTGTTTTAGAACTCTATAATCAATTACGATAGATTTACTTTCAATCCGAAGGTCTCGGGTTCAAAGTGTTCAAACCCCGGCTTGTACCAATGAGTTTTTCCGTACTTATGTACGGTTCCGTGTTATGTACAAAATGGTAAAAAAGGAAACCTTATGGTGCGACTCAGTCTGTCTGTCTGTCACATTGTTAGGCAAATATCTCGAGAACTAGTAAAGTTATCGATTTGAAATTTGGAATACTTATAAACAAAGTAAACCTAGACACATTGAAAGAGTAATTTAAAAATTCCCGATAAAAGAAGAGGTAGGTATAAATAAAAATTTTAGTTACTGGGTCATGTGGGGTAGCATTTGAAAGGGTTTGATTTGCACATCATAAGTTTTTTTTATACTTACAGTAATTTTTGCCGGCATTTAAATAAAGTAATAAAAAACGATTTACGTGACAAAAAATTACAAGGAAAATGCAAGGCAGTTTGTACGAAACTTACGGTACGGTCGGTACGCGAGCCCGAATCGCCCTTAACCGGTTTTTTTTAATAATATACTAATCGGCGATTAACTGGTCACACCTGATGGAAAGTCAAGACGGAGTCTAACTAAGATAGAGCTCACCAATTCTGTTCATTTCATTTTTGCTTTAAAGATGATTGGTGGTCTCACCAATTTTATTCTTGATCCATATCATCCCTAAGTACTAATATTCATACTAAATATACATAAATATATCCATACTATTAAGAGAGGTGTGGGCACAGTGGACAAATATCGTTTATTGTGGTGGGGCACAGCACAACGAATGTCGTCTCGCTCAAATCTGGAGCAGAGACCATCTGGGGAAGTACCTCCACCTTACTGAAAACCGCAGTTTAATAACACTAGACCCTACTCATAGCGTTGTGTTTCTGTTGGTGAGTAAGGTCGCCAGAGCTCCGAGAAGATTCACTGTGTTGACAGCTAAAGGGGCAAGCTTTGTTCCGTGGGTCCCCACCTGTCAACACAGTGACACACTCCTTTTGTTAAGGGTCGGGAAAGCGCATGTAACACCACTGGAGGTGCAGGCGTCCATAGGCAACGGTGATCGCTTACCATCAGGCCGGCCGTATGCTTGTTTATCACCGACGTAGTATAAAAAAATATATAATGCAAAAGTAACTCTGTCTATCCCTTAACTCTTCACGTTAAAAGCACTGAACAGATTAAAGTATGACTCTCACCAGTCCGATCTGATCCGATCCGATCCGGGACGATCGGGAGTTTCTATAGAAAACGTCACGTGACCTCCGAGGGCTCTCGTCTATCACGTGATTATTAGAAACTCGTTAGAAACTGACAGATCGTCCCGGGTCTGTTTGGATCGGATCGGATCGGACTGGTGTGAGTCATCCTTACGATGAAATTTGTTATAGAAATAGTTTGACTCCTAAGACGACATATGATAGTTTATATTCTAATTCTACGCAGACGAAGTCGCGAGCAATGGCTAGTATTTTAAAACAATAAGTAGTCAAGTATCAAAACGGAATGCCTGCGCGTGTCCCCATCAAGTACCAAGTGGTTCCGGTCGATTTGCCATACATTTTTTGATCCGACCAGCGATTGTACGAGAGCAAGTATAGGTACGTACGGATCCAAATTCGGATTGTCAAATAAAAGGGAATCTGAAAACGTACACGTCACGTCACGTAACGTTAACCTAACGTTATTTGTAACCATAGATATAGAATTAAAGAATTGGATACTCAATCGTCTCAATCAGCCGAAAAAATGAGGCCTATATGAAAACTACTATAAGAAAAATAAAAAAAAATAAAAAAAACTCAGGAAGAATTTCGCGGGTTCGAATCCCGCCCGAGGTCATAAAGTTTTCCACTTTTCCTTTCATTCTGGGAAAATTGGTATCGTTCTAAGACGCTTCTGCTTAAGATAATAGTTAAAAACCTTTATTTTTATTTACTTTTCTTACACAAGTTCCGAAAAGTTATTTGTGCAAAATTGTACACTTAAACAAATATTTGGGCACCTATTACGACACGACGAATTCATAAAGAATATTGTGGAAGGGAAAGTAGAAGGAAGGCGGAAGAGAGGGAGGCCAAGAAGAACATACATGGATCAGCTTAAGGAAAAGATAAACGTCATGTCGTATCAGGCGGTCAAACGAAAGGCTCAAGAAAGAGATACATGGAAATTGCTCCACCGACAAGAGTTTGACTCTTAAATTTATGATAATGAAACAAATATTTGTTTTATTCAGCGCGGGTCAGTCCGGGTTCGAACCCCGTATACTCCCAACAACCGTTTGTTTGATGTACTACACTTTAATCGCTCATATTCGATTATTTGATTAATGCTAGGAAGCTAAACCCACTTCCATACAAGATCAATGGAAATGGGTTGCTTTGTATGGGAAGTACAAACCACATAATAAAAACATTAGCCTCATACGGCTGTCGGGTAAAAAGTTTTTTACTAAAAACCACATGAAATGCATTTATAGTGCAGTTAAAGTTTTTTTGTGGTAATGTGGTGACTTGGTAGCGTAGTTGTTAGATGAAGGTATCGGTAGCTGTTTGCGACCGTGGCGCCACTGTGATACATAAGGGATATAAATATTATAGCCATTTTTTATTAGCCATTTGCCTTCCTATTTTTTTCAGTCGGTAAGAAAGGGACGCACATAAAATCTACTGCTACGTGGTAGTCAGACGAATTTTTTTTTTAAATTATAAATCCCATATTATGAAAGTATTTATTTTCAAATAAGTTACTATTTCAGAGATACCTAACAAAATATATACAGTAAGTAACAAGCTACCTAATACTCGTACCTTAGATCTAAAATGGGCCCTTGACGCATTGTAGGTACCTAGGATGCAGGCGGCATTTCCTAGTTTTATCGCAATTTCTATAAAAAGTGATACATCGTCTCAACCTGTTCCATTCTACGCATAACATTCTCCCCCCCCCCCCTCTTTTCTGTAAGGGGTTAAAAAGTGTAACCTCATGCTACTTCTCATAATATCCATATGTTACATTGTAACATTCATATGATGGTTATAAGGTGAGGCGGGCCGGCCTATCAAATCATCATCAAATCAAGGTTTTAAATTATTGTTAGCCATGTTATTTCCATATAAAGATATTGTCAATAAACTTACTAATATATCAGTAGAGGGCTCGAAGTATCATTTGCAGTCCTCAGATTACATTATTACCTGTTTTTGTGATAAAAATCTACAAATATTAAGGCTATTTCAAACTAAAATATAACTTAGTTATTAGGTCTTGAGTCTTGGTAAGTAGATATTTTAAAATTGAGCTACGTTTAATTTTCAACCGTCTTTAAAATTTGAAATGAAGGAGGTTCTCAATTCGTGTGAATATTTTTAGGGTTCCGTTCTTCTGAAGGAAAAAACGGAACCCTTTTAATATGTCACATTTCCCATACATCGCAGTAAATCAAAATGTATAGAGTACCTACTTCCCGTTGACCTACAACCACGAAATTTGGCAAAAAGCAAGAGCTTATAGCACAACTATAGGAGAAAATACGAAAACCTCAGAATTGCCGCACAGTTCCTTGCCACCAGTATTTTTAAGTACCAACATAAGGTAAGGTTTTCTTATTTGTCTCTCCCACCTCGACCCAATATTTCGTAAGCGGGCAGTCGTCTAGTTCGTAGCATGCTGTTGCTACCGCACACTCGTCCTAGCAGGCAATCCTATTTTTCCGGATAGCAAAAACAAAAGTCGTCTGCCCCTTACCTCGGCGAACATTGCATAATGTTTGTATGTATGTTTTTACATCAAAACCGAGCAGTTCTTAACCAATTTCGGCTATCTGTAAAGGGTACGTGGGTGGACAATCACCTTAAGACCTTAATTTGCGGTTTATACGACACTTTGTCGCTTGTACGACTCAGTTTAAATATACTTTATTCAGTAATTTGATTCAAAACTTGTAATGACACAGTTAACATCGAGGTGAATCCGCATGCCGCAGTGCAGTATGCGAATGAGAAAGCTATTAATATATGATATACCGAAACAATAAGTAGGAGCGAGATGTCAAATAAAAAGAAGCGCTAGGATTCTCATACGGATCACAACCATAACAAACCAAGATTTTGAAATCTGATTCGCGCTTCTGGAAATATGAAGTTTTAGACTAATTTACTTTCAGGTAGGTAGGAGGAAACATGATTATAAACATAGAAAGGGTCTATTGCTACACATGAAACTGTGTCGAATTGTAGATTTTGATAGCACAGGCTGTGAAAGTGTTAAGGAAACTTCATAATTTCATAGTTTTTTTTTTTTAATAGCCTACTATGTCGTGTCCCACTGCTGGGCAAAGGCCTCCCCTCTGCTCCGCCACTCGTCACGGCTTAGTGCATGCTCACGCCAATCGCTACAAAATGAGTCTAGGTCATCCCGCCATCTCCTTGATGTTTAAAATAAAATAACACAATAAAATAACACTTTCCATTTTGATAGATCATTTACTTGGAAGAGATAACGTGGTTTGGCTGTAAGGTAAATTAACTACATTCGTGAAAGACCCGTTCTACGTTTATAATAATGTGCACAAAAGTCCACAGAAAAGACCAGCGTGCGTAGCCAAGATGCCAATCGCTCACGCAATAACGTATCGTAGCTACCTCTTCCTTATTAGTGTGACAATGACAGTTGCGTTTCGTTGAGACTGAGCGTGAGAGATTGGCATCTTGGCTACGCACCCTGAACGTCGTATATTTGGAGCGAACTAATTCAGTGTAGTACCACGTGGGTGGTAAATATCAATTACCCGTAACTTAACACGTGTAATGCCCACGGCCGCGAACGGGTTGATTAATCCATTAAACAGTTGGTCGCACCGTGTCACCGGTGCACATTAAAAAATATTGGATAGTTACGATTACTTGTAGTACCTACTATGGTTATTGCTTGGTTTAAGGATGACTCACACTAGCACGGGACGGGACGGGACGGGAAAATCCGTCAATTTCTATAGAAAGAATCACGTGATAGCTCGGAGCCCTTGGATGTCACGTGACGCTTTCTATGGAAATTGACCGATTTTCTCGTCCCGCCCCGTTCCGTCCCGTTCTAGTGTGAGTCATCCTTTAGGCTTATGAGTATATTGTACCTACAAAATTTTGCATGATAGTTGTATCTTACGAAAGCAAATAAAAAATCTGAATCTGATTGTAGGATAGGAGCACTATTAAATTTCTTGATAAGAGTAAGACACTCATCATCATCATTTATTCATTGTAAACCATGGTACATAAATACATTCTGGTGTTACATTTCAAATCGTATCACATGGACCCTGAATAGGGTATAACAATATTAACAATTAAATGTACCTAAAGGTACGCACCACCATACAAATTCTTTTAAAACATTGTAATGGTAATTTAGCGAAGGTATCTCTTACACAATTTTGTACTCTTCTTCCAGTGCCATCTCCTACCGGAGGTCGGCTACCATCAAGGCTATACGGACTTTAGACAAAGCCGCGTGAAATAATGAACGTGTGCTCTGCTTAAACCAGGTACGAAGATTTTGGAGCCATGAGTTCTGCCTTCGTCCGGATGATCTTTTCCCTTGGATCTTTCGCTGTATTATGAGTTGAAGGAGATCGTACTTCTCGTTTCGCATAATATGACCATTACAATTTTATACACACTTAACTAAAAGGACAATGTTATTTCAAGGAATAGTAGAAATGCTTTATTAATTAAGTAAATGATATTTAAATATATTTTCAAATAAATGACACTCCTCTTTGGAAAGAGGGTTAACTATGGTGGAAAAACTATATATGTACTTGTGACACATCATCTGATAGAGCTTATATTAACTGTTAGGTGTCTTGAACAAGAATTTGACTAGTCGAATATTTTGGCATGTTTGACACATCTTTATGGCTAATGAAGATATTAAAAAATTCCTGGAAATTATCTAGTTCTCTTGGCCTAGCCGGGTATTCAAAAATACCTCGGCTATCTGTAAAAACATGTGCCTAAGTAGGTAATTAAAAGGTTTTACATCTATACATAGGGGAGATTCTCGTCGCGATTTTATGTTGTATGAGTGATTCCCAACACAAAACCCAAAACGCAAAAAATAAAAAAAAACGTGTCTAAACATTCCGCCCACCAAAACATATTTTTATTTTTCGTAACTACGCAATAATGGAATACGTCACTGATTACGTTCTTAAACAGATCCCCAGAATTTTAATACAGCCTGTAGAAATGTACATAACCTTTTTTTAATTTACATTTTGAACAAAGTCTATAAGTATATTAAATTCCATTTGAACACCACAGTGTCATGTACCCTATCGTAGATCAATTAGGCCGATAGCGTCTGTTTTGACAGCCCGTGACAGTTTGACAGGCTCGTGACAGGCGTACCCGAGCTGACCAATTAGAGAAGCACAATAGGAGGTCAAAGGTGTGAGGGAGATAGTAAATTTTTGACAGCTCGATATCGATCGAGTCGCGGTAATCATCGATTTTTGAGTTTAGTGAATAGGTTTGTGTACATATAAAAGAAACACGTTTATCCGTTCTTCGGTAGGTATTTCATGTTCATTTGCTAAAATTTATACTTATTTAAAGGCAGTAAATATATATAGGTACATATAGGTACCTATATTTGAGGACAATCTCACACAGATGAATCTAGTCTAGACGAAAGGATAGTCAGGATACAAAAAATAAAACATGGGATGAATTTAGATTTCAAGGACATCACAAGAAAATAAAAGTTGAAAATAATCGCACTCAAAATCCGTGATAATGATTAAACTTAAACTGTTAAAACACACGTATTTTTACTACAAGTCGTGACAAATTTTGACTGCATCGGGCAGTCGTCATCGGACAGATATAGTGGTGTGTCGTAACAATTAATTTAGTGCCATACATTTAAGGAGTCTACGCCTTTGAAAAGTATTTTAACTCAAATTATGACGAAAATATAGGTACGAGTAATTTTAACTAACTGTGAGATTCAGGGTGTCCCATTAAGGACACGTCACAGTGACACTGGAGGACCAGGCCAAGAGGTACTAAACTAACTTAGCACGGCCTCAGTTAAAGTTGAGTTTTAGAATTATTGTTAAATTAAGTTTTTGGGTGAATTTTACGTTTTTACTATTGTTGTTGTCCTATGGCACCCCAGAGGTGTAGAGGGCCTTCACAAGCTCGCGCCATCCCTTCCTGTCTTCCGCGACCCTTCTAGCCTCGTTCCAGCTCAGTCCGACTGCACGCAGCTCACTCGACGGACCGTCGCCAAGAGTTTATAGGTCACCCGGAACCACGCTTCCCATCTGGGGGTCTATTGTTAGTAATTGTTTGTGACACAAGTTACAGATTAAATCCAAAACGTGACTAGTTCTTATATAACCGTACCTATATATATACCTTACCTTGCAAGCGTCCATAAGCTGCGCAGTAGTCGGTATAACGTTACCAATGTCTCGTCAGCTGTGTAATGTTTTAATTAACCCGTTCCCGGCCGTGGGCATTACAAGTGTTAAATTTCTTCAGAGATTATACTTGATATATTGCGACCACCCAGGTTTACGGGTATTTTATTAACGCAAAATTGTATAGGTTATGTTATATGTTTTTTATACTTAGAAATAAAGGAAAAGTCGAAGGAAGTTTAATTTTTTTTTTATTATATCTTTTTATTAATTATTAGTGGTTTTTTTCTTTTAGAAAATTCTTTAGGGTTAGGTTAGTCTTAGTTAGTTTTAATGTGTAATTTTGGATATTATGTGTGAACGTGAATAAATTCAACTGAGAGATAAAGTGGAAAAAGCCACAGCCTCGGGTAAGACTCGAACTCGCCACTTTGGGATACATGCTTATCGGTCTACCAACTGAGCTACCAAAAGTTACCCGTTGGCTGCGAATTTCTCCGCAATATCCGTGCCTTAGCTATGGCGATGCGATGAGCGGATGAACTTATTACTTATTACAATTGTAAAGCATGAATTAAATAATTAATTATTTAAATTAATGTTTTGATTCATGTTTTTAAGTAGTCACACTACTATATATAAAATATATTTTTTTTAAGTAATATCATATACTACAGAAAAAGTGACCATAATCCCCGGGGAGCAGGACTGAAATCGAACCAGCGACCTCCGATCTCTCTGCTGCAAAAGCAGGAGGTCGGTGGTTCGATTCCAGCCCTGCTTGGTCTTAGTCACTTTTTCTATAATATATGACATCTTTCAATTTATTATTACTTATTGCTAAAAATCGAGAAAATATCTTTTATGAACATTTTGTTCTTCTGTAGGTACATTTATGACCAATAAGTCGGACACAAGTCGGACTTAGTATAATGTTTTAATTAAGTATAGCACGTGTAAAGTTACATGTAACTGATATATTGCGCCACCCACGTGGTATTTATTTTGGTGCGCAAGCGCCGCGACGCTGATTGGCTGATGGCTAGGGTTGACACGTAATTTTTTTGTAATTTTTAATATGGTCTAGCTTTTCGTTATACCTACTAAAGCCAGTTATGAAGCCGGTTTAAGGTTAGTATAATGGTTATTTAATATAATAAAGATGGCCTAAGATTTTTACTTTTTAAAAACTTCTAAGATTACTTCTTAGACTTTTATTTATAAAAAAAAAAGATGTTCGTCTAATCACGGAACACAAATTGAGGTTCGTCCTCTACACTTGAACATTTCTTACATATGTTGTAAAAGTCTTATTTAAAAAATAATAAGTACCTAAGGTATTGTTTATTATTTTTTATATAGGACTTAACTATTTGACCAGCGTGCACGACCAAGATGCCAAACGCTAATGCTTAGTCGCGAACGAAACGCAACTGTCATTGTCGCACTAATAAGGAAGAATGATAGAGAGAGATAACGTTCGTATCTAGACGATACGCTACGAAACGTGAGCGATTGACATCTTGGCTACGCACGCAGCTTCAGCTGCAGTGCCGAGGGCAATTCAGGGCTGTCAGGATCGGGTGATATCCATTTAAATAATATTATCAATTTATTTATTTTTTATACTTACTTCTTTAGTGCCCATGTGCAATACAGCGTCGAGCACCTGGTAATTCTACCTAATACGACACTGAATACGCTCTTAAATAGATAAAAATATTTTTGTTACATACTTGTACTTTAAAGACACGAACCCAAAAATATGTATGATTAACAATTGAATTTTGATAGTTACTGAACTGCAATTGTTCAAACACACGGTAGAGCATTAACTGTAAGTTGTCGGCCACCCAAGCAGTTATTATTAATATTTGCGCGAACGCAGTGATAGATCGACGTGTGCGCTGATTGGTTGGCCAACCGATAGGGTTGGCAATTACTGCATAAATTAATAAATAAGTGGAGTTTAATATTTTCTGTGTCGCCTTTCTCACTCTGTGTCATATATTTGAACGAGCGAGAACCGTGTGAGTGAAAAATTGTGCCTTAGCCAAATCTTGGAATTAGGTTGACAAATCGCACCTCAGGTTCCCTCAGCCGTGGCCTAAGATGGAGAAACGCTGGGAAGACAAAGAAGATTTGTGTGTTTAAAATGAGATGTTTACCATGTATGTGTGTTTTTGTGAGCTCCTGATATTGCGGCACTGCCGCAAGTGCCATGTTCACGGAGTATCCTATCAAGTGCCGAAATATCGTGACTATCGTGACTATCGGGAACTCACAAAAACAAATATACATGGTAAATATCTCGTTTTAAATAGTACAGTAATTATGAAATATAACTTCTTAATTATGATCTACTAATTAATAAAAAAATCATAACAAGGTTAATATAATATTTTCTCACTTTGGGTTTATACAATCTAGACATTTATTTTTGATATAACTAAGTTCAATAAAATCAAACATGGCCCTAATTGTATGTTGTCAGCCCTAGCTTCAAATTAGCCAAACGCATTGCACATTCTATTTTCAAAATTCCTTTTACGTATATTGATCGGGTTCAATCGCTTTCGTGTCTTACAATTTTATTTTTACCGTTGATAAAACCTTTGCCTGTTCAATATCACCTTTAATCCATTGGCCTAAGAGACATAGTGTCAATAATTAAGTGCAAAAATAGGCATGTCAATTAATACAGTCCGTAAAATTAAAGTCAAACTAATTTTGTACTTATTTCTTTACAAATAAGACCCTTGAAAAGTTTTTTGAGCTGTAATTTAAATTTGTAAGTCTGATTCGTTAATAAATGTTTGTTTTTAATAAAGAT
This sequence comes from Lathronympha strigana, assembly GCA_949128165.1. Lineage (NCBI taxonomy): Eukaryota > Metazoa > Arthropoda > Insecta > Lepidoptera > Tortricidae > Lathronympha > Lathronympha strigana. The sequence goes on along the minus strand of OX421926.1, from coordinate 4,537,345 downwards.
AACATTCAATGGCGATGGCGCCACATTAAAAGGTCGAATTTTGTATAATTGTCAATAATTGAGATATAATTATAGTCTGACAAGCCAAGGCTGCAGTAGTTTTTTTTTAATTATGTGCGTCCTTTTTTTCGCCATGAAAAAAGCATATACCTAAATAAATAAAAAATACAGCAGCCTTCGCTGGTCAGACTATATTTAGTCTTTGATTAGCCACCTTAGCCTAGTTGGTAGCGACCCTGCCTACGAAGCTGGAGGTCCGGGGTTCGAATCCTTGTAATTTATTTATTTGTGTGTTTATCACGAATTGTTCTTGAGTTATAGACGTTTTCTATATATATACGTATCTATTGTATGTATTTATTTATATACTTTTATATATCGTTGCCTAGTACCCTATAAACTTTGCTTAGTTAGGGGCTATAGGTTCATTTCATATGTGTAAGATTGTCCCCAAATATTTATTTATTTATTATGTATATTTTGTATTTGCATTTGTATTTATTTATTTACTATTTTATTTCTTTAATTCAAAAAACAATAAAAGGTTAAAATATTATACCGAGTAAAAGCGCTGTGGTATACGGACGACGGACATACGGACTGGACGAAACTATGAGGGTTCCGTTATTGCCATTTAGGCTACATAACCCTAAAAAGGATTTGTCTGCCAACAGTATTTCTAAGTAAATGAAGTATAGTAACCAATTCTTTTATTTATTAATACATAATAAACTAATCTCGCAGATCTTTTGTTTGCATTTAATTAACTTATTGAATCAAGTTACTTTGCGAAATTCCATAATAACAGGAGTTTCTTGATGATGTGCCCAGAAACAAATAAATGCAAAGCAATGAACGGTTTATTTACTTATTAGTATTTGTAAGAAAGCTTTTGCGTTATTTGCTATAGTTTTTTTTTTAATACTACGACGGTGACAAACAAGCATACGGCCCGCCTGATGGTAAGCGGTCACCGCAGCCTATGAACGCCTGCAACTCCAGGGGTGCCACATGCGCGTTGCCGACCCTTTAAAAACTTTAACACTCCTTTTTTGAAGAACCCCATACTGTAGTCCTTTGGGAAAACAGCGGCAGGGAGCTCATTCCACAGCCGGAGCGTCCGCGGGAGGAAGTTCCTCTTAAACCGCACGGTACGAGACCATTTAGGCTCCGCATACCCATGCGGATGAACACCCTGCCGACGGCGAGCGGTGCGATGGTAGAATGCAGCTGTTGGCATCATATCAAACAATTCTTCAGAGCACAATCCATTGTACAAGCGATAGAACACACATAAGGAGGCGAAGTCTCTCCTTAGGCTTAAGGGTTCGATATCGCTTGTGAGTTTGGGATCGTCGACAATTCGGACAGCACGTCTTTGGATCGAGTCAAAGGGCCCCAGCTGGTATCCAGGTGCTCCCGCCCAAAGATGGCAGCAATACTCCATATGGGGTCTGACTTGAGACTTGTATAATAAATAACAGTCTTTGCCCCGGAGAGAAGTATTCGGCTCGGTGCTCTATTGAGCACCGAGCTTTTTGGATGCCAGCGTGGCCTTTCCTTCCAGGTAGCTACGGAATTGGACGTCACTGGAAATGTCAACACCGAGGATCCCAATACTCTCAGACATGGTAAGGATTGTGTCTTGGAATTGTGGGACCACAGTAAATGAAGTTTTTTTAGCAAACTAATATCTCATTTAATATTGTGTATGTAAATAATTTAGTGATGTTGTTAGGGCCAATTGCACCACAATTTAGCCACATAAACTGGAGGTAAGCGTTTTCTTGTATAGGATTTGACAGCTTAACTCCGGGTTAGTGTAGCGACTGACCCTGGGTAGTGCAAGTGGGCCTTAGAGTTTATCGTCTTGCCTGGGCAATTTATATATTATATTATGCTGCTATATGCACGCTGGCTCGTTCTGTCAACACAATAGAAAGCGTGACCTCCGACGGCCCCGAGCTATCACGTGACATATTCTTGACAGATCGGGCCCGGCCCGGCCCGTCCCGTCCCGGGCTATCGTGAGATTTGTGAGTCATCCTTTAATCACATGCCACCTTTAATGTATCCATCTCTTTCTTTAGTCATATCCTCATTCGATCCTCGGGTATCTTCTGCATACATCTGCATGTGCTGCAATCGCATTATGAAAATCTCTTAAATTGATATGTCTTTCACATAACTTTCACTTGTATGTAAGTTCTATGGATATGGCGTATTAGGCGCTGTTTTGCGAAGTAAATAAATTATAAATAAATAAATATATCGGGACAATCTTACAGAAATCGACCTAGTCCCACGATAAGCTCAATAATTCTTGTGATATGGGTACTTGGCGACGATATATATAATAGATAGTTACATATGAATACCTAAATACATAGAAAACATTTATAACTCAGGAACAAATATTCGTGATAAGCACACAAATAAATGCGCTGACCAGGATTAGAACCCGGAACCTCCTGCTTCGTAGGCAGGGTCACTACTAACTAGGCCATCTGCCTTCCAACCCAAAGGGTAAACTAGTGCGCTTACCATGAGTTGTACGTGTACGTATTCGATAGTGTCTGTGGCGATCCAAAGTATACAGTCCGTCTCGATCCTGCCAAAGTAGTGGTGAGCAAAAAGGACATACTTTCGAATGCCGCAGTCGCTATCGAATACGGTTACGTGATATGGCAAGCATGGTAGTGATGGTAGACCTTATCTCGATGTTTTCCTTCGAACAAAAGCGAATGGAAAAATTTAGGCCACTGGATTCGGGCATACGAGTAAGTTCCAAAAAACTCATTGGTACGGCCGGGGAGTTGAACCCGCGACCTTTGGATTTTAAGTCGTGAGTCGACTTTATTAATTTGAAAGTCGCTTCAAATATTAAATTAATTATTCAAAACTAAATTCGTAAATATAGTCATAACTATTACAAGCTAATTAAACATTTCCATACATTCTCGAAACTAGAGTTACCAACTGTTAAAATAAAAGCACACTCGATGTTAACGAACTCTATGCTCAATAAAAAACCTGACCACCCACGACGACAGGACCCCCAGTTTAAATTGACCCCTACTTACACCCAAAATACTTCCAAGGGGGGACCCTTACAATCTGGACTCTAACTGTCCAGGTTAAAAAGACATATGGTGGAGTTGTATGGATTAGGGATTGGAGCTCACATTGTAATGGTGTTTTAATATGTGTGTTTTGGAGATTTCGCAAAAGAGAATGTATAAGTATAGTGTGAGAATCTGGGTGATTAAGTTCGAGGATCGACTTTATATGTCCAGTTTTATATAGCGGTGTTATGTGATAAGTACTAGTATGCCCGCGAATTTCAGAGTTGATATCTTACTTTTCACCTCGTTAGAGATTGAATTGCAAGAAATACTTACCTAGTAAGTATAGTCTTCTGTTACCGCGCTTGTTGTTCATTGAAATTAAATACTTTAGAACGGATTGAACGGACCATGACCCTACGTTTCGAGCCCTTTACAGCACTCGTTTGCACAGGATTAAGATGTTGTCATCATGTCAACATCATGGACTTAGTGACTGCCTATGAAGCAGTAGGTCCCGGGTTCGAATCAGATTATCGGAACTGCCAAGATGATCACGAATCTATAAACAAGCACTCTAACACCTTGACAACATGGGCGTGTTCATATATTTGAATATTTGTGAGCAATTCGGCAGCTTCGATATATCTGATGACTTAATACTTACTCAATTGGCGAAAAACAGTTAGTTTCGACGTTTTCAGCGCAAAAGGATCCTTTGAGAGACAATGTGCAAATTGCTGAAGGTTTGAAAATTTATTTATAAATTTCCGCGAAGTATCATAAGAATTCAATTGAAAGTTTTCATTGAGAGGGTTTCCATAAGAAAATTGGAAAAATGTGTTATGACTTTACGAGTATGTGACATATTAGTAAACCAGACAGGAAAAATATCTATGACAGATTTGCACCACTCCGGGTTAGCTACTAACCCGGAGTTTAGCAGTCAGATTTCATAAAAAAAACGCTTAACTCCGGGTTATATCGCTAACCTTGGGTGGTGGAAGTGGCTCTGATACGGCATGTATAGTGTGATTGTTTGTTAAATGAAAACATTCTATATTGAAATTTCGCAACTTATGAAACTTTTCCTCAGTACATTGCTAAACATACCTAGTATAAAATGGCGAGTTGTAAAGGATGAAGAAGGGTGACACCAATCCGATCCGATCCGATCTGGGACGATGTAAATTTTAATAGAAAAGGCCATTTGACCTCCGAGGGCACCGAGCTGTCACGTGATTTTTTCTATAGAAAATCCTATGCGGAACGATCTGTCAGATTCTATACATAGAAAGAATCACGTGACAGCTCGGAGCCCTCGGAGGTCACGTGACTTTTTCTATTAAAACTGACAGATTGTCCCGGATCGGATCGGATTTGTGTGAGTAATCCTTTAGGGTACATATTAAAGAATTGTTTGTTAAATTTAAGTTTCTGAGAATATTATCTACATATAGACGTTTCGCAACTTATGAAATTTTTCCTCAGTGCTAAACTTACCTAGTTTACGGAACCCTATAAACGGCGAGTTGTAAGGGTTTGTATAAAAGTGGAGGAGGACCAACACCCCGCGAATTGGCGAAAAACAGTTAATTTCAAACGTCGTCGGGCACGCATTCCTCGCGTGCCGGGCCGCGGAGGGCTTCCATGGCGCGGTGAGTATAACGACCAATCAGAACTACTGATGTAATTGTACAAAGAAGGTACAGTTGGAACCCTAGGCCACTGTAAGGCTGTCATAGTGACGCTATACGAAGTGGGTCCCATCACAGGAGCAAGGGTTCAAACTTCTTCGGATCAGCAGGCCTACCACGAACATCGAAAATTGGCATTGACGGGAAAACCTCTTTGTCACGCCAATATGCAAGTGCGACAAGGATAGAGATACAAATCCGCAATCGTTCGATTTTCGTGGTATAGGCCCAAACTTCTATAAAATTATGACGTTTACTTAACACTTTCACAGCCTGAAGGCCTAGTATAAAAATTGTACGACATTAACTCCTCGACCGCGTTAGCGTATCGGGAGTTCAAATTATGTTTGCCGTTTATTTAAATCATCCGGCAACTTTCATATTTTGACCCCTCGATACGCTAACGCGGTCGAGGAGTTAATGTCGTACGACTTTTATACTAGGCCTTCTGTGCTATCAAACTTCTCTGTCTATGAAACTTAGCCTATACGGACTCTAGTATGCTAAATAAAACTATGCGAAATCTATGCCATTTGATGATTCGACCAAATGAAAATATGAAAACTGTTATTTGGGAAGTGAAATTTGCCACTAAATTCTATGCGATATATTAGTGACCTTAGTTTTCTTCCTGGCGTTTTTCGGCTTATACTACTTGTACTATTATTTATTCTGTGCTTATACCATGACCCAAAGAGCAGTCCGTTTTGGCAACTATCCCCAAGATTTGGCGTACCTCCCAACCCAGAGGGGTAAACTAGACCAGGGTGCGTAGCCAAGATGCTAATCTCTCAAGCTCAGTCGCGAATGAAACGCAACTGTCATTGTCACACTAATAAGGAAGAGTGACAGAGAGGTAGGTACGATACGTTACTAAGGGTGAGCGATTGGCATCTTGGCTACGCACGCTGAGGCCTTACCATGACGTCTTAACGCGATTCAGTTGACGACCTACACTGAGTGACTACCATACAGCTGAGCTAAACTGAATCGCGTTAAGACGTCATGGTCAGGCCCCTAATTAGGATTAGCCCGGTCACGATGTTTTCTTTCACCGATTGATAAATATCATGATATTTTATACAGAAGTTGAGAAAGCAGGTTTTGAACCGCAACCTTCGGATTCGTACTACTTACCGCCGGGCCACCAATGGTCGTATTAGTAAACCAAATAAGCCCATGTAAGCCAACCCGAGTCTCCACCCCGCATTCCCGCCTCGCAGTAAGGGTGCTGTATACATTTTATTGATCTACTTGTAACCGTGTAACAACATTATTCTACACGGTCACGGAATCGATAAACTTAGCTATTTGACGTTATCGACTTAAATTTTATTACATACATACATCATACAAGCTTTCGCCCCAGACTTCGTCCGCGTCAAGTTGCCTTATGCCTTTGAACAACTTCAATTAAAATTAGGACGAAATTATAGGTAATTTTAGCCAATTGTTAAATGTATATGATACTCTAAGTTTAGATAGTAAAAAGTCAAAACTTGAATTTACGAGTATGTCGTGTAATAATATGTACGCAGCAAAAACGATATTTTGCAATAAAATATCAATTTGATAAATTCTTTTGTGGCCTAGATACTTTTACGTTTTTGTAAAAACGTGGAAATTCAATCTAAAAGGGAGTTTAGTGACTTAGCCTAGTGGCCTAGGCTGGCAAAAATAAAGGAAAACCCATTACAAGCGACGGTCGTTTTTAAGAACACGCAAGACGATGTTTCGCAGCCTATTATTACAATCGTATCACTTTTACGAAAATAAACGGATAAAACAAGGCTGAATACTTAATGGGCTTTTAATGATTTTAAAATTAACAAAACTAATACAAAGACTACAGTATGGGGTCAAAAAGGAGTCTACGAGTTTTTAATGGATCGGCAACGCGCATGAGACACTCCTGGAGTTGCGTGCGTTCATAGGCTACTGTGGCGAAATTGTCTAACAGTCGGATGGAAGCCATTATTTAAAAGTAGATGTTAAAAAAAAACGACGATGAATGACGACAACTGTTGTCTGTCTGTTGTCCAGCAAGTATCAAGTCATCCGCTTGGCATTTTAGGCCTGGGGGCTACACGATCGCCTAAAGGATGACTCACGGTAGTCCGTTCTGTTCCGATCCGATACGGGACGATCTGTCAGTTTCTATACAAAAAGTCACGTGACGTCCGAGGGCTCCGAGCTATCACGTGATACTTTCTATAGAAACTGACAGATCGTCCCGTATCAGATCGGAACGGAACGGACTACTGTGAGTCTACCTTAATGCGATTCAGTTTAGGACCTAAACTGCGTCGCTACCATACAACTGAGCACAGTTAACCCCCTGTTGGTAACCCCCCTGCTTATAGAATTTAAGCTTTTTGGTAGCAATAAACAGTTAATAAATTCAACTGTCAGCTGTCAGTCCAGAGGTGTGATAGTTTCCGAGTTTAGTCGGAGTTTGGTCGCAAGGGTTGTTGTGATTGGCATTTTAGGGGTCACAACTTTTAGGGGTTTCAATGTCACTTCAACTACCTCAAATTAATTTTGTTTTTAAGTAGAGTCAAGAGTCAGACCAAGGTACAGTGTGACAGAAAAAGGGTAGATAAAAGAAAAAGGTGTCGTCCTTTTCAAATTAATATATGTAAGAAAATCGGACGATACTATGATATCTTTCATATATTGCGTCACTGTTATTTTAAAAACTTAAACGTCAAGCTTCTATGAAATTATGACGTTTACTTAACACTTTTAAGTCTGTGCTATCAAAATCTATGCAAACTTTGCTCGGTCTCTTAAACAATTCGGAGCCAACGGGTAAGTCTCGGTAGCGCAGTTGTCAGGGCGATGGGCGTGAATCCCAGAATCGCGAGATTAAGTCTCACCCAAGGCCATTGTTTTTTCTACTTTATGTTTATTTTTAGCTGAATAAAATCAACTGTTAATTGATATAGTTGTCATACATTCGATACCATGAAGAAGAATAAAATATTAATATTACAAAATTTTATTTTTAATAATGTTACTATTCTATAATGTAATTTTGATTTCTTTTTATTGTGTAAATCCCTTTTATTATAATATATTGCTTATTTCCTGTCCTTACTTACCTACATTTTTAGTATAAAATTCAACATGGATCATCCTGAAATACAATTTTACCTATCTTGTCTTAGAGCATACAATAGGAGTAGACTTCCCCTCTGCCAAAATTGTGTATTGGCTGACGTCATCTGACATGTCTATTTCTACGCACCGTAGAAATAGCCCTACACCGCAAAAGTCGTCATATTATTTTGTATTAAAAATGTCGGCAAAGCGTACTCTCGTTGTTTATTCTCTAAGCTCTTGCTTGATTGTACGGTATCAGTAACATTGTTTTTAATTTATTCAAACACGACCCTCAATTACGAATAAAACTTTTTCCCCTCACACCCCTTTAATTTCGCCTGTCAGCCTTATTGGAATTTTTGCGGCATCGCGAATCGGGAATGCAAGTTCGATTCCGGCCCCGTTTCATTTTGTATTTTTAGGGGAAGTTTTTAAACTGTATTAGGGTGTTGAGACGTTGGGGATGTTTTATTGTAGTTTTTTGCTTGTAAGTTAATGTGTCTTGGAATTTTATTGACTTATCTCTCGCCTTCGTCCTAGCGTTTTGGCAGGAGCCGCAATGGCAACTAAGTAATATTAAATTTGGCTTGAGGTTAGTTAGTTGAGGTAAGAAAGTGACTGTCATCCAATTCCTCTGGGTTGGAAGGTTACAGAACAACTAGTTATTTCTAGTCTATTAGTAGTTCTCTATAGCCTTGCCTGCCTGCTACATCATGTCACATTATGCTGAACTACCTTGTTGAAGGAAGAGGATTAGTAATAAATATAGTTAAACAAGGATTCTTTTTTTAAACTTGTTTTAATAATGTTTTTTCTATAAACTGCTACTTTACGGTTTGAGATGGTGACAGTCTGATGAGTACTTCTTTAATAGGACTACTTAAGAGGTCCAATCAGTTTAGGGGTGTGTATCACAAAAAATAATTGTCTTTTTTAATAAATCAACGCGAACAATGTAATTTGACGAATAATTTTTTTATCAACGAGATGGTGGTAAACAAGGACATAGTTAATCGATTCATCACCAGTTTGTCACCAACCCTTACAACTCTACTAATACTGCTACATTGCACAATAAATAACTTAATTATTATTAAAACTTATTAAATAATATTTACATGATATTTTAAATTATTTATTTATACAATTCGAGTGGGACATTATTCATTTACCATTTACTTAAATACTTATTTACAAAGCCCATTTGTATGGCAAAATAATAAGAATGACAAATAGATATAACGCTAAGAAGTTAACAAAAAGGACATCAAAAAGGTTACAAAACCCTTATATTTGCTTAAGTATAACTAAAATATAAGTGTCAATATCAACTGTCAAGTGGCTTATTTTGACTAAGTAATTTAGTTGCAAAAAAAGTTTTAGGTGATAACCCTAGTGTCAGTGCACTACACGTCCTAGGTCATCATTCGTAGGAGATACTATGGAGTGACGCTTCTATGACTCTATGCGCTAGACTATTCATCTTTCTTATGTATCTATTTGTCAGGACAAGGTTTTATTCTGCTTTTCAAAAATGTTATCAAATAAGACAAGGACTTCACATTTTTCTTTACAATTTTTGTTTTTACAACTAAATTGTGCTTGATATGTTATCTATACACAGAATATGTTAGTTTCTATAAGTACATTCTATTGCACAAATTAAACCCATTTCGTGAATATATTCATAGTAACTTATTTATTTTTTTTTACCTGAAAAATTAGAAACTTGTGTCTTAATTTTTTTAAGTCCAGATGTCATGGCACTATAATTAGGAACAATAAAACAGACAATCATTTAGAAAACTTAATATATCCAACAAAAAGATTCCAAATTTTGTCATGAAAACGAATAACCTTAAGTTTGACTAAAACCTCAATTACTTTCCATAGTGAACAAAACTACAAATGCACGTTCTATTCGAGAATTTACATAATTTTACGAAAAAAGACAAAAAACATAAACTGCAACGTCAATTTACTTATTCGATAAGGTAAACATGTTTGACAGTGTGATTTAAATAAGGCCAGTGTGGCTAATAATGTGATTGCATTGAATATAAGCACAGTAAGCAGTGCTGTCGACTCAGTTGATAAGCAGCAGGCTGTCCTGAGTCTATTGAAAGAGTTAACAATTGTATACTGTGCTTATATTCAACGCAATATAGCATTAGACGGAACGATTAAATTTAAAGTGTCTAACATAGGAACCGACTTGAAACTTCTCATTATTTGTAACAATGTTTATCAAATTCCACTTGCAGATAATTCCACGAGCGAACACCGCATCTTGTGATACAAAAGAGAAATAAAATGAGCTGAAATCAACAGCAGTGTTATTCGCTCGAGAAAGTTCTGTCACTTTCTAACTGTACCCTTGACCAAGTGTGACGCGACTGTATCTCGAGGTCCAGAAATAAAACTCATTGTCTAAAATGCGAACAGTCAAAAAATGACAGGTTTATTTCTCGACCGCGAGATATGTCGCGAAACTTTCGTGCTGAGGCTACTGTTCTGTTTAGACAATGACTAGTGTCTCTAGGCGTCATGTGCTAACCGTACTGGTCTGTATAGAAAGTAACACAAATTATTTCAAACGACCCTACTCTCACCTTATGGAAAAATACGCCAAAACTATCAGAACCTAAGATATCACTGTTTAAGTTTTTAAACTTACGATGACGGGGAACTCTCAGCTCTCTTGAGGCTTCAGTGTCACAATGACTAGAACATTAAATTATCACATCACTATTAGTGTACATCGCAAACAGTGTAGAACACAAAATTACTAGTTTTTTATATTAGTAGCTAGGTTAGGTTCGTTAGTTATCTTCAAATGGCCAAAGCACAGAATAGTGATGTGGACTAAAATCGATGTGGTCATTTTGTGTTTTAGTCATTCCGAGACTAACCACTCTTGAGCTCTTCCTTACCCTTCTCTAAATATAGATACTATATTAGCCTCGTCTTTCCCAACATTTACTGTCTATTTTGTTGCTCCCTTTCCCTCGCTTTCATCTCTAACTCTTCCTCCTCCCTCGTCAACGGCACAGTGCTATGATTGTACAACCCTTGGGCCATCAGTTGTAAGGCCAAGGGGTTCCTCTGTCCAGAAGCCTTCTTGATCTTGGCTCGTTTGTTCTGGAACCAGATCTTGATCTGGGCTTCGGCCAGCCCCAGTTCAGCGGCCAGAGCTTGCCGCCGTCTCTCGGTCAGGTAGCGGTTCTCCGCGAACTCGTGCTGTGGACAAAGAGGTGGTTAGTTTTAGTACATTGTGACCAGCTAGCCTAACATGGCTGCCATAACGTAACGACAGCGAGAGTGACGCATGACGAAATATGCAACAAAATGACAACCATGCTATCCCTGCTGAATGATGCAGCAATTGGTGGTCTGTCGATCTGGGCAAGGATGATCATAGAATTTTTAACTGTGATGCTATCGTCAAACGTCAAGCAGGAGCAGTGCGCAACGACGCGTGCAACGATAAAACTGGTTATGGATGATTTTGTGATGAAACCTTGGGATTATTTGACTTCAGATTTGGTTCATCCAATCTAAACGGCGGCAAGCACACCGAGCTCAATGTGTCCACTACACTGCCATTACTTGCTTGTCGCGTATGTTGACTAAGAACACATGAATATTATCTTTAATTTATTTTAATATTGTAGTTGGACTACTAGTCGATATTGCAAGAAATTGTTGGATGAGTCGAAATCTTTGGGGCAGATAGGGCTCTTAATGGAAGTCTTGTGTGAACATAAGAATGAGTTCACAAAAACATCACACACACACACACACACACACACACACACACACACCACTTTCACACACTCACACACACACACACACACACACATCACACACATCACTTTTGTAGAAGAAAACTGGCATAATGCTCATTGCATTATGATTGCATAACGCTTTATGCAGGATTTATTTAACAATAATGGTAGTATCACATTTAAATTAAATGAAATATAATTTTTATTTGATGTTATATGATCTCTCTTTCACTCTCACTGACTCGGCCCCTGCTTTCGCTCCACAATACCTGAATCCATTGATTAATATAATATACCTAGTTTAATTATTTTGCTATACGATTCAAAAGTAACTGCTTAAAGGCTCATTAGTATATTCTACCCTTTACATATATGTATATTATGAAGTGTAATGCCCGTACATACACTTTAAGTATAAAAGATTCACTAATTGGATTCGACGAAACTGGTTCTGTAAAACTCATTGGTTGGCGCCATTTACAACATTAATGGGTTAATTTAATGCTGTTGATGCAAATGGTTTTTAATGAATATGAACATATCCATGTAGCAGCATCTTACAAAATACAAGATAGACAATCTTTAAGATGCAACATAGTCTTTTAATTTTTTTACAGACAATTGTTTTTGCGCTATTATATTTATACTAATAAGATTAAAGTTCATGATTTTTTTAAATATTTTAGAGGAAAACTTAGTCTTCTGAGCAAAGTCGATCCTGGGACATTTTTCATCGTCCAGCGCAGTATCTTCACATCAAACTTTTCGTAGGCATTTTAATAAATACCCAATGAATTTTACTTTTTTTATGGGAGAAAAATCCATTATGGATAGTTCTGCACCGCAGGGATAGTGTAGGAGTTATGTTGCACGCTCACTGACTAATAACCCCCCGTGGTCTTATTCGACGCAATCAGGGAGGCCCCGGGATCTCCAGTAGAACAAACCAGTGCTGCGCTTGCAGGTCCTACCTTTTATTTTGGACGGTAGCAGTCCCTGATTGCTGCTGCTGATTTTTGTCGTTCGACCTCTCCGGGGGTTTCTTTGGACGAAACCCAATGTAGGTAGTATAACTTAATAGTCAAAATATTTTACCTTTAGCCTAGCAAGTTGTGGGCCAGAAAAGGCGGTCCTGGGACGTTTTTCGTCGGTTTGCGCGGTCTCTCCGGGAGGCTTCTTCGGACGACGCGTGCGTGGACCTACGCAGAGAAAGAATGTGTGCAAATATGTATTTATATCTACTTACATATAAAGAGTCTAGGGACAAACGTTTTGTGGTATATGTGTTAATAATCCTTATATGTTATATTGTTATATATCTTTTAGTTTTTAATACAACAGCGTGGTGTCAACTTTCAGTCTTCTTTTTAATACATTATTTATAGAACACGCATTTTATCCGAGGTATTTCTCCGAGGTATTTTGGCAAATTTTGTTTGTAATCGGTAAAAAAACAATGTTTACTCTTTCTCCATTTTGTTGCGGAAAAGAAATATTTTTTGAATATATTTTACAATTTTATTATACTTTAATGTAATTAAAAGTGCTTCTATAGTTTACCCACTGGACCCTTCATATTATGTGAGATAATATGGGGAAATATCTTACAGAGTTGGTGAAACATTGGATTTCTGTAAATTCTTATAAAATCTAGACAATCTCCTTTTTTAAATGCATCTATCACTAGAACATCCTTTTTCTACTCCAGCACTTATATCTGTCAATTAGATGGCTTACAGCGATATTAAAAAAGTATACATTATAACGTTGTCTATGGTGTTCCATAAGAACACTGCTTAACGATGCTCCTATGGATTTTCATGCGATATATATGAGCGCTGTAGATTTTTTTTTAAGTTCTTCAGCGAGCATACGACATCTCATTCTGCCACCTTTCGAGATTTTGCTTTTTTCCCTATTTTAGCAGTCGTAGTAAAATTAGAGTAGGTATGCAACGGCTCATAATTGGTTCTTAAAACTCTCGGGTCTATTATATAGGTATTATATTAACGGTGGCCCCTAAGTTTTAAGACCCCTTATCATACTATAAACACGTGTCGAGTTTTATATTGTTGGTGGTAGTTTGTTATATTTATTTGCGTATTTATTTTTTGCGGCGGAAGGGTACATCAATTGCATGCAAAAATGTAGGTATAACGGGTTTGCAGTGTTGGCACTAATTGACTAGCACGTTTGGCGGAATAGCAAAGTAACATTATTTTCGTTGTTAATATAGAATTCCGCAAAGTAATTGATTCGATAAATTGCTTAGATTTGATTCGTGCTTGAAATTTTTACTTTTGAAGTAATCGCGACAATCGATAAAATGTTATAGAAGTAACGATTTTTTTTGCGTAGTTTTTATTAATGTTTCTATGAAAATTATAGAGTGTTATAATAATTTCCTAAGTGATAATAATAATATAATAGTCAATGTGACTAATACCGTCATAGGGATTATTCCGTCTACCACTCGCCTTCGTTGAATATAAGCACAGTACGCAGCGCTGCCGACTCAGTAGATAAGCATCAGGCTATCCTGTGTTCATCCACTGAATCGGCAGCTGCGTACTGTGCTTGCATTCAACGCAGGCGAACATTAGATGTACTTAGCTAATAGTCCCTATGACGGAATTAGCCATTTACCTTACATAATTATAGCTACCTAATACAAGTAATTGCGAGCTTGTTCTTCCTATTTCGGTATAGTTGAATAGTTGACAGTTTCATCATTATAAATATAGAATTATAGATACACAAGATTATAGTAAAATGCACAGCACGAAATAACTAGAAAATTTTGGACGTTGTCCTAATCGACATTTCCTATAGGTATGCTATTTGTGCTTGTTTTAGTGAAAGGTCCCACATTGTCGCTTGTTGATAAGTTCGTTTTTAAATCTGTACGTTAGCGCCTTATCGGTAAGCGACACTGTGGTACCTATTTCCAAAAACCGTCACATACTTTATACGAATACAAGTAGTTACATAGTCTGTGGGTTTGTATGAAACAAGCGGGATGCCCAATAGTTGCCAAACTACCTTGTAAAATAAGGAATTCACAAAATTAAATAGCCAATTGGGCATTTTCGCGAGAGACCCAAAAACTTTTTTTTCTAAAACCGGTGAATTTAATGTTTTTTTATACTCAGAACTACGAGCTCTTTCGATCCTACTAGGAGACAAAAAGAATCCCAATTATTTTTCTTTCCATTCTGTTACATTTTTTCAAATACTTTGTACAGCGGTTACAAAATAGAGAGTAGGTATGTTAAAAGCTTTGAAAATGTTAAGCCTTTTTTTCGTAGTTTTTTTCTTTTTTTGAATCACTTCTCGCGAAAATGCCCATTTAGCATGTAAATTACAAGACACATTAAAAACACACACACAATTATGCACATCCAATCCAAAGACACAAATAAAAGATACCTATATATTTTATATGGGGTGAAATCTTTTACGTGATATATATAATATTATATAGGTATTCTGGATCTAATCATTGCTAACCACCTTTTCTATCGGAAACTTTGTACGGAGATAGTAGATTTAGAATATAAAATTTTTTCATTCGTAAAAGATTTCACTATGAATAACTGTTTTTCTTGTTTTTAGTGAACTTTATCACTTGTCGATAAAGTTAATTTCTAAATTAATCTTTATGGCATTATTAGCGCGGTATGGTTAAGCGACAAAGTGATGCATTTTACAAAAACCTTCGCATTATGATAAATAGTGGACAGACATTATCAGACAAAACAAATTAATCATGACAGTCGGTATAGTGTTTTTAGATATTAAAAACCATAAAAAAGCAAAGTGGAATTACTATGATATTACCTATTATTATTATTTGTTTTTACCTATAATGACTGCCCTGCATTTTTTATAAGTACCTATATAAAAAAACATCAACTAGCAACACTCGCCCATAAAATTATACATAATATCTGTTTAAAAATGGGCCCTACATTACCAGTTTTTTTTACTGGCTATCGGTTGTCAATCTGTCACACTCGCTTGGCTAATTGACAGCGAATTTGTCGTTCCTTACTAAAAACAAGATTTCTGATAGCTTAATACGCTGTTACCTATATACACATTTTTTTTTAAACAGAATTAATATGGCTGATATTTTTACCGAAATGGGGAGGTGGGATAAACATACAGGGTGTGACGGGTGACATAAATAGTGTAATGGTGATCCGGTAAAAGGGGTAATCTGACAAGGAAAACATCAAAAACATGTATGTGAGGCGACAGAAAGAATTCAATAAAAAAAAATTAAAAGTTTTCCCTGTCCCCGATGGTTAAAACCCCCTTAATAAATACCGGTGATCCGTTAATAGGTGTAAGTGTCGTATTCTGATCAAAAAAAGGGAAAATATTTTTTATGAGTTGTTTTTGTACTGGTAGGTCGTCTGAATAGGCCAGCCCTGAGACTCAATTTCTTTTTCTGTTTCAAATCATTTTTCTTTTCCTTTTAATCATAATACGATATAGATAACCTATCCCTGGTATTTAGTTACTCTGTATCAGTGGTGGAGCGTCAAAATGTTCTTTGGGCAAGCCGGAGCTAGTTTACCCTGCTTTTTCTTGGAGTCGTTAGGAAAAATATGCTAGATTGGCTTACGCAAGCCGGCAAGAATCGAGTTGTATGAACGCTTCACCACTGCTCTGTATAATGTCCGTCAAAGTTATTCATGTAAGCGTGTACAGCATGCACTAGCGACACAAGCGTAATATAAAACACAAAAACAAAACACACACAAAATGCAATAAAAACATGGCGTCCCACACAAAAACACAAAATGCAACATGGCGTCCCTCGTCGATATTCCCGGACAAGCAGACGATGCAATATCTTAACCAATTCAGTGGCGTCCACGTAACTTTAAAATTGGTCAAAATATTTCACCGACTGCCTGTCGGGTGGGTGTCGGTGTCGGCTGTGGGGAAAGAGACAAATTGTCCAACATATCGGAAAAAAAAACTATTAAATTATGTTATTAAGCAGAAAATTCTGCGAACGATACTAAGTTTCTCAAAAAAAAAGTGGAAAAATTCAGACCTGGGTGGGACTCGAACCCGCTACACTGGGATACCAGCACATCGCTCTTAAAACTGAGCTACCGAGACCACACCCGTCCCAAATTTCTCCACCTTAGCCCTCGTATGAGATGAGGTGGAGGCCCTATATACCCTGGAATCTACATCAACAAATCGTCACGCAACAGAATGCTGAAAGTTAATAACACTTAATTTTGCATTAAAAAGTTAATTATTCAATTCAAACTTTCATCAGTCATACTGACATTAAATTGCAATGGTTTAAACTCACGTATTTTAATCACAATAGGCGTGACATGTTTCGACTGCATCGGGCAGTCATCGTCGGACAGACAGGTGGTGAAACATGTCACGCCTATTGTGATAAAAATACGTGAGTTTAAATTAAACCGTTGCTATTTAATAAAAAAAAATTGTTTACTTTTTATCAAGCCTGAAAGTTTTCCACATAGATTTTTATTTGTCGAAGTAAAATGACGATTCGTCATTAATGTCAACTTCAAAATTAAACCCATAAAAAATGTGTAAAAGAGTATAACTAACTTAATAATTTGATAAAACTGTCAACCTTTCAATATAGAGAAGTAGATGTTAAATTATCTGAATGCCTGATTAAAATAGTAGTAGTTTAAGTGAGTAAATGCTGAGGTTGCTGCCACAGCTAACGCTGAGTGCAGTCCTTTTGTCACATAGTTGTGTTGTTTAGTGTTTAATATTTAAGAAGAATGTGTGCTTGTTTTTCTTTCCTTTTTTTTGTATTCTTGTGTTTGTGACAATAAATAATTTTCTATTTCTATTTCTAAATGTAGATAAGATATACGAGTATATATGTGTATACTAATGCGTAGTTATTATACAGTCGCTACGCGTACGGACAAAGCCGATTTCTGCCTAAGTGTAGGCACACAATGATGTATCTAACACGTTAGGTAATGCAATTTTTAGGGCGTCTGCCGCGAAAGCAGGAGGTCGCTGGTTCGATCCCAGCCCTGCTCACCGGGGACCTTGGTCACTTTTTCTTTAGTATATGACATCTCTTTCAATTTATACGTTAGGTAATGTACTATTATATTTTCTAGTGAGTACTGAGTACTGATTACTAGTGATCGTAATTTTTTTAGCAATTTCAGTGCAGCATAATAGAAATAAAAGATTTAAAAAACTAGGGAGAGGACCAATTAAGGTACAAATTATTGTTATAAACTCTAATTAGCTATCCCAGCTAGAATAGGGCATACAGATGATTAAACGCAACAATGCTGCACCACAATTTAAATTAATTCAAATAGATTGAAAAAAATTTGATTACTGGTGATTATTCACTACTCAATAGAAAAATAAAAACATATTTAACTCCATTACCGACTCTAATCGATTGCCCTTTACATTCCTCAACAATCTTTAATTGTCAAATGACTCGTCTGGTACCAAGCTTTTTTTTATTTTGTCCACAGACGATCCGAGACCATTCCGCCTCAAACGAATGACACTTTTTTGCCCCAACTTTTTTAAATATTCTATGATGGATCGACCAAGGTCATTGGCCACGTATTTTTTCTAATCAACCATGGTATTTTTTTTCTTTTCTGAGGTATCATTTAGGCTATTAATTCGTTTTTTTAGTATGTTTTTGTAGTGACGGTGTGAGGGTTCACGCATGAACTGTCAATGAATAGGTTTGACATTATTAATGTTACTGTCAAAATATTTGGGAAAATGACCATGTCATGGCTTTTTTTAATGAGTCATGGCACAATGGTTTTGGTAGATATACCTTAGAAGGGATAAACGTTTGGGTTTCCGATTTCCACTAATAATCAATCTTCTCACATTTACTTTATGAATACTTGACTTTTTTTTAATCGTTGCATTTTTGAACAAACGCTTTTCTAAAATTAAAATAGTAAATAGTAAAAAAAAATCTGTTTATGAAAAACCTAATGTAAATCCTCAGTTGGTGTTGTTGTTGTTGGCTGCATGTTTGAGCCGTTTGGGGTCACAGACCTCACGGTATTTTCAGAGAGCTGGCTTAGCGCCTAGTGGATACCTCGGGTGACCAGAGGACTGGCTCGTATCTTGCCCAGCGAATCGGCATCGCATTCAGCGGAGCAATGCCACCAGCGTTGGGGCACCCTGAAGTCGGGCGCCGAGCTAGCTCCAAACTTTTATTTTCAAATCAGTTGAGTAATTTAATGTTTATATTCAAATAGTATTTGCTCTGAACCTTTAATTTCCTAAGTGTAATATGTTGATTAAAAACATAAAAATTCAAAATTTAAAATTTGATCAAATTGATTTCCCATGAAGACCATTTGAAACAGAAATAATATAATTGTATAAATAATTAAATTAATAAAATATTGGAAAGTTCTCACGTGGCTGCCGTGAGGTCCCGTACTTACTTCGTCCTAAAACAAAAGAGAAAAACACAATTAGAACAATTTTGAAAACAAAAAACAATTTTTACACATTTCAATAGTAAAATAAACTTAAAATTTTGGTGGTCGCACCAAATGACCCCGACGGAAGATCAGTGCTGGCCAAAAGGCCGGCACCATCCTGAGTCGGGACCATTGTGTGGCAATTTTTTATTATTATTTTGTATTTTTGTGTACTGTAAAGCCACGAATAAATACATTTCCTTTCTTTCTTTTAAATAATTCGCATTTTTTCAGACATTTTTGTTACTGGTCACCTCGTAAAAGCTTTTCAAATGAAATTATATGGACCCCAAATTCAATAAATAATAATGTTTTATTACTCCAGATCTAGATAAGGTTCATTTCTCTTAATAAGCCCTTTAATTATTAAAGGAATGTCACGAATCAACGGTTGTAGTTAACTTTAATTAAATTATACTAAAACAATTAAGTACAATTTAATTTAGTGAACTTATTTCGGTAACGTGAATATGTATAGCTGGGGTTGAGGGGCCATCAAAAACGCCTGGGAATTTTATTACTGTGACTGTGGCTGTCAGATCAATTTTATTAAAGCCCATTCCACAACCAGGTGTCAGCTAGTGTCCGACCCAAGTTTCGGTCCCGGTTTCGGCCAGTTTCGGCCTAAAAAACATGCTTCGGTCAAAGGTTCGGTTTCGGCCAAAAACCAGCCGCGCCGACACTTACAATATTGTACTTTCGGGTCGCGTTCGACTGACGTCAGGTGAGCTCAAAGCAACGCAATGAAGTAAAATTGGATATTTGACTATGGAGATGTTTTGTTGGTCATATATTTGAAAAAAAACGGCTCTCTGACATTTTGTTCAGCGTTTTAATCACATTTATCAAAGGTTCGTTTTTGGAGTTGGTTTCGGCCGAAACGAGCAGCAATACCGAACCTCCAATTTCGGTTTCGGTTTTGCCAAAAAGGTATGTTTCGGACGGATAGTAGTGTTAGCTTACTTAGAACCAACTCACGTTATCTCTTGCAAGCAAATGAACTGTCAAACATTTGATGTGTTGTTTAACACTTTCATGGTCTGTGCTATGTAAATCTATGTAAATATTAGACGGACTCTAATAGACCCCAGGCGGCCTAAACCGTAGGAATAGCAGGATAATGGTGGAAAGGTAATATTATAGGTTCAAGATTATACTAGATCCACAGGTTCCTTTAAATTCTTGTTAAGGATAACTTACACTAGAACGGGACGGGACGGGACGATCTGTAAAATTCTATAGAAAGAATCACATGATAGTTTGGAGTCCTCGGATGTCACGTGACGATTTCTATAGAAACTGACAGATCGTCCCATCCTGGTCCTTTCCGCCCCGTCCCGTCCCGTTTTAGTATGAGTGATCCTTTAAACGTAAAATTTTATTAATTTTCATCACACTAAAAAAAACACAAATTAAATAACAATTTCGTAATCTGGATTTCACATTTCTCAGGTGATATTCTAAATTAATTCACAATTAAAAAATAAAAATCTTGTCCATGCCATTTTAAGTAGGTAAACATGGTAGATAGAGCCATTAAACACGACACTTATATTTATTCATGTCCGAATTAATATAAACATACTTTATGTTCAACTGGTTTAAATTTCGCTATTTCTAAAACTGGTTTTTTGTATAAAATTGAGATAAAGAAAAAATATGGTCTTCCTTTTGCATGTTAATTTACACGTATAAGAGTTTAATATATGTAAATTTGTTTTTTACGACATTTTCTTTAAAAAATATCAACGTAACTCGTTTTCTAACATTTTCCTAATTATATTTATTGTACTTTATTATTGAATACTTTAGTAATGAAGAAATTATATAGTCTTATTTTGAAGTGGCAATACAAGCGTCAGAAAGGGACAGTATGACTCTCTCTGCCTATCTTAGCTATGCACGAATGAGAACAAATCATGGTCTATCTATTAAATCCTAACTTTTTTTCCAGATCGTCACGTTTTTTTTATATCGTTCCAGAATGTATTTTATTGTCGCACTAAATCTATAAAGTATTCTTAGCAAAAAACCAAAAATCCTCTACACTTTGAGAAAAAATAATGCACACACTTTGTATGCGTCGTAACGTAACTAACTAGTAAGTATGTGTTAAACGTAATTACTAAAAAATAACGCTATAAAAATATATTTTTTCCAATTGCAACTACTTACTAATTTTACGATACAACCATATATTTTAATAAAAATAAATACGTGTAATTATCGCGCCCGGCCTCTTATTAAAAGAAAAAATTGGTGTCGTCTCGTTTTACGAAGAAAATGTCACTTATTGAGTCACTGACAATTACGTTAGACCTTTATAGTGAAATATCGATGACAACTGTGAATGTACAAACGGCTATTTAACTGGCCATCGAAGGACCTTATGTCGTTGCAATAAGGGTCATAAATTACCAGTTAGGGTAGTTGTAGTAGTTGGCGATGGTATGTTGGTATTATTGGAAAAGAAAGAACTGTAATTAATGAACTTTAATAACACTTGATTTCCAAGTGTAAAACTAGTAATAACTGTAATTTAGCGGTAATAGTATGTTGGAATACAAGAAAGTTAGGTAGCAACAACTGTTAAAGAATCGATTAGTGTTAAAAAGGTGATAATGACGCATAGACAAGCGACGGTATTATTTTTATCGTATTTCCAACTAATGCATCGTACGTAAGCAAGAGCAAGTTTTGACAGTTGGTTCCTAATATGGCCACTTTTTTGTTTACTAAATGTATATTTATACAAATTTTTAAATGATAAATATCATCATATTTGTGTCATGAGCTGTACCTTTGTCTTAGTAAATTCTCACTAATAAAGTAGTCATAAATTAGCAAGTAGACTACTACATAATTATAAAGTAGCACCGAATACTCTTTAACTAGTAAATTAATTGACAAATTCTACGTCACATATTGCCATTTTTTTCTAATGCTATTTTTGCGAATTATTTCCCAAATTACGTGCGCACAAAATACGCTATCTAAAACAAGATCATACGGAATATGATCCATAGAGAATGGGTCTGTGTTCGATTCGTTAATAATTAAAATTCTAATAAAATTCCTCAAACCGTCTGGCGGGACGGTGTAACCTCCTTACAAACCGGACATGCGCCACCAACGACGTTCTTTAATGAAGACATTTGCCTCCAATAAGCAACCCATTATTACTACTTAGCTGATAAAGAACCTCGCAACTCACCAAGCAAATTTGAACCTTGAGTGTATGATGCTAAAAATCAATTTTTTTTTGCAGAAAATATGAAGAATAGATGGATACGTCCCGTTCGAAAATTCGAAATTACGTTCGAATTTTAAAAATTGAAGACGTATTTTGAACTTTAGCTTTTTTAATTAAGCATTATTTCAGGTTGAGGCCGTTTGATTTCGTTTTATTTAAAAAAAAACTAAGTTAAACTGCACTTTATTGTTGATGCAATAAAGTTTATTATTGTTTGAGTTTAAGGGTTAATTAATTAGAATATAATAAATCGTTAAAGGCAATTAAAGGTTATAAATGTTTATTTAGGTTGGGTTTTATGTTGCCAGCGACGAGATCAAACGTTCGGAAGCCGCGGTTTTGAAATATTTCACGTGGCAACACGATTTATTTGATAAACTAGCTGCCTCAATTGAATTATTACTTTTTTAATAATAAATAAGTACAGCAATAGACAGCAACAAAATCTTTTTCACAGTCAAAAACTCGTAATATTGAATATGTTCAATTGGGATTGCTCTAAAAAAAGAGACGGACAGGCTGACAATTTTTTTTTAATTAATAACCTACTTTGGCTTTATACAGTCATTCACTGTTGCCTTTCCGCATGTAAAGCAAAGATGGCGGCCAATTAAAAGAGCGATATGATCGCAATTATGGTTGATGTCTTTATTAGTCGGCTGCGGGTGGTCCCGGCTTCGATTCCGTTCGAGGTATTTGTTTATTCTATTGTTTTGTAGTGTCTTAAACGGTTGTGACACTGTTTGAGTGTGTCAAAGGTCAAAAGTGTTCAGTTTTAGCAGAGTCTCCTCTATTATGAATAGATATTTCTGTTTTTGACTGAGATGAAGTGCTGACGAGTTTCTTGAAGTAGTACTTACTACTGTACTTCTGGATTTCCCGAAGGATTACAATATGGAGTTCTTCAAAAAGAGTGTACTAGATTTTAATGGATCCGCAACGCGCATATGATACCCTAGGAGTCGGAGGCGACAGGCGACCATAGGTTACGGTGACCGTTTTCCATCAGGCGGGTGGTATGTTTGTTTGCCACCAACGTGATATATGTTGGGAAACGCAAAAAAATGTTGTGCTTAGTTGCTACTTGATCATTACGACCAAAATTATGCGATAAATTGGATGGAATTAGCACTGGTTTAAAAAACCTTATCCTAAGCCTTTAGAACTGTCAAAGTAGGTTGGTAGGTATATGTATGTTCTGTAAGACCTGCAAAAGCTTACTGCCCTTAGGGATATAGCTCTACGAGCTGATAGCCTTCTGCAAATCGCACAATAATCGCCTGTCTCTCGCACTCGTCTGCGTAATCACAAGTGCGACAGTGAGGCAAAACGTCGCAGCTCCTGAGATATCCTAGAATTTGAAAGCTTACCGCAAATCGCAAACTAGTCGTCTCTCTATCCCACTTACGCAAAAAACAACGAGCGCGATACATTTCGCAGTGCAGGCTGCGGGAAAAGTCTTGCTTTTAAGGCATGTTCTGCAAGACCTGCAACTCGCTTTGTTTATTGTTTCCATTGCGAACAAAGTTCATCCTCTCTATCGCTCTTACGCACAAAATCACGCGTGTGACGGCAAAACAAGCTTTCCAGTAGATCTAGTTTAGTCTACGTCCCTATAATATAGTATTCTAAAATCTGAAGGCTCACAGTGAATCGCAAACTAACCACCTCTCTTTCTCTTTAACCCACAAAATCACGCTTGCGACAGAGAGCAAAACTCCGCAGCGTCTGGGATAATTACAAAGACATTACAAATAAGTCCTGCAGCCCCAGTACTAAAGACCTCACATGTTCTGTGAGACCTGTGATTCATGAGCCTAATGCGACCAGATAGTTTATTCTCTCTATTGCACATACGCACATAATCACGCATGCGACAGAGTACGCCATTAAGATCCTACAGCCCCAGCACAAACGACCTGACATATTCTATTAGAACTGTAATTCATGAGAAGCCTAATGCCATTAAGGATATAGCTCCCTGACGAAGAGCTGATGGCCTACAGCGAATCGCACACTAATCGCCTCTCTATCGCACTTGCCTACGTAATAACAAGTGCGACAATGATGAAAAACTTCGCTACGCCAGGGACATCCTAGAATTTGAAGGTCTACCACAAATCGCAAACTAGTCGCCTCTCTGTCCGACTTACGCACATAATGACGCGTGCGACAAAGAGCCAAACTTCGCAGCGGCTAGCTGGCTGCGCACGCGCTGCCGGCGCCCGCGCACAAACACACGCGGGTGGTCGCCCACCCAGGCGCGGGACACAGCCGTGCGTGGAACTGAACGCTGTACAGATTATACACTTTTAAATAAAAATTAAAAAAATATAATTTAACTACAAACCTAAATAAATTTTATCATTTTTTTATTCTCGAAAAAAACATGTCACGTATTGATGTAAGTATTACTTATATATCGTATCAATAAACTAAATAAATACATATAATACAAATTTAAAACTGTAACTAAACTAAAACTAGATACAAAAAACTAAAATAAATTTAAAAAGGCCCTTGCGGTATGCTACCGAGGACGCAAACTTTTCAATATTTCAGTAAATGCAAATAAAAACATAAAAACAACATTAACTTAATCAATAAACTGGAAATATGTATTAAAAAAAAACATTTTTTAATTAACATAGTGTACCTATTTCCAAAGTAGGGCATGCAATATCAGTCCCGGAAAAGGTTCAATTTTCCGGGACTGTGTCAAGGTCAGTCTCGAGAAATCCCGGGAAATCGAGAAAGTTTTTTCAAAGTTAATATTTAACAGAAGAAAAAAGAGGCATAGCAAAAAAACAGTAAATTTTGGTGCTAATTGTTCAAAATACATATAAGAATTTGAAACAGGATTAAGTATAAAGCGCCGTACTTCCTGCGCCTGCGCCGCGGTGATAACCGCGCAAATACACTGCTGCAATATAGCTCCAACCAGCCATCAACATTAATTATGTTAAGACGTTATGGTTAGGTTAGATTATTATTACTAGTCAAATATTGCCAGATCTTCATTTTATACGTAAATGATTTAATAAATTATAGCTCATGATAAATTTCCCGAAATTTCGATTCCTTCCCAGCAATTGTACCTTCAGTCCCGGAACCAGACAAAAGAGCCATTTTCCGAAAAGTCCCGAGAAAAATCGGTCTCGGGAATTCCGGGGAGCATGCCCTACCCTAAAGACTGGCTGCATTCCCGATTTCCAACGTATGGCGTAGGTACTTAGGTAGGCAATGCTTATTTATTTGCTAGGAGAAATACTGGCCAGCTCTTTGGTCACCTGTCTCCTTCAACAGGCGCCAAACAATATTTTTTAAATTAAATTATTTAGGTAACTACAAGCCTATAGACAAGAAACTACACTTTTAATGATTTTATAAAAAATACTTGTTTTATAATTAATAAATTTAACGCGAATAGGTAGGTGTTTAAGACATAATTATACTGTTCATAATTCTGTTAAAATGCTACTTTTGCTGCAGTAAAAATTCTTGAGTTATAAAATTATTGGAATTTGTCTTTAATAAGGTACAAACCACTATAGGTAATTTATAATTATTATTACTATAAAATTAAATTATGTAAGACCAGTGTAGTAGTAGTACTTAATTGTAAATAATTATGCATTAAAACACTCGTGTGATTTTAGCGTCCAAGTTTTAATGCCTTTCATTATATACAATCACAGAACCTACTATTGGTTTATCATAAAACATCTTTATTTATGTACAAGCCTCTCAGACTATAATTTATAAAAACGTACTATAAAACTAAATGATTACTTAAAATTAAATAGTTTAGAACGGATTAATCGCGTTTATTAACACCATGACCCGACGTTTCGAGCCCTTTACAGCACTCGTACGAATATATAAGATAATTCTGGTTATTCTCGTATGGTAGGTAATAATGAGTATAGGTATGTGTTACCTTTTATATGGATCAAACACGGAAAACATGCAAGTAATAAACGATTTACAACAACATAAATAAAAGTAATAACTAACAACATAAATAAAATACCCGGATAGTTGAAAACTGTGTCCACCCTACACTAAAATATTTCCTTGTTAAATTAATGTTATGAACTATAATGTATTACCACACGTGGGGCTATTTAGATCTTAAAATTATTTAAAAATACGGGAAAGAAAATGTTAGAATATACCTATTGATAATTTTGGTGTACTGCTTAAAACACTAAGATCAGCAATTCATCATTCAAATATATTTATTAATTATCAAACACGAAAAAAAACAGCTGTTAAAATTATTAAGTTTTACGCGAATAGTTAAGATTTTAAAAATGTTAAGATACACGTGTTGAAACGTTAATACCTCATTATTTCCCACGGAACTGTAGGTACCTACTTATAAAGCATAATGATGATAATTATGCACAATATTCTAATGAACACGACTCCACCCCCTTCAGAATCATGCGTTGTGCGCATGTCACCAAAACATTCAAACCAACTGGCTTACCACATCTCTTTACCACACACTCGAAAATACACCCTGTTTGTAACAAATTAAGGCATAAATTTGCATGTGACCACATGTCATATTTACTCATAAGGCACTGATATGAAAGTGAGTCTTATAAGTTAATAATTAGAGTTGATTTTTTATTGAATTTCTTTAAAAGGATTATAAAGGAATTTGATAGAATTACCGTCGCTGCAATTTTGAACTTTAAGGAGTGTATTTTAGGCTTATTTTTGTATGCGCTTTGAAATATCTATATATAAATTTTGTGTGAGAACTAATTGAGATATCTTCCGTTGTTTTGTTGTCTGTCTGTCTCAGTATAGCTTGAATGTTGTTTTATTGTTTTTTTCGTTGTTTTTTGTGGATAGTATTAAATGGAGCACTTTGGCCGACTTAGGAGATGCTCGGTATTATTAGTGAAGTTTTTTCTTCTCAATAGATAGAGTCCGTCTATGCTAAGTTTCCCCGATTAAGATAGCACAGACTGTGACATTTTTAAGTACATGTCATAGATTTATAGAAGTTTGACGTTTAAAATAACACCTTAAAGTTTGACAGTTCATTTGCTTGCAAAAGAGATAACGTGGTTTGCCTCTACTTTGCTGTTATAAATACTCTACGTTACATAGTAGGTTACTTATATCATGCTTACATCAGTTACATACAATGCGTTTCTATTCTAGACGCAGTACTTCGAGGTAAAATTCTACAATATCCAATTGGATTACCTGTTTTTTTTTTTACATGTACGTGTTTTATTGTGTTGGCTCAGGGATCTTGGGGTCTGCTTTGGAAATTAATCCCAATAATTGGCGTAGGCGCTAGTTCTACGAAAGCGACTGCCATCTGGGCACTTACCATGAAGTCTTAACGCGATTCAGTTTAGGACCTAAGTCGCTGCCATATTTACAACTGATCACAGTTAAGAACTGAATCGCGGGCCCATATCTACCAACCCAGAGGTTAAACTAGGTCTTATTTCAGATTAGTCCGGTTTCCTCACTCATTGGTACTCGGGATGAACCTGAACCCACGACTTTTGCGTTTCAAAGTCGCACGCTCTTACATCTAGGCCACCAACGCTCTATCATATTCTTATTGAATAACAGCTCTTTAATCGTTGACACATTTAAACAACTGTTGACATATTCGAAAACCCGATATTTCAGCCCGTTATCGCCCAAACATCCGTTCGAGAAACAATAGTAGCTCATTCAAAATCGATTTACGAAAATAGACTTTAACCTTCTAATAATAAACATCATTGTTCCGTGATGGGAAAGACACAAGCCTATTTAAAATTTAAGTGCTGTGAGTAAGGCACCAAGTATCTTGTGGGCGTAAGATGCAATTTGGCAAATTTTTCGAATTATTATTAGTGATTCACTATTGTATAATGACTTCATTCATTTTTATTATAGAATAATACGATACAAGTGCGAAAAGGAGGAAATTCGCAATGAGTGGCGATAGCAAAATACGACCGAAGGGAGACAATAGACTAGGGTTGACACTGTGTTGCCGCGTGCTGCGTGTGGTAGTACAGATTGCTATTATTAGTGATATAAAATTGTAAAATATATAAATATTATTAGAATACTTATTTATTAATTGTGTATTGGCATTATATTGTGAAATATTGTCTGAGTATAAATAAGTACACGTTCATCTGATCGCGCCCGTGAGGTAATGCGCGTTCGCGAACTCTGACAGTTTATGGCATACACTTTAAGCTTTAGGCTGGCCTGATGATGGAAGTCTAAGGTGGATTAAAAACGTCTAAGCTTGTCTCTGCCAACACGTTTTCATACAATGTCATTGCCAAGTTTATGCAAATCAGTGCATAGTTAGCGTTTACGCACTCTAAATAGACAAAAGAAAATCAAATTTAATTACCGATTTAAAAAATCCTCACCGGAACTGACTGAATGGAAATTTCCTATGAATTTCTCATGAAAATTATCGTAAATTTCCTCTTGCAATTTTGAGAAAATTCTGCGGCTCACATCGCTAAGCAAGTTTAAATCGCTGCCAATGGAACTTCCTAACAGTGTCAACAAAGGGCGTCACATGTTTTATCACTGTTTCTCCTTGTATTTTCACACTACCTCATCAAACACCACTGAAACCATTCACTACTGAAACGGTCGTATTATCGTAACATACAAAACATAAGGTAAATAAGTTAATCCTGGAGATTTCATTAAAAACTTAAAAGTTAGGTTATTACGATCAATATGGCGGAAGTTCCATTCACAGCAATCTTACAATACTTAACGGAGTATTATCGTTCAATCCGGAATGTTTATTATAGTGGTATAATTAAAACAAGAACATGAATAAAGATAAATCAATAAAAAAAAGATTAGATCGATATGTTAAAAAAACATGCAATTTCCGTCGCCAACAGATCCCAACAGTAGCCAAATCCTTTATTTGTCGCTTTTTTCCTACAAACAACCGTTTTTTCATACAAACCGTTTTTCCATACAAACCTACTTAGTCGTATCTAGTGGGCCGCAGCCCAAATCTTAACACTTTGGTTGAACATAAAAAATGTGAACAAGTTGGTTGAACAAGAACCCATAAGGTTCCGTAGTAATATATTAGGGTTTTTTTAAGTTATCCCCGCAACTTTTATATTTTTTTTTTTCAATATAGAGGTATGAATTTGTACTTGAATTTTTAACGCACTGAAAACTTAACTTGCCAGTATAACACTTCAAACTTTCGCGTTTCGTGTCACATTATTTTAGACACTTCGCTGATTCATCAGTGAAGCCGAGACCAGAGCGCCTACCACGAACCGCGAACGAAAGTATACCTCCCTTTCGCACTTGTGATTTCTCACTCAAGTGCGACAGAGAGGTGAAACTTCGTTCGTGGTTCGTGGTAGGCCTTCAGGACACATGAAATTGTATCGAAACGTCGGTATATTAAAGTCAATTAACTAAATTCGCGATAAACCCTTTTATTTATTTATTTAAACTTTATTGCACTGTAGAAAAAGTTACAAAAGGCGGACTTAATGCCATAAGGCATTCTCTACCAGTCAACTTACCTATGTTAAGTTTATATTAATGTTAACTTGCCAATACAACATTTTCAGACTTTCGATGTTACTTAAACAAATAAAACTGACAGTTCCTAAGTATTTAGAAAATAACCCTTTATCAGAAAATAAAAGTACATAAATAACGAAAATAATTCGAACTTAATTAACTAACTTAACTAAAATAAAAACTTTAATATAGTGAATCCTTCTACTTATAGTTTAGTTTACCCTCTGGGTTGGAAGGTCAGATGGCAGTCGCTTTACTAAAACTAGCACAGCTACGCAAAATGTTGGGATTAGTTGCCAAAGCAAAGTGGACTCCATGCTCCCTAAGCCGTGGAAATTTTGGCCTCGGGCAGGACTCCAACCAGTCTGGTCTCCAACGACTCTGGGATACACGCCCATGCCATGGGGGGGGGGGAGCTTAGCAATATCTACGGTAAGAAAGTACTTCTTAATCTCTCTTTATCTATATCTGTCTTAGAGTTCACCCTTAAACCACAGCGTAAGGATGTATTTTATACAGTGGGTTAACTCCGCCGATCTCTGGGTCATCGGTGGGGGGCGCGCGGGGAGGAGGCGGGGAGGAAATGCCGCCGAATTTCTTTGAAAATTCGGCGGTGTATTTTAAGGGGTGTAAAATGGAAATTAGTTTGTTAATCAGACTGTAATATCTTTCGCATAGTTTTTGACAACCCTGAGCCCACCGAGCCGAGCCGCTGGCCGTGTATGAAGTTATCTCACTGTATGGAATACGAGTACATCCCTACGCTGTGCTTAAACTACTCAATATTTTCATAGAACACCCTCTTACTTATTTTACAAATTCCGTCTCCATTCCTACGGAACCCTACCCCATAATCCGCTCTCTTAAGCCTTTTTAGCTACCCATCAGTTACAGCTTGAGTCACTATGCCACCCAGCGCGCCACGCTATATCCGTCCCCCTCACACGCATGGCGCCGTCTCTGTCCACTGCGTTTTTATCTCCATTGAGGCTGGCTGTCAAAATAAGGATTATAAAAGCGTTTGGATGGCTTTATGCGGCATTGCGTGATGTGAAATACTTGAACGGATTAAGTTTTTGCGGTATTGCGCAATTGCAAGGTAACGGGTTCGATTTCCGGATTAAGGGGTGTGTTCCGGGCGTACTTAACTTTTATGGATTTGGTGGGATTGTTTGTTTTTTGTGTGAAATAGGATATAGGATATTATGATAAAATGGCTACGACCGCTCAACTATATTATGTATTTTTTATAACATAACTTGTTTTAACTTTTTTTATTTATATTTGGCGATCTTTTTCATACCCCTATACATATTAACGACGCTAGCTGTAAAGACTGATAGAGAATTGCCTCAAGACATATATTTGCCAGAGTAAGTAATCCCATAAAAAAAATATTCGGTACTTTATGCGAACACCTTTTAAAAAGAATCTCCGCCGGGCATCCGCCAGACAATTCTCCCATATATTGATCCGGCGAATATGACCTAACGTATGGTCAGTAATAAACTGAAAATGTAGGTATAAGTTAAGATAGTTATTTCACTTTAGCTCTCCCTACGTGATCGTACTAGGAATGAGGAGGCCCACAGAAGAACCAGGGATGTCGACATAACTCAGAGAATTGCCAGACTTAAGTCGCAGTTAGCGGGCCACATTACTCGCAGAACCGATGTCGATGGGGCATAAAGTTTCTTGAGCAGCGACCACGTACCGGAAGGCGCAGCGTGGGAAGGCCCTAGACTAGATGAACCGACGCTTTGGTTAAGTGTGCTTACCATTAGTTATATTCGATTGCGACTGCGGAATTCAAAAGTATGTCCGTCTCGCTCCTGCCAAAGTAGTGGTAGGAGCAAGACGGAGATACTTTCGAATTCCGCAGTTGCAATCGAATACAGTTCATGGTAAGCAAGCACATAGGTCGCGAGAGACCGTTATTTGTGGAAGTTTTTGAGGGAGGCCTCTCTCTAGTCGTGGACGTCTTTTGGCTGAGACGATGATGATAAAGTTGATAAACTAAGGAAGTTATTTCACTTTAGTTTTTAAGTTCCTATAGGAATCAGTAATCAGCTGCATTATTTTTGAAATTTACGACCCTTATTCAAACAAGATTCATGTACGATCGTGGAATCAAAAATGGTACTTGGAGTCTCAGTAGCATGATTACTTATCTTTGACAACGTCTGTTATTTCCAATACAAAAAAGTCTGGCATTTTTTGCTAAACGTCAGTTCATAGAATGAGTACGAAACTATGTCATACCCATTCGGCAGAGGTAGAGAGGTAAAGGTTGGTTCGGGGGAGGTAGGCCTGTCAATTGCTACTCCATCTGGTTTAAAACTCACTTACTTATATCCACCTAAAAAACAATGTTTCGCGTAAACAAATATAGATTTCCTGGCGTGGGTGGCATACAGCCGTCCACGAGTAAAAAGGCAACAAGTCTGTGAGTGATGACTTAATTTTTAGAACCACCGCGGAGTAACCGGACACTGCACTGCGCAGGCGCCGGTGGTTATTGGTTTGGTTTATTATATTCATTTATCAAAAATAAAATTCGAAAAATAAATTTTGACAATTCTAGGCGGCCTTAATATAGCTGACAGTAGGTAGTTATGACATGACGATGATAACGGACTGATTAATATCAGTTGCATAAATTATATTTAAAAAAAATATACAGTTAGATTCAAACCAAGTTATCTCTTCCAAACAAATGAACTGTTAAAGATTAAAGTGTTATCTTATACTTACGTCAAACTTGTATAAAATTATAACGATATTACTTAACACTTTCACAGTCTGTGCTATTTATTTAAATCTAGGAAACTTAGCATCACACTCTACAGTGTGTAAGTATAATATAGTTGCTAATAATATTCCAGGTTCTGCAACACGTTTCTGCAACGGTTCTGCAACAAGGCAAATTTTATAAAGCATAACCATTAGGTAACTAAAACTTACAGCAAAGACAACGGTAGTAAACTTACAAAAATATTCTATAAACGAACATTTATTTTCAAAATATATTCAGTAAGTGTAACTAACCTAGCTACCTACCTCTACCTACCTTAAATCTACTATAGGTCCTTGAGGCATTGTACCTAGGATGCTGGCGGCATTTCCTCGTTGTATCGCAATGCTGATACGTTGGGCGAGGAAGCCACCAGCTTTTCGGTCACCAGTAACATCAACCAGACATTTCGCGATTTCTACGAAAAACTTGCGACCCCATGGACCGAAGTACAAAAAGGTACTCTCTGCCCAGGCTCTTATATTTATTACGTTTTGAAATTTCGGCGCAATTAGCCGCTCCGCCCGCTTTTACATTAGTTCGTTGGAGATGGGACGATGCCAAAATAATCTTCAAATTTTTCTCCATCTTCGTAACATCTTCCCGGCTTATGCCAAGGCTCAGAGAGCCTGGGTCCGCTTTGGCAACTAATCCCAAGATTTGACGGAGGTACTAGTTTTACTAAGGTGACTGCCATCTGACCCTCCAACCCAGAGGGTAAACTAGACCTTATTGGGATTAGTTCGGTTTCTTCAAGAGGTTTTCCTTTACCAAAAAAGCGATTGGTAAATATCAAATAATATTTCGTATATAACTCCCGAAAAACTCATTAATACGAGCCGACAGGCATCACATCACACTCATTACACTCGTTACAAACACGCTATCAAATATTGCTTTAAGTCAAACAAATGGCATAAACAAATTCCAACTGTCTTTTTTTTAAGTCAGTGATTGTAATAAATTTCCAATAAAATCATGTCATCTATACTCTCACTCAAACACAGTAACTGAAGGATTGTGGTACCTCCATACAAAATCACTCGCAAATCGAAAGTTCACATTATGGTATGTGTCCCTTGCTTTTATTTTCCACCATTGTAGCATAGAAAAAGTATTATTATCATAAGAAAGACGGTTGACTGGTAAAAATGTTTCATATCGTTAAGTCCACCTATCGTATAATTAAGATTAAATAAACAAAAATGTCATACAATAGTGTAGCGCCACCAGCGCCAGCGGGTGTGCGTCCTGATACCCAATATATCCGTGACATATGATATTTCCCGACATAACGTAAAAGACATAACAACCATAATAATATCCACGATGGCGACTATAAATCCTGGTTTAGGAAATTAACACTTTTGGGCGAAATGTTTATTATTGTCTTTTATCAAATCGTGGCCACACAACGGCATGTAATAAAAAAATAAAGAGCTTTCTTTCATACGTTGGAGTAGTAGGGATGTGTGCGTTCTGTATCAGAGGAGGCCTGGACAGCATTACGATAGTAAAAATTTCAAGTGTACAATAGGCGATGGGGCAACGTGCAAGAGACGTTCTGCTCAAATTTTAACGCATGACGTTTTTTTAGAGGTATATTTTCTTAAACAAAAGCGTGTATCTAGAAACACGTTTGCATTTATGTTTCAAATAACGCCTCAGCAAATGAAATCTTTTGTCCCTTTCATTAGCATGAACCTTCACTATAGCTATTCCCTTCTCTCATGAATCTTTTGTCCCTTTCATTCGCATAAACATTCGCTATAGCTATTCCCTTCTCTCATGAGAAATTCATGTCTATTTAAAACTCATTACCTCATCGTATCCTAATGCTAATCACTATGAAATGCTATTTAGTTAATCATCGTCGTACCTAACTGTAACTCTAGTATGGGTTTTGCTTTTTAGACAAGTAAGATATAAGTGTTTAGGTAAACTGGATATTTAAAAACAAAATACCCAGGAAGAGCGGTTTATTTCCTAATGAAACAAGATTTAAATTAGCAATATTAATGTAATTATAATGGTCAACTCATATCTAGTTACATACTAGTGAAACCTGAAATATATAATCGATCTACAATCGTTTATTTCGAAATTTTATTAATTATCATCAATGTTGCATATATAAGGGCACAAATTCAACGCACCTTATTAAAATTGAAATTTACGATATGAAAAAACTATCCAAAATAACTGATGCGAGCGAACATTGGAAACACGCAGATGTGCGAGTCAAATACTACGTTAACAAAATAGAAAAAAATAAGCACTTGGAGACAGCGAAAGATCTAGTATTTAGAATCACAAAAGAAATTGCCGAAACCGACGAGTGCAAAAAGTACCATTTTAATACTAAACTATAAGTATGTTTGTAATTATCTTGTGAATAAAATATTTCTTCAACATATTTGAAATGGTTTTATAAGTAAAACTCATTACCTCATTGTATCTTAATGCTAATCACTAGAAAATGTAATTTAGTTAACTAATTAGTTAAACGGGGCTCACGAGTACTTTATGCGTATAAATAGGTCTAACGAATACTGGATGGTCATCAGTAATGCTCAAGACGTGTTATTGAATTAATATTTAATAATCAACATGGATGGAACGATGGAAGACGATGAAGTAGTAAGCACCTTTTTTACGTGTGAAGACAGTTTAGATCACAAAATGATCAACGCATGTCTTGAGGCTGAAGATGTACAATTTGTTAATGATACTTCTCAAAGATTCTGGGAATTGTGTTCCTTTGAAGTAAATTACAATCAAACTGAAAATGAGAATGGTGAAAACAGGTAAGCATTGTAGATTCTCTGACTAATTTCTTAATGTAAATATGTGCATATGTTTTTTCTAGATTTCTTATTATTGTTAATATTGTTTTAGAAACGTTACTCATCAATCTGGCGGAGGACTTAAGAGAAAAGCAGATGAAGCTGAGGTAGACTTAGAAGCGGGTCCGTCAAGAGCCGTTGAAAACATAGAAAATAGAGATGATCAAACATTGTGCGAAGTGTGTCATATTTGGGTAAGACGACGCTATTTTAGTAATCATTTAAAAAGCAATGCACATAAAAACAATGTTATTCAAAATAATAGTCATGGACTTAGTAATGTTAGCTTGATTAACACTGCGTTTGGGTCGCGAATTCGCACTTATAGAATAGGTTCCGATA
Organism: Lathronympha strigana; assembly: GCA_949128165.1. NCBI lineage: Eukaryota > Metazoa > Arthropoda > Insecta > Lepidoptera > Tortricidae > Lathronympha > Lathronympha strigana. The sequence continues at coordinate 4,501,381 of OX421926.1, read as the reverse complement.
CCTATCAAGCAGATTTCGAAACCCCCGAAATATTCTTCGATGCTATTCAGAATAAAATTGAGATTTTACTTAAGGAATGCCTAAATGAATTGACCGTAATAAATGTTAATTTCATTGTTCAAGCGGAGTTTGTTCAAGAAACCAAGGAATTAAAAAATACGTTTGATTTTCAAACGTTTAACTACAATTTTTGTATTGGAGATGATTTTGAACCTTTGTTGAAAAAAGTTAGAGACATTATTTGCATTCGGATGAGTGAATTTGAAAAAAAAGACAGTGGTTGGACTTTAAAGAAAATTTTATTTTTAGATATGAATATAAACAAGTTTAACCCTTTAAAGGGGTCTTCATTTCTGGATTTACCAAATGACATAAAAAATAAAAAGGCAGTCATAAATGTACAAAATAAGGATAACTTATGTTTGAAATGGGCTATATTGTCAGCTATGTTTCCTGCGTTGAAAAACGCAAACCGAACTTCCGCATATCTACAACACCAGAACAAATTAAATTTCACAAATATAAACTTTCCTGTAAAATTAGCAGATATTAAAAAAGTTGAGGCTTTAAATAACATTAGCATTAACGTATTTGGATTAGAATATAATAGTATATCAAAATCAAATAGCATCGTGGGGCCGTTGTACTTTACCAAATCAAGGAAGGAAACGCATATTAATTTACTGTATTTAACAAATGGTAATACTGGTCATTATTGCTTCATTAAAAACTTGTCACGATTAGTAAACAAGCAAATTACCGGACGCAACGACGCGATTCATATCTGTGATGGATGTCTTTTATATTTTTCGACGGGTCAAAAATTGAATGACCACCAGAAATATGATTGTAGACATGTTGTGACAGAACTCCCTAATACTCAAAAGTCGAACAAAAATTGGTTTAATGAAATTAAACCCAGTAACAAACTTTTATTTGATCAGTTTCAACGAAAACATAAATTACCATTTGTAATTTATGCGGATTTTGAAAGTTTTCTCAAACCCATTTCAACTAGTGAGCGAGATCCAACCGAACCATTTACAAATAATGTTCAAGAACATGAAGTTTACAGTTATGGTTACTACATAAAATGTTCTTTCGATGATAGTCTTTCAAAATATAGTACGTATACGGGGTTCCATTGTGCTAAGCATTTCATGGAAAGCATATGCAAAGATATCGCTCTTATCCAACGGAAAATTTGTTTTCAAAAAACACCAGTATCACTGTCTTCGGTGGATAAAGAAAATATAGGAAAAACAACAAAATGTTTTATATGCAATAATGATTTGCATTTAGACCGCGTTGAGCATTATGAATGGACTACTGGTAGTTTCGAGGGTCTAGCACATTCATTATGTAGTTCGAAGTTTAAGACACCTCGTTTTGTACCTATTTTTTTACATAATTTAAGTAATTATGATGCCCATTTCATAGTCCACGCGTTAAACTTTAGAGAAGGACAGGTTGAAATCATCCCGCCTTTTTGCACAATAATGTTTTTCCTTATTTTATTTTTACCCTTTGAAATTAATTTTCGTAAAATGTGTTTATATTTACTCAAATGTTTTTTCTCGCTTTCATCAAGTGGTATTTTACCTTTTAGAATGTTATAAATACATTCACAGATAACATTGACCTCTTCACTACTACAGGCTTTTAATATAATTTTTTGATATTTTGGTTTTAAGGTGTGTAAAGCTTTGAGCAGTTGTTGGTGTGTTACAACTCTTCTGTGCATAATTTTAGAATGATTGAAATCATCACTGTATGTCCTATTTAAAGCCTCTCTTTGGTACATATACTGTACAATATGTTCTATAGTTAAATATATTCGTTTTAAATCGATAGGTGTCCTCCGTAGTCTGTTTAAGGTCGATCATCAAATATCCATGAGCATCTTTTGTTGCATCTTTATAATTAGTATTAAAATGGTACTTTTTGCACTCGTCGGTTTCGGCAATTTCTTTTGTGATTCTAAATACTAGATCTTTCGCTGTCTCCAAGTGCTTATTTTTTTCTATTTTGTTAACGTAGTATTTGACTCGCACATCTGCGTGTTTCCAATGTTCGCTCGCATCAGTTATTTTGGATAGTTTTTTCATATCGTAAATTTCAATTTTAATAAGGTGCGTTGAATTTGTGCCCTTATATATGCAACATTGATGATAATTAATAAAATTTCGAAATAAACGATTGTAGATCGATTATATATTTCAGGTTTCACTAGTATGTAACTAGATATGAGTTGACCATTATAATTACATTAATATTGCTAATTTAAATCTTGTTTCATTAGGAAATAAACCGCTCTTCCTGGGTATTTTGTTTTTAAATATCCAGTTTACCTAAACACTTATATCTTACTTGTCTAAAAAGCAAAACCCATACTAGAGTTACAGTTAGGTACGACGATGATTAACTAAATAGCATTTCATAGTGATTAGCATTAGGATACGATGAGGTAATGAGTTTTAAATAGACATGAATTTCTCATGAGAGAAGGGAATAGCTATAGCGAATGTTTATGCGAATGAAAGGGACAAAAGATTCATGAGAGAAGGGAATAGCTATAGTGAAGGTTCATGCTAATGAAAGGGACAAAAGATTTCATTTGCTGAGGCGTTATTTGAAACATAAATGCAAACGTGTTTCTAGATACACGCTTTTGTTTAAGAAAATATACCTCTAAAAAAACGTCATGCGTTAAAATTTGAGCAGAACGTCTCTTGCACGTTGCCCCATCGCCTATTGTACACTTGAAATTTTTACTATCGTAATGCTGTCCAGGCCTCCTCTGATACAGAACGCACACATCCCTACTACTCGTTGGCATGTATTTTTTAAAAGACTATAATTTTTTTCGCAGATAAAAAAGTGCTCCCATGTTTTTTCAAGGTTGTTACATTTTTAGTGCTCCATACACAACTTTGTTTTTGGAGCACTTATGTGATGAGGTTAAAATGGCTTAGGTATCTTTATTTTAAAGAGGGCAATTTAGGGGATCGAAAGGGGTTTACTATTTTTTATACCCCTTTGGCTTGTCCGCTTAGAAGTCCTGAAGAAAATCTTTGAACCCTGGGCTAGTACCACGAAAATCGAACGATTGCGGATTTGTATCTCCATCTCTGTCACACTTGCATATAAGAGTGACAAAGAGGTTTTTCCGTCAATGCCAATTCTCGATGTTCGTGGACTTCGTGGTAGGCATACTGGCTTTAAGGATGACTCATACTAGAACGGGACGGGAAGATCTGTCAATTTCAATTTCAATTCTGAAAGAATCACGTGATAGCTTGAAGCCATCGGAGGTCACGTGACGCTTTCTATACAAACTGACAGATCGGGCCGGCCCGGTCACGTCCCGGCCAGTGCGAGTCATCCTTTACACTTTGGGAGCTGAATTAAAGAAATTAATTGCCATTCCATATTTTAGAGGAATAATTATATTTCAAATTTCATGATTTTGCTTTTATTTTTATACGACGGTGGCAAACAAGCCCGCCTGGTGGTAAGCGGGTTTCGTAGCCTATGAACGCCTGCAATTCCAGGGTTGCCACATGCGTGTTGCCTAGCCGTCTCGTGTCTGTTTATTAGTATTGTAATTACGAATGGCATCGATGACTCTGACTTTTGTATAAATAAAAGTCTATCTGTAGCGCCGTAGCTTCTAAGCAGAGAAACCGATTAAATATAAGTAGACCATTTGCCGGGCCGACAATTGACGGTTGGTTAAATCACAGGTTAAATGGTCTAAGCGATTAAAAGACAGTTATGGCTGTAAATTTAAGGTAGTTAAATAAGTGTACAGATGTAGTGTATAATGTTTCCCTGGTATCATCTAGGAAACACTCGTATCGGTCATGCTACTTCAATCGACCTCGGTACTTTTGGTACTGACACTGACTGAAATAGCATGACCTTCGGGCGTTTCCATGAAAATACGAGGGAAAATTATTATGCACTACATCTAAAGTTGTACCATGAGTTGCATTCGATTGCGATTGCGGCATTCGAATGCAACTCATGGTAAGCACACTGGTTCCAAATACTTTCCAATCGCGCAGTCACTATCGACCCGTGGTTAAGTTAAACTCATGGTAAACATACTATTCGAGTTCCGTCAAGTTATTGATCACTTTGCTAGTCAACCAAATCCAACTGGAAACTTCCAAAACTAACACCAGTAGTGACTAATGCCTCAAATAGTTCGGCGCCATCCATCATGCCGTTTTGACAGCTGTCAAATTAACGTCAATGGCGGCGTTCAGCCGCAGTATACGGAAGGAGTGTCTTCAGACCAGTAGTCCAACATCGTAAGTCAAACATTTTATAATTCTCGTTCGAAATTAAAAATTTGCTCCCCGGCGATCATTGCAAAAACAACTTCACTTGATTCTATCCGGGATTTCGTTAGTAGTAAAGTGTGCAAACCGGTTTTTAATTGTATGGGAAAACCGGTTAATAACCGACTATTAACCGAAATTTCATACAAAAAAACCGGTTTGCACACCCTAGTTAGTAGATAAATAAACAAATATTTGGGGGATAATCTTACACAAATCGATCTAGTGCCTCGGTAAGCTCAATAAGGCTTGTGTTATGGGTACTAGTTAGGCGACGATATATATATAATAGATACATATAAATACTTAAATACATAGAAAACATTGTGATAAACACACAACTAAAGGCCCTGACCAGCAATCGAACCCAGGACCCCCTGCTTCGTAGGCAGGGTCACTAGCAACTAGGCTAGGAGGCTGTTGTAAGATGTAAATAAAATGAAAAATAAAACCATTTCCACATCATTTGGATATTTATTTTTGACTGTACTTGTATATTTACTACTGAAAATAAAAAAACTTTCCAAAAAAACTTAGTGGACATACATCCTCTAAGCGGTATAAAGAATGACTCCCACTACATCGGGCCGGGCTGGGACGTGACCGGGCCGAGCCGATCTGTCAGTTTCTATAGAAAACGTCACGTGACCTCTCACGTGATTATTTCTATAGAAACTGACAGATCGTCTCGTCCCGTCCAGTTCTAGTGTGAGTCATCTTAATATTGTATTGCAGATTTTTCGTAAGTAGGTACTTATACCAAATTTGAGCCCAAGAAAGTGGGTCTAATTTAACTACCAAGATTTGATCCATATAATAATATACCTACAAATTCTACCAAAACGACAAGTCAATAAAATACTATAATATTTCCTTTAGATACCTAACAATACTAGTAAAAACTTTTGGAAACGGATAAATGATATTGTTTTATTCAGCTCACCTCAACTCAAATATGCATTTTCCAAAAAAAAAAGTCAAATGATCGACACTTCATTTTCCCATAAAACAATATTGTGTAGAAAAAACCATGAAATTGCCAAATCACAGAACCGTAACGGTGTTTCTCTAAAATTAAGCATGAACATAAAATAACGCTTAACAAAGTGCAAACGCACTTTTCAGTTAACTTTAATTGACTAACGGCTACGAAAAACGTATAAAAACGCCTTTGATAACTAAAAAACTAAACGCACCCAAAGTGTGACGGAAATAACAAAAATCCAGAACAAAAGATACATTTAAAAAGAAAAAAACAAACGCCTATGAGTCTAAAGAAATAAAGGCAAATTATTACTTACTAATTTGTTCAGTCATAACTCTGTTTTGACGTTATGACCGTATAAATACGTCCACGACAAAATTTAGTTCCACTAATCGTAGCATTAATTTGCTAAACGCCTCTAAAAATACGTAAGTCGGAACGCAGCGAACATGACAGGTGCAGCGTTTCGCGCCAAAATCTCTGTCACAGTGACAGTTGGTTTGATTTACGCGGTATAACCATAGATAAGTTTTTTTATAGAGCGTGAATTAATTTAGTTCATTTATCGGACCACACATTGTGATTAAATTGGGTGCGCTTTCCGTATTCATAACAGTCTGCTATGTGTCCTGTGAGATATGAATGGCGCCATTCGGGAACTATTTTTGGCTTTCATTAAGCATTTTGCTGCGAGTTATTTTATCCTACGCAAGGAAGGATTCATCTTTGATTGATAAAGAAAAAAGGCATATGAAGGAAATACGGAAAAGCAGTGTTAGCTGCTTAGAGAAAAGGGTAATAATTTATTAAAATGTTTTTCTTCATTACGATGTGAAAAGTTTCACTTATGAAAGAAAAAGTTTATTATTGATATCTTTAATAAATTACTAGCCAAATTACGAAACTCAACTATGTACAGTCAGCTACAAAGATATGAAAAGCCAAAGTGAATATATTAAGGTCGTGATACATATTTTTGACACTTTGGCTGTATTCATATATTTTAGCTGACTGTACCATGTAGTTACCAAAATATAAATAAATAAATAAATATTATAGGGTAATTATACTCAATACGACCTACACCCACAGTAAGCTCTAGTATTGTATTATTAGTGCTAGACGACATATATATTGGATAGCTACATAAATCAATAAATAAAAAACATCCATAACTCAGGAACACACACAGAAGCTAACAAATAAATGTCCCATACAAATACAGAAGGCTTGTTCAATTGCTAAAAAACGCTGTGTTACCACCAGTTTGAAATTTACTGTAGAATACTATGCTCGTTAGCGTCTACCTCAACTCACTGTCAGTGTATTTTCTACGCACTTACTCTTGTAAGCGCGATGCAAATGTCGATATTGAGACGCAAACGAGACAATAAAAAAATAATGTTTGGGGACAATCTCACATAGATCGAACTTGTCCTAAACTAAGCAAAGCTTGTACTATGGCTACTAGACGACGATATACATACTTATATACGACGATAAATACATTGCGATACAACGAGGAAATGCCGCCAGCATCCTAGGTTCAATGCCTCAAGGACCTATTTTAGATTTAAGGTAGGTAGAGGTATGTAGGTAATTAGGTAAGTTACACTTACTGTATATATTTCGAAAATAAATATTCTATGAGACGCAAAAAAAAAATACATACATATACCTATACAAATAAAACGTCCATAACTCAGGTACAAATATACGTGATAAACATACGAATAAATGCCCTTACCAGGATTCGTACCCACCTCCAGCATCGTAGGCAGGGTCACTACTAAATAGGCTAGAGAGGCCGTACATTTTAGGTCCTGCAGCAAGTTTTGGTAAGCACACTGAAAAAAGCCAGTAAATATAGAGTCAAATTCTATTAGTCTTCTTCGACTCCTGTGTGAGGGATAACAGGAACCCATCATCATCATCATACAAGTACTGCTAGTAATTTCGGTTTAATTATAATCAGGCTTGAATGGCCTGGTTCATTAAACTTACCTCATTATTAACTAAAATTGGCTTTTAAACTTTATAGCTCAAATTATATCCGCTTTCTCCGTTAATTTAATTAATTAAAAGCAAAAAAATGGTGATGAAACGAAATTTTTGTAATTAATAAACCACGGAGTTTTTTTGGGGTTGATGTTACTGGTGACCGAAGAGCTGGTGGCTTCCTCGCACAACGTGTCAGCATTGCGATACAACGAGGAAATGCCGCCAGCATCCATCAGCACAACTATTTAATACATTTCCATCATCTAAATGCGACACGGCTACCAGATATTTAAAAATAATCGTCATAAAAACAAATGAACGTCAAAGATTCCAATTAACTTTTTAATTACTTGGACCATGGACCGACCATTGACAAATGAGTTGGACGTTTTGCTTTTTTTTTAAGATAATTTGACACGGACCGATAAAGGTGATGGATTTGGCCTAATAGCACTATTTATAAGTGTCTGGTTTAGATTAATCTAAAGGGCAGTTTTGTCAATCGAGATAAAGATTTTTAGGTTATGTTGGTAGTAGGTACTGCCGCTGTCACTTGAACGATATAAATTTATTGATGAACGGAATTAATATTCATTCATCTGGCAAACCAATTTTATCAACAACATTCTTTTTTTTTCGTTTTATTAAGTATTTTAGAATATTTTTAATAAATATTAAGGTGGTATACGTCACTATCCCCCTGATGTAAAGATGAGATAGCCAAACGAACCCCAAACTATACCTACTTAAACTATACCTATGAAAAGCGGTAGCATGAGAAAACCTAACATATGTATAACAAGTCCCCCCTTTAAAAATCTAAATACTACTAGTAACTTTAAACTCCAGCATAAACGACACCTTCTTGAGTTTCAGAAAGCACTACCTCCTGGCTCTAGAGTGGCACCATCATATTTATAATAGTTTTTGTTTTATTTCATTTGTTTATTTTTATAGTTTCGGTTATTTATTCTCTTATAATTACTATATTTTTTTCTGCATAAACGCATTAAAATGATTACAATATTAATACACAATGCAATGTAATGTTTATTATTCTCAAAATACACACGCGCACACACACACACACTCCTTATAGATCATAATATGCATATGAATGTATATGTATACATATGTTTTAATGTATTCTACATATTTTACTGGAATTTAACATGTCTGTCACAAGAGAAACGTTTTCGACATACAGCAAGTAAGGGTTCACGTATAAAGGGTCTGCCTGAAAACCAGCGTTGCAGTAAATGCACTGCAACTTTATGCTGAGGTGGGATCCTGTTTAACATCAAAATGTATTCTTTGTTATTAAGCCAGGTAGTTTTAAGTTATACTTTTAGTTTGTAACATTATTTCAATTTTGTACATTTTTAGGGTTCCGTAGCCAAAATGGCAAAAACGGAACCCTTATAGTTTCGTCATGTCCGTCTGTCCGTCTGTCCGTCTGTCCGTCTGTCCGTCTGTCACAGCCGATTTACTCGGAAACTATAAGTACTACAGTGATGAAATTTGATGGGAATATGTGTTGTATGAACCGCTACAAAATTATGACACTAAATAGTAAAAAAAAGAATTGGGGGTGGGGCCCCCCATACATGTAACTGAGGGATGAAAATTTTTTTTTCGATGTACATACCCGTGTGGGGTATCAATGGAAAGGTCTTTTAAAATGATATAAAGTTTTCTAAAAAACATTTTTCTTAAAGTGAACGGTTTTTGAGATATCAGCTCTCAAAGTCGTAAAAAGTATGTCCCCCCCCCTCTATTTTTATAACTACGGGGTATAAAATTCTAAAAAAAATAGAGGTGATGCATGCTAATTAACTCTTTCAACGATTTTTGGTTTGATCAAAGTATCTCTTATAGTTTTTGAGATAGGTTGATTTAACTGTAATTTTGGTTAAGTTATTGTGCTTACACTGAAAACGATGGCTGAACCTTATTTTCTTTGGTGTTGAATAAAACTTTTCTATGTCTATGTCTATGTCTAAGTACCTCAGTAGCTCAGTACGTATATTTATGACGCCTCTGACCTTGAAAATTGTTCGATTTTCGTGGTACTAGCCCTGGCCTACGCAGCTACGTCACTATATAACTATAGGTACCTATGCTCAGCGGTAACATAAGAGAACCTAACATATAACAAGTCCCTCAGTACGTATGTTTATGACACCTCTGGTCACGTCGAATATATACGTCACTATTAGGATGAGGTAGCCAAATTAACTCCAAAGTAACCAAACTTTACCTATCTAAACTATACCTACTCAAGCGGTAACGTAAGAGAACCTAGCAACAAGTACCTTAGTACATATGTTCATGACGCCTCTGGCCGAGTCGAATATATACGTCACTATTAGGATGAGGTAGCCAAATGAACTCCAATGTACTCCAAACTATACCTATCTACTACCTATGCAAAGCGGTAACGTAAGAGAACCTAACAGTACGTATGCTCATATTGCTCATGACGCCTCTGACCGAGTCGAATATACGTCACTATTAGGATGAGGTAGCCAAATTAACTCCAAACTTTACCTATCCAAACTATACCTATGCAAAGCGGTAACATAAGAGAACCTAACAACAAGTACCTTAGTACGTATGTTTATGACGCCTCTGGCCGCCGGAGATATACAGCCGGTCGCGTAGGCGCAAGCTGGGATTTCTTTTATGTGTTTTAAATGTACGGGATGTTGTTAAAACTATTTACATTTGCAGTTTATTTTAACACCTAGGTACAGTCTCCATCAGATAACTACAGCGTGTAAATCTAATACGGACAAACCTATACACATAGGAAACGGCGCTCCAAAGTATGTCAGTCTCGCTCCTACTAATATACAGTAAAATTGTAAATTGTAATTGTAATTAATAAATATACAGTAAAATTAGGAACTGCCGCCAGCATCCTAGGTAGAATGCGTCAAGGACCTATTTGAGATTGAAGGTAGGTAGAGGTAGGTAGTTAGGTAAGTTACACTTACTGTATAGATATTGTAAATAAATGTTATCAATATCCAAACTGCTTTAAAAATTGTATCTCTGAGTTATTTAACGGCCTCCCTAGCCTAGTTGGTAGTGACTCTGCCTACGAAGCTGGAGGTCCCGGGTTCGAATCCTGGAACATTTATTTGTGTGTTTATCACGAATATTTGTTTTTGAGTTACGGATGTTTCCTATATATGTATGTATTTATCTATATAAGTATTTATATCGTCGCCTAGTCCGCATATACAAGCTTTGCTTAGTTTGGAACTAAGTCGATCTGTGTGAGATTGTCCTCAAATATTTATAAAAGAAACATTTATTTTCGAAATATATACAGTAAGTGTAACTTATCTAACTACCTACCTCTACCTACCTTAAATCTAACGTAGGTCCTTGAGGCATTGTACCTAGGATGCTGGCGGCATTTCCTCGTTGTATTTATTCATTATTTACTTTTTAGTGACATTTTAGTTAATATTTTAGCAATCTGCGCACCCTGTACTTAGAAGCAATAGCAATTGACAACTATATCGCATCGTGTGGGGTCTATAGAGCCGTCACCCACGCCATGACGGACGTTCGTACGGGAAAGGATTAGGCCATATCTTACATATCTAAATGTGCACTTCTCATAACACTCATCACCTTCTTAATAGCCTTTTCCCGGCTTATGACAACTCAGGGAAGTCAGAGAGCCTTGTCACTTGAGTCTCAGGCGCTAGTCTTACAAAAGCGACTGACATCTGATCTTCCAACCCAGAGGGTAAACTAGGTCTTATCAAGATTAGTCCGGTTTCCTCACTATGTTTTCCTTCACCGAAAAGCGATTGGTAAACGGGCGGATTTTTTTATTTTGCTGTTTTCTTTTCGCGTCAGCTTCGAATGAAATTTGGTAATAGGTAGGAAGAGTTCCTTATTCTCTTCAAGATAGACCCAATTTCCCAGTATGTCCCACAATATTTTGCACTGAGTTACGGAATCGTATGGGATTTTCGTAACTCTGTGGGAAATTTTCTACAAATTTTTTGTCGCACATTGGGATTTCGTATCTATCTAATGTAGAATAAGGAACTCTACCTTCCCACCAAATTTCATACAATTCTGACCCGAAAAAAAACGGCAACAAAATAAAAATACGCCCAAATATTAAATGATATTTGTATTTAAGTTGTTTTTTGGAACTTACGTACAAATTGGTACCAGCTGGGGTTTGAAATCGCGACTTTCGGATTGAAAGTCGCACGCTCTAATCGCTAGGTTACCAACGCTCCATGCCATTGCGCCATCGCTGTCATGGTTTGCCCCTCCTGTTAGGTCCTGGCGAAGCTAAGTGCTGGGGCTTTACCATGACGTCTTAATGCAAGTTGACGACCTAAACTTCCATACAACTGAGCCTAAACTGAATCGCGTTAAAGGATGACTCACACTAGAACGGGACGGGACGGGGCGGGACGGGAAAATCTGTAAATTTCCATAGAAAGCGTCACGTGAGATCTGAGGGCTCCGAGCTATCACATGCTTCTTTCTATAGAAATTGACAGATTTTACCTACATTCTGACGGCCTTCTTTTGCCCAAACCACCTTAGCCGACTTTCTTGGAGCTTCTTGGCTCTTTAATCATAATAAATCTTCGAGCACAGACATCCATCCAACACGTTGGAGGGAAGAGCAAAGCGACTTCTTACCTTACAATTTATTGTAGTTTTTTGTGGGGGAAAACGTGCACACAGACGCACTTCTCACATATTACGTATAAAAACCGATTTGTAATGATGACACTAACACATACCAAATGTTACAAGTCTTACAACTACACTAACAAATCTTGCACACTCCGATTTATTTGTGTGTGGAGTCTTCTCTTCTCATTGCTGAGGATCGTGACTCCTTTTCAGCTTGTCAACTGCGTGCTTCCATCGGTTACGGTCAGCTGCCTGACGTAGTGCAGCATTAATCGGTCCGTTAGTCTGCTCTGAGATCTGGGTGCGTAGCCAAGAACTAACGAAACGCAACTGTCACTGTCACACTAATAAGGAAGAGTGATAGAGAGAGGTAGTCACGATACGTTATTAAGCGTGAGCGATTGGCATCTTGGCTACGCACTCTGGTCAGACCAGCGTTTCGGGCTCCGGCCTCTAGGATGCTTCCCTTCGACTTTTCCTGTGACCATCAGGAGTGAAAGACCAGTGAGTGCACCAGATGTATTATGCAGGGTGTATAGACTAGTCACGATACAGACCCGTGTATGCCCGTTTGGGCTTGTATTTCAGCAGAGAGGAAACGTTACGTATGCCGATTCCCTCTGAATTAATAAATATGCTTAAGTGAAATGTATGGGTGTAGTTATACATCTAGCACACTCAGTGCATAAGTACGCGATATGGCTTGACATCGGTCGATGTATGTTTTGACAAATTAATTCCGCGCGGTGTGCCTGTAATTATATTCTTGGTCAGGGTTGGCACTGCTGAGAAAATTAAATATATTTAAAATTATAAATTGAAAGAGATGTCATATACTACAGAAAAAGTGACCAAGGCCCCTGGTGAGCAGGGCTGGGATTGAACCAGCGACTTCCTGCTTTCGCGGCTGCTTCTGCCGCGAAAGCAGGTCGCTGGTTTTGGTCACTTGTTCTGTAGTAATTATATGACATCTCTTTCAATTTATAATTTATATATAGTAGTGTGACTACTAAAAAACCAAAAACATGAATAAAAACATTTATTACATTTAATAAATGATTTGATTCGTGCTTTACAATTATATTTAAAATTGTAAAGCTGTCGAAAATATGAAATATGTTATAATTATTATAAATACCTACGAAATATGCGCATTGACTGGCAAAGTGTCAATTAAAAAATTTCTTCATTTAGAAGTGTCCAGTAAGAGATGGTAATATCACTCATGGAAGTGCAAATAATCACTTAAAGCACCTTCATAAGTAGATTGATTCCTCAGAAACGTCTGGGAATCATGGGAAAAAATTGGCACATGTTTGACAGTACTTTTAGCCGCGCGGTATTCTTAATAGACCCATTATAAACTTCGAGAACTTTGCTTAAAAATATATCATTCACGTGAATTCCAACTTTAAATTGTTAATCCGCGAGTGCTAACCCTAGCGCGCCGTCTGGGTGGCCAGGCCGTCCGATAGCGAGGCAGTTTAAAACAAAACCAATAAGCGAGCGGGACAGATTATATCCCCGTCTCGTACGCACTCGTGCGCTGATCTCGCAGATTACTTGCGAGTAGACGGAGGATATAAGCGTAGCAGTTAGCACTTAGGTGGCACTGTTGCCTTTGTGCGGCCTTAACTCTTGCCTGGCACGTATCAAAATACTTCGATAATGGTTTAAAGTTTTGAACCCACAAAAGTCCACATTTATTATTTTCGCGTGAACACACTAAAATTGTGTTTTAGATATAAAAGCTGTGGTTATATAAAATGCCATCGAGGACTCTGCTCTCGTCATATGTAGATCATTGAAAATCCGTATGGTAGGAGACTGTGATGCAGTGGACTGCGTAGGCAAACGAAAGCGGTGGCAACGCGTTGCGGTGCGAATCGAATAAAACAAATCATTGATATATATGGATGTGTCCTAGGTGGGCCATTGCTACGCGAAGGCGGAGCAGCGCGACGCACCGCGGCGCTAACCTACGTAATTTCCGTCGGTATCAACGGTTTGTTCCTTGATATTTAAGACATGAAGACCGCGCGAACGAGGCTCCGTCTAGTGTTCGTCAGCAGTCTCCCAATCCGCACAAAGCTGGGAATTTATAAGGTCTATGTCAGATCCAGGCTGGCATATAATCTCCTGCCTGGTATGCCAGGACGGCCGAGCGCGACAGGACAAAGCTTAGAGCTCAGGAGAATCACACCCTTAGGACCATCTTCCAGGCCCCACGCTACATACGGAATATGACCAAACAAAGGACAGATTCATCGGACGCCTCGCGCGAGGGATGTTTAACCGCGCCGATAAGTACCGTCATCCACATCTGCAGGGGATAACTAGCTTCCCTCCACATGCGCCCAACGACGCCCCGCGGCAACCACGTGAGCTTGTGCTACTAGCAGACTCCTAGGTAACCACAAAGCCGCTGATAGGCCAACATGACCTAGCCATGATGGCTAACAAAAATAATGTAGAAGAAGAGAAGAAAAGACCATGCCGCAGTTGCGGCATGCGACAGAAGTTGCCACATAGGGCCACACCCTGAAATGGCTCTACTCACCATCCCCCCAGAAAGAGGCCCGTGATTGAAGAATCCAGATTGATTGATTTATGACATTTCGTCAACGTCAAGCGGCGAACAGCACGGCATCGCATTGAAACCTCAGCGCACCGCGCCGCACCGCTTCGCCATCGCGTTCGTTCGCCCACGTGGCACGTATACTACTGCCTTGGTCTTCGCAATCAGCCGGAGCGTCCGCGGGCAAACAGTCTGATGATGCGGAGTCTAAGTGACGTGATCTACGGTTCTACTGCATACGGAATCGCTGCTAATTTCTATAGATACCAGTGAAAGTTCAGTTTGTACCGAAATAGTTAATATTTGATTTTCATCCGCTTGTGTCATACTTCGGTATTACGATGTCAAAGGAAACGAGCAGAATGCAATTTGTTAAATATCGTCTCCCTCGCATTTCCGCGCTGTATTGATTAATGCAATTTTTAGTGTAATGTAAATTTATAATTAATTAATTTTTGTATTGATTTATAATAGGTACTTATTATTCAAAATGCGAGTACTTTAAAGACTTTCAGATCTTCTACGGAATAAATGGAACAGTTGAACATTTTCACGCATAATTAGGTATTAAGTAAAAATAAAACTTGGCTGATGTCCGTGTATTTATACCAAGAATTACCAAATTTAACATTTTTTTACTAATTTATAGCCAACAATGAAGGGTTAGATTAGAAGTATTACCCCATTTGTGAGCGCCGTATTCGCTCCGATATAATTATCTGATGGTGTACACCGCCTATGATGCATACTCGTCTTTAACACCCATTTATAGGGTTCCGTACCAAAATGGTAAAAAAGGAACCCTTATGGTATGACTCAGTATGTCTGTCTGCCTGTCACATCGTTAAATATCTGGAGAACTATTTAAGCTAACGATTTGATATTTGGAATAGTATAAACAAAGTTAACGCAGACACATTGAGAGAATATTTACATATTTTAATTTATTTTCAATGCAATAAACCCTATAAAAGAGGGGCAAAAATTAAAAGTTTAGTTCCTGGGTCGTGTGTATAGTATCATTTGCATGTTCTAAAACTTTTTTTTTTATTTACAATGAAATTTTTTTGTTCTACAAACGCAAATGAAAAAAACCATTTTAATTTAAATTTAAAAGAACTGTTCGGAACAAAAGTTGAAATTTAACCAACTTAGTTTTTTTTTCTTTAAATTTATGTGATATCAAACAAACTCGCATACTACCTCCATGCCGTACAAACGACTGACCCAATCTAGGTGTAGTTACAACATATCGTTTATACGGAACCTGGGCGCGAGTACGACTCGCACTTGACCGGTTTTTTTTTAAATGAACACCCCAACAAACACGAGACATTATAAACCGTCAGGTCATTTATACAAACATTTATCGACGAGTGTTCACCAGCGATAGGGTGTTCAACTGTTTCCACTACAGGATGTTTCAACAGGGTGCGTCGGGTGTTCATTCGCGTCATTACTCACCCTCGGGATTCCGAGGGGTAGTTTTAAACGTTTTTACACTAAGATTGAGGAATCGGTGGAAGTGAGTGCAATGGTTTGGAAGTTAAATGGATTTTTGTGAAAGTTTTATCGATTTTAACTATAAAACTCTCGTGAGTTTCGAACATATTAAATAATATTTAAAACGGGTCACTCACGTAATTTAGTCGATTTTCGCTAGACATGTTTCGTTCTTTACGAAGAACTCCATCAGGAGCGACCACCCGCGACAGAGGCAAGTCGTACAAAAATCGTAAATTACATGAGTGACCCGTCTTAAAAATTAATCGATAGCTACAATCTATCGCGACCCCTATATCTAGGTAACCCCTTGATCGATTTGGCTCATAATACTTTTAAAAATTATATTTATCTCATCTAACCACCTGACAAATTCCTCGACGATGTGATCAACGATACTCGAGGTATCATCAGACCCCGTTATCAGTGGTGAAAACTCATCGACACCAAGGGTTGGCAAAACTACCTTTCCTAAAATTGCCTTCGGTACTTAACTTCGCCTTAACAAATGTTTAATATCTTTTTTTACCATAAATCTTGAAATTCACGTTAGGTCATTCAATGCGTACAATTTGAAATAATACTTATACACAATTTTCTTGATCATATTTTATTACACGAGGCGAAATTGGGAAACAAAGGCGAAATAAATATATCCTTATTTCGCCTTTGTTTCCCAATTTTGCCTGCTGCGCTGCGGCTTTTATTTTTTAACATTAAAACTGGTTGTTTCACTACATTTAAATAGATATATGTTATTTGTAATATGTTTTACATAGATTACAATTTATTAAGGATTTCAGACTTCATGTAATTTTGGCAACCTTCGTTTCGATAAATTTTCACCACTGATAACGGGGTCTGGATCAAAGATACATACCTACATACAAACATACATACATATAAACGATGGATTGTCCATGTAGATTGGAAGAACTTACTCGCTTCGCTCGCGCGTTCGATAATTAATAGCAAACATCAATGTTTGATCATTTATTTATGTCACTAACGAGTAATTAATATACTGCTTCTAGTTCTGATTTGATTAACATCAATACATTTGTTACGAGTTTTTATAATTAACTTGCGGTTAATTAAGCCCATTGATTATTTGCTATTGAGTATTGCTCTATTTTCTATCGTAAACCGGTCTGAATTGAATGAAGATTACCGCGAGTCAATTTTCCGCTAGGGGCGCTAGTGGAACGTGGGTCCTGCGGGGGAACATTTCAAACGTCACTTTGACTATTCTCTCATACTGACACAGGACCGTACAATACGGTAGCTCCCATTGATTTTAATGGCAGTGTGGAATGGCTGGGCTGGAGTGGATGTCTGCCGCATTCACCCGGAGCTTCAGCCGACACAGGGACATTCGGCATACGTACCGTTTCCACTCCGGCGAAGTACAAGCCCAAATGGGCATACGCGGGTCTATGTTGTGACTAGTCCGTACACTAATATTGACATTTAATTGCTCCTAAGTATGGGTTAGTTGATACTTATCTAACAATTAACTCATAATTATGTTATTTTTTCACGATTTCGTGTTTGCCTAGTGAAAGTTTCTCAGTGTGACCCTCCCCGGTACCCTGTTCACTCCTGTTTCATGACCCAAAAACACAGCCTGTATACCTAATGTATGAGACACGTTTTCCCCCGCAAAAAGTGACAGAATAATTTGTACAGTAAGATGTCGCTTTGCCGTCTCCCTTCCAGTGTGTTTGAAGCCTGTGTTGCTCGAAGACCCGGAGATATGGCTTAAATTGGATACCAGTTGGATCCTACAAGGCACCGGGGTAGAGTAGAGGCAGGTCAAAAAGGAGATGGCGGGACGACCTGGGACCATACCATGACGTCTTCACGCGATTCAGTTTAGGTTCAGTTTAGGCTCAGTTGTATGGAAGCGACTCAGTTTAGGTCGTCAACTGAATTGCATTAAGACGTCATGGTAAGGCTTTTGGACGCATTTTGTAGCGACTGGTTGGAGCTTGCACTAAGCCGTAATATTGAGTCAATCAAAGTAACAAAACACTTACAAATCAAGCAAGTAATAACACAATTACATACTCAGTAATTGCAAAGGGTGCGACGGCGAGCTGTCAAAACTGACAGGCGGCCATCTTGGATTCCTACGTGTTTCTTGGCATAATTACTGGAGCGATTAGTCAAGTTGGCTCCTTAAGACGCTGTTACACCGAGGCGAATGTAAAAGTTGGTAGTCAAATGGGATACTTTTGATGAAATATTAAAATGTCTAAGGGGCCAATATCAATAATTCAAAGAAGGCGAGAGTCGATGAGGTTTAAAGATAATAAACATTTTTTTTTTTGCTTGGTTGGTCATTGCAGAATTGATTTACACAAACATAGTACTCATAACGAACATGGTACAACCACGGACTTGAACATATCTGGATGGAGCAATGCGACTGCAAAAGTGTGTCCACATGAGATAGTACTACGGTACCGTTGCATCTCTTTCTAATTAGGGTGACTATAAGTCATAAGTACGTGGGATATTAGGTTGGGAGCGGTTACGCGAACGATCTGGATCGACGATATATACTTAACGATAAAGACATTTTTTTAAGTCATCATATTCATCACGATCTAGTATCGTCGTGTTTATCGTATTTCCAGATCGTTAGAGAGCATCATATTGGGAGTGGTTAGGCGGACGATAATATGTAAAAATCCAAGACCATTATTGGCCAATTTCCCCCGTACTCTATGGTTCCACCTGGACGGGCCCCTCATCGTCATGGATTTTTACCTAATTATCGTCCGTCTAAAACGGGTATCGCATGGGGCAATCATCGGTTCCCTATTATCGACGGTAGGTTGCCCCTCCTACCTTCTCTCGATGCGCTAATTTCTCTTTTGTCTATTACACGGTGCGAGACTGAAAATCGGGACACAATTATTGCCACGTGTAATACCAATTTAACCTGGAGGGTTATGGTGCTTTTACATGCTCGGGCTCTCGGCCGAATGATTCGGCCCACCCTAGTACACGCTCATTCGAGACAGACTATATAGATAAAATTTAAGCCAGACCATAGACAATTTAAGCTTTTTCAGGTAGTTTCAGTGAGTTAAACTGTGTTTTAAATAACTTTGGTTATTGAAACCATTTAAGACACTTTTTAAATAGCTTTACCCGAAGTGAAATTATTTAAGACACCTTTTAACTCAACCAAACTACCTGAAAAAGTACTTAAATTGTCTCTGGTCTGGCTTAAGTTTTCTCTATATAGTCTGTCTGGAATCATCGTGTACTAATATGGCCGAAACATTCGGCCGAGAGCCCGAGCATGTAAACGCACGGATACACTTAAGGAAGGAAGAATACGGTTTCGATTCGACAGACATTAAATTATAATAGCCTGATTTTCTCAATATTTATAGATAATATATGCAAAGTCCTACAAACTTTTCTTCCGGAAGTAGGTAAAAAGTAAAAAAACTAAACTCACTCGATTTTTTAAATTTACGGTTATTTGTCTTCTATCTGTTAAAAGGGAAACCGAAGAAAACTTATTCACGTAAAACCGTTAAGTCTACGAATTGTAAGGATGATAAATGTGTCATTTTATTTCGTTAGAAACAAATTGTATTGATGTCTTAATGCTTTATAAAATTATTAATAACATCTGCGATGCTCCCTCGTTGATGCACTCCCTTTCTTTAAGAGTACCCAGGCGTTGTGAACGAACCTGTAGAAAAAAGCCCCTCTTTCATATACCCCGTAGTCGTACTTCATACGCAAGAAATGGTTTCATTAGAAGAGCATGTAGGCTTTATAACGAACGATTTCTAAATATAGATATATTTCACGAAAAATTATACGGTTTCAAGCGACTCTCATTGGAATGTATTAAAACTTAGGTTTATATTTTTATATCTGCATATGTTCGGTTTCACCATTACTTTGTAACGATACATCATGAAGTAGTTAACTTGTGTACTTGTATTTGTTATTTGGTTAACATAATTATTAATTAAGGAAACTGTAAGTCTGCAATTTATTAACTTTTACTGTGTTAATTATAAACATAAGAGACTGTTTGTTTCTTTCCTAATAAAAAAAAAAAAAAAAATTGTAATAGGTATAAACTGGTCTTGACCTATTTTAAACGACTAAAAAACATAAAACCATAAAAACCTTACAAGAAAAACGTTTGTACTTAACATATGTGTACTGTACCTACATATTTGTGACGATTAGCATGTAACGATATTTTGTTGCCAACACAATACTAGATTTTCGATATATCCGTTACGTTAAAAAAACCGGCTATTATAAATTATTTCCCAAATAATCAAAAATGTTATACAAGCTGTCCATTTCAATTCAATGACTGGATTATTATTATACGGTCTTGTGGAATACGAAGAGTCGTAATACAAATACTTACCTGCGAATAATCTCGAAAATAATCGTGCCACGTTATATATTGGGAACAACCTAGGTATACAGTATAACAGTACTATGTTTAAATACCTATCGAAATATATTTCAGCAAGCATCTTCCTACGTCATACAAGTAAGTGAAACAATAAACATGCCAATAAAAATATTCAGAATATTTTACTCTTACTTTCCCTAACTAATAAGAATCCTGTAAAATCGACTCACAACGTGCCGACATCATAGTCACCCTACCGAGCTTGTTTTGTAATTTTATCGGAAAATGTACATAAAATTGTATAATTTTGGCTTACCTGTGAAACGATATTCCACAACCAAGATAGCTTTCACTCCGACAATCCTTTATGCAACACGTTTTGACCATTTTAGCTGATTTTCAAAATAATTTGTATAAATAATAAACGGCGCCATTTATGTTGGTATTTAGAAAGTTTAAAAAGTCAAAGTTGGGGATACCAGTTAATATTCAAAAAGTTACTAATGTCTACCATATTTATTGAAATGTTTTTTTTTGTTATTCACATCTTTGATTTAAAGGGTTATTAATATGAAAATCACAATTGTTTACAATTTACTAAAAAGATAACAAAATCCTTATTTGTATATAGTACTAAAATAAAATAAGAAGATATTTATTTTTAGTAGTAAACTGTTATAAACACTCCCAAAATAGTATCTTATGAAAATTGGCAACATGTGCGAGTGGGACAAAGCACCACTTGGAAGTGTCTCATGTGGACCGTTTTCTCTCGTTCATTTAGTATGGCGAAAAGCGAGATAGGACCGTCCCCTATGTGGAAGTTCCTGGGTACAACCAAATTGAGTAAAGCAAGGTCAGTTTGAATACCAGTAATTAGAACCGGTATTTTTTAAAAATCTTTAATTATGCACCTACCAATATTATTTTTTATATACACTTTATAAATTATAAATTAACATTTTTTCACAGTAAACAAAATAATAAATACTTTTTTAGAATGTACAAATCAAGCCCTTTCAAATACCCCACATGACCTAGTAACTAAACTTTTAATTATTGTCCCCTCTTTTATTGAAATTTGTCATCGAAAATTAAATTAAATATTATGATAAATCGATCTTTCAATGTGTCTGGCTTAACTTTGTTTATAACTAGGTATTCCAATTTTCAAATCGGTAGCTTTAGTAGTGTCGAGATATTTAACGATGTGACAGACAGACAGACAGACTGAGTTACACATAAGGGTTCCTTTTTTATCATTTTGGTACAGAGCCCCAAAAACTCTTAACTTCTGGTTATGTGGCCTAACCCCGGTCCAAGTGGTCCTAAGGTAATAATTTCATTCATATTATAACATTGGCCCATTAAAATGAATTAATAAACCAAAGAACGAAAAAAATAACGGTAAGTAGGTATTTTTGTACGGAGCAATTACCAGTATCCGACCCCAGCGCCCTTACCATGTCCATGACGTCTTAACGCGATTTAGGCTCAGTTGTATGTAATGTTATTTCACGGATATATATTCCATTGCATGATCTTTAAAAAAATAAAAATATTATAGAGCTTAGTCGTCGACTAAGATGTTGAGTAATCTTGTAATTATTCTATCCAGTATAACAAGTACAGTCGATGTCATAAATGCGTTTACACTTTTCCCCTTATTTACTCCATCGTGTCTTGTAAGGTGGATCTGCAAAAACACATTTTCACACCAAAGTTATTGCAGGTTTTTAGGATATTTAGGAAACTTTTTTATATTACAAGGGAGGTGTCACTCCGCGGTGTACCTGAATTGATACAAAATCATCTGCATACAGCATGCCACGAACATCGAAAATTGGCATTGACGGGAAAACCTCTTTGTCCTTCCAATATGCAAGTGTGACAGAGATGGAGATAGTACAAATCCGCAATCATTCGATTTTGCGGATTTGTATCTCCATCACTTGCATATTGGAAGGACAAAGAGGTTTTCCCGTCAATGTCAATTTTCGATGTTCGTGGTAAGCATGCTGGTGGCATAAACTGTCAGTGTTCGCGCAATTACCTCACGGGTGCGTTCAGATATATTTATATTTCAAACACCGCATAATAATGTATACTTAGTCAAATGAATACTAAATATTTTGTGTCAATGTAAAACGCGGATTGAGATTACTATTGCAGGTGACTGTAGCTGCCATCTAAAGATATAATAAGTCTTAGATCCTTATCGGGTGAGCCATTGCATGTCTGACCATTTTCCTTTTCTGAATGTTGGTGTGACCATAGAATAAGTAACAGTAGCTTCATAACTAATATTTAAAATGTACAGAAGCTTCATAACTAATATTTAAAACGGGATAATTACCATGTATGTTAGTTTTATTGAGCTCCCGATATTAACACACATGGTTACTAACATACATGGTAATTATCCCGTTTTAAATATTAGTTATATGTTAGCGCCACCTACCTTGTCGACACCCAAACCAGCATAATCGGACCTACGAGGGCGCCATCTAGTGCAGGGCACTGAAGTCACGACCCACGACAGCGCCGTCTGCGGTGGCGCCACTGAGACTTCCGCCCTACGTCGATCGCATCAACGACGTTCTGATTAACTCATTCAATTATTGCCTTTTTATATCAATCTTCAATAAATCTACATATTTTGATTACTATTAATTATTACACGAATTATAGAATGTATAACTAGTTTATTGCGTTAGATTGTATCAATTGTATGTATAAAAAGACTTGTAACTACTACGTAGATTAAATTATGGAAGGGGGGTGTAGAAATGTTAATAAAAGGGGTTGCAATCATAGGTAGTCCCTCTTTTTCGCTATACGATTTGGTACGAATAACTTCGGTGAGTAATAAACCTACATCATATTAATTTGTTTTCATTTTATAACGCCAGTGCTTCACCTTCCCATCCTGAGACCTATAATATCTCAGAAGTGGGTATACGTCATGTCTGGTCCATATATCAATGGATTAGGACGAAAAAGGAAGAGAAAAGCTTCGATTAGTGACACCGACACCGAAGAATCCACGAATTTTTTTTCTTTACCACGTGGTTATGAACACGGACCAGACACACCAAAACGACGCAGAATTACGCCCACAGAAGCTGAAGTTATACCAAAATTCAACCCGGGAGATAAAAACAGCAATGTGAAAGGATGGCTTAATAAGATAGACCAGTTGGGGGACGTTTACGGTTGGCACAATAAGGATCGCCAGTTTGTAATGCAAATTAGACTACGCGGCTCAGCGCGAGACTGGTATGACGACCTAGAAGATTACAACCTCACGTGGAAGGAATGGAAGCAAACATTACAGACGGCGTTTCCACGCTCGACGGATTTTGTTGATCGTTTAGAAGAGATGCTATTAAGATCTAAAATAGATACGGAAACTATGACGAAATACTTTCACGACAAGCTTTCACTGCTTAAGAAATGCAATATTTATAACGAAGATGCCATTTCATGCATCATCAAAGGCCTACCACTTGAATTGCGCGCCAACGCCAAAGCATACCAATGCGAGACACCAGAGCAACTTTACCATGGATATCTTTCTTCATTGGAGAACTTCAAGAGAGTTGAAGCTGCTATCGGTGCAAGAAGACCAACATGGAGGCGAGGAAATTCCACTACAGCACAACATATGCTGCCGAAGATCTGCTATGCATGTCGACGGCCAGGTCATGAGGCAAGGGACTGCAGGGCGCAACTTCATTGCGACGTGTGCCAGCGCAACGGTCACAGCGCAGCAACATGCTGGTTTGCTGCCGGGAGTTCAAGACAACAAATAACAAAGGTGGGTGACGTTTTGTACATAACTTACGATGTGTTTATAGATTTTTATAAAAAAACAGTGTGTGTGAATGGTCACGAACTAATAGCCTACATAGATACGGGTAGTAAAATTAACATACTTACTATTGACCATGTCCATAGAATGAAACTTATTATGACACCATCTTCGGTTGTTATGCGCGGCTTTGGTGGTGCACATTCACAATCACTTGGCAGCCTAAAAGTTGACGTTAACATAGATGATATCACTTTGTCAAGCTCAGCGGAAATAACAAACTATAAATTATCGGGAATTGACTTTATCATTGGGCAGCCATTAATAAATCAGGAAAATGTCACCTTAATCACAACACACAATTCTGCGAGGTTATGTCATACTAGTGATTTAGAAAGTACCCTTCAAGACATTAAATTAGTTTCTGCTGATTTTGTTACGAAGTACCCAGTGTATTTAAATTCTGATGTTGTTGTGACGAAAAACAGTTGTAGTTTAGTAGAAGTAAATGTTGATTGCAATTTAAATGGAGGTAAACACACATTTCTATTGCACCCAGTGTGTTTCGAGTTAGGGAGTATATGTTATTTTATACCCCGGGCTATTTTACCGTGTCAGAATACCTTCATAAAGGTAATTAATCTAGGCAATGAATCGATTCAATGGGTGAAAGGAAAATTATTAGCACGTGCTGAAATTATTAATGAAAGCGAGATAGACCAGCGTGATGTTTTTAAAATTGATAACTCTGTCGTTTGCGATAATTCTAAAACAAAAATAAATCCTAATGAATTAAATGTAGGTGATCTTAATGAAACTGATATGGCGAGCCTTTCATGTTTGTTAAATGAGTTTAGTACGTCATTTGCAAAAGATACTAAGGACTTGGGTTGTACAAATCTGATCAGTATGAAAATTAAAACAACAACCGATGAGCCAGTGTTTTACAAACCTTATCGGTTGTCGTATAGTGAGAGTGCGATAGTGGATCAAAAGGTACAGGATTTATTAGACGCAGGCATAGTTAGGGAGTCTACGTCTGACTACGCAAGTCCCGTCGTGTTAGTCAAGAAGAAAAACGGAGATTATAGGCTATGTGTAGACTATAGAGCTTTAAACTCGCGTACTGTGAAGGATAGGTATCCCCTACCAAATATAGACGATCAGTTAACTCGTTTATCTGGTAAGGCATTTTTCACAACGCTAGACCTAGCGCAAGGGTACATGCAGGTTCCGATAGATGCAGATTCCATTCATAAAAGCTCATTTGTAACAAGTTCAGGCCAATTCGTTTTTTTGAAAATGCCATATGGCCTGTGTAATGCACCTGCCGTTTTCTCTCGGTTAATAAAACTAGCACTGGGCAACGTTCACAGTGAAATAGCTCTTTACCTTGACGACATCATGCTCCCTACTGTTACAGTTGAGGAGGGCTTAGATCTCTTAAGACGCGTGTTACAATCCCTTAAAGATGCTAACTTAAAATTAAACTTGCAAAAATGTTCATTTTTGAAACCAACTGCCACCTACTTAGGACACGAAATTACTCAAGGCACTATACAACCTGGGCAGGCCAAAATTGAATGTGTTAGCAAATATAAACG
Source organism: Lathronympha strigana (assembly GCA_949128165.1). Classification (NCBI taxonomy): domain Eukaryota; kingdom Metazoa; phylum Arthropoda; class Insecta; order Lepidoptera; family Tortricidae; genus Lathronympha; species Lathronympha strigana. The sequence goes on along the minus strand of OX421926.1, from coordinate 4,475,450 downwards.
TCCGACTAACGTTCATGAAATTCGTCAATTTATCGGACTGACTTCATATTTCAGAAAATTTGTGAGGGGTTTTGCCGAAATAGCTAGACCACTTACAGAACTAACTCAGAAAGGCGTTGATTGGCACTGGGACGTAGAACAAGAACATGCATTTCAAACCCTTAAACAGAAGCTTATAGAGAGACCCGTTCTAGGTATATATGATCGAAATGCCGAAACTGAATTGCATACCGACGCGAGTAGCTTGGGACTCAGTGGTATTTTACTTCAGTACCAGCCTGATCGTAGTCTCAAACCAATAGCGTATTTCAGTAGAGTCACTAGTAAAGAAGAGCGATTTTATCACAGTTTTGAACTTGAGACTTTAGCCGTTGTAGAGTCCTTAAAGCGCTTTAGAGTCTACTTGACTGGAATCCCTGTAAAAGTCGTCACTGACTGCGCGGCTTTGCGAACTACTCTTGTCAAAAAGGATTTAATTCCGCGCATTGCAAGATGGTGGTTAGCTATCCAAGATTTCGATTTAAAAATAGAATATCGCCCTGGTAACCGAATGCGTCACGCTGATGCTCTTAGCAGAAATCCCGTCATTCGTGAGGTTCATATGGTAGAAGAATCAGACTGGTTACTAACCCTCCAGATGCAAGACGACGCGATACAAAACATTGTAACACAACTTTCGCAAGGAACAAATAACCCAGATATAGTTTCCAATTACGTGCTTAAAGAAGGAATTTTATATAGGAAAACCTTATCAGGAGAACGTTTCGTTATTCCAAAGTTAGCTAAGTACGGTTTGTTACAAAAGTATCACGACCAAATAGGTCACCCCGGCTTTGAAAAATGCGAAAAAACTATTAAAGGCCAGTTTTGGTTTCAAGGAATGACTCGATTCATACGTAAATATATAAACTCGTGTTTACGCTGTGCCTACGGTAAGGGTAACTTTGGTAGAGTTGAAGGTGAACTGCATCCCATTGATAAGGCGGCTGTTCCTATGCACACTTTACATGTAGATCATCTGGGCCCTTTTGTAAAAACCCGTCACGGCAATACGTATCTACTCGTAGTAATAGATGCCTTCACCAAGTACGTCTTTGCAAAGCCTGCTAAAAATGCTAGCTCGATGGAGACAATTAAACTTTTTCGGGACATTATTTATCAATTTGGGTATCCGTGTAAAGTTATAAGCGATCGTGGGAAAGCCTTCACCAGCCGGTACTTTAAGCAGTTTGCAGACGAGTGTCAATTTAAACATGTTTTGAACGCTATTGCCAGTCCTCGCTCTAACGGGCAGGTAGAGAGGGTAAATCGCACGCTCCTAAACGGCCTTAACACCATGGCTGATAGCGAATGTACTTGGGACAACAATGTAGCCGACGTAGTCTGGGGAATTAATAACACACCTAATTCAACCACGGGCTTTGCCCCATTTACTCTTATGTTTGGTCACAGTAACACACGCTATCCCGCGTATCCCTCTGATACTCCTGCAGACCTAACTAATCAGCAGATTCAACTTGAATCTCGAAGAAAGTCGGCAAAACTGCGAATCGACCGGAATATGACCGTCATGAAAAGTAGGTTCGACAAAAAACGAAAACCGTATAGAAAGTACTCACTAGGCCAGTTAGTTCTGTGGAAAGGCGGATCCGCAAGGGACACGCAGGCCAAGGTTACTAGGAAGCTTGACGGTTTATACACGGGACCGTACAGAGTGATTAAATGTGACCATAATGTAGACCGCTATACTATTTCTAGCGTCAAAGGCATGAAGGGTTATAAAAGATTCTCTGCTGTAGTAAGAGCCGAAGTCCTTCGACCCTATAAAACTACATTATCTGACGACGATAGCTCCGGCAGTGACCGTGAGGTAGATAGGGATGATCTTATTGACCTTTTAGAGAGTTAATAAAAACGTGTAATATACTTGATTCGTTAAAAACTATGTGTGTTTGCGCCCATACCTCCTCTCTGTACGTTTATTTTATGTTCTGTTAGCATATAAAAATAATCAAATAGGTACATAATAGTAATACTTTTTTTTCTCCCAATTTTATTATTAGATTGTTCATTACACCAGCAATTATAAGTTAAATTGCCATTAGAAATTACCTGTAAACTCGTAATTATATCATTTATCTAATTAATTCCAATGAAGCTAGCTAAATTATATTTTAAATAATGTACAAAGTAGGTATAGCATTAATATGTTTACAAATAAATCAAAGTAACTTGTAATTCGTCAGATACCTCATACATTTATTTTACCTTCAATGTTTCGTACCTACAATATAATATAACCATAAGAGGGTATTTTAAACTCCGCTGTGACAACAGACTATAAACAAATGATACGTTAGTACACAAATACCAACCATCAGATATTTTTTTTCTACATATTTAAAGGATAAAACTTAATAAAGAATCGATATATGGATATATCCACATCCATAAAATAAAAAAATATATAATAAGATGGTTTATGACAAACATTCGTAAATGGCAAGGTGCAATGCAACATTATAACAAAGTGATCATGATAGACGACTACTGGGGCTGATACAAGACAACATAAATAACCAATTTATTTGATTTCTATGTGATATCCACTGTGTGCGTGATAAATACTGTGTGATAGCAAATTACTGTGTGCTTCAATAGGGACAGGTTGTTGAGACATTAAACAACTGTGTGACACTTTGGTAGTGACCAAGTAGTAACTGTGTGATTACCCTGTAAGTAAAGCTATTACAACTGTGTGAAAGGTATCGAAATATAATTCAACGAACAAAATTAGGTCCCACTGTGTGATACTGTGTGTTTTGTCTTATGGGGCATAAATTAAATATTACATATTTTTGATACATTTTTACCTCAACAGCATTCGATACGATATGATTATGCATGTGTGACCTTACATTATTACTAAATATTATACGGACACCGTGGTGGTCTTTTATCATCGATGGGACGTTTTGTTTATTAAAATTTATTATAACTTTAAAGAGATGTGGTTTGCAAATGTATTTTTATTAAATTCAATATATGAAATGTCGGTCAATTCAACATTATACTCTGCTGGTTCTTTCTACATTTCAGTCACATGAGGCAAATGGCGCCCCAACTGCATCCGGCTCGAGGGCCCCATCAGCAGGCCGTGGTGGACCCCGACCATGGCAGGACGGCCGAGTGTTAGCGCCACCTACCTTGTCGACACCCAAACCAGCATAATCGGACCTACGAGGGCGCCATCTAGTGCAGGGCACTGAAGTCACGACCCACGACAGCGCCGTCTGCGGTGGCGCCACTGAGACTTCCGCCCTACGTCGATCGCATCAACGACGTTCTGATTAACTCATTCAATTATTGCCTTTTTATATCAATCTTCAATAAATCTACATATTTTGATTACTATTAATTATTACACGAATTATAGAATGTATAACTAGTTTATTGCGTTAGATTGTATCAATTGTATGTATAAAAAGACTTGTAACTACTACGTAGATTAAATTATGGAAGGGGGGTGTAGAAATGTTAATAAAAGGGGTTGCAATCATAGGTAGTCCCTCTTTTTCGCTATACGATTTGGTACGAATAACTTCGGTGAGTAATAAACCTACATCATATTAATTTGTTTTCATTTTATAACGCCAGTGCTTCACCTTCCCATCCTGAGACCTATAATATTGTTACGCCGGTGATGTGAATAAAACTTTAAATGTCAGTTTTCATGCCTTGGAAGCGTTTTCAGCAGGCTGAAAAGTGATTTCAGGCCGTTTTAGAGGTGCCTCTTTCACATACTAGAAGATTCAAAATTTACCCCAGTTACCGTTGTTTTCAGGCGCCTGAAACATGTTTTCAGTTCGTTTCAGGCCACCCTCTACCAGATGGCACAATAACCTGAAAACCCGTTTTCAGGCGTTTTCAGGACCACTTATGGGCCCCTGAAGTACAATTCAGTATATGGCGAAATTTCTCGAAGGAGTGAAAGAGATAGCACTCTTAGAAAGAGCTAGCTATACGGAACATTCCAGAAGTGTGTGAAAGAGAAGGATAGAAAGAGACGGCAACAATCGAGAATGTTCTGGAGTACTCGCGAACACACCTGCCTAGTAGCTATACAGAACATTCGAGAACTGTGTGAAAGAGACCACCCTTAGAAAGTGATAGCTATACGGAACATTCGAGAAGGGTGTGAAAGAGAAGTATAGAAAGAGACGGTAAGAGTCGAGAACGTTCTCGAATACTCGCGGACACACCTACCTAGTACCCAGCCGCGTCTAGAAGGATCGCGAGAAGTACTTAGGTACCTACTCGCGAACTTACTAGAATCGAAGCCGACCTGTCGAGGCGAGATTTGGCTGGAACATTCTGGAACCATCAGGAGTACCGCCGACAGGTATATATAGCGGCAGCCTGCAGCCACGTGGTAGTTCAATTCTGAATGCGATACAGTGCGGATCAAGAGCGAATCGGAGTGAAGTAAAAGTGACGAGTGCGTTAAATTAGTGTGTGATAATTGTGTTCAAGTACTGTGTTTAGTGTCTTGTGAGTAGCAATAAAGCCTCAGTTTTAATTAGTGGTTAATTAGTGCATTTTTTTATAAAGTACCCACCCCTCAAACGTAACATTTGGTGTCAGAAGTGGGATAGAAAATGCCATTTACGCCACGTGAGGACGTGCCTACGGGAGACAAGACCCGGAGTCATGATGCAGCGAGTGAGGACGTGCCGACGGGAGTTCAGACTCGGCGCCAAGCTGCAGCAAGTCAGAATCCGGCACCAGAAGCCGGTTCATTGGACACAACCGTCCCCGCCAAGCAAGACGTAGACATCAACGCGATATTTCTGCTCTTAAAGCAACAAGCAATAAGACAAGAGCAACAAGCGAGAAAACAGGAGGAACAAGCGAGAGAACAATCTGAAAGTCTCCGGAGAGAACTGAAGGAACAGGCGAGTATGCTTCGAGAGGTACATGAGACCACGACTGAATGGAAGCGGGAGATGAGTGAAGTCCAGGGGAAACTTATGGACTTAGACGTTCAGGTTTCGCAGCACACAACCCAATTGACGGACGTCAAGGAAACCGTTAATGACGTCAAGGAAACCGTTAATGACGTCAAGGAAAAGGTTGAAACATACAAGAACCGCCTCCAGAAACTGGAAATAAAAGTAGCCAGTGGTACGAGTACCTGCGTATCAGATGCACCCATGTCAGGAAGTGGTAGGTTTAAGGTACCTCCTTTTGACGGCACATCTTCGTGGACAGCATATAAGCTGCAGTTCGAGTCCGTGTCTCAGGCTAACGGCTGGAGTAAGGAGCAAGCCAGGACAGCTCTAACCCTAGCGCTTCGTGACGAGGCTCTTACAATACTCGAAGCCTTAGGAGAAGAGAAATCATACGACCGGCTTCTAGAAGCGTTGGAGGCCCGTTATGGTGATAGCCACCTGGAACACGTCTACAGAGCTCAGCTGAAGGATAGAACACAGGGCCGTAACGAGACCTTGCAACAGTGGGCCCTGGAAATTGAGAAGTTGGTCAGAAAGGCTTACCAACGTACATCGGCCTCTTTCGTAGACACCACGCTTGTGCAGGCCTTCGTTGACGGAATACGGGACCTGGAAGTACGAGCGGCAGTTCGATTAGGGCACCATGGGACTCTGAAGGACGCGATGGCCCACGCTCTAGAAGTGGAAGCTGTCCGCCAGGATCCATCAAGGCCTTTCAGAGTGCGTGAAGTATCAGCAAGGGAGCCAACTGCACCCCGTCGTGAATTTGGACCACGATGTTACCGTTGTGGAGAGCGCGGCCACATCCAAACCAGCTGCCCGAAAAATCGCAGTGGGAACGAACGAGGGCAAACCCTGGTGCCAAGGACAACTGGCTCTATTGTCTCAGAGCCGCAGCAGGGAAACGAATAAAAGCCAGGACTAAGGGACGAGTGCTGGCTGGTGGTCGAAATGTCCCAATAGTGATCTCACAGGTTAACGACGGGAATAGTCTGATCGTCATGGGAGAAATTGGTGGAATACCATGTCACCTCACCATCGACACCGGAGCTTCTCGGACCGTGATCAGTTCTCGGCTACTGAAACACCTGACCAGAGGTCATCTAGTCCGACCTAGGCATCTCCAGCTGCAAACCGCTACCGGCCAGTGCATTCCCATCCAGGGGGAGAAAGGAGTAGCTTTAAAAATTGGTGAGAAAAGCTACTGGCATAAAGTGATCGTTGCTAACATAATTGATGACTGCATTATTGGACTGGATTTTATGAGAGGCCATGGTTGTAAAATTGACTTAAAAGTTGGAGTCTTGAAATGCGGATCTGATGAGGTGCCCATGGAGGGTGGAGTAAGTGGAAATGTTTACTGTAGTAGAAGGACTATCCTCCAGCCGAAGGCACAGGTGCTAGTTCCTGTACGATTGCCGTGTGACACAAGACAAGGATGTCGTCGATGCGTAATTGTGGAAAAAGTCAGCAATGGTAAACCATGGATGGCAGCCCGCACGGTGGTTACTACATCATCTAAAGCATTTGTCAGAGTTCTTAACCTTAGTGACACTGAGTGCGTCCTTAATAAAGGAGCTCTGGTTGGATCATGCGAGGAAATTTCATGGATACGAAGCTGTCAGAACCCTATAGAGTCTAAGGAATCTCGAGATACTCTGTCTTCAATCGACATCGAAAGGTTATTGGACGGGTCAAGTGACGACCTTACCAAGGAAGAGCGGACTAAGGCACGTAAATTATTGTTGCGATACAACAATGTTTTTTCTGCGCACGACAGTGACATCGGAAGGACTGGAGTAGTACAACACGAGATCGACACTGGTGAAGTCACACCTATCAGACAACGACCTCGGCGAGTTCCAGTAGCTCGAGAGAAGGAAGTAGAGGACATGATTGAAGAAATGAGGAAGAGCGGCGTAATTGAACCTTCAACAAGCCCGTGGTGTTCACCCGTAGTTTTAGTGAAGAAGAAGGACGGGACTATGAGGTTCTGCGTCGACTACCGCCGCCTGAACGATGTAACTAAGAAAGACAGCTATCCATTGCCCCGAATCGATGACACTTTAGACACTTTGAATGGAATGAAATGGTTTTCAACGTTGGATTTAAAAAGTGGCTATTGGCAAGTCGAAATCAAGGATAAAGATAAGGAGAAGTCAGCTTTCTCGACCGGAAAGGGACTCTGGCAGTTTAATGTCATGCCGTTTGGATTATGTAACGCACCAGCGACATTTGAGAGGTTGATGGAACAAATACTAGCTGGTCTATTAGGTGACACTTGCTTGGTCTATTTGGATGACATAATCATCGTTGGTAGAGACTTCGATGATCACCTCAACAAATTGGAGCAAGTATTATCTAAGTTACGAGAGGCAAACCTTAAACTGAGTCCAAAGAAATGTTCACTCTTCAAGAGAAAAGTCAATTATTTGGGACATGTGATTTCGAAGGATGGCATTCAGACAGACCCTGAAAAGGTTAGCGCCGTGAAGGATTGGCCGATACCAAAGGACAAAACTGCTGTACGTGCCTTCTTAGGACTATGTTCGTACTACAGGCGGTTTGTAAAGAACTTTTCAGATATCGCAAAACCGTTGCATGAACTGACTGAAGAAAAGCGACAATTTGATTGGACCGAACGGTGTACGGAGAGTTTCAACAATCTCAAGCAAAGACTCTGCCAAACTCCAATACTGGGTTATCCAGATCCGGAAGTTGATTTTATTGTTGACACGGATGCGAGTAATACAGGTATTGGAGGAGTTCTGTCACAAAAGAAGGGAGACAACGAAGTCGTAATCGCCTACTTTAGTAAGTCGCTGTCAAAGCCTGAGAGAAATTACTGCGTCACACGGAGGGAACTACTGGCAGTTGTTAAGACTTTACAGCATTTCAGTAAATACCTGCTAGGGTGAAGATTTAGAATTAGGACTGATCATGCTGCCCTGAAATGGTTGCTGGAATTTAAGAATCCCGAGGGACAGGTGGCACGGTGGATTGAACAGCTTCAGGAGTATGACTTTGTCATCGAACATCGCAGTGGGAAATTGCACGGAAACGCGGATGCTCTGTCTCGAAGACCTTGCCCAGATGACTGTAAGCATTGTCTTAAACCAGAGGGCAAGGAATGTTTGAGGATGTTGAGAACAGACACAATTAGTGAGGAATGGAGCGATGAAGTCATGCAACAAGCACAAAAAGAGGATCCCGACGTGAAACCCATTTTTGAGTGGATTAATGCGGGTGTAGTCAAACCAAAATGGAGTAAAGTAGCTCCAATGAGTACGACAACAAAAAGCTACTGGGCACAATGGGACAGCTTGCTTATGCATAACGGTGTACTATGCAGGAAATGGGAATCGGCGAATGGAAAAGAGGCTCACCTACAAGTGGTCGTCCCGAGAAAAAGAGTGAATGATGTTTTAGAAAGTTTCCACAATGGTATTTCTGGTGGACACCTTGGAGTAAAAAGGACCTTAATGAAAATTCGACAGCGGTTTTATTGGATCCACTGCCGTGAAGATGTCGAAAATTGGTGCAAAAAATGTGTAAACTGTGCTTCGGTTAAAGGACCGCAGACCCGAAGCAGAGGAGCACTCAAGGTGTACAACGTCGGTGCGCCCTGGGAAAGGGTTGCGTTAGATGTGGCAGGGCCATTCCCAACAACAGACTCCGGCAACAAGTACATACTGGTCGTAATGGACTACTTTACGAAATGGCCTGAGGCATTTGCCATTCCTAATCAGGAAGCAGTCACCGTTGCGGAAAAGTTAGTGAATGAAGTTTGTTGCCGCTTCGGAGTACCCCTGGAAATACACAGTGACCAAGGCAGAAATTTTGAATCTGCGGTATTTCAGGAGACTTGTCGAATCATGGGACTGCATAAGACTAGGACTACTGCATATCACCCACAATCGGATGGAATGGTCGAAAGATTCAATCAGACGTTGGAGAGACACCTGGCCAAAGTTGTTGAGACTCACCAAAAAGATTGGGACCGGCATATTCCTCTCTTTTTGATGTCATACCGGTCAGCAACCCATGAAAGTACGGCAGTTACGCCAGCGTATGCGAATTTTGGAAGAGAGCTTCGGTTACCTGCTGATCTCCTAACTGGTCGACCCCCGGATACTCCAAGGTGCATCACAGAATATGCGTGCAATTTAAGGGATCGGATTGATGACGTTCACAGCCTAGTTCGTGAACAAGGGCTTCAATCTAGCACAAAAATGAAGACTCGATATGACAGGAAGTCTAACCAAATGGGGTACGAGGAAGGTTCATTTGTGTGGCTACATAACCCGATGCGAAAGAAAGGGAAGTCCCCGAAACTGTCTCCGAATTGGGAAGGGCCATATAAAGTGGTCACAAAAATCAACGACGTCACGTATCGGATACAGCGAAATTCACGAAGCCCATGTAAGATTGTTCACGTTGATCGGCTGGCGAGATACCACGGCAATAATGATGATGCTCGGGACGAGCATGTCTTAGGAGGGGGTAGTGTTACGCCGGTGATGTGAATAAAACTTTAAATGTCAGTTTTCATGCCTTGGAAGCGTTTTCAGCAGGCTGAAAAGTGATTTCAGGCCGTTTTAGAGGTGCCTCTTTCACATACTAGAAGATTCAAAATTTACCCCAGTTACCGTTGTTTTCAGGCGCCTGAAACATGTTTTCAGTTCGTTTCAGGCCACCCTCTACCAGATGGCACAATAACCTGAAAACCCGTTTTCAGGCGTTTTCAGGACCACTTATGGGCCCCTGAAGTACAATTCAGTATATGGCGAAATTTCTCGAAGGAGTGAAAGAGATAGCACTCTTAGAAAGAGCTAGCTATACGGAACATTCCAGAAGTGTGTGAAAGAGAAGGATAGAAAGAGACGGCAACAATCGAGAATGTTCTGGAGTACTCGCGAACACACCTGCCTAGTAGCTATACAGAACATTCGAGAACTGTGTGAAAGAGACCACCCTTAGAAAGTGATAGCTATACGGAACATTCGAGAAGGGTGTGAAAGAGAAGTATAGAAAGAGACGGTAAGAGTCGAGAACGTTCTCGAATACTCGCGGACACACCTACCTAGTACCCAGCCGCGTCTAGAAGGATCGCGAGAAGTACTTAGGTACCTACTCGCGAACTTACTAGAATCGAAGCCGACCTGTCGAGGCGAGATTTGGCTGGAACATTCTGGAACCATCAGGAGTACCGCCGACGGGTATATATAGCGGCAGCCTGCAGCCACGTGGTAGTTCAATTCTGAATGCGATACAGTGCGGATCAAGAGCGAATCGGAGTGAAGTAAAAGTGACGAGTGCGTTAAATTAGTGTGTGATAATTGTGTTCAAGTACTGTGTTTAGTGTCTTGTGAGTAGCAATAAAGCCTCAGTTTTAATTAGTGGTTAATTAGTGCATTTTTTTATAAAGTACCCACCCCTCAAACGTAACAATATATAGTAGTGCAAATGACCATGTTAGCTTAAAATCGTATACAGAAGCTTCTCTTTCCTACATTTGACGTTTCGAGCATGCAAATGTCATGATGACATTAATATTAGGGTTGTCACCATGTTGTCAGGTGCATATGGTGGCATAGCATCAAACCACTGAAACCATTAAAAAACCATTCGCTACTGAAACGGTCGTAACTATTATGGTAACTTAAAAAACATTACATAATAACTTTATAATGGCGATTTCAATAAAAACTTTATAGTGAGGTTATTACGATGAATAATGGCGGTTTGTTTACGTTGTTTGCAAGTTGGATTGACGGCGACTTTAGGTTCGCAATGTCCGTCTGTTTGTCCGTCCGCGAGTAAAGCTCGGTAACCGTTGGTATACTAGAAACTGTAATTTGGTATGAATATAAATATCAATCGTGCCGACAAAGTGGTAAAATGTAATAAGGGAACAAAAGGTTTTTACGTGTACCTCTGGTACTAGTAAAGTCGGGGTTAGTTTTTTTCCGTTCAAAACCTTGAGTGTGAGATATCGTTGGATCTCTCTTGTACGTCGCAAGTGTACCCCATGACTGAGGATTGCGACCATCATAAGTCGCTTTCCGTTGAAGTGCATTCCAGGCTGGTCGGTCTTCTGCCTTCCTAATAGGTCCTTGGAAGGAGTCATTTGTGACTTCTATAATCGCGTCCGACTATCTGGTGGATAACCCCATGAGTTCCATCGTTGGATAGGTATTTAAACAACTATAGGGGTTTAAAAAAAAAAGATTATGGAATTAATCGCCCACCAAATTAGAAAACTTATATATTATCTTTATGCAGACTATTACGGTGTAACAAGAACCCAGTTTAGCCAAAGCTAGAGACTTTAGAGATAATGACCGGGGTCTCATTAGTTCATCATTGGCGATAAAGCTGCGGTTTTGCAGCCAACAGGCAGCGGGTTACGTCTCTTATGGCCTGGGATGTGTTAACACAAGATTATCTGTCCATACATGTGGCTGACGTCAAATTTCTACTTCTAGGTGTAGATGCAACATAAATTTTATACAAAACCCTCGGTGCGTGAATCCGACTCGCACTTTGCCGGTTTTTTTTTATGTTAGTAGGATGTAGCGATGTAGAATGCTGTAGGTATTTTAATGCTATGCGATTTTTTAATGTGAGTAGGATGTCGGATGCTGTAGGTATTAATGCTATACAATTTTCTTTGAGCCATCATCTCTTGTTCCTAAATTATTATTATGTTCGTTGGATTTTCCTCCTCTTCACAAGCACGTTTTCTCAAAAATGTATCCTGGTGCAAAAAGTCGGGCGTTTGAAACATTTTAATAATTACCTATTGGCAAAATATTATTACTGTCAATCGCTCCGCTCACTTCGAAACCGCGCCTTAGACCTCGTTAAGACGATGCAAATACTCAAATTAAGCAATTTTACAAATGACGTCTCCAGAACTGTACCAAGAGTTAGACAGAGACAGAATGATGTAACTAATTGGTGGGTACAGCTAGGAATTGGGGGAGCTTGTTGCCTAGTGGTTACGCGTACGACTTTACGCAATAAAGAAGATTAAGAAATATGTGTTGAAATAATTTGATATTTACATTACAACCTTTATTTGTTTAAAACGAACGAGCGTTATGACTGATTCGATAATTAAAATCGTGAGCGTGTGAATCATAAGGTATGAGAAAGTAACTTTGCTGCCGAGGGTAGAACTTTTTTTAGTAACCAAAGCCAGAGAGACATTACAAACTTAATCCAAGATAATGAAATCATAAATATAGCATTAGATACTTAACATATGGATAATACAATATGATAGGTAGTTTATAATTTATTGGAAGAAGAAGCGAAAGTAAACATATCTAAAACATCAAGTTTTAAGCTTGACTAATTGCGTCTAGGGTGGGCGGCCATTAATGTACGCCATTTTCTTTTATGTTTTAATTAAGATACGAGTAATAACCTTCGGACAATGTATGGAGCTTGTTCGAGATTGTGTATTTAGTATATTGATATATATTGAGTAGGTATATCGAGTCGCACTCAGTCCGCGGTTGGGAGCGCGTTGAAGTTGACAGAGCCGTTTTGGTATCTATGCCACGCGAGGTATATACAATTTTTGGTTCTACTTCTATCCCATGTGCTACTACCTAAGTTTGCATAAGTCGGCCATATACGTTCGGACCTATCCGCCGGATTTGCCCAACAATATATGGTAGATTTGTCCGGAGGATGTCCTGCGTACATACCCGCACGCTGCGTATATCGCCACCTAGATTTTCATAGCAAAGACTGTGAAAGCGTTATAATTTCATAGACGTTTGACGTATAGCATAACACTTACCTTATGTTTGACAGTTCAAACATGAAAAGAAAACGTGGTTTGACTCTATTTGTTTCAACTAAGCTGCCAGTTAAATCCGAATAACGGCTAAACGGCGCGATTAGCAGGCCCAATTATCGGGAATACCTTGCCCCTCCGTCCCCTCTCTCGACTCTATAGGTCCCCTTACGTCTACACGGACCGATGCGACTGATTGACCCCGACGGATCGTGCCATGTAATACTAGCTTAAACTAAGTGTAATAAGTCCCTTAAAACGCCTCAAGTAACTTAATTCGCACGAAAGTTTAAATACGCAGCTAAATTCCGTTACACCGTTCTAATTGTGAACTTTGGCAATTAAAACTCTGGGAGAGCTTTATCGGCTGTGTAACTAATCGATTCAGCTTTGTTGAGGACGGTACCTTAAATCTATAATGGATGAATCACGCTAGACCCTTACCATGATGTCTTAACGTGATTCAGTTTAGGTTCAGTTTAGGCTCAGTTGTATGGAAGCGACTCAGTTTAGGTCGTCAACTGAATCGCGTTAAGACGTCATGGTAAGGTCTCAGGCCGGGATCGTCCCGGCTATCGTCCCGATGTGTCAATTTCTATACAAAGCGTCAAAGAAAGTGGCCTATGGAACTATTCGGACGAACTCGAATCAATTGTATTTTGTTTTGTGTCGGTAACAACACATTTATCAACTCCGCACGGTGCACGTAGCCGCCAATATCGTCGCTATACTTACTCAACCTCATATGTACAGCAATCATTTGATGGAAATGTCACCTTTCTGTTACTAGGAATACGGGTGTTTTCTCTATCAAATGACATTTGCAGATACGAGGTTGAGTATAGCGACGATATTGTGTAATATTTCTGATCGTTGAACCGAACGTCAATTGTTTTTTGTGTATTATTCAAAACAGTATGCAGTGTGTGTGTGTTCGCCTTTTCTTTGACTGCAAAAAGAGATGAGATCCTATCAAAAACATTACATATAAAAAGTCACAAGTCTCCCTCCGCAGTTCTTATGCTACATAAAAGTTTTAAGATGTAATGTTAAAACAAGTCGGTAGATACGGGGGTTGTCCATACAACGTGACATCCACCGACTTGCCTTTTTTGAAATCATAGAGGAACACAGGGTTCAAATAAAATTCAAAAGTCAACTCACTGTCATTACTCGCAATTGCTGGTAAACAAGACATCGTTTACTTTTCAACGAGTTCTTTAAAGGAGCCAAAATGTAGCTTATAGCTGTATAAACGCTCTGAGTAGTTTTAATCATCAATAAAAATGTCGCAAATTATTCAGCTTTCAGTACGGGTAGTATAAATAAACACGGTATATCAGAAATATCTAAACAGTGACAGTTAGGCGACAACAAAGTACGGAAGCCATTGTACATAGTTTGTAGTCACACATCAATCTACGCGGATAGGGGTGCACTGGAGGCAGTGGCACAAGGGAAACGCAATGGCGATAATTAGAGCGATTTCTAGCGGAGTTAGTTTACCATTATTCAGGGACCTTACCATAACGTCTTAACGCAAATCAGTTTAGGACCTAAACTGAGTCGCTGCCATACTACTGAGCACAGTTAAGAACCTAAACTGAATCGCATTAAGACCCCATGGTTAAGCCTCAGACCTGAAATAGCTGATATGTGTAAACTTTACTTTTAATTAGCTTTAAATCACTTTTATACAGCCACGTAAGTAAACTTTAACACACCTAAAATGGCTCGCAAAATATAGAGCTTTTAGTTTCAAAAAAACTTATTTCAATTAAAGGAAGTAGCAAAAATAAGCTGATTAAGAGTACAACTAACGGCTGCGTAGAAGCTTTAAGCTATACAAAACCTGAGTAAATTTTAACACAGAATTTTGTATCGTAAATTGGTTGCAAATTAAAGCTTGTAGTGATGTAAATTAACCCGGTTCAACAGAAATAGCAGTTGCAGCTAGGCGACAACAAAGTACGGAAGCCATTGTACATATAGTCAGACAAGCTTGCGAGCGCAGTAAGAGTAGGATAAAGAGCATCACACTTTCTTTTTCTTACCACCCCGAAAATGGATATAGTTTTTTGGTCCTACTGTTACATCGCTCGCTGGCTTGTCAGACTATAGTTAGCAGTTACACATCAATCTACGCAATAGGGGTGAAATGGCGGTAGTAGCACAAGGCAGAGGTTATGTTGATTGATGCTACATTAATAGTGCATAGAAGAAGAAGTATATACATCTATTTTTGATACGTTTTTATTCTAATGGCTTTATCATATCACAGTTAAAGCCAAGGACCTCCACCGTCATCACTCACCGCCCCAAACTAAGGGTTTGTAAGTCTCTCTTACTCCAAGTGTTTCTAAATAAATGTTTGTAGCGAATCGTAGGAGAATACTGGCCATAAAGAACACTAGAATACTTATAGTTGACCGGCCAAAATCCTTTAGCCAAGGAAATAAATACTTCTGTGGAAATGGCGCTGCATATTTTAAGAAGGCTAAACAACCACCTATCCAGGCAAGGGCTGAAAGAAGGGGTAAAAGCTCGTACCATCACCGGGAGGCGTAATGTTGAAAATGAGGGTACATCAATTAGAGGAGGCCGTAAAAACCATGAAAAACCGAAATCCCTTCTGAGAGCCCGATGGTCCTGATGAGGGATAACAGGATGTTAAGACAGAATGACTTCTTTTTTTGTCGTTCATACTATTGATAGTCGCAAACGACCTAGAGGCCGTAGCCCAACAAGGTGGACAGATCAAGCCCGATCCGCCCTGGACATGCAGCTGCATGTCGCGCTTCACAATCCCAAAGACAAACAAAGTTGTTTTCGCGAGAACTTCACCACCCTCAGCAATGAGGAACGCAACGCGAGGAAGATTATCGCTAGTCTCATCTAAATTGTACCACATCCCCAACCGTCGACTACGCAGAAGTGTTGGCAATTAGAATAGTTGCCAGTTGCCACTCGCCCGTTACGCGTGCCGCCACGCAACAATCGGATAGACATAACATACACTGTTTATAGACAATAAAGCTTTAAGCCATGTAAGTGTTTGATCTTTAGACAATTTTACGTTTTCAAAAAAAAATATTAAATTTAAACTGTTTATTTCAATAAGAATTACAAATTATTTTTTTTCATATAACCTAGACCTTAATCTTAATATTAAAGATTATTTTGTGTGGCCTCGGTTACAAAGCTGAGTTGCTCACACTTATGAATTATATGTATTATATTATGTGGTTCTTACCTTATTATTATTATTGTTATACCTTGGAACAGCCTGGGAGCGCAATACCCTTATTTAGTAGAAATTATAATGTAAGGCCATATGATTCTTTGCAGTCATGGCACAAATCTTTAAATTGTACTCCAATTCTAAATAAAGGATGAAATGACTACGCCAAGACGGGCCGGGCCGTGACTGTGTCAATTTCTATAAAAACGCGTCACGTGATCTTAGAACTTTCCGAGCCGATCACATGACGGTGTCTAAAGAAATTGACAGATCGGTCCTGGCGAGGGCCGCAGCTAAGGGGGATTGTGGGGCAATGCCCTATCTTAAAACACAAGTTGCCCTACCTTAAGAAATACCACCAACTCTGATGATATACCCCAAAGTGCTTACTTGCGTCAGTTGCGCCCTACATGTAATGGCCAATGCTCAAATATTGTGCAGTAAATATTTCCTCGGCCAACAATCGATCCGCCACATTTTCCAAGCCATTTGCGGCCATCTTTTATTTCAGCGTTTGATGTTTCGTAATGGTCTTGTATTGATTTTAGTAGGTCTGGTAATAGGCACAAAATTAGGTGTAATAGGAATTGAACATATATTATAACTAAACCTTTATATAGCAGAAGAGGGTAGGCAAAGAAATCAAGTACACATTATCTATAATAATATTTACTTTAAATTTAGTAAAAGTTATTATTTCAACCTAAATTCTAAATTAAATTAATGTTTTCGTGAAAAATACTACCTACCAGCAGTTCTCTTAACTTGACTTAACAATTTGGACCAACTTAACCTAAACTAGTTTTCACATCAAGTTCACTGACACAAAATGGAGTCAATTAAGCAGTCAATAGCAGATATGACTCTTCAGTTCAACACGAAGATGGAGGAATTCCAGAGCCAGATTGATAAGGCCGGCCCAGGTAGTCCCACGGTGGCTTCTGTGGCTTCGCAGTTTGTTGACTTTCGAGACTTTATTTTGAAGTCATTGGAAGCGCTGCAGAAGCAAGTGGAGTTCTTAGCTCAACAAGTCGACAGTCTCGAGATGCGATCGCGGCGTGGAATTCTCCTCTTTCATGGTGTAGCCGAGGAAGATGGAGAAGACCCATCGGCACAGGTGGTTGAGCTGTTAAAGTCCCATTTACAGAGCGATCTGGTTGTGAAAGATATTGTTCGTTGTCATCGCATGGGCCGGCCTCGCAGCGACCAAAACAGATGTTTATTAGTAAAGTTTCGTGATGAAGCTGATCGCGACAACATCTGGTTTGACAAAACTAAACTGAAGGGCACCGGGATTATCATCTCGGAGTTTTTAACCGCGCCTCGGCATGATGTGTTCATGGCCGCAAGAGAGCGCTTCGGAGTCCGGAAGTGTTTCACGTGGGACGGCAACGTCTTCGTGTTGGATAAGGACGGTAAGCGTCGCTGCGTGACTTGTCGTGCTGACTTTGACCTGGTTAAGTCGGGGGCATCGTCGGCCCCAGCACCCAGGGCAAGCGATGAAGACGTTTCAGATCAGGTTGCTACGCAGCGGGGCGGCAGGGCGGCGAAGAGGAAAGCTGGCAAAGCTGCCACAACGCCCAAACCTTGATTGCGTACAGTATTGTTATTCTACTTATTCTTGCTAGTTTATTTTTCAATGACCCAATCTTTTCCTTTTTTTCGCAGCAGTATAATGTTCTTGGAAATTGTATCTACCTCCTTTTAGTTTTCTAATACTGCCTGTCTTATAATTTTAACTTAGTCGGATAATACATTTGTTTTGTTTGAAATTAACACTTTAATGACAGTTGACAGCTTTGACGTCTTGTTGACGCTAGTGCAGTGTTGCCACTTTATAAAAACGTTTCATTTCTTGTCCAAATTGTTTTTACTTTTTTAGGGTTCCGTAGCCAAAATGGCAAAAACGGAACCCTTATAGTTTCGTCATGTCCGTCTGTCCGTCTGTCCGTCTGTCCGTCTGTCCGTCTGTCACAGCCGATTTACTCGGAAACTATAAGTACTACAGTGATGAAATTTGATGGGAATATGTGTTGTATGAACCGCTACAAAATTATGACACTAAATAGTAAAAAAAAGAATTGGGGGTGGGGCCCCCCATACATGTAACTGAGGGATGAAAATTTTTTTTTCGATGTACATACCCGTGTGGGGTATCAATGGAAAGGTCTTTTAAAATGATATAAAGTTTTCTAAAAAACATTTTTCTTAAAGTGAACGGTTTTTGAGATATCAGCTCTCAAAGTCGTAAAAAGTATGTCCCCCCCCCTCTATTTTTATAACTACGGGGTATAAAATTCTAAAAAAAATAGAGGTGATGCATGCTAATTAACTCTTTCAACGATTTTTGGTTTGATCAAAGTATCTCTTATAGTTTTTGAGATAGGTTGATTTAACTGTAATTTTGGTTAAGTTATTGTGCTTACACTGAAAACGATGGCTGAACCTTATAAGTTTAGGCTCCATTCACCAGGTGTATAAATTGACATAATAAGTTTATTATATTTGCTGCTACGGAACCCTTTGTGCGCGAGCCCGACTCGCACTTGGCCGGTTTTATCATTATCAGTTGAATTTTTATGTATTGAGATATTACTGCTGGCGGGTAGTAGTCAGATTTAAATTAGTTATCAAACTTTTATTTTGTAGTTATTGGTATTCTTGTTTATTTATTTATTATTTATACATAAAGGCAATGTTACATAGTGATCTTAGTGATAGTGATGATTTTGTATCGGTTTCTTCTGATCTGGATAGCGATAGTTTCCACAGCCTCCCTCCCCCTCTTCATGACGTACTTAACCGACAACTTTCTGACGTACCTAAAAACCTGAATATTGTTCACATTAACGCACAAAGTATTCCTGCTCACTTTAATGATCTTTTGTTAACCTTTGAGCACAGCAAAGTTGATGCCATTCTCGTTTCAGAGTCTTGGCTGAAACCCTGTTTAACCTCGACATCTTACTCTTTGCCAGGTTTCTGCTTGGTAAGGAATGATCGCACTACTAAAGGAGGTGGAGGGGTCGCAATATATATCCGTTCTCATATCCCATTTTCTATTCTCAGTATGTCTACACAATCACTTTCTTCCGACGCAGCAGAGTATTTATTTCTCGAGTTAAGCTTATCTCACTCTAAACTTCTTCTTGGAGTGTTCTATTCTCCCTCTCTCCGGGTGAATTACTTCGATACTTTTGAAAAACTCCTTGAGGATTTCCTGCCGTCTTATGATCACCATATTATTATGGGCGATTTTAACACATGCTTGCTCAAGAATGACTTTCGATCGAATTCTCTTAAATCCATTGTTGATGCTTGTAACATGACCATTTTACCTTCTGATCCTACTCATTTCTTTCCAAATTGTTCCCCATCGCTTCTCGACCTTACTCTGGTTTCCTCAATTAATCATGTTGCAAGATATAATCAGTACTCTGCTGATAGTTTTTCCTACCACCATCTTTTATTTTTGTCATATAAAATTCGTCCTCCGAAGGCTAAACCCAAAATTCTTCTTCAGCGCAGTTTTGGTCGTATGAGTGTGGAAAGGTTACGCGAAGATGCACTTCTGGTTGATTGGAATGCCATTTTGGAGGCTGAATCCGTAGACGATAAAGTTTCTCTGTTTAACTCTACTCTTACTCAGCTCTACGATATTCATGCTCCGGTGCGTCCAGTCAAAATAAAGCACGTTCCTGCTCCCTGGCTTACTGAGGATATTAAGTCGCTCATAGCTAAAAAAAATCTGGCCAAGTCTAAATATAAGGGAAACGCATCTGAAAAAAACAAAGTCCGATATCACACTTTACGTAACAGGTGCAGTACTGTTTGTCGTGATGCTCAGAGGCGTCACATCCACATGTCAGTAGAGAATGGCGACCCTGCTAAAGTCTGGAGGTTTATCAAGTCATTAGGAGTCGGGAAGTCTGCTCATAATTCTCCAAACACTGACGTTGACCTTGATCACCTTAACCAACATTTTTCCTCGTGTACCACCTTTACTGGTCCAGCAAAAACAAACACGGTTAATTTACTTTTAAATTCTTTTACTCCAGTCCATCCTTCTTTTTCATTTGCTGATTTTACCTTAGACGATGTTAAGAAGAACTTATTAGCTATTTCATCCAATGCCGTTGGGGTGGACAGTGTAAGCCGTAACATGATCCTCCCTCTCTTAGATCTCCTTTCCCCGATTATTACGAATATACTAAACTGCTCTATTTCCTCTAATATTTTCCCTTCTCTTTGGAAAGACGCTGACGTCATCCCACTCCCTAAAAAGAAAAATCCTTCCTCTCTCTCTGACTATCGCCCAATTTCTATCCTGCCATTTCTATCCAAAGTTCTTGAGCGCCTTGTACATCAGCAATTAACGTCTTTCTTAAACAGGCATGAGCTCATGAATCCTTTCCAGTCCGGTTTCCGCACGGGTCATGGTACGGTTACAGCTCTTGTAAAAGTTACTGACGATATTCGTTCTGGGATGGATGACAGGAAAGTCACCGTGTTATCACTGTTGGATTTCAGTAACGCGTTCAACACGGTTGACTTTGACGTTCTGCTTGGAATCTTGCATTCTCTTAACTTATCCCCTGCGGTGATTAATTGGTTCAGTAGTTATTTAAAGGGTCGTCGTCAACGCATAAAGGTTGATTCACTTCGTTCTTCTTGGTGCAGTACGTTCGCTGGCGTTCCGCAAGGCGGCGTGCTGTCTCCTCTTCTTTTTTCAATTTTTATTAATACTATTACCTCTGATATCACTTCATCTTATCACCTTTATGCTGACGACCTCCAAATATATTCTCATGGCACCCTTAATGATCTGCCTATGGTTATCAATTCCATGAATCGTGATTTGGATTTAATATCAGATTGGAGTAGGCGTTACGGACTCGTGGTTAACCCTACTAAAACCCAAACCATCATTGTAGGCAGTTCCAAACTTATACCTAGAATCGATTTCTCCGTGTTACCTGCCATGATGTTTAACGGTGTCCCGATTCCATTTTCAAATCAGGTAAAGAACCTTGGCATTTTGGTTGACTGCACCTTATCTTGGACACCTCAGATGAGTGAGGTGAGCAGGAAAATGTTTGCCTCAATGGGTTCTCTTCGCAGACTTCGTAACTTCTTGCCCTTTGCTACCAAAATTGCGCTTGCACAATCCCTCCTTCTGCCTATATTAGACTACGCTGACATCTGCTATCTTGATATCACTGAGGACCAGCTTAATAAGCTAGAGCGTCCTCAGAATTTGTGCATAAGATTTATATTTGGCCTGCGTAAGTATGACCACGTTTCTAATTTTCGTGCCCAGCTCAAGTGGCTTCCCATTCGTTATCGTCGTAATTCTCATATTCTAGCTCTTCTTTATAATGTTCTATTTAACCCATCCACTCCCTCTTATCTTAAAGATCGTTTTACTTATCTCTCCTCTGTCAGGCCTTCACGGAAATATTTACTTGCCTTCCCTCCTTCTTCCACGAAATTTTATAATAAATCTTTTACATTTCGAGCAGTTCAGTTGTGGAACGCGCTGCCGTTAGACATCAGATGTGCTAAGACTCTCCAGAGCTTCAAAAGCCTTTTAAGGAATCATTACTTGTCTCTGCCTTGATTTGCCATTGTGTATGTATATGTATATATGGATAATTTTTATTTGTATGTATTTTATTTGGGTTAGGTATATATGTATGTATTTGGATGTATTTATATTTATTAATAAAGTTGTTTATGCAAATAATGCATAGTTCTGTTTAGTGTATGTGTAGTGTTCTTATCTGTAATACTTCTCGCGCACTACCCGTTTTGTTTTTGTTTTTTGCAACTTATCTCCTGCTACCCTAAGGTTGTCTGGAAGAGATCGCTTATAGCGATAAGACCGCCTGTTGCTACCTTTATATAATTTGTGAATTTGTTCTGTCTTTTGTCTCATATGTGGTGCAATAAAGAATATTTTACTTTTTACTTTTACTTAAACCTTTGAATTTAGGTACAGTCTAGTTCTTTAATATGGGTACGTTTTATCACCTCATTTATCACCTCATACGAGGGATTTAAGATAAAGAAATCTTCTTCCTAACTCATGCCGCGGTTCAGGGAGCCTGGGGTCCGCTTTGGCAGCTAATCCCAAGGTTTGGCGTAGGCGCTAGTTTTACGATAGCGACTGCCAACTGGCCTTAACTAAACTATTAAATTTGGACAAAAGATCGAAGAACCGATGGCAGTGTATCTCATAATTCTATCTGTAGCGCAAAATTAGTTATAACCACTCAAAAATCCCGTGTGTATCAGACAGAGACATAGTGTGCGTAGAGCAGCCGCCGCGGCCGGACGCATGACTCATGAATAAGGGACACGGACTGTTCCGAAACATGTCGAGCTATTTCCGACGTGAGCCCGATATAAGCACTAAAAATCGATGAAAACCTCGGGTAACTTCTTAAAGTCGCACGCTTATCCCGCTAGGCCGTCAACGCTATTCAAGATAAAGAAACATACTTACACATATTAATGGCTGTTTTCTGTAAATGTACTATACCGCAATCAACAATAGCAACGCGGCTAATTACAGCATTACACTCCGTTACACAGTGGGTGGTACAGTCGAGTCGAATAGCTAGAATTGCTTAATCAATACTGGCACAATGGGTAGCGAGAATTAGCTAATTACCGCAAAAAGGAGCGAGTCGTCAAAGAACAGTCGGGTTCCGTGGAATATATCTTCTTCCTAGCGTTATCTCGGCTTATGCCACGACTCAGGGAGCCTGGGGTCCGCTTTGGCAACTAATCCCAAGATTTGACGTAGGCCCCCAAAGGTAAAATTAGGCCTTATTGGGATTAGTCCGGCTTCATCACGATGTTTTCCTTCATCGAAAGCGATTGGTAATTATCAAATGATATTTCGTTAAATAAGTTCCGAAAAACTCATTATAAAATTAATAAAATTATTGTGATTAGCGCCTTTTTGTTGTAAATTACTATACAAAACGGTTAATACCAAAATATATTTAAATCCTAACAAAGACGCACATGTTTTTGTATTCCTGCAATTGAATGAGCACGATTGGCTAATTCGTCAATAGTATGAAAAAATTTCGTAAATAACCTAAAAATCTGCAATAACTTTATTGTGAAAATGGGTTAGTGAAGAAGTTAAAGGATGACTTACACTAGAACGGGACGGGACGGGACGATCTGCAATTTCTATAGAAAACCTCACGTGAGAGCTCGGAGCCCTCGGAGGTCACGTGACGTTTTCTATAGAAACTGACAGACCGTCCCGTCCCGGTCACGTCTCGTCCCGTTATAGTGTGAGTCATCCTTAAAACATAATCAGTCGAGCTACTACTTTATACTTACATGAAAGCAATTTCAACAAACAATTTATTATCAAAGACAAAAAATACATTACTGATCTCTAAAACATTACCATGTATCGATTGTCGAAGAAATCAGAACCACTAATTATTACAGCTGTGGATCCACAGAAAAAACAATCTTATCTCAATGGGATAAGTACCATTGTTGCGTATTCGTGGAAGATATGTACTAGGAAACGTGTGTGAGTATGCGAGTCAATATGCTGTTAAGGTTGGATCACACTGTATGATTTTTTTTTGCCACTCCGAAAGAATGTACTTGATTTGCCATATATGATTTGTCAGACTATAAATATTTCTCTATTCAACTTTCTTCTAAACTTTCTTCTTATATTTTTTAATTTCATTTATTGCGCGGTTTATCACTACAGTACAGTAAAAAACAAAGTTGGTTCCCTCTAAGTATCTGTATATATGTATGCTTAGTTATTTTCAACTTTTAATTTTAAGTCAGTACCGTTACATATTTATTTAAAATTTAATTTAGCCTTAAGCCAATTGCCTTAAACAAATGAACTAACAAACTATGGATCGCACAGGTCTGAAATAAAGCGTTTTTATTTTTATTTTATTTTTATTTAATTATATAGTTCCTCCCGTTCATGGCTTTGCATAAAAAGCTAAGTTTGATATTAATGTAAATAAATGACATTTAATTATCAGAAAATTTTTAAAAAATCTTATAATTTGAAAAGGTTACACAAGTTGAATTCTTGTTCATTATGTGTACTCAGCCTTACGTAGCACGAACGTCGGCGCTTCAAAGCCGTTTTCCTTGGCAGTTGATAATAATTCAATTACTGGGCTATTAATTACAGCTGATTATGTGTAGTATGTACTACTGTTTAGAACTTCAGACCGTTATGCAAGATTCCTATGAGGTTTAATATATACTTGCAGTAGAACCTCGAATATCCGAACCTCGATTATCCGAACACCACCTTAGTTTATCAGAACCATCAATTATATTTTTATGCATTTTTAGAGTTCCGTACCTCAAAAGGAAAAAACGGAACCCTTATAGGACCACTTTGTTGTCCGTCCGTCTGTCCATCCATCTGTCGCTCAAGACCCTTTGTCTAGGGGACGCGTAGATGTAGCAAGTTGAAATTAATAACCACATACATAAATCTGCGGTTCCTTATCCCAGTCCCAATCAAGTCCCAACCCTGTGAAAACGAGTGCTGTAAAGGGCTCGAAACGTAGGATCATGGTGTTAATAAACGCGATTAATCCGTTCTAAAGTGTTTAATTTCAACGTAGGTAAATCATTATTCACTACATCTGTACCTACTTTACTATTCAAAACACCATCCACATAATTAAATTGTATAACTTTAGCAAACAAATGACATCCGACATACGCTAGATAAAAGAAACAGCACCCCAAAAGGAAATGTACCCCAAAACGGGGAAAATCTAATCAAATTAAGTATCATTAGGCATGAAAGTGCTAGCTGATAAATATTTAGAGTCAAGGGGAGATTTTGCGAGTGAAAAACGACGTATGTGACTTTAAATGTTATACGGGGTGATTTTGGATTCTGGCTTATCTTGGAGGTTAAACGTATAAAAGTTGATGAAGATGGAGTAGCAATCATAAAAATTAAATTTCCACCATAAACTAACCTAGAGTTTGGTTTAAAAAAACAGTAAGAACGTATTTTGTCTGCTAATTTGAAACAAAATTCTTAGTCTCCAAGGAAGATATTTATAGTATTTTTTTTTGTATTCGGGCTCGTGTACAAATCACGTGAGGTTTTTTCAGCTATTTTTAAACCCCCGCTCCCCCTTGGTGATCTTTGGTGAGGTTTGAGGCTAACCCAGTGGGGGAGGGGCCACATAACCTCACGTCTATTTTTCCCTCGACCAAATTTTAAAATAATCTTACTTATTTAATTAATCATTTCCTCTAATATATAGAGCCAGGCATTCCTAAATTTTGTAAAATAGACTCGTTTTTTTTAAGTGTGAAGTGATGAAGTAGGTTTTAACTAGGTACATTTTTTCTTGGTTTGGATCAATGTTGAAAAATGCACGTGAGTTCTCCATGGACCTTTGATGGATTTTCTGAGGGTTACGAAAAACTCGAGAAAGATCACGTTCGGATCTTTCTCGAGTTTTTCGTAACCCTCAGAAAATCACGTGATTTATGCACAAGTCCTTATGTAGAATATAATTCTAAGCTCTATATTTGCTCCAATGCCACGTTTTTTAACCACCCTGTAACATAGACTTACAAAACAGCAAGTGTACTAAAGACGAAAAATTCCATAATGACGTATGTGCCACAGAAACGCCTATATTTTATACCCTTTTAAAATGGCACGTTTTGAGATGGGGTGGACCGAAATCTATTGAATAAAAGTGTGATGTTTCGTTTACTTTTAGGGTAGTTTAAGGGGATAATATGGGTTGTTTAACAGATTGGCTTAAGCTATTCGTGTGGGTGGTGTGGTGGATAAAGTGTATTTTTACTCTTTGGCTTTTTTAACGATTTGACTGCCCTATGGCTTTTATGTCAAATGGTCTGAACCTTATAGTTACTAGTGGCTCTGTGAGCTATTGACCTCGCGAGATAGTACTGGTAATGGCACAAACGTCCTAAGCGCCTTAAGGTTCTACGGCGCTTAGGACCTTTGCACCAAATCAAGCCATTTAAAAAAAAAACTAAATCGACTTTTTTTTTATGTAATCCACAAACCTGTATACAAAATTTCACAAGGATTAGTTCATAAATAGAGAACGAATGGACAGACAGACTAAATCATCTTTGCCTAAGGTGGACATACTTTCGAGAGCCGCAGTCATTATCGACAATCTATAACCACAGAAATACCTAACCCCGAACCATATCATAACCACATCATAACTGGATTGTACATTTATTAGAACGCCCCCTCTGGGGATGCTGGCTGAAGATAAGGGTGTGTCCGACCATAGACAAACAGATCACCTATACTAGATTGTGTATAATAAATATATATTGTGGGACAGTCTTACACAAATCGACCTAGTCCCACGGTAAGCTCAATAAGGCTCGTGATGTGGGTACTAAACGACTATAATTATACGAGTTGATCAACTATTTCATGTCACAAATTTCCATGATTACGGACTTTTTGGTCATTTTTAAATTCACGGTTTTATGGCATTAAAATTCACAAAACATGTTTACTTTGGTAGTTATATTCCCTTTCCATGATGGGCCATCTGCCAAGCATGTCAGTAGAACATACTGCACCGTTTCTTCTAACAAACTGTGCTGCATTTGTTTCCCGGCTGATTGAATAACAACAAGAATACATATAACTCATATACCTAAGTATATAACTACTTAACCCAGGAACAAGTTCCTGATTAACACACAAAAAAATGCCATAACCAGGCTTCAAACCCGGGACCTCCTGTTTCGTAGGTAGGCTAGGAGGCCGTTGTATAAAGGCAACATGCGGTCACCAAGCATAGACGCTTTTAAAGTTTCTAAACCAGTTTAGTATCAGAGTGGAGCCGCTTAAGATGCGTCTAACATTAAATTTATCATGTCATAAGAACCCTGTGTATAATTTTAAAATTAAAATTTAATAAATGCTCCTAGAGGTCACTAGACTGCCACGTAGAAGTTGCTGAATTGCAAAAATGTTTTCTGAGTGGAGTTTCACGCCATAGGATATATACAGGATTATTTTATCACCAGCCAAAATCTACATAGTGAATCTGTAGGCTATTTTTTTTCGCGATTTCGGCATTTGGCCCCATAATACATGTACAAAAATCGGCGAAGAGTATATAATACTAAGTATTATATACTCTATCGATTCAACAAGCCATCTGTGTCCCCGATTTATGAAAACCAACCCCTACCCTTAAAATCATCTTACCCTTACAACTCGACGCCAAGCAAAACCAAACCTTATCCAGACGCCACAAAGCTTATAATAATATTTTTTCTCACTATATTTCTAGAGAGATAATCTTTAGTGAGTAAATAAAGTGTTAACACTGCTTTAACGGCTATTTAAACACGGGTTTAATCTCTGGGGGTTAATTTTCCACTGGATTATTGATAAAGGGTATAACTTCGGGTTTAGGGTACGCGGGCGTTAAACTATGAAAAAAATCAGAATAATAGGACGTAATGCGAACTTATGGCCCTTCCTGGTCATAATGACCTTCGATCTGTTTTTTTAGGGCCACTTGCACCACTCAGGGTTACCCACATAACCCGGAGTTAAGCGATTTTTGTAAACAATTTTACAGGTTAACTCCGGGTTAGCGGCTAACACTGGGTGGTGCAAGTGAGCCTTAGTTTACGAGCATAAACTTCTTTAGAATACCTATCGAAAAATGTGCTTTATTAGGCCTAGATTGAAAAAAAAAACAAAAAAGAAAGATATTTTTTTTCAAAATCCGGCACTTGCAATTCAAGATAAGAGATTGATGAACCCCTGACAAATTTATTTGTAATTGTATTTATAAAATATTTTTTTTAACTTATATAACAATTAACATAAAAATATATCAGGAAATAATCTAATTTTCTACGTTAGGTATTCCGCATCCGTCTTCGCAGTTAAATCTTTGTATCCTCCTTCTTGTTCCTCTAATTCTAATAGATACCGCTCTGATGATTGATATTTGTATTTTGACTTTGATCCAGCTAATTATTTGTGAGTATGGTTTGGACCATTTTTCACATAGTTTTAGGGAGGTTTTCTTTATAAATGATTCATATTCCGTTCCGACAATGCCATCACAGGAGGAGTACCACAAGGGGAGTAAATGACGCTCTTAGATCTTCTGCAGCCAGATCGTATTTGCGGTGTTTTTCACGAGCGTGTATTTGGGCGATTGTGGGCCATGTGAGTAGGCCGTACGAAGCGGCGTCAGCATTTACAATGCGAATATCAAAAAACGCCTTCCTCGCTGGTTCCCACACACTTTCCAATATAATTTATAATATTCGTGGCGGAATATCGAGTCAAAACTAAATGATGTCTAAAATTTTTCTAAACAGATTCGGTTCAGCCGTTTTTGAATTTTCGCAACCTCGCTCCATTATGCGTTGTCGGACACGCATTTGGTCGGTTATTTACTTTAATATAGATACCAATTTACGCCCTACACGCGTGATAAAACTAACTTATTAGTAAACTTAGTAATTACAGTCGCGTTCAGAAGTATTAATATTTCAATCAGTTTAATTACTGTAAAAGCTTTCTGAATGGAATTGGAAAAGTCAATATAACCGTAACAATTAGTAACAAAACCTAAGTGTAATAACGGTAAGGGATGACTCACACTACAACGGGACGAGACGCGACGGGACAATCTGTCAGTTTCTATAGAAATAATCACTTGATAGCTCGGAGCCCTCGGATGTTACTTGACTCTTTTTTCCCGTCCCAGTGTAAGTCGTCTTTAAAAATTTTTTTAACCAAATCACCTATTTGAGGAAGAAACTGCACATCCATATTAATTTTGAAATGCAACATGTTTTTCGTATCCGCTTACTGCTTTATCCAACCGACTTTTTTCCATAACACTCTTTACAAACTACAACTTTCTAATAATTTGTCAAATATTTGCAATCTGTGGTACGGCCGAAAATAGATTTCCAATTATTGGGTCGCTAAATATCGGGCTGCCAAATCTTGGGTCGAGCAATCTCGAAGCGGGCCAATAAACGGCATCCCAATAATCGATGCAACTACATACATGCACATGAATTATTGGGCTGCCTTGTTTCGACAAGCTCTACAATAAACAGCCACCCAATAATCCGCAACCAAAAAAATGGACACGAATTATTGGGTGCCGATTATTTGGCTGCCTTTTGGACTCATTCGGTGTACACTGTACACTGATCTTACTCGAATTCGAGTAAAATTTAGTTTTTTTGTAGTAGGTGCCGCTAAATCTCTTACACCTGGATAGCGCAAGACGCGATATTCACATTTGCCGACATACGTTCCGGCATATCGGCCAGATCTTCTAATGTATGGGAAATCTGTCTGGCGGATGCCCGGTGGACTGGTATTGGTGGTGGAGTACGTGTCCACTATGGAGCTCCGAAGGAGTGCCCGAACGTATGTATATGGAAAACAATTTTATGATTTGGTAGGTACTTAACAAGTTCGCTAACAGCGGCACAGTTAAGGATCGTTAAGCCTACATCTAGCCCGCCTGTCGACGTAAGCACCTACCTCTCATTGTCATGTAACATCCTGGGACTAAAGATATCGCTTAGCGGTGATTTGTTATAGTACTTACCGGAACTGGGTCGATCGCTGTACCGAGTGCAGTACACCCATGCGGGCCACACCATGGGCCCGTCACCGGACGATGTTCCTGCGATATAACAACATTTAGAGATACTAAAGGCGTTATTCAAAAATGTTAAGCTAAATGATTGTTTGTCCTTATCTGTCACTTTGACAATCGCGTGTGTCAGAATGGGAGAAAACATAATTTAACTACAGCTTCTGTTAACTTTTTTATTAATAAGGCGGTAAATATTCTGTGAATATTTCAAGCGTCTACCTGTTGCCGTTATCATTATTGAGCAAAAACGAGCAAACATCACGTTTGTTGTATGGGAGCCCCTTAATTATATTCTATTTTTTAGTATTTATTGTTATAGCGGCAACAGGAATACATCTGTGAAAATGTCAACTGTCTAACTATCACGGTTCATTAGATACAGCCTGGTGACAGACGAACGGACGGAGAGACAGATGGACAGCACCGTCTATCTTAGTAACAGGGTCCCGTTTTACCGTACTCTTTAGGTATGCAACCCTAAACATAACACAATCTTGGCATGAACACACAATAATGAGCAACCTCAACTGACTATAGAAAGGCATTGCACGTTATAAAAATTTACTAAAATGGGCTTAATTGCGATTAAGATCCTCTCCTTTTCTTCCCGGCTTGTGCCACGGGCCACGGCTCAGGGATCCTGGGCTCCGCTTTGGCAACCAATACCAAGATTTGGAGTAGGCGCTACTTTTATCAAAGTGACTGGCATATGATGTTCCAACACAGAGGGTGAACTAGGCCTTAAGGATGACTCACACAAGAACGGGACGGGGCGGGACGGAAAAATCTGTCAATTTCCATAGAAAGCGTCACGTGACATCCGAGGGGTCCGAGCTATCACGTGATTGTTTCTATACAAATTGACAGATTTTCCCGTCCCGCCCCGTCCCATCCCGTCCCGTCCCGGGCTAGTGTGAGTCATCATTTAGGGTCGTTCAAAAATAATGTTATTATATTTGGTCGATTTTTTCCTTGCGGCAAAATAACACGAAATTTACTGGAAATATGGAAAATTTTAGACCAAATTTTCGACATATTCTATTAGTATTTGAGTAGACCTTATCTATTCAGGCTACCTTATATTACATACTTTAGTTTTTAGGTAGTTCAAATATTAATTATATTAAACAATTCACACCATACCAGTGGTAGATCCAGAGTTACTCGCACTGTCATCCCCCTTAGACAAGTCGATCGCCCCTCCCTTCTCCCCACTCTTTACCTCCGGCACTCTCGCCTCCTCTTTCGACTCCTTAACCTCCTTAACTTCCACCCTCTTCTTCCTCTTCATTGGATCAGTTATCCTCCTCCCGAAATCGGCTTTTAAAATATTATCTATACTAAACTTTAAGCTTTGACTCATAAAGTCCCTAGATTCGTCAGGAGACTTTGGACTCATATAGTTAAGTCTTCTATTTTCATCTGTCCGCGCGTTTCTGAGATCCTGCGTCTTTCGGGCAAAATTTAGATTAAATACTTGAGGGTTCAATAGATTACTCGGAGCAGGCCGAGGTATTGGTGCTTTTAGATCCATGATTGGATTCTGAAACAGTAATGGCTGATTCAGAAACATTATCGGATTTGGAGTTATAGGATTCGGTCGTAAGATTAAAGGTTGGTTAATTGTCAGATTCTGACTTAATTGTGAGATTGCATTTAAATGTGTCTGTATGTGTTTGAAAGATGTCAGCCCCTGTTCTTTATCGTTGTTTTCGTAATTAACAGGGGCTTCGTTACCGACAGATAATACCGTGTCATCACTACAGCAAGAATTATCGTCATCTACACTTATTTCTGCTCTTGATTCATTTGTTTGATTATCGTCGTAATCAATTCTAGGACTGACGCTTTCAGAATTCCGAGAATCATTATTCTCATGTTCTTCGTAGTTGGGAGTGTTTTGGAGGAGCTTCTCAGTGGAGAATACATTTTCAGGGCTGGTGCGTTCCTTCTTCAGGACATTGTGGATGGAGAAGGCGTGAACAGGGCGTTCTTCCTTATCTTCTTCGTTAAAGTCGGGGGTGACAGTGTCTCTGGTGGCTGGAGAATATGGTTCTTCATCGCTTTCTTGTATTTTCACACGGGAGTCCTGCATGTGTGGCGTTGATACCGCCGCCATTTTGATTTAGTGTTGTTACGCCATCTGTTAAATAGAAACAAATACAATTACTACTTAAGAATATTTACTTAGCTAAATTAAATTTACAACTAATTACTAACTTTCTAAACTTGCAAATTCTTCCTTCGCTTTTCCCGGCCTATGCCACGGCTCAGGGAGCCTGGGGTCCGCTTTGGCAACTAATCCCAAGATTTGACGAAGGCGCTAGTTTTACGAATGTGACTGCTATGTGAAAGGTCTAAAATAAGGCCTAGTTTACCCTTTGGGTTGGAAGGCCAACCCAGAGGGTAAACTAGGCCTTATTTTAGGATGTTTTCCTACACTAAAAACGGGTGGTAAATATCAAATGATATTTCGTACATAGGTTCCGAAAAACTCATTGGTACGAGCCGGCAGGATTTGAACCCGAGACCTCCAGGTTGAAAGTCTCACGTCATACCACTGGGCCATCAACGCTTGTCGTGTATAAAAAATGGGGTGTTATATGTAAAGAGGCAGTAAGGTAATGAATATGTAAAAGGTTAAGTTACCTGAGATGTAGAATATAAGAACACGACATGTAGTTGTATTAGAATAGAGGTTGCTCGGATAATGCTCGGGTAAAACAGCGAGCCTCTGGTTCAAGGACCTCTTGCATAACCTACCCAATGCTGTGAATTCAATAGGTGGTGAGATAATGAATAAACCGAATCTTATTATATGCAATTTATTTTATAAAATATATAGGTCGTTCGGTTTAGGTACATGGGCATCGAAGCCGGCCGGACAGTATATGGGTATTATGCTACGCGCGCCATTAAAACGATACGCGAAGTCTTTGGCCAAAGAACGTACGTAAAAAGTTAGTGCACTCACGGAAACGCTTGGTGTCTTCGGCGCCGATGCTGATAGAACACCGGGCGGTGGTGATCCCACCAAGCGACCTATCCGCCCGGTTTTAATACCCCATATACTGTCCGGCCGGCCTTGATGCCCATGTACCTAAACCGAACAACCTATATATTTTACAAAATAAATTCCATGTAATAAGATCCGGTCTATTCATTATCTCACCACCTATTGAATTCACAGCATTGGGCTAAGGTTATGCAAGAGGTCCTTGAACCAGAGGTTCGCTGTTTTACCCGAGTATTATCCGAGCAACCTCTATTCTAAAACAACTACATGTCGTGTTCTTATATTCTACATCTCAGGTAACTTAACCTTTTACATAGATATTCATTACCTTACTGCCTCTTTACATATAATACCCCATTTTTTATACACGACACGCTCTCAACCATCAACGTTTCTAAACCTGCAATTAATTTCATAAATAGTTAAAGGCTATAGATAATGTTTGTCGCTTCAGGCAATGTTGATAAAAGTTAAACATTGGAGGGCTGTACGGAGACCAAATGGCATGCATACCAACTGATAATGACCATCGAGAATAGAATTTAAAGTCTTGCTCATTAAAATAGGTTTGTTTGATGTGACTGTTTAATTGAGTGCAATTAAATGTGCGTGTTAATTAATAATCTAGGATTCGAAAAATATTTAAGCATGTGAATATCAACATTTCCCGTGGCTTGCTTATAATAGGCTAGACGACTAAAAAAATCTATTTAGTTCGTCTTTTACATTATACAAAAATATTGTGCACGTATTTTTTCTTTTGTTCGTCAAATCAAAAATGACGAAAATACAGTGCGTTCAAGTTTCGCGTAACGTCACTATTACTAAGTAATGTCACCAGCCCCCACCCCGGAACTTTGATGCTCTTTATTTTCGTCAAATTCAGTTAAATTCAAAATGGAAAAAAATACATGTCTTATCATTTTCGATAATCTAACTGACAGACTAATTATAAATTAGAATGATAGTTTATCAACCTGGTCGTCATCCCTATTCATATGCTTTTAATTTGATTTTTATACGAGACACCCATCCTTTGATGTAATATTTTTGACGAAAGCCGTTTGGAGTTCCATTTTTTCGTCACACACTGTCCTGCTGTCGCTGACATTACTCTCATCGCACACATCGAATGAGTCTAACTGTGTAATATCTATTATTTACCAGATACTTGAAGAGATAGAGAGAGAAGTGTCAAGAGATTCAAACAGTTATAAAAATCGTGAATGTCATGAAGGCTTAAAGCCATTTATTCAATGTTACCATAAATTCTTAACCCATAACTTAAACTATGCTAAAAAAACCCTAATGATCGCATAGAAATTAGCACAAAACAACCAACGCTAAGAAATTGCAGTGTTGTGATCACAACAAAACGATCCAATACCCAGCTTAACACTTTAACTAACTAAATAACTAAAACTAACCGTAAGCTAATAAAAATAAGACTCAAAATCGACCGCCATTCGAAACTAAACGACTTAACCCGATACCACATTTAACCAATTTAAAAATCCAGCTGGAATAATCTTTACTGCTTTAAATTAAGGTTTAAATCAGTTAAGTCGTCCGTATAGTTAAGTTTGTATAAAGATTTACACCAGTTCCAAGATGGGATCAGTTATTCAAAAACGGACTGTAAACCTTTTCCCTAAGGTCGATTCTAGTTCAGTTAAGTGTTAGAGTAAAGTTAACACGTGCGCAATTTTACCAATACTGCCGCTTTCATAGTATTGACCCTTAAATCGATGGAATAAGATCGGTTTTTAGATAACTGACGGTAAAAAGAAATTGGTGGAAAGATTAAGCGAAATGTAAGGTCTTGCGCAGCTTCGTGTGTGGTCCCGGTTAGTCTGGAACGTTGCTCTACTTTGATTTTAGTTCCGTAAATAAAAATAATTGATTTTGCTAACGTGGTACTGAAATAAAACATGTATAAAATTACTGTAAATAAATAATGTCCAGTTTTATATAAGCCGTATAAATTACACGTACGCAATTTAAAAATAAGTTTTTTTACGTGCGTTTTATTAGCCCATTTGTGCGGTATAGTAAACCTACTTGTAATTTTGATTGGAGATTTAACAATAACCCGACAGTAAAAACAAATACGATTATGTTTATCGTTAGGTAATCAAACACGAACGTAATTGTGTAATCATGATTGTAATTGCTTATTTAACTGTTTAGTAGCAGTTTTACTGAATACGATAATGGGCAATATGTTCCGGTGGTAATAAAATAAACTTTGTTTTTTTAACGAAAACAATAATTATTAATCGATCATTTTAACAGCGATATTCGTAATTTCATGTATGTTCAACGGGTTGAAGTACTTAATCATGGTAATTTAGTTTCATATATTTAACTTTTAAATTTTCATTTAAATTAGTTTGAAAATCGAACGAAACAAAACAAATGCAATTATATTCTAATTGAATAGAATTTAAATTTCATTGGTGGAGGATACTGTCTTCTGTTTCTGTGATTGTTATTCATTGAAATTGAACACTTTAGAACGGATTTATGGCGTTTATTAACACCATGCCCCTACGTTTCGAACCATTTACAGCACTCGTTTTCACATGGTTAAGATGACTGAGAAAATGCGAATTCTCACCATTAGGTAATCGAAAAAGTTATTTGTGCAAACTGAGTTTGGGCTGGGATACCTTTGGCCTCTGGATGGCTAGAGGATAGTGGAGCATACTTGCACCGGACTGCTCCGGGCCGCGGTTTCGTCCAGTCAACCTGCGGTTACCAATGCTCCCAGCGCACCCGCGCTTATTTTAACGACTTTCATAAAATAATAAATAATAGGTACATAAAATATCTTACACCTTTCTTGTGGGTTTTTCAGAAAACAGTGGAATTTCCTTAAATTTAAGGATGACTCACACTAGAACGGGGCGGGACGGGACGACGTGTCAGTTTCTATAGAAAACGTCACGTGACATCCGAGAGCTCCGGGCCAAGCTATCACGTGATTCTTTGTATAGAAATAGACAGATCGTCCCGTCCCGTCCTAGTGTGAGTCATCCTTTACTGTTACTGAAGTCCTGGGTCCGCTCAGCACCTAATCTTATGACTTTATGCAAGTCTCAGAACTAGGTACTTAGTGCGTTCTAGGACACTGGCATACCTTAGAATTATAAGCCGGCCTTACGTGTAGAAGTTCCTCCGCATGATGTGTCCTTTGACTTTTTAATCAATCTCACTGGCAACATCTGTCATTTCCTATACAAAAATGTCTGCCATTTTTTGCGGGGGAGAGGCACGTCAAATGTACAGCTATGCGTACGCAACGTACAAATAGCTATGTCAGATAAACGTCAGCCCATACAATGAGTATGGTGTGTCAATTGCTACTCCGTCTGGTTTAAAAGTCAAAGGATGTGTCAGAATTGTATGAATAGGTAGGATCTATGTATGGTAGGAATTTGGCACCACCAGACATATCCTGCAGATAAGTTCCTACTACACATGGACAGATCTCAGCGTGTCCAGCTGTACTTAATCAGACTTGTGCAAATTCCAAGACGGTACTTATACCTATCTATCGGACAAATGGCTTCACAAAACGACTCAATTTACAACGACGTGAACTGAATCGCGTTAAGACGTCATGGTAAGGGCCCTGGTCGTTGCGACTTCAAGTTGCTGATGCGCAGAAGATAAAAGGTTTCTTAAGGAGCTGGGTCATCGCCTGCAGGAAGGGGGCCTTGACCCCCACTCCAATTCAGTCCTGGAACAGAGAGTGTCACCATTTCGTCGGGAACCAATCGGAGCAGTTTACTACAGGAGGTCTAATTTTCATTTAAAATTTGACATTTGTGCTTGTCTTAAGAAAAGGTATCATGTTGTCAACTGTTGATAAGGTTCTTTATAAACGATTTTCTGGCATTAGCGTCTTATTGGCTAGCGACAAAGTGTCACATTTTACATTCAGATTAATTTAAGTTTTTATTTATATGGTGAATTAATTCAGAATAATATATTGATTACGTCCTTAAATTAGGAAGCTAGAAATAAACTTACTTTTGAAAGCCCAAGTTTTACTGAACAGTTATCATTATTGAACCCTAGTCTCTGTTTTTTCGGACCTCAGCCTATTTAAAACCCATAAAGGGTACAAAGGGTACTTAAATATAATGTATCCTTAATTACCCCGTAAGCACAAATGAGTCAATAAAAAGTATCATGCTAATGTGGTACTTGAATAGGTAATTTATACAGGGTGAATCTCGATATGGAGACGAAATATAGTCGGATAACGCTGAAAGCTCGACAAGATTTTATTGAAAATAGGCTGTCGACTAGTGGAAATAAAGCTAAGGAAATTTGGAAAATAGTCAACGAGGAAGTGGGCACAAAGACGGTATCACAGGGCCTCTCTTTACGTGATCCTGCATCAAATAATAAGATTTTAGAAAATGAGTTGCCTAACACATTTAACTCACATTTTATTGATGTAGCATCTAAATATACTATACAGAGTGATATATCAAAATCCACAAATTATCTACAGTCACATTTAGGCACATCAGAGGCACCAACGTTCACTCTGCCAGTCATCACTCGTGATGTCCTTGAAAAGGCCTTTCATTCTATGCTGAAGAAGCGTAACACTGTCGATGCCTTCGATATTTCCCCAAATATTTTGTCTTGGATATGGCCAGTAGTTGGTGACGTACTCGTAGCGCTCATAAACCAAATGTTTGAAACTGGTACATACCCTGATGTTCTAAAAAACGCCAGGGTGTGTCCAGTTTACAAGGGGAAGGGAGACAAGTGCGACGTGAACAACTACAGGCCTATTACTATAGTGCCTACAATATCAAAAATAGTGGAATCAGTCTTGTCGTCTTATCTAATGAGTCACCTGGAATCGAACAACCTGCTTACCAAAAACCAATTTGCGTACAGGCAGAAAATGTCTACAACCTCGGCGGCGTACAGGATGTTCGATTGCATAGTGACTGGATTGGACGACAGAAATAAAATGGCTGGGATATTTTGTGACTTATCGAAGGCATTTGACGTCATAAGTCACGTGTTACTGCTGAACAAGCTGACACATTATGGCGTTCGAGATAAAGCCCATTTATTGTTTTCGTCCTTTTTAACAGGCCGCAAACAATCGGTAAAACTACTTGCCGACGGCAAACGGCTGCAATCTGACACAGGATGCGTAAATATCGGTATTCCGCAAGGTTCCGCCCTCGGAAATTCTTTATTTTTATTGTTTGTTAACGACTTGCCGTCAAATATTGTAGCTGGTTTGTCCGTTCTGTTTGCGGATGACACAACTGTGGTAGTAAATGCGGAATCTTTCGACCAGCTAAGTGTAAAAATTGGTGATGCTTGTAACCAGATACAGTCCTGGTTTTCAGCAAATGGACTATTACTCAACTGCTCAAAATCAAATATAATGCTGTTCTCTGGTCGGAGAGTCCCGCTACCACCGTGTTTGGCCAACTGTCCGATGCCACTGTGTAATGAAAGTGGGTTCCTTGGGTTTACGGTTGACTCTAATTTAAATTGGAAGTGCCATGTCGACAGTGTTTGCGACCGATTGGGTAGTGCTGTCTTTGCGTTGCGAAAACTGAAACCGCTAATCTCAAGTGAAGCTCTCAAACAGGTGTACTTTGCTCATTTCCACTCGATAATGGCATACGGCACGCTCATCTGGGGTAACTCCACAGATGCTGGAAGAGTCCTAATAGTGCAGAAACGAGCAATCCGTACACTTGTTGGAGTCAAACGAAGACATCCCTGTAAGGAGATCTTTATTTCGCAGCGTATAATGACTCACTACTCACAATACCTGTTTGATGTGCTAATGTTTGTAAGGAATGAACAATCTCAGTTTTCGCGAGTCGACTGTCCAGGAAAACTGCTGCGTTCAACCGGCCGCCTTAGAACCGTTCCTCGTCGCATGGCACTATCAAATAAGAACCCTCGTGTCATCGGACCTACTTATTTCGAGCATCTACCTGCCGAAATAAGAAACGAGCCATGTGACGAAACATTCAGGCGCAAAGTGAGAAACCTTTTGTTGAATAACCCTCTGTACTCAACAAATGAGTACATGGCACTAAAATTATGATTATTGATTTTAATGTATTGTATTGATTTTAGTTTAAATTGACATTGTTTTCTACTATTATTATGATCATCCTTTATTGGGAAATGTATGTACTTATTTGATTATTATTTTTTGTTTTTTGTTCACATTGCTATTGACAATTCTTACTGGGAGATATAACTCTAAACTATACAACCCTATTATTCCGCCTACATGTATTTGACATTTCGATTCATTGTTATTACTATTCGATATTTTTGATTTGTAAGTATTGACATACTTACTGTTGTTTTTTATTATTAGATATTACACTCATGACGATCCTTATTGGGAGACACAATTTCATTATTATTGTTAATTATTATTATTATACTTTAATTAATTCGTGTTTGTGACGATCATGATGGAAATTCGTATAAATTTATTGAAATGTAAACTTATAATGTAATTATCTTTCATGAAATAAAAATCTATCTATCTATCTATCTATCTAAAGTAAATGGCGCAGTAGAATAAAAAAACTCTATATCCCTCCCTAGCATAGATGGTAGTGACCCTGCCTCGAAACTGGAGGTATCGAGTTCGAAACCTGGTCAGGGCATTTATTTGTGTATGTGTCACGTATATTTTTTTTTCTATGTATATATGTCCGTATTTATCTACTCGTATATACGTCTGTACCTAGTCGTAGTAGTCGTAGTCGTAGTCGTAGTCGTGTGTGTAGTCGTCTAGTATAATTTCAATAGGACCTTTGCACTTGTACTATTATTTATTCTGTGCCTTTGCTTAGTACTATGTCGATATGTGCGAGATTGTACCCAAATATTTATTTTTATTTATTTATATTGATGAAAATTTAAAAACGTAATAAATATAAGAGTCTGGGCATCGCCTTTACCGTTATGAGCATGGTATCTATTAATGCCCTTTTTAAGTTCGCCTATTGTGACATTTGTAACGGATGGTACACTACGGAACCCTACACTGAGCATGGCCCGACATGCTATTGGCCGGTTTACTTATTTTATGCCTCAGCCTGTATAATAGTTTCTCAGAAACATCGTATTTACTTTTCATTCGCCTACATTTTTGACGTTATACTTACCTAGTATAGGAAAACAGATGGCCGGATAATTATTATTAGGGTGATTTTACACTGTAAATTTTTATAGTAGTTTGTTTTAAAGCCTGGCAAGCTTAACTTGCGTGGGCGCAAAGAGTTGGTCCTTGATAGAAATTACCGTAATCTACATTTCACTAAATTTTCTGCTAATATAGCTTGTCTTGGCTATCATTTAAGATTATCGAGTTAGAAAAGTTACTAACTTACTACTTGGATCTGGTTACTCACGTCAATAATAGAATCAGGTTAATAACGTCAATAGAATACTAGCTTGTGCTTTTAAAATATTCATTTGGATACACCATAAATAATGTCACCAATGAGATGGACCAGATCAAAGCCGGTGTGTCTGCCACAATAAACAAGTGCTCACGAAGAACAGCTCAGAAGAATGGGGTACTGTTAAGCAAGTCGCTCAAAAGACTACATAACTTTCACGACCACTCTGTAAAGAGTGTAACGAAGAAGAAGAAGAAGATACATAATGTCGCATGGATATATTATAGAAGTTTATGTAATTCTATATAATGAAAGGCACTACCGCCGGGTTTCATAAACTCACTAGTGTTTGAATGCCTAATTATTTACAATTACATACACTGCTTTATATACACACATATCATGAGCTCTCTACGATGCACTCAAACCGCATATAATATATGTCGACCGCCGTTAAGGCATTTATGAATGAAAACATTTCTGATTTTAAATTTTTGTCATTTATATTTTTTTTATTTCAGAGATAAACTAGAGTTGGCCCTAATTTTCATATCGTTCGATATCAAATAACGTGTGACTTGCGTGCGACATTGTTTGTAATTGACACTTCATTCGAACTAAACGTCATCTCGACTGATATAAGAATAGAGGACAAATAACATTTCTTTTTTGTCAGAGATGTTCGAAATTTGAAAAAAAAATCGTTAATATAAATTAGCATCACATTTTTACATATAAAATTTTGCTGTACTTAACTGAAAAAGTTTATTATTA
Source organism: Lathronympha strigana (assembly GCA_949128165.1). NCBI lineage: Eukaryota > Metazoa > Arthropoda > Insecta > Lepidoptera > Tortricidae > Lathronympha > Lathronympha strigana. The sequence continues at coordinate 4,434,455 of OX421926.1, read as the reverse complement.
TGGGGGTCTTTATATGCGGTTTCTAGACGCCTTATAGAGGGCTTATGATATATTATTCAAATCACACAAAGTATTTTTACTGAGGAAAATTTCCTTAAAAGCTCATTTATTGGTCCATATACCCTATTATGGAAAACAGCTGAAGTTTTATAGTCCATTCATAGTTTTACTTTTTAATGACACCAGTTTTTCACTTATATTTGCATTTTAGGCCTATCAAGTGTAACATATTTTCTTGTTTTGTATAGGTTGTAACAATATTTCAGGTGGTTCGTTGAAGGGTACCTTAAAAATACTGGTGGCACGGAACTCTCAGTGTGCGACAATTATACGGTTTTCGGATTTTCTCCTGTACTTGTAGTTGTGGTAGTTGTGGTTATTGCTCGTTCATAACCAGTGAGACGAGATTCAAATACTATCGAATCGTGCAGTCCCTATTGACTGCGGTTACGTACCTACACTACAACTCATGGCACACAGATCCCATAAAAGGTTATGTTTGTGTTTGTTGATAATGTTTCTACCACTGCCTTTCTTACGCTTATGTTTTATGTATAATAAAGCATATATGTACATACACATGTACCAGATACATTCCAGAGCTATAATGTTAAAACATATTTGTAAATCAATACATATGTTCATCAATCATATTAAATTTACAAAATAATCGCGTTAAATATAATGATGTCTTAATATGGTGTGTACACACCTTTATTAAATAGGACTTCTCACGGAAGCGAGTTTTAAGCGAAATTAGACTTTAACATTATTAGGATAGAATTCAAAATATGTTTTATTAATAGAATGAACGGTTTTAAGTATTGAGTGAATGATAATGTAATGATTATGACTTCTGCGGATCATTATTGATGACTGAGAGAATGGCGAGAATTTAAGAATGACAATAAATAGGGTTGTCGATAATATTGCGGACACGTAGGGTTGGCAGTTTTACTATAATTTAGTTAAGCGTGAGTTGGATTCGCACACTGAGGATTCCGTGTGAATCCGAAATATGTAGGTAAGTAGTTTTAGCATGTAACTAAATTACGAACGTATGTATGAAACATGAAAAACAAGGTTTTTTTTCTTATTAATGGAGTAGGTACCAGAAGGGAACTGCAGCATCCTATTGACAATGACAACGTAAGCGGTCACCGTAGCCTATGGACGCCTGCATCTCCAGGGGTGTTACATGCGCGTTGCAGACCCTTTAAAGAAAAAAGGTGGATTCGCTGTGTTGACAACTAAAGCAGCAAGCTTTGCTCCGTGGGTCCCCAGCTGTCAACACAGTGAATCCTCTTGGAGCTCTGGCGACCTTACTCCCCAACAGAAACACAACACTATGAGTAGGTAAGGTTTAGTGTTATTAAACTGCGGTCTTCTGTAAGGTGGAGGTACTTCCCCAGGTGGGCTCTGCTCTAGATTTGAGCGAGACGATATTCGTTGTGGAAATTATTCTGTTAGTAAACGCTTCCGGTGTCATGTAGTCTGTAGCAGCGTTTTAAAAAGCATTTCAAATCAATATCAGTTGGAACGAATCTAAGAGCAAACTACTTCTTTATTACTAGCGATTGAAAACCGTAACATTTTGATTTAAATACCATAGAGGTTATAGATAAACAGAGGGACAGGTACAAAGATCTAACTATGTGCTTACCATGAGTTCATACGTATCCGTAGGCGTAAGTAACTGCGCGTTTCTAAAGTATGTCCATCTCGCTCCTGCCAGAGTACCTAGTAGTAGGAGCTTTAGCGTTCAAATTTGAAAGGGCAGTTAATTCGTTCACAAATTGCCCATGCACTTCTGAACGCATAATAAGTACACATGACGGACTGTTTTCGCACGCACACATACACGCCGCTTTGCCGTTGCGTTCTGATCTGAATGTGTGCATGTCGCGCGTACTGATGCGATCACTGTGATCAGATAAAGTTACAAAACCAAGTTTTTTTTTGCATAGATTTCCGATATATCCTAGAGTTTTTCATTGTTTTCGAAATTTTCTGGAATTATGATTTAAAAAGTAGTTTTTTTTTTCGAAAAATATAATTTATAATAAAAAAAAAATACGTCAAAAATATATTTTCCTATTTTATCCTACTCAGAATACCAAAATTATACGCCATCATAGATGAAGAATTAAATAACCCAATCAGCCGAGAAAAATTACGCTATAACATTGCCGCAGTTGCGGCACTTTTTCATATAGTCTTGTTTGGAACGTGACGTTTCGTTAAGAGCTAACAGCCTATAAAGTCTTAACAGTGTTGGTAGTTCTGTGTATGAATTTGACCCTTGATGTTTACGTCAGTAAGCTCTTTTTCGTAAGAAAAATCGTTATCGTTTGTAAATTGTTCAAAATTGTTCGCTAATGTCATTCTGGCTCACATTTTTTGAGGTTTTTTTTTCTTCTTTTTGTGTCCATTTCTTTTAAGTAATAAAACTAATAAATAAAGTCAATATACGCCATCAATCGGACGGTATTTTAGTTACACCTAGCATGTTGCTCTGTGGTAAATGCGTACATTTTCCACGCATTTCGTATTTTTAGACGTTTATGATCAAATCGTAAATCAGAACGTCACAAACGAGACGTTTATAGTTGTTACAAACAAACTAATCATAATGTTAGTTATTTATAACGTAAATTCTAAGAAATGTTACTTGGTTATCTTCGTTTTCATAATTGCTTGTATTTAAAAAGATAAGATAAAAGATATTTATTCTTGACAATCACAAACACGTACAAACAGTAAAACACGATATACCTAACAAGAATTATTGTGTACATCACGAAAAATTGACCCAACTCAGCATAATGCCAGCCTTGAAGCCAGCACTGAACCATGAACATTGAAAATTGGCATTGACGGGAAAACCTCTTTGTCACTCCAATATGCAAGTGTGACAGAAATGGACATACAAATCCGCAATCGTTCGATTTTCGTGGTATTCGGTGATGCCAGGACAGATAACACCCATCTCTTTCTAGCGTTTTCCTAACATATGCCAAGGCTTTTCGGTATTATGTTATTCTGAATTTTTAAATATTCGTGCTTTCGTGAGTCGGAATTTTGATGATAGGAGTTTTGATAGGTCTATATTAAAAATTTCGGCATATGGTTTGTCGAAATTATGTAGTGTAGGTACCCCCATTAAAAACATCTACATAGGGCGGGTATATGATATTCTTATTAGAAATATTCTTTCAGTTTACTTTTCTTATTTCAGGCATCACCATATAAAAACCACTCATTATAACATGTCTTAATCATCACAAACGGAAACGTCAGAAGCCCTTATTCAAATATATCACATGATATTCATGTTTTATTCATGATGTACCAATTAATAAGGTAATAACTACAAATGATATAAGCACAGACAAATCGTTTGAATAGTTTCATAATTAATGTAAAATATTCCTTTTAAAGATGGCTTCTTTGAAATGTCAGCTCGCTCGGTGTGCAGAATACGTAATGTGCACATAATAATGAGACATTGCCTGGATTATCGGGAACCTCACTACCTAGTATAAAACAAAATCGCTTCCCGCTGCACGCTGTATGATAATAGTAGTTTATGCAACAGTGATATAATAAGGGTTCTTAAAACTTGAGGGTCGCCGTTAACAGACCCGAGAGTTTTAAGAACCAATTATGAGCTGTTGCATTATCTAGTTTTTCTACGATAGCTAAAATAGCGTAAAAAGCAAAATCTAGAAACGTGGCAGAATAGGGAAGATGTTTTGCCCACTAAAGAAATTAAAAAAAAACAACAACTGTGCTCATATTTTGTATGAAAATCCATAGAAGCAGTGTTCTTATGGAATACCATAGACAACGTTATAATGTATACTTTTTAAATATCGCTGTCAGTCATCTAATTGACAGATAGAAGTGCTGGAGTAGAAAAAATCTTTAAAAGTACGCAACGGATTTTGATGCGGTTTTTTTAATAGATAGAATGATTCAAGAGGAAGGTTTAGATGTATAATATTTGCATAATATAGAAGTGAAACACTGATAATATCCGTGCAAAGCCGGGGCGGGTCGCTAGTAAAGTATAAAACGAATGGTTCGCACCGAACTCACTACCTCTATATCTTGGCAACCCCTTGACCCATTTGGCTCTTATCAGGGGGGTGTCACTCCGCGTTTTACATTATCACAAAATCATCCGCCTATAGGTGGCATAACTGTCAGGGTTCGCACAACGCGCTTTACCCTAATGGGTGCGTTCAGATATATTTATATTTCAAACACTGCATACTTATTAACTTAAATTAATACCAATACTAATAAATAGTCAATAAAAACGTGTTCCTGTTTATATAAGTTTATACAAATTGTTTTACCGGTAATACGCGCCTGAAAGCATGGTGACAACCCTAAAGTTAATGTCATCTTGACATTTGCATGCTTGACAACCTAAACGTCAAATGTAGGAAAGAGAAACTTCTGTACTTTAGTACTATCAGTTATTCTGTGCTCTTATTCGAATTTGGAAATTCTATTTATCTCATCTAACGACCTGTCAAATTTCACGATGATCCGATCAACGGTACTCGAGTTATCGTAGAACTCATACATACATGCACACATACAAATATACAAGTAAATATACAACTGCCGGATTGTTGCAGTAGACTTGAAGAACTTCTTTCGCTTCGCTCGTTCAGTAATAATTTAAAAACCCTTGAATAGTGAAATATAAAATGCAAAAACAAAACGTGTAGGTACATACTTAACCAAAATTGGATGGAGGTATTGGACTTCAATATTGACTGTAATTCTGTGATTATACATGTAATGTCAAGCTGTTAACTATTGTCCACAGGAAAAACACTAGTTCGACGGAACACGCAGTTTTCTCTCCTGTGGGCAATAGTTGCCAGCCTGTGGGCATGTAATTACAATTGTTATCTTACAGCTCAATATAAAAAGAGGTACAGTTGGAATTCATGTGGATGAGGGTTAAATACAAAAACAAACTGTATAGCTCTTAACTGGGTTACAGTTCTAGACTTTTATACATATCTCTGGATGGCAGCTGAAAAGATAAGTAAGAACACTTTCAACGATTGTTTCACCCTATAAAACCATTTAAACTGTTCTCTGAAACCCACTTTGTATTCATATCAATCGTTATGATAATTATCAAAGCAATAACTAAACGCAATTGTAAAACAATACCGTATTAAGACAAACGGGTCTTCTATCCCGTTTTTACTCGGAATTTTGCGTAGGATAGAAAGAGTTAGGTACAGTTCTTGGTGCCATTTAAAACGGCTGACTGCCGTAACTGTGCCATAGATGATTCTAGTTTTTTTTAATGAATTCATAAGAAGTGATGGCAAAGGCAACTTAGTTAATGCCACGCTGACACTTCAACGACATATTTGGAATTAATATACTTATTAGTGCGGTGTCACATTTTTGTGCTCACCGGTTTTTTCGGTATTTATTTATTTATACATTCTGTAACTGTTAAGTGCAAAATGGACACTTTGCGAGAATTGCGAGATAAATATTGATACGAACCTAAATATAGAGTAACTAGAAATTACTGAAACTAGTAGCTAAACGAAAGAAAATTAAGGCGGTGTACTACGTGTGCTAACGAACGCGTTGGCGATGCGATGCGGTGCGGTGCGGCGCGGTGCGGTGACATTACACCGCGATGCCGTGCGGTACAGATGTAGTGCAGTGATTTTCCCTCATATTTTCTCGGAAAAGCTCGTATTTGTCATGCTACTTCAATCGACCTCGGTACTGACACTAATTAAAATAGCATGACACGTTCGGGGGTTCCGTAATAATACGAGGGACTTCCGTTTGATACTCAAGATGGCGATAGCTGTCTCTGGAATAGTTTCTTGTATTTTGTTTGCTAAATGTTGTTTAATGTGTAATTTTGATAGCTAATGTGCAGTAAACTAACGAAGTAGTGCAGCTAATGAAGAATTAATCCTGAAACGAGTTCAATCACTCCTTTAGTCATCAAGCGGCAGTCCCGGGATCTCGGCCTGAGAAACTATATCTTAAGTCTTATAGCTACAAACTTAACACATAGCGAGGTCAATAACAACGTCGTATTCTATTTATTTAATATACTGAGGTTTTGATAATACTTGACATTGGCAACATTGTCCAACTCTCGGACAGCGGCCGTTATTAAAAAAAAGAAGATAATACGAGGGTAAAACATTACACACTACGGCGAATGTCACACTGGATACGATTCCCACCGCACCCAGCGTGCAAGGGGGATAGCGCTATACACGCGCGTAGCGTTATTTCGCTCGGAAACCGGAGTGCAGTGCGAATCTCTTCCACTGTGACATCCGCCTACATCTGTATGCCGCTTCGCCTTCAAATGTCAAAAAGCAAACCGTTGACACTTGACACCTATCGGAGTATCCTAGGTGAGCGGAGCCATTCAATTTTATGTACTTGGTTTTAGGGTTCCGTAACTTAACAGGAAAAACGGAAACCTTATAGGATCACTTTGTTGTCCGTCCGTCTTTCCGTCCGTCCGTATATCTGTCAAGACCCTTTATCTCGGAAACACATAAAGGTAGCAAGTTGAAATTAATACCACACATACAAGTATTTTTAAGTACCTACCAAAGGACATGGGGGGAGCATTATTCGTGCGGATCCCTCGGTGGGCGAGTCCAACTCGCACTTGGCCGGTTTTTTATTATTTTGATGTAAGTTTTTTTTGTAATTAATTTTATTTTAATGAAGTTTTCTAAAAACAGAAAATCGCTCCTTACAAAAGTAGAACTTTATTGGAAAATTATTTTGAACTTGATTGGCTTAACGGGATTTGAAAAATTGTACAAAATAATTTCTGTATTAAGTCTGTAATTTAACCGTAAGTATATGCAAACATTTTTTTTAATCTTCAGTACCTACTTTATTTATCATCCCGCACGTATCTCTCTCTACATACACTGAGCATGGCCCGACATGTTCTTGGCCGGTTTTTTTATATATTTTGTTTATGGTATATCTTCTTAAAAATATTGTTATTGTTTTATTTCCAGCCATGCACTAAAATGATCGCAGCGCCTTCAGTGCTATGCGCGTTTATCCTCATTACAAAAAAATGTCTGCGGAAACCTTTTCCTTTTTCTTTTATCTATGGCGGAAACTAAATAATTATCTAACGGTATCCGAAACCAAACTATAATTAAAGTTTCACTAATTATTTTCACACTTCATGAAAAATACGTAATTGGACGAAACAAAACACAAGCTTATAATTAGGTTCTTTACAAGCCACGCAGCTATCATCGATCTTGTACAAGCAGCCTTAACTAACAATATGTCAACCTTATGCCGTTGTAATAGAGGATACAATCGGTCAGTTAACAGCGTTGATGGTAAATCGTGCTGCCAACATAGCGAACTGCGCGCGCCATCTAGCGAAGTTGCGAGGAATTACATGAATCTGTGGTTACGTTTTATTCTTTTTAAACAACTATTTAAAGGCATCGCGTTTTTTAAACCGTTTCAGGTTCGTGCCAGTAACTTTTGAAAGGGTATCGCAATTTTAGTAGACCACATCTGTTATTGACGATTTTTTTTACTATCGATAAAAATGGAATAACTTTTAATAAATATTTGTATTAGTGTCAGCTATTGCAGAAACCGCAGGTTCGATGCCTGCTTTAGGACTAGCAGGCTTAGTTCTTTAGACACCGATGGAACACAAGCATACGGTCCGCCTGATGGAAAGCAGTCACCGTAGCCTATGGACGCCTGTTCATCCAGGGGTGTCACGTTGCCGACCTATTAAAAACTTGTACACTTTTTTGAAGAACCCCATATTGTAGTTGGTCAGCAGATCACTCCACAACCCGTGTGTGGATAAGCGCACTGTCGATGGCGAGCCGTGGTGAAAAGTGGACGTTGGCACGACATCAGAGTCAAACTATTCTTCAGAACAGCGTGCAAATTTTTTTTAAACGTCATTTTTGTTATCACCTTATTTTTTTAGGATTCGAAAAATTTCGCGATTAATGTCGGGCGATTTTTAGTAAAAAAAAAACTCGCATATTTGCCAGATTTGCCTCTTATTTTATTCCCCATAAAGTTAACAATAGAAATAAGTAATCTTATTTTAACATTATCAAGAGACAACTGAAATAATTGACGAAACATAGGCAAAATCTGTTATTTTCTAATCTCAATAATCTTAAAAATATTTGGTATCACAGAATTACTTGTTATTATTCTAAACGTGGTACCTATAGTAAACCAATGGAATCTGTTGAGGTTTTAAAAGTAGGTCCCCAAATGTAAATCAATAATCGATTAACAGAATAACACGTACTTAGATAGTGTTGATAGAGTCAGACTAAGCCTTTTGCATGTATTGTATAACGCTTTTTATCATGTTATTGTAGACACGTTAACCCTACGTTTTGAGCCCTTTACAGCCCTTTATGACTGAGGGAGAGTTTCTGACCCGACCTGAAGAATGAACAACAATCACGGAAACAGAAGACAATATCATGTTTTTGGGGCTTACAAAAAAAAACTATATTTCTATAATCATTAGCACAATTTTGTTTAGGATACTTTGCTGGAGCAGCACCTCCTGGCACGGGCTATATTAATGCTCAAAAGGAGGTACCAATCACTAACTTTAAAATGATTGATGTGATGGTGTTCTTTTGTTTTAATTTTAAGCTGAGGATCGATTTTGTCAGCACAGACTGTGATATTTAGTGTTAAGTAAACTTTATCGTTTAAAATAACACTTACGCTATCTCTTATATCAAAAGCGATACAAACTTAGCATGGTCTGACTCTAAAGATCCATAAGTACCTGTCATTTTTTTATAATCACTACATAGTATAAATATAAAACAAGGTCGCTTCCCGCTGTCTGTTTGTATGTATGTATGCTTAAATCTTTAAAACTACGCAACGGATTTCATGTGATTTTATAAATAGATAGAGTGATTCAAGAGGAAGGTTTTTATGAATAATACAGTGTACCCGTGCGAAGCCGGGGCAGGTTGCTATTTAGTTTATATCTTGCAATGGGAGCTACCGTATCGCTCACCAGGCGGCGCCACTCATGCGTGGGTCCTGTGTCAATATGAGAGAATTCTCAGTGACGATTGAAATGTTCCCGCAGGACCCACGTGCCACTAGCGCCCCTACCGGAAAATCGACTCGCGGTCATCCTCAATGAGGATTACTATTACATATGTGTGGGATGGAGATCCTCCTCCTCTTTTTGAAATCGGTTAAAAATAATAGTTTCCATAACAAACACGTGCACACACATTCAAAAGGCAATGGGCAATTTATGAATGAATTCATTCATAAACTGCCCATGCAATTTTGAACACGATAGTACCTTATCCATCGATCTCGTTACAAGCCATTACTTCAGCCTATCATTACAGTTTAATTTAAAGAAAATTGAGCATAACGAACGACATTTTTAGACAATGCTATTGTTTTTCCATATTTGTCACTGTCATTGAATTGTTCTTTGTAATTAAATTATCACAGGTGTTGAGAGCAAATATTTGGTTAGCGCTAATAAATTTTTGTGTCAATGAAAATTATACTTTGTACCAAAAAAATATCGAATGGTTCTGTATATTTATTTATTTAAACTATAAATGCAAAAGGCAGAAAATAGTACATATGGCGAACTTAATGTCAAATGGCAAACCAGTCAACCATAGGGCTAAACAGAGAGATAATTATTTCAAGGGAACAATCAACTGTCACAATTATTTAATCCCAGTAACAAGGCTATTGCTACATATACAATTACATATATTACTTACACAATAATCAAAAAAACTAATACATACTATTCGTATATCTAAAGGACGGAGGAAATTACGACCTACTTATATTCCTCAGTGAGGAGATGGTCGCGGAGCAGTCGCTTGAAGAAGGGCTTGATTGCTTGTTGAATAGGGAGTGGCAGCGAGTCCAAATTGCCTGAACGGTGAAAGAGTTGAACATAAACCCAGTACGGTGAAAAGTATATTACGGTGACTAGAATTGATGTGACCAAGAGCTAGTGGCTTACTCGCACAACGTATCAGCATTGCGATGCAGCGAGGAAATGCCGCCAGCATCCTAGATACAATGCCTCAAGGGCCTATTTTGACTGAAATTATTGATGACACGTAGGCAAAATCGATCATTATTTTTGTGATTTTACTTAAAAAAACACGATAAAGGCGCTATTATAATTAAACCGGGGATGTTTAAATTTATTTATGTAAAGATATCAACAGCCAATGACTTACACATGAGCTTACTCGAATGTTCATTCATTTCAAGTATTTCAACATGCCCTTCAATGTGAAAAGTATTGAAAAGCTGTCATAAAACAATTAATAATTATTATAATAATACAATAAGACTTGAAACTCCGTATAACTCAACACAATAAAGCGGCAACTGAGTAAACAGAATTACGGGCGTACGTTAAATATTAATTATATCTGAGTGAATAACTCATATTATTAAGTAAATGTGCCAATGTATTGTTTTCGATCGTACGTCATTTGTTTTTCATTTCAAATTGTCTGTCATCGAGTTGCTTGTGCTCCGGTTTTATTGGTGTTTGGTAATCCAAAAATGTTGGTTATCATGGAAGTTTAAACAAGGAACGGCATTATTTTAACGCTCAAAACGTGTACCCGAAAAAATTTAGGTACCATGGTTTTAAGAAGTTATACTTTAGTACTTATGATGATGATCTACATAAGCGAGGCCGAACAACGTTACCCAAGTGGTAATATACTATTCTACTTATATAAAATACTGAGATTTTGATAATACTTGACATTGGCATAATTGTCTAACTCTCGGATAGACGCCATTGTTTAAAAGAAGAAGAAGGCATTACTGTGCTAAGCCTACTGATAAGTGATAACCAGTCGTTAAACGAGAACCTTTCTGCACCAGCGGTCACCAGGTCAACAATGCACCCGGCCCACTGTCACAATCTAGCAACTCAAGTAAGTGATAGTTTCATATTAATGACCGCAAATTAAAAAAATAACAATTCTGACAGAGCTTTAAATTTTCATGGTTATAATAACTTCCGTGCTTCTTAGTTCTGTCCGGTTTTAGAGGAATTTCCTCCCGCGGACGCTCCGGCTGTGGACTGAGCTTTCGCTGCCGGGGTTTTTCCGAGGGACTACCGTATGGGGTTCTTCAAAAAATAAGTGTACAAGTTTTTAATGGGTCGGCAACGCGCATGTGACACATCTGGAGTTGCAGGCGTCCAGGTCCGGCTACCGGTTTCCATACGACGTATGCATGTTACAAAAACTAAACTACTAGAGTACCATATAGTTTCAAGACATAAATGACAGCCAATTTATATCAGTATATGAATCAAAGCTGAATAGAGTAAAATTAAGGCACAGTTTTAGACTTTAATAGGAAACCTGACACCGTCTTGAATTTAGTAATTTATTACTGCTTCTAGGTTTCAGTTAAGTACAGATAAAATATAGAATTAATGGTTAAGGCTCACTTGACCCCTCTTTACGAAGCTAAGCAATATATTGATGTCATATTTTAGTTTATTTACGTAACCCAATCCAGTAGAATTTAGCACATGACTGCCGCGACAGTATCTCACAGGCAAGAAATACAACTGTCATTGTCTGATCCGAACAGTTAGAAAATGGCAGATGTCTTTCTCCACCGCGACATACTGTAGCGGCCATCTTGTGACAGCTGAACCTGAAAACTGATATTTTATTGCTCGTAAAGCTAATATGTATTGTAGTTAGTAACTTAGAATAATAAATAATAATAGGTATGTTACGGGACAACCTTACACAATACTTATTTAAACTTTCACGATTTTCACACATTATAATTTTACTATAACCGTGCTTAGGTAATCGTGTACAAACTTGGAAAACAAACCTCCGACATTTTCTAACGTCGGGGTTTGTTTCCAAAGTTTATATGTATAAACCGGTGTGTACTAAAACGGGGCTTAATCATGTGATTAAGCCCCGTTTTAGTAAATAATCTTACACAAATCGACCTAGTCCCACGGTAAGCTCAATAATGCTTGTGCTGTGGGTAGGTACTAGGCGACGATATATTATGATGATTCCATTACATATAGACGGATTCATCGGCAGATGCCATCCGCCGATGTGTGCACGTGGATATTTGTTAATCTGTGGTAGGTATTTGACGTCTGCAGATGTATCTGTCACCTATCCGATGTTGTCGGTTTTTGTGGCACAGATCAAAGAGATTTGGCGCGGGCGTCCGGGATCCGACACGTCCGAAGATGCATCCGAATTTTCTAGCCGTACACCCCGCTCAGTTACCTACTTTTAAAGAGATAATTGCTAAACTTGTTGGAACGCTTAAATAGAACTTAAAGCTGTGGCACATCCAACAGCTACATCCACTTTTTGGAACGCTTATTGCGCGAGTGGCATCTGTCGAGAATAAAGTATGAACCCAGACCAGACTGAGCGACCGACAGACGTGTGGTTGGCTCGGCTCGTGATGATCCATCTGCCGGCTTGCACGGATACGTCTGCTGACGTCCGCGGAGGCGTCTGTCTGTGTGGATGCATATTAGATAGATACATTGAAAACATCCATAACTCATTCGTTCTCATTCCCGGGACCGCCTGCTTCGTAGGCAGGGTCACTACTCACTACCGACTAGGCTAGGAGACCGTTATAGACAATTATAATCTTTACAAATATACAATCATTTTAATTATTAGATACCAACGCTATGTTTATCACAATCAAATACCTCATTCAAGTGTAGTTTTAACCAAAGGTCAAAGAATACAATATACATGCATTTAAATTTTATCAAAATGCGCAAAGTAATGAACTAACAAAAACTCACAAGTAAATAAAGTTTTTAAATAATATCTTGTTAACCTCTGCCACTTCGCGACATTGTTGACAAGAAGAAAAACCTAATTTAGTAGGTATTAATTTTCCATGGAAACAACAAAATACAAATACCTACTACTTTTTATTGTTCCCCAACAAGGAAATAAAACAATATAAATGAAGTACTAAAATATAAACAACGGTCAACAACAAGCGGTATTATCGCTAAGAAGCGATCTCTTTCAGCCAATCTTTGAGTAGAGGAGTTAATACAAATGGAAACCCAAAAATACCTATGTAGGTAAATAAAAACTGAGTACTAATTAATAAAACAAAAATTTCACGTAAAAGGAAATTCATACATATAATTTAAACTATCGTGAGTCATACTGACTTTAAATTGCAACGGTTCAACTTAACGTTTCAAACTAACGTAACTTCAAACACAGGTATTTTTATCACAATAGGCGTGACATGTTTCGACTGCATCGGGCAGTCATCGTCGCCAGACCGAGTGGTGTTGTCACATTGCATACTATTACTCATATTGACATACAAATTAAATTACACACCAAAAGAGAAAATAACATTACATTATTACATTTAAACAGTATCCAATCTAAAATATGATTGATGTTACTGGTGACCGAAGACCTGGAGGCTTCCTCGCACAACGTATCAGCATTGCCATACGACGCAATGCCGCCAGCATCCCAGGTACAATGCCTCAAGGATCTATTTTAGATTTAATGTAGGTAGAGTTAGGTAGGTTACACTTACTGTATATGTATATTTTGAAAATAAATGTATTATCTAAAATATTGAATAGTTTCTTTTTTAAATAACATATTGCAAAATGTAAGTCCATCCACATCTCCGTTTATGAAGATACTGATTTCGACACACTAGCGCCATCTAGTGAAAAGTATTACGACACGATCGAACATGAACGTTTGGACTTTTGGAGTATCCTTATACGGCTTTTTGTATTTGTATACGTTATAAGTAGTTAGTATTTTAAACACAAGAGATGTGGAGTTCATATTATAAAAGATTATATCACCGGGCATATGCACTCGAAGTGGTACCTATTGACAGTGTGTGCTTGTTTTTAGTTAAACGGTTCCACTTTGTCGCTTGTTGACAAGGTTCATTTCTTAACGAATCTTTATGGCACTAGCGCCTTATCGGTAACTGACAAACTAGCAACTTGGTTTACAGCGCCATCTATTAAAATTAAGTTGAACACAATTACTTCTTTTGAAGATTCGCATCAGTAAATGATTGATGAGTATTATTTAAATAAAAGTAGGTACCTAAAATTTAAAGATAAATGAAATAAGTAGTGTTGAAAATAATTGATTTTTTTTATTACACATTGGCAATCATAATGGGATTTATAGTAGGTATGGTGACACATATGGTGTCATATTCCCGCACTATTGCGATAATGAGCACTTTATGCCTATGTCAAACTTTCAAAGGGCCATATTATGTACTGTAAAACGTCGTACGTTATTCGTACGAATAGGTTATTCGCAACTGGTGACGGTTTAGAATTTCGAACACTACCTTCGGTCGTGTTTTTTTCTATCACCACTCATTGCGAATTTGCTCTTTTCCGCACTTGTATCGTAATGTACTCGTAGCCGCATGTCAATACGCCTACTATAATAATGTAATGCACAGTTTAATTTAATTATATTTTTATATTTGTTTTTTTCTGTCACTATGATTAGTAGGTCCAAAATTAAACACTTTAAATTTAAATATGCGTTTTTATTTTACCCTGAGACAACGAATGCTGTGAATGACGATCGGGATATAATGAATACACGATATTAAATCATTTTTATTCATGTTGTACTAATGATTAGTAGATTTGCAATCACGGTTACTTAAAAAAAGTATAAAAATCAGAAAAAAAATCAAGAGTCAGAAAAGTATGAAATATTTTTGCCCTAAACAAAATGGATAGGGTGACTATCGTATCACTATTGTATTATTTACTTAAACGAGGGTGACTTTGGGGGGTATTTTTTATTTGTAGGTATATTTACTCTATATATTAAAAAATATCGCATCAAAATTCATTGCGTACCTGGTTTTAAAGATTTAAGCATACATACATTCATACAGACAGCGGGCAGCTGTCTGTTTTATACTATGCAGTGATAGTGATTAGATTTATTTTATATTGTCTGTCTTTATGTCCTAAAAAGTCTAATATTATTTTTCAACAAAAAATCATTCCGTGCGATTAGTTTAGTAATTTTATCGCCTATCGTGTAATATGTCACTAGTTACACATGAGTTATAACGCAACTCACATAAACGACAAAAGCGCAACCACATTAGGCCCACGAAGCTTTTAATATCTCAAGTTGTTGCTTCGTCATCAATTACTTCACAAAACGATTCTAACAAGCTTAAACAGCCATTTAGCCTAGTTAGTGGCCCTCCTACATTGGCTTGGGGTTTGATTCCAAGTCAGGGTATGTAAACTAAATTCATTTAATAATTTTTCTTTCAATTCCTGTGATGAGTTCCGATATTTGTTCTAGAATTAATATTATTGGAACGGCGGGGAGCGAGATGTAAATATATGTTTAAGTAATTTATATTTATTATGAAATATTTTTTATACGCAAAAAAAAACATTTATTTATTTAAAACTGCATAGCGTTTTAATAGTAGATTACGTACCGAGGTCTGTAAAGTAAGAAATATCTAAGCATGCTAATGTCATCCGAAGCGAAGCTGAGGCCGACAAACATGTGATCTGAGGCTTTCTTATTTACTGGCCAAGGTTTGTACACTATTTTGCTGCGAGACGCAGCGCAGCAAGCGGCGAATTTGTTTAGCTTAGCGGCCCGCAATTGGCTGCTTGCCGGCCGGAGGACTATATGTCGAAATTTGAGATAGCCACAGATTTAAGGTTGTTTTTATGTATCATGTATTTATTTTTAAATCATCTTCTTAGTAGCGTTTTCCCGGCTTATGCCATGGCTCGGGAACCTGGGGTCCGCTTTGGCAAATATTTCACTATAAGTACTTATTAATTGTTTAATGTATTATACAAAATATATCTATTTATTTTGATTTGTGATCGAATTATATAATTATTATTACTTATTTCAATGACTATACTACTCTATGAGGAAGTACATTACTCTTTATTTTGATAAATATAGATAATAATATGTAGTTAATATACTACTGTAAATTGACAAATTTATTATCAATACCTACAAAACATTTAACAGCTGGATGTATTTCTACTCTTATTTGACTGAGTCATGTTTTGTTTTTGTCATCTCTATTATTCACAGGTTGTCTGGAAGAGATCGGTCTTTAGCGATAAGAGCGCCAATTGTTTACCCTCATTCCATGTAGGTATGTAAACCTACTCTAGTTTGTGTAATTTTTTTGTTTTTGTATGCAATAAAAAACATTGCATTGTATTTGTATTATATTGTATTTCTGCTTAAATATGACGGCACTACTACTCGACTTACTTAATCAGATATAGGTATGTAATAAATATTTAGTTGAAATGCTTTATGAACCCCCTTCATCAATTATAATTATAATGGATATTTTTATTTTAATCCGGATAAATATGGACATAATTATTTCGTTAAGTGCAGTTTTTATGTCTCAAAATGTGAACTCGATAACGGAATGTCCTCCGAACGGAAGTAGGTACCTGTAGAAAATCTTGAGATAAGGTTTCCAGGCTCCCTAAGTCTAATGAAAAACCGAAGGAAAATGCATGGAAAATGATGGTGGGAGCAGCTTTATAGTTCCTGCACATATTTTAATATTTTTACAGGGGATTTGGTCGCGTTATGGCTATGTATAAGTATGCTTATATGCCTTTACCAAATCTAAAAGAGTGGGGATACCTAAATAATGAATATATTCTTAATAATAAATATGCATGTTTTACTTACTGATTAAATTAACTAGTAGGTATTACCTGATTGAATTGATTAATAGTTGGTGGGCAATGTTTCAATTTTTTTCCTATGAATTATGTATTGTTCTGAAGAACCTTGTTTATTTTCGAATTCATATACAAAATAACATTTCAGGAAAATAAAATTATAATAAAACTTATTTAAAAGCCGAACTGTATTAAAATTTAAACATCGACTCAATAGTGGTCATATGTCCTACAAAATTCTAATAAACAATCGTAAAATACAACTTTTGTAATAAAAATAATCATGTATAATATAAATAAATAAAAGCAAACCTTAGGGCCACCATACTTAGGAATGTTTTTGTAGGCGTATTTATTAAATATCTAATATGTATTTAAGTTCGATTTTATTATTGTTTTACTAACAGTAGACGAGGTTTTCCTCCCAACCTTAAAAAATCTGAAAGTCCTGAAACTCACCATACGAAATCCTTAAAGCTTCCAAAATGATCCGCCATAAAAAGTATAAAACACACTCACTCACAGCACTACAAACATTAAAAAACTAATATGTCATAAAGCGCGCCAACGCGCGCTGAAAATTGACAGGTTTTCTTTTTAATTATTATTTTTAAAACGAACGTACGCGGGTCGCGAATGCCAGTACCGACTGGCAAATAAGAACGCTCCCCCCTCCGGTTAAGGCGTGGCCCGAACATGCCTCTCCGAGGCGTGGTCCGGCTGAATGCTTTTTTCCCCATAGCCCCATACTTACACACGTCGAAATTCACCCACTTTATTTTTACTTTATTATAATGTAATGTATATTTGTTTGTTATATTTAAATAACAGTGAAGTTGTCATTTCATCAGTGTCCGTATGATTTCGTATCTCAATTTTATTCTTGAATATTCGATCGCGGGTTAAGTTTATTATTAATTTATTCTATTTTGCGTTCGTTTTAATATTAATAAGGGATTGTGTTGGAAGATGTTTACATGTCTGTATTTCAAGATGTAGTTTGGTACCTTATTCATTTTTTTAAATAAGGTTAGGTTAGGTTGTATTATCGGTTAATGAGTATTTTTTAAATTTATATCGTTGTTTTGACATACAATATTAGGTTTTTGTCAAAATTAATATTTCCAAAATAATATTCAAATGAAAATGTAAACTTACATTGCTTTTTTATTTTTTATTTATAATATGAATCTAAATGTACTCGGTATAAGTTTTTGTCTGTACCAATTTGTGTGTAGGTAACTAATTTATAATATTAATTGTGTAAGTTTATACTGTACCTATTCTGAGACAAAAACGCAAAAAATAATCATTTGATCAGGTTTTATGTCTTAATTGTGTAACATAATTATTATTTTTAGATAAAACAAAACTCCTTGTAGATTTGGTTTGTACCTATTAAAGTTTGGTCAAATCCAGCCTAAGTAAGAAAGTAAAGTAAATATTATTTATTGCACCACAGATAAATCCAAATACAGAACATATTTAGAATGGGAATAAAGGTAACCGAAGGCTGTCTTATTAAGCAATTTCTAATTTTAATAACAATTAAACAAATAAAAAATATGTAATACCTATATTTTTTATTTAAGTTTTTACAGTATATTTTAAGTTTGCAATATAGTTTATTATATTTATGGGCATTTTCAAAAATTAAGTACCATTTCCTTTTTTTTTATATAGGAAGTTTTTGATTTTTTATAACCAGAATCACGAGTACAATTGATTTAAAAAAAGAAAAAGAGTGTCCCGTTTTTTGGTTAGTTTCGTAACGCATTTTTTCATACATTTGGTACGAGTATGGGCCGTTACAAAACTGACAATTTTTATGTATGGAAAATCGAGGACCCATTTTCATTAAAATGGTGCACTTTTTTCTGAAAATGCCCTTATAGTAAATAGGTATTTTTTCTTCATATTAGATTTCGGCATACGTTTATTGCTAATTTATTTTGGTGTTTTTAAATACATTATATGTACAATGCGTATTTTATTATTTAACATTAAACTAAACATAGGTACAGAGATTTAAAATATCATGTCAGTTACCTGACTTTGAATTAGTCCTTGTTCGCCGTAGTCGGCTAAAATCAATTAAGATACCTTAATTTTTTCAAACCTACTTGGTATTGGTAACAGAATCTTCCCCCTCAAGCTACGAGACGTTACTCACCCCGACGGAGGGTGAAATGAAAGAAACACTCCGAAAGAGGGCACTTTTTAATTAGTGCCCGTTTTTTAAGTGTTCTTTAAGACTGGAGCGTTTAGACAGGCGGGTAGGTGGAGACAGTACTCGCCTAAAAACCGTCAGTGAAAAATAGTAAGTTTGGGTATTGGGGCAAATATAAACTTATATGGGATTTACATAGTGTTTACCGCACTCCAGGGTAAAAAAGTAGCATGAAGTTACAGAACTATCTGCGTACCAATGCAAATTTATAATTACTGTAATACTAGTAGTACTTATCTAATGAATATGCAAATAGTTTATTGGTATAGTCTGAATATATTTACCGCCTTATTCATAAAAAAGTTAACAGAAGCTTTAGTTAAATTAGGTTTTCTCCCATTCTGACAAACGCGATTGTCAAAGTGACAGATAAGGACAAACAATCATTTAGCTAAACTGTTGTTGAAGTTCGTTTATGAATAACGCCATTAGTATTTAAAATAAACGTTAAGTACAGAAGTTATTGCCTGCATTAACTATCGCCTAATAGTCATGTTCACGTTGTTGGACATCTTGTCTCTTACGAAGTTACGGTGCTTAAAAGGGCCCCTCCTCTTAACACCTTACCCTTTAAACTCGTTAACACTTTACCCCATATTTATGTTCATCTTCTTAGCGCTACTTGCACCATCCAGGGTTAGCCATCTAACCCGGAGTTAAGCATTTTAGAGTATGGAATTTGATAGCTAACTCCGAGTTTGTAGGCTAGGATTAGGGAGGGTAGGATTGAGTTTTAAAATGCTTTCGTCTCTTGCTTTGCGGTATGTGAACAATGTTTTTAATTTTAAGTGCATTATGGTGCAAAGATATTTGTATATTCTTCTTTTTTGTCGTATCCTCATGTCTGAGGGACGTGACGAGCTGGAACACATCACCAACGCTCTCCAAGCTGAACGGTTTTTGGTGACAAGGCAGGCAATCTGCAACAAAACATGAAATAAACTAGGTACCAATATAAGCTAACCCGTAACATGGTTCTAGCTTTGGTAATGCACGAATGAGAGTTTTAATAAAAATACAGTTGATTAAGTAAATAAGTAGTTGTATGTAATTACTAATACATGATTATGTATTGTTGTATTTGATAGCAGGAGGTCAACATTAGAAAACTACACCAATTGACAATTTTTATAGATATTCACTTCATATTTAATAATGGCGGACCATCGAAGAGATCAACCATACCATACAACAGACTAACAAAGAATTCTTACAAGATGCCATTTACAATCCTATTACTTACCTATAGACACAGATCAAATGTTCATCATCTCTAATTGTTTGCGACCACAGCGACTCCATTCTGGCAAGTCCCGTATGACAGACGTAGCCAACTTTTGCATCAAATATCCGGCCAGTGACCATACTCACTACAAGTTACTACTCTTCTTCTTTTTCCTGGCTTATTCCACGGCTTAAGGAAGCCTGTGTCGTCCGCTTTAGCAACTAACTCCCAGATTTGGCGTAAGCGTTAGTTTAACGGAAACAACTGCCGTCTGACCTTCCAACCCAGAGGGTAAACTTCGCCTTATTAAGATTAAATAGGTTTCTTCATAATGTTTTCCTTCACTGAAAAGCGATTGGTACGTATGATATTTCGTACATACGTTCCTAAATACTCATTATTACTAGCCAGGGTTTGAATCCGCGACCTTCGGATTGAAAATCGCACCGATATAGCTGTAAACATAAATTAGCTGCTCTCCCTGCTCAGTAACCCCATCTAAACGAGGCACAACAACATAGCTCAACAGAAAAGGGGAAAAAATACGCCTGTAACTTGCAAGATATTCTTAATTAAAGTTTTTTACAAGTCACTTTATACTCTTAGCTCGTGTTTTAGGGATTTTACTGTTTATGAGACTCGGCCCTCTTTACTTTTAAATTTTTGGAAAGTTGTTGAGGGTAGCAAAGCGGATAATTCTTTGGAACTTCGACTTAAAACAACTTTAAGAGGCTTTACGCCAATAAAAATACCTCAATTCAAATTATGATGAAAGTAGATGTAATTTTAACCAGCTGTTAATTATATATAAGTATATCTATATACTCTGATGCCAAATGTTGAACTTATTTCGTGTAATAATATAAACGCCGATAAAACCGATTTTATGCTAAACTTTTGTCAATTACAAGTGATTTTTGAAGTCAAAACAATTCTACTAGACCAGAATATGAGATACCTAGGACTTATAAGAAAGAAAATATTAAGATTTACGTTAAAACACATCAAAAAATACCTACTAAATTGATGAGCGGTTTTAAAGGAAAAAGCATAGATATAGGATAAAAGATTGGATACCCACCCAATCAACCGAAAAAAATGACGCCGTAAAAGTGGAGCAGTTGCGACTCTCTTTCATATATTCTTGATTAGAACGTAACGTTTCGTTAAGTGAAAACAGCCTATAAACTTTTAAAGTGTCTGAATGCTTGCACTTAATGCTTACTTTTCAGTAAGCTTACAAAAACGTACAATTCAAGTTCGCTAATGTCATTCTGACCCACATTGTTTAAATTTTTGTTCTGCTTTGTGTGTCTATTTTTTAAATAAGTCAATGGGAATAAGGAATAATAAAAATACTACTGAACTCGACACGTGGTTCTCCTCTTTACGGGGCATCCTCAAGAAAACCGAAGATGTCGGCTCTTGAATCCAACGGATATCTTAAAACTAATTTTGTAAGTGGTTGTTTTTATTTTGTATTGTGACGGGAGGACGGGAAAATTAACTGCATGCAAAAAAAACCAAGCAAGTATACAGTAATTGACTAGCACTTTCTTTGGCGTATTAACAAAATATTGCTATCGTCATAATTAACACTATTGTTTTGTAGCTTACAGCCTTACATTGCGAATTTACGATATCCAAATAAATTAATGGGAGCTACCGTATTGTCGCTCACCGGACGGAGCCTCATGCGTGGGTCCTGTGTCAGTATGAGAGAATTGTCAAAGTGACGTTTGAAATGTTTCCACAGGACCCACGTTCCACTGGCGCCCCTAGCGGAAAATCGACTCGCGGTAATCCTCGTTGTGCTTAAAAGCAAATTACAATTAAATCTGGCATGTAGGTACTTAGGTACAGTTGCCTGACAATCAAGGATAAGATTTATGATTTTCTCAATTATTAAAAATGTTTTGACCAATTCTATTAATAATGGTGTATTAGGGTAGTTCGAATACACCATTCGTATTCCGAATGTCAAAAATCGCAGGGTAATTTCGAGATGCTACTCTTAAGATGATGGATTTGTGGCTAATCTTCCTGTGATTTTCGAAATGACCCTACTTACTGAATTAATGTAGGTAAAGAAAATATACGTTTAAATAAACCATATTTATTATACAAGGGGGCAAAGTTGTTGTTTAACGGGCAAAGGTATATTGAAAGCGGAGCAAGTGAAAGATTCAAAAATTGAGCGGTTCAAAAACTGGGATCTTGAACTTTACGAGGATCTCACGGTACGGTAAGTTTGTTTAACTCTAACTTTGCCGTCGAGTGTAATACAACATTTTTCAGCTCACTATCGCGAGGAGAATTAAAACTACATACGCTCACAAATCTTCTTATCCAAATGTAAGTTAACTTGGAAACCATTCCAAACTCAAGGTCAAAAAGTTTCATAGAGTCTCCTAGTACTTAGATATTGCCAATAGCTTAACCAAAGCAGTTGTGAACTTAGTGAAGTTGTGACTTTCAATGCGCATAATATATTTACTACGGTCATACAGAAGGCCTACCACGAACCACGAACGAAGTTTCACCTCTCTGTCGCACTTGAGTGAGAAATCTCAAGTGCGAAAGGGAGGTATACTTTCGTTCGCGGTTCGTGGTAGGCGCTCTGGTCTCACTTATTCTGGACGGGCGGTGAGTCGTAGGAATAAGCGCAAAGTCAAATTACTTTCCTCTCTAGTGGATAAAATGGGTTTTTCCCTGCTAGATTTAAAGAATAAAAAAGCGCTTTCCGAGCTAGTGACGTGAAAATAGTATTTAAATATGAAAATCTTGTTTTTAATTATCATAATAACCCCAAGAATATTTTACATATATAAGTAAAGTCGCAAATACTTACATAAAAAAAACTTATTCATATTAAAAATAAATTGCAGTAAGATCATTCCTCTATTTAATATACTAACTTTTAAAATGTTTTTATGTAGGTAAAAAATAAAAGTAATTAAATATTGCATCGATATTTTAAAATGCTTATTAAAACATCGACTTAAAATTCACATTACCTGCTATGCCGTAATAGGTTGAGGTAGGTTTACGCCTATAGTAGGTACGACCAAACGAGTTTTATAACACCTCATTCGGTATTTATGTAAAATAATCGCCATTTTGAATAGCGGGTGACGCCTAGTCAACATATACTTACCTAATTATGACAACTTAAGTAGTATACCTAAACTTACTGGTAAAATATGTAGGTATATATAAATATATATGGCCGTTATTTGCTGCATTTTTATAGTAGGTACTTACCCAAAAAAAAAAAACACTTTAATTCAGACAAAAGTCACGAAATAGAACCGATTTAGATATCAGCCGATACCTTTGCTCGTTTACCTCCTATTTCAAACAACTAGAAATAGGTAAATGAAAACTAAGTCTATATAAGCTAGTAAAAGTCAGTATATTTAGGTATTGCATAGCCTCGTTATATGAAAAAACGAAATATTCTTTTTCAAAAGCTATTCTATAGTTCTACACACGCAAACACACTTATTTACGGTATAATACATAAAAAAGTGTATTTACTAATATTGTTGAAGTACCTACACTAATAAAAATTGGTAATAAGTACATTTAAGAAAAGAAGCGTCAAGTGCGATTCGGACCCTAGGTACTCACTGCTCACAACCCATTTATGACCGTAGGGTACAGTCAAGTGTAAAAATATGGCGGTGCACATCTTACTCAAAAATATGTCCCATAGCACCTTATGGCGGTGTAATAAGAGCGTAGTACCATATTTATGAATCGATTTTGTCGAACCACATTTTTACTTACAAATAGGTACTGGTGGCACGGAATTCTGCGGAATTGTGCGATAATTATACGGTTTTCGGATTTTATCCTGTTCTTGTGGTACAAGCTCTTGCATTTTGCCAAATTTCGTGATTCTAGGTCGGCGGGAAGTACCCTATACATTTTGATTCCCATTGCAAATGTATGGGAATTGCGACATAACCGGCCGTATTTTTTTGATTGCATTGACAAAGAGGTTTGGTTTTTACACAGCTTCATGGGATCGCAGGCTTCTGTGTGTGGTGTTAATTTCAACTTGCTACCTCTACGTGTTCTGAAGATAAAGGGTCTTGACAGACGGACGGACAACAAAGTGCCATAAGGGTTTCCGTTTTTTCCTATTGCAGTAAGGCACCCTAAAAAATTGTTTTTTTTTTTAAATCGGATATTTCCGTAGTACTTACTCTATGGATACTCGTATAAAATGCTGTACTTGTCTCTGTTTATTAATTAACATTCGGTTATACACGACATAAGTCCGTACAAAACACAAACACCATAAATTAAATCATGTAAGGTAATTAAATTGTGTTTACAGAACGCAATATAATGTTTGGATAATCGAATTATCATTTTCCTATTACTTAGACGTTGACTATGATTACTTACCGAAATACCTTTATGATCACAGTTTCATAGGTGTCCAATTTATCTGACAAAGTAATTACAATTGGTAAGTAAGAACTTAACAATTATTTTTTGAAATGATTTATTTGTTACACAACATAGTTAATAATAATATGTATTTGAGACACTTGAAATTGTTTGAAGTAACGCGAGTTACCAATAATTTACAACTATTTTTATTAATGCTGCTTAAATTTCATATCAAATGACAAAATTACCACGTATCTTACAAATGAACAATTACATTAACATAGTAAATAAATAATGCATAGACAAGTAATGAAATGGCAACTTGTGTAACATTTAATACATATCCAGAGGCAAGATAACAATCCTTTTCAGAAAACACTCATCATAGTAAAAATATATCGTAATGATAATGACAGATGCAGCCGAAAACTCGTAATCATTTTCTTCTCGTACACTCAAGGCATACTTAGGTATATTTTTATCCTTTAACCTTATATCAAATTTATTGCCTAATAATGTAATGTATAAATGCCCCCCGAACCTTTCAAGATCTCTCTGTAGAGTAGGTACGACCTATTATATGTATCAGTAGTAGTCTATTATAGTAGTCAGTGAATACTCTCAAGGCGTGGTAAGCCCGCTCAGTACCCGCATAATAACGTATCAGTTTACCCGCTAATGAGGCGATATAGTTTATTATAACCATCAATCAGATGATCACGCGATACAAACACGCTTCTCAAACAATTACAACGCTAACTCTATTAAAACTAGTTCGCAAAAAAACTGAAAAACACATAATGCCAACCTAGACGCTATAATGAAGACCGTACGTCAAAGTTAATGATACGTATCGATCTTATTTGCAACAGCACATCGTTTTGCTGAGTGCTCTGATATGGATCTAGAATACAAATACAATTTGAAAGATAAAATCTCTACGTTTGATACTAGTGCTGCCATCTAGTGTCAAGTAGATACAACAAATACAATCAAAGGATTTTGATTTAAGCGCCATCTAGGGGCAAGTAGGAGCTCTACGACGACATACAGTTTAGATTTATTTATATGTATATGGTTGTAGTTGGTTTGTTATATACGTAGTGTTACGTAACGTTTAGAGATGGCGCTTTAGCTTGATTGAACATCGTGTGAAATGTCACTAGATGTCGCTATATTCTAGTTTTAATAATTGTGTAATTATTGTGACTTAAGTACTATACTCACGTTAATCATAAATATTTTATTTTATTTTCGAAGCAAAATAATAACTAATTCAAGGGTCGAAGTTCAAAACAATTGAAGATTAGGTTCAAACATCAAATTACTTACCTGAGGCGTGCTTCTTCTGGAATGCCCCTTAATCGTTAAAGAATTTAAAGATAATAATAATAATAAATATTATGGGACAATCTTACACAAATCCACCTGGTCCCACGGTAAGCTCAATAAGGCTTGTGTTGTGGGTACTAGACGACGATATATATATAATAGATAGATACATATAAATACTTAAATACATAGAAAACATCCATAACTCAGGAACAAATATTCGTGATAAACACACAAATATATGCCCTGACCAGGATTCGAACCCGGGACCTCCTGCTTCGTAGGCAGGGTCACTACCAACTAGGCTAGGAGGCCGTCAAAAAGATGCGCCTCATTAATCGTTAAATCATCCTCGTGTAATTAAAACATTAACTTTAATGCTTTAATTAACATAATCCTTGACCTGGCTAGAGTCAACTAACCATCTGCAATTAGCCTGTCGCACGAGTATTTTTTTTTTTGAAACGGGACATGACGCTTGCAACAGTGTCGAAATATCGGGTGCTCAATAAAACATACATACATGGTAATTATCCCGTTTTAAATATTAGTTATAATATTTTTTTCTCCGTTGAGAGTATTGCTGTATGTACCTATTGTATTTTTAAGATGATTGCTTAACGGCTTCGTAGCCTGCTGGTTTTGGTATATAAATGCCTTGCCTATGAAGCAGAAAGCTCCGGGTTCGAACTTCGAACCTCGTTCCTGTTTTTTTTAAATATATATCAAGGGTATTTTCTTTGAATTTGTCACTTCTCTATAATTATTTATTATACAATGTTTAGTTTATGCACACAAATCTCTGTATGTATTGTATATATTTATAAGTTTTCTGGCACGACTAGATGTCATGAAAACGCGTTTTAAATGGTTTATTTTTAGCATAATATTTTTTTTAGTAGTTATCTAAGCCTTAATTAAGGGTCTTCGTTCACTAATTAATTTCCATTGTGTTACGACAGTTGTATTTTATTGATAATTAGTAAACCTATACTGCAGCAAAAAGTACCTACCTACTTATAAGATTCTCTCATTGCCGGTTTAAAATTAAAATGTTGATTATGTTATAAAAATCTTTCAACAACACGTTGAAAAAGTTTTCATATCATAAAAGTAGTCACAATTTTATGTCACCAACTCGTACGTATCCATAAATTATTCTCTAAATATGTACCTACTTGTTTTGTAGTAAAAGGTAGGTAGCACTTGGTCGCTCGTGAACAAGGTAAATTTCAAAGTATCAAGTATCAAAGTATTTATTGTATGTAAGAATTAGGTTAATATATCTACAGTTATACATTTGTCTCACTAAATCTTTACCTTTTCTATGGCACTAGCCCCGTATTGCCAACCGAGAAAGTGGTACATTTTACTAAAAACCGTCACAATATATTTGTAGTTCCATGGTCAATGGTCACGATTACAAACATTGAATTTGTTGAATGATCTTACTACTCTGAACGATACAGCTACGTATTATATGGTAGTATCGTGCGATATCGCTAGTTTGAAGCCGGCTGCCGGAGAACACTGACGCCATGGTCAAGGTAATATTTATATACTTATATTTATCTACTTTAAATTTACCTACATTATTAGCATCAGATAGGACCCAATTAAAGATAAACAGTGAACAATTTGCTGGAGTATAGGGATATTTAAAGATGTTTATTAAATTTTACTTTAAAATTAAGTACTATTTTAAAATAGGTTTTTATTGATGTTTGCCCTTTTTTGCGATTATTTATAATATTAATAAATTAATTTTTATAAGGCCACAAATGTTATACCAAAAAGGAACACATTGTTCTTTTATACTCGTCCTCTATAAGCATCTTTATTGTTTTGGTACGTATCTTGTAACATTGACATATATTTGTTTTAACTGGTTACCTACTGATGATGGGTATTTTGTGAATAACACAAGAGAAGAAGTCCCATATTCCATGCAATGTTTTGAATTTTTGATGGAATATCGCCACGCGCCGGCCGGCTCCATGTTTATAAATAGACACGAATTCTATTGCTATTCTACCGCGTGCCCCACGCTAACAAAAGTTTGCTAACATGTAATTTATTCATAACCATGAATCTAGAGAATAGACGAATAAAACAAGAGGACTGACAAAGTCAATGGCACAGATTACCTAAGCGTACGATCTGCACGCCTACCACGAACATCGAAAATATGCAAGTGTGACAGAGATGGAGATACAAATCCGCAATCGTTCTATTTTCGTGGTATAGGCCCTGGAACTGGAACCACGATAAAGATGATTTTTGACGTCACCGGCGTATCGTCGCGAAAGTTTAGCAGGTGGAAGCGGGGAATACGTTCGAATCTCGCAGTCGCTATCGACTTGTGGCTAATTAAATAAAACTCATGCTTACGCATGCACAAAGTTAAAGAGTTATATAACCCCAGTTCCTTTTATCTATGACACAGTTAATAACGAGCTAGATGAAACTCTTTCGAATCGCGCAGTCGCTAGCGATTGTCATTCTACAGCAACAACGGTACCGGGATTAGGTTGCACAGTCAATATTCACCACGATCTAATATCGTCGGCTTTATCGTCGTTCCAGTTCGTGCGTCTAACGATCCCTATACAAAATCGCGACGTGTAAAATGAGATTAAACCACATCAGCCTGTGGACCAGAGGTAAATACCAGGAATCAGTTGAAGGAAACTTGTTGTTAGTAATGGTTTTAAATTTGTTTCATTATATTAAAATTTTTGTATTAAAACCAAAATGTTTTTGTAACTGAAAACTCGTGGCAAGAAGACTTGAACGACTTGACGAGACGCTTAATCGGACAAATTTATACACCGTGCTGTGCACCGGTCTCCTAAATCAAAACTTTTTATTTCAGAGGATTGCAATTTTGTAGAGACATTTTATATCCACATGTTATATTTGTAAATGGTACCAGTTTCAATAACAATAAGTACATATTCGTTATTATATTATTATGTTAATGTGCTTATCATGTGAATAGTGTTTATCACTATCAAACAGAACAGATGTAAACGTATCTTAGGTTATCATGTGCTCGATGGGCTTACATAATGTAATATCTGTTTATCTCAAACTTCAAATATGCTTACACAATCATACTTTACTTGGGGTGCCACTAATCCGCATCCCGCGAAAAGGCAGCCCAATAATCGGCGACCCAATAATTGGCGACCACGATGTACATGGATTATTGGGTCGCCGATTATTGGGTTGCCTTTTCTTGGGTCGAGCAATCTCGAAGCGGGCCAATAATCAGCAGCCCAATAATCCATGTACATCGTGGTCGCCAATTATTGGGTCGCCGATTATTGGGCTGCCTTTTATCGGGCCGGACAAGCTCGGTAGCGGGCCAATAATCCGAAGCCACAGTTTTTGCAGTACAATAATCAGCAACCCAATAATCCGCAACCAAAAAATGGACACGAATTATTGGGCTGCCGATTATTTGTCTGCCTTTTATATATATAGTCCTCCTCATCGTTTTCGATGACGGCGACCCTAAAAATTAATTCTATGGACGTTGTCTATTGGGTTGCCTTTTCTTGGGTCGAGCAATCTCGAAGCGGGCCAATAATCAGCAGCCCAATAATCCATGTACATCATGGTCGCCAATTATTGGGTCGCCGATTATTGGGCTGCCTTTTATCGGGTCGGATAAGCTCGGTAGCGGCCCAATAATCCGAAGCCACAGTTTTTGCAGTACAATAATCAGCAACCCAATAACCCGCAACCAAAAAAATGGACACGAATTATTGGGCTGCCGATTATTTGGCTGCCTTTACTTGTACATTTATTTACCGTAAACCATTTGATTTGTTAATATTTGTATAAAAAAAAAAGTTTTTAAAACGAATGTAGCGCCATCTGCGCAACTCGTTAGACTCTGGCTAATGAAAGAAAAGACTGTAATTTTTTTTTAGCTAGCAACAATTTCGCTGTCAAATAAGCTGTCACGTTTAAACCTGTCATTTTTTACAAGTAATTTTGTTGCCAGGTAGGGTTTTTTATTTAATTTACATGATTATTTCAGTCTCATCTTTCATTAGCCAGAGTCTAGCTAAGTTCTAAGTCTTTCTTGTGTATGTTGAGCGATAGAGAAAAATAGATGATAACAGAGATGTAGACTATTGTAGACTTAAAGCATGCTCCTCACAGTTAGGAACCATCACATTCAATACATGGAGCGGCCTAAGCGTCGCCCTCTCCCTCAAATCTGCCAAAATAATATGCAGAAACATCAAATCATTGTTTGGACTGACCTGTAAATGACTACGTAATTACGAATAGCCAAAATCAGCAGAATATTTTTGTATAGGAAATGTCCGCGAAACGTACTCCTGTCATTATTAACTAATTAAGCAATATTTACAGGAGTAAATTAAGTAATCCTAACTAGGACGATAGATAATTATGGTTTCTGAGGGTGCTTGACTCCATTAGTTAGAAATATTAGAATACAATCGAGTTTATCGAAGGAAACTAACACTTTGTGCTGGTAAATAGGCAATTTTTTAATACTGTGTGTTAGGGTAATCAGGTGGTTAAGTATTGTATATAAATTACATTGTAAATTGTTTGATTGCTTAAGTGATTACGATGATACTCATTAAGTACTGAGTAAAAATATTCGCAACACTTTGAACACTTTACAATGACCTTTACCATCATTTAAAATGGTCGTTCCACCTCATGAAGTAGTTTTTCCAGAACAAAAGCTTGCGAGTTCGTATCGTTGCCGGTCCTCTTATTTCATCGTTTATTATATTAACACATGATTTGTGTGGCAGGTCAAGATTCCCTCGTTCACACTCAACAATGGCATCCAGATGCCAGCTTTGGGCTACGGAACGTGGCTCGGCCTACGTCCGGAGGTAAGCATTGCAAAGAATCTCTTCTTCCTAGCGTTCTTCTTATGCCATGGCTCAGGGAGAGGGAGCCTGGGATCCGTTTCGGCACAGACTACATATATGGTTTCGGCAACCAGTCAAAAGATTACTTGCTTTTACAAAGAATACTATAATGATAGGTTAAGTTATACAGTTTAAATACAGTTTCCATCTAGTATTTTGTAGCATTTTAAAACGATGGAAATGAGTCCGCTTCAGTATTTTGCCACACGAGACCCACAAATTACTCAAAAATCGAGAGACACTCAAATCGCACAATCTGATTAAATAAAATGAAATACAAGGACATTGACTTGTTGATCCCTTGATTCCATAAAGGTGACAATTCATGAATTTCAAACGCTCAACTGTTGATGATTCAATTTTATGCGCATAGACGCTAAATGAGATACGATATGAGACCGATGCCAATTTTGTTTTATAGGTAATCAAATTGGTCATTTGATAGGCCTGGAGCCATTTAGTTACCTACGTCCGGCTTCATGTTGAAAATACCCTAAGGGACTTAACGGTTTTATTTTTATTTCCGTTAATTTTAAGGGGGATTAATATACTTCAGGATAACTCGAGTTAATTTCGTGAAGAAACTATTTAGTATTACATTTTTTGATATATTCCATAAATATATTTACAAGCTGAACCAGGGTAAAAGATTACGACACCGTCTACTACTAAACTGTTTGTGTCCTGTCTAAAGTTTTAGCTTTTTCATACCTGACTCTTACTTTTTACTTATTAAAGAGCCTTTTATATTGTTCATTTACTTTTGTATGAAAAACGAAAAAAAAAACAATTCATAAAAGCGATACCTATATCAGGCAGCTCCCATTAACGTACAAAACAACTTGTTGTATTTAACGGAAATAAAATAACACGTTACCTGGCTATGCAGATCCGACGAAAGATCCTAATAGTACATTACATACCAAGGCCGTTTAAGTGGGAAATGCCTCGGATTGCATGTAATTGTCGGCCGAGGCGAAGCCGAGGTCGACTAACATGTGATCCGAGGCTTTCCCATTTACCGGCCGAGGTTTGTATACTATTTTTCAGCCCGACGGAGCCGGCAGGCGGCAATTTAGTTTTGCGTAAAGTGGCGCTTACCGGCCGGAGGACTGAAAAGTATATAGCCGGCTAATGTATCGATTTTTTTTTAACAAATGTATGTAATTATTTTTGTTTGAATAGGGAATGAATCGCTGCTGGTGAGATAGGAACACGGTGTATTATTTTCTTAATGCCGGCAATACTAGGCCTATCAACACTAGTATACTCAAGTATCATTACTACCTATACTACTTTCAGGACGGAGAATTCGACTACTCCGGCTGGGACAAGATGGTGGACTGCATTTCATACGCCATAGACGTCGGCTACCGTCACATCGACACGGCGCATCTGTACAGAATCGAGCCAGAGATCGGACAGGTCGTGCAGAAGAAAATCAAAGATGGCATCGTGAAGCGAGAGGATCTTTTTATCACCACTAAGGTACGTAGAAATGAAGAGATAATGAAAGAGCTACAGATATGAAGAATCAACTGAGTTGATGCAAGATCTTATTGAGTAGGATGCACACGAGATAATCACTTGAATAAACACTAGACTAGCAACCTACACTAATGTTTTCGGTCAATGATCAAGCGGATCTCGGTGTAATTTAGGTTGCAACTGGGTACACTTTCAAATAAGAAGTACTATTTCAACGGTGCAACATGAATGAGATGGGATGGCAGGGGTATATGAATGGATGGGATGAATAGAAAGAAGATGCATCTACATTCATGCAGATTGGGTATTATCACATCGATACAACGCATCTATACAGAATCGAGCTAAAGTGACTTGTGCAGAAGAAGATCAAAGATGGCGTCATGAAGAGAAATGATCTGTTTATCAACTTTAATGTACGTAGGAATGACATTTATTTATTTAACGAGACCGGTTAATACCAAGGATATATCATTGACTGAAGTCACTATTACGCATCTGTACAGGATCGATGTTTAGTATGGTATCTGTACAGGCCCAGTGTATAATGTTCTGTATATAGTCTCCTCATGTTCGAAAGAGATTGGGCTTTATCACGATATTTTCCATCACTGAAAAGCAACTGGTATGAAATTACGTATATTACATTTGATAATCTCTTTGGTACCAACACTACCAACACCGATTGAGACTCACATGCCTTACTGTTAGGCCATCATTGCTTTGATTACCAGAATGCCCAGAACTCTGTAGATCTTTCATTCAAGATTGCATTTTTCAGGTGTGGCAGACGTTCAGCCGCGAGGCCGACGTGGAAGTCTCGGTGCGCGGCTCGCTGCGTCGGCTAGGGCTCGACTACCTGGATCAGGTCCTGGTGCATTGGCCACTCTCCTTCAATGTAAGTAGGGCTAGGCAATGTGGTAGGTAACCTTTAGTCTCCTGTGGTCTCAGACACAAAAGAAGTTGCAAAGGAAATATTACAAAAACTAGTGACGACCGACTGACGGACAGGCTCACTATTCCCCAGAAGAACTTAAGTTTAGCGTTTCAAAGATGGAATGCGGCTAGTGTGATCGCCGGGATAATGTCCCGAGCAACGTTAGAGTATGTTGACTTCGACGATCAGTAACTTTTAGCCTAATTATTCAATGCGATTCGCTATTCAAACTTCTTCCTTTCTTTAAGGCCTACACACAGTACACACAATAGAAGGCGTAGCGAGCAGTGTAAAAAATTATCGGCATTTAACTAACTAATGAGTCTACTACTTTCAGGAAGAAGGCGTAGACCAAAACATTGATTACCTGGAGACCTGGCGCGGCTTCGAAACGGTGCTGAAGAAGGGTTTGGCGCGTTCCATCGGCGTCTCCAATTTCAACGTTGAACAGCTTAAACGGCTAATCGCTAATAGCAATGTGAAGCCGGCGACCAACCAAGTCGAGGTAATTTCCACCGTATGCCCCATACAGACCATGAGCTTCGAGAAGAACCTTCAGAATTTAGAAAGACACTTTGTATCGGCGGTTTCACGCAAAGGCAGCACGGGCAGCAGTATCACCTTCGCGTATTTAAGCTGAAACCCGAAGGCTCTCCTTAAAACTCACAAGTGTATCTATGCTTGAGCTATAAATTACGAAGGATAGATTTCGACACATTTCGACACGATGCAAGTGCGAGCAAGATGCACTGACAGTGCGTTGAAGTAGACCCTAGCAACTATACATTTCTACAGTAGATTTCAAACTTGTGGTAAGCATATAGGTGTACTTATTCGTAGATGGTAGAGTATACCAGACCGTACTTACCAGCAGCCCCGAATAAAGAGTGCTACGACAGTATCTCGCGGTGGAGAAAGACACTGGGTGCGTAGCCATGATGCCAATCGCTCATGCTCAGTCGCTAACAAAACGCAACTGTCATTGTCACACTAATAAGGAAGAGTGATAGAGAGAGGTAGCTACGATAAGTTATTAAGCGTGAGCGATTGGCATCTTGGCTACGCACGCTGTCATTTTGTAACTGTTTGGATTAGACAGACGTTAATGACAGTTGTCTTTGTCGACCGCGAGATACTATCACGGCACTCTTGTGCTAAGGCTATATCATAGTTTGTCTACGTCATTATAAGTCATCAGTTGACCAACACCTTCCTTAAGGATGACTCACACTGGTACGGACCAGGATGACCGGGCCGGGCCGATCTGTGAGTAGCTATAGAAAAATTTCACGTGACTTCCGAGTGCTCCGAGCTCAGACGTGATTCTTCCTATAGACATTGACAGACTTCCCCGTCCCATACCATTCTAGTGTAAGTCATCTTTTAGTCAAACCGCCTACGAATCAGTTTTCTTACTTAGATAACTGCTAAACCAAAAGCCCCTGTAGAATATTCAAAACAGCAATTTGTACCTTGGTTGAAACCAGTGTTACTCGAAAGTTTGTAGTAGCTTACCCATCAACTACATGTTACTTTTTCAACGATCGCCATAACACTAGGTGCTCATGTCGCTAGTTGGCACAATCATTCAACCTTCCCATCATTAGCACAAATGAGCGCTCAGGGGACAGGTGGTATTCAGAAGCTAATAGAGCTGTTAGTAGGTACCGTATTCTTAAAGACCCTAAACCTTAAACTTAGACGTCTTCCTTTGCAGCTCAACCTCGCCTTCGGCCAAAAAGACCTCGTCGACTACTGCAACTCTCAAAACATCAAAGTGGTAGCCTGGGCGCCATTCGGCGCCATGATCGCCAGCCGGGCTGCCCCTGACGCCAAGGGGCCTAAGATGGACGATCCGACGCTCGTCGCCATTGCCAAGAAAT
This sequence comes from Lathronympha strigana, assembly GCA_949128165.1. NCBI lineage: Eukaryota > Metazoa > Arthropoda > Insecta > Lepidoptera > Tortricidae > Lathronympha > Lathronympha strigana. The sequence continues at coordinate 4,399,173 of OX421926.1, read as the reverse complement.
ACAACAAGGCCGTCACTCAAGTTGTACTGAGATACCTGGTAAGTCGCACCCCATCCCACTTCTGCAGCCAATATACAATACACCCCATTGCTGGGCGCGGGCTTCATCCTATGCATAAAAGATGGCTCACGCTAGAACGGGACGAGACGGGGCGGTACTGGACGATCTATCAATTTCTATATAGAAAGAATCGTCTGAGCTCGGAGCCCTCGGAGGTCACGTGACGTTTTCTAAAGTAACTGACATATCGGCCCGGCCCGGTAACATCCCAGCCCTTTCTAGTGTAAGGGACTGGGTCATAGTCATAGTCCTCACCTCTCGATCTCAAAGATGGAATTGTACGTCACATACCATTTGAATTTCTTCGCAGATGTAGGTACGGTCAGCTGCAAAGTTAAATGACCCCACCTGCATAGTAAGTTTGTATCCACGGGGGGGATGGTCACTTAACTCTGCAGCCCTCGTCTGTACCCATGCTGGTTTCCTCTCAGTATTTTCTTTCACCGAAAAGCAACTGAATGGAATTGTCCTTATTTCACCTAAAACTTCCGATAAACCTAGAATATAAAAATTAATATGAGTCGGACTTTGAACTTGCGATCTCCGGGTTGAACCCCGAATCTCTAAGCAGATTACCAGTGTTTCCGCCTATGAAATCTAAATTAAAGTCACACGAGTACTTAGGTACAGCGTATTCAGCCAAACTCAAAAGCTAGGAACTGGCGATGCAGCCGACGTGTGTTTATATAACCATTTGGAGCACCACAACTTAATTTAGTATTAACTTACCTATGTATTTATCAACTAATAGAGTCTTCATTCCAGTACCAACGCGGCATCATCACCATACCAAAGACGGTAACCCCTAGCCGAGTCGTAGAAAACGCCTCCATCTTCGACTTCGAATTAACCCAAGCGGAGTTCGACGCGATAGCGAAGTTCGACGTAAACTACCGCTCCGACAGACCGACGTTCTGGCAGGAGTTTTCAAACTACCCGTTCGAGAAGTACGATGTTCCTCCCAGCACTATACCTAAGGCGCTGCTTACGTGGAAGAATGGAAAAAATCAGGACATTGATTAAGTTGAGTCAAAAAACCTCCATTTTGAATATTTGTATGTAATGTAAGGTCTTAAATATACACGTTAATTATCGTGTTATTTTTTATTTAGATAATATATAATACTAAGGATTGGCAAAAATGACTATACCTACGAAATACCCTTATTAAAACCAACTAAACCTAAAACCCGTTCTGCTATTGTAGTAATTACCTAATATAGATTTCCGTAAGATAATTACATACTTAATTTACATAATTTAGACAAAGCAAAGCTTAAACCCAGAAAGGACCAACCTTGAAATTACGCATATTTTGTTATTGAAAGTAAACTTACAAATTTTTATAGAAATTAAGCCCCCTAAGAATGACTCACACTAGAAGGGGACGGGACGATCTATTAATTTCTATAGAAAGAATCACTTCCTTATACTACAGAGGTCACGTAGTATAAGTAAGATATTGATAATAATATAAACGCGGTAGAAATACTTTGAATAGTCGCAAATGTAGCCTAGCCTAGTCTATTAATCCTATAGTTTTTTCTAATGATAACTCAATCAAATGAAACTTCCACATAAATTACTACTATATTAGCCTTCAAAACTGCTCGACTCAAAAGGACCAGTTTCAATGTAAATTGTGAGGCATTTAAGGCCGTTTCGTGAGTAATAGTTTGCGTAGGAACTAGGAAGGCAGACAAATTAAGATAATAAAATAATTGTAACCATAGAGTAATAAAATGAAAGGACTGACAATATCTAAACAAAATCGTTTCAAAACTCAGACTATTTCTAGCTAGTCGGACGTCAACGTCACTAACGCAGCACTGTGTGTGTGGCCAAGATGCTAATCGCTAACGCTCGGTCGCGAACGAAACGCAACTGTCATTGTCACACTAATAAGGTAGAGTGATAGAGAGAGATAACTACGATGGTTCTCGTGAGCGATTGGCATATTGGCTACGCACACAGAAGGCCTACGACGAACCACTTCTTTTGATCGTACGTATATTTGCCGCTTTATTGCTCTTGCATATTCGAGTGATAAATATGCCAAGAGACGATCGAATGAAAAAAATGTTTCGAGAGGTACTTCCGGGGAAAATTGAACGAACGATAATTTGTATCTCTCTTTGTATCGTTTTGTTACGGTTGGAGTTAATATTTAAGAAAATACAGGCTGTATATCACTGCACGAAAAACAGCAAGATAACTCTGCGGTTTGTATAAACTTTAACTGAATGCAGTTAGGTCCTAATTAGGTTAGGTATCTAGCAGATGTTATTTTTGTTTCTGGTCATTGTATTAAGTAATTTTATTAGATACATTCGAATATATGCCACAAGAAGGCATTTTTAATAAATACAGTTATAACTTGAAAAAGATGTCATATACACAGAAAAAGTGACCAAGGCCCCCGGTGAGCAGGGCTGGAATCGAACCAGCGACCGCTTTCGCGGCAGATGCCCTAACCACTGGGGTACCCGATCACATGCACTTTTTCTGTGGTATATGACATATCTTTCAATGTATAATTTATATATGTACTCGTACCTATAGTAGTATGATTCCTAAAAATACCTTATCAAGACCTCCGTATACAACGTCCATTAAGTAATTTATTGAATCAGGCTTTACTTTGCTATTCCGCCAAACGTGCTAGTCAATTAGTGCAAACCCGTTATACCAACTTGCGTATTTTTTGCGTGCAATTAATGTTCCCACCCTCCCGCCGCAAAAAAATACATACGCAAATAGATATAACAAACCACCACCAATATAAACTTTTACACGTGTTTCGCGTCTCTACGAGGCATCCTCAGGAGATGCAGGAGATCTTGTACTGGCGTCCGACAAGTGAATGGCGAAATGGTCCCTCTGGACAAAAGTCATTCTTAAAAAAAAATTACCGACTCCACGAGAAGTGATACGGGACTTCAACCTTAAGTAAAAAATTAGAAATAGACGAACGTGTCTATGGGATTTGGTTTAAAAGACTACTTAGAGCCGTTTTTAGTGTCCCCTCAAAAACTTTGCCATCTTGCACTGAAATATTGTCCTCGAAACGTCGGAGTCAATTTAGTCCCCATTTAATAAATAGTAGACAGTATAGTTCACACTACCGGCTCGTGCCAATGAGTTATTTGGAACTTATATACGAAATATCATTTGATCTTTTACGAATCGCTTTTAGGGGAAGGAAACCGAACTATTCCCAATAAAGCCTAGTTTACCCTCTTGGTCGGAAATTCAGGCGGCAGTCTCGTAAAACTAACGCCTACGCCAAATCTTGGAATTAGTTGCCAAAGCAGACCCCAGGCTCCCTGATCCGTAGCCTAATCCGGAAAAACGGTAGGAAGAAAAGTATAGTTGACACTTGACCACAGAATAAATAATAGTACAAGACTTGACTTTATTGTACCACGTATCCGAACACACTTGCCTATGTAACAAAAAACAAAACCAAACAAAGTTAGTAGGAACCTGCGATTAACGATTGAGGATAACTGGTTTAATTAGTATAACTTGTGCGTCCGCGCAGACATGTTGTTTATAACGCTCGCCGGCTTGTTCGTTGTTGCGGTAAGTTCCTATTTCATATAGGTCCTAAAAGCTTTGAGTTTTAAACCAGAAGGAGTAGCAACAGGCTCGTGACCCTTTTTTGAAGTTGGTCTTATATTATTATTAAATGACCAATTAAGAGAAAAAAATAATTCATATTTTATTAATTATTTGCTCTGGAAAACTGTAACTTACTTTTACATATTCAGCCGAAAACGATATCAGCTATCGTGGTTCATAGATTATCTGTAGTATGACGTCACTATGCAGGAAAACAACATTTGTCGAAGTCAAATTGTAATTTTTTTACATTTTAATGAAAGTTTATTCAATATATTATTAGAAAAAACACAGAAATGTATGAAAAAAGTAAAAAACTAACTACTTGATTGAGGTCACCGAGATCCGAACCTTGCGGAAGGGGAACACTGATGCTGGCTGCGTTCCCTCTTTGAAGTTCTATCCGTTGTGCGAGGAACGAGCCAGCTATACGGTCCCAGGTGACCTCAAACAATTTTTTTGACAAAACACCCACCAATTTACGGGCGCCTGAGCACCATGGTCCCAGGGTCTCGACAGCGAAAGCCACAAATATATGCTGATTCGTAAGAGCGATATCTTTGCGGCGTTTCGTTTCGTTTGTCATTGACGCATAAATTGTTCCGTTATTCGTTGTCCGTCAATATCACAGCAGAGGTTACGTAACGAACTTCACTCGTATAAGATTCAACATGAAGTTGGCTACGACAAGTATAATGACGTCACTACATGGCCGACGGCGTTTTCAGAGATAAGAATTAAAAAATATGAATAAAATTTTTTTATTGAAATACTTAACCGTCATACACATTTAATACCCGAAATCAACCAATATTGGGTTCTTAAGTCAAGTACTATTGAAAATAATAATGTGGCTTTGATTATGACTCTATAGCAGCCTACTGACCGGCGTACCCCTCTGCCGAATGTGTATGACATAGTTTCATTCCCGTTATTTGAACAAGCTTCACACGCTTATGTAGGTTGGATGACAATACCATCTTATGGTACCAAACTACACTCATTGATAAAAGCTTGTATCGAAAATTAAGTTTTAGACAAAAGACTTTTTACATATATTTCCAGCTGTGTGACGAGAAGGATGGCGGCAAAGCTCCCAGGATCCCGCTAAACGATGGCAACTCCATGCCTCATATTGGGCTCGGCACCTTCTTAGGTTTCGATGAGGTAAGCTTACAGGTTAAATATAATAACTTGCACATCCTTTTTCGGACTTTATCGCAACGCAATAATATGTAAAAGTGGTGATGGTAGTTGACTGTACATTCGTTTACAGTAAGTGTAACTTACCTAGCTACCTATACGTAGCCTCTACCTACCTTCAATCTAAAAAAGGTCCTTGAGGCCTAGAATGCTGGCGGCATTTCCTCGTTGTATCGCAATGCTGATACGTTGTGCGAGGAAGCCACCAGCTCTTCGATCACCAGTTACATCAACCAGACGTTTCGCGATTTCTACAAAAAAACTTGAGAGCGCTGGGACCCCAAGACCCCATGGACCTGATATTTTATATTAAGTATAATTTGTTATTATTTGCAGAAAGGACAGAAGGAGGCAAAAGAGCTAGAGGTGGAAAACGCTGTGACTTGGGCGCTCGACATCGGATATAGGTGAGACAAAAACTATGATTTGTGCATTCAAGAACAAAGAATATTCAAGGTAAACTGTGACTATTTGGGATCTTTGGGACTATTCAGTACAAGGAGGTTGAAAGCTTAAAATCAGAATATTTAAATCTGAATACTTAATTAAACCGATGACCTATGTCAACGCGGCGTAGCGATTTATTTCCTGGCTGTCATACCTACTCAATAACAATATTACATCGCTTTGCAAAATATCGATATATTATAGTGGTTCTTGTTTAATATCGCTATAATGTATATCGTTATAAAAGCGTAAAATATATCCTTACAACATAAAGATATACGAAAGTAGCGGTATTTAAAGGCGTGCACAGTACAACTATTAATAATCAGTAAGCTATAAATCTAACGAATAGTTAAGTACTTATTTAATTGCGACATTATTGCGTGATACTACTTCAATACACAATGCATCTATCCAGTATCCACCTTGGACGGCCTATAGCGAACCGCGAAGGGGTTTGCCTCTCTATCGCACTAGCAGGTGAAATCACAAGGACAACAGAGAGGCACTTCGTAGGCGGGTTGCAGTAGGCCCTTGAATGTCAGCGTACTCTACTACAAGGTCGCGGGCATGATGGAATGTGCCTTTCTATCAACACATTAGCATTTCCTTAGCGTCGACGAATTAACCTACGTAGATAGAATAAAACAAATAAAACAAGAGAACTAACAATGAACGTATATTGTACAAATATGTTGCTTCACGAGGGTTACATCGTTATGTTCATCTTGGACGAAAGTCGATTAAAAATTAACTTGGTATATTTTAGGATGATCGACACAGCGTCGGCTTACAACAATGAAGTGCAGGTTGGCAGAGGCATCCAGAACGCATCCGTTCTAAGAGAAAATGTATTCCTGGTTACTAAGGTGAATCTAATATAATCCCACAAAACAATGGAATTGAATGAATAGTCGTAGTCTAAATAATAATACTGTTTGATATGTTACCGCATCACTAGATGTGCTTTTCAGCTCCATATACTCGTACATATTAGAGGACCACACTAACGGTTAAAAGATAACGTATGAAAACTATTGTTAAGTCGAGTTCACTGATGGGTCAAAAAGTGGGCTTACCACGCAACTGTTATTGATAGCGACGGCAGCGCTCGAAAGTATGTCCGTCTCCCTACCATTACTCTGGCAGGAGCGAGACGGACATACGCCTGAACGCTGCAGTCGCTATCGAATACGGTCACGTACTCATGGTAAGCACACAGGGAGCGTGACCAAGATGCCAATCGCTAACGCTCAGTCACGAACGAAACTGTCTTTGTCGCACTAACAATGAAGAGTGATAGAGAGAGAAAACTACGCTACTGAGCGTTAGCGAATGGCATCTTGGCTACGCACTCAGTTCTTCCCTGTGGATTCCCTGAAAGTCAAGGCTATAAAATTAAATTTTCTTATTCAACTAACATAAATGGGTAAATATCTACTGCTTTTCTACTGACTTATGATAAAAATCACTACCACAAAGCCACAAGCTGTTAACTTATTGTCCACAGGAGAGACAATTTGGGTGTTCAGCTGAACTGTAGTTGCGTCCCATACGAATATACACTACCTACATGTGTAAACATTTTATCAGCTTGTGAGATGTAGTTATGATTTTGATCATACATGCCAATAGAATAGGAGTACCTAATCATGTGATGGCGCTACCTCACTTTGTTGCTAAGACAATATATTAAAAAATAGTTTGATTTCAGTTGGGAATAAACGAGAAGAGAGACGTGGTGGGAGCTCTGAGGAAATCTTTGTCTCGCCTCAACATGAGCTATGTCGATCTTTATTTGATCCACAACCCCGTTAGTTTAACTGTAAGTTTACTTTGGTTATTATTTATACATATGTAAACAGATCGTTCGCCTTTATTTTCTATGTTTTCCGTTTTGTAAACGCATATCCTGTTTTGTGCAATAAGGTGTTTTATAACTTACTAATTAATCCGTCTCACGTAATCAAAAATTGAAAAAAAATTTGTCTTGGACATTTTTCAGAAAATTAACTGTTTCTCATACCAGATTCCATGTTTTTTTGTGGTTTCCACAAACCCCTAGTTTCTAAAAAGTTTTTGACCCCCCATGAAAAATGTTTTGTTATTAAAAAATTAAACTTTACTTACAAGTAAATTGATCGCAAAGGGAATTCCCCTGGATCACTCAAAAAACACATTTTTGGGTGGTTTTCAAATATACAATTATAATTTGAATTAAATTTTCAGCCAGACCACAAACACAACGAAATCATAGACTACCTAGACACCTGGAGACAGATGGAGCAAACCAAGAAGCTGGGTCTTGCCAAGTCTATAGGCATATCCAACTTCAATATCAGCCAAATGGATAGGTTGTTGGCCAACTGCGAGATCAAACCAGCGGTGCTGCAAGTCGAGGTAGGTTATAACTGGCTTTCCAGATGTTCCCTATTATTTTATTCAATAGATAACTTTAAAGTAGAACAGTGTAAGTAATCTACTGAATAAAACATACGGGTAAAAAATATAAATAATAATAAAAACCTATAGTACACTATCCAAACCTACTTTACTATACTGGGTGTCTCCGACTATGAGGCTTTAAATCCAGGGTTTGATTTTACTCTAACTGAACCTTTTTCAATATAAGACCAACCCCGATAATGCCAAAAAAATGTTGGCTGAGCCCATATTACTCTAACTGATGTTGGCTGACCCCATAGTATATTTCGGTTTTGAGTTTTAGTAGCACCACCCAGCAATTTTCTGTTTTGCCTTAAGGTTGACTGGTAGAGAATGCCTATTGGCATTAAGTTCACCTTTTGTACGTTAAAGTTTTGTTTTGTGCAATATAGGTTAAATAAATTAAAAGTAACCCATGTGAAGTGTTAATATCAGATTTTCCAAAATGTCTCAAGAAAAAGAAAATGCTGGGTTTGGAGTAAAATCAAACCCTGGATTTAAAGCCCCTAAGTTGGAGATACCGTATATGTTCAACCGTCCCGTTTTATACCGCTGCCGCTTGGCAGGATGTCCATAAGGCTGACTGCGTTGCCTCGCTGAATGGCGATGTCAATTCTTTAGGCGAAGAATGAGTCAGCCCTACGGTCACCGGAGGACCGGATAAAACCTTTATTTTTTTAAAGTTTCGTCGCTCCCGTTTCCGGGGTGCCCAAAGGTAGCTACTACAAACGACGCAAATATGTAGCTGTCGCCTAGAGCTGCGTATTTGCGCCGTTTTGCAGCCTCAGCAGCGGATGCATGGATCCGTCCAGCCCTCATCGATGTTGTGCCCAGATGGGACGGTGCTAGGGTGTCCACACTAAGCATGGGCATCCCAAACTAAAGGCCATCCCTGTGGTCGGGGCACGAGAGTCATCCCGTCGGCGTCGGGTCTCTTGCCGTCATCACGTACCTAGCGAGCGTAACCAAGATGCCAATCGCTCACGCTCAGAAGCGTATCGTTATCTCTCTCGCTGTAATCAACCTTATTAGTGTGACAATGACAGTTGCGTTTCATTCGCGACTGAGCGTTAGCGATTGGCATCTTGGCTACGCACACAGTAAACTAGATTGTTTCTACATAAACCTCATGTGTAGTTTTATTTCAGGTGAACCTCAATCTGGCCCAAAATGATATCCTCCAATATTGCCAGCGACACAATATAGCCGTGATGGCGTACACGCCCTTCGGAAACCTATTCAGGTAGTAATTTTGTTGCTTCTGGTTCCAGCAGTGTTCTGGTTTTTGCTAACACCTGGTTCTTGCAGTGATCGAAAACATGAGTTAGGACTATGGTCCTAACTCCTTGCATTTTAGGATTCTGTACCCAAAGGGTAAGAACCTATTACTAAGACTCCGATGTCTGTCCGTCTGTCTGTCTGTCTCTTTGTCTGTCTGACTTTCCGTCTGTCACCAGCCTGTATCTCATCTCATGAGCGGTCATAGTTAGACAGTTGACATTTTCATGATGTATTTCTGTTGCCGCAATAATAAATATTGCAGGGATGCTCCCATAAAACAAACGTGTTTTTTTGCTTGTTTTTGCTCGATATTGATAACGGCTACCTTGAATAGTAAAGTATAAATATTTAAGGGGGTAACCCAGCGTGTTTAAACACAGCGCTTTACCTCTTTTTTTACAGCGCCGACAATGGTCCTCCGCTTCCACGAGCCAGCGACCCTACCCTCAAAGCTATGGGCGCGAAGTACAAGAAGAGTGTTGCGCAAATCGTGCTAAGATATTTGGTAAGGGTCGTTTCTGGGGGAATGAAGAATACACAGTTATTTTCAAACTTTATATCCACCTTTAGGAGAATCTAGGCCTTGTAAGAATATCGACAATATTACCTACTTCACCTGTTCAATGTATTGCGAACTCTTATTGGACCTATGGAAACCAAGTGCTTAATTAGGGGAATTTAACGTGCTTTTGAATTATAGGTGCAAACAGGAGTAGCACCCATCCCGAAGTCTGTGAACAAGCCCAGGATCGAGCAGAACATTGAAATCTTCGATTTCACCCTGACTCCAGAAGAAATGCAAATCCTCAGTACGTACAAAACGACTTTATTACTTTCAGTATTTCGCTACCTGTTGGGGTATTCATAAGACGGGTGTATAGATCTTGAAATTAGAGGAACATAATTGGCAATTGTTATTCTAGAGAGCGTACAGATTTTTTTTTTACCCTGACCCCGGTTCCGTGTTGGTGCGATGGTAGACTTTTGGGTCAAACACAAAACGATGTTCTGAATCTTTTCGGTGGACTATTTGAAAGTTAAGGGCTATAAAGCTTGATTTTCTTATTTCAGCCCCTTTCTATTGCATTGCACGATAAAAATCATTACTACATGTCCACGAGCTGTTAACTATTTACCACAGGAAAGAAAAGTGCGTGTTCAGGTGAACTGTAGAGCCAATCTTTCCTGTGGCCAATAAGTCAACACCTTGTCCAATCATGACTTTTATCATCCAATTCAATAGAAAAGGAATACTTTTTAATGTGGATAAGGGTTCAATAAGAAAATCCCTTTTGAAAAGTCCACCAGAATATCGTTTTGTGTTTGATCCTTTTACTACTCTCGGCTTGTTCAAAAATCATGTGATCATATTTCGCCGAAGGTTCAGAGGGGCGAAAGACATCTATCATTTTCTAACTGTCTGGATTAGACAATGCTGCCAGTTGTCTTTTTCGACCGCGATACTGTCGCGGCACTTTTATGCTAGGGCTACTGAGGTGTATAAACCACATCGTCGAGCTACTGGAAGTTTTGTCGTGGAATGTAGGTAGGTACTGGTACAGTCTATCCACCAGGCACATTAATGATCATCTGAATCGCGCCATTATGTTTATTTTTATTTTTATTTTTTTTTATTTAATTAACCTTTATTGCACAATACAAGAAAGTACAAATGGCGGACTTAATGCCTTAAGGCATTCTCTACCAGTCAACCATTGGGTCAAACAGAAACTTACAAAATTGGTGCGGAAGAGTAAAACAGAGAGATAAAATGTCACATTCTGGAATAAATACAGCTAATTATTAATATACATACACAAATACATATACACATGTACATACATATTATATTCACATAATAAAATACATATTGTTGTACCCATGCATAACCGTTATACAGAATCTGTATAACGGTTATGCATGGGTTCTGTATTACAGATTATGAACGTTGAACTAAATTAGAAAGGTGTTTTCGTAACTTACGTTTGAAGGAAAATTTGCTCTGTGCTTGTCTTATTGATAGAGGGAGATCATTCCAAAGACGAATTGCCTGAAGAGCGAATGAGTTCGTCATGAAACCGGTGCGGTATAGGGGAAAGGTGAGTTGAAGACTCCGCGAGGTACGAAGCTCGCAACCCGGACGCGGAGTAACTAATTGAAATTTGGCTTTAAGATAATCTGGTGCAGCTGAATCAAAGAGGATGGTATAAAGAGAGCAAAGAATTCTGGAGTCCCTGCGCTCACGGATCGGGAGCCAATTTAATTTACGGCGAAAAGCCGACACGTGATCAAATTTACGGAGCCCGTAAATAAATCGGATGCAGTTATTTAGCAGTCGATCTAACTTATTTAGCAATTCCTGGTTAATATTTGAATAGCACACGTCGCCATAATCTATAACAGGAAATACCAACGATTGAATAAGGAGAGTTTTCGTGCTGATCGGGAGGAAGTGCTTAAGCCGGTAGAAAGAACGTAGCATGTTCGTGACCCTACGACATATGTCAGACACCTGAGGGACCCAGGTTAGACCACTGTCGATTATTAGACCTAGATTACGCACTTCCGGAGCGCGTATGTTGCAGATTATATAGCAAGATGTGTCAACTATAATTCAAATAGAAAATATAATTTAATGTTCACACGTAACGTAATCGCAAGCAACGAAAGGCCTTATAGTTATTTTCATGGTCCTTCGAGCCGGATAGAGCATCTGTTACATACTATCGAGCGTCTGATCGTAGCATAAGCGAACGTAGGTTTTATACTCCATTTGTATAGGATTACTTCGATAGCTAAGCTGCGGTTAGATCTAGTAAAGGAAAAAGCTGACCGTTTCGGAGCAAAATATATTGACAACTGAAAATAAACAAAATGTATCAAAAACTAGACATCAAAATAAATAGACAATATAATTTGTGTATAAAACCTCCACACCATTCTTTATAAAAATAATTATTGAACTAGTGGCTCTGTGACCTGTAGACCTCGCGAGTACTCGTATTGGCACAAAAGTCGTAAGCGCCTTTGGAGTTAGCGGCGCTTAGGACCTTTGTTCAAATTCCCGCCATTTTGTAAATTCCAAAAACTGAATCGACAAATAAAATGTAATCTACAAACTTGTTTACAAAATTTCACAAGAATTGGTTGATAAATGCGACCTGTAGAGGAGAACAAATGGACTGACACACGAAAGAATTTTTTCCCAAGCTGAAACAGAGACGCTTTGCTCGCTTTGCTCACTCGGTCAATGAGACTTATTAAGTATTAAGGTTACTTGTTCTATCGGCTTTCGCTAACAAACCTTCCTCTTCTTCTTTTTTTTTCCTAGCGTTTTCCCGACTTATGACAAGATTCAGGAAGCCTAGGGTTCGCTTTGGTAACTAATCTCAAGATTTAGGGTAGGCACTAGTTTTACAAAAGTGACTGCCATCTGACGTTCTAACCCGTCCACCTTATTAGGGTTAATCCGTTTTCCTCGCTATGTTTTCCTTCACCGAAAAGCGATTAGTTAATATTATTATTCATAAGTTCCGAATAACTCATTGGTACGAACCGGCAGGATTTGAACCAGCGACCGTCGGATTGAAAGTCTCACCTTATCGCTGGGCCACCAACGCTTCTCCCTCAAACCTCAAGCCAGCGTCTCAGCGTCAGCAGCTTTAGCCATCCAGCTAATAACCTTTTCCAATTCCAGGCGGCTTCAACAAGAACTACCGAACTGTATGGCCGAGCTTCTGGCAGGACCACCCCTACTACCCCTTCGAGCAGAAAGCCGTCCCCGACCCGGACTTGTTTAACCCCAAGTCAGAGTAAAGATGAGAAGAAAATAAACTTGTTTATTCATTAGTAAATCTTCGGTGAAATTTTGTCACGTTCGGCCAATGTAAATGTCGAAAGGAACAAACGTCATTTTAGATCATCATCTAGGTGCCTACAGCGATTGACGATTGAATCAACTGGATGATATTATATTCTATATTATAATAAGTCAAACATATTGCGCACTTTACAGAAACATACGATTGGGCGGCATTTTGTTTGCGTGAAAAAAACGGATAATACTTGTAATACTTACTTAGAATATTGGGAAAGTATTGAAAAGATCCAAACTCATTTTGTATTTTTAATAAAAATAAAACCGTTGAAAATACACAGTTTTTTTTATTTTTGACATCCGGCAGATACTGGCCAATCACAAAACTGAAAACAAAAAAAAACATTTTTATTTTGACACTGATCGCTTCATATTGACCATGTACAAAAAGCGAGCAAAAATGTATTATATCACGCTCCAGAATTGAGTCCGTCTATGCTATGTTTCCTAGATTTTGATAGCACAGACTGGGAAAGTGTTAAGTGACGTCATAATTTCATTGAAATTTGATGTTAAAAATAACACTGAAGTTTGACAGTTAATTTGCTTGGAAGTGATAACGTGGTTTGACTATAAGACTGAATCATACAGCTGCCACCTTGTTGCTGGCCGCCATTTTGAACAAAATCATTAATATTTATCGAATGCTTACCGATAACTCAGAGTTCCATTGCAAACCAGCCGGGCAGTCCATCGTTATTTGGACCCCACCACTGCACACGTTATACTTGCTACAATCCTCATGCGTTGATAGATCTCCATCTTGGCAGCCATCTTGTGATTGACCGCCGTTTTGAACGCTGTCAGTTTGAGATGCATCAGATTGAGTGTCGTGTGAGATGTCTTGCGAAATACTGCAATTAGATTCATGAGGCCATACACATTCCTGAAAATAATTGTTGGAATGAAACACCTAATCTAATTTTACAACTAACACTGTAGTTTTCGCTACATTTGATCTTTAAGGTAACATTCAAAAATTATCAAATTGTCGTAGCCTTACTGTTGTCTGCTATATTTAATTTAATTTCCTTGATAAATTGAGTGAACACGCTCGATAATGCAATTTCGAAATAAATTTTCCTTGTTTAACCCTTACTATTTCTGGAACTAACGTCAAATCTGGGAATTAGTTGCCTAAGACCGCATAAGCCGAGGAAACGCTAGAAAGAAGAACTCTAACATTTCTGGACTTAAAGACACGTTCACATTCAACATTCGCTTGTGATAGGTATGTTTATGGTAGATTGTAGATGCGCATGCGATCCCGTGACGCTCCCAGTGAGCATTTTTTTTCCTTTTATGGTAATGTGTTATTTGCTGGGGATTTTATGTTATTTCTACTAAGAATCGAGAGCTCTTTTTATTCCGATAGGATAAAAATAGTGTCCAGAAATTTCCATACTTACATTTGTTACTTTTTTTGCTATCCCATACAAAAGATATGGAAAATGATAACACAATAGAAGGGAAAGGACACTTTTTTCTTTTATCTGGATAAGGAGAGCTCGTGAGTCTGATTAATAATATCACTATAATCATAATAATAAATAGTCAAAAAAAGTAATAGTCCCGTAACGGCATTGCGGGTGGCTCCTGTGGGTGTGTATGTGGCGTGAGTGCGTGTGTGTGTCTATTTGGGTGTGTGTGTTTGGGTAAGCTCCTCCCCTCTCTCTAGCTAGGAGGAGTTCCGGGAGGAAAGGGCCCATTCCCCGACCCCCTGGCTCGAAGAAGGCCGATGAAAAAAAAAGGTATGTTTATATTTCTTACCAGGAGTTCAGCATTAAATTCTAATCCCTCCGGGCAGAGAAACACGGTGACACTGCCGTACTCGCAAACATAGAACTTGCTGCAAGAATCAGGATACGGCCGTGGAAGGAGACTCCAGTCGGGACACAGTTCGGGTAGAGTATTGTCGCAGCCGGCGAAAAATGGGTCTTGGCATACCTGAACGACACGAAAAAACATTATCAAAGCTTGGGAATAAAGTAATTATTCAATCGAAGTCGGTTGACAGATAAAAAAAATCGGTCAAGAGTTCTTTCTGCTGCTTAGCTGCGAAATCTTCCACTATGGGCTACCCTCATCTATGGCAGAAATAGTTTTAGTCGAATGACAATTTCACAGAAACATATATGTACCTACTTGCCATATTAATAGCAAGAAGCAAGCATTGCATAATAGCAAGAAGAATCATTTGGCAGAACGCGGAAAGTGGGTCAATAAGGTTAAGCTGCCAAATAATATTATTCGAAAAGATTAATTCTGCGAAGTAATAAAGAAACACTAAAAAGTACCTATTTGTACCAAATAAAAATCTGTCAGTATAGGCAGAAACAAGTAAACAAGGAAAAGGACTTACCATGTGATTAGGGTTAAAGTGAGTCCCATCAGGGCAAGTCTGGAGTACGGGTACTCCATGAGCACAAATGTAAAACTTGGAACAGTCGGTCTCATGTGGTATGAGGAAAAATGGGGAGCCCTCTGGTGGGCACTCAGCGCCCAGCGCTACACTGGCGAAGAGAGACACTGAAAAAAGATTATATAGCTGGGGTTTCCAAGCAAATATAGCTCATGTGATCCGAGGCAGTACGTAAAAAAGGGGCTATATGGTAACGCTACTGGAACTCCGCCCCAAAGCGAAGCAGTGGAACGCTCCATGTTATTAAGAGATGGGAATTTCACATGGAACACGTCTCTTTACGTATTCTTAAAAAAAACTTACTTATACGTTTGAATGTTGACCGCGAGTCTCAAAAATAAAATGAAAGCAATTAAAATTGACGTTTCTGTTATTTGGGAATATATAAAGAGATATGTTTTAGCGATCATCCGACATTTCCCACTGTGCATATTTGCTAAACATTCAAGAAATTTATTGTTTCATGTAAAATTTCCATTCCTCCAATAACCTCTTAGTTTGCCATCCTGTATAAATAAGTATTTATGTTATAGGTGTAGAAATATTTAGACAATATTACCGAAGGGCAAAGCTTGGACTATGGGTACTAAGCAATATAACTATATTGTGAAAAACAGAAATAAATGTCCTTACCAGGGTTTGAACCTGGGATCTCCAGCTTCATAAGCAGGGTCAAAGGTACTTTCACTATTAACAATAAGGCTAGGGCGGCCGATCCAATAGAGTCAAACCATGTTATCTCTTCCAAGCAAAAATTCTCAAATTTTTTCTAAACGTCGAACTATGAAATTATGTCGTTTATTTAATACTTTCAGTCTATGCTATCAAAATCTGAGAAATTTAGTATAGTCGTACTCTATCATAATGAATGGGATTAACTCTAAAATAAGTTGTACCGAAATATTTAGATTAAACTTACCAAGCAGCAATAAGTACATTTTCAAATTTCGTTTCCTTCAAGTAGTTTAGTAATTATTAAGTAGGTATTTTCACCACTCACTGACAGTAGATCGAAATCAGTTCTCTATTTAAACAATGCACTATCTCCTTATCACTGCGCTAAGTATAGTAATCTAACAATAACAATTCGTAAGAAATAGGGAAAGTCGTAAAAATAAATGTTTTGACCTAGATACTCTCTGAATATTGTAAATAATTTGTAAGTTAGTCAGGTTGTTTAAAACCATTTTGGTACTACTAAATTGTTCATAGATAAATAAATAAATAATAAATAAATATTATGGGACAATCTACACAAATCGACCTAGTCCCACGGTAAGCTCAATAAGGCTTGTGTTGTGGGTACTAGGCGACGATATATATAATAGATAGATACATATAAAAACTTAAATACATAGAAAACATCCATAACTCAGGAACAAATATTCGTGATAAACACACAAATAAATGCCCTGACCAGGATTCGAACCCTGATGGCGCTGTTCTGTGAACCTTATTCCTGAATCGCGCTATTATGAGGATTCCGTAACCTACTAGGAACCCTTATTGTGTCGCCATGTCTGTCTTTCCGTCTGCGGCTAAGCTCACGTGACCTACCCACCAGTTAGTAAGTAAGTACCTACGAGAAAGCTGTAACTTGGGAAAATTGGGAAAATTATTTTTAGAGTACCTCCCATATACGAAAAGTAGCAGGTGTTTTTTTTCGTTTCAAACCTAGTGTGAGGAATTTTACGATAGGTATTTGAAGAATAGGGGTCTTTTAAAAATACTTTTTGATAAATATTTTCGGAAATAATCGCTACGGAAGTTTAAACAAATGTATTCACCCCTCCCCGATCTAACTTTTGAAGTACAAAAATTATGAGAAAATTATCATATTCAAAATTATTATGAACATGGTCAGTTAAGCAATTTATGTTTTTATGCAAAAAAGTCATATCCTATATAAGGGTCGTAAGTGCTGCGAAGATACTTTTTGTTACTTATGGTCTTGGTATCTCTTTAAACCCCTTCTAGATGCGCTTATAGTGACGGATAGTTAACTACGGAACCCTACACTGAGCGTGGCCCGACATGCTCTTCGCCGGTTTTTAGACAAGGTTTACATAGGCTCAAATAACGGCGTTTTTCCTGATATAGCATTCCTATAATACACTGTAACGTTTTTTCGTAGGTTTAAGACTACGTAAACTTTTTTTGATTTTTTTTTTAATGTTCACAAAACACGGTTTAAAGAATTTTCAAACTTAGCTCGTCGATGTAAGTTTTAATGACTATACCTTTCGTAAGAATACTAGTACTTTGACACTAATATAAATGTTATAGTATCTCAATTTTTTTAAACAAATAAACAAAGCCACATCATAATCATTTTTGCATTTCCTCAACTGTGATTAATAATAACTGAACAATAAACCTCTTATCTAACAAGATAATAATCTGATAATAACAAGAGGATTCCTCAACACGTATTCCAATACTTTAGGTACAAAACACTAAATCAACTTTAGTATAAATTCGATTTTACTCCTAATTGCAAAACACTTAAGTAAACAGTTATTTTGTGCGACTCCATCTGTCTGTCTGTCTATCTGCCTGTCTCTCACATCATTAAATATCTCGAAATTCTCTTACTCAAGCTTCCGATTTTAATTTGGAGTTGTCATGTACCAAGTTAATCCAGACACATTGAAAGAGAATTTATTATATATTTTAATTTATTTTCAATGAAAAATGCCCGTAAAAAGGGGGCAAAAATGAAAGGTTTAGTTACTGGGTCATGTGGGATATCATTGGAATTTTTATAATTTTTTCACAATGATTTTTTTGATCTATAAACAAAAATAGGTTAAAGGAAAACATGTAAAAGACTTTTCGAAAACCTTTATTTATTAAAACATTGCAACAATATCTTAACTCCGGCACTAATCCGTGGTTTAGGCGTTTTCACTAATAATATCTCCACACTAACAATAAATAATATTAGATCATATACACACTCCGTTTTCTTTTTTCAAGATGATAAACTTATTTTACTTTTTTTGTGTTTTTGTAAATACATAAGTTAAGCCGCTAATGATCGAATCGCTAATGAGGGGTAACAAGAATCGAACATCAAGTCAAACCAAATCACTTATTTTAGTCAAAATAATAACATCACCTATGTTATTATTTTGACTAAAATAAGTGATTTGGTTTGACTTGATGTTCGATTCTTGTTACCCCTCATTAGCGATTCGATCATTAGCGGCTTAACTTATATATGACTGAGGTGAATTTTTGGTTTTTAATTGATTATACATATAAAGGTAGGTAGGTATTACCTAAATAAAACCTTATTTATCAACTAAAACCTCTCCTAATTTCACAATGGCGTGACGTATCTCGATGTCATTTTATCACGCACATGTGACCCCCCTGGAGTTGTAAACGTTCATAGGCCACGGTGACCGCTTTTCATGAGACTGGCAGGCCGTGGTATTTTAAAAAAATTGGCCATTATAATCGGACAGCCGATCGCCATCGAAATATGCTACGCCATTGTGATAAAACACGTGAGATTTTGCATTTGTTTTAAAATAAATATTAGTACCTATGCCTACGAAAGTTTAAATTCTACTACTTCTCATAAAAACCAGTCACTTTGCAATCTAAATGCATTTCTTAGATACACCAATAGGATCCACGCTAGAAGCGTCCCTATCCAAATTCTAATATCATTTATTGTTTTCATACATCTCGATTTTTACAAGGACATATCAAGAACCAACCAACTCTTGCTACTCCCGCGTCAGTTGAAAGAGTGTAACACCTCGTTCCCATGCCCCGTAATTCGCGGCCTCTAATGTAGGGAGGGTAAGGGAAGGAGGAGGAGGAGAAAACGATAGCCCGCGAATTACCGGGCGTGGTATACGAAGGATCCAGACAGAGACGCCAGACGGCGGCGAAGGAATATGCCCCGACATTGCCCCGAATATTTAAAACATTGTACAAATATGTTGTAAAGACCGAACGTTGCTTTGAAGTCATTGACTTTTTAACCAACGGGAATCGCAACGTATGTCATCTCCTATACAAAAATGTCTGCCATTTATGCGGGGGAGGGGCATGTCAAATGTACAGCTATTCGTACGTAACGTACAAATAGCTATGTCAGATAACCGTCAGTCCATACAATGAGTGTGATGCTATGTCATACCCATTCGGCAGAGAAGGCCTGTCTCTTGCTACTCAGTCTAGTATAAAATTTAAAGTACGTTGGTTCTAAATTACATCTCTGATGAAATCGGGATTTTAGTATTTTTCATTTTCTCACCACACACACACACACACATTTTTACTCTACACATGTTTGATTTTTAATGTACAAGTTTACTTAAATAATGAGAGTTTCCGTACACAGTGAGTATTTCGAATTGTCGTTTTGTCAAAGACGGCAAACAGAGATTAGGTACATTCGTTCTTAATTTGACAGAAAAAAGCGATGGTCGTGAGTCCAAGCCTCCTCGGCGCTCAACTGGTTAGGAAAAAAACAAAAAGAGGGGCAAAGAGTATGTGCACCCTGACGGACATTATCAAATTAAGGGTTCTAAACATAAATTTAAAATTAGGTTTACCTTTCTATAGCCTGTAGCCGTTACACAATAGTGCCGTCATTGTCTAACTGTTCGGATTAGACAATGGCAGTTGTCTTACTCGACCGCGAGATACTGTCACGGCACTATTGTGCTGGACTGCTATATTGTAATCCAGATAATTTTTATGTCTTGTTGTGTCATTGTCTTGAGGTTTGGAGCTCTAGGGGGAGGCATTTGCCCAGCAGTGAGACAAATTAGAGGCTACATAAAAAAGAAATTGTCTTACATCAGAATCTCTCATTATTTATTTACAATTCGGAATGTAATTTTTAATAAATAATATAACGCAAGAATAACAATTAGATCAAAACAATTTGAGTCGTATACGCATCAAATAAACAAAAAAAATATATTTATAATAATTAAAAACAATACTTTATTTTAAGGTAGCCATTGCACCAATATCACGAAAAAGGAAATACTTAACTGAAAAAAAAATTAAGTCCTAACTAGGACAACTATGGCAGTTGACAAATAACCGCTATACTTCTCCCTATTCTTTTAGATTTGCATACATACTTCAATTTCTTGTAATTACACCGTCGAAAACCCTTAAAACGATTCCTCGAAACAAACCCTATTCAGAAAATTACATTTCATCTTATTATGTGACTCCACCACTGATGAACGCTTTACGTTAACAGACCCCAGTGCTGGACACTTCTTTCTTTATTCAAAAATCATACCAACTAACTGACGACGAAAAATAAATGTTTAATAAAATCACTATATAGTATAAATATAACTAGTGCCTCTGTGAGATGTAAACCTCGCGAGATGGTATTGGTATTGGCACAAAGATCCTAAGCGGCTTTGGGAGTATATGGACTTAAGACTTTTGTGCTAATTACCGCCATTTTGTAAATTTTGTATATCTGAAAAAATAAGAGTTTTCGAGAGTGCAGACTTTTAAGTACGTACAGCGTGCGTAGCCAAGATGCCAATCGCTCACGCTTAATAACGTATCGTAGCTACCTCTCTCTATCACTCTTCCTTATTAGTGTGACAATGACAGTTGTGTTTCGTTAGCGACTGACCGTGAGCGATTGGCATCTTGGCTACGCACCCTGATCTGACAAATAATTTACGAATGCCTTCATAAAGTCGCAAGCGACACCTTTGCCAGATGTAGAAGTATCTTAATAAAAATTAACACACACTTTATACATTTATGTTTAAAATCTCACAAGGCTTCGATGGGTGACAAATTAAAACTGAATTTAACAACTAAATAAACACAGATTTGTAACTTTTTTACGCACTAATGCATTTCCTATGTTTTTCAATATCGATCCATTTGTACATTTACTAACTAGGCTACATTCGCTAATTATTTTTTTGTTACAAAATTGCAAATCAACATTCATTACAATTATACATGTACTGGTCAACTATTGAAGAAATAACTAAGACTTTGGCAAGTATTAATAGTTATGATCGAAGTTGGATTACTAGGTAAACAGTCTCCCTATATTGTATTTATATGGTAATTGAGATTGCATTGTTAAAATATAACCTCTAATTAGTTACTATCGTACCAGAGTTAGCCAACAAACTCGAGGTTAACCGTTAATGCAGCATTGTTAACTCGAGTTTAATTTGTCCAACACTGGAACGCGCAATTAGCCCTAACAAATCCGGAGGTCAAACTAATTAAATAGTGACAACTTTTAATTCTTGCCAAAACCAAAAACTACTTTAAATAAATTGTTTGCAACAATCTAAAACTACCCGCGGTTTTATACATTATTTCAGGTATTGTTCTATAATTCCCGGTAGATCACATTATTATTTTTTGCAAATAGTATTATTTTTGTAGGTCTCAGGATGATAGATTTAGAAAAGCAACGTCATCTAACGGCAGCAACTATTACAATCTAGGTTTCTACTGAGGCCTTCTTTGGTAAGAACGGCTGATGTGAACAATTTTATTTTATGCTGAACTAATCATTTCTAAGCTCTAGATCGCTTGGAGCATAGATAAAGGAATAACCACTAAAATGCGTACAGCAGTGCGTGTTAAACATTTTAGTCGCAGGCGGCTGAAATAGAGGGCGCTGCCCTACGCCATACATTTTGTACAAACTCGACTTTTAACCTTTTCGACGCCATGAAGCTATCACTCAGACGCCACGTCAACGAAATGTCAAAACTGAAGTTGAACTTTAAGCTTTACCAGTGTAGGTTTATTTTACTCTGTGGTCTATGACCGATATATAGGGCATTGGCGTTGAACTTGCGGTGCCAATATAGAGCCTTTGGCGTGGAAAAGGTTAAACGGGTAAACCACATTCAGTATGGGGTCGGATAAGTGATAACGCCACCTACTTCAGATGTCAAAACTAGCACGATTTATTTTACAGTAATGGGTCAAAAACTTTCCGATGTTCAAGTCTTTCCTGTAGGCTACCCAAAAGTTAAGGACTATAAAGATTGAGTTTCTTATTCAAACCTTATACACATGAAAGTATACTTTATCGACCAGTATGATGATAATCATTACTACATGCCCACAAGCTGTTAAATATTGTCAACGGGAAAGAAAACTACAGTTCAGCTGAACACTCAAGTATTTTCTCCTGCGTGCAATAGTTAACAGCTTGTGGGTACTGGGTATTAAAGATTTTTATCATTCAGGTCAAAAGAAAAGTAGTTCCCATTTATATGCCTAAGGCTTGAAGGCTCTCGTGGAAAGTTTTTGACCCTAATATAATTTGTCTTAACATTCCTTTATCTATGATAATAACAGAAACTAAATATGATACAATTCCTTCTAAAGAATATTGCCGTTTAAATCAAACGGCCGAAATAACGAGGTCTTGAGAAACGCGAGTCAGGCAAGGTCTACAGATGTTTGCTTTTCTTAACAGTGCGAAGAAATAGAAGTACAGTGCACATAATTAACATAGGAAAGTACTAAGGCCAGTGACCCTATCGTAGGAATTAGCTAAGTTCAGTCCAGCGCCAAGTACTCGTGCGCAAGGGCTGGTGCTCGCAGTTTCAGTACCAGGGATGTTGCGAATATCCGCAACCGCGGATAAGGTGTATCCGCATCCGCCTCCGCATCAAATCGATGCGAAGCTGCGGATATGGATGTAGAATAAATCGGTACAGGAACTCGACGACGCGGTAAAGTAGGTATAGTCTGACAAGCCAACGATCGCAGTAACAGTAGGAAAAACTATATCCATCCCTTTTTTCGGGATGGTAATACTAGCGTAAGAAAAAGTCAGTATGATGCTCTCTATCGTACTGTTACTGCGATCGCTGGCTTGTCAAGTTGTCAGACCATAGTTTCACCGTTAAACAATAGGAATGTTGTTACGTCTCGAGATTCGTCGATCGAGCTCCTACGTCCTTGACGTACAGCGAAAAGAAATGATGAGTTTGTTACTTTTTTTTCGAATAAACAGTACAAAATTTGAACATTCTGGGATTGTTTATGTACCGCTGTATCTTACATCTGCATCCATATCCGCGGATATAATCCTTTTAATATCCGCATACGCGGATGTCATAAAATCAGCATCCCAACAATCCTATGCCAAATAAACACAGTTTAATTGAAATTAAACACTTTAGAACGGATTAATCGCGTTTATTAACACCATGACCCTACGTTTCGAGCCCTTTACAGCACTCGTTTTCACAGGGTTAAGATGATGACTGGCATGATGATGTGTTTAATTTCAATGAATAACAATCGCGGTAACAGAAGACAATATTAAACACAGTTTAAACTTCATTGAAGTTGAGGATGCTATTTTATAGGTCTTTGGGCGGCAGAAGGAAGGCCTGCTCGTCTGTGAGTTCTGTAATATACATTTTATACCAAATTTTTGTTGAAAAGCTTGGCCTCGAGAGGAGTTGGTCTTTTTCTTTATATTATATTTCAATTTAAAACCTCATTCCAGTACGATAGGGTCTATTATCCGCTGGCCACTATTCCTGGGGTGCGATTTTCCCTCTATGCTAGTACCTATAATAGTTAGGCTTAAAAGGGCCGACCTTGTTGAGGCCTAGGTACTTGGCCTGCTCGTCCGTGAGCTCTGTGAGGTGTGCGTCGAAGGTAGGCAGGTGGAGGCTGGCTACATATTCGTCCATCTTCTTCGGGAGTAGATACACGTCCGCCTGTAACGAGATATTAAAATCATTTTTTTACCTTACCAAATAAATATTTTTTTAATTTTTTTTTATACTACGATGGTGAAAAACAAGCATACGGCCCGCCTGATGGTACGCGGTCACCGTAGCCTATGGACGCCTGCAACTCCAGGGGTGTTGCCGACCCTTTAAAAAAAGGAGGATTCGCTGTGTTGACAGCTAAAGGGGCAAGCTTTGCTCCGTGGGTCCCCAGCTGTCAACACAGTGAATCCTCTTGAAGCTCTGGCGACCTTACTCACCAACAGAAACACAACACTATGAGTAGGGTATAGTGTTATTAAACTGCGGTTTTCTGTAAGGTGGAGGTACTTCCCCAGATGGGCTCTGCTCCAGATTTGAGCGAGACGACATTCGTTGTATCCTATCACACTAAACGATATGCTTCCGCTGTGCCCATACCTCTCTTAAAATCATTGAGATCATGCGAAACAGGTTATATAGGATCAAATAACAAAAGACAATCTTGATACCTCTTAAAATCATTGAGATCATGCGAAACAGGTTATATAGGATCAAATAACAAAAGACAATCTGGATACCTCTTAAAATCATTGAGATCATGCGAAACAGGTTATATAGGATCAAATAACAAAAGACAATCTTGATACCTCTTAAAATCATTGAGATCATGCGAAACAGGTTATATAGGATCAAATAACAAAAGACAATCTGGATACCTCTTAAAATCATTGAGATCATGCGAAACAGGTTATATAGGATCAAATAAAAAAAGACAATCTGGCCACCTCTTAAAATCATTGGATCATGCGAAACAGGTTATTCAGTCAGCCTATGGTACTATAAAGACAATCTGGCTGGCTGGGTTATAATAGGCTAGACGACTGAAAAAATCTATTTAGTCCATCTTTTAGATTATAAAAAAATATTGTACACGTATTTTTTCTTTTGTTCGTCAAATCAAAAATGACAAAAATACAGTGCGTTCAAGTTTCGCGTAATGTCACTCCTAGTACAATTCTTACCTAGGAGTGACGTCACAACCCCGGAACTTTGATGCTCCTTATCTTCGTCAATTTTAATTAAATTGAAAAAGGAAACAATACGTGTCTAATACTTTTAGATAATCTAACTGACGGACTAATTAGAACAATAGTTTTTCACCGTAGTCGTCATCCCTATTATTAATATTTCACCTTGTATCTATGTTGGGGCGCGTTATACAGCTCTATCAATGCCAGCGCCTGCGTGGCGGCCGTGACAGAGACGACGAATGAGGGAAGAGAGGAGCAACAGAGGTTCGCGAGGCGACCCTCGGCCAGCAGCACTATACGTTTGCCGTTTGGCCAGATTATATGGTCCACCTGAAACATAAACAAATTACAATCTTTTCTGTTTTGCCCTAAGGTTGACTGGTAGAGAATGCCCTATGGCATTAAGTCCGCCTTTTGTGCGATAAGTTTTCTTTTGTGCAAAAAAGATTAAATAAATAAATAAATATATTTAGAGAGTGTAGCACCAACCACTGAAAACCAACACCTCATATGTATGAGTCATACTGAGCAACTTTTACTATGGGACCAACCCCGATATCGCGAAAATAAAAATAACTCTTCTATAGAAAATATCGAGATCACACACCAAAATCTCTCAGTCTCTCTCTCACCTGACTTCTCACTCGCTCCCACAGCAAGTCCGGCGTCCGTAGAGCGTGTACATCGACCTCAGTGTTGGAATGTCCCATGTTGCAGACGACACATCCGTTCTTCATCCTCTCCATGTGCTCGCGGGTCACGACGCCTTTGTTGCCTGTCGCTGTTATCACGATGTCGACTTGTCTTATCACCTGTTAAAAAGTGGATTGTTAACCAAAGGGGCAAGGGGGGCAAGGCACCTATTTCAGTCGAGTTATTTTGGCGCTCGAACGTAAGAGCTTCGATATGCCGAGACCGAAGTGAAAAATTAGGCTGTAAAATATCGTTTAAATCTTAAGAGTTGTGGTATACGTTCAAACACGCGCAAGATAAAGCGCAAAAATACAACATTTACACGTTATCTTCATAAAAATAGACATACTCGTACCAAAGGATCCCGACTATACAAGAGGCTACTCAGTCACCCAATATCTCGATATCCACTACTTACATGTTCCTCTGTATTCTCATCGTTATAAATATTTTCAAAGCGTGGATCGACATGACCTCTCTCCGAACTCTCGGGCTTTTTGATGACGAGTTTTGGTAAAAATACACGAACATTAGCCAAGTTTTTTTTGGCAAAACAGTACCTTTTTTACATAAACGAATATGCAGTTATAAAATTTAAGTCATACTTTATCAAAAAATTATAAATAGTGTATACCTATCTCTAATGTTTTTTTTTTCAACAGCACTTCAAATCGCTCTGAATATCGCTATAAAATATACGACGTTGTGACATTGGTTTCAAATGCTCACGGGAGCTTGCAGAAAGAGGTCATGTCGCTCCGCGCTCTGACAATATTTACAACGATGAGAGACTGAGAGTACAAAGGAACGTGTAAGAAGTGGATATCGAGATATTGGTTGACTGAGTAGCCCCTTGCACATCTGTGGTCTTATAACCAGACCCCGTTATTAGTGGTGAAAATTTATTGAAACGAGGGTTGCCAAAATTACATGAAGTCTGAAATCCTTAATTCGCCTGTTGTACATAACTTCGCCTGTTGTATATAACTTCGCCTTAATAAAATATGTAAATTGTAATCTATGCGAAACACATTACAGATAATATATTTCTAGTTAAATGTAGTGATACAAGCAGTTGTAATTTTAAATGGTTTCTTAATTACTGTGCCCTAAAAAAAAACTAAAAATCGTCATATATCCTTATTTCGCCTTTGATTCCCAATTTCGCCTAGTGTAATAAAATATAATCAAGACCAACCAAGATTTCAATTTGTAAGCGTTAAATGACCTTACTTGAATTTTACGATTAATGGTTAAAAAATTATAAAACATTTGTTAAGGCGAAGTTATGTACCGAAGGCGATTTTAGGATAGGTAGTTTTGCCAACCCTTGGTTTTAATGAGTCTTCACCAATGATAACGGGGTCTGCTTATAACACGTTGACGAAACTGAAATATTACCTCGTTTAACTTTACAACTCGGAAGCCGTCCATGGCGGCCTGTAGCGCGCAGATCGGGTCGATTTCTGTCACGTACACCTGTCAAATAATTGCCATTTGATTGTGTGTGAAATTGTGATGTAAATAATTAAGTTAAATGTATCAATCATATTGTCATATTTGGGAGTGATATTTTTCAACAACAGACCATGTTGCAACCGGTCGACCCAAGACAAAAGAGATCGTAATTTATTGAATCAGGCGTTACTTTGATAATCCCATATTAATAACGACTTTCACTTGTTAATTATTCTAATATACGGAGTCAGATAACAGTGCATATTATTCCCTACCACACCTCTGAACAGTATAGAAGTACCAACAAACTTCTAAAGAGTTAAGGGTGCATAGAGTACTTACCACACATCCCAACGCCTTTAATGCTTGACAACACCCCTTGCCGACTTCGCCGTACCCACAGACTACGGACTGCTTCCCGCCGAACATCAGGTCAGTACTCCTTTTCAGAGCGTCTATTATGCTTTCACTGAAAAATAATAAGTTCATTTTATAATCAATTATCAAAAACTAGGTAGGTATAACCTAAGTTTGTCTTCTGTTACCGCGATTGTTATTCATTGAAATTAAACACTACCATACACACCATTTCTCCATTTATAGGAAAGTTGGTGGCACAGCAGTAAGGGATGACTCACACTAGAACGGGACGGGACGGGGCGGGACGGGACGATCTCTCAGTTTCTATAGAAATATCACGTGACATCCGAGGGTTCCGAGCTATCACGTGATTATTTCTATAGAAATTGACAGATCGTCCCGTCTCATCCCGTCCCGTCCTAGTGTGATACATCCTTAAGGCGTCCGACTTTCAAATCGAAACTGGCGATTTTAAATCGCAATGTTTTTTTGGAAGTTAGGTGTATACGAAATATCTTTCGATATTTACCAATAGTTTTTCGGTGAAGGAAAACATCGCGAGGAAACCTGACTAATCCCAATAAGGTCTAGTTTACCCTCTGGGTTGGAAGTCGCAGTCACTTTCGTAAAAGTAGCGCCTACGCCAAATCTTGGGATTCGTTGCCAAAGCGGACCCCAGGCTCCCTGACCCCTGAGCTGTGCCATAAGCCAGGAAAACGCTAGAAAGAAGATACGATTTTTCGTTTTAATTTTCATAAAATATTGAGGACGTCCAATAGAGGGTCTTCCTCTCCAATAGAGGGTCGTACTCTCAATGTAAAATTGATCAAGTTTTTAAATTCTACGAATAATTCTGTCTCTCTCGGTCTTACTTCGTCTGAAAGTGACACTCACCGGCAAGAGTACAGGTTGTCGAACTTGGTTTTCGTAACGGAATCGTTGACGTTCATGGCGGGAACGCACAGTTTCCCGGCCTTGCTCAGCTGGTATAGTCTGTGGACGCCCGTCACGCTCTCTTCTACGATGCCTGAAAGAGACAAAAAATAAATTACCAGGATTCGAACCCGGGACCTCCTGCTTCGTAGGCAGAGGTACTACCAACTAGACTAGGAAAGTTAGATATATTTTAGAATGGAATGTACGAGTGGAGTTATTGTCTGTAAAACAAATTACAGTACATAATTATGATTTATGGTACTTACATTACCGCACTAATGCGATAATGAGCACTTTACGTGCCGTTGTCAAACAATCAAAGGGCCATATTTACTGTAAAACCTTGAACGCCACACGTACGAATAGGTAATTCGCAACTCGTGTCGATCAAGAACACTCCCTTCGGTCATGTTTTACTTTATCGCCACTCATTGCGAATATCCTCCTTTTCGCACTTGAATATAACTTAAGAATAGATATATTAAAAGCGAATACAAGCAAACGTCAATTGCATCAATTATTTTTTCCGTAGTGTTCGAAACGGTTTGTATTCGCTTTGTCTTGTCAGAATTGTCAGAATTCCGCAAAATAACATGTCTTTTCACTGTGAATTTACCTTCATCATCATCATCATTTCAGCCGAAAGACGTCCACTGCCGGACATAGGCCTCCCACAAAGATTTCCACTATGACCGGTCCTGCGCCACCCGCATCCAGCGGACTCCTGCGACCTTCAGCAGGTCATCAGTCGACCTTGTGGGGGGGCTTCCCACGCTGCGCCTTCCGGTACGCGGTCGCCACTCGAGAACCTTTCCGCCCCAACGGCCATCGGTTCTACGTGCAGTGCAATTTACCTTTAATTAGTTTGAAAGCGGCACCATGTTTTTTCAGCATGAGATGCGTGGCGTCTCCGCCGTCGTCGAGGATCATGTTCGGCTGCCAGGTGGCGCTGGGGGCGCAGCACTGGTCGATACACCACCAGAACGCTTCCTCGCTCTCGCCTCGCCAGGCGAATACCGCGAAACCTGGACAGGCAGAAATTTGTTAACCATTTGACCGGCATAGTCGGCTGTGGCCTTTTAGTTTTTTAATACTACGACAGTGACAAACAAGCATACGGCCCGCCTGATGGTAAGCGGTCACCGTAGCTTATGGACGCCTGCAACTCCAGGGGTCATGCGCGTTGCCGTCCCTTTGAAAAAAAAGGAGGATTCGCTGTGTTGACAGCTAAAGGGGCAAGCTTTGCTCCGTGGGCCCCAGCTGTCAACACAGTGAACCCTCTTGGATCTCTGGCGACCTTACTCACCAACAGAAACACAACACTATGAGTAGGTGTTATTAAACTACGGTTTTCTGTAAGGTGGAATGATTCCAGACGGGCTCTGCTCCAGATTTGAGCGAGACGACATTCGTTGTGCTGTGAGACGGAGTAGCAATGAGGATTACCGCGAGTCGATTTTCCGCTAGGGGCGCTAGTGGAACTTGGGTCCTGTTGGAACATTTCAAGCGTCACTTTGACAATTCTCGCATACTGACACAGGACCTGCGCATGAGTTGCGCCGAAAGCACAGGCGTTGCCAGCCTGGCTAATTAAAAAGTCAGACTGTGGCCGTCATCGAAAAGTCTTTGTAGGGACGCCAACGACGACAACAGCTGACAGCTTCTTCACCAATGTAGTAGGGTCTCCGTAAAGTTCAATTTTACTTAAATGACGGCGTTTCACCGCCGCGTAGTGGTATAAAAAATAATAATTATAATGAAATTAGAATTGGTCACTATTATAATCTTATCTACGTAAACTGGCAAAAACATAACCTCAAGGCATTAACCGGTGCCGTCATGCCGTGAGAACTAAATACAATGGAGCAGTAAGTGTCAAAACACGCGACTATAGCTTTGTAACGTAAACAATAGTACTCCTAAAACAATTGCCAACGAGCTTCACACTTACCACGAGTTCCACGCAACTGCAGTCAATAAGCGACTGCGCGATTCGATAGTTGGGCGTTTTAATTTTGTTGTAAAAAATCTGTTTTAGAAATTTTAGATTTTTTAAATTGTTTTCTATTCATAATCGCGAGCTCTTTCAATCCTAGTAGGAGAAAAAAAGTGTCCCAAGATTTGTTTTCCATTTCGCCAACATCATTTCATAGATCTAGTATGGCGGTAGCGCAATGGAGAGTTTGAAAAATGTATGGAAAATTTAGGACACTTTTTTTCTCCTACTATGATTGAAAGAGCTAGCGATTCTGAGTAGAATAGAGATAAAATTTTCTAATTTAGCGAAAAATGATTTTTGTACAACAAAAAATAAAAATGCCCAGTTGCATCTCGCTGTCACCAGTTAAGAACGAGCAAGATGCAAAATACTATCGCCCGCGCAGTCGCCATCGACTACGGTTACATTAATAATATGGTAAGAAAAGTAGAAAATATCATGTCCTCAGGCGGGACTCGAACCCGCGACTCTGGGATACCAGCCCATCGCTCTCCCGACTGAGCTACCAAGACCACACCCTTACGGGGGCCCATACCAACATCTACTGTAAGAAAGTACTTCTTAATCGGCAAGTGGAGTCCCAAGTTATATTCAGAATTCACCACTAACAATGTGCTACCCCATACTAAACTATTACCTATTTATTAAGCAGAAATATCTGCGAACTACCTATACCATATTTATCAGAAAGAAAGGCAAAGTGGAATGTTTAACCTTTCGAATGCGCCTGTCAAATATTTGCTATTAAATAATTGACATGAACACTTTAAATCAAGGTTCAAGTATTAGGGAGCAGATCTGTTAGTAAGCATACCAAAGGTTATTGACCTCGGGCAGGACTCCAACCCGCGACTTTGGGATGAGCTTGTATTCCAGAGTCGGGGGTTCAAGTCATACATGTTTACCGAAATGGTTTGGTTTCAGGCTGAAGTTGACATCAATGTTTTTTAACTGCGCGGGTTTTACGTAATACCTGCACTTGGTACTTTATCAACTTGAACGTTTTGCGCACTAAGGATCTGACCCATTAGACATTGCAGCCATTACATTTACATTTAATAACGACCGTGGGCGTGTTCCATGAGGATGAGACCCTAAAACCAGATGGAGCTCTCCGTGGGGACACAAATCGATCGTCTTTTATCTTGTGTCTACTCGCCACCGTATTAGATAATTATATCATATTTCTAATCATAGGCAGCCCTACTCAATTGCTTTTGGTAACTCTAGTTACCACTTGCCAGCCATCACTCTTATTACATAGGCGACAGAGTTCAATGAAAAAATTCAAGCAAGTTAGCAAGTAGCAAGGTTAAGAATTATTATACTAGTGGCTCTGTGAGATTGGTACTGGTATTGGCACTGGATCCTAAGCGCCTTTGGGTATATGGGTATATGGCACTTAGGACTTTTGTACCAATTCCCGCCATTTTAAAAACTTCCAAAAACTGAATTGACATTTTTTTTTTATGTAATTAAACCACTAACCACTTGTTTACAACATTTCACAAGAATTGGTTGATAAATGCGAGAACAAATGGCTGACCACACACGAAAGGTTTTTTTGCCCAAGCTGAAACGGAGACACTCGGTCAATGATCTATGCTCAAACCATCATCGATTGAAAAGGGCCCGTAATTTTCATGCCGATAGCATCATACATCATGTTTTAGGTTTTAGGTACGTTTGAAAGAATAATGCTGTCATTTAATAGAGTCAAAACTATTACGTTCGACCTTAGAATCGAACGTTGATTGACTTTACTGTCATTAACTAATTTCGTATTAAAACATTCTGTGTGTTTATATACGTCATTATGACGAAACCGGCATTAAAATTACGGGCTCTAGTGATAGGTAATCATACCTGCATGTGCCAACGCCGCTGCTACTTCATTCTGCGTACTGTATATGTTGCAGGCCGCCCAGCGGACTGTGGCTCCCAAAGCAGCCAGTGTTTCTATCAGGACTGCAGTTTGGGCGTTGATGTGTGTGCAACCCACGATCTGTAAAGAAAAAGCTTATAAATTGAAAGAGATGCCATATACTACAGAAAAAGTGACTAAGGTCACCGGTGAGCAGGCCATACCGAAAAAAAGCTTGAAAAAAAAGCTTCAAGAAAAAAGCTTGTTAGTCTTTTGACCGCTACAGTCGGCTGTGGCTGTCATCGGAAAGTCTTGCCAAGGACGCCAACGCCGGCTTCTCAAATGCAATAGACTTACGCGGGACTCGATAAAGTTAAATTTTACTAAATAATCGCAATGGTCTGGCGTCCGGGGTACACATTGCTTTACCGTCTGGCTTTCAAAAGGTTAACTGATGCATATGTCGAAAATTGATAAGTTTTTTAACCCAATATTTGTGTTTGAAATTCTGGAGAACTTACCTTAGCATCTTTAAGAGGCTTATCTTCTTTCGCCCTCGCTCTTAGCGCCATGATGCCAGGCATCTCCTGCTCGGCTATCTCTATCTCTCTCCGTCCGAACGCATGCTGCTCCACGTTCCGCACGCAGTAGTTGGGGTTAGGAGTGCCGGCCGCGATGGCTTTCTCATGGGGTTGGATGCCTTCGTCTTCTTCTGACGATGAACCTGTGGGATTGTGGACATTAGTTCTAGTATACAGATGTGGGTAATAATAATGGAAAAAAAGAGAAAACATAGAAATTGATTTAGAAATAGATGTTCCACCTATTTCCAAATCAATTTCTATGTTTTCTGATGATCGGGCAGAAAGTCCTTTGCAATATGAGATACTCCTGGAGGAGGACATATACCTATTATTTAATTTTTCTTTACCGTTGGTGAAACTATTCCACCATTTTGGTGCAACCTAAGCTACATCATTCATAACTGGTTAAATTTCTCCACCAATAGTCAGGTTCATTTTTTTTATACTCTTATAAGTTTGCTCCAGGTGCCAGGACTTGATCAGACCAGCAGACCCTAACGGCACAATAATTCATTTATGAACATTGGCAATGGTGGTTGGCAAATAGTAATACTCATTCAAAATTAAAAGATCTCCATAATCTGAGACAAAGACAACTTGTTAAATGAGTCCGATTATGTGCCTCCTTAATGGCTCGGATTTCAGACATCAACGCGACCTAGTTGTATTCGATTTGGCAGATAGCCACAAGGTTTGTTTACCTGAAGTCAAATACCAAAACATAATGCTATAACATGCCCAGTACGAGTATACTACTGGTAGTCGAAAAAGAAAACATATGGCCGAGAAATACGTAAGTTACAACGATATTTATGGTTTAAACTGTCGCCAACACATGCGAGTTAGCGAGGATCTTTTTGAGCTTAAAACACAGATCATCACAGATCAGAACAGATATTTACCTGTCATAGAATAAGCGAATATAAACCGTTAGGCTGCAATAAATAACTTGCAACAAAACTAACGCACCGTATTACAATTATACTTCTTGTTTAAAATTATTTTTAGCTTTTATGTAAACTCAATTACATTGCGCGACTTTGTAAAACCTTGTGTGTTCTTGTGTGGGTTATTATACCACTTCATGAAACAAAATACCTATTCCGTGGCGGCGCTCGAGTGAACCACAAACCACAACATAATTACAATCTTAATCCTTATACTAAACAAATTAGACCAAGGCCAGTGATCAGTGGAAGAATCGTACCTGTGCCTTCTGCTTCATGGCAAAAGACGCAGTGTGATGGTATCTGTCATGAAAGACACCGCAGGTTCGATTCCTGCCCTTTGCACGGTTTCCTTAGTACATGTCATGTCAATTATATTACTTAGAATATGTCTATTGCAGTTCAAAATAGTAGTTTATATGCGACTATTCATAATGAAGGGCATTGTACCACGAGTGTGGGTTTAAGAAACGAGCCGAAGGGGAGTTTCATAATAACATCACACGAGTGTTATAATGCCTAATTATGAATAGTTGCATACACTAATTTATCTACACATATATTATAAGTGCTCTAAGATGGGTTCAGGAACCGTAGGGAAATGACTTGCATTGTTACTAGTGCTACATGTATCTATTAGTTATCTATTTCTATATAATATATATACCAAAGTAATGAAATAAAAAATTAATTTAATACATAGAGAAACATAATTTTCACAATTGTTCACTCAAAATAGTGAAAATTTGGAACAGCTGTCATTTGTTTGTTGGCTACAAACAAATGACAGCTGTTCCACATTTAAACTCATAACCTACTGTTTTCAGGAGGTAATGTTAAAATTACAGTTCCATGAATTCCTGCCGGTTGGTAATACTGGGTGGCATTTTAGAGCACTAATGTTATGTGCGTAGATAAAAAATATTAACATACTTAACTAACTTACAAACATCACTCCTTCCAGAGATAACGGAGTGCCGTTTCCTCAGCGAAGGCTTCGGCTCCTTGTGTTCTTTAGGTTCTTCGACCACAGTGGCCATGCTCGTCACTTTAAGAATACCCTTCTCAGGCATTTAAACGGCTTTCTAATGTTCTAAATCAAGATCTAATGTTCTAAACCGGGATTAACCACCGAAACCAGCCCTTGCCACCTTCATATTCTACATATGTCAACGCTGTTGGGACATGGACATAAGGGCATCCGAAGAGGAGAAAGTGAATACACTAGATATGTGCTGGAGACGAATGCTGGAACTGGATATCATGGACTGAGTTCCAAACCAACGTCTCCATTCTTGAAGAGCTTGGCATCACAGAGCGTTTCTTTCTACAGTCAAAACTCGGGTCCTCAACTTCTTTGGACATGTGTCTCGGTGAGACGGGGTATCCAAAGAACGTCTTGGGAAAAGTAGGTATCAGGGCTAGAGGAAGATCGTCAATAAGACGGACCGATCAAAGCCGGTGTGTCTGCCACAATAAACGAGTGCTCACGAAGAACAGCTCAGAAGAATGGCGACGTATCGTTAAGCAAGTCGCTCAAAAGACTATATAATGGCCACGACCACTCTATAAAGAGTGTAACGAAGAAGAATAACTGAAAAGCCTGGACAAGCGGTTTCTAGGGGACACGACTTGAACGACCTTAACCTACAACACAGCAAAGAGTACACTGGTGGCTCTGTGAGCTGTACAACTCGCGAGATGGTAGTGGTATGAAAATGAAAATGAAAAATGTTTATTTGCGTTCACAATAATCATCTTAAAATTAGTGATTGGCACCTCCTTTTAAGCTTTAATATAGCCTGTGCCAGGAGATGCCGCTCTTCCTTAGCTAACGTATTCTTAACAAAATTGTGCTAATAATGATAGTTTTTTTTTTTTTTTAAATTAAAGGTACAATAATAACATGATTAACACATGATCATAACATGATTTAGAAAGCGAATTACAATACATGCAAATAATATATATGGTATTGGCATAAAAGTCTTGAATTCCTTTGGGTCTACGGCGCTTGGGATCTTTGTACAGTCAACAACATAGCTAAAAGCATGAATACAGCCAAACTGTCAAAAATATGTATACAGAACTTTATTGCCAGAGAATTAAGGTCGTGTATACATATTTTTGGCACTTTGGCTGTATTCACAGCTGTGTTGTTGACTGTACCAATCCCGCCATTTTGAAAATTTCCAGAAACTTAATCGACAATTTTTTCATGTTATGAACGAAGTATCTTTCAAAATTTCATAAGAATTGTTTGATAAATTTGACCTGTAGAGGAAAACAAATGGACAAACATACGAAAGCATTTTTGCCTAAGCTGAAACGGAGACGCTTCGCTCGCGCGGTCAAAAATACAGAAGGCCTAGTATAAAAATTGTACGACATTAACTCCTCGACCGCGTTAGCGTATCGGGAGTTCAAATTATGTTTGCCGTTTATTTAAATCATCCGGCAACTTTCACATTTTGACCCCTCGATACGCTAACGCGGTCGAGGAGTTAATGTCGTACAATTTTTATACTAGGCCTTCAGGACAATACATTAAACCTACTTTGAATGAAAGTGAGCTCGCGATTCTGAGTAGAAAACATATAAACATTTCCAATTTAGCAAAAAAGGTTTTTTTCCAAGAAAAAATAAAAACACCCATATCATGGATCCAGAATTCCAGAACAATCCAGGGTTTCCGCTTACCGCCTAACCAGCCAGTTCCGTTCCGACACAACTACACTTGGCACTAAATCGGCTGGTATTAGCGCCGTAACACGTTGTCTCTAATGTGCGAATGGTATTATGCAATCAACGAAAACCAGGATTGCGCGTACACAAAAACTTAAGGTCAGTTTGGCACATCTTCTTTTTAGACCCTTATCGCCTAATATCTTATTCTCCTAATCTACTTGGCAAATCCGTCGTATTTAGTGCCCTAGTTTAAAATTGTCATAAAATTAAAACAATACTTCAGATTTTTAATATTTTTGTATTTTTATTTGAGGTATTGTATATTTAAAAAAATATTTAAGCTCAAATCGCTCTCCTTTTGCTTGTATAACTTTACGCATTTACCCATATAACGAACAACGAAAACGCGGCACGCACTACCTCATCTGGAATATTGTCCCATATTTTCATCAACCGATGCTTGAATTAATTTAAATTAATGCCCTGCGTGCTCCTTCCGCTCCCTATGGGAAAATGCGTATATAACTGTCTGTCTTACTCAGCATATATCTCCGTATTATTTATTTATTTAAACTTTATTGCACAGAAAACAAAGTACAAAAGGCGGACTTAATGCCAGAAGGCATTCTCTACCATCAGGCCAAACAGACACAATTATTTATGTGGGGTATGCTTATTGAAAAATCGAATAGATTCAAGTCTGGTGACGACGAAGGTCATTCTAAAAAAGGTATAAAGTCTGTCAAATTCGTTCGATATCAGTTTTGAGTGCGTTTAGCTTTGTGAGATGGGGCACGCCTTGCTGGAAACAAAAATAATCACTCCCATACAACTTTCGGGCATATTCTAGCAAATGACTCTGCAATACGTTGTGAATATTGACTAATTTTGACTCCTCGATCAATAAATAGCAGTGGTCAGCTGTTGCCTCTAGGCGATATGGCATCCCACACCATGACAGCCTGCGCACTTTGAAATATTTGTACGGCTAATTTGTTCACTGGTATGATCCTCAACGAATCGCCATACACGCGATCATTTTGTTGGCTGTGGCAATCTTGTAATTGGATCATTTTTTCATCAGAAAAATATATGTCATCGCCTTCGTGCCCGTGCCAAGCTAGCAACTCCTTGCATTTTTTCACTCTAGTTTTTTCTGGACATCTGTTAGCCCATTTTGTTTTTTTTTAATTTTGATCATGTCGTAATATACTACTCTGTATGTAGGTAGCTGATAGTTTACACAAGCACAAGTAACATTTTTGATTGACGGGATAATTCGCATTCTCTCAATCATCATCTTAACCCTGTGAAAACGAGTGCTGTAAAGCACTCAAAATGTAGGGTCATGGTGTTAAATTCGCGTTTAATCCGGTCGTAAGTATTTAATTTCAGTTTAAAATAACACTTCGATGTTTTACAGTTAATTTGCTTGGAAGAGATAACGTTTGACTCTAACTCCAAGTACCAACAAACAGCCGAGATAAGTAAATCAGTCTCGTAACTTGTACTGAAGTCCTCTGTATTTATGCACTGCTTAATCCTAAAAGGAGAGTTGCATAAGAGCTTGTACAGCATTTATAACTCAAGCTACAGCTAATGTTTGTTTGGGAACTGTTGGAATTCGCCGCATTATAAGACGAATGATACGAATGATACTGCAATTACGAGTACCTATTCAGTATTTAGCAGCGGGTTAATTAACAGTGAGCCATAAAAAGTGGCCATCAGATTATCGGATCGGAACATCCAAACTGCTCACGAATATCTGAACACGACTCTATAGTTACATCGTTAGTGATTATTCAGATATTTTTGAACACCTTGACCGCTCCGACACATATGGCGACAGTAGTTGTTTTGTTTTCCTTTTTATCGCCATTTATTGACATGACGCTATGTATCAAAACTATATACGCGAGCATTTTCCTTTACACTGGAAACACAATGCTATTGTCAGGATCTTGTTACATTCTGAATGAAATAGCTTTTGTGATACGCAAGGCTAAGTCCCTGTGGAATGTCGAATGGGGATAGTAGTGAAACGAAAGTAGGCTAAGCCATTGCAAAGTTAATTAATGACCTAAGTTTACCATAGATTTTTTACGCAAATATTGAAAGGTAACAGTTACATATTAATCGTTTACCACTTGAACTTGTCTACAACAGATAAATCAACCGAATAAATATTGCGGCGATTGCATAACACCGTCCCCGCTACCAGGTCAACGCGAACTGCATTCGCGACCGGACTAAATACCTGCAAGCTTGTGGTTTTGCTCGTGTCTATAGAAAATACTTTATGTATGTATACCCCGATAGTTCATAGTAAAGTAGTATAGATATTTTATATAAAATAGGTTATTTTTGATTCACAAGACAACTTACAATGAGATTTCGTCAAGTACGTCCAAGAGCAGTGAAAACAAATGAGTACCTATAATATCAAGCAAATCGTTTAAATAATCCGACTAATGTTTTATTTTGTAACATACTTCCCCTTTATTTATCAACCGACTTCAATATTTCTAAAGGAAGAGGTTCTCAATTCGTCTGATTTTTTTTTTTTTTTAAGAACCTTTATACATTCGTACATAGCGGCTACGGCTTGTAATGCGGGTAAATATGTATGCAGTATATATTTTGAGTATCCTAAAATTAACACTACTAATACCAAATTGCAACTACTTGCATTTGCTTTGCATTGTTACTTACGTATTTTTATCACAATACCCCCCGCCCAATATCGATGCCCGAGTCGCAAACGTCACAACACCAGTCTGTCTGTCCGACGACGACTGCCCGATGCAGTCGAAACATGCCACGCCTATTGTTACAATTTAATGTCAGTATGACTCACGAAAGTTAGAATTATATGACTACTAATATATATTCACTTCTTTAATATAGTCTAATAAATAAAGCATTATTCGACGGAGTTCCGCTTCGCGGAGCTCCTATTCCGCGTCGTTGAGGCGCTTCGCGCCTTGCCAACATACTAACCTGACCTAACACATTAGTGATGACCTAACGTTTCAAGGGTGCAAAATATTTTTACAGCTTTCATAGCAGCAGATACTATTGTACTCGATATACTTCGATTCAGGTGTTTATCGTCTCTTTCGTAAAATCAGTTTCTGACCCTACGTTTCCTTAAAGAGCCGACACGAAATCGGAACAGCACTAAAAATATAGTAACAGACAAATAAGGAAGAAAATCGAAGGATACCCTCTAAGCGCTAAATTACAAGCTATGAAATAAAAAACCGGCCAAGTGCGTGTCGAGTCGACCCAGCATAATTGAGGGTTCCGCATCGTCATTCAATGACAAAATTGTACAAGCAAAAAGATGTAAGTGCCTACAAAACATCAAGGCACTTACATCCTTTTGAAAAAAATGATTTTTGTCAAAAACTCAAAAACGGTGTAAACGGTTTCGTGGTAAGTTCGTCTGATATCCTATTTTACTGATTTTTTTTTTTAATTTTTTGAGCCTCGCGTGCAAAAGTTACCCTTACCCAACCCTTTTTCAGACTTTCAGAGCGATTATTTCTGCATATAATCGAATAATCAAATTTCTGTTCAAAACACATTTACTTTATTTATAAAAACCTATCACAGGTGATGTGCCACAAGTACATATTTGCAAAAAAAATTGTTTATATTTAGTTACACATGTATGTTTTTTTCGTAATTTTAAAAATCGCAAAAATACTCCTCTGGTTGTAATACCATTTGCTTTATAGTTAAGAGTGAAACCGCTGTGACTAGGGAATGCAAAACCGATTATGATTTGTATGTAATAACCGGTTATAACCGGTTACGCCCATACAAAAATAACCGGTTTTGCATTCGCTAGCTGTGACATCCGGACGGACACACAGACGGAAGGACTGGACGAAACTATAAGGCTTCCGTTTTTGCTATTGTGGCTACGGAACCCTAAAAAGCTAGTGGTCATTGTTGCATAACTGGACAAGACTCGTCTCTGGCCTACAAGAAGGCCAGAGACGAGTCTGTATTTATCCAACAAATAGGTATAAATGCACACACATGTATTATTCAAGATTGCTGTGCACTGCACATTGTAAAAATGATGTTTATTACTTATATAAAATCAAAGACAGTTTATTTAGTACCCACTGCAGTAAGAAATTGAAAAATTTAGATTTTATTTTCGCATAACGCATTTACAAGGAATTTCACGTCAAACATTGGTCTTATGGGAACTAATACAACATACTGTTTAATGTAAGCTGTTTTATGGGTTTTCTTAGGGCGTTCGTGGCCCAGCGGTAAGGCGTGCGACTTTCAATCCCAATCCAAAGGTCGCTGGTTCAAACCCCACAGGCTCGTACCTTTTTCGGGACCATTGTACGAAATATCAATAATATCTAATGATATTTAGCACTCGCTTATCGGTGAAGGAAATGTCAGACGGTAGTCGCTTTCGTTAAACTAGGGCCTTTGCCAAATTCTGGGATTGGAGTTGCCCATACGTGGTATATACAGGGTGACTTCAAAATGGTAATACAAAATCAATGTTTTACACACATTTCCCCTAAACTAAGCCTCTCAATTAAGTATCATGCATTTAAAATAATCGTAAGAATATTTTTTTTAATTTTTAATTTATCCTATTTTGTTTGACTTAACATGGTTAACCTACCATAATAATTAACAAAGAAGTTTAAAAAATCACTTTCCTCTTTAGTTGTCAATCACCTACCATGGTATTTATGAAGAAAACGTGTTTTGATTATTAAGTGACACTTGTCAAAGAAAATAAGATTTACCGTAATATTTTGATTTCACTATTAAATAAAATGCCTCGACCTTATCCTTATACTAATATTCAAAAGATGGATATGCTTGATTTTTATTTAACATCGCGAAGTACTGTGCGAGCTCAGGTATTATTTAACGAACGTTACCCTGATTGTCCAACACCTACACGTGTGTTAATAAACAGTACCATCCAGAATTTACGAGACTATGGTCAGTTTGCAGTTCCGGTGCATGCTCAAGCTCGAGGCCGACGGCCGCGGTATTCACAAGCTTTTCGGAGACGAGTGCTCGAGTATTTTAACCGCAACCCAGAGGCTAGCACAAGGGACGCTGCTGCGAGATTCGGCACGAGCCAATTGTTTATTTGGCGGCTAATGAAAGCTGAAGCAAAACATCCGTTTAAATTTCAAAGGGTTCAGGATATCGTATTAGCAGATTACCCTAGAAGAGTTATTTTTGGTCGTTGGCTGCAGCAAAACTTACACCTAAATATCTTATGGACCGACGAGGCAACTTTTACAAGAGTCGGCATGTTTAACGTCCACAATGAACACTGGTGGGCTGATCGTGATGCAAATCCTCATGTAACTCGCCGAGACTCTTACCAGACTCGTTTCTCTGTAAACGTTTGGGCAGGCATTCTGAACAATTGTGTAATTGGCCCATATTTTATTGACGGGAACTTAAATGGACCGAAATATGAAGATTTCCTGAGAAACGTGTTACCGATTTTGCTACAAGATGTGCCGGAGCAAAATTTGGATAATCTTTATTTCCAGCAAGATGGTGCACCAGCACATTTTGAGTTTTTGCCTTTTGCCTAAGTGTGCGAAATTATTTGGACAGACAATTCCCTGAGAGATGGATTGGACGCAATGGTCCAGTCGCATGGCCGCCTCGAAGTCCCGATCTGACGCCACTCGACTTCTTTTTGTGGGGCGAAATCAAAAGGAGAGTGTACACACGGGAATCTAATACCGTCCATGAACTTCGCCAAAAGATAATTCAGGCGTTTGATTCAGTAAAAGCCAATGAATTTATTCTAGGCAGACACCATAGACGGCGGGCGGACTTATGTGTCCGGGAAGGCGGTGGTCATTTTGAACACATCTTAAAATACGTTTAGGAAAAGTAGGTTCACACTTATCTACTTAAACGTAGATATTTTAAGCTTGTAATTTACGGTAGTTTAGGTACATTAATAAATGATTTTATTTAAACTAGCTCCGTTTATTATTTTCACAAATTTATCAGGGTACTTAAAACTAAACAACAAACAAGTTAATATTGTCTTCTGTTAACGCGATTGTTATTCATTGAAATTTAACACTTTAGAACGGAATAATCGCGTTTATTAACACCATGATCCTACGTTTCGAGCCCTTTACAGCACTCGTTTTCACAGGGTTAAGATGATGACTGAGCAGCTTAACACGACATGTGCCTTAACCTTGTGAAAACGAGTGCTGTAAAGGGCTCTAAACGTAGGATCATGGTGTTAATAAACACGATTAATCCGTTCTAAAGTGTTTAATTTCAATGAACAAACAAGTTAGTTATACGACTGTCACTCATAGTGATATCGATAATAACTTGCTTTGATGATAACATCGAGTGACAGGTATGACAGTCAGGTATTGAATGTAGTGTAACAACACTTCGGGACTTTAAATATTTGTTTTGTTAGAAAATTAGCGATAATTAAATACAGCTAATTTTAACAACGGGGTGCATGTATTATATAGTTTGGCATTAACTGAGCCACAACCAAGTGTTTTGTATTACGATTTTGAAGTCACCCTGTATATACCGGTATATACAAGATTATGAGTTATCTAGAAAACGCACTAAAATATCAAATGCTAAAAGTCCCTCAGTAAATTGCGACTCCAATCTGGTGAACATGGTAGAAATCCGTAACATAATCTTATCTTATCTCATAAAATGTATTTTTTATATATCAGCAAAAGGCTATACGTAAATAGGTTTTTGTGTCTAAACCAATTCTGAAAGATTTACCCTGACCGATTATTTTTATTATTTAAATTATAAATTGAAATACATGTCATATACTAAAGATAAAGACCAACTTATGCGGCTAACGCCATAACCACTAGTCCAACTGGTCTCAAAGAACGCTGGCGAATTTCTCGAGTATATGCAATCTTAGTAACAGGCACGACGCCCGTCGCCGTTTTCTAAGTGCAAGCATCATCGCTTTGTACTTACATCGAAACCAAACTTAAGGGTTCCGGTATGGCGAGAGAGATGGCGTTTGTTATTTAAATTATTTAGCATAATTACTTGTGACAGATGTGACGTCGAGTCAGCGAGGACGTCAACTTTTGCGCGTATATTCTAGGTAAATAC
The DNA here is from genome assembly GCA_949128165.1 of Lathronympha strigana. Lineage (NCBI taxonomy): Eukaryota > Metazoa > Arthropoda > Insecta > Lepidoptera > Tortricidae > Lathronympha > Lathronympha strigana. The sequence goes on along the minus strand of OX421926.1, from coordinate 4,355,373 downwards.
AAATTTTAGTGTGCGCTTTAATAACACATGCGCGGTATTGCATAACACCGTCAACCGGGTTTATAGGTCAGCCTACATCTGCACGAACGTAACCAATACGATCACGATATACTTACTAGCTGTATTTATCCATTTGACATTATTAACAGCAACACTGACCTTCAGTACCTAGACCTTAAACCGTTGTTCTTCGATGACTTATTAGGGGACCGCCGAGATCTAGTTTCTCAAGGCAAAAGTGTGCAGGAGAACCATCAGCTATCTTTAACCCTGTAGTCAGCTATCAACATCATGTAACACTATCATTTAGTTATTTGGATAATTTGAGTATTATGGTTAGTAATACTTAATACATTGATTTTCGTATTTTTGATCATGTGTAAAAGAATAATGGTAGAAATTATAAAAAATAAACATCGGTGTTTGAAGTAAGTACACCATTTGATATTTTTTTCATGTCGGTAAGGTATTTTTCTTTTCAGTAATGTGACGTTTTTTACATTTTGAATTTGACTCTTGGACATTTTGGGAAATGGTGGAGTTGAAAATTAATCAAAACATGATAAAAATAAAATGTATTATAGGCATATCAAGATTACGGTAATTTGTGAAATAGACGTACGTCATTTTAAGATTTGGACATTTTGAGACAAATCTGTTTTGGCATTGCGACATTCTAAGAATATGGTATTATGATATTTGACTTTAGCAAACTAGAATAAAATTTTCATAGAAGTTTGACGTTTAAAATAACGCTTTAAAATTTGATAGTTAATTTGCTTGGACGAGATAACGTCGTTTGACTCTATGCCTTAAATGACTACCACCATCACACAACACAGCCGACAGAGAACTGAAGAAATATTGAAATAAGCGACCGTTAAACCAAAAAGTCCCGAGTTACCGGTTTTCAACTTTTACCGATTAATACCGATATTTCCCAACCGTATCGCAAGCAACATTCACGGCGCTCGCGGTCACACTGAAGTCTGGACCAGCGGCTACCATTGCCAATTATATAAACTAACCAGCACAATTTTAATCATACAATTATGGCTAATCCGCTAAGATAATAAGGCAAGAAAATGGTTTAATAAAGTATAACATAAGGGTTTAAAATAGAATGCGGTTCGATTTAAAAGTAAACTTTGTTTAATGTCGGTGTAACAAGTGTCTAACTGTCAGTTGCAAACGAAATTGGTAGTCTGAAGGATATTGTACTATTAATTGAATTTATTGAGACTTTATTACTCGTACTTAACTCGTACCCAAACTAGAGAATGTACCGGTTAACCGATTTTGTATGATAAAATCGCGATTTCGGTTAAAACCCGAATGCTTCCCATACAAATAGATCTATAGGCAAATATGGAATGATCTACCTCCTGAGATGTTGTTCCCTTTGCGATATGATATGATATTCTTAATCAAACGAGTGTTCTGGACTTTAACGCTCAAACGTCAACAATGCATAAGTGCATGGGCTCTCCTTACCTAAACAGCTAAAATATATATTGGTCCTTCGAACCGGACCACAAGAGTCAATGTATAGTTGGAGCGGTAGCACCATGAGAATAGTCAATGCAGCAATTAGGCCCTTACTTAGTTTCCTGTATTTGTGTTTTACTGATACCAGGCGCCTGGCAACTTTTCATCGGTTGCAGTCAGCCACTTTAAGAGGGCATACCGATATTACCGATATATGGGCATACTGACGCCGTTCCCAAGAAAATTTTCAGATTCGTATAGGTATAGTTTTCTCACTCGAGAATATTCCCCATACAAAATGGAGAAGGTTTTCGAGAAAGTACAACAACAGGCCTCTCGTAAAATCGTTCGTATATTTGCTACTTTATCTGTGTACAATGTTATTATTTCCCATTTATCTAATGTTGTGTTGTTGTTTTTATGATATATTGAACTTGTATTTTCACTCGAATATGCAATGGCGATAAGAGAAGGAAATATACATTTTCGTTCATTCTATTCGATCGCGTTAGTAGACCTGACCTCACCAATTACATTACAAGGTAAGGTAAGTTCAAAACAAGGAGATGGCATCATACTATTTCGCCTGTGCCAAAAGTATATTCAGAAAAATCATATCATAATCCAGGCTAACAAGTCTGTTACTACGTAACCGTACAAGCCATAACCAACAAGAATCTGCAGAATATTTTGTATAGGAAGCGTACCGACTCCCGTTATGACAGTTCCATGTCTGGGCCTGCATGAATGAGACGCTTTGCCACTTTTCATGAAGGGCACATTCCCTTTTTCCCTAAATCTCAGTCTGACCTCCACCTACGAACGTCATGAACGGGGTTTGAACCTATGTCTCCATGACCTTCAAATACAAATAGAAAATCGCGTGCCTTACCGCTAGGTCACCCACCTCTATAAAAACAGAAACCTAATCAAAGTAGATGTATTTATGCCACGAAGATATAAAACAAGCCCATGCATGGGCTACCTTATGGTAGGCTGATACCACAGACTATATAAAATTGCAAGTTAAGTGGTGTCACAAATGATTCCTACGCCATCCAGGCAAGTCGTCATTGGAATTCGCTTCCTCTTTATATAAGACAAGCCTCAAGTAAGAGTGCGTTTAAGCGGATGCTGCGTAAGCACCTGCTGAAAGAAGAGTTTCCATAGTGTCCATCATTATTGTATAGTGTGCATGTTGGAAATATGTAGTAGTGTAATGTATATAATGTTCTTCAGTTTGCTTTGCAATTATTTCGATATTATTACCTTGATTCTCCCTTTGCACCATTTTATTCAAGTCTCTGTTCGGCCCTATGGTTGACTGGTGAATGCCATTGGGCATTAAGTCCGCCATTTGTACATTTGTTTTTGTATTTTGTGCAATAAAGTTTAAATAAATGTAGGATCGTAAATGCAAGTTGTAATTGTAACGTCATTTGCCAAAACCGGAACGCAACCGGAGTGAGTGAGGGGGACGGAAGGTGAGAGGGGAGAACAATGGCGGATGGTTTGGTGAGCGGAGTGTATTTCGTAAATGTGCTGTAAGAAATGGAGAAATAAATAGTGTATTGGACAAGATAGTTTGATTTCGACTTTTAATCCTACAAATCTCGTCCGGGATCGCCTGAAATGAGTGTTAGTGCGGTGCTGAAACGGTGAACATACGAAGAAGAAGCTTTCATACGACGACATAACCTCTACGACGCGTGGTGCGGCGCTTACGACGGCGGCGCCGGTTAATGTTTTACATTGAACGAAGACACCACAACAATTTTAACCGTGACGATGCCCGACGGAGAAGACGAAGCCATGAAGCCGCTACAAAGCGCTTTTTTTATGACGGAGGCAATACCGAAGTTTAGCGGCGACGACTTGACTTATAGCTCGATTAAGTGGGCACAAGACATCGAGGACAATGCAGAAATATTCAGTTGGACGCCGCATCAAAAGTTGATCGTCGCGCGCAAGTCTCTGACGGGTACGGCCGAGCTGTGGCTTAAGACTGAAAAAGTGTTTAAATCATATGACGACCTTAAGAACGCGCTAGTTAAAGAGTTTCCCGATGCCATAAACTCTAAGGAAATGCACGAAACCATGAGTGCGCGGAAAAAGAAGCCTAGCGAAACCTGCTATCAATACATGCTCGCGATGAAAGAGCTGGGAAAAAGGGCTAGGTTTCCGGATTACGTCTCAATCCAATATATTATAGACGGGATTCCCGATAGCCCTACCAACAAAATGTGTTTGTATGGAGTAACTACGTATGCGGCTCTCAAAGACAAGTTGACTACATACGAGGCGATAAAATCAAAAATGAAACCCCGACAAGAAAATTCACGCTCAGAAGGTACGAAGGCCACCAACCAGCAGAGGTGCTTCAAATGTGGGGAGCAAGGTCATTTATCCAACGCGTGTTCTAATGGCATCAAATGCTTCCGGTGCAATGCCTTTGGGCATATCGGGGCTGATTGCAAAAGCAGCGGAGCTAGAGGAAAAGATGGCGGCTTATCTACAGGGGCTACAGCATCAACACCGCGCAATGTTGGCAGTGCAGGCGGAAATCCGGCGACCGTTCGCCGATCGATGTTTATGGAGAGCCAACCCACAGATGGCGCGGTGAGCGGCCACGAATGTCAATGCTGTGCGGAACGAAACGCCCAAGAGAATGAAATGTCACAGGTCAGTTCATCATTCGCTCTTTTTGACACTGACATCTATCAAAGGGGTGAAAGTTGTTATCAAAGGGAAAGACCCAATGTTTTTAGTGTACATGACGACGGATCGTTGAATAAATCTACGAAGATCATTAAAATTTCTAACATCGAAGTGAAGTGTTTGCTAGATACGGGCAGTGACCTTAATCTGGTTTCGTTTGATTTGTTTACAGACTTGAACATGGACATTCAGTGCTACGAACGTGACGAGACGACTTTGACAGGATTAGGATCAAGTAAGGTGCATGCAATCGGTAAGTTTTGTTACAATTTGGTAATGGATGGTCATAGTTACGACTTTTGTTTTTATGTAGTGCCTGTGGGTGTTACTCCTTATCCGGTTATCTTGGGTCAGCCCTTTATTGCCAACACAGTGATTTTGATTGATAGGGGTAGGGTTGAGGTGAGGCCACGATCATGTGATAACGCAGATTGGTGGTGTTTGCTTTCGATGGATGCTCTTGAGATAGAAAGTCCCTTAGTGCGCGAGTTGAAGGCATCATATAAACCAAATAAAATCAAAGAGGCACCTATTAAATTAAAAATAGTGTTAAAAGATGATATTCCGGTAGTGCAGCGACCAAGGCGATTAGCATTGAAAGAAGAAGAGACAGTGAGGCATCAAATTGAAGAATGGTTGGATAAAGGCATTATACGACCCAGTTATTCGGAGTACGCTAGTCCCTTGGTGCTGGTGAAAAAGAAGGACGGGACTACCAGAGTTTGTGTGGATTACCGGAAAATAAACCAAAAAATGATCAAAGATGAATATCCACTTCCAGTAATTGATGACCACATCGACAAATTAACTAAAGCAAGGGTTTTTAGTACGCTAGACCTCAAAAATGGATTTTTCCACTTACCAATTGAGGAGGACTCAATCAAATATACCTCATTCGTGACAAGCAACCCGGAGGGCCAATTTGAGTTCCTGCGTGCCCCTTTCGGCCTTTCCGTATGCCCAAAGTACTTCATGAGATATATCAACATTATCTTCCGGGAGTTCATCACAGAGGGCATAGTTTTAATATTCATTGATGACTTGATTGTTTTAGCAGAAGACGAAACCCAAGCATTGGCGCATCTGAAGAGAGTGTTGAAAGTGGCAGAAGATTATGGCCTGGAAATAAATTGGAAAAAAACTCAGCTGTTACAACGGACCGTGGAATATTTAGGTCACATTATAAGTCATGGAACAGTGAAACCATCCAAAGAGAAGACACAGGCAGTACAGGACTTTCCAGAGCCTACAACATTAAAGGAAGTACACAGCTTTATAGGGCTTACATCTTACTTCAGGAAATTCATACCTAGCTATGCACTGGTAGCAAGACCTTTGAGTGAGATCTTAAGGAAGGGTGAATTCACATTTGGAGAAGAACAAAAACAAGCATTTGAGAAGTTGAAAAGGATACTGTGCAGTGATCCAGTGTTAAAAATATTTGATATTGAGCTCGAGACGGAGCTTCATACTGATGCCTCCAAGTTTGGCTATGCGGCGATTTTACTACAGAAAGACCCAATAGATGGTGGTTTGCACCCTGTCCACTACATGAGTCGGAAAACCTCGGAAGCACAACAAAAATGCAGCAGTTATGAATTAGAAGCCCTTGCCGTAGTAGAGGGGGTAAGAAAATTCAGGAAATACCTAATAGGAATACCATTTAAGATAGTGACAGACTGTGAAGCGTTCCAAAAAACCCTGACTAAAAAAGAAGTATGTGCAAAGGTTGCAAGGTGGGTTATGTTTTTGCAGGACTTTGACTTCACTATAGTACATCGGTCTGGAGACAAAATGCCACATGTTGACTCCTTAAGTAGGAACATCTGTTATGTTAGCACCGAATTACATGCACGCGTTCAAAGAGCACAAGAAGAAGATGAAACTTTGAAAGTTATTAGAGCCCTACTGAAAGAAAAGCCATATGAGGATTATTTTATCGAAAATGGAATAGTTTACAAGGGGGTCGAAAGAAAACTTGTGATACCTGAAATCATGGATGAGGAAATAATTAGAAGAACACATGGAATGGGACATTTTGGGAAAAAAAAGATTGTGACTATTTTGGAGAAGGATTACTTTATAAGCAAACTGGATAGCAAGATAGATAAGGTTATTTCTATGTGCATACCATGCATATTGGCCAGCCGCAAGGCAGGAAAGAAAGAGGGTCTGTTAAACCCAATAGATAAAGGAGAGACGCCTCTAGCCACCTTGCACTGTGACCATTTAGGACCGTTGGATGCTACAAAAAAAATGTACAACTACATTCTGACTGTCATTGATGCCTTTACCAAATTCGTGTGGATATACCCCGTGAAGACCGTAACATCCAAAGAAACGGTGGAAAAGTTGAAATTACATCAGAAGGATTTTGGGAACCCTTACCGTATAGTAACAGACAGAGGGACCGCATTTACAGGAAAGGAGTTCACTGATTACTGTGATGAAGAGGGAATTGAGCATGTGAGAGTGACAACTGGTATACCAAGAGGAAACGGCCAAGTTGAGCGAATACACCGTATAATCATATCCGTTCTGACAAAGATGTGTATAGAAGAGCCTGGACATTGGTACAAATATGTTAGCAAGTTACAGCGGGCAATTAATAGTACGCATCAGCGATCCATCAATACCTCACCATTTGAACTACTGGTTGGAGCCACATTGAAACACAAGGAAGAACTAAAATTGGTTGACCTATTGGAGGAAGAAAGCAGGGAGGAGTTTACCAGGAATAGGGAAGAGCTGAGGCAACAGGCTAAGGCACAGCTATTAAAAATACAGGAGGAGAACCGGAAGACTTTCAATAAAAATCGAAAAGTAGGACAACTCTACAAAGAGGGCGATTTGGTGGCCATTCAGCGCACCCAGTTTGGTAACGCGCTAAAATTGAAACAAAAATTCTACGGGCCATATAGGGTTACTAGGACACTTGGCAGAGACAGATATGAAGTGGCCAAAGTAGACAATAGCACGGAGGGGCCAAAGAAGACAACATCAGCTGTGGATCACATGAAACGATGGGCGTAGTAGTCATAATGTAATAGTCATACTTGTGTTGGCGGTAATGAGGGTGACCCCTAAGACTTGACCAAATTTACCAATTGAATGCATCTTACCGTCTGGAGCACTTTGCAATACAACTACTTACTCTCTTTACCAGGCGGTTTCGTCAAGTTTGCAAGAAAAAAAATGTTTAAAGTAAAAAAAGAAAAAAAATTTGTATTAGCTCATAGTGAAATCTCATTTTTTTTTATACTAAATGTACCATAAGTTAAGAAACCTCTATGGCAGGTTTACTTCAGATTTTTTGTTGTTTCATAGAGTCATGATAACTTAAGTTGAGTATTAAGAACTAATAAGAAAAAGTGTATCCCTATTACTTAGACATTAGTACTTTCACAATTAGAGACTCTCTCTGATATTCATTAGAATTTAATAACAATAAGTTTAATTAGTTTTGTTATTATTGGTTAAGAGTTTAGTCTATCTAGAAGAAGGTTTAGCTAGCTTTTCGGTTATTAATTACTATTTGTAATGGGAGCTTTTGGCTCAGGCTGTGGACAGCCTGAGGGTGCAGGACAGCCGAGTTGTAGGATCGTAAATGCAAGTTGTAATTGTAACGTCATTTGCCAAAACCGGAACGCAACCGGAGTGAGTGAGGGGGACGGAAGGTGAGAGGGGAGAACAATGGCGGATGGTTTGGTGAGCGGAGTGTATTTCGTAAATGTGCTGTAAGAAATGGAGAAATAAATAGTGTATTGGACAAGATAGTTTGATTTCGACTTTTAATCCTACATAAATAAATAAATGAGTCGCTAATCGCTATCGCTTTATATTCAAGTACAGTCGCCATGTGCATATTTAGATATTTGTGAGCACTTCGGCAGTTCCGATATATCTGATGGTGACTGTACCATCGCTAACACTGTTAACTGGCGATTTGTAACTCGTAGATCGCATATCGTCGTAATAAACGACGGTATGAGATCTACCAATGGTCATTTTTTACTTCTCGTGCTCGAAAAGTTCGACTTTAAGTCGAGGCTAGGCGAAATCAAATCGCTTTTTATGAACTAGAGCATATAGTTAAAAGTAAAATCGCAGACGCGCCGGCCGCCTGCGTGTAGCCAGTGAGAACGACCGCGAAGCATGAGCACGGCATGCATGGATATTTCATTTTCAACAATAAAAATAAAATCTAATATTTTCACCACGATCGAAGTGAAAAGTAGAGTGTATATCTCGGGCATGCATACCCATTTCATTCTCGACTACTAGCTATATTGGTCCGAGTTGCATTCTGACCAATAAATAGCGTCGTCGGCTAAAATGGGTTGCTGTTGTTACAATTCATGGTGTTACCGTGTTAACAGGTTAAAAGACATGTGGAAATCTTTAGTTAGATATTCCTGGCCTTTTACCGCAACTCGACATCCATTATGCCTTTTTTCGCCCCCTATAGCTCCTCCACGAAACCAAGCATCGTTTTCAGGTTGCAAACTGCCTCTTTTAGTGTGCTTGGAGTCCCTATATTGCTCCTGTATACTTCTACCTAAAACAGGTAGACGAGTCGAGGTAGAGGAGTCTGAGTTCTTCACTCATTCTAGGAGAATATGTTTTGTTCATCATCATCATCATCATCATATCAGCCACAAGACGTCCACTGCTGAACATAGGCCTCCCCTTTGGATTTCCATATGTACCGGTTGGAAGCGACGTGCATCCAGCGTCTCTCGGCGACCTTCATAAGGTCATCTGTCCATCTTGTGGGTGGACGTCCTACGCTGCGTTTGCCAAGCCGTTGTCTCCACCCAAGCACTTTTCGACCCCATCGGCCATCTGCTCTACGTGCAATGTGGCCTGCCCATTGGCACTTCAGCTTGCTTATCCGGATTGCTATGTCGGTCGGTGACTTTAGTTCGTCTACGGATCTCCTCATTTCTGATTCGATCACGTAGAGAAACTCCGAGCATAGCCCTCTCCACAGCTCGTTGAGTGACTTTGAGTTATGAGATGAGGCCGATAGTGAAGGACCACGTTTCGGCGCCGTAGTCATCACTGGTAACACACATTGATTAAAAACTTTCGTCTTGAGGCACTAAGGTAAGTATGTCGGACAAAAAGACATTGCGTAGTTTCCCGAACGCTGCCCAACCGAGTTGGATTCGGCTGGATATGTTTTGTTGCTTCTTCTACGATACGCCTAAAAAAACGTTTCACTAAATATTATTCAGCGTTTTAATCACATTTATTAAAAGTTCGGGTTCGGTTTCTGCCGCAATAAGAATCATACCGAAACTACGGTTTCGGTTTCAGCAAAAAAACATGTTTCGGTCGGACACTAGTTATCTAACTTATCTGTTATGCCCATATTGCGTAAAAATTCGTTTAGTGTGTCCTGTAGGTACAGGTTTCTTTATTTAAGTATTTTTAAGGCGTTAAATTCGTTCGAATATTTATGAGAAGTTTGACCGCTTCGATCATTTCATGGCTGTACAGCCACCTACAAAGATATGAATACAGCCAAATTGCCAAAAATATGTATACAGGACTTTATTGCTTGAACATTTAAGGTCGTTTATACATATTTTAGGCACTTTGGCAGTATTCATATCGTTATAGAAAACTGTACAAGATCGATGAACTGAATTTAACAAGACTAACCTCGTTCAATACTAACGTAATATAATACTGACGTAATAATCAAGCATATCGGTATTTGTTTAACAATACTAGCAAAACTTGAACAAATTAGTTACGCAATTTCCTTTTCATACACATTCGTCAGGTACCAAATTACTATGAGCGACGCTCTTGTATTTATAAGCAACTGCGTAAACAATTTTTTTTTATGAAATAGAAGGCAAACGAGCAGATTTATCGCATGATAGTAAGCGACTATCGCCGCCCATGGATGGACACATGCAACACCTGGTCCCTATTTCACGAAGTGTGACAATTGTCAGCATCAGTGTTACTGTGTTACTGGTAATGTAGGCGTCCATGGGCAACGGGCGCCGCTTACTATTGTGTATGCTGTAGGTATGCTTGCTTGCCGCCAACATACCTATATGTCATTTATGAATAAAAAACATCGTTATTATCACTAAAATAATATTATTCCTCGAAACAATATTATTTTCATAACTCATTATTATTGTCATAAAGTCTTTACCAAAACCAAAAATATAACTATTGACCATGCAATATTACGATTACGATTTCATTGGCAAACGAGCAGTCCCATTGGGAGCGGTTTCAGTAACCTACGGACGCCTGAAACGCCAGTCCAGTATTCAGTTAAAGCAGATATCGCTATGGATTAGGTACAGTCAACCAATTGGAACTTCACTCTAGAACCATGTAAAAATTACATGCTGTAAGAGATTTCTTACAATCTGATTTATAGCGTCACTATGACATAGTTCTACAGTGGCCTAGGGTTCAAATTGATCGACTGTACATCCCTAGTAGGCGTAAGATGTTGAAAGTGATAAAAAGTCATGAAGTAAATTTGTGCTTGTTTAAAAGAACCATTTTGCTGGTTGTAAATAAGGTTCAGGTTTAAATTATTCTTAATGGCAAACATTCACATTTGGTCGAATCGAAAGCCGGGACAGAATTTTAAAAGGTTCATGCATAAAGTTAAAAGTTTCATGAAAATTAAATGCCTAAATGTTGTAGATACAAAATTGAAGTTGTAAATAGAAATTTAATGCTACTTTTGCTCTTTAGATTCAAACCAATTAACTAATAATATAAAACTAAACAAGTTCTTTAAAATCTAAAAGCTCCACCCAAATCAAAATCCATCAAGTCATTTACCTACAGTGTAGACAGTTTCTTTTCGACTCATTAACCAATTTTTCCTGGCAAGTATACAAGAAAAAACACGCTTCAATGGCCTCATAAAACCAAATCTAACCAAACCTTGTAATTAGGTAATTTAGTTATAGGTACCTACGTCGCAAACACAAATAAAACAAACCAGCACAGCTCAATAAAAAACCTTAAACCTCCACAAATAGATTTCACAGAAAAAAATCGATAATCACACCGCAATGTCACATCACTCGCGCTCACTTTGAAAAAAGTTTAAATCTTTTATGTTCTAAATTTGAAAAAGTTTTAATTTAAAATTTTTGTTCTAAATTTGAAAATGGAAACGTTCGCCTCGCATAACGAGCGGCCTATGTGTGACCAGCGGTTGATTTGCAACGATGTTAAAATATTTAGCGAGGTTAGAGTGGCGGAGGCTTATTATTTTCTAAACAAAGTTTATTTACATTACATTCGAAGTCAACGTTCATGTAAGCATTAGGTTAATTTTGTAACTTGTTAACAAAATATATCAGAATATATAGTATCGGGTAGAGCGTGAGCCAGTTTTGAATCCCTATATTTATGGTAATGGTTCGCGCTAAAAAAATTAAATCAATACTAGGAAATTTATTTGCGATTAAAAATCCCCACACATATTTGATATAAGATTTGATAAAAAGTATTTGTTCTATTTACCGCAATTAAATTTTTATTTTGCCAGTTGCTATAAAATATTGCATACAACTTAAAAGCGTAATACCGCCGTCGTAAGAAAAAATCTGATATTTTTTTCCAAAATTGAGTTGCAGATATATTCAGAATCAGTGAAAATAGACGCATTTACTGGTTTTTTTTATTTTAGATTCTTAATTATACTGTAAATATGCGTTTTCCGTTACGGCGCATAACTAGGATTTAATTTAAGTCTCACATCTTCTAACTTACCATTACCATTATATTACATCTAGCTGTATTTCTAGCTAACTATATTTATTTCTTACATATGCGGGAAAATGCAACTTTACGCGCTGCTTTCAAACAACAAAAGCGCTTTTCCGGGCGAGTGTGTAGATAAAAAAAAGAATGAACTTACCCAGATCCACGGAGTTTCTATTTGTATATTTACCCATTTTACAACCGATCAAATCGACGTTCAATGAACTACTAAGTACTCAGCCTATCGTAATATCATAGAAAACTGAAGATATCTAATCTATAAAGATCTCTAAGTATAAACTAGAACATGGAACTATTGATTATCTATAAGTTACTTGTTATCTATGTGTTAGTTCAGTAAAGTAATGTTTTTGAATGCCGTTTATTTTTAAAAGAATATTTATAATTCAATTTTTTTTTTACTTCTTTGCAAGCTCATTTGGAGTTAAGAATTTAGCCTACTTACTTAAAATTATCATTTGAATCTAAGTACTTATTAAAAAAGGCATAGGTATAATATCGGGTTAACAAGTCAATTTGAACTATTTGAAGTTTAAAATACAACTGCGGTATTTAGGCGTCAAAATCCACAGTTTTGATTTTTAATAAGATAAGATGTCATTTATTGTTTAAACTGTGTACATTCAGATGTCATAATATAAAATAAAATTTAGATTCAACAGTTTGCCCATTTCGGACGTACAATTATAAACTTAAAACTAAATAAACAATAACAAAAACATTTCATTAAAAAACCTAAGCCATGTGCATAAAATATTCATTTAAACTATAAAAACTCTTAACTAATAACCACCTCTTGAGCGTGTTTTTGAACTTAATCCCGTTTTGCGACTTTATGTGTTCAGGTAAATGATTATAAATATCAATTCCAGAAACGTATGTGCTCTTCCCAAGTATGAAGCTGGAGGCTTTAACCGTACAAATATCGTGTTTATATTGTGTTCTGATATTATCCTTAAGCTCACTCTTTTTGGTAAAAATGTCATTTTGCTCCTTAACTAATAAACAAATTTCTAATATATAAATACATGTCAGTGGTAAAATATCATTGTCCTTAAATACTTCTCTTACAGATTTATTTATTTTATTTATTTAAAACTTTATTGCACAATACAAATGGCACAAATGGCGGACTTAATGCCTTAAGGCATTCTCTACCAGTCAACCAATGGGCTAAACCAGAAAGATTAAGTGGGTGCAGGGATTTTCGTGTTGAACGGACTTGATTTACTTACTACTACAAAAAAAAACTATATTCATAAACTTACACAAATACATATACACATAAACATACATATACCTACATATATATACCTTATGTACCTTGTGTGAACCATTAAGAGGACGATATAGAAGGCTTGTCAAGAAAGTGCTTGCGCAGCATGCGCTTGAAGGTGAACTTGGTCCGAGCTTGCCTGATAGAGAGTGGGAGAACGTTCCAAAGTCTAATTGCCTGGACGGTGAAAGAATCTGTCATAAAACCAGTTCGATGACGAGGGACTGTTAGCTTAAGGCTACGGGAAGAACGGAGATCAGTGCCAGAACGTGGGGTTAAAAATTTGAATTTTGAACGGAGATACTCTGGGGCAGAGGGGTCAAACAAAATTGAATAGAGAGTGCAAAGAATGCGAAGAGATCTACGCTCGCGAATGGGGAGCCAGTTAAGTTTTTTACGAAAAGCGGAAATATGATCATATTTTCGAAGTCCGAACACGAAGCGGATGCAGTTATTAAGTAACCTATCAAGTTTGTTCAAGGAGACTTGTGTGAGATTCGTGCAACAAACATCAGCATAATCAAGGACAGGAAAAACAAGAGCTTGAACGAGGAGAATTTTGGTGATTCCAGAAAGACAGATTCCAGAAACCTAAACTTAAATATAATTCGTAAGCATTTTTTTTGTAATATAAATGTTGATTCAACATTTACTGAGTTTCCCCAAAATATTATTCCATACTTCAGGTGGGGATAAACATTTCCATAGTATGCCTTCTTTGCGACGTCGGTTGAAGTTATATTCGTCAAGATTGATAATGCATAGAATGCGCTGGCTAATTTTTTATTTACTTTCTCAATGTGGCACTTCCAGTTTAGGTTGCTGTCTATTATGACACCTAAGAAGTTTGTACTATTCACTTGTTCTACTTCTTTACTATTAATTACTATATTAATATTTTTTGGCTTCTGGTTATAGTTTACAAATAGCACAATTTTAGTTTTGTCTATGTTCACACTAAAGTTCAATGTTGACAACCAATCAATTACAAGTTTCAAGGTATTATAAAGCTCGTTAGTTATATCCGATTTCTTATCCTCACAGATGAAAATAGTAGCATCGGCGGCAAACATGACACACAAGTGTTTCATTATTAAGGGAAACTCGTTTACATATACCAGAAACAGCAGAGGTCCCAAGACACTGCCTTGAGGTACTCCTTGAAAGGTGATTTCGTATTTAGACTGTACTTTTGTCACTGTCTTTGTATTCCTATCATAAGAGTCTAATACCGTGGCTTGTGTTCTTTTATTTAGATAAGACTCTATGCTCTAGCTGCTTTAACAGAATCTCATGAGAAACGCAGTCAAAAGCCTTTGACAAATCTATAAATAATCCAATCGAAGTTTTTGCTTTGTCCATATCTGTCCAAACTTTATGTAAAATTTTGAAAATAGCTAATGTTGTATTTTGCCCTTTTCGAAATCCAAATTGATTAGCATTCAATATTTCATGTTTGTCAAAAAACGATACCATGCGATTTAATATAACCTTCTCAAATATTTTTGAGAAATTGGGTAACAATGCAATGGGTCTATAATTATTAATGTCTTGTTTGGACCCTTTTTTATGTAAAGGCCTTATTAATGCCTTCTTAAGGTCATCAGGAAAGATTCCATTCTCTAATGTTAAATTTATTATATGAGTTAATGGCCCTGCTATATACTCTATACTCGATTTTATTAATGTCATAGGTATTTGATCATGTCCAGTGCTATTTTAACACGCTTTTATTTATTTTGTAATTCTTTTTGTAATAATTTTGACATACAGGGTGTTTGGTCCATCGTTTGCCAAAAAAAAATGGCGGATTGCTGGGGTCAATTTCTATCACCTTCCGCCCTCTAAAAAATTCTTGGGCTCACGTGTATTATTTTTTTTGTATTTCTTGTAATTTATGAAAAATCTTCAGGGCCGATATAATTAAACTTCATTTAAAAAAAAGTAAGTGGTCTTCCTCGAGTCGATGTCCTCATTACTGAGGGTCGTGATTCCCCCGTTGCTGGGTCATCATGCGTCTGACAGGACTAAGCGATTAAGCATGATAAGATAAGAAAAATCTTGAAAACAACACGTGCGAAGCAGGTAAAGACTGGTATCTCTCTCTTACACAGCACATAAGTGCAGTTGTCTTTCTCTTTTACTCGACTTTTAATCCATGAACCCAGCACTGCCTTGGTTTGTCAGACTATAGATATAAAGATATTTTTTATCTACATTTCCATAAATAAACCCAAAGCTGTATTTTCAATCGTATTGTTTATACGTACCATGTCTTATAAATAGTTAACTCAGACGTATATCGGTGCAGTATTGAACGTTGATGATAAAAATACGCAGTAAAAACGTCATAAATTGGATATGTAGAGGGATTTACGTCAGTTGCGTGGTCGCTTTTATACTCCGTGGACATCAACGTCACGTTTATGGCCGCAAGGGACCCAAATCTATGAGAATGTACATAAACACACGCCCCTTAAGGGAGTAGGCAGAGCACATGAAGCTGTTCATGGTTCAGTGCAACATTTAGCAATTAGCGTTATCAAAGAGCGTTTGCTTTCTACAGTCAAAACTCGGACCCTCAAATTCTTTGGACATGTGAATCGGCGAGACGGAGCGTCCATAGAACGCAAGGTCTGGTTGTGCAAGGAAATGTAGAAGGTTAAGGCTAGAGGAATGTTAGGATAAACAATATTAGGGCATATGACTTTATGACAAATGGTCATTATGACAAACAGTAATAAGAAATGCAAAAATAGGATCCCTAGAATCTGGAATGAACAGTCGCCAGCGGTATTTTCAGACAGATTATACGTTGAAACTTTCAATAAAAGAACGTAATCTCATCTCAAAATATATGTGACCTCCAAGACGTTGCAAGTTTCCACGGGTGGAAAGTAGCTAACCATCAGGCATCTGCTCGTCGGCCTCTTATTTCATAAAAAAAGACAATAAAACGCCAATATTATCCACATTAATTCCCTGAAAACGTCATAAATTCCAGAGCCCTATAATTCCCTAATAAACCAGTAATGACGCCCTTAATGCTGTTTACATGACTAGAGCTGCTTTGACCTGACCGAGAACTAATTTAGAAGTGTTGAAGAATCGAATAACTAAGTACAGTCAACCAATTGGAACCCTAGGCCGCTCTAGAACCATATCAAAATGCCAAAAAGTAAGAGATTTCATACAATCTGATCTATAGCGTCACTATGACATAGTCGTAAAGTGGCCTGTGGTTCCAATTGGTTGACTGTACCTATGTATAACATCATTTTATCAATGCAAAGTAGCGAAAAGGCGGTCGATTTTCAATTCTAAGGTTACGAAAAAAACAAGTGTTTCTAGAGTTTATGTATCAAGTTTCATTTGATAGTTACACATCACAGGAAAACGTGAGGAAACCAGCCTAATCCTAATAAGGCCTAGTTTCCTCTCTGGGTTGGATGGTCAGCTTGAGCTCTGAACAGTAATAT
This sequence comes from Lathronympha strigana, assembly GCA_949128165.1. NCBI lineage: Eukaryota > Metazoa > Arthropoda > Insecta > Lepidoptera > Tortricidae > Lathronympha > Lathronympha strigana. Next base: position 4,338,627 of record OX421926.1, on the reverse strand, counting down.
GGGTTAGGTTAGGCAGGCTAACAGGTGCTTCATGGTTACTTCTCGCTCTGGAATGGGAAATCAATGAGGATTACCGCGAGTCGATTTTCCGCTGGGGGAACATTTCAAACGTCACTTTGACAATTCACTCATACTGTAAGTTTAGTAGCGCCGCCTGGTGGGCGACAATACGGTAGCTCCCATTGGCAAGCATTCTTGAGCTCGTTACTACACCAAATTTTGGAATTACGTTGTCAAGCGGACCCTATCATACCTGAGGTGTAGCAAAACAGGAAAACGAAATCATCATAACATAATACGTCCAACAGCAGTATAATAATAAACAGAACTCCAAATATACTGCAAGCATTTTTAGATGCCAACTCGCAAGAGGTCAAGAATCACTTCAGGTAGCTGCGACAGCCGATTTAGTAAGTACTAACGGAAAATACTTTTGAATGGTTGGAATTAACGGGTCAACCACATTTCCGATAAAGGTAGTTCCTGTGGAATGAAAGTTAACGTTTCGGGAGCATGATTGATGAAATTTCATTTTCCTTACTAAAGAAAACACTAAAATTACCAAAAATGTGCCTTTTAAGAGGTGTACTGTTTACTGTTTCTCATGGATCTCATAGACAACTTACAATTAGGGTTTGCAATTCGAGTACTCGATTATTCGAATATATATGGAAGTTTTCAAAAAGATTCGATTTATTCTAAAAATTCGAATATTGCAATTCGAAGTATTCGTATTATTCGAATACGAGTACTAAAATTGGACGAATAATGCAAACTCTATTTACAATGTAAGTATGTATGTGGCCAGTTCGGACGTAGGTAGTAGGAACGTTTGCCTGGCCGGAACATTTTAAATGTCACTTTGACATTTATTTCACATGGACACAAGATTATGAAAATACCTACAATGGTTCTTGCATGGTTTAGGCTTAAGAGTATTATTGTACCTACACAATTTTGCATGATACTTGTATCTTACGAAAGCAAATAAAGAATCTGAATCTGAATCTGACCCTAGCATTAGTGGCGACGACTCTCCGTTCTTGTAAAGTAAGTTGAAGCTAATCCACCCAAGAGTATACACTTATTTCCAAGTTAAGTAGATTTGTTTGTCATCTGTCATGTGCGTAACGTGACAACGGATATGTTGACAAAAGGTTAAATCCTTCAGAGACTTTGGGACGCTTGTTTCGCCATCGATAAGTCAAAACCTTTTAAGATGGGAGCGATAAATGGCAAAGAAAACTAAACACTCCATACAATGCACTCCATACATAAAAATCAAGAATATCAAATATTTGAAGAAACATAATATTTGCGTTTTCTTTTATCACTGACGTTAGCAGGTCATTGGCTTTAAGTGTCAAGATATAAGATTGAAATAGTAAAAATATTGTAGGTACAAGTCTCATATCATAAGATAACTAAACTAATTTGTAAATGCCACCTATTGTGTCTAAATTGAATTTTACTTAAACATCTACTGATAAATGGCGCTTAGGTAAAGTAACACGACAGTACTGTCAACTGCAAAGATACGAATACAGCCAAAGTGCCAAAAAATATGTATACACGACCTTAATTTTCAGGCAATAAAGTCCTGTATACATAATTTTGGCATTTTGGTTGTATTCATATCTTTATAGAATAGAATAGACAAGAATATTTATTGTTCGACCAACAAGGATCATTTTTTACATTAATGCATGAAATCACATTTTTTTTTTTTTTTTTTTTTATGCTATAGGGGGCAAACGAGCAAACGAATCACCTGATGGTAAGCGATTAACGTCGTCCATGGACACCCGCAACACCAGAGGTGTCGCAAGTGCGTTGCCGGCCTTTAAGGTGGGAGTACGCTCTTTTCTTGAAGGTTTGAAGGTCGTATCGGTCCGGAAACACCGCTGGCGACAGTTCGTTCCACAGTTTAGCTGTGCGAGGCAGGAAGTTTCGGGAAAAGCGCACAGTTGAGGACTGCCAACCATCTAAATGGTGAGAGTGGAAATATTGTCGCGTAGGGCGATGGCGGAAAGAAGCGGCAGGGATTAATCCGAACAATTCCTCGGAACACTCCCCATAATACATGCGATAGAAAATACAGAGTGAGGCCACATCTCTACGCAGCGCCAAGGGATCAAGCCGATCAGAAATACGTTGGCAGTTGACAATTCGAGCTGCTCTCCGTTGGATGCGGTCTAGAGGAAGAAGCTGGTACTTAGGTGCCCCTGCCCAAAGATGAGAGCAGTATTCCATATGCGGGCGAACCTGCGCCTTATAAAGCTGTAGGCGATGGGCCGGCGTGAAATACTGCCTCGATCTATTGAGCACACCGAGCTTCTTCGAGGCCAATTTGGCCTTACCCTCTAGGTGGCCGCGGAACTGGACTTCACTCGAGATGTCAACGCCAAGGATTCCAATACTGGCTGTGGCAGATAGGGGAGTGCTCTCAAAACGAGGTGACGCGACGAACGGAAGTTTTTTTGCGGTGAACGCGCAAACCTGTGTCTTTGTAGGGTTAAAATGGACCAAATTAAGTCGACCCCAATCTGAGACTTCTTTTAGGGAGGTCTCAATTTCGGACACAAGTTTGTTCCGGCTCTCAATGACGTTTTCCCGGGAAATATTGGCGCGGCCGGTGTAGGAGGCATCACCCGTACTATCATCAGCATAACAATGAATGCCGCTAGTTTGCAACATGTCATTGATATGCAGGAGGAATAGCGTGGGTGATAGCACACAGCCTTGAGGGACACCAGCATTCACAGACATTGAGTCTGAGCATTCACCGTCAACTAAAACCTTAATGCTTCTGTCTGCTAGAAAACTGCTGACCCATTCGCATAATTTCCCGGGGAGCCCATAGCATGGAAGTTTCGAAAGAAGTGCTTTGTGCCAAACGCGATCGAAGGCCTTCGCTACATCCAAACTAACTGCCAGTGCCTCACCTTTACTCTCTATCGCCTGTGCCCAGCAATGTGTCAGGTAAACTAAAAGATCACCAGCCGAACGACCCCTACGGAAACCGTATTGTTGGTCACTCAGCAGCTGGTGATCCTCTAGGTACCAGAGGAGCTGACGATTGATGATGGACTCCATAATCTTAGAGAAAAGGGAGGTTATAGCTATCGGCCTGTAGTCGGATGGATTTGAGCGGTCGCCTTTTTTAGGGATCGGGTGCACCAAAGCTGACTTCCACGAAGTCGGGACTACGCCAGAAGAGTAGGAGAGCCGAAAAAGACGCGTTAAGACCGGCGCCAACTCAGGAGCACACATTTTGAGAACAATTGCAGGGATTCCATCAGGCCCACTGGACTTATGGGTGTCGAGGGAGCGAAGAGCCTTACGCACAAAGCTTTGGCGGAACTGTACATCTGGCATACAGCTCTCGCACCGCGGTATAGTCGGCGGCGCTTGTCCCCCGTCATCCAAAGTCGAGTTGGACGCAAAAAGCTTACCCAGTAGATCGGCTTTGTCTTTTGCGTCGTGGGCCAACGAATCATTTCCCGTGTGCAGAGGTGGAAAAGACGGCGTGCAGAAATTCCCCTGGATAGCTTTGGCAAGAGACCAGAACGCACGAGTTCCCGAGGGGAGACGCTCTAGTTTCTCGCCAATCCTACCAATGTGCAACGACTTTGCTCTGGCAATGGCTCTTTTGAAGGACCTGGAGGCAAAGTTAAACTCCTTTTTTAAAGCGCTGGTCTTTACATCCTGTACCGCCGCTGCATTTACCCAGGCTTGGTAGCACTCCAGCTTTCGGCGAGACGCCTTTTTGCAGGAGCGATCAAACCAAGGCTGGGTTTTGCCACCAACAGGTACCGCAGAGGATGGGACGAAAAGTTCCATTCCCTGAAGCACCACGTCAGCAACAGAGTCAGCAGCGATATCAGGATCATCCGGCGTGAAGCAAACCTGCCCCCACGGGTAAGACGCAAAGAACACCCGCATCCCGTCCCAGTCTGCTGACTTATAGTGCCACACACGGCGGCTACAAGCAACTCGCCGACGCGGCGGGCACGTGAGAGGCACTGTACTCCGGATGAGGCAATGATCCGAGGAACCGAGAGGGGCTGCAACGGATACATCATAGCCAACCGGGTGAGAAGTCAGCAGAAGGTCCAACAGGGAAGGTTCCTGGCTCTCCACATCTGGGATTCGCGTAGGCGCAGTAACCAGTTGTGTCAAGCCGTAGGTCAGAGCAAAGTCGTGAACAGATCTCCCCGCATGATCAGTCTTGCTGGAGCCCAGCCATTCGGCATTATGGGCGTTAAAATCGCCAAGAACGATGATCTCAGCGGATGGGATCTGCTGCTGCACTGAATCCACAGCCGTTTGAATCTGCTCCAAGAGTCGGTCAGTTTCGGCATCACCGCTATGGGACCTATAGAGGCACGAATAGACGCGAGGATGATCATCACAATCAACACGTAGCCATAAGGTGGAAAGGTCCCTACCTTCAAGATTGCTGAGGCGACGAGAACTGATATCGCCTCTAACGTACACACACACTCCAGCCCTAGGCAGAAAGGAATGCTCTAGTTCGTACCCAGGGTAGGAGAGGTATTTTGTGTCCGCTGGAGACGATATCTGCGTCTCTGTCAGAAAAAGCAAGGCCGGCTTAGCTGTCTCGAGGTGATGATGGACAGCATTAAGATTAGAATGCAAACCCCTGATGTTGCAGAAATCCACAGCGAGCGTGGCAGGGGCTGCCGTAGCCGTCTTGCTCTTGCCTCGGGAGGATGGCGGATGGCGGAGCGCGGATTTGCCCCCCCCAGAGTACGAAACGGGGCGCTCTCGGCGTCCACGCTCAGGCACGACAGTACCTGAGCATGGAAGCCCAGAAAGGGATTCTCCAGCGCTAGAGCAGCTGGTACCCTCCTGGGGTAGCTTATTAATCTGCGCTGTCATCGTCATTAAGGGGGAGGTTGGGGGGATTGGAGCTCTGGAAACCTTACTCACCGTGAGGAACACAACACCACAACCACATACCTACAAAGTAAGTAGTGATGTTATTATGGCTTCGGTATTCTGTAAGGTGGAGGTACTTCCCCAGTCAGGCTGCTCCAGATTCAAGCGAGATGACGTTTCGCTGTGCCCTACCTCACTTGTTGGACGTAGTTTAAGGACATACCCGGGTCCAATATACATGAATTATTTACATTTTATATGTAGGTGACTGTACCTAAGGAATCTTACATTAAGCATTGCTAATGAGGACTACCGCGAGTCGATTTTCCGCTAGGGGCGCTAGTGGAACGTGGGTCCTGCGGGAACATTTTAAACGTCACTTTGACAATTCTTCCATATAGACAGAGGACCCACGCATGAGTGGCGCCGCCTGGTGAGCGACGACAATACGGTAGCTCCCATTGCATTCTAAAGGCACGAAACAACAAACTTTGCTGCCGAGTGAAATGCAACATTTTGGACATACCTACAAATTAATGTAAGCAATAATTTTAAATAAGTTCAGTTTAAGATTATATAAGTACACTAGTATAGTTAATTTAAGTCTCTGTATGTGCTTAAATATTTAAAATAAATCTATAGGTATATGTTATTGTTATTACACATTTCACATGTCTGTTGAGTCTGTTTAAGTCTATTGGTTTGTCTGCGCTGCATTATTCTTTGGTTTTTGGACTTCTTGAAAGTATGTAGATACAGATCTTTATAAACTATTGCTATGCTTTTAACTGTTGATGGACCAGTAAAACGCTAGCAGCTTTCGCAAACTATCGGGAAACTGCATAGGTACTATAACTTTGCAATTTCAACTTCACTTCACAAGTTGGTTAATGCATCACTTTCTGCTAAGTTTTCATATTTACATCACAACTTACCGAACAATTGTACCACAGGCTCTGAAAGAGTTTTTTATGACAAAGTAGAATCCACTACTGTCAGATTTACCCTCAGAACATGTTTTGAACTGGTCTGACCTAGCATCGGCAACAATACTCTAACCCATACCTACTAAATATTGTGGGACAATCTTGCACAAATCGACCTAGTCTCGCGATATGCTAATGCTTGTGTTGTAGGTACTAGACGACGATATATATAACAGATATATACATATAAATACTTAAATACATAGAAAACATCCATAACTCAAGAACAAATATTCGTGATAAACACACAAATAAAAGCCGTGGCCAGGATTTGAACCCGGGACCTCCTGCTTCGTAGGCAGGGTCACTACCAATTAGGCTAGGAGGCCGTTAAAAGAGATTAACACCAATAAGCAATTTAATAAATAAAAAATGAAATATAATGAAGCCGACTCCACAGCATACGAGCCTACCTGCAGTGGACTGCAGAAAATTGATTGGTCATGTCGATAGGCCGCCATACTCGAATTATGTAGGTACTCAACTGAACTTTAATAACCTTAGCCTGGTATTAAGCTATAGCAGTGGCCGGCGTCTATAGAACTACATTTCTGCCGTCCCTTGCGTGAGCCAATTTGGCACAGTTTTTCTTAATGACGCAAAGTAAAAGCTAGCTAAACCAGCTCCGGCTTGCACAAATAACATTTTGAGGTTCCGCCGCTGTAAGTTAGGGGCCTCAATGTGTGATTGAAGAATCTAAATTTCGGCCCTGCGTCTCTTTCATTTGTACAGTCAAGTGTAAAAATATGGGTGGACCCATCATACCCAAAAATATGTCCCATAGCACCTTATGCCGCGTAATAAGAGCGTAGTACCATATTTATGAGTCTGTACAAGTGAGATAGAAAGGGGGACGTAGACTATAGGTTTTACGAAGTTCGCGGTTTAAGTCCTGTGGCTTTCGAATCTAAACTAAAAGGTCGTGACTTCGAAACACAAAAAGAAATTTCTTGAGATAAACATCCGGAAGCTTCCTATCGAAATGTCATCTCAAAATAAGATTTACAGCACAGCTTTCTTAGCTTTTATACTATTTATTTACTAACATGCCAAAAATACCTACTTATAATCCATCAATGTGTTGCTCTGAAATGACATGAGATACCCACAAATTGGGGTTAATTCCTTAACTGACAACACTTCAATATACAGATATAAACAATATACAGCTGTTTTTGATAGCATTTTAAACGATCGACGCTTATCGGTAAAAACTTTCAATCTGGGAGTTACAGGTTCAAATTCTGGATCGTACAGTCTGGAAAGCGCCCTAAATTTAATTTTAGAGGATGATTATTATTTGGATGGATGAGTATAGCAAGCAATGCTGAGACTGAGGATATAGTGGGCACACCCAACATAAATAGGTAATTGGCGTAATAAAATAACACAGATTTCGCAGATCTCCAGAGAATGGGTGAGAGTATGGCGGTCCAGAGAGCATCTTGGGATAACCGACGAGCCGTCGTCATGTGGGACAGCCGAGGTACCGCTGGCTGGAAAGATAATGTGGATAATCTTTACCAGATTCAAGCAGGGAACAGGTAGGAAGTTGTGCAGGATCGAGTCTCTCGTTTCGGACGCCGGGATTCGTTTCGGATCGCTGTGCCACTGCAGTAAGTAAGAAATTGGATACTAGAGTCCGTCTACGCAAATTTTCCTAGACTTTGATAGCTCAGACTGTGAAAGTGTTAAGTAAAAGACATTCATGATTTCATAAAAGTTTGACGTTTAAAATAACACTTTAAGTTTGAAAGTTCATTTGCTTGGAAGATATCGTTGTTTGATTCTACATCAGAGCGCCTACCACGAACCGCGAACGAAAGTATACCTCCCTTTCGCACTTGTGATTTCTCACTCAAGTGCGACAGAGAGGTGAAACTTCGTTCGTGGTTCGTGGTAGGCCGACGGCCACGGCGACAGGTGCGAAAATTGTCAGCATCATTATTAGGTACTGGTATTACAGGCGTCTATGGGCTACGGAAGCCGCTTAATTGTGTGCTGGCTGTATGCTTGTTTGCCGCCAACATGTTAAACATCATTATTACCATTAAAAACTAATACTTTTGTGAAGAGCTACTATGTCGCAAGAAACACGAAATATGTCACGAAATTCCGACACAGGATCATTCTCATGTCACAAACTACCGACAATTCTTTAAAACACTCGATAGATCTCATGACAATTGTAAAAAAATCTTCACTAAGAAATTGTATTTTTACTGACGATACTTTACGATATTATTAATATTATCGAAGTGGTGGCAAACAAGTACACAGCCCGTGCAATGGTGAGCGGTTTCCATAGCCTATGGACGCTTATAACGCCAATAATTCAGTCAGGTATTAATAATTTAGGTTAGGAATTGTCACACTTGTCAGCATGGTGAAATTGGGTGTCATACTTCCTGGCGGTGACATGATGTCTTTAGGAATTCAAAGCCACATTAAAAATTTGTACATAATTTGTACGCAAATGTAAAAAGTAATACAAGAACTTATGAGAGCATAATAAGAAACCAAATATTAAAGCAAGTAAGTATGTATATAGATAAAGACTGCCCACATGATACAACACAATTTATCGAAACCAATTTGACAGCGCCATCTCACTTTTACTCCGAAATTAGCTGTCTAAGTAAGTGTGGGTGGGTGTAAATTCCCACCCACAAAACGTGGGTGGGGATTTACACCCACAAAACGTAAAAGTGAGATGGCGCTGTCAAATTGGTATCGATAAATTGTGTTGTGTCAAGTGGGCAGTCTTTATCTATATACTTGCTTTAATATTTGGTTTCTCATTATGCTCTCATACGTTCTTGTATTACTTTTTACATTTGCGTACAAATTACGTACAAATTTTCTGTATAAGAAGCGAGTTGAAAATTTGACCCTAACATAAAGAAATTGATAGCGCCCGCCAGGAAGGATACTTCCTAGCGGTGACAGATTGATCTTTGTTTTCTCATAAATGCGTGTAGTACTATTTTTGTTTATTAACGTACAAATTCATACAAATTACGTACAAATTTTCTGTATCAGCAGAAAGTTGAAAAGTTGACTGGAACATAGTGAAACAGATAGCGCCCGCCAGGAAGGATCCCTCCCAGCGGTGACAGATTGATCGTTGTTTTCTCGTAAGTACGTGTAGTACATTTTTTTTTAAATACCGTACGAATACGTACAAATTATGTACAAATTTTTAATGTGGCTTTGAATTCCTAAAGACATCATGTCACCGCCAGGAAGTATGACACGAAATTGGGGCCAGGACGAAACGTAACTTTTACATGGAGCGAGTGTCAACCATTTTTGCTTAAAACTGGCAGTGTTGCAGTGGATTAATGAAACATGATTCCCATTTACCAGATATGCAACACAATCAACATTCAAAGCCAATATTGGAATAATTAAAGCAATATTCATTGATATAGGTCATGGTCAGACCATTGGATAAACAGAACAGTTCTAAAAAAAGTTCAGAAAAGTTTTACGATCTAACAGTGCTCAATACTCGGCTAACAACAGTTTCGTGATGTTTTGTTTGCGTTCTAGCGTCAAAATAGCAATTAATGCTGTAACAACACTTAGTTTATACTGAAGGTACCTGCTTTCTCAGAAAGTGTATAATTATACCTACAACTATTTTTGTAATGATACTAATGATCACCTTTCTTAAGTCTTTCTGGCAACGAGTATTAAATTTTTAAAACCGTTAACTAAACTGAAATGCTCGTGTGACGTGTAAATTATATTGACATTTACCAATAAAATATCTGAATCTGAATCTGGATCTGCTCAAGGCCCATTTTTCCTAGGTAGGATCTCCAAGGATCGCCAGAACGACCTGCTCTACTTGCCTCCAGCTTCTCGCGACCTTGACTAGGTCGTCGGACCACCTTACAACCCTTACGATGTCGAATTATGTCAATAATGCCTACAATTATAGCTCAATACTCTTAGAAAATCGATACCTATCGTGGGGCCCCCGTTTCATTTGTTTGCCTATTTCCTAATTTTGCTAAAAAGAGAAAGAAGATGTTCGTAGTAGACATGACATATTTAAGTAAATAATGTTCATTTCCTGCCCTCCGGCCGGCGAGAAGCCGGCCACTACGCTAAACAAATTCGCCGCTTGCCGACTGCGCCGAGCAGAAATATAGTGTATAATACAGTACAGACCTTGACCAGTAAATAAAAAAGCTCATAATTGTCGACCTCAGCTTCGCTTCGGACGACAATTACACGAGATCTAAGACATTTTTTACTTTACAGGCCTCGGTACGTAATCTACTATGACAGCTAAAAAGTACCAAATGACAACCTTTTAACTAAGTTTCGTTGGAATTTATAGCATATTCTTGAACAACACAAAAGCAATGGGGATTACCGCGAGTTAATTCACCGCTAGGGGCGCTAGTGGAACGTGGGTGTGGGGGGAAACTTTCAAACGTCACTTTGACAATATAAATTTGAAAGAGATGTCATATACTACAGAAAAAGTGACCAAGGTCCCCGTTGAGCAGGGCTGGGATTTATTATAAATAATAAATGATTTAATTAATGCTTTATAATTTTACGTCAATTTGACTAATTGACCCACGCCAGGGCCACCTGGGTGCGTAGCCAAAATGCCAATCGTTCACGCTCCGTCGCCAACGAAACGCAACTGTCATTGTCACACTAATAAGGAAGAGTGATAGAGAGAGGTAGCTACGATACGTTATTAAGCGTGAGCGATTGGCATCTTGGCTATGCACGCTGATGATCGACAATTTACGGTAACCCCCCCATTGTCAAACTTTCCCTTAGTGTTTGAGTTGAAAACATCCGAAGTCTTAGCAATAGCGAGTTTCGCACAAACATGCCGAATTAAAACTTTTCAGAACGTTCAACCAGTACAAAAGGCCAAGAAGCCGTAGGTGTTCAACTAAGTTACGCCATTTTGTAGGTACAGTCGCCATCAGATACATCGGAGCTGCCGAGGTGCTCAGAAATATCTGAACACGCCTTTACTGTCAAGGCGTTAGATAGACGCTATATCTGATAGTGACTGTATGGGACACTGTAGACGGAGAGCTAGCTACGGAAAGAGGTATACAATTTGTAGAGCCACGAAACCCATCTAGTTAGTGTGCAATACTATCATTATCAATTCATCCAGGCGCATGGCAGCTGTTCAGCGGTGGGTGTGACAGTGGATGGGCAATAAAGGGGATTAAAATCAATATAAGGGGTGCATATTGTAGAGCTGAGTTTGGTGTGATATCATAACTAATTATATACATATTTAATTCGATTATAACATTTCCAGGCGCTTTAAGTGGGGGAAAAGCAGCTCCAGGTGACGTCCAAGGTGCGGTGAAATGTGCGTCATTTACGAGTATAGAAGCAGACTCAGTTATAGAGGTCTGCGCCTATACTTTTTCAAAATGGTGTGTCGTGACGAAGAAAACAAAACGACAGAGAGCGACTATCACACCCACCGCTGTACAGCTGCCAGGTGCCAGGATTAATTAATAATGATAGTATGACACACTAACTAGAGGAATGTCGTCGCTCTACTAATTGCAAACCTATTTCTGTAGCCAGCTCTTAATCCACTGGGCGGGTAAGCGCCTAAGCGGTCAAGGTCTGCTCGGCCACATATCATATGACTAGGTTTAGATAGTACTAAACCAAGTCATATGCCAGATTCTAATTGCAATAAATCCTAGGTTAGACTAGTGTCTCGGGTTAATCAGAAAGGGTTGACAAACCTTTCTGGGTACAATAAAACGAGTCTGCAATATACATCGCTAGTAGGTAGAGCTTCATTATATTAGAAGTAAAGCATTAGAACAATATAGGTAGGTATCCTTCGTTAAGGTTTTTTTTACATTTTGCATGTTGGCTTTATGTCGACTGAATACTGATACTAAACTATCTTTTAAGACCTAATTGTAACGTATACTAGCAAATAAATATTTCTATTTCTTTTTCTACCTTGACCGTTTTATGAGTGTATTAGAATATTTAGAATGGGCTCGGGGCCCCCTTGTACGCGTCATTTAGCCCTGGCGCCAACGTGCCCATACCTCCCCACTTCTAACCTACCACTACCAAAACAGCCTAACCGCCAACGCTTTTAACAGTACATACGACATTTAACAATACTAATGTCGTGAACATGAAAATATGAATATCGTTGAATACGTGAGAGCCTGAATAATTCTTGTATAATGTAATGTATAAACGGTCATAAATAAAACATGGGGCTCATCAAATTAAGCATTTTGAGGGCGTTTTGGTATGAGAACGTTTGGAGTAAATAACGTTAGGGAAATGGGGTAATTACCCCCGTGGGCCAACATCGGATACTTCGGGGTTCCGTGGCTCCACATATGTAATTCTGGTGGTACGGAACTCTCAGTACCCGGTCATATTAGGGTTTTCGGATTTTTTCATATACTTGTACTTATGCTACAAGATCTTGCTTGTAGGTTCCCTTTACAAATGTATGCAAATGCGACAAATTTTAACGGCCTTTTGATTATGTTGACTTGAGCTTTAGTTTTGTTACAGCTTCAAGAGACCACAGATGACCTCGTACCTCGTACATAGTATTAAATTCAACTGGTAAACTCTACGCGTTCCCGAGATTAAGGGTTTTTTTGACAGACAGACGACCGAACAACAAATTGATCCTATAAGGGTTTTTTCTTACTTTTGAGGTACGGAACCCTAAATAGAATAGAATAGAATTGGAATTTTCTCCCGCGGAGACTCCGGCTGTGGAATAAGCTATGCCGAGGTTCTCCCGATGGACTACACTACAGTATGGAGTTCTTCAAAAAAGGAGAGTACATACAAGATTTGAATTATTCGGCAACGTGCATATGCTACGGTGACCGCTTTCCATCAGGCGTATGCTTGTTTGCCACCGACGTGCATGGTATAAAAAAGAACTGAAATACGGTGAGAGTCAGAATGGCGGGTGTATCTAAACAAATATGAGAAAGTAATTACCAAAATTTGGTACCTAACTTGCTACTATTTAGTACCTCTGTTAAAATAATTAGTAGGTACCTGCGCGTAATTAAAGTTTTTATAAAAATCAGTTACAAAGGTGTATTTTAGTTTGCAATGATCCCATGGGTTTTTAGTTGGTGTTATCAATTTAAAATGTAGTACCTAATTGGTACCTTCATAATCAAAAAGTATTTCTGCGTTCTCAGTTGTGGTTTTTAGTGGTTTTTAAATTTTAAAACATGATTCCCGTATTGAAAGAAACATTCCCCGCGTGGAGCGGAAATCAAACCCACGCGAAGCGGGGAATTTTTCCATTTTTCTTTTAATTATAAAATTGTAAATTTCGTTCGCAGATGTATCTGCTTACTATAAAATTAATTTAGTATGGGTAGCGCATTGTTATCGATGATTTCTAAAATGTCTTAGAACATCGATGCCGTACAACCGTATAAGTGTGTGTGTGCGTGTGTGTGTGTGTTCTTTCCGTAAATGTCGCTAAGCGTCTCCCTTTTTTTTTATATACTACGACGGTGACAAACAAGCATACGGCCCGCCTGATGGTAAGCGGTCACCGTAGCCTATGAACGCCTGCAACTCCAGGGGTGTTACATGCGCGTTGCCGACCCTTTAAAAACTTTAACACTCCTTTTTTGAAGAACCCCCTACTGTAGTCCTTTGGGAAAACAGCGGCAGGGAGCTCATTCCACAGTCGGAGCGTCCGCGGGAGGAAGTTCCTCTTAAACCGCACGGTACGAGACCATTTAGGCTCCAGGGTATGCGGGTGAACACCCTGCCGACGGCGAGCGGTGCGATGGTAGAATGCAGCTGTTGGCATCATATCAAACAATTCTTCAGAGCACAATCCATTGTACAAGCGATAGAACACACATAAGGAGGCAAAGTCTCTCCTAAGGCTTAAGGGTTCGATATCGCTTGTGAGTTTGGGATCGTCGACAATTCGGACAGCACGTCGTTGGATCGAGTCAAAGGGCCCCAGCAGGTATCCAGGTGCTCCCGCCCAAAGATGGCAGCAATACTCCATATGGGGTCTGACTTGAGACTTGTATAATAACAGTCTTTGCCCCGGAGAGAAGTATTGCTTAGCTCTATTGAGCACACCGAGCTTTTTGGATGCCAGCGTGGCCTTCCCTTCCAAGTAGCTACGGAATTGGACGTCACTGGAAATGTCAACACCGAGGATCCCAATACTCTCAGACATGGTAAGGATTGTGTCTTGAAATTGTGGGACCACAGTAAATGAAGTTTTTTTAGCGGTGAACGCGCAAACTTGTGTCTTGGTGGGGTTAAATTGGACAAGATTTTTCTGGCCCCACAGAGAGATTTCAGCGAGAGCATTCTCGATGTCTGACACAAGCTTTTCACCACTCTCTAACACAACGGAACGAGGGATGTTGGCACGGCCCGTGTAATAGGCATCCCCAGTACTGTCGTCTGCATAACAATGAATATCGCCAATGGACAACATGCCATTGATATGCAGCAAAAACAGCGTTGGGGATAGCACAGAGCCTTGTGGGACACCAGCATTTATGCCCATGCTATCGGAGCAACTTCCGTCGACAACGGCTCGTATGCATCTGCCGGACAAAAAGCTGGCAATCCATTTGCATAATCCCCCGGGCAGTCCGTTAGATGGTAACTTCGATAGAAGACCCCCATGCCAAACCCGATCGAACGCCTTCGCTATATCCAGGCTGACTGCCAATGCCTCACCTTGACTCTCAATGGCTGAAGCCCAGCGGTGGGTGAGATACACTAGAAGATCACCAGTGGAGCGACCATGGCGAAAGCCATACTGGCGGTCACTGATCAGGTCGTGATCTTCTAGGTATCCCAGGAGCTTTGCGTTGATTATGCGCTCCATCACCTTGGAGAGAAGGGAGGTTATAGCGATAGGCCTGTAATTCGACGGGTCTGATCTGTCGCCCTTTTTAGGCACAGGGTGCACAAGGGCGGTCTTCCACAAAGACGGCACCTGCCGTTTGTGATATGAGAGCGTGAAAAGGCGCGTAAGCACTGGACACAACTCGGGAGCACACTGCTTGAGCACCACTGCTGGTATGCCGTCTGGCCCGCTCGACTTGTGGACGTCTAATGATAGCAGCTCCCGCGTAAGCGTATAACCAAACTGAAGGAAATAGTGGAAACTTAAGACCGGGGTCGATCGATTTTCCGCTAGGAGTGCTACTAGATAGTGGATCGTGGGTCCTGCGGGGACAATTCAAACGTCACTTTGACAATTCTCTCATACTGACACAGGACCCACGCCTGAGTGGCGCCGCCTGGTAAGCGACAATACGGTAGCTCCCATTGGCTGATTGATCTGACCGGTGTTCAGAGAGGTCGTGGGTTCGAATCCCGCTCGACGCGGGGAATTTTTCCATTTTTCTTTCAATTAAAAAATTGCAAACTATATCTATCTACAAAGAATTTTAATGACAGCACATCACCAGTTTACCTCCTGTCGCAATTTAGATAGACACTATAATCTTGAACACAGACCTAAAAGAGCTTAAGTGCTGTTTGCAATTCTGAACTCTAACATAACTAAATAAAGTATATTTTGCTATGTTTATGCAACGGTTATATGAATGAAGCCTATTAAGGAATAAATTTTACCAAAGTTGCAAATTGTTTAGAATTTTCATTGTAATGGAGACCTTCATAGTTTATATAAAGGTTACATTTCAAAGTATAAATTTGTATACATATAATTGTGTATGACACCTTAATGTGATTTAAAAGTGTGTTTAATTTACTTTTACATGGTAATATGAATAAGATACCGTGTAAGTATGCAGAGAATATGTCAGATTATACAAATTTCGGTCTGGAAGGGGCTACAACCCAGCTTGATTTCTGCATCACTAAAATTTTTTGTAGGGTCTCAGATACTTATATGTATTGTGTACGCTTCATAGACCCTACAGACCACTCCAAACTGTCTATACTCCCATTACTCCCCATACCATACCTCAACAGTCTCCGACCCTAGCCTACCGACTGTGCCAATGTGTAAGCAAATTATTACAAAAAAGCCTTTGACATTTAATAGCATTACGGACCAATGACAATTGACCACAGGAAAAGATCCCATTGATTTATGTATATGAATAAAGAACCAAATAATCACAGAAGATGATAGTCTTATTACCTTGGAAGCCTGAAACCATATTCAACATTGTTACCATACCATGTCTAACTTTGCTCGGCTTCAGAAACAGTGGTACTCTACAAAATAGCTGTCTATCTCTCACCTTTAATGAAAAATCAAATATTCATAGATTTAAGTACCTATAAGTATAATTTGTTTAAAACTCCCATTTTTAAGTCATGAATTTACATTTGACTGTATTTTGTTTTAATTAGAAAAAAATACTCTATGTATGTATTCTACACAAATTCATAAATCAAAATTCACCACCTTCAATTAAACTTCCGTTTACAAATACATTAACCTTCATTTAGAAATAAACCTAGTTTTAAATTTATAAAATGGTCTACTACACAGAAAGCAATCAAAATAATTTGAATTCTTGCCAAGAGTGCAACACAAACAACACTAACTTTTTAAACTCACCGGTATATGATGTGGAACTGTACGAATCTGCCGACGATGCCGAAAGAGATCTGCTTCTGTATCTTGCGGATTTTTTCAGGGCTCCAGACTTGACCCTGGGTCCTTCAAACTTCCCTGGAGCTGCTTCTACTGTGGCGCCCCCTCGGACTTGCCCGGGATCTGTTACAGGACTATCACTGGGCACATTTGCCGCAGAAACACTTTCTTTCCGATGCTGATTCGGTTCTCCATGGCCATCAGACATTTTTTTTTATTTAAAAAAAAACGTTTGTTAATACGGTTTCTTGGCGTCTTACTTAGAGCAGCGAGTTTGTTTATTTAAATAAGTAATTCTCGACGTAATAAAAAAAATTAATCGATTTATGTAAGCTTGTAAAATAAAAATATCAATAATAACACCACAAATTAGCCGCAGCGGCTGTTCTTCAGTTATCCTAACGAATAAACACAAATTATACTATAAATAAAATCTTTAGTTTAGTTAATATAGTTCTATTAAAGCTTTTTGCATTTTGGTTAAAATAACTAATACTATATCGGAAAAATCGTTTTTCCAGCTACACTTCCGCCCGTAGTATACACCCCTCCACTTCACCCCCTGAAATGACTGAAATGTCATTTTTCGATCGGCCCAAGATCCGGCGACGTAAGTTGTCCAAACCGGTATGTATCGTATTTTAAATAAGTAAGATTATATTTTTAATATTTTGAAATGATAAATTGTTGCTGATATGTATTATAAACAACAGTTATAGTGATTTAAAACTTGTAGTTAATTTAAATAGCTCTGTATCAGAATATAACCAAAATATAGGGACAGCAATATTGCCAATTAATAAAAACCGATCTACCCTTACATTTATTTTAAACGTTTCGGTACAACACTAGTCTTACCAATATGGCAGTGATACGTATGACAACTGCAACTCCACTACACAGCTAGGAAATAATAACTTATTATTTGTTCATATACTTTATTTGGTGAGTAAAACTACGAGAAATTACGTTAACAATAACATAAGTAAGCGATGGCTAGTAAAAATATAGTTCGAGTTTGATTCATGAGATCATGAGACGTGTCAGAGCTGCAAGGAAAGGTCAATTTTGAAATTTGTCGTGGTTTTTACCGGCATATATTTCCAATTACGAGAGAAATAAGCAGCACATATATCTAAAATGTATATTACAAGCGTATTCAAATAAACATAGTGGATATATGGTAGTATTTTAATTGATTCTTTAGCGTATAACTTGATTTTGCGGAAAGCGATTTGATGCTTCACTCAAATCTATACAGACGTATTTCCCCAAGTCGTGCCTGAAATGCAGCTTTCTTTGTTCCATCCTGCTGCCCGTTGCCGATTACGAAGTTGTAGTGTTTTTTTAAGTAATCGCGTCACATGTTTACGTTGATATATGTGATATGTTGCGATTTCATATGATTGTTTACATATGACATTAGCCAAGGCTATTTGTTTCTAAGCGTTATTTATGTAAGCACAGTCATCAAAACAGTAATGTTTGTGACTCATATTTTATGGTTTTAAGTAAACTAACGTTACTATGTTATTGTTCATGTTGTGTGTTGGATTTAACCTAAGTTTTTAAAAATAATAGAGTAAGTTGTTGAAAATAATTGTACACTACAAAGATACTATATTATTCACCATATATAACAAAATTATAACAAAGAACATTTGTCATAATACCTACTACAGCTTGTGTAAAAGCATACAGCTAGCCTGTCCCATGCCATTTTAACAGTTTCTAGTGGAACCTAGATATTTAAAGCTCTCAGGCATTTCTTAGGAAAAAAGTATGACTATCTATGTGTTCTTTGCAACTCTGGACCAATGAAGAATGCCTTTAGCATAACTTCACAGTATGTAGGAAAGAATTAAATGAAATTGCATTATAATTTTTGCCAATTCAAATAGACAAAGTTTTTAGTGAAACACCAAAATGTTGATGCGCATCAACTCTCCAGATCAAACCTTTTAATTATTTCATCTTTCCGTTTTCTGCGATTTTTCTTTTATCTTCCTTTGTGTACAAAATAATATGAAACACATCTTTTTTTTCCTGCTTGCACACAACACACAATGTGTCTGCACAAAATATTTTAGCTTGACAGATAATTCGGGCATTAACCTCCCAGGTTTACACTGTATAACTAGTTAGGCTTCACTTCTAAGTTTTATGGGCAAGTGTATCTTGAAGCACAACTTACTATTTTCAGCATATAATGTCCACCCCGGGGCGCGGGCGCGGCTACCCCGGCCGTCACCATCTGCGCTCCCCGAGGCCCGGCGACGACGATGCGCGCGCCTTGGCAGAATTGAGCCCCAGAGCCTCAGGTATATATAACTAGCAGTGTAACAAGTATGGACAATACAGCCAGCATACAATCTCCACCCTGGCCATCACTATCTGCACTCCTTGAATCCCGGAGATGAAGCGCACAATGGCAGAATTGAGCCCCAGAACCACAGGTACATGTATATCACAAGCACTAGCGTATAACAACTATAACAAGCATGGACACCATGGAGAGTAAGGACAGCATACAATAACCACCCTAGCCATCACTCTGCGCTCAAAGCTTGTAGATGCGAGCCTTGGCAGAATAGAATCCCAGAGCCACAGGTATGTACCACTAGCATTAGAGTACGTAGCACACTACGGACTCTGTTTACCCTGGCCAACACAATCTGCACTCCCAGGATTGCCACAGCCACAGGAGCCACAGGTTTATGTATCACTATAGTAATTTCTGAATTTCAGTTAGGTAGGTCCAACTTCGAGAAAGAGGTTAATCGTTGAATCCTCGGTTGGGCAGTATTCGGGAAGCTATACAAAATCTTCTCGTTAAATTGACCGCAGTAAGTCGAAAGTCTTGACCAGTGTGCTGCCACTTGCCAGTGATGACTTACGGTACAGAGTCATGGGCGCCTTATAAAAAACCTCAAGTCATGTAAGGAGCAATACTCGGAAATTCCTTGCATGATCGAATCAGAAATGAAGAGGTTTCAGCCAGAATCTTTGGCTGAAATGATGATGATGATGATAGTAATTTCTCAAGTATAGTGACTTTTCATTTATCCATCTTTGTCATAAGTGTCATGACCATCTTAGCATTCCACCATTCATTATCAATGAACATTCCACCGTCTTTTAGACTCCTACACTGTCCAACTCCACATTATGCTTGATATACAGTTCAAAAATATGACTAATTTAAATTAAATTCAAATTCAAATTTCTTTATTTATAAGACAACAATTTGTTTAAAAACCGGCCAAGTGCGAGACGCACTCGCGGATGAAGGGTTCCGTACAATTTATAAATACCGCAAAATAATCACGTTTGTTGTATGAGAGCCCCCTTAAATATTTATTTTATTAAATTTTTTAGTGGTATACATTGTTATAGCGGCAACAGAGATACGAGTATATCATTAGTAAAAAAAAATACAGTGACTATAGCGGTTCGGTTCATGAGATACAGCCTGATGACAGACAGACGTGCGGGCAGCGGAGTCTTGCTAATAGGGTCCCGTTTTTACCCTTTGGGTACGGAACCCCAAAATTGACGCAAATGAGACGCCATATTATAAAAAAAAAACGATGTTAATGACTAGTGACGGTACTTTGGTCGGTATCATTGAATAAGGCATCACGCCCCCCTAATTTTAGAACGGAAACATGTGAAACAATTCAGGAAGATAGGGCATAAACTTACCACGAAAATTATTTTGAACATATTCGGTCTAGCCGTTTCTGACTTTTCGCCAGTAAACTATTTATGAATTATAACAAAAATACGTAATATTTTCAACGGAACCCACACACACACACTTAGCCGTTTTTTTTTAAGTTCCTTAATACTACTTCTTTGTAATGAGCTCGGTGGGGGCTTACGGCTTACCTAATATAACAAAGATAATTGATGATAATCAATTAGCGAAAAAAGTTAACCTGTTATTATCTCAACAATCAAAAGTACAAACAGCAACACCATTATCTGACCATCGCGGCACCAGTACGGTATACCTTACGCCGTTGCAATAGGAACTACAAATGGATAGTTAACATTGTTAAGAGGGCGCAGAGCGTCCAGGAGCGACTTCATTGAGGGGATTGTGTGGATCTAGTTCCTCGCAAAAAGTTAAATCGGTTCTCGGTCTTTAGTTCAGTTCAGTTCAGACGGAGCAAAACCATTAAAACGTTCATACGAATCATTAGTTCCGCGCTCTGCGCTAGTACCACGAAAATCGAACGATTGCGGATTTGTATCTCCATCTCTGTCACACTTGCTTATTAGAGTGACAGAGGTTTTTCCGTCAATGCCAATTTTCGATGTTCGTTGTAGGCCCGATGTATAGACCTAAACCGGTTACACATTCCCAGACATCAATATTCGCACTGAACTAAACGAACTAAAGACCTAAAAGGCCGAACTAGTTCCTTTGACCGATTCAACGCTCCCTTCAAAGACCGAGCGGGCACAACTCTACCTGGCCGCTCTTCGCCCTCTTAACTTACTACCTGTAATGGCTACCTGTCGCGTGGTGATTACTTCAAGTATAATAATGACCCTCGTCCCTTGGTTTTGTATTGTCCATTTGGTTGAAGTACAATAATGAGATTCTTTTGTATGAACGAGTCGGCGATCAGTCGAAATTTGACGGTCCCAAGTGGTTCATCTATTAGTACGTCCGTGTTTATATCGTGTAATATTAAAATGGGTGTTGAAAAAGCCTCGGAAGAAGTGAAAGACACAACACAAGAGGAGGATACAACAGGTTATTTAATGTGATAGTATTTTTAACCCTTAAATGCATGAATTAACAGTATTGATCCATAAACATCCTAAGTGACAACCAAATTCATTTGAAATTAAGAACTTACGACGATATGACAAAGTCTACATTCCAAGAGAACTTGATTGTTACTTGTCTCGTTTCTGTTGCATAAATGCATCATCATGTATTTAAGTGTTAAGGTTCTCATTTCACTTTATTACAATTTTATAACAAAAAACGTGCCATTGTAATTTTAAATAATTATTTGTGTAGAAAATAAAATATTCTCTAGGTAAACCATTACAAAAATAGATTTTTGGTTATATTTAAAACATGACACAAAAATAAAATATTAAAAATTAACACGTGTAATTAAGTATGACTCACGTACCTATTGTACAATTGTACAGTCATGTTCAAAAATACGTATCGAGAAAATCGTCTCATGAATATCATTACGCTCTTATTACACCTGAATAAAATGCTATGGTACATTCGCTATCAGATATATCGAAGCAGCCGAGATACTCAGTAATATCTGAACTCTATTGTGAAGGAGTTCGAGTGCTTGTTTAGATATTTTTGGATACCTCAGACGCTCCGATATGATGGAGACATATTTTTAGTAATATCTGTACACCCATCTTATCTGGGGTCAGGGGGCCCTAGCGGATACACTTCGACCCCATGGGGATCTTTTGTGTAATGTAATTGCCCCCTACTGCACGGCTCAAGACCCATACTTTAACACATGACTGTCGGTAAGTATATTGCATTTAAAATGTACCAGTTAATGTAAGTTTTACCAATACCGTATAAGGGGTTACATGGGTATAGAGAAGGGAGGCAAAGGCCCGGCAGTTAGACACCCTAGCTCTTTAAAATAAATAAATAAAAAACCGGCTAAGTTCAAGTGAGAATCTCGCATGGATGGTTCCATACCATCTATAATATACCTCCATATAATAAAGCAGATTAGGGTCCAAAATCTGTACATTGAAGATATATGTATACGAAAAAAATTAGACAGAACGCCTTTCAATGATTTAGATGCAACCTTCACTGGCAGGATGTCCTGTCAGGTTATACCTAGGTTAAAAAAAAATCCGCAGACGAAGTCGCGCGGGCATCAGCTAGTTATCTAAAAAACGGCAAAAATATCACGTTGTTGTATAGGAGCCCCCCTTAAATATTTGTTTTGTTTTAATTTAATTATTTATTTTGAAAGTGACAGCCCGGTGACAGACGGACGAACAGCGGAGTTCAAGTAATAAAGTCCCGTTTTACCTTTTGGGTACAGAACCCTACTACAAACCATATTGAAGTAATCATTATTGTTCATTGAAATTTAACACTTTAGAACGGATTAATCCGCAAAAATCGCGGAAACAGAATACATCTTATTGTTTATAATGAATACCTGTTTTGGAAATAGCGCGAACAATTTTTCTGTACGTAAGAATTATATAACAAAATGGCGGGTGTATTATCATGTCTAACAAACAGTTCTTCTATGCTTGACATGCTTATCCTCTCTACAATGAAATACATATCACCCATCATTTCATCCATCAATCACACATAAATAATCGAAACAATGTAAAGCTCCAATGTTCACAGACAAAGAGCCCAAGCAGGAGAAGGCTAAAGAGGAAGAAGAAGATAAAGAGAGAAAGAGAGAGAAGGTGGAAGTGAAGTACCATGTCAGCGGGGAAGATGAGACGGCTTTGAAGGAGTTGCTACAGATTGAGGAGCAGTACACACCGCTGCTGTCTTTGGTAACTATTCATTTAATATGTGAGGACCGCTTGGCGTAGTTGGTAGTGACCCTGCTAAGCCGATGGTCCTGGGTTCGAATCCCGGTAAGGGCATTTATTTGTGTGATGAACACAGATATTTGTTCCCGAGTCATGGATGTTTTCTATGTATTTGTATATCGTATATATTGTTGTCCGAGTACACAAGCCTTCTTGAGCGTTATGCCGGACTTAGTCAATTTGTGTAAGAATGTCCTATAATATTTATAATAACGGTATATCATGAGAGAGTCTGCAGAGCAATCGCCGCAAGCGCTTCTCACTCATGATTACGGGACGCGGACCGTTACAAAACATGTCGAGCTATTTTCGACTTTATAGACGTGAGTAACCCTATATAAGTATATCAATACGTCTACGGTTTGCTTCCTTAATATACGGCGCGGGTGCAAAAATGAACACATTAAAAACTATATTTATATAGAATTGTTGCTAAATAAATTGAATATTGTTTTCAGCTTGAACAGTTTTCGCCGGGCGAGGACGGCATTGCATTTAACAGGAAACTGAAGAACTTTGAGACCACAGTCTCCAGCATATGTCCTGATGAGGCTCGCTTGCAGTAAGTTTACATTATTAATACTTAGACTAAACATCATGGACCAATACCTACTAACAATGTCAGACACTTTAGAGCCATTTTTTGTGTTTACCTAACTCAGCAAGTCTTAGAGACATCCATTTCAAAATAGTTGTCTAATAGATGGCGTCACTTTCCTTCAAAATAGGGATGATGACTAGGTTGAAAAACTATTATTCTAATTAGTCCGTCAGAAAGATTATCAAAAATTATTAGACACGTATTTTTCCTTTTTCAAGATACCTAAAATTGACGAAGAGTCCGTATAAAAGGCAGCCAAATAATCGGCAGCCCAATAATTCGTGTCCATTTTTTTGGTTGCGGATTATTGGGTTGCTGATTATTGTACTGCAAAAACTGTGGCTTCGGATTATTGGCCCGCTACCGAGCTTGTCCGACCCGATAAAAGGCAGCCCAATAATCGGCGACCCAATAATTGGCGACCACGATGTACATGGATTATTGGGCTGCCGATTATTGGCCTGCTGCGAGATTGCTCGACCCAAGAAAAGGCAACCCAATAATCGGCGACCCAATAATCCATGTACATCGTGGTCGCCAAATATTGGGGCGCCGATTATTGGGCTGCCTTTTCGCGGGATGCGAAAAAAGTCGGTTCTTGCTGTTAGGTCGCAGTTCTACCTAACACTCCTCCTCGCTTCGCTCGTCGTCGTACCTAAACCGACCTGCCTTAACATTCGATTTAAGGAGTCTGTATAAAAAGCAGACAAATAATCGGCAGCCCAATAATTCGTGTCCATTTTTTTGGTTGCGGATTATTGGGTTGCCGATTATTGTATTGCAAAAACTGTGGCTTCGGATTATTGGCCCGCTACCGAGCTTGTCCGACCCGATAAAAGGCAGCCCAATAATCGGCGACCCAATAATTGGCGACCACGATGTACATGGATTATTGGGCTGCCGATTATTGGCCCGCTTCGAGATTGCTCGACCCAAGAAAAGGCAGCCCAATAATCGGCGACCCAATAATCCATGTACATCGTAGTCGCCAATTATTGGGTCGCCGATTATTGGGCTGCCTTTTCGCGGGATGCGGATTAGTGGCACCCTTGACGAATATGAAGAGCGTCAAAGTTCCGTGGTGGGGGCTGGTGACGTCACCTTAGAGTAAGAATCGTACTCGATTGCGACGTCACGCGAAACTTTCAAGCGCTGTATTTCCGTCGTTTTTCATTTGACGAACAAAAGAAGAAATACGTGTCGAATATTTTTTTATAATCTAACAGACGGACTAATTAGTTTTTTTTGTCATCTAGCCTATTACAGACCTTAGTCGCTTAAATGTGATCGTTATTAGTAAAAGGTGTCACTGCCGGTGCCGATTATCGATAAGGAGAAGAGATTCATTTGGAAATGAACTCGTTCAACAATCGAAAAAGTGGTACCTTTCACTAAGGACATGCACAAATATTATTTCAAAATAGCTATGTTCTGGGCCGAAACTTTCCGAGAGTCATCTCACGTATTTAAACATGTCACGCCAAAGAGGACTACCGCGAGTGAATTCGCCGCTAGGGGCGCTAGTGGATCGTGGGTCCTACGAAAATTGGTTATATGTAATTTTCAGTTCATTTCTCATTAGGTTTTAATGTATGGCGTGCTTATTTCGAAAAATATGCCCTTTTAGAAGAATTATTACATAATAATATATTAAATACTAAAAAAATATTATTATGGCTATTGATAGCCATAATAATATTTTTTTAGTAAAAGCAATAAATTGAAAGGGTAAAATAACACGGACGTAAATTACCTACCGTAAATTTAGAGGTTAGTTCATTCATACAAACACGTTTCTATTTGTCAAAAATATTATTGTTATCAACATAGAAACTACTAAAAAGTAACTAATAAATAATACAAATGCCATAAGAAAACAATCAGAAGGTTTTAATATAGAAATAATTACAAACCTTAAGTAAAATAAATAATTTTAAAAATGTGTTTTATTCTTATGATTTTCCGTTAGTATCCGTATTCCATAGGCATCTTTAGTGCCGATATTAACATATAATTACGCAAATGTTGATTTTGACCAGGTTAAACCATTAATGAAGTATATTTCTTTGTAAAAATAGCGCTAAGAGTAATGAACTGTTTTATCAAATATAATCACACAAAAACGGTTTAACCCTCTAATTTTCGAAAACACGGAATCTACACATCACTGAAAATAGTTAGAAACTAATATACATCTTGAAACATGGAAATTAATGAAAAATAATCAATTCTAATATTGGTTTCGCGCCATACAATCTCATACTAATGGCGCTTGACAAGGACCTACGCATAAGTGGCGCCGCCTGGTGAGCGACAATATTACGGTAGCTCCCATTGTGATAAAAATACGTGAGTGTTAATCGTTGCAATTTAACATAACACTTTAAGTTTGACAGTTCATTAGCTTGGGAGATATAACGTGGTTTGAGTGTACAAACTTGTTACAGGCAAGCTTTCGGCACGTTCCGCGCGGCGGCGCTGCTGTCGGCGGTGACGTCGCGCAAGCTCGCGGCCGTCGGCGCCTCCTTCACGCGCCAGTCGCGCCAGCAGCTGCTGCGGGGCGCCCTGCTCAACGTCGTCATGCAGGGGACGTTCTCTAGTGAGTACCTGTGCTGTGGGGAACTGTCGGCGCCTCCTTCACGCGCCAGTCGCGCCAGCAGCTGCTGCGGGGCGCCCTGCTCAACGTCGTCATGCAGGGGACGTTCTCTAGTGAGTACCTGTGCTGTGGGGAACTGTCGGCGCCTCCTTCACGCGCCAGTCGCGCCAGCAGCTGCTGCGGGGCGCCCTGCTCAACGTCGTCATGCAGGGGACGTTCTCTAGTGAGTACCTGTGCTGTGGGGAACTGTCGGCGCCTCCTTCACGCGCCAGTCGCGCCAGCAGCTGCTGCGGGGCGCCCTGCTCAACGTCGTCATGCAGGGGACGTTCTCTAGTGAGTACCTGTGCTGTGGGGAACTGTCGGCGCCTCCTTCACGCGCCAGTCGCGCCAGCAGCTGCTGCGGGGCGCCCTGCTCAACGTCGTCATGCAGGGGACGTTCTCTAGTGAGTACCTGTGCTGTGGGGAACTGTCGGCGCCTCCTTCACGCGCCAGTCGCGCCAGCAGCTGCTGCGGGGCGCCCTGCTCAACGTCGTCATGCAGGGGACGTTCTCTAGTGAGTACCTGTGCTGTGGGGAACTGTCGGCGCCTCCTTCACGCGCCAGTCGCGCCAGCAGCTGCTGCGGGGCGCCCTGCTCAACGTCGTCATGCAGGGGACGTTCTCTAGTGAGTACCTGTGCTGTGGGGAACTGTCGGCGCCTCCTTCACGCGCCAGTCGCGCCAGCAGCTGCTGCGGGGCGCCCTGCTCAACGTCGTCATGCAGGGGACGTTCTCTAGTGAGTACCTGTGCTGTGGGGAACTGTCGGCGCCTCCTTCACGCGCCAGTCGCGCCAGCAGCTGCTGCGGGGCGCCCTGCTCAACGTCGTCATGCAGGGGACGTTCTCTAGTGAGTACCTGTGCTGTGGGGAACTGTCGGCGCCTCCTTCACGCGCCAGTCGCGCCAGCAGCTGCTGCGGGGCGCCCTGCTCAACGTCGTCATGCAGGGGACGTTCTCTAGTGAGTACCTGTGCTGTGGGGAACTGTCGGCGCCTCCTTCACGCGCCAGTCGCGCCAGCAGCTGCTGCGGGGCGCCCTGCTCAACGTCGTCATGCAGGGGACGTTCTCTAGTGAGTACCTGTGCTGTGGGGAACTGTCGGCGCCTCCTTCACGCGCCAGTCGCGCCAGCAGCTGCTGCGGGGCGCCCTGCTCAACGTCGTCATGCAGGGGACGTTCTCTAGTGAGTACCTGTGCTGTGGGGAACTGTCGGCGCCTCCTTCACGCGCCAGTCGCGCCAGCAGCTGCTGCGGGGCGCCCTGCTCAACGTCGTCATGCAGGGGACGTTCTCTAGTGAGTACCTGTGCTGTGGGGAACTGTCGGCGCCTCCTTCACGCGCCAGTCGCGCCAGCAGCTGCTGCGGGGCGCCCTGCTCAACGTCGTCATGCAGGGGACGTTCTCTAGTGAGTACCTGTGCTGTGGGGAACTGTCGGCGCCTCCTTCACGCGCCAGTCGCGCCAGCAGCTGCTGCGGGGCGCCCTGCTCAACGTCGTCATGCAGGGGACGTTCTCTAGTGAGTACCTGTGCTGTGGGGAACTGTCGGCGCCTCCTTCACGCGCCAGTCGCGCCAGCAGCTGCTGCGGGGCGCCCTGCTCAACGTCGTCATGCAGGGGACGTTCTCTAGTGAGTACCTGTGCTGTGGGGAACTGTCGGCGCCTCCTTCACGCGCCAGTCGCGCCAGCAGCTGCTGCGGGGCGCCCTGCTCAACGTCGTCATGCAGGGGACGTTCTCTAGTGAGTACCTGTGCTGTGGGGAACTGTCGGCGCCTCCTTCACGCGCCAGTCGCGCCAGCAGCTGCTGCGGGGCGCCCTGCTCAACGTCGTCATGCAGGGGACGTTCTCTAGTGAGTACCTGTGCTGTGGGGAACTGTCGGCGCCTCCTTCACGCGCCAGTCGCGCCAGCAGCTGCTGCGGGGCGCCCTGCTCAACGTCGTCATGCAGGGGACGTTCTCTAGTGAGTACCTGTGCTGTGGGGAACTGTCGGCGCCTCCTTCACGCGCCAGTCGCGCCAGCAGCTGCTGCGGGGCGCCCTGCTCAACGTCGTCATGCAGGGGACGTTCTCTAGTGAGTACCTGTGCTGTGGGGAACTGTCGGCGCCTCCTTCACGCGCCAGTCGCGCCAGCAGCTGCTGCGGGGCGCCCTGCTCAACGTCGTCATGCAGGGGACGTTCTCTAGTGAGTACCCCAGGGAAACTCCTGACGCGAGCTACCGTATGGTCGCTCACCAGGCGGCGCCACTCATGCGTAGCTCCTGTGTCAGTATGAGAGAATTGTCAAAGTGACGTTTGCAATGTTCCCGCAGAACCCACGTTCCACTAGCGCCCCTAAGCGGAAAATCGACTCGCTGTAGTCCTCACTAGAAATGCAGCGGATATCCAGTCTACATATCTCTTCCACAGGGTTCTTATACAAGGACCGCAACTTAATACCAACTCTTCACAATATTCCATCCAGATGTTGGAAACCACCGGAGCAACTGGGCTCCCCATTGCCACTCTATCGATCTGGATAAAATACTGTCCGTGATAAAGAAACTAGTTTCCGTCTAGGAACGTGGCATACTTCGACTAGGGTGCCACTAATCCGCATCCCGCGAAAAGGCAGCCCAATAATCGGCGACCCAATAATTGGCGACCACGATGTACATGGATTATTGGGTCGCCGATTATTGGGCTGCCTTTTCTTGGGTCGAGCAATCTCGAAGCGGGCCAATAATCGGCAGCCCAATAATCCATGTACATCGTGGTCGCCAATTATTGGGTCGCCGATTATTGGGCTGCCTTTTATCGGGTCGGACAAGCTCGGTAGCGGGCCAATAATCCGAAGCCACAGTTTTTACAGTACAATAATCAGCAACCCAATAATCCAAAACCAAAACAATGGACACGAATTATTGGGCTGCCGATTATTTGGCTGCCTTTTATACGGACTCCTTCGACTACTACCAGGCAATCTTATAATGGAACATTGGTGAACAACGATTCCACATCGAAGCTCACCATGATCTCGTCCGATTCCAGTTTCACCCCTTTAATAATATCGACAAAATGTCGAGAGTCCTTTACATATGTGCCTCCCCATTCCAAGTCGGATACGAAACAGGCCCAAAAGAATCCTAAGCATTATATCGGAGAGATGGGACAGCCCTCTTATAAAGCACTGGCTTCGCCTGCATGCACCAGTGCCATACACAATAAGGCGTGTCATATATTAGTTGTAGTTTAGCTTTTATTTTAATCTTTTTAACCACTGTGTACTTAATAATAATAATTTAACTAACCGAGATAGACATTTATGTCTGAAATAAATGATTTTTTAATTTATTTATTTTTACATCTGGAATAAAAATTTTTTTTTTTTTTTTAATTGTCTCGATGAGTATAAGTTGACTGTAGAATGAAAAGTACGGTCAGCAGTAAAAGCCTGTATCAATTATTTTTTGTCATATAGTATGTCATGCAGGCATGTCATATCCTAAATTGTGATTAAATTAATATAAAATATCTCTATTCGCAGAGCTGGATGTACTGGAGCGAGCGAATCCACTTTTCCTGATAAATGCCGCAAATCTCATGGGAGATTATTTCGCAGGTAAGAGAAATTACCAATAGGAACGGATTTGCTAGTCGGTCAATAAATTGGCCGGCAAATCTGTTCATAGGTTCTGCTTGGCTTCTGGATTTATCTAAATCCTCACTTCATCGCGCCATTTGATGCATGTCATCATAGTAACTGGGCGTTTTTTTTTGTTGTACAAAAACCATTTTTGGAAAAATTAATATCTTTTAATTGTTTTCTATTCAGAATCGCGAGCTCTTTCAATCCTAGTAGGAGAAAAAAAGTGTCCCAAGATTTGTTTCCCATTACGCCACCATAATTTCATTGATTTAGTATGGCGTCAATGGAAAGTTTGAAATTTATATGGAAAATTTAGGACACTTTTTTTCTCCTACTAGGATTGAAAGAGCTCGCGATTCTGAGTAGAAAATAATTAAACTTTTGTAAATTTTCCAAAAATGGATTTCGTACAACAAAAAAAAAACGCCTAACCGTAAAACGGCCCGTGTCGGTCATAGGTCGCTCTCCCAAGGACGTCCAGAACGACCGTTCGTGTGCAGCCGTCAGTACGGGTTATTGCGGTCCTTGTACGGTGTTTTTTTTAGTACCTAGTTGGAAGTACATTAGTTCAGAACTCACTTCCCCAAACGGTCGTCTGTTCAACGACAACAGTATAAGCAGACATATAGTATACCCGGGACCTGCTTCGTAGGCAGGCTCACTACCAGCTAGGCTAGGAAGCCGTTAAACACCCCTGACCCCCCCCGCCCCCCCCGCCCCCCCTTACCCCGCCGCACCCCGTTAGCCCTGGTGTTGCAGGCGTTCATAGGCTACGGTGACCGCTTACCATCAGGCGGGCCGTATGCTTGTTTGTCACCGTCGTAGTATAAAAAAAAAAACGTTTCAAGGATAAGCAAGTAGTGTTCCTAAGCGTTTGATTGTGCCATTGCAGAAGCGCGCCTATGCAACGGTAATAAGGTCCACATCCTCGCCGGGCCGCTGCTGCAGTACATGAAGGCGCTGCTCGCCAGCGACGATATCCGCGCCCACCGCAGCCTCGCTACACAGGTACTTGAAACTTGAAGATATTGCGCTTTATTTGTCCATGTTTTTAGTAAGAAGGTACCAGTTTTTTTCAAATTCAAATTTTTATTTGTCAGAATACAGTAACAATTGGTCTTATACTAAAAACATTAAAAAAAAATCTGTGTATTCAGCATGCAAGCATGCATACAAATATTAATTGAAGGTAACCTAAAATATTTACAATAATTCAATATATATAGAATGTCAATATTACATATTATAACTAGTACAATGTCATCGGATCCTTAAAATTAAATAATGTTTAACGCTGTAAAAACATTTGTCAAGTAGCCATTTTGTTAACTTCCGTTTTAATTTCCCCCCCGACAGTATTTGTAGCTCATCCAACAAATTATTAAAAATTGTTATGCACATGTTAAATATATATTTTTTGTATATATCTTTGTATACGCGGGGTTTGTGCAAAAGATTCTAATTATGTGCTCTCATCTGTCTTAGCAAGACTTCACTATGTTTAAGGAAGTATTCAGGGTGGGACTTGACAAAAACACATACATCCCTTATGTACAGACATGGCATTTTGTTGACACAAATCAAATTATTTCAAATAGAAAACTCCCGTGAGTATTAGACATATTAATATACTTAGACCGGGTTACTCACGTCTATAAAGTCGAAAATAGCTAGTCTGCCGGCGTGCTCAACGCGCAGTGTGCGCAGAGCAATCTCCGCAAGCGCGCGCTCACTCGCAAATTATTTTTCAGTCCTCCGGCCGGTAAGCGCCACTTTACGCAAAACTAAATTGCCGCCTGCCGGCTCCGTCGGACAGAAAAATAGTATACTAACCTCGGCCGTTAGATGGGAAAGCCTCGGATCACATGTTCGTCGACCTCGGCTTCACCTCGGCCGACAATTACATGGGATCCGAGACATTTCCCACTAAAACGGCCTTGGTATGTAATCTACTATTATTTAATATTTTTTGATTTGTTATTAAAGTAGTAACACTACTATATATAAATTATAAACTGAAATAGATGTCATATACTAAAGACAAAGACTAACACCGACGAAGGCCAATCCGAGAATCGAACTCGGGTCTTCAGCTTAGCCGCGTAAGCTGAAGACCTGAGGATCCTCGGATTGGCCTTCTTCGGTGTTGGTCTTTTTCTTTAGTATATGACATCTATTTCAGTTTATAAGAAGGTACCACTTTGTTGATAAGGTTCATTTCTAAATGATTTTTTATAGCATTAGCGTCTTATTGGCTAGCGACCCAATGATACTTTTACATCCGATCATATTTAAGACTTATATGCCTATGTACTGTTTTCAAGCCGAACTTGTTTGCTTTTCCAGAAGTATTCAAACTAGGGGTTCGCCCCGAACGCGTCCCCTATATGTCAGCAACCCTCTGACCGATTTGACTAATATTCGACATCATTCATTTAACCCTTAAATGCATGAATTATCAATATTGATCCTAAGACATCCTAAGTGACAACCAAATTCTTACAAATTAAGAACTCACCACGATATGTCAAAATCTACATTCCAAGAGAACTTGATTGACACTTGTCTCATTACACACAATGCATTTAAGGGTTAATTTAACCCTTTATTAAGACGACCCAATCAATGATATTCGAGGTATCGTGAAAAATTAGTTTGTTCGAATACAAATATACGTACATCAAACGGCGATACCGGTAGAGCCGGAAAACGCACTGCCTTCGATTGCTCGTCCAATTATAGCGTCACGTATAATTTTCATGAAATGCCACTAAAGAAAATGCCACACGAATAATCTATAATATTACTCACGGTTTAGGGGTCCTAGCCCAGGCTCAGGTTAGGATTCGCGATAACACACTGCTTTTCACAACTACCTCACTTTGTGCACACATGTCAACAGTCTACCCTCATTGTCTATACATAACAATCTACTTAACACATTCACCGAGGATTTCTTGTTAGCGCTACGTCTTACACTATAACAATCATTTCCCGCTTTGTAGCGAAAATGGCGCGTAGATGCGTTACGACAACGTGTTGTGATTAGCGCTGAATGTGTTAATATTATTAAAGCAAACTTTTCCTAGCCAAAACTTGCCTAAAATAAATATTTATTATGATTCCAGTTAATGCAGAATGGGAGAGAACTCCTATCAGTTTTATCTCAAGAGTTGGACGAGCTCTCCATCTCCATCCGTCTCCGTCTCCTCTCTCCGCCACCCTCTAGCATCATCTGGCTGCTACTGTCAGCGGACCTCTGTCTCAACAAGTTCCTCCCGCTACCCAACACTCTGCAGCAATTTTACGCAGCTCACTTAGACTTAGCCTCTGAAGATAACTACAGTGAAGTCAGCTACGGCTCATGGAAGAAAAGCCCGGAGAAAGAGGAGTATAACCGAGCGGATGTCAGCTCAGATTTAAGCGACAAAGTCTCGCAGAACATTTCTCAAATTAGCCTAAACGATGATGGAGAAATGAAGCCAAAACTCCGACCTATATTAGGTGCTGGTGCCGGGCTACTCAGACAAGAGCAAGCCCTGTCTGTCAGTCAAGACAACTTTGATACTTGGACTAGTAAAAACAGTCTGTCCAAGCGATATGACTTGAACTCCTGGCGGCAGGCCGAAGACGAAAAAAAGGAGGAGGAACCAGTGTTTAACCCTACCGTTCTACCCCCGAACCTACAACAGACCTTCCCGGTGACAGTCCCGGATTACCCACCCCCAAATGTCCCTAACGTAAACAGATTCAACAACTACATGCAAGAGAACTTCCCTAACTATCTACAACAAGGCGACGGAGCGTACATACAAAATTCATACACTGCAAATACTAATTTCAACTCCCAGGGAGACGGTTTCGTCCAACAGTTCCCTAACGACAGACCGGCGCCTGAAAGAGTCAACAGCGAAGTACAAAAAACAAGCGCTCGACGGCCTGTAGAAAACTGGAGGAAAGAAAAACCAGAACCCGAAGACCCGAACCGGAATAGACAGAGGAATTGGACCAGACAGCGCTCTAAAGATAACATCGACGATGAGAAGGAACCGGAGAACGAAGAGAGATTCCGTTCCAACTCCAGAAATTCTAGAGATAAAGTACCTGGCAGATTCCGTCGGAACAGCACAGAGAATCCGGATGGTGCTGTTAGTGGTACAGGTAAAACTCCACCTCGGAGGCATGTGTCCGATGTCCCAAGGAGTCAGAAGTACTGGGACCACGATGATAGATGTGACAAGGATTATAGTAGTTAGTGTAACTAAACTTAATTCTAGTAAAATTCTAAGTGACTGTGAAATTCGTGTGGATTTCGGCCAATGTTTCCTATGAAAGCAATAGGTATGTGACTCCAAATAGTATAGTAGTAATCAAGCCGGGAGGAGTAAATTAATACAGACTGGTAATGTCTATATGAGACAGCATGTATCCTTTGACCGGCACAGTCGGTCGTGGCCGTCATCGGAAAGTCTTGCCAACGACGTCAATAGCCGACAGCTTCGCGCGGAATTCCGTAAAGTTCATATTCCTTTGCCATCTGGCGTTCAAAAGGATAAGTGTTTTCGGTATGAAAACTAGATGGTATTGTCTTATAACCGCGATGGTAACAGACGATTCAATAAGATATAGTGGGAGAGTATAAAAAGAATTCGTTTACCGGCGACCATTAAAAAATCATAGTTTCTATTGTTTACTCCTTCCTGGATATAATAGAAAAGAGAAGATTTGGTTTGTTGTCACTCTTTAAAAAAACCAAAACAACATTCACATTTAACTAACCATATTTTCAATGATAGGCACATCCCTTAAAAGCGCGCAAAGCGTCTAATAGCGCTCTCATTGGGAGATTATGTTTTCTTAAAAGTATGACTACAACGATAATACCATGGATTATAGAGAAATAGAAAGGTTTACGTTTTCCTTAATAAAGAAAAATGAAATGAAATTTATTAGAAAACACAATGCCCCCAATCAGGGCGACACTGGACGCTTTGCGCCCTCTTAAATGAAGACATCACACATTTTTCTACAATTTTTAATGCAAATCATTGGGCATTTTACCTTAGGGTAAGATTTTTAAATATGTGTCTCCGAGAACTACTAAAACAAGACAACAATGTGGATGTTTGATTCTGTATACAAAAACTTCAACTTTTAAAGCGTAACAACTTTGCCTGTTGGGGTAAGGGCAAAGTTATGAATTTAAGCAGCACCAAATCTTCTTAATTCTGTTATCCGTCTCCAATTGTGCCCGTACAGTTGGTGGTGAACCGTATGCAGTTGTCATAAAGTACACAATTGCGTAGCAGTGCTAACTGCTAGTTATAGTCTTGGTAATATTAAAATAATTGTAAAAGCGAAAGATTTATATCTTGATGGTTAAATTGATCAAGAGTATGTTAGCTAAATAAAGTTAAAATGGTTGCTAAAATATTAATTTTGACTAATGTTACGACTAATTGATTGAAAGCAATTTTTGTATGGACAGCCTTATTAAGTAATTAGGTTTAATAGTAACCAAACAGCATACTTTAGAATAAATACCAATTATAGTTTGGCCAGGGTCTATTCTTATTTGTGCATCAGAGATAATCATACTGTTTCTTTCATACTCTACTATTACCACCCCAAAGAAAAGGATGGACACAGTGTTTTTGTTCTACTGTTACTGCGTTCGTTGGGTGGCCAGACTATAAATTGGTTTTGAAGTATGACTGCTTTCCCAAAATCAATGTGATAAACATGCAATAACTTACAGTGCAACAGAAAAAGCTAGAAATTAAAATATGGCAACATCGTAGTGCCGTCCCGTTTTCTTACATATATTTATTAGAAAGGGACAACACTGATGTTTCCACTTTAATTTCTACCTTTTTCTGTCGCAGGGTATTGGTTTTTTTTTTACAATATCACATTCATGTCTAACCTTTAAGATTCATGTTTGAACAGCATATTTGGTTAAAGAGTTCATTACATGGTTTTAACCTTTTACCGCATATGACATGTTAGTTATTTGTTTAAATTGGAACTTTAACAGCTGTCAATGAAGTTGAATTTATAACGGCCAAATATAACAGTATGCGGTAAAGGGTTAAATTTACATCCCGGGACCTCTATCCCTTTTTATTGTTTGCTCAATTCTCAATACAGTACCTACATTCATGACAAACTAGAAATATTCCAATAGATACAGGATTTAGATATTTACGATATAATCCACATTTAAGTACCATCAACGATGATCCATCATGTATGCTAGCTTTGCCATTTGTCAACTTAGCTCTTTATTTTGTGTGTAAAGTTGTATTCATGGGCAAAGTTGAAAAGTTTTATGGTAATTAAATTGTGAATTCTGTTAGTAAATCTAATTGTAGATATAATTTTAAATTAAAAGAGGATTAATACACTTCGTATAATAGTAAGACACTCCAATAGTTTTACTCGATGAATACACAATATTCTGAATTCATGTATTTAGTAAAAACAGTGCTCATATTATTTCCATTGTAACATTAAAAAGCATAATATATAATTAATTTTGAGTAATTAGTCCATAATCTAGAGGTTTATTTAAATGATAGTCATAGTTTTTGCATGTAAGTTAGTCCGGAGCATTTATAAGAAAATAAAAACATATTAATGGGTTGTCCATTGCGAAATGCTGACAACCAAAATACATGTAAAATGCTCATTTAAATATAATAAAAATAAATTAGTAAATCATAACTACAACTTGGACAATTTAGGCGCGTCTTAAATCAAATGGGTATAAAATAAAGTACTTAGTCTTAATTAGGAAGTATATTTTAGGAGCATGGACAACCCAATGTAGGATCCAAGATTTTAGGGTAATAAGGACATGAGTCGAATGCCACAGGTATGGCAAAAACTCGTAATACTAGCAAAATGATTGGACTTTGCCCAAAGAAGAGTTACTTTGCCCACACAGTTGAGTAAGTCATGTGATTTTTCTAGTGGCATAAGTGGGCAATGTTATTATGCAACCAGTCGATAATGTCCAATTTTTGTGTTCTATGTGTTGAATGGAAGCTCACCAGATCGCCTTTGATATGTACTTTGTACAGTCGCCATCAGAAATATCGAGTAGCCAAGGTACTCACAAATATCTAAACACGTTTTTATTATCAAGGCATTAGATGCCTTTTGTGGCAGCTACTTTGATTAAATCAATAAAGCTACAGAATACATTACCAATCTGTTGGGCAACTCATGAATCAGGCACAATCGGTTTCTTAGTGTTTCCAGAAGTATTGGAAGAATAGCATTTTTCTTTTCAGATATTTTTGGCGGCAACTGTACGTTAAGACAAATGCAATATATAATGCCTTACAAATAGTTATAATTGGAGTTTTTGCCAGAAATAAATTACTAGTACCTGTATAGTAAATATTGCACAAACTTCTTTCGATACACAAACTATAGAGTAATCTATACTGTTAGAATAATTGACAATTAGGACTTTAATGTGGATATTGGAATAGATAGGTAAGGTATTTTGCACAAGAAAGTTGGTAAAGTCGTGCAAGTCTATCCTACTTCGACCCCTTCATGGAAATTAAATCAGTTCCAATGGAAAATATTCGTCGTGCTACAAAATTTTCCTTTGCATTTTTGGATACTTTCTTGTATGACAGGGACTTAGGTGCAGATTATTTATTGGTCTTGAATGTTTGAGATACTTTCCTTATCAGATAATCGGATGGTCTAGTGGCTCATAAATATCTCAACATGCATTCTAACTTGATATGCTGGCACTTCAGTCGTGGCCCAAATAACCGTACTTAATATGAACATTTGGGCTAATTCTCCCGCTGTAGTTCCAGCAATATTCCTGTAATCATTTGCGCGTTCCGATACGAAGTAAGGATAGTATGTCATAACCTGGGCAGGCAGTGCAATAGCTATGGAATTAGTATTGAAATCATTGTTTATAAACGCACACACATGGTTGAAGCGTAACTGAACTTTTGAAAATGTGTTTCTTTAAATATTTGAGAGATTCGATACTTATTGGTGATACTTTACTACTAGTTCATTAGGCCAACGGAACTAGAGTAATAATGGGGCAACCGTATAGACGCTCACTAGGCGGCGCCACTCCTGCGTGGGCCTTGTGTCAAAATGAAATAATTTTGTAATATTCAGCGCCAGACCCACGAAACTACGAAATAATACACTTGCCGTGTCTTATTGAACCTTGATGGAGCCATAAAACACAAAGATTGATTGATTGATTGATTGACCCACGAAGTACTAGCGCCCCTAACAGCGAATAGACTGACGGTATTCCCCATTTTGTGTGTGCAGTATTCGACGGATTGAGGTACACAATTTGGTTTCGCCAAAGTAGTCGAAGAAATGTAGTTTTTCTAATACTTAGGAGGTAAAATTGAGTACTAGATAGTCTAAGGTAACGTAAGGGTGCTGCGCAGGCCAGCGATCGTAGACTTGTACTCTTCATTGATCAAATTTCGAAGTTATATCTTAGTCTCTGTCCGATTATTATGAATCGATAGAGATGGAGAAACTAAATAATTTTGTGGTAACACCCAAGCGTCTATCTTATGAATATGACAATTCACTAGCGAATGATGAATTGTACGCCAAAAATTATAGCGATTAACTAGTCACTGTTAAATGTCAATTGTCAAATTGGTAAGCTAGAAGCCGGGTGGGGTAAACGGGGTGCGTACGAGAAGCATCAGTTACCCTAATTGTTAATTTTGTTTTCTAATTTATTTATGAAAACTCATCTCATGTATAGGACTTGGACTTGTGAGCGAAGTTGAACTATATTTTAAAGCGAAATTGCATGCGGTAATATAAGGTTAGCTTCGATATGACGCGTAGATTTTGTAAGAATTGCTATAAAATTTTAGATTTTCAAAAGTTAGACTTGGAAACGTTCGGTTTGTATTGTATAAATTCTGAATTAATCATGCTCGTCGTTAATTTTGTATGGAAATATGAATAATATATGTACATTTCATAATATCAAAAGAGCGAAATAAAATGATGACAATTCGCTGTTAACAATATTGGTTGTTTTGTATGTTTCGAGCATAACTTATTTAAAATAAAAATCTTATGTATAAAGGGACTATGATTGTATATTTTCGATGGAATAGAACAATTGGTTATGAGTTTAGTTTAAATAAAACAATACGTTCAGTATGATTATTTTTATTTCTTATTACATAGCAATGGCGGCGGCTGCTGCGTATGGAAATTATGTAATCTCGAATAAATTGAAATTTAATTTCCTTAAATCGTTTTATTTGTAGTAACTTCTACTTTGCCCATCAGTGATTATTCAGCTTATTAGTCATACTGGGGCGTTTTTATTTTTTGATAAAATTGAGGTTTTTATATGTTTTCTACTTAGAATTGCGAGCTCTTTCAATCTTGTTAAGAAAAAGTGTCCTAAAATTTCCAATAATTTTTCAAACTTTCCATTGCGCTACCGCCATACTAAATCTCGTAATTCTGTGTACCAACCATATAACCACTTTAAATTTAGCAAAAAAATATTTTTCTATAACAAAAAATAAAAACCCCACTGACCAACTTTTTTCTAAGGGGCCAATGCCGAAATCGAGATAATAAAATTGGCTGTCCTATACAAGTCGGCGGCATCCTACCGGCGGGAATGTATGGAACAGACAAATTTTTCTCCGCGACTTTGGCATTGGCCCCATAATAAAGATCTTAAAAACTACATATTGAATGTACAAGTTAGGATTTGAACGGTCCTTTTTGTATATTACTTTCTTAGTCCAAAAAAAGTGGTGTCTCCGATGACGTCATGACGGCCATATGTACATTATATTGTTGTATCATGAACTTATACTTCAAGAATCACTTCTTGCTTTAGATGGTACAACAGTTTAAGCAAACAACCGTATATTTCGGGTAAGCAAAGCAATATGCAGAAGGACAGGGACAGGACGGAAATTCAATAAGAAAAGTATCGCATATCCTACTTTTCTTAACTTATTATATTTATAATTGAATAATTTCACAAAACGAACGCTCATATAAGTAACATTTTCTTTAACACAAGTGTTGATAAAAACACTAAACGCAGAATACACAACAAGACATAATGTATTTTGCCAATAAAAGAAAACTGTTTTATACTTGTACTAACTTAATGGCTGCTCCACAATGGGCCATTATACAGCAGAAAGGGGATTGCGTAACCCCTCTTACTTTACTCATAACTGCGTCCCTTATTACCGGCATTACCACCCATCATGGCCCATTGTGTGGAGCGGCCATAACATGTTACCCGATAGTTCACACAAAATATCTCACTTTATTGATTAGAATTCAATCTAATCATTAGATATAACAATATTGAATCTAGTTGAAGTCTAGTCACAGGCTCAATCGTCGGTCAGTTCATTCTTAAAAAACCGGCCTAGAGCATGTCGGGCCATGCTCAGTGTAGGGTTCCGTATTTTATCGTCGATTCATTTGTTTTTTCCCTTACAAGTGTGATGCAAAACATTGTATGCATCTCGG
Organism: Lathronympha strigana; assembly: GCA_949128165.1. Classification (NCBI taxonomy): domain Eukaryota; kingdom Metazoa; phylum Arthropoda; class Insecta; order Lepidoptera; family Tortricidae; genus Lathronympha; species Lathronympha strigana. The sequence continues at coordinate 4,298,112 of OX421926.1, read as the reverse complement.
TCGGTAAGAGGATTACAAACTCGAGTCATTATTATTCAGTCTAACAGAGTCTCGATAGTAATGCTGTACTTACCTCCCTAGATGCACAATGTACTATTATGCGAATTTCGAAAATTTACCTTTTACCATAATACACACGTTCGTTCGGGGCTTTTGTTACATCCTATATAAACTGCTACAGTGAATCGTTGAATATTGCTTATTATACTATTATCTAAAATGACATGTTTTTACTTATACTTACTCTAGTTAGTGCGCTTTTTTATTAGTCTACTGTTATTCCTCTAATACATGTACGAACAACTTGCAAGATTTAATATTAATCAAAGGCAAATTATTACTTATTTAATATATTATAAAGGCATGAAATACTTTATATTTATGAAAGTCTTTTGAAACATGATTATAATTACATTTAAATAAGCAGTCTGTTTTGTTGCAACCTCTTTTTGGTCGAAAATTAACAAACCAATGTTTTCGGCAATTTATTGATTAGGCCTTAAGAATTACTAAACTATTTGAACAATTAATAAATTCAACGAGTAAAGTTAATAAAATTACATTGGGCAAAGTTACCAGTGGGCAAACTTGTCAATTCTTATGGTTAGCATTATCACTAAATAAATTAAGAGTTTTAACGTGAGGATGCTTTGATACTATTGTGCTATTAAATAATATTATTATCTAAATACTACACTTAATGCTAGAATGAAATCACATTAATTTTTTACGAACATTTCCGGATTACGCGAAAATGTACCTAAAGCTAAACACAAATAAGATTTAATTGTGTGTTTAATTATTTTTGACCCCATCGGGTATTTCTTAGTAACATTTGAATTAGATCATTTAAAAAACTTGCGATGAATTTGGTATAACTTGCATTCTGCCACGGAAATACTGATGGATTATCGGAGTGACATGTATACAAGCATCTACTTACTTAGTATGCAGTTAAAATAAGTTTTTTGTAATAAAAAATTATACCAGGTCTTATCACTGATTGCATGTACTTTCCTTTCCACAGTCAACTTATATTAATCGAGGCAATTCTACGAATCCAAACACAATGGGGTTTAGTTGTTTCACAGAGTTCCTATGAGCACCTCCGGCCTCCATCATCCGATCAGCTCGATGGTACGATAACATTGTATTGTCATCCAACCTAAATAAGCGTGTGAAGTTTCAGCTTATTCTAATAACGGGAATAATACCTATTTCAGCTTTTAAGATTGCCATGATGACCCTCACAAACACACATAGGTACTTGTAGTTATTGCAAAATTGGCAAAATAGAGTAGAAATAAAAAAGTGGCAACATCGTAGTGTTGTCCCGTTTTCATACATATATTTATTTGAATACGATGTTCATCATCATCATCATCATTTCAGCCGAAAGACGTCCACTGCTGGACATAGGTCTCCCTCAAAGATTTCCACAATGACCGGTCCCGCGCCACCCGCATCCAGCGGACTCCTGCGACCTTCAACAGGTCATCAGTCTACCTTGTAGGGGGCCTACCCACGCTGCGCCTTCCGGTACGCGGTCGCCACTCGAGAACCTTTCCGCCCCAACGGCCATCGGTTGTACGTGCAATGTGCCCCGCCCACTGCCACTTAAATTTAGCGATTCGGAGAGCTACGACGACTACGATGTTGCCACTTTTTAATTTTACTCTATTTTGGCAAACTGTATATTGCAAGTTAAATAAAATCTTGTAATCAGACTAATAAGCCTCTCCTTCAAATTATCCAAGATGGAAACTTGATATTAAGCCTTAAATTCCATCAATACATTCGAAACTAACTTATGCACTCTGCACATCTATAAACACATCCAAATAAGGCGATGACTAGCACGCCTACTAACATCGGGACGGGAAAACCTCTTTGTCACTCCAATATGCAAGTGTGACAGAGACGGGGATACAAATCCGTAATCGTTTCATTTTCGTGGTAGAGCTGTGCTATCCTACTGGATACAGCAGTGAAAGGGATGGGTGAGCAGATAGTTGAGCACTATTGGGGTGCCGGCGGCGACCTAGAAAAAAAAAGTTTTCTATATTGAAAAATGTGGCAGTTATATTAGGCAGAAGGCCTACCACAAACCACTTCGTTCATTCGTCTATATCTCTCTCTATTGCTCTCACATATTCGAGCGAAGAAGAGCGAAATAGCAATAACATATTTATAGTCGTGACTGTATTACACGGCGTGATTTTTCGGGGTCAATCGGTCGCATCACTCGCATCGGCCTGTGCAATCAACGAAAGGCAACCTAGGGAGTCGAGGAAGGCGAGGGCAGGGCAGGTACCCCCAATAATCGGCCCCCATGTAATAGCTGTTTTATCGGCCTGTGTAATCAAGGAAAAGGCACCTAGGGAGTCGAGGAAGGCTAGGGCAGGGCAGGTACAGTCAAGTGCAAAAATATGGTTCGACATAATCGACTCATAAATATGGTATTACGCTCTTATTACACCGATATAAGGTGCTATGGGACATATTTTTGAGTAAGATGTGCACTACCATATTTTTTTACTTGACTGTACCCCCAATATTTAATAATCGGCACCCATGTAATACCCGTTTTAGCAATGGCGATACCTACCTCGAGTTCAAGGTGAGGGTCCGGCTCCGTGTCGTCTGACACGTTGTCCGATGAGACGGACTTCTCTTTGGGCTCGTCCGCGTCGAGCAACATGTCGGTCGACGCGTTGTCGTCGGGCACAGCGTCGACAAACACCTACAAACAATACAGTTCGTAGAAAGTTGAGGAAACTTTTAAAGGGTCTGAAACTAAATTGCAACGGTTAACACTCACGTATTTTTATCACAATAGGCGTGACATGTGAATAGTGATGCCCGAGCCGCGAAGGTGACAACACCACTCTGACTGTCCGACGATGACTGCCCGAAGCAGTCGAAACGTCACGCCTATTGTGATAAAAATACGTGAGTGTTAACCGTTGCAATTTAATATCAGTATGTCTCACGAAAGTTTAAATTATAGGGTCTAAAACGGTGTCCATTTACCATTAGGTAAGTATAGTGTGTTTGTTCTTGAGCAGCCCGGTTGGATACACGCGTTCAAAATTGCATGGGTAGTTTATGAATGAATTCATTCATAAATTGCCCATACACCTTTGAATGCGTGTGTACATACTCGTTCTCGGGTCTCGGGCCCGGACTCACCCTCATTCGAGACACTCTCATTCGGACGAGAGGCTATTTAAGGGGCTCCACGCGGAAATCGACGGTTTTTGACAAGTTTTGACTCGATATTCCGCCACGAATACTATAAATACAACTACGAAGCAATATGTCATGGGTTCATCAATCTTAATATGTCTTGACTTGACTTACTCTTAAAAAATGGTTTAAAAAAAGTTTTATTTTCTATTTTTCGATGCAATAACTGTTTGCTGTGTAACTGTCGGTATCAGACTTTCTTATTTCAAGGTTGTTTTTCCTTAAGCTCGCAGCACAATTATATTAACTATGCTTACTGCTATAACGCTCTTTCGGAATCCTGCAAATATGTATAAATATGCTGAAAACAATTTTGCAGTAGAGTTACTGGTTAGAAACTCTTGATGGTTGAAGTTATACCTCGTCATCATCATCATGTTGGCACTTGTCGACCATCTGGCTCGCGTATAGGGCGGCGTAGTACTCATACTCGTCGTCCTCAGAGGAAGCTTCATCTTCGTCACATTCGAAGTAGCGGCTCTAAAATGTCAACAACAAAAATATTATATTAGTCTACTAATAGCCAAATTATGACAAATGGACAAAACTTAAAATACATAATTATGTGCTATTCAAACGAATGTGCGAAATAGATTTTTTTTCATTCCCAAATGTTCAAACACATTTTAGTGTTGTGCTACGTTAAAAATACTAAATAGAAGTAGCGGCTCTAAAATGTCAACAACAAAAATATTATATTAGTCTACTAATAGCCAAATTATGACAAATGGACAAAACTTAAAATACATAATTATGTGCTATTCAAACGAATGTGCGAAATAGATTTTTTTTCATTCCCAAATGTTCAAACACATTTTAGTGTTGTGCTACGTTAAAAATACTTAATGACATCGTTATTTTGACCTAATAACATCATTAGCTCTTTTTATGTAAACAACTACGCCATGAAAACATTTATTCATGAATAATTTATATTGTCTATATTACTCAAAATGTGCGCATTTACCGCTGCTCACTGTTGCGGTATGTTGGCAAAAACACGGTTCGTTTCACTTACCAAACGAAACGAAACGAAAGTAAAGCCAAAAAATTTACACAAGTTTCGTTAGTTTTTATTCAGAATATATCATTTTTCTTAACAATACATTAAAATGTAAATAAATTATAACATATTACCAGTTACCTAATTAAAAGTTGTTTCATTTGAACCTAAATATCTTGACACTCACTTATATTATTTTGTGGAACGGAACGTATAAGCATTGCAACCAACATAACGATTTTTTTATCATGTCAAAATATGTCGTAATGAGGCATTGACGCCCATTTTCGTCTAATTTTTAGAATCAACTTCAGCATCTAAATTCTATCTTATTCTTATACCATTAAAGATGTTCAACGATTAGCTTTACCGTGTAACATATAGAAAATAGTAGAAATATACACGTTACTAACAGAAAATTACGACACTAGGGAAATATTTTCAATTGGTCAAAACAAAGGGAAATACCAGCGAAGACGCATGAATGAACTGCGTTACGTAGTTTGTTAAAACGAGGCGAACGCCCCACCAGTCTTAAATTGTGCCACAGAAACCGTTACAAGTTCTAGTTTGTGATTATAGTGCTCAACAATGGCTGCAGCCTTCGACTCGCCCAAATATCAAAACAGTTTAATCTGCTGCAGCCCACGAACCGCGGATGAGTTCTCGAAATCATCCTCGTCGACCTCGGGCTGTGTCTCAGCTGACGATAGCTACGATTCCTTAAATCACGTACCAAAAACGATAGCGATCAAAAAACTAAAAATCCACAGCACGGCAACGAAGGAAGAAGTCGAAAAAGCGATTAAACAGTGCAAGGAACTTATTCTAAACACTCAACAGTGCTCTGAAGAACGTAAATGGTTGGTAAGATATTTAGTCGAACTGCGATTGCGTTTAGAAGACATTAAGGACACCGACGGACAGCCTAGATTGGGAGTTTGTATAAAAGGGCACCATTTTAAACAACAAATAAATCCACAGAACAGAAAACAGTACTGTGACCATTGTAGCGGTGTAATATGGAGTATTGTACAAAGCTCGTATATTTGCAGCGACTGTGGCTATTTATGTCATTACAAATGTGTTGACTACATCTGCAGAGTTTGTGCACATGTTGTTATGACTGACAAGGGGCAGTATGAAATGAGTATATGTCCTGAAAAGGGTTTAGCAGCTCAGGACTATAAATGTGCTGAATGTGCGACAGCATTGACATTTAAAGACGGCTGGAACGAGCCTAGACTATGTGACTACAGTGGTCTGTACTTCTGTGCGACATGTCATTGGAATGACCAATCTGCGATACCTGCTAGAGTTGTACATAACTGGGACTGGGACAAACATTATGTCTCCCGCCTAGCCTTCCAAATGTTAAACTTAGCTTGGAATGTGCCATACATAGATGTGGAGAGCATCAATCCGAAGCTTTTTAACTTTATTGCGGAGCTTGAATGGGTGCATAAAATGCGGAAAGACCTTGAGTGGATGAGGAGATACCTATGCGCCTGTCCGGAAGGCTCAAGTCTTCTCTCTCCGTTATTTATCCAGCTAGGAGACATCAATAAGAAGTACAGTATGTCACATTTACAAGCAATCAACGATGGGACCCTAGAGACGCAGTTAACAGAATTAACAGAGTTGTGTCGCACTCATATAACAAGTTGTGCCTTATGTTCCGGAAAGGGATACTTATGTGAAATTTGTAGCAACAATGAAATCCTCTATCCATTTGACAGTGGAGCCATAATGTGTAACAAATGTAACACAATGTTACATCGAGTCTGTTGGCTCCGCAAGGGACAGAAGTGCCCCAAATGCGTCCGTTTAGAAGAACGAAAAAAGCTACATGATGTTACTGATGAAGCAGATACAAGTGCTGATCACGAATATGATATAGACAAATTTGTTGAATGATTTCACTTTTATATTTTATTTCGTATATTTTTGCCAAACTAACATGTTATAACCATAACAGGATGCTAATTAAACATAACAACTGCATGGAATTTTGTTAATATTTTTTTTTAATGGTGCTGTTGCTGTAAATTCAAGAGCAATATGATAATTTGCAAGCTTTAAATAAATGGCGTAATTTGGGAAGTTTCATAACGTAGCATTACATAGCTTAAGTACTTTCAAACACTTTAATATAGGTATTGACTAAAAATATTAACCCTTTTATATTGTAATTATTATCAACTTTCATAAAAACTTGTACAACTGTCATGTCATGACCTAAAACCACACTTAATAATATTTTGACATTATTTATTTTAATTTTAAGCATGACCTTTTGACTAATAATATTTTTTTTTGCAATTTATTTAAATAATTTTATGACTTGATTGTGCAACAGAAGAATGTTAAAATATAAAGTGGCCTAGTATTGTCCCTTTTAAATCAATGTCTTCCCGTTTTCTTACAAATCAATATGTAAGAAAACAGGATGACATGACACTATGATGCTGCCACTTTTTAACTTCTACCTTTTTCTCTGCACTGTAATTGAAAAAGATACTGAAGATAAATTTTGAAGTTATCAAGTTGGACTCTTATGCATGTATGTATAAATTTAAAAAAATATCTGTCTAACATAGTGGATGATAACTAAATGTAGCATTTCCAGGCTAAAGGTACCATATTGTCGGTTGTTGATGGAAATCAAATCTTTTTTTTACTATTACATGGTTGGTCCTTGCTGCCATGATAGTTGTTCAGTATGCCATGTATAACAGACACATTATTTTGGATAAATCCTTAATTTAATATTATGTAGATTTAATAATTGGACTTCCAAATTTTGTTGACATGAAAATATTTGCCTTAACTTACATTGTGTTATTTGTTTTAGAACATCCAAATGTCGAGCGAAGACGGCCTGTGATTTTGTATGTTGTTCCATTATCTTATATGTTAACGTTAAGTTATAATATAGATATATTTGTTAAATTTATATTTACAGTAAAATATTAAAACTATTACATTATACAAATAACTCATGACTTTACTTTCATATAACATGTCTTATAGTTGCAATATAGTGTCCAATTTGTTCCAGATATAGGTCATTAGGCCACTCGTTAATATTTCGATCCTATATCACAGAAGGCCAAACGCTAGAAGAGAACGAAGTTTTGCCTCTATGTGACATTTGTAATTTCGTATGTAAGTGTCGCAGAGAGTTAACATTTCGTTCGTGATAGGCCATCCGACCACAATGAAATCGGTCAGCAAAGGTCGGTATTTATTCTATAAATAGGTCATTGGGCCACTGGCCTCTGTAGAATGTATACACTCTTTCGAGTAAGAATGTTTCGATCCTGCACCACAAAGGACCTATCGGGAACCTTGCATCTATCGTCCTTATAATTTCGTACTTATGTACAGTCAACCAATTACACCACTGTAGGACTGTCATAGTGAAGCTATAAATCACATTGTAAGAAAACTCTTAATGCTTCTGATTTTAACATAGTTCTAGAGTGGCCTAGGGTTCCAATTGGTTGACTGTGGAGTTGGCAGCAGAAGTATCTGAGCACACACTCATATTTTCACAATAATAAGGTTTTGCCAAGACTTGCAGGTAACTTTAACCATCTAGCTTAACAACATCTGTTGCCGACTGTAGGTATGTACTTCATGGTTCGCAGTTGGCCCTCGGAAAGTATAGCCCGATATCGTGACCGATTTTTCTAGAAATAGGTAACTTCGTAGAGAATATTTCTATTATGTGCCGCGCCACAGTAAAGTCGGTCAGTAGACCTTGCAGCCCACACGTGCTAATCTGAAGGCCGGGAGATAACCCGTTGGGCCCGTATGCATATCGCGTGCCGATGCCGGGTTCGTACACACATAAGTACAAACAGCAAAACTCTTAATTGACTATATCGTTTGAGGTGGACCTTATGTCCTTTCAAAAGGGATTACAAATTGTCAGTTAAAAGCGTTGGCGATAGTACGAGAGTTGAGGTCACACTCATAATAACATGCAGATACATTTTCTTGCGATTTCACCCTATTATAATTGAAAAAAAAAAGTTTCCATTCACATCGAGTCGAGTACCTAAGCGTCGATAGCACAAATAATAGAGCGATGGGAACAATGTTGCGGATTGCGAAAGACTGCAATTTCGAAACTTTGAAACACAGACCAGAAAAATACTACTCCGTGCTTTGATCTCAAAACACTCAGCCGAGTGTTTTACCTTAACGAATCGTAAGTTCAAAAGCCAATTGGATGATTAAAAATGCATACAAGGGTTACTACAGTTTTATTTTTAAGCAGAATCGTCTGCGAACGATAACAGGAGTCTCAGAAAGAAAGGAAAAGTGGACAAATTCATAACTTCGGGCGGGACTCGAACCTGCGACTCAGGGAGAGCGGTGGGCTGGTCGCGGGTCGAGTCCCGCCCGAGGTCATGATTGTTTCCTTACTTAGGTTAGGGTTACTATATCGAACATTAAATACTCCAGGCGTCCATAGGCTACGGTGACCGCTTACCATCAGGCGGGCCGTATGCTTGTTTGTCACCGTCGTAGTATAAAAAAAAACTCCAGACCAGACACATGTTAATCTGAAGGCCGACGGATAACCCGCAGGCATAGGGCTCGTAATGCACCATGCAGTTTGGTATTAATTGCACATAAATGCAGTCGTCGCGTGGTGGGTTCATGTACTTATTTTGTCATGGAAGGTCGTTATGTTATATTTATTTATAGTTAAAAGCAGGCTACAAGGATGCATATTATGCATACCTAATATACCTATGCCTTATAGACAACATACATATTAGGTAGATATGTCAGGTATGGGGAGTTTATGAATGATTTCATTCATATAATTGCCCATGCACTTTTGAACGCGTGCGTACATAAAACTAGGGATTGTCGAAGATGTTTTATATACATCGGTGGCAAATAAGCGAGTTGCATTATTTGGTGGTATTCTAGTATGATGCAATTTGGAACCTGATGGTACAGTCAAGTGCAAAAATATGGTTCGACATAATCGTCTCATAAATATGGTACTACGCTCTTATTACACCGGCATAAGGTGCTATAGGACATATTTTTGAGTAAGATGTGCACTACTATATTTTTACACTTGACCGTTATGTACAAACAACCCAAGGATCCGTATTCCGCGGAACGACACATCAAGAAGCTAACTAATAGGTACATATTTCTTATCAGACACGTGTCTGGTCTCTGTCTATCATATCAACTGCTTATTTATCTGTCAGATTGAATAAGATTTTATTGTAGGTACTAGAGTTGTCTATATCTACAGTATGAATTAAGATATCGACGCTTACTCGAAGCGAGCGAATGAATCCACTATTTACTTACTTTTACTTAGAATTACTTAGTACAGGGGTACCCAATCTACTTGCCGCGGCACCATGGCAAGTACAGAGGGGCGCCGCGATTCCTATTATACCTACTAATTTCTAACAGCATAGCAAAATGCAAGTGCGCCGCGTACTGATAAAGATTTCGAACCTCTGACTTAGTAGATAAACAAAGTGTCAAAATGTCGATACCGAGTAGGAAACTGACTGTCACTGTAGTCACTAGCGTCTGCTAGTGAGTGACTAATGCAGTATTCTACAGTTAATTTCAAACACGTGGTAAGCACACTGGTACGTCGTTCTCGTCACCAACTACTAGCTCTAGTAGTAGTAGTAAAACACTTTAATATACAAAAACATGATAAATAATACATCGTTTCGAGGCGAACTTATCTCTTTAACGAATATCCTCCGGTTAACATTTATCTTTGAGCAATAACATTGAGGAATAATTGGAATCTAGTCCATCAGTAGATTTAAAAAAACTATATAGCACCCTTTTTTAGATTTGCACTACAAGCAAATGTTCTAATTCGTGCACGAATAAGAACATGCATATTTTTATAACAAAAATTTGATTAAAATATTATATTTATATGCAATATTTTCGGAAATAATCGCTCTTAAAGTCTGAAAAAGAGTGTACCTGAAAGAGAGGCCCTCTAACTTTTGAACGGAAGGTCCAAAAAATTTTGAAAATTTAAGGATATAAGACGAACTTACCACGAAAATATATATTATGTAAATATATGTATATTAATATATTTTGAACAAATTTGGTCAAGCCATTTTTGAGTTTTTGCCAAAACTATTTATTACAAAAAGACTTAAGTGGCTTGATAGAATGAAGGCACTTATGCTTTTTTGCTTGCACGACCACCTGTAGATATTAAGGTAGCCTACACGACATACGTACCTGACATTCTAAACATCTGCAGGAGTCCCTGTAGGTGCAGGTGGTGAGGGCAGTCTCCAGGTGTCGGAGGTAGCAGGAGTGGGATTGTAGTCGCCGTTTACGACGGGCGAGAGAAGCTATAGCGCCGAAGATGTTAACACGACGGCCTTTGCTTTTAGGTGTGCTGTTTATACAAATAATTTACAACAGTGAAGTAGAAAATGCAACGAAAATTTTACGTAAGTACAACCAAAATTAGGAAAATTTAGCTTCTATGTTGGCCGAGATCAGCAGGCCAGGCCTACCACGAACATCGAAAATTGGCATTGACGGAAAACCTCTTTATCACTTCAATGAGTAAGTGTGACAGAGAGGGATGTACAAATTTTCGATCGTTCGATTTTCGTGGTTCTAGGCCACGTGACTACTTGCAATTTCGAGCAGAATATCTTGAAGAAGCAACCGTTTTAGGTCCACTACCCTCCCGCGGCCCACTGTATAAATAAATTGCCATTTGAATTTCTAAACTCAAGGTTTGATTGCTATAACCACATTTTTAATTTTAGAAGCTATTTTTTTATGAATTCTATTATGAAACCAAAAGGACCTTTTCTCTTCCTTCCAATAATTATATTATGAAACCGAATACAAAGATTAGAGAGATAAATGTCACCTGTCATTAACGTTGCCGTTTAACTGCGCCGGTTTCATGTCCTCGCATAGCGCCGTCTCGCTCGGTCGTCGTTTGGCGCGTCTCTTCACTCCTGTGTCTTTCTCGTCGTTTACTATAGTAATGACAAAATTGAAGTTAATGGATAAGAATATAAGCAAACATGACCTCGTAAGATCCAGCCCATTTAATAAGTGACCCAGAGTCCTAAATATAGAATATAATATTGAATTAGGTAATATTTATTTTATTTAATATGAACGAAGACCAATTTTACCTGTGACCGTTGTAGCTACATTTTGTTGTCCCATAAATAGAACATTGGGTATTGAAGGCGCCCCAGCTATAGGGCTAGGAATAGCGATGATAAGGGGGAGGTCGCCAAAGGGTTACATATAATATAATATGACTGCTAACTTGCTTCTAACCAAAATCAAAATATTTAAGTGCCTACTGGTACACCTTTTCAACACCTGTTACGGTTGTCGTTGCACCAGAGTTCTCGTTGTTCTGCGGGCCCGTGTCCGAGTCTGGCGGTGGAGCCGGTTTGCGAAGAGTTACCGTTAATTTAATACCGTTGCCCATTAACAGTCACCATCAGTCACGTTGTACAGTCGCCATCAGATATATCGGAGCGTCCGAGGCGTGCAAAATATCTGAACAAGCACTCTAACGCCTTGACAATAGAGGCGTGTTCAGATATTTGTGAACACCTCGGACGCTCCCATATATCTGATGGCGACTGTACCGTTGTCGTTGCACCAGCGCTCGTTAGAGTCGTTTTTCTGCTAGTCGGTGTCGGACCAGAGGGAACTAGCCGTTGATCTGGTTTGCAAGGAGTTGCCGATAATAACGATGTTAACGTTATTTTATAATACCGTTATCATTTTTGTTGCACCAGCGTTGTTATTCTGCGAGTCCGTGTCGGGCCAGGTTATCGTTGTCGTTGAATTGAATTGGGTGGATTTACCGATAATACCGTTACCATTAACGTTATTTTATAATACCGTTATCGTTGTCGTTGCACCAACGCTCGTTGTTCTGCGAGTCAGTGTCGGGCCAGAGGGAGCTGGCGGTGGAGCCTGTTTGGGACGAGTTGCCGTTTTCCACGTCGAAGGGACGGTCGGGTTGATTTAGCACCTGAGGAAGGTAGACATTGCGTTATGAAATTTTCGTATTGTATTTTTTACCCTTCAATACAAGTAAAATAAATTGTGCTTGTTTTTATTAAACCACCACTACCACTTTGCCGCTCGACGTTTCTGCGGAAGACCTGCGTCAAGGTACGCAAAAGGTACCTTGACATCAAGCTGAGTAGACACCTTTTCGGTGACGCTATTATCCTAACCGTATTGTCTTTTATATTTTTGTACACTGAAGCGTCCCGAATAAACGTTTTTCTTTCTTTATTTGGTTATTTTCTAAACGAATCTTTATCGCATTTTATCTTAGTTTTATTAGGGCGATTTTTTCGATATTCGTGGTATGGCGCCTGTACATTAAACATTCGAGAAGCCGAGAACGCGAATGAAGTGTGCTTACTATGAGATGAACGCAAGTGTATTCGATAGCGACTGCGGCGCTCGAAAGTATGTCCGTCTCGCTCCTACCATTACTCTGGCAGGAACGAGACAGACATAGCCCAGATGCCGCAGTCCCTTTCGAATACGGCCATGTACAACTTATGGTAAGCACACAGGGTGCTCTCGTCTCTCGCGGCCGTACACTCGCGTCTCGACTTCTCGAATGTTTGATATATAGGCGCCATGACCGTCAACCTTAAATGTACCTTCCTGCATAATGTGTTAACACTTGTGCACCATACTTTTTCTACTATGGCGAACAAATGAATAAGCTTTTCTTTATTCAAAAATCCTTCCACAATCCACAACACTTTGCCTTTGGAACATTTATTAAGTACCCACCACTGAAATAAAAAATAAAAACGTCTATTGTACCTGATAATGTGCTCTGGTTCCCAGAAAAAATACTGCTCCCGAATTTCCACCGTTCATTTTATAACTGAAAAAGAAGTAAGTATTATTTTTATGTTTAATAGTGAGCTTCGAGGTTAAAGGAACATAGGGAAAGGGTACCTATACGTATGGAATCACATAATTTCTTAATAAAAAATATTTTGAGGTGTTTTACTGCAGGAAAAAAGCTCCATTACACCACAGTCTCAGCACTATCAACGATACGGATTTGTTTAGGCGATAAACAAAGGTATAAATTTAGGGTTTTGAGTTTGAGTTTGCAACATAATCACGTTTACATAAAGTAGATACGGGTTTTGAAACATAAATTAAGTCGAGGAAGGTTTACAACACGCAGGTACATTACAAAAGTTATAAACGTAAATACCAAAAACATGGCGTCAATTTAGGTGTTTAAAAAATACAATACGGTAAGAAAACAATTACACAAGAATGTAATACTGAAAAATTAGGAAACTGCACGCTAAACACTTTTACCATAAAAATTTGGCCTAAGATTTCATATTGAAACCTATTGTAATGTAGCCTGGTAATATTTTAGTACTTACAGTTTCTATTTAGTTGGAGCATATATTAATATACGTATAAATTACGTAATATTTAATATATTTTTGTTATTACAATATTTCCTTGATTTGTTGATAGATCGACTCACTGACGTTTAAAATGCGCGCGCAGGATATATATTCACATCGCAAGCCAAGCACTTATTTAATGTTCCAAGCAACCAATGTAACGTGAGCTCCACCTTAGTCTTCATTTGTATAGCCTTATGCAAAAGTTATATTGGATCTTGTTTTGTTAACATTACGCAGCAGTTACTTGCTTATGATTTGTGCGCTTTGGGAATAGCAACAACATCTATAGTGTTACCAGTAAAATTAAAGCCTACCCTTTTTGTTGGTAAATTTATTCACTCATCTATAAATAAAATAACTGAATAAAATGTTTTAAATTCTTATTATCTGTGGAAACTTGTAATTGGCTTACTGTTTCTATGTCACTACCTTTCTTGTTAACTTAGCTGTAAGTTTTCCGTTGAAATAAAATAAAATAAAAATAAATAAATTATTCTTTAAAAAAAATTTTTTTCATTAATCTTTTTATTTCTTAAAGTACTACATGCTAATTACATATAGCCTAGTTAAATCTTATACTTAAAATATTATATTTCAAAGCTTTATTTTTAAAACATATTTATGTTCACTTATACATTAAGGCTTTTTAAATTAGACATTTGATTATTTTTGGTTTAATCTCTATGTTATTTATTCAAAACTATACTTACGTTGTATAAATTAAATGTATATTAGATAATAACTATTAGAAACTACAAAAGAGTCCGTTTTGTAATTTCTAATATTTATAATTACAACGGCGTTACTATGAACAAATGTGTCACTGATTTTACAACTGCGAGTTAATCAGTTTTTTTTTTTAATATTTATTCACGTATGAACACTGGAAATTGTTTACTTTTACGATAAATATCCAGAAAAAAATCATAATAATTACTCACTTGATTTGTCTTTAGTCAGTTGATTAGAACCAGTGATTAGAATCAGTTGAACTAGGCTGAAAGATACCTAATACAATATTGAAATTAAACACTTTAGAGTGGATTAATCGCGTTTATTAACACTAACAGGATTAAGATCTTAACTCTGTGAAAATGAGTGTTGTAAAGGGCTCGAATCGTAGGGTCATGGTGTTAATAAACGCTAGTTAGTTAGTTAGTTTCTCTGGGCTTTTTTTCCGCAACTCGACATCCATTGTGCCTTTTTTGCGTGTTAACGAGGTAGCCCTATTCCAACCACCCCAGCTCCTCAACGAAACCAAGCATCGGTTTTAGGTTGCTAAATGCCTCCTTGAGTGTTATTGGAGTCCCCAAATACTTACTCCTGTATTCTTCTACCTGTTTGCATTCTAGGAGAATATGTTTTGCTGTTTCCTCATTTTCCATGCAGGCTCTGCATATGGGGCTATCTGTAATAAACGCTATTAATCCATTCTAAAGTGTTTAATTTCAATGAATAACAATCGCGGCAACAGAAGACAACAATATTTATTATTAATAATATTTAAATTTAAATTATCGTGAGACATATTAAAAATAATTAAATTACGATATATTTATATACATGAAATCCGAAAAATTATAATGCGTGTTCAATCAAATAAATAAATAAAATAGGCGCAAAAAGGAGTCAAATCTACCACATCAGTTCTGTAAGCAGTCGTCCTCAAGTTCAAGCATTCGTCATTCTACAGCGTCGCGGGTATCCAAATACAGTCTAGCAATTTCTTCTAGTCGACAGAATGGCAAATGTTGAAGTCATGCAACATGAGACAGGGTCAGATTTTGGGTGTGTGTGCAATTACGTGGAGTGGCTGCACAGAACCGCTTTACCGTGAGGTACCGGACTCCCCGAAGAGCTCGAGTCTGGACTGTCTTATATACAAAGTGAGGTAAGAAACTTCGATATCGCGATGTAGAACATTAGGTTAGGGTTAAAAAACAGAGGCATCATTATTATTTAGGATTTGTGATGCTAACATATTGACAGTGTAAGCCAGATCTGAATCTATATGTATGCTATAAATTTAGCATTACGTGTTTACTGAATGTCTGTAATGGTGATACAAAAACAATATAGATATCTATGCAGTATTTAACAAAACAAATATTATGTCTAAATTTCCAATAACTAGTACCACTTTCTAACAAATTGTCGGTCATTTTATCAACATTTGTCTAATTTTGATGTTAGAGACAGTCCCAGTGGAGACAAACAAAACAGTCTGTTACTAGTATGTGGTGTTTGAATGTAACAGAGTGCTGAACACAGGACAAGATATGCCTTATGTCATATCCTAGAAATCTCGTCGTCGTATCACAAGGTATAACTCAGCGTCAATGGTTTGAAAGGTTTTTTTTGTACTGAGATGGCTGGCATTAGCCTGTATTCGTTAGGTAAAATACCAACTAGTAGTAAACAGCACAAAACAAGCCAATCAAACCTTTGAATATTAATTACTTGATGAATTTCTTGTGTCTCGTACCAACTGTACATGTTCAACTAACAGCACACGTAATATAATTAAGGTGACAAAATCGTATAAGTAAGTAAGTAAACAACAATAAACATGGAACATTGCAGCTCTCGGTAAGACACGACTATAATTATGTGAATTATACAGATGTTAGATCTGGCTTACACTACTCTGAGAAATCTGTGGAGAGGGGTAGAATCAGGTTTCTTCAATGCACTGTTAAGGGGATTGTCTACAGACGGCAAAATAAAACGTCTTGCTGTTTAATAGATTAGACAGGTTCTGTAGTTCTGCTCAATGGCCGATAACTTATATGCACATTTCAAGAAGATTGTGTCTCTAAAGGACATTTCTAATGTCGTTTTATTGCTAGGATTTTAGTTCTCTTCTAGACGCGATGCATTAATTGATTGCTTACCTTGCATCGTTTCTTGCTTAATTCGGCACTGAATATTCTCCTCAGGACCGCACCCGCTGCAATAGTAGAAGCCGTGCTTCATCTTCCACCGCTCCACTTCCACATACAGCAGGAGGTTGCCCTCTCAGCGGTAAGGCTGATGTCAATCAGCACTCCGCTAGGCATTTACAACTCAGTGTTCTATGCTGAATGTATTGGCATCACCAATTCGGCAGTGACCATCACTGCATGGAAGGTAGTAGGATCCTCCATCCGTATACTCCGTATACTCTCTGACACCAAGGCAGTGCTGATGGCTCTGAAGAGCCACACTATTTCATCACGTCTTGTGCAATGTCATGAACGACTGACGGAGTTAGGTCTTCGTTCGTTTTTTCGTGTCAATGGGTACACTGAAAATCAGCGTCGTAACACTATATGTGCTGCGACACATGCTGAGTGTTATCCTTTTCAGAAACCACATAAACTTAGTTTTCATTTCTGTTATTTTTAAGCGTATATTTTGTATTGTGTGTGTTTCGAATAAAGAATTCATTCATTCATTCATTCTTAGAAACAGGCTCACTCTTCAACAGATCAAAGATACAGCGGGCCCCACGGGAATGACGCTGCAGACAAGCTCGCCAGGCAAGGTTCAAGCGCAATAGGCCCAGAACCCATTTACTCGTTACTGCTCGGACGCAACATGAGGCTCCACACAGCACACTGGCTAAATCGGGAGGATTGCAGACAAGCTAGATTGGCCTCACCCTGCGTTTGCGAATAACTTACCAAGACGCTCCTCCAACTTGGCAAGTTCCGGCTAAAAACGGTAACCAGTGGTAACAGGCCATGGCCCATTTAATAAACATATTTTTAATTTAGGAAGGTGCTACACGCAGACCCTTATGCTGTGGGTGTAGGTTTGGAGACAGAAGAGGCGGCCGTCCACGTACCTAGTGATCGAATGCAACGGGGTTCAATACAGAAGTGTTGATCTCCCAGATGTCCTACAGAACATCAAAGGTTTCACAGGATTTCTCAAGGAGCTGGGATGGGTGGACTAGCTATTCCTCATAAGCAACATAGGCGCTAAACGTTCAGTTGCGGAAACCAGCCCGTAATACAAAACTATGCAATACAATTCATACAACCCTCCTGAGGATCTTTAGTGGGTGATTACATCGAGTTCTACATAATGATTGCGTGCTTCCAAAACTGATCCCGAAGTTTAACTTATCTTCTGCGCTCATTACACAATTTTATAATTTAGCATATTAGCATTATCGACACATATGTACCCATCTACATATTACCTACAAGTCATATCATTATCGGTTCTTGTAACCAAATCTAACAGGTAAAAATATTATTCGATTGTTACCTTTGTTTCAAAATATTTGGTATTGCAAATATAATAAATGGGATTGGGATGAAAATGTCTGTAAAAAGAGGTATCATTTTATGCATTGTTTTACGATATATGAAGAGTAAAAGAGCCTTAACTGTTCACGGTAGTTGGGTGCATCCGTGCATGCGCAAAACTACATAAATAGAAAAAGGTAACAAAGTGATTTGAAGCTAGAATTAATACTCCCTTTCTATTTTATCCCAGTGGCTTAAGTTTCTGTGAGCTGATTTGCTGATTGTATAAGTATTTAAGATTTTCAAAAAAATGTTGAGTCCAATAGGCTGTCAAATAACTTTTAAGAAGCTATATATATTGCAGTTTATGTATAATTTTCGTATGATTATAAATATTTAAATATAATAGACGTGATCTCACACAACAAGCAATGCACAAGCAATGTTATAGGTATGCTGTTTTTTTTTATTTACTATGAAACAAACAGTCTTACAAAAATATTTTCACAAATTATTTTCTTATTTCTAGACCTATAGTTTCCAGAATTTTCACATTTCCTTAATTAAAACTAACACGATTTTGCACGACAAGTAAGTACATATTTTACTTGACTCTATGTTTTAAACACCTTTTTTAATGAAGTTATAGTACAGTTAAATATATCTATATCTTTTAATTTCATATTTTTATTAAATCTGAATGCTGAATCATTCTGTAAGCCTAAAACAGTATTGTATGAAATAGCTTGAAGGATTAAGCAAGGTCAGCCAATTGAACTTAGTCATACCCATTATTCCATGACCATGTGGCTTAGTTTATAAACACAACAGCATATAACTCTACATCAGAGCTCCTTGTTTTAAGTCATTATTCATTAGATAAGTAAATCGGGCTGTTAATTAGACTAACTAACTCTCATACGATATTCATCGTTAACACGACTATCATTATATTGAGATTAATCAGAATATTATACTTATACGACGACATAGGCCTTATAAAGTATAGGTATATTGAATACCTATTTATATATATATATTTATTTCTATAACAAGTAAAACACCTAATACTAAAATAAAATTTGAATTTATTAATATATTAAATATAAAATGTACATGTGCAGTAAAGTCTTACTGATCATATTATCAATTGCTCAAAATTTATAATTATTACTAAATATACATTCAAAATAGGAACAAGTACAAAAGTTTGAAAAAATAGAAAGCTATTCTTTTATTTTTAATCTAAATACCCAGCTTAAATAATTATGTTTCAAGAGGCAGTTTGAAGAAGTCTAGACCAATTATTCATATATTTATTTATTATTTATTAACTGAACCTACTAAACCTGCATTTATCTTCTATACAATACAACCGAAGCAACTGAAACAACCAAATCGAAATAATCCCCCCGGTGTCCAAATAACCACTAAGCATTAATTAGAAGTCAAAAATAATAATTTTGTGAGGCGCTTATAGATTATATAATACCACATTTAACCTATTGCTGCTGCACTGGATAATAAAAAATAGATTTCCAAGTCGTAGTTTCTATTTATATGAACGTTTATTCCTTTTCCGTTGCATGACGTACAACTCACTACGTTTACGGTACGTGGACGTGGGTGGCAGACGTAGTAGCATGAATCATGAAAAGAAATTGGTAATAATGAGATAAGGAACGATTCTAAGTTTCTCTAGTAGTAGTTTTTTAAAATCCCTGGTAAAACCCGGTAACGCTGACGGTGTTATGGGGATATTTGGGACATGTATGATCCGGGACGGGTTCAGCAGATAGATTTTGCCAATTTCAGACTCCAAACTTACAGTAATTGTTAAAAAAAAATATATTATACATAATATGTTTGAGGTAACCAATTTGGGTAGTTATAAAAAGTATATATGGGCATTGAGAATAATTTTAAATTTGAATTTAGGTAGATACTACTCAGTAGAACAGAAAACACTTCGTATGATCACCACGTTCTTTTACTCATATTATTATGCCTTACTCTCCCCATCAAATTATAACAAAGAAGCGCTTGCCTATCATATTGCAAAACGCAACAATGAAACTTATACACCTTTACTCAACAGCCGGTCGAGTGCGACCCACATTGCCTCGATACTACGTCACACAAACCAACCAATCAGATTGCCGGGTCTACATCACGCTATGGAAGTGTTTTGACTCGGCTGCATATATACAAAGCGCGCTTCTAACTGCATGGGGAGTCCGTTGCTACACGGGAAACCGGTCGTGGTGGGGGGCCGGCCTAAGCCTCCACCATCTGAATATGTCGCCTTGAAGAAGTCGTCATGTATGGGTTTAATATAAAAATGATTAATAAAAATAATGTCAAACAAAACAGCAAAATGAAATGAGACTTGTCTCACACATACCGGTGTAGCGTCTTTGACTCTCTTTTTTGTTGTTATCTCTAACATCTTTTACGGTCACTCTGTTTCCTCTGGTAATTACAAATAGTTTTTTGTATTTATTTTACTGTTGTATAATATTCATTATCCTCTCATAGTATTTACTTTTGTTATTTTTTAAATATTTCATAATCATAAAAACTGTTTTTGAAAGCCTTTGATAAGTAAAAATGTCATATAAATTAACTAAGTTATGTTGAATCTAAAAAAAAAACTGAATAAAAAATCAATCATTAGGTTAATTTGTATTATTATAACACTGAGCAAAAGGACGTTCTCACTTGATTCATAAAAGAGGAAGTCAAATCAGCTACTTCAGTATGGGTGAGACCAATGTCTCTCTTTATCATTTTTCTTGACAATTAATTGTTTACCATATATGAATTGCTTAATACGCTTCAACATATTTGATGGCAAGGAATTAGACCGGCTCCCTGCCGACACCGGCTCACTGAGTAGCTACGGACCTCCCAGAGCAAATTCCTAAAAGCTTTCTTATATAGAAACGGAGTTAAAAACTTCAGAAGCGCGATGTAGAACGAGAATGTTGATATTTTTTTACGTTAGAATCAAATATAAACTTGACCATAACAACAGGTTTTAATATTAAGAATGTTAAATAGTTTTTATAATTATTTTTTAATTGTGGGACAGTAGTTTATAAGCTACAAGAAATGCGTTTAATACTTTTTTGACGTTTGCAATGGCATTTTGTGTAAGTGCGAGTGAAATAGAATATCCAGGCTTGTGATTTGAGGCTCACAACCAATAGAAAGCTAACGCTGTCAGTAGCTACACAGTATTATTGATTTGCAGAGCAGGATTGAACCTCACTCTTCGTGATGTAGAGTTCTGAAAATAGTACGAAGTGTATAAACGGTAATATTACAAAAGATAAGAAAAAATATCCCATACTACAAAACAAGAAGTCACTCAACTCACATTAGACTCGAAATTCTTGAAAACTAGTTACAATCACATTCAAATATAGCATTTATTAAATTAGGTTAGTAAGGTATGTGAGGAAAATGCCAATGTTTAAACCTCCACTAAAAAAACCCTTTTTAATAAATAAAGAAAATTATAAGATATATACCTATACTAAGAAATTGGTTCCTGAGTTATTAATGTTTTCTAATATGTATTTAGTTAATTTCACTATTGTATAAATACCTTTCCTTCATCCATTCATTTATAATAAAATATGCACAAAATTCCCTTTACAAGATTTCTTGTTAAAAGAAATAAAAACTAAAGTACAATCGTCGCTTAAATCGCTTTGTTATGAAGATATAGAGAACTTGCTGAGAATACTTAAGTAGAGCTCACCCATACACACATTACACATACACCATGAAACACACATTCACACTTCATACATATATACATACATACACACATAATGTTATATGTTATGTTATTTATTCATCCTTTTCCTTTGAGTAAAAATGTGTGGTTTCCCGCGAAACAGGCGTCGCCTAGTGCGGGGACTAATGCTTTATGATTTTTGTAAAATTTATATTGTGAATCTAAATAAATGTCTTATGTCTTATGTCTATCCTTTACATATCTCAGTAGCAACCCAAATAAAACAAGCACAAACCTTACTATGAATCCGGTCGATTTGTGTATGATTGACCTATGTTTTTTTTCTTATTATAAATACGTATAAAAATTAACTATTCTTTATATCTAACCAAAGGGGTGCCTACACAGTTGTTTATTACTTGTATAGATTATTAAAAGTTTGGTCCAAAACAAAAACATTTATATATTTTTACGTTTAGTATGCAGCAACTTGAACTCAATAAAGTGAAAAAGCCATGAGATGAAAAGAACCCGTAGTACCTCAGATGTTTCACTGTACAAGGCGTTCCGCATTCAAGTCGAAGCTATTTTTATCTTTTTGTTATTATGATTTACAAAACTTAACTGTATGCCAATGTAATAAGATTGATATTTAAAAAATATTTTAATGAAGTGAGCCTCTCAATGTTTATATCCTTATTTTGTGATTAAGTTGTATATAACGTTAATAAAGTGCGATTTTTAGGATTAATGTAAGAGTATTGAATTTAAATTATTATAAATACATACAATTTTAAAATGGGGTAAAATATTTATACTGGCAACTTTGGCGATACGCTACAAATCGTTCTACAATCTACATAGAATAGAATATGATTTTACCCTGAAAAGGCAATAATGGCGTCGATTTTCACTGAGTTCTCTTGATTATTTTGTTATTAAGTTATTTTGTTAGTTGTTGTAACTTCATCTTAGTGTTATTTATTTCAGGATCATATCAACAAATCAATTGTTGCCATCAAAAGTAAGTGGATGTAGATTGTTGCAATAATAATAAAATTAAAAACACCGTCATGTAGAAACACCGATTTCATTGGTGTTGCAAGATTTTTTTGAGCGAATTTGACATTTGGAAAGCAGAATAAAGTTCTTGCAGGCATATTTTGTTATTGTTTATTACATTTTCGATAATAATTAGTGAATATAGGAAGGTTTTGCTCAAGCTCGCTCTGTGACAACATAACCAAAATGTCCATGTATGTATGTTTACCCAACATGTATGTATTGTATAAACGAGAGTTAAGTTTGTGTGATTATTGAATTACGGTTTGTATTGTTGACTTTCTTCATAAGCCAAGTGTAATCAACCTGTAATTACAGTTCTGTTACTGGTCTAACCAAGCTATGTATAGTCATAGATGCTCTCAAAACTAGAAATTGGTTAGGTACTTAGTTTATAATCAGACAAAATACAGATGTTACTTTTACTAGGGCTGCCATACGTCCAGGTTTCCCCGGATTGGTCCTTGTTTGGAGCCCATCCGGGGAGCATCCTGGCCAGATTTTCATTCATAACTATCCGGGGTAAACCTGGATATTTTTGGGTTGAAGTCCATCCCAAGCAACAGAATATATGGCAGCCCTAGTTGTACACCACCCATTTAGTTTAGTAACAAGGATTTTTAAATAATCCGTAAATTCTAAAATACATACCCACTGTTTTTGTTGAAGCCGAGGAATAGAATGCACTCCCACCTTCTGTATTCCCGGACAAGCTCTATAAAGCATGAGTGAATAGGCTGTACCTGAACTGGTGAGCTCCATCGTAGACTCTGTCTTCACTTCCCATCTAGAGTCAACCAGCCGGCCAGTTTGTGATTAAAAAATAAGGACTGAAAATATTGCTTTTGTCTTTAGGTTTGAACAATCATGTCAGACGAGGAGCAAGTTGTCACGGAGACACAGGTGCTCACTGCAGAGTATAAAGATGGTAAGCACATCAATAAAATAATTAATTGCAGGGATCGGAACCAGTATTTTAAGTCTCAAAATAGCCCAATATTTTAGAATATTTTATGCTTGTTATGGAGGACTCATTCTTTTGTTTATGTAATAAAATCCTATTATTAAATTGCCTCATTAACAATGGATTAATAAGCCTAAAATCAAAAAAGAATGAAATAATGCTGTTCTTTGTGTATGGAGAAAAGACTATCAAATCCCTGATTAATTGTACAATTTTAAAGCACAAATGAAATCATTTATTATTTATAATAAATGATTTTGATTCATGTTTTTAAGTCTGCCGTAAAAGCAGGAGGTTGCTGGTTTATTCTCAGCCCTAGGCATTAGGGGCCTTGATCATTGTTTCTATAGTATATTACAATATCTGTTTCAAATTAATAATAAATGTTTTGTCTATTTTTCAGGTCAACTTGAAATTGTGGAGGTGACTCCTTTCGACAATGCTGAGGTAAAAGAATGAGTTTAATAAATAACAATAATAAAGCCTTTTATTCCATAAACTCTTTGATATCAAATGTGTTGTTAAGCTTAATTTATTTGTATCATAACTTATGCTATTGTTAGTTTATTAAAATTAAAATTTGTGCTCTGCTCTTAATTTTCGTTTAAGAGATATGGACCCCTTATTGGGTAAAGGCCTCCTACAGCTTGTGCCATGTTTCCCGTCCTTGCCTCATTTCATCCAATCTCTTCCTGCTAGTCTATTATGTCGTCAGCCCACCTTCTGGTTTTCCAACCTTTCTCTTGTCAACCTGTGGTTGTCGGCCCTTTCCATTGTGTTGCTGTTATGGTTTAAAGAATGAGTTTATCAGTATTGTATTGCAATGAATTTTTAGGGTCCCTCAGAATATTGCCTCCCTACAAAGAGAATGTACTCAGTATCAAGTAGTGTCCGACTGAAGTATCGTTTTCGGCCAGTTTCGGCCTAAAAATCAAAACATCGGCCAAAAGTTTGGTTTCGGCCAAAACCAGCCGAACCATTCAGCCGCGCCAAAATTTACAATATG
Organism: Lathronympha strigana; assembly: GCA_949128165.1. Taxonomy (NCBI): domain Eukaryota; kingdom Metazoa; phylum Arthropoda; class Insecta; order Lepidoptera; family Tortricidae; genus Lathronympha; species Lathronympha strigana. The sequence goes on along the minus strand of OX421926.1, from coordinate 4,273,348 downwards.
TTACGTTCGGCACGGCTCGCAATATGGCGTCGCTTGCTTCACCGGCCGCTAAATCCGGTAGTTAAATTTAGACTCAGTGTCACTATGATAATGCTAAAATTTTAATCCGAGAAAAGTGAAATTGGGTCATGGAGATTTTTCATTATTATATATCTGAAAAAACGGCTCACTGACAGTTTATTCAGCGTTTTAGTCACATTTATCAAAACTTTGGTTTCGGTTTCGGCCGAAACAAGAATCATACCGAAAAAAAAACATGTTTCGGCCGTACACTAGTATCAAGGCATAAAGTTTATAAGTAATCCTGGTTTTGACAAGGTTTTATTGCAGGTCCATAATCCCGACATGTTTTGTGGTATGGTTAAGTAAATAGTCAAATATAGGTAATTGAATTTGATAACCAGATCATCTTGCCCTTATCCCACATTATGTGGGGTCGGCACTTTTGATGAGACAGAGGTGACAGAGGCATAAAATTGAGCTGTAAAATTACCCATTTTTAAATAGTAATTCTTTCCTGTTACTTATTTTTGAATTTTTATTCTAGACAAATGTGTCAGAGACCGTCCTGCCAGACATGTCCATGTCGGAGAGCAGTGAGGACCAGGAGCAAAAATACCAGATACTGACGGACTCCTCGAGGGGTCTGATGCACTTGGACCTGTTAAACCTAACCCTGGTGAAGTAAGTAACTAATACTCTGGCCAACGAAAGTATGTGATTGTTAAACACTTATTTAAACTTTCACGATTTTCACACATTATAAATTTACTAAAACGGGGCTTAATCGTGTATAAACTTAGAAAACAAACCTCCGACGTTTCGACGTCGGAGGTTTGTTTTCTAAGTTTATACACGATTAAGCCCCGTTTTAGTAAATTTATAATATGTGATTGTTGTTCCTATCCTGACACCCCAGATGTGCAGAGAGCTTTCACAAGCTCGCGGCATCTCTTTCTTTCTTTAGCTACCCTTCCAGCCTCTTTCTAGCTCAGTCCAATCGTCCGTAGCTCGCCCTCGAGTTTACAGGCCGTCCGAAACCATGTTTTTCTATCGATCGGGAGGTCTTCAACCGAAGGCGATGCTTGCATTGTTTTCCCTTGACTAATGGTATATGTCCATCTTCAAATCTATATTATTCTATCGTATTTTCGCTCACCAGGCGGCGCCACTCACGCGTGGGTCTCGTGTTTATATGAAAGCTTAATTTGGCGTGAAACCAAGCGACGTTCGTCGTTTAAAGGTGTCCAGCCAGACCCATGTTCCACCGCCCCTAGCAAAGGATTCATTCGCGGTAATCCTCATTGCTTACCATCCGGCGATCCATTTGCTTGTTGGTGCATAAAAAGAGAGTACTGCACTGCCGAAAGATTCACGATAGATTGACCGCTAGGATTACAATAAAAAGGTGTAGGTGTGTAGGGGGGCTTGAGGGCGAAGCCCCCTGCATAAAAAGAAAACAGCACTATCGATGAATTCACCATCAGGGTCGTAAGGGGGCTCGGGGGGCGGAGCCCCTCACATAAAAATAAACTAAAAGTACTGTTGCTACCGCTAGAATTATAATAAGAAGGTGCATACAGATCTTTGCAGCCCTTTCTGGGTTGACCATGGCATGTTCGGAAGTTTTAACTTATTTACTTGTTTGTCTTCAGGTGCAGTGATGGCGAAGAGTCCTACAGGCTGGTGACCAATCAGGAGGCGGAAGGCGAACTAGGGGAGACAGTCACATGCGTACTGCAGTCCAGTGATGGCGAGGGGGAGGGTAAATCAGATATGCTCACTACTATTATAACTTCAGCGTTCAGCGTAACTCTGCGCGAATTCGAATCGATTGTCTTATGTCTTGTGTATTTGAAGACATTGAAATTATTAACGTACTGCACTACATAACCTGCGCACGCCGGTGGCGCAATATTATATATTTCTAATCGTAGGGGTCTAATAGTAGTGTCTGTGCGGGGGGAGGGGGGGCCGATCGTCAAATGTTTTTTTTGTCGACCGCTTGGCGTAGTTGTTAGTGACCCTGACACCGGACATGGCTGCTTCGGTCACTACCTGTGTCGAATTGGGCGGGAAGACGACGAGCACTGTCATGAGTGCGGCGCTCCCGATGACACGGCTCAGCACACCCTTGCTGAGTGCGTGGAATGGGATGAGGAGCGTCGCACTCTGCAGGCGGCCATAGGCGTAGATCTCTCGCTGCACAGCGTCGTCGACAACATGCTGAGCAGCGAGAGAAGGTGGAAGGCGGTGGCCTCCGTCTGCGAGGATGTGATGGCGCAGGAGGAGGCGGCGGAGAGGGGGCGCGAGGATGAGGCAGAGGCGCCCCCGAACCGCAGGAGGAGGCCAGGCAGAAGGCGGCAGCGCTTCTTGCGCGATGCCGCCTAAACCGCCACAATGGCGACAGGGCTGGCGGGCAGAGGACCCGCCATTGCAGGCCCAAGGGTGAAGGTGTAAGGCCTGGTGGCCTCTCACGGCCTTTAAGTCGTGCCCCAATAACGGGGCAGACCGGGGGGGCGTCAAGGTAGAATGCCTACAGCGATCCCACAGCGCCCCCCATTCAACGGTCAGGCGTGTTGCCCGGAGGGTTTTAGTGGGTATTATCCTCTTCCCCCCCTCTGATTAGCAGAGAGGCCGGAAGGGATAGAGTCCCACATACCCCTTGTAAGTCCCAACCTCAGGGCAGGGGGGATGCGTAAAAGCATTTCCCTCAGTAAAAAAAAAAAGTTGTTAGTGACCCTGCCTGCTAAGCCGATGGTCCTGGGTTCGAATCCCGGTAGGGGCATTTATTTGTGTGATGAACACATATATTTGTTTCCGAGTCATGGATGTTTTCTATGTATTTGTATATTATATATATCGTTGTTTGAGTACCCGTATCACAAGCCTTCTTGAGCTTACTGCGGGACTTAGTCAATTTCTGTAAGAATGTCCTACAATATTTATTTATTTTATTATTTATTTATTTGTGTCGTGTTCAAAATGGTTTGTATTAGCTTTTTCTATATCTGTTCTTAAGAACTATAATTAAAATTGTAGTTACAACTTACAACCAAAATCATTCCAACACAATAAAAATTTACCATTACAGACGCCCAAAACGCCTATGTAGGCAAGAAGCAAGTCTACCTAACCAGCGAAGATCAGGACCAGTATGTGATGGTGAATGGAGACATGGTCATACTCAAGTCCTCGCTGGAGGGAATCGAGGAAGATACACAGTCTGAGGACATTGAGAAACCAGTTAAGGTATGTCCTCTACAAAGTTTTATAACTGTTCCTTTTCATTTCAGGCAGTTCGACTCTGGAACTCGTTACCTCTAGACATAAGGTGTGCGCAATCCCTTGCTGTTTTTAAAAAACGACTCAAAGACCATTACCTATCTCTACCATAATTTTTTGATTGATGATTTTCTTTTCTTTTTTGCTGTGTGTGGCTTGCATGATGCTGTTTTTATGTTTTTATTTTGTTTATTTAAGTATGTTTATTTATGTTTATTTGTGTTTACGAAAACATTAGTCGCATCCAAGCATACTCAAGCTCATAGTCCCATTCGCATTAGGAATACAGTAGTTGACCAAGTTGACAGATTCAAATATTTAGGCAGCATAAACACGAATAGCTATGGCAAAGAGAGCTTTTAATGCTAAAAAATACATCTTCAAAGCTAAGATATCAAGGAACGTCAGAAAAAGATTTATTAAGACCTACATCTGGAGCATAGCGTTATACGGAAGCGAGACGTGGACACTGACTCAAAGAGATAGGGATAGGTTGTGTGCATTTGAGATGTGGTGTTGGCGCCGAATGGAGGGAATAAGCTGGACAGAAAGGAAGACGAATGAAGAGGTTTTGAATTTGGTTGAGGAGAAGAGGCTGCTGTTGAGCACAATTGAGAACAGGAGAGGGACTATGCTGGGGCATCTGATACGGCATGACAATTATATAAAAACCGTCATCGAAGGCAGGATAGAAGGGAGTAGAGGCAGGGGAAGACCGAGGCGTGCCTTTATGGATCAAGTCAAAGAAAAGGCGAATGTGATGTCGTATCAGGAGCTCAAGACATTGGCAGAAAACCGAACGGAATGGCGATTACTCCACCGACAAGAGCTAGGCTCTTAAATATATGATGATGATTTATGTCTATTTGTTTATTATTATTTTGTATATATAAGTATGTTTATTGTTTTTGCGTAGTTTTGTGTGTGTGTGTGCGCGTTTAGTTAATTTCATCTATATGTTTGTAACGCCTACTCTCGCTGATTAGTTCTCATTGTTTCCGCTACCCAAAGGTAGTCTGGAAGAGATCGCTTTTTAGCGATAAGACCGCCTATTGTTTGGCCTCAATCTTAAATCTACTGGTTGTATTTTCTTTTTTTTGTTAGTTACGCTTTTCTTGTATTTAACTATTTTTTCTTGTATCTAACTTAAACTTGAGGTGTGCAATAAAGAGTATTCTATCTATCTATCTATGTTCCTAGTTAAAGATATATTGATTTTTCATTTCTCATGCTTTGAAAGTGGGTGGTTAAGCTATGAAGCGGGGCCCTAGGGCGTTTTACTTTGCTTTTTTAGGGTTCCTATTACCCAAAGGGTAAAACGGGACCCTATTACTGACTCGGCTGTACGTATGTCACATAGATAAAAGAAAAAGGAATAGATAGCTAACGGAGGTGTGTCGCGCGTCGCAGCGATGAGGCCAGATGGCCATATTACTGGTCGACGCGAGCCAGTTGCATCTTAGCCGCAATCGTAAAATATGCTCCGATATTTTCATAAAATGCCGAACTGCTACGTTGTTACGAGCAAAAATATGAATGAAAACAAAAACTTCAAGGACTAAGGAGTCACGTACCACATGTATTGTATTCATTTCATTAGTTTTTACTTGATAAAATCATGCATTTTTACAAATATATCCAGGACCGTATGATTTTACTCTGCCAGACTAATTGGTTGAACTGATCTGTAACAAATTGTACAGGCGTTTTACATTGACGGCTTAGAATAGCAAACAAGTTGTGTCGCGGTGCAATTTGTTAAGCAGCCGCGCAATGTATCGAATTGCTAGCGATATCCACAACCACATGATTATTACTTGGTACGGCCGCTTGTGCCTTGCCGGGAACTAGAGAAGCGGTGCACCCGTGCCGATGTGTGTCGATAAATGATTGGCTTGATTTTACTCAAATAAGAAATTAAATTTTCGGTTTCCGGTAGGTTTGTGTAATACACAAATTTATTTTGTATCTGTATCTATTTATTATTGTAGTGTTTGTTATCCATTTAAAGAAAATCAAGGGTAACATCGAGTATGTTAAAACCCAAACTTTTTAAAGTTTTATGTCCAAAATTTTTGTTTTTATGGGTATATTTGATGAGACGTCTTTATTTATGGTTTATCTTTGAATATTTGTATTTATCTGATTCCAGGTAACAATCTAAATAATGTCATTAAAACAAATTGAAAAATGTTTGTAAAGTACATAGTAGGCGTAAAAATACAAACGACTTATGTTTTATCTATTCAATTTTAAGGTTTTTTGTCCGACGAGTGTAAGACTAAAATGACTCTGGGAGAAAATTTACCATTGACATTAACTGTATGGACAGGTGTAATAAAATAACGTTTTTATTTTAATTTGTATTGAATTCGACTCCTAGGCGAGACAAGCGAAAATCAAAAATACTTTGAAAGCAGTTTTTTATGTTCCCCTTGAGTACAACGAGCTAACTTAAGGTTTTAAGGCACTTTCCCTCCAGGGTCTATTATAATTTCCGACCTTTATACAGATGAGTCCTGCTACTGTTAAGTGTGTACTTAACAGTAAATAGCAGGGCTCATTCTGTACACATGTCGGAAATTAAAATACTTACGGGTTTTCTCTGTTTCACCTCACACCTGCTCAGAACGCTTGGATAATTTGATGCTTGGATATTCTTCAACGTGTTATTAACGTTAGCTGGAGGATGGCTCATTATGCAATGATCTTGAATCATAAATAGTTGTTTGCATTCAATGAAACTAGATCTATAAATTATTAGGGTCTGTCTATCCTGAGTTTCCTAGATTTTGATAGCACGAACTATGAAAGTGTTAAGTAAATGTCATTATTTCATAGAATTTTGACTTTAAAATAACACTCTAAAGTTTGAAAGTTCATTTACTTGGAAGATATAACGTGGTTGATTAATCAAAAATGGCCAATACTACACACCACGTTTGGAACCTGCAATACAATATCATCTTGTGGTTACTTTATCAAAGTGCCTTGCGCCCCTGCGAAAGGCAATGCGTATGCGACTGTGCGCGTACCGTTCTAGGATGCTGCCTCTGTTTCAGGCTCTTGAACTCACCAACGTCCATACCACGTTGAACACACCGGTTCTCGTCCGATCACCGAAGTAATACATACACACGGGTTTAACGTCAATATACTTAATATGGTCATGATTATAACTATTGTTACACATCGTTTTCTGCAATATTTTTAACCACGACTGATTTGGTTGTCCTGGGATTTTACTGTATTTATTAATATTCAGAGCGCATCAAATATCAATGGATAACAGTTTATCGACATATACTCCTCTCTAGCGCCGCGTCACACGATCGCTTACCGCGCGCTTTAGCCAATCACAACGCGTCTCTGGCCTGAGTCTGGCCACGCCCCGGAGACACGAGAACTCGTTAAAATTTAGCTTCGTTAGACCCACTTGGTATGTCACCAAACTGCATCTCATGAACTGTAATAGACAGTTGAAATTTAACAGATGATGTATTTCAAAGATTTTTTATAATTTTTGTCTGTTTGTCTGTCTGCCTATTTATTTATTGAGCATCACGTGGAAACGGCTGAATGGATTTTGATGCAACCTTCACTGGAACGTTAAAGAGATCTGTCAGGTTATAGACAAAAAAAACAAAAAAAACATCAGCTAGATTTAGACATCGCTATTATGCTTAGCAGGGCAGTCTTATTCGCATTTGCGGGTGGAAACGACTGTAGATAACGTATCGAAATGTACAGGGTGTTTTTGAGCATTTGCTTTAACTTCGCCATGTGGCTTTGGCTTGGTATAATTAAGGAAACAGAATGCCATTATTACTTTATTAAATGCGTTAATTTTTATTTTTTTTATTTCTCATACAAAATAATTACATGTTGCACCAACCGCTAATGTACAACAAGGGGAATATTTAGAATTGACATTAGGGGAAAGTGGGTAGGATTCGTAAACCGGGAGGCTTCGTGCAGTGGGCATATCTCGGCTACCCTACATGCTGAAGAGTTGATATTTGTATACAAGATGGGCACTTTTACGTATAGGCTACCCTCCAAAAAATATTGTAGTGCGGTGGCAGCATGTGGCAGAAAGAGTCAATGTGTTTTGGCAACTCTAAAGTAATTTTTTGTCTTGTTTGATTCCATCTGTAAGTGATTCCACTAAATAATGCACCCTTGAATTTAAAGCAATTGCTCAAAAACACGAATGCTTTGCTTTCCTATAAAAGCAACTCATGGTTCTCTTATTTAACTATTTGTTTTGCAGAAACCGTTAACGGCCGTGGAGTTATTAGAAAAAGCAAAAGCTGTTCAAAAAGCCAAGTAAGTTTATTAATATGGTCTTTTGCTACCGCGATTAGCATTCATAAAAATGAAACACTTGATAAGCGGATTAATCGCGTTTATTAACTATGACTATACGTTTCGAGCCATTTACAGCAAGTTATCGCAGGTCATTATCAACCCTTTGATAACGAGTGCTGGAAAAGCCTCGATTCGAAAAGCCACGGGAGATTTTCAAATAAAATCTCCCGTGAGTGTTAGACATATTAATCTACTTATATCAGATTACTCACGTCTATAAAGTCGACACGGAGGAAGTCGAAAGTCCAAGGTGGACTGATGACCTGATGAAGGTTGCAGGAGTCCGCTGGATGCGGGTGGCGCAGGAACGGTAATTGTGGAAATCTTTGTATCGTAATGTACTATTATGTGATTGTATATAATGAAACACTCGTGTGCTGTTATTATCAAACTCGGTTGTCGACTCGTTTCATAATCCCACACTCGAGTTTTAATGCCTAATTATTTTCAATTACATATACGGCTTTATATACACAAACCGCATATATGTCGACCGCCATTACTACTTTTATGAATGGAAACTTATCTGACATAAAATTTTTGACATTTATATTTTTAAAATTCAGAGACAAACTGAGCAGAGACTGAACTAGAGTTGGCCCCAATTTTAATATCGTTCGATATCAAATAACGTGCGACTTGCGTGCGACATTATTTGCGATTGACACTTCGTTACGAACTAAACGTCATTTGGACTGATATAAGAATAGATGTCAAATCAGATTTCCTTTTTTGTCAGAGATGTTGCTAATAAAAAAATAAAATCGAATTCGATAATATAAATTACTTAGCTAATAACATTATAGAGGGCTAATTAGATGTAAGTATATGCGTGGACAGCCCGTGAGTCGGTACCGACACAAGACAAAAGACGATTGATTCGAGTTAGCGCGGAGAGTTCCATAAGTCTTATATTAGTGTTAGAAACATAAAAATTAACAAAGGTTTAGATCGACTCACGCAAGTTGGCCCGGAAAATGTATGAAACTGTCATTAGTAGGGATGACGACTAGGTTGAAAAACTATCATTCTAAGTAGTTCGTCAGTTAGATCTTTTTCAATTTAAATTTTATTTCATTTTGTTTAGAACATAAAATACAGATAAGTGGGTACCTACTTAAAAGTAATGTTTTGCCAAACTGCGGAGCAGTTTGTTGGCAATACGCCTAAGTTAATAACGAGTAAAAATAAAACATTAAAAGTATTTAACAGTATGCCAACCCTAACCGGTTACGGGCGGCACCCGTACCAATCCAAAAGGCCATATGTCACGGTATGATTCGCATGACATAACACCTGTTAGTGTTAGGAGTAACAAAAATTTTCGAAGATTTAGAGCATCAAAGTTCCGGGGTGGGGGCTGGTGACAGTGGTGACGTCACTACTAGGTAAGAATTGTACCTAATAGTGACTTTACGCGAAACTTCAACGCACTGTATTTTCGTCATTTTTGGTTTGACAAACAAAAGAAAAAATACGTGAACAATATTTTTTAATAATCTAAAAGACGGACAAAATAGATTTTTTAGTCGTCTAGCCTAATAGACATTCGGCGCCAGCTTTCGCAACTCGATCTGTAGGTATGTCACATTTTATTAATAAGGGGGTAAATTTGGCAGAGCACAAATGATGCCCGCAAAACGGGGCCGCAAGCGTCGCGGTACTTTACCCCCACCGCACGAGCTGCTGTCATCCCCCAACTTCAAGCTGTTCCTCTACTCCTGCAAGCTGTGCGCCTTCAAATGTAACGCCATCAAGGAATTGACGGCTCACAAGGTGCGTATACAGAAGATCTAGTCAAATTTTTACTTAATGTATTTGTCATTTACTTGAGAGTTCAAATTATATTTGCCGTTTAGATAAATCATAAGGCTAGTTTCATATTTTGACCTCTAGATACGCTAATGCGGTCGAGAAGTACCTGTGGCCCTTTGAATGTTTGATATAGGCAGAGCCGGGCACCGTTAATCAAATAGTTAACTTCGTTAATCGCTAATCCGTTACAAAAAAAGTTAACTTCGTTAATCGTTAAAGCGCTACTTTTCGGAAGACTTAACGGAAGTTAACGTTAATCGTTAATCCGTTAACACGTGGTAAAAAGGGCATCTTTGAGTTAGTGATCTACAACTTAATAATAAAAAAACCACATGAATTGAGAAATTCTTCTTTTTTGAAAATTTGTAGTCTGGTTGAAACAGGTTTTTTGCCTCGTGGCGCGGTATGTGCGGTATCTTTTTGGTAAGTATTTTGGAACTGGATTAACGGACTTAGGAAAACTTAACGGAAGTTAATGATTCCGTTAACATATTCTAAAGTTAACTTAAAAGTTAATCCGTTACTGAAAATGTTAACTTTGTTAATTAACGATTAACGGATTAACTAGTTAATGCCCAGCTAAGGATATAGGCATGTGATGGCGCAGTAATGTAGCATCATATGTAATGGTGCGCTAGTGTTGAGTAGTGGTGTAATGAGACTAGAGGGCGCTGTTAGCGTTAACAGTCATAATTCAAACTTATCTCCGTATTTATTTATGTTTTAATTAGTTTGATACAGTATTTAGTGACATTTATTATACTTTTTATTAAATTGACATATAATCTACGATATACGAAACAAAAATTCAACAATAATGCCACCAGTCAAGAGCAAAGCGACTACACCTGCGGCGGCGGTTAACAGGTTGGTGGACACTATTTCTAATCTTGAACATGAAATTACGGACATGAAAGATAAATTAGATCGGTGCCATACCATAATATTGGAGCAACAAAAACTACTCACCAATCAAAATGAGAGTATTCAAACTATCCTGAGGGTGATCACGGGCACAGGCAATACGCACTCAACACTGTCACCTATATTGCAAGTCTCACAGCACCTCTCTCTAGATGAGTCTGGACCTGAGGGCATTGTCTTTTTGTCCGATAAACATAAAGAAACCACTGTTATACCGCCGCCGGTAGCGGCAAGGTCCCCGGCACCCGTGCCAACGGCGGAAACATCTGAGCCACAATCCAAATTGCGCCGAGGTTTACGGCATCTCGCGGTTGACAACATGTCCCAGCAGTTGCAAAGTGGCCCACTTGTAGTTGAAGAGGTTACTTCCCAATGTACCAAGTCGAGAAAGCAAACAGCCCATTTGAAAACCCATCCATCCAAATTGCCAGTGGCTGCTGTGTCTGACCAACGAACGTCGCCGAATCAACTGGTGCCCCGTCCTACGGCAGCTGCACCAGCGCCGCAACCTTCGAGTTCCATTTCCTCCAACATCACGTCAAGTGAGCGTGGCAGTTCAGGCCTTCGTGCTGCTGGTCCCAGAGCCATAAGTCTTCACGTGTTTAATCTCTGTGAGGGCACCAAAACTGATGACGTAATCCGACATGTGCAGCGATTAGGTGTTCTGAACCCTGTGTGCGAGCGGCTTGTGGTTACCAGAGGTAAATACGCTTCGTTCCGTCTTGAAGTGCCAGCTGAAAACCAGAAGACCGTGCGAGACGTTAAGAACTGGCCCAGTGGTGTGGCAATCCGTCTGTTTAATGTCGTGCAGGCAAAAAACTCGCTAGCAAAACATTATGTAACAACAACGTAGTACAATCCAAGTTTGTTATTATTCACCAGAACGCTAGATCTATTACAGGTAAAACATCACTAATAGACTTATTAACAAGCATAGAAACACCGCACGTAATAGGATTTAGCGAAACTTGGTGCCGTAAAAATGAGATTGCACGAGTGAAATTAAGTGGGTACTCGCTGGCTAGTTTTTATTGCCGTACGCGCATCGCTCACGGCGGGACTGCGCTGTATGTCCGACAGGGTATAGATTATCGGGAAAGAAATGACCTTTGTTCCTTTGCCGTGCAATATCATTTCGAATACGCAGCAATAGAAATAACGTGTTCAAAACTTATTATAATTGTTTTGTATAGGACTGGCAATGGAGACTTTGATATTTATCTTGAAAATCTTGAATTACTGTTAAAAATGATTACTGACGAAAACAAAAGGTTTCTCATAATAGGTGACCATAACGTGGATTATTTAACTGATAACAGCATGAAGCGGTGTATTAATGACTTGTTAGCATGTTTTGGATGTCAAAATACAGTATCGTTTCCTACCCGCGAGACGGCGGACTGTGCATCGTCCATCGACTGCGGAGTATCGAATTGTGAGAATGACATTCTTACTGTAACACCGATCGATACTGCAATTAGCGATCACAATGCGCAGCGCTATGAGTTAACTTTAGAGAATATTACCCAAAACAGGAAAGACGCGACCGTTGAGCGACGCTTTTTTAGTGAAAAATCCATTCGATTATTTTGTTTTGACATTCTCAGTTACGATTTTAATTTTATATATAATAACACTATTGACATTAACTATAAATTTAATAAATTATTTAATATTCTAACACGATACATTGACATTCACTTCCCTATTCAAAAAAATAAATGTAAAATAAATCCTAAATTGCCTTGGCTGAGTGATGAACTGGAGGTGTTAATTAGCAAACATGGTGACCTTCATGAAATGAGACGTCAGTATCCCAATAACCCTATTCTTTCTGAATGTATTGACCACTACTCGAACCTAATCAAGTCGAAAACGCTGAAAGCTCGACAAGATTTTATTGAAAATAGGCTGTCGACTAGTGGAAATAAAGCTAAGGAAATTTGGAAAATAGTCAACGAGGAAGTGGGCACAAAGACGGTATCACAGGGCCTCTCTTTACGTGATCCTGCATCAAATAATAAGATTTTAGAAAATGAGTTGCCTAACACATTTAACTCACATTTTATTGATGTAGCATCTAAATATACTATACAGAGTGATATATCAAAATCCACAAATTATCTACAGTCACATTTAGGCACATCAGAGGCACCAACGTTCACTCTGCCAGTCATCACTCGTGATGTCCTTGAAAAGGCCTTTCATTCTATGCTGAAGAAGCGTAACACTGTCGATGCCTTCGATATTTCCCCAAATATTTTGTCTTGGATATGGCCAGTAGTTGGTGACGTACTCGTAGCGCTCATAAACCAAATGTTTGAAACTGGTACATACCCTGATGTTCTAAAAAACGCCAGGGTGTGTCCAGTTTACAAGGGGAAGGGAGACAAGTGCGACGTGAACAACTACAGGCCTATTACTATAGTGCCTACAATATCAAAAATAGTGGAATCAGTCTTGTCGTCTTATCTAATGAGTCACCTGGAATCGAACAACCTGCTTACCAAAAACCAATTTGCGTACAGGCAGAAAATGTCTACAACCTCGGCGGCGTACAGGATGTTCGATTGCATAGTGACTGGATTGGACGACAGAAATAAAATGGCTGGGATATTTTGTGACTTATCGAAGGCATTTGACGTCATAAGTCACGTGTTACTGCTGAACAAGCTGACACATTATGGCGTTCGAGATAAAGCCCATTTATTGTTTTCGTCCTTTTTAACAGGCCGCAAACAATCGGTAAAACTACTTGCCGACGGCAAACGGCTGCAATCTGACACAGGATGCGTAAATATCGGTATTCCGCAAGGTTCCGCCCTCGGAAATTCTTTATTTTTATTGTTTGTTAACGACTTGCCGTCAAATATTGTAGCTGGTTTGTCCGTTCTGTTTGCGGATGACACAACTGTGGTAGTAAATGCGGAATCTTACGACCAGCTAAGTGTAAAAATTGGTGATGCTTGTAACCAGCTACAGTCCTGGTTTTCAGCAAATGGACTATTACTCAACTGCTCAAAATCAAATATAATGCTGTTCTCTGGTCGGAGAGTCCCGCTACCACCGTGTTTGGCCAACTGTCCGATGCCACTGTGTAATGAAAGTGGGTTCCTTGGGTTTACGGTTGACTCTAATTTAAATTGGAAGTGCCATGTCGACAGTGTTTGCGACCGATTGGGTAGTGCTGTCTTTGCGTTGCGAAAACTGAAACCGCTAATCTCAAGTGAAGCTCTCAAACAGGTGTACTTTGCTCATTTCCACTCGATAATGGCATACGGCACGCTCATCTGGGGTAACTCCACAGATGCTGGAAGAGTCCTAATAGTGCAGAAACGAGCAATCCGTACACTTGTTGGAGTCAAACGAAGACATCCCTGTAAGGAGATCTTTATTTCGCAGCGTATAATGACTCACTACTCACAATACCTGTTTGATGTGCTAATGTTTGTAAGGAATGAACAATCTCAGTTTTCGCGAGTCGACTGTCCAGGAAAACTGCTGCGTTCAACCGGCCGCCTTAGAACCGTTCCTCGTCGCATGGCACTATCAAATAAGAACCCTCGTGTCATCGGACCTACTTATTTCGAGCATCTACCTGCCGAAATAAGAAACGAGCCATGTGACGAAACATTCAGGCGCAAAGTGAGAAACCTTTTGTTGAATAATCCTCTGTACTCAACAAATGAGTACATGGCACTAAAATTATGATTATTGATTTTAATGTATTGTATTGATTTTAGTTTAAATTGACATTGTTTTCTACTATTATTATGATCATCCTTTATTGGGAAATGTATGTACTTATTTGATTATTATTTTTTGTTTTTTGTTCACATAGCTATTGACAATTCTTACTGGGAGATATAACTCTAAACTATACAACCCTATTATTCCGCCTACATGTATTTGACATTTCGATTCATTGTTATTACTATTCGATATTTTTGATTTGTAAGTATTGACATACTTACTGTTGTTTTTTATTATTAGATATTACACTCATGACGATCCTTATTGGGAGACACAATTTCATTATTATTGTTAATTATTATTATTATACTTTAATTAATTCGTGTTTGTGACGATCATGATGGAAATTCGTATAAATTTATTGAAATGTAAACTTATAATGTAATTATCTTTCATGAAATAAAAATCTATCTATCTATCTATCTATCTATCTATGGGTTGCGCAGGCGGCGGAGCACAGCGACGGGCCGACGCGGGCGCGCGGCGGCGCGCGCGCGGCCGCCACCACGCTGCAGTGCGCGCGCTGCCCCTTCCGCGGCAGCTCACACTCGCAGGTACACGTGCCGGCTAGCAGGCTACAGGGGACATGCTATGTATCTGCATGCGCAGGCGGCGGAGCACAGCGACGGGCCGACGCGGGCGCGCGGCGGCGCGCGCGCGGCCGCCACCACGCTGCAGTGCGCGCGCTGCCCCTTCCGCGGCAGCTCACACTCGCAGGTACACGTGCCGGCTAGCAGGCTACAGGGGACATGCTATGTATCTGCATGCGCAGGCGGCGGAGCACAGCGACGGGCCGACGCGGGCGCGCGGCGGCGCGCGCGCGGCCGCCACCACGCTGCAGTGCGCGCGCTGCCCCTTCCGCGGCAGCTCACACTCGCAGGTACACGTGCCGGCTAGCAGGCTACAGGGGACATGCTATGTATCTGCATGCGCAGGCGGCGGAGCACAGCGACGGGCCGACGCGGGCGCGCGGCGGCGCGCGCGCGGCCGCCACCACGCTGCAGTGCGCGCGCTGCCCCTTCCGCGGCAGCTCACACTCGCAGGTACACGTGCCGGCTAGCAGGCTACAGGGGACATGCTATGTATCTGCATGCGCAGGCGGCGGAGCACAGCGACGGGCCGACGCGGGCGCGCGGCGGCGCGCGCGCGGCCGCCACCACGCTGCAGTGCGCGCGCTGCCCCTTCCGCGGCAGCTCACACTCGCAGGTACACGTGCCGGCTAGCAGGCTACAGGGGACATGCTATGTATCTGCATGCGCAGGCGGCGGAGCACAGCGACGGGCCGACGCGGGCGCGCGGCGGCGCGCGCGCGGCCGCCACCACGCTGCAGTGCGCGCGCTGCCCCTTCCGCGGCAGCTCACACTCGCAGGTACACGTGCCGGCTAGCAGGCTACAGGGGACATGCTATGTATCTGCATGCGCAGGCGGCGGAGCACAGCGACGGGCCGACGCGGGCGCGCGGCGGCGCGCGCGCGGCCGCCACCACGCTGCAGTGCGCGCGCTGCCCCTTCCGCGGCAGCTCACACTCGCAGGTACACGTGCCGGCTAGCAGGCTACAGGGGACATGCTATGTATCTGCATGCGCAGGCGGCGGAGCACAGCGACGGGCCGACGCGGGCGCGCGGCGGCGCGCGCGCGGCCGCCACCACGCTGCAGTGCGCGCGCTGCCCCTTCCGCGGCAGCTCACACTCGCAGGTACACGTGCCGGCTAGCAGGCTACAGGGGACATGCTATGTATCTGCATGCGCAGGCGGCGGAGCACAGCGACGGGCCGACGCGGGCGCGCGGCGGCGCGCGCGCGGCCGCCACCACGCTGCAGTGCGCGCGCTGCCCCTTCCGCGGCAGCTCACACTCGCAGGTACACGTGCCGGCTAGCAGGCTACAGGGGACATGCTATGTATCTGCATGCGCAGGCGGCGGAGCACAGCGACGGGCCGACGCGGGCGCGCGGCGGCGCGCGCGCGGCCGCCACCACGCTGCAGTGCGCGCGCTGCCCCTTCCGCGGCAGCTCACACTCGCAGGTACACGTGCCGGCTAGCAGGCTACAGGGGACATGCTATGTATCTGCATGCGCAGGCGGCGGAGCACAGCGACGGGCCGACGCGGGCGCGCGGCCGCCACCACGCTGCAGTGCGCGCGCTGCCCCTTCCGCGGCAGCTCACACTCGCAGGTACACGTGCCGGCTAGCAGGCTACAGGGGACATGCTATGTATCTGCATGTGCAGGCGGCGGAGCACAGCGACGGGCCGACGCGGGCGCGCGGCGGCGCGCGCGCGGCCGCCACCACGCTGCAGTGCGCGCGCTGCCCCTTCCGCGGCAGCTCACACTCGCAGGTACACGTGCCGGCTAGCAGGCTACAGGGGACATGCTATGTATCTGCATGTGCAGGCGGCGGAGCACAGCGACGGGCCGACGCGGGCGCGCGGCGGCGCGCGCGCGGCCGCCACCACGCTGCAGTGCGCGCGCTGCCCCTTCCGCGGCAGCTCACACTCGCAGGTACACGTGCCGGCTAGCAGGCTACAGGGGACATGCTATGTATCTGCATGCGCAGGCGGCGGAGCACAGCGACGGGCCGACGCGGGCGCGCGGCGGCGCGCGCGCGGCCGCCACCACGCTGCAGTGCGCGCGCTGCCCCTTCCGCGGCAGCTCACACTCGCAGGTACACGTGCCGGCTAGCAGGCTACAGGGGACATGCTATGTATCTGCATGCGCAGGCGGCGGAGCACAGCGACGGGCCGACGCGGGCGCGCGGCGGCGCGCGCGCGGCCGCCACCACGCTGCAGTGCGCGCGCTGCCCCTTCCGCGGCAGCTCACACTCGCAGGTACACGTGCCGGCTAGCAGGCTACAGGGGACATGCTATGTATCTGCATGCGCAGGCGGCGGAGCACAGCGACGGGCCGACGCGGGCGCGCGGCCGCCACCACGCTGCAGTGCGCGCGCTGCCCCTTCCGCGGCAGCTCACACTCGCAGGTACACGTGCCGGCTAGCAGGCTACAGGGGACATGCTATGTATCTGCATGTGCAGGCGGCGGAGCACAGCGACGGGCCGACGCGGGCGCGCGGCGGCGCGCGCGCGGCCGCCACCACGCTGCAGTGCGCGCGCTGCCCCTTCCGCGGCAGCTCACACTCGCAGGTATAGGTTACGGGGACATGCTATATGTACTCTGCGTGTGCTATACTATACAGTATGTATCAGAACGAACGGAAAATAAAGAAATCCGTTAATGTTTAGATCATAAATATGAACATGGTACCTAATTAAATTGCAACGGTTAACACTCACGTATTTTATCACAATAGGCGTGACATGTTTCGTCTGCGTCGGGCAGACATCGTCGGACAGACAGAGTGGTGTTATCACCTTCGTGGCTAGGACATCACTGCCCCAGTCGGTGGCGTAGGTACCGGCTCGCGGAAACATGTCACGCCTATTGTGATAAAAATACGTGAGTGTTAACCGTTGCAATTTAATATCAGTATGTCTCACGAAAGTTTAAATTATATGGTACCAAATTCATCAAAAATACGACAGTTTTTACGTGAGGTATAAAAACATATATTTATTTTTATTGTTTTGCACCTCTCGTGTATTATTTGTTTAAATAACTGACAAACAGGCGTCAAACCTTGTTGAAGTTTAAATTTTACCTAGTTACAAATAAACAGTTGCCAAAGCTCTTGCGCGTTGCCTATGACTACAGCCATTATTTAAATGATTACCTAGGTTACTTATAAACAGAACTCAAAGCGCATGTGCGTTGACATAACAACGTCAATGTTGATTAGTTGCCCCTAGCTACATATACAATACGCTTGCACTGTCAAAAATCAAAAACGTAAATAAACCCTGTAGGATGTTACAAAAACTATTAACATAACTGCAAAAAGAATGTCCTCGACTCATTTAGTAATATGTATTTAGGCACGTGAAATGGACGTCATTACATTGTACTAGAGTTCCCCGTCAACCAGTTTTAAGGTTTGCTCTTCGTTGTGATACATACTGTATTATAATCGATGCCAAACACACGTACCTTTAGTAGCCCCCACGTAGTTTTAGTCACTATAGGCGACTTTTTTCATAGAGCCTAGGTCCCCATTTCTCAATCGTCGAATCCAGCTCACACCGCGCCGCTAACCCACGATTTTTAACTGACAGATATTGGATAAACCGTATTATTTATCCAATGTCAGCGTCAATGCTGGTTCCACAACGTACTTGCATTGATAAATCTATTTTTCTGTCCTCCGGCCGGCCAGCAGCCAATTACAGGTCGCTACACTAAACAAATTCGCCGCTTGCCGACTGCGTCGATCAGTAAAATTGTGGACAGACCTTGGCCAGTAAATAAGAAAGCCTCAGATCACATGTTTGTCAATTACACGAGATCTGAGACATATTTTACAGGCCTGGGTACTTAATCTACTCTTCTTCTATAAAATAAGGACATACGCGTTGGCACTTTCTAACATAAAATCGTTATTTTCAGTTAATGAAACACGTCCAGGAGCAACATTTAAAAGACACAAATGGTAAGTGAATTATATTATTAGCCCAAATCCTCTAATTTAAAATTCAATAGCGCCGTACTCGCTCGCGCCGGGCTGCTAATGAATGTATAGAAAATTTGTTTGACGGATGCCCGGAGGAAGTAGGTACCCACGCAAATTCGACAGATTGTTCGAACGAATATGACGACACTGCTCGGACTGTAAATTTATGTGAACTTGGATGTGGTCGGGTCATTTTTCAATGTCGAAACAAAAGTTTTCGCGGGTATATGACGAATTATATAATTTTATTTTATTTATATTCTAAATACCAACAAATACTTACATGTTTCGTTTCGCTAAAATGAACAAACATTATTGGTTATATATATCCGTCATAATATTATGAAAAAAAACGAAATATCCTACAGATCCAACTTGCACTTGCACTTGACACTAGCACTATTAGAGTACCTATACTAATTTCTATTTACCTATGATGACGTAATAACATGATTGAATGCTATAGAAAGCCTATTTGAGTCCAACTACGACTGTTACTGCTGAATGTGGTTGGCTAAACTATAAACCCAGTAAAAAACCTTCTTCTTGTCCTTGTGGTCCTGATTGATCGGAGTTTTTATAGGTCGGGATGTCAAAAATCGTCAAAAAGTTCTTCGTAATTATGTAGTGTATCCGAATAAAGTAGTAGAGTACCTTGAGGACTGTATTTTGTGTCATTAAACTATGAGAAATTACGCGTACGGTGGCGAAATAGCATTAAATTTTGTTTTTTTTTTATAATTTCAGCGGAAGTGTATCTAAACTCAGCGGAAGCGGAAGCGGCAGATGTCCTAGTCTGCGGCGCGTGCGGGTTCGAGTCCGCGTCGAGACCCGAATTCCGGCGACATATCGAAGACAAACACAATGTTAATGTCAGTTGAGTCTTCCAACAAAATTGTTGAGTTTCTTATGGTAGTTATGCCTGGGTTAAATAATTATTTAGCAGCACTTAACATGGGCAAAATTTATTCGAATGACGAATAAGAATAACCAAATTATTCGCGAATAACGAACAAAATTATCGAATGATCATTCTTATTCGTTCGACTTATTTATTCGTCAAATGAATTTCCATGAATGATTTTCAACGCAAGTTGCTGAAACAGTTTTTTTTATAAGTACGCATTGCTAATGAGGATTTTTGCTTTTACTTGTCTCATTAAAATTAATGTTTGATGTAAGTAATTAGCTATAACTTAAACACAAATCAAACATCATTGTGAGCAATACGTAGTACATATGTACTTAATAAGCAACTTGTGTTGAATCCTTACATTGCTTACCCAAAATTGCGAATATACAACAAAATCATTCGTGGAAATTGATTCGACGAATAAATTATTCATGAATAAAAAAATGCTTGTTATTGTTTATTACAATGATCATTCCGATAAAATTTATTCGAATAATGCCCATCTTTGGCAGTTAAACAAGCTTAAAGATCATACTGAATAACAAAAAAGGAGTAATATAGGACGGAGAATAGGTAGAGTCAAACCACGTTATCTTTTATCAGCAAATGAAGTGTCAAAAACTTGAAAGTGTTATTTTAAACGTCAAACTTCTATGAAATTATGACGTTTACTTAACACTTTGACAGTCTGTGCTATCAAAAACTAGGAAACTTAGCGTAGACTGACTCTAGCATAGACTGACTATGAACGTAACATTAACGGTTATGTCATCATCTTAACCCTGTGAAAACGAGTGCTGTAAAGGGCTCGAAACGTAGGATCATGGTGTTAATAAACGCGATTAATCCGTTCTAAAGTGTTTAATTTCAATGGTTATGAGTTTTCGAAACGGATTAAATGGATGCTCGAGAGAGGAAGCCTGCGGCGTATATCCATTAGAGTGGGTCACTCATGTATAAAGAAAACAAAAGCTTCAATTTACCGCCGGGCACGGTTATAAAAAGTTACGTTATAATGTCTTTAAATATTATCCGAATTTATTTTGAAATATGAATTTGTTACTGCGTCCAGATCCAATTGAAAGTTTTCATACAAATGTTGGTACATTATTACTAAACATAATTTACTAATATTTAGATATTGCCTTTTTTAAATTAATCTCAAACTGAATTCAATTTTAGGGTGGTAATAGTAACTTGAAGGCTACGAAGCTGATACTATGGAAAAAAAAGCAAAAAAGAAACATTTTTTTAAATCATTTAAGGGAAATTTTAACTGTAATCCGGAGGCAGTCAAACTCACTTAAAAAATAAGTAAAAAATATATGTGGTATTTAATTACCAAATAGCACCTTTTTTTAACCGTGCCCCTTTAAAAAATCACCCCACCTAATATCCATACTAATATTATAAATGCGAAAGTAACTGTGTGTTACCTTTTCAGGCTTAAACTTTGCCATGCTAAGCATAATAGCAATATCTCAAAAACAAAGGATTTCTTAAATTGAATCCTAACCTTTTCCACGCCAATGACCCATATATCGGTCACTGACTACAGAGTAAATTAGACCTACACTACTAAAGCAACTTCAGTTTTGACATTTCGATGACTTGGCGTCTGAGTGATAGCTTTTGTTTTTGACATGGCGCGTGGCGTCGAAAAGGTTAATCAATGGAATTTAATTTGCATGTTTGTGTTAAATTTTAACCTTAGATATCGCTATTACGCTTAGCAGGGCAGAACTGCTGAACGGATAAGATGAAGTTTGGTATGGGTATAGTTTGACTGAGACAGGGCATAAGATAGTTTTTCTGTAGTGCTGCTTTGTTATAATCAGGGAGCGTACATTTCATGCCGTTGACAGACAAATGACGTCAAGCTTCATAGAGCATGTTTCAACTTTTACGCTTGAACGAAGTGTTGTCAATGAATACTGTCAAAACTGTTACATTAACTCATTACGTATTTAAAAACATCCTGTGTGTTTATACACGTCATTTTGACGAAACGGGCATGAATTGTACGCTCCTTGGTTATAATATAAACGCCGCCCGCTCCGTCCCTTCAGTATGCACACTTTAGTTTGCAAAAGCTAACTAGGTAATCTTTTAGATTGTCTTTTTTTTTCAAAGACACATTTTGCAGATTGAAAACAAGTTTATGTATGAGTAAATGTTGTCTCGATGACATTCTCGTGGTGCCCTTAATATAGATTACCATCATTAGATGGAACTTTCAAGACTTTCGATTCGTTAAAGGCCTTAACAATTAACGCTGGTGACTGTATGGTATTAGGAAGTCTCTTATGTAATGTGATTTAATTAGGAAATAAATTATACTGATATTATTGATTTTTATTAATTTCCCTATTTACTAATAATCGACATGTCTGGATCTTTACGAAGAACGTCATCAGGAGCGACCACCCGCGACAGACGCAAGTCGTGATGACTTTCTTCGAAAGATCGAAACATGTCGAGCGAAAATCAACTAAGTTACGGAGTAACCCGTTTTCAATATTATTTAGTACATCTTAAGTCTTCCCACCCAGCGGTTTTCGACATTCGAAAGTATCCCAATACATCCTACTAAAGGATTCGGAATGAAAACAAGCAAGGAATTGTACAACTTTATTCAGTCATATTACACAATCATTAACAAATCAATCATAAAATTGCTTTTCTAGTGTAATACATCAATACAAGACCGGATCAAACACTAGTACAGATGTAGTGCGTAATGTTATGCCTTCGTTTTTTATCGGAAACGGTCGTATTTGACATGCTATTTCAATCGACCTCGGTACTTTTAGTACTGTCACTGACTGAAATAGCATGACACGTTCGGAAGTTCCCGTGAAAATAAAGGGAAAAACATGCACTACATGTTGCTTATTGATATTACTTACCCTTTTCAACGCTAAGAACACCTAAAAGTGCCATGCACTGCCGTGCCTACCACGCCAACGATACCTAAAGGTGTCATGGCGGACGCTGCCAAAGCAACTGTCCTGCTGACAGATAAGGGTTTGTATTCGTGATTCAGTCGAGATATTGGCGTGTAGAGTAGTGTAGTGAGAGGAAAAGCGTTGAAAAGTTTAATGTTTAAGTATTAATTCGTTTTTTACCATTGTTTTAGTACAATATTGCCCTAGAAAAGTCACACTAAAGTGGTATTTAGAATGACATAAAAAAACGCATCGCAAGAGTGTATTTTTAATGAGATTACTGCATGTGTAGTATACAATACTTCGTGTAAATGCTTAATAATTTTAAAACTTTGTTGTTTAGCTTTTATTATATGTAATCCTAAATACCACTACAACCTAAGACCTCATACACAATAATTACACTTACTTTAGACGACTATTTCATTAATTCTAAAATTCACGTACTTGTACCTCTTTTTTTTAGGATTACAAAAATAACGGTAGTATTTGCCTGTCTTCAATTATCTAAGCCATCTCTAGAAAATAACGATACAATGAAGAAAATAAAACAAAAGTATGCCAAGTTTTAAATAGCTTTCCTAAAAATACCCTTTTTCTAATAATCTTAAAAAAACGAAGTATTACATTTTTCAATCCACAAAGATGATACACCATGTACGCGTCTTTATGGATTAAATATGTAGCAAAATAGGGGGGCTAGGCTACGTTTTATCTTACCTCAACGCACCCAACATCTAAAGAATTATTTTATCAATACCACTTAAGAATAAAAATTATCATGATGTAAGGTATTGGCAGGAGAATCGAGGTGAATAATTACACACACACATCTACATAGTGCTAATTGTAAATTGTTATGGAAAGGCGCAAAATTGTTGTTTACCTCTCGTGTATACACCCGAGCAAGTGAAAGATTCCAGAATTAGTTCAATAACTTGAATCTTAAGCGCCGCGAGAGTCTTAAGGGACGAGAGGTGAACAAATTTTGCTTCTGAGTGTACTCGTAATCCACTTTTCATCATGTTTAAATAAGTAAAAGTGTTTGTTAAACTTTTTGGCACATCTTCCCACTTGGCTGTGGCACTTCCGATAGGTTCCAAAAAGAACAATAATTAAAAAATCCCGCTGGCATTATGTGCTTAGTAAAAGGGCTTTGAACAGTTTCAACACGATTAGGGCTGCCATCTGTCCGGGTTTCCTCGGATTTATCCTAGTTTGGAGCCCGTCCGAGGAGCGTCCGGCCCGGATTTTTAAAACTGTCATTTTTGAGTTCAGGTCAATCCCTAGCAAAAGCTAAATTTTTAAATTAAAAATTGATTTTCCCGGGGAGACCGCGATTTTAATGAAACGTCCGGGATTTTTAACTTTCTTGCCCGGTTTCGGCAATGTACGAGATGGCAGCCCTAACCACGATAGAACGGAGACGGCAAAGCGACATCTTACCGTACAATTTATTCTGTAACTTTTTTCTAGGGAAACATGCACACAGACGCACTTCCCACACATAACATACAGAAAACAATATGTAATGACGACGCTAACATAATTATACAACTACACTAACAAATCCTGCATACTTGGATTTATTTTCGTGTACGTAGTCACAACACAGACCCGCGCATGCCCGTTTGGGCTTGTACTTCGGCAGAGGGGAAATGGTATATGCCGACTCCTTTCCCTATATTGCTTCAAGGTGTGCCCTCAACTCCGATGCCGATACCTCATATAATGTGTTACTTATATCTCTTGATCAGCGAGCTATCTTATTCTATTGGAGATCGAAGTTAAGGGCACTTCCGTTCGAGCTGTCCCTTGCCGCCTTCGTCGTACTCCTGCGAGGATATCCACATCTGCTGGAACGAGCCGATCGACGCTAGGATGGACCCGCCTGCAAAAAATGTGTTTTTTAGGAAGGCTCTACAATTTTGAGAATTATTAGTTTTGTTGTTGTGGAAAAGAGAAGATAGGAGTTTAAAGTTTCAAACACTCTACTTCACACTTCGGTACTGTTGGTAGAGTATTATTGCTTAAGGTGGAATGAAAATCTTTATTAACACTCAGTTAAGTCCTTACGCCTTAAAAATTTCAACTCCAATGATGAAAATATAGGTAATTTTAACCAACTGTTTAATATAGTTATATCACGGAGCATTATTTCTAGTATGTGAATTATATGTTACTCTGATCTTAAATTTAGGTAGTAAAAGGAACAAAACTTGCTTTTATATCGTGCCATAATATAAGTATGTGGAAAAAACCGATATTTTGTTAAACTTTAGACGATTTCGAGTGATTTTTGAATAGAGATTTCTCAATAAAATCACTAAAATACATACAATATATGTCAATACGTATGCCATTAGATATCAAAAACCCTTTTTAAGAAAATACCATGTGCATGATGTATATTGTTGAATAAGTAAGTAGCTTTAAAAGGACTAAGAGAGAGGTATGGGCACAGCGGATGCATATCGTTTAGTGTGGTAGGGCACAGCACAACGAATGTCGTTTCGCTCAAATCTGGAGCAGAGCCCATCTGGGGAAGTACCTCCACCTTACAGAAAACCGCAGTTAAATAACACTAGACCCTACTCATAGTGTTGTGTTTCTGTCGGTGAGTAAGGTTGCCAGAGCTCCAAGAGGATTCACTGTGTTGACAGCTGGGGAGTGGGGTGTACCCACGGAGGCGGAGCTAAGCTTGCCCCTTTAGCTGTCAACACAGCGAATCCTCCTTTTTTAAAGGGTCGACAACGCGCGTGTAACTCCCCTGGAGTTGCAGGCGTCCATAGGCTACGGTGACCGCTTACCATCAGGCGGCCCGTATGCTTGTTTGTCACCGTCGTAGTATAAAAAAAAAAACTAAGCAGTCTTAATAATATGGAAAATATAGTCACCTATCCATGCAGCGAAGCGGCGCTCCATGGGCGACGGCGCCGCGTGCGACTTGAGGCGGTGCGCAGACGGCGCACGCGCTGCCAGCTCTGTCAAACGAAAATATTCATATATTTAGTTATTAGTACAAGTAATTTTAGTTTTAAAATTATAGTTATTTAATTCATTCATTTAACCGCCATAGCCTATATATACCTACATAAAAGACAAAAAAATGTAGCTGCGAAATTAGCTACATTTTCAAAGTCTAATAAATAAGGCAAATCTTCTTGTAATTTTTTTGTGACGCTTAACGCTTCGTAAAAATTCGAAGCGGTTAAAAGGTTAGTTGTCTGGTAAATAGAATTAGAGTAGATAAGTGATACTAATAATGTGTAAAATCGTGCGTTAGGTATGATAATAAAAGTGTAAAGAAGAGTATAACAAAAACATGGAATCGATGCTGGGGTAGTGTTGATCGCTCACCCTTGGCGAGGCGCTCGAGCCAGCCCGGCGTGTTGGCGCCGCCGCCGCACGCCACCACGGCGCCCCACAGCGCCGGCCGCCGCCGCACAAGCTACTGGGATAGTGTTGATCGCTCACCCTTGGCGAGGCGCTCGAGCCAGCCCGGCGTGTTGGCGCCGCCGCCGCACGCCACCACGGCGCCCCACAGCGCCGGCCGCGCGTCCGCGTCGCACGCCGCCGCCGCCGCACAAGCTAAACACAAAAAATAACACATTCAGCTTCGAATTCGACGCCAGCGCCAGAAATAAATACGTACCCTGGGTGCGTAGCCAAGATGCCAATCTCTCATGCTCAGTCGCTAACGAAACGCAACTGTCATTGTCACACTAATGAGGAAGAGTGATAGAGAGGTAGCTACGATACGTTATTAAGCGTGAGCGATTGGCATCTTGGCTACGCACGCTGACGCGTTCGAGGGGTGCCTGAAACCTAATCTACCTAACTATGAAAGAAAAGACGTAACAGGGTAGTATTTTTCTATATGACCTCCTTCTACTGAAATGCATTTATTGCATTTATCAAATAATGACATCAAGCCATTAAAAAAAAATAGTTTCATAAATAAATAATCGATTAGTAAAATTCCTTCACTATCCCAAAAAACGTTCGCCATAAGTTTACTAGCCGATGGACGAACCTTGTACAGTCACGTCTATAAATATCTTTACACTTCGGAACTTATTACAGGGGAAGAAGGGTCAAAATTGAATACAGATGCATATATATTTATGATAAATAAATAAATAAATTTTAAATAATAAATAAATGTCTGTCCGCAAAACACCACCACCAAAAAAAATCCCCGATTTTTCTATGACTTTCCATGACCATTTCTTAAAAATTCCCTTACTAAACTTTCTCTCTACAATAACAATTTTACCAGTAATATAGACGGAGAGTTAGCGACCAAATCGGTCATGTGGCTTCAGCTGTATTGAAACTCCGTTAGCTACTTCTGAACAACCTTTTCCTATAATCTTCGTGCTGGCAGGCCGCGGGCGGTGGGTGCGGGTGTAGTGGGGTGGGGAAAAAAAAGAAAAAAATGTGGGCTCAGCGACTTTAATTTTTTACAAATTGAAAGAGATGTCATATACTAAAGAAAAAGTGACCAAGGTCCCCGGTGAGCAGGGCTGGGATCGAACCAGCGGCCTCCTGCTTTCGCGGCAGACGCCCTAACCACTGGGCTACCCGATCACAGCAAATAATTAATTAAATTAATTTTAATTTTTTTTCAAACAGTTGCTCTGTACTCCCTGTGCACCCAAAAAAAAAAATTTATCGATTGGGTGGTGGGAAGGGGTTGCCAGCGTTAATTATCGAACCAGCGACCTCCTGCCCTTACCACTGGGCTACCGGATCACGGCCAATTGTACAGTTCTAGTTAGTTTTTTTAAACAGTTCTGCACATCTAACGCCAAGTGTCTAAAAATGTTGGCTCGTCAAGAACTTATGTTAGCGTGCTTGCTATTTGACACTATTACAACAAAATCCCCTAGCTATTTATATAATAAACTAGTTTTCGCAAGTAACAGAAGTTGTCACTCAGTTCGAGTCCCACGTACTCTGATGCTACAAGCTCCAAAACATCGTACTGCCGCTTTTCGAGGGAGTTTTAGGTATTATGCCACAAAATGTTGGAATAATATACCGCCACCGATTCGGGGCTTGCAATCTAAATTTAGTTTTAAAGCGAATTTACGGTTGCACCTTCTAAAAATACAAAAAGATACCTAAACTCCTAATCATTGTTATCTCTAAATACACTAGTCTCTTAAAATATCACTTAATACTAACTATAATCTATAAAATTTATTTTCATAGTACCCTAAACACACATAACACATATAACCAGTTTTTAAAATTATCCTATACTTATACACATCACAATCATACACTATTGAATAGTATCTACCTGTTGTACACATTATATACGCAAATTATATCATATTTACACAATTAAAATACAGATTTAAAGACACTGACAAGACTGACAGTGCTGCACTGATTGTTCGGTCCTGTATTAGGTTTAAGTATTAGGTTTAAGTAATGGTTTCTGACGGAAGATCAGCGCTGCGTTTTTCGCAGCATTATGCTGAGTCAGCACCTGGTTCGTACCACAACACATTGTCTACAAGCATGTTTTCTTGTTATAATTTGTGAATGTCAAACTGTTTATGCTTACTTTATAATTGTATACTTTTTGTGATGATGTTATTGTTTGTGGATGAATAAAGATTTTTATCTATCTATCTATCTACATCTACGCAGATTTTTTTTTCAAATGAGCCGCTAACTTCTCCAGTACACTCGCTTGGCTTCGCATCTACCAGTATAGCCCGGAATCGAACTCACTCCCCGCAGTATAACTATAGTCTGAAATAATTAAAAAAAGTCTACTGTAGCCTTGGCTTGTCAGACTGTACTTACCTAAATGTGGAGCCCCCAAGCTCTGCTCGAACAGGCACTCCGCCATCTTGAACCTCTCGACGCCGAAGTCCTGGTGGTAGCCGCCCGGGAACTCGTAGTGCACGCCGGGGATCGCGCTCGCTACGCGCTCGTCGTACGCTGATTCTGACACCTGTAACAAATACGAGTCATAAAACAAACTAGTAAAAAAAAAAGTCAGGCCAGCCAGGTATCTTACAAATCTAGGTAAAAATAATCAAACTTGTATTTGCCTGAAACACAGGAATTTCCTAGTTCAGGCAATTGAAAATCACCTGGCCTAATTAGTTCTTTAGTATTTAAGAGACTACCCTGTACAATGCTTATTACATTAAAATATTTGATTTGATTTTGATTTGATTTGATTTTAAGGTAGGGCGGGATAAGATACAAAGGTCTTTTTTTAAACGACTCCGTGCCTTTTTTATACAAAAGGCACAACGTATCTTCTAAATCGACAAAAAAAAACTGATGCAAGGAAGCAAACTAGACAATTATTTCAAGTGAATCATCCAACTCACATAAACCAACAGCCTTAACGCTGTTAAAACAATACAACAAGATATAATTAGAAGGGTATTCTGCACGTTGTAAGCATACTGATCAACCACCCCAAAAGACCGAGGATATATTAGTCACCTTTTTTACCTGAAAAAAAACGGAGGATCCGATTTCTTTGCCTGTAAACTCATTTAATGTGTTTTGTTTTCAAGTTGTCAATAGCTCGTGCCCCATAATGCCCCCTCCTATAGTCTGTACTTTTAGGTATTTAAAAAAATGTAAACAATGAAACCACGTGACGACAATTTGGCCAATGAGGTTATCACATTTGGTATCCGTCATCTCAATGTCATCATATAGAATTATGTCATTGGCCCAACACCCGAGTCACGTGGTTTTGTTTATTTACAATTTTTAAATACCTAAAAGTAGACTATAGCTACGGCCCTGAATGTAGTATATACGCGGCAAAGATAAGCTAGAGAGCGCGCAGGATGTCAAACTAATGGATGTCCTTCTGTTCTGCAGGAAGACGAGATTTGAAGAATGTAGGATGGGAAGGCAGGGGCAGTAACCTGCAGCTCCAACTCCAGGGAATTGACCTGAGACCACTTTTTTTCTTCTACCAGGGCCTATACCACGAAAAACGAACGATTGCGGATTTGTTTCTCCATCTCTGTCGCACTTGCATATTGGAGTGACAAAGAGGTTTTCCCGTCAAAGCCAATTTTCGATGTTCGTGGTAGGCATACAGGATCGAAAGAGCTCGTGATTCTGAGTAGAAAATTTACAAATCACGCTCTTGAGAAGTTTAAGGCTACAGTGGATTATTTACCTGTGCAATGCAGTGGCAGAAGTCCTCATACTGTCGTTTAAGCATGTACTGCTGCCAGGAATGCGTTAGACCGGCTGGGAGAGTTTTCAGAGTATATCTCGCTCGCTCGCGCTCTCTGATCACTTCTTTACTCTGGAAAATAAGATAAAATAAACAATGTTAGGGTTTGCTCACAGACTAACAAAGACACCTAGTTGACACCATTATGAAGCGTTTACAAAGAGAATGAGGTTAGCACACATATACACAGTTTTACTTGCAAATTTCTACGATTCTATGAGTATAACCGAACACCGCCCTACACCGTTTTATATTGCAATATTCCAAGGTCCACCCCTAAAATACAATAGTATTTTTTTTTTCAGTCGTCAAGGTACCTAAGTGCAATTTCAATTTTACCTTTATTCTAATATCATTCGATATGAAGTTTAGTTCAAAACGAACTGCCAATAGCAAACAATGTTCCATGTCTCAAATCGAATTATATGAAAATGGAGATCAACCCTAGTTTGTCACTAAATAATAAAAAAAACACAAAAATTTGAAGTACGGAAAGTTTTCATTCATGAACGCCATAATGGCGGTAGTAGTTTGTCTTATATATCGGACTATGGCGGTTAAAAGTTTAAAACACCCACACTCGAGTTTCAATGCCGATATATACGACGTAGACTGTAAAGCCTAAAGTTTAGATCCTAAAATATCGTTGCAGGTTTTAAACAAATTCTTCAAAGGCAGAGTTCTTCATACAACAGATAGACGTCCACTGCTGGGCAAAGACCTCCCCCAAGGATCACAGAATACTATCGGGCGCTACCCGCAATCAGCGGAATGCCGACCAGGGCCCTTACCATGACGTCTTGCGATTCAGTTAAGGACCTAAACTGAGTCGCTGCCATACAACTGAGCACAGTTAAGAATACTGATGTGCAAATGGCGGAAACTCTCCAGAATGCTTTAAAAAGGTCGTAAGTCTAGTGTTAACTTACATGTTTATAATATAAGACATTTTTTAAGCATTATTAGGGTTCCGTACCTCAAAAGGAAAAACGGAATCCTTATAGGATCACTTTGTTGTCCGTTCGTCCGTCTGTCTCTCGGCCGGTTTTTATAAAAGTTTATTTTATTATAATTTTTTATAGTATTAACTTACTTGT
Organism: Lathronympha strigana; assembly: GCA_949128165.1. Taxonomy (NCBI): domain Eukaryota; kingdom Metazoa; phylum Arthropoda; class Insecta; order Lepidoptera; family Tortricidae; genus Lathronympha; species Lathronympha strigana. The sequence goes on along the minus strand of OX421926.1, from coordinate 4,242,447 downwards.
TTAAAATATCTTTCTTAACCATTTTGAAGTTTCTGCAATTTGTACATCAGTAGTTAACCTAACCTGAACCTAAACTGAATCGCGTTAAGACGTCATGGATCATTAAGCTCCTGATCGTCTGTACAGGCTTTTTCCGACACAAAGCTAAATATAATGTATACATTTGCATACCTGTATGCTGTATACTGGCAGCATCTGTACGTGCATACTGTTGAGCAGGTGTTTCGCCTGGGCCGCCAGGTGGTCGCCGCCGATGGGCGACCGTACCGCGGCATTTACAAGCGCATAGCTGCAACAAGGCATACAGATAATAGGCTAGACTTAAAAAAAAAAAACTATTTAGTCCGTCTTTTAGATTAATAAAAAATAAAGGCCGGCAACGCACTTGCGACACCTCTGGTGTTGCGGGTGTCCATGGACGACGTTAATCGCTTACCATCAGGTGATTCGTTTGCTCGTTTGCCCCCTATAGCATAAAAAAAAAAAAAAAATATTGTACAAGTATTTTTTTTTCATATTATTCAAATCAAAAATGTCGAAAATACAGTGCGTTTAAGTTTCGCGTAACATCACTATTAGGTACAATTCTCACGTCATACCGCTGGGCCACCAACCTTCGTGAAGGCATCTGTTTATCTGGTAAAAATAAATGCTGGCCAAAAAACTGACCCATCTATAACTGGTACAGCAGAAGTCTGACTAGCACCAGCATCAACCACCAACGCGGTTGACTTCCCGTTAGCGAACGCGCAGAGAACAGCATTCTTCACCAAGAAGAAGGCTGGCGCTTGGTATTTCTCGAAGAGCAGTTCTGCTAGTTTCTCTCGGGCCGGTCGGGTTGTCCAGACCGCTTCGGTGAATAGGGCTGGGTGGTGTTCAGATGGGGAGCGGATGACCTGAAAGATTAATCGTAAATTAAATCTTGTAAGTGGAATACAGACTAGTGCGATGTCTCAATATATCGCGCCACCATTTGTATCTTTGTATCGCACTTACCTTAGCGTAACAATAGTCGAGCATCTTTTCAAACAGGTCCCAGTTGTCAACCTGTCCGTCCTTCATGTATGTCTGCACCTCCATGCCGGGCCGCGGCACATGGAGCTCCGTGACATCAATGTAGTGGCGGAGCTCACCGCCTGCTTTGGTTCCTAAAAGTAAAAGGAGATTAAATGTTAGGCCCACCGGCGAGTGTTGACGGGGTAACTTTTTTTTTTCCTAGAGTGGCTTTCACATCTTGTGGGAAGATGTATTTTGCCAATGTTTGCGTTTTTTGACTTCCGACACGATCAAAGAATGTACGGTGAAAATTTTGACGGTATGTGATAGGGAAGGATTGGGAACCTAAAACACAACATAATATATTAACAATAATAACAACACAGACAAAACAGGATGTACAAAAATAAGCGAAGAGAAGCACAGTTAGTAGGGAAAAGAAGAAAAGTAGAACATACAGAGGAAAAGGAGAATAAACATAGTGTTACAGTCACAACTAACAACCTTACAGTTTAATTTCATGCATTTGAATGTATTGAGCCAGTAATTTAATAAGAGAGGGTCCGGATGGGGAGGGGACGGGGTAACTACATTGATAACATGTTTAGAGGTCACTTTACTGTACAACCTAGCATAACGCCTACATGTGGGGCCACTGAGGCCATCATGGATAGACCGGTGACAAGGATATCGGTCTCAGAGGTAGCAAAGTCCATTAAATCTACGTCTGGAGGTAAGTCGCCCGGCCATGATGGCCTCAGTGTAGAACATCTACGTTTTGCTGGTCGCCATGTCTCATGTGTACTTGCAATGTGTATTCTTTGTGTATATTACATTCCTACCTGATCTAATTATAACCGTTGTGATAGCAGTAGTGAGAACGCAGGGTGTGAAATACCCTGCCACACTCCCACCAGGTTAAGACTGAAGAAATTAATCCCAAAATTCAGCAGAACAACTGTATGTTACTATGTACATACGTATTGTAATATACATATTGTTCTGATTTTATTTTAAAAGCTGGTGATTTTCTTAGATTTCATCCCAAAAAACCCAGATTTTGATAATCAAAACAGCATGGTATTTTTTTTTTTTGAAGATTTGTAGCATTTAAATACTTCCATTTAAACTGATCCGAAATTTATTAAGTAGCTACTTGAAAATTACAGTTTGAAATGCAGGTAAAGTGCTAGAATAGCTTCAAAGTGCCTTTATTTGTATGTGAAATATTTTAAATACAGAAAAAAAATGTATCAGAAGCTAATGCTAAAACCGATTATTCTACGGAAAATACTTACCGCTCTGTGTAATATTGCCATCAGGGACTTTCTCTTCGCTCTCTGGAATATGAGTTGCCGGACCTACACCCACAACGGCCGGGATATCAGCTTTCGGAGTATCTTCTTGAGCATAACCTACTCGTAAGCTGTGGTGCCCGGGATCGAACACCAGAGCGCCGATCTCGTCTCCACCGTACAACATGCCGTTAGGACCACTCATTTTACGTATAACAACTAGAAATAATGAACTAAATCTAGATTTTCACTGATATAAGCGCGTTGTTGTTTTGTGTTCCATTAACTAATGACTGCTAGCTAATGACAAACGAAGCGTAGGTTGAATAATTTTGGTTAGAACGGAACGTAATGAATGAATTATTACAGTTTGTTAGTAATCCATTTAGGCATATATATATTTAGTTAAACTATTTAATTAGAGTCTAAAAAAAAATACTTTTTTCTAAAGAATATTAGCTCTGAATAGATTATTAAAGAAATTGTCTAAAACATTGTTTGTGACAGATAATAGCGACCAGTGCGTAGAACGTAGCGGTTTTCATGTACATAGAGAAAGGCATACTTTTTTTCTATTTTGGTGGCGTTTCAGTAGACGTAAACAAAAAATGACAGTATTTATGGTAACAGTAATTTTGGAAATTTAGTGGATTTCGCGGGTCCCGAAAAGCTTAATTTAATTGTTTTATTTTTATGTTTCTCTCATTTTAATGTGTGTAAATTATTATCATGGTATTGTGTGTAAATGATGTACTTAAGAGTATTATGTCTTGAAATAAACCAATTTTAATTGAATTTAATATCATTTCACAGATAGAGGCCGATAATAGATAATATTTCATTATCATTATATTACATTATCAAATATCTTTGATCATATTGTTCTAAATATATAGGATCATATTTCTGATCATAGATTGCGGCCCTTTTAAATTTTTTATTTACGTTGGAGAAATAGGGAGCCATATATCTATGATAAGGATCTTAGGTCCATATTAGTGATTATATTCTCTTTGGTCCATATATAAAATTTGTTATAGGACATTCGTTCCTGTGGTTAAAAGCGGTATTTCACAGCGCGTTTTTCGGGCCCAATACCTCGTTTCGGGTTGTGTAATAGAAGAACGGGCACTTGGGACTCTTGGAAGTTGACAGAAGGTAGGAAGGGGCAAGGTACCTACACGACGGATTGGCATTGAGGCTTTAAGAAACGCGCCGTCTAATAGGATGGGAAATGAAAATAGTTCATACACCACAATAATTTTTATTAAACGCAAATATTCTCCCGACGCGTGTATAATGCTACCGGCTACAAAACACCGAATAACGAAGAATCTAACACAATATCCACTAAACATCTTTTTAGTACATTCTGTTATAGCCACTCCACACAATGGACCATCATGGGCCATTATACGGGTAGTAGCTATACATTGTGTGGAGCGGCCATTAGATGCTACAAACAGTACACATAATTCTTACCAGCCGTTAAATATTTACAACAGCATAAAAAGAAAATTTAGGTTAATAAGGTGTAAAACAGTACCATTTCAACTCTAAAAAACATTTCAGATTGAAAACTTGAAAAATACGATCATACACACTATAATTTATTTGCTCACTGCACAGTCATTTCGTTATTAGTAGTGTTCGACCGAAGTTTCAGTTTCGGTTACGACCGGTTTCGGCCATAGGTCCGGTGCCGGTAAAAACCGGCCGAACCTTTCAGCAGTACCGAAACTTTTTTTTTTAATACTATGACGGTGACAAACAAAACAAGTAGGTGTGGCCCTCCTGATGGTAAGCGGTCACCGTACCATGGACGCCTGCAACTCCAGGGGTGCTACAGGCGCGTTGCCGATCCTTTAAAAATAAAATCAATATCTTACTTCCAGGTCGCATTTGAATGACGTCTGGTAAGCTCGGCACGGCTGGCAATATGATTACCTAAATGCAAAAAAAATATCCGAGTAACGTGAAATCGGACCATGGTTGTTTCGTTAGTCATATATTTAAAAAAACGGCTCACTGACATTTTATTCAGCGTCTTAATAACATTTATCAAAGGTTCAGTTTCCGTTTCGATACCGAACCTCCGATTTCGGTTTCGGCAAAACACATGCTTTGGTCGAACACTAGTTATTATTAGTTACTAATTATTTCACAAACAACATTAATAGTTATAAGAAAATGTAATTAAAATTAAAGCCCATAAGTATAATGATAATGACAGTAGAAATCGTATAGGAACTGAGTATAAAAGGCTGTATAGTATCATAAGTCCTTTTTACTTAACACTACAGGTATAAAATATGCGTTAAAAATTACCGTTACAAAATGTAGGTATATTTACAATTAAACTTACATCATAAGTCTGACCATACAAAATTTGACTAATAGCATCTTAATCTACCAAAGTCTGAGGCTACATTTTGTAATTTTTTCTCCCAGAGAAGTTATTTCTTGTTAGCTTACAAAATATAACTTCTCTGGAATGCTATCTTAGTTAAATTTTTCACAAAATAAAAAATGCTATAAGTAAAAATGAATTTAGTTACCTCAAAACACGAACAAATACAATAAATAAAAATAAATAAATAAAACACACAATAAAAAAAAAAAGTATTGCTCAAAATGACAAAATGTACGCCTATTTTATTAATAGAGCCGTCGAATTGTTGATCGCTTACGTTATTACTACTAATGTATACTAATTACTAGCCGTAGTTTACTATAGACTACTAGGTCTAACATCGAGATCTTTTTAACGGAGTTATATTCGGTGCTGATCACTCAATCTCCGGTGAAATACTTATCTGAGCGTCACATTCCCCCCCCCCCCCCCCCCATCCCATATATCACGAAATTGTGCTTTTTATTTGAAATAAATAATTTTGAATTTTTTTGAATTTTGAATTTTTTTTTTGAATTCCAACTTTACAAAATGAATCTGTTTTTGCCTTTATAACCCTGAAATAGTGTCCGACTGAAGATTCAGTTTCGGTTTAGGTTTCGGCCAAAAACCAGCCGATCCTTTCGGCCGCGCCGAAACTTACAATATCGTACTTTAGAGTCGCGTTCGACTGACGTCGGGTGAGCTCGGCACGGCTGGCAATATGACATCACTATGACAATGCTGAAATTTTCTTCCGAAAATAGTGAAATCAGTCAATGGAGATGTTTCATTATTCATACATTTGAAAAAAAAACGGCTCACTGACATTTTATTCAGCGTTTTAATCACATTTATCAAAGGTTCGGTTTCGGTTTAGGCCAAAACAAGAATCAAAACCGAACCCTCGGTTTCGGTTTCGGCGAAAAACATGTTCGGTTGGACACTATCCTTAAAGTTATGTATATTATACCTCTGCAACTCTCGTCTATGGTGGGATACAGTCAGCATTTTGCTGCAAAGAGACAGATAATAGATGCCGTGGCGGAGAAAAAACACAACTATAAGTAGTTCGTCAGTTTGATTATTATAAAATATTGGAAACTTTTTTCATTTCAGAACTAAACCAACAATTCTCAACTCCGACAAAAATGGTGGCATACCTATAAGGTAGAGTTATTTTAAAATCTACTGTGACATTTGGTTACTTAGGAAAACATCAGAAACAAATAAACTAGTCAATGAGTAGCTTTCGTAAATATTAGCATTAACTTGATTGATTGCGTCAAGGCTTTCATTTGTTTATCCAATCGATTATTTATACACATCGCTTTACAACATCGCTTTATTTATAACCGTATATCCGCACATCCGGAATAATTTTCCAGTAACGAGTCCGGTTCAAATAAAAAAGATACTAAACATTTAACGGCCTACGGTACGTGAGTTGTAAATAATATGTCCTATAGCTTTTAGTACCTACTTCATAAGATGAAAAATAAAATGCGATCGCTGGCATTTTATTTTTAAATAACAGAGCAGTAGGAAGGTACGCCAATACAAAATAGAATCAGCATTGAGGTTAAGCTCTTAAAGTGTGAAGTAATTCGTCTAAATAAACTAATTTCTTTAGCATATGTATACTAAATATACTAATAATCGTAAACAATAGACATCAATAAAGCTCTTAAATAATGATTACGTTTTTTTACCATATTACAACATTAGGTATAGTTAAAAAGTATCTACCTATAATTACTTGCCTAAATTCTCTCTTTGAAATTGGATATCAGTGTCACCTTGATCAATTATAATTGAAAGAAAAATTGAAAAATTCTCCTCGCCGAGCGGGATTCGAACCCACGACCTCTCTGAACACCGGTCACCGGTCAGAGAGGTCGTAGGTTCGAACCCCGCTCGACGCGGAGAAGTTTTCCATTTTTTTTTTCAACTATAAAGTTGCAAATTTCGTACACAGATGTCTCTGCTTAATACAAATTTAATTCACCTTGATCATTTAAAGTTTAGACTTAATACGAGTATGATTAAAGTCCGCCAACACACTCAGCGACATGGACCCGACATCGGGTTCTTCACATGTCATCGGCTACGGTGCTAGCGCGTAACACGCTCTAGCACTCAATGTGTATGTAAACAGAAATAATAAGTATCCTGACTTTTACAAAATCACAGCGAACAAAATGGTGCAAAATTTTTATATTACCAAAAAAAACTGTAATAATCCTGAAAACAATTTGCCATTTTGTTTTACATCGGGCCACCCGTGAATTTATATCGTGACATCTTAATTGACTAGGCTATATTATACAGACATACATTACTTTTACACAGTTCTAAGTGTCTAGAAGAGAAATCTAGATACATTCAGCTTTCACATATTTCTAAATGTTTTTTTTTGTAAAAATACTCATTTTCTTTTACATCTATTCAGACCATATTGGCACAATCACTCTTTAGCTAGATAGCTATCAATTTTGAATACAAAGGTTATGAAAAAACAAAAGTAAAGTAGGGTAAACACATTATTCATCATCTCATTAAGCCATTGATTAATAACAGAGAGCGACAACATCATCACTAATAAAGGTTTTTGGAAATTCAACCTCTAAGGAGTTTATTTATTTGGAAGCGTGCGGAAGTTAATTACACATATAACCACAGATTATACTTATCAAGAACCGGTATTTAACTCTCATAGTAAAGGCGAATACAAGCAGTTTAGACACTACGCAAAAAACAATTGTCAATTGACTCTCGCTCTAGGATTGTCTACTATTTGAAATATTATATAATATAGTGCCGGCAGCGGGCTCGATGGCGCGTGCGGGTTGTGTGGCAGCTAGGGATTGCAATCCGATCCGGCGGATCCGGTACTTTTAACCTTTTCAACGCCAAAGGCGTATATATTGGCACCGCAGGTTCAACGCCAATGACCAATATATCGGTAGTAGTAGGGATGTGTGCGTTCTGTATCAGAGGAGGCCTGGACAGCATTACGATAGTAAAAATTTCAAGTGTACAATAGGCGATGGGGCAACGTGCAAGAGACGTTCTGCTCAAATTTTAACGCATGACGTTTTTTTAGAGGTATATTTTCTTAAACAAAAGCGTGTATCTAGAAACACGTTTGCATTTATGTTTCAAATAACGCCTCAGCAAATGAAATCTTTTGTCCCTTTCATTAGCATGAACCTTCACTATAGCTATTCCCTTCTCTCATGAATCTTTTGTCCCTTTCATTCGCATAAACATTCGCTATAGCTATTCCCTTCTCTCATGAGAAATTCATGTCTATTTAAAACTCATTACCTCATCGTATCCTAATGCTAATCACTATGAAATGCTATTTAGTTAATCATCGTTGTACCTAACTGTAACTCTAGTATGGGTTTTGCTTTTTAGACAAGTAAGATATAAGTGTTTAGGTAAACTGGATATTTAAAAACAAAATACCCAGGAAGAGCGGTTTATTTCCTAATGAAACAAGATTTAAATTAGCAATATTAATGTAATTATAATGGTCAACTCATATCTAGTTACATACTAGTGAAACCTGAAATATATAATCGATCTACAATCGTTTATTTCGAAATTTTATTAATTATCATCAATGTTGCATATATAAGGGCTTGCCGACAGTCTCTATGGAAACACGCAGATGTGCGAGTCAAATACTACGTTAACAAAATAGAAAAAAATAAGCACTTGGAGACAGCGAAAGATCTAGTATTTAGAATCACAAAAGAAATTGCCGAAACCGACGAGTGCAAAAAGTACCATTTTAATACTAAACTATAAGTATGTTTGTAATTATCTTGTGAATAAAATATTTCTTCAACATATTTGAAATGGTTTTATTTTCTAAATTATATATTTGTAAAGAAAAACGACTTTTTGATACAATTTATTTAATGAAAAATCAATTGAAACAAATGATAAATAGTTACATCATTACTTAATGCATTAACATTTGAGAAAACCTTAATAAAGTCATACATTTTCACATTTTTATTTCTTAAGTAAAGATAAACTAAGCAGTAATTTCCACAAACTGATGACAAATAACTTTGCAGCTGATTACTATTACAAAACCACCACTTGGTGTTTCTTTCTAAGAACATTTTGTGATACCCCTCTGGTTTTCGACCAAATGAATCAAAATATTCACCAACACCATTTTCGTCGATATAAATCGCTACCCAATGTGATCCAGGTTTAAAATCTGGATCCAAATTGCTTATGAGATAAACAGGTAGCTGAACTAACATAGGTAGTTTGTTGGCCGCAAATACATTTGATTCAATAGCTGGATTTTACCTGTTTGTTTTATTTGTATCATTTTGTAATTAAATGTTAGTTTTAAATATTTAATGTTGTTAGATGGTATTTAGAGTGAAATATATGATACATATTTAAGGAAAATAAATAGTTTTCTTTCCATCATTGAACATGTGTTTATTCCCTAAGTAACCTTCTCAAATAGAAGTAGTCTATTTTGTTGCATTATAAAAATAATGATTCATTTTATTCATCCATTTACAGCCATAGTTGCTGGTCCCAGTAGCTGTGGGAAATCACATTTTGTTACAAGCTTTTTAAATAATGTGAAAGCGGTTAGTAATCAATCATTTCAAAATATAGTGTGGTGTTACGATGAAATGCAACCTATGTATAATTTAAAGAATGTAAATTATATTCAAGGCATTCCAGACTTAACTATGTTTAATGGCAAAAACCCACAACTACTTATAATTGACGACTTAATGAGGGAATCCGATGGACGCATAGTTGATATTTTTACTAAAGGAAGTCATCATAGAAATTTAAGCGTTTTTTACATCACACAAAACCTATTTCATCAAGGTAAAGGGCAACGTGATATATCATTGAACGCTAATTACATTGTTTACTTCAAGAACCCAAGGGATAAAACTCAAATAAAATATTTAGCGCGTCAAGTATATCCAGAGAATTCAAAATTTGTGGAAGAGGCTTATAAAGATGCAACAAAAGATGCTCATGGATATTTGATGATCGACCTTAAACAGACTACGGAGGACACCTATCGATTTAAAACGAATATATTTAACTATAGAACATATTGTACAGTATATGTACCAAAGAGAGGCTTTAAATAGGACATACAGTGATGATTTCAATCATTCTAAAATTATGCACAGAAGAGTTGTAACACACCAACAACTACTCAAAGCTTTACACACCTTAAAACCAAAATATCAAAAAATTATATTAAAAGCCTGTAGTAGTGAAGAGGTCAATGTTATCTGTGAATGTATTTATAACATTCTAAAAGGTAAAATACCACTTGATGAAAGCGAGAAAAAACATTTGAGTAAATATAAACACATTTTACGAAAATTAATTTCAAAGGGTAAAAATAAAATAAGGAAAAACATTATTGTGCAAAAAGGCGGAGCATTCTTACCGATCATATTAGGTGCAGTGATCAATGGTTTACTAAGCACATTAATTAAATAAACATGCAACACGCAAAAAAGATGTTACTTGTAGAATCTGATTTAATGGAACGACTTAAAGCAAATAATGAACATGTATCAGAAAATGCCTTGTCACGATTAGATAATGAAATGCAGAACATTCTTCAAAGTAAAATGAATGACCGAGAGAAATGGGCACTATATTCTCAAGCTTTACAAAGATACTTACATATTACTGAGGAAGGAAGAAGACCTCTCAAATTATCGATATTGACTGATACTGAAGACGAATCAACAAAGTTCAATAACGTTGAAGAACCATATAAACAAGAAAACTATCAAGAATCACCTGCAGTTCCAAAACTACCTCCATCAAGTTTAGATGTGACTCCATCAAAAAAAGATACATATGCACCACATTACACACCATCGTATATGGTTAAATTATTTCCCAAAACTTATCGAAGAAAAGGTGAAGTTTTGTTAGATATCATAAAACAAAGTAAACCTAAGATTTGGTGGAAAGAAGGTGGAGAAGTGGTTATAAATAATGAAGTTTTGACAGGAAGTAACATTTTTGACCTTATTAGTGATACATTAAGACCATTAAAACGCCCTAAGCCGCTAGGTTGGGAAAAATTTGCTATCGCATTAAAGGATATAAATATACCCTTGTCATGTGTTGGTAATCCCACCTCACTTGAATATATTAATCAATTTGGATCCACGGAACCTAAGGGAAGTAACGAAAAAGAACAAATAACAACTCCAACGCCGAGTTCAGCAAAATCTATACCAAAAACAAAAATCGATTGGGAAAGATGGACCCCATACTAGATATAAATAAAATATATTATGATGTTTCTCATCCTGCTGGTTTTAGTAGTATTGCGCGTTTAACAGAGGCTATGCAAGGCAAGTTGAAACGTAATGAAGTTAAGAAGTGGCTGCAATCACAGGAAACTTACACGCTTCATAAACCCGTGGAGAAAAGGTTTCCGAGAAACAGGTATATTTTATCCAACTATAACGAGCTATGGCAAGCTGATCTGAGTGATTTGCGCACCTATAGTAAATATAATGATGGTTATAAATACATACTGTGTGTTATTGATGTTTTTAGTAAATATGCTTTCGCAAGAGCTATGAAAGATAAAAAACCTGATACGGTAAGAACCTGTTTTGAAAGCATATTTACAGAAGCTAACGCTACTCCTCGACATATTCAATCAGATAAAGGTACTGAGTTTGTTTCAAAAATTGTAAGGGATTATTTAAATAGTAAGAATATTAATTATTATACTACAAACAATCCTGACATAAAAGCCAGCATTGTAGAGAGATTTCAGCGAACTCTCAAAATGAAGATGTGGCGTTATTTTACGTTTAAAAATACTTTCAAATATATTGACATTTTACCAGCTTTGCTAAGTTCTTATAATCATAGTTATCACACGAGCATTAAGATGACTCCAAGTGAAGTCAATAGTGATAATATTATGGAAGTTTGGCGGAATTTATACGGTAAAAAGGAAAATGACATATATATTACCGAAAACCCTTCACTTCAAATCGGTGATCATGTTAGAATAACTAAACATAAACATATATTCGAAAAAGGTTATGAAACTAATTGGAGCGATGAAATATTCGTTGTAGATTCCATCATAAGGAGATCCCCCTGGGTCGTTTATACTTTAAAGGATTTAGAAAATGAATCAGTCACTGGTACCTTCTATTCAAAGGAACTTCAAAAAGTTTTTTATGACCCTTCCACCAAACATAAAATAGATAAAATAATACAATCACGACGCATTGGAGGCAGAAAAGAAGTATTAGTCAAGTGGAAAGGTTATCCCAGCAAATTTAATAGTTGGATCCCCGCATCAAATATAGAAAAAATATGAGCGACGATAGTTTTTATTTAACACTGTTGAGCAACAGTTCAACGTCATACTATCCAGAAAACACAACGGCAAATTTCTTAACCAAGTTACCTAAAACTATGAAGTTAGAAGGGGAGTGGACTGTTGGATTAGTGGAGTTCCATTATCCATGTACTATGTTTAATGTTCAAGAACATGAAAATGTCTTGTATATAAAGAAGAAAACACGTTTGCAAGACGAACGTAACACAAATGCAAGCCCTGGCGGTGGAACTGATGTAATTGTAGAATATAAATCGCACATACCTGCCACTACGTATGACAATGTTAATAACTTTATGAAAGCTTTTAATGAAAATCCTTTGTTGAAAAATCAACTTAAAATGCGTTATGATGAAATATCGAAACTTGTAACAGCAACTAATAAAAATAGTGATTTGATATCGATGATTGTCTCACCACAATTAAGTCTTCAATTGGGTTTTGAACCGAGAATGAACATAATATCAAACTCAGTTGGAAAATATCCTGTCAATTTGCATTTAGGATTACCATCCCAACTCTTCATTTATTCGGATATCATCCAACCACAGATAGTGGGGGACGTAATGGCATCTTTAATACGTATAATACCTCTAGACCCGACTAAATATATATATGGAGCTTATAAAATGCATTCATTTTCACCAGCTCACTACTTACCAGTAATGCGTAGAGAATTTGATACTATTGAAATAGATATAAGAACAAGCATTGGTAATAGAGTTCCATTCCAGTTTGGTACATCGTGTGTTAAACTACATTTTAGACGCATAAAATGACTCATAGAAATGTTAGTAACATATGCCCATATCAACATTATTATTCACATCAGGCTGGATCTGGTGTTGGGATTGTGTATAAAGGCGTGTCTCACCAGCGTGGTCATGGAATTGGAAGTTTTCTGGGAGGGTTATTCAGATCCGTAGTACCTTTATTATCGAGTGGATTTAAAACCGTGGGTAGGGAAGCACTTAATGCAGGCGTTGGTTTATTATCGGATATGATGAACTCACATCCTCTGGAGGAATCATTAAAATCACGATTTAAAGATGCAAGTAATAATTTGAAAAGAAAGGCAGATGAAAAGATCGATTCTCTAATGAGTGGCTCAGGGTATAAAAGAGTACAGAAAAGAAGGGATCCAGTCATTGCGCGGAAAACACTACAAGGAAAACGTTCTAAAATAACTAAAACAAAATTTGAAGACATATTTTCCTCTTAAATAATGTCTTTTTTACATAATCACTCATGTGAATGCGCCAAGTCTGAATTGGATCTGTTTGCTCTACCATCAACACAAACAAGTATTGAAAGCGGACAATGGGTTCATTACAAGCCGATTTCATCATTAAGTGATGATGGACCCATAGAATTCCAAGTTCCTGGTACAGGAGATGATTACATAGACTTATCTCATACTATGATTTATATAAAAGCTAAAATAACAAGTCCTGATACAAAATCAGTAACAGAGAAACATATTGCACCCGTCAATAATTGGCTACATACACTTTTTAATCAATTAGATGTGTATTTAAATCAAAAACTAGTATCTCCACCTAACAATACATACGCATATCGTGCGTACATAGAAACTCTCCTTAACTACGGACCCGCAGCGAAAAGCTCTCATCTAACATGTGGTTTATGGTATGAAGATACCCCCCATAAAATGGACGCTACAGATAATACAAATAAGGGATTTAGTAAGAGAAAAGAAATAGTTGAAATTAATAAAGCTATAGACATGATCGGACATTTACATGGTGATATATTTAATCAAGAAAAATTTTTACTTAATGGTGTAGAAATGCGAATTAAATTAGTACGTAGTAGAGAAGTGTTTAATCTCATGTGTAGTCACGATGATGTGAAATTAAAAGTTAGCATTTTAGACGCAAGTCTCATAATTCGGAAGGCTCGAATTAATCCATCAATTTTAATAGCTCACCAAAAAGTACTAACCTCTACGACTGCAAAGTATCCTATTACCCGTGCTGAAGTAAAAGTTTTAACAATTCCATCAGGAATTCAAGGTAAAACTTTAGATAATATATTTCTAGGTCAAGTACCGAAGAGATGTATTGTAGGGTTTGTCAAAAATTCCGCCTTTAATGGTAATTTTAAACAGAACCCATTTAATTTTGATAATAATGGTATTAATTTATTTAGCTTATATGTTGATGGACAGCAAGTCCCCTCTAAGACATTACAACCCTCGTTTAATGATGGTTTAATTGCATCGACATTTCAAACATTGTTTTCTGGAACTAATATTCATTTTTTAAATGAAGGTAACTCCATAGGAAGAGAGGATTATGGAGGAGGCTATTGTTTGCTAGCTTTTGACTTAACTCCAGACCTTTCAGCAAGTTCGAACTCCCACTGGAACTTAGTTAGACACGGTAGTGTGAGATTAGAGGTTCGCTTTGATTCAGCATTGACTACAACGCTTAATTGTATCATTTACGCTGAGTTTGATAATGTAATAGAAATAAATAAAAACCGCGACATAAGCGTAGATTACAACAGTTAATCCTAATAAATATAATGGTTAAGGTTTCATTTTTATCTTATTACCAAATAGTAACTCAAGATGGATACACAAGAAATTAAACACTACATGTGTAGAATAAATCCAGCTATTGAATCAAATGTATTTGCGGCCAACAAACTACCTATGTTAGTTCAGCTACCTGTTTATCTCATAAGCAATTTGGATCCAGATTTTAAACCTGGATCACATTGGGTAGCGATTTATATCGACGAAAATGGTGTTGGTGAATATTTTGATTCATTTGGTCGAAAACCAGAGGGGTATCACAAAATGTTCTTAGAAAGAAACACCAAGTGGTGGTTTTGTAATAGTAATCAGCTGCAAAGTTATTTGTCATCAGTTTGTGGAAATTACTGCTTAGTTTATCTTTACTTAAGAAATAAAAATGTGAAAATGTATGACTTTATTAAGGTTTTCTCAAATGTTAATGCATTAAGTAATGATGTAACTATTTATCATTTGTTTCAATTGATTTTTCATTAAATAAATTGTATCAAAAAGTCGTTTTTCTTTACAAATATATAATTTAGAAAATAAAACCATTTCAAATATGTTGAAGAAATATTTTATTCACAAGATAATTACAAACATACTTATAGTTTAGTATTAAAATGGTACTTTTTGCACTCGTCGGTTTCGGCAATTTCTTTTGTGATTCTAAATACTAGATCTTTCGCTGTCTCCAAGTGCTTATTTTTTTCTATTTTGTTAACGTAGTATTTGACTCGCACATCTGCGTGTTTCCATAGAGACTGTCGGCAAGCCCTTATATATGCAACATTGATGATAATTAATAAAATTTCGAAATAAACGATTGTAGATCGATTATATATTTCAGGTTTCACTAGTATGTAACTAGATATGAGTTGACCATTATAATTACATTAATATTGCTAATTTAAATCTTGTTTCATTAGGAAATAAACCGCTCTTCCTGGGTATTTTGTTTTTAAATATCCAGTTTACCTAAACACTTATATCTTACTTGTCTAAAAAGCAAAACCCATACTAGAGTTACAGTTAGGTACAACGATGATTAACTAAATAGCATTTCATAGTGATTAGCATTAGGATACGATGAGGTAATGAGTTTTAAATAGACATGAATTTCTCATGAGAGAAGGGAATAGCTATAGCGAATGTTTATGCGAATGAAAGGGACAAAAGATTCATGAGAGAAGGGAATAGCTATAGTGAAGGTTCATGCTAATGAAAGGGACAAAAGATTTCATTTGCTGAGGCGTTATTTGAAACATAAATGCAAACGTGTTTCTAGATACACGCTTTTGTTTAAGAAAATATACCTCTAAAAAAACGTCATGCGTTAAAATTTGAGCAGAACGTCTCTTGCACGTTGCCCCATCGCCTATTGTACACTTGAAATTTTTACTATCGTAATGCTGTCCAGGCCTCCTCTGATACAGAACGCACACATCCCTACTACTATCGGTCACAGACCACCGAGTAAAATAAACCTACATTGGTAAAGTATAGAGTTCAACTTCAGTTTTCACATTTCGATGACGTGGCGTGATAGCTTCTGCGTTTGACATGGCGTCGAAAAGGTTAACGAAACGTCAAGTTCTATACAAAACTATATGATAAAGTGGAACAGCAGCACTTTTATGGCGTCATTTTGTTCGGCTGATTGGGTAACTAGTTCTTTTATTGTACATAGGCCTAATATACCACTTAGCCTAACTAAGTAAGTATAGAGTTACCTAATCATTAGCCTGCCGGCTTTGACGGTGACGGTGTAAAGTAACCTGATACTGTGTACACAAATCACGGAGGGTTCTCGGTAAAACCATGTTGATGGGGATACACTGGCGGCCGCCTTAACTGAAGGCCTAGTATAAAATTGTACGACACTTACTTCTCGATCGCGTTAGCGTATCGAGAGTTCAAATTATGTTTGCCGTTTATATAAATCATCCGGCAACTTTCATATTTTGACCCCTCGATACGCTAACGCGGTCGAGAAGTTAATGTCGTACAATTTTATACTAAGCCTTCCGTAGGCACAGAATAAGTAATAGTACTAAACTCTAAAGTACAGAAGCTTCTCTTTCCTACATTTGACGCTTAGCTTGTTAAGCATGCAAATGTGAACATGACATTAACATTAGGATTGTCACCATGCTGCCAGGTGCATACGCACCTGTGGTACAACATTTGTATAAACATATAAATAAGCACAAAATATTATTATTTTTATTACCAGAACACGTATTTATTGATTATTTATTAGTATTGGTATTAATTTGTCTAAGTATAAATTAGTATGCAATGTTTGAAATATAAATATATCTGAACGCACCCGTGAGTGAGGTAATGCGCGTTGAGCGAACCCTGGCAGCTTAAGCCACCCGTAGGCGGAAGATTTTGTGTCAACGTAAAACGCGGAGTGGCACCTGCAGGCTTACATCGAAACTTGCATTGACGGAAAAACCTCTTTGTCACTCTAATATGCAAGTGTGACAGAGATGGACATATAAATCCGCATTCGTTCGATTTTCGTGGTACTAGCCCTGCTGTAGGTTAACTTTTTAATTCCTTTTGTTTACTTTGTGAAAATTATTTAAACTTTGTTGTTTTTTTATATAACTAACTAAAAGTATATTTAAATATAAATGGAGACGTTTCGCTCGCGCTTGCGTTTCGTAAATTTTTGCTTGTTTAAAAAAACTGTCAACTTCTGGTCACCACATATACACCATTCCATGCATGTATTAAGCTCGCCACAGTACAAAATGCCCTTTTTTTGTAATACAAGTGACCAGAAGTTGTTTATTTTAAAATGGCAATTTTTCTTTAACGAATGTACTCCTTAGTTATGCGTTCTAATTAGATTAAATAATATTATCAATATTTACCTACTTCCTCCGTCTTCCTCCTACCGAAGATTCGCCTATTTCTATTGTCTTAATTGAGTCAAAACGTCTTTAGTGAAAATGTATAGACCCGAAACATTTTTTCGGCAGTTAAGTAGCAATTTTGAATAGTAGGTACATTACGTTACGATACAAGTGCGAAAAGGAGATAAATTCAAAATAAGTGGCGATAAATTAAAATTCGACCGAAGGAATTGTTTTAAATCGACACCAGTTGCGAATTACTTATCTATGCGATTTCCTCTTTTCCGCACTTGTATCGTAATTACTATTATGCAACGAGTGCGGAAAGGAGGTGGTGTCCGACGAGTGTAATGGCGAGTGATACGAGTCGGAAATCATCTTTACGCACGTGTTTCATACAATGTTTTACTATGCATTGTGCGATTAAATCTTCAATTATTATTAGCGTTAGTGTAGTACCATAGCCCGAAGTACACCGGGGTGAGCTTCGGCTGAGCGCAGCGTGCGGCGCGGCGGGGCCCTCCGGGGGACCCGTTAGTGCGGAGAAGTACTAAGAAAATCCATTCACGCGCTACTGTGGAAAAGTATTACTTTCCACACGATTTGGCTCCATTAGAAAACGCACTTTTCGAGCACATTTGTATATTACTTTAAGATATACCGTTATGATGCTCGCCACAACGGTTTACTACGCACCTATATCCATGAATCTACGCAACTCGTAATAAATACAATAAGGATTTTCCTCCAAATATAATTTACGTATTTGATTCAATTCAAGGTTTTCCTCAAAGTAAATACGCGTAGTTTCCGTTGTGATTTAATTTTCTTTTTTTTTCTAGCATTCTCCCGGCTTATGCCACGGATGATCGACTGAATATTTGCACCTGTTTTTCTGCATACACAATTTGAAGGTCTATCCAGACCTTCATAAATGAGACGACTTCGGTACTTTTTATTATTAAAATCGATGCAAACATAGTGTGGTCTGACTAATGCTGGCCGTATACGTTGAGGCTTATTTGCCAGATCTGCCAATCAATGTATCAATTTGTCTGGCGGATATCCGGCGGACATACCCATAATGGAGATCCGACGAATTGCCCGAACGTGTATTGCCGGCATGGCATATCTCATCTCTTTGTATGACTAAGCAAGTATGTGCTACGTAAGCTACGCCACGCGTCGTCGTAGCGCGTAGCAAACCGCCGTAGCACCGTCGGTCTCACTCCGCCTATTACGTTGACACACAATCTTCCGCCTTCAGGTGGCACCTGTCAGGGCTCGCGGAAAGCGCATTACCTCACGGGTGCGTTTACATAAATTTATGTTTCAAACACCGCATATTAATTTATACTCAGACAAATTAATTACCAATACTAATAAATAATCAATAAAAACGTGTTCAAAAGGTTCCGATACATATTTTCTTTCTATTTCTATGTTTATACAAATTGTTGTACAACCATACGCACCCGACAGCATGGAACCTTAATGTTAATGTCATCTTGACATTTGCATGCTTGACAAGCTAAACGTCAAATGTAGGAAAGTGAAGCTTCTGTAATTTAGTACTATTATTTATTCTGTGGAAGCACCTTGGTATACAGTCAGCGTCAAAAATATTTATACAATGTCTTTCCGGTGGACTATTCAAAACTTAAGGGCTATGAAGCTTGGTTTTCTTATTTAATCCTTATCTGCATTAAAGGATACTCCTACTCTATTAAAAAAATGTTTGTCAATGTCAAAAAGCGATATACCACATTTAACGTAAATAAATAAAAACACGGTGTATATATTTATAAAGCTGACTGTGCTACGCACAGCAATATATACATAGGTGTTAATTAGTTTTAATTACTTAGCCCCCGGGTCACTGCGGGGCTAATGGGTCCCCATTAATGTCAATTAAGGTGCGATGTCACTCACTATGTCATTAAGGTTCCATTCCGTTTTGTTTGTTTGGAAATTTACGACGAAGAAAGGTGAATTAAGTTTTTAGAAAGAAAAGGCTTTGATATATTAATTTCTTCTTCTTCCAGTGCCATCTCCTACCGGAGGTCGGCTACCGTCAAGGCTATACGGACTTTAGACACAGCCGCGTGAAATAATGAACGTGTGCTCTGCTTAAACCAGGTACGAAGATTTTGGAGCCATGAGTTCCGCCTTCGTCCGGATGATCTTTTCCCTTGGATCTTTCCCTGTATTATGAGTTGAAGGAGATCGTACTTCGCATAATTTGACCAAAGTATTGCAGCTTTCGTGTTTTGATGAGATTAAGAATCTCGACCTCCTTATTCACTAACCGCAGCACTCTCTCGTTAGATATTCTATCCGTCCATGATATTTTCAGGATTCTTCTGTAGACCCACATTTCCAAGCGTTTACACATATTTTTTGTCAGTGTCCATGATTATATTAATTTATCTTCGTAAAAACATTGATAACTTTAAATATTAGTAGTTCAACCCGAACTTTAACACGCAACGCCATGATCGATTTGGCTCATATTCAAACTGAAAAGTATACTTATCTGATATCTCGTGCGTAGCCAAGATGCCAATCGCTCACGCTTAATAACGTATCGTAGCTATATACCTCTCTCTATCACTCTTCCTTATTAGTGTGACAATGACAGTTGCGTTTCGTTAGCGAGTGAGCGTGAGCGACTACCTGCCTTCCACGGCGATCCGATCAACGATTCTCGAGTTATCGTCGAAGTAGAACAAACATTCTTATATACAAACGACGGTGTCCAAGTAAATCGGGAGAAAATTGCTTTTTTTTTGTTACTTGAGCATACTTTCTGGTTCTACATAAATAAAGGGCTCAATTTACGATTTATTTAATTCGTCAATTATTTTTTTCGTAGTGTTTAAAACTGAGTTCTAAACCAGACAGAGTAGCAACGTCTGTCATTTCCTATACAAAGTCTACCATATTTTGCGGGGGAAGGGCACGTCAAATGTACAGCTAGCAATAGGGATGACGACTAGGTTGAAAAACTATTATTCTAATTAGTCCGTCAGTAAGAGTATCCAAAATTATTAGACACGTATTTTTCCTTTTTCAAGATAACTAAAATTGACGAAGATGAAGAACGTCAAAGTTCCGTGGTGGGGGCTGGTGACGTAAGCATTAGGTAAGAATTGTACCTAGCTGTGACGTCACACGAAACTTTAAAGCACTGTATTCTTGACATTTTTCATTTGACGAACAAAAGAAAAAATACGTGTCGTATATTTTTTAATAATCTAACAGACTGACTAATTATTTTTTTTTGTTGTCTAGCCTATTGGGGAATTAGTAGGACTATGGTAGACTATGTTACGGTATAGACAAATGGAATGGTTTATTAGAAAACACAATTGGCCCAATGAGGGTGCCACTGGAGGGTTGGACGCCCTCTTAAAGACAGATATTTATCTCTAATAATACAAACCGATTTAAAACACTACAACGAGGGCCGCGTCTTAAGAACGATTTATATGTGTAATCAGTGGTCAGAGTAATATTTCTTTTAGTCAAAGGAGCACAGCTAATTTCTTCAACGTTCAGTATACGAGTACCATAATTTCAGACACATTTCCACCATACCTTACTGTACGACACACATCACACGTAAGGGAGCCGCGCTCATCCAGCCATCTCCGTCTGTCTGTCAGTGGGCACAGCTTCCACTGTCTGCATCTTCAACTCCTAGCTAAACCTTGTACGGGACAAGAGCTTCCATAAAAATCAAGTTAAATGTCTAAAAAGTTCTATTAAAAACCATATTCAATATTTTACGGGTCTGCCAACATAGAATATTCTCCGTAAGGGTGTTAGACATTTTCGCGTGATCCATGAAGTTTTTTTTCTAAATCAGGTAACTTTAATGTTTTTCCTACTCAAAATCACGAGCTCTTTCGAACCTACTAGAAGAAAAAAGCGTGCCAATTTTATTTTCCATTCCGTTACCATTTTTCAAACACTTTGTACAGCGGTTAAAAAATGGAGATTACGTAAAACGTTTGAAAATTCAGAAACCATTTTGTTCTCGCAGTTTTTCTCCTACATTAAAATAGTTCTTTATTCTGAGTAAGATAAATGGATATCTTCTCGCAAAAACGCCCCGTTACACTGAAACATCTTCCATCAAACTGTAGAAAAAAGTACAGCTAGTCTTTTTAAAATTACTTATATAGCCAAATGTGACACAAATCTTACTGTACGACACATCCTACACTGAGTAAGGGGGCCGCGCTCATCCCGCCGTCTCCGTCCGCCATTCCCGCCAAGTACTTGGCGCGTGCGCAGTCTGTGCACGAGCAGTTGTCTGTCAGTGTGCAAAGCCCTCGCGCTGTGGCGATGGCCTCCCATTTGAACTGCTCGTTTAGGTTCCCGCTCCGACTTAGAAGGTTCTGTGGGAAAAAGGGTTTTTGAATTGGGGGAAATCTCTTAAGCTAGCACTACACGTTCAAACTGTCGCAAAAACGTGTAGCTATTATGGAACGCCACACAATCCCTAGAGCAGTTAGGTAAGTAGGTAACTGGAGACGTCTTACCTGTCATTTTCCAAGCAAAATATTCTGCCAATTTTTGTGGGGGACTACAGCCATACAAATTGCAGAAAGTTTCAAAATTGATGGAAAAGTTCCCGGAAATTTCATTCAAGTTTCAGAAAGAAAAAATAAATAAATTACGGATAGTTTCAATTCCCATGCAATAACGAAAGATGTTTCTGAAACTTTCATTTCGTTTTTTTGGAAACTTTCCAATGGCGCATCAGTAGGTGTTCATACACCTACTACTCGTAAAATAGAATAGATAGAATAGTCATCTATTCGAACATTTTGTAGTAATAGACATGTCAGATAAACGTAAGCCCATACAAAAGTTAGCACATTTGTGTGAGTTATTCGGCAGAGGGAAAACAGTATTATTTTGTTCTAAATTCTTTCACATACAATAAAAAAAAAATACTTAGTGTTAAAATATAGACAACAGACCCGATTTGTAGTCGATTAGGAAGAAGGGGAGAACCGTCAAACTAAATGACCACGTAAGTAGCATTAGATGTATTTGTAAAAAAATAAACAAAATATGATATGATATATAACCTATGATATAATTAATGCAAGCGTAAACAGTGGTGCTGAATTATCTACTCTTCTTCTTCATGCACCAACAGGTAATGGCAATACTTATTATTAATTTACTGCTAGCCCGGCTTCGCAATGTTCGTCACATAAAGTTATTAGGCCTAGAGACCGAACGTCAAACTACGAAACCGTCAAAGTTGAAGCCAAAAGTGAATTCATGTGTGCGTGCGACGCTCGTATTTACACGCGGCGACACACACATAGGGACGAAAATAATGTTGCCAGGAAAACCCCGCGCGTCTAAAGTAGAGGGATTTAAGGCATTTAATTTTCAGTAATACTAAATTGTTTTAAATTGCGTAGGTTTGGAATTTATAATAAGAAATCTAATTTTAGGTTCCGTAGAACCCTTATTTTTAGTCTGGTCTATTTGTTTTTATCTTCAAAATGATCAGAGCAAATTTTACTATATTTAGTCGGTTTCCATAATTGGTCATTTCTATTTAGCCTTATTTTCGCTAGCCATTCGGGCGGCGAGATACTCGTCAACTGGAAACCTAAAATGAATACTAGATAGATAAAAAACAAATGTAACTTAAAACTTGGTAACAAATAATATAATTGGAAACGAATATGTAAATAGAAATAACAATAAGCGAAACACTAGCAAATATAGACATTTTCGAACGTTATTATTATACCCCAATCGGAGGGAAATATAATCATTGTACTGGCAACATTTTCATAAAAAAAAAAATTAAAATTTAAACTGTTTATTTCAATAAGAATAACATTTTTTTTCTTTCATATAACCTAGACCTTAATCTTAATATTAAAGATTATTTTGTGTGGCCTTGGTTACAAAGCTGAGTTGCTCACACTTATGAATTATATGTATATTATGTGGTTCTTACCTTATATATTATTATTGTTATACCTTGGAACAGCCTGGGAGCGCATCCACTCCATCTGTCTCGAGAATGTCCTTAATAAAGTATTTTTTTAACACATTTCCTATTTGTTTACTATTTAGAAGTTCAAGTTTCTGTACAATTTCCAAAGGTAAATTATTTAATATTTGGGGGAGGATGCACTTCCAGGTTCTTCTGCCATATTCATTACATTGCTTGGGGACACGATAAAAAGGTAGGTTGGCATTATAGCGTAAGTTAATTGGCCTACGGTTTTTATCCAAATATTTAATTTTATCGGCATTTTCACAAATTATAGCGTACTTGAATTTATCAAACACTCAAATCACTTTACAGTACTTAAAAAGTTGGCCATAATTATTCTTATATTTATGTCTTATTTTTAAGGGCACAATATTCTTTAGTATTCTTATTTGTAGGTTGTAGATACTATTCAGGTATGCTTTATAAGTTTTACCATAGGTCGAAATGCCGTAGCTTATTATCGAGTCGGCCATAGACATATACAATAATCTTAAAGTATTGTAGGGCAATTTATTTCTAAGGATGTACATTTTGGATACAACGGCGTTTGAATTTTTTGCATTTATAAATAAGTAAAAATATAACATAAAACTTAATACTTACGAGTGGAATTTGATCTTACGTGCTGTGTTTGTGTTGGAAGATAAGTTAGAACACCCAATCACTGCACAACCAACTATTATTACTTAATTTTATAATAAAAACCGGGAGATGTTTTTGCGATGACACGACCTTGAGCACTGATAGACGTCATTCCAAATGTTGAATATTTTTCAACATTGAAGTGATTGATTGCTGGTATACGGACACACTATCTAGGCCTTCTTTATCTATGGTTCGTTACATATTCGCATTTTATGATAATTTGCCGCTAAATGTACCACATTGTCGGTTGCTGGTAGGGTTCCAATTAAATTGTATGGCAGTCTTAGCACCTTATCGATGACCGGCAATGTTGTACCTTTAACCTTAAATAAATAGTACATGTACGAGTATTAAGGGACTCGTTAATAGCTATTTTATTACCACGGATGAAATTTGCAGCTTTTGAAATGCTAAATTCGTATTGAGATGAGAAACATCTAGTCTAGTAATTGTTTTATTCTTACCTGCATAACTTCAACATCACTGGCCCTCCACATATCCAAATCCCTCAGCTGCTGTACCTCCTTACTCCTGACATTCTTCTTCTTCTTCAGACAGTAGACGGACAGGTCTTCGCTGGGCGCTATGGATGTCTCATCGAACTGTATGGAGTTGGCATCGCAGGAGGTCGCGTCGTCATCGATGGGGAGGGTTTCGTGTTCGGAGGACTGGTTCGTTAGATGCTGGTAGTTCATCTGGGAACAATAGGTTTTATCACAATTGGGCGATTTAAAAGCGGCGAGTCTTTTTAAAATAGAAAATGACAAACATGGCCAGTTCGGCTGATTAGATACTCAAAGATACCAGAGCGAAAAGGAACCTTCCGGTTGAGTCGCAAGTCATTTAGCTAGACATCTCGTTCTTGTTCGCGCTTGTCTCTAAAACTGCGCGTCACAGCGTTCTCACTGTAGTTTGATTACTTATCAGGGGCTTTACCATGACGTCTTAACACGATTCAGTTAAGGTCGTCCACTGAATCGCGTTAAGACGTCATGATAAGGGCCCAGAAAATCCTTTAGTGCAGAAGGTCTTTGACTCCATCCCCCGCACGATTATTTGGTGGGCACTTAGATCGAGATGTGTCCTAGAACTATATTGACATTATCCGGGACATATCCCGGAATCCGCTTCTGTAGTTAGAACTTAGAACTGCCCTTGGCGTAAATACACATTTAGTTAAGCATACATGAAACGGGCGTACTGGGAAGACCCCATTACCGTTAGAGTTCATCAGGGTTCTGCCCTTAGCTCTTACCTGTTCAGCGCGATAATAGATGAAGTATCAAAGAACATTACAGACGCGTACGAGCAGCTGCCATAGCTGCTCATGTACTCGGATGATATGGCGGTGACGGATGCGTATAGACGAAGAAGATGCGTGGTGCGACGCGTAAACTCGTAGAAGAATTCGCTTCAGAACAGTGGTTTAAAACGTGGCTAAGCGTGGCAGGATATATTTAAATGTAACAGTATTCAGTCACAGACATGACATCATTTTCTTTTTAAATAAATAATATAATTTTTGCATTCATTACAAACCGGCAAGTTACGTGGGGAAGAAATGTCTGACCACACCGCTGCCACCGGGTCCTGCTGGCCTACTATAAACACCGAAAATTGGCATCGACCTCTTTATTACTCCAATAAGCAGTGTGCCTGAGAGAAAGATAGAAGTTTTCGATCATTCGATTTTCGTGGTACTAGGCCTGGTAGAACGGGTAGGGCCAAATAAGGCTGGCTTGACGTCGTAAGGGAGGAGATGCGTAACAAGGGTTGAATATCAAGGACGCTGAAGTTCGTGTGAAGTGGAGTAAGAAAAATCGAAAAGTGGACCCTGGGCTCCGAAGCGCCTGCACCAGGATTCGAACCCGGCACCTCCTGCTTCGTCAGCGGTGTCACTACCAACTAGGCTAGGAGCTTTAAGCTGTTTTAAGTTAACTGCCTGGTCACCGAAGAGCTGGTGGCTTCCTCGCACAACGTATCAGCATTGCGATACACAGCGGATATGTCACCAGCATCCTAGGTACAATGCCTCAAGGACCAATTTTGGATTTAATTAATAATGATTTCATTAATTTTGGAATTAATAATTTTGGAGATAATTGGAAGAGGTAGGTAGCTAGGTAAGTTACACTTACTGTATACATTTTGAAAATAAATGATTTTTACACATTAAAGTATAAAACCGAAACGTCACATACTTATGTTAGTTTTTGTGATAGGTACCTAATAGAATATTATGGTATGGTATGGTATGAACGATCATGGCTGGAGGTGGCCATAGGATCTCTGTGATAAAACAGCGCAAACCACTCATTGTTCTTGCTTTTGTCAGAAATGCGATGAGTATGAGCCAATGTAAATAAAAAACGCGTGTGTCAAGAAAAACTTATTGCGTATCTGGTACGGTAAAATTAAAAGACAAACATTTCCTCAGAATTCGTAATTTCCCTTCAAAAATTGTAATTTAGCCTGTGTACTCCGCAAACACGGCGACGGGTATTTGCAAGCTTCTGAATAATTAATTTATTAATTTCTTGACGATCCTGGATCTGTCTTCTAAACCCTCGGGAATCGTGCTAGACATGGCATCCTTGGAAATAAACGAAAACAAGTATTTGTGAAAAATATAATATTTAATATTTTATTAATTTTGTCGACCGTACTTTTCTTCCAATTGTTAACAACTGGCAACTGCTCATCAAGAGGATTCTAATTTGATTATATCGCAGTATAATACAGTCTAATTAAGTCAAGGGTCGAAATCCCTTCAACAGTTTTGAAATTTGGTATGTATATGTATTAATTGTAGATCCTGTTGTCCACACTAGTTGACGTTTGGGGTCCTGGAGGAACCGCCGCCATTTTGAAAAATGTGTATCTTTTTGTAGATATTCTCATTTTGCTCCGAATTTACGCATTCTATGTAAATGCGATATAGGGCAACATTCAAGCTCATTAAATTCTACTCATAAATATTCTATCCAAGTGCGTAAAAAATGCTCCTAAGTTCTTTTCAGTGATTTTCTAGAAAACACCGTTACAGAGTGGCCCTTTTCAGTGGAGACAGCCTTCCGACTGATCACTCGGTCACGATGTTTTGAGTTAAATTGTGATAGGCAAACGCCCAAATCTACACGTCTGTATAGATATTGAGTGGAGTTATTGTAAAACGGGAGCTTATACTAGAACTAGTAACCTCTGTCCCTGTGTTTGGAGTTGAAATCCCCTCTTCCCACACCGTGGCGCTCCGCCTATTACAAAATCATGTAAGTATGTATACACTCATTATAATCAGTAACCGGGGAAGTAATAAATAAACTGTACTGGTGAGATAATCTAAAATTTCGGGCATTTATCTCCTATAAAAAACATAAAAAATTAATTCTAAATCAGAATTTATTCATCGCGGAGATAGATCATTGACACTAGTTAAAAAGGAGAATGGCTTTGTTTGTCAAGATCCTATTCCTATAATAAACTTTACGCGAATATTGTTATTAGGTACGTCTATTGTTGTTTGTATACAATGTGTCACAAGTGCGTCTCTGTACACGTTTCCTCCCCAAGAAGTGTCAAAGGAATATGTATCGTAAGATTCGTAAGATATCGCTTTGACGTGTTACAAGCCCGTGTTGCTCGAAGCAACTTGGAATGAAGAATAACTTACCAGTGGGTCGTCTATAACACTGCTCTGGCTAATGCGTCTGGTGGGTGTTGGCATTTCTGATCCAATCTGCAACAACAATACAATATACATCCACAAATGATCATTTATTGAAGTAGTGTGCTGCCATGAGTTGTACGTGACCGTATTCGATAGCTACTCCAGCGTTCGGTAGTCCGTCTCGCTCCTGGCAGGGTAATGGTTCCTACCAAGGAGCGAGACGGACATACTTTCGAGCGCCTCAGTCGCTATCGAATATAATTGCATGCAACTCATGGTACCGATATAGGCTTAGCAACAAGCACTTTCGATTCATCATTTACAAACTTAAGGATGACTTACAATAGACTGGGATTTTCCGAGCCTTACTCGATCTGTCAATTTCTACAGAAAGTGTCACGTGATGTCCGAGGGCTCCGAGCTATCACGTGACGCTTCCTATAGGAATTCACACAAAATCAACATTCAAAAATGTATTTTGCAAGTAGGCCTCAAGGGCACTTTTAAAGACTTTTAACTAATAACTTATTATTGACTAATAAGCATTACAATAAAGCATTTGCATGTACAGACATTTACAATATATAGTGAGAAGTAAAAGTATAGTCTAAATACTGATAATACAACAGCCAAAAGCCACAGATCGGTCACGGCCCGCCCGGTCTACTGTGATTCATTCTTTAATCTGAAGCTATACAGTGTGTAAATCTAATACGGGCGAACCTATTAACGGTGGTTAGTATAGGACATAAGAAATGTAATTAGGTAACTTTTAAATGGAACTGCAATTAAAATTTTATCCATACGAAATAATTCGGCCCGCAATGTAATGCAAACACTCGCGTTAAACATTCGTTGACAACTGTCAGCGTCAAATTTTTTATAGTACATTGCTGCTGAAAATTTTATAAAAAAATTCATAATGGGGTCATAATTAAGTGTAACTTAAAAATATGTTTTGATTATTAATAACACTAATGAATTCTATTTTTGGTTAAATTTATCGCCCGTATTAGACTTACTCACTGTATAAGCGAATAATACATAGAGCAATTTATCAAAATTAAGAATAATCATTTCACAATAAGATCGTGAGATGGTAAAAGTAAAAGCGTATAAACATACATTTGCAAAGGGAATCCAAATTTCCTTTTGACTAAGGATAATGAATATCTTCTAGCACAAACATAGGACAAAATCTGAAAACCGTAACTTTGCCTAGAACTGTGATACGGAACCCCCAGTTTGCGAGTCCGACTCGCTCTTGGCCGGTTTTTGAAATTCCATCGCATCGATAAACTGGCTGAACGCGAAGTTGCGGTTGTTTACAGAATCGATAAAAAACAAACACATCAGCATAAGTAAATATTTGAAACCCAACGCTCGTTTAATTATGTGACGCCGTAGGGCCCGGGGCGATTTTATATTGACGCAGCCACCCATCCGGTGCGTCATAGTTTTGGAAAAGTTGGAGACCAGAGGACGATGATGGCAGTACCGCACCGCCTACCGTCCCGCGGTGCGGTTTCTCCATGCCCGGTATTATATTCAGGCAAACTGATGTCCGGCGGGAGCTGCTATCATTAGACGTCCACAAGTCGAGCGGGCCAGACGGCATACCAGCAGTGGTGCTCAAGCGGTGTGCTCCCGAGTTGTGTCCAGTGCTCACGCGCCTTTTCACGCTCTCATATCACAAACGGCAGGTGCCGTCTTCGTGGAAGACCGCTCTTGTGCACCCTGTGCCTAAAAAGGGTGACAGATCAGACCCGTCGAATTACAGGCCAATCGCTATAACCTCCCTTCTCTCCAAGGTGATGGAGCGCATAATCAACGCAAAGCTCCTGGGATACCTAGAGGATCACGATCTGATCAGTGACCGACAGTATGGCTTTCGCCATGGTCGCTCCACTGGTGATCTTCTAGTGTATCTCACCCACCGCTGGGCTTCAGCTATTGAGAGTCAAGGTGAGGCATTGGCAGTCAGCCTGGATATAGCGAAGGCGTTCGATCGGGTTTGGCATGGGGGTCTTCTATCGAAGTTACCATCTTACGGACTGCCCGGGGGATTATGCGAATGGATTGCCAGCTTTTTGTCCGGCAGATGCATACGAGCCGTTGTCGACGGAAGTTGCTCCGATAGCATGGACATAAATGCTGGTGTCCCACAAGGCTCTGTGCTATCCCCAACGCTGTTTTTGCTGCATATCAATGACATGTTGTCCATTGGCGATATTCATTGTTATGCAGACGACAGTACTGGGGATGCCTATTACACAGGCCGTGCTAACATCCCTCGTCCCGTTGTGTTAGAGAGTCGTGAAAAGCTTGTGTCAGACATCGAGAGTGCTCTCTCTGATATCTCACTGTGGGGCCAGGAAAATCTTGTCCGATTTAACCCCACTAAGACACAAGTTTGCGCGTTCACCGCTAAAAAAACCCCATTTACTGTGGTCCCACAATTCCAAGACACAGTCCTTACCATGTCAGAGAGTATTGGGATCCTGGGTGTTGACATTTCCAGTGACGTCCAATTCCGTAGCTACCTGGAAGGGAAGGCCAAGCTGGCATCCAAAAAGCTCGGTGTGCTCAATAGAGCTAAGCAATACTTCTCTCCGGGGCAAAGACTGTTATTATACAAGTCTCAAGTCAGGCCCCATATGGAGTATTGCTGCCATCTTTGGGCGGGAGCACCTGGATACCAGCTGGGCCCCTTTGACTCGATCCAAAGACGTGCTGTCCGAATTGTCAACGATCCCGAACTCACGAGCGATATCGAACCCTTAAGTCTAAGGAGAGACTTCGCCTCCTTATGTGTATTCTATCGCTTGTACAATGGATTGTGCTCTGAGGAATTGTTTGATATGATGCCAACGGCTGCATTCTACCACCGCACCGCTCGCCGTCGGCAGGGTGTTCACCCACATACCCTGGAGCCTAAAT
Organism: Lathronympha strigana; assembly: GCA_949128165.1. Lineage (NCBI taxonomy): Eukaryota > Metazoa > Arthropoda > Insecta > Lepidoptera > Tortricidae > Lathronympha > Lathronympha strigana. The sequence goes on along the minus strand of OX421926.1, from coordinate 4,211,646 downwards.
GGTCTCGTACCGTGCGGTTTATGAGGAACTTCCTCCCGCGGACGCTCCGGCTGTGGAATGAGCTCCCTGCCACTGTTTTCCCAAAGGACTACAATATGGGGTTCTTCAAAAAAGGAGTGTTAAAGTTTTTAAAGGGTCGGCAACGCGCATGTAACACCCCTGGAGTTGCAGGCGTCCATAGGCTACGGTGACCGCTTACCATCAGGCGGGCCGTATGCTTGTTTGTCACCGTCGTAGTATAAAAAAAAAAAATCTCCGAAACAAGTCGCGCGTAATGACTAAAAATATGTAAGTTTTATCCGTAATTTATTATTATATTCATGAGTCCCACGATACTTAAACTCGACGTTTATTTGCAATTCTTTGCGACCTTTATTTCTTTGATTTTAAATTTTGAGCTTATGAATGTCAAAATAGCTTCGCTGCTAATTACCTACAGTATAATTACAACCACACATATAATATTAGCTGCATCTACTCTATTTCATTCACAATGTCAGTTGCACGCAACATTTTATTTACTAGCGTCCTACTGAAAACCAGCGTTGCAGTAAATTTTACTGCATCTTTATACTGATTACTGAGTCGTACCTCTTTTTTTAAACATTACCGTAGGATAAATACATAAATCTTGTTCTTTTTTAGTTACTAAGGATACTTCATTGTTTTTAAGTTTGAACTTATGTGATGGTCCAAAAGTTTTTTTATGTCTATGTCTAACATATGTCTTCTAAAACTACCCTGTATATGAAGGCGCACACTTCAACGGGTGCTACACGATACCCTGAAGTTCGAAGAAGCTTTTAGAGTAATTGGACCGAAGACTAAGACTTCAACGTAAATTGGTTATGAAACGGCAAAACGTTTAGAGGAAGCATTTTATTTAAACACGACAAGTATGTTCCATATGGTTACAGGTCGATTCACGAGAGCTGGCACGAATGAATTGAACGAGTGAATGATAATGTCAGGTACAGAAATGCAGGTTGATGCAAAAATGTATTATGATAGTTATGTTTTAAGAGAAACTAGCGTACCCGCCAAAATTGTGCTCGCCTTTGCACGCCAAGAACACCTAAAGTATATTACCGTGCCTACCGCGCCAACGATCCCTGAAGATATCTAAGCTAAGGTGTGCTTGATCATAACTAAAATGTATAATGAATCTTTGACGACACGTAAAAAAATCAGTAAAACGCAAAAATGACCAGTAAATTTCTTAATAATTTCGAATATGTTCGCCGTTATTTTGTAAATTGCGGCGTCAGACGTAAGTCTGAGCTGTAGGATTGGCGGAACGTACCTTAAAAACGTTTAAAATAATAAAGGATTGCATATACCTACTTAGGAAATTTCGGACTCTGGTCGCCGTGATCGGGTAGCCCAGTCATTAGGGCGTCTGCCGCGAAAGCAGGAGGTCGCTGGTTCCATCCCAGCCCTGCTCACCGGGGACCTTGGTCACTTTTTCTGTAGTATATGACATCTCTTTCAATTTATAATTTATTTTCTCTTAAATACCGAAAACGTGTTAGGTACATGTTTACAAATTATTAGGAGGCCTCTGTACAAGAACGGCACTCACGCTGTCACGCTGTCACTAACTGTGACAAGTGACATTACTTTCGGATGGTTAAACTAGACCTTGGATTGGTAAATAGTAAATATCAAATGATATTTCGTACTAACGTACATATGTTCCAAAAACTCATTGGTATAAGCCGCCAGGATTTTAAATTGAATTGAATTGAATTTGAAAATCGTACGCTCTTACCGCTAGGCCACCAACGCTCTCTCAAAAACGGTCACAACTAATCGATATAAGAGTAGCAGAGTACTGAACGAAACGATATCTTTTATTCATGGCGCCAAATTGACGAGCACCAAATTGACTATGAAAGTTACGTCGTTACCATCATAACGATATGTCGTCGTAAAAACTTACGAGGTTTTTCCTTTCATTACATAACTTTTTATTTGTATTGTTTGTATAGTAATCGTACAACCTAGGTATACATAATATACAGTGTGTAAGTCTAATACGGGCGATAAATTTAACCAAACATAGAATTCATTAGCGTTATCAATAATTAAAACATATTTTTAAGTGACATTTAATTATGACTCCATAATAAATTTTTTAATAAAATTTCCAGCAGCAATGTACTATAAAAAAATTGACGCTGACATATGTCAACGAATGTTTAACGTGAGTGTGTTTGCATTTACCTACATTGCGGGCCGAATTATTTTCTATGGATAAAATTTTAATTGAAATTCCATTTAAAAGTTACCTAATTACAGTAATTACATTTCTTATGTCCTATACTAACCACCGTTAAGAGGTTCGCCCGTATTCGATTTACACAATGTATATTATACAGGGCTTTGAAAAATAATAAGTTTATAGAAACGTAATTACCTACCGCCCAAAACATGTACCTACCTACTACTACTCAAAAAATTGGTGCCGGCTAGTGGTGTCGAACTGATTTTTAACATTCAAAACGAGTACCTAGGTATACATAAAACAAGTGCGAGTTGGACTCGCGCACCGAGGGTTCTGTATAAACTTTATGTTGTAACTACACCTAGAAGTAGATATTTGACGTCAGCCACATGTATCGACAGATTGGGTCAGTCGTTTGTACGTCATGGAGTTAGTACGCGAGTTTGTTTTTTCTTGATATCTTTTTATGACGTAAACCCTTTTTTTTACTTCAGTTATAGAACAGTACTTTAAGCATGATATGACTTAAATTTAAAGAAAAAAAAATCGAAGTTGGTTAAATTTCAACTTTTGTTCCGGAAAGGTTTTTTTATTTAAAAATTATATTGAAGTTACGGTCAATGTTATATTTTTCCTGTAATATTTATGATAATATTAAAGTTGTGTAAAAAAACCGCATTTTTCCTTCCTAAACTTTGTAAAGTGCAATGGTATTTTTTTACATTTTTGTTTATAAATCAATAATTTTTCATTATGAAAAAACTTTAAAAAATTATGTTAGAATGTGCAAATCAAGCCCTTTAAAATCCTACATGACTCATTAACTAAACTTTTAATTTTTGCCCCCTCTTTTATCGAGCATTTGCCATGAAAATTAAATTAAAATGCATGATAAATCTTTTCTCAATGTGTCTCCGTTAACTTTGTTTATATAACTATTTCAAATCGAGTTCTTGAGATATTAGTAATATGGCGATAACCCACTTTTAGTGTTTAACAGTAACACTTTGGTTTACTGCGATATAATGCATACTGCTTGTCTCAGCCTATACTCGACATGTATAAAATAGGCAGAATACCTAATTAAAGCGTTCATTCTTTACGCAAACCCGACGCCTATTATTTATCTACCAACCCTCTCACCCTCTGAGGCATTCATATGTTTCATGGCGACCTTGCCAGAATCGCCATATTACAATGGCAGACAGGCAGACTGAGCTGCACCATAAGGGTTCCATTTTGGTACGGAACCCTAAAAATACTATGGTTTTGACGATTAAAGAGTCCGATGCGACTTGGCCCCATAGAAGAAACTTCACTATGGAGATCCGACGGTTTGCGCGAACGTATGGCTATACATATGGCTGGCAATTACCCCGTGTGCTTGCTTACAATGAGTTCTACGTAATCGTATTAATCGATAGTATTTGCATTTTGCTCGTTCATTGTGCTTACCATGACTTTCAAATCTGTAGATATCTATAGTCGCTATAGCTTCTACGTGAACGCACTGTCAGTCTTGTTCGTACTTGCGGGGGGAAGCGGGATACTGTTGATAACGTGTCGAAAGCTATCCTTCGAAATTTATAGCAACTCATGGTAGAGACACTTAAGTACTGACGTATGGTACCGATTTAAGGAATGTCAGTGCGTCGATTCGAAAGTATTTGCATCTTGCTCTTTCTCATTGGTGGAAGCGAGTTGCAAATGCTTTCGAATCGACAATTCGATCCCGAATGTCAACTAGACCCTTGACCGGCCTAATTTTAATAACATTATATTCTTGACATTTAGACAATTATCGTAATCCTTTGTGTTTTGTATGTTTTATTTTCTATGACACTCAATTTATTATTAAGTAGGTACTATATTTTTCTCTTGACTTCCCCGATATTTTTTTTGCTATATTTATGTTAATAATTCATGTTACTAATTAAGAAATGTAATACCAATTAGCGCGTAAGGTTTAACTGTTAGTGTTAATTGTATACAATAAATAAACAATAATAAACAAACAATAACTTAATCTAACTCATGGTAGAGACTCTGGTGGGCCGAGAGGCAAACACTAATCGAATCGCGCAGTCGCTATCGACTACGGTTACGTTAAACACATGGTAAGTGTACTTACCATGAGTTGCACGTAACTCATGGTACAGTAGCCGGCAAACAACTTGACCCAGAGTCGGCATGGTGGGGGAAAGTTTGCGCATCGTACAATTACGTGCAAAAAAATGGTTAACTTTATATTTATTGCAAATTATATAATTTACACAAATTTTCTCTGTTATCTTGTTTGACATACCCGGGTCAATATGGTAGGTATGGTAGGAATAGGTCGACAATTGTAAACCAAAAATGTACCTTACCAAACTATAACTTAACTATTAAATTTAAATTGACCAGGAAAAGTTGCTTATTTAGAATATAAATTAATAAAGCAATCGTCTGTTGTTTTCGGTTCTTTTCCACCTGAACCCCAAGTCTTTAATAATCCTGCGTAAACTCCGTTCAGAGCCATTAAAACCTATGTCATCTGATAGTTTCTTACGGAGTTTTTCCGCGGTAGGGAATTCTTCATTTGTCCGATGATAATTATGGATGCATCTTCTTATTACATTCTGGTCGAAATTATCGATTCCGGTCACTTTCTTCTGTCCTGTTCTTTTTTTGCCAGGCGTTCGAAACACGGTGAGTAAATCGGAACCTTGGGCTTTTTTAACAATTCGCTTCACAGTGCTTACAGATGTCTTTGTAGCTTCGGCGGTAGTTTTAAATGTTTCCAAATCGGTCTTTCCATGACTTTTCATAAAACAATACACATCGTACACCATTTTTCTAGCTTGTCTCTTTAACACAGTATTGCTTCGCTTCGGCATGGTTCGACTTGTATATTGTATTACGAATTACTTAACAACAATAAAATATAACATAAAAACGATAACAAATTATAACAAAAAACTTAACTACGAGTATTAACGAGTCACTTTTTAATGCACACAAGTGTATTCTGGAGACAGCGGGGCGTGAAAGCGGCGCGGGGCACAAACTTCAACTGACTGACCAATTGCGTGAGCGCCGCGGTCGCCCCTCCGTCGCGCCCCGCCCCGCACCACCAAATGCCCCTAAAATTCGGTTCTGCGCATGCAAGGTCATTGGTTCAAGTTGATTGCCGGCTACTGTAAGCACAAATCCCACAGGTCATTAAAATAGGCCAACTCATACATTTTCAATGGAACCTCAATGAATAATAAACAATGCTCCAATGAACTGGATATTGGAAAATAACTTCCCAACAGAATTTGTTGGAAAAGGAAAAGAAAACTTGGTCGATTTATTAAAAACTTTCCGAGGAAACAAAATGTCCTTTGTAAGGTGAAATGTAAATCCAATTTCAAGTTAAATTTTACATTTTATGTCACAGGTTTCAAGTCTGGTATTTGTAATTACATAAATTTTAGACTTTAGAGAAACGTTTCATTTGCTAATTTGAAATTTAATATCTCCATTGTATTCAAATAATCCATTTTTTAAATTATGATGCCGGGTGATTCTTTTGCGACTATCGAGCGATTGTTTTGCGACCATCGAACGATTGTCACGCGACTGTCCTGCGACTATTTCGCGACTAAAAGTTTTTATTGTCGCTATCTAGTTGCAACGACGATATGTCTGGCGTAGTAGAAATTTGTAAGGTTCGGCCGAGATCTCGGTCTCGGTCTCGGTCTCAGTCTCGGCTCTCCGGCTCGGCGGCCTTGACACTTTTTGCGATTTTGGTGGGTACTCACTCACCAGTATTTTAAACCAATTATAAAGTGTATCGTGTCATCGTAATGCAAGATATGTTTTTTTTTCTGTGCGATTATCGTGCGACTGTTATACTTACGTCTTCATCGTCACTGTGGGTCTAGCTGCAACGATGACATGTCTAGTGAGTAGAACTCTGGGTCAGAACATTGTTCTTCACTCGTCAATGGAACACGATTCCTCTATTTTACGACTATAATTCTACTGTGGGAGTGTGGGGTAATTATATTGCGAATAGGCAAATATCGTCCCATTTTCGTGAAACTATCGTCCGACTATTTTGCGACTAAAAACTACCGTTACTTAGAACTATTTTTCACGTCTTAATCGTCGCAGTTCAGCTGCAATGCTGTAACCACCTTGCGACTATTGTGCGACTGTTTTCGTGCGACTACCTTCCGACTGTCATGCGTGTATCTTCTGACTATCGTGCGACTATTGTACGACAATACTCACGTCTTCATCGTCGCTATCTAGCTGCAACGCCGATATGTCGGGTGAGTAGAACTCTGCATCTGCACTTTGGCCTTTACTCGTCGATGGGATTGGAGAACCGGGCGTCACTGCACAAACAGAAAATAATTGATATCAACATAATTATATAACACGAAATAAAAGTATAAATAAAAATAATAGTTTAAAAAACACGCTTTTAGCACGCACTAAAAATTACAAAATAATTCGGACATTTAGTTTGATGACTCAAGAGTTTTCCCTTTGTCAAATCTTCATTAGATCGCAGGTAAACATAAACAATTTCAGTTCGTGACGAACGATAAATAATTATCTATGCGAAATGGTTTAAGTAGGTAATAATCTTTATTAAATATTTACTATGATTTATTTTGAAAGAAAGCGTGGAGCGTTTTGTCCAAAAAGAGTAAAGATTACATAAACGCTCCACGCTTTCTTTTAAAATAAATAACAAAAACACAAACAATTTCGGTTCGTGACGAACGATAAATAATTATCTATGCGAAATGGTTATAAGTAAGTAATCATCTTTATTAAAAATAGCCTTTTTTACGTCGTTGTCTTGACCCACTAATCGAGTTGTCGATGCGTAAAACTCCATATGTAAATATATTGATTGGCATGATAATTAGGTATACCTAGTTCGGAGCTGGCGCTGTTCTGCAGCAGGTTCTCGGTGGAGGGCTGGTCCTGGTGCTCTCGACTCCTCGTCTTGAACAGGCCGAACTTCACTGGCGCCATTATCTGCCAATCACAACGTAAATTATGGCGCCTGTACATCAAACATTGGAGAAGCTGAGAACGCGACTGAACTAGATGCTCTCGTCTCGTCTCGTGCTTATTTACATTCTTAATGCTGAACGAATGAATGAAAGCATCCATGCTTGGTTTCATCATTTATAAAATATATTAAGTTATACAGAGTTATGTATGTGAGTGAGTAGCATGTGGAGTAGCATATCACTGTACGGATCAATGCATCTATTGCATCTACATATTTATTAGGAATAAGTTTTGTTTTTTTACGTTGATTTTGATCGTATGTTATTAGGTAACATGTTGTGAAATAATTTTAGTGATGTTAACCACCATTTTTTTGTAAATCTGTTACTACTGGTGGGAACCTATAATTGGGACTTTGTTACTTAAGTTATATAATTAGTTTATATAATTATCTCGAATTGTTAGCTGTTGGTTCTCCGAATAATAAATAAATAAATAAACACTTGTCGCCTTACTCAAGCTATTGAATCGCCTTCGCCCGAGACTAGAGAACGAGTATGTACATGCTCCATTACACTAAATAATAAAAAACCAGCCGGGTAACCGAAAAAACCGGTTACCCGGACTCATTTGGGCTCGGTTCTAAACCCGGTTTCGAACATCAAAAACCGGTTTTTAACCGAAACATTATATTTTATAAAAAACGTAATATTTTTTTCAGATTTTGCTATTAAAACACATTTTTGTAACAGATTGTATTGTATACAGTAGAATCCGATTAGTACGACTGCGCATAAAATAACCAAACGTTTTTAGCGACATAAATATAGGCAGATGGTTGGTTTTCATGCAAGCCACTATGAAAGTGCACCCGTACGTATTTAGTACGACTGCTTATATTGACGGACCGTTTTTAACGACGGGATTTCAAACAAAATAGATCGGTTACAACCATGACGTGCATTGGAACCAAAAAATACCTACAAGAAGAACCTTTGTTTAAAGCGAATGTTCTAAAACTTAGAAAAAGGCGAGCATTCGCAGGCTTAAGCTGCAATGTAATCTGGAAGGACCAGTAAACATGTCTGTGGTTCAACTATTTATTTCGCTAAAGAGAATAATATTCTTTATTTCGATTGTTCGATGAGTTCATAATAGAATAATGGTTCAGAAATCGATAAACAACTTTAAAATTGACAGGATATTTAGTACGACTTTCGGTTAGTACGACGTAATATCGACGGTCCCTTCGACGTCGTTATAACCAGATTCTACTGTACCACAAGTTGAAACGGTTAAATACCTTAGTAACCAAATTGACTCTGGATTAACGTGGGCCCACATATACAGGTAACTAGAGATATAAAAAATGGTTGACACAAATCAAATTATTTTATTTAATATTTTTTGATTTGTTATTAAAGTAGTAACAATACATAAATTATAAATCGAAAAAGATGTCATATACTAAAGAAAAAGACCAACACCGACGAAGGCCAATATCCTCGGATTATGGATATTTCGATTTATAGAGATAAATTGGCCTTAGCGTGGTATGCACTGTCCAGAATAGCACCCAGTTTTATCTATCGTAAATATTGAACTGCCTACTATGGATATTTCCATTCGATTCTCGCGCAGGGTGTGGATCTCTGGTACAAAACCAAAGCTGCAATTTCCTAAGCGCTGGCTAGCCAAATCTAGACGGTAATAAAAACGTAATATTTTCTTCAGATTTTGCTATTAAAACAAGTTTTTGAAACAGATTGTATTGTATACAGTAGAATCCGATTAGTACGACTCCGCATAAAATAACTACACGTTTTTTAGCGATGAAAATATAGGCAGATGGTTGGTTTTCGTACAAGCCACTATTAAAGTGCATCCGTATAGTACGACTCTTATATCGACGGACCGCTTTTAACGATGGGATTTCATATGAAATTGTTTGGTTACAACGGTGACGTGCATTGTAACCGAACAACGCATTACAAGATGGAAACCATTGTTCAAAGTTAATGTTACAAAAGTTCTAAAACTAAGGATTTAGTCTCGATATTTTATCGGCAATTTACAATGGCTTAGCTACAATGTTATCGGGTAGTACGAGTAAATAGGTCTATGGATCAACAATTTCATTCACTAAAGAGCAAAATATCCTTTATTATGCTTGTTCGGTGAGTTACATGAACTATTATATAATGAATAACATATAATGCATGTGTGATTATTAAATAAATAAAGAACCTTAAAATAGACAGTTTGTTTAGTACGACGTAATATCGTCGGTCGCTTTGACGTCGTTATAACCGGGTTCGACTGTGTTCATTATTTGTGTTTTCGACGTGTTACTTCGACATTTACTTTTTCTGTCTTCCCGAGATAATAACAATAAAAAGAAATTCTTCTCTTTTTAATCAATGCTATTTAAAAGCAACCGGGCGAATATTTTTTTCTTATTTAATCTTCGGCTAGCAGTGTAATTTTTTAGATTAAAAATAAACATCAAATAAAACAACTTAGATTGCTTCCTTTTAAAGTAGCCGCTATTGTTTTTATGTAGTTCTGTCTGCTACGGTACGGTCACGTCTAAATATATATACGCTTCGGAACTTCTTACGGGGAAGAAGGTTCAAAATTGAATACAGGTACATAGGTATATATTTATGAAGCCAACCGTACCAGTTCAATTTACCAACATTTATTTGCATTCCAACTCATGACCAGGCCAGTTTTTTTTTGTTTAATAATATTTATTGAATGTTAAAAACCGTCCTGTGAATGTCAGGAAGTATCGTTGAGGATAGTGACACTTATGCAATATTAAAAAATGGCTTATAAAGCGACAGAAAAAAAATAGTCCAAAACCGGTTAAAAACCGGGTACCCGGTTTTGAGCATTGACATTTCGGTTAAAAACCGGGTTTGGATTTCGGGCGGTTTTTACAAACCCTACTCCTAACCAAGGTAACTGCTGGAGCCCTTTTCGAACGTGCTTATCTGTCATTTGGATGTGAACTTTCGTGGATATGATCAGTTCACGAATCTGTATCCTGGATCAGTATCACTTCGCATGATGGGATAAAAAGTCCTTTTAAAGTAGGTTAAAGAGCGTGCGTTTTTAAAGAGCGTGGAACCTAAGGCCGACCTCACTTGTCGGATACCCGATTCGGGGTACGATAATCATATTGTTTGTATACAAATATCATACATATTCGGTGTACAGAATTTCAGGATAAAACCTAATGATTGTCAAAAATTTCAAGATGTCAGCGATAGTCATAGAGAAAAACTATAGGGAAATGAAATGTCAGATGAGATTATCGCAGATTTTGACGGATGAATCACCACCATTCCAGTATAAGTGAGACCTATGATCGTATTAAATATGCGCTATTTAAATTGGTCAATATTTATCCAGCACTTGTAAGCTATTGGCAATATTTAAGCATCAGGAGTACCGTATGAAACTTTTTGACCTTGAGTTTTGAATGGTTTCTTTAAAAAATAAATAAATAAAAAATATTTAATTCAGGAGATTATACTCGTAGTCTAGCCACTTAGTCACTTGATTGAACCCCTCTTGAGCTGTTGTTAAAATCTTAGGCCATGAGATATTATGGAATAGTAAGACTGTATCATCAGTGAAAGTAACTGTTTGGTCGTTGATTTGTGAAAGAAGACAAAGCTCGTTTATATAAATTATAAAAAGGGTTGGCCCAAGGACGCTGCCTTGGGGCACCCCGTAAAGAACATTTTCTTCTATAGGTACTACTAATTTACAATGCGTAGAGAGAGTTTCAGACGCTTACCATAGGCCTTATGGACAAAAAATAGTTTCCTATCATATGGCTGTTCTTTTTTAAAAACCGTTCTATATTATCAACCGACAATAAAAAAATTAGTGATAGTATAATAAATAGTAGGTATTTTAATAAGTAAATAAATAAAAATGCTAAGGCATAATTAGGTAGGTATGGCAGACGATAAGTAGCTGCAATTCGGTTATTCTAGTAGTATACCAAAATTAGTAAACAATTAAAAACCATGTTATTTTACAGGTAACAACGTCATTTGTTACATATAACAGAACCACGTGTTTACCTATGCATACATTTCAAATTACGTCTGTGAATTTAGTAATTGCTTTTCGATACGAAAAAAAAGAAAAATAATTAACAATGTAATAATAAATGTAAAGCAACAAATTGTTTAGGCATCAGTTTATATATTATTTTAATTTGATACACCACACAAATATTTTGTGATGCACTAAATTAGATTAAATTAGAATTTATTTATTGCATTTTAACAATAAATACTTACGTATAAAATTCAAATTTAAAAGGTACACAATTCACTACACTACACTTTATTTGTTTTTTCTACAGAACCCACTAATACACATTAAAAAGGTTAAAAACACGGGTATACGTCAAAATTTCTAGAAAGTTCAGGTCAAAAATATAGCACAAATAGATAAATTGGAGTAAAAAATAGTCGTTTTATGTGAAAAAGGGTAAAATTTTATATTTTTTGGGTAAAAATATGCGAGGTGTCTCGCTGCACGAAAATACTGCGAGGTTATTTATAGGAGGGACGCAGTACTTAGTATTTTGGAACAGGAATTTAGAAAAGAGTATATTTTGCGTATGCCTGTTACGTGAATTCACAAAACTGGAGAATCTATTGTTCATTGCAAATAAATTAAATATGTAGTCTTACAACCCAAGTCTGGAAGTAGGTTTGGTTTTAACACTTTTAATCTACATATATGCCTCCGAAAAAAAAGAAAGCATATAGATTTAAATAAAAATGAGGTATTGTCAGACTATAAATAATATGTATTAATATTTTGACAAACCAAGTCGGTTTATTTAATGTTAAACAAAAAGAAACTTCTACCACATAATCTTAACATCCTACGCAACTAGCCAATAAATAATGAGATTCCGTAACGTACGTAATTTTTATATCTAATATTACGCAAATGGGAATATAGTCTGACAACCACAGTCAGACGTAGATTTTTATTTATTTATATTTGTTGTGTTAAATTTGTACTTAATTGCATGCTAAAGCAACTTACGCCGTCTCACTCTGATGTATCTATCCCTTTTTTAGTCGCTAAATAAACACGTACAAGATCACACGTCTTTCTGATTTATTAAAATGCAATTACCCAAAACACAGTAAAATAAGTCTTATTACAATCAACATATGGTCGCAATCGAACCGGATGAATTAGTGCATCGGACATCGGCCGCCCGGCAACGGAGACAATAGCGAGCCGCATTCCAGAGATAAGAAGCCAGCTGCCGCTATTGAATTGCACTTCAACCTAATGAGTTTAGTTGAAGAATAATTGCATTTTATGGCTTAAAGTTATAACAACGTTTAATAGACTTGTACGAGAATTTGCAGTGTTTTAACGTAAACAATGACTGAAAAACAAAAACAATTACTTGCTGTGCTTGAAGATAGTGCTACAGTGCTTCGAAAAACACAAACTAACTTGAAGAAATGCCCTAAAGAGAGATTAACCAAGGGATACATCGAGTCTCGTATTAAAATGATTGACGAATATTGGACTACGTTTAATAATGGACATCAGGAGTTGGTGAAGGCTACACCGGTGGACCAAAGGGGTGTTATACCGTACTTTTTAAACGAAGAGTTTTTTATATACGAAGATTTATACAACATACTTCGTGGTGATTTGATGGACAAGCTTTCAATGATGATACAAGAGACTGTGATGGAAACCTCGAATGCCAACTCAAGTTATTTTATGGCAGGAACACAAAACAACTTTGTACGTTTGCCGCGGATCCAGTTATCTACGTTTAGTGGAAGTTATGATGAGTGGCCCGCGTTCAAGGATTTATTTATTTCACTCGTGCATAACAACAAGATGTTAAGTGACGTACAAAGGTTACATTATTTAAAGACAAGTGTTACTGCCGAAGCAGAGTCGTTACTGAGGCACATCCAAATTACGGCGGATAATTATTCACAAGCATGGCAGATCCTAAAAACAAGGTATGGCAACAAACGATTAATTTTGAACAATAATTTAAAAAAATTGGTTAACCAGCGTAAAATGACTATGCAATCAGCTGCTCAACTGAAAGTACTCTTGGATACAACTTCAGAGTGTCTACATAATATTAAAAATCTGAATGTGTCCGTTGACTCTTGGGATCCGCTCGTCATATTTTTGCTCGTTCAAAAATTGGACTCAGAGACGCACAAGAGCTGGGAAGAGCATGCATACAAGAGTGACTCTGAACCCTTACCGAAGTGGAACGATTTTAAGGAGTTTCTAGAGGCAAAGTTTCGTACGCTGGAGCTACTTACAACTAATACAAAGGAAGTGAAGCCGAGCAAGGAGCGAAGTACATGCCATGTTGCCACACCTGACTTTGAGAAGCCCGAGAACAGACACTGTGTAAAGTGTAAAGAAAGTCATACATTATGTCACTGCAAAGAGTTTACCAAGATGGAACCTACCGAGCGAAGCGAATATGTCAAGCAGCAAAACTTATGTTTCAACTGTCTAGTACCAGGGCACTCCGCATCAAGATGTCGAGTACCAGTGTCCTGTCGAATTTGTCACCGACGTCATCACTCACTTCTACATCAACCAAAGCAGACGGAGCCTGTGGCCCCTACGAGTCCCTCACAACCACTGGCTTCAACACATCATGTTGTAGAAGATATAGAAGAAGTGCAAGCAAACACGGCAATGGCGTTAAATCTCACTACTAGACAAAGTTCAGCACTACTAGCGACAGCCGTTGTGGAAGCAAGAAGCAACCGAGGTCACATCATTCCACTGCGCGCGCTAATAGACCTAGGTTCCGAAGAAACATTTATAAGCGAGAAAGCGACTCAACTACTCATGCTCGACCGACAACGAGTAAAAGGAGTCATCACGGGCTTGGGTGAAATGAGAACCGAAATCAATTACGTGGTTCAACTACAGATCAAATCACAGTGGGACAAAACAAGTGCCCTACCTGTGATAGCTTATGTTATGTCGTCGAAACAGCTGACCAAGAAATTACCCAAGAAGCATATTGTACAACAACTGTGGCCTCACCTGAAAGGATTGCAGCTAGCGGATCCTGATTACCACAAGTCGGGCCCTATAGACATCTTACTAGGGGTCCGGGTATACGCGAGAATACTGCAAGGAGAAGTAATCAAGGGTCCACTAGGAACGCCAGTTGCCCAAAAAACCGACCTCGGATGGATTATTTTTGGGGAAAGCGACCTCACACCACAAGAAGATAACTTCGTGGTCATGCACCACCGGGTTGACATAGAAGATGTAATGAAATCACTTTGGGAAATTGAAACAGACACTAATAGAAAATATACAAAAGAAGAACAGCTATGCGAAGAGATCTATGAAAAAACTGTCACTCGAAACGACGAAGGAAGATATATTGTAAAGCTACCCTTCAAGACAGAGAACCCAAGAGTACTCGACGGAAATACAAAGGAGATAGCTACGAGAAGGTTTTTGCAATTAGAAAGAAAGTTTAAGCGTTCGCCGAGCCTGAAAACAGAATATACAAATGGCATTAATGATTACATTAAAGAAGGACATCTAGAAGAAGTACCAGAAAAAGAAAAGGAAGATAAATCGGTGTACCTTGCACATCACGCTGTAATTCGCGAAAATAAGGAAACCACACGCACGCGTATAGTTTTTGACGCTTCCTGTAAAGGATCAAACAACGTCTCATTAAATGATGAACTCATGGTAGGTCCACAACTCCAAGATGACTTACGAAATCTTTTGATGAGATGGAGAATGAAACGCATTTGCTTCGTGGCAGATGTCCAGAAGATGTACCGCCAAATATTGGTAACCAATGAAGACGCTAATTACCAACGCATCCTTTGGCGACAAGAAGAATCTGAGGAGTTAAAAGAGTATCGCATGCTCCGCGTCACATTCGGTACCGCTTCAGCCCCATATTTGGCGGTGAAGACCCTACAAAGGATAGCTATCGATGAAGAAGAGAAACAGCTCGATACAGAAGTAGGAAACAATCACAAGGAAGTTGCAATTAGAACAATAAAAGAAGACTTTTATATGGATGACTTGCTGTCAGGAGCTGCAACCGTGGAAGAAGCTATATCAGTTGCCAAGGAAGTCACACGAATTCTGAAACAAGGCAAATTCCAACTCATGAAATGGTCTTCTAACAATATTGAATTTATGAAATCCATCGATGAAGACAAAAGATCAGCAAATGCACAAGTGGAACTAGACCTTGATGGAACGGTTAAAGCACTTGGAATTGTATGGAATCTGGGTGCAGATCAATTTCAATACAATTTGTCCTTACCTCCAATGGCAAATACTATAACCAAACGTGGAATATTGTCAGATATACAAAAGCTATTCGACCCACTAGGCTGGATCGCACCAAGTACTGTTATGGCGAAGATGTTGATGCAAAAATTATGGCTTGAAAAAGCGTCTTGGGACGAGAACGTGAGTCTTGACCTAGAAGAAAAATGGAAACAAATTCGAGATGATTTTGAAAACGTAAAAGATATAAAGATTGATAGATGGCTTGACACGACAGACTCTGAAGAAGAAATAATACAATTACATGGATTCAGTGATGCATCAATGTGTGCATACGCTGCCGTCGTATACATAAGAGTTGAAAGAAAGAACAAAATAACAACCAAAATCATTGCTGCACGAACAAGAGTAGCCCCATTGAAAACTATATCTCTGCCGCGCTTAGAACTTTGTGGCGCCTTACTTCTATCTAAACTGATGAAGCAGATTGGACAGGCGATGAGAATACCAACGACAAACATGTTCGCGTGGACCGACTCTTCGATAGTCATCGCTTGGCTGTGTGGAGAACCCAATAGATGGAAACCGTTTGTCGCCAACCGTGTCGTAGAGATTGTCGAGAACCTAAATAACAAACATTGGTACCATGTCCAATCTAAGGACAATCCGGCAGATATCGCGTCAAGAGGCATGAAGTTGTCCATACTGAAGAACACTGAGTTGTGGTGGAACGGGCCGAGCTGGTTATCTGAAAAGGAAATAAAAATTAATAAACAAGAAGATTTTACAACAACTGAAGAAATTAAAGTACAGAAAATACAGACTTACCTGAATGTTGAAGATCTGGAAACAAATGAAAAGGGATTAACTACACAATTTAAAGAATTTGATAATCTTACAGAACTACTTAAAAGCATTATCTATTGCCGAAGATTCTTAAACCACAAGAGAAATCCAGATAATATTGACATGGATATCACAACGATTGAATTACAACAAGCACTGAACATTTGCATAAGAAAGGTGCAACGAGAGGAGTATGAAGAAGAAATAGAACGTCTAGAATCCAACAAGGAAGTGAAGAGGAAGAGTAGCATACGAACTCTCAATCCATATCTAGATGAAAATAAACTGCTCAGGGTGGGGGGTCGTCTCAGAAATGCTAAGATAGATGAAGATAAAAAACATCCAGTAATTCTAGGCACCAAGAACCTTTTAGTGCCTTTAATAATTGCTGATGCACACACCAGAACACTTCACGGCACTATGGCTGAAATGCTTATCTACTTACGTTCTAAATTCTGGATCTTGAGAGCAAAATCTTTAGTCAAGAGATACATACAGAAATGCCTGATTTGTGCAAAACAAAATGCTACCGCGAAGACGCAAATCATGGGAGACTTACCAGAGAAGAGAGTCACACCAGCCAGAGCTTTCCTTCACAGCGGAGTGGATTTTGCCGGCCCATATCAAATACTAACGTCCAAGGGCAGAGGAGGAAAAACTGTAAAAGCGTACATCGCTATCTTCATTTGCATGGCCGTCAAGGCAATTCACATCGAACTGGTTGGAGACCTAACATCAGAAGCATTTGTTGCCGCATTCAGACGCTTTGTCGCTAGAAGAGGAAAATGTACTCACCTGTGGAGCGACCAGGGTAGAAACTTTGTAGGCGCTAACAAGGACCTGGTACAAACCTGGAATGAAGCTAAACTTAAATTCACCGGACCAATAGCAGAGGCACTGGCAGTCGATGGAACACAATGGCATTTCATTCCAGCTTACAGCCCCAACTTCGGTGGCCTTTGGGAAGCCGGCGTCAAATCCATAAAATACCACCTCAAAAGAGTTTTGACAACGAACCTGACATTTGAAGAGATGACAAGCGTGCTCGTTCAAATAGAAGCATGCTTGAACTCTAGACCCCTGTGTCCACTCGACGATTTAGACCCTGAAAATGCGGAACCTCTCACCCCAGGACATTTTTTAATAGGAGAGGCCCCTATAGTTGTCC
Source organism: Lathronympha strigana (assembly GCA_949128165.1). NCBI lineage: Eukaryota > Metazoa > Arthropoda > Insecta > Lepidoptera > Tortricidae > Lathronympha > Lathronympha strigana. Next base: position 4,194,070 of record OX421926.1, on the reverse strand, counting down.
CATCGGCAGATTATAAAGAAAATAAAATACATACCTTGTCGCGCTGGCAATATACGCAAAAACTGCTTGCAGATTTTTGGCGTCGATGGCAAGATGAGTACCTTTCCAGACTGCAACAAAGACCTAAATGGCTGAAAAAAGAAAAGGAGTTCAATATTCCTCCTTTTTTTTCGAAGTCAATAAAAAAGAGGCAGGATATTAAATTACTGCCAGACTTGGGTTGTCATTGTCACACTATGATTTTATTTTATGTCGAGTGTATTTATAAAATATGAGTAACTCAATAACAAAAATAGAATACGGCCTATATATAATTTTACAACCACAGTCTAAAAGTAGACTTTTTTTTAAATGTATATTTCTCCGTTCCTTTCGAAGTGAAAAAGGGGAAGTATATAAATAAAAAAAACACTGTCAGGCAATAGGGATTGCAACCCGGATTATCCAAAATTCGAAAATCCGGATAACCCACCCATTTCGCTACCCGTCTCAATCTGGATTTTACAATCAAAATCCGAATTTTACAACCATTATCCGAGTTTTCAAATTTCGTTGATATAGTAATGAAAACGCATTTGGTGCATATTTTAAAAAGTTTATATTGTTTAAAATAAAACCTAATATCGCGACTGAATGCACCTGTCTTACGCCCTTAAAAACATGATTTCTTCTAGTCAACCAGTAAAATATTCAGAGTTCATCTATGCTACGAGTAAGTTTCCTAGAAAGTGCTCTCTTAATAAGGCTTAATTTCATAAAAAATTGACGTGCTCGACAGCTCTTCTGTATCCGCCCGGGGGTCCATATACATCTACATCTACTCGTACATTAATCTACAAGGTCCAACTGAGATCTCGGTCTCTGATCTCGGCCAAAAACTGCCTAGATTCTCGAGCCTGGCCGAACCTACGCAACGAATTAATCGCGCAGCCCTTTGGTTTGTTGATTTGACACTTTATGCGATTTTGGTGACCAGTACCAGTTTAAGTCAATTATAAGGTATATCGACCCCATATCGACCCGCCAGACTGTGGTTCTCAGACTATTAATATTAGATAATGCTCCTATTGTTTCTTTCGTTGATCGTGAAGCGTTTGTTTCTCTAAATTTAACTATACCTACTTCCTTTTAACAATTGCACTTTAAATGTATCATACCGAATTTGACGCCATTTTTACAATCCCTCTCTCAATATTATGTTTATGTACTATCTCTATTCACTATTATTTTACTTAGTATAAATACTTGCACCAATGTTCCCTCGATAAAGAACCTCCGGACTTTTCGGCTGCGCGCGCATTGTGTTTATAATCCATTTTGAAGCGCCACAACTTATTTAGGAAGACGGTCAAATTTGGAATTAATCGTCTTAGCGTTTATTTTGACCCTTATGTCAAAGAAGTTACAGTCTAAGATCGATAAATGCAATCTATTTGATAGTTCCAATGTTTACAATCCCGGTTGATGGTAACGCCACTGTCAACCGCAAATGTAAATTTGTTTCGTTATAGATTCGATCAAATCGAACTCCAGTCTCGCTGTATACAATATTAGGACTTAATTCTGAGGCGTCAAGGTGATATTTAGGATAAGGGCTCTTTGGGGTAAGTTTGATTCGTGGCTATCAAAAGTTCAAAGTCAAAAGGTCATAATGTCGTTCCTAAACTGTGGCAATAAGTCGCTTTGGATGACTCCACGACTAGGTATATAGAATGAGCCATCAGGATGAGACAGTTTGGGAAAGTTATGGACTGAACACAAATAGAAAAATACAACACAAAATAATACACAATACAAATCAGGTATAGAGAACAGATGTTATTTGAAGTATTTTGAAGTAAGAATTCCTAATTCATATTCTTTCAATATTTTTAAATAAAATAACAGTGTTTACTTGACCGCTTCTAGAAATAGTGTAACTTTTTTAATAAAAAATAATTATTTCTAATATTGGTTTCGTGCCATACAAATCATACAATCTCATACTAATGGCGTTTGACAAATACCCATGCATGAGTGGCGCCGCCTGGTGAGCAAAATACGGTAGTCCTCATTGCGCAAGTTTTTGTATGGGCTGATGTCTATCTGATAATAGGTCTATTACTACGTAACGTAGCCGTCCATCCCATAAACCCCCTCCGCAAAATCGGCAGAATATTTTTTATAGAAAATGTCAGTGAAAAAAATTGCCTTTGTATGTTAAGAGTCATTAACTTAGTCCTCAAGTTAATGACTCTTAACATACAAAATAAAATTTTAAAAAATAATTCGCCAATTCGCTTAATGTATCATAGTCATTTATTCCTAGAGAAAGCTCTACTCATAGAGAAAATTTGGGTAGTGGCGTTTATCTTGTCTTGGCGGAGACACTACCTTGCCCCTGGATTTGTTTCTGATGCTTAGTTGTGGAATGTTCGAACACCAACTATAAAAATGTTTTTTTAAGGAGATTGTCAGTCTATGTTTTATTCTATTCTCTCGTCAGTTTGCCTTCTACTGATGCTACTCGCTAACAGATGGCGCTAAAAGCCATTAGATGAAACTGTTATTGAAAAAGGCGCCAGTCGTCCAGTGGCGCCCTCATTAGGAGATTCAACCGCATAACAAACTAACACAAACAACAGATAACAAACGCATTCCTGTATTATCACTTAAATCCACCATGATAGTCCAGTAATTTAAGCTTAAATTAGGTAAGATTCTCGGAATTCGAGATACCCAGCTGTAAGTCTGTAAATACTTGTATATTGACACCCTAAAAGTTATCTCAAAACCTACATATGGTAGGGTGTACGCAACTATACATTTCAAGGTCAAAGGTCCCAAAAATCGGTTTTTAGCGCTTTTTATGTAAATATCTAATTTCCTATGGGTTTTTTGCTATTTGTATTTATTATCAATATTGTAGAATACATAATTCTCTACAACTCTTGGACCGGTGGACCGTTTTCGAGATAGAGGGTGGAGAGCGCGCGGTCACAGCATCACTACAGGTCAACCGGTGCCTCCGGTCGAAAACGCGTCACATATAGTTGATGAACTATCGATAAATAAATATTTGTCAATTCTTATTAACTATTATATTATATTTTATCATTTTCTTCATGCATTCAATCTATATCTATTCAAGAATACTGATAACCGTTCCCTAAAAATAAAAAATAATTAAGGGAAAAACTTAAATCATAATATAATTAGGTATATTCCCATTTACACTTATGACATTTTAAATAAAAAATAATTAAGTTCATCTTCTTAAAAATCTGTAAATTTTAAAATCGTTATTGGCAGTCTATAATGCTCCGACATCTGTAAAAAGTCTCGATCATCTTCGTTATATGCATTACGCCAAGTCTACAAAACTTAATAAACCTGTGCAGCTTTCAAATATTCCACCAACAAGTGCAGCTGCTCATCAACATTTCAAACGTGTATATTATCAAGTTCAAACTTGGTTAGGGCATGATTTGGAACCCCAGGTATGGGGTTGGGCAATGCGAAACGATTTTCTGGAGCCTATCATGACAATTTTACCACCTGCTCCAGAAGATTTGCTAAATACAATTTTCTGCAACTGCAAGAGTGGTTGTGGTTCGCGATGCGGATGCAGGAAAGCGGGCTTGCAATGCTCTACCATGCCAGAGCGACATTAACGAAGATGGAACCTAGCTTTCACCCCGAAATCATAGAAGAACTTGAGACAAATGTCGTTGAAGACGATAATGAAGACCAGTTTGAAATTTACCAGCAGCCGGTAGACGACGATGAAGAGGAAGAAGATGATTAAAATTATAAATTGTAGTTTTTGTACCCTTTATTCCATTTTTAATTTTTTTTAAAATAAATGTATTAAATGATATTTTTTAATAAAAATATTAATATAATTGTTTTTTGTAGTTTTTGTACCCTTTATTCCATTTTTTAATTTTTTAAAAATAAATGTATTAAATGATATTTTTTAATAAAAAGATTAATATAATTGTTTTTTTTTTTCATCATATAAGAAGTTATTAATATTACCTAATTAGATTAAAATTCAAATATAATTCCTATATTTTCATTAACAATTCTGCAATTACATAGGCAGGTAAGCGTTGTTAAATAAATAAACACTGAATAAAAAGTGGACAGGTTAGGAAAAAATGATAAAAATAGACAAATATTTATAATCATTGATTTATCGATAGTTCATCAACTATATATATGGCGTTTTCGACCGGAGGCACCGGTTGACCTGAAGTGATGCTGTGACCGCGCGCTTTCCGCCCTCTATCTGGAAAACGGTTCACCGTATAAAAAAAAATTTAAACAAAAGTTGTAGAGAATTTTATATTCTACAATATTGATAATAAATACAAATAGCAAAAAACCCATAGGAAATGAAATATTTACAAAAAAAGCGCAAAAAACCGATTTTTGTGACCTTTGACCTTGAAATTTAATAGTTGCGTACACCCTACCATATGTAGGTTTTGAGACAGCTTTAAGGGTGTCAATATACAAGTATTTACAGATTTATAGCTGGGTATCTCGAATTCCGAGGTGAACTTACTATAATGACTGGACCATGATTATGAATTACAACCTTCTTCTTTTACTTATTTTAGATAATGGCGTCTGTCCGAGAGTTGGACAATTTTGCCAATGTCAAGTATTATAATATCAGTTGATAACATAAAAAGTTGATAAAAAGTATAGAATAGTGTAATGGGCCTCGCTATTTGTTAAGGGCTGACATCTTGGGACTGCCGCGTGATGACTAAAAGAGTGGTTGAACACGTTTCAGGATCAATTCTTTATTAACTGCACGCTTTTTCGTTAGTTCACTGCACAATTAGTTATCAATATTACACATTAAACAACGCAGACAACAACAAAAAACTATTCCAGAGACGCCCCGCCATCTTGAGTATCAACCGGAAGTCAGGTTAGACCCTTATTGCGATGTTAAAACTTCTCGCAATGCTCATGGGCACCACGTGTGAGCTATTTATTTCAAAGATATAAATAAATAAAAAGTGGGGAGGGGGGCTCTTTGGTTTGGAAATTTTAATTGTGATTTCTACTCAGAACCACGAGCTCTTTCCATTCTAATACGAGAAAAAAAGTGTCTCAAGATTTTTACCGACTCCGTCACCATTTTGTCATCGACTTTGTTTGGCGGTAACGGAATGAAAAGTTTTAAAAAAATATGGATTTTCTCCTATTAGGATTGAAAGAGCTTGTGATTTTGAGTAGTCACATAAAAAATGTCAATTAAAAAAAAGTGAGATGGATAACTTTAAATAAAATGGCCCCTGTATGCTACTAAGACTATGAGTTAAAAACTAGTTCTTAGCTTCATTTAAATAAGGGTTAGGTACTATATCATGTCACTTGTTGTGATAAGGCCGGCACGGCAAGGGGTCATCCGAATGAACTTACGCCATATTTGATAAGTGCTATCAGATTACGTAAGAGGGATTTCCCTAAGTCCATTTCGTGGAATATGGTTATTGATATATGTAAAAAAACAAGGTTTTTTTATAAAATTAAATTTAAAGGGATTTTCCTGAGTTTTTTCTCGAGGATTTCTTGGATTTCCCTGAGTAGTCCGTCCACCTGTGAATATCTGATCAGTATTACCCTAATATTCCGTAATATTATTTTCCGAGTTTTCATACTCCCGATTTATATAATCCCGAATTTTTATATAGGTATCAAAATCTCGAATTTTATAATCCCGGCGTATCAAAACTCCGATCGTTAAAATTCCGACTCACGAAAGCACGAATATTCAAAATTCCGACTAACATAATCCGAATAAGCACAAGCTGAGACTGGGACCCATTGCCGAGACGAGGGAATCTCAAAATTATAACTTTTTTTTTTTCTTCTTTATCTTCTGTTTTTTTATTCTAATGTAATGTTTTTTTTTTTTTGCTGCTTGTTTGTTTTTTAATAATGTAGAAGATGTTATTTAAGTTATTTTTTTTCTGTAATGTTTATCTTTTTAAGGATTATCCCCAGTTGTGGCAATAAATGGATTTTTTTTTTATTTTTATTTTTTATAATCCCGAATATAATACTGATTCGGAATTTAAAAATCGTTTTTGTTTTCTATTCGGAATATTAAATATTCGTGCTTTTATGAGTCGGAATTTTGATGATCGGAGTGTTAATAGGTCGAAATAATAAAATTCGTGATTTAAAAATCAGCATATAGTTTTTCGAAATTATGTAGTGTATCCGATTTGATGATATAAGGAAAAAAATAATTGTAAAAATATTAGCAAAGGATCACGCTAGGCCATGCTAAGGCCGATCCAGGACTATAAGCACAGCGTAAGGATGTATTCTATACAGTGGGTTAACTCCGCCGATTTCTGGGTCATCGATGGGGGACGCGCGGGGAAGGAGGCGGGGAGGAGACACCGCCGAATTTCTATGAAAATTCGGCGGTCTATTTGAAGGGGTGTAAAATGGAAATTAGTTTGCCAATCAGACTGTAATATCTTTCGCATAGGTTTGACAACCCTGAGCCTCAGCAAGACCACCGAGTCGAGCCGCTGGCCGTGTATGAAGTTACCTCACTGTATGGAATACATCCCTACGCTGTGCTATAAGTCACCAAAGTTTTATCTGCTTCATACATTTCGGAAAATCAGATGTTAACGTTTTGCATGGGTACTATGGGGCAGCTTATTTTTTTTCGATATCTCGCGGTTGCCCAGTGTTTTGTGGAAGCCAAAGAAGTGACATCCCCCTTTTACTACAAATTAGTTTTAGTTTAGATCATTATATATGCAAGACTAAAAATTTTGCGTTTCTTATTTATGTAGTTAAATAATTTGCAATATATAGCTAATTATTTTTCGTAATATTCGGGTGTCAGAAACACTATTTAAAAATGTATTACTCAAAAACTACATTAATTAGAAATACGGGAGTTTTAGTCTCGCATTTATAATTCTATAAACTACAGTGATCTATACAAATAATAATTTATAATAATACATATAATAAAGCAGAGTAGGGTAAAAAATCTGTACATTGAAGATATTTGCAAAAAAAATTAGTTAGGAGCTCTTAGAATCGATAACAGAACACATTTCAATGATTTTTAGAATTTTTATCTGTTTCTCTGTCTGCCTGTTTATTTGTTCGAGCATCACGTGGAAACGGCTGAATGGATTTAGATATTTAAATGCAACCTCCAGAAGCACGTTAAGGGGATTTCCTGTCAGGTTATAGGCTAAAAAAAAATTATTATCCGCGGACGAAGTCGCAGGCATTAGCTAGTTTGTAATAAATGGGGATGTCATAGACATGGTCAATGAAGATACCATGTAGGAATCCTGGATTGTCGGGATGTCCAACGAGTTGGACATGAAAGTAGTCTCCTAAATATTCAGCTCAAATAGTAACTAGTCAGTATCTTTTTAGGGTTCCGTAGCCAAAATGGCAAAAACGGAACCCTTATAGTTTCGTCATGTCCGTCTGTCCGTCTGTCCGTCTGTCCGTCTGTCCGTCTGTCACAGCCGATTTACTCGGAAACTATAAGTACTACAGTGATGAAATTTGATGGGAATATGTGTTGTATGAACCGCTACAAAATTATGACACTAAATAGTAAAAAAAAGAATTGGGGGTGGGGCCCCCCATACATGTAACTGAGGGATGAAAATTTTTTTTTCGATGTACATACCCGTGTGGGGTATCAATGGAAAGGTCTTTTAAAATGATATAAAGTTTTCTAAAAAACATTTTTCTTAAAGTGAACGGTTTTTGAGATATCAGCTCTCAAAGTCGTAAAAAGTATGTCCCCCCCCCTCTATTTTTATAACTACGGGGTATAAAATTCTAAAAAAAATAGAGGTGATGCATGCTAATTAACTCTTTCAACGATTTTTGGTTTGATCAAAGTATCTCTTATAGTTTTTGAGATAGGTTGATTTAACTGTAATTTTGGTTAAGTTATTGTGCTTACACTGAAAACGATGGCTGAACCTTATAAGTTTAGGCTCCATTCACCAGGTGTATAAATTGACATAATAAGTTTATTATATTTGCTGCTACGGAACCCTTTGTGCGCGAGCCCGACTCGCACTTGGCCGGTTTTTTAATATTGAAGATAGAATCCCCAAATTGGTGCCTATATCTTTAATTTTATTAGCAATTTCTTCGGCGCTACTTGCACCATCCGGGATGAAGGTTGACGGCTTACTCCAGGTTGGTTGCCTAACCCTGGATGACGCAAGAGGCTTACGCTCTTGTCGGTATGTATAGGGGGCTATAATAAAATGAATGAAATAATCAATATTTTAATTTAATTTAATTTAATTTAATTTAATGAAAGCATACAAAGATTAATAAAGCATACAAAATTAACAAACAGTAGCAAGAATTAGGAATCACAATATCAAAAATATCCTTCGGCCCCAAACTAGGCACAGCCTGTATCTTGGAAACCGAAAAAAACATGATTTACCGAGAGAGTTTGACATAATGATGTATGAAGGCCGTTTTTAACAAAAGTATTTCTAGTTGAAAGTAAAATAACAACAAAAAAAAAAATGAAATAAATGCATGCAATATAACACTAAATTAATTAATTACAGTAATAATACTGTGAGTATGTGTGTGTGTGTGTGTGTGTGTATACGCTACTCAAGTGTGAATTATTATATCCTCTGTCTTGTCGTACGACTGAGTAAGAAGCCATTTTTTTACTTTCGATTTTAAAAAAGAACAAGAGTCGTCATCAAAGTCGAGTAATTTGGAAACCTTATTGTGGACAGTAGGATGAAGGTAGAAAGGAAATCGCTGAGCAAAAGCAGTTTTAACTTGAGGACAAGGTATGGTCATGTGGTTGAGACGTTTTAGACGACGTGTGATGTGGTTTACGGAAGCTACACCAACTCGATGAGATTCAGTAACAGCTTTAACTATAAAAAGTTGTCGAACTCTGAGGACTGAAGCTTCCATGTAAAGATCATCAGTGGGGTAACGAAAAGGTTTCCTCAGCATGACCTTTAGCATAGCACGCTGCGCCCGCTCTAGCTCGATCATTGAGGTCTTGGCTGCGCCCCCCCACGCCGCAATACAGTACTGAATTATTGACTGATACAGAGAGAAGTACACAAGCTTTAAAATTTCTCTTGAAGCGCCACCTCTCAGAAGCTTCATTACATATATAAGTTTTCTAACCCTGCCAGATAATATTTTAATATGTTGTTTGAAGGAAAGCTTCTGATCAATGATCACTCCGAGGTACCTCACTGTCTCAGAACGTTCGATGGAGTCGCATAAACCGTAACTAGAAGACAACTTGAGCGAGTCACAGGAAAGAGGTGCCGAGGAAAGTGTTTTATGAAAGGTTAAAAATTTAGGTTAGGTTAGGTTATATATGTACTGTAACTATTTAAAAAGTTGTGTATTCCATTTTTTTATTTTAATTAATGAAACAATCAAATGATTCAAACATTCGTTTTTGTTAAAACACTATGCGTGGTAAAATCAACCGCTTTAAAAATACATTATCTTTTCATTGCCTTCATGACCTCTGTCCTTTTTATCTCTCGCTGATACTGTATTTACACGCACCTACAACCACATGTAAGCGTCTCATCTGATAAAAGACAACTCATTTCATACTGCGAGCATAGTTGTGAATTAGCATCTTAACCGTCGTGTGCCTGGGACAAGCGATAACCATGAAGCTCTTCACGTCCTTCGCCTTACTTCTCTTGGCTACCTCGGTCATCGGCAAACCGACCAATGGAGCAACCAACACCCGTGTCGTCCGTGAGTTCAATAACACCGCTACTTTCACAAAAATAATACCTTCCCGAGACTTATCAATCCGTGACACCATCTACATCACCCCCGCACTTATGTTTGTTGGCAAATCGAACGGCGACATTTTAAGATGTCTCCACGAAGATCCAAGCATCTGCGAGATGTTCTATTCCTACAGCAGCTCTACACCTGTCAAATCTATGCTTATTAGTGGAGAATACCTCTACGCATCGTTGAATAATGGAGTCATGCTAAGATGCAACTTATATGAGAAAAATTCTTGTACGACCTTTAACAGTCACAATCAGATGAATGCCCTCGCTGTAACAGGGGGATATATTCACGCTGGTTTGAACGATGGACGGATGCTGAGGTGCGAACTCCATCAAACGAGTACTTGCAGAGATTTTAATAGTTTCAACAGTGCGATATTATCCTTAGCGGCAACAGAGAAGTATATTTACGCCGGGTTAGCTTCGAAAGAGATTTGGCGCTGTCTAGTAAATTCAGAAAACAGCTGTCGCTTGTATGATAAGGGCTCATTATTCCCCAGCGAAATCCAAGGACTGTCAGCTATAAACGACGCAGTGATTGGTGTTACAAAGGGTGGTACTCTCTGGAATTGTACTAAACAACCTTGCTTGTTAAAATCAGTGCCTGGCTCCGATTACACTAACACAGCTGTGTTTGATGGATCACTATACACGGTGCAGTCTTCAAATATATGGGTTTGCAAATGGAAGGAGTTCAACTGTTCATCGTTCGATAGTCACGCCGGCGCTGTAAGCATTGCATTTGCGTACGCTACTTACAAAATGCAGGACAGATTCGCAAATGAAGGCAAGATGTGTGTATCCGACGGTCGGTGCCCTCCGTTCATGATTTACTACAATGTTAACGAAAGACCGATTTTGGAAGTGTTCGTCAAAGGTGGTAAACTGTTTAATTCTCAAGGGGTGTTAGTGGACACTAGGGAGGCTGATATGGGGTATTCTGGTCGCGCGGCGATCTTTGCCATGAGCGCTGATGGCCAAATTTTACTGTCAAATGTTCATAACACTGTTTTGCAGACTTCAAGCCTGTTCTCTGGATACCCTGTAGCCGGTGCTGGTGAGATGGTGGTAGAAAATGGAGTTATAAGGGCTATAAAAGCATGTTCAGAGCACTACAAGCCTGACGTCGAGCTGAACCAGCAAGTAATTAATCTTTTAAAAATGAAAGGGTATACGGAGAGGATCGAGTCATTGCCGTGCTGTACAGATAGAGACTGTGGACAGACGAATGTTGAAGATAACACTGTTGCAGACATTCAGTAATAGTAGAGTTGTTTCTTTGTTTGCGCTCATCCATTAATTACTTCTCACGAATTTCTGGATATTTTGACCCCTCCCTCTCCCCTTGTCACATCTGGTCACATTTGGCATACCCCTCCTCCTGTTATGACGTCCCATATTTAGCAATTTTATGTTTTGTAAAACAAAATCCTAACAACAATTCCAAAAAAACTTTGTAGTTAAGTTTAGTAATAAAGTCGCTAGTTGAGAAAAGGGAACTAGAGGCAGTACCCAAACAAATATAAATAATGAATCAATATTTGCGTATAATCCAGGTTTAAATGTTTCATACGTTAAATTTTATTAATATTTTTATGTGACGTCACGATATTTGGAACCCCGCCCTCCCCCTTGTCACAACATGTCACACTTTGTAGTTTTCAACACCCTTCCTCCCCCTAACGTATGACGTAATTAATGGATAAGCGCTTTATGACTGTGAATCGTGAATTAAGTATGTCTCCCTTGTATACTGTTGTGCTCCACGTGGATGCGGTAGATACCACTGCCGACACTTTAAACTGACCATTTGGAATCCCTATAGCAACGGCATAACATCTACCAATGGTCAGTAGGGGTGTTGACTAACTTTTTCAATATTTTCACCGGAAATATTGCCGAGCCTAAAAGCAGACAAGATTTTACCGCTGGTCAGTTGATGTGTTGCTGACATATCTATAGTAATACTCAGAATTGGACAAGGTAAAACTGACGTTGGATGTTTCTATTTAATTAACTTTTTATAAAAATAATTTTCTATCTTATTTATGACTTTTTTTTTTCATTTTTGACATGCAAGCGCTCGAGCACTTTATTCATAAAAACTCTGTCTCTCTTACAGGAATTTGAAATCGCGGGTTATTAATTATATTGATTTCGTTAAAATAACGGAAACTTCTTTTGTGTGATTGCAAGTGCTTGAATGTCAAAATTACCTCCTGAATCAATATTCACTATATACTCGTATATAAGGTATGTTTTTAAAAAGGCGTCAATTTAGTGTGTCGAATACTGGCTCGTTTAAAAAATTCTCATAATATATATCGACAAATTTTCGACAATAAACGTGAGTGACCCGGCTTATTATTGAATAAATGTATCTCCCTGTTTAAATCATATAAATAAATTTAAATAAAACAACAGTAACTTTGAAACTTTTGCATTTTGGAATACAATTACAACTAATATTTACCAATAACCGCTGATTATTTTTACACTACTTTTTTTTAAATATTAAATCCCTCAAAATAATTTATCACCCAGCCTGTAAATTACGTTTCGGGATTAATTAAGTTATACAAATTATAATTGACTAGACAGTTATAATTGACTAGAATAAACAAATCATCTATTTATAGAACTCGAATCGAGTTATTAAAAAAAAGTTGTGAATAGGTACCTTTCGATCTATTTTAAGAAAATTAAAATAAAAGCTGTTTTTATCACTTATTTGAAGTAAAATTAATATATATAACGACATTATGAACTAGTCATATTGTACACAGCTGCCAACATTATAGTTTTTGTCATAACTATTATGAACTACGTATACATGCGTATAAAAGATAATAATTTGATAGAAAATTTAACAAATTTAGTTAAGACGTACATATTATTGCCTAAATGACACTCCTATTTTAACATTGTGGGTTTACCTGATTAAGTACATAAATATTGTAGATCATATTTTTACATTCATTGGGTTCAGTCCGAAAATTGGAAGAAATATTTTAGAAGTTTACGTAAAAAAAATGGGATTACAAGACGGAATACTTAACAAAATATTTCAGATAGACCTCGGGAATATTACCAAGTATTCGGTAATCCTTCGAGCGTGAATATTACCGAAGCCTACCAAAGCAGTCACATTTTAATACCAAGCAAATGCGTACTGCTCATACGTTTTCATGATGATAACTGAACTTTACATGTACAAGTAATAATTAACTTAGGTACCTCAGATCTCAGTAATACTACCAACTAATTGTCAATGACATTGTCAATGGCAATATTTTCGCCGGCAATATTGCTGAGCCCTACAAAAGCAGTCATCATTTTACTGGTAAGCGAGGGCCTTGAATACTGTGTCTTCGTTGAGATTTTGGAGGCTGTGGTCGAAGAACGGAAACTCCTTGAATATCACTGATGCGTCCGATATGTGCATTTGCCGTTTGCCGTAACTGGAAAGAGAATGGTAAATTTAATTACATGTCAAAATACAGATAAGCTAGTCAAAATTGGAGACCTCTCAACTCCCTCCAAACTCATAGCGACGGTTCGTCGGCGGAGCTACGTGCGGTTGCATTGACTCGTGTGCTTACCATGAGTTCTAAGTAACCGTACTCGATAGCGACTGCGTGACTCGATAGTGTTTGCATCTTCCACTAGGTAAGAGCGAGTAAGATGCAAACACTATCGAATCGGGCAGTCACTATGTCGAGTAGGTACGATCACGTAGAAATCATGGTAAGCATGGTTTGGTGTTTAGAGAGGTATGGGCACAGCGGATGCATATCGTTTAGTGTGGTAGGGCACAGCACAACGAATGTTGTCTCGCTCAAATCTGGAGCAGAGCCCATCTGGGGAAGTACCTTCACCTTACAGAAAACCGGTATATTTAATGCATCATAGTATAAAATATGTAGTAGTAGTAGTATATAAAAAGTACACCAGGGTACAGCGCTATCTCTCGGGAAATTGGGTTACTAATTTATACAAACTAGACGGGTAATGTGTGTTGGATTTTCGGGGGTAACTTTTGATTGCATGAATCGATTTGAATGATTCTTTTTTTAATATAAGGATTTAAGTGCATATAATCCTTACATTAAGGGCACTTACCTTACAGGTAAGGGCAAGCTCAAGGATAAGCTTTTAATGTATCCACTACCAAAAGGTTGTCTGGAATAGATCGCTTTTTAGCGATAAGACCGCCTGTTGCTTGCCTCTGTCTTTAACCAAATGTTTTTACCCTGTAAATGTTTTCTTGTACTGAAGTTTGCAGTAAAGAGTATTTTACTTATTTATCTATATTGACACTGCCGGACGGTTCTGGCAGTGTCAAATGTCAATGTATATATGCCTCGAAATGAGGCGATAACCAAAATTGATGGAAATTAGACCTGCGTTAGTGACGTAATCTGGCAAAAGCCCAAGTTTTGAAGGTACGCGATTTTGTATACGTCCATATTCATACTAACTTTACATAACGTATATTTAAACAGCGCTATCTGTACTTCCGTGACGGTATCACATCAGACATCACAAAAGAATATGCTACTTAGCTACTCCCCGCTAGATGTCGCCAGCAGGGAGTAACAGCGAAAGTGTACTTCATAATTTTCAGCCGACTTCACAATTTCAGAAGGATGAGGTTCTCAATTCGTGTGAATGTTTTTTTTAATTTTATTTTTTTCCTTTATTCCTTTTATTTCCTAAGTTAGTTATTATTATTCTCTTTATTTCTTGATGATGGGATCTATGAGGAACTGAGAGAACTCCTCTGAAAGGTACAAGCATAGTGATTTGGGTGGTATCTTAAGACACTCGAGCATTTCTTGAGGAACATCATCAATTTGGTGGAGTGAACCTGATGACGAAGACCAGGGATGGCAAAGTGCTACTGCTTGGGAATTCCCAGCTCTATCATCCATCCATCCCAGTCCTATTTGATTATAGTTCTATTGTGATGAGGAATTGAGATAACTCTTCAAATATTAGCGACACATGTATTGTGATTTAAGGGTTTCCTTAAAAAAAAAACTTAACTTAAACATTGGGGGCCTGGATGATGACCTGTCGATAGACCTAGTTCTGCGTATTATCTAGTTGTGACATTCATATTTTTGATTTCATTTCTATTCTGATGATGGAGTTCTTGAGGAATTCAGGGAACTCCTCAAATTTTAACGGCTCGTGCATTGTGATTAGAGGGTAGGTATTCATAATTAGTTTGGGCATTTTCTTACTGAAGCCATCATTTTGCTGGAGTGGACCTGATGTGGAAGATCAGGGATGGCATAGTAGAACTGCTCGATAATTTCCAGTCTGTCATCCGATTTCACACATTTTTATTTTGTTTGCGACCTTGGAGGTCTACAAGGTAGTTCCGTTTGATTTTACTTCAGATTTAATGATGGAAGCCCTGAGACATTAAGAAAGCTCCTCAATTTTCAAAACACGTGTGATGAATTGGATATTTTTGAAGTAAACTGGCTAACTCAAACTAAATTATTAAGTTAATTAAGTCGTTTTTTTTCTTAAAAATTATTCTCCTTTAATGTTCTACATTCTCCAGTCTATTTATAGGCTTAAGTCATTGCCTTAAGTTACGAGTACACTCACCGTCCCCGGCCGTGTACGGAGTAGTACTCTTGCAGCTCCTTCAGGTAGTTGGAGATTTGCTCGGCGGTATCGAAGCGCTCCGGGCGCCTCGGCCGCGGGCTCAGCTCGATGGCGCCGGTGGACAAGATGGCTGACGCGAACAAAATGGCCGCCACTAGTAGACGCATGGTGCTGGAACGGGAAAAATTATACGTGAGTTTTCGCCAATCTCTACGTCTAGGGTTACGCCAGTTTTGGCGCCACCAGACATTTTCACCGATAAATCGGTCTACTTCTTCTTCTCGGCTTATGCCTTATGCCACAGCTCAGGTACCTTCGCTTTGGAAACTAATCCCAAGATTTGGCGTAGGCGCTAGTTCAGCCGCAGGATTTTCGAAGCGACGCGTGACCAGAGGGCTTGGTCACATCTAGCACAGCGGATTGGCATTGTCATTCAACGTGGCAATATTATGCTGCCAGCCTTCTGGGCACGCTTCAATTAGGCAGCGATTTGGGCCAAATATTTTATTTTTAGTTTATATATAAGTTTAGGTAAGTAGTTTTAATTTTTTATGTCATATTTGATTAGGAATTTTTATGTGGTGTTAATTAGGTTAAATAAATATAAAACACGTAGGTATACCAATTCTTGATTGCAAGAGAATTATGCAAGAACCTATACAAATACCAACATAAAAATAATATATTTGCTCAAAATCATTGTCTATTCATATCCACATGTATTGTTATATCTTTAGATACTCCAAGTCTTGAAATGCGTAACGGTCGCCTTTGACAATGGCGCTTACGTCTTATATGTCAAAACGTAAATATGTGCCAATTCGATTTCAAGATGGTGGATCCTAGTCACGTTCAGCGATCCAGGGAAGTTACCGTTTCATATTTGATATAAAGGTTGTTTGATGAATACTGAGTATATTCTATTTGTTTTGCCATATTACCTGCCAAATGGCAGGTAAATATGGGGATGTATTTTTAGGTTTCCCTAGTCAACAAGAATCCTTATAGTTTCGCCAAGTCTCTCTACGTGATAATGATAATCTCAGTTAGTACTAGAAAGCTGTATTTTGGTGCGAATATTTCAATCCAAATAGCCATCCAAACGGAGGAACGCAGCCAGCATTATGGGAACCCTTCCGCAAGGGTCGGATCTCGGCGATCTCAACTAAGTAGTCAGTGTTTTTTAACATTTTCATATATTTCTAGATTTTCTGTGTTTTTTTCTAACAATAAAACACCGCCCAAGTAAAAAAAGATTAATTTTGTAAAAATGGTAACTAGTATATAACTTCCGTTATCTGTAATTTTCCTTAAAGTTTACTTATCTAGTCTTATGGCGTAATACATAACAAATACATTTAACAATAAATCTAAATTAAGATGGGTTAATGGTTTCAGTCTACTTCAAGGATGTGAAGTAGACTGAAACCACAAAAGTCGTAATAAACTGGAAAGTTTTAGATTAACTGCAATGTACTAAACTTGTTAGTCCTCTGTTAAGTTTTTCTTTCGCAAGTTTTTAATTTCTTTCATTAAGTTTCAGACTTTCTTTAGATCGGTTAGCTTGGATTCCGAAGGCCGCTACGAAAAGAGAATTTAATTTGATGTTTACAAGTGGCTTGCTTAATGCGAAAAAATTTAAAGTAGCATGTGCAGGAGGGCTCCTATTGCACAAGACCCATTTGCATGTGCTGACACCTCCTCATTTCAAAATGGTGGCACACAAAACACATCTAGCTGTAATATCATCAAAATATGTTTTAAGAACTGAGTAAAACACATCATTGAAATTAAAAAACAGTTTTCTTGTCGTTTCTTTCTGCACCTTAACATGCTATATTATTATATAACATGCTCGGGCTCTCGGCCGAATGTTTCGGCCGCGGGCGAATGCAACCTAGTACACGCTCGTTCGAGAGCCTCGGGCGAGAAGCTCGAACGAACAGAGTGTGAAACACAATTTTTATCCCAAGTACCTTGGCGTCACCTTGGACCGATCCCTGACGTATAAACAGCACCTGGAAAACGTGGCACAGAAGCTAAAAAGTAGAGTAAATATCCTAAGAAGCCTCTCGGGCACTAGCTGGGGAGCCTCCGCTTCAGTCTTGCGTACCTCTGCACTGGCCCTGGTGTACTCCACCGCAGAATATTGTGCCCCTGTTTGGTACCGAAGCGCACACACTAACAAAGTTGATACCCAACTTAATGAGGTGATGCGAATAATCACAGGACTAATTAAATCCACCCCACTCCCCTGGTTACCTACACTGGCCCATATTCAGCCCCCGGAGATGCGCAGACGTGCTGCGGCGGCCGCCGAATGGCAAAAATCAACAAGGCAAAACATGCCAATCCGCAAAACACTGGACCAGCTGCCCCAACACCGCCTACCATCAAGACTCCCAATCTGGTCCGATCGTTGCCTCGCAACTTTTGACATACAAGAAGCATGGTGTCAGTCCTGGGGAATGTATGACCACCTACAAAAGAACTTAATCCCGGACCCAACAAAGACCCACGCAGGATTCGAGGCTTCACGCTCCGTTTGGGTGAAGCTTAATAGGTTCCGCACGGGACACGGGCGGTCCAACCACAATCTGTTCAAATGGGGATATAAAGACTCTCCGGCGTGCGATTGTGGCTACGTGGACCAAACCCTACTTCATATCGTGGAAGAGTGCCCACTCTACAGTTTTCCTGGCGGTCTCGAGGAACTCCACCAGCTTTCCCCGGCAGCAGAAGACTGGCTGAGAAACCTAAAAATTGATGTTTGATTTCGACTCAAATTACAAATAAAGCAGTGAACTTTAAGCCATAAGATATGATGAGCTCGAACGAGAGGCTGTTTGAGCTTTGTCATGTAGTTTGGGTGAGTAAAAAGATTTCTTAAATAGCTTCGGTTAGGAAGAGATAGACCCATATTACACTGTCCAACATATGATCTTAGATTATATGCCGCCCTTTTTCTTCACGTCACTAACTAGGTCACGAGCTAACATGTCTCCACCGGCCGCTAGCGGTTTGTCCGCTTTATAGTATTCTAAGCTCAGTGTGGTTTACCCATAGCATTTGGCAACACACAGGTAATTTCTAATTTCATTTAGCGCGGCCATGAAGAGCTGAGCACATAGCGGGCCGCTTGTACGGCGAAATATCAGGCTATTTTAAAGGCAAGTTAATTTTGAATAATGGCCAGTCACTGGATAGTAGGTTAATCGGAGAGTAGTATCCTGTAAAGAGATAAATATCATTTAATACTTACCATTTGGTGAAGGAAACCGGATTAATCGCAATAAGGCCTAGTTTACCCTCTGGAATGGATGTTTAGTAGGCAGACGCTTTCGGAAAACTAGCGCCCACGCTAAACCATGGGATTAGTTGCCTAAGCGGACCCTAGGCTCCCTGAGTAGGTAGATAGGTACTAAATATTAAATACTATAGCTTTTAGGTTTTTAGATTTGTGTTTGTCATGGGAGTGACAGAACTTATGTAAACATTATTGAAAAAACATTGCCACAAACAACCGCCGACAGACTTTGTAAGCTTTTACAATAGTTTTGTGTTATTTTAAGATTTATATGGAATAGAGTGGTTCACCCCGAACGTAAACTGGCAACCCTATATTTCGACAACCCCTTGATCGATATATTTCATATTAAAATACTTATATCAATTATAAATTGAAAGAGATGTCAAATACTACAGAAAAAGTGACCAAGGTCCCCGGTGAGCAGGGCTGGGATCGAACCAACATGAATCAAAACATTTATTATGTTTAATAAATGATTTAATTCATGCTTTAAAATTGTACTTATATCAAGTTACTAACGTCAATAAAGTCCAAAATAGCTTGACATGTTTCGTAACAGTCCGTGTCCCTTATTCATCCTCCTTCCGTGTTCTTTATTTATGTATTTTTACTTCATTTAACCACCTGCTAAATGTCCACGATCATCGGTATACGAATTATCGTCGCACAAATCAATCGATTGTTCCAGTAGACTTGGAGAACAACGGTCGCTCGTTCAATTATTGCTTTAAAAAAATTGTGGGACACTTACAAAAATTGACCTAGTCCCACGGTAAGCTAAAAAAAAGCTTGTGTTGCGGGTACTAGACGACGATATATATAATAGATAGATACATATAAATACTTAAATACATAGAACACATGCATAACTCAGGAACAAATTTTTGTAGGCAGGTGACTACCGACTAGGCTAGGAGGCCGTTAAACTTATCAGATTATTTACGTATCTACTTGAATTTCCTACAAATACAAAATCACACCGCCATTGACAGATATGCCTAAATATTCTGAATTGATATATTGATTATACAATTAATAATAAATTAGGGGATTATTCTATATCTCAGTGATAATGTGGGATATGATAACAACGAGAATAGATCGTTTCGCGTTAATGCTATAAATAACTACAGCAATTGAAAATATTGCGCTGGCATTTTTGTGTGTATTTTATACAAGTAAAAATTTAAATGAACACAACAGTACTGTAAAAAATATGATGAAACGGTACAAAAAAGTATTAAGGTGCTCCACACGGAATTCGACGGTTTTTTACGAGTTTTGACTCGATATTCCGCCACGAATACTATCAGTAGAATGACAAAAAAATCTGTTATCGATTCGTCAATCTTTTATCTTGACTAGTTAATTTTTTGTGGTTTTTTTTCAAACATTGTCATAAAAGCACATATTTCGATATTCTAAAGAGGTTTATGCTGTTATACAGTGTGTAAGTCTAATACGGGCGATCAATTTAACCAAACATAGGATTCATTAGTGTAATCAATAATTAAAACATATTTTTGAGTTACACTTAATTATGACCCCATAATTAATTTTTTATAATATTTTCAGCAGCAATGTACTATAAAATATTTGACGCTGACAGTTGTCAACGAATGTTTAACGCGAGTGTGTTTGCATTACATTGCGGGCCGAATTATTTTCTATGTATAAAATTTTCATTGCAATTCCATTTAAAAGTTACCTTATTACATTTCTTATGACCTATATTAACCACCGTTAAGAGGTTCGCCCGTATTAGATTTACACACTGTATATGAGATATGTGGTCACGGGACGTTTTCTATAGAAACTGACAGATCGACCCGGCCGGGTCACGTCCCGGTCAGTAGTGTGAGTCATCCTTTATCAGTATCGTGGTCTGAGTAGCAGAAAAAAAATTAAAATGTTTGACGCGAGGTGTTCACGTCCGTATAACTTGAAAGTAAAAGGTGAGTTTCCAAATCTCCCGTTAGATGGAGCTGAACCGGCCGCAAACTAGCTAACGAAGTTCTTATTGAATTTGTATATAGGTGTCAAACTTATTTTTAATAAATTATGCTTTGCTTGTGATTGTTAATGACAGTTTCATTCACTCTTAAGTAAAGGGCGCCCTTTTTGAGAGTACAAACATTGGTCCTTAGAACCGGTTGTACTGTGGGCTTTAAGTATTTAGTAGTGCTTTCCTGCGCTAAGTGGCAACGGGTTGTTGTCTAGAGTCAGTAGAGTCAGGTAGTCCCAATAGGGTAAACCGCAATTTATTTTCGTGTCTATAATTTTCTTATTATAATTTTTTCCTAGTCGGAATACGATACACCCTTACACGGATCACTGGCATTTTTATTATATTCTGTATACCGTTTCACCCAAAATTCAGAACGTGATGAAGTACCAATCGCGGGGATTGAAATTCGAACGTGCAACGTGCTGTTAAAATATTAAGTTTTAATAAAAATAAGGAAGTACATATTCTAAAATATGCTTAAGAGAAGTTTCCTGGAGGAGTATTTTCTGATATTAAATTGCAACGGTTAACACTCACGTATTTTTGACGTTTATATTTGACGATGACTGCCCGACGCAGTCAAAACATGTCACGCCTATTGTGATAAAAATACGTAAATATGAGTATTTTCTGCATTTTTAATTTGATAAAATATTTTATGTAACAATTACTAAAAAATTTGTTTTATATAATACAAAATTAAATAATGTTCCGATACAGTTTTAGTTCTACAACTTAACTAATATACTAATTACAAATGAATTACTAAAATCATTTGTTTCTTTAGTTTCAGGCACAATTGGGATACTGACTGTTTTGGGGTCAATTTAACATACTGAAAAGTGACGACACACTGCGCTACGTTTAAATACAATAAAATAATTTTATTGTACGCCTCACAAAATGTTATAACGAAGGAAAATATACATATTATATTATACATTACACACAAAAGAGAGGTATTTAGTTGGGATTCTCTTGCAAAATGTTGTATACTGTATGTACTGTACTACTGAAAAATATTGTATTGGTACTTTGCACTTTGTGCGACCCTCCAGTGCGAGCAAGTTGCACTGACATTGCGTTGGCGTAGGTGCTAGCGAATAATAGGTCTACAGTAGATTTTAAACCCATGGTAAGCACATAGCTAGTCCATAAGCTCGGTTGTTAAGATCCTAGGTAAGCTAAAATTGGACCGCCCCGTAAAAACAATCATGATTGTGAATCACCACCATTGTTCTCGAGTAAATCGTCCGTAGGGATGTAGGCGCGTCTGTCGAGTATCGAGAGAACAAAAAGTGGATTTAATTTCAAACGCAAGTCAATCACTTTATAGTATATTTTTTTAAATATTTGGTATGCTCCTGTTGGAATTTATAACTTAGAATGATCCAATGTGTATTTGAAATATGATATGACCAACTAGCTTTTAACCGCGACTTTATCTGCGTAATATTAGAATAAAAACTATTACAAATCACCAACCATTCGATCCTAATAAGAGATTGTCCCTAAATTTTCATACATTTTTCGACACTTTTATCCCGTTACCGCCATACAAAGTATATGATAATGGAATGGGAAAAAATCTTGGGACACTTTTTCTCACATTTATAATATTAGCATGGACAGTAATTTTAAACCGTGGACAATATTTAATTTTAAGCGAGAATTATAGTGAGAGACTTTCGGGTAAAACTAATTTTGGGGATCAATATATTTTTGTCGGCCACGAATACAAAAAAAAAAAATTCAATGTTATAAATGACTTAAAAGATTGAAATTAAACAATTTAGAACGGATTAATCACGTTTATTACAAGATGATGACCATCTAAACCTTGTGAAAACGAGTGCTGTAAAGGGCACGAAACGTACGGTCATGGTGTTAATAGACGCGATAAATCCATTCTAAAGTGTATAATTTCAATGAATAACAATCGCGGTAGCAGAAGACAGTATTACTTAAAAGATTCTAAATATCCATAAAAACCTATAAAAAATACCTAATATTTGTATTATATCGATAAAGCAAGCGCATCACTAAACCTGTTGAGCGCAATTTCCCCCTCAAAGGGTTGCGCCCGATTTTGACGGAAACTCACGGCACAATCTTGTAATCTTGCTTAATATGCCTTTATTTTGCACAATAAAATACGTTTCAGCCAATTTTGACAGAAATTACTTGTTTAACAGGGAAAAAATGGAACAGACAGTATATTTTCATACGGTTCGGTTGAGTATTGAGTAGAAGATTTTATTATTAAATTAAAGCACAAGCGAGGATACATTTACTTTTATTATATTAGCCAAAAAGGGCTTAAATAATAAGATGAAAGATATGTCATATACTACAGAAAAAGTGACCGTGGCCCCCAGTGCCCAGAGCTGGGATCGAACCACGGCCACGGTCACTTTTTCTGTAGTAATATGACATCTCTTTCAATTTATTATTTTTATATAGTAGTGTTATTACTTAAAAACATGAATCAAATTATCAAACCATCTATACTAATATTATAAACGGGAAGTGTGTGTGTCTGTTTGTTTATCCGTCTTTCACGGCAAAACGGAGCGACGAATTGACTGGAGAGTGACATAGATTACTTTTTGTCTCTTTCTAACTTGAGCGCAGCCGCGCGGGCAAAAGCTACTTTGTTATAAATAATAAATGATTTAATTAATACTTTACAGCTTTACAAATATAGGGCTTAAATAGTTTGATAATTCCAAAACAGTAACAAACGAGCAGACGAGCCGCCTGATGCGAAGCGGTCATCGTCGCCCATGTACGCAACATCGAAGGGCCACATATGCATTGTTAACTTTTGAGCCATAAAGCCCTGAATACTCGTTTCTTGTCGAACCCCATATCATGTAAAGTAACTCTATCTTCGATTACCGAAGATTTTTTAGTAAATTAATTTGTCCTGTATAGTAATAAAACAAAAACAGTTTGACATACAAGTATCGTCTCTCTTATAGAATCTATATAAAAGGAGTATAGTATAGTAGCCTTGGATAGTACTATTTACTCTCTGTAAAAAAAAATATGCAGAAATATCATGTCATTACAAAAATCGATAGAATATTTTGTATAGAAAATGTCAGATAAGGCTACTCCCACAAGGCCACTATTGAAACCTCCAGGGTTTATTATTTATTGGTTTAGTTTCGGGAGAATGCAGAAAGTGGGTTAAGTTAGGGTTTTCTGCCAAATAATATGCGAGAAGATTAATTATGCGAAAAGCAGTAGATACTCCAAAAGTATTTCTGTTAAACGATATTTCTACCTAGCAACATTATGCACTTCAAAATTCTGCCATGTATTAGTAAACCAGTAGATAATAGTTATAATGATGTTATTAGACTGATATGCTAAAATTTAAACCAGATAATTTTGTGCCAATGTCGAAACCTGCTAATTTATCTCCTTCCTTCCAGTCTCCTTATATTTAGACTAAATTACCACAGGCCTGCATGTATAAACCATAATTCCGCAGGTAAAGTCAAATTGCGCACGTCTAGGTTTCTCGTTACGGTGCTGCCACCCGTGAAAATAATATCCGACGCGGGCTGAATCGTCGCCTTTGAGTTGGCGGCATTGATCAAAATTTCAAATTTAGTACGAATTAAGTTTTTAACCGACTTATCAAAGGGTTTGAGACGGAATGAGTGATCCCTTTTTGCCTTTCTCTGAACCGGTGAGCTCCATATTAGACTCTGTCTTCACTTTCTAGTCAAATCCCATTTGTGCATCATTTTGCATGTTTTTATTAAGGTTCGATATTAACCCCTTTACACTTGTCATTGCTTGCGTAACTTACCTATTAACACATTTGCAAAATCTAGAACTGGGATAAGAAAGTTAATTAACAATTTGCTTTTAACAACGTTGTAAAGCGTAAAGTAAAAGTTTAGGCCCTTATTTAATTAGTTTGAATACCGTTTACGATGTAACATGTAATTAACAATAATTGGGCAGTAAATTAGGGATTACTGGTTGAGATTTTATTCCTAATGTAATGCCAAATCTATTTTTAACTTTCTTAATTATTATCATTGAAAGCCAAGAGTCGTTGATTGACGGTCCTGTTTGGATTTTAACTATTTATAATCATAAAGGATGACTCACACTAGGACGGGACGAGACAAGATAGGGCAATTTCTATAGAAAAAGTCACGTGATAACTACCCCACGAATAGGAAGCCCACGGATGTCACGTGATGTGTTCTATAGAAACTGACAGAAGGCCTAGTATAAAAGGTGTACGACACTTACTTCTCGATCGCGTTAGCGTATCGAGAGTTCAAATTCTGTTTGCCGTTTATTTAAATCATCCGGCAACTTTCATATTTTGACCCCTCGATACGCTAACGCGGTCGAGAAGTTAATGTCGTACAATTTTTATACTAGGCCTTCCCGTCCGGTATATATACCTCTATCCCACTTTCCACTAATATTATAATAAGCGAAAAAAATTTCGAGGTTTTTTTACAGTGGCAATATAGAGTATTATTTGAAGTAAGTTAGAAGTTTTATTTATGCAAGTCGATCGATGTAGAACTTTTATCCTTTATATTTTATTAAAGACCACAGTACGGTTAATTTAATGTTATAACAATAAGTGTAACTGTCTCCACTTATATTAAAATAAATAAACATTAAAACACAGCTATACCGGCGCCATCTACGGGTATTTGTGAATTTGAATCGACTAAATTGGACACAGCAAAGGCAGAATGGATTTATGTTATGGAACACATTATTTAATTCATTCTTTACAATTGGTTTTTACCTGTAGTTGATGGAATAATAATAAACTTTACCAACTACAAAGGATCAAACAGTTCACCAAAAGATTCTAAAAGTACTAATCCAATATATAAGAGTATTTAAGATAATTAAAGTAAAAAATCTCTTTCCCCTTGAAAGAGTTACCGAAGGGAATTCATTCAATTCCTTAAAAGCTTTCAATTCAACAGATAAGTTTGTCTTATTTATTTGGGATTTTAAAAGGACATTACTGTAATGTTTTTAGGACAATTACTAGTCTTTATGCTTGAGCAAAAGAGAGCTGGATAGATCTAATTGCAAGAGCACGCGAAAAATCAAAAGGCGATAGTAGGCGGGCGCGTCAAAATAAATCGCGTAAGTAATCAGATAATTGCTGTTAACAAGAACTAGTTATTATTCAACTATTTAACTAAGAGTTGTGTTTATAAATTCAAGGGGGTTCCGACGTGCTTACCAAAAACATGTAAAAAAGGACCTATGTTTGTAAAATAAAAGTATTGGGCTTTTGTTAAAAATCATGTGTTCACGTTTAGCAGTTATAAGGAAATATGTTGAAGTTTTATCATGGGCCTTACCATGGCGTCTTTATATGATTAACTGGCCATATACGTTCAGCCATATCTGCCAGATCTGCCGATAAATGTATGGGAAATTTAAATACCCATTATTGGCCGGCAATTCAGTTGACGACCTAAACTGAGTCGCTTCCATACAACTGTGTGTGTAGCCAATATGCCAATAGCGTCCGCGCAGTCGCGAACGAAACGCAACTGTCATTGTCGCACTAATAAGGTAGAGTGATAGAGAGAGATAACTACGAAATGCTTTTGAGCGTGAGCGATTGGCATCTTGGCTACGCACTCTGAGCCTAAACTGAATCGCGTTAAGACGTCATGGTAAGGCCAAGGCCTCTGGTGACCTGGGCTAGTACTAGTACCACGAAAATCGAATTTGTATCTCCATCTCTGTCACACTTGTATATTATATTTATTTACATACAAATTAAATAACAAGAAAATAATGACTAAAAATAAAATTAAATAATATATATTATATATATTATTTATATATTATTATATTACTTGTATATTAGAGTGACAAAGAGGTTTTTCCGTCAATGCCAATTTTCGATATTCGTGGTTTTAGAGACGTAATCACTATCATGGTTTACTTAGAAACAGAATACGCAAACCCTAATTTTTGTAAAAATTGTGTAATTTTTTTTAAATCCTATTTTTGCATAATAATATTAATAATACCACGATACTGATTACGCATATAAACTGATCACCAGCATATATGTTTGTTACAACTATTTAAATGCACAAATATGTAAGTATAAATCGATTCACGAAAGCTGGCGCGGAAAATGTATGGAATTGTCATTCATAGACACCTTAGTGAAACTGCATAGACAAAAAGTGGCTGTTTTCATATTTTTGTCTCAATGTCGCGTTATATTATATTATAAACCATAACTGTATGTATGTAATAGACCTTTTACCAGGCCTATGGAACGCTCAGCGCGAGCTCGAATCGATCGTCTTTTGTCTTGAGTCGGTACCGACACACGGGCTGCCCACACATCCCGCGCCCACGGTGTACGCCACCGCCAGTATTGTATAATATTTTTAATCACTGGCAACCCTTGCGTTGTGCGGGGGTAAGCGGGGCCGTTAGTCAATTGTTTCTTAGTTGTTTACTTTTAGTGTTCAAAATCGAACGATTGCGGATTTGTATCTCCATCTCTGTCACACTTGCATATTAGAGTGACAAAGAGGTTTTCCCGTCAATGCCAATTTTCGATCTTCGTGGTAGACCTGCTGATCTTAGGATCTATTATTTAATGTGCTTATACCTAAATTCAATTGTACTTACCTAATCAAAATTTTATTTTCTTATACTACATCCCGTTTCTAACTTGATTACGTTCATTGTTGTTATAAAAAGATATCATCTTAAGATTAAAGAGGCTTTAAAGGGCACTCTGTCCGTCCGCCGTTGAAATAATTGAAGTAGTTTTCTTATTCGTGATTTTCTCTCTAAATACGTTCGAAAAGGCTATTCGTGGATTATTATGGAAGTTTAAAATGTTTTATGCCACACCTGGCCATAAAGTGCCTTTTCCCGCACGCTACGCGTACGGAAAAAGCCGATTTCTGCCCAAGTATAGGCATAAAATGATATACCTAACACGTGAGGTAATAAATAAAGCCCTCGCTTGCAGCTCGGGTCGCAAACATCTGCGATCTCGGCCTTTCTTTGTTTTACCCCACTAGTTAGGTAATGTACTATTATTACTTACTCCATTCCGGACAGAGAATTAGGGATTGATTTATGAGCGCTCCGAATCAGAAAATGAATGGTGCGTAAAATCACACAGAGACGATTGTTTTCGCTATTTTCATACGTGATGAATAATGATAAAAAACCACGGTTTTAAATACCTGTGGCTCTGACGTGCTGGTGTAAAACCTTACTTAGAGCTGGGTGCGTAGCCAAGATGCCAATCGCTCACGCTCAGTCGCTAACGAAACGCAACTGTCATTGTCACACTAATAAGGAAGAGTGATAGAGAGAGGTAGCTACGATACGTTATTAAGCGTAAGCGATTGGCATCTTGGCCACGCACGCTGACCACTATAAATAGTTTTTTTTTATATTTTTGATTGATGTCAGTAGAAAAATATATGATTAACATTTCGGTTTTGTGAAAAGATTAATTTAATTTGTTAAAAGTTAATCGGCATTTTATGATTGAACATATTGCTCATATTTATAAAATGCCATTTTTATCGGTTCTAAAAGTGTTGGAATGTCAAAAATGGCTCATTATCGGGTGTAAAATGGGTACCACAAGGTGCGCCAAATTATTGCAAATAGCAACACTGGATATATTTCGAATATATTTCAAATAAACGAATTAGGAAAACGCTAAGATAATGATTTAGTGTGTGATGATATTTAATGACTTGGTTAATAATTTGGTATTTGCGCCGAAATTTTAAAACGTAATAAATAAGAGCCTGGGCAGAGAGTACCTTTTTATACCATTCGGGTTCGAAATTCTTGGTCCATGGGGTCCCAGCGCACTCAAGTTTTTCGTAGAAATCGCGAAACGTCTGGTTGATGTTACTGGTGACCGAAGAGCTGGTGGCTTCCTCGCACAACGTATCAGCATTGCGATACAACGAGGAAATGCCGCCAGCATCCTAGGTACAATGCCTCAAGGACCTATTTTGGATTTAAGGTAGGTACAGGTAGGTACGAGTAGTTAGGTAAGTTACACTTACTGTATATATTTGGAAAATAAATGTTATTCCCATTTGGTAGTATATTCTCGAGATTTACAGATTTGGTTGAAGTAGCGGTCATACAAAGCGAAAGCGTCACGTAAGCGAGATTTTACAGGTGTGCATCATAAATAAAATATGAATGCTGGGAAATTAAACATTGCTTTTTGAATTTTATGCTGATATCGAACTCAATACTAAGGACTCATCCTTAGTATTGAGTTCGATATCAGCCGGCTTTTGTGTAAAAGAGTTGTACAAAAACCACGATTTTGTATGAAACGGTACGTCGCCAACTACAGTGCCATTTCGTAGCCTCCGAAAAGCCCGATTCTTACTTTGGCATACTCGGCATATCTTAAAAGTCAAGCGTAATTCGTAAAACCGAGAATAAAAGCAAAACAACCAAGTAATGTGGCAATCGCATCCCATCCCATACACCAAGCTTAAGCAAGTCTCCCTAAATTTATAGTTATTTTTAATTTATTTTGACCATGGATACAAATTTATAGAATACATGGCAGGAGTTGCCAGTGACGAAATCAACGAAATGGTCATCTCCGCGATATTGCTATAAAAAATGCATTAAATCTTGGTTCTAAATAATATTGTTTTAGGAAAGTTTTTTTCCTTTTTTTTTTTTAGGAAATAAACCATCATGTTTTCAATTTTATTCAAGTTTTAAAAGAGAAAAAAACCTTTGGAACCATTATCTTCGTCTAAACTATGCCTCAATAATGTAAAATACCTTTTCTTAGGCAGTCAACATAACTTTACAGACACACAAAATATTAATTGTAAATGTTTAAATCCGGACTTGTCTTTACTAAACTTTATAACTGCACTCGCATACGGGTAATCAAAGTTTTAGAACCCATTCTACTGCTTGTGGGTACAACAAATTGCTTTTCGTTTAAACATCTTAGAAATATAAAAGATGGCCTCTTCATGTATACATATTTATTTGGTCAAATTTGGGCTATTTTCGACATGAGATTTCTTGATAAATGTCTTAAATACATATAAAATGTATGCTGTTAGATCACAAAAATCACAATAGCCTTGCTTAATAAAATAGAAGCAAGAAGTTCTAATGATTTCCATTAAATCACATAGAAAAAGTACTATTCATATTCAATATTTGAGTGTGACGCGTTTTCTAGTTTAAAGTCACTCGTAGATAATACAATGACCTTGATTAGGTAGATAACCAAAAACTCACTAATTACAATAACATAATTAAACGGTTGAATAATTGTATGGTTCACTGTCGCTATGATCTTACAAAAGTTATAAGTTGTAGTACCTACTTTCATAGTTGGTAGTACCTACTTAGTGATTTTTGCTTGTCACCCGACGATATAATATCTATAAGAATGTTAAGTGCCTATTGAATAACATTTTAATCCCGTGTATTTATTTATTTACTTAAGAGCCTAGAGTGTCCCACACAGCAGGGCAAAAGCCTCCCTCTCTTTCTTCCACGCATCCAGTAATTTAAAAAATAATGAAACTTTAAAATGGGTGCAAATAATATAATATAAAGCTTAAGATTGTTTTTTTTTTTTTGCTTGTGTTCATTTTATTGATTTTGTTATAGCTACTGTGTGCTTTTACTGTGTATTTGTACTATTGTGTGTTTTTGCAGCATACAAATAAACATTTTATCTATCTATCTATCTTCCAATTGGTTCTTAAATCAACGATTAAATAGATAGATAGATGCATTTATTTCTTAATGAAAATTACACGATATTTAACAATGTCACAACCTACAATGTATCTAAATAACATGAATTCACAAAAAGATCGTCAAAGAATATACAAAATAAACACATGAAAAATAATAAAAAATAATATTTGAAAACAATGCTTATGTCAATTATTAAAAGTATATATTGCTAGGGTATCCTAGATAATATAATGTCAAAATGTCAAAATATATGATTAAATTAATAACAAAAAGTAAAACAGTAAAAAGAAACACAAACAAAATAGTTAATATAGGTCACAATGTCAAATAAATCTTGTAATTGGTACTGATTATTCAAATACAAATGTCATTTAAAATTTAAATATATCTAATTCATCAGCTGTTTTCACTGTAATCTTTTACAGAATACAGTGATTGTTTTAAAAAGTATTCTTTAAGTCTGCGCTTAAAAACATCATCTGACACTTCATTTTTGAGACTGGCGGGTAGCCTTTCGTAAAGTGCAGGGCCAATAACGCGCGGTGAGGTGACTTGTCGAGCAGCGCGAGTCGTCGGCGCACAGGTAGTAGCCGGCCGGTCTGGCGGGTTATTCTGCCAGGTATGTTCGCTCGCTTGAAGTTGTCTATATTAAAGCGCGTAAACATTATCACTTCATACACATAAAGAGAGTAATGTGTCATAATGTTATACTCTTTGAAAAGCTCACGGCATGGGTGTCTCCGACTTACACCTGCTAATGTACGTATGGCTCGTTTTTGTAATTTAAATACTCTGTCTGACTTTGTTGAGTTGCCCCACAGAACGATACCATACGACATTAGTGAGAAGAAGTAGGCGTAGTAAATTTGGAGCAATGCGTCTCTGGAGACAACTGGCTTCAGTTTGCGCAGCGCAAATACAGCACTGCCCAGCCTTTCGCACAAGTTGTCAACGTGCTCTTTCCACTTCAGTCTTGTATCGATTGTAAATCCGAGGAACCTGCACAAGTCACAGCGCGGCATTGGGATCTGCGTCATCGGGATGGTTTTAGTGCTACTGGCTGAAAACAACAGTACGTTGGATTTTTGGACATTAAGGATAAGGCCATTCGCCGAAAACCACGCGTGGAGTTGGGTACATGTATTTTCAATTTTTTGCTCCAGCTGCGCGTATGTATGCGCCTTTACTACCACGGTTGTGTCGTCGGCAAACAGTACCATCATACCTTCGACAACAGAGGAGGGGAGGTCATTAATAAACATTAAGAATAGGGTATTTCCGAGCGAGGAACCCTGCGGTATGCCAAGTTCTAACCTACCAGCTTCGGATCTGATGTTTTTACCCCCTATTTTGACCTCAACTGTAATAAATCATTGTTTCTACATATAAACACGAAACCATCCGAATCCAACCCATAATTCCAAGCAGTACAAATGCAAGTATACTCAGAGGCATTTCAAGTTTTAAATTAAATAAATCAAGTTTAAAAGTTAGTTTCATTTCCCCTTTGTATGGGCTCGGGAGATAGGATTATCAAAACGTGCGGAAATATTATTCAAATGTTCGTGATATGCAGGAATACCTATAATAATAACCATTGTGAAAAGAGAATCGGAAAGTATACAGAATGCGGGCTACCGTATAGTCACTCACCATTCAGGGGATGATTGTAGTAATAATACTAATAACACGCAATTATATACTACGTATATGCATTAAAAAAAATGGAAAATACTTGACGATAACATTTAAGGATATGACAACACCTAAGCCAGAGCTAGAGTCTGACGCTTTTTAACTATTTGCAACTCGCTGCCACCAATCAGAAAGAGCAGGATGCAAAATACTCTGAAATCGTGCAGGCTAGAGAAACGTTACTGTCAAATCCGCACTCTAATTCATGTTTTGAGCAGTTTTGTAAGATTTTTTATTATAATACTGAAAAAATTGTTTATATTCGTTTAGTTTTTTCCCAGCTTTAAGAAACCACAGACCTATGTATGTGAGAATTTTAACTTGCTACCTCTACGCGGTCCCGAGATAAGGGTCTTGACAGACGAACGGTTGGACAACAAAGTGATCCTTTTTTTATGGGAGGAAAATCCATTATGGTTGCTCCCGCACCGCAGGGACAGGTGCAAAAGTGATGTCGGACTGTCACCGACTAAAAACCCCCCGTTGTTCTTCTTCGACGCAATCAGGGCGACCCTGGGTGCGTAGCCAAGATGCCAATCGCTCACGCTCAGTCGCTAACTAAACGCAACTGTCATCGTCGCACTAATAAGGAAGAGTGATAGAGAGAGGTAGCTACGATACGTAACTAAGCATGAGCGATTTGGCATCTTGGCTACGCACGCTGGGATCTGCAGTGGAACGCACCAATGCCGCCCTTACGTCACGCCTCTGTGGGTACGTTTTGTTTTAGACGGTAGCTGTCCCTGATTGTTACCGGCTGCGACCCTGAACACTCCTTTTAGTAGTATTTTACGACAGGCAGCAGATACCGTAACCGCATTCTACTGCCCGGGTTACAGGGCGCAACAAAGTGATCCTATACGGATTATCACATTGCACGTAGAACCGACGGCCGTTGGGGCGGAAAGGTTCTCGAGTGGCGACCGCGTACCGGAAGGCGCAGCGTGGGTAGGCCCCCCGCAAGGTGGACTGATGACCTGGTGAAGGTCGCAGGAGTCCGCTGGATGAGGGTGGCGCAGGACCGGCCAGTGTGGAAATCTTTGGGGGAGGCCTATGTCCAGCAGTGGACGTCTTTCGGCTGAAATGATGATGATGATGATGATACGGATTATAAATTGAAAGAGATGTCATATACTACAGAAAAAGTGACCAAGGTCCCCGGTGAGCAGGGCTAGGATCAAACCAGCGACCTTCTGCTTTCGCGGCAGACGCCCTAACCACTGGGACACTTTACTAAATATATGCAATCCTTTCTTATTTTAAACGTTTTTAAGGTACGTGATTCGCGCATTACAATTGATCCTATACGGGTTTAATTTTTTAGTCTTGAGGTACAGAACCCTAAAAATTGTGGATTCGGTGACACCATACCTTTAAATGGCTAAAGCTTGTAAAAAGCAAGTTTCCTGTTCTGTGAAGTGTCGGCTAGTTTTGTAACTTATCAAGGATTAAACTAGCTATCTCGGTTTACACTGATTGACACCGCATTACTGTGCTTATCGGCACTTAGTTCACACTATTTAAACTTAGTTTGTATTCATAGTAGTTTATGCAACAGTTATATAATAAGGTTTCTAAACACTTGAGGGTCACCGTTAAAAAAACTTATAAAACTTATTTTATAAAGTATGCTTAATTTCAACTCCATCAGGTATCGGGAACCGAATCAAATCTTCGAAGGTTTATCCTAAACAACCTATAATTTTATATGGTTTTCTTACAACTTAGGAGCGAGGGCTTTAATATATAATGATATATAATATATTATAATAGTCAAGATTGTACCTTTCACTCAAGTTATACACACTACTTTTCATATCGAATACGAGGAAAAAAATACATTTATGCTTATAATATATGTCTAAACGTGGCCTTGTAGTACGAGAGTCTTGAGAAACAAAAATAACTAAATATTCTGTGAATATTTCAAGCGTCTAACTGTTGCCGTAATCAATATCGAGTAACACAAGCAAAATATTCACTTTACTAATAAATAATTTAAATTAAAATAAAGCAAATATTCAAGGGTCCCTTGAATACAAAAACACGTGATATTTTTTGCCGTTTTTATAGATAATGGTACGGAACCCTTCGTGGGCGAGTCCAACTCGCACTTGGCCGGTTTTTTTAATCCGTCAAACGATGCAGGCTAGGGTGTTAAATAATACATGCATTCATACATATAAACGCTTGGAAAACACAACCCTCTTTCGGTAGTTGGGAAAAAGAATAATAAAGGAAGGATTAGGGCGCGTCAGACTTCAGATACGTCATGTTTGGTTCCATCTCTGTCATGTACTATAAGAGTGAAAGAGACTGGTATTAGCATATTCCCTTGTTTTTAAAATTTGGCGCCCCTTCTATTATATTAAGAATAATGGTTTTTGCGCTATTAATGTAAAAAATTCTGATATATTTTGTTTTGTGATGATTGAAGCAGTCAATTAAATTGAAATAAATTGAAGGTGTAATAAATAAGTTAAGAAGAAAAAGCGTTTGTTGCCAAGCGGTAACGCTTATGCCACGGCTTTGGGATTGGACGTAGGCGCTAGTTTTACGAAAGCGACTGCCATCTGACCTTCCAACTCAGAGGGTAAACTGGGCCTTATTGGGTTTAGGTCGGGGTCTTCACGACGTTTTTCTTCACCGAAAAGGGATTGGTAAATGTCAAATGGTATTTTGTACATAAGTTCCAGTGTTTTAACCGCTTCTTACCGCTAGGCCACCAAGAGATGTATTCAGATTTTAAAATATTTATTTGTTATGTTTATAGCTGATTATACGGTCGGGCATTGGTCCACGTCAAATAGGTATGCTTCTCTCTCACATTTCTTGCATAAAATCGGAGATACACTGCAGACGGTGTCAAGCTGGTATCATTTTGGATAATTGGATTTATAGTCAAACTAAAAATTGCTATTCCAGTTTATATTTTAAAGTTAGAATAGACTCTCAGTCCCTATGATGGATTTGCGGGTTTAACAAGCTACAGCCGTATAGGAGTAGTTTCCGTATAGTTAAACACTCTACATTTCATTACCATCACGAGAAAAGTAAGTTAAAAATGGGTTTTCATAAAGACGTACAGTCAACCAATTGGAACCCTAGGCCACTCTAGAACCATGTCAAAAAGACAAGCAGTAAGAAATATCTTATAATCTGATTTATTCACTATGACATAGTCCTACAGTGGCCTAGGGTTCCAATTGGTTGACTGTACCTAAAACATAAAGTCTTGTAGTACGCAGTAACTGTAACAATATCCATGTAAGGTTAATAGCAGTTTATTATAGGATTTCATTGTTTTTAATTTTGTAATTAATTTAAAGTATTACCTTTTATTTGAAAAATATATACTAACAGTAAGTGTATCGTTTAAAGTCCGATGTGCAATTATCATAGGTAGCTACCGTAATTTACTACAGAACTAATTGAAAAACAGATGACACATTAAAGGATGACTCACAGTAGTCCGTTCCGTTCCGATCCGATACGAGACGATCTGTCAGTTTCTATACAAAAAAGTCACGTGACGTCCGAGGGCTCCGAGCCATCACGTGATCCTTTCTATAGAAACTGACAGATCGTCCCGTATCGGATCGGAACGGAACGGACTATGTGAGTCATCCTTTACACATCAAACTTAACTCTTCTTTCGTCCTTTAGCAATCTCATAAAGTTATAACCAAACGATGTAATCTCACCTCAAACGGTTAGTATAAC
The DNA here is from genome assembly GCA_949128165.1 of Lathronympha strigana. NCBI lineage: Eukaryota > Metazoa > Arthropoda > Insecta > Lepidoptera > Tortricidae > Lathronympha > Lathronympha strigana. The sequence goes on along the minus strand of OX421926.1, from coordinate 4,158,093 downwards.
TTCAGAAGGCTGAAATTACAAAACTCTTCATGTTAAATCTGCCGTGAATTTGGGAACTTAACTAGTTACTGTTTTCAGTTTTGAGTAATTAACTTTTTGACTTTTGTGGATGGGTTAATATGGAGAAAGGGTGCCTTTTAGTGTAGATTTTTAAGGTACTTAAGCTGGTTTTTTTTAACGGTAAATAGTATTATTTATTAATTGTAATTATATGATTAGTAAACGCAATTATAAGAATGAACCGTCTATCTGTTGTCGTTGTCAATATCCAGAAAAAAAATTACGTATTTAGTTGTATGGGAGCCCCCTTAAATATTTATTCAAATGAGTTTTATAGTATTTGTTGTTATAGCGACAATATATACATTATCATTGAACATTTCCATTATCTAACTATCACGGTTCATGAGATACAGCCAGGTAGCAGACAAGCATACGGACAAAAGGACAGCGGAATCTTAGTAATGGGGTTTCAACCCTTTGGGTACGGAACGCTAAAAATACTGTACAATCAAAAAATATATTTTTCACAGCTCGCTCCCGCCGCTCCCGGTGGAAAAGTGTCCATAATTATTAATATGCTGGCGGCATTGCCGCGTTGTATAATTATGGACAGCCTTTGCTCCAGGAACGACTCTGAGAGCAGGTATTCGCCCGTCTGCCTGACGGAATGCAAACCGGTAAGATATTGTAAACCGGTAATTCTCATCTTCATTTACCGGTTACATTCCTTATCCTTAAGTCGGCGGCCCAAGTCGCGGATAAATCGCTTCGCATCAGCCCCCCAGCAGCCCGCTATCATATTTTTATTCTTGGTTAGGTATACAAGGTGCCCGCGAAAAAAGGGAAATATTTGAACGATACATTCCTGAAGCTAAAAGAAGCATAAAATACTGGCCTTTAGTGAAATCTGCCAAAAATATTTTTTTTGATAAATCAATTGCCTCGCTCAATAAAAAAGTATTTTATTGGTAAAACTATCGCAAAAATGCATAGAAAAGTTATTTTTTAACATAGGCTAAGTATACAAGGATGTTTTTTGTCAATTTCATTTCTGTTAATTCAGTATGACAAAATTAAGACAACATAGTAAGTAAGTAACAAAATCGTTTTCATAGATGCGTTTATCATTGAGTGGTCATTTAAACGGTGGTGGTGACTTTATCTCTTAAACTAGAAGAAATACAGAAAAAAAAATGTTTATCATCAAATGTGATCAGGACTGTAAGGTTAAATAATTTCCCTTTCCTTGTACCTTGGACATCTTGTAATTTACAGTGTCACATTAATAAAGTGTGTTATAACAGAACTCGTCATCATCATCATCACTATCAGCTAAGACGTCCAACGGTGGACAAGTGGACATAGGCCTCCCCCAGAAAATACCATGTTACTTGATCGTGCGCTGCACGGATCCAATGGATTCCCACGATCTTTACCACTGTGCTTACCAGGAGTTGTACGTAGCTGTAGCGACTGCGGCATTCGAATACGATTACATACAACTTATGGTAAGCACACAAGCCATGGTAAGTAGTGTGTACTACTCTGGCAGGAGCGAGACGGACATACTTTAGAACACCGCAGTCGCTATGGAATACGGTTTCGTATAACTCATGTTAAGCACACAGGTCATCAGTCCACCTTGAAAAGAATAAGATAAAATAGTAATTTAATATATTATTAGCAAGTGTTCACAAGAAAATTCTCCAAAGAGTAATTGGGACGATTTTTATTTTTTTGTCGAGGTAGGAAGAGTTCCTTCTTTTCAAGATAGACCCAATTTCCCAGTATATCCCACAAGTTACGAAAATCCCATACGATTTCGTAACTCAGTGGGAAATTAAGTACAAATTTTTTGTCGCACATTGGGATTTCGTATTTATCTAGCGTAGAATGAGGAACTCTACCTACCCACCAAATCTCATAAAAATCTAACGCGAAAAAATAAACGACAACAAAATAAAAATATGCCCATCAGTTCAGGATTTATCCCGTAAAATCCAAAAGGAAATAGAAATCATAAAATAAAACGAATACCAAAATAAAAATAACATTGGAATGCTAACACCGCCTTTCTTGTTTTTTATTGCGCAATTTTTTTTTTAATTTACATCACAGAGATCTAGATCTAGTAAAAATCAAGACTATTCAAATCGACAGGAAATGCTTTTACGATTTAAAAAAACGCACTTGTGGGTTTTTTTTAGATAACATAAGTTTGAAGTGCTTTAAGCCCTAGAATAGAAAGTAAATGTCAAAACGTACATAACTCTACCTAGATAGAATAAATAAATAAGTAAATCAATGCTATATGTGACATTTTGCATAAACAGTTGTTTGGACTTATCTTAATTAAAAATAGTAATGCCTATTTTTAATTTCTATTCTATACATACATACCTGTAAGGTACAAGGTACAGCCTGTACCTTTTCTTATTTTAAGTATGTGTCTATCTACTACTTGTTAAATCGTTATATGTTTTTTTTATTTACTACTGAAGTAGGTTTTTGCATAAGTTATCAAACTTTTTTTTTTATAGTAATTTATGCAACAATGATAGATATAAAAGGGTTTTTTAATAAATTTTGTAATAAACCCGAGACTTTAAAGAACCAATTATACACTACATACACTGCATTTTATACGACAGCAAAAACAGGGAAAAACGCGAAGTTTTGAATGATGGCAGAATATAGAAGATGTCGTATACCACTTTAGAAAAAAAAAACAAGAGTGTACCTAATATATGGTATTAAAATCCATAGGAGCATCGTTCAGCCATGTTCTTATGGAGTACCATAGACAAGGTTATAATGTATACTTTTTAATATCGCTGGCAGTCATCTAATCGACAGATAAAAGTGCTGGAGTACAAAAAGGTTTGCTTTGTACAACTAATATGTTAGACTTAAAAAAAATTACAACATTATTTTATTACATTTTTTAAATTATTATGAAGACTCAGGGTAGGTACTTGTGACTAAATTAAATTACTTCACCTTTTACGAGTATAAATATAGGTAATTTTTTTTTGTCACGTAGACCTAATACAGGGTGCTTAAAGTGACGCAATTAAAATGGTTAAAGCATATTCAGTAATTGTTGGAAATATAACGTAAATACCTTATTATTGCGTAGGTATGTGCTGTCATTCATTCTTTTGTCAGTTAAGTTCAGTAGAATACCGGGAAAAATATGTAAGTTTCTTAAGACATTTGAGCTATTTTTTTCAAAGTTGTCCCTGTGCTTTTTTATTTGGAATTTTTTATGTGATTTATCTTAATAGCAGAAAAAAGGGTCCTAAGATTTTATTCCCATTTACGCGGCGGTAACACGGTAAAATGGAAAGTTTGGAAAATGTATGGAAATTGTGGGATAATTTTCAGTCCCCTATTAGGATCGAAAGAAAACACATAAGAATATCATATTAAAAAGTGGGGAGGACAACTTTGAAAAAAAATGCCCATTTAAAATGTCTGCTTACGTGTATCGGTTTTCACTATACTGCATACATACTAAATTTAAACACAGTAATTATTTCCTCATTAACACTCCCTTTTCACGCCAACCTTTAAAAATTACCAAAAAAAAATCAAAAATGGCATCTCGTATCTTTCTCCCTAAAAGTCAAGTATCGATAAATTAAAAAAACTTACCTAATTGTCGTTTAACCGGTTTGCTGACAAGTAAATCTCTGTGCGGACTGCGAGCGGAAAGCCCGCGTTTCGCTTTTATAGTACCGCGTAACAGGTGGGCGGAGTTCACAGAGAAATACATGGAGTCGCCAACATTTTGAAACTTCGTTTAAAAACTTGACTACTGTCGTGTACCGGTTTGTGGGCATTTTCAGAAAAAAGTGCACCATTTTAGTGAAAGCGGGTCCTCAATTTTCCATACAAAAAAAATTGGCAGTTTTGTAACGGCCCATACCAAATGAATGAAAAAATGCGTTACAAAGCTGACCAAAAAAAACGGGACACTCTTTTTCTTTTTATAAATCAATAGTACTCGTGATTCTGGTTATAAAAAACCCAAAACTTCCTATATAAAAAAAAGGAAATGGTACCCTATTTTTGAAAATGCCCTTGTACAAGTAAAGCTCTGTCAGCTCTGTGCAGCCTGTTTCGCTTTTATAGCTCAGCGTAACAGTTGGGCGGAGTAACGGGAAATAAGTGGAGTCGCTTGTGTTTAATACACTATTGCAACTTTCAAAAACACTCTAAAATTTCATCGCTTATAATAATTGTGGGATTAGGGGGATAATATTAATAGGGATAAGTTTGCTTTGTGTACAATTGTTAAGCATGAATTAAATCATTTATTAAATATAATAAATAATTTGATTCATGTTTTTTTAAGTAGTCACACTACTATATATAAATTATAAATTGAATGAGATGTCATATATCACAGTAAAAGTGAACATGGGCCTCAGTTGCTTTTTGTAGTTTGTTACAAATTACAAAAAAAAAACAAGTTAATTCTACAAATTTTGCAATGTAACAATAGTTATGTTTTGTTACCGACATGAAGGACACTCGCTCTGAAGGCGAAATGTCGAAATTAGGAAAATCTCTAACAACGACTCCATTCATCTTATTTATCCGCGATTACCCTTATCGCAGTGCCTTGCGCGCCACTACTGGTCTAAGAGCTAGCCACGAAAATAGGTGTACAATTTAAATAGCCACGAAACCCCTCTGGTTCGTGTTCCATACTATCATTATTAATTAACGCGGGCGATCGCAGCTGTTCAACGGTGGATGTTCCAGTGGTTAGTCAACAAAGAGGTTTTATAATCATTTGAAGGTGTGAAATTTATAGAGCTCTGTTTGGTGTGATATAATAGCTAATTATGTACCTATTTTATTCGAATATAACATTGCCAGGCGTTTTAATTGGGGGAAAAGTAGTGTCAGGTGAAGTATAAGGTGCGGTAAAGAGTGGCAAAGTCGTCTTGTTTATAGAGGTCTGGGGCCTGATACCTTTTTTATTACAGTCGACGAATGTAGTCTGTCGAGAATACAGGCACAAATATTCAGACGGTTAATCCCCCCCCCCCCCGTGACAACAAAGAGTAACTATCAGACCCACCGCTGAACAGCTCTTCCTACCGTTGCCACGGCTCAGAGAGACTAGGGTCCGTTTTTTTAACTAATTCCAAGCTTTAGCGTGGATGCTAATTTTACGAAAGTGACTATTATCTGACCTTCCAACCCAGAGAGTAAACTAGACCTTATTAGGATTAGTCTGGTTACCTCACGACGTTTCCTTCACCGAAAAATATCAAATGAGGTACGTACATAAATTCCGAAAAACTCATTGGTACGAGCCGGCAGGATTTGAATCCACGACCTTCGGATTGAAAGTCGCACGCCTTACCGCTGGGCCACCAACGCTAATTAATAATGATAGTATGGCATACTAACTAGAGGGGTTTCGTGGCTCTACCTCTAGGACTCTGTCTTCTCTTTCTATCCGGTGCGACTAATGTTAGTCGCCAGCTTATTCTTAATTAGTTTATATTGAATCTTATTGTCATAGCCATAGAGTCGTAATTCAAGAAACGCTTAACGTGGCCGAATCTTTTTTTATTCAGGCAGTAGCACTTGCGGTATAAATTGTAAATCTGTTTCCGTAACTAGCTCTCCGCCTATACCTATATTACCAGGCCGGCATGAGTCCCATCGCATATGCTAAGATATTTTACAGGCCCTATAAGTAAGAGCAATTATAATAAAGCCCAAGGGTAGCCCAGTGGTTAGGGCGTCTGCCGCGAAAGCAGGAGGTTGCTGGTTCGATCCCACCGGGGACCTTGGTCACTTTTTCTGTAGTATATGACATCTCTTTCAATTTATAATTTATATATAGTAGTGTGCCTACTTAAACACAAATCAAAACATTTAATTCATGCTTAACAATTGTAAAATATTAAAATCAAACGAAGAGATTATTCCTACGTTGAAGGGTCTGCTCGGAAGCCTGGGACGGCAGCGGACCAGGCTCAGACACTCAAGCGTCGTAAGTATGCGTTTTTAACAAGCGAATACGAGTTTGCGGCGCTTGCTATGGAGACTCTGGGTCCTTGGTCGGCCGACACTAAGAAGTTTGAGGAGGTGTCGGCGCGTCTGGTAGGGGTTTCGGGCGACCCTCGGGCGGGGTCGTTTTTTTCCCAGAGGCTGGGTTTAGCGTTGCAGAGGGGGAACGTCGCTAGCATTTTGGGGAGCTTCCCGGAGGCCGGAGGGGGGGATTTTGGGGAGGTTTTTTATATTTAAGTTTAGTGTTAGGGTTAGCTTTAGTCTTTAGTTTTAGGGTTAAATTTGTCTAAAATAGTGTTAAGTGTTTTTTATAAGTTTTCGTGAGTTATACAATACAATACAAATACTCTTTATTGTTCACCAACAAGGAAATAAAAACAATATACATTAAACACTAAAAAATAAACACTGGTAGACAACAGGCGGCCTTATCGCTAAGAAGCGATCTCTTCCAGACAACCTTTGGGTAGAGGAGTCAATACACATGGAAATCCAAACAATGTATAGGTACTTATTTAAACTTTCACGATTTTCACACATTATAAATTTACTAAAACGGGGCTTAATCGTGTATAAACTACCACGGTGTATAAACTCCGGGACCACGGGGGCAATGTCGCCCTTGAAACGTCGGAGGTTTGTTTTCAAAGTTTATACACGATTAAGCCCCGTTTTAGTAAATTTATAATGTATAGGTAAACCAAAACTGAGTACATAATTAATTTAATTAATTAATATAACAAAAAATTTAACATAAAAGGGAAGTCATACACATACTTATATACAAAAAAAATATATAAACATACATACACATAAATATTACAAAAGCACAGCATAACAGTAGAAGAGACAGTAGAGGAGGAGAGTTATCATGTGTTGAATTGAAAATATTTTTCATTTTATAATAAGAGATTATATATTATTGTACTACTATTTAAGAATGACTTACACTAGAACGGGACGGGACGATCTGTCTGTTTCTATAGAAAACGTCACGTGACCTCCGAGGGCTCCGAGCTATCACGTCATTCTTTCCATAGAAATTGACAGATCGTCGAATGACTCACACTAGAACGGGAGTTCTAGTGTGAGTCATCCTTTAATAGAAACTTCGAGCAACACAGGCTTCCAAGGGAAGAGAGACGGCAAAGCGACATCTTACCTAGGGTGTGCAAACCGGTTTTGTTTGTATGAAACTTCGGTTAATAACCGGTTATTAACCGGTTTTTCCATACAATTGAAAACCGGTTTGCACACCTTAAATCTTACCGTACAAATTATTCTGTCAGCTTTTGCGGGGAAAATGTGCACACAGACGCACTTATCACACACTTCATACAAAACACAATCTGTAATGATGACACAAAAAAATGATACAACTACACTAAGAAATCTTGCACACTTCGATATATTTTAGTGTACGGACTAGTGACAACACAGAGCCGCGTATGCCCATTTGGGCTTGAACTATGGCAGAGGGGAAACGGTACCCCCCTCTCTGCGTTGCTTGATGATTATAAAATAAAACTAGTTTGGTATGACACATGAGTACGGTCAAGTGTAAAAATCAATTTAATAAATTTATTTAATATATAGTGGGGAGACGCCTGAGGGAGAGGGGTCACGATCCTCGCTCCGGGTCTTTCCTGCTGCAGAGGTTGTCCATTGCGGTTCAACGTGGCAACGCGGCGAGCGTGATGGGCACCTTTGCGTCTGGTGGGGCGCGGAGCGGGTGTGGTGACAGTAATAGTTAGTAGGATAGTTAGGCTAAGTTTTTTTTTTTAAGTTCTTTTGTTAAGTTAAGGTAGAAATTAAGAATGTGTTTTGTAAAACTATTTTTCATTGTGTGTAAAATAAATTATTTAAGTTTTAATATATTATTAGAAAAAAACACAGAAATATATGAAATAAGTAAAAACCTAACTACTTAATTGAGGTCACCGAGATCCGAGCCTTGCGGAAGGGTTCCCATGATGCTGGCTGCGTTCCCTCTTTGAATGGTAACCTATCCGTTGTGCGAGGAACGAGCCAGCGTTACGGTCCCCGGTGAACTCAAACAATTTTTTTGACAAAACACCCACCAATTTACGGGCGCCTGAGCACCATGGTCCCAGGGTCTCGACAGCGAAAGCCACAAATATGTCCCATAATAATATGTCCCATAGCATCTCATTCCAATAGGAGCGTTGCACCATATTTATGAGACGATTGTGTCGATACGTATTTTTACAGCTGACCGTTCAAATCACAAGTGATTACTTATATCGGGTTACTCACGTCTATAAAGTCGAAAATAGCTCGACATGTTTCGGAACGGTCCGCGTCCCATAATCATGAGTGAGAAGCGCTTGCGGCGATTGATCTGCGCACACTCAACCCGATATAAGTGTATATTAATATCTCTAATTCTCACGGGAGTTTTCTATTTAAAATCTCGGGTGGGACTCGAACCTCAGTCTCGGTAGCTCAGTTGGAAGAGCAATGAGCTGGTATCTCAGCGTGCGTACCCAAGATGCCAATCGCTCACGCTTAGTAACGTATCGTAGCTACCTCTCTCTATCACTCTTTCTTATTAGAGTGACAATGACAGTTGCGTTTCGTTAGCGACTGAGCGTGAGCGATTGGCATCTTGGCTATGCACCCAGAGTCGTGGGTTCAATACCGGTCATGAATTTCTCCACTGTTCCTCCCTTTCTGAGAAATTTGGTATCGCTTGCAGACGTTACTGCCTAAAAATAATAGTTAATGATAAATCAACTTTACTTTTGTCTCATCTAGCATTTTTAAAATGATCATCTAAGATACGATATTCCATCCTATAGCCCTTTCACAGTAATTTATACAAAAACCTAATTTGGAAAAAAACTAATACAACATTGACTCCACGCATCCCTTAGCCTCAATTTCCCGTTTCGCGGCGCATCGCACGTACCACTTGATTACCTGCCGGGTTTGAGAACCACTGTACCCCTTTATGAAAGCGTACAGTCAAAAATCTTGAACATACCGTTTAACGATAGGTTATAATTATAAGCAGACATAGAAGTTTTGTTGTAAACTAGAGACTTTAATTTTATTTACTCAGGATTACCTACCAACAGATCACAGAGACATCTTGTACGCTCTTAATTATATCTATTTTACAATCATGGTTGATGTTTATCTAATTATAGATAACCACAGCTAAGTGGTTATTTCTTTCGATATAAAATTTACTGAATACTTATTTCGAAATAACATTTCTTATTATTATACTTAGTTGTTTTTTCCTTTCCTCGCATTCGAAATGAAAAGTAGAGTGTTTAACTCAGGTAAAAGGCACCCATTTCCGAGTCGCACTATTGGCGCTCTCACTTCTTTCGTACGCCAAACTACCTCGTCGGAAATGCGTGCCTTTCAGCCCTTGGTTAACAATCTACTATTTACATTTTCTCTTTTGCCGTTGGCACTGTAACAATTTAGTGATCAACATGAATGTAGTTATATTTTTTTCGTACGAAATATACCTCTGAAGTGTTGTATATAGTAGATTACATACCAAGGCGGTTTAAGTGGGAAATGTCTCGGATACCATGTAATTGTCGGCCGAGGCGAAGCCGAGGTCGACTAACATGTGATCCGAGTCTTTCCCATTTACCGGCCGAAGTTTGTATACTATTTTTCTGTCCGACGGAGCCGGCAGGCGGCAATTTAGTTTTGTTTGCGTAAAGTGGCGCTTACCGGCCGGAGGACTGAAAATTATATTTCCTTGACATGTACCTTTTTATGGTACCAATAAATTTTATTTTATCTTATCTCGCGGAGTTTCAAAGATGTGTGTGAAGTCTCCTACCCGCTGTGGGCTAGCCTGGGGGGGACTATAATAATATCCAAAACTTTGTTGCGCTTGAAAGTAGACCTATGCCCAGCAGTGGGATGTATACAGGCTGAGTTTTTTTAAATCTTCGTATAATAAAATGGCTCGTCCATTGCGTTACCAGCTTTTTATGGTAATAAATATTTATATCCATATTTGTTTGATAAATTAATACCTTTTAAGCCATTTTGAAACAAATGGCATTCATTTTCTGACATTAAAAGTAATTGACTTTATACATTGAAGGTGCTATAACCATAATTTTGACATATAATAAAATTGATTAAGTTTTAAATCAGGCTCTTTTACATAATTGGGTATTTTTCTATATAGATTGAGCCTATTGCCATCAAGGGTCATCAAGGGATTGGTCATCAAAACCAGTCAAATTCAGGACATAAAATTTAAAAAAATCACCTAGATGGTCTGAAATTATTGTCGATCCTTCAACATTTTATAGGACCACCAATAAAACAAAATAAAGATAAGCTTTGCTTTTCCCTGTAGATTTCAAATATAAACCTCGTTTTACTGATTTATTATGTAATTTTACTTTACATAGGTACAACAAAACTCATTTATAGCGGCAATATTAATACATAATCTGTGAAAATTTCAACTGTCTAACTATCACGGTTCTTGAGATACAGCCTGGTGACAGACGGACGGACGGATAGACGGACGGACGGACAGACGGACGGACGGATAGACGGACCGACGGACAGACGGACGGCGGAGACTTAGTAATATATAGGGTCCTTTTACCCTCTGAGTACGGAACCCTGAAAATACTATACCGCCACATCAGTCAATTATACGATACGAGTAATTTAGTTTATATCAATTTCCGAAAAGTTAAAGTGAAATAAAGTTATTGTTTTGCAATCATCCCTCGTGTGTGCTACACTACCCGACCGACAAAAAGTTTTGACCTCGTAAACCTCACAGTTGAGTCTCAGAAGGCCCGAAATGACTAAAATAGTAGTTTATGCAACAGTGATATAATAAGGGTTCTTAAAACTTGAGGGTCGCCGTTTGTAATAATAGCCCGAGAGTTTTAAGAACCAATTATGAGCTGTTGCATACGCTAGTTTTTCTACGACAGCTAAAATAGCGGAAAAAGCAAAATATAGAAACGTGGCAGAATAGGGAAGAGGTTGTGCCCACTATAGAAATTAAAAAAAAACAACAACAGTTCTCATATATTGTATGAAAATCCATAGGAGCAGTGTTCTTGTGGAATACCATAGACAACGTTATAATGTATACTTTTTTAATATCGCTGTCAGTCATCTAATTCACAGATAAAAGTGCTGGAGTAGAAAATAGTAGTTTATGCAACTGCGGATGGATGTATGTAGACTACAGAAAAAAAACAGTGTTAACACTTTGTGCGCAGAGCAATCGCCGCAAGCGCTTCTCACTCATGATTATGAGACGCGGATCGTTCCGGAACATGTCGAGCCATTTTCAACTTTATAGACGTGAGTAACCCGATAAAAGTATATTAATAAGTATTAATGTTGTTTTGTTTGGTATGATATATTGTATGAAAATCCATACGAGCATCGTTTAGCGATGTCTTTATGGAATACCATAAACGTTACAATGTTAACTTTTTAAATATCGCTGTCTGTCATCTAATTGACAGATATAAGTGCTGGAGTAGAAGTTCAAAATATTTAATGTCATCGAACACATGTCAAAAATTAATTACAAAAACTTACACTAATTATACCGGATGTTGCCCGTAACAGGAGCAATACATTTTATCGTAGGAGTCCTCGCCAAACCGAACAACTTTTGTTCAGCGACTTTCAAAAATAACGTGTTTTAATTTTTACAATATTAAGTTGCAAACGTGGAAACAATATATGAGTGTTAACTAATATACTCAAATCTTATAAAATTGTAATCTACTACTGTGCCTTATTAAGTAAATTTAGAAAAATAAAAATTGCGTGTCGCACCTATAATCGGTGTTTTTTAATCCCTCTTTTGCCGGACATACATATACGTACGGGCAATCCGTTGGATCCCCATAGTTGGTATGCCCGCCGGACATCCGGGCCGGGTATTGGCGTATCCGGCGGATATGTGGCGGATATATGGCCAGCATTTACCTCTAGGGTGTATATACCTACTCGATACTCGATGGTATCGGACGACCTTGACGGCCGTGTGTCTCACACATTCTGACAGCTTCTCAAATTAAATAAACTATTTAACCCGTGAGACGTCGGCCGCAGGAAGGGCACCTCTCACATTACATGGGTAAATAGTAAAATTACTTTGTTTGAATTTTTCGAGTTTATGAAACGAAAGTGATTCAGTTTCTCTTTAGGAAGTTTTACTTTTAGCGAATAAAAGTAAAGAATGACTCACACTAGGACGGGTTGGGCAGGACGGGAAGAATCACGTGATAGCTCGGAGCCCTCGGATGTCACGGGACGTTTTCTTTATAAACTGAGAGATCGTCTCGTCCCGCCTTGTCCCTTCCCGTTCTAGTATGAGTCATCCTTACATATTTTAGACTCTAGCTCAGATTCAGCACCTCTTTCCGGAGAAAAAAGTGTCCAAAAATGTCCATACATGTTTGTAACTTTCCTTGTTTGTTACCCCAAAATGGTAACACAATCGGGAAAAAACTTAGGGACACATTTTTCCCATATAAGGATGGAAAGAGCTCGTGGTTCTGAAGAGATATAGATATAGACACAGAGAATGTCACAATTTCCAATAAAAAATGGACAAAAAAAGTAACGATTGAACGTCTTCTGAAGGCCTAGTATAAAAATTGTACGACATTAACTCCTCGACCGCGTTAGCGTATCGAGAGTTCAAATTATGTTTGCCGTTTATTTAAATCATCCGGCAACTTTCATATTTTGAACCCTCGATACGCTAACGCGGTCGAGGAGTTAATGTCGTACAACTTTTATACTAGGCCTTCTGCACTGCGTGTTAGTAGGACCTTAGGACGTGAGAAGATAGTAAGGTGTAGGTATTCGGGTAATGCCGAATGCCGGAAAATGTCGGGTAATTCCGAAAATGAACTCTAATACGATGGAAATATTAGTCAGAATTATCCGACATTCGGAATTATCCAACATTCGGAATTATCCGAATACACCTTACATAGTAGACATGTTTAAGTTTTGATTTTACGTGACTAGTTATCTAACGAAAATGTTAACGAGGTAGATGTTCCGAACTTACAACAACGGCCTAAGATAATTGGTATCGTCTTGTTTCGTATACATTCAAATTGGTTAGTTCTTGTAAATTAACGTAGGAATATTACACACTAGAACGGGACGGGACGGGACGGGACAGGGCGGGACGGGAAAATCTGTCAATTTCTATAGAAAGCTTCACGTGACATCCGAGGGTTCTTATATTAATTACGTTTTAAAATTATGGCGCTTTCAGCCGCTCCACACCCGCTTTTACATTAGTTCGTTAGAGGTGGGACGGTGCCAGCGTATATATACGCAGGTAGCATCCCACACTAGCATCCGACCCAAACTCTAACGAACCAAGGACACCCCGTCGGGTCTCTTGCCATCATCCCTGAAAATGCCAGTCGGCTGAAGGAGAGCAGGTACGTTGATGGTGGCAAGAGACCGACGGATTATATAATTAAGCGATGCTTGTCTCGAAAAACGGCCAAAACTTTTTTTACCACACAATCCATGGTGTCTAAGTCGGACCACATCTGTGCCACAAGGACATACCAGTCGCAAACCAGTCGCCAGTCTAAGGGAGGCTGGATTCAAGAAAGTACCAGTATTAGGCGAAGGATAGGCATGAAACCAGTAACCAGCTTCCCGGGTTCGGACCGCCAAAAGCCTCGCGTGATCTGGGCCTGTAGAGTTTTTTAGAAAAGTACCTATAGTAAGTTAAATCGCAGTAAACATTATCCCAACCCAACTGCTTTGTAATTTTGGGTTGTCTGGAAAGTCATTACCCTGGCAGGCAATTTTAAAAGCATTTTTAGCAGCCTCAAAGCTTGCGTTTTCAAAGTTTGTGGGCAAACCCCTTAAAATATTTCCTAATAATTAAGTAATTCTAAACGTTTAATACACGAATTCGCGTAGTAGCGTAAAAATATCAGCCAAGTTTTCATCACCTTCGGGGTTTAGTTGTCAAATATTATTTCTTAATCAAGCCTCCTCACAGTTGTAGGATATGATAATTTTTTAGGGTTTTAACCTTTAATGGTTTAGGTTGTTTATTGTCTTGTCGCCTCTTAAGTTAAAAGCCCACCAAAATGAGTTTTTTTCCGTTGAAACATACGACTCAAACCTACTCGTACTTACCTACACTCGTCACTTAACATAGTATAAAACAAAGTCGCTTCGCGCTGTCTGTATGTATGTCTGCTTAAAACAGCGCAACGGATTTTGATGTGGTTTTTTTTTATAGATGGAGTGATTCAGGAAGGTTATATGTGTACATTGTACCCGTGTGAAGCCGCGGCGGGTCGGTCACTAAACTATAATAATTTTTAAGAAAAAAAAACCGACTTCATTTGGTTCCCGGTAAAAGTGAAATTTTGAATTTGTTTGAATTAGCCAGTTTACTTCACAAATATCCAATACACCGCACGTGTACGATTGAAAATTGAGGAACTTTCTTAATGTCCCAGAGCTTCCATCATTACATGTGAAGTATAATCAAACGGAACTCCCTTGTATAATAAAACAAACAAAATAACAATGTGTTAAATTGGATGACAGACTGTAAATTATCGAGCAGTTTCAATATGCCATCCCTGATTATCAACATCATGTCCACTCCAGCAAAATGATGGCCACAGTAAGAAAATGCCTTAGCTAATTATGAACACCCTCTAATCACAATCAACGTGCCGTTCAAATTTGAGGAGTTCTCTGAATTCTTCAAGAACTCCATCATCAGAATAGAAATCAAATCAAAAAGATGAATGACACAACTAGGATAATAAGTAGAGCTAGGTTTATCGACCAGTTCCACTTTGCCATCCCTGGTCTTCATCATCAGGTCCACTTCATCAAAATGTTGGCTCCCCCAAAACAATGTTTTAGTTACTTAAGGAAACCCTTAAATCAGAATGCATGTGCCGTTAAAATTTGAGGAGTTCTCTCAATCCCTCATGAATTCCATCATCAAAATAGAACTATAATCAAATAGGACTATCTTGAAGGTATTTCTTTACAAAGAAAAGATGAATGTCTCAAATCGGATGATAGAGCTGGAAATTACCAAGCAGTTCCACTTTGTCAGCCCTGGTCTTCATCATCAGGTCCACTCCACCAAATTGATGATGTTCGTAAAGAAATGCTCGAGTGTCTTAAGAAACTACCCAAATCATCATGCATGTGCCTTTCAAATTTGAGGAGTTCCCTCAGTTCCTCATGGATCCCATCATCAGAAATTGATTTTGAAAAAAACGGGACAAACCTGGAACCATCTATTTTCAGCCAAAACAATTTTTTTTTAATCGGATGATAGTCCTGGGAATTACCAAGCAGTTCCACTTTGCCATCCCTGGTCTCCATTATCAGATCCACTCCACCAAATTAATTATTTTCGTAAAGAAATGATCGAGTTTCTTAAGAAATCACCCAAATCAGCATGCATGTGCCTTTCAAATTTGAGGAGTTCCCTCAGTTCCTCATGGATCCCATCATCAGAAATCGATTTTGAAAAAAATGGGACCAATCTGGAACCATCTACTTTCAGAAAACAAAAAAATTTTTTCAATCGGTTCAGTAATGACGGAGTTCTGAGGTAACATACATTAAAAAAAAAAATAAAAAAAATTCAGACGAATTGAGAACCTCCTCCTTTAGAAATATTGAAGTCGGTTGAAAATCATGCATGTATCACCTGTGATATTACCTACTTACTGACTTGGCAAAAACAAGAAACGTAATATTTTTTCTCAGTTCATTTAAACCTAGTGACCGGATCTCAAAACATCTCGCTCGCGATTTCCTCCCCGTGTTGTGAAAATACGAGCCTTGTAGAATAACACGGGCTACTCACGCGCCTAGGTTAGGGGGTGGCCAGGAAGTAGCTGCTTTGTGGGATATGCGTGAAAAGTCCACTGGAAAATATGAAGGGACATAAAGAGGGAACATTTCTTCACCAACACTCCTAAAACGCCTCCTCGCTCCTTAAACTTTAAATGAAAATATAAATTTATAACTTTCCTTTTCCTTTGAAATACTTTTGAATGAAGTGTCCGTAAATCTTCGAATCGTATAAACAATGTGCATAACAGGCCAATCTCCTGTGATCCGGTGGAGGCTCATGCAAGGCCACTTTCATTGCACCCAGCGCCGTTCCACCGCCTATATGCACCTACCTCATACTTCTACACTACATGTTATTCCATCCTGGCGTCATAGTGCTTTTCCCGCCATCTCGACTGTCGTTCTCGGTGTCAGTTTTGCCTCACTACAGAACCTAGTGAATGAACACTTACCATAGTGCACGCTGGGCGCGACAACATTAACCTCGTCTTTAGAATATCCCATTCACGAGAGCATAATGGTCACCCTACAAAACATTCTTAAGAAACCTAAGCCACCATTTTGAAAATCACGTCAAATGGCCCATAACTCTTTCTCCATAGCTTGTAGAAACACGTAATATGTTATTGGTCTTACTTTTTTATACTATTGCGCTGTGTGCGGCCAGTTTCCATGAACAATACAGAGGTAAGTTTAAATATGGACATGTTTCGATAATAATTTATTTCTTTGCGATCTTAATAATTATTAGAAAGAAAGAAAACGTGAACTTAAAGAAAATATTTCGGGGTTTAAATCATTCACAAATATTTTTAAAACTTAACTCGTACTTTATTGTTCAAAAAAACCTTACAGGACTCCTAACTTGGCTCGGGAATTCCCATGTTATGTGTTCTCAAAATCACAAGTTTATTTAGTCCTTCTCGGAGAAAGAACAGATTTCAAGTTTTGTCCAATTTTTTGTCATTTTCAAGCCCTTTTATGTTTTCAAAACTTATTTTACTTGTTTTTATATGTTTTATTACACGATTATTCCGTTTATAATTACTTACTTATGACTCGATTCGGTCTTGTTAAGTTTGATTTAAGTCATAACATATTTTGAGCCCAATATTTTTATTTTCTTTTCGTTATTTTTGCCTCAGATTGGAATGAAATTTGGTGGGCAGGTAGAGTTCCTTATTCTACGCTAAATAGATATGAAATCCCAATGTGTGAAAAAAATATTGTACTCAATTAGAGAGTAAATAACTCGGTAGGCAAAATTGCCTACCTGGAAATTAAGTCTAACTTGAAGAGACTAAGGAACTCTTCCTAACCTACCAAATTTCATTCAAATCTGACGCCAAAAAAATCTACAACAAAATAAAAATCCGCCCAATGGATTTTTGGAGGAAAAAATTCGTAAATCCTTGAGTGAGTAAGGTAAAAATACTAGTTCTCGACGCTGCACTAGTATTCGACATGGGTAGGTACTTTATGTCAAAGTGACAAGGTTTAAATTCGATTATCGAAAAATCTTCATTGTTCAAATTTAACCTACACGACTTTGACATAAAGTGCCGATGTCGAATACTAGTACAGCGTCGAGCACTAGTACCTAACCTTAACATAAATCCAGATACTAAAAAGGAAGCAGTATCTACAGTTTTTCAAGGACGGTAGACTAACAACTGTATTTTATGGTAGCCATTATGTATTTTTCAGTTCCACAGACCTGCACCGACAAATGGGAGTCGTTCGTATACGAAGACAAGGAGTACGTCATACAGAACCTTCCGATAACCTGGGAGAATGCTAAGATCATGTGCCGGTAAGTAGTTGTAATTGGAAAAAATATACGGGGTGTTTCCTGTAATAGGAGCAATCAATTTTATCGAAGGTTTTTATTCCACTAGGATGGGACGGGATCTGGATCTGTCAGTTTCTATAGAAAACGTCATATGACGTCCGAGGGCTCTGAGCTATCACGTGATTCTTTCTATAGAAACTGACAGATCGTCCCGCATCGGATCGGATCGGTGTGAGTGAGTCATCCTTTAAAGTTTGAAGACGCAATGTACTGCGAATTTTGTAATTTTTTGGACTATGACATGAGACGTCTTAGAAAGAAAGGAAAAAAGGAAAAATGCATGACCTCGGGCGGGACTCGAACCCACACTCTCGTTTGCAGACGTTTCTCCTTGCAAATAATAGTATAACTTACCTAGCTACCTACCTCTACCTACCTTAAATCTTTCGTGCGACGTTGTATTTATTTTTAAGTTTTTGTCAGTTGTTTTTATTGAATAAAAAAAATTGACAAAATCTTGAGGCATTGTACATAGGATGCTGGCGGCATTTCCTCGTTGCATTGCATCGCAATGCTGATACATTGTGCGAGGAAGCTACCAGCTCTTCGGCCACCAGTAACATCAACCAGACATTTCGCGATTTCTACGAAAAACTTGCGTGCGAAAAAGATTGTACAAAATATCATTTGATGTACCAATCACTTTTCGACGAAGGAACACATCGTGAGGAAACCGGACTAATCCCAATAAAGGACAACTCACACTAGCACGGGACGGGACGGGGCGGGACGGGAAAATCTGTAAATCTCTATAGAAAGAAGCACGTGATAGCTCGAAGCCCTCGGATGGCACGTGACACTTTCTATGGAAATTGACAGATTTTCCCGTCCCGTCCCGTCCCGTCGTGTGAGTCATCCTTAAGGCCTAGTTATCCTCTGGGTTTGAAGCTCAGATAGCGGTGGCTTTCGTTAAACTCGACTGAGCCTCAGTGAAAATTTCATAAACTTTTAACATTATTTTTATTTTTTTATACTACGACGGTGACAAACAAGCATACGGCCTGCCTGATGGTAAGCAGTCACCGTAGCCTATGGGCGCATGCAACTCCAGGGGTGTTACATGCGCGTTGCCGACCCTTTAAAAAAAGGAGGATTCGCTGTGTTGACAGCTAAAAGGCCAAGCTTGACTCCGTGAGCCCCCAGCTGTCAACACAGTGAATCCTCTTGGAGCCCTGGCGACCTTACTCACCAACAGGAACACAACACTATGAGTAGGGTCTAGTGTTATTTAATTGCAGTCTTCTGTAAGGTGGAGGTACTTCCCCAGACGGGCTCTGCTGCAGATTTGAGCGAGATGACATTCGTTGTGCTATGCTATATGCTAGATGATAACCGAATAAGTTTCGTCTGGGTGGGTCACTATTGCCCACAGGGACTTTCAGTATTGGCAGTATTGTCCACGTAGACCTTTCCATCTATGAGTTCTATGATGATATCTGCAGATCACGTCGCCCTCAATGCCAAAACCCGTTGAGGATGATCCTGCACCGGTATCCCGGTATCTTTCGACTAAAAATTTCGCTATGACTTTGACTTGATAATAAAATTACGTGAAAAAAAATCGATTTACCATCGAATCTAAATCGATTTTTTTTATATAATTTAAACTTTCGTGAGTCGTACTGATATTAAATTGCGGTTAACACTCACGTATTTTTATCACAATACGCGTGCATCACTCACCCCGACCCCGATGATGCCCGAGCCGCGAAGGTAACAACACCACTCTGTCTGTCCGACGATGATTACCCGATGCAGTCGAAACATGACACGCCTATTGTGATAAAAATACTTGAGTGTTAACCGTCAAAAAATTTAAATTCTAGGTATCCTATGTCATTACTGTTAAGTACGAACATTGTATCCATAGATTTTCCGCAGCATAGAATTAATTCAATATTAAATGATTAATTATTAACTTATTTCAGTGGTCACCATAATGGAACATTAGCTATTTTGGACACGAAAGAAAAAGCGGAATTTCTTGCAGAGGCATTAGCTGAATCTCAGTTTGGTAAGTTAAATGGGTCAAAAACTTCTCGATGTTCAATTCTTTCCTGTGAACTACCAAAAAATTAAGGGCTATAAAAGGTTAATTTTCTTGTTCAACCCTTACGCACATGAATTTACAGTACCTACTCCTTTTCTATTGACCTAGGGTTGCCATCTCATACATTGCCGAAACCGGGCAAAAAAGGTAAAAAACCCGGACGTTTCATTGAAATCGCGGTCTCTCCCGGACACTAAAGAAATTAATTTTTCATTTAAAAACTTAGCTTTTGCTAGGGATTGACCTGTATCCAAAAATGTCCGGGTTTTCCCCGGACGGGATCCAACTCCAAACTAGGATAAATCCGGGGAAACCCGGACGGATGGCAGCCCTGTATTGACGTGAATGATAAAATTCATTACTACATGAGCTTGTCGGCACAAGCTGTTAATTTATTAGAGTTGTATAATGTAAAGACGCCTTAACGGACTTGTGTAATGCCGCCTTAATAACAAAGGTCAAAGATTTGACATCTTGCCCCACTCTTTGGTTACTGGGCCTACCTACCATGAAAATCGAACGATTGCGGATTTGTTTATCCATCTCTGTCACACTTGCATCTGTAGCCTGTTGTGTAAATTAACAATATTATCTACATGAATTAAACACTTTCATCTCCCTGTGACAACGAGTGCTGTAAAGGGCTCGAAACGTAAGGGTCATGATGTTAATAAATGCGATTAATCCGTTCTAAAGTGTTTAATTTCAATGAATATCAATCACGATAACAGAAGACAATAATATTATAGACTTATATTAGGTACACCATACAATTACACATTGCACTAGGCAAGTAACTTTTCAAAGCCATTTTGACCACTATATTCTGGTAAAGCGCACTTATTCGAGCTGAATTGAAAAGTTAAATTAAATGTCCGTCGGTTACCTCCGGCCCACGGTGTATACCTGCTATGAAATGTTGATAGAATCAGACATGCTTCTGCATAAAATTGTTAAACGACGGAGCTAACCCAATTTATCAATAGTGGTACCAAAAATAAAATACTCGGAGATTGCCGAGAGGATAGTTGCTATACCAACTGAGCTATCGAGTCTCATCCGTTTGTTACGATCTTCCACTAGATTTATCTTTCGTTTTGCAATGGGTCGATCTCATGTAGCTCAGTTAGTAGAACGATAAGTTTGTGTATCCAAGGGATCTATATCGGAACCCCTAAAGTGTTTTATCCTATTTTTTCTTTCCCTAGTACTGTTTGTCATAATGATCATTTGTCCTAAACTCAAATGTCCTAATATTATCTTCTCTAACTTCTTTTCTAGCAGCGATTCGACTCTGTGTGAGGTCGCGGTTCTAACCTAACTTTTCCGACTTTTCTAACAGCGATTCGGTTCTGTGTGAAGTCGTTTTTCGGCAATAATTCTATGGCAAATAATCGTTTGGGCAATCGATAATTAGGGATTATGATCATTAGGACAAAACAGTTAGGGCAAGTGATTTTAGGACAAACGATATTAGAGATGCTGAGACCCGTAGGTATCCAAGTGTTTCGTTTTTTGTACTTTTTTTATTGGGTTATTTTCTGTTAAATTTATATTAATTTTACTCAGAGTCACGAGTTCTTTCCATCACAATATGAGAAAAAATGTGTCCCAATTTTTTTTCTTATTGTGTTATCACTTTGTATTTTCCGACTTTTCCTTCATATTATAACTAAGCATTGCACTAAATATCGTTAGCAGAGTCTAGTCTAGTTTACTACATTTTTTTTCTCATTGTTTAAGTTTATTACAGTGCTTGATTCCGTATGGGTTGGCGCTAGACGACACGGTGGCGATGACCCCGACGGCTACAGATGGGGCAACCTGCTGGAACTGCGACGCACTGCTGATGATATACGTAGAAGCAGCCCTGAAGACCTGGACCAATATCCAGCGGTAAGACATCTATTTCTTCGACCACTATATAACTATGGGTAAACCTAGCTTGAAGACATGGTGGCGATGATCCAGGTGGCTACTGCTGGGGCAACCTGCTGGAACTGCGTCGGATGATGATATCGGGAGGGTCAGCCCTGTAGACTTGGAGCAGTATCCAGCGGTAAGACACATCCATTTCCCTCTTGCTACATTTCTTCTAGGACTTAACCACGAGGACTGTGGACATTTGCAGCTGACTCTCACTGTCTAGGATATTCTCAACTATGTGAGGCAGTTGACCTGCTACCAGAGGGAAACCTACTGCGTTGGACTGCTAACGATATCAGGAGGAGTAGCCATAAAGACCTGGAGCAGTATCCAGCTGTGAACTACATTTATTTCCCTTTTGCTACCACTAGAGCTATGGGCATTTGGACATTTTGCAGCTACCTCCCACTGTCTTTTATATTCTCAACTGTGTGAGACTATAACTTGTTGCAAGAGCGTAACTTCTACCGATACGTCCGATACGACCTTCAAGAAAAGAGCGTTCTCCCACCTTAAAGGTCGGCAACGCACTAACAATACCACAGGGGCCTTACCATGACGTCTTAACGCGGTTCAGATTAGGTTCAGTTTAGGATCAGTTGTATGGAAGCGACTCAGTTTAGGTCGTCAACTGAATCGCGTTACGACGTCATGGTAAGGCCCCTGGTGTTGCGAGTGTCCACGGACGACGATAATCGCTTACCATCCGGCGTTGCATCTGCTCGTTTGCCACTGGTTTCATAAAAAACCATGTAGGAAGTGCGGCGTACAGGTGATGACATAAGGAGGAGCAATTCTGAAGGCTTGGAGCAACATATTTTAGTTATAACTATGATCTAACGTGTGTAAACCAATTCTCAGCCAACTGGGTCAAACCCAAAACGATGTTCGGATGTTTCGGTGGACTATTCAAAAGCTCAGGACTATAAAGCTTATTTAAGCCTTACCCACATGAAGGGGTACTCCCTTTCTATTGCATTGTATGATAAAAATCATTAATACATGTCCACAAGCTGTTAACTATTAACCACAGGAAAGAAAAAGTGCGTGTTCAGCTGAACTGTAGAGCCAATAGTTCCTGTGGCCAATAGTTAACAGCTTGTGTACATGTTCATGACTTTTACTATACAATTCAATAGAAAAGGAGGATTTTTATGTGGTTGTGGGTTCAATAAGAAAATCAACCTTCATAGCCTTTAGCTCTTGTAAATTCCACCGGAAAGATTCCAATCATCGTTTTGTGTTGACCCATCTTTTTTTTTTTACTACCATCTACTTAAGATTGTTCTATCATAACTTACTACTTACTATTGTGGCACAGCGATCCGAAACGAGTTTTGGCCTCCGAAACGAGAGCACTCCAGCCATCTCAATCCTGCACAACCTCTTGCCAGCTCTCCGCTTGAAGTTGATACAAGTCCACCTCCGCACTATCTTTCCCGTGGTACCTAGGCCGTCCCACGTCGCCCACTGGACGACGGCCCGTTGGTTGTCCCAAGTACGCTTTTCTCGACCATTCTTCTCACTCATTCTCTGAAGGTGACCAAACCATATTGGTCTTAATAGGTCCCAGGATTATACATTGAAAGAGATGTCATATACTACAGATTAAGTGGCCAAGGCTGAGCAGGGCTGGAATCGATCAAGCGACCTCCTGCTTTCGCGGCAGACGCCCTCTGCCCTCAAGCAGGCGTCTGCCGCAAAAGTAGGAGGTTGCTGGTTCGATTCCAGCGCTGCTCACCGGGAGCCTTGGTCTCTTTTTCTGTAGTATATGACATCTCTTTCAATGTATAATTTATAAACAGTAGTGTGACTCCACAAAAAATCAAAAAAACATAAATCAAAACATTTATTACAGATAATAAATGATTTGATTCGTGCTTTACAATTGTAAGGTCCCAGAATCGTACGCAAAGTCTTCTTCATAACGTAATTCTTTCATCTCCAGTGGCAAAACAGGACCCACGTGCCCGTCCCAGATTCTGGTGCAGACTGCGTGGCCGTCCAGAGAGTGTCTCACGACCGCGGAGTCTTCCTGGATCTCCCGTGCGAGCTGGAACGCCCTTTTGTCTGTGAGAGAGGTGAGATGTGAAATGAATTCTTTATTTATCGACTCTTTCTGTCTTGTGACCTTGGCCTTTACCACGAAATCAAACGATTGTGGATTTGTATCTCCATTTCTGTCACGTGAAAACCTCCTTGTCACTCCAATATGCAGGTGATATTGGAGTGACAAAGAGGTTTTCCCGTCAATGCCACTGCATATTGGAGTGACAAAGAGGTTTTTCCATCAATGCCCATTTTCGATGTTCCTGGTAGGCATGTTTATGTGACCATAATACACGGAATCTGTCAATTACTATAGAAATAATCACGTGATAGATCGGAGCCCACGGATGTCACGTAACGTTTTCTATAGAAACTGACATATCGTCCCGTGCTGTCCCGATACGTCCCGTTCTAGTGTGAGTCATCCGTTACTTGATAATCTAATCCCAAAATATGCGCATGCACAAATTTTTGCTGAGCGTTGGTGGCCCAGCGATAAGAGTGTGCGACTTTCAATCCGAAGGTCGCGGGTTCCAACCCCGACTTGTACCAATGAGCTTTTCGGTACTTATATACGAAATATCATCGTGAGGATCAGACTAATCCTAATTAGGCTTAGTTTACCCTCTGGGCTGGAAGGTAAGATGGCAATGGCTTTCGTAAAACTGTTTCCTACGCCAAATCTTCATGTAAGTTGACCAAGCGGACCCCAGACTCCCTAAAGTGTGGCATAAGCAGGTAAATCGTAAGGAAGAAGAGAAGACTGCCAACAGTCCTGTCTAGAGAAGAAATTGGGTTGAGTTGGGTCTTCTTATGGGCTTACAAAACTCATGTGATCGTTTTTGGCCCTTTTTTGACCCCCCCCCCTCCCCCTTGGTGATAGTTGGTGATCTTAACGCTACCCCCCCCCCCCCATCAAGATCACGTGGAGTTTTCGAGTGATTTTTTAGTCGACATTTTCATGTGCGCCGATGCGAGATTTGTATGTTGGTTGAATAGATTGATATGAAATTTCGTTGTTCTGTGTTATTATGCTGTGTGAAAAAAGTACACGTGATGTGGTTTGGACTCCCCCCTCCCCGATCGTGATCAATAGTGATATTTCTTTGACCCCCTCCCCCCCAAAAACGATCACATGATTTTTGAATGAGCCCTATGATGTCTGAAAGCTTTTGCTTTGAATCTCCCATCTCCCTTCGTCATCCTGATTACTCGCAACCATTTGTAGACCCCAACATAAAAAGTTTGACTCACACTAGGTTTTCTATAGAGACTCACATATCGTCCCGTCCCGTTCTAGTGTGAGTCATCCCTATTTTTAAATGTTAACAGAAGCGCAGACCCGCCAGATAATAAAGGAGCTGAAGACAGTCCGGTGCCGGACCGGGCTGTACCGGATGTACGATGGACTCTTGGACTGGCATCAGGCGGCAGCCTACTGCGTGCTCAGGAAGATGAGGTAAGTACACATGTGCTTTCCATAAAAAAAATTGTTTTATTGTAAGAAACTAAACTAAAACATATTCAAACACAAATTTAAATCTAGAAGTATAACTAAACTAAAAACTAAAATAAAACTAGATAAAAACTAAAATAAAACTAAATAAAAATCAAAAATAAATCTAAAACAGGCCTCTGCGGCATGGTACCGAGGACGCTGGCAACATTTCCTCGCTGGATTGCTATAGACTGATCTATAAATATTATTTGGTCTAAAGTGATGAAAGTCAAAGGTGCTCAACTTACTCCTAGTGGTATGGAGTAATTTTAAATTTATCTTACGAACTAACTAAGAGAGTCTTGTTCGATCCTCGGACCGGGACGGTCGCTTTCTTGTGCCCATATTTGGCTCCTTAATTTTTTACAAAACCCATCAGTAACAATAGTGCCATAAACGCCAGATGTGCCGACTGGCCGGCCGGCCGGCCGACCGACTCGTCTATATAGCGTCTAAACTTTACATATAACGGTTACGGTATAACTAATAGCAATTTAAATGGTGTGCAGTGTAGTGTGTTGTGTGTATATATAGTGCGTTTGCTGAAACTGACCCGTTTGATGGCGATACTCAACTGAAACCCCGGTGAGACTGTTCCTTTTCGCATGTAAATTAATAGGTGTAAAATTTAAGATGCCTACAGATGATAACAAGTGTAAGGGCCGTTGTTTCCATGTCTAGCATGACCTAACTAGAAGCACGTGTACCTAAAGGCCGTACGGACCTAAGTCCGTAAAATCAAAGATCTCAAATTGAATTTACACGGAGGACGCGCTGCACAAGCGCAGGTATGGGCACACACCTCAACATGTTAGGTTCGCCCCCTTACACTAAATTATATTACTGAAGGGCAATTGATCACAATTTCTACATCTGAACCAGGTTTATGGCAGAGTTGGCAGACGCGACTCGGAAGACGCGATTTAACGTTATCTGAATTATACTAATCTACTCATACAGAAATTACCTAAACATATACTTCATACTTATCGACTACCTCTAAATGAACGCGCGTGGCCAACACTTCTCGAAGATTTCACCCCGGCGAGACAAAAACATTTCGGAACTATTTTTCTGTCTGCAAACAATTAAATGCGGTCATGCCCATAGAAGGAAGCATTTTTACTTCACCGTTGCAAGTGATGCAACCTATAAACAAAGACTATGGCCTAGCGGACACTAGAAATTTGAAATATATAAGCGACATTTTAAAACTGAGAATAGAACTTCGTAAGAATGAAATGTACGTTCAAAAAGTTCAAAGTACCCAGTCGAATTAATTAAGTTGTAGTGTTTTTTTATAAAAAGTGTTTGTGATTGTTTTGTGTGGTCTGTGTTTTGATACAGTGAATATGATTGCAATGGTGATTTACATGTTAGATCTTAAAGTTTTTTTTTGACAGTGTGTACATTCTAAAAGAACGCAGCTAACTTTCTTACAAGAAAAGGAAACTAAAGCAAGACAGTTAAAGGAAAACTTGCCAATCACAGATTCAACACAAAGGAAATACATTTTCGCCAGCCACGAATAATACCTAACAGTAGCATCAGGAAACAACCAAATTGCGATCTAAACCTTCAACTACCTTATACCAGCAGGTATGACTACCCAGTTGAGAATATTGTTTTTTTTTTGTATAGGGGCCGGAATACAGCCCTCGACCAGATGCGTAACAAGGTTTGAAAGCTACTAACAGACTACAAAAAAGCCTTTGTTTTATTGCTCTGTGCCTTTTGTGCGAGAATAGGTACATACAAATTACTTTATTGAGTCTACAAAAATAAAGCCTGATGCAAAGAAGCCAATAAATAGTACCTGTAGCTAATAAGTATAAATTGTACAACTAAAGTTTAACTGATGCACCGCTCCAGGAAACACCACGAACTTGGCGCCTAATACTGGAAAAACGGAGGATTGGATTTGCCATTTTTTGTAGGTACATAGTTCATTTGTAAACATCTGTGTCATGCTGTGCATAGTTTTAGTTGAATTAATTTCGAGAGTTGTGTTGTAGTGATATTACACACATGATCGATGTGAAGTCGTCTAGAAGTACACCTTTGGTTACTTAAAGCGTTTTTTACAATTATTATTATTTAATAAGGGAAGTTACGTAAGTGCATCGAAGCAAAGAAACGGAGAAAAAAGAGCCGAAGCTTAATATCCATACTACAATATCGATTGGTATGACCGTAAAATAAGAACGCTGTATCCATGGCAAAACAGAGCTATAATAACATTACAAGGCGAAGACAGCGGCATATATTATATTAGATCACGAGATCAGTCTACCTAGCAGAAGGGTAAAGAAAAGAATCTGGGGGAGGGGAGACCATGCAGTCACACACCTAATATCTATTATACACCAAGTATAGTATCTATATTCCTCACGCTGGCTTCACGATGCTATGTATTCGGGTCGGCTCTAACCTCCTGTCTCTCCTAAACTCCCCGACTGCACACCTACACTCCTGGCCTATCTACTTGGTGCTCCGGTGTCTCGGGCAGGTTGCTAGTGCCTGCGGTGGGGCGGCGGAAGCTGATGAGGCTTATTAGGCATGAGGGCTCGCATATCCAGTTTGATCTAGCATTTAAGGTGTGGTCGGTGCGGCGTGATTCTGACATACTCCGCCGATTTTACCGATCATGCTAAATCAGAGGATCATACGAACCCCTAAAGTTATTATTACCCTCAACACCTCTTCTCTCTCGTAGTCACTGCTTCCGAGTCCTTGCTGCAGAACTGCTGGCTGGAGTTACCACAAGAATCAGAATCAGAATCAGAAATTTATCTTACGAACTAACTAAGAAAATAATTAATTTCTATTAAGTTAAGCATCGCAATGACAGACAGACAGACGAACATACCGGAATTCTAAGGATTTCTAGTTGACTTCGCAACTCTATGGGCTCATCCATCTCGACATGTTTGGGAACAGTCCGTGTCCCTTATTCATGAGTCACGCATCTGGTCGGTCGCGGCGGCTGCTCTATGCACACTCGTCGTGTCTCTCATACTCACGGGAGTTTTCTAATTAAAACAGTGGTTTCCAAAAAACTTTATGCCACACCTGGCCATAAAATGCCTTTTATGCCACACCTGGCCATAAAGTGCCTTTTTCCGCACGCTACGCGTACGGAAAAAGCCGATTTCTGCCCAAGTGTAGGCATAAAATGATATACCTAACACGTGAGGTAATAAATAAAGCCCTTGATCGCATATTTACGTCCCTCGCTTGCAGCTCGGGTCGCAAACATCTGCGATCTCGGCCTTTCTTTGTTTTACCGCACTAGTTAGGTAATGTACTATTTCCGCACGCTACGCGTACGGAAAAAGCCGATTTCTGCCCAAGTGTAGGCATAAAATGATGTACCTAACACGTGAGGTAATAAATAAAGCCCTTGATCGCATATTTACCGCACTAGTTAGGTAATGTACTATTGTATTACTCATACTCAACTAAATTAACCATCTTAATCAGCTGTCCATGGCGTACGGGCTACGGGCCTACTCTTTAATTACTAGAACTTTAATTACTTGTCAAATTTTATATATGACGTCACGAAATTTAGAACCCCTTCCTCCCCTTTGCCACAACATGTCGCATGATGAAGACCCCCTCCCTCCCCTATATATGTGACGTAATTAATGGAAAAATACTTCAGTTTACGTCGTGCGTAGCAAAGATGCCAATCACTCAAGCTTCCTGGCGTATCGTAGTTATCTCTCTCTATCTCTCTCTATCACTCTTCTTGCGACAATGACAGTTGTGTTTCGTTCGCGACTGAACGTTAGCGATTGGCATCTTGACTATACTCAGTTTTATTCTAATAGATACTTGTTTCCAGTTTAGCCAACATTGCCACGATGAAGTGTCTCAAGAAACTCGGCTCCACTATGCTGAAGACTAGGCCCAGTAAGTTTTTCAGTTTGATTACACTTCTTATGTAGCCATGTTTGTGCCTCATAAATATCACAGATTATTTAATAGTTCTTAACCCTAAAATGAATTAACAGTATTGATCCTAAAACATCCTAAGTGACAACCAAACTCATTTCAAATTAAGAACTTACAACGATATGACAAAGTCTACATTTCAAGAGAACTTGATTGCCACTTGTTTCGTTTCGTCTCGGTTAAGCAAAAACCAATTGACGCTCGCCCCTGCACAACGCTAGGGTTGCCTACAACTAGAAATATTATATAATGCTGGCGGCGGCGTGCACCGGCGGGTGCGGTATGTTTGGCCAGCCCGTGAGTCGGTACCGACACAAAACAAAAGGCGATCGATTGAATTCACACGCAAATATTAAAAAAAAAGACAAAAGACGATGGATTCGAGTTCCATAGGCCTTTTTATATGACAAAAAATTACTCATTACATGTAGCAGATTGCGAAAGTCACCTTTAGGCTTCAGTGTTGTGACTTTGTGTGTGATTTAATTAACTATATACAGGCATCGAAAACGCTTGGGTGGGGGCCAAGGGGGACCTCGGTAAATGGAAATGGGTGGACTCTGGCACCAGCATCTTCTTGCCGAGCCCATACACAGACGTTGACAAGGCTCTGTGGCCGCCAATGAGGTAAATGGGAAATTTTATTTAAAGTTGACCCCTTACTTGTTTTATCATTGGTATTTTTTATGTGATTTCTACTCAGAATCCTAAAATTCGTTCAGGGTTCCGTAGCCAACATGGGTAAAACGGTACCCAAGTTTCGTCCAGTCCATCTGTCCGTATGTCACAGCGGTTTTAATCAGGAACTATAAAGGATGATTCACACTAGCAAGAGACGGGACGGGACGGGACGGGACGGGACGGGACGGGACGGGACGGGACGGGGCGGGACGGGAAAATCTGTCAATTTCTATAGAAAGAATCACGTGATAGCTCGGAGCCCTCGGATGTCACGTGACGCTTTCTATAGAAATTTACAGATTTTCCCGTCCCGCCCCGTCCCGTCTCGTCCCGTCCCGTTCTAGTGTGAGTCTACCTTTAAGCATATGGTAATGATATTACAGCAAGAGGTAGATGCTGTGTGCCGCTACTTAGTTTTGCATATAAGTGGCGAAAAAAACAATGTTTGGGGGGGCGCGTAACCATACACTTAACTAAATGTCAAATATCTACCTACTTGTGGCACATCATCTGATAGGCCTTTAGAAATAACTTAAATGTATCTTGAATTATGATCAATCAAATATTTTCTGAAATAATCGCTCTGAAAAGCAGAGTTTATAGCTCAGGCATAAATACCCATTTTATCCTCGTTGCACTCGGACTAATAAATCGCCTTGTCTAAAATGGGTTACTTTATGCCCTTGATATACAATCTACTATTTTCTCAAACATGCTCAGAAATGGTCGCGTTTTGGTCGCAAATAGAAGACGTAAAGTATCCAATTCTCTAACCGCCGCGCCCGCGGACAGCTGGGGGGCGGACGCAGCGGAGAATATGGAATTTGAATGGTTAATTTTACTCCTAGGGAAAAAATGGCCGACTGGCCCGAAGACCTCGCCCCACATACCGCCGCGCGCCGGTCTCTGGTGGCCGCGTATGTTTGAGCACTATACCTGCCTCGGCAGAAACAGGGCTTGCCTAAGTTCGGCTATGACAACCACCTCGTCAGTCAATGGTCAAACCCTTACTTTTTGTCCCTCGCCAATAATTTACTATTTTTTTCAAGAAGCGAAGTACCTAAGCTTTTAATCGCAGTATTTTTACTTTTTTATCGCAGAGACAGGACATCCGTAAAACAAAATGGCTGCCTCCAACTAGATAGGCACGCTACACACGCACCAGTGTTCCTGGAAGCTCGGTGTGAAAGAAAGATGCAGTTTATCTGCTATCAAGGTATAGAAGGTGCAGTTATTTCATTTCAGTATGATTTTAACAGCATTTGAAGTTTTTATTTTTATTTTAGAGACATCTAGCGGGTGGTAGCGACAAACTGTTACTTCATTATTGTATATAACATATTAGTGCAAAATGTGCAGCCACTAATTTATAAAGATACCATATCATATGCAATATTTATAGAATGTATAGCAATTAAAATAGAATCACATTTTCGTTTTTAAATTAATTCACCGGTGATTGGAATACGCGGTGAATTCACAAATTGATAATAGCGCCATCTTGTGGGCAGTAGCAAAACTATATTAATGCTGTTCAGAGACAAATAAGCAATAAAGACTGCAAATTTTCAAAAAAGTTTGTATGTAGTATTTTTCTATACATGTTGTTGTTGTTTTTTCAGGCTCGCCAGCACTACGGACGGCAACAGCCCTACCCGGAGACGACTCCTATTACTACGTGCTCGTCAAACAACAGTTATTCTGGCAGCACGCTTACGAAAACTGTAATAAGATGAACGGCACTCTGGCGTATCCGGAGACGGCGGAGATTATGACGCAGCTGATGCTGCTTATGGGGGAGAACAAGGAGGAACGTGAGTCTTTTTTATATATTGCTATAACCGTATTCCTGATACCCGATGCAAAAAAAAAGTAGATTGTTAAACAAGGGTCTAGGATCCGAGCACTAAGAATGAAATAGTGAATCCGAGAGTGAAATAATGCATTTCTCCGGAGTAAAACACTTTACTTTTCATATCGAATACGACGACAGAAAATATGGTGTAGATGGTGGTGTATTTTATAAAATACTTATCACTCAACATGGTTTCGATTGAATGTCTTTTAAATTGGTTCCGCCAATAAGAAATGTTTTATGCATTCCAACAGAAAAAAATATATTTAATTCGTAAGTTTTGATGTCTACTAGATGGTTAAGAAAATTCATTTTCTTAGCCGTCCAGTAGACATCTGTCAACAAAAACGGTAGTAGCTAGATACCTGTGTCGAATCTTATGAGATGCACAACATTACAGCTCACAAGAAACAGCAATAATAGTAGATTACATACCAATGCCGTTTATGTGGGAGATGTCTCGGATTTCATGTAATTGTCGGCCGAAGCGAAGCCGAGGTCGACTAACATGTGATCCGAGGCTTTCCCATTTAACGGCCGAGGTTTGTTTACTATTTTTCTGCCCGACGGAGCGGGCAGGCGGCAATTTAGTTTTGCGTAAAGTGGCGCTTACCGGCCGGAGGACTGAAATAATAGTTTAAATACTACCTATACCTACATGCAACCTCCAATATTTGTTACAGCGTCGCGTCGAATAACAGCATCAATTCAAATTTAATTACTTCCTTACAGCAATCGAACATATCTGGGTATCCGGCCGTTTGAATATAACGAAAGATGTTACAACCGGCGATATTAAATACGGATGGTATAACCCCTTGAACAACAAGCCAATCCCAGACCCGAAGAGAATAAGTACCAAAGGAACTTATGTAAGTTTATAACTTTCACATTACTAGAAAACAAGTTCTAATAGCTTTCTTAGGGAGCTGGGTCGCCGCCTGCAGGAAAGAGGCTTTGATCCCCGCTCCGGTTCATTCTGGAGCAGAGACTGTCCATCACCTTTGCGTCGGGAACCCACCGGGACTGTTTGCTTTTGTAGGTCTTTATTTTTTTTTCTTTTAAGTTTTGTTATTTTTAGGTTTACTCGTAGTTTTATTTAAGTTTATATACATTTAGTTTTAGTCCGCAGTTTGAGATATGATATGATATGAAGTTTTTATTTACGACGAATTAGTATATTAACCTAAGAAAGGATCTTTCTTTTGGACGGTTTCTTTTCCCTTTCTTTCTCAGAAAATTGGTATCGCTTGTAGACTTTTTTGCTTAAAAATAAAATAATTTCTTCCCTGTGAAAGATCAGAGCGGTACTTTTCTTTCCCGCTAAGGAACAAAAAATTATTTTGCAATGTGTACAATATCTGGCGGTATCGTGGTATTGATGATAATGAATGGAGATTACGGTTCATTTAATTATATTTTTCTTATTGGTATCACACATGGTAGCAAAATTACTTTTACCTTGTGCGGTAACATTTAAGTCTTCTATTTTGAAACCCCTCGCTATGCTAGGCATTTTACAACAAAATGATTCACTTCTTACGGGATTCAATATACCTGCTTTAGAATATACCAGTCGTTAAAATATAATTTCCTTTTCTTGTGCAAAACTAATGTTACTTATCAAAGCTTTGTCTGCTACTCACGCTAGATGGCGCCATGGTTAGACGAAGAATTTACCAGGGACAACTCTTGCCTAAACTTGGATAGGCAAGACCACCTGAAAGGACTTGTTTATGGACTTCCGTGTGACACTCCTCAATATTCAATATGTATGATCGGTAAGTAACTTATTTGGTACCTACTGGTACTATATAAAACATTTGTAGTTATATATAACCTACCAAAGAAAAAATAGAAGACTGTCAATATCCATACAAAGTCGCATTTCCTCGATGGACAGCATTTTGAGCCTTTGAAGCCTTAAGGCCTTTATACCCAGCAGTGAGTGGGACGTATATAACAGCCACCTAGCCTAGCACTGTCGGCAGTGACCCTGCCTGCGAAGCAGGAGGTCCCGAGTTCAAATCCTGGTCAGGGCAATATTTTTTGTGCATATCACGAATATTATAAATTTACTAAAACGGGGCTTAACCGTGTAGAAAGTTTGAAAACAAACCTCCGACGTTTTAAGTTCTCCGGGACCACGGGGACAATGTCGCCCTTGAAACGTCGGAGGTTTGTTTTCAAAGTTTCTACACGATTAAGTCCCGTTTTAGTAAATTTATAATGTGTGAAAAACGTGAAAGTTGCACGTTTAAAATAAGTGTTTTATCACGAATATTTCTTCCTGAGTAATGGATGTCTTCTGTTTTGAATTAAGTATTTGTATGTAGGTATCTATCTATTATATTATATCGTCGTCTAGTGCCCATAACTCAAGCCTTATTGAGCTTACCGTGGGACTAGATCGTTTTGTGTAAGATTGTCCCTAGTATTTATTTATTTCTTAATATAACTACGCGGCAGTGGTGGTAGTGGACCAACAGACTCTCAAATAATTAAGAATTTGCTTATTATTTTCAGAGAAAAGTCCGCAAGTAAAACTCGAAAGTGCTCCTGTCACCACTACGCCGGTCGCGGACTTGAGCGCCCCTGACCTGGTCGACACCCATCCTGAAAGCCTGTTTAAAGAAAATGAGAACAAATAGATTAAATTATAATAGATTAAATTAAATAAATAAATAAAATTAAAATAAATAAGTTACGACTACCTGAGCTAAAATCTAGGGCCGCTCATTGGACATTTGAGTTCATTAATGCACAGCAAAAAGGATCGAAAATGATCGTATAAGTGCAAAACTTTGTTTTTTTAGGGTTCCGTAGCCAAAATGGCAAAAACGGAACCCTTATAGTTTCGTCATGTCCGTCTGTCCGTCTGTCCGTCTGTCCGTCTGTCCGTCTGTCACAGCCGATTTACTCGGAAACTATAAGTACTACAGTGATGAAATTTGATGGGAATATGTGTTGTATGAACCGCTACAAAATTATGACACTAAATAGTAAAAAAAAGAATTGGGGGTGGGGCCCCCCATACATGTAACTGAGGGATGAAAATTTTTTTTTCGATGTACATACCCGTGTGGGGTATCAATGGAAAGGTCTTTTAAAATGATATAAAGTTTTCTAAAAAACATTTTTCTTAAAGTGAACGGTTTTTGAGATATCAGCTCTCAAAGTCGTAAAAAGTATGTCCCCCCCCCTCTATTTTTATAACTACGGGGTATAAAATTCTAAAAAAAATAGAGGTGATGCATGCTAATTAACTCTTTCAACGATTTTTGGTTTGATCAAAGTATCTCTTATAGTTTTTGAGATAGGTTGATTTAACTGTAATTTTGGTTAAGTTATTGTGCTTACACTGAAAACGATGGCTGAACCTTATAAGTTTAGGCTCCATTCACCAGGTGTATAAATTGACATAATAAGTTTATTATATTTGCTGCTACGGAACCCTTTGTGCGCGAGCCCGACTCGCACTTGGCCGGTTTTTTACTGTAAGGACAATTCCAGACAGTCGAGCGCTCGAAATATAATAAATAAGAAACCGGCCAAGTGCAAGTCGGACTCGCGCACCGAGGGTTCCGTACAAACTTTATGTTGCGCCTTCACCTAGAAGTAGAAATTTTACGTCAGCCACATTTATCGACAGATTGGGTCACTAGTTTGCACGGAGTTAGTATGAGAGTTTGTTTTTCCTTGATATTTTTTTATGACGTAACTAATACTTTATTTATAAGACGGTACTTACAGCATAGTATCATATAAATAAATAAAAAACAACCTCAGTTGGTAAATATAATTAACATTTATATTTATATTGGTTAAATTACTTTAGTTCTGAAAGGTTCTTTTTATTAAAAAAAAATAATGAAGTTGGGATCAATTTTATATTTTTTCTGTAATATTTAGGATAATATTAATGTTGAATAAAAATTTATATGTATAAAGGGGGTCGAATGGTATTTTTTGATATTTTCGTTTAAAAATCAAAAACTTTTATTTTTAAAAAAATTATTTAAAAATGTTTTAAAATGTGCAATTCAAGCCCTTTCGAATGGTACCTAACTAAAGTTTTAATTTTTGCCCCCTCTTTATCGGGCAATTTTCATTAAAACTAATTAAAGTATACATATAATAAATTCTCTTTCAATATGTGTGTAATGTCTCTATAATGGATTAACTTTGTATATAACTTCTCCAAATATATTATTAAAGCTAGATTGGAGCAGAGTCCCGCGTAAGTCCTTATTGCACTGGGGAAGCTGTCGGCTGTACCCTTGGCGTCCGTAGCAAGGACTGCCACAGCGGACTATGGCGGCCAAATTAATACAATATTTTAAACAATTTCTTAGTCATGAAATGACTAATGCTGACTGTAGTCGTGTAGAAAAACCATGTATGAGATAACAATAAAACAATTTTATTATTTGCATTATTTTATTAAAAATCTTCTTGAAACCATACACTTTATCGTTACCGAGTAAAACCGCTGTGACATTCAGATAGACAGACAGACAAAACAAAACTATAAGGGCTTCAATATATTTCAACTTGTTCATACTGCTGCTCGACTAAAGAAGCAACAGCTTGAGTAAGCTGTCCATTTCATGGGAATGGTATGGAAACTATTGGTTTACTTTTTTTTATTCATACACTGAATATTTTTCAGATTTGATAACAAATTTTTATTATTAAAACCACATAGTGCATAATCATTCAGGCTTCAGGAATAATATACATTTATACAGGGCACCAGGGCAACTATAATCAACATGTCATAATGCAAAAACTTCTACAGTGTGAGATATATTCTGACCAGTCAAGGCAGCTGCAGTAGATTTTTTATTTTATTTATATGCCTCCCTATTTTTCCATACTGAAAAAAAAGGGATGATGCACATAATTAAAAAAAAAACTACACCTTGGTAGATTGTGTCTTACAAGTAAGTCTAAACTAAAAGTGTGCCGGCTATGCATCAAAGAAGTCTGATTATGTTACTCCCTCCAATTTTAAGACACATTTGTGGGAGCATTCTTACACATATTATATTATCAACAAGCCCTACTACAAGGGGTACTTATACAACCTAGAACATAACTAATTAATTTGACAAGCCAACAATCACAGTAACAGTAACTGCGCTTGCTTGCTTGTCAGACTAAAGAACCTAACAAAAATTAAAACTAAACAAATACGGCCTTTGCGACATTAGAAAAAAATATATAAATCATTTCGTCCTGACATTTCCAACATCAAGCCACTGATTATTTACTTTATACAACGTCTTAACATGAGAGTCCACCTGGATTATCGATTGTTTTAGCATCTTTATATTTTTTAAATGAGTTCGAAGGTAGTCGTTTAATGCTCGAGCAGCTTCCACTTCCATTGGCAAATCAGATCCAGCTCTCTAAAACAAAAACAATTAAGTATGTAAAAATGGCTAAGACACTTTCCTTGTGACTCGCGCTGAATATTTTCAGTATTAAATTACCTCGTTCCTTGATGAAGTTACTGATGTAGTAGACATTGTTAAATAAAATACTGATCTGTAATTTGATGAATTATATTTTAATTATAAGAAAAACAAAAAATAATGTGAATTCTTTATTCAAAAGGCTGACGGTTTAGTTCAAGTAGCTGTGACAGTGACATTGACATTCCTGACAGTTGCCATCATAGATATTTATGTATAACCAGATCAATTACTCGTCCCAAGAAATCGTGCCGAGCGAGAGTAACTGAGAAGTAAACTATCCCTTTCTATCAGGGTGACCTATGCTAACATAACTTTAACATCCTTGTTTATTATTTTACTGAAATAGTTCAGTTCTATTTCTTGTGATTAATAAAAAAACTGTAATGTTATATATATTAAATAATCAATTTCTCAGCGACTTTCAGCAGCTGAATATATGAAATAATAATCATAATCATTTATAAATAACTCGTAATTTACAGTAACTACACTAAAACACATGCTAAATACTTATACCTACAACATAAATATTCAGCTGCCATATATGCAACTTGTTTACTGAATGGTAATTTTTAAAAAGAGACAGATTACTTCCCGATTCATCTCGCTTAGCTTTTTTCTCCTTCAACCCTGTTAAATGAAAGTAAACATCAGCAGTTTCTTAATAGAGTGCATTTCACTTATTAACGTTTTGGACATTCACTGCTCCTCTTGAATATAAACTTATTGGTGGTCACCATCAGTGACATCTTCGCAGTTAAAAAAAATAAAGTAAAGAGGTCTACTAACGTTTACGATTTAGTGAAAGGATTCATCGACAACAAGGGGCTGCCCCATCAAAATTAAGTTAAAAGGTCTGCTAACGATGCGACAATGCTCAGTAAAAAAGGAAAAGTGAAAAGCTCGGGTGAGACTCGACTCGAACATACGACTTTGAATCGAACCAAACTTGAGGTATCGAGGACTCGGTGGCTCACTTGGTGGAGCAATGGGCTTGTATCCCAAAGCCAAAAGAACCTACGTCGGTGCGAGTCGGAAATAAACGCAATCATACACCAAGTTCTAGGACTACACAAATGAATTAAAGTAGCAAGGCTAAATAAATAAATAGAATAAATCCCGCGTCTGTGTTAATGTATTAATATTTATCACAGTTTCGTGTCTTTGTAATAAGCTGCAAAATGTACGCAAATTTGACCCCGAAAATAATAAAAATACAGACATAAAATTCTACTGTAAAAAAGCCGTAACTACGGTACAAAGAACATGCAGACTACTTAATCAAAATTAAATAGGTAACGAGATTTATGTAATGCTACAGCTCGCTGAAACTGCACTTGCGGAAATGCACGGAAATTAATTCCATTTCCTCGTTATCGATCACGTAAAGCAGTTACAAAACGCATGCGCGATCGAACAAAGCGAAGCGCCCTCTGCAGAAAAATAGTAGAGGTAAAAAAAGAAACGCCGCCATTTTGACATTTGTTTGGCTTTTGTTCTTAATAAATATAAATTATCATGTAATTACGCGTTTAACAGCGATTATGTTTACATTTTCGCTTCACGACAGTTTCGCTTATTAGCCGATTACTGAAATATGGTGCATCAGTGATGTTCGTTTCGGTGCAGCGGCGCATAAATCGATAAATTCGCCCGTGCCGCATTTTTATTTTCTCAATGCTTATTTCGTAAATTATTTGATATTATTACAGGAAAAAGTGCTTAATTAAGTGAAATTATGTATTGAACTGTGTGATTAACGAAATATATGTAAAAATAAACTATGAAATATCGTTAAATATGTGATGTCAAAAAGGCGCGAACACTTTGGCCGCTGTGTTTTTTAGTACGAAAATAAAACTGAGTGTTTGTGCGAAACAAAGACATTAGAACATCTCGTTATGTTTACGAAATCCTGCAAGTGTTACAACTAAATTTTGGACAAGGTTTCTCGAGGTATATGGCGTGAAAACTACTTATTTGCACATTAGGTTCATGTAAGTAACAATTTCATTTTTTATTCTTATACGAATTTCTCATACCATAGCACTAACAAGTACCTTGTTACATTTTACGAATTAACATTAACTTTCAGGTTTTGTAATGATTTTTCATACACATTAAAGGTTAAGAGATGTAAAGAAAATGCAAAAAGATCTTACATCCATAATTTTTTTTATGACCAGTCTTTGGCCACCGTATAATATACAATTTAACCATAAATAAGAGCATAGCAAATAATTATGCTATTAATCAACCAT
The DNA here is from genome assembly GCA_949128165.1 of Lathronympha strigana. Classification (NCBI taxonomy): domain Eukaryota; kingdom Metazoa; phylum Arthropoda; class Insecta; order Lepidoptera; family Tortricidae; genus Lathronympha; species Lathronympha strigana. The sequence continues at coordinate 4,118,557 of OX421926.1, read as the reverse complement.
TTTTAGTATGAAGTTTACAATAAATTTTTACAAATTTGTATATTTTCTGGACACATCACATACAGCAGCTGTTACCACATTCAAGTTGGGACGTTGTATTTATTTTTAAGTTTTTGTCAATTGTTTTATTGAATAAATAATAATAATAATAAGTAAAATTTTGAATGAATAAAGATATTATAAGTGTCCACTATTTGTGACATAGTGTAAGCTTCCAAAAGTTTGGTGATCAATAAGGTGCCACTGTCATATAGAATCACTTGGTAATTAATGTTATTTTGTCAAAAACCTGGCATTTCCATTTTACGTTGTACCTAATTAAGAAATGCTTAACAGAAAATTAAATTTTTGTATTTGGTTATGCACTTTTTCAATGCTTAATATAAATATGAAATCGTAACAATATGGATTTTTTTTAATTCTTCTTGAGAGTGACAGTGTTAGAATATCTGGTTTGTAACATTTTTTAATTTTTTCCACTGAAAAAATGTGTAAAAAATTTACTAATTTAACTTTCTGTTAACAATCTCTTAATTGGGTACAACAAAACACAAAACATAGAAATGCCCAACCAACAATGTGGTATCTTTGGCCTAAAAGTCTAAAAACGTCACATCTGTCTGTCAGCTTGTTTGCGGTCAGTGGGCTGTATCTCAGAAATCATAACTATTAACACAGTCACACAGTTACTTAAAACTTGAAATATTTCTTTTTTTAATGCTACTGTATTAAAATTAGGGGTGCCTTATATAAAAACATACTCTTCTTCAACTTAAGAATAAATTAATCTCTAAGAATAATACATTCAGACAATAGAAACCAGTAGTCTTAAAATAAAAGAAATCACTAAAAAAGTAAAACTTAGTTTTTTCACTTATTGAAACTTTTTTGATTTTGAGTAAATTTACAATCAATAGAAAGTAAGTTTGAAAAAGTATACATTCCAAACAGGATTCCTTTGTTTTCAAATCTTGCTCCCACCACAGCCTTAGCTTATAAACATTTTTTACCAGCTTATATGATTTTAGCAGTAAACTATTCTAGCTCTGCAATTTCATTAACACAGTGGTGCGGTATTCATGGAACTTGATTTAGGCTTCCCTTGTGTGAACCAATATAGCACATTTTTCCTTAACTACTCTGAAAAATCAGGCTAAATCATCTCCGGTTTGCCCAAAGAATATTTTGACAGTACACCAGTGGCTACTCTTATGTATACGGGTTAATCAACTATTTCTTGTCACTAATTGCCACGGTTACGTCTCCTGGGTCACTTTTAAAATCACGGTTTTATGGCATTAAAATTCACAACCTTTTTTTTTTAAAATAGTAATATTCGGTTTCCATGATGGGCCATCTACCAAGCATGTCAGTATAACATACCACAATGTTTCTTCTAACAAACTGCGCTGCATTTGTCCCCTGGGTGACGGGACAGAATAGCTACAAGAAATATTTGAGTCACCCTTATACATCCATTATATGTAGACCTATACTGTAATTGTACAAGAATCGTAAACTTTAATGAGTTTCCACATTAATTGCAGGTTAAGTCCCCTCTAAACTTGCGATGCGGTTAAGAAGTAGAAAGAGGGAGCCCCTCTCAGTCAAGAGGAACACATCCAAAGTCACAAAGCTGAAGGCAAAACCATTAAACAGCCGCTTGTCACCTCCCAACGCTACCTGGAAGAAAGTTCTCAAGCGGGACACAGCCAAAAATGGTTTACCAGACATCTGCACTCGCTCACAGCTAAAAACTAGGCCTGTTAGAACCAAGTTAGTTAGCATGGAGAAGGAGCTTAAGAAAGAGCTCAAAGGCACAAAGAAACCGATCTTCCAAACTGTTGTACGTAGCACCACTAAGGAACTAGTGACTTCCACTACAAAATTAAGGGACAAGACGCAGAATGATAAAGTGACAACCACTTCCAAGCCAAAACTGAAGGATGTACGAACTACCAAAAGTGTCCAACTCCGACACAGTTCGCTTAACCGCGAAAAGAAGACTGAATCCGTTGAGATATCATCGCCACGAAAAACCAGGCGTATGGATAAAAACGAGAAATCTGCTTCTTTAAACAGCTCACCAATCCGCAAAGTCCGCCAGCTTGGTATTCCTTCAGCGAAAAGCAAGATTGCTGTAAGCTCAACCAACGAGAGCCCGAAAAAGAAAACTAAGACCAAAGCAGCCGTCGTTCCGGAGCAAACCAACTGGAATACCGAAGACAATGACGTGACCATGTACGAGCCGCATACAACTACGTTTGTAGATTTCCCGACTCCTAAGCACGAGGAGTCTGACTCGGAGACTCAGGTGGAGTCGTCACTATGTCTTCCGAATGACTGCTTGAATGATTTCATGGCTATCGCAGAGTGTGCGCGGCTGATTAACCAGGAGTTGCCTGCTGAGGATGAAGATATAAATTACTTAGCTGATAGAGCTGCTAAGGTAAGTTTGATAAAATATCATTTTTTCAATAGCAAATAGGCAGAGAAACATTTAGTTTTCTAATTAACCCTTTGGTTTCTCTATATCGTTGTAGTCCTACTAATTCCCATACTTTTCGTCTATATGATATAGTTTTATATTACTTTTGGCTTTATCATATTTTAAATTGAAAGAGATGTCATATACTACAGAAAAAGTGACCAAGGCCCCCAGTGCCCAGGACTGGGATCGAACCAGCGATCTCCTGCTTTCGCGACAGACGCCTAACCACTAGGCCACCCCACTACGGCGGCTAGAGTCCGAAATTTTCTAAGTAAATGCAATCCTTTCTTATTTTTGAATGCTTAAGATGCGTTCCGCCAATCCTACAGCCCAGACTCAATATCTTATCACTTAAATAGGAAAAAGTGACCATTTCCGCCGTCTAGGTGATAAACAAAAAAATTAGTAAATGGAAATTATGTGTCAGATCATAAGTTGGGGAGTTAGTTAGTTATGACTACAATGATGATACCATGGATTATAGAGAAACGGAAAGATTTATAAGAATACACAATCCCGCCATAATGAAATTGTTATACATTTTATATAGTAAGTATGCCGACTTCCCTGTGTTGCTTGAAGGTATTGATGTATTATTTAGTGTGTATATTTGTAAACTGTTTCTGTAGCTATTCCTACACTTCACAGGTGATGACCACAGACAAAGTTCGGCGCAAATCCAGCAACGAACTGGAAATGTATCAGCCTACATCTACGACTGATGACGCAGATACCGATGTGTTCAAGCACAAACACAAATACGTGCAGGTATGTCTGTCTACTATATTGACTTATTAAAATAAATAAGGGCATTTTCAGAAAAACGTGCACCATTTTAATGAAAAAGGGGCCTCGATTTTCCGTACAAAAAAAAACAGTTTTGTAACGGCCCATACGAAATGTATGAAAAAATTCGTTACAAAGCTGACCAAAAAAACGGGCCACTCTTTTTCTTTTTTTAAATTAATAGTACTCGTGATTCTGGTTATAAAAAATCCAAAACTTCCTATATTAAAAAAAAAAGGAAATAGTACCCTATTTCAAACCCCTTTCAGACCCTATGTCAAAAATGTGGGTCAGAACGACATTAGCGAACTTGCATTGATGATACAAAGAATACGAACGATAAATGTTTCGTACGAAAAAGAGCTTAGTGACGTAAGCATTAAGTGTCAAATTCATACACAGAACTACCAACACTGTTAAAAGTTTATAGGCACTTAACGAAACTTCACGTTCCAAACAAGACTATATGAAAAAGAGTCGCAATTGCAGCACTTACTTTATATGTACACAGGTATGACACAGTCAGTATGAGAGTATTGTCAAACTGACGTTTGAAATGTTCCTGCAGGACCCACGTTCCACTCGACTCGCGGTAATCCTCATTATGAACACAGACACAGACAGACACCAGTCATTGTTAATTATTAATTCAAATATGATATGGCTGTCAAATTATTGACACAAAATAAATGCATGAAACTTATTTCCTCATAGTAAAAGTGAATGTAAATTACTGGCCCCTTGCCTATTCCTGGTGCCACCACCCTACGCACGACATGTGTGAGAAATTGTAGGATTCCATTATCAAGCGTTGAGTACCGTGCGCAATGAATAGGGCGCGCGTGTGACATCGCGCACGGTACTCATGATTATCATGGTACGCTTGGCTAAAATACGTTAGTGTTATCCGTAATTTTAAATAGAAAACTTCCGTGAGTATCAGACATATTAAAATACTTATATGGGGTTACTCACGCCAATAAAGTAGAAAATAGCTCGACATGTTTCGGAACAGTCCTCGTCCGTTATTCGTGAGTCATGCGTCCGGCCGTGGCGGCTGCTCTACGCACGCATGACTCATGAATAAGGGACACGGACTGTTCCGAAATATGAAGAGCTATTTTCGACTTTATTGATAAGTGTTTAACTTTAATATTGTCTTCTGTTACCGCGATTGTTATTCATTGAAATTAAACACTTTAGAACGGATTAATCGCGTTTATTAACACCATGATCCTACGTTTCCAGTCATCATCTTAACCCTGTGAAAACGAGTGCTGTAAAGGGCTCGAAACGTAGGATCATGGTGTTAATAAACGCGATTAATCCGTTCTAAAGTGTTTAATTTCAATGTTTAAATTTATCTCGCTAGAAACGTAGTGAATCCCGTCTGAATCAAATTTGTGCATATTTTAAAACGTTCTTTAGAACGACTAATTAATGTTGAAAAAACTCAAAAACAAGTTCCTATTTTACTAGCCAGAGAAAAGAGAAAGCTCTCTCCTCACTCTCTCGTGTTCAAACGCCATTCGGTAAACTAATTATCCTTTCTCTTTCCCGCAGCCGGACTTCGTGACAATGCTAGAGCAGGACGGCTACGTGCGAGACAGCGAGTGCGAGATTTCTTCTACTTGCGACACACAAGGCACAGCTATTGAGAGCTTAGAGGCGCTATCGGCTAGGAGCCCTAGTGAGGGATTCCTACATGAGATCACTCAGAGCCTTGTCGCTGAGGCGGCTGGATGGGTAAGTGAAATTGCACCCTATTAAGTATAGAAATAAATGTCATAAATTAGGCATATGTATGATAAGTACTCATGTAATTAATTTGATAATTAAATATATATATATATATATAATTTGGTCAAAAAGCCGCTGCTATGTTGTGCTAAATGTTAATATACATAAAAAATGTCAAAAAATAAAAATTAAATTACAATATTAAAATTAAAACTAAACATAACATCATATGCATATGTTAAAAATATAATTATTGGTATGGCAAATTAATAAAATATAAGTAGAATTTATGTGACCTTTTGTTGGTAAAGCGTAACGTTTAACAAAAGGTTGATTCATGAATAGATTTCCCTTTATATTTTCGCCATGTCTGTCTTTTTATGGTTCCTCCTGTACACATAAAGTGGGGGCGATTTTTTTTTTCGTTTTGAACCCTAAAGTGTGAGGTATTTATGGTCTGGTCTATCTTATCTATAGCTGAAAAAATTGTTGATAAATTCAAAAAATATAAAAAAAATATATGAAAATGGAGCTTAATAATGACTTTCAAGAAAATATATTTTGAACATGATCACTTAAACCCCTTCTAAATTCGCTTATTGTGACGGGCGGTTAATTACGGAACCCTACACTGAGCGTGGCCTGACATGCTCTTGGCCGGCTTCTTTATTTTTTTCTCGCTAATTTGTATTTGGTCCAGATAGGCACATATGTATAATTGAATGATTTATTTTCAGAGTACTTCAGACATAACTGCCGACGAGTCATCACTGACCTGCCATGACGAACAACCACCTTCCGATCTAGAGGTAAGAGCTCAGAAATAGTTATGGATGACTCACACTAGGACGGGACGGGACGGGACGATCTGTCAATTTCTATAGAAAGAATCACGTGATAACTAGGATGTGACGTTTTCTATAGAAACTGAGAGATCGTCCCGTCCCGCCCCGTCCCGTCCCGTTATAGCGTGAGTCATCCCTTATTCATTAATAAGAATATTAAATAGTTAGAAAAGGACACAAGAATCCGCAAAACAGCTTAGGTTTCTATATTATTTTGTAACGTAAAATAATGCAATAGGTACTTTAACACCATTACGTTACTGATTTTAGTGTTTTTATCTATTTCCATAGACAAAAAAATTGTACAGTAAAATCGGTAGTTTTAATGCTGGTCTAGTTCTTGTTCATATTTATTTATATCTACGCATTTTATAGCAGTAAATATGCCTGTAGACCAGACTCTTACGAAGGGTTTCCAAAGACAGTGAGGTCACCACACATATGGACAGTTTTACTTGTAAATTTCTACGATTCTATGAACATAACCTACTACCACCATATACCATTTTGTACTACAATAAGTATACCACGTTCACCCTTAAACCACAGTTGAAAATAATATTAATTTTCACGAGAACAGAGGCCTATTGCATAATGACTTGTAGCTTGTAATATTAGGAAGTCTCTTTTCAATCCCTCTTATTAGAAAGAGAGTTCCGCTAATATTACAAGTTACTAATGATTACGCAATTGACCCCAGATCGTAAAGGTGGGTGCAACTGAAACAGAAACTGCAAGCGGTCGTGTTTCCATACTAAGTACGGGACTTGATATCTGCGGTGACCTTGTATGTTCTATCTAGAGGTGGTCTGTATGTAGAATAGGCTAGATGACAAAAAAAATCCAATAAGTCCGTCTGTTAGATTATTAAAAAATATACGATACGTATTTTTTCTTTTGTTCGTCAAATGAAAAATGACGGAAATACAGGGCTTTAAAGTTTCGCGTGACGTCACACCTGACCTTATTCTTACTCAAAGGTGACGTCACCGGCCCCCACCACGGAACTTTGACGCTCTTCATATTCGTCAATTTTAGTTATCTTGAAAAAGGAAAAAATACGTGTCTAATAATTTTGGATAATCTTTCTGACGGACTAATTAGAATAATAGTTTTTCAACCTAGTCATCATCCCTATTGTAGATGTATTTTCGCGTCCACGTTCTATAATAAATTTACTTTTATTTTAGGAGGAAGGAGCAGACGTGATATCATCCTGCAGCAATAGAGTGGACTGCGAACAGATCTCCTCCTGGGTCGACGCGTTTGATCCATATCTCTTCATTAAGCAGGTACAAAAAAAAAGGCTTTCAAAATTGTATTTTGACCTGTGTACCTAAAATTCCTTATTTTATCTCATTTTTCTTCTTGTTTGAGTCAGTTATTATTATTTCAGAGCTATGAATTATTAGTTTTTCTTGTATTATTCAATCGTTTTAGTTTTAAGATTATTATAAACTGTATTTGCATGCATGACTTTGTGCTTTTATTATGCAAATAAATGCTTGAATATGAATATGAATATGATTACAGTTGTGGTCGTTCCTACATCGAGCAAATAAAGCGAACCATGGCGGAGAGGGTTAAGGAACATATCTGCGTATATATAACAGTCTGCGGTTGCTGAACACTTGTTGGAGTCTGGACCATACCATTAGATTGAGTTGCATAACCCTAAAATCTTTTCAACGGATCATCGTTTCTATAGTAGAATGGTATGGGAGGCCATTGAAATCAAGAAATACCGCAATTTCAATCGGGGCGATGGTTTTAGGATCTCATCCACGCAAGGAGGAGTATCTTCGCAGCACTACGATACATATACGCATTTTGCTAAGGAAATATTACATTTTGCGAGAAAAACAAAATTAGCTTAATTGACCATGTTCAAAATATTTTCCTTAAATCCATTTATAAAGCTCTACTTTCATGATTTCTTCATAATTTTTGTACTTGCGGTTTAAAAGTTAGAGGGGGGACACACTTTAGAGTGGGAACGGAAAAAAAATCAACCCCCACTATACTACTTTGTCGGCATGATGAAGAACATCGGTTGTTGCGTTTTGCCTCTCGCTTGCACCGAAGCAAAATTTAACTGGTGCGAGGGAGAGGCAAAACGCAACCGCAGGCGTTTTTCAACCTACTCGTCATCCCTATTGTCACGAATCAATTAAGTGAACCGTGTCTATGTAACAAGTGATGGCACGAAACGTACAAATGTAATATTCCTATTTGTTCCCAGCTGCCCCCGCTGGAGACGGTGGCGCCGGGCGGGCTGCGCGCGCGCCACCCCGCGCTGCCGCTCAAGACACGCACCAGTCCCGACTTCAGTCTGGTAACTACTCCGTTTACTTATGATTGTTTAAGATCAGTGTCCGACGTAATTTTCGGAACACTCCGTGTCCCTTTTATTCATAAGTCATGCGTCTAGCCGCGGCGGCTGCTCTACGCACACTTACAATATTGTACTTTCGGGTCGCGTTATACTGACGTCGGGTGAGCTCGGCAAAGCTGGCAATAGTGGCAATATGACATCAATGACAATATTCAATAGAAATTGGTCCATAGAGATGTTTCATTATTCATATATCTGAAAAAAAAAACGGCTCACTGACATTAAAATTGCAACGGTTAACACTCACGTATTTTTATCACAATAGACGTGACATGTATCGTCGGACAGACAGAGTGGTGTTGTCACTCTTGGGGTTGGGGACGACCAACGGGTGGATAGCGATCTACCAATCGCATATGGGGTGATAATATTAAACCACGATCAGAATACGATTGAACATATATGTCATTCTTAAATTAATACGTGAAATAACGTTGTCACTGGTACAGTATTTCCGTACGAAGAAATTCTAAAACTTGGAAAAAAAAATACATTACCAAATGAAATGAAATCCATATACGAACCTGTATGTAATTATTATGTTTAGGAACACCAATAACACCATCAAAAATTATTCCTCCAGTTCTCAAGATATACTTGATTTTATAAATCTCAATTCGGCCATCTTTGATTGGCCGCCATTTTGTTAGACACTTCAAGATGGCAGTCGTTTTTTTACGTATTGACTTATTATTGTATATTATTCCTTACATCTAATGTTGCGCTAACAGTACTTTCGAATCGACTTCTGATCGCGGTTTGATAATACTAGGGTACGGAAGAGTAGTATGATTATCTCTGCGTATATACGAATAACACCCACGAACAGCATGCCTACCACGAACATCGAAAATTGGCATTGACGGGACAACCTCTTTGTCACTCCAATATGCGAGTGTGACAGAGATGGAGATACAAATGCGCAATCGTTCGATTTTCGTGGTATAGGCCCAGACCCTGGCTGAGCTATAACTTGAGTTGTTGTCAGGTTTTGGACTTGGACGAGACGTTGGTGCACTGCTCGCTCCAGGAGCTGCCTGACGCCAGCTTCCACTTCCCGGTGCTGTTCCAAGACTGCAGATACACGGTTAGTACACATTTCTCATTTGACTCTGTTAAAAATATAACCATCAAAGGAAACTTATTTTATCCAGTACTCCCACCACTTCTCACTTACAATCTATCAGCAATAAAAATAAACATTCACACGAATAACAAACAAGAAAAAAAACAATTAATACTAAAATTAAAACTAAATCTACAAATAAAAAACTAGATCCAACTCGGTGCCTTCTGGCAGGGTGCCAAGAAGGCTGGCGGCATTGCCGCGCTGGACGGCAAGTATAATGTTGCGCAAGGTACGAGCCAGCCCTCCTGTCAGCCGTAGCTTCTATGAACTTACTTACTTCTCAGAACTCCGTCATCTATCAACCCGTTATTATTCAAGACCAATTTTACTTGTATTATTGTATTCTTGAATAAAATGAAAATACTGACTATTAATTAACTATTAAAAAAAATTAAAAACTTATAAAAAGGTAAGGTATGTAGTTAGATTTATTTCTAATTTTATTGTTAAGGTAGTTTAAAAAAAATTAAGGTAGTTATACTATTAAGATCGATTATTAATAGTCAGTACTTTAAATATTGTTTAAGCAGCACTTAGATTTATTTTTAGCAGGAACAATATTTGTTTAGTGCTTGCCACAATATAAACATCGACAATCCTGTTATCGATAAATACATACCACTTCAACGGCAAAACATACATACAACCAAATACTTATATTTTATTTTTAATCGTAAGTTACATCTTACTCCTGTCTGGAATACATTCTTCTTAACTAATATTTGAAACGGGATAATTACCATGTATGTTTGTTTTATTGAGCACCCGATGGTAATTATGCCGTTACAAATATTAGTTACAATGCAAATGACCATGTTAGCTTAAAATCGTATACATTATTCTTCTACCTGGCGTTATCTCAACCTTTGCCAGGGTCCGCTTTCCAACTTTCTCTCCTCCACATACAGTGTGGAAATCGAATACGGGCGAATCTCTTAATGGTAGTTAGTATAGGACATAAGAAATGTAATTAGGAAACTTTTAAATGGAATTGCAATTAAAGTTTTATCCATAGAAAATAATTCGGCCCGCAATGTAATGCAAACACACTCGCGTTAAATATTCGTTGACAACTATCAACGTCAAACTTTTTATAGTACATTGCTGCTGAATTTTTTATAAAAAATAATAATTTTGGTGTCATAATTAAGTGTTAACACTACACCACACCACACCACACCACCACACCACCACCACCACCACCACATATTGTAAATATTTTTACTACTTTTGTAATTTGTTTTGAAAAAATAAGTCCCGCCGAGATTCTTGCCGGTAATAATCTTCTCGGGCTGTGGTGTAGGGATAGAACCGGTAGTAGCTTTTTTTTTGACGTTCATAAGTGCATTGTAATGTGCCTAAATTGAAAAATAAAGATATTTATCATTTATCACTTTCGCAACCAGGCAAAATTTCGAACAATAGGTACCCCAGAAACCGACAGTACTCGCTAGGCGGGCAACGACGTGCAACTCAATGCCGCACGCCGCGAACCCGCTAGGCGGGCAAGCGGCGGACGTAGCGAAGATGCAATGCTTGCCCGCCTGGCGGGTACTTTGGCGTCGCGTGTAGGTTTATAGCTCTTGCCTGCCTAGCGGGTACGCCGGCATCTGAGTAAAGTTTACGAGTGCCCGCGTGGCGGGTACGCGGTATCGAAAGTGTTAAATAGTACATTTCGATGCTAGTGCGGAAAGTATGTCATTAGTCAAAAATGACATCTCCGCACGTGAATCGAACGACGTTTTTCAATACAGATGCGAAAAAAATTAAAATACATAAGTTTTTTTTTCCGTGACACGATTGTAATACAGTTGATATATTAAGAACATCTTCAAAATGTTTATCTTATATTCTTTACTATCTCATTTTCAATCTCATAATAATTATTTTTCATAAACAAAATAATAAATCGCATGTGACATTAATCGTATCGTCATGTCTTATAGGCCCTTCGAACATGTTTACCGGATTGAAAAACGCCTCTACCTTGACTTTGACTTTTGACGTTTCGTGGGCACTGTTCCGTTTCATACACACAGATTTATAAGAACTGTTTCAATGTTAATATTTTTAATGTATGATCATTAGTATGATGAAGAAACAGTTATTGAAATATGAAATATCAATCTCTTTAATATTATTGCGTTTATAGTAGGTATTTAGTTTTATTACGGCTCGGTAAAGTTAACGAACAATAAAACTCTTCGGTAAGCAGTCATGAATTGGAACACAACTAAATTTAAAAAGATTGGAAAAGTAAAAAGCACTAGTTCGCAAAAACAAACTTTGCGCACGCAAAACAGCCAAGAAAAGGGCACTTTTTGAGCAACTGTATTGAAAAATATGTTTTGATTATTGATAAAACTAATGAATTCTATGTACGGTTAAATGTATCGCCCGTATTAGACTTGCCCACTGTGTAATGAAACGTGATGTATCCAGGTGTTCGTCCGCACGCGGCCGCACTTCGCGGAGTTCCTGGCTCGCGTGTCGCGCGCCTACGAGGTCATCCTGTTCACGGCCAGCAAGCGCGTCTACGCCGACCGCCTCCTCAACCTGCTGGACCCGGAGCGTCGCTGGATCAAATACAGGTTAAACATTCATCAGCCTGTAAGCGTCCACTGCTGAACATAGGCCTCTCCAATCGAACTCCAGCCACCTGCATCCGACGATCCTCACCAGGTCGTCGGTCCATCTCGTAGGCGGCCGTCCCACACTGCGCTTGCTAGTACGTGGTCTCCGTTCAAGGATTTTTTTGCCCCATCGGCCATCCGATCTTCGCGCTTTGTGTCCGGCCCATTGCCACTTCAGCTTGCTAATCCTACGGGCTAATACTAATATTATGATTAATTTCAGTTGCGTTCTTAAGCAGTAAAGCAGATGACTAAACAATCAATAAATGTGGCGTTTTCAAGCTAAATGTACCACACTGTCGGTTGTTGATAAGGTTGATTTCTAAGTGATTATTTATGACAGTAGAGCCTTATCGATAATCGACATAACCGACTGAAAACGCCACAAATGATCTGCCGCCACAAATGTTACGGATAAAGGCAGAGTATGTGGTATGAAGCGGGTGTTAATAAAATTACTAGGCATAACATTGTGGCTTGTACTGACGCGTTCAACATTTTCATTGGGACTATGAATGAATTTATTCAAAAACTGCCCGAGATTAAAAGTCCCTAAATAAATAAAAGAAAAAAAAAACTGCCCAAACAATTTTGAACACGTGTGTCCAGTGAACTAGTTTGTATAAAACAAGATTTTTTTTTATTCGACGAGAAGCTCCTATTTACGTACGAACGTGTCGAATAGGGATGGCGACTAGGTTGAAAAACTATTATTCTAATTAGTCCGTCAGAAAGATTATCCAAAATTATTAGACACGTATTTTTTCCTTTTTCAAGATAACTAAAATTGACGAATATGAAGAGCGTCAAAGTTCCGTGGTGGGGGCTGGTGACGTCACCTGTGAGTAAAAATCGTACTCAATTGTGACGTCACGCGAAACTTTAAAGCGCTGTATTTCCGTTTTTCATTTGACGAACAAAAGAAAAAATACGTATCGAATATTTTTTAATAATCTAACAGACGGACTAATTAGTTTTTTTTGTCGTCTAGCCTATTTAAAGGAAATCAAAAAAGCACGGGTTTGTAAGTTTAACCAACCATTTAATACAGAATTTAACAATTTTTTTTAATTATTATTATATTATATTATATATATATAATTCAGGCAGGCAGTTGAAGACAACTGATGTAAGCCTGTATCCAGATATCCTCTTCTAGGTTTGTCTCTTCCTATTATGTTTATCAAGTTTATTCTTGAAAATGTTAATGTTCGGTGCTGAGACTACTTCCTCTGGAAGTTTATTCCACGCGTAGACTACTCTGTTAGCAAAGAAGTGTTTATGTGGGTTGTTGTTTGACATGCAGTGTTTTTGTAGCTTTAAGTGATGCCCTCTTAGCCTGGTGTTAGTGTCTCTTTTAAGTAGCGATTGGAAATTGTCACCAGGTTATTCCGGGAGCACTGTCTCCTGGTCAACGGGAACTACGTGAAGGACCTCTCGATCCTGGGCCGGGACCTGCGCAAGACCGTCATAGTGGACAACAGCCCGCAGGTACAAATCATGTCCAAATCATGTTTTAACTTGAACGTGGCCTATATTCTAATTCAAATTTTTATTTGTCAGAATACAGTAACAATTGGCCTTATAATAAAAACATTTTAAAAAATCTGTGTATTCAGCATGCAAGCATGCATACAAATATTATTTTAAGGTAACCTGAAATATTTACAATAATTCAATATATATAGAATGTCAATATTACATATTGTAACTAGTACTAGTACAATGTCATCGGATCCTTAAAATTTAAATCCTATATATACTCTATCCTACGTATCCTCTACGCGGGAACTCGTATCAACCGTCTTTTGTTTTGTGTCGGTCCCGACTCACGGGCCACGGGCTGTCCATACCGTATAATGTATATAATAAATATAAACTAGCTGATGCCAGCCTATAACCTGACAGGAGCTCACCTTAATGTGCCAGGGAAATTAAACACAGTACGGATTAATCGCGTTTATTAACACCATGAACCTACGTTTCGAGCCCTTTACAGCACTCATTATTATATATATTTATATATATATCACTAGCTTTTGCCCGCCGCTTCGCTCGCGTTAGAAAGAGACAAAAAGTAGCCTATGTCACTCCATCCCTTCGACTATCTCCACTTAAGAAATCACGTCAATTCCTCGCTCCGTTTTGCCGTGAAAGACGGATAAACAAACAGACACACACAGTTTCCCATTTATAAAAAAAAAAAACATTCGATTTTTATTCGACACAAAATATACAGTACAATTACAATTAACAGAAAAATTGCCAAGATTAAAGAAGTGCCACGAAATGGACTCATCTCAGCATAAGGCTGGCGACTAATACTAGTTTATAATACTAGTATGGATACCTTATTATATCACTGTTGCATAAACTACTATTATATAATCAAACACAAAATTAAATCTAGATAAAAAGTAAAATAAATCTAAAACAGGCCCCTACGGCATAGTACAGTCAAGTGTAAAAATATGGTGGTGCACATCTTACTCAATAATATGTCCCATAGCACCTTATGCCGGTGTAATAAGAGCGTAGTACCATATTTATGAGTCGATTATGTCGAACCATATTTTTGCACTTGACTGTACCGAGGACGCTGGCAACATTTCCTCGCTGGATCGCAAGACTGATCCGTTGAGCCAGAAAGTTGCCAGCTCTTGGGTCTCCTGTGGCGTCTCTGAGTCTCTTCGATAGGTCTTTGAAGAGACTCAGAGCGCTAGGGCCCCACGGACCAAAGGTCTCGACGCCGAAAGGAACAAAAATATATTTTTTATATAATCCGAACCCCTATTTACAGGCGTTCGGCTACCAGTTAGAGAATGGGATACCAATAGACAGCTGGTTCGTGGACCGCAGCGACAACGAATTGCTGAAGCTGTTGCCGTTCCTTGAGGATCTGACCACGGTGAGTGACCCATGTGACCTGTAAGTTAACATGGTAATTTATATTATAGGACATTCTTATACAAATTGACTAAGTCCCGCAGTAAGCTCAAGAAGGCTTGTGTTACGGGTACAACACGTCCAAAAATTTTTTTTAGGTTCCCCACGTCGTGGGGTATCAGAATATACCCCATGTATGTTAGCCGATTTTTCGTAGTTTTCGAGTTATGAATTTTTAAAAATTTTTTTGCCATGAAATTCTGAAGTGAAGCTATTTTAGTAAAAAAAAACTTTTTTAAATTGTTTCGCTTTTTTAACATAATCCTGGAAAGTTCCTTGATTAGCAATTCATAAAAAAATCCTATTTTATTTTTCATAACATTAAACAGACACATTGCCACAGAATGTAATGTTGTGACATGTGATTGGCGTCAAATCAGACCCGCGTCGCAGCGCATTTTTATCTACAAAGGGTTAAATTTTACCTGCTTTCGTTGACTCATTATCAATACTAATTGGTTTTTGACCCCACCTCCAATTGGTTGATTGGTTACTAAGCCGATAGAAACAGATTTAAATAAAAGTGTATGTAGGTACGATTGTAATTGTAAGATTATGTACTGTTCAAAATAAACAAAGAGTCAATCGAAAAATAATCAAATTTATAGATTTTCTTGTGTCACGAAAACGCGGAAAACTCAGTGTCACGATTATCCAAAACTTACATGGTTGGTATGTAAATTTTATAGTGTGGCATATGTTAGAACCAGCAATTAGTTTATAAAGAAGTATACTATATAGCTATATTCTTCCTGAAACTTACGTATTTTTCAGTTTCGAGTAAAATAACGTAAATTAGATGTCCATGCGACGAGTAGACTCGCTATGCTATCTGTCAACTTATACACGGTGAAATTTAATCAGGAGTTGAAAAATATGAATTATTAAGCTAAATAGAATTCAATACTGTATACATTTATTTATTTATTTTATTTTATTGTTAAATTTACATCAATACTAGAGAGTTTTCACATGCTTCTGATAGTTAGTTAATAGTATCTGTAACCTGTTGTATGAATATGAATCCTGAAACACGGAACTACTTTTGCCGATATTAAACTTATGTTATCTTATCTTTGCAGAAAGATGACGTCCGCCCACACATAAGGGATAAATACCGACTCTTCAGCTACCTTCCCCCCGGATAAATAACAGTAAATATAACTAACTAATATTATTCAGACATTCTCCGCAGCTATACTAAGGATCTCCACAATCCCTCGTCACTTCGAATATAATAAAATAGTAAAAATGCATTGATTAAATATTTTGTTGTCTTGAGCGAGTGTCTCGATAGCCCAGTGGTTAATTTAAAATCTTTCTTTCTTTTAAGAAAACAAATATGTAGAATCCAGAAATTGTAATTGTCTGATTATTATTTTAAGTAAGTACAATGTAAAACTATCGAATGTTTGTGAGTTTGGTAATGTCTAGAAATGTCACTGTCAATTAATAATCATGTTTAGAAAGAGAGGAGTGTGTGAGCGAGAAAAGAGATACATTTATGGAAAGAAGGGAATATTGGAAAAATTCACCTCTAAGGCGCATAAGAAGAATACGGTGGAGAAATTCGGGTCCACGGGCGTGATCTCGGTAGCTCAGTTGGTAGGTAGGCGTGTATCCCAGTGTCGCGTGTTCGAGTCCCGCCCGAGGTCACTATTTCCAACTTTTCCTTAAGAAATTTGGATTTTATTTTCTTGAATATGAACGATTTAAATAGAATGAAATAAATTTGCGAAAATGGCATATATTCGATAGTTTTATATTATTAATTATTAAAATAAGGACTAACATTAGAATCTGACTAGTTTTAAATATTATTATTATGAATTAAGTTGAAACATGTTGATTCGAACTGAATTTCAATCGAGTATTATGGATGAAAATTTATTTTTGTAAGTTATTATTTAAGTGAAATATAAATTTATATTTTTTGAATTTGGCATCTGTGATTTTTTTAGCTGTTTTTTTTAATTGAATCGAAATTATGTTTAGTACAACGTCCTTTTATATGTTCAGGAAAAACGTAGACTGTTAAACTATCTATTTCATTTTAAGTCTTATTATCATAAGGTTTCAGTTAAATAAGTGTGATTTGAAATGATCTCGAAATTAAATCAGGAACTGAGTAAAATAAACTGCCTGACATTTGTTTATAAACAGTTGAGGATCTGGCTTGTCTGTTCTGTTCTCGAAATTTAAGAATATTTGTGAAACAAATGCCCAAAATAGTGTTTGACTGTAACAAACATAATATTTACCTCTATCGGGGGCATAAATTGTGTCCAAAAATACTGTTCACAGTTTTCAATCATTTTATTTTGATATATTGAAAGAGATGTCATATACTACAGAAAAAGTGACCAAGGTCTTTCAAGGGTGACTTTTTCTGTAGTATATGACATCTTTTTCAATTTATAATATATATATAGTAGTGTGACTACTTAAAAAACAAAAAAACAATTACGTGCTTTACAATTGTATTTTCTTTCAAGCTTTAAAATAATTTATTATTACTACAGTCGGCATTCCTATTTTGATAGAAGGCAACTATATTTGTTATGACCGTGATAACTTATAACTTTCTGGGTGTCTTATAACGTATAGACTCTGGTTAATGAAAAATGAGACTGATTTATTTAAAACTTTTTAGATGGCAACAATTTCACATATCAAGTAAGATGTCACGTTTACAGCTGTCGTTTATTTATATGTAATTGTGTTGCCAGGTACGGTTTTTATTATTTATATAATTTTCATGATTTCAGTCTCATCTTTCATTAGCCAGAGTCTATAAGATATATAACACCCAGTAATTATGACCAGTATCCTTAACTATTGGAACAGAAAAGACAATTTTGTGATCCCGTGCGCGTACGACGATGGTGAAAACTCATATTCTTTAAGGTATTTTCGCAATAAAATACATAAACTAATATTCCAATGAGATACTGTACTCATTCGTAACTATTCCGCCTATGGATTTTATATATGCTTTGTATTACGCACTCAATATGATCACCAGCATTTTTACACCCTGTATATGACATTATGAATGTTCCTAGAGGTTGAAAAACGATTTGTCTTTCTTTAAGTCCGTCAGTTAGATTCAGAATTGTGAGACATGTTTTTTCCTTTTTCAAGTTAACTGAAATTAACGAAGATAAAGAACATCAAAGGGGTGGGGGCTTGTGACGTCAGTAATAGGTTAAAATTGTATCTATCTAGTTGTGACGTCACGTGAAACTAGTATGCACTGTATTTTAGTATTTTTTTTATTTGATGGACCTAAGAAAAAATAGTGTCCGACCGAAAATTGTTTTTTGCCGAAACCAAAACCGAAGGTTCGGTATGATTCTTGTTTCGGCCGAAACCGAAACCGACCATTTGATAAATGTGATTAAAACGCTGAATTAAATGTCAGTGAGCCGTTTTTTTTAAATATATGAATAATGAAATATCCGTATCCATGGTCCGATTTCGCTTTTCTCGAATTGAACGTTTTGTGATGTGATGTCATATTGCCAGCTGTGCCGAGCTCACCTGACGTCTGTTTAACGCGAACCGACAGTACGATATTGTAAGTTTCGGCGCGGCCGAAAGATTCGGCTGGTTTTTGGTCGAAACCGAAACATTTGTACCAAATAGTGTACAATATTTTTTTATAATCTAACAGATTAACTCACAGACCTCAACCACTAGATGGAGCATTTAAGACAACTCGCGGTCACCAAAGCTATGCAGTTTCGTATTAATTTTGTATGAGAACGCGACTGCTTATTTCATTTGCATCTAAATCCTGAACTCTTACAAATCAAAAATATGTGTAGTTTGTGGATGAACTAAATAGTTGTTTTAGTCTTGTCTGTAAAGGTATATTAGTTTCATGATGACGTCTTTGCATAAAGTAATTGTCCATAATATCACATTATACATTGACGTGAAATAATCTCAGTTAGCTAATGGAACGTGACGTTAAAGGGCGCTGTGCTAAACCTGGATTAAAAGATTATGTACAATCAATATGTTATCTTATTTATTAGTTTTTCTGCGTAATATTGTTCCGTACGCATCCGGCGTGTGTTTACTTCGAGAAATCTATCCTATCCTAGTATACAACGAGTTTTTGAGCAATTGCTTTAAATTCCATTGCTTTATTTAGCTTAAATTAAGATAATTTCTTAAAGACACCGGTATTCTAATTAGCTGCATTAAAAAAATAACTACTCATTTAATTTTATCTCATATGGGACTTGCATGTGTGTAAACGGAGTATGAGTATTCGACATGACATTGATATGTCATGGTTGTCACTTACTTAGTAAAGTCAATTCTAATGCCCGTTTCACATTAGCGGTTGATGCGACATGTAATTATTTGGTATGAGAAATTTAAAAAATAAAAAGTAACGAATTTAATAGAACTAACTATGCCGTTCTGTTTCCTTAATTATACCAATTACCAAGCCACATGACGAAGTTAAAGCAAATGCTCAAAAACACCCTGTATATGATAAACGGGTGTGGCCCATAATAGGAGCAATATAGGTTGTGATCCGCAATCCTTATAAGTCTTCTAACAAACGTTATTTTTATAAGTCATTGAGCAAACTAGTTCACTTTGGGGAATACCCCAAAGTGAACAACGATTACATTTATTGCTCCTATTATGGGCCACACCGATGAACAATTTTGCTCCTATTATGGGCCACATTGGTTTAATATTTTGATACTCTTTATCATCAATGTAAACAAAGTGGAAAAAAAACTACACTCAAGTCTTTTGGGTTAAAAAATATAACACTGATCTGTTCTCATTCGTGCATAGTCAGAGAGAGTCATACTGCTTTTTTCATGCGGTCGTATTGCCACACGGAAAAGAGGGAGGCATATAGAGTATTTTTTAATCTACTGCCAGACTTGGTTTGTCAGACTATAGTATGAATTTCACTCCCTGTGCTCAAGTGACAAAAAGTGTAGTTAAATTATGTGTACGTATAATTAAAACTTTATTTTGTTCTGATTACTTGATTAGGAATCATGATTTACATGTACCTGGGTCGTTCTTTTTTTTACCGAAAATGAAACGCGACTTACTCTAATTCTCGATCTTGAGTAAAATTATAGTAATAGAAACTATTTAAGAAAACAACATATACCTATGGAGTAGACCATTTGATGGTTCTTTTCATTTAGGTAACGTATATTCTAACGGCCTCCTAGCCTAGTTGGTAGTGACCCTGCCTACGAAGCAGGTCCCGGGTTCGAATCCTGGTCAGGGCATTTATTTGTGTGTTTATCACGAATATTTGTTCATGAGTTATGGATGTTTTCTATGTATTTAAGTATTTATATGTATCTATCTATTATATATATCGTCGCCTAGTACCCACAACACAAGCCTTAGAGCTTACCGTGGGACTAGGTCGATTTGTGTAAGATTGTCCCATATATATATATTTTTTTCTTTTAAGTAGTTTTCTAGAAAACACTGACTTTTCAGCGAAGACAGCCTTCCGGTTGACCACTCTGTCACGATGTTTTAAGATAAATAATGTAAGTAAGTTTACAGTTACTATCCGGGGAACTAACAAGTGAACTATACTGATAAGGGAAGCCGAAATATCGGAAATTAATTTTTTTTAGCGTGGAGGCAGGTTTTGTCCCTAAAAAAGAAGAACGACCCACCCGTGGATAAAGTTAGTTACTATCTGGTACAATCCTGTATTTTGAATGTAGGTATACTTCGTAATTATTTAATCAAGATATTTTTTTTACTGAAAGTTTTTTTTATGGTTTAGTATTTTTTATTTTATTGTATGTGGTTAAATATTGATTGTACATAATATAACAAAGAATTGAAATTGTTTTACATGATTAAATATTTTATTACGTATTTTTAATTAGATTTAAGTTTTCCTCGCGAATGCAGGTGCTTATTTTTTTAGAATATAATTTTGACTACAAACAACCTTTTTTTATTTTGTTTTAATATGAACCCAAAACCGTATTTATTTTAAACGTTTACTTTAATGATGAACCTCCAACTCTGATTTCTAAAATCGGACAGTCTATACCTTCAAAATATTTTTCAATTACAGTATGTTGTCTACTGTACTCAGTCTGCACTAAGATGGTCGGTTGCTTGAGTCTGCCCTTTATGCTACACAAACTATATTCTTCTTCAGTTCAAGTAAGGTACTGTAAATAATCTAAATTGCGGAGGTTTTATAAAGAATTTTTGAACTAGAATAAGTAGTTAGATTAATTAATTAGATTTAAAATAATCAATTATTAACTGACCATCTGTCTTGGTCGCTCGTTCGGCCACAATGCGTGAAGGAATAGGTCGGTTATATTTTCTTTCGATTATGATTAGGGGGTAAAATGAACAAAGAAGTATTAATACAATAGTGCATTTTGAGACAAAATACTTTTTTCCATATTATTTTGCTGATCAGAATCAGAAAAATCTCTGATTCGGAAAAGAAGGAAACTTTTTAGAGACAAAAATCCATGGAGAGTTTTTGTTGTTGGGTGATTTTTTTTTAATTTTATGATACTCATTAGATACGCCCGGAAACGGATTTGCACACCTGTATACGTTTAAATTAATTACAAGTGATTTTGGTAATGCTCACGAGGTGAGACGATAGTATCGAATCTCATTTTTATGATTTTCAAAATTTGGCTACTGAAGAAATGAAAAAACGTCACATAAAAAGCTACATTTTCTATTTTTTAAGTACACATACAGGAGGAATTGTATTAAGGTACCAAAACATAATGTCAATGTGACAAAAACATAGTGTGTATAATAATGCAGATTCCTTAAATAATTTGAGATCGAATAAATTAAGAAAACTACAATTTGAGTGAGCTATTTCTTCCATTTTAGACATTAAATTTATTATATAAACTATTGTATCTCAAATCATTTCTAGGAGACTACCAAAGGGAGAGAAATAAATCTCATCTCGCTTAAATCTTAAAAAGACGGAGTATTTTGTCAAAAATAGGTATAAACCATTCCTCTCTTTTACACTTCCTTATTAGAAAGAGACAAATGAACAAAATAAAACGGACTGGAACATTATCATATGAAAAATGTAAATAATCTTTTCTCGACTCAAAAACTAGATATAATCCTTCAACAGCTGTAAAATGAATAAAATACCGTTTTTTTAATAAGTACTAGCTATCGGTCTAAGTAGATAAGCCAATTTTTGTATGACATTCTACAATTGTATGGAATATTTAGATAGTATGAAGAAGAGTCTTTATAACTTTTTAAATTTGAAGCATGTCTAAGTCCTCAACATGCCTGTATTTAAAGATTTTCGCATACACTTACACTAAAACGAGACTTAACGCGAACAGTAAGTGATAAAATTTAAAATTAGTTTTGACGGTTCGAATTCGTCATTGAACACTTTTGACCATTCTTTCATCTAATTGCCTCTATCGCTAAAATATTCAGGAACGATAAAGAGGTAAGTCGCATGAACGACTGAATATAATATATCTGCGGTACAGTCAAACAATTGGAACTCTAGGGCACTCTAGAACCATGTCAAAATGACAAGTAAGAGATTTCTTACAATCTGATATAAAGTCACAATAACATAGTCTTACACTGGTTCCAATTGGTTGACTGTCCATATTTGTTTAAATCCTTTCTCCGTGACCAGTGGTAACACCCGAAACGCCCATATTTCTAGCATGCTGCATTTTTTCGCATAATTGCGGAGTTTGGCGAAATTGACTACGTTGAAAAATCACCCTGTATACATACAGTTGTAAAGTGTCGATAATCAGTGACTAGTGTATAGCCGATCAATTGTTCGTAATCGAATGTTTACCCATTAAAATAATGACAGAACTGAATGTTGTTTTTATTATTTAATTTATTTATATTAGGTACATTACATTCGGCCAGCATGGCCTGATTACTTACTTGAGATACACTCAAAGAGTTTGTATCTAATGTTAATCAATCAATATTATGATAACTTACAGTAGCCATTCAGCTTTAATTTAGATTAACATCATCATCAATTCTAAATAGGTACCTACATGTTAAATAGATAAAACATAGAATTAGGTTGTAACCTACGTAGACGTAGATAAAGTTTTATTTTGTATCTGTGTGTATTAAGGGTAGTAAAAAAATACGAACGAGGGTTTAATTTTAACACAAATTCGTAATTTTTGTACCGCCCGTGATACAATGTTTTTCATCAAATCTGCGAGGAAATAAATAAACTAGTAAGTTTATTTATCTGTTTTTTTATTTGCCTAGTAAGGCAGGTAAATAAACAATAATTGTTAGCGGAAGTAGCACTTCATAGTCCACAGGGCACCAAGTTGAGCAGCGGCTCCGTACGGTGTGCGCGTGGGTCTCGAGGGGCCCGGGCGGGTGGTAAAGTAGTATCAAACTATTATATAAGTAATTTCACCATTTACGAGTAAGTGTGATGAAAAATAATATTACTTATTAAGAGCGCTATAACATTTCGGCGTTGAGCTATTTCTGTCAAATGCTGTCAAATTACCCCGTTTCACACACAAGCGCATTTCACGCACACTATCTCAATTTATTCGAAGAGGTCATTGACCTTAATTTTGTTTTAAGATTTGGTTTTGAGTTTGAAATCGATCGCATTCCTCCTTTGAAAAATAAAACTGTAAAATGGTTCCATTGTATAAAGATAGAGAAAGTAAACATTTATGTCTAGACGTCTCTGTCTGATGATGTCACATGTCACATGTGAATGTAATTCGTGATACTGTGAATTTTTATTGTTGCTTTGATTTGCGCTCCGTAAAGTTAAACCGACTAAATACAAATGTCATTAACTTAGATTAACGATGTTATTTACTACCCTATATGCTTTTCATAGGGCGTAAAATCAAATAAATGGAATTTAATTAGAAAAAAGCCAAGGCAGGGTCGACATTGCATTTTGGAGGATTGCAATTGGACTTATAGAGCGATACTACGAGTATCTTGTACAGGCATCTTCATTTAAATGTGTACATTTTTTACCTTATTCTCTTGTGATAAGGTGTAAAATTCTGCCGCCGCAAGGGAAAAGACGTACCTACAATAAAATGAAAAATCTATAATAAAAATAACATCAGATATGACTTTTTTTACTGATTCTAAATATATCTGTAGCACAATTTTGGAATAAAAGCCGGATACGTCCTTTTTGTAACGGCGGCCAAATGATGTACATATTAATAAATAAATAATAATAATAAATACCATGGGACAATCTTACACATAATTGACCTAGTCCGGTAAGCTCATCAATTTATGTTGTGGGTACTAGACGACGATATACAGGGTGACTGGTAATTCGACCTACATACTTCTTGAATGGGTTATTCTAGAGCTCATTGACAATGTTTTAGTAGCCCAATCGACTCGGGGTTAAAAGTCACTGGTGTTTGAGTTATTACACTTATTTGTTTTTTCGGTAAAACGTCATCTTGCTACCTATGAATTATAATTGTAAAAAATGTACTTGCATGTTATTTCTTGTAGCTAATGAAAAAAGCGATACTTTAAATAAAATACACGTTAAAAATTATCCAGTTTAAAAAAATAAGAAGTTGTCACAAGTTTTTTATATTAATTTTGTAAAATCAATGGCTATGACTCAAAGAAATGTGTTAACAGTATTTATAGTTCATGTAAAAATTACATAAATGAATTCCGTAACTCATAACTTTTCCGACACGGTAAAAATGTTAGCATGTTGTACTAAATTATTTAAAATAATAACGTCAGTGACAGAGCAGGTAGCGTGTGGAAGCAGTGTGTGTGAGCTAGAAGCGTACCTGACCCGAAATCGGATTTGTTTGTGCTACTTTTGTTATCGTGTCTTATATAATTTTTTGTGGTCTTTTGATGTTCAAGGATGGGACATATTCGTATGTTATGATGTTATTCATTAATGAAAGTAATATTATTAATATTCGGAAATGTTTGTGATTAACTGAGGCTTCATTATCTGTATACATCAAGTAACCAATCAATAGATTTTAACTATTCTTCCAAATCGGACATCTTGTTGAATAGTTTTTTTTATAATGTTGTTATAAAAACTAAACTAACATAATGTGGATGTAAATATGCAAAATAAAATAAATGCTTTCATTTTTATTTTTTATTTTTTATCTAATGGCGGCTTACTAATTTGAGGAATACGTAGACGGGCGTTTTTATTTTTTGTTGTAGAAAAATATTTTTTTGAATATTTGTCAATTTTTAATTGATGTCTGTTCAGAATCGCGAGCTCTTTCAATCCTAGTAGGAGAAAAAAGTGTCCAAAGATTTCTTTTCCATTTCGCCACCATCATTTCATTTAGTATAGCGGTAGCGCAATGGAAAGTTTGGAAAATTTAGGACACTTTTTTTCTCCTACTAGGATTGAAAGAGCTAGCGATTCTGAGTACAATAGAGATAAAAATTTCCAAATAAGCAATAAAATATTTTTCTACAACAAAAAATAAAAATGCCCAGATATCCTAGTATTGTTATGACTGCTTCCGAATTGCCGTTTACCTGTTGTCAGCACGTTTATTACGACTTATCGACGTATTCGAGAAAAGGGTGATCCCTTTCAACGGCAGGATTCGATTCAACGACTCCAAGCTGATGCTGAAAGACCTCCATTATAATCCTGTTTAAGAAGAACAAATACTAAAGTTGCTCCGCGCCACTACACTACATCGACCGGAGTCGTGGCTAACCTTACTATATCACAATGGAGGGTTTTTTTCACGCTGCAGTCAGCACGGCTGTATGTATACCATTATACCATAGAGAAGACAGATCCTGCTAGTAGGATGGATTTCTGCAAATTTTTACTCAATGCTGACAATGAATATCCGGAGTAACTGATCTTGTGGAGTACAGATGAATCAAACTTTGACTGCGATGGTATCACGAACTATCACAACCTGGAATCTCACATAGGGAATTGTGCACGACAAGGTGATCGGGCCATTTTTTTTGCCTGTACGTTTAACCGGCATCGCCTACAATTTTTTTAAAAGGTAAAACTTACTTATACTGCTGGAGGATGTGCCGCTTGGTTACAATAATGGCTATGGTTTACCAACACGAGCTACCCAGCTCACTATTAGCTGGGTTTGCGACAGTGGTTGGACTTTAACTATCCAGAGAAATGGATTGTATCGTTGTATCGCAATGCTGATACGTTTTGCGAGGAAGCCACCAAATTTTCGGTCACCAGTTACATCAACCAGACGTTTTCCGATTTAAAAAAAAAACTTGCGTGTGCTGGGACCCCATGCACCTAGAGTTTTGACCCCAAATGGAACAAAATAGTACTCTCTGCACAGGCTCTTATATTTGTTAAGTTTTTCAAATTTCGGCGCTTTCAGCCGCTCTGCCCGCTTTTACATTAGTTCCTATCGTTCGTTTATTTTTAAAGAGTCAATAATAGTTGACATGAATTTTTATAGAATAGAATAGAGTAACATTTATTCAGACAATACATCATTACAGAAGCACATTTACAAAGAAGAAGTATACATGTTAAAATGATGTGAGGCTGAAATGGTCTCCACTCAGCATTGCAGTTGGCACGACTAAGCGTTATCAACGGCACTGGTTTTCTGCGGAGCCAGCGAGGTGTGCGGGATAGCATACTGCGCGATTTATTTAAACTAATGCTATGTTCACTAGCTATAAGAAAAACATAAATTGCCCATTTTAATGCATTTAACTTTTTTTTACAATTGTCATTCTTTTTTCGATGAAAAATATCTAAAAACTGAAAAACCACTGAATTTTGACCCCTGGTTACCTTAGTACCTAGTTTCTTAGAATAACCCCTTTCAAAGAAAAGGTCGAGTTACCAGTCACCCTGTATATAATAAATAGATACATATACATTACATTACATAGAAATCATTCATCAGGAGTGATAAACACACGAATAAATGCCCTGGACAGGATTCGAACCCGGGACCTATTGCTTCGTAGGCTGGCTCACCTCCGATTAATGCACTAATGCGTTAATGAACTCGAATATAGGTACTATAAAGGAGCGAAAATAAATAGAAGCAATTTAAAAGTGGCATTTCCTAAAGTGCCTGCCTGCCTGGATGGATGAATTACGTACAGTCAAGTGCAAAAATATGGTTCGACATAGATAATCGACTCATAAATATGGTACTACGCTCTTATTACACCGGCATAAGGGGCTATGGGACATATTTTTGAGTAAGATGTGCACCACCATATTTTTACACTTGACTGTACTTAAGTACTTATATGTATGAAGTTTCCTTTGACTTGTTCCTTATTAGTTATTTATTTATTTATTTATGTTTTTAGATTGTATTTAGATTGTTCTGATACTCTACTTTACCTACCTATAAAAAGTGGATTGGTTGGCTTTAAAAACAATGTCAGATTACTAATCATCACATCTTCCTCTTTGAATGTAATGTAATGTTGATGTGTAATGTAACTAATGTAAAACGTATTAAAATAACAATTTGGGGGAGGTTTCTTAAGATTGTTTTCGCGTGATAACAAGGATCTTAGTAGCCGCTACTGACACAAACACACAGTTTTATTTGTTAAATACTCATATATATTTTTACAACAATATATACATTATATATGAGTCTCGATTTGTAGGAGCTGCCGTATGATACATGCTGCATAACGGATGCAGTATTATTGCACTCTTAGGAGGATAAGGACATATATATTTTTACAACAATATATACATTATATATGAGTCTCGATTTGTAGGAGCTGCCGTATGATACATGCTGCATAACGGATGCAGTATTATTGCACTCTTAGGAGGATTAGGATCCGTGGTTCTGTTCGCCAATATTTTGATTGCATGAAGATATTTCCTTCAGTTTTCTCTCCGCTGTACTTTCCGAGATAGTATAGAGAACGGCAAGAAAACACTGCAAGATCTTCATTTCTGAAATACGAAGTAGACAACAACACTGCTTGCAATAAATAAAATTAAATAATCATTGTTATTTGCAAACAAGGCGAAGTCAAAATAAAATTATCAATCACGTTGACGTACTTCAAAAGTCACGTTTTGGCTTAAAAACGACGTAATATTATTACCAGCATAATAAAAATGAACTCCACTTAGTGAAAACTAACCTTGAAACTTATTTTATTTAAAATGGGTTCTGATGAAACAAATTATAAGAATTCGCTAGTAATGGTAATTTTTTTGCTAACATATTGTATTTGTTTAGCATACACGGCTGGTAAATAGCAATAACTATAATTTGAAATGAGACGGAATAACCATGTAACGCAATTAATTACCCTATTTATTTCGAATACAATCTGTCTACTGGTATCCTTTTTGTATACGTATATGATTTCCCGTCAAAAATTAATGTCAGACGACCTGTCAAAATGCCGAGATGAAGTACGCGACCACCTCGAACGCGAGCCAAAGCTCGACTGCAAAGAGTATAATAATATATATATGAGACTCGACTGATTCAAAGAGAATTTCGCTGTCATGGCGGATGAATGGGAAATTTACGCAAGTTTAGATTTACAATTGAATTTCTTTGTTGTCTTTAAGAGGAAAAATATTTAATGTCCTGAAAGCACTAGTTTAGTTCAATGGCATTTAAAATTACATGTTAATTTATTTACTTTCAAGGAAAAAAACGTAATGATCGCAATGCTATGTTTTGACGAGAGCAAAAAGAGGTGTTTTTCAAATTTTAATATTTATATAATTAAATAGTGGGAGTTCATAAAAAATACGCAACACGGTAGTTTAAACAAACGTTACCAATTACTCAAATATCAAAAGTACATTGACACTAAGTAAATTTTCGGAGTTATTGGCATTAGTATTTGAAGTTCTTCACGAAAAAATTGGATTCAGTTACTTCGTTTTATCTATTAAAAACGAATATATTAAAATAATGTTGTCCTATATTCCTAAAGAACAGGGTATTTGTAATATAAAATAACACTATTCAACAGAATAAACTTCTTACAATTTAAAATATCTATACTCCCAAATGAGTGCTCCACCCGATTTTTCATAAACAACCATCAGAAAAAATATCATAACTAAGTAGGTAAGCCAGTTTTCAAAAAATTAGTCCTATATTCCTAAAGATAAGGAATTGTTCTATGTGGAATACACACTATTTATTTCTAATAGTAAACGAAAAGCTAGAAATCTGTTCACGAAAACCATCAATTTTACATTTTTTCGTCTTTTCTTGTCAAAGCGCTCTTAAAAGGTGGCATACCTTTTTTGCCAAACAGGAGAATTAATTATTTTTTTCGAGCTTAGGTACTATAAATATTATATTATGTACTATTACAGTATAGTATTTTCCTTTTAAACTGAGCCTCTACCGAATCATCTTTATTTGTTGTTAGCAAACCGCAAGTGCTACCGCCTGCATAAAAATGGTTCGGTTACGTACACGTACGTAAAGCTTTTCTTGAATTACGACTCTATGGTTATGGAAATAAGATTCAATATTAACTAATTGAGAAAATAACATATTGAGCACGGTGGTCCCTAGGAGAAATATGGCACGTGCGTAAGGAATAATGAGTTTTGCCGAAATTATGTTATACTGATACACCGTTTATAACCCGAAAGTGTTCAACCTCGTATTATTTCTGGACTTTAAAAATGTTGACATTTATAATTTTTGGACAAAAAATATTTTTTAGGTCTTTTAAATTCTTTTAGACATAACCAAAATAAGTGTTTGAAAGTTTTTAAATATTTTTTTTTTGAGGTAAAAGCTTTTTGCGAAGTTCTTTTTATATTTTTTTCTAATATTAGTAAATAAGTACCTATGTCATAACTAAAACTCTCGATCGGTCTTGCACGAGTTATGATGAAAAACAGTTTTAGAGAAAGATCTCTGAAACTGAGCCAAATCCAGATTAATTTCATATGGCATTATAGTTTCTCAATGCGGTCATAAATATGCCCAAACTATTATTTAGAAACGTCTGCCCACTACCTGTGTATAATTACCACACTTATTCTATTGTGTTTGTTTTAATTTCTTCTTATGTCCTATATTTTCCTGTAGGCAATTAAGTGGCAGTCAAATATTCGGCAGTTTTTGCCGACTAATCGCCGAATACAAAAGGTGCCGAATAGCCGGCGTTCCCGACTAGTCAGCCCATCAGTTAGGTGTTCAATGTTTTTGCATATTTGGCGCCGGCGTCTAATAGGCAGATAATACCATTACTGAATACAATTCCTTTGTTGTACGCTAATCCGTAAGGTCAGCTGAAAAGAGACTAACTATAGGTAGGGGAAACTGTTGAACCTTGGACATAGTTTTACCTCGGACAATTGGCAATATTTCTACCTTGCCAGGGTAATTAAAATATTTTATTTACTTTATTTGTAACGTTATTTGATAACTAATAAAATCAACTATCAACGAAACTTGAGGGCCGGTAGTATCCCGAGAAAAATAATAAAATATGAATGGTGTCATAAAAAGTTGGTATTTAGAACTTTACATCAAGGCTGATCATTTCATGTTTTGCTACTAGACAAAAAACTTTTATATGATAGGTTAATGTCAAGATAATTAACTACTTGGTGGTAGGATAGCTTCAGCCTAATCTTAATTGGAAGTGCTAATACGAAGCTTACTTATCCAAAAAGTTATTTTGTTGTACCTTGGACACCAAGAATATGTTGTACCTTGGCCCCTACCTAACTGCTACTGCAATTTTTTTTTTTAACAGAATGTTCAATATTTACTGTATATCTAATTATTGGTTACCTGCGTTTTAAGTTATCAAGTAATCAGTCTTAGAAAAACTTCATAAATTGTTTTACGCAAAAATAAAATATGACAATTGCAGAGTAATTTTTCTAAGATAATTTGTACTAGAAAAAATTATTGAATGGCATAAATATGCTAAAAATAACTATAATTTTATAAATAATACCTAATAATTTTATAAATATAATATAGTTTATTAAAAATATCGTGTCCGAGGTACAACGGGATATGTCCAAGGAACATCAGGGGTGTTGTTCCTTGGACACTTTTCCCTTTTTTTTTCGTCGACGTAGCCTATCAAAATAGACATACCAATCCTTTTTTTTCGTATTATATTCGATAGTTTATTAATCTATTTTATGGTATTCGGATAAATAACAGTTTTGCGGTTATTAATTTATTTTCTAAAAATCATAAAAGAAAAAACTGACCGAGGTAGAACAGGTTCCCCTACATATGGTGTTACACTGTTACATTACAAAACTAGTGTGAGAATGAGCACTTTATGTGTCGTCAAATATTCAAAAAGCCTTATGTACTATATAAAACGTTGTACGATAGTGAACCGATACACTGTGCGTATAGCTTATTCGCAACTCGTAGCGATTAAAAACACTTCCACTACACACACTTCGGTACTCATTGCGAATTTTCTCTTATTCGCACTTGTATCGTCGGCTTTATGCCATGTATGTTGTGGGTGTGAATAAAGATTTTATCTATCTATCTATCGTAATAAGGGCGTGCAAACAGGTTTTTATTTGTATGAAATTTCGGTTAATAACCGGTTATTAATCGGTTTTTCCATACAATTAAAAACCGGTTTGCACGCCTTAATCGTAATGTACTATATCATACAGTTCAATAGGATAGGAGTACCCTTTAATGTGGATAAGCCTAGGGTTAAATAACAAAATCAACCTTTATAGCCCTTAGAGCCCTTTTGGGTAGTCCACAGGAAAGACCTGATCATCGTTTTTACCATCACCACACGCTCCTTTAGCTTCCAATAAGGTAAAAAAACCGCTCATCATGGACAAATGCGTAGCCGAGCCATATGGTTCAACTTAATAGAGTTAAGCCCATACTGTATAGGTAAATTCATTTACAAACGTCAATCGTTTTCCTTACAATTTTACCAATAAATATAATTGACATGGAAATCCCAAATCCATTTATGCGAATTAAAATTTACGTATTATCTTCTAATTTTAATCGCTTATTATCTCTGTCTAATTATGTACATACGTAAAGATATGAATGAATATCTAAACGTGTTTCGCACGTGGTGGGTATATTATGATGAAATTTATTATTTACCTACTCTTATAATTTATATCTAAGTCAATAAGAAAAAAAAATATTTTCAAAATATATACAGTTCCTAAGTGTAACATACCTACCTCTACCTACCATAAATCTAAAATAGGTCTATGAGGCATTGTACTTACGAGTAGGATGCTGGCGGCATTTCCTCGGATCGCAATGCTGATACGGTATGCGAGGAAGCCACGAGCTCTGTCTGTGTGTCTACACAGGTAGCATCCCACACTAGCATCCGACCCAAACTCTAAGGAACCAAGGACATCCCGTCGGGTCTTTTGCCATCATCCCTGAAAATACCAGTCGGCTCAAAGAGAGCAGGCACGTTGATGGTGGCAAGAGATCGGCGGTACGATGACTGACCTATTGTCTTTTTTTGAGAACTGCCGCTTAGAAGTTAAAATATTGTTAGGTACTTAGTTGAATTTCTTGGTTTATTTTTCTCCGAATTTTGTTTCACAAAAATCATTCTTTAAGTACTCATGAAATAGGTAATACCTATATAGGTACCTATAGTTACTAAATATTCGTAAACACAAATTAGGTTGTACGATTTACGAAAATTCTAACTCCTATTGATACATACCCGTGTATGCAATTTAACGTAACCAACTAATAAGAATTTTTATTTTGTAATCGCATTAGGTAAAGTAAATAAAAATACAAAGTGAAGTAATAAAATATAACAATCAACTGTACCAACTTTTCGACCATATAAGTACCTACATAATAATAAGAAGACTTTTTCTGTTAGTGGCAGTGGCAGCCTTGAGGTAGCGAAGATGCAATGCTATTACGTCACCAGCCCCCACCTATTTAGAATGATAGTTTTTTTAACCTAGTCCTCATCCCTATTGGTGAAGCTGTGATGGCTCTTAAGAGCGCTTTGACAAGAAAAGACGAAAAAATGTAAAATTGATGGTTTTCGTGAACAGATTTCTAGCTTTTCGTTTACTTTATATTACAAATACCCTGTTCTTTAGGAATATAGGACAACATTATTTTAATATATTCGTTTTTAATAGATAAAACGAAGTAACTGAATCCAATTTTTTCGTGAAGAACTTCGGTTTAAAGATATTTTTTATTTCTCATTTAAAACATATTGTCACTTACATGAGAAACTTATTTTTAGAGTTTACAACGTGTGTCTTAACTGCTTAATACATGTACAAAACAAATGGGTTCTTATAGGAAGTTGCACTTATAAGGTATCTTAGAAAAATAACATATAAATAAGTAAAACAAAGTAAAAGTAAGTAAGTGTGAGGTAGCGATAATCAAGGACCAATGCAGAAGGTTTTTTTTTTGCTTCATTCAAGTTTAGAATCCGCCAACTGTGGGTAGGTACCTAATCATTTAATGCATGTTATTTTACGACACTTCAAATACTAATGCCAATAACTCCGAAAATTTACTTAGTGTCAATGTACTTTTGATATTTGAGTAATTGGTAACGTTTGTTTAAACTACCGTGTTGCGTATTTTTTATGAACTCCCACTATTTAATTATATAAATATTAAAATTTGAAAAACACCTCTTTTTGCTCTCGTCAAAACATAGCATTGCGATCATTACGTTTTTTTCCTTGAAAGTAAATAAATTCACATGTAATTTTAAATGCCATTGAACTAAACTAGTGCTTTCAGGACATTAAATATTTTTCCTCTTAAAGACAACAAAGAAATTCAATTGTAAATCTAAACTTGCGTAAATTTCCCATTCATCCGCCATGACAGCGAAATTCTCTTTGAATCAGTCGAGCTTTGGCTCGCGTTCGAGGTGGTCGCGTACTTCATCTCGGCATTTTGACAGGTCGTCTGACATTAATTTTTGACGGGAAATCATATACGTATACAAAAAGGATACCAGTAGACAGATTGTATTCGAAATAAATAGGGTAATTAATTGCGTTACATGGTTATTCCGTCTCATTTCAAATTATAGTTATTGCTATTTACCAGCCGTGTATGCTAAACAAATACAATATGTTAGCAAAAAAATTACCATTACTAGCGAATTCTTATAATTTGTTTCATCAGAACCCATTTTAAATAAAATAAGTTTCAAGGTTAGTTTTCACTAAGTGGAGTTCATTTTTATTATGCTGGTAATAATATTACGTCGTTTTTAAGCCAAAACGTGACTTTTGAAGTACGTCAACGTGATTGATAATTTTATTTTGACTTCGCCTTGTTTGCAAATAACAATGATTATTTAATTTTATTTATTGCAAGCAGTGTTGTTGTCTACTTCGTATTTCAGAAATGAAGATCTTGCAGTGTTTTCTTGCCGTTCTCTATACTATCTCGGAAAGTACAGCGGAGAGAAAACTGAAGGAAATATCTTCATGCAATCAAAATATTGGCGAACAGAACCACGGATCCTAATCCTCCTAAGAGTGCAATAATACTGCATCCGTTATGCAGCATGTATCATACGGCAGCTCCTACAAATCGAGACTCATATATAATGTATATATTGTTGTAAAAATATATATGTCCTTATCCTCCTAAGAGTGCAATAATACTGCATCCGTTATGCAGCATGTATCATACGGCAGCTCCTACAAATCGAGACTCATATATAATGTATATATTGTTGTAAAAATATATATGAGTATTTAACAAATAAAACTGTGTGTTTGTGTCAGTAGCGGCTACTAAGATCCTTGTTATCACGCGAAAACAATCTTAAGAAACCTCCCCCAAATTGTTATTTTAATACGTTTTACATTAGTTACATTACACATCAACATTACATTACATTCAAAGAGGAAGATGTGATGATTAGTAATCTGACATTGTTTTTAAAGCCAACCAATCCACTTTTTATAGGTAGGTAAAGTAGAGTATCAGAACAATCTAAATACAATCTAAAAACATAAATAAATAAATAAATAACTAATAAGGAACAAGTCAAAGGAAACTTCATACATATAAGTACTTAAGTACAGTCAAGTGTAAAAATATGGTGGTGCACATCTTACTCAAAAATATGTCCCATAGCCCCTTATGCCGGTGTAATAAGAGCGTAGTACCATATTTATGAGTCGATTATCTATGTCGAACCATATTTTTGCACTTGACTGTACGTAATTCATCCATCCAGGCAGGCAGGCACTTTAGGAAATGCCACTTTTAAATTGCTTCTATTTATTTTCGCTCCTTTATAGTACCTATATTCGAGTTCATTAACGCATTAGTGCATTAATCGGAGGTGAGCCAGCCTACGAAGCAATAGGTCCCGGGTTCGAATCCTGTCCAGGGCATTTATTCGTGTGTTTATCACTCCTGATGAATGATTTCTATGTAATGTAATGTATATGTATCTATTTATTATATACAGGGTGACTGGTAACTCGACCTTTTCTTTGAAAGGGGTTATTCTAAGAAACTAGGTACTAAGGTAACCAGGGGTCAAAATTCAGTGGTTTTTCAGTTTTTAGATATTTTTCATCGAAAAAAGAATGACAATTGTAAAAAAAAGTTAAATGCATTAAAATGGGCAATTTATGATTTTCTTATAGCTAGTGAACATAGCATTAGTTTAAATAAATCGCGCAGTATGCTATCCCGCACACCTCGCTGGCTCCGCAGAAAACCAGTGCCGTTGATAACGCTTAGTCGTGCCAACTGCAATGCTGAGTGGAGACCATTTCAGCCTCACATCATTTTAACATGTATACTTCTTCTTTGTAAATGTGCTTCTGTAATGATGTATTGTCTGAATAAATGTTACTCTATTCTATTCTATAAAAATTCATGTCAACTATTATTGACTCTTTAAAAATAAACGAACGATAGGAACTAATGTAAAAGCGGGCAGAGCGGCTGAAAGCGCCGAAATTTGAAAAACTTAACAAATATAAGAGCCTGTGCAGAGAGTACTATTTTGTTCCATTTGGGGTCAAAACTCTAGGTGCATGGGGTCCCAGCACACGCAAGTTTTTTTTTTAAATCGGAAAACGTCTGGTTGATGTAACTGGTGACCGAAAATTTGGTGGCTTCCTCGCAAAACGTATCAGCATTGCGATACAACGATACAATCCATTTCTCTGGATAGTTAAAGTCCAACCACTGTCGCAAACCCAGCTAATAGTGAGCTGGGTAGCTCGTGTTGGTAAACCATAGCCATTATTGTAACCAAGCGGCACATCCTCCAGCAGTATAAGTAAGTTTTACCTTTTAAAAAAATTGTAGGCGATGCCGGTTAAACATACAGGCAAAAAAAATGGCCCGATCACCTTGTCGTGCACAATTCCCTATGTGAGATTCCAGGTTGTGATAGTTCGTGATACCATCGCAGTCAAAGTTTGATTCATCTGTACTCCACAAGATCAGTTACTCCGGATATTCATTGTCAGCATTGAGTAAAAATTTGCAGAAATCCATCCTACTAGCAGGATCTGTCTTCTCTATGGTATAATGGTATACATACAGCCGTGCTGACTGCAGCGTGAAAAAAACCCTCCATTGTGATATAGTAAGGTTAGCCACGACTCCGGTCGATGTAGTGTAGTGGCGCGGAGCAACTTTAGTATTTGTTCTTCTTAAACAGGATTATAATGGAGGTCTTTCAGCATCAGCTTGGAGTCGTTGAATCGAATCCTGCCGTTGAAAGGGATCACCCTTTTCTCGAATACGTCGATAAGTCGTAATAAACGTGCTGACAACAGGTAAACGGCAATTCGGAAGCAGTCATAACAATACTAGGATATCTGGGCATTTTTATTTTTTGTTGTAGAAAAATATTTTATTGCTTATTTGGAAATTTTTATCTCTATTGTACTCAGAATCGCTAGCTCTTTCAATCCTAGTAGGAGAAAAAAAGTGTCCTAAATTTTCCAAACTTTCCATTGCGCTACCGCTATACTAAATGAAATGATGGTGGCGAAATGGAAAAGAAATCTTTGGACACTTTTTTCTCCTACTAGGATTGAAAGAGCTCGCGATTCTGAACAGACATCAATTAAAAATTGACAAATATTCAAAAAAATATTTTTCTACAACAAAAAATAAAAACGCCCGTCTACGTATTCCTCAAATTAGTAAGCCGCCATTAGATAAAAAATAAAAAATAAAAATGAAAGCATTTATTTTATTTTGCATATTTACATCCACATTATGTTAGTTTAGTTTTTATAACAACATTATAAAAAAAACTATTCAACAAGATGTCCGATTTGGAAGAATAGTTAAAATCTATTGATTGGTTACTTGATGTATACAGATAATGAAGCCTCGGTTAATCACAAACATTTCCGAATATTAATAATATTACTTTCATTAATGAATAACATCATAACATACGAATATGTCCCATCCTTGAACATCAAAAGACCACAAAAAATTATATAAGACACGATAACAAAAGTAGCACAAACAAATCCGATTTCGGGTCAGGTACGCTTCTAGCTCACACACACTGCTTCCACACGCTACCTGCTCTGTCACTGACGTTATTATTTTAAATAATTTAGTACAACATGCTAACATTTTTACCGTGTCGGAAAAGTTATGAGTTACGGAATTCATTTATGTAATTTTTACATGAACTATAAATACTGTTAACACATTTCTTTGAGTCATAGCCATTGATTTTACAAAATTAATATAAAAAACTTGTGACAACTTCTTATTTTTTTAAACTGGATAATTTTTAACGTGTATTTTATTTAAAGTATCGCTTTTTTCATTAGCTACAAGAAATAACATGCAAGTACATTTTTTACAATTATAATTCATAGGTAGCAAGATGACGTTTTACCGAAAAAACAAATAAGTGTAATAACTCAAACACCAGTGACTTTTAACCCCGAGTCGATTGGGCTACTAAAACATTGTCAATGAGCTCTAGAATAACCCATTCAAGAAGTATGTAGGTCGAATTACCAGTCACCCTGTATATCGTCGTCTAGTACCCACAACATAAATTGATGAGCTTACCGGACTAGGTCAATTATGTGTAAGATTGTCCCATGGTATTTATTATTATTATTTATTTATTAATATGTACATCATTTGGCCGCCGTTACAAAAAGGACGTATCCGGCTTTTATTCCAAAATTGTGCTACAGATATATTTAGAATCAGTAAAAAAAGTCATATCTGATGTTATTTTTATTATAGATTTTTCATTTTATTGTAGGTACGTCTTTTCCCTTGCGGCGGCAGAATTTTACACCTTATCACAAGAGAATAAGGTAAAAAATGTACACATTTAAATGAAGATGCCTGTACAAGATACTCGTAGTATCGCTCTATAAGTCCAATTGCAATCCTCCAAAATGCAATGTCGACCCTGCCTTGGCTTTTTTCTAATTAAATTCCATTTATTTGATTTTACGCCCTATGAAAAGCATATAGGGTAGTAAATAACATCGTTAATCTAAGTTAATGACATTTGTATTTAGTCGGTTTAACTTTACGGAGCGCAAATCAAAGCAACAATAAAAATTCACAGTATCACGAATTACATTCACATGTGACATGTGACATCATCAGACAGAGACGTCTAGACATAAATGTTTAGGTACTTTCTCTATCTTTATACAATGGAACCATTTTACAGTTTTATTTTTCAAAGGAGGTATGCGATCGATTTCAAACTCAAAACCAAATCTTAAAAAAAAATTAAGGTCAATGACCTCTTCGAATAAATTGAGATAGTGTGCGTGAAATGCGCTTGTGTGTGAAACGGGGTAATTTGACAGCATTTGACAGAAATAGCTCAACGCCGAAATGTTATAGCGCTCTTAAGAATTTTGAGCGCTTGAATCTCGCACTTGAAACACGACCGCACAACTACGAAAAGGCATCTTATACTTAAGTATATATTTTTTATTTCATGCTAGGTATAATAAATGGTGACTAATAGTTTGGATGTGCAATTATTCGTCCTTCATTTATTTGATTTCCACATATCACTCGAACGTAAATCTCACCATTACATGTAATGGTGAGATTTACGTTCGAGCGACATTTTAACAAATATTATGAAAGTATTTCTATGATGAGACCATTTCATCGTTACTGCCAGGGTTTCAACTCATTCACCGCTGATGAATTCTCGTAGCCCTATACCGTAGCCTAGAAGATATTCCCGCTGTGTAAAGGAAATGCCTCGTGTAGGCGTAACGCGTAGTTCGCGCTGTTTTTTTTTAAATACCACGTCGGTGACAAGACGAGACGAGACGAGAGCGTTGGTGGCCCAGCGGTATGACGTGAGACTTTCATTCCGAAGGTCTCGGGTTCAAATCCTGCCGGTGCCGGCTTCTACCAATGAGTTTTTCGGAAGTTATGTACGAAATACCATTTGATATTTATTTACCAATCTCTGTCGGTGAAGGCAAACATCGCGAGGAAACCGGACTAATCCCAATAAGGCCTAGTTTACCCTATGGGTTGGCAGGTCAGATGGCAGTTAGTCGCTTTCGTAAAACTAGCGCCTACGTCAAATCTTGGGATTAGTTGCCAAAGCGGACCCCAGGCTCCCTGTGACGTGGCATAAGCCAGGATAAGCGCTAGGAAGAAGAAGTCGGTGATAAACAATGATACGGCATATGGAAAGCGGTCACCGTAGTGTATGGACGCCTGCAACTCCAGGGTGTCAGGGGTGCAATTCCACAGCCGAAGCGTCCGCCGGAAGAAATTCTTCTGAAACCGCAATTGCAAGATGTGCAGATGAGCGCCCTGCCGATGGCCACCGGTATTTTAAATCATTTTTATGATGTACGGAACCCTCGGTGGGCGAGTCTGGCTCGCACTTGGCCGGTTTTTTTGATTAGAATTCTACAAAAAAACTACATATTTCGTTTGACGACGACGAAACGACGTTCAAATTAAACGGAAATCAAAAAAGCCCGGTGCACTTAAAACATTGCCTAAATATTTATGTTTTAGACGTCACAAGGAACCAGACAGTCTCGTTATTATGAAATTGCAAAACAAATGTTTATAAAATTATCTTAATTTAATCTCTTTTATCTTGATATATTTATGTAGATATTTATCGTGTTCCCATTAAATTGATTCAGTATCTAAAATTGTTACTATCTAATTGATGACAAATTG
Source organism: Lathronympha strigana (assembly GCA_949128165.1). Lineage (NCBI taxonomy): Eukaryota > Metazoa > Arthropoda > Insecta > Lepidoptera > Tortricidae > Lathronympha > Lathronympha strigana. Next base: position 4,078,363 of record OX421926.1, on the reverse strand, counting down.
GGTAATATTCCACTGATTTAGACACGAATCCAAATAATGTGTATTTTCTTATCTGATTCAAAATAAAATGAAACATCAATTATTTTCAGATTAATTGGAACAAAAATTTAAAAATATTAAAAAAAAAATGTAAACGTCAAAAAACGTCATCGGCGCGATTTGGAAATAACTTTTTTGGGTACAGCGACATCTACCGAGGTTATAGGAAAAACTTCGCCGAATGAACGTGAACTGGGGGATACATTTTCTTAATTAAGAAATACCTTAAGGTCAATAATCTTGGGATTAGTATAGCTTGCTACTAGTTTCTCCAAGTTATTAGAACTTCAGCATGCTATGTGACCAAAGTCACAGATACTGCGAGATAGTCTCATACAAAGTCGCTGATACTGCAGAGTATCAGGCGGAGAGATGCGGTAGAGGCGCTGTTGTTCCTAGTTTAAGCTCCTTCAGGGTCAAGAGGATACTGCGACATGCTGTCCAGGGTATGCGAAACATTCTGTGCCAGCAAGTACCTACTAAGTCTAATAATACGACCCTTTTTCCGTACGCAGTACCTACCTAAGTGTTAAAAAACAATGTAAGTCATACTTCACACATGTGATTTTATATTTTCCTACAATTGAGTAATTAAATTAGGCAGCTACATAATTTATAACAAAAGATAATCTTTATCAAATGATCTTCTTAAAGATTAGCCAATATTGTGATGCATTTATCAATATACCTTTACAGCCTGTGCGATAGCATCAAATATTGTGTAAATCCATTAAAAATTCCTTATTCGGCTTCTGTGATGATAAATCGAATACTTTTAAACTTTAAGTAGGCCCTATGTTATCCACCCATATCAGTTCATCTGCCTCAGTCCGACCCCAGAAATACCTATACAACACGCACTACCTGAATATCTCAATTTAAAATATCTACAGAACCCCGTTACCTATGTACAGGAGAAAATATATCAAGAATGTTGTATTGTACCTATAGTCAGGGGGCCTTACCACGAATCACTTCGTTCGTACATATTCGGGCGATGAAGAGGCAAATAAACGAACGAACTGGTTCATCAGGTTCATGGTACGCCCCCAGACCACGATATCTCTTCCATCTTCCAAGTAAATAAACTGCCAAACATTTAATGGCCGCTCCACACAATGGGCCATCATGGGCCATTGGACGTAGGTATACCGCAGAACGGGATGGCAGTATTGCTTAACCCCTCTTTTTTTTATGCTATAGGGGGCAAACGAGCAAACGAATCGCCTGATGGTAAGCGATTAACGTCGTCCATGGACACCCGCAACACCAGTGGTGTCGCAAGTGCGTTGCCGGCCTTTAAGGTGGGAGTACGCTCTTTTCTTGAAGGTTTGAAGGTCGTATCGGTCCGGAAACACCGCTGGCGACAGTTCGTCCCCTCTTACTCATAACTGCGTCCCTTACGCCCCATCATGGCCCATTGTCCGGAGCGGCCATTAAGTGTTATTTTAAACGCCAAACTTAGCTTAGTTAGACCCTAAAACCTAAAATAAAGGTCGCCAGAGCTCCAAGAGGATTCACTGTTGACAGCTGGGGATCCACGGAGCAAAGCTTGCCCCTTTAGCTGTTAACATAGCGAATCCTCCTTTTTTTAAAGGGTCGCCAACGCGTATGTAACACCCCTGGAGTTGCAGGCGTCCATATGCTGCGGTGACCGCTTACCATTAGGCGGGCCGTATTCTTGTTTGTCACCGTCGTAGTATTTAAAAAAAAGTATATTTGGACAATCCGTCGTTTGTATGTGTATATTTGTATGTATGTATATTCGACGATAACTCTAGTATCGTTGCTCGGATTATCGTGAAATCTGGCAGGTCGTTAGATGAGACGTATAGAATTATTAAATAGGTACTTACGAGCCAAATCGATCAGAGGATTGCCAAGATACAGTGGTTGCGAGCTTGCGAGTTCCCGTTCGGGGCGAAACACTAATTATTTTGAATGTTAAGACTAAGTGTACAAATAATAATAATAACGTTATCAGGATTAGATTTGTAGGTAAGCTTGGAACCTTGCGGTAGCGATGGCGTGGTGAAAAATGTTGTAGGTGATGTTACACTCAACAACAAAGTGCACAAATTCAAAATTATCCCTCTCGTGTGTTTAAGGGTAACTCGAAACCCCACATTGCTAGTATTGCTACTAGCTGCTTACTATGAGGTACACAAACAATTCGTTCGCTTGCTTAGCATTTGGAGAGTAACGACATTATTATTACTAGATCCGAGCGTCTGGCAGCTTTTCATCGGTTGATAGTGACAGGCAAAGAAAACTTTTGAAAATAAATGTAAAAAGTACCGATGTTTACTCATTTAAATCAACAAACTGATTAATGATGTAAATTAAAATCCGAAACCTTAAACTTGACAATAACCATTGCCAAAAAAGCCATTGGACTAATCATATGAATACATTATCAATCGATATCAAAGTAATCCTTATTTCCTAGAAGATACTAGAATTATTTACAACGTCTTTATTCCTAAAGCATTAATGCAGATAATGGCTTGTTTTAGCCAGTTTTCCTATAAGATTAGCAAACGAATGAAAGTTTATATTAAGTGGATGATAGGATTTTTAATTCAGACAGTAGAGAACAGTTGAACTGTTTTTCTGTCCGCTGTGTTGTTACAAGTGTTTTAGTGTTACCAGTATAAAATATAATTAATATAATGATTGGTAAGTAAGTTATTATTAATGAATAAACTAAAACTAGTTAATAAACACGGAAGACGCACTGTGTAGGTTTTTGAAAAGTGTGGTTACTATGAGTTGCACGCACATATATTCGATTGAGACTGCGGCGCTCGAAAGTATGTTCATCTCGCTCCTACCATTACTATGGCAAAAGCGAGACGGGTATATCCCCGAACGCCTCGCGTCCCTTGCCACCGTCAGGAGCTAAGGCAGGATGCTTCAGTGCGGCTGGCACGCCCACGCTGCCAAAACCCCGACGGATCACATCATTAAGACTAGCGTGGCGGGATATATGACCAGCGCTCCTTCGACAGGAGACTCCGCGGCCACCCCGGGATTCCACCTCAATACCGGAAGGGCAACGGTGGGGGACAACTATATCCAAAACCGAACAGCCAACCTCAGCGAATTGTCATCCAGCAGCGTGGCGCAATCAGAGCCACCGTATTGTCGCTCACCAGGCAGCGCCACTCATACGTGGGTCCTGTGACTCCTGTGTCAATATGAGAGAATTGTCAAAGTGACGAATGAAAAGTTCACACCAGACCCACGTTACACTAGCGCCCCGAGCGGCGAATCGCGGTAATCCTCATTCTTAGAAGGAAATGCGTGCAGCCAAAACCCAGATTCCCTCTCCGTCTTAGCAAACAGATTATATTTAAATTCAAATTCAAATTTCTTTATTTCAGACATCGTAGGTCCATAAATTGTTAATAACAAAGTGTCTTAAACTATGTTAGACTAGACTACTTACTTAAAAATAGCAGAACATTAAAATTGTGAATAAAAAGTAAAAACATAACAATTACAATAAATTATTTACAATACAATTAAATTATATTATTATATTACTTACCTAAATAAAATACATATGTTGTAAGTAATTAATTACCATTAAAAACACCATAAAATGTTCCCTCATATTGACATATAAGCTGTCTGTATCATCAGTATCATCACCTTGCATGAACAAAATAAATGCATAAATCATTTTTACATTACTTTAGTATAGGTGCCCTGAGTTAGCATGGGTCATGATAAACCATACATTGTAAATCTATTATATATATTATAAGATATCAAAGATTAACTTATGATAATGATTATATTTATTCATTTATAATGTTTTGCTAACGGTAGTATTTATTCCCTTTCTCATTGCGGTTTGATAATAAGTAAAAGAGACATCATCATCCATATGGTGCATATTCTTGAATGGATCAAAAGGTAAAAATAAAAGGCAGTGTATACATAAATAAAACAATGTGTATTGTAAGTTCATTAATTTGATATTTTTACATCTATGCATCCTCCTCCCTCTAAGTCTAATTCTCGAGGAGTATTTTTACCTGGAACCAAAAATTTTTCTTATGAAATGCCATTTTTCCTCCACTTTTTGGCTCATCTACACAATGGCCCAAGATGGCGGATGAAAAGGGATGCAGTTATGCGTTAGAGGGGCTATGTGATTTTTTGAATACTTCTGAATATGCTAATAAAGCGATTTTGTGTCTGATATTTCACGACTTGGCTAAAAAAATTGGTAGTATTTCTCGAGGTTTACGGATTTCATTGAAGCACCTGCTTGAGGCAAAAGCATTTCGTAATGGATATTGCCATCTCGTAGACGAAATATCAAAAGTGGCTGGCAAAGCCTGGACAGATGTGGCCAAAGACAGAAGTCGTTGGTCAAAGTTGGAGGAGGCCTTTACCCGAAAGGGACCTTAATTAAACAAATAAAATAAGAAATTAAGCAACTATGTAAAAAAATTATGTTTATTAAGGAATAAAGAAGGTTCATTATTTCATTATTATTGCCATCTCGTTCTGAGGCATAGGCATGAGGCATACGTCCCATAGTGGCCCATGATAACCATTGTGTGGAGCAGGCTTTGAACATTTTTTAAAGGTAGGTAATAAAAAGACAAAACTAAATAGAAAAACATCTGGGTCCAAAGACAATGGAAAACGACCCACAATAGTCACAATAGACCCTTATAAAATGGTAAAACCCACAGGCCACATCTGTGATAAAAGAATTAAAAATGTTGCTACATATTTTCAAGTCAATTTAGTGTAAATGCGTAAGAGTGGGCGAGAGTGTTGATGGCTCTGCGGTAGCGTGCGACTTTGAATCTGGGGGTCGCATATTTAAATCCTGGCGGCTCGTACTAATGAGTTATTTGGAGCTTACATACAAAATATCATTTGATATTTCGTTTTCTGGGTTGGAAGGGCAAATGGCAGTCACTTTCGTTAAACTAGTGCCTATGCCAAATCTTGGGATTAACTACTAGGGACTAACACTAGGAAGAAGATTATATTGTTTTAACTGTAGCCTTAAGCATAGTTAGTTTTGCTGGGCTCTTTCCGTAATTTGACAACCTTATCTTTTTTGTGTGATAATGAGTTACCCCTACTCTAACCACTAGGGCTATTAGAAATAATTTAAAATCTTACCTGAAATAATATCACCATCAAACTCAAATTTGAGCTTTTCAAAAGGCTTCTCAAAGTACTCTGCACATCTCAACATCGCAGTGGACAATTTGTCATCCGGACCCACTATAATCTCAAATGGTTTTTTCACAATCTGACACTGGAACTTAAGCTTTATTCCATCTCTGACTTCATTTTCACTGCTTGGCGCTACAGCTACACTTTGACTGACAATTCCACCATCAATAAATTTTGCAATACTATACTCTATTGAATCTGGTGTATCATCCGGTTTTAACATTCTACCTTTATATGAGAAATAAAGTTTATCATAACTTACATTTTCTTCTCTACTAAAGTGCTCAAATATTGGTGCGAATTTTTGATATTTACGTAAATCAAATTTGAAGATAGTTTTGCTCCTCCATTCAACTTTTACGGACATCAATTCATTTTCCTCTGAGGTTTCATTTAAGTCTTCTATCACTTCTACATCATTTGTTTTTTGATTGCTGAATAACTGTTGGCTATCGCATTGGTCAGGATATTCATCAGTGTTTCCTACACTATAGATAGGTATCATTGCTTGTAAGACATCTAAAATTGAGCGAGCTCCTGATGGTTGCCTGGATCGTCTTGAATTTGTATTATTCCTTCCTCGGCCGCGAGCACGGCCTCTACCACACCCGCGCGCTGGCGGTGTCGGTGTTTCAATTCCAACAATTTGACTTGTCGCACTTCCCGCCATTTCCGTGTCCATAGCGATGGTAGAGTTGGCGTTACTTTTTCTACTTTTACGCTTAGGCAATGACTTTTGACTATCAGCCAGATTCGGCGAATTTTGAGTACTGACAGCTGCTATCCTCTTTGCTGCACTCCTTGTGTTTCGTTTAGGCTTTGGGTCGTTTATAGGCGGATATAGAGTTCGGAATGTATCTAAATCTATAGAATCACTACTACATGAATCTGTGGATTTCTTTCTTTTCTTTGCGGGAGATTTGTTCAATAACAATTTCTTCTTGTTTTTTGACGGTGAAGTTGTTGGTATGCTGTCGAGTGGTATCGAATCGTTGAAGTTGCAATTCGTGTCCGTTTCGAAGTTATTCATCATGGATTTGAGTTGTTGCGTAGGGTTCAAGAAGCTATCATCTTCAGAATCCGATGAAGACATGTTTATTTAAAATTATTTAAACAATAATATTATAGAAAAACAAATTAAGACTTATCACAAACGCGAACAAGCTTCAAGCGTTTACTTCAACTGGTTATTTTGACAGAATTGTCAGTTGCTCGCTGTCACCTTATGCGCAATACGTTTTGCGAATGCACATAGCAATTTCGTTATCATAAGATAAGGAAACAGCTACCTCGTTTATAACTCGTATTCATCAATACAATACAACAATTACAATAATCACTAATATTGAGGTAATAATACGACTACTACCGATACGACCTTCAAGAAAAGAGCATACTCCCACCTTAAAGGCCGGCAACGCACTTGCGACACCTCTGGTGTTGCGGGTGTCCATGGACGACGTTAATCGCTTACCATCAGGCGATTCGTTTGCTCGTTTGCCCCCTATAGCATAAAAAAATATATAATAATAGACGAGACGAGAGAGCTGTTAAAGTGCAAGTTTTGTTCTTAAAAGTAGCATCTAACCAATGAGGATTACCGCGAGTCGATTTTTCGCTAGGGGTGCTAGTCGAACGTGGGTCCTGCGGGAACATTTAATAATAATAATAAATATTATGGGACAATCTTACACAAATCGACCTAGTCCCACGGTAAGCTCAATAAGGCTTGTGTTATGTTATGGGTACTAGGCGACGATATATATGTATAATAGACAGATACATATAAATACTTAAATACCTACATAGAAAACATCCATAACTCAGGAACAAATATTCGTGATAAACACACAAATAAATGCCCTGACCAGGATTCGAACCCGGTAACTCCTGCTTCATAGGCAGGGTCACTACCAACTAGGCTAGGAGGCCGTTAACATTACCGTGCGTTTACATGCTCGGGCTCTCGGCCGAATGATTCGGCCCACCCTAGTATACGCTCATTCGAGACAGACTATATAGATAAAATTTAAGCCAGACCATAGACAATTTAAGCTTTTTCAGGTAGTTTCGGTGAGTTAAACGGTGTTTTAAATAGCTTTGGTTATTGAAACTATTTAAGACACTTTTTAAATAGCTTATAACGTTGATACTTGGTATCTCCGTTACTCACCGGGTACCTCAGCGTTGGCATGAAACTCTAATTAAAAATAATCCTCAGGGCGCCTCTGTGTTGGGATATAAATGATAAAATTTAGTGCATTAGGAGAAAGTCTTTAATCAATATTCACTGGGTCACAGCTACACAGATTGTCAAACGACGTTAAGTCCAAGTTCGTATCAAATAGGTATCAACTAACCTGGATTAATTCACATAACACTCGCGATCACATATTCTGACGAATTACGGGATACCGCACGTCGACGCTGATGCCTCAAGGATGCAAGCCAGTAGCGTGGACAGCCAGCTCGTGCACCAAGCGCAGTCCGGAAGCTCACACTCTGCTCAAAAGCCTCGTCCAATGGTCTCGTGCTCGTAAATTAATCCTAAGGACCCCTATAACAAGGTACACCCAGCTATAGAACCAAAGAAATCTTGCAAAGCTAATACGTGCATAGAATTTGAGGTTATAAGTATGTACTTACAGTTTGGGATTTTTATATCTTCATTAATGCGTTGACAACTTCTAATTAATTATTGCTAAGCTTAAGGGTTTCATGGCTAAACGCCGCCAGTAGAGCTCCGATCCTTGTATTTCGCCATATTTCCTTTGTCTGAATTCTATATTAAGTGCGTGCGTCGGACGTATCCTGGGCTAGTACCACGAAAATCGAACGCTTGCGGATTTGTATCTCCATCTCTGTCACACTTGCTTATTAGAGTGACAAAGAGGTTTTTCCGTCAATGCCGGTTTTCGATGTTCGTGGAAGGCATGCTGTTGCGACCCGCCTCGAAAAGAAAGCCTCTAACCGCGCGCTCTTCTGAGTAAATCACGCGGTAGAATTTGGAACTAATTACTAATATCTTGCTTTGTTCGCGCATCTGCAATATCTATAGCGCGCATGGATTGTGTGAGCTTGAACACTGGTTAGTACTTCGTCGCGCATAGAGATGGCGCTGTAATAAACTATTGATTTTATCTATGGATCTTTTTTTTTAGGTATTTTTTTATAAGGAACGAATTACTACGTTACAAGCTTCACCCGAAGTGAAATTATTTAAAACACCTTTTAACTCAACCAAACTACCTGAAAAAGTACTTAAATTGTCTCTGGTCTGGCTTACATTTTCTCTATATAGTCTGTCTCGAATGATCGTGTACTAATGGTGCTTTTACATGCTCGGGCTCTCGGCCGAATGATTCGGCCCACCCTAGTACACGCTGATTCGAGACAGACTATATAGATAAAATTTAAGCCAGACCATAGACAATTTAAGCTTTTTCAGGTAGTTTCGGTGAGTTAAACGGTGTTTTAAATAGCTTTGGTTATTGAAACTATTTAAGACACTTTTTAAATAGCTTTACCCGAAGTGAAATTATTTAAGACACCTTTTAACTCAACCAAACTACCTGAAAAAGTACTTAAATTGTCTCTGGTCTGGCTTAAATTTTCTCTATATAGTCTGAGCGCCTACCACGAACCGCGAACGAAAGTATACCTCCCTTTCGCACTTGTGATTTCTCACTCAAGTGCGACAGAGAGGTGAAACTTCGTTCGTGGTTCGTGGTAGGCCTTCTGTCTCGAATGATCGTGTACTAACATGGCCGAAACATTCGGCCGAGAGCCCGAGCATGTAGAGGCACGGTGACCGTGCGTTTACATGCTCGGGCTCTCGGCCGAATGTTTCGGCCATGTTAGTACACGATGATTCGAGACAGACTATATAGAGAAAACTTAAGCCAGACCAGAGACAATTTAAGTACTTTTTCAGGTAGTTTGGTTGAGTTAAAAGGTGTCTTAAATAATTTCACTTCGGGTGAAGCTATTTAAAAAGTGTCTTAAATGGTTTCAATAACCAAAGTTATTTAAAACACAGTTTAACTCACTGAAACTACCTGAAAAAGCTTAAATTGTCTATGGTCTAGCTTAAACTTAATCTATATAGTCTGTCTCGAATGAGCGTGTACTAGGGTGGGCCGAATCATTCGGCCGAGAGCCCGAGCATGTAAAAGCACCATGACAATTCTCACTGACACAGCATGCATGAGTGGCGCCGCCTGGTGACCGACAATACGGTAGCTCCCATTTATACAAGCATTAACGAAACGCCAATACCCTGACCTGAATACGAGGCCAACCAAGTACCCACATAAACTTGGAGTTCGTTTGTTGAACAAAATTATGAGGAACAGAAATGTGACCTCGAATTAAGTAAAATATTAAAATAAAATATTTGTGCCGAATAGAGTCAAACCACGTTATCCCTTCTAAGCAAATGAACGGTCAAACTTAGTATTATTGTAAACGTGAAACTTCTATGATATTATGCCGTTTATTTAACTTTTTCACAGTCTGTGCTATCAAAATCTGGAAAACTTAACATAGTCTAACTCAAAGAATATATACGCTTGATGGTTGGCTGATCAAATTAATAATCAAAGTTATTAGAGAAAGATGCATTCTTCCATTCCATTATGGTTATGATTTTACTATCGCATGTTCCTTCCTAGACTTCCTAATCTATTTGAAAGTATCTTCATATGCTACTCGTTGAGATTGTAAAAATAATATTTTCCTTGCAAACCTTGTGCAGAACGAGATATTCAAAACACTTTAAAATTATCTACAGATAAACAAAATTTGAAAAACATTCAAAAAACGTGTGAATCACGGATACCATTTATTTCTTGAAAAATATTTCACGTCTCACCTTATCAGTCATACGTTTTAATCCTTAAATAATTGATCGGTATTATTAGTAATCCACGGTGTGATATAGTAAGGCTTAATTCGTGGTTTTATATTGTGTTTCGTCGATGTGTCACTTTTTATTGCCTTGTCATCATTATGCACTATCCAAAGGTTGTCTGGAAGATATTGAACTTTACAGATAAGATCGCTAAGAAACCACCGTATAGCCGACCTGATTTACAGCCATCGTAGTGGACGGACGGCTTACCATCCGCGAACCAATGCTCATCCTATTACCCACACCATTACACATGTATTTGATTGTGCTTTTGTTTTATTACAGCTAGAAGTTTAACTTTTTTGTTGGCGCTGGGAGCCACCGTGGCGTACCGTCCCTTCGAGGGTGTGGACCCCAACACTCTGGCATGCGATCCAGAGGGCCATGTACGTAATACAAAACTTAAAGGAAATAAAATACCAAATCTGGAACTTTAATAAAGATATTTTTTAATGATGATGCCTATTGAGGTAATGCTAGAATCTGTCTATGCTAAGTTTCCTAGATTTTGATAGCACAGACTGTGAAAGTGGTAACCTGGTAAGTAAACGTAGTAATTTCATAGAAGTTTGACATTTAAAAATAACACCTTAAAGTTTGTCAGTTCATATGCTTGGACGAGATAACTATATCTCGTCCAAGGTTTGACTCTTAGCTTCTTTATAAACTGAAAATTACGGGTTTGAAAGGTGTAACAGTAGGAAAAAAAAATACCAACTGAAGTGAGTATCTTGGAATAAGTTTTATTATAATAAATGTGTTATTTTATTACTAAAATAATGATTCATTATTTTTTATGGGTCGAAAATTGCTCGGGGAGACCACGGCTTGGCAAACGCAGCGTAGGACGTCCATCCACAAGATGGACAGATGACCTTATGAAGGTCGCCGGAAGACGATGGATACAGGTCGCTTCCAACCGGTACATATGGAGGTCCAAGGAAGAGGCCTATGTTCAGCAGTGGACGTGATTATGGCTGATATGATGATGATTTTTTATGCATGTTTCCAGTCGTATGAGCATTTATTACTTAAACGCTTTTTTAAATTCAATTATAGCTTATGGTGAAACGACATTTTCGTGAAAAGTAAGCCGTCAATTCATCAAGGACATCGAATCCGGTAGGACTTCTCGTATAACCGCATGAAAGAGATATATATAGCGGCGACGGTAAGCCATATTTTGGCGTCAATGGAATGGCCTAAACTGAACGTCCAGTATGTATAAGGTTCTTGTAAGCTTCTCTCCTCTTCTCTTGGTGACTTGTCAAACGGTGTTGTGGTTGCCAAGACGATATATTATAAAATGAGTTCGTTTACCGACGCCGAAGAAGAGAAATTAATAAATATGGTAATTTCGTACGATATATTGTACAATCCGACTCACGCTAATTACAAAAGTAACCTCATTAAGGACAAAGTGTGGAAGAAAATAGGAAATGAATTGAACAGAAATGGTGAGTACATATTTTGTATCATTATAAATATATAAAGTGGAATTGAAGCTTATAAGAAACTTATTTTATCCACTAAACGTGAAAAAGAAAATTGTAACTTACAAAAAAAAGTTTTGCTTTAATCCATTTATGTCTACGAAATTCGCCAAAAGGCGAAATTGTCTATGTTTACGTTTGTTTTATTGAGCGTCGTATAATATGTACTAAGAAAAGGCAAGGTAGTTCGTTCAAGAAAGTTTATATATAGTAAACACCCTAATCATAAACAGTTTTACAGGAAATTTTTAGCATTTTGTACCTGGGAAGTTTATAAAATGATAAGTTAAAAGTTTATTGCCCTATTCATATTTATATCAGATATGTTTAGTGTAATATGTTACAAGAGGTTTCAACATAATTGACAAATAAAAACTCTTTTTTTCTTTAATAATGAACATTGGCTCTCTGTAATATTTTTAATATAAACATATGTTTTAAGCAACACACTAGGTAAATTTTATGTTTGTCTTAGTAATATAAGTTTTGAACAACTTGACTGCCTTGCCATAAAATCTGCAGAGAATTTCAAACAGCTTAATAACTGAAGTCTATGCTAACATAGGGCTAATAAATATGAACAAAAAGGATATAGAGAACTTATGATATTATTTTCTATTTATCAATACAAAAGAAAACAAGCATGTACACTGCAATCCCAGATGGAGATGGAGGGACAACATGGACACCTTTTGTAAGAATTGGCTTGGGGAAGCACAAAATTAGGAGTGGTGTAAACCAAGGAGAGATACTTTTGCACAGCAGTGAGACAGAAATAGACAGGGAAAAACACAGAACAATAAAAAAAGCAAACATAAAATAGTAAAAAAATATATTGGCTTAGGTTTCCACAACTAAAAGAACAGGTGGCAGGCCATGTTGCCCTATTGGATATCAATCTGCTGAGCAAAATATTTTCTATTATTGCAATTCATTACTAATTCATTAAATTTCTTTTTAATAAATTATCTATTTATTTCTTCTTGCAGGTGAAGAATGTAAAAAAAAATGGAGATGCATACGAGACAGCTATCACCGATTCAAAAAGAAAACAAAATGTACAGGGTCTCCCGTACCAAAGCACACAAAAGACCGGAGGCACATTTTACTATCATTTCTGGACAGTTTTCCACAACATAGAAGTGGCAGTTGGAGTTGGGGTAACCAAGTTGTGGAAGAAACAGCAGACGAAGATAATTGGAGAGTGGGAGAATTACCACACAGCTCAACATCAGCAGAACTAAGTAATCACTCGGATGCATTGGCACCAAATGTAATAATAAATGAAGAAGGCAACAGTTGGGATATTCCTGTCCTAGCCACAGTTACAGAACAAAATGGAGATGAAGCCAGGCCAGGAAAAAAAAGACGGTCCAATAGCGAAGACCACAATCATTTGCAAGCCTGGGAAGAACAAAGTAGTTTATTTAAGACTGACATTAGAAAGGGTGATGATGTAAATTTATTCTGTCGACATCTTGAAGAGGTATTAAGAAATCTACCGCCAGTAGAGAAAGCAAGAGCGAAAATGGAAATCAATAATATACTATCAAAATATGAGATCATAGCGGCAACTAAAGTTGAGAGACTTAGTTTTTCGTCGGTCTCAAGTTATTCTTTAACAGATGGTCACACACCAACTGAGTGTAATAATTCAACAACTGCTGTGTATATAAAACAGGAAAATACAGATCAGGAGCAGTCGGATTAAATATCAAGGTGAAAAAGTCCAGGTTATTCTGCCATGTTTCTGGAACATTATGATGCTGGCTGTATATACTATTATACTTGTTCTTGAGTCTCAGGCGAATGTCTTGGATAAATGTCTTGGGCAAATGCAACCCTTTAGACTCTCATTTGAGAGCCTCAGGGGAGAGGCTCGGACAAGTGGCTATTTAAGCCTTAGGCAATTCAACCTAAGTAAGGTTGCATTGGGTTACAAGTGTCTTAAATAGCATGGATAAGGTGAGGGTCATCTCAATACTATTTATAAACTTTACATTCATGAAACTAAGTGTTCATTCATTCGTTCAACATTCAAAATGAGTGTGTAAATGGTTTCACAAGACGAGAGCATTCTCGGCTTCTCAAATGTTTCGTGTACAGCACGCTTTCCACAAACATCGAAAATTGGCATTCACGGAAAACCTCCTTGTCACTCTAATATGCAAGTGTGACAGAGATGGAGATAGAAATCCGTAATCGTGGTACTAGCCCAGGCATGAAATGAAACTAAGACCTGAAGAGCACAGATGGCAAAAATGAGTTTGAACATACGCATAGATGGTGCTGCATTAATTTAAAAAAATGCATTTCTTAAACCACAACAGACAACAGGTCTGTCCTTTCAACTTTTTCCTGCGCGCCTACCACAAACATCGAAAATTGGCATTGACGGGAAAACCTCTGTCATTCCAATATGCAAGTTTGACAGAGATGTAGATACAAATCCGCAATCGTTCGATTTTCTTGGTATATGCCCAGGCCCAGATAGGGACTTATCGATGTCGGAAAGCAAACAGGTAGTAACCCCCTGTAACCCCCCTACTATGGTTGTTTTATTATAACATAACATGGTATTAGTGAGTACAATATTATTGTATCTGTGGCTAAATTGGCTAAGTAAAGTTTTTTGAAGGTGTGAATATTATATTTTTTCTCGATAGCCGACGTCTTAAAGTTCAAGGAAATGCGGCTCTTTTATTTTTATTTCCTATTACTTATTAATAATATTTTTTTAAGTGAGGGAGTTGACATTTGTTCAGTTTAACGGCTGAATAGAGCACAATGCTTTCGTCCATAATGAGTATAATGAATTAGAAAAAAAAGACAACTGTCAATGTCACTTGTGTCATTGTTGAAAAAAACGGTTTATTACTCTCGTTCTCTTGCAATTTGGTGTTATCGGTGTGATGTGATCTATGCTAGCTCTAGCTAATTTTAACGACCCTAGCTGAAACAACGGACATCTGCTTTTGCTACTATTCTCCACGACTTCTGCTAATTATTTGAGCAACGATTTGATCTACTTTCGACGACTTGAAAACACTGAAGTTCATCTCTGTAATACTCCATTTCCCTTCGAGAGGTTCCAGGTTCTACTGGATCCATGGATATTATAGATACTGTACAGTCCAAAGGTTAGCAGAAGGGTGATCGTGAAGGCAATAAATTGTTGTCCAAAAAAGCAGCGCCAAGTCGTCGAAAGTAGATCAAATCGTTATTCAAATAATTAGCAGAGGTCGTGGAGAAAAGTAGCAAAATCAGATGTCCGTTGTTTCAGCTAGGGTCGTTAAAATTATTGCATAGATCACATCACACCGATAACACCAAATTGCAAGAGAAAGAGAGTCTAATAAACCGTTTTTTTCAACAATGACACAAGTGACATTGACAGTTGTCTTTTTTTTCTAATTCATTATACTCATTATGGACGAAAGCATTGTGCTCTATTCAGCCGTTAAACTGAACAAATGTCAACTCGCTCACTTAAAAAAATATTATTAATAAGTAATAGGAAATAAAAATAAAAGAGCCACATTTCCTTGAACTTTAAGACGTCGGCTATCAGGAAAAAATATAATATTCACACCTTCAAAAAACTTTACTTAGCCAATTTAACGAAAGATAGACATCAAAGGCGACATACTTGACTTGACTACTTAATTATGGACTGACGCCTGTCACGCGAAGTTATACTAGCGCCAGCGGTCCTATATATTAAAACGATTGGTGTATTAAAATAGGTAGTAAAACTGTATTCAGTAAATGTACAATGATATAAAACTAAAGGCTCCCTCAATGTTTATAACAATAAATGTGTGTATTTGTAAGGAAATAAAAGACTTATTATTGATTTTTACCTTTTTTTAAATATGTGACGGTTATTCCCAATTCGATAAAGCCAAGATTCCAATTTCCAATCGCTAACGCTTAGTCGCGAATGAAACGCAACTGTCTGTGTCGCACTAATAAATACATACTATGGGACAATCTTACACAAAAATCGACCTAGTCCCTCGGTAAGCTCAATAAGGCTTGTGATCGTTGTGATGTGGGTAGTACAGTCACCTGCAATATTATATGACGCTGTGAAGGCCGCAAAAATATGTGACACGCTCTTATGGCGGTACAAACAAGACTGTGTCACATATTTTTGCGGCCTTCACAGCGTCATATACTATTGCAGGTGACTGTACTAGACGACGATATAATTTATACAATAGATATGTGTTTGTCTGTGACGTCCATTTTTTTTTTGTTTTTTTTTTGTTTTTAGGTATCCCAACCTACCACAAATCCTACCACAAAAAAAAAACCACCGAACATTTTCCTCATGTGAAAATCTCAAAACTTCGACATTGGCAAATCCACCTTGCTTCAATGAGCAAGGAGTAAAAGCCAGTTATATGCCGTGTTTACATGCTCGGGCTCTCGGCCGAATGATTCGGCCCACCCTAGTACACGCTCATTCGAGACAGACTATATAGATTAAGTTTAAGCCAGACCATAGACAATTTAAGCTTTTTCAGGTAGTTTCAGTGAGTTAAACTGTGTTTTAAATAGCTTTGGTTATTGAAACCATTTAAGAGACTTTTTAAATAGCTTCACCCGAAGTGAAATTATTTAAGACACCTTTTAACTCAACCAAACTACCTGAAAAAGTACTTAAATTGTCTCTGGTCTGGCTTATGTTTTCTCTATATAGTCTGTCTCGAATCATCGTGTACTAACATGGCCGAAACATTCGGCCGAGAGCCCGAGCATGTAAACGCACGGTCAGGAAAAACTCTTTCTCGACCGCGAGATAGAGTCCGACTATGCTAAGTTTCCTAGATTTTGATAGCACAGGCTGTGAAATTGTTAAGTAAACGTCATAGTTTCATAGAAGTTTGACGTTTAAAATAATACTTTAAAGTTTGACAGTTCATTTTTTTGGAAGAGATAACGCGGTTTGACTCTACTGTCGCGGCACGTTCTAGAGTAACTAACTCGTGTGGTACCGGCTGCAAATAATTATTTTTGTTTTCCTGCAGAATAGGCAACTATTCCTACGATTTGGCGTAGGCGCTAGTTTTACGAAAGCGACTTCCATCTGACCTTCCAACTCCAACCCAGAGGATAAACAAGGCCTTATTATGTGTTCATTCAACCACCGCTGGGCTGCAGAACTGCCCTGCTGAAGATGAGAGCGATATCTAAATTTTAAATTTAACACAAACAAATATGTACGGTCGGCTCCATAAATATATATGCACCTGTATTCGATTTTGAACCTTCATCCCTTGTAATAAGTTTCGAAGTATATAGATTTTTATAGATCTAACTGTACCTTAAATTCCTTACGATTCCATTTTCAAAATCCTTTGTTTTTTGACATCGCTATTAGCAGGGTGCGTAGCCAAGATGCCAACGCCAATGCCTATTAACGAAACACAACTGTCATTGTCACACTAAATAAGGAAGAGTGATAGAGAGAGGTAGCTACGATACGTTATTAAGCGTGAGCGATTGGCATATTTGGCATCTTGGCTACGCACGCAGGGCAGAAAAGTTACCGATGGGCCACCAACGCTCCCTAACTCAACTTGCTTATTTAAGGTATTTAAACAAAAGGCGTAGGTAACATGTTTTGTCGCAGTTTCTCCTGGAGAAATTTGAAGACAACGGTTACGTTTCGGTAGCTAAGTTGGGTTGTTAAAGCGATCGTGTATCCCAAAGTCGAGAATTTAAGTCTCACTCTTCCTTTATTTTAAGACTTCGACTCTAGACGTAAATTCCACAATTTCTCCTCTCCCACGTGTCCATATTGTCGGCTGTAGGTAACTCTTATTAAAATGGAGGCCATTACTTTCAGATCTTCCTCCTTCTGCCTCACTTCGAAGACTGCAACAAGTTCTACATGTGCGTTCACGGACAGGAGGTCGAGTTCCAGTGTGCGGCGGGCACCGTCTTCGATTTCCAACAGCAGGTTAGTCATCAAACAAAAGGCGTCACATGTTTTGTCACTCTTTCTCCTTGTATTTTCACACTACCCTATTAAACACCACTGAAACCAATCACTATTGAAACGGTCGTATTATCGTAATACACACAACATAAGATAAATAAGTTATTATTGGAGATTTCATTAAAAACTTAAATGTAAAGTTATTACGATCACCGTTTGTTTACATTGTTAGGAAGTTCCATTGAAAGCGAACTTATACCTACCAAGTAATACCAACATACGAAACTAAATAGAGCGGGTCAATTTTTGAATTTAGAGCGGTTTAAGCTGTTACTTCAAACTGTCGGAAGCGACGAATTATTTTGGAATTCTTATTTCGTGATACCGGGTACCCAAGGTCGTTCAGTATACAATGCGACAGAAAAAAGTAGACCTTTGCAGAGGGCGTCACTGATACACTTTATTTTATTTCTACCTTTTTCTGCCGCACTGTAGATAGTTTGTCAGAGGTTTTTAATCTAGTTTTGAATATTTTACAGACCTGCGATTGGTCGTGGGCTACCACGTGCCAGCTTCGCGAGAGTGATCTCGAAGGTTCCGGTGAGGAGGATATCGAAGGTTCCGGCGAGGAGGATATCGAGGGCTCAGGCGACAGTGAAGAGCTCTGGTCGCCCCGCAATGGTGCTCAGATCGGTAAGGAAAAATAATACATAGGGGATTCGTAATGGGTTCTCATGCAGCTATCCTTGAACGCGCTAGGGTATTATCTCTCGATTGCGCTTGCGTTTTGCGAGTTTTAAGCTCAGATTTTAGTAGGGACTATTCCTGAATGTAGCGTCGAAGGGTTCTAATGAGTTGATATCGAGGGCGATAGTGAAGAGCTCAGTGTGCGTCGACAAGATGCCAATCGCTAACGCTCAGTAGCAAACGAAACGCAACTGTATTTTTCGCACTATAAGGAAGAGTGCAACTCAGCAGGCCTACCACGAACATCGAAAATTGGCATTGACGGGAAAACCTCTTTGTCACTCCAATATGCAAGTATGACAAAGATGGAGATACAAATCGTTCGATTTTCGTGGTATAGGCCCAGATCGGCAAAGAAGGAAACATAGGGGATTTTAAATGAATGCTTATGTAGCTGCTCTGCTCTAACGCGCGAGTTGCAAGTTTAGTCCTTTCTAACGCGACTAGCCCCAGCAGGCTGTCTGTATTATTTCCACATTTGACATTAAATTTAAAGTGTTACTTTAACGAAATGTCACGTTCTAAACAAGACTATATCAAAAAGAGTCGCAACTGCTGCACTTTTACGGCGTCATTTTTTTCGGCTGATTGGGTATCCAGTTCTTTTATCCTAAGTCTATGCTCAGATATTAGATATTGTGGTATAGTGGAAGATACAATTGCAGGTGACTGTAGATGCTTACTTCAATGCAATTTGAAATGCATTTCAAACTTTTACAAATCAGTCCTTTTTCCTGATTCCAGGTGCCCTAGAAATCCTAAGCGCCGCGGTTGAGGTCCGACGGACCGAAGCGCATAAATTCCGCACCGTCCTGGACTGTCAGGACCCGATAACAGCTGCCAGGCAGATGCCGTATAGGTGAGCAAGAAATATGTAGAATTACCTCCAGAATTTACATAAGAATTATTTGGAATGTGTGATTTTTTTGGCAATTTTTGACATTTGAGCACTATAATTTGTCATTACTTCGAAAAATTACGAAATAATAGTTTATGCAATGCAACAGTGATATAATAAGCGTTCTTATAATTCAAGGGTCGTTGTCACACAACGAGTTTCGTTATAATAGACCCGAGAATTTTAAGAACCAATTATGAGTAAGTTTATAATGTGACTGAATAAAAATAAAAAATAATACGGACGGACGGACGGACAGACGGACTGGACGAAACTATAAGGGTTCCATTTTTGCCATTTTGGCTACGGAACCCTAAAAACGAGCTTTTGCATACAAACTAGTTTTTATACGACAGCAAAATAGCGAAAATCGCGAAATTTTGAATGGCGGCAGAATGTGGAAGATGTCTTATGCCAACCATAAAAAAAAAACAAACAATAGTGTAATGCTACTGTTACACATGCTCATTACTAGCATGCTTTGTGCTTATTAGCATGCTAATAAGCATACTTAATAGCAAGAGGGGTTGGGAGCGGGGCTCCTCCCACTTCCCCGCTTGCTAATAAGCATGCTATTAATGAGCATGTGTATTAGTACCTTAAAGCTACTGTTACACATGCTCATTACTCGCATGCTTTGTGCTTATTAGCATGCTTATTAGCAAGAGGGGATGGGAGCAGGGCCCCTCCCACTACCCCGCTTGCTAATAAGCCTGCTATTCATGACCATGTGTGTCAGTAGCTTTAAGGTACTAATACACATGCTCATTAATAGCATGCTTATTAGCAAGCGGGGAAGTGGGAGGGGCCCCGCTCCCATCCCCTCTTGCTAACAGGCATGCTTATTAGCATGCTAATAAACACAAAGCATGCTAGTAATGAGCATGTGTAACAGTAGCTTTAGCGATGTTCTTATGGAAAACCATGGATAACGTTATAATGTAGGTATACTTATCCAATTGACAGATAGAAGTGCTGGGGCATAAAAAGGTAAATTAACTGCCGTTAAAAACCAGGATTATTGCTTACAGAGGTGACTGCCAGCGCTACTGGCGATGCGTGAGCGGCGTGCCACAGGCCATGTTCTGCTCTGACGGCCTCTTCTTCAACGAGCGCACGCAGCAGTGTGACTTCGAAGCCAACAGCAAGTGCGTGGACAGCCAGCCGCTCGAGCTAGGCGGAGAGTTTATTGAGTACAAGTAGAGGGAAACAGTATCGATACCATGAGTTGCTCTCTCGAAATCGACTGCGTGATTCGCGAGTATATGATGAGGACTAGGTTAAAACACTATCATTCTAATTAGTCCGTCAGTTAGATTATCGAAAATGATTAGACACGTTTTTTTTCCTTTTTCAATTTAACTAAAATTGACGAAGATAAAGAGCATCAAAGTTCCGGTGTGGGGGCTGCTGACGTCACTATGTAAGAATTATACCTAATAGTGACGTTACGCGAAACTTGAACGCACTGTCATTTTTGATTTGACGAACAAAAGAAAAAATACATGTACAATATTTTTTAATAATGTAAAAGAGGGATTAAATAGATTTGTTTAGTCGTCTAGCCTATTTTTTGTGTTTACACACGAGTTTGTAATCTTCTGTAGATATCTATCGCTAACGTCAGCGGACTGGCTGAGCATTTGGCTTGTACAGTCGCCATCAGATATATCGGAGCGTCCGAGGCGTGCAAAATATCTGAACAAGCACTCTAACGCCTTGACAATAGATGCGTGTTTAGATATTTGTGAACACCTCGGGCGCTCCGATATATCTGCATACCTACCACGAACATCGAAAACTGGCATTGACGGTAAAACCTCTTTGTCACTCCAATATGCAAGTGTGACAGAGATGGAGATACGAATCCGCAATCGTTCGATTTTCGTGGTAAAGGCCCTGATGGCGACTGTACTTGCGTGTCGAAATCTATATTAGGAACTTATGTATCCGTACCATGAGTTGCTCTCAGTTTCGAATCGCTCTCGACTGCGCGATTTGAAAATACTTATTTGCATTTTGCTCGTTCTTAACGGGTGCCAGCGTGTTGCAAATACTTTCGAATCACGTAGTAGCTATCGACTCGTGGCTACGTAAAGCTCCTGGTAAGCACAATGGTAGGAACGAGTTGTAAATACTTTCGAATCACGCAGTCGCTATCGAGACGTGGTTAAGTAAAACTCATGGTACTGGCCCTGTGTTACCATCAGTATCATCGGTAATACTTTTAACTTATAATTTGTAAGGTGTATTCGGGTAAAACCGAATGTCGGAAAATGAACTCTAATACGATGGAAAAATAGGTCAGAATTATCTAACATCCGGTATTATCCGACATTCGGAATTACTCGAATACACCTTAAGTAATCTGTTTTGCAATGACATGAGGCCCATATTACACTATTATATCTATGATTATATATCTATATCCCTTTCTCTTTAGTTGGAGAAAAAGATACGCATATACATAGATCTATAATCATATATACTCGTATGATCTAGTGTAATATGGGCCTTAAGTCTACCAATTGTCAGTTAAGAGTGTCGGTGTTTGTGTTGTAACATAGGTCACCTGTTTTAACCCCATCGTATGATATTTTAGGAGCAATCTCTAACTAAATACTTGTGAATTTGTGTGGAAATTCAGTTTTTGGCCGAATGAGTTGTCCAAGTGTTAAATAAATGAATAGCTGAATAATCACACATATTTAAACTAGGAGATAATACATTTAAGTATATAGTTAGTTAAGAAACAATTGACGGGCGATGGTCGTAGAAAATGATCGGATTTTTATTGTACAAAATACTTATTTTGTTTAGTTTTTGTTCGCTTAAAATATGTTATTTGCCAAGCACAGTTTATTTTTTAAAACGGTGATGAAAAACTAATTGTTTTGTATTTTTTTTAAACGATTATGCCTATGACAGCCATGATTTCGAGTTAAAATTATTTGCGATGTTATATTCAGAATTTCTGATGAATATTGTGGATATTATCACTTCGGTTTCATTACTTTTAAGAATAGTGCTGGTTTCACTATTTATATTGTATTTTTTTATAATAAAACTGTGAAAAAATATAAAGTTTTGTTGATTGCCCTTAATGTATCGTAATAAAAGCAAAAAAAATAATGTAAGTATTTTTAATTCCCTTGGTGCCGTGCAACAGGCATCCTAAAGTCCGTCTACAGAGTGTAAGTCTAATACGGGCGACAAATTTAACCAAACATAGAATTCATTATTCTTATCAATAATTAAAACATATTTTTAAGTTACACTTAATTATGACCCCATAATTCCTTTTTTTATAAAATTTTCAGCAGCAATGTACATACTATAAACAAGTTGACGCCGTTGACGGTGACAGTTGTCAACGGATGTTTAAGGCGAGTGTGTTTGCATTACATTGCGGGCCGAATTATTTTGTATGGATAAAATTTTAATTGCAATTCCATTTAAAAGTTACCTAATTACATTTCTTATGTCCTATACTAACCACCGTTAAAAGGTTCGCCCGTATTAGATTTACACACTGTATAGGTACTAAGTTTCCTAGATTTTGATAGCACAGTCTGTGACAGTGTTAAGTCATAATTTCGTAGTTGTTTGTCGTTTGTCGTTTAAAATAACGCTTTAAAGTTTGGCAGTACAATGCTACTCGCGCAATATAGATCTCGAATGAGTGTACAGGGGGTGTATTCAGCCGAGACATTCGGCCGAGAGTCTACACCCGCCACCAAATTAAGCATCCACATATTCAGGTCCGTGGCATTGGCATCCACCAATTCATTCGTTCATCATTCAAACCGCGAATGTAAATGGTATCAAGAGACAAGAGCGGCGAGACGAGACATATAAGAACGAAACGAGACAAGAGCTTGAACGCGAGTGTACAGCTGGCATAAGCTTTAGTACCTACTTATAATAGTTAAGGTACTGTTACACATCCTCATTACTAGCATGCTTTGTGCTTATTAGCATGCTAATAAGCATGCTTAATAGCAAGAGGGGATGGGAGTGGGGCCCCTCCCACTTCCCCGCTTGCTAATAACAAAAAATATAATAAGCATGCTAGTAATGAGCATGTGTAACAGTGCCCTTATAATCGGTTTCGGAATGTATCTAAATGAATTATTGTTTCCGTAATGGATTTCTTAATTCTATAATCATTTGAAAATTAATAATTTTGATTATACGTGATATTGCTACATCATTCAACTGTGAAATTAGAAGTTTATGTGAATTTAATTTGTGATTATAAATTGTGTGTATAATGTCCTGTTAAATATGCAATATTCCTTGTTGTTTCGTAATTAATATAAACAATTTTAAAAGGTAACTATTAAGGCGAGTAAAGTTTATTAATTGTATTGTCAGTTTATTCATTTATTTACTAATATTAATTAAAATCTAAAAAATACTTTGTAACTACTTATATTTTGTTGTAATATCTGGTGGGTGACAACGTTATGAAGATGTATAATTTTTATTTATTTATTATGGCCGCTCCACACAATGGACCATGATGATAAGGGACGCAGTTATGAACTTATGATCAAGAGGGGTTAAGCCCCTCATTCACGGCAGTCCGCCGGCACCTCCGGCACGTAATAAAGTACCGTGAATGTCGTTGCCGGATGCGTGCCGTACGGCAACATCCTGCTAGCTCCGCCCACCTCCTTGCAGTCCGAATTGCACTAAATTACAGTAATAAACAATTGAGAAATACGGCAATGCATAAAATATTAATTATTCATGATTAAAAATGACATACGTGATGGCGGCGATTTTTAAAATTCCAATACAGTGTATGCGCTACAACGCAGCGCTGCGCATCTTTCAACGAATAAGTGCGAATTGGACTGCCAGGCTGGGCCACTTGCACACCGTGTGTCCGCTACATCCAGCCATGCCGGAGTGCCGGCGGACTGCCGTGAATGAGGGGCTGTATGCAATAGGTACTGCCACCCCGTTCTGCTGTAGCTACGTCCCGTATAATGGCCCATGATGACCCATTGTGTGGAGCGGCCATTAAGGTTCATCAACAAATATCGAATTTTTTTTTTACACTATCCAGGGTTAGTCATCCCGAGGTTAGCTGTCAACTTCCATACTTTATTATCGCTTTACTTCGGAGTTCGGGGACGCCTAGTTGTTTCCAGAGTAGTTTATTGTCCGTTTAAAGTTGTTCAATGAGTAATATTGATAGCTTATTTATTACTGAACTAACGAAGAAATGTGCAGCCAATGAAGAATGAGGACATTGAGGACTACAGCGAGTCGATTTCCCGCTAGGGGCGCTAGTGGAACGTGGGTCCTGCGGGAACAGCACTTCAAACGTCACTTTGACAATTATCTTATAGGTACTGACCCAGGACCCACGCATGAATGGCCCCGCCTGGTGAGCGACAATACGGTAGCTCCCATTACTTTTGTTTGACTCACGTTTAACCACTCTTTGGTCAACACCCGGCAGTTCCGGGGTTCTTGTCGCCAAGTGCTTTTTGTTAAGAAAGCTTTTTCCTTACCAAAGGCAATGCCTCTACAGAACGTCACTCAGAGGGCGTGGGTCCCTCCAGTAGCGCCTTTCTTGGGCCGATTGTATTTTCTAATAAACCATTCCATTTCTCTATACCCCACTACAGTGGCAGTGGGCGCGGCACATTGCACGTAGAACCGATGGCCGTTGGGGCGGAAAGGTTCTCGAGTGGCGACCGCGTACCGGAAGGCGCAGTGTGGGTAGGCCCCCACAAGGTGGACTGATGACTTGGTGAAGGTTGCAGGAGTCCGCTGGATGCTTGTGGCGCAGGACCGGTCATTGTGGAAATCTTTGGGGAGGCTTATGTCCAGCAGCGGACGTCTTTCGGCTGAAATGATTATCGTTGTAGGGCTACAATTAGTAGTAATTGCCCAACTTTTGGTCACAGGCACTAAGTTTCATTTTACATACATCACTTATATGGCAAAAAGTGGCCAAGTTTTTCCATGTAGGTAGTTTAAAACTGGACCATATAGATCAAAAGTTGGGGAATTAGTAGAACTACATCTACAACGATCTTATGGTGGGGCATAGAGAAGTGGAAACTCTTGGTCCATGGGGTCCCAGCGCGCGTTAGTTTTTCGTAGAAATCGCGAAACGTCTGGTTGATGTTACTGGTGACCGAAGAGCTGGTGGTTTCAGCATTGCGATACAACGAGGAAATGCCGCCAGCATCCTAGGTACAATGCCTCAAGAACCTATTATAAATTTAAGGTAGGTAGAGGTAGGTAGTTAGGTAGGTTACACCTACTGTATATATTCCGAAAATAAATGCTATTACTATCGTGTATTAGATACATAATCGGCGCAATGAGGGTGCCACTGGAGGGTCGGCCCCCTCTTAACTCTTCGTACACTTGTAGCCCATGTGGCAATATACATTGACACTGGCGAAATTGCACCACTGGGAAAAACATTTTTTTTTTAAACTGAACTGAACTTAATTATTTTTTATAGCGTACTATTTCAGCTGCCTTCAGCTTCTTCAGGGTTCTTGGCTCATAACCCGTTGATTGGCAGTCAGGCAGTTTGTTTAATAATGTTGACCCGGCTGCCACGCTGCGGGCACAGAGCCCTAACCATTTTATTTTTACGTAAGTGTGATTTTTTGAATATTTTTTTTAATAATATGTAGACTATCGCCGTTATTGATGAACGCACACCAAACCTCCGTTAACAAATTTGTTGTTTGTCCTATCTGTCAGTTAACATTTGCGTTTGTTAAAAAGGGACAAAACATATTTTTAATACCGGTCTGTTAAGTTTTTATGAATAAGGCGGTATATATGTAGGCATACCTACTTGAAGTTCCCTTTTAAAAAACTTTTTAACTAGCTAGGTTATTTGGACAAGAAATGCAGTTTAATTAGATTAATTAGGCACCAATCAGTAATCAATCAAACTAGGACGGGAAGATCTGTCAATTTGTATAGAAATAATCACGTGATAGCTCGGAGCCCTCGGATGTCACGTTTCCTATAGAATCTGACAGACCGTCCCGTCCCGTTTTAGTGTGAGTCATCCTTCATTCCATAATTTCGATGTAGGTAGTTCCGGTCGCCACACACGTCCGGAATCATGAATTTCATAATCTTAATTCATATTATGAATTCATAACGCACAGAATGAGGATTACCGCGAGTAAATTCTCCGTTAGGAGCGCTAGTGGAACGTGGGTCCTGCGGGAACATTTCGAACGTCACTTTGACAATTATCTCATACTGACACAGGACCCACGCATGAGTGGCGCCGCCTGGTGAGCGACAATACGGTAGCTCCTTACATACAATCAATACAATTTAGCTATTGATCATGATTACAGACGTTCTGATTTATTCAGAATATTAATCCGTCAGACCGATGTGGTTCTGGTATATTTTTATATATTTATCACAGTATATTTTTAACGCTCAGAAACTTTGAACTCAATTTTCTCAAGTTGCACATCTCGTAATAGTGGTTTCTGCTAATTACTATTTAAAACGAGATATTCACCATGTAGGTAGGGGAACCTGTTCTACCTCGGTCAATTTTTTCTTTTATGATTTTTAGAAAATAAATTAATAACCGCAAAACTGTTATTTATCCGAATACCATAAGATAGATTAATAAACTATCGAATATAATACGAAATAAAAGGATTGGTATGTCTATTTTGATAGGCTACGTCGACGAAAAAAAAAGGGAAAATTGTCCAAGGAACAACACCCCTGATGTTCCTTGGATATATCCCGTTGTACCTCGGACACGATATTTTTTATTAACTATATTATATTTATAAAATTATTAGGTATTATTTATAAAATTATAGCTATTGTTAGCATATTTATCATATTTTATATTTGCCAAAAAAAAAAATGCAGTAGCAGTTAGGTAGGGGCCAAGGTACAACATATTCTTGGTGCAACAAAATAATTTTTTGGACAAGTAAGCTTCGTATTAGCACTTCCAATTAAGATTAGGCTGAAACTATGCTACCACCGAGTAGCTAATTATATAAAAGTTTTTTGTCTAGTAGCAAAACATGAAATGATCAGCCTTGATGTAAATTAAGTTCTAAATACCAACTTTTCATGACACGATTCATATTTCATTATTTTTCTCGAGTTACTACCAGCTACCAGCCCTCCAGTTTCGTTGATAGTTGATTTTATTAGTTATCAAATAACGTTACAAATAAAGTAAATAAAATATTTTAATTACCCTGGCAAGGTAGAAAATGATTTAATGATTTATTTTTGTAACACAGTATTACAGTCATACAACTAAGACACCGTGAAACTACACTAACTACAAAATACAATAACATTGCTGATACTATTTTAGTACACATTATTTGAATAAAATGTCCAAGGTTCAACAGTTTCCCCTATATTTGTTTTTCCGAGCTCCCGATATTTCGGCACTGTTCACGGTGTAACATACCGAAATATCCGAAATATCGGGAGCTCGGAAAAACAAATATACCTACGAGTACATGGTAAATATCTCGTTTTAAATAGTAATTATAATGTAAATGACCATGTTAGCTTAAAATCGTAGGTACGGTTTCTTCTATCGACATGATTCTTGCTCAAATCGGTAGCCCATTTTTATCTAGTTTTAGGTGGTATCTCGCTCAAGTGGCTTCTAATAAACACATTAATATATTTGTTAATTTATAGTGTCATGGAGCATCAACCTCATTGACTCCCAGGCATATCGGGACCCTGCCCGTTTAAAACTTGACCCGTACTTTGACATGAGAGATAAAGTATCCTTGTCCGATATGACGGGTAAGGAAACTGGGGCGATCATACGCATGACAGTGGAATTTTTAAGAGGTAATTTTTTTTAAAGTAAATGATATATCCGGTCCGGTTGGTTAAAAAGGTCAGTTTTGACGACCGGTTGGCGTAGTTGGTAGTGACCCTGCCTGCTAAGACGATGGTCCTGGGCTCGAATCCCGGTATGGGCATTTATTTGTGTGATGAACATAGATATTTGTTCCTGAGTCATGGATGTTTTCTATGTATTTATAATGATGACAGTGGAATTTTTAAGAGGTAATTTTTTTTGATGTTAATCATAAGTATTTCCAGTCGGGTTGGTTAAAAACGTCCAAGGTTAGGGCGTAACTCAGTATCGTTTACTACTTAGGAAATAAATCGGCCACATGCGAGTCAGATTTTTGTTTATAAATCAAAACAATCTGACTGTAAAAAAACCGACCAAGAGCATGTTTGGCCATGCTCAGTGTAGGGTTCCGAAGTACCGTCCGTCACAATAGGCAATCTTAACATGTGTTTTAATAGATACCATGCTCAATATGCTTATAATAATTAACAATTCGATGATACTTTCGATCACACCCGTCCCGACCCTATCACCTCCCGGGAAATTGGGTTACCTAACTACTAAGTTATACAAACTAGACGGGTGAATCGATTTGAATCATACTTTTTTTATTAGAAGGAAGATACGTGCGGGATGATAAATTAAGTACTCAAGATAAAATAAGCGTTTGCATATAACAGTTAAATTACAAACTTGATTCAGAAATTATTTCGTAAAATTTTTCAAAAACTGTTCAACCAATCAATTTCAAAATAATTTTCCAATAAAGTTCTTATTAAGTTTTACTTTTGTAATTTTTTTCATTTTTTTCGAACTTGTAGTTCAAAAGTTAGAGGGGGGGCACATTTTTTTAAACTTCTGGAGCGATTGTTTCCGAAAAAAAAATACAGCTTTCAAGTACTTACAGTCGCTGAGATTATCCGCGGATGGACGGACAGACAGACAGACTTGGCGAAACTATAAGGTTCCTAGTTGACTACGGAACCCTAAAAACGAGGCGGATAGAAAAACAACGGAATTTTACCACACTTTTTCAACGCTTGACGGGACGGGACGGGGCGGGACGGCAATATCTGTCAATTTCTATAGAAAGAAGCACGTGACAGCTCTGAACCCTCGGATGTCACGTGACGTTTTCTATAGATATGTACTTACTAACCTAGTTTCTTAAGGCAACATGTATGTATACTTACTAATCAATTATGCGCCGAAATTTTAAAACGTAATAAATATAAGAGCCTGGGCAGAGAGTACCTTTTTGTACCATTCGGGGTCGAAACTCTTGGTCCATGGGGTCCCAGCGCACGCAAATTTTTCGTAGAAATCGCGAAACGTCTGGTTGATGTTACTGGTGACCGAAGAGCTGGTGGCTTCCTCGCACAACGTATCAGCATTGCGATACAACGAGGAAATGCCGCCAGCATCCTAGGTACAATGCCTCAAGGACCTACTTTAGATTTAAGGTAAGGTAGAGGTAGGTAGTTAGGTAAGTTACACTTACTGTATATATTTCGAGAATAAATGTTTTTAAAAATTATGGATCATGTCCGAAATAAAAGTTTCAGTTTCAATTTCTATAGAAACTGACAGATCGTCCCGTCCCACCCCGTCCCGTCCCGTTCTAGTGTGAGTCATCCTTTACTCTAACATTGTGCTGATTGTGCATGATTCTTTCAGACATGGACATGAAAATGCGTGACGTATACCGGATTGAAAAGATCTACGTTAGAACGTACGATTTTGGGGCCGGAAAGCTATACCAGAAAATGCAGAATATATTTAGTCATATGGTTGATCTGTATAGGAATTCTTCGAACATCCAAACGGTCATGGAGGAGGATAAGCATTTGTACTACGTAAGGTCGGATGTGGTGGGAAACCTTCAGTTTATGTGTGAGTCTCATCGTCTTGCAAACAAACTTGCATTGTCCCTCTAGCTCCTGCCATAGTAGTGGTAGGAGCGAGACGGACATACTTTCGAATGCCGCAGTTGCAATCGAAAACAACTCATGGTACGCAAACAGAACGATGTCATGTTACCAAGCCTGTGGGGCGCTCGGCGAGAATTCAAAGCGATCGTCTTTTGTCTTGTGGTACACACGGGCTCACACATCCCGCGGCCGGTGCAAGCCACCGCCAGTAACAAGTACAATAATATTTATTATCGTAGGTCTAGGTTGCCTACGATTAGAACAGTACATTGTACATCTAGGAAGGTAAGTACAGGATTACTAACGAGAGTCAGTTAGAAGCCCGACGCAGTAGGCGGAGGGCTTTTAATGACTCGAGTTTGTAATCCTCTTACCGACCGTGATGCATACAATGTTTTTCATCACACTTGTATTGGAAAAAACAAATATACAAATGACTCTATTTATTAAAGTAGAATAATACACAGTAAAGTTGGTTTATAGCCAAGTTTA
The DNA here is from genome assembly GCA_949128165.1 of Lathronympha strigana. Taxonomy (NCBI): domain Eukaryota; kingdom Metazoa; phylum Arthropoda; class Insecta; order Lepidoptera; family Tortricidae; genus Lathronympha; species Lathronympha strigana. The sequence continues at coordinate 4,047,812 of OX421926.1, read as the reverse complement.
AAGATTTGAAATAAGCCTTAGCTAGTGCAAAACCTCCTTACTCTAAAGTGGAATGACGTACGATATTTTAAAACTAAACTCATAACTCCCTCGGGAGTTATAGTGTACCTACTAAAATCCATAACTCCCGAGGGGACTAAATCGGCTCAAACCGCTCTATACGCCTGCGCGTTATAACACTATTACCGAGCAAGTTTGATGAAAATTTCATTAATACGTTCTGCAGGGGATAGTGTTCAAAAAGGTTTGTATTTAGCTTTTTCTATGAGAGGTAAGCATGTTCTACGATGACCCTCGTGCCTTGGAAGATGGGACGGCCACTGGTTTGGGACGCGACGTGTGCAGATTCTCTGGCGCCTGTCCCATCTTCGAGGCACTGCAGTTAGGGCCGGTTCGGCTGCGAATTCGGCCGAGTCCCTCAAGCGGCGCAAGTATGCATCCATAAATAGTGGATGCATATTTGAGCCGTTTGGGGTTGAGACTCCGGGGCCCTGGGGGGAAAGCGCTCACAGTGTTTAAAGAATGCAGCCGCAGGATATTCAACGCGACGCGTGACCAGAGGCTGGGTCATATCTAGCACAGCGGATCAGCATTGCCATACAACGTGGCAATGCTGCCAGTATTCTGGGCACGCTTTCACTAGGCAGAACGCACCGCATAACACCTTCTCCGTTCGTTCGATCGACATTCATTTCTTTGATTCCGGGCGCTCGAATGTCAAAATTCACCCCCAGGCCGGTCGGGATTGAAATCAGTATTTCTTATTTTATTAATCTGTTCCAGTGAGTGACTATAATGAGTTCCTGTCAACGATAGACCTGTACCGTAGGCGTCATATGCACTTCAAATATTACAGTCAATGGTAATAACCGCCTGCTAGTCCAGGCCCCTATTTCACCCCTCTTTCACCCCGATTTCACCTCCGATTTCACCACCTATTTCTCCCATTTCAACCCCTATTTCACCCCCCCCCCACTTCACCTCCTAGTTCACCACGGTGACAATAGGGAATAAAAAAAGTCAATATAGGAGCTCCCGTATTGTCGCTCACCAGGCGGCGACACTCAGCGTGGGTCCTGTGTCAGTATGAGATAGTTGTCAAAGTGACGTTTGAAATGTTCCCGCAGGAGTCGCAGGACCCACGTTCCACTAGCTAGCGCCCCTAGCGGAATATCGACTCGCGGTAATCCTCATTGGAGGTGCTAGTTAAACGTGGGTGACGGGAACATTTCAAACGTCACTCTGTCCGGGATCCTGCGTTTTCGTAATAAAATTTCATTTTTAAATAGAAGACTCCCGTGAGTATTAGATATATTGACTGCAGCGCGCTTTCGCGGGCAGTGTGCGCAGAGCAATCGCCGCAAGCGCTTCTCGCTCATGATGTCATGATTATGGGACGCGGACCGTTCCGAAACATGTCAAGCTATTTTCGACTTTTTCGATTTCATTTTGCCGAATATCACATGCCAACCAACTTTTCGCCGATGATTCACTCACACAGACACAATAATAATTTGGGTAAAGATGATAATATTATGCCAAATTAATATCATCTTTACCCAAATTATTATTTGCCAACTCACATTTGGCCGATTTTCATTTCCCAACTAGATTAGGTTATGGTCTAAGAGCTAGCGACCAAATCGGTCATGTGGCTACAGCTGTATTGAAACTCCGTTAGCTACTTCCCTGAACAACCTTTTTCAAACAAATTATTATTATTTTGGTACTTTTAATTAATGCTGGCAACCCCTTCCCACCACCCAATCGAATTATAAATTTTTTGGGCGTACAGGGAGTAAAGAGGAACTGTTTGAAAAAAAAAAAGCCGCTGAGCCCACATTTTTTTTCTTTTTTTTCCCCACCCCACTACACCCGCACCCACCGCCCGCGGCCTGCCAGCACGAAGATTATAGGAAAAGGTTGTTCAGGGAAGTAGCTAACGGAGTTTCAATACAGCTGAAGCCACATGACCGATTTGGTCGCTAGCTCTCCGTCTATTAGTGTTGGGATATGATTCATATTTCATATAATATTCGGCGAAAGATACGGTTGGGAAATAATTACTTAATATTGTCTTCTGTTACCGCGATTGTTATTCATAGAGCGGATTAATCGCGTTTATTAACACCATGATCCTACGTTTCGAGCCCTTTACAGCACTCGTTTTCACAGGGTTAAGATGATGACTGAGAGAATGCGAATTGTCCCCGTCAATCAAAAAAGTTTGCACAAGTAACTTTTTTGATTGAGATCAACGGCGCTGGGACCCCATGGACCTAAACTTTCAACCCCAAATTGTACAACATGGTACTTTCTACCCAGGCTCTTATATTTATAAAGGAGAGTGTACAAAATTTGAATGGGTCGTCAACGCGTATGTGACCCCCCTGGAGTTGCAGGCGTACATAGGCTATGGGGACCACTTCCCACCAAGCGGGCCGTACGCTTGTTTGCCACCGTGGTGATATAAAAAAATACGTTTAAAAATAATCGCTAAACGCTTTCAACGCTCTGTAATAATAATTATAAATTTATTATTATTTAAAGGTGGGAGTATAGAGACAAAATAAAGAACTTCCTTGAGCGTCACCAAGTCTTCCCCTACACTCTGTCAACGCCAGACTGGACGACTGTATCCACTCTTTCACCCCCTACATTTGAGGATCATGAAGAGGTGACAGAGGCAGAAGAAGCTAACCACAATAACGAACCCCTGGATTATAGGGATTACTAATAGTTAAATTATTCAAAAATATTAGACACGTATTTTTTCCTTTTTAAAGACAACTAAAGATGAAGAGCAGCTTCACTACTAGGTAAGAATTGTACGTAATTGTGAAGTAACGCGAAACTGTAATGCTTTGTATTTCTGTAATTTTTCATTTTACGAACTAAAGAAAAAATACGTGTCGAAATAGTATTTTCCCCTCACTAGCTCGGAATGCGCTGCTTTGTCCTTTAAAACTAGCGTGGAAAAACGCATTTTATCCACATGTGGGGAAAGTAATTTGACCTTGCTCTAATTCCTATCACTTACCACCCGTCCAGTATAAGTGAGTCCTATATGGCTATAGTAAATATGCGCAATTGGAGGTCACACCTTAAATTGAACATATCTTATCCCGCACTTGGTAAGCTGTTGGCAATATCTAAGTACTTACCAGGAGCGTACTCTATGACACATTTTGAAATTGAATTTTGAATGGTTTCTTCAAGATCATGTGGATAAAATTTGTAATCATATATTATGTAATCTTTATTTTCCTTGCGATAGTGCATGAGGGGGCAAAAATTTTATTACACTCGGTGGCAAATTTTGTTCAAGTCTCGTGCCTTGAGACATTCGTAAAGCTCAATATTACAGTTATTGAACCACTCGCTACGCTCCTAACTCAATTTTCGAATCTTGCGCTTGCCCGGGGCTCAATATAAGCCCGAGAGTTAAACAAGAACTTGGCCCCCTTGTATAACAAAAAACTATTGATAATCTAGCAGACGGATTTATGACGATTTATATTGTCGTGTAGTCTATTAAAATGTAATTTACAAAAAAATGTGTGTGATGATTTAAGAGTCCTAATTCCTTTAAAGCCTTCTTGAATTTAGTAAGTACTTTTTCGGTGTCATTTAACATCATAACATTTAGTTCACCTCACTAGCCCGGAACGCGCTCTTTTATCCGTAGGTCATCGAGGATAAAATGGATATTTATGCCTGAGGTATACACTCTGCTTTTCACTTCGATTGTAAGGAAAGTATTAGGTTTTAATTGCACTTTCAAGTATTTAAAATGAAACATCCATGCTCGCGCGCTTGGGTTCTCTCTGCCGCAGGCGGCCGGGAGCGCGGAGCGCAGAGCCGCGTCGAGCTCCGGTTTTTCTTTAAAGTTATATGCATTCCCATTTTTTTCATACGGTAAAAAAGGGACGCACATATTTAAAAAAAACTACTGCAAACATGGCTTGTCAGACTATAGAAATCAAATTATAGTAATAAAACTAAAGTAGAATTCTTGCTCTTTCATAAAAATTAGTAGTCTAGGTGTAGAATGTTGCAATATGCCTCAAGGCTGATCTTTTTGAAGTTAAAAGTTTCTTTAAAAATCGAGACGTGTAATACTAGCACGCCTATTGCGATAACTAAACGTACATTTTTGACAATTTGTTGCCAAGAAATTGACAAATTGGCTGAATGCGGCAAGAAGGGGCCGCGATGCATAAAAAAAAAAAAAAAAAAATGTAAAATGACAGAACATGGAACACCGTTCATAAACCATTATTTGTGAGGTCCTATACATTGAGAGAACTTCCCCAAATAAGATCACATGTACCTTAGTAATACAATTTTTTTAGGATATTTTGATATACTACACAATATTTAAAGCCCACGGACCAACAAGTGGACTGTGAAGCCGTTAGTCAAGAGTGGTCTAGTGGTTATGTTATGGTTTTTGAACGTTCTCTTAGTAAAGTTGCAAACACAACTCTGCGACTCGGTAGAATAAATCATTACAAATTATTTTTTATTGTACTTTCTAATAGTTATTGTCTTGACTGTGCTTTTTATTTGGTCTACATTTCTGTGAGCTTCTTGATGCTACAAATCTGAGATAAGTGCGATAATCTACTGTAAAATATGTCCGACGTAGAGGTTGAGGTTCCTTCTACCTTTAAGAAGAGAACTATAAAGAACAGAGGAGGTAGAAAGCGTAAAACTTCAAGTTCGGAAGGTAAATATCGGTTTGTTTTTTATTACTTATTTTTACACTATTATTTTTACAGTATCTGAGGTTATATTTTGGTTTGTAAATTCACAAATACTTTTGTAATTTTACATCGTAAATGCCTCATTCACTCAGCGATAGGGTAAATAAGTCGTATACTTCAAATTTCGGTAAATCCATCGGCCAGACTATGTTAAGAAAATTTTATAAGATAGATATTTGCTCAGAGGGTCGAATGATTTACCGGAATTTGAAGTTAAGTGAGAGTATTTTGTATAAATAATCAGATCCTTATAACAAAGAAGTTTGGTTATTATTCATAGGTATTGGTGAGCAGACAGATGGAGACGTAGCAAGAATATATCCTATGCATCAAAGTGTTGAAAATGAGATGCCCTTATATCCTTAAAAACTCCCAAATAAGTAGCGAGTCTTTCTATAAGTATCTGCTTGGTTTTAGTAAAAGATACCACTTTGTTGCTTGTTCATAAGCTTACTTTCTAAAAAAAACTTAATGGCATTAGGTCCTTATCGGTAACTGACAACATAGATTTTTTTTTAATAAAAACACGCGCACATCTTGCTCAAGACTCGAAATTGGGCAAGCAATGTTATTATTAGTTACTATTTGGCAGTATATGGGAGATCAGTCTTTGTTCTTAATTATCCACAACTTATGTTAATGCAACTTTGGTAATATTATAATGATTATGTATCACTTCACACCTTGTCACACTGACATCAGGTACTTACTGAATACACAGTTGACGAAAGAAATCATATCAAATGTTTGTGTATATCATGTAAAACCGTTAAAATTTGTTTTATTTTGTTTATTGTATTTGTTGTTTTTCTGTTTCAATATCTTGGCCTGTAGGGTTAGAACTGTAAAAGCTTTTTTTTGCAGTTCATAATTGCATTGTTATGTGCCTAAATTAAAAAATAAAGATATTTATTATTTTACACAATGCGAGTATGCTTGTCTGACATTGTCTATACAAAAATATTCTGCCAATTTGTGATGGGTTTCGTACAGTAACATATTAATAGCTATAAATTATTTACCATTTCAGAAAAGAACAGTTCCGATTCAGATGAGCAGACAGTTGTGCTACCAACCAAGAAGCCACAGAAGGCCAACCCCAACATACAGTCTACGGGATGCCCAAAGAGGCAGAGGCCAGAAATACATGACGATAATAGCAGTAATGATGAAGATAAAGTAAGCATTTTTCGTGTTTACCTCTGGAAGGCTAATACATCTAATAATTGCCTCAATTATCCGAACTAATTGGGATTATGTTTAGTTCGGACAATTGAAATCTGGGTTTTGAGGGTGTTGTTTTGTCAAAAACAACACCTTTAAAATAAAAAAAATAGTAAATTATGTATGGTCAGTTGCAGAGTAAGTGTTTTTAGGCAGGGGGGTCACTTAACTCTGCAGCTGACTGTACATTAAAATTGGACGCACATAACATTAAATTATATAGGTATAGATATTAAGAAAATTGTTATACCCTACACAGGGTCCATGTTGTTCTGATATTAACAGCTGTTCTACCATGGATTGCAATAAATAAATAAAAAAAAAAACACTTTGTAAAGTCTGTTATTTGGCTCAAAATTTGTTCAGTCTGAAATTCGGATTGATGGAAGGAAATACGTAGCGTGAACCAATGTAGCGTTCGGATAATTGAAGGTTCGGATAATCGAGGTTCTACTATATATTTATTTTTGAGCATGATACAAAAATTATGAGTTTTATTACTAATCAGCACACAAATCAATCAAGTTGGTCTAAATATTAAAACAATAAATATAAGTCGGGTCCAGCAAAGCGAGCAGAATCTTCAACTGAGACACATTGGGAAATGTAGCCATGCATAATCTGGACCCAGTTATACAAGCTATTCACTCATAATTTGAACTGAAACAGAACTTTATCGTTAACACTTTTTTAAAGGGTCGAAGGGAAAGGTCGAACACCCCTGGAGTTGCAGGCGTCCATAGGCTATACGGTGACCGCTTACCATCAGGCGAGCCGTATGCTTGTTTGTCACCATCGTAGTATAAAAAAACCACTTACTTTTATTTCTCTTTACAGTCATCATCACTACATAGCATAAAACAAAGTCGCTTTCTCTGTCCCTATATCCCTATGTATGCTTATAATAATAATAATAAAATAGCTTTTTTATTTCCACGTTTTGTACATATTACATTTTATATTTTTAAAGTTATACACTTTATATTTAACTTAACGCGGATCCCTTTTGGGTAAAAGCCCCCTCACACTTTTTCCAATTTTCCCTATCTTGGGCTGTTTTTATCCAGTCTATGCCAGCTACTGTGGTGATGTCATCAATCCATTTTTTGTTTGGTCTTCCCCGTCGTCGTTTTCCTGCAGGTCCTTTCCACTTTGTAGTTTCTATGTATGCTTAAATCTTTAAAACTACGCAACGGATTTTGATGCGGTTTCTTTTAATTGATAGTGTGATTCAAGAGGAAGGTTTGTATGTATTATAATAACCCGTGCGAAGCCGGGGCGGGTCGCTAGTTCTAAATAAAATAAAAAATTCTAAATGAAAAATAAGTGTATTTTTCTAAATATGAAGAATACATAAATATTTAAAGAAGGAATATATTTATATATGTATATAATAATAAAAGAACACTCACGTATATTCCATTATCCACATTATCCACATGCAGGCGTACTGCGATGCGTCGCCGCGCGCGCTGCCCTCGATAACAATCCTGAGGATGATCCTGTCTCGGAATCCCGAGATCGGTCGAACTTAGAGTTGGTTTGAAACGTCGTTTGAATTCAATGTTATATGACAGTTTGCATGATTATGATTACATCTATTTAAATTCGCTTTTTTTTCCAGCCAAAACAGGATCTGACGCTATCAGTGCAGCAGCAGCGGGAAAATGCAACAGCTACGTACGAGCTGGACACCGAGCGCGACCGAGATGCCCAGGCCATCTTCGAGAAGGCCCAGAAGATTAATGAGGAGTTGTCAGGACAGGCTGACGATAAGGTCAGTCGTCAATTAGTATTCATGTATTGATCGCGTATATTGTCACCAAAAAACTCTTAAGATAAGATAAGATAAGATAATTTATTCCATAACAATTTTACAATCGTGTCGGAAACATAAAATGATAATTTACATTCAAAAAACTAATTTAGAATCACAGTTTTGGGGTTCTTCAAAAAAGAAGTGTACAAGATTTAAATGGGTCGGCAACGCGCAAGTGACCCCTCAGGCTGTTTTCCATCAGGCTGACCGTACGCTTGTTTGCTACGGTCGTGGTATAAAATAATAACATGTGGTCAATTGGCACAAACTAGATAACCACAAATATTATTTTGATTCGTTTTAAAGCGTAGGGAGCTTATTGACGAAATAGTATGGCCACATAGCATGAGACAATAACATGAGAAGTATAGTATCTTGTTTTGAATAAGGGAGTAGTGACGTAATTAGATGATGCCAATATAACACTTATTTTCATGTTGGCATCATAGTCAGTTATTATATTTTACAGGTGTACAGAGGTCTAAATAACTATGCACAATACTACAAGAAGCGAGACACAGCCGCGGGCAATGCTAGTTCGGGCTTAGTACGAAAAGGTCCCATCAGGGCACCCGCCAATCTGAGGGCCACAGTCAGGTACGTGACGTTCTCATGCTAAAGGTACTACAATGTCATTTGTTGATATGGGTAATTTCCAAATTAATCTTTGATAAGGGTGTGTGATAGCTAAATAAATAAATATTACAGGACATTCTTACACAAATTGACTAAGTCCCGCAGTAAGCTCAATAAGGCTTGTGGTACTCAGGCAACGATATATATAATATATAAATAAATACAAAACATCCATGACTCAGGAATATCTATGTTCATCACACAAATAAAGGCTCTTACCGGGATTCGAACCCAGGACCATCGGCTTAGCATGTAGGGTCAAAATTTGACCCTGACAGCAAATATAACTATATATATTAAATATAACTGTTAAATAAAATAACGATGATAAAATCACAGTGGTTTGCTGTCAGACTGAATGTCGGGGAAAGATGTTACAAAATCGCGGTGGCTGTTCCTGTAGTTTATCTTCGTCGCTCGCATCGCGATCACGCGTCGTAAAACAATATACCACTGTTCGGCCACCAAGTGAGAGAAAGTGATCGACTACGAGTGAGAGAAAGTGATCGACGTGCCCACTTACCGCGATGCAAGTGACCGCCGTGACAAAATCACGTTGATATTTCACTGTGACTTTTTAGGAACTAGAACATCACGGCGAGTACTCGTCAGTTAAGAACGAACAAGATGCATATACTTTCCCTACTACCTCCAAAACGTCTCGCTCACGATTAGGGGTCGCACAGTCCGGTGACCTAGGCACTAGGGCGTGCAAACCGGTTTTTAAATGTATGAAAAAACCTGTTAATAACCGGTTATTAACCCAAATGTCATACTAATAAAAACCGGTTTGCACACCTTACTAGGCACACACTCATGGACCTGGACGACGAAATCCCAGCGTACTTTGAAAGCGCACTGCTATTTCGCCGCCCGACGCACCGCGTACACGCGGGCGCCCACCCCGCGACTTAGACGCATTCAGTCTGTTATCGAGCCGGTACCGCCGCGTACCGGATAGCATCGGCGATCAGACCTAGCTGAGTGTCTTGCTGGAATCTTCTCGGCTAGGTTAGAGCTAGCGAAACACCAATAAAACTTCCAGTAGCCAGATTTCTTACACACCTCAGATTTGGTTGGACCCGGTCCAACCGATCTCTCTGGAGCGCAAACTCAGTAGTATTCTACAGTAGTTAATACCGTGTAATTTCGCGGAACGGTCCTGGATTTTTTCCAAGCTACCATCCTACTTCACAGGTCGTACTGTCAGGTTAATAAAAAACTATCCAATGCGTAGACGCTATCGACTACGGTTAAGTAGAACTCATGGTAAACACACAGCTTCTTTAAATCTTTTTTTGTCAACAGATGGGACTACCAACCAGATATTTGTAAGGACTACAAAGAAACCGGATTCTGTGGTTTTGGAGGTAAGTTTGAAAAAAAGACAGTTATAACTACATGTAATCTAAAAAGGGATATTACTAGTAGGGTGTGCAAACCGGTTTTTAAATGTATGGAAAAACCGGTTAATAACCGGTTATTAACCGAAACTCCATACAGATAAAAACCGGTTTGCACATCCTAATTACTAGGCTGTGCAAATCGGTTTTTATTTGTATGAAATTTCGGTTAGTAACCGGTTATTAATCGGTTATTGTCATACATTTAAAAAACCCATATTAACCATGTATATTTGTTTCAATGAGCACTCGATATCTCGGCACTGTTGCAAAACCAATGTTCATGGAGTACCTAACTGTCGGGCTGCGAGTTTTTAGAAATAATCTAAATTACCATGTTTGCTTTAAGTCGTACAATAACAGTTAAAATGTATAATTAATACATATTATAATTTTATATCTCATATTATATGAATGGATAATAATTTATTTTCTTATAAAATTTACATAATAGATACAACAAATAAATTATTAGACTACCGAACAACTATTCATCCCACCGTCCCATTGCTTCCGGTGCAAAAGTGCCCATAACGCTCGCGGCATTGCCACGTTTAATACGTTGAAACCGCCTCGCGTCCGTACTAATTAGGGTGTGAAAACCGGTTTTTAATTAGAATAAAAAATATGGAAAATCCGGTTAATAACCGGTTATTAACCGACATTTCATACAATTAAAAACCGGTTTGCACACCCTAGTACTAATCATCCATTGTCACATATTATTTATAAGAAATACAAATTCGGATTGATTTCCACAATTGGAAACGAATAAAGTTTAAATTAACAATGATCACATAAGAAAATAATAGTTCACAATTAAAATGTAAGATTAAATACATTATGTTTAATGTCAAAAATAATTATTGTGCATATAAATTACTATTATTTCGTATTATTTTTTGTACAGTCACGTCTATAAATATCTACACGCTTCGGAACTTATTACAGGGGAAGAAGGGTGAAAATTGAATACAGATGCATATATATTTATGAAGCGGATCGTATTATTTTCTTTTCAATACAGTTGCTCAAAAAGTGCCCTTTTCTTGGCTGTTTTGCGTGCGCAAAGTTTGTTTTTGCGAACTAGTGCTTTTTACTTTTCCAATCTTTTTAAATTTAGCTGTGTTCCAATTCATGACTGCTTACCGAAGAGTATTATTGCTCGTTAACTTTACCGAGCCGTAATAAAACTAAATACCTACTATTAGCGCAATAATATTAAAGAAATTGATATTTCATATTTCAATAATTACTTCTTCATCATACTTATGATCATTCATTAAAAATATTAACATTGAAAACAGTTCTTATAAATCTGTGTGTATGAAACGGAACAGAGCCCACGAAACGTCAGTCAAAGTAGAGGCCTTTTTCAATCAGGTAAACATGTTCGAAGGGCCTATAAGACATGACGATACGATTTGTCACATGCGTTTTATTATTTTGTTTATGAGAAATAATTATTATGAGATTGAAAATGAGAAAGTAAAGAAGATAAGATAAACATTTTGAAGATGTTCTTAATATATCAACTGTATTACAATCGTGTCACGGAAAAAAAAAAAAATTCAATTCGTTCTTATGTATTTTTTTTTCCCGCATCTGTATTGAAAAACGTCGTTCGATTCACGTGCGGATATGTCATTTTTCATTTGTCCCGAGTATTGTCACTCGCCTACGGCTCGTGGCAAGATACCTCGGGACTCGTGAAGTAATGACATACTTTCCGCACTAGCATCGAAATGTACTATTTCCACAAGGTAAAGAGACTCGCAATTACAGATTCGTGCAAGTTCCTACACGACCGCTCGGACTACAAGCACGGCTGGCAACTCGAACGGGAGGAGGTCGCCCCGCAAGGAGGGGACGGTGACTCCGATTATGAGGTAAGGTACATCGTGTTTTTCATGAATTTCGTTAAATTCGACACGTTACTTTGTAAGGAGCTACGTGGTGTATCGCTTTTTGTCGAATTCGAAACAAAAATAGTTTTTCATACAAAGTTAATGAATATTTACATTGTAAAAGGTACTTTAGAGTTAAAAGTAAATATCAAGAATAACAAAGATTAACTTTAGTCATGAAAACACATGCTAAAACAGCTTAGGCTGGATTTGAACAAACTTTTTAACCAAGACTAATGCTTACTCTTGGATAGCGTTGAAAATGCCGGAAAAAATCGAATGTCTTTTTGCATGATTTAATGAAACTTTCGGTTTTTTTCCGAAGTTTTCGGGTTTATTAATAAATAAATAATGTCACTATCACTGTCACTCCTTTCATCTGTTTCAATTGTTTCTTCCTCAATGTAATCGATGTAGCCCTGTTGTAGGTGTAAATTAGACCTAATATGCATCGACTTAGAGTTGAAAATTAGAGCGGAAACTTTCATTAATTTTTTTCCTAAAGAATCCGAAAAAAACGAGTCGTCTGGTGAAAAATCGGATTACTTCCAGACATTTTCAACGCTACTCTTGGATACTAATGTCAAAATCCCATAGTAATTTGACGTTACTATCTGAGAGTAAGCGTTATTCTCGGAATAAAAATTTGCTAAAACGCAGCCTTAGTAGTAGATAGTTTAGTAACCATTTACACTGGTTCAGCTAATAAATTGATTTATTGCATATCAACTACTTACTATAGTTATAGATACACTAGTTTATCGGAGAAATAACCTCGAGTTGACCTAAAGAATCTTCCATTAAAAGGTGTATATACTGTTTTTCCCTTACTCTTTAGTCGCCATAGTCTCAGACGACTGACAGAGAGAACTGACTACAGGGTAAAAAAAGCGTGTTTATTACGTAAGTATTGAATTGATTGGATAATCGCAATTAACACTAGCTTTCACTGATAGTTTTCAACGAATGAAAAAGCCTTTTCATCAAGTTGCTTCGGAAATCTACAGTACAAAAAAAAAGACCGAAAATGTAAATAAAAATGGGAAATATGAATTTGACATGTGTTGGTATGCGAGTAAACTAAATGCGGTAAATTTCCCTAGAAATGAAATTATGCGAAAAGAATTTTGGCGAAATGGCAAAAAATTGGGCCGAAAAAATTGTAAATTAAGGAATGGTATAAAATTAAACATTATCTTATACGTTTTTATAGTGTTAAAATTACAGTTCTGTCAATTCTTGCTGGAGATTGCCTACGGTTACTTAACGCATTTTAGTACAATGATATCTGCGTTGATAAATAGGATATATTTTGATTTAGGAAATACACCATTGTTTTAAAATTTAAATTAAAACTGCTTCTATTTTTGGCCTAACCTGTAACAAGTAATTGCATAGTAATAAACACTGTAGGAGTATCGTTGTATACCGTGTGTGGCCCATAACAGGGGAGAATAATTTGATCCCGGGTAGTACTCAAACTGAACGTTTGCTCAGCGACTTTTTTAAGTAACTTGTGTTTTGATCTTTATTACACGTTAAACTTTGTTAGAAGACGCAACGTACTGCGAATTTTGTCACTTTTGAACTATGATAAGAGACGTCAAGTAGGCTGTTAACGTACATTGAAAATACTATTTAGTTAGTATGAAGAAGTGAAAACTTACAGAATACATAATTTTTTTAAGTTGTTGAACAATAGTACATTGTGCATCTAGGGCGGTAAGAAGGGCATTACTTACGAGGGTCTATTGAATGACCCGAGTTAGTAATCCCCTTACTGCCCGTGGTACACACAATGTTTTTCATCACATTTGCGAGGAAATAAATAAACTCTATACAGGTAAAGAAACAATAATGATAAGCGGTAGTGTAGTTGCACAGTCCACAGTACTCCGGAGTGACTGCGTGCTGCGAGCGCGTGCGGGGCAGGTCCTCCGCGAGCTCCGGGCGGGCGGTAAAGTAGTATGAGAATCCTTTAAAACCATGGGAAAAATACAGCTCTTTAAGTGTAAGTATGCTTGCATATAATATCACCATTTACGAGCAGGTGTGATGAAAAAGATGTTGGGTCTGGGGAGTACTACCACCAATCAAATTCTTCTCCCCTGTTATGGGCCATACACGGTATTGTATACCCATAGTAAATAGAATACTTTTACATGGCAGATACATAGTGACGACGAGCTTCCATTCCGATGCTTCATATGCCGTACCAGTTTCACAGATCCAGTGGTTACCAAGTAAGTCTTGTTGTTATTGAAATAAAGATAGTGTAACTTTTATAAAACAAAATATATTAAGTCTTCTCCCTAGCGTTTTCGCGGCTTATGGCACGGCTTGGGAGGCTGGGCGGCCCGCTTTGACAGCTAATCCCAAGATTTGGCGTAGGCGCTAGTTTTACGAAAGTGACTACCATCCGACCATCCAACCCAGAGAGTAAACTAGGCTTTGGATTAGTCCGGTATCCTCACGATGTTTTCCTTTACTGAAAAGCGGTTGGTAAATATTAAACAATATTTCGTACAATGGTTCTGAAAAACTCATTGGTACGAGCCGGCAGGATTTGAACCCGTACCTTCGGGTTGAATGTCGCACGCTGAGCTATCAACACGCTTTGTTCAACACAAATTATGAGATAACCAAAGTGAATACTTTCGGAACAATTTTATTCGATAATGGTTTATTATTAAACAAAAACCCCTCTTTTGAATCCGGTTAAATATGTAGCTTATGTCACCCACGGCATAACAACAAATCAATGTGAGCTGCCGTATTGTCGCTCACTAGATGGCGCCACTCATGCGTGGGTCCCGTGTCACTATCAGAGAATTGTCAAAATGACGTTTGAAATGTTCCCGCAGGACCCACGTTCCACTAGCGCCCCTAGCGGGCGAATCGACTCGCGGTAATCCTCATTTCACTCATTAAAACCATTTTTTTAAATATTATAATTATGTCAATCTATAAGAGTCTATATGTCAAACTATAAGAATCTACATTGATATATAAACCTAAACTCGAACAATAACCTGCATATTGGGTCCGCAACGCGCATGTGACACCTCTGGATTTGCAGGCGTCCATAGTCCTGCAAACCTTTCCTTGCTTTCCATCAGGCGGGCCGTATGCGTTTTTGCCACCGACCTGGTACAAAAAAATATAAAACAGATCGTCAAAATATTAAGAACAATTTTTTATACCAGAAAAAGGAAAAAAATACAGAAAATATTTATGGACGAGTTTCCACTTAACTTTTGTAGGTTTTAGACGTTGATGTTAACTATTAGACAACAAATGTTTTTTCTGATAATTAATTTTATTTTTTTGTATTTCAGATGTAAACACTACTTTTGCGAAAAGTGCGCTTTAGACAACTATAAGAAATCCACCCGTTGCTTCATTTGCAACACACAGACAAACGGAGTTTTCAACCCCGCTAAGGAGCTGGAGGTTAAACTGAAGCAGCGAGCCGATGACGATGATGATGATGACGACGATGATGATTGATAATAAATTATTTTAAAAATATAACTTTTTTTCTATGACTTCCATGATTGACATATATTTATGCTGTATAGAATCCTTCGCTACGCTCGGAATTATTTGTAAGTATTTCTCTTTGCGCTTAAAAACTTTAGGATTCCTCGCTACGCTTAGGATTCAATCTTAGAATTGGTTGCTACGCTCAGTATTACGCTTCAGATTCTAGAAAATTATTGCCGACGGCATCACGGCAACAGCCATCATTAGGTGTAGAGCTTGCAATCCGGATATCCGAGTATTCGTTTTATTCGAATATCCGTTAAATTTACTATCCGGAATTAAACTCAGTTCATTTTCGGATAATACGAATAATTTAGATGAATATTTCTGTACTATGTCACTAACTTTTGTTAGTAACGGTTTTTCTATGCAAAAATGAAAATATTCGATTTTTATTCGTTTTATGCGGATATCCGGATGGTAAAATAATAAATTTCGAAATATCCGGATAGCAAAATTGGACGGATATTGCAAGCCCTAATTAGGTGTCATTTTCATCCGGTTTAGATATTTTAAATAGATTGTTTCCTGTTTATTTGTATGCGTACTTTTTACATATAATTTGATTAGATAGATTTGCTAGTAGAGATTAGTTTGAGTAAATACCAATGATGATGATGATGATGATGAAATACCTAAGTACGGAAATCACTAATGCATAGGTAGGTTTGTAGATATTTGCAATTGATAATAAAACAATTTATTTCAAATAATTATTTCAGATTACTAACAAAATATATACAGTAAGCTTACTTTAGGTCTAAAATAGGTCCTTGAGGCATTGTACCTAAGATGCTGGCGGCATTTCCTCATTGTATCGCAACGTGCGAGGAAGCCACCACCTCTTCGGTCACCAGTTACATCAACCAGACGTTTAGCGATTTCTACAAAAAACTTTCGTGCGCTGGGAGGCCATGGACCTGGAATTTGGACCTCAAATGGTACAAAATGGTAATATCTACATAGTATCTACACATAAGTTGGCTATGTGCGGAAGGGCACAATTTTTGACATTCAAGCACTCGAGTTTGAAAATCTCTCAAAAATTAAAAAGCACTTTTAGAAGTAAAGGCGATATCAATTTAAAATTCTCAGTATTAACACGCGGCAACAATTTTTTTGTCTTTGTTCTTTAATTTCGAGTGCTCGAATTTCAAAAATCGCTACGAGTGTAGCCACGCAGGATTCCCAGAGGTCTGGGACCACAAAATCAAATTCTCCCGTCAAGAGTAGGTACAGCAATCTACAATATGCACAATATCTTAGTGAAAGAGAACTAGTAATAACAAATGTAATCCGAGTAGATTTATATAGATTATATTTTTGTTGCTATATTTGATAAGGTAGGTACTTTTTCTAATATTTAGTCACCCACGGACATTCTGCATCAATATAATCTTTATTATAAATTATAATATTCGATAATAGAAGGTTGTAGGTACCTAAGGACAACGGTGAAGGTGTTCGACGGTGAAGTAATCTTTTGGATGACAATGCAATGTGCAGTACTGAAAATTAAAAAACAAAAAAATGTATTAAAATTCTCATGGCGGGTTACTCACGTCAAAAAGTCGAAAATAGCTCGACATGTTTCGGAACAGTCCGTGTCCTTTATTGACGTGAGTAACCCGCTACGAGAATTTTAATATTCTGATACTTACGGGAGTTTTCTAAATGTATTTAAAAAATGCACGTAGGTACAGTCGCCATCAGATATATAGGAGCGTCCGAAGCGTTCATAATATCTGAACAAGCACTCTAACGTCTTGACAATAGAGGCGTGTTCAGATATTTATGAGCACCTCGGACGCTCCGATATATCTGATGGCGACTGTACTACGTTGTTTTTCACGTACTACCCAGCTAGCACAAGTTTGTTTGCTTGCGAAATGCAGAAAACAACAGACCAAAAATGCAGTGTAACAATGTGATTTGGTTTTTAAGGGCAAAAAAAATTAAGATTTAACTGGCCTAGAAGCGAGTTCTCGAAAGTCAAAAACATGCTTCGACTTTTGCTTCTTCAATTTCGAATGGTAGAAAATAGAAAAATTCCCTGTTCATCACGAAATTTCATGAAAATTTATTGAGGTACGAAATAAGGAGACCTACGAAATAAGGTTGCCGCAAGCTGAAACGGACTCACTACGCGCTAGCTCGGTCAATAAGGTAATAAAATTTATCTATTGTTTCCTAACATTCTATAGCCGGCATATACGTTCGGGAATATCCGATCCGTCGTTATTTTTGAACCTGGCAGGGGCTCCATGCACTGAGCTTTGGAGAGTACGGACTGTGAAGTGGGATTAAAGCCTGGGGAAAAGCCAAGACCCTTCCGCGACATCACACGATATTTACTACCCTGGAATACTCCTGAGTTTGCGCTCCAGAGAGATCGTTTGGACCGAGTCCAACCAAATCTGAGGTGTGTAAGAAATCGAGCTACTGGGAGTTTTATTGCTTCCAGCCGAGAAGATTCCAGCAAGAAACTCGGCTAGATCTGATCGCGGTTCGATTGTTTCTACCGTATCTGCCAATCAAAGTACAATACTTTGATTGCTTACCTATTAAATAGTTGGTATTAATTAGTTGAGTGCTTACCATGAGTTGTAAGCCGTATTCGATAGCGACTGCGGTGTTCGAGGTATTGTCCATCTCGCACCTACCAGAGCAGTGGTAGGAGCGAGACGGACATACTTTCGAGCGCCGCAGTCTCTATAGAATACAGTTGCGTGCAATTCATGGTAAGCACATTGGTGTCTGGTGGATGCCCAGCGGACATAACCCCTATGGAGATCCGACGGATTGCCTGAACGTATATGGCCGGCTATTCTTAAAGACAAAATAGTGCATGACATTTGATGCATATTTTGGTTCAATCTATCAAGAAACAAAAGTTTATTCTTTTGTTATTTTTGTTGTTTTATTTGTCTATTTACCTTTACTTACTAGGTAGGTAGGTACTATCTATTTAATAAATTTTCGCCCAGATTTTTCTAGACGTAGATACCCGTAAAAGGTATGATAGATATAAATAATATACAATAGGTATACACATGATTTGAATAACATAACAGACGACTCATATGTCACAGATCCCCCATTAAGATTAGGGTTCTTAAGCAAAATATCATAAATTGAACTAAACAATATTATGAAAAAATTGAAGATAAAAAGCTTAAACCTAGTGTACCTCGACCTACGAGTATAACACTATAATCGGTTCCCTTTGGGAGCTATGACGTCACAGGCATACACATATTTCGATCGTGACCGTGTGGGGTTAAAAAGCAGATATTCCATTCGTTCTCGTTAACATTTTAGATTAATATTTGAACAATGAACGAATAAAGAAACTAAGAAACAATATCAATATAAAGTCCCGTATCTGCAACGGTAAGTTTGTGAAGAAGTGAGACATAATGCCAATCGTTAGCGCTTAGTAGCGAACGAAACGCAACTAATAAGGAAGAGTGATAGAAAGAGATAGCTGCGCTACGCTGCGGAGCGTGAGCGTTGACCTTGAATACGCAAAGCACTGCTGGGCCCTTACCATGACGTCTTAATGCGATTCAGTTGACGACTGAATACGACTTAAACTGAGCCTAAACCGAATCGCGTTATAACCCTTAAATGCTTGAATTAACAGTATTGATCATAAAACACCCTAAGTGACAACCAAATTGATTTCCAATTAAGAACTTACGACAATATGACAAAGTCTACATTTCACGAGAACTTGATTGTCACTTGTCTCATTTATGTGTTCTAAATGATTTGATTTGATTTGATTTGATAAATGCATCATAAAATAATAATAAAAAAATATATATATTTATTGAGTAAGTTAAAGTTGTAACGTTGCTTACATTTTAACATCATTTTTATCATGTATTTAAGGCTTAAGCCGTCATGTCAGAGGCCAGTGCTGCAGCCTCTTCGGGATTGGGGAAGCGAGACGCGCTTAATGCGTTAATCACCCCACCATTTTCGCTTAACGCTCATAACTCGTTGCACGACCTATAACGTTTTTATGGCCCGAGTCGTTCTACTCATTCTGACACTTCTGAAAGTTCTGATTGGCCGCCCGCGACGTGCATCGGCCCAAAGGTGGCGGGTCAAAAGAACCAGAAGGCCTACCACGAACCACGAACGAAGTTTCACCTCTCTGTCGCACTTGAGTGAGAAATCACAAGTGCGAAAGGGAGGTATACTTTCGTTCGCGGTTCGTGGTAGGCGCTCAGGGCCCAATTTCACCACGGCGACAGGTGTGACAATTGTCAACATCATTATTACTGATATTACAGGCGTCTACGGGCAACGGGCGCCGCTTACTATTGTGCGGGCTGTATGCTTGTTTGCCGCCAACATGTCATTTATAAATAAAAACATCATTACCATTACAAACAACTACTTTTGTGAAGAGCTCTTGAAGAAACACGACATATGTCACGAAATTCCAACACAGTATCATTCTCAATTCAAAAACTACCGAAAATTCATCTAAACTATTAGATCTCGTGGCAATTGTCAAAGCCTTCACCAAGAAATTATCTATTTATTCAAGATACATTACGATTTTATTTAAATTATCGAAATTTTGCAAACAAACATACAGCCCTCGAAATGGTGAGCGGTTTCCGTAACCCATGGACGCCTGAAACGCCTGTATTTCAGTCATTGGTGATATCGGGGCCAGGGCTTAAAGTAATACTTGCTTTTAATAGACGTCGCTACGGAACCATTTGTGTGTAACCAACTTGCACTTACCCTAATATTATTATTTGATAGTATCCACCCGGAATGAAATCTTATCGCAAATGCGTAAAACTTTCCCGATGAATTATTGGCTTAAAGCATTGTTTACAGCACGATAATAATCTACAACCAATTATTGCTATCGATCATGTAAAAAGTATATAAGGAGGGATGTGATAATGTAATCAATTTGGTTCTCAACTGAAGACACTTAAGTGTTATTGAAGAGCTGAATCTTTTAAATCTTGTTGCGTCTTTTTTGACGCCAAAATGATAGGTGAGTTAGACAACGCAGTGTGGTGCTACAATTCTAGCCAATATTTAAATTATTGATATTTTAGGGCAAAAGTTCGATTAGTCACAAAAAAAACTTTGTCCCGACCTAATATTATTAGTTGTTTCTGCATCACAAATATACTGGGTGTTTTCGAGCCGTGGGGTTTTAAATCCAAGGAGCTTTGGCAGGACCATGGGGCTTTCAAAAAATTTTTTATTCTGCCTTCATTTCGGCAATTCAGACGTTAACGTTTGGTGTGGGTAGTTACTATGGAGTCAAAGTTTGACAGTTCATTCCATTTGGTTTGATCCATTGATTGCGTTGACGTAGATGTTTGGATCAGCTGCAAAGGACTGTAGGTCTGTATGTGGTACAAAATTTCATTGCGTACCTACCCGGGATAACGTGTCTTGACAAACAGACGGACGGAGATCAAAGTGTTCCTTTAAGGGTTCTGTTTTTTCCTTTTGAGGTACAGAACCCAAAGTATATCGAGGGATTTTTTAATAGATGCGACTGGCTAGACCACTTCCAGCCAGTGTTAAAGAAGTTTAACTTAGAGTTAAACTTTTAGTCCTAACTTTTTTTCAGGAAAGATCCTACTACTTGCCACGGTTGCCGTGGCGAACGCTCGACATGTGACCGTCGAGGAAATCGAGGGGGCCATGGTCCCACACGAGCTCTGCCCAGCGGACACCCACCACCTACTCCCCCACGAGTGGGACTGCACCAAGTTCTACTACTGCGAGTATGGAAAGAAATTCGTGACGCCCAGGGACTGTGCGCCGGGAACTGAGTTCTCTTACAGATTACAGGTATGATTTAGAAGAAAAGTGGAAAAACTCGGGTGAGATTTGAACTCGCGAGTTTGGAATACCACGGCCTTACCACGACGACTTAATGCGATTCAGTTTAGGTTCATTTAAGGCTGTTGTATGGAAGGGAAAAACACAAAACGATGTTCGGAGTCTTTTCGGTAGACTATTCAAACGTAAAGGGCTGTAAACCTTGATTTTCTTATTTAAACCTTATGTACATTAAGGGGTACTCCCTTTATATTGCATTGTATGATAAAAATCATTGCTGTTAACTATTGACCACAGGAAATAGTGTGTTCAGCTGAACTGTAGAGCCAATCTTTCCTGTGGCCAATAGTTAACACCTTGTTTACGTGTAGTCAAGATTTTTATCATGCAATTCAATAGAAAAGGAGTACTTTTTAATGCGGATAAGGGTTCAATTAGAAAATCAATCTTTATAGCCCTTAACTTTTCAAAAGTCCACTGGAAAGATTCCAAACATCGTTTTGTGTTTGACTCGGAAGCGACTCAGTTTAGGTCGTCAACTGAATCACGTTAAGGCGTCATGGGCTCTGATCATCGCTCTGCCAACTGAGCACCTACACATTCAGGTGCCCTGAATTTCTTCATGATATTCCTCTTATGCGCGGCGCTTAGCAACATCTACCTTGAAAGATACGAGTAGAATCCGTCTATGCTAAGTTTCCTAGATTTCGATAGCACAGACTGTGAAAGTGATAATGATAAGTAATCGTCATAATTTCATAGAAGTTTGACGTTTCAAACAACACTAAAGTTTGACGGTTCATTTCGCTTGGACGAGATAACTTGGTTTGACACTGGTAACTTTTTAATCGACAGTGGAGTCTCAAGTTATCATATAGGTACCTACTATATAATATACTTACACTTAAAATGTTATGCTTGGTGATTTTGGTCTTATCTTTAATGGCCGCTCCACACAATGGGCCATGATGGTCGATGATAAGGGACGCAGTTATGAGTAAGCGGGGTTACGCAATACTGCCATCCCGTTCTGCTGTATAGCTGCGTCCCGTATAATGGACCATGATGACCCATTGTAAGTTGTGGCTATAAAGAGAGCATTTATAAAAAGAAAAATAAGAAAGTCTGAGACCACTAATTTAGGGTTTATTCGTAAAAATTAATTATTCATTCATTTAAATAATTGCCATGTTTTTAGCAAATAAATAAATTCTGATTCTGATCAGAACGTTTACTTCAGAGTCCTTAAATTACTGTTTGCACTAAGGGAGAAAATATATGTGTTTGATTTTAGTAAAAAAGATACAAGTTTGTCGATTATTGATAAGGTTCCTTTCTAAATCAATCTTTATCACAATCGCATCTTATTGGCTAGCGACGAGGTGGTACCTTCCACTATAAAGTATCACATATGGAGACTTCATCGACGATTAGTTCTTTTCTCATAAAATATTTTAAGTACATACTTACCTAACAAAATCTTTTACGAGTTGGATGTTTGTACCAAAGTAACTTAATAGCGACTTATTTTTAATAACACTTTATTTATCTTAAATTAACGGAAGTATGGGCCACTTTGATTATTACTACATAGTAATTTATAATTAAATAAATAATTTTTAAATTTATTGATCAATTTTATTGTTTATTCTAGGTCTGTGTACACCCTAGATTAGCCAACTGTCGCCTAACAGGGGTACCTCCTTCATCAGAAGAAAGTGACGAGTCTTCAGAGACCACTGAAGTCGGAAGCACAGAGGCCGCTACTCTAAGGCCCGCTATTACCACTGAGGCCACTACGACTGAGGTCGGAAGCACAGAGGCCGCTACTCTAAGGCCTGCTATTACCACTGAGGCCACTACCACTGAGGTCGGAAGCACAGAGGCCGCTACTTTAAGGCCAGCTATTACCACTGAGGCCACTACCACTGAGGTCGGAAGCACAGAGGCCGCTACCTTAAGGCCAGCTATTACCACTGAGGCCACTACCACTGTGGTTGGAAGCACTGAGGCCGCTACTCTAAGGCCCGCCATTACCACTGAGGCCACTACCACAGAGGTCGGAAGCACAGAGGCCGCTACTCTAAGGCCCCCTATTACCACTGAAGCTCCTACTACAGAGGCCGTAACTGAACCCGATTTAGAACTGCTTCCCAACGGCTGTCCAGCTGACTTCGATGTCCACTTGCTGCTGCCTCATGAGACACGTTGTGACGAGTTCTACTACTGTCTCTTCGGAAAGAAGGTGGCAAGGGAGTGCGCACCTGGCACTTACTTCAACTTTGATATTCAGGTATTGTAGCATTGAATTTTTTAATCACAGTTGCACTTAAATGGTGATTTTATATGCAAGCATAGTGTAGTAACACTGTCCACCGCGCGTAGCCGCGGCGGCGGCTACGTGCGTTGTGGGGCGCTTGTTAAAATGTATGAAAATCCATTACGGCCATGGACGTAATTACAGCTCATTAATTCTAAGAATGTTTGCATACAATATTATTATCACCATTTACGCGCAAGTGTGATGAAAATAGTATTACGGTAAGAGTACGACATGATGTCGCAACATGAGGGAGTAGACAATATGCCAATCGCTCACGCTCCGTAACGTAGCGTAATAGTTATCTCTCTATCACTCTTCCTACTTACACAGACAGTTCCGTTTCGTCCGCTACTGAGCATTAACGACTAGCATCTGCGCACCGTGTGATTGTGTGTCAGCCCAATTTTTCTAGAGTCCAGGTGAATCGATGTTAGATCAATTGCACTCGACTCCAAAAAAGGAGGTTCTCATTCCTTGATTACTCGATAATTATTAATCGTTCTTGAATACTTTATT
The DNA here is from genome assembly GCA_949128165.1 of Lathronympha strigana. Lineage (NCBI taxonomy): Eukaryota > Metazoa > Arthropoda > Insecta > Lepidoptera > Tortricidae > Lathronympha > Lathronympha strigana. The sequence continues at coordinate 4,023,831 of OX421926.1, read as the reverse complement.
GGTCGCCTATACTTTCGATTATTCTTTAATTGTTCGAAGAAACAAGATAATTCGAAGTTCCTACCTATTCAAAATTCAAATTCAAAATTCAAAAATTTATTCTGCAAGTAGGCCTCAAGGGCACTTTTACAAGTCAGTAAGCATTACAATAAAGCATTTGCATGTACAAACATTTACAATATATAGTGAGAAGTAAAAGTATAATCTAAATACTGATAATACAACAGCCAAAACCTGGGTAAACTAAACAATATTAAAATAAATGTACTAAGTAATATGACAAGATATGTATAGTCTCTATAGTTAATAATAAATTAAGTTTGGAGATGTAGAAGGTCCCTCAACGTCAAAATAAAATACGAATAAAATTTGGAGATGTAAAAGGTCCCCATAGTCAAAAAATTATACTAATAGGATTTGGAGGTGTAAAGGCCTCCAAACGTCAAAAATAAAATATCTTTATGATATAAATACCACATATTGGATTTTATTTCTGATCTAATGAATTCCTTGGGGAATAGGAGAAACTCCCCAATTTTGAAAACCACCTTTTGAATCCGTTATTTGCTTATTAACTCAAACATTTATCATTCTCATCGGATTATTTAAGGGCACTTTCAGAAAAAAGTGGGCCCTTTTGATAAAAATGGGTCCTCAATTTTCCATACAAATTTTTTTTGACAGTTTTGTAACGGCCCATACGAAATGTGTAAAAATGCGTTACAAAGCTGACCAAAAAAAAACGGGACCGGGACACTCTTTTTCTTTTTTTAAATCAATAGTACTCGTGATTCTGGTCATAAAAAACCCAAAACTTCCTATATTTTCACAAATAACGAAATTGTACCCTGTATTTTAAAATGCGTTTAATTAATTTACGAATAATAATACGACATTATAATATGATTGGGCGTAAATACTACATCAGCGCAGCGACTAAAGTACAAATGCCAATCGACTTATCTGATAGCAAACAGAAACTCTGTCCTACAAAAGATAGCAGTTGTAGGTATATCTTGGCTAATACCACGGATTACCGCGAGTTAATTTTCCGCTAGGGGCGCTAGTGGAACGTGGGTCCTGCGGGAACATTTCAAACGTCACTTTGACAATTCTCTCATACTGACACAGGACCCACGCATGAGTGGCGCCGCCTGGTGAGCGACAATACGGTAGCTCCTCATTGAAAATAGTTTAAATTTCATTGCACTAATTACTCCTATGGGTAGGACCGTGGTTCAGAGGATAAGTTCATTATTTTATTCAGTTAAATAAATTATTTGTATTTATAACTATTTTGTGGTCTTCGTACACGTCTCAAAATGTAACCCTAATTACTTTTAGGCTTGCGACTGGGCCGCAAATGTCAACTGCGTCAACGCCGAATCCTCTGAAGACATCGAAGGTTCCGCTGAAGATTCTTTAGAAGACCTCGAAGGCAGCGGAGACCCTGACATTGACGTCGACGAGCTCCTGCCCAACGGATGTCCTGCAGACTTCGATGCCCATAAGCTTCTGCCTCATGAAAGCGATTGCAGCAAATTCTACTATTGTGTGCTGGGAGAGACAGTTGAAAGGCAGTGCACGAATGGATACTTCAACCCGAAATTGCAGGTGAGATGGCAGCTATAAATCCTATACATCCATTCACAAATATCCATTTGGGGCTTAACCGCTTGGACCTCAGGGTCTCTGAGCCGTGGCATACGCCAGGAAAACGCTAAAAAAAAGTTATTTAACTTTTCAACTTTGAAATTGTAGCGTCATATGTGGTTACATTTTAATTACGTATAATTTTAAATTGGTCTCTTTAACACTCGTTTAGCTCATTTGAATTTAGGTTTTAATTTTAGTAATGACAGGTTGGTTTAGAGTTCGCAAATAACATAGGTATCTCTAACAAAAACAATTAAATTTCCACGTAATCGATCATTTTTATTGGATTATAGAATGATTGTCCGATTATATTATATCGACGTAGATTATTAGTATATAGGTAGTATAAAGTTAAAAGATTAGTTAGGTAAATCTGGGATTAGTTGTTCCATGAATTGTTATCGGATACACGCGTAGTCTTTTGTTTTTGCAGTATCTAAGTATTAAAGGTTGAATATGATATAAATGAGGGTAACAGTGGTCAATAGTCAAATATAATTTATTCGAGTAAAAAACAAGCACTTTCGCAACAAACAAGCAAGCACGCTGAACAACAAGCACCTGCTTTCGAATCGACATTTACAAAGAATATCTCAAGCTAATCGGTATTCAGAGCAATTTATTGATGCTATTTTTGTTACACAAAATATTATAATAATTCGGAAGCGGTCAGTTGCACTAGACATATTAATGTGCACAAGTGTACCCGCGAAACACAGATCCTCATATTCGTCCTCATCCTACTTGACCCAGTGGGACGGATGAAGAACGGAAAGACTTGGTCAGATTGAAAAGTAAAACTGAAAAAGTTACAGGGATCAAAACTTTCTCACACACACTCCCTTAATCGCCTTCTACGATACCCACGGGAAGATATGGGGTGGTACTACGTCACTAGGTCTAGGAGCCCTAGACTACTGTAGAAATCCGAAATCGTCTCGTCCCGTCCCGTTCTAGTGTCAGTCATCCTTAAAAGAGATTTACTGATATTGAACATGCTCAAAGATGTTGACGAATACTGAAATGAGCCGGAATAAGAAAAAAACAAACAACAAAGCTTACCAAAAGAAAAAGATGAAATGAACTAAAGAAGAATGATAGGCGAAAGCAGAACTAGACGAATTTAAGAACTTGACAAAAAACAGATGGGACGGATGCACCTGTATTCAATTTTTAACCTTCTTCCTTGTGATAAGTTTCGTAGTGTATAGATATTTATAGACGAGACTGTAGCAGCCCACTGATGTCAGTGTTGGCCAAACGATAATTTCAATATTGTCAATCGAACATCAAAATTACACATTGAACGGGTTAGTAAACATTGAATACTGTAAATTTGGTTTTAAAATCCAGTATTTTACTTTAGGATTCTAGAATCTATCGCTTCATTCTGGATTCAATGTACGCCCTTTGGTATATCATTTTGATCCCTTGTGAAGTTGTGACACAATCTCCTATTTTCCCCTTCAATTTCTCCCTTGACGAATGAAGAGCATAATAATATAGTTTAATTGTCTTGCCTTATCCAAATGTCCTTTAACTATTCCAGGTTTGCGACCATGTCGAAAACGTGAACTGCGTAAACGACGGCTCCGGTTCCGGCGAAGGATCAGGGTCTGCTGAAGAATCGGAATCATCCGAAGAATCCGCTCCCGAAGTGAAACCGATCCTGCCCAACGGATGCCCTGCTGACTTCGATGTCCACCAGCTGCTGCCTCATGAGAGTGACTGCGGCAAATTCTACTACTGTGTCTTTGGAGAGAAGCAGGAGAGTAGTTGCTGGGAAGGCGGACACTTTAATGCCGTTCTGCAGGTATGATGCTATCGAAAGGACAATGAATCTTTGTTATTGTTGAAGTTGTCCTAGGGAGAAGCATAGGGCCTCCACGAGATCTTGCCACGCCTTCCTCTCTACGCTTCGCCTAGAAAATTACTAAGAATTTTAATCATAGTAAAAAACTACTTAACGGGAGAAAAGAAGAAAAATAAATATCAAATAAATGTGGCATTTATGTCGCTACGCGTCTCCCTAAGGCGTATAACCAAATGAAAGAAATAGTGGAAATATTCGCCGGGGTCAATCGGGCGTCGATAGCTCAGTTGGCTGAGCAATCTGACCGGTGTTCAGAGAGGTCGTGGGTTCGAATCCCGCTCGACGCGGGGAATTACCCATTTTTCTTCCAATTATAAAATTGTAATTTCGTTCGCGTCTCTGCTTAATACAAAATTAATTTACTTGTTATGGATTAGAAAAATCTAGCGTCGCTTATTTTCTGTCAAAAATAATTATATATGTTTGGCAACGATAGTTTATTCACTAATTAGCATATTGGCAAGCATTAGGTGTTTGTATTAATTCTGTATTAACTTTTTTACAGGTTTGCGACTGGCCCCAAAACGCTGGATGTGCTAACGCTGGTAGCGGAGAGAACGAATCATCTGGAAGCGGCCAAGAAGCCAGCGAGGAAAATAACAACAGTGTAGAAAGTGGAAGTGGAGACACTGGAAACGGCCAAGAAGCCAGCAATGAAAGCACTGAAGAAAATAACGCTAATTCCAGTGAGGAAGCTACTACTGCTCCGGAAACTGAAATAGAGTTGCTGCCCAACGGCTGCCCTGCTGACTTCGATGTTCATCAACTGCTGCCTCATGAGAGCGATTGTGGAAAGTTCTATTATTGCGTTTTCGGAGAAAAGCAAGAAAGTAGCTGCTGGGATGGTGGGAACTTCAATCCTGTTCTACAGGTATGATATTAATTATTATGATGAAATTATAATTAATTTTACGAAAATACTAAAGGAACAATTGCTGCCTATCCTATTTTCTAAGATTGAGTATGTCTATGGCGAATTTACTTACTATGGCTTAGTTGATCTTAGAAGTCAGATATTCAGTCAATAAATAGTTAGATTTAATCAAAAAGCATGAATTAGCATAGTCTATCTATCCAAAAATATATGTCTATACAACGATACCGCCAGCATCCTAGGTACAATGCCTCAAGGGCTTATTTTAAAAATTTAGGTAGCTTGTAACTTGTTTATTATTATTATTTTGTTAGTTATATCTGAAATAGTTATTGCAATATTTTTTTTACTTATTAATTGTGTGCCAATTTTTACAGGTATGCGATTGGCCAGCAAATGCTGGATGTGCCAACGCTGGTAGCGGAGAAAATGAATCCACTGGAAGCTCTGAGAATGAGAACAGCAATGAAAATGGTAGCGGAGAAGACAACTCCAGTGAAGCCACTACCGTTGCCCCAGAGACCGACGCTAGTACTGAAGAATTGCTGCCCAACGGATGCCCTGCTGACTTCGATGTCCACAAACTCTTGCCTCATGAGCATGAGTGCACCAAGTACTACTATTGTGTGCATGGACAGAAGGTCGAGAGGGAATGCAGTGGTGGAAACTACTTCAACTCTAAATTACAGGTAAGTTCTTCAAAAACAGATAAAATTAGGAATAATTTTACACAGATCAACCCAGCTCCGAGCTTAGCAAAGCGTTCATTTTTTACGAGCAATGGGCGACCATCCAACATATCCATATTTACATTGATTAATACATAGATACGATTGCATATGGAAGATTCAGGAATACGTTTTCCTGATAAACATAGCCTGGCCGCTGCTGGTATGCTTTTAAATGCAAACAAATTTCTGGATTGACAAATAGTTTGTGTCTCCAAAGTTCAAAGTACTTATTGTTTGGAAGAATTAGGTTACATTTCGATTCTAAAAATATACCTCGTACTTTTGGCAAATGAAAATAATGTAAACAAACAACCAATGAATTTACAATATTTTGTATTTGTCATCATGGAGTTATTGGTCCAACAGCTAAAACATGTGGATTTGTTTGCATATATTCTTTCCATTTGCCAAAAGTAGAAAGTATAGTTTCACTTACATCTTACTTATTACCCACCTTGTTTTCGTTTACATTGCTCCAAAACGGTCGCGCACTGTGCGGTTTCAGAGTCCGTCTCGGGGACTCTCCGGCTGTGGAATGAGCTCCCTGCCGAGGTTTCACGAAAGATTAACGTATGGGGTTCTTCAAAAAAGTAGTGTACAAGATTTTAATGGTTCGGCAACGCGCATGTGACCCCCTGGATTGCAGGCGTCCATAGGCTACGGTAACTGCTTTCCATCAGGCGGGCCGTACGCTTGTTTGCCACCGTCGTCGTATTTAAAAAAAAAATGTTATCTTGGTCTTGATTATAAAGGCCACCTAGCCTAGTTGGTAGTGACCCTGCTTACGAAGCAGGAGGTCCCGGGTTCGAATCCTGGTCAGGGCATTTATTTGTGTGTTTATCACGAATATTTGTTCCTGAGTTATGGATGTTTAATGTGTATTTAAGTATATATCGTCGCCTAGTACCCACAACACAAGCCTTATTGAGCTTACCGTGGGACTAGGTCGATTTGTGTGAGATTGTCCCATAATATTTATTTTCAGTCCTCCGGCCGGTAAGCGCCACTTTACGTAAAACTAAATTGCCGCCTGCCGGCTCCGTCGGACAGAAAAATAGTATACAAACCTCGGCCGGTAAATGGGAAAGCCTCGGATCACATGTTAGTCGACCTCGGCTTCGCCTCGGCCGACAATTACATGGAATCCGAGGCATTTCCCACTTAAACGGCCTTGGTATGTAATGTACTATTATTTATTATTAATTCGCTTTCATCCAGGTTTGTGACTTCCCCGCGAACGTCATGTGCGTAGGCGGTGCGGGCTCCAGTCTGGAGTCAACTAAGGAGGAGGATTCCTCCGAAGAAGCCGTCGGCCCGGTCCTGCCCAACGGATGCCCTTCAGACTTCGATGTCCACCAGTTACTGCCCCACGAAAGTGACTGTGGCAAATTCTACTACTGTGTGTTCGGGGACAAGCAAGAAAGCAGTTGCTGGGAGGGTGGTCATTTCAATCCCGTTCTACAGGTAAGATATTAATACTTTTATTCTCTCGTGTGAATAAAGGCTTTCTTCTAGATACTAGTAGGCCTTCCTACTAGGTAGCACTTATGCTACCTTATTAGCATTAGATCCACATGTATTAAACAAAAGTTCTGCGTAATACCAAATTCGAATTTCAAATATCAACTTCAGTAAAATAATCTACAGGTATGATATTATCATAAAGACAAAAATAAACAAATCATGATTGCGAAAAGCGTTGGTGGAAAAAGCAATGGTGGCCCAGTGGTAAGTCGTGTGACTTTCAGCCCGAAGGTCGCGGGTTCAAATCCTGCCGGCTCGTACCAATGAGTTTTTCGGTACGAAAAATGTTTTGATATTTAGTTACCCAACGCTTTTCGGTGAAGTAAACCATTGTGAGAGAGCCGGACTAATCCCAATAAGGCCTAGTTTACCCTTTGGGTTAGAAGGTCAGAAGACAGTCAAATCTCGGGATTAGTTGCCAAAGCAGACCCCAGGTATGAGGCGTGGCATAAGCCGGGAAAAGGCTAGGAAGTAAAAGAAGAAGATAATAAAGTAATCTGTACTACAATCATACATTCTGTATACAGTTGTTTGTTCTAAAATGCTGTCGAGCATATAGGTAATTATACCTTTCTTAAAATTAATAAAACCGTCATCTTACTGTGAGATCAGTTTATCAGAGATGCAGAATACGGATAGTTTATCAATACTAATATTATAAATGGGAAAGTCTGTGTCTGTTTGTTTGTCCGTCTTTCACAGCAAAATCAACGTTTTGCTGTTTTAAGTGAAGATAGTTTAAGGGATCGAGAGTGGCATATGCTACTTTTTGTCTCTTTCTAACGCGAGCGAAGCCGTGGGCAAAAGCTAGTCTATTGTATATTTTGAGCTTAATTCTTTGACAGGTGTGTGACTGGCCAGCGAATGCTGGATGTACAAACGCTGGTGGTGAAAACGAATCTAGTGGAAGCGCTGAACATGAAAACAGCCAAGAAGCCAGTGAGGAACATGAAGCAAGCAATGAAAATAATAATACTGAAGAATCTGGTGCCAACGAAAGCGCTGAGAATGGAAACAGCCAAGAAGCAAGCGAGGAGACTGGTAACAGTGAAGAAAATAGTTCTAGCGAGGAAGTTACCGCTTCCCCAGAGACCACCCCTGAAGCTCCAGAAATAGAGTTGCTGCCCAACGGATGTCCTGCTGACTTCGATGTACACCGGCTGCTGCCTCATGAGAGCGACTGTGGCAAGTTCTACTACTGCGTGTTTGGTGAGAAGCAAGAAAGCAGTTGCTGGGAAGGCGGACACTTCAACCCCGTTCTTCAGGTATGATTTTTTGCAGCAAAATGGTAAAAAAGGAACCCTTATGGTGCGACTCAGTCTGTCTGTCTGTCACATTGTTAAATATCTCGAGAACTACTTAAGCTACCGATTTGAAATTTTGGAATAGTCATAAACAAGGTTAACTCAGAGACATTGAGTGAGGATTTATTTATTTTTAATTAAAAATAAAAGAGGGACAACAATTAAAAGTTTAGTTACTGGGTCGTGTGAGGTATCATTGGAAAGAGCTTGATTTGCACATTCTATTTTTTTTTTATTCTTACACTGAGAACATTTTTTGAGTTATAAACGAAAATGTGAAAAAGAATCCATTATCTTCGAAGTTTACAAAAAAAATATGAAATTTTTACACAAAGTTATTATAAATATACTTAATATTGACCCTATCCTCATTATTATTATTATTTTTGATTTTTTTAAACTAGATTTTAAATTTAACGGCCTTAAGATTATCTTTTATTTTTTAAAATGTATATGATATCATGCTGTTAGTACAGGCTTTTAAATAAAGGTAAAAACAATCGGTTAACGTATTTTAAAGTAACGTATTTAAAGTAAAGAAAGTAAAAGAAGAATTAAATCTATTTACATTTTGTCACAGGTTTGCGACTGGGCTCAGAACGCCGGATGTGCCAACACTGGAAGCTCCGAAAATGAGAACAGCAATGAAAATGGTAGTGGAGAAGGCTCCAGTGAAGCTACTACCGTTGCCCCAGAAACTGACGCTACCACCGCCCCTGAAGCTGTGCTGCCCAACGGATGCCCTGCTGACTTCGATATTCATCAACTGCTGCCTCATGAGAGTGACTGTGGAAAGTTCTATTTCTGCGTCTTTGGAGAAAAGCAAGAGAGCAGCTGCTGGGATGGTGGACACTTCAATCCTGTTCTGCACGTAAGAGAATATTGAATTATCTTCTGGCCGTTTTTTTTTTGTTGTAGAGAAAAAATTTTTTGCTATATTGGTAATTTTTATATGTTTTCTACTCAGAATCACGAGATCTTTCAATCCTAGTAGGAGAAAAAAGTGTCCTAAAATTTCCATATATTTTTCCAACATTCCATTGCGCTACCGTCATAGTAAATCTATAAAAAATGCTGGCGAAAAGGGAAACAAATATTGGGATCTTTTTTTAAAAGATCTGGCAATTCTTAGTAGAAAACATAAAAAAAACAATTTAGCAAAAAAATATTTTTCTACAACAAAAAAATATAAACACCCTTCTACGTCGCAAGTTGCGACTCGCAACCTCATAACTGAGGATCGTGACCACCATTATTCGCTTTCCGTTGAAGTGCACTTCAGGCTGGTCGGTCTTCTGCCTTCCTTACGGTAGGGAGTAATTTTTGACTTCTACAATCGTGTGTAACCATCTGGTGGGTATCCTGCCTCGATTCCGCTTACCATGTACATGTCCGGCAAGCATCAGTAATTCTAAGCTGTCATGGAGAAAATGAAAATGATCTTAACTAAAATACTACTAATGACTAATTAATATATTACTGAGATAAGTTTTTGCTTAAAACGCGGCTGTCAAAACAACTACATATGGGGTATTCTGGGGGCTTTAAATCTTCAAAAGCATTTTAACCGACTTCAAAATACAGTAGGAGAAGGTTTTCAATTTCTCGTTTTTTTTATGTACAAGATAGAATAGATACGTAACAGCACAAGGACGATTTTATGTCTAATCACGAAAAAAAATGAGAGATTTCCATCACCATCTTTCTATTTTACTTAGTACAACAAAAATAAGTAGATACCTATTTACGGATGGCATCACTGAGCTGAAGCAGGCAACATTGTGTATTGTGCATCTTATTCTTTCGCATAAGTGCGAGTAAGTTTACTGTTTGACAGATGTTTGTTTACGAGAATAATGACATATTTGTCAAGAGAACTGGTATTGCCACTGTGTTTTGCGTTTAGTTCCACTTTATTCAATTTCTATCTTTTCTGTCGCACTGTAGAAAAATTCGACTCAACTTACATTTATGGCTCAGAATCCTGGCCATATACGTTCGGGCATATCTGCCACATCTGCACGCCTACCACGAACATCGAAAATTGGCATTGACGAGAAAACCTCTTTATCACTCCATGATGAGGTACAAATCCGCAATCGTTAGATTTTCGTGGTATAGGCCCTGCCAATTAATGTATGGGAAATTTGTCTTGTGAATGCCTGGCGGACATACCCGCTATGGAAATCCTACACGGATTGCCCGAACATATATGGACGGATTTTTTATTTTGCTGTCGTTTTTTTTACTCGTAGCTAGCCTGCCATATTCATGCAGATGTTAATTGCATCATCTTTTTAAAGGTTTGCGATTGGCCCCAAAACGCTGGATGCGCTAACGCCGGTAGCGAAGAAAACAATGGAAGCTCTGAGAATAACAGCGGAGAAGATAACTCCAGTGAAGAAGCCAGCACTACTGAGGCTCCAGCAGTCCTGCCCAACGGATGCCCTGCTGACTTCGATGTCCATCAACTGCTGCCTCACGAGAGCGACTGTGGCAAGTTCTACTTCTGCGTGTTTGGCGAGAAGCAAGAAAGCAGTTGCTGGGAGGGTGGGCATTTCAACCCCGTGTTGCAGGTATGATATTGTCATTGAGAAATAAAAAAAATCTTAAGCTATTTTTAAGTAGAAACCTGCTAACGATACCTTAGAAAGAAATTAAAAGTGGAAAAATTCATGACTTCGGGCTGGACTCGAACTCGCGACTCTGGGTAAACGCCTATAGCTCTGCCAACTGAGCTACCGAGATCAGACCCGTGGCCCAGAATTCCTCCACCAAGAAGTTTTTCACTTTCCCTTTCATTAAATAAATAGGTAATCAAATCTTTACTAAAGACAATTGAAACAACATTCTTGAATCATCTTTGGTAATCGCTTACCATCAGGTCATTTGTCGCTTCATCTGTCATGAAAATGTTATATGCAATTACTCCTTTTTTAAAGCAGAAAAAATCTATCGTATTTCAACTATCGTGAGACATTATCAAGTCATTATCAATTATTTTAGTCAAGCGCGACATGTTTCGGAGATCTTAGGATTCCATTATCAAGCGTTGGGTATCGTGCGCTATAAATAATAATAAATAAATAATAATAATAATAATAATAATACGTGATTGTTGTCCGTAAATTACTAGTGCAAGCTTCCGCTGCTTCTGTTTCTTTCTGCCGCGAAAGCAGGAGGTCGCTGGTTCGATTCCAGCCCTGCACGGGGGCCTTGGTCACTTTTCTGTAGTATATGGCATCACTTTCAATTTATAATTTAAGTAATGTGACTACTTAAAAACATGAATCAAAATATTTATTACAAATAATAAATGATTTAGTTCATGCTTTACAATAGTATTATAATACACGAAAAATCTGATGGCGGGGATTGTCTCTTCAATATTTACCATGTTTTAAGGGAAACACGTTGCATCTTCTTTAATTATGTGCCAATTTTTACAGACTTGCGACTGGCCACAAAACGCCGGATGTGCCAACGCTGGCAGCGGAGAAAACGAATCCACCGGAAGCGCGGAAAACAATACCAGTGAAGAGACTGCAGCCAGCGAAAGTGCTGAAAATGGCAACAGCGAAGAAACCGGAAACGAATCAGACAAATGCAAAAACTCATGCAATGTCCCATCATGGGCGCATGAGCATGATTGCGATAAATTCTGGCGATGCGACGGAGAAAATGCAGTCTTAGGCACATGCTCTGAAGGTCTACATTTCAATGTTAACACACAAACTTGCGATTTCATCTGCAATGCTGGCTGTGTGAGGGACGATGTCCAAAGCACTCCTGAACATGATGGTCTGAAATTGTTCTTGCCTTGGGACAAGGTAGACAATACTATCCGGAAACTATATCTTAGCCAGAAGCAACGATGAACAGGTAGACTGAACTAACCTTAGAACATTTAACCGACTGAACTGAACCAAATTCTATTCATTTTTAACCTTTTCTTCGCCAAATACGGACAGACTATATGGGCACCGATGTTCATACAGATGTGCAAGTTGCGGAAAGTTTCCAAAAAGTTAGAAAAATCCTAGGAAATTTCTTGAAAATTACGCAGAAATTTAAGAAATTTCCATTTTACATTGCGGAAAGTTTCAATCCCCATACAAAAATGTGAGAAGTTTCTGAAACTTTCCTATGCGAAATATTTCGCAATATTGGAAAGTTTCCGTCGGCACATCAGTATGTTCAACGCCAAATGCTGGTTATATACATTCGGCAATCCGTCAGACAATTATCGGCAGATCTGGCAGATATCAATCAATCAATCAATCAATTTATTTCGAGTAAAAGTTACACTCATATATTGTTAGTATGACTTAGGTTATATAGTTAATACTATTCGAATTCTACTATTATTTTATTTAAATTACAACTGGAGCGTGCAACCGATCACAGTTGATTAGATAGGGGAAGTAAATTCTATCCCCTATCATTCGTAGGATGTTGTTGGGACTGCCACGAACCCGGCACGGCCCGGGGGATATGCCCGAACGTATATATGACCAGCAAAATACTGCTTAATTGGTCACATACCACAGAGCGACCTTAATTAATACTCGTAAAGTTCAGCTTCAATTATGACACTTCGGTGACGTGGCGTCTTAGTGAAAGCGTTCGTATTGAACAAGGCGTCGAAAACTTTTTAAAAATATCCAAATATACTTAAACCAAATATATTTGTAGTTTTTTGATTGTTAACCCTTTACCGCATGCGGTTCCAAATTAGGAACGCGAAGAAAATACCCTCATTTCTCGACTTACGCAATATTAAAGTCACTTAGTGGGTAATGATGTAAAACTATGCACCCTACAGAACGTCTTCTGTATTGATAAGAGGTTTTATCTAGTATCTAGTCCACGGAATATTGAAATTCTCTCGGCGTTCAACGATTTTTATGCACACTCGCGGTTGTGAAGTTTAAAATTAGCTGTTCTTCGTCAAATTTGGAAGAATAAACAAAATTTAAGTGCTGGGTATTAGAAAAATGGGTACAGCAACATTCTATGGAAAAACTCGGAAGTATTTTCATTCAAATTATTATGGTTTTAGGCCTTTAAACTTTGTTCCAAAAATGGATCACGATGCATTACGGGCTGCAACGCTTGTACCTAATATGGAACACTATGCATTAGTGTATATTTTATCAAATTGACAAATATGGAACTTCATGCACTAAGGGAAGTGGCTATTTATATTTTATTCCAAGGAGGTAAATATGATATTATTATGATAATGTTGATGTTACCCTTATAACAAAAAATATTGTTCAATAAAATTGTATTGCGATGTACGCTGAGATTTCGTGGTTACTATTTTAGTAAAATGCGGGTATTATGAATATAAATATGTGTATGGTGGTTATGGGTTTCCCTAGGATCTAGGGGCGTCCCGTCTCTGACGCAGCTATTGAAAGTGTAAAAAAACCTAGAAGACGGCAACTAGACATGCCTCCAAAAGAAGTAGCAGAAGATGGCATAGATCATTGGCCGGTTTGGGGGAATGAAAGACAGAGGTGCAAAATATGCAGCTTAAAGTCGCATATATATTGCAGCAAATGTGTCTGTTTTTTTTGTATTAATAAAGACCGGAATTGTTTCCAAAGTTTTCATGTAAAATGACTTGTAGTAATACTACTACACTAGTAATACTACTACTAGTAATACTAGGTTGACAAGTGACCTCATATATTTTTTCTTTTCTATGTTAGATTTATTCTTATGCTGTCTGTTGTTACAATTAAACATGACAAATAAAAACAAGTTTTTTTTAAGTAAACTACCCTTTCATATCTTTTACTGCATGTTGTTCCAAATTTGGCTACAGAAAAAAACACACGTCGCGTGATCACAAATGCATGCTGTTCCAAATTTGGAACAAGTTGTTTTTTACCAATATTTTCCACTGGGTTGACTGAAAAAATTTTTTTTAAATTTTCTTATGTTACATTTGTCGCACTTTATATCATATATTTTTTTTGGAGGAAATAAAAAATCCATGCGGTAAAGGGTTAACCATGTTATATATTATTGTTGACAAATAAAACCACTGTTTCAAAAATAAGATTTTTATTTTCTGTTTCATAAATAGCACCTTAAGTTTTGGTTAATTGAATAAAAAAATAAATTTAAATTAGTTTGTAAATATATTGGTATAATTTACATTAACTTACTTACATCTTAAAAACTATGTTCAAAAATATATTTATTTCAAACATTATTTCTAATAGGTACAAATTGTCTTTTAAATGTAGGAGTTTAAGTCCTGGCGGGACCAAGTTATTTAGGAAACTAGTTTAGCCTCAGGGATTTAAGAGATTAAATAATAAAAATATATACACGTTCACATATTAAAATCTCATTCTTAAATAAGCCCTTATTTAACCCTTTTTTGTACAATGTTTACACAAAATCAAGTTTACTTAATTCAAGTTAGTACTGTAGCGCGATTTTTAGCTTCTCTATTGCAGTACATCTACAGCGCCATCTGTGGCGCCCTCAGTAAATCACTTCAACGGGCAACATTGTATATTATGCATCTCATTCTGTCGCATATATATGCGAGCAGAAAGCTTACTGTTTGACAGATTTTTGTTTATGAAAATAATGACATTTGACAAGAGAACTAACTCGGCCTATACCACGAAAATCGAACGATTGCGGATTTGTATCTCCATCTCTGTCACATTTGCATATTGGAGTGACAAATAGGTTTTCCCGTCAATGCCAATTTTCGATGTTCGTGGTAGACATGCTAGTGTTGCCACTGTGGATTGCAATTAGTTCCAGTTTATTTAATTACTACCTTTTTCTGTAGCTCTGAAACCGTGCGTTTACATGCTCGGGCTCTCGGCCGAATGATTCGGCCCACCCTAGTACACGCTCATTCGAGACAGACTATATAGATAAAATTTAAGCCAGACCATAGACAATTTAAGCTTTTTCAGGTAGTTTCGGTGAGTTAAACAGCTTTGGTTATTGAAACTATTTAAGACACTTTTTAAATAGCTTTACCCGAAGTGAAATTATTTAAGACACCTTTTAACTCAACCAAACTACCTGAAAAAGTACTTAAATTGTCTCTGGTCTGGCTTAAGTTTTCTCTATATAGTCTGTCTCGAATCATCGTGTACTAACATGGCCGAAACATTCGGCCGAGAGCCCGAGCGTGCAAACGCACGGTAAGCGATACCCATTACAAAATAACTCGACGGTTATTCACTAGGTGGCGCTGGTTACCTCTAAAACTTTTGACTACTTGGTGATATTTGACTTTGACAAAAGTGTACCAGTGCTAGTGTTTAATTAAAAATAGACTAAGTATGTCGACATCGATAAAAAACATTTTTTTAACCATCATTATCATAACTAAGAACTTAGCTTTTCAATTCAACTTTAAATACATTAAGTGATTTGGTATCCGGAATAGAAATAGAACTGAACCGTACAAAAGAAATTTATCAGTATGAACACTATAAATTATTTGAATTTGCTCCAAATACAGTTGACCTAGGAAAATCATGTAGGAGGCTTAAATGGATATTGTCACCAAGGAGACGAAGATAAATTTCTGAAAATGTAAAAAAAAATCGTATATTATGAAAATATTATGTAATTTCAAATATTCAAGAACTTTATTTCTCAAAAAGTGTTTTTAGTGTGTGTAGTTTTCTTCTTAATTCAAATTCTTAGTCAAATATCAATTAATAAAATTAGTTTAATGTCGTATCGTAGTAAAATATTGTACCACCATACGCACCTGACAGCATGGTGACAACCCTAATGTTAATGTCATCTTGACATTTGATTGCTAGAGAATCTAAACGTCAAATGTAGGAAAGAGAAGCTTCTGTACTTACCTATGTAAGTACTATTAATTACTTATTCTGTGTTCAATCGTCAATATGATGGTTGTTTATAAATTGCCTTTTTGATCTGTCCTTACGTCGAGATTTTTCGTTTTATTCAGAATTCAGATTAAAATCTTAGTTCGTTAAGATGGAAATGAGTATGTTAACATAGGTAAACGGTGATAATGTATGTTGGTAAAGTAGTTTACCATTATTTCCTCGTTTTCGAGCGTTCTAATGTCAAAAATCACCTCACTAGTGTGTATATGTATGTGGAATTGGGGGAAAAACATATAATGTATGATTCAACACAACTAAAGGTTTTCAAAACGCCACATCCAATATTCATCCAATATTTTCTACTCAAATACTGAGTTGTAGTCGATCAATGATGATGTTGATGTCGATTGATGTTGTAGAAAGCTTGTTTCTTGTTTATGTTTTAGGATTAGTTATAAAGTATTATAGTATAATAATTACTAGGTGCATATAGCTACCTATTGTTAGATAGCATGAGCGCGATCTCGCCAACAAACTGGTTTCTCAGTTTGGCGGGTTATAATACCAATTAATGTAACTATGTACACCTTTTGAATAATAAAAAAAAAAATTCTCTTATTGTGCTAGAGTTAAAACAAAAGTTTTTTAAAATTGTTGGTCCCATTTTATTCTTTGCGCCGATAAATGTACATTTTCTTAATTCTGGCTGTCTGCGCATTCGTTAGCCTCCATTATCTGAAAGAAAGAATTATTTGTTATTATTTTTTAAAGTCAGGTCAGGTCATCTTAAAAAAACATAATAATACCTAATAACAACCGGGTTCTTTAACCTATGTCAGTAAGGTTAAGACGAAATAGGCGCAAGGCAATTTTGATATATAGGATAAGGAAGAGTCCCTATATGTACTATTTTATGTATAACTATTTTGGTTAATTAGACATGTTTGTAAATGTAAAAAAAAAGACAATCTTCACTACTGCCTACAGTCCTAGTTTGTAGGTATGTTTCCAAACTTGTCCATTTCCTAACCTGTCTCTTTCTTAACATGTCCACTTCCAAACTTAGCTATTTCCCAACTAGTCTCTTTCCTAACTTGTACACTTTATAAATTACCTTTTCCAAACAGAAATTTCACTTTCATTGTGTCGTCTAGAGCAAAATATATATTTGCTGTAATTAGACAAAAAAGAATCGTAAGGAGCAGCGGCAAATTGGTATTTTTTTACAAACATTCGCGTATTTATTTTTTTACAAGCGTTCGTATTTTAAACACAAACGCGCATATTTTTAAGACGAGTCGATTTATTAAATTGCGATTTTAAACTTTAACAATATACAGTGTAATTTGTGTTACACTAGAAAACTAATGATATAAACCTTTGTCAAAAATTCGTGAGCCATCCTGTAGGTTAGACATTGGACGAAATAGAGGACGACGGCTCCCGTATTGACCGCTTCCCACAATGGACCATCGTGGGCCATACGGGACGTAGCTATACATCAGAATAACAGTATTGCGTAACCCCTCTTACTCATAACTGCGTCCCTTATCGTACCGTCACTGTTTAGCACAGGCTCAACAGTGGAAATAGGTAGTAGTAGGAATCTTACCCGTTTAACTTTTTTCCCACCAATAGACCAGAAGGTGGTGGTGACCGTGGTCGGTTTCCCGGTCCGGGAGTCGAACACGCGACAGCTGTCAAAGGGCGGGCAGTACAGGTGGAGAGACACGGCGCTGTCCGCGTGCGACGGGTTCTCTACCCGGTGAAGTCCTAAAGCATCTGGAATTAAAAAAGTAATATTGTCTAATGTTTCCGTTTGAAATTAAACACTTGTGTTAACTATTTAATTAACCACTACATGTTATTTGAATGTACTATCGCGTTCAGAATTGCATGGGCAGTTTATGAATGATATTCATTCATAATTTGCCCATGCACTTTTGAACGCGTGTGTACTAGTCATATATATTGCAAGCATTGCATTCGGCTGCTTAAACGCGCCGAGCTCCGCAGGCTTCTAAAACGCATGCGCGCGCAATGAGCGATGACAGGGGCAGAGAGAAATAGTGACAGGCGGAGTCCGTGTGTGCTACGGAATGTTGGTAATTTGGAATAGTTTGATATAGCCAATATTATGTCTATTGTGTAAGAAATGATACAACAAACCAAATGTAATTGAAGACAATAGTTTGTGTGCTGGACCCTTTTTCCTGAGAACTCAACCGAGTGGTTTAAGGTGCGTTCCGCCAATCCTACAGCTCAGACTTACGTCCAGTGCTGCCTTCTAGAATTGTATAACCATATGAACGCTGGATTATTCCATTAGACTCAGAAAATTTGGCTAGCTTCGCTTTCCCGATCAATAAAGCGATGGAGGCATTAATCGAGGTTCGAGTTACCGTTGATAGTTCAATTGACAGAATGATCAGATTGATCAGATCTGTGTTCCGAGAGGTCGGTGATATTTTGTCTTCTTTCAAATCTGTACCAATCAGCACCTCGCATCAGCATCTCGAAGGGAGCAAGAAGACATAATAAACTGACAAATGTAATCTCACTGAACCTTTCTTCCAAATTCAAATATTTCTCAAAAGCAACAATTGCAAATCAAACACCTCTTAAAACTAGGGCAAACTATGCGTGATGTAGGAAATTTGACATATAGAACAGTGACATCTTTTATGAAATTGGGCAAACTAGGCGTTTTATACAAACTCCACGGAGTAAATGCAGTTGGCATTGGTGTTGTTTTTTTTTCACTTAAGGGTGAAAAGAAATTACGCCAGGGGTTTCTTTTAATAATAGAGGCTTCTTATACGACACGACAATGGCGTAGCACGGTATTTTTATATTTTTTAACCGCTAATACGTCTTCTAGAAAATACGTCTGTGAGAAACTCTATGTAGCATATGCATATTGTTGCTAAAGCAGTGTAACATCTAAGCTAGTCCACTGCTGGACGTAGGTCTCTCCTCTAACACGCCACTGAGCTCGATCTTGGGCCTCCCGCATCCAGCTGCGACCTGCCACCCTAGAAAGATCGTCACCCCACCTTGTCGCAGGACGTCCCACACTGCGTTTGCCGAGCCGCGGTCTCCACTCGAGTACCCATTTTCCCCAGCAGTTATCGGTTAGTAATATAACTTACCGTTAATATAGCAAACATCATTCAACTCCAGCCTGGCTCTCCCTATCTCTCTCATGTCACCCGCGTCATATTCTTCTTCACTCAGGTCGTCTTTCTTCACTTTGTCGCAGCAGGTTTTGTTTTTGAGCTTTTTCAACACTTCTGGCTGGACGTTGTCTGGCCAGTCATATCTGTAAAAAAAAAAAAAAAAGAAACCTTAGGGTTCCATACCTAAAAAGGAAAAGAACGGAATTCTTATAGGATCACTTTGTTGGACGGAAAATAAAGTGATGTGTCGGTCTAGACACTTTATCTCGAGAACGCGTAGAGGTAACAAGTTGAAATTAATACCACATACACAAGTCTACGGTCCCTTAAAACTGTGAATAATCCAAACATCTACGTCAACTCAATCAAAAGATACGGCAGTTTATGTCGCATTTCCTATAAATTTGCAAACGGAATAAAAATTTATAAGGTACCCGTTGATCTAGAATTACAAAATTTGGCAAAAAGCAAGAGTTTGCAGCACCAGGAAAAAATCCGAAAACCATATAATTGCCGCGCACTGAGAGTTCTGTGCCTGCATGAGTGTGCGCGAGCATTTTTTTTTTATTACTAGTGTTGCTCTGTAGATGGCGCTGCTTACCTGAAGCAGTCTCAAATAGCGGTTAATTTCATAGCCAATCGTCCTTATCTTAGTACATTGCTAGATTTTTCGTACACGACACGTTTCGTCACGAACATTGACCGTTCTATCTCTCATTATAGTCATTATCTTGTCTGCGAGAAATGTATACTTGACTTATCTCGTAATGAAGCAATATATAAGATCTTTTACACGTTACCAGGGTCTTCGAGTAGGTTCAAGGTGGTCCATCGTGAGATATATTACATGAGAATTGTGTGAAATACAGTATCTTTGTTGTAAGTAGCGATTTGGAAAACTATATTCTGTATAATGAAGGAGAATACAAAAACTGTTTTTCACACCACCTATTCATAAAAGGGTTTTATGTTCAAGCTAACGGGATCAAAGTGGCACTTTTCTGTTTAAGGACTACACATTTTTACGTTTTCGGGCATTAACTAACTAACATCGTGGTGTTGGTATCCGTGCCTTTACATGCTCGGGCTCTCGGCCGAATGTTTCGGCCATGTTAGTACACGATGATTCGAGACAGACTGTATAGAGAAAACTTAAGCCAGATTAGAGACAATTTAAGTACTTTTTCAGGTAGTTTGGTTGAGTTAAAAGGTGTCTTAAATAATTTCACTTCGGGTGAAGCTATTTAAAAAGTGTCTTAAATGGTTTCAATAACCAAAGCTATTTAAAACACAGTTTAACTCACTGAAACTACCTGAAAAAGCTTAAATTGTCTATGGTCTGGCTTAAACTTAATCTATATAGTCTGTCTCGAATGAGCGTGTACTAGGGTGGGCCGAATCATTCGGCCGAGAGCCCGAGCATGTAAAAGCACCATATGATGTTGTTTCCGGTTTTTTTTATTTTCTCTTAGTTGGTGCGAAAAGCAGTATGTGTCATTCGGTATCAAAATTATTTTTGTCTTGGGCATTAACGATTGAATCCCTTGAAGTATTATTTTATGTGACACAGTTTACTATTTTTTCCCTTTCATTTCTCCCTCGCCGAGATATTTTGCACGCATAGGTTTAGAGGTATTTTTGTGAGAGCAATGAGAATGCAATTTCTTCGTATTGAAAGAATATTCACAAATTCGCGTATTCGAACAACAAAAGTTGCCCGGTGTAAAATTTTATCGGCTATCCTTCCAGAAAATGCCAGAATCTTCCATCTTACTCATTCTAACAACGCAAGAAGGAGACGGACAAAAAGGTATTCATAACGTCCCATAATTTCATGTCAAAACAGTTGGCTATGTGATGTGCGATTATTTTCGACGTCTTTGATTTTGAGCGCTCGTATCGAAATCGATTCGTAGAATATTCCAGACCCTATTGCCAGACTCCTCTAAAGAACTGAGAAGAACAAAGCAAGACAGAGACAGCCGATAACCTCTGACCTGACATTCATAACGTGCCATAAACGGCTACTGTTTAACCTCGCAACCGGTTCGGGCCCGATATACACTAATGTATAGATCATCATTCATTTTATATACTCGTACATACCTACTTCTACATATAAAGGTCTGTTTGCGTTGATAAAAGTCGTGGCCAAACCCTGCCGGCTCGTACCACTGAGTTTTTCGGAACTTATGCACGAAATATCATTTTATAATTACCAATCGCTTTTCGGTGAAGGAAAATATCGTGAGATTCTACCCCCTGTAGATTCCTATACTACATCCGATATCGGATCTATCATAAACATATCACTCATTCTTAGTGATGTGCCGACGGAAACTTTCCAATATTGCGAAATATTTCGCATAGAAAACTTTCAGAAACTTCTCACATTTTTGTATGAGGATTGAAACTTTCCGCAACGTAAAATGGAAATTTCTTAAATTTCTGTGTAATTTTCAAGAAATTTCCTAGAATTTTTCCAACTTTTTGGAAACTTTCCGCAACTTGCACATCTGTTCTAGAAAAAGGAAACATATCTCACCTATCACTTATGAAAAGTGAGCTTACCTGACATCCGTCAGGTTCCCTGAAAGTATCTTCATAAAGCAATGAGGTACTATAAAATTAGTTACCGATATTAATCTAGCCATATAACATTTAAAACTTTCGCGATTTTTTTTTTTTTTTTTTTAATTTATTGTTTCAAAAGAAAACTTACGTGGCTAAGTATACATATTCCTTCGCCAAACTGAGGACAGTTTGTTGGCGAATAGTGCGCTCTTAATAAAATAACAATTTTTTTTGTTATACCTACTCATACATTGTACAGTATTATTTATGTTGGTAAGTACTAAATTAAATTAAATTATACACTTACAATGCTCACTTGTAGGTATCCAAACTTGTTGCCAATGCTTAGTTGCTTTCGTGAGATGGAGCTTACATTAACATCTAACCATATGTAGTCATAAATATAAGTAAGTACTATGTATCCAAGATACCATCTAAGAGTAATGTTTTTAATTTTTTTTTAAAAACCTGTTTACTACTGGACTTCTCTATTGTTAGGCTTAGTTTGTTAAAAATCTTAGGTATGATGTGTTTACGAGTTCTTTGGCCAAAGTAGTTATTAGTATTATATTCTACATATCTTCTTTGTGTGCCGACCCTAAAGTTGCGTAACAATTTGTGACGTGTCTTAAAATTGTCAAGATTGTAGTTTTCTATAGATATTAAATATTTAACTTTTTCATGTACTGGTAATATTTTTAACTTTTGATACAATAATTTATAATTTTGGTTACATTTTATTTTGGTATTTTTATCCACTAGTATATTTTTAATAATTCTTATCTGAATGTTACATATTTTATCCAGGTAAGTTTTAAACGTGAGCCCGTATGCATTTAGGCCGTAACTAATTACTGACTCCGCCAAAGAATGGTATAAACTGTGCAGTATTTTCCTGTTTACAATGCTTTTAACGCTATACAATTTTGCCATAATTGCTCTAAGTTTATTGCATACTATATCTATGTGGCTACCCCAGCTAATCCTAAATATTTATACTTATCTACAAATTCAATGCTAGAACAATTACAGCCTTTTTGGTTGTTGTGTAAACATTCGTATGTATGCCCTATTATGTTAATACTTTCGCTCGGGGCCTGTAAATAAGGTGATTTAATTAACATACATTTGGTCTTTTCTAAATTTAGAATAATGCCATTGTCATGTGACCATTTAATTATGTTTACGAAATCATTCTGTACACATTTTTCTACATTTTTTATGTCCTTATCGGCATACATCAAACATGTGTCGTCAGCATACATATATGTCGAACACTTCTGGACCACATTAGTCATACTGTTCACATGCATAATATATCCGACCGGACCATATACGGAACCGGTTGGCACCCCGTAGATCACGTTGGCTTCCTCACCGCTCTCGCCGCCGACCACCGTGGTTAGGGTCCTGTTAGATAGATAGCTTCTGAACCACTCGAGCACCGGTCCACGGACACCACACTCCTGCATAGCAACAATGAGCTGTCCGTGATCCAGTGTATCGAATGCTTTTTTGAAGTCTATGTATAGTGTGACAACGTACTTTCTGTTATTTAAGTGTTCGTTAACCTCATCTGTGAATGCAGCCAAAGCGGTTGAGGTACTTCGCATACGCCTAAACCCATGCTGACTGTCAGATATTATGTTGTTTTTTTCTAAAAACTTACTAATTTGTGACACAATTACTTTTTCTACAATCTTATTAACTACTGACAGTATAGCTATGGGTCTATAATTTGTGTAGTCTAGGTGATTACCCTGTTTATAAATAGGTCGTATAATTGATTTTTTTAACAAATCTGGGTAGGTACCAGAAGAAGCGCAGCTGTTTACAAACTTTGCCAAAATAGGACTAATGCTCAGTTTTATAAATTTTAAGTCTTTACACCGTATACCATCTATACCCGGTGATTTTCTACTGCTTAATCCGTCTATAATTTTTTCTATATCTGTTTTTGACACTTTTTGATAACGAAATGTTACGTCACTCACATTGGCGTACACATATTTACACATAATTATCAAACGGGTCTAACGCGAATTCACTTATTTACCTTATTTACCGACGTTTCGATACCGTTTAATCTAGCCAGTTAAATATTAATGTATGGTGAACTTACACTTGAGGTTGCCATGACTATCTTCATAAATCAACGTGAAGACGTGGTCATAGATATGTAAAGCATCTTTATTTTAGCTTATTACTTATGTATCGTGATTTTACCTGACTTCTTCAAGGTTCCCTGACAGTATCTTCATGAAGCAATGCGAATCGGCGTGGTCGTGGATGGGGGAGGCGTGCCCGGCTCCCCAGCAGAGGATCATGATGTTGAAGTTGCCGTTGCCAGCGTCTACCAGATTCCTGGTATAGCTGAGGACGAGAAATGGAATGTTATTGTGAAGGCCTGGGAATGGGGAGTTGTTCGCGGATTGCATGGAAATACAACACAGTTTGCCTGCCTAGGCCAAAAATGTCGTACGCAAATTATATTGCTGAGTAATACCATATTTTTATATGTTAAAAAAAAGGATTGAAAATACAATTCAAATAGCAACATTAGAAGAAGACGAATTATGGAATTATACATAATATAAGATAAGCAAGTTTATTATCTTCATATCAGAAAGAGACGGTTGTTTTATCTAGGTATAAATTTGAACACTCCCACAAAACCAAAAGGTAAACTATGTAAAATAAAACGTTGTCTCTTTCAAATAAATGCAAGTGTCAAAATAACAAAAACAGATAAACGCTTATCGGTTTCGACGTCATTTTAAATTTGACAAATGTTTATGAAAGCCACCATTGATATATACGAGTATATGACGCGATTGATATGGTTTTGTTTTGACCAAATTCATTTGCACGATAAGATATGAAGATAGTTACTCGTAGGTATAACCTTAGCGGCCACAGTGACAGTAATCTTATGATTAAACAAGTATACGATCAAATCATATAAATTAATCAATAATATTGTTTATAAGCTGATAATGATAATAATCGAATGTTATATTCGAGATTTACGAGTAAGGATGACTCACACTAGAACGGGACGGGACGGGGCGGGACGGGAAAATCAGTCAATTTCTATAGAAAGCGTCACGTGACACCCGACGGTTCCGAGCTATCACATCACGTCATTATTTCTATACAAATTGACAGATTTTCCCGTCCCGCCCCGTGCTAGCGTGAGTCATCCTTTAGCTTGCTAAAATAGTATTGGTCTGCACACGTCTGCTGAATGCAGCCCAAATTATAGACCAAATTAGCTACAGAAGTTACAGAACAGACCGGATCCCAAAAGATAGTCGGGGCAGAGGCAGACCAAAAAAGAGATGTCGAGACGACCTCTAGGCTATTATTGTCGAGTTATTATCGACAATTACCGTGGCTGACACGATCCAACAAGTATTTAAGTGAGAAAGTGACGCATGGGCATGGCGTGATAAATTGGCAACCATAATAGTTCTCGGATGCTTTCTGTAGCGACTGGCGGGGACATGCACTTAGCCGTGACGAGTGGCGGAGGGAGGGAGGCTTTTGTTCAGCAGTGGGACACAAAATAGGCTATAAAATAAAATAAAGTAACAATCGAGTGTCACAGAATCAGACTTAGCTAATTGCTTATTTCGGCATTGTTGAGCGTTGCCAACTTGTCAGAAGGGAATATGCGATGTTTATGCCATTATTGTATCTTCCTATTTGCGATTCTGCACAATATGGATTCCACAGAGCTGATTTTCGCCACAGGCGTTATTCTACCCGGTATTTTTTTCATAAACTTGTTCCTTCCTAGTCTTGATTCTACACAAATTGAATTCCACACAGCTGATTTTTATTACAGGCGTTATTCAACAGGCTTTATAAATATATATACACCAGCTAGTCTATGATGGTCGGGTTTTTATCGTTTACCGACGTTGCTGACACGTTCTAACAAGTATGTATGTGCGAAAGTGACGCATAGCGTGATAAGCGATAAAATGGCAACCATGCTAACCATGCTGTATTAAATTTTGAGCCAACCTCTCTTGCAATAAGTTCTGAAGTGTGTAGATATTTATAGACGTGACTGTACGGCCATGCCTTTGTTTGCTCGACTTGTTGGGTTAAATCGGTGTAATCGGTGGACATACATAAATAAAAGATTCCGACGGATTGAGAACCTCCTCGTTTTTTGGAAGTTCAAAGAGCAAATTCTTTTGAGAATTGCTCAAAAATGTTTGAAAACGTAACTTACCGGAAACGGTCGAACATGGCATATTTTTTCCAATCCTTGGGATTGCTCTGGTACCCAAGCATGAGTTTCTGGACATCCTGCACGTTCACATGGTCTCGAGAGAAGATGGAATGAACCTCTTCTAATAGTTTCTCTAGGCCTGTGATTTCGCTGTGGATTTATTTATTTATCGTATGGCTTACAATCGTTTTCTACTTAAATTTTTAAAACATTAGATTTAAGGTATGCAGCAGCATCCTTGGAAAGTGTTTTTATCTCAGCCATTTTCCCGCTAAACTTGGTGATGGGGCAGTCAAAGATTATATGGTGTACCGTCTGATCATGGTGGCCACACTGGCCAGGCTCCGCCAACTCACGCCATCCCCATTTGTACCTCAGAGATGCACAGTTTCCGACACCTGTCCAAATACGGTTTAGCAGACACCAGACCCGTCCGGGCTCCTCAAACCCTACTGGTCGGGCCCCAGCGTCAAACTCGAACAGCTCCGCAGACACTGACCTGGCTTCCCAATCCGCTGCCCATGCCTCTATTGGGTTCGCTTGTGGTCCAATGTCGTGGAAGTTTATTGCGGGTGGTGTCTGATATTTTAGTCTTAGGGTCTTAAGCGCGTCGAGGTCTCGGTGAATAGGCAAGCCTGTGTGCTCGAATCTCGAGACACTTTTCTCGCCGGATGTTTGGTGGTGCTATATGAGTAAGGACCGGTAACCAATGCGTGGGAGTTGGTCTCAGGCAACCGCTGATAAGTCGCATACAGTGGTTCAGCTGGACGTCGGCCGCGGAAGTGTGGGTGCTGTTTAGCCACATTGCTGAGCAGTATTCGGCAGAGGAATAAACCAGGGAAAGCGCAGTAGTCCGAAGTGTGGCTGCATTGGCACCCCATGTAGTTCCACAGACAGACTAGTCAGGTGTTCCCTGAAATTCAGACTCCTATCCAAGGTGACTCCGAGATATTTAGGAAAGAAGTTGTGGCGAAGAAAATTGCCTCTAAATTTGACCCTTAGCTCTACGTTTGCCAATTTGTTGCACAGATGAAACCAAGACACCTCGGTCTTTAAAATACTGGGGCATAGGCGCCATCGGGAAAGGTAATCATTAAGAACTTCCGAGTCCCTTTCCACCGCAGTTTCTGCAAGTGCCATGTTATCCTTTTGGATCACGAGAGCAAAATCGTCGGCAAAATTCTGCGAGGTGGTACTAGGTTGGTAGATCATGGATGTAGAGATTGAATAAAAGTGGTGCTAGGACGGATCCCTGGGGAAGGCCATTATTCAGTACTCTATCGGAACTGCTAGTACCACCATAATGTACCTGAAATGGCCTGTTGCTGAGTGCATTTTCTAGGAGCCTGTAGATCTTTAGGAGCTTAAATAGAAAACCCTGGCGCTAGACAGTGTCATACACAGCTGTTATGTCGACCAAGACTACAGCTGACTTTTTTCCACTCTGGAAGCCAGTTTCTATGTGTGTTGTCAGAGCCAAGACCTGATCGGTGCAACTTCTGTGAGGCCGGAAGCCAGCCTGCTCCTGGGGGATAACGGCGTTAATTGTATTCTCAAGCCTATGACGATTAGCACTGGGCGGTGTCAGGAGTGTGGAAAATCTGCTAGGACGTATCGCTCTGCGGCAACCGGGGTTCCATCTGTTGCCCTTGTTATGAAAAGTAGATCTGGGTTGTGATCGCTTCTCCAGCGAGCCGATTTGAATGTGCCTTTTTTAGATACTGCTAGGACGGTGTTGTTGCGGTCTGTCCAGTCCATGATTGTCTCTCCGTTGGCATCCGATCGCTTGTAACCCCAGCTGGTATGGTGGCTATTAAAATCTCCGATGTATAGGGATCGGTGCTCCAGCTTGGGCAGGGGTGGTGTGGGCCAGCAGCTCCGAGGAGGCTTATAGATATTGCATATCCTCATTTCACTGATTTCAATAACTGTGGTGGCGATGTTGTTACTGCTGATGTTATTCGAAATCACATTGACTTGGGCAGTCAAGAGATGACGTCGGTCCATGGCAGTCCCATATTGGGCATGGAGTGTGGCCGCTATCAGATCAAATCCCGGTATTTTGCCTCGTTTAGCGAGTTGGGCATAATCTGTGGTGTGTGTTTCCTGGAGGAGGACTATGTCAACACCGTTGTCATGAAGAATAGAAATTCCGTTTTGGAATTGCTGATGCTTTCAATATTTAGCTGCAGTACTCGGACCGATGGTCTAATGTCCTTTGTTCTGATTTTGGGGCACTGAGAAGTGTTGTTTATGTGTGCATTCGGATTCATTTTCAAGTAGAGAAAGCTGCGAGATCAGAAGGATAGTGCAGCTGCCAAAAAGTCTTTTTAAGAATTGCCTCAAAAATGTTTGTAAACGTAACTTACCGGAAACGGTCGAACTTGGCATATTTCTTCCAATCCTTGGGATTGCTCTGGTACCCAAGCATGAGTTTCTGGACATCCTGCACGTTCACATGGTCGCGAGAGAAGATGGAATGGAGCTCTTCTACTAGTTTCTCTAGGCCTGTGATTTCGCTGTGGAAAGGGATAAGGTCAATAAAAATGAAAAAAACCGGCCAAGAGCATGTCGGGCCATGCTCTGTGTAGAGTTCCGAAGTTTACCGTTCGGCACAATAAGCGAACTGAAACAAGGTTTTAATAGATACCATGCTCATAAAAGAAGGAGTATCTTTGCAGCTCTTATCACTCATACGCCCTTTTAACGGAAAAAATACGTTTTTTTGCAAAAAATCGTCAATTTTTTTTTAAACTTTGGGAGCGATTGTTTTCTAAAATATTCACTTTATGAATTGCAAACCCCTATTCTCTTCCAAATATCGTTCGTTTCAAGTATCGTTGGATACCATATCCAACGATACCTCGCACTTTAGAGTTGAAACAAAAAAAAAACAAAGTTTTTTAAGTACTAACGGTCACTGAACTAAGCCGCAGACGGACAGACAGACTTGGCGAAACCATAAGGGTTTCATGTGTTATGGTCTCTTCTTCTTTTTTGGCTTCTGTCCGAGAGTTGGACAATTCTGCCAATGTCAAGTATATCAAAATATCGAAATACCTATTTTAGATTTAAGGCAGGTAAAGGTAGGTAGAGGTAGGTAGGTAGATGAGTTACACTTTCAGTATATATTTAAAAAAAAACGCCATTATTTAAAAGAAGAAGAAAGTGCTCTTCCGCAAAAAACGATTCAATACAAGAATTGAAGGGGGCATGTCTCTAGGATAGAATGGGTAAGAAGGTCTACCTTGTATTATTACCAGATTCCTTAGATATGTGAGCACTAGGACGCAAAACAGGACATTGGCGTCTCCGCCTTCTAATCGATTTAGTGGCCATATTACTTTGGACGAAATGTTTCGGACGAGGATGAAATGTTAAGTCTTTCAGAATTGCTCAATACATTATCAGAGATAATATAAACATCCTTACGGAGAAGAAAACAGGTAAATATTTTGACAGAAAAATTCTGCCAAATTATTTTTTTCTTTAATTAGGTACGACATGTTACTGGGCTATTCCGCCACTGCTAGTAAATTATTATGTTTTTTTTGTTGAAACCTCCAAGCTAGTAAGTAATATGTATAATGGTACTGTTGCGGATGCTCATTGCTAGCATGCTTCGTGTTTTTTAGCATGCTAAAAAGCATGCCTATTAGCAAGAGGGGATGGGAGCGGGGACCATCCCACTTCCCCGCTTGCTAATAAGCATGCTAGTAATGAGCATGTGTAGCAGTACTATAATTTTAGACAACATAAGCTTCTGTTACAAATGCTCACTAGCATGAGTAGCAAGCTACATGCTTATTAGCATGCTATAATCGTAATGGAGTCGGGGCGATTTGACATGCAGGCTCCGGCTAACTGTTCGTTATTAAATGTTAATTTAATTTAATTATAAACTGTTGATTTAATAATTATATATGGCAAACTGGAAATATTCATGAACTCTGGTGGGAAAGTTTGGTATCGTTCGCATTGTAATATTAAGGTAAATTAACTGCAGTCGCGATGACCCGCTCTAAGTTAACGGGTAATCTGATCGTTCAGGGTTCTAAGGCGTTTAAAATGTAACAGTTAATAAAGTAAATACTTACTGGTCAATTTTGATTGGTCTCTCGATAGGTAACACTTCCATATCCGTACACTGCGACACCCTCATCTTGCAGTTCGCATTTTCCACGTCCATGTTGTATTATCTGAAGCAAAACATACGACGGTCGCGATCACATACACCGGAACTGCCGAGGTGCTCATAAATATCTGAACATGCAGTCTAAAGCTTTTTATTCAGATATTAGTGAGTGATTCGGTAGCTCGAATGTATCTATTGGCGACTCTACTAATATTAAATAGAATGCGCAAAGTGAAATTAAGTAATCTTGTTATTTATACCTAGTATACCTTACAGACAATTCATCTGTAAACTTTCAGTTGGTTCTTGACCTACTGTATCTACGGAAAAATTTTTAAAGTCTAAAAAGGAGATTTTGAAAGTTCTTGAGTCTGCGCTACATCTACAGTACTTTTA
Organism: Lathronympha strigana; assembly: GCA_949128165.1. Taxonomy (NCBI): domain Eukaryota; kingdom Metazoa; phylum Arthropoda; class Insecta; order Lepidoptera; family Tortricidae; genus Lathronympha; species Lathronympha strigana. The sequence continues at coordinate 3,993,480 of OX421926.1, read as the reverse complement.
ACTTCCTTTGCTAGAATGACTTCCACCGATGAAAAGCGGCCAGGCGCTCACATTTTCTAAAGAGGTTTTGTGCCTATTTAAATTATGTACTTTTTCCAAAAGTAGTAGGTTCTATTTTTGTGAAATTAAATCGATAATCAGGTGTTGAAAAATATTAATTATTAACCTAAATAGAATTCAATACGTGAGATCTCGTGGGATTCTTCACCATCTAATTAATAACAGTTAATTATATAGTTAAAATTAATAGCCACAGGATACATGGACACCATGTTGTTCTTCTTAGAACAACATGGAATACCAAACATCTACATCAAAATCATCCATAGCATCTACACTAACTGCACAGCTAAAATACAGCTTGAAACATTGGGAGATGAATTTCAAATCCAAAGAGGAGTCAGACAGGGTGACCCCTTGTCCCCAAAACTGTTCTCAGCAGTGCTAGAAACTATCTTTCGGAACTTGAACTGGGATGACTATGGAATAAACATTAACGGATCAAAACTAAACCACCTAAGATTTGCGGATGACCTGGTACTACTCGAAGAATGTCCTATGAAATTGGAGCATATGATTAACAGCTTAAACGAAGAAAGCAAGAAGGTTGGACTGAACATGAACCCCAACAAAACAAAAGTAATGACAAATACCACCAAAGTCACTATCGGAATTCAAGGAGATACTCTAAACTACGTGGAAGACTATATTTACCTAGGACAAGTAATTTCCATGACAGACCAAATGAAAAAGGAAGTCAACCTTAGAATTGCAACAAGCTGGAAGAAATACTGGTCGCTAAAAGAAATATTTAAATCTAAAGAAATCAGCATGCCTAAAAAAGGAAAACATACAATACCTGCATACTACCGTGTCTGACCTACGGATGCGAAACCTGGAACCTCACCAAAGAGTTAAGGGAAAAGCTCGCAGTGACCCAGAGAGCAATGGAGAGGAGCATGTCTGGCTGTAAACTACAGGATAGAATAAGGAACGCAGACCTAAGGTCGTCCACGAAGGTAACCGATGTCCTTGCCCGCATAGACCAGCAAAAATGGAGATGGGCCGGCCATATGATGCGAGACAAAGCCGGAAAGTGGAGCAAAAAGGTCACGGAATGGTACCCCAGGGATGGCAGCAGAAGGCAGGGACACCAGTTTACCAGATGGGAGGACGAGCTTAAGCTGACTGTGGGTCCAAATTGGAGAAGGGTCACGCAGGACAGACCACAGTGGAAGGAGTTGGAGGAGGCCTTTGCCAATCGGCACGCCGAACTAAGAGACATTCTCTAAATAGTCTCTGACACGGAATAAAGGGGGCTTATTATTATTACATGGACACCCTACTTTTATTAAAAGGAATTAGTGTAGGGACGTCAAGTGCCATCGCGATGGCGGGGAAATTGACAGACCTGGGTGCGTAGCCAAGATGCCAATCGCTCACGCTCAGTCGCTGACGAAACGCAATTGTCATTGTCACACTTATAAGGATGAATGATAGAGAGAGGTAGCTACGTACGATACGTTACTAAGCGTGAGCGATTGGCATCTTGGCTACGCACGCAGACGTCAATCAATTATTCCCGCAATTTATTTTTTTGCTTTGGCTTACTTGCGAAAGAGGTTTTAAACTCTTTAATTTACACCGCTGGTAGGGCGACAATTTCAATTATTATTATTTCCTTTTAAATTAAGTATTATAAAAAAAAATGTTCCATGTAAGTGACACATAAATGTGATCGCCATCGATTATTGAATTAGAAAAATTGGTTCATATTTACCGATTAAATTTCACCGTGTATGTCTATTATTTAATGACTCTAGTTATGAGCTCGCCTCCTGCCCAAATCTTCATCATTTTAAAAAACAAACTGTCACATACAGATACGACAAATAGGACTTTCTGAGCTGAAATTCTGATGCTTTTCTCGCTCGGTCTATAATATCACACATAGAACAATGAATGAATGCAATCATCAAATGTTTTTATGTTTTGGTCATGCTATGACCAGGGTTGTACATACGAAGACCTGTCAACGGTCTCTGTGTAATGTAATAATTGTTTTCATCATACTTAATAACATTATATACTAAGGGCGGTTACGCGCAAACGCGCTGGCCTTCGCATTTCCAAAAGGACCTAAGCGCCGTCATATTTCATGCCATATAAGTCTCACATAAATAAGAAATTATATACATTAGCTTTGATTACTTAATTTGAGCTTTATTGCTTTAAAATAAAGTATAAATTTGGCTGTCGGTTAGAGAAATATGCTGTAAAGTGATTTTATGCTTTCAACTCTGGTGTTCAGGGTTAAAATTGAATGTAGTTAGAGTTTATGCTGTAGATATCTGTTTTTTAACCTTTCAACTTTAGATACTTATATTTGTAGGATTAATGTTGTAAATATTATGCTTTGTTGATAATATAGTTGTGTATTTATTATTATAATAATATGTTTCGCGTCAGCATTCACGTTTACTTATAGCAATATGGAAAGGACATTGCCATATCATAAGCGTATGGAAGGCAGACGGCCTTTGCGAAGGCAAAGCTTAGGCTCTTATAGGTTAAAAAAAACAGGTTTCATGAAAATAAATGGTCAAATTATGCGGTAAAATTATGTTTAAATGAAAATTGCAATTATTTCAGAAACCAGCCCTAATCCAATGCACTTAATATGACATTTTCTGTTTCTTTTGGCCTCAGGAATACGCTGTTAAAATCTCTCGCAATGCTCACGTTGTTTTTATATTCATGGATTAATAATTATCCACCGATTACAGTATTTTGCTAATCTATCAACAATCTCTCTATTTTAAACACAATATTAGACAAAACATGTTTACGCATTTTGGCTAGATACTTTCCTATCGTTAATCTTAGAACATAATAAAGATAGATAAGCTTGTTATTCAAGACACGTCACACAACACATTCTTGAATGGGTAATGTTAGAATGTAAACTTAGCAAAAACAATGTCCTTCCTTACCATAAGTTTTATGTACTATCGCGATCAAAATTACATGGTCAGTTTATGAATGAATTCATTCGTAAATTGCCCATGCACTTTTGAACGCGTGTGTACCCGTACAGTCACCTGCTATAGTATTTTAAAAACATCTGACATCTATCTAATATAATCTAATTTTATTTGTACAATACAATAAAATAGCAAACCCCTATTCTTTTTCAAATACCTATCCAACGATACCTCACATTTTAAGGTTCAATCGAAAAACAAACACCCTCAGTATATATACACAAAAAAAAACTTTTTATTTTATCGCTTTATCGGATTAATGTATATTCATACTAAATCAAAGCTTTCTACTGCAGTCATGTCTATAAATATCTATACACTTTGGAACTTATTACTGTGGAAGATGGATCAAAATTGAATACAGATGCATATATATTTATGAAGCCGACCGTACTAACGGTCATTGAGCTAAGCCGCAGACGGACGGACAGACAGTTAACTATGGAACCCTAAAAACTATCACATTTATGTTACAACCTATATTTTATGTTGCATTTAAGTTTAGCACCTAAGATAGTTATATAATATAAGTTAACCATAGTTATAAGTTTAATTTTAAGTTATCTTTTACTAACAAAATATGGACAGCAATTAGTCTGAAATAAGTGTTTTTTTTAATATACAGTATTAAAAAGTGCATGGACACTTTTGAATGAATTCATATAAAATGTATCTATGCACGAACGCGATACATACAGTCGGTGTCAAAAATATATGTACCTCTACATCCTCATCTTATTAACTAGGCTCGAGTTACTGAGGAGCAAAAGTGTTACCACATCTTTGACACTTGGTCGTAAAAAATGACAAATAAGCGTAACATTCATAATGATTTCTAACAAGGAATATTGCTTCACCCCGAACGTGAACTTGCGACCCCTATATCTCAGCAACCCTATAACCGATTTGGCTCATATTTGGACTTTAAAATTATATTTATCTTATCTAACGACCTGCCAAATTTCACGATGATCTGATCAAGGATACTTGAGTTATCGTCGAACAAATACACATACAAACGGCGGATTATCCAAGTAGAACACTACATTTTCACATATTTTTTTTATTCAATATATTATTTTAAGATTTTGAAGATAAATTTTGTAGTTTTTTATGTTATTTTATTCTGATTAATAAAAAAAAAAGAGAGGTATGGACACAGCGGTTGATATCGTTTAGTGTGGTAGGGCACAGCACAACGAATGTCGTCTCGCTCAAATCTGGCGCAGAGCCCAACTGGGGAAGTACCTCCTACAGAAAACCGCAGTTTAATAACACTAGCTAGACCCTACTCATAGTGTTGTGTTTCTGTTGGTGAGTAAGGTCGCCAGAGCTCCAAGAGGATTCACTGTGTTGACAGCGGGGACTCACGGAGCAAAGCTTGCTCCTTTAGTTGTCAACACAGAAAATCCTCCTTTTTTTAAACGCGCATGTAACACCCCTGGAGTTGCAGACGTCCATAGGCTACGGTGACCGCTTACCATCACACGAGCCGTATCATTTTTTTCACTGTCGTAGTATAAAAAAAGAATTAAAAAAGAGATATATGAAAAAAGAAGCAAAATAAATACTTAATTGAGGTCACCGAGATCCGACCCTTGCAGAAGGGTTCCCATGATGCTGGCTGCGTTCCCCTTTCCACATAATTATAATGAACCGTCTTTTACGAGTATATACTATGCTTGTGCAATAAAAAAACATTTCATTTAATTACTCGCGTTGCTCACTCGTTACTATTTGGCCTTTAAGTCAAGCCTTCAACAAGTCCATAGTTGCACCCAGTTGCGTCTATAATAACACCGTACCGACGTCCTCGGTTTTACTAAACTAGTTAGTTTCTATTTCTTGTTTGCTTTTCTTAAGACTCGACTGTTTTAATGACTTTCTCACATTTTTTGTCAAAACACTTAGAAGGGGAAAAGACGGAACACGGACCGTATCAATAGTAGCTTATGCGACTGTACTTACATAATGAAGGGCATTACAACACAATTGTTTTAATGTCAAATTATGAACAGTTGCATACACTACTTTATCTATCTTTATCATCTAAGATGGGTTCAAGAACGACAAGAACCTTAGGGATATAATCTGCATTGTTAGGTACTTGTAAATATCATGATTATAGATATTAAAATAATGCGATAAAAAATAAATTGAACACGCACAGAAAAAAAAATTACGACTTAAATTTTCTCTGATATCAAACTGAGCATTAGCATGCTTATAAGCATGCTAGTAATGAGCATGTGTAACAATACCTTTACATATTTAAATTTTCGAATGTTAAAATTCATCCCCAGTCTTGGTATCTTGACAATAACATATAAGTTCAAACATTATGGAAACATACACTAATTAAGTGCTTGATTACTTATTCATGTCACTATTGACCTCATTATATCAATAATCGTTGATTTTATTACTCTTATTACAGTATACCTAGATTATAAACAATCGATTCAACGCAAATAAATGCTGAAATTACGGTCGCCACACACGTCCGGAATAAGAAGAGTATTAATCATATAATCAATTATACCTAATGAATTCATACTCTGATGCCCGTTTGCCACACACTGCCGGAATCTGATTAAACTGACAGATTCATAATCTGAAAAAATCAGAAAGTGTGTGATCAATAGCTAAATTGTATGTAGGTAATTCCGTGCGTTATGAATTCATAATATGAAATTCATATTCTCATTCCGGACAATCCGGACGTGTGAGGTGACCCTGAAGGTGGGCCGCCATCTTGCCGATTTTTTTTAAGAAAAAAAAGGAAAAAACATGAAATTTTTGTCAAATACCTAACTTATTTGTACAATACCAGCATTCAAAAATACCTAAAAGTATGAAAAAAAGTTAGTCGGAATTATAAGTTTTAACTATTATTAGCTTTCTATTGCCGCGGCGTAGTAAACATGGCAACCTATCGTCGTCATTCTTACTCACACACTCGTATCTACCAAAATCCTTAGATAAATCACACCGATCCGATCCGGGACGATCTGTCAGTTTGTATACATCCTGTTTTTATTGATATCCGTTAACTTTAAAAGGAAATTGTTCAGGTTAAATCGAGTTAATTTCTCTAAAAAACTTGTGTGTATTAAAGTGTTTGAGATATTCAAGAAACAATTTTATGAGCTGAACCAGTGTAAAACCATCAACTACTAAGCATGTGCTGTCATGTGGATTTTTTTTTCTAATTCGACAAAAAGCGATATATCAAGCAGCTATTGAGGTACTTACAAAGCGACGTGTCGAATCTAACGGAAATAAAAAAACCCGGTTTTTTAAAATCTATTATTGAAGGTATAGGTCCTCGCTTCCAGTACGGTGTACAAAGGATCTGAAGGCCTAGTATAAAAATTGTACGACATTAACTCCTCGACCGCGTTAGCGTATCGGGAGTTCAAATTATGTTTGCCGTTTATTTAAATCATCCGGCAACTTTCATATTTTGACCCCTCGATACGCTAACGCGGTCGAGGAGTTAATGTCGTACAACTTTTATACTAGGCCTTCAGGTGATAGCTCAGAGCCCTCGGAGGTCACGTGACGTTTTCCATAGAAACTTACAGACCGTCCCGGACCGTCCCGTCCCGTCCCGTCCGTTTGTCAAGTGAATAAATCTCGAATGCATCATATCTTCGTCTTACTACGTCTTTTTTACTAATTCTGGATATATCTGTAACTCAATCGTGAAATATATACAGTAAGTGTAACTTACCTAACTACCTACCTCTACCTACCTTAAATCTAAAGTAGGTCCTTGAGGCATTGTACCTAGGATGCTGGCGGCATTTCCTAGTTCTATCGCAATGCTGATACGTTGTGCGAGGAAGCCACCAGCTCTTCGGTCACCAGTAACATCAACGCGATTTCTACGAAAAATTTGCGTGCGCTGGGACCCCATGGATGGACCAAGAGTTTCGTCTTACTTAGTCTAACTCGTATCTGATTTTTGCAGTTTGAGTAAGTATGACGATGTGCTACTAAAATTGTCATAGGCACTAGTCTGTCAAATCGTCTTCCATGTGACTCTCCAGTTTAGGGGATTTTTTTTTTCTTTTTTTTTATATACTACGACGGTGACAAACAAGCATACGGCCCGCCTGATGGTAAGCGGTCACCGTAGCCTATGGACGCCTGCAACTCCAGGGGTGTTACATGCGCGTTAAATGTGTCCTTTTTGGGATTACCTTGTGTTCCTCGCGATATGCTTTCAAAGCGATTGATAAATTATCAAATTGTTTGTCGTACATAAGTTCCAAAAACCGATTGGTACAAGTAAAGGGTTCTAGTGATCCTCCAATACTATTTATTTATCGCTATCCCCTAAAAATCTTAAAAATAAATGTTCTTGTATTTAGTACTTAGGTAAAAGGTACCACTTTGTCAACCGTTGATAAGGTTAATTTCAAAATCTGTGGTGGGCATAGTTTCTTCATGGTTAGCCAGAATGTTTAAGAAACTTCAGTGGAGGGCCAGAAATTGTTTCGTCCAAACGGACAGAACAGGAAGGGCTAAAGCCCTTTATACTAATTATTTCGAAGGACCGTCTGCGGGCCGGATGAAATCATTTCGCCGGCTGGAGTTGGCCCGCGGGCCGTAGTTTGCCCACCACTGTGTGCTTACCATGAGTTGTTTTCGACTGCGACTGCGGCATTCGGAAGTATATCCATCTTCCGAATGTCGAATCATGTCGAATGACGCTGTCGTAATCGAATGCAACTCATGGTAGAGGCACTACCGGAGTAGTGTTACGAGCGAGACGGACATATTTTTGAATTCCGCAGTCGCAAATTCGCAATCGAATGCAAATAAGTACACTAAAATAAGTATACTGTTCTAAATAAATCTGTATGGCACCTTATCGGCGAGCGAAAAAGTGGTATTATTATGCTTTCACTAAAACACAAAAAATGTCTACTCACGATTTATAAGTTAAGTTCACTAAATATCACTAAAACTTCACTTGCACTATACTTTCAAAGCAGTCCGTCTCAGCGTGTGTGTCGTTGTCAAGTGAGCATTCACACTTGACCATTTCGTTTTTAATTATCTAAGGCTGGGTGTACATACGCGTTCTCGAGTCTCAGACGAATGTCTCGGGCGACAAGCCGGCCAGCACACCTACCACGAACATCGAAAATTGGCATTTACGAAGAAACCTCTTTGTCACTCCAATATGCAAGTGTGACAGAGATCGAGATACAAATCTGCAATCGTTCGATTTTCGTGGTATAGGCCTAGACATATACGTTCGGGCAATCCTGCGCATCTGCGTAACGGGTCGGACAAAACCATACAATAGGGATGACGACTAGGTTGAAAAACTATTATTCTAATTAGTCCGTCAGAAAGACGTCACGCGAAACTTTAAAGCCCTGTATTTCCGTCATTTTTCATTTGATGAACAAAAGAAAAAATACGTATCGTATATTTTTTAATAATCTAACAGACGGACTGATTAGATTTGTTTTGTCGTCTAGCCAATTGCTGCCTATATACGTTCGGGCATATCTGCCAATGCCCGGCGTACATACTCACTATGGAGATCCGGCGGATATGTCCGAAAGTATATGGTGGGCTTGTGCAACCATTCGCTCAAGGTGACAAGTATCATCTCAATAAAATGTATGATATATGAAACTAAGTATTAATTCATTAGTTCATTATTCAAAACGCGAATGTAAATGGCTTAACGAGATGAGACAAATACTCACAATACGCGAGCACGCAGCATACCTACGCCGAACATCGAAAATTGGAATTGACGCATAAATCTCTATGTCACTCTAATACGTAAGTGTGACAGAGATGGAGATACAAATCCGCATTCGTTAGATTTTCGTGGAACTAGTCCAGTTGATTCGCGTTCTCCGCTTCTCGGATGTTAAGTGTACAGCCGGCATTAGGAATTGAAACAAACAACTGTTTGTCCAGACAAATGGCGTGAAATTTTACTTAAGTTTCCAAAATTACTTACCAGTTGAATGTATCCAGTGAATTTGGCACAATTAGGAATTTTAATAAAATAAAATTCTATAAGTATTTTTGGTTTTAAAACTTAACACTTAAATCGTAATGAAAATATAAACTAACTCTTAGCACTATTTAACTACTTAGCAAAGTAAAAACTCACGTTTTTAAGAATTAGGAATAAACTTTTAACTAACACTACAGAACTCTGTCTTAGCGCGCGTTCCGGTATCGAGTGAATGTTTTGGCGCTGTCACTGACGTTTTGATTTTTTTATCTTAGCGCCTATCGCGAATGTCGAAACTTCATCTCCGTCGCTCGCAGCCAGTGCGAGAGAGAGGGAATTGTTTCGATCAATCGATGTTCATGGTATGGGAAACCGGACTGGGTGTGTAAACAGTATTATATCAGAGTTAGCTGGTGTAGTTAAACTGGATTTAAAGACTAGACTTAACCGGTAGAGTTTAAGGGGCTGACAATACCTTTAGTCTGACAACCACAGGCTGCAGTGGATTTTTTTTCCACGTGCATCCATTTCTGTGAGGAAAAACCGGCCAAGAGCATGTCGGGCCATGCTCAGTGTAGGGTTCCGTAGTTTACCGTCTGTCAGGCGAACTTAAAACGGGTTTTCATAGATATATCTCATAACAATAAAAACATAGTATATTCGCAACTCTTACGACTTATGAGTCTGTTAACTGGGACGATACGTTTTTTGCAAAAAATCAAAAATGGCTCAAAATGGCTCAAATTGACCAAGTTCACAATAATTTTCCTTGAAAGTCTTCATAAAGCTCTATTTTCATGATTTTTTTTCATATTTTTTGGACTTGTGTTTCAAAAGTTAGAGGGAGAGGACGACAATTTTTTTTAAACTTCCGGAGCGATATTTTATAATTTTGATTGTGAAGTGAATTGACTGATGATTTTTGATGAAGTGAGTATTTCCTACAGTATTCACTTCATCAAAAGATGATTTTAGCAAACCCTTATTCTTTTTCTTTCTAACATAAAAACTAAAAAAAAAACTCGCTCTTTACGTGTACACGAAAAATAAAAGTTTTTCAACTGTTTATTTTACTGTTTAGTCGGCATGATTAATATTATTAATCATTATTAATTTAATAATTACTATAATTACCTATGTTCATACAAAATTGCAGCTTCTTGGCCTTAAATGTCGGCAATTAAAATCATTATTATTGTTCACTATACTCATAATCTAAATCACCAAATCTTCAATCATGTCTTTTATGGGATGCAACATGTGTCAGTACTTTTGCTGCGTCCCATTTAAGACACACTGTCAAGTCAGCGGGCTCGGCGGCAGAAACGGCTGCTAGGAATAAGCGCGCTAAGTACTCTGCGTTGTGGTTGACGTACGACTTTGTGCCTATTACAGTGGAGACGGCTGGACCCTGAGCGCCTACCACGAACCGCGAACGAAAGTATACCTCCCTTTCGCACTTGTGATTTCTCACTCAAGAGCGACAGAGAGATGAAACTTCGTTCGTGGTTCGTGGTACGCCTTTTGGTGTCACGAGGCCTGGGAGTTTGTCAAGGAACTGGGTCGGCGGTTGAGGGAGAGGGGTCATGACCCCCGCTCTGGGTCTTGGCTGGTCCAACAGGTCTCCATCGCTGTGCAGCGTGGTAACGCAGCGAGCGTGATCGGAACTTTTGGACCAGGCATGGCACAGAATGGGTTTTAGTTTAGTTTTAAGTTGTAACATAATTTATTCTGTAAATTTAATTTTATTAATTTTATTTTATATGTATTTGACTGATCTGTATGTAACATTTTCTTGAATAAAACAGTTTATAATGATTAAAAAAATCACCAAATGTGATCTCAAACTCTTAAAAAAAAAAAATGTGTTCGTGTTTCTTTTGCCTAAAACCAGACCGGCCGGTGATAGTGCGAACTTGTTTACTCTGATACAAAGAGACAGTGTGCGACGACTTGGTTGTGGCCAGCCCCTTAAGTAAACGTAACTGTAGGTAGAATTTAAGTACTTAAACGGAGCTCATTTGTTGGTGGCCCAGCAGTAAGTGCAGATTTCAATCCGAAGGTCGCGGGTTCGAACTCCGGCTCGTAATCCAGTCATTAAATAAATAAATAAATAAATAATAATAAATAAATATTTGTGGGACAGTCTTACACAAATCGACCTAGTCCCACGGTAAGCTCAATAAGGCTTGTGTTATGGGTACTAGACGACGATATATATAATAGATAGATACATATAAATACTTAAATACATAGAAAACATCCATAACTCAGGAACAAATATTTGTGATAAACACACAAATAAATGCCCTGACCAGGATTCGAACCCGGGACCTCCTGCTTCGTAGGCAGGGTCACTACCAACTAGGCTAGGAGGCCGTTAGTCATTGAACTGACAGCTTGTATAGATATTTTGATTATTTGGGAAATAATTAATAAAAGCTGAATTTTTTAGCGCAACGGATACATCGTGAGTCTAGTATAATGTAGGCAACATAATCCAACAAAATATCGTTACATGCAAATTGTCACAAATATTTACACACATGTTTTAATCGTTTTTCTTGTAAGATTTTACGTGTATATGTTTTTTTAGTCAATTAAAATGGTTCAGGGCCATTTTTTACCTATTACCATTTGTTTCTAGCAAAATAACACATCTATCCGTGCTGTACATTTTGTAGGTTTAACGGCTTTACGTGGATAAGTTTTCTTCGGGTTCGCTTTTAACACGTAGAAGACAAATATGTCGTCATGTTCACAAACGAAAAAAAATTTTATTAGCATAAATTAAAAAAACTGACTTAATTAAAGTTTTTTTCACTTTTTACCTATTTCCGGAAGCAAAGTTTATAGGATTGTTGCATATATTATCCGTAAATATCCTATTCGAACGTAATTTGAGAAAATCGAGCTATTAGAATTTAATGTCTTTCAAAACCGTATCTTTCCTGGGTTATCGTAGCACAACACTTATTTAAACTTTCACGATTTTCACACATTATGTATTTACTAAAACGGGGCTTAATCGTCGCCTCAGTCTTTCTCCGGGACCACGGGGGCAACGTCGCCTTTGAAACGTCGGAGGTTTGTTTTCAATATCTATACACGATTAAGCCCCGTTATCGTAGCAATTAGTTTTTCGGAACGAAATATCATTTGATATTTACCAATCGCTTTTCGGTGAAGGAAAACATTGTGGGGAAACCGGAGTAATCCCAATAAGGCCTAGTTTACCCTCGGGGTAGATCAGATGGCAGCTTTCGTAAAAATAGTGCCTGCGCCAAATCTTGGGGTTAGTTCCCAAAGCGGACCCCAGGCTCTCTGAGCCGTGGTACCCGGGAAAACGATAGAAGAAGAAGGTAAAGTTTATATTTAATACGACATTTTGGAACCCCGTAGCTTGCAAAATTCGACTTTGTCTCGATTCCAGCCCTGCTCACCTTTGCTCACGGGGCCTTTGTTCACTTTTTGTGTAGTATATGACATTTCTTTCAATTTATATATTGTAGTGTGACTACTAAAAAATATGTTTTTTTTTTTAAATTTAATTCATGCTTTACAATTGTAAATTATCAGTTGTCAGTCTTCTTGTTTTATTCGTTCATGGTTCCATGACCTTATGACAGATGGAAGTTAGAATATCCTGATCTGCATCTTCTTCCGGAAACTAAGTTCTGGTTCACCTTATTTATAAAAATGCCTTAATGCATCAGTTCCTGCTTGTATTGTAGCATAATCGAACGAGCGAGCGAAGCGAGCGAGTTCTTGCCGTTTACTTGGATGATCCGTCGTTTGTACAGTCTAACTACGTTATCTCTTCCGAGCAAATTAACAGTTAAACTTAAATGTGTTATTTTATACGTCACACTTCTATGAATGACGTTTACTTAACAATTTCACGGTCTGCGGGCCTAAGATAATGCTATAGGTAAGTTGATAAACTGACAAGTTGCACGGATAGCGCGACGGTGACAGCTGCCAAATGCAAAGACATTTGACATAATTGTTTAAAATTATCAGAAATTGTCAGAACGTGCCGACAAACTGTCGTCTTATCAGGCTATCCGCTTGGCATCTTAGGCCCGCTGTGCTATCAAAATCTAAGGAACTTGGCATATGGTCTTTATGTTTTATTTATTCGACGATTACAGCTTGGCTAAATAAAGTAGAAATTAAAAAAAGCCAACATCGTAGTGTCGTCCCGCTCTCTTACATTTATCTATTACAATTTAGAAAGGGACGACACTACATTATTTTTAATACCCACGATAACCCACGTTTATGTGGTATAAAGATAGTGACGGACGACCGTCCGATTATAGTGATTAGTGTTTATATATGCCAACCAATAGCGCGGACAACCTACCGGAATTCACGGATTGCCTCGGTGCGGTGAGTGCTGTTGTTGATGAGTACGGAATCGAATCTGTTTTTATAATGGGTGATTTTAATGCTCATCCAGGTGAACTGTTTTACCGAGAATTAATTAACTATTGTAATGACTTGGACTGGCGTTGTATGGATACACAAAAACTAGGTATTGACTCTGGAACTTATACTTTCATTAGTGACGCGCATAAGTGTAGACGGTGGTTAGACCACTGTGTTATAACACAAGCTGTGTTTTCATCTGTTCGGGATGTATACGTGAATTATAGTGTAACTTGGTCCGACCATTTTCCACTCATGTTACAGTGTAATTTGAAGCTACTAACACCAAGACAAAATACATTAAGTAACGTATTTAATCCACACATAATATGGGGGGAGAGAGGGTCGGAACAAATATTACGTTATAACGATGAGTGCAACAAGTTGTTAAAAAATATTGATTTTCCTACTGAATTTATATATTGTGCCGATAAGTACTGTAGTGAGAATGCACATAGGAAAGTCCTGGATACTTTGTATGAAAGTATTGTGTCTGCCCTTTGTCTGGCCGCGATGCGATCCACGAGAAAAAAGCGTAAGCCTAAAAGGCAAGTACTAGGCTGGAATATGCACGTCAGTGATGCGCATAGGGCGGCGAGAGAGAAGTTTCGTGAATGGACACGTTGCGGTAGACCGGAAGTTGGTAGGTTATTTAACGAGATGTGTGAAACGCGAAGAATATTCAAATCGCGCTTAAAATGGTGTCAAGACCATCAGACCCAAATAAAAATGGATATTCTAGCTTCACAACACTCCAAAAAGGACTTCCGGTCTTTTTGGAAAGCCGCAAACAGCATGAGATTTCGACCTTCGTGCCCTGTGAGTGTTAATGGCGTAACCGACGCCAAGGACATAGCTAACATTTTTAAAGATCATTTTATTGTTAAATCTCCGCTTGGACTGTGTCAGGATAGGATAAACGATGCTGAGCCCAATGACGTGCTGGAGCCTGGGCCGAGATACACTGCTAAGGATGTAGCCGAGGCTATTAAGTCTATGTCTCGAGGCAAGTCCCCAGGGCACGATGGCCTCAGCATCGAACATCTTCAGAACGCGGGTCCCCACGTATCAAGAGTGTTAGCTTTGTTTTATACGCTGTGTGTAAGGCACTGTTATTTGCCTGAGAATATGATGAGAACTGTGGTTATTCCTGTGCCTAAAAATAAAACTGGAGATTTGTCGGATATGAATAACTATAGGCCTATATCCCTAGCGACTATTATTGCTAAGGTATTTGATAGCGTGCTTAATGTACAGTTAAATAAGTACGTAAATCTTAGCCCTAACCAGTTTGGTTTTCAACAAGGTTTATCGACAGAGAGGGCTATACTGTGCCTTAAGCACGCTGTCAAATATTATTTAAATAGAAAAACGCCCGTTTACGGGTGTTTTTTGGACCTGTCTAGGGCTTTTGACCTGGTTTCTTACAATATCCTGTGGGATAAGCTAGAGTCCATAAAGCTGCCACGGGAGACCATCCGAATTATGAGATACTGGTATGGAAACCAGGTCAATAGTGTTAGATGGTCAGGTACCTTGTCGGATACGTACAGGCTGGAGTGTGGTGTGAGGCAGGGTGGTTTGACCTCGCCCACACTTTTTAACCTTTACGTAAATGAGCTTCTCGAGGAGCTCGGCAAAACACATGTCGGCTGCCATATTGACGGAGTTTGTTTTAATAATTTAAGTTACGCTGACGATATGGTTTTGCTGAGCGCATCCGTTTGTGGTTTGCGAAAATTGCTAGGTATTTGTGAGACCTACGCTGACAAACATGGGCTGAGATACAATGTAGACAAAACTAAATACATGGTGTTTGAACCTACTGGTTATAAGATTCCCAAAGTGCCTCCCATTAACTTAAATAGTGGTTGTCTGCAAAGGGTTAGTAGTTTTAAATATTTAGGCCACGTTGTCACTTCAGACCTGAAGGACAACATGGATATTGAGCGCGAACGGAGGGCCCTGTCAGTGAGGGCAAACATGATTGCGCGTAGGTTTGCGCGTTGTACGCGGGAGGTAAAAATAACTCTTTTTAGAGCGTATTGCACCTCCCTGTATACGTGCAACCTATGGACGTACTACACGCAACGGGCCTATGGGGCCCTTCGGGTGCAATATAACGACGCGTTCCGGGTGCTGGTGGGGGTGCCCCGCTTCTGCAGCGCATCAGGGATGTTTGCTGAAGCGCGAGTGGATTGCTTTTTTACCACTATGCGTAAGCGATGCACATCCCTGGTGCGCCGGGTGCGGGCCAGCCCCAACCCCATCCTGCGTGCAATAGCCGAGAGGTTTGACTGCCCTTATATGAGTCATTGTGACGACATGCATGTTTCTAGGAGTACCTATTGCGTTTAACCGCTACCTACCTAGGTACCTCTAGAAATAAAGCCCTTTGTTTTTATCAGTGACATTTTTATTTTTATTTTATTTGTTTTTAACTTTAGATTGTGTTTTATGTAGTGATTTTATTTAATGGAAATGTATGTTTTATGTGGTTTTTTAGTCTTAAGTTTATATGGATCCATTGATATCTGAAATAAATGATTAATAATAAAAATAATAATTATTTTGCAAGCTGTACTCGAGTATCGTCAGTCGAATCGTCGTGTAATTTAGCAGTTCGTTATAATTATAATAATGAGATGAGATAATTATAATGTTTTTATTGTTATATGAGTATCGGTCAAGCGGTTTCCGAGATATGGGGGTCGGGAGTTCACGTTCGGACTGTCGTTTGTTTCTCAAGATGGCAATGGCGTCTCTGTAATTTTTTTTTGTATTTTCTTTGCAAAATATTGTTTAATGTGTAATGTTGATAGCTAATTGTGCAGTAAACTAACGAAGCAGTATACAGATAATGAAGAATTAATCCTGAAACGAGTTCAGTCACTCCTTTAGTCACCAAGCGGCAATCCCGGGATCTTTGCCCCCTGAGAAACTATATTTTAAGTCTCATAGTTATAAACCTAACATATAGCGAGATTAATTACCGATGAATTACACGGTGGTCAGAATTCTGACTGGGCACTGCAAGTTGAACAAGCACTTTGTTTCTAATGGGTAAGAATGGGCAGCATGCAGGTTCTGCCAGGAAACAGAGGAAACTGCGATACACATCCTCTGCTCCTGCGGACCACTAATGCACAAAAGAAGTATCCACCTAGGTAGGCACGAACTGCAACCTTATGAGATACACAACATTACAGCCCATAGAATCTGGAACTTTTTGGACTCAACAAGAATCAGCAGGCCTAAGATGGTTAACCACGTCATAGGATAATGCTATAAGTTGATAAACTGCGGATAGCGAGACGGTGACAGCTGCCAAATGCAAAGACATTTGACAGAACTGTTTAAAATTATCAGAACGCGTCGACAAACTATCGTCTTATCCAGCAATTATCAGGATATCAGCCTGGCATCTTAGCCCCGCAGTAACGATTAATAAAGGGCTGCCACTATAGTCAAAATTTATGTTTCTTAAAAGCTTATTTTTATAGAAGTAGAACACTAATAGACAGATTTGTCTAATTATATAAATAAGAATTTTACAGCCATTTTAGCATTTCCGCGCGTTTTTTTGAGACACGGTGGAGTGAAACAAGCACTTTTTCGTGCTGTTTTATTATACGACTTTTGATATTTAAAACCGAATTTTTTATATGCAATGATTATAGTCGGTAAATCGGGGATCGGGGGATCTTTTTCCTATAGTTTAGTGATCTTTTTACGATTTTGTGACTTCAAAAGGGGTATACGTAATCTCGATTAAAACCATAGAAGCGGCCAATCACTAAAAGCAGTAGTTACGAAATTGTGTGCTTGTGGAAATATTTGTGCAAAAAGACCCATGAATCTCATTTGTAAATATGGAGAAGATCTTAGAATTTTATTACACTCGGCGGCAAAGTTTGTTCAACTCTCGTGCCTTGAGACCCTTGTAAAGCTCAAGATTCCAGTTGTTTTGGAATCTTTCGCTTGCTCTTGGGTCTCAATATAAGCCCAAGAGTTAAACAACAACTTTGCCCCCTTGTATAATAAATAACTATTTCATCGCTACATTGGGAGCGAGGAAACCTTAATTTCCTGGAGTTTCACATTTTCATACAAAATTTTTTTCACGATCTAATTCCCATAGTAGAAAAATATCTTCATATCTTTTTAACTGACTTCACAATTTCGAAAATTTGATAACCGTGTTTAATTTATACTCTAAAACTCTCCTAGTGACCAAAGGTAGATGACAAACCTGTACGTTTATGGGCGACTATTCATGTCCCAGATGTCAGGTGGACAAATCTGTACGTATTAGATTTAGACAAGATGTAGCTATCTACACAGGAGACCAATTACCGTAGGTCAGGTCTAAACAGCCATAACGGATAAGACCTGTTTGCTATTATAAGAAACAACATAGTTGCGAGCTACTGTTTATCGATAGAAATTAACATTAGTTTAAATGTAAACACTACAAACGCATTAATTACTGTCCATGTTTTTGTTTAATAGAATATTGTTCCTATGTTAAACAAAGGCTTGTCATACAAAATTATAAAGGCCGGTAAAACATCAAAAAATATAGGATAGTTATTTTTTGACAATTTAGGAAGACTCACACTAATCCGATCCGATCCGATCCGGGGCGATCTGTTTCTTTCTAACCATGATATTTCGGGTTTTCTATAGACTGACAGATTGTCCTGGATCGGGTCGGATTAGTCTGAGTTATCCTTTATTAAATAAAAATCTTGTTAACTTGGTAAAAGCTTGACAAAATCCTCCGTCCGAATAGAAATTGGTAAAAAAAACTCTACCCAGTTTTTGACTTCATATGGATTCAATTTAAATACTCTTATTTAATGGCGATCAAGTCTTCTAAACCAACAGCTGAAATGATCAAAAATTTTGCTGTTCAATAGGCTAGACGACTAAAAAAATCTATTTAGTCCGAGTTTTAAATTATTTAAAAAAATTGGTCACGTATTTTTTCCTTTGTTCGTCAAATAAAAAACCGGTCAAGTGTGAGTCGGATTCGCCCACCGAGGGTTCCGCACAAAGGATGCTCACTCCATTTGTGGTATGACCTTAGGTACTTAAAAATACTGGCACGGAACTCTCAGAGTGCGGCAATTATACGGTTTCCAGATTTATCTAACTCTTCCTTGCTGCCAAATTTCGTGATTCTGGGTCAACGGGAAGTACCCTATACATTTTGATTCCCATTTAATGTATGGGAAATGGGACATATCCGGCCGATTCTATTGATTGCGTTGACATAGAGTTTAGGTTTTTTCACAGCTTCAAGGAGCAGACTTGTGTATGTGGTATTAATTACAACTTGCCAACTCTACGAGTTCCCGAGACAAAGGGTCTTGACAAAAAGACTGACCGACGGACGGACAAAAAAGTGATCCTATAAGGGTTCCGTTTTTTCCTTTCGAGTTACGGAACCCTAAAAATGGTAAAAGTAGATAAAAGTAGGTGATGGTAGGCGGCGAGTATTTTTCGTAATTTTCTTTATTTCTTTTCAATCTTATGTTAGGTCTTTATAATATGATTATAAAAGTAAAATACAAAAACAATAAAATTATAAAAAACCTAACATAGAGTGCCGCCGGCAACGGGGCAGGGCCCAGGCTGCCGGTGGTTAGGGGCGCCGAGAAAGGAACCGCCGGACTATACGCGCCGTGTCCAGGATTGGCAGGATTACCGCCTTCTGCATCTATCCACCTAGCGAGAGTCTCTCAAGATGTTGGTCGAGACTCTTCGCTATGAGAACGTTCGCTGAAACGACTATCGGGACAATGATCGTCAAGTCAACATCACACATTTATTATTATGATAGGTATTCTCTTTGGAGTCTCTGGTTATATAAGGATTTAAAAAACATTTAGTTTCAACATGATACGGTGATACCTACCCACGGCTGTGTGGCTAAAATCTGGTGATATCCAGATATATGCGTGTTTGTTTAAAGTCAAATGGAAATGTTCATATCAAACATTTAATTATCTGACGCCACGTAAACACACTTACGTAAAGCATTGATTTAAAGTAAACGAATAATATTGATAAGATACCGTATATTTACAACGCGAAATATACGGTCAAGAAATTTAAATGTTTTGTGGACAAACATACACACTGAGGTCATCCTCTCACCCAGTGTGATTACCAGAAGTTTTACGTATGCGTAGTCGATAGCGACTGTGTGAATTCGATAGTGTTTGCATATAGCTTCCACTAAGTAGTTAAGAGTCAACATGCTCGCGCAAAAGAGAGCGGGATTGAGCTAATGGGAGCTACCGTATTGTCGCTCACCAGGCGGCGCCATTCATGCGTGGGTCCTGTGTCAGTATGAGAGAATTGTCAAAGTGACGTTTGAAATGTTCCCGCAGAACCCACGTTCCACTAGCGCCCCTAGCGGATAATAGACTCGCGGTAATCCTCATTGCAAGAGCACTCCAAAAATGAAAAGGCGGTAGTAGGCGGGCGCTTCGAAATAAACCGCGTAATCAGATAATTGCTGTTTAAAACTAAACTAAAATGTTTCTAGTTTACAAGATTTAAAAACAAGTCATTACTCAACTATTCATCTAAGAATCATGTTTATAAATTCAAGGGTTACGACGTTCTGACCAAAACCATGTAAAAAGGACCTATGTTTGAAAAATAAAAGTATCGACGCTTTTGACAATCAGAATGATAACAATTTGACTAAGAACGAGCGATATGCAAATGCAAACACAATGCAAACGCGCAGTCGCTATCGAGTGCGATTCTGTATAACTCAGGGTAAGCACACTGGTCGTACCTTTTTGGTTAAATAGTTAAAATAGTTTGGTTAAGTTAGATCCGCGAGGCCATTGTAATCGCCCTAACTTCAACCGTGACGGACGTTGGACTCTGCCACCGGCTTGGAAACCAGTGCTTCCTAGAGGGAACGTGAATTTGTGTGGTGACTATTTAGTGGACACGGTTAGTTCGGTGTGCTTGTCGTTGATCCCGTCAGACGATCCGACAATTCAGACTCCCGCAACGACGGCGCCGGATTGCTCGAACCAGCCTGCTTCGTCGCGCGCGACCCGTTATCTACGCCGGTCTTGGGCAGTGATGCCCGAGCCGCGAAGGTGACAACACCACTCTGTCTATCCGACAATGACTGCCCGATGCAGTCGAAACATGTCACGCCTATTGTGATAAAAATACGTGAGTGTTAACCGTTGCAATTTAATATTAGTATGATTCACGAAAGTTATCTATCACTTAGTTAAATTCCTAAAAAAATGATAACCTATTACATAGGATATACGGCATTTGAAACATACATGCAGCCTGAGCGACTATAGTGTGCTTACCATGAGTTGTATTCGATTGCGACTCTGGCATGCGAGGCATGCCCGGCTCGCTCCTGCCAGAGTAGTGGTAGGAGCGAGACGGAAATACTTTCGAATGTCGCAGTCGCAATCAAATACAACTCATGGTAAGCCTACGGGTTCCCCGTGTTGTGGCAGAAGCGGGGAAAACACTAGGAATAAGTAACGCCTTCGCAACTTATTAGTTACTATTAAACTCGTGTCCATGCCAAATCTTGGTATTCCAAGATTTGGCATGGGCACGAGTTTTACGACACCGAACGACATCTGACATTCCAAACCATAGGGTAAACTAGGGTTAAGATGATGACGTCTTAACCCTGTGAAAACGAGTACTGTAAAGGGCTCGAAACGTAGGGTCATGGTGTTAATAAACGCGATTATACCACTTATTTAAACTTTCACGATTTTCACACATTATGTATTTACTAACTAAAACGGGGCTTAAAATCTATACACGATTAAGCCCCGTTTTAGTTAGTAAATACATAATGCGATTATACCATTCTAAAGTGTTTATTTCAATGATATATCGTTTATAACTTCCGAAAAATTCGCTGGTACGAGTCCGGGGGTTGAACCCGCGACCTTCGGATTAAAACTTGCATGCTCGTACCGCTGGGTCAATAACGCTCCCAAAAACAAACTAGCACAAACAAAATATCGAAATGTAACGATACGTGTCCCATCACTATTTCATTTAAGTTTAAGCTACCTGTGTTTACTGACGAAAAAAGTACAAACTACAATAACTATACATTATTTAACTGATCGTATGTAAGCTTTATCTCAACGTGATAAGGTCTATGTATAATTAATGTGATATGTGCATGTTTGTAGGATAAATAGAGACCAGTGGCGCCCCCAATCGAGATAATCTAGGAGCGGTTTAGCTCAGGGCCAGGGGTAGCCAACATAGTAAAATTATTATAATATTATGGTTTGACAGTCCGTCCCTTTCTTTTTACTCCGAAAAAAAGCGGCCCACCATGTGGATGGCATTTATACACTGCTTCTTCAGGATTGCCACTTGAAAACCTTTTTGCCCCAATTGCGCCATTCGATAGTGTTTGCATCTCGCTCTCACCAGCTAAGAGGCCACAGTGGTCAAATTGTTGTCATTCAGACGTCTAGATCTCAATATTGACAACAACTAGTTAAAAACATTAAACTTCAACATTAGTGTATGTACACTAAGTAGTTTTATGGGAGTTATAATCGAACAAGCGAGCGAGGTCTCCCAATCTACTTGGACACTCCGTCGTTTGTATGTATGTATGTATATAATAATATGTACGTATGTTTGTTCAAAGATAAATTGAGTATCGTTGATCGGATCCTCATGAAATTTGGCAAGTGGTTAGATGATCTAAAGGTCGAGGGGTTTCCGAGATATAGGGGTCGCCAGTTCACGTTTGGGACGAACCACTAGTAAATAGTAATACATACTTGGAATACAGACTAGTTATTTATTCTGTAGGATTAAATCTAAGACTGTTAACTTAACAGTCTGATGACTTGTGATATTTATACCATAAAGATATTATATTTTGACGTTTAGAGACCTTTAAACCTCCAAATCCTATTAATATTATTTTTGACGATGGGGATCTTTTACATCTCCAGTCTTTATTTTGACACTTGGGGATCTACAAATTGTATTCGTATTTTATTTTGACGTTTGGGGACCTTTTACATCTCCCAAACTTAAAGTATTATTAACTATAGAGACTATACATCTCTTGCCATATTACTTAGTACTTAGTACATTTATTTTAATATTGTCTACCCGGGTTTTGGCTGTTGTATTATCAGTATTTAGATTATACTTTTACTTCTCACTATACATTGTAAATGTTTGTACATGCAAATGCTTTAATGTAATGCTTATTTACCTGTAAAAGTGCCCTTGAAGCCTACTTGCAGATTAAATTTTTGAATTTTGAATATGCAATGCAACGTTCTTTACCTCTGGATAGGTAAAACTAGTTTCAAGTAATGTTGACGCTCTCTCTTATGAAGGAAACCAAGAAACTAAAATTAAAGGGCCTCCGTAGCCTAGTCGGTAGTGACCCTGGAAAGCTGGAGGTCCCGGGTTCGAATCCTGGTAAGGGCATTTATTTGTGTATACATATATCACGAAAATTTATTCCTGAGGTATGGATCTCTGTGTATTTAAATATTCATATATTTTTATATATTAAGCTTTATTGCATAACGAAAAAAGTACAAATAGCGGACTTAATCCACGACATATAAGTCCAAATATTACAAGTCATATAACAATATACGATTTTAAGCTAACATGGTCATTTACATTATAATTACTATTTAAAACGAGATATTTACCATGTATATTTATAACATTTATGTAAGTGTAACTTACCTAACTACCTACCTCTACCTACCTTAAATCTAAAGTAGGTCCTTGAGGCATTGTACCTAGGATGCTGGCGGCATTTCCTCGTTGTATCGCAATGTTGATACG
Organism: Lathronympha strigana; assembly: GCA_949128165.1. Taxonomy (NCBI): domain Eukaryota; kingdom Metazoa; phylum Arthropoda; class Insecta; order Lepidoptera; family Tortricidae; genus Lathronympha; species Lathronympha strigana. The sequence continues at coordinate 3,970,137 of OX421926.1, read as the reverse complement.
TTGTGCGAGGAAGCCACCAGCTCTTCGGTCACCAGTAACATCAACCAGACGTTTCGCGATTTCTACGAAAAATTAAAATATAATATTAAAACAAAACTCGCAGTAAATTAGTTACCTACGCCGTGAACATGGCATTTGTAAAAGTGCCGAAATATCGGGAGCTCGCAAAAACAAATATACTCTTGGTCCATGGGGTCCCAGCGCACGCAGGTTTTTAGAAATCGCGAAACGTCTGGCTGATGTTACTGGTGACCGAAGAGCTGGTGGCTTCCTCGCACAACGTATCAGCATTGCGATACAACGAGGAAATGCCGCCAGCATCCTAGGTACAATGCCTCAAGGACCTATTTTAGATTTAAGGTTGGTAGAGGGAGGTAGCTAGGTAAGTGTTTAGTCTGAAGTAAAATGACGTACGACATTTTAAAACTAAACTCATAACTCCCTCGGGAGTTGTATTGCACTAGCCGCTCTATAACACCATAACGCCTGCGCGTTATAACACCATTAGGTACCGAGCAAGTGTGATGAAAAATAATTAACGATGGTACATTTATTTTGTATGGACATTTTAATAATATAATCAAAAATACACTTGACTCAGTCGTTGTACTAATGACTTAGTTTTATAAATCTAAATTGTTGTAGGTATGAACAGTCGTCATCAGATATATTCGGGCACCTTAGGTGCTCACAAATATCTGAACACGCTGCTATGAGGATTCCCTATCTACACTTTTTTAATAAATATCGCGCTAATTATCAATCCGGTTTCCGGCCGGATACTACGCTAGGTACTACCCGGCATTCAGCCGGATATCAATAATATGGCTGGATAGGCCGGATACCGGATAGTGACCGGATATCCGTTGCGTCTCTAGTTTTTGGTGGCATTTTAGGCAGTCTTGCTTAGGTAGGCTTGGTGGTGTGGTAAGTATGGGACGGGGCGAAGGTGCCCACACGGGTGGCATCCCAAAAATTGTAGGTGATTGTATTGTACCTTCCTATGCTGTATTATCAGCACGTATGCTTCATATGGGGTCTACCTTATCTAAAGTGATATATTACAGTGTTAATTACAATTATCAGTAACAGTTACAATCATCAGAAATAGGTATTTAAACTACTTATCTGCTTTCCGAATTCACATTGTACACGTATGGAATTTTCAATACCAATTTGCCTATTTTGTTTGTATTTTCGCCATGTCCGTCCGTCTGTCTGTTGACTGTATAGTGACCGCTAGAACTAGTATGCCTATAATTTTTTGGACTATTTATCTACTTGAAAATAATTTTTTTTCAAAAAATATACAGTAAGTGTAACTTACCTACTTACCCACCCACCTTAAAACTAAAATAGGTCCTTGAGGCATTGTACCTAGGATGCTGGCGGCACTTCCTCGTTGTATCGCAATGCTGACACGTTGTGCGAGGAAGCCACCAGCTCTTCGGTCACCAGTTACATCAACCAGACGTTTCGCGATTTCTACAAAGAACTTGCGTGCGCTGGGACCCCATTTATTTATATAAATATATATTTTACATATGTATAGCCGTCTAGTCGCCTTTTGTTCAGTTTATTTGTATAAATTGTCCCTTCTCTGTTTTTTTAATTAGTTTATAGCCAAAAATAGCTATTAATATTTACGCAATGCAGTTCGATACCCTATTATCATAAGATTACACGTAATCACCGCTAAATTGAATGTAAACCTGTTTAGGCTATTTCTAAAATTCACTCACGACTTGAACGTACGCAGCCTACATACCTAGAATACTAAATGCCTTGCCGTTTATATCTTACACACAAAATGTGTAAAAACATACGTAGACTATCAACACTTAAGTCCTTTTGTCATTAAGTTCGATAAATAGTATACTACTTTTGCTCGGAAATCATTTAAATCCGAAAAGACTTAAGTCGGTCACTGGCGATGAAATAACATGTTTACATTTTTAGCTATAAATTCGAAGTTACTGAGCCGATTTGAATTATTATTTCACTTATCAAAAGGTGATTAAATAAGGTTTAATTTTATATATAAATGTATGTATTTGACTCATGGGTTGCTTAAAATTCAAAGCGAATCTCAAAGAGTTGTAAAAGAATTTTAGATTTATAAAGAAGGATATGCCATTTCGTGGCGAAAAGGATGTCTTGATCTCGTTTAAAAATGGTATACCACTTTTCAAGTAATTTTAACGTAGTTATAAAAGGTGTTAAGTTATGGAAAAATGCTATTATTTTTGGACTTTCTCGTGCCAATGTTGAGTTTTCGAAAGCGGGATACGGGTTACGTTGCGAAAGTATGTATTTAATGTTTCTTGGTGAAATGCTCATTGCAATCACGGAGGTGTTTCGAAATTGAGAAAAAGTTAGGTTTGCTTAACAGTCTCCATACCGGGTTGCCTACATTTTCGAGTCATAGGATGCAATACTTACAACTTTGTTAATATGGTTGCTAGATGCTAGTCTTAATTTGTAATCTTTATTTTAGGTCGTTAGTTAACTTACACTTACTCTATATATTTCGAAAATAATAAATGTTTTCCCATCTTTATTCATATATTAAATTCGGGGTCGAAACTCTTGGTCCATGGGGTCCCAGCGCACGCAAGTTTTTCGTAGAAATCGCGAAACGTCTGGTTGATGTAACTGGTGACCGAAGAGCTGGTGGCTTCCTCGCACAACGTATCAGGATTGCTATACAACGAGGAAATTCCGCCAGCATCCTAGGTACAATGCCTCAAGGACCTATTTTAGATTTAAGGTAGTAAGAGGTAGGTAGTTAGGTAAGTTACACGTTTACTGTATATATTTCGAAACAATTAAAAAATTTACGAACGTATAAAAATATAGAGACCTTCGCTCGCACTTGTTCGAAAATATTAAACGGAATTGCTGAACTTGAAACCTAGCCTAAAGTACAAAGTTCAAAGCAGAGTACGTTCACCTAACAATTATACGTAGTGTAATCGTAATCTACATTTTCTATGCCAAATCCTGAAATTTAATAATATGTTGGGTATGATATAGTTAATCCTAGATTAGTATGTTGACAGCTATCCGATAACAAGGTACCGTTGAGTTAATTAACATATGTACCTGCACTTTTCACCCTTCTACAAGGGATTACATTAAGGTGGTGAAATGTACACACGCGTTCATAATTGCATGGGCAATTTATGAATGAATTTATTACACATTTTAAAAAAACTCGGCTGTACAGTCAACCAAGTTTATTGGAACTCTAGGCCACTGTAGGACTATGTCATAGTGACACTATAAATCAGATTGTAAGACATCCCTTACTGCTTGTCATTTTGACATGGATCTAGAGTAGCGTAAGTTCGGCCCCGGAATACACATCCTTGGCATTGATTGATGTAGGTACAGACTGAGAGCTCCACCGATGAACAGGTCCCAGACGCGAAGTCCTGGAGATAGTATGGGATAATTTTAATTAACTTCGTTTTATGAGCAACAATACCACAATGCTTAGAAATAAATACGGCTAGGTAAGTATCGGTAGCTCAGTGGGTAGAGCGATGGCCGTGTATTATAGAGTCGCGAGTTCGAGTCTCGTTCGAGGTTGCGAATAATCCCACTTTTACTTTATTTCTGAGAAGTAGTCACGTTGGCAGGCGCTTCTTAAAAACATATTTTATGAATATACATATGTTGTGCTTGTGAATGTATAGGTTGATACCAGTACATAGCAACGATATGTTATCTTTTGTATATATAGCTTAGGTATAGCTTATTATCTCTCTTGAAAGTTTTACGGCGATTACATCATAATCTATTCAGTGAATTGACCTAATAAAAGTATAATTAGAATAGATAGAGCCCGAAGTGATAAATTTGTCCTAAAAGGATGACACACACTAGGACGGGATGGGACGGCGCGGGATGGGACGATCTGTCAATTTCTATAGAAATAATCACGTGATAGCTCTCGGATGTCACGTGACGTTTTCTATTGAAACTGACAGATCGTCCCGTCCCGTTCTAGTGTGAGTCATCCCTAACCATCACCAGAAGGTTTAGTATGGTTGTCATATTTTCGGCTATCACGCTATGCGTCCCTTTCGCACTTATATACTTGTTGGAACGTGACAGCCTCGGTGATAGTCGGTAAAAATCCGACGATAATAGACTAGCAGGTGGTCAACCTATTCGCGAGTCCACAATAGCAAACGTTTCAGGGCAAAAACTTGCAGTATTAAGAAAAAACTCAGGAAAAGAAAAGAATTATTCTATTTTTTGTACTCGACCCCTGTTTGATTTAAAGTATTGTATTGTTTATGTACTTTTTGAATACGTAGCTCACTCGATAAATTTTGAGATGCTCGAAATTTGAAAATGGAACGCACCCATGTTATATGTTTTTAAAAAGCAAATTTATTTAAAAATAGAACACTAGTATCCAGTACACTCTAATTTCAAAAATAGATTAGTTCCAGTTGTTTTGCTACAACGTTTTCCGTGGGTTTTCTTTGAAACGATGGAGCTGAACCGCGAACATTTTCGTGCTATGATATATTACGATTTTAAATTTGGTTTAACCGAACAACTGACTTTGCAGCGATTACAATCGGCATTAGGAGACTCTGCTCCATCCCGGGCAACTGTTTTTAGATGGTTTAGTGAATTTAAAAGGGGCAAAACCAACCTCGAAGATGAACACAGAAGTGGTCGCCCTCAAACAGCAGTAACTGCAGAAAACGTATGGACTACTGAAATGTTAGTGCGAGAAGACCCACGAATTACATACACGGACATCGAGAAGATCCTAGGCATTAGTTCGGGGAGTGTTAATATCATCCTACATCAACATCTTGGAGTAAGGAAGCTTTGTTGCCGTTGGATCCGGCGTTTGCTCTCCGGAACTGAGAAACAGGCTCGTGTGGATTGGTGTCATGAAATGCGTTTAAAATTCGAAAACGGAACATCAAGACGTGTTTCTGAAATCATTACTGGTGACGAAACATGGATTTATCAATATGATCCGGAAAGTAAGCGGCAGCCGTCAGTATGGGTGTTCTCAGAGGGCAAGTTACCAACAAAATTACAAAGACCTCGAAACGTAGGCAAAAAAATGGTGGCTAGTTTTTTTTCTCGGGGGGGACATCTGTCGACTTCAGTGCTGGAAAATCATAGGTCTGTTAACTCGGAATGGTACACTACAGTAGCATTGCCGCAAGTTTTCCAAGCAGTGCGGGAGAGGAGACCAAAGGCTGGACTTCGGGGAATCATGCTGCATCACGACAACGCCTCTTCACATACGTCCCTCAGAACAAAGGCGTTTATTGCAGAAACTGGGGTTGAAACCTTGCCTCATCCACCCTACAGCCCTGACTTGGCTCCCTGCGATTTCTTTTTGTTCCCAACAGTGAAGGAAAAAATAAAAGGCAAGTTTTTTTCGAGTGCCGAAGAAGCCGTGGCTGCATATGAAGGAGCGATTTCTGACCTATCCGATCAAGACTGGCAAAAGTGTTTCCAAAGTTGGTTTAGACGAATGGAACTTTGTATAAAGAACGATGGAGAGTATTTTGAGAAAATGTAAAATAAATAGTGTTTATATCTTCAATAGTTTTTTTGTATCTCAAAACTTTTCCGTAGGACAAAAGTTGACAAAACGTAGGCTATCCTACGCGAAAAGTTCATAAACACCAACACGCGTGAGTGTAGGCGCGCCCTAAAGGTTTACACAACGCCATCTATACACATCACGATGAACTACAAAGCTAATGGCAGTTGCAAACACGGAAGCCGAAGTCAGCTCAGTAAGACTTCGCACAGAAGTCTAAACGCACCCCGCAATAGGTGGCAGCACTAGTAACAAAAATTGTGATAATAAATAGTCTAAGCCGTTATTGATTGAAATATTCACTCAGCGAAATCTCTGTGTAAATAATTAAAACCCTGAATCTTATAATCTGAATATAATACTTGTCAATTTTGGGTTTTATTCGAAATATTTCAGGTTAACTACCTGATTTTTTTATCGCTACTCAACGGTAGATGTCACTAGTGGTATATTTTTACTTGTTATTTATTTCTTATGCAAACTATCATAAACAATGCAGTTGATGATATTTATTAATAATATATGTTTAATTAGATTGTTAAATCAACGCATTGTTAAATAGGCTTTGTACTGAAGCTTATTTATAATTATTTCATTGAATTTCAAGAGTGGCCCAAGTTTTAATCTAAACAAAAGGAAATGTCAAAGCAAAAGTGACCATGGTCTGTAGTAGCTTCTAGGTTGACTTATACTTAGTAATGCTGAAAATTCCTAGTTTGTTTAACTAAAACATTACAACATTTTTTTTTATCTTTAATTTAAAGGAGCTTTTGTCAAAGTGACCAAGTCGGCTCCGTTTGGCCTCTGCAATTCATACATAAACGAACTTAAAAGAAAAACGATTAACTATACAACAACCCATACATTATAAGAGTAGAAAAAAAAACTGCTAAATTTGTGTACTTATTTATTAAAAAATCGGTATACAAATTTTGCGTATATAGGAATTATAGGATAGTAGGATATATAAAATATATAATATATACAACAATACTTAAATACTTTTGTTTCCTGAAATACTGCACAGGGGTGCGATTTTTGAATCTCACTCGTGAGTTGAGCTCGCCTGGTGACTAAAATTCTCACCGGTGACTTTGATATCACCGATTTCCAAATGTCGTATTTTTGAAACTCACACGCAGGTTACCAACATGCAGACATTTTACAAATGCAGTCATAGACAATCGTCCCATGACGTTCCTTTTTAAGCAGATACCGGTTTTTATTTCTCATACTATAACTTAAAATAGGTTCAATGAAATCGGTCAAACGTAAAACGTGGTGTACCTACCTGTCAGTCAGTCAGTGTAATTTAAAAGAAAACTTAGTTTTGGAAACATTTTATTATCAGAACTACAAGGATTGCTTGAAATTTACTCGAAGAAAGCGACAGTTGTATTAAAAAAAGGTATGTACATTTGTTAGTGGCATATGTTCTATTATCGTAATATATAGTGTTGTTTAACCTGATAATTGTTTATTGTCCCTTTTATAGATGCTCGTCGTCGGTCCCAGTCCCACAAAAGAGGAAAGTTGGAATATAACAGAAATTTCGACTGCAAGCACTTGTGCGGGAGAATGAGCTTCTTCTTCTTTTGACTTCGAAAGTTTGGCAGGATATAGCGGCCGAATTAAATGCTATTCCAGGACTAGATGGCGTGGAGAAAGGTAGGATCTTTTCATTGTTATTCTTTCATTCAGGTTAAATTTATAACTAAAATCATATCAGAGAAATTTCCCAATGGTATAACAGCGTGCAAGGTGTTCACAATGATCCTAATACACTTTTATTGTCTTAATAATTAGGCAGTGCCAAAATCATTTTGGTCACCTTACCAACTTAGCAATTTCTGCTGCTGAGTGCACAATGTTTGTCAACTTGCAGAAAATGCCAAGACCAACTAACTAACTTACACACCAATTCCCAGCATATAAAAATTAGTGCCTAAATTGAAAAATAAAGATATTTATCATTTATCATTTTTATCATTTAGTAATTTATACAAACCAAAGGCAAAAATGAACTATTATATTGGTCTGACTGTTTACCTTTTTAATATCTTGTAGGAAGGCTTTGATGCATTTTGCCAGGTTGATTATTAGCTGTGACCAGGATATAAATATATTACACAACAGGGCTACTGATCAAATTACAATCAGTTACATTACTTGTTGTGCACCTCTTGTGTTACAGTTGACTGCAACATATTCAAATTAAATTTCACCATCTGTTCACACATACATCTGTAACTCCAGATGTTTTCTCAAACTGTTACATAATTATTAAAGGATCAGGATACATTGAAAATCTAATTTATAGCTGATAATAGAACTCTATTATAATTTAATATTTTTTTTTTTGTACTTTTAGGTAAGCGGCAAGCAGACAATGCAACTTCTCTACTTTTTTGGAGTTTCCTACAAACATTGGATAACAGCATTCTCCATGGCTTGTCTAAGTATCTAGACAATAAAATGTATGCATATTGGTTTTCTGTACACCATGAGTGGAACAAAATATAAGTTTTTGTAGACCAACAGATAATAGCCTAATTACCTAAACCCGGAGGTATATACCAAATTAAAATTAAGTTATTAATTTTAACTTATTTATTTATGTTCCTTTTATTTTTTGTATTTATACTTTAACTACCATTTGCAATCTGATGTGGATTATACCTGTCAATAAAGAAATTTATTAATGATGAAAAAGTAGAATGGCTGAATTGACTGGATTGTGTACCTCTCTCATTTAAAGTGATAACTCATACAGTATATCTCTCAATCTTTCTAAATGAAAGTGGCAAGTTGTGAAACCTGCCAATTTGTGCTACCTACTTGTGCTGTGATTTGATACAAAAATTCTATGTATGATGTTAGATTATAAGACAATTATTATTTAGTTCAGATATTTAGGCTGATGTTTTTAATATACTTATAATGCACTTCTTGATAATAAAGTAGTAATGTAAAATTCGAAGCTTTAGACGGATGTTTTATTAATAGGTATCTTATAAATTTACTAAAACGGGGCTTAATCGTGTATAAACTTTGAAAACAAACCTCCGACGTTTCAAGGGCGACATTGCCCCCGTGGTCCCGGAGAAAGACTGCAGTCTTTCTCCGGGACCACGGGGGCAATGTCGCCCTTGAAACGTCGGAGGTTTGTTTTCAAAGTTTATACACGATTAAGCCCCGTTTTAGTAAATTTATAATGTGTGAAAATCGTGAAAGTTTAAATAGGTATCTTGTAAGGCTTTATTTAATTTGCCTATTATTTAGTTGAGAAATTCAAACTGATTGATTTTGTCAATGTATAAGTAATCATATGGCTAGCAGCAGAAGTAGTAGAGCAGGCAAGGTGTTCAAAATGGTCTGTAGCACAATCTTATTGTTTTCAAAAGAAGGGTGCATCAAGATCATATTGGACACCCCGCATGCTTAACTACATCTGCTGCAGACTGTACGGTCAGTGTCAACAATACCTACACAACTCTCGCTTTATTTCTTTTGTAATAAGAGGAGAGTTGTATAGATATTTTTGATGCTTAATGTACATTCACTAACATTAAGGCTATTGGCGGTCTTATTAAAATGTTAATTATGTTAGGAGCAAAGGACTAGTGTTCTCCATAACTGTAACTTTTAACACTTTGACTTTCTATAAAATAGAAGTCAAAAAGTTGCTTAAGCACATTGCAACTATTGACCTAATCTACAACCTAATCTAATTAAGTTGCTTACACTAAACTAAACAGACTTGAGGCATTGAATTCTTTAAAATGAGCCTATGTAGGTAGACTATACCTAAATTACAAGAAATAATATATAAAGCCTACACAAACTCCCCTTGTTTCATTCAGTTTCTACAGCTACCTAATGCCTGCCTCCTGCCTGTTCCATATTGCCCTATCATTGTAAGTGTACCTTACTGATACATTTGAGAACTAATTTACATCCTCTTTTTAATTGAAGAGCAACATGTACCTATGCTATACATACAAAAATTCTCAGCCCGCATACCTTACAACTGCACAGGCGCAGTGTCTGTGCAAAACCTGTCCATGTTATACTTATAAGGTTAATGTGGCTAATTCTGTCATTTTGACTATTCAATCTAATGCTCGCCTCCATTGAGTATAAGCACAGTATGCAGCTCTCGACTCAGTTGATGAACTACGGATAGCCTGCTGCTTATTGACTCGTGTTTATTCATATTCAATGCCTGCGAGCATTAGATAGAATAGGCCCTATGATGGAATTAGCTACATTAACCTTACCCTACTCATGTAGACAAAAACTGAACTATGATTAACTGGAGTAGGTATGGAAGTTTGGTTGATGTAAGTAATTTGCTTGGGCGTACAAGGAATTTAAAACAATGTAAGTAGAAGAGATATTCATAACATGCTTTATTGTGCACTATAATAACAAAACATGAACAAAAACTTCAGCAAGTGACAAAATAGGCCGACTACCTACTCGCTAGGTGGCTTAATCTTCCAAATAATAATATCGCACTATAGATGCCCGTAGAGCTTCTCTTGCCCACAAATCAGGTAAGTACAGGCCAAAATCCAAAACATCATCTTCATTGTCATGACGCAGCTGTTTATTATTTTCGACGCCTTCTTCGGTGCATAGTGCAGTACTATATGCTTTAATAAACAGCGGAATCGGCCTTTTAATATGCCATTACACGTTTCTATCGCAGCATGCGCTTTTTCAAAGGCCTCGTTCTATTCTATTGCTGCTATGCCATATTCGCTATCCGTTATCGTCATCTTAATGTAATCTTCCAGGCTTGCCATTTCTTATTCTTTTCACAAATATGCGAAATTCACGAAATTACAGTGAGCCCCGCTGCTAATTCAGTTAAATCTCCAACATTACTGTTTTCCAATTCCAACAAACTTTGGCAGATTTCACAATTCACATAAGTCAACTGTCAAAATACTCACCGATGATTTCAAATACGAATGGGTAGGGGCGTTCGAATTGAACTCACATGCGTGAGAATCAGAAGTCACCGATGAGTTTCAAAAATACGAATTTTCGGAAATCACTCATTTTTGTGAGAATTAGTCACTCGGTGAGATTCAAAAATCGCACCCCAGGCTATATAAATGTTTATTATCTAATTCTGATTTTAATATTTTCTATAACCTGCACCTAGCAAACCTCTCTTTTTGACCCAGTGGTTGACTGGTAGAGACTGAGGCATTAAGTCCGCCATTTGCAATAAAACTTTAAATAAATACATAATTTATTAAGTTGTAATTTTTAAATATTTTAGGGTTGCTGGTAATTTGAAACAAAACGGTTTAATATCCAATTAAGTCAAACACGGCAATATCGGCAACGAGATTTAGAAGAAAGCTTCAAACCAATGTAATTCCCCACAAAAAGTACCTACTTGAAAGAAAATTGGCAGTGTGCTTTTCAGGTTAGTATCACTGTAGGCTGCTACTGTGGCTGCTGCTGCTGAAAATGGTGCTGATGATGATGATGATGCTTTTAGTGAATGGTCATTGAAGTCATTGAAATCATTGAAATCATTTATTTAGTATGTGGGAGTCAGGTTACAATTTGCAGTTACAATTGCCAAACATTAAATATCCGTATCACTGAACCCTACCTATTCAGGTATACATACAATCTCCTTACAACTAAATAACACTATAGATATAATTTATTGTAATAAACATGCACTAAATTGCCCTTTTAAATAAATTAATTAAAGAATCAATACACCATTTCATTCTATTTTTGTCATTAAATTAATTACATTTCATTTAATTAATTAATCAATAATCAAATAATAATCTACTCCATTTATCAATCCTAATAATCGTTTAAAGTTAAATGGTCGAAGTGTTAGTGGCTTAGCGGAAAGACGAGCGACTTTCAATCCTAAGGCCGCGGTTTCAAATCCTGCCGGCTCATACCAATGAGTTTTTTGGAATTTATGTGCGAAAAATATCAATATACCTTATCGGTGAAGGAAAACATCGCGAGGAAACCGGATTCATTCCAATATGGCCTAATACCCTTTGGGTTGGAAGGTCAGATGGCAGTCGCTTTTTTAAAACTATTAGTTTAGCAACTCACAAGAATTGGCGTAGGAACTAGTTTTATGGAAGCAGCTGTCATCGGACCTTCCAACCCAGAGGGTAAACTTGACCTAAGGATTAGTACGGTTTCTTCACGATGATTTCCTTCGCTGAAAAGCGATTGGAAAATATTAAATGATATTTCGTAGGTACTTAACTTCTGAAAGTCTCATTGGCATTCTCATATAACTAAAGTATTCAGGTGAAATCTTTTACTTGATACAAAATCATATATACTAAATCTACTAATGATTGCTAACAACATTTTCTATACAACACTTTACTTTGCGGAATTCCACATTAACAACGAAAATAATGTTACTTTGCTATTCCGCCAAACGTGCAAGTCAATTAGTGCCATCCCGTTATACCTACTTGCGTATTTTTTGCATGCATTTAATGTTCCCACCCTCCACACTAGCACGTTTAGCGGAATAGCAAAGTAACACATAACAGTTGTTTATCGAACAATTTGTATGGAGGTGTCGATTTTGTGTTATCGTTTTCGAAGTTTGTTCCATAGAAAAAAATATTAGCAATCATGAGTAAATTCAGAATATATAGGTAATTTTGTATCGCGTAAAATATTTAACTCAGTAGAAATTATTCTATGTGTGACCGTGGCGCCACCTTGGTGGGTAAGGGATACATTATATATTGACAGTTGAGGATTGTAAACAGCGTGAAAATGTCGACTCCGCCGTATCGCTCGCCCTACCTCCACCTCGTACTTTGAACAGCCAATATTTTACTAAGTTTGTACCTGAAATACATACTAAATATTTTAAGTTAGAAACAACTAAATATTAAATATTTAGGGTATATTATAAGGATTTTCACGTTTTATTATTGAGATTTTCCGTACAAAAGACATCAACGACATAAAGTGTATTATATTGTGACAGTATTACTTAACTTTAATACCTACTAATAAGTTCTCATCTACATCATTTTATTAAGTAATTATATAAAATTGTCTTAGAAGAATACGAAAGTATATTTCACCATTTAAAAGCTGTATCAATCCGATCCGATCCGGAACGATGTGTCAATTTCTATAGAAAGAATCACGTAATAGCTCGGAGCCCTCGGACGTCACGTGATGTATCACTAATACCAATAAATTCATAAGATAAGAAATAAAGCCTAGTTTAGGCTTTCGGTTGGAAGGTCAGATTGGCAGTCGCTTTCGTAAAACTAGCGTTCGCCAAATCTTGGGTATAGTAGCCAAAAGCGGACCCCAGGCTCCCTGAGCCGGGAAGACGCTAGAAAAAAAGGGGAGATCGGTGTTGTGTAAACAAAAAAACAATCGGATATTATAATAAGCGACATCTGTCCCGGTCGCGGTTTACGTTCCGCGAATTACATTATCTCTGCTACTGGATTTATTCTCTTAGTCTGATTTCGATATTTTTATGTAATATTTGCTTACAGAAATATTATGCTTCGAGTAACACTAAGGGAATCAGAATACATACAGTTTCCCCTCAAAGTACAAGCCCTAATAGGCATACACGGGTCTGTGTGGTGACTAGTCCGAAGTATGCAAGATTTAGAAAGAAAGAAAGAAAGAAATTATTTATTTGGTTTAAAAACATTACAAGATTAAGGATAAACAAGTTACAGCTAAATATACCAAAAGGGATGCCACTTAGCATGAGCCGTGACACACCTAAGTAAGTAAACTTAAGTTAAACCAAAAACAAAACGTAAAAGAAGGTGGTTGGTTTCAAAAATCAGTCTAGGCTATAAATGAGTAGGTTTCATTAACAATATAAAACAAGGACCTATTTCAGATTTAAGGTAGGTAGAGGTAGGTAGCTAGGTAAGTAGTATACACTGACTGTATATATTCTAAATAAATCGAATTACTCAAAATTTATTACGCACTGAGAGTTCCGTGCCACCAGTATTTTTAAGTACTTATATTATACTGCGTTGTATGGGTGTCGGGGAGCACTTGTGTGTGGAACCCTCGGTGGGCGAGGCTGACTCGCAGCTGGCCGGTTTTTTTTCACGATGGCGGAAGGAAGCCGCTGCGTTTTAAAATTAGCTTAGAGACGGATTATTGCATTCTTCGTTGGGTAAGTTAATGGTGTACCTATCTGAAGAGTCGGATACATCTTATTGTACTCGTAAGAAGCGGATAATCTGCGAACAGGATTACAAGAACAATGCTTAAGCCGGAGCGCACTGGGGCGTTTTGTATTCAGAGCATTCTCCGCTGCAGCTGACTGCCTGGCCGTGGTGTGATTCCGGGGATCAACTAAATATTGTATCTGTAAAAAAACATAAATACACATTTTTTAACAGACACATACCATATACGTTCGGTCAATCCATTAGATCTTCATAGTGAGTATGTCCGCCGGGCATCGGCCAGACAAATTTCCCATACATTATTTATTGTACGTTAATCGTATTCGAATGCCTTAGTCGCTATCGAATACGAACAACTCATAGTAAGCTCACAGGATTAAAAAGACTACGACTTTAAGCTAAAGCTGACAAAAAATGAACATGAAATGAACATGAAATGAACACTATATAATTTTGATTTACTTAATTTGTTAACTTAAATTTCATTTATTGTGTTAAAAAAATGTAATTTGTAATTTTAGGATAGGTTTTTACTCATTGTTATTTTTTTTTTCTTGCTGTGCATGCATGTTTTGGACGGCATTTTTATTTTATACCTACCACATATAGCTGCTGTAATAATGTAATGAATGTTGTCTGTTTTGTGTGCCTTATGAATAAAAATAAAATAAATAAATAAATAAAAATAATAATAATAAATATTGTGGCTCAAGATTTGATATACCTATAAGTTTTGGTTTCTTTTGTGTTTTTATGCCATGAAGGAATGTATTTTTTTTCTTTCTATATATTAACTACCTACATCCAAACGTCATTATAAAAAATTCACAAAAACAAAAAATAAACAAAGCAACACAAAAGGGGAGACATATATGGTTGCCCTATCTGTCTCTCCCAATGGCTACATCGACCCAGTATTTTGTGAGCAACAATGCCAACATCCGTAGCATGCTGTTGTTGCTACAGCATGCTACGAATCTAATATGAGTCAAATTATAATTAGTATAATACTATGAATCTAATGTTTTAATATATTATTTATGACTTCAATTTAAAATGTTATGTATTTCCATGTCATGTTTGGTGTGTCATAGCTATAAGTGAATTTGTGATGAATAAATAAAATAAATTAAAACAAAATTTCTGGAAATGCTTTTTATTGATCAAATTTTCTTGACCTTAACAATAATTTGATTTTTCCGCGCCGCTGCACCGCATCGCAATCGCGTCTATTCGCCGACGTAGTGCAGTCGCCGTCAAATATACCGAAACAGTCAATATGCCCGAAAATATATGAGCACGACTCTATTGTCAAGGTGTTAAGAGGCCGGTATACAGACTCGCGCGGTAGATCTCCAATGAGGTGGACTGACCAAATCAAATCGGCCACAAAGTGCCCTCTGAACGAGAACACCAGGCGCGCGGCAGTGAGAGAGGAATGGCGCCGAGTGGTTAAACTTGCCACAGAAGACATGACAGCCACGACCAGAGTGGTCAAGAGTGTAACGACGAAGAAGAGATACAGACTGATTAATGAGTCATGACCAGGATTAACCTTACGGTTTCAGTGAATTTCATACTAGACTTAACGAAACTAACGTTAAATTAAATTAATTAAAATCTCGTAATTATGAGGTAATTGATACTTAATGCATAGTTAAGTATGAATTAACTCATAGTTAGGAGATTTAATTAAATTAAATTTAACATTAATTTCGTTAAGTCTAGTATGAAATACTAGCTTATTATTCACTGAAACCGTAACGTTAATCCTGCTCACGACTCATGAATCACCCTGTATAAATTTGGCCGATTTAGCGCTTTGCCATGACTTTTCATACTCGCAAAAACATTTTTACATGTTTTAATACAAAAATTGAAAGGTAATTTTAATTTAAATGGAATGAATGCAAAACTTTTTCAAAATTTTTGTAAATTTTTGAAAAATCTACCATTTTCTAACAGCTGTTTTACCATTTTTTGATGGGCGAGCTTCAAACATCAATCTGGTTTTCGACCATATTGCTATTGAATTTTAATAAAACATTTTTTTTCTTGTTCAATACATAGTTTTCTCCGGCATAAATGGAACATTATCACATAAAATTTTGAGTATATAAAAGTTAAATTTGGTAATTGGTTGTTTAGATACAATTGTAAAGCACGAATCAAATCATTTATTAAATGTCATGTTTTGATTCATGTTTTTTTTTTCCAGTGATCGGGTAGCCCGGTTAAGGCGTCTGCCGCGAAAGCAGGAGGTCGCTGGTTCGATCCCAGCCCTGCTCACCGGGAACCTTGGTCACTTTTTCTGTTTTATGACATCTCTTTCAATTTATGGTTGTTTAGATATTTTTGAACATTCTGAGCGGTCCGATATTACTGATGGCGACTGAAACTACGTCAAAAAGGGGTTACGCCGCACTAAAAGATTTTTACCCTTAATAACTGTAATACTTGTAGTGAACAAACAACAAAGCCAGGTTATTTGACAGCAGAGTCGTCAACAGGCTTGATCGGGATCAGCCTGGGCTCAGGAGAGATTTGAGAAGGGTGTAGTTCGGTCGTGCTGAATTGGCTTGTGTAATATTACATAATAGGTACATCCAATAAGCTAATCTTTTATTTCTCGTTTTGTCTTGTTTTTGTCGTAGATATCTTGGAAAATTGGCCCCAAAAATTTTGATGAAAATAGATATATGGGGTACAAAATCGAGCTGACTTTGTTGCATCTCTGAGAAAACACGCGTATTTGAGTTTTCATGTATTTTACGTCGCTCAGGTACAAATATTATTATTATCATTGAATAGTTGATACCATTGACTAGGTCAATAATGGAATTGCATTGAATTTAAAATTGAACTGAACTGTATTTTTTCAAATTAATGCATGTTAGAGCCGGTGTAGCTTTATTTATTTTTAATTCGACGTTCAAAAGTGCACTGTAACATGCCTACTTGAAAAATAAATATTTTGATTTTGATTTGATTTGATTTGAATTAGTAATAGGTAATAGATATGCTTTTTGCATTTTATTTTTAAAGCAATCTATAAAAATATGATGGTAATTGAAGTTTTTATGGACTCACACTAGATAGGGACGGGACGGGACGGAATGATCTGTCAGTTTCTATAGAAAACGTCACGTGCCATCCGAGGGCTCCGAGCTATCAAGTGATTCTTTCTAATTTGACAGAACATCCCGACCCGCCCGCCCGCCCCGTCCCGTCCCGTCCCGTACCGTCTCGTCCCGTCCCGTCCCATCCCGTCTCGTCCCGTCCCGTCCCATCCCGTCCTAATATGCCATCCTCATGATGTGTGATATTGACACATCACATAGGATTGCTTCGATGATGGCATTCAATGGCTTTTTTTGGTTAAAACATTTTATTTAAATAACTATTTGACTATTAATGACTTGGACGCATTTCTAAATAACTGGCCAGAAATTGCCTTGAACCGAGCAGTTTGGAGCTCTAGGGGGGAGGCCTTTGCCCAGCAGTGGGACACATTACAGGCTACATAAAAAAAAACTATTTCAGGTATAACATATGTAGTCTGTGAAATAACTAAATATAAATATATAAGTACACAGTCCATTACAAGCTACTACTACACTATTGGCGTTGTACCTTGGATGCTGGCGGCATTTCCTCGTATCGCAATACTGATACGTTGTGCGGGGAAGCCGCCAGCTCTTCGGTCACCAGTTACTTCAACCAGACGTTTAACGATTTCTTCAAAAAGCTTGCGTCCGCTGGGACACCATGGACGCAGAGTTTCGACCCCAAATGGTACAAAAAGGTAGACTGTGCCCAGGCTCCTATATTTAGGTATTACGTTTTAACATTTTGGTGCTTTCTTGAAATAGGAGTTACAAAAGGTCTGTTAACAGTTTAGGGAATGTTACATATTTAATTAATGTATTGATTTCTATATATTTGACTGTGTAGTGCTCATAAACTAATACTAATCTCATAAGGCATACCATATTTTATACAAAAAAAGCCAATTCACGAAACCCCGACTATAGCGCCCGTAAAAAAAAATTACAATCGTAAAAATTTCTTGTCTCACTCCGTCGCATTACACATCGATACCTCGATACATGAGCTGACACAAGGCATAAGAGTTAGCGGGAACTTTGTGTCTCCTGCAAAATACTGTATCTAAATACATTACCTTAAACTGTATTACTTTGTTAAATTTTCAGCTAGGTAGGAATATATAATATACAAACCAAAGTTTTTGAACACGAGTAAAAGTATTGTGTGGCAAATTTAGCAGAACGCGTTCAAAAATAAATAGCTCAAATAAAAATTTATGAAAAATCTTACCCCATAATTCAAAACAATCCCAGTTTAAGGATGACTCACACTAGAACGGGCCGGGGCGTGGCCGGGCCGGGCCGATCTGTCAGTTTCTATAGAAAACGTCAAGCTATCATGTGATTCTCTCTATACAAATTGACATAATATATCGCCCCAACGCGCCCACCCCGCCCATTATAGTAGAAGTCATTCTTTACTCGTTGTAATTTGATTGGTTTCATCACTCCACAAGTAACTACTTTTTAGTTTGTTTAAGTCTTTAAATTTGCCTTTTAAGTACCGAATAAATGTTAAATTACAGTGCAATAATATCTTGATCTTAAATGAAATGAAATGAAAATGAAATAATGAAACGAAATACATTTATTTGCATGAATGCAGGTTATAAACAGTTACAGGTAGATAGAAAAAGGTGTTCCATGTACATTCCGCCATATCGTGGCATGCAAATTTAGAAATGTGAAGGTGCGAAGTAGGTATATGTTATAAGAAAATATTAAATTAAACAATGATTATCGCAAAAATATGGCATGTTTTTATGGCTCTAAATAAAATGTGTCTTTTTTGCGTACTAAATTGCTTAACTTGCAGTAGCTGTGGGATAGGAGAGATGACATACTACCAATTCAATAAATAGAAGATCGCCTTTGAATTTACTGCTTCTGTCGTGATCTCTATTTAGGTATTATTCTTCTTACATAAAAATACTCTCATTTTAACGCTTTTCAGTTGCTTAAAGTCACCCCAGAATTCCAAAACAGTCACATTGCTAGATAGCCAGCGAATGAACGCGGTGGGTGGCGAATGGCGCGGGACGTTGTCATTTCAATGCGACGCCGCGCAGCTCACTGTTTCGCGTTGAAAATGTCATAAATATTAAGGACCAAACCGTTAATACCTATGCAAGAGTTCTAAATGAGCGGCCGCTTTGCTTACGCATGACGATTGCCCAGATAGCACATCAAAGATTTGTCTTTTTCGTGCCGAACCGCACCAGCGTTCTCGGGTGAACGAGAACGCGAGCGTAGTACGTAGCGTAAAAAACTACTAAAAGACGCATATTTATCACCTGTAACAAAAGACATCAACTTTTTACTGTTTTAATAAATCGCTACCTCTTCCCCCTTAATCCCCTAATTTGTAGGGTAACACGCCCTCGACCTATGGGGGTAAACCAACCATTTTACGATCCGTTACGGACCACGCGATCCCACTGGCCCCACATTCCCACACCTCACGCCAATAACATCTAAACAATACTACACCTAACTGCATTAAGAATAAGGTCGAAACTAGAGTTTAGAAATATTCTCACCTTACATTGCAATAAGAACTGAGCGATTGTCTACCTAATGGTATTGGTAATAAGGTTCAAAGGTTATCTGCGCTTTTTTCGATTAAGTTTGTGTAGGTAATTGAATCCATGTTATCGATTTCATTGGGGTTCTGTGGGCCTAGGGTTTATTGGGGTTAATGGAAGAGTATCACCTTGTTTCGCTGTTGGTAAAGGGATAGACAAGTCTATTATTTGGGGAATTACAAGCTGCAAGTCTGTAGATACAGTTTTGTTTAGTTAAACAATCATTTATTATTTAATCATTTTTCGTAGAAATCGCGGAACGTCTGGTTGATGTTACTGGTGACCGAAGAGCTGGTGGCTTCCTCGCACAGCGTAGGTATCAGCATTGCGATACAACGAGGAAATGCCGCCAGCATCCTACGTACAATGCCTCAAGGACCTACTTTAGATTTAAGGTAGGTAGTTAGGTAAGTTACACTTACTGTAGGTATATATTTCGAAGATAAATGTTTCTATATATTGTTATAAAACAAATAAAGTTGAGATTTTTGGTATTGAAATGATTTTATCTTGACGGGTACGAGTATTAACCAAAGCTGAATAAGCTAGCTATATAATACATATGTCGCCGTATGCTTGTTTGTCACCGTCGTAGTAAAAAAAAAAACATAAAAAACCGGTCAAGTGCGAGTTGGACTTGCCAACCGAGGGTTCCGCACAAAGGATGATTCCCTCTCTCCGTTATTTTTTGGAGTTTTTTTTTAGTCAAGGAATTTAATTTGCGAGCCATTTCGCAAACTTTTTCTTTAACAAATTAGGTTCCTTGACTGTATAGGCATAGTAAAATTTGAAAATCTGAAAACCGTATAATTGCCGCACACTGAGAGTTCTGTTCCGTGCCACCAGTATTTTCAAGTATAAACGGTTAGAGGGATCATCTTTTGTATGGAACCCTCGGTTGGCGAGTCCGGCTCGCACTTGGCCGGTTTTTTATGTACAATATAGCTAGCTTATTCAGTTTTTAGCACAATTTTAAACATCTTGAACTTAGTTAAAACAGAAAAATAAAACAATAATAACTGAACTTAAGCAGTACCCCAGACTAGAATGCCCCAAGTCTGGGGGATGAACATAATAAACTAAGCCGTGGCCGTAAACCAGGAATCGAACCCGGGACCGGAGCGGCGCGTGTTGTTTATGTGCGGCTGTCACTCACATATTAGTTCACAGGGTTGCCGACTACGAGTTTTTTTTGTAAAAAAAAAACAAATTAAAATTTATTTATTTTTAGTTAGGCAATTTCATAATTTTAATGATAGAAAACAAATATTAGTGTACGTTATTAAGAAAAACTAAAAATTTTCACTTTTAATGTTGGTAAAATAAGGTAAAAAAGATTAGTATTTCTTTGATAGTATTTATAATATTGTTCCTAATCATAGTTTTTAAGGTACATTGTAAAGTTACTAACACTCTATATTGAGATTAAGGCATTACGAATATTATTATAAAGCTATTTCTTTAAGGATGACTCACACTAGAACGGTACGGGAGGATTTGTCAATTTATATATATAACACTTATTTAATCTTAATACATTAGAAATTGACTAAAACGGAACTTAACTGTGGAGCCACATCCTTAGTGCGCAAAATGTTCAAGTTGATAATCAAGACAACGTGCGGGTAGTTCGTAAAACCCGCGAAGCTAGATGTTGATGTCAACCTCAGCCAGTCTTTCTCCGGGACCACGGGGACAATGTCGCCCTTGAAACGTCGGACTTTTTTCAAAGTTTCTACACGATTAAGCCCCGTTTTAGTAAATTCTCACCATAACATCGATATACGTGCTCATCAGAGGAAAATCGGATCGCCGTCTTCGTATTTTTCAGGTTTGTGCCAACCCTGGCGACCCTAAGATGATATCCGTCGTCGCTGGGTGTAGCCTCCTTCTTTATTCACCCGTTCCAGGTTCGAGTCCCGTTTATGGCTACATACCTTGTTTTTTTACCTTAATTAAATATTTACAAATTCGAGTAGCCCTTTCTTATCCGACTTCAGATGGGGGTGATGTTTTTAGTGTGTAGGTGTATTTTCGTTAAGAAGAAAGAAACGGAATATGTTGAGGTGGGTGCTTTTTTTTAAATAGATACCTTCGAGCTTCCTATAAAATATTTTCACCATACAGCTAAACAGTTTGTTAGCGTGACAAATGTAGCAAGTAAATTCAGAATATTGCCACCAAAAGTCATCCTTCAATAAAGTTGAACAAAATTGATTTAGTAAAATACCCATCTTTGGGCAGTCAAGCCGAAAAGTAATAATCTATAATAAATAATACATTTACATTTGTATTAAGGGCGGTATACAAGAAATTACGAGTCTGAATCGAAGACGAGGCCTTAATGAACACGAGATCGTAATTCTTGTACCGCCCCTGATACTCGTACATACAGTGATTTACATCCCATTTGTGAGGAAATAAATAAACAATAAGAAGACCGGTAGTGTAGGCTACTACATGAACTAGTGCTAACTAGTAGCACAGTTCACAGTACTCCACGTTGAGCGGCGGCTACAAGCGGTCCTTCGGGATCTCCGGGTGGGCGGTAAAATGTATGAAAGTCCATTACGGCTATAGGCGTAATACGGCTCATTAAATCTAAGAATGCTTAAATACAGTATTATTATTTACGAGCAAGTGTGATAAAAAAATAAAAAAAGTGAAAATTTAAAAAATGGCGATCTTGCAGTACAGGGGTAGATTCGTCAAAAAGTTGAAAGCATAAAGCGAAGCAATGCATGATGTAGGTATCTATTACGTTCCCCGATTGTGGGCCCACCTGGTTGGACGGGGTTATGCCAAAACTCACCGTCATAATAATTTAAGTATTTACGCATCATCTTATCAGCCAAAACACGTACAACGCCACATCGATCGGCCGTGCGCTGCCCACATCCAATGAATTCCTGCGACCTCTGCCAGGTCATCAGTCTATCTTGTGGGGGGCCTCTCCACTCTGCGTGGACCGGTGCGTGGTCGCCACTATCGAATTTAAAGTATCTTTAGGAAGTTTAAATTTGTGTTATGTTTTAGTTTAGTTTATTACAATAATATTTTTCCTTCACTAGCTCGGAAAACACTGTTTTATCCTTTAAAACTAGTGGAAAAATGCATTTAATACACTTGTGGGGAAAGCAATTTATCCAGTCCAGTATAATTTTAGTGAGTCCCATATCAATCGGATGTCACACCTTAAATTGGTCCATTCTTATCCCGCGCTTGGTAAGTTGTTGGCAATATCTAAGTACCAGGAGCGTACTCTATGACAAATTTTGAAATTTAATATTGAATGATTTCTCCAAGATAACTTACATGTGGATTTTAAGATTTGTAATTGTAAAGGGAAAATGTTGTATTACACCCGGCGGCAAAGTTTGTTCAAATCTCGTGCTTTGAGACCCTCGTAAAGCTCAAAATTCCAGTTATTGAACCACTCGCTACGCTCGTGGCTCAATTTTAGAATAATTCGCTTGCTCGGGTCTCAATATAAGCCCGTGAGTTAAACGACAACTTTGCCCCCTTGTTTGTACAAGGTGTAAATAACTTACCTTTTGTTACAAAAAAAATCTTCTTTAATACAATATATATTGTAATATAATAGTTATATTATATTAAAGAGGATTATTGAACAATAACGTCTTTATAGCGTGGTTTCAAACTTTAGTCATAATAGGTATGTTTTTAGTAGATTAGGCAGATCACGATAAACCACGCGCAGAATTTTAAAAATATATGCCTAATATCCTCGTTAAATATAGCTAAGGGTTGAAGAATACCGCACTTATCACTAAATAAAACTTACAATTAATATAATGAATAAATCTTGTCTCTTACAAAATTTTAACTATCGTGTGACATATTAATACTATAACAAAATGACGGATAAAATTTACTTATTTTTAATCACTACACGCGACATCCTTCGAAGAGCTTAGGTACCCCTTCTTAGGCGTGAAGTACACTAAAAACACGTGAAGGTTACTCGTAATTTTGTATAAATCTTGGCTGGTTTGAATGTTGCATAAACCTCTCCAAATACGCGTTTGCTTTTAAACCCCATTTAGCGAAAGCGTGTGCGGGGAATACGAATCAAGCGATTGAAAAGATTCTGAACATCTGGAAAGTCATTTTAACGGTAGTGTAATGTTTCAGGAATTTGCCTGCCTATAGTCACAGAATAAATAATAGTCTATAGTGCTTATTTAGAGTAAAGATGTTTATTATTATTTATGTTTATTTACTTACAGTCTTAAGACGAAATAGGAGCACATCCTATTTTCATCCATTCTTAGGGTTCCGTACCTCAAAAGGAATAAACGGAACCCTTATTGGATCACTTTATTGTCCGTCTGTCCGTCTGTCTGTCAAGGCCCTTTATCTTGCGAACGCGTAGAAGTAGTATGATTAGACGTGGGGGTTTTTTATAACCAGAATAACGAGTACTAAGTATTGATTTAAAAATAGAAAAAGATTGACCCCTGTTTGGTCAGTTTCGTAAAATATTTTTTCATACATTTTGTAAGGGCCGTTACGAAACTGTCAATTTTTTTTAATGAAAAATCGAGGACCCATTTTCTTTAAAATGGTGCACTTTTCTCGGAAAATTCCCTTCTGCTTAAAAATAATAATTAAGAAACAAAACTAATAATGACTAATGCTACGGAATCCCCCAGAGACCACTACGCCCGCAATTATAGCCTCGCATCAAATATCATTTTACGTTCCTTTACACGGTACACGCAATTCGGTTGAGTGATACTACTTCTTTTTTAGGGGTCCTTTGGCGGGCGTAGAAGTTTTGCGATACTACCCTATTTAGGGGCCCTTTGGTATAGGGGTCGTCTGGTAATAACTATGTTGAAATGATATTTAGGTGAGAGTTAGGGTTAAAATGAAAAGATTTTTTGAATCTTGTATTGTAATTTCAATCACAGAACTACTTAGGTCATACTTAAAGTTCCTGCCTTCTCAGACAGCTTATTAATTATGCAACGATTTTTTTAGTGATCACCAGAGAGCAGCACGGACTTGATAATAGATTCAAAGAGGTACATTTTAAGGGAGTAAGCATGTTTCAATCCCAAACAGGCTTGATTGTGCCCTCGTAGTCTTCGTCTATACCTCTGTGACACGTTATTGTACTTCCTGTTACTGTACTGTCTAGCCATTATTGTTTGAGACAGAACCACAGATAGATACACTTCTAACTTTTTGTTGACACAAATCAAATTATTTTATTGCATATTTTTTGATTTGTTATTAAATTAGTGATACTACTATATATACATTATAAATTGAAATAGATGTCATATACTAAAGAAAAAGACCAACACCGACGAAGGCCAATCCGAGGATCGAATTAGGTCTTCAGCTTACGCGGCTAACCCCATAATAGGTAATAGGTAGTTTTAAGGTATATTTTTAGTTTGTAACATTATTTCAATTGGTTGAATAAAACTTTTCTATGTCTATGTCTATGTAATATTGGTTTGGATGGAAGTACTAAGCAACGTCGCTTGTACTTAGAAAAATGGCCACGGGCTTCTTGCCTGTTACTAAGATCGCATATACTCGAGAAGTTCGCCGGCATTTCGATAAGACCAGTAGCCGCGTAAGCTTAAGACCCGAATTCGATCCTCGGATTGGCCTTCGTCGGTGGTGGTCTATTTCTTTAGTATATGACATCTATTTTAATTTATAAGATTCTCTTCTATCGTTTATAAAATAAAATACAAAATCCCGCACGGAACCATCATTCAAGTTAAAATTCAGCCGCCATTTTTTATTACACATATTTTACTGGCACTTTATTTGCGGTTGGTTACAAGGAGAGTTATGAGTTTGATCCGTAAATGTTTTACGGAAGTTTATTATAGAAGTTTAGGTTTATGTGATATTTAATGTTTATTGGTCCATATCTCTGTATATCACTGGTATTTACTGTTCATGTTTTACATTTGGTTGACTGTAGTTTTGATTAATGATTAAATATTAAAATAAATCAATGTTGGACCAAATTTGTAAAGGAGCGTATTGACTATTACTAGCGTATTATCTGATTTTTGAAACCAACCACCCTCTTTTACGTTTTGTTTTTAGTTTAACT
Organism: Lathronympha strigana; assembly: GCA_949128165.1. Lineage (NCBI taxonomy): Eukaryota > Metazoa > Arthropoda > Insecta > Lepidoptera > Tortricidae > Lathronympha > Lathronympha strigana. The sequence continues at coordinate 3,944,530 of OX421926.1, read as the reverse complement.
TAGGTTTACTTTAGGTACTTACTGTATGATTTTGTGGGTGCCCTGAAAACCAGTGTCGTGGTACACTTAGGTTTGTCACGGCTCATGCTGAGTGTCATCCCTTTTGGTTTATTTCGCAGTAACTTGTTTATCCTTAACCTTGTAATGTTTTAAAACCAAATAATTTATTTCTTTCTTTCTTTATTTAACGGTTTTTAGGATTCCGTACCAAAATGGTAAAAAAAATAACCCTTATGGTGGGACTCTGTCTGTCTGACACATCGTTAAATATCTCGAGAACTACTTAAGCTACCGATTTGAAATTTGGAATACGAGTAGTTATAAACAAGGTTGACCCAGACACATTGAGAGAGGATTTATAGTACACTTAATGAGGGGGCATAAATTAAAAGTTTATTTATTTATTTTTCTCTATTTGAAAATAATGTTACTGACTAGAAGTCATATAAAAATTACCAAAGGTACATTAAATGGCGCAGTCGGTAGGATTTGACTCCATCTCGTCTCTAACATATCGACCCATACCTACCCAGAACGACCATTTGAGTTAACATTTAACACGCAGGATGACATACGCAAATTGACCGACACGCATTATAAGTATGACCATTACATTTAACGACCACTTGGCGTAGTTGGTAGTGACCCTACCTGCTAAGCCGATGGTCGAATCCCGGTCAGGGCATTTATTTGTGTGATGAACACAGATATTTGATCCCGAGTTATGGATGTTTTGTATATATATGTATCGTTGTCTGAGTACCCGTAACACAAGCCTTCTTGAGCTTACTGCGAGACTTAGTCAATTTGTGTAAGAATTTATTGATTTATTACAACAACTTTTGTATAATCAATCATTTTTACTAACTCTGCCCTCGACTTCTGTGCAGTTTGCCCTTCGAGCATCTGAAGATACCTAACGAACCTACCTACCTTATTTTACGACAAATATGCGTTTGGTCGTTATGCGTATTTTTTAACATAGGTCATATTGTGACTGGCTGCTCGAGTTTGCATTATGCGTATAGGGCATTTTGCGTTTATCAAATTGGTCAATATGCGTAGACATCCTCCATTTTAGAGGATAGACAATGTTAGTAAGCTTGTTAGAAATTTTCTATACATCACTATTCTGACGTTTTTTTTTGTAAACAAACATCTGTCAAATAGCAAACTTACCTGCTCACACTTATGCCATAGAATGAGATGCACTATACGCTGTACGTAACAGTACGAATACGAGTAGCAATTGATACGCCTACCCCTCCACCGAATGCATATGACATAAGCTTGAGCTAAAAACTTCTTGCTGTATACGAAGTTCAAACTATTTCCCATCATTTGAATGAGTCAAAATGTGAGTTTTCATAAATATAAGAAACAACTGTAGATTAATGTCACATCTGTCAATTGTATAGAAAGTGTTTTTGTTAGTGAAGTTTTTATAATTATTTGTTATTATGTACCATAGCAACAACCGGTAAGTTTGTTTATTACTTATGTAAAATATATGGGTTCCTTACCGCTAGGATTCCAGAAAATGCGGAGTATACATTAAATCCAGACAAAGCTTTGCCCAGCGGTAAGATCGTGGAACTGTCAATCAGAAGGTAGCGGGTTCAGACCCCAGCTCGTATCGATGAGTTTTTCCGAAGTCATGTACGATATATCGTTTGATATTTATCAATCGCTTTCCGGTGAAGGAAATCATCGTGAGGAAACCCGATTAATCCCAATAAGGCCTTTACCCTTTGGGTTGGCAGGTCAGATGGCAGTCGCTTTCGTAAAACTAACGCCTTCGCCAAATATTGGGATTAGTTGCCAAAGCAGGATCTCCCTGAGTTGTGGCATAAGCCGGAAAAACGCTAGGAAGAAGAGGAGCTGATTGTACACCATTTTGTTTATTGTCGTTACACCAATTGGGCATATTTTTATTTTGTTGTCGTTTTTTTTTCGCGTCAGATTTGAATGAAATTTGGTGGGTAGGTAGAGTTCCTTATTCTCTTCAAGATACCCAATTTCAAAGTATGTCCCACATTTTTTTCCACTGAGTTACGAAATCGTATGGAATTTTCGTAACTCAGTGGAAAATTTCATACAATTTTTTTGTCGCACATTGAGATTTTGTATCTATCTAGCGTAGAATAAGGAACTCTACCTACCCACCAAATTTCATTCAAATCCGACGAGAAAAAAAAACGACAACAAAATAAAAATATGCCCACTTAGGAATATTGAATTGGACAGTGAAGAGTGTAAATATATGTACAATCAGGGGCATAAATATATGTACAACTTTTTCATTACTTTATATGGAATCATATGGCTGAAAAGACAAAAAGTGTATAGATATTTATGCCCTTGACTGTACACACATCTTACTTAAAAAATATGTCGCATAGCATTTTCCAGTATCATAATTTTCGATTTTCTCTACACATATTTTTGCAGTTGACTATAACTATGTGATACCTTCCTAGTAGAGTTGTGCCCGCTCGGTCTTTGAAGGGAGCGCTCCCATGAATGAGTACCCGGGTTTAGGTCTATACAGAGCGCGGAACTAATGATTCGTATGAACGTTTTGATGGTTTTTGCTCCGTCTGAACTGAACTGAACTAAAGACCGAGGACCGATTTAACTTTTTGGCGAGGAACTAGTAGCCTACTTCCTAGCTGTGATTTTGTGTCACTCTTTAGCTAGTCTTAGATTTTTTTACATGGAAAATCATACTGAGCTAGTAATTTCTGAATTTTCAGCAGTAAAAGCAGCTTTAAAGTGCCTCAGGAGACTCAGTCGCCCGTGACGAAACTGTTTGGAAGACTAGGAGGCTCTGATTCCAGGTTGAACCGAAATTGTGTTATTGGGTTATTCCTTTTTCTTCTATAAAAGTATTCGGATTAATGCTTTTTTAAAAACACACATCATGCTGTGACGTTTTATGGCAAATTGTCTTACAGTTTTAAATTAATTTAAAAAAACTTGACTTAATTCACGAAATCCTTCCTACTGGGGTAAGATTGCGTTTACAGAGATGAGCAAAAACGTGTTTTATAGAGTAAGGGGACATTAAGAGCCTATGACTTTCAACCCGAACGTCGGGGCTTCTAACCCCGGCTCGTACCAATGAGTTCGGTTTAAAGATATTTTATTTCTCATTTAAAACATATTGTCACTTACATGAGAAACTTATTTTAAGAGTTTACAACGTGTGTCTTAACTGTTTAATACATGTACAAAACAAATGGGTTCTTATAGGAAGTTGCACTTATAAGGTATCTTAGAAAAATAACATATAAATAAGTAAAACAAAGTAAAAGTAAGTAAGAGTGAGGCAGCGATAATCAAGGACCAATGCAGAAGGTTTTTTTTTTGCTTAATTCAAGTTTAGAATCCGCCAACTGTTAAATTAAAGCATCTTAGCTAATTTCTGAAAGCGCAGTCTTAGTATACAAAAAAATAACATGAAGACTAAGGGTCACTTGTACTAACCCGGAGTTAGGCGATTTTTTGTATGCAATTTGACAGCTTAATTACGGGTTAGCGATTAACTCTGTGTGGTAGTAGGGCAAAATTTAATAAAAACGTCATATAGCGGGTTAAAACATGTCTTAAGTGCTGTCGGATCATGAAGCCTTTACCAAAAAGTGCAAAACACTCGGGCATACCGTTTCTGAAAAAAAATATGACCAATATATTTTTTTAAACGGTATGCCTTTTCTTTCGTGCGTTTTTGCCTTAAACCGAACATATTGGTAACACTACAGCAATGTTCTATCAAATATAAAGATTATTTTATAGGCAGGAATAGAAGAAATGGGAATAATCCATATTTTGGGTCAATCAACTTTTTTTGTCGTTTATCCTCCACGGCGTTGTCTCCTGGGTCACTTTTGAAGAATATGATTTTAACACACAAACACAAATAATTTTAACCTTACCTACTGGTATCGGCATTTCTGTATCTATTACGCAATTTTTATGTTTTGTTCAAATAATAACAATAAAAAGTTGATTGGTTTTAATTTTTAGTAGATTATGTCATAAGGCAGCAAAATTATATATTTACGACGAGGGGCGATAGAATTCTTATAACTAAATATTCTCCAATAGAATCCTGACCGTAGTGAGGGATTCCAAAGACTCCTGAACGTTAAGAGTAATTCAAGCGTTAGCGCCCAAGAGCAGAGCATCCAGTGGCAGATAGTATTTTCGAATATACCTTTAAATTTCTGTATAATCCATGGTATCATCATTGTCCTACTATTCTCCATTTTTTGTCTAAGTACCTGTAGGATAATTGATAATGTTTTATATAAGTTAAGTTACACTTACAAAGTGTACACTTTTCGTCGATTAGATGAAAACCTACGCTATTAGAAATATATAGGGATCGGCGAGGAGCGGCGCCCCTCTGAACTTGCTATGGCGACCCAGGGCGCTGCGGCGCACAGATTGGAGAGCCCTGTTTTAGACAGTATATTTATGAATCGTTTGTTACAGCTCGGAAACTGTGAATCTCGTGAAAGTAAAGAAGAAGAAATCACCACCAGCAAGTCAACTGAAGATACAGGTACATGATCCGCAATTTGTAATAACTAGAGGTAAAAAAATTACAATATATTTCGAGGAGGATTACACGAGCTATGTGCTTACCATGAGTACGTGGCCGTATTCGCTAGCGACTGCGGCGTTCGGGGGTGTATCCGTCTCGCTCCTGCCAGATGCCAGAGTAATGGTAGGAGCGAGACGGACATATTTTAGAAACACGTATTCGCTAACGCCTACGGTTAAGTGCAACTCATGGTATGCACACTAAATCCCCCAGCTCCGTTCTGCCTAGAATCGAGCGAGCGAAGCAATTAAGTTATTTCAATCTACTTGGACAATCCGTCGTTTGTATGTATGTACAGTCAGCTGCAGAGTTAAGTGACCCCCTTGCATAGAAAGTTTGTATGCAAGGGGGCACACAAGGGGGTACATATGTATACATATTTGTATGTATAATCAGGTGACAAGGAAACTCACTAATTGAAGGAGCAAACCACGCGAGCGGAGTTCTCTCAGTTTATTTGGACAATGTATCGTTTGTATGTATGTTTGACGATGAGTATCATTGATCGGATCGTCGTAAAATTTGGCAGGTGGTTAGATGAGATGAATATAATTTTTAAGTTTGAATATGAGCTAAATGGGTCAAACACAAAACGAATACTAGTCTTAACATTACCAGTTATATTGTGTTTTATATAATTGTATTTGCATGCATTTTAATATGTCTTACTGCAAATAAAATGGTATACACCCATTTGCCAGAATTTCATTTGCAATAATTTCATTTGCCATAATAGTCAAAAGCCATTATATTGTTTCCCATAATAACATATGCAATACTTCTTGTTTACTATATTAGTCACGTGCCAGAAACTTTGTTTCCCATAAAATCAATATCAATAATATCATTTGTCATCATCATTGTAAGCCATAATGATCACTAGCCATAATATCATTTGCCATCCAAATTACTTCCCAGAAAGTAGGTTAGGTTAGGTTTGGTTAGAACTGTGAACTTTCAATATAATAATATAGAATACAAAGTTATTATAAGTAAGGAAACTTGCCTACCTATTCAACTCTAAGGCAGGTCAGTTTAGGTACGACGACGAGCGAAGCGAGGAGGAGTGTTAGGTTTAACCGTGACCATACAGCGCGCGAACCGAGCGAGCGAAGCGAGCGTGCTGCGGCAGCGGCCGGCGAAGCGCCAGAACCGACTTGCAATAAAATATAAAATTCTATTTAATAATATATAATACAAAATTATGATTAGTCAGAAAACTTCCCTACCTATTCAACTCTAAGGCAGGTCAGTTTAGGTACGACGACGAGCGAAGCGAGGAGGAGTGTTAGGTTGAACCGTGACCATGCAGCGCGCGAGCCGAGCGAGCGAAGCGAGCGTGCCGCGGCAGCGGCCGGCGAAGCGCCAGAACCGACTTCCAATATAATATAAAATTCTATTTAATAATATATAATACAAAATTATAAATAAAAACAACTTTAATATATAATAATCAATGTATTTATTGTAGTAATTTTTGTTTTTCTCGTACGAATAACCGTTTACATTGAGCTTCACACCACCTTTTGATGTTTTAAATAACTGACAAACATTACTTATATCCATTTTCAACACTAATACAACAGCAAACTATTGCACCAAGCACATATAAATGACAATTAATATCGCCTACAAAATGTAATGCATACCCACCACATGTTTAATAATAACAAGTTTGTAAATATTTTTAGAGCGCCTACAGAGGAATATCGTGAGCAAGCATGGATGGATTCGGAGAAAGACCATTATTTAGTATGGCGTTTGAATATTCTATTAAATAATATTATTGCACTTAATAATATGGACAACAATTAATATGGCACTCGTACGTTCTGGAATCGAATAATCGGGTAAACAAAGAGTATGTCATATAATTTTTATGGTAAACAAACAATTCGGGCAAATGAAATTCGGGCAAATAAAATTCGGGCATACGAGTATTATTTTATATAACTTTCGGTCAAACAATAGACAACCAAATAAAATGATTTGATTTGATTTGATGTTTAGGATCTTTCCGGTGGACTTTTTAAAAGTTAAGTGCTATGAAGGTTGACTTTCTTATAGAGAACCCTTATCCACATTAAAAAAGTACTCCTTTTCCATTGAATTGTATGATAAAAATCATGACTACATGTACACAAGCTGTGACTATTGGCCACAGGAAAGATTGGCTCTACAGATCAGCTGAACACGCACTTTTTCTTTTGTGGTCAATAGTTAACAGCTTGTGGACATGTAGTAATGATTTTTATCAAACAATGCAATAGAAAGGGAGTACCCTTTAATGTAGATAAGGCTTAAATAAGAAAATCAAGCTTTATAGCGAACTTTTGAATAGTCCACGGGAAATACTCCGAATATTGTTTTGTGTTTCACCCAAATCGGTCATGGAGTTGCCGAGATACCATACCTAGCGAGACGCCTCAGTTAAACGGTTGGCATATAAATGGGTTATTCAACTATTTTTTAGTTCCTGGGTCACTTCTAAAGTCACGATTTTAAGGCATTAAAATTCACAGAACATGTTTTTTTTGGTATATTCCGTTTCCATGATGGGCCATCTACCAAGCATGTCAGTAGAACATACTACAAAGTTTCTTCAAACAAACTATACTGCATTTGTCCCCTGGCTGACGGGAGAGAATAACATTAACAATAAGAAATAGTTGATTCACCCACATACACAATTTTTCATTTTAATTTTCATTTTCGTAATTTGTAATTAGTGTATATTAACTTTTTGACAAAATTTTGACTCTTTGTCAATTTGACAGAGTTAAATTTAAATTGTCAGGAGGATCTTGGTCGGCAGACAAATATCAAGACGCAGACGCAGGCGACGCCGGCGCCGTCGCAGCCCTTGGGACCGACGAAGACTACCGATGATACCTTCTCTTTCACATCTTGCTCGTAAGTACCGTGTCAGATAGATTTATATACGATCAGCTTCATAAATATGTATAAGGTGCTAACAAATTAGTCACGGATATTTTAAGAGATAATACATTGTATTAAAACAATTAACTTTAAACTATAATTAAGGAACCTTTGTATATAATTTTTTTGTTTTCATTTACCGAACAAAAATAATAATTATAATTCCGTCTAAAAATAATCACCATGTGCAAATTTAAATGACAAGATGTTTAGCATGACGTTGACAATCGAGTATTTGATTTGACGTTAAGTGGCCAGTTACGTGTTAGGTAAAAGAGGTACTAAAATATGTTCAATGAGTACTTATTTAATCATCATTCATCAGATTCATCATCAGATTGAAAACGGATAAAAGAGGCAAAATGGGGTAGTTTTCTTGTCGCTTCTTTCTGCTCCATAAGCCAGTTAGGGAAGCGTTCATAAGTTGTATGTATGTTAATCCTCACAGGGTTTAAACATTTTTTATTTTTCATTTTAATTATAGAATGCCCTTCAGGCTATGTATAACTAGCTTTATAAGCCCCTCTGGGCATTGTAGACCAACCTTTGTTTTTATTTTTAAATTATTTTTATATTTTTGTATGTAGGTAGTTTGCACAAGTAACTTTTTTGATTGACGGGGAGAATTCGCATTATCTCAGTCATCATCTTAACCCTGTGAAAACGAGTGCTGTAAAGGGCTCGAAACGTAGGATCGTGGTGTTAATAAACGCGATTAATCCGTTCTAAAGTGTTTAATTTCAATGAATAACAATCGCGGTAACAGAAGACAATATTAAAACTTATGATGTTTCATACCTTAATCTTAATTCTTAATTCTCTATTAGAAGCCATTTCAAAAGTTTCAGTAGAAGAAGCCATTCTAAAAGGTTAATTGGAGCATGAGCTCAATGGGAGCTACCGTATTGTCGCTCACCAGGCGGCGCCACTCACGCGTGGGTCCTGTGTCAGTATGAGAGGATTGTCAAAGTGACGTTTGAAATGTTCCCTCAGGACCCACGTTCCACTAGCGCCCCTAGCGGAAAATCGACTCACGGTAATCCTCATTGTCCTCGCTCCACACACACTACATACAAAACATTCATGGTAGTAACTAATCCCTTGGTTTTCAGTCTAAAAAAGCTGCTAGCGTCAGAATCTCCTAAACTAATGATGGCGCTGATAGTAGCAGTGGGTACGCTGACTGTGATACTTGTACTGAAGTGCATCTGCTGTCCTGCCATCATCAGCGACCTGACGCAGGAGACAAGAGAGAGGCGGAGTAATGATGCGATTGCAAATGATGAAAGGTATATTATATTTAAAGTAGTCAAAAAATGCGAATTCTTCTCCATTTGGTATGAAGAAGCATTTGACGAAAATGTCCCTTATACAGGATGTAACAAAGGTTCAGATACTTTAACAGCTGACAAGGTCAATGGCTCTGAGTGCGATGCAAAAAGCAGATTTCGAAATTGGCAAAAAAAAATCACTTTGTATGGAACGGTTGATCGAAAATGCATCTTCAAACAAAGGGTTTTTTTTTCGATTATCGGAGTTTTTTGGTATCGTCTTGGGTTGTTATAAAGAATGAGACGATAAAAGGGATTGATTGACATCGAACATGTGCGAAGAAGATGTTGGCGACCCACGTGTGAGAAAAGTGATGCTAACTTTTATTTTATTTTTGTTTTCAGAAAACCTTGGGAGGCGTCGAAGTCGAAACTGATGAGTGACTTCTCAGAGTTTACAGGAAAAGGTAACGTCATTTCAATTTGATTATTACTCATCAAATAATTATTACTCATCAAATAATTAAATAATTGGTCGTGACGGAAAAACAAACAGACACACGATATAATCCTGTAAGGTTGGAAATTCCCGAATTGATTGATATGGGCAGTTCCGGCATTCCGGAATTGGCAATTCGGGAGTCGCAAGCCCTACCCGTGAGGTCCTTTTCGGATGTTAAAAAACTATACTTACCCCTTTTTAGGGTTCCGTTCCAAAATGGAAACCTGTGGAACCCTTATGGTGTGACTCTGTATGTCGGTCTGTCCGCCTGTCACATCGTTTAATATCTCGAGGACTACTTAAGCTACAGATTTTAAACTTGGAATAGTTATAATAATGATGTGTGTATGCTGGAGTAGGTATGAAGACTAGGTTGAAAAAATATGGATCTGTTTAGTCTATCAGTTTGATCATCCAAAATTATTAGACACGGACCTTTTTCTTTTTTTTTTAAGATGACTAATATTGACGAAGATGAAGAGTGTCAAAGTTCCGAGGTGGAGGCTAGTGACGTCAATGTTACGTACGAATGTACTTAATTGTGACATCACGCGAAACTATAATGCACTGTATATCCGTCATTTTTCATTTGATGAACAAGAGAAAAATACGTGTCGAATAGTTTTTAATAATCTAACAGACGGACCAATTAGATTTTCTTCGTCATCTAGCTAATTGTCACTTTTGCCAAATATCAAGCTAAGTTCATGTCAATATTTCAAGGTACTTATCAATTTTATTCTAGTGTTGATTTTTTTTCAGACGCCAGAGAAACCAACTTACACGGGGTGAGTTTTTTTGCAATTTTTAACCTCTGTTACATTTAACAATGTAACAAAAATGCTGGTGACCCGTGAGCACAATGTGATACAATGTGAGTTACAATGTGATAAGGTACACGGATCACCAGCATTTTTGTTACAGCCTGTATATCTGTATACAGTCAGCCATACAGCCACAAAGTTAAATAATTGCGCCATAGAATCAACTAAAAGCTAATACATAGGTACAACCCACACAGCCATAGTGCTAAAAATATGTGTACACGACCTTAAAGCTCAGGCAATAAAGTCCTGTATACATATTTTTGGCGCCTTGGCTGTGTAGCTTGTATTAGGTTTTAGTTGATTCTATGGCGCAATTATTTAATTTTGTTGTAGTTTAGGTTTAAAGATATTTATTTTCTCATAAGAATATATACAATTCACTTAAATGAGAAATTAAAACTAATTTAACTATGGTAAGGTGAGCGTATGCATGCAATTTGCCTTAAATTTACTAAATTACACTTTATTAGTTAGTTTGATTTACCGTAAAACATGTTAGGTGGAGCAATTTCACCCCTTTGTTTACAAATTTGCTCCCTACAAATTGCATGCGGGTAAAATTACACCATTCAAAATATAAAAACAAAAAAAGCTTCTCTTTAGTTGATCTTGATTATTTTTTGTCTAATGGTGATACTTTCTGTTTCAACGGAGAAGATAATGAGATGAAGAAAACAGTTGGAGCATTGTTACCCAGTGGGGAGCAAAGTAGTACCATTTCACTGTAGTAACTCTAGTCTATTTGACCACGCTGACATTATGACATTTGTCACACTTGTTTTGTCACGTTTCCATGAACTTTAGTATGCAATCGACATATATGTCGCCGACATAGTCAGCTGCTGGCCTCATGAAATACTTAAGCTATCTTGCAACGTATAAGTAATTTAGATTATGTAAATCAATAATTAATAAATCATTAAATATTTGGGGACGGTCTCACATCAACCTAGCCCCAAACTAAGCAAAGCTTGTGATTCGGGTGTTAGGCGACGATATAATATATACGTACATAGACAAATACATACACACTCGTATACCGGGTGGACCCCATAACAGGAGCAAAAAATGTAATCGTAGGTAGAACCTACTCTTCAAACTGAAGAACGTTTGGTCTGCGACTTTTACCAGGATTCGAACCCGGGACTATCAACTAGGCTAAGGAGGCTGCTGTAGGTAAGCATTAAAAAAAAAGTGTACCATTTTCTTTTCTTTTTTTAATATAGGAAGTTTCGGGGTTTTATGACCAGGAGAATCACAAGTACTATTGATTTAAAAAAAGAAAAAGAGTGTCCCTTTTTTTGGGTTATTTTCGTAATGAATTTTTTCATACATTTTGTATGGGCCGTTACGAAACTGACAATTTTTTTTGTATGGAAAATAAGGACCCATTTTCTTCAAAATGGTGCACTTTTTTCCGAAAATGCCCAGGTATATATTTAATTTATTCTCATACGACTCGTTCTACTTTCATCCTACCTACCTACGTTTTTGCTCTTTAGTGTAACTTATGTTTTTTAAGAAGCCATTAGTCACATAAAATTCTCTCAGTGCCTGTTAAAGTATGTTTTATGTGGTTGTATAAAAGTTGGATATGGGATACAGACGTATAGCTCCCGGAGGACCTTGTACAGCCGCTATATTTCCAGACTTTAATGATTTGGGAGACATTTTTATCAATCAGGCGTTCGCTGCGTTACCACGGGCCTACTCAATGGGGAAGAATCCTTTGAAAACGCACATGAATTTACTACTTTCTTTATTTTTTCTTGAATTTAATATTTTCTTTTCATACTTTACTTAATTTAATAGCTACTTAGATTGACAGTTAAAACAATTAATGACATTACATTACTATTGCTTCGAACTATTAATTATTAAGTTATCAATGTAAAATGCATAACCATCAATTAATCATTGCTCATGACATCGATAGTCAATTTGTTCTTTTTTTCTGTATTAAATTTTAATCTTTTACTGTATAATTACAAATACTTTGTCATTGTATGCATGCAGCATGTTAAGTAAGTATTAAGTAAGAGTTAGCAGTTAATTGGGTCTCAAAAGTCAAGCTCGGTTTAGAAGTCTTTATGAACCTTATACAATACAATACAATACAATAACTCTTTATTGCACCTCAAAACAACAAAAATAACACAAACTGGTATAGATTACACATGAAAAAGAGGCAAACAACAGGCGGTCTTATCGCTAAAGAGCGATCTCTTCCAGACAACCTTTGGGTAGAGGAGACACTACACTATGAAAAGTATACATACAGTAGGTGGTGCAAAACTGGAAAAAGTATTATGTGAGAACCAAAATATATGACATAAACAGAAAAAACAAATCTACAAAAAAAAAGAGAAAACAAACACACACACAATTACATATACATACATATATATATGTTCATACCAAAATATATAAATACATATATACAAATACAAACTAATTAAGCGAAATGATGATAGCAGATTACTGAGATTACACAGTCAAATTAAAGGAAAACAATAGTTACATGAACAGGAACTAAGGAAGTGATAAATAGTGCTTTTTAAGGAGAGATTTGAAAGAAGCAACAGATTCAGCACGCCTTATATCAAGAGGGAGAGAGTTCCACAGCCGGGTTGCTTGAAAAGTGAAAGAAGTATTAAAACAACCATCTTGCTGGAGATTAATTCCTGGACAAGCTTTTAATTGATCTTATTTTTATTGGCCTATTTCAGAGCCCGAGATTTTTTTAATTTTTAATTTTTAAATAGAAACTCTCTGTAATGTCGTTTAATCCACTAACGATCCAATAGTAACGCAGCGCCCCCTCGAACAAGGGATTGCGACAGCGGGATAAAAACTGACGCGTATACACGTCGACGTATATATACGTCGCGGAAGGGTTGGAAAGATGTTTTTAAACGTTGGCTATGAATTCTGTAATCTATACGGACGAATTCTGTTATGAAATGCATTGTGATGGATTTTTAGGGGTGCGACTACTATAGATTCATTTGTTATAAGTCGGACATTCGTCGGATCTCCATAGTGGGTATATAAAGTGCACGTAGTGACGCGACCGTAGCGTGCCATCGCGTGCGTAGCTAAGATGCCAATCGCTCACGCTCAGTCCCTAACGAAACGCAACTGTCATTGTCACACTCTAATAAGGAGAGAGAGAGGTAGCTACGATACGTTATTAAACGTGAGCGATTGGCATCTTGGCTACGCACGCTGGTGCACCCTCAGCTGGTAGCTGGTCTTCTGGCGGACGTATTCTACCTCGTCGGCCACGGCAGAGAAATGCAGTTGCGACACGTAGAGCGACGTAATCGGTGTCGCTATCGGTAGGCCATGACTTTATGTAGCAGAAACATAATTTGCCATTGAAATACTATTTTGTCCGAAAAAATATGGGCATACGAATATTCGCACAGATCAAATTCTGCTACACTTGACTACGCCATGACAGTATGCGAATAGTCAATTATGAGTGACGATAGATATTAATTACGAGTAGGTATGACATATAGAATTATGCATAAAAAATTACGCGGTTAACTGTAAATAGTGTGATACCCACGTAATTATGAGTTGTGAGTATCCCATAAAAAAAATGTAGGTATAGATTTTGGCGCCAAACATCGATTTGCATGCAAAGTCAAACCGAAGTCGAGACTTTTAATATTTTTTTCTACTCCGGCACTCCTATCTGTCAATTAGATGACTGACAGCGATACCTACTAAAAAGTTTACATTATAACGTTGTCTATGGTATTCCATAAGAACACTGCTTCTATGGATTTCCATACAGTTGTTGTTGTTTTTTTTAATTTCTTTAGTGGGCATACATTTTCCACATTCTGCCACCTTTCTAGATTTTGCTTTTACGCTATTTTAGCTGTCGTATGTGTGTATGCAATAGCTAAAGTCTTAAGAGCCCTTATTATATCACTGTTGCATAAACTACTATTAATTCATATTCGATTTAGGTACTTACATTGAAAAAATGGTCATATATAAACTTGTGTTAGAATTATATTTTTCACTGCTAAGTGTACAGATATTTTCCAACTCTGATTGTCCTACCCTTTGTCTGCTGATGAATTAAAGGGGGCCGGCGAGTGACAAAGAATTTTTTAATGCAAAGCGTTAGTCTGGACTTTGATGATGATTGCCGAAGTGCTTTGTTTGAAAAATAAACAATAAAGGTTTAGTACTTGTTGGACCCTAATAAAAAGAAACCGGCCAAGTGCGAGTCGGACTCGCCCACCGAGGGTTCCGCACAAAGGATCCTCCCCCGATTTATGACCTTATTAGGTACTAAAAAATACTGGTGGCACGGAACTCTCGGTGTGCGGCAGTTATACGGTTTTCGGATTTTCTCCTATACTTGTGCTAGAAGTTCTTTACTTTTTGCCAAATTTCGTGATTCTCTTCGTCAACGGGAAGTACCCTATACATTTTGATTCCCATTGCAAATGTATGGAAAATGCGGCATAAACGGCCGTATCTTTTGATTGCGTTGACGTAGAGGTTTGGTTTTTCCACAGCTTCAAGGGATTACAGACTTGTGTATATGGTATTAATTTCAACTTGCTACCTCCACGCGATCCCGTGATAAAGGTGTGGTATTGGAATTAATGCCATAATATATTTTTACAAAACACATAGGTCCCAGGTGGTTAGGGCCGCAAAAAAAGGAACCGTCGGACTATGCGCGCTGTGTCCAGTATTACCGCACTGGAATTTATAATTATGAAAAAAAAAGTTGTTATTGATATATTTTATTAAATAATTAATACAAAATAATTAAACTAAACATAGGAAGACGGAAATAGGCACCTAAGTATTATATAAAATAGTAAACTTACATAAAACACAGGTATTTCTATCATAAAATATGATTATTCAATTCTCAAAAGAAACCATAATTTTAAAAGTAAATAATTCAAAGACAACTGTGACAAAATCGACTCCGTCTCACGAAAGCTACCGTTCCAAATCCCACCCTATTTCGTACTAAATAAGGGCGAATCTCGCTTATACCTTCTTCATGAAAAGCATACAAATCAATAAAGCTGTCATTATAAAAGTGATCTTTATGTGTATTGAAATTCAGTCGATTTTTGGCTGAGGTAAGTTTGAGGTTAAGTTGTAAGAGATAATTTAAGGAACCCTTCTTAAAATATAAATATTAATATATTGTTTTGCAAGGTGAAGGGAGTCAATTGGTTAACCGAATGTGTACAGGATGCTTGGAAAATTGGAAGGAAATGCGATAGTTGTTTTTTTTTTGGACTACCAAAACATAGGCTATTACGGTTGATTTTCTTATTTAACCATTATACACATAAATGGGCACTTCGTTTTGATTGACGTGTATGATAATAGTACATTACATACCAAGGCCGTTTAAGTGGGAAATGCCTCGGATTGCATGTAATTGTCGGCCGAGGCGAAGCCGAGGTCGACTAACATGTGATCCGAGGCTTTCCCATTTAACGGCCGAGGTTTGTATACAATTTTTCTGTTCGACGGAGCCGGCAGGCGGCAATTTAGTTTTGCGTAAAGTGGCGTTTACCGGCCGGAGGACTGAAAAAATAATTACTACGTGCTCACAAGCTGTTGACCGCGGGAAAGAAAAATCTACAGTTCAGCTGATCATGAACAAAGTTTTCTCAATAATGAAGGAAAAATATAATTTAACCCTATCTTCTAAAATATACTATTCTGAACTAAATATGAAATTTAACCACATTAGTTGATTATTTTCTTTAAATATATATGATCATCATCAATATTTAAGAGCTTTGTTCTTGTCGGTGGAGTAATCGCCACTCTTCTCTTTTCTGGGCCAGCCTTTTGACTTTCTCGTACGACACGGCAGAGACTTATCTTTAATTTGGATGAAATATGTGAGTCGGGGCCTTTCTCTATGATATCATGCTGTAAATACAGACTTTTAAATAAAGATAAAAAAACGATTTACTTAATAAAAAGTTATCAAAGAACAACCAACTCGCATACTAACTCTATGCGGTGCAAACGAGTGACCCAATCTGTCGATACATAGAACTAACGTCAAATTTCTACGCCTAGATGCAGTTGCATCTCAAAGTTTGTACGAAACCCTCGGTGCGCGAGTCCGAGTCACACTTGACCGGTTTTTAACACGGCAACGCGCATGTTTCACGCAATGTCACATAAGCGGTTACCATCAAGTCCTATACAATGTTTCTTGCTATTTAATTCGGTCCCCGAGACCAACCACCCTGTATGTTAAGGGCCCCTCCGACAAATCATACCAGCTTAGTGCAGTTTTATTTATTTGCGGCGTGCGCCTTAAGTGATTTGTGGGGCTCCCCATTACGCCTCGATTTATGTCTTACACGATTGGGAATACAATACGTTTTCTTTGCGAATGTGACACTAGAGACTGTACCGCCTTCAGAAAGGGGGCTCAATTCGGGTGTAAGGATTCCTCCATAGCCCAGCAGGCATTGAACCACAAACATTGAAAATTGGCATTGACGGGAATACCTCTTTGTCACTTCAATATACAAGTGTGACAGAGATGGAGATACAAATCCGAAATCGTTCGATTTTCGTAGTATAGGCCCAGTGTGCTTACCATGAGTGTGCTTAGCATGAGTTGCATTCGATTGCGACTGCGGCATTCGACAGTATGTCCATCTCGCTCCTGCCAGAATTACAAGAGTAGTGGTTGCCTCAAGATTAAGCGTATGCGCTAATTATAAGAAACCGACTGCCATCTGACCTAAACTAGGTAAACTAGACCTCGCCGGGATTAGTCCTCATGATGTTTTACATCACCGAAAAGCGAATGGTAAACATCCAATGATATTTCATACATAAGTCCCGAAAAACTCATGAGAACGAGCCGGTAGGATTTGAACCGACGACCTTCGGATTGACCACCAACCACCAACGCTTCTTAATGATTTTTCAGAATGATTTCAGAATGATTTTTATTTTATTTGCATTAAACATTACCGGGTACATAATAGGTGTTAGTACAATGAGTGGCAAGTTTTATGTTTAACCATAAGTGGTATGCAAAAACAATAGAATAACCTAAAATCTAAAAACTTATTTACAAAAAAACGTGCAATCGTAAACACATAATAATATGTTGATATCATTGTTGTACATACATATACCTAAAATTAAAATATGTCTAAATTGTAGGATCATTACATGTCAAGGAATTCATTTAAACTATAAAAATTGTGATTATTTAGCCATTTATACAATTGTCTTTTGAATGCTATGATATGTTTAGTCTTCATGTCATTAGGTAATTTATTATATATATCTACAGACATAATTAAGCAACTTTTCTTTAACTTGGCCAATCTCGGATGTTCATCAGGAACTAGCCTATCAGGATTGCGGCAGGCACGTGGATGCCGTTCACAGGCTTTATCAAATAAATGTATATGCTTGTGGACAAACATGCACATTTCATATATGTATAGGGAAGGTAGTGGTTAAGATAATGAAGTATTTGGACATTAACCACACGTGAAAATTGTGTTAAGTTTTATGCAGCTACGCGGGCTAGTTAAGTAAGTATTTACTTATATTAACATACTTGTGCAAATATGCAAAACTACGTCGGTTGCAAAGAAATGTCGCAAGAAACTCTTGTGACGTCTGTTTCCTTAAAAAACATAAACAACTTGAAACACGCCTTTTTACATTTTGCTGTTCTCGGGGACCTATTCGGGGTTTTTAAAATTGGAACTTGATTTTATTTTGGTGTAGTAACGTCTTAATTTTTTACCGCCATTCCTTTATTTCATTCGTAACAAGATTTTATCTAACTAAAAATTACAATTTATGTTTTTGGATGTGTGCTTGTTAGGGTCAAAACTTGCAAGATAAATTTGGCTAACTTCCCGTTATTCGAATAAGCTAAAACTTCACATGCTATGTAGGTTAGATGACAGTACAATGTTACAGTGCCAAATTACAGTCAAGCAATTGGAAACCTAGGCCACTCTAGAAACATGGTAAAATGATAAGTGTAAGAGATTTTTTACACCAAGTCGGTGGCAAACATGCATACGGCCCGCCTTATGGATAGCGGTCACCGCCTATGATCAGGGGAGTCACATGCGCGATGCCGACCCATTGAAATCTTATACACTCCTTTTTTGAAGAACCCCATACTGTAATCCTTCGGGGAAACCTCGGCAGGGCTCATTCCACAGCCGGAGCGTCCGCGGGAGGAAATTCCTCTGAAACCGCACAGTGCGCGACCATTTTGGTTGCAAGGTATGTGGATGAGCGTTGCGATGGTGAAACTCCATCACTGACGCAAAAACGTGAAGTTCATGTCATAACAATGGCAAATCAACTTTGATTTTTAAAATTGGAACAGGCTATGGCAGCTAAAAACTGCGGGTCGCGAATATCAACAAGTATTTATGAAAGCACCAAATGGCAAAATAAAAGGTCGTCTGGACGCGGGTTTCATCATAATGTTGTAGGCTAAGAGCCTGGTCCTTATTTCACCACGAGCGATTGATTCTGCAAATACACACACACATACATCGTTGTGTTGTGTGTTTCAAATAAATCATCATTCATTCATTCATTCATTCATTCATTCAAATATAATCCCGACGTAGGAAAGTAGAATTGAGCATATTGAAAAATTCAAGTGTTAACGCCCAAGACGAAAATTATTTCGATACCGTGTTACAGATACTGATTTTCATACCAACTATTAGGAAAATAAACAAAACCTGAAATAACAAAACTCGATAACGTAAAACGGTTCAATAATTTTTAACAGTTCTGATTCTGATTCTCTGATCAGAATCAGTACTATTAGAAAATAAACAAAACCTGAAATACCAAAACCAATACCACGAGTTAATGCCCGAAAACATTAAACTGTAAAGCTCTTGAACAGAGAAGTGCAACTTCAATCACTCCTAGTAGTAAAGAAAAGTCAGTGATAACACTTTAGGGCGAATTAATCGCGTTTATTAACACTATGACGTTTTGAGCCCTTTACAGCACTCGTTTTCACAGGGTTAAGATGATGACTGAGAGAATGCGAATTCTCACCGTCAATCCGTAGGGTCAACTCATGATGTTAATAAATGCGATTAATCCGTTCTAAAGTGTTTACTTTCAATGTAATAATAACAATCGCAGAAACAGAAGACAATATTATGTCAGGAATAATTTTGCAAAATAAAAGCCGCTGGCTCTTGTCCTATCCCAGATTGTCCCATTCGTGCCCGAACCAAACTTGAACCCTGGACTGACTCTTTTTGCCTCGCCGGCTCTTTTGTGCCCGTAATGATAGTCTGATGTCTGGCTGCAGTTATCAAAACATTTGGTAGATATAAATTGTGGTCGATGAATTCCATAAACTGGGCTTACAATAAATAAATAAATATTATGGGACAAAAAAGAAATAAATATAGTCATAAATTGAAAGAGATGTCGTATACTACAGAAAGAGTGACCAAAGCCCTCGGTGAGCAGGGCTGGCATTGAACCAGCGACCTCCTGCTTTCGCGGCAGACGCCCTAACCACTGGGCTACACGTGTGGAATTCCAAGGGCTTCTCTATCGTGTTCTATCTCTAAAATTTTCTATTTGGAAAATTTTATATTATTTCTAGTTTCTACTGAGAATCACGAGTGCTCTGGAGTTCAGAAAAAAAGTATCCTTAACTTTACATAATCTTTTCCAATTTTTCATTTTGTCACCATCATCTGTGAAAAACTGATACCTAACGGAATGGAAATAAATTTTGACACTTTTTTTCTTCTACCAATAAAGAAAAGGATGTGCGTAAGGGTTAAATAAAAAAATCTACTTGTACAGTACACATGGTGCGATAATGCGCACTTTATTTGCCTGCGTCAAAAATTCAAAGAGCCATAATGTACTGCAAAACGACGTACGATACATGAGCGGATAGGTAATAAGGTCGCAACTCGTGACGATTTAAAACACTTCCTTCGGTCGTGTTTTATTCCCCACTCATTGCGAATTTTCTCCTATTCGCACTTGTATTATACTACTATTAATGCCCTTTACTATTAGGTAATCCACAGGAACGACCCAACCACTATTGTTTAACCCTTTGACCGCCAAGAACGCCTAAAGCCGTCGTGTGCGTACCCACGACGCCAGGAACGCCTAAAGTTGTCTCAGTTAAGGTGTACTTCGATCATGAATAAAAACTATTTAGAATCGTTTTGCACAGCACTACGAGATTCGTCATTTTTGGTTATCGTAACGTGCTTGGCGTCTGACTGATCACTTCATTCAAACAGGGAAGGGTTACCTTCCCTTTGACCGCTTTCATATTTGAAGTGACATTAAAAATATTTCACAAAATTTGTACTAAATTCTTTTCGCACCTGAGTTTTAATAAACAAAACTCCTATTTAACCACCAATTTAAAACCATTATAAATCTACAAGAGTTAGTAGGTAATACACAACGTTCAAACTCAATTAGGAGTAAGCGCAATAAATACCGAGTAATTATGGGGTGGGTAAAAGGGTGGTTCAGGTGGGACCCGCGAAGACTTTCTGTGGAAAACTGTATAAAGTATCCGTTTGTTTTTTTATATTTAACTTGAATAAGGTAAACGTTCTCATTTTATTACATGCTTTTATTTAACTAGCAATGTATAATATTGTCTTCTGTTACCGCGATTGTTATTCATTGAAATTAAACACTTTAGAACGGATTAGTCGCGTTTATTAACACCATGATCCTACGTTTCGAGCCCTCACAGGGTTTAAACATTTTTATTTTTATTATAGAATGCCCTCCAGGCTATGTATTACTAGCTTTATAAGCCCCTCTGGGCATTGTAGACCAACCTTTGTTTTTATTTTTTAAATTATTTTTATATTTTTGTATGTAGGTAGTTTGCACAAGTAACTTTTTTGATTGACGGGGAGAATTCGCATTCTCTGTCATCATCTTAACCCTATGAAAACGAGTGCTGTAAAGGGCTCGAAACGTAGGATCATGGTAGCAATGTATGTTTGTGTGTTTGTTAGGGTCAAATTTCAAGTTGAATTTGACTAACTTCCCGTTATTCGAATAAGCTGAAACTTCACATGCTTGTGTAGGTTGGATAACAATACAATATTATGGTCAGACTCCGTTATCCGTAGTGAAAATTTATTGAAACGAGGGTTACCAAAATTACATGAAGTCTGAAATCCTTAATTATTGTACATAACTTCGCCTTAGTAAAATATGTAAATTGTAATCTATGTAATTGTAATTGTAAAATATTTCATTACAAGCACATTGTTAATTTTAACGAAATAAATATTCATTTAAATATTACTTACCCCTTTTGCTATATTGACTTCAAACACCTTTATACAGCAACTCTGAGTTAATCGCATCTAGTATTTCATTCGCCGTCTCCCTCCAGCACGTCGGAACAGAAAGGGACGGAAATTAATTTGGTGCCACACGCTCGTCACATGTTAGTAATGGGCGAATAATTTGAATGGGGTTAAGGGGAAGCTTGATTTGAGAATATTTTGGGTATTAAAGTAAGGCAGTATTTGTTTGCGGATAGTAATAAAACGACCCAAAAATACATGCAGTAAGTGTAACCCACCTACCTACCTCTATCTACCTTAAATCTAAAATTGGTTCTTGAGTCATTGTACTATCGCGTTCAGAATTGCATGGACAGTTTCGAATTAATTCATTCATTAATAGCTTATGCAATTATGAATGTGAATTATAGGAATGTACACACGCGTTCTGTGTGCTGATACGTTGCGCGAGGAAGCCACCAGCTCTTCGGTCACCAGTTAATTAACCAGACGTTTCGCGATTTCTACAAAAAACTTGCATGCGCTGACTCTACTAAAATACTAACCTAACCTAACCTACTAAATAGTAAACGTATTGACTGAAATACTAACTTTGCGAGTGATTTAGTATTTCTGTGTGGCCGTTTATTATTTTACATTGTCCGCTTGTTGATGACGTCTAACTAAACGAGTCTTTATGACATTAGCACATTATCTCCATACGAAGTGGTTCCTTTTACTAAACGAAGATGCTTCGGTGGAGGTTCGACAAAATTCGCAACGAGCACTTGCGTGGCAGCCTGGGTGTTCGTGACATCGCTGCCAAGATGCTAGAAAGTAGGCTGCGATGGTAGGGTCACGTGAAAAGAATTACGTAGGTAACTTGGCACTACAACTTTCCCTCCCTAGTAACAGATCTAGAGGAAAACCAAAGGCAAGGTGGAAGGATAAGGATGTAGTGTGAACGGACATGGCTGAGTGCAAGATTTCCGTAGATGATGTCAAGGATAGAGCGAAGTGGAAAAGACAGATAAGGAAAGCTAACGCCACTACCATATAGGATATATAGCTAGGAAGAGAGAGATATACTAAAATGAATTCCGTGCACCTTGGAAAGTTCATTTTTGTATGTGGTGTGGTGGCCAATTATTGAAGTTAGTTATTGCATGCGATTTGTAAGGTTCCGAAATAATTGACTTTAAAATATGGGATTTTTATAATTAATTTAAATTCTAAATTAGTATTTTAACGATATTATACTTATAGTAGTTGCTCAACGACTTGACAACTAAGAACAGATGGCAGCACTACCTGGCCGGTTCGAGGTTGGCAGGTCGTTGGGCGGGAATCGAGGGCTATAAAAAGAGTGAACTTGGCAGGTTGGGACAGTCGGTTGGTGACAATCAAGGTGTAAAGTTCTAGTTCAAGAATAATAAAAAGTGTGAGATTATTTTCGGTATTTTATTGGCTATCCTTATAGTCAGAAAGTGGGATCAAGGATCTAAAAATGTAAGTACACGCCTTTTTATAAAACTTTTATTGGATTTGATGAATCTGTGATCTTGTGTTGTTTCATATAATATTGACCACGTGGCCGAAGAGTGTTTTGTTTTTCCTTTTATTTCACCACGTGGAATAAAAAAAATATTTAAATTTTTAAATAAACAGCAATTATTATTATATTATATCGTTTATTTCGAACAGTTATCCATATGCGCTTTAAAGTAAAGATTACAGAAATAACATAAGTAACTTACATAAAAACAATTAATTATGCTACCTTCAAGTTGAATTGATTATAAAAATACCTCGTATATACTGACCGTAACTTCTCGATTCTTTGTTTCTTGTCAAAATTATGTTCGCCTGTGCCCAGCAGCAGTGGGACTTATATAGGCTGATGATGATGAATATTGAATGGATAAGGTTGATAGAATAAAACAAACTTACAAAATACCACGTGCTACCTACTGTGCCAAATGTGAGATTATAAGAAAACTGATGATAATAATTAATAGTACACTTCAAATTTTATTTTTCTGTTCATTTATTTGATACTTTATACATAGACAGTATTCACGGTATTGATTTGTTCTGCACTATATTTGGTATCTAAAGTTTTGACATAAGTAAACTATAACGGTTTTCCTTTTCTTTTTCATATGTGAGCCGGCCGAGATGAGTAACCAAGACGATGATCGTCGCAGGCTGAGAACGCCTGAAGAACAAGACCAGCATGTGTTGGAGTTGCAGCGTGAGCTGGAGCTGGAACGAGAACGACTGCGCAATATGGAACGCTTTCTACTAGAAAAGGAAAATAGACGAAGCCGCGAGTTTCGCCGCGCACGCAGTCACGAGCGGCGAAGCCCGTACAGCCGCGAGCGCCGCAGTCCTCACGTCCCGAGGCATCACAGCCCATGCAACCGCGAAAACCGCAGTCCGCGCAACTGCACGCGCCGCAGCCAGCGAAGCCGCGAGCGTTGGAGCGAGCGCCGCAGCCCGTGCGGTACTAAGCATTGCAGCCCGCGAAGCCGCGACCGCCGGAGTCCGATGACCCCGCGCAGCCGTGAACATCACAGGCGACGAAGCTCCGAGCGTCTCAGCACGCGACACGACGAGCGACGCAGTATGCATAGCGAAGAGCAGCGCAGCATCAGACGCCAAGCAGCAAGTAAGGTACCCGGAAGTATATCCAGTGGTAAGGAACAATATTCTCGTCGATCACGTAGCCCTGTTTTTTGTTCAAAAGACGTCGCAAATCTCTTACAAGCACATAGAAATAATCCAACATCACAGCCGTCAACTGATATTGCATTTAACAGTAGTAAACACATAGATCCTAAAAATATACTTCCCGAGTTTAACCCTTCAAATAAAACCCAACGCATTGATATTTGGCTGAATAAAGTGAATGAGTGTGCTAAGTTTACGGCTGGTATGAACGGACGACTTTACATTTCGCTATGCAAAAACTACAAGGCCTGGCAAAAACTTGGTATGAGAGTTTAAATTCTATCCTGTATAATTGACCCGAGTTGCAAGATAAATTGACTTTAGCTTTTTCCTTCAGAGCAAAATTACGGCCAGGCCTTGGAGGACATGCTAAGGCGAAAGAGTAAATTTAATGAACCCATTGAAACCTATTATTATGAGAAGTTAGCACTCTTAAATCAATGCGATATAACGGGGAAACGTGCAACAGAGTGCATTATCCATGGTATCAGTGATAGGACTATGAAGTCAAGTGCCTTAGCTTTGCGTTGTACTGAACCCGAACAACTATTACAATTTTTATTAAGTCACAATAATACCCAGCAGAGTCATCCACTACTACCTAATAAAAATAAACTTTCTGATAATGCTGTTGCAACGCCCACTGAAAGTAATCAAAATCCTAAAACAGGGGCAAGACCTGTATTAGAGTTGTATAATGTAAAGATGCCTTAACGGATTTGTGTAATAAAAAAAGGTAAAAGATTTGACATCTCGCCCCACTCTCTTTGCTTACTGATCGTGACACGGTCTGCTTGCTCTTCTAATTATAAAGGCTAATATAATGTTAATCATTAACATAAGTTATTAAATAAACCCTCATTTGTGACCTCAACTCTTCGTATCATTCAACAACAATACATGGCGCAGTCGGTGAAGAACTGGTAAGAGGATGCGATAAGATTAACATACGAAGCCACATGGCCAACGCCGGCCGGCAGAAGACATCGAAGAAACCATTAAAATAAAAGAAGAACTACTCAAATAAAAGAAGAACTAATCAATTAAAAGAAGAAATTGCAAATGACTGACAACGAAAGCACGAAGGAAAAAATGGAAACATCCGAAGTTGACAGCATGACGTGTGCAGTAGAGTACAAAATGCCGCAGGGTCTGAATTTAGAAGACATAGGTAACTGTTGGCCGCAGTGGCAGAGGTTTAAGCAATCATTTCGAATATTTATACTCGCTGCGGGCTTCGAAAAGCTAGCCGAAACACGCAAAGCAGCCATACTACTAAACTGCATCGGGCCCCAGGCCCAGGAATTGTATTTCAACGTGCTACATCAAGAAGACAAAAGTAAGCTTGAAGATATTTTAACGCTTTTTGATGATCACTTCAAGCCTAAACAAAATGAGGTGATTAACAGCTATAACTTCAACAAACGAAATCAAGAAGACGGGGAAACCTTCGACGCCTTCTACACAGCTATCAGAAAAATAGCAGAAAATTGTAATTATACAGAAAAGGACAGAATGCTTCGAGACCGGATTGTGATGGGTGTCAAGGACCAGCGCACACAGCAGAAGTTGTTGGAAATTAAGGAACTTACTCTGGAGAAAGCCGTAGATGTCTGCCGCTCTGCTGAACTATCCAGAGAACACATGAAGACGCTTAACAGCAAGGAGGTGCTGGCAGTCCAGGCGAAGACCTCACCACACCGGTCCGCGGAATTGAAAGCTAAGTATTCTGACCACACAAATAGGTTTTCACCAAATATTAATAATACAAATAAATATAATAAGAATTACTACCTGTGTAGAAAATGTAGAACTGAGCATGGCCCTAGGAATTGTCCGGCCTATGGAAAAATTTGCAGTAAATGTAAGAAGTATAATCATTTCAGTATAGGATGCAGCATGGGTCACGGCCAGGTGCATAAAATGAATAATAATGCCCCGGATAGCAACAATTATGTTCATGAGTTATGACTAGTTTATTCCATAGACTTTACAAAAAACGAATGGACTGAAAAATTAAGAGTTGAAAATAAAAGGGTGTCCTTTAAGTGTGACACCGGGGCAGGGATTAATGTGCTTTCATTAAGAGATCTCAAACTTGTTGTCAATGATGATGTCAATAATAGATTGTCTGAGACAAGGTCATTTATTGAGGTTTACAATGGTGGTAAAATTTTTCCTTTAGGCACCATCACTTTAAAGATATTTTCTAAAGATGAAGAAAAAAGTTTTGATATAGAATTTGTGATTATTAAAGAAAATTTCTGTCCCATTCTTGGATTGAGGGCACTATTAAAAATAGGGCTATTAAAATTAGAAGGAGTTGACACATTAACTAATACAGCATTAAATACAAACAAAGAGGCCATTATTAATGTTAATTATGAACTATTTCAGGGTGTGGGGAAATTCAAAGACCCATTGGAGTTGCGCATTCAGCCGGGAGCTCAGCCAGTGGTGCGACCACCACGACGTGTGCCACATGCTCTCTTGGACCGCCTAGCAGAGAAGCTCAAGATCCTGGTGGAGCACGGAATCATAGCCGAAGTCGCGCACCCTACAAGCTTTGTAAGCAACCTTGTTATTATCGAAAAAAAAGATGGGTCACTTAGGATTTGCCTCGATCCTAAGGATCTTAATAAGGTATTAATAAGAGAACACCACCTTATACCGACTCTAGACGAAATTGTCCCTAAGTTGTGTAATAAAAAATGGTTTTCAGTACTCGATTTGTCAGATGGGTTCTATAATATAAATTTATCCGAAACCTCAAGTGACTTGTGCACATTTAACAGCCCGTTTGGCTGCTACAAATTTCTACGGTGTCCGTTTGGAATTTCAGTAGCCCCGGAGGTCTTCCAAAGATACAGCGAAGCTGCCTTTGGGGACATTCCTGGCGTTATTGTGTATTGTGATGATCTCTTAATATGTGCAGACACAGAACAGGAACATGATACAATATTAGCTAAAGTATTTGATAGAGCCCGAGAAAACAATGTTAGATTCAATAAACTCAAATTCCAATATAAATTAAAGGAAGTGAAATATTTTGGCCACATTTTTTCTGATAAAGGCATGCAAATAGATCCTGAGAGAATTACTGCGATTACTAATATGAAAAGTCCAACTAATAAGAAAGAATTGCAAATTTTTCTGGGCATGGTTAATTATCTCAGAAAATTCATTCCGCACTTAGCAAATATCGCATCCCCATTGCAACTATTGCTAAAAAAAGATGTAACTTGGTTATGGACGGACATTCATGAAGATGTGTTTAAGAATATTAAAATAAAATTAACAGAAGCCCCAACCTTACTAAATTTTAATCCAAAATTGCCAATAGTGATTCAATGTGATGCATCCAAGGATGGCTTGGGTTGCTGCCTAATGCAAGAAGGCATGCCAGTTGGCTTTGCATCAAGGAGCTTAACTCCGGCAGAACAAAACTTTTCGCAAATTGAAAAAGAATTACTCAGTGTGTGTTGGGCAACTCAAAAATATCATTACTATATCTATGGGCAAAAATGTACAGTTTTAAATGATCACAAGCCATTAGAATCACTGCTTAAAAAACATATTCATGAAGTCCCGTCCCCTAGACTTCAAAGAATGAAGTTAAGGCTCCTAAAATATGACATAGAATACAAATATCTGAAGGGTAAATACATGTACATAGCAGATCTACTTTCTCGTGCATATATTAAGTGTAATAATAATACAGATGATCCATATATTAATGAAATGGTCCATTGCGTGGGACTCTCGAGTCACTTACAATGCACTTCAGAGCAAAAACAGGAGCTAATTAATGAAACTAGTAATGATGCGGAACTTTCTAAATTAATAGAATATACTAACAATGGATGGCCAGACAAAAAGCATGTTTCAGATAACTTGCAATATTATTTTAAATTAAAATCTGAAATAACAGTAGATGAAGGCTTGGTGTTTTTAAACCATAGAATAATAATACCTACAACATTGCGCTTAAAAATTATTAAAATGTTACATGAAGGGCATCTTGGCACAACGAAAATGAAACAAACGGCTAGGAATCTTTATTATTGGCCAAAAATTGATGAACATTTAGACACATATGTAAGAAAATGCTTTGTATGTCAAACATACCAAAATAATAATGTAAAAGAGCCCTTACTATCTCACAATGTACCTAAACTTCCTTTTAATAAAATAGGCACTGACATCATGGAATTTAAGACAAAAAGTTATCTGGTGATATATGACTATTATTCAAAATGGCTGGATATTAAATTAATACCAAATAAAAGTGCCAAATGTGTAATTAGCAGCTTAACTGATGTTTTTTGTAACTGGGGCATTCCCAATGAAGTAGTTTCAGACCATGTGCCATTTGACTCTAGAGAGTGCCATCAATTTGCTCGAGAATGGGGTTTCTCATTTACATATACCAGCCCAAGATATGCCCAGTCTAACGGCATGGCTGAAAAGGGAGTTCAGATAGCTAAAAAGATTTTGCTTAAATGCCATGAGGATAAGACTGATTTTAGGTTGGCACTGTTACAGTATAGAGCGTCTCCCGTATCTGGTACTAGTTTCTCACCTAGTCAACTAATGATGAATAGAAATATTAAAACAAAAGCCATAGTTAACTATGAATATTTAAAACCAAAATTGAATACTAATGTAGATAAGCAATTTGAAAGAATAGTGAAAAGAAACTCGAAGTGTTATAATAGTACAGCTAGTTATAAGAATTTATTCTATAATGGTCAGCAGGTCTGGTTTAAGAAAGACCCAAATAGAAATATTTGGTTACAAGGGATAATTTGTAAAAGCAACGGCTTTAGATCCTATAATTTATTAGATAATAACAATGTTGAATACACAAGGACATCCTACCATATTCGACCGGCTTAAGGTGTGTGATCCACCAGGGTCCGCTGCTGGCTGAGAGCTCAACTCCCATGGGTTCTCGTTTGTAAAAGGGGAAGAAAAGTAGTTCATGTTATAACTTAAGATATTGTAATAAATATATAGTATTATTAATTAAGTGGAGCTCGTGTATACTACATGGATATTAAGTATGTAAGATTAATTAAAGTTGTAACTATTAGTATTACTTCTAGACTTAAGTACTTCTGTGCAATTTAAATTTAAATTAAAAAGGGGGAGATGTATTAGAGTTGTATAATGTAAAGATGCCTTAACGGATTTGTGTAATGCTGCCTTAATAAAAAAAGGTAAAAGATTTGACATCTCGCCCCACTCTCTTTGCTTACTGATCGTGACACGGTCTGCTTGCTCTTCTAATTATAAAGGCTAATATAATGTTAATCATTAACATAAGTTATTAAATAAACCCTCATTTGTGACCTCAACTCTTCGTATCATTCAACAACAATACAAGACCAGGGTGCTTCAATTGTAAGGAGAGGGGCCATTCTTATCTGCAATGTCCAAAGCCTCTACGACACTGTAATCATTGTAGAAAGGTAGGACATACAGAAGAATCTTGCTTCTTTAAATCTGATAAGAACACTAATGAATCGGAACAAGTTTAAAAGGGCTATGTGCATTTCTAACTCTAAACCGAGTGAAAAATTCATTAAGCAGGTTTTTATTAATGGAGTTATCTTCCATAAAAGATTTGGGGTTATCTCATGATGGAAAATCTACTACCTTAAAGGGATTTGGTAATAATGTTGTTCACTCATTAGGTTCAGTTTCGTTTAACATAACTATCGACGGGGTTTGTGCTTCAGTACAATGTAAAGTTGTAGAGGATCACTTACTCGATAGACAAGTACTTATAGGTCAGACTTTCTCCGAACAACCACACGTGGTTGTGTATAAAGATGCTACTACATTAAAATATCTAAACATGCCTTATCACAATAATAGCGATGACATTGATGAACGTTTGATAAGGCTTAGTTTTGTCGGAAATTGTAAACTGTATGGCACTGCAAGTGTACGCGCGTCAACCGAGGCCAGATTTACAGGGACCGTGCTGTTGAATACGAATCTTGTAGGGAAGCCCACCGAACGGTTCGTAGTTTATGGGGGTACTTATCAAGTGAACGATGGGGTTTTATACGTTACACTATGCCTTGTTGGTCCTATAAGGGGTTTGTCCTTGCTCGGGCTGAGAAGGTGGCTTTTGTCAATCGTATTAGTAATTTAGTAACGGAACGCCTGAAATAATTACAGAATCAGATTATTCTAAGAGTAGACGCATTGATGAGTCCAAAGTAACCGTAGGGGAAGCTGTTTCACTTCACATGCTTTTAGAAGATTTTGTCTCAATCATGGCATCGTACATATACTTAACGCCGTAGCAAGCCCCCGGGTTAACGGACAGATAGAGCGTTATAATCGCACCATTTTAAATTCCCTAAAAGCACACAAACTTAATGATCATGAAAAAGACTGGGATAAGAAGTTAGGCAGAATACAATGGGGTCTAAACAACACAATTAAAAAAAACAACTGTTAGGAAGCCAGTCTCCAGCTGCTCAGAACTCCAGCTGAAGTTATGTTTGGACCTTCAATAGCGAAGTTAAACCAATTTTAAATGAAATATCAAACGAAAATAGTGAAATGGTCGATATAGAGTCATTACGGAAAGAAGTTACAGATACAAATACAAATTATTTATTGTTTGAATGTGAGTGGTTACAAATGGTGGTAGGGTTAGTGTTTAGTTACATCACAATCAGCCAGAGTGTGGCGTACAATATTTTGACTCTCAATACGCATGTCATTGAAAAGTGTTAAAAATAAATAATTAAAGTACCTATAGCAAATATAGCAATGTCAAGTTAAAAATAATATTTGAGAGTAAATAATGAAATAATAATAAATCAATGTCATGCATATAGAAAGTTAAATGTCAAGCTAATACTAATCATAATAAAAAGAAGGAAATAGTTACAATTAATAGGCATTGGTGTGCGTGTTCTCAAAGTGTTCATTAACAGTGTAATACATTTTTTGTAGACACCACTTAAATAGTTTAGTTTTGAAACCTGGATAATCCAAAGATTTTAAGTCATCTGGCAAATGGTTGAATATTTTGATGGACATGAAGAGAATAGATTTTTCAAAATGAGCCGAGTTATGACATGGATAACTGATATTAAGTCCATGAGATTTAGTAGTTGACCTAGGGTTAGATTTCATAATTTGGTACTGACTAATATGAGCCCTTACAAAGAGGCACATTTCGTAAATGTACAGTGTGGGTAAAGGAAGGATTTTCAATTTTTTGAAAAACGGTCTACAAGAGTCCTCCTGTTTGGCGCCACAGATTGCTTTAAGGCATTTCTTTTGTAAAACGAACGCTTGTTGAGCAAATGTGGAGTTTCCCCATAAAACAAGACCATGGCGCAGGTTTGACATAATGTAGCCATGAAATGCTAAAAGAGCAGATTCCTGGGATACCACCTGAGAGATCCTGCCTAGAGCAAACACAAATCTGTAAAGCCTGCCGACCAGGTACTCAATATGTGCTCTCCAGTTACAATGGCAGTCGAGAATCACTCCGAGGAATTTTTCTATGGCTTCTTGATTGTGCTCAATTACCAAATTTTTAGCATTGATTTGGGGAGCATAGAATTCCATGAATTTGTTTTGCTTAGATTGGCTTTCAGTTTGTTGTTCAGCAACCAGGTGTTGATATTGTTAAAAGATAAATTTGTTTCTAATTGGTAAGTTTCGGGGTTATTAGCGGGAATGATTACGGACCAGTCATCGGCAAAAATAAGGACCTTGTTGTGCGTAACATTAGGGAGATCGTTAATGTAAACTAAGAATAATAATGGCCCAAGTATGTTTCCCTGTGGTACCCCCCTGTTTACAGTGGATTGGTCGGAGAGTATTTTTGATAGAGATTTTGTCTTTGCACAGTACGATGTAAGCGATAACATTGATAAAGCACAAATAAAACAGAAACAGTATATGATAGATATCAGGTAGCGACAATTCCTGGCTTTGAAGGGACGAAAAAGGAGCATAACACTGTAGTAGCCATAGATCGAATAAAACCATGGATACACTTTAGATATTGATATACAACAGCTTTAGATATTGATGATAATGAAGAAACTGATATAGATAATAATGTTTCTGACGAAGACGAGTGATTTAGTAATAGATATTAAAATTAGGTCCTCACGAATCGAGAGGCATACCGGCTAAAATCCTCACGAACCGAGAGGAATGTTACTTAAAGTCCTCATGAATCGAGAGGCATTCTTAAAAACCTTATGAATCGAGAGGTATTGCAAAGTCCTCACGAATCGAGAAGCAGGAAATATGAGAGCTGATTATCTTTGTTGTTGTTGTTTTTTTTGTACTATTATTGTAAGATTTTATTTGTTAATAAATTATGCTTGATACAGTCTTAACTTGCCAAGTGTAAGGTTTCACCGGATGCGTATATGAGGGCATACACGACATCAGGATGGTCGAGTGTAAGGTTCCGAAATAATTGACTTTAAAATATGGGATTTTTATAATTAATTTAAATTCTAAATTAGTATTTTAACGATATTATACTTATAGTAGTTGCTCAACGACTTGACAACTAAGAACAGATGGCAGCACTACCTGGCCGGTTCGAGGTTGGCAGGTCGTTGGGCGGGAATCGAGGGCTATAAAAAGAGTGAACTTGGCAGGTTGGGACAGTCGGTTGGTGACAATCAAGGTGTAAAGTTCTAGTTCAAGAATAATAAAAAGTGTGAGATTATTTTCGGTATTTTATTGGCTATCCTTATAGATTTAAAATAAATGTTTCAAATTTGAGTATTATTTAATTCACACTTGTGTTCATTGGTTCAAATAACGAAAGTTGAACCTCCTATCCGTGCCTTATTGACTTAAAACTCGAATTCTCGTACCAATATCCACCTTGGTCAATACAACTCGACCAAAATCGAAGTAAATGTCTAAAAGAATCATACACATATCATTGTCACCGTTATTTTCTCAATAAATACCTAACCCCTGAATGTTGTTTATATTTCAGAAATGCTTTTTCCTGATTTTTGGAATAGTTTAAATTGACCACGCGTTAGGATTATCATAAATTGACTCGTTGGGAGCGAATTTATATTTAAGATTGTCAAGCAATCGAAATAATAAAATAGCAAATTCAAAATAATTGGCACACAATATTTTGTCTCCATTATTTCCTAACACGCACTTCTCCTTAACACAAGACGCTCGAGACCCGTGTATGTTTGTTTGCCTCTAACTTTTAACTGTCAAAGTTCCGAGCTTCTACCGATTTGACATCGATTTCGCATAAACATCAACTGCCTAAGTTCGACAACCTTATAATATGACGTTTGACAGCTAATACAAAATGGCGAACTTATTAGAAAATGGCTGACTTGTTACAATTTTGTTATTTTACGTTTTGTGTGAAATTTAATTAGGTTTGTTTCGGAATATGTGGAAGTTGAATATGAATTAATATGAACGCAGTTAATTTGAATTTTGAATAGACGGAGGAAAACTTTGCGAGGTAGAAGCATAAAATTGAGGTTTTAGCGTCCTAGCTTAGTCGGTAGTCACCCCGCCTACAAAGCAGGAGGTCCCGGGCTCGAATCCTGGTCAGGACATTTATTTTTGTTTATCAGGAATATTTGTTCCTAAGTTTCCTATGTATTTGAATGAATCTAAAGGCTTACTAAAAAGTGACAATATCAATAAAATTAAATAGCTATTAATATTTACGCAATGCACTTCTATACCCT
Source organism: Lathronympha strigana (assembly GCA_949128165.1). Lineage (NCBI taxonomy): Eukaryota > Metazoa > Arthropoda > Insecta > Lepidoptera > Tortricidae > Lathronympha > Lathronympha strigana. The sequence goes on along the minus strand of OX421926.1, from coordinate 3,910,557 downwards.
ATTATCAAACATTTATTGGTAGATCCAGCGGATACGCCCATACGTAGGTATACGCCGGCTTTATTGCGGCTTTATATTGTTGCAGGTGACTGCACTTTTTTCAGATTCAAAATGCATTTCTAGACTCATTTTTGCAACGCTCCAAGATCCCTTGCGTATTTTATATGTATACATACAATAACAAAGGGTGGTCTGTCCGTCTCACTGATGACTTACCAATAGATTCTGCATTTTCAAGCAAGCACTGTAGTCCTAGCAGACAGCCGCGACAGTACATCGCGGTCGAGAAGATAAGTCTTTGTCTGACGCCGGCAATTACACTGGTAATAACTTACGTAAGTGGGACGCAGCTATATGCAAGAATACTATAAAGACAGTGCTATCCATGTCCTATTTTTAAATATAGCTGCGTCCCTACTAACGTAAGTAAAACTTACTAGTGTCATGCCGACCTAATCCGAACCGTTACGAAAAGACAGGTGTCTTTTTTGACCGCGAGATAATCTCGTGGCACTCTTCCACTTCCACTGATTGATGTTCCCGTGCTCTCGTACCAAGTTCATGGTAATGTAAGAAAAAAGGATACTCCTCCCTAAGGGATATTTTATTTGATTTTGGGTCTCTTGCATCTTGGATCTTCATTATACCAGTCAAAAGACGTTCACTGCTAGACAAAGGCCTTCCCCAAAGATTTCCATAAAGAACGGTCGTTCTTCGCCCTGAACCAACGGTCTCCGCGAGTTCAGGGGCCAGCAGAACCAAGGTGGTCGAGCTCCAGAGTTGCCAGAGTTAGATGGCAGCGGGTGGGCTACATTGCTCGCAAAACCGATGAGGCAGAAAGGTTCTTGAGTGGACCACAGTCGACCACATACCGGAACACGCAGCGTGGCAAGACTAGGGTCTTGATGAATAGATGGACCGATCCATTGCATAATGACATGTAATATTAGTGGAAATTTCTTATAGAAACTCTTTATCTTTCATTAGAAAGATATTTCCTTTCCACTGGCGCCTAGTAGGTATTAAGTAACGCAATAGAAGTTTGTCATATTTGTAATTGATGATTCTACTCGTAGCGCATGATGTTATACTAGTTATTGTTGCACCATGTTGTTTCTATTCGACTACGTAACGCAAAGTTGGTATGCATATCTTAAGGTATATCTTATCTTATCTTATATATGTCGTCTTAGTACTGGATGCTCTATCTAGCGGGAGATGATCCATCGTCTGTCCGCACGGTAACAATGGGCCCGCGGCGGCTGCAGATTAAAAACCGGCATTAGCCGACGAGGCGTTCGTGCGTATTGTTACACCATGTTGTTTTTAATAATCATCATCATCATTTCAATTTTAGAGCGATGGTGGCGCAGCGGTAAGGCGTGCGACTTTTATTTATTTATTTATTTTAACTTTATTGCACAAAATACAAAAACAAATGTACAAATGGCGGACTTAATGCCCAATGGCATTCTCTACCAGTCAACCATAGGGCCAAACAGAGACTTGAATAAAATGGTGCAAAGGGAGAATCAAGGTAATAATATCGAAATAATTGCAAAGCAAACTGAAGAACATTATATATATTATTATATATAATATATAGATAAAATAATATAATATACTACTACATATTTCCAACATGCACACTATACAATAATGATGGACACTATGGAAACTCTTCTTTCAAATATTTCAAATTATTTCGAAGGTCATTGGTTCAAACTCCGGCTCGTACCAATGAGGAAATCGACTAATCCCAAGAAGGCCTAGTTTACGCTCTGGATAGGAATGTCGGATGGCAGTACGAGTAAAACTAGCACCTGCGCCAAATCTTGGGATTAGTTGCCAAAGCGGACCCCAGGCTCCCTGACCAGTGGCGTAAGCCCAGAAAACGGAAAATTCTATTTTTTAAAAGCGAAACCGAAGGAGACTTATTCACGTAAAACCGCTAAATCCACAAAATGTTATGTGTTATTTGGCTAGCAACAAATGGTTATAGGTAGAAACTGGTCCGAACCATTTTAAACGACTAAAAAAACATATATACATAAAAAATATTACAAGAAAAACGTTTGTAACATGTGTGTACATATTTGAGATGATTAGCGTGTAACGATATTTTGTTGGATTTTGTTGCCTACATAATACTAGACTCGCGATAAATCCGTTACGCTAAAAAAGTCAGCTATTATAAATTATTTCCCAAATAATCAAAATTTCTGGATTATTTAGCTAAATTGTATTTAATTTTGATCTGCGTTTATGAATATCGTCTTAATTAGGTCATCATCATATCTTATGGCTTAAAGTTCACTGCTTTATTTGTAATTTGAGTCGAAATCAAACATCAATTGTTATGTTTCTCATAATTAGGTAAGTACCTAAGTAAGTACCTATGTAAAATGAAGTTCTAAAACCTTTTAAGAAATCCATTCAGGTGACAATTACTTGTCATTTAATAAGAAATTCACGAAACGATATCGCCATTTTGCGTTGACAAAATTGACTGACCAATTGTCGTTCTTATTTTGTGGGTGTTAAGGCCTACGAATAGTTAAGTTTTGCTGTTTGCACCGAGAAAGTTGCATAAATTGAGTGCCCAGTCATTATGCTTTACACAGAGTAGATTGAACCAGCGGGGCCGTTTAGTAAGTTGATGGTAACCGGCTTCGCCCTAACACAAGTTTATGTATGTCTATAAGTATTTATCTTTTTTTACGTGTATGTTTATTTTTTCCAAAAATGTTTATTGTTTGTGCTATTTAAGTGCTCCCGCTGTTTTCACGTATTCTTCTGTATTAGTTAACACTTAAGTAAAATAAAGCGTTAGTAACTCAGGGCGGGCACCTGCGCCATATTTATACCCGCCCAAGTGAGGCGCCCAAGCGACCGCCCAAGCCCTAACGGTAATGTTAATTATTTACCGTTTCTAAAGGAAAGGGTTAAGTGTATTCTAATAAATATTTTTTGAGTTTAAGACATAATTATGTTTTAGTTTATGGTTGTTTTTCTAAAAGGTACATCAAAAATAGAATCTACATGTTTTATAGGATTTGAAGTGGCCAAGGGCTACGTAAGCAACGGTGATCGCTTACCATAAAGTTGGCGGGATTTAAATTTATGGGCATTTTCAGAAAAAAGTGCACTATTTTAATGAAAATGGTTCCTCGTTATTCCATACAAAAAAATAGTTCACAAAAAAATGGGGTTACAAAGCTGATTTTCAAAAATAGGGTACCATTTCCTTTTTTTTTTGAAAATATAGGAAGTTTTGGGTTTTTTATTACCAGAATCACGATTACTATTGATTTAAATAAAAGAAAAAAGCGTGTTAAAAAGAGGGTCCGGTTTTTTTGGTCAGCTTTGTAACGAATTTTTTCATAGATTTCGTATGGGCCGTTACAAAACTGTCTATTTTTTTTGTATGGAAAATCGAGGACCCATTTTCATTAAAATGGTGCACTTTTGTCTGAAAATGCCCAAATACAGTCTGTTTCATTTTTATTGTCGATTATTGGAAATTATCTAATAGGTACTTATGTGTGATTTTATTTTATTTTATTGGTATTACCACTATAGTTTGTAGTAAACAAAAATAACTTTAAATGGAAAACTCCCGTGTATATCAGCAATATTAAAATACTTATGTCGGGTTACTCACGTCAATAAAGTCGAAAATAGCTCGACATGTTTCGGAACAGTCCGTGTCTCTTATTCATGTCATGAGTCATGCGTCCGGCCGCAGGATTTAATGACGTGAGAAACCCAGTATAAGTATTTTAGTAATATAATAATTATGTTCTTCTGTTACCGCGATTGTTATTCTTTGAAATTAAACACTTTAGAACAGATTAATCGCGTTTATTAACCTCTTAACCCTGTTAAGACGAGTGCTGTAAAGGGCTCGAAACGTAAGGTCATGGTGTTAATAAACGCGATTAATCTGATCCAAATGTCTAATTTCAATATTTTAACCCTTAAATGCATGAATTAACAGTATTGATCCTAAAACATCCTAAGTGACAACCAAATTCATTTCAAATTAAGAACTTACGACGATATGACAAAGTCTACATTCCAAGAGAACTTGATTGTCACTTGTCTCGTTTCTGTGTCATAAATACATCATCAGGGTTGCATTTAAGGGTTAATAATAACTTTGTTAGAAACTGACTTTTTACAATACTGCCATTAAACTCACATCTGTCTGTAATGTTGCCCCCAGGACGCAGAATACCCAGACTACCTGTCGCCGGATCTGTCCAGTATCCTGGATCCGATCAAGGTGAACGAGGGGTACGGCAGCAATAATTTGAGAGGTTAGTCAGTTTAAAAAAACAGCCAAGATCGAGTCGGACTCGCCCACCGAGGGTTCCACACAAACAGTGCCCCCCATCCCGCCATTTATTACCTAAAATTACTGGTGGCACGGAACTCTCAGTGTGCGGTAATTATACGGTTTCCGGATTTTCTCCTGTACCTACTTGTGGTACAAGCTCTTGCTTTTTGCCAAATTTCGTGATTCTAGGTCAACGGGTATAGGGTATTTACCAAAATCAAATCAAATCAAAATTATTTATTTGCTAAACATAGGTAGGTACAATAGTAGGTCTTAAATATATAAAGTTCGTATCACTATGCTTCGCCACACGGCATACAAATAGCTATGATTTACATAGCATTCTTTAGGAATTAACATTTAATTAGGTACCAAGTAATTATAAATTTACTTAATTGACACATCAAAAAGTGACAAACATGCCTGAGTCTGATAAAAAATCGTTGATAGAGTAGTATGCTTTAGTAACTAAGAAATAATATAACATTTTTTTGAATTGTTTTATATCATTAATTATCAAAATCTCCTTTGGCAGCTTATTAAAAATCTTTGAGGCCATTCCAAAAACACTTTTTGCCATTAATGCTGTTTTACATGACCTTGAGGTTATTCTATAATGCTGGCGATAACTGTTAAACTTGGGGAATTGATCTGGATTGTATTTAATATATAACGCGACTTCGTATATATAAAGACAAGGGAGCGTCAGAATCTTTAATTTTATGAAGTAAGGTTTGCATGAATGTAGTTTTTGTAAACCGCATACTGACCGCAAGCAATTTTTTTGGGCTCTGAATACTAGTTCCCTATCTGTGCCATTACCCCAAAAAATAACCCCGTATCTCAACGTCGATGTTACGTGAGCGTGGTACGCGATTAAAACAGTCGACTGGTTTACAACCTTTTGTAAATTATGCAGTGCAAAGGAATATGTGTTAAGTTTTTTACAAACGCTGTCTATATGATTATTCCAACTCAAGGTGCGATCTAATTTCACTCCTAAGAATGTTGTTATATCCGTTTCTGCAATTTCTTTACCTTTGTGAATAATTTTCAGATTAGAAATTTGTTCTTTTCTTTGTTTAAAGTTCATAATTTTTGTTTTATTTAAATTTATTGAAAGATTATTTTTATTTAGCCAATTGATTATTAATTCTATTGTTTGGTTGATCTGTGATTCGAATATTAGTGGGTCTTCGCCTGTAAAAATGTAAAATTACTGTAAAAATTACTGTGCTATCATCCGCAAATAGAATCATCTTATCTGATATTGCCTTCGGTAGGTCGTTAATATAGATTAGGAAGTACATTTTGATTCCCATTGCTAATTTATGGGAAATATGACATAAACGGCCGTATCTATTGATTGCGTTGACGTAGAGGTTTGGTATTTTCGCAGACTTGTGTATGTGGTAATCTGGTAATATTACAACTTGTTATTTTACGTGTTCCTGAGATAAAGGGTCTTGACAGACGGACGGACAACAAAGTGATCCTATAAGGGTTTCGCTCTCCTTATGAGGTAGGTACGGAACCCTAAAAATAACAGAAAACAATAGTAGGTTAGGTTTGTTAGGTAAATTCAAATGCCCGATGGGCAAATTGCCTAGAGATAGAAGCCCCGCTCAGCAGGCCTCCGTCGACTTAAAATAATCTAAATAAAATAATAAGTAATAATAAGCAATAATGATGAAGTAACAATCAATGATTCGATATAGTTCACAATTTTGCAAGTTCACTGGGTATTAGGTAACTATAATTAGATTAAAGATTACCTAAACGGTTTTTACAATCTTACTGTGACATACCTATATACCAATGAATATGCCAAATCTATTTAATAAATATACAACGATTAGCATTTCCTCTTCCTATGATGCATTTAATATTTGTTTCCCCGCAGATTTCTACAGGAAACTGTTAAAGACTGACATACAAATAAAAAATCTCAAGAAAGGTTTTGCAAATATAAAGCATGGTAACATCGACTTCACTGACCCCAGCACATCAAGATTGAAGAGGTCTCTTAAATCTTCGACATCAAGGAGGCACACTGGGTCCCATGTTTTTAATAAAGGCACTGAAGGAAATCTCGATATATACCGTCCATTAATTAGTGATGAATTAAAAACCGAAAAAGACGTCGATTTAGAGTTTATGTTCAACGCGGGCTCTACTTTAGAAAAAAAGAAAGTAAGTACCTAATAAATTATTAAAATGTATACACGGTGTACCTACTCGAGTAACTCAATAAATTTAAAAGATGTCAAAAGGGGTCTTGCTTGACCGCATTTTAATTAAAATGTCTAATGAAGTTTTCTAAATTCGGCCCAGTTGTATAGATAATAACTAGGGTTAGGATTTTGGTAGCATTTTAGCACAAGTAATGCCGTGGAGTCACCCTATATATATTTTTTTATTCGAATAAATGAATAACTGAATGATGAATCCATATTTTATAACATAACATTTAATTATTTTCTTCTTGTTTGGTTGACCCTGAAGTCTCTGCAAATATGTTTTATCTCATATACCTTTTTATTACTCTGTCAATTTAGATTTTCCCAATTTCTGTCTATGTAGAAATCTAGTGACGTTTTTATTCTACAACAAAAACGTGAGAAACAAGTTGGGTAATGTTATAAAATCGTTGCTATGAAATTATAACAAATAATCATTAATATCATTGTACAGTACTGGTAAAATCAAAGAAGAAATAATATTGACGTAATAAGAGAGGGTATTTCGGATGAATATTATATGCTAGTACTGATACTGAAATTGAAGTATCACTAGTAGGTATACTGAGACTTAACATTACACATTGTATCATTATATCATGTTTGTATTTTATGTTTATGTATCTATTTACTGGTTTATCAATCATTTATTCATTCATTCATTCAATCAAAAAATGTATAACAGCGACTCCATTGCTCTTTATTCGCCCATTTTCACCAAACATCCCCACTCTAATAATAACAATTCTTGTGAAAAGTTGATACGGTATCACTGATATATCAGTGAAAAATGCCTTTTTGACTGTGACGCTGCCACTATCTGACTTGACTTAGACATACCTACTTACATATGTCAAACTTTCGCAGAGAAATTTGTCTATTATTTTTCAACATCAATAATTTTTCGCTTATATGTTGAAGGAAAATACTTAATAAACCGGCACACAAAAATACTAAACCTGCGAATGGAATAGTAACTGTACTGAGTCAAATACTGGTAGTAAGTAAATGTGTATTCGCAAAGTTAGTATTTTAAATAATTAGGAATTAAAACACTCATTGGGCACACTTACATAAACGACTATATATTTCGCTATTATAAAAAAAATCATACAGTTTATCGAAATAGTACTGATGCTGTAGTAAGTAAATATTATTTATAGTTGATATTCTTTCAAAATCTCTATTTATTAGAATCTTCTGGAAGTACAGAAGTTTCGGCACGGATATAAAGGTAAAGGTAAAGAAGACCTGGAATCTGAAGATTATGATGCAACAAAGAATAACATCAAACAGCCTTTTAATAAATATACCCAATGGTTGGGTTCCATACTTGGAAGGTATGGATTTTCCATATAATTTACAACAATTTCTTCATTTTGTATACATTTTTAAACTGATATATTTTTTAGGGAAACACCATCCACACAGCATCGACGATTACTTCAGCATGATGATGATGAAGACAGTGATGAAACTGCCACTGAAGATTATGAAGAACAAACCAAAGAACCTTGGGACAGAGCAAAAAGGACAGTCAATCCATTGGTCAGTTAATAAAAAAACATATAAATGTTCATCAGTATATAACAAATATAGTATAAGTACTAGTATTAATACATATTAGTAGGTTAGGCCTTATAAACAATGCATATATTACATTACATTACATATACAACATTAATATTTAAATTACTAGGAAACTATGAGTTAGTTTGATAACTACGCAGATTTAATTCTTGCAGCTGGTATTTATACAAACAAAAGCTATTACCACACAAAATGCACCAAGAACGGAGTTATCTGAATTGGTAAAACCAACGCCCCTTTGTAATGATGAAATTAACTACTTGATTGATGCCGCTTTGAAATTGAAATCAGGTAAGATTGACAACATGGAGCACAAAGAAATTTATCCAAACGTTATAGCAAATAAGGAATATTTTGAAGACAATAGTGACTATAAAGAATTGGTAGCAATGGCTCAAGCGTATAGTGATTATGGCGTACTGAATAATAAGAAAGAGATAATTGAAAATAATTTGGCACCTGGAAATACATTTAAGTTAATAACATCGGAGAAACCACTCAAAACTGTAGAATGGCTTAATAATTTTGGTACGTATAATTTGAAAGAAGAATGTATGCTTGTGTAATTGTTTTGACAGGATGCTTCTTTTTTTAAGATAATCGGCATGGGCAACTTATTAAGTTGAAGTCAAACATGGTATCAAAAATGGAAAAACCTTCGTTATTGAAAAAGCTCAGACTGAAAATGTTTCCAAAAAACCTTCATTCGGAAATTAAAACAGATGATATTCAAGCAACAACAAAACCTAAAGCTTCAGTAAATATAGTCTCAAACTCTACTCAAACGACTACGCCTTGGAGTAAATCTAATCAGAAGTCAACCCAAAAACACAAAGAACACAATGTGATGTTTTCTGGTCATAGGCGATCATTGAAATCTGTAGAAACCGATAAATTAAACGATGACGCTGAAGTAACAGCCAGAAATATTGAAGGTAATGTTAATAATACACATCTAGTAAGAGATAATGAAGAGTACAACGACAATTTTTTAAGTAATAGCATTGCGGAAAGCAAACATGGACACAATAATGCAAAGAATGATACAATTAATACAAATTCTTCATTTGACCATAAAGTAGATATTTTGAAATTGAATGAAGACCTTATTAAACATAATAACAGTAATACAACTTGGGGATTGGGCGAGATATTTAATATGCTTGCTGAATTTTGCATGTTTTTGGCTGGATTCGATAAAAACCAAGAAGACAGTGGTTACAGGTAAAGTATAACATTTTTAGTTTACTTATAAGGCCAGATGTGTACTTGTTTACATAGATACCATTTTGTGCAAGACCTTTAGTTTTCTTTGCGTAAGTAGGTACGGGATTATTCTACATACTAATCAACAGTAATATTCATAATTATAAATGCGAAAGTAACTGTCTGTCTGTTACCTCTTCACGTTATAACCAATTAAGATTGGTATGGGGGTAGCTCGACTCCGATGAAGAACATAGGATACTCGTAGTTTTTGTCACTAAAATTCTAATTCTACGCAGAAGAAGTCGCGGGAAAAAACACAATTTTCATAATAAGGTTCTATTATCATACCTCATTTTTGCAGATAACTAACATTCATAAGGAAAGGTTATGTTACTTATGTTAATAATGTTATAGCTCGGTAAATCAACTATTTCTTGTTGGAATTTTATCCTGTCAGGGGACAAAAACAGCACAGTTTCAGCACAGAGGAAACGTTGTAGTATGTTCTAGTAGTAGGTAGATGGCCCATCATGGAAAGGGAATATACCTACCAAAAAAATAATGTTTTGTGAATTTAAATCCAAAAAAGCATTGATTTTAAAAAGGACACAGGAGACTGAACCATAGCTAGTAGTGACAAGAAATACCTGATTAATCCAGCTAACTAATGTCACCCATTGAGATTAGGTAAAGTTTTGCAAATATACATTCTCAGAATATACTCGTATTTTTCGCAGATTTCTCTACGACTTTGTTACGATGCTAAATCCAAATTTCCAAAGTAAAAATAAAAGTGCGTCAGAAAAATTAAGTAACGAAACAAAAAACGTGACGGAAGCTTGGATAGATAAAGAAAAGGTGGAGAATATATACAGATCAAGAGTTTTACTATCTTTTGAAGAACCAGCTGAAGGAGCAGAGAATGTCACATCAACGACCTATTTCGAAAAAGATACCAATGAATCGTACGTACTAACAAGTAAGAAATATTACTCACTCGCTTTTGTTAGCTCTAGTTACCAGCTCATTACATAAAACCGCCGTCCATCGAACTTGCTAACGATGTAATCAAACCGCCATATTGTCGTAATAGGTAACAAATAATGTACGTTTTAAACCATTTCGAGTTTTTAATGAAATTTCGAAGATGTGGTGTTTGATGAGCTAGTGTAAAAATTCAAGAAGAAACTGCGGCAAAAGATGTGATACCTTTTGTTTACATTGCATCGTTAAGAATTTCAATCGAACTGGAAAAAAATCGAATCGAAATCGAAATCGCGTTGGTGGCCCAGTAAAGCGTGCGATTTTTAATCCGAAGGTCGCGGGTTCAAATCCCGCCGGGTCGTACCAATGAGTTTTCGGAACTTATGTATGAAATATCATTTGATATTTACTAATCGCTTTCCAGTGGAGAAAACATCGTGAGCAAACCGCAATAATTCCATTTAGGCCTAGTTTACCCTCCGGGTTGGAAGGTCAGAAGGCAGTCGCTTTCTTAAAATTAGCACCAACGCCAAATCTTGGGGTTAGTTGCCAAAGCGGACCCCAGGCTCTGGGCCGTGGCATAAGCCCCTGTATCAAAAACATGTATCTTTTTACTGAAATAAAGAATTTTGTATTTGTATAAGCCAAGAAAACGCTAGGAGGAAGACGAAGTTCAATTGACGGCGATTTTAGGCAATTTGCTTTTGGTAACTCTAGTTACCAACCATCACTGAATGCGACGGTTAAATCTTTTTGTATGAAAAATACCTCGATATAGGCTTAAAACCGATTTTTTCCGTGAAAAATAGCTGATTGCATTTCCTACTTAGGGCCACTTGCACGACCCGGGGTTAACCGCATAACCCGGGGTTACGCGCTTTTTTGTATGGGATTGGACAGCTTAACTCCGGGTTTTCGGCTAACCCTGGGTGGTGCAAGTGGGCCTTATTGATATAGGCAATGATGATGATAGACAACGCTGAAAAGTTTCAAAAAAGTGAGTGGATATGAGAAATAGAGTTTGAAAGCTGTAGATTTTGAGTTTCAAATTCATTTTATGAACCATTTTTATGTAACCTTTATGAGTAGGATTTTTGTGGGACAAAACTTTTTGTGTATTTTATTGGACTTAACTTTATATTTTATTGGGGCAAATGTAAAAAAAAAATCGAGAAAATCGTTTTTTACCAACTTATAAATTGAAATAATTTTCTTCGGAAAAATAATTTACACATAGACATCATAAATATCAGAATATAACAATCGTAACTGCATTAAATAAGACCTCTTCTTATTTATTTTAGACGTTTAAATATCACTACTTAAATACCTACCCATAAAAAGAGGAAGGCGTATTAATATTAGTACGAATTTATTTCGTTTGAAGTTTTACTTGTTTCTTCACGTCAGCTTCAGCATTTTAACGCTATTAAACGATGTTATTGAAAGGTGTGCGAACCGGTTTTAATTTGTTTAAAATTTCGCTTAATAACCGGTTTTAATTGTATGGAAAAAGTCGGTTAATAACTGGTTATTAACCGACTTTTTCCATACAATTAAAACCGGTTTGCACGCCCTAGTATTGAGTAAGGCGGATGTCACACAGGATGCGATTCACCCCCACCCCCACGCTGGCTTGCAAGGGGGACAGCGCTATACACGCGCGTAGCGTTATCTCACTCAGAAACTGGAGTGGTGCGAATCGCTACAAGTATGACATCCTCCTTGTATAGGTACATTGCAACCGTTAAATTTAGATAATATTTGGAGCAATATACAGTGTTTATTTTCTTCGGGATAGTGAGATGAAAAATGATGTATTACACTGGACGGCAAAGTTAGTTCGATTGAGACCCTCTCAAAACGAGATTCTAGTTATTTAACCGCTCACGACGCTCGTGGCTCAATTATGGAGTCTTTCGCTTGTTGGGGTCCCAATATAAGCACGAGAGGTAAACAACAAGTTCGTCCCCTTGTGTAGTAAATTACAATTTCTAAGTAAAAGTTTAATTGTAAAAGATTGTGGAACAAAACAATGAAAAATGTTACCATCATTTTGTCAGCAATTGAGGACCAATCGTGAACGAACTTTCTCCTCTCTGTCACACTTGTGAACTCGCACGCAAGTGTAACAAAGAGACAAAACTTCGATTGCTTCGCCGTAGGCTCTCTTATAAAAACAATGAAATGAACAGGCATGACCAACTAATTCTGTACACTGGGCAACTGATTATTTGTTTTAATGTGTAAATAATTTTCCTTTTCAAATTGATTTAGATAGTTTAACATTATTTTACATGTCATTCTAGTTAAATTGATTTAGTTTACTAAATTGAGTGTTGCCAGCGTATTTCTTCATAGTCTGGGTTAGTAATTAAGATTACAAGCAAAATTAAAAACAATGTGATAAATAACGTCACGATGAATAAATGTATCGTATAGTAATAAATCAATACATTAGATGTTGCAACATTACCTGTTGACATGACAATGATTTTGTTTTTCTTAATTTTTACGGGTGCGTTCGGATAATTACTACACGTTATCATGTTGAATGAAAGTGTCGCCATCTCCTGGAAACTGTTCCAAGAATTAAAAATAACGATAAATAACTATCACCGAACAACTTCCTGTCATTGGTTAGTCAAGGTTTACAAGCCTGATAGGGTATCCAGTTATTTTATCCTATATCTATGTGTCGCAATATATTTTGAACGAAGCTCAAGAGAGGTGGATGTTTCCATGTTTATCTTAAAAAATACGATTTATTTCACTGGCAATATACAGAATATACCTATGTAAGAGAAACGCGACACTGTCACCTTAGTTCAAGTATGTTGAACCGAAGCAGCAGTTGCTTGGTAAACTATGAACTTGCCAGTTGTTATTTTGGTAAGTTACTTTTTATTCCGATTTGTTTTTTTTTTCTGACTACGTTCGAGATTATAAATAAATATGGACGACCGGTTGGCGTAGTTGGTAGATTCAAACCACGTTATCTTTTCTCAGCAAATGAACTGTCAAATTTGAAAGTGTTATTTTAAACGTCAAACTTCTATGAAATTATAACGTTTACTTAGCACTTTCACATTCTCGAAAACTAAGTAAAAACTAGGAAACTTAGCATAGACTGACTATAGTGACCCTGCCTGCTGTGCCGATGGTTCGAATCCCGGTAAGGGCATTTATTTGTGTGATGCTGATGAACATAGATATTTGTTCCCGAGTCATGGATGTTTTCTTTGTATTTATGTATTTGTATATTATATTATATATCGTTGTCTGAGTACCCGTAACACAAGACTTTTTGAGCTTACTGCGGGACTTAGTCAATTTGTGTTAGAATAAATAATAAATAAATATTGTGGAACACTCTTACACAAATCGACCTAGTCCCACGGTAAGCTCAATAAGGCTTGTGATGTGGCTACTAGGCGACGATATATATAATAGATAGATACTTATAAATACTTAGAATGTCCTGTAATATTTATTTATAATTTGTCTTCTTTTATTAACGTAATTAATGTATTTCAGGGGCTCATTTTGGTATTAACGTTTGCCTACGGGGATAGTGGCATGCCACCGCCGACGTATTATGACAGTAAGTTGTATAGTTTCAATGTTTTTTTTTCCGTTTTCTGGATTAATATGGCATCATCAGGACAAAACCAGTTGTTACGTAAAGCGCTATGTAAAGTGCTTGAAAGGGTATTTTGTTACGTTTATTCGGCCAAAGCCTATCCTCCACTTCTTTCTAGCATTTTTCCTTCTACGACTCAGGTATATCAGACAGGCGGCATAGGGTGAACTAGGCCTTATTGGGATTTCGACTGGATTCCTCACGATGTTATCCTTCACCGAAAAGCTACTGGTAGATATCAAATGATATTTCGTACACTCGTTCCGAAAAACTCATGGTATTTACTTCTTTTATTAAGCTGTTCCTACCCGCAGCAAAATGTTAATGTGTTCTGGTGAAAAGGGGACGGACTGAAAACCAGCGTTGCGCAGTTATAAGCTGACGTAACATATGCTGAGCCGGTTCCTTTTGTCACGCATAGTACAGTCAAGTGTAAAAATATGGTGTTGCACATCTTATTAAAAAATATGTCCCATAGCACCTTATGCCGGTGTAATAAGAGCGTACCTAGTACCATATTTATGAGTCGATTATGCCGAACCATATTTTTGCACTTGACTGTACATAATACTGCAATTGTATTGTAGGTACATACTATATTGTGTTTTTTTCCGTGATCTTTTATTTCTTTGTCTTTCTTTATTTTGAATCGCGACCTTCGGACTGGGAGTCACACGCTCTTACCGCTGGGCCACAAATACTCCATTTGTATTTATTTTGTTTATTTCAGGTGACATAAGGGACTGTGACCCCGGAATTTACTACAATAGCCCCAACTATAGAAAGGCTTGTAAATGCTTGAGTCCGGGATTCATTGACGAAAACGACTGCTTGAATAGTGACCAAAACGACTATGCCTACCGGATACCGGAAAACATCATTAAAAAATGAAACAAGATCACTAACTATATGTGTGTCATCATCAGGGATCGGAAATTTGGATGATTTTAAACCTAAATGTCGGTCTCAGTAACTACACCGTGTTAGTGTTGATCAATCTAGGCGGACTTCATTTAATTTTGACACAATTTACTTCACCAAAAAAAAAAGATTTTACTTAATACTCGTATAATGTATCTAAAAAATTAAATTAAATTATGTATTTGTCGATACAACAAACATACAAAAACGATCAACGCTACAAAATTTCATAATTGTATTTTGAATATAATTTTAAAAATGATAATTTACCTTCATAAATTATTATTTTTAATAATCAAAAATAAATGAAATAATACAATATGTATTATTTCTGCCAGAAAATATTACTAGCTGTAATTATCTTTATTTGCCAATAAAATGATCGAATACAAAGTTATTTTTTTCTGACATGTACGGAATACGGATATTATGCTCAGTAGACGTTAGTATTAATATTTAAGTCGTTACTAATAATTGGTATTAGTACATTACGATACAAGTGAGAATAGGAGAAAATTCGCAAATGTATCGTACGATTCGTACGACGTTTTACAGTACATATGGCTTTTTGAATTTTTGACGTAGGCATATAAAGTGTTCATTATTGCACTAGTGCGGTAATGTAGCACCATGTGTACTGTAATAGTACATTACGATACAAGGGCAAATAGAAGAAAATTCGCAATGAGTGGCGAATAAAACACGACCGAAGGAAGTGTTTTAAATCGACACGACTTGCGAATTACCTATTCGCACATGTATCGTACGACGTTTTACAGTACACATATGGCTCTTCCAATTTTTCACGCAAGCACATAAAGTGCTCATTGTCGCACTAGTGCGGTAATGTAGCACCATGTGTACTGTAAAAGTATTTATGCCACACCTGGCCATAAAGTGCCTTTTTCCGCACGCTACGCGTACGGAAAAAGCCGATTTCTGCCCAAGTATAGGCATAACATGGTGTACGTAACACGTGAGGTAATAAATAAAGCCCTTGATCGCATATTTACGTCCCTCGCTTGCAGCTCGGGTCGCAAACATCTGCGATCTCGGCTTTTCTTTGTTTTACCGCACTAGTTAGGTAATGTACTATTATATACAGATGTAGCGCATTATGTTCTGCCCTCGTATTCACGGAATCTCCCTAACGTTCAGTCTGTGTTAGTACTACAAAAATATGGCGGTCGATTGAAGTAGCATGGCATGAAAAATACGAGCGTTTCCAAGAAATAGGGCAAAATATTATGCACTACAACTGTACAATCTCGTAAAAAAACTGGTTCAAGGTCTACAATGGGGGCATCCGTTTGTCGCAGGCGGCCCCACTCGTGCGTGGGATCTTGTACCAATACTCGTATAAAATAATTGTCAAAATGACGTTTGAAGCTTCCCGCCTAGGGCGTGCAAAACGGTTTTTATTTGTATGAAATTTCGGTTAATGACCGGTTATTAACCGGGTTTTCCATACAAATAAAAACCGTTTCCACGCCCTATTCCCGCCAAACTCACGTTGCACTAGCGCTCCTGACCAAACGGCAAATTGCTGAAACCCCATAGAACAAGATGCAGTTACAGTTGTTACTTGTAACATTAAAGGTTTTATTGTATACTAGCTGATGCCCGCGACTTCGTACGCGGATAATTATATGCCTATAACCTGATAGGGGACTTATCTCCTGTCAGATTATAGGCTACAAAAATTAGTATTAACTTAATGTGCCAGTGAAGGTTGCATGGATAATGCTAATGGATATATTAGCCATTTCCATGTGATGCTAAAAAAACAAAAAAACAAGCAGATGAAAAATCTCAAAATCATTGAAATGTGTTATGCAATTCTAAGAGCACCTAACTCATTTTAATAATATCTTCAATGTACATGTTTTTGACCCCACTCTGCTTTATTATATGTAATAGATAGATTCATTTTCATAAACGGTAGAAAACTGCTCAAATTATTTTTGTGATATATAAAAATACTTAAATGCAATTACAGACAAACATGCAAATGCATCATTAGAAAATAAAGCAAATTCATCAAATACAGATAATAAAAACATAATACTAGCAGTTGGAAACAGAACAGTTGTCAAAAGAAGCGCTGATGGTGATAGTATATTCTGGAATGATATGTATGATGACGAATATGGTATCAAAGATCCCATGGAAGACGATATGAAAGATAAATCAGCAGTTAAGTTTAATGATCTCATGGGTAAAGATAATTGGATAAATACGAAGTTTAAGAAGTTTGCTAAAAGTTTTAAGGAAAGAAGGAATCGGAAGATGGAAAAGAAGAAGGAGAGGATTCTTAAAAATGCAAGGTAAGAAAATTATTTACGTAAATCTGAGCTGAAAACGAAAATATCGAAACTGATGTCGATAAAAAAAAGAGTTTAATGGTGACTTTTATAACCGTAATTAGGTATTCGTTTTAATTTGATACCGTATACAAGTATGTGTTAACTGATCTAATAAAATTTCAGAAACAAAACTAGCAGTCACACCAAGAGGTCTGTTCCTGTACCTGATGTAGGTATAAGTAAGAGTAATAGATTAATTTGATCAGAATTGGGTACAGTCACCCAATTGTCAAAATGACGAGCAGTAAGAGGTTTCTTACAACCTTTATAGCGTCCCTATGACAGTGAGCCTTCTACAGTGGCCTAGGGTTACAATTGGTTGACTGTACATGTCTTATCCTCATCATCATAGCAATCATTGGGCCAAGGTTATTGGCATATGCGTCTATCTGCGCATGCCAATAAGTTTTGAAATTGTTCAAATTGAAATCATTTTAATAGAAATAATTCGGTTTACGCAGTTTCTTCTGGACATTTTGCTATGTTTATTATTTAAAATACATTTGCGCCCTTACCAGTGTAGCTTAAAGTAAACTCTTCTAACCTCACTACAACTTGCGACACAACATAATTTTTCTGCCAAATCCTTCTTTTCGTCATCTTTGTTTAACTTTCCTTGAATGATGCTAAGAAATTTGATGGTCGTATCGAATGATGTGCCCCATCTGTAATCAGGGTAGTCATGTTGATCCAAATTCAATTATATTGTTAAAGGACTTCTTAGAAAAAAAAGAAAAGTGGAAAACCTCGGGATCTGAGGCGAGACTCAAACTCGAGACTCTTGGATACATGACCATCGCTAAACCGATTGAGTTACCTAGTCTTTCTTTACCGAGAATTTCTCCACCATACCCCAAGGCCCAAGCTCATCAGCTTTTCCACTATTATATTCTTCTAAGTAATATGGTATCGTTCGTAGGTGTTTTTGATTAAAAAATCAAATTCAGCGATTTCAATACAATAAATAAATATTGTGGGACAAGCGTACACAAATCGACCTAGTCCCACGGTAAGCTCAATAAGGCTTGTATTGTTGGTACTAGACGACGATATATATAAAAGATAGATAAATATAAATACTTAAATACAAATATTCGTGATAAAAACACAAATAAAACCCTTGACCAGGATTCGAACCCAGGACCTCCTTCGTAGGCAGGGTCACTACCAACTAGGCTAGTTTTATATTAATAATTATTACAATTAACGTAGCTAATTAATGTTAAAGGACTCTGGCAAGCATATGTTCGAAGGTTTGACAGCCAACATGAAGAGGGTCTGCAATGAAGCTGCGCAGGCTATCCATGAAACAACAAATAGAGAAGGTAACATATACACAGATGTTATTTATGTATCTTTCTCTTAATTGTATCATCCATCCAATTAATCAATCAATTCTATCTATCATTCATTCATTCATTTTTTCATTAATTGTATCTATCATCCAGTACAATCAACTACCAAACCTTCTCCTTAATTAAACAATATATTGCAGCAACCTCTGCCCATTTCTCAGTAGTTTCATTTATTGTATGTATGTATGTATGTATAAGCTTTATTGTACAATAACACAAGAAATACAAGAAACACAGTAACATAGACAATTATTGATATTTATTTATTGATGCATTGCATTGGCGATGTTACTCAATACAATTACTGATAGCATCACTTTACTTGGCAACAGTGACAGGACTCGATTATTTATATATTAAACAAACAGCAACCAATGTTTCTGTTAAATAAATAAATAAATAAAATAAATATTTGTGGGACAATCTTTCGGGCAATCCGTCGGATCTCCGTCAATCCAACTTCCAACAATGTAATCATACTGCTATATTGATAGTTATAAATAACCAAATTTTTATGTTTTTAATGAGATCTGCAAGATTAAGTTATGTTACGTTTTGTATGTCACAATAATACGACCATATCAGTATTGAACGTCTTCAGTGGTGTTTATAATAAATAAATAAATAAATAAATAATAAATATAGTGGGACAATCTTACACAAATCGACCTAGTCCCACGGTAAGCTCAATAAGGCTTGTGGCGTGGGTACTAGACGACGATATATATAATATATAGCTACATATAAATACTTAAATACATAGAAAACATCCATAACTCAGAAACAAATATTCGTGATAAACACACAAATAAATGCCCTGACCAGGATTCGAACCCGGGACCTCCTGCTTCGTAGGCAGGGTCACTACCAACTAGGCTAGGAGGCCGTTTGATGAGGTAGTGCAAAAATTTAAAGAGGAACCGTGACGAAACAAGTGATACCTTCTGCTTACATCGTTTGTAAGTTCTATTGAAGGCGATTTTAGACAAATACCATACATTGATAGGCAGATCCGATGGATTTGCTCAAACTTATGTACTATAGCGTTCAGAATTGCATGGGCAATTTATGAATGAATTCATTCATAAACTGCCCATGCAATTCTGAACGCGTGTGTACATGGCCGGCGTATCAAGATGTGAAAGCTTGGTATCATCTAACATGGCGACCGTGTCAGGGCTTTCTTATTGAACATTAGCTATTTTACTGCGTCTCAGTTTGAAGTGGAGACCAAGGCTTCTACACTAATACACGAGCTAGTGCTTTTCTCTTGGAGATCATAAGGACTTGGACACGTCACTAAAACAGTGAACAGACGACATATGACGCTGTGGCAACTTGTCTGTCTCACAGCTGAACCCAACCCTGTTGCCATAATATTATTGCCTTAATATTTGTGGCAATAAATCTTTATTTCTATCTTACATATTTATTTTCAGTGCGAGCGGATAGCGATCAGGCTTCTACGCTGATGCAACAACTGGTAGGCCTTATGTCCGAGCTAGTTAACCTACAGGTTCGGGAGAAGACCTGCGTCCGTGAGTATTTTCTTTTATTAATTTTATCTATAATTGATTGATTTCAAAATATATTATATCGAATTTAAACTATGCTGACACATATTCATATTTTAATTATAACGGATAATACTATCGAACCCTGCAATTCAAATATGCAGTCGAACGATCCCAGGGTATCAAGACTGGATTATCTTCAACTGATTTTGTCATCAAGAGCGCTGCGCATGGCAAGGCAAAACTCAGTCCGCCCGCCCGCGTCGTCGCTTACAGAAGGCCTACCACGAACCACGAACGAAGTTTCACCTCTCTGTCGCACTTGAGTGAGAAATCACAAGTGCGAAAGGGAGGTATACTTTCGTTCGCGGCTCGTGGTAGGCGCTCAGGTCTTAACGCTCAATGATGGCGTCGTAAGATATCCAAAACATGTCACACGTAGTAAGTAACGTGAGTGTTATCTGTAATTTATTATAAGACATCACTGTATTAAATCTGTGCACTTTCTATTAAAAAATTTAAGTCCATCACATAGGTCACGTCATGTTTTATTTTCAGAGCTACCGGAGGATCTACGCAGCTTCCTGGCTTGGTTGACGTCGCCAAACACAGAAGAGCGGAATGAGGGGTTCACTGTCGATACTTACGACTCTGGTGACCTTAACGATTTTAAATAAAAAATGTAGATTTGGGCATTTTCAGAAAAAATGCACACATTTTAATGAAAATGGGTCCTTGATTTTCCATACAGAAAAAATTGTCAGTTTTGTAACGGCCCATACAAAATGTATGAAAAAATGCGTTACAAAGCTGACGAAAAAAAACCTGACACTCTTTTTCTTTTTTAAATCAATAGTACTTGTGATTCTGGTTATAAAAAACCCAAAACTTCTTATATTTAAGAAAAAGGAAATGATACCCTATTTTTGAAAATGCCTATTTAAAAACGGTTATTATTTAGATATATTTTTTGCACAATATTATTTTTAACATAGATGGGAAACTGTTAACTGAAACTATTTTTAATGTATTTGTGCATACAAATGAAACATTTCTAATTATACTTAAAAATAATGAAGTGCTATTTAATCAAAGTATTTTAGTTTATCAACAATGAATTGGTTGACACAAGATTTAACCCTTTTACTCGTAACTCAGATGATGCCGTCATTTTATCAGAAATCGGACAATTTTAAATTATGAATTATATTTTAGGTCCAATGTCAAATCTTAACAGTCTCGATGATCTCATGTTGACTTCGAACCCCAGGAGCGAATGTCTGGGTACCATACATGATGTGGAAGACCTGATACTGCAGTATGATGAGATGAGTGAGGAAGACAAGGTAAAACATCACTCATTTTAAATTATTAATTTCGTACAGAAATTAATAATTTTATCCTTATTATCGCAACGTGTAATTTATGTCATTGGAAATTTGTGACTTGAGTTGTGTTGTCATTTGTCAATGCTGCAAATTCCATAGATACCGCTCGCGTTGCGTTCAGTTTTGTTAAGCCATGTTTACACGTTGCGATCGTGGCCAACAAAATGGGCTTGCCAGAAAATCAGCGCTGTCCTTCGAGATAGCATTATGCTGAGGCGAGTCCATTTCGTGGTAAAAATATTCTGTTTTTTCTTTGGTACTTAAGTGTTTTCTTGTATTTCTGATTTTTATCATGAATAAATATGATTTGATTTGATTTGATTTGAAAATGCTTTGTATATTTATGCTGAGCAGAACTTCTAAAATTCATCGCCGTCAATGGAACTTCCTAACAGTGTAAACAAAAGGCGTCACATGTTTTGTCACTGTTTCTCCTTGTATTTTCACACTACCTCATCAAATACCACTGAAACCATTCACTACTGAAACGGTAGTATTATCGTAACATACAAAACATGAGCTAAATAAGTTAATCTTGGCAATTTAATTAAAAACTTAAATATTGCAGTTTGTTTACATTATTAGGAAGTTGCATTGACAGTGATCTTAAGTACCTAATCATATAATAACATGACTGAAATAATGAATTCAACTAAAGCATAAGCAAAACCAAATAATATACAGTGCGGCAAAAAAGGTAGAAATTAAAAAGTGGCAAGTAGTGTCTTTCCGTTTTCTTATATAAATTGATTTGAATGAGACGACGCAACGGTGTTGCCGCTTTTTAATTTCTACCTTTTTCTATCGCACTGTAACTAAAATTTAATATGAAGGAAAAATCCTTATGGTCTTAAATTTCCAGACGAGACTTTTTAATTTTGTTACTCTAGCATTAAAATGGTATTAGAATGTTGTCTAGGGTATTGCACAAGATTTCATTTTTTTCGCTGTCGTAGAAAAACTTAGAAAACCTAGTGTATGCAACAACTCACATTTGGTTTTTAAATTCTCGGGTCTATTTTTACAAATTTCACTGACCTTGAATATTAAGAACGCTTTTTACATCGCTGTTGCATAAACTACTAGAATAGATAAACTAGAGGTAGGTACAATACATTTGTAAAAGTAATTAGAGTTCAACAACTATGGTTAATCAACTATTTCTTGTCACTGGTTGCCATGGTTACGCTTACAGATGTGCAAGTTGCGGAAAGTTTCCAAAAAGTTGGAAAAATTCTAGGAAATTTCTTGAAAATTACACAGAAATTTAAGAAATTTCCATTTTACGTTGCGGGAAGTTTCAATCCTTATACAAAAATGTGAGAAGTTTCTGAAAGTTTTCTATGCGAAATATTTCGCAATATCGGAAAGTTTCCGTCGGCACATCACTAGTTACGCTCCCCTGGGTCACTTTTGAAATCACGGTTTTACGGCACTAAAATTCACAATATAGGTTTTTTGGTAGTTACACTCCCTTTCCACGATGGACCATCTACCAAGCATGTCATGCAGTAGAACATGCAACGTTTCTTCTAACAAACTGTGCTGCATTTGTCCCCTGGCTTTGTTTGTGACGGGACAGAATAACAACAAGTAATAGTTTATTCACCCATATGCAATAGTTAGATAGCGTTTCCGATAAAATACGAGGTAAAATCGTTATGCACTACATCTGTACCTATATTATACCTAGTGTCTAAAACTTTTAGAATTGTATATTTGCTGTTTCTAAACAACGTATTACATTGGCGAGTATGTAAGTTTCTTAGGCTTTAACACTGTTTCGTATTGGGCAATCACATGGCGACCCTGCCAGTGCAATAGCGCGTCTACATTATTTGATACTTTTGATTTCAGAGCAAGATGAGTGGCGTGAGGGAATATCTCGAGCAGCAGTTACATTATCTTCACAAGCAGTTGTCTAACTATAACGAATATGGGGTATTTATTAATAAGTTTTTATTATTATTAATTTATGAATACACTTATATCGGGTTTATAAAGTCTAAAATAGTTCGACATAATTACTTCGGAACAAGATGTGTGGCTGAGAATTTGGAGTTTCATTAACTTTCGGATATGTTTATGATGTTTATTTTTACAGTCGTCAGTAATGTACCAAGAACCTGTTCGACTACGACGTCAACCGAAAACATTCGACAAAATACGAAAACGAAAAGGTTACAAACTACTTAACTACTACAACAAGAAACACACGAAACACACTGTTTTTGACGACGCTACTGAAGATTATAGGAGCATGAAACGAAATGAAAATGATAAAAGTGAAGGAAATGATAATCTTTTTGAAAATATAGTTAAAATTAAAGATATAAATGGCAATAGAGGTTTAAGTGGGAACGTTGATAATGATTTGAAGAGTTTGAATGATTTTATTAGTGCATTTGTGAAGGGAAATAATAGTTTTGGCAAATATACTAAAATGTAGGATATAATATTTATAAATGATAACTGTTATTATTGTATATCAAATACGTGTTTTTAGTTAACTCTGTTATTTTAATAAATAATATAATTTTTAAGACCGGCTTTTTGTACTTCTAATTTCTTAATGGCCCTCGCTAAATCTTCACATTTCCATGATTATCAATTATTACATTTATTGTATAATCCTTGATTTTGTAATTAAAATAATGAGTTTTGGTAACATTTATTTTCGAAATATATACAGTAAGTTTAACTTACCTAACTACCTACCTCTACCTACCTTAAATCTAAAATAGGTCCTTAAGGGATTGTACCTAGGATGCTGGCGGCATTTCCTCCTTGTATAGCAATGCTGATACGATTTGCATCCAATTAATATGGAATTTATTTCGTTGTTAATATGAAATTCCGCGAAGTAACGCCTGATTTTATAAATTACTTAAATACATGAAAACATCCATAACTCGGAAACAAATATTCGTGATAAACACACAAATAAATCCCCTGACCAGAATTCGAACCCGAGACCTCCTGCTTCGTAGGCAGGGTCACCACCAACTAGGCTAAGAGGTCGTTAACCTTTAACTCCAATACATAACACAAACGAAGTCTGATAAATAAGAAAAATCTTCGTGTATTTTCGGGTGACGCGGCGATACAAGCGAATACAATGAAAAATTCTTAGCGGTCAAAAGGTTAAAGGTTTATACAAATAGTTAATATATCATAATAGTTACATAAAATGGTAACAAGTAACACCGCTTTAAACTGAAATGCGAACTTTTCTGTTGGTACAGTCAGCCACACAGCTATAAATACAGCCAGTGCCAAAAAATATGTATACAGGACTTTGCCTGTGCAT
The DNA here is from genome assembly GCA_949128165.1 of Lathronympha strigana. Taxonomy (NCBI): domain Eukaryota; kingdom Metazoa; phylum Arthropoda; class Insecta; order Lepidoptera; family Tortricidae; genus Lathronympha; species Lathronympha strigana. The sequence continues at coordinate 3,885,695 of OX421926.1, read as the reverse complement.
TAAGATCCTCTATACATATTTTTGACACTTTGGCTAAATGAAATGAAAAAAAAAAAATGAAAAATGTTTGTTTGCTAATAATACAGGGTAGAATAATTAAAGTTTGGAATCTCTTAGTAAGTATGGAATAGCTAAGTTTTCTAGGTTTTGATAGCACATAATGTGAAAGTGTTAAGTAAACGTCATAATACTCATAATTTCATAGAAGTTTGACGTTTAAATTAACACTAAAGATTGACAGTTCATTTCCTGGGCGGAGATAACGTGGTTTCACTACCTGTGTCAGGAGACCCCGCCCTTCCTATGTGTGGGCTATGTGACTGACTATACCAAGGCTTGAAACAGTTGAAACTAGATATTGATGTCTGGAATTATTTCTTACAAATATACAAACATTTAATTTTCTTAGAACTTCGCTTGCTTGTTAACAAAAATGCTAATAGCCAGTCTGTTTACTGTTTACATTACGATGCAATGTCGTACCTCATTCCGCTAAACGGTTTTATTTGGAGACGCGACGTGTCCCGGGCAAGTTCACGGTGTACTGTAGGGTGGACACACTTGTTATTGAATAGGGATTTTTAGGAAAATTTATTTTACAGTACACATGGTGCTAGTTTACCGCCCTAGGGCGATAATGAGCACTTTACGTGCCTGCGTCGAATATTCAAAGGGCCATATGTACTGTAAAACGTCGTACGATACACGTGCGAAGAGGTAATTCGCCACTCGTTTCGAATTTCCTCTTTTTACTACTATTATACGCTACTGCTCGGAGGTGTGGCAATAGATGGTCTGGGTCAAACACAAAACGATGTTCGGAATCTTTTCGTTGAACTTTTCAAAAGTTAAGAGCTATGAAGGTTGATTTTCTTATTTAACCGTTATCTACATTAAAAAGTACTCCTTTTCTATAGAATTGTATAGTAAAAAGAAAAAGTGTGTGTTCAGCTGAACTGTAGAGCTAATCATTCCTGTGGCCATTAGTTAACAGCTTGTGGACATAGTAATGATTTTAATCATACAATGCAACACAATGTTTTGTTTTTGACCCGTCTTAATCAAAGCTGGAAAGTAGGCTTCAGTTATATACATGAACCAACTCTACAATAATTATTGTTGGAGGGTTTTAAAAGGTTGTTTAAACTCTGTGTAAACGATTTGAAAATAGGCAAGCAGCCGCTCCAAAGTAACCAATTTTTTTTGTCTGTACAACATGTTTCGGACATCCTATGATGCCATAATCAAGCGAATACCGTGTGCGACTACGCAAGCGGGCGTACTAAAGCATTACGCTTCGCCGCCCGAAGCGCTCTCTATCAAAACATGTCACGCGTAGTGATTAAAAATACGTGAGTTTTATCTGTAATCTATTCCATTTTCGCCATCTGCATTTTAATTTTAACTAGTAACTTTTAAGTACTACAGTTAAATACAAATTTATCTACGCACACATTATTAGGGCTCTAAAATGCGTTCAGAGACCATAGGCAAGATTACCAACCAGCAGGAATTAACGGGTAGGTTACGCCAAACCAGTATGTTTTCAATATAAATCGCACGACATTTGATCTTGTGTGACACAAGTAAAGGGAGATAATTCCTTTGTCTATGATTTAAATAAAAACAGAGATTCGAAACGCTGTCATTCTGAGCTGTAATATATAACTTGTTTCTGTATTTGTTTAATTTATGCACTCTTACATATATATATATATAGTGTGTAGATAAATTAGTGTATACAACTATACATAATAAGGCGTTAAAACACTAATGCTATTATACCCTTCATTATGTGCAATGCAATCGCATAAACTACTATTGCAATTTCTTTGTCTCATATTTTCTTAGAATGCTTCTTATTTTTTTCATGATTTCTATTTTCATGACAACTTTATGGTATGATAAATACGCTAATTGTAAAGATTTTTATTTCAGGACTATCCCACAATTTCCCTACAACATATCCACCCTATCCCAAGTTTACTGTTTGTTGACACGCCACGCTATTGTCACGTGCTTATAGCTTTTAAAAGCTTTATTGCATATGAGAACCTTTTTATTTCGAGACTGTCTCTCGCAATTTATTAGTGTGGTTACCCTAATGTTCTAGGTGATGCTGCGGCTATAAAATGTTGTGTAAAATGGATAATAGTGTATATTAAAATGTATTGAATTCGTAAAGGAGGGTGTATTCAATGAATGGGTGATTCTAGACTTACTAAATATAGGTACTTCATATGTGGATAATATTGGGATTTTGAATGAATATAAATGTAAATAAATATTTTTTTGAGGATAATCTCACACATATCGGCCTAATGCCAAAGTAAGCAAAGTTTGTACTATGAGTACTAGGTGACTATAAAAAAAGTGACCAAGGCCCCCAGTGCCCAGGGCTTGGAACGAACCAGCGATCTCCTGCTTTTGCGGCAGACGCCCTAACCACTAGGCCACCCGACCACGACGGCAAGAGTCCGAAATTCCCTAAGTATATGCAATCCTTTCTTATTTTTGAAACGCTTAATGTGCTTTCCGCCAATCCTACAGCGCAGACTTACGTCTAGTTCTGTGCTTCTAAATAATGTTTACAGTTTTTTTTTCAACTAGAAGCGAGAGATGGCGCCACCATTTATTATAAATAAAAAATGATTTAATTCATGCTTTACAATTGTAAATTCCCTTACCTTTAACTATACCAGGATTTGAACCCGGGACCTCCAATTTCCTAGCCACGTTATTTTGCGAATATAGAACTTTTTTCCGTAACTATGTGGTCAATTTATTTTTTATTGCATTTTTTAATACAATAATCTATAGATATTTTACAAGTAGCACAAGTAACAATGCAGGACACTTCTCTAAGGTTCCAGAACCCATCTTAAGGCACTTATGATATATGTGTTGATAAAGTAGTGTATGCAACTATACATATTGTAATACCCTTCATTACGTGTGTTCGCTAGTTTACAACCATTGTAACTCAACTAATCAAATTATTTCGCCTCACAGGTCCGTGCAATAAAATGCAGTGTGCAACTCTGGTGCATTAATATTAGATTCGTCTGGTCGTAATAAAATGCAGGCTGCTGTATTATTTACTAGTCCGGTCCGTTTAGATGGACGTTGTGGGAGCGGGATGGATAGATAAATCTATCACATTCGCACTTACCTTAAACCATGCTTGAACTTAGACTTTAACCAACAGAACAGACAGACAGACAATGCCACCCCGGCATTGTCTGTCATCTATCTTCTATACCTACTTACATATAAATAAGTTGAGTAGGGTCAAAAAAAAAATTTTTTTATTTAAAATTTAAACTGTTTTCATAAAATTTTCAAATTTCCATTACAAACTTAACTTCTATAACCTTAAATTAAAAAGATTTTTAAGCGTTAAAGAGTCGGTTTTATGTTATATTTACATTAAATTAATATATTATGTAATAGTTGTTTCTAGCTTGATATGATTGCAAGTGGGTAATTAATTACAATATTGATTACTATTTTTTAGTTCCAGCAGATTGCCCTCTTAACTTTAACATGTGTTTTTTAATGATATTTTTGGTATGTTTCTTTGTTCGACCTTCAATTAAGTTTAGGATTTCATCTGAAAATCTATTCAATATGCGCGGTAGTAAACACTTCCACACTCTTCGACCGTATTCATTGTTTGTTTAGATTCAACAATCTGTACATTAAAGATATTTGGAAAAAAATGTTAGGAGCTCTTAGATTTGATAACAGAACACATTTCAATGATTTTTACATGTTTTGTCTATAATAATAAATATCAACAACAATATGGGACAATCTTAAACAAATCGACCTAGTCCCACGGTAAGCTCAATAAGGCTTGTGTTGTGGATACTAGACGACGATATATGTAATAGATAGATAATAAAATTGCAACGGTTAATACTCACGTATTTTTATCACAATAGGCGTGACATGTTTCGACTGCATCGATTATAGAATAGAAAGATACATATAAATATTTAAATACATAGAAAACATCCATAACTCAGAAACAAATATTCGTGATAAACACACAAACAAATGCCCTGACCAGGATTCGAACCCGGGACCTCCTGCTTTGCAGGCAGAGTTACTACCAACTAGACTAGGAGTCCATCTGTTTGTCTGTTTGCCCGTTTATTTGTTTGAGCATCACATGGAAACGGCTGAATGGCACGTAAAGCGGATCTCATGTCAGGTTATAGACTTAAAGCTGATGCCCAGCTTGTTTTCTATACTTCACGGCCTCTGTAGTAGTAATGTACTATTATTACGCGATTACTTTTAAACAAACATGTTCAAAGCACGTTTTTTATTTGTGCGAACTCAAAAACGTGTGTTTAGAGGCTCCCTCTAGAAACACCCAATTATTTACTAAAAAAAATTCTTTGGCTAAAGAGCTGGGAGCTTCCCAAATATTTTATTGATAAAGGTAAGGGTCAAATAGTTGGCAACAAGGTCATGTCACATTTGTCAGGGTAATTGGAGGATATAGCGGGCATTACCCATATATTTACGAGTGGGGTAAATATTTGAGCAGCTCCGACTTTATGGCGCGCCGCGGCGAACGTTTCAAGGTATTAGGAAATGGGGAGAAAATTTTGGTGAAGGTGAAAATAAGATAGAAAAGTCAATGTCGACAAATAAATGTAAGTATGTGTTTGAAGTTTTACTTGTGTAGGATAATTGAAATTTCAATCTGATTGAATTTTAGTTAATATTCAGATTTGCGAGCTATTTTGGTCCCTTTCAAATCAATGTATGTACGAAAACGGGACGACACTACAGTCTGCCTAAGTTAAGTTTCCTAGATTTAGTTAGCACAGAATGTAAAGATGTTAAGTAAACCTCATAATTTCATAGAAGTTTGACGTTTAAAATCTTCTTCTTTTAATAATAATGGCTTCTGTCCGAGTTTTGACAATTTTGCCAGTAACACGTAATATAAATATTTGAGTATATTATATAAATAGAAAAGTATAATGCCACATGGGCGACGTTGTTCGGTAGTTGGCCTCGCTATATGTTAAGTTTATAGCTATAAGACTTAAAATATTAGTTTCTCAGGGGGCCAAGATCCTAGGATTGCCACTTGATGACTAAAGGAGTGACTGAACTCGTTTCAGGATTAATTCTTCATTAGTTGTATGCTGCTTTGTTAGTTTACTGCACAATTAGCTATCAATATTACACATTAAACAATATTATGCAAACAAAAAAACTATTCCAGAGACACTATCGCCATCTTGAGTAACAAACGACAATCGACGTTTAAAATAACACTTTTAAATTTGACAGTTAATTTGCTCGGCAGAGATAAAGTGGTTTGACTCTACGATGTTGCCACTTATTAATTTCTACGTTTACGTTTTTCTGTCGCAATGTAAACTAAGTAGGATTTTTCAGCAACTATTAGTGGCACTGTTGGCCCTTAGGGTTGCCTGAATATATCAAGGTTTACCGAGAAACAAAAATAAATATTGAGAATTAATTTTTGGCTTACAAAGTAGAGTGGACACAATGAACCCGTATATATAGTTGCTAATCAGCTAAATTTAGCTGTAAAAAAAACTTTATTACTCAAAAATGTTCTAACAAAATAGTACAGAGGTCTCCGCACTAGGCTTCGCCTGTATCGCTGTGAACCAATTACAGTTTAGTTAGCAGGAATTAGTTACAAGTAAACAAAATAAGACACTTTTATGACATTTTATTTTTTTGTAGGTATATTCTTTATTATTGTAACATTTCGTGAGGTGCGCAATAAAGAGTTATTGTATTGTATTAATTAGATGAACTTTTATTTGCTCACCGGTCAGAGTTTATTTCTTAAAAATATAGTTTTCACTTCTCTTGCTCGAAAAGTTCGCCTTTGTGTCGTGGCTAGGTGACACAAAATCGCTTTTCATGCACTAGGGCATAAAGTAACATCGCGGGTGAAGCGCGCTCGCCGCGGCCTCGCCCCCCCCCCCGCCCCGGCCGCCTGCAGGCGGCGCGCGGCGGGGGAACACAAGCGCGCGAGTATGGATGTTACATTTTCAACGATTTAAAGTGATATAAAACCTAATATTTTCCTTACAATCGAAGTGAAAAGCAGAGTGTATACCTCGGGCATAAATACTCATTTTATCCTCGGCTACTATATTGGTCCTCGTTACACTCGGACCATGCTCGGACCAATAAATGGCCTCGTCTAAAATGGGTCACTTTATGCCCTTGATGTACAATCTACTATTTATTACAAAATCTTAACTTCTAATTATAAATTAAAAAGATTTTACGAGTTACAGTCTGATTTTAATTATTACATCATTTATTAAGTTTATAACTAATTTATTTGGTAATTCCAGTACCAACCTATACCTCATTCATTACGTTTTCATTATACCCTGTAAAAAGCTATTAGGTATACCTCATTATACAGGATCGGCAATGCAACACCACAAAATTTCCAATTATCCATAGGTCGATATCCACTTGCCATCAATCCTTACGTTGTATTCAACAAAAACATGTCAGAGTATGGAAATGTAATGTTCCAAACCGTCTACTAAACGCAAATTCACGAAAACAAGCTTAAAAAAACACGCCTACCCTCATTTCATACTCTGATCTCGAGTCTGTCTCAAACACAAATACATCACAAAAACAACTGCCAACACTGGTTGACCCCTATCTTGGAACACTTTTGTCCATTACTGAGTCCAACCAGTAGTTGAACCCTTCAAATATATCTCAGTAACGCCGGTAACGGACGTCTTGGGTTTGCTTTCGGCTCACGTACAGCCTGTATATGTATACACTGTATACAGGTGTATACTACCTGTATCAAATTTAAATATACATCGCGGGTGTACGTGCTTACTCATTACGGAATATACAGGTTGATTCCGTGTTTTTGGCTTTTTCTTGTTTCAGACACAACTAGTTTTTCGCACCACCTATAAAAAGCTGGCAGCATTTCCTCGCTGGATTGCTAAGCTGACACGTTGAACGAGGAAGCTGCCAGCTCTTGGGTCTGCTGTGGCGTCTCCTTTATTTGCGCAAATGAATTAGCACGATTGGTTATATTCATCCATAATAATTCTAAAAGTTTCCTAAATATCCTAAAAATCTGCAATAACTTTACTATGAAAATGTGGTGCATCCGCCTTAATTAGTTCTATTGTACCATCTCTCTAAATAATCTAAATAAACGTTAGTTGTCTACAACTACCACTAAAGTTTCCCATATTTGAATATCCTCTGAAAATGCGTCAGAAACATCGATTGGAGCAGCCTGTAGCTGCATAGAGGGGCAGTATCGAAAGTAACCGCGCGGTAAGTGCTGTATTTTGTACGAAATTATAGCATTGCGGCGCGTAGGGAGGCGAAAAGGGCGATCATATTATATCGATAGTGGTTTTGACACTAGACTGATTGCAACATATCGCTTCGGTGCCTTTTTTGCCTTGGTCTTCTATTGCCACAAACCAAGCTTAACCCCTTCTTTGGCAAATAAAAAAAAGTCGTCAGTTTAAGCCTCAATTGCGCCTGATATAGCAAAAAATCTACATAAACTACAAAAAGAGGCCATAAAATCTATATTTTATAAGATTCATTGTCAAGAAAAGGAAAATGTTGGGCCATTCCCAACGTATTTGCGCCACTCCGTTCGCTCCTCCGTAAGATCCATATCTTCGCATAGTTTTAAGGAGAAACAATGGCGTCCCAATCGCCCAATATCTGCGCCCAGAAGAATACTTCGTAGAGGATTCGATCATCTACGCATGCCCCAACCAACGGCAGTCACCTCTGTTTGAGCGTGGTCAGGCTGGGCAGCTGTGGAATTTCTAAAACCCTCCAGTTGTTCACCTTGTCTTGATATGATATATCATAAGCGCCGCTTGCGTAGGCACCGCATAGAGTCAAATCACGTTATCCCCTCCAAGAAAAATGAACTGCCAAACTTTAAAGTGTTATTTAAAACGTCAAACTTTTATGAAATTATGACGTTTGCTCAACACTTTCATAGTACGAGTATGTGCTGTAAAATCTATGGAAACGTACCATAGATCTTTTGATTGAATAGCACTAATAATTAAACAATATTTACAGCTACACATATTTACAGTTGAACTTCCACCTTCAAAGTCTATTATAAGCTGAAAATAGTTAAATAATTGTTTTAAGCTTCTTTAATGGTTTTTTTTCGATTATTTAAATTCAGTTATTTGTAGTATTTGATACTTAAATTATTAGTCACACGTGTATTTGACGTGACGTATCAAGGCTATTTATTCCAATCGATACCATTAGACATTTATCGACAACTCATTACCACATCCCCGCCGTATAATAGTCCGCAAAGTGCAGTCTCGCCGCAATAAGGTGTGCAACGTACAACACTAATTACTATATCGATAATGTGACGTCACTAGACACAGCATTACCGTATGACAAACGTTCAGGATTCAAGAGTGCTTTAGAATTGATACTTTGTTTTTAATGGATTCTGTCTGCTCTGCTCAGTTTAGGAATTTGAACTTAAGAATTTAAAAACCGAAACTCTACTCGTTTACGTACGCTTCGAGCCCTCATAACCTTTATCACAGGGTTATGATATGATGAACGGTGTGATAAATAGTGTTGTAAAGGGCCCGTGATATAGGGAAATTGGTATAGTATACGACGCGAGACTTTCATTCCGAAAGTCTAGGGGAAATTTATGTACGAAATATCATTTCATGTTTACCAATTACTTCGGAAGGAAAACATCGTAAGGAAACCGGAATAGTCCCAAAAAGGCCTAGTTTATGCCCTGGGTTGGAAGGTCAGGTGGCAGTTCCTTTCGTAAAACTAGCGCCTACGTCAAATCATGGGATTAGACCAAAGCGGACGCCAGGCTCCCTGAGCAGTGGCATTAAGCCGGAAAAACGCTAGGAAGAAGAAGATACGTGGTTATTCCGTTTTAAATTGTTTCATTTTAATAAATACTAATCGCAGTAATAGGTAACAATATAAATTTTAAATTTCAAAACGTTTAAAACTTACTTATTATTATCACAATAAGCGTGACAGACAAGAGTGCTCACCTCCGCGGTCAGGACGTCACTGCCTGAGACAGGACAGGCGTAGGTAACGGGTCGCGCGCGCCGATGCAGGCGGAATCGGGCAATCCGGCGTCGTCGTTGCGGGAGTCTGAATAGTCGGATCATCTGACGGGATCAACGGCAAGGCACATCGAGTGAGCTTATATTAATTTTAAACCCGGTCAAGTGCGAGTGTTAGTAATAATTTAAAAATGATGATGATGACGTCCTCTTATACCTCATCAGGGACATAGGGCTCTAAGAAGTTTCCATTTGGCTCGATCCTGCGCAGCGTCTTCGAGCTCCTTCCAGTCCAGGCCAGTTGATGCAGCCTCCTTGTCAACCGTGTGCCTCCAGAGCGCCTACCACGAACCGCGAACGAAAGTATACCTCCCTTTCGCACTTGTGATTTCTCACTCAAGTGCGACAGAGGGGTGAAACTTCGTTCGTGGTTCGTGGTAGGCCTTCAGGTGTAGCGGGGCCGGCCTGGCTTCCTTTTTCCGGGAGCTTGCCAGCCCAGACCTTGCTTGGATAGGTGATTCGCTGGTATTAGCAAAATATGACCTATCCTATAAAAATTGTTTACTAAAATAATTGTTAATTAAAACATTTTTTTTAGTTTGTTATTAGTACAGACGAAACGTATCGCTATAATGAGGTAAGTTACGTGCTTAAACTAGGATTCCCTGTGTTTCAGGCAAATGCGCATTCAATTTACAGTTTCATTTTCAAAATGAAGTAAAAAATTACGTGTTCTATTGGTGTGAGTGCAGTGGATTTTTGAGTCATTATGCAATTATCTTCCCTTCTGACACTTTCAAAAAAAGAAGTGTTAATTGAACCTGTATTGTGGGCATCTTTAATTAATTAGGTTATTCCTTATAAATTGAAAGAGATGTCATATAGTACAGAAAAAGTGACCAAGGCCCCTAGTGCCCAGGGCAAGGATAGAACCAGCGTCCTCCTGCTTTCGCGGCAGACGCCCTGGAGCAGAGCTAATCTGGGGAAGTACTTCCACCTTACAGAAAACCGCACTACTCATAGTGTTGTGTTTCTGTTGGTAAGTAAGGTCGCCAGAGCTCCAAGAGGATTCACTGCGTTGACAGCTGGGGACCCATGGAGCAAAGCTTGCCCCTTAAGCTGTCAACACAGCGAATCCTCCTTTTTTTTAAAGGGTCGGCAACGCACATGTAACACCCCTGGAGTTGCAGACGCCCTGCTTGTTTGTCACCGTCGTAGTATTAAAAAAATTAGCGGACTCACCCACTGAGTGTTCCGCACAAAATTTGCTCCCCTACACCAATAATTATAGGCACAGTTTTCGGATGTTTCCAATACTTGTTTTACAAGCTCTTTTTGCCAAACTTGTTGCCAAATTTCATGATTCTAGGTGAACGGGATGTACCCTATCCTACATTTTTATTCCCATTGCAAATATATGGGAAATGCGACATAAACGGCCGTATCTTTTGGTTGCGTTGTTTTTTAACAGCTTTAAGGGACCACAGACCTGTGTACGTGGTATTAATTATAACTTGCTACCTCTACGCGTTCCCGAGATAAAGGGTCTCAACAGACGGGCAAGGAGATCTTTCAAATGTTCCGTTTTTACATTTTGAGGTACGGAACCCCAAAAACAACTAAAACTGGAAATAAAACAATCCCAAACCCGACAAAGCATTTTATTTATTACGATACTTCCCAAACTTTGGCCCCATGTGCGACAAAACTTATGAAACTGAAGATTACGGCTTCTAATTATTTTATATTCCCTTTTTATTTAGTCAGGGGACTGACTTTGGGAGTTTTAGTACAGTTTTATTCGGTTTGGTAACGTTTTGGAATTTTATTTGTTTGTTCAAAGTGAAATAAGGTTTATTTATAAGAAATCTACCATGCCATAATCTTACGCCTGCCATAACCTTACGCCTTTGATAAATATTTCAACACAAATGATAACGAAACTACGTAATTTTAACCAACTGTTTAACTAAAAAAAAAACATTAAGTACTTACTTACATGCAAGACTCAGTTACAACTGGTAGTTTGGAGATGCTAATTACTAAGCTTAGCCTTATTAGTTAGTTCAATGATTTTATATAGTTAGTGCTCATGTATGGATTTAACACGCGTATTTTTAATAATTAACATACCCTTAGAAAATTATTTCTCATCTAAAATATTATATAAAAGAATTTGAGGAGATTAATATTACGTAGGTATTCTAACTCACCTGAATGATGGGCAGTGGTTAAAACGTATAACTAGTAGGTAAGCAAGTAACGAGCGTAATCCTATTAGTAGGTACCTATTGTAAAGGGTTCAGCCTAGTGGTGAGGAGCAATACACATTTTATGGATACTTAATAATCTTTTTATTAATATTTTAGCAAACATAGAACTTTACGTCTAGGCTGCCACGCACGGAATGAATCATCAACAATCGCCCCCCTGATGTGAAGGCACTGGCTAGAGTTCTCAATTTGAAACACTCATAAAGCCAGTCCTTCCTACAAACCAAGGCACTTTAATGAGCCAAGGCTTATTAAAGTATACAGTAGGTTAAGTAAACAATGGGTGTATTTTCATTCGCCAACTAACTGTTCCGCAGTTTGGCGAAATAATTGTAGTTTTTTATGTTCGTTTTTTTTCCAATTATAAAAAAAAATAGATCTTATTAAGATTAATCAATGCTTTCTTAACTGTATCCATTACTTTATCAGGGTAATTATCGTCGGGTGACAAGCATTTGTGACGAAGTAAGTTCATATATTTAGGTAGTTCCACTAGAATTGAGGTCACGCACACAACGAAATTGTCATGTAATGACATCAAGATGAAACATGGACACAAAACAGAACAGAAACGCCAAAAAATGTGGGTCAGAATGCAATAACCGAACTTGCATTTATGATGATACAAAACCATAAATGTTTCGTCCGAAAAAAGCTTACTGACGTAAGCATTAAGTGTCAAATTCATACACAGAACTACCCTGTTAAAAGTACACTGTTACACATACACTGTTAAAAGTATATAGGCTGTTGGCACTTACGGAACGTCACGTTCCAAACAAGACTATATGAAAAAGAGTCGCAACTGCTGCACTTTTATGGCATCATTTTTTTCGGCCGATTAGGTATCCAGTTCTTTTATCCTACGCCTATGTTTATCGTAATTAAATATGCATTTAAAGCATATTTATACTCGTATATACAATTGTAAAGCACGAATCAAATCATTTATTAAATGTAATAAATGTACCTATTTTTTTTAAGAAGTCACACTACTATATATAAATTAGTAATTTCTAAGAGATGTCATATACTACTGAAAAAGTGACCAAGGCCCCCGGTGAGCAGAAGGCCGAGTATAAAAGTTGTACGACACTTACTTCTCGATCGCGTTAGCGTATCGAGAGTTCAAATTATGTTTGCCGTTTATTTAAATCATCCGGCAACTTTCATATTTTGACCCCTCGATACACTAACGTGGTCGAGAAGTTAATGTCGTACAATTTTTATACTAGGCCTTCTGGCCAGGGATCGAACCAGTGACTTTCTGCTGCAGCTGACGCCCAATAGCAGTCCTAGTAGTAGTGCCGCGAAAGCTCACCGGAGCCAATTTTACTGTAGTAAATGACATCCCATTCAATTTATAATTCATATTTATATAATGAATAAGGACTACCTGTGACAGGGCGTTTATATAACGCGATTGCGGGCAGCTTCCCTTTCGTGCTTAACGACTCAAAGAAAAAGCGCGCCAAATCAGCTCCGTGGCCAAAGAACATCTCGACGCTCTGGTACTGCTAATAGCTAAGGTGTCGGTCTCGGTCTCGGCAGTCTCGGCCAAAATTTGAGCCGAGATCGAGATTCTCGGCGCTGGTCGAACCTTCCGTCTTGACACTTTTTGCGATTTTTGTTGGTACTTACCAGTTGTCTAAGCCAATTATAAAGTGTATCGTGTCATCGTAATGCAAGTGCGATGACTTTTTTTAATTTTGCCTTAAATTTACTGTTTTAGTATTGGCTATATTAAACAACAAAGTAATTTTGATTACTACATATATTTGTGGAAATTTTTCGTATAAAATGTTCGTATAATTATTATAAAATCTCGGTCTCGGTTTCAGCCGAGAATTTAATTTAGCCTCGGTCTCGGTCTCGACCGGACCTATAGCACATTACTAGTCAAAACTGTTACAAATCTTATAGACTAGGTAGATCTAATCCGTAATATAAATCTAGGCAAACTATCCTCGCAAATCATAACAGAACTCTCAAACCTCTCGGTTAGTTTTCCAACTGTTATGTACTTCCGTATATAAGCTATCTTGTCTGTGCCACGCCTACCTGGCGGGGCGGGGCTTAGGGGGGGCGTGGCGGCTTTTTTATGGAGGCGCAAAATGTGGATGCGGTATTAGATTTCACTGATCTGTGTGTTTACCATAAGTTATATTATACGTAACCGTAGTCGATAGCTGCGCGATTCGATAGCTGTTTTTTGACAACGAAATGCAAAGACTAGCTATCATGCAGTCGTATTTACCCGATATTTGACATTCGAGCGCTCAAAAATAATTGCACATAATAGAGGTAGATTGCCGCCGTAATTTTCATACGATACTCATTTTAATAATTTCTCATATTATTATTTAGTAATATTTAAAACGAGTCGAGCAAAAATCGACTATATTACGTGAGTGACCCGTTTTAAATATTACCTATTTAATATGTTCGAGTTTCACGATAGTTTTATAGTTAAACATTATTTTATAATTTAAATTTTCGTGAGTCATACTGATATTAAATTGCAACGGTTAACACTCAGGTATTTTTATCACAACAGGCGTGACTAATTTCGACTGCATCGGGCAGTCATCGTCGGACAGACAGAGTGGTGTTGTCACCTTCGCGGCTCGAGCATCACTGCCTAAGCCGTTGCAATTTAACATTATTTTACGTTTAATAATAGTATTAGAAAACCAATCTCACAAAATGTATTTCGATAGAGCTATACTAACAGACCGAACCACACATTATAATAGACCAGACATCACTGTAGTAGACAAAACAAACAAAACAGCCCTTTTAATTGACATTGCAATCCCAAACACCCACAACGTACAAAACACAATCGCCGAAAAACTTACCAAATATACCGATTTGAAAGACGAAATAGCCCGAATATGGAAGTTGAATAAAGTTAGCATAGTACCTATAGTTCTGTCTACTACAGGTGTCATCCCGCAACAGTTACACACATCAATAAAGACCTTATCACTGCCACCATCATCATACTTAGTCATGCAGAAAGCTGTAATTTTAAATACATGCCGAATAGTCAGAAAGTTTCTACAGAACGATTTACAACACAAATACTCATCCAGAACCGGAAAACAACCAAGCTGTTTACAGCCAAAACTCGCTTGGTGACTGATATGGGATGCACTTGGCTTCGGCCCGTGCATTCCATTACACCATTATGCATTGCATAATGAGAAAAACAAAGAAACATAATAATAATAATATTCTTTATTGCTCACCAATAATGATAAATACACATACAAAGAAAACTGTTGTACAAGATAAAAAATAATTGGCACACAACAGGCGGTCTTATCGCTAAGAAGCGATCTCTTCCAGACAACCTTCCTTCCTTTAACGTTTTAATTTTACACTATTTTATTTATATCTATTTATAACGAAGAGCGTAGTGACGGGACCAAAGAGATTGGAAGGTATGGAACTGCGTTTGGATCGTAATAGAAGCAAAAAAAAGTGCCCCAACATATTTTTACAATTCCGTTCGAAGTCTTTGTAAAAAGAAAAGTTTGAAAATGGAAATTTATGCAATTCTTCTCCTATTAGAAAAGAGAAGCTCGCGATTCTGAGTATAAACACAACAAGTATTTTAACCTCCTAAAACACGGGTAATTTTTTTTGTTTTTTAGTTACTCTATAAAAGGAGGTTAAAAAAAAGTGAGTGAACAACCTTAACCAAATGGCTCAAATACCGCATCCGTGAGCAGAACAAGTCTGCTCAGCTTCCTACACTCGCTGGGCGTGCCAGCACAGAAAAATCAATGCGCGGCCATGAATGTTTCATACAGGGTGTTCACGGATCGATAGATAGCCAGACACTTCCTGTATGTACTGCGTTTGTATACTTATATACATATTTATAGTTCCCTGGCTTGGTACTTACAATGTTGAGGTCAATTTTGTGTTTTTCTCTCGAAATACGTCGTATTGCGTCCTCCAAACCGAGTTGGAGACTTCAAATGAAACATTTAAATATAAACATTTAAACATTCATTGTGGCTATATTATTATCTCGTTGACCGGTTTGGCTCATATTCAAACTTAAACTTGCTATTATTATAAAACATAGATCGGCTCTATCGCGAAACAGTTATTGTCGATCAAACATACGTAAATATGTTTGAATGTTTGTATGTTTGTTGGTTTGTTTGTTTGTTTATAAGAATAAGAATCACTTATTCGTGACGATCACACACAACACATAATAAAAGAACAAAAACAGGAAAACAAAATTGTTGTGTGCATCACGAAATGGACCCAACTCAGCATAATGCTAGTTTTGAAGCCAGCGCTGGTCTTCCGTAGGGCCCATTCGATGATGCCACGAAAAGTAACACATAAAAAAGGACTAAAAAATAACATAACAGTATAAATTATTAAAATTACCAACATTTAAAACATCACAAAACCAAAACAAAAATTACAAAGAAAAAATACTACTCGTGAACGCGACCATACCATCTGTCAAGCTTGCTTAGGCTATCTGTGCTTTTTGCGCAAGCGCAACTCAACTAGCGCCCAGCCACAGCCCAAACCAAAAACAAGCAATCTAAATGGCATGTTTGTTTGTTCAATAATACTCGTATCGTTGATACGAGAATAATTTTAAATTTTGAATATTGTGTGGCAGGTAGGTTGATGAGACAGGTATGTATAATGTTTGAATTGTAATAAAATAATTCAGTCACAGGGTTGCCGAGATATAGACGGCCTCCTAGCCTAGTCGCTAGTGACCCTGCTTACGAAGCAGGAGGTCCCGGAGTGTTCGAATCCTGGTCAGGGCATTTATTTGTGTGTTTATCATATCACGAATATTTGTTCCTGAGTTGTGGATGTTTTCTATGTATTTAAGTATTGGTATGTATCTGTCTATTGTAAATATCGTCGCCTAGTGTTGTGGGTACAACACAAGCCTTATTGTCCTTATTGAGCTTACCGTGGGACTAGGTCGATTTGTGTGAGATTGTCCCATAATATTTATTTATTTATAGAGGTTATGAGTTCACATTCGGGTGAAGCACTAGTTAATATACTTAGTTACATGCACCAGGGTTAGCCAACTAATCCAGAGTTAAGCGTTTTTCAAACGAGCGAGCGAAACGAGCGGAGTTCTCCCAGTCTACTTGGACAATCCATCGTTTTTATGTATGTTTGTTTATTTATTTCTATGTCCTTATATACCTACTATAAAGTTGACGGATAAATTCAGTTTAAAAGACAAACTGGGCCCCATCTGCGCCCAAGCAAACACAAGAATTATTATTGTTCTATAATTTCATTAGGATTGTGCACAGTTTTTATCATAAAGCGAAGAATCTGCATAAACGGTCCAAGAGGCGAGGATAATTGGTATTTTATACAGCGACTTGATGTTCAGGGAAATAATGGAATTATATGGATATGACTTATAAATAATATTATTGGCTGTTTTTTTATCAGACGGATAGTATTATTTTAGCACGGTTTGTTTGCCGTTTTTTGCCTTATTACCAGAATACAAAAGTAATATTTATAGCGTCGACCGTACAAAGTTTTTGGTTATTTCCAGTATTTCTCCTCAAAATGTATGGCTACTTAAAAATATAAGTGAAAAGTGACCTCAAGCTATTTTCACTGTTGTGAAACATTTTTTATAAGACCGTAACATAATAGGCACACTATGGTACACTTTTTAGGGTTTCGTACCTCAAAAGGAACAAACGGAACCCTTATTGGATCACTTTCTTGTCCGTTCGTCCGTCCGTCCGTCTGTCTGTCAAGAGCCTTTATCTCAAGAACGCGTAGAGTTAGCAAGTTGAAATTAATACCACATAAACAAGTCTGCGGTTGTTTGAAGCTGTGAAAAAACCAAATGTCTACGTTGACGCAATCAAAAGATACGGCCGTTTATGTAGCATTTCCCATATATGTATTTGCAATGGGATTCAAAATGTATAGGGTACTTCCCGTTGACCTACAATCATGACATTTGGCAGAAACCAAGAACTTGTTGCAAAAGTACAGGAGAAAATCCGAAAACTGTATAATGGTCGCGCACTGAGAATTCCATGCCTCCAGTATTTTTATGGTCATCAATGGGGGGAATCCTCGGTTAAACATGTAATAGTAATAGGTCATCATTTGTCCGGAATCCTTGGTGGACGAGTCCAACTCGCACTTAACCGGGTTTTTTTTGTAAAAAAAGATTATTTTTTAACAGCGTCGTACCTAATATTTTATTGTGAGGTAATTGTTAATGTTTGTTATTGATGATGTTATTTATTGTTTGCCTAGTATTAATTAGTACCTAAGTATTAATTAACAGTGTTTGCATTACACAGTGTCTTGGTTTCTATAATACTGTTTAATTTATTTAAAAAAAAACTTAAGGGTTAAAGTTGCACGAGTCGTATCCACACTATCCCCTCGTTCCACCCTCCGAATTCAAATGAACACGCGGCGTTTTAATGCAAACAAACAAACAATAGTTATATATTGGTATACTTGTTGCTTCTTACTGTAATCCACTCCTTTGTTTCTGCATTGTTTCCGTGTTTGTAAACCCGATTACATGTTTAGCAGATTTATTCTATTTATATGGGTCCTATCTACTTTTAGTAATTTATTTATTGTTATTAAGTCTCAACATAAAATTAGTTCAATAACAGTCATCCATTGGTCTACATTTTGTTCTGATTATACACGAAAAAAACATACCTGTATAATTTTTCCACTTTTCCTATAAGAAAGTTTCAAAAAACTTACCTAATTTATTCACTGTTTAGTCCAAATTGTCTAAAACCAATCCTACTAATATATAAACGCGAAAGTTTGTAAGGATGTTTGTTACTCTTTCACGTAAAAACTATTGAATGGATTCGAATGAAACTTTACAATAATATAGCTTATACATCAGAATAACACATAGGCTACAATTTATAAAGGTATTGCGCAGATGAAGTCGCGGGCACCACCTAGTAATAGATAAAAAAATTAAAAATACGTACCTTACCTAGGTACCTACATACAAATGGTCTGGCCGGAAGATCAGCGTTGACTTTCGGGTCCACATTATGCTGAGGCGAGACCATTTTGTGGTAAATTTTGGGGTGTTTATCTGTCTCTATTCTCCATGTCTGTAATTGTATTTTATATTTACCACGAATAAATGATTTGTATTTATTTATTTGTAGGTAATAACCCGGTCCTCTAACGGTTCCAACTAAAACTTGAACCCTGAAAACAACTATAATTTCGGCCTCAACAGTAATAAAGTTTTAATATCTTCAATTGTAAACATAAAACACAGGGGCAATACAAAAATTTCCGAATATACTCCCAGACGTCTCACCATCTTAAATCCAAAACATCTTAGAATTTCTCCACATCGACTACCGAAGTAGGTTCAAACGGCCTAAGGGACAAATCTCATTCAGGCGATTTTGTTCCTTATGTCTTAAAAGCCTAGTGCCGAAGTCGAAGCGATGAGCTAAGTCCCATACGCTCTTTGAGGTTATGGTAACAAATATCTTCATGTACAATAATGGTTCTTGTTTCAAAAGGATAAAGACCACAATGGCAGATACTGGTTTTGGCATATTTAAGACCTTTTTGTGTTTTGAGGGTAGTTTTAACAATTCACTCAGAAAACTAACAGTTTTATCGTCGCGTTAAAGTTAACTGGTCGTTACATTTGCTAACAGTTAGCATACAGAGCAGTTTTTAATTTTGTAAGACTCTCAGTCTGTGATTTGGTACTTGACGGTAATATTTTATGCCTAAGGCGATGTTACCTTTTAAATTAATGCAAAATAAAAATATATCAAACATTTTCCATAATCTTATAGTATTCATTAGCAGTTCGACTTCATGAAATGTTGCTTACTGGGAGTAAATCCATATGTTTGTAGTATATATATGTAAAAACTTAAGCCAAAAATTGCGTATAATATTTGAAAAATATCCGTATATCCGTTCGGTGTAGATATCCTTTCTAAAGTGTTTAATTTCAATGACAATCGCGGTAACAGAAAACAATATTATGTTTTCTATATTTTTTGAGGCCTTTGCCCAGCAGTGGGACACAAAATCAGGCTATTAAATATATATATATATATATATATTGAAAAATAATGACCCAAAAGTCTTCGGGAGTTCTCAAATAAATGTGACTTACACAAACATAATAAAAAGCTAACTAGAGACCTATTCGAACGTGTTTAGGTGACATTTCGATGCGAACTTCCGTGGAAATGATCATATGACATGCTAATGACGTAGGAATATTATGTGGATATGTCAAATGTCAGTTTCGCACGTCCAATAGGTCTCCCTTTGGTCTTCCTTTTGATATTCAAAATGGCGGTTGCGTTTCTTGAATAGTTCTTTGTTTTTGTGTGCTAAATGTTGTTTAATGTGTAATATTTATAGCTTATTGTGCAGTAAACTAACGAAGAAGTGTGCAGCTAAAGAAGAATTAATCCTGAAACGCGTGTAATCGCGTTATTAAGTTATTACTCGGTTGCCCTGGGATTTTGGCCTCCTGAAATATTTATTACGTATAAGCTGTAAACGGAATAAATAGCAAGGCCAATTACCGAACAACGTCGCCCAAGAGGCAATATACTATTTATATAAGATACACTGATATATTAATACGGGACACTGGCAAAATTGTCCAATTCTCGGACAGAGGCCATATTATAAAAGAAGAAGAAGAAGAAGGTCTCCCTTTAATTAACAAGCGTGACACAATATGAATTTATTTTACAGAGCTAAGCTTCGAATTTTTTAGCAACAGTCTAGTCTAGCCAAAAAAACTGTCATACCAATTTTGCTGGAAAAAAGGCTTAAAATATAATTATAAATCACAGCAAGATCAGAAGCCTTACCATGACGTCTTAACGCGATTCAGTTGTATGGCGACCTAAATTGAGTCGCTTCCATACAACTGAGCCTAAACTGAACCTAAACTGAATCGCGTTAAGACGTCATGGTAAGACCAGATTGAAGAAATGTAAATAGTTGGAAATGATATGATCATGTTAAATTTTACAGAAAAATTAAAAAAGATAAGACATACAAGAAACTTATATTATAAATTATAATCGGACCTCGCTAAGTGTTCATGTTCCTGTCAAGTTTTACGTGAAGTATGACATTATCATACAAGTGTGGTCAAATCAGTGCAAAGTAAGGGTGGCCGCACTCTATGTCATATTATTAATAAAGGGCTGTTTGCCACCCTTCGGATGAGAACACCTAAAAGCGATTACTAAAATAATTTTATGGCTTGCATGACTTTTATGAAAGAAGCAATTTTCTTAACATGTGTAATTTTTAACCATGATGCATGTCGTCGAGCTTATTTTAAATTTAAAACGTTTCCATTATACTCTTACGGTGGGCTAAAACGTCAGACTTTCCATTCGATTTTCTAACCGAAGCGCTGACGATAAAAATCTGCACCACTGATGATGAAAATTAACCTACTCTGCAAGTTATGAATTGAAAGAGATGTCATATACTACAGAAAAAGTGACCAAGGTCCCCGGTGAGCTGGGCTGGGATCGAACCAGCGACCTCCTGCTTTCGCGGCAGACGCCCTAACCACTGCCGTGATCGGGTAGCCCAGTGGTTAGGGCGTCTGCCGCGAAAGCAGGAGGTAGCTGGTTCGATCCCAGCCCTGCTCACCGGGGACCTTGGTCACTTTTTCTTTAGTATATGACATCTCTTTCAATTTATAATTTATATATAGTAGTGTGACTACTTAAAAAAACACAAAAACATGAATCAAAACATTTATTACATTTAATAAATGATTTGATTCGTGCTTTAAAAATTGTATAAATTTTTTACATATATTTACTACAAACATATGGATTTACTCCCAGTAAGCAACATTTCATGAAGTCGAACTGCTAATGAATACTATAAGATTATGGAAAATGTTTGACTACTGACTGGCTGGCCATGTGCACCGAATGCAACTGTTGCCAAATCAACACGAAACAAAATGAACAACGAACAAAATGTAAATCTTTGTCGCACTAATAAGGAAGAGTGATAGAGAGAGAGATAACTACGCACGCAACGCTATAGAGCATGAGCGATTGGCATCTTGTCTACGCACCCTGAAGTGGTTTTTGTAATGAATAGCGTGTTAAAGCGTGAGAAGAAAATTGAATTCATGTTTGACTGCCGACACATAGGCCAATAGCTTTCATCGCGACGACACTGCGACTGTGAAGCTACGTCAGCGCTTTACATACAAATAGGGTTTGCTATGCGCATCCGAAATAAATGAAGAATTAAAGAATCCGTTGGATCCGGATCCAGCTCGCAAACCCTACATATAGTCCGTCTATGCTAAGTTTTCTTGATTTTGATAGCACAGACTGTGAAAGTGTTAAGAAAACGTCATAGTTTCATAGAAGTTTGACGTTTAAAATAACACTTTAAAGTTGACATTTCATTTCCTTGGAAGAGATAACGTGGTTTGACTCTAAGAAATCGAAATTTTCTATTTGACAGCTGGCAACTACCTGCCAGTTAAGAACTACTTGTGTCTACCAAGATGAGCCAGCAAACCCAGACTTAAAGCTGTTAAACTCCATACTATATAAACCCTTAACTCTGGGTTAGCGGCTAACCCTGGTTGCTAAGACAACTAACCGGTTCCACTATCTACTAAGGTCAAGGCAAGTCTTTCTCTTGTGTATTCCCTCCTGACGACCGAATATCAAAATTTGCCAATTTAAATTTAACTCTGTCAAATTGACAAAGAGTCACATTTGTATTGGGGCCAATGTACCACGAGTAGGAGGCGGGTAGTCAGGAGGATACAAGAAGAAATAATGAAATCGTGAGACATTGGAAACACGTCCAGATCTTCGATACACCACGTAACCGCCATCATCCCGGTTTTCAATAACCGTATAACGAGCGTGCATCGAGGTGCATTAGCTTAACTGCAATAAAAACCAATTTCATGTGACATACACAAATTATGATATTGTCTTCTGTTTGCGCGATTATTGTTCATTGAAATTAAACACGTTAGAACATAGGTGTCATCATCTTAACCCTGTGAAAACGAGTGCTGTTAAAGAGCTTGAAACGTAGGGTCATGGTGTTAATAAACGCGTTCTAAAGTGTTCACGAAAGGAATCATATCAAATGTTTGTGTATATCGTGTAAAACCGTTAAATTTTGTTTATTCTTTTTTTTGTGTTTTTTTGTGTTTTTCTGTTTCACTATTTTCGTTTGATATGGTTTCTTGTAGAACCACATATTTCGTGTGTGATTTCCTTCCTTACAGTGTCGCCCACTGGGTCCTTTCCCGTAACAGGGGAAAGATTAGGAAGAGAGAACCTTACGTCGTCTATTCGATTAACGTCAGTTTATTAACAAATACATACAAATTTAACCCTTAGTCTGCATGAACCTGAAAACTGTCCGGTTCAATTTCCTCCGTCGCCGGCCGTTATCGCACGCCGTTTGTTCGAAATTTGAATCCGGCCGGAAATGCGGTGTCCAACTCGTCCGGCGCCCGGTTTAGGACATGGCGGGTTTTTTGTGTTTGAAATGAAAAGTGGTTTTTATGTTTTTTTCGTCCAGTACTTCAATCTGACTATTGAATGATTGACAGCGATATTAAACAAGTATACATCATATCGTTGTCTATGGGACCGTGCACAAATCACGTGAGGTTTTTTTTACTATTACGGACCCCCTTGGTGATCTGTGGTGAGGTTTGAGGTTATCCCCCCCCCCCCATTTTCTCACGTGTATTTTATTCCTACGACCTAATTTTAAAATAAATATTGCATTCTTAATAGTACATTGCCACAGAGGCCGTGAAGTAAGGGGTTGCTGGACGAGTCCGGATTAAAACGAGTACTGCGATTCCTCTTCCGCCGAGTCTTGTATACTTAGTGATTTTCTCAAACAATTTGTTAAATTTAAAACAACTACTAGTTAAATAGGTAATTAGGAAATCTCTTGTTTAATTTGCCGCCTCAGTTAAGGCTCAGTTGTATGGAAGCGACTCAGTTTAGGTCGTCAACTGGATCGCCTTAAAACGTCATGGTAAGGCACATGGTAGCTTCAATTTGGTTAATGTTATATAATACACAGTTTTTATTTTCTACAACATCGTAAGGTGAAAAATGTTGTATTGAACTCGGCAGCAAAATGTCTTTCACTCTTGCATCTCGAGGCCTCTGCGAAGCTCAAGATTTGTTTTCTGAAAAGCTGTTTGTTTTATTTAAAAAACTCCTTGCTTTATCTCGTTTCCAAAGACTTCCAGTATTACCCATGTTAGTAAATATTAGTCTTATTGCCAAGTAACTGCAAAGCGCCGTGGTAACTATAACACAATCAGAAACTAAACGTAACTATTAACTGAACAGAAAGGTTAGACAATGGTGTCTGTGTTCACAATGGGCGTGGAAATTGAGTTTTGCAATGTTTTGCCGCGACCGCGACCATGTACACTTTGGAGTTAAGACATTTATTAAATCTATTGATAAGAAGCATGCATGCAGACAATAATTTATCAATCGTCTAAAACTAAGTACAAGTCACTGTGGTGGCCAAAGATTGTGGGTTTTAATTCTGTCTCTAGAAATCAAACCCTACCAATGAGTTTTTCTAAACTTGCGCACGAAATATCATTTGATAATTACCCATCGCTTTTCGGTGAAGGAAAACGTCGTCAAAAACAAGACCTAGTTCACAAGGTTGAAAGGTGGCAGTCGATTTTGTAAAACTAGCTTTGTAAATTTTGTTGTCAAAGATCGTTAGCAAAATCGATTTTAAGAGAGTTAATTATTTTAACTAAATTCTTATCTATTGTGTTTTGAATGTGTAGGTATTGACAGTAAAATTATTTTCCTAATTTTTGTAAAAACCGTATCAAAGATGTCCGAAGTCCGCAGTGTTAGAACGGATGCAACAAGTTACTGGGTTCGGTTTCCGACGCGACCAACTCTTACCTCGAAGATTAAAGTTGTCGCAACTTATTGAATGCTGCCAGACTAAGAGCTAGCTCCAGGAAAAGGTATGCAATGATCGAGCGAGCGAGCGAAGCGAGCGAAGCGAGCAAGTTCTGCCAGTCTACTTGGACACTCCGTCGTTTGTATGTATATTTGTTCAATGATAACTCAAGTATCGTTGTCGTGAAACTTGGCGGGTGGTTAGATGAAATATATATTTTTTCTCAAACATGATCGGAAATGTTTACATTATTGTCACGAAATGAAGACATGAAGTTTCTTGTTTATGGCCCCACATTTACTTCTTGGCCTTAGGCCGTGAAGTAATGTGTGGTGGAAGTATTTACGAAACATTGTTGTCCGCTGCTCTTACTTTTTAAATTTGCGTACTAACACTAAACTGTATTAAAACTGTAAAAATTACATACCACCAACGACTAGATACGTGCGACATTAAATAAAACAAATTCTATGGGTCCATATATATTTATGTGCGGTTAAATATGGTGCTTGAATAGCCCATTCAAATAATGGCATCTTTGGAAAATAAAAAAGGTGGAAAATAAAAGTATTAATAATAATAATAACAAAGCTGATCTGCTTCAGGGGGGGCAATAATCGCCCCCGAGTAATGCGTTTTGTGAACCAGGCGTTCGCGGGGACGGGTATTGATCTCCGCGACTACATGGCCAATGTCACAGAACGCATTGACTTTCTGAAGCAGAAAATCTATGCATGGGCAAACCGTATTCGCCGCTACAGAAAGCGTGTGGATCGATTCCAGCAGAATCGTCTTTTCCAAAGTGACCAAAGGAAAGTATACCGAAGGTGGGAGGAAACCAATTCACGTGTGCCCGATGCAGGCCCGCCGGATGCTGCTGCCATGTCTGATTTCTAGCGTAGCATCTGGTCGGTGCCCGTTGAGCACACGGAGGGTGAATGGATGAGCGTTGTCGAACGTGAGTGCGAGGCCATCGAACCTATGGGGGCTATTACCATCAGCCCCGAAGACGTAAGTTGTGCTGTCCGTACGGTCCAGAATTGGAAAAGTCCTGGACCGGACGGATTGCACAACTTCTGGCTAAAGTGGTTTCGATGCTCGCACTCCCGGTTGGCAACGCAATTTCAACAAGCCCTTGAGCTTGGTTCCCTACCACCTTCCTTAACAACTGGTATAACTTACCTGCTCTACAAGTCCGGTAGTACCACGGAAGCTAAAAACTATCGACCCATCACGTGCTTGCCCACGCTTTACAAGCTCTTTACATCCATTTTGAGAGCAAAAATTAACGCGCATATTGTCGCAAACAATGTTTTGGCCTCTTCTCAAAATGGTTGTAGGGTTGGGTCCCGTGGTACTAAAGAGCTCCTCCTCATTGACATGGCCATTTGCCAACAAGTTCGGCGGAACAAGGGAACCCTCTCAGCCGCTTGGATTGACTATAAAAAGGCCTATGATTCGGTACCTCATTCATGGCTGAAAAGGATATTGGAGCTGTATAAACTTGATGCAGCTTTAATATCCTTCTTAAGCGCGTGTATGGGGCAGTGGACCACAGTCCTTTGTCAACCAGGAGGCAGAGATGGTCCCCTTGGGCCGCAGGACTTTATAAGGATAGAGCGAGGAATATTCCAGGGTGACAGTCTGAGTCCCTTGTGGTTCTGCCTAGCTTTGAATCCTCTCAGCACCCTGTTGAAGGATTCGGGGCTAGGTTGCCGGCTTCGGAGAGAGGGTGAAGTCATTTCTCACCTTCTGTACATGGATGATCTCAAACTATTTGCACCAAATGACCGAGGTTTGTTGGAGTTATTGCAAACCACTCAAGTTTTCAGTAGAGCCATCAAAATGGAATTTGGTGTCGATAAGTGCGCGATTATGCATGTACAGCGGGGGAAAGTAGTAAATTCAACAAATTTACAACTTTCTGAGACAATGTCGTTCAGATCTATCTCTGAAGCAGAAACCTATAAATACCTTGGTATGTCACAGTCGTTGGGTATTGAGGACGTGAGTATTAGACAGGCGACAAAGGAGCGCTTCTTTGGTCGGCTGACAAAAGTACTTAATAGTCTTTTGTCAGGTGGCAACAAGGTGCGCGCCTTTAACGCTTGGGTAATGCCCCTGCTCACATACTCCTTTGGCATACTAAGGTGGACTCAGACCGAGCTGGATGCCCTGGATCGGAGAGTCCGCCTACTGCTTACCACACATCGTATGCTACACCCACGCTCGTCTGTTATGAGATTGTACATCCCACGGAAATGTGGAGGTCGCGGTTTTTTAAACGCCAAAAACCTTCACAACCGTGAGGTGTACAATCTTAGGAATTATTTCCTTAACAATGAGTGTGGGATGCATCGTGATGTGGTGGCAGTGGACGGAAATCTCACGCCGCTCTCCTTGGCAAAAGAGAATTGGCGCAAACCTGTGGTACTAAGCACCGAGGATCGCAAGACGGTATGGAAGAGCAAAGAGCTTCACGGGCGGTTCTACAAGGCCCTCACGGGCCCTGACGTAGATCTGCCCGCGTCGGTGAACTGGTTACGATTCGGGGACCTCTTCGGAGAAACCGAAGGTTTTGTCTGTGCAATTGCGGACGAAGTTATCATGACGAATAACTACCGGAAATATATCCTGAAGGACGGTACGGTCGACATTTGTCGGGCATGCCGCCGTCCCGGAGAGTCACTCAGGCATATTATTTCCGGTTGTTCTCATCTTGCTAACGGCGAGTACTTGCACAGACATAATCTCGTAGCCAGGATTATTCACCAGCAACTTGCTCTTAAATACGATCTTGTGGACCACGAAGTGCCGTACTACAAGTACGCACCTGCGCCAGTTTTCGAAAATGGTCGTGCCACGCTCTATTGGGATCGATCTATCATCACGGACAGGACTATTGTAGCCAATAAGCCTGACATCGTGCTGATTGATCGATCGCAACGCCAGGCCGTGCTCGTCGACGTCACCATCCCCCATGACGAGAATCTCGTGAAGGCCGAGAAGGACAAGTCCAGTAAGTACCTAGACTTGGCTCACGAAATAACCGCCATGTGGGATGTTGACTCGACGATCATTGTTCCGATAGTCGTTTCAGCGAACGGTCTCATAGCGAAGAGTCTCGACCAACATCTTGAGAGGCTCTCGCTAGGTGGATGGATCAAGGGTCAGATGCAGAAGGCAGTAATCCTGGACACGGCGCGTATAGTCCGGCGGTTCCTCTCTCTGCGGCCCTAACCACCGGCAACCTGGGCCCTGCTCCGTTGCCGGCGGCACTCTAGGTTAGGTTTTTTATAATGTGTTTATGTTTTTTTTTTTTGTATGTTGTATTATATTTTACTTTTATAGGCATATTGTAAAAACCTAACTTAGGAATTAAAATGAATAAAGGGGATAATAATAATAATAATAAAAAAAAAAAAGCGCCGTTGACACTGACAGACGCATCTATTGAATATTTTATCAAATATTTTTATTTTGTAGTATATATTCGCCGAATTTCAGTTTTTAGAGCCTTTTGTGTTTATATTTACGACCTAAATCATGTGTAGCAACAAAATTATGACTTTTGCTACACCAATTTACACAAGACTGTGAAATGGCGAACATGGCGAACAGAATAAAACAAAGTGAATAAATGCTCACTAGATCGCGTTCGAAAGCGGCCGAACTACAATGCGCACGACCCACATCCTCGCCCGCGCCGTCCAGCTCCTCACAACCGTCGTCAGGCGACGAATACGCCACAGCGCCTGACGCGAACAGCAGCGAGTCGAGCAGCGACGAACGCGGGCAGTCGCCCTCCGCTGCCGGCACGCTTGGGGCCTGCGGGGCATTCTGCTCCGCCAACGGCTCCCGCTGTCGGTGGTGTAGTGCGCCGCATGCGATGGACTCAGATGATGAATGAGAACTGCATGCGCGCCTATTATGGGGCTACAGAGGGGGGAACCCGGCTATCCGCGTATCGTTCTAGGATGCTGCCCCTGTTTCAGGCTCTTGAACCCACCATCACTGTCTCGGAGCAACGACTATCGGATCAGGTGCGCGTCATTCAGCGGTTAAAGCGGTTGGATGACGCGACGCTTGATCGGCTTCGCCTGGAGGCTCTCACTGCTGCCGCAGTCTCCACTTCGGCACGAGACCCGCCTGCCATATCGCCGATTTCGGTGCCCGCACCCGACCTGGCACCGAGGGCGCCGCGGGCTGATCCCAATGCTGACGAGGAGGTGTTTGCGATTCAGAGTGTGAGTACTTCAGCTAATGAGCAATTGAGGAGGACTTTGGATGAGACGATTACGCAGTATCGCTCCACAAACAATTCTAGGCCGCGATTACCACGTTTGCCAATGAATAGACGTAATCTAGCGCTAATGAGTGCCCTGAATGCTTTACTAGAACCGTATCTACGGACTAGTAATGGTTTAGATGATACACACTCGATCATGTACTGCGGGGCCATCACGGCGTGCCGTGTTGCTCGAGTCAAGTTTCCGGACGCTGAACGTGCACCTAGGACCACCGGGAGTGTCCCTGCGTGGCAAGTGCGGATCGAGCGTCGTATCAACTCATTTAGGACTCTTATTGCAAAGCTGATCTGCTTCAGGGGGGGCAATAATCGCCCCCGAGTAATGCGTTTTGTGAACCAGGCGTTCGCGGGGACGGGTATTGCGCCCCGCGACTACATGGCCAATGTCACAGAACGCATCGACTTTCTGAAACAGAAAATCTGTGCATGGGCAAACCGTATTCGCCGCTACAGAAAGCGTGTGGATCGATTCCAGCAGAATCGTCTTTTCCAAAGTGACCAAAGGAAAGTTTACCGAAGGTGGGAGGAAACCAATCCACGTGTGCCCGATGCAGGCCCACCGGATGCTGCTGCCATGTCTGATTTCTGGCGTAGCATCTGATCGGTGCCCGTTGAGCACACGGAAGGTGAATGGATGAGTGTTGTCGAACGTGAGTGCGAGGCCATCGAACCTATGGGGGCTATTACCATCAGCCCCGAAGACGTAACTTGTGCTGTCCGTACGGTTCAGAATTGGAAAAGTCCTGGACCGGACGGATTGCACAACTTCTGGCTAAAGTGGTTTCGATGCTCGCACTCACGGTTGGCAACGCAATTTCAACAAGCCCTTGAGCTTGGTTCCCTGCCACCTTCCTTAACAACTGGTATAACTTTCCTGCTCTACAAGTCCGGTAGTACCACGGAAGCTAAAAACTATCGACCCATCACGTGCTTGCCCACGCTTTACAAGCTCCTTACATCCATTTTGAGAGCAAAAATTAACGCGCATATTGTCGCAAACAATGTTTTGGCCTCTTCTCAAAATGGTTGTAGGGTTGGGTCCCGTGGTACTAAAGAGCTCCTCCTCATCGACATGGCCATTTGCCAACAAGCTCGGCGGAACAAGGGAGCCCTCTCGGCCGCTTGGATTGACTATAAAAAGGCCTATGATTCGGTGCCTCATTCATGGCTGAAAAGGATATTGGAGCTGTATAAACTTGATGCAGCTTTAATATCCTTCTTAAGCGCGTGTATGGGGCAGTGGACCACAGTCCTTTGTCAACCAGGATGCAGAGATGGTCCCCTTGGGCCGCAGGACTTTATAAGGATAGAGCGAGGAATATTCCAGGGTGACAGTCTGAGTCCCCTGTGGTTCTGCCTAGCTTTGAATCCTCTCAGCACCCTGCTGAAGGATTCGGGGCTAGGTTGCCGGCTTCGGAGAGAGGGTGAAGTCATTTCTCACCTTCTATACATGGATGATCTCAAACTATTTGCACCAAATGACCGAGGTTTGTTGGAGCTATTGCAAACCACTGAAGTTTTCAGTAGAGCCATCAAAATGGAATTTGGTGTCGATAAGTGCGCGATTATGCATGTACAGCAGGGGAAAGTAGTAAATTCAACAAATTTGCAACTTTCTGAGACAATGTCGCTCAGATCTATCTCTGAAGCAGAAACCTATAAATACCTTGGTATGTCACAGTCGTTGGGTATAGAGGATGTGGGTATTAGACAGGCGACAAAGGAGCGCTTTTTTGGACGGCTGACAAAAGTACTTAATAGTCTTTTGTCAGGTGGCAACAAAGTGCGCGCCTTTAACGCTTGGGTAATGCCCCTGCTCACGTACTCCTTTGGCATACTAAGGTGGACTCAGACCGAGCTGGATACCCTGGATCGGAGAGTTCGCCTACTGCTTACCACACATCGTATGCTACACCCACGGTCGTCTGTTATGAGATTGTACATCCCACGGAAATGTGGAGGTCGCGGCTTTTTAAATGCCAAAAACCTTCACAACCGTGAGGTGTACAATCTTAGGAATTATTTCCTTAACAACGAGTGTGGGATGCATCGTGATGTGGTGGCAGTAGACAGAAATCTCACGCCGCTCTCCTTGGCTAACGAGAATTGGCGCAAACCTGTGGTACTAAGCACCGAGGACCGCAAGACGGTATGGAAGAGCAAAGAGCTACACGGGCGGTTCTACAAGGCCCTCGCGGGCCCCGATGTAGATCTGTCCGCATCGGTGAACTGGTTACGATTCGGGGACCTTTTCGGAGAAACCGAAGGTTTTGTCTGTGCAATTGCGGACGAAGTTATCATGACGAATAACTACCGGAAATATATCCTGAAGGACGGTACGGTCGACATTTGTCGGGCATGCCGCCGTCCCGGAGAGTCACTCAGGCATATTATTTCCGGTTGTTCTCATCTTGCTAACGGCGAGTACTTGCACAGACATAATCTCGTAGCCAGGATTATTCACCAGCAACTTGCTCTTAAATACGATCTTGTGGTCCACGAAGTGCCGTATTACAAGTACGCACCTACGCCAGTTCTCGAAAATGGTCGTGCCACGCTCTATTGGGATCGATCTATCATCACGGACAGGACTATTGTAGCTAATAAACCTGACATCGTGCTGGTTGATCGATCGCAGCGCCGGGCCGTGCTCGTCGACGTCACCATCCCCCATGACGAGAATCTCGTGAAGGCCGAGAAGGACAAGTCCAGTAAGTACCTTGACTTGGCTCACGAAATAACCGCCATGTGGGATGTTGACTCGACGATCATTGTCCCGATAGTCGTTTCAGCGAACGGTCTCATAGCGAAGAGTCTCGACCAACATCTTGAGAGACTTTCGCTAGGTGGATGGATCAAGGGTCAGATGCAGAAGGCAGTAATCCTGGATACGGCGCGTATAGTCCGGCGGTTCCTTTCTCTGCGGCCCTAACCACCGGCAGCCTGGGCCCTGCCCCGTTGCCGGCGGCACTCTAGGTTAGGTTTTTTATAATATGTTTATATGTATTTTGTATTGTTTTTGTATGTGTTTTTGTATTTTACTTTTATAATCATATTATAAAATTACCTAGCCTAAGAATTACAGAAAATAAAGAAAATAATAATAATAATATATTCTTTATTGTGCATAACAGAAAGAAAAATACAACAAAATAAATAAAAACATAAAGAGTTAAGCAACAACAGGCGGTCTTATCGCTACAAAGCGATCTCTTCCAGACAACCTTAGGGTAGTAGAGATTACTTAGGAGAAACCCGTAAAGGTGGCACAAATATGTAGATGAACTGGTTGCACATCAGCACACAATATATATACCAACCAATACCAATATGTATGTATACCAATATGTATTAGTTATTTAAATTTTAATATTTCCTCACAATGTTTGAGAAAAGCACCTGGGCCGGAAGAGATATTGCAGGACTTGTTTTATCCGGCCTTGTCTACGACTGGCCCAGTCGTAGACAAGGCCAAGTCTACCACCAACTCGTCCTGCAATCCCTTACGTCCCGGCCTCTGCAGTAATGTACTATTAATTTAAATGTAACCTAAATCGGTCAAAAGGTTGCCAAGATATAGGGATCGCAGGTTCACGTTTGGGGCGAACCACTAAGTAGTAATAAGGCGTCATCAATGCCATCAATGAATGCTACGCAAAATAGGCGCTAGTCGTCGAGTTGCGGAAACCAGCCCGTGATACAATACAATACAATACAAGGCGTCATCAATAACGAGATGTAATTGAGCGAATCATTAGGGTTCCGTAACTAAAATAGCAAAAACGGAACCCTGTCCGTTTTTGTCTGTCTGTCCGTTCGTATGTTACAACGTTTTATTTAATAACTATAAAGCATAATGGAATGATATTTCATCTAGAGGTGTATTTTGTGTGACGCTACTAAGTTTTGAATATAAATTGCGAAAATAAATATTTTTATGGGTGTAACTAAAGAATGTAACTAAAAGGAAAATATTTTTTTTTTTACATAACTGTGACATGTTTATTTATCTTCGTCATCTTTCTTTCGGTCTATTAAAAAGTAACTTACTTAAAGGTTTCTTGAACAAGAATTTCACTGGCAGAAATAATCGCTCTGCAAGTTTAATAAAGTGTGCCCCATGTAAAGTTTTGAACGGAAGGTCTGATATATAAGAAAAAAAATAGGAAGATAGGGCATAAACTAAAACTAACTTATTACGAAAATTATTTTCAAACGTTGAACGTCTTCTTTAAGCAATTTTCATTAATCAAACAAGTTGAATTTTTCCATAGAGAGGAAACACTAAAGATTGATAAGCACATGTAAAACAAGACTAAATGGGTCACAATCTCCCCTCGCTGGAATCAAAAACACAGGAAGTGAGGAGATAGGGAGTGACGGGGGTCACTACGGGAACTCGATTTAAACTCGATTTGAAAGCGCTTAATTGCGTGACTATTATTGAAAATTACATTATCATTATTATTAGTAATTCAACCATTGACTTATTAAATAATAGTCACACAAAGCAGAACAAAAAATCGGTTGTCTGTAAAGTTGGTTTACTGACGATAGTTGAACGTGACAACGTCATAAGAAAATAATAATGAAATGGTTTCATTTTTCAAAAGAAAATTTTAATTTTATTTGTTTGATAGATATTTTGTATTGATATAGAGAAGGAGGTAAATGGAAATCACAATTGAATTAATCAAGTAACATTTACACACGGTTTCCTGATTAACCTATTCGGAATTTTCAATTCGAACCATTCGGACGCCCGAATGCGCATCTTTAATAGAAAATGTTTGACAAGGCGCACACATTCTTAAATTCCGAATTCGGAAACCTAATTAGGAAACCGTGTGTCTACGGCCTACCTAAAACATGAAAATGATGAAAATAACATTGAGTATCCAACCACGGGAGTCGCCTTGTCTGTCATTTTGTTTACGAAAAAGTTTGCCGATTTTTGCAGGGGAAGGGTTAAGGATTAGGGATAGGGGTTAGGGATTTGTTGTTATACCGGCAACAAAAATACATCATCTGTGAAAATTTGAACTGACTAACTATCACGGTTCATGCATCAGATACAGCTTCGTGCCAGACGGGCGGACAGCCGAGTCTTATAGGTAGTAATAAGGTCCCGTTTTAGGCTTTGGGCACAGAACCCTAAAAACATTAAATCTGTAGACATTTTTTATTTTTTATTTTATTTTATAAAACAAGTAAGTATACACAGCATGACAGTACTAAACTAAATCACTGCGAAACTTTAGAAACATTTAGCCAAGCTAAACAGTAAATAAAACTAACACAATTGGTTGACATGCAACTGGTTCCTAGCCGTTTGGTGTTTGAATATGGTATATGGTTATACCACTAATGTCGGGTTGTGTTTCTGATTTCTAATTTATACAAGTTATTCACAATACTATATGGCGCAGCCGGTAGGACAGTAATAGTAAATTCTATATCAAGGGCATGAAGTAACCCATTTTAGACGGGGTTTTAGTTATGCAAAAAAATAGTTTTTTTTCCATTTTTCCTAGATTACTTTTACCACTATGTGCCACCATCAACAGGCAGTTGTATTTTCCAAAATTGTTCGGAATCGAAACACCCGTGCCGCCGTTAAATCGTAAACCAATAGTACCGTGCCAAACAAAGCGGCCGTACCGGAAACGGTGGAACCATTGTCACCGATATTCGTATGTCTGTCTGTCCTTCAGCTTGTGAGCATTGTTTCACTGACATACGTGGAAGTTTAAATTGAAACGTCAAGAAGTCGATATGAGGAAGGTTGATAAGATCGCTTTTGTAAGATGACATTTTGAATATCTTTGGACCGTAGAGGTATGATTTCACGCAAACATTAAAGAGGAACAAAGTGAGCAAAAGAGAAGCCATCTTTATATGAATATTTCACGAGTCCCAGAGAGACACACCACAATAGAAAAACGTACATTTTTTTCGCATCAACGCATCAACATAGATTATAAATTGAAAGAGATGTCATATACTAAAGAAAAAGTGACCAAGGTCCCCGGTGAGCAGGGCTGGGATCGAACCAGCGACCTCCTGCTTTCGCGGCAGACCACCGCCGCCGCGAAAGCAGGCTTTTTCTTTAGTATATGACATCTCTTTCAATTTATAATTTATATATAGTAGTGTGACTACTTAAAAAAACACAAAAACATGAATCAAAACATTTATTACATTTAATAAATGATTTGATTCGTGCTTTATAATTGCATCAACATAGTTTTGGGTAAGGTCGCCAGAGCTCCAAGAGGATTCACTGTGTTGACAGCGGGTCCCCAGCTGTCAACACAGTGAATCCTCCTTTTTTTTAAAGGGTCGGCAACGCGTACGTAACACCCCTGGAGTTGCAGGCGTCCATAGGCTACGGTGACCGCTTATCATCAGGCGGGCCGTATGCTTGTTTGTCACCGTCGTAGTATTAAAAAAATCAACCCGCTATACGAGAATATAAGGATATTGGTCTTGAAAATATGAAAAGTTATGTTTAAGAGATCAGAAGGCCTAGTATAAAAGTTGTACGACATTAACTCCTCGACCGCGTTAGCGTATCGAGGGGTCAAGATATGAAAGTTGCTGGATGATTTAAATAAACGGCAAACATAATTTGAACTCCCGATACGCTAACGCGGTCGAGGAGTTAATGTCGTACAATTTTTATACTAGGCCTTCTGGTGTGTGGATACGTCTTGGATTATAATGTTACAATAGAAAATAATTCACGCAATCATATTTTATCAATGACAATTGACATCTTTCCGAGAGTTTCAGGAAAAAAATCTTGCATTTTTGGTGACGTTTTCAATATTTGACAAGCATTCTTAGTTGATATTATGTGCTTTTGACAGACGTTTGACACTCTTGATTATTGTAAAGACACGTAAATAAGTAAATATTAAAGGCTTCCGGTTGATCTCCAATATGGCGACAATGTCTCTGGAATAAGTTTCGTTTTTATCAGCGATCAGAAATACACTGCTGAACCCGTCCTCCGATGCGAAGACCAAAAGAGCGCATAGGTAACCATAACAAATCATTATAAGATTTTAATCTTTGAATCTGCCTCCGAATCTGAATCTCTGCGCATGACATTTCAATTTCTGCTTATCTCTGAAAGTAAGTAGTTTTTACACTTGACTAGCTTGTCCTTATTGCTGTTATGCTTTAGGAAATATACTTGAGGTCTGGCATTTAAGATACAACGCAACACACAGTCAAGGATGACTCACACTAGAACGGGACGTGACGGGACGGGACGGGACGGGAAAATCTGTCAGTTTCTATAAAAAAACGTCACGTGATCCGAGGGCTCCGACCTATCACGTGATTCTTTCTATAGAAATTGACAGATCTTCGCGTCCCGCCCCGTCCTGTCCCGTCCCGTCCCGCCCTAGTGTGAGTCATCCTTTAAGGGATCTGCTCCTTAACTGTATGTATGAAAACTGTACGAAAATACTTAATACACCCGTGGAGTTGCAGGCGTCCATAGGCTACGGTGACCGCTTACCATCAGACGGGCCGTATGCTTGTTTGTCACCGTCGTAGTATTAAAAAAAAGTTAATGCACGTAAAACTTGGCAGGAAGACTTACCAGCTATATAACGTAATATTAAAAGTTACATGTGTGTAAAAGATGAGATGTGTGGATATTTCTTGGATTTCAATGTTACAGAAGAAAATAATTCACGTAAATATTATATTATTTTTTTAAATAATGGCGTCTTTGCGAGAGTTGGACAATTTTGCCAATGTCAAGTGTTATTGAAATATCAGTGTATCATATAAATAGTATAGAATATTGCATTGCCACTGGGATGACGTTACTGACGGTAATACTGATATTTTTATTGACATTGGAAAAAATGTCCAACTCTCAAACAGACGCCATTATTTAAAAGAAGAAGCAGCAGAAGACGTTTACTTAAAACCCTTTCCAAGTATATTTAAAAGGTGCTATCAAATTTATGCAACTTAGCATAGACGTAATCATCCTCTTTTCCGTAGTTTAAAAATACATCGAATCTCGTATCCACCAGACCAAGGGTGTCGGGACTGTCGGGGTCAAACACATAAACGCGCCATCCTAGGCCGAGTAAACTGACCACGGCAAACACAATAAAATACTAGCCAATACCTGGATATAAAATGGGGTGTAAATATAAAGGGACTGCTATAAAGCCGGTGAGGTATTGAAGAGATCCATTGTTGGTATTAGTTTTAGGCGGACTATTTGTTTGCACTAGAGTGAGTGATACCTTAAGGATGTTAAAATCAAGCCCCCCGTCAAAACTAAGGTCCACTTGCACCACCCAGGGTTACCCGCTAACCCGGCGTTGAGCTGTCAAATTCCATACAAAAAAACGCTTAACTTCGGGTTATGTGGCTAACTTCGGGTGGTGCAAGTGGCCCTAAGAACATCAAAGTCATAAACCCGTCCTTCACTTCCTCACCAAGTAAAGGAAGTGTCAAAAAGAGATGTATATATGTTTGTTATTTCTCCGATTCTGTAGGTTAACAACAGTTTTGCTGATCTCTTTTGATGCAATTCGTCCAAGCAGCCAAAAATACATCGTTGTAATTTGGTAGTCGGTATCAATGCATTACATTACAAGTTAACTTAGTCGCATATTTTCATAGTGGATTTTTCAAATGTCGTAAGAGGCACGTTATTAGTTTAGACTTACGACATTTGCGAAATTCACTGCCAATTTTAAGGTCGCTCCAAACTGTTGTCATTTGACAGTTTTTGTACTACTTCCATGCTTTAGTTATTTTTCCGTGGTTAAAATTTCTCGCTAATTCACAACTTAAACCAAATAGGAACGTTTAAAAACACTGGCCATTTTTGCTGAAGTATTGAGTGTTCGTGACTGGACGTTGTATTTTTTAAAACTCTAATAGTAATTACACGTGGACGTGAAAATAAACGGTTTTAAACTTCAGCTGTGTGAGCGGGCAGATTTCCCGACATCCGACAAATGACTATGAGCACTTCATTATGGCGTACAGCTACTGGGTACGTTGGCAAAACGATTCTCAAAACAATTTAGTCATAATATCCTTATTATGGCTGCATTTTACAAAAAAAAATCCGAGAATAAAGCTTACTCTCAGATAGTAACGTCAAATTACTATGGGATTTTGACATTAGTATCCAAGAGTAAGCGTTACTCTTGGTTAAATCCAGCCTAAGTGACGTGAGATAGCACCCGGTCTACACATTTTTTTTTATATCAAAAATATCAAACAAGCAAAACAGTCCGAAGCAGATAATAACAATATAATTCTGTTTTCACCAACAACCTAGAAGGAAACAGTTGAGTACGTTTAACGTACTACGTTTACATTTGTATCGAGAAGTGACCCTGTCCTGTAGGCTATTTAAAAGCACAAATAACCAACGCCCCCAGTGGCGCTGCGTCGCGGAATGTGCAAAAATGTTCATTACCGTACACTCGGCTCAAAAACGATAACTGTACACTTGGCCAGATTAATGGCCCGCGTACTCTCGCTGTAAGTATTATACTAATATTACGCTAATATGGGAAATAGGAAACACATGCGCTTTGCCCTTTGCTTTGACATAGCTATTTTTACGCTATGTACGAAAAGCTGTACATTTGATGTGCTCCGCCCCCGCAAAAATAGCCAGATTTTTTTTTGTTTAGAAAATGACGTTTCCAGTCCTGCTGATTATAAAATCAAAGGCTTTGCAGTACTTTTGCCAAAAATTATATTACAAATTATGTTACTGAGCCATTTTTTTCTTGATCGTGTATAAAATGGGAGAAATAACATAATGACATATAAATTTTGTATTAATGTAATAATAAGCAGAGACGTCTGCGAATGAAATTTCAATTCTATAATTGAAAGAAACATGGAAAAAATTCCCCACTTCTCCCTAAGGCGTTTAACCAAAATGAGAGAAATAGTGAAAAAACTCGCCGGGGTCAAACGGGCGTCAATAGATCACTTGGCAGACCTGACCGGTGTTCAGAGAGGTTGTGGGTTCGAATCCTGCTCGACGCGGAGAATTTTTCCATTCTTCATCATAACTACATAGTATAATGCAAAGTCGCATCCCGCTCTCTGTATGTAGGTACGTATGTAGGTATGTATGCTTCTGCTCAGGAGAGCCGAGGTGGCGACCGAACTCACGGTCCACCGAATCGGCCTCCTGGGATTGCGGGTCGCCCTACCGAAGACGGAGGCCATGGTCCTCGGGGGGGGGGAGGGGATGGAGGTTGGGGGCGGGAACTGCCTTGAGAATAGGAGGGGAGCGGGTCCAGGTCAAGGCCCACATCAAATATCTGGGCCTCGTCCTGGACCGAAGGTGGACGTTTGAGGAGCACTTCACGAGACTAGCCCCCCGTCTCGTGGGTGCTGCCTCGGCGCTGGGCCGGCTAATGCCCAACGTGGGAGGGCCGAACGCCCCGTGTAGGCGCTTGTACACGGGTGTGGTGCGGAGCATGGCGCTTTACGGAGCACCAATATGGGCTGAGAGGCTGAATGCCCGCACCACTGCAATCCTCCGGCGGCCGCAAAGGGTGGTGGCCCAGCGCATGGTGAGGGCCTACAGAACGACCTCCCATGCGGCTGTGTGCCTCCTCGCCGGCACCCCACCCTGGGAGCTGGACGCGAGAGTGCTAGCAGAAAGGTACCAGCGACGGGTCGAGGCGAGGAGGAGAGGGGAGCCACCAGACCCAGAGGAGTGGGAGAGGGCAGCACGCGCGGCTGAGGAGTGTCTCAGGCAAAAGTGGAGGGAGTCGCTGGAGGATAGCCAGTACGGTGTCAGAACCATCGGGGCTATCCTCCCATCGCTAGACGAGTGGGTGGACAGGCGTAAGGGGGTCCTCACGTTTAGGCTGACGCAGGTAGTGTCCGGACACGGTTGTTTTGGGCACTACCTGCACCGGATAGGTAGAGAGCCGGTGCCACGGTGCTGGGAGTGTTGGGAAGCGGACGACACGGCCCAGCACACTCTGGCTGAGTGTGTTCGCTGGGCCGTGGAAAGGGCGGTCATGCAGAATGATACGGAGCTGGCAGATCTCTCGCTGCACAGCGTCATAACAGCGATGCTAGGCAGCGAGAGGAAATGGAATGCGGTGGCCTCCTTCTGCGAAGAGGTTATGTCGCAGAAGGAGGCAGCGGAAAGGGAGCGGGAGGATGCAGCTGACGCTCTCCCGCTCCGTCGCAGGCGGCGGGGTCGAAGGCGTCTGGCCTTCATTCGCCAAGACCCTTAATGGGGCCAGCGGGATCGGGTCCCGCATTGCACGGCCCCACGTCGTCGGGGGGGAGGTCAAAGCGTTTCTGACCTCCCTCTCCTTGTGCGGGTGCCCCGGCATAAAGCCGAGGCCGCCGGAGGGCACCGTGGTGCAATATTATTGATCCCACGGTGCCCTCATTAACGGCCAAGAGGGAAACGCCGGAGTGGTGTTTAGTGGGTAGGGCCGACTCTGCTTCCCTCTGACTTGAGAGGGAGAACTGAGCGGCGAGTCCCACACACCCCCCCACTACGACCTTACCTGGGGTCGGGGGGACGGTGCGGAAAAGCATTCACCACTCCGTCAAAAAAAAAAAAAAAGGTATGTATGCTTAAATCTTTAAAACTACGCAACGGATTTTGATATTTTTTTAATAGATAGAGTGACTCAAGGGGAAGGTTTATATGTATAACAATAACCCGTGCGAAGCCAGGGCAGGTCGCTAGTTCAATACAAACATTGATAAAGACATGTTTGGTGTAAACTATTTGATAGTTATTTTCATATCCTTAACGCCATAGATGAACTCTTTACAATTTAAACTTAATGTTGTGCTTTCTGAGCCGCGAAGGGGACAACATCGCTGTCCGACGATAGCTGCCGGACGCAGTAGAAACATGTCAAGCCTATTGTGATAAAAATATGTTTGTTTAACCGTTTTTATGGTTCCGTACCTCAAAAAGAAAAAATTGAACCCTTATAGGATCACTTTGTTGTCCGTCCATCCGTCAGTCAAGACCGTTTATCTCGGGAACGCGTAAAGATAGTATGATGAAATTAATACCACATACACAAATCTCCGGTCCCTTGATAGCATGAAAAAACCAAACCTCTACGTCAACGCAATCAAAAGATACGGCCGTTAAGTCGCATTTCCCATACATTTGCAATGGGAATCAAAATGTATAGGACTTCCCGTTGACCTAGAATCACGAAATCTGGCAAAAAGCAAGAGCTTGTAGCACAAGTACAGGAAAAATCCGAAAAACGTAAAATTGTCGCACACTGAGAGTTCCGTGCCACCAGTATTTTTAAGTACCTTAGGTTATAAATGGGGAGATCCTTTGTCCGGAACCCTTGGTGGGCGAGTACAACTCGCACTTGGCCGGGTTTTTTTCACTCTTTATATCCCATGAATGCACTCTTTATATAAATACACATATACTATATTCCCATTGCATTGTATTCCTAAAAGTATTTCTGCTTAGTGCGAGTTGGACTGCGTGCAAGCGAACTAATTGCTTTTTTTAGAGTTCCCTAGTCGTTACATTATGCACTATTGCAAATCATGGTGGCGCCAAGTCCGAATTTGAATTGAACGACAAATGGGAACAACTTTTTACAGTAATTACTCGAGCAATGCGACTTTTGGCAGTACAATTGATAAAAATAATGAGTGTTTCTAAATTCTGCTCTATAATTATTGTTCAAATACAAAACGATATTCGGAGTCTTTCCGGTGAACTTTTCAAAAGTATGCTATGAAGGTTTCTTATTAAAACGTCATCCACGTTAAAATGTACTATTTTTCTATTGAGTTGTATAATAATAATCATGACAAAAAAAACATGACTACATGTCCATAAGCTACTAAATAACTATTGGCTGCAGGAAAACTAAAATTTAAACTCAAACTCAAAAAGCATTTATTTGAAGTAGGCCAAAATTCAGCTCTTTTCAACGTCAGATTGATTAAATATAAAAATAATATACAAAAGTAACACTTAATTTTAGTAAACATGTCAAAATATAAAGACTAAAATTGAATTTGAAATATAACAATATCAGCAGAAATAAAAAAATAAAAATAAAATAACAACATAGGTACAGTAAAATAATAAATTAATAAGTTAGTCAATTGGATCATTAAGATTGGCTTCACAGTTCAGCTGAACACGCACTTTTTCTTTCCTGTGGTCAATAATTAACAGCTTGTGACCATGTAGTAATGATTTTTATTATACAATGCAATAGAAAACCCTTACTGTACCCCTAGATGATGATGTAGATATGGATTAAATAAGAAAATCAAGCTTTATAGCCCTTAACTTTTGTATATTCCACCGGAAAGACTTGAAACATCGTTTTGTGTTTAGCCCCTATCTACTTTTTTGTCAGATTTGTTTTAAACATTGTACAATTGCAGTAAATTCTGCCCTAGGAGTGCTGTAAATTGCTCGAAACGTTGGGATGTAATTAAAAGAACTATAAGCGACTTTCAATTCGAAGGTCACGGGTTCAAATCCTGCCGGCTCGTAACAATGAATTTTCGGAATTTATATACGAAATATCATTTGATAGACATTAAACTTAAGGCGCCATTTTCCCAGTAAACACCGAATTAACTAATTTTTGAATGAGTCGTAAACTTCATTAATAGTGATAAAAAATATGAAATAAATATATGCCATATTTAACCTCGCGCCGCCCAATGTGCAGGGGTGCGATTTTTGAATCTCACTCGTGAGTTGAGCTCGCCTGGTGACTAAAATTCTCACCGGTGACTTTGATATCACCGATTTCCAAATGTCGTATTTTTGAAACTCACACGCAAGTTACCAACATGCAGACATTTTACAACTTCAGTCATAGACAATCGTCCCATGACGTTCCTTTTTAAGCAGATACCGGTTTTTATTTCTCATACTATAACTTAAAATAGGTTCAATGAAATCGGTCAAACGTAAAACGTGGTGTACCTACCTGTCAGTCAGTCAGTGTAATTTAAAAGAAAACTTAGTTTGGAAACATTTTATTATCAGAACTACAAGGATTGCTTGAAATTTACTCGAAGAAAGCGACAGTTGTATTAAAAAAAGGTATGTACATTTGTTAGTGGCATATGTTCTATTATCGTAATATATAGTGTTGTTTAACCTGATAATTGTTTATTGTCCCTTTTATAGATGCTTGTCGTCGGTCCCAGTCCCACAAAAGAGGAAAGTTGGAATATGACAGAAATTTCGACTGCAAGCACTTGTGCGGGAGAATGAGCTCAATGAGCAACTTTGAAAGTTTGGCAGGATATAGCGGCCGAATTAAATGCTATTCCAGGACTAGAAGGCGTGGAGAAAGGTAGGATCTTTTCATTGTTATTCTTTCATTCAGGTTAAATTTATAACTAAAATCATATCAGAGAAATTTCCCAATGGTATAACAGCGTGCAAGGTGTTCACAATGATCCTAATACACTTTTATTGTCTTAATAATTAGGCAGTGCCAAAATCATTTTGGTCACCTTACCAACTTAGCAATTTCTGCTGCTGAGTGCACAATGTTTGTCAACTTGCAGAAAATGCCAAGACCAACTAACTAACTTACACACCAATTCCCAGCATATAAAAATTAGTAATTTATACAAACCAAAGGCAAAAATGAACTATTATATTGGTCTGACTGTTTACCTTTTTAATATCTTGTAGGAAGGCTTTGATGCATTTTGCCAGGTTGATTATTAGCTGTGACCAGGATATAAATATATTACACAACAGGGCTACTGATCAAATTACAATCAGTTACATTACTTGTTGTGCACCTCTTGTGTAGTTGACTGCAACATATTCAAATTAAATTTCACCATCTGTTCACACATACATCTGTAACTCCAGATGTTTTCTCAAACTGTTACATAATTATTAAAGGATCAGGATACATTGAAAATCTAATTTATAGCTGATAATAGAACTCTATTATAATTGAATGTTTTTTTTTGTACTTTCAGGTAAGCGGCAAGCAGACAATGCAACTTCTCTACTTTTTTGGAGTTTCCTACAAACATTGGATAACAGCATTCTCCATGGCTTGTCTAAGTATCTAGACAATAAAATGTATGCATATTGGTTTTCTGTACACCATGAGTGGAACAAAAAATAAGTTTTTGTAGACCAACAGATAATAGCCTAATTACCTATACCCGGAGGTATATACCAAATTAAAATTAAGTTATTAATTTTAACTTATTTATTTATGTTCCTTTTATTTTTTGTATTTATACTTTAACTACCATTTGCAATCTGATATGGATCATACCTGTCAATAAAGAAATTTATTAATGATGAAAAAGTAGAATGGCTGAATTGACTGGATTGTGTACCTCTCTCATTTAAAGTGATACAGTATATCTCTCAATCTTTCTAAATGAAAGTGGCAAGTTGTGAAACCTGCCAATTTGTGCTACCTACTTGTGCTGTGATTTGATACAAAAATTCTATGTATGATGTTAGATTATAAGACGATTATTATTTAGTTCAGATATTTAGGCTGATGTTTTTAATATACTTATAATGCACTTCTTGATAAGAAAGTAGTAATGTAAAATTCGAAGCTTTAGACTGATGTTTTATTAATAGGTATCTTGTAAGGCTTTATTTAATTTGCCTATTATTTAGTTGAGAAATTCAAACTGATTGATTTTGTCAATGTATAAGTAATCATATGGCTAGCAGCAGAAGTAGTAGAGCAGGCAAGGTGTTCAAAATGGTCTGTAGCACAATCTTATTGTTTTCAAAAGAAGGGTGCATCAAGATCATATTGGACACCCCGCATGCTTAACTACATCTGCTGCAGACTGTACGGTCAGTGTCAACAATACCTACACAACTCTCGCTTTATTTCTTTTGTAATAAGAGGAGAGTTGTATAGATATTTTTGATGCTTAATGTACATTCACTAACATTAAGGCTATTGGCGGTC
Source organism: Lathronympha strigana (assembly GCA_949128165.1). Lineage (NCBI taxonomy): Eukaryota > Metazoa > Arthropoda > Insecta > Lepidoptera > Tortricidae > Lathronympha > Lathronympha strigana. The sequence goes on along the minus strand of OX421926.1, from coordinate 3,841,006 downwards.
TTATTAAAATGTTAATTATGTTAGGAGCAAAGGACTAGTGTTCTCCATAACTGTAACTTTTAACACTTTGACTTTCTATAAAATAGAAGTCACAGAGTTGCTTAAGCACATTGCAACTATTGACTACTACCTAATCTAATTAAGTTGCTTACACTAAACTAAACAGACTTGAGGTATTGAATTGTTTAAAATGAGCCTATGTAGGTAGACTATACCTAAATTACAAGAAATAATATATAAAGCCTACACAAACTCCCCTTGTTTCATTCAGTTTCTACAGCTACCTAATGCCTGCCTCCTGCCTGTTCCATATTGCCCTATCATTGTAAGTGTACCTTACTGATACATTTGAGAACTAATTTACATCCTCTTTTTAATTGAAGAGCAACATGTACCGTACCTTACAACTGCACAGGCGCAGTGTCTGTGTAAAACCTGTCCATGTTATACTTATAAGGTTAATGTGGCTAATTCTGTCATTTTGACTATTCAATCTAATGCTCGCCTCCATTGAGTATAAGCACAGTATGCAGCAGCTCTCGACTCAGTTGATGAACTACGGATAGCCTGCTGCTTATTGACTCGTGTTTATTCATATTCAATGCAGGCGAGCATTAGATAGAATAGGCCCTACAATGGAATTAGCTACATTAACCTTACCCTACTCATGTAGACAAAAACTGAACTATAATTAACTGGAGTAGGTATGGAAGTTTGGTTGATGTAAGTAATTTGCTTGGGCGTACAAGGAATTTAAAACAATGTAAGTAGAAGAGATATTCATAACATGCTTTATTGTGCACTATAATAACAAAACAAGAACAAAAACTTCAGCAAGTGACAAAATAGGCCGACTGCCTACTCGCTAGGTGGCTTAATCTTCCAAATAATAATATCGCACTATAGATGCCCGTAGAGCTTCTCTTGCCCACAAATCAAAGTACAGGCCAAAATCCAAAACATCATCTTCATTGTCATGACGCAGCTGTTTATTATTTTCGACGCCTTCTCCGGTGCATAGTGCAGTACTCTATGCTTTAATAAACAGCGGAATCGGCCTTTTAATATGCCATTACACGTTTCTATCGCAGCATGCGCTTTTTCAAAGGCCTCGTTCTATTCTATTGCGGCTATGCCATATTCGCTATCCGTTATCGTCATCTTAATGTAATCTTCCAGGCTTGCCATTTCTTATTCTTTTCACAAATATGCGAAATTCACGAAATTACAGTGAGCCCCGCTGCTAATTCAGTTAAATCTCCAACATTACTGTTTTCCAATTCCAACAAACTTTGGCAGATTTCACAATTCACATAAGTCAACTGTCAAAATACTCACCGATGATTTGAAATACGAATGGGTAGGGGCATTCGAATTGAACTCACATGCGTGAGAATCAGAAGTCACCGATGAGTTTCAAAAATACGAATTTTCGGAAATCACTCATTTTTGTGAGAATTAGTCACTCGGTGAGATTCAAAAATCGCACCCCAGTACATTGTACAAAGTAAGTCATCATAAACGCCCAGACTTTACAAAATTAATTTTGAGCTAAACGCCCAATGTATAGTACGCTGTACATAAAAGCTTATCAAATGTAATTTTAAAATTTTTGCACCCATTTGAATTCCACCTAGACGTCGTGGATGGGCGGTTCAATGGCGACGATTCTGATACAGCCAACGTTTGACAGACAAGTTTTCTACTTCCGTCTTTTTTCAACATTGCCGCCGACTTGTGCGATAAAAATACGTGTGTTCTAACCGTTTAAGTTTGTTTACGGAACCTTGAGCTTTAAACCTCGACTCGCGCTTGTCCGCGCGCCGCACAAGTTTTTTAATAACCTGCATACTCACATGATAATAAAAATTAAACCACTCCGTTTGCGAACGTTTACAGCATTGTTGCAAACTGCTACAGACTGGATTATTTCGCTTTTTTTTTAAGATTGCTATTATTGCGTAAATAGTATTATACTTCGAGCAATTGCCAGCCATATACGTTGGGGCATATCCGCCGGATCTACGAATAAATGTATGGTAAATTTGTCTGGCGCATGCCCGGCGGACATACTCTGTTATTGTGATTATTAAATGAGAACTCATTGAACAGATGGCTATTACCTGTTTTGCCCAACTGGCCACGTCACAATCAAATGATTACTTGATTGTTAATGTCACGCTATTTGTTAAACATCTTGTCAGTTAAATGCACAAAATGATTATTCTTACACGGGATAATATTTTTTTTAAGTCGGTACCTATTTATAAAAAAAAAAACTTAATTTATATTTAAAGTTAATTGTTTTAAATAAAAGTAACATGTGATAAAATAGCGGCAGTAGTAATTAAATTAAAATATATTTACTAATTTAATTATTTTTACGTAAATATATTTATATTGTAATTATGACCCACATGAATATTATAATTTATAACAATTAAATCATGTTCTGTAAAACTTAAAGAACCTATTCACTCTTATTGAAGTAATTACAAAATTAAATAGTATTTCAGTTGGTATCAATACATTTCTGACGTATTTTTTTACATACTATAAAAAATACTACTATGTTTAAATATAATTTATACACAATAAGTAGTTAAAATCTGAAATAAATAATTCAATATCATTATCGCTAAGCTCAGTAGCGCCATCTGTCGTTGAGTAGAAAAACTAAGTGTATGCAATACATTTACAAATATGGTAATAAATAATACCAAAAATCTTATATTAGTCAATTAAATATTGACGTTGAATTAAATACTTTAATGGTACATTTTGGTTTACAAACATATTTACTTAGATAGCCATCTAGTGTGAAGTGGCGGAAACTCACGCGTGAAAATTGTGCTTTTCTTTAATTTTTATTAGACATAAAAAATATTTTATGTATCAACAGAAAACAAAATAATTTATTTTATTTTATTCCTTCTCTACTATCCTTTCATACATTATTGCATTTACTAGGTACAAGGTACAATGAATCATAAAAGCATTCCCTAAAATGTCTGAGTGCATTTAATCCCCTCAAAATAGTCCTGTAATATTTTTATGTGTCCCTAATAGATTAAAAACCTGTACAAAACATAAGTTTCCTTCACAATAAATTATTTAAATAGCACTAAAAATAATTACCTGCGCCCAACTTTTGTGCACACAAAATTTCTCACAGCATCTCTGTGTACTGCGAGAAAGAGACAACAACATACGTGGCTATGTTAGTCAGGGAGAGACAGCGCTATACATCGATAGATGCTGCTCAGTTGAGAGCATTGAGTTATTTTCCAACTAGCATTTGAGAGTCTTACCGTGTTTTTACACTTTCTGTCAGAAGAGTAGTAACTAGGCAGTTTGTCACACTATTTTGAACTTACTGTCCATATGTTACGGTGCATATTCGAGTGGAGCGAAAATAACGTATGCGACCTTTGGATTTTGTCAATGTGTGCGAATTCTCTTGCTTGTAGGAAAACGTGTACGGGCATTCCGTGTCACCCGTCTGTATTAAGGTGTGTTGCGTTTGTGTGCGTGCGCTTTGCGTGTTTGCGTGATGGAGGGTTGAGACGGACGCAGGGATGGTATGGTGTGCAAAATGTTGCGAAATATTTTTATTTTTTCGCCATATTTTTTAATGTGATGTTTTCAATGTAGAGGTTATTCCATTGTAGAACGCTTTATGTTAAACTGTGTGCATCTGTGTCTAAACAAATGTATATGTTGTAGTGTTTTTTTTTCCGCATGTAACACTTTTAAGCTACTAACATACCAGTACGACTTGCCACACAAGACCTCCTGCATCTCCTGGGGATGCCTCGTAGAGAGGCGAAAGAAGTGCCAAGTTTTCTATTATAGAAATTTTCCTGTGGAAAAAAAATTTCTGTTGTTATTATCAATAATTAGCATAGTGTAGGGAATACAGTGGCGCCAACCAAATAGGGACATGATTTTCCCGAATTTAAGCATATCATTATCGCTAAGCTCAGTTAAGTTTCTTTTTTTTGTCCATTTTTTATTGTGTAATTTGCTTGGAAATTAATGTTTTTTATACTAACCCAGAATCACGAGCTCTTTCCATCCCAATAGGAGATATTTTTTTTCCACAACTTGTATGGTAAAAGGAAAGTAACAAAAATAGATAGAAATTTTTGGACACCTTTTTTCTACTATTGTGATGGAAAGAGCTCGTGATTTTGAGTTGAAATAACATAAAATTTGCAGAAAACATGGGAGCGGCTATATATTTGAGGCGTTTGTGGTTGAAACGCTGGGGCCATGGGGCTCTCATGTGCGCAAAGTCTACACAGATTTAGCGTCCCGCCTAATTGAAGAGACAAGTGTCCAGAGGGCTGGCCAGTGTTTCGCCCAACGAATAAGCGTTGCTATTCAAACGTGGTAATGCGACAAGATAATGCGGCACACGCTGCCCGCTGGCATTGATTTGGGAGGGTTGTCTATTGTTTGCCCGAAAATTATATAAAATAATACTCATATACCCGAATTTTATTTGCCCGAATTTCATTTGCCCGAATTGTTTGTTTACCATAAAAATGATATGACATACCCATGATATGTTTACCCGATTTTTAGATTCCAGAACGTACGAGTGCCATATTAATTGTTGTCCATATTATTTAGTGCAATAATATTATTTAATAGAATATTCAAACGCCATACTAAATAATGGTCTTTCTCCGAATCTATTATATTATATTGGAAGTCGGTTCTGGCGCTTCGCCGGCCGCTGCCGCGGCACGCTCGCTTCGCTCGCTCGGCTCGCGCGCTGTAAGGTCACGGTTCAACCTAACACTCCTCCTCGCTTCGCTCGTCGTCGTATCTAAACTGACCTGCCTTAGAGTTGAATAGGTAGGGAAGTTTTTTGACTTATAATAATTTTTTATTATATATTATTAAATATAATAACTTTGTATTATATATTATTATATTGAAAGGTCACAGTTCTAACCAAACCTAACCTAACCTACTTTCTGGGAAGCAATTTGGATGGCAAATTATATTATGGCTAGTGATCAATATGGCTTACAATGATGATGACAAATGATATTATTGATATTGATTTTATTGGAAACAAAGTTTCTGGCACGTGACTAATATAGTAAACAATAAGTATTATATATGTAATTATGGGAAACAATATAATGGCTGTTGACTATTATGGCAAATGAAATTATGGCAAATGAAATTCTGGCAAATGAAATTCTGGCAAGTGGGGTATACCATTTGGGAGGCATTATTATTTATTGATTTGTTATTAATAAACATGTTTTTTTTTCAATACACCTTCTGTAAACAGGATTATTCGTATCATATCGTTTCGTATCGTCATTCGTACTTCCCCGCATTGGAGATAAAATTGGTCTAGCAATATTAAACTAGAATTCAATTTGGAAAGTCATATTTACAGGTTAATTTAAATGAGCAACAATCGCGGAAACAGAAGACAATTGCTGGCCATATACAGCCATATACTGGCCGGGAGCTCCGGGGCCAGTGCTGACAGTAGGCCATTTTTTCCCTATGAGTAAATGCATTCATTATTGTCCGCTGCGCCCGCGCCATGCTGGAGGTGGTTACAGAATTAGCGGCCCATATACGTTCGGGCATATCTGCCAAATCGGCCTATAAATGTATGGGAAATTTGTCTGACGGACGCCGAGCGGACGCACGCACTATGGAGATCTGACGGATTGCGCGTACGTATGGCCGGCAAATATTATAGTATCAATGTGGTTTGTTGTGACGATTCCTATATATGAACAAACATTTAAAAGTCAATAAAGTAAAGTAAACGTACTAACGCAAAAGGCGCTCCATATATAATAATACTAGGCATGTGAGTGGCGTATGATACCCGTAAGTACCCTAGAGTCAAACTACGTTATCTTCCAAGCACTCAACTGTGTAATTTTAAAGTGTTATTTTAAACAACAAATGTCTATGAAATAATGACGTCTGACTTAACATTTTCATAGGCTGCTATCAAAATCAAGGAAACTTAGCATAGGCGGTCTCTAGGTCATCACCACGTCGCGCCGCATAGCACCGCTTCACCTTCGCGTAACGATCGCCCACGTCGCACACTTTCACATCAATCAAAGATTTGTTTTTTCGCGCCACGCCGCACCGCGTCGCCATATTCACCATCGCTAAAATAATGTAGCAGTATCTTTAAAGTATGGAATATAATAAATATGCTTTTTTGATCGTGAAGTATTGCATTTATACAAATATCGTTGTTGCTAAAAACTTGTTAAATGTAGGATGATGAGACGATGAGGAGATGTAACTTATAAAAATTGATATATTTCCTGTTTCAGATTGATTTAAACTTTGTTATATTATAACAATCGGTGCATTTTTATCTCAGAATTATATTTAAAGATCAACATGTTTTAGTATTCGATAAATTGCTAAATTTGACAGTTTTTTTTTATTGTCAAACCGTTTTTTATTTAAACATAAAGTTTTAGAATAGAATAAAATAAACTTCAATAACAATTATAACAAATATATGGATTAAAAAAATTAAAATCATTTAACTTATATTATTAACGATCACGCTTAAAACGAAGTTTTAAATTTTTTTAGTAAATTAATAAAAAAATAAAGTTACTTAATAGCTACTTCAAAACGATAATCATATTACTGAAATCTAGTAGTAATTAAAATTAATTATAGCAATCAATAAAACCTCAAAGCTTCCCCATAATCATAAACTCAAAATGTCACCACGTAACAAATAATCCCAACCCTTCAAATTAAAACCAACAATCATAAACATGTTAAAAGCTTCATAATATAAAATTAATTATTTATCCCTACGCTGCTGACGGTACAACTAATCTGCTCCCCCTAATAGGCCATCTCCGCGTTGCTATGGAAACGGCAAGATGGCGGCCGCCGCCCCCTTTCACCCGCGCTCGGGTATATAAGCCCACCCCCGTCTTACAAGAACCAGAGAGCCACTACGCGCTGCCTCGAACGCACGTAACGCGAATTTCTTTCACTGAGTCGATTTAAAAATTTAGACTCGATTTTGAATAAATTTTTGTTTTTTTTATTTTATTTGCCTTTTATTTTTTTAAGGTGTTGTGGTTGTGCTGTTTCAAGGTAAGACTAGTTTATAAACTTATTCATTTGATATTGCACATGTGATTTCGCGGATTTCAAATTGCGGTTTTTTGATATTTTAAACTCTGGATTCCAGAAATGGGATTAAAAATACCATCTAAACACTTGCCAAATTAATGTGCACTCTAAAATCTTTACAATTGGGTTCATATTAGCGTAACCACAGAAACTGCTTAGTGCCTTTTTGCTCCGTTTTCGAGGTGAAAATTATTAAAGTTGACGGAATATTAAGTAAGACATCGTCTGGTTAGCATTAATAATTCTCTTTACTAATCTTCGTTTATGAGATGACTTTGTTAATTATATGTTGAGGTTATGACGTGAAGGGTTGGCTTTTTGGTTAAGGAATTTGAAGGCTTCTAAACCAATTTATTTACTAATTATTTAAAAAGATTACTGAGAATAAAGCCTCGTATTGTATCAACTTTGAAGGTTGATTTATCAACCTTTTTATTACTGAAGACAATTCTTTTTCTGACTAAGCTCGAAATTTCTAAATTTACTGTCATATGAAACCTTCAAGATGTACTGGTCCAAATTTTACAGAAACTTTATTTGCGTCCGTCTGCTTTTGTCAGTATATCTTAAAGGCTAGGCCATATTCGTCGTCCACACCGCTTCCCCACTAGCGTCTTGATATTATAGGAGCTGCCTGCACTGACGTAAGCGGTTTAGCTTAGCCATTAAGTCTTCGGGTAAGAAGACCTTGACTGCTATTTGCTTCAAGGAGGTAAGGAGGTCAAAGATCTAATGGGAAGCCAGTGAAGACAGACGTTATTCCACGCGCGAACATCGACATTCAATCTATCTCCGTCGCTCTTGCCTTGGAGTAACAAAGATAGCAGATGGCAGTCGCTTTCGTAAACACTCTACTTACAAACGTTTGACAAATCGAATCTTGGGTCCGTTGAGTCCATTAAGCACAATACTGGAGCGGCCTGAGGCCCGCTTCCCCTCTACCACAGAAAAGTTATATCATTGTATGGATTGACAAGCCCTGTCCTGTCATTATAGCTTGATGTTTGAGTCGCGACAAAAAACCAGTGAAACTCTAGTCAATATACTTCCTATGAGATATGAAAATCTCCTGGCCCTATCGACTCTTGAGACATGTTTAGGTCCTCATGCTTGCAAGTGCAACATGCAGGTTAAATGTGCTACCCATGGTTCCACGTAAACATACTCGATAACGACTGCGCGATTCGATAGTGTTTTCATCTTGCTCGTTCATAACTGGTACGAGCGAGATGCGAACACTATCAACTCATGGTAAGCACAAAAGTATGGGAAGTATGGGGCAGTTAACGCCATACTATTTTTCCATGAGCATCCACTCTGGCCATTTTTTAAAGTTGTCTCCCCCACTTTTGTTAATATGTATATTTGTATGTGATTTATACTAACACACTTGATTCTAAGAGTTCAAAAAAATTCTCAACATTTTCAAACCATTCTGTTACAAATTCTTAGTATGTATATTTTATGTGAGTTATACTTACAATCGCTCTTCTAACAAGACTTTAAAAATAAATCTCACAACCTTTATAAATTTTTCAAAATTTCCATTTTGTTACCGCTATACAAAGTTCATGAAGAATTGTAACGGAATAGGAAAAACTTCTTGGGCCACTTTTTCCTCCTGTTAGGATCGAAAAAGCCCGCAATTCTGAGTAGAAATTCAACAAAAATTTCCAATATACAAAAAAAGTGTAGAGACAACTTTGAAAAAATGCCCCCGGCGGCGCCACCGTACGAGCTTGTTTTAGGACGAGGTGAGAACAGCCGAATATAACTTCGTATTTTAGGTTTTACCCCTTCAGTTACAAGCGCCAGAAAACCGCAGTTTAATAACACTAGAACCTACTCATAGTGTTGTGTTTCTGTTGGTGAGTAAGGTCGCCAGAGCTCCAAGAGGATTCACTGTGTTGACAGCTGGGGACCCACGGAGCAAAGCCCTTGGCCCCTTTAGCTGTCAACACAGCGAATCCTCCTTTTTTTAAAGGGTCGGCAACGCGCATGTAACACCCTGGAGTTGCAGGCGTCCATAGGCTACGGTGACCGCTGTCTATCAGGCGGGGGCCGTATGCTTGTTTGTCACCGTCGTAGCATAAAAAAAGGATGACTTGGAACGGGGCGGGATGGGAAGATACGTCAATTTCTATAGAAAAAAAAAATCATGTGATAGCTCGGATCAGATCGGATCACATCACATGACGTTTGCAATAGAAACTGACAGATCGCCACGTTCTCTCCCGTTCTACTGTGATTCATACTTTATTGAAATCAGTTATTATTTCATAGATATTCAGTCCACGGTTTAGTACTTTAGTAACTACTTTTAAAAATCCTTATATTTCTTGCAACGTTTTACAGTCGCTTTACATGTTAAATTGTAAAGTTATCCAGAAAAAATAATAAAGGTACCTACAAATATAAGTTTATTTTATTTTTATTCAATAGTAGTCCGTCAATTAAGTCGAAGTTAGAAAAAGAGCTATCAGAAGAGAAGGGTTTCAATTCTACGCACCCCCCAGGCACTTGAGTGAAAGGGATAACAATATGTTTCACCTGAATCTTTATGATTATGAGCTTATAGTGACCGTTCTCACTAGAGGCTTAAAGGATTTGTATAAAGAGTTGTACAGCGTACAGCGCCTCTAGCGGTCACTTATAAAAATATACATCGCTAGTTTGAGTCTTGCAGTAGCGACATCTATTATAGCTTTCAAAAATCTGTCTACAGTTTTTGAGTTTGCAGTAACGTCTGCGAATATCATACATCTTAGAGAGAAAGAAAATGTGGAAAAATTAACGGCCAAGGGCGAGACTCGAATACACAAACAAAGCGTGTATGAAGGATATAGTGGAGAAATTTGCAGCTATGTATATAGTCTTGGTAGCTCAGTTGGAGCGGGCATGTATCCCAAAGTCGAGAGTTAGAGTCGTTCATTCTATGATTTAAGCCTATAGTATTTTGAGATACATTGAATCACTTATTCCTTTGAGTACGTATCCATACTAATATTATAAATGGGAAAGCGTGTGTCTGTTTGTTTGTCCGTCTTTCACGGCAAAGCGGAGCGATGAATTAACGTAATTTAAGTGGAGGTAGTTGAAGGGATGGAGACTGACATAGGTTATTTTTTGTCTCTTTCTAACGCTAGCGATGCCGCGGGAAAAAGCTATATAAAATGTATACCTTGCTGGAAGCTGACAAGCTAAAAAAATACCCTTTCTGATAGGCAGTGCCACAATTATGCAGCGGATATCTGGGCCGCATTAAAAAACGTATTTATACAGAATTCTATTAAGTTTATATGTTATAAATATACGAAATACATTTTCACACATTCTCATCCCTCAATCCATAGGTACCTATACTAGAATGAACCTTTGTGCAACGACAATTAATGTATGTTTGATTAACTTATCAGGGCAACGCAGCTCTGACTGATTAATATCTGACCTCCCGTGACCCCGACGTATTCAATATATGTATTAATATGTACACAATATGTTAAACTATGCTGTGAAACGTGTAGCGCCTGATAAAAAAAGTTGGGCAACCACGAGCAAATGCACTTTGCAATTAAATTTTTGCAGGTGTTAAAAACTAAAAGGTACAAATGTGAAGCATGAATTAAATCATTTATTATTTAACATTGTCTTCTGTTACCGCGATTGCTATTCATTGAAATTAAACACTTTAGAACGGATTAATCACGTTTATTGACACCATGACCCTACGTTTCGAGCCCTTTACAGCACTCGTTTTCAAGGGGTTAAACTGATGACTGGTCTCTTTCAATTTATAACTAAAATAAGTAAAATGTATTACATGTTACTTGTTTTTAAGCGTTTTCTTTAGGCGTAGTCTTTATACAAGCTAATTGTTTCATTGTCTGTTAATATTCATATATTTAGAATAAGATTTGGGCTAGGAAAAATAAGGTTACACGAGTGTTTTTTTGTATCGATAATCCCTCATCAGTCATTCGTTAGGGCCAGTGGCTTAAAACATTATTCATGTACTCTCTATATTGAACAAAAAAGGAAAATAACACTATAGAATTTTTATAGTAAAAGGTAAAGCGCCTGATCAAAATATACGAGCAATTTCAACTAAACGCAACATTGCCATTAAAACTTTTGCAGGCGCAATGTAAGGTAATATTGTATGGAAAAACACTATTTTTCACGGAACGCGTTCACATAGTAAGTTAATAAAATATTTATATATGAAAATTGCATCGTCCGTGGAGTAGAGATTGATGGGTGTGCCGTAGAGGGAGGTAGAGTATATTGAATAAGGGATACCTACATATATTTGTTTCTTAATACTTGAATAAAAAATAATACTCGATATTGGGAGGGGTGCCTGGTTTATAGGTTATATTTGTTTTTGTAGTCGTCTTGCGTTGTGTAATAACTGTTATTATAGCCGTGTTCTTGAACTTTTATTTTGAAATATCAAAGTCAATCTAACATAAGACAGTTTAAGACATAATTTTCACCTGCTTCGTTGTATTTTTTCGACTTTAACTTTTTTAGGTTTAGGGAAACTGGGGTTCGCTTAGTATCCTAATTCCAAGATTTGGTGAAGGCACTAGTTTGTACGTAACCGACTGCTTATGAAAGCGATTCCCACTTTACAAATACATACAGTATTAAATGCGAATTCAAACTCTTTTTAAACTCACCTGTATGTAGGTAATGTATGTTGTATGTCAGTGCCCTAGCGTGGGTCTAAAAATAAACAGGTCAATAGTACGGCTGGAAGACGGGGCGCGGATGCTGGATCGATAGAGGTCGTCTGAGCGGCTAGTGATGGGACATGTGTGGTTGTATCGATATTTGATAGTTTTTTTTTCTTTTTAATGTGAAATAAAATAGTAGAGATCATTTGAGCGGCTAGTGATAGGACACGAAGGTATGTCGATATATGGTAGAATTGTTCCTTTTAAGTGAAATAGCTTCAGTTTTTATATCAATAGGTACGTGGGTTTGTATCGATATTCGATAGTTTATTTACAAATTCTTAGAATCTGAAGACCACGTTAATTATGACACTTAAATTGATTGTCGCAATTTCTAGTTCTACTTTTACTCGTAGTCTCAAAAAAATATTGCCTGAAAGTTAAAACAATAAAAATAAAAACTTTACCTATAAAAGACTTTACTTTTGAGATGTACAAATGTACATCGAATTTAAAAACATTCGATTTAATAGAAAACTTTAGACAGCGGGGTTCCATATAATAAAAAAAAAGATTTTCCGAAAAGCGTAGGTTTATATTATAAAAAAAGGTAGTTTTGTATTTCTTAAAACTACAATGTTACGCTATAACAGATAATACATAATTATACATGTCGATAAATACACCCCCTTATCGATATAATTTGCACATATAAAAACAATGTAATCACAGCGTTCAAACCTAATCCTTGAACGTGCTTCCTAAGAAGTAGTTACTATCTTTTTTTTTAACACCTCGGTGGCGAACAAGCATACGACCCACCTCATGGAAAGCGCTCATCGTAGCCTATGGATGCCTGCGAATCCGGGGATGTCACATGCGCGTTGCAGACGCATCAAAATCTGGTACATTCTGTTTTTGAACCCCTGACTGTAGTCCTTCGGGAAAACCTCGGCAGCTCATTCAACAGCTGAGTCAGAGGTAAAACTGATAGAAATATACCCCAGAGGTAAATAATAAAACTATAACACTGCACACTTCAAATATGTGGCTTAATACGAAGTCTAGCCCAGGCAAGAAAATAGGCATTTAGACAGAAATAGGTAATATGCCGAGAGATACTCTCTCCAGGGAGTTTATTATTTAGTCTAGGCAGTGCCGTGTATCCTAGTTTTAGAGGGTTATCTTTGGAACAGAAATTAGATAATTGTATTACTTACACAGTGTTACGGGTATAGCTTTGCTAATATATTTCAAAATCATAAAAAAATACTCTAAATACAATGTCTTGAGCTTAATATGATGTTGAATATTAGAAAATATCATTGCTACAAAAGTTGTAACTATTACAATGTCATAAATGATTTAGTCTTGTAGACAATCCAGCTTTATAAAAACCAACAGTAAAAATAATACAGTAGGAATGTAAATCCTAGTTTCATGAAGAGCTTTCCAATAGCGAAAGAGTTGATCACGTACAAACGTTTTGGTTACGCATAGTTGTTACTTCATTTTTCATTTGGAAATTTATTTATTTAGAAAATAATAACTTCTTAACAATAACAAATATGTGCTAAATAACTTATTTTAAATTAAAAATACTTCCCATTTCACCGTCGTGTGTTAGTGTCCAGAAGGCTGGCCGCCGCGCCGTGCCTTTTTGAATGGGTAGTCATTTTTTGATTTCTTTATATAATATATAAAGAGAGTTTACAATAATGAAGATGGTATTTTTTAACGTCAAAATCCATTTATGATTTCGTGGCAGATTTTTGTCAGCTTAAAATTGTTATCAGTAAAAAACCACTAATTACCACTAAATTAACAACAATAAAGTAATAAACATATTACGAGCCTAAAGATCACTATCCAATGTATCACAAAAGGTATTCGCTCACATTTTTTAAAAACATGTGTGTAGTTTTTAATATTTTGAATGAATAACTAAAAAAATCTTAGACAGCATGATTTCAATGCTCATCACAATACTGCTTTGAATCTATCGGCGCAATCTCTTACATTTGTGTCGGCCCGGTGCTCTCAGATATTTACAAAGTACAATGCTTTTGTATAGAGCTTAGATATTCATTTCGAAACCTGTATAAGCGGGGTGAATAGAAAATGGATTTATTTGTGTTTTTGAAGGTGGAGGAAATCATTTTTGTTACTATGATATCAACACGATGATTAAGTTTCTACATATTTATATCCTAAACGATTTAATGTGTACTATACTATACTATTACTAATGACTCGATATTTTATATAAAATTATTTTATTCCTTGATAGGGAACGCAAATTTTATTTAATATACTAAAATATTTCTCATATTTTCTTTTGAAAAGCCTCTGGCAAATGCTTCATTGTATTTATAAAATCGCTGCAAAATCAATAGATTGAAATGAAAATGATTGGATGTTTTTTTACCGAAAATATTTATTATAGACTAGGTATTTAGTCTTAAACTGATGTTATTTTGTCCCTCTGTCATGTTATATATTAATATCAAAATGTTCGTTACATTTCTTAATATAAAAAAATATCCTGAAAAAATAAACATCTACAATATGAATAAGGATTTGGAAGAATGCTCAAATAAAGTGACACCGTCTCTACTGATATTAAGTCTGTAACAAGCGTGAAAGAAAGTCCTCAGCAATAAACGCAGTAATAACCAGGAGATTGTAACGTACTCGTACAATTGGGCACGCGGGTCACATTTTAGGATGCGTCACTGCGTAAAGGTAACCTTTTTCTTATAGATAACTAACATCGTTAGCCCAAAACCAGATAAACCGTCATTCACAAACGCACATCAAACACAATATACCTAAATAATTATTTGTCCTGTCAGTTTGACATGCCTTCTTTTTTCTTTTTTATGAAAAACGCTCTTTTCTGGAAGGTTTGAAGGTATATCGGTCCGGAAATACCGCTGGCGACAGTTCCTTCCACATTTTAGCTGTGTGCGTGTGTGATTTTTAGTGTCGGGAGAAACGCACAGTTGCGTTAGAAAGGGAGAAAACATAATTGAACTAATACGTCTGTTACCTTTAAATGAATATGGCGGTAAGTACCTACTTCTATAAGGTCTTAAATGTTAAGTCGCTAGCAAATCTAGCAATAGAGGTGACAGGAGGGTGACGACTATTAGGGATTTGAGCTTCAAGCACATTTACCTTGCCTAACATTTTTCATGAAAAGCGAACGTGAAAGGCTAACCAGTTTAAAATACTTTTTTTATATAGGATGTTTTTTGCAAGCTGTTCGCGTTTGTGGACCAACAAAAGTATTTACAATTTTTTTATATCCCTTTCTATCTCCATTTAGAAGGCGTTGGAAATCTCTTCAACTAATCATCTTTAAAATCGCAACTAATTAAATCCCGTTAATTGAGCACCCCATCACTATCGCGAAGAAACGTTAAGAAATTCGTCTCCCGCCAATTTTCAGGCCATTAACCGGCGTGATGGACTAAACTCGATTCAAAGATGGCGGCCGCTAGTGACGGACACCTAATTGTTAATTTATCGATGGGGTGATTTTATTAATTTTGAAGATAATTAATAGTTATTAAGTGAACGGAGTTTCGTGAATTAATCTTTCGTTTAATATTTTGTTTGTGCTTTTAGAAAATCTACGTATTCTGTTTCAGGGAAACTTACATTAGTGATTCGTTTTAGAATGGATTTTTTTTAGATGTTGCCAGTGGTAACTGGTAAGAAAAAAACCAGTTGTTACCACATGTAAGAGCACGGTTGTATATAAAAATAGTAGTGATCCGTTATAGCTAGAGCATTCACATTTTTTTGAGACAATTCGTTAATTTCCAGTGGTTTTTGAAGTGATATTTCTCTGTAAAAATGTACTTATACAAATACTTATAAAATGCTTAAGATAGTAAAAGACAGAAAACATTATAATTTCAATTAAATCACATCGAAAAAGTATTAAACTGATGAGCGTTCTTAAAGAAATAAGGACTCTTAAACATATCTCTACTGTTTTTATCACATACTACCAAAAAACAGTACTAAAACAAAATAAAGTCTCAATCACGACTAATTTACACCAAAACATTACCTAACCGTTTTAATTTTCACCCTACTTGTTTTTGTCATGTTTTTGTCATCTCAAATAGATCTTGTCATCTTAACAGGCGTCAGCACGATAATATTGAATTACAACCCCTTTTCACTTCAATCATAAGATAACACTTTATCTCTAATATTTAGTGACATTTCAATATGGCATCAATTTTGACTTATAAAATAGACACTAAAAACACATTGTTTGGCCAAGATTTCTTGTAGTGAGAAATAGTCATACTGTCGTTTTGTTTTGCTAGTTTCACCTCAATAAAAAGAGGGATGGATATAGTTTTTCTTTCCTGCTCTTACTGACCAGTCAGAAAATAATACATATAGGTATTAGTAGTAGTAGTAGAACACTTTATTGTACAAATGCAAGATAAACAAAAACTGGATAAAAAAGAAATACAAAGTTTGTACAAAGGCGAACTTATCCCTTTAAGGGATCTCTTCCAGGGGTATTTATATGTACCAGAAAAATTCAAAATAACAAATTACAATATTGCATTGGACAGACCAAGGCAACATTGTTTCCTATTGTCAGAAATAGAAAACATTTGACAGGTTCTGCAAAGGCGAGGGCGTACATTGAACTCCGATTTATGCGAGAATCCTGAACGTAATGAGGGATTCTAAAGTAGAATTCTGAGCGTAATGAGGGTTTCCAGCGTTAACGCTCAAAACGAAGAAGCGATGGATTCTACACTATAATCCCGAACGTAGTGAGAATCCTGAGCGTTGTGACAATCAAGACGAAAATAATTTTGATACCATGTGACATATACTGCTTTTCACACCAACTAAGCGGAAATAAACAAAACCGAAAACATCATACCAACACCACGATGCCACTAGTTAATGCCCGAAAACGTTAAAAATGTGTAGTCCTTGAAAAGAAAAGTGCTACTTTGATCCTTCCTAGCTTGAACCGAAAACCCTTTTATGAATAGGTGGTATGAAAATTACATTTACTTATATCATCTAAGCTGCTTCATGACGATCCGGTCAACGATTTTCGAGTTCGTCAAACAAACATACAAACGACAAATTGTCCAAGTAGACTGGAAAAATTTACTCGCTTCGCACTACAAGAGCTAGTTGGACTCGCCCAACGAGGGTTCCGCACAAAGGACGCTCCCCCACATTTTTGACCTTAAGCACTTAAAAATACTGGTGGCACGGAATTCTCAGTGTGCGTCAATTATACGGTTTTCGGATTTTTTTCTTGTACGTGCTACAAGTTCTTGCTTTTTGCCAAATTTCGTGATTCTAGGTTAACGGGAAGTACTGGTATGGAAAATGCAACATAAACGGCCGTATCTTTTGATTGCGTTGACGTAGGAGTTTGGTTTTTTCACAGCTTCAAGGGAGTGCAGATTTATGTATGTGGTATTAATTTCAATTTGCTACCTCTAAGCGTTCCTGAGATAAAGGGTCTTCACAGACAGACGGCCGGACTGACAACAAAGTGATCCTATAAGAGTTCCGTTTTTTAAGGTAAGGAACCCTAAAAACAAGCACAAATTTAGTTATAGATAAGTAGAATCAAGAGACGTGAGGATTAGAGAGTTATCCCGCAATTTGTCGGTCATTTCGGCATGACAAAATTATAGAGAAAAACATCAAAAGGACTCATATGAAAGAAACATAAAAGATGTATCCTCCTAAAGTATGCAGGGTGGTTATCTTGGGGGTTTAAATGCAAGAATCATAATTTTAAGCAGATACGTCTGATACCAAATTATATGGTGGTGGTAAGCTAGTATCCCAGAGTCGTGGATTCAAGTCCCGAGTCATGAACTTTTCCTTCTGAGAAATTTTCAAGAATCATGTTCTATTTGGTCTCGCCATTTAGAATTAGGTATTTAGTAGGTAGTACCTTTTTGTAAAGATATAAAACTGTAGTTGAAGCGTAGTGGAAGTAATTAAGAAGCTACAATATTAATAATACAATGTCTTTGTCCTAAAATATTATGAAACAATCAAACAAACAATATAATAAGTACCCGCATCCGCTTTCCATAAACTTATTTTTCTACTCCAGCACTTCTATCTGTCAATTAGATGACTGACAGCGATATTTAAAAAGTATACATTATAACGTTGTCTGTGGTATTCCATAAGAACACTGCTCCTATGGATTTTCATACATTTATATTAGCACTGTTGTTGTTTTTTTTTAATTTCCATAGTGGGCACGACATCTTCCCTATTCTGCCACGTTTCTAGATTTTGCTTTTTACGCTATTTTAGCTGTCGTAGAAAAACTAGGGTATGCAACAGCTCATAATTGGTTCTTAAACTCTCGGGTCTATTATTACAAAACTCGGCTTCGCCTCGTTTTGTAACGGCGACCCTCAAGTTTTAAGAACCCTTATTATATCACTGTTGCATAAACTACTATTTTATAAATGATATTCAAAATATTTAAACAAATATCGTTAGTCCAAAAACTGGTAATTTTCCCACAATGCAGCGTTGGACTTTATCAATTGTGCCTCCCTCCCTAAAACGGGGGTTGTGGGGGTAGAAATTTGCTTGTTTGGCCAGATAAGGGGATTCATTAGGAGACCGCCGTTTTAAACGAAGTACAAATCTGTTGAGGTTTTTTTACGAGTTTTGTATTGTCATAGACCTTTACAGGGTGGCAATGAAGAACGTATACAGGGCGTCCCAAGACTATGGGACATGAAGGGAAAGTACCTTAAATATCATTGATTGGCTGTTTTGCTGAAAGAAGACTAGATGTTATTTTTAAAAGTTAGTAATATTGCATTTAAACCGTATGTCATTCGACTTTCATGACTATGTAAACAAATACGTTATAATTTCGTATAAAATATATACGAAAAACGCACATTTTCCACTAAAAACTTGTAATATTCAAAATTAAACTGTTGTTTAATATAGCCATCACTAAAACACAATATTTACAGTCAACGCTTGAGAAAAAAAGTTATAATTTGTATTACGTACGATAACACGGTACACTATAATTGCTTAAAAATTTAAAATACCCACCAAAATCGAAAAAGTGTCAAAGTGGAAGTTTCGGCCAAGGCTAAGAATTTCGGCCCTTTTTGGCCGAGAGCCGAGACTGAGATCTCGGCTCGAATTTTGGCCGAGATCTCGGTCGGACCTGAATGTTTAACCTGAAACTATCTGGCTTACCATTATTTCTACGTCACTCCTCGATAACGACTGTGCGACTCGATAGTGTTTGCATCTTGCTCGTTCTTAACTGGTGAGAAAGAGATGCACACACTATCGAATTCACGCAGTCGCTACGTAGAAGATGCAGACTGAGTTACTCAGTCTGCAGTCTGGTTCACCCGAGTGGTTCGACTCGCGTGCGCTCTTCCCGTTAGCAACAACACCACAAAACAATATGGCGGGTACAACAGCCGCCATTTTTTAACTGAAAATATTAATTATAGAGCTTTATGCGCCATAATTGTTTGCTTTAATTACGGAAATGATCTAGTGGAGGGAATCTTATTGTTAACAACGTTTTTACCAAATTGGGAAAATGAGGTTGTTTTTTTTTTATTTACTTAGTGATATATATTTATAATGATTGTCTGACCGTATTTTGTGGCATGAATTATTGGAGACACTTAACAACTTCTATTTATCATTTATCAAGGTTTATTATTTATCAAGGTTCATGAGTTACTGGTGACAGACGGACAGACAGACAACATAGTCTTAGTAAGGTCAGTTTTACCCTTTGGGTTTAAAACCCTATAAACAACTATTGATTGGTGGATTTTTTTATATTTTACACTCTAATACATCTTAATTAAACTTATTTAGTCAATTAAGCGTAAGTACCTAAATATTCCTGTTATTTAGAATTATTTTTAATATTAATTCAACCCATATACGTGTACAAAAGTATATATAAATCATAAAATACCTAAACCTTCACTAAATCTAGTTTACCCTATTTGACATTTGCGAGGGTAAACGTGCCTTTTACCGACCTTTACATTGTCGAACGCTGACATTTCGCAAATGTCAAACTAAATCCATTAAGGTGCGGTTTGAATACTGTCTAAATACATACATACTATGTTAAACTAGGTACAAGTTACAATACGCATTTCCTTGTATAAGTACTTATACAAGGAAAAGTAAAAATAATACACCTCAATAATTTACAGTTATAGGCCGCCCGTACTGGCAGCGAGGACCCAAAATTTGATAAAAAAGTACAATCAACCAATTGGAACCCTAGGCCACTGTAGGACCATGTCATAGTAAATCATGTCCGTTTAATTCAAAGACCCTGCACCAACTTAATCTTTCTGGTTTAGCCCATTGGTTGACTGGTAGAGAATGCCTTATGGCATTAAGTCCGCCATTTGTACTACTTTTATTGTGCAACAAAGATTTAAAAAAAATAGCGACGCTATAAATCAGACTGCAAGTAAACCATGAGAAGTAGGCTGCATGTCATTTTGACGGTTTACCTTCGTTTTGTCGACGAACTATTTGCCTAATTTCAGTTCGCCTAATTTCAGTTTGCCTAATATCACTTGGTATACTTATTCGTTTCGTCGAATTATCATTACATCGAATTTCATTTTGCCTAAAATCATTATGTCGAACGCCCGTTTCGTCTAACTATCATTATACCTAATTTCAGTTTACCTAATATTGTTTTGTCTAATATTCAATTGGTATTTTTTTTTTGGTCTAATGTATTTTTTTTCTGCCACCCCTAATAATTGGCGACCCAATAGGTCGAGTCTGGGAACATACTTTCTGATGTGGAGGCACGCTCGCTTCGCTCGCGTTTTGTTGGTCGCAATTCAACCTAACACTCCTCCTCGCTTCGCTCGTCGTCGTACCTAACGGTGACTCTGGTTGCAAAGGGAGGCCGCGAAAGATTCGGTTCTGGCGCTTCGCCGGCCGCTGCCGCGGCACGCTCGCTTCGCTCGCTCGGCTCGCGCGCTGTAAGGTCGCAGTTCAACCTAACACTCCTCCTCGCTTCGCTCGTCGTCGTACCTAACGGTGACTCTGGTTGCAAAGGGAAGCCGCGAAAGATTCGGTTCTGGCGCTTCGCCGGCCGCTGCCGCGGCACGCTCGCTTCGCTCGCTCGGCTCGCGCGCTGTGAGGTCGCAGTTCAACCTAACACTCCTCCTCGCTTCGCTCGTCGTCGTACCTAACTGTGACTCTGGTTGCATAGGGGGGCCGCGAAAAATTCGGTTCTGGCGCTTCGCCGGCCGCTGCCGCGGCACGCTCGCTTCGCTCGCTCGGCTCGCGCGCTGTGAGGTCGCAGTTCAACCTAACACTCCTCCTCGCTTCGCTCGTCGTCGTACCTAAACTGACTCTGACTGACTTCGTGAAGGTGATGGTAAGCTAACAACTAATTAAAAGTAAGTATTTTATCTCGCTCTTTACTTTGCCCTAGCCTAGAAAACTAACGAGCGCGAGCTAACCGGGTCGGGTAAAAAAAAAGGTTTATTTCTTATAACCTAACCTTGCTTAAATGTTTTTTTTTTTCAAGCGGTCTAATTTTTTGATTAGTATCATCTATTGGTTATTGGTTCCCCTATGTTTGGTATATCTTTTTTCGGCAAATCGATAATTAGTCAAAATGGCAATCGACGAAACGATAATTAGGCAAAATAATATTCGACGAAACAATAATTATACATAATGACCATTAGGCAAAACGACATTCGATGTAATGATTTTTGTGTGAAACGAGTTTATGTAAAATGACTTTAGACAAACCGTTGATTATACTAAACGTTTTTAGGCGAACTGAAATTAGGCAAAAAGTTGTTCGACAAAACGAGGGTATACCCATTTTGACATGGTTCTAAAGTGGTTTAGGGTTCCATTTTTTGACTGCACATAAATAAGTACTTAGTTATTTTGGCAAAAAAAGGAAAGTGGTATTAATTGACAGGTTTACCCCTCTCCCGAAAGCATTTGACGAATAATCGTTCATGGAGACTTTTTTATACCGGGTGCTGACTGTAATAGGAGCGTTTTTTTTCGTAGGTAGTTTTTCGTCGTAGTATTTAATCGTAGGTAGTACTCCCCAAACCGAACAACGTTTGCCCAGCGACTTTTAAAAATAACGTATGTTTTGATTTTTATTACATATTAAAGACGCAATGTACTGCTAAATTTGTTAGTTTTGAACTAAGTATGACAAGAGTACATGGAAAATACTATTTAGTTTGTATGAAAATTTTAAAACCTACAGAGTACATAATTTTAAAAGTTGTTGAACTTAAGTTGGTATAGGTTTGAGGAGCACTAACTACGATTAAAATTGCTCCTATTACAGGATGCACCCGGTAAAGAAAATGACAGACATTGCAATTCAAGTCCTGACAAGACAATATGTCAGAAAATGCCGTATATAATATGATATGACATGCCGTATCCAACACAGAGCTTATATGACAAGAATGCTTATCAAACATTGAAAACGTGACCTAAAACGCAAAGGTGTCAACTGTTATTGACAAAATGAAATCGACATTAATATGTGATCACTTTTTGTAATATTATAAAGCAGAACGTATCCACACACCACATTTCTTAAACATAATTTTCCATATTTTCAAGAGTTTTAAGACCTTATAGGAATTGGGAGCACAATTTTATTTAAATTATTATAATTGTAATGTTCAATTGTTGTGTATCTCTTTCGCATTCGTGAAACATTCATATAAAGAAAGCTTCTCTTTTGCTCACTTTGTTACTCATTAAACGTTAGCGCGAAATCATACCCCAATGGGCTTAGCATTTCAAAGTTCCTCAAAACGTCATTTCCTGACAAGATAACGTGTTAGAAAATGCCATATTTGTAAATTTAAAAAAAGAGACTTAACTCTAAGCGGCCATTTTCGTATAGACAGCTCAAGTGCCCCAACGGCAACTAAAGCTCATACAATCGTTAGGATATTATGGTTAGTACAAACTCGAACAATGAGCCAAAACTTGTCTTTAATCTACTGTCTCCGAAGCTGCGAACTTCGCCCTATCGACTCCATATTTTGGCATAAATTCAAAGTTTTCGCTCAGATATTCGGAATGGCAAACTATGTAGGAAGCCAAAATAGTTTGGTAAAGGATTGCGTTCTGCGCCATCTAGCGGCGGATAGCTAAGATACTTGGTGCCGGCGCGAGCTGATTTATATAATTGAGGTTATAAATATTGGTGTTATATTAATTAAAATGCTAAGGAATGTTGTTGCAGATCTCCGGTTTGGTTTAGTAATTTACGTACTTTCGAATGTAATATTAATTATAATCTTAGTATAAATTCCCTGTACTGATGAAAAATTTTAGGCTGTGAGGCACAATATTATTGTAAAATACGATGTATGCTAATGCTAACACAGTAGAACTCTCTTGTCTGTGATATCATGTCAGACATATTTTACTTAAAATGTAAATAGTGTGTGCTTTCGATAAGTCTCTCGCATTCTCAAGATTAAAAAGCCGTAGGCATTTTAAACGCTCGCCGGATAATCTCGTTCTCACTTCGCTAAACCCAGAAACGTAGATACAAAAATTCTATTGTAACGCTTTTTAATATTATTTCAACACGAATGGCTTTAGAATCGCGAAAGCGGGTGTAAAAATAAAATTTAAAAAGGAAAAAGAGATTGGAGGTGCGGGGTATCGATCCCCGTACTTCTCGCATGCTAAGCGAGCGCTCTACCATCTGAGCTACACCCCCGATGGGAGAGAGGGCGAAATTAACGTTTAATAGCTACGACTAGTTGAAGTTTGATGACGTAATTTATATTGATGTCATAGTTTTCATATTCATAGAGCGTCTTGGGTTATTTATTATGAGTTCGTAATATATTAAAATTATATGAATAATGTTCTAGTTTTATTCTTTCATCGAGTCTTAATAGTAGATTTCAGCCAATTTCTTTAGTTTGACGTGGTTTAAATGGTTTAATACTAGATGGTCCTTCTAAATCTTTTGATTTATTAGAATTTTCCTATTGACCAGATTTCATACTATTTGTTGTACTAAATCTATCAATATTTTCTATTAACGAATACATTAATTATTGTCGTTGATTACTTTTTAATGACTACTTCTTAAGTAGTTTCAATTAAAACATATTTTGTAAAACAATATTTTCAATTTTATTTTAATAAAGATTTCAGCAAGTAAAAGTAAAACATACTTGGTAAAAATAACAGCTAAATGGGCTAAAATGCAAAAAGTATTTCGCCCAACGTGGGGCTCGAACCCACGACCCTGAGATTAAGAGTCTCATGCTCTACCGACTGAGCTAGCCGGGCTGTGCGGTGTGAAGCGAAATAGCTAATTAGCTTCTAGTAGTCGGCTCAAGTGGCCATGAATCATGATACCCAAACTTTGTTACTTTTTTTAATTTGTAATAAATAATCCTAATTGTATGAAAACAAAGTGATCGCGTTTTTTTAATTCGTTCAGATTCGGAAGGTTTTTGCTTGAGATACTTAATAATATTGAAGATAAATAATTAAATTAATTAATTGTCATGTTGTTTTATTATATTTTTGACAATCACAATATAGATTCTTATAAATTGACATGCATGTAATTTGTACTGTAATCGTATATTGTGTAATAAATAAATCTAAATCTAAATCTAAATCTTAAAATCTTCTATGAAAGCGTAAATGAACCATTAAATACGTTTCTAAAATTATAAAGGCCTACAATTGCTTAAAAAGCAATATAATTACTTAATTAATAAGTACCTGAGTCTAATGTCAACCGAATAACTTTCCAATACCAAACTAAATAAAAACAGCTCTCGAAAATTCCTTCCAAATCAACTTCAATTCAACTTCGAACGCCAATTAGTGACAGTTTTTAGAAAAAAAACAGCTTTTTAACCCTTCCGGAACTTTAAGTACCCGCTAACTAGTTGAAACCAGCGGAAACCGGTTCGACAGTGGGGTTTGCTTTTGAGGCAGTTTTGTCATTGTGATTTTAATTATTGCTGTTTTCATATTTCGGTTTCGGCCGGATGAAATTTTTTGGATTTAAGTATATTAAATATATTGTGAACTCGTTCCGGGTAAACGGAAGAACACACTATAATTGAAAAAACTTAATTGTAGGTACCTACGTACTTACTCACTATTTTCGGCCATATGCATTTGTGCCTATGTAGGTACTTATTGTATTGTAAGAAATGATATTCATTGAATACTTTATAGTCTGTGGTACTGGTAACCGACTAAGATTTAAAACATATGAAAAATAATAATGGTATATATTTATTTAACACTGAAAACATGTAAAACAAAAATGTAAGATAAAAATTTCAGAAGTAATTAAGCAAAATAATGTGATTAATATCCTAATATTAGATCTGATACCTGACTTAAAAAGTCTAACAAAATCAACATCACGTCTGACGAGATCATCAGACGTTGAGGACTTTAAATGACAAGCTATGATATTCCACAATTATTAATACAAAAGTAAAAAAAAAATCTTACTGTTAAAAAAATTACACTGGGAATTACTATACTCACTTATACTAACGATGACTTTATATAAATCAAAAAAATTTAAAAACAAAATACATAATTATATATTGGCCAACTTTAACATCACTACTAGCTGAAAAACACTACAAAGAGCCGACCGCAACCCTTAGCTTTAAGTTGGCAATACTATACGGACTTCAAAAGCCATCGAGACCGGCTAGTGGTAATACTTGACCGCAGGTTAAAAAAATACGACTAGGTTTATTATCTGCCTGTTAATGCTGGGATGGGAACGGGAATTATTTTATCTGTTTGTGAGATTACTAGAGAACGATTTTAAGCTTACATGGTCATTTGCATTATAACTAATATTTGAAACGGGATAATTAACATGGTAATTATTATTTATATTGCCGAATTTTATATAAGTTTTCTCTCTATGATATTACTAATAAAGGTATAATATTTTATGGCATATATAATATAAAATCTACCAAAATCAAAATAACCGAATATTCATTCAATCTATGTACATATGTAAAAATAAAAGAAGGTAAGTAAACTACTAACTAAAACATATATATAAAATAAAATTGTTTACTCAAACCCGGTAAAACTTTTCCTTTGTCTGATGCTTTAAAAAAAGACTAGTAAAATTTAATAAACTGCAAGTAAACATGTATCGTTATGGTCTAATTACATTTAAAAAATGCTAAGCCTATTTTGTTTATGTATTTATTAATAAACAATATTTTTTATGAAAGTACCGTAAATCAAAGGTAACCGTTCCAAAGCTTTGGGATTTTCAATTTAAGTGCTTAAATATACCTCCGTACGGGTTTTATATAAAAGGAACCTACTGGAGTCTGGAATGTAAGCTTATATTTCATGTATTATATCGTAGGGATCTCATATGAGGAACCATATTACAGGTATAAACTTTAAAGTGCTATTCTGAACCGGATTTAAGCAGTGACAGCCGGATTGAGCAATAAACAGCCATTTTGGCTAAAATACGGACTACCTGTTTGTTATCTGGGAGCCTTTTCTTGTTAAATACCTTTATGGTATATTATATTATATTAATATAGTTGTATAGAATACTTTAATCAGTTTATTTATTTATCTCACAATATACAATGTATGTACGTTCTCAGGATTTATATTGTATTTGCTTATTTATTCATCGCGGGGACCGTGCCTGGCACCCATCTGGCACCGAATTGTTACATATATCGTAATTTACGACGTTTCTTATTTTTTGCCCAAAAAGCTGTGTACCTAGATACTTTGTAGATAGGTTATTTTTCTCTTGTTGCAGTTTTTCGTCTTGCCTAAAGAAAATATAACATTTCGTGACCATATTTAAAGTTAAAAAAACTTCAGTTAAGTTGTCGACATATTTGTAACAAGAACTTCGTTAAACCTATTTAGTTAATAGTTTGTATTTATTTTCTTAATCGCCTGTATTTTGCAAATCGTTATCTAATAGGTTTGTTTTAACTAACTACCTACCCACGTTCTCCTAGTGCCGATTAAATTGGTTAGCTCTAAAAACTCTGATCAGCAGTTTTCTAAACAATATGTTTTAGTTCTAATATCGAAGAAGATTTTAAGCACGTCTTTTTGGCGACGTTAAGTGTACTCAAACAGATTAAAACTTTAACGATTATACAGATTATTTTTAGATTTATAACTAAAACGTTGCTTAATCGACGTCATGAACGTCAGTGATTTACATAGTTTAGAACCGACCAAGCGCCCTTTTTGTTGTTAATAACAAATTTCACCATTTCAAGTCAATCATTTCTACGCAAAGAATTTCAGCTGGAACAGGAGTTTAATTTTAAAATCTCGGCCACTTACAATTTTTCCCTTCTTATTCAGTATAATTGTCAAACCAAACCATTCCTAATTAAATAGATCCATTCTCGAAATATGAATTATTGAACATTACAAAAAAGTATAATCCATAAATTAAATAATTAAAATAACGAACAATTGAAAAATTTAAAAATTGTGTGATCTTTATATTTGGGTTGTAAACCCAACTTTTCCCTTGTTAAATCTAAATTTTACCTCATAGCATAAATATCTATACACAGTGAATTTAGTAGAAACCGTTAATCACGTACAAAGCCGGATGAAGCTTACACCAATCCGATTAGTGCCGCGGAATTAAGACTTAATTAAAAATGCTTAATATCACAATTGACAATTATACTGATTAAAGAACAGTAGAGAGAAAAGTTGTAATTGACCGAGTTTTAACGCTACTGTTTCAGATAAAATTCTTTGCTTTAAGTAATTCAATTTAATTTCTTTAATTTAATTTTCATGCATGGGCAAAGTTATGTGATTTTTTGTGTTGTATGATATTTTTGGTTTCAAATAATTTAAAACTTTAAAACCTACTAACGGCATATAGTGACTATACTTTACCGTTAACGTTTATTATACGTGATAAGTGATAATTGATTGATTGATTAAATAATAATAAATATTATAGGACAATCTTACACAAATCGACCTAGTCCCACAGTAAGCTCAATAAGGCTCGTGTTGTGGGTACTAGACGACGATATATATAATAGATAGATACATATCAATACTTAAATACATAGAAAACATCCATAACTCAGGAACAAATATTTGTGATAAACACACAAATAAATGCCCGGACCAGGATTCGAACCCGGGACCTCCTGCTTCGTAGGCAGGGTCACTACCGACTAGGCTAGGAGGCCGTTAAATATTGATTGATATAACGCCTTTACAATAAACCTGTGTTTTTATATTTGTGAGCACCTGAGCGTGATATAACTGATGGTGACTGTACTAATAACAGTAACCGAAGAAAATGTTAATTTATAAAATGGTATTTTATGATAGGTATTTACAGGACAAACCTTTTGATATTAAATCGTACTATAGCAGTTTTGAACACATAAAAATTCTAAAAATGCAACTTAGAATAATTTGACTAAGTATAAAAAGTAAACCATGTGATTAACCTTTTTTTCTTTATTACAGACTACGAGGCAGACGATGTCAATGGGTAAGTTTAAAAATAGTAGATGTTTACAACATGTTTCATGGTTGTCAACATCATGAAGAGGGATGCTCGTTAAAATTAGTCTTCGAGATTGTGAAGCGCATAACAAACGTTCAAAGTAAGAAAATGCATTAGTAGTATATTCATAAACCTAAAAAATGGCTTCGTGTAATAAAAAAAAGTTTTGAAATGAATATTTTTTTATTGAGGAAATGGTAAGCGTTTGACTACAATATCACCTGATATCGAAGTCAAATGGTGGCAGTCTAGGATGATCAGAAACCACGATACTTATAGGTACTAAGACTAAAAATATAAAATAGGCATAAATATCGTAGCGCGACTACAATTCATATTAACACGGAATAGACCCGTTTGCCTTGAAATCAATTGTTTTATTTTAATGTTTAAAATATTTAGCATAAGACATAGGTTAATTCCTTGTGATTGTTTTTAACTTTTATTTATTTTTCTCTCTTTTGTATGTGTTTTTGATGGCAAATAAAAAAATCTTATTCTTATTCTTAAAATGTACATGTCAGACAAGGTTTTTGATTCACAAAAATGCAGCAAGACCTTATAAATTTAACCTACACCTATCAACTCTCTCCGTCAGAAGTTAGATATTCTACAAAATTATTATATAAATAAAAAATGCTAATATGTAACTATATTGACAAACCATTTTTTACACGTAACACCTATTATAGATGCCACATTTATAATAAGTATATGTGGCAAAAATTATTCAGTCTACTGGCGCCCAAACTAATTAAATTTCCACGTGTGTTGAGATGCCCACCCCTAAAATGTAAAAACAATGCTCCCTGCAAACGGCTGAAACGTTTCAAACACATTTCAAACGGGTTCATAAAAACTCATTGTCGCCGTTACGTCACGTCATATCATTTTCATTTAGCGTATGGCGTAAGGGGTAATCACCATTACTTTGGGGTCCAGTATAAAGTGGTGCGAGGTGCGGGAGGAAGCGGGGGGTTAATATTTAAAAAATCTGTGTGTGTGACTATGGCGCCCGCTTGACGGCTATGCTTTAAAATTATTTGACAGTTGGTAGATAAAGGAATCAGGCATGTATGATTTCGGTTGCCGTGCTGTTCAAGTAAAATTATTTCAGGTATAAGTATTTACGGCCTTCATAAAATAGAATTAAATAATTTATTCGATGACACACGCAAAATATACAGTACTTTTAGCATAAAAAACTTATCCTAGTATAAAATAGTATTGCAGGTATATATTAAATAAATTTTTTTTTTTATTGCAACTTTAGGTATTACATAAGTCATTGTTACCTGACTGTATGGAACCCTTAGTGTGTGTTTTCTAATACAATATACCCATGTTGCATCTCTTTCCTTAATATGGCAAATTTGAGTGACCGTTACAGTCAATGATTTTAATTTTCTGTAACGCGAATTATCGTATTACCGTATCTACACATGATTTTTGCAACATTAATATTATAAAGAAAAACTGGCTTGAATTGATTTAGTTCAGTTTAAACCTAAAACTAAAATATGTAAATTGTATAATTTGTACCAAATTGCACCATGCTTTTACGGCGCGATCTCGAGGGAGTAATAATTAGCTGGCAACTTTGCTCACGTATTACGCACGTAATCGTACGTACTACGTATGTACTTCCGGGCAAAGTTACAAGGTTTATAGTTTTGGGACTAAAAGGACTTGCTATTTACACTCGGTGGATTTCCCTGAGTGATTTTTTTCTATAAAATACTCGTATACTTAATTCCACCAAATATTTTTAAATTAACACCGTATAGTATTTTTTTGTTAAAATGTCTGTAGGTTAAATGACTATAGTTATTTTCTCTTTAAAGAAATATATATATATTTACAAAGAAAACACGCAGTTTTTGCTTTAAAAAACGACTAGTATACGACATGGAACCTACCTAATTACAAGATTTTTTTGTTTTTTATTTACTTATTGCAATTTATGTAAAATGTTCTTAGGAAGTCAAAATCATAAAATCCGTTTAATACTAATAAAATAATATTAAGATTATCTTTGTTTGATATGAATTTTGCAAAAAGTTAATACATAAGATGTTTTTTGAAAGATGAGATGCATAAAACCAAATCACAGTAATTAAAAAGTAATGAAACTATAAATAAAACTAGATTATAAAGGTTAATATTTAACTTTGCATTAAATAGCGTATTAGTTTTTCTAAAGCAATTTAATATATTTTAACAAGATACAGTGCATAATAGAGATATTATATCTTTTAATAGAATATATATTGATGCAAAAACGCTTTCAGTCATAAAAAGCGGACAAATTGATTATAACCACAAAATGTATCGGCCATGATTGATGGATTTTGTATTCAAACGATTGTATAATATAAAATGCTTTAATCATATCTTGTGTGCGGAACAGCAATGGGAGGATAAACATATGAGAGGTTTATAAATAGATGGCGTATTTTTCAATATTTATGTACATTCGCTCTAGGAGGTAAATAATACTGCTAGTTATTATGGTCGGGTTGTAACAAGTATGTATGTTGAGATTATTTAGTGAAGTAAAAATATTTAATTTTTCACTTGTAAAAAGTCTTGCAGGATTCTGTTTCTCTGTCTATGCTCCACTCATAATTTTGCTATTCGCATAGCAACATTTTTTTTCGCAACTTTTTTAAATTTAATTTTCCCAAGTTTATCTATACGATTTTAATACGTAATAAAGTTCAGCGTTTCCCAAACTTTACGCGCTGTATGCGCCAACACGTCCGTTATTAGGGTGCGGAAGAGATACCAGTAATGGGCGGGTTTACTGCATAGGGTTTGTTTAGATGTGATTAAAAAAGGCCACAGATTACATACAAATAAGCCGGAGGATTAAAAAGGTACTCAGATTTTGTAATGCTTATCTTTACCACAAAATATTGTAACAATAAATATGACAGCGAATTATGTGAATTAACAGCAGAATTAAAATTATTTAAATGAACATAAAAGGCAATATAATCATATTCACAATGACAGGAGTTTTAAATTTGTAAATCAATCACAACAGGAAATTGTGTGGCAAAGTTTTTTTGCGAAACTCATTACCAATTTAAGCTTTTTTATTATAAATATGACTGTGAAGTTATTTAGAATGTCATCATCGTACATGATACATCTAGGTGTATTGCTTAACATCAAGAAGGTTCTACTCTAGCTGCCAACACTTTAAAAAAATCAGCTTCGTAACATATTTTCAAGTTGATTTTCCCCTAATATTTATGTAAATTAAAATATTTTTCATAATTTCTGATCAGCTTTATGCGTTTTTATAGAGATTATCAGGCAAAAAAAGCTTCTTACAATACACGTGAATACAATCCCATTTATTATTTAATATTTTTAATAAGTTATTTTAATTTTAAGCTAAATAAAACCTTAACCACCAGAATGTAACCAGAACCTAATAACTCACCGGCCAATTTATCAACACCGCGTTCATAACCTTAGATTAACGTTACTTAAGCCAAAGCCTCGGACTTGTAATGAAATTCCCTTACCTGGCTGGTTTCCTGTAGGTTGTATACGTGTAAGTCGAACATTATACAAACCAGCATAATAAGATACCAACGGTCATCAGTAATTCATACTTCCATACTTACTATACTTTACTTGCTTAATATTATAAATGAGAAAGTGTGTGTCAGTTGGTTTGTCTGTCTTCCACGGCAAAACGGAGCGACGAATTGACGTGCTTTTTTTAAGTGGCGATAGTTGAAGAGATGGAGAGTGACATAGGCTAATTTTTGTCTCTTCCTAACACGAGCGAAGCCACGGGCAAACGCTATTGATTTATACATGGTTGTCTGGTCGACGCGGCATCTTCAATAGTGCAGAAGCAATAATAAATGTGGTACCTACACTAATTGTAATGCCTACTCTTTGACCGATGTGTTTTCATTGATTTTGCTAAGTAAAACTCACCTGGTACTAAACACTTTTTAGCGATAAGACCGCTTGTAATCTTTTTTCATACAGTTTATGTAATAATATACATAAAACTTAAATAAGATCTTCAGCTCCTTGATTTTCAACCCATTTTGCTACTGGAAATTCGTACTGTATTTTCTTAGATTAGTCTTATCATCCCAAAAAAGGAATGAGTATAATTTTCTATTTAGGGTTCCGTAGTCAACTAGGAACCCCTACAGTTTCGCCATGTGTGTCTGCCCGTCTACGGGTTAGTTCAGTGACCGTTAGTAGTAGAAATCTGTAATTTGGTATGAATATATGTATCAATCATGCTAACAAAGTGGTAAAATAACAAGTACAAAAAAAAATTGGGTACTACACGTAAAGTCGGGGGTGGTTTTTTTATTAATTTCAACCCTAAAATGTGTGGTGTTAAGAAAGGTATGGGTTTTCTCAAAATATAAATAATAAATATAAATAGCTAGTAATATAAAGTTAATATTTTCGGAATTAATCGCTCTGGAAGTTAAAAAATATGTATCTCCCCTCTACTTTTGAACCGCAAGTCCAAAAATTATTAAAATAAACAGCCATTTCCGTTTTTTTACAAAAAGTCATATTTTATTAATAAAAGGGTGTATTGTATATGTGTCGTAGTGTAGCGACCATACTCTTTTTTATAGTTATGGTCATGGTACCTATTAAAACCCCTTCTAGGTTCGCTGATTGTGGCGGACGGTTAACTACGAAACCTTACACTAAGCGTAGTCCGACATGCTCTTGGCTGGTTTATGGTATCCCACTGCTGCTGAAAATTAGGTTGCCAGATTACAGCCTAAGCTGGTCTTTCCGAACATTAGACTCTATATGCAGCGTAAGCATTTAGAATAACTACGTCTCTTCCCTCCCCCCTTTACATACAATGCTTACTTACAGGTACATAAGGATCAGATGAAGGAATCTCTTGCATATTATTTTTTAGTTATGGTAATTTAAGTTTTATGGAGAACATTCTGCGTTTTTTGTATTTAAGTATAGTGTAGGTGTTGTTAGTGCATATACTATTAAGGTTTCGGACCATAAGGATATTTTAATTGTATTAGCTATTAGATCCCATACAAAAAACCCTAACAGACTTCCGGTAACTTATCAAATGGGTAATAGTCTAAACACTTAGTTTAAAAATTAGGTGTTAAAAGGTAAATAATAATAAACAAACGATTATGTTTGTAATGAATTCCAGTAATTATAAGGAACTACGTAGTAATATTTGCTCTTGGAACTGCGCACAGCAGATAAACAGTCAAGATTTACTATCAAAGATAAACCTTTTGTAACAAATCTTATATTCCGATCTCATATTATTTGAAATATTCCTTCGGTTACAGAAATATACAGCTTTAAATCCATATTTTTATACATGAACTGCTATTGTATTTGACCTACATTCGAATCCGGGTATTCCGGATATACTTCAAAGCGGCTCAAAATAAAAGTTTGAGGAACACTGATCTTTTGTTTCACGTTGCTTATCCAAATGGCTTGCATATTGCGAATGGTGGTTTTTCATTGTGTTTTAACTAACTACGGTATAATTAAAAAGAAAGGTTGTGGTTTTAGCAGTCTGTATATAGTGTCTCTATCTGTGCATCTTGCTCTAATCTTGTTCGTTCTCAACTGGCCGGAGCGAGACGTAAACACTATCGGTTCGCGCAGTTGCTATCGACTATGGTTAGTTGTACGTAACCGTAGGCGTTAGCGACTGAGCGTTTCTAAAGCATATCCGTCTCGCTTCTGCCAGAATAGTGGTAGGAGCGAGATTAAGCCAGCCGATCTGCGACAAATCTGCAATAAATCCATTCTGCCTTTGCAGTGTCAAATTTAGTCGATTCAAATTCATGCGATTATATGGCGCTGGTTGTACCTGTTTTTAAATGTTTCTTTATTTTAAATTAACCATACAGCGTCCCTTAAAACAAAAATCTATGTGGTAGTAGACGTTTTAAGCACTTTAACCATATAGCGTTTCCAAATATTCTACATCGCGGTATTTAAAATATTTTGAACGACTTGCATATATACAATTTC
The DNA here is from genome assembly GCA_949128165.1 of Lathronympha strigana. NCBI lineage: Eukaryota > Metazoa > Arthropoda > Insecta > Lepidoptera > Tortricidae > Lathronympha > Lathronympha strigana. The sequence continues at coordinate 3,806,470 of OX421926.1, read as the reverse complement.
CAACTTACTTCAAATAATAATCTACATTGCCACTATAAAAATCCCTCGAAATTTTTTTCGCTTATAATATTAGTGGGATTAGTGGGTTACTGGCGGCAGCGTGCACCGGCGCAGTATGCATTGACAGCCCAAGGGTCAGTACACTCAGTACCGACAAGATAAAAGACGATCGATTCGAGTTTGCACGGAGAGTTCCATAAGTTCACATAGGTACTGCTAATCATATAATTCTAGCTTAAACCATTGGAAAATTAACTTAGAAGTAAATTTTACTTTACAGTTGTCACAGATTACGAAACAACACTAAGGCATTACCAAAACAACGTTTAGAAATCATTTGCAGCAAAGTAAAATCCGCAGTAATGCAAATACAGTGTTGGGAGGAAAAGCGAGTCTGTGATTACACTCTTGGGTTTTATGAGAGGGGGCCACAACACAGGCGGTGGCGAGTTACCGAGTGAATTTAAAATGTTACTTAAAAAGTGTAAATATTACTTAGCCTTTAAAAGATTTTTTAGTCTAAATATCTTACTTATTGTTATGCAATAATGATAATCTTTATTGTAATAAACTAAACAAAAAAATTTAATTCAAGTTTAAATTTTAAAGTAAACCTAAATTAAAATAAACTAAATAAAAACTAAAATAAATCTAAAACAGCGTGTGGCGTGAGATATTTCAGTTTAAATATTACTCATCGTAAATAGGTGGACTGACTTGGAAGTCAATTTTAACAATTCGTTAATATATTTTGACCGAAAACTCGCCCTAACATTCTGTGCTTAAACAAAGCCTTTTCCTTCAGGACCGAGTATCATTTTATCATGTTAGTTTAACATTTTTAAATGTTGTAAAGTAGACAAATAATACGATCTATCTTAACCTTTTTTTTATATTATCCTATTAGGGCCACTTGAACCACACGGGGTTAGTTATACAGAGTCACAGAGTGTAACATAAGTTCCAAACGATACTTCAATGGCTAATAAGGTCAATGACCTTGAGTACGATGCAAGTCAAAAATTTCTTAATTGGAAAGGTTTCCTGGCTGAATAATTAACAAGAAACTGTTTGAGTCAAACCACACTATCTCTTCTAAACAAATCAACTGTCCAACTTTAATGACGACGTTTACTTAATACTTTCGAAGTCTGTGCTATCAAAATCTATGAAACTATGCATAGACGGGTACGCGCCGTCACATGTATGTACTAGTATTTTAATAACACACCATGTTCCCTCTTGTTTTCTGGCTGAATAATTAACAAGAAACTGTTAATCTCTTAAGGTAAAAGCGTTGATGGCCCAGGTGTAAGGCGACTTTCAATCCAAAGGTCGCGGGTTCAAATCTTGCCGGCTCGTACCAATGAGTTTTTCGGAAGCTCATCGGTCCATTTGGTCCAAGCCGGCAAAACATCGATTGATATTTAACAATCGGTGAAGTAGGACATCATGAGGACCGGGCTAATCCCAATAAGGTCTAGTTTACGCTCTGTGTTTCGAGGTCAGATGGCCGTCGCTTTCATAAAATTAGCACCTACGCTAAATCTTGAGATTAATTGCCAAAGCAGACGCCAGACTCCCATAGCCGTAGCATATGCCGGGAAAACGCTATGCCTTTATCGCTGCCGCTTCTAAGCTGAGTCCCCACACATCCGACCTACATCATCCGACAATGGATATGATCTTTTAACGCGCCGCTTTGTCTACGCTGATGCCTGATACACTAATGTAGTCAGGATTTGGTAGTTTTTACCGACTTTTCTGATTCTGATTCTGATTCTGATTCTTGTGGTAACTCCAGCCAGCAGTTCTGCAGCAAGGACTCGGAGGCAGTGACTACGAGAGAGAAGAGGTGTTGAGACTAATAACAACTTTGGGGGCTCGCATGATCCCGTGATCAATCATGATCGGTTGTATCGGTGGAGTATGTCAGAATCACGCCGCGCCGACCAAACCTTAAATGTTAGATCAAGCTGGATATGCGAGCCCTCCTGCCTATTAGGCCTCATCAGCTTCCGCCGCCCCACCGCAGGCACTGGCAACCTGCCCGAGACACCGGAGCACCAAGTAGATAGGACAGGAGTGTAGGTGTGCAGCCAGGATGTTTTAGGAGAGATAGGAGGTTAGAGCCGACCCGAATACATAGCATCGTGAAGCCAGCGTGGGGAATATAGATACTATACTTGGTGTATAATAGATATTAGGTGTGTGACTGCATGGTCCCCCCTCCCAAAACTTTCCCCTTCCCCTTAAGTTGACCGATCTTTGGTATGTAGTCGATTCTAGTGATCTGATGCTTGCCGCTGTCTTTGTCTTGTAATGTTGCCAAATAATTCTATTTCTCCGTAGATTCTGTAGTAGTGCCGTTTTCCGTTTCCTCTGGCTCTGATTCCGTGTCCGTTTCCGGATGTGTATATATTTTTTTTTTTTCCGCTTCCTTCTTTAATCGACTTCTGTTCTCAGATATGCGTTCCCAGAACGACCGAGGTCTGTTGGTGTAGTGCCGTATGTCGTGGTTGAGCGAGTTCTCCCAGGTGTAAATTGGCCTTCCGTGTTTTTTCTTATCTTCTTTGTGTTGTAGGGCTGAGTATAGTAGATGCGGTTTAGCACGTCTAAGCACGTGCCCGTAGTATGAAAGCCGACGAACTTTAATGATTTTACTTATTGTTTTCCCTTCTAAAATATCCCTGATCTTTTGGTTCGGAGAGTCCCTAGCTACAAGAAGCATTTCTTTGAGAATGTGTCTCTCGTAACGTCTAAGGCGGGCCCTGTTAGCCTTTGTCAACGCAGTTACGTTTAGCCCATAAGACATAGCAGGCGAGATAACCATTTTATACATCAGGCGGGCTATTTTCCATTCTATTTTCTTGTCTTTAATGAATCTTGTGAGCATTTTTGAGTTTCTTACGGCTTGGTCGCATCGAGTCTTTATCGTAGCTCGCCTATCGTGCGCTGAGGTAATGTAAGTACCGAGGTATTTGATTTCCTTCATTGGTATTATGGGTGCGCCCCCTAGAAAATATAACTGTTGATTAGGTGTTAGGTCCGCTACCGGATTTCTAATTACCAATTTAGTTTTGTTTGCGTTAATTGTAAGTCCTACGGTGCTTAATAGGTCTGACAATTTCCTCACTATACGGTCGAGCACCGTCATGCATTGTCCTAGTATAATGAGGTCGTCTGCATAAGATAAAATTAGAGGCAGGTGAATTTCATTATCCTGATCTAGTCTAACCTGGTCGTCCTCCTCTTCTAGTGTACGAAGTACATCATCCATTAAAATAGTGAATAGTCGTGGGGATAACGGGCAACCCTGTTTCACGCCTTTCCCCTTCTGAACCGTTTCCGAGCTCTGACCACACCACGCTATGTACGTTCTCTCGTTCATGCATGCTTCTACGATCCTGTTGGTGAGTGGTGCGTTTGATCGAGAGTTTATTATGTCCCTAAGCGCGTTCAGGTTGACATTGTCAAAGGCTTTCTCGATATCCAGGGCTGCGATAAACAAACAGTTACCTTCCCTCCAGTTTTTATCTAGGACCCGGCGCAGAGTGAAAATATGATCGTCAGTGGATCTATTAGCTAGAAAGGCAGCCTGATAATTACCGAGTGGTTTTATTGTGGCGTCTAATTTTTCTAATAAGAAATTAGCGTATACCCTATAACCTACATTGCATATAGAAATTTTCCTAAAGTCGCTTATGGTTTTGGGTAGTGATTTTTTTGGGATAGGCACCTGTTTGGTTATAGACCATTCAGCCGGAACCTTGTTGCTGGTCCATGCTTCCTTCATAATATTCGTAACGTGGGCGATGAATTCTGGTGGAGCCGCTTTATAAAGTTCCGGGGCAATTAGATCTGTACCGGGTACCGTTCCGTTTCTCAGACCGCGTATAATGCGCGTTATCGATTCTATGTCGGGGCCCTCCGAGTCCAGCAATGTGTTGTTCTGGCATTCCATGGGTGTAATAGCCGGGCCCTCGCATCTTTTGAGATCGGAGATCCATTGTGACATTGGGATATAGTACTTGTTCTGTGAACGCGCCGTTTTAGACCTGTGTTTCTTTAAGTATTTGTATGTAATTTTCATGCGTACTGACCGATGTGCGTCACTTAACCGACGGAAAAAATGAGTAAATTCTTCTTCATCATCCTGCTCTTCCGCTTTACGAACCAGTTTGCGTGTAGCTCGAAGATTGCTGGCAAATATTGGCACGTCTGGAAATTTGTTTTTGAGGAAAAGAGCTTTCTGTAATTGCTCTTGGGCAGTCTTACTTGCCTCAGATCTGATCTTTGACTCTTGCGGAATGACCTTTGTTGACCTAATAAGAATCTTGTTTAGTTCGCCCCACGTTGGAGTCTTATTAGTTCTCCCGCTGTCGCGTGCCAGTGAGTCTAAGCACGATATTAGATTTTTGTTAACCTCTTTCTGAAAACTTGTAAGATGTTTTTCACTTTGGAGGGCCTCGTAGTTCACCTCTTTGTAGTTAAACGGTTTGCTAAGGCTATTTGATACCTGCGGGTCGTTGTCTTGGCGTAAGCGTTGTGACGTTCTGTGTTTCGCAGATTTGTGGATCTGAAATGTTCCCCAAATAATCTTGTGATCTGATTTGACCTTTTTGGACCAGTTACCTTGAATAGACATGCACGTGGTGGGTGACGTTCGACTGCAAATAATATGATCTATTTGGGAGACCTTGGCTCCCATACTCCATGTTACCTTACTAGATGGGCGACCCCATGAACTTTTTACTACTAAGTTGTGTTGTTCTACAAAACTTATTAGAAGTGTGCCGTTAAAGTTGGAGAAGTCGTGTATTAAATTTTTCCTACCTATGTGGGGCGATTGGCTAGGGACGTCATTTTTTCCCAGTCGTGCGTTAAAATCACCTAGCAGGATGGGTGTTGCTTTTGTTGGGGCTCGCCGTAGTATCGCTCCTATTTTACCTAAGCACGTGGTAGAGTTAGACGGCACATGAGTGTTAATAAATAAGATTTCCTTATCTTTTTGATCTCCGACTTGCAACCTGATATGTATGGCAAGTATGTTGTCGTACCTATTATACGTGTTTATTATTTCGTACTTGATCGATTTGTTGATAAGTATGGCTATGCCTCTTCTTTCTCGCGCTTTTTTACCCCCGCTTAATATCCAGTCATAATTGTTCGAGGATAAGGAGCCTCTGGCGAGGTGAGTTTCCTGAAGACCCGCAATTGTGATATTGCGCTCCGATAATTCTTGATCAATATTCAATCTATCGTGCAACGTGGCGCATCCTCTAACGTTCCACGTTCCTACACGAAAATGGTTGCTTGTGACAGCAGTACTTTCCAGTTTGCTTGACACTTGCCTAATAAGTCTATAGCCAGTAGTGTCCGTTTCCTGTGGAACCATAGAATTGGTGATGCTGGGCGTTGTTTGCAAGCTCACGGGGACTTGACCTTGTGCTTGGGCCTCAATATTGTTATAGGGGGCGTGGCGCGGCGTCTCACTGTTTGTGAGTGGCGCGGTTGCGTCACGGTCATCAAATGATACGCTGTCATAGTGGTGGTTTTCGAAATGCAGGTGAATAGGTCTCGCTGGGGCGGTAAGCGATGACGGTGCTTCAAAGAGCAGCGGTTGGTTATGCAATCCGTGAATATATACGTTCAGCCCGAAGAACCTCGATGCGGCAAGAATAATATCCTCACCGCCCCAGAAGCCGTCTGTGAATTGGTTGCTAATGTAGGCGTCGATTTGTTCTACGGTCGGATGTAGACTAGAATTATCGTTGCTAAGCGTCTCCGCAACGCTCCTAAGTAGAGCTTGTTTTATTGTGGGGTCGTTGCGATTGAATGCTACATAGCTCGCCAGCTCGTGTCTGACAATAGTGTGGTTGTATTGGTCCGGCGAGGACGCAAGTACCTTATTGAGTTGATCGGCGATTGCCCTGTATAGGCAGTTTCCATCTTTTGCGATTTGTATGACTTCCATTGTACTATTGATTAGGTTAGAACCCAATAAACATAAACTCTGTCCCTGGGGTTAGCACACGGAATTTTGTGGAATCTTAACGTTATGCCCCCCGGACAATGGCCGGTTCTTTCTTTTAAAAGAACAAAAGAACCGGTAACGGATGGTCGATTGCGCGATAATTCTGCGATTCTCTAACACGTGTTACAGTCTGAATGGCGTGTTGTAAAACTGAGGTTGCAGAAGATTGTTTAAAAAACTACTATTGCGAGAGGTCCTGAATCTTGGAGATATAATGGTTATTGCTTTTACAACTCGTAAACAATACTGATTTCTATATTTGGGAAACTTTCTAGCACATGTTGCGAAGTTCCTGTGGTAGTGGAGGGTTGTTGTAAGCCCCTATTATCTCCGGCTCTGAGCCGACTTTTGTTAGAACTGTTTAGGGTCCTGTAATGGTTGTTTTACCATTAGGTATTGGGTAATTACTGTTTTTATTGTAGGTTAACTCTGGGATTCTCGTGATGTAGGGTTCTAGAAATGGACCGGGTTGGTACCAGATGTTTTTGACTACCTGGATTTTCTATGTTGATTTTGGCGTCAGTATTTCTACAGGTACTTATAAATAATTTATTTAATTAATTTTTATTTATTTTACTGCCGCGGTGATACTGAGGGCCTAGTAAATGAAAAGTGAAGGTTTAATATTTACGATTTATAGTTGATCTGTATAATCTATGCCTGCGTCTAGTTAGAACAGAACTGAAAAAAAAAAGAACAACAAATGATTATCTACTCCCGTCGGGTCTAGATTGAAGCGTCGCGATTGAACCGCGCCTGTCCTTTGGGACAGTCTGAAGCTATCTAGCACCTTGTTCTGGGTAAAGAGGATAGGTTATGATGTAAAAGGTATGCTTTCTGAGAGATGAGCTATATGGGGGTGCGTGCAAGATTTATTATTATCATTGCCGCTATTATCGATCGCTGGTACGTGAGGATAACCTGCAAATTGGTCCACGGGGTTTTTGTGCTGAGGGGCCGAGATATAGACGTCTATCAAGTCACCCTTGATTTCTGACTCCCAATAGCATAAAGCTCTGACGACTGGGATCGGCTGTGGTCTCTGTAAATAACAAGATTAGATCCTTTGTGCACTGCCCTTCCGCTGGATTACAGTGTAAAGGTTAAATCCTGAAAGGGGCGGAACTGGAACGAGCTCACCGAGTTAGGTTTAGTAGATAGATGTTTCTGTGGCTGCTTCTTTGCGATGCGGCTGCGATCGATGGGCTGCGCTGCGACTAGCTGCACTCCCCGAGGTTGGCGCGAATCCGGGTCGCGCGGTGTTCACTCATTCACTATCAGCTTCTCAAATAAGCACTAGGTCGGCACTGAGATCGGGGATCAATCGCGGCGCGCGGAGTTGAGTTTGCGAAGGCGGCTTAGTGTAGAACAACGCGTAGGATAACTATTATCGACGACGGTGAAGTGCCAAGCACCGTATGACGCACACTGGCGCGTGTATGGATTAATTGGCCGGGTGGCGTAGGATCGATACTAAATAAGCACTAGATCGTAACTCATATCGGGAGACGGTCGCGCCGCGCGGACTTGGGTTTACGTAGGCGGCTTAGTGAAACACGACGCGCAGGATAAATACTATCGACGACAGTGAATTGCTGAGTACCCTATGACACACACTGGCGCGCGTATGGATTAATTGGGTGGGTCGCTCGGGTTCGACACTAAATAAATACTAGATCGGCAATGAGATCGGGGATTGATTGCGCCGTGTGGACTTGAGTTTACGTAGGCGGCTTAGTGTAGAACAACGCGTAGCATAAATACTATCGACGACAGTGAAGGGCCAAGCACCGTATGGCACACACAGGTGCGCGTATGAATGAATTGGGCGGGTCGCGCGGGTTTGGCGCTACATGAGCACTATCGACGCTGGGATCTGAGGCCGGTCGCGCTGCGCGGACTTGGGATTGCATAGGCGGCTTAAAGGAACACAACGCGCAGGATAAGTATTGTCGACGGCAGTGAAGTGTCGAGCACCGTATGACACACACTGGCGCGCGTATGGATTAATTGGGCGGGTCGCTTGGGTATGATACTAAATAAGCACTAGATCGTAACTCAGATCGGGGGCCGGTCGCGCCGCGCGGACTTAAGGGGGGGAATTGGAGAAGAGCGGGTTCTTTCGAACGTTGTCGTCGGTAGCCCAGGTAACAAATACCTATAATTTTCAGATATGTGTTTCTTGACTATATGATCTGAACGTTGACACCAGCCGACACATGAATGCGTAAAATTTTCTCGATAGTTCTTAAATCCAAAGTTACGTCTTCATTTATCTTAATTACCTCAGTTTGTCTAAATTACACATCTTTAAGTAGCCAAATCTGCTTAAAAGTATGAGTTTTCATCTAAACTAAAACTTCAATGAACTAAACAATATCGTATTCATAATAAAAACTACAAATTTATCAGCATTTGTGGTTTCGTGAAATCAAGTCAAAACGCCCACTTCATAATGATGTCGCTTCCCTCTCTCTCCTACGTCACAGCTATAAGTGCGTCCCCTACTCGAGCCATTGCCATACGGGCCTCGGCCTTTGAACAGGTCGGACGCATGTCGCTCGCACAGCGCTCCGACAGCCATTCGATTTACGTAAAAAAGGAAGGTCCAATAATAGTTGACCTACGATTCCATTTATTATTTACCAAACCAGAGGTCTACTAAAACTGGTATGTTTCTTACACGCTTACACGAGATGCTTGTGTGAGTATTTTCGGAAGCCAATACCCTATCGACGTTTATGAACAGATTTACAATTTCATTCGTTCTTACAGTGTTCCGCTAGCTGTGTGGTACTGAACATCGGTTTTAATCGTATAAGTTGTTCGTAAGATGTCTATGGTTCAAATCTCGGTGTTTTTAGAAATGTTTTTTTTTTTTATATTTTACATTTATTATCGATACAACTTTGTGAAAAAAAGTTTTTGATTTTTTTATACGAAATATTTTATTTTATTTATATTTTAAAATATTTCATAAATAATTAAAAAATTAGGCACATCAACATCATCATCATCCACATCTAAGCATTTCATTGTTTTTTACTGAAATATGAATAATTTATTTTTGTATATTCATGGAACTGGTATGTACCTATTACGTAACAACATAATGAAAAACTGACAACAGTTATGAAAACAAATTTTAATTATTATTATGCATTTTTATGTTATCTCACTACCGCATATAACCTACTTAGTTTAAAAACACATAGTACTTACATACTTACATAGTTCAAAATAAGCTGGAGGCAAAAAAAACAGTTTGCTCCATTTTTTATTGATGTGTTTTTCTTCTTCCTAGCCGTTTCGCGGCATATGCCATGGCTCAGGGAGAGCTTGGGGTCCGCTTTGGCAACTAATCCCAAGATTTGGCGTAGTCGCTAGTTTTACGAAAGCGACTGCCATCTGACCTTTCAACCCAGAGGGTAAACTAGGCCTTCTTTGGTATTAGTCCGGTTTCCTCACGATGTTTTCCTTCACCGCAATGCGATTGGTAAATAAATATCAAATGATATTTCGTGTTTTCGTATATAAGTTCCGAAAATCATTGATATGAGCCGGGGTTTGAACCCCCGACCTTCGGATTGAAAGTCGCACGCTCTTACCGCTCACCGCTGGGGGCGCCGGGCCAGCAACTCGCAACGTTGGGATTGGGAACCAACCATATTTTTTTTATGTATGCGTTAGTTTGACGAAATAAGTAGGTACTTACAGCTGCCTATACATATTTAATTTCAATAAAATATAACTTACAGAAGTAGTTATGTTATTGAATTTCAATAAATCCAAAATACTTACAGACTCGCTAAACTGGTAGTCCAGTTTAATGTGACCCACGAATCCGAAAGATCTATTCATAACCGGAGCGCCTACCTATACTGGTCTTTTGAGCTAATATGACAGTGTCACAGTGCGTGTGGAATGTTCATAGCCGAGTCAGACTATTATTATTACCTATCTCGCTCGCGCCAATCGTCGCCGCGTGCGCTCGCTCCGGATTGAGTTCAGTTCGTTTGTAGTTGGCATGTAGTAGTAGTAGTAGGTACCTACCTATTATAAATAAAGTAGTGTTAGGACTGTTAGGTATAAGTTAATATCATTTAGTAAATAAGTAAGTTATATATATTTAGTGTATGTAGTGAGTCTGTGAGATAGTTGTAGTACCTATATACTGTGCGGTAGTGGCTTGTCAAAATGGGAAATAAAAATAAGCCTAAGAAAAACAAGAAATCAAATTTAAGACGATTGCGGCAGCAAGTGTTTTCTTTGTTTCACTTATGAGTACAGTTTGGTGGGTAAATTTTATGTTTTTCCTACTCAGAATCACGACCAGCTCTATTGATCCTATTAGGAAATAAAAAGAGTCCCAATTTTTTTTTCATTCAGCCTAGTCAACCCTAAACAACCCTAATTCCCTAGCCCTACCATAGATTTAATTTACATATAAATAAATATAGGCGAATACGCGAAGACTATAATGACCCCTTAACATAACATAATTCACAAGTCGATTTTTTTTAAATTACCTATTAGAGTACACTTTAGACTAATCGAGAAAAATATTGTCTAACCGTTTTAGATAAAGCTTTGGGTAAAATATAGGTATTTGTTACCGACGCGTGTAAAATCAAGGAAAGATTATGCAAGTCATATTTTCTATCTTTATATTATTGGATTAAACTATTTGAATGTCACCTGTCATTTTATAACAAATTTGTCGAAAGCTTTCTTGAAGCGAGAAAAACCTATATATTTTCTCCAAAAAAATACTTAAGTACATCCAAGTACCTGAAATGTGTTAAAAAATTATGTAGATAACGAATAGGTTCCATGTCTAACGTATTCATCAATAGTTTCAATTTATATGAAGAATTCAACTTTTAAGGTCTTCTGTTAACTTCAATAAAAATCTAGAAATTTTCAAGTTGGTACATTTTGTTCATTAGTATTATAGAAATGCATACACCGAAATTATAAGAAATACATCAATAGCTCTAAATTTTATGATCTTATCAGTTCGCATCATAATTCGAACTCAAAGAGATTTGAGCGGGATAGTCTATCGCGCTACGGCCCGTGCTGTGCGATCACATCACGATTACGCAACGCGTTTCTTACATTTCGTTTGTGCTACGTATTAAATTATGATCTGTAATGTAAATATTAATTTGTTAATTTTAAATTGTAATCCATATTGGTACCTAAAGCAAAATTGTTTTCTTCTTTAATAAAATATTAAATGCACGCGTAGTATAAAATTATTTATTCAAATACTGTTTAATCACTATTTCTAAAGAAACCTCATTTAGACCGATATTATACAGACGATGTGCCCTTTCAAAGGGTACGCAGTGAAAGACTTAGATTTTTTTTTAAACATAGGAGTCGTAAAAAAATTCGATTTTATTTTGACAAAAAGTGAGATATTCATAAGTAAATTTAAAAAACTTAGTTTTTCTACCAGAAGTAACTACTTGGTCAAATTTTCGATGGTTGTTGTGCTATAATGACACTTACTTTATATGGAGGAATCGTGTAGAACACGCTAAAATAAGCATGTTTTGTACGGACAGTTTTTATCTAAAATCAAAAATGGCCGACTTATTTGACCCCAAAGATGAACAATTTTAGATCTTACAAAAATTTTCGATGGTTGTTGTGCTATGATGACACCTACTTTTTATGTTAGTATCGTGTAGAGCACGCTAAAATAAGCATGTTTTGTATGGACAGCTTTTTTCTAAAATAAAAAATGGCCGACTTATTTGACCCCAAAGATGAAAAATTTTAGATAAGTAAAATTTTCGATTGTTGTTGTGTGTGCTATGATGACACCTACTTTTTATGTAAGTATCGTATAGAACACGCTAAAATAAGCATGTTTTGTATTGACAGCTTTTTTCTAAAATAAAAAATGGCCGACTTATTTGACCCCAAAGATGAAAAATTTTAGATAAGTAAAATTTTCGATGGTTGTTGTGCTATGATGAAACCTACTTTTTATGTTAGTATCGTATAGAACACGCTAAAATAAGCATGTTTTGTATGGACAGTTTTTTTCTAAAATAAAAAAATGGCCGACTCATTTGACCCCAAAGATGAACAATTTTAGATCTTAGTAAAATTTTCGATGGTTGTTGTGCTATGATGACACCTACTTTTTATGTTAGTATCGTATAGAACACGCTAAAATAAGCATGTTTTGACTGGACAGTTTTTTTCTAAAACAAAAAATGGCCGACTTATTTGACCCCAAAGATGAACAATTTTAGATCTTAGTAAAATTTTTGATGGTTGTTGTGCTATAATGACACCTACTTTTTATGTTAGTATCGTATAGAACACGCTAAAATAAGCATGTTTTGTATAGACAGTTTTTTTCTAAAATAAAAATTTGCGATGGTTGTTGTGCTATGATGACACTTATTTTTTATGTTAGTATCGTGTAGAACACGCTAAAATAAGCATGTTTTGTATGAACATTTTTTTCTAAAATCAAAAATGGCTGACTTATTTGACCTGAAAGATAAACAATTTTAATTCAAAGTATTTATTTGCATCGAACACAGTATAGTGGGTCTTACAGTTAGAATGGTTAAGTCCAGTGCATTCAACCTGCATGCAAATATTTCGAATAGCGTGCAGTATTTACAGTACTATATACAAATATATTAAACTTTTATGTCTTAATAATTATATCTAAAATTATAAAAAATATGTCAAGATAGATAAAAATGCATGAAACAATGTGTAAATTATGAACAAAACCCAAAAATAAAAATAAAAAACAAAAAACAATTGTGGTAGGTAATGAATGCAAATGTCAATAAAAATTCAATATTAAAAATAATAAAAATAAATATGTCAGCTATATTCTAAATATTCTTTAACACTGTAGAAGCAATGGTCTAAAAGCCAAGAAGTCAATTTATTCTTCAATCTATTGCCTTGCAGGAATTTTATGTCAACAGGTAATTTATTATAAATAATTATACACATATTAAAAGCATTCTTATCATAAATCATTTTATGAGCACGTGGCTTGTATAATAAATCCATAATGTTTTGTCGGGTCTGTCTGTTATTCATAATTGCACCTCGCGTTTTGAATGAAGTTTGGTGGTTGTTTACAAAAATGCATATATCCCTTATGTACAAACACGGTAATGGCAAAATATGCCATTGTTTAAATCGGGGGACACATGGTGTTTGGTGGTTTAGGTCTTGCACCCGGCAGGAGCAGCTCCCACCTTAGTCTACGATGGTTTTTTTTATCCGTCCAAATAAGATAACTTCACAGCTGGCTGTTGGTTGTCACTTTAGACAGCGAGCGAGCGAAGCGAGCGAGCAAATCCTCCGGGGCAGAACCGACACGGATTTGGTTAGTTTAGAAGACTAAGGCGAGAGCTTCGCTTTCCTTATTAAAAATAAATAACCTGGAAGTCTAAGGCGGGAGCGAAGCTCTGCCCGGGAAGGTCTTGCTCGCTCGCTGTCAAAATCATACCATCAAAAATATTACCAAGACATAAAATTGCTCATCTTTTGGGTCAAATCAGTCGGTCATTTTTTATTTTAGAAAGAAACTGTCCTTACAAAACATGCTTATTTTAGCGTGTTCTACAAGATTCTACCATAAAATGTAGGTGTTATCATAGCACGATACCCATCGTTGTTTTTTTTTGTAATAGCCTGTTTTTGTGTCCTGCTGAAAAATTTGAATAGTTTCAATTATAACGTGTTTCAATTGTCCCCTTTCTACCCTAAATCGGCCATTTTTGATTTTAGAAAAAAAACTTCAAACAAAACATGCTTATTTTAGCGTGCTCTACGCGATACTAACATAAAAAGTAGGTGTCATCATAGCACAACAACCATCGAAAATTTTACTAAGATCTAAAACTGTTCAACTTTGGGGTCAAATAAGTCGGCCATTTTTTATTTTAGAAAAAAACTGTCCATACAAAACATGCTTATTTTAGCGTGCTCTACACGATACTAACATAAAAAATAGGTGTTATCATAGCACACCAACCATCGAGAATTTAACTAAGATCTAAAATTGTTCATCTTTGGGGTCAAATAAGTCGGCCATTTTTTATTTTAGAAAAAAACTGTCCATACAAAACATGCTTATTTTAGCGTGCTCTACACGATACTAACATAAAAAGTAGGTGTCATCATAGCACAACAACCATCGAAAATTTGACTAAGTCCAGCGCACTAATTCTGGTAAAAAAAACTAAGTTTTTGTTAAATTTACCTATGTATGAATATCGCACTTTTCGTCACAAAATTTTAAGTCTTTTACAACTCCATGTTTTTTGCACTTTCGGCAAAAAAAAACATTAAGTCTTTTTCACTGACATCGACCCAGACTTTATCACACGACATTGACATTTTGATATAACTATCTTGCGTAAACACTCAGTTGTAGTCATATTATCGACATCATTGTTATGTTATTTTGTTGTTATTGACAGACAAGTGAGACAAGGTGCAAATACAACGACCTACCGATTACCGATGTACGTACCGATTCACCGAGAGGCAAAGGCGCCTGGCGCGCCGGCTGTGATGTGATTGGTCAAACCGCCCCCGTTCCGCGCGAAACACACGCGATATTAATTCCCGCGCGTAGCTTCGAGCATTTGAATTACGCCTAGAATTGATAAGATAATAAAAGTTGAATCTTTCGATGAAATCCTTAGAGTTTCCGTATACATACTATTTAAATGATTTTGAACTAATGACCTTGACTTGAAAATTATGAGATTTATATTATGGCAAGGAGATTTTTTTTTAAATTCTAGTGCCTACATAAATTTAAGCTATTGATGAATGTGTTAGAAATGGGCTCTAATAGTTATCTTTAATAATATTAAATGCATTTCAGTTACCATAAAGCACTTGCGTAATGTTTTCGAAGAGTAATATTTTTTTTAAGTTTTCATATTATATTGAAATAAGCTCTGGTCAAATATGTTATTAAATGATAGGCGACGTTCAAATAGTTAAATACGATTATCTGAAGAAAAAATTTTCCTCTTGTATATTTTTTCCTTAGATTTAAAAGGTTGGTAACGAATTTTTTTTTAATTCCTAAAGCAATATCAAAATCTGTTATCTTTTTTTTTTACGCTTTGTTCTAAGAGTATTCTAACCGTCGACAAATAATATCGCTCTTGGGAGTTATACAATTTTATTTCCTTTACGTACCGTACTATTGAAACGAAAAAAAATCTTACGTGTACGAGAGGTAGTAGGTAGGTACCTAGACCTACCCTAAAAAAAATATAAACCACTTTTTATTTTACGACTTTGTGACCAATATACATATTCGTACAAAATTACAGCTTTCTAGTACTTACAGTCACTGAGATTATCCGCGGACGGACGGACAGACAGACAGACAAAGCGAAACTATAAGGGTTCCTAGTTGACTACGGAACCCTGATAATGAATGTTGAGATAGTCCCTACGGATCTTTTGAGAAATATTATATTTTATTACTTCAGTTTGTATTTTTATTTACTTTACCTAATGCGATTACATTTATTTTTTATTTTTTTAAAGTTCTTATTAAGTTCTACTTTTGTAATTTTTTTCATATTTTTTGAACTTATACTCGTAGTTCAAAAGTTAGAGGTCCATTTTTTTAAACTTCTGGAGCGATTATTTCCGAAAATATTAACTTTATCAAAAACTGTTTTTAGAAAACCCTCATTGTTTTTCAAATACCTGTCAAATGCTATGTCACACTCTAGGGTTGAAACGAAAAAAAATCTTACGTGTACGAGAGGTAGTAGGTAGGTCGGACAGACAGACAGACAAAGCGAAACTATAAGGGTTCCTAGTTGACTACGGAACCCTGATAATGAATGTTGATACAGTCCCTACGGATCTTTTGAGGTAAGATTTACGCTTCGTGCCAATCCTGTCCCTGTTAGCCAGGGTAACAATATAGATAAAAAGCAACTGTATCGTAATGGAATTAAGGTTCAAATTAACATGTAGTTAACATGTTTTTGGAATGTACCAGTAGAACAGCAATCACTTAAATATTAAATGCCCATAAAAGGACTACGAAGCCTAATTCATTTTTATTTTGTATTTATAATTTTTATATGTATTTTTAAATATTGGTAATATTAGCTAAAACGCCATCTGTAGTATATTTTCCTGAATGCTTATGTGGAGCTTATCGCTTAGTTGTAGTAGTTAACAACTATCACGCTAGATGGAGCGGTATCGCGGAGCGCTCTGGCGGCGGGTCGGCCTGCGTGCATGTGTGCGTGCGATTTGAGAGGGTGTGACCCTGTGGGAGTGGCTTATGAATAGGTATTACGGAATGCAGTAGGGCCTTAAGTTTGCGTAGGCGGCTTAGTGTAAAACAACGCGTAGGATAAGTACTATCGACGACGGTTAAGTGCCAAGCACCATATGACACACACTGGGCCGCGTATGAATCGCGCGGGTTTGACACTAAATAAGCACTAGTTCGGCACTGACGTCGGAGGCTGTTTTGCGTAGGCGGCGTAGGGTACCACGACGCGCAGGGCAAATACTGACGATGAAGGTAAGGTACCGGGCACTGTATAACAAACACTGGCGCGCGTATATTGTACTATAATTATGGGCAACTCGCGTGGGACCGAAGTTAAACAAGCACTAATTTGGCACTGAGGTGGGGGACCGAAGGCGCGGACTTTGGTTTGCGAGAGCGCAATCCTCACTGTTTTCGGCGGCACGGTACAACATCTGGTGTTAGGCAGCTATTGTTTAGCGGGCTCCGAAAGGCGACCGTACGCTTTGGCGTCCCGACATAGACTCGATTTGGTAGTTTTTACCGACTTTTAAGGAGAAAAGTAATAACTTGTTTCTTTATACAACTTAGCTTGTTAGTCAGCTCTTTTACGAGTAGCAAAATTTGGTTTTGCTCTTTGGCACTCTAGAAAAAAATAACAATAGGTTAACAGCTTGCAGCTGCCCTTCAAATCTGCGAAGCGCGTGGGCGGTGAATTTAAATCTCAGTGAGAATATTTATTTGTGTGATGGTTAGATTAGATTTTTTTTCTATTAGCTATAAGTAGCTATTATTTTTTGCCTACAACCTGAAATAAAAACATTAATGAGAAAATTATGGCATTTGCTTAATTTGAATATATTGCCTCATATTTTTGTTTATTTCTTATAATTCCTAGATCATATTAATGAAGAAAACACAAAATCTAACCAGGAATTTAAGTAATCATACAAAAAAATACTAACTCATATGTAAATTGAGTTACTAGAAGAAATATCATCATTTATTTACTATCGTCGGTGTCCTAAGGATTCTCTCTGATTTTCAAGAATTAATTCTCGACTTTTCTGTAAACGACTTTTCTATATAAGAGCGGAATTCTCTTAAGAACTCCCTAACCACAAAAGTTAAGAGATATTAACGGACAAAAAAAGGATTTAGAAAAGTTCGCCATCGACAATGGAAGACACTTAAATGTTGCCAGTGCGAAAAAAGTTTATTTTACTTTATTTTAACCCGACAGAGACAGTCACGCACTTTAAAGCGATTTATTTGTAAGGATTTTTTGTAAAGGATTCTAATTTTATAAAACTACGGAACGATTGTAATTTTTGTAGTTAAAATTATTTTTTTCCAAGTTAATTCATTTCAAGAATAGACAAATTAATACATGGCATGTTGTAAGACCATAATTATAACTATTAAGGTTATCTAATCTTCCTTTTTAATTGGTACATGCGTTTATTTACGAATCTTTAAGAATTTAGTAACTAGGTAGCATAATAAAATATATTTTGTTTTGTTTTTCAAATATTTTCTTTAGTATTAGGTACCTACTTACTCGTAGCTATTAGGTAAACATTTTGTACTGTTTTTTAGTAAATGTTTACCATTTCTTAAAAACATTGGCTTAATGTATAGCGGCTTTATTATTTTAGATAAACAACGTACACAAAATTCCTTAATTTTTAATGTTCCTTTTGATCTTCACCAAATTTTCTTAAAAGCATTTCTTGCGATATCATAAAATACCTTTGCTTGCCTACATTATTAATAAAAATATTCAGTTGTAAATATATTTCAAACTCTATATTTATTATGTATTATACTAACATATATGTACAGTCACCTGCAATAGTATAGGACTATATGAAGGCTGCAAAATAATCTGACACATTCTTGTTTGTACCGCCATAAGAGCGTGTCACATATTTTTGCGGCCTTCATAGCGTCATATACTATTGCAGGTGACTGTACTTCCTTCCGAAATAAATGCATTGAAATGAATTGCATTGGGATATACATATATAAATATTTCAACACAGTTATTTTTAATTGTCTTATTGATTTTATAAATATGAATAAGTAATTTATATTCCTCTCGATAAATTAATCTGTTTTCAGCTGTCATACAATCAAAAGTAGGAAATATTCAGAGAAAAAAAAAAGATATTTCTCATATTGCGCATATCACATAATTTAAAAATCAAACCAAAGCAAACAAAGCAAAACCTCAAATAAAGTAGGTGAATTAATCGTAGTAAAAATTGTTGTAACATTTCAGCCAATATCATTAATCATAATAAACAATTCATTTTCAAATTACATGTTACTCTTTTTTTCAATGTAAAATATTAAAATTTACTCCAGCAATGCAATATCGCTTTACAGGAAAGACAGCCATGGCATAATCGTATAACGTCGTTAAAAATCTAAAATAAAAAACAAAAGTTTCAGATCAGAGACACTGACCGTCCTTACACTGATCGTTCCATCAAAACGGTGCGATGCCATTGGTCCGTTCCTTACGCGCCTATCGCATGGATCCGCCATCTTGAATAGCACAGCGCTTCAACCAAACATCTATCTTTTAGTTCTTTTACCTTTAGGTCTCGCTATTTCTTATTTGTCACTCTAAATTTAAGCAGTGAAAAGCGTATTTTAATTATTATTGATGTTTTGTTAGCGTTAATATGTATTATAAACGGTTTTATAAGTAAGAAAGTAAGTACAGTGTGAATAGTTGTTGCTAAAGCGCTGCAGGCGCTAAATAGTGTGAATCTAATTTCCTCCCTTCAGTATTTGTGCGAGGTGCCAGTCACTCGTTTGCTTCATTTTCATTCAATCGCTCAGTCTGATTTAAGCGTCCGATGTATATGGACAATTTCGCGTAAATATACCTTTTTAGACTATTTAACGGTTATATTTTCGCATAAAACTTAGTTTAACAGTTTATTTTCACTTTATTAACGTGTTTCGTGTGCCGTTTGTAGTTTTGGCGCGTAGTTCTATTTTTAAATTGTATTCGGCAGTTCGCAAAAATGGCGGAGATGGGTGTTTTTTCGCAGTGCGTTCCTGTGATCGTTGAAAAAGCGGTTTGAGGAAAATATTGGTAAGTTATTAGGTACTACTTGTTACTAACTATCTTCCTGTTATACTTATTCGTACCTACCTACTTATTTCTTAACTAAAAATAATTTTTGTACTTACACAAAATTAAAAAAAATGCAAGAGATCATTTCAATTTTACAAGCTTTTTTTTTATTTTTAATCTTGCAACCAAAACTTGGGGCAAAAAAGGTTTAATATCTAGTCACTAAGTTGACAACATTTTTTTAAGATTTTAGGACATTCAGTGGCAATGTCGATTTGGTTTTGATTTTATTTATTAGTGTAAGACTGTTTCCAAATATTTATACGTTCATTTATTTAATATTTTACACGTTAAGTAAGAACTAAGTATTGTCATGTTAAATGTAAAGCATTTGGTAGAGTCAAAGGTCGGGCATTTCGTTATGCGCCCACCGGCGGATACTCGTTCGTTACGTATCTTTTATTCAACAATGTATTGAAATCGCTTTAAGTTGTTTTTCGAATGATTTGCTACTTATGTAGTAATATATGTCATGTACTTAATTACGTTATAACATCCTATCAAAACCCAGGAAAAACCTAACAGGCGTGACATTAAAAAAAATATATTTTCGATAGTGTAGATCTAGCATTTGTATTATAAATACCTAGTACTAAACCAAGATCTAACTAACTGGGAATACAATCTACTGCAAGGTCAAATAGGTTTCAAAGACCGACGAAATTGAGACTTATTACTCTTATTGGCTACAAGCATCAATAAAATAACAACATCTCATCAATCTATGTCCGTTATTTCCCTTCAAAACGAACTAGCAATTTTTTAATTATAAAAAATCTATGCGTGGCATGCATCATCGGCTCATCGCATATAGAATCATAGTAATGTGCGTGTGCATAGTCAATACACGCCAATTTTTAGGTGTATTTTAAGAAAAGAAAATATCAATCAGTCTGCGAAAACCTAACAGACAATAATATAAACTGGGTACCATAGCTTTGAGCTTACTGATTATTATCACAATTTAATGTGATGTGTCCCTTAGATCATTCGTTACCAAAATCAATCAAATCGCTTTATAGTACAAATATGTGAAATCAGACATATTAGTAAGTTTGATTGAAAACCTATAGAGTTGTACGTGGCCGTATTCGATAGCGACTGCTGTATTTGGTGGTATGTCTGTCTCGGTTCTGCCAGGATAGTGGTAGGAGCGAGACGGACATATTTTCGAATGTCGCAGTCGCTATGAGCGAACATGGTAAGCACACAAGTTGGTATCTGCCAGACAGGTTTGTTAGCAAAAGCACTCCAAAAGGCTTATGAAGTAGCCGGATCAAAATAATCAAACGTCTTTTCTAGTTTATAAAATTAACCATAATTCAAGAATGTTTATTCATAGCCCTTCATCAAGTATAACATCGATATCTACTCTTAGGACAAGTGAAATAACGATGCAGTGGTTTAAAAACTGCGGTATAAATTTAGGAAAAGTATCGAGATCTGCTTCGCTGCCTATTTGGCTGTTAGAACTAAGTACATTTTATATCCTAAAAAGATGCCTCACACATAAACTTCCATATTTCCCCAGTCAGGGGGACTCCCTTACACATCAACCCGCGACATAACAACCCTCACATAATTCGCGTGCTCGCTTTGAGAGACTTCGAACTATTCCAAGCCCGTGAGATTACAACGTTTTTTGTTGAAATTATGTTCATGGCAACAGCTTTGTTACGTAAACAGTCATATTTGAGCGTTTGTACAGAATCAGATTTTGATCAGTGTATAATATGTACTTATGTGTATTATACACTGAATTATTCCGTGTAGTCCATCTTCTAACCAAAAAATAGAGTGGGGTCTCGGAAAAAACAAGTGACGACGAACAGACGGATCATTGTGACGGGTCGCCGGGGAAGAGATTTGGAATTTCGAACAAGAATGAAAAAATTACCGAGTCTGACTACTGGGTAAAGAAACATCTTCCTTATACTTTTGATGGCATTTCAGATGTCTGCTAAAAGTAAGTAGGTACTATATCAAGTAGCAGAAAATGTCGTCGAAGTCACTAATATACTGATACTGGGTTTGTTAGATGGTTAATTGAAAGCAGAGACATTTTCTCTAAGTAATTGAAATGCCATTAAATCCTGAATGGAAAGGTTGAAGTGCTCTAATATTTACGGATTTTGCACAATTTTAGCTACATTTTACGGACACCTATTTTTTCTCTAAAAAGCCGTAATAGTTATTAAAGTGTTAGTTATTTTACTAAAAATATTTATTATTCGGTTTTGAAGGCTGAGATTCTGACAATCCTCTTATTTCACGTTTGTGGAAGCAAATTTTATTGAAGCATACACCCACTCTACGTGATCCATAGTACAATAGATTATATATATTACACTTTTACAACTTTTTCTTATCGTTTCGTTTTCTGGCGAAGTTCTCGTTTTCTATCTTACTTTATACAAAAAATAACTGGTTCAACAATTTCAACTCGTCACATAATACCTTAAACTGGCCAAACCAAATACATAACAATCGACTAACTAAAAACCAGTTTTGAAAAACACTAATTAAATGCTATAGGAAATAGCACACACAATGGTATTGTATTTTTACTCCATATTTTAATTCTAAAATCAAAATGCCCTTTAAATTCCAATGCAAACTTCAACAATTCGCGAACGCTGGTCAAACAGAATCAAACCCAAACATCTGCCCATCCCAAAAGCCCCATTTCAATTAGTCCCATTGAAAGGAACACACATTCCAAAAACCTGCGCACACGCATATTTTTCAAATCGTCGATCCAGCCATTCTAACATGGCCTCTAGGTCCTTGTATAATTAAAGAGCTGTAACAATTGGCCATCCTGAGTCTCAGCTCGTCCCGGCGTTTGGAATTCAACCCTAGTTCCCAAGCCCATACCCCAGACGGTATTGTCCAAATCCACCACGTGCGGAGCAGATGTGCGTGAGTTTTATTTTTAACTAGGCTGCCCAAGCTCCTGTTAGCACAAGGACATAATATAATGGTATCCCTTTTGAGATACGCCGTTTTTCGTTTAAGGTTTTCGTGGGATTTTTTGCAAGTAATGGATAGAGGTCGGTTTGCTCAGGATATTTGGTTGTATTGTTGGCGATAATTAATGTTATTTGTCAATTTTAGGTCAACATGTATCTGAAAAGGGATGTTTTGTAAGATTAATAAATAATTACTTTAATAATTGAAAGTGTAGTAACGGGTAAACATCCCTTTTATTAAGTTTGTAAGCCTTTCGCCTAACTTTATCCAAATGTTTTTTGTTTCAGGCAAGGCTATAAAATTTTCAAAGTAAAGATACAAAATCAGGGATCTACTAATATTGATTTAGATACAAGTAGTACAAAGTTTAGAATGACTATCGTATGTACAGGAGAACTCTTATTTGCCTTCAGCATTCATTCTGCGAGATCTGGTTGCAAATTACTTTATCTAAACAGTTGTTCTCATAACAAGACGTGCATTGCTCTTTCGTAGACAGGAACACAGACAGACAATTATAATGGCATCGGGTACGGCTCAATAATCAATCAAACCTTTTTATACGACTATTATCTACGTATTTACAGAAGTAAATACGTAGATAATAGTAGACTACAGTGGAATTCAGAACGCAAACGTTACATTGTAACATTAAATACATATATAAACAGTCTTGCATATACATACTGACAGACAACGCACTGCCTAAACCATTGACGTAATGTGATAAACGTATAAAGGGGTTAAAACAGGATCATAAAGTTTGAAGACTTCTACGTGACTGGAAGCTAATAGTATGTGCTAAATATACAATAATGTTTTACATACAGTATTAATCATAGCACATGCTAACAATACATACTTACATTTTGATAAGTCGACCCGGAAGTCAATGTACTTAGCGTTTCCACATAATCAATTCACAAAAACTTATCAAGTCGAACCGTGACCCGACCGCTGTATTTCCTTTAAGTTAATGATATTGTTAATTAAAATGAATGTTGCCCCTTTTGAGCCGCATTTAGTTTTCTAAGAATAGTAATTAAATTTTTAGTTTCAAAGAATATGGAGCTTTAAAACTTGAAGTGTCCCTTGTTTTGAGTAAAATCTCCATTTGATAGCGTAAGTTGATGTCTCAAATTTGAAATTAATTCAGTTTTTGTCTAGTGTGTTCAATTACACTACTTATGTATTTACCTATAGAAGTTTGTGCTTTAGTACATTACTGTCGAGGCATGGAAAAAGGCAGGCTGAATCTTATGTTTAAACGGACGACTTTAGGAGTCAATTTTTTTTAAACGAATTTGTATACTTACAACTTTTCTGTTGCAAAATCAAGACTGCCATTTCTGTAAATTTTTAGGTTTTGATTGACGATAAACAAAGCACATTGCGACCTAATTTGTAACCGGAAAAATCGAATTTGCATAGCCTTCTTTATACTGTGAAAATTGTAAATATTGTATCATTTTATACTAGATTTCATTTTAACGTTCAGCAATTTTTGAGGACAGATAGTGTTATCTACAATTCTACATATGTCTACATATTGAAGGCCAATGACCGCTGTATTTATTTCATTCAACTTTAATTAATCGGGTCATTCGCTCACTCATACTCGCTTCATTCGCTTATCTATAACGCGATAAACCTTTACAACAACATTTATTTTTTCATTAATTCTTTGGAATAGGACAGTCTCACTAACAACCCCATAAACCCATGTCACCCTAAAACGGAAGCTGGGCTATTGTGATAAAGTACCATACGAGCTCTTTGACGTATTCACTTAGAACCATGTCGCAGCGTTTGAGTACAATAACTGAATAGAATTAAAAACAAAATTATATTTGCAGCCGGTTACGGCGCTAAGTTCCATTGCTTGGTACAACTTTATATGACAATCGCGTAGTTATTTATTTCGCCATCCGCTTTGATAAGTTTGTATTTTCAAATATCGAATAATAATTTTGATAAAAAAATATTTTTGCGGATATCAAAGTAGTTGTTATCGAACATAAAAAGTATGTTAGTATGGTCAATTTTCAGTTGTAATCTTGTCTGACTGCAAATGTAACTTTGTATGTTTGAATAGAATAAAGTACCACTCACATGGAGTTAGACACGTTTGTACGTTTATTATGAGTAGGGCTGCCATTTTGTTTTCCCCGGATTTGTCCTAGTTTGGAGCCCGTCCGGGGGGTCCCGGCCGGATTTTTAAAACTAGCCGGGATAAACCCGGTCATTTTTGGGTTTAGGTCATACCCTAGCAAAATAATATATTTTTCTGCCCTCCGGCCGGCAAGCATCCAATTGCAAGCTGCTACGCTAAACCAATTCGCCGACTGCGTCGAGCAGAAAAACCAGTGAAGAACGAGCAAGATACAATCACTGTCGAATCGCGCAGTCGCTATTGACCTCGGTTCATATTCACTCAATACCTGGTGGTGAATAATGCTTAAGATTAGTGGCAAAATTGGAGAGCCTTTGTCCGGGAATCGAACCTAGGTGTTAATCGATAGCCAGCTAAGGACCCTCGTCTGAAAAGGAGATCGATTGCTCAAGGGACCTTTAAGTGTGCTTCGGTACCTTTTGTGAAGGGTATATTATATAAGTACGAGTATATTAGGTACCTATAAAATTTAATTACAGTAGAAGTAAATGTTTTGAGCGTTGGTAGTTGGCAGTAAGAGCGTGCGGCTTTCAATCCGAGGGTCGCGGGTTCAAACCCCAGCTAGGTACCAATGAGATTTTAGTAACTTATGTACAAGCAATTCGTAAAGCGTTTGATATTTATTTATTTACAAACGAAGTTGAACATCGTGAGAAAACCAGACTAAGGCCTAGTTTACCCTCTGGAGTCTGGATTAGTCACATGGCGTTCGTAAAACTAGTACCTACGCCAAATCTTGGGATTAGTTGTCAAAGCGGACCCCCGGCTGGATGCCGTGTAGGGAATGCAAAACCGATTATGATTTGTATGTAATAACCGGTTATAACCGGTTACGCCCATACAAAAATAACCGGTTTTGCATTCGCTAATGCCGTGTCATAAGCCGGGAAAACGCAAGGAAGAAGAGGAAGAAGTGCATTGTAATGCCTAATTTAAAAACACATCATGTTTTATAAGACTAGCCGGCCATATCCGGGCCACGTCCGGGCATATCCGCCAGATCTGCCAATCTTTGTCTGGCGGATGCCCGGTGGACATAGTTTCCTAGAAACCGTCCGCCTATACTAAGTTTCCTAGATTTTGATGGTACAGACTGTAAAAGTAAAAGTCATCAGAAGGCCTACCACGAACCACGAACGAAGTTTCACCTCTCTGTCGCACTTGAGTGAGAAATCACAAGTGCGAAAGGGAGGCACTTTCGTTCGCGGTTCGTGGTAGGCGCTCAGGGTGCGTAGCCAAGATGCCAATCGCTCACGCTGTCGCGAACGAAACGCAACTGTCATTGTCACACTAATAAGGAAGAGTGATAGAGAGAGGTAGCTACGATACGTTATCAAGCGTGAGCGATTGGCATCATGGCTACGCACGCTGGTAGGTAGATGTAGGTAGCTAGGTAAGTTACACTTAGACGTACGATTTTTAATAAACGTCATAATTTCATAGTTTAACGTTTAAAATAGCACTTTCAAATTTGGTAGGTCATTTCCTCGGAAGGGGATGGAGATCTGACGGATCGCCCGAACATATACGACCGGCTATTAAGCTACACAAAGCCGTCACATCTCGTGACAGCCTACCACGAACATCGAAAATTGGCATTGACGGGAAAACCTCTTTGTCACTCCAATGTACACGTGTGACAGAGATGGAGATACAAATCCGCAATCGTTCGATTTTCGTGGTATAGGCCCAGGGATACGACGCGTAAAAAGCACTACAATCTCTTTGCTCGGACTGCGATCGATAACATCCATGTCATGAGAGCATAGCGGGTTTTTTTTTAATACTACGACGGTGGCAATGGCAAACAAGCATACGTCCCGCCCGATGGTAAGCGGTCACCGTAGCCTATGGACGCCTGCAACAGTGCAACTACAGGGGTGTTACATGCGCGTTGCCGACCCTTTAAAAAAGGTGGATGCGCTGTGTTGACAGCTAAAGAGGCAAGCTTTGCTCCGTGGTTCCCCAGCTGTTAACACAGTGAATCCTCTTGAAGCTCTGGCGACCTTAACTCACCAACAGAAACATAACACTATGAATAGAGTCTTAGCGTGGGACTAGGTCGATTTGTGTAAGATTGTCCCATAAATCCCATAATAATTTATTATTAATATAGCCTGTAACTCTAGTCTTATAACTTGGACCGACGGCAAGGTCAGTCGGGTGTGGCTAGCACTCCCATTTTGGGGATTAAGACATTAACCACCGAGTGGATTATGTGTTTGTATGTCTGCCATGTAGTGTAGTTCCCAACTAGGGTGTGCAAACCGGTTTTTATTTGTATGAAATTTCGGTTAATAACCGGTTATTAACCGGTTTTTTATGCAATTAAAAACCGGTTTGCATGCCTACTTCCCAACCCAATGAGGATTACCGCGAGTCGATTTTCCGCTAGGGGCGCTAGTGGAACGTGGGTCCTGCGGGAACATTTGAAACGTCACTTTGACAATTCTCTCATACTGACACAGGACCCACGCATGAGTGGCGCCGCCTGGTGAGCGACAATCCGGTAGCTCCCATTGTATCGCTGTACAGTCGCCGTCAAAAACAACAGAGTGCCGAGGTGTTCACAAATATCTGAACACTATTGTCAACGACTTAGGGTGCCTGTTTAATATTTGAACACATCGGCAGCTCCAATATATCTGATGGCGACTGTATATTTGAAGAGAATGAGAGATTCAAGCGTGGTTTCAAATTAAACGTTGGGAGTGAGACGGCAAAGCGAAATCTTACAGTATAAATTATACCGTAGCTTTTTGTGGGGGAAAACATGCACAGACGCTTATCACACATTTCATACAAAAAGCAATCTGTAATATGATACAACTAAATAAATGATAATAATAAATAAATAAAAATTACAGAACATTTTTACACAAATTGACTAAGTCCCGCAGTAAGCTCAAGAAGGCTTGTGTTACGGGTACTCAGACAACGACATATATAACATACAAATACATAAATACATAGAAAACATACATGACTCAGGAACAAATATTCTTAATCTCTGAAATATGTTTTGCTACGGTCAGTGCGCGACTTCGAATTACATTTTGCATTTTTTCTCCAATCTCAAAGTCCTTATCGATCAGGGTACAATCTATTAAGTGGCCTCATATGGCCTCGTCCCGATAAAACCAAATTAATTTACTTTCAATGTGTTTCCCATTAATATTTATTACCTACGATGATCTGGCATTCTTTACACTTAAACCAAATACCTAGTTGGCTATTGGTATTTATTTCGGTATTAAAACTTCGATGAATAATAAGTATGGAAACCTAATTACCGATCAAAAAAAGAACTGATTTTAACCATTCAAAACAAACACTTTAGAATAGATAAATTGCACACACACAGATTTATAATTTTTAATTTTAATTGTAGGGCACTACAATGTATTACTAGCTTTATAACCCCCTCTGGGCATTGTAGACTAACCTTTGTTTTTATTATTAATTATATTTTTCCATGTAGGTAGTAACTTTTTTGATTGACGGGGAGAATTCATTCTTTCAGTCATCATCTTAACCTTGTGAAAACGAGTGCTGTAAAGGGCTCGAAACGTAGGGTCATGGTGTTAATAAACGCGATTAATCTAAAGTGTTTAATTTCAATAAACAGCAATCGCGGTAACAAAAGATAATATTACATTAAAAACAAGTAAACTTTTCTTATTTAACTATGGTTTTAGGTAGTATACTTTAGCCTACCACCTGTACCTATGATCTAAATAAGTGAAGTGTGTATATTTGACTGGTTAATTAGAATGTATTATGCCTTATGGGCGTAAAAAGCTAATCACATTTTAAACGACCTTTTTTCGGTTTTATCAGTATTTATTTGTATGTCGATGATTTAAGAAGATAAAAGGAAAGTATAACGCCTTCCACAATGTGAATTAATCGTTGTATCAATAACACGATTCCCCTGGGGGTAGTTACCAAATTCTACCACCGATGAACAGCGGCCAGGCGCCTGGTTCTATTTAGGATAATCTTACAATACAATAAGATACGTTTCTTCAAGTAACTGTTATCTGGATCTCTCTCTAAAATGTTGAAAAGAGACAATTTCGTGGACTTCGTCAAAGTACCTTGAAATTTACAAAGGCGCCATTTTGGAATTTGGGTCGAGTGGGTATCGGCTTGGACACAGAGATGCATAAAGGGTAACCAATTCGGATTTGACATATTTTGGGACAACTATATTTTGTTCAAAATGCCGTGGGCCGTGTAATGCGATACGAAAAATGTCTACACATTTTAACTATTAGGTAAGTTACACTTACTGTATATATTTCAAAAATAAATGTTCTATGTATTAAATATTTATGGCATTCGTGACATAAACAATGGTACCTTTATCCCGAATACGTCACATAGAATTATCCGCTGACACCAAATTCTTAGTATCTTAGTCTAAACAAAATCGGAGTCCTGTTCTGCTGACGACCCAGACGAAATATAAAACCATGATTGTATGGCGCCATATACTATTATGTATGGTCATTATATCATTAACAATAAAATGGGTAGCCTAATTACTTTGTAGTAAACTCTTTGTTACAAGTTTTTATTGTGCATATTTACGTAACTTTTTTATTTATTTAGATTTCATTGTACAAAAAAGCCGAAAATTGAACTAATTCAGTAAGCTATTATGGGACAATCTTACATAAATCGACGTAGTCCCACGGTAAGCTCAATAAGGCTTGTGTTGTGGGTACTAGACGACGATGTATATAATAAACATATACATATAAATACTTAACCTCCTGACTACCGCGTCCTATACGTAGTAAAGTACATAGTCCCCAATGTAAATTCGACTCTTTGTCAATTTGACAGAATTACATTGAACTTGGCAAATTTTGATATTCGGTCGTCAGGAAGTTAAATATATAGAAAACATCCATAACTCAGGAACAAATATTCGTGATAAACACCAAGTAAATGCACTGACCAGGATACGAACCTGGGACCTCCTGCTTCGTAGGCAGGGTCACTACCAACTAGGGTAGGAGGCTTGCGAGTTTACTTAATGCCGAATCCCAAGATCTGGCGTAGGCGCTAGTTTTGCGAAAGCGACTACCTTCTGACCTTCCAACCTAAAGGGTAAACTAGGCCTTTGAGATTGGTATAGTTTCCTCACGATGTTTCCGCTAAAAAGCGATTAAGTAATAATTATGCAATGTTTTTTTTGTTGCTTTTTATTAAATATCATTTTTATTTTTTCAGGTCAGATTTGTAAAACGCTACGGAGCTGACCACAAATGGGTATGTACAGTACATATTTTAACTAGCTTTTGCCCGCGGCTTCGCTCGCGTTAGAAAGAGACAAAAAGTAGCCTATGTCACTCCGTCCCTTCAACTACCTCCATTTAAAAAATCGCGTCAATTCGTCGCTCCGTTTTGCCGTGAAAGTCGGACAAACAAACAGACACACTTTCATCATTTATAATATTAGTATGGATTTGATTGAAATTTAATTATAATGCTAAATAGCCTTACACATAATGTAGTCTTCTGTTACCGCGATTGTTATTGATTGAAATTAAACACTTTAGAACGTAATACGTTCTAAAATGATGATGATAGAAGTATAATATTGATGATGAGTCTCATCATCTTAACCATGTGAAAACGAGTGCTGTAAAGGGCTCGAAACGTAGGGTCATGGTGTTAATAAACGCGATTAATCCGTTCTAAAATGTTTAATTTCAAAGCCTTACACTTATTAATTCATCTTTCGTTCATTAAGCACTTTTTATAATAGCCTATTCAGTGTCAATACTAATACGTTGGGCGAGGGAGCTGTCATGCTGAACTCAAGTTAATATAATGTCACTACATTTCATAAGCTAGTCAGATAACATTATATAATGAAGACTTATAGTTCGATGGCTTACCATTATAGGGTTCCTTTCCTTTGCTAATTTCTATTGCCATGTCTATGAGAGAGATCGTTAGGAAATATTTGTGGTGAAAAATCTCACCTGAAACAATTTATCCATTTGGCATCTAGGGTGCTACAGACAGGTAGACTCGTATTTATTAGATTATTGACTACACTGTCAAATTGTCTATAATCATGTCAAAGTAATATTAACTCTTAGTGACAATGAGAATAGCTGGCATATTCTTCAGGTTGATTGATTAACATTTTTGCACCTCATTAGTTCGGAAAGCGCTCTTTTATCCTTTAAAACTAGCGGGGAAAACGCATTTTATCCACTAGTGGGAAAAGTAATTTGAACTTTAGTTGTGAATGGTTTTGCAAGTAAACTGGTGTCTGGTAGCATTGACTTTACAAAAAAGTTTTTTTAATAAATATCCGATAGCTTAAAATTTATATGAGATTTGTAATCTACTTTTTTGTTCTGATAATAGTGAGATGGAAAATATTGTAATATATTCAAAGTTTGTTCAACTTTCGTGCCTTGAGACCGTCGTAAAGTTCAAGATTCTAGTTTTTTGGTATCCTTCGCTTGCTCCGGTCTCAACATGACCACGAGGCTTAAATAACAATAATTATTTAAGTTCCATAAACAACATTAACTTAATACTCTTATGCCGTTATTCAGAAACGCTTGTCAAACCTCCATTAACTATTGTCGTTTGTCCTTACCTGTCAATTTGACATTTGCGTTTGTTAAATAGGACAAAACATATTTTAACGAATATAGGTCTGTTAAGTTTATATGAATAAGGCGGTTAATATTTAGCTGCTTATCAAATATTTATTATACAGAACCCTACACATAGACACACAGATAAGGCTGGCCTTCGCCCGCCGATAGCGAGCGATAACGAAGCGATATCGCTCAGTGTATTTCTAAATTCGAACGCCCTTTAAATACAATCATTTTAAATTCAAACAAGTTAAAAATGTGTGTTAAATCTCTGGATTCGGAGGAGAGCGGGGAGCGGCGAACGCTGGAACGAAGAGAAAAAGTGTGTGTACAACAACTAGGACTTCAAAACGAGTGAAATAGAGTAATATTAATACAGCAAGCTACATTTTCGTATTAATGAGGTGAGAGAGATGTATTTACATTAGAAGAGCTGACCTTTCATAGTTTTTATTCACTAAGATCGTGATTTTGTTATAATCAGGATCAAATCAGCTCGTGGTTCTGATTCGAATGACGCCAAGCAAGTCTAGATGTGGACGAATCAGGTTTTCGGGGTTTATTTTGGAAAAGCTCATTTCATACATTTTTGTACTATTTTTCCAACTCAACATAATTATGTAGTCTAAATGAAAATTACTTACATGAATTTCTCAGAAAGGAAAAGATAAAAAAAATATGACCTCAAACGGTACTCGAACCCGCGACTCTGAGCTACCGAGACCACACCTGTAGCCTCGAATTCTGTAGGTCATGTTTTTTTTGGTATCCTTCACAGACGTTTCTGATTAAAAAAATAATTACTTACATGAACTATAAGTTTATAACCTAACGGAGTTTATTCCTTGTTTTATTAACTTTCCCACCATTCTCTGGAGAAATCACTCCGTTCTTGTACAAGTAGTTACCCTTGCATTATTAACTTAATAACACAAAACATACGAAAATCGACCTTATTGATTTGACAGTAGAACTCAAATCAATTAGCCACTAATATAGTAAATCCATCTGGGGCGTTTCACTCTAAGATCGACTCTATTTCTAACTAATTATGGTACAATTTGATTTGACAACGGTTTGTACACCAACTGGCTGTTGCTAGCGCTTCAAGCTGAAATCAACTTTATCGTAAATGGATTAAGTTCAAATTCGATTGTAGCATGTACAGCGTAACCATAAGTCCAACTCGTACTGTCAGCTGCCATTAACAAAGGATTTTTGACAAAAGTTCAGTTTTTTTCTTAACAATGGCGTAACGTTTTCGGAAGTACCGCCATTTTGTTTTGCCGTGAGCTTTCTATAATGAGGCCGTTGGTGAGTTTTTGATTTGATTTTTTGTAAGCAAAGATCTCTTTCTGTGGTGTTAATCTTTTTTTTTAACGAAGGATTTTGTGAAGTATTTCGTTTCTGCAGAGGCATTTCCAGTTTTTTGGTGGTCGTTAATATTTTTCTGTTTTTGTGCCTTGTTTTTCAATAAATTATGTACGGTCAGTTGCAGAGATAAGTGACCCCCCTGCATAGAAAGTTCAGAGGCGGTTCAGAGGAGTTTTTGTTTATTTATATACAACTAAGTACATAGTTTCTGTATTAAAGTTTATAAATCATGTAAAACAATATTTGTACAGAAGCCTACTTCTCTTCTTTACCTACTTAGTTTTTATTCATTTTTTCCTCAATACAACCTTGTAGTAACATGAATTATTACGCCGAACCAATGCATTCGTATAGGTAATCAAAAGTTATTACCATAAACACTTCAAAGTTTGTTTGTAACTTTGTACTGCAATTTATCTAGATAATGTTATTAGGTACATATAGATACATTTACGCAAAAAACGGGTGATTTTTTTCATATACAATATTAATATACCACTTACCACTCAAAAAATTATAAAATATGGGTATGGGTATGGTTGTAATTTCACGATTTGAACACGGAGAAAGTCGCCGGCAAAACTAGTTCTTAATAATAGTTCTAGTCTTCACTTAAGACTTCTTTACAGACTTGATTAGCGTTTTCATCTTGGTACATTAAAACGACTTTCTGAATCTAACTAAAAAAATTAAATTTAAATTTGTATTATTACAATTAAGTACTTAAAACATAAAAAGATCGGGATTACTTATTTTACTTTACTTATCAAAAAAACTAAATCAACGACGCTTTGATAATGCAATCCCTTTCTGACGTATATGATTAAAGAGAGACAGATAACAAAACTGCAATTTGTAGCTTTGAAATGTGTGACTTTGAAGTACCAGTCACATCCAAAAAATAGAGGCCGATTCTAAGCTAAAAATCTAAACTAGTTTTGATATCGTTATGATAAGGAGTTTCAAAAATCCATAGGTAAACCTACCAGATCGTATGAATGTTTGTGACCGTCGTAACAATGTCAGTATTTCGCGCCCCATTAAGAAGAATTGGGGTCAATTGTCCACTTGGTTGTTACGCCGCCATCTTGGATATTTGGAAATGAAACGACATGGGAACGGACTGTCAATATCAGTAAAACGTTCCAAATATAGCCTATTTAGAAAGGCGCTATTTTTAGGGTTAAGTGATAAAATGATCTAGCGTCAAAAAAATAAGATATCATAATTAATGAATTTTTACATACAAAATAACGAAGAGTACGGCTATGCACCTATGTTTTTTTTTAGCTGTCTAGACGTCTATAGCCGGTAGTGAAGTGTAATTTATCAGACAAAGACAAGCGTTTCTAATTCAGTAACCATAACAGTTATCAAAAAAAGCAAAACACGAGGGCATAGTTTTATCACATTATTCGTTTTTGTGTATGCAAAAAATCATTCATATAGCGATATTGGAGGTGAAAACAGGGCTCAAACATGCGATTTTTTGCACGAAACAAGCGCTTTTAACCACATACTCCAATTTCCCCTTAAAAACCTCTACCAACCGCGAACATACTCGTAGAAAATTCTAAAATTTGTATCTGCATCTCTTTGCCTCGACGCAAGTGCGAAAGAGATGGAACAATTCGTAGTAGCCCTCACCCCAAGTTCGATTACCTCTATGTTTACGTATTACAGAAAGAACTATCCGCAGTCTAAAATTAAAAGGTCGTATCTCCACACAATACTGTAGAAGTTTTATACGTTTTGGAAACAATGGACGGATGTATTCGTTCTATTTTTGTTACTTATGAGTAAACAACTGAGTTCTCAAACTAGCTGGTATTTTGTGTTTAAAATACATGTTATTGTAGTCAAATTAGTCTTGCCCGCGGAGTAAATGGAGTTGGTATTATACCGGCCATATACGTCCGGGCATATCCGCCGGATCTGCTGATGAATTTTTTTGATTTATAAATTAAATTAAAAAAAACTTTCCGAAGCAACTTCGATTGTTTTTGTTTTTAATTTATGTGATCTAATGTTAAAAGTACTGTCCTATAACAAAAGTTAAATAAATTGGTTTACGACATAAAAAAACATCAAGGAAAAACAAACTCCCATACTAACTCCTTGTCGTACAAACGACTGACCCAATCTGTCGATACATGAAGGTGACGTCAAATTTTTGCAACAAAGTTTATACGGAACCCTCGGTACGCGAGTCCGACTCGCATTTGGCCGGTTTATACAACATGTAGTCACCAAACGGACAAAATTTTAATTTAAAACTGACACAAAATAGTGTTCTGGTGGCCTTAGACGTTATAATATGTATGTGTTTGTATTAACGAAAACATTCCTTACCCATTCTAAGAACTTGGCTTACACATTATGTCGTCATTAGATGACTATTCCAGCTAGCAATGATTTAACTGTCATGTCGTTTAATTTATAAATTAATCTACTGTACTAACAGTGCGACTTAGGATATAGGCGTAGGGAGCCACTGAGCTTTAGTAGATAACATTGTTTATTGTGCATCTCATTCTGTCGCATAAGTGCGAGCAGTAAGACAGATGTTTGTTTACGAAAATCATGACATGTTGAAAAAAAAATATTTTCGAAATATATGCAGTAAGTGTAATTAACCTAACTGCCTACCTCTACCTACCTAAAATCTAAAATAGGTCCTTGAGGCATTGTACCTAGGATGCTGGCGGCATTTCGTTGTATCGCAATGCTGATACGTTGTGCGAGGAAGCCACCATCTCTTCATCAGCTCTTCGGTCACCAGTAACATCAATATGTTTGACGAGAGAAATTGTGTTACCACCGTGGAACTAATCCACTTTATCTAATTTCTACCTTTTTTCGTTGCATTAACAGATAATGACTTTCCCTCGTATATTATTGAAATAGTAGATTATGTACCGAAGTCTGTAAAGTAAGAAATGTCTCAGATCTCGTGTAACATGTGATCTGAGGTTTCTTATTTACTGGCCAAGGTCTGTAGGTACACTATTTTTCTAATCGACGCAGTCAGCAAGCACCGAAATTGTTTAGCGTAGCGGCCTACAATTGGCTGTTTGCGGGCCGGAGGACAGAAAACACTCTTATTTGTCATGCTACTTCAATTGACCTCGGTACTATTGCCAGTGACTGAAATAGCATGACACGTTCGGGCGTCTCCGTGAAACTACGAAGAAAAATAATTTAATTATACACTACATCTGTACTTTATTACGATTAAATAGTAGATTACATACCGAGGCCGTTAAAGTGGGAAATGCCTCGGATGACATGTAATTGGCGGCCGAGGCGAAGCCGATGTCGACTAACATGTTATCCGAGGCTTTCCCATTTACCGGCCGAGGTTTGTATATTATTTTTCTGCTCGACGGAATCGGCAGGCGGCAATTTAGTTTTGCGTAAAGTGGCGTTTGCCGACCGGAGGGCAGAAAAAGTTATTCCTATTAAGCAGGAAAATAAACCGTGATTGTATTAAACCATATTAAACTGTAAACTACCTTTGCTCTACGGTTGCTCTAGAAATAATATTGTTCTTATACGTATTACTTTATTTATGTTAGTATGTAGTTACCAGAGCTGGGCACCGTTAATCAAATAGTTAACTTCGTTAACCGCTAATCCGTTACAAAAAAAGTTAACT
This sequence comes from Lathronympha strigana, assembly GCA_949128165.1. Lineage (NCBI taxonomy): Eukaryota > Metazoa > Arthropoda > Insecta > Lepidoptera > Tortricidae > Lathronympha > Lathronympha strigana. The sequence continues at coordinate 3,770,157 of OX421926.1, read as the reverse complement.
TCGTTAATCGTTAAAGCGCTACTTTTCGGAAGACTTAACGGAAGTTAACGTTAATCGTTAATCCGTTAAAACGTGGTAAAAAGGGCATCTTTGAGTTAGTGACCTACAACTTATAGTTAATCAGTTTCCTTCAAAAATATCCAATTTACCATCCGAGTACCTTTGAAAATTCAGTTTTCTTAATGTCTCATGGCTTCCATCATTTGATCTGAAGTAACATCAAATGCAACTATCTTGTAGACCTCCGAGGTCACAGACAAAATAACAATGTCACAAGTTGGAGGACAGAGCTAGAAATTATCGAGCAGTTTCAATATGCCATCCCTGGTGATCAAAATCAGGTCCACTGCAGCAAATTGATGGCTTGATTAAGAAAATACCCCAACTAATTATGAAAACTCTCCAATCACGTTGGACGTGCCGTTCAAATTTGAAGGTTGTCTGAATTTCTCGAGAACTCCATCATCTATATATATAAAAGAGGTTGTCCTCATCTACGATCAACGCACAGCCGAAACGGCTAGGACTAGAAACTTGAAATTTTTACCAAAGCTTCCTTTTAGTACGTAGGCGAGAGATAAGGACGGATTTTTGGAAATTCTACCCCTAAGGGGATGAAAAGGGAGTTGAAAGTTTGTATAGAAATGGAATTTTTTTTTGAGCTAGAGACTTGAAACTTTGTGTAAAGACTTTTAATTACAATTGAAGAAAACTGTTTTCGTGGTTTTTGGAAATTCCACCTCTAAAGGGGTAAAAAGGGGGTTGAAAGTTTGTATAGGAATAGAATTTTGTTTTGAGCTAGAGACTTGAAACTTTGTTTTAAAACTCTGTATTACAATTGAAGAAAAATGTTTTCAAGGTTTTTGGAAATTCCACCTCTAAAGGGGTAAAAAGGGGGTTGAAAGTTTGTATAGGAATAGAATTTTGTTTTGAGCTACTTGAAACTTAGTATTAAGAATCCTTATTATAATTAAAGAAAAGTGTTTTCATAGTTTTGAAAAATTCAACGCCTATGGGGGTTAAAAAAGGGGTAGAAAGATTGTATAAGAATGGAATTTATTTTTGAGCTAGAAACTTGAAACTTTGTGTAAAGACTTTTAATTACAATTGAAGAAAACTGTTTTCATGGTTTTTAGAAATTCTACCTCTAAAGGGGTAAAAAGGGGGTTGAAAGTTTGTAAAGGAATAGATTGTTGTTTTAAGCTACAGACTTGAAACTTTGTTTTTAAACTCTCTATTACAATTGAAGAAAAGTATTTTCATGGTTTTTGGAAATTCCACCTATAAAGGGGTAAAAAGGGGGTTGAAAGTTTTTATAGGAATGTAATTTTGTTTTGAGATAGAGACTTGAAACTTTGTGTTAAGACTCCTTATTATAATTAAAGAAAAGTGTTTTCATGGTTTTTGGAAATTCAACCCCAATGGGGGTAAAAAAGGGGTAGAAAGTTTGTATGAGAATGGGATTTAATTTTGAGCTAGAAACTTGAAACTTTGTGTAAAGACTTTTAATTACAATTTAGGAAAATTGTTTTCATGGTTTTTGGAAATTCCACCTCTAAAGAGGTAAAAAGGGGGTTGAAAGTTTGTATTGGAATAGAATTTTGTTTTGAGCTAGAGACTTGAAACTTTGTTTTAAAGCTCTGTATTACAATTGAAGAAAAGTGTTTTCATGGTTTTTGAAAATTCCACCTATAAAGGGGTAAAAAGGGGGTTGAAAGTTTTTATAGGAATGTAATTTTGTTTTGAGCTACAGACTTGAAACTTTGTGTTAAGACTCCTTATTATAATTAAAGAAAAGTGTTTTCATGGTTTTTGTAAATTCAACCCCAATGGGGGTAAAAAAGGGGTAGAAAAATTGTATGAGAATGGAATTTATTTTTGAATTAGAGACTTGAAACTTTGTTAAAAGACTCCTTATTAGAATTAAAGAAAAGTGTTTTCATGGTTTTTGGAAATTCAACCCCAATGGGGGTAAAAAAGGGGTAGAAAGTTTGTATGAGAATGGGATTTATTTTTGAGCTAGAGACTTGAAACTTTGTGTAAAGACTTTTAATTACAATTTAAGAAAACTGTTTTCATGGTTTTTGGAAATTCCACCTCTAAAGAGGTAAAAAGGGGGTTGGAAGTTTGTATAGGAATATAATTTTGTTTTGAGCTAGAGACTTAAAACTTTGTTTTAAAACTCTGTATTACAATTGAAGAAAAGTGTTTTCATGGTTTTTTTAAATTTTACCTATAAAGGGGTAAAAAAGGGGTTGAAAGTTTTTATAGGAATGGAATTTTGTTTTGAGCTAGAGACTTGAAACTTTGTGTTAAGACTTTTAATTACAAATGAAGAAAATCATTTTCATGGTTTTTGGAAATTCTACCTCTAAAGGAGTACAAAGGGGGTTGAAAGTTTGTATAGGAATAGAATTTTGTTTTGAGCTAGATACTTGAAACTTTGTGTAAAGACTCCTTATTAGAATTAAAGAAAAGTCTTTTCATAGTTTTGGAAAATTCAACCCCTATGGGGGTAAAAAAGGGGTAGAAAGTTTTTATGACAATGGAATTTATTTTGAGCTAGAGACTTGAAACTTTGTGTAAAGACTCTTTATTACAATTAAAGAAAAATGATTTAATGGTTTTTGGAAATTCTACTCCTAAAGGGGTAAAAACTAAAAAGGGGGTTGAAAGTTTGTTTGAGAATGGTTTTTTTTAGCTAAAGTCTTGAAACTTTGTGTAAAGACTCTTTATTACAATTTAAGAAACGTGTTTTCATGGGTTTTGGAAATTAAGGGGGTGAAAAGGGGGTAAAACCTTTGTATAAAAATGGAGATTATTTTTGAGCTTGAATGTTTTTGTAAAAACTTTTTATTTAAATCAAAGAAAAGTGTATAATTTAAACTTTCGTGAGTCATATTGATATTAAATTGCAACGGCTAACACTCACGTATTTTTATCACAATAGGCGTGACATGATTCGTCTGCGTCGGGCAGACATCGTCGGACAGACAGAGTGTTGTTATCACCTTCGCTGCCCAAGCCCGGCGTAGGTAACGGTTCGCGCGGGAGGAAGCGGAAGCGGGGTGATTCGCGCAATCCGGCGCCGTCGTTGCGGGAGTCTGAATTGTCGGATCGTCTGACGGGATCAACGACAAGCACACCGAACTAACCGTGTCCACCAAATCGTCACCACACAAATTCACGTTCCCGCTAGGAAGCACTGGTTTCCAAGCTGGTGGCAGAGCCCAACCTCCGTCGCGGTTGAAATTAGGGCGACGTCCGATTTCAATGGCCTCACGGATCTTGCGTGGCACATAACATTTTTCCCGTGCCAACAACTTCACTTTATCGAACCGAATGAAATGCGTCGCGTCCGTACCGCAAGTATGTTCCGCTACTGCCGAATGCCTTACGTCCTGACGCCTATTATGATAAAAATACGTGAGTGTTAACCGTTGCAATTTAAAGAAAAGTGTTTTCATAGTTTTGGAAAATTCAACTTCTAAAGGGTTAGGAAGGGGGTTGAAAGTTTGTTTGAAAATGGTATTTTTTTTTGAGCTAGAGACTTGAAACTTTGTGCAAAGACTGTTCATTATTAAAATATAAAAAAGTTGTTTGCTAAGGGGTTAAACGTTTGTATGGAAAAGGAGATTCTTTTTGAGCTAGAGGCTTGAAACTTTGTGAAACTCTTTATTAGAACAAAAGAAAAGGGTTTTCATAGTTTTGGAAAATTGTACTCCTAAGGGGGTAAAACGGGGTTGAAAATTGATGAAGCGGGGAAATAAAGATTTTTTTGAGCTAGAGATTTGAAACTTTATGCATCGATTCCTTATTAAAATAAAAGAAAACTGGTTTCATGGTTTTTTTGGAAATTCCACCCATAAAGAGGTGAAAAGAGTGTTGAAAGTTTCAATGGCGGAAAGTTTTCTTTTGTATCCATAGACTTCAACTCAATTTTGTTATTCAAGTATGTAGGTAATCATTTATGCTATTTAACCGGATGGTTGTCTGTAAGAGACAAATGTTGCCTTTTAGCGATAATACCGCCTGTTGCCAACATCTACCTAATAAAAACTTAAACGTAAACGCAATAGAAAATACATATTTGTATTATATATGTGTAGGTTATATCAAGTCACATTTTAAAAAGATAAAACAAGGTATGAAAATCTGTAGGAAGAACCCTATTATACGCGGACGAAGTCGCGGGCGGAAAGCTAGTCAGAATATAAATCAAATCAAAAAGATGAATGTGTGTGTTTACCGACCAATTCCACTTTGCCATCCCTGGTCTTCATCATCAGGTACACTCCACCAAAATGTTGGTGACCCCCAAAAGATTTTTCCAGTTCATAAGGAAACCCTCAAATCATAATGCATGTGCCGTTAAAATTTGAGGAGTTCTTTAATTACTTCATGAATTCCATGAATTCAAAATATGAATGTCTCAAATAGGATGGGAATTAACAGACAGTTCCACTTTGTCATCCCTGGGCTCCATCATCAGCTCCACTCCACCAAATTGATGGTTTTCGTAAAGAAAAATGCTCGAGTCTCTCGGAAAGTCGGGTGGAAATAGGTTTTTTGCCGCGTGGCGCGGTATGTGCGGTATCTTTTTGGTAAGTATTTTGAACTGGATTAACGATTAACGGACTTGGGAATACTTAACGGAAGTTAATGATTCCGTTAACATATTCTAAAGTTAACTTAAAAGTTAATCCGTTAATGAAAATGTTAACTTCGTTAATTAACGATTAACGGATTAACGAGTTAATGCCCAGCTATGGTAGTTACATACATATGTGCATTTCCATCCATTTATATACGAAATGTTAGCCCGTTAAAACGGTTATATTTCTACTCCAATCGTATCAATATGCTCGTTATTTTGTGCCTATCACGATACGCGTCATATTTGACATAGTGCCGAATGCAGCATTTTTTTATTTGAGAACTGACATCACAAAATGGGGTTTATAAAATTGACGCTGCAAAACATTGCAATAGTAAAAATACATTCGATCGACAATCATTTTCACATTGCTTAAAATATTTTTGTTATTTATATCTTTGCGATATACATTTGTTATTAAATATATTTGAGTGACATGCGTGTATAATATAACAATGTGCATACAATGTGTAACCTACTGTATACATACGTACCTAAGTTATCATATCAAGGACTAAATATGTATCTATGATATTAAAATATTGCAATAAAAAAAATCACCTTAGTATTATCGTATCCACTGGCGACTACAATTGTTTTTATTTATAAATATGTTTAAAATCAACATAACACAATTTTCATCATTTAAACTTACCTAACAAACCAAAGATAAAATCTACCCATAATCACAAATTCAAGTCCAATTGCCTAGTAATTCGTTCAATCTTGCAATTTTTCTACAGATAAACTAACCTAACTATTGTTGTCACTCTCAGCTTCGAGCCACAAACTTGACATCCTCCTATCGCATTAAATTAGCTAAATTGAACTGTATGCCTTTGAGTTAAGAGTTCAATTTAGCATGGATGAAATCAGATAGGGATGGCGCAAGTCCGTAGCAGGATCTCGATATGAGATATCAGATTGATACTCAATTTCTGTGCAATTTGGAGTAACATTTTTAAAAGATACAATTTAAGATTAAGCATTTGTAACTAGCTGCTTATTTGTTAATTTTAAACGTTTGTTTTACTATGCACATACAAATACACAATATTATGTATTTGCCAGAACACAGTGGGTACGTAAATAAACAAAATATAGCGTACAGTGTATTCGACTCTCAATGGACGAAGTTTAGGGAAAATGATTCAATGCACAAATAGCGGTAATAAAATTTGAACTTTCTGTCAAATACAAAAGTCATCTATTTCAATGTCATTTCTTTGAGGATGGATCCTTTGATAAACTACGTCCAATTGAGCATGTATAAATTGCAAATCTAACATGTCATGCAATCATGCATGCATTTGAGGAAGTACATAGTAGATTTTATTAAATAATAAAAAAATAAAATCACGAAATGTTGTAAAAAGTTTTTACCTATACTATACTTACTAACATAGCAAAATCCTATAAGTACCTAGTTAATTTTTGTACCTGAATGTATTTTTAAGGGGTCACAATTTACATATGAGTTAGACTAATTTAGAGATACATTTGATATATTATGGTAGATCATTAATTTAAGTTCAATAAATATATTTTTAAAAGTCAAAGTCAAGTTTTTGGGCCGAAACACAAACACATTTCATTGTTATTTCAGCCAGCCACAATTTTACCATATATCAGAATCTTTGCACCTTACACAAGCCACACGTTGTATATTTGTATTACCAACTCCTCAAGACTTAGAAGAAACCAATAAAAGCATATCACTATTATAAACTTTTCTCTTAGAAAGTAGAACTCTCTTGAGACACGTTCGTTTTGTTTTAGTTTAGAAAAAGTTTTATTGCAAATTATGTTTAGCGAGTGAGTCGGGGTCTTATGTTGGTTGTCTCATAGGAAATGCCTTAAATAAATATTATTTAATATATTGTGGGACAATTTTACACAAAACGACCTAGTCCCACGGTACATTCAATAGGGCTTGTGTTGTGGGTAGTAGACGACGATATATGATTTGTGCATTGAGCCTTGTATTAATATTACATCGCCTAAACCATCGCGTAGTTAGGTACGTGGCCTAAATTAAATTATAAGTAGTATTCAGTCTTATACGTTTTTTTTTTATTTGATGGTTGCAGTGCTTCGGTTTTTACTGTAATGCTGTTAACTGTTTTTGAAGTAAATATATTAAATGCACTTAGGAACAAATATTCATGATAAACACAGAAATAAATACAATGACCAGGATTCGAACCCGGGACCTCCAGCTTCGTAGGCAGGGTCACTACCGACTAGGGCAGAGAAGGAATCGGCCATTAGACAGACATTAACCCCGCCATTTGTACCACTTTAATTGTGCAAAAAGATTAAATGAATAAATAATCTATCGAAGCGGACGAGGTTCGAGATTGTGTCTTGTTCAGATATTTTTGAACAGCTTTGGTCATTCTTATACAGGGTGGAAAGACACGACGATCCTTCTCGCAAAGGGGGGTTAGTTTAAGTGAAGGAGAATCGATTAGTAATGTTTATATTTTTGTTACGAACAATCAGTAAAAATATTAAAATTAATTAATGTTCTTCTTAGTGACAACCCTGCTATTACTATGTACTATACCTACATGTAACTGTAATGTGACACTTTATGTTTACAAAAATTTGCTCGACATACCGCAGCACTCGCTCTTCAAACCTTGGTGCAATGTGAACTACACCTCCTCCCCGTTGGTCGTTTTGGCCCGTTTGTGGTACTATGGGCTGATTATTTGCCACGCGATCAAAGGCCCGTAAAATTGACATACGGCTAGTTGGGTGTGGTGGAGGATATCTTTGTCGATAGCGTCGTAACGTCTCGGCGGCATTATAATTACACTCCCCGTATAACATAAGCAAATTTAGGTAATCGCGGGCTCCCAAGGGCATTTTGAAAATAGGTTTTATCACGTAATTTGCAATTTATTTGCGTCACTGTTTTATCACGGGTAAGACTGAGTAAAAATTAATATTTTTCCCAAACAAAATAATACGATTGTGCAAACTACCCACTTACAAAAATCTAACTTAACCATAGAGAAATTGAGACTAAGGGCAGTTACAATAAATAGGTTCATAAAGCCCATAATACACCGCCAGAAGAGCATACTAGGCGGGGTGCGTGGAAGCTAGAAAATGCTGTTGGTTAACCGATTTGTATGGAAATAAATGCAAAAGTAACATGTTTATTTGAATTATAAAAATAAAGGCTTCAGAAGATATTATTTTCAATTCTACGATTCTGCATGTATAACTGCCCTTAGTCTTAATTTATCTATGGTTAGTTATATTAAGTGGGTAGTTCACACAATTGTAATATTGACTGGGAAATATTATGGGGTAGAAATGTTGTTTTGGTAAATGTCACTGACCTTTGTGTTATTGTTAAATGTTATTGAACCTAATGAGGGTTGTCACTTGCAGTATTTTGCATCAAAAGTTAACTGCCTATAACTTAAAAACGCTTACGAATATGAGCCTAGTTTCTTTAGAGGAAATACAGTACTAAATCTAAACAATCCCCCTTTTGCGGAAAGGATCGTCGAGCCGTTCCACCCGGTATATCTGATGGCGACTGTACAACGTGTTCAAAAACGCATGAGCAGTTTATGAATAAATTGCCGAGATTCATTTAATTGTCACAAAACTAAGCAAGCACAAACACCAAGCCTAAAAAAGATAAAAAGATTATCTCCCAGTAAAGAAAAACAAAAATTCAAATTCAATTTTCGAACGACAGTTTATAAAAACTCATCGAACGACAAACGGGAAGTGGCGATAGGAAGCTGACCTGGCCGATAACGAATATGATTCTAAATTCAAATTGGGGCCGTGTTCGACAACGTTTTTTTAAGGGTCCGCATTGTTTGTTTAGGGCACTGTATTATTTATATGAAAATGGCGTCTGTCAAATTTAGGACAATTTTGCCAATGTCAAAGTAAGGTCGTAGAGTAACGTTATTCAGTATTAACATTGGTCAGGAGACAGCTTTCTTTACAAAAAGCACGAGGCGGCTGGGACACCGGAACTAATGAATTACTTAAGATAAGTGAACGCGTTTCAAGAGTAATCATTAATTTGCTGCACTTTATTAGTTCACTGCATAATAAGCTTTAACAAAGCTTGTTAGACAAAAAACAAAAACTATTCTGGAGACGTCCTTGCCATCTTGAGTGTCAGCTGGAAGACTAGGGCACTCTGTAGTATTTTTATGGAACAGTTATTTATGTTACACTATGTACTTTTTATGCCAGTAAAATTACTTGTAATGGCAAAACACAAAAATAAGTAAGATAATTGACAATTGACAAATTTTGTACAGATTAAATAATTTATCGAACGAAGAAAATTATATGGTATATTACAGGATATAATCAGTTGTAAAATACAGGAGTCTTATTGTGTAGACAAAACTGTCAAGGATATTACATCAAGTGGATACTTCATCGTCTCGAATCAAGTTGAGGTGCAAAATATTTGGCCAATGTCTCCGATGACGTCACTTTAGAATAGCTGTCTCTTTCTAGACAATGCTCTTGAAAGTACAGTATTAACAGTTGCTTTCAAGCGGAATACAATAACATGCAGAAAAACAATCAAAGCCCTTTTTAAACAGGAAATGCAAATATACACAATATAGTGTAATTGTAACTGTTACCTTTGTAACTGTTTATGTTTACGATATAAAAAAGAGTTAACGTTGAGCGCGCCAAGGAAAGGAACCTCATTTTTACAAGCCCGACTCGCACTTAACCGGATTGATTTCGTTTTCAAAGGGCCAGCCATAATAATAAACGTTGCATTTATCTATTCGTTTGACCTATTTTCCCAATTGGGCAGCCATATTTAAAATGGCGCTTCAATTTGATTATCCTTAGTGTTTATATAGTTTGCCAAACAAACGAACGAAGTAACAGTCAGTAGGTTAGACACAGAATAAATAATAGTAGGTTAGAGAGGAACATACTGTCTCTTTCTTATGCTAGTATTTAAACAAATTTGCGGATAAAGGCTAGATTCTTTTTAAATATGCCAATCCTAAAGAAAAAAAAATCAATATCCTGTATCAGACCCACTGCTGGGTACAGGCACTAACAGGCCTCCTATTGTAGGAAAGAGTAGCCGAAAAAGCCAAGGTTGACATCCACAAATTTTGTAGGTTCCCAAGTCGCATTCCAACTGATAATGGGTCTTTTGGCTTTAGTGTATCTAGTGATTTTTTTAAACAGTTGCTATGCCGTCTAGGCTTGTTCTCATTTAATTTTAATTATATGTATGATGTAAATACTATTAAATACCGGCCGTATTTGTTTGATGATGTCTCAAAATAATTTTCCCCTTTTTTATGTCAACAAAAAACACCTTAATGTAGCATTCATAATAGGTATTTTATTGGAGCAAGGTGCGTTACAAACTCATCTTTAAACATTTAAAAGCCTATTCAAAAACGAAGCTATCTTTCAGATCTTCCTAGATTATCTACACGTGCTTCCTTCCTCAAAAAAGACCTTTTAAAAATCACGCCCAGATACTAAACAACAATGTGTACTGTAAAGAACCTAATAGAACACAATGCTGCCCTGTTTATCGGTGACGACATCGTTCCATATTTAAATTTCAAATTTGAAATGCTTGAAAAGAATGAAGTGTATAGAAACACCGAGTCATTTTGGACGCTTTACCATAAGACTTAAGATTGAAAATGAATTAACATAAATTCTGTTTACTGCGTTTTGGTTATGATACGCTTTGACGTTGACGTTTATCAGGTTGACTTAATAAGGACTTTAACAGCAAACGAATACGGTTGTTTTTGCATTGGAAGGATTCAGTGTTAAAATTCTTAAATTTGTTTTTAAAATTGTTTTGAATCTAAAATCGAGGTGTTACAGTTTTTTCGGTCGAATTTAAATTCTTCAGTGAATAATTCTGGTGCAATGATTTTAAATGACCCATCGGAAATTCAAATTGTTTTTTTTCTTGGCTGCGGTTTATATTAGGCTTACAGTCAAAACCTAGTGTTTGCCAAACAAAAAGATATTATGAAACGTTTACCTACCACTCATACAGAGACTTTTAAGTCATATCTACTTACGTCTTACCACAGTCCCTAATCCCTATACCTTTACCTTTAAAATACTAAAAAATTAAGAGTTTTGCTCATGCTAGTGACTTTTAGCTTTCAGTTTTTATAAAATAAAATAAAAACTAACTTTCTAAGGGGTGTACCACAGGGCAGCGTTTTGGGTCCTCTACATTTATACCTATATAATTTAATTTTATGTTAAATCTAGTCATTATTATTTTACAGAACAACTACTTTAATATGGATAAACAGTATACAGTATACAGCATTCGATTATGCCTTAAAAGGTGCCTTTCATCTCCGAGTAATATTAAATCAAAATAATGACTCTCAGACGGGCTTGCATATTGATAACATATTATTGGCTTATAAGTCATTAAAAACTGTGATTAACGTTATCTCTTATCTCTTAAATATATATACAAGATTTATAGAAACGAAATATTTTACATAAAGCGTAGCCAAAAGCCGGCTTCCAAACCGGAGGTTTTAGGTTAAAATCACTATTTCCCGGTACAAACTATATCTATCCCTTTTTGTATCTCTCTCACAGACCCAAGACTGGCTAATAAAGGGGGCCAGACGGACGTGGGTGATAAATCTACATATATCTTCTTCTGGCATAATATTTTCTTCGATTCCCGCGATTAGTGCAGAATCGAAATGAATGAAACCGTTAACCCTGTGATGTCAAAGTCTCAAAACACAGGATTAATCTGCTATAAAGTGTTTTATTTCAATAATTTTTCTTATATTTTGCAACAATTATCAGTTTTGAAAGTGGAGAAGGGAATTGCAGATGCCTCTTAGCAATGCTTACCACCAGACCTCCCCGAAGCTTGACCTAGAAAATACCACCTCTTTCGTAATCATGAAAATGTCTCGTAGCGTTTTCTCGGCTTATCCCACGGCTCAGGGAGTCTGGGGTCCGCTTTGGTACCCTATTTGGCTTTCCGACTCCGAGGGTAAACTAGGCCTTGGCGAGAACAATCCGGTTTCCTCACAATGTTTCCTTCCACCGAAACGCGATTCATAAATATCAGATGATATTTCGTAAGTTCAAACTAGCGAGCCGGGGTTTGAACCCGTGAGCTTCAGATAGAAAGTCGCACGCTCTTACTGCTGCACCACCAACGTCATAATCATCAGTGTCATCGTGACAATTTCAGTTAGTCCCACAAAATGCCGTTACGTTTCGTAATAGGAACGCGTCTGCGGCGGACGTCCGCGTTCAATTTGCGCCAGGATGCGACCAATCGCGCAAGCGCAGGATACTGTTGCCACATTCTCCCCTCTAAGGGCGCGGTTACACCGACTCATTTGCTTTGCTTGAGTCACCAATTGGATTCCTAGGCTACTCTAACACCATGTCAAAATTACCAACAGTAAGAGAATTCTTACAATCTTTCTAGCGTTCTGGCAATCCGTCGGATCTCCAGAGTAGTAATGTCTACCGGGCATCCGCCAGATAAATTTCCAATGCATTGATTGGTAGATCTAGCTGACACGCCTTAAGTCCTACAATAGTCCTACAGTGGTTCCAATGGGAGCTACCGTATTTTCGCTCACCAGGCGGCGCCACTCATGCGCGTCCTGTGTCAGTATGAGAGAATTGTCAAAGTGACGTTTGAAATGTTCCCGCAGGACCCACGTTCCACTAGCGCCCCTAGCGGAAAATCGACTCGCGGTAATCCTCATTGGTTGACTGTCTCTCATCTTGTAGCCCAATTTAAACAAAAATATGAGCGGTTGTCGGTTAAAAACAAATGACGGCAACCCAGATATATGCAGGTTAAGCATGTTTGCTAAGTCCCCCCACCCTCGCTATCTAACCGTCGCCGAGGAGCCAGTTTTGAATTTCGAATGAGCATTATAAAACGTTCCGATTTTGATTACCGGGGCCGGCGTCTTAACGCGATTCAGTTTAGGCTCAGTTGTATGGTAGCGACTCAGTGTAGGTCCTAAAAGACCTAAACTGAGGCCCCTGGTCTAAAGAGACCTTCCTTTTACTGTGCCTCTAGTTACCAACTGTCATTCTTATTACTTATTAAGGAACTCAAGCTGGTTCAGTAAAACAATTCACCACTGTCCGTTTGGTGACGGCATGGCTAACTGGCCGTTAAAGGTACCACGCCTACCACGAACATCGAAAATTGAAATTGACTCCTTTGTCACACTTGCATGTGACAGAGATGGAGATACAAATCCGCAATCGTTCGATTTTCGTGGTATAGGCCCACTTATATGTCCGTCCATTTAATATTAGTACATCCGAGAATAAATTCAAATGTGTACCTATGCAATACTAAGTCTTCAACTTGCTTTCGGTCAGCGTGCCACTCGGTCATGAGATACCAATCGGTATATATAGGTTGTATTAAGCATACGGATAGCTATGAAACCTGGCAATACTCATAGTATAAAAATGTTCAAGTCACTAAAATAACCGCTTATATTATTAGATATCCTTACAATTTCATGGATTTTTAATTACTGCACGCAACAATGAAGTCTTGAAGGAAAAGATTGTTAATGCTTCAGATTTTTTCACAAGAAAATGCCACCCAATTATTAACCTTATCAAAACGGAGTAATGTCCAAAATGCCCATTAGCATTTCACACAATGCGGAATATGGGGCGACGTAAATAAGGAGAAATGACGTCATTACGGTGACGTAATGCCTCCTGGATCGTCATTTGTCATGATTTTCTGGATGATACAGTTTTTTGAGTTAATTTTGCTAAATACTTGGCAATTTTTTAAAGCAAATATTGTGTTTTTGGGCATTTCGATTAATTTTAAGTTACGGTCCCAAATTTTGTACTAGTTTTTGAAATATTTGTTTACGTCCATTTTGTTACAGTCGGAAAAGTTTTAATTGAAAACGTAACCAAACGGACTCAAATACAAGATTAAATCTATATGCATTTTGAATCATTTCATATGGAACCTAATGTTCTGATATAAGTATAAAAATTCGGAATATTGTTTCAGTTCAGAAGGCTAATAAATACAATTTAGTTGAGAAGAGATTACTCTGTGGGCAAATAAAAATTTCGTTCAAAATTTACTCAAAAAAAAAACTTACAATATCTACTCTTAACAGAAAGATATTCTGATATCTATTCACAAATTAAAGAACTAGCAAAATCTACATCAAACTCTTACACTTTTAATCACAAAGCAGTTGACAGATAATTTAAATTTCGAACTGTAACTGCCAATTTAAATTTCACCGTATTCTTTGAACAATAGAGGCGTTGTTCCCGACGGTTCCATTTTTGAAATTAGAGGTTTTAATTAAAGAACGCGATACGATCGTTTTTTTCATGAGGGTTTGCTTTAGTCGTTGAGTTTGTGCTTTATTTTTGTTTTGTCAAAGACATTTTAGTGGTTATTTGTTAACCGAGTATTTATAATGCTTTTCACGTCAGCCACAGTCTTCTTATATTCCGAAATACCAATTTATTAGGAGGGAAACCAAAATATAGTCTGGCAAACCAAACCGTGCACTAGAAAAAATCTATATCCCTTTTTTTGCCGGGTGGCAATACTCGCAATACAAGCGTATGTTTCTCTCAGACTACGCACAAATGAGAACTGACCGAGCTATATCTGTGGGAGATTAATATTGATTGTCATTCTCTAATTTACTGGTATAATATTGACACTTGTGACAAAAAAAATGTAATTACCTACTTAAAACAGACGGCCCCGGCGGAAGACCAGTGCTGGCAACCCAGGCTTCCTCGATGCTGTGTCGGGACCATTTTGTGGCAGTAGTCGTTTTGTTTCGTATTCGAATAATACCTTTCTGTATTATAATATACCTTCTATAACATGCCAAATATCTTGATTTAAAAACATCTACATCAGTTAGTTCGTATTTATTAAACACTCGAATTCACCTTCCTTCTTCCTAGCGTTTTGGCTTATGCCACGGTTTTGAGAGCCTGGGCTCCGCTTTAGCAACTAATCCCAAGATTTGGCGTAGGCGCTAATTTTACGAAAAAGACTGCCATCTGACCTTCTAGCGAGGATTAACGAGGACCGGTTTTATCACGATGTTTTCCTTCACCGTAAAGCGATTGGTAAATGTCAAATACAAATCAAATAAATAATATTTCGTATACAAGTTTCAAAAAGCTAATTGATACAATAAGATTTTAGATTTTTGTACAATTTAATTCACGCTCTCTCATATTGAACTCTTAGGCCCACTTGTACCACCCGGGGTTAGCCACATAAACCGGAGTTAGGCGATTTTTTGTATGGAATTTGACAGCTTAACTCCGGGTAAGCGGCTAACCCGGGAGGTGCAAGTGGGCATTAAAGGATGACTCATACTAGTACGCACGTCACGTGACCTTCGAGGGCTCCGAGCTATCACGTGATTCTTTCTATAGAATTGACAGATCATCCCGTCCCGCCCCGTCCCGTCCCGTTCTAGTGTGATTCATCCTTAATACTTTTATTTGCTTAACATTAAAATCCTTATACAAGCCCACATTTTCAATATCTGCCTATTTGAAACCGCCAGCTGCAGCCCTTTTGTATGGAATTAACAAAAAAAACAAAAAACTCACATACCCTTTATTTGTTCGCAGAACACGTGCAAACTCACGAGGAACTCGAAGCGAGAAGCGATCGAGTTGGAGAACAAAGATGTGTTCCTATTCAGTGTACGACTATACATTTAGGTTTTATAGTTGAGCGTTTTTATTGTTTGTTGTAGAATTTTTTTTTTGCTAAGTTTGATATTTTGATATGTTTTCTACTCAAAATTGCGAGCTCTTACAATCCTAGTCCACAAGGTGGACTGATAACCTGGTGAAGGTCGCAGGAGTCCGCTGGGTCATTGTGGAAAACTTTTGGGGGAGGCCTGCGTCCAGCATTGGACGTATTTCGGCTGACACATGATGATGATGATGATAATCCTAGTAGGAGAAAAAAATGTCCTAATTTTTTTTCCAACTCGCTACAATTTTTTCATAGATTTAGTAGCTAGCGCAATGGAAACTTTCGAAAAATTTATGGAAATTTTAGGACACTTTAGGACACTTTTTTTCTTCCACTAGGATTGAAAGAGCTCGCAATTTTGAGTAGAAAACATATCAAAATATACAATTTACCAAAAAAATATTTTCTACACAAAAGATAAAATCGCCCAGGTGTACTCACCTACCACGGACATCGAAAATTGGCATTGACGGTAAAACCTCTTGGTCACTCCAATATGCAAGTGTGACAGAGATGGATATACAAATCCGCAATCGTTCGATTTTCATGGTACTAGCCACATAGCCTAGTGACATACTCGTAATGCTATTTTTAAATATCTATTTTAAAATATTACAGGGAACTTTTATAGAGTTTCAAAGGGATTTTTTGCTTGAAATATTCGAATAATCAAATTACAGCAAAAAAAATTGACCTCTCGCTGTGACATATACTTACGAACGAACAGACGGACTATAAAGGATGACTCACACTAGAACGGGCCGGGACGGGACGGGACGGGAAAATCTGTTAACTTCCATAGAAAGCGTCACGTGACATCCGAGGGCTCCGAGGTATCACGTGATTCTTTCTATAGAAATCGACAGATTTTCCCGTCCCGCCCCGTCCCGTCCCGTGCTAGTGTGAGTCATTCTTAAAGCTTTCGTTTTTGTCATTTACTATGGAACCATAAAAACCACCTAAAATTATAGTCATACGCTTGTTGATCAGCCCAGCACGCCTACCACGAACATCGAAAATTGGCATTGACGGGAAAACCTCTTTGTCACTCCAATATGCAAGTGTGACAGAGACGGAGATACAAATCCGTAATCGTTCGATTTTCGTGGTATAGGCCCTGAAGGCGATTGCTTTAGGAACACACCTTTGCCTACTACTTAGAAAACTACACTACAACGAATACAAGATATTGATCGAGGTAAGTTTTTTTTAAATTAAATGACTTATTTCTTCACCTATTCAAGTAGGATATAATGCTTTACAATTTATAAAATACTGAGTTTAGCTATACATCCAACTCATCCAAGTATAACAATTGAGGACACTTTTTTTACTTTTATATTTTTTCACCTATGACAAAACCATGCTTATAAATTGAAAAAGACAGAAAAAGTGACTAAGGCCCCCAGTGCCTAGGGTTGGGATCGAACCAGCGACCTCCTGCCCGCCGCTCCTGGCCGCGAAAGCAGGAGGTCGCTGGTTCGATCCCAGCCCTGGGCACTGGGGCCACTGGGGGCCTTGGACACTTCTTCTGTAGTATATGACATCCCTTTCAATTTTTAATTTATATATAAATAAATATTAAATAAAATAAATGCGTTTATGAATAACGCCATAATTGTTTTTTAACTGTAAATAAATGTAACTGTAAACAGAAATGTAAACAGTAACTTTCCGCCCTAGCGTGAAAACAATTGCAATGATTAGGGCGCGTCCATTTGCCGCGTGAGGTCATCACACCCTTGACCCGGGCGTCTGTGTCACACCCTTATTACTGGAAGTGACTTTATTGGAGTTAAAATACGTCTTTCTCGGAGTAACGACACGTCGGTAGGAATAGGAATACGGTCCACTTTGAAAAACAGTCACCGTAACCTATTGACGCCGGCCTGGGGTGTCGCATACGCGTTGCAGACCCATTAAAAATACTATCCTTTTTTTAAGAACCCCATACTGTAGTCTTTCGGGAAAACCTCGGCAGGGAGCTCATTACACAGCCGGAGCGTCCGCGGGAGAAAATTCCTCTGAAACAGCACAGCGCGCGACTAATTTACGTTGCAACGAGCAAATCAAGCTCTTAAGAGGCTGAAAACGCCTAATTCATGTTTTTCAAACAGTATTTTAAGAAAAACTAGGTAATTTAGTAATGCAAAAATATTGTATGTTAAAATTCATCATATTTCGAAGACCCTAGACGGAGCCGATTTTTAATTTATCAAAATCGGCTCGATAGAAAATAATTGCAAAGATTGGTCTTAAATTCATCATTAAACGGTTCTATGTCTTTATTTTTTTGACTTGAACGTTTGAAATTAAAATCACAAATCCATTATCCTCATATCTAAAGCTTAGACGCGTCACATTTCACAAATAGTGTACAGTTTTGTTTATTTTAATAGTTTTCGTGTTTTTTCCTTCTAAAACCAGGCGGCCGGTGATAGTGCGATCTCGTTTACTCCGATGTAAATAGACAGTGCGCGATGAGCTGTTGTCAGCCTCTTAATGACATAATGGACATATGGACACACGCCTGTCGGTAGAAATTATGCTTACCGACTTTTCCGGCGGATAAAGATCGTCGGTACACATATCCATGTCTGATTCTACATTTGTAATCATACGCTGACAGATCGACTGACTCTTCTGACCCACATATCTTAGCATACATCCTTGACTAACTCATCTTGCATCTAAATTAGGTATCACTTGAAATTAAACACTTTAGAACGGATGACCCTACGTTTCGCCCTTTACTTACACCACTCGCTTTCACAGGGTTAAGATGATGACTGAGAGAATGCGAATTCTCCCCGTCAATCAAAAAAGTTACTTGTGCAAACTACCTACATACGTAAATATAAAAATAATTAAAAAACAAAAACAAAGGTTGGTCTACAATGCACAGAGGGGCTCGAAGTCGAAACGTAGGGTCATGGTGTTAATAAACGCGATTCATCCGTTCTAAAGTGTTTAATTTCAATGAATAACAATCGCGGTAACAGAAGACAATATTATGTAGGTATCACTTGTATACATAAAAGGGGATAGAGCCGCAAACGAGCCTGTTCCATGCCGGCAACATCCTCGCGACAGGAAATGTCTGTTTTGTCGCCCAATAAACGGGGATTGGTTCTGCTCCGCAATTATAGCCATTGCCGGCCACAAACTGGATTCGTACCGTTATTATTGAAAATGAAAAAAAGTTTACTGAACAAATGAAACATTACAGAGTAAAGGATGACTCACACCAGAACGGGACGGGACGGGAAAATCTGTCAATTTCTATAGAAAGCGTCACGTGAAATCTGAGGGCTCACGTGATTCTTTCTATAGAAATTGACAGATTTACCCGTCCCGCTCCGTCCCGTCCCGTGCTAGTGTAAGTCATCCTTTAATCACGACCTCACGCCCTGAGCTAGGAAGCCCTGTGTTACAGTACCCAGTTTCGTGATTACAGTATCTTACATACTCTGGCTTAACACCTATATATTTCTGTACAGATTGTACAGAAATACCATAGTGCTGTTTATAAATACTTATGTCTATGTATGTGTTTATATGTGGGTGAGTGAGTTTGTGTGTGTAGGTGAAATTATGTTTTTTAAGACAGTTTTTACAATAGAGGTACAGATGTAGTGGATAATAATTTTTGCGACCTCTACCAGGTCATCGTCCATCTTGTCGGGGGCCTTCCCACACTGCGTCGACCGGTGCGTTACTTTACCAAGTACAAGATTTTTTTTTGACCCTTGCCCGTATAACTAACCACAATTTATAAGATAGAAAGATACCAAACTGTCCGTCCGTCCGTACGTCTATCCGGATGAGTCATCGCCCCAATCTTTTAAAATGCGGGCCCATATGCTGCCAGGGGTAACTTAAGGGGCCGCTCTCTAAAATGATTATTTAATTTATATCACATTTAGATACGAATCGTTATCTATTGCATATGGATAATGACTAGTTGGGTGGCCCATATTTTGATGGAAATTAAATACAATATAAATATAAATTGAAAATAGATGTCATATACTAAAGAAAAAGACCAACACCGACGAAGACCAATCCGAGGAATAACAAGTCAAAAATAATTAAATAATTTGATTTGTATCAACAAAAATATACAATATAATTATAACCTTTTTATCATATTATGATGTTATTTGCCAAAAATCATCTTGTTTTCTGTTGTCTATTATAAACCATGTTGCCTATGTGATGTAGTTAATATATGAACTTTTTTGATCGTTTCTTAGGCTATGTAGTCTAAGAAACAATCAAA
This sequence comes from Lathronympha strigana, assembly GCA_949128165.1. Taxonomy (NCBI): domain Eukaryota; kingdom Metazoa; phylum Arthropoda; class Insecta; order Lepidoptera; family Tortricidae; genus Lathronympha; species Lathronympha strigana. Next base: position 3,750,405 of record OX421926.1, on the reverse strand, counting down.
TTCAAACAATCAAATTATTTATGATAATTTTTTTATTGTACAGTCAACCAATTGGAATCCCAGGCTACTGTAGGACTATGTCATAGTCACGCTACAAATCAGATTGTAACATATCTCTTTCTGCTTGTCATTTTGACATGGTTCTAGAGTGGCCTAGGGTTCAAATTGGTTGATTGTACATTCACTACTTAGAGTAAGGTCAGTGATAATAAACCATCCTGTATTTGGTAGACAGAACCATTCACGAACATTTAAAATCATAACCCTTCAATTTTCCGAAATCGGCTACGTTGTGCGTCCCCTTAACTCCCCTCGTACAATTTACATTAACGCACATTCCTGCAACACAATATTGATAATTGAAATCATTCGAACTCAAAACTGCCCGATATTGAATCTTATCACCACTGCATAAGGTTGACCCATAGTTAGTGACATACTTGTCAACTGCATCGGTAATTTGATGACCGATTGTCAACTTTATCGCTATTAGCACAAGGTCTATTTAAAGTCAGTAGAGGATGGCGTACATAATCTGCTGATCTATTGTGAACTTTATTTACAATAGAATACGGTCTATCGATTATCAATAGTGAAGTACCATTGCCTGCATACTTTGCTGAATTATTATGACTTTTATTACAACCAGTTAAGAGTCTATCATTGGCTAAGTTGTTCAAACCCGTATGCAGAACGATTTTGCGAAGGATGATTGAATCTAAATTGACTAACATTTGTCTTAATTTTGAAATAGATCATCCCCACATTCCCATTGGTTGGTCAATCGTTTGAACATTTCGGACGTGCGAAAGAGATAACAAATCCAAAAACGTGCTGCCACTTTTGGTGCATTTCACGAGAATCTCCCTTACGAAATGTTACAATTGAACCCGTATGGGTTCATATGGGTGCGGTGGGATATCTACAGTCAACGCCTACGACACCCATGGGAGAAAAAGGGAGTGGTGAATTTCTGAAACCAATCTCGCACGGAAAAATCATTTAACCTATAAATGTGCGTTTAAATTAAAAAATACCTACCTACCACTTTGTCGCTTGATAAGGTTCAAGTTTCAATAAATCTTTATGACATTAGCGCCTTCGACGACCCACAAAATGGTACCGATAAAATCAATCACAAACGAACTACTAACACAAATCAATCGACATAACATAAACCTGCTAAAATTTCAAATAAATAAAACTAGAGCAAATATCCGGTACTAAATATCAGAAATATATAAAAACGTTTCGGCCTCAAAATGCTAAGAATAAAAATGGCGGCTACAAAATGTCACGAACTTTCCAATTTAATATTTCGTGTCATTAAAAATTTCCGCAACCCTTCGCGTCTGGTAATGGAGACAGACGCAGCAGGTCCGGTTTGTGCGCTTACAAAAATCTATTACCAACGATGGGGATATCCCACGACCCTGTGACAATCCGTTTTATCGATTCTGAAATAGTGTACAGCTCTTGTGAGACTCGAACACATTAAGAACAATTAAGCCTGAAAGACGATGATTTGATGACGCTCTACGTAAAGACGGATACAGGTCCAGCGAAACTCGACTTAATTACGTGAAAGACGTTTGAGAGAATATTAGTTCTATAATTCACAGTTTTGAACGTTCGTTACTTGCCCCCCTGTTACATTTCATAGAATAATTTATCGATGTATTCATGGATCAGCAGATTATTTGTACTAATTTTAGGGTTGGCTCTATAATCGACCTAACTAAAAAAATTACTACTATTTGATTAAACGCAGTGCAGAAAATCATCACGAGAAAATGTGCGGACATTCGCGAATAATAATAATTTTGCAGAATTTCTGGTCCTAAAATGTAATAATATGAGTTCTCCACAGCAGTGCGATATGCATACTGACTGATAGAGTCAGTCTAAACTCTAAGCTAAGTTTGCATCAATTTTGATAGAAAAAACTGTGGAAGCGTCATAATTTCATTGAAGTTTCACGTTTAAAATAACACTTGCGTAGTCTCTAATATCAAAATCGAAGCAAGCTTGGTTCGGCTCTAAGGCCTGTTTGCGCCAACCTGGGTTAGCTAACTAACTCCGAGTTTGCTGTAAAATCTCATCCTTATAAACACTTAACTCCGGGTTAGCGGCTAATTCATCACTGTTTTATGTCCAAACGTATTGCCGAAGTAACCTACTGTAGTATACTGTCCCTTGTGTCGCGATCTTTTAAAATTGCTCCATGAAATTGTATTGTAATTTTCCCCCGATTTAAAGCTTTTCCGACTTCAAAACAGCGCTACACTCAAAGTAATGCGTTTTCAGAATTACGTTTAAAGATACTAAGCAAGCCAAGCAAGACAAGATTTTGAGCCACATTTAGACACTAAAGAATCTTTTTAGGGATTTTAACTATAAAACTCTCGTGAGACTCGAACATATTAAATAATATTTAAAACGGGTCGGGTCGCCCCCCGCGCCGCTCCCACCGCCGCCAGCTGCAAGTACCAGAGCAGATAGGGCATTAGCCCGCAGTGTACGACTTGCCTCTGTCGCGAGTGGGCGCTCCTGATGACGTTCTTCGTAAAGAACGAAACATGTCGAGCGAAAATCGACTAAATTTCGTGAGTGACCCGTTTTAAATATTATTTAATCTTTTTAGGGTTCCGTACCTCAAAAGGAAAAAACGGAACCCTTATAGGATCACTTTGTTGTCCGTCCGTCCGTCCGTCTGTCTGTCAAGAAGACCCTTTATCTCGGGAACGCGTAGAGGTATCAAGTTGAAATTAATACCACATACACAAGTCTGCAGTCCCTTGAAGCTGTGAAAAAACTAAACGCCAACGCGATCGAAAGATACGGCCGTTAATGTCGCATTTCCCATACATTTGCAATGAGAATCAAAATGTATAGGGTACTTCCCGTTGACCTAGAATCACGAAATTTGGCAGAAAGCAAGAACTTTTAGCACAAGTACAGGACAAAAATTGAAATATAAAATATATTTCTATGACTCACGAAACTATAAATTGTACGAAAAATACAAGATTTTAAAATTACACTCGTTACCACATGGTCGAATGAAGACTTTATCCGTTTTAAAGGGTTTCTTTTCATAACCGAACCAAATTATTAATTCTACAAAGCACCCAAGGAAAGTATACTTCTGAGAGAGTTGTGTCTTAATAAAAAAAAGGTGACTTGAATTTACATCATACTAAAATTTCGTGAGATACGACTGAAAGCACTTTTTCCAATGTTTTCTGCGGGGTCCTTTGATTTAGGTACGAAACCCTCAGCGCGAGACTCGCTTTCGTTTGCTCTGTACCGCGGTCCCACATAATTACAGCGGGCAGCAAACACCGACACCTGGGCTGCGCTGATTCCGTGCTCCAGGCTTACATGCAGCTACATTAAATACAAATACAAATACAGATCGTTTATTCGTGGTAAATATCAAATACAATTACAGACATGGAGAATAGACAATTGTAAAGCACGAATCAAATCATTTATGAAATGTAATAAATGTTTTGATTCATGTTATTTTTATAATGTAGTCATACTACTATATATAAATTGAAAGAGATGTCATGTACTACAGAAAAAGTGACCAAGGTCCCCGGTGAGCAGGGCTGGGATCAAACCAGCGACCTCCTGGGCTACCCGATCACGGCGACCAGAGTCCGAAATTTCCTTAGTATTGCAATCCTTTCTTATTTTAAACGTTTTAAGGTACGTTCCGCCAATCTTACGCACCACCAGACTTACGTGTGGTGCTGCCTTCTAGATAATCTTTACAGATTATTTTCACCGGGGACCTTGGTCACTTTCTCTGTAGTATATGACATCTCTTTCAATTTATAATGGAGAATAGAGACAAATAAACACAACAAAATTTACCACGAAATGGTCTCGCCTCAGCATAAGTCGACCCGAAAGTCAACGCTGATCTTCCAGCCAGACCATTTGTGGGGCACGATCGCAGCGTATAAGCATGACTTAACAGAATATGTTTGAGGACACTTACACCTTTTGAGTTTTAAACCAGACGGAGTAGCAATGAGGAATACCGCGAGTTGATTTTCCGCTAGGGGCGCTAGTGGAACGTGGGTCCTGCGGGAACATTTCAAACGTCGCTTTGACATGTCTCTCAAACTGATACAGGACCCACGCATGAGTGGCGCCGCCTGGTGAGCGACAATACGGTAGCTCCCATTGAGATGAAGATACCTTAAGAGCAAAACGTCACAAACAGTCGCTAAAACTCAAACAGCGCCATGTAAACCGCGTCGGTATCAAATTTAACGCAATTTACTTAGGACGAAACTTTGTTTGCAATTAACCTAACCTAACAACATATAACACCCCCTTAAAAGGGTCGGTGTTACACTATTATGTGTAGATGTTTCTGCAGCTTCAATATAATGTGGTGCAAAGACAACATTTTACTCACCGTCTGTCCGAAAAAGGGCGTTTTCTTTCCTGCTAGGGGGGATCAAAGTGACATTTTTCTTCCCTGCTAAGAAGAAAAGTGCATTATCTGATAGCATGGTGTTGGTTTGATGACTTTGTTGTTACTGTTCATGTTTTTTTTAATTTCCTTATAGGTGGATATACCTAGGTCTTTGCTTTTCCCACCACCAATAAAGAATAAAAAAACAGTGTAGGAAAAATATTTTCGTCTTGGGCGTTACGCTCAGGATTCTATACTTACTTTAGAATCCCTCATTATGTTCGGTATTATATTTAAAAACCCTTACTTCATTCGGGATTCAAAGTATAAGTACATGAACCTACGCTCGGAAATATATGATTTTGCTTAATTGTGACTCAATCTACAATTAAATAATTAATTACTATGTCTAAAATCGGTCTCGTGGTTTAAACTTAAAATCAAAGTTGCCAATGTATTTAATATTCTCTACTTTTACTAAAGTCAAACCAACTGAACTCTCGAACTATAAAGTGTTATTTTAAACGTCAAACTTCTATTAAATTATCACGTTCACTTAACTGAGCTATAAAAATCTGGGAAACTTAGCATAGTAGGACCCTATTCGGTCATTATCTGGTCACATAGAGTCAAACCACGTTATCTCTGCCGAGTAAATGGACTGTCATACTTTAAAGTGTTATTTCAAACGTCAAACTTCTATGAATTTATGACGATTACTTAACACTTTTACATTCTGTCAAAATCTAGGAAACAGCATAGATGCGTAACAAAACCTAAACCATTTTGATTAAAAACTCTGCAAAGCGAACTCTTTTGTTTCAAATAGATACTTTTTTTAAACACGGGATGCGTACAGCCAGCTTTGAAACTAAAGAAATTAATTCCGCGGATGCTTTTAAAAAGTAAATTCATCTCTGATATTGCATTTGATTGATGAGATTTGGTTTGCAACGCGACGTAGCGGCGAGTAGCGGAACCATACCCTGCCCGGCAATCTCTGTCAGTAGAATTTTTGAAAAATTTGTATGCCTCCCTTTTCTTCCTAGTTAAACCAAATAAAAATGCCATATTAATTCAAAGTGCATTATAATTAAGTTAAAGTAGCGGCCGTTTTATAACATTTATGCTTCGAAAAAGTTCTAAAATAGCAGCTGAAAATCCAACTTCAAAGCTTTTACACTTCAAAGTCTAGTTTTTATTTTTTATCGAAGTAAAATTCGAAATCTCAAAAGCTTGTAATTTCCTATTTTGGTAGGTCGTAACAGAAAAATAATTCTATTCAAAAGCTCTTTAACTATTCGGATTGCTAAATTTTATTCGTGAAATAGAATCATAGAGGGATTATCTTTTTCAGTCCTCCGGCCGGTAAGCGCCACTTTACGCAAAACTAAATTGCCGCCTGCCGGCTCCGTCGGACAGAAAAATAGTATACAAACCTCGGCCGTTAGATGGGAAAGCCTCGGATCACATGTTAGTCGTCCTCGGCTTCGCCTCGGCCGACAATTACATAGGATCCGAGGCATTTCCCACTAAAACGGCCTTGGTATGTAATCTACTATTACTCATCAACCAACTACTAGTTCCGCTACTCCCCGCTAGGCGGCGCTGTAGTCAAACCTCACAACGTCAATACGAACATGCATAGTTTATTCCCAGCATCATAACAGAGTCCCAGGGTGAGGTATCATGAAATTGCTATCCGTGGCCCAAAATGGCGCTTAATAATTCAGTTGAGGGTAACAGGTTTTGTTGGCTTAATGAATGGACGGAGGTTGGGGATATGTAGCTTGATTTGATTTTTATAAGGTAACTTGTGTATGTTGTTTTCAACTGGAAATGTATCAGGAGGCTTTGTATACAGGGAATACTAACCGTAAAAATTTAGTTTGGATTTATGAAGTTTATTTGTGTTTTTTTTTTTGTAAAAGGACCACTTTGTCACTGGCCGATAAGGCACTAACGCCATAAACTTTCACTTAAAAATAAACCTTATCTTCTCACAAATTCGACAAATTGGTACTTTTCACTAACAAAGAACACATATTTGTATTTAAAAAATATGCTACGATTTTTCTGTGTGATTTGTAACTTTAATTTAATTTATTTAAAATAACAAATACTTCTGAAAAAAGCATGCACACATACGCAGAAATATTAAATAGATACGCTGTATTTAAAATTCACACATGAATTTAAAATTCAAACGTGGTAATGTTTCAAAATAGGCTTAATTCCCAGGGGTGTGCGCAACTGTGGTGCTCACTTGACGGCAGTAGCACACTTTTATTTAGAATACTTGACAAAACTGGTGTCAAATAGCATAAAAACGCCTAATAAAGTTCAGTTTTGGCACCACCAAGTATTTCACACGTAATAACCATATAAACTTAGAACATAGGACAAAGTATACATACAGTCGCCGGTCTCTCTTGACAAGTCAACCTATTGCAATAATTATTGTGTCACTTAGTTCCTAACCTACAATTTAGTTTTTATCGTAAATACTAGGAAATAAAACCACATGCTATTATTAGAAAACTAAAACTCATACCGCAACATTTTTTAAGTATATCAATTACGTGCCACATATAAATATCAACTTTCATCAAGGTTTGAATTTCATATTCGTTCCAACTCACCGCATTTTACAGTTCTCAAAATCTCTCTCTTTCAATAATACCTGGGTTTCAGCAGCGGTGGAGCGACAAAATGTTCTCTCGGCAAACCGGAGCTGATTTGGCCTGCTTTATATTTCAGTCGTGATAATTGTCACAAAACGTTTGTCACGTGACAAAACGTGATAGATTTCATGCCGGTGTGAGTCGAGTTTTTGAACGCCCCGTCACTGCTGAGTTTAATACTTAAAGTAACATTTTAGCTACTCCTCAACACGTCTAGCCTATCGCAATCAAGTCTGACACGTCAACAAAAGGCGCCTAATGCAAAAACTTCTGAATCGAGTTTGCCCCTTCACCCGCTCTTTTATATGCACCATAAATATTGTAAAATGGCGTTGTTGCTTACTTGGACGGTTTTATAATAGTATTTTATACAATCGTGATATAATGAAGAGTTTTTCGGTCGAGTACCGTGTTTAGGCCACGAAGCTTGCTGAGTGGCCTAAGTAAGGTACGAGATTGAAAAACTTAATTATATTACGATTGTATACAATACTTTTTCTACGAGTCATCATCATCATCATCTATGGAGGAACAATTTCATCATTCAATTTCATTGACTTAACACGGATGTAACACAAAAATATGTAATTGCGCGTGGGGGGCGCGGTCGGGGCAGTCGCGGGGGGCGCGGTCGGCGCAGCAGGCGCGGGGCGCGCGCTCGGCAAAGTCTCAGGCGGCATCGCAAATAAATAAGTATAAAATTTGTATGAAGTTCTATTATAGTTGCCTACAGCGTATCGAAATGAGATATTATAGTTGAGTTGGACTGTCTAATATCGAAAAGTATGAGCTTATAGTTTTGTCTATGTACTCGTTATTGACAGATTAAAGTCGGCGAGTAGAAAAACAATATTGTATACAGTTCAGCATCGTTTTTAACATATTGAGTTGGAAAAATTGGTCGTTTTGCAACACGTGATCTTTACCTTTAAAATCAAAAACTTAAAATCAAATTATGGCGACAGTATAGGTAATTCTAACCAACTGTTAAATATATCGGTTACTCTGATCTTTATTTTAGATAGTAAAAGAGCCAAAGCTAATTAATATACGCGGAATAAACAGATTTTGTTCTATGGTCAATTTCGAAGAAAGATTCAAACAAATCTGGGCTAGTATCACAAAAATCGAACGATTGCAGATTTTAATGTCCATATTTTAGTCCATAGCCTAGTTGGTACTGACCCTGGCTACGGAGCAGGAGGTCCCGGGCTCGTTTAAGTACTTATATGTGTCTATTATATATATCATCATCTAATACCCATAACAAGCTCTATTGAGCTTTTTGTGGGACTAAGTCGATTTGTGTAAGATTGTCCTATAATATTTATTTATCTCTGTCGCACTTGCATATTAGAGTGACAAATAGGTTTTTCCGTCACCAATTTTCGATGTTCGTCGTAGGCGTGCTGCTTGGGGTATCATTGCAATACTGCAGTTGCACTCCAAGTCAGAACCAGACTCACACAGCCTAGACTTATGATAGTGCTTTGGAACGGACCTCAGTCATGAAGTGTTTAAGTACAGTCATTATTATCCCGATATTCCACATTCACTCCTAAGTTCCTCGATATGTATGTATACAAATACTTTATTGTACACAACACACGTTAAAAAGCTACAAATAAAAGTATGATTACAAGATATACAACATATAGGAACCAGATGTATGGGATTCTTCAAAAAAGGAGTGTACAAGATTTTAATGGGTTGGCAACGCGCATGTGACCCACATGGAGTTGCCGGCGTCCATAGGTTACGGTGACCGCTTTCCACCAGACGGGCCGTATGCTTGTTTGCCATTGTCATAATATATTAAAAAAAAATACTAATGGAACTTATTCCTTCCGAGTTAGTGAGTGACGTGAAACATGTTAATGAAAAGTATTGGATACACGGAGAAAATAATTGATTTAACTTTAACAGATGTACTGAATTATATGTTTCTTTACTCATTAATATAAAATCGTGGTCTTCACAATATTCTAGTATTACAAGCTAAAAATCTAGTATTGACGGCAAGGTAAAATCGGTTATTTTGGAGTCACTCTGGCATCCTTTACTCAGGTGTCTCAAATATCATTAGACACTTTCCAAAAGGAAACCGGGATGAAAACGGATTCCCAACAAGGTAAGGTCTCCTTTGTTGTAAGGTCAGATGGCAGGTTTCGTAATTAGTGCTTCTGTTAATTATTGGGTTGGCGGACCTCTAGCTAAACCCGACCTGTAGCAAAAAGCGAAGACAGCGTTAAGGGGGGGAATTGGAGAAGAGCGGGTTCTTTCGAACGTTGTCGTCGGTAGCCCAGGTAACAAATACCTATAATTTTCAGATATGTGTTTCTTGACTATATGATCTGAACGTTGACACCAGCCGACACATGAATGCGTAAAATTTTCTCGATAGTTCTTAAATCCAAAGTTACGTCTTCATTTATCTTAATTACCTCAGTTTGTCTAAATTACACATCTTTAAGTAGCCAAATCTGCTTAAAAGTATGAGTTTTCATCTAAACTAAAACTTCAATGAACTAAACAATATCGTATTCATAATAAAAACTACAAATTTATCAGCATTTGTGGTTTCGTGAAATCAAGTCAAAACGCCCACTTCATAATGATGTCGCTTCCCTCTCTCTCCTACGTCACAGCTATAAGTGCGTCCCCTACTCGAGCCATTGCCATACGGGCCTCGGCCTTTGAACAGGTCGGACGCATGTCGCTCGCACAGCGCTCCGACAGCCATTCGATTTACGTAAAAAAGGAAGGTCCAATAATAGTTGACCTACGATTCCATTTATTATTTACCAAACCAGAGGTCTACTAAAACTGGTATGTTTCTTACACGCTTACACGAGATGCTTGTGTGAGTATTTTCGGAAGCCAATACCCTATCGACGTTTATGAACAGATTTACAATTTCATTCGTTCTTACAGTGTTCCGCTAGCTGTGTGGTACTGAACATCGGTTTTAATCGTATAAGTTGTTCGTAAGATGTCTATGGTTCAAATCTCGGTGTTTTTAGAAATGTTTTTTTTTTTTATATTTTACATTTATTATCGATACAACTTTGTGAAAAAAAGTTTTTGATTTTTTTATACGAAATATTTTATTTTATTTATATTTTAAAATATTTCATAAATAATTAAAAAATTAGGCACATCAACATCATCATCATCCACATCTAAGCATTTCATTGTTTTTTACTGAAATATGAATAATTTATTTTTGTATATTCATGGAACTGGTATGTACCTATTACGTAACAACATAATGAAAAACTGACAACAGTTATGAAAACAAATTTTAATTATTATTATGCATTTTTATGTTATCTCACTACCGCATATAACCTACTTAGTTTAAAAACACATAGTACTTACATACTTACATAGTTCAAAATAAGCTGGAGGCAAAAAAAACAGTTTGCTCCATTTTTTATTGATGTGTTTTTCTTCTTCCTAGCCGTTTCGCGGCATATGCCATGGCTCAGGGAGAGCTTGGGGTCCGCTTTGGCAACTAATCCCAAGATTTGGCGTAGTCGCTAGTTTTACGAAAGCGACTGCCATCTGACCTTTCAACCCAGAGGGTAAACTAGGCCTTCTTTGGTATTAGTCCGGTTTCCTCACGATGTTTTCCTTCACCGCAATGCGATTGGTAAATAAATATCAAATGATATTTCGTGTTTTCGTATATAAGTTCCGAAAATCATTGATATGAGCCGGGGTTTGAACCCCCGACCTTCGGATTGAAAGTCGCACGCTCTTACCGCTCACCGCTGGGGGCGCCGGGCCAGCAACTCGCAACGTTGGGATTGGGAACCAACCATATTTTTTTTATGTATGCGTTAGTTTGACGAAATAAGTAGGTACTTACAGCTGCCTATACATATTTAATTTCAATAAAATATAACTTACAGAAGTAGTTATGTTATTGAATTTCAATAAATCCAAAATACTTACAGACTCGCTAAACTGGTAGTCCAGTTTAATGTGACCCACGAATCCGAAAGATCTATTCATAACCGGAGCGCCTACCTATACTGGTCTTTTGAGCTAATATGACAGTGTCACAGTGCGTGTGGAATGTTCATAGCCGAGTCAGACTATTATTATTACCTATCTCGCTCGCGCCAATCGTCGCCGCGTGCGCTCGCTCCGGATTGAGTTCAGTTCGTTTGTAGTTGGCATGTAGTAGTAGTAGTAGGTACCTACCTATTATAAATAAAGTAGTGTTAGGACTGTTAGGTATAAGTTAATATCATTTAGTAAATAAGTAAGTTATATATATTTAGTGTATGTAGTGAGTCTGTGAGATAGTTGTAGTACCTATATACTGTGCGGTAGTGGCTTGTCAAAATGGGAAATAAAAATAAGCCTAAGAAAAACAAGAAATCAAATTTAAGACGATTGCGGCAGCAAGTGTTTTCTTTGTTTCACTTATGAGTACAGTTTGGTGGGTAAATTTTATGTTTTTCCTACTCAGAATCACGACCAGCTCTATTGATCCTATTAGGAAATAAAAAGAGTCCCAATTTTTTTTTCATTCAGCCTAGTCAACCCTAAACAACCCTAATTCCCTAGCCCTACCATAGATTTAATTTACATATAAATAAATATAGGCGAATACGCGAAGACTATAATGACCCCTTAACATAACATAATTCACAAGTCGATTTTTTTTAAATTACCTATTAGAGTACACTTTAGACTAATCGAGAAAAATATTGTCTAACCGTTTTAGATAAAGCTTTGGGTAAAATATAGGTATTTGTTACCGACGCGTGTAAAATCAAGGAAAGATTATGCAAGTCATATTTTCTATCTTTATATTATTGGATTAAACTATTTGAATGTCACCTGTCATTTTATAACAAATTTGTCGAAAGCTTTCTTGAAGCGAGAAAAACCTATATATTTTCTCCAAAAAAATACTTAAGTACATCCAAGTACCTGAAATGTGTTAAAAAATTATGTAGATAACGAATAGGTTCCATGTCTAACGTATTCATCAATAGTTTCAATTTATATGAAGAATTCAACTTTTAAGGTCTTCTGTTAACTTCAATAAAAATCTAGAAATTTTCAAGTTGGTACATTTTGTTCATTAGTATTATAGAAATGCATACACCGAAATTATAAGAAATACATCAATAGCTCTAAATTTTATGATCTTATCAGTTCGCATCATAATTCGAACTCAAAGAGATTTGAGCGGGATAGTCTATCGCGCTACGGCCCGTGCTGTGCGATCACATCACGATTACGCAACGCGTTTCTTACATTTCGTTTGTGCTACGTATTAAATTATGATCTGTAATGTAAATATTAATTTGTTAATTTTAAATTGTAATCCATATTGGTACCTAAAGCAAAATTGTTTTCTTCTTTAATAAAATATTAAATGCACGCGTAGTATAAAATTATTTATTCAAATACTGTTTAATCACTATTTCTAAAGAAACCTCATTTAGACCGATATTATACAGACGATGTGCCCTTTCAAAGGGTACGCAGTGAAAGACTTAGATTTTTTTTTAAACATAGGAGTCGTAAAAAAATTCGATTTTATTTTGACAAAAAGTGAGATATTCATAAGTAAATTTAAAAAACTTAGTTTTTCTACCAGAAGTAACTACTTGGTCAAATTTTCGATGGTTGTTGTGCTATAATGACACTTACTTTATATGGAGGAATCGTGTAGAACACGCTAAAATAAGCATGTTTTGTACGGACAGTTTTTATCTAAAATCAAAAATGGCCGACTTATTTGACCCCAAAGATGAACAATTTTAGATCTTACAAAAATTTTCGATGGTTGTTGTGCTATGATGACACCTACTTTTTATGTTAGTATCGTGTAGAGCACGCTAAAATAAGCATGTTTTGTATGGACAGCTTTTTTCTAAAATAAAAAATGGCCGACTTATTTGACCCCAAAGATGAAAAATTTTAGATAAGTAAAATTTTCGATTGTTGTTGTGTGTGCTATGATGACACCTACTTTTTATGTAAGTATCGTATAGAACACGCTAAAATAAGCATGTTTTGTATTGACAGCTTTTTTCTAAAATAAAAAATGGCCGACTTATTTGACCCCAAAGATGAAAAATTTTAGATAAGTAAAATTTTCGATGGTTGTTGTGCTATGATGAAACCTACTTTTTATGTTAGTATCGTATAGAACACGCTAAAATAAGCATGTTTTGTATGGACAGTTTTTTTCTAAAATAAAAAAATGGCCGACTCATTTGACCCCAAAGATGAACAATTTTAGATCTTAGTAAAATTTTCGATGGTTGTTGTGCTATGATGACACCTACTTTTTATGTTAGTATCGTATAGAACACGCTAAAATAAGCATGTTTTGACTGGACAGTTTTTTTCTAAAACAAAAAATGGCCGACTTATTTGACCCCAAAGATGAACAATTTTAGATCTTAGTAAAATTTTTGATGGTTGTTGTGCTATAATGACACCTACTTTTTATGTTAGTATCGTATAGAACACGCTAAAATAAGCATGTTTTGTATAGACAGTTTTTTTCTAAAATAAAAATTTGCGATGGTTGTTGTGCTATGATGACACTTATTTTTTATGTTAGTATCGTGTAGAACACGCTAAAATAAGCATGTTTTGTATGAACATTTTTTTCTAAAATCAAAAATGGCTGACTTATTTGACCTGAAAGATAAACAATTTTAATTCAAAGTATTTATTTGCATCGAACACAGTATAGTGGGTCTTACAGTTAGAATGGTTAAGTCCAGTGCATTCAACCTGCATGCAAATATTTCGAATAGCGTGCAGTATTTACAGTACTATATACAAATATATTAAACTTTTATGTCTTAATAATTATATCTAAAATTATAAAAAATATGTCAAGATAGATAAAAATGCATGAAACAATGTGTAAATTATGAACAAAACCCAAAAATAAAAATAAAAAACAAAAAACAATTGTGGTAGGTAATGAATGCAAATGTCAATAAAAATTCAATATTAAAAATAATAAAAATAAATATGTCAGCTATATTCTAAATATTCTTTAACACTGTAGAAGCAATGGTCTAAAAGCCAAGAAGTCAATTTATTCTTCAATCTATTGCCTTGCAGGAATTTTATGTCAACAGGTAATTTATTATAAATAATTATACACATATTAAAAGCATTCTTATCATAAATCATTTTATGAGCACGTGGCTTGTATAATAAATCCATAATGTTTTGTCGGGTCTGTCTGTTATTCATAATTGCACCTCGCGTTTTGAATGAAGTTTGGTGGTTGTTTACAAAAATGCATATATCCCTTATGTACAAACACGGTAATGGCAAAATATGCCATTGTTTAAATCGGGGGACACATGGTGTTTGGTGGTTTAGGTCTTGCACCCGGCAGGAGCAGCTCCCACCTTAGTCTACGATGGTTTTTTTTATCCGTCCAAATAAGATAACTTCACAGCTGGCTGTTGGTTGTCACTTTAGACAGCGAGCGAGCGAAGCGAGCGAGCAAATCCTCCGGGGCAGAACCGACACGGATTTGGTTAGTTTAGAAGACTAAGGCGAGAGCTTCGCTTTCCTTATTAAAAATAAATAACCTGGAAGTCTAAGGCGGGAGCGAAGCTCTGCCCGGGAAGGTCTTGCTCGCTCGCTGTCAAAATCATACCATCAAAAATATTACCAAGACATAAAATTGCTCATCTTTTGGGTCAAATCAGTCGGTCATTTTTTATTTTAGAAAGAAACTGTCCTTACAAAACATGCTTATTTTAGCGTGTTCTACAAGATTCTACCATAAAATGTAGGTGTTATCATAGCACGATACCCATCGTTGTTTTTTTTTGTAATAGCCTGTTTTTGTGTCCTGCTGAAAAATTTGAATAGTTTCAATTATAACGTGTTTCAATTGTCCCCTTTCTACCCTAAATCGGCCATTTTTGATTTTAGAAAAAAAACTTCAAACAAAACATGCTTATTTTAGCGTGCTCTACGCGATACTAACATAAAAAGTAGGTGTCATCATAGCACAACAACCATCGAAAATTTTACTAAGATCTAAAACTGTTCAACTTTGGGGTCAAATAAGTCGGCCATTTTTTATTTTAGAAAAAAACTGTCCATACAAAACATGCTTATTTTAGCGTGCTCTACACGATACTAACATAAAAAATAGGTGTTATCATAGCACACCAACCATCGAGAATTTAACTAAGATCTAAAATTGTTCATCTTTGGGGTCAAATAAGTCGGCCATTTTTTATTTTAGAAAAAAACTGTCCATACAAAACATGCTTATTTTAGCGTGCTCTACACGATACTAACATAAAAAGTAGGTGTCATCATAGCACAACAACCATCGAAAATTTGACTAAGTCCAGCGCACTAATTCTGGTAAAAAAAACTAAGTTTTTGTTAAATTTACCTATGTATGAATATCGCACTTTTCGTCACAAAATTTTAAGTCTTTTACAACTCCATGTTTTTTGCACTTTCGGCAAAAAAAAACATTAAGTCTTTTTCACTGACATCGACCCAGACTTTATCACACGACATTGACATTTTGATATAACTATCTTGCGTAAACACTCAGTTGTAGTCATATTATCGACATCATTGTTATGTTATTTTGTTGTTATTGACAGACAAGTGAGACAAGGTGCAAATACAACGACCTACCGATTACCGATGTACGTACCGATTCACCGAGAGGCAAAGGCGCCTGGCGCGCCGGCTGTGATGTGATTGGTCAAACCGCCCCCGTTCCGCGCGAAACACACGCGATATTAATTCCCGCGCGTAGCTTCGAGCATTTGAATTACGCCTAGAATTGATAAGATAATAAAAGTTGAATCTTTCGATGAAATCCTTAGAGTTTCCGTATACATACTATTTAAATGATTTTGAACTAATGACCTTGACTTGAAAATTATGAGATTTATATTATGGCAAGGAGATTTTTTTTTAAATTCTAGTGCCTACATAAATTTAAGCTATTGATGAATGTGTTAGAAATGGGCTCTAATAGTTATCTTTAATAATATTAAATGCATTTCAGTTACCATAAAGCACTTGCGTAATGTTTTCGAAGAGTAATATTTTTTTTAAGTTTTCATATTATATTGAAATAAGCTCTGGTCAAATATGTTATTAAATGATAGGCGACGTTCAAATAGTTAAATACGATTATCTGAAGAAAAAATTTTCCTCTTGTATATTTTTTCCTTAGATTTAAAAGGTTGGTAACGAATTTTTTTTTAATTCCTAAAGCAATATCAAAATCTGTTATCTTTTTTTTTTACGCTTTGTTCTAAGAGTATTCTAACCGTCGACAAATAATATCGCTCTTGGGAGTTATACAATTTTATTTCCTTTACGTACCGTACTATTGAAACGAAAAAAAATCTTACGTGTACGAGAGGTAGTAGGTAGGTACCTAGACCTACCCTAAAAAAAATATAAACCACTTTTTATTTTACGACTTTGTGACCAATATACATATTCGTACAAAATTACAGCTTTCTAGTACTTACAGTCACTGAGATTATCCGCGGACGGACGGACAGACAGACAGACAAAGCGAAACTATAAGGGTTCCTAGTTGACTACGGAACCCTGATAATGAATGTTGAGATAGTCCCTACGGATCTTTTGAGAAATATTATATTTTATTACTTCAGTTTGTATTTTTATTTACTTTACCTAATGCGATTACATTTATTTTTTATTTTTTTAAAGTTCTTATTAAGTTCTACTTTTGTAATTTTTTTCATATTTTTTGAACTTATACTCGTAGTTCAAAAGTTAGAGGTCCATTTTTTTAAACTTCTGGAGCGATTATTTCCGAAAATATTAACTTTATCAAAAACTGTTTTTAGAAAACCCTCATTGTTTTTCAAATACCTGTCAAATGCTATGTCACACTCTAGGGTTGAAACGAAAAAAAATCTTACGTGTACGAGAGGTAGTAGGTAGGTCGGACAGACAGACAGACAAAGCGAAACTATAAGGGTTCCTAGTTGACTACGGAACCCTGATAATGAATGTTGATACAGTCCCTACGGATCTTTTGAGGTAAGATTTACGCTTCGTGCCAATCCTGTCCCTGTTAGCCAGGGTAACAATATAGATAAAAAGCAACTGTATCGTAATGGAATTAAGGTTCAAATTAACATGTAGTTAACATGTTTTTGGAATGTACCAGTAGAACAGCAATCACTTAAATATTAAATGCCCATAAAAGGACTACGAAGCCTAATTCATTTTTATTTTGTATTTATAATTTTTATATGTATTTTTAAATATTGGTAATATTAGCTAAAACGCCATCTGTAGTATATTTTCCTGAATGCTTATGTGGAGCTTATCGCTTAGTTGTAGTAGTTAACAACTATCACGCTAGATGGAGCGGTATCGCGGAGCGCTCTGGCGGCGGGTCGGCCTGCGTGCATGTGTGCGTGCGATTTGAGAGGGTGTGACCCTGTGGGAGTGGCTTATGAATAGGTATTACGGAATGCAGTAGGGCCTTAATCATCATGTTTAACCTTGTTTTCTTTGGGACAAGTAATAGTACATTACAAGTGCAAAAAACGTGTATCGTACGACGTTCTACAGTACATATGGCCCTTTGAATACATATTTCCACGCAGGCACGTAAAGTGCTCATTGTCGCCCTAGGGCGGTAAAGTAGCGCCATGTGTACTGTAAAAAATTGATTTTCCGACTCACACGGTCGATTTGATTTTCCTACTTTTTTTTATATTTTTGTATATCACGATGGTGGCAAAAAAGCAAACGGCTCGCCTGGTGGAAAGCGATCACCGTAGCCTATGGACGCCTGCAACTCCAGGAGGTCACATGCGTGTTACCGACCCATTAAAATGTGTACACTCCTTTTTTTGAAAAACCCAACAAAAACCTTTATTTTCGCTTTGAAACGTCAACGCTTTGTAATATGACATCTACAGCGTGTATTGTTAATGTTACCTCAAATTTTAACCAGTCACACGGTAGTGCTATGAACCGATATTGCAATTAAAAGTTACTTTTTGACTATTACTCATTTTCCTTATTTAATGATTCAGCACGCAATGTATCTACCGCTAATTTGTCTTACTGGCGGGACGTCACACAAGTGATAATTTTCAGCTGCTGTCAAATAAGTGTACGCAATACATTGCTGCTCGATACATTTTCAAAAATTCATTAGTGCTAAGACTAAATTCAAAATCCCTGCAATATTGGTTCATAGGACTAAAACCTACGTTTGGTTACGGTTTGAAGTACTTAATATTAAACATACAGGCTGATTCTATATTGAATCCGGTCCTAATCTCGTGCTTGCGGACAACAAACGGCCATAAACTATATGCCTGCAGACGGCAGCCATTGCTGACACGCCCGCTTGTGCACTGCATTGTCAGAATACACAGACTAATATGAAGCGTTTATAAAGAAATAAAAACACCTTTCCACACCTATTCATAAAACGGTTTTTTTCTGTTCTAGGATATATCAAAGTGGCACCTTTCGTCCCTGCTGGGAGGAATCAAAGTGGCACTTTTCTGTTGAAGGACTACACATTTTTACATTTTCGGGCATTAACTAGTGACATCGTGGTGGTATGATGCCTTCGGTTTTGTTTATTTCCTCTTAGTATGAGAAGCAGTATGTAAATCCCCCATCACGCTTAGAATTCTACATTGTAGATTCCATCCTCGCCGAAAATATATCATTTTGATCCCTTATAACAGTTATAACACAATCTACTATAAATTCATGGCATAGAGTCAAATTACCTTATTAGTTCCATTAAGTTCCAAGCAAATGAACTATCAAACATTTAGCCCCACTTACACCCAGGATTAGCCTCTAAGCTGTCATATTTCATACAAAAAAGCGCTTAACTCCTTGATAGTTGGCACCCCGGTAGTCAGTCGGTGCTATTAACATCTATACTAATTTATCTTAGTAGGACTTACTCGTAAGGTATGTTATAAAATGATTTAAAAAATGCAAATCATGTATCGCAAAATGCCCCACCATGGCAAAAGTTGAAAAGTGTTCATTGGTGATTTGTTGAATTCTCTTAAAAAAAAATATATAAATACATATTTTTATATATATGCTAATGCAATATGAATGACAGTAATTATGTTTATGATAACGGCCATCATGAAAATGGGGGTAGTTTACGATTGGCAATGATTCGTAAAATACTCGTTTAGAAATAATTTTCAACGCGTTAGAGATTTTTATGGGTCGGTGGCAAACTGATTCATTTTATACAGTTTTATTACTTAACATTTAAGGAATGGAAATATTAAAAAAAATACTTTTTCATAAAACTGAATCGTCAAGGCATTTTGAAACCGGCCAAATCAGGTATATTCTTGAACCTACCTAAATTTAGTGGGAAAATTCTAGACATAATGTGACAGAATTTTATTATTAGCTTTATCTACAAGATAAAGTAGCGGGGCAAAAACATCAGAATTTTTAGTTTTTTGACACATAAAAAGATGAACATGCCAAAATGGCGGCGGGTTTCGGTTCAGGAACAATTAATAATACAAATATGCCTACAGGTGACATCTTCGTGTCACCAACGTCACTTTACCGCAATCCATCATTCCGAGGACTTACATACATTACATTACCGTTCCTTCTGAGTCGGTTAATGAAACTAAAGTCACACTCCACCACATTTCTATTAAATCCGTACTCACTCGAGCGTGTAACGGCACTCAAAAAACAGACCCAAATGGAACCAAAGATTTATGTCCGGACCGAACCCACGACCAAATAGACCGTTAATCTCTAATGGTCCCGACGAATGGTTCAAGGAAAACACGATTTGTACTAATAAAATAATAAAGAATTTGCGGGTAGGCGGTTGGCTGGGGGTCGATTTTGGACCAAAAAAGGAACAGATGTTAAACAACGATTACATGTTGGACTTGTATTATTACGAGTTGCTCTCGTGATCTACTACCATGAGTTACACGAAACTCTATTCGATATCGACTGCGGCGCTCGAAAGTATATCCATCTCGCTCCTACAATTACTCTGGCAGGAGCGAGATGAACATTTCCCCGAACACCGCACTCGCTATCGAATATGCCCACGTACCACTCATGGTAAGCATACAGTTGCATCTCGCTCTTACCAAGAAGTGCGAGCAAGATGCATAGACAGACAGTGAGTGGACGTAGACTAGCGAGTATAGGTTTCTACAGTAAATTTTCTAGTACATTGATAAAAAGACACGTGTAAAAGTAGTTAGGGTAAAGGCCACACACGTCTGGAATCGGAGTATAAACTCATAATCTTGATTCATATTACGAATTCATAACGCAGGAAATTATATACAACATAGATATTGATCACACTTTCCGATTTTTTCAGATTATGAATTGTTCAGATTTATCTGATTCCGGCTGTATGTGGCCAGCAAACCGGGATCAGAGACGGAATTCATACTCTGATTCCGGACATGTTCGCCACACACGTCCGGAATCAGACAGTAAGACTGTATAATTTTGGCACGTTAAATTTAGTCAAGTCTAGTGCGGCTTTTACATGAAATAGTACAACGTGTATATCGATATTTTTATTGTTATTGGACGCCCACTCTTTTCAGCAAGTAAATATTCAGGTTAACATAATATTTTGTGAACCAATTTTCAAGGAATTTTTGGAATCTGAATCGTCTGTATTTTTTGTACGCTGGGCATTGTGCAAGACTTAAAGAATAATGATTAATAACTACACTGATTTAAAAAATGATTTGTCGTTGATGTTACATTTTACAATAAACGACGTCTAAAAAAATATTGTCGTCAATGTCGCTATTCCTACAACTAATTTCATGTTCTCAGTACAATTAATTAGGTACTTAATTGTATACTAAAGCATATCGCAATTGCTTTCAAGCGACAACTCCTATACCAACATAAAACTTCCAAAAACCTCTTTAAATCAACCAAAATCGACAACGAGCGCAAAATTAAAAACTGATTCACGCCAATAATACCCCTTAATGGGTTCTAGGGTCATTTTGCCCCTTATTAATGACCCTTGTGACCCCCTCTGTCGCTGTTTAGTGCCTAATATTATTAATGGGTCTCGTAATGAGGGTTTCAGGCCTTTTTCTCAGTAAATATTTTTTTATTACAGCCATATAAAACTGGACGTTGTTAATAATTTCTTTTCGGTGTTTCTTAGTTATTGCCTTGGTGGTTTTTTGTATGATTGGATCTGAGATAATATAAAGAGCGCTTTACTTTTGTATTTATCGACTTTATTAAAGAAGTCTATCCACATATTCGTTCATAAGACGAGATAGGTATTTCACTGAACATCGTGTAATGTATGCTAAATAGGTAGGTTATATATCTAGGAAATCTTTTGTTTTAGGAACGAAACAACCCATATTTTAATATCTTCTCAAATATACTTAAAATAATAGGTTTGAATATTTCAGGTGTTTTGATTTTTTAATAACCTGTTAGATAGTGTTTTCTGAGATAATATTTTACAGAATTGAGAATGGAACCTTTCTTATTTATAGTAGAATTTCCCAACTGGATTATGACTGAAACACCAGCTCATTTTTGTTAAATTGTTATAGGTAAACATATTATCACGAATCAAGATGAATATAGACCCCAAACTCTTACAAATTGCACAGTAAACTGACAATTTAGCAAATGGCAACAGACGAAGACATAAACAAACATACAGACCAATCATACCACTAATGAGAAGCGGTTTGACGAGGGTACGCGATCGATCAGCCGACCGCACCAGTCATACTAAGTTGGGTATTAACATTTCGGAAAAGAGTGAGTACGTATACATTTTCGTCACTATATTTCTCTTTATTTTAATTACTTAAGTGTAATATTGTTTTTTGTCACCGCGATTCTTATTTATTGAAATGAAATGCCCTTTATAGCACTCGTAATGTCGTAATCACGGGGTTAAATGTGACTGTTTCATTTCAATACTTATTAGTACTTTACTGGACTAAAATACATATATTTAAATTATCAATATTAGACTGCACAGTCCACACATTGCTAAATTTAAACTTAATGAGTATTTACGTACCTCTTATTCAATTTTTTTGTTAATAGGTTGATTTATTTATAAAACTTTATGTAAGTAGGTTGATAGGAAAACGCCATTATATTAAAACAAAAACTAATAATCAATAAAACATTAAGAAAGTCTCCTACATCACTTCACTTGTCTTAATAGATAACTCATATACTAATCTGAGCAGAGAGAAATCAACAAGCGCAACAGAGTCGTAAAATGTCATTCTCTGTTCGCGGTTCATAGTTTTCGTGGTCGCTTAAGACCAACGAATGTAAAAAGTCATTATAACTATCCAAGGTAGGTATTAGATTATAGACTCTGTCCCTATGGACAGTAGATAACAAGTTCCATGATAGGAAAAAACATAAAGAATTACGCTACTCAAGTAAAAACAGGGCTAGTACCACGAAAATAGAACGATTGCGGATTTGTATGTCCATCTCTGTCACACTTGCATATTAGAGTGACAAAGAGGTTTTTCCGTTGCCAATTTTCGATGTCCGTGGCAGGCCCTTTCAGGCAGGTTCGTTTTAGAGCCTCTGTTCTAAAATGGCGTATGCATACGCATTGTAAATGCCACTTATTAAATCCCCTTATCGTGCCAGTGAAGGCTCCATCTAAATCCATTCAGCCGTTTCCACGTGATGCTCGAACAAATAAACAGGCAGACAGACAAATATTCTAAATATCATTTAAATGACAATTCTAAGAGCTCCTAAGCTAACTCTTTTTTTTGCAAATATATTCAATGTAAGTACAGTTTTTTTACCCGACTCTTATTTGTAGAGATAGATGGATAGATAGAGGTTGAGTCGATAATATGTTAAACCTCCAAGATAGTTTTAGAGTTTGTCTATGCTAAGTTTCATAGATTTTGATAGCACAGACTGAAAGTATTGAGCAAACGTCATAATTTCATACAAGTTTGACGTTTAAAATAACACGGCAAAGTTTGACAGATCATTTCCTCGGAAGAGATATAGTCTGACGAGCGAGCGAGCGCAGTAACAGTAGGACAAAAAAACTATATCCATCCCTTTTTTCAGGGTGCTAATACTAGCGTAAGAAAAAGACAGTATGATGCTCTCTATCCTACTGTTACTGCGCTCGCTGGGTTGTCAGACTATAACGTGGTTAGGCTCTAACAAAAGTTTGAGGTTATTCATATACTCGTAATAACAATGTTTCCTTTTAAGCAATAGGACATAAGGCTCAATTTCATTTGTGCCGACGCATGAATTAGTCACAGTTTTCTTACTGCATATAGTCAAAATTCAAAAATGTATTCTGCAAGTAGGCATCCATGGCACTCTTACAAGTCAATAAGCATTAAGTACCTACATTAAAGCATTTGCACTAGCGAATGCGCGTTTCTAAATTATGTCCGTATTGCTCCTGCCAACCGAGACGGACATACGTTAGAAACGCGCAGTCGCTAACGCCTACGGTTAAGTACAACTCATGGTAAGCACATAGGTAGTTACGATGTAAAAAATTAAGATTAGATCATTATAAGAGGGTAGAATAAGTTTTCTGCCAAAAAACTGCATTGCAGTTTGGGAGATAGTATTTTAAGTACACATTGTTTGTTTACTTTATAAAATAAACTAAAAAAAAGCGTCTTAAGTAGATTGGACACAAATTCGAGACTATAACTGACTATTCCTGACCCTTATTACAACGGAATACGGTCTATCGATGGTTACTTTGTAGGTACAGTCAGTTCAATAGAGCGTGGTTGAAAAATCTGCTTCGAACGAGTAGACGCACGATAAATTATCGTGGACTGTTTGCGACATGTGGAATTAACAATGTTTAGGTTGTTTTGTTTTTGTTTTTTTGTTAGTGGTCGAAGATGGGAGTTTAGAGGTAGAATTAATAACTACATATACTTTCTGAATGTTTAGTTTCTTAGATTTTGATAGCACAGATTGTGAAACTGTTATGTAAACCTAAAAGTCATAATTTCATAGAAGTTTGACGTTTAAAATAACACATTAAAGTTTGACAGTTAATTTGTTTGGAAGGGATAACGTGGTTGGACTCTAGTCTCACAGTAAGCTTAGTTGTTCTGCGGGTACTACGATATAATAAGTAGTTAGTAGATATGTACTGATAAATAGGTTTTAAACACGTAGAAAATATCCATAAGTAACACAGGAACAAATATTCGTGATCGTAACAAATAAATGCCCAGACCAGGATTCGAACCGGACCTCCTGTTTCAAGCAGGAGGTCTTGGGTTCGAATGGTAGTGACGCTTCACTACTAACAAACAGGTTAGGAAGCCGATAAATATTAAGAGTGATGTCAGATGAGTGAAAGGTTATATAAAATTCTTAATCAAAAATATGAACGTTTCTTCTTTATATATGTTATATGAAGATATTTTGACACTCTAAGTACTTACTAAATGACGATCTCCAAAACATTATCCACTCTTCGCCCTAAGACGGATAAAGAAAGTTACACAATTTAAAACAAAACTAACATTTCTTTTACATTGTTTCAGATTAACCTACAACATCGACAACGAATCAACGCTAGCCTACAATCAAGTCAAAAATCATCTCCTGCATTTTACCTAGTAACTATGTCACGCATAGCTTACATTTAGGATGCAGGAGCATGACACGCCATCTATATTTCAGCCAGCAAACTTCAAGTTCTTTCTAGTTCCACTACTCGACAACAGGTGGCGCTATACTCAAAGTTGAAATTGAGGGCGAAATGAAGATTGGTGTATTGCGATGTGCCCTTGTCATTCTTCTTGCCCTGTGTGTTTATACTACTGGACGGAGAACTGATAAGGGCATATTCTTTACAATATCGTCGCGGGACCGAAGAAGACTGCTGAATTCATCAATATTTTTCTGTCCTTATTTGATGTTGCTCTAGAACATGAAATTTTGTATTATACAGTTTGTGCACACTGATTGTTTTTTTGGAAAATGTATTTTGTCGATCAACGATAAGGCGCTAATGCTGATAATATGAACCTCATCAACAAGCTATAAAGGGGTAGCTTTTACTAAAAACAAGTATATTTATTTGTATATATGGCCAGCATTAGGTATCGACCATTTGTTTTTTCCATAAATATATATATATAATTTTCTTGTCTCCTGTAATTGATTTTGTATCTCTATTTAAGTTGTACTGTTATTTGCTGGCATATCCGCCGGATCTGCCAATCCATGTATAAGAAACTTGTCCGGCGGACACACTATGGAGATCCGACGGCCCTAATGTATAAGACCAGCAATAGAATTAGTTGTTGGATTATCCTTAAGTAATAGTACATTAACATTACTATACAATTGCGAATGCACGTAAAGTGCTCATTATCGCCCTAGGGCGGTAAAGTAGCACCATGTTTACTGTAAATCAATAAAATAGTACATTACGATACAAGAGCGAAAAAATTTGCAGACACGGAAAGTGCTCATAATCGCCCTAGGGCGGTAAAGTAGCACCATGTTTACTGTAAAAAAAATTTTCTTCTGTTTTTACCCGGTCACTGTATATATTTTGAATGATGTGTTGATAAAATGAGTATATTCAATGTTGTACATAAATCTGTATGCTATCTCAATATGTGTTTTACGTAAATTATAAATGTTATTCCGTATAAAAAGTTTATCTGTCAATAGATTACAGCTTATATGATGCTTATTAAATGAATATATCTGAAAAATGCCTTTTTAATTCCTGTGACAATGTAAGGAGTGTTTTTATCGCATAGATTCCTTTTTCCATAGTTTACATCAATGTTAGTTTTACCATTCATTTTGATATTTGACGTCTACGCTAAGTTTCAGATTTTGATAGCACAGATTATGAAAGTGTTAAGTAAACGACATAATTTCATAGAATTTTACGTATAAATAACACTTTAAAGTAGTTAATTTGCTTGTGATATCATGTGATATAATAAGTGATATCATGTTTTGACTCTATGTAGACATCTATTAAACAAATGAATAATATCAAAATCTCGAGTCTGTAAAATTTCTTGTCAAAATAATAGGCGGATGAAAACTCTCTGATATTGTTCAGTCCTACTTATTGCCAAAAAAATCTAAAAATGGTTGATGGTTCCTAAAATGGATGGATCTAGGTAAAAATAATCTGTAAAGATTACTCTAGAGGGCAGCACTAGACGTAAGTTTGGGGCTCGGCGAAATGCACCTCAATCGTTTAATAAGAAAGGATTGCATATACTTAGGAAATTGGATCATAGCTGCCGAGTCAGGGCGTCTGCCGCGAATATGCAGGAGTATGCTGGTTCGATCCCAGCCCTAGGCACTGGAGGCCTTGGTCCCTTTTTCTCTCGTAATTTAGTTTGTAGAAATTGGTCAAGCAAGCGCTCCGTAGCTACTTTTGCTGCAAATTGTAGCAGCAGAAGTAAGCTAAGTAATGAGCAGTGATGAGAATTGGGCGAGCTAAAAAATGGTTATTCCCAAGTAGGTAGTTACGTTCAAAATGAATGAAACGCCAAATGATTTGGTAGTAAATATTAAGAATAAAATAACCCACTTGCCTCACCCAATTCCGATCACTGGTAATGAGGTAAAATAACAATCTTATTCCCGTAACAATAAAGTTGTGATCAGATTTAAACATCTCGTCCGTTAAGTTTATTTCTGCTGCTGACAACGCGTGACACGTGTTAATTGTGCTTCTTAAGCTTCTAGAATTTATTTTACCTACACTTAATAAAATGAAATGAACAATATTGAAACTGGAACAAATAAATACTTTGAATCTTTGAACTTTTGGTAGTGATTACCAGGTTTTCACTAAACTTCTCTTCTTCTCAGTCGTTTACTCTTGACAGAGTAGTCGTGATCACACGTGTTTCCCTGCATCGTCTCACTACTGCTCCCCATCTGTCTCTGGTGGAAGCTTGCCTTGCGCACTCGTTGAGAGACTCCTGGGTTAGCGCCTTGATCTGGTCGGTCCACCGCAGGAGATCGCCCTCTAGATCTGCAGCCATCGACTCGGCCCTGTACTACTAGCCTCTCTACAGAATCACTTCCTCTTCGTGTCACATGCCCAAAGAACGTTAGTATGCGGGATCGAACTAGGGACTGAACTAGAAACTACCAAAAAGATATAATACAGCATCATCTTACGAAACGAGAGTAACAAATTAGCGTAGTACTAAGTAGCGTATCGCAGTTATCTCTCTCTCTATCACCCTTCCTTATTAGTGCGACAATGACAGTTGCGACTGAGCGTTAGCGATTGGCATCTTGGCTAGGCTCGCAGGTATACGTAGTATCTAATAATTCATTATTAATTTAGTATGGAGTAGCGCATGAAAACTAATCAATATTTTCATACTTACTAACAGTTGTTCAGATAAAATAATTAGAACTACGTCGCCCGAACTATAAGCTGGCCTAAAGACCGCACATAGCATCCCTCTTTGCTGTTTCCTTCATTTTAATAGCATATACTATGAAAGTGTTAAGAGTACGTCATAGAAGATTTAAAGTTTGACAGTTAATTTGCTTGTAAGTAGGGATTGCAATCCGGTCCGGTGGATTCGGTAATCCGGCCGGATCGGGATCTTTTATAGGGTTATCGGTTCGGATCCGACCGGATTACGGTCGGACGACCGGAGGCCGGTCAGGTTTTCACGATTTCGTTCGACTTTTTGATGATATATGAGTCGCATAACTTGAAATTCGGGTAAATCAATCTGTCAGATTATGCGATTTTGGTATAAAGAAAAGGTAATATCTAAGGTAGATACTTACTGAGAGGGTCAAATGGATTTAAGGATAACTCACACTAGAACGGGACGGGACGGGGCGGGACGGAAAATCTGTCAATTTCTATAAAAAGCTTCACGTGACATCCTAGGGCTCCGAGCTATCACGCGATTCTTTCTATAGAAATTGACAGATTTTTCCCGTCCCATTAGCTGGTATCTCAGAGTCACGGGTTCAAGTCCCGTCCGAGGTCATACATTTTCCACTTTTCCTTTCTTTCTGAGGAACCTGAAAAGTGTTGCTAGAGAAGGCGTGACTCATACTAGAACGGGACCCAGTAAATAACAGTAGGACCTGAATAGAGATACAGAGCCAATTACAGGAGCTAACAAATAGATATTTATTACATGCGCGAACAAACGCATAGGCAATGCCATCCTACGCGGCGTGGATAAAACTAATGGTTTATGTAGCTTACGGTAAATGTTGCTAAGCGTTTTGCTCATTGATACGCATACAAGGGATATGGTGGAGAAATTCGGGTCCACGGGCGTGGTCTCGGTGACTCGGTTGGAAGTTGGAAGAGCGATGAGATTTTATCTCAGAGTCCTACTCGGATCCGCGTTCGAGTCCCGCCCGAGGCCATGAATTTTTCCACTTTCTTTCTTTCTGAGAAATTTGGTATCATTTGCAGACATTTTTGCTTAAAAATAATAGTCAAATGGTTGATACCTATGGAAGTGTCCTACATGGGTGATTGTTACGCGATCGCGGAGCGTCACCTAGGACTCTTAAGGGATGACTCACACTAGAACGGGACGGGATTGGGCGTGACGTCATCTGTCAGTTTCTGAAAGTTTCTGTAGAAAACGTCACGTGACTCACGTGACATCCGAGGGCTCCGAGCTATGACGTGCTTCTTTCTATAGAAATCGAAAAATCGTCCCGTCCCGCCCCGTCCTGTTCCGCCCTAGTGAATGAAATAAAGAGAATTATCGCGACTTGCTTGTTCTAACTTCTAACGTTGTAAGTATCTGAGACTCCAGAAATATTTATTTATAATTATGCGAGTAAATTTCATTTAATAAAAATGACATTCGTCTAATGAGGTGATACAACATTTTTAGGATAGTTTCAGCAAATAGTATCTTTAAAAATTGTATGTTAGATACAGCCTTGCAAATAAGAGTAGAAAATAAACAGTGCCAACATCGTAGTATCGTCCCTTTCAAATCAATATATGTAAGAAAGCTGGACGACACTACTACAAAGCCATTTTTTAATTTCTACTCGATTTTTCGAAGCTGTACCCACTATTAGTAACTCAACGATGTGTTTTTTCTTATATGTTAAGAATATTCCGCAAAAGTAATTTTTTTAACTTTTTCTAACATAAAAAACCAAAATTATTTGAAAGTTATGTAAAGTAACAAACCGGTTGTCGAAACTCGGCCGGATCCGTCCGGATTGAAAATCGGTCCGGTTCGCAATCCCTACTTAGTAGAGATAACGTGATTTGCCTCGTAATGGCGGATACTTGGTTAAAATGACTTCGTTGTCTGGACTATAAGGTGGCTTAAAAAATGTTGGTACCTGAAAATGCATATAGGCCGCTACGTGTCTCCGCACAAGATCGTGCCTAAATAAGTGTTGTACGAACCATTACATTAACTTGCGTACCTATACCTGGTAAGTTAGGTTAGAAAAGGTGAGTTTAATTCATTCATTGACCGAATGACCATTGAATGAAGTTCGATCTTCTAATTTTTGGTGATATTTCACTACTACTTTGAGTGCCTACCACGAACATCGAAAATTGGCATTGATGGACCTCTTCTCTTTGTCACTCCACTATGCAAGCGTGACAGAGATGGAGATACTAATCCGCAATCGTTTGATTGTCGTGCCCCTTATTTCTTTAAAACTCATTAATTTAGTACATTTTCTTCTTTTTACTATCTTTAACAGAGTCTTTGTGAGAAAATTTCTTTATATTCTAGTGAATTTTTATTGAGAAATCTCGATTGAAAAATCACTCTAAAAGTCTAAATCGACTAAATTTTAGCAAAAATCGGTTTTAAGGATGACTCACACTAGAACGGGACGGGACGGGACGGAAAGAATCACGTGATAGCTGCGTGCGTAGCCAAGATGCCATACGCTCACGCTTTATAACGTATCGTAGCTACCTCTCTCTATCACTCTTCCATATTAGTGTGACAATGACAGTTGCGTTTCGTTAGCGACTGAGCGTGAGCGATTGGCATCTTGGCTAAGCACCCTGGGAGCCCTCGGATGTTACGTGACGCTTTCTATGGAAATTGACACATTTTCCCGTCCCGCCCCGTCCCGTCCCATTCTAGTGTGAGTCATCCTTTAACCTATTATAAATTTACTAAAACGGGGCTTAATCGTGTATAAACTTTGGAAACAAACCTCCGACGTTTCAAGGGCGACATTGCCCCCGTGGTCCCGGAGAAAGACTGGCTGAGGTTGACATCAACATCTTCTAGCTGCGCGGGTTTTACGAACTACCCGCACTTGGTCTTGATTATCAACTTGAACATTTTGCGCACTAGGGATGTGACCCTGTCGACACACTACACTCACGATGTCCGATTTTTGAGCAGGTGATATTCGATTACGCTTACATTTATCAATGACTGGATTCCATGTAGACGAGATTCTAAAACCGTCATCCCGATTGAAATTGGGGTATTTCTTGATTTCAATGGCTTCCCGTACTTTCCTACTATGGAAACGACGATCCGTTGAAAGGATTTTACGGTTATGCAATTCAATCCAATGGTTTGGTCCAGAATCTAACAAATGTTCGGCAACCGCAGACTTGTGTACCTGGCGATTTCTGACAGCTGCGATATGTTCCTTCACTCTTTCCGCCATGGTACGCTTCGTTTGGCCGATGTAGGAACTACCACAACTGCAATCAATTTTATAAACACCAGGTGACTGGTACGGGATAACATCCTTCGGCGATCTTAGATTGCCCGAAATCTTGGATAAAGGGGTAAACACAGTTTTTATGGAGTACTTCGCTAGCACTGTGCCAATCTTGTCTGTCACCCCTTTCACATAAGGCAAAAATGCCGGTTGTCTCGAAACATCAGGACGCTTCTCTCTTGCTTTTCGTCTGGGCTGCCACTTCTTCACCTTATACCCATTCCATCTGAGTACCTCCTGAATATGTGTCATCTCACTCTTTAAAAATTCAGGGTCACAAAGAGCGTGTGCTCTATTCACTAAAGAGCTGACCACTGACTGTAGATGGCGGGGATGGTGGTGAGACAAAGCGTTTAAATATCGGTCTGTGTGCGTCGGCTTCCTATAAACAGTATGCACAGTATGTACAGTATAAACAGTCTTTCTCCGGGACCACGGGGGCAATGTCGCCCTTGAAACGTCGGAGGTTTGTTTCCAAAGTTTATACACGATTAAGCCCCGTTTTAGTAAATTTATAATGTGTGAAAATCGTGAAAGTTTAAATAAGTATCCTTTAACCTAATCTACAAAAATTAAAACTATGCTCACCTGCAGATAAAAAATGGGCTCAAGGGTGCCCAGAAGATTGCCGCGCTGAACAGCAAGGCCTAAGCGTTGAGCGAAGTACTTACGATCCAGTCTTCTGGTCACCCGAAGCATTTATAAATTGGATAAAGCGTGTATCTCATAGATTCCACAGAAGACATAAATCAATATTAAGAATGGAATACAATATCACTATCATATTTCTCGTTTATATTGATCAAATTAAATAATTTCAATGAATAAAAATCGCGGTAACAGAAGACAATATTGTCTTTTTTTAAATTATTACTATAATTATTGAAATTAAACACTAGCACGGATTAATCACGTTTATTAACACCATGACTCTATGACCCTACGGAGCTTTAAAGCACTCGTTTTCACAGGGTTAAGAATAGTTAAGATGATGACTGAGAGAATGCGAATTATCCCCGTTAATCAAAAAACTTGTGCAACTTGTGCAAACACGAACGTAGGGTGATTGTGTTAATAAACGCGATTAATCCGTTCTAAAGTGTTTAATTTCAATGAACAACAACCGCGGTAACAGAAGACAGTATGCTATCTATCTATCTATTAAGCCCTTTATTCTGGAATTAGATGTCTCTAATTTCAGTGTGCCACTTGACAAAGGCCTCCTCTAGCTCTTTCCAGTGTCGTCTGTCTTGGGCCACTGTCCTCCAACGAAGGCCTGCTGTGAGTACAAGTTCGTCCTCCCATTGTCTTAGGCCCACTTGCACCACCGAGAGTTAGCCGCTAACCCGGAGTTAAGCTGTCAAATTCCATACAAAAAAAAACTTAACTCGGGGTTATGTGGCTAACTCTGGGTGGTGCAAGTGGCCTTTAGAGGTTTACCCTGACTTCGTTTGGAATCCCCGGGGTACCAATCAGCCACTACTTTGCTCCATTTTTCTTGGTTTTCCCTTAGCATGTGACCAGTCCACTTCTGCTGATCTATTCTAGTTACTGGTTGTCTATTGTTTGACCGAAAGTTATATAAAATATTACTCGTATGCCCGAATTTTATTTGCCCGAATTGTTTGTTTACCATAAAAATAATATGACATACTCTTTGTTTACCCGATTATTCGATTCCAGAACGTACGAGTGCCATATTAATTGTTGTCCATATTATTAAGTGCAATAATATTATTTAATAGAATATTCAAACGCCATACTAAATAATGGTCTTTCTCCGAATCCATGCATGCTTGCTCACGATATTCCTCTGTAGGCGCTCTAAAAATATTTACAAACTTGTTATTATTAAACATGTGGTGGGTATGCATTACATTTTGTAGGCGATATTAATTGTCATTTATATGTGCTTGGTGCAATAATTTGCTGTTGTATTAGTGTTGAAAATGGATATAAGTAATGTTTGTCAGTTATTTAAAACATCAAAAGGTGGTGTGAAGCTCAATGTAAACGGTGATTCGTACGAGAAAAACAAAAATTACTACAATAAATACATTGATTATTATATATTAAAGTTGTTTTTATTTATAATTTTGTATTATATATTATTAAATAGAATTTTATATTATATTGGAAGTCGGTTCTGGCGCTTCGCCGGCCGCTGCCGCGGCACGCTCGCTTCGCTCGCTCGGCTCGCGCTGTAAGGTCACGTTTCAACCTAACACTCCTCCTCGCTTCGCTCGTCGTCGTACCTAAACTGACCTGCCTTAGAGTTGAATAGGTAGGCAAGTTTCCTTACTTATAATAACTTTGTATTCTATATTATTATATTGAAAGTTCACAGTTCTAACCAAACCTAACCTAACCTACTTTCTGGGAAGTAATTTGGATGGCAAATGATATTATGGCTAGTGATCATTATGGCTTACAATGATGATGACAAATGATATTATTGATATTGATTTTATGGGAAACAAAGTTTCTGGCACGTGACTAATATAGTAAACAAGAAGTATTGCATATGTTATTATGGGAAACAATATAATGGCTTTTGACTATTATGGCAAATGAAATTATTGCAAATGAAATTCTGGCAAATGGGTGTATACCCTAGTTACTATGTCGGTCACTTTGGTTTTCTGTCTTAGGTGTTTGTTTCGTACTTTGTTTTGTTTTCTTGTACCTGTCATACTACGTGCCATTGATCTTTGGCAGCACTGAAGTTTGTCTCTGTGTTCTTTATTGAGGGCCCAAGTTTCGCAACCGCATGTAATACGAGGCAGAATGCAAGTGTTGAAGACAATATTACTAGGTATAATTAATTATTATTAGGTATAATTAATATATGTCATAAACAACGAGTATTCCTCAATACACAATATGGTCAGACCCAAGTGCAGAGTTGTGTTGCACCAAAAATATTGAAATCGCTTCGGGCGTTCCGGCCTACATAGCAACGCAATTTGAGTGAACGATTTGAATGAACGAATGGAATTGTGTAACCGCATTTACAGTGACATTAATCGGTAATCATGTGCAAATGGATAATGATGTATTTGATAGGATTTCGGTGTCAATTTCGGATTGACGAGGTTTGATTTATTCGATTTTGAGGTGTGAAAAGTTGGGTGTTAATTGGCAACACTGCATCAGTGTGCTGACCATGATTACGTAACCGTACTCGATAGCGACTGCGCGATTTAAGCGTGTTTGTATGTTGCTCGTTCTACACAGTTAACAACTCATGGTTAGCACACGCTTACCATTGAGTTGTTTTCGATTGCGACTGCGGCATCCGAAAGTATGTCCGTCTCGCTCCTACCGCTACTCTGGCAGTTTCTAAATTCGATTTTTTTAAAACTTTGTATGGAGATAGCTCAGCTCAGCGATCAGCTGTTCCATAAAAAGTGTTTTTTTTTTTCAAATTCAAGTTTTTTTTTTCGTCAAATTTTTTCACTTGCATCGTACACCCTGTAGAGTGGAGACCACGGCTTGGTAAGCGTAATGTAGAACGCCTTCCAGCTAGGTGGAGCGATGTCTTCCAAAAGTGGGTGGCAGTGGTTGGAAGCAAAAAGCTCAAGGCTGAGCTCGTGTGGTACGTGTAGGGCACAGCACAACGAATGTCGTCTCGCTCAAATCTGGAGCAGAGCCCATCTGGGGAAGTACCTCCACGTTACAGAAAACCGCAGTTTAATAACACTAGACCCAACTCATAGTGTTGTGTTTCTGTTGGTGAGTAAGGTCGCCAGAGCTCCAAGAGGATTCACTGTGTTGACAGCTGGGGACCCACGGAGCTAAGCTTGCCCCTTTAGCTGTCAACATAGCGAATCGTCCTTTCTGTAAAGGGTCGGCAACGCGCATGCAACACCCCTGGAGTTGCAGGCATCCATAGGCTACGGTGACCGCTTACCATAAGGCGTGCCGTATGCTTGTTCGTCACCGTCGTAGTATTAAATAAAAAAGGCGATGATGATGATTATGTAATATAAAACTAGTATGTAAGGACTATGAACATATTATGTTCTGAATGTATGAAACTAGATACATACTCCAGAAACCACTTGAAAAAGCGACGTCTTCTGACACAAGTACCTATGTATGTACATCATGCCTTCCAGATGGTCTCAACCAAATTGTGTTCTGTACCATATAATTGATGGCCTAGTGCTAAGAGCATGCGACTTTCAATCCGAAGGTCTCGGGTTCAAACTTCGACGCGTACCAATGAGTTTTTCGGAACTTTTATGTACGAAATATCATTCGATATTTACCAACCGCTTTTCGGTGAAGGAAAACTTCGTGACCTAACCAAACTAATCCTAATAAAGTCTATGATTTAGCTCTGGGTTGGAACTTGGAAGGTCAGACGGTATTCGCTTTCGTAAAACTTGCACCTACGCTAAATCTTGGGATTAGTTGCCAAAGCCGACCCCAGGCTCTCTGAGCGGAGCCATAAGCCGGGAAAACGCTACGGTACTAAAGGCTGTGTCATTTACGTTTGTAAATTCGCTTCTCGTGTGTTTCTTATCGTATGATATGTTTGTTACTCATTGATAAGAGCTATCATATCGATAATTATCAATTCTAGTAATTCTCTTGATAGTGCAATATGCACACGCCATTTTGCTTCTTTGTTTCATTCAATTTTAGTATTGTGTCGCATAAGTGTGCCATATTTTATTTAATAAAATTGTAATAATATTGAATGTATGATCAAATGATCATACTCGTACCTCCGGATAAAACGTAAATACCGTTTTGCAGTCCGCTGCTGGACGTACGCCTCCCAAAGGGTATTTCACAAAGTAAGATCTTTCTTGATCCTCATCCAGCCACTACCAGCTACCCTTTTCAAGTCATCGGTCTACCTGGCAGGGCGGCGTCCTACACCACATTTGCCAAAACTTTCAATGTGTTAATTAGTAAATAAACTACAATATGCCTCCGAACAACAAGCTGGAAGGCGTAGTCCAAGTCGCCCTGGCGTTTGACCAACCAACTTACGAAAAGGGAGGTCCGAGTGTCGAAGAGTTTAGTTCTGTGTACTTTCCTGGCAGTAGCGCCCAGCAAGAGGTGGATGATGATGATGAAGCTTCTGCAAGAGTAACCACAAGAGCTAGGTTTACTTATGAGCTTGACAGGTGAGTAATATACGGCATACCTATCCTCCAGATCTGCCAATCAATGTAAAATCGCAGTCAATCTAACGTCCTGAACTAACTAACTAACTAACTAACTAACCGCCATATTGATCGTAATAACGTAACTTTTATGCTTTTAAAGAAATCTAAGATTAAGTTATTTAGCTTGTATACTACAATAATACGACCATACTCGTATCAGTAGTGAATGTCTTAAGTGGTGTTTGATGATATAGTATGAAAATATAAGGAGAAACAGTGACAAAACATGTGATACCTTTTGTTTACTTACAGCGTTTGTAAGTTATATCGACTTATACAGTCTGATCTTGAGAATTTGCTTTAACTTCGTCACGTGGCTGGGATACGGACGGGAGTCATGCGCTCCGCAGTAACAAGTTTGAATATCGCCTCATCTCCCCTAAGCACAAACTGTCCAAGTCAAAGCGATCTCCGTATGTCATGGGTCCGTCTGTATATAATAGACTGCCCGCAGAGGTCAGAAATGCAACCTCCACCGATATTTTTAAATATAAGCTGCGAAAGTGGCTGTTGACACTAACTTTATACAATGTCGAGGAATTTTTGTCACTGCCGTTGACATAAGCTATATTAGATACGTTGTAATACTTGTAATACGTTATATTAATTGCACTATTGTACCTGCTAGTATGTAGGATCGATGACCTGTAATTTTGGCGTTATTAATAAACATTTGTATTTGTATTTGATAAGTAATTTAGGAAGCAGAATGAGATAGTTAGTTTTATTAAATTCGTTTTTTTTTTAAACAAAATAATTACATGTTGCATCAACCGCTAATGTAAAACGGGCATTAGAATTGACTTTACTAAGTAAGTGACAACTATGACATATTTATCAATGTCATGTCGAATACTCATACTCCGCTTGCACACATGCAAATCCCAATATACGTCAGCCTAAGGCTTATTTCAAAAATGATGCTTGTTTATGGAAGTATACAGGAGGTACTAAATTATTATATACTTACAAATCATGAAATATAACGCAGGCTTTGTACGTTTACCAAATATTTATATTAATATTTTAAGATATTTTGTTTCCAGGAGAGGTACACATAATTTTATTAGTGGTACTAAATAGTACGTAAAGTTCATCTGTAATAATTTTTGGTTTCAGATTCGAAAACCACGCGATGTTAGTTATAAACAACAGCACAAACGAAGCCGACACAAGATTGACCATGCAATCTATACATACATTTCTGCCATTCAGATTTCTATCATATTCTACCATAGAAGTTGGACGCGACAGCAAACGCGTGATTTGGCAGAAAATTGACCAGTGTAAGTATAGTAGATGTTAGAATCACGTTATATGTTTACACCTGAACAATAACACTGGCTCGGCAATGCCCACTGTATTCCCAACAACTTCCGTAACTTCACTCGTCCAAGCTCATAGCCATAGTATGTACCATAGACAGTGACAGTACTGACAGTTGCTTGTCTCGGCTTTCCCGCCAATACAGTGACACACAAGACAGCGTATGTATGCTATTTTAGCTACACGCATAAACGCATACAGTAAGTTTGAAAACTAATGTGAAAATCTGGCCATATACGATCCTGAATATCCGCCGGATCTGCCGATATGTGCATGGGAAATTTGTCTGGCAGATGCGCGGACGGGAGTTTTCTAATTAAAAGAGACCTTTGCTTTTCAGTTTTTCAGCAAGATTTTTCGAATATCGGTACAGTCGCGGTGATTACGTTGTCCTGTCCCGATCAGAATGGCACGACGGAGAGAGACAACTGCGTGGAAGAGTGGGATGTGCTGAATTATTTCCTTAGCCAACCTTATATTCTTCAGGGGAAACCGAAGATTTTCATCAGTGAGGTACTGATGCAGCTTTTACTCCATTTTTCTTAGAATGAAAGGAGAATGTGTGCAAATTTACCTTTGGCTTTAGGTCTGTGCTCAGTTGTATGGCAGCGACTCAGTTTAGATGCTCAATTGTATGGCAGCGACTCAGTTTAGATGCTCAATTGTATGGCAGCGACTCATTTTAGGTGCTCAATTGTATGGTAGCGACTCAGTTTAGATGCTCAATTGTATGGTAGCGACTCATTTTAGGGGCTCAATTGTATGGTAGCGACTCAGTTTAGGTGCTCAATTGTATGGTAGCGACTCATTTTAGGTGCTCAATTGTATGGCAGCGACTCAGTTTAGGTGCTCAATTGTATGGTAGCGACTCAGTTTAGGTGCTCAATTGTATGGTAGCGACTCATTTTAAGTGCTCAATTGTATGGTAGCGTCTCAGTTTAGGTCTTAAACTGAGTCGCTTCCATACAACTAAGCCTAACTCATCGTAAGGCCCCAGGCGCCTAGGTTAAGGTTAGTATTACCTATTAGTAGTTAGTAGGTAGGGTAGGTAGGGTAAGTAGGGGGTTAGGTCGTCAACTGAATCGTGTTAAGACGTCATGGTAAGGCCCCTGTTGATAGAATGATAGGCGTGTACCCAAGCCGCCGGTTCGAGTCTCCCTCAATCTAGAAACAATCGTCCTTACGGTCGCCATGGCAACGGAGACCAAACTTCAAAATCTTGCTACATCGTTCCGTACGAAGGCGTGTCCGTCTACTTCTATCTCGCTGCATGAGACATATTTTTTTTCAGGGACATGAGCCAGCCAGTAATCCTGCAGCCGCAGGTCTTCCGAGTGACTTCTTAGTTATTCAGACCAAACATATTTGGCATGAAACGTAAGTAAAAATCTATTACTTATAACACTTTAAGCTTTCGTGCTTTTTTTTTCAATTATCACTAGACCCCGTTATCAGTGGTAAAAACTCATTGAAACCAACGGTTGCTTAAAATTCAAGTAAGGTCATTCAACGCAAACAATTTGAATTTAGTATATATACACAATTTTCTTGATCAAATTTTATTACAGTAGGCGAAATTGGGAAACAACGGCGAAACAAGGATATATGACGGTTTTTATTTTTTGACATTAAAACTGCTTGTTTCACTACATTTAACTAGAAATATATTATTTGTAATGTGTTTTAGATATATTACAATTAAATATAAAATTATTTAAATATTTTACTATGGCGAAGTTTATGTACAACAGGAGAATTAAGGATTCCACACTTCATGTAATTTTGGCAACCCTCGTTTCAATAAATTTTCACCACTGATAACTCTGATTATCACCAATCAACACATCCCAATTTTATATAGAAAAACTCCCTTGAGTTTATTAATATACTTGTACTGCCAATATGCGCAAAACAATCGTCGCGAGCGCATCTCAGTTTATTGAGGTGCGTAACCCGATACAAGTATACAGGGTGACTGGTAATTCGACCTATTCCTTGAAAGGGGTTATTCTAGAGCTTATTTGCAATGTTTTTGGCTTAGTCACAGGGGACAAAACTCAATGGTTTTCGAGTTATTCGAGTTTTTAAATTTTTACCTAAGAATGCCAATTGTAAAAAAAAGTAAATGAATTAGGATAATCAATTCTTCATGAATTACTTTGAACAAAAAATAATTTCAAAAATTGTTTAAGCCTAGAAAAATAAAAGGTCATAAATCACAAATTAAAAATTATGTTACGTTTCCTTTATCAAAGACAATTACTCAAAAAAAATTGTATGAAGATTCACGTACAAATTCCAGAAGTCCGCCGTCCCACAAGTTCACTTGTTGACAAAATTAATTGCATGTAAAATACGGGATCACCCAAATATTCCGAAATTTGATTTTCCGATTTTCATAATAGATTAACTTTTATAATCCCGATTTTTTTTTAAATCCTATATATCAAAATCCCGAATTTAATAATCCCGACCTATTAAAACCCCGATCATCAAAGTGCTGACTTATGAAAACACGAATATCGAAACTTCCGATTGTTGATTCGATAAATAGTTTTTTTTCTATTCGGAATTTTTAAATATTTTGTTCTTTCATGAGTCGGAATTTTGATTATCAGAGTTTTGATAGGTCAGGATTTTCAAAATCGGGATTATATAATGCGAAATTTAACAATTTGGCGTATATGGAATGTAACTACCAAAAAATACGCATGTAGGTGATGTAGGTATAACGGGTTGGCACTAATTGACTAGCATGTTTGGCGGAACAGCAAAGTAACATTATTGTCGTTATTAATATGAAACTCCGTAAAGTAACGCCTGATTGGCCTGATTCTATACTACTATATACTAATATATATTTATTGGCAACATTAATACCTTTAACAAAGCAAAAAGTAGAAAAAATTAAATTAACTTACATTAAAAATAACTATAAAACTAAAAAAACTAACAGCCCGGCCCCTAGGGCATGGTCCCAAGAATGCTGGCAGCATTTCCTCGCTGAAACATTAATTGAATATTGTTTTATATAGTTTATTACGTTATCTTACCAATCGCTTTTTGGTAAAGGAAAACATCGTGGGGAAACCGGATTAATTGTCTTGTTTACCCCCTGAGCCTGAGCGAAAGTATACCTCCCTTTCGCACTTGTGATTTTTCACTCAAGTGCGACAGAGAGGTGAAACTTCGTTCGTGGTTCGTGGTAGGCCTTCTGGTTTCAAAGGTCGGATGGTAGTCAAACTAGCGCTTTTGCCAAATCTAGGGGTTAGTTGTCATAGCAGACCCCAGGCTCCCTGAGCCGGGAAAACGATTGGAAGAAGAAAATAGTTTACGTATATAATTATATTTTTTGCAGTTACAGAGACCTCCGTCCATTTGATCTGCTGTGCCACAGGCTGTTCTCAGAAGAAAGACCACGCGACATACTAGAGACCCTCTCTGAACTAAACCAAGATGGCGACCTAGCCTTCCCCAACCTGCAAGCAATCACTTACACCCACACTCTCACCAAAGAATTATTGTTGGATAGAAACAACATGGGAAAGTTCACGCACGGTGATTGGCTGACGAAGCTGTCTTCAGACCCCATGATGTTCCAGATTGCCTGGAACCTGCGTATTCAGACTAAAGCTGACGCTGGGGAAGTTGTAGATTTTACGTCGTCGTTGCAGACGTATTCGGAATTAGATTTCTTGTTCAATACGAAGTACATTGAGACGGAAGTCTAAATACAAACGTTAGCAATAGTACATTACATACCAAGGCCGTTTTAGTGGGAAATGTCTCGGATCCCATGTAATTGTCGGCCGAGGCGAAGCCGAGGTCGACTAACATGTGATCCGAGGCTTTCCCATTTAACGGCCGAGGTTTGTATACTATTTTTCTGCCCGACGGAGCCGGCAGGCGGCAATTTAGTTTTGCGTAAAGTGGCGCTTACCGGCCGGAGGACTGAAAAATACATTATTATGCCTAGGGTGTTTTTTTCTAGTATGGTTTTCGCGTACTCGCCTGTTTTCTCCTTGGTTTTTGAAGATAGAGCAACCCATAAAATTAACTAACGTTAGAGCTGGAAATGACAGGAGAGGACGACGTAACAATTTCTATGAAAAGCGTCATGTAATCGCCTGTCCTGTCTCGGTCTTAATCGTTAATTTCCCAAAAAAATAATAATATTTGTATACTTTTAAGTGCTTAAATAAAGAAAAATACGCACATGGAAATTTTTTACCACACTAACTCAAAATTCTTAAAAAATCGAAAACCAAAGATTTTTTTTTGTGGAATTGCGTAAGATTGATTATATTTTTTTTCTTTCAACCCCCAGAATGCTAGATCCAAATCTTTAGGACCCGTCTTTAGTACCATGATTTAACGGGAGCCGTTGAAAATCGAGAATTAGAATCCCAAGTTATTTAAATATCCAAATCAACAATAACTACGATATTTAGTGAAGTTCGCAACATCGCTAGGGTTGGCGACAATGCGCCGCGCACCGGACGCCGCTAATTGGTACAGCCCTGGGCGCTCCAAGTCGACGGATGCAGATTTTTCTGGATTCAAATGGAGTGGAGTCGGTTTGTTTATTAAAGATTATTTTGCAGTTTAAGTCTGTTTTAGAATCGAAAATCGCCTAATGGAGCTACAAAGAAAAAGTTCCCTTTAAATACCAGATTGATTGTAAATATTATGTGACAAATATTTTTTTATGTACATTTTTTTTCCGACAATTTCCGACCTTTTTAGCGACAATGATCTGTCTTCGCTCTGAATAATGTCTGATTTAGAATTTCATAATAGGGATGACTAGGTTGAAAAATTATCATTCTAATAGTCCGTAAGTTAGATTATCGAACGTAGTTTTTCCTTTTTCAATTTAACTAAAATTGGCGAAGATAAAGACTAGGTAAGAATTGTACCTAACAGTAACGTTACGCGAAACTTGAACGCACTGTATTTTCGTCATTTTTTTGATTTGACGAACAAAAGTAAATACATTTTTTAATAATGTAAAAGATATACTTTAAGGATAACTCACACTATAGATTCAAACATCATCATCATTGGCCACAGCATCTTTTCAGATGATAGTTGCAGCGACTAGGGAGGTATTTTGAAGAGATCTACAGCCTGCATCGGTTACGATGACTATAGAGACCGATGGCCGATCGACACTTCCTTCCGCACCGATCACAAACATGTCCCGACTCCTGAGGTGGTCAAGCAGCCCTGCGAATCCGCTTTTGTTTGAGGTGATCAAACCAGAGCTCACCACCATCACCTTTGCCATGCCCACCCGCAGGTCACGACGCCACTCCGGTCTCATTTCCGCGCGTTCCTCCCAACTGTCAACTGGAATACTGAAGGCATTCGTGTCGCGTTTACAGCAATCCTTGAAACGGAGCACGGGTCGTCCAACCGGTCTTTTAGCTTCGCCAATCTGTCCGAGCATGACTTCACGTGGCAATCTGTCAGGGTCCATTCTATGAACGTATCCTAGCCAGCGAAGTCGTCTCTGTTTGAGCATAGCCGTTATGCTGCTGCATTTGGATTTGCATTCAAACATATACTAAGGTTATTTTGGGTTCCGTAACATAAGGGTAAAATAAAAACGGGACCCGTTACTAAGACTCCGCTGTCTGTCCGTCCGTCCGCCCATCTCTCCGTCCATCCGCCTATACCACGAAACTCGAACGATTGTGGATTTGTATCTCCATCTCTGTCACACTTGCATATTGGAGTGACAAAGAGGTTTCCCCGTCAATGCCAAATTTCGATGTTCGTGGTAGGCGGGCAGGCTGTATCTCATGAATAGTTATAGTAAGACAGTTGAAATTTTCACAGATGATGTATTTCTGTTGCCGCTATAACAATAAATATTAAAAACAGAATAAAATGAATATTTACGGGCGTTCCCATACAACAAACGTATTTGTTTTGCCCTTTTTTTTATAGATAATGGTCCAGATCCAGATTTCAGAGAGGTATGGGCACAGCGAATGCATATAGTTTAGTGTGGTAGGGCACAGCACAACGAATGTCGTCTCGCTCAAATCTGGAGCAGAGCCCGTCTGGGGAAGTACCTCCACCTTACAGAAAACCGCTGTTTAATAACACTAGTCTTATTAACACATGGTGTTGTGTTTCTGTTGGTGAGTAAGGTCGCCAGAGCTCCAAGATGATTCACTGTGTTGACAGCTGGGGACCCACGGAGCAAAGCTTGCCCATTTAGCTGTCAGCACAGCGAATCCTCCTTTTTTAAAGGGTCGGCAACGCGCATGTAACACCCCTGGAGTTGCAGGCGTCCATAGGCATGG
Source organism: Lathronympha strigana (assembly GCA_949128165.1). NCBI lineage: Eukaryota > Metazoa > Arthropoda > Insecta > Lepidoptera > Tortricidae > Lathronympha > Lathronympha strigana. The sequence continues at coordinate 3,706,667 of OX421926.1, read as the reverse complement.
TGACCGCTTAGCATCAGGCGGGTCGTATCTTGTTGGTCACTGTCGTAGTATTAAAAAGAAAAGATCCGTCCTTGCTCGGGTCCGACTCGCACTTGGCCGGTTTTAGTATTGTTTACTGTTATCATTTCAAATATGATTAAAAAACTAAAAAAATGGCGCTTCAATGTCTCGACCACTCTTTCGTAGTAAAAACTAATAATGTCTAAACCAATGGCCACTCCACAGATTTTCCTGTTCTCCGAAGTTGACTAAGAATGTTAGTTATTCTCAAAAATGTATAATATAGTGCAGTGACAGGAAGTTGTATGGAGATCCTTCATATTTTTTACTTTCATACAAACAAACTTACTCTTGTTGGCTTACACGCCAGTGTACGTGTTTTTGCTTGTATTTCAATCGTATAATACTTTTCTTATTATTTTACTATATTTTTATATTCCGACCGACTGGTTGGCGTAGTTGTTAGTGAGCCTTGTAAGCCGATGGTCCTGGGTTCGAATCCCGGTAACGGCATTTATTTGTGTGATGAACACAGATATTTGTTCCTGAGTCATGGAAGTTTATGTATTTGTATATTATACATATCGTTGTCTGCGTTGCGGGACTTCAATTTGTGTAAGAATGTCCTGTAATATTTTTTTTTATATTCGTGGCTGGGCGTTTATGTTCTACTTTTCATTTCACAATACCTTACCTATATAATAGTACAGCGCTGGATGACGTGAGACTTTCAATCCGAAGGTCTCGGGTTCAAATCCTGCCGGCTCGTACCAATAAGTTTTTTGGAACTTATGTACGAAATATCATTTGATATTTAGCAATCGCTTTTCGGTGAAGGAAAACATCGTGTTTGCTCACGATGTGTCGTGGGTTCGAATCCCGCTCGACGCGTGGAATCTTTCCTTTTTTCTTTCAATTATAAACTTACCTCTTCTTCGCTGTATTCTCTATAAGTATTGAATTCTTTTGAATAGTACGATAAAGATTATTTGTGTTTTTTGTGTTTGGGTGTAATTTAAATTTCTAGTATAAACATACATGAATATTGCAAAACGAATACATATACATACAAATACATATCATCTTCGTCGTTACACGCTTGGCAGAGTGGTGGTGGCTGTCATGTCTTCTGTGGCAAGCTTAACCACCCGGTGCCATTCCTCTTTCGCCGCTGCGCGCCTGAAGGCCTAGTATAAAAATTTTACGACACTAACTCCTCGACGGCGTTAGCGTATCGGGAGTTCAAATTATGTTTGCCGTTTATTTAAATCATCCGCCAACTTTCATATTTTTACCCCTCGATACGCTAACGCGGTCGAGGAGTTAATTTCGTACAACTTTTATACTAGGCCTTCAGGTGTTCTCGTTCAGAGGCCACTTTTATATATACACAATTACATATGATATATACATAAATTCAGTACAAGTAATGAAATATCATGAGGAAGACGACTGAACCTTGTCAAACAGATGCTTGCGCACTAAGCTTTGAGCTTGCCTGAATAGACAGTGTTGAGTGGAAGATCATTCCAAAGCTGGATAGCCTGGACGATGAATGAATTAGACCATTTGTATGATTCAAAATATACACAGGCACAGGTACTTTTTTCCGATCCCGTTTACCTTTACGTAACTATTAGTTCCAATGAGCCCAAATACATTTCATATACCTAATGAAAAAACATCAATGTGCATCAAATGTACGTATTTCAATGAATTAGCCATTCAAATATATGTTTTTAATTCAAAATGAATGCAACTGTTTGCTGCGCAGCGAAAATACGAAATATAAGGATTTTGTGAATGCACCGTTGAGGGTCTGACGAAATAGGGATGGGGAGGTGTGAATTGTCGATGAAGTTATCGATAAAAATATTTTTAATATGTTAGAAATTGTATCATGTGAAAGATAATTAATTGAATGGTAATACAAATGTATAGATATGTTCAGGGTATTTAGGTTTAGAAAGAAAAATATTTATCTTGAACAAAATCAAATTGAAATTACCACCATAACCAGAGAAATTGTGCTAGTAAGTAGGTAAATAGCCAACTAAATTAATCTGCCCATTTGTGATGTAAGGGAGTCTCTGCCAACGAACTGTCTTACAGTTTGGCAGATAAGAAGAGTTTATTAGATTGGGTTTTACCTTCTTGAATAAACGTTTTTTTTGTAAAGTGTTATAATAACGAATAAGCAAATGTAGAAAATAATTGCATATGTAACGTGGTATCAATAATTATTGAATGAAATAAATAACATCAATACAATTTATTATATTGATGATTTAGATTTTTTTCATAAGATATAAGTTTTTAATAATTTCATAGTGGTATTTAGGTTTCTATCGCTCGTAATTAATTAAAATAAGTTCAATTAAAACTTTTTTTTAATTACACATTGGATACACAGTACACACAGCCGCACTACAGTGGAAGAGCCTAAAGCAAATTGCGAACGAGGTTCACCTTTCAAACAAGTAAGTATGAGTAACGACCTCCTAGCCTAGTTGGTAGTGACCCTGCCTACGAAGCAGGAGGTTCCGGGTTCGAATCCTGGTCAGGGCATTTATTTGTGTGTTTATCACGAATATTTGTTCCTGAGTTATGAATGTTTTCTATGTATTTAAGTATTTTTATGTATCTGTCTATTATATATATCGTCGCGTAGTACCCACAACACAACGATTTGTGTAAGATTGTCCCATAATATTTATTTAAGTATGTACCTATGAAAATCAAATTCCTTTACCGTAGCTTACTGCAAATATCGAAAAATGGTGTATTTCGTCCCTTTTGGTCTAATTAGCAAGTGCGATAGGGAGGGGACACAAATTTCGCAGCCCAAGGATTGCAATTGTAGAACATCAATTGTTTAGTAAGCGTGTCTGTACATCTGATAGGAGTCGGGCGAGGTGAGGCTCGGCCTGTCGTGTAGCTTATTTCGGAAAGAATATCAAAAACATCCCGTTGTTCTTTCATCCAGAGAAGCTTGTGGCATAGAAGACTCAGCGGACGTTCGCATCTGTACCTGCAATAAAATCCATACTAATGTTATAAATGGAAAAGTGTGTGTGTCTGTTTGTTTGTCGTTCACGGCAAAACGGAGCGACGAATTGACGTGATTTTACGACGTTTTCGTTTACTTTTTTATATTTGACGTGACATAGGCAACTTTTTGTCTTTTTTAATCGGTACAGGACGGAATGGGACGGGTCAAATCAAATTTCCTTGTTTGTCTGAGATGTTTGAAATTCGAAAAAAAATATATTATCGAATTCGATAATATAAATTAGCTATAATAACATTTTCACAGATAAGAAATTTGGTGTAACAAAAAACCCGCACGGCCAAAGCAAGAAGGCGCTGGCTCGATCCCAGCCCTGCTCACCAGGGACCTTGGTCACTTTATCTGTAGTATATATATGACATCTCTTTCAATTTGTAACAAAAAAGTGTATTATTATGGGGGTCTTTATGGGTATGTGGTTTTTGAACGCATTATAGAGGGCTACTGCTATATGTGGGTATATAAAATAATTTTTAATTAATTGTTTTGCATCACTATTTACACTTTACCATGAAAGCTAGGATTTAAGATTTTAGGATTATGTGACAGTGGCGGAGCGATCATAGAACTCGTTTCCTGCCAGTTTCTCTTACGTGAGCCAATCTAGCCCATTTTTCCTTAAAGACTCATAACGCCCCGGTACAGTTATGTTATTCTATTTAATTGTGGAACATTTATTTTCAAAATAAGTGTAACTTACCTAGTTATCTACCTCTACCTCAATTCTAATATAAGTAGGTCCTTGAGGCATTGTACCTAGGATGCTGGCGGCATTTCCTTGTTGTATCGCAATGCTGATACGTTGTGCGAGGAAGCCACCACCAGTAACCTTCGGTCACCAGTAACATCAACCAGACGTTTCGTGATTTCTACTAAAAACTTGGGTGCGCTGGGACCCCATGGACCAAGAGTTTCGACCCCAAATGGTACAAAAAGGTACTCTCTGCCCAGGCTCTTATATTTATTACGTTTTAAAATTTAGGCGCTTTCAGCCGCTCCGCCCGCTTTTACATTAGTTAATTGGAGGTGGGACGGTGCCAGCGTGTCTACGCAAGTAGCATCCCATACTAGCATCCGACCCAAACTCCAAGGAACCAAGGACACCCCATCGGGTCTCTTGCCATCATCCCTGAAAATGCCAGTCGGCTCAAGGAGAGCAGACACGTTGATGGTGGCAAGAGAAAGACGGATTATGTCATTAAGCGACGCATGTCTCGAAAAACGGCCTACGCTTTTTTTACAGCACAACTCATGGTGTCCCATTCGGTCCACGTCTGTGCCACAAGGACATGAGTGTGGCGCACACACCGAAACCCCCAGTCGCAAACCAGTTGCCAGTCTAAGGGAGACCAGATCCAAGAAAGTACCAGTATTAGGCAAAGGATGGGCACGAAGCCAGTAACTAGCTTCCAAGGAATTATAAATTTATAATTGTTATTTACGAAGTAACTTATTAGTATGTGTATTGACTCCTCTACCCAAAGGTTGTCTGGAAGAGATCGCTTCTTAGCGATAAGGCCGCCTGTTGTCTACCAGTGTTTATATTTTAGTGTTTAATGTATATTGTTTTTATTTCCTTGTTGGTGAACAATAAAGAGTATTTGTATTGTATTGTATTGTAACTTACCCCATATAATTATCATTTTTCGCCTGAAGAATTAAGATGTCACTTGGAAGACTTGCAATTGCGGGCGGACTGGATGGCTCAACTGCCTGAAAAATGAAATTTCATCAATCAGCACATTGCAGTCCACTGGACGTTGGCGGTAAGGATGCGCTACACAGTACGGTCATTCGAGACACTCATCAAGATCAAGCCACTACCAGCTACCTTTTTCAAGTCATCAGTCCACCGAGCAGGACCACCGGGTAGGACCACCTGGTTAAGGATAACTCACACAAGTCCGATCCGATCCGATCCGATCCGGGAGGATCCGTCAGTTTCTATAGAAATACCTACTCTTGTTATAAGCTCGGAGCCCTCGGAGGTCACGTGACGTTTTGTATAGAAGATCGTCCCATATCCCATAATTATTCGCACCAATAAAAAAAAGTGCCAGTTAGTGGGCTGGACTGTTGGAGGTACGGTAAGGTCTAGTTTGAGCTACATGGTAAAGAAAATAGTTAATTTGATTAACGCAACGGAAATGTGCATATCCATACCTCACTGATAAAGATCTTTAGTTTATCTCGAAGAGAAGAAGGCTGGTTGGTTATGAAGTAATTCAGTACGTCCCACTCTGCGATGTAGTTGTCTCTTTCTATCGGAATTTCGTTGTCACACGACAATGTTGCGACCGCTACTGCACCGATACTTGATAAATCTTGATGGAAAACTGAAAATAGTTCAAGCATATATGATGAAAACGAAAATAATTGGGTTTCACGTGATGGGCTTAATTAATACGAGAAGGTGCCATTACCATTTATTTTAAAATAAATGGTCATCAAAATTATTTTACTATCACGACACTATATATGAATTAGAAGTTTCATTTGCTGGCCATATACGTTCCGGCATATCCGCCAGATTTGTCTGGCGGATGCCCGGCGGATCCACTATGGAGATTCAATGGATTGTCCGCACGTACAGGGTCAGCAACTGGCAAGATACTTGGATCAAGATGATATATAATCAAGGATGGCTTTATATTTTATTCTTAGAATTATCTGACATTCGAAATTACCCTAGTATTATATTTATATTTTGTATAACTTTTGAAACTCACACTTTTCAATTTGCTGCCAAATCTCTTGTTTGCTGTCGCTTTCTGTTCCTATGATCGTATAATCAAAATTGTGATGGTTAAATGCGTGTGCGCATTGAATTGTCATGCTCACATCGGCAATATTGACATGACTATTATTTATGATCAACATCGCATGCTTTTCGAAACTGTAACCAAAAATATTAGAAAATGAAAATATTTATGTGGTGTATAAGTATTACTCAGCGTGGTAAATTTCTAGTAATTCGAGCGTCGTGAGGACCTATTGGAATCCAAAAATAAGTTGATATAATATGATGACAAAAATAATATGATGTTTTCTTTTTTAGTGCGACTTCAGACATTTTTGATGTAAATATATTATTGCGTCAAAATACTCGAGCGTATCAACCATGGATGTATAGGGCGCGCAACGTTTCCTAAAAAATAAATATACCGCGTTCCAGTAAGTCAAAGTAAGCTTATATATAAATATATACATTTTGACATGTAAAGTGTTTTAATGAATAAAATAGTATGAGTAAGAGTATGACCGGTCCCATTGCCTCTTAATCTAAGATCAGGGCTAGTACCACGAAAATCGAAGAATTGCACTTGCATATTAGAGTGACAAAGAGGTTTTTCCGTCAATTAAAATTTCCGATAGTTGGTAGTGAATAGAACAAAAAAAAAACGTATAAACGTATATGTGTATAAAACGTACCTGTCAAGCATATACGTAAACCGTGCTCTGGTTGTCACTCTTACAGTAGATCCATCATCATCATCCACGTCTTGCTGTGCACTGTTTCCCGTATAGTACTCGGCACTGGGTTCTTCCAAAATAGGGCCTCCTTTTTGGTAAGTCGTTTTATTGTACAGATGTGCGATTTGCACTATGCCTTCATTAACGTTTGGAGGCATTTTTATAATTTTTAGTAAAATGAATATAACAATTTCCACACCTTTTTGTAGTCCGCAGTTTTAAAAGAATTTAAAAAAACAACCTATTTAACACTGCATGATACGCGACCGATAACTACAATGAATAATCGATAACGAATCGCTTATGACGTGCTACATATTGATAAATATTCGATAACTAGCTTATTCTGCGTATTTAGGTATGCGAAATGGTTATCACCTAAGAAGGTGGCAAGACGGACGTACGAAATCTTTGTACCCTAATTGAGTGATGTACCATGAGTTATAAGTAACCATCTTGCATCTTGCTCGTTCTTAACAGGTGACAGCGAGATAGAAATACTATAGAATCGTGCAGGCGCTATCGACTACGGTTACGTAGAACTCATAGTAAGCACACTGAAACGGGGAGTCTCAGTCGGTCGAAATATTAAAGTCACGCCTATAAATATGTTTACACTTCGGAACTTGTTACTGAGGAAGAGGGTTCAAAATTGAATACAGAGTCATATATATTTATGAACCCGTAGGTTTTTTTAAATCGTTAATAACGGGGCTTCACTAGCGACGAGTTGACTTTTTGAAACTCGAGTCGACTCGACTCGCCATTCGCTGGGCCTATGCACTCGCGAGTCCGAATCAGGCGAGTTGATATTGACTCGTACGAATCAAACTAAAGGTAGGCATTCACGGAGCATGATGTGCTGTATGTAGGCATGGCTGGATGTAGCGCACACACGGTGTGCAAGTGGCCATGCCTGGCAGTCCAATTCGCAGTCATGCGTTGATAGATGCGCAGCGCTGCGTTGTAGTGCACACGCTGTACTCAAATTTCAAAAATCGCTGTTCCCTACATGCGATAAGTGGGATAAGTCAGGAAAACACGAAGAAGAAGAAAAAGAGTCAAACCACGTTATATCCAGGCAGCGGAACTTTGGTGCCGATGACAGACGCATGACGTAGCGGCTGTACACAGAGTGTTTTTATCTAGATGATAGATAATCATTAATCACTAACAACTTATTGGCCTCTTTAGTTCACGGATGTTTTATTGACACGGCCAGTACTTATAAAAACATAATCACTTAACTGTCTTTGTCATTGTCATCAGAAAATTATCGAAAACAATATTGTATGTTGTATTTGAAAAATAATATTAAATAAGATAAAAACCATTCCTTGTCACATTTTTTTTCGCTAACGACGTATAGATAATATAAAAGCACCGCAGATTAAACGCTAGCGACTGATATATGCATCGAATCACGCAAGTCGAAACTTTCCTTAGTTTATTTGAGTCAGGTTGAATATCATGTTTGACATTGCTATTAACTCGGCGAGCTAGTGACAACTGTTGCATCTGTCAAAGCGTGATAAAAGTTAATAGTTATGTTGTGTATAATTTATAAGAACATCCTATATCCCTATTATTTTGCGTCATAATGATGTCATCGGCACCAAAGTTCCGCTGCCTGGTTATATCTTCCAAGCAAATTAACTGTCAAAATTTAAAGTGTTATTTTAAATGTCAGACTTCTATGAAATTATGACGTATACTTAACACTTTCACAGTCCGTGCTATCAAAATCAATACTTAGCTCACTCAGACAGACTCTAAGACACAATATAAAACAACACAACAGGGGCCTTACCATGACGTTTTAACGCAATTCAGTTTAGTCTCAGTTGTATGGAAGCGAGTCAGTTTAGGTCGGCAACTGAATCGCGTTAAGACGTCACGGTAAGGCCCGAGATCATTGTTACAATAGTTTAGATACAAAAGCAAGATTTTCTCAAATATTTAATCCCTGCCGCTTCTTTCCGCCATCGCCCTACGCGACATTATTTCCACTCTCACCATTTAGATGGTTGGCAGTCCTCAACTGTGCGCTTTTCCCGAAATTTCCTGCCTCGCACAGCTAAACTGTGGAACGAACTGTCGCCAGCGGTGTTTCCGGACCGATACGACCTTCAAACCTTCAAGTTAATCGCTTACCATCAGGCGATTCGTTCGCTCGTTTGCCTCCTATAGCATTAAAAAAATATGTTTGTGTATCGAAACGTTTTTCTGTCTATTTTTTTTGTATATTTGTCTCTTTTCTCCATATCTATAATTGTATTTTAAATTTACCACGAATAAATGATTTGTATTTGTATTTTGTCGATATCGATACTTTTACGCCCCACCCCTACTCTAATACAGCCAAACTGAGTATGTTTGTGCTATGCCCAATGATACTTGCCCGAGTTTTTAGCGTCCGAGCCGTTATTTCACCTTTGATACTTGCATTTTACCGAATGCCTGATATTTTTGACTAATTGATAACAGGAATAATTATACCGAAAGCTCGATATGTTTGAGTAATTGATAACAGGAATAATTATATGGCTGAAACAAACCCGGTCAAGTGCGAGTCGGATTCGCCCACCGAGGGTTCCGCACAATGAATGCTCCCTCCATTTATGACCTTAGGTACGTATACTTAAGAATAAGCCTTGAAAAACTGATTATTGTAGGCAACGTCGAGGGTAAGAGATTACGAGGCCGATCTCCGACCAAGCGTGCTCACCTGAGCTGAATTCGAATGCCGCAGTCAAACTATGAGATGAGATTATAATCAAACATAGGATATCATAGTAACCCCAAAGTCAGTTTAAGTTTTAATGATTTTTTCTCCATGTATTTTTAAGCTAGCATTTTTAAAAAAACCAGCGAAAAATCAAAAAGGTTGATGTTCCCATTTTTTTTCTTTTTTTAGCGTCTTATTGGAGAAGGTAAATAATTAAAAAAAAGGGTAGAGTAGTTGAAACTTTAAATATGCCTATTTGGGCCTATACATCGGCAGAGGGGAAACTACACGTACGCCGACTCCCCTCCCTGCGTTGCTTGAAGACTGAAGACCATAAATCTTACTAATACCTACATTGTGTATTAAGGACGGTAAACAAGAAATTACGAACAAGTGTGAATTTAAGCCTGAGGACGAGGGCTTAGTTAGCCCGAGTTCGTAATTCTTGTACCGCCCGTGATACATACAATGTTTTTCATCACATATGCGAGGAAATAAATAAACTTACTAGGCATATAGTGTAGTAGCGCAGTCCACAGTACACCGAGGTGAGCGGCGGCTACGTGCGGCGTTCGCGTGGGGCGCAGGTCCACCGGGAGCTCCGGGCGGGCGGTAAATTAAATTAAATTAAATAATTATTTATTTCGGGCAGGACCCATAGATATTTTAGTACTGTACATTATTTCTTATTCACTAATGTTAGTAGATACATACATATAATTCCTATATTTAATTTAAAGATAATCCGGATGAGCTACTTTAACATTTTTATGATAAACATTCAAATCCATAGTTAATAAAATTCATAAAGCAATAGAAAAATACAATAAAATCCAAAATTAAAATTAAAATGTCAGTAGATTACAATACAAAAACATAGAATTCTTAAATTTATTGATTAAAATTAAAATTAGGTAAAGTAATATGGAAATCCATTAAGGCCATTAAAATAAATAAAAAATTAAAATTGTTTAATTTACATTAATACAGCTCATTAAGTACCACATATATTTTTATTTATTTTTAAGAATCTTTATTATAATAAATAAATAACAATTATGGTACTTACCTAAAAATGAAAAACCTACCTTAAGAATAAAATAAAAAAACTACCTTAAAAAAATACCTTAAAAAAAATATATATATATATATACAGAAATAAAAATAAAACTACCTACCTTAAAAATCTAATCCAGGATTGCTGGGCATGGTGCCCAACACGCAGGCGGCATTCCCGCGCTGAATTGCTATTGCAATCCTTTGCGCAAGAAAGTTGTAAGTTTGATTGCATATAATATCACCATTTACGAGCAGGTAATGAAATAATATTGTAGTGTGTGTCCAATAGTGATGTATTGAGTTAATATATTCATGATGACGGTAGCCAGTATTTCCCAGCAAAATTGAGTATTTATATAAAATACTTCCAATTACAGTAAACTGCGTGACAGCACTAATTTGTATGAAATTAATGGCTTAAATAAATAACGTGGTCGCAAACTTTGAGCGGCCCCGTCTCCGGAGGCCAGTTAAACTGTACTCTAACCAGAGTTTAAGAGTGACAGTGTCACTTCTCCATACAAATGTTGTAAGCGTTATACCGGGTGTTTCCTGTAGGGAGCAATAAATTGGATCGTAGGTAGTGCTCCTTACAACTTTTGTTCAACAAATTTTAAATAGTACATTACCTAACTAGTGCGGTAAAACAAAGAAAGGCCGAGATCGCAGATGTTTGCGACCCGAGCTGCAAGCGAGGGACGTAAATATGCGATCAAGGGCTTTATTTGTTATCTCACGTGTTAGGTACATCATTTTATGCCTACACTTGGGCAGAAATCGGCTATATCCGTACGCGTAGCGTGCGGAAAAAGGCACTTTATGGCCAGGTGTGGCATAAAATACTGTTCTTTGTAGGTTTTCACTTTTTAATACATACTAAATGGTATTTTCAATGTACGTTAACATCAGCCTAATTGACGTCTCTTGTCATAGTTCAAAAATGACAAAATTCGCAGTAACGTCGTCTTCTAACAAACTTTGAAGTGTAATAAAAATCAAAACAGACGTTATTTTTAAAAGTCGCTGAGTAAACGTTGTTCACTTTGGCGAGTACCTACGATTAAATTTATTACTCCTGTCCTGTTACAGGAAACACCCGGTATGTTTTTACGCCAACTACCCTCAGTGATATCGAATAGTTCCCGTGGCCTGCAGCCGTAGTACCACGAAAACCAAAAGTTCCAAAATTTGTACATATCTCCTTCCCTATCATGATAGGGAATATCATTCTAACTTATTTGAGTGATGAAGAGGGTTTTTCTTATTTTAAATCAAGTAATCCATATACATATTCAGCTTGGTTTCGGAAGCAAAGGTGGCTGCGAAGCTGCGGTCCATGCTTGCCGTACCTTTCTCAAAAAATCCCTTAATTCAGTTCTTCTAAAATTAGATGTCAAAAACGCCTTTAATTCGGTCAATATAAATGTTATTTTAAAGGAAGTTAAGAATTCCGTCCCTAATATTTATCCATACATTTGGCAATGTTACAGTTCCCCCACACACCTGAAATACAATAGTCATACTATACTTTCATCTGTCGGCTGCCAGCAAGGCGACCCCCTGGGCCCGGCCATCTTCAGCCTTTGCATCCATCCATGCATCACCGAACTTACTTCAAAATTTAATTCCTGGTACTTAGACGATGGGACACTAGGAGGTGAAGTTAGCGATGTCAAAAATGATTTCATGTCCATTAAATCTAATTTTGAATCTATAGGCTTACAACTAAATTTAAACAAATGTGAACTCTACGTCGACGCAGCTAACCAAAATATATATGAAATCATAAGATCATTTGAAAATCTCTGCCCGGGTATCAAAATTCACACCAAAGCCACGCTCCACCTCCTTGGCGCGCCGGTCTTTGATGAAGCTATCCCAGACTTCATTAATGAAAATATACAACATTTTAATTCGTTTTCAAATCGCCTTTTTCAAATTAATCAACATATGGCCATATTTATAATTCGTTATTGTCATTTCGTACCAAAATTTACCTATGTTTTGCGTTGTAGCCCTTTTTGGAAATTTACAAACCTTTGCGAGAATTTAGACAACATTATTTGGACACAAATTGAAAAAAATATTAACATTAAAATTGATTCCAGAATGTTTTCCATCGCTTCCCTTCCAGTAAGGTTCGGTGGTCTTGGTTTGCGTAAAATCTCCAGCGTCGCCCTTCCGGCTTTCTTATCCTCGGTGCACAGTACGCTTTCTCTCACTGGAAAAATACTACATCCATCACTTCGTGATTGTGAGATAGCTTACTTCATCGAGGCTAGGGTCGCATGGAGACTGGCCTGCCCAGGGATAGAACCGCCTTTTAATGGCAATAGCCAGCGACTCTGGGATGGACCCATTTGCCGCCGGGTACAAACAGAACTAGTTAATTCTTGTACAGATGTATCTGACAAGGCCCGTTTATTAGCGATATCGGAAAGGGAGTCTGGGCACTGGCTCAATGCCTACCCCTCAGCTAATTACGGAAACCTTCTAGACCCCAACAGTTTCCGTATAGCTGTCGGCTTGCGACTCGGGGCTAATGTTGTCGTCTCACACCGCTGCCTCTGTGGCACAACAGTTGACCGGTTGGGGCACCACGGCCTCGCTTGCTCGAAGAGCGCGGGTCGCCTGTCCCGCCACGCTAGCTTAAACGACATCATCCGTCGGGCTCTGGTCAGCGTCAGCATGCCGGCCACTTTAGAGCCTTCTGGCCTGGTACGTGATGACGGTAAGAGACCCGACGGGATGACACTTGTGCCCTGGCAACAGGGTCGGCCTTTAGTTTGGGATGCCACATGTGTCGACACCCTAGCGCCGTCCCACTTGGGCACGACATCGATAAGGGCTGGCGGGGCTGCAGCCGCTGCTGAGGCTGCAAAGCGACGGAAGTATGAAGCTTTAGGGGACAGTTACATATTTGTGCCGTTTGCAGTGGAGACCCTTGGCCCCTGGGGACCGGAAGCATTGAAGCTTTTTAAAAAATTAAGTTACTTGCTTATCCGGTCCTCCGGTGACCATAGGGCTGGATCGTTCCTAGCCCAACGAATCGGCATAGCCATTCAGCGAGGTAACGCAGCCAGCCTTATGTGCACCCTGCCTGGTGGCAGCGGTATAGGGGACGTTTGTACATATAGTTTAGGTCCCAATAGTTTTTAAGGTAGATTCAGATTGTTTTAGTTTTTTTTTTGTAATTTAATATATTGATATAAATAAATAAAATGTATAATAATATGCAATATAGTGTTAGTAAATACAGAAAAATTCAGGTACTACAAAAAAAGAAAATACAGTGCGTTCAAGTTTTGCGTGATGTCACAAGCCCCTACCCGGAACTTTAATGCGAAGCTTTATCTTCATCAAGTTTAGGCAACTTTAAATAGGAGAAAATACGCGTATAATAATTTTGAATAATTTCACGACTGGTTTTCGTAGTTGGTAGTGACCCTGCCTGCTCATCCGATGGCCCTGAGTTCGAATCCCGGTATGGGCATTTATTTGTGTGATGAACACAGATATTTGTTCGTGAGTCATGGATGTTTTCTATGTATTTATGTATTTGTATATTATATATATCGTTGTCTGAGTACCCGTAACACAAGCCTTCTTGAGCTTACTACTGGACTTAGTCAATTTGTGTAAGAATGTCCTATAATATTTATTTAAATGACGGATTAAATAGAATGATAGTGTTTCAACCTAGTCATTCCCATTGAAATTCCTAGATTAAATGTTGTGCAGGAAAGTGGAAATATTCATGACCTCGGGCGGGACTCGAACCTTTCCTTTCCTCGAATCTTTCTTAGAAATTTGGTATTGTTCGTAGTTCATTTCTGCCTTTTCGTCGAATTTATTTTGCTGAATATCACTTGCCAACCAACGACGATTTACCGATGATTGACTTAGCATATCAACGTTTACCAAATTATGATATTGTTCACTCACTGCACTCACTGCCATTTGCAATCAAACACTTCACTTGACAACCTATTCATTTATTCGAAATTATATTTAACTATATACGTGACCGTGGAAAAATCTTAACACCGCGAAGTAGCTGATGTAACAGCGCCATCTGCCATGAAATTGGGCAACTAAACTAAACATTACGTATACTACATTAAACAGATATGCCAACTCCACCACTCTACATTTCCGGATTTTCATTTACCAACTAGGTGAGGTTAGGGTTGGGTATGATATTCTGCGAAAGATAAGGTTGCAAAATGATTAGTTGGGAAATGAATATTTGGCAAACATGTGTTTTGGGATAAATTGTTTGGGAAATGAAAATTGGGCATAACTTTTTTGGCAATACTATAGCAACCCAAATAAATGATGTGCGTTTTGAATACACCATATCGTGTTAACTGGGGGATGATTAAGCCGATTTTTAACTCCGGATAAACCCGTACCACTGGCCCGGATCAGGTGTTCCGTTAATATCGTTTGAGTGACTCGTCCTTTTTTGTTAACGCCGTAACTGCGTAATACTGGATTTTGTGCGTGAATTGTATATACAATGTGGGTCTGGCGACTGGGCAAATTATGGAAACTGAAAGACTAAAAGAAAAGTGAAATCACCGGCCAAGTGCGAGTCGGACTAGCGCACTAACGGTTCCGTACCACTATGTATAAAAGTGGCAGAAAAACCACGTTTGTTGTATTCCCATACATGCCCCGTAAATGATTTTTGTTGTAGCGGCAACAGAAATACATCATCTGTGAAAATTTCAATTGTCTAACTATAACGGTTCATGAGATTCAGCCTGGTGACAGACAGACGGACAACGGAGTCTTAGTAATAGGGTCGCCTTTGGATAAAAAAACATAAAAATCAATGCCTCGAATGAAACCTGAAGGCCTAGTATAAAAATTGTACGACATTAACTTTTCGACCGCGTTAGCGTATCGAGGGGTGACAATATGAAAGTTGCCGGAAGATTTAAATAAACGGCAAACATAATTTGAACTCTCGATACGCTAACGCGGTCGAGAAGTTAATGTCGTACAATTTTTATACTAGGCCTTCTGACCTCGTAAGCCTGGGACACGCTCTTACCACTCCACCAATTGATCTACTGACTGAGACTTATCCGTTGACTAAATTTGTCGCATGTTCGACTCTCGCCTGAGGTATTTTTCCACTTTTACTACTATTATTTATTCTGTGCTTTTACTCTATGTCGAAGCATTTTGAATAAGACACTTTTCTGTTCAGTACAAAATTAAGTATATTTTCGGGTATAAACAAATAATATAATTCTTTTTAGGTTTATTTAAGGTGGATGTGTGTTTTTAATACAAAAATAAATATTGTATTTTCAGATTCGTTGTCTCATTTCGATCACATTAAGTTATTTATGCAAATTAAACACTTTAGAACGGATTTATCACATTTACTATGAACATTCGCGGAAACAGAAGACATTTTTTTAACAATTTCCTTTATTTTCAAAATATGCTACCTAATTCTACCTACCTTAAATCTAAAATAGGTCCTTGAGGCATTGTACCTAGGACGCTGGCGGCATTTCCTCGTTGTATCGCAATGAAGTTAATAAAATATGTATAAACAATATTAATTGTGCCATTTTGATAAAATTAATAGAATTATTATAGTGAATAGTGCCTTATTATGTCTGTGTTTTAGATTCCCGTACAAAACCAAGAAATATACTATCAATCATAATAATAACGAACAATATACGATTGCTTACATATATATGGTGTTTCTAAAGGTAACTACTAACATTTTTATTTATTTAAGAAATATAATTTGATGTTTTTTCTAAGCTTTACAACTTCATTGCACATAAATAACAATTTGTTTTATCTGAACATTAATTTGTTTTTTAATATTTTGTTTGATAATACGAGTCAGGGTGAACCCGTGACCTTCGGATTGAAAGCCACTCGCCCTTATCAACAAATCTAAGTGCAACTTAGCAAACATTAGGTACAAGCAAGCATATGAAAAACGGAACAATAAGCAGTGAGTAGTTAGCACTGAATGCTGGTTCAATAATGTGGCTCTCGAGAGCTGTCGCGGAAACACGCGATAACTGTGTCATTTATGAACTGACTAGAATAAAAAAAAAAAATTTCAAAATATATACAGTAAGTGTAACTTCCCTAGCTACCTACCTCCAACTACCTTAAATCTAAAATAGGTCCTTGAGGCATTGCACCTAGGATGCTGATGGCATTTCCTCGTATCGCAATGCTGATTCGTTGTGCGAGGAAACCACTGATTAATATTTGCTTAAAAATTACTAATTGGCCTCATAAAAAGCTCGAAATGGCTCATAATGAAGCTAGCTATTATCGAATGTTTCCGGAGTATTTTTATTTAAATTTGTCCCTACAGCTTTTTTTTTAATTTAAAATGATTTCTATTCAGAATCACGTACTTCGATTCAAGTAGGAGAAAAAAGGCATCCATGGGCTCCTGTTCCACTAGGTCGCCATAAATATACCTTAAATGCAGAAAAATATGGAACGTCAAAAAGCCTCCTGGACAATGCATGTGGCATTGAGTGGCGCTAGGCAGGAAGCTTTCGAAAGACTCAGAAAATCGAACTACCGAAAATTTGTAACTCCCTCTCCCACACGGAGTGACAGAGACATTTTACCGTCAATGCCAATTTTCGTTGTTCGTGGTTTGCCCTCCGGCCTCCAATAAGTGGGATCTTTTCTAGAATAATCCAGATCACGGGGAACGCGGAATCGAATATTGTGGAAATCACACTGGAAAGTGAAAGTTGCCAGCATTAATGTCGAGATAAGTCCATTTTGTGGCACTTCTCTTATTATATATTTTTATTAATAAACTAAACTAAAACATATTACAACACAAATTTAAATCTAGAAGTATAACTAAACTAAAATAAAACTAGATAAAAACTAAAATAAAACTAAATAAAAACTAAAATAAATCTAAAACAGGCCCCTGCGGCATGGTACCGAGGACGCTGGCAACATTTCCTCGCTGGATTGCTAGACTGATCCGTTGAGCGAGGAAGCTGCCAGCTCTTGGGTCTCCTGTGGCGTCTCTGAGTCTCTTCGATAGGTCTTTGAAGAGACTCAGAGCGCTAGGGCCCCACGGACCAAAGGTCTCGACGCCGAAAGGAACAAAATTATATTCAGCGCCGAGACCACTGTACTTTCCCACCTTTGCTTTTTCCGCCTCCTCTGCTGCTGCCGCTGCCCTCGCAGAAGTTCGGTGGAGATGCGACGGGGCTAGTGTGTCTACACAGGTTGCATCCCACACCAGCACTCGTCCCAAACTCCACGGAACCAGAGACATACCATCCGGCCTCTTACCGTCAGTTCTGGATATGCCGGTCGGCTCTAATAGAGCCGGCACACCAATTGACGCAAGAGACCGACGGATTATGTCATTTAGGGCAGCATGTCTCGAAAAGCGGCCCGCGCTTCGTTGGCAGGAAAGACCGTGGTGCCCAAGACGGTCGACATCGGTTCCGTAGGGGCAACGATGTGGGGCGCAGACCGGGACCCCGAGGTGGAGGCTAACTGAAATTTGTAGAGTTTTTGGATCTAAAAAAGTACCAGTGTTTGGGGAGGGGTGTGCTCGGAGCCAGTACCCAGCTTCCTTGGTACTTACAGCTAGGAGTCTGGCTTGCCCCTCCGTGCTGGATTGGCTGATAAGAGAGGAGAGGGTCAATTTACAAGCAATGTCGTCCCAGCTCCTTTGAGATTTTGGATGTTCAGGAAAATTTTGACCAGGACAAGCAATTGACCAAGCATTTTTGGCGTCAGCCAAGCCCGTATTCTCACAGTTTGAGCGTAGGATTTTTCCTATGAGACTGAATGAGCTGTGGGCTGACGACAAAAAGGCTGGCAAAGCGACACTCGAAATTTTGCGGATCCCTAACCCACCGTACCGGATGGGAAGGGATGCTTGGGTCCAGGACTGCTCGCTTAGCTGAATATTCAGAACCGATTCTAAATTACTTTTAATTAGAGCATCTAATTGTGACAAAAGATTTTGATTTTTCCAAAGGGAGCAGCAGCGTAGCACATACGTTAATTTAGGAACAAAAAGGCAATATTTTATAATATTTAGGGCATAATGTGACTTAATTTCTAACAATCGATGTGAATGATTTTGGAATTTGGAAACAGAATTTTGAACTAAATCTGAAAAACTTTCCTCGAAGATGGGAGACCCTAAGAGGAACAGGTTACTTTTGTCAAGGATTTTAATGTTTGGTGCTAGTTGGTTGAATTTTTGTGTTAATTCGTCGATATTGCTACAAGAATTTGGAATAAAAAGTTCGCATTTGTTGAAATTTAGTTCTAAACCAATAGATTTAAATTTGGTTGTAATTATAGAAAGATCAGAAAATTATTTATTTATTTATTTATATTTAAATTTATTAATTATTTACACGAATACATTATTTATTGTGATAATCGAGGGTTCGGATAATCAAGATTCTACTGTAGTTCTATTAACTAGTGTTACCTAGTTGTTGTAGTTAATCTATTTATTTATCTATAATCTACTTCTACAAGCATTATTCCACTATTATATTAAGCGCAAAGATTTTTTGATTTGAAAGATTGATGAGAGTAGCAATTTAGTTCTAACATATATCAGTAAGTTGGAAATGGATAAGAATTTTAATCTCCGAGCTATTGACGCATCGTCCCGGCTCGGCCCGGCCTGGTCTGCTCTAGCGTGAGTCATCCTTGAAACGCAACATACATACATGGCAGACATTAACACTGTATACTTATTTGCTTCCGAATAAATGTGGCGCTCTTAGGCCCACTTGCACCACCCAGAGTTAGCCGCTACTAACCCGGATTTGCTATCCCCCTTGCATACCTGCGTGCGGTGCGTATTGCATCCAGTGTGATATCCGCCTAGGATAGCGACTACGACGCTCGAAAGTATGTCCGTCTCGCTCCTACCATTACTCTAGCAGGAGCGAGACGGACATATCCCCGAACGTCGCTATCGAATACAGCCACGTACCACTTAAGCACATTGGCTTAGTTACCACCAACAATATATAAAACGCAGTTTGAAGATTAGCAATTTCGGGAATACCCTGACTTCGCAGCCCCCGGCGGAGAGTCTTTCACAAATGTTTCAAATCCAGACTTATTGCGGACTCACTGCTGCTCCGTCATTTCTGAATGCACGCCTAACGCAGAGCTGGTAACACCACCTGCGGAGAAAACATTATTTTTAACAAAATAGTAAATGCTCGCCTGCTATATAAGCACAGGGTGCGTAGGCAAAATGCCGATCGCTCACGCTACGAAACGTATCGTAATTATCTATTACTCTACCTTATTTGTGTGACAATTACAGTTTCGTTCGCCACTGAGCGTTAGCGATTGGCATCTTGGCTACGCCCACAGTACGTGGGGCTGCTGACTCGTCGACTGAGTCGATGTGCGAGATGTGCTGTTTACTGTGCTTATAGCTGCGTACAATTTCTAGCGGAAGCCATGCGGAAACCTCTACTGAAATAAACCCTTTCAGGCTTTCACCCTTTGGCTTACAATCTACTATACAGTGTGTAACAAAAATCGATAATAAGTTCCATAATACATTAATAGACACGATGCTAAGTGGATAACATCCACTGAAAACCCATGGGACCATTGCAAACTAAACTACACCCACCAAACCTGACTGATTTTCGTAATAACTTTAATCATGGTGAGGTACTAATTATTTTAACAGAGGTACTAAATAGTACCAACGATGTACAAAATTTTGGTATAATATTACTTTCTTATACATATACCTCAACGACCTATTTTAGATTTAAGTTAGGCAGAGGTAGGTAGCTAGGTAAGTTACACTTACTGTATATATTTTGAAAATAAATGTGTTTTTTAGATCAATAAATCACTTTATTACACATTCAAAGTAAATTAAATTAATTACAAAATGTCATAAAATTAAACTTAAATTACAATCTATAAAAAGTCCTTAACTAATGTGTTTTTAATTTTAGACAGTTCATAAATGACACAGTTTTCGCGTGTTTCCGCGACACAGCCCTCGAAAGTCACATTATTGAACCAGCATTCAGTGCTAACTACTCACTGCTTATTGTTTGTACTCCTTACTCTTACCGTATATATTTTGAAAATAAATGTTAGGTATATAATTTTATGCCACACACCTGGCCATAAATTGCCTTTTTCGGCACGCTACACTTACGGAAAAAGCCGATTTCTGCCCAAGGCAGGCAAGGTAGGCATAAAATTATATACCTAACACGTGAAGTAATAAATAAAGCCCTTGATCGCATATTTACGTCCCTCGCTTGCAGCTCGGGTCGCAAACATCTGCGATCTCGGCCTTTCTTTATTTTACCGCACTAGTTAGGTAATGTACTAGTTCCTCTTTCTTATATTTGTTTAGATACACCCGCCATGCTGACTCTCACCGTAAGAGGCATGTTGAGAGGTTAAAAATCCACTAACAATTTCAAGGCCTTATAAATTGACTAAAACGGGACTTATTAAAAAAAAAGGAGAAAGACTTCTCCGGGACCACGGGGGCAATGTCGCCCTTGAAACGTCGGAGGTTTGTTTTCAAATTTTGTACACGATTAAGTCCCGTTTTAGTCAATTTATAATGTGTGAAAATCGTGAAAGTTTAAATAAGTGAATTTCAAGGCCGCTCTAAACTGGCGACATTTGACAGTTGTTGCACTACTTCCATGCTTTAGTAAAGGATGACTCACACTAGAACGGGACGGGACGGGGCGGGACGGGAAAACCTGTCAATTTCTATAGAACGCGTCACGTCCGAGCTATCACATGATTCTTTCTATAGAAATTGACAGATTTTCCCGTCCTGCCCGCCCCGTCCCGTCCTGCTCCGTCCCGTCCCATCAGACCCGTCCCGTGCTAGTCTGAGTCATCCGTTATGCTTCCATAATCTGACTCTACGTGCCAAGTAGACTTAATAAACTTTTTAAGCCCGCTGCGGGGTATTCACCAGCTCTACAAACATTCCTCATGGTAATAATTTAGGATTAAAATATGCATTCGTTGCCTTGCGTTTTCTTTCATGCCTCTTGCTGCCTTTGTGGCTGATCCGGCGGTATCCCTAACCAAATACAGGTTTCATACAATGGATCTAGATTATTAGTTTTCTAACATTTGCGGGGGGGTTGTGAAGCTTAGTATTCACAGATGGTTCTAGATGCTGTTGTAAATTACTGGTTAAGAATGACTACACTAGAATGGGACGAGATGATTTGTCAATTTCTATAGAAAGTATTTAATCAGTATTGCAATATTCCGCAGTGCCTGAAGACGAAAGTCTTCGATGAGTGTGTGTTGCCAGTGATGACATACGGTACTGAAACGTGGTCGCTTACAATGGGCCTCATAAGAAGGCTCAAAGTCACCCAAAGGGCAATGGAGAGGGCTATGCTAGGAGTCTCTCTGCGAGATCGTATCAGAAATGAGACCATACGCAGCAGAAACAAAGTAACCGATATAGCTCTCCGAATCGTTAAACTTAAGTGGCAGTGGGCGGGGCATATTGTACGTAGAACCGAT
Source organism: Lathronympha strigana (assembly GCA_949128165.1). Lineage (NCBI taxonomy): Eukaryota > Metazoa > Arthropoda > Insecta > Lepidoptera > Tortricidae > Lathronympha > Lathronympha strigana. The sequence goes on along the minus strand of OX421926.1, from coordinate 3,684,768 downwards.
GGCCGTTGGGGCAGGAAGGTTCTCGAGTGGATACCGCGTACCGGAAGGCGCATGGTGGGTAGGCCCCCACAAGGTGGACCGATGACCTGGTGAAGATCGCAGGAGTCCGCTGCACGCTGGATGCGGGTGGCGCAGGCCCGGTCATTGTGGAAAATGTGGAAATTGTCCTATAAGGGTTCCGTTTTTCCTATTGAGGTATGGAAACCTAAAAACAACTACATGTAAGTGGACAAAGTCGCGGTTAGAGCTAGTATGCTAATAAAACCTGAGGAACATCTCATAGTCGTACAAATAATGACGAAACTAGAGGCAATGAACCAGTACTAAAATATTCCCACTTTGCTTACTGGGCAATTATTTGGGGCCAGGAAGATCGCGAGGCGGTGAACTGTGCGGAGCGGAAAGCGATTTATGATTCTAATTCGAATAATTCTATCCATGGTTGTAGTTACAAGACAAGTAGTTTCACACATTATTACCGTGAAAGTGTAAATAAGTAGTTTCACAATTGTGTGTACTAGAGAGATGAAAGGATAAGTACAGTATGAGAAAAGGATTAGAATAGAAACAGCCAAGAATATGCCAAATGGTTGTGAGTGTGAGTGGAAGTCGGGGTATAAATTTACAACGTATCGACCGCACGAACCGGGTTTTAAAGCAGGTTTTTTTAATTGGAATTTTATATATATATAAGTAGATATTAAGAAAATTGCTATACCCTACACAGGGTCCATGTGGTTCCAATATATTGTTAACAGCTGTTGTACCATGGATTGCAATAAATAAATGAAATGAAATGAAATGAAATTAAACACTTTAGAACGGATTAATCGCGTTATCATCTTAACCCTGTGAAAACGAGTGCTGTAAAGGGCTCGAAACGTAGGATCATGGTGTTAATAAACGCGATTAATCCGTTCTAAAGTGTTTAATTTCAATGAATAACAATCGCGGTAACAGAAGACAATATTCAGGTTTCTTAATTAAACAGCTTTAAATATTATTTAGACGAAAAATCTTAAACTGACGGGGACAGCGTGTGTAGCCAATATGCCAATCGCTCACGCTTCATAGCGTATCGTAGTTATCTTTCTCTATCACTCTTCCTTATTTGTGTGAAAAAGACAGTTGCATTACGTTCGCGACTGCGCGTTAGCGATTGGCACCTTAAGGCCTAGTATAAAAGTTGTACGACATTAACTCGTCGACCGCGTTAGCGTATCGAGGGGTCAAAATATGAAAGTTGCCGGATGATTTAAATAAACGGCAAACATAATTTGAACTCCCGATACGCTTTAGTGTCGTACAATTTTTATACTAGGCCTTCTTGGCTATGCACGCGCTCTTTCACGTAGTCGATCGCTCGTTGCGTGGCCCCAGCAGCGAACAGGTTGTCCGGTAATCCAAACAGTACAGTTAGCCGTTGTTGACACGTGGACACACGGACCGACAGTTCGGGCGTTTTAAGTGTGCTTATATTTTTTTTTTAACTGAGCTCGTTTTACTTATAAAAGCACAATGTATGCATATTGCAATTTTGACAATTTTTATTTTATTTAACTAGGGATTAAGTAGAAAATGCAATACGTATTCATGTAATGTACTTCTAACCTTTTTTGTAACCTACTTAATTGGTGCTTACGAAAACAAAAGTAGATAAGATAATTCTATTGTACTAATACAATGCCATTATAAGGAATCCAATACAATGCCATTATAAACAAATGACTGCATCTTGCACGCACTTGTGGGTGGAAGCGGGATGCAACTGTAGATAACGTGTCGAAAACTATCTTCGACTACATATTTTTTCTTATTTTTCATTTAGTACGGAAGTCTAAAAACACAAAAAATAAGACTTTAATCACGATAAAGGATGACTCACACTAACACGGGACGTGACGGGACGGGACGGGGCGGGACGGGAAAATCTGTCAATATCTACATATAGAAAAAATCACGTTTTGTAGCTTGGAGCCCTCGGATGTCACGTGACGCTTTCTATAGAAATTAACATATTTTCCCGTCCCGTCCCGTTCCGTGAGTAATCCTTATTTCTTTTAATTTAATTTACTTCGCGCAAATAATAACCAGCCAACAGCCAGCATAAGCATCATAAGTAGGCAGCATAAGTAGGATAGTTAGTTTTCGTCTGCGCATATGCATTATTATTATTATATATATATATATGTATATTTGTATGTATGTATTGCTATTATATATGTTTAACTGGTATTATTTATTATAATTTAGTATTAAATATGTTAGAAATGTAATGTTGTAAATAAGGTAATTTACTAGCTCTGCTCTCTCTGTGTCTAAATTTCTAACTGCACCCACTTTTGAAAATCTCTGTTTGGCCCTATGGTCGACTGGTAGAGAATGCCTTAAGGCATTAAGTCCGCCTTTTGTACTTCTGTTAATGTGCAATAAAGTTTAAAATAAATAAATAATAAATAAATAACTACTTACATAAAACAATTATAAAACAAAAATGTTAAGCAGATTCATCATAAACCTGCAAAATACTTTTGTATGAAAAATGTGTGCACATTAAAATAAATATGACGGACAATGTCACACAAATCGACCTAGTCCCAAACTAAACAAAGCTTGTACTATGGGTACTAGGCGACGATATACATACATACATAGAGAAATACATACATATATAGAAAACGTCCATAACTCAGGAAGAAATATTCGTGATAATAAATATATTAATAAATATATTAATATATTTTTTATTAATACTATTACCTCTGATATCACTTCATCTTATCACCTTTATGCTGACGACCTCCAAATATATTCTCATGGCACCCTTAATGATCTGCCTATGGTTATCAATTCCATGAATCGTGATTTGGATTTAATCTCAGATTGGAGTAGGCGTTACGGACTCGTGGTTAACCCTACTAAAACCCAAACGATCATTGTAGGCAGTTCCAAACTTATACCTAGAATCGATTTCTCCGTGTTACCTGCCATGATGTTTAACGGTGTCCCGATTCCTTTTTCAAATCAGGTAAAGAACCTTGGCATTTTGGTTGACTGCACCTTATCTTGGACACCTCAGATTAGTGAGGTGAGCAGGAAAATGTTTGCCTCAATGGGTTCTCTTCGCAGACTTCGTAACTTCTTGCCCTTTGCTACCAAAATTGCGCTTGCACAATCCCTCCTTCTGCCTATATTAGACTACGCTGACATCTGCTATCTTGATATCACTGAGGACCAGCTTAATAAGCTAGAGCGTCTTCAAAATTTGTGCATAAGATTTATATTTGGCCTGCGTAAGTATGACCACGTTTCTAATTTTCGTGCCCAGCTCAAGTGGCTTCCCATTCGTTATCGTCGTAATTCTCATATTCTAGCTCTTCTTTATAATGTTCTATTTACCCCATCCACTCCCTCTTATCTTAAAGATCGTTTTACTTATCTCTCCTCTGTCAGGCCTTCACGGAAATATTTACTTGCCTTCCCTCCTTCTTCCACGAAATTTTATAATAAATCTTTTACATTTCGAGCAGTTCAGTTGTGGAACGCGCTGCCGTTAGACATCAGATGTGCTAAGACTCTCCAGAGCTTCAAAAGCCTTTTAAGGAATCATTACTTGTCTCTGCCTTGATTTGCCATTGTGTATGTATGTATATGTATATATGGATAATTTTTATTTGTATGTATTTTATTTGGGTTAGGTATATATGTATGTATTTGGATGTATTTATATTTATTAATTAAGTTGTTTATGCAAATAATGCATAGTTCTGTTTAGTGTATGTGTAGTGTTCTTATCTGTAATACTTCTCGCGCACTACCCGTTTTGTTTTTGTTTTTTGCAACTTATCTCCTGCTACCCTAAGGTTGTCTGGAAGAGATCGCTTATAGCGATAAGACCGCCTGTTGCTACCTTTATATAATTTGTGAATTTGTTCTGTCTTTTGTCTCATATGTGGTGCAATAAAGAATATTTTACTTTTACTTTTACTTTTACTTTTATATATAAATATATCTTATTTTATCTTATGGGCCTTACTATGGCACTCTTACCATGACGTCTTAACGCGATTCAGTTTAGGACTTTAGGTTCAGTTTAGGCTCAGTTGTATGGAAGCGACTCACTTTAGGTCCAGGATTGGAACCCGGGACCTCCAGCTTCGTAGGCAGAGTCACTACCGACTAGGCTAGAGAGGTGTCATTTCAGCCGAAAGACGTCCACTACTGGACATACTCCCCCAAAGATTTCCACAATGACCGGTCCTGCACCACCCGCATCCAGTGGACTCCTGCGACCTTCACCAGGTCATCAGTCCACCTTGAGGGGGGCCTCCCAGTACCCACGCTGCGCCTTCCGGTACGCGGTCGCCACTCGAGAACCTTTCCGCCCCAACGGCCATCGGTTCTACGTGCAATGTGCCCCGCCCACTGCCACTTAAGTTTAGCGATTCGGTCAAACATTCACCTTAAACTAAACACTTCAGTCTTTCTTCTACGTAACGCTGCGGTGCGCGTCGCAATGCTACTCCGTGTGTTTCACGGCTATCCAAGTATTCCAAATTCCAAGTGTTTACAACTTTACACCCATTGAACTATCTCTTATATTTTCTAGAGCTTCCACATTACCTTATTATGTTTTTTATTTCACGCATTTAGAGAATTGTTTTTGAGAGCGTTGGTGGCCCAGTGGTGAGAGTGTGCGACTTTTAATCCGAAGGTCGCGGGTTCAAATCCTGCCGGCTCGTACCAATGAGTTCGGAACTCATGATGTACGAAATATCAATTGATATTTACCAATCGCTTTTCGGTGAAGGAAAATATCGTGAGGAAACCGGACTAATCCCAATAAGGCCTAGTTTACCCGGGTTGGATTGGAAGGTCAGGTGGCAGTCGCTTTCGTAAAACTAGTGCCTACGCCAAATCTTGGGGTTAGTTGCCAAAGCGGACCCCAAGCTCCCTACATGAGCCGGGAAAACAAAGGAAGAAGAAATGAAGTTTTTTCACTGACACGAGTCCGATCCAGTCCAATCAGGGACGATCTGTCAGTTTCTTTAGAAAGAATCACGTGATAGCTCGGAGCCCTCAGAAGGCCTAGTATAAAAGTTGTACGACATTAACTCCTCGACCGCGTTAGCGTATCGAGGTATTATTTATTCTGTGTCGAGGTGTCAAAATATGAAAGTTGCCGGATGATTTATATAAACGGCAAACATAATTTGAACTCCCGATACGCTAACGTGGTCGAGAAGTCAATGTCGTACAATTTTTATACTAGGCCTTCTGAGGTCACGTCACGTTTTATATAGAAACTGACAGATCGTCCCGGATGGAATCGGATTGGATTGGTGTGAGTCATCCTTTAAGCAAAATGCCAAAGTTTGTAAGGCAGTTGGTAAATATTCAAATTCAAAATTATTTATTTCATTAACAACTAGTAGGTACAATTTGATGATGGCAGGTGTCTCCTATTAAGTTATTTATTATGATATTTCGTACAAAAGTGCAATCATTGATTAATCGTAGGAAATCATTATTACTAGCCGAGGATTGACCCCGCAACCTTTTGATTTAATGATAAAAATCATTTGTTTTTCAATTTAAGCACATTACAGTGCAAGGACAGTCTGGGAGGAAATGTGTCAATCTTGAAAGAGCGACTTCGCTCAATCTAGAACCCATCGTCCTTACGGTATCCAAAAGCGTTACGGCCGCCATGGTAACGGAGAACAAACATTTCAAAATCATGCTAAACTTTTTCCCTTTGAAGGCGTCTCTATCTACTTCTACCTCGGTGGCTTTCGTCATTTATTCTGTGAGCTTGACGGCTCGATTAAACAGATATTTGTTTAACTGTTAGTTAACTGTTAAGTTAAATGAGTAACGTACTTGACCCTGATTACTGGTTTGAAATGTAATTACAATTAATCTATGTAGAAAAGAAACTGGTTTACCGACGACGGAAAGATGGATTGTGCGTTTTGGAAAAATGATTGTGAATCTGTGTGCTTACCATGTTGTACGTAACTGTATTCGATAGCGACTAGCGACTGCGGCATTCGAAAGTCTGTCTGTCTCGCTCTTACCACTAGTCGGGCAGGAGGAGTCATACTTTTGAATGCCGCATCTAATACGGTTAATTACACCTCATAGTAAGCACACTGCGCGTACAAATACGAAACAAATATTTTTCACTTTATATGGAACAGTTGATCGAAAATGCACCTATATCCATACAAAGTGATTTTTATTTCGATTTTTTTCCACTTATATCGCACTAAAGTTCATTGACCTTATCAGCTGTTGAAGTATCGTTCGGCACTTATGTCACACCCTGTATACAGTGGTTACAATCCCGTACAATCCGTATAGAGTGGTTACAATCGGGTAAACAGATATTCCTATAGCTAAACTGTTGATACGCCAAATATTCTACAAAATATCCTTAATTGCCTATCAATCTTTCCTGTTATTTTTATGATCACTCTCGAGTATAAAAATCACTTTTAGATAACATTACAACACAACTTATAATGACTTGTATAGGTACACAGATTACTTACACACTAGATGAAGAAAATACGGCTACTCCCGCTTATCAAGCATTGACGGTGACATACTATAATTTGTATCTTTTTCTGGCTAAAGGTATCTAAGCTATTCTCGGTTGCCGATAAGATTTTTGGTAAGTATACCTTATCAACAACAACACTGTGATAAATTGAAAGAGATGTCATATACTACAGAAAAATGAATATCTAAATCTAATTAATGAATGATTAAATTCATGCTTTATAATTGTACAACACTGTGATAACTTTTGCTTTAAAACGTCACTCGTAGGTTTCCCCCATTTAGAGAACGCAGAATGAATCAAATCACTAACACAGGTAAAAAAAATATAAGGATCAAAAATTCAAAATGACCCTGATAGTTGTCAAAGCTTTTGTCAGATAGTGCCTTGTATAAATGAATAATAAATAAATATTGTGGGACAATCTTACACAAATCGACCTAGTCCCACGGTAAACTCAATAAGGCTTGTGTTGTGGATACTAGAAGACGATATGTATAATAAATAGATACATATAAATACTTAAATACATAGAAAACGTCCATAACTCAGGAACAAATATTCGTGATAAACACACAAATAAATGCCCTGACCAGGATTCGAACCCAGGACCTCCTGCTTCGTAGGCAGGGTCACTACCAACTAGGCTAGGAGGCCGTTGTGTTGTATACTTACCTATATACATGAGTTCGGGCAACGTCAAATTTCCATAGTGGGTATGTCCGCAGGGCATCCGCCAGACAATTTTCCTATACATTCATCGGCAGATCAGGCAGATACGCCTAAACACCTTTTTAAATAGACATACATCAAATACAATACCCATAGTAATTTCACACGATATTTGTCTTAGACCGCCATCGCTTCTACAATCTAAATGTCTTTGTTGTAACTTGGTAGACTTGTCGGACGCCAGTACCACAAGATCTCCTGTATCTCCTGAGGATGCCTCGTAGAGAGGCGAAACACGTGTAGAGTTTTGTATTATTGGTGGTGGTGTGTTGTATCTATTTGCGTATTTATTTTTTGCGGCGGGAGGGTGGGAACATTAATTGCATGCAAAAAATACGCAAGTAGGTATAACGGGTTGGCAACTTGGCACTAATAGACTAGCACGTTTGGCGGAATAGCAAAGTAACATTATTTTCGTTGTTACTATGGAATTATTATTATTATTTCATTTTAGACAGGCAGCTGATGCTGATACGTCTAAATCATAGTTCACTTAGCACGGTTTCACTATTTATGATAATTTGTCCAGTCTATTTTTAAATTGGTAATTCCGCAAAGTAACGCCTGATTGAATAAATTAACTTGAGTGACATGATGTCCCACGGTACGGAGTCTACGTAAAGTAATCTACGATTGTATGGCAATAAAAGTAATAAAAGCTATGTAAAGCCATTGCCCGTAGTTTTTCACGTAGAACATTGACATACGGATGTATCTAATTTATACAAGTATCTACCTATGATGATATCAAAGGCACGAGCTTAGTGCATGAGCGGAGCGATATTGATGAGATTTCGCGTATTTTAGTGTGCTTAGTGCTTACCATGGGTTGTATTCGACAGTATGTCCGCAACAGTGGACGTCTTATTGCTGATATTTATTTTCTTTATTTATTTAGGATTACCAACAGATAATACATCTTGTACGCTTTTATATTTATTTTAGAATCATGGTTGATGTTGAGGTAACCACAGCTAAGTTAGTGTCTTCTACCTACGAACATGCTGTAACTTAATACTAGTGATACAATAATAACAACAAGATATTAACTAGTAATGGTGATGATGATGAGCTTTGTGATGTTCGTTGATGCACATTTAGATTCGAAGGTCAGATGGCAGTCGCTTTCGTAAAACTAGCGCCTACGCGAAATCTTGGGATTAGCCACAGCAGACCCCAGCCGCCCTAAACTGTGGCAAAAGTCGGTAAACACTTGAAAGAAGAAGAGTTGGATTATATACTCCGCAAAGTAATTAGATTCCAAAAAACTAACCTCACTCGCTCTTGTGTTTGTGTATGTTTTCAAAAACTAAACAATGGCAAAAGATCTAATTATTGCTATTTTTAATGCTATGATGCAAAGAAGTAGTTTGATTTTACTTAGTTGCATGATTTTAAAAGACAAAGTGAGTGAGTGAGGTTAGTTTTTTGTAATCTAATTACGACGCGGAGTATAAATAATTTGGACCATAGTTGAATGAACCGTAGCGACTTAAAATGACACATAGAAACATATATACCTACCATAATCATGTGTTGTGTCTATGTGTCATTATTCATTATTCTAACCGTTACGGTTTATTTTGCCAACTGTCCGCCAATAGATAAATCTACTACAGTATTAATTGACAAAAATAAAACTAACTAAACCGGCTTAGCTAAAACACGTGCAGGTATATTTTTTATTTTAGCATTTGTTAAAATAGAGTCCGACTATACTAAGTTTCCTGTTTTATTAGCACAGACTATAACAGTAGTTTATGCAACAGTGATATGGGTTCTCAAAAACTTGAGGGTCGCCGTCGAAATCGAGTTTTGTAATAACATACCCGAGAGTTTTAAGAACCAATAACGAGCTGTTGCATACGCTAGTTTTTCTATGACGGCAGAAATAGCGTAAAAAGCAAAATCTAGAGGTGGCCGAATCTGGAAGATTTCGTGTCGTGCCCACTATAGGAATTAAAAAAAAAAATTAAAAAAATAACTGTATTCTGTATTATATGAAAATCCATAGAAGCAGTGTTCTTATAGAATACCATAGATAACTTTATAGTGTATACTTTTTTAATATCTCTGTCAGTCATCTTATTGATAGATAGAAGTGCTGGACTAGAAAAAGGTTAGGTAAACGTTATAATTTCATAGAACTTTGACGTTTGAATTAACACTTTAAAGTTCCACAGTTAATTTGCTTGGAAGCGATAACTTGGTGTAACTCTCTACACGCCGCCCGTGCATGCGTTTTGCAGATTAAACGATTTTACGTAAATGGGCATATTTTTATTTTGTTGTCGTTTTTTTTTTCTCGTCAGATTTGAATGAAATTTGGTGGGTAGGTAGAGTTCCTTATTCTACGCTAGACAGATACAAAATCTCAATGTGCGACAAAAAATTGTACGAAATTTTCCACTGAGTTACGAAAATTCCATACGAGGTCGTAACTCAGTGGAAAAAAATGTGGGACATACTTTGAAATTGGGTCTATCTTGAAGAGAATAAGGAACTCTACCTACCCACCAAATTTCATTCAAATCTGACGCGAAAAAAAAAACGACAACAAAATAAAAATATGCCCAAATACGTTTTCTTCGGTTTCGCTTTGAGCAGAAGACATACTCGTAAATGTCGTTATGTTTATAAACTACAAATAGTAGTTTATTCAACAGTGATATAATAATAATCTGGCTAAAAGTGAAAGTACAAATATGAGCCATTCGTGCAGTCTCCATCAGGGTGAGAGGCACCAGAAGACGTATCAAAACCTTTACCCAAAACGTGGTCGTTTTGAGTAAAAGGTACTAATGAGGCTTTCCACATAGAAGAATTCCATAAAGATTCATTCAGAAAGGAACCTTATCAAAATGCGACGAAATGGTACCTTTTACTAAAAAAGTTATAGAGCTAGAGATATTCCAAAAGAATATATTTATAATACCTAAGCTTATTGACACTAAAAATGGCCAATCAAATTTAAATATCTCAGAAAAAATCCTAAGGCAGATGAGACAACATTTTAAATGTAAACCTTATTCCAAAGACGGCTTCCATTTAAATTCGGGAAATTTATGCGTTTATAAAGTCCGTTGCCCTGTCTGTTTGTCTGTCTAGAGTGTTTAGGCATGGAACGTGGAATCATTGACTTTATAGTTGCGTAAGATTAGGACAAACATGAGCTAAGCGGCCGTTGACTGCTTATTGATGTCATATATCTGTATTCTGTGAGCCGTGGAGCGTTAGCGACCGAGTGGTAAGAACGCGCGACTTTCAATCCGAAGGTCCTCGGTTCAAGCTCCGGCTCGTACGAGTTTTAGAACGTAGATATCATCTGATATTTACCAATCGATTGTCGGTGATGGGAAACAGTGTGAGGAAATCTGACCCGCGTGCGTTAGCCAAGATGCCAATCGCTCACGCTTAATAACGTATCGTAGCTACCTCTCTCTATCACTCTTCCTTATTAGTGTGACTATGACAGAAGCCCTCGGATGTCACGTGACGTTTTGTAAGCCACCAGCTCTTCGGTCACCAGTTACATCAACCAGACGTTTCGCGATTTCTACGAAAAACTTGGGTGTCCTGGGACCCCATGGACCAAGAGTTTGGACCCCAAATGGTACATCTTATAACGTTTGCCAGGCTTAAGCATCAAAATTGTAATCCTATTTTTAGAGGCTTTACTTTGGCAGCACTACTCTGGCAGGAGCGATACGGACATACTTTCGAATGCCGCAGTCGCTATCGACGGTCACGTCGTACAACTCAGGCAACGAGCAAGATGCATACACTTTTGAATCGCGCAGACGATAGCGATTCGAAAGCGAGAGCTACTGGGACCGACACTTCTCATCTCACTCACACATTCTTCGATATCCACACACGCGCAGTCAACGGCCTTACACAGGTCATGTTTACACTTACGCAACGCAATCATAGAACCCATATTTCTAGGGGCTATTCGATTTTTAAATTTTTATGCTTACCATGAAGTGCTGCGTGACCGTAGAGTTCAACTTTGCTAACTTTTAACCGATTTTGATAGAACAGACTTTTTTTATTATTTCATAGAAGTTTTTATAAAATAACACTTGCGCTATCTTTTATGTCAAAATCGATGCAAACATAGCTTGGGCTGACTCTAGTCGACAGTGTTTGAATCTTGCTTGAATTTTCAACGTCTGGTTGATGTTACTGGTGACCGAAGAGCTGGTGGCTTCCTCGCACAATGTATCAGCATTGCGATACAACGAGGAAATGCCGCCAACATCCTAGGTACAATACCTCAAGGACCTACTTTAGATTTAAGGTAGGTAGAGTAACTCACAGTCACAGTAGTTTGGTAACTCACACTTACTGTATATATTTTGAAAATAAATGTTTTAAGACATTTTCAACTCTAAATCAATGTATGTTAGGACAAATTTACACATACAAGAAGACTATATCGACTACATCGAGGAAGAAACAATTGAAATTGGAAACAGTCATAGTGAAAGTGACATTATTTGTTTCTGAAAAAAAACGAAAAATATAGAAAAAACAAAAGGTTCAAAAATCATACATTGAAAGAGATGGCATAGGTATATATAGGTACTTCAGAAAAAGAGGTCCTAGATCGAACAAGCGACCTCCTGATGTTTTCGAGGCAGATATTAACTATCAAATAATAAATAATTTGATTCGAGCTTTACAATTGTTTCAAAAAATCATGAAATAAACATTTGATTTTTCAGGAATTTGCAACGCTAAGGGGAGGCAGAAAGGGGCAAACCCCGAGGAATCGGGCTCCACTAAACGCGATGTAATACAGCTTCCTCTTTATCTAACCTTTATCTTAGCGTTTAAGATACAGCGTAGGCGCTAGGTTAACCCAGAGTTAAACCTAACGCCTAAACTATGCCTTATTGGGATTAGTCCAGTTTCCAAGCGATGTTTTTCCTCATAGCGCCTACGGCGAAAATTGGGATTAGTTGCCAAAGCGGACCCAAGCTCTCTGAGCCGTGGTGATAGCCAGAGTTACGTTTGGAAGAAGAGTACGTCTCTAATTCTAATTTATTAATCGGGCATTTACTAGAAAAGTTTATAAAATTAACTATGCCGGTAAGGAATTTGCTAGTTTGAACCACCTGTGCTTTTGCCTATTGTGACGGACGCGACGCGGACGGTAACCTACGGAACCCTACACTGAGCATAGCCCGACATGCTTTTGGCCGGTTTTTGGTATGTAATTTGTGTGAAATGCGTCTGTATATACGTTTCCCCCCGCAAAAAGTAACAATAATTTGTTCGGTAAGATGTCGCTTTGCCGTATGGAAATTTTCGCGAGGAGATATCCAATAGGTCATTTTAATGTTTTTCTTACCTCTGTTCTTTTCTTTCCTAGAAATATTTTATTGTGACTGCAACTTAACTATAATATAATGAAAATTCCTTGAATCGTGTAACTATAGTAGAACAAGAAACGCATTATGAAATATTTGTTGAAAAGGTCTTATTACTGTATGCTTGTGTTTTATTTAAAACCTTATGTATAAAAAGATATGGGGTATTTTTAAATGACATATGCAAAATGATTGCAATGGTTAGATAGGAAGAAAAGCCCTAATGTAAATACAAAACATACTATTTTATGTAGTAGGTGTATAGATAGGTACTTAATGGCGTCAATTTATTCCTGACGGATAGTCAAAGCACGAAGAAGCCAGCGTGCGTAGCCAAGATGCCAATCGCTCACGCTTAATAACGTATCGTAGCTACCTCTCTCTATCACTCTTCCTTATTAGTGCGACAATGACAGTTGCGTTTCGTTAGCGACTGAGCGTGAGCGATTGGCATCTTGGTCACGCACTGTACAACTGTTTGAAAGAAAAACGCAGGAGTCGCCAGGAACAGGGCCCAGGGCTACTAAATTAATTACTAAATTCATTAGTGTTTTTGAAGGAATAAGGACACATATTAAGTATGTTGTGTACAATGAATTTAACAATTTTAAAAGATAATACAAAAAACTGTATGTGGGCATTTTCAGAAAGAAGTGCACCCTTTTAATGTAAATGGGTCCTCAATTTTCCATACAATTTTTTTTGTCAGGTTTGTAACGGCCCATACGAACTGTATGAAAAAATGCGTTACAAAGCTGACCAAAAAAAACGGGACACTATTTTTCTTGTTTTTAATCAATAGTACTCGTGATTCTGGTTACAAAAAACCCAAAACTTCCTATATTTAAAAAAAAAATGAAAATGGTACCCTATTTTTGAAAATGCCCATGTATGTTTATACATGTTCAGTATGCGATATATTGTATTATTTATGAATAACTCACTCTAGGACGGCACAGGACGGGACGGGGCGGGACGGGACGATTTGTCAATTTCTATAGAAAAAATCACGTTATAAATCGGTGCCCTCGGATGTCACGTGACGTTTTCTATGGAAACTGACAGATCATCCCGTCCCGCCCCGTCCCGTCCCGTTCTAGAGTGAGTCATCCCTTATGCGTTTTAGTAATAATAATCTAATCAGATGCAGAAGGCGGTAATCTAACTCGGCGCGGATAGTCCGACGGTTCCTCTCTTTGCGGCCCTAACCACCGGCAGCCTGGGCCCTGCCCCGTTGCCGGCGGCACCCTAGATTAAGTTTTTTATACTGTGTTTATATGTATTTTGTATTGTTTTTGTATATTACTTATATAATCATATTACTTATAAAATATCCTAGCCTAAGCATTAAAATAAATAAAGAGATAAATAATCTAAAAATAATACATATTCAACTGGAATCGGCTGCTAAAAAAACTTATCTATTGTCTTCTTAAATTTAGCTTTCTTATCTGAAACTAAAATAAATCTATCGATTCGTAACATTTGTTCAAAGCAAACGTTAGATAATTACCTATATATCCAGTTACCTACTTAGATATTCGTATTTAAACTCAATAAGTATAAGTGTTACTTTTCGTACATTCGTTTTGCGTAAATACCTACTGATTTGCGATGTAGCTATGTGTTCGTAACCGTAAGCGTTAGCGACTGCGCGGTCTAAAATATGTTCGTCTCGCTCCTGCCAGAGTAATGGTAGGAGCGAGACTGACTTACAATACAGGGTGCGTAGCCAAGATGCCAATCGCTCACGCTCAGTCGCTAACGAAACGCAACTGTCATTGTCACACTAATAAGGAAGAGTGATAGAGAGGTAGCTTCGATACGTTACTAAGCGTGAGCGATTGGCATCTTGGCTACGCACGCGACGGAATACAGTATTATACTCATACTCATACTGCTTTATTCATAAAACCAATTTACATGTCAAAAAAATTTCAATATTAAACAAAGATTTGGATTCTTAATAGTACTAGGGTATACATTAAATTATATAAAATAAAAAAATTACCATTAAACAATGTCAAACTCAGATAGTCAAATTAAGTAAATTATCATATTTAGTTAGCGGCTGATTTAATGCGTTATGAATTCATTGTAAGTACAGAACGGGTGTTTAACGAGCCAACCCTTTAATCTTTGCTTAAAGCTATGAAAACTTGCTGCCTCAGTAATGTTTTGTGGCAAGTACAGTTGCGTGCAACTAATGGTAAGCACTTACCATGAGTCCTAGGTAACCGTGCTCGATAGCGACTGCACGATTCGATAGTGTTTGTTTTTCACTTAACCAGTGGCCGGCTGCAGACTCACGGTAGACCGTGCCGGGCTGTGACCGATCTGTTTCTATAGACAGAGTCCTGTGATTGGCTCGGAAAGCTTGGAGTTTTTTTTAAATATGGTGACAAACAAGCATACTGCCCGCCTGATGGTAAGCGGTCGCCGTAGCCTATGGACGCCTGCAACTCCAGAGGTGTTACATGCGCGTTGCCGCGCGACCCTTTAAAAAAAGGAAGATCGCTGTGTTGACAGCTATTTGCACCGTGGGTCCCGCTGTCAACACAGTGAATCCTCTTGGAGCTCTGGCGACCTTACTCACCAACAGAAACACAACACTATGAGTAGGGTCTAGTGTTATTAAACTGCGGTTTTCTGTAAGGTGGAGGTACTTCCCCAGATGGGCTCTGCTCCAGATTTGAGCGAGACGACATTCGTTGTGCTGTGCCCTACCACACTAAACGATATGCATCCGCTGTGCCCATCTTAAAATTACCTGGCATTATCCGTATAAACTGACACGTCGGTCACGGCCTGGTCCGTAATTAAATGATAAATAGAGCGTTGGTGGCCTAGTGGTAAGAGCGTGCGACTTTCAATCCGAAGGTCGCGGGTTCACACCCCGGCTCGTACCAACTAGTTTTTCTGAACTTATAATCGACTTTCGGTGAAGACAAACATCCTTACGAAGCCGATCCCAATAAGGCATTTTACCTTTACCCTCTGCGTTCGAAGGTCAGATGGCAATGGCAGTCGCTTTCGTAAAACTAGCGCCTACGCCAAATCTTAGGATTAGCTTCCAAAGCGGTTCCCAGACTCCCGGAGCATAAGCCAGTAAAACGCTAGGAAGAAGACGGGAATAATAAATAAACCATTTTTATAAATCAAAAAAATTATTCGATAAACGACCATATCTCCACACAATAAGATTGTAATTGTAATGGCAGCTTACAACTCAATAAGGTGAATACTAGTTAGAGACGCCCATACCATACTTCGACCGCGCCGAAATGTGTCAATCCTGAAAGAGCGACTTCGAATCTATAATCAATCGTGCTTAAGGTTCAAAGGCGTCCTTACGGTCGCCATGGCAACGGAGAACAACAAACTTTAAAATCTAGTTACACTATTTCCCTTTGAAGACGTCTCTATCTCAGTGTTATAACTTTAATAATTTCAAATATACATATGATTGCATCACCATCTCATCAAAAAAATAAACTTTCCAATATTTTCAGTGTAAAGTTTGTATAAATAAATATAAAAAACGAAATAAGTACTCAACCGAGCGTTCCCCGCGATTTGTTTGTATCAGCTTGGCAATTCATAAAGCCGCACTATAATTACTCGGATAGTCTGGCCAGTCAACATTGGCCTACGCTGTCCATAATTTACGTAGCAGATTTTTGCGATTTCCAATCTGATGAGACTTTTTGAGATAACCCCAAAAGACTGAGATATGTCAATCTAGATATTGGTCGGTTTGATATAGTAAACAAGGGGAGGTCTTAACCTTACAGTGGGACACCAATGAAGATAATTTTGGGATTAATAAGTTCGAAGCACTGCTTAGTATTGGATGGCTGCTAGGATAGAAAGGTTCTCGAGTGACGACTGTGTGCGCAAGAAAAAGGAAGACGCAGGAAGACTCCCAACATGAAACCGTTGAATGCGGTTGGCGCACAACCGCATTTTCTTGAAATCATTGAGAGTCCTCTATCCAGCACTGGACGTCTATTCGATGAAATGATCATGGGTTTGCGTATACTTACGCGTTACTGTCGTCAATCAATCAGCCTATTGCAGATGCAGTCGACTGCCGAATCAAGGGTACGCTGCAAAGTACGGTCATTCGTGACCGTCACCCAACCACTGCTAGCTACCTTTTTCAAGTCATCGGTCCACCATGCTAAAACGTGTTCATTCAAGAACCCTTTTGCTCCAACGATCGGTTCAACGTCAGACGTGGCCGGCCAATTGCTACTTCAGCTAGCAAAACCTATGGTCGATGTCCGCCAAGTAGCTAATACGAGTAGCTAAATAGCCAACTAGTTTAATCTACCCATTTATAATGTAAAGGAGTATCTGCCAAAAACTCTTGCAGTTTGGCAGATATGAAAAGTTTGTTAAATTGGGTAGATTATGTACCGAGGCCTGTAAAGTAAACATTTTTAAAGATCTCGTGTAAGTAATTGTCGTCTTTCTTAACTAGGTACTGGCCAAAGTCTGTACACTATTTCTCTGCTCGACGCAGTCTGCAAGCCGCGAATTTTAGCGTAGCGGCCTGCAATTGGCTGCTTGCCGACAAAACGTTTTTTTTTTATACAACAAAGGTGTAGGAATAATTAGATATTTGCCAATCGCTTTTCGGTGAAGGAAAACATCGTGAGGAAACCGGAGTAATCACAATAAGGCCTAGTTTGCTTTACGCTTTCGTAAAACTAGCGCCTACCCACCAAAGCTTCCAACCCCAAGCTTCCTGAACCATGGCATAAGCCGGAAAAACGATAGGAAGAAGATGAAAGGCGTAAGAAGCAACTAATCGTAATGGCTTCGTGAACCGCCGTAGACCGGATTATGTTTGTGCAAGGTGTAGACTGTAGGGCAATGCCAAGGTCCGCTATAAAAGCCTCCGCCAGCTTCCGAAGAAAGCTTTCTGCCCGGACACGCGGACTATCACGTACGTATTTTTTGGATTTTTCGGTTCAAGCTTTTAGGGCAATTTCGCTTTTGTCGTTCGGATTATATGATTAGGCAATTTTTTTAGATTTTTACTAATTTATAATTTATCAGGACGGAATTACATTTTTTGATTACGTTGCGTTGTTAAGTTAGATATACTATAAATATTTAATTATTAGGCTTTCCCAAAAAATCTTAACTAACCTGGAAATTTATTTGAACGTGTTTAAGTGACATTTTGATGCGATATTCCGTGGAAAAACTATCAATATCTTATGATAATATGAAATAAAAAGTTCCTTTTAAAAAAGGCTAAGTGTGCGTTTTTAATGAGCGTGGAACCTAAAGGATGACGCACACTAGAACGGGACGGTACGGGACGGGACGAAAACGTCACGTGACATCCGAGGTCTCCGAGCGATCACGTGATTCTTTCTATAGAAATTGACAGATTTTCCCATCCCGTCCCGTCCCGTCCCGTCCCGTGGATTTCAGTGTTAATGCTATCAGAGTCAATTACGTTGCATTAATATGTGCCAATTTTCATGAATTACCACAATTAATTACACTTAATTTGATTAAAACATATTTTTGGTAATTAGTAATTACCATACAAAGTACACAAGATTAAATCAAAAAATAAACCTAAATTACTAAAAGTGTGCAGCAAAGTAGAGTGTAAAAAAATCTAAAAATGATGCTAACATAATTTTATTTTAATTTTTTACGCTGTTAAAATGGAGATCGGAATCAATTCGAAATGTAAATATTTGTAAATAATAACGGTATACGAGTTGTTACTTAGTTTTGTTTTGCTGGGCTTTTTCCGCAACGATAGCGAGGTAGCCCTACTCTAATCACCCTAGTTCCTCCACGAAACCTAACATCGTTTTAAGATTGCTAACTGCCTCCTTTAGTGTGTTTGGAGTATATCAAATATTTACTCCTGTATACTTTTATCTGTTCTAACATAGGTAAATCTAACTTGTACCCTTTTTCACATGAAATCCCAATTTCACCAGTTTAACTGATGGCCTTTAATTGTGTTGTGATAAATTTGTAACAAAGTTTGTAATCTCGTGTCTTAAGACCCTCGCCAAACTCAAGCTTCCACTTTATGAATTCAGTACGCTCGTGTTGGTCTGCCTTTGGAATCAGATAGGCATATGAAAATTATTGTCTTCTGTTACCGCGATTGTTGTTCATTGAAATTAAACACTTTAGAACGGATTAATCGCATTTATTAACACCATGACAGTACCATACAATAATCAATAAAAATAACAAATACACAAAGAAACAAAGCATAATTTTTTTAAGGATAAACTAAATTAAACCTAAACTTAAGTGTTCTTCGTGTGTGTGTGCTTTTGTCAGTTTGATCTCTCTAGGAAAGGATTTCCATAAGTATACGAGTGCCTTCACATCTTTATAATTTAACGTATTTAACCAGTTAGTTACAGATTTTCTACAAGTGAATTATTGTAGAGCGGAAAACTTACTTTTTTGTTACGGGTTTTAATTAGTCAAAACAATGAGTGATTGTATCTAGTTGTGGATACATGCACTCACCGCGGCATCTGCGGTCACTTAATAAATATCGTGCTTCACATTTGTTAACTACTATCGCAGTTTAAAAACATTATTACATTATTCCGTAAATTATGATAGATATATTTTCGGCACACCTCCGCAAGTAGGTACTCTAGAACCTCGATTATCCGTTTAATAAGTGTTTCATTTCAATAAGTAGGAAGGTAAACTATTCGCGGTATATCTAATTATGATCAATGTCTGCATAAAGGATGACTCACACTAGAACGGAACTAAACCTGTAACTAGTATAAACCTACCATGTAACAAATGTTATCTGTTTTGTATGCCTAATAAATAAAAATAAAAATAAAATAAAACTGGGTGCGTAGCCAAGATGCCAATCGCTCACGCTCAGTCGCTAACGAAATGCAACTGTCATTGTCACACTAACAAGGAAGAGTGATAGAGAGAAGTAGCTACGATACGTTTTAAAGCGTAAGCGATTGGCATCTTGGCTACGCACACTGGACGAGGCGGGACGGGAAAATCTGTCAATTTCTATAGACAGCGTCACGTGACATCCGAGGGCTCCGAGCTGTCACGTGATTCTTTCTATAGAAATTGACAGATTTTTCCTGCCCGCCCCATCCCGTTCCGTGCTAGTGTGAGTCATCCTGCGTACCAATAGGTAATTTTACTTATATGTAAAAATCACATTTTCCTAAAGCATGAATAGGTTACGTTTGCAGGTGACTGAACTGTAAAAGATGTTCAAACTTAGGTCCAACCCAGGTCCATCCACATTCTTAGCCCTAAACAACGCAACAATACCTAATTTTCCGTTTACGATCTATTGTCTGTAAACATTGGTATGTCAGTCCAGGGACTATACTATAGCCGGGCGTAACCGTTGGGGCTTACCAGGGACCGGAAAACCCCTCTTTAGGCTTAAGCCTATCGAGTTGGTTACCTAATCATATCTGTTACACAATGATACTGTAACAGCAACATTCAGTAACCGAATACAAACGGTAAGCGAAATGTTGCTGTAACACTAACCATTAACCCGGTTAACTGCAAAACCCAATCCCGATAGGGTTTTTGTTTGGGGTTTTCTTTAGGTTACTGTTAACCTTATTATAACAAACGAGTATACTCTTTACATATAAGTAAATTAGATTCAATATCTAATAACAGTAGAGGCTGGCATCGGCAAAGACAATTCCGTGTCAACAGTGAACGATAGAAATGTCGTAAGGGACACATAAAAACCTCTTACTTAGGACATTTGTATCTTGCACTGTTTTTTGGGTCCAACAGGTAGAATAACCCAGGTTTGTTTCATAGTTGTCACTTCAATCAATTTTGAACCATAAGCCGTTACGCTAGAGTCGTATTAATAATAACAAGCGGTTTCTACGTCTTACACTTTCAAATTAAAGCGAAGACGCAACGGCACGTGTTTTTAATTTCTTATTTTTCTTCAAATACACAACAACCCGTTAGATTGAACTAGCTTATTTCATTAAATAAAATGTCATACCTTACAACTTCAATTCACGTAATAATAAATAAATATACTTCTATCAATTCCGTGAATTTTTTAAGATTTCGAAAATTAAAAGTGTAGTACCAAACAAAATTGCAATAAATGAAACTGCAACATCATTACGTTTGCTTGCATGTTGTGATTTAAAGTTATTCGTAGTGTTTATTTTGACGGATTTAACTTGTTCAACGAATTTAGTGAATATCTCTTACGAGTCTTACGACTAACGTCGGTAGGTGATATTTTGTTAAGTTATTTAATCAAAACATTCAAAACCATTGTAGTAGGAACGAATAGGAATAAATCGTCTAATACTGCACGTGCAATGATAATTAAACAACTTAGGTAGCCAAGTTTACAAGTCGGGCTCGCGTGTAATTTAGATCCGAGTATCCGTGGTACTCGTAGAAACAGATCTTAAATACACGCGGACCTAACCCATCCTTGGCCGTTACCATAACGTTTTAGGGCATTTTCAAAAATAGGGTACCATTTTCATATTTTTTTTTATATAGGAAGTTTTGGGTTTTTTGTAACCAGTATCACGAGTACTATTGGAAACAAGAAAAATAGTGTCCCGTTTTTTTTGTCAGCTTTGTAACGCATTTTTTTCATACATTTCGTATGGGCCGTTACAAACCTGACAATTTTTTTTTTATGGAGGATAAAAAATATATTATACCGGCCTAAGCCGCAACGGCCGACATTTCAGATGTGATGCAGCAGAAATGCAACGGCCGACCGGATATAGGATACTCAGATTATTTGGATATATTTTAACAAAATTGAGGACCCATCTTCATTAAAAGGGTGCACTTTTTTCTGAAAATGCCCTTTAACGCAATTCAGTTAAGGTTCAGGTTCAGGTAAGGGACCTGTGCTCAGTTGTATGGCAGCGACTCAGTTTAGGCCCTAAACTGAATCACGTTAAGACGTCATGGTAAGGCCCCTTGGCGTGTAAAGTAACAGTGCATGATAATTAAAATAAAGAGTAGGGATACAAACAAAAAATTAGACCGTACATATTATGATCAATGTGAACAACAATCAAAATACAAAATATTCAGCAAAAACAATTCTACAACGATAGTAAAAAATAATATCACACTTTTGTCTTAAATCTTAAATCTTCATAATAGGTAGGTCTTCCCATCACGGAACAATTGTGTTCCGGGCCTTTGGGAGGCGTACGCGGAGCCGAAGCCAACACGCTGAGACCCTTTCGACAATTTAATGAAATGTAAGGGGTACACCGAGCGAATGATGCACCTGCCCGAGTTATGGGATGCACGCAGAGGCAGCACCGCCAGGGTGTATAGACTATTGACATTTAATGGAAACTAAAATATACTGGACTATTAGGTGAAGGTGGTTGACTAAATACTGTATTATAGAGAATAAAATCGGACGTCTGCCTAACAAAATGGTAATAAATTTAATTTACGGCAAACGGTGACTCGCCCACATAAGATGGGCCCCCACAAAAAGCGACATCTAAGAGAGCTCGAGAGCAACACCAGTATGAGGGTTGGGGGTAGAGAGGTGTCACTAAACTTTGAACATATAGCCTGTAGTGAAACACAAGATACTAGGTCAAACACTGATTTATTCAGGTACCCACATATGTATGTATACTTAATTCTATAACTACCTACATATTGTTATAGTATATCTACAACATCTTTCTTCTCATAGAAAAGGTTTTTGTTAGCCTATTCTAAAGCAAGTACATTACAAACTAACGAGTATAGGTATATAAGGTTACCTACACACTTATAATCAGTTTACTTTAACAATATCTACTATTATCTTCTTCTATTCTATTTTTAACAATTAAAAAAAAACATTTATTATGTTTAACATTAACTAGAACTATGCACATACTACTACATGTGTATACCTACTGTTTATATCTAATGAGGCCAAACACTCACGTGTACTATAGGTTGTAAAGAACTACAAGTAATAATCATATGACACGGACACGAGACGCGTTTTTAAAACCATTACAGCGCCATCTGTATAGGTATCACTTTGCGCATTTAACCTCATTTTCATTAAATCAAAATATTAGGTATAATAGGTACTGATTTGCACTTATCACAACTAAACTATTTTTACTTTATCCCACCGCTGCCACCATGTAGTGAAACACAAGATACTAGGTCAAACACTGATTTATTCAGGTACCCACATATGTATGTATACTTAATTCTATAACTACCTACATATTGTTATAGTATATCTACAACATAGCCAACTCGCCACTTAAGTTTCCACATCTAGTAGGTAGGTAATTATTAGGATTAGCTTTTGGAGCCGACGTGCTCATATTAACAAAGGCTCGTTTATAAAACAAAAAAATGGCTTTGCACGTGCAGACTACGGATAGGTATTAGTTGTTGGTAAGGGTATCGTTATAAAAATTATGGCAATTTAAAATGATAATATTGCAAGCAGCTCTAAAATTCCTGCTTCAAAAACTTTACTTGCATTGTTTTTACTAATGACTCTCATGAGACAATGACATTTAAGTGCACAAAGATGAATACCGACCGAGTGCAGGCTTATTGTTATTGCCCTTATCGGTTCCACATAAACAATGAATCTCGGCAATGTCTAAGCCGCGATGTGTTATATTATCTTGGTCTGGTATTTTACATTAATATTCTTAAAATTTACGTAATCCAGTCAAATTATTATTACACATATTTTGAGTTGATACTTTGTATCCCGATACCTATACCTACTATTTGGTGTCACGGTAAACACTTCCGCTTTTCTATGTTTTCTGTGTGTATGTACACGAATGCATAGAATGAGCAGAAATCTAGATCCTGGATGGCTTTATGGATCTAGGGTGCCATGAAACATTGCTATTAAAGTAATATAAATAGTTAAATACGGTATAAGAGGGCAAGCGTACTGTTGGCTAGAAAGCTATCTCAATGGACAGCGACAATGTGTAGAAGTTACAAAAATAGTCAAAAACCTTAACAAAACGTATAATTCGCCGTTCATCATTAACACATGCGGCGTGCCATTGGGTAGTATACTAGGGCCGTATTTGTTTTTACTTTACATCACCGATTTACCTGGCACCACACAAAATGACACTATACTATTTGCAGAGGACACAACCATAGTAATTAAAGAAAATACAGATGGTTCTCTAAGAAATATTATTACATGTACATTAACAAATGTAACAAATTGGTTAGAAAAGAATAATCTCAAAGTTAACTTAACCAAAACACAACTGGTTTAATTTCAAACTTATAATAGCAAATCAATTAGATTATCTGCCGATTGTAATGGCGTAAGTACAACTTAATGAAACGGAAAGTACAGTTTTTCTAGGAATTAAGAATGATAAGTTTTGTAATTGGAAAGCCCATATTAATACCCTTTGTAATAAGCTACATCGATGTAATTATATTTTGTACCGTCTGCGAGCAACCGTCTCTGAGGCGGCAGCAACGGCAGCCTATAACGGTTATGTATCGTCGCAAATCTGTTACAGAATAATAATATGGGGCAACTCATCAGATGCTGATAAGGTTTTCTTAGCCCAAAGAAAGTGTTTAAGATCTTTGTGTGGAGCATATTACCTAGATAGTTGCAAGCCATTATTTAAAAAAGTGTACTACCCTTGCCATCCTAATATGTATTTGTTATGTTATTCGTAAAACATAATATAGAATTGTTTAAAATGAAAGAAAGGGAAAAACGATATAAACACGATCTAAATACCGACACATCAGACATTAAAACTATTTCAAAAAAATTGTAACTCTATGGCCATCAAATTATATTATAATTATTCTTCCTGTATATATGAGAGTTCTTAAAGGAAATAAAATCAGTAGAAAACTCTTGTTCATTGTTAGATTTTGTATATAATTAGATATTGTTATTATAATTTTAGTATTATAAATTTACGAAAACGGGGCTTAATCGTGTATAAACTTTAAAAACAAACCTCCGACGTTTCAAGGGCGACATTGCCCCCGTGGTCCCGGAGAAAGACTGTAATTTTAGTAGTATTTCCGTGAATATATACCTACTTAAAAAAGTTATACCCAGAGTATCTCGAGATGCGATATTGTAATGTAATAAAATAAATTATAGATGTTACTGTCATAATTATAGATGTTGGTGTCATTTACTGTCGGTAAATTTTCAAATTAATTGAAACACATTACAGAAGCGTCTTGTAAATGTCGTTGTCACACACGATACCGGTTTTCTGCTCTGTTTGGAACATGCCATTAGGCCACGTGTAATTAAGACACGACTCGTGTACACGGAGCCACGTGTCAGCGTGTACTCTTGTAATCGGGAGCCCTAATCTCAAACTCGTACGATTATACAAATTTTGCTCATTACTACGATAATACGAGATACGAAAAAATAATATAATAATAAGTGTCCAATATCAAAGTATGTCATAATCATTTGGAGCACCGCTTGCTGCACTTGCTTACAATTAACTCAAATACATACTTTTGTTTTGCCAATGGTAGCAAATAGCGGTCTCAAGTGAAAACACGTCAGACGTCAGCGTGCGTAGCCAAGATGCCAATCGCTCACGCTTAATAATGTATCGTAGCTACCTCTCTCTATCTCTCTTTCTTATTAGCGTGACAATGACAGTTGCATTTCATTAGCGAGTGAGCGTGAGCGGTTGGCATCTTGGCTACGCACCTAGGTAAGAAAAGAAAGTAATTGCCGGCAAAATCGTATTAAGATTGGTAATAAACAAGACTTTTATTGTCGCATTATCACTCTTGACGCATATGTGAGAAATTAAGGAAAGATAAAAACTATTCACCGTTTTATAGTGTAAACATTTTAAAATCACGATTTCCACTTGAAACTTATCTGCTATGAATAGCATTGTAGTGTCTTTTGTTAAACCCAATCTCTAATTACCTGCAGAAAATGAAATGCAGTAATACAAAAACCTGTAATATAAAATACAAATTTATTGTCTTAAGAATAAGGGTCAAATTGGAATAGGACGCATTTCACATAAAACCTTTTAGAAATGAAATATGATCTGACCACCTGGGGTCAATTGTATAATTTATTTTGTAACTTATAATATTAGCGGAACTCTCTTTCTAATAAAAGGGATTGAAAAGAGACTTCCGCTAATATTACGAGTACAAGCTACAACTGATTATGCAATAGGCCTCCGGTAGCGTGTTTTGCAAGTCTTAGTTAGAGGGTGGTATTTATTATATTATTTTTGCTCTAGTTGAGTAGTGTATGAACTAAGCAGGGATTAAAAATTCAAGAATCCAAATGCATTAAAAATCCAAAAAGTAGGCCAGTTGTCGATTGTAAGAAATATCGGGAATAGAATACAGTGTAGCTAACGTTGCCGGTACTTGGTAGCGACTGAAGCTTGCACAATATCCTCAAATCGATAAGAAATCTGTCCCCACTTTTTTTAATATCTACCTACGTAAGTTGCAAAATTTAACACAATAATCAAATCAAATTTTTAATTATGAAAAATAAACAGACACCTGGTTGACCGCGCCTCGGTTCTTAATTTCAAAAGGTTATACGTTGAGTGCATGCTATGACAATTTGAACTTTATTGCCAAAGGAATACTGTTGTTATTAATAAAATATCTCTTGTTCTTTATGGTACTATTTCGTGCAGGTAATTAGCTGTTGGTTTTACAAAGGATAACAATGTCGAGATTTTAAAAAGCTTTAACTTTACCGACAGCCGTCACAAGATGTACTCACAAAATAGCACTATTTGCTGAAGTTTATCGCTTCGTAATCTGAGACTAATAGTTATGTTTTGTTTTTAAATAATATCAGAATAATTGCGCTAAGTTACCCATGTATGATGATTATTTACGACTCTACCTATATTTGACTGATTAACTACAAGAAACATAAATAGACTTGAGCATAGTAGAAACAAACGCTCACGCCGCTTTCATTTCTTTGTATGATAATAAAAATGTTAGGCTAGCCTAAATATAGTAAGGAAATAAAGAAACGATGCCACACTAAGAGCAAAACAAACCTGGTTCCACAGCGAGCGACAACGTCCTAACTCCTAGCCATGGTCATTCAATATTAAGTCTAATTCCTGGGCGTATAAAGATTACTTTCGTTTGAACTGTTCAAAACAGAATAAAACACTAACAGAATTCATTGCTGTTAGTTACTGGTTAGAGGTTAATTGGGGTTAACTGGACCGATAAGGTTTCCGAATGATTAAGGTTTCCGTATCATGAGTTAACCGAATTGGAGGTGTTTTGAAAACAACCTTTAAAATAACCTTATGAAAAACCCGGGTTATGGTAACCGGTTCCGGTCCCTGGGGCTTACCATGGGACAAGGGGACCAGGGACAAGGGGAAATATATGCCAATCAATGTATGGGGTTTTACCGTACATTGATTGGCATATAATATTTCCGGTGTATGGCCAGCTAATAGACCACCGACACGAGAAAAGAGGCTGCAGTTACCAACAGAAGTAGCTGGGCGGGTGGGGTGTTAAAAATGTTCTGGACACACTCCTATCGTAACAAAAATAAGGTCGTATCAAGATAATTTTGAACACTGCCTGCTTACTTACTTCTGCTGCTGACTGTATAAGCGGCAAAAACAGCCAACAAATTGATTAAAAAAATAGTAAGGTAGTCCGGAAAATGTGAACAGCTTCATATAAAATGTTTGGTACTGGAATGTCCGGCAAAAATCCCCGGCTCTTACTAAGATTCCAATCTGGGACCTGCTTTGTAGGGTCACTCGTACTTCGTAGGTTAGGGGGCCGTTATATGGTCCACTAATGACCCAATCCAGAAACTTTCCGTACCGCCCACATTGTATAATCCGGACCCAAACTTTAACTGTAGTTTAACCGTGCAAACTGCATCTAAGGTCAATGAACCCAACCGGTTAAAACTATTGATATATCCAATCATACTTTTACCTAGTAAATATTAGACCAGAACATTCCAAAATAAACCCTAATTGTTATTCATCAGATTTCAAAATCGCTTAAATCTTGTCATGTCAGATTGTTTTGCTAAAAGCTGCAAGCTATTTTGAGTTTTAACCTTTAGGAATAAAGTTGTTATTCATCTGTTTTGTTTTTGTTGGACAAAATGACCGGTTCTAGTATGCCGCTAGGCGAAAGATTTCGACATAAAATATCGATATTTTAAAACCTCTCATCTTAAACTGTAATTTGAAATTGTGCTTTAATCATGAAGGCATAATGCTCAAATTTGATGTTTTCTAAAGTTGATAGGTGGTCGATTATCAAAGTATGATATAACGTAATGTTTTTACTACATTGGAAGTAACTGTGTGTCTATTTTAAGAATCGTTAAATTGGTATTCGAACATAAAGAAGATTTTAAATAGAAAAGTCCCATGAGTAGGTATCTTAAACATATTATAGTAGTTTATTTATGCAATAGTGATATAATAAGGGTTCTTAAAACTTGAGGGTCGCCGTTACAAAACGAGACGAAGTCGAGTCGATTATGAGCTTATACTTTAAATAAAAGTTTATACTTTATACTACAATAATCTCAGAACGCTATAGCTTGCATTCTTTGATCTGACCATCACCGATGAACAGCTGCCAGACACCTTAACCCAATCATATCTACAGCAAACTAATAACTACTAACTAACAGAAGTAACAATAAAACAGCCGAACGGCATGATTCGTAGTCGTACCTACACAAAATAATGATAAAATAAACTTACTTAAAAAAAGTAAGTAAGTAGTTTTTAAGTATGAAAAAGTTGAGGGGTTGGGTAGAAATGCTGTCAGGTTATGTTATATTATTTCATATTTTTTAAAATAGACTGTATTTATATTATATTTTCTTACTTACTTTTAAAACCTTATGGTTAATAAATAATATAGGTTATTTGTTATTTTCAATAATCACCCAACGCTCCAAGCAGGTATTTACCGAACTAACATTTGTTTTCTATTACAGCTACTCAATACAAGATGGCGTTGTCTTCAATATGCAGACTGGTTCTGCTAGTCGCGGTGGCGTGCAGTGAGGCGTCGGCGTTATCACGAAGTTAGTATACTATCCGCTAGATGGCATCTAAATCAATGCATGTTATGTAGAATAGTAGATAATCATTAATTTAATAGCCAGCAAATATTGTTCAAAATTAAATATCTGTGTAGTAAAATTTATTTTTAGTTAGCTTTGGTCTTGTTAAATAGTTTTTGATTGTAAAGAGGTGGAAAGTCTATAAAAATAAGTATTAAAATATGACACAAGCATGTCATTAGTCGTATGTACAGTCGCGATCAGTTACATTAGAGCGGCCAAGATGCTCAAAAATATCTGAACGCCTTGACGATAAATAACACTACTTGCTTTGCTCATTCTCAGTGCAATAAATTAAAATGGGGTTATAGCGTGGTTATAGCAGATCTACGGAACTCTCCGTGCGACGAAGTCAAAGCGATCGTGTCTTGTCTTGTAGATATCTGTCTGTACCGACCGACTCACGAGCTCTCCACACACCCCGCACCCGCAGGTGCACGCCGCCGCCAGTTTTATATAATATTTCTAATCATCAACCCTAACGTTGTGCGGAGGTGAGGCGACCGAGCGTCAATTGTTTTTTGCGTGGTACAAAATTATTTGTATTTAGCTTAGACTATGAAAGATAAATATATGTTCTTACGGTACCTAGTTCTACACTGCGGGTATTTGCGTTTTGCCTCTCGCTCGCACCAAAGCAAAATTTAAATGGTGCGACCGAGAGGCAAAACGCAAATACCCGCAGTGTAGACTGTCCATTAAGAATAAAACAAAGTTGCTTCCCGCTGTCTGTCCCTATGAATGCTTATATCTTTAAAACTACGCAACGGATTTTGAGGCGGCTTTTTTTGATGTTTATATGTAAAATAATAACCCGTACGAAGTCGGAACGGGTCGCTCCTTAGGTAGGTTAGGTATACCTACCTATATGTAGTTATATATTTCTAACACATTAATTATTTGCAGCAATCCGACAAGCCCCAGGCAGCATATTCACCGTCGGTAACGGAGAGCAGTGCCTCGGCTCCGACAGGGCGACCGGCGGTGTCTGCCTCTCCAGAAACCAGTGTAATACGCAAGGAGGCAAGGCGATTGGTTTCTGTGGTGTCTTTGCTACGTGCTGTTCTTGTGAGTTAATAGTTTTCCCCATTTGACCTAAACTTCTACAAGAAAAAGGGGAAACGTGGAGCGCTCCCTTAAGGCATACGATATGGTGGAGAAATTTGGGGCCACGAGTGGTCTCGATAGCTCATTTGGCGAAGCGAAGAGCGATAAGAAAAAGTCCCTAAGTAAGTAGGTAGGTACGTTATCGTTATCGTTAACTGACGCCACCAGCCAGCCGTTCAGCTGCAAGGACGCGGAGGCGCTGGTCACACGAAGGAGGAAGGGACGGAGAGCCTAGTCGAGATTGCTCGAATGCACGTACCAGTACGGTCCGGGTCGGTCGGTCAGAGGCGTATAATTTGGCGGTTTAACAACCTCCGTCCGGACTTACCCGTCCGAGATGGGACGGGTATCCGGGCCTTCTTGCATATTCTCTCCATCGGCTGCCGCCTTGGCCTGCCCAACTGGCCTACCACAAATTCATAGTTCACAACTATCATAGCAAAGGTCGGTTTTTTTTAATTATTTTATTGTAATTAGTGAATTTTGCTTATCACCTGACGATAATAGTCACGAAGGATTTCTCGTAGCACTACGCCGTAGCATGCATTTTCCGCTTTGTAAGTTGTGAAAATAGCGCGTAGAGGCAACGACAACGCGTCGTGTTTGACGCTGAATGGGTTAAAGCTACCTATAATAGACGAGAAACTGAAATGTTTAAATGGTTTTACAAACTAATACATAGATGGCGCTATTTTAAACTTCCAGTGAACGCGTGCGACGTTCGAACCAACACGAAGGTGGCGGTCTTCATCAACCCGCCTCTCAACCGGGAGTCCTCGGGCCTGGAGTGCTCGTACAACGTTGAGATTAACAACAACAACGTTTGCCAGATGAGGATTGACTTCGAGACATTTAACCTCGCGCCGCCGACTACGGTGAGTTCCGCTAGTCTAAGATAATTACTATTTTACTCTAAAAGCAACTCTGCACTCATGGATCAGACTATGATTAATATTGTTACTAAAAATTTAGCCACGTGCGTAGTGAGAGCGAGTCTTGGACTGAACTGAAATCTTGAGCTCTACGAGGGTCTCATTACACGAGAATTGGACAAACTTTGCGTGTAATACAACATTTTTCACCTTATACCGCGATATATCGCGAGGAAAGTAAAAACCCCACACGATTACAAATCCAATCCAAATGTAAGCTATCGAATATTTATATCGAATATTACTCAAAAATAGCGTTTCTAAAAGGACAAAAGCATTCAAAACTCAAGATCAATAACTTTCCTTTCTAGTGGATAAAATGCGTAATTCTTTCGTGTAAACAGCTTGTGGGCATGTAGTAGTACCCTTTCATTTCATGTGGATAAGGGTTAAATAAAGAAAATCTACCTTTATAGTCCTTACCTTGGGGTAGTCCATAGGAAAGATCTGAACATTGGAAAGTTTTTGACCCATCTGCGGGTATTTATTAACCGTATTGACCTCTATACAGTTAATTATAGTTGGCAGAGAAACCTAAGAATTTGTGACCGTCGAGCTGACAGCGTGACAGCTTATACTCGCACAACGCATTAGCATTGCAATACAGCGGAAAAAGCTGCCAGCATCTTCGGCACCATGCCGGAGGGCGCATGCCCTATTTGTTTACATGTATTTTAGTTTTATTTAGCTTCCTTTAGTCTAGGTGTCCATTTAATTGTATCTCTATGTTTCTATCAAATCTTCTTTCAAATTATAATTTGTCATTTTTCCAGGTCGAAACCGTGGAGAATGTCACCCAAAGACCAGGCTTCACGTGCAGAAACGACATCTTCCAAGTCACCAATCTTCAGGCCAACTCGGACTTCCTGCCGCCTCTGTGTGGTGACAACAATGGACAGCATTGTAAGTTCTCTCATTCCCGCCGCGTTTAGCGAGGCCGTAAAATAGAGTTGGCATCATGTTGGCATATTACGGGTAAATTTATAGAAAACCAGTGTCGCCAGCAGAGGGCATGCACAAATTCGCATTATAGTTTTCACGCGTTGATATACATAAAGAAATGTCATATACATTAAAATAAAATAAAATAAAAAGACGTTTACTGTCGTAAATAAGTACTACAAAATAAGTAACACAACACACAAGAAGAAAAAGACATATAAGAAAAGCATAACAAGCACAGCGCTGTTTTTCAGCCCGCACCCATCTCTAGGCTTATTAAAAAAAACTAAAGCCTTGCTGTAGAGGAAACCGCGCTTCCAGTGCGTACTTAAAAGGTTTACATACATTTGATAACTAAGCTACAATTAAAGAATGAATTATTTCGTTATTATAGTATTTATAATAATTACAGATGAGAGGTTGTCGATCATGGCTCGCTGTCGCATGTTGGTGACGGCCTATCGATAGTTAATTAAAACAGATTTAACAAAATTCTAACTCAATGTAGGCAAGCATATGCTAATTCTTGATAATACAGTGTAACACGTGCCCCGTCCATAGACAAACGAATACGATGGCAAAGCGACGCGACGCGATGGCATATCAAAGACACGCGACTCGCCGCAAAGATCTAACTGTTGATAGGCAGTAGAGTGCCGCGTCGCTTCACTTTTGCGTAAATACCGCCTACATGGGTCACATTCATAGATACACAAAGATTTGTTGATAATACATCACTAATTTGTACCAATTTGCCCCACAGTATACGTTAGGGTAAACGCGTCCACCAACAGCCGGTCCATCCGCATCAACTTCAAGATCGCCGACCGCAACACGCAGCCGAACTTGCCTCAGGCTACCTGGAAAATCAAGGTTACTCAGCTGGAGTGCTTCAATACTTTGGGGTAAGTTACTTTTTATGAAGAGCCTTTACCATGACGTCTTAACGTTAAACTGAATGGTGTTAAGACGTCATGGTAAAGTTATCAATTCCATTGTTAGAGTTGCAAGAAATTCACTCGAACCTAATTCCAAACCAATATACAACGTTTTACAGATTTATGTTTGTCCACTCAGTCCACATATCGTAAACAGCCAACTTTATTGAACTTGAAATAAATAATATTGATTTCTTAAACGATTGAATTAAGTAATTGAAGTTAAACACCTTTAGAGCCTTAGGTATAGTAGGTACTATAAGTCGCTAACTGGATCAAACACAAAACGATGTTATACGTATTTTCTGTGCACTTATATATTGTCCTATTGTCATAAAAATACGTGAGTTTTTAACCGTTTTTAAGTTTAATTGGTTTGACTCTACTTTCAAACAATTTCAGCGTCATTACGCCTCCTTACCCCCATTAGACACCAGCTAAAATGCCTGTTTCTTCTGCTTTTAGCAAATACCGTGACGGCCTTCTGAATGCCATTACATCGTCTCTGCCCTCATCGCCGCTGCAGAGCTCCGCCGACAGAGATGAGTACCTTATCGGTAAGTTTATGCATCGTCACTTCGTCACCATTTTATTTTAAACGTAAGGAAGGTCAATGTGGCTAATTCTAGGACTTTTCCGCGTAATGCTCGCCTACGATCAATATAAGATCGCCGTCAATGGAACTTCCTAACAATTAAACAAAAGATGTCATATGTTTTGTCACTGTTTCTCCTTGTATTTTCACACTCTCATCAAACACCACTGAAACCATTCACTACTTAAAACGGTCGTATTATCGTAACATACAAATCATAAGATAAATAAGTTAATCTTGGAGATTTCATTAAAAACTTAAGAGTTTGGTTATTACAATGAATATGGCGGTTTGTTTACATTGTTAAGTTCCACGTATTTTTCAAAATGGAAAAATTCCTTTTGTTTCTTATGGACCCCATAGTCAAAAATGAGGAAACCCCTAAAAAATCACCTTACTTCCTTATACATTAGCATTAAAATTATCAATGAAATGAAATGAAATGAAATTGTTTATTTCAGACGCATTCGTCCATATACACTACAAAATTTCTAACTACTTAAAATAATAATATTATTCAACAAATAAATAAATTTCACACTTAATTTAAAAATAATCAATAAATGGATAATGTTGTCTTCTGTTACCGCGATTGTTATTAATTGAATAAAACACTTTAGAACGGAATAATCGCGTTTATTAACACCATGACCCTTCAACCTCCAACGTTCATTATCTTAACCCTGTGAAAACAAGTGCTGTAAAGGTCTCGAAACGTAGGGTCAATCAATAAATGGATCTTTTTGGCTTGGTTTAGTTTTTTAAAACATACATTAAACACAAGAAAAAGAGAGCGAGTGAAAATAGTTTTTTGGAATTGAATTATGGCGCGGAATGTACTTCTTGATTCTGGTGCATCGACAATTTCTCCAGTCGGTTTAGTTAATCATTTAATTTATCTTTCAGCACCCCCCGGCTGTCTCCAGTACTACCCAGACCGCTCAGGCTCGTTTGAGTCGTTCAACTACAACCGTGGCTCTGGACCGTACATAGCCAACCTGGCCTACGCTACGTGTTTCAAGCGCACATCCGACGTCTGCGGTATCAAGTAAGCGACTATTTCACCTTTTGACCGCCACAGTCAAGCCAACTAAGAACATCAAAGTCCTTCACTTCCTCACCAAGTAAAGGAAGTGTCAAAAAGAGATGGATATATGTTTGTTATTTCTCCAATTCTGTAGGTTGACAACTGTTTTGCTGATCTCTTTTGATGCAATTCGTCCAAGCAGCCAAATCAAATAGGTACATCGTTTTGTTTGGTAGGTTGTGGACGTTCAGAGTATTTTCAAAGACGGCTATAGGCTACAGCTTCGCCAATGCAAAGTTCTTACTAATAAAATCCCTACTTCATTAATTAGGTACGATGCAAATATTTAGACTTGCGATTTATGCTCTGCCTTGTGCTGTTCGGTGGCTGGTACCACTGTATATTGCAGCGATTCCTAGAAATGCATGCTTTGGGGAACATACAAAACTGTCGTTATTGATAATTGCATTTTAGTGGTACAGGGTGGTATGACCGCTATTGAAACCTTTTTGATTAAAGAAACTTACGCGCACCACGCTGACAAATGTGACAATATCTAAAATTACTCAATTACTGGCGGCTCACGCGTCCATAGGCTACGGAAACCGCTTACCATTGCGCGGGCTGTGTGCTTGTTGACCAACATTTCGATAATTTAAATAAAATAGTAGTGTATCGTCAATAAATATTAGATAATTTTTTGGAGAAGACTTTATGACAATTGTCACGAGATTAATAGTTTTTTAAAGAATTTTCGGTGGTTTTTGACATGAGACTTCCTGTGAGACTATGTACTGTTTCTTGTGACAATTGTCAAGAAGTTTATGTCATTATTTATAAATAATATGTTGGTGGCAAAAAAGCATACATCCAATAGTAAGCGGCGTCCTACCCTGCCAGTAGGTACGCCTGTAATAACAGTAATAATAGCGATGACAATTGTCACCGTGGTGAAATCACCTGGTGTCCGTTTCACGCCATATTCCTTCGTCGTCTGGTGTTCATAGGATAAAAAACATTAAGAAGACCTCTTGTATTAGACCCTAAATAATTATTTCCCCATTTCATCCCCACAGACTAACAGCAGCCAGCTTCGATTTGGCATTCCGACAAGAAGACAACCTATACCTGGATACGGACTGTCAAATTAACCCGGTCACACAAGGCACCGCTCAGTCCGAAGACTACCTGTTTATACCTGAGGCGGAGACTGCTGACGGGTTAAGAGGTGCTAAGTTCTGCGGACAGAGTGCTAGCAATCAGATTATTGCCTGTAAGTATTCTTTGTCTGTTTTTAGGGTTCCGTACCTCAAAAGGAGACAACGGAACCCTTATAGGATCATTTTGTTGTCCGTCCGTCTGTCTGTCAAGACCCTATCTCGTGAACGCGTAGAGGAAGCAAGTTGGAATTAATACCACATACACAGGTCTGCGGTCCCTTGAAGCTATAAAAAACCAAACCTCTACGTCAACGCAATTAAAAGATACGGCCACTTGTGTCGCAATTGTCAGGTGACACCTGACGAAATTTGGTAATAAGCAAGAGTTTGTAGCACAAATACAGGAAAAACTAATGTATTTGTGAAGAGCTATTGACAATGTCACAAGAAACACGACATATGTCACAAAATTCCGACGCAATATTATTTTTCGTGACAATTGTCATTGTCATTCATAAAGTCTTAACCGAGTAATTATCTTTTGAATTGACGATAAATTACGACCGAATTGTCCGACTACCACCCTACACCATTTTATATTACAATATTCCAGACGTTCACCCCTAAAACACAATAATTGTACTTAAATCATTTTAATTTTAAAGTCTTCTTTTACTTCTTTTTTTCAGCAACTCCGCCTGGCCCGCTCTACGTACACTTCCACAGTGACAATTTGGTGACGGACGACGTCAATGAGTTCGGATATCGATTCAACTATAACGTACTTAACAACTGTGTGCTCAAGCGAAAATGAGCCTTAACGCTTAGAACGTAAGGGCGAGCCTCGGCTGGCTTGTATTATGTAAAGCTGTCAGTTTTAGGTGATCCTTTGACTTTTCAACCGACGAAAAAAACGGAGGAGGTTCTCAAGTCGACGCGTATATATATTTTTTTAATGTATGACCACGCATAACTTTTTACTGCAGTAGTTCGATTATGTCAATTTTTTTTTTAATCAGCTCGACTGGCAACGTTTATCATTTTGGAAGTAATATATCCAGCCGATGCGATATTAATTTATTTGATGGGATAAATTATTATAAAGAACATGCATTTATTAAGTGCCAGTGGTATTGTAATGCTAGTTTATAAGTTTAAGAATAAAACATGACAAAATCAATACATAATTTGTTTTTTACTATTTTTTTTAAGCAGAAACGTCTCCGAAACTCACCAAATTTCTTAAATTCATTCATTTTCAAATGACCCACTTGTTTAGGCACCAATGTTTAGGGCTAACGATAACGCTAGCTGGCGCGAGTGCACGGAGCGGGTGCACGCGGCGGGTGGATTTAGTATGGCGCACCCGCTCCGTGAGTCCGCTTCACTTAGCGCCGTTCATACAATTTCATATTAGACGGGCGTACGTTCCGGGTAATCCGCGTCAGCTAGCGTAGGCCCTTATGGTTGTTGACAAGCCTACCCACCACTTGCTACCAAGGGATTCTTGGTTATTTTAGACACATTAGCTCGCCCGTAAACTTGGCAACTTGAAGTTACATACGATTACAAATCTTATCCACATGTAAGTTATCTTGAAGAAACCATTCAAAATTTGTCATAGGTAGAGTAAGAGTAGGTACGCTCCTGGTACTTACATATTGCCAACTGCTTACCAAGTGCGGGATAGAATTGACCAATTTAAGGTGTGACCTCCGATTGCGCATATTTACTATGGCCGTAGGACTCACTTATACTGGACGTGGTCAAATTACTTTCCCCATGGATAAAATGCGTTTTTCCACGCTAGTTTTAAGGACAAAACAGCGCTTTCCGAGCTAGTGAGGGGTGACCGCGGCTCGAGCAAAAGTGAACCGGCTCGATGGACCAAATTATGGTCCGTATTTTGCCTTCATCAACCAACATACCTTTTTAACCCAGGTATTAGCTGCAGGTGGCGGCGATGGCGTCAACACACGACGAATTAAGATTACTGGGCCCGGCACGTTCTTGACACTAAATAAGTTCCTAATACCTACCTAGTAAATTCTGCACAACCTGTATTGATTCTCAACACAATCTAACACTGTTTTAGCATTTAAATGTAGATTTAAGCACCGAAAGCTTAAAATTGTCCATGGCGATTCTGCATGGCGTTTTAAAAAACGCGTGCGTTTTATTACCAGCCGGTAATGGATTGACCATCGTTTTCTTTCGCCTAGATAGGCTTTCACATTTTATGCATTTAGCAAAATGTATTTTACCAGTGTACTCGTAAACAGTTTTTCACTTCCGTCACGATCAGAGAATGTACGGTGAAAACAGAGTGAGAGACGGACTGGGAACCTAAAACTTAACCTTTGTTATAGTGTGAGAGTAGTTTTTATTTATTTATTTTATATTAATCAGACTTGGGTTGTCAGGCTATAGTTTTTTTTTTCGATTGACACCGACAACCAAACTACAGTGCGACGCAAAAAGGTAGAAATTAATAGGTGGCAACATTGTAGTGTCGTCCCGTTTTCTTTTATATTGATTTGAAAGGGACGACACTACAATGTTGCCACTTTTTAATTTCTACCTTTTTCTGTCGCACTGTACAATTATGTATTTAATTTGGCTGCATTATGAATAGTATTAATAGTAATCATAGTGTGCAGCGTGCACTTAGGATGCTCACATATATTATATTTTCTATTCACTTTTCAATCATTTATTACTTATGTATATTTTGATTCATGTTTTTGCTGTCGTTCGGGCATATCTTCCAGATCTGCCAATCAATGTATGGGAAATATGTCTGGCGGATGCCCGGCGCACATACCCACTTTTGCCGGACCCATTATTGTTATATACCGACGGATTGCCCGAACGTATATAGACAGCATTCAAATCCTTACTAGCAGTATAGTACAGTCCAGTGTTAAAATATGGCGGTGCACATCTTACTCAAAAATATGTCCCATAGCACCTTATGCCGGTGTAATAAGAGCGTAGTACCATATTTATGAGTCGATTATGTCGAACCATATTTTTGCACTTGACTGTACTATACTAAGAGGTGTCATTCTCTTATACTACAGAAAAAGTGATCAAGGCCTCCAATGCCCAGGGCTGGGATCGAACCAGCGTCCTGCATTCGCCACAGACGCTCTAACCACCAAACCACCCGATCATTTAATACTTTCTATTTCTGTGATGGGTTCAAAATAGGTACAATGGTACTAATCAGATCCAATCATTGGGGCCTCTAACAAGGAAATAAAACCACACAGTCATTTTTTAACCTTTTATTCAAGGTTCAAGTGAACAAAATCTTTAATTACATCATTGAGGATAACCTCAATTCTCCAAAACAGTTTAATTCCTTCAAAACCACTAAACTAGACGTGACTCATCTATAACATATTAATATACTTAGACCGGGTTACTCACGTCTATAAAGTCGAAAATAGCCGTCCCGAAACATGTCGAGCTATTTTCGACTTTATAGACGTGAGTAACCCGGTCTAAGTATATTAATATGTCTAATACTCACGGGAGTTTTCTACTCACCTATAACGTCTATTTCAGTACTTGCAAGAAGTAAATTTTTTTGAAAATTGTCGCGATTTATAAAACAAGTTACAAACAGTGAAATTGTACCTTGTATTAAACGCGACCTTCCCACCGAGGGTCCCACGAAGCATCTCGACTATATGATAGATATATAGCTTATGAAAGTCCAGTGAGGAAAAGGTAATTAAACTAGAATTTCACACAAGGTGCATTCTAAGTAGGGCTGCCATCCGTCCGTGTTTCCCCGGATTTGTCCTAGTATGAAGCCTGTCCGGGGAGCGCCGGGTCCGGATTTTTAAAACTGTCCAGGGTAAACCCGGACATTTTTGGGTTCAGGTCAATCCCTAGCAAATGCATATATTTTTTAAATTAAAAATTGATTTCTTTAGAAAACTCGACTCTTCGCAACGACGGAAACAAGCTGAATATAGAAACAACTCCACTTTTTTTAATTTATTCTTTTATATCAAATCAATTATACTTTGTTCATCAATCACTCTCTCTACGTCATTTTTTTAATTAATTACGATTCTTCTCGAACATATTTACACCTAACTAACTTACTAGTCAAATTATAATTAAAAATTTCAAGACAATTGAGTCTTACTATTTTTTTAAAGCGACCACTTTACAAGTCGTAGAAAAAATACATTTAATTTCGTATTTGGGCCAGGCAGAGTGAAAATACTATAAATATCTGGTCTGGCCTCACTCAAAATTCACTTAAATATGCATCTTGATTATTAAGTTCAGGTTTGATAAACAACTACTTATACTAATATACTAGGTATAACGACTAAATACCTGAGACATGTGCAGTGCACTCCTTTTTTTAACCATTTCGACGCCATGTTAAATACGAACGCTTTCACCCAGACGCCACGTCACCGAATTGTCAAAGCTCTAGTTGAACTTTATGATTTATGAGTATTCATTAAGATCTATGCGGCTCTGTGGTCTGTGACCGTTTAATCCGTCTTTGGCGTGGAAAAGGGTAAAATTCAACCGAAAAATTCACTACAAGTGCTGAGCTTGATTTTTTTAAACTGAGTAGTTTTTTTATCAACAAAAATTCTAAGTAATTTTGAATAATAACTTAAGTTCTGATCTGATACCTCGCGTTACTGGTTGAATCTTATTTAATAACATTTCGGGGTAACAATATAATAGGCTAGACGACAAAAAAACCTAATTAGTCAATCCGTCAGATGATTAAAAAATATTCGTAATTTTTTTTTCGTCAAATGAAAAATGACGGAAATACAGTGTATTAAAGTTTCGCATGACGTCACAATTCACTACATTTCCTACCTCATAGTGACGTCACCAGCCCCCACCCCGGAACTTTGACGCTCTTCATCATCGTCAATTTTAGTTATTATAAAAAAGGAAAAAATACATGTCTAATAATTTTGGATGGATAATCTAACTGACGGACTAAATAGAATCATAGATTTTCAACCTAGTCATTCCTATTGTTCCCATTTATAGTTAAAGTAACGTAATGTCACGTTTATTTCGCTAGGTTAAAGGCAGAACCAACTATTGACTAATAACAAAGTATCTCGAAATAGTCGGCCTTTAACCTGGCGATTTGTTTCCTCGACTCAAAATTAACTAAGTACTAAAAAATGGACCTACAAAAACTGTACACTTAACGACCACCCACTTACCGCCAATATCACTATTTCCAAGTTAATTAATAACATTACTCTAACAATATCAACCTGAATTAATAATCGAGATGCTGTAGTTCGAATTAAATTTAAATAATAATAATGCTTAACTATTTACAAAACAGTCTGTAGGCCGCGAACAAATCGCGAGATACAATATTAACATTTTCTATCATATTTTTATTTGCTTTTTTCCTTGTTTCTCACGATTCGTATTCGGCCAGTGAGGAAAAACATATGCCAGCGGTGTTGCCATAGAAAAAATCTTTAAACAAAGGCTCTAATCTTCTCGCATAAAGCTTTTTGTGACTACATATATTCACTGACATACATTCAATTTTTAAGCACCCGTATACCTTAGGGTAGAGGGCGGCAATATAAGCCGTGTTTAAGTAGTCCAGCATCCAACCATAAGATATACCAAGTCACAAGATATACTAAAAGTTATATACATTTCTGTTGCATACGAAGCAAGTGATAGCTAAGTAGATTTATGTGTGTCTGATGGTGTAACATGGCTGGGCTTAGACTAAAACGTAACAAAGTTATCTGAGGTTACAATCAATGATTAAATATCGGATTTTATGCAAACGTTTATAAAACTGTTTTAGGATAATATGGTTATGAAAGTAGATACAGTTAACAGTGCATATAGAGCTCAGACAAATTTGTAACGATAGTAGGTCGATTTATGTCCATTTTAACCTCAGTATCTAAATTGAAGTATTTTTTTAAATTATAACTTCAGGTCAAAACGCTCATAGATTGATCCTTTTTAGACGGTTTCGACTCAAAAACCCTCGCATAGTTTTAGATTTAGACTATTATAAGCATAGCGAGAGTTTATTGTTTGTGGTACTTTGTGTGTAAGATTACATTATATTAACTATTTAACACGTACCTATAAAAAGTGATTCCATTGCACATTTCTTTAGAGGATTACATGTGCACTGAATGACATACATACTTTGATTCAATGATACCAAGAGCAATGGCTTTGTTAAGTATGATTATATAACGTTGATAGAAAACGCCACTTAGCACTCGTGCTATTTTCTTAAATGTTTAATCTACAATGTTTGTAAAAATGTTGGAATTTTAACTAAGAACGGCGGTAATCAGTATAATTTGTTTCTTTTTGTGTCATTTGGAAGATATTGGACAACTATTTATTACGCCAACGGATGACTAAATTAGTTGGCCACAGTAACGAATTGAGCTATTGAAATTTTTAGTTCTTTTAAATATTTGATACACTTTTTTTACTTTTAAAATACTTTAATGTGATTTTTTTAACTACCAGGACAACAGGCATCCTGATAATATAGCCAAATTCAGGATAGGATGGAGTTGTACAAGTACTGCCCTATTTTTTCCTCATTCATAATAGTAATGTCTAATTTTCTTTACATTTGCGATCACACATCCATGTCAAACTACTTAACCTATTAAAAAGGCATAAAGGCTGTGATTTGTTATAATTATGACTAAATTAGTGCTTAAACATTTCTTTAATTATTCCTTATGACAAATGTACATAATGTCTTAAGTGCGCGAATTGAAACCCTGCTAAGTACAAAATAAGACATCTGAGAACACTTATTGGACGGGAGTCCTTAACAACACATCCGATTTTGTGATTAGCATTGAAAAATCGCGCCATTACATGAACCAACCAACGCCGCGTGAAATCGACCAATAGAGAGCGAGGACGATCACGATTGGCCGACAGCCGTCCAATAGTTCGCGTTCGAAAATCAAACTTGAGCCAAAACCGTCTTTTTAATTCAAAATAGTGAAGCATCAAGTCACGCCTGCGTAATGCTCTATAATATATTTCACAATTTATAACGTTAAGTACTATGTACGCTACATAATAAAATACAAACTAAATTTAATATTCACTTGTAATTTATTATGCAACGTGAATGTATTTAGTTATATACAAAACGTTGAGCATATCCAACAAACGCTAGCACGAAATATTTGGGTTTACTGATTACATTTAATCCAAAAAGCTCTATGTATGTTAGTTTCCCATTATGTAAATCCCAATGTTATGCTAACGCAACCAAAAAGCACAAAAGCACACAGGCGTAACTGAGCTTAACCATACTGGTACAACCTGTTAAGGTTAACCTGGTTAACCCGTGGAGCGATGAACCCAACCCAATATTTAAAAAAGGGACAGTTTCCTG
The DNA here is from genome assembly GCA_949128165.1 of Lathronympha strigana. NCBI lineage: Eukaryota > Metazoa > Arthropoda > Insecta > Lepidoptera > Tortricidae > Lathronympha > Lathronympha strigana. The sequence goes on along the minus strand of OX421926.1, from coordinate 3,641,789 downwards.
CGCTCCGCGGTTTAAAAAGTAAATACAACCCATGGAGCGATGAAAAATTCTCAATATTCTTGCCAGCCAGCTCTGTCAGTATAAAACCGCGAAATTCAACATTTCTACAAGTAGTCTTCCCCGTCAAAATTTGAATTTCGCACGGTTGTCTACTGAGAACTGGCTGGCAAGAGTATAGAGCCAATAAAAAAAAGTGACGACAGGGGTTCTTGCGCTCCGCGGGTTAAAAAGTGTAAAAAAAGATGGCGGCGTGGCCGCTACTACGCTAGTGAGGTCCGTAAGAGGTCGAGGAACGTCGACACACGCTGCAGTCATCACTTGTGCCCGTTGCCTTGCGACTCCACCTGAAAACGAGCGTCGGGTGAGCGCCGTGTGTCGTCGTTCCGGGGCTGCTGGCGGTAGGGTTGTGTCATATCATATGGAAGCCCCCATGTTGTTAAGTCAAATTTGAAAACAACTCAAAAATGTATGCCGCTAAACATCAAATTCCGACGTTTATTTACCGAAACATGCCAAAATCCTGATCCACGTTAAACCAGTTTTAAATATTGTTTTTAATTATATTTAAAAAAATATTCAGTTGACCTACTTACAGTGCGACAGAAAAAGTAGAGTTTACGGAGGGCGCCACTGTGTTTTAGCAGGTAACATTGTATGTTGTGCGTCTCATTCTTTCGCATAAGTGCGAGCAGTAACTTTACTGTTTGAGATGTTTCTTTTCGAAAATAATGACATATTTGACAAGAGAACTGGTGTTGCCACTGTGATTTGAGTTTAGTTCCACTTTATTTAATTTTTATCTTTTTCTGTCGCACATAGTTTTATTTATAAATCAAATGCAATATTTCATTTAAAAAAATTGTTCTGCCTTCATATAACTTACTATTGACACCAACGGCTAAGTTTAGGTAAATATGCATCGAAATTTTCAATCCCCGGACATAACGGTCTTTCAAAACAAAAGCACTTTTCATTTAAAGAAAAAAATAATCCAACAGATTTTAGACCACTTTCGACAAATTCGTATTGCAGTTTGGATTAATTAAAGAATTGTTACTGTGATTAATACTTTAATTGATTATTTTTTGTATTCTCGCAAATTATTAACCATGATTGATTATAAGTATGTTATATTCGTCAAAGGTTTAAACATCCTGACAATGCGCAAAAACTTTTGTATGGAAATTAGCTTGCGCAGATTCACCAAGTAACATGTGGTATGTGAGACATTTCTTTCCTTTACAGATTTCATTATTTGGGTCTTTAATTATTTTGCCATAAGGATTATTTGAAATTAGAAAACCCTACCATAAAAAAATCTGTTAATCATTAAATATTGTCTAGAGATTCTACTATGGGCAAGTCGACTTGGTCACAAGAATGCTAGAAAAGTTTTTAGTCCTAAAATCCGAGATGATCTTGATGATTTTTTAAGGCAATGGTTTAACTGCGATGACGTTATATTTTAAATTCTAGGAAATAAGAAATAGCGACGATATAATTATAATATTTTTATGCAGACCGCATTGGAGCTAAATAACGTCAGATTTTTACAAAAGTTGTCGAATAGTATCCTTGTGAGGTTTTCAGGTCACATTGTCGGTTAGCTATAAGGCGCTACTGCCTTAAAGATTCATTTTGAAATGAACCTTATTCTCAACCGACAATGTTAGCCTGAAAACGTCACACTTAATGTTTGTAAGAGATTCCTGCGAGAGTCATGTCGTTAGTTTATACGAATCGTGCGGAACTACTTGTCCAACGCAACCCCACCGCCAGTTGATATATTTACAGTTTGGACTGATGCAGGCCATCCAAAGTGCAAAACCCGCCCGCCACCAGGGTTCAAGCGATACCCAGCGATAGTGTGACCAATTACAAATTAAAAAATCGTTCGATTTTCAAATTTTACGGTTAAAAATGGAACGTGAATTTGAATTTGCAACGTTACAGCCCCGCAAGGTACGATATACACAGGCTGCACAAGCTTTTTTTAGCTGTTACATTTAAAGGCGCGTCCAGACATGTATGGACTGTCCCATTATTCGTCGAATAGGCGATTATATTATATGTTGCAGCCAAAACTTTTTTCAATTTCTATGTGATTTATACTCAGAATCGCGAGCTCTTTCGATCCTAGTGGGAGAAATAAAGTGCCCCGAAAATTCAATTAACCCACTTTTCAAAATTTCTATTGCGCTACCATACAGTTCTGTGAAAAAGTTGTAACGAAATAAAAATAAAAATGGGAAACTTTTTCCTCCTACTAGGATTAAAAGAGCTTGAATTATGAGTAGAAATCACATAAAAATTCCCATAACAAAAATTTGGGCCAAAACAAGAAATAAAAACGCCCGAGTACCGAGAAGTGAGGACGAGTACTCTTAAATCGCCGAACGATTCTTCATGCTTGACAACGAGCACGAACAATTTTTGCATGTGTTAGACCAGCTCGCTAGTTGGCGAATATTACGCCGAGCACATCGCCACTTCGCGATCAACCCTACACGTCTGGACGCGCCTTAATATAATAATCACGTTAACTTATAATGTACAGTCGCGTACCGGGTTTGTTGAGCCATTTAACTACATTTCTAACTTAGCAACGGCAAATATGGCAAGTCAACAATCCCTATTCGCGACATCAAAAGTATAAGTCAACATAAAAACAGACAAGAAAAATATAAACATAACAGCTATTGAAGTTTGTTCTATCGGCGATTTAATAGCGCAAGTAAGGCACAGTCAGAGTCGAAAATCGCGTTATTCAAATGCATTGTCGCCGATAAAATAAACATCAAAACAGTGATAAAACGACGAATAAAAACAGTGAATAATAACAGTGAATATGTTAGCAACACATGCAAACAGTGTACTTAATACTACCTGTAAACTACAATAAGATATAACATTCGCTTAAAGCACTTTTTTTCACACCTGATCCAATGATGGATTAATATACTCTTCAACATTAAGTTTAAGCAAAATATAAACAGCAAATAAAATAATATATTTAAATATTTTCAGAATTATAATACAATGTAATATTTGCATTTAGACACAAGATTTTGTGACGCATGGATGTATCTAGATGGAGATATAATTCAAAAGATAGATAATATAATTACCAGGTTTAATAAAACTTTTTTAACAAAAATTAAACTTCAATAAATCAACTACATAAAGTAACTAAATACAAACATAGTAACTACGTAATACTAATGAAATTATTAAATAAACTAAATGAAATTCGTAATGATAATCTCATTCAAACATTAAAAGTAATATTTACAAGTCACACTAGATACGTTCATTATATTTATTTTAACAAAACGAAACAAAATAGTTTTACTGAATCATATAGACGTCTACTTAAGTACTTTAAAAAAAATCGTCAAAAAATAACTTTATTTTTAACATTTCTATAGTTAAATGGTAACATGAATGGCACCAACTGTCAAGAATATATTTCAAAGTATTTATTATGAACTGCTGAACTAATAGCTCATTTTTTGTGTAATGTAACTAAAAGAATATGTATTTTTTAACGTTTAGTAATACAATTAAACTTCACACGATTTTACGTAGATGTAGAGAGAATGAAATTATTTCATAATTCTTTTTATTTTACACAGGTCAGAAACTAGGTAGATTAATTACGTCTTCGTTAGATATTTATTTTGTAATTTTATCGATATTTTTAGTTCGGCAATCCACAATAAATTAGATAACAAAAATAAATACTTTAATTGATTTATGTTAAATTAACAATGATTGTGCAAGTCTAAATAAAATAAAACAAATTTAAATTAACCCTTAAATAGGTTACGAATTGTCAAATAAATTTTAGAATAGCCTTTATCAAATAACTAGTTTTTATAAACAAGAAAACATTTTCTCGTGATATTTTTGTATTTTAACACTAGTAACATTTGTATAACACTTTATAGCAAAACACCAAGCTGTGATGAAAAGGAACCTTCATATAGACCCTGTTTTTTTACATTTTTATGTTCTTGAGCAAGCATTAGTAAGACTTATTCTATGTAGTATAATTTATATTTTTATGTAAAATAGACTACGCATTTTACTTTAAATTAAAGCTGATATGGTAATGTTCAGGTTTCGACATGCTATTCACGCAACTTAGGTTTAACATTATAATCAAATATATATAATTATAACTGTGATAAATATAAACATGTCTGCAATATATTAACATACAATTAGATTGTACATAAATGTACACGCATTGACTTGCATGGCTTTAGGGATTTTATTACTCAACAAAGTCAGACCACGCTAAGTTTCCATCGATTTTAATATTAGATAGCAAGTAAACTATCATGAGAAATATTAATATCATAATAAAATAAGGAATAAAACTCGCGTATTCTTAGTCACTATACGCGAAATGTTTCGGACTTAGGTTGCCATTATTAAACGACAACAACCGTACGCGACGACGCGTGCGGACGGACTGAGCTTCTTGCGGCGCATAGTGAATAAGGATGCGTGAGTATTTATCCGTAATTTGATTACAATACTGCGCGAGTGTTATTCTAAACGTCAATCATCTAATTATGACTTTTTCTTAACACTTTTAAAAATCTTTCACATTTTCGCGTCTAATTCGTCAAACTAAAGTCAAAGTATTATTTGAAAGGAATGTAGCGAATATATTACCATATACGATCTTTATGTGCCAAGATGCTATATTACTTTTGCATTATTTAGTAATTGACATTTAATGTCAAATTAGCAACTGACTGAAATGATCAATATTATCTTAAAATTAGTTTGGGGAGATCTTGATTTCAAGGGAGATATTCCAACTAGTTGTTAAAATTTGTTCTTTAGTAGCATGTTCAAATTAGACATTTGATTGTTATACAATAAGTATTTAAAAGGTAAATAGGGATGATGACTGAAAAAACAAATGAGCTTTCTTTTTTCAAACTGTCATAACAATAAAACTATGAAGTTTAACATTGAGGCTAAGCTTTTTTTTATATATACAGAGTGTAACATACATGCTGTTGTTACGTTTATGAGCGTTATCAGTTTCGTGAACTGAGTAGGTAAGAAACTTTTTTTTTAGGGTTCCGTACGTTAAAAGGAAAATACGGAACCCTTATGGTATCACTTTGCTGTCCGTCCTTCCGTCCATCCATCTGTCTGTCTGTCAAGAACCTTTGTCCCAGGAACGCGTAGAGGTAGCAAGTTGAAATTAATACCACATACAAAGCTCGGCGGTCCCTTGAAGCTGTGAAAACCAAACATCTACGCCAACGCAATCAAAAGATACGGGAATGGGACATAAACGGTCGCTCTGTATAGGGTACTTCCCGTAGACCTAGAATCAATCAAAACCTTCGGTGGGCAAGTCCGGCTCGCACATGGCCGGCTTTTCTATTGTTAGGGCCTAATCAGACAACCTGCCCTAATATTTTTATTGATATCATTTTGTTTTCTTTTTTTCTTAATTAGTTCGCGATACTAATTACGCCCTTAAGCGGGTCACCAGCATTCTTGTTACACGTTGTATTAACTAAAATTGTGTCTTCAAAATATGGTTAACGTTTTATTTATTTTTTAATATTCTACTATTTTATTCTGTGCTTGATGTAAAATAATTTGTTAATTCTTCCTAATATATAAGTAACACTTTATAATGTACAAGTTAATATTGGAGCCTTAATAATATGTGTAAATATTTTGTGTATACAATATAATGAATATAATTAATTTAATTTAACATGCAATAGAAACAGACATATAATGAACACGAATATTCTAAATATGTACTTCTTATAGATATAATATGCTGATACCCTGAATATGTATATTTATTAAAAGCGATGGATTTGAAAATATGCCAATGAGAGTTTAAAATATATTAATATTTAGTACTGGGCCAGATACAGTGGAAATCGGTTTTGCCTCTATACAAATAAGGATTTTTTTTTGCCTTTTCATTAAAAAAACCCCGGTTAAAAATTAAATCTAATAAATTTGAACTGTTTAAGAAGGTAGGTAAGTGAGACGTGGACACTGACACAGCGAGACAGAGAACGACTGGAAGCGTTCGAGATGTTAAGGATTAGTTGGACGGAGGAAGACAAATGAGGAAGTCCTTAGCATGGCAGGAGAGAAGAGATGCCTGTTAAGCACCATAGCCAACAGAAGGGACAAGATGGTTGGTCACCTGGTACGGCACGACAGATTCTTCCTAAACATCCTCGAGGGCAAAGTTGAGAGAAAAAGAAGTAGAGGAAGGCCCCGACTCACATATTTCAGCCAAATTAAAGATTAAGTCTTTGCCGTGTCGTATGAGGAAGTCAAAAGGCTGACCCAAAAAAGAGAAGAGTGGCGATTACTCCACCGACAAGGGCAAAGCTCTTAAATATTGATGAAGAAGGTACAGGTAGTTTTAGTTCTTTTTCGTAAATATTAGATTTGAAGCGTTATTTTAATTTTGTCTGTTCTATAATAAAATTCCAATAACAATTATAACAATGTAACATGAAATTGCTTCCGTCAGCCGACTATTAATATTATTAAGTTTTTAGATATTTTGACGTATTATTTATATAACTAGAGGCAGAAACCAGTTGGGACATACACCCAGCAGTGTGACACTGACGAATAATAACAAATATCTCCTAATATTTACCTTGTAAGCCTACACAGGCGTGGCCAGATAACTTTTTAAATAACACTACAATTTATCAATGCTTAATTAAGGTAAACGAATGTATTGCAAAGTTTCGTAAATTAGGTATTTTTCGGAACTATACAATACATTCGAATATACCTTATTTATAGAAATAGAAATTATTTATTTGATTCACAGAAAAAAAAACTTTATCTATTTACATTTTGTACAAAATATCAGAGAGAACCAAAATGGATGCCACTTGATAGCTAGGATACGAGATACTTAGCCATGGCGCTGGTTTTCAGGACACCCATGCATGGATAAATTGTTATAAAAAAATTGTTCAATTTTTTATAAAATTATTTAATTATAGGCATTATAGGGAAGACATATTGTTCTAAATTATCTGGCCAAGAATGTATATATTTTAGAATTGTAATGATACGAATGATTATGAAATAAAAATGATGCCACAAAACAACAAAGTTATTTGAAAAGTCGAAGTTTCATAACAACGTCTGACTAGGGATCCTAAAAAACAAAGGAGATCTTCCATTGTGACCTTTTTGTTTTTCACATGTTTAAAACTCATGTATTTTTTTTAATATTAATGCTTACGTAGTTCTTTATAATTTTACCGATTAATATACTAGTCACATAAGATCGCCTATATTTAGCCACAACTTGCATTAGTAAATTCGATGTTAGTCTACCTATATGTATAATAAATATGACATACTATATATTGTTAACTACTAATATAATAGCCACTTACTGCCTTATACAGTACACATTGCACATAAAATTATCTATTTTTCCAAAATGGAGTAGCAAACAAGAAACATAATAAAAGGAATATATAAAGGCTTTATTAGAATATAAGTACTTCAATCTTTTAACGTGAAAGTTATAATATTATTTAAGTATGTATATAGAATAATATATTTGTAGTAAGCAGAGTATAAGTATTCAAGTTATTAAAAATAGACTTTTCTTTCGATAAATTAAATATTTCGTACTCTTAGTTCAAGTATATGTATATAAATCATATACATACATATTACTAAAAATGTATGTGAAGTTTGGTGAAACACAATCATTAAAATTAGACATATTATTATTTGTCAAACTATGTAAACTGCACGAGTAAAATAGTGCATAATTATTATATATAGTAACGTCAAAATGCAATAACATACTTTGTCATAATATGTTAATATAAAAACTATAGATTATACATTTCATGTATAGCAAATTCTAGATGACAAAATCCCAAGAGTATTTTGTATTTCGATTTTGTTTCTGTTTTTTTAAATGTATTTTTATTTTTTGTTGATTGTGCAATGTACATAATGAGCGTAGCATTTTTAAATCTAAAATTAATAAACAGACAGCGGCTTAATTTATTAAAATAGCTTTTGGAGATCTGACATCTGCCACTGCATGTCTATACTGGGTGTCTCCGACCATGGGGCTTTTAATCCAAGGCTTGATTTTACTCTATATTACAGAGTAAAACCTCAAAATCGCCATTTTTTTTCGTTATCGTTTTGTTTGGGTACTAAAGGGTCAGCTAAATGGATGGTCCCATAGCAAAAGATGCTCAGTTTAGAGAATAAAATCAATCCTTGGATTGAAAGCCCCATGGTCAGAGACACTATGTATAAAACTAACCCTCCTCTACTAATTTATAAGTAACATGAAGAAAATTTGGCAGTTAAAATTTATACTTATTAGAAATATGTAAATATATATAAATATATCAAATTTGTACAACATTCTACCAGACTTAAAAGTTTGAAAGTAGAGCACATTAAGAACATGCTGTATATGAGTCACTTTTGCTTGTCATAATTTGATTTAACTGAACTCTTTCTTAGCATAAACATAACTTGCTCGAAGTAGACATTTCTTTGTGTCAAGAGTATAATTAAAAATATCACTCGACTCATGCAATACAGATTCACAACCAACGGTTCGGTCTACATAAAAACTAATTATTATACCACGCATTAAAATTCTTTCAAATGAAATTATGACAAACAAAAGATGATACGATTAGCACAAGTCCGTCATTCCGGTGGCGGGGGCGGTACAACTGGCGGGGGCATCGCGGGCAAGGGCGGCTGGGGGGCCTGCGGGGCCGGCGGGGCCCGGGGGGGGCGGTACACCATGGGCGGCCCCGGCGGGTAGTAGTACCCGTCCATGGCCATGCCCATGGGCGCCATGCCCATGAAGTACAGCGGGGGCGGCGGGCGCACCATAAAGTAGGGCAAGCGCGGGACGCGGGGGGGAGGGACATTCCAGCCTACCTTGGGGTGCGGGGCTCCGTTGTGGCGCGCCTGCTTGCTCGGCGGGCCGGGCGGCGGCTCGGCGGCCCGCTTGCGGGACGTCTCCAGCACCTCCTTGGAGATCTTGATCTTCAGCCCGGCGGCCTGCGGCGGCGGCGGGGGCGCCGCCAGCCTCTCCTTCGGGATCTTGATCTTGAGCCCCGGGCTGCCCAGCTTCTCCCGCGGGATGGTGATCCTCAGCGCGCCGTCCGGCTCCACGGCCGGCGGGCTCTCCTTCCTGCTCTCCTTCTCTCGCTCCCTGTCCTTTTTATGTTTCTTTCTCTCCTCCTTCGACTTGTCGCGGTCTTTGTGTTTGTGTTTCTCCTTTTTCTTCTTTTCTTTCTTGTGTTTGTGGTCGGGCGCGGGCGCGGCGGGCTCGGGCTCGCGCTTCACCTCGGCCGCCGGCTCGACGACCTCGCGCTCGGGCTCCGCTGCGGGCTCCCGCTTCACCTCGACCGCTGGCGATTTGCGTTCCGTCGCGACGGTGATGGGCGCCGGTTTCGCGAGACTCTCCTTGAGTAGATTCGATACTAGAGTGGGGTCGGTCTCGATCCCGTTCAGCGAGCGCGCGGGCTCGGGTCGGCGCTGCTCCTGCGGTTTCGTTCTGATAGAGGAGCCGCGCTGCGAGTCTCGGATGACGTTTTCGTAGCCGGGGGTCTCGTCGAGTTTTTTAACGACGGGAACGAGCTCGGGTTCGGAGTTGGAGTGGACGCGCTGCCTCGGGCGCGAGGGTTGGGGCTGCGCGGGGGGCGAGGAGAACGGGGAGAGGATGGCGGGCGGCTGCATGTCGCGCACCGCGCGCCGGGGCGACGGCGGCGCGGGGGCAGGGGGGGCGGCGGCGGGCGCGGGGGGCGCGGGCGCGGCGGGCGCGGGCGGCGCGCGCTGCTCGGGCCGGCGCGGGGGCGGCGCGCGGGCCGAGGGGCGCTGCGCGGCCTGCGCGGGCGCGGTGGAGTTGTCGGGGGAGAATAAAGATGGCGGCCGAGTGCGCTGCGGCGCGACCGGCGCGGGGGCGGGAGCGGGCGCGGGCGCGGGCGCGGGAGCGGGTGTCGGCGCGGGTGTAGTCGCGGGCGCGGGCTGGCCGGGCTTGTGCGGGGGTTTGTGGTGGGGCCAGGGCGGCTTGTGGTGCGGGCGGTGGGGCGCGGCGGGCGGGCGGGCGGCGGGCGGGCGGGGCGCGGGCTGCTGCTGGCGCGCGCGCTCCCTCTCCTCGCGCTCCCTCTTCTCGCGGTAGACGTTGTAGTCGATCTTGTTGGGCGGGGGGGCGGGGGGCGCCGCCGCCGGCACGTATCCGCCGGACGCCGGGGCGCGCCTCCGCTCGCGTTCGTACTCTACACCAACAAAGTAAAGTATGTTAAGTACCTTTTCGACTCCGCGTCAAACACAAAGCTGTCACATAGTCAAAACTGAAATTTAGGTACACACAGAGACGAGTATGGGCATTTTCAGAAAAAAGTGCACCCTTTTAATCAAAATGGGTCCTCAATTTTCCATACAAAATTTTTTCGTCAGGTTTGTAACGGCCCATACGAAATGTGTGAAAAAATGCGTGAAAACCTATGGAGCAGTTACATCCGTCGTTGGCGTCAAAAAAGTTCCCCCGTCATGAAGAAACCGCCACCGTCTGCGTTTTCCTATCACCTGCCATATAATCCATATGAAGAAAGCCGAGCCCCTTACCTTTGTCAAATGATTTATCAAAGTCGTCATTGGGCAACGACGGCCGCTGCTGCGAGGATGAGCTGCTGCTGTGCGCAGCGCTCGAATGGGGTGAACTCCCACCTGGAAATTAAGCAACCATTAGTACACAATAGTACATTGTGCATCTAGGGCGGTAAGAAGGGCATTACTTACGAGGGTCTATTGAAGCCCGACGCCGTAGGCGGAGGGCTTTAAATGACCCGAGTTAGTAATCCCCTTACTGCCCGTGGTACACATAATGTTTTTCATCACATTTGCGAGGAAATAACTAAACTCTCTATACAGGTAAACAAACAATAGAATGAATTGATAGAATGATAAGCGGTAGTGTAGTTGCACAGTCCACAGTACCCCGGAGTGACTGCGTGCTGCGAGCGCGTGCGGGGCGGGTCCTCCGCGAGCTCCACGCGGGCGGTAAAGTAGTATGAGAATCCTTTAAAACCATGGGAATAATACAGCTCTTTAAGTGTAAGTATGCTTGCATATAATATCACCATTTACGAGCAGGTGTGATGAAATAGTTATTTGCGGCATTGTGCCGGCAAGCAGCCAATTGCAGGCCACTACGCTAATCTAATCCGCCGCTTGCCGACTGCGTCGAGCAGAAAAATAGTGTACAGGACCTTGGCCAGTAAATAAAAAAGCCTAAGCTTCGCTTCGGACGACAATAACACGGTACGGTACGTAATCTACCGTTCTTAACACCAAGAAAAAAACAATTGACTTTCGCCCCCTTAGTTTTGCACAACGCTAGGGTTGCCTACGATAGGAAATCTTATACAATACGGGTAAATAATAAATCTTATACTCAAAAAAACTAAAATAGCTTTTTTTCTCGTTATAACAATGACGTTTTTAATTTTATTTATAATTTACATGTTACAAGCGACGCCCGTAGCCCATGGACACATGCAACAGCATTAATAATAATGCTGAACATTGTCACACTTGTCACCATGGTGATATAGAGGCCCGGAAACATACTAGTTGCTAACAACTACACTTGTCCGACGTTACCGTTGTCCACGAACGACCAATGGTGTCCCTCATCGGATTGTTTATATAATACGACGGTGACAAACAAGCACGGCCCACCTGACGGTAAGCGGTCACCGTAGCCTACGAACGCCTGCAACTCCACGACCCGTTAAAAAGGGGGAATTAGCACTACACTTACTGTTACTGTTCCGCTCCATCATCTTCCGTTTGAGCCTCGAAGGGCACTTGTCGAAGATGTGCAGGAACTCTGCCGTGAGCCGCTCCAGTAGGTCCGAAGTCACCGTCCTGTCGACATATGAGAACCAGTGCCGGCCCTCATTTGATTGTGGTATCTGGAAACATCACGGACCTTAGAATACTAGTTTAATAAATAAATGAATATTATAGGACATTCTTACACAAATTGACTAAGTCCCGCAGTAAGCTCAAGAAGGCTTGTGTTACGGGTACTCAGACAACGATATATATAATATACAAATACATAAATACATAGAAAACATCCAAGACTCAGGAACAAATATCTGTGTTCATCACACAAATAAATGCCCATAACGGGATTTGAACCCAGGACCATCGGGTTAGCAGGCAGGGTCACTACCAACTACGCCAACCGGTCGTCAAATATCGAAACAGGCGGTACCGTTCAATTACTATATATTAGCTGGTAATTTATACAATTATTTTCAATCAATTTTACTCATTTACAATAAATATTACTCAATTGTATTACTATGAATCTTCTGTGGTGAATTTGTTTTGTATGAAACACCTTAAATGTGAGATAACACCATAAGATGTCCTTATGGAATACCATAGACAACATTATATTATAATGTATACATTTTTAATATCGCTGTCAGTCGTTTAATTGACAAATTGAAGTGCTGGAGTAATACGAGTAAAATACCTTAATTGGTCTACATGATGCTACAAAATTGACACCAACTAAAGTTTTATTAAAAATAACTGTCAATATTAAACAAAGGACCATGGGCAAATTTGTATAAAGGCTGGCCCCAAAACTAACAGAGATGAGACTTATGTCTATAAACAGGTCTCATTGTCTGCTTCATTTCGTTATATGGGCAACAAGTTGAATTATATTGTAGATCTGAGATATTCGTTTTAAAACGCGAGTATTATGTAAGTAAAAATATTCACAACCGCTCGGCGATGATGGCGTATCCACACGCCTTTTGTTTTGTTAGAGGGGGAATGCGTTACGCATACTACTCGGTACTACATGTACCAATTATTGACTGAAAAAAGTATAAATATCTCAGTTCTGCAATGGAACTTGGTGATAAAGAAAATAAGTTACTAAATATACCTATCAAATGAGATAACTCTCAGCTCTTGATGGGTTTGGGGCCAATTGACCAACTGAGGTATCTTTCCTACCAGATCCATTAGTTCCCCCAGCGTCGTAAACACTCGCGGTTTTATTAGGTTTGTCAGATAATAAATAAACATATAAAAAAACAAAAAACAAAAGCGAACTAACACTCACCGCCCAGTTACTCCACTTGGAGGCCAGATGTATGCAGAAGCAGGCGACAACAGTCGGCCGGTACTGCAGGCACATGGTGGTCAGGTGCAGGCTGTTCGACGCCATGAAATACGACGTCTGCGCCAGGTCCTTGGGCGCTGTGGGGGTGAGACGGACGAGTTAGAAAGAGATGGCTAATACTTCATGAAATTATTATCAATATTCAATGATGTGTGTGAGTTGTTAGATAACACAGCGTAAGGATGTATCCTATACAGTGGGTGAACTCCGCCGATGTCTGGGTCATCGGTGGGGGGCGCGCGGGGAAGGAGGTGGGGAGGAGACGCCGCCGAATTTCTATGAAAATTCGGCGGTCTATTTTAAGGGGTGGAAAATGGAAATTGGTTTGCCAATCAGACTGTAATATCTTTCGCATAGTTTTTGACAACCCTGAGCCTCAGCACGACCACCGAGCCGAGCCGCTGGCCGTGTATGAAGTTACCTCACTGTATGGAATACATCTCTATGCTGTGGTAGATAATGAACATTTTTTTAGTATGAGACCATCGTGAAATAATTAGTTTTTTCGTTACCCCTAACTTCTTTTTTTTACGTGATTTCTACTCATAATGTGGGTAAAGAGCCATCTAGCGAGGAAGTACGGACTTGTAGTTTCTTTATCGTTCACTAGGTGTCACCTACAGAGGCCGTAGATGCGAGCGCACATTTTAACTACGATTTTGGCGACTTAGGCCTTATGACCCGACAGGCCTTATTACCCTCAGGTACCTTATTAAGAGTAAAAAAGTGACCCAAGTTTTTTTTTCATTTCGTGACAATTTTTTTAAGATTGAAATATGTATGGGCATTTTGGGACACGCCATTTAGAGTAGATAATCACATAAAAAAATTAAATAAAAAAAAGCTACAAAAATAAAAGCCGTCCAGGTGGTTCTTTGGTAAAAGTTGAATTAGTATACCTAATAGCCTAGCACGACAAGACTAAAGATTAAAAAAAAATGGATAGTGTTAAAAATATTTGCATACAAATATATTTAAACTGCCAGACGAAGTACTCTTGGCTTAGCTTCGAGACAGTTGAGTATCTCCGCTTGCCATAAGAGATGTTGGACGACAGCCATTAAAAAACATGGCGATATTTTTATGATAAAATACTAAAATAGCAATTTTTTAAGTAATATTACTGGGTTTTCTATAGGGATAAAGCTGTCAATGAGGTCTAAAATGATCCCACAGCATAAATAAAATCTAGACAAATATAGGCACGACTCTACTAACATTTTAACTAGTTTTATGTCCGTGGGTGCTTAACTTTTAATAACAATTATAAGTTAATATTTTTAAAAAAGGCGCTAGTTTTAAAGAAGCTACTGTCTTATCGGGATATGTCAGGTTTCCTCACGATGTTCATCGAAAAACGATTGGTAAATATCAAATGATATTTCGTACATAAGTTCCGAAAAAACCCACCGAGCCTATGGTCTACCCGTCGGTAGACCATACGGTTATTTAAGCGTGTTGCTGTTTGGACTAAGATTAACTAATTAAAAGCTTGGTGTATGTTTCAGTCCTCATTGATATCAACGAACACAAAAAAAGAATGCAGTGTAAATGGTAATGAAAGGGTGACCACACAAATTACGTCTAGTTATTTCCACATACCTCTGAAATGTCGCAATAATGTTGGAATACATTGCCTGTGGCCTTTTTTGGTCCCGCGGCCCTGATGGGACCTTTATATTAAGGGCGTCGTTTGGGTCGAGTTCGTACGGTACAGGAGTGGTCAAGGCTTGGTGTAGGCACTAATTTGGATATTATTATAATTTTTAAAACGTTTACACCACAATAAAATATAATTATAGTCTAAAGAGATTTAGAATATAATAATTTATTTAAAATTTTAAATTAATTTTTGACCTTCCATGATTATGATGATGATTTAAGCTGCACATTTTCTGTCAGTCATTTCTCATATATATAGGTAATGCCGCTGTTTTATACATTCAAAGTATGTAATGTTATAATTCAGAAATGTTCAAAGGCATTTCCTAATAGCTTTTACACCATTATTTTATTTCAAAATGCTTGAATAAGTACAATTAATTTTTCTAGATCTCCATAAACATGCACTATTATACAGTAAGACCCGTTACCACCGCAACCCCCACCCTACCTGGCAGAACGAGAGATAAATAACTCTCATTCAAAGAAGTTGCAAATGGAAACAGAGTCTTACAATGGAAACAGAGTCTTATAAATTTACAAATACACCTGTATTTATAAATTTTCCTTTTTTTCCTCATATTCGATATGAAAAGTAGTGTTTAACTCGAGTGAAAGACACAATTTCAGTCTCGAATTTCGGCCTCACTACCTTTACACAATTACCTTTACAGGTAATAGTCTCGCCCCCACCTCACCTAACCACTCCTCCCCCCACGGGATCGAACTCGCCCTAGCCGCCAGCAAGGCCAAACCGCCTCACCTTTTACGAGGTGGCACGCGCGGACCACGTGCGTGTGGGGGTGGTCGATGGCCACATCGAACCCTAAGGTCTGTAGTAAGACGTTCTCGTTGAAAACGAGGTCTTGAGCCTGAAAACGGTCATGTTGATAGAGGGATGGAAAATGTATGGTTGCGTTACCACCAGAGATGTACGGATGTGTTTCTAAGAATGAGGGAGGTACAGTCGCCATCAGGTAAATCGGAGCTGTCGAGGTGCTTACATATATCTAAACACGCCTGTTGGCAAAGCGTTAGGGCGTTATCACACTTGGGTGACTTCTATTTCTATACAAAACTTGTACGGCAAACTCACGACGTGTTCGATTCCATATAAAACTCGATCGCAAATCGCAAGTGCGTAATGCTCTTATGGGCATATTTTTATTTTGTTGTCGTTTTTTTTTTCGCGTCAGATTTGAATGAAATTTGGTGGGTAGGTAGAGTTCCTTATTCTCTTCAAGATAGACCCAATTTCAAAGTATGTCCCACATTTTTTTCCACTGAGTTACGAAATCGTATGGAATTTTCGTAACTCAGTGGAAAATTTCATACAATTTTTTTGTCGCACATTGAGATTTTGTATCTATCTAGCGTAGAATAAGGAACTCTACCTACCCACCAAATTTCATTCAAAACTGACGAGAAAAAAAAACGACAACAAAATAAAAATATGCCCTTATAGTGCCTGTTCAGATATTTGTGAGAACCTCGACAGTTCCGATGTATCTGATGACTAGTGGCTGACCTTTAGAACGCGAGATTGCGAAGGAATATGCCGCGCTCGGGCGCCAGGCTATCACGATAAATTAAACTTTAAGGCGCCACTCGTAACTAACTACTACATTGGCGAAGCGGTCGGCTGCAGCCGTTAGCGAAGCTGTCGGCTGCAGCCGTTATGGCGTCTTTGACAAGACTTTCCGATGAGGGCTCAGCCGAATGTGGCGGTCAAAAGGTGAACAAACATCCCTCGCAACGCATCCTCACACATCTCTGACAGAAACGCAGTAAAGCGAAGTGGACTTAGAGCCGCTTGGCCAATCAGGGTCAGCCTAACCCGGAGTTAGCTCACGAAATCGATACTAAAAAACGTTTAACTCCGGGGTTAGCTAACCCTGGTTAGTGTAAATGGGCCTTACTGTCTAAAACTAACATTTATTACACAACGCTTTTTTTGATTTCCGTTAATTTTGATATGTTCCTTTGTACGTTAAAGCTGCTTGATATACTCGTATCGCTATACATTCTTTAGTTTTTCATACAAATTAAATGAATATTACATTGTAAAAGAGCCTATGAGTTACACAAACTTAAGTATCAAGTAAGTAGGGCATTTTCAGAAAAAAGTGCACCATTTTAATGAAAATGGGTCCTCGATTTTCCATACAAAAAAAAATGTCAGTTTTGTAACGGCCCATATAAAATGTATGAAAAAATGCGTTACGAAACTAACCAAAAAAACCGGGACACTCTTTTTCTTTTTTTAAATCAATAGTGCTCGTGATTCTGGTTATAAAAAACCCAAAACTTCCTATATTAAAAAAAAAGGAAATGGTACCCTATTTTTGAAAATGCCCATTGACAAAGCTGAAACTTTAGACAAGACAGCGCATACCAAAATACAGCTAAGTAGTAGATGGTTTAGTTACCCGTTACACTGGTTCAGCTAGTAAATTTATTCTTGAATATCTCAAAAAGTGTAATAATTGAAACATTACTTTCTTAGAGAAATTAGTCGATTTAACCTGAAGAATCTCCCCTTAAAGACGGAAATCAATAAAAACAGGGTGTATATGCTACTTATTGGGAAAATGGTTGAAGCTCAGTATGTGTGATTGGTTTTAGTAAAATGTACCATATAGGTACCGATAAGGCGCTAATGCCATAAGGTTCGTTAATGTATTTACCTTATCAACAAGCAATGAAGTGGCACCTTTTACTAATACCAAACCACTTTTCTTCTAGTTGTGACATACATTAATTTTAGTGAGCAATATCCAGAGGCTATATAATATTGACTTATAGGTTTATTTTTAATTTTAATATTAATTGTATTTTGTCTTCTTGTTTTTATGTAATGTTTGTTTTTAAATAAATTCTCTATATTGACTTTTATAAGAAATTAACTTTCTTTTGCTCATAATAAAAAACACTTTTCTGTTTAAAGTTAAATAAATCAAGTGCACCAACAATGTTCAAAGAACGGGTTACAAAGGATTATGCCTGATAGGCATGGTAGCTTATCAGGACTTACCTGTTCCTGGTATTGGTCGGTGGTGAGTGCACTGACCCCCTCCCCGCGGTGCACGCACACATGGGCAACCTTTATTACATACTCCAGCTTCCTGGGCTGCTCTTCCACCTACAACACATAAAACCGAGGTCAGTAAAAAAAAAAGAAGCCATGTGCGAATCGGACTCGCGCACCGAGGGTTCCGTGCCTGCACACAATACAGGAAATTACTAGTTGCCCTAGAGGTCACGAAGTAGGCTAGAATGGATATTGTCGCCTAAGCGACGGATATTAGTGTTTAAAAATGTGAAAAAAAAACTTTGTGTATATGAAAATTATATGAAATATCCTCAAAAAGTTTATAATTAATGCGTGTCGTTATCTACTTATAGTCTGACAACCATCAGCCAGATTTTTTTTTTTTATATTTCTCTCTTTTTTTCACTCCGACTCAGACTATACTTCCAATTCTTAAAATTAGAAAACTGGTGTACGTTATTTTTGTCTATATCGTACACAATTTGTTTCAAGTGCGTTGCAAGAGAGAGCGGGATAGATCTAATTGCAAGAACATTCGAAAAATTAAAAGGCGGTAGTAGGCGGCGCGTCAAAATAAAGCCCGTAATCAGATAATTGCTGTTTACAACTAAACCATAATTTTTGTATTTATTCAAATTCAAATTCAAATCATTTATTTCGGACTTTCAGTCCATAGAGTTAGAATATACAAACTTATCGCTATTGTTAATAATACCTACCTACCTACCTACCTATTGTTATTGTTAATTTATTTAACTAAGGCTGCGTTTTACCAAATTTTTATTCCGAGAATAACGCTTACTCTCAGATCAGTGACGTCAAATTACTATGGGGTTTTGACATAAGTATCTAAGAGTAAGCGTTACTCTTGGTTAAAAAGTTTGATCAAATCCAGCCTATGAATCATGTTTATAAATTCAAGGGTTACCACACTTACGACGTTCTGACCAAACCTTGTAACAAAGGATCTATGTTTGAAAAATAAAAGTATCGATGCTTTTGTTAAAAATCATGTTTTCACGATTACCAGTTTTAAGGATTTATGTTGAAGTTTTATGTACAGTCGCCAGCAGATATCAGAGCAGCCGAGGTGTCCAAAAATATCTGAACAAGAACTCTGCCGCCTTGACAATAGAGACTTGTTCAGATATATGAGAGCCTCGGCTGCTCTGATATATCTGATGGCGACTACTGTGGCCTCTAACGCCAGTAGATGTGCAATTTGCACCCGTCAATCCGGTGTTTGATGATGAGACTGACCTTTGCGGCGAGGAAGAGCGCAGCCGCAGCGATCGCGTTCCGGTGGAACTGCGTGAACGAGTGGAACGCGTAGAACCGGTGCATGTACACTATCGCCGTGTTGATACATAGTTGCGAGCTGTGGCTGGTGTTAAGGAAACTTGCGGATCAAATACATGGGCAAATAAAAAAAAAACAAAGTCATATGTCAAAACAAGTGCTTTTTAAGATTTTCCGTGGTGCCTAGTCAAAGAGAATCATAAGGTGCAAATCAGTTACACCGTGAACATGGCACTTGTAACAGTGCCGAAATATCGGGAGCTCATGAAAACAAATGTACATGGTAAATATCTCGTTTTAAATAGTAATTATAGCATAAGGTCCTTGCCACGTTATCAATTTGTCGCTACCGAACCCGCTGCGCTAATGTGATAACTGTGATAAGGCTCCCATTTGATTTTTTCTTTTGTTCCACCACCACCTACATAGAAGTTTTTTATCTTTTTTATCTACTGCTTAAGTCAAAACTAGTTAGACTAACTATATACCTAATCATTTCCTCTCATTTACTCCCAAAAATTGATGAAATTTTAGGCAATTACAAGATTACCTTAGACACAATTACAAAATGAGTGTAAATATATACCCATACAAATATTCTTTTCACCTTGAGATGATTAAATATGAATTATAATTATAACATTGAAGGACTGCTCAGGTACCAAGAAAATGTATGAACATCTGAGTAAACATCTTTGTAGTTATTTTAATCAACAGCGATATTTTAATATTACTCAAATAAAATAACGATTCTACCTCTAGAATAACATAGAAAGAATACAATGAGAATTAACCCGAGTCAATTCGCCGCTAAGGGCGCTAGGAACGTGGGTCTGGAATAACATAGAAAGAATACAATGAGAATTAACCCCAGTCAATTCGCCGCTAGGGGCGCTAGTGGAACGTGGGTCTGGTCTGGAGGGAACCTTTCAAACGTCACTTTGACAATTCTTTCATGGACACAAGACTCACGCATGAGTGGCGCCGCCTGGTGAGCGACAATACGGTAGCCCCCATTACTGTGTTACGTCTCTTATTATTTTTTTTGAACGCGTCTTAGCCTAGGTTAATGAACCAATTTACGGACAAGACTTTACAAGACAATGTCCACCAACTCAGTTACATTACATGTCAATATTGCAAAAAGTTTCTCCGGTAAATATTTCATTTTTTCCAATAACATTTTCGTCACCATCGATAGTTTGAGAACTACTATGTGTGCGTCACGTTTAACAGAAATGCGCAAATGCTATGTTTATACACAATTACACATGATTTAGATAAGAAAATACCAAATATTGAGCGAGTTATGTACTGTCTGAACTATAGTTAACCCCACTATCCATGTTATGTTGGAAGAGATGAACTGAATTAAAATAATAAGTTTTTATTTTTATTTAAGAATATAGATTTTATTTAGCAGAAACATAAAGATACAATTAAAGAGACACCTTAAAAAATACAATGTCATAATAAATATTTATTATAATACTGTTATGGCTTGGAAAAGAGTCCTTTAAGCCATTATTAAGTTTTTAAATCTTCCAAAACAAAAATTAACATGCCTAAAAATACGTGAGTGTTACCTGTAAACAGTGAGTTTTTACAATCCCGTAATCCATTTAGCTGTCAACACAGCGAATCCTCCTTTTTTTTAAATGGTCGGCAATGCGCATGTAACACCCCTGGTGTTGCAGGCGTGCATAGGCTACGGTGACCGCTTACCATCAGGCGGGCCGTATGCTTGTTTGTCACCCTCGTAGTATTAAAAAAAAATTGTAGTATGATACCAGTAATTTTATTATAATATCATAATAATCATCATTATAATGTACTATTTGTGAGTCCTGTAATTGGCTCTGTATCTCTATTTAAGTTCTGTTGTTTAACTAGCTGTTGGATCTCCAATAATTAATTAATATCATATATCCCATAAGTTTCAATTTGATAGTTCTTAAACCAAATTGTAAACATTGCTTCCACATTATGAATGGCTTAACCTCGGCATAATGGATGAGGCTTAAGATTGAACAAGGTAGTCAGGTCTATTGTGGCTGCCTACAATAGGGTAATTTACTCTACTATACAACCTAAAGGTCAGGCCCTTTTATCAAATGTTTGTAACTTTTAAAACAAGCGGAAGTCTCTGTTTTACTCCTTTCATTAGACAAGGACTATCACTTCTCTTACAACTCTTACAAGTGTTTGATAATTGGGTCCCAGATGCAAATATAGCATGGGTCCCCCTGCATGGTATGGACTTGCTTTACCCTTATGTAACCTATTGAAAAGGTATAGCTATAGAAAAGTCGACATGTATTGTAAACCTGCCTAGTATTGTAATATACCTGTTCTGTTGCACTTCAGGTAGTATTCCTACCTGTTAGCAAAAAATCATAAAAGAACTTTTCAATGGCTTCACTATTGTACCTTTTTTTAAATTGTTGCCACTTGCAACTTGTTTATCACCTGCATTTATGGTTCAGTGGTTAACAATTTGGAGCTAGGTCATTAGGCTCTAAATTTTTTTAATTAAAAAAGAAAAGTTGTTTTATCTCACTACGTAATGTGTTTTGTTAGGGTAAAATTAAGCTTGTGTTTAGTGAAAGCTACATTAATCTCTTTGGCATTAGCGCCTCATTGGTAAGCAACAAAGTGGTACCTTTTACCTTTTTAATAGTCACAATTCTTTAATATTATTCTGGTTGTTACTTTATGAGAGTTTTGCTTGCCTAGTACAAATTAAAAAATTGTCTTTTTTGATTACTACCAAACTAGTACTGCCAAACTAGTTTTCGATGAGAAATGGTTTTGAGAAAACTCAAATATAGAAAAACATACAAATAAAAGCTATTAGTACTGAAATAGCAGTTCTGAAAGCAATATTTTCTATGGGCCTACTGCAAACTTAGAAAGTTTTAGATCTGCATAGGTATATTTTGCTCAAATATGATAGTGTGAAAGAGAGGGAGATACAAATCTTTGTTTGCTGGATTTTCATGGTAGTATGTATGCCAGAAATAGTAGGCATCATTAGAAATTGTTTGCAACCTCATTTCTAAGTGATAAATGAGATAATCACTATGTACCTATGTCAACTGCTGACCCAGATACGGAACTTTCCAATTATAACAATAGTGTGTGGGCGTCTTCTATAAAAAGTTTAGGTATCATGATCCCATTTTGTTCTTTGAATGTATGCATATCAATTATCTGATTATGATAAGATAAGGCATGTTTTAATCAGATCAGCTTGAAGTTTTGACACCACCACTTCAACATGTGTAGACTAACTTCTGTCTGCAAATTTGTCTGCATAGTATTTATTCCTTTTCTTTTTTAAAGTTCATGGCCACAGCCTGAAATTTTTTCGGCACTTTTGGTGTTATGTAGACTTATCATTATTTGACTTGGATTATAATGATATATTATATAACACTATTAAAGAAGATTAAAAGTAGAGGTCAACAACAGGCAGTCATATTTTTTTGTCAACCATTTTGTCCGTTATAGATAAGGGTCATTTCCAAATAAATCATTATGACATTAGAGCTCTACAAGTATCTTTAGCCTAATGTTATAGATGTTGTTAATGGTATGTAGGCACAAGAATGTTGTTTATCAACTTGTTTTCCTGGTTTTCTGCGTTCATACAAAATTCAATGTCAATGTTTCTGAGTAAGATTTTCGTGGTAAAACTGGACGGATGCCAGATAGTCATACATAACCTAGCATATATTATAGTCTTTTGAATTATGTTTTGTTTATCGAATTTAAACTATTGTGAATTATAACATTATAACACTTCACATATAATAATTTTTGTTTATGATGGATCAAAAATGAATGCATTTATTTTATACTACATTTTACCTGCGTTTTACTTTTATTTAAGCCTACTTAAGGACTTAAATATTAATTTAATTTGCTGTAAATATGGAACCCTTAAAAATCAAAGTTCTACATTCAGTAATTTAAGCATTTATCTTATTTACTTAAACTTAAATGTATAGTAAAACATTGACGCTATGAAGTGTTTACAGATTTAGGAATATTTTATTTGCATATTCAATTTATTTTATACCTAGTACACTAAGCAAAGTACATGAAACATCATTTTACCATAGGTATAACAGTTGTTTGTTTACCGATTCTCAGAAACTATGACTCATATCCACAATTGCTGATTGTAGTCGCGGAAAATAACACCATACGCGCCATTTTCATACAAACATACATACAAATGATGCAAATCAAAATTTATGAATGAAACTGCTATTTAAACTAGATGATAACGGTTACGCGTGTCTCATTTATGTAAACTATTATGATAAAATGATAGAATATTTAGATAAATCCTAAGCGTGCGTGTACCAGGGGCGCAGACTTTGCTAAGTAGTCACGCGTACGGATACGTGAGCGCGCGAATTTCTTAGAAAACACACGAATGTAATTATAGAGGCAGACAGGGTCGATCACCAAGCAACGTCATCGGCGTCCAGACAGCTGTGAAGATCACTGACCCACAAACGATCACGCCATCACGCGTGACCCTAACCTAAAACACCTTTACTAATTTCCAACACCTAAATCCAGGTGAATGCCAGGCTAAATAGAGTTACGTACATCTCTTACCTTGTATTACTGCGTTGACGCGAAACGGGCAGCGGGAAACCCCAGAACGAGAAGCGAAAGTGCTTGAATGACGCCGTACAAGAAAGCAAATTTCGTCATACTTTAAACTTTCATACACCATCACTGTACACTTTTATCACTGTACCGAACTATTGCAACAATTTTGCATATAGATTTCATTAATAAAAACATTGTTTTCAGGCGTGTAGTACGCATTTCGAACACATGACTCGACAAAACAACACAAATTCACCACATTTTCAAAAAGGATACACTTGAAGCCTCTGGCCCATATCCTGGATTAGATTTGCGGCTTGCTGCCTATATGCTAGTTCCTTATCTGCATCTAAACCGCATTTTCTGCTTGCTGAATTCTGTAGTTGATCTTTTGAAAAATACCATTTTTCTTGTCCGCCAGCCATTGAACGGATATTCCAATGACTGCGCGCGAGGGAGCACGACGGAAAGTTGCTCTCCGTCTAAGTGCGTGAGTGGGAAAGGAACAGCGCTATTACAGCGGCGACCGGATGCAGACCACGTTAACATTTGAGTGACTTACACTATATTTTTATATCATTTTGAATTACTATCACATAAGGTGTGTACTGATTGAAAACTAAAAATTAAATAAAATTGTTGATATAAATATCAAAACAAAGTAAAAGAAAAAAAAATTTCGTCACGTTTCGAAATTATTGTACAGACGCCATTGCAAAACTTGGCTGTTAACGCAGTGAGATCTCCGGTGACATAAAGATGATCTGCAACAAACACAGGTATGTTTCACTTAATCACTATGCTTCCTCTTGTAGTGTAACTCGTGCTCTTTCTTTTGTGCATATTTCTGAAACGATTCATCAACTTTGGAAGGAAATTATTCAACTATAAAATTACTGACCTACGTTCTATGTCACACCGTGAAAATGGCCGACCAACCACTGTTTACAATACACTTCATCATTAGTAATGACGAGAAATGGCAATTTATCATTTAAGGGCTAGCTGTAATTATGGTAAATAGTTAATTATTTTTTTACATTTGGTGGTGACTTAAGAAACTTTGTTGCGCCTTTCCAATACAATTTAGCACAAATAAGAAAAAGTTTTGACACCTCGTGTCGTGGAAGGTGAAAATTCGCGGTCTAGTCTACGTGGTTTTTCCGATACAAGAAAATAATAAAAATAAATTCACAACTCATTCCTTACGTAACTTAAAAGTCTAGGCATTTTAAACTTTACAAGATACTCGAATTTGCGCGACAGTAACTGTTTGAAGTTTTGTATTGTTTTTATTACTTTTTACCAAAACAAACTTTCAACATGTTACCAATAAAAAAAGAGCATATGCAGTACTTAAATTCTTGTAATATTACCGTGAGGGAATGTAAGTAAATTATAGTCATTTGTTAAATAAATTAGCTAATAAGCTTATTATAACATCATAGGTACGTATAATTAAATATAATGAGTTAATTATTATATTAGGTATAGTCACGTATAGTTTGGTTACTAATCTCGTCATTAAATGGCGGCAAATTTGAAAAATGCCAAAAATTTTCACAATACCACGACGCTGATTTACGGCCAACTAGATTGTCATCCCTCTGGATACAGTTTTGTACGTATAGTCTTACTGTTTACTTGCCTCAATTGTATTTAGGATTTCACCCCTAAAATAGCAAAAGAAAATTACAGTATCATTATCTCTGATTGCATGAATTAGAACTTAAAAGAGATCCTGCCCACACTATAAAGAAATAATTTGCAATTACAGTTAAGGCGGAGATGTCACAGCCCCGGAAAGTAATTCACTTACCAAAACTCAGGATGGTCCGTGGCCGCACCAGTGGCATCCGCATCACAAATGTGCAAACCATCAAGCCTCCTGACCCAGAGCTGATCAAGCAGCAGGAGGAAAGCAAGCTGCGGGCACAGGTATGTAGGTTGTTTAATGTATTGCAGCCCCTGTATCCACATACCTAAACTCCTGTTCAATGTAGCCAAATGCTATGTATGCTCATTTAGTCCAACTGCACTACATCTACTTGCGCAGTATACGCTCGGGCTGGACAGGATGGACATAGTGTCCTCTGTAAAGGATCTTGGGGTGGTCTTCAACTCACAGCTGACATTCCACGATCTTTTACAAGCTTTAGTTGGTAGCTGTTTAGGCTTCGGGATCAGCGAACTTTTCGGGATCCGTAAAGTCAAGGAGTTCCGACATGACAAGGCCATATTTTCGCAAAATATCGCCTGGAAATGTTATATTCGAATTAAATAGGTACATAATTAATTAGCTATATTATATCACACCAAACTCAGAGCTCTATAAATTGCACACCTTCAATTGATTATAAAACACCTTTGTTGCCCAAAAACTGTCACACCCACCATTGAACAGCTGCCAGGCGCCCGGATTAATTAATTATTATAGTATGGCCCACAAACTAGATGGGTTTTGTGGCTCTAAGTTGTACACCTATTTCCGTGGCTAGTTCTTAGACCATTATATGTATGCATGAGTGTGTATGTAATTAAATTAAATGAATTGTTTATTCCAGTTACAAAAAGAAATAGTGTCCCGATCGAAAACATGTAGCAATAAAACCTACGAATGCTTCCTACCAGTAGTCGCAGGCCGCCAGTTCTGTGCGAGACATATTCTGCAGGTCAGTATGTTACAAGTCAACTGGAACAATCCAGCGCTTATAAAAAAATAAATAGTAATAAATAAATATTATGGGACAATCTTACACAAATTTACCTAGTATTTATTAATGAATACAACGATTTATAGTAAATTTGCAATAAGCAGTAATATTTAGAATATTGTTATAACGGTATAAGAGCCCAGTCTCACTAGTAGCGTTGCGTTGCGTCATGTCATATAAAATATGTCGCAGCATCAATTAATTCTATTCTAAACTAGTGACCCGCCCCGGCTTCGCACGGGTTATTATTATACATATAAACCTTCCTCTTGAATCACTCTATCTATTAAAACAAACCGCTTCAAAATCCGTTGCGTAGTTTTAAAGATTTAAGCATACATAGGGACAGAGAAAGCGACTTTGTTTTATACTATGTAGTGATATGACAAGGCCAGACGAAACGCAACGCATCAGTGGGGCCTCTCTCTAACTTGTACTAACGTTTGAATACACTTGGCGTTTCAGGACCCTACAGCGCCTTACAAGCAGTGCGGCCACACCAGCGGCGGCGTGCGCTGCACGCTGCCCGCGCCCGCCGCTCCTGAACTTCGCGATCAGCGGGACCAAGGGTAATACTAGTTACTAAGCTGTCATCCTACTAGTAAAGATGTAATGTACAGTCCAGGACCGTGCCGTACATGCAGTGTGGCCACACTAGTAGCGGAGCGGGCTACCCGCGGCCAGCGGACCCATGGGAAAAACTAGTTACTGTCATACTTCTATAGAGATGCAAGGAATGGTAGAGGATCGTGTCGTACACGCAGTGTGGCCACTAACTCGGCCATTTTTGGGTTCAGGTCAATCCCTAGCAAAAGCATATATTTTTTAAATTAAAAATTGAGTTCTTTAGTGTCCGGGGAGAGACCGCGAGTTTAATGAAACGTTCGGGTTTTTTAACTTTTTGTCCGATTTCGGCAATGTACGAGATGGCTATAATAACTATCGGAGCGCTAAAATGTTGCATGCGAATTCACTCCGTGAGCGCTAAGAGGGCGCCGATGAATACTTGTTACTTTTTTTTTTATTAACCCACGGAGTAATTATATTATATTGTATATTTTTTTGGTCGCCAATTGTTATTGTATTGGTTGCAGGCTGTGTTACCAGCACTCGCGCTCGGCGCTGGCGGCGCGCGCGCGCAGCTCGGCGCCGCCGCCGCCCGTCGCCACCAGCGAGACGCTGCTGCACCAACTCACGCACTACGTCAGGTAACACGACCCTTACATTGTATCGGTGGCAGGCTGTGCTACCAGCACTCGCGCTCGGCGCCGCCGCCGCCCGTCGCCACCAGCGAGACGCTGCTGCACCAACTCACGCACTACGTCAGGTAACACGACCCTTACATTGTATCGGTGGCAGGCTGTGCTACCAGCACTCGCGCTCGGCGCCGCCGCCGCCCGTCGCCACCAGCGAGACGCTGCTGCACCAACTCACGCACTACGTCAGGTAACACGACCCTTACATTGTATCGGTGGCAGGCTGTGCTACCAGCACTCGCGCTCGGCGCCGCCGCCGCCCGTCGCCACCAGCGAGACGCTGCTGCACCAACTCACGCACTACGTCAGGTAACACGACCCTTACATTGTATCGGTGGCAGGCTGTGCTACCAGCACTCGCGCTCGGCGCCGCCGCCGCCCGTCGCCACCAGCGAGACGCTGCTGCACCAACTCACGCACTACGTCAGGTAACACGACCCTTACATTGTATCGGTGGCAGGCTGTGCTACCAGCACTCGCGCTCGGCGCCGCCGCCGCCCGTCGCCACCAGCGAGACGCTGCTGCACCAACTCACGCACTACGTCAGGTAACACGACCCTTACATTGTATCGGTGGCAGGCTGTGCTACCAGCACTCGCGCTCGGCGCCGCCGCCGCCCGTCGCCACCAGCGAGACGCTGCTGCACCAACTCACGCACTACGTCAGGTAACACGACCCTTACATTGTATCGGTGGCAGGCTGTGCTACCAGCACTCGCGCTCGGCGCCGCCGCCGCCCGTCGCCACCAGCGAGACGCTGCTGCACCAACTCACGCACTACGTCAGGTAACACGACCCTTACATTGTATCGGTGGCAGGCTGTGCTACCAGCACTCGCGCTCGGCGCCGCCGCCGCCCGTCGCCACCAGCGAGACGCTGCTGCACCAACTCACGCACTACGTCAGGTAACACGACCCTTACATTGTATCGGTGGCAGGCTGTGCTACCAGCACTCGCGCTCGGCGCCGCCGCCGCCCGTCGCCACCAGCGAGACGCTGCTGCACCAACTCACGCACTACGTCAGGTAACACGACCCTTACATTGTATCGGTGGCAGGCTGTGCTACCAGCACTCGCGCTCGGCGCCGCCGCCGCCCGTCGCCACCAGCGAGACGCTGCTGCACCAACTCACGCACTACGTCAGGTAACACGACCCTTACATTGTATCGGTGGCAGGCTGTGCTACCAGCACTCGCGCTCGGCGCCGCCGCCGCCCGTCGCCACCAGCGAGACGCTGCTGCACCAACTCACGCACTACGTCAGGTAACACGACCCTTACATTGTATCGGTGGCAGGCTGTGCTACCAGCACTCGCGCTCGGCGCCGCCGCCGCCCGTCGCCACCAGCGAGACGCTGCTGCACCAACTCACGCACTACGTCAGGTAACACGACCCTTACATTGTATCGGTGGCAGGCTGTGCTACCAGCACTCGCGCTCGGCGCCGCCGCCGCCCGTCGCCACCAGCGAGACGCTGCTGCACCAACTCACGCACTACGTCAGGTAACACGACCCTTACATTGTATCGGTGGCAGGCTGTGCTACCAGCACTCGCGCTCGGCGCCGCCGCCGCCCGTCGCCACCAGCGAGACGCTGCTGCACCAACTCACGCACTACGTCAGGTAACACGACCCTTACATTGTATCGGTGGCAGGCTGTGCTACCAGCACTCGCGCTCGGCGCCGCCGCCGCCCGTCGCCACCAGCGAGACGCTGCTGCACCAACTCACGCACTACGTCAGGTAACACGACCCTTACATTGTATCGGTGGCAGGCTGTGCTACCAGCACTCGCGCTCGGCGCCGCCGCCGCCCGTCGCCACCAGCGAGACGCTGCTGCACCAACTCACGCACTACGTCAGGTAACACGACCCTTACATTGTATCGGTGGCAGGCTGTGCTACCAGCACTCGCGCTCGGCGCCGCCGCCGCCCGTCGCCACCAGCGAGACGCTGCTGCACCAACTCACGCACTACGTCAGGTAACACGACCCTTACATTGTATCGGTGGCAGGCTGTGCTACCAGCACTCGCGCTCGGCGCCGCCGCCGCCCGTCGCCACCAGCGAGACGCTGCTGCACCAACTCACGCACTACGTCAGGTAACACGACCCTTACATTGTATCGGTGGCAGGCTGTGCTACCAGCACTCGCGCTCGGCGCCGCCGCCGCCCGTCGCCACCAGCGAGACGCTGCTGCACCAACTCACGCACTACGTCAGGTAACACGACCCTTACATTGTATCGGTGGCAGGCTGTGCTACCAGCACTCGCGCTCGGCGCCGCCGCCGCCCGTCGCCACCAGCGAGACGCTGCTGCACCAACTCACGCACTACGTCAGGTAACACGACCCTTACATTGTATCGGTGGCAGGCTGTGCTACCAGCACTCGCGCTCGGCGCCGCCGCCGCCCGTCGCCACCAGCGAGACGCTGCTGCACCAACTCACGCACTACGTCAGGTAACACGACCCTTACATTGTATCGGTGGCAGGCTGTGCTACCAGCACTCGCGCTCGGCGCCGCCGCCGCCCGTCGCCACCAGCGAGACGCTGCTGCACCAACTCACGCACTACGTCAGGTAACACGACCCTTACATTGTATCGGTGGCAGGCTGTGCTACCAGCACTCGCGCTCGGCGCCGCCGCCGCCCGTCGCCACCAGCGAGACGCTGCTGCACCAACTCACGCACTACGTCAGGTAACACGACCCTTACATTGTATCGGTGGCAGGCTGTGCTACCAGCACTCGCGCTCGGCGCCGCCGCCGCCCGTCGCCACCAGCGAGACGCTGCTGCACCAACTCACGCACTACGTCAGGTAAATA
Source organism: Lathronympha strigana (assembly GCA_949128165.1). Taxonomy (NCBI): domain Eukaryota; kingdom Metazoa; phylum Arthropoda; class Insecta; order Lepidoptera; family Tortricidae; genus Lathronympha; species Lathronympha strigana. Next base: position 3,611,104 of record OX421926.1, on the reverse strand, counting down.
TATATATATATATTTTTTTTTTCTTTATTGGTTCACCAACAATTGTATACACTATGCTTAGCGTAGATACAAACATTTTCATTAGGTACTATTTCTAAGCGTAACAATTACTTAAAGGTAAACACAGCATGCGTGAAATAAAAAAACACTATAACATATACCGTTTCGAGTGTAACAACAAACAATAAACAAATAAACAGTGGGTAAGTTAGCACTATTTTGGCTATGAATTTTCGGCTAAATAGGAGCGGACAGATTTTTTGTATTGATGTACTGAATCATATACAATAGCTATTAAATATAAATACAACGGCCTCCTAGCCTAGTTGGTAGTGACCCTGCCTACGAAGCAGGAGGTCCCGGGTTCGAATCCTGGTCAGGGCATTGTTTGTGTGTTTATCACGAATATTTGTTCCTGAGTTATGGATGTTTTCTATGTATTTAAGTAGTTATACAGGTTGTTCGCGAGGAAGCCGCATAACTTAACTAGCGTATAGCTGAGGTCGTAATGATTAAAAAACATTATATTAACATAGGTCGAAAAAGGATTTTTAACTTTTTTTAACTTTTCATACAAAATAAATAAATTATTTTTCGTTCACCAGTAACACAATGCCTTAGGACGAGCTGGCAACGTTTGTTATTGTTATCTCTTTCCATTGGAACGGCAAGTCAGAGTCACAAAGACATTTCTTGTCAAACAGAAATTATTTCAAACCAGCATGTACATATTATGCAATCGGATCTCTTTACTTATGTTTAAGTATTTAAAGCTTGCACACACTAGGCGTGTTTCCGCTCGCAGGATTATGATCAACCTCCTTCGATTCAAATCGTAGTTGTACCTACTGATCAAAGATCAAAATGCTAATGATAAATTACTATTAAGTGTAAATGTAAAAAAACGATTAATGCTGTCCCTCCACAGTTCTTATTTTCAATATTGTAGGGAGAAAGGAAAACTAAATTCATTAAAAGGATAAGAACATACATACTGGCCACTTGGAAATTTCCTTCGAGTGTCGAGTGTGTATTTTAAATAATGACATCAGTCACTTGGACCGCTTGGACGATGGGTGACATTGTTGTTATTGATTCTAACGGTGTAGCAAATGTAATTAAGATAAAAATAATCTTTGTAATAAAACTTGAAGAAATTGTGAGTGTTCTGACGGTCAACCTAACAGCTAAAAAATGTTGCCGAGTGTTGTTGGTCCATGATGCAAAATATCACTCAGATCCTGAGAAACGTGGGAGTGCCATTGCGGATTTTGAGGATTCCAGCTCGGCTTCCAGTCCCCGGATTTCAACGCAAGTCCCGACTTTGCACGTAGCTGATACAGTGATTTACAATTAATAGGGTACTAGGGTATTCATGTATTGTCATATAATAATAAATGAACAAATTGATTAATGATTGTGTATTTTTACTTAAAAAAACAAATAACAAGACTCTTATCATAAACTTTAATAAAACCAAATAGGTAATTACAAAGTTAACATAAATTTACATCCACGATAGATTACAAATCATAATGTTCTTGCTATTGCACAAATGGTGCGGTTTAACTTAGACAGTTGATGTCGCTAGTCGAAAAAAGAGTAAATAAATTGGTCTTTAAGTGCTGCAAGGTGAAAAGTATTAAGGATACAGTAAAAGGAAATACTGGAAGTACTAATACTGTTGTAGTTTCTACTTAAGTGGTCACGGAGACATTGATTTCAATGAAGTGCAAGTGGCCGAACTAGCTAATTGCAATTCCTGACAGTGTAATAAATGAATAGTCCCATTAAAATTGGTTTTGAGTCATTTAATTTATTAAAATTTTATACAATCATACAATAACAATATGCACATAACATAGTTATGGGTAATAAAACACAACGAACTATTTAGTTTCATGTGTAGTTTCATGAATTTAAGTGAATATCCAATTCCCCCCCTTGCCAAATCTAAGCATTGTCATAAGAAATCAATCGATTTTACAAATAACACTGTTTTTTAAGTAATAGTAATTTAATATTCTACGTATTTATTTTCAATGACACATAAACAGTGATGACAGTGACGGGAACGAACTTCTGCAGTTTACGTCAGTCAGATAATATGACGCGGTCTTGCAACGTCGCTATCATAAAGGTGCATTATACTGGTTTCTATTTAAAACAAAAAATATTAATTACTCGCAAACTAAGCCGAATCCAGCTTACTTTATACGACATTTTATTTTCTAAACATGTTCAGGAACACGGTGGCAAAGTTATGCGGGTTCCTCGCGAGCACGTTGTATGTAATATGTCTATTATATATATCGTCGCCTAGTACCCACAATACAAGCCTTATTGAGCTTACCGTGGGACTAGGTCGATTTGTGTAAGATTGTCCCATAAAATATTAAAAAGTAATAATAAAAAGTACAACTTTCCGCACGATTTGGCTTCATAGAAAGCGCACTTTTCGAGCACATGCATTGTAAATATAATATTGTAACTGGTGTAGGGTTAGAACCGGTAGTACTTTTTTTGACGTTCATAAGTGCATTGTAGTGTGTCTAAATTGAAAAATTAAGATATTTACAGTACATATGGTGCTACATTACCGCACTAGTACGATAATGAGCACTTGATGTGCCTACGTCTAAAATTCATAGGGCCATATGTACCTACTGTAAAACGCCGTACGATACACGTGCGAAGAGGTACTTCGCAACTCGTGTCCATTTAAAACACTCCCTACGGTCGTGTTGTACTTTATCGCCACTCGTTGCGCATCTCCTCTTTTTTTTTTAAAATTTTATTCTTATACTTATTCGCCCTTGTATCGTAATGTACTATTATAAAACGCTTAATTTTTTAATTAAATAATAATATTTGTTTACTTCAATGTATTTAACCTTTACCAAAAATTATAAGTCCCTTGGGTGACCACCACTGTACACACAGGGTGTTTCGCCACTAAAACACTAACCTCTGAAACCCCATATGTATCACGAAAAAATGTTGATTCTGATCTTGACATTTGGTATGGGATATTTTTGTTTTTCGCGATTTCGTAGTTGGTTCTATAGTAAAGGTGAGTATGGCTCAAACTCTCAAACTCAAACTCAAAAATCATTTATTCGAAGTAGGCCAAAACTCAGCACTTTTCGACGTCAGATTGGTTAAATATAAAAATAATATACAAAAGTAACACTTAATTGTAGTAAACTGAATTTGAAATATAACAATGTCAGCAGAAATTAAAAAATAAAATAAAATATAAAACAACATACATGTGGCTTATACATATGAGGTGGTTGGTGAAACACGTTGTATACATTAGAAGTAGAGCCTGTGTCTGCCTTACAAACCCACGATCAACTGTAAATGTAACGCAACATTGCATTACAGGGGCGAGCGAGCGAGAACGACGTCCTGCGCGTCAGCCGTCTCTGTCGTGAGCGAACCGGAGGTCGACACCACCGCGCCCGAGCCCGTCGATCCCTTCAGTGAGTATAGGCTAGACGACTGAAAAAATCTATTTAGTCCGTCTTTTAGATTATAAAAAAATATTGTACACGTATTTTTTCTTTTGTTCGTCAAATGAAAAATGACGGAAATACAGGGCTTGAAAGTTTCGCGTGACGTCACACCTAGGTACAATTCTTACCTACAGGTGACGTCATCAGCCCCCACCCCGGAACTTTGATGCTCTTCATATTCGTTAATTTTATTTATCTTGAAAAAGGAAAAAATACGTGTCTAATAATTTTGGATGATCTTTCTGACGGACAAATTAGAATAATAGTTTTTCAACCTAGTCGTCATCCCTATTGCCACAGCGTAGGGATGTATTCCATACAGTGAGGTAACTTTATACACGGCCAGCGGCTCGGCTCGGTTTCCGTGCTGAGGCTCATGGTTGTCAAAAACTATGCGAAAGACCAAGTCTGATTGGCAAACTAATTTCCATTTACACCCCTTAAAATAGACCGCCGAATTTGTATGAAAATTCGGCGGCATTTCCTCCCCACCTTCCCCGCGCGCCCCCCATCGATGAACCAGAAATCGGCGGAGTTAACCCACTGTATGGAGTACATCCTTACGCCGCTGTGGTATTGCATTCATGTCTTTCCCATCATGGAACGGTGTTCCGGACCTTTGGGAGGCGTACAGTCACCTGCAATAGTATATGACGCTGTGAAGGCCGCAAAAATATGTGACACGCTCTTATGGCGGTACAAACAAGACTGTGTCACATATTTTTGCGGCCTTCACAGCGTCATATACTATTGCAGGTGACTGTACGCGGAGCCGAAGCCAATACGCAGACTTTCGACAATTTAATGAAATGTAAGGGGTACACCGAGCGGATGTTGCACCTGCCTGATTCAGGGGACGCATGCAGAGGCAGCACCCGCCAGGGTGTATAAACTATTGAGATTTTAACGGCCTCCTAGCTTAGTTGGTAGTGACCCTGCCTACGAAGCAGGAGGTCCCGGGTTCGAATCCTGGTCAGGGCATTTATTTGCGTGTTTATCACGAATATTTGTTTCTGAGTTATGGATGTTTTCTATGTATTTAAGTATTTATATGTATCTGTCTATTATATATATCGTCGCCTAGTACCCATAATACAAGCCTTATTGAACTTACCGTGGGACTAGGTCGATTTGTTTCAGATTGTTATTTTATTTTATTTAATGGAATCTTAAAATATACTGGACTATTAGGTGAATGTGGTGGACTAAATACTGGGTTATGGAGAATGAAATCGGACGTCTGCCTTACAAAATGGTAAGCAATTTTATATCGCCCACATAAGATGGACCCCCACGAAAAGCGACATCTAAGATGGCTCAATACCGGTATGAAGGCTGGGGGTAGAGAGGTGTCACTGGACTTTAAACAGGCAGGCAGTTGTGACAACTGATACTGCCTGTATCCAGTCTTCATTACACACTTTCCCATTCATAATAGTATATTATATTTTTTAAATTATGAATATTTGTTTTAGAGCAAATCGACGCGACTGCAGTAAATGCAGCATTCTCTGCTTCCATCATGGAGTGCTGCAGCGCTAGTGACAGTGATGCGGACAGCCTCACCGCGGGGCCTGACCATGAAGATGCTTTGTCGGATTATGAAGACAGCACAGTTGAGGACGGACCTCTATGGTAAGTGGCCAAGAAAGAACTTACAATAGAAAGCCAGCAAGATTTTCAGACCCTGAGAGAAAACATGGCAAATTTGCTGTTTTAGCAGGTCCCATAGCTCCTAGCACAATGACAGTGGAGGACAGACCTCTGTGGTAATAGCTGTGGTACAGCCAGCAAGGCGACGTTCTTGTAAGCTTTCCTAACTGCCCCGAAAAAGAAAATTTAAACCTCCAAAAGTTACCCATACCTGCCATACATCCGCCATCTTGAATTGGCCGCCATTTTATCTACCACTTTGAGGTGGCCATCATGGTTTTCCAGCAATTAACATCCCTAATTAACATGTTTAGTTTTTCAGCAGCAGCAATTAGGGATGTTAATTCCCTAATTAACATGTTTTACTGCTGTATAAAGGAAATTTGGTACCCCCAAAATATACTATTTTCGAATTTCACTTGCGACACCGCTTTCGCTTGTGTCGCGAGTGTCCATGGACGCCGTTAATCGCTTACGATCAGGCGATTCTTCTGCTCGTTTGCCACTTTTTCATTAAAAAAAAATATTTTTGGCCTGCTGGCCCTCACTAATAGCTAGATTCCATTTTCAAAATTATTTGCGTTTGATATATCGCTATTATGCTTTGCTGGGCAGCATAGTCTTAGTGATTCCTTTTGACGCCCAAGAAAGTCATCGATTTGTGTCAAAAAAATCGCTGTGGTTCTAGTATTTAAAATATAATCTGTTCTTTTTTTCAGGCGAGCAGGCGTATACACGGCGGAGGAGGCAGTGTCCGAGGCCAAAAATGCACTTGTGTCGTTACAGAGCGCGTACATCAGCCAGATGTCGCACTTGCGCTGTCTGCTCCAAACTGCCAGGCTCAAGTATCTGAGGGACTTGAAGGCGGAGAAGGAGTTGTACTGTAAGTAATAAGTAACCCTTGTGATAGGCAAGCACATTGCATTCCTATACTTTGATCACGTAGACAATGTAGTAGAGATTAAGTATAGATTAAGCACCTCTCCATCTCCACATGATAAGGGATTGCCTCTTAGGACACGTAGGATAGTTATATATAAGGTTAGTAATATAAGCAGGGAGAGGTTGAGTGTGGAGACAATACAAGAATGTAATGCTGTGTGTTTTGGTGCTCAAACCCCTACCCCGGCCTACGCATATTACATGGAACCCCTGCCCCGGGTTCCGCATATTATAGATACAAGAAAAGATAGTTAAATAAAAGAAAAGTGTAACTAACAAAAAAGAAAATACAACCAGTCGATTTAAGATTGAGGCCAATCAATAGGCGGTCTTATCGCTAAAAAGCGATCTCTACATACATTACATTATTTTAAGGTTTTGACCGTTACTGTCGGCTGTAGCCGTCATCCGAGTCTAGGAAGCCAACGAGGGCTAGAGACGACAGTTTCGCCAGTGTAATTAAAAAAAAATTGCGGGACAATCTTACACAAATCGACCTAGTCCCACGGTAAGCTCAAAAAGGCTTGTGATGTGGGTACTAGGCGACGATATATATAATAGATAATTACATATGAATACTTAGAAAACATCCATAACTCAGGAACAAATATTCGTGATAAACACACAAATAAATGCCCTGACCAAGATTCGAACCCGGGATCTCCTGCTTCGTAGGCAGGGTCACTACCAACTAGGCGAGGAGGCCGTAATAGCCAATAATTGTAATAGGGACGCGGTTAAAACGGCACTGGTCTCGTTACAGAATACAGAGCGCCTGGGTCACGCTGGGTCACGGTCTGCTGGGTCACTTTTAAAATTACGGTGTTATGGCATTCAAATTCACAAAACGTGTTATTTTCGGTAGTTATATTCCCTTCCCATGATGGGCCATCTACCAAGCATGTCAGTGATGTCAGTACTAAAAGGGATAAAAACACCAGACACCATTTAAATACACGTTTTAATCACGTACGACAGGTATTACAATCAACTTTGAATAAACACGGGAAGTATATGTATGCGCGGCTCGCCATCATGATGCTGACAGACTCGGTGACGCGCTAGTGATGTCCCAGCCCCAGCATTATTAGTGAGGGGACACGCGTACAATATCGTCGGCTTTTTAGTACGCTTCTAACAAAATGTGCTGCATTTGTCCAAAGCTGCAATAAATGGACATGGCAACTAGTTAAAATTCTCATAGCGGGTTACTCACGTCAATAAAGTCGAAAATAGCTCGACATGCGCCGCCCGCACCCTCCGCGCCGTTGCCTCAGTCGAGAGCTGACCGCGCTGGGGCTCGCAGTGTGCGTAGAGCAGCCGCCGCGGCTAGACGCATGACTCATGAATAAGGGACACGGACTGGGGCTTCGACTTTATTGACGTGAGTAACCCGCTATGAGAATTTTAATGTCTGATACTCACGGGAGTTTTCTAATTAAAATGGAAACTAGTGACAAAAAATAGTTAATTAACCCGTAAACGTCTGTAGATGGCTTGGTTATTTTTTTTCTAATGATTGTAATCGTAAATTCCAGGCAGCATCAACGCTCAGGCGCGCAGCGGCCCGCTCACGGTACGCGAGCGTCGGCAACTACGGAAGCTCAAGTGCTACGCCGGCTACCATCGCAAGCATGGCCAGGACGCCGTGCTGGCCAGGAAGCTGCAGCGAAAGCGGGCCAAGGTTGGTGACCCCCGGTGCTGACGTCACTCCAGGCGGCACCGCTGATATAGGGGCGTTTTTGCTAGAAAATCCATTTTTTTTCTAAAACAGGGAAATTTAATGTTTTTCCTACTCAGAACCACCAGCTCTTTCGATCGTACTAGGAAAAAAAACGAGTCCCAATTTTTATTTTTTAATGTCGAAGATTAACTTATTTATCTTGTGTTTTGTATGTAACGATAATACGACCGTTTGAGTCGTGAATCGTTTCAGTGATTTTCATGAGGTGGTGTCTGGTGTGAAAATACAAGGATAAACAGTGATAAAACATGTGACGCATTTTCTTTACATTGTTAGGAAATTCCATTGACGGTGATTTTAGTATTAATTGGGGTTGTTTTGTATGAAGGTGAACCTCGTTGGCGGTTTGTTATACTCGAAATATTGTGGGCTGCCGGCAGCCCACGTGCCGCTGAGTGTTAATTGGAGTTGTTTTTAATATTGTCTTCTGTTACCGCGATTGTTTTTCATTGAAATTAAACACTTTAGAACGGATTAATCGCGTTTATTAACACCATGATCCTACGTTGGAGTTGTTTTTGTATGAAGGAACATCCGCGGTGGCTTGTTATACTCGAAATATTGTGGGCTGCCGGCGGCCCACGTGGCGCTGAGTGTTAGTTTTAGTTAGTTTATCTGGGCCCTTTTCCGCAACTCGACATCCATCGTGCCTTTTTTGCGTGGCGCTGAGTGTTAATTGGAGTTGTTTTTGTGTAAAGGTGAACCTCGTTGGCGGGCGCGGCTCGGGCGTGCCGGCGCACGCGCGCTGCACCCGCGCCGAGGGCTCCGCGCGCTGCGCCGGCGCCGCGCTGCCCGCCGCCAAGCACTGCCTCAAGCACATCATGCACGACACGCATCAGGTACCCTACTCTAGCCTATTGTTGTGTACGTGTACCAAGGGCGGTACATAGAGGGATACTTATTATTTTAAGCCCGACGCCGCAAGCGAAGGGCTTTAACGATTCCAGTATGTAACCTAATTCTTTACCGTCCGTGATACATATAATGTTTTTCATCACATTTGAGAGGAAAGTAAACTGATTAGGCAGACGATAATTATTAGCGGAAGTGTAGTAGCACATCCACAGTAAACTGGGACGTGCGGCGCGGGGCCCTCCGGGGACAAGGAAATACTATGAAAATCTGTTAGATATAGTTATGTACTTAGCCCATAGGATATATATAAGAACCATTTACTAATGTATTGATGTCAGTAATAAAGTGTCATTCAAGCGAAATACTCGTTTCCACTCAACTCCGAACCCACCTTACATGGCGATCCTGCCAGGATAACGTTAGTGGTACTTGCGTGGAATCGAAGATCGTCGGTGCTCGCAGAAGCCTTATTGTCACCTCCGGCCGCAGTTTGAGCGATGATAACCTCTTCTTTCGATTTTGTGGCCCCCATGATGTGTTTTTTTTATTAACCACAACTTACATAATAATAGATCAGTATCGGAATAAAGTTAGTTATTTGCTCAATGAATTGTCAAAGTTAGTTAATTGTTCAATGAATTGTCTACGTCCACTATATTTACATTATAATTAATTGTGCTCTCAATATCACCCGGTGATTGATCGCACGCGCGCCACCGTATAGGGCAGGGTCGCCATGTAAGGTGAGGGTTCGGAGTTGAGTGGAAACGAGTATTCCGCTTGAATGACACTTTATTACTGACATTAAACCATAAGTAAATAGTTCCTATATATCCTATGAGCTAAGTACATAACTATATCTAGTATACACTACAGGATTTATATTGTGGGGTAGTTACATTATCAAAAAACACAAGTATATAAATATAAAATTGAATATAAATGAATTGCCGACAAATTGCGTACCATTGTGATGGTTGCCGTGAGGACAGCCACACATATCCCAAGGGTTGTGCGAGGGTTTCCAGACTAACTCAGGGTTTAGAGGATAGGGTTAAGTTAAACTCTCAGTTACTCTAATATAAATGCGGGTCTTTTGTGCCCTTTATTAACTTAAATGGTTAGTGCCTACTTTATAGGTACTAGTATTATAATTCTACGGTCGCGAGGAATGGGTGGTACGTTCCCCTGAAGGGGAAACGGTTTAGGGAAGGTAGGTAGGATGAGCTCACTAGCCCATGCGTTGCTGCACACACGGCCCGGCGCGAGCTCGTTCGCGGGGGTACGGTCGGGATAGCTCATGCGTTACGCGCACACGGCCTCAGGCAAGCCGGAGCGGGGTAGGAGGGGGGAAGGGTCCTTCGGCACCATGCGTGCACACATGGCCTATAAAGGACCCGGGGTTCCAACCCGGGACGGACGTATTCTGCACACACCGCCACACCGGGTTGGGGGAGGGAGCCGTTGTTCTCAGCGCGGGCTGAGAGCATCGACTGCTGGCTCTCGTCGGCGCGCACGGGGTTTTATAGCCGCGGCGCGCGCGGTGGGTGTCGCCGCCGCGCTCCGCTCCCCGCGGTGACGTCACACCATTTTATGAACCCTTTGTAATAATGGATGTATCCAGGTGCTGTTCACGGCGTGCGGCGACGTGCGCGGGCTGAGCCCGTGCGGCGCGGCGGGCGCGCGCCTGCCGCTGCCGTCGCCCGCGTGCCGCCACCACACCATGCCGCCCGCCTACACCGTCTTCACGCTCAAGGTTAGCATATACAGGTGCTGTTCACGGCGTGCGGCGCGGCGGGCGCGCGCCTGCCGCTGCCGTCGCCCGCGTGCCGCCACCACACCATGCCGCCCGCCTACACCGTCTTCACGCTCAAGGTTAGCATATACAGGTGCTGTTCACGGCGTGCGGCGCGGCGGGCGCGCGCCTGCCGCTGCCGTCGCCCGCGTGCCGCCACCACACCATGCCGCCCGCCTACACCGTCTTCACGCTCAAGGTTAGCATATACAGGTGCTGTTCACGGCGTGCGGCGCGGCGGGCGCGCGCCTGCCGCTGCCGTCGCCCGCGTGCCGCCACCACACCATGCCGCCCGCCTACACCGTCTTCACGCTCAAGGTTAGCATATACAGGTGCTGTTCACGGCGTGCGGCGCGGCGGGCGCGCGCCTGCCGCTGCCGTCGCCCGCGTGCCGCCACCACACCATGCCGCCCGCCTACACCGTCTTCACGCTCAAGGTTAGCATATACAGATACAGACAACAATCCAAGGGCTATTTTTTTTACAAGTAGGGAATTCCTAGATCAATAAACTCAATTATCGATGCTCTATATATACTTAAGAGTCTTAAGATCACTCTAAAGGGTTGCAAAAGCGTAAAAATCAGATCGCAGGTAACGGCTCCGGTGGACTATAACTAGCTGCCATCCGTCCGGGTTTCCCCGGATTTGTCCTAGTTTAGAGCCCGTCCGGGGAGCATCCAGCCCGGATTTTTAAAACTGTCCCAGGTAAACCCGGACATTTTTGCCCAAAAGCATATATTTTTTAAATTAAAAATTGATTTCTTTAGTGTCCGGGGAGAAGAGACCGCCAGTTTAATAAAACGCCCGGGTTTTTTAACTTTTTGTCCGGTTTCGGCAATGTACGAGATGGCAGCTCTAACCATAACGTATATTCCCGCCGAGCAAAAAAGTAAAATCACCATCTAATTATACTTTTATTATTTCAGAAAGATGAATCAGACAGCGACGACTCCCACGTGCCGTCGGAGGCGTGACCCTCGGGCTCGGGGCTCACGCGGCCCTACGTCCCGAGCCCCTTAGACTCCGATAGCGACTGAAATCGAATACCTACCTAGCGTTGAAAACATCCGCTTTTTTCCTAGACGACTCGTTTTTTACGGATATTTTCAGAAAAAAATCAATGAACGTTTCCGCTTTAATTATCAACTCTAAATCAATGTATATTAGGTCTAATATACACCTATTAAAGGGATACATCGATAGCATTGAGGAAGAAACAATTGAAACATGAAAAGAGTGACAGTGATAGTGACTTTTTTTTAACTAGAAAATTTCGGAAAATAAGTTTCGTTAAATCATAAAAAAACCATTACATTTTTTCCGTATATTTTTAAACCCTATACCTACCATCACAAATTATATAATAGTTATTAAGAACAATTATTTATATTTTATAGAAAAAGCGAATACAAACTGTTTTGAACACTACGCAAAAACAATTGACGCTTGGCCGCCGCACAACGCTAGAGTTGCCTACAATTAGAAATATATGAAACTAGCGACGGGCGCTAGATATGATGGGCAGCCCGCGAGTCGGATCCGGCACAAGACAAAAGACGATTCGAATTTGCGCGAAGATGTAAGTATTTAAAAAAAAACAAGCCTGCCATTTTGAATTCCAAATGTTTGCAGACTTGTTTCCTAATGTAGATTGTAGACCATCGCACGGCTCGTCATCGGCAAGGTGCTCATCCGCACCCTTAATCGCGCACTATGCGGTTTCAGAGGAATTTCCTCCCACTGACACTACTGCTGTGGAATGAGGTTTGCCGAAGCACTACAGTATGGGGTTGAGACAAATTTAATGGGTTGACAACGTAAATATTGTCTTCTGTTACCGCGATTGTTATTCATTGTAAATTAAACACTTAAGAACGGATTAATCGCGTTTATTAACACAATGACCCTACGTTTCGAGCCCTTTACAGCACTCGTTTTCACAGGGTTAAAATGATGACAACGTACATTTGACATGAATGAGTTCAATTTCCCGAAAGACGTTTTGCATTTATATAATTTGTAAATAGTAAATAGAATCAGACACAGTATTGTAAATACCAAAGTGTAAGGTTTTGTGATGCTGAATGTGGTTTGGTCAGTGTTGAACAAATAATGTGCCCATTAATGTCATGATTGATGAATGTTTGTAAATACTCAAAATATATGTAAGTGTATCTTTATATTTGGTTTTATTTATATTATAAAAGAACTGGATACCCAATCAGCTGAATAAATTACGCCATTAAAAGTGCTGTAGCATAACTTTTTCGTATAGTCGTTCATAACATGACGTTTCGTTAAGTGCCAACATATTTTATGCATTGCCGCATTCCTCAAATGTCTATTACTGTAATTTGGTGCAATTCGGACTGCAAGCGGTGGGCGGAGCTAGCAGGATGTTGCCGTACCTACGGCACGCATTCGACAACGACAACGACATTCACGGTACTTTATTACGTGCCGGCGGACTGCCGTGAATGAGGGGCTTAAGGTTCATATCTAAATCAAATTGTATGGCCTTGTAGACAAACGACTAATCGGCATAAAGAGAAAAAGCGAAGGATAAAGATATATTTTTTAATGACATTTTTATTTTTTTTAATTTTTTGCCGTTTTTCGAGACATGCATCTCTTAATGACATAATCCGTCGGTCTCTTGCCACCATCAACGTGCCTGCTCTCCTTGAGCCGACTGGCATTTTCAGGGATGATGGCAAGAGACCTGATGGGGTGTCCTTGGTTCCTTGGAGTTTGGGACGGATGCTAGTGTGGGATGCTACCTGTGTAGACACGCTGGCACCGTCCCATCTCCAACGAACTAATGTAAAAGCGGGCGGAGCGGCTGAATGCGCCGAAATTTTAAAACGTAATAAATATAAGAGCCTGGGCAGAGAGTACCTTTTCGTACCATTCGGGGTCGAAACTCTTGGTCCATGGGGTCCCAGCGCACGCAAATTTTTCGTAGAAATCGCGAAACGTCTGGTTGATGTTACTGGTGACCGAAGAGCTGGTGGCTTCCTCGCACAACGTATCAGCATTGCGATACAACGAGGAAATGCCGCCAGCATCCTAGGTACAATGCCTCAAGGACCTACTTTAGATTTAAGGTAGGTAGAGGTAGGTAGTTAGGTAAGTTACACTTACTGTATATATTTCGAGAATAAATGTTTTTTTATTTTTTAATGTACTGCTATTTGGTTTGTCAGACTATAATCCAGAAACCGGACCTTTTTTGGGGCAACTAACGGCTTGCCCGGTATTTATGACGAAGATTCACGAGCGCCCGTCAGGCGGGTTCAAATCAAATCAAATCAAATCATATTTATAACGGTTCTTATAACGAACAAAACGTACTGCTTTAGTAGTATCCAAACGCATTATTTTGACGTCTGTCAGTTTTATCAGACCTGTTCTGATACCTATTTATATAAACCTATTTAATATTATCTTTATGTAACACAGTTTTTAGTAAATAATTCAAGTTATTAAAAAAAACAGTAGATTTTTGGCTGTCAAAAAGTAAATGAGCTGAATGTAATGTAATGCGTTGTATTGTCATTATTTCACATTACGTGTTGAGTTGTTTTTTTTTTTTATACTACGACGGTGACAAACAAGCATACGGCCCGCCTGATGGTAAGCGGTCACCGTAGCCTATGGACGCCTGCAACTCCAGGGGTGTTACATGCGCGTTGCCGACCCTTTAAAAACTTTAACACTCCTTTTTTGAAGAACCCCATATTGTTTTATTATTGTTTTGTGTTGTTATTGTTTTATTTGGAATGACAAAAAAAAATTTCTACGAAACATTAAAACACAAACTTAAAATAAAAATAAAACAACTATAAATAAAAAATGCCCCCCAAATCGTTGCCAGTGGGCAGCGTGCCCAGAAGGCTGGCTGCATTGCCACGTTGAATGGTTGAGTTGTTGTTCAAATAAAAAAAAGTATTCGAATGTTCCCTTCAAAACTGACAACAACTGTCGAAGTGTCAGAAACGAGCGCGTGAGTGAGTGAGAATAAGCAAAAGCATGTGATTTAGAAAAGTTTAAATGCTTCTCACAGGTTAAAGTTTGCTAAACTAGAAGTAGACTATTTATACAATAACACGCATCTGTGCTTTGAAATCACAACTGTCCTTTACATTACACTATTTCAGTGCCGATTTAATTTACTTTCCAGGACAACATCGCAACGAGGTAACGTTTAAGCATGGTTTAAGCTTATAAATGTATATTGTAAATCGTTCGTAACTGACATACAAATACTTATATACACTATATACATTTTCCTTTAATACCTTATGTATTTTTAGGATTTTTAAGTAATAAAGAAGCAGATTGTAAAACATAAACATAACCTCATTTTGCCATGGGTTTTGATTTGCAAGTACATTTAAATAATTTTATCCAATACCATGGTATAATAAAACGAGAGGTGCTCTACCTTTGAGAAAAGCCTCGTCCAATTTCTAGTTAACTTCACATTTACGAATATCTTGTGACTCAAACATTATATTGAATAAAAGACAGTTATTTCTTACAGAATGGGTGAACCACAAGGCCGTAAACACAAATTAAAAAATGGAAACAAAACGAATAATAATAAAGTTAAAGACGTAGAAATGTCTGAAGACAATAAAAGCAATATTAGCAAAAATGCTAATAACAAGGTTGAAAAATTGGTTGAAATAAGTGAAAATAAAACTAGTGACGCTAAACCTGAGAAAATGATTGTAGAGCCTACTAAAGAGGCATTAAGTGAAAGTGACTCAAATAAACCTAAAAACAAAAGAGTGAAGAAGAAAAAAGCTTTGAATTCCAGTGAAAATGAAGTAGTAACTAAAAAAGCTAAGATGAGTGAGGAGGCAGAATCTCCTAAAAAGGGACTGACGGAGGAAATGTTAGCTCAGTATCCAGTACTCAAGGATGAGGAGTTAGTGAAGAGGTTCCTGGCTGTCAGCATGACAAATAACCAAAAAGGTGGGTATCATATGTATAGTTTTCCTAGTTTTTATCATAACCCAGCATGTGCTCCACTTGATGACCTAATCCTCCTCATACTAATAAAAGTTTTTTTTTAGGCCGTACCCGAACTACGCTAAGAGACAACCTCAAAGGTACCTCAGATGCCATGCTACCTGAGGTCATCCACACCAGAATGCAGGCCATCCTCAAAATACCCGAGCCCACTGACTCTGACATGAGGAAACTAAGAGTGTTATACAACATGTTAAAAACTGCAGTCAAAGGAAAGAAGTTTGTTAGGAGAGAACCAGTCAAGAAGCAAGTCAAGAAGAAAGAACCAGAAGATCCAGTTGGTACAGAAGATAAGATAGCAAAAGATAAGAAACCTGAGCAGAAATTGAAGGGACCGAAAAGATATGTTGTTTTTATTGGGAACTTGCCTTTGGACATTAGTGAGGATAAGGTAGGCTAAGCTTACATCTACATATTTTAAAGGGTTAAATATTATCTAGATTGATAATATTTAAGATGAATATAAAATTGAGATGATGATAACTGTACTAATATTATAAATGCAAAAGTAACTCTGTTTGCCTATTACTGCTAAATGGATCCAAGATGAAATTTGATAATAGCTTGACTCAGGGAGCCTGGATTCGCCTTTGGCAACTAATCCCAAGATTTGGCGTAGGCGCTAGTTTTACGAAAGCAACTGCCATCTGACCTTCCAACCCGGCAGACATTGGAACTCCTGGGAAAGAACATAGGATCGTTTTTGTTCTAATTCTACCTAGACCAAGTCACGGGCAAAAGCTAGTTATTGAATATTTGTATGAAAGTAAGGAAGTTTAGCAAACAAAAAGAGGGAGGTCAGAGATAGAGGTGGGAAGATGACTTCAGACATGAAGCGGGAGCCTTGTGGAGGAGAGAAGCTCTATATAAAAATCGAGAATAATGGGAGACATGAAGGCCCAGTAACACCCAAAGCAACCAGACAATATGCCGATTTTTTAAATTTCGAATTGTTTAATCTGGATTTTGAAAATCCCGACCTATCAAAACTGCGTTCATCAAAATTCCGACTCATGAAAGCACAAATATTTAAAATATAATATTCCAAAGAGCAGTAAACCTATTTTTTTCTGAAAGACAAGCCGAATCAGTATTAGATTCAGGATTATAATGTTAGTAGAAATTTTGAATATTTGTGCTTTCATGAGTCGGAATTTTGATGACCGAAGTTTTGATAGGTCGGGATTGTAAATTTCAAGATTTTAATATTTTTAATATATAGGATTTATAACAATTCGAGATTATCAAAATCGGAAAATAATACTTCTTAGTCCGTAAGAAGGTAAGACCTTACCTGTTGCATTGATGAAGCTATCAACTGTCGACATTGGCGTCCATGGCAAGACTTTCCGATGATGGTCACAGCCGACTATGACGGTCAAAAGATTAAGCAATTTGAGTCAGAAATTAAATTTCGTACCTAATTATATTTATAGCCTTGGTACAGACAAAGTTATGTTGTTAGGATATGTAGTTGAGACTCAGTCCGTGTGTCCTGTGGACACACAGGCCTCCTCATGCATTGTCCAGTCTTGCCGATTTTGTGTTCCTAATTAGATAGGTAATGATTATTTACTGGTAATTCTCTCGAATCATGATTTTAGAGCTCCTGAAGGCTTGAAGTTTTTTTTAATCAAGGAACATATAAATGACTTCCGAATTGTTCGTTTTTTTTTCAGATATCAAAACACTTCTCCGACATAAGCAAGCAGATTATAAATGTGCGGATTCCCAAGCCGGAGGAGGGTAAAAAGAGCGCCATTGCTTATTTGGAAGTAAAAGATGAAGTTGGCTATGAAGTAAGTATTGATTGGTCAAACACTTAAGTGAAGGAGTTATTATGTGTAGTAGTTACAGAGCTTCGGCTTGGTTCCGACCGTCAAGGGCATACAGTCAACCAATTGGAAACCTTAGGCCACTGTAGGACTATATCATAGTGACGGCAGTGACGCTATAAATCAGATTGTAAGAAATCTCTTACTGCTTGTCATTTTGACATGGTTCTAGAGTGGCCTAGGGTCCCACTCGGTTAACAGTACTTGCTTTGTTCTCCCCTAGTTCTACATATTTTCTCAAAAGGGCGCCAAATGAAAAAAAAAATATGTCGGCGAGCAGGGGTGCAAATTTAGAGTTACGCCCCTGTTGCAGCTACCTCAAAGTTCGATAATCTATTATTAATATTGATAATGCCTGTATCCATTCTCGTAGAATGCCCAAAAAATTGTCGCGCTCCGTGATGTGAATAGTTTTTTTATAAACAAATAAATGGGTCAAACAGATTTAAGAAAAAAGTCACTTCTGTGGACAAAACATTTAAAGTTAAGATAAAAGTCAACATTTAATTCTCTTTACTTTTTCAATGTCCACAGGAGAGATATAACACGTTAACCATACAATACAAAAAAATACAAAAAAAGATATTAAACTATTTCACAACAAAATTGACTTCTACTAAACCAATCTCGACTCATGACTCAGCTGATCACACTAAAGATTTTTTTCGTGACTGATTCAAGTAAGCGAACCGTAATTACACAAAAGCCTAATTATATTGAAAACTTTTTAGTAAATAGAGATAGTATTAAACAAAGTAGTAATACAAACTCTGAAAATATAAACTGTTCAAATAACTTAAAACTCAAGTGTCTATCTATACTGCATCTCAATGTAAACCGTATACGAAACAAAGTACTGAATATAGAAACTTTTTTGGATTCTGATTTAACAGAGAAACCGTGTATTGTGTGTATTACGGAATCATGGTTAAGGTCGGAAGAAGTAACGTCAATTAATTTAATGGGTTACAAAGTTATAACAAGTTACTGTAGAAAGAAAAACCAGGGAGGTGGTTGTATAATGTTTGCAAGAAATGACATATTTGATAAATGTGAGGAGTGTAATGTTGTCAAATATGGCAAAGAAAAAGTATTTGAAATATGTAGCCTATCAGTAAAACTTACACATGCACAAAATGTAACCATAAGTACAGTTTATAGAAGCCCAAATAGCGACATTAGAAATTTTTTCATCCAGTTACAATTATTCCTTAATGACATAAATCCACACAATTCAATCGTGTGTGGAGATTTTAATATTAATCTGAAAGAGAAAACAAGTATGGCAAAGGATTTTTTGCAAATATTTTTGGAGCATAACCTAACACCTACAATCCATGAATACACCAGGGTTACGGAAACATCAAGGACCTTAGTTGATAATATTTTTTCAACCATGGTTGATCACATAGATGCGAGCGTTATTCCTTGTAGTTTTTCAGACCACGATGCGCAAATTGTGTTCTTCTGTGAACAGATTATTTTAGGTTCTGTAGAAGATAAGTATCAATTTAAACGAATTTACAGTAAGGCTAATTTAAAAAGACTAAAGGAAGAGCTAGATAATGTTTGCTGGGATGATGTTTACAGAGCTAGAACTTGTGAATACAAACTTAATCTGTTTTATGACACACTGCAACATTTATTGAATAAGCATTTACCTATAAAGAAAGTCAAATTGCGCAATCAAACTAAATCATGGATAACACGTGGATTAAGAATATCTTGTAGGAAAAAGAGATCATTATTGATACAAGTACGGAATAATAAATGCAATAACCAGGTAAAAACATACTCTCAACAGTATAGTCGTGTATTAAAGAAAACCTTATCTATAGCAAAAAACTTACACGTAACGCGTGAAATTAAAAATGCCAAATGCAAAAGCAAAGTCATATGGAAAATAGTTAATGAAAATACAGGAAGAAAGGTATTTACAAATACAAAATCGATTCAATTAAGAGAAAACAATAGGATAATTAAAGATCCTAAATCTGTAGGCAATGTTCTTAACGATTTTTTTGTAAATATAAGTAAAGTAACAGCTCCTACAGGAAACAGTATTAATAAGCATGGTCCACTCTTGTCTAAACATAAAATTAATAATATAAAATCAATGTTTATGTTACCTATTGATGAAGTAGAAATAATTAAAATAGTAAGATCATTAAAAAAAACAAATTCCTGTGGCCCTGATGGCATTTGCACTGAAGTAGTAAATTTTAATATTGAAACTTTATGTATCCCATTATGTCATATCTTTAACGCTTGTATAGATGAGGCAACTTTCCCTTCACAATTTAAGCGTGCAAAAATAATTCCTCTGTATAAAAAAAGTGACAAGACTGATAAAAATAACTACCGTCCTATTTCTCTATTATCGGTTATATCAAAGATCTTCGAAAAAGCAATTGCTTCAAGAATAACAGACCATTTTAATAATAATAACTATTTTTGTCCTGAGCAATTCGGATTCAGGCAAAATCGCAACTGTAAGTCAGCAGTCATTGAATTAGTCATAGAAATAATGAATAATCTGAATCGAAATCACAAATGTGCAGGGATTTTTTGCGATCTAAGTAAGGCGTTTGACTGCGTCAATCATCAGGTACTTATTGACAAATTGCAATATTATGGAATACGAGGTCCGGTTTTAAACCTACTTAAGTCCTATCTGACAGGTAGAACCCAATATGTTCAAATATCATATGCAAATAAATCAGGATGTATAGAACTAGTTGATTCAGATGATAAGAATATTTACTGTGGCGTACCACAAGGATCGGTACTGGGGCCGTTGCTTTTCATAATTTTTATAAATGACCTTCCTAGAAACATTACCCATGGCAAAGCTTACCTTTATGCAGACGACACTAGTATAATTTTTCAAAATAATGACCTAATGACTTTCCAGTCCCAAGTCAGCCAAACCTGGTCTGAGCTCGTTTACTGGTTTGAAAGTAATAGTCTAAAATTAAATATTGATAAAACCAACTACTTAAGTTTCTGTAGACATACAAATAGCGTACCTTACGATTTACCTCTTTCTTTAGCTAAGGTGGATCAGACTAGGTTTCTGGGAGTGGAATTGGATGAGCAACTACGATGGTCACATCACATAGATACCACACGGAAACGATTGGCTAGTGCTCGGTACACCCTCAAGAATTTATCAAAAATGCTTAACACATCAGTTCTTAAGACGGTATATTTCGCTTATTTTGAAAGTATATTAAGATACGGCCTAGAGGTTTGGGGGAGCAGTGTTCATATAAATTCAATACTTATTTTGCAAAAACAAGCAGTAAGGTGCATCGAAAAAGCAAAAAGGAGAGAACACTGCCGTCCTCTATTTATTAAACATAAAATAATGACAGTGATATCACTCTACATTTACTTAATTAGCATATATATTAGTAAAAATAAATCTAAATATAAGTATAAAGGTGAAAACAGGATACATGCATTAAGGAATAATGATGACATTGAATTGCCAAAGTGCAATAATTACATACACTTTAAAAGGAGCCCAGAATATAAAGGTATTGAAATATATAATGCTTTAAATAATGATATTAAACAATGCAGCAACATGGATGAATTTTCTAAGAAATTAAAATCTTTTTTAATTAATAGACCTTTTTATTCTCTAGCAGAATTTTTTGATAAAAAATATGGATAGCATGTGAATATGATGATTTTTTTTTTAATATTTGAACTGAATTTATAACTACTTTTGCATTTTCACACTTTTAATTGACATTATAATGTAAGTAAATAAGCAATAATTATCACTATTTCTTTAAATCAAATGTTTATTACATACAAATTGTCTGTTTTATATTTTGAATGTATAATACAATTATTTTATTAATAATTAAGCTAGACTAATTATTTATAAGTAGAGTAAGAGCATTTGCATGCCGCATTGTGGCAGAATATGCACTCATGTGTTTGCGATATTCCACTGACATGACAATTTACTGCATCTGTGTGTATTCTTGCAAATGAAATAAATTATCAAAATTATCAATGAAATATGTAACATTTTCCAGCTGGCACTATCGAAACACCATTCCATGTTGGACAACAGAAGAATCAACGTGTTGTATTCTACGCAGAAGAATTCAAAGATCAGCAAAACAGAGGCAAAGGTACGCACCTCGAATCGAGAATTAGGAAGAGCATGCACCAAAATAATATCAGTGGCGTAAAGCTTGTAATACAGGAAGCGGAAGTCTCTGTCTTATAACAAGTTAAACAGATAGTTCCGCTTGTTTTACAAGCTTGTGAGAAACGGGCCTCAGGTACAGTCAGCAGCGGAGGTAGCGGAGCAGGTGGGGACAAAATTACCTTAACACTCTATTGTCACAACACTCAACAGACTACACAGACACTGCATTAGGGCCGACAGCCTTCAAATCAAGAATGAACAGGCACCTTCTGGGCGAGCGAGCTCCATCGTAGGCCGCGTCGTTGTCCTCGGCTAGTCTGTGCCCAAGAGTAAGCCCATTTGTTATAAAAAAAAATTTGGCGAGAAGAGATCCAAAAATATATTCTTTAAATTAGGTAAATTAAATGTTTTTGCTACTCCGAATAAAGAGCTTGTTCAATATAGAAGAAAAAAACGGTCTCAAAATTTTCTAACGTTTTACGTACCTACTCTCCATTTCTTTACCGTTGTACAAAGTGTTTGAAAAATGGTAACGGAATGGGAAAAAAATTGGGACCTTTTTCTCCTAGTGTAGGATCGAAAGATATCTAATCCAGTCATTGAACTGACAGCTTGTATGGAAATTTTGACAGTTTGGGAAATAATTAATAATAGGTAATTTTTTTAGCGTAACGGATATATCGTGAGTCTAGTATTAAGTAGGCAACAAAATCCAACAAAATATCGTTACACGCTAATCGCCACAAATATGTACACACATGTTACAAACATTTTTGTTGTAAGATTTATATGTATATATGTTTTTTAAGCCGTTTAAAATGGGTCAGGACCAGTTTCTACCTATTAACATTTGTTTCTAGCGAAATAACAGATCTAGCACCCGTGCCGTACATTTTGTAGATTTAATGGTTTTACTTGAAAAAGTTTTCTTCGGTTTCTCTTTTAACAGATAGAAGACAAATATGTCGTCATGTTCACATACAAGAAAACTATTTGCTATCGTTCATTTAAAAAAATCGATTTAGTTTAGTTTTTTTTTTTACTATTTACCTACTTCCGGAAGAAAAGTTTGTAGGATTTTTGCATATATTATATATAAATATCCCATTTTAACGTAATTTGAAAAAATCAGGCTATTATAATTTAATGTCTGTCAAAATCGTATCTTTACTGGGTTAATCGTGATTCTGAGTAAGAGAAACATTAAATTTACCTGTTTTAGAAAAATTTGGATCTCTTTACGCGAAAATGCCCATTACCAAATATTTAGAAAGAGAATGAGGTTACCACACATGTGCAGTTTTACTTGTTTTCTACGATTCTATGAGCATACTTAACCAATTTCCACCCTACACCATTTTATACTACAATATTCCTGGTTCACCCCTATAACATAAAAATTTAAAATAACAGAACAGATCATAAACAGTGAAAACGCTTCCATACTAATTTAGAACGGGATTGCATATTTTTTACTGCAAATAAGTTATTCACTGGGTCAGTGTCATCCTCTGTGCCGTTTACCTTAAATCTGTGTAAGATTGTTCTCGAAAATATTTATTTTATCAGGGTAAAGCAGCAAAGCTGGTGGCCATGCAGAAATCTGGGCAGCTGGCCGGCAGCTTGCCCCTCAACAAGAAAAGGAGTGCGCGACGCAAGAAGATGAAACTGGCGCTGAAGGCCAAGGAGGCGCAGGAGCGGGGAGTCTGAACGGAGCGAGCGCTTATAGATATTGTGACTTGACGTTTTTTTGTGTAGTTTAATTGAAGTATTTTATTTTACATTAAATTAAATTTTATTGTTTGATTTTTGTTTTTTCAATCATACCACAGAATTACCAGAAACTAAGTTCCATAAAAGCAACATAAAGAAAACATACAGGCAACGCGTTAAAAAGTGTAGCCTTAAATAGGCTGTCTAATAGGCTAATCTCTTTCCTTATTATAATAATCGAATGAAATAGCTATGGCGCAATGAATTGAAATTGAGAAAATACTTATTTCTTCAACAACTCAAGCTGATAGAAAAGTTTACAGTACAATCCCCTGATATTTGTAGGACCATGAAAACGGCGAATTCGTATCTTTGAAATACGAGGGATCGGAAGTTAACATTTAATTTTTACTTATGTCTAGTACAAAATAATAATACTGTCTATTTCTTTCGCTAGTAGCATCACTTCGAAAAGGGAGATGGATATAAAGTCTGATGGCCGCTCTACACAATGGGCCATAATGGGCGCAGGGACGCAGTTATTAAAGCCCCTCGTATAGTGTATATATTGTAATAAGTGCGAATTGGACTGCCAGGCTGGGCCACTTGCACACCGTGTGTCCGCTACATCCAGCCATGCCGGAGTGCCGGCGGACTGCCGTGAATGAGGGGCTTAAAGCCTGTCATGCGCTGCGTTGTAGCGCATACACTGTACTCGAGTTTTAAAAATCGCCGCCATCTCGTATGCCGTTTTTAATAATGAAAAATTAATATTTTATGCATTGCCGCATTCTCAATTGTTTATTACTGTAATTTAGTGCAAGGAGGTGGGCGGAGCTAGCAGGATGTTGCCGTACGGCACGCATCTGGCAACGACATTCACGGTACTTTATTACGTGCCGGAGGTGCCGGCGGACTGCCGTGTATGATGGGCTTTAGTAAGAAGTGCTACCCCAATACTGCCACCCCCTTCTGCTGTATAGTTACGTCCCGTATGATTGCCCACCCATTGTGTGGAGCGATTTTCGCGATACTAGCCCCAAGAACTTTTTTGAAGGTTTTATTGTCCCTTCATGACTAGCCCAGTCTTTTTATTGAAAGAATTCAGTACGGCGTTATTCTTAGTTGCCCAAACAGCTTTCTTATTGTCGATGGCATTAAAAAAAATTAAGCAAATGTCATAAAGTGGCAAATGCGCAGGCAGTGTGTGTATGCCTAGCTGTCATATTGTGGTCATTATCATTGTAGATCAAGCAATCTTCGTTGGCGCACCTTTAAATTTTACTGAATACAATTCCAAGGTAAGTTCTGCATATGAAAATAATGGTTGTACATGTATGTTATTAATATTGTCACTAGTATAATACAGAAAAAAATGGCGTTGAGGTTATGTGTGATCTTTTACATTAGGGGTTTTCCACGTCTTTCAATTGCAAAAAGCACTTGTTCAGAGCTGAGAACTATAAGTATAGTTCTTTGTTTAAAGCCGAGTGCAATATAGAATTTGATGGTGCCTTGTGTGGATTATTGAATATTTCATTCTAAGGACACTCTCATACAACCTGTATTGTATTGTAGTTTATTTTAACGGTTTTCTTTGTCTAGGATGTTTATCACAGTTAAAGCCACATTCGTTACGTTATTGATAACTATTAAATATCACTGATAAATTAGTATATTGTGAATCATTCTCAAGAGCTGACGACTGAGCAAGAGATGATGCATCACAAATAAAGACTGTTTGGGCAACAATTGTGATAGTTTTCAGTAAAAGGTTCCTGCTTGTTGATTAGGTTCATTTCTAAATCTATATGGCATTAGCGCCTAATCTGCAACCAACAAAGTGGTACCTTTTACTAAACACAATCACAATTTGTCTGTAATATGCTATGAAAGTAATGCTTTATGAAAGTGCACTTTCCCCATACTCCATAGAAGTTTATTTTTATCTCATAAATAAAAATTGAGATATTCTTGATATTCCCTCAACACTTTCCAAAGCCAGCCAAGACCTAGACAGCCTCGAAACTAGGGAAAATCCAAGAAAACCTGAAGAAAAGAAATCCCCACTAATAATTTAGGCATGACATGAAAATGTGACATATTGTCATTTGACCAATTAACACTATTCAAGCAAGGTTGCAGTGAAAATCATCTAAAATTACCGTGAAGGCTAAAAGACAAAAGGCAGAAAAAGTAATTGCACTGAGATGTTTTACTTTTAGTGTTAAATAGAAGTCTATTAGCTTAATTATTTAGCTTATTGTCATAAGTTTTGCAATGCATTTGTATATGCAATGGCATTGTTGTCAAAACCTATATAATGTGGTCTGTTGTGAATTGTTTTAGTTTTCTTGTGGTTTTTGGTAGTGATAGACACCCATTTTAAATCAGAAATATTTAATATGGACTGTGAAGCTGTAAGTTTAAGACAACTGTGGATAGTTCAGGATTTATTTTTTGTGCACAGCCAGAAAGAACTGTCTTCTTCTGTCAGTGAAACCAATCCCAAAGGCGATGGAGCTAGATTTTTTTATTCTACTGTTGTAGTCTAAACATGTTTGTCAGACTATACTGACAGTGGAAATTCAGTCGAAATTCAGTCTAACCCTTTAACATTTTCCTTAAGACATTTGAAATTTCAACTGTCAATATTTGAATTGAATTGAATATCAAATTTGTAGTATTGTATATGGAGGGAATGTTAAGCCTAAAAATTGGCTTGCAGTGGTAGTTCTTCAGTATCTAGAATAAACAGTTCAGTCTTTTTTACAATTTCTTTACCTATAAGCAAAAGTTCACTTGAATATTGTCTCAACTATAGAAAAAATATTTTTTTTAGATGTCGGGCCGTGAAGGTGGCAAGAAGAAGCCTCTGAAGGCCCCCAAGAAGGAGTCTAAGGAGATGGATGAGGATGACCTGGCCCACAAGGCCAAGCTTAAGGAGCAACAGAAGGCTCTAGCGGTAAGTGCCCAATACAGTGGCAGTTTAAGCCAGCATGCGGTTATAGGCCCAAATTCTATAGACAGGGAAACATTATCATTATCACATTAGTATTCAAATACCTATTACCATTATTATCAGTATTTGGGTGAATCAACTATTTCTTGTTGTTATTCTTGTTGTTGTTGTTAGCCAGGGGGAAAAAGTATAACAGTTTGTTAGAAGAAACATTGTAGTATATTCTACTGACAATACTGACATGCTTAGTATAGTCTGACAAGCCAAGGCTGCAGTAGATTTCGTTTTTAAATTATGTGCGTCCCTTTTTTTCGGTATGAAAAAAATAGGGAGGTATATAAATTAAAAAAAAGTTCTACTGCAGCATTGGTTTGTCAGACTATAGATGGCATATCATATAATGGGAATTATAGTACCAAAAAAAACATGTTTTGTGAATTTTAATGCCATAAAACAGTGATTTTAAAAGTGACCCAGTAGGCAGTAACCATGGCAACTAGTAGAAATAGTTAATATACTTGTTTACAGGCAGGGCCCGTAGCATTTGCTTCTCTTGCTATATGGCTAATCCAGCGGGCCAGTGGCTGTGAAATTATGAAAGGCTATTCCATGTAAATGTAACATATGTCAGTAACTTTCAAAATAACAGCACCTTACATTGGTCAAACCATAGAGTTCTTTATCTAAAACAGCAGAGCACTCTATTGGTCTACCAGACCACCACACACCTTTTGAGCCTAATCAGTCTAGTGGGGAAGCCTAAAAAAACGGAAGACAAACTAGGATTTGGGACAAAAGTGAGCTATTATCACTCTGTCTTTAACATTAAGTATTTAAAAAAATGGTTGCCTGTAAAGTCGGTATACGGGCGAAAGTTTTACGCGACAACGACTTTGAGTGGTAAAATACTGTGCTCGAGTGGAAGGGACGCGTGCCTTTCACTTTTTATGTCTGTCTCTCTCGCTCTTAGGCGGGCTAACCATGCCCGAGTGGAAGGGACGCGTGCCTCTCACTCGCTCTCATTGTGAGCGCATAACGTGAGCGGAGCGTAACGCAGTTTCTTGAAGTGTCACCCGGCAAACCAATTTATAAGACGTTGTCACGTCAATAAAAAAAGACAGTAAAAATCTGGTTTCATGTTCAAAGAGATTGTAATGTAATCTTTTTTTTGCATTAGAGGCTCCAATATTTGTTAACAAAGGGTTTTCGTCAGTTGAAGGTTAGATGTATCCATAGTATGATATATTTAAAAAAATGCATTTTTTTTTTATTGCAGGACGCAAAAGCAAAGGCAACCCAAAAAGGACCGCTCGCTCAGGGCGGCATAAAGAAATCTGGCAAAAAGTGACACAACTCCATGCCCCAAGCTCTACTTTTTAAGTTATAGGCTGTAATAAATTCTTATGTAAGAACTATTAAAGATCTTCTGTATCACAACAATGAAAAATGTATGCATTTTAAAATTTATTTAGCTACATTAATTTCATTCAGTTTTTAAGGAATGTAACCGGTATTTTATAATTATTTTGTATTCTGTCTGTTATTCCTTAAAAAAAATGTCTGTAGGCAGTGTAGATCATAGTCCTGTAACATTTTTATACTGTAAAATTGAGACACTGCCGAAACATGGCAAAAATGGTAATTCTTCATATAAGTGTTACATTTTGCAATTTTTGCATTTAAAATACATACTTATAATAAACTTTGAAAATACCAATCACTTTGTTTTTGTTTCCCACCAATGGCGGGCTTTATTTTTTTGGCTGTTTGTTACGTGTCTATGGTTTGACAGTGACAGACTGCTGTTATGTCGATTTATTATTGTATACTTGATACTGTTTGTTGCAAGTTTGTTGCTGATGGCCCTTGAAGCCAAAGCACTAATAAATTAAAAAAAAAATGACAGACTGCGTTTAAGAAAATAAAGCGCGCCAAAACTCCTAAAGACAATTTTATTGTGTGCTGAACTTCATAATCATAACATACTTTCTTTTAAACAACTTGTTATTTTAGTGCAGTGAGCTAGCTTTGTTTTATTGTCGTCCAAGATTATCTTTGACATACGTATGTATCTAATGGTGTTTTAATCAGTCATCAGGGTAAGATATTTATAAGAAAATTCCTAATATGCCTAATTGGTGTAATATGCCTATTTAACACTCGCTAAGCGAGGTTATTTTGATGCATAGGCACTGAACATGTTAAGCCATAGGTATACGTATAGAATATGCAGATTTCGCTTTCCTTCTTTCCGTTTAGTTAAATTAAAACCGAAGAAATAATGTTTAGTCGGCCGTAAGCACATAGATACACATTTGGGATTAAGAAAGTAACTAATTTCGCGCGTAAATCCTGTCAATTAGAATTTTCAACCGACTGTTAACATAACATAATTCATCTTATCGAACGAGCGACCGAAGCGAGTGAGATGAGCGAGGATTCCCAATCTACTTGGACACACACTATCGTTTGTATATAAACTTGAGTATCGTGGATTGAATTGTCGTGAAATTCGGCAGGTTACATGAGATAAATTCATTTTTAAGTTCGAATATGAATCGGGCAAGGGGTTGCCCTTTGACCGCCAAAGACGTCTTATTGTGTTGACGGAAAGTCGTAGCTTCAGCGCTATGATATGACGCCATAATTATGACGTCAGGATGTAACGAATAAATAATTATATATGTACCTAATAAGTTACTTTACAAATATGTTTCCGTTATTTCATTATTGCCACAGACCGTCTAGGTATAGGTATCTGCGCCAAATAAGGCCCACTCGTTTTTTATTATATTTAATATGACTTATTGCATTACGAGTATATTACTTTGACGTACTTTATTAGTACAAGCGGTCATAGACGCAAAATTTAACCCATTTACACTCATAAAGGTATAAAATATCGAAAGTTATCATGCTTCATAGCTGGGCCTTATTAGGTTCTGCTACCTTATAGATACGATTTTAATCGCAGTTACTAGCGATTTACCAGTAAATCGCTAGTAACTGGCCACTTCAATAAATACAATTCATTTTAGTATAAGATGTCAATTAGGTAGGTTACTGTCAAGTGTAAAAATATGGTGTTGCACATCTTACTAAAAATATGTTCCATAGCACCTTATGCCGGTGTAATAAGAGCGTAGTACCATATTTATGAGTCGATTATGTCGAACCATATTTTTGCACTTGACTACTTGCAACTCTTTAATAATTGGTTACGTTTTACCAAAATGAATTCTCTGCACCTTTGAACAAAGTTCATTTTTGTATAAAGGAAAACCCAGGCGCGCGGGCATGGATGTTTTGTTTTCAACGATTTAAAGTTAAATACTTACTTAAAACCTAATCATTTCCTTACAATTGAAGTGAAAAACAGAGTGTGTACCTCAGGCATAAATACTCATTTCCTTTACTACTATGTATATTAGTACCTCGACTACAATAAATAGGCTCGTCTAAAAAGGGGTATTTATGCCCTTGATATACAAAAATTATAGTACCATTAGCTGAAAAAAAACAATCACGTGTGTAACGCTTAGGTAACCTAATCAAGTAATCAATTATGTATTTTAGGTCATCATTGGCTAGGCTTTACACACTGGCTCAACTTACAGGACCTAAAATGGACGAGTTCACTGATTTCGAGGAACTGATCGATCTTAACACTTCTTTTCTGTCTGTCTCGCAAAGAAGTTTACAAGGGCCTATTAGCGATATTCTAGACAAACTAAGTGAAACGGTAGACGAAAGTCAGTTCAATTTAGCTACTGGATTCATTAGTAAGAAGCGAAAAGAAAATAAAGATCAACCAAATGATTGTTGCGACAATAAGACAAGTAAGCAAAATGTTAAAACAGAAATTAGCGACATAAATAAAGATTTGGAAGAATTTGAAAGTATTTTAACCAATGAATGCCTTAACAGCGATAGTATACAAGATAGAGAAGAAATAGAGCATATCACTGTCAATGCAACAAACGAGCAAAAAGTTAAAAATGAGATTAGTAATAATATAATAATTCCAAATGAATTGGAAGAATTTGAAAATATTTTAGCGGCTAAATGCATGGGCATTGATTCTTTTAAATGCAAACCTAATGAAATTTCCACAAATAACGAAGAAAACTTGAAAAATGTGATTGACGATTTTATCGATTTAACGGAATTTGAAGATATTTTAATAAATGAATGTTCAGAAAAAGACTGCACGGAAGATGAGATTAAAGCGAATGATACATGTAATACAAATCATCGACATATACTTGATGGGAATGTGTTTGGCCAAATAGATGAAAATGTAATCGATTTGGATGAATTTGAAAGAATTATAGCTACTGAAAGTGTTAGAGTAGAAAATAATAGTAACAATAGTAACGCAGATGAGAGAAATACAATATTTAGCAATTGTGACAAACAAAGGGCTAACGAGATTGACGAAGAATTTTCAAATGAAAATGTAGACGAATTCGTGAAGCGTAATCATGATAATGATTTCACTCTAGCTGGGACAAACTTACGTATAAGTATCACTAGAAAATTCGAAGAAAAATATATCATGCATATTGTGCCATATGAAATCCCGTTAGAATTCGAGGTAAATAAAAATAAATTAGAAGTTGTAAGTGCTGTAACAACACAAACCAAAGAAAATTATATAAATTCAGATTCCGAGGATGGCTACAATTCGTCAGATTTCGAATTTATAACCGAAGATGAAGCTTCAAAAGCGGGACTTATAACCAAATTTTCTATGGTAAACAATGAATCTCGTAATAATAACGCAGTAAATAAAGCAACACCAAGCACTTTAAAAATGTACGATAGACCTGGTATCACAAATTCTCGAAATAATGAAGCAAAACCATCAGACCATATAAAATATAGTAAATATCGCTACCAACGTTGCTACGCACGAAGCTCTGATTACCACGTAATACCTGAAGGAGAACAATTCTTAGATATGTTCAGGGGTGAATATGCACCAATGGTCCTTAATAATTTGCATACTATGAGAAATAAAAGCATTCTGCCTACGGTTCCTATGGCGGTTAACAATGATGACCTTATGTTATGCCCTCCCGAAAATGATGAAGATTATGAAAAATGTAAGTACATATGAAGCATATTAAATTAAATAAAGCTTCATATACTTATATCGGTTTACTCGTCTATAAAGTCGAAAATAGCTCGACATGTTTCGGAACGGTCCGCGTCCCATAATCAGACTGTGCCCTGAGCAATCGCCGCAAGCGCTTCTCACTCATGATTATGGGACGCGGACCGTTCCGAAACTTGTCGAGCTATTTTCGACTTTATACACGCAAATACACGTGAGTAACCCGATATAAGTATATTAATATGTCTAATACTCACGGGAGTTTTCTATTTAAATAAAGCTTTATTTCGGGCTGGCCATCTGATCTGACCCATCAACTTATCTTGTAGACATTTAAAAATAAATAAATTGGGCAACACATATTCTGATAAGGGGAAAAAATGCAGGGTTGGCCTATTGGATCAACTTGTCCCTTAATTTTTCCTACTTAGACCACGATACTGATAACGCTAACCTGCCTGACGACGGAGAAATATGTCGTGCCTCGGACGCCAGGCGATCGCTATTATTTAAGCGAGATTGAGCTTTACGCAGTCCCCCGTAAGCCTTTATTTCATTGGCGAAGCTGTCGGCTGTAACCGTCGTTGGCTCGACATCTCTGCAGGCAGTGCAGGCTACAGCTTCGCAAATACAATAGACTTACTCAGAACTTCGTAAAGTTCAATTTCCGATCGCCTGGCGTCCGAGGCTCGGTATTCTTTTGCCGTCTTGTATTCAAAAGGCTTATTTTATATTTCAGATAAGGACGACGCAGATGAAAGCCTGAAATGTATCCTTGCCACTTACCCTGGAGAGAACAGAAGGAAGAGACGAAGATATTAGAATTAGAATTGCTATGCATTATATTGTATTTTTTTATACCACGACGCTGGCTAACAAGCATACGGCCCGCCTGGTGCAAACCGGTTACCGTAGCCTATGGACGCCTGTAATTCCAGAGGTGTCACATCCGCGTTGCCGGTCCGTTAAAACGTTTTTTGATACTTTTTTATGAAACAATAAAAATTTAAATAGCATTATTTTCATGATCTAGCAATTTTATTATTATTACATTGATTACCCAGTTAATGTACTTACCTAAACCCAGCCTTCACCCTCCCATGTTTAAGCGAAGGACAAGCAGATAGACGGACGGACGAGTGACTATAGGTAGGTAACTGTTACAGACACGGATCAGATACCGGTATTTTCTTTTCGTTCTTTGGTTTATTAATTCATTATTAATGACAATAATGAGTCAGACATAAAGAACATAACATATTTTAAAATATTGAGCAAGAAGGTATTACAAATACCGGTTGCGATCTCTGGTTATTATATTGTACTGAGATGATACCTGTTGTACTCACATTTAAAACGCATCAATAATTGTTTGAAATAATGGTTTCAATTAAAAACACATGCTCTCATAAATCCAAAAAAATAATAAAATCGTAATATTATCCAATCATCCGTGGACGTCGAAATTGTAAAACCAACAGATTCTATTGTTAGACTGTATAAAAATAAAACTCAATTTACTCCGGAAATCATATATTCTTGACATCAAGAATTCGCTATTACACACTTGTAAATGGACTTAAATCAGTATATTTAGTTAATTATAAAAAAAAACAAAGAGACGTAAATGTATATAAAATGTACCGCGTCCAGTATGCGCGATAATCAACTAGTTTTAATTGATAAAACCGGAATAAGTTTCATTTCAAGATTATTTAATATCAGATATAACTAACTTATCCCAGTTTATTCAAATCGATCTTAGAAACTTCTAACTTACTAGAATTTTTACAAACTAACTTAGAATTAATATTGTTTTTTTGAAAGCAGTCCCGAACTTTTAAAATTACCCGATAAGCGGTCACTATAGCCAACACACGCTTATGAACATTCGAAAGCCAAAGGACTGATCCCAAAAATCAAAAGCAGTACATATGTATTACCGTTAAAAAATAGTCATACTCCTAACGGAGTAAATTACATAGAATATTTACAACATGCATTTTACGTGACATTTAGATGAATATGATAACGAAATAGCTTTTAACAAAATACATTTTTTTTGTGGTTCATGAAGTCAGTATTATCACTTAAATTAATTTAGAGTCAATTTCAGTAATTTCAATACAATTTAAGCGAGAAAATGAAGTATTTATTGACAAAGCCAATTTCATCACAACCTTATATCTACTAGTATAGCGGTTGCTAACATTTATTTTGTGTACTTCTACAATATGTTCACTTTATCGCTAAAATATACTTGTTCAGAATCGTTAACTAAAATGTTCGGAGGAAGTCATCTATGAGTGACAATAATTGTAAAGAGATACCGCCTTAATCATAAAAACTTAACAGACTATATTAGTCAAAATGTTTTGTCCCTTTTTTATAAACATATATATCAAGCTGATTGAAAAGGACAAATAGTAAATTAGTTAACGAAGGTTTGATGAGATGAGAATAACGGCAATACTATTTTAATAGTTAGTAAAAAAAAAAGTGCATTCTTGTGTCGAATTCAAGTTGAATATTGACCCTTTTTGTATCGTGGACCCGAATTCCATAGTTTAAGCAATGTAACTTTATAAAAGTTAGGAGTAGATTTGAAAAAGCTAACACAGTAAAAAATTACAAGCAGATACCTGTGCGTACTTACACTAAGAATTATTATTCATTGTGGTGTCCATAATATTATTACATACAGTCATGTCAATTCTGTCAACGATCGCTTGTCCCGTTGCGCTCAAAATATAACTGTAATGTTTAGAAACGGGCTCAATTTGAAATTACAGTAAGTTACAGTGACACCAATGTTAGTATAAGTTTTAGTGCAATTTAGAATGCAACGGGAAGTGCTTTCGCTGCAGGTTCACAAATTGACAGAAGTTAAATCTGTTAACATTTTGATCGTCAGACGGCGAAGGAATATGCCGTGCGTGGGACGCCAGTCAGTAAGTCCCTGGTTGGCGTCCTTGATAAGACTTTCCGTTGACGGCCTCAGCCGACTGTGACGGTCAAGAGGTTAACGACCTTGAATATTGCACGTCAACTATTGTAGTCAAAGTTCAGTTGCCGTCGTTATATCTAATACACGTTCCTTAAATACAGTGCTCCAAATGGAAGAATAACGAAATGTAGCCAGACATGTGGATCAGCATAATTTTACTGATAAATTTCATTACGATTTAGCGATAAGAAATCTAATTTTTACATAATTTTAGTTAACAATACACCATTTGCACAAATCCAAATCTATTTAGTGTTTTATCATTAAGATATGATCACTGGATTATTTATTTATTATGAAATTGGTCAAGTTACAAATTATGAAAATGTGATATAGTAAACTTATTGTGTATAAAATATACTCAGCCTATATATCCCACTGCTGGGCACAGAACATTGAGCTATAGTCATAGATATTATGCTAGGCCAAAGCCGATAACGGCTTGAAACACGTTTAAATCTTTGCGGATGTTTGCCGGTTTCTTCAAAATGTTTTTTTTCACCAAAAGCGACCACTAAATATTAAATTTCGTACATAAGCTCTGGAACTCATTTATACGAGCCGGGTTTCGAATATACAAACTCCGGATCAAAAGTTGAAACTTAACCGGCTTCGCCGCGCGCACCGCTCTCGATGACAAGACTAGTACGCCCGCCTGCGTCGTTGTGCACGGTACTCAACGCATGATACCGGAATCCTAACATCTCCGAAGCATGTCGCTCGTAGTGACTAAAAATACGTGTGCGTCATTTTATGAGTAAAATTATATTACGAAACTCGGCTTCCTCCTATCGTTTTTCTGGTTTATGCCTTACTGCCCCAAGGACCCTGGTCCGCTTCAGCAACCCAATCGCAAGTTTGGCGTAGACGCTACATTTACGAAAGCCATCAGAAGGGCTAGCATTGTTGCCATTTTATCGACTATCACGCCATGCGTCACTTTCGCACTTACATACTTGTTGGAACGTGACAGCCTCGGTGATACTCGATAAAAACTCGACCACAATTACGAAAATCTAGACGTGGTAGAGTGGCAAGGCATGCAGCCTACCACCAAAATCGAAAATTGCCATTGACGGGAAAACCTCTTTGTCACTCCAATATGCAAGTGTGACTGAGATGGACACACAAATCCGCTATCGTTCGATTTTCGTGGTATAGGCCCTTGTGTCAGAGGCTCATTGTGGGTCGCTAAGCCAGCGCAGTTAGTTAGTTAGTGAGACGTTTACTTAATGATATTGCGTGGTATTTGTGCAAAAGGTGTCAATTGCTTGGCCACTATAGTGGCGAAAATAATTCAGTTAGTAGGTTACGAGTGACTTAAGACCGGGACTTCCTTTTGGCGGGGGACCGCGGCGGCGGCTCAGTCTTCTTGCTCTGGAAAAATGGGATGTCTTTATAAAATAGTAGATTACATACCAAGGCCGTTTTAGTGGGAAATGTCTCGGATCCCATGTAATTGTCGGCCGAGGCGAAGCCGAGGTCGACTAACATGTGATCCGAGGCTTTCCCATTTAACGGCCGAGGTTTGTATACAATTTTTCTGCCCGACGGAGCCGGCAGGCGGCAATTTAGTTTTGCGTAAAGTGGCGCTTACCGGCCGGAGGACTGAAAACCCTTTTAAAATGACAAAACGGGCTATTCACGTTTATTATCTTTAGGCACCGCATTATAAAGCGTTTCTTAAGAGAATGAGGTTAACATATATGGCGCATATCGAGGCGTAAGCGGTCAAATCCGATAATTCGACCAAACCTATTTTAGAAATTCGAACTATGTGCAATTTACGTAACCTTTTTACTTCAATGATAAATTATCTCGACTTATCGGGTTTGACCGCTTACCCCTCGATATACGCACAGTTTAACTTGGGCTGTGGCTGTGGGCACTGTCCCCACCCACCAACAGAAACGAAACACGTCTCATTTAATAGGTCTTGGCAAGCTAATGATTTCTTACTATGACGACGATCGCCCTATGTATGGTGTAAAGTAATATGTATGATCAGAGGGTGGATACAATTACGGCATGTAACAGCACGTACTTAATTATTGTTATATACTTATATACCGTGATTTAGGCAATATGGCAATACTGGTGTTGTAGATATAAAAAAAAATAGCTCTATAAGCGAATTTTTATATTCCATTTTAAGAAACATAGTTACTTATTATTGCTAGTAACATATTTCTTGTAACTTTCAATGAAACGAGCAAAAAATATATAAAAGCAAAATACGGTTTTCCAAGAAAGCTCATATATAGGGCGATTCTCGTCATAGTAAAAAAAAACACCAGGACATTTCTGGCCATGGCCAGAAAATTTTTTTGTGTAGTTGTTGACGTTGTCTTTGTTTTTAGGCAATGTTGCCTAGTTCCCACTGGACGAATAGGAATAGGAAGTTATTTCGTTACACTACAAATGTGAAAGATTATAGAGTTGTTTATGTTTGTTACATAAAGACAAAAATTTGTAGAGATTGGTTGCTTTTATAGGCGGTCGAGGATTTCCACGACACGATTATGTCGTCACGTCTCTAACCTGATTCTCGAGTCTTGGAGCGCCAACTAAAACCTATTTTTTAGTTCCGGAGACCAAAATGACGTTACGTGGGTTGTCTGTTTATTACATCTCATAAATAGTGATGTATCACAACCGATTATAACCAAAAAGATTTGGAGCTACTCACTCCTTAACTTAATAAGGCCTGTTTTTAAATGTTCAATATTTTAAATAAATTATATTAGGATAAAATAACAATATTTAATATTATACTTTAAAAGTGGATTTTTAGTTTAATTACTTCTTAGCAAAGTAAAGTAACATTGACTCTATTCGGTAAGTAGTCGTGAATTTAAATAAATCTAGAAAAAAAATTGAGAAGTAAAAAGTATAGGTAACAAGAACTAAATTTGTGACTAGCAAAGATCACTCACCTCTCTCGATCGCTTGGCCCTAGGCTCATCAGCATCCACCTTTTCCTTTTCCACCGACTTCTCCTTATCACTTCCCTTATCTTTTCTCTTATCTCCTGCTTTAGGTGTCTTATCCTTTCCATTTTTAGCTTCATCTTTAGATTTATCTTTATTTTTACCATTATCTTTAACCTTATCACTATTTTTCTCACTCTCCTTTGATTTTTTGCTGTCCTCGTCATCTTTTTCTTCACTATTTACATCCATTTTTTCATCGGCATCATTCGTTTTATTTTTTACATCTCCCGATTCTTTAGAATTTGATTCTTTATCTTTTGCGTCATCTTTAGTCTTTTCACTGTCACCCTCTCCCTTTTCCTCAGTCTCTGGTTCTTTGTCATCATGTTTCTCGCAGTTTTCATTTACTTTCTCTACTTCTTTATCAGCGTCATCTTTTTCATTTTCATCCGCCTTATCTGCTTCATTTGTTTTTTCATTTTCATTATTTTCCTTCGGCGCTTCAGGGGCATCCGTTTTATCATTTTCAGTTGGTTTGTTTGTGTCTTGTTCTTCTGCTTTGTCCTCCGTAGCTTCTTTTTCTTTCTCCTTCTCTTCTTGCTGTGGTTTCCGTCCACGCTTGACAGGTTGCTTCGCTGGAGTACTGTTAGCCTTTTTGCCTTTAGCTGTAAACAATTGGTTCATAATGAACTACATGAAGCATATTGACTAGTGGTAACGGAAAAACAATGAGACGCTAAGATGGCAAATTCTACGTCCGATAGAAGTGTGGTTCTTAAAGAGCTGCAGAAAAATAAACG
Source organism: Lathronympha strigana (assembly GCA_949128165.1). Taxonomy (NCBI): domain Eukaryota; kingdom Metazoa; phylum Arthropoda; class Insecta; order Lepidoptera; family Tortricidae; genus Lathronympha; species Lathronympha strigana. The sequence continues at coordinate 3,573,009 of OX421926.1, read as the reverse complement.
CCGCCGAAAAATTGACGTCTAGCTAGTAAAGAATTTAAACCTTTACGGCGCCAAATATCCGCACCATAGCTCCAGCCAAAGACGGATTAATCCGTCATAGACCACAGAGCAACGTAGACCGTAATGGAGTGTCCATTAAGGAATATTTTGCTATCAGGCTAAACTTTAGTTTTGTAACTTCGGTGACATGGCGTCTGAATGAAAGCGTTTGTAACTTTGAATTTAATATGGCGTCGATAAGGTTTGGCGTGATGGGGATGAATTAAAAATATCAAAAATTATGTTTAACAGTTGTATCGAATTGTAAAAATTATAATAGGCTAGACGACAAAAAAATCTAATTACATAGTCCGTCTGTTAGATTATTAAAAAATATACGATACGTATTTTTTCTTTTGTTCGTCAAATGAAAAATGACGGAAATACAGGGCTTTAAAGTTTCGCGTGACGTCACAGTTAGGTACAATTCTTACGTACAGGTGACGTCACCAGCCCCCACCACGGAACTTTGACGCTCTTCATATTCGTCAATTTTAGTTATCTTCGAAAAGGAAACAAATATGTGTCTAATAATTTTGGATAATCTTTCTGACGGACTAATTAGAATAATAGTTTTTCAACCTAGTTGTCATCCCTTGAAAACCTGTAATTAACTTCGCTGACACATGCTACATAATCTGTCTTTGTTCATTTAAGCTGTTAGTTTTCCGAATAAAATAATTCACGCAATCGTAAATGAATTCCGATTTAAATATTAACAATGACAGTTAACACCTTTGTGTTTTTGGTCACGTCTTCAATGTTTAACAAGCGTTCTTGTAATATTAGTTCTGTGCGTAAAATAGACTCAATTTATCATTTGCAATAACGGTCGTTCATTAGCTTCAGCGATTATCTATTTTTTTTTAAACAACCAACCTGGTGTAGCTTTCTTTTTCTTGTCAGCGTCGTCGGACTCGGCTTCCTGCTCGTTGGCCGCGTCCACGGCCGCCTTCATGGTGTGAGCGATCGGTTGGGACATCTCTGGAAGCGACAGTACCTGGTTATGTTTTAGTATAAAACATTGACTTAAACCCTTCGAATGCCTTGCCCCGTATCCGTCACAAGCCGTTTGGACTTTAAATGTAAAGTTCAAGGTCATTGTTACAGCAGCAAAAATTTAACAGTGGCGTTCCAGGGGTTAAAAGAAATACACACAAAACAGGACAAAAACGTCAAAAAATGTGGGTCAGTATGACATTAACGAATAATTTTTCAATCATGATGATACAAACGATAAATGTGTCGTACGAAAAAGAGCTCACTGACGTAAGCAGTAAGTGTCATATTCATAACTACCGTCACTGTTAGAATTTTATAGGCTGTCGGCATCTGAAACGTCACGTATATGAAAAAGTACCGCGGTTTTAACTGCGGTATTTTGATGGCGTTATTTTTTTCGTCTAAATGGGTATCCAGTTCTTATTCATATTTTATATATATGGTATTAAAGAGATGGAGACTAATATTGGTTTGGTTTATGGGCAGTTATCGGAATTAGGTGAATAGGCTAGACGACTAAAAAAATCTATTTGGTCCGTCTTTTAGATAATTAAAAAATATTGTATTTTTTCTTTTGTTCGTCAAATCAAAAATGACGAAAGGACAGTGCTTTCAAGTTTCGCGTAACGTCACTATTAGGTACATTTCTTACCTAGGAGTGACGTCACAAGCCCCCACGCCGGAACTTTGATGCTCTCTATCTTCGTAAATTTTAGTAAAATTGAAAAAGGAAAAAAATACGTGTCTAATCATTTAATCTAACTGACGGATTAATTAGAATGATAGTTTTTCAACCTAGTCGTTGTCCCTATTATACCTATTCTTCAGATGAAGGTAAGTGCCACTTTAATCCCTCTTACCTTGAACAGAAAAAGTCCTTTTATGAATAGGTGGTGTGAATATGCAGGCACGGCAGGTTATGTTTATACAGGCTCGCACGGACGACTATTACGCCATAATACGCAAAATAATCGCCTCGTTGCTCTGCAGAGTGCGGGCCAGCTGCAACCCCATCCTGGGTACGGTAGCGGGCCGATACGATACGCCTATTATGCCGCATTTCGCCTGTATTATGACCTCCACTAGCTGAATGCCATAAGTACCTACCTACTTGTATGTTATTATTTTTTCTCTGTATTATTAATTATTATTATTTATTAACCATAACTTTAAGTTTACCATGGAGCCTAAACGGTCTCGTACCGCGCGGTTTAAGAGGAACTTCCTCCCGCGGACGCTCCGGCTGTGGAATGAGCTCCCTGCCGCCGTTTTCCCAAAGGACTACAGTAAAAAGAAGTGTTAAAGTTTTTAAAGGGCCGGCAACGCGCATGTGACACCCCCGGAGTTGCAGGCGTTCATAGGCTACGGTGACCGCTTACCATCAGGCGGGCCGTATGCTTGTTTGTCACCGTCGTAGTATAAAAAAAAAATTATGGGCCATTGTTCCCTTAATAAAATAAATAGATTGATTGATATGTAGTATGTTACCGATGGGCTCGTGCACCATCTCCAGCAGCTTGTCGGCGTGCAGGGTGTCGGTGGCCGCCTTGAACTGATTGATAAGTAGTATGTTACCGATGGGCTCGTGCACCATCTCCAGCAGCTTGTCGGCGTGCAGGGTGTCGGTGGCCGCCTTGAACTGATTGATAAGTAGTATGTTACCGATGGGCTCGTGCACCATCTCCAGCAGCTTGTCGGCGTGCAGGGTGTCGGTGGCCGCCTTGAACTGATTGATAAGTAGTATGTTACCGATGGGCTCGTGCACCATCTCCAGCAGCTTGTCGGCGTGCAGGGTGTCGGTGGCCGCCTTGAACTGATTGATAAGTAGTATGTTACCGATGGGCTCGTGCACCATCTCCAGCAGCTTGTCGGCGTGCAGGGTGTCGGTGGCCGCCTTGAACTGATTGATAAGTAGTATGTTACCGATGGGCTCGTGCACCATCTCCAGCAGCTTGTCGGCGTGCAGGGTGTTGGTGGCCGCCTTGAACTGATTGATATGTAGTATGTTACCGATGGGCTCGTGCACCATCTCCAGCAGCTTGTCGGCGTGCAGGGTGTCGGTGGCCGCCTTGAACTGATTGATATGTAGTATGTTACCGATGGGCTCGTGCACCATCTCCAGCAGCTTGTCGGCGTGCAGGGTGTCGGTGGCCGCCTTGAACTGATTGATATGTAGTATGTTACCGATGGGCTCGTGCACCATCTCCAGCAGCTTGTCGGCGTGCAGGGTGTCGGTGGCCGCCTTGAACTGATTGATATGTAGTATGTTACCGATGGGCTCGTGCACCATCTCCAGCAGCTTGTCGGCGTGCAGGGTGTCGGTGGCCGCCTTGAACTGATTGATATGTAGTATGTTACCGATGGGCTCGTGCACCATCTCCAGCAGCTTGTCGGCGTGCAGGGTGTCGGTGGCCGCCTTGAACTGATTGATAAGTAGTATGTTACCGATGGGCTCGTGCACCATCTCCAGCAGCTTGTCGGCGTGCAGGGTGTCGGTGGCCGCCTTGAACTGATTGATAAGTAGTATGTTACCGATGGGCTCGTGCACCATCTCCAGCAGCTTGTCGGCGTGCAGGGTGTCGGTGGCCGCCTTGAACTGATTGATATGTAGTATGTTACCGATGGGCTCGTGCACCATCTCCAGCAGCTTGTCGGCGTGCAGGGTGTCGGTGGCCGCCTTGAACTGATTGATATGTAGTATGTTACCGATGGGCTCGTGCACCATCTCCAGCAGCTTGTCGGCGTGCAGGGTGTCGGTGGCCGCCTTGAACTGATTGATAAGTAGTATGTTACCGATGGGCTCGTGCACCATCTCCAGCAGCTTGTCGGCGTGCAGGGTGTCGGTGGCCGCCTTGAACTGATTGATAAGTAGTATGTTACCGATGGGCTCGTGCACCATCTCCAGCAGCTTGTCGGCGTGCAGGGTGTCGGTGGCCGCCTTGAACTGATTGATATGTAGTATGTTACCGATGGGCTCGTGCACCATCTCCAGCAGCTTGTCGGCGTGCAGGGTGTCGGTGGCCGCCTTGAACTGATTGATATGTAGTATGTTACCGATGGGCTCGTGCACCATCTCCAGCAGCTTGTCGGCGTGCAGGGTGTCGGTGGCCGCCTTGAACTGATTGATAAGTAGTATGTTACCGATGGGCTCGTGCACCATCTCCAGCAGCTTGTCGGCGTGCAGGGTGTCGGTGGCCGCCTTGAACTGATTGATAAGTAGTATGTTACCGATGGGCTCGTGCACCATCTCCAGCAGCTTGTCGGCGTGCAGGGTGTCGGTGGCCGCCTTGAACTGATTGATAAGTAGTATGTTACCGATGGGCTCGTGCACCATCTCCAGCAGCTTGTCGGCGTGCAGGGTGTCGGTGGCCGCCTTGAACTGATTGATAAGTAGTATGTTACCGATGGGCTCGTGCACCATCTCCAGCAGCTTGTCGGCGTGCAGGGTGTCGGTGGCCGCCTTGAACTGATTGATATGTAGTATGTTACCGATGGGCTCGTGCACCATCTCCAGCAGCTTGTCGGCGTGCAGGGTGTCGGTGGCCGCCTTGAACTGATTGATAAGTAGTATGTTACCGATGGGCTCGTGCACCATCTCCAGCAGCTTGTCGGCGTGCAGGGTGTCGGTGGCCGCCTTGAACTGATTGATATGTAGTATGTTACCGATGGGCTCGTGCACCATCTCCAGCAGCTTGTCGGCGTGCAGGGTGTCGGTGGCCGCCTTGAACTGATTGATAAGTAGTATGTTACCGATGGGCTCGTGCACCATCTCCAGCAGCTTGTCGGCGTGCAGGGTGTCGGTGGCCGCCTTGAACTGATTGATAAGTAGTATGTTACCGATGGGCTCGTGCACCATCTCCAGCAGCTTGTCGGCGTGCAGGGTGTCGGTGGCCGCCTTGAACTGATTGATAAGTAGTATGTTACCGATGGGCTCGTGCACCATCTCCAGCAGCTTGTCGGCGTGCAGGGTGTCGGTGGCCGCCTTGAACTGATTGATAAGTAGTATGTTACCGATGGGCTCGTGCACCATCTCCAGCAGCTTGTCGGCGTGCAGGGTGTCGGTGGCCGCCTTGAACTGATTGATAAGTAGTATGTTACCGATGGGCTCGTGCACCATCTCCAGCAGCTTGTCGGCGTGCAGGGTGTCGGTGGCCGCCTTGAACTGATTGATAAGTAGTATGTTACCGATGGGCTCGTGCACCATCTCCAGCAGCTTGTCGGCGTGCAGGGTGTCGGTGGCCGCCTTGAACTGATTGATAAGTAGTATGTTACCGATGGGCTCGTGCACCATCTCCAGCAGCTTGTCGGCGTGCAGGGTGTCGGTGGCCGCCTTGAACTGATTGATAAGTAGTATGTTACCGATGGGCTCGTGCACCATCTCCAGCAGCTTGTCGGCGTGCAGGGTGTCGGTGGCCGCCTTGAACTGATTGATAAGTAGTATGTTACCGATGGGCTCGTGCACCATCTCCAGCAGCTTGTCGGCGTGCAGGGTGTCGGTGGCCGCCTTGAACTGATTGATAAGTAGTATGTTACCGATGGGCTCGTGCACCATCTCCAGCAGCTTGTCGGCGTGCAGGGTGTCGGTGGCCGCCTTGAACTGATTGATAAGTAGTATGTTACCGATGGGCTCGTGCACCATCTCCAGCAGCTTGTCGGCGTGCAGGGTGTCGGTGGCCGCCTTGAACTGATTGATATGTAGTATGTTACCGATGGGCTCGTGCACCATCTCCAGCAGCTTGTCGGCGTGCAGGGTGTCGGTGGCCGCCTTGAACTGATTGATATGTAGTATGTTACCGATGGGCTCGTGCACCATCTCCAGCAGCTTGTCGGCGTGCAGGGTGTCGGTGGCCGCCTTGAACTGATTGATATGTAGTATGTTACCGATGGGCTCGTGCACCATCTCCAGCAGCTTGTCGGCGTGCAGGGTGTCGGTGGCCGCCTTGAACTGATTGATATGTAGTATGTTACCGATGGGCTCGTGCACCATCTCCAGCAGCTTGTCGGCGTGCAGGGTGTCGGTGGCCGCCTTGAACTGATTGATATGTAGTATGTTACCGATGGGCTCGTGCACCATCTCCAGCAGCTTGTCGGCGTGCAGGGTGTCGGTGGCCGCCTTGAACTGATTGATAAGTAGTATGTTACCGATGGGCTCGTGCACCATCTCCAGCAGCTTGTCGGCGTGCAGGGTGTCGGTGGCCGCCTTGAACTGATTGATAAGTAGTATGTTACCGATGGGCTCGTGCACCATCTCCAGCAGCTTGTCGGCGTGCAGGGTGTCGGTGGCCGCCTTGAACTGATTGATATGTAGTATGTTACCGATGGGCTCGTGCACCATCTCCAGCAGCTTGTCGGCGTGCAGGGTGTCGGTGGCCGCCTTGAACTGATTGATATGTAGTATGTTACCGATGGGCTCGTGCACCATCTCCAGCAGCTTGTCGGCGTGCAGGGTGTCGGTGGCCGCCTTGAACTGATTGATAAGTAGTATGTTACCGATGGGCTCGTGCACCATCTCCAGCAGCTTGTCGGCGTGCAGGGTGTCGGTGGCCGCCTTGAACTGATTGATAAGTAGTATGTTACCGATGGGCTCGTGCACCATCTCCAGCAGCTTGTCGGCGTGCAGGGTGTCGGTGGCCGCCTTGAACTGATTGATATGTAGTATGTTACCGATGGGCTCGTGCACCATCTCCAGCAGCTTGTCGGCGTGCAGGGTGTCGGTGGCCGCCTTGAACTGATTGATATGTAGTATGTTACCGATGGGCTCGTGCACCATCTCCAGCAGCTTGTCGGCGTGCAGGGTGTCGGTGGCCGCCTTGAACTGATTGATAAGTAGTATGTTACCGATGGGCTCGTGCACCATCTCCAGCAGCTTGTCGGCGTGCAGGGTGTCGGTGGCCGCCTTGAACTGATTGATAAGTAGTATGTTACCGATGGGCTCGTGCACCATCTCCAGCAGCTTGTCGGCGTGCAGGGTGTCGGTGGCCGCCTTGAACTGATTGATAAGTAGTATGTTACCGATGGGCTCGTGCACCATCTCCAGCAGCTTGTCGGCGTGCAGGGTGTCGGTGGCCGCCTTGAACTGATTGATAAGTAGTATGTTACCGATGGGCTCGTGCACCATCTCCAGCAGCTTGTCGGCGTGCAGGGTGTCGGTGGCCGCCTTGAACTGATTGATAAGTAGTATGTTACCGATGGGCTCGTGCACCATCTCCAGCAGCTTGTCGGCGTGCAGGGTGTCGGTGGCCGCCTTGAACTGATTGATATGTAGTATGTTACCGATGGGCTCGTGCACCATCTCCAGCAGCTTGTCGGCGTGCAGGGTGTCGGTGGCCGCCTTGAACTGATTGATAAGTAGTATGTTACCGATGGGCTCGTGCACCATCTCCAGCAGCTTGTCGGCGTGCAGGGTGTCGGTGGCCGCCTTGAACTGATTGATATGTAGTATGTTACCGATGGGCTCGTGCACCATCTCCAGCAGCTTGTCGGCGTGCAGGGTGTCGGTGGCCGCCTTGAACTGATTGATAAGTAGTATGTTACCGATGGGCTCGTGCACCATCTCCAGCAGCTTGTCGGCGTGCAGGGTGTCGGTGGCCGCCTTGAACTGATTGATAAGTAGTATGTTACCGATGGGCTCGTGCACCATCTCCAGCAGCTTGTCGGCGTGCAGGGTGTCGGTGGCCGCCTTGAACTGATTGATAAGTAGTATGTTACCGATGGGCTCGTGCACCATCTCCAGCAGCTTGTCGGCGTGCAGGGTGTCGGTGGCCGCCTTGAACTGATTGATAAGTAGTATGTTACCGATGGGCTCGTGCACCATCTCCAGCAGCTTGTCGGCGTGCAGGGTGTCGGTGGCCGCCTTGAACTGATTGATAAGTAGTATGTTACCGATGGGCTCGTGCACCATCTCCAGCAGCTTGTCGGCGTGCAGGGTGTCGGTGGCCGCCTTGAACTGATTGATAAGTAGTATGTTACCGATGGGCTCGTGCACCATCTCCAGCAGCTTGTCGGCGTGCAGGGTGTCGGTGGCCGCCTTGAACTGATTGATAAGTAGTATGTTACCGATGGGCTCGTGCACCATCTCCAGCAGCTTGTCGGCGTGCAGGGTGTCGGTGGCCGCCTTGAACTGATTGATAAGTAGTATGTTACCGATGGGCTCGTGCACCATCTCCAGCAGCTTGTCGGCGTGCAGGGTGTCGGTGGCCGCCTTGAACTGATTGATAAGTAGTATGTTACCGATGGGCTCGTGCACCATCTCCAGCAGCTTGTCGGCGTGCAGGGTGTCGGTGGCCGCCTTGAACTGATTGATAAGTAGTATGTTACCGATGGGCTCGTGCACCATCTCCAGCAGCTTGTCGGCGTGCAGGGTGTCGGTGGCCGCCTTGAACTGCGCCACGCGCTCGTTGAACAGCTCCCAGAACGACACACCCGAGGGCACGTGGAACAGGTCCTGGACAATGGAGCCTGGGTTAAGGTTAAGTTATAGTACATTGTGCATCTAGGGCGGTAAGGGGGCATTACTTACGAGGGTCTATTGAAGCCCGACGCCGAAGGCGGAGGGCTTTAAATGACCCGAGTTAGTAATCCCATTACTACCCGTGGTACACAATGTTTTTCATCACATTTGCTAGGAAATAAATAACCTTTCTAGACAGGCGGCAGAAACAATAATGATTAGCGGTAGTGTAGTTGTACAGTCCACAGTACTCCGGAGTGACTACGTGTGCGAGCGCGTGGGGGGCAGGTGCTCGGGGAGCTCCGGGTTAAAGGTAAAGTAGTATGAGAATCCTTTAAAACCATAAGAATAATACAGCTCTTTAAGTGTAAGTATGTTTGCATATAATATCACCATTTACGAGCAGGTGTGATGAAAAAATACATAGATAGTCACTAACATAGGTTAAGAGTAAAAGATGCTAATATATTATGGAAATTTAATTTCGGAAATAAAAAATTATTTAATTTAAGGAATGTGGATTTCTCAGAAAGAACGAAAGAGTGGAAAAATTCATGAGCTCGTTTCTGGTGGTGAAATTTGGGGCCACGGGCGTGGTCTCGGTAGCTCAGTGGGAGAGCGATGAGCCGGTATCTCAGAGTCGCGGGTTCGAATCTCGCTCGAGGTTATGAGTTTTTACACTTTCCTTTTTTTTCTTACAAATTTAGTATCGTTCGCAAAAGCTTCTGCTTAAAAATAAGGAATGTAGAGTTGAAACTAAAACTGTGTATTTTAATGTGTACAGCCAACTTTTATTGGTTCAAGTTACAGTGTAATTTGTAGCAATTATGGGGTTTAAAGATATAGTAGTTTATGCAACAGTGATATAATAAGAGTTCTTAAAATTCAAGGGTCGCTGTTAAAAACGAGACGTAATCCAGTTTTGTAATAATAGACCAGAGAATTTTAAGAACCAATTTTGTGCTGTTGCATACACTAGTGTTTCTACGACAGCGAAACCCCAAATGGCTGCAGAATGCGGAATTTGTCGTATTCCAACTGTACGTATAAAAAAAATCATCAGTGTTATTATATTGCATGAAATTTTTTTTTTTTTTTTTTTTATGCTATAGGGGGCAAACGAGCAAACGAATCACCTGATGGTAAGCGATTAACGTCGTCCATGGACACCCGCAACACCAGAGGTGTCGCAAGTGCGTTGCCGGCCTTTAAGGTGGGAGTACGCTCTTTTCTTGAAGGTTTGAAGGTCGTATCGGTCCGGAAACACCGCTGGCGACAGTTCGTTCCACAGTTTAGCTGTGCGAGGCAGGAAGTTTCGGGAAAAGCGCACAGTTGAGGACTGCCAACCATCTAAATGGTGAGAGTGGAAATATTGTCGCGTAGGGCGATGGCGGAAAGAAGCGGCAGGGATTAATCCGAACAATTCCTCGGAACACTCCCCATAATACATGCGATAGAAAATACAGAGTGAGGCCACATCTCTACGCAGCGCCAAGGGATCAAGCCGATCAGAAATACGTTGGCAGTTGACAATTCGAGCTGCTCTCCGTTGGATGCGGTCTAGAGGAAGAAGCTGGTACTTAGGTGCCCCTGCCCAAAGATGAGAGCAGTATTCCATATGCGGGCGAACCTGCGCCTTATAAAGCTGTAGGCGATGGGCCGGCGTGAAATACTGCCTCGATCTATTGAGCACACCGAGCTTCTTAGAGGCCAATTTGGCCTTACCCTCTAGGTGGCCGCGGAACTGGACTTCACTCGAGATGTCAACGCCAAGGATTCCAATACTGGCTGTGGCAGATAGGGGAGTGCTCTCAAAACGAGGTGACGCGACGAACGGAAGTTTTTTTGCGGTGAACGCGCAAACCTGTGTCTTTGTAGAGTTAAAATGGACCAAATTAAGTCGACCCCAATCTGAGACTTCTTTTAGGGAGGTCTCAATTTCGGACACAAGTTTGTTCCGGCTCTCAATGACGTTTTCCCGGGAAATATTGGCGCGGCCGGTGTAGGAGGCATCACCCGTACTATCATCAGCATAACAATGAATGCCGCTAGTTTGCAACATGTCATTGATATGCAGGAGGAATAGCGTGGGTGATAGCACACAGCCTTGAGGGACACCAGCATTCACAGACATTGAGTCTGAGCATTCACCGTCAACTAGGACCTTAATGCTTCTGTCTGCTAGAAAACTGCTGACCCATTCGCATAATTTCCCGGGGAGCCCATAGCATGGAAGTTTCGAAAGAAGTGCCATAAGAGCATCGCTTAGCGATGACCTTGAACCCATATAATACTGTGGACATCCTTCGAAGGCCACGAGGGAGTGTGCTGTGACGGATAACCCCTCCCATGCTCTGCCCAGCCACCCGTTCCCGCCCTCCACGATTTTTTTTAGTAGCCTATTTTGTGTCCCACCGCTGGGCAAAAGCCTCCCCTCTCTTCCTCCACCCGTCACGGCTAAGTGCATCTCTCCGCCAGTCGCTAGAAAAGGCATCCAGAGGCCTATTGCATAATGATTTGTAGCTTGTAATATTAGCGGAAGTCTCTTTTCACTCCCTCTTATTAGAAAGTTCCGCTAATATTACAAGCTACAAATCATTGTGCAATTGACCCCAGGTCGTCCTGCCATCTCTTTGGTTTGCCTCTGCCCTCCACGATTACGTTATAAAATGATGATTAGAAAGTGTCTCTGTCCCGCTCACCCGCATGGTGATGAAGAGCGCGTCCGCCTTGTTGCGGATGCGATGCGCCTGCTTGCTGAACGTCACCGCCTCGGCCTCGCTCATCTCCCAGGAGGGCGTGTTGCCAACATACACGCGCATTCGCTTCACGGTCTCCATGCACGTCGGGTGCTTTAGCAGCATTAGGGCGGCTAAGTCCAGTTCTGGAAAGAGAAAGGTCAGGATTAGATAGTAGGATAGAGAGCATCATACTGTCTTTTTCTTACGCTACTATTACCCTGGAAAAAGGGATGGATATAGTTATTTTTCTCAAACATGATCGTAAATGTATGCATTTATGTCACGAAATGAAGACATGAAGTTTCTTGTTTACGGCTCCCCCCATTTACTTCTTGGCCGACGGCCGTGAAGTAATGTATGGCGTAAGTATGAACGAGACATTATTGTCCGCTGCTCTAACTTTTTCATTTGCGTACTAACACTAAACTGACAAAGGAAAAATTGCATACAGCCAACGACCACTAGATACTGGCGACATTAAAAAAAACAAATTCTATGGTTCTTTGTATATTTATGTGCGGTTAAACATGGTGCTCGAATAGCTCATCCAAATGGCATCTTTAAAAAATAAAAAAGGTGGCAAATTACACTTTTTTTTCCTAATTAACAATTTCACTAGTACTTATTTTAATTTTAATATTTCCTCACAATGTTTGAGAAAAGCACTATACAAGCCTCGGCCGGAAGAGAGATTACAGGACTTGTTTAATCCGGCCTCGTCTACGCCTCGGCCGTCTACCACAAACTCGTCCTGCAATCTCTTACTTCACGGCCTCTGCGGTAATGTACTATTGTCCTACTGTTACTGCGCTCGCTCGCTTGTCAGACTATAGCTCCAGCTGAGGCTGTTTGCTTCAAGTCGACGCTGTTTGAGCCGAGTTTGCATCTAGATGAAACGGGAAAATAAACCTTTCAATTTATTTAGCATTACCAACAGATAATACGTCTTGTACGCTGTTATATTATCTATTTTAGAATCATGGTTTATGTTTTAAATAGAAAACTCCCGTGAGTATTAGACATATTAATATACTTATATCGGTTTACTCGTCTATAAAGTTGAAAATAGCTCGACATGTTTCGGAACGGTCCGCGTCCCATAATCATGAGTGAGAAGCGCTTGCGGCGATTGCTCAGCGCACACTCGAGCTATTTTCGACTTTATAGACGTGAGTAGCCCGATATAAGTATATTAATATGGTTGATGTTTATCTAATTATAGGTTAATGTCTTCTACCTATGAACTTACCAAGGATCTCGTCAATGAGCTTCAGGCAGAGGTCAGTATCGGCCTTCTGGAGGCTGAGGCATGTCTTAATCTTGGCGTCCAGTTCGATCAACTTCATCTCGGTCTTTAAGAAGTGGAGACGGGACTTCTTTACCTCTGTAATGGAATGTGGTAACAATAAATAAATATTGCGGGACAATCTTCCACAAATCGACCTAGTCCCGCACTAAGCTCAAGAAGGCTTGTGTTAACGGGTACTTAGACAACGATATATATACTATACAAATACATAAAAAACATCCATGACTTAGGAACAAGTATCTATGTTCATCACACAAATAAGCATTCTACCTTCATTGCTGCGCCCATCAGGGTTTCATGTGGCATTTATGTACCTACCTTCTTAAACAGTGTGTTTGTTGTGTAATGTCTGTAATGTACATGTGAATAGCAATAAAGAAATACAATACAATACAAATAAATGCCCTTACCGGGATTCGAACCCAGGACCATCGGCTTAGCAGGCAGGGTCACTACTAACTACGCCATCCGGTCGTCTAAATTCAAATTATGACGAATGTATTTCTTTTTCCTTCTTCGTAGCATTTTTCTCGGCTTATGCCACGGCTTAGAGAGCCTGGGATTCGCTTTGGTAACTAATCCCAAGATTGGACGTAGGCGCTAGTTTTACGAAAGCGACTGCCATCTGGCCTTCCAACCCAGAGGGTAAACTAGGCCTTATTGGGATTACTCCGGTTTCCTCACGATGTTTCCCTTCACCGAAAAGCGATTGGTTATCAAATGATACTTTGATACTTCGTACATAAGTTCCGAAAAACTTATTGGTACGAGCCGGCAGGATTTGAACCCGAGACCTTCGGATTGAGAGTCTCACCTCATACCGCTGGGCCACCAACGCTCTTCAAATGATGACGAATATATAGGTAATTTTAACTAATTGTAAAATATATATGATACTCTGAATTTGAAAGTCTCGCGTCATACCGCAGAACATAAATAAATGAAATAAATAAATGAAATGAACCACCAACGCTCTTCAAATTATGACGAATGTATAGGAAATTATAACTAACTGTAAAATATATATGATACTCTGAATTATAATCTTAATTTTAGGCAGTAAAAGTGCATAAACTTGAATTTAGCTCCCATTAGTAACACAATTTATTTCCCCATACAATAACCCACAAATAAATTTAAAAATGTCTTGACCAATATTGTTATAAGTCACAATTTTTTTCCATTTGAATAATACTCAATATAATATTATTAACACCTTCCTGTAAAAAGAATCGTTTAAAAAATATGTGGCTTTAAAAACATTCCTCAAGTTTCATAATTTTTTTGCCGTTTTGTCCCTAATTATAATTTGATCGTGTTTATTTCTTAAGGTCCTACATATTTTACGGAAATGTGTTATGTTATTTACACAAATAAATTAAATAAAGCTTGTTTTAATGGCAATTATTCGTATTATTAGCGATGAAATTGGTCAAGCAATTATGAAACGAAATAAAATGAGTATGTGAAAACAGTATGTCGGAAAAAAATGTGTCCCAATTAATCGGCCAGCACAAAAATGAACTCTATTTGTAATACACCCGACCTTTTCGCCTGCTTTCCATATTACATTGTTTAAAAATAAGATTTTTTTTAGATACAAGCGTTTATTGCTGACTGTACTTATCTTTCCACTGTCAGCTTATACTCCCAAGCACAATGGGGTTTGGTTGTTACATCACAGTTCCTATGACCACTTCTGGTCTTCATCATCTGATCAGCTCGATGGTACCATAACATTGTATTGTCATCAAAGTTCGTCAAATACAGCTTGCAAGATTTGACTCTAACACACACACCCACAAATATACATTGCATCCCAATTAAAAGCCTGTAAAAAAGAGACAGATACATACCCAGATCTCTGTCTCTGTCTAGCGATTGCCTCTCATCATCAGTCAGATTCAGGTCCATGACCAGCTGAGCCGATATTGATTGCGGTGTGATCTGGCCCTTTTCTGGAAACAAACAGTACGTTTAGGATGAATCTTTGAAAGTATAACTTAAAACTTATACTAAACATCATTGTCGTTGTCCTACTAAATTAATTACACATATGAGTCAGCTGATAGAAAACGCATGGATGCCTTTGAAATGATCCTGGCGAAAAATGTTAGGCATATCTTGGACTGAACATCGGACCAATGCATCAATACTCAAAGACATCGGAGTAACCACCAGGCTATGATCCACGTGCCTCTGGAGAATACATGAATTCTTCAGACATGTAGCCAGGAAGACTGGGAACATCTGGAAAAGCTTATGGTCACTGGTTCGATGGAAGGAAGCTTGCAGACCGAGACTGTAATATTTCAATCTACAGAACAACCTGGAGGGTAACTAATCATATGTCTGACTTACCCAACTGTTTCTTGAGTGTAATAGCGTTAGAAGCGGCCTGCTTGTCCCACTGCAGTCTAGAGGCTTCGCTCTTGAAGCTCGCTGGCCTAGATTGGAAAAGCTTCACTCCGCAGTACTGCCCCGAGGGTAGATACGCGATTAGGATGTTTTCTTTCTCAGGGTCCGCTGTAAAAAGGATTAAATGGCCATTTAAAATAAATATAATATATATCATGAATTATTAATATTTTTATTAACTGATCAGTCAATCATGTCTTTCTGCTACAAAAAAATCTGTCAAATATATGCTCAGCATTCTGTATATAAATGAATAATATAAATGTGTATTTAAACTTGCCATCTTTTTAGGGCTATCAGAGATTGGAAAACATGATTAAATACTAACAACTAAAGCAGGCCATACAACTTAAGGTAAGTCTGCGCAGTTTAACTGCACAGGTAAAAATGAGCGTCTGTGGCATTCGATTGTGTAGTTTTTTTTCTCTATAGCCAAAATGTGCAGTTGAACTGTACGGACAAAACTGCGCAGGTATTCCAGCCAAGGTATTACAAACAATTCCAGCCTGTCGAGAGGCCCCTTTAAAACTGTTTATAATTGTGTTAACTTACTTGTAATAGGTTTCATTTAGTGCAATTAATTATGTTAACTAAAACAAGAAATACAATATTACACTTTATTAAGTTCAACAATGTTTAATGAAGGTATTAGAAGAAGAATTAATTAAGTAATTAGTTTAATGAACTATTCTAATTCACTTTTTCATCTTATTAACTAATAACATATTATCATTTCCATACATATTCAAAATCATTTCACGAGTTGCATCACTGTCACTTTGATTCTTCAAATCATTTAGTTGTGTACAATTCATATCATTGCCAAATTCTTTAATGTAATTAGAGTAGAACATATTAAAACCCATATCACCAAACTCAGTGCTCATCACAACAAAATTTTCTTTAGGAGTTTTTTTTCCTACAAATAGCTTGAGAAATTCATCTTGATCAGGTATTTTATGGGATTTTGTGTCAATAATTGCAAGTTTTTGGGGATTTTCTGTAAAACTTTTGACGTCCATATCTTTATACGTCTTTCCTAAAGACATAACAGAACATATGGAGTTGTTACGAGATATGAAAGTTAAGGATTTCTCCGAATGAATGCTCTCTTGAGTACAATTTTGGGAGAGCATATCGACCTCATTAAGCAGGTTTATTGAATTTAAAATAAAACCGCCTAAATTTGAAGATATCTGAACTGGCTTGGTTTTATTTTGGACCGGAGCTACCAAACATTGAGAGTTAAAAACATTGGTCAACTGAGATTGAGAGTTTGTAGAATCATTATAATATTCATCCATATTTGTATGTGTTTGACTGAATGTTGGCAAGGGAGTGTCAAAATGTATGTTATCCGTTAAAGATTTTTGAGAATTTGTTATATTTTCGATTGTTTCAATTGTATGGGTATCCTTTTCTAAAACCTCATTTTTCTTTGCGTCCATGTTATTCTCCATTTTGGAACCGACGTTAGTTTTCGTTGGTGCAATAAACTTTCTCGACTTCTTTTCATTATTGGTTTTATTTAGTTTTTTTCCGAAAACAGGGATTATTTTAGCCGGCGGTGCTGCATTTGAATCGCAACTGCCTTGTTTTAGATTATCTGTAAATAATATGTGAAAATAGTGACAAGAATTTTGTGACAAGTCTCCAGTTTTATTTAATTTACCTTTAAAATAATTGAAAAAGATTTAATAACAAATGCTATTTTTATCGAAATATTATTATTATCAAGGTTTCATCGCAATCTGTTAAGCAAATAATTATTTTGATTTTGAATAACCTGACCAACTTGAATCGGAAAAGTTTACCTTTCGCCAAAGTAACTTTTGTTTTGTTCGTATTTGACGACCAATCATTTTCATATTTTTCGACGCACTTGTCAAAGTCAATCTTTTCGTCGTATTGACTATAAATATCTTCAAATAAATTGGAATCTTGAATAAATTCGTCCATCTTATGTCAATAATTAACTTTCAAGCAAAACGCAAATCGCGGATGGCGCCGAAAAGCCCGAATCAAAACATAAAAATATTCAATTCAAATTTCGAACTCACTTTTTTTTATCTGGCGGCTGAAGAGACTAAGGTTTCATGCCGAAACTGCCAGTTTAGAGGCATCTTTCTACTGAAGTATTTTTTTCTATGAACTACCACTTTCTAAATTTGAAACTAAAATTGGCGAAATGTACTATAGGCCTTTAAGCCAGGACTAGTATTCAGGTCAATCTTTAAAACAATATTTGCGCGATGTGTTGACAGGCCATATAAATTTCAGGCAGGCAGTCTGCGTTAATTTTGTATATAACTATTTCAAATCGGTAGCTTAAGTAGTTCTCGAGATATTTAACGATGTGACAGACCGAGTCGCACCATGAGGGTTACTTTTTTACCATGTTGCACAGTGTGTAATTTTGGCTTAGTTGCGGTCATGTGTGGTTTATGTGTTTAATTGATAGCTATTAATGTTTTAGAGGTGTGACAAAGACACCGAAGTTTTTTTAATAATTATTTTCGGAGTTATTGTGATTTGCGAGAAAAACCCATAGAAACCATAAAAATCCAATATTTTTTTTCAGGTGCAATATATGCAAATAAATAAAATATTTTCTCATAAAAGAAGTTTGTAGCCATAGCTTTGCAAAAAAACTGCAAAAAAAACACGGTAAATTAAGTCACAATTAAGGTTTTTACCAAAAATGAGAACTATATTTTTGTGGGTCAGTGTCTTCATGGTCGCATTTATTTTTTTAATAGACTGAATTTACATATAATAACATACTTGTATATTAAATGCCAGCTCATAAAAATGAAGGGGTAACGAAATATGAATTTTAAAAATTTTTGTTTAGGGTTGTCACTAACTTTTCTATGGAAATTGAATGATCATGTTCAGTCATATTCATTGATTCTGCTCATAAATGAAATCGTTAATTTTGCTTTATTATATTACTTATGTCTTTTAAGTACTAATATAGTGTGTAATTTGTTTTGTCTAGTGTATACCTGCTAACAAATAATGAGGTCATGTTATCTTGAAAATAAATAAAATGAATGAATGAATGAATTAAACCACTCCTAAAAAAATTTACCTAAACAAAATCCGCACAATTTTCTGGCTTGGTTTGTGGAAGAAAGAAAAAAACTAATCCAAATTGATATCAGACAGAAAATTGGTTTGTTGGTTTACGTAGTTCGGCCCAACTCAGGAACAACCAATGACGGTAATACTGCCCCTACTGCTTTATCAGAATCAAATCGAAAGACCTTTGCCAATATTTTAGGACTCGAAGAATGGCTTCTTGATGACCTACTTACTATTCTAGTGGCATTGTCATGCGGTTTGGAAATAGATTCTATGAAGTTTCAGATATTTTGTAACAATTTGGCTACCAAATACGTCAAAAAATACGGCTGGTACAATATGATCGTCACGGTTCATAAAATACTAATACATGGTGCGAAAATCATAGAATCTATTTCCTTACTCATTGGAATGCTCTCAGAACAAGCAGGTGAATCAAGGAACAAACTTTGGCGTTATGATCTCGATCAGCACCATACACGCAAATTAGACCGTAAAACTACTGTCCTTGACTTGTTTCACCGAGCTTTAGAGTCATTTGACCCTCTTTTGTCGACTATGTCAGTTGGCGATAGACAAAAAAAACAAAAACATTTTGCCATTCCAGACCAAGTTCTGCAACTTTTAAAAACCAACAATGGATAAAGTATTTATCCATGACGACCCGTCACCACTAAAATATTCTGATGATATTTCTAGTGAATTTGAACGAGATACTGATAACGAAGATAGAAAACTCCCGTGAGTATTAGACATATTAATATACTTATATCGGGTTACTCCCATCTATAAAGTCGAAAATAGCTCGACAAGTCGACATGTTTTAGAACGGTCCGCGTCCCATAATCTTGAGTGAGAAGCGCGACTTTATAGACGTGAGTAACCCGATATAAGTATATTAATATAACGAAGATAACAACATTGTATTATCATCTGAAGAATTGTATTGTGATGATTGATCATTAAGATAAATTTCATCTAAATCGGTTCAGCCGTTCTTGTGTGATCGAGCAACAAACATCCAAACTTACAAGCTTTCACATTTATAATCTTAATAGGGTTTATTTTTGTGGTTAGTTTGGACAACCCTATTTCCTTAGAAATTTCGAAAATACTTAGAAACGCTATATCTATCTACCCCTTCTATTGTCGTGTGTAATTTTTTAAGACATAATAAACAACAATATGCTTCATATTTATGATGAAGAATAAAATGCGACCGACACAAGGTTAAATTAAAAATCAATAAAAAGTAAAAATAAGAAAATCTTAAATAATTTATGTAATACTACGGTTACATTTCCTATTTTTTTTATACTCATAGATAATGCAATGTTACGTTACATAAGATACTAACAAAAATAGAAAAAAATATATTTTAGGAGAAAAAAATATATTATGTTTTCCTTAAGGTCATTGACCTTTCACAAAAAAAATCATTTCTCCAAAAGTATACCGAAATTTACCATAGGATTTTTTATCAATTGTTTGCCATATCAAGCTCTTTCGAATAAACACATAAACTACACGTGGCCGCAGCTGGGACAAAATTACACACTGTGTGTTGGTATGGAACACTAAAAACTACGGAAAGACTTGTTTCTGCGGTACTTCTGTGAGGTCATTTTTTTCGGATGATTGGGTATGCAGTTTTTCTTTCTTTATCTACGCCCGGTTCCTATGAAACTGCGTTGTTTACATTTTCATCTGATTCCCGAATATAATTGGACCACGCTAAGCTTTCCTGACAATTTTTATGTGAAGTATTAGAATTTTCATACAATGTCACTGTCAATGTCAGTGTGACAAATTAGTACCAAGTCAGCGTGGTCGCCTTTTGTAAGGTTTGGTAAATATATAAAAAAAAATAGTGAAGTAGTTTTTTTCTACTTTTAAAAAATGATTCGAAATTCAGTGTTTTTAAGTTGATAAAGAAAAAAGTGTATTGATTAAAACTCACCACTTTTGAAGGGCTCTTTAAGTTCCCGAAGCTCCGACTGCAATGAGAACAGAAACAATAAGTATAACAAATCTGAACTATATGGACTTTGACTGAAAAAAAAAACAATTTAAAGTATAAGGGCATTTTTAAAAACAGGGTACCATTTCCTTTTTTTTAATATAAAGAGTTTTGGGTTTTTATAACCAGAATCTAATCACTAATGATTTAAAAAAAGAAAAAGAGTGTCTCGTTTTAATAGGTCAGGTTTGTAACGGATTTTTTCATACATTTTATATGGACCGTTACAAAACTGAAATTTTTTTTTTGTATGGAAAATCGAGGACCCAATTTCATTAAAATGGTGCACTTTTTTCCGAAAATGCCCTAAAGGCTGGACTTCACTTGTACACAATGTTGTACCTGTTGTACGGTGTTGTACGCCTTAATGTTCCTGTCCTGTGGTTTTTCCTTAGCCTCTTTATCTTTTTCCGCGCTAGGGGACGCCCCGCGGCGTTTCTTGGGCGCGGGCGACGGTAAGGTGGCGTTCTCTTCTGTATGTTCGTCCATGTATCTAGAAATAAATCATTTTTAAATCAACTTGTTACTCATATAATTTAAACTTTCGTGAGCCATACTGACATTAAAATTGCAACGCTTAACACTCACGTATTTTTATCACAATAGGCGTGACATGTTTCGTCTGCATCAGGCAGACATCGTCGGACAGACAGAGTGGTGTTGTCACCTTCGCGGCTCGGGCATCACTGCCATCACACCACTCTGTCTGTCCGAAGATGTCTGCCCGATGCAAACGAAACATGTCACGCCTATTGTGATAAAAATACGTGAGTGTTAACCGTTGCAATTTTAATGTCAACTTGTTACTGGTAGTAAGGCTTGAGTTGCTTGTAAAAACAACATGATCCCCAAAAAAATCAGGGAAAACTAATATGGAAGGTACTGCAGCTTCTCGACATCAGAATAAAGGTCCCGTGTTACTAACTTGGAGATAAAAACAGCATCAGCCTTAGGTAAACCGCACTCCATCGACAGGGCGCTCATCCGCTTTGCAACCTAAACGGTTTCAGAGGAAATTCCTTCCGCGGACACTCTGGCTGTGGAATATGAGGTTTTCCTGAAGGACTACAGTATGGGGTTCTTCAAAAAGGGAGTATACAAGTTTTGAATGGGTAGGCAACGCGCACGTGACACACCTGGAGTTGCAGGCGTTAACGGTGACCGCTTTCCATCAGGCGGGCGTTATGCTTGTTTGCCACTGATGTGGTATAAAAAATACTTTATGCCGTTGTTGGCGATGGTATACATGCGTTCAAAAGTGCATGGGCTATTATATAAATGAATTCATTAATAAACTGCCCATGCAATTTTAAACGCGATACTAAGTTTCGAAAAAAAAAATGGATAAAAAATACCTGCTACAAAAAGTAGTGGGCAAAGCTTAGTTATAATATAAAATGTATGTCACAATCGCAAATGTTGTTCCGCCTTCAAGACAACACTTCGGCAAGTGACGTTTTCAATATATGGATTTTTGGTGCCATTATTTATGTACTTTGGTAAACAATGGGTATCTAATCCAAGCATTTCAACATAACAAGTATTTATTTGTTTATCTATGGCTATACAGTAGAATCCGGTTATAACCACGTCGAAAGGATCGACGATATTACGTCGCACTAAACTGTCAATTTCAAAGTTGTTTATAACCGGTTTGAATGAAAATACCGGTATCCGATCCCTGCTACCACATGCCTACATATACCTAGACAGCTCACATTATCACATTAAAAAGCGACCGCATATAACGACATTGACACCAGGTGGCGCCAGTAAAAACACACTGTTGATGAGCACCAGCACTAGATGGCGCTAGGTGTCACAAACAAATCATAACACATCTTATTGTTCCAATGTAATTAAATTGCAACGGTTAACACTCGAGTATTTTTATCACATTAGGCGTGACATTAGGTGTGAACACCACTCTGTCTGTCCGACGATGTCTGCCCGACGCAGACGAAGCATGTCATGCCTAATGTGATAAAAATACGTGAGTGTTAACCGTTGCAATTTAATATCAGTATGACTCACGAAAGTTTAAATTATAGGTTCCAATGTAATGTTACTACTTAATTAAGTTTGCCTTGTGCGGCAGTACACTGAGCGTGGCCATATGATCATGGCCATTTTTTTACCTCTTCCCCGGCTTGATCTTCCTGCCGCTTCTGCTGACAATCTCCTCTTCCTTCTTGTCCTCCTCATCATCTTTGGCCTCCTTAGCATCCTCCTTCTTGGGCCGGCCGCGAGGGGTCTTCGGCTCTTTAGCTTTGGGGGTCGCTGCGACCTTTGCGGTGGATTTTCGGCCTTTCTGCTAGAATGATAAATTTTAAATCAGGATAATACTATGCACACTGTTTTCAATGGTAGTCAACTAATTGGAACCCTAGGCCACTCTAGAACCATGTCAAAATGACAAGCAGTAAAAGATTTCTTACAATATGATTTATAGCGTCACTATGACATGGTCCTATCCTATACTAGGTATAATCAGGGACCCATCCTGTCCGCATTGCGGTAATGTGCCATGTATGCAGCAGCACGTTATAAAGTATTTGGGAAAGACACATTAGAGGAAACAGAACTCAAGGATGTCGAATTTAATGATGTCCTTCTGTTCTGCAGGAAGACTGGAAGATTCGAGGAAGAGTGTGGGATGGGGAGGCAGCCGGATCAGTAACCTGCAGCTCAAACTTCAGGGAACTGGGCTGAATGAACACGACAAGTGCTCGACAGCCCGCCTGTGTCCGGCCGGGCGTCCCTACACTACATCTACATGACATGGTCCTACAGTGGCCTAGGGTTCCAATTGGTTGACTGTATACGCCTTAGCTTAAACGTGATTGGTGTAGTAAAAGGTACTCTGAGAACAAAACAAACCTTTAATATCAAATATAAGTACACTGTTCAATTATTCTGTTAATTTGAAGGGTCATCGCCAGCATAGGTATATATCGAAACTGCCGAGTTACTCACAAATATCGGACCTACAGTCTAACGCTTTGACAATAGAGGCGTGTTCAGATGCGAGCACCCCGGCAGCTCAGGTGTATCTGATGACGATTGTACCACTTTGTCAGTTACTGATTAGATTAATTTCTAAATGCACCTCTATGATACAGTCACGTCTATATATATATATGTATACACTTTGGAACCTATTACTGAGGAAGGGTATATATTTATGAAGCCAACCATATCAGCGCCTACAAAGTGGTCTTAGTAAAAACAATCACAAATTAATTAATGTTAATTTCTCAGACACTGGTATTCTGATACTCTATTTTTGCGATAATCACAAATTTAATTCAAATAAGGCAAGTGAGTAAACGGAGTTTGTATGGGGTTCTTCAAAAAAGGAGTGTACAAGATTTTAATGGGACCCCCCTGGAGTTGCAGGCGTCCATAGGCTACAGACTGTAGCCTATGGACGCCTGCAACTCCAGGGGGGTCCCATTAAAATCTGTAGCCTACAGTGACCGCTTTCCATCAGGCGGGCTGTATGCTTGTTTGCCACCGTCGTGGTATTAAAAAAAACTAATTTAAGAAAAATAACTATGTATACTGTTCTTCAAAGGTACCTAACTTTATGCAGAAGTTAACGAAATTAAAAAAAAAGTATAGAAAATCATGCACACCAAGAACTAAAAAATGTGGTGGTTTTCAGTGAAAGGTACCACTCTGTCACATGTTAATAAGGGTCATTTCTAAATTATTCTTTATGGCATTAACGCCTTATCGGCTAACGACAAAGTGGTACCTTTTACTATAAACATCCACATATACAATACAATCATAAAGAAAGTTACCTTTCCTTCGTCTATGACCAACGCGCCTGCGTCGTCGGAATCAACATGGCCGTCATTCGCAGTCTAAAACAAACAACTACTCAACAAAGCGAAAACTAAAATATATAAAAGCACTCATATATTTATGAACATTAATAGTGATTTGAGGAGTGTCTTTTTCTTTATCTGTGAAGTCCATAAGAAAGCCCGGCCAAGTGCGGGTATATATAAAAACGGTTTTTTTTTTGTTGTATGGGAGTCCCCCTTAGATATTTGTTATATACAATTTTAAAAAAAGCAGGAGATAAAGCAGTCGCTGGTTCGATGCCAGCCTTGAGCACTGGGGGCCTTGGTTACTTTTCAGTAGTATATGACATCTCTTTCAATTAATATCTGTTTTATTTTAATTTAATTATTTATTTTTAAAATTAATCTATAACTAAATATTCTGTGAGTATTTCAAGCGTCTAAATGTTGCCGTTATCAAAACGAGCAAAAAATCACGTTTCTTGTATAGGAGCCCCCTTAAATATTAATTTTATTGTTTTTTAGTATTTGTTGTTATAGCGACAATGGAAATACTTAATCTGTGAACATTTAAACTGTCTAACTATCATAGTTCATGAGATTCAAGCCTGGTGACAGATGGACGGTCAGACAGACAGATGGAAAGCGGAATCTTAGATCTTAGTAATAGGGACCAGTTTAACCATACGGAACCCTAAAAACTAGCTCATTTGTGTTAATTAATGTACGTATGGGATTCTTTTCATTCTTTACTTCACTCAGAAACATGATCTGAGAATATCTGTCTGAAACTCTTTTCAGTCAAGTAAGTTTCCATGTTAAATTCCGTTTCTACAGCAAAGTAAATATAAAACAAAAAAACTATGTATTATGTTTATAAAAGGTTTTTCATGCATTATTGAAGAAAAATATATTTTTTACCAAGACAGTCATATTTATGAATAATAAAGAAACCATACATGCTACATGCATCATCTCATCTAGATATATTATAATTATGTAAGAACTCTCGACAAATTAGCACTTCCCTCTATAGTACCAACTTTGGCTATGAACTGCGTTAATGTAAGGATTTTAGTGTATCTCACACTCTTTTCTTAGAAAGTGTGAATTAGAGACCAAAAATCCTGCAGAAGCGGTAGTTAGAGACGAACAGTGGAAGCATGTGCCCCGGGCACCGCTGTCGGCGCCGAAATGGGCAGAAAAAATGTTTTTGGTTACAGCAGTGTACCCATTCCCCCCTAGCTACGCCCCTGAAATACTGTTTTTCAACTGTCAATAACTAAAAACCCCCAAATTTTGGTTTTAGCACATTAGTTTTTAAAAACTCACTCACTCTTTTCCGTTTAAATGATTAAACGATTAATTTGTGTTGATGTTTTAATTTTTCATGTGTAATCTATACCAGTTTGTGTTATTGTATTGTTGTATTGTATTGTATTGTAAACCAAAAGTAAGTACCTAATATAAAACGATATTATACACCAAAAACTGCCGAATTAGTAGCACTACAACGAACATTGGTGGATTATAGAGAGACGGAATGGTTTATTAGAAAACAATCCCCCGATGGGTGCGACACTGGATGCACGGCGCCCTCATACTTTGGCGCGAAACTAGCGCCCCTAGCGGCGAATTTCGTAGCAGTACATAATGTTCTGCTATCGTATTTTCTCGGAAACACTAAAATCCCTACTGGCTTAAAGTAATGGTGTGTGAAGCTCACCTCGTCCATAGTTTCATCAGCGGCAGTGGTGTTAAGGGCGGAATCCTCGGCGGTCTCGTTGGCAGTTTCGTTCATGGTGTCATCGGCGGCTGCCGGCTCTGCCTCCTGTAAAACATGGCTGGTTATACTTTGGAACATAGATCCATACTAATATTATAAATGGGAAAGTGTGTGTGTCTGTAATATTGTCTTCCGTTACCGCGATTCATTGAAGTTAAACACTTTAGATCAGATTAATCACGTTTATTAACACCATTACCCTACGTTTCGAGCCCTTTACAATGTGCAATGTGTGTGTCTGTTTGTTTGTCTGTCTTTAACGGCAAAACGGAGCGACGAATTGTCGTGATTTTTTAAGTGGAGATAGTTGAAGGGATGGAGAGTGACAAAGGCTACTTTTTCTCTTTCTAACGCGAGCAAAACCGCGGGCAAAGCTAGTATAGAATAAAAGAACTGACCCTGAACCTTTGTACGAAATATCATTTGATATTTAAAAATCGCTTTTCGGTGTAAAAATCGCGAGGAAACCGGACTATTTCCGATAAGGCCCAGTTTACCCTCTGGGTTGGAAGATCACATGGCAGTCGCTTTCGTAAAATTTGTGATTAGTTGCCAAAGCAGACCCCAGGCTCCCTGGTCGTGGCATAAGCCGGGAAAACGCTAGGAAGAAAGAATAAGTCTTACCGCCAATGCTCCAATGATTTCCTCCAACGGAACATTATTGGCGAAGTCATGCTCAATCTGCTTGACGCCATCATTGAAGTCCTTACGCTTGACAGACTTGTTCAGAAACTTGTCCTTGTTTTCGGCATAGTCGAATATCATGTTTGGGGGCAGGTTGGCGCTGGAATAAAAAAAAAAATTACTATTCGAAGTAAGTAATTGACTGTACACAGATCAAACTGCCCCATGAGAAAATAGGCAATATTCATTCATTGCTTTTATACTGGTGGATGATAGTTTTCAAAATTACAATACTGTAAAATAATACATTATATATATAATAATATATTTATATATAAAATATATTATTGTCATAGTAGTACTTACGTCTCTCCAGTGCCATAGAAGTATACGAAATACTTCTTCCCATTCTGTTTCTGTACCTGTAAAAATAAGACACCAATAGTGAGAAATGAGAGAGTATTTGACCTGTTCGGAATAGAACTCATATACAAACATGTATTTCATGACCGGCCATAAACGTCAGAATAAGAAACTCGGACTTAAGGGTGTTCACAAAGGTAATTAATGTCCTTGCACACAGAAACCAGCAAAAGTGGATATGGACTGGCCACATGATGCGGAACAAAACCAATAAATGGGGTAAAAAGTCACAGATTGGTACCCCAGGGTTGGCCTAGTACCATGAAAAACGAATAAATGAAAATATTATGTATGTCACACTTGTTTATGGGAGTGACAAAGAGGTGTTTCCTGACAAGCTTATGCTGACTGTTGACCCAAAATGAAGAAGGGTCACGTAGGAGGTTTACTTATGATGATCTATTTAACCATAGTTAATAGAGACTGCGCAATTTGACAGTGATTGCACTTTGCTTGTTCTTCAGCAAAAGAAAGAGAGGCCAACACTATCAAATTATGCTGTTGCTATCGCTTCGGTTACATAGAACTCATGGTATGACTTAAGTGGAAAGAGCTAAGTGTCTCTGACCGGAATGAAGAAGGCTTATTATTTAATGTAATTCTTGCCCATTAGCTCTACAATGTATACATATGCTCCAAAGACGCAAAAGTAAGGCAGAAAAGGAAATTAATGATAATCAAATTGAAACAAATTATTGGTCTTTGTTTGGGTGTTAACAGAAACAATGTTTGTGCACTAATTTTCTCTCTCTCTTTAGGCCTTCTACACCATTCTGGTGTAGGCCTCCTTCAATTTCCACCACTCATTCTGTGCAACCTGTGGAACTCTGTGGCATCATACAATGTTGGTCAATAGGAAAAAGAAAACTTCCTGGACTCTAATGGGAAAAGGTTTTTTTTTGTTGAGTAAAAGGTAAAAATTTGACTACAATCTCACCTGATGGTAAGTGCTGATGTAGTCTAGGATGTCAGGTGTTAGGTATGTTGTTTTTGTGAATCTATTCTTTTTGTTATCTCGATTTTCATCCTCAAGAATGTGCCAATATCCAATAGTAACAAAGATGCATTGATGGTATGTTTTGTAAAAGATACATTTCAAAATGAGCAGATGGGACACATAGGCTTATATGCAAGTATTAGGTGTTTTCACTATAATCAAAGGTGACGGTGTCAGTGAGGTTAAAAGGAGCAGTTTCCACAAATAGATGAACACAATTGGAGCAGGATGCCCAACTTCTATTGTCAAATTATGTAATTTTAAAGTCAGATTTCAGCGTTGAAATGGCCTCAAAAGGTAGCTAGGCTGCTATATAGTATGGTTATTTACATAATCACTCTGTATCCAAGCGTGGGGACAAACATTAGCATGTCTTCCCGCCTAAAACTCTACTAGGACTCCATTTCAAATCTTTTGTTTTTAACCCTATAATTATTTGTGCAAATCAAATTTAAAGACTTACTCGAGCCGGCCACGCTGGATATCCTTTGACTTTGGCGAATATAAAGTCGCCTGACTTGTATTCTCTGACTTTCTTGCCCATTTTCATAAAAACAACGCCGTCAATCGGTAAATATATTCGCCGATTATAATATTAGCTACAGCCGCACGACGCTATCTGCGAACACGTATTAATCAATGTGAGACTATAAGACTTGGTCAGAAAGTCTGCATTCATATATACAAGATGAATTTCTTTGAGAATCAAAACAGACGCCAAGATAAGACTAAGAATAACCTTAAAAAAATCTCTCCGCGGCAAAGGAATGACGGAAAAGAAACAAACATGGCGTTCGCCGATACCAGAGTTGCTAGCATCAAAAATTCCGAAATTGTCCAACATAAAAAAACCGTTAACTTTTTTTGGTAAATATCGATTGACAACACTATGCCAAAAACTCTGTAATCTATGCTTTTTTTTCGTGTAGGCAACCCAGTTAAATATGAACGGTCGTGTCAGACGGATGTAACTGGGCGAGCTTTTTCGCGTAAACTAATTGATTTCTTCTAATTAAATTACAGTGAATCGTTGTGTTAGCAATGCAAGTGTGATGTGAGCCATGATAAATTATATTGTGCAAAGATTATTTATAGTGACTTCAAAATAGGGGGTGTAACAGTGGAACAAAAATGGCTTCGGGCGACACGGATCATATAGAAGTGATGGAATCCGGGATAAAAAAGTCTGAAATCGTAGCCCAGCCGTCGGGGTCGGAAGATGATGGTACATAATTTCTAAATCTAATAATACTCTTCATAATCCTGTTCGATCGCTTTTGTAAAGTGCAGTGGAGTTTAGTGTACCTAGTGGAGAATCCAGTGTCCTTATTTCGTATTGTATTTTACTTTTCAGATCGGGACAGGGTTTCGTTGGCTGAAAAAATGGTGCCCTACGACGTGAGTACTACATATATTTGTATCTTTACGTATATTTTCATTCATAAGAGAGCGAAAGAGATACCTGGAGAAAGTGAGGCGGTGTGTGCAAGTAATTTACATAATTGGGGCGATTTTCATTAATAACAGACTTCAATGTGATTCGAATGCAGATTTGTTATTATAATTAGCTCATACCTACTGTCAGAACAAAGATAACAATAAAAATTGTTTTTATTTTTCATCGTCTATTATAGTCAATATCAGATTATACTCACTGTAAATTTTAAATCTGAAAGTGTGAATTTAATCATAGATAAAAGCTAAGTTATCAAAAGAGTGTGATGCATTTTCCATTTAAATTTTTCCAGTTTTATAATTCAGTATTCCTTAACCTAGTAGACCATAAAATTATAAATGGTAACATAACCAACCATAAAAAAATACTTAGTTTTTTATGTGTTACTGTTCATAAAAATATATTCAACATTACTTAGTTAACTAGGTATGTCTAAATATATTTTCTGGCTGTCACTGCAAATTTTATAGCTATAGGATTATTTAAGCTTTGTTACCACTAAAAACTGTTTTAAAATGAACCTCAAAGAACTCAAAACAAGCAGCAACAGCTAGCATAAACCTAATTAACTTAATCACCTTGTACTGATTATAAAATGCATGGATTTTTAAAATTGGCATTAACTACATAAGCATCAACAATCAAATTGATATAATTCACAGTATTTTCAAATTACTGATTGGCTTTGATTAATTTATCAAATCAAACTGTAACATTGCACTTTTGTTATCTCATCTATGTGGCTACAAAATTATGTGAAAATGCAAACTTGGCTACCATGAATAGATAGAAAGATCATTTATCTGTATTTTTTGTACATCCTCATATTTCAATAAATTATTTACACACAGGTAAACTATAGAATAATAAGGATTGTGGAAGTAAACTACTTAGTTAAATATTGATAATACAATGTCTTTGTCTAGAATTGTTATAAAACAATTAAACAATATAAGAAGTGAAACAATATAGGAAGTGAAGTTTTCATGATTTTTCAACAAATTCACTCATCCATCAAAGATATAAACACATGATTGAGCTAACTGCTTCATAAGAAGCTGGCGAAATTTCGCCATATTTGTCCGGGTCTAAACGGTTGATCACAAAAATCAACCATTTAGTTAAATTACTATGAGATCCTTAATTTAAAAAAACCTTTTGGAAAAACTCATTGATCTTAGTTGGAATTAGTACCTGTAATGGATTGAAATTCACTCATTAAACTGCTAGACCCAACTGTTTGTTATAGGCCCAATAAGGTCTTCTTCCTTATGCCACGGCTTAAGGAAGCCTGAGGTCTGCTTTGGCAACTTATCCCAAGATTCGGCATAGGCGTTTTATGAAAGTGACTGCCATCTGAACTTCCGACCCAGAGTAAACTAGGCCTTATTGGGATTAGTCCGGTTTCCTCATGATGTTTTTTTTACCAAAAAGCGATTGGTAAAATTAAATAGCAAATGATATTTTGTACGTAAGTTCTGGAAAACTCTTTGGTTCGATTGAAAGTTGCATACTCTTACTGCTTTGCCACCAACTATCAATGCATGCCCTGTTATAGAAATAAAAATTATATTTAAAAAATACATTTTGTCATTAAAATTGCAACAGTTAACACTCACGTATTTTTATCAGAGTGTTAACCGTTGCAATTTTACTGTCAGTATGACTCACATTATATTAAATTATATGAATACATTTTGTATCGCGTTAGGATGCTGTTGGCATTGATAACAAACGATACAAATGTGTTACTAATTTGTTGATAAGAGTGTTTTACCTAATGGCTCTTAACTTACATACCTATTTACATAGACTGAGATACAGTCTTTCTTTTAGACTTCATAACGTAAATATTTTTAAGTATAGTTTGTGGTGCAGTCTTTTGTTTCGGTGCCAATTAGAAACCAATGTTTACAGTGTGTACCATTTGGTTGTGTCTGAAAAAGTTTAAATTCACAAATTTAAGTGGTTCAATGTCAAAAATCGCCCCTTTGTTCAATAAGGATAAACGCGATAGAACCAAGAAAACATAATCCAGACTTTTGTTTGATTCCATTCATTTGAAAACAATTGCCATTCAATCCGTACTCCATAAAAAGGAAAATACAAACATATTTAGAATAATAATGCAAGAAGTGTACATTAAGGCAACCTTCTTCATCCCCGCGTTTTTCCACGGCTCAGGGCGTACCACGAACCACTTCTGTCGCTATTCATAAACGCTCAAACCTCCATTAACTAATTTGTCGTTTGTCCTTATCTGTCAGTTTGACATTTGCGTTTGCTAAAAAGGGACAAAACATATTTTTAACTAATACATATGGGTCTGTTAAGTTATTATGAATAAGGCAGTTCGTCTTTATCCCTCGAATATGCGAGAGCAATAAAGGAAATAGACGAACGATCGGACAAAGTGGCTCGTGGCCCTATGGGGTCCGCCTTGGCAACTAATCCTAAAGGAACTAGTTTAAAGCGACTGCAGTTTAACCTTCCAACCCAGAGGGTAAAATAGGCCTCATTTATTAGTCCGGTTTCCTCACGATGTTTCCCTCCACCGAAAAGCGATAGGTAAATATCAGATGATATTTCGTACATAAGTTCCGAAAAATACATTGGTGCGAGCCGGCAGGGTTTGAACCCGTGACCTTTTGATTGAAAGGCATGCCCTTGCCGCTAGACCATCAACGCTTCATTACAAGTATTACAACTATAGTGAAGCTATTATATTAAAACAATGCGTTATGGCTCTTTCATTAGATTACGGTAATAGCGAAAGAGATGGAGTGAGTGATGATTTTAATAGTACATTACATACCAAGGCCGTTTAAGTGGGAAATGCCTCGGATTCCATGTAATTGTCGGCCGAGGCGAAGCCGAGGTCGACTAACATGTGATCCGAGGCTTTCCCATTTACCGGCCGAGGTTTGTATACTATTTTTCAGCCCGACGGAGCCGGCAGGCGGCAATTTAGTTTTGCGTAAAGTGGCGCTTACCGGCCGGAGGACTGAAAAATTAATTTCGTATGTCCTGTGGGCACAACATAGTGATGCATTTCTATCTGACCATCTTATACAATGTATTGTTGTATTAAACCTATGTTTGACGAATAAATTATTCTGTATTCTGTATTCTGAGTCTATTTTTGTCTACACTTTTTTACAAACCTCTTAACTAGTTTTCTTGTAATGCTGTTACTAACACCGTCAATAATCTTTACGACTATTGAATTAAAAATGCAATAAGTAGCCGTTTACAACACCACAATAGTGAGAGCTCCATACAATAGTTTCTAACTAAGATGTAACTAAAATTTTACATTGAAACACTTGAAACACTGACATCAAATCGTGACGTCCATAATGGCTGCCGAAAGAGATGAAGATTTCGTATAAAATAATAATGTTACTTAGCCGTTTTGATTTTGTCTACATACGTACACGCGTTCAAAATTGAATGGGCAATTTATGAATGAATTCATTCATACACTATCCATGCAATTTTGATTGTGAGTGCATTTTTTTTATACGGTGGCAAACACGCTATGAAAGAGCGGGGCATCCTGACACGGGTTCACTCACCGCTCACCTAAAAGGAAGCCCAACGCCTCCAACCACTGTTGTCTAAGTGTTAAACACTTTTAAGGAAATAAACCATTTTTCATTTTAATTTTCACCACTTGTTTCTGTGTGTTAGTCAATCCCTATTTCTAAATTGTTTTTGAATGCCACGACGGTGGCAAACAAGCATACGGCCCGCCTGATGGAAAGCGGTCACCGTAGCCTCTGGACGCCTGCAACTCCAGGGAGGTCACATGCGCATATTTGAAGAACCCCATACTGTAATCTTTCGGGAAAACCTCGGCAGGCTCATTCCACAGCCGGAGCGTCCGCTGGTGGAAATTCCATAACTAACTAATTCTGGTCAAGAACAAATGTACTCACTATGTCATTTGTAGATAAAGTTAATTTTTAATCAAATTTTATGAATTTTCTTTCATAAGTCATGCATGTCATTATCACTCCCTTCCTTTCATGTCATCTCTCACACAGTCCATCCACCATTTCCTTGGTTTGCGTCTCTTAAAGCCTTCCACATTCATGCTCTGACATCACACACATATACACACTTTTAACTTATATCGAGTGCGTCCTAAGTCTATGGGACAGGAAGGGAAAGTACCTTAAATATTGTAGATAGAATGGTTTGCTGAGAGAAGACTTTATGTTATTTTTAAAAGTTAGTAATATTGCATTCAAAGATATTCTAAAAAAAAATCTATGTTACTTTGATTATTTTTTGTCCATTCTTTCGATTGGTATCATAAAAATTGGGGTGATTTTTTTATTTCACATTTAAGTCGGTTCGATTCCCGGACAAAGCAAGTCATTTTTAGAATATCTTTGAATGCAGTATTACTAACTCTTAAAAATAACAAAGTCTCCTTTTAGCAAAACATCCTATCTACGATATTTAAGGTACTTTGCCTTCATGTCTTGGGACGCCCTGTAAGTATAACACTTCTATCTGAGGTTAAAACAGATTTGAAGCTGAGTTACTTTAAAACAAAGTTTTTTAAAAGCAGTGTCTGAAACAAGCCATCATCTAGAAAACTTCGCGTTTTTGTCTCGAAGTATAATCACCAGATTAGCGCGGACATATTTTTGACAGAAGCAAGGCTATCACTGTCCCATTCTTTCACACATTAATAAGAAAGAGAAAACCTTAAAGGCTATTGTATCCCACACTCATTGAGTCCCTTGGGCAGACGCTGTCTGCCCTAATTTGGATGTCATTGAACTTCTGACTCAGCTTCGTTGTCACATATTAGTTTGGATACAGAGGACACACTACATACAAAAACTGCTATAATATAAAGTAAACAGGTCGCTATCGGGTATCAGGTCGGGTCATGGTGTTAATAAACGCGGTTAATCCGTTCTGAAGTGTTTAATTTCAATGAATAACAATCGCAGTAACAGAAGGCAATATTCAACACAAAACAATTTGTTGACGCATGCATGCACTAGACAATTTTTACTATTATGGGGGGGGGGGGGGTCGAGTAAGGATCACGAACGATCAAAATCAGGCCAAAAAAAGTATGTACCAACAAAGATCACCAGGAGGGTCAAAATTCCGTCGGTTAAAGTGGCTAACCTAGTACAAAACTCTTTTAGACCATTGCAACTGCATTGTCTTACAATCGTAAATTTCGTAACTCCATCTGATGAGATAATGAGGTTTGTGTCAATGTAGGTAATAAACTCATGCAAATCGATTTAACCTACTGCTGCTGCTTTAAGCTGTTTCGATAAGAAACCTAATTAGCAAGTACGTTCATAAAATACTAATGACAATTAATATTTTCTGACGGATCCAGAGAAGGACAGCGTAACTACTGTACCGACTACTCGTATCATATCGCTACTCATATATTATTCTTTAGATCCATATACAATTAAGAACAGGATGCCTTTCAATACTATCCCCCAGCCGTAAACTTGCACAATTGTGCAAAAAGTGTGCTTACCACGACTTTGAAATCTACTGTAGATATCTATAGTCTCTAGGGTGTACATCAACCCACTGTCAGTGCATCTTGCTCCCACTTGCGGATGAAAGCGGGATGCAACTGTAGATAACGTGTCGAAATCTATAACTCATGGTAGAGGGACAGATTAATTACAGACAAGGAGTCTCCAGTTACTTCATGCTCTAACTTTAGTTTCCTCGTGATTCGCTATCGATAAGAATAAATATTATTTTTAGCAAAACTTCTTAATAAGTAGTGTCCGACCGAAGCATGTTTTTTTTGCCGAAACCGCAACTGAAGTTTCGGTATTGAATGAAACCGAAATCGAATTTTGATAAATGTAATTAAAACGCTGAATAAGATGTCAGTGAGCCGTTTTTTTTCAAATATATGAATAACGAAACATCTCCATGGTCCGATTTCACTTTTATCAGTTTTATCGGATTGAAATTTTAGCATTATCACATGATTTCATATTACCAACCGTGCTGAGCTCACCAGAAGGCCTACCACGAACGAAGTTTCACCTCTCTGTCGCACTTGAGTGAGAAATCACAAGTGCGAAAGAGAGGTATACTTTCGTTCGCGGTTCGTGGTAGGCGCTCTGAAGTCAATAGAACGCGACCCGAAAGTACGATATTGTAAGTTTCGTCGCAGCCAAAAAGGTTCAGCTGGTTTTAGGCCGAAACCGAAACTTTGTTCTGACACTAGTAATAACCAACCTTTGGCAAGAAGCGTTTACTTTATATGGAGTGGACCCTCTGCATATGTTGTTAACCCCATATATGCATAAGTGGTTTGATTTAATGATGTCATTGTGCACCGAGTTGAATGTATCTTACGATTCAATATAAACGCCGTAAATGTATTTAGATGAATCAAAGATGTTGACCCTAACCTAACTGCATCCTGTATACTTTATAATGAAACGAGATTTTTAAAATGTGAGTAAAACACTTTATTTTACAAAATCAAAGAAAATCATGAACTGGTTAAATAATACCTACTTTCTACAAAGGCGAATCCCCCCTTTCCCTCCCCTTCCCCCTCCCTTTGAGGGATCTCTTCCAGTTAACCTTTCAGCAATTGAGGTAGAATTGTATCGTATAAAACGGCATAAAAAGTTAATTTTTTGTCATAGATGATGACAAAAATGTAATAATAGACCCGAAAGTTTTAAGAACCAATTTGAGCTGTTGCATACGCTAGTTTATCTACGACAGCTAAAATAGCGAAAAAAACAAAATCTCGAAAGTCGAAGAAGTCGCATGCCCACTAAAGAAATTAAAAAAAAATCAACAGTGCTCATATATTTATTGTATGAAAATCCATAAGAGCAGTGTTCTTATGACAGTTATGGCATACCATAGACAACTTTATAATGTATACCTACTTTTTTTAATATCGCTGTCAGTCATCTAATTGACAGATAGAAGTGCTGGAGTAGAAAAAGTGTTATAAAAATAAAAAAACGGTATTTTTAAAAGTCGCTGAACAAACGTTGTTCACTTTGGAGAATACTACCTACGATTTAATTTTTACCACCTGTTATGGGGTCGCTACTCAAGAACTAGCCTTTTTTATTCACTGACACATATTAAAAACCGTGGATCGCAGTTAGTTAGTTAGTTAGTTTTCCTGGGCTTTTTCCGCAAATCGACATCCATTGTGCCTATTTTGCGTGATAGCGAGGTAGCACTACTCTAACCACCCTAGTTCGTCTATGAAACCTATCATCGTTTTAAGGTTGCAAGTTGCCTCCTTTAGTGTGCTGGGAGTCCCTAAGTATTTGCTCCTGTATACTTCTATCTGTTTACATTCTAGGAGAAACATGTTTTGTTGTTTCTTCCTTATCCATACATGCTCTGCACATCGGGCTGTCCGTGATGCCCATTCTGTGTAAGTGTTTGTTTAGTGTGTTGTGTCCTGTTAGTAGTCCTACTATTTTCCGTAGTTGTTCTCGGGGCGTCCTCAGTAGAGTTTTTGTGAGCTTGTAGTTTAGCTCTGGCAGGACTTCCTTGGTTTGTCTACATGTATCAAGATCATCCCAGTATTTGTTGTGTAGTTGTCTGTGATGTTGGTTTAGAAGGTTTTGAATGTATGATGTGATGTAATGATACCGTGGATCGCAATAATTCTAGATCATAATAGACAGCTAGAAATATCTATTGTGTTAGAGTTCACTGGCCCGACAAAAGTTTTAGGCGTGTGGACAGCAATTAGTTTCGGGGTCAATGGAACAGAAACACGACTATTTTATGTAATTGCAATGAATATAGGTACAAGCGTTGGTGGCCCAGCGGTTAGAGCGCGCGGCTTTCAATCGAAAGCTCGTGGGTTCAAACTCCGGCTCCTACCTATGAGTTTTTCGGAACTTGTGTACCAAGTATCATTTGATATTTACCTATGGCTTTTTGGTGAAGGACAAGATCGCGAGGAAACCGGACTAATCCCAATAAGGCCTAGTTTACCCTCTGGGTTGGAAGGTCAGATGGCAGTCGCTTTCGTAAAACTAGCGCCTACGTCAAATCTTGGGATTAGTTGCCAATGCGGACCCCAATTTCCCTTAGCCGTGGCATAAGCCAGGAAAACGCTAGGAAGAAGGAAGAAGAGGGGGTTGAGACTCTGGGCCCTGGGGGGAAACTGCCCATAGAGTTTTTAAAGAATGCAGCCGCACGATATTCTAAGCGACGCGTGACCAGAGGGATGTGTCATATGTATAATGGATCGGCTTTGCCATATAACGTGGCAATGCTGCCAGCCTTCTGGGCACGCTTCCACTAGGATTTGGGGCATTATATTTATTTATAGGTAGTCTATTTTTTAAGTTTACTTTTAAATTTTTAACAACAAAAACTTGTCAAAAATCAAAACTCTACTTCAACGCTATCAAAAGATACGGTTTGTCACAAGATTTGGCAAAAAACAAGAGCTTGTAGCACAAGTACTGGAAAATATAAGTTCAATTGCCGCATACTGAGTTCCGAGCCAACAGTTGTGCGGAACTCGCGGTAGGCGAGTCCGACTCACACTTGGCCGGTTTAATTTGGAGTAAATAGTTATTGACCTTGAAAGTAGTTAATGAAACTGAGAGAACTTAAAAAAGAGAATCGAGATGCGTGACTCACGTAACAAATATGGCTGTGATTGCAATGTTGTTGCCTGCGTCGAGATAACGATGATAAGCGCGTTGAATAATGTATATTTTAATGGCGAGAGCGTATTTGGACTTCGTAACCAAAACAGCAGCAAAAATACGTACGAAGCGTTTCGCTTCAACTTTCCATATGAGAACTGCCAAAGAGTGGACGCCCTGCCCGAGTCTGTGTTTCCGGATGAGTACAATCTGGATATCGTCAAAAGGAAATAGGTATCTCGTAGGTAAACGTGCTCTACCGTAGGCTGCATCATCAGCATCACTTACCAGCAGCCATAATAATAAAAAATTGCGTTTGGTTACTTTATAGGTGATGCTTTTTTTAAGACCTTGCACCTTCTATCGTCATAGGCCAAGAAGCTAAAACAGCTAGTAAAGCCTGTTTGTGATATAAAGGCGCGCTAACACCAATCTGTGACCTTCAAGTCCCGTAAAGTGTAAACGCGCCCTAACGATAACATGTTATTGATCACGTAAATAATCCCAATGTTGGTTTTGGGGGTAACATTACTTGTTTAAAAATTGATATGGTAACTCGCAATAGCCTTATAACGTATTGTGGCAGTAACGTGTGTAACTCTGTAGGAATAAGACGCGGTAAACAAGCACACGCCCGATGGAAAACGGTTACCGTAGTCTATGGACGCGTGCGAGCGGAGTGTCACATGCGCGTTGCCGAACTTTTAATAACAACCTGTATGCACAACGCCATTACTGAGAGCTGATGACCACTGG
Source organism: Lathronympha strigana (assembly GCA_949128165.1). Taxonomy (NCBI): domain Eukaryota; kingdom Metazoa; phylum Arthropoda; class Insecta; order Lepidoptera; family Tortricidae; genus Lathronympha; species Lathronympha strigana. The sequence continues at coordinate 3,534,417 of OX421926.1, read as the reverse complement.
GGAAAAAATTATGTAGCTTGCGTATATTCCAAAAATACTTGAATGGGTGAATCAACTATAAGATAAGATAAGATAAGAAGTCGTCATCGTGTTGTTATTCTGTCCCGTCAGCCAGGGGACAAATTCAGCAGTTTGTTAGAAGAATCATTGTAGTATGTTATACTGACCTGCTTGGTAGATGGCCCATCATGGAAAGGGAATGTAACTTATGTAACTACAAAAAAAACATGTTTTGTGAATTGTAATGCCATAAAACTGATTTCAAAAGTGACCCAGGAGACCGTGACCATGGCAAATAGTGATAAGATATAAGTTGATTAACCCAAATACCTAATAAGTAGCCATAGCACAAGTGTCCTGTGACAGCTGACAGTATTTCGCGGTTGAGAAAGCCACTTGTCATTTCCTAACAGTTCGGATTATGCCGGCTGGCCGGATTATACGGGACGTAGCTATACAGCAAAGAGGGATGGCAGTATTGCGTAACCCCTCTTACTCATAACTGCGTCCTTTATTATCATCGCCCATCATGGCCCATTGTGTGGTCGAGCAAGAAAACTGTCATTGTCTAACGCCGGTATTACACTGGTAACTTTAATTTACCTAAGTATGAACGCAGCTTTATGCAAGAATATCACATGAATATCACTGTCTCATTCTGTAAGAGGGTTTATGCAATACTGCCATCCCGTTTTGCTGTATAGCTACGTCCCGTATAATGGCCAATTATGGCTGCGACTGTGGAGCTGCCATTAAAGTGATAAGTTTTAAAACTAAAGTGACGTAATTTGCACTGTTGATGATTCACAAGTTATCAGTTGTGCAATTGACCTGGCTCGTACAAAGGCCATGTTTATGTATACAAAGTGTTAAGCAAACAAACATCACGTTTTCATTACTTCCTACATACGTTGTTAAAACGCACGTACACTGTTCAGACAAATTGACTCTAAAGGACCTTTTACAACGTAATATTTTATATGAAAACCATTTTTTTTTCAAATATGACAAAAAGCGATAGGTATACCAAGTTTGTGTAAGAATGTCCTGTAATATTTATTTTAAAAAGTATGTAGGGTCATTGTACCGGTTGGCGGTCACTTAAGCGAGTTGCCGACTTTCAACTCTAAAAAATATATGTTATAGACGAAAGCTTATTCTGATTTGTATACCAATACGTCAGAAATATATTCTATTTATGGAAAACAACTCAAAATCTGCTGTCGTGCGTGTCAATATTTATAAAATTGGATTTGAGTGCAAAAGTAGTTAAAATGCCGGTTGGCGGTCACTTTATTCAGTTGGCGGTCGCTTCGTGCCAGTTGGCGGCCAGCCAGTTTTAGGGAACTAGATCTCAAATAAAACAACATAAATCATAAAATATCTATCGTTTATTATGTTATTTCCATATCTTAGACTTCTTATATGGGAAACAATAGTAATTATTTATATAAAATTAAAAAAAAACTAATTTCACATCTTCTTCCGATTCAATGTCAGTTGAAATTGAGCTTGTTTCACGATTTTTCAGTTTCCGGACTTCCCTGAAAATAGTTGGTTGCAGTTTATCATTACGCTTAACTGCGACGCGGTCATAGTGTTTACACTGTTTACTAAGGGATTCCAAAAGCTTTAGCTGCTTCTCTCACTCCTTTGACGTGTGTGCGAATTGTTAGTTGTTCACGTCAATAAACTCGAAAATAGCTCGACATGTTTCGGTACAGTCCGTGTCCCTTATTCATGAGTCATGCGTCTAGTCGCGGTGGCTGCTCTATGCACACTGCGAGCCCCAGCGCGGTCAGCTCTCGACATGTCGATATGTTGAGCTATTTTCGACTTTATTGACGTGAGTAACCCGCTATGAGAATTTTGGTATTCATAATCTTTCGTAAGTTACAGTAAATGTAAAGTAATAAAGAAATAATAATAACAATCGAAACGATACACAATATAATAGACTTCATATTGTGTATTTTGTTTTGGACACCTCAGAAAACCATACGTAAATATCTTGCAATTTTTAAATAATATTGAATACACACGTATCCAGTTGAATACCTCCTTTTTTGTGTCGGTTAAAATCACCTTGCATGTATGAAGACTCTATACAATATGACCCATCTTTATTACACCTCAAAAACAAGAAAATAAATCTGCAATTTAAGTTTAAATCGTATTTTACCACGCGGAGAAGGCCATTGAGCAAACAGACTACCTAATGGAATGACTCTGGTTGAGGTAGCGGTCTTTTAATACAAATTAATCAAAACCTAATCAGTTTTAACTTCTAAATAATCACACGTGTCCGGATAACTGAATGCATAATTCCGTTGTTTCAGTTTACCGGTCATCGATTTTATGACTATGTTTGCGTCAATTTTACAAGATATTTTGCACAAATTTAGTGGTCGCCAACTAAAAATTTGCTTGTTTATACAATTATACAAACATATTGTGAATATTGAAAATTACTATTAAGTACTTTTTACACAACGTGAAAAACAAAATTACCCAAGGTAATTCAGTTGGCGACAACCTGACCGCCAACCGGTGTAACTGACAAAATTGAACACCGGTTACTCGGTCAGTCAAAAATTCATAAATTTAGTAAGTAAATTACAAAAAGTCAATGAAATTACCTTAAACAATTCATTACTCATGAAAATAAATCCATAACGCAAAAGTACAATGAATATAAATGCCACACTTACGTTTATGCTCCGAGCGGTGTCCTTATTTTTTTCGTTAGCTTATCGCACTTCCACTCACCCCCGCGTATTAACGTAAACTAACCAGCTTATCTCTGGTTAAGGGTTACATCCTAGGTTTTAATTGTGGTGCGGTTTTATCACTCAATTAGTTGAGAACCGCGTACCATGCTCATATTGTTGTTAGATATTGTAGGGTTCTTATTTATTAGGTTCTAAGGAAGGTTGTCGTAAATGTGACCGCCAACCGGTACTGACCGGCTAACCGGTGTAATGACCCTAGCTCCTATTAACAAAGAAAGGTGCCGAATTTAATAGTAAAAATAAAAATAAAATTAAATAAAAAAATGGAAATTAAAAAAAACACAGTTTATAAATACTTATTGTCAGTATTTTTGTAACACATTGTTTGGTGACCATGGGTGCCTAATACATTATGTACCTATCAATTTCATCAAGAAGTATTGATACTTAAATGAATATAATCAAAGAATTTTATAGGTAATGAAAGAAATGTCTTGGCACAGCCCTGCGGAGTGCGGCCGATATTTTGAATTTCGAACAAGAATCAAAAAATGTTCGAAGTCGGAGTACTGCGTAGAGAAACATCCTCCTTATACTGTGTGTCAGCAAGAGCGATTAGACTGCCCGCTCCCTCAAATACTGGCTCCTTAATGTAGCAGGGCATTTTTATTTTTTGTTGTACAAAAATCATTTTTTGCTAAATTGGAAATTTTTACCTCTACTCAGAATCGTTAGCTCTTTCAATCCTAGTAGGAAAAAAAAAGTGTCCTAAATTTTCCATACATTTTTCAAACTTTCCATTGCGCTACCGCCATACTATATCTATGAATTGATGGTGGCGAAATGGAGAAAGAAATCTTGGGACACTTTTTTTCTTCTGCTAGGATTGAAAGAGCTCGCGATTCTGAATAGAACACAATTAAAAAAATTCAAATATTCAAAAAATTATTATTCTACAACAAAAAATAAAAACGCCCAGCTATAGGCAGAACCAAGTAGATATAAATTATAATATATACTTAGTATAGGCGTAACATAGTTTAATTTTTTTTATTTTTCTTGTAACTATCAACATGGATCGCAAGGTCTGAAAAAAAATTACTTTTTTTTAAACCATGAAGTATTTGCTTAAACAAATGTTCGCCCACAGCCGGCGGTGGGTCCCCTGGGCGCCATCAGCAAGGTGCACAAGTCGGACCGGAAGATCGGCCACCGGCGCGTCGGAGAAGGCGGCGAGATCACATACAAGAAGATCCAGTCTTCGCAGATTATGGGCTCCATTCAACTCGGTAAGTTCACTCTTCTCTGGTTTTGGTAGATGGGTTCCGTACCTCAAAAAGAAAACAACGGGATCTTTATAGGATCACTTCCCGTCCGTCTGTCTGTCAAGACACTTTATCTCGGGAACGCGTAGTTAGCAAGTTGAAATTAATACCAAACATTCAGGTCTGCGGTCCCTTGAAGATGTTAAAAAAAAACTAACCTCTACGTCATCGCAATCGAAAGATACGGCTGTTTATGTTGCATTTCCCATACATTTACAATGGGAATAAAAATGTATGGGGTACTTCCCGTTGACACACAATCATGAAATTTGGCAAAAAGCAAGAGCTTGTAGAAAAAAATCCGAAAACCGTATAATTGTCGCACACTGAGAGTTCAGTGCCAGTATTTTTAAGTATCTAAGGTCATACTGGTCATACATGACCCAGCATCCTTTGTGCGGAACTCTCGGTGGGCGAGTACGACTCGCACTTGGCCGGTTTTTGTTATTTTCCAACATCGTGAAGAAAGAGGTGAGTGTTATACGTAATTTTATTAAGATAGTAATAAAACGTCCGAAAAAATACTAACCTAACCTACGAAATACTAAACGTACTGATGGAAATACTAACTTTCCGAATGCTCATTTACTTACTACCAGTATTTGACACAGTACAGTTACTCGTAGTATTCTATTCGCACGTTTAGTATTTCTGCGTGCCGGTTTATTATTATCCATTTTATTATAATATCTTGAAGAGAATTAGGACTGTCATTGTCACAAGTCACTGTTACATTTGTCGCAAAGAACCGTATTCATAAAAGCCATAAGTGGATACTTTATCCCACTTCTGAAGTCGCCCAATTCATACTCAAAAATCTCGCTGTTTTCTAGTCCGTCATGGATGTGGAAAAATTAAAAGAAAAAGTGTGTTTTAAGTGCGCGTGTCAAATTATAAACTTCTGGGTCAAGTTAGGGTCAGGTCAGGGTGAGCCCTATTCTTATACCTTTATTCGTAATGATACGCAATTAGGTAAATAATAAGTTAGCTTATTCCTTTTTCGGATTGTATATGCCGCTGCCTTCTATTAATCATGACAGGGTATTTAAAATGTTCAATATCACCTACATTAGTACAACTCTCAATATATGAATACCTATACGTAAAGGCTGAAAGATCGGCCTTTAGCCTTTTTTTAAATATTACCATGCCCTATTAATGTTATGGAACAGTCACTTGCAATATCTTACATAAAGAAAGACGTTTATTAAAGCCCGATTCACTGCTGCGTTCCGTTGCGCTGCTTCGCGTTTTGTTTCAGGAAATACGTCGCATGAGTAGACGCTTCGTCGTATTTTCTATGGCATGCGAGAACGCAATACAGCAATGTGAGGGCCCCACACATTGACTTATTAAAAGAACAAACACACAAAGCGGAACACAACCGTCAAAAAATGTTTGTCAGAATGATATTAGCGAACAGTTTTGCATTGATGATGATAAAAATCAAAGTTTCGTAGGAATAAGAGCTTACTGACTCAAGCATTAAGTGTCAAATTCATACACCGAACTACCAACACTGTTATATATAAGTTTATTGGCACTTAACGAAATAGAAAAAGTGCTGCGAGTGCAGCACTTTTACGGGGTATTTTTTCGGCTGATTTGGGTAGTTCTTTTATTCTATATCTGTGATCCCACCTAACTAATATTGATAAACAAAAAATATCCAGTCCGAGAGTATAATATTTCGCACACATTTTAATAAAATCTATCTCGATATCGTAATGTAGGGGCCCCTCGCTGAAATATCTACAATCTTTATTTTTATAACCACGAGCGTGTCACATATTGATTTTGTTTTCGTTGTGTAGATATTATTGGTAACTGTAGTCGGGATTTCAGTCGAGTACTGGCACACAGTTACAGCCTAACCTTGCGAACTTGCCACGGAACTGCTAACCAAGCTATATGGGTTAAATTAACAGCAGCCATGGACCTGATATAATTACGGATGCCGCGCCACTAAAATATGCCAATGTCATATGCACACATACTTACACACACACATACACATAGTATGACAAGCAACCGAACGTAGTAACAGTAAGTTAGAGAGCATCATACTGTATTTTTCTTACGGTAGTATTATCACCCCAAAAAAAGGGATGGGTGTAGGTAATTTTTTTGTCCTACTGTCACTGCGATCGTTGGCTTGTCAAGTTGTCAGACTATATCGGGTTTAACAGCGTGTCAGCGGTCAGAAGCACTAGTATGTCTCGCATTCGATACACTTACGTGACGATCGCGTTTAAGTTATGTTTTAACTTCTAAAGAATTTAGAACAGCGCACCAAGCGGGACGTATCGGAAACTTCTAAATCCCATAATGTTGTCTTCTGTTACCGTGATTGTTATTCATTGAAATTAAAATTAAATAATAAAAAAAATATACGCACAACTTTTTTGATTACGAGGGGAATTCGCATTCTCTCAGTCATCATTTTAACCCTGTGAAAACGAGTGCTGTAAAGGGCTCGAAACGTAGGGTCACGGTGTTAATAAACGCGATTAATCCGTTCTACGAGTAAAGTGTTTAATTCTAAATCCCATTCAAATTAAGACTTAACGCGACCGTCACGTTAGTTTATCGAATGCGACTCATATTAGTGTTTCTGACCGCTGACTCGCTCTCAAACCGATAGTAAGAATGTGTGCGCGTGTACTAGAGCTTCAGTTGTGCATTTGCGTAATGCTCAAATTGAGATTTGCAATCACAGTTTTCAACGGCGCGGTGTCCGTGTTTCGTAGGTCCATGGCACCAAGCTAATTTTAAACGTACAAGGTTGGGAGTGCAGTGGAAACCATAGGTATTGTGTATGTATGTCTGTATGTACTGTGTAGACTGTAGGTAGATTGTGTAGTAGTGATGTTGCGGATGCTGTTTTTTTACATCTGCGGATGCAGATGCGTATGTTAAAATCCTCACATCCGCGGATACGCATGCGAATGCAGATGTAAAATTAGGTAGGTACAAACCCCAAAAATTATTTTAAAAAAATCGGGAAAAAGGGAAAACTCGTAATTTCTCGTCGCTATCCGTCAAAGACGTAAGAGCTCGATCAACGAATCTCGTCAATCTCGAAAACGTAACAATATTCCTATTGTGTAATGGTGAAATTACCTACTTGCTCGTTCCCGTCGCCGAGACGTTCCTGTACCGACATGTTCCATTCCACGTTTCACATCCGCATCCGCATAAACACGCAGCAAAACACTAACCATTAATTTGTAGTTCTCCATAGACCTAACTCACTAAAAATCTATATAACATTAGATTAAGAGTTTTTGTTAGTAGCACTTTTAATAGTTTGGTGAAATAAACAGTTTAATTTTTTTTTATAAGCTCTGCATCAATTTGATGCGGAGGCGGATGCGAATGCAGATTATGTAAATGATGCGGAAGATCCGCAGATGCGAATATCCGCAACATCCCTGGTGTGTAGTAGGTAGTAGGTACCATCGCCAAGCCAACACTGTACTGACCATTTATCTACGCACAAGCGCATATCATTAGTGCTCTAAAATGCATCAGAAGCCAGAGCCAATAACCAGCATTACCAACCAGCAGGAATTAACGAAACTGTAATTTTAATTTAACATTTCCTCCTAAAAACAGTAGGTTATGACTTTACATTTGGAACAGCTGTCAAATTCAGGTGTGTATCTATACTGTCTGTTCTACATTCAAACGCCGGCGCCGTTATTCCGAGCTCTCATTTCTTTGTTGGCTTTTTACTATTTAGTACCTTTGTACCAGTATCCTTTCTCTAGGTCTATAGCTAAGTAGCACTAGTAACACTGCAATTCATTTCCCTACGGCTTCTGCCCATCTTAAAGCACTTATGATATGTATGTAGATAAAGTAGTGTATGCTACCATACAAGTAGTGTACTAATCTTTGTTGTACACACGTACAGCCGGCCTTAGACTTTGACGTCACACTCGACGATCACTATTGGTCAAAGGTAGGTAACTAATTAGTAGCAGCTTATATAGAACGGCCTCCTAGCCTAGTTGGTAGTGACCCTGCCTACGAAGCAGGAGGTCCCGGGTTCGAATCCTGGTCAGGGCATTTATTTGTGTGTTTATCACGAATATTTGTTCCTGAGTTATGGATGTTTTCTATGTATCTAAGTATTTATATGTATCTGTATATTATATATATCGTCGCCTAGTACCCACAACACAAGCCTTATTGAGCTTACCGTGGGACTAGGTCGATTTGTGTAAGATTGTCCCATAATATTTATTTATTTATTTATATAAGTACATGTTCGTAGCGTCACATAGACTACCCGTATGCATATAGGTACGCAGATCAGGGATGAAGTACTTATCGTGGTTGAACTAACGTCGGCTAATTTTAGCCGCAAGGCTGGGAGCGCAGGAAACCATTGATATTGTTGTGGCTCGCCAGTGTAAACAGTCTGAGTATTTACCGTGTGGTTTTGCGTCTCTGTCCCACTTACAATTTCGTATGTATGTGGGACAGAGACAACACTTCGTTTGTGATTTGTGATGGGCTCTGAGTGAATTGTGGCCATGAGATACAGTAGGACTTATTAATTATTTATATTGCCGTTATCAATATCGAGCAAAAACGAGCAAAAATCACGTTGGTTGTATGGGAGCCCCTTTAAATATTTATTTTCTATTTTTTAGTATTTGTTGTTATAGCGACAACAAAAATACATCATCTGTGAAAATTCTCTCCCCCCCCTAAATACCTTGCTTAAATAATGGACGCCCCTTTACATCGTTCCTTCATTGCCTTCTCAAAACCATCGATTTTCACAACAATCCGTGGAAACTTTGAATCCGCAGTGAGAAATCTGGCATTTTGCCTAACGTCCTGACTGTCTGTTGGTAAACAGAAGGCATATATATATGCATTTCTTTTACTGAAATGCCTTTTTATCAAGTGCGATAGAGAGGGAGATACGAAATTTAGATGTTCGTGGGAGGTATCAATACAGTCGTCTTTAGTTACATAGGAGCGGCCAATATGCACAAAAATATCTGAACACGACAAACACATGTGAGCACTTTGGCTGCTTCGTCAACAATAACTGTTTGGTATTTGTTATGATAAATCACTAAAATATATCAAGGAATAAAAAAATATCAAGGATAAACAAACTCTCATACTAACTCCATGCCATGCCGTGCAAACTAGTGACCCAATCTGTCGATACATGTGGCTGACTTCAAATTTCTACTTCTAGGTGAAGTTGCAACATAAAGTTTGTACGGAACCCTCGGTGCGCGAGTCCGTCTCGCACTTGGCCGGTTTTTAACCTTTTGAAGTACGGAACCCTAAAATAAAATAGTTTCCAGGATACACGACAGAAATTAATGCCTTAATTAATTAATTAATTAAGCCTTTTTCTCTTTTCTACATATCGTCTAGTTATTATAACTACAATATAAAACGGGATATTAACCATGTATGTTTGTTTTATTGAGCACCCGATATGTCGGCACTGTTGCAAGCGTCATGTTCACGGAGTAAACTGACGAGCTGCGAGTTTTTAGTTGTGATCTACCCACACGCCATAGCGTTTTAGATTGTAGTTATAATGGAAATGACCATGTTAGCTTGCTGAACTGACTAGTCATTGACTAAAACCTACCTATTGACTGAAATATTTTGGCATAAGTTTACCTAATATAATTTTTTAACAATTTTTATAACATTGTACTTATACTTGTGTATGGTACGAGCGATATAGACTTTTGTCTGAATTAAAGAGATTTTTTAAAAATCGTATATTGTTTAGTTATTTTACCAATTCGGTTTAAAATAAGACGAATAGTTACACCGTAATATTAATATTACGTCTATTTCTGACACCACCTCGTCATATTACGTAAAATTGTAAATAATTACTTAACACTATTAAAACTAAAATGTCTTAAGTTTGTTACTACAACAGCCGTATGTGACGTATCGCGGATAACGGTACATTATGGCCGGTCGGCGCTTGCGCTGTTATCAACCGCTATACTAACTAATACGGTGGTAAACGACGTAACCGCCGACCGTCGACAAGGTGCCTTTACCCTCGATATTTCACATTTGACGATTTTAAAAAGTAGTGACTTGGCAAAAAATGTTGTCTTAACCGGTTGTGGTTGTACTTTGTACGTTGTGGCAAAATTTGTAAGTTAAAGTAGAAATGTAAAAAACAATAGGGCGCTCATCCAACCAAAATGGTCGCGCACTGTGCGGTTTCAGAGGTATTTCCTCCCGCGGACGCTCCGGCTGTGGAATGAGCTCCCAGCCAAGGTTTTCCCGAAAGATTACAGTATGGGGTTCTTCAAAAAAGGAGTGTTCTAGATTTTTTTGGGTCGGCAACCCGCATGTGAACCCTCTGGAGTTGCAGGCTTCCATAGGCTACAGTGACCGCCTTCCATCAGGCGGGCCGTGTGCTTGTTTGCCACCGTAGTGGCATTAAAAAAAATTAGAAGTTTATTATATTACAAGGGATCGACTATAACCCAAAAATGTCCTGAAAATGGAAACAAAAGTGGTAAAAATGAAATTGAAAAATGAAAAATAGTTTATTTCCTTAAAAGTTTTTTACACTTGTGACAACAGTGGTTGGGAGCTTTGGGGCTTCCTTTTAGGTGAATGAACCGTGTCAGGATGCCCCGCTCTCCCATATCTAAGTCTATTTTTTTAGGGTTCCGTAGCCAAAATGGCAAAAACGGAACCCTTATAGTTTCGTCATGTCCGTCTGTCCGTCTGTCCGTCTGTCCGTCTGTCCGTCTGTCACAGCCGATTTACTCGGAAACTATAAGTACTACAGTGATGAAATTTGATGGGAATATGTGTTGTATGAACCGCTACAAAATTATGACACTAAATAGTAAAAAAAAGAATTGGGGGTGGGGCCCCCCATACATGTAACTGAGGGATGAAAATTTTTTTTTCGATGTACATACCCGTGTGGGGTATCAATGGAAAGGTCTTTTAAAATGATATAAAGTTTTCTAAAAAACATTTTTCTTAAAGTGAACGGTTTTTGAGATATCAGCTCTCAAAGTCGTAAAAAGTATGTCCCCCCCCCTCTATTTTTATAACTACGGGGTATAAAATTCTAAAAAAAATAGAGGTGATGCATGCTAATTAACTCTTTCAACGATTTTTGGTTTGATCAAAGTATCTCTTATAGTTTTTGAGATAGGTTGATTTAACTGTAATTTTGGTTAAGTTAAAATTAATATTCATACATAAAAGTACAAGGCAAAATATCGGGAGAGTTTAGGCTCCATTCACCAGGTGTATAAATTGACATAATAAGTTTATTATATTTGCTGCTACGGAACCCTTTGTGCGCGAGCCCGACTCGCACTTGGCCGGTTTTTTATCCACGTTCCTATTGCAAAAATCACGTGAGGGTTTTCGGATATGTTTTGACCCGCCAATGGTGATCTTACTTGGTACTTTTTGCCTTGTTTGTGATCGTTCGTCATGTTTTTCCAACCCCTTAATGATATCACATGATTTATTTATGCACGATCCCTAAGATATAAAACTTAAAAACAATAACGTCGATTATCCAAAGATTCATAGACCATGCTTTCCGAGTATTGTAATGTAACCCTGACTTAGCGCTGATTGCAAAAGTAATTACGTTCTAATTGGTTTCACTATTTATTTGTAGGTTAAGTATCTTACGAGAATCAGGGGTAAGGGGTTTATGAGATTGTCTGTTTGTAAATAGGTACGTTCAAGGTCTAAAGAATGCCCAATTTAGCATGAAAACACCAGACTCTATAGAACTTATTTATCTAAAACACAAACAGTCATAATAAAAAAAACATATGAGATAATGTACATATAGCGTACAGATAAAAACAAACGTTTGACTTTTAAGCCTAACATCGAATTATGAAAGGGATCAAATTCTCGTGATAAACACACAATTAAATGCCATGACCAGGATTCGAGCCCGGGACCTCCTGCTTCGTAGGCAGGGTCACTAGGTCACTACCGACTAGGCTAGGAGGCTGCTAAACTTGGACTTGTGTAGGTACGAAATGTTATTAGATATTCATTATTCACTTTTCAGAGAAGGAAAATAAGCGAGGAACCTGGACTACCTAAAAAAAGGTCTACCTATAGTTAAGGATGTTGCTTTATGTATACGGGGACCACACTAGGTATACAGGGTGGAGTAATTCGCGAGTTTAATAATAATAACTCATAAAATAACCGTTAATTCTGATTGATTCCGTCTATTAATCTTATGGCGAATCGTAACGCCTTGACCCCATTTTACTGAATGAGGAGATATAATAACTAGCTGTTTAATTAAAAATAAATGGCAACCGATTTCCATGAAGCTAAGAATATGTATATTTTGAAACTCAATTTAAATGTAAATGATGGCTAGGTTCATAATTATGACAATTGGCGGTGAAAAGTGTTTATTATTTTTTAATGTTAGAACCTGAGATTGCACTGCGTCCGGTTTTTATAATTACTCGACTTCGTCCCCGTAGAATTTATGTAAGTTTTGGCCAGTTTTCTTAAGTTGAATTTTAAAAAATGTTTCGAATTGCTTCAACCGTTTTCTATCGGTTAGGATGATACAATCAAAAACACAATACCTAAAGTTAACCGATTTTGTAGGGAAAAAAACAAGGTTTCGGTTAAAAAGCGAGTTTTCTTCGTACTAAAAATAGTCGATCGAATACTACTGAAAAGCCCTGTTTCCATTGGGGTTAAAATATAGCTTTTAAAATACTTACCTACATGTTTTCCAAGAAAACTACACTTACTATTTCTGCATTTGCCTGGCAGAATGCCTAGATCGAAGAACAATGGGAAACACCTATGACTCACCGTTCCTAATTAGGATAAAAATGGTGACTGATGTTTGCTTTGTTAATCACCCTGTATAATATGCTTGGTGTTTTCCTTATTTAACTGTAGGTAAACAAGTTGTGGGTTTTACAAGGATTGGGTATCAATTTGACTTTCCTTTTTTTATTTTGATAAAGGAAAGACTGAGAATAGGATTGGTTTTTTGTTCACCACTCATTTTGGATAGAAAATAAACAAATTATCATAAGAAAATTAATGAAATCTATTGGAAATGATAAAATATAACACCTCAAACTTGAAGATGATTTAGCAGTCAGGTCACTGTCATGTCATGTCATTTTGTTAAGTGTTAGCAGCGTTCAGCACGAATCAAATAACTCATTTATGAATTTTTTATAAGTAAAATGCCGTAATTGGTTTAATGCAGTGTTTTTGAAACTTTTTCTGATGTGACCCCCTTATAATTTCGTTGCGAGTGTTGCGACCCACGGCTAGGGCTGCCATCCGTCCGGGTTTCCCCGGATTTGTCCTAGTTTGGAGCCCGTCCGGGGAGCGTCCGGCCCGGATTTTTAAAAGCGTCCGGGGTAAACCCGGACATTTTTGGGTTCAGGTCAATCCCTAGCAAAAGCATATATTTTTTAAATTAAAAATTGATTTCTTTAGTGTCCGGGGAGAGACAGCGAGTTTAATGAAACGTCCGGGTTTTCTAACTTTTTGTCCGGTTTCGGAAATGTACGAGATGGCAGCCCTACCCACGGCCCACCCGCCAGTATTTGTAACCCGTGTAGGTTTTTATTACTTTGCGAGCCGTCGCGACCTCCCAACAGAGAACGCGACCCCCTAGGGGGTCTCGACCTACACTTTGAAAAACACTGGTTTAATGTATAATAATTTATACCGCACACAAACATACATATATAAAATCACGCCTGTTCGCCTGTATTCCCATTATTCCCAATAGTAGACAGACATGAAAATCAGTTTAGAAACTCAATTAAGTGGTTAAAAGATACCGAACATATAATTTAAACTATTGAGTGATATACGGTATCCGTGAGTGATGCCCGAGCCGCGAAGGTGACAACACCACTCTGTCTGTCCGACGATGACTGCCCGATGCAATCGAAACATGTCACGCTTATTATGATAAAAATACGTGAGTTTGAACCGTTGCAATGTAATTTTTATTTTATTTTATTTATTAAATTACATTAAATGGGCTTACAGTATAAACCAAAACGCCTACAATGTAATAAAAAGATAGCGAAATTCGATTTCGCACCATGTTCGTACAAGTACGTACTTGACCATACTTGTGTAGAAGTTGTACAGCACCCACGGGAGGAAAAGGGGTGATGAAATTCGTAACTTAACCCGACACCACACGGGAAACAAAATAGATACTTACAATAATATTATTTAACTTATTATAAATTGCTACGTATTGCAGTCGGCATACGTACCGTTTCCCTACTGAAGTACTAGCCCAAATGGACATGCGCGGGTGTTGTTATAAGTCCACAAAAATAGATATATAGAAGTGTGGAAGATTGTATTAAATAATATTTAAAACGGGTCACTCACGTAATTTAGTCGATTTTCGCTCGACATGTTTCGTTCTTTACGAAGAACGTCACGTTCGTTACGTGGAAGATTGGTTAGTGTAGTTGTATCATTTTCTGTATTAGCGTCGTCATTACAGACTGTACGTAATGTGTGAAAAGTGCGTCTGTGTGTACGTTTCTTTCTACGCAAAAAGTGACAATAATTTTCACGATAAGGGGTCAATTGCATAATCATTTGTAACTTGTAATGTAATATTAGCGGAACTCTCTTTCTAATAAAAGGGATTGAAAAGAGACTTCCGCTAATATTACAAGCTACAAGTCATTATGCAATAGGTCTAAGATGTCGCTTTGCCGTCTCGCTGCCGTGTGCTCGATGTATATAAGCCACCAATTGGAACTCTAGGCCATTCTAGAACCATGTCAAACTGAACAATACAAGCGGTAAGAGATTTCTTGCAATCTGATTTATAGCGTCACTATGAAATAATCCTACAGTGGCCTAGGGTTCCAATTGGTTGACTGTACACAGCCAACACGTGGTATTATCGTTACGCGATGAATCATCTGTTTATTGACAGCTATACTCGTATATGTGTCATTACACTAGAACGAACCATTAATGCAGCATGCTACTTCTCAAGCAAGGTCTCTTCGGTAGCATATTAATTAATTATAAGTTAGAATTTTTAAATTAGTTGTAAATTAGTTGTAACATAATTTGATGGGTTTATACCTAAATAAAGAAACATTTTTTTTTATTAACAATGACTTGGCTATTATGACCGTAAATATATATGCCTCTGTATTCAATTTTGACTCTTCTGCCTCTGTAATAAGTTCCATAGTGTATATATATATTTGTAGACGTGACTGTACATTATAACCACTAAATATGCCTTCAGATTTAGGAACAATTAGAACCGATTCTCTGGAATGCTCTAAAACTCTCTTGCGAGCGTTAGTCTCCTAGCAGTAAGAGCTTCAATCAATGTCGCAGATTGAAATCCCGGTATCGTATCTAGAGTTTTTCGGAACTTATGTACGAAATGTGACCTTGAGTTGTGTTGTCACTTGTCAATGCTGCAAATTCCATAGATACCGCTCGCGTTGCGTTCAGTTTTGTTAAGCCATGTTTACACGTTGCGATCGTGGCCAACAAAATGGGCTTGCCAGAAAATCAGCGCTGTCCTTCGGGATAGCATTATGCTGAGGCGAGTCCATTTCGTGGTAAAAATATTCTGTTTTTTCTTTGGTACTTAAATGTTTTCTTGCATTTCTGATTTTTACCATGAATAAATATGATTTGATTTTGATTTGATTTGATTTGAAATGTCATTTGGTATTTACCAATCGCTCTTCGACGAAGGAAAGCATTGTAAAACAGCAACTACGCCAAATCTTGGTATTAGTTGTCAGTCTTGGACTCGGGCTTAAATTCACACTCGTTCGTGATTTCTTGTTTACCACCCTTAATACACAATGTACTATTACAATACAATACAAATACTCTTTGTTGCACACCTCAAAAGGGCACAAGTAGGTACAGGAACTTTCAACTTGCCCTAGATGCGTTGACGAACGAGACATCTCGGAACGGCTTTGTATTGACATCATCATTTTTCACATTAGTTAAGTACTCGCCGAGTCGTCGTCCGAAAGTCAGTTTGTCAATTAAGTTAATAACATTAGTATGAGTAGATTGAGTACTCCCCCATCCCCAAAAGTTAAGCAGCACGCAAATCCCAAGGGCTTTATATATCTGTTACTTGCCACAGTCACATCGATTACAGTATGTAGACATGGACGGAAGAAACGGCATATTCCTCGTGACACAAAAAAATATGTTTCAGTAACAAGACATTTTCATATTTTTCTGTCATATATTTCCTTAAACAAAATAATGATTAATGAACATACGAGTAGGTTACAGAAATTTGGCACTGACAAAGGAAAAAGGTATGGGCCATCCAAGGTCAATTAAACAGGGAAAAAACTACAATTTAGGTGTAATTTAATAAATAAATAAATATTGTGGGACAATTTACACAACTCGACCTAGTCCGACGGTAAGCTCAATAAGGCTTGTGTTGTGGGTACTAGACGACGATATATATGATAGATAATATAAATACGTAGAATACATCCATAACTCAGGGACAAATATTCGTGAAAACACACAAATATAAGCCCTGACAAGGGTTCGAACCTGGGACCTCCTGCTTTGTAGGCGGGTCACTACCAACTAAGTTAGGAGGTCGTTGAATTAGATAATAAATAGTACATAGGTAAACGACAACAAGAAAATGCGACAACTACCAATTATTATGGTAAACAAAGGTTAAAACTACTTGAGAGCAGTTTAAATCTTTGGCGGTCCATAATGAGTTATTGTGCTGATTTGATTAAAGACAAATACAGACGCCTCGCAGGCAAAGTAGCACGAGAAGCTGACGAAACCAAAAACAATATTGTTGCGCTAGTAACAATAATACCACAATATCTACTTGAATCGTATGGACACTTCGAGCAACACGGGTTTCCAAGTCTTGCAACATGTCGGAAGGGAGACGAGAAGCCAAAGTGACATATCGTCGCTATACTAACTCAACCTCGTCTTACTCAATCTGCAAATCTCATTTGATAGAGAAAACACCCGTATTCCTAGTGATAGAAAGGTGAAATTTCCATCAAATGATTGCTGTACATATGAGGTTGAGTAAGTATAGCGTATAAATTGTTCTGTCACTCTTTGCGGGGCGGAAACGTGCACACAGACGCGCTTTTCGCACATTACATACAAAAAACAATCTAAATTAACACATAGAAAATGATACAACTAAAGTAACTAACAAATCTTGCACACATCGATAAATTTTTGTGTACGGACTACGGACTAGTCACAACAGAGCCGCGTATGCCCATTTGGGCTTGTACTTCGGCAGATGGGAAACGGTTCGTATGCGGACTCCCCTCCCTGTGTTGCTGGTAATATAGACAAAAACTCAACTGCGTTATTTTTTTTATTAGTTGCTCTGTGACCAGCAGCAGCTCATGAAATATTACGAGAATCGGTTTCGAAACTCGACATGTAGAGCAGAATAGACGAACAGCCGATAGTGAAAGATACATGCGCAAGTATTTTTGTTTTAATCATCAAATGACCTCTAGGTATAACAAATTTCAATATTTACGAAGGTGGCCTTTAATTAAGCAGTACGATACGAGCCCCTGGGGTGTTATCTATTACGTGGCGGCCTTGCAAGTTCGCGACACTGAACTCTGATAGCAGACAGGTTTGCGAGGACGTGCGGCGCAGCACTCGTATTGCAAACAGTATGCTGACGCTATCGTCAAAGATTGTATAAAAGTTCTTAAAAACAGATATTTATCTCTCATAGAAAAAGCGAATACAAACAGTTTTGAACAGTACGCCAAAACAGGTGACGCTCGGCTCGCCTTTCCACTGCGCAAACGCTAGGGTTGCGTACGATTATAAATATTGTATAATACTGCCTCCTAGCCTAGTCGGTAGTGACTCTGCCTACGAAGCAGGAGGTCCCAGGTTCGAATCCAGGTCAGGGCATTTATTTGTGTGTTTATCACAAATATTTGTTCCTGAATTATGGATGTTTTCTATGTATTTAAGTATTTATATGTATCTATTTATTATATATGTCGTCGTCTAGTACCCACAACACAAGCCTTATTGAGCTTACTGTGGGACTAGGTCGATTTGTGTAAGATTGTCCTATAATATTTATTTATTTATTTTATTTATTTACTGGCGCCAGCGGGCGCGATAGCCGCGATAGCGCGCGCGTGTTGACGATTATCAACGGGCCCGTTGATAATCGTTACATACATACAGACACAAAACAAAAGACAATCGATTCAAGTTCGCGCGAAGAGGTCCATATCCATAGGCCTGCTATCGTGTGTATTATACACGGTGTAGTGAAACAGTAAACCCTTAAGCCTTATCTATATTACGTGACCTTGCAAGTTCGTGACTTTGAACTTCGATAGCAGACAGGTTTGCGAGGAAACCGCGCAGCACTCGTATTGTAGACAGTATGTCGACACGGTCGCGTGCGCTATAGATTAAAGGTACACGGCGTAAGTGAAACAATAAGCCCCTAGCTTATCTATTAGTACGTGACCTTGCAAGTTCATGACTTTGAGCTTCGATAGCAGACAGGTTTGCGAGAAAACCGCGCAGCACTCGTATTGTAGACAGTATGTTGACACGCTCGCGTGCACTATAGATAAAAGGTACTTGGCTTAAGTGAAACAATAAACCCCTAGCTTATCTATTAGTACAGTCGGTGCCCTCACATAAGTATCCACGCGCGCTACGCGGTTGCATATGTGGGGTGGATACTTATGTGAGGGCACCGACTGTACGTGGCCTTGAAATTTCGTGACTTAGAACTTCGACAGCAAATAGGTTTGCGAGGAAACCGCGCAGTACTCGTATTGTAGACAGTATGTCGAGAACGCTCTATCGTCGCGTTTAGAAATAAGGGCCGCCTTACGCGTATAGTTACATTAGTTACCATCATTATATTTATATCTTAGTCACTGCAGCCATGGTGCTCACAAATATATGAGCACGCTTCTATTGTCAAGGCGGTAAAGAGTGTTTGTTCAGATATTTTTGAGTAACTTGGTGCTCGGAGCAGCTTCAACCTGTTGATGTCTGTAGGTACTTAACTGTAAATAGGGTTGTGGCGTAAATTGAATCAACAAGTAGTGTTAATTAAAGCACCCACGTATGATCAGATCGAAATATATCGAAACAATGAGTGTTTCTTTAATAATGGACTGCGTTTTTAGGAAGAAAGGAAAAGCGGAAAACCCATCGCTCGACCAACTGAGCTACCGAGACACGCCTAATGGCCGCGAATTTCTCCACTATACCCCTCGCAACATCGACCGTGAGAAGATAGTAACTTCTTGATCGGCAAGTGGAGGTTCAAGTTATAGTGAAAATTCACCACTAGAGTCAAACCAAGTTTTCTCTGCCAAGCAACTGAACTGTCAAACTTCTATGAAATTATGACATTTACTTAACACTTTCACATTCTGTGCAATCAAAATCTAGTAAACTTAGCATAGATGGACTCTAACAATGCGCTATTCCATATTAAAATTAAATCGACAATAGTAAAAATAGTGTACTGCGTATTTTACTTTTACTGTGAAGTTTCAAAGACAAGGTGAAGAGGAAACTGTTGAGTCTGTCGTAATGTTTGGTTACTTCCGTATGGATTACCTGTAATTATTATTAACTTATTCTTTGTTATTTCATAAATTACTTTTATTATACAGGGTGTTCTTGAGAATTTGCTTTAACTTCGTCATGTGGCTTGGTATAAATAAGGAAATAGAATGGTATAGTAAATAAATAAATAAATAAATATAAATATAAATATTATGGGACAATATTACACAAATCGACCTAGTCCCACGGTAAGCTCAATAAGGCTTGTGTTGTGGGTACTAGGCGACGATATATATAATTTTATTTAATCGTATGGCTTTTTTTTTCCCTGTCAGTCGTTAATTTTACAGAGTAAGATTTAAATTCTGCATCCATTGGATTACGTCTTTGTCGAGGGTAAACAAGTCTGCTGGATGGCCGTCGTATTTGTGGAGTGGGCAGTCCCCAATGATATGCGCCATGTCCTGAACTGCGGCACCGCAATCGCACTCAGGAGATTGTACCCAGCCGCACTTGTGTAGAAAAGATCGTGAGCGTCCAAAGCCTGTTCTTAACCTATTTAGCTGACACCATTCTTTTCTGGGCAATAGAAAGCCAGGTGGTTTCACTATAGGGTTGACGGTGACACCCATGCTTTCAGGAGGTCTGTCTCTCCATTCCCTTTCCCACATTGCGTTTGTGTTAAAATTACAGTCTATCAGGTTTCGTGCAGTATTGTAGGGAGGGTGACGAGATTTTAACCGATGTGGAGGAGGGTTAACAAACTCAGCGTGTGCAGGCAAGTCGATATGGGCCAGGATCTTCCGCGCCTCTCGGGCGAGGGCTTGTTGCCTTCTTAGGTGAGGAGGAGGAATGTGGCTAAGCGTTGGGAGCCATTGCACAGGGGTGCTCTTGATAGTGCCGGAAATACACCTCATGCTTTGATTCAGCTGAACATCCACTCGTTGCACGTGCGCACTGTTCAGCCAGACAGGTGCGCAGTATTCTGCTGTGGAGTAAACCAAACTTAGGGCACTGGTGCGAAGGACATCAGCTCTAGCTCCCCACGTGGTTCCAGCTAGTTTATGAATGATGTTATTCCGGGTTTGCAGTTTTTTCCCTAATTTGCTTATGTGTGGCGCGTAAGTGAGGCTACGATCAAGTGTTACTCCAAGGTACTTGGGTGTTGGGTTGAATTTTAGGATTTTCCCTCCAAAAGAGATACTAGGTTCGTATTTAGCCTCTTTGTTGTACAGGTGGAAGGTTGTTACTTCTGTTTTACAAGTATTGGGAACCAATCGCCATTTCGTGAAGTACTTGTCTAAGCTCGCCAAATCTTTGTTCAGTATCTCCTCTGAAGGTTGGAAGCTGTTGTGCTGGGATGTTATGGCGATGTCATCAGCGTACATAAATTTCCGACTTTGCGTTTCTGGTATATCGTATGTATACACGTTGAAAAGGAGAGGGGCTAAGACTGATCCCTGAGGTAGGCCATTATTTAGCTTTCTGATCGTACTTTGATGGTCTCCGAGATGTACGATGAACTCGCGGCTGCTCAGCATAGTGTTAATTAGTGCCACTATTTTCCTACATGGTAACGCAGTCATGAGCTTATATATCAGTCCCTGCTTCCAGACCGTGTCGTACGCTGAGGACAGATCTATCATTACCGCAACCGTCTTCATATTTCTTTGAAAGCCTGTTTCGATGTGAGTTGTGAGGGACATCACTTGATCTGTGCAGTTGCGGCCACTGCGGAACCCAGCTTGCTCAGCGGGTATTATTTTATCCACGTGTGGGTAGATGCGATTGTAGATCAGCCTTTCCATAAGCTTGTATACGCAGCTGAGAAGAGCGATCGGTCGGTAACTTTTAGGGTCATCGGCAGGTTTTTCCGGTTTTAGCACTGCTATGATTTTAGCACGGTTGAAGTTGCGCGGCAGTCTATTGTGATTGAGGATATTAGAGTAAAAGCATGTTAGCCATTGTCTACACCTAGGGCCGAGTTGTTTAAGGAATTCGTTGTAGATTCCGTCAAAACCTGCTGCTTTGCCAAGGGGTAGGGTTTTCAAGGCGTGGTTTATTTCATCTAAGGAGAATTCCTTTGACAACTCGGCATCGGGTTGGAGCGTTGCTTTAAGCCGCTTTGCATTATGTTTAATGATGGCCGTTTCAGCCTTTTTCCCTTTGACTCGGGATACCTCTACAATTCTGTTGGCAATCGAATTTGTTAAAGTCTTTGTAGCAGTGTGTGGTTTGATGGCAGATGTACCAGATAGTTTGTTAAGGACTCTCCAAGCCTTTCTACTCGATGTTTTAAAGTCCATGGACTCCACTGTTTTTACCCACTTGTCTCGTCTGTTTTCGTTCAATGACTTTAAGAGGTCTTCACCGATGTCATGATTGCCAGTTTGTTTGTATGCCTCATACAGCTTTTCGCTATCATTAGACCAGCAGGGTACGTATTGTTTACGATAGCCTCTCGGGATGTTCTTTTTAGCGGTAGCGAGGATCAGCTTAGTAAAGCGATCATAGTTCTCAGCTTGAGGGGGTATCCACCTGACGGCAGCTTCCATGTCTATGGTGAAGTTCTGCCAGCTGGCCTTTTGAAAGTTCCACCGGGGCAATGGCATAGAATTTACTAACGGGATCTTTATACCAATTTCTATGAAGATTGGTCTGTGTTGGCTATTGGGAAAATCTTTAAGAATCCTTCGTGACGTGTGCAGAGGTACTCCATTAGGATCGCACGTGACGAATGTTAAGTCGGGGTTGTAGTCTTTTTTCCAACGTGCCGATCGGAATGATCCTTTATCCTTTGCGTTGAACACTAAGTGTAGGGTGCTATTTTCCGCCCACTGTACCAGTTGGATGCCATTCAGGTCATTGTTTCTGTAACACCATGTTTCGTGGTGGCTATTGAAGTCTCCAGCGTACAGGCAAGGGTGTGGATAAGTTGGTATATTTGTGGACCATTGGGAGTTAGGCGGCTTATACACATTCACGATGGTGAGGTCTTGAATTTTGACAGCCGAGGCAAAAACGTCAGGTCCAGAGAGACAATGTTCTGTGCTTACGTCAGTTATATTTTCTTTTACGTAAGTAGCAATTCCGTATTGTGGGTGATTGACAGCATGAGCGATAGTGTAGCCGGGAATGTGCCCTCTTCTTTGCAGGTCTTGTTCATCCTTGGCATGAGTTTCTTGTAAAAGGAGAATGTCAATGTCATGTTCAGTTAGGATCTTACGTAATACTTCACACTTAGCTAAGCTTATACTCTCTATGTTTAATTGGCAGACTCTGGTTATAGGTCCAATGTCTCTAGTCTGTTGGCTCTTTGGAGAGCGAGTGTTTGCATATCCAGGCATAATTTTTCTCTTATCAGAACGACTGAGCTGGGTACTGTGAGGTCGCATGTATAGCAACAGGTACAGTAGCCAAAAGGTTGCTGCTCGTTTGGCGCCACCCAGGGGACACGTGTAGGGCGTTAGTGGCAATCTCCTACGGACGTGAGCAACTTTCATCCCCCATATATATAATAGATAGATACATATAAATACTTAAATACATAGAAAACATCCATAACTCAGGAACAAATATTCTTGATAAACACACAAATAAATGCCCTGACCAGGATTCGAACCCGGGACCTCCTGCTTCGTAGGCAGGGTCACTACCAACTAGGCCAGGAGGCCGTTACACCCTTGAATTTAAAGCAATTGCACAATACACGTAGTATAAATATGTTATACTTAAAACTATACAACAATATATACCGTAATCGAACTCAATGCTAACGAAAATAAGTCATAGCCTAAACCAACAAACCTAAATCTCACTCCGCTCCCAAAAATGCTAGAAAAAAATTGATGCCCGCTGGTGGTGCAGAAATTATTTCAACATTTTACTATGCAGCGTTTTCCAGGCTCCCTGAGCCTAAGATCCGCTTTGGCAACTAATCCGAAGATTTGATGTAGGTGCTAGGTTTGAGACAATACTTTCTCTTTTTGTTCTGAATTTTTTATTTATTGTATTGTGCTATATGAATATGACATTGCTATAAGCCTTAAGAAGCTTGAAATAAACGAATTTTATTATTTTTTATTATTTTATTTTATGTTACGAAAGCAATTGCTATCTAATTTTCCAACTAGTTCCAACCCAGTGGGTAAACCAGGCCTTATTGGGATTAGTCCGGTTTCCTTACGATCTTTTCCTTCACCGAAAAGCGATAAAGTATCAACTGATATTTCGTACATAAGTCCCGAAAAACTCATTGGTATTCGGCTGGATTTGAACCCGGATTCGGATTAAAAGTCTCACGTCATACCGCTGGGCCACCCTGTAGGGTCTAAATAAGTGAAGTGTGTATGTTACTGGTTAACTTCCTACTTGACATACATCTTTGGGACGTCTTTCGGCTGAAATGATAATGATGACATAAAGTGTCCGAAACTAAGCTATAAACTTGTGTCCGAAATTGAGACCTCCCTAAAAGAAGTCTCAGATTGGGGTCGACTTAATTTGGTCCATTTTAACCCTACAAAGACACAGGTTTGCGCGTTCACCGCAAAAAAACTTCCGTTCGTCGCGTCACCTCGTTTTGAGAGCACTCCCCTATCTGCCACAGCCAGTATTGGAATCCTTGGCGTTGACATCTCGAGTGAAGTCCAGTTCCGCGGCCACCTAGAGGGTAAGGCCAAATTGGCCTCGAAGAAGCTCGGTGTGCTCAATAGATCGAGGCAGTATTTCACGCCGGCCCATCGCCTACAGCTTTATAAGGCGCAGGTTCGCCCGCATATGGAATACTGCTCTCATCTTTGGGCAGGGGCACCTAAGTACCAGCTTCTTCCTCTAGACCGCATCCAACGGAGAGCAGCTCGAATTGTCAACTGCCAACGTATTTCTGATCGGCTTGATCCCTTGGCGCTGCGTAGAGATGTGGCCTCACTCTGTATTTTCTATCGCATGTATTATGGGGAGTGTTCCGAGGAATTGTTCGGATTAATCCCTGCCGCTTCTTTCCGCCATCGCCCTACGCGACAATATTTCCACTCTCACCATTTAGATGGTTGGCAGTCCTCAACTGTGCGCTTTTCCCGAAACTTCCTGCCTCGCACAGCTAAACTGTGGAACAAACTGTCGCCAGCGGTGTTTCCGGACCGATACGACCTTCAAACCTTCAAGAAAAGAGCGTACTCCCACCTTAAAGGCCGGCAACGCACTTGCGACACCTCTGGTGTTACGGGTGTCCATGGACGACGTTAATCGCTTACCATCAGGTGATTCGTTTGCTCGTTTGCCCCCTATAGCATAAAAAAAAAAAAGTGTATTTATTTCTAAAGCTATATTTATTGGAATTCAAAAAGGAGACCCTTGAATTTGTCACCATTATCACGTCTTTACTTTCTACATAAAATACCAATGGAATACTTTAAAGTACACGCAAACATGTTATCCCTCAGTCCACATGTACCTACTTCAGACTTCCTGTCAAAACGGAAGCCCGGTCAAGGCTGAGGCGATGTCACTGAATTTGATGCTAACCGCTATTTTTAGACCCGTTTATATGTCTGAATTGTCTGAAGTACAGTTGGACAATTTGAATTATGACTCAATGAGGAAAACAATCAAGTTCAAGAGGATCTCAAAGGGGCTGTGGTATTTTTCTCACCAGGCGGCGCCACTCATGTGTTGTGTCCAGATTTTGGCGCGAAACCACGTTTGGAAGTGACCTTTAACGACCTGGTAGCGGAGTTAGTAGTGACCCTGCCTACGAAACAGGAGGTCCCGGGTTCGAAAACTGGCCTATTTATTTGTGTGTTTATCGCTGATATTTGTTTGAGTTATGGATGTTTTCTATGTATTATCTATACGTATCTGCCAATGATATAGTACTCAAAACACAAGCCTTATTAAGCTTACTATAGGACTAGGTCGATTCGTGTTAGATTAAATTCAATTAAAACGTTTTTTATAGACTACATTCATGTTTATATATTTACATTAAATTTAAAATTAAAAATTAAATTCGATAATTTAAACTTTCGTAAGTCATACTGGCATTAAACTCATATTTATTTTATTTATTTTCTCACCGGACCCACGTTTAACTAGCGTTCCACTCGGCATGCATGATTTTTGGGTTTTCATGCTATCAGTAAACGGCAAATATAAATTATTAGGGTTGACAAACATTTATTTTCATAATAAATATATACAGTAAGCGTAACTTACCTACCTAAGTACCTACCCACCTCTACCTACCTTAAATCTAAAGTTAGGTCCTTGAAGCATTGTACCTAGGATACTGGAGGCATTTCCTCGTTTTTTCGCAATGCTGATACGTTGTGCGAGGAAGCCACGAGCTATTCGGTCACCAGTAACATCAACCAGACGATTCGCAATTTCTACGAAAAACTTGCGTGCGCTGGGGCCCCATGGACCTAGAGTTTCGCCCCCCAATGGCACAAAAAGATACTCTCTGCCCAGGATCTTATATTAAATTATTTTTAAATTTATTCTTAAATTATATGATGAGTAAATGACAGATACCAATAATTTGGTATACAAATACGTAAACCAGATAAATGAACAAATGAATACTACGGGTCGATATTATATAAATCGACCTAGACCCACACTAAGCTTGATAGTGCTTGCGTTATAACTAAACGATACTAAGCAGAATCATTGTATCCGTATAATCTTAGGTCAGCACATGTAAACATTCATGAATAGATTCAAGTTCACGATACACAATACACTATTTGTGGTTACGGCATGTTCATCTTGTTTGTATGCATTAGACTGGTCCAGACGTTAATGCGCGTCGTAAAACATTCAGTATAAATCTGACTTTTGAATTATGATTATGAATAAAGGACGCCTCGTGCGCGTGTGGATTTGGCTAAGGTATGGATGGTAGCTTTTTGGTACAGGTCATCAGCAATGGAAGATAGCTTTCAGTTTAACATGCTTTAATTAGCAACTAACAGGTACATTGATACGTAGAAATGCAGTTGAAGAAAGTGAATATAAAAATACATTAACCCATTCGCGGCCAAGCTAACATGAGCGTAGACAATACGCATTTTTAAAAAAAAACATTTACACCAATATTTTTTTAAACTAATTTATCGACGTAAAAAGTCGATTCAGCACTTTTCAAGCCAATCAAATCAAATTAGATCACATTTCTTAGTCAAACCTGTTGTTACCCTACGCAATACAGAAGTAGCAAACGTATATTAGTCTTTTTTTGACAGGTGCTTTAATTGGTAAGTTAAGGATGGATGTATGTCAATTTTGTACGTTATCTATGCTAGCTATAAATCCGTGACCGTAGTAGCAACATCCTTGTTCAATCGCAGAGACTGTAGATGTGATATCGGCGTTGATGGCGCTGTTTGGCTCTCGATGATGCGATAGGAAACGGTAGGCAGCTTAAGTTGCACGGTACGGTGTCCCACATATGTTGCAGCGACACACCCGAAGGCGAACAATCCATGATGTTATCCCTTGAAGATAGAAAGAGTGCTACCAAAATACGACTGCGGTATTTAGGAACTAAAATCCGTCATTTTGAGTCTAGACAAATGACACTGCCACAAATTTAATGACATCCCACAAGTTGAAACTAAGCAATGCAATCGGTTATGTTTTTTATAGAAAAAACTTGATTATTAACAGAGACCGCGGTTTTAACGGTTCCGAACGTTACTAACTGTCCAATTAACTGTAAAATTTAAGACCAATCTTTGCGATTATTTTCTATCATTCCTTTAAGTATTAATTAGATCAACATGTATTTTAGACTAATCACATTTACAATTTTATAATTAAAATAAAAATGGGAATATTCTCCGCGTCGAGCGGGATTAGAACCTACCGTCTCTGAACACTGGTCAGATCGCTCTGCCAATTGAGCTATCGACGCCCGATCGACCCCGTCGAATGTTTCTTTCAATTATAAAATGAAATCGTAAACTTCGTTCGCAGACGTCTCTACTTAATACAAAATGAATTTATGGTATGGGGTTCTTCAAAGATGGAGTTAAAAAGACTATTGTTTTTAAACCATAACTATTGTTTTTAAGCAGAAACGTCTAAGGCGCATACGAGGGATATGTTGAAGAAATTCGGGGCCACGGGTGTGGTCTCGGTAGCTCAGTTGGAAGAGCGATGAGCTGGTTCAGAGTCGCGGGTTCGAGTCCCGCCCGAGGTCATGAATGTTTTCACTCTTCCTTTCTTTTCTGAGAAATTTGAGTGTACAAGATTTTAATGGGTCGGCAACGCGCATGTGACCCCCCCCCTGGAGTTGCAGGCGTCCATAGGCTACGCTGACTTGCCGGGCCGTATGCTTGTTTGTCACGAAAATTAATCACACCTTTTTTTTTACAGGAATACAACACGCAATCGGAGGTCTCGCTTCGAAGCCAGAACGCGACTTGCTTATGCAAGACTTCATGACGGTCGAGACCACCAACTTCCCACACGAGGGCTCGAACCACACACCCGCGCATCACTACTCCGAGTTCAAGTTTAAGACCTACGCGCCCATAGCGTTTAGGTACTTCAGGGACTTGTTCGGGATACAGCCCGACGATTTTCTGGTGAGTATACCGTACTATCCCACTTCTGACGTCAGCCCCCCCAAACGTAACCCCTTAATGTGTGAAGCTGAAATGGATGTTTTTAAGAGTTTTGTCATAAGTTTTGTCATTATTTTTTGAAGTACAGTCGCCATCAGATATATCGGATTTATAATCATTACGTCAAATACGTCAATGCAAAAAGCTGGCCATTTCGAGTGGCATGCTATTTATATACGCCAAATATTTGGCTATAAGCGGTTTAATGACGTCATGAAACTTACGAAATCTGATCAGTAACCGTTAGGTGACGTCACGCCGTAGACCACCTCTCGCAGGCGCCGCCATACACAGCTGATGTCTATACATACACATTAAGGAAACCTTATTAGCCATTAAATACAAAAATGAGACAAGTGACAATCTAGTTCTCTTGAATTGTCGTCTTTGTCATATCGTCGTAAATTCTTAATTTAAAATGAATTTCACCGACTTGGGATCTTCGAGCAACACAGGTTTCCAACGCGTAGGAAGGGAGACGGCAAAGCGACATCTTACCGTACAAATTATTCTGTCACCTTTTGCGTGGGGAAACGTGCACACATACGCACTTCTCACACACTGCATACAAAAACCAATCTGTAATGATGACACTAACACATAGAAAATGATACAACTACACTAACAAATCTTGCACACTTCGATATATTTTATTGTACGGACTAGTCTCAACACAGAGCCGCGTATGCCCATTTGGGCTTGTACTTCGGTAGATGGGAAACGGTACGTATGCCGACTCGTCCCTGGGATGCTTGAAGCTTGGGAAGTTTTAGGATCAATTTTGATAATTTTTGCATTTAAGGGTTAATATGTTTTGTGATATAATATAACCTATTAACGTCGTAAACCGTAATTACATGAAAACAAACTTGTTTAAAAAAAAATCTAGATTTTAATTTTGAGATAAATTTAATCCTAAAATTCTTGTCACTCTTCTAACCGGTATAATGCCGACTCGACCCTGGGTTGCTTGAAGCTTGGGTAGTTTTAGGATCAATATTGATAATTTTTGCATTTAAGGGTTAAATTTGTAAGAAGCTATATAGGGTTTATAGCTTCTTACAAGCGTAATGGCAATTGGTAATTTATGAGTGATAAAATAAGTAACTTGCCATTGTCATATGCATTAATTATTGACTTTGATCCGTCAGATTTCCCGCCGAGTTCCATGCTTGACGTATCGTAGTTATTTTATGTTTTGTAAAATTATGTAGGATGAGTATTCAGTAGTTATTCGTTTCAATTAAGTATGTTTTAACTTTTAATTATTTAAACAGTGAGGTACTCGTATTGCGTACCTCACTGTTCGTATTGCGTTAGACTCGTATGTTTAGTTTGGGCTAGATATTAATATTTTTCTCCTCCTGATCACCAATTAAAAATCATCGTGTATACAAAACGTGTTTTGCTCCGTCTAGTAGACATTGGGAATTGTGCGTCACTTGGACCGTAGGACGTCACTGAGCTTCGAACGTCATTTGTTTGCGAACTTAATCGAACCGGTTTGCGACATGACTCTATTCTGACGTTTGTGTGAAAAGTCCGGCTAAGCTAAGTCTGTCGATATTGATAACACAGAGTGTGAGAATATTAAGGAAACGTCATCATTTCGTAGAAGTTTGACCTTTAAAATAACACTAACCTTCCGTTCCGCCCCACATTTCTGTACAACCTCTGAAAATTGAGTTAATCAACTATTTTGTGTCACTAGTTGCCATGGTTACTGTCTCCTGGGTCACTTTTAAAATCACGGTTTATTTAGATTAAAAATCACAAAACATATTTTTTCAGTCCTCCGGCCGGTAAGCGCCACTTTACGCAAAACTAAATTGCCGCCTACCGGCTCCGTCGGGCAGAAAAATAGTATACAAACCTCGGCCGTTAGATGGGAAAGCCTCGGATCACATGTTCGTCGACCTCTGCTTCGCCTCGGCCGACAATTACATGGGATCCGAGACATTTCCCACTAAAACGGCCTTGGTATGTAATCTACTATTTTTGGTACCTCGTTATATTTCCTTTCCATGGTAGGCCATCTACCAACCATGTCAGTAGAACATAC
The DNA here is from genome assembly GCA_949128165.1 of Lathronympha strigana. Lineage (NCBI taxonomy): Eukaryota > Metazoa > Arthropoda > Insecta > Lepidoptera > Tortricidae > Lathronympha > Lathronympha strigana. The sequence goes on along the minus strand of OX421926.1, from coordinate 3,504,035 downwards.
TATGTTTCTTTTAACAAACTGCTGTATTTGTCCCCTGGCTGATCGGACATAATAACAACAAGAAATAGTTGATTCACCCAATTTACTCGTATCTTGTTAACTATTCGTAATTAAGGTACAGCCGGTGCCCTTTTAATCCATAAATATAAATATTTAAATATTATGGGACAATCTTACACAAATCGACCTAGTCCCACGGTAAGCTCAAGGAGGTTTGTGTTGTGGGTACTAGGCGACGATATATATAATAGACAGATACATATAAATACTTAAATACATAGAAAACATCCATAACTCGGGAACAAATATTCGTGATAAACACACAAATAAATGCCCTGACCAGGATTCGAACCCGGGACCTCCTGCTTCGTAGGCAGGGTCACTACCAACTAGGCTAGGAGGCCGTTAATCCATCCATCTATGTAAAGTATCTAGACAATGTGTTTTGGTCCGTCTACTGCTACACAGATGGGAACCTTGCGTCACTGTCACTGGAACGTCATCGCACTTCGAACGTCATTTATTTACGAAATTAATCGAACCGGTTTGCGAGATGACTCCATTCTGACGGTTGTGTGTCAGAGTCCGACTAAACTAAGTCTGTCGTATTGATAGCACACACTGTGAAAATGTTAAGGAAACGTTATTATTTCATAGAAGTAATATCAATATACATATAATGTATTAAATAATATTTAAAACGGGTCACTCACGTAATTTAGTCGAGTGTACGACTTGCCTCTGTCGCGAGTGGGCGCTCCTGATGACGTTCTTCGTAAAGAACGAAACATGTCGAGCGAAAATCGACTAAATTACGTGAGTGACCCGTTTTAAATATTATTTAATATGTTCGAGTCTCACGAGAGTTTTATACATATAATGTATCAATAATCATATAATGTAGATGCAAATTTAGCTTGAGCTGACTCTTTGTGATAAAGGATTTATCTTACCTATTCGCCAGTAAGGAGATTAAAATATCTGACAGCGTATAGGCTTCGAAATCAGTTTAAATGCCTTATATCCCCCACAATCTAATTTAACCTAACTTAGATAATGACGCCTCATAGTTAAAATCAACCCTTTGGAACCCTATAGGCCACTCTAGATTCTCTAGAACCATATCAAACTGACAAGCAGTAAGAGATTTCCTACTATCTGATTGATAGCATCACTATGACATAGTCCTACAGTGGCCTAGGGTTCCAATTGGTTGACTGTACATTGTAATATTTGTAATCCGTCAAAACGATGATAATGATATGTACTTCAATAGTATACTCGAAATTCATAACCTGTCTTCACTTCTTCAGCAGTCGGCTAATAATGATTCATGTTTTTTTTGTATATCAACCGCAATGTGTTCTGAATAACCTATGCAAAAACCTTTGTTACGAATACGAAATATGGATCTAAAAAAGCCAGAAAATGATTAATATCGATTCGAATATAAATAGAATTATAATAACGACCCGCCCCGGTTTCGCACGGGTTATTATTATACATATAAACCGCAAAAAAAACCGCATCAAAATCCGTTGCGTAGTTTTAAAGATTTAAGCTTACATACATACAGACAGCGGGAAACGACTTTGTTTTATACTATGTAGGATGTATGAGATATGAGCGCCGGTTGTTTGTTGAGAATGATAGCTAATTTCGGCAGTGTTTACAAGTCTTCGGTAGTATAGTGGTAAGTATCCCCGCCTGTCACGCGGGAGACCGGGGTTCGATTCCCCGCCGGAGAGAAATCTTTTTGCTTTTTTGTCGGTCATTTTTATATTAACCTTTTTGTTCAATAATACATAATTACATTAAACGTATGTAATAAAAAAAACTAACTTTCATTGTATATTACGTAATTCCTAACAGTGTTTTTGTACATCTCGTGGTTTTTATACAATATTCAACAAGGATTGTGCCTGTGCTGACTTACGTACGATTTAGAAGCCATTCCCTAGCCTACCTTCGTGAATAATATAAACGATGTGCACGTTTGCGGTCAAAAATAGCAAAGAATATCATATTCTCATATAGGGGGTAAAGCGCGTTCTGAAGGGGAGACTATGCCTTATCAAGCGTAATGTAGGACGCTCTCCAGCTAGGTGGAGCGATGACTCAAGACGGAGCTTAATTATGTGCCATAGGAGAGACCTATATCCAGTATTGAACGGAAGTTAGCTGATGTGTTGATGACGATGACGCAAATGGGTGAATCAACAATTTCTTGTCTTTATTCTGTCCCGTGAGGCAGGGGACAAATGCAGCACAGTTGGTTAAAAGAAAAGTTTTAGTACGTTATACCCCATCATGGAAAGGGAATATAACTACAATATTTCCACTCTCACCATTTAGATGGTTGGCAGTCCTCAACTGTGCGCTTTTCCCGAAACTTCCTGCTTCGCACAGCTAAACTGTGGAACGAACTGTCGCCAGCATTGTTTCCGGACCGATACGACCTTCAGACCTTCAAGAAAAGAGCGTACTCCCACCTTAAAGGCCGGCAACGCACTTGCGACACCTCTGGTGTTGCGGGTGTCCATGGACGACGTTAATCGCTTACCATCAGGCGATTCGTTTGCTCGTTTGCCCCCTATAGCATAAAAAAATAATATATATATAACTACAAAAAAAAGTTTGTTTTGCATGAACCATATTAAACATGACCATATAGTAATCAGTTAGAATAAAGTGCTCACTCCATAGAAACTGCACAACCGGGTTAAACTCTATTTATGAGCATTTTCAAAAAAAGTGTAACATTTCCTTTTTTTTCACATAGTAAGTTTTGAATTTTTATAACCAGAATCTCGAGTACTATTGATAAAAAAAAAGAAAAAGAGTGTCTCTTGTTTTGGTCAGTCTCGTAACGCATTTTTTCATACATTTAGTAAGGGCCGTTACAAAACTGACAATAAAAAATTGTATGGAAAAGCGAGGACCCATTTTCATTAAAATGGTGCACTTTTTTCTGGAAATGCCCTTATAACAAATAATGATAAAATTAAATTACTAGTTATTTTCTAAACGGAGCTAATTAGAATACCAGGGTCTTTAAGAATTTAACTTAATTTAAGCTAAAGTATGCACCCTTGAATTTAAAGCAATTGCTGAAAAACACGTTGTATAAGGACGATAAAAAACACTACACTAAATACGTCTAAAGTAAAGGTTAAACCAACATTTGTTATCAGCAATCACTAATTAAATGGTCAATTTGTTCCAGATGTCAATGTGCAGCGCCCCACTACTCGAGCTCAGCAACCCCGGGGCGTCCGGCTCCATCTTCTACCTGACGAACGACGACGAGTTCATCATCAAGACAGTCCAGCATAAGGAGGGCGAGTTCCTGCAGAAGCTGCTGCCGGGATACTACTTGAACCTCGATCAGGTACAGGAGCGATGCTCCGGATAGTGGTTCTCCGGGGTCTCCTTTGACATCCCTAATATTCAACGGCCTCCTAGCCTAGTTGGTAGTGACTCTGCCTACGAAGCAGGAGGTCCTGGGTTCGAATCCTGGTCAGGCCATTTATTTGTGTGTTTATCACGAATATTTGTTCCTGAGTTCTGGATGTTTTCTATGTATTTAAGTATTTCTATGTATCTGTCTATTATATATATCGTCGCCTAGTACCCACAACCAGGCCTTATTGAGCTTACCGTGGGACTAGGTCGATTTGTGTAAGATTGTCCCATAATATTTATTTATTTATTTATTATATTGACAGTTCTAAAATCACTTGCCCTAACTATTTTGTCCTAATGATCATAATCCCTAACGATCAATTGTCCTAACGATTGTTTGCCATAATCGAACTGTTGTCCAAAAACGACTTCACAGAGAACCGAATTTCTATTAGAAAAGTCGGTCAGGTTAGAACTGTGACTTCACACAGAGTCGAATCGCTGCTAGAAAAGTAGGTTAAAACGCTGTCAGGGAAAACAATATTAGGACATATGAGTTTAGGACAAATGATCAGTATGACAAACAGTATTAGGGAATGCAAAAATAGGACAACAAACTTTAGGGATTCCGATATGGATCCGGTTGGCCGGATAACGGATATCCCGCCTTCGTGTCCGACGAATATCCGGTAACATATCATATTAGTTAGAACACTCAGTCTTTGGTTTGACGTATAAATGCAATCAAGCAACTATGTATTTCTGTCCACAGAACCCCCGCACGTTATTACCAAAGTTCTTCGGTCTATACTGTTACCAGTGCAACAGCAAAAACGTGCGGCTAGTCGCCATGAACAACATTCTACCTTCAGCTGTCAAATTACACCAGAAATACGATCTTAAAGGCTCCACGTATAAGAGAAAGGTAAGTTTTTATAATATTAAATTTCGCGACCCGTTACCTACGCCGGTCTCGGGCAGTGATGCCCGAGCCGTGAAGGTGACAACACCACTCTGTCTGTCCAACGATGACTGCCCGATGCAGTCGAAACATGTCACGCCTATTGTGATAAAAATACGTGAGTGTTAACCGTTGAAATTGAATAGAAAGGTAAGTTGAATATGACAAAAATATTCTACAGCCCTGCTAATCTCGCATTTTTAATTCAAGACAAAAAAAACTACTCCAGTGTTGCCACTGCAACAAAAGGTCTCAATGATAATATATTCCTTATTTACACAAAACCCATTACATAATTTAATTATTGGAAATTTTAGTAATTATTTGTTTTCACATAAATACACAGCGCTCGAATCAAAATGTAATCATTCATGATTTTTAGTTGCAAAGCGGGCAGATTGACACACACAAGTTTACAGTCACTAACCAGGGAAAAAACAAGTATACTGTACTTGTTAAATAAATAAAAAAATGGGCTTTACCTCCTACAAAAAAAACTAAATCAGACAGTTTTCAGCGCGGAGACAGCTCATTGTCGCTAAAAAAAGAGAATGATACGGAGAACCATAAATATTTTATCATCACACTTGCTCGGTAATGGTGTTATAACGCGCAGGCGTATAGAGCGGTTAGAGCCGATTTACTCCCCTCGAGAGTTATGGGTATTATGAGTAAAATATCGTACGTCATTTCACTTTAAACTCAAGGAGGTTTTGCATCAGCTAAGGCTTATTTCAAATCTTCAAACTTGGCTATAAACCAACTTTACTGTGTAATTGTACTATTACATTCAACTTTAATAAATAGATTCATTTTTATATTTGTTTTTTCCCTTACAAGTGTGATCAAAAACATTGTATGCATCACGGTCGGTAAGAGGATTACAAACTTGTTTAAAGCCCTCCGCCTGCTGCGTCGGGCTTCTAACAGACTCGTTAGTAATCCTGTACTTACCTCCCTAGATGCACAATGTACTATAGTATGTCTGATACCCACGGGAGTTTTCTATTTATAATCCCACTTTTCCCCCAGGCCAGTAAATCGGAACGGCAGAAGGGCTCCCGCGCCACGTACAAGGACCTGGACTTCATGGAACACCACACCGAAGGCATATTCCTCGAGGCGGAAACTTACAATGCGCTCATAAAGACTATGCAGAGGGATTGCAGAGTGCTAGAGAGTTTTAAGGTGAGTTGACTTAACATTCAGATGACACGTATCATTGGTATGGGTGTGATAACCCCTGGAACGCCACTGTCATTTTTTTACTGTTGAAACGATGACCTTGAACTTTACATTTAAAGTCCAAACGGCTTGTGACGGATACGGGACAAGGCATTCGAAGGGTTAATCAACTATTTTTTGTTACTAGTCGCCATGGTTACGGTCCTGGGTCATTTCTAAATCACGGTCTTATGGCAATAAAAGTCACAAAAGATTTTTTGGTAGTTATATTTCCTTTCCTTGATGGGCCATCTACCAAGCATGTCAGTATTAACATACTACGACGTTTCTTCTACAAAACTGTGCTACATTTCGTCATTATACTTACTCAATCTCATATGTACAGCAATCATTTGATGGAAATGTCACCTTTCTGTAACTAGGAATACGGGTGTTTTCTCTATCAAATGAGAGTTGCAGATACGATGTTGAGTAAGTATAGCGACGATTCGTCTCCTGGCTGACGAAACGGAATAACAAGAAGAAAATATGAACTTAAGTCAAATAAAGATTTTCTATGTCTATGTATTACATATAGTTGATTCATATAGTATAAATATTATTTTAACATCGTGAGGAAACCGGGCTAATCCCAATAAGGTGTGGTTTATCCTCTGGGTTGGAAGGTCAGATTACATTGGTTTTCGTAAAACTAGCGCCCACACCATATCTTGAGCTCAATCCTGTAACTTGCCGTGGTCGTTTTGCATCAGTTGTTTAAATAATTAAAAACAATTTTGGCAACTTTTTCGAGAAAACTTGAGTAGCGCAGTAGGGGGCAATTACATAAAATCCCCATGAGTTGAAGTGTATCCGCTACGGTCCCCTGGCCTCAGAAATGATAAGATAAGATTTCCGCCAAAACAACATGGCCGCCACAAACGGTCCAAATCGACACGCCCTAATTGTAAAGCCCTTTAGGCACTATTATGTAAGCTTAGAATGCCACTATTGATTCAATAATAGACAAGGAATTGAAGAAGGAAGAATTCGCTGGCTAACAAAACATGTTTCAATTTTGTCTTCTGTTACCGTGATTGTTATTCATTGAAATTAAACACTTTAGAACGGATTAATCGCGTTTATTAACTCCATGACCCTACGTTTCGAGCCCTTTACAGCACTTGTTTTCACAGGGTTAAGATGATGACAGAGAATGCCAATTCGTAAGGTCATGGTGTTAATAAACGCGATTAATCCGTTCTAAAGTGTTTAATTTCATGTGTCAATTGTTTTTATTATTTACAGATTATGGATTATTCGCTCCTAGTCGGCATTCACAACTTGGACGAGGCGCAGCGCGAGAAAACCGAAGCCCGGACCCGCACGGAATCCGGACAGAGCGACGGCGAGGAGGAGGGCAATAAGAAATCCGGACTCAACCGGACGAGGTGAGGACTTGGGGGACGAAGTTGAGGCGAGACTGTTGTATTCTTTTACCAGTTTTTTTTTAATATACACGCACACTGATAATAACTGGCCGTATACGGCCGAGCATATCCGACCTGCCAATCAATGTATGGATTGAATTGAATGGAATGGAATGAATTGGTCCGGCGGACGCCCGGTGTATGTCCGGACACCCGAACGTATATGGCTGGCTTATATCAATATAGTCATATTATGTTTTATAAACATATCTAAGTAAAATTTTCACATAAGAAATTATTTTGGTACAGTCAGCCACTCAGGTATGCATACAGCCAAAGTGCCAAAAATACACAGGACTTTATTGCCTGAGCATTAAGGTCGCGTTACATATTTTTAGCACGTTGGCTGTATTCACAGCTGTGTGGCTGACTGTACATGTGTGTTATTTTTTTCGACATATGCTTTATGTCAGCTTTACGAAAAAACGTGTATTATAATAATACGGTTATATTTGTAATGTTGTCTTTTTTCGTGTGCGCAGTTTCAACAAAACTTGTTCCAATTGGATTATATTATCTAGAATCATGTACGGAATTGATGATGTTCACCCGTTTTAAATATTTAAATATGACACTATTTATTCAAAATTAATTGTACTTTGCTTCTTGGCCCAATATCATTTGTTATTAATTCGGTCTGTTCAAATATTAATAAGATGTGTATATGTGTATTTTTATGATGATATATCACATTTTACTATATATATGATTCTCCAGGGTGGCGGTATTATTTTTTCGTATAATATTTTCAGATGTGACAACGAGGACTTCAAAGCGCAAGTGAAAAGAACACAGTACGGTTATATTTGTATAATGAATGTCATAACACGCATATTATAGCAACTAACTATGTCGACATCGATAGATTTATATTTAATAATAAAAAAGTATACGAAAATACCTGAAACATATCAATCACTTTTTTTATAGACGCACATTCTGAAAATAAAATATGTAAAATGCACACAGTTTCAAACACACTTCTGACATATTACATACAAAAATCATTAACACATAGAAAATGATACAACTACGCTAGCAAATCTCGTACACTTTGATCTATTTTTGTATACGGTCTAGTGACAACACAGACCCACGTATGCCCATTTGGGCTTGTACTTCGACAGAGGTACGTATGCCGACTCTCTTGCTTGGAAGTATGACACCGAAACTATTTACTTTGGTATATTTTTTCAATTTCCAATAAATTATTTAAAAAATCGTTTATTTTATTATTCATACATTGTATTCACTATTAAAATACTTATCGGGTTACTCACGTCAATAAAGTCGAAAATAGCTCGACATCTTTCTTAAGAGTCCGTGTCCCTTATTCATGAGCAGGCAGCGGAACTTTGGTGCCGATGACATCATTATGACGCAAAATAATAGGGATATAGGATGTTCTAATAAATTATACAAATTAAATTAAAAAATGTCTGCAAAAACGGCTGCATCGACTCCATGGCGACTGCGGTCAAGCGATGTTGATAATGAGTTAATTATAAATGTTGTACCTTATCAATTCACATTTCTAAAATTTACGAACAAAAAATCATATAACGATGTACAATATTGTTTTCGATAATTTTCTGATGACAATGACAAAGACAGTTAAGTGATAATGTTTTTATAAGTACTGGCCGTGTCAATAAAACATCCGTGAACTAAAGAGGCCAATAAGTTGTTAGTGATTAATGATTATCTATCATCTAGATAAAAACACTCTGTGTACAGCCGCTACGTCATGCGTCTGTCATCGGCACCAAAGTTCCGCTGCCTGTTCATGAGACATGCATAATGGGGGTGAAAGAGATGGTAGTATCTCGCCTCTAACTTGGCCGGCGCCTGCGCCGTCGTTGCCTCAGTCGACATCAGAGCGCGCTGGTGCTCGCAGTGTGCGTAGAGCAGCCGCCGCGACTAGACGCATGACTCATGAATAAGGGACACGGACTGTTCCGAAACATGTCGAGCTATTTTCGACTTTATTAACGTGAGTAACCCGATATAAGTATTTTAATATGTCTGATACTCACGGGAGTTCTCTAATTAAAATTGTATTCACTACATACATATTCTATTCACTATATACAAAATCTATAAAACACAAGTAATCCATCAATGTCGACAGTACTAATGCGTATACTAACTTGCCTTGACAATGTGTTCGTCTGTCCCTAACATGCAACTACAGATAATGTTTAAGCAATGTTTATAGTCCATAAAAAAGGTTGTCTGTTTGCTTCGGTGTCAAAAACTTGATTATCTGTAATAACTCTCGCGCACTACGCGTTTTGAATTATTTTTTGCAACTTATCTCTTGCTACCCCAAGGTTGTCTGGGAGAGATCGCTTATAGCGATAAGACCGCCTGTTGCTACGTTTCGCTATACTCGTATAGGCCCCAATCTTATATATATAAGAGCGTGTGAGAATATACTATAGCAGGTGACTGTACATTCGCCATCAGATACATAAGAGCAGCCAAGGTGGTAATAAATATCTGAACACGCCTCTATTGTCAAATTTATGCCGTTGCAATAGAGATTACAACCGGTCGGGGCGCAGAGCGTCTAGTGGCGCCCTCATTAGGGAATTGTGTTTTCTTATAAACCTTTCCATATCTTTATAATCCATTTGTCTGTTCGGCCCGTATGATATGATAGTGTATCATGGGCCTTATTTAGAACGGCGCTGGTCATTCTGTGGCAACATTTGTGCATCCTGACTTGTCAATCTAGTCCGTCGAACTGTGGATTGAGGTTTAGTCATACTAATTAGCCAACTTTTGGTCATGCCATAATGCCAATAATAATTTCACAATAAGATCATAATGTTGCGATCTTTTCTTTGGACTATAACTTTGAATTTCTAATTGAGACAGATACTAAATGCATGTAATAATGTATCTACCCGATAACATTACTTTTAGATTCGTTATGCATGTCTCTCGATTGCATATGAAGATTCTAAACCTTTCATAACGGCCACAATAGATAGAGAAATTAATAAAACACTGGATGTTTTTAACCCTTAGACGTATTCGTGGTGTTTAGGTATGTCACAATAAACAAATGATATGGGATCAACTAAGAATCGAGTAGTTTTATGTGAGACATCGATATATGGGACACGATTTTTTAATCTCCCCGGTGACATACATCACTGATGACTAAAACATCACTCGTTTCATTTCATGACCGTTTACCAAAAGCCGTATTTTTGAAAGTCATGTTTACCAACATGCAGAAATTTTACAGTTGCCGTCATAGACAATCGTCCAGTTACATTCCTTCATACGTTAGTGTTGTCCTTGATATTACCGATTTTATTTTTCATTAAAATAGGTTTAATCAAACGTAAAATGTAGTGTACATCGGTGTAATTTTAAAGGTAACTAAAGTTTAAAAAAAAAATTCCGTCAGACATCACATGCGTTAACTGTCAAAAATAATCGCATGGTAATTTCAATGGGGATTAACAAGCGCCTTTTCGCCGCTAGGGGCGCTGGTGGAACGTGGGTCTGACGGGAACATTTCAAACGTCACTTTGACAATTACTTCATATGAACACAAGACCCACGCATGAGTGGCGCCACCCGGTGAGCGACAATACGGTAGCCTCCATTACGAATGGGAGGCGATACTCGTTAATTGATATCATACTCGTAGGTAAAGAGAATTATAGTCACCAGTGAGTTTCAAAAATTGCACTCCTGATAATCCGGGGTACATGAAATGAAACATAAGTCCTGCGATGTAGTTGGTCCCATACGAAAAGTTGTTTAGTATGACCTACATATTACCTAGTCTAACGGCTAAAGGTTGAAAAAAACTAGAGATGGGCCGACTACGGCTTTTGCCGACTAGCCAGTCGGTTTTTGAATTGCCGATTAATCGGCCGACTAGTCGGCAATGCCGATCTTAGGTTTATCTCGGATGCAATCGGAAACGTTCGGTTTGCTCGTGTCCCGTGTCGATTGTCTTGCTCGCATGTTTTAACTAGTTTTCTCTATTTAGACACGCGGCAGCGTGTCCAGCCAAGTTCAGGCGACGCGGCTGCAGTGTATATATTATGACACAAACGGTCACAAGGTACTTTTGACTCCTTGTTACTCAAAATCTACTGAATATAAACACACGAAAATTGGCTCATCCATTTCGAACCAGGAGACTAACGAGATCGGCAAATTTCATAAATATAGCTTAATTCGTTATTGAGATATCTATAAGCATACAAAAATCGCGAAAATTCTTAGGTATTGTTATAGATATTAATTCATTTGTTTCACGCCTTCATTCGAACATTTTAAAACGGTTGAAACCGTCAAATAAAACGAAGGCATTGGCCCTAAACAGCCAAAACAGAAGGTCGGTGGTTATTATTTGTAATGTTGGTAACACAACATTTTAGTTATCTTGAATAGCTTATAGATGAAAAAAAGCAGTTAATTTTTTTTATTAAAATAGACGGGATGCTCTCAAAACGCCCGCCACGAGTATGAAATTTAAGGTTTTGATTTTATCACTGTCTTTATTACACAGTGATATAGGTTTGACAATGTTTGTTGTTGCAGAAAATATAGAAATTGAATATCAGACCTGATAGGTTTTGGCTTAGCACCATTAAAAATGATGGACCAGAATGGTGGTCACCGGAATAATTAGTCGATGTAGTACCCTCGTATTTAGCCTCATTAGTTTAGTTTCGATAAGGACTTGAACCGTAGATAATGTCCAAGGTCTAGGACTAGTCGTCGACTAGTCGGCCGACTATGAAAGGTGCCGAATAGTCGGCGTTCCCGACTAGTCGGCGTTCCCGACTAGTCGGCGACTAGTCGGCCCATCTCTAAAAAAACACACTTAGCATGTCTTAACTCTAAGGAAAACAACTTTTCTGTTTTCTTGATAGAATTTCTACTTCGATTTTCTACCCAAGTAGAGTATAATTAATTTCTTATACTTAACTTTTGTTTTGCCGCGACATCAGAAAGTCGCTGGTTCGATCCAGTCCCCCTGGGCACTGGGGGCCTTAGTCACTTTTTCTGTAGTATATGACGTCTCTTTCAATTTATAATTTCTTCTACTTTGTAAATATTAATACTAAAATACGTTAGATTGTAGCTAGGTAGGTATATATATTTCTACATTTCTATTATATCTCTATCTAGATCTACAAGAAGTATGTAACAGTAAATAGTATGATGTAGTTAGTTCGTCATGTGGTAATAGTAATTATAGTTTACATTATTGGAAAGTTTACTTTAGTTTTCACAAATATTACACCAAAATATGATCATGATCAACAATAACCTTGATAGTGTTACAGTATTTATAATTCTATAATATTAAATTGCAACGGTTAACACTCACGTATTTTTATCACAATAAGCGTGACATGTTTCTACTGCATCGGGCAGTCATCGTCAGACAGACAGAGTGGTGTTGTGACAGTGCGATGTAAGTCGCATGACACTCCACGTCAGTAGGAAACGAATACTGTATCAATTGATGTGCGAAAGAAGCTCCAATAATATATGTTGAATACTGTATCAATTGTTGTGCGAAGGAAGCGCCAATAATATATGTTGAATACTGTATCAATTGTTGTGCGAAAGAAGCTCCAATAATATATGTTGAATACTGTATCAATTGTTGTGCGAAGGAAGCTCCAATAATATATGTTGAAATAGTTATAAAATCAATCTTTATTCTTTATATTTGTCGTGAGTTTCAAGCTACATTCGATTAAAACAACCTATTGCACAAAAAGCACTCGGCCAGGTATCATTGTACGTAACAGTGTACTTCTGGTTTAAATGTATCGAACCCAGCGAACTTAAAAAACATGGAAGAGGAGCTTCAAACAAATTGTCAACATAAAACGGGGTAAACACTCGATATGCGCATGCACGCTACGCTGCCAATCAAACTCGTCAAAATTTTCAGTCGGTTTTAATAACTCAAATATCCCAAAATATCATTGGTCAACGTCAATATGGTGCGGTGGGATTGGTCTGAGCGCTGACACTTATAGATGACACAACAACTGTGACATAGGAAACGTATTGTTAGTAGACGGGTGTAATGCAATAAAGAGCAAGTTTAACATGATATATTTTTGTTGTGATAAATTTTAATCAAATTTTCAGTAAACAAAGATAACTTACTTTATTGATCTCGTTGGTTTGCTGTAGGATTATTAATATATGTAATTAATATGAATAATATTGTAACGTCCATAATACCGCAACCGTGCTAATTATTCGCGATCTCATTTTCATAACCTGGTATATGATCAAACGTACTCTTAAATTCATAGGTGGGTGTGTCAAGTCACATAAATATATCAGATAAAAAAAGAGATTTATTTTGTCCATGAAGTTACAGGCAATTATAAGAACCCTTAGACACGTATTTTAGGAATATGGTAATGCCCCTTGCTGTCGTAACGACAGTGTCGTTAAATATGTTAAGCCTTGAACAGCATAATTCAATTGACATAAGCAATATATGAATGAAAATAAACGCGTAAACCAAAGAAAATAATAACTATGATTACGCAAATATTTCATTCTGGAAAAAGTATGAAAAAATACTTGCCATTAACATTTTCACATATTTATAAAATGGATGTTATAAAATGATCTAAGACTTTCACTACACTATCTATACCTAAATCTTAAACTTGGAGTCCGGTTATTTAAAGCCCTAGCTGAGCCATTGAGGTATTCCGTATTGTTGTATAATAAGTTTTTTTTTAAACATACCGTACAAATTGGGATTGAACCCTTTTTTAAATTTGTTAATCCTTTATTACGACATGTACTTAACATGTCGTCCTCGTCGAAATGCATAGAACAAATATTTGTGGATTTGGTCGGTTGCCATGTTCGATCATGCCTTTCTAATCTAACGGCATTGGTCCACATTTTCCTTATATAAGGGTTGGTCGGAAATCTGGAAAAATACCTATGTTAATATTTAATCATAAAAATATTATAAATTCTGATTACACTGATACACTTTTTATTTCACTTGTTTGATACGTCGGGATTGTAACTAATTTAATTATAATAAAATATATATCCCTGTATTATAATTTCAATGGTTGTCCAAAAGTTGGCATAATACCATCCCCATATAAAATTGTCTCGGATCAAAGAAATTTAAAATAATATGTAAAATAACTACTTACAGATGAAAAGTAATGCCATCTTTTTCTTGGTGTTTATCCGTGCGACTTCGACACCATTTCACAGCGCAAACGGGGAATTTTTATTATATATTATTAAATTTTACGTTATCTGTCAAACTGACCACATCGCTGACGGCCATTTGTATACTAAACAGCACGCTGGCGTGCCTGTGTAAGCCCCGCCTCGCGTGGCGTGCGTTTTGTGGGGTCATTATTTAGAGCTTATTAGTCTTCCATGTTTTTTAAGTTCGCTGATCGAACCTAAAATAAAAATTCACAAAAACTGATACAAATACCTGCTTTAAGCATAATCTAAAATTAAAATTTAACACAAACATGCACTTTAAATTCTAAAAAATACGATTCCATTTTCAAAATCCATCTTCAGATATCGCTATTACGCTTAGCGGGGCCGATACGATAGCGCGATGTACGTATGTACATACCTCACAGCGCCATCTATCGGTAACTTGACAGAACTGTTTTGTACGCAGATCGATAAATCGGCAGCGACTCGTGGCGCACTCTACGGCGATGGAGAGCATTCAAGCTGAGAGCGAGCCTATAGACGAAGAGGATGATGTGCCGTGAGTATCACAATTTATAGGGGTGAATGGATGGATATACAGGATGTCCCTGGCCATAGCGTACATATGCGTTAAGGTGTTTAGAACCTGTACACAAAGTATCATAACAATTAGTGCAGTGGTTATGAATAAATTAACAAATTACTATATGTTACATTGGGGCAACCTGTATGGGTACTGAGATATAGCCCTATCTGGGAGGCTTATAATATTTATTAGAAATGACTGTATCTAAAACTTACCCACAGAGGTCACAAACCGCACTTGTAGAGCGCACAGTGCGCTCTCAATAGTGTCAGCTTCTACACCGTTGCGTATTACAGCGGGCAAGCTTATTGCCGCGAATCTCAGGCTCCTTAAACCGCCTATTAGGGATGACGACTACGTTGAAAAACTATTATTCTAATTAGTCCTTCAGAAAGAATGTCCAAAATTATTAGACACGTATTTTTTCCTTTTTCAAGATAACTAGAATTGACGAATATGAAGAGCGTCAAAGCTCCGTGGGGGGTGGTGACGTCACCAGTTGGTAAGAATTGTACTCAGGTGTGACGTCACGCGAAACTTTAAAGTCCTGTATTTCCGTCATTTTTCATTTGACGAACAAAAGAAAAAATACGTATCGTATATTTTTTAATAATCTAACAGACGGACTAATTAGATTATTTTTGTCGTCTAGCCTATTCGGGGAACGCTAGGAAGAAGAGGGATAACAAATGTATATCGTTTTAGACCCTAATTCTAAAATACCCATGTGTTTTTACAGACCGGGCGGCATACCAGCGCGGAACGCGCGCGGCGAACGTCTCCTGCTTTTCCTAGGCATCATCGACATATTGCAGTCGTACCGGCTGCGTAAGAAATTCGAGCACACGTGGAAGAGCATGATACACGACGGGGTGAGTGCGACAGAGACGGCTATATACGCGCGGACGGTTTAAGACGGCCATCTTGAATATTTAGGTTAAATAATGAGTTTTGCTAGAAAAGCGTTGGTGGCCCAGCGGTATGACGTGAGAGATTATACACGACGGGGTGAGTGCGACAGAGATGGCTATATACGCGCCTGTTTAAAGTTTAAGGCGGCCATCTTGAATATTTAGGTTAAATAATGAGTTTTGCCAGAAGAGAGATCAGATATTTTCCAATCGCTTTTCGGTGAAGGAAAACATCGTGAGGAAACCGGAGTAATCCCAATAAGGCCTAGTTTATCCTCTAGGTTGGAAGGTCAGATGGCAGTCGCTTTCGTAAAACAAGTGCCTACGTCAAATCTTGTCATAAGTTGCCAAAGCGGACTCCAAGCTCCCTGAGCCGTTAAGCCAGGGGAAACTACGAAGAATGAGTTTTGCCCACTTGCCGAAGGATGGATTAGCTTTTTAGAACGTATATGTATTATATCCATGATTAGCGGGCGCGCTCCCGGTACTGGTTCTCTCTACAAATACAGTACCAGAACCGGGAATCCCCGGTTTTCGCCATACAAACTCAGTCTCCATGATACAAAAAAAAACAAGGTATGGCCATCACAACATGATCGGAGACACCACTTTTGGTTGGACTAAGAAAGAAATGTATATGCGAGTGAGACAGCTGTCAGTGACGTGCTCCTTGGTGCGAGACACCACGGGAGGGTATCACCTTGTTTCCTTTCCTCCATATTCGTTCGCCAGGGCACGACATATTCTATCGCCGTAAGCACGCCTACCACTAACATCGAAAATTGACAGAGAAACCTCTTTGTCACTCTAATTTACAAGTGTGACAGAGATGGACATACAAATCCGCGATCATGCGAGCCCTGGCGTCCGGGACACGACATATTCCTTCGCCATCTGGCGCTCAAACGGTTAATGCAAACTGTATTGTTTTACAGGACACTGTGTCAGTGCACAGACCCAACTTCTACGCTCAAAGGTTCCTCGATTTCATGGCCAAGACGGTCTTCAAGAAGATACCTTCGTGTAAGTATTACTTTAAGATATTCCATTCAATAATTTATTTAAGTTGTCAATTCGAAGATTATATGAATGCACACTTAACTGTCCAAATTATCAACATTATCTTTTAATATGGGTCATTTCAGCCTTTCAATAGCCCAATTTTGTGGCGAAATTTTTGAATTTTTTTTGTACATTTTATGGTATTTTTAGTTAGTGTCGAAGTCTTGTATTTCTACTAAGCAACTAGCCGTCAAAATCTGCTGACATTCCTACAATTATGTCCCCAAAAAATTTTTATTTAGAGAAAATATTTTCATAATTCATAAGAGTACAAATTTGAACCTTTTCGCCGCCATTGACATGGTATCAAGTCAGTACATTTCGTGACCCACACGCCACGACTTCATATCAAGTATGAGTTTACCTATTTTTTTTTGTCGATGGTGGCACTTTATTACTTTTTTGGCGGCGAAAAAGGTTGATAAATTCGTTATTCTCTATGGAAAGTTAATTGTGTATTCATATGTATCTTTAAATTTAGACTCAGTTAATGGGATATAAATAATTAGGCGTCAAAACAGGGACAAGAATTATTGTTTCTATCAATTTCCTTTCTATCTTCTTTCATTAGGAATCATTTAGGGCTCAAAGCGATGTTGATACTGTCTTGGGTGAAATTTATCTAAAATTGAAATTGAAAATATGTCTTTTTCACGCTCACGTGCTTTAAATATGAGTGAGAGGGACAGAAGAATAGGTCCAACTACGAATTAATTCGTCACAGACCACGTAAATGTGCATAAAGTTCAACCTCAGTTTTGACACTTCGGTGACGTGACGGCTAAGTGAAAATGTAACCATTAAATGCATGAATTATCAATATCGAACCTAAAACATCCTAAGTGACAACCAAATTAATTTCAAATTAAGAACTTACGACGATATCACAAAGTCCACGTTCCAAAAGAAGTTGACTGTCACTTGTCTCGTTTCTGTGTCATAAATCCATCATCATGCATTTAAGGGTCAAATGTTTGACACGGCGTCGAAAGGGTTTATAAATGTAAAACTCCGAAATGACAAGTAATGGAAACATCTGGAACAGTGCCTTAAAACATTGTTTTAGCAAGTATTGCGAAATATTTACTTGGTAAATTTCACTCAAGCCATATTAGCTAAAAATATCCCGAGTAAAAATCTATCCAGTGGAATATAATCCTATTTGTCGTAGTTTTAAGTATCAAAACCCTATGTGAAGCTAATCGTATGTCTTTAATCCTATATGAAGGTAACGTAAGTAACTGATTATGTGTTTTGTGTGTAATTTTGAGACGGTGAAACAAAAAAATACAACACTAGAAGATTACGTAGGTCTGTAAAATAAGAAATGTCTCAGATCTTGTGTAATCGTCCGAAGCGAAGCTGAGGTCGACAAACATGTGATCTGAGGCTTTCTTATTTACTGACCAAGGTGTATACACTGTTTTTCTGCTCGACGCAGTCGGCAAGCGGCGAATTTGTTTACCGTACCTTAAGGCTGGCAACGCACTTGCGACACCTCTGGTGTTGAGTGTCCATGAACGGCTTTAATCGCTTACCATCAGGCGATTCGTCTACTCGTTTGCCACCCATTTCATAAAAAAGCGTGCCAGTTTGCAATTGGCTGCTTGCCGGCTGGAGGGCAGAAAAATTTGTCAAACCTTTGATATTTTGACAGTAGTTTGTTAAATGCAACGTCTCAAATTTACAGAAATTAACCATGATAACACTTTTTATTAAAGTAATATAACATCTGTTATAATCAGACGCTCAGAAAGAAGGCCGCAGTTTTAAGATATTCTATACGTCTTACAAAATAACGGGATGCTTACATATATTTAGCGGTCACTCAGCGCCATCTTTGTTGAACTATTAGATCTAATGATTTCTGAGCGTTTCGTTGTGACATATTGCAAGTAGCTGTACTGTACAGTCAAGTGTAAAAATATGGGTGGATACATCTTACTCAAAAATATGTCCAATAACACCTTATTTCAGTGTAATAAGAGCGTAGTACCATATTTATGAGACGGTTTTGTCGATACGTATTTTTGCACTTGACTGTATGTAAAAAGTGTTGTCAGATAATCAGGACTGTGTCTAAGATTTGTGGCAATGGGCTGTGAAGAGAGCAAAGGCATGTTTGCCTCAGCATATAGGGATAAGCGGAAAAATAATTTTAGAATAGGTGGATCGCCATGTTTGCTTGTTCAGCGTTTAAAAAAAGTAACATCAGACTTTTTTTTCGAATTTAAACTATCGTGAGACATATTCATATTATAATAAATTACAGATAACACTCACGTGTTTATAGCAGTAGGATGTCTTTGGATTCCATTATCAAGTGTTGAGTACCGTGCGTGAGGATGCTGGTGGGCGTACTGCTTCGTGTCTCGCCGCGCGCACCCCTCGACCGGTTTTGTCATCCAGGGCGGTGCGCGCGGCAAGGCGCGCCGCAGTACGTCCGCCAGCGTCGTCACGCACGTCATGCAACGCTATCCTACGAGATCCGAAACATGTCTCTTTTTCTATCTTTGGAAACGGAATAAAAATATAGACTTATGTTAAAAATATGAAAATTTTGACGCGAAATTAGCGTTGAAACATAATTGCATACAGTGCGTAAGGCTGACTTCCAACCTGGAAGTCCCGTGGTGAAGCATATGCATAAAGTAATATAAATTCAACGGTTTGTGTAAATTTAATCTTGGGGATGTTATGCTGCAGGGAAAACGGTAAATTTATATAACAGTGATCGGGTGTAAAACTTTAACAAAAGTGGACATTATGAGTGCAGTTTTGTTAAAGTTTTGCCGAACCAACCATTCCCCCAGATCACTGTTAATTAGACTCTGAACGGCAAACTCCTAGACACAGTTCTGTACAAGCCCCGTAACACAATGTTAACAATACCGTCTCGCAGTGGACCTGCCGGAGATCAAAGGGAACCACCGCAAGTTCCGAACACTGGTCACAAGCTACATAGGTACTGTGGGGTGTTTGTTTGTGCGCCGATGGGGCGGGTGTTGGTGGGATCACTGTAGATTTATTTACATATACAAAAATGTTACTAAATACTCGAACGATACTTCGATGAGGTCAGTGACCGCGAGTGCGTTGCAAGTGGAAAAAAATGTTTTACTTCGAAGATAGAGTCAGTCTATGCTAAGTTTCCTAGATTTTGATAGCACAGGCTGTGAAAGTGTTAAGTAAACATCATAATTTCATAGAAGTTTGACGTTTAAAATAACACTTTCAAGTTTGACAGTTCATTTGCTGAGAAAAGATAACGTGTTTTGACTCTAGGTGCGGTGCATTTTCTATCAGCTGTTCCGTACAACAAAAAATATATATTTTCCACTTGCATTGCAATCAGGGTCATTGTCTTTACCAGCTGTTTAAGTATACTTCGGGTGTTTTGTAGCAGCCTGTATATACAACAAATTTCCTACTAGTTAAATAAACTTAAAAACGGCTTTTGTTTAAAAATGAGAATCAAATTAGAAATCCCATAGAAAATCAACTCAAAAAAGTGGTGAATACAATTTATTTCAAAATGGTCTTAATACTTGTGTGTGTATGCGAAGAGATCGTTGTCATCCACTGGAACGAATTGGGTGTGTCAGATATGTTTTCATCACATTTGCTCGTAATATCTGTGCTGGCGATGCGGTCTGTAAATCATTAAATACGACCTAGGGCTGTAAGTAGGCGACTGGCGCGTCACCTACTTACCTACTGGAACACTTTCAATTTTTTTTATTTTCATTTATTTACTACTAAAAAATAAATACAATAAAAAACATTAATTGGACAGCGAGCAAAGCCAACACAGGCTTAACTGTCGCTGTTTCGCTCGTTAGTTAGTATGCTTAAGTTCCTTCAGAAAAAATGAACAAAACACTATTTATGCTGATTATACAGGATTTACTTTAGGTACTTAAGAATGCAGTTTTCATAATTTTTCTTACATTTATGTGGGTTACTACAAATTACACGCTACTTTTTATGTCTAAAGTAAAGCAAGTGTGATGAAAAACATTGTGTACCACGGGCGGTACAAAAATTACGAATTCGTGTAAAAATTAACCTCGCCTCCGACTCGGGTTTGATGCACACTCGTTCGTAACTTCTTGTTTACTGCCCTTAATATACTATTGAGTGATTTTGACATAAAATTTATTGAGATGACACAATACCGTTGTCTTAATCTACTACACAAATATATTAAATATGATAAAAGGGAAATATTGAAACTTGGATATATAGAACATTTTGATATTTAGGGTCTAGACAAAATAACCAATAATTTGCAACAACAATTAAAAAAAATCGTATATATATTTGTATACAAATCACACAAGTTGTTCCCATAGGTAGGAAGATAATTTTAGAGTTTCGAAGCTTGTGATGAAAAGTAGTGTATGCTATCTTAGAAAGGAATGACCACATTATTGACATGATGGTGTTGTTAGTTGTTTTCGTGTTGTTCATTTTGTTGTAGTTAAAATATCAAAATGATTAAACCACTAAAACGAGTAGAAATAGCATGAATACCCAATTTTATCAGAGTAGACATCAGGACATTGCATTTTTAACCGACTTCAAAAATGGAGGAGGTTCTCAAAGGCAAGAAACCGCGCGATACTCAAAATTTCTATACGCCGGTCAGTCCCCATACAAATTTTGAATCTCGCGCGATTTTCTACTGACAACTATAATTTGTTTTTTTTTTGTTTGAGAGGATGAACCCCCAAAGTGGTTCTGTTAGTTTTTTTGTTCAGATCTGAAAAGGGAACTCCTCAATTTGGGAGGATTTAAGTCGATTTTTGTTAACATAATTATAGTTATATTGCAGTTTTGTAGTAAAAGTGCTGTTACAGTATGGATGCATTTCTTTTAGTTTGTTATTGGTAGATTTCTAAAAGTTTTTATGGAATGTATTTTAGGTAGGTGTTAATATAAGGTTTAATTAGAACGGCCCACCAACACCCAAACCTGAATTTCAGTAGGCATTCCGCTGGTGGTGTTTTTTTTATTTAACAAATTTAATTGTTTTCGTTCTTTCAGTTTCGCATTCGAGGCATGTCTTAGAAAACACTTTTCAATTGGCTTTTTTTATTTTCAAAAACGCATTTCTGCATGACTTTATCTAGTCATGCACGCCCCTTGCCCCCGTTTGTGATTATTAATGGAAATTTCGAAAAATAATATGTGTTTTTTTCCCTTTTTCCAAACAATTGTCCGTCTTCGGAATGTACGCGTCCATGGAGGTTTGAGTAAGTCTGGTCTGTGGGTCTACCAGCATGGTCCGTTTTGGTCGCGTCTCCCCTCTCGTTGTTAGTTTGGATTGTCGTGTTCCGTTTTTAAACACAATGATGTTTGAAGTTTTAATATAATAAAAGGAAATACTATTTACTATAATACGAAATAAAGGGAAGTGGACTATTTTCTGATTCCGTAAGATGAAAAAAAAAACACTTAAATAATATACCTAAAGATTGTTCGGCCCCCTTAAATAATATACCTAAAGATTGTTCGGCCCCGGAAAGCAAAAACGTAGTAAAGTCAAACTACGTGTACTGTGGGTAGTCTTTTTCTGTTGAAGAGTCTTTTTATAATTCCACAATTTTAAAACAGACGGGTATTCTCTCATCGTGAGATTCCGTAGGTCTACTCTGAGGTTATATAAACTTACCAGCTGTTTACCAACCCAACCACAAATGTCATTTTTTTTTTAAAAGGTACCACTGGGCAAAGTGGTACCCTTGAGTAAAAACAAGCACATTTTTTTAAATAAAAAAATAACAAATCATTTATTCACATAAAAACATGGTCCAAAATACAAAAAGGTCTTACAATATAAATAAATTATTATAAATGTTTTTTAAATTATGTTTCAATGTCAATGTGTTTAAATCCGATTTCGGTCTGATCCCCATCTCGCTAGATCCAACCTTGGTAGTTAGACCCTGTTTGGTAAAGTCAGTTGTCATTATGATCAGTATTGAGTGTTTGCGCCAGACGCCATTTTGTGATTTGTTTTTCTATGATTTTGATGAAAAAGGGTGGTAACACAAAAAAAAAATTCATTGTATTGGTTAATTTGGAAAGTACCCAAGTCAATATAGTTTTATTAAGTACGATTATTATGTATTATTGGTTTTTAAAAAAATAATCATTTTTGGGGTACTCCACGAAAATGTCCCAAACGAAATGCGATTCTTATACTTCTAAAAAGGCCAAGAAAACAATTTCATGTGTTAATATTTCATGACTTAGCCGACAAATTGGCAGTATACTCTTCAGCTTTACCGATTTTAAAGTATCTGTCATAAAAGGCTAAACCGTTCCGTAAGGATGCAACCTCGTGGAATGCTCCTTGACACTCCGAAATACAATATGTATGTTCTGTGAATAAAATATGTACTATGTACCCTAGATGTCGAAGAACAAACGACACTAAATACCTAAAATTTGGAAATAATAGTAGTAAGTAGTTAAAATATGTATGAAAAATAATATGCCTGATAAAATTATAACCAATCATCATTATAATCACAAATCTGTATATAAAAAAAAACTAATAACTTTATTGGCAACTGAAAAATCTAATCTAAAAAATAGAAAAACAATACCTACAAAATTAAAGCGAAAACTAAGTTTATAAACCTAAGTGATGTAGACAGTCTATAAAACAAACTGTCTCATTTTATCTACTTTTGATAAAAAATCTGACGTTTTATGGTCCGTGGCCTTTTAAGAAATGCTTTTTCCTTGCTTTTTTATTTTGATTAGTAAAGCTCGAAAATTTAATATTCTCGATAATTTGTTAGTCATGAAATATTACCAGAGCCAATATCAGTATCTCAGCGATTTCAGAAGTATTAAAAGAACTGCATTTCGTATGTATTTGATTAAACTATTTTACCTTGAGCGATATATGCGAAGATAACCTATTAAAAACTTACATTCATATACTCTAATGAGCATTGAAAACGGTCCACTTTTCAGAGGACCTCTTAAGTGTACTTACCCTTTTTTATCGAAAATACTTTTGTCTATTTTCCAGCTCCTTCATTCGTTATGAAATATATTTGTTAAGCATGTTTTTTTCGAAACTTTTTATTTTTATTTTAACTAAGGTATTTTAGGCTTTCAGCCTAATTTTTTTTAATTTACGCAACGCCTTAACTTCACAATTTTTTGAGCAATGCTTCTTTTAATGAGCATTTTAGATGTTTTTTTTAATCACACATTCTAGCTAATGTTTACATTGTTTTTAATTCATTTATTGAAGTGTTTATTAGATTGCTTACCAAATAATGAACAAGTAAAAAAGGGATAAAAAATATACTTCGTATAATATATTACAAGATGTAACATACGCTGGTGATCCATTTAAGGTATTTATCGTGGACTAACTAGTAAAGAAAAAATCATAGATATAATTTTGCTGCAATTTTTTTTGTATGGAGGGTTGGCCTATTGGGACCACCTGCCCCATGCGTCCTTTTTTTTCCTATTACGTCCTTAAACGGATCACCAGGATTTTTGTTACACCCTGTATTATATATTATATATGTTTGGAATAGCAGTCTATATAACATATCAATAATTCCTTAAAAATGAACTTCATTTATTTATATGAACATTGTAAGCCAAGTTGTTTTATATTTACCACAACTTATATTCATATGACATAATTCAAATAATCAACGAGAAAGATTTTTACACCATTTGAAAATATGTACAAATTTTAATATATTTATTTTATAACATAAACAATAATAAAAGAAATAATTAGGAACTTCGCAAAACTGCAGAACAGTTTGATTGCGACTATATTATTAGTCGATATCTCAACCCATTGTGTGTACATTTCAATGACAATTGTCTTAAACGACAACAATAAAATTTTCTTAATGATTTTCAAACTAATTGGCATTGTAATAAGGTGCAAAGTTGTCCAGCATTTAAATTAGCTACATTCGAATATAAAATAATATGTACGTGATTACAATGTTCATACAATAAATGAAGTTAAAATGTATATACTAATGATAATTTGTATGTGTAGCCCTGAAACACTCCCCGTCGAAGAGGAAAAGCATCAGCAAGCCCACCAAGCCACAGGAGGAGATTGACACGCCAGGTAACCTATTATATCCTAGTGTCCTTTTAAAACGTCAATGTTTATTAGTTGCCACTAATAAACATTGACGTCGTCATGTCAACGCACATGCGCTTTGAGTTCTGTTTATAAGTAACTATTTTTTTTAAACTGTCTTGAGCACTAATCTACAGATGTAGTGAATAACGTTTTGCCGTCGTATTTTATTGGAAACGTTCGTATTTGTCATGCTACTTCAATGGACCTCGGTACTTGTAGTACTGACACTGACTGAAATAGCATGACACGTTTGGGTGTTTCCGTGGAAACACAAACGCAAAACAGCTACAAAGCAGTTACAAAGTAGCTATTTTTACAAGAGCAGACATTTCTAGCATTGAAACCCTTCATCATATAGTTTTAAATGAATCGACTGTTATTATATGTGTTGATGAAGACAAGAAAGTCCAACTAGGGTATTGATGTGAGATTTTTTACGATCAGATTCGATAAGAAAAATGCCGCGTCATTAAATTACTGTTAAACGTCATGTGTTTTTATTGTACCCCGTATTGGACACGAGAAAAACACAATTTTTCGAAAGGATTACGGTGGTTTAATTTTACGTATATTTACTCATTTTATAACAGAATCTTTCTACATTCTTCTTTAACTTTTGTTATAAGCCAGACAAATTTAATTGCTATTTAATTATATTTGTACAAGTTTTTTTTTGTTTTATGTGTGTATTTTTAAGTCGATTCATTTCAAAGCAATCCGTATCACCTACTAACCCTTATTGTTGTAACTTTTTATTTTTATAACAGTAGATTGAACCCCTCCTAACAGTGAATGCGAATGGTACCCATATATTATTATACATTTCAGTTTATTTTCTCCCCTCCCTTCCCTACCCTTTTTTTTAAAGTACTTTAAAATTTAAATACGTTCGCGTGTGTTGTGGCGAAGCAGCATGAAGTGGAAGAATAAACTGAAATGTACCAAAAAACTACACTAAATATCGCCTACTGTTACACAGGACGAAAGTACAACAAACCTATCAAAGACTACAACCCAGAGTTGATGAAGAACCGCCTCTCGCCCAGGTCTTCCATGAGATCTAGCCTCAGTGACTTCACCGACACTACCATATCTACCTGGAACCAGAAGCATCCTCAAATACCCACTGAGTACCCTTCAGTATTGTCTGACAGGCTCAAAAACCTAGAAAGAGATCGTATCTTCCAGCGTAGACTAGATTTTGACACCTCAAATTTAAATCCAAGAGACCCTGGACCTTCATACTTAGACAACGTATATAGAGCCACAGTCCAAGACAGAATGGACAGTCTATCAGCACAATTAACTAAAGTACTAAGCACAGGCGCGGGCAGTTCTCATATAAACGGGAGTCTAGCTGACAGCGGAATACAGACAGACAATACTAGCACGAGCGTACCTCAGATATATATAGAAACGCAAATACCAGGCAGTCCTGTAAAGATACTCAAAGACGCAGCGGTTGATACTAGAAACGAAAATAATCTACAAGACATACCTTTCATTGATGACGATGAAGATTTAAGTAAAAGACGAATCGTTCTAGAAAAACACAAATCAATGTCAAATATACCAGAAAAAGTTGAAGACGAAGCTGGAGTCGAAAGATTATCAAATAGCTACAATCGATCCAAATCACCATCTTTCATAGAGAAATTCAAGAAATTCTTCACCGATATCGGTCTAGTGAAAGCTGATAGCGCTGATATAACTACAGAAATCAGTAATCCTAATACTTTACCTAAAAGCCTAAACTCAAGCTATCGAACTAGAAGCGTGACCCCTACCAGGAGTTTAGAATTGCGAGAAGCATCAACGTTACCAAAAGACATGAGATTCAGAAAGGTACGGTCGACCCAAACCGTTTATATTAGACAAGAATCTCCATTGTCCATCAAGAAGGACGCAGAACAGCAAACTCACGTATCTGTCGTCAAATTGAACGGCAACGAGTCTGAAGATTCTGAGAAGGTCATTAGAGACGTAGTTTATGTTAAGAGTATAGAAAGTGCTGAGATATATAGTACCAATAATAGTGGTAGTACTATTATTGTGGTTCCACCTGCCGATTGAGATTTCTATCTTTCTGTATCGGTGTAATTTTGTATGTTTATTGTCATGCGCTATTTAAAACTTGACGGACAAATTGAAGATGTATTACAGGATTTCGAATGAATTGTCAAGATTAGGGTTTGAGGTATTTAAACAGAAGGTGAATGTAATTTGTATGAGGAAAAGGAATTTGGCAATTTTATAGGGCTTTTATTGCATGTTTTCAGTGAGTTTAGTCATTTCCATATTTACAAGAATCTATAAGTTATTGAAATTGTAAGGAAAAAT
Source organism: Lathronympha strigana (assembly GCA_949128165.1). Taxonomy (NCBI): domain Eukaryota; kingdom Metazoa; phylum Arthropoda; class Insecta; order Lepidoptera; family Tortricidae; genus Lathronympha; species Lathronympha strigana. The sequence continues at coordinate 3,476,740 of OX421926.1, read as the reverse complement.
GAAATCACTGAAATCGTATTAAAACAGCAAATTCACTACATTGTTTAGAAAACAGCATATAGTATCTGATACAAATATTTGTTAACACTTTTAAGTGTTGTATTTAAAGAGAAAAAGTATATTATATTTGTATTAAAATATATACAGCACAAACAATTAATCGTGTTATATCCATACAACTGTTTTCAAAGTTACGATCTATAAATGGCGTTGCCGTTGCTAGGTGAAAATTAAATTCGGGTCTGCTTAAATATGAACGAACGCTGCCAAATAAGTAGATAAAAAGGGATACTATTAACTTGTAGCAGAGTTCAAAATGTAATGACAAGTAGCCACTGGGGTATGTATCCTGGTCGCGGCACCAAATATTGTAAAGTACCTTTGAATCTGATTATACTCACAGTACACTTTATTCAATATAATATTAGAAAAAACACAGATATATATGAAAAAAGTAAAAAACTAACTACTTCATTGAGGTCACCGAGATCCGAACCTTACTACATATTTGCTTAATTTGTAAGCACTTTTCAATAATTGCGAAATTTAACTCGAAACTAGACTGAAAAATAAAAAGGGTTCTTTTCAGAAGTTCTAAGCAGGTTTAGACAGTTGCCTCTGTCTTTTACTGCCCCGTCCAAATGCTGATATCCCATTTGATAAATTGATGATGAATTGCAAAGACTATATTATAATATATCTATAGTTAACTGCGACAATCAATGATTAAGCGAAACGATTCAAAACGAAGTGATATCGTCAAAATAAAAAATAAAAAAACTGTATTCAAATAATGTCATAAATTTAATAAGTAAAATAAGGCTCAAAATACATTAAAGACATTTCTTATTTTTTTCGAATGAAAAGTATTGATAATGTCACAAACTAAATATTTATTTAAAAGTGCCTTTCGACATAAGTCAAAATGAAATCGCCTTATTTAAATTCATCATCAAGAAATTGATAATATTTGTAAAAATATGTTGATGTTTACAAAAATATATTTTTAATGGCGCTTACTCTATGGTTAAGTCCAAATGAAATGTAAATGGTCAAAATATCCATACATTTATTATTATTGTTGTATTTAAGATATTATGTGGATAATTTTGACAATCGACTTGATTATGTCTGCATAGATTATTAGAAAGAAATTGTATGTATATAAAGTTGTAATAAAAGATGATGTAGATGAAATAATCGTTTTATTCCTATCCATATTTTATAACCAAAATCAAACCACCATACCACGTTCAAATTGTAAAAGATGATTTGAATTTAAGCATTATCCTCAAGAATATCCAGTTGTATTATTATTGTAAGTAAAATTGGTTTAATTTAGCAAATCATTCACAAAAATTAAATAGTACACTTTTCACTGGTCGCTCTTGGGTCCTTAAGGAGATAAGGAGGCTATAAAAACTTTTATCTTTAAACATTGTACATAGCATAACTACGCAACCTGTAAATGAAACGAATTGTTTGACCTAATATTTATTTTATATATTTTAAGTTTATATGTATTAGTAGCTCGCACCATAAAAATCTTTCAAACTGTAATAGGAAGGTTTTACAGAACCGACATCTTAAAACCTTCAAAAATTCTTTAAGAATACATAATATGCCATTTCCAAGACATCAATCTTTAGCTGGGACGTACCCTACACCTCAAATAGGTACAAATAACAATAAATGTTCTGTCAAACAACGCAAAATATCCCTTCACGACCCAATCCTAAGCTTTCTCATGCCTTACCATCAACATATATATTGTGATGTATATATTTATAATTTTCACGCTACTAACGGATTAGGAGCGGCGAGCTCAAGCGGCGTTGCCAGCATGAAAGCAGGTGAGAAATTATACATTTTATATCAATATTTAATAGATAAACATTTAAAAAAACTAAATTCCGTTTGCCGTTTCCCATCTGGCAACTTGACATATCAACTATGCCACCATTATTCGAAGAGGTAGTCACGGCCGTAAAGTCCCTAAAGCCGGGGAAGGCCCCAGGAATCGATAATGTACATGTTGATATGCTAAAGGCTGATGCTGTCATGTCTTCGTCGCTACTGCATCCCCTAATAACCCGTATATGGGAAGGTGGACAAGTACCCGCAGAGTGGAAACAAGGGCTCCTGGTGAAAGTCCCAAAGAAGGGTGATCTCTCGAGTTGCGACAACTGGCGCGGTATTACATTGTTACCAGCTGCCGCCAAAGTTCTAGCCAAGATTCTGCTTAATCGCATCGCACCAAAAGTAGCTGGTACCATAAGAGATGAACAAGCGGGATTTCGGCCGGGTCGATCCTGCACAGATCACACTAACACCCTACGCATTCTTATAGAACAGTGTGTCGAATGGCAGTCAGAGCTATTCCTGGCTTTCGTCGACTTTGAAAAGGCTTTCGACACCGTAAAGTGGAACGCGTTGTGGGCCAGTCTAAACAGGAGAGGTATTCCCACTTGTATCATCCGGATTATACGGTCCTTATATGATGGTAGCACATGCAGGGTGGTCCACGAGAAGGAGCTTGGAGCGCCGATACATATATCAGCGGGCGTTAAACAAGGTTGTCTCCTATCGCCGCTTTTATTTGTGACTCTCTTGGACGACGTCATGAGAAATGTGGTATCTACACGAAGAGGTATACAGTGGAGCACAAACGTCTTAGAAGACTTAGACTACGCAGACGACATCGTGTTGATATCGCCTACTCTTGCTTATCTGGAAGCCAAACTCGAAAGTCTGCAGGAGGAAGCTGAAAAGATGGGCCTGCGAATCAACAGACGCAAAACAGTCGAGATGCGGATTAAGCCATCCACAACGGCTAAGCTACTGATGAAAGGCGAGAGCCTAGACTCGGTGTCAGAGTTTGTGTACCTGGGGAGCGTGTTAACCTGTAAAGGCGGAGCTGATCAGGACATCGACAATAGGATCAAGAAGGCGAAGGCTGCGTTCGCTCAACTCAAGCCTGTCTGGGAGTCAAATGTCCTAACAAGACGCATTAAAGTTTCCCTCTTCGACTCTATTGTCAAATCCGTGCTCCTTTTTGGCTGTGAAACGTGGAGAGTGACTAAGGGCCTGACGAACAAAATACAAGTCTTCGTCAACAAGTGCCTGAGGTCGATCCTTCGCGTTTTCTGGCCAAGAACGATTCGGAACGAAGACCTGTGGAGAATATGCCGGCAAACACCCATTGACATGGAGATCGCGACAAGGAAATGGAGATGGATAGGGCACACCATTCGACGAGGAAATGCGAATAACGCAAGCATCGCTTTCGATTGGAAACCCCCAGATGGGAAGCGTGGTTCCGGGCGACCTATAAACTCTTGGCGACGGTCCGTCGAGAGTGAGCTGCGTGCAGTCGGACTGAGCTGGAACGAGGCTAGAAGGGTCGCGGAAGACAGGAAGGGTTGGCGCGAGCTTGTGAAGGCCCTCTGCACCTCTGGGGTGCCATAGGACAGCAACAACAACAACAAATTCCGTTTGTCGTAATTTCCGTTTTTTTTAATCTGATAAATAGAGTAATTTGAAAAGGAACGACCGAGCGAGACTTGTTAGCCGTTTTAAACTTTTTTAACTATTTATTAGCAACGAAAATAATGTGTTACATAAATATTCGTAGACTAGATAAGGAGTCGGCAAACCTGATTGTTCGATTATTTAGCTTCTCAAAACAAATTGATTATTTATATTGCGGTTTGCTGTCCCTTATGAACATGAAAATAAAAATTAGTATTCTAACTAATGACCACGGGTTATTACTACGGTTTTTTGGTAAATTCGAGCTCCCTAAAATGACGTGACTGGAATCCAGTGTTAGGAATAATTAGCCCATTTGTGTGAGTGCTAGCAAAGATACTTTAAGTGTGTTTTGACGAGGGGATTTTCGAGTGAGTTCCAATAGTGGTGAACATAATGGAACAAAAGAGGGTAGATGGTTATGGTTATCCTAAAGTGTCAACCTCCCTGCAGACTTCAGTTTTCTCGTGAACATGGCGCTTGCAACATTACCGAAATATTGGGAGCTCGAATTTAACTAAAACCGTGGTGGTAAGAACGCGTGTTCATTAGTTAGAATATCAAGAAACCGGGATGGTGTATAAATTAGTAATTCATGCTTTCACATGGGTATTTGGTTAACGCTTTGCGCCTTCTGCTTTTTCTGGGCTTTAGATATATTTTTTAGGAAATTATACCTACCTGTTCCGATTAAAATAGGTTAACCTTTGATTTAGACCGTTTTGACTATTTTGTTCAGTTGTAAAAGAGGAATTTTGAAACTAAATGTTTTTGTCTCAAATCGAACGAACCTACATGCTAGAATGTTGTAAATTGAGTGATTAGGGGATGTCTCTATTTATAGTTATGTGGCTGAAAGCCAAATTGTAAACTTATTGTCATAAATTCTGGTCTTTTCCATGCTGCTATGACCTATCGGATCTTTACTATTGGGTATCACTTTGATTATTTCACCTTCCTTGCAATGCATGCACACACTGACGCACCAATACAAACTCATTCACGGTCAAGCTCAAAATAAAAAATATAAACTCAAACATGTAATTTTGGACATATAAACTTCCGTACAAATATATAAACACTGTGCCAAATATCAATAAAACTTTTACTGTATAAATCGCTTTTTAATTCAGTTTCACTGTCTGACGTCACTGCGCACTTTACGCCGACGTCAGTGACGTCACCCGTCTCAACTGCGGCCAAAACAGTCCAGCAGACTGTTAAAACTACAGCGGTCTCTGAGCCTGATGTAGCTTTTCCCGCTGTATTAAAAGGCTCGACAAAACAAAGAGTGCCCCCACCCGTTCCGCCAAGAGGCTCTCCAAAAGCCAAACGCGGCGGCGGCAACTCCCAATCCAGTATTGACGCAAAAGGTGACTATCATTTAAACATTTCCGTCAACGACATACCACCACAGACACCAATTACAAGTAGCGATGATGATTTTGTGTTCTACGGGCATGATTTTAAGTTCAAACAGCCTGTTGCATGCAATGTACCGCCTTCTATATCTGATCATAGCATTAGAGTGACCAAGTTAGTTGCCTCTAACTCTTTCTTAGACTTTGCCGAAGAAGGAGACAGTATTACTCAACGATCCCATCCAGGAAAAGACCTAGTAGCTCAAACGACGATGATGGCCAAGTTTAACATTGATAAAACTGTAAGAGAGCATCTAGATACTGGGGAATACGATGATACGTCATTTACAGAGTCGAGCAGTGAAGATCAGATTGTTATCCACGAAGTTATTGATGAAATTAACGAACTTGATTATGAAAGACCACCAGAAAGACGGCCTAGACAGTCTAAAAGTCCTTCGCAGTTTATTAAAGGTGTTGTTAATAAAGTAGGAGATAAATTTTCAAAAAAACCGACAAGCAACACAGACATTGTTGAAAAAGTCAGTGTCCATAACGTAAAGTCTTCAGATTTGATTTCTGCTGCCAAAACATTGAGAAAGACGCCACGTTCAGACAAAGATTTAAATAAACAAGTTATTCAAGAGGAAGTTGATACAAAAGCGGATAAAAATGGAGCTAAAGCTGGAATTATGTCTGGATTAACGAAGAGATTAAATTTCAACCAATCGAAAAGAGATAAAAATCGACTAGAAGTTAAGAAACCTCAACCCAAGATTGAAATAAAGACATATTCGGAGGAACACTCCAAAGGTATGACCAAAGACGAAGTAGTGTGTCATAAGAAAGCCAAAACTAAGATAGACATGTTTCAAAAACACATACTTAAGGTGCAGACTGATTCTGAAAATAGTTCACGAAGAAGTTCCTTTTCGTCTTCCCAAGATAGTAGGCGCTCCGGAAACGTTTTGAACACTATTAAAACTGATTTAAAAGTGAAAGAGACGAAGAAGATATTTGAGCCAATTGAATATAGTCACGGCAGCTCAAGTTCTATTGATAGAAAAGTTTATTCTTTAAATACTACGGCGGTTGGACCCGTTGTCTCCAAATCTTACACTGGCAATGTCCATGATAAAATAAAAAAGTTTTCACAAGATACTTCTTCAGAGAAACCTCCCGATAGAGTTCCAAGAAAGAAGAAGGGAAGCTTTAAAAAGAGATCAGATAAAAGAAAGATCTATAGGATGAAGAAAGACATAGAAGAAGTGCTGTAATGTGAAGTAAACCTATATCGAATAATTTGGCTTTAAATAAAACAAGAAAAGAAATTGAAGTCAACAGAAGATATGCTGTAAATTGGAATAAAGCTATTCTAGATAATGATTTGGCATAAAGAGATAAACAAAGAATTAATAGAGCGATTGACTAAATGTTTTTTGATATTGTAGAGATAGTTTTTATTTAGCATTGCGTAGATTGTGTTGTGATTTTTAATTAAGAGCTAAAACTGCCATCAGCCATTAATTTCGGTGTCACTTATAGTAGTTTTTTATTTTAGTACAATTTAGAAATCACTAGATTTAGAGGTTGGTTTAGTTTGGTTTAATATAATCACATCATCGTTTATTTCACGCCAATGGATGTTTATCAACTAAATGTTAATAGCGTAAAATCACTAGTTACAGTTATTTTATTACCATTCCTGACATCCCATGGTCTTTGCATCTTATATTAAGATCTTAAACATAAACAGTATGATTATTACATTTTGTACGTTTCAAATGATAAGCACGAATTCCTTTGAATATTTTTCATAGAATCGTTAATTTATTTGACGTCTAACATGTAATTATTTAACCTGATACACCCAACACCTATCACATGTGTAGTTATGCAGTATGCTAGTGAAACTAACATCAACATTTAACTGACTATTCCAATCACCAGCCACAACATCCCCTCTCCAAACAGCAAAATGTTATACAATACTCACCAAAACAGTTAGGGATTTAGTAATGCTAACATACATTAACAATCCATGTTCCCTTTTCTAAATCATCTTTCATTCAGCTACCCATATTATGATTAGCATTCTCTAGCCCCTAACCTAATAGAAATAAATATGTTCCATTTTTCTCACCAAATTGACACGTACCAAATGTCATAATAATAGCTAAACTAACATTAACATCCACTTTAGCCCTGTGTTCTTTTATTTCCGTAAATTTCAGGGGTACATTCTTTAAGTAACTTAAATTAAAATTTCTCAGACACTATTGTAATTAGCTTCATTTTGGAGATGATTACTAAATTTATTCTTATCTGATATGGACTTTGCAGGTGTGTAAACGGAGTATGAGTATTGAACATGACACACACATGACATATGTTACGAGTATATAGTCTGAAAAGGATCTGTTTTCAGTAGTCTGAGAGGGTTATGTTTTTTCTTACGCTCATGTTTGCTACTCCGAAAAAAAGGAGGCATATAGAGAGAGAGAGATTTTTAATCTACGGTCAGAAATGATTTGTCAGACTGTAGTTGTCATTTACTTAGTAGAATTAATTGTATCGCCCGTTTACATTAGCGGCTGATGCAAAATTTCATTATTTTGTAGGAAACAATTATAAAATACAAATTCAGCAAAACTCACTATGGAAATCTGTTTCCTTAAAAGTATGCCGAAGTTAACGGAATAAAAGAAACACGGTAGATATTCAGCTAGCCAACCTTATTAAGTGCTCTAGCTGCACCCAAATAGAAACATGATGTTTTATTTTTTCACAAACTACACACCCCAGCTCCAAGCATTAGAAGTAACGCTAGCTTCCCTCAGCCTTGCCGTCGTGTTGCTCCACGCCGCCGCCGCCGTTCGAGGAGCATCCGCCACCGCGGACCAGTCGGACGAACTCGTCGTCGACCACTTCGTCCAGCGCGTCGGGGCGACGACGCGGCGCGTCCAGTGCGGCTAGCGTCATTACCACGTCGTCGGCATCATCGCTTGCGCTTACGCCTGCAGCGTTGACTAACGCTAGGAGCAACGAAGCCAGGTAACATGTATTTAGTAGCCGATATTTGTAATGATTTGAATTATTTGGTTGATAATAATCAGTAGGAATCAGAATGAGAATGGGTGCTTCTATATTCGGTCGTAGATTTCCATGAAACGACACTTTGTATGGAAAACGAACACGATAAGTATAAAACCGTCTGCAATGTCTGCCTACAAAAAAAGAGCCCAATTATTTACTTCCGGTACTGAGTTAGTATGACGATAACCGAGAGTCCTCGGTTTAAGTAGGTACTGGTCTTTTGTACTTATAGAAAACTAGTATCGCAACCATTCCCTAGTACTGGCCGACACTCAGTACTAGTTTTGACAAAGGCGACTCGTCTCCCATCTGAACTTCCAACGTAGAGCCAAAACACGACCTTCTTCGAATTAGATCGATTATCTCTTGATGTTCTCCTTCCCTTAAAAGCTAATGGAAAAAACATCAATGATATTTCTTACAGTTTCCAAAAAAAGCTCACTGGTGGTGAGCTGGAGTGTTGAACGTGGGACCTTCGCATTGAGAATCTTTCTCATCGCTAGATCCAAAAACACAAAGTCCCTATATCAAGGAACTCATGAGCATTTAAATTATCCTGAAAAATCCAAACATTTGCAAACGTGACAAACGAGTCACACACCACACTATCGCTAACAGTTTTTTCTCAATGAAAAATTGTTTACAGTGTCTGCTGGACGCCGCCGGCGTCCGTGGAGGGCTCGACGCCAACGTGGACGGAGGGTACGCCGAGCTTCACCGAGTCCAGCAGCAGCGAACAGGGCATGGGCACAGGTAATAGTTAAGAGATAGGCCTAATTTAGCGAACCTAAGTCATCAGTGTCATCACCCTCACACCTGCTTACCACAGGCACAATACACCTGCCAGGTGTGTGGTCGCTTTTGCCGCTCCCGCATTGGCTTACATAGTCATGCAAAACGCTGTCTTTCTACCTGAACACTGTTTTAATAGTCTGTAAAAGACAAAGGCCGTTGGTGAGAAATAAAGCATCTGTCGGAGATCCGATGGTCCTTGGGCCAAGACCGCGAATGACCCCGCGGGCCCCGTGGGACGACCGGGCCAGGTGGACTGATGGATGAAGTGCCTGGATGCTGAAGGCTGAGGACTGGGTGTGGTGGGTAGAATTGGGGAAGGCCTATGTCTAGCAGTGGACGAACACTGGCTGGTGACGATGAGAAATAAAGGACAAGTGGTAAAATTCACAACCTCGGGCCTCTCAGGCTAGAGCTCGAACTCTTAACTATAGGATACACGTCTGTTACTCTACCATACCAACTAAGCTACTGTGACCCGTTAGCTGCGAATTCTCCACCTTCATCATATCCTCCGCCCAAGCCCATCTACCGGTAGAAGATCGTACTTCGTGGGAAGTGGAGTCACGAGTTACCTATATTGTGAATTCCCCGCAAAAAATAAATTATTTCTTTTTTTTTATCTTTCCTAAGTATGTGGTAATTGGTAATGTTTCCATTCCTTTATTGAAATAGTACATTACCTAACTAGTGCGGTAAAACAAAGAAAGGCCGAGATCGCAGATGTTTGCGCCCCGAGCTGCAAGCGAGGGACGTAAATATGCGATCAAGGGCTTTATTTATTACCTCACGTGTTAGGTACATCATTTTATGCCTACATTTGGGAAGAAATCGGTTTTTCCGTACGCGTAGCGTGCGGAAAAATGCACTTTATGGCCAGGTGTGGCATAAAAGGAATTTTCATTAGCATTCTATTAGCAGACGGCTCTGTTTAATACAAAACGAATGTCCATATTCCAGGCTACTCAGTAACACCCCTCCGCGGCGCCACGCCTTCGGAGGGGCGGCGCTCCCCCCGCGCCCCCCCGCCGCCCGCGCGCTCCCTCCCACCCACCACTATCAATTGCCTCACCAGCGAAGTGGTAAGTCTAACTCTATAAGGGTTTTGTTCTGAGAATTATAGGATTAAGGATAGAATCTGTCCACATTGCAAGGAATTTTTAAGATTTCAAGTAAGAGTGCGTTTAAGCGGATGCTGCGTAAGCACCTGCTGAAAGAAGAGTTTCCATAGTGTCCATCATTATTGTATAGTGTGTATTATAGTAGTGTATTATATTATTTTATCTATGTATTATATATAATAATATATATAATGTTCTTCAGTTTGCTTTGCAATTATTTCGATATTATTACCTTGATTCTCCCTTTGCACCATTTTATTCAAGTCTCTGTTTGGCCCTATGGTTGACTGGTAGAGAATGCCATTGGGCATTAAGTCCGCCATTTGTACATTTTGTAATATACCTCAACCTCTTTCGAACTCTTAGTTATTGAAAAGTATTTTTAATTAGAAAATCAATGTCAATATTTTTATTGTTGTCAACTAAACTACAATATATAATTTCCAATGTTTATAAGTTGAGATTATTTCATTGGCGACGAGATGGACGCCGAACAATTTGCGCAGTTTTTGAGCGCTCAACAAGCGCAACAAGAACAAATATTAAAAATTTTAAGCATGGCACTTGCGAACACCGCAACACGTACGGAAGCAAGTTCATCGCAGTCAAACACCAGCGTGACGAGCGCTAGCACCACGACACAGGATCCCACCAGGATCGCTACATTAAAAGCATTCAATTTGGATAAGTACAATCCTGACATTTACAAAATTAACGACTACGTAGATTTTTTTGAAGCCAAGTGCTCGATACACGGAGTAGGATCTAATGATAATCTAAAGAAAGACCTTCTTTTAAATTGCATGACACCCGACATATTCAGAGAACTTAAGACGGCACTTATGCCTTATTTCGAAACTAGCACGTACACCGATATTCGATCTAAACTCCTGGACTTATATCGCGTCAAGAGAACACGCTACCGTGCACTTACAGAATTCTGGAACTGTATAAGACAAAGTGACGAAACAATGGAGCACTACACAAATCGACTTAAGGCGTTAAGCGTAGACTGCGGATACGATAACACACTACTAGAACGTCAACTCCGTGACCGTTTTGCAACAGGCTTAAACCACACTGAGCTAGAGACGGATCTTAAACAAAAATGGCCTAATTTAACAGAAGTGATCGATGGAAATACAAGCGAGGTATCATTTGCTACACTATTCGCAATTGCACAATCACGCGAACAAGCTGAACGCGACACACCATCAGCTAGTATAAAGAGAATACGGAATAAAGACAACCTCAAACATGACAAGCCACGATCCGTAAACTATAGAAGCCCTCGAAAAATACGTTCAACCCAATGTATACGTTGCGGCAAACACGATAAACATGACCTTGCAAAATGTCCAGCGAAGAAACATACCTGTGAAGAATGCAATGCAGACGGTCACTACGAAAGCTGTTGTATCAAGAGCGGGCGAGCATACCTTGTCAAAGGTAGACCTCAGAACGAACACAGACAGACACAGAGACACAAACTACAACGCGTAACGAACAGTTCAACTGGATCCTCTTCTTCTACCAACAACTCTTCTGAAGGTAACGATACTGACGATGAATTGGTTTGCAACGTCACACGTTCACGAAGCCGAGACTGCAAGAAAATTGATGTCATTATTAACGGAAATAAATGTACCATGGACTGGGACCCAGGATCGGCATTTTCTATTATCAATACATCTTTTTGGCGACAGATAGGAGCTCCGACGTTAACAAAAGCACCTAAATTAAAAGCATACGGTGACTACAAGCTAAAATCAAAAGGACTTGCAGACGTGACGGTCGAAACCCAAGGTATACAGAAAGCCCTCACCGTTGTCGTCATGGAACACGCTGACCCAATGCTTTTCGGATTACGATGGAGTGAAGCTTTTGACATGGAGTTTCCAAAACCTGTATACTCAATTAAAAATAGAACACCTGCAACGCTGGAACAAATTATAAATACTCATAAAACACTTTTTGACAGCAAACTTGGAAAAGTTAAAAACTACGTGGTAAACATTCACATAAAACCAGGAGCAGAGCCTGTACACCTACCAGCACGACCAATCAAGTTTGGCATAAAAAAGAACATTGAAAAAGAAATAGCACGCCTAGTTGCAGAGGACATCATCTATCAAGTTGACCCAAACATCACACCAGTCGAGTGGGCGACACCCACCGTGAACGTGGTTAAGCCAAACGGTGATATAAGGATTTGTGGAGACTTCAGGAGCACACTAAATCCTGTGTTAATCAAACATTTGCATCCAGTTCCTCTTTTCGACCAACTACGACAAAAATTAGCACGAGGAAAAATATTTTCGAAAATAGACCTTAAAGACGCCTACCTACAGTTTGAAATTGCTCCAGAATCAAAAAAGTACTTGACACTCTCGACACACCTAGGATATTTTAGATATAACAGAATGCCCTTTGGAATATCCACAGCACCCTCCATTTTCCAACATTATTTAGACGAACTATTACGAGATATTCCTAACACAGCTGTTTATTTCGATGATATCGCAATTGCTGGAGGAGACATGAAAGAACACCTGAGTACACTTGGGATTATCTTTGAGCGTCTGCAGAAAGCAGGTTTAAAAGTGAATTTAAAGAAGTGCTCATTCCTAAAAGAACAGATAGAATATCTTGGACATACAATAGACAAAGATGGCATACGCCCTACAAAGGAAAAAATTGAAGCAATTTCTAAAGTAGCGATTCCAAATAACTCAAAAGAATTGAGATCATTTCTGGGACTCGTTAATTTCTATGAACGTTTCATACCACATTTACACGGACTATGTGCGGACCTACACGAGCTAACTGGTAACAGGCAACCGTGGAGGTGGACAGAATACGAAACTCAGATTTTTGAAGCCACTAAACAATGCATTGCTCAATCAAAACCATTGGCTGCATTTGATGAGGATCGACCAATTTTTCTCGCATGTGATGCCTCTGAGAAAGGTGTTGGGGCAGTACTGTATCACAAGAATGGGAACATGGAACATCCTATAGCATTTGCATCAAGGAAGCTTCGAACGGCTGAGACAAAATATTCAGTGATTGATCGCGAAGCGCTTGCAATTTTATTTGGAATAAAGAAATTTGATCAATATTTGCGCGGAACTAAATTTACCTTGTTTACTGATCACAAACCTTTAATACACATATTGGGCTCTCAACGCAATCTGCCAAAAGTAGCAAATAACAGACTAGTTAGATGGGCACTAATAATAGGCAGTTATAATTACGAGATATGTTATAAAAAAGGTGAGAACAACATACTGGCTGACTGTTTCTCCAGATTGCCGAACTCTGAGACTCAACCATCTGAAACCGAGCGTGCAGTACACCGAATTGAATCACGTCTATTAGAAACTAAAATGGCGGACTTACATCTTTCTGAGGAACTTCTGAAGGAGATAACTAGCCAAGACAAAAGTCTATCAGAAGTTTTAAAATTCATTAAAACTGGCTGGAGAGAATTGCAGTATACGAACGACATTAAACATTTCTTCAAAAAGCGCAACGAATTGTCAATTGAGAACAAGATAATACTGTGGCAAGGCAGAATGGTGATACCTGAAAAATTACGACGCAAAGTCCTTATTTATCTCCATAGGGGACACCCTGGAATATCGGCAATGAAGGCACTTGCTCGTTTTTATGTTTGGTGGCCTTCCATTGATGAAGACATTGATGATTATGTCAAGAGATGTTGCAGATGTCAGCAAAACAGACCTCATTGTCCAGAACTGCCGGTTTATTCATGGTCCATTCCAGAGAAGGTATGGGAGAGGATCCATATTGATTTTGCAGGGCCTTTTGAAGGTACTTACTGGCTAGTTCTGAGTGATGCCTTGTCAAAATGGATCGAAATTAAGCCAATGAAGAATATTACGACGTCTAAATTATGCTGTGAGTTAGATAATATATTTTGTACTTTCGGACTACCGGAAATAATTGTTTCTGACAATGGCCCTCAATTTACATCAGGGGAATTCAAACAATATTGCAAAAATCAAGGAATATTACACATACGCTCATCACCTTATCATCCAAGGACCAATGGTCTTGCGGAGCGTCTCGTAAGGACTTTTAAATCGAGATTTGCATCTGCAACTGAACCTCAACAGCAGCGACTACGAGAATTCCTGTTTACGTACCGGATTACTCCACATAACACCACGGGCAAGTCACCAGCTGAGCTAATGTTTGGCCGTCAAATAAATACGTTGTTGTCCAATATCCGGCCGAGTAAGCGACGAGAATTACAGTACAAACAAATACGTGCCAATATTGAAGCAACGACGAATACGGCAAATTATACTCCTGGCACCCCTGTATACCACAGAACACGGCTTGAAAAGACCTGGCAACCGGGAGTAATCTACGAACAGAAGAATCGCTACTCTTATACAATTTCAACACCAACTGGGAACACCATCAGGCGACACGCAGATCATATTCGCCATCGACTACCATCATCACCCAATAACCCTCAGACGACTCATTTAGAATCATCACAGTTTTCATCACCACATCCATCACCTTTGACGCCCTCAACAGATATGTTCCACACGCCAAACGCCACTTCTAGCCCTGGCCCGTTACGAGTGCCATCTAACAACTTCGACGAAACTCTAGTGCCAAACGATGTCACGGCACTCACAAGCACCGCAGAGGATCCCCACTACGCAGAGGACAACGGAAACTTGCCCCATGGTCCAGACGCTACACCCGCCTCTCCAATACCACGCCGCAGTCAGCGGCCGACCAAACCGCCTCGCAGGCTCATCGAGGAAATGTGATAAACCGATAAGGGATGGGGGGGACGAATGTAATATACCTCAACCTCTTTCGAACTCTTAGTTATTGAAAAGTATTTTTAATTAGAAAATCAATGTCAATATTTTTATTGTTGTCAACTAAACTACAATATATAATTTCCAATGTTTATAAGTTGAGATTATTTCACATTTGTTTTTGTATTTTGTGCAATAAAGTTTAAATAAATAAATTTTTGGCTGCACTTGCATCTAAATGTTGAACATCGAAATATTGCTTGGTTGTCTGATTACCGCGAGTAAATACGCCACTAGAGTTGCTAGTGCAACGTGGGTCTGGCGAAAAACTTTCGAACGTCACTTGTTTTTTCACAAATTTTGCTCATTTTGCCATATGACCCGCATGTATGTCGCCTTGGTGTTTTTGCTCTAAAATACGATAGCCCCCCGTTAGACGAACTAAAAAGTGGTTTGTGGTTTAAATCTGGTGGATTATAAAATTGTTTGATATGGTTTATTATACAACACGCCCCGCAAATGAGGGCACCACCGGAGTCCTCTTAACTTAAACAAATTGTGTGTTATGTTATACGCATGGTTCGCTTAGGTAAATAAGCAAGTGGGCCAGAGACAGAGAGGGTAGTAAACATCTGTTGAGATTCTTGGTGATTTTATCAGTCAAAAGTGCTTCAATATTAAATGCTCAAGTTTCTTGAACGTGGACAGGTTCTATCGTATTACCCGAGGTTACAATAAGGATATCATTTAACCACCAATGTAGTTCTAGTAGATTACTAAAAGAAATAAATAAAGTAAACAAAAAACTAAATTGGTGGTTAAATAAATTATAAATATGAGATATACATACAATTTCTCTGGTTATATACTGGTATACTGACACTGACAAATGGTCCTTTCTGAACGATAAATATCATAAATATCAAGTGAAGTCCTGTGAAATACATAATTTAATCCAAAAAAATACTAAATATTTAGAAGCAGGTGTCGTATATTGCATCAAAACTATAGTTTTATTCAGAAAGGACTAAACCTTATTATTTAAGAATAATTTAGGTCGATAAGCTTCTTTATTACCTACTAAAACATGCACGACTCATCACACGCTGGTTGCAAGTGGAAATAACATAAAACGAACAGTTTAATGGTCAAGAACTTACACAGATTCAGAGTAAATCATGTTTTGGGAAACACTAAACTGATGTTGCTTATATACTGCTCAAAAGAAAATAAGGGCCACTTAAATGTTTTGAACGCTACGTAAAAAAAATCAATCATCCCCTATCTTCCTACCCTTAAGGTTTGTTTTTTTTTATTATGACCAACTTCGGGTATACCCTGTCCAATACAAAAATATAAATCAAAATCGAACTACTCTGTAAAAAGTTATGCGTGGTCATAAATTAAAAAAAAAGCTTGTAAAAAATTAATTAGTAATCAATTGTTTCCCATATCTCAATAAAAGTGAAATTAGTTTTCCTATAATGATCGAAATTCTTAGTGTCCCATCTTCTTTTGAGTATACATTTCAAAAAATGGATCTAACAAAATCTATGTGAACGATTTTAAACTGTTCTTTTTTATCGGCATCTATCGACGCACGCCTTACACTATCATACTTTTCTAAATATTCTGCATTTATTTACTAATGTGCTATATTCCATTTACGAGTGCCCAAACGTATACAAACATTTATTTTGTAAATTACGTTGTTTTATAATCATTATTGACTTACACGCCTCTTCAAAGCTGTATTTAAAAACAAATAAACGAGTGAAATTTAAAAAGATATTGGCGCAGAGACTTTCATGCGTTTTTTTTTTAAAGTTGGCCTCTCGCCACATTTATGATTTGGATGTTTTAAATTAAAACTGGAGACACTTCTGGAGACACACTGGGGACACTTTAGAAATCACATTAAAACTTTTAATGTGATTTCTAAAGTGTCCCCAGATTCCTCCATTCCGTTACTATTGTTATATAGACTAAGTATGGCGGTCACGCAATGGAAACATTTGAGAAATGTATGGAAACATCGGGATATATTTATTCTTCTATTAGAATTGAAAGAACTCGCGATTCTGAGTAGAAATCACATAAAAAATACCCATTAAAAAAGGTGTGGGTGACAACAAATTTGACCATTTACACTCTTTTCGAGTGCTACAATGCGGATTACCGCGAGTCAATTTACCGCTAGGGGCGCTAGTGGAACGTGGGTCCTGCGGGAACAGTTCAAACGTCATTCAGTAATGTTGTATGTTTGGGCACTTGTATGTGAAATTCCTTTTCTATATTCCAGTATATTGTATGACTTGTACTAACGCTATTATCATTATTTGGACGCTGCTTTCATGGTGGGTTATGTTTATTATTGTGAATAGTTGCACTTGAAAGAACGCGTAGATAATGATTACAAATGATAAATTTCACGTAGTAATGTACGCATCATTTCGATTTCAAGCGCTAGCTTTTTAGGTTCTGTTTCATGCCATTGCGATTTTGAAATTTGGGTGCTTCCATTTTAAGGAATGCGGTAATATATACCTAGCTTTTTTGTAAAGTGACGCGATTGTAAGAAACAAGATTGTCTATGGCAATCAGTGTGTCGGTAATAATCGGTTGGCACAACCTTTGGTTGGGTTTTTTATTGAATGTTGCCATGTATTAAAAAAATAAGTTGTCTCGTTGGACGCTAGAATGCTCTATTAGATGCCAAAATTATGGACCCATTTTAAACAATGTATCAATAATCCTAATGTAAATTAGTTTCAGAATAGTTTTAGTACTTATACCGATTTGATTCATTACGTAAAGGCCTGTTTCATATGCACGCATTCAAATGATGATTTGAATTAGGATATTTTCGCGGAATGATGTGATTATGGTTGCGCACCTATTGTATTGTTGCTAGAAACGTGTCTTAGCATTATTAATTTGCCGCCTTTTCTACAGAAAATACTGACAATTGATTTGCCAGGTTAAGTCATTAATTATTACATTTTGTTGGAAATAAACACAAACCAACAAACGCCTGCTATAATCATAGCAGCAACGGGACGACGTGCGTTACTGCTCACCATTAACGTCTGTCACTTCTTCTTGTACGATAACTAGCCTACAGTTGTATCGATCTTAATTGTTAATTTAAAACTCTTCTTATAATTAAAAGTCTTAATATAAAAGCCATTTCTTTTATTGTATTAGGTTATGGGCACATGCTCAATTGTGCGTTTTAAGATTTGGCTAAAAAGTAAAGTGAAATTCGAGAAAGTAAAAGTACATAACCTCAAAGCACGCGGACGCCGGAATTCTTTTCAGCTATTTCAGATATAAAAGATGACTTCGCAAAACTCTTTATTGTCCATTGAAAAGCTCACAGGACGGGACAATTGGTGTACATGGAGTTTTGCAGTGAAAGCCTATTTACAACTGGAAGAATTGTGGGAATATGTACAAGGTACCTCAGTGGACGAAAAAAAGGACTTGAAAGCGAAGTCCAAGTTGATTTTATTAGTGGATCCTTTGTTGTACGTCCATATTCAAGATGCTACTACGTCAAAACAGGTATGGGACAATCTTTCTACGGCGTTTCAAGACTCAGGATTACTTCGCAAGGTTGGTTTATTAAAAGATTTAATCAACACCACCTTAGAATCAAGTAATAGCATAGAAGAGTATGTAAATAAAATAATGATATCAGCCCATAAGTTAAGAAGTATTAATTTTGATATTGATGATGAATGGCTTGGAACTTTGATGCTGGCTGGCTTACCAGACATGTATAAGCCTATGATAATGGGTATTGAAAGCTCAGGAGTTAAAATTAGTGCAGATTTAATAAAAACTAAGTTACTTCAAGAAGTAAAATCAACATCTGCCTCCGATAACACAGCAGCATTTTTATCTAAGTCTAGAGAGCAATACAATCAGAATAAAAAGTCAAAAGGCCCCCGTTGTTTCAATTGTAACAAATACGGCCATTTAGGCAAGCAATGCTGGCATAAAAAGAGTAATAAATCAGTAAATAATAAATCTGACAATGGTTTTGTAGCAGCTTTTTCAGCCATGCAGTTACATGATCACATGAGCTGGTATATCGACTCGGGAGCATCTAATAATATGACAATGCACCGTGATTGGCTGGAAAATGAGAGACCTGCACCTGTATCAAGCATAAGGATTGCCGATGATAAATCACTCCGAGTTGAAAGTTGTGGTGATCTTGTCATACGAGTACCGGCTAAAAACGGATTCAACATGATTCAGGTGAGAGAAGTTCTATATATACCAGAGCTAGCAACCAATTTATTATCAGTTAGTAAAATAATAAAAGGTGGATGCAAAATTGAGTTTGATGATAATGGCTGTAAAATTTTTAATAAAATGGGCCAATTGATAGCAATGGGTGATCTCATTAATGATACATATAGGCTGAATATTTATGATGACACAGTAAAAGCAATGTCAGCAACAATTGCTAATGATACCTACTTGTGGCACCAAAGAATGGGTCACTTGAATTTTACTGATATTAATAAAATACCGGCATGTACTAAAGGTGTTAAATTGTCACTGAACAAAGAAAGTAGCATATGCATTACTTGCATAGAAGGCAAGCAGACAAGGCAACCATTCCCGCACAATGGATCCAGAGCTACAGATTTATTAGAGCTTGTTCATTCTGATGTCTGTGGACCCATGCAGGCGGCTTCAATTGGAGGTTGCAGGTACATAGTTACTTTCATTGATGATTTTTCGAGAAAAGTATTTGTATATTTTATGAAAAATAAATCAGAGGTACACGATAAATTTATAGAGTACAAGAACAGAGTTGAGAATGAATTAAATAAGAAAATTAAAATTTTGCGCTCCGACAATGGCAAAGAATATATTAATAAAAATTTTGATAATACAATGAAAAAGTATGGTATACTACATCAGACTAGTAACCCTTACACTCCGGAACAGAACGGTCTCAGTGAGAGGATGAACAGGACATTAACAGAACGAGCTAAATGTATGATTCTCAATGCTAATTTACAGAATTGCTATTGGGCGGAGGCTGTAGCAACTGCAGCATACATCATAAATCGTTCACCCACGCGAGCTCTCGAAGACGTTACTCCAGAAGAAGTTTGGACCGGTGAGCAGCCTGACCTGAGCCATATGAGGGTCTTCGGGTGCAAGGCCATGGTTCACATTCCAAAAGAACGCCGGCAAAAATTAGATGCAAAGTCACGTGAGTTGGTATTTGTGGGTTACAGTGACTGTACAAAGGGCTACCGATTTATAGACCCAAAGAGCAAACAGGCCATAATGAGCAGAGACGTTGTATTTCTAGAAGCCACCGTGACGCAAAAGAAAGTTCCTTCAGCACCTTCAGCACCTGAAAAAGAAAAAAAAACATTAGATAATAATAAGGGTGGAAATAAAAATGAAGGAAAGGAAAATACAAATAAAGTAAGCGAAAATAAAACAAAAAGCTTATCATCTAATACATGCACACAGAAGAAAGTAGTATACTTACCAATATTTGAAGATAGCATAGAAATTACCAATTTTCAGGGCACCGAAGACACTGATGAATCCGATGAACCAAGCAGTTCAAATTCTTCAAATGTTACTGTCACTGATAATTATGAATATTCTGAATCTGAAATGTTGGAAGCATGTCAAGATGCTCTTGATGAAACATACAAACCTGAAGAAAGTATTAATGATCCTCCACCGCGTCGAATAAATCTAAGACCAAGACAGAGAGAAAACCTTACAGAACGCGATCCGCATACATATCTCTGTGTAAATGGCGAGTTAGCTATGAGTATATTAGATAGTGATCCACAAGACCTTAATCAAGCTCTTCATAGTGACAAGGCTGAAAAATGGATAGAAGCCATGAACGAAGAATACGAATCATTGTTAAAAAACAACACATGGAACCTAGTTGACTTACCAAAAAATAAGAAAGTGATCCCTTGCAAATGGGTATATAAGACTAAGACAGATGAATGCGGTAATGTGGCGCGTTATAAGGCAAGATTAGTCATAAAAGGATACAAACAAGCAAAAGGTATAGATTACAACGAAATATATGCTCCAGTGGTACGAAACACCTCAGTAAGATATTTGATTGGTTTAGCAGCAAAATACAAATTACAAATCCATCAAACAGATGCAATAACAGCGTTTCTACAAGGAGATATAGACATGGAAATCTATATGTCACAACCGCCATATTTTGGAAATGGAGAAAAGGTATGCAAATTGAATAAGTCCATTTATGGCCTCAAGCAAGCAAGCAGGCAGTGGAATATCAAGTTAAATGCCGCTCTACTCGAGATAGGTATGAAAAGATCAAAATTGGATCCCTGCGTATACTTTCGAATTTTAGATGAAAGTGACATATTATTTATTACTGTTTATGTTGATGATCTTTTATATTTTTTCAACAACAGCAACACGGCCCAAGAAATTAAAAATAAACTTAAAGAAATATTCTATATGAAAGATTTGGGCGAAGCAAAGCATTGCATAGGATACCGGATCACTCAGGATGAGAACGGTGACATCTCAATTGATCAGTCGGCTTACATACAGAAAATATTAACCCGCTTTGGAATGAGTGATTGCAAGCCGGTGTCTACACCATGTGAAGCAAATGTTACATTAAAAAAGGCTAAAAGTGAAGAAGATATTATAAAAGATAAGCCATATCAGGAAGCAGTGGGGTGCTTATTATACCTCTCGCAAGGCACACGACCTGATATAGCATTTATAGTGAATACTTTAAGCAGATTTAATAATCAACCTACAGAAGAGCATTGGATGGCTATCAAAAGAGTGCTGAGATATCTAAAGGGCACAGTATATACAAAACTTACTTATAAAAGTGGCCAACATACTAATATTGTTGGATATAGTGACGCTGATTGGGCCAGTGACTCCGAAGATAGACGGTCGTGCACTGGATATATATTTGTTTTTCAAGGAGCTGCCTTGAGTTGGAACTCACGAAAACAACAAACTATAGCCCTTTCAACATTAGAATCGGAGTACATGTCATTGGCAACTGCCACACAAGAATGTATTTGGCTTAAGCAGTTAGAAGAGGATTTCTGGCCTAACCTTTCAGGTAATCCTACGATTTTATATTGCGATAACCAAAGTGCCATCAGTCTTTCAGGTAACGACATGTATCACCCAAGAAGCAAACACATTGATGTGCGCTACCATTTCCTTAGAGAGCGCATATCCACCAACCAAATATCAGTGCAGTACTTACCGACGCAAGATATGATTGCTGATCTCCTAACTAAAGGACTGCAAGGACCAAAACACACAAAGTTTACTCGGTTAATGGGTTTGTGTTCAGGAGAGGATGTTGGAAATAAACACAAACCAACAAACGCCTGCTATAATCATAGCAGCAACGGGACGACGTGCGTTACTGCTCACCATTAACGTCTGTCACTTCTTCTTGTACGATAACTAGCCTACAGTTGTATCGATCTTAATTGTTAATTTAAAACTCTTCTTATAATTAAAAGTCTTGATATAAAAGCCATTTCTTTTATTGTATTACATTTATTACTAGCTATGAAATGGGCCTGCATTAGAAATAAATGTTGACTGAATTCGTGTTATCATTATTGTCGACTGATAAATTTGACATCTAGAGCAGTTTAGTTAGATCGAGGTTATTAAACTTAATATCAATTTATCTCGTATACTCATTATAATAAAATATTTCTCTTGAACTTTGTCTTACAGTTGAAAAATAATAACAAATGTATTTGGTTTATGGGTTGGCTGTAATGTCTTTTCTTTGGCTTTTCAAATACCTACTGATAAAATATTTATGAGTTTTTTTGAAAAACATTTACACTACAATTGGTTTTGTATAAATTATACTTCATTTACAGCTAAATATTCCAAATAAAAGAACAAGTTATTATCGTACGTATATTGAATCATATCAACTTATTTGCAAAGTACAAAAATACAAAAATTGTTAGTTAGCTAATTATGAGATTTATTTTCAAAGTTTTTCAGTGTTACCTGAGTAAGTTGACCAATTCTACCCTTGGCGGCTGCTGAAAAATTATCTGTGTTAATTTTAATATTAAAAAACACAGCTGTTTTATATTCTCATTAAGTAGTAAATAATAATACAATAATTTGTTGATATTTTTGTATTATAATTTTTTAGTAGCCAGAGAAGTTTTCTTGTTTTTATTAAAATAAATAATAATAAAATCGATGGTTGTTCAAATGAAGCAATCAAGTAGCTTAAACATATAATCAGCTTTCATGTGCGTGTATTATACAGTATCCACTGATCTGTAAGTGTTTTCAAACGTAGGGATAGAAAGTTTATAAACGGGAACGATTAAAAAAAACATGTGGAAAGTAGGGATCGCAAAATTACTCATTTTGCCCTTGAGAATAACTTTGCCCATTCTAGGGCAAAATTAGGTGATTTTACGTATAACGTAAATTATGAAGCACAAATACAAACAAAAACTAATCGAAGGGCGCTGCGTACTACACCGTACAGATCTTTTAAAATCAACAAATGTTTGGTTTTAAATACAAGATATTAAATTCATCCTGAAAAGTCGAATGTTAATACTTTTCCAGAATATCGTTGAATTCTTACACTGCTATTTATATCTTAAATCTTGGCACTGCTTTAGTTTATAGCATGTATGAGTTAACGAAATAAAAAAAGCTTCGAGCATTTGTAAAAAAATCCCCCCCTTCATAGCTTAAACGTTCCAGTTAAAAATTGCTTTACTTATGCAGTGGCTTCCGAGCGACGTATAAACATTTGACTGTTCAAATAAAAAATGGCTTGATACCTAATACTCGTTATAGTCATTATTTATTTTAAAAAACTTAACAGAAATAACCAGAATGAGGGTAGATATTTATGGTGTGTCCCAAGTTGTAAAATCCCCTGATTGGTACAAATATTATGTAGTGTAGTTACTTATAATTTCCGAAAACCCTTACAGATCAATATGTTCAAGTAATTTTTGTGTAGTGACCTCAACATTGTTACTCAAATATTTTAATAGCAAAAGATCCAGAGGACGCTTCTGTGTTTAGGTCCAAAGAATTAGTACCATCATTCAAATATCAAACCAAGTGGACCCAAACGCAAAAACGACGGTGTCTTTGCGTAATCCCATAAGTATTCAGAAATCGCTTACCTACTGTTTCGTCACTCCATTAAATAGAGTTGTATAGTAACGGACTAAGAAAAAACATTTTCGGAGTTGAATCTTTTGACATTCAATTTTTGAATAAAATTAATATGCAGCTGCTCCTCTGGAGTTTAAGCAGTTTTAACCCTTCCTTCAACTTCATTGCGTCTTTATCCCTGGGAAATTACAAATATAGTTTACAAAAGTAATTTATTTGTAATTTCTAGTGGGTTATTTTGTGGAAACACTGTCTATTTTACAACAATGGCGGATTTGTAAGTATTTTAGTAGTTTATATCATCTATCTCTGGTTATGCCACCAGCAAGACGAACCGCCTAATATATACTCGTAGTTCATGTGGTCACTATCACAACCAAGTAACCTGGTGTGTAAAAACTGTTTTGTTAATCGTCGTTGTTACTATTATATCAATATTGTATATTTGTTGTTGTTAACTATTTAAGACGATCAGTAGAATAAATATTTGAAATAACACGAGTTTTTTTAATGCATTGTATGGAAAGAAATAATGTTTATTTTACATGGGTGGGTATCAATTTAATTTGCATGGTTATCGTTAAAAAACAGTGTAGTTATAGCAATTAAATATCTATAACGTAACTTCCTAATAATAGTATAAGCATGCATTAGTCAAATAATCGAGACAGTGAAACGTGACGTGATCATCAAAAAATAATAAAAATATAATTTTTAAGAAACGAAAAACCACCCAATTATGGTCCAAAATTAACTTGCAGAAGTAGTGCATAATATTTTGCCCCCGTATTTTATGGAAACGTCTGAACACGTCGTGCTATTCCAGCCAGTATCGATTGAAGTAGCATGACAAATACGAGCCTTTCCGAGAAAAGACGATGTCAAAACATTATGCACTACCATCTGTACCTACATTAATTTGGATGTTACTAATATTTATGATAATCAATCCTGAGACAAATATTTAAAAATAAAATACGTAAAACGTGTCATAGATATTTAAAAACTCATTCAATATATATACATAGTGTATACTACTGGACTATAGTTGGATGGTTTTAAAGGATTTTGTAAATATAATAAATAATTCTAAACGAGAGGAAGAAATGTTCTGTGCCTGTGCCACGTTTTGCTAACTCACTTTTTAAATATGAAGAGAAGGGCCGTTGCTTTTCTTCGCGCCATTTTTTCGCAGTGTTGCAAAAGCTGCGCTAAAACTACTAATATGGTAGAAAATGCTTCAAGCTTAAATTCTTTGGCTTGACGCCTTTTGTGCATTTAAGTGCTTGTTATAATGGTGAGTAATATTTCTTTTGTACAGTTTTATCATTACTATTAATACTAGTAATTTAACATATTAGCAATATTAATTATTTTAAGGGTTGTAAAATATAAAACAACAAAAATAAAGTATGTAAAGTGCATGGTGTCAAAAGCATGAGATCTTTAAAAATAACATTATACATGCGCCATAAGCTAGTTGGTTTATAGTCAAAAATAATTATTGTTTCATTTAAATAAATATTGTGGGACAATCGTCCATAAATCAATCTAGTCCAACGGTAAGCTCAATAAGACTTGTGTTGATTGCATGGTATATTTTTTATTATAAATCAGAATTTTACCATTTATTTTTTCTTCTGTTTATTCCCATGAAGTTTTTGACTATCAGATAACGAGTCTTTTTAAAAAACCTATTTTTATAAACTTAATTTGCATCACAGGTAGAGATGACGCATCTGACTTCGGAGACATCGAACATCAAGATAACCACCTACGAAGTTCATCAGAAAATGGAGAGTGAACAATTGAACATATAAAAAAAACATTGGGGAAAAATATTATAATGACTAGTATCATGCGTCTATGATGAGAATTGGTGTATGGCCAGGGCTATGGAACTCTGCGCGAACTCGAATCGATCGTCTTTCGTCTTGTGTCGGTGCGGACACACGGGCTGCTCACACATCCCGCACCCGCCACCGCCACTATTATGTAATATTTGTAATCGTAGGCAACCCTAGCGTTGTGCGGGGGGAACGAGAGTTCTTTTTACGGGAGTGTTTAAAACGGTTTGTATTTGCTTTTTCTATGAGATGAATATCTGTTTTTAAGAACTGTTAATCTGAGGTATGGCTTTTGTATGCAAAAATATGTAGATATTTTTAAACAAATTAAATTACTCTAAATTAAAACTAGACGTGAGACACGGAACCAAGTAACTTCATTAAGCTCACGATCGTCAAAATCGAGTTTTCGAAATTTATAATTTTTTTTATGCACCACGTCTCAACATAGACCAAGTTCTTACCTACCGTAAAACCACCTAACTATAATCCAGTACTTCAACTATGGTGCAACGTAATTAAACATCAATAACAACAAGTTTTTTTTATATTTTGCGTGAGTTTATTTAACAATCTACTGTTGTTTTGCCATATCCATACCTGAGTTTTTCAAATAATAGAGTGAATTCAGACAAATAATAAAGATATTAGAGTGAATTTTGGACAATAGGAATTTTTGGACCGTAGTTGGGTGATTTTACTGTACTTGCTTTTTAGCAGACTATATATAACGGTCAAATTTTCTACTGAAAAATATAATCATAATAATGTTCAAATGTATGTTAAAGGAACGCTTGTATTAAAATAATATCAGTATTTATAAATACGAATTGTAATGCATGGTGAAAGTCAATATATGAATATTTTCATAACTCAAATTTGGCTTGCATCTGATTTTCTAGTTATTGTGGGTTAAGAGGCATCTTAAAAGCTGATAGAGGTTAGTATTAAATGACAATAACATCACATTAAAATATGCCAAAATATAAAATACGATTATTATGTAATACGTATTAGACAATTGCATCATGATGTATATCATCAAATCATCACTATACGATTAATTAGTAAATGATACCTACCTAAGTATTTTAATGAAGAATTTATTATTTTATCTTTTCATATTCAATCACTTTTTTATTTTAAATAGAAGAAATGTTTATAATTTATTAACATGATTCATTAATTCCATTTATTTTACAAAGTAAATTAAAACATATTGAATGCCTGACATTGATCGCATTTAAAAAAGCATGTCATATTATATCGATGGTAACAATCGTACTTATTGCATTATGGGTTTGAAAAGTGACATAAATTTGTACAATAAACAAGTCTGTGTCCTTTCAAACAAATTGATTGGAAGTAAACGTAATGTTTTATAGGTAAAAATGCGTAAACAAGTACCTAAAGTAAATAAATGGAGAGCTTGTCTAGTAATATGCATGCGGCATTTATTCTTTTATATTTTTTTTATGATTTTATCCATTTTTTTCCTAAATGTAAATGTAATTTGGTATATTAGCGAAATTTAATTTATATTATTTGCCATATAATATAAGAGGGAATACAATGTCAGAAGTAGTAAAAAAAAAATGGCTGCTTTGTTACTGGCAGCAAACATGTAGTTCTTTATTTTTTATTAACTTGGATAGAATATAAGTAGTCCAATTATAACAACGTAACTACTTATGTAGATTTGGATACAGTGCAACAGAAAAAGGTAGAACTTAAAGAAAGTGGACATAAACGAAAACCACAGTGGCAACACCTGTCTTGTCAAATATGTCATTATTTTCGTAAACAAACATCTGTCAAACAGTTAACTTACTGCTCGCACTTATGCGACAGAATGAGATGTACAATATACAATGTTGCCTGCTAAAGCTCGTGGCGCCCTCCGTAAATGTCTACTTTTTTCGAACGTACTGTACTTAAATCTATAAAATCTACTACTATTTTAGTTCTAATTTGAATCCAGGTAAAAAGGTTTTGCCTTAATTACAAAAAATCTTTTCGAGAAATAACATAAAAAAATTGATGCAAGAGTGTTTAGATTTATGGTCAAGCAATATTCATAAGATCTGAATTGTTTTAGTTTTGTTGAGTATCATAATTTATTTACACTAACATATGAAATAATGGAATGATATTAATTAATGCATTTGTTTAGAAGTTTAAGAAAAAGCTCATTTACCAAGCAACGATGCTATTTCTAATCTCAACAGAAAGATCTTTTTTTTTAGACTATTTAACCAACTGGACTGACAATTGCAACAAACGATGATGAGGTTAATTGTATGGTGGACTGACGTTTATCTGACATTAGATAGCCATTACGTTACGTTACATTTGAAGTGGTCTCCTCCGCAATTCCTTTATATTAAAAATGATAGACATTGTTGGTCCGGTTGCTTATATGGTCGAACCCTTTATATGAAATAAATAAACAAAATTGTACAGGGACGACGTAAATAAGTAACTCGTTCAATTATATGCCTTTTTTGAAATAGTAAGGCTAATTATTAAATAATTTGAAAGGTATTATAAAAACGCAGCAAAATTTATTTATGGCTTGCAACATTATTGATTATGCATTTTAAATATAGCCCTTTTTGTAAAATATGTCAAAAACGTGTTTGAAAAGAAAAATTCTGTATTTGAGGATAATATTACACAGATCCGTTTACCTGCAAACTAATTTAAAGCTGTAAGCTGCTATGGATAAAGGATAAGTAATTCTAATAAAATGGCAATATATTAAAGTAAAGCCCTTAGAAACTACAGTTATACTCTTTTTACTAAGTTTTATATAAGTAGGTACATAATTATTTTAACTGGACTTTTTATTTATATTGAATTTATAGTCAAAAGGAGAACCTATTACGAACCAATAAGTAAATAAATATAATGAGTCTAAACTTCACCTTTCATTATGTGGTTGACAACTTAGTTTACTACAGCATGACACAATTTTTCAGTAGTAAAGGCGCGGTATTTAAAACTCCTGTTTAAAATTAATCATTCTCATATATTTACCGTTTTTATCTACGGACAAGTTAGTTTGTCAGAATATTAATGATTTTATCCACCTATATTAAACTAATCCCTAAACCAAGGTGATTGAAATGATACACGTTTATTATTTATTAAAAACAAGCACAATCGTTAGAACTAATAATTGCCCAATGCTGATCTTGTCTTTTTTAGGGTTCCGTAGCCAAAATAGCTAAAACGGAACCCTTACAGTTTCGTCCTATCCGTCCGTCTGTCCGTGTGTCACAGGGGTTTTACTCAGTAACTATAAAGCGTATGTTTATAAATAACATTACAAGTAGAGGTGTATTTTGTGTCGCGCTACTTAGTTTTGCATATAATTTGCGGTAAAAACTACTACTAAATGTCAAATAGCAATTTTTTCAACAAATATCTACTTGTCACACATCATAGGTATTTATAAATAACTTAAGGATCCTTAAATAAAATTTGATTAATCGAATATTTTCAGAAATTATCGCTCTGAAACTTAACTTTTAAACGGGTGGTCCAAAAATGTGAAAACATTCAGGAAAATTGGATATAAGACGTACTTACCACAAATATTATTTTGAACAAATTTAGTCAAGCCGTTTTTGAGTTTTTACCGAAAAACTATTTACTAAAAGACGCAATTGCCTTGATGTTTTGAAGGCACTTACACCTGTTTGCGTGCACAATTATTTTCATCGTATCGTACGGAACCCTCAATTAGGCGTGGTCCGACCCGCACTATTCCTGTTTTATATTTCACTTGTAAAATTAAGGTTGTATCCGTTTTTACCAAACACAATTAGAAGAACTGAAATACATAATTAAAGATTATAAGTGAAGTCTAAAATCAAATTTAATATTTAAAGATTATAACTAACCTCACTCAATTGCCTCTTGTATTTATTTAAATAAGTTAAACCAATGTACTTATTTTAGTCATTATTATGATTAAAAATATAAATAAATAAATGATTTCTATGCGCTTTTGAACAGACATAAATATTAGAGGTGAATGAATGTGAATGAATTAAAAATATTATTATATTTATTACTTATAGTGTAAGTAACTGACTCATAATAATTGGTTTAATATCGTAAAATAAAAATTGTTGCGTATTTATATAGTGTACAGAATTTTGTAAGCTATTGTTGATCTTTGCTAGCGCTTTACTTATATCCATGTATTTATATCGGGTGTGTGATGTTTGTTACAATTTAAAATATAGGTACATACAATTGACATATTGACATTCGGTATTTAAATAGAAAATAAACATTAAAAACATCAAATGTACCTAACTTACGTTAGAATTTTATAGTAAAGATGTCAACAATATTATCAGTATCGTATTTTGATTAGGAGAAAAATAAGGTACTTACAATGTGAATTTTTAACGTGATTTTTTACGGATGGTTGTATCTCTGGACGACATTTAACAAAAAAAAATCGCCTAAAAAGTATTTTTCATTTTCTAATCAGAACACAATTCTGAATGTTTACCTACTTAAATGAATCACCACTATTAGTTACACGGTGTATGTCATTTTATACAAATGTATTTAATTATTATGTTTAAAAATAGCCGCGTTGAAATAGAAGCGCTGGTGGCCCAGCGGTAAGACGTGCGACTTCCAATCCGAAGGTCTCGGGTTCAAATCCTGCCGGCTCGTACCAATGAGTTCTTCGGAACTTATGTACGAAATATCATTTGATATTTACCAATCGCTTTTCGGTGAAGGAAAATATCGTGAGGAAACCGGACTAATCCCATTGAGACCTAGTTTACCCTCCGGGTTGGAATGGAAGATGGCAGTCGCTTTCGTAAAACTAACGCCTACGCCAAATCTTGGGATTAGATGCCAAAGCGGACCACAGGCTCCCTGAGCCGGGAAAACGCTAAGAAGAAGAAATCTTCTTAGCTTCTTCCTTCCTGCTGTTAAATCTTCTTCCTACGTCATCATTTATACATCTGTATCATTTTATACATCTGTATAAAATAGCCGTATGTCAATGTGATTAAATTATATCAAACATAATGCACCCGTTTGTATCAAAACGACATGTACTTATCTGTATATCACGGACAATGGAGTTAATAAACGTGTATTTGGTGATTGTCATTGTGGTTTTCTTTTTTATATTTATTATTTTTTAAAGTGTATAGGGATGACGACTAGGGTGAAAAACTGTCATTCTAATTAGTCCGTCAGTTAGATTATCGAAAATGGTTAGGCACGTATTTTTTCCTTTTTTAATTTAATTAAAATTGACGAAGATAAAGAGCATCAAAGTTCCGGGGTGGGGGCTGGTGACGTCACTACTACGTAAGAATTGTGTCTAATAGTGACGTTACGCGAAACTTGAACGCACTGTATTTTCGTCATTTTTGATTTGACGAACAAAAGAAAAAATACGTGTACAATATTTTTTAATAATGTAAAAGACGGACAAAATCTATTTTTTTAGTCGTCTAGCCTATTTTAAAAATCTCAGAATTTTCTGAGTAGGCAACTTAACTTAGGATCTATTCTGCTTTCTCTCGTAGAGGAGCAATGGTGCGGGATGCGAAATCGCTCCAGACGGATTAACATACTTATATCGGGTCAACACACACACAACACTTCAATACAACACTTCAATAAAGTCTGAAATAGCTCAACATGTTTTGGAACAATCCGCGTCCGTTAATCATGATGCGCACGCGAAGGTTGTTCTGCGCACCAACTCTCCAGACCGCTCGCAATCCTGCAATATTTGCTTACTGGCTTAGACCAAGTCTGATTGATTTGAGTCAGTTTCCGATTGAGCACATTTATGTGACTTCGATTATTATGCAATGTTAAAGTAGAATTTATCTTGTCTGATGATAGTGATCATGGAAAAACTCTAATACCTAATTTAACAAAACATGTCTGTCATGAGAAGATTAAGTACAATGGCCATCAGATACATCGTAGCTGCTGAGGTGGTCACCAAGTCTCAGACTACCCACTGAACACGCCTCTGTTCATTGAAACTTTAGATCGCGTTTTTTAACATCATGACCCTACGTTTTGAGCCATTTACAGCACTCTTCTTCAAAGGATTGAGTCCGGTGTATATTCAAATACGCGCGAGATACGACTTTTGCACATTAACGCGCGAAAATACAACATTTACACGTTATCTTCATAAGGCATACCAAAGGATTACAACTATACAAGGAGCTATTCAGCCACCCAATTTCTCGATATCCACTAACACGTTCCTCTCAGTCTCTCATTTTAGTAAATATTATCAGAGCGCGGAGCGACATGACCTCTCTCTGCGAGCCCCCGAAGGCATATGAAGGAATATTCATTTATTCCGTAGAAGACTATATACTGAACAAGAAAAAAAAACAATAGCAATAGGGTCGAAAACCAGTTAGATGTTTGAACCTCGCTCATCAAAAAATGGTAAAACAGCTGTTAGAAAATGGTGTATTTTTCAAAAACTGACAACAATTTTGAAAAAGTTTTTCATTTATTCCATTTCAATTGAAATGATCTTTGAATTTTTGTATTAAAATAAAACATGTAAAATGTTTTTGTTACTATGAAAACTGATGGCAAAAAGTTCAGCTGAATCGGTTAAATTTACATATATACCGGGCTCTTAAGATGATGACATTGATGACTTATCAAAACGAGTGCTAATAGTACTGAGGTGCCGACGGAAACTTTCCAATATTGCGAAATATTTCGCATAGGAAAGTTTCAGAAACTTCTCACATTTTTGTATGGGGATTGAAACTTTTCGAAACGTAAAATGGTTTTTTTTTTATTTCTGTGCAATTTTCAAGCCTAGAATTTTTCCAACTTTTTGGAAGCTTTCCGCAACTTGCACATCTGTACCTAATAGTAATAAAACGCGATTAATCAGTTGTTAAGTGTTTAATTTCACTGAATAACAATCGCGGAAACAGAAGGCAATATCACGCCTCTATTGTCAAAGCTTTAAAGTGAATGTTCGGATATTTATGAGCACCTCATCAGCTCCGATATATCTGATGGTGACTGTGCATACTGTTTAAAGTATCTGATACTTTAATTTATATGGCTGACTTAATGCCAAATGGCATTCTCTACCAGTCAACCATAGGGCTAAACAGAGACATATAAGTTGGTACAGGGAATAATTATTTGAAGGGAAACAATCAACAGTCACAATGAATCCTAATATATATAGCTACACAAACATACAATTAATCAAATAAACTAATACATACTATTCGTATATCTAAAGGACGGAGGAAACTACGTATATTCCTCAGTAAGGAGATGGTCGCGGAGTGTTTGAAGACGGGCTTGCTTGGGGATTGTTGAATAGGGAGAGGTAGCGAGTTCCAAAGACGGAACTCAAAGACTTTTAGAGGTCATATACATACGAAGTAGGTTAATATCGCCTTGGAAGATTTTATTATGTCGATTTTTGCTTATTTTGTTAGTTCCATTCCAGTGAAGTGAATATAAGTCCACTGAAACTACTAACAACTGCTAACAACTTTTACTAAGACACCAATCAAAAACGCGATAAACTGTTATACTGTTTCATACATTTTGGTTGTGTTCTTGACATTTTGTATGAGAGTTTTTTTCGCGTTTCTGTAGTTGGTTTCATAGTAAAAGTTGCTCAGTATGCATGACTTCCTGAGTATCTGAAGTTCTCAGTGAGTGGTGTTACACCCTGTATGATAGAAAAAACCTCAATATGCAATCAATTACTGGGTATACAATGAAATCAAGACTATAATACGACTATAAAACTATGGTTTAAGAATTATAAGAATAAAAATAAGAATCATTTATTTGTGACGTTCAGAAACATGTACAATGTATCTATCTACCTATGTGTTTAGGTATCGTGCACTACACAGACTACACAGCTGCTTTTGAAATGATTTGTGTCTAACATGTGTTTGAAGTAAGTAACAATGTGTGTTTATTTACGTACATGTATTATTGTATTTATTGTGTGATTTACTGCATGTTTGTTTTCATAAATATTTTTTTAACAACGCGAACTATTGTTGCACTGAGTACATTCTTATACAAAGTCTTACCAAAATATTAGATTGGGTTACATTACAAGGGATCAAAATAATATATACCTACCTATATATATATATATATGCGTTGAGGGCAGTACACTGAATTCCGAATGAAGCGATGGATTCCACAATAAAGATCCTAATGTAGAATCCTGAGCGTAATGAGGGATTCAAGCGTTAACGCCCAAGACGAAAATAATTTTGATACCGTGTGACACATACTGCTTCTCACACCAACTGAGAGGAAATAAACAAAACCGAAAACAGTATCATACCAACACCACGGTGCTACTAGTTAATGCCCGAAAACGTAAAAAATGTGTAGTCCTTGAACAGAAAAGTCCCTCTGAGCAGGAAAGAAAAGTGCCACTTTTATCCCTCCTACCTTGAACACAAATATCCTTTTTATAGGTAGTATAAAAATAATACTTGTACCTAGTCTTCGAGCAACACAGGTTTCCAACACGTTGGAAGGGAGACGGCAAAGCGACATCCTACCGTACAAATTATTCCGTCACTTTGCGGGGGAAACGTGCACACAGACGCACTTCTCACACATTACAGATTACACAATACACATTGCACTGTGTAAGATTGTCCCATAATATTTATTTTATTATAAATTGAAAAAGATGATTGGAAGAGATGATGATGCTCACCGGGGGCCTTGGTCACTTTTTCTGTAGTATATGACATCCCTTTCAATTTATAATTTATATACACGGTGCCCGTGAGCATTGCGAGAGATTTTAACAGCGTATTCCTGAGGCTAAAAGAAATAAAAAATGTCATATTAAGTGCATTGGATTAGGGCTAGTTTTTGAGATAATTGCAATTTTTATTTTAACATAATTTTACCGCCACTCGGTAAATAACGCGTTTTGGAATCTGGTGATGATGACTATGTGGTCTAGTCTAGACATAATTTTTGACAGACTTCAAAGTGACACTGTGATGTCTTTGCAAATCTCGGCTCTACCAAAAAAATTTTTTTTTTTGTATTTTAAGTGGGCTTTTTCTAAATTAAATTTACTTACCAAATTAAATAAAATTGAATTATCAAAGCATATAAAAAAAGATTTTTTTTGGTCGAAATCACCAAAAACCATATGACATTTTTTGTTTCTTTTAGCCTCAGGAATACGCTGTGAAAATCTCTCGCAATGCTCACGGGCACCGTGTATAATAGTGTGGCTACTTAAAACAAAAAACAGAAAACATGAATCAAAACATTTATTACATTTTAATAAATTATTTGATTCGTGCTATACAATTGTATTTATTTATTACATACAAAAAACCAATTTGTAATGACACTAACAAAACGCGTCGATCTATTTCTGTGTACGGACTAGTCACAACACAGACCCGTATGCCCATTTGGGCTTGTACTTTGGCATAGGGGAAACGTTACATAATTATGCCGAATCCCCTCCCTGTATTGGTTGGAGCCTTTAGTAAATGCCGTCACTGGATTTTCAAACGTTCTGCGTCATCTTCAGCTATCATTTATGGTGACTGTCCATGTTTAAATACAGAATAATACACCTACATATTTATCAACATGGGATTTGTTATGTTTCAGACACGCCTATGAAAGCCTACGAAGAAGAAACAATGCCAAAGTATACAAGGTTGATTATTAACGTAATTTCGCATTTAATAAAATTAATAATTTTATATAGACTGGGTAAGTTTTATGGAAGGGCCCGTCCGTCGGGGTTTCCCCGGACTGTAGGATTGTTTTCTGAAAACGTCCGGGCAAAATAAATACATTCTTGGATTTGTGGTGTTCTTTAGAATCAATTTTAATTTTGGTGGTCCTAGTGTTGCAGGCAGTAATGACAGTAAAATACCCTATTTTGAAATTACTGTTCGATTTAGTCTATGGATTTAAGAATTTATTTTTTAAAAATTCGTCCATTATAATTAAATATTTTTAATGATTTATTCCATTATTAGTCGTTCTTATAGACTTAAAGTTTACTGGTGTTCAATTATTTATTTAAACATTATGTTATACTTAGGTGTTTTTTGTAAGCTTTATACTTTTGTGATTTATATGCATTTTATTTTAAATAATGGTATAAGGAAAATTGGTTTTATATCCTACAATGGCTTATTATAAGACAAATTAGGTAAACCTCATCCAGCCGTATAGGTACCGTGTATACACCGTATTTTTTTAATATTTCTGTTAAATTCGACAGGTTGCTTGATACGTTACTGGGAGATACCAGGTATATAAAAAATAAAAATAAAATCGTTATTCGTACAGAATAAATGAAAATTACATTGTTCAAGGTCCGTTTGAGTTGATTTTATTTATTAATTTATTTATGTTAAGGAGGACCAACCGCTATAAAACGAAAAATGCTGAAACGGCTGAAAAACGAATGAATTCTATTTAGAGGCCTATAGAATTTTTTTTTGTATAAGTAGCCTGTCTTGAATGAGTGTGTACTAGGTTGCATCCGAGAGTGTAGAGCAATATTACATGAAAGGGCGACACTATGATGTTGCCACTTTATAATTTCTACCTTTTTCTGTCACACTGAAGCTATGACGATTGAACATCGATCATTGTCAGACTACAAATACACTGTTTCGGACTCTAGCTGCCGTGATCGAGCAGCCCAGTGGTTAGGGCGTCTGCTGCGAAAGCAGGGTGCTGGTTCGATCCCAGCCCTGCTCACCGGGGGCCTTGGTCACTTTCTCTGTAGTATATTAAATCTCTTTCAATTTTCTTTCAACAGAGGTTTTCTGAGTTATATACCTAACAGTGGCGGGGCGCTCATAGAACTCGATTCCTGTCGGCTTCCCGTGCGGGAGCCAATCAAGCACATTTTTCCTTAACAAAAAACAGAAAACAGGCCAAATCAGCTCCGGCTTGCCTCAATAACATTTTGACGCTCCGCCACTGATATATCATATATCATATCATATCATATCATTTATTCAGTAACCTAAGTATAAGGAGGTAAATCGAATCTTATTTACTTAAGCCACCTGATAGTGCATTATATTTAGTGCGATAATGTGGAAATAAAAACTACAAGTATCATTTTCGTTTCATTGCTTTGTTTTACCTTAATGACCTCAAGTGTGCGGAAATTTTAAAGTAAATAAAATAATACTATTTAATTTATGACATTACAATTGTATTTTCTGTAGCTATTAAACTGTAACATTGGAAATAACATCACAAAGCCAAATACAATGCAAACGACATATTAACACTGAAATAAAATGTAGTCAAATCACAGCCGCAAATATTTAGGTATTTTAGCCACCATACAACCATCATTGGCTTCCGAATATATCTGTAAAACGGCTTTCTTTATTTTGTTAGATTGTAAAATATCAGCTTTATTCGTATTACTACTGTCTTTAATAAACAGATCATCATTTTTTAAATCCACTTTGTATTCTGTTAAAGAAGACTTCTTTGACTTGATATTTATGTTGGTTTGAACTATTGAATCATGTTTCCATGTGCTCCGTTTAGGTTCTTTGATAGATTCTTTAATATTAAAATTTTTGGTTAAAAATTTTTTTGGCCGTTTTTCGCCACAGTACCAACAAATTGGTTTAACTCTATGGCTTCTCATTGCCATTGTTTTTGAGAAAGTTAGCTTAGGTATAGTAGTTTGGCAAGAATTATGTTTTTGAATTAATGGATTTAACACATGTGGGATATTATAGCTAGCAGCAAGTTTTTTTTCTTTGATATAGGAAAAGTTTCGCCTAGTTCCACTGTCTATTTCAACACGTCTGTGACTATTTAATTTCCTTGCCAATATGTTGCATCTGCTAATAGAATCACCAGATTCTAATTCATCAAAAGATTCTTCATCGTTCCAAAACTTGCTTTGATTTTTAAAATAACTTGTTTTCCAATTTCTCATATTCATTGTACCTAATATATTTATCATTTCTTTACGTCCCCTATCTTTTCGAGACGTGTATGCATTGTTATTGTCCCAGATACGTTCATTTAATACAGCAATTTCAGCAAAATCATTAGCGTTTAGCAACATCATGACGCTAAGTATTCTTTTGATTTCCTCGGCATTTTCCAGACTCTTCAATTTAATTTCATCTGCGGTATTGTGAAGTTGTTTTTTTATGTATTTTTTTGCTGCAATATTATTTAAGTAATTTTCTATACAAGGCAAAGCGTCATTAATATCATTTGGACTTGTCGCTTTCATAACGTAAACTGGTAATTCGTTTCCACCGCACATATCGATATGTGGATATGATTTTGAGAGAGAGTGCAATCTTAAGGATTTGTCAACTGAGTTCTCCCGACTACTTATTGTATCTTTAGTTGGGTAACGCTGCGAGTCAGAATTCTTATTCGTCGCCTTGTTATCTTCATCGATTGCCTCTTTAGGCATGTCATCTTCAAGAACATGATTTGTGATAGGATTTTCAATCTT
Source organism: Lathronympha strigana (assembly GCA_949128165.1). NCBI lineage: Eukaryota > Metazoa > Arthropoda > Insecta > Lepidoptera > Tortricidae > Lathronympha > Lathronympha strigana. Next base: position 3,438,424 of record OX421926.1, on the reverse strand, counting down.
GTTTTGGTCTTTACCGTATTTGATATTAGTAATATTGATAAACACTTTCACATTTTTATCTGGAACTATATTTCTAGACTGCTCCATCGGGTTATCTCTAGCATATACTGAGGGTTCTTGAGAATTCGTTTGTTGGATTGATATTTTATTATTCAGTTTATCGGAATTAAGATTTTTTATAGAAATTTTAGTAATTTTGTCACCTTTCTTTATTTTCAGACTCAATTTAACAGATGCAGCTTTATTTAAATTCACGCTAGGTTTATCTGATGGAAACACATTATTCTTGACTTCGGATATTTGCGTTATACAATTACGACTTTTTGTGCTTTTTCGATTTTTTATTGCCGTCATGTCTTGTTTACTGCGTGCATTATCGTCAAATTCATTTGGAAGTATATCAAGACTATTTTCATTAACATCCTGTATTGTGTTTTCATAATCGGATTTCAGTATTACTTCTTGTTGGTTACTAATATGCCTAGCTGTATTAGATACAGCTAGGCATTGATTGTGGTTCTGAGGTTGTGACTTAAGGTATTTCTGTGTCAAATTTCGTCCTACTTGTTCAGCGTTTGAGGTGTTGACTAAACGAACAGATAATAGAAATTGAAGCTGACGTAAATGTTTTTGAAGTAGTGGAACTGAAGGGACAATCACAAATTGTATTTTATCGTCGGCGTGAATATTATTACTGGAGCGAACAAATCGCATAAGCTGTAGTGGTTTTGAAGGCAATTCTGGTTCTAATATTTTCCCAGTACATTCCATGGATACTGTCGATTTCTGTAATGTATTTTTTTTTTCGGATTCTTCTTTTGTTTCTGGAGCGGTGTCGTTAGCTGTTGCAACTATGTTAATGGAATCTTGTGGTTTACGAGACATTAAAGTTTGTTCTACTGATTCGTCTATTTTAGTTTCAAGCGCATGGACTGAGTTAAAAGATCGTATCTGGTTGGGCAGTTCTTCAACAATCAAATGTTCGTCAGGTATGATAACTTTTTCTAGTACAATAAGCGCTGGGGATGACTTTGCTGATCGCATGGGATACAATGGTGTATGTTTTGTGTCAGAGGCCGATCTAACTAGTCTTATTGGCCGAGATGGAAGTTGTATCTCTTGAAGAAGTGGCTGCTGACGTTGAGAACTATCTTTAGGTCTATAGGAACATTCAGGCTCGGAAACTATTTTCGGTGGTTGTACAGGAGATAGGTCTAGCGGCGCCGATTTTCGCTTGCGTTTTGGTGTTTTTAGTAACCCCCAAAATAAACTCCAAAAAACTGACAATACAACGGGTTTTGTATTGTAGATACCGATTAGGCTTTCTGAAATCGTGTCTTTTGCGCTTTCTTTCCATCGAATAAGATTTCTGCTGAAACTGCGATTATTTCCATTTCTGAACACTTTTTTCGTCCCTTTCGATGACAATTTATTTGCGACTCTTTTGTTCATGTCATGGTGATTGGTGGTATCTATTCCGTTGTCTATATCCGCAAATGTGTTTGCATTATTTGAACCGGTGTCTTTATCATAAATGGCTAATACGGCACTTGATTTTTTGTAGTTATCTGACCATAACAAGGAGTCGACGCTTAACGGCATCCAGTTTAAACATTCTTCCTGTATAATTTTATCAACCAGAGAGCAACTTCTATCGAGGATCGATAGAGATGCAGTGTCGTGGTCAAGATAGTCTGGTATTTGGAATCGCGATCTGAAAATGTTTAGTAATGTAATATATAGTTTAAATGGCTTACGTAGTATTAGGTAAACAGGTAAAGTTATACATATTGTGTAGTGAAAAATGCTTCCCGTGGTATTTTAACGGGGCTGGTTGTTTATATCTCGCTTTTTCAATGTTTTGAAGCACGTTGAAGCAGAAAGAAAAAAAAAGAGTCATTTCCGTCAAAATAAGATGGCAAAATTTTATACTAACACTACATCTGTACGTACGCATATATACTTACTTGTTTGGCTCAGATTCAGGTTCTGTTGGATTTAAATTTCTCTCCCAGTCTTCAGATCTCTCGGGAAAGCATAAACTTTTTGTTGCTTGGACCATATTTAAACATACGCATTCATTCGGTTTACAAATCATAGTTTCGTTCAAATACTTCTGATAACTCGAATCATCATCAATTACACTTTTGTCAATTGAATCTGTACGTAATGTTTCGTACTCAATTATTTTGTATACTTGTTTATCATTTGATGGACTCTTTAGCTCATCATCTTTTACTGTTGAAACAGGGCTAAAGAAATTTTTCGGTAAGTGTATTTGAAAATAGTTTTTACTTGGATAACTTATTGTTTTCATATGATTTTCAAAAGGTACGTCACTTAAAGAAGGCTTTTCATCATTTCTGGAGAGTTTTGCATTTAATAATAACCTTTCGGCTTCATTGGCGTTCTTTCCAGGCATATATACTGGTCCAGGAACTATCGTTTGGGGCATCATGTAAGCTTTGAGTTTTTGCTTATATTTTGGCTTGTTAGTTGACTTGGGAATTCTTGACTTTGACTTTTGAGTGTTCTTTTTCGGCATTTTTTTGATATCTGATATCGATATCTCATCGCTTTTAGCGTAGTCTTTTATTCCTAATTGTTTATACACATTGTTAACGAGTTCGAAGATTGTGCTGCTACTCTTAGTGTAAAAAGCTTTGTTGTTCCACCGGATATGTATGCTGTTATTTTTTGATTCTTTCCCGTTGTCTAAGAACTTTCTGATCCACGTTTTAGGCATCTTATCTTTTTGTTTTTCTTTTGGAATTTTCAGTTTTTTACGTTGCGGATTTCCACCAATTTTGATCATTAATCCGGCTTTGTTACTTGCTTGCGCTTGTTTTTGGTCTGAAAGTGATTTTTTTGCTTGTAGTAATGATCCAATCTTCTCCCTACTTTTTGCCCTACTCAACCTTTTCTCTGCGGATAGTTTATGAGCCAACTTATTGTTACTAATATCGTCACTCATTTTTAACCCAGTGGCTTCTCTCTTTTTCCAAGATAAACGAGATCTTAATGATTTCCTTTCTACGATCATATTATCTTTCTTCGTTTTTATTACGCCGCAAACGTTTTTGTTACTTGTTTTTGGTTCTTCAGTTTGTAATACTATATCTTTTTGTTTATTTTCGTCCTCAATGTTAATTGACGGTTTTCTGTCTTTTCCGCTAATCAAAGATTGTACTGGTGAAGGTGGTTCTGAGGGAATAAGATTGTTATATTGAGGATCATTAAGGGCATCTAAGCTGCCGGAATCGTTTAACATCTTCTCGGCTTCATATTGTTTAAGGGCACTCACCAATGCCTCAAGTTTGCTTCTAACCCCGGATGCAGCTTTGAACTTCTCCGCAGGATCATCGTGTGTCTGCTTTGGCATTTTCGGGGAAATCTGCACTCTTTGCGTAATCGCAACGCTATTTGAGTTATGGCATTCAAAATCATGAATGTTTTGTAACAATGAGAGTGATGAATACTCATCATCCTCTCCATCACCTTTTCGAAGAAGAGACAGAATCTTACAAATATCAAGTGATAAGTTTTTAGCTTCTTTGGATAAATGATTATTGTACTGCGGTTTCGATTTTTCATCTGTTTTGTTAATGTGTTTAACCTTGGATGTAGCACAGTCACATGTAAATATTGGTGATAGTTTTCTCGTCACTTTTCTCGACAATGGTGTCTGTCTTCTGGAACCGTATCCTGTTCTGTATCGTGTTGCTTGATACCTCTCCATTTCGTCGTCGTCTGAGTATATAGACGATGGCTTCCGTGAGTAATAACCGTCAGGGTATCTGAAATCTCTTCTGAACGGTCTTTCAAAGGCTTCGTTAGGGTAGTAGCTACCCATGCTATATCTGGGGTTTCCTACAATAAAATAAAACATAAAACAGGACGGCAAGACATCGATCTGCCACAACAGTGGCCAACCGAGACTTACCTGTTGACTGCGATTTTTTTAACGCTAAAACCGTGAAATTGTACCTTAGAGGCATCCCCCTAGGGACAGATACCTTCCGGTAAGAATATTAAAATAGGGATGACGACTAGGTTGAGAAACTATCATTATAATTAGTCCGTCAGTTAGATTGTTTAAAATGATTAGACAGGTATTTTTTCCATTTTCAATTTAACTAAAATTGACAAAGATACATAGCATCAAAGTTCCGGGGCAGGGCTTGTGACGTCACTACTAGACCTACTAGCTAAGGATTGTACGGATTGTACAGTCACGGACTTTAATTGATAGGCCACTTGCCAAGTTCATATTTTAGCCGTGTAATACAAATCGGGGTTACTCGTATATACTCGTATATTTTAACAAGGAATGACAAATCCTCGTATAATAAAAGAGCAAAATTATATTTCTATCTCTATCATTGTTTGTTTACAACGCGTCAAATGTCATTTACGTTAGAATCTTTTGACTTATCATGTTGGCCTACTTGAGAGCCGGAACTACCAACCTGGCAGCACAGCAGAATCACTTCCTACACCCAAAGATAACCAATGGCAGATCTTTAGGAATCGTAACCTAGCAGCAACTTCATTGTTATTGCGTAGCGATAGTAACGGCAAAATTATGATTGGTCTTTGATATTGGAGAATGCGTAGTACCCAGCGTGCCTACCACGAACATCGAAAATTTGCATTGACGGGAAAACGTCTTTGTCACTCCAATATGCAAGTGTGGTAGAGATGGAGATACAAATCCGCAATCGTTCGATTTTCGTGGTATAGGCCCAGAGCGCCTACCACTAACCGCGAACGAAAGTATACCTCCCTTTCGCACTTGAGATTTCTCACTCAAGTGCGACAAAGAGGTGAAACTTCGTTCGTGGCTCGTGGTAGGCCTTCAGGCTACTAACTTGATAAAAGTGTGACGTTCATGAATGACATCATAAACAACAATAATGAACTGCCGCCATTATAAGAATATTTAGAATTACTACGTCTCTTTTATATTTTGCTATGTTTTAGTTATTATTGAAATAATAAATAAATAAATCATAAACACAATGAACCGTATGATAAAAAATGCCATTGTTGAACATTTGTAAAAGTAGTTTATTAAGAAATTTAAATACCAGCGTTCAAACTTTCCCATGGGGGAATTATATAATGCAAATCCATTGAAATGACTTTAGATTATTTCAACATCCACATCAGAACGTTCCGTATAACGCTAAGTAGATGTAAACTCGTCGACTTCAGTCCAGTATTTCTCTTCCTTGATATTCGGCTTCGCGAAAGTGGGGTGATAGTTCTTTTGATAATGATCACATTTCCTTCTTCGGCATATCGTCTTACCCATAACGTGTTTCTATAATATTGTTTAACAACAAACTCTCCGTTAATAGCAGATCTCTCAATCTCTATATCGTCACGATTATTTGGCGATCTTCTTCGGACAAAGCGGTTGGCGTTATCGCATAAATACTGTGATTATCGAATTTATTATAATAAATACTGTAATAGTTTAATGCCGATTCACCAAAATGTAAAATTCCCTATTATCGTCTTTGACATTACTTTGACATCAATACAACATTCACCAGTCCACCGAGTTTTTATTTGAAAAAAGAGATATCCATGAAAGCTATTTCTCACTAAGATCATAGTCAATAAATGTTATTTTTTAAATCCAAGTTCCTTATGCCACGACGTTTTGCACTTATAGATTATAGGCTAATAACTAGATTCAAACTCGATAAGAATTTCATTAGCTAGTTTACGGCCGGTTCAGCGCCATCTAACGGGAGATTTGGAAACTCACCTTTTACTTTCAAGTTATATGGACGTGAACAAATAGCAATATATATCAAGCACGACTTGACATATGGATTCGCGCCATTTAAAGCGTGTCACACATTGACATATGTGACCCATGACTGGGTAAGATTGTTTAAATTCTTTGTTGGTAATGTTGGTATTGTTCTCAGGGTTGCTATAGCCACGTTTAAACAATGGTCGCCATGGTTATTCATTGCGCAATTAGTATTAAGCTGCCAAATTACGGAGCTTCTAAGTGGCCTATCAATTAAAGTCCGTGACTGTACCTAATAGTGACGTTACGCGAAACTTAATCGCACTGTATTTTAGCCATTTTTGATTTGACTAACAAAATAAAAAAATACGTATTCTATATTTTTTAATAATCTAAAAGACGGACTAAATAGTTTTCTTTTGTCGTCTAGCCTATTCTTAACTAGCCTTAAGTATTTCCAAATATAGCGGTATTGTTAGCAGACGCTTATGCTTATGAAAAGATGTATATACTTATGGATGTTACGAATACTAATATTATAATGCAAAAGTAACTGAACTGAATGGATTAAGATGAAATTTGGTATGGTGATAGTTGACTTCTGGGAAAAAACGAGTTTTTGTTGAGAAGGCGCGGCAAAAGCTAGTTATCATTATAACTTAAGGATCCGATGGCTGCTTCCGAAGTGTAATACTCTCACTAGGGCGCCATACTAACGCGCATTTTGTAAGGCATTGTGAAAAAATAGATAACAACGGATAACATATTTCGATAACTCAGAAATTTGGGTCCGTATCCCGGAGTCGGGAGTTTGAGTATCGCCCCTGACAAGCCTTGTCCAGTCGACTGGAGACGATGTGATTACAAAGAAGTAAGGTGCAATAAGGAAGTTGGGTCGATCGTTGGTCTGGGGCGGTTCGTGTGTGGACACTTGCGGCGACACACTTTTCAGGGCATAGCTGGAGCGGCTGTAGAAGCGCTGCATATTTGAGCTGTTTAGGGTAGAGACCCTGAGGACCTGGAGCTCATTTGATTTTTAGGGAGTTGTCTAAGCGCCTCATTGGTGCCACAGGTGACCAGTGTGACCTGAAACCTGGCTTCTGTCTTGCCAAGCGAGTCGGAATTGCTATTCAGCGGTGCAATGCTACAGTAAGGCTAGTAAGCCTTCGAAGCACTACCACGTACCGAGCTAGCTCCTATTATTTTAGTAATTTTTTAAAAAAATTTAAATTAAAATAAAAATTATTTGTACTTGTAGTTAGTAAATTTAGGTACCTAATATTGTTTTATATTGTTATTTGTAAACAAATTGACGTCGACCGTCCAAGATACATACGAACGAAAACCATGGACTCGGCACTGCTCGCTCCCCACTCGTTTTCTGGTAAGTAGACCCTCCTGGCCCCGTATGCTTTGGCTTTTCGCCAGTTGGTGACGGAGCTTCTGGCAGTGTAGTACACAGGTTTCGGTATCGTGCGGTACTTTTGCTGTGGAAAAGGTAAGAGACTGATTTGACTGGCTTGATAAATAATTTCCGTGCAGAAAGAAGCAACACCTCTGTCAACCTTTACCCGACTACGGGTTTGTCCAAAAAAATCGATTCCATTTTTAAAGTTGGCTAAATTAATATATACTGTCGAAGATGTCGTACTTCTACTCTGCCAATACGTCCTGCCGTATCTTCTTAATGGGCTCAGCCATGATACTTGCCTGTGTATAGTTGCCCTGGCACGGGCAGCCGGTCTCCTCCATGTACCTCCACCGGAGCACGTCGAAGATGTCGTACTCCTACCTCGTCAGTAGTGTCAGTACTCCCTGCCTTATCTTCTTATTGGGGTCAGGCATGATACTGACCTGTGTATAGTTGCCCCGGCACTGGCCGCCGGTCTCCTGGATGTACCTCCACCGCGGCACGTCGAAGATGTCGTACTCGTACGCCGTGAGCACGTCCTGCCTTATCTTCCTCTCGGTCACGTTAACGCCTCGATTTCTTAACATTCTAACATTTTTCTATAGTTCATTTTTTTAATGGCACGGCAAATGAAAAACCTGAAAGTTAAATAGTTTATTTATATATAAATCCAAATTAATTGTGAAATAGGGCCATAATCCTTTTTTAACTTATTGACTGTTAAAGATTTTTTGCAGCGCTACGCCGTAGCCGATAATAGGTATTGCCCTCTTTGTAAGAAAAATAACGAGAACGTGATTAACGCTGAATAGGTTTTAAATAGTGAAGAAAGTATGATTTTGTTTTTCTCTTTTCTTCAGATACTTCTCAACTAATAATCTTATCTAAGTTTTCTACTCTAACATAATCATCATCATTATTTTTCACATTTACCGTGTTTTAAATGTAGTTTATGAATAGCACATAACAATTACATTAATATTTTTTAGTTTTACTAAAATTTATATAATCTATCAAACTGTTTACAAATGTCAATGTTCGTGACAGAAGATGACCAAGACTGTCCCTAATTTTTTTATCATATAAAGGATTCACACTTTCTTGAGATTTATTATATAAGAAGTTTATATTTAGGGTAGCCAAGGATTTACACCTAACCGAATAATAACATGTATTTATATTACCGACTGATGTAGATACCTACTTATAGTAGTTTATGCAACAGTGATATAATAAGAGTTCTTAAAACCTGAAGGTCGCCGTGACCGAACGAGGCGAAGCCGAGTTTTGTAATAATAGACCCGAGAGTTTTAAGAACCAATTATGAGCTGTTGCATACCCTAGTTTTTCTACGACAGCTAAAATAGCGTAAAAAGCAAAATCTAGAAACGTGGCAGAATAGGGAAGATGTTGTGCCCACTATAGAAAAAAAAAACAACAACAGTGCTCATGTATTGTATGAAAATCCATAGGAGCTGCAGTGTTCTTATGGAATACCATAGACAACGTTATAATGTATACTTTTTAAATATCGCTGACAGTCATCTAATTGAGAAGTGCTGCAGTAGAAAAATATTTAAATACCTTGGCAGCCTTCGACGAGAAATCCATTATTATAGTTGACACAAAACGTGTAACTTGTAATCCAAAGGTCGCGGGTTCAAACCCCGGCTAGTACCAATGAGTTTTTCGAAACTTATGTACGAAATATCTTATGATATTTACCAATAGCTTTTAAGTGAAGGAAAACATCGCGAGGAAACCGGACTAATCCCTCTGGGTTGAAATGGAAGGTCAGAAGGCTTACCACGAACCACGAACGAAGTTTCACCTCTCTGTCGCACTTGAGTGAGAAATCACAAGTGCGAAAGGGAGGTATACTTTCGTTCGCGGTTCGTGGTAGGCGCTCAGATGGCGCGAAATCTTGGGATTAGTTGCCAAAGCGGACCCCATGCTCGATAAGCCGTAGCAAGCCGTAGTATAAGCCACGAAAATACTAGGAAGAAGAAACTGACAAAAACGATCCTAAATGTACAAACCTCAATGCGTTTCATACATTATTTCTTTGATCTGTGCTTAAATCAAAAACAATGTCATTTTCTCGTCATTTTGAATCTTGACGCTTTACGTCAAAAATTTTGTTTACAATTTTACTGTTTTTTAAGGTCAATTTTAAAAGCATAGTTTTTTCTAGCTATATATCTAGGAAAAATGATCAAAGGTATCCCAGGAAAACATTAAAGAATCTTATGTAAGTATTTTCAGTTTTATCTTGTTTAACTATTCCAGTTCAGTTTTATCTTGAGTCTGATTCTGATGATAATGGTGATATACAGTCTCTCTCAGACCATTCTGACACCGATGGGTCTATCACATCAAGTCCATTCACTGGGGCAACTGCTCCTGACATTGAATCTCGTAGTTTGCGCGCCAGCTATCGTGAGTCGATCTCTGTACAATCGTAAATGAAATACCTTGCCTTGTTGCCGCACTTTATAGAAAGGAATAGTCTCAACTCAATCATCAGAGCACCAAGGTGCTCTCAAACACCTCCATTTTCAAGGTGTTAGAGCCTTGTCCAAATATTTTGACCACCTTGGGCGCTATGATATTACTGATAGCGACTGCACCTAAAGGTCGGCCATGGTCTTCGTGGTTACAAGTACCCACACAGGCAAGGCGTCTATTTCTTTATAATAATATCATGCAAGTTTAATTTAGCTTCTTTTTCCTTTGATTTTTTAATCAGCCAGGCAACGTCTGTCATTTTTTTACATAAAAGTCTGCCCATTTTTGCGGACGTCAAATGTACAGCTATTTGTATGTAGCGTACAAATGTATGCTTAAATCTCTAAAACTACGCAACGGATTTTGATGCGGGTTTTTTAATAGATAGAGTGATTCAAGAGGAAGGTTTATATGTATAATAACAACCCGTGCGAAGCCGGGGCGGGTCGCTAGTACTTTATAAATTGTATTTATCTATTCCAGAAATTCTATGGTTCCATATGCCATCTAAAGGACGGGCTAAAAAAGTCAGGATAAATATTACTACTTACGCTAAACCCAAGAGGAAATACATTGTTGACATGAATAAAACCTACGGCACCAAAACTGATCAACACTCGAGATTCATATGCTCTATATGTCTTAATAGCAATGCAAGGAACGAGGATAAGAATCTAGAATGTGACAGAAGGAAATCTAAATCATGTCCAATGTGTCAAAGAACTAATATAACTAATTCGCAAGAAAAAATCAACAATACTGAAGATCAAACAGATGATAAGAGACATAAAAAATTACAGTCGTCGAAAATAAATGTTGATCATGGATTAAACCTACTAACAGAAGTGCTGACTGTTTTTCAAAGTCAAAAGGAGCATAATGGCAAGGAGAGGAATAGTAAGACTATCATACTGAAAGACGCCTGTGTTTCAGCAGAATTGGGTAAAGCTAAACCAAAGTTGTCTTTGAGTAAGACATTCCAATTATCTATTGGAGGATCTGGTGTACAGGAAAACGGGAATTTTTATTTAGTAAACGCATGTCAGCCTAACGTTTCCATCAACTCGCAATGTTCTATAGACTTGATAAAACACAAATCTTCATCAATCCCCCAAATGAAGATGGAAGAATTGAAGAATTCTTTGAAAGAGAAAAACAAAACTAATAAAGACGCTATCGAGGAAGTAAATAGAATGTTCGCTACTGTGAAGCGGGATGATAATTTCGATAATGCCAATAGACCTTTGATTAGGAATGGCCCTAGAGTTTTACCAGTGGTGAAGACCTCCTCAGAGAAGCCATCGGGACAATCCAGTGACGAATCTACCCAAAGCCAAATCTGTAAAAGTTGCCAGTATAGCCAAAACTATTTCTTGTCTAGTGGAGACTCTCTGGCGAAGAAGGAGCGATGTGAAAAAAGTGTTAATGTTGAATGTTGTAACAAAAATCATGTTCGTGTTAAAAAAGAAATGCAAGTTTGTGAACGCTGTAGGAAACCTGGTACTGGTTTTGATTAATTAGGTCTGATTGTTTTAATTGAAATAAATCATCGGGTAACAGATAACTTTAACAGCTTTTATTTCAAACTAACTGATGCCCGCGACTTCGTAGTAGTAGTAGTAGTAGAACACTTTATTGTACAAATGCAAGATAAACAAAAACTGGATAAAAAAGAAATACAAAGTTTGTACAAAGGCGAACTTATCCCTTTAAGGGATCTCTTCCAGTTAACCTTTGAGTAATTGAGGGAGAATTTGAGATGGCAGACACACGTACTGTACAACGCGGCAAAAAAAAAAGAAAACCAAAAACTTCCTATTGCTAAATTATCCCTACTTACAAGACATATACTACACACCATAATATAAGAAAATACAATAAATATATACAACCATATACATACATACATAGATATACTTATAACACATAAATACAAAGTGAATAATAATAGTTAAAAAAAAAAGCAACAACTAAACAAAACCGCATACATCTTTAAGATGAAGAATCGTCACACAACCATAACTTGTTTAAATTCGTTCGCGGATAATAATAATTATTCTCCTGCTTTGTACGCAGGGTCACTACCAACTAGGCTAGAAGGCCGTTAAACCATCTAAGTTTGGGCCTGCCTCTTCTCTGTTGGTGCGGCCATCTGGCTGGCCTTTAGGAAGGTATCTAGGTATTCTTGTCTCATCTATTCTCACCACATGTCCTACCCGTCACGGATATCCGATGTTTGGCCCTAGGTAATTCATATTGGTTCATCGTATATTCGGACTAGCACGTGAATCGTGATTACAAGTATTACAACGCTATCGCCATCTCTTATAATTCGACTTCCGAAAATGTATTTTCGTATTGAAAGTATAACGTATAGGTTTAGATACCTACATGGTCATTTACATTAAATTAATTTTGTAGTAAGCAGAGACGTCTGCGAACAAAATTTACAATTTTGTAATTTAAAGAAAAATGGAAAAATTCTACGCTACGAGCCGGATTCGAACCCACGACCTCTCTGAACCACGGGCAGGTCGCTCTGCCAATTGAGCTATCGACGCCGGCGGATGTTTCCACTATTTCTTTCATTTGGTTATACGCCTTAGGGAGACGCGTAGCCGGTAGCGACATTTACCGAAAGTGTTAAACACTTGTATGGCATCGATGTTCTAAGACATTTTTAACGGCCTCCTAGCCTAGTTGGTAGTGACCCTGCCTACGAAGCAGGAGGTCCCGGGTTCGAATCCTGGTCAGGGCATTTATTTGTGTGTTTATCACGAATATTTGTTCCTGAGTTATGGATGTTTTCTATGTATTTAAGTATTTATATGTATCTATCTATTATATATATCGTCGCCTAGTACCCACAACACAAGCCTTATTGAGCTTACCGTGGGACTAGGTCGATTTGTGTAAGATTGTCCCATAATATTTATATTTATTTATATATTATTTATATTTTATAAATTAATTTAGTGAATTTAGTATTACTTTCAATTTCAATTGTAAAATTATCATAATAACATTATAACTACGTTACACGGAGTTAGGTAAGTACTCCAACATGGCGCTTGCAACAGTGCCGAAATATCAGGTGTTCAGATATCAGACATACCTATACCTACATGGTTAATATCCCGTTTTTTTGTTCTTATAATATGGGTTATCTATACTAAAACAATTGAAGTAAATTAAACGTTTATTAAATAAAAAGCAATTAAAAATAATAATTCTTACAACCTTGGTATTTTGTTTTATGAAAATCGGGGTTGGTCTCTATCACCACATTTCTTCCTATTTCTTTCTAGATTTTCGTGATTAGCACGAGTCTTGATAATCTTGAATTCTTGATATTCTAATCACTGGAGTACTGTTAAAGAAAAAAAAACTTAATTTACTATTTAGAAAACGTAGTAGGTAACTACAGTGCGACAGAAAAAGGTAGAATTTAAAACAATGAACAAAAAATAAAAACAGACTTCAAAAAGTGAAAAAAAAGTATTCATTTTTATTTGCTGTAAGGTTCGGAAAGGATGAGTAATGGTGATGGCGCCGACTTCAAACGTATCAGTTGGGACAGTTGGTAGCGCTATGTGGTGTCACCTCCATTTGTTTGATTACTCATCCTTTCGCATGAAATTGCTTTATTTACTTAAGAAAACACCGCAATCACCTGTATGGTGCCTATAAAAATTAATTCGTCAATCGTCATTCGGCCCTTAATTCGTCATGGATCCCATTATCAGATAAGCATCACCAAATTGTAGGTGACTCTGTCGAACAAAAAAGATTTGCTCGAATTGGACGACAGAGCTCTGAATGATCGACTTATGTATTTGAAGTTCCACATGGCATCCCTGATCTCCATTATCAGGTCTACCTTACCAAACTTTCGGTTTTCGCAAGAATTTACTTCATGTACTTAAGAAAACACCGAAATCACCATACATGTGCCTTTGAAAATTGAGGAGTTCCCTTAATTCCTCCCATTATCAGATCAGCACCACATTTCTATGGCACTAAATTGGAGGTAAATTCTTTAAAAAAAGTCACCTAAATCGTACGACGGAGTTTGGGGTAATCGGTGAACATACATAAAAAAAACAAATACGATTTATACAACCGCCTCCGCCAAATTCTTGAAGCCGATTAATAAAGTGGAACTAAACGCAAATCACAGTGGCAACACCAGTTGTCAAAATATGTCGTCATTTTCGCAAACAAACATCTGTCACACAGTAAACTTACTGCTCGCATTTATGCGACAGGATGAGATGCACAATACACAATGTTGCCCGCTAAAGCTCAGTGGAGCCCTCAGTAAATGTCTACTTTTTTCTGTCGCACTTACAGTCTTGAAACGCGCCCTTTATCAAGTCATGTTAGAGGGCCTGTAGCCCGTTTCTCGAAAGCTTGTAATTCGTAGGTAATACAAGCGGAAGTCTCTGTTTAACTTATTTTATTAGATAAAGATTCCCGCTTGTTAATACAAGCAATAAGTTACAATACAAGCTTTCGAGAAACGGACCACACAAGTGGCCTAAAATGGTCGTGTTTTTTTTTGGTCGATCAGTTTTATACCTGGTGTTGCCTTTTCTTCAAACTCCTTTTTATTTTCTAGCTTGGATGCTCCTTTTCTACCAATCTCTTGGTGTACTGTGACAGAAAACATCCTAAATTAGTAAAATGGTGTGGAGATGCAAAGATACAGAAGCAATAATTAATGAGATTATGACTATTATTACGGCTATTCTATACATTCTTTAGGTTTAAATTGCAACGGCTAAAACTCGCGTATTTTTATCAGAGTTTTAACCGGTTTTATCACAATAGGCGTGACATGTTTGGGCTGCATCGGGCAGTCATGTCACGCCTATTGTGATAAAAATACGCGAGTTTTAATCGTTGCAATTTAATATCAGGCTGACTCAAGAAAGTTTAAATTATATTCTTTAGCAGTTAAGAGCAGAAAGATTTAATTTTAATTGAACCTGCGTACCGGTGTTAAATAATGCGTGTACTGTATTTCCCGGAAATCGTTTTTCCATGATGCAATCAATGTCATTAGGATTATTCACTCATTTGCTTTTTCTTAATAGCTTCCCTTCTAAGCTTCTAACCATTCCCATATTTTACCGATAGTTTTTTTGACCATTCGCATGTTTTCCTGGTAGGTTTTGTAACATTCGCATATTTTCCTACTTTATGATTGATACCATAGATTTGCCGTGGGCACGTATCTCGACGAGGAAACCTCTCCATTGAGCGACTTGTGGTCCAGGGCAAAGTTGCGGGGACCCGAGCTCGCGGTAGATCCCCTATAAGATGGACAGACCAGGTGAGGTGAAAGCAGCGATAGATGGCCCATTACATGTGGGCACTCGCAGAGCCGCTGTCAGAGAAGAATGGCGAAGAATTATAAAACGTGTCACTCAGAACAGAACAAAATATCATGATGACCACGACCACTCTGTCAACAAGAGTGATACGCAGAAGAAGAAGATTTGCCCTATAGTAGGTAGGTTAGACCTTGGCCTAAAGTTACTTACTCTCCCAGCCGCAGATCGAAGACTGGCTCCCGATGCTCAGTCCTGTCGCTCCTACTCTTGGTGTCCAGTTCCTTGGCTAAAACCTTCTTCAGCATGTTGGACGAGTCCACAAACTTGCACATGTACTCGTTGAGTGTCTGCATTTTGTGGAACAGCTCGCTCTGGTTGCTCTCTGCAGGGCAGTTCACCATTTTCTCTAGCTCGTTGGTTATTAGCTTGAAGTTGTCGGTTAAACCTTGAAAGGAATTTGGTATTCAACTAAAACAATAAGGGCTACCTGCACCACCTGGGGCCACATACCCCGGAGTTAAGTGTTTTTTTATAGAATCTTGAAGCTGTCAATCGATGTGTGTTGCCAGTGATGATTACTGATGACTTACGGCGCGCGAAACGTGGTCCTTCACTATCGGCCTCATCATCTCAACGAGCTATGGAGAGGGCTATGCTCGGAGTTCAGAAATGAGGAGATCCGTAGACGAACTATAGTCTGACAAGCCAAGGCTGCAGTAGATTTTTTTTAAATAATGAGCGTCCCTTTTTTTCGGTATGAAAAAAATAGGGAGGCATATAAATTAAAAACAAATCTACTGCAGCCTTGGCTTGTCAGATTATAAAGTCACCGACATAGCCCTCCGAATTAGCGAGCTGAAGTGGTAATGGGCAGATGACGCAGAGCAGATGGCCGATGGGGTCGTAAAGTGCTCGGGTGGAGACGACAGCTTGGCAAACTCAGCGTAGGACGTCCAACCACAAGATGGACAGATGACCTTATTACACCACCCAGGGTTAGCAATTAACCCTGGGTGGTGCAAGTGGTCCTAAAAAGAGAAAACCTATCCCACAAATACTTAGCATAACACAAAAAAATAACCCAAGAAAAAACAAATCTATAAACCTGACAACCTCCGTGCTGAGTCACGCTCCCGAGAAATCAACGCGTACCGATTACTCTTTAGATTTTTGTAGATGTCCTTTGTTTTACTGTAGCTGTATGAAATAGGTTAGTTTCAGCTTATTAGAGTACCTGTGTTATTCACATTTAAAACTGCAGCTTCCATACCTGTGTCCTCAGTGTTAGTAGCCGCATGCCTCATGACTCTGATCCTTGGCGAAACTGTCTCTATGAATTCTCCGTCATTCAGCTGGTACTCCACCTCCTGGGGTTTGTAGTATGGTTGTCTCCTGAGAGAAAAGAAACAAATGGGTACCAGAAAAAGACTCGAAGAGCAAAAAACTAAGCAGAAGGATTAAGCTCAGCAATCTCAGCATTGTGCTTCAACCAAACGATACCAATGACAACCAAGGATACTTACAACTGCCTACAACTGACGTGATACGGTAAGCGGTTAGTCAATCTATCTGTTTTTCCCGGACATACTCGCATTGGCTGTCTTTTACAAATCTGTCTACAAGTCTGGCGGATGCCTGGCGGACATACCCACTATAAAGATCTAACGGATTGCCCGAACGTATATGGTCGGCAAATGGGTACCACAACTTCGTTATCTTTAAACCCGTTAATTGTAAAAAGTGGCATGAAACTGCTCAGTCTCATCACCTTTCATATCCTCTGCCTCACCTCCATTCATATCCTCTGCCTAACCCTTTTAGGACTTGAGTTTATGTAAGCACATTTCATGTAAGTATGATGTGTATGTTTTGCTGATATATATTTTACATTCCCCTGTGAATTCTTAACGGCATTCGGCATCATTCAACCGTGTGACAATCAGTGCTGTAAAGGACTCGACAGGGGATTAGTTAATAACCGCGAATTTCTTTCTAAAGTGTTGTGAAAAAATATTGAAAATACATCAAGCCTTTTACCTGAACGCGTCGGTGTTTGAGTCCTCAGACAGAGCGTCTTTTGTTTTGGCCATCACCAACTTGAGGAGGTTGTCGATGCCGATTTTGTGGTCGTTCAGGAGGTGCCGGTCGAGGACTGTTATCCTGAAATTAAGTACAAAGTTAAAACTCCTAACTAACTAACTAACTGCGCTGGCTCAGCGACCCAAAATGAGTTTTGGCCCCCGACACAAGAGCTCGCCACTTACACAAACTGGCGAGAGATTGCGCAGGATCGGCTGCGCAATCTCTCGCCAGTTTGTGACTCCGAGTTTACGCAGATCCGTCTCCACCAGATCTATCCTATCCAGCGGTACTTGGCCGACCGACCTGGCGACGTCCAGTCGGTCGACCAAGGTATGCTCTCTTCACCTGCCGATCCTCTCCCATTCGCTCAAAATGACCGAGCCAGCGAAAACAATGGGCCTTGGTCTCACCAATGATAATTGGTTCGGCTACCAGTTAAAACCCGTGACATTAGTGAAATGTGACTCGCGTTACTCTTCCGCTGCGAGTTCACCAATCTGCACGCCTACCACGAACATCGAAAATTGGCATTGACGGAAAAACCTCTTCGTCACTCATATGCAAGTGTGACAGAGATGGAGATACAAATCCGCCATCGTTCGATTTTCGTGGTATCCCTGGAATCAGGTGATAGGAATAGGACAATATCAAGTGACCTGTCAGCCTCGAAGTTGCAGAGGTGGCATCTGAATGTCTCCCTGTGCAGCCGTTCGTTGCCTGCAAAGTCGCTTCTTGTCACCGTCAGAGGTAAGTCTTCTTTGAACGCTTTCGAAGTGCATTCGCTCAGCATACACATGTCCTGTTGATAAAGTTTTGTATATATCCACTCATATGATTGGCATTTTTTAACGATCACTATATTGTCAAGCGTAAATAGGTATAGTGTAAAATTCAAAATTCAAAATTCAAAAATTTATTCTGCAAGTAGGCCACAAGGGCACTTTTACAAGTCAGTAAGCATTACAATAAAGCATTTGCATGTACAAACATTTACAATATATAGTGAGAAGTAAAAGTATAATCTAAATACTGATAATACAACAGCCAAAACCTGGGTAAAAAATATTAAAATAAATGTACTAAGTAATATGACAAGAGATGTATAGTCTCTATCGTTAATAATAAATTAAGTCTGGAGATGTAGAAGGTCCCCCAACGTCAAAATAAAATACGAATAAAATTTGGAGATGTAAAAGGTCCCCATAGTCAAAAAATTATACTAATAATAGGATTTGGAGGTGTAAAGGCCTCCAAACGTCAAAAATATAATATCTTTATGATAAAAATACCACAAGTCATCAGACTGTTAAGTTAACAGTCTTAGATCTAATGCTACAGAATACATAACTAGTATGTATCTAACAAGTCAAAATTATGAACCCAACAGAGATGTAAAGTCTCTATAGTCAATAATATGTACATTAAATTTGGAGATGTAAAAGGTCCCCAAGGTCAGAAACATAATATGTAATAATACTATATGAATAAGAAATGGAGGTGTAAAGGTCTCCAAGTGTCAGAATATGATGTAACAGCCAGTAACAGCATCACCTTGACCATCGTGCAAACCACTCCGGGACACTGCTAGCCTGATAAGACAGCTTTTGAGACTTGAGACTAAATACTTGGCCATGGCTCCTTGTCTCCTAAGTAATCGACGATTTTATAGTACCCCTTTTTAAACAGAGCATTCTTAATATATAACTTGAATGAATTGAAAGGCATGTCCCATGCCTCCAAGGGTACTTTATTGTAAAATGCCACACAGTTGCCTGGAAACGATTTTTTTACTTTCTGTAGACGAAACTTTGGAACCACTAACATATTTTTATTTCGTATCAGACAGCTTCTTAAAGGACTGTAAATATTGAGACCCGAGCAAGCGAAAGATTCCAAAATTAAGTAAGCCACTGGAATCTTGAGCATAACGAGGGTCTCAAGTCTCAAGGCACGAGAGTTGAACAAACTTTGCCGCCGAGTGTAATACAACATTTTTCCCCTCACTATCGCGAGAAAAATAAAGATGTAAGTTGAAGAAACCATTCAAAAATCAATTTCAAAATTTGTCATAGAGTAGGTACGCTCCTGGTACTTATATATTGCCAACAGCTTATCAAGTGCGAGATAAGACTTGACCAATTTAACGTGTGACCTCCGATATATTGCGCATATTTACTATGGCCACATAGGACTCACCATGTAAATTTTTTATTAATTGTCATAACCTAATTTTTAAATTATTAATGAAATCTTTAGGATTCAATTATTTACTTTGTATGTTACGATAATACGACCGTTTCAGTAGTGAATAGTTTGATGAGATAGTGTGAAAATACAAGGGAAAACAGTGGCAAAACATGTGATGCCTTTTGTTTACATCGTTTGTAAGTTCGATTGATGGCGGTTCTATGCAGTTTTGGGACTTGCTATACGCGCTAGAAGAAAACATCGGCTCACTTTGATCGGGAACTTCTTCAGGCATACGACGCGATCATTTGTATCTTCCTTCACATTTGCTTAATCGATAAAGAGGTTATTTCGTCAATGCCAATTTTCAATGTTCGTGGGCCGTCAACTGTTTTTTGTTATGGTTTCCTGACTGCCATCTCGTACATTGCCGAAACCGGGCAAAAAAGTTAAAAAAACCCGGACATTTCATTAAAATCGCGGTATCTTCCCGGACACTAAAGAAATCAATTTTTAATTTACGAATTTAGCTTTTGCTAGGGATTGGCCTGAACCCGAAAATGTCCGGGTTTACCCCGGACAGTTTTAAAAATCCGGGCCGGACGCTCCCCGGACGGGCTCAAAACTAGGACAAATCGGGAAAACCCGGACGGATGTCCTTACGTAAAATAACCTCTAGATTTTATGTCAATGGTGTACAATATGGTGGCGCCATCTCTCGCTTCTAGTTCCAAATAATCTGTAAAGGTTATCCAGAAGGACAGCACTAGACGTAATTCTGAGCTTGTAGGAGTAGGAGTGGCGGAACGCACCTTAAAAATAAGAAAGGACTGCATACGTATACTTAGGAAATTTCGGACTCTGGCCGCCAAGGTCGGGTGGCCTATAGTGGTTAGGGCGTTGCCGCGAAAGCAGGACGTTGCTGGTTCGATACCAGTCCTGGGCACTGGGGGCCTAGGTCATTCATAGTATATGACACCAATAGTTCCTTACTGTATTATCTTCGGCGGGGTCCTCCGGGTGCGCGAAGAGTGTGCGCCCGCGGCCGATGCGCGCACGCAGCTTATCAAACAACCGATGAGCTGATGACGTCCGCGCTGGCACTGCAGCACATGACCAACCAACGTTAAAAATGTAACATACTGAGTATCTCTTACTGTGGGCTGTGGGGCCAACACCGAAATAGCGAAAATAAAACTTTCTTTTAAAATGTCAACACCCAAAATGTTTGAAAAAGTCAATTATTTTGCGATTTTAGGGTAGGTCCCAGGACAGTGATCACTCCATTAATCAGTATTTTGTTACATCCTGTATGTCGAGTTAATCAGAAAGTTTTTAACTTACATTTAAATTCTTTGCTGGGATTTGAATGGAATGTAGTCGTAGAATTTGCCGGTAGGGTGTGGGATTTCTGAAAATGTATAAAACTAAATATATCTTATTGTCTTCTGTTACCGCGATTGTTATTTATTGAAAATAAACACTTTAGAACGGATTAATCGCGTTTATTAACACAACGAATCGTAGAACTTTACCTGTAAAATGTGGTGAGCTCACTCTCTTTATAATAGCTTCATAATGCGGTATCTATGTACTATATAGTCTGTGTACTATGGCCTCAGATGGCGATTGTGGTATAGAGATGACGACTAGGTTGAAAAATTATTATTCTATTAAGTCCGTCAATTAGATTATCCAAAATTATTAGACACGTATTTTTTCCTTTTTCAATAAAGAGCATCTAAGTTACGGAGTCGGCTGGTGACGTCACTGTTATCTAAGAATTGTACCTAATTGTAACGTCACGCGAAACTTTAAAGCACTGTATCTCCGTCATTTTTCATTGGACGAACAAAAGAAAAAATACGTGCCGAATATTTCTTAATAATCTACTAACAGACGGGCTTTTTTTGTTTTTTGTGGTCTAGCGTATTGTTTGATGGGGTTCTTACCTTCAACTCGCACGGGTTGAACACCTCTCGAGTCGGGTCCTCGTGGTGCAACTGCTGATGCATTATTAGTGCACTTTCGAAGTTCGTCCTGAAGTCACATAGGGAGCAACTGTGGAGTCACCAAACGGATTGCTGTGTAAATAATTTAGCCATAAACATGGGAATTTCTAAATTAAGTCATTTTGAAACCTATCAAACTAATATACGATTTTAAGCTAACATGGTCATTTACATTATAGGGTAGGGGAACCAATAAACGAACGATTAAGCGACTCACCTAACTTTGGTATTTTTTTTACGTATTTTATAACTTATAACCAATTTTCACAAAGATTTTTTTTTCAGCTTAGATTAAAATATTCCAAACCTTCCTTAAACTATCCAACATTTTTATAAAAATGATTATGTGCCGATATGGGCCAATTTCCCCAGTATATGAACAAAGTGCCCTAACTCTGAACATTTTACCCCAAAAGATGAACCAGTAAAAATGCAAAAGGGACTACCCTAATTATGAACGGCTGGGCACCAACAGATGAACGGTAACTATAGGAAGACGAATAAATTTAGTTCGTTCAAGTTTTGGCCACGATAATATTGTCTTCTGTTACCGCGATTGTTATTCATTGAAATTAAACACTTTAGAACGGATTAATCGCGTTTATTAACACCAAGAGCCCTTCGAGCCCTTTACGGCACTCGTTTTCACCATCTTTGCCCTTGAACTGCTGCGTTCTCCTAAGAACCAGAACCCTCTAGGCAACCTGGGGGTGTATGAAATACCCTGCGACTGCGGTAGGTCGTATGTGGGGGAAACGGGGCGGAACGTGTCTACGAGATTGTCTGAGCATATTCGTAGCTATTGTATATGTGTTCCTTACGATGCTTTCATCACCGGTTTACTTCCGGTACGTTCGTACCGAAAAACTCAACAAGAGCCGGGTTTGAACCCGCGGCCTCCGGTTGGCACTGGCTTAGTTTCAATATACATGTAGTATTCTACTTACCAATAAGTCATAATTAAATCTAAACGAAAAAAGTTAAATACAAATAAAACGCTATTTAACACAATCTGTCAAAACTTCTAGTATGAAAGGTGACAGAAATGTAATTTGAGGTTTTATTTTCTAGAAGGAAAAGGCATAGAGTTATGCCAGTCAAAGCATGTTAAGTTTACACTACACATTATGCCTCCACTATACATAGACAGACATGTCCGCGGACGTTGGCAGATAGACGTAGCCTTGCCAGTCGGCAGATGGGACTTCCGGTTGATACTCAAGATGGCGATGGCGTCTCTGGAATAGTTTTTTGTTTGCTAAATATTGTTTCTTAATGTGTAATATTGACAGCTACCTGTGCAGTAAACTAACGAAGCAGTATGCAGCTAATGAAGAATTAATCCTGAAACGAGTTCAATCACTCCTTTAGTCATCAAGCGGCAGTCCCGGGATCTCGGTCCCCTGAGAAACTATATCTTAAGTCTAATAGCTATAAACTTAAAATATAGCGCGACCAATTACCGAACAACGTAGCCCAAGTGGCAATACCGGGTGTGGCCTGTAATAGGAGCAATAAATTTAATCGTAGTTATTAGTACTCCTCAAACCTAACAACTTTTGTTCCACAACTTTTAAAAACGATGTACTCTGTAGGTTTTCACTTTTTCATAGAAACTAAATAGTATTTTCAATGTATAGTCAACCAATTGGAACCCTAGGCCACTGTAGGACTATGTCACAGTGACGCTATAAATCAGATTGTAAGAAATCTCTTACTGCTTGTCATTTTGACATGGTTCTAGAGTGGCCTAGGGCTCCAATTGGTTGACTGTACGTTAACATCAGCCTAATTGACGTCTCTTGTCATAGTATAAAATTAAGAAACTTCACAGTACATTGCGTCTTCTAACAAACTATAAAGTGTAATAAAAATTAATACAAACGTTATTTTTAAAAGTCGCTGAGTAAACGTTGTTCAGTTTCCGGGAGTACTATCTATGATTAAATTTATTGCTCCTATTACAGGCCACACCCGGTATACTATTTAATTTATAGAATATACTGAGATTTTGATAATGCTTGACATTGGCAAAATTGTTCAACTCTCGGACAGAAGCCATTATTTAAAAAAAAGAAGAAGCAAAAGTCGGCAGATGGATCACCACATTCACCAGGGCTGACCACAAACCACAAGTCTGGGTTCATACTCGACAGACGCCACTCTCGCAATTAGCGCTCCAAATAGTGGATGTAGCTGTTGGAATGGAAGTGCCACAGATCTATCAATGTGTTTCATACGTTTAAGTTCTATTTAAGCTATCCAATAATTTTAGCAATAATCTCTTCAAAAATAGTTGCCTGAGCGGGGTGAACACGTCTAGAACCATACTGATGCATCGTCGGACGTATGGACAGGATACCGGACGCTCCCAAATCCCTTTCATCTGTGCTACAAAACCAGCAACAAATGGATTGACACAGATGAATTTACAGACCTCAAATACCTACCACCCAATAGCAATTTTCCCGGTTCACGGATGCGTATAGAGGTTAGTCACAAATTGTCAGTTCCGTGTGTATTTATTTAGTGTTGCAAGTAGCCCTAAGTGACGTCTTTATTTTTTTGCTAATATCCAATCCGCGTCAAACCGTGTGGCTGTTTGATGTGTTTTCCCACTTTTCCTTTCATGCAATTTTGGACGCGTGTACAGACGCGTTCAAAAGTGCATGGGCAATTTATGAATGAATTCATTCATACTGCCCATGCAATTGTGAACGCGATAGTACCTACAGCCTAACTGCTATGCCATGTAGAGATAATATCTACATCTGCAACCTTCACGGCTTGCGACTGCATTTTTAGCGAGTTTTGTTGCATATTTTATATTTTTATTTCTTGATACTTGATACACGACTTGATTATAATTAATTATTACATCATTGTATTGTATGTCAAGTGTGAGTGCTTTGATATTTGGGGGCCCCTGTTCCCCTATACTATAATATCAATTGATATGATCATATGACCGTACAAGAAGAATGCAGTATCCATGGCGAAACGGAGCTATTACAAGGCAAAGACCGCGGCAAACATTAGATCACCAGGTCGGTCTACCTGGCGGAAGGGTAAAGAATCCGAGGGAGGGGGGACCATGCAGTCACACACCTAATATCAATTAATTATACACCAAGTATAGTATGTATATTCCTCGCGCTGGCTTCACGATGCTATATTCGGGTCGGCTCTAACCTCCTGTCTCTCCTAAACTCCCCGACTGCACACCTACACTCCTGTGTTATCTACTTGGTGCTCCGGTGTCTCGGGCAGGTTGCTTGTGCCTCCGGTGGGGCGGCGGAAGCTGATGAAGCTTAATAGACATGAGGGCTCGCATACCCAGTTTGATCTAGCCTTTCATTTAAGGTGTGGTCGGTGCGGAGTGAGGCTGACATACTCGTACTCCGCCAAACTTACCGATCATGCTAAATCAGAGGATCATACAATCTCCTAAAGTTATTAATACTTCTTCCCTCTCGAAGTAAAGCATTTTCAAAAAAGTGTAAACTTTGAAACGTTGGAGGTTTGTTTTCAAAGTTTCTACACGATTAAAAGTGTGAAGAAGTGTAGCATTTCCATTTTTATGAAAATATAGGAAATTTTGGGTTTTGTATAACCAGAATCACGAGTTCGATTGATTTAAAAAAAGAAAAAGAGTGTCACTTCTTTGGTCGGTTTCGTAACGCATTTCTTCATACATTTTGTATGGGCCGTTACGAAACTGACAATTTTTTTTGTAAGTATGGAAAATCGAGGACCATTTTTTTTTAATGGTACACTTTTTTCTGATAATGCCCAGTAACTGCTTCCGAGTCCTTGCGGCAGAACTGCTGGCTGGAGTTACAAGGTGATCAGAATCAGTCTTTAAGAAATAATGTGCTGGATTGGCTCACGCTAAGGAAGCCGGCAGGAATCGAGTTCTACTAACGCCCCGCCACGTGGTGTATAGGTATCTAGTATCATAAACTTTTCACGCCGCCAGTTTTGTGGGTGGTTAAATGATGGCTATACTATAGCTTGTTTTTAAAATTAAAATCCCAGTAGGTAGGCTAGTTTTTGAGCCAATAACCCAAACCATTTCAATAATAATGTTTTAAAGATGAGACGGGGGTTGTTGATCCTAAAACCAGATCGGATCTTTGAAGCAAGTCCCAAAGATGTCAATGTTTTCACAAAGGCTAATAGCCTTTATGACGCTGATTATCCTACTAGAGACCAATAAAGGATAAGGACAAGTAAAGCCAGTGGAGACGTTAATGGTCAGATGAATCTGTCGAACGACAAATAAGCAGTGGTTAAAGATTGGTATCAAAAACAATGGTGTAATAAAGAAGAAGGATTATCAACAGTGGTTATAAGCGGAATAGATAAACCCTGAAAATAATACAAATGGCATTCATCAAGAAATTAATGAAAAAAATCATTATTCTCGTTAATTTCATCAATAGTTAGATAATAAACTGCTAAGAAATTTATGGCGTTAATATTAAACGTCTGCTCGGCTTTTCCTGTCTGGCTTTTACTCCTTAATACTTATTGAAGCAAGTATTTCCTAATGTAGTTGTTTTTACTTTTACACGCGAGGATAATGTTCGTTGTGAAAATTTTGTTTTGTGGTAGGATGGTGCTGGGATAAGCTGACCATATACGTTCGGGCATGTCTGCCGGATCTGCCGATAACTGTATGGGAAAATTAAGAGTTACCAGACTTTTCTGTTTACATGTCTTTCGTCCTTCTTTAACTATGTGTGTATATTAAAATAGCTATTCAAAACCTTAAGATGTAGACAAAGAGTAATTTTTTGATTGTCACAAATAGTAGCTAGACATTAGACAATCGGCTAACGTTTTAACTTATCAACATAGCTTAGACATTGAAACGTGTGAAATCTTCACTTTTTTCCATTCAAAACTCATACAATTACTTCTTTTTCTTCTACAAAGCGATAAATACTCCTTTGTAATTTTATCACGATTATTCCTATAAACAAAGTTTATTTTGCTGATGAGAAACAAAACTTCGTCTAAACGAAACTTTTAACGGTTGAAATAAGGTTGTGGTTAATGTAGCAGGTTTACTGAGAAGCATGTTATGTTTGTTAATTGTATAGCCTTTTCTTGAGCGGTAACATTGCATACCACTCGGACAGGTAGGCAGTGGCAGTGGCAGTACCGCGCGGGGTGCCGAGACCGTTGCACGCGTTTACACGAAACTAAAACAACTTTTTAAACGCAAATTGAACGCACAAATAACACTAATAAACCATCAATGACTAAGCAGTTTTATTGACAAACAAACTAAAAGTGAGTTTACGAAGTTGAAACATTAAATAACTTAGTAAAACTAGTTTTAGGAAGCAGTTACATAAAGCTAACTTTTCACTAGTGGTCTTTGTTTTGTGAAGAGTTTTAGTTTTTGAAGTGGTTTTTGGTCTTTGTGGAGTGAAATCGGTTAAAAGCCAGGTGAGTTGGGGACTTTTTTTAGTTGCTTTCTCTTAGGGTTAAGTCGGAGAGCGTTTGGTTCGTTCAAGCGTTTCGTTCGTTGAAAGGTGTTTTATCATGTCGTACATGTTAAAACTGTACACGCAAGCGGGCGCTTGTTAAAAGCAAAGGTAGTTTTGAATTTAGAACACGCAATTTGGCATTTTCATTCGACTTTATAAGTATCTTACAAAATAAAATGCGTTTTATATTTGTTATTTGCTTGAAATCTAGCGTAAACAAATACAGCTGTGTTATAAACATTTAAAACATGACTAGATACATAAATAATGTTATGGCACGTCAATCCTACGATTCGGAAAAATAACTTTACAACGGGTAAAAACTGAACATACAAAAGTCACCTATGCTATGCTAAAAAAACAATCATGTTCGTTGTTCTTCTGCACTTAATTTTACAAAAAAAGAAGGTACGTAGGTATGTGTTTTTATAAAAAACTATTCGAGAGGGCACGAAAACTATGACACAACGCAAAAAAGGTTGCGAATCTCTGGTACGGAAACGCAATTAAGTGTTTTTTAAATGAATTTTGATAGAAACAACATGACTACGTTTATTTTTTCTATAGATATAGTTTTTTTACTAAACTGTTGTACAGCAAACTTATGCTTACAACTAGATAGGCATAGAACGGGTTACATACGGTACAGCTAACTTTGTTCAAATGTATCTTTGTGTGTCAGCCTGTCTGAACAGGTTTAAAGTAAGCTAAACCACGGAGCGGTAGCGAGACTAGTTAATATAGACTGTTAATGGCTATAAAAAATTTGCGTGTCATATTTTATTTGTAGATGGCGCTAGTAGTTCCGGGTAAATATGACTCAACGTGCCATAAGTGACCCGTATGGTATTTGGTATAACATTTGTACAATAGGAGCGAGAACGTGTAATCTAAATTAGTAGAACGTGTTCAAAATGTCTTGTTATAGATATTGTATGGAATCCTACGAGTGGGTAGCTGTATAAATATCACAATTACATGTAGGTGCGTTGACAAAGGAACAAAAAAACTTCACGATCTTATACTCGGGCTTCCAAATACCGGACCTTTCCGGATATCGGTATTAATACCGGAATGGACGACTTCAATACCAGGATCCTGGAATTTTTCGATGAAAAAACGGGAACAATGTAATTTTGAAAGTAAAGCACGATACCTACTTATAATGAAATTGGTACTTACTGTTTATTTTTTCTTGAGTTTTGCAATAGTGTTTTTAACAATCATATATTATAACCTTGAAAATCAGTGTCTTTTTCTCTCCATTGACAAGTTATACCTACTTATAGCTAATCTTGACAATAAACTTAGTTTTCACACACTTTTGTCCTTTTTATGTTTCTCGTTGTTAGATCTATATTTTAGGCCTGAATTTTTACTTACTTTTACTCGTATTCGATACAGCCCGCGCAGTCTACAGGATGTTATTAAAAGTCCCGAAAATGGAGGCTAGTGCATTTTTCGAACAGCTGTTCCATATACTTAAAGCGATTTTTTTTTATTTCGACGTTTTTACGCTTGCATCGCACTCAGGGTCATTGACCTTATTAACTGTCACAGTATCGTTCGGGACTATTATAACACCCTGTATAGGTAAGTAAGTAGGTTTTATCGTAAAGCATGAATGAAATCATTTAATAAATATACTTAATAAATTTTTTGATTCATGTTTTTTTAAGTAGTCATAGTCACACTACTATATATAAATTATAAATTGAAAGAGATGTCATGTCATATAGGTACTACAGAATAAAAACTTTTTAACAAAAAAATAAAACCGCCGAAAAACTGAAACTGAAAAGAAAAAAATAATAACTTTTTCTTCAATAACGCAAAACGCAAGTGAATACCAACCCTACAATTACAATTATAATCTATTTCTATACACTTTCTATATACCTAATACAATCGCTAGGCTTATATCAATTTAATTACATCTAGAAAGTATGAACTATATACATACTTCTGAAATCAATCACACAAATCTGCGTATTTATATATTTACAATCTGTTATTTTTGGAGTCGGTGCCAGCCTCTAACAAACTTGCTCAACCTTAGTGAAGAGTTGAAAGCAACACATTCCAAAACTGCAACCTCCGCCAAGCGCCCAATACAAGGTGCTTATTGTAGATCAGATTGCTACTTATGAATGGACATATTAATAAACTACACTTTTATGTTCCGTACGTATAGATTTATTTCTATTACGGGACTCAATCTGTTGGTGTGTGATTTGAAAATTGTGTAAATACTTAACCTACCTGCTTAAAATTTGTGTTGCGTTCAACTCAAGGTGCTTAAGTTTGTTTGAGGCTGGCACCGACTCCAAAAATAACAGATTGTAAATATATAAATACGCAGATTTGTGTGATTGATTTCAGAAGTATGTATATAGTTCATACTTTCTAGATGTAATTAAATTGATATAAGCCTAGCGATTGTATTAGGTATATAGAAAGTGTATAGAAATAGATTATAATTGTAATTGTAGGGTTGGTATTCACTTGCGTTTTGCGTTATTGAAGAAAAAGTTATTATTTTTTTCTTTTCAGTTTCAGTTTTTCGGCGGTTTTATTTTTTTGTTAAAAAGTTTTTATTTTATAATTTTCTGTGAATATAATGTGTACAAATTATTACATGCTTAATTTCCGATCAGTTTTAAAATAGCTACCTACATTGCTTTAGCTGTTGTAACTGTTATGTTAATAATCCGACTTTAACTATTTGCACACCTCGCTGGGGATGTGCTCTATTATCGGTTTTTTTTCATCAAGCTGTGTTTTGTATAGTATACGAGTATGTATATATTTATATTATTATAAATGTTTATGTTTACATTTCTACTAAAGTAGTAGTAGTAGTTATATTATGTATCTTAGTATGTTATTCCTTTACACATTTTGTAAGATGCAGCGCCTACAATCTTTTCTGTTTTGTCCTAAGGTGGACTGGTAGAGAATGCCCTATGGCATTAAGTCCGCCTTTTGTACGATATTTTTTTCTTTTGTGCAATAAAGATTAAATAAATAAATGAATAAATATTCTGGGCGACTTTCATCCAGCTTCAAAATCTGTGAGTGAACAATAAATTACCCCTATTTTCCTACCCTTAGGGTAGGATTTTTTTCAAAATTGTTACGGGACGGGACCAACTTTGAGGCTTTTTGACCCTATCCAATAAAAAAAGAAACATCAAAATCGGAGTACTCTGTAAAAAGCTATGCGTGGTCATACATTACGCTCGGTGAGTAAACAATCAATCATCCCCTATTTTCCTACCCTTAGGTTTATTTTTTCCAAATTTATACGGGACAAACTTTAAGGTATACTCTATTGGATAAAAAATAATTATCAAAAATCTGACAACTCTGCTTTCATTTGTGCTATATATATATATATATATATATATATATATTTATGTATGTATTTAGTAGATATATATTATGTATAAATGTAGATATATACTATTATTATTGTTATATATAAATATATACGTAATTTATTATAACTTGTTGTATTTTACGTACTTAAGTACTTCCTTGTTGTTTTGTACATTATTGTATTTGTTGTTTGTCTATCTAGAACTCGAAGATTCTCCTCTCAATTACTCAAAGGTTAGCTGGAAGAGATCCCTTATAGGGATAAGCTCGCCTTTGTACCTTTGTTCTTATCAAAATGTTTATTTTTACTATATTTGTGTACAATAAAGTGCTTACAAACAAACAAACAAACTCTGTAGAAAGTTATGCGTGGTTATATGTAACAATCGGTGAGTGAAAAATCAATCATCCCCTGCTTTCCTACCCTTACGGTTAGTTTTTTTGTTCCAAATTTATATGGGACCACCTTCAAGGTATACCCTTTCTAATAAAAAAAGAATTATTAAAATCCAACTACTCAGTAAAAAGTTATGCGTGGTCATACATAAAAAAAAAAAAATATACGCGTCGACTTGAGAACCTCCTCCGTTTTTTTCGTCGGTTGAAAAGTGACCAAAGCCCCCAGTGCCCAGAGCAGAAGGCCTAGTATAAAAATTGTACGACATTAACTCCTCGACCGCGTTAGCGTATCGGGAGTTCAAATTATGTTTGCCGTTTATTTAAATCATCCGGCAATTTTCATATTTTGACCC
This sequence comes from Lathronympha strigana, assembly GCA_949128165.1. Classification (NCBI taxonomy): domain Eukaryota; kingdom Metazoa; phylum Arthropoda; class Insecta; order Lepidoptera; family Tortricidae; genus Lathronympha; species Lathronympha strigana. The sequence goes on along the minus strand of OX421926.1, from coordinate 3,407,481 downwards.
CTCGATACGCTACCGCGGTCGAGGAGTTAATGTCGTACAACTTTTATACTAGGCCTTCTGGGATTGCCTAGGCACTAGGCCTAGTGGTTAGCGGGAGGTCGCTAGTTCGATCACAGCCCTGGGCACTGGGGGCCTTGGTCACTTTTTCTGTAGTATATGACATCTCTTTCAATTTATAGGTAGGCATTGTTAGAGAACTTTGTACTGATTTGGCACACCTGGCAGTGACATAGTATAAAAATGCCATAGGTACTTCACGAAAAACTTGGCACGGAAGTCCAACTATATTTGTGAAATCCTATGCCTATGTGCTTAAGTTTAGTAAAAGGTACCTAACATTGATATTAATTTCTAAATGAATATTTATGTCATAGAACCAACAAAGGACAAAGTTTAGTATAATAATGCCACAATTTAGCTCTAGATACCTGTATACAGGCTGTAACAATGCTGGTGATCCGTGAGCCTTATTACAAAGGCCCCAATTTCACCACGCTGCTGAAAAGTGTGACAATTCCTAAAATGACTGAATTACTGGCGTTAAAGGCGTCCACAGGCTACGGAAACTGCTCACCATCGCGCGGGTTGTGTGCTTGTTTGTCACCACATTGATAATTTTATTAAAATCGTAAAGTATCGTTAATTAATAGAAAGCTTGGGTTGAATAATTTTTTACAATTGTCACGAGATCTATTAGTATTTTAAAAGAATTGTCGGTAGTTTTTGACATGAGAATGACCGTGTGTCGGAGTTTCGTGACATATGTAGTGTTTCTTGCGACATATGTCAAGAGCTCTTCACAAAAGTATTCGTTTTTAATGGTAATAATGATGTTTTTATTTATAAATAACATGTTGGTGGCAAACAAGCATACAGCCCGCACAATAGTAAGCGGCGTCCGTAGCCCATAAACGCCTGTAATACCAGTAATAACCTGTTGCCGTGGTGAAATTGGGCCCTGTATACCTACAGATACCTAGATAATTTTGTTTCAATTACCGTGGAGGACCGATACAGAAACCTTTATCTTAACTATGTGTATGAGCTAAGAACAAGTGTAGGTACTGAGTCTTTTAATGATTTAAAATCCATTCAAAATATGACAGTTAGATGAGTATTCTATTTAAAGTTATCTCTCCACTTTTTTTCATCATGGGTATTTTTACTATTTTTATATAATTTCTACTTAGAATCACGAGCTCTAAAACCATAATAAATAATGATGTATTCCGTAGACATTTTACGGCATATGAGATATGAGGCACCCAGTAATCAGGCTAGCGGGTTTTTTCCGAAGAATCTTTGCCGATGCAAAATCCAGTTTGGTAGGAAACAAACATTGTATATAATATACCTACGTATACTTGTTTATTTGGATGTACCTACCTACAAAAATATTTGCTTGTTTTTTAGTAAAAAGGTACCGCTTTGTCAGTTGTTGATAAGGTTCATTTCTGAATGAATTTTTATTGCATTACTGCCTTATCGGCTAGCAACAAAGTGCTACATTTTACTTAAAACAATCATAAAGCATCGGTTGAATTTTCTAATACGACAGCCGTAAAGTAGGTAAGTAGTTACACGCTCTTGTGGCAGATATTTTTGCGCGTATCCTTGTGTAATATGCATCTAGTAGGTATCATAAAGTGGAAGAATATGTTAGTTCGAAAACCTATCAAGACGAAATGCGAATGGTAAAAAATCTATCGGGAAAATGGGCTATTTTTCAAAGTTGTTTGCCCCCCACCACCCTTTTTAACATGTGTATTTTTTGGTGTGAGAGTGAGTCATCCCTGAAGATTAATGCCGTTATTCATAAACGCACATCAAACCCCCCGTTAACTAATTTATTAATCCCGCTCGACGCAAAGAATTTTTCCATTTTTATTTCAATTATAAAAAAAATTGAAAAAAAAATTGAAAAAAAAAACTAATTTATTGTTTGTCCTTATCTGTCAGTTTGAGATACTTATGTATGTTAAGAAAATACAACATGTATTTTAGGTAATATAGGTCCGCTAAGTTTTTATGAATAAAGTGGTAAAAATTTGCGAAATGGGTCACAAATTAAATATCGCAAACGACAGTGTGACGGAAAAATTTCAAGATTAAAAATTAGCAACATCGTTGTGTCGTCCCTTTCAAATCAATAATTCAATATATGTCAGAAAACGGGACGACACTACGATGTGTTCTCTTTTTAATCGCTACATTTTTCCGTCGCACTCTAGGTACATACATCCATCGCCTACTTATTATAAAATAGGTACAAATAGCGCCTTTCCAGTCGCGGTTATTACCTAACACCTTAACAAGAGTCACATTCACATGTAGCTTTAAAAAGATGAAAAATCTCGACTGCTTCGTCAAAATCCACTATCTACCAGTTTATCCTGATAATCTCGAAATGGCTTGGTACTTGGTTTAAAGCTAGCTATCCAATAGAGGCAGCCTCGGGTCGAGACTCGAGTCGAGCGGCTGCCTCGCCTCGAAGCTGCGCAAGTGGAGTCGCTGCCTTAACCTGAGTAGTTTCTACCATGAGTTGTTATAGATTTCGACACGTTATCTACAGTTGCATCCTGCTTCCACCCGCAAGTGCGAGCAAGGTGCACTGGCAGTGCGTTGACGTAGACGCTAGCGACTAATGATTTCTACAGTATAATCAAATTAAAACAAATGAAACTTGTCGTAAGCACAAAGGTCAAAGTACCTAGCGTCTCCTGTGCAGCCTCCGGGCGAGGCAGCCGCTTTTTTTAATCCTTTTTTTATATTTTGTTTTTGAAATATTGAGCCATACATCGTAGCACTCTTTTGGTCTTTCTTCTTGACTTTTGCGAGCTGTGTGAAGAGCCAGCCGCTCGACGCGAGGCTGCCTCGTAGAACCCATGGTAAGCACAATGGTAAAGGTAAGCACAGAGGTAGAGTCTCCACTAACGAACCGAGGCAGCCTCTAGTGGGTAACCGGCTTAACCAGGTGGAAGCCATTTTGCCGGCCGCCTTCCGCCTATGTTTCGCAACCGCTTACGTGGCGGAAGTTGGGTAATGTAAACAAACGCATTTTTGGCGTTACGCGCTGGGGTATTAGACCAGTCAATGAGGTAGTTATTTATTGATTGGGTTTGCTTGTTATTTGTACCTAACTATATTTACGTAGCTGCCACCAGGAAAAGGTACCATGCTGTAGATTGTTGATAAGATTGGTTTCTACATGAATATTTAGTGCCTTATAAGCTCGACGAACTGGGGTACCTTTTACTTAAAACGATCACATATGTGTACCTTATGTTAACTTATAGGCAGGGCCGTTTCATGCCGGTTTCGTCATAATGACGTATATAAACACACAGGATGTTTTAATACAAAATGAGTTAATGAGAGATAAAGTCTATCAACGTTCGATTCTAACGTCGAACGTAATAGTTTTGACACTATTCACTTTCAAACGTAAAACCTAAAACATGATGTATGAAGCTTGACGTCATTTGTCTGTCCTTGGCATGAAAATTACGGGCCCTGCTTATAGGTTAGGTTAATGAAATCGAACGTATGTTTGGCTTATCAAGTTAATTAATTATTCTTGGCTTGAGTGATTGGTCACGTTTTCTTGTTACTTGTTACCATAACTTTACGTATTTTAAACTATTGCTTACTTATTACGTGTTTTGACTCTGGATTGCGTTTCGACGTACGGTCAACCAATTGGAACCCTAGGCCACTGTAGGACCATGTCATAGTGACGCTATAAATCAGATTGTAAGAAATCGCTTCATCATCATATCAGCCATAAGACGTCCACTGCTGAACATATGCCTTCCCTTTGGAGCTCCATATGCACCGGTTGGAAGCGACGTGCATCCAGTGTCTCCCGATCTTCATAAGGTCATCTGTCCATCTTTTGGGTGGACGTGCTACGCTGCGTTTGCCAAGCCGTGGTCTCCACCCGAGCACTTTTCGACCCCATCGGCCATCTGCTCTGCGTGCAATGTGGCCTGCCCATTGCCACTTCAGCTTACTAATCCGGAGGGCTAGAAATCTCTTACTGCTTGTCATTCTGAATATTCTAAAATGGTTCTAGAGTGGTATAGGCACAGAACTATTATGAACTAAATGCTTGTCAAATATTGATAGCGTGGCCAAAATCGCAAAGATGCCAACTGTCATTGATAAAATTTAAATCAAAATTCATATAGTCTTCCGGTTGACACTCAAGATGGCGGAGATGATGATGATAATGTGTAATATTGATAGCGTATTATGCAGTGAACTAACGAAAAGGTGTGCAGCTAATGAAGAATTACTCTTGAAACGCGTTTTACCATTGTTTTGTTATCATCCGGCAGTCCCGAGGTCAGGCTACCTCGTGCCTCTGTAAAGAAGCTATCTTTTCAAGGCCTCCACCGAACAACGTCGCCCTAAGAGTTTTTAACTCACCGTGCACTGTTTTAACTTTTAGCCCATGTGGCGATATACCTTGACACTGGCAAAATTGTCCCACTGGACGTAAGCCATTTTATTAAAAAAAAATGAACTGGAATTAACATACAGTGTGTAAATTGAATATACGGGCGAACCTCTTAACGGTGGTTAGTATAGAACATAAGAAATGTAATTAGGTAACTTTTAAATGGAATTGCAGTTAAAATTTTATCCATAGAAAATAATTCGGCCCGCTATGTAATGCAAACGCACTCGCGTCAGGGGGGGTTCACTCCGCCGATCTGCATGAAATTATAAGTACATGCCGGCGGCACCCTCGAGGTTGCTTATTCAGTGGTTGACTCGCGCGCGTGTCTCCCGCATACCAACGTCGCAAGCGCGTATTGTATACGATGAATAAAATAAGGACAATGAAATATTGTATTGCTGCGGGATGCAGAAACAATGACCAAAATTCGGATTGCACTTTTTTCTATGTTTCGACGCGTGAAAAGGATACCGAAAGGTGAGGTATCACCATAGGTATATCCATAGTAAATCGAACACAAGAATCAAGTAAATACCCCAACAGCACAGTGTTATACTTGAATTAAATTGGTATCTGTCAACGGCATATCTATGAAAATCCCGAGATCGTGATTAAATCAGTACTTATTTATTATCATTTACACCTGACCACAGAATAAATAGTAGTACAACTGGCGTGCGACCGCGAACCGTAACGAAGATCGTAAAGTCTATCTCCGTGTCTGTCACTCGAATAGTAAGTGTGACAGAGACTGGGATAGACTTTACGATCTTTGTTACGGTTCGCGGTCACAAGCCTGTTATGTTTTCGGTGTTATTTACCTAAGTAGCTGTTAAGTCTTAAGTGTATAATTTATGCATGTAGATATACCACGCGTGCTATCTAATATTTATAATTCGCGTATTCGTTTCAGACATAGTCGATGCCTGCGCCACAGAATAGATAATAATGCAAAGCTACCGTATCCGCTTACGATCAGGCGGACCGTAGGCTTGTTTGCCACCGACGTCGTTTAAAAAAATGACAACCCTATCTTCGGCAAGGTGCGGAGTAATATCGACCTTCGCGCCGGGCAATAGAACTCAATGACAGCGCGGCTCGCGTGCGGTCCGTGCTAATAATAATTAATAGGCACGTAAAAAGGCGGCATTCGTGAACATCAAAACAGAGGGTCTTCTGTACTTGTAGGTACTATTATTTATTCTGTGCTCGCGTTAAACATTCGTTGACAACTGTCAGCGTCAATTATTTTATAGTACATTGCTGCTGAAAATTTTAATAAAAAAATAATTATGGGGTCATAATTAAGTGTAACTTCAAAGTATTTTTAAATTATTGATAACACTAATGAATTCTATGTTTGGATAAATTTATCGCCCGTATTAGACTTACACACTGAATAATTACGTGTTATTTTCTTTTGTAACATTATAATGCAAGACGTATCCACACACCACATCTCTTAAACATATATTTTCATATTTTCAAGACGTATTTCCTTATATTCTCGTATAAGTAGCGGGATTAATGCGTATACCCGTAAAAATTGGCACGTTTTTCGATTATTGTGTGTCTCTTTCGCACTCGTGAAAAATTTATATAAATATGGCTTCTGTTTTGCTGAATTTGTTACGAAATCTTACCTACAGCACAGCGTATGGATGTACTCCATACAGTGAGGTAACTTCATACACGGCCAGCGGCTCGGCTCGGTGATCGTGCTGAGGCTCAGGGTTAGGGTTGCCAACCGTAGTGTACAAATTTGCGGTACATTCGGGATCGACATGCGGGATTTGGCTACAAAATGCGGGACGCCTTCAACCGACTTATATAAGGTGTATCGGACTGTCAAGTGTCAACGTATTGAAAGGTATACAAAATTACCTGGTTAACTTTCTTAAGAAGAAGAAATTTCTTCTATAGATACGAGTATTAAGCTGATTTAGATCAAGTTTTTGCAATTAGTTTTTATAGTTATATTTTTTTTATACCTACTAGAACAATTTTACATGTATACACAAAATTAAAAGATCATTTCAATTTAAATTAAATACTTTTCAAATTTTTATATGAAATACTTTTTCAATTTTATAGTTAGTTTTTGAAAAATTCACCACTTATAACTGTTTTACCATTTTTAGCTGAGCGAGCTTCAAACATCTACTATCTTCGTATAATCTGGTTTTCGACCTTATTGCTATTTAATCTTAATAAAAAAATGTTTTCTTGTTAAGTACCTATGCAATCTTTTATGGAGAAAATGAAACACTTTTGAACATTTTCACACAAAATTATTAAGTTGAAGAAATGTTAAGTTTGGTAAATTTTGGTAGAAATACACGAACAATAGCCAAGTTATCTGGCTAAACAGATACTTTTTACACAAATAAATAGACATTTGTAAAATTTTGTTCAAACTCTATACAAAATTTATAAATTGTGTATTCAGAGTTTTTTTTTTCAAAACATCACTTCAAATCACTCTAAATTTCGCTATAAAATATGCGGCGTGAAGTCGGCATCGCTAGTACGCCTAGGTACGCTTGCAGAGCTGATGGTTAGCGGACATGTCGCTCTGCGCTTTGAGAATATTTATAATGATGAAAGACTGAGAGTACAGAGGAACGTGTAAGTAGTGGATATCGAGATATTGGGGTGACTGAGTAGCTCCTTTGTAGGTATAGTTGTGATCCCTTGGTATGCCTATAGTTTGGTTACTGTACAGTCACGTCTACAAATATCTTTACACTTTGAACTTATTACAGGGGAAGAAGGGTCAAAATTGAATAGAGATGCATAGAATTATATATGAAGCCGACCGTATCAATGTCGTATCTTGTGTCTTTTTTGCATATTACTTGTAGCATATACGTTTTAAAACAAAAACATTAAAAAGTATTTTTGATATGAACGGTTGCATTTACGAATATGCACCCATATTGCAAAAGAACCTATAGTTTGTGTTTTGCCTCATTAATAAAGCATTGTTACGAGTAAGAGTTGTAAGTAGGGAGCTAAATTACATCTTTTAGATTAAATTTAATAAAAAATAGATTCACCGTCATGCACTGGCTCTGAGTCACATTAAAAACCGTTCCTTTTTGTGCTTATTATCCAGTATGGTCTAAAAACGGGACAATCGGCGTCCCGCGCGGCCTCTTTGCGGGACGCGTCGTCAAGACCCCCAGAAACGGGACGTCCCGCGTATAGCGGGACGGTTGGCAACCCTACTCAGGGTTGTCTAAAACTATGCGAAAGATATTACAGTGATTGGCAAACTAATTTCCATTTTACACCCCTTAAAATAGACCGCCGAATTTTCATAGAAATTCGGCGGCATTTCCTCCCCGCCTCCTTCCCCGTGCGCCCCCCATCGATGACCCAGAAATCGGCGGAGTTAACGCACTGTATAGTCTATAAATTCATCCTTACGCTGTGCCTATAGGCAGGGATCACAACCATGTTTTTGTATTCATGTTTCTTGCGTTTTAGTGCTTTCATGGACGTGATTCTAGTGAGTACAGTCAGCCACACAGCTAACAATACACCCAAAGTGTCAAAAATATGTATACAGTACTTTATTGTCTGAGCATTAAGGTCGTGTATACATATTTTTGGCACTTTGGGTGTATTCACAGCTGTGTTGTTGACTGTACCTGTAGGTAAGGTACTCTCTCTCTCTACAATCTCGCCATGAGAGCACATCAATTTACTCTTACTTTACCCCTTTACTGTTCTTACAGCACATTAATATGAACCAGGCTTTAACTCGATCACATGAACTCGTTATGAAAGCGGTGAAAGAAGCCCGAGCGGGGCTAAGGTTTCTAACGACAGCTCGTTATAATAATCAGGGACACTATTATTAGAGCTGGACTAACTAGTTACTAGGAATGAAGGTTAGGCATTTACTTATCAAAATAAATGGACACACAAAACAGAACAAAAACGAAAAAAATATGGGTCAGAATGACATTGGCGAACAATTTATTTGCGAAAAATGTAAACGATAAATGTTTCATACGAAAAAGAGATAGATAGAATACTCTTTATTGCACACCTCAGTACATGAAAAAAAAATATATTTACAAGGTACAATCATTTGATTAACACAGAGGCAAACAACAGGCGGTCTTATCGCTAAAATGCGATTTCTTACAGACAACCTTTGGGTAGCGGAAACATTAAAAACTTATCCTTGAGCTAGGCGTCTAGGCGTTACAAAAATAAGGATGAAATGCACTTAACAATCACACAGAGCTTACTGACGTAAGTGTTAAGTGTCAAATTCATACACAGAACTACCAACACTTAAAACTTAATAGGCTGTGGGCACTTAACGAAACGTAACGTTCCAAACAAGACTATGAAAAAGTGCTGCAACTGAAGCACTTTTATGGTGTAATTTTTTCGGCTGTTTGGGACTGGGTATCCCGTATTTTATTCTCTGTATCTATCAGGTTCGGTAATGGTTATTATTTTTAAGACAGGTCTATTACTATATATATTAACTATATACCAAACTTCTCCCAAAGAAAGGAAAAGTGGAATAATGAATGACCTCGGGTGGGACTCGAACCCGCGAGTCGTACGATTTAAATCGTTGAATATGTAACATCCATGCTCACGCGCTTGGGTTCCTTCCCCCCGCCGCGCGTCCCTCGCAGGCGTCCGGGGTCAGCATGCCTACCACGAACTTTGAAAATTGGCATTGACGGAAAAACCTCGTTGTCACTCTAATAAGCAAGTGTAACAGAGATGGAGATACAAATCCGCAATCGTTCGATTTCCGTAGTACTAGCCCAGGGAGCTCAGTGGCGAACGCGCGCCACCTGCGATGTTACTTTATGCCCTAGAGCATGAAAAGCGGTTTTGTGTCACCTATCCACGACATAAAGGCGAACTTTTCGAGCAAGAGAAGTGGAAAAATAATTATTATCCGCGGAAGAAGTCGCGGGCGTCAGCTAGTTAAATAATAAGTAGAAAATGAGTGTGACATCGAGAAAATCGTGTAATTTCCCGCTATTTCCAACAACAATGTATTTCATCCTCATTACAAACCATATCAAATGGCTATGTCTAATGAAATAATTGTTTGTTGTGACCTTCCATGGCGGCGTAATCAATAAGGTATATAATAAAGATGGAGTCGAGTAAAGGTGCCTATTGACAACCGGTACGTTTTGTCGTAAAACTGCCACTGCATTTATTACTTATCAATCGGTTGAAGATATCTACTTCAAAATTGAGTTCAAAGTTTCCACCGTAACAAACATACTTACATACATACATTGCAAGTTAAATAAAAGCTTTTAAAAACGTACTCAATAGGTCCACATCCACACGTTCGGAAGTTACAATGCCACAGACAGATACACATATTATCATAGATTATATAATAGTTCCTATTTATTATTATTTATGTGTATGAGCCTAGAGTGCCACGTCCCACTGCTGGGCAAAGGCCTCCCTCCTCTCCATCTTTTTTATAATAGTTCTTAAAACAGATATTTAATTTTATCTTTCATAGATAAAGCGAATACTACTAACCATTTAGAATACCACGCAAAAAACAATCGACCCTCTTCCATATTTATTTAGTGACCAAATGACCATGGCGCTTGGTTATGTTTATCTACATATTTTTGAGAAAATTCATAGGCACACACATGTTCAAACGCGTATGGGCAATTTATGAATAAATTCATTCGTAAACTGCCCATGCCATTTTTAACGCTATAGTAGGTACATATACTGTCATCACACGGCGCGTTTACCCTACTTCACGCGCCTTTGTCGTAATTGCAATCAATAAATTACGAGGAAGATGTAGTCATTATGTGTGAATGTTTAAACACCTTCCGTGTCGGTTTTATCTCATACATGCAGAGAATTAGTAAGTATTATTTTGTATAAGAGTATTAGTTATTTTATTATGTAAATAATTTTAAGACCTGTTTATGTACACCAGAAGGCAAAGTATAGTGATACCATTGCGATAATATAGGCATCCCCGTAAACAGCCTCACCTATGTTTAGCAAATAATAGTAGTTCATGCAACTGTCATATAATAAGGGTCTCCTGTCTATTATTACAAAACTCGACTTCGTCTCGATGTAACCGCGACCCTCAAGTTTTAAGAACCAATTATGAGCTGTTGCATACACTAGTTTTTCTACGATAGTTAAAATAGCGTAAAACGCAAAATCTAGAAACGTGGCAGAATAGGGAAAACAACAAAAAAAACAACATTGCTCATATATTGTATGAAAATCTCATAGGAGCAGTGTTCTTATGGAATACCATAAACAACGTTATAATGTATACTTTTTTAATATCGCTGTCAGTCATCTAATTGACAGATAGAAGTGCTGGAGTAGCAAAACACTTTTCTTTGACATATTATACCTACGGCGGTGTAGGGTAAAGCTCCAGTAACTGGCCACCGTCCAATAATTGGCGATTCAAGTTCCAATTGGTTGACTGTACGTCGTCAAAACTTATGAATCGTTTTTGAAGATTCTCTTCTTCGTTTAAAAGAGTTTCATTGGAATTTGGTTCTAATCTGATAGTGGTATCCAAGAGGAAAAGAGCTAGCATAGGTTACTCCTTAATTTTGAAAGGCATATCACTACATAGTATAAAACAAAGCTCAAAGTCGCTTCCCGCTGTCTGTATGTATGTATGTATGTATGCTTAAATCTTTAAAACTACGCAACGGATTTTGATGCGGTTTTTGATTCAAGAGGACTGTTTATAATATTATAATTATAATAACCCGTGCAAAGCCGGAGCGAGTCGCTAGTAATTAAAGCATAAAAAAACACACATGTGTGTTTTATGTGATTCCTTAAGTAACTCGATCATTTATTTTCGGATATCACCAATTTCCCGTTAAATATGGTTTTTCCATAACGCATAGCATAAATTCTAGGTAGGAACTGTTCCCGTGCCTCATCTGTGGTCACCGGAATTTTCGGCACTCTCCCCACTCGCTCGGTTAAAATGACGCATGCATAGATGCGCCCACGCAGGCTTCCTGTTGGCCGGCTTAGCGCTGTATTACTATTAACTGTGTACGTTTACAGTCGTTTACGCGTACAGTCACCATTAGACATATCGAAGCAGACGAGGTGTTCACAAATATCTAAACACGACCCTATGAGGATTACCGCGAGTCGATTTTCCGCAAGGGGTGCTAGTGGAACGTGGGTCCTGGGGGAATATTTCAAACGTCACTATGACTATTCTCTCATACTAACAGGGCCCAGGTTTCAGTGGCGCCGCCTGGTGAGCGACAAAGGGTAGCTCCCATTGTCATAACGTTCTAGCTTGCTTGTTCGGATACATTTGGAGACCTCAGGCGCTCCGATATGTCTGCAGAAGGCCTAGTATAAAAGTTGTACGACATTAACTCCTCGACCGCGTTAGCGTATCGAGGGGTCAAAATATGAAAGTTGCCGGATGATTTAAATAAACGGCAAACATAATTTGAACTCCCGATACGCTAACGCGGTCGAGGAGTTAATGTCGTACATTTTTTATTCTAGGCCTTCAGATGGCGACTGTACTTTGACCGACCGCCGAAGGAGGATTAAGCTGTGTTCACACTAGTCTTGTATCAAGCACGTAATGATCGCGATGTTTTTGACACGAGTGTGGCCCAGCTTTAGGGTTATAAATTTTAAATTCAAATTTATTTCTTATGCAAGAACATGTAAAATAGGTACCATTGTACCTATTTTACATGGTTGTATGGTCTTCCACAATATGACATGCGAAATCTTACACTAGCTTAATTTAGCTGATGCACTATTTGGTATTAACACTTTATAAATGGATATTATGATTTGTATTATCTAGATCCCGACGTTTCTAGGCTGATGAGTAGTATTAAAGGATTAAGCAGGAGGAGTAGGAGGGCTGAGGAGTAGTATTAAGCTAAATACTTAAATTTATTTAGATTTCACTTAGTTTTCTAAATTGTTTGAGAATTTTACGATTTGATAGCTGTAATGTACTGTTTACTTATCCTGAATATTTACGTGTAGCAATGCTATAAAATCACGCTACAAATCAAATGTTTTAAAGGCACTCTTAGACACTAAAAGCATAGAGGAAATGTAATAATATAATATTAATATAAGTAGTCCGTGCCGTGCCTTCAGAGAGGATAAAAGCTACCTACCTACAGTGGTTAGTTCGAACGTCACACTCAAGACCCTCGGCAACCCTTTGACTCATATTCATGTGATTTGGCTCATATTCGAACTGGTAGTTTAACAGAACTATTGTAGTTTGGTGTTACAAGGGGAGGGAGGGAAGGGAGGGGGGATATATCCGGCGAGGGCGTACATTGAATTCCGAATGAAGCGATGGATTCTAAAATCCTGAGCGTAAGGTAATGAGGGATTCAAGTGTTAACGCCCAAGACGAAAATAATTTTGATACCTTGTTACACATACTGTTTTTCACTCTAACTAAGAGGAAATAAACAATGCCAAAAACAGCATCATACCACCACGATGCCACTAGTTAATGCCCGAAAACGTAAAAATGTGTAGTCCTTGAACAGAAAAGTGCCACTTTGATCCCTCCTAGCTTGAACAGAAAACCCTCTTTTATGAATAGGTGGTGTGAAAACTTTATTTACCTTATCTAACTGCCTGTTGTTTGTCTCTGCGTTAATCAAATGTTTGTAAATGTTTTCTTGTACAGTCACATCTGTAAATATCTTTACACTCTGGAAAATATTACAGGGGAAGAAGGTTCAGAATTGAATACAGGTGTATTAATATACTTATATAGGGTTACTCACGTCTATAAAGTCGAAAATGCCGCGACATGTTTCGGAACGGTCCGCGTACCATAATCATGAGTGGGAATTGCGGCTATTGCTCTGCGCACACTGTGCGCGATAGCGGGAGTTTTCTATTAAAAATTGAATACTGCTAGTCTATGATGGTCGGGTTTTTATCGTTTACCGACGTTGCTGTCACTTTCTAACAAGTATGTATGTGCGAAAGTGACGCATAGCGTGATAAGCGATAAAATGGCAACCATGCTAACCCTGCAGGTGCATATATATTTATGAAGCCGACCGTGCGGTGTGCAATAAAGAGTATTCTATCCATCTAATGACTTGCCAAATTTCACGTCGATCCTATTATCCATACTCTAGTTATCGTTAAACGAACAAACATACATACAAACAACGGATTTTCCAAGTAGATTGGGAGAACTCTCGACGATATGACTCGTCCCATTATTCAATATCTTGCAGACACTTGTCAAAAAATGTACGTATTGTAAACTCGTCCTCATCCTTCTTTGGGGGATATCCCAAATGCAGTTCTATTAACAATTACCATCGGAAATACTGTTTACAGTGTCTTACCGTTAGTAATACAACTAGTGGCTCTGTGAGCTGAACGCCTACCACGAACATCGAAAATTGGCATTGAAGGGAAAACCTCTTTGTCACTCCAATATGCAAGTGTGACAGAGATGGAGATACAAATCCGCAATCGTTCGATTTTCGTGGTATAGGCGCAGTGGACCTCGCGAATTGTACTGGTATTGACACAAAGGTCATACATAAGCGTCTTTGAAGCTCTATGGCGCTTAGAACCTATTAGAAATTTTAAAATGGCGGGAGGTGATATCCCGCCATTTTGAAAATTTCCAAAAACTGAATCGACAAAAAAATTGTATGTACCTAATGAACAATCAACAAACCGGTTTACAAAATGTCACAAGAATTGGTTGATAAATGCGACTTGTAGAGGAGAACGAATGGACAGACACACAAACATTTTTGCCTAAGATGAAATGGAGACGCTTCGCTCGCTGTGCTCACTCGGTCAATGAGGATTACCGCGAGTCTATTTTCCACTAGGGGCGCTAGTGGAACGTGGGTCCTGCGGGAACATTTTAAGCGTCACTTTGACAATTCTCTCATACTGACACAGGACCCACGCATGAGTAGCGCTGCCTGGTGAGTGACAATACGGTAGCTCCCATTACAACAACATATGGTGGTGGGTTTGGGTACCAATGGTGAGTTTCGGGAGTTGCAGCTTGTAGACTTGTAAGAGTGCGTCCGTGCCGTCTTACTTTTTTACCGACAGTGAAACGCGAGTTGTCGAATTTTTGTACATCTGTAGAATAATAACGGTAGTTATTGAAAAAATAAACATGTGTTTGAAGTAGACTATTTGATAGTTATTTTCATGTCAGTAAGGTATTTTTCTTTTCAGTGGTTTTGTAGAAAATGCCGTGACAGAGCGGCCCTTTTCAGCGAATATAGCCTTCCGATTGATTGGTTGAGTTAAATAATGTAAATAAGTTTACAGTCACTAACCAGGGCAATAACAAGTACCTATACTTTACTGAAGGTTAATTCGAAATTTTGGGCATTTACCTCCTACCAAATAAATTATAATGAAATTCTAAATCACACAGTTTTTAACGCGGAGACAGCTCATTGTCGCTAAAAAGGGACCGGCCTGCCCACGCTTTGTACTGATTTGACATATTTAGCATTACTTGACAGTATAAAAATACCCCGTCTACAAATTATCTGCTTTGTCCGAAGGTTGACTGATAGATAATGCCTTATAGCATTAAGTCCGCCTTTTGTACGTTTGTATTTTGTTTTGTACAGTAAACAATAAATAAATAAAATGCCATTATTAACGTAAAACTTGGCACGACGACAGCGTTGTCCAACTATACATGATTGTAAAATATTGACTTGAAAGTTGACTCCAAAATTATGTGAAACCTTGCTTTTACTCCTTCCTAATAACTAAAGTGTGTATGTAAACAATAAACATGCTCAGGTCAGGTCAGGTCAGGTCAGGTGCATGGTCGCATTTTGTTCGCAAATAGAAGACGTAAAGTATGCAATTCTCTAACCGCCGCGTCCTATTCCCGTTCTATTATTGTCCGCGGCGGACGCAGCGGACAATAATAGAATTTGGATGGTCCATTTTACTCCTATAGGGAAAAATGGCCGACTGACCCGGGGACCTCGCCCCACACGCTTCCGGTCGCCGGTGGCCGCGCATGTTTGAGAAAAGCTCTATATCTGCCTCGGCGGAAACAGGACTTGCCTGAGCTCGGCTATGCCGGGCCTCGGCAACCTCCTCGCCTCCTTCTCCCCTCCTCATCAGTCAATCCCTTACTTTCAGTCCCTCGCCAATAATGTATTATTTGATGTTGATTGGACATCCATTCACCGAGATAATGTGACATAGGAAGTGCGAAGACTGGAATATACAGATGTAACTCTTATTTGTCATGTTAATCGACCTCGGTACACTGACTGAAATAGAATGACACGTTCGGGAGTTTCCGTGAAAGTATGAAGGAAAATAAATACGCTCTACATTCTACATCTGTACCATAAGTAGTTTAAAACATATGTTTTCTTGCCCATATGGGCGCCCTACCCATTGTAATTAAAGCGAACGATAAATTAGAGTTAAAAGTGCTAATTTAAAACATCTCAGTAATAAAGTATTAACCCTTAAATGCATGAATTAACAGTATCCTAAAACATCCTAAGTAACAACCAAATTCATTTTAAATTAAGAACTTACGACGATATGACAAAGTCTACATTGTCACTTGTCTCGTTTCTATGTCCTAAATGCATCATCATGCATTTAAGGGTTAATTACTTTATAAGATACTTTATATTCAAACGATTTACAATAAAAAATGGTGAAAAGTCATGTTTTCCCATATTTATTTAATTTCGCGCCCTTTCTACTGTCAAATTGGTTTGCAAACAGCCATTTTCCGCCATTAAAGACGCATCAGTCCGGATTAGAACAAATGAAAGTGAAAGAAGAAAAGAAAGTTGTCTATGGAAGGCTCACGTGCGACGTTTCCCGCCAATTTTGGCTGGCGATTAAAATGATTGTTTACGTGACTTGTTTATGGTTTGATTTTTAAGGTGCGTTCAGCAGGGCTATTTATTATGAATTTATAATGCCAAGTGGATACGAGATACGAGTAGCGTGATTAGCGTGATATAGTTGGGCCACGCTTGTCTGACAATCACAGGCTGCAGTTGTTTTTATATTTATTTATGTGCGTCCGTTTTTTTTCGGAGTGAACAAATAGATAAGCATATACCTCAATAAAAAAATTAAATCTACTTCAGCCTGTGACTGGCCGACTATAAGTCTTCTTCTTCTTTCAAATAATGGCGTCTGTCCGAGAGTTGGACAATTTTATCAATGTCAAGTATCATATTAATAGTATATTGCCACTGAGCGACGTTGCTCGGTAATTAGCCTCGCTATTTGTTAAGTTTGTAGCTATAAGACGTAATAAATAGTTTCTCAGGGGCCGAGATTCCGGGACAACAGGGTAGTGACTAAATAACGGTTAGACGCGTTTCACAATTAATTCTTCATTAGCTGCACACACTGAGCGTGGTCCGACATGCTCTTAATCGGTTTTTTAATAGAACTTCAAAATTAGTTATGCGTAGTAGCTGTGTCTCGTTTGGGTTTTTACAAAAAATAATGCAACTTCCACAAATTGATAACAAACAACAAAACGAATATGATTCACTCTTGTAGATAAGTTTACAAATCCTCCCCTTTCCTATATCACATTACAATACAAATTTACCACGAAATTAATTGGGAAACAAAATGACGCGGTCCAAGTCCCATAACGTTATCAGTGGAAAAGTCAATGTTAAGTTACGAGTAACTGCCCAATTATCATCCCTATCGCAAACAGCATAAGGTTCACTGATGGTCAATTAAGGTTGTCGCTGTTTGTATCATCGATAAAGACCAAATTTAGTCGTTATTACAACTGCATACGGTCCACCTATAGTCAGTTGTTGTTGTTCGTACGTCAGTGTTTGTCCGGCGGATGACACTGCGTGGTACACGTTTGCACACTCTGACCTGGGTGATGGACGGTGTTATGCAAGATGTAGAAGCGGTTTTGTTTAATCAACAAGCGTTTATAGTTGATTTCGGATTTAGATTTATGGCGTTTACTTTTTATTAGGAAAATATTACAAAAAATGCACCACAGATGAGACAAAATACAGAATAAATTTACTTTTTCTATAAAGGTTCGTAACAAAACACGACCACGTACAACTCATGGTACTTAAGTACATTGTTGTCTCTGAGATTATTGCGTTACGTACGGATACTGGTTTTACGATTGACTCTGTTTAGATAAGAAAAGAAAGGCATTTGCTTTATTTAATTAGTGAATTTGTGTACAATGAGTATCATCACGATAATGTTACTAAAAAAATCTCGTGTAATGTAGCAGGATATGACTAAAAGAGTGAAAAAGGTTAGGTACTTAAGTTGCAATAAATTCTATATTTAAATATACTTATGCTAAACCAAATTCTCAAGATTACTTAACTTGAGGATGCAACTCCAGAATTGGCACTTATTTTGAATTACCCCAAGTACTAGAAGAAGTACACGCATTATTTAACTGTGAGGCGCTTTTCTGTATTAATCGAGATGAAAAAAGTTAAAAAGGAACAAATAATGGATTAAATTGCCTGTAAATAGTAATAACAACTATGATGAGTTACCCTTTGAAAACGAAGTGCTGTAAAAGACTTAAAACGTCGTAATGTAGGTAATAGACGCAATAATCCAAGTGTTTCATTTCGATTTCAGACGCTTTATGGACTTGAAATAAATTTAATCTGTTGTTGTAGTGAAAGCACTTTCGCTTAGATATTTTTTTAAGGCTTTTATTACAGTAAGTTGTTGATTTCTTGACCTACCCAACCGTAAAATCTTTTAGAAGTGGAGTGGCGATATTTTTAAGAGGTACATAATTTCTTATTGAAGTTCTGTCACATTCCATGGTTTATGTAATATCGTCTGTCTAGTCATAAAATAGGCGTAGGTACTTGAACGATTTATACGTACACACGCGTTCAAAAGTGCATGGGCAATTTATGAATGAATTCACTCATAATCTGCCCATGCAATTTTGAACGCGATAGTACATGTCTTACTAATAAAAGACAAGAAGAAGAAAAAGTTAAAAGACATGGTAATTTAGGTACTAAGTATATTATAAGTACTAGAAATTAACAGATTACATTTTTAGATCAAATAATAAGAAATAATTATTTCTGTTTCATCAAAAAAGACGCAGGTTCGATCCCTGGCTTGGCCTCCGTTGGACTTGGTATTTTTCTTTAGTACGTGATATCTATTTTTAATTTATAAAAAAACTATTAATTATAAATGAGAAAGTGTGTGTGTCTGTTTGTTTGTCCGTCTTTCACGGCAAAACGAAGCTACGAATTAACGTGATTTTTAAGTGGAGATTGTTGAAGCGATGGAGAGTGACATAGGCTACTTTTTGTCTCTTTCTAAAGCGAGCCAAGCCGCGGGCAATAGCTAGTACTTATTACATATAATTACAGAAATTCCTAGTGTTTTATAAGCTACTGAACAAGTTTTATAACTCCAAAATTTTAATTACTGTTTATACATTTTTTTATGATTATGATTATGAATTATTTACTATAGAGACTGAAACAATAAAAAATTACGTCTGTTAGATTGTATAATTTGAAATGTTGGATACCTACTATGTAGTTATGTATTCTGTATTCGTCTTTAAGACTTAAATTATGACTCGTGGTATTTACAGCATAAAGATATTATATTTTAACGGTGGGGAGTTGAAGACATTTTACATCTCCAAACTTAATTTTTATTAACTATAGAGAGAGACTATTAATCTGTTAAAATGCCGTTGAGGCTTACTTGCAGTAATCAAGTTTTGAATTTGAATCTTCTACCAACCAAGGTTGCAAGGGTTGAGATAAGATTTCTAAATGACCTTTTATGGCATTAGAGCGTAATCTGGTAATCAGCAACTTGAATATAAGGAACACTATGAATTGAAGCTATACCTTTAGTTATTTAGTAGGGCAAAGAGTCGAGCCAATCTGTGCCAAATTCGATATTGAAGTAGAAAGTAGGACGCTTTCTACGAAAGGACATTAGAACACGTAACAGACCTACGTCATATAGTTAATGAACTCGTTAAATAATAGACGCCATAGTTATGCTAATTAATAGGTTTGTTACTGACAAAGGTAATTTATAAACCATTTAAGTTCGAGGAAAATAATACATTTTGCAGTAGTAAATTCGGTTAGCGCCATAATAATATATGTGATTGTTTTTAGATTTCCGTACCTCAAAAGGAAAAATAAGGAACCCTTATAGGATCACTTTGTTGTCCGTCCTCCGTCTGTCTGTCAAGAGGTCAAGACTTTTCTTTAGGAATACCACTGTGTTGGTAGCTAATAAGGCGCTAATACTATAAAGATTTGTTTAGAAATGAACATTATGAACAAGCGACATGGCTTTTTACTAAAAACAAGGACATTATTCTTCGGGTCCCACGATTAGTAAGTACCTTAGCTACTCATTGAAATGAAGCACTTTAAAACGAATTAACAGATTTTAAATAGAAAACTCCCGTGAGTATTAGAAATATTTATATCAGGTTACTCACGTCAATAAAGTTGAAAATAGCTCGACATGTTTCGGAACGGTCCGCGTCCCATAATCATGAGTGAGAAGCGCTTGCGGCGATTGATCTGCGCCGCGCGAATATTAATATAGATTAACAGATTGTTGAGCACCATCTAGAAAAATATACGGAAGCCACGCCACGAAAAGGAAATTGTGGCATTTTATGATGGACGTATTCCTAATGATTACGCTTGTTTAATTATGGAAACACTTTATATCTTTAACCTGCTATTTTAGCTTACGCAGTAATAATTTGGAAATATTGCAGATTAAATACTTCATTACCCATTAATTTTCCGTGAGTTTTTCTGAGACTTACGTTGGGATTCCTGTGGTTTTCCTCAGGATTGCTGTGCGAAGTTAATAATTCACATCAAAGAGCAATACTGCCAGCCATTAGGTGCTATCGCCAACAATGTTACCTGTACATTTGCAATCCTTATTGCTACGTACTCGGTACGGCATAACCAATTGTTTAATATATAGGTACGATAGTTATCATCTGATCTTAATTTCAGATAAAGGTCGGTTTTTTTTTGTATTTGTAATCCCTAATGCAAAGGCATAAAGTCCACCCATGGTCAATTAAGGTGATGTTTGTCCTTATCATACCGATGCGGTTTCCGTATGCGGCAACATGTAATGACCGTTTTAGCTATTAAAGTGACTCACAGGTGAAAGGTACTACATTATGTTCGAGTTCGAATCAAACAACCTGAAATGAATGTTTTTAATACATAAACCTGAATACCTAAACCCTTTATACATGAACCTGATAAGGAAAGTGAAGTAATATCATTTACCCATATCTTTTACGAGTTCATCGGTATATTTGTTTGTACCTACACTACCTCTTATACCCACATTATGTCTACATGTTTACTTTTTAATAACTCCTGTTATTCTGATTTATTTATTTCCATGCCTACAATGAAATCAAATGAAATGCGAAATGTTACCTAATTGTTTATGCATCTTCTCAATAAGGTTATAAGTTTTGTAAAATTTCCGTGTTTGCATAGTTACGGATTTTTCCATTGTCTCATACAAAACCGCGACATCCTGTTTAGGATTAATGTATTAGTTGCTTTAATTGTTAGTCAAACAAACGTGATTCAAACATTTTAGGCGTGATCAGTTTTCACAAAATTTTCTTTAAGGCAAACTTTAGAACAATAACAAAAAGACGTCCTGTTAATCGCAGTGAAGCCATTTTAACTATTACAATCACAGAGTCTATACTTTGCAATTTAAGCTCTTTCATTCGATTATTATAATAGGAAAAGAGATGGGGAAAGTCCATTTGGCAAAGTATTAAGTGTCTATGCGCCACTATACGAGTATGACTATATGCGTCAAATGAACAGTAAAACCATATTATAATAAATTATGAATAACACTCACGTATGTTTGGTCAATATTTGCGACCCGTACAGTTTATGTTGTAAGTAAAGTTTCGTAAGTAAAAATATGACTTTATACTCTATCATTATTAATTACATTAATGTAAGACCAGAAAAAACTAACATCATTAACTCCTTTTCCACTTGTTCAATTACAAATAAAATACCTTTGTTAATCTCCTTTTTATAATTCTATAATCCTAGAAATATATATTTATAATATATTTCCATGGGGTCCCAGCGCACGTAAGTTTTTCGTAGAAATCGCGAAACGTCTGGTTGATGTTACTGGTGACCGAGGAGCTGGTGGCTTCCTGGCACAACGTATCAGCATTCCGATACAACGAGGAAATGCCGCCAGCATCCTAGGTACAATGCCTCAAGGACCTACTTTAGATTTAAGGTAGGTAGAGGTAGGTAGTTAGGTAAGTTACATTTACTGTATATATTTCGAAAATAAATGTTTATTATTTTCTATAAATTCTCTCAGCGTAGTTTCTTCCATGAAACGTAACATATAAAGGAAAAGCGAGAAAGTGAGGTTAGGAATTGGTAAATTATTAATCGGAGTTGTAGCTTACTGACTTACGTATGTGCTAATTATATACGATGCATACCTTGTTTACTACCGCATAGGTACCTACGGGTATACGTATGATCAGAATCTTCCTCATTGTCCATACCTATATTAAGTTACAAAATTGGTTGGACAACTGTTGACACTTTATAGTTATATATAGGTACTAATACACGTCATCCCACGGGTTTTCTCAACTCATAAATGTATATTAAAAATAATCGTTGCGTTCAAACATCTTGCATAAACGCATTCAATTATCACAACTAGAGTGTTATCCTTCGCGAGAGCGCTCATCATTATTACACCAATAGTCAGCGTCAGCCCAATCATTCAGTCACTGCGCTGCCCGACGGCAGACTCGACGTGTGTTCTGTGTTAAAACTTAGTACCCAAGTCTTGCGAAATTAAAAAAAAGTGTGTTCAAAATGGCTGATGGTGAAATGCCGCTTGTCAGGAGTTTTGGCGGGAGTGAGGTCGAATTTGGCGCGAACGCGAACGGGACCAAGGTCACTAAAAACTCGAGGTTAGTTTTTCAAGGTTGCCATTATTTATGTTTGGATTTTTTCTAGAGTTATGTTTATTCATTGGTAATGGCTACATCGTATTGTAATAGTGAATTGGAAAGCTGTAACGGTTGCGGCTTACTCAACAGTCGAATGGTCATGTTATGTACCGACGGTTTGATCATACATACGTATTTTCTGTTATTACATGTTTATTGCATTACTTAATTACTTACACATAATATTTTGTAGTTAATTTTGCTAGATCACGATCTTTTATAAATATTTTATTGTTTTCTATTAGCTTGCACTGTTCCCTTGATAATTTTCAAAGATACCTATCAGAACATTCTTTGAATTAAATTTGCACATATTATATATAACGTATACTTGATGGAAAATCGTTATTTATTGTATATAATATTTATACTTCCAGTTGTTTATACTTACTGGTAGAACTAGTTGTCTTGTAGGTAGGTACCTACTTTTATGTAGTTTATATATTTGCAATTCATTAGTAAGCTTTATACAAATCAATTTCCAATAGAAAAAAATACAAATAAAAAAACTTAGACATATCATGGTATTCATGGTGCAATTTAACCTTGACAAACATTACACTAGTCTACCTACTTTGATAAAATCGTTTTCAGGGTTCCGTACCAAAATGGTAAAAAAGGAACCCTTATGGTGCGACTCAGTCTGTCTGTCTGTCTGACACGTCGGTCAATATCTAGAGAACAACTTAAGGTACCGATTTGAAATTTGGAATAGTTACAAACAAAGTAAATCCTGACACATACCTATATTTTTTTTATTTTCAATGAAAAATGCCCGATAAAAGAGGGGGCAAAAATTAAAAAAATATTGAAAGGGCTAGATTTGCACATTCTAAAACATTTTTTTATTTTTTTTTACAAGGAAAAAAATTTGATTTATAAACGAAAATGTTGAAAAAAATACCATTTCTGAACTAAATTTGTGATTTAAGCAACTTCGATTGTTTTTTTTCGTTAAATTTAAATAATATCATGCAGTAAGTACCATCTTATAAATAAAGAAAAAAATGGTTTACGTGATAAAAAAAATATCAAGCAAAAACAAACTCGCATACTAACTCCATGCCATGCAAACTAGTGACCCAATCTGTCGATACATGTGGCTGACTTCAAATTTCTACTTCTAGGTTAAGTTGCAACATAAAGTTTGTACGGAACCCTCGGTGCCGCGTATGCCCAAATGGGCATACGCTGCTCTGTGTTATGACTAGTCCCTACCCAACAATAGATCGGTGTGCAAGATTTCTTAGTGTACTCTTAGTTGTATAATTTTCTTTGTATGTAAGTGTCGTCATTACACATGTATTTAATGTGTGAAAAGTGCGTTTCACGTTTTCTCCCGCAAAAAGTGACAGATTTTTTTTACGGTAATATGTCGCTTTGACATCTTCCAGAGTCTGGAAGCCCGAGTTGCTCCAAGATCGTTATCCACTGGAATGGGTTATTCCAAATACAACTCAATATTAGTTAATACAACAGTGATATAATAAGGGTTTTATTTTTAATTAATTATGAACTGTTGCATACGCGTGTTTTTCTACGACAGCTAAAATAGCGTAAAAAGCAAAATCTAGAAAGGTGGCAGAATGTGGAAGATGTCGTTCCCAATATAGAAAAAAAAAACTGTGCTCATATATTCTATGAAAATCCATAGGAGCAGTGTTCTTATGGAATAGCCTAGACAACGTTATGATGTATACTTTTTTAATATCGCTGTCAGTCATCTAATTAACAGATAGAAGTGCCGGAGTAGAAAAAAACTTTAAAAATCAGCTTGAGCGTCTCTAAGTTTCTAAGCAGACAAAGTCGGGGGTAAAGACATTAATTTTAATAACAAACATGATACGGGCAGTCGTAAATTTATTTATATAATGAATGAAGTGTATGTGTTGATTAAACACTCAGTTTTTGCGTTGTACTTAAATGATACACATCCGATCCAACATCCGACAGATAACGCGGGTAAAACACACAAAAGTAAATATAGGTACACGTAAATACATTGTTTATTATTGTATATATACTAGGGAATGCAACCAGTAATAATCGGGGAAAAATCTTTTCGTATTTTATACGAAAGTTCGAACCGTCAAATCATAAGATCAGAGCTCCAAGAGGATTCACTGTGTTGACAGCTGGGGACCCACGGAGCAAAGCTTACCCCTTTAGCTGTCAACACAGCGAATCCTCCTTTTTTAAAGGGTCGGCAACGCGCATGTAAGTATCACCCCTGGAGTTGCAGGCGTCCATAGGCTACGGTGACCGCTTACCGTCAGGCGGGCCGTATGCTCGTAATATTTGGGCCCCCACGCCAACTGAAGTGCCACCTTAAGAATAAATAATAATAATAAATAAATAAAAAATTGTGATAAATGGCTATTAACACTTTTTAGCGCTCCAGTATACGCGTTAACTGTTACCTGGCAAATCCCAAAACACCGGTTTCCGACTGTTTATCTATCATTTATCATGTGACAAACGAACCGCGGCCTTTACTGCAAGTCATGTGACCTTTGCACTGTGTTTCGGTATGCCGCCTGCGCACGCGCCTCTCGCGTGGTTAACACAAATATAAACATCATGGCGTCCGTTACATCCTATGATTACTGTCAGGTTAGTCAGATCATGTGTCATGAATGGAAGAAAACTATGCTAACTAGAAAAAAAAATGTAGCTATTAGATGAACAGCGATATATACCATCAGGTTCAAAATTACATGGACAATTTACGATGATCATATACTTATAACTGGCCATACATATACGTTCGGGCATATCTGCCGGATCTGCTGACAAATGTATGGGAAATTAGTCTGCCGGATGCCCGGCGGACATTTGTATGTAATTTCGGTTAATTACCGGTTATTTACCGGTTTTCCCATACAATTAAAAACCGGTTTGCACACCCTAGTTGCAGTCAAGTGCAAAGATATATTCGACAAAATCGTCTCATAAGTATGTGGAAGTATGGTCCCATTACACAGGAATAAGATGCTATGGCTTTGAGCAACACTCGCTTCCAACACGCTGGATGGGAGACGGCAAATCGAAATCTTACCGTACAAATATTGACAGTTTTTATGGGGGGATGTGTATACAGACGCACTGTTCACACATTAGCACATTACCTACATACATAAACAATCTGTAATAAGTAATAACACAAACACATAGAAAATGATACAACTACACTAACAAATCTAGCACACTTCGATCTATATCTCTTTAAGGTCCTTGTATGCTCATTTGAACTTGTAGTTTGGCAGAGGGGAAACGGTACGTATGCCGACTCCCCCCAGTGTTGCCTGAAATTAGGGAATGCAACCGGTAAAAAATTGTATAGGAATTACCGGTTAACCGGTAAATTACCGGTAATTTTCATACAAAATATTTACCGGTTGCATTCTCTACCTGAAATATGGGACTTCTGAGTAAATTGCATAATTCCATATTTCTACACTCGGCTGTACTTGTATTGTTCGACAATTCGACATGTTATTATTTATTACGACAAGGTTCTCCACGTGCACAATCTGCTATGATTAGATGTTCTGTTACTACCTATAGTACCTATTCACAGTAATTTGATCTTCCTCTTCTGAAATGAAATGAAATGAAATGAAATGATTTTTATTGCGTATCACATTACATGAATTAAGGTGGTAAATTATATAAGGTTTACATGTGACGCCCTGCAAGGGCACAGCAATATTAGCCTTAAGTTACATAGTAACTTAAGGTTAGGTACTTAAGTCTAATTTACTTAAAACTAGATTTTTTAACTAATACTGAGTTTCTAGCAGCAGACGAGTTTCGCCTAGCTTTTAACGCTAATCATCGGACTTATCATCCTCAACTATATTTTTCGTTAAAAAAATCGTCTATACTATAAAAGCATTTATTTATAAGGAATGTTCTTAATTTATTTTTAAATATGTAAGGGTTTGTAATATCTTTAAGTGAATTCGGTAGGTGATTATATATTTTAATGGTCATATAATGAGGACTAGAAGTAACAAGCTTTAATGTAGAAAGGGGAATCTTAAATTTATTTAAGTTTCGGTCATTTCGTCTATTGTTTTTTAATGGAGAGTACAGTTCCGTATGCTTTCTAATAAATTTACATGATTCGAATATGTACATGGATGCAAGGGTGAGAATGTTGTGCTTTATAAAATAGGGTCGGCAAGAATCCAAGTCATCAATGTACTCCATTATCCTTACGCACTTTTTTTGCTTAATAAATATTTTGTCAGCTTCACTACTATTTCCCCACAAAACTAGCCCGTAGGACATTCTAGAATAGGCGTATGCGTAATATGCCGCCAGCGCAGTTTTCAGATCGGTAGCTCGTTTTAGGTATTCAAATGCATAAATAAAGGACGACAATTGTTTTGTCAATTTTTGGACTTGTGGTTTCCAGCTCATATTTGAGTCTAAATCCAATCCTAGCAAAGTGGCTGAAGTGACATGATCAATCGGAACATTTTGGTAGCTGAAGTTTATTGGCAAAGAGGATTTCTGGTACGGCTTAAACTGTATAATTTTTGTCTTATTTAGGTTTAGTTGCAGATTATTAAGTTCGAGCCAATTCACGATTTTATTTAAAGTTGATTCTAATTTAATTTCGGCTTCGCTGCTGTTACTGCATGGAAATAAGACGGAAACGTCATCAGCGAATAGAGTACAATGCTCGTCAAGTACACTTGGGAGATCGTTAATGTATATGAGGAATAAGATACATCCTAAGACGCTTCCTTGAGGTATAGAGCCAGTTATAGGGACTTTATCCGACCTGACTTGCTGAATTATTCCCGTTTCAAAGTTAACATTTTCGATGTCGACGTACTGCACGCGATTGGTAAAATATGACCTGAACCATGCGAGGGCAGTTCCTCTAATCCCCGAGTTGTTCAGTTTGTCTAATAGGATATTGTAGTTGACTCTATCATACGCTTTACTCATATCAAGTAACAAGCCGACCGCGTATTTTCTGTCATTTATTTCACCTAAAATTTGCTGGACATATTTATAGATTGCAAGGGTTGTAGACCGATTTTTCCTAAAGCCATATTGATTATCGCTTAGAATTTTATATTTTTCAAAGAAAGAGTTAAGCCTTTTTATCATGGCGGTTTCATATATTTTTGCTGAGGTCGGTAACAGAGCTATGGGGCGGTAGTTATTTACGTCTGTGGTCTCTCCTTTCTTATAAATAGGTTTAATCAAGGAAACTTTTAGTGCATCGGGAAATATGCCTTCTGAAAATGATTGATTAATTAAAGCAGTATATGGTGCAGTTAGAGTTTCCGCACAGCTTTTTATTAACGTCGGGGGGATCTCATCTATTCCACAGGATGGCTTATTTTTAAGATTTTTTAGAGTTTTAAATATTTCGTTATGGTCGACAGGGCTGAGAAAAAATGAATTTTCAATGAGATTTGTAAGCGATGGCTTTGTATGAGAGGTCGGGTTCGAATTATTTATAGAAGAGAAAAAGCAGTTAAAAGTATTTGCCACTTCTTTTGGATTACTCAATGAAATATTTTGAGACACTTTAATTTCGATATTTTTCTTGTTCGTTGGTGTATTTTTATTAGTCTCAGTTTTAATAATATGCCACATTGATTTAGTTTTATTACTCGAATTTTGAAATTTTTGTTTATTCTTTATTTTCTTCAAAGTGCAAACTGCTTTTCTTAGTACTTTGCTGTATTGTCTATAGTAGTCTCGTAAAATTCCATTTCGTGACTGTGATACTAGTAACTTTAGAAACCTTTTATTTTGGCAAGATATTTTAAGACCTGGTGTTAATTTAGATTTTCTGGGCTTTATTTTGATGGTCTTTTTTGGGATGCATTTATTTAGGGCATTTTTAAGTACATTTTCAAATGAGGTATAATTTTCGTTTGAGTTTTTATTTATCGCGATGATATCATTCCAATTTACGTTTTCAAGTTCGTTTTTAAATAATTGTATATTATCTTTACTAAAAATTCTTTTGGTAACTGACCAATTCGTAAATTTTTGTGAGGCAGACGGTACTGTCATCAGTATGCCCCTGTGGTCAGAAAAACCTAGTTCTTGTATAGATAGCTTTGAATCATTTGGCTTAAAGTTTGTGAAAACTAGGTCAATACATGAGGAGCTTGAGTGAGTGATTCTAGTCGGTACTGTAACTCGCTGGTGAAAGTTATATTCTAACATAAGGTTAGACAATCTTGACTTTTCATTGTTATCTGACAAGAAATCTATATTAAAATCACCGCCGATCACGGTATTTTTGAATTTATCTTTTAATGAAATTAGTTTTAGTACTTTAGTTAAACATGTATAAAAAGATTCGACATCCCTTCTCCTGCTAGGGTAATATACATTTATAATTAATAGATTAGACATCGGTATTTCAATGGCGCATATTTCGAAAATCAACTCAATCGATATGGATACAATATCAATTCGTTCTCTAGCTTCTATAGTGTTCTTTGTCAGAATTAAAACACCGCCTCCTTCGTGGTGTTCCCGGCAAAAGAAAGAGGTTACATTAAAATTGGGGATATTTAGTAGGTCTTTTTTTACTTTACTGAGCCATGACTCAGAAACACATATAACTTGAACATTAGAGTCTTTGTCCGTAAAATCTTGCAACAGATGGGTTTTGTTCCACAAACTTTGCATATTTTGGAAGAGAATAAGAAGCTTAGGCACGAAAAGTAGGGTTTGATGTATTTCCGTTTTGAAAGTTCTGAAAGTTCTTGGTGGTGGTGCGTCGGTCATTGGAACTTGAGGCATCATTTACGGCAGGACTTGAAATAGCGGTACATTTGTCTTCAGGTACTATTGCGGGCTGGAAGACGAGTTGACTCTGTAACTTATCAATACTTAGGGTTTCAGTTTGCTCTCTTATGTAGGGGTTGGTATAGCTATTTTGATTAACTTGAGTCGCTGTAGATTGCTGAGAAGTTTCTTGTGAACTATTGAAGTTCAATGCTGCTGTTGAAGTATCAGGTCCTATATTAATTTCCGTTTTTGGTTGAGGTTTAGGATGCAACGTAGGATGGTATTCTATTCCGTTTATGTATAGTTTATTGTTACGTAATACAGCGTGTTTACCACTCTCTCGGGCTCTACGAAGGTGATCTCTCAGATGTCGTTTTATACTTAGGGCTTCATTATCCAGGACGTCTGATACGCCGTACCCTGTATTCCAGAAGGCACGAGCTTCTATCTGGGTCATCTTCAGATGTATTTGGGTTGTTATATTATTCTATTCATGCGTATTGCTTAATCTAGTGTGTTATGTACATGTACATATGTACTATAAATATAACGATATTATGTACTAGCCACTGTTCGTGGGTCCGTCTGTGCTAAATCATAATGTCCCTCAATTTACCCCAATCCCATAATTTACCCCAATTTCACTCCTTTAGGTTCTCAGTTTAAGCTAAGAAATATTTTGAAAAATGTATAAATAAAATGTTCCTGTTTCAGATTTACTCGTAGGTTTACTTTTTTTAATACAACCAAGGACCCATTCATTTATAAAGCCCTTTTAAATGATCCCATGTTCTAGTATCTATATATTTTTATTTTACCTACTCGTACATACAAAAATATAGGGACCTATGTTTATTAATTTAACTTTCTATACATCTGGGTTGGCCTTCTTTGTAACTAGTTATTCCCACATACCCGAGGTATATGATGTAACAGACAGACAGACAGAGTGGTGCCATTAGGGCTTCCGTTTTTACGGAACCCCAAATGGAAAAGTGACTCGTCAACGGTTTAATATGAGTATAACGAAATTGTAATTTTAATTGCAGACTCCTTTTACTTATTCAAAAATAAAAACAGACCTTTGCAATTATTTTCTATCGAGCCGACTTCGTTAAATTAAAACCGGCCAAGTGCGAGTCGGACTCAAGCAAAAAGGGTTCCGTGGAATTATTTATAAAAACGGTAAAAAATCACGTTGGTTGTATGGAAGCCCCCTTAAATAATCATTTTATTCTGTGTTTTAGTATTTGTTGTATAGCGGCAAAGCCGGCAACAGAAATACATCTTCCGTGAAAATTTCAACTGTCTAACAATACCGGTTCATGAGATACCGCCTAGGCTACCACGGAGATCGAACGATTTCGGATTTGTATCTCCATCTCTGTCACACTTGTATATTAGAGTGACAAAGAGGTTTTTCCCTCAATTTTCGATGTTCGTGGTAGGCGTGCTGTGACAGACAGACGGACGGACAGCGTAGTCTTAGTAATAGGGTCCCGTTTTACACTTCTTAGAAATATGATTAACATTACCATATATTTTGTAATATTTAAATAAATACTTTTTCTTAAAAAAAGTTGTAAAAAACACTAGTTAGGTGTTTTCAGCTCTTAAAACTATTCTGCGTACTGCAAAATAAATCTTAAATTAACTGAAGAGAATCATTGTCTTATTACATCATCCTTATTGTTGCCTATACATTACATAAACAGTGCATTATATATCGCATGTATACTATGTAGGTTGTTGTAATAGACATGCAAATACGATTCCAATCAGCTGTTTGTGTTTGATTATTGAATTTAAATAAATTTGAATACTTGTATTTATTATAATCAAAGAAGCACTGACTATATTGGCTTTTAAAATATCACACGCTTGAAACATGTACATGTACATTTACATATTATAAACGGAAAATAAATTTCTTATACTAAAGACATTTTTCTTTGTCCATAAACAAAACCACCAAGTCCATAAACAAAAATAAATGTTGTATTGATGAAAGCGTCATCTCTCTTGCCATACTGGAACCCCTAAGTTTTGTTTGGATCGAAGTACAAAGCAATGATGCTTTTACTTAGAGTACGGCCACAGGCGTCCTGCCTGTTACAAAGATTACATATACTCGAGAAATTCGCCAATTAGCCCGAGTGTGCGGTTTTGTTGGGATTTCTACTAATATATTTTCGCATTTTTCGACGAGTAGATAAGAGAAGTACTTAAAAATACTTGTTCCACTTTATATTTTACCATTTTGTTGCCACTTTACGCGCAAACAGACGGACATGGCGAAACTGTAAGGGCTCCACTTTGACTACGGAACCCTAAAAATTACCCTTTTTACGGCTTTTAAGGTATTTTATGTTGTAATAGTCAAGGTGTACCTCACCGTTTAAATATTGATATTAAATATGTATACGAAAGGCCAGACAAAGGTCAAGTATGGACCAAGTAGTGCTTGTATACAAAATTAACAAATAGATTGTAATAGACCTTCATGTCAAACAAGCACTAGGCTATTGTTAGACGTTTGTCTAAATGCAACATTAGTTACTATCAATCATCATAAGTTAGTTGGGCATTTTAATTTTTTTTACGCAAGATAAATTTAATGTTTTCTTACTCAGAATAACGAGATCTTTCAATTATTCTTTGGGGAAACAGTACTGACGCGATTGACCTATTTCTTATACAAAAAGAATGTATAAGAATTCTGGCCAACATAACAATTCCAGATAGTCACAGGCCCTATTTCATTAAGTATAAAATTCTAACTCTTGCATCAATCTACATTCTGGAAATTTGTAAATTCGTCAGGAAGTACCCACAGTTTTTCCCAAAATTTGCCGACCAACCTCGACGATTTGAAAGTAGATTTAAGCATAACCTAGCCCCACCCGCAAGATCCGCACTAAAACTTCACCAAACAGGTCCAAACACGATGGCAATAAACATATATAATAAAATCAGCGACAATATTAAATCTCAAACATCTGACGCCCGGTTCAATACGCAGTTGAGGAACTTTTTAATTAATAAATGCTATTACAGTGTACAAGATTTTCTTGATGACGAAATTTAACTATCTCCAATGTAATAACTAAAAATAAAATAAAAAAATATAGACAGGACATTTCAAAACCATGTACTTACACTTACATTAATATACCTTAATTCGAATGTTAATCTGAATCATAATTATATAATTGATAAATTGATATATTGACATGAATAATGCTAGTTATTAAGATTATAAATTGCTGTGCCCTGTCAGGGCCCATGTGCTACTGAATAGTATGAAAGACCAATGTATACCATGGATGCAATAAACTATGACTATGACTATGACTATGACTATCTAGGAAAAAAACTAAGAGAAATAGGTCTCAGAATTTTCAAACGTTTTACGTACTCTCCATTTTGTAACCGCTGTACAAAGTGTTTGAAAAATGGTAACGAAGTGGAAAAATAAAATTGGGACTCTTTTTTTCTTCTAGTAGGATCGAAAGAACTCATGATTCTGAGTAGGAAAAACATTAAATTTACCTGATTTAGAAAGAAAGTTTTTGGACCGCCTCTCACGAAAATTCCCATAACTAGTATATTTTTTTTAACATTAATTTCAAAAAAATACGCAAGTCGGTATAACGGGTTAGCACTAATTTACTAGCACATTTGGTGGAATAGCAAAGTTACATTATTGTCGTTATTAATATGGAATTCCGCCTGATTCAATAAATTACCTCATTGAGATTTGTGCGATACGAGTTAATTGTTGTAGTTGTAGACGATGAGATCGTAACCTCTGTCATGTCCATTTCTGCGTACCCCTTCTTATTTATTCGTTATGATGTTGATGATACATAATAATTATAAGATAACAGCGGGTCATTCGCGAATTAAGTTAATCTACCTTAATTAATATGCTGACATTTCGACACAGTTTGATGTGTCATGCTCGCGGCTTGACTGATGAATCAGCGAATGAGCGAAGTGTCAACGGCGATATTGGCAGAAACACGGAAGAATGGAAGTAGTACAACAACTGTCAAATGTCACTTGGCGTTGAAATTGGCAGTAGATTTTTCAAATGTCGTAAATGTAACCTTTCAACTTGGCTTAAGACATTTGAAAAATCAGCTGTCAAAATATATGACTCAATTAAGTTGTAATGCAGTGATACCGACTACCAAATTACTAAAGAATTTAAAGTATTTAATTTTGCTGCTTGGATGAATTGAGTCAGAGAGAGGTCAGCAAAACTGTGACATCCTCCGGAATCGGAGAAATAACAAGCATATATAGAATAGAATAGAATAGAATACTCTTTATTGCACACCTCAGTACATGAGAAAGAAAAAAACATTTACAAGGTACAAACATTTGATTAACACAGAGGCAAACAACAGGCGGTCTTATCGCTAAAAAGCGATTTCTTCCAGACAACCTTTGGGTAGCGGAAACATTAAAAACGTATCCTTGAAGAGTAGGCGTTGCAAAAAAAAGGATGAAATGCACTCAACAATCACACAAATCTATATATATAGTATAAATAGACATACATAAACTTACATAAATATATATATATATATATATATATATATATATATATATAATATTCTTATAACAGTAACATACAAGCCATACAGTGAAAAAGAAGCAGATAGAAAGACAATAAATGATAGGTAAGACTATATAGTATATATTACGGGAGAGACAGGTAATGCTCTTTAAGCAGTTTTTTAAATAAAAATAAATAAATAGTAAAAGAACAGTTATAAAATTTTGAAGAGGATGACGGGATGGACAGAAGCAAATTGCTAGATGATCTAACAGAGCGGAGATAATTGAAACGTTCTTTAAGGTAACAGGGAGTAGCAGGAAAGAAAAGAGTAGTATAAAGAAGGGACAGAACGTGATAGTCACGGCGAAGACGAATAGGGAGTCACTTGAGCTGCGTTCGGAAAAGGGAAACATGGTCATATTTGCGTAACCCAAATATGAACCGAATGCAAATATTTTGAATACGCTCAAGTTTATTAAGCGGATCCTCATTAAGATCTAGATATGCTACGTCAGCATAGTCCAAAATGGGGAGAAGGAGAGTTTATATTACATATATACATCTCTTTTGGACGCTTTTTACCTGGGTAAGGAAATAAGGGACGGATGTATGACTTTGTTGATGAGTTTTGACGGGGGGCATTTTAAACGTATGGTGAGTTAGTTCAGTATAACTTATCTTAAATAGATTTTAAAAATAGAAATCTGGGTATTTTTAAGTCTACATTTGTAGTATTTTTTTAGTAGAAAACAAATAGACTGCGTATGTTGAGTTTTGCGTGTTCCATGAAGAATAATTACACGAGTTCGTTGAGATGAAGGTTGAATTATCCTCGGCCTTAAATAGCTTACAAACATACTTAAGTATAAGTACCTACTTAACGCGGCCAGCCTTCTAGGGACCCTGCCTAGCTCGGGGGACCTGGCCTTTTTTTTACGGATTATATTGTATTTCAGTACTTATTTATTGTTTGTGGTGTAATAAATAATCAATAACACTTACCTATATACTAAGCAACTTAATTAACCATTAAAAACAACATGCATATCGATACTGACAATGTGGTTAACCTGAAAAAGTTACTGTAATGGAATACATGTCTACCACGAACATCGAAAACTGGCATTGACGGGAAAACTTGCTTGTCACCGTCGTAGTATATTAAAAAAAAACACTGTCAGTGCATCTTGCTCACACTTGCTGGTTAAAGCGAGATGCAACTATAGATAACGAGACATAGTTTACTACATCAACTAGTGGTAAGCACACTAGTTCACATAACATGGATTGAAACGTGTGGTACCAAGCAGCGCCATCTCTGTATTGTTACATGAGTTCATTCAAATCTGAAAAAAGGTTTATGAATGAAACTGGCCGGTACTGTCGTGGTCATGCATATACACCGTGTTTTGTTTTATTTACGGTCAATTCGACACGTTACTTTGTACGTTAATAGGAGCTGTCTGATATAAGTATCGCTTTCTGTCGAATTAGAAATTAAAAAAAAATTAACGCAAGGTTAATCAATATTGGGTATATTGTAAAGAGCTCTTTAATGCTCTACGAATGTATCGCCAAAAATTGTTGGCAAAATTTTCATTTCCCAAGCAATTTATCACAAAACACATGTTTGCCAAATATTTATTTCCCAACTAATCATTTCGCAACAGTATCTTTCGCCGAATATCATATTCCAACCCTAACCTAACCTAGTTGGGAAATAAAAATCGGGCAAATATGAGTTGGCAAATAATAATTTAGGAAACGTTGATATGCCATGCCAAATGAATGGCTGGCCATATACGTACGGGCATATCCGCCAGATCTGCCAATAAATATATGGGAAAGTTGTCGGGCGGATGTCCGACAGACATAATCACTATAGAGATCAGTGCCTATACCACGAAAATCGAACGATTGCGGTTTTGTATCTCCATCTCTGTCTCACTTGCATATTGGAGTGACAAAGAGGTTTTCCCGTCAATGCCAATTTTCGATGTTCGTGGTAGGCATGCTGATTCCCCGAATGTATATGATCAGCAAATCTTCGGCGAATAGTGATATTTTGCAGAATAAAATTCAACGAAAAGGCAGGATCCCGCCCGAGAAAACCTTGTATGGGTAATATAACTTGTCATAGCTTATAATTTTTGTTTTTTCTTTCAGGTAAGTGGCGGAATACAGTGATAAAAATAACTGGTAACAATAAGTACCTATATTAAAAAAAAAATGGTAAGTAACCACATCTATTCCCAGTCATTCTCTCAGTCATCATCTTAACCCTGTGAAAACCAGTGCTGTAATGTAAAGGGCTCGAAACGTAGGGTCATGGTGTTAATAAACGCGATTAATCCGTTCTAAAGTGTTTAATTTCAATGAATAATAATCGCGGTAACAGAAGACAATATCACATCTATTTGAATAAACAAGGAAGGCGGATTTATACAATTTGAAACTAAATCGAAAAATAAATCTGCGTATCAGCCTCATGAAATATATGAAACTACTCGAAGAGGTCAGAAAGTGACATTTCGCGAACATGACATTATGCCAGGTAACATTCACGTACACTGTCAGCAGCAAAAATCGCTCTTATTGTCTCAACGATATTGTGCCAAGAATTTGAACACCTTGCCAGTTCAGCTGCTTCTGTTGCTGACTGTAGGAACAGGTACGCAAAATATTTAAAATTTTGCTGAATAATCGTATAGTACCTACACCTGTCATAATATCTTGCACGACAAAAAGTATAAGTGACACGCTCTTATGACAAATAAGATTGGGTCAGATTTATTCGCTCGCTTAGCTTTGTAAAATATTATTGTAAGTGAAGTGACGTATGCATTTTATGAAATGAAATAAAATGAAAAATGTTTTTTAGACCATCCAATGTAAGTTTTGAGTGCTAAATATATTTTTAATCTTTTATCCCTACATTTCGAAACATAGTCTACGCGCTACATTTAAATGAGCAATAATCACGAAACCTCATAGAATATTATTATATTTAATTCCAATTTGTATGTTTGATCGAGTAGGTCGTTTTCTATCCTGAAACCTATATGTGACAGTTACATCTTATTTAAAAACGAAAGTTACCGTGAGTTGAGAATTTTTGTCTAGTATTTTGTGACTAAATTACATCATACGGCCTTCCTTTCCAACGTGTGTATTGTTAGGCGATTTATTGTTCGCAACTAATCGTACGACCGGTTTGGGCGCGCCTGTAACGTTATAAAGGTTTGTGTGCAAAAATACGTTATTAAATAATAAATAAATATTACGGGATAGTACTTATTATACAAGTTGACCTAATTGCAATGTTAGTATACCAGTCTTTTAAGTCGT
Source organism: Lathronympha strigana (assembly GCA_949128165.1). Lineage (NCBI taxonomy): Eukaryota > Metazoa > Arthropoda > Insecta > Lepidoptera > Tortricidae > Lathronympha > Lathronympha strigana. The sequence continues at coordinate 3,370,197 of OX421926.1, read as the reverse complement.
GCACCGTAATACATGTTTTTAGCTTCATAAATAACTAGCAATTGAAAGCCCCGGATCGCAAAAAAACAAGCTAGATTTTTGCTGCTTTTTTTGTTGTAATTTATTTTACTTTTAAAGATGATATTGTGATATGATAATAAAAATACTTTCTAAGATATACCAGCCGTTAAATTATTTAGGATTCATTTCTTACTGGGATAAATGTGAAAAAATATGTTTGCGACAGTTCCGACATAAAGAGGCAATTCAATTTACTAATCTAAATATCTTAACAAACCTGTCAAAAATCCTTAAACTAGTTTAAAAAGACAAACAATGATTTAAAGACATACATATACGAGTATTATGCACTAGCCACCAAACTCCCCGTTTGATGAAGAGACGTAAATCATGTTGTAATGTTATATTATAACTCATAACGTGTTATTCATTAAAGGGCGTAAGTGATCAGGATCAGTAGCTAGTAGGTACCGAGATATATTTACCTTACCTATACCTTGAGTAGGAAATATATTTTTTTGGCCGCAATTTATTTTTGTTTAGATGTTTGGCCTACTCGATCGACATGCCTCATACAAATGAAAAAAATTGCTTAATGTTTTTCTACGATATTGATTAGGTACCTACGTTAAACCGATCACACACACATATTTGTATACATACAAATTTGAAATTTTAAAAATGTTTTCTATTCAGAATCGCGAGCTCTTTCAATCCTAGTAGGAGAAATACGTGTCCCAGGTATTTTTTCCATTTCGCCACCATTATTATTTCATAGATTTAGTATGGCGGTAGCGCATTGGAAAGTTTGAAAAATGTATGGATGTTTTAGGACACTTTTTTCTCCTACTAGGATTTAAAAGCTCGCGATTCTGAGTAGAATAGAGATAAAAATTCCCAATTCAGCAAAAAAATATTGTTCTACAACAAAAAATAAAAATGCCCATATCATATGTATAAGCAAGTGTATGTGTCTATGAAAGGTATTTCTTTGTCTAAGCTAATGTATGGCTCGAACATGACTCAGTCATAACCCCGAGATAAAGTAATAATTAGATAAATATGTCTTAATGAGCCATAATTGCTGCAATGAAAACATAAGCATGTTGAGATTTAGGTCGCAATTTAATGATTTTTAGTCACACAATGGATTATTAACATAACATACTTTAGTGTTAAGCGTCCCAGTGTGCGTAGCCATGATGCCAATCGCTGACGCTCAGTCGCGAACGAAACACAATTGTCATTGTCACATTAATAAAATAGAGTGCTAGAGAGAGATAACTACGATACGCTTCGTAGCGTGAGCGATTGGCATCTTGGCTACGGACGCAGGTCCCAGTTACAGTTCGACCATTATTAAAGGTAGAAATTTAAAGTGGAATTGACAACATTTCATATTTTTAAATGATGCCAATTCAAAAACCATTTCGGTAAACATGTATGAAGAACTCGAAAAAAATATTTTTGGATTTTTTTGTTAGTTAATTTTAAAGAAAATCGTGAATTAGTGTAAACCGGGTGATGACGTCACTTTTATAGCATAATCGAGAAAGTCCTTAGTCTTGTGATAGAGAGTGAAATATTAAAAAGTTTGACGTTTGACGTTTATCATGTCAGACGTTGGTTTGATATTTCAGTTGTCACATAATTTGAAATACTCAACGCTATCATTTCTTTTAAATTCATTAATTTGCTCGTATTCGAATATCATAAACGACTTGGCACTTTCTCACTGGACTCCGATATACCTAACATATAACCTACTTTATTACGAACTTGGCATTGCTGGATCAATGAATCCCTCAGAGGGCTTTTCGCTGATAGCACCAACCTGCCGTGTGTAGAAGCATTGATGATGATGGAGTACACAATGACAAGTGATAATTATAATGCAGCTGAAATCAGAGGGCCAAAACATAGTTGTCTTCTTGTTCTTCCTATGTCGAAAATGCTATAGGATATGTGGAAGTTACACGAGAAGCAGGAAAATGCATAGTGCAATGCCGAATCAGTCCGGAACAAAACACTTACCCAAAGTTGAATAAAGTAATTGCGCATATAAATAAGGAACATGAGACAGTTACTGAATGTTGAATGTCAAAGAAGTAGAGAAGCACCTGGAAATAAATATCAATAAATTTGAGTTTTACATTATCTCCCCTATAATGGAAGCATCACCTGATGGTATTTTTGACGAGTATGTCATCAAGGTCATATGCCCTTCAAAAGAAAAGGCTGTCAAAAACTATGTCACTGAAGATGGGCAGGTATGTGACAAATTTAAAGCCCAAATAAACCTGCAAATGCATGAAACAAACAAACAGAATGGGTTATTTTGTGTTGCAAGCCCCAAATTCGAGGAAAATAAAGAGGTTAATGTCTACTGGGTTCCAATTGAGAAAACCTATATTGAACACATCATTACAGCTGCTGAAAGTTTTTGGGTTACAAATGTTTTTCCAAAACTACTAGATAGCGTAAAGTAAATATTAATAGCAACTAGGTTATTCGTTACTTAGGTTAACTGGAAGGGATCCCTTGTAGGGATAAGTTCGCCTTTTTATTTTTCTATTTATAAATAGGTACCTTTTTGTAAACTCATATCCTTTTTTGTGCAACAAAGTGTTAATTACTTACTAGTAAGTAATTGAAATGATAATCTAAAATGTATTGAATAAATTATTGCTTTTACTCATGTAACAACCATACTGTTTTTATTTCATTGATATTAATATTCTTATAACATCGCCTCTGTCCTCGGGTGCCCTATATTAAAACTTAGGAACTGTACTTATTGTATGTATTAAGTTTAATATTTATTGTAAGAAACTAAACTAAAGTTACAATAAAATAAACTAATACTAAAATTTAATATATACAGTAAAAGTGAATTAAAGTTAATACATACAATAAGTACTGTTTCTAAGTTTTGATTTAGTAAATTTTTTGGATGTTAATATGATTAACATTTTCACAGAAAATAAGAATCTCAAATGTAGAAGGTTCCTACAGGCTACTAAAGTAAAAAAAAATACTTACATAGTAAATGTCTAAAACCATAGTATACCTAACATTACTATAATGTAATGAGAAAAATAAAACACAGAAATATTACATATTTTTTATTATAGGAGATTGTATATTTATCAATCCGCAGGCCACAAGTACAGCATCACCTAAAGTATTGACAAACTTGTTCTCTGTTGAATGTGTTTTCAGAAATTTGTAAATCCTGACTCTCCTGATAACACATTCAGTATTGACTCTGAGGGTTTGAAATAAGTCAGCCATTTTAGTGAATGTATCATTGTTTCTTATTTTATAAACTGTTATGATGTTTAATTCAATGACTGCATTATTTGATAGAAAGGCAATAATCCAATAATATTTACATGGGAGTTCCAAATAAGTCATTGGCATTTTCTTTATAATTGACATCATAAAGCTCTGCCGACGAATCCTTTATTTTCCAAGCCAGGTGCAGATGTTTCAGATGTTGAATCAAACTCTGTGACTTCTTAAGTACTTTCAAGGTGTGAAGGAATGGTGCCTGATGATGGACTTTTTAGTACAGTATTCTGAAGTACTAACTTTTTTGGTTTTAACAGAGAACACTGGGTTGTATGATGTGACATTTTTACATTAATTTGAGTCTTGTGGCTTCAGGAGAGCACTGCACACTTTGACAACCATGTAGGTCAGATTTTGCTTCATTAAAAGTATCAAATTGCTGTTGGTTTATATTTGAATTTGATGTTGCACATAATGGTGTTATAAACATTGGAAGATAGGTCTTGAGTCTTGCATTTAGGTACCTTTGTTGTCTCTTTCATAGTATTCCAACAGATATAATTTTCCAAGTTCTCCTCCAACTAAAATGATACAAAACATGATGTTATCTTCTTAGGTAAGGTACTGTTGTGATCTGTTTTTTATGAAAGCAAACAAAGAATACTTACATTTAAATGTTCATCAAATATTACTGGATGGTGTGCCTTTTAGTCCTGCTGCATGACACCATTCTGCTCGATTCTTAACGGGAACGAAGAAAAAATGGTTTTCAGACCATGTTTTAGAGTTGTTTTTACAGTCTGACCTGACATAAAGCAATATTTTACTAATGGCAAAGTTGACAGCCTTTACTAGTTGATGCCATCGTTTTAAACGTATTAAATGACCGTTATATCTTTTTTGTTAATAGTTCTTAACAATTACAAACCGCTAACAAAACTAGCAAAATACAAATCTATCTCAATAACCTAACCGCCACTTTTGACAACTATCAGTGTCAATGTCATAGATAACTTTTTTAAATTAACTACTCTGCCCCGGATTCCGTTATAAAAGTGACGTCATCATCCACTTACGCTCTTTTAGAATGAGCTACATTTAAAAATTGTTTTTTTATATTAAAAATTGAGTTATCATGAAAAAGAAAAAACACGTGTCGCTTAAAATGCCTTCTATTTTCTGATTAGCTCATAAAATGGAAAACTTCAAAATATGAAATGTTGTCAATTAAACGCAAATCATAGTGGCAATACCTGGCCTAGTACAGTCAACTAAAAAGATATGAATGCAGCCAAAGTGCCAAAAATATGTATAAGTACAAGTACCTAACCTTTGTCATTAGGCGAAAAACGTGAGATCCTACAATATATCGTTCCTACAATATCAATCCGTCAATCTCCATAGTGGATATGTACCTACTTATGTCCGCCAGGCATCCACCAGACTAATTTCCCACGTATATGGCCGTCATCATCATCTCCTAGCCGTTTTCGGCCACAGCGACTACGTTCTAGCGCTGAGAGCGTCGCTGATGAGCTCTCAGGTGACTGACAGCCAATTTTTGCAGAGAGTGTGCGGGCACACTCGCTACACGTCAGCATTCCTCCGATATAATTGTAAGCTTTTCATTGATAAATCTGTCAAAGTATTGTTGCCTGCCAGACACATCCGGCGGACAATTCCTACCATACAACGTACGTTCGGGCAATCTGTGATCTCCATAGTGGGTATGCTTCCGCTAGAAAAAATCCCATACATTTATTGGCAGATCTGGCAGATATGCCCGAACGCAGATAGCCGGCTATTGGTAAACTATGAATCTTCTGAATATTACGAGATTTACGAGCAATACAATGGCCTTTGTATAATTTTTGCAACCGCTACCGCCACGCGCTAAGACAACAATGTTGTTAAAAAAACAACTGTATCCTTATGGTATTAAGGTTCAAATTCATGTAGCAGACACTTACGAGTATATACATTGACAGATTTGTCCATTAGCAAATCCATCTTAGCCTAGTTGTTATTGTTGGTGGGTTTGACATATGTCAAATCCGTTTGTGTGGGCCATTTGACAGTATTCTATAAAACAGCTGTCACTGAGAATTAACGTTAATTGTTCCGTTAAATTAAATTAAATTAAATAATCATTTATTTCGGGCAGGACCCATAGATATTTTAGTACTGTACATTATTTCTTATTCACTACTGTTAGTAGGTACATACATATAATTCCTATATTTAATTTAAAGATAATCCGGATGAGCTACTTTAACATTTTTATAATAAATATTTAAATCCATAGTTAATAAAATAGTTAATAAAGCTTGTGCGGGTTGCGCTTACTCATTTTAACGAGCTGATTAACAATGTTAATTTTTAATGGCGTCAATGGTGTGTTTAACGTGGGTTTCCCATAGTATCTGATGTATACAACTAAGTTACTATAGGGTGGGTAGTTTTGAATGCTGCCTATTTTTTATTTAAGCCTATGTTTCGTTTTCAACTGCGGTGGCTATCTTTAATTTGTGACCCATTTCACAAACAGCAGCCGGCTTTATACGTTCGGGCATATCCGCCGGGCCTGACAGTCAATTAATGGTAAATGGTAAATTTTTCCGGCGATTCCCGCTATGCAGATGCAACGCATTGCCGGAACCCGAACGTAGATGGCCGGCTTTTTTCGTTGAACTTCAATATTGTTTGACAGGACTGTCAACATTAAGTGGGTCTCAAAGTCCTTAGTATCTAAACGGGTAAACTCAACTACAAAGATATAAACACAGCCAAAGTGCCAAAAATATGTATACAAGTCTGTACTTATACATATTTTATGGCACTTTGCCTGTATTCATCTTTGTAGTTGACTGTACCTACTGTTTTTCGTCAAATCCTGAATTTTTGTCTTAAAATACATAAGTATGTTCTTTGCGCACAAATATGCATGCCCTAAAGAAATAAAATACTTACCGCCTTATTCATAAAAACTTAACAGACACATATTAGTTAAAACGCAACGCACTTGCGACACCTCTGGTGTTGCGGGTGTCCATGGACGACGTTAATCGCTTACCATCAGGCGATTCGTTTGGTCGTTTGCCCCCTATAGCATAAAAAAAAATAGGTATTGTCCCTTTTTAACATACGCAAATGTCAAATTGACAGATAAGGACAAAAGATAATTAGTTAACGGAGGTTTGATGAGCGTTTATGAATAACGGCATTAGAGTTCAAAGTTTATAATGGCCCATTGTGTGGAGGGGCCTTCTTTAATAACACCACAAATCACAGTCTCGGACGAGCCAAACAGTGCCCTTGCTCTATTTTAAGCCATTTAAAAATAAACAATAATTAATATTCTTAAAGCCAGTATCAATTAAATTGATTTGTAAATAAATGTCCCAATCATCATTAATTACCTATAAAGTGATTTATTAAATATTTAATTGATCACGAAGACAGGAAAGTGAATGAACGAACGAATGAATGGGACAATGACAGTTTGTTGTAAATGAGTAACGGAGTAGCTGGAAATGGTTTTGATATATACACAATCACAATGCAACGTTTAATTTCCAACGAACGATGATTACATCAGAAATACATGGCATGATGACACGAATAAAAAAGAAAAAATATTTTTTTCTTAAATATATATTATGATTTAGAACCAGGATTCGATGCATTTTTTAAAACAATAGATATTGCGGAGGTTATAATTTATCACTGGCAACTTCTGCAATGGATTCTGTAATATTTATAAAAATTTGCTGAATCTATAGAAAACGGCTGATTTTCTGAAATTGTTCCCGGTTTTATGAATTTTTAAGATGTGCCGAATATGCCAAAGTAAGAATGGGGCTTTTCGGAGGCTACGGAATGGCTTTGTAATCGGCGAAGTACCATGTTTCATACAAAATTGTTATTTTTATAAATCTGTCTTAACACAAAAACTGTCTGATATTGAGCTCAACGCTCACCGCTCCATAAAAATGCATAAAACTATGTATAATTATCCACCATTTCTTATTTTGTTAATTCCTTTATTTGAGTATCAGAACCCTGTGGAACACCGCTCTGTTTTACAGGCAAGTTAAGAAATTCTGACACTTATTTTGATGTTCATCTAGTGATGGGTGCTACCCATCACTAGATGGATTGCACCCAGATGGGTGTGCCACCCGTCGGACGTGCGGTGTTTTGCAAAACTGCAATACAATTGATTATGAAATAAGTAAAAGGGGCCTCATTATAGTACCCTGTGGAACACCAATGCTTACAAACCATTTTTTTTATAGATTAGGTATATCTGACTTGTGTTCGTGTGGAATATGCACAATAATAGTACATTACGATACAACTTCGCAATGAGTGGCGATATAATAAAACACGACCGAAGGGAGTGTTTTAAATCAACACGAGTTGCGAAAGACCTCTTCGCACATGTTATAGTACGACGTTTTACAGTACATATTATTATGACACTTTCAATTTTTGACGTAGGCTCATAAAGTGCTCATTATCGTGCGGTAGTATAGCACCATATAAAATAGTAAAATAAAGAACGCGACTAACTGACCGGTAGCTAGAAATAAAAAATATAATAGACAAAAGATGAACAGAAGAGGGCCCAGTATTGTACCCTGCGGTACACCAACCAGTACGCGTATTTAGAAACTGACACGTGTCTAGCGATCGTCTGGTCGTGGGTGTAATGCGCATAATCAGGAAACGCAATACGAGAGATAACCTCCGCGTCTGCGCCTTTGTCCGCGTCAATTGTGAAACTGACGCATTGCGGTTTATTTGTTTAGCTTATGATTAGGGATAATTGTTTAACTGATAGAAAGTTTTATGAATTTTGTACACGGGGAAAAAATGATTGACTACATTACATACATGCTTTTTGGCTATGGCGAACAGTTATTTTTTAACGGCAAGTCATAATGCTGTTTATTTTCTAAATTCAAAGACAAACTAGAGTAGAGGTGACCCTAATTTTTATATACTTCCATATCTATTAATGTGCGACTTAAATTGAAACTTTGTTTCGAACTCAACGCCATTTTGATTGATATTAGAATAGAGATTCTATTGTTAGGAAAAACACGGAAAACAAAAATATATGAAAATTATGAAATAAGTACTTAGTTGAGGTCACCGACATCCGTTGCTGTTAATACTAGAATATTGAAAGGAAGCAGAATTTTCTCTTGTCACATATACATCATTGTATAATACAATAAATCTGTTAATAGGTAGTGGATGTTTTTAGACTAGACTGTTTTCAGCGTACAGAGTCTACCAGTTAAAAGATTTTATGCTGAAATGAAATGGGACCTCAAGGGGTTTTGTGCCCGGACTTACCTTAGTCTGTTTTTATTCTCATTCATAAGCATGATTCACACCAATCCGATCAGATCAGATCAGATGCCCTCGGAGGTCACGTGACGTTTTCTATAGAAACTGACAGATCGTCCCGGATCGGATCGGATTGGTGTGAGTCATCCTTTAACCGTACAATGTTTGTCTAACATGCTTTGTTTGATTATCAAAGCAAGTAAACATCGCAAATTATCGCAAATTGGCAAGAATCAAATAACAACCATGTCAAATTAAGATTTCACAGTACCCAATGTTAACGCATGTTTTACTGCTCGCTGCGTAGTGTCTGCTATAGTGTGACAAGGTTGTAAACCGGCGATAACCTCTGGTCGGCGGTCTCTGACAGCCTTTGTGTTATATTTAGAACCATTCATGTTTGTCCCGTTGTTGCGGTGACGGATACTTCATACATCATTGCATATGTGGTTGCTTCAAGTAGCTTTACACCGAGGATACGTTTTGTACGTTGCGGAACTCCAAATTTTTTTCAAACTTAATGTACGTGTCTAAAGTCCGACTTAGCTAAGTTTGCAATACATTTTGATTACTTACTTACTTCCTGTGGCGCTCCAACCCCCTCTTAGCCTCCTTCCTCCAAATTGCCAAATTGTGTACTTCCCATTTTCCGTAAGTCTTCCTCTACGCAGTCTATCTACCGCTTTCTTGGCTTGCCTTTTGGTCTCTTTTGCTGCGACCTCCATTTAGTTATTATCTTAGTTGCTCTAGAATCTGGCATTCTTTCTAAATGGCCCGCCCAACGCAGTCGCTGTGACTTACAGTATCTGACTATGGTGTCATGTCGCATTAGCGCATCTAGCTCGATTCATTCGCTGGCGATATGTTCCGCCTGTTTCCCTAACTGGACGGTAGATTTTTCTCAGCACTTTTCTCTCGATATTTTGATAGCACAAACTGTGAAAGTGTTATTTAAAGCCATAATTTCATAGAATTCATGAAACATTAAAATAGGACCAAGTGATGAAATTTCGCATGAAATTAAAATTCGCATGTAATCAAAGTAATATATTGCACACATGCTCCACATTAATATTGTGCAAGGACCCGGGAGAGTTTAATTATTAGAAATGCATCACGGCACGTCGTTACACAAGATTAATGTAACTGTTGAGAATTGCAAATTGTTACTAAATTGCACAAAAGATTTTACAGTATACATAATAAGTTTTGATTAGGAATGTCTAGTAGGACTATGATGCAAAGTGAATAGCGTGAGATTTGCTGGATATGTCAGTCTATCGGTAAGACAACTTTTATAATTTTGTTTATTTTATTGATCTCTATTGCCTAGATAATAGAGATGATGGCTGGTAAAATATTGTATATAACTTGACTTATTATCTTATGACAATCGTGGATAGTGACAAGTTCATACTGGTCAGAGGATAATGAATGATATGCAAGTAGACATTAAAATCTATAACAATTATAAAGCGCGTTAATCGATAAAAATAATTTCAAAATATATACAGTAAGTGTAACTACTGTAACTTACCTAACTACCTACGTCTACCTACCTTAAATCTAATTAAAATATAATATCGTTAAATAATAATATCGTTATTATAATCACACTAGCTTTTGCCCGCGGCTTCGCTCGCGTTAGAAAGAGACAAAAAGTAGCCTATGTCACTCTCCATCTCTTCAACTATCTCCACTTAAAAAATCACGTCAATTCGTCGCTCCGTTTTGCCGTGAAAGACGGACAAACAAACAGACACTAACTCTCCCATTTATAATATGAAGTATGGATTAGTATGGATTTATACAAAAATAAATCATCTCACATACTTATTTCCCAAACAATCAACGACCAATCTTACATCTCGCTCCAAATTTTTAATCTTGGTTAAATTTAATCCTCCAATGTACATTTTAAGTTAAACTTCCGTTCGCGTTGTTCCAAATACATTAATCTTCTTTAACACACTGACTTTAATCTTAAATAACAAGAGTATGCGGTCATTATGATATGTGATGCAATACTTATTACATTATCATCATACGCTTCATCAAATGCTACTTTTTCTACTCCAGCACTTCTATCAGTCAATTAGATGACTGACAGCGATATTAAAAAGTATACATACATTATAACGTTGTCTATGGTATTCCTTAAGAACACTGCTCCTATGGATTTTCATACAATATATTAGCACCGTTTTTTTTTAAATTTCTATTTATAGTGGGCATACGACATCTTGCACATCCATCCACCTTTCTAGATTTTGCTTTTTTCGCTATTTTAGCAGTCGTAGAAAAACTAAATAGCGTAACTGTTGCTCATAATTGGTTCTTAAAACTTTCGGGTCTATTATTACAAAACTCGACTCGTCTCGATTTGAAGAAAAAGAGCAGTCTCTATTATCAAAATCGATGCAAAAATGTCTTAGGCTGACTCTGTTTTAAGATTGATTTAATCGTAGGCAATATTCATAATTTTATCTGATGATGTACTTTAGGCAATAAAACTAGTAGGCCAAGATTACCAAATACATGAATGGTAATTAAAACGCAGCACGCGTTGGCACTGCGCAGTGCCTTTTAATGGATCATTAACGTACTCGCCAACCGGTTGTGGTCGAAAGAACTCATTCAACAATGATACTCATCTGAAGATAAATTATGTTTAAGGACTTTTTTTATACTACGACGGTGACAAACAAGCACACGGCCCGCCTGATGGTAAGCGGTCACCGTAGACTAAGGACGCCTTCAACTCCAGGGGTGTTACATGCGCGTTGCCGACCCTTTAAAAAGGGGAGGATTCGCTGTGTTGACAGCTAAAGGGGCAATCTTTGATCCGTGGGTCCTCAGCTGTCAACACAGTCAATCCTCTTGGAGCTCTGGCGACCTTACTCACCAACAGAACCACAACACTATGAATAGGGTCTAGAGTTATTAAACGGTTTTCTGTAAGGTGGAGGTACTTCCCCAGGTGGGCTCTGCTCCAGATTTGAGCGAGACGACATTCGTTGTGCTGTGCCCTACCACACTAAAGGATATGGGGAATCGGGGACGATCCATCAGTTCTATAGAAAACGGAAAGTGACCTCCGAGGGCTCCGAGCTATCACGTGATTCTTTCTATATAAATCGGATCGGATTGGTGTGGGTCATCCTTTACTCATAAATTGAAAGAGATGTCATATACTGCAGAAAAAGTGACCAAGGCCCTGGTGAGCAGGGCTGGAATCGAACCAGCGACCTCCTGCTTTCGCGGCACACGCCCTAACCACTAGGCTACCCAATCACGGCCAGAGTCCGAAATTAAAAAGTATAATAAGTATGCAATCCTTTCTTATTTTTAAACGTCTAAGGTGCTGTGATCGGGTTGCCCAGTGGTTAGGGCGTCTACCGCAAAAGCAGGAGGTCGCTGGTTCGATACCAGCCCTGCTCACCGGGGTCCTTACGTCCTTAGTCGCTAGCGCCGAATCTTGGAACTAGTTGTCAAAGCGGACCGTCAGCCGTAATCACTCCAGAAAGAAGAGAAAACATGGCACGCCTCAATTTAACAGCTTAATTTAGTTATCCCTACTTATTGTCATAGTCATTAAGTGACTTCTGATAAAGATCATTAGATAATTGTGAGAAAATATAGAAAATTGCACCATTGATGATCCAAAGGATTTAGATGTAGAGATAAAAGTTAATCGTTTATTCAATTAATGAAGACTAAAAATAGCTAGACCACAAGTTGGAAACTGGTTTAACAAGTGCTCTTTCATCGGTTCTTACAAATTAGAAATTTATTGAAATTTGTAGTTTTTGAAAGTAAATGCACCTTTGTGACCTACCTCCATACTTATGTACTGTACCTATATCCATACTTTTGGTAAAATAAACATAATATTGTCTTCTGTTACCGCGATTGTTATTCATTGAAATTAAACACTTTAGAACGGATTAATCGCGTTAAAATAAACATATTTAGGTATTTAATCAACCTGAAAAATGAAGGCATGTTTTTAAATCAGTTTCATGGATCGTGGGAATTTGACGTTTATAATAACACTTAAAGTTTGACGGTTCATTTCTTTGGAAGAGATGACGAGAGATGACGTGGTTAGACTCTATACCGATTAACAGATAAAAAATTGAAATCCTTGGCGCAAATATAATTATTTTAGCCAGACTCAGAAGGCCTACCACGAACCACGAACGAAGTTTCACCTCTCTGTCGCACTTGAGTGAGAAATTACAAGTGCGAAAGGGAGGTATACTTTCGTTCGCGGTTCATGGTAGACGCTCTGAAATCGCTGTCAATGGAACTTCCTAACAATGTAAACCAAACCGCCATATTGATCGTATAACCTAACCTAACTTTGAAGTTTTTAATGAAATCTCCAAGATTAACTTATTTATCTTATAATATGTTGAATGGTTTCAGTGGTGTTTGATGTGGTTGTGTCATGAAATATGTATTTGACAATAAAAGGTACTTCTATTATTACTATATATATATACCCACACAATATCACAAAATTGATTTACAAACGCTCCCAGTGGGTATGGCATGGTTGAACAAGTAATTAGCATAGTAATAGTTTACCTGCAACGTCAAAATACTATGATGAAGCCGAATGAAAATGTAACTAAGCCAAAATCGAATTCGCAACATCTGTTCAAATGGCCTCCTTTGCCGCCAAAACCGGGTGAACGACCTCTTGAAGTCTTGACACAACAATGTCCAACCATGCATTCCAAATTTAAACTGCAGTAAGGGTAAACACAGCCATTCAAATTTAAACCGTAATATCTTGGTTTTAGATTTGTCTTTGCTTTAATTTTGAACTAGTCTTTTTGTTTTTAATTATAATACAATTTTACATTTGCGGTTGGCATAATCTAGAGCTAGTACTCCGTAGTGATCAATTGTTCTACGGATGCAGTATGTGGCGGTAAGTGTAAGTTTGTTTTCGTTCAGAAATGGGTCACAGATAAAGCAAAGTTTGTTTTGCTTTTGTGTCAAACGTAACGTAGGTAAAATATGTTCTGTAAATGCGGATATACCTACTCCACAAGAACGCGTAGTAAATAATATGGTCGTGATCGGGCAGTGGTTAGGGCGTCTACCGCGAAATCAGGAGGTCGCTGGTTCATTTCCAGCCCTGCTCACCGGGGGCCTTGGTCACTTTTCTTTAGTATATATATGACATCTCTTTCAATCTATAATTGTGCCTATTTTGAGAAAAACATATGTCAGGTATTTAATCCTGATAATTTGAACCCTGGAATGGAGTCTATGCTAAGTTTCATAGATTTTGATAACGCAGACTGTGGAAGTGAAGTAAACAATAAAACAATAATTTCATAGAAGTTTGACGTTTAAAACAACACTAAAGTTTGACGGTTCATTTGTTTGGAAGAGACAACTTGGTTTGACTCTAGTGGCTCTACAAACAACTTAGGTATATTTCGGTTGGCTAGGATGTCTTCTATTTCGTGCTTAATCAAAGAGAATACTGGTTTTTTTTTCGCTAGTACTACCGCCCCTCAAAGAGGGATATAGGTTATTCTTTCAACTGATACTGACAATCTAGTTGGCAAGACAATATTACAGACCTATTCGTTGATGCAAACTTCCGTGGAAATTATCAATATGACATGAGTTGACATGATAATGGCGTAGGGAATATCAAGTGGATATGTCAAATGTCAGTTTAGCACGTTTAAATAGGCCTACTAATGTGTAGTCACATATTACCAATATAAAAAATGACGCACTACTACAAAAACATCAGATATTTCTGACATTAGGTACTTACTTATTAAAATTAGACTAGGTACTGAGTGTGGGAAAGAATAATTTGTTCTGCACATAATTATGTTTGTCATTTGTGACTGTGTTTCAATGATGTTTGATGACATAATATTAACGCTGTTTTTATTGTTCACAGGTAAATAAACGGAATAAACCTTCTAGGAATCACAAAGAGGCATTGTATAGGTGTAAGAATTAACGGTTTCGTAGGTAAGTTAAGTAGGTACTTATGTCTGACTAAGATCTGTTCCATTCGTGCATAGTCAGAGAGAGTCATACCTACTGTCTTTTTCATGCGCTCACGAAAGAAACGGACGTATATAGAATTTAAAAAAAATCTCAGTTTCAGACTTGATTCGTCAGTAGGTACCTATTTAGCCATTAAACCTTATTTCCGCATACATTTGTTTTTTCTAAGAACTCGAACAGACATTTGATTAGCTTGTGTCAATTTGAATCGGTTCGTTTATAATATATCGTCCTTAGCTGATTCGTAAGTAAATAGCTGACTTATTTTTTTTTATTGGGTACACGTTTTTCACACATAAAGAAAGGTGGTGTTTTTCACTAACGACAATGACAGTGACAGATGTCTCATTCGCACATGCCAAAATTATATATTTCTATCTTAGTCCAACTAAAAGTGGTGTCTCCGATGAGGTCGTGCTGGCTGGTTATAAGTATTTTTTTTTGTATCATGTATGTGACAAAAGCTTTTTCATAAAATTCCATCCGTATTCAAATTTTGTTTGTTGAAATGTCTCGTCGAATGATAGCGAATGAAGTTCCAAAATCAAACAACGGTTATCGTCTGTTATTGTTTCGGCCGATCGCGCCATTGTGTGTGCGTTAAAAAAACAAAATGTCATACTTTATTTATAAATAGAACAGGTGTGCAACGTTGATAACATCTTGGTTTTAAAAATGGAAAATCTTCCGTGTCTTCTAAGTAAAATTAGTAATTAAGTATATCATTAATTTTATAGGATAATCGGCAATGGTATTGGAATTAGGAAATGCAACCCGGGTTTTACCCAAACAACCCGGGTTAATACCCGACAACTAAAATATCGTAAAAAGCAAAATCTAGAAAAGTGGCAGAATAGGGAAGATCATATATTGTACGAAAATCCATAGGAGAAGTGTTATAGACAACGTTATAAATTATAACTTATAATGTATACTTTTTTAATATCACTGTCAGTCATCTTATTGACAGAAAGAAGTGCTGAGTAGAAAAAGAATCATAGTGTCATTTTTGCATTAGTGAACATGAAATCATTAAACAACGAAGGATATGATATCATAGTGATGCACTATCACTTTCTCTCTCAATACGCGAGAGTGAGACAGTTGACATTGATCCTTCACTTGCGCAGGAGTTTCACCACGCCTAATTAGCTATGGCCGATAGAAATGCGCGCTGACCGACTTTCTATGTAAGGGCGCCCGGACGCTGAGTACCTAGTGGCTAGTGGGCCTAGTGGCACTGTGGCGGGCCGTACATGGAACTCGGTGTCCATCGGCTTTGCTTAAATAAGTGGGCAAAAGGACGTGCAAGACAAAGACAAAACAAAAGCGTTGGTCGTTGGTCGTACTTGGTTGTGGTCAAACATGTGCAGGGCCTATACCACGAAAATCGAACGATTGCGGATTTGTATCTCCATCTCTGTCACACTTGCATATTGGAGTGACAAAGAGGTTTTCCCGTCAATGCCAATTTTCGATGTTCGTGGTAGATCCTCAGGCCCCAATTTCACCACGCTCACAAGTATGACAATTCCCAAAATGACTGGACTACTGGCGTTAAGGCGTCCATAGGCTACGGAAACCGCTCACCATCGCGCGGGCTGTGTGCTTGTTTGCCACCATTTCGATAATAAAAAAATATACTACAACGGTGACAAACACGCATACGGCCCGCCTGATGGTAAGCGGTCACTGTAGCCTATGGACGCCTGCAACTCCAGGGGTGTGACATGCTCGTTGCCGTCGAATCGAATACAGTTGGGTGTAACTCATGGTAAGCACACAGATATGAAACCGTATTTAAAAACAAATAAATAATAATTATGAAACAATAATAATTTAATGTACTTAACATATATCTTATAAAATTATGAATTATTATGTCTATCCCAATTTTTTTTTTTTTTTATACTACGACGGTGACAAACAAGCATACGGCCCGCCTGATGGTAAGCGGTCACCGTAGCCTATGGACGCCTGCAACTCCAGGGGTGTTACATGCGCGTTGCCGACCCTTTAAAAACTTTAACACTCCTTTTTTGAAGAACCCCATATTGTATAATATATATTTTCTAATTATTATTATTATTATTAATAATAATAGATAATTAAATATAATAGTATGAATGTATAAATTAATAGGATATCTATAGAATTATAAATTAATAAATGCTTTAAATCTTATCTCTAGAATATATGTAACAAATAAAATGTTATTTATAAACTTAATTAGATGCATGCGCCTGTACTTCCTAGTTATAGGTTTATTTTTAAGAAATACTTGCTGTGCCCCAACGGGGTTCATGTGTGAAACAACCCTAATGTAACACCTATTTTGTACCACATGATTTCTATGCAATAAATGAATTAAATGAATTAAATGAATTAAAATTAAATAACGTATCGAAAATCGAAATCTATTCTTCGTAATCTATGAAAAGCAATTCATGGTAGACACACTACTTATGGCGCTATTCATAAACGCACTTCAACAACAGTTTAGCTGAATGATTGTTTGTCCTTATCTGTCACTTTGACAATCGCGTTTGCCAGAATGGGAGAAAACCTAATTTAACTAAAGCTTCTGTTAACTTCTTTATGAATAAGGTGGTTAGTCTCTTATTCTGGGTAAGGCATTCCCTGAATGACGTTACTTATTTGATCTATCCGTTGCGTAACGCACCTTACGCCGACGACATGGTCGTATCGTATGGTCCACTTATAGTCAGTTTATTGTGTACTGGCCCGTACCAGGCTCCGGGGTTAGGCAAGCCCCTAAACAATATAATGCACCAATTTGGTGCGACTAAGAGCGGCCTATTTGGTTGCGACACCTGAACTATTTAAAGTTTAACGTTAATAGTCTTAGTTCAGATATTTTTGAGGACCTTGGCTGCGCGACTGTGCCTACATAAGTTATAGAAGGTACCTAGGGGGATATAAGTCAAAATGGGCAATTAACTCTCCCCAGGGGCCTTACCATGATGTTCCCGGTTCAGTTTAGGTTTAGCTTAGGCTCAGTTTAGATCGTCAACTGTCAAGGCCTCTGGGCTCATCCTACCTACTTATCAAATAGAAGTTCCTCACTAATAACTTACTAACACACAGCTACATTTAAATACTTTTTTTCCTAGCCTATTTGAGTGTTCTGCTGGACAAAGGCCTCTCCCCAGGATGTCCATGACTTCTGATTTTGCGTTTATTCCGGTCAGTTGCTCAGAAAGGTGTCAAGGCTTAGCGGGACCATGAACCCACGTTTCAAGCCCTTTACACTCGTTTTCAAAGGGGAAACTCGTTTTGACGGGGAGAATTTGCATTCTCTCAGTCATCATCTTAGCCTTGTGGTGTTAATAAACGCGATTAATCCGTTCTAAAGTGTTTAATTTCAATAAGTCCGTAATGTCATCAAATTACTAGCTTAAGATCGAAAGTAGGAAGACATTAAAGTGTTCGTATCGAATTCGTACGGATTATGTTACGAACATCCGTCGAGCGTGCCGGTGAAACGGGATATTTATATGCGGATATATCCGTTTATTTTTTATTACTAGGCGTTACCTCCTAACATGAATTCTTGACCCCGTTTTCTGGGCAACCCCTTGAAAAATAAAAATTCAGACGAATTGAGAACCTCCTCCTTTAGAATTAAGTCGGTTGAAAATCTAGAAAAGTGGCAGAATAGGGAAGATGTTGTGGCCACTGTGGCCAGTATATAAATAAAAATAAAAAAAACAACAAAAGTATGTAAAAGTCGCCTGTGTGATATGGGTTCATGTTTGGGTTCAAATGTGTTGTAGGCGATGCGCTAACCTGTCATTGCAATATCACAATTGTAAGTGGCACTGAAACCACAGAATAAATAAGTAATAGTACTAAAGTACAGAAGCTTCTCTTTCCTACATTTGACGTTAAGCTTGTCAAGTATACAAATGTCAAGATGACATTAGCATTAGGGTTGTCACCATGCTGTCAGGTGCGTATAGAGGTACAACAATTTGTATAAACATATAAATAAATGTAGGAAAACCAATGGTTAATGCAGAAAATAAGCAACACATGAAAGCCATGAAAAACCTGAGAATGAATTCTAGTAACTCTATATTTTTGCATCCAGTAACAGAATCAGAAATTATTCGTATTGTTAAGAATCTTAAAAATGGTAACTCTGTCGGACCAGATAATCTAAGTACGAAATTTGTTAAAACTAATATTTATTTCTTGTGCCAACCACTAGCCATAATTTTCAATAATTGTCTAGAAGAAGGTAATTTCCCTAGCCTGTTAAAAAGAGCTAAAGTAATTACCATTCACAAAAAGGGAAGCCGCTCTGAACTTAATAACTACAGGCCTATATCGCTATTATCTGTAATTTCAAAGATACTAGAAAAATGTTTAGCGGAGAGATTAGAAAAACATTTAGCAAAACACAATATTTTGACTCCACATCAATATGGTTTTAGAAAAGGCAAAAATACCACAACCGCCGTAATAAATTTGGTGAGGGAAGTAATGTGTGATCTAAATAGAGGATACAAGAGCGGTGGAGTGTTCTGTGATCTGACAAAAGCATTCGACTGTGTCGGTCACAGAACACTTCTCAATAAACTGGAATTCTATGGAGTTCGTGGTACTGCTCTGAGTTTGTTTGAGTCCTATTTAAGTGACCGTACTCAATACATAGAAATTCGATGTGAAGATTCTGGAACTACTACTCGTTCTGACGAAGCCACGGTAAAATACGGGGTCCCTCAGGGTTCTGTACTTGGCCCTTTGCTATTTTTAATATTTATTAACGATCTACCACAATATATTACTTATGGCACACCTTACCTATATGCAGATGACACCAGTACCTATTATTTTAAGTGCAACAAATAACGAAGAGTTTAATTATAGAATCCAAAAATGCTGGGAAGATCTAGAACGCTGGTTCACTTACAATGGTCTTAGAATTAACTGTGACAAAAGTTTCTACATAATATTTCGACGTAGCCACAAAAGTGCGGACGTCGATTGTGATGTGCCACTACAAAAGTCTGAATGTATCAAATTCTTAGGTGTAGACCTCGACATGTATCTGAGGTGGAATTATCAAGTAGACTCTGTGTGTAAAAGACTGGCTAACGCATGCTACTGCTTAAAAGCTTTATCGAAAGTTTCAGATGTCAATATACTTAAAACGGTGTACTTCTCTTACTTTGAAAGTATAGTCAGATATTGTATCGAAGTATGGGGCAACGGCTCGAGCATAAACTCTGTACTACTGCTACAAAAAAAGGCATTACGAATAATCAATGGATGCAAATATATACCAGACACCCATCGGGATATGTTTATAGACCACAAAATTATGACAGTTACCTCACTGTATTTGTACCGAATCTGTGTTTATGTTTATGAAAATAAGTGTCACTATAGAACAGCTGAGGATACTCATAGCTTCAATCTTCGTAACAAAGATAGACTAGTTCTGAATAAATCAAATTTTGTCCACTTCAATAATAGCTTTAATAACATTGCCATTAAAATATTTAACAAATTAAATACAAATATTAAACAATATAATGATATTAACAGCTTTGACAAAAACGTTAGAGAGTACTTCATAAATAGACCGTTCTACACAATAAATGAATTCTTTGCCAATGCGCTTGACATATAGTATATAATAGTATATTATTATATATCCTAAGGGATTGACATCTTCTATGAGTATTTAATTTTAATAATGATCCTTGACATAATGTATCAACTAGCTACTTCTTTTGACAAAACTAAATATCTAATGTGAAAATGTAATCAATGTTTCTTAATTAAGTATTATTATTATTACCTATGAATGCTATCTGACTTTAATATTATGTTATGACAGATAAACAATTGTAAATATTGTAAATGCTTTGTATACTTGTATTTGCATGTATAATATATACCTACTTAACGCAAATAAATGATCTGAATCTGAATCTGAATCTGAAATAGGAACAAAATATATATCGGGATAATATTTGTATGATAAGAGCACGTTTTTATTGAGCGTTGGTATTAATGTGACTAAGTATAAAAATTAGTTTGCGGTGTTTGAGCGAACCCTCACAGTTTAGGCCACCCGTAGGCGGAAGATTTTGTGTCTACTTAAAACTTGGAGTGACACTCCCTGCTGAAACTGAGTAGTTGTATGTGGTCTGCCTGCCCCTTTTGGAATATTCTTAACCCATGATAAAAAATTAACCAGCAACACACGATAGAAAAACCTGTCCTAGGTACCACGAAAATCGAACGTCGAAAATTTGTATCTCCCTCTCTGTCACTGCTTATTGGAGTGATAAAGAGGTTTTACCGTCAGTGCCAATTTCCGATGTTGTAGGCTTGTAAAACAAGAACTTACCACAATCTATTTTCATCAATCATAACTCCTTTCCTCGAACGTAATAAAAAACGTGTCATAGACATTTTTTTCAACAATCTTCACTCATCGCACTTAGTCTATGGTACAATGGTGTTACCAGTCAATTAACGGTTTATCTATGGTTGCGGTTCCCACGTCTGTTGTGATAATTTAAAAAATAGACAAGCGCGAGTCATGAGTATTGAGATAGTGACCTTTATTCGTTTCTAGTTAGCAGCAATGTTTTTTTCGTTTCGATACTACTTCATTTATTTGAGACCTTTCATGTACAAACAAAAATTGATTTTCCAGATGAATAGATATTCCAGTTAAAATTTACTTAATCCTTCAGAATTATGTAGAAGCAATCGTTAATTAAATACTAAGTAGTTGGTCCAGGATACTACCTTTCTCATGCACAGTAGGTATTAGCATCCCAAAAAAGGGATAGCTATAGTTTTTCTCAGATCTGTCCGTTGGATGTAGGGTAAACGTACCAGTGGTCAGCCCCAAATCGAGTTTTTGAAGTTTGAATAGCTGGCATTTTTACAGGTTTCGTCGGATAATGAAACGAAGTACATGATTGTATTAATTGTTTATTATAGTTTTTTAACAACCTTTGGCGAAATCAATATTTCTCTTTATAAAATATATATTTAATTTCAAATAAAAAATGACCCATTTTGCCAGTGGTCAGCCTCTAAATTCCAGTAACCAGCCACGATGGACCCAGTATTCAGCCCTCATAACTATGAATAAACATGAGATCAAAATGAGCTTAATTTATATAAAAATCAACAATATTATTTAAGTTTCTAGGTAGGTATTATGTCTTACAACTAAATTCTCAAAAAAAACAAAAATACCTTACTACTACCTGATAGAACTATTATTGCAAGCACACAATCACAGTACTTATTTGATGAATGATAAAACTTCAATATTTATTTATATAAAAATCAACGATATTTATATATATATATATGAATATGTAAATAGTCCTCTTAAAGGAAAACCACATTTTGTTAACTTTTCACACCAGTCCACCAGTACAGAGCTTCTTCTGCTTTATTTAAAATTGAATCAGGACCCATTTTTCTAGGACCTTCAGGGACACGTAGATGAATCCGATCTTGTAGTGTGCCTCGAGGAACTCCAAACGTTCTACTAGCCTTTCTTATCGGCATTCCATTTCGTATGGCTTCCATGGCAGAAGAGAGTTTCTCTGGAGGATACGTTTGTCTTGACATCATGTTTGGCTAAAAAGGAAACAGAATTATTTATCGAAGATTATTTACACAGGTACCTTTTTAATTGTTGTTATACCACCTTGTTAAATACAATGAAGAACTATTTTAGGTAATATTAAAATGTTGTCTACCAACGTCCATAAAAATACCACTTAAAAGGGTTACCATACAAGACACTTAACTGTACATTAACAATCGAATATAAACCTTAACGCACTGTATTAAAGTCGTAGGGGCTGCTTAATGAAACAGCATCACCCAGTGCCCAGCCGCGTAAAAATAAAATGTTTAAGGCGGCTGACCACTGGGTTTTTTGAGTAATATGAAAGGACATGCCTTACTAAATTTAAAAAGTTAAATTTAACGGTTTTAACGGTCGCCTTTTCTCACACTTTTAAAAATAATTCATAAACCCAGTATCCAGCCGGGGGGGCTGACCACTGGAACTTTTATGAAAAAGTCGTACCCAGTGCCCAGCCCCCACAATATTTACGTAAAACAGCGATATTTTCGTTCAAATTTAATATAATTAAATACATTAAGTTAAACATAAAGCTTAGTTGCATAACAAATGATCGAATTTGATGATAAAATGTGTTTTTCTTACCTTTAAAGAGAACACCACGCGAAGTAAAAATAATGGCGGACATGACACTACTGCTCTTGTCGATCGCCGCCACCTGAATGATTGAATGAACGAGTTTATTTCTCCCGTCTGACCCCCCGCCGTACCTGTCGTGCGACGTATTAACCAATGAGGAACCAAAGTTTCTATTTAAGTGCGCTTGATTCGTTTATTCGAATTGTAGCGATATTTATGACTAATAAACGACCGAAACGGCTGACCACTGGGCCCCGGCTGGCCACTGGTACGTTTACCCTATGCGGCGGATGCTAATCAATGGCGAAAATGTCTGTCGTCTGTGGGAGATCTGCATCCGTGTAGAACTCCCTTACATTGATATACAGCAAACATCAACCATCAAATTTGTCTATTAATAACCATAATCATTCAAAAAACGAATTGTATTACACGGAAATTATCACAAATATATCAAAGCATAATTATAAAGTATCATGTTCTCATCGATACCAATACCACCCCGAAAATATGCCTCCGGCGTCCAATTAAAACTGATAATGAAAAAAACAACGAGAAACTCTCTGATAGATACATTAAACAAAAACACATATAAAAACTAACTAGTAGGTGATATTCAAATAGCATATGAACGAGTCGAGCGAAATTTTAACTTAGGTAATTAGCAAATGTTAACCAAGTATAAATAAATAAAATAAAATAAATTATTATCGGACAATCTTACACAAATCGACCTAGTCCCACGGTAAGCTCAATAAGGCTTGTGTTGTGGGTACTAGACGACGATATATATAATAGATAGATACATATAAATACTTAAATACATAGAAAACATCCATAACTCAGGAATATTGACATGAATAATGCTAGTTATTAAGATTATAAATTGCTGTGCCCTGGCAGGGCCCATGTGCTACTGAATAGTATGTAAGACCAATGTATACCATGGATGCAATAAACTATAACTAACTAACTAACTAACAAATATTCGTGATAACCACACAAATAATTTCCCTGACCAGGATTCGAACCCGGGACCTCCTGCTTCGTAGGCAGGGTCACTACCAACTAGGCTAGGAGGTCGTCGTATACATTCTTTGATTGGAGAGCAGAGATGTCTCGTCTAAGGGAGTAATGTTGTTGAGGTGAAAAAATTGACCTTGAGTAGCGGTAAATACACGCAGCAGACATCACACGGTAAGATCTCCTACAGATGCAAAACATCTTTATCTAACTCCCGTCATAGATTGACATTTACGCGCACCGACCAGACTCATCCGACAAAAATATTTAGGTACTTATAAGCCATGAAAGTAAAACAAATCTAAACGATAATTTTACAAAACATTGAAACATAAACTTAAAATATATAATGCCTCCCAAATTATTCATTGTTTAAAGCCAATCTGACGTTGCAATTATTTTCTGCAGGGTTCTGTTGAAAGATGCTCAAATAAGTTTCTACTGTCAAGAGATACAATGTTACAGTTTTCAAAATGTAGGTGCGAGATGAATATTTATACCGATAAATAGATAAGAAAACACTGAAAACGTTTTTGAGAAAAAATGTCTCTCTAATCTGAAGCGTACCGCGAACATAAAAAAAACTTCGTATTAAGTACATCTCTTTCTCTCGAATATGTAAGTGCAATAGAGATGGAGACATACATCTTCGGTCGTTCGGTTTTCGCAGTAGTAGACCTGGTTTTAAAGGTGGATTGGACATGCCCTTTGAAGAGGAGCAGCGAACAGTGCCAGTCTCGCATTTGAGTGGAAGCCTGGTGGAAAGCGAGCTCGTGGACGCCCTGAGACGTAGGACTGAGCTGGAGTGAAGCCAAGAAGGTTGCTTAGAATAGATTATCGATTAGCGTGGAAGGATCTTGTGGAGGGCCTATGCACCTCCGGTGTATAGGTATGCAAACAGCTGACGCCAAAGATTGTAAGTAATAGAAATGCCGAACATTCCACATAGGCTAATGCCGATGAAAGAATGCCCTAGGACCTAGGATCTACAACAGACCTGGGGTTGAGGTCATATTACGCTGGTTTGTACTAAACTCGCCTCGCTCGCGCGTCTGGTCAGTCTCAAGGCCACCGGTCGCGTGATAGTCTATATAAAAACTATCATAACAAAAACACAATCGCCAAACTCGATCTGGTTGGGAGATACCGACTTTAGCTATACATGTAGGTAGAAGTTATGGCTATTAGCATAATCGAAAATTAAATTAGAGTATGTACTATCGCGTTCAGAATTGCATGGGCAGTTTATGAATCAATTCATTCATAAATTGCTCATGCAATTCTGAACGCGTGTGTACCTACCTACCTACTGAAAATTTGCGTAAGTGATGGGAATCTTCAAATAATGAATGGATACGTCTGCCAAATGCGTGCCATATTCCTACCATATACTGAGAGATATGTCCGCCTCATCTAGCTACTCGTAGCATAATATTAATTATGCAATAGTGATATAATTTAAGGGTTCTTATTAACTCTCGGGTCCTTCGGGTACAGATCAACTAGCAGAGATACAATTAGTTTAACATTAACACAAATCGAAGGGTATAAATCATCAGCAGGGCTAAGATGCCAAGCTGATATCCTGATAATTGCTGGATAAGACGATAGTCGGCACGTTCTGACAATTTCTGATAATTTTAAACAGTTCTGTCAAATGTCTTACTCTTATTACATTTGGCAGCTGTCACCGTCACGCTATCCGCAGTTTATCAACTTATAGCATTTTCCATATAGCATATAGCATATTCATGGATAACCATCTTAAGCCCGCAGGGGGCTTACCATGACGTTTAAGCGCGACTCAGTTTAGGACCAAAACTGAGTCGAACAACTGAGCCTAATAAGACGTCATGATACGGCCCCTGTTCTGTTTGACCAAATAATTTAATAAAACTCGAAGGCCAATGTCATTGACAATTTAGCAAAACAAACAAACATCGGAGTTCCATTAAATTTATATTTACATACCTACTTATCTTTGTGCTTTGGTTTTCCTACCTACCTACTTCTGTCATGTGGTTTCTAAGAAGGAAGACATTATCGATGCAACGTGCGAATTAAAATAAAATCAATGTTATTAATGTTAATACGATATCTTGCTTGTTTTTTATTTATAGGTAGTATAGGTACCTAACCACAATCAGGATATGACATTGTTCACAGAAAGAACATGTTATCTATTTTGTTGATATACCTACGTGGGGATATTTCGGAGAGCCAGTGTTAATTTGCAAGAACCGCGGCGGCCGGCGAGACTGTATGTGGGTGGGGTTATCTGCGAAACCGCGCGTAGTGATTAAGAACACGTGACTGTCATCCGTAATTACGGTTGAATTACCAAAAAGGTAAAAAAGGAACCCTTATTTGACTCAGTCTGCGTGTCCGTATGTCTGTCACATCTTTAAGTATCTCGAGAACTATTTTACTTACATACGACATACGAGTAAGCTATGGATTTGAAATTTGATAGATAGAGATAGGTATGTTAAGAAAATGTATTTCATAATAAATATAAATTGCTTTACAAAGAAAAATATATATATATATACCTATATATATATATATACCTAGCTCGCTTCCGCCACTTCAAGTGCAAAAGTGCCCATAATGCTGGCGGCATTTCCGCGTTGTATAATTATACAGCCAGACGCAATGAAAGTGGATTTCTCATATTTTAAAAAAGCCCTTATAAAATAGGGACGAAAAAAGTTAAAAAGTTCAAATTAAATTTTAAACTGTGTGGGGTATTTTATTATAATACTAATATGACTCACGAATCACGATAGTTTAATTTCGATAACAACCACAATCACATGTGTTATTTTTAAATGATAGCAGCATACGCTTTAACCTTTGTCTGTTTATATCCATTATCTTCTCAAAGTTGTAAATATTGGATTTACATAGAAAATACGTCGTCACGTCAATGTTTCCTATTAAGTGATGCAAGACCGGTTATGATTTGCATAAAAACCGGTTATTACCGGTTATGCCCACTCAAAAATAACCGGTTTTGCATTCCTTATTTGCTATACAATGTTGTCACGCGTATAGGGGGAGGGAGGGGGTCTATAAAAGTGTGATATGCTGTGATAAGGGGGAGGGATAGGTTCCAAATCTCGTGACCTCACGTACAAATATTTATAAAATCAAAAGTACAAAATACTTAAATCTTAAATTGTAAACAATTAGCAACCCGCCCCGGTTTCGCACGGGTTATTAATATGATACACATAAACCTTTCTCTTGAATCACTCTATCTCTGAAAAAAAAACCGCATTAAAATCCGTTGCGTAGAAATTTGACATCAGAAGGCCTAGTATAAAATTGTACGACATTAACTTCTCGACCGCGTTAGCGTATCGAGGGGTCAAAATATGAAAGTTGCTGGATGATTTAAATAAGCGGCAAACATAATTTGAACTCTCGATACGCTAACGCGATCGAGAAGTTAATGTCGTACAATTTTATACTAGGCCTTCAGTCACATGTATCGACAGATTGGGTCACTCGTTTTCACAGCATTAAGTTAGTCTTATGCGACTTTGTTAAATTGTATTGATGTAATGATATTTTTATTACGTAAACGGTTTTTTTTTTATTTATAAGAAGGTCCGTGTGGCATTAATTGAAAGAAAAAAAAACAATCTAGTACGGATTCATTTCAAACTTAGTTCAGAAAACATAGTTGGGCATATTTTTATTTTGTTGTCGTTTTTTTTTTCGCGTCAGATTTGAATGAAATTTGGTGGGTAGGTAGAGTTCCTTATCCTCTTCAAGATAGGCCTAATTTCAAAGTATGTCCCACAATTTTTTCCACTGAGTTACGAAATCGTATGGAATTTTCGTAACTCAGTGGAAAATTTCATACAATTTTTTTGTCGCACATTGAGATTTTGTATCTATCTAGCGTAGAATAAGGAACTCTACCTACCCACCAAATTTCATTCAAATCTGACGAGAAAAAAAAAACGACAACAAAATAAAAATATGCCCAGTTATCAAACGGGTCTAACGCGAATTCACTTTTTTACCTTATTTACCGACCGACGTTCCGACACGGGTTTCACTGGTCATGTTCGCGGCTAACTGATGTCCCATCAAAACAGAGATTTGTGTAACTAATACCCAACGAAAAGTCTATGGATGAAGTGTTACGTTTAAAAATGTGTTCAAAACGCGAAAGTTTTAAATGTTATAGTTCAGAAAAGTAATTTAATTTTTTTTTTGATAAAGATAGGGTAAATTTTAACTTTTTCTTGTAATATTTATATTAATGTTAACGTTGTGTAAAAAAAAAACAGGTTTCTACCTTCATAAACTTACATTTATGTTTATAAATAAATAAATGAAAAATAACTGTAAGTATAACAATTATAAAAAAATGTTTTAGAATGTACAAATCAAGCCCCTTCAAATGATGTCCCACATGCCCCACTAACTAAACTATTAATTTATGGCCTCTCTTTTATCGGGCAGTTTTCATTGAAAATAAATTAAAATATATGATAAACTTTCTCTTGATGTGTCTGGGTTAACCTTGTTTATAACTATTCCAAATTTCAAATCGGTAGGTTTAGTAGTTCTCGAGATATTTAACGATGTGATGTGACAGACAGATAGGATTGAGTCTCACCATAAAGGTTCCTTTTTTACCATTTTGGTACGGAGACCTAATAAAGATACATCCATACAATTTTTGAAACAGCGCCCTCTGTTACCCTACCGCCATAACCGTTACAGCCGTTGATGACTGGAACAAAATGGCGTCTGGAAAATGGCGCGTGTTTTGAGGTTAAAAGTGAAAGAGCGCCCGCCTCCCATTGTCTGCGGGCGACGTAAGGCAACGTGCGACGCGTTTTTACTAGTTTTTATTACTATGCGAACCTTATTAAGCTCACTTGCAGGTAAAGTGGGGTCTAATCTGGTTACAATCTCTTTCAGAAGCATGGTTGCCATTTTATCGACTATCACGCCATGCGTCACTTTCGCACTTACTCGTACATACTTGTTAGGAGGTAACAGCTATGGTATTAATCGATAAAAACCTGGCCATAATAGACTAACAGTCAGTAGATGGGTACTTTCGCGAGAAGCGATCGAATACCTACAGTCGGTATTGAACCCTTAAGTCTAAGGAGAGACTTTGCCTCCTTATGTGTGTTCTATCGCCTATGCAATGGGTTGTGTTCTGAAAAATTGTTGCACATGATGCCAACGTCCACTTTTCATCGTCGCACCGCTCGCCATCGACAGGGCGCTCATCCACACATCTTGCAACCAAAAGTGCAGACTGTGCTGTTTCAGAGGAATTTCATCCCGCGGACGCCCCGGCTGTGGAATGAGCTCCCTGGCGAGTTTCGAAAGATTACAGTATGGGGTTCTTCAAAACAGGAGTGTACAAGAATTTAATGGGTCGGCAACGCGCATGTAACCCCCCTGGAGTTGCAGGCGTCATAGCCTACGGTGACCGCTTCCCATCAGGCGGGCCGTATGATTGTTTGCTACCGTAGTAGTATTAAAAAATCAACATATTTTTCTAAAAAAGGTAAATTTATTCTTTTGCTAAAACAGAAGCTAAAAAAAAGTGTAAGTAACTATTTTTTTTCCAAATAATTACCATTTTTCAAACACTTTCTACGGCCGTAAAAAAATTGAGAGTCGGCACGTAAAATGTCTGAAAATTCTGGAAGCCTTTAAAACTGAGTCTTCATTCGACTTCACCGACTGCTGTTAAGGACTGGAAACTCTAGGGATGTGTAGTTGGGAGCATACTGTCTTTTCAGCACAAGTGACAAGTGACAGACACTTGCCTATTCTACATTGTCCAAAAAAATGCCATAACAAATGACCTCAAATCATCACCTTCATGTCTATATACATATACAGAAGAAACGAGTGTTATATAATTTAGTCTGTTTAGCGTTTACTGACCTAGACACACATGCGGCCTAACTCTGTTAGTGCCTCGTCATTCGTCATGTCAGTGGTAAATGACGTTACGACGTGACTTGTGGGTCATTTGTCACTGATGCTGTCCGGTTGGAAGGACCATTTTGCTTAAACAGTCAGTCTCTTGTGGGTCACTGTTGTATAGTGTTATCACTAATATTATCCGGCGCGAAGGACCATTTTGTTTCAATTTGGCTCTCAATTGCACTAACCGAAATAGTCGCGCACTGTGCGTTTCAGTTTATTGGTTCGGCAACGCGCATGTAACACCTTGATTTGCAGGGCTGTAAGTTTGATTGCCACCGAGATGATATATATAAAAAATTCTTTATTGCAACCATGGTATTTTAGATGTACATAATATTAATAAAAATAGTTCCACATGGGCCCTGTTAGGGCAATGCAAGAGTAGTTACAATACTATTTATGTTCTTAAATAATCTTTTACAAACTTAACTTAATTAAATTCAAAATAAAGAGAACAGCGATAAAATAAATTAATTGGCATTTAAATGTAATTAAATGGTTTTGTAAATAGAATAAAAATAAAATAATAATAATATAAAAATAATAATAATATAAAAATAATATAAAATAATAATAATAGACAGTAAAGTGACGTTTAGCTTGTCAATAACTCAACATATTTCATACAGTCTTGATTTCTGGAACAAATATGGCACCCCGTTATTTCGTTTCTCATACAAAATGTAATACTTACGTCTCATGAAGTCTAACTATA
Source organism: Lathronympha strigana (assembly GCA_949128165.1). Lineage (NCBI taxonomy): Eukaryota > Metazoa > Arthropoda > Insecta > Lepidoptera > Tortricidae > Lathronympha > Lathronympha strigana. The sequence goes on along the minus strand of OX421926.1, from coordinate 3,339,529 downwards.
CATTTTCCGTAAAATGGCAGAACAGATTTTGGTGTATTTGTCTGAACTAGTGTGTAAGATAGGTAAACTTTTCTCCTGTTAAACATCTTCCTTTAACCCCTTTCACCCACGATTGTTTTAATGCCTAATTATTTACAATTACATACCTACACTGCTTTATATGTATGTATACACACATATCATAAGCTCTCCATGATGCGTTAAAACCGCATATATATCGACCTAAATACCTAGATAAAATAAGTAACAATAATAAACATCTTAAACCAGACTTAAAAATAAAAACATTTATTTTCGAAATGTATACTGTAAGAGTAACTTTAATAACCACCTACCAATACCTACCTCTACCTACCTTAAATCTAAAATAGGTCCTAGACTTAAAATAAAAATTATACGATTATCTTAAAAATACACTAAGGGTAGTCTTTTATTGTAAAAGTCTAAACTAAATAAAAACGAAAATAAACCTAAAACGGTACCGATGGTACCGTTTTCGGATGCCACTCTGACTCTGGTGCCACTAATCTGCATCCCGCGAAAAGGCAGCCAAATAATCGGCGACCTAATAATTGGCGCCCACGATGTACATGGATTATTGGGTCGCTGATTATTGGGTTGCCTTTTCTCGGGTCGAGCGATCTCGAAGCGGGCCAATAATCGGCAGCCCAATAATCCATTGTACATCGTGGTCGCCAATTATTGGGTCGGCGATTATTGGGCTGCCTTTTATCGGGTCGGACAAGCTCGGTGGCGGGCCAATAATCCGAAGCCACAGTTTTTACAGTACAATAATCAGCAACCCAATAATCCGCAACCAAAAAATGGACACAAATTATTGGGCTGCCGATTATTTGGCTGCCTTTTATACGGACTCCCGAGAGGACGCTGGATTGCTAGGCTGATATGTTGAGCGAGGAACCTGCCAGCTCTTGGGTCTCCTGTGGCGTCTCCGAGTCTCTTTGGTCTTTATATCTCATATTTGAATCCTTACAAACGTTTAAAAACACACACAAGACTTAACTAGTGTAATTTGACTACTCCGCTGTGTACACAATCCATCATACATTGATGGTCACTTAAATGTTAGGTACGTCCTTTTTCTTTTATCTATGTTACAGACCTACAAGGCCTACACTATTAGCTTACCGTTTGTAAACCTAAATACCGTGGTATAAAGGCCTTAATTGGTCAGTTTATCTTGATTTGTACGAAATGACACTGCGGATTTGAGTGACAATCAATTTTGCACTTTAATTGCTAGACATAATAACCATTACAGGTTGACAGATTGTTGGCTGTATTATTAAAATATGTGCACCTTAATACAAAGATATAAATGTGGTTTTCGCTTGTTTTATAAACGCTCGAATCGTGTAATGCTTGAAATTGATCCTCTAAAATTCAATGTCAGTATTGTGATGATGTGATGTATTATATAGTGCCGTTGAATGTCAATAGTGAACATAAATTGTTCTTTGACAGGTTAAATTTGAATTATTTGAAGAAAAGTGGCTTTATACTAAATGGATTTTTATACCATTAAGGGCATCTAGGTCCCGTGTTGAGAAAAACATGCTTTTAAGTATCTAATTTAGCTACTTATCTAAATCACTATCATTAGACTACTCATAAACCAATAAGTCTTAGGTTTAAACCGTAAACATAGGTAAATATAAAATCAATACACGGTTATTAGTGTCAAGTCAACGACATCTCAGTTTTTAAATAGTGATGCGACATGACCGATTAACATAAATAAAGTACCGATTTGAACCTTCGCGCACGACTGGCCGCAGATAAACCGGCATAAATTATAAATGAAAAGTATAAAAAGCATTCGATTATGGAACATAATGCTTGGAGATAAGGTCCACAAATTTAAGTGGAACACTGATAATTGTAACCTAAATGTGGATTGTTAAATTGTTAAAAGTTTATCGTTGGGTCAGCGGTTCAAAATGCAATTTTGCTGTTTTAAGTGATTTGAGATGTTTGAACCGCCGGGCTTTGTTGTGTTAATGCGATATGGTATAGGGTTGCGAAATTAAATGTTTCAATTGTGTTTACAAATTGGTACTGTATAGAATTAATTTGAATGATTATTAAAATTATACGTAGGATTGATATCAATTCAAGAAGTTACGTGCCACGTTAAAACAAGTGTAAGAAAAGCAAGAGCTTGTAGCACAAGTACAGGAGAAAATCCAAAAGCCGTATAATTGCCGCACACTGAGAGATCCGTGCCACCAGTACTTAAGTACCTCCTTTGTGCGGCACCCTCGGTGGGCGAGGCCGACTCGCGCTTGGCCGGTTTTTGTAGCTCTCCTTTAGGGATGCCTCCTTAAAGTCTAGCACCGATCGTCTGTTATCTGATGTGATGGTATGATGCCCTCGAATGATAGGACAGCCTGACCTTCTAACCCATAGGGAAAACCGGCCCGTTTATTGAAATATTTTCAGCTTACTATGCTTATGGTTACCCGGCTCTGACTGATTTGTTGTTTGTATTTAATATCTGGGTCAAACACAAAACTATGCTCCGAGTCTATCCGGTTATTTTTTTTTATTTTTTTTCACAATAAAGTTATAAGTGACATTACAGTTAAACACCAATGCGTCACAAAACTTAGACTATTACTAATCGATCATAGTAATATTTCTTAATAAAATATACCTACTTAGGTAACATAACAAATTAACACAAGACGAAATTATATTGGAACAGTTGAGCATCTATCGTCCATCGCCTCAGAGAATCTCAAGCATTCATTGCACAATGTCGCCCATCGCCACGCAAACAGGTCGCACTCTGGTGTCGATGCCAGGAGCGCATTGAGGTGTGAGAGGGTGCGCGGGAGCGGCGAGTTCCTGCCCGACACGGTGCGCGCCGGCGGCACGGCCAACAGGTCGCGATGTCGCGGGCGGAGAGCTATCCTCGAGACATCAGGGACGAACAGTCGCACGAAACCCTCTACAAGCTCGGGACAGTCCGACTCACCACGTAGGGCTCGACATGCCGTGATGAGGGCATGATAGTTCCGTCTGACCTCTAAGGAGTTATACCCAAGGGAGCCCAGAAGATATTTGGTCGGGTATAGATACGGGTACCTTCCAAATATTTTTTTGTACAGAAATCTTAAGAACGCCTTCTGGACCTTTTCAAGGAGTAAAGCATACGTTGATTCATATGGGTTCCATACAATCGACGAAGTTTCCAGCTTACTCCTTACTAAGGCATTGTAAATCATTTTTATAGCCACTGGGTCATGGAAATGGCGAGTATTTCGGATCACAAAACCCAGTTTCCGAAAACAGCTGGTGGCAAGCGAAGAAATATGGTCGTGGAAAGTTAGCCTGGTATCGAACACCACACCCAGATCCTCGATAGAGAACACACGACTTATCGGCTCAGGCCCTAGCATATATCGAGCATGTATAGCAGCACGGGAGCGGCTAAATGTGCACACACAGCACTTGGCTGGGTTAAAATAAAGTTTGTTCTTCTCACTCCACCGAAACACCGAGTCGATGTCCTGCTGTAACGTCTCGCAATCAGCTCTTTGCTCTATCCCATATACCAGCTTCAGATCGTCGGCATATAAAAGGCACTGAGCCGCCCGAAGAACTGATTTGAGATCGTTGATCATTATGCCGAAAAGCAAGGGTCCTAATATGGAGCCTTGACTGACGCCAGACCGAGTATGGTACGGAGTCGAGACAAAACAACCATGTCGGACAAACTGCTGTCGATCGCGTAGATAGTTGGCAAAAAAGATTAGCAACCTAGGAGAGAAACCAATCTCATCAAGTTTACTAAGCAGTGCGTCGTTATCCACACGATCGAAAGCCTTTGCGAAATCGAAATAGAGGACATCGACTTGAAACCCTCTATCGAGATGCCTAGAGATGGTGTCCGTTAATATGAGCAGGTTTGTGTTGACCGAACGACCAGGCCGAAAGCCATGTTGCGCGTCACACAAATAGGGCCGAACCTGTGAAGATAGCAGCCGGTGAAGTATGACCTCAAACAGCTTGCCGAGGGACGGAAGAACGGCTATAGGTCTATAATTTTCAACGACGGAAGCGTCTCTTGCTTTTGGGATCGGTCGCACTCTAGACACCTTCCAACTTCGAGGATATGATGCAGACGAGAGTGCCAAGTTGAAAATATAATGTATCGGGATCTTTAGGAAATCCATAAGACCTCTCAAAATATATGCTGGCACGTTGTCAGGTCCAACGGAGCTATTGGCTTTAAGGCGTTTTATTCCAGCTTCCACCTCCTGTAAAGTAATTGACTTGATATCAATGTGGTTGACACTCGGCTTCCGATCCGCGGTCTCTAGTAAGTTCGGATCAAGAAGCGGATTGTCAGGAAGAAAGACTTCCGAGAAATAACGAGCAAAGGCGCCAGCCACGTCCTTACCGACAAATTGTTCATCTTTATATTGGACTCGAGAAACAAAACCACCATTAGTTTTAAGACTTCCTACATGTTGCCAGAACGCTCGGGGATGAACTTTGACAGTGCGCTGGATTCGGTCAATGTAACCATCGTAAGCCAATGCTATACACTCTTTTACCTTTGCCCTTGATAGGGCAAACTTTTTATAGACTTCTTTATCTCGTGTAGCCTTCCATTCCCGATGCAGATAACTTTTTTGTTTGATTTCACTGATCAGGTCAGCTGTGAACCACACAGGATATCGTCTACTTGAAGTGGTTGCGCGCTTTCGTTTAGGAACGCAGAGGTCAAAAGTAGAATAAAGTTTGCTGTAGAATGTATCCACAGCGATGTCAACATCGCCGGCACTGAGAACGTCTTGCCAGCTTATTTCAGAGACTAACTTGTACATGAGCTCAAAATTACCTTTAGCAAAGTTCCAGTCCCGACACATGTCCACATTGCTGGGATCTAGACGCTCCGCAGCCAGTCGACGCGCACAGCTTTCCATGGGAACCGAAATATCCAATGGAGGATGGTACGCATCACACCTAGGGACTAATCCCTCGCCCGATGTCTTTGAGACCAAAGCACCAGTGATGCGCTCCGACACCAACACGACATCTAACTTACTCCCATGTTCATTCGTCACTTCGTTCATCTCATTCAAACCACAAACAGACAAGAAATAACAATAATAAGCAAGAACACTTTGGGAAGTATACACCGGGTTTAAGTTCAAGTCGCCGATCACAAGCACTACACCTTTAAGAGTGTCAATCACTGACTCCACTTTCCCAAACCACTGCGTGTAAGTTTCCTCTGAGGCACTCGGAGGAATATATACGACGCATACATAAAACACTACATGGTCAACCGCAAATGTGATCCATAAGTCCTCGCCATTCGGCGTCTCCAGATCACTACGCCGCTGGAGCTCGATGCCAGGGCGCGCCGCAAAGAGCACACCGCCGCCGCGAGCACCGGTAGCGCGGTCTCGGCGCAGCACGCTCCACCCGCCGGACGCCAACTCAGCATCGTTAACGGAATTGGTAAGCCAGGACTCTGTTACCACGACGACGTCACAATCAAGGGCTAGCAAATTTTGCCTAAAGTAGTGGAGTTTCGTGTTCAAGCCCCTGACGTTCTGGTATACCAGTTCCAACATCGATCCTGTTTTTGTCTTGAGTCTTGGGCTTGTCTGAGACTGAGTTATTGCTTTGGCGTCTTCGAAAAAACCACGCCTTCACTCGAGCATTCTTAGGCCAGACATCAGGGGATAGAAATTTGTCATACAATACGCACGGGACGCCTATTTTGTAAGACTTGTAAGATCCCTTCGGCTTGAGCTCATGGACTGTGCACGTTCTTTCGGGGCACATAGTATCCAAGTATGCGCGTATTTCGTCGGCACTTGATGCCATGTTCCAGAGGTGTATTTATTTATTTATTTATTTATTTAACCTTTATTGCACAAAAGAAACCTTAACGTACAAAAGGCGGACTTAATGCCAGAAGGCATTCTCTACCAGTCAACCTTAAGGCAAAACAGAAAATTTGTGGGCGGTGCTAGTAATAGTCAAAACCGAAATAGTAAGAACAAGTCAATCTATAAATATTAATTACATATACAGTAAATACATTATATAAACATAAATACATTTATGTATATATTGATACATAAATACATACATACATACATATAGATAAATACGAGATTCATCGAAAATAAACTCTAAACTTTCAATCTGCTAGCAATAAGAGCACGGACAGACCTTTTAAAGGCACATTTGCTAGGTGATTCCTTGACATTAAGGGGAAGGGTGTTCCACAGGCGCGCCACTGTAACAGAGAAGGAGTTTGACATAAAACCAGTGTGGTGGACAGGGATGGAAAGGGACAAATTTCCAGAAGAACGAAGTTGACGATCACGAGACACGCCGTAATAATGAAATAAAGACTTGAGGTATGTGGGAGAATGCGGGTCATTGAGAATAGAAAAGAGCGTACAAAGCATGCGAATATTACGTCGCTGACGAATAGGAAGCCAGATGTGTATGTACCTAAGGAATTCCACTGCCTTAAGAGAGGTAACTTCAGGCCCAGCTGTGCATCGCAATGAGGATAATCGCTTCTTTGGCATAACTTTTTCCTTACTTAGCTCTTTCTTAGCGGGAACAGGGTCTGATTTTTCTTCCGTAGGGACGTCACCGTTTTGCAATAAGCTGTCGCACCTCAATTCCAGCGAGGACGGAAGTGTATCGCTGGTTTTGTCACGCATCGTAACTCCCGTACCATTATTTACATTTACATTTCCCCTCGCTCCTGAGGCAAGCTTCTTCGCGGTCCGCGTCTTGCGCTTGCGTTTTGGCTTTAGCTCTGATGTAGAGGCGGCAACGGTGGGGGGCCCGGCACTCGGCTCCTCGCAGCGGCACTGGCAGTCACTTGTCGCGTTCTAAAGCTTGGTTTCTTATTTAATCCGTATCTACATTAAGTGGTGCTCCCTTTCTATTGCACATGATAAAAATCATTAATTACTACATGTCCATAAGCTGTTAACTATTAACCACAGGAAAGAATAAGGGTGTTCAGCTGAACTGTAGAGCCAATCTTTCCTGCAGCAAATAGGCAGCTTGTGCACGTGTAGTCATGATTATTATCATACAATTCAATAGAAAAAGAGTACCTTTTAATGTGGATAAGGGTACCTATAAACCTTCATAGCCCATAAGTTTTGAAAAGTCCACCGGAAAGAATTGGAACATCGTCTTATATTTTTCACTTCTGTTTCTTATCATTATTTTCTTACTACTTCTCTTTAGTTAGTGTAATATAATAATCTACTCAAAGGTTAACTGGAAGATATCAAAGGGCTAAGTTCGTCTTTGTTTCTTTGTCCTATTGTAAATATGTACTTACCAGTGTTTTGTACAAGTTTATACATACTTACATTATTTTTCAAGTCACATAATTCTATAATTGGCCCACCGCAGAACTAAATATGTTTCATTCCAGAAAGGCGCAAGTAACGCATCATTATCTTGAAAAATTACATTACGGTATCTAGCTGGTTAGGAGAGAGTTAGTCTACGCGTCGGTTTTCTAGGATTTAAGATTTCTGACATCTTCTTGAAGCTGTTTAAAAAAGGAAAACTGGCTAAGAACGTCGGCTGCTCATTAAACTCTACGGTTTCATAACTGCTAAATATTATAAAACAAGTTGTACCTCTACACCTTAGATTATACACAACTGGGGTCTGACATTTACAAAATAATATTGCCGACTTTGGCTTATTTCATTTTTTGTATGGCTATTCGTACGTTTACCTTTTACCTTTGAGTTTGAAACCAGACGGAGTAGCAACGTCTGTCATTCCTTATACAAGAAAGTCTGCCATTTTTTGCGGGGGGGGGGGGTCCGCCGTCTCAACTAACCCCAACATTTGGCGTAGGCACTAGTTTTACGAAAGCGAATGCCATCTGACCTTCCAACCCAGAGGGTAAACTAGGCTTTATTAGGATTAGTTATCGGATTAGCTGCGCGGGGCCTATTTTTAAACGGTATTGGTTGGATATTAAAAGTGTGTTGTCATGGCAACACATTGACGGCTCGTAGCCAAATAATTAGAGGTGCAACGGATAGTCATTCCGGCATTCGGCCATATTTTTGCTATTCGGTCGAATATCGGATAGTAGCGTAGTATGCGGCCGGATACCGGAAAGTGAATACGCACGATATTTATTAATAAAGCTTAGGTAAAGACTATCAAACTACAAAGTAATCAATATTATTTTATCACACTTTAATAATGTTTCAAACACTCAGAAAGTACCTACAACATTATAAACAATGTAATATCACTGGCATTAAATAAACAAGTTTTCTATAAAAACATGAAACTAGTTGCAACCTGTGCCAAAAAAAAACTTTAGGTCGAATATTCGGCGGCCGGATACCGGATATTCGGCGAACACGAAGACCGGATACCTATCCGTTATCCGGTATGAGGCCAAATCACTATCCGTTGCATCTCTACTAACAATATTAGCCTTAGGTTTCGATAATGAATCAATCATCTTGTTTCATTTCAAATAGGTACTTACCCTTTATAATTATATAGTTCTTAAATAGTAAATAGTAGTAGGTATACTAATATCGTTCAAGAACTAACGATATTTGACTAATATTATACGTGTTAAACTAATCCAAATAATTTGACAGTTCGTAGACTAATACCATTATTTATAAGAAAACAAAAGGAATTATAGTTGGTTGAATAATGAAAGAGACAGTAGTAAATGTGCTGTCTTCATTTCCATATTTATAGGTTTATCATTGCGTGAAGCAAATTGTGCTCGTTGCGTAAGAGCGTGGACATGCTTGGTTATCTTAGCAGTCTTTTATATAAAATATCATAACCATTTATATCTTATTCATTTATATTTAAATAAATAATAATATCTGGTGAGATGCGAACTCAGTTTCCAGTCCAGTTCTCTGAGGCACTAGCCGCTTTACCAACTAATACTTATGTGACAGTAAATGTTTCTTTTGTACATGTTTTTATTGGATTAAAGTATTATCGCGTGTTGGAAACACTGTAAAATGTAACATTTAAAACTTTCGCGATTTGAACACATATTTAAACATAATTATTTCGCCGAACATCTTCTTACATCTGGCGTAAATCACTGGATTGAACTCCATAAACCAAAAATTGTCTCCACTGAACGCCATTATTATCCTCGAGTAGTTCGAGAGGCAATTGAAATCAAGAAACACCCTAGAAATTTTAATAGGGAGGATGGTTTTAACTTATCACCAACTTGAACCAGTGATCCAGAAGTTGCAGCCACGGGATATATCTTCGGATGTGTGCGGGGATATTGTGAGTGTCGTGTGTCGGACTATTGACAATAATTAACATATGTTTTGTGGGTAGTTTAAAAATTGTGTGTTTACCCCAAATTTCTACATAGACTTTTCGTTGGGTAGTTACACAAATCTCTGTTTTGACATTTTGCTGGGACATCAGTCAGCCGCGACCATGACCAGTGAAACCTGTGTCGAAACGTCGGTAAATAAGGTAAACAAGTTAATTCGCGTTAGACCCGTTAAATAATTATGTTTAAATACTGTAAAATGTGTTTGGCACACCTAAACTGTGGAATGGAAAGTGTTTATTCGGACCAATATGAACGTTTTAATGGTTTTTGCTCCGTCTGAACTGAACTGAACTAAAGACCGAGGATTTCATTCCTTTTAGTTCTTAGTTCCTGACACAAGCCTATTGCAGTTGAAGGCAATTGCTGTCCACAAGGCAACCTCTTGTTAACCGGTATCCATATTTTATAAACGCTTAACTCCGAGTTACCTGCTAACCCTGGGTGATGCAAGTGGCTCTTGATTTAGGTTCAAAGTTCAACTAAGCCCGACTGAAATACAAACCGCATAATCTAGCGTTTTATCAGATGACGAAGCCCACTTTTGCGGTTATACATTCTAATTCTAAGTACTGTCGAGTCTCACATTTCTTGAACAGTCGCCAGATATATAGCCTATATAGGAGCGCCGAAAGTGTGCAAAAATATCTGAACAAACACTTTAACGCCTTGACAGAGGCGTGCTCAGAAGGCCTAGTATAAAAGTTGTACGACTTGTACGACACTTACTTCTCGATCGCGTTAGCGTATCGAGAGTTCAAATTATGTTTGCCGTTTATTTAAATCATCCGGCAACTTTCATATTTTGACCCCTCGATACGCTAACGCGGTCGAGAAGTTAATGTCGTACAATATTTATACGCACCCCAGCTGGTTCGATATATCTGATGAGGACCTATATCGGAATCCCTAAAGATTTTTATCCTATGTTTGCATTCCCTAATACTGTTTGACATAATGATATTCTGTCCTAAACTCATATGTTCTAATATCATCGTTTTAATCTACTTTCAAGCAGCGATTCGACTCTTTGTGAGGTCGCGGTTCTTACCTAACCTAACCGACTTTTCTAACAGCGATTTTGTTCTGTGTGAAGTCGTTTTTGGGCAATAATTATGGCAAATACACGTTAGGACAATTTATTGTTAGGACAAAAGTAGGGCAAGTGATTTTATGGCTTTGCATGCTGTAACATAATATGTGATTGTTTATAGCAAAAGGTATCGTTTTTGTCGGTTGCTGATAAGGCGCTAATGCCATAAAGATCCGTTTAGAAATGATACCTTACTTTCAATCGACAAAGGGGTACCTTTTACTAAAACTAAGCACATGTGCCTGAACGTAGGAAATAAAAGACGGTGGTCATGTCAGTTGCGTTTTTTAAATTATTGTTTTTTTTTTCTTTCAGGTAACGGCTTTAATTGCGTGCAAGTTACTTCATCGCAGTTTTAAGGTAGGCAATAATAATACACCTTGCGTTTCTCCGTAACTTTAATAATTATTTACTTGGAAAAATAATAAGTACTTATGGAAATGTAATTGATGCTCAAACGACATCGACACCCAAAAATTGGTGTCTGCAGCCGCCTGTTGCGTGTTGACAATGTCCTGACCCATTAAACGGCTAAAAAACATTCTACATATAAATCTTACAAGAAAAGTTTTTTTTTTAATTTTTTTTTTTTAAACTGAAAAGTTAGTAACATGTGTGTAGGTACATATTTGTGACGATTAACATGTAACGATATTTTGTTGGATTTTGATGCCTACATAATACTAGACTCCCGATATCTATATCCGTTACGCTAAAAAAATCAGCTATTATAAATTGTTTCCCAAGTAATCAAATGTCCATACGAGCTGTCAGTTCAATGACTGGATTATAGCTTCTATGAGACGCTTTGCCAAGTCGAATAAACTAATTATTTTGGAATTTGGATATGGAGCAACAATGTTTGCGTTTCGACGTTTAAACTGTTTGTCTCATTAATGGCAATTCAAACTGTAATGACGAACACTGGTACAGTGTCGAGCACTAGGATGAGACGTTACATTTATGAGACGATTTTGTCGATACATATTTTTGCACATGACTGTACCTTTCCCATTTATCCACTGACGACGACGACTGCTCTAAGCAGTTTCCGTTATCAACTAGCGTTTATGTCTTAAGCCTAAAGTCCTACTAGGTGTGACAGGTGACTCACAGTTTAAACGCGTAACACAAAGCCGATGCAATATAAAACCTATTCTTATGCTAATAGGGCTGGTTTTCGCCAAACAGGTCGCGGGAGCATTGCACTTTGGTGCAGAATCAAGATCTCGTCTCATAGAATTTGATGTCAAGGGTTTGTGGCACGCTGTTGGGATGTGGACCTTATGTATAAGGAGTATGGTCGGTTTTTGAGTGACTTTTATTTGGTTTATTTTAAGACAGGTAGATCATATTGTTTTATATGGCAGTCTTAAATTCAAGATGGTAAAAAAGTGGATAAGGTTAGTATTGTAGTCTGTGTGTTGTTGTCTCGCTCGACTCTCGACATAGCATATTTTGGTTACTTTTTATATTTGCGGGAGGGGTACCTCAAATCTGCCGTGTCATGACAAATTGCTGCATACACCAATTAGTGGTAACAAGTTTCTATAATTTTTTTTGATAAGTACAATTTTTTTCAAGATTTCCAATTTCAAGATATTTTTTTATAATTACATATATGTACATACAATTCTATGCTGGGGGGTCACTTAACTCTGCAGCTGACTGTACGTATTAAAATGTGTTTGTTAGGGTCAAATCTTGCAAGCCTAATTTGACTAACTTCCCAGTATATTTTCGTACCAAAGTACAGTCAGCATAAAAACTTGTATCAAAAAATAAATGTTGACAAGAAACTTATTATTCATTTAGATTGTTGCGTACGACATGCAGATTAGACCGATATAAATTAGATTTTAAAATCAATCATCACACGTACGAATTTAAAATCATTAAGATCTCGCTCCATTGCCATCATCAATGCAAATTCGTTTTTACACGTGGCAAAAAACTTAAACTTGTTCGATAAAAAAACATACAAAAACGATAACTGCTATTCCTTCCTCTAAAGATGTTAATATTAGTTTCGAGAATTGATACAGGAAAATATCTTTAAAAATACTATTTAAATGTAAAATATTTAAATAGGTTCGCGTCATCACAGGGGTCTGTAGGTATTATAATAAATATTACATACACCCATTAAACATGAGTTCAATGGGTGTATCTGGTGCATATTAATTACTTTACATACTTACGTAAAGTAAAAGCTTGTAATTACAGTGAAGTTGGATATTTGATTTAGTTTGGTAGGTATGTATTTAAGTGATTTTTAATTGAGAAATCTTACTCCAAAAATCATTCATAATTTACCAAATTTTAGCAAAACTTCGAATTGTTCCACGTATTTATATATTTACGAGAAATAAATTCTAAAATTGAGATCTGACTATGATTAATTAATCATATTTACAATTATTTAAACATAATTATTAAACGGGTCTAACGCGAAATAATTTGTTTACCTTATTTACCGACGTTTCGACACAGGTTTCACTGGTCATGGTCGCGGCTGACTGATGTCCCAGCAAAATGTCAAAACAGAGATTTGTGTAACTACCCAACGAAAAGTCTATGTAGAAATTTGGGGTAAACACACAATTTTTAAACTACCCACAAAACATATGTTAATTATTGTCAATAGTCCGACACACGACACTCACAATATCCCCGCGTACATCCGAAGATATATCCCGTGGCTGCAACCCGTTTAATAATTATGTTTAAATATGTGTTTAAATCGCGAAAGTTTTAAATGTTATATTTACAATTCTTAAAACTATTTATACTTTCGTCAAAATTTGGATTAAGGTACGTAAGGCCTCTAAGGATGACTCACACCTTTCAGATCCGATCCGATCCCGGACAGTTTCTATAGAAAGAACCACGTGATAGCTCGGAGCCCTCGAACTCACGTGACGTTTTCTATAGAAACTGACTGATTTAGATCGTCCCGGACCGGATCGGATGGGTGTGAGTCATCCTTCAACTGTAGATCTAGAATTCTAGATACAATATATTATTATAGGTGTCGCCGGCCGAACCGAACGTCACGACTATTTTAGTGAAAGGTCAGGTGACTCACAGACGCAGTTCACCAGATTAACTCATGGTGCCGAATGCATTGTGACATTCAAATGTGATGTCTAATATCTGACTACCCTAAATTCCTATCGGTTTCCATAGCACGGACTGTAAAAGTGTTAAAAACATCATAGTTTCATAGAAGTTTGACGTTTAAAATAACATTTGCACAGTCTGTGCTAAGGTAAAAGTACCAGTGCTCGACGTTGCACCAGTATTCGACATACGCACTTTATCTCAAAGTGATATAGGTTAAATTTGAACAATGAAGATTTTTCGATATTCGAATTTAAACCTTGTCACTTTGACATAAAGTGCCCATGTCGAATACTGGTGCAGCGTCGAGCGTTACTTTTACCTTATCAGAATCGATACAAACTGAGCTTGGTCTGTGGATCTTGGGTTAGAAAACACTATATTTCGCCACTTCCATTGCGGTCTGCGTTAATTTGTTCCATTTTACTGAATTTCTACTCTTTCTTGTAACACTGTTCAATCGCCATCAGATAGATCTTAGCGACCAAGGTGTTCACAAATATCCGAACACGCTATTGTCAAGCTGTAGAATACATAATTTCTCAGAAATAAGGGAAAAGTGAAAAATCATGACCTCGGACGGGACCCACGACTCTAAGATACATGCCCATCGCTCTCCCAACTGAGCTACCGAGACCTCACCCCGAATTTCTCCACCATATCCCTCGTATGGGCCTTAGGGTGCACCTAGACATACCGCAAGGAACTAAGTAAGTACTTACAAACGGCATGTGGAGTCTTAAGTTATATTTCACACCACCTATTCATAAAAGGATTTTTCTGTTCAAGCTAGGAGGTATTAAAGTGGCACTTTTTTTTCTGGTTAGGGATCAAAATGGCACCCTCAGTGTGCGAGACCGACTCGCACTTGGCCGGTTTTTTGGAATAATTACGGCGCGGAGTATGGGTTGTGCTAATAGAATCATAGAATTTTGCGATTTAAATACGCGAATATTTGTTCCTGAGTTATGGATGTTTTCTATGTATTTAAGTATTTATATGTATCTGTCTATTATATATATCGTCGCCTAGTACCCACAACACAAGCCTTATTGAGCTTACCGTGGGACTAGGTCGATTTGTGTAAGATCGTCCCATAATATTTATTTATTTATTATTTATTTATAAATACGCATATGTGAGGTGACCTCATTCTGCTTGTAAATGCTTAATAATGCAGTGTCTGTGTAGTCGATGCTTATTAACTGATTATTTGTAATCACTATCGCAAAGTCATAAGGTACCTACTACTAGGTACAGCCAACCAATTGGTTGGAACCCATTGGCTGCAACAGGATACGCGCCCCCAATGCGCTCGTCAAAGGACGCGTCGCGTATTTAGTCAAGGTACGTCAGGATGTGTCAGGATTTGTCAGGATGTTGACCTTTATGGTCCGAAGTATAGAGGATTCAAATGGGTACATGATCTTGATGCGTTCGTCAAAGAACACGTCGCATATTTATCAAGGTATGTCAGGATTTTGGCCGTCGTGGATCGAAGGAAAGGGGGATGTAACTGGATACGACGGATTGATCGAATTTAAGCACAAACAATAAATTATAGGCTTACCTATTAACTGAGGTGTCTTGCTCAGATACGTCACACTTGACAATGTTGACATAACTGCTGCATAAGATAGGGTAATGCTGGCTCCTGTCAATGTTCCACGTACCCTCTTCACCCGCACTCATTCCTATGGAGACGCACCTAATAAACGGTGCACAATCAACTAATTGGATCCCTAGACTTGGCTAGTACCATGTCAAAATGACAAGCAGCGGGCCTAAGACGGTTATCCACGAATGTCATAAGATAATGCTATAAGTTGATAAACTGACAAGTTGCACGGATAGCGCGACGGTGACAGCTGCCAAATGCAAAGACATTTGACAGAGCTGTTTAAAATTATCAGAAATTGTCAGAACGTGCCGACAATCTGTCGTCTTATCAGGCTATCCGCTTGGCATCTTAGGCCCGCAGTAAGAGATTTCTTAGAATCTGATTTATAGCGTCACTATGACATAGTCCTACAGTGGCCTAGGGTACCATTTGGTTGACTGTACTGTTTGTATGTATGTAGGTTAACGCGAACAGCTGATAGTGACGTGTTAGTTAAATAGAACATTCGATTGTTAGGACTTAAGATAGCTCGAGGCATTATGACTTAGGATCGAAGTTCATTAAGAGTCTAAAGTTTAATTACTTATTGTCGATAAGACTCTACTGCCAAAGATAGATAAAAAATTAACACCTCGTCGACAAAAGCTCCTATACCACGAAAATCTAACGATTACGGATTTGTATCTCCATCTCTGTCACACTTGCATCTTGGAGTGACAAAGATTACCCGTCAATGCCAATTTTCGATGTTCGTGGTAGGCTTTTAGGCTAGACGACTAAAACAATTTATTTAGTCCGACATTTAACTTGAAAACGTCTCTTTTATTTGTCTCCGTCAACGCAATCAAAAGATACGGCCGTTCATATCGCATTTCCCATACATTTGCAATGGGAATCAAATTGTATAGGGTACTAATAGACTACCCGTGGACCAAGAATCACGAAATTTGGCAAAAAGTAAGAGCACAAGTACCTACAGGAAAAAAAATCTTAAAACTATTTTTAAGTACCCAGGTCATAAATGGCATCCTATGTGCGGAACCCACGGTGGGCGATTCCAACTCGCACTTGGCCAGTTTTTTTATTAGTCTACATACTCTACATTACTAAAGTGTACGCATTACAACACGGGTTACGGGCTTGGTTTAAAAGACAAGAATGGCGGTCCTGTGTCCGCGGAGGACGCTGCACGTTATGCAATGATAGGGATGGGACGTTCGTATCGATAAAATCTACTTTTTAAAAAACACGTTCGATAAACGCTTTTATAACCACATAGATACATATTTAAATACATATACATATTTAATATAAATAAATCAATAAATAAATAATATTTGTGGGACAATCTTACACAAATCGACCTAGTCCCACCACGGTAAGCTCAATAAGGCTTGTGTTATGGGTACTAGACGACGATATATTTTATATAATAGATAGATACATATAAATACTTAAATACATAGAAACTACCATACTGAGTTATGGATGTTTTCTATGTATTTAGGTATTTATATGTAGGTATCTGTCTATTATATATATCGTCGTCTAGTACCCATAACACAAGCCTTATTGAGCTTACCGTGGGACTAGGTCGATTTGTGTAAGATTGTCCCGTAATATTTATTTTTATTTTATTTATTTATAGAAAACATCCATAACTCAGGAACAAATATTCGTGATAAACACACAAATAAATGCCCTGACCAGGATTCGAACCTGAAAAATTTGTACAGTGAGCCACTATTTAGAATACGGAAAAGTATTCGCAGAAAAAAGGTAGGTACCTAAATTACATGTTATTATGAGCATAGAACGGATCTATCGGGAATGTAGTTAATTTAGCTTAATATATCGACGTTTCGACATAGTTTCATGTGTCATGGTCTCGGCTTGAGAGTGTTTAAAGACTTTAAAGTGTTATAAATTACATGTAAGAATAAGAATAAGAAACATTTATTCGTGACGATCACACACAACACATAATAAAAGAACAAAAACAGGAAGACAGAATTGTTGTGTGCATCACGAAATGGACCCAACTCAGCATAATGCTAGTTTTGAAGCCAGCGCTGGTCTTCCGTAGGGCCCATTCGATGATGCCACGAGAAGTAACACATAAAAGGACTAAAAACATAACATAACAGTATAAATTATTAAGATTACCAACATTTAAAACATCACAAAACCAAAAACGCGACCATACCATCTACATCATCATACATCATACATGTGTTATTATAAATGTTGTAAAATGGTAACACATTAATGGACGTGGTACCTTTTACTAAAAACAATTACTAATTTACAGAATAAACAATCGTGATGCAACTCAGTTTTGCGTATAACATGCTTATATGCGCCACTTAAACGATCTTTGACCAGACATAATAGATAACGTTTGATTTATGTCTTTCTGGTTCTAAGTTTCGCCGAGTTTACTAATATTGTGTATCTTAGGTTAGTTTTGTTTATGTTATTAATTGTATGAACGTAATTAGCAAAGATTATTTGTCAAATAAGGAAAATTGTTTCTAGATGATAACAACCTTAACCTGCTGACATGAATTTACTTATGATTGTGTTCATATCAGTAACAATAGTTGCGTATTCAATCATTAGTATTATTCAGATGTTTTACATTATTTCGTCGTAAAATCTGTAGAGTCAGACTAAATCAAGTTTGCACCGATTTTGATGGCACAGACTGTGAGTGTTCGTCATTTACAGAAGTTTGACGTTTAACCCTTAAATGCATGATGATTTATGTATGACACAGAAACGAGATAAGTGACAATCAAATTCTCTTGGAATGTAGACTTTGTCATATCGTCGTAAGTTCTTAATTTGAAATGAATGTGGTTGGCACTTAGGATGTTTTAGGATCAATACTGGTAATTCATGCATGGTTAAAATAATACTTGCGCAGTCTCTTATCTCAAAATCGAAGCTTAGCTTGGTCCGACTCTATTGCCTGTCCTTTGTCGCATAAACTACATCACCATTTAAAACCGATGAGAACAAGTCAATACTATACTGCTTATGATTAGTCGAGTATTTGTATTTTCGCGCCTTATTGCTAGGGATTAACTTAGAGAAATGTACACATATTAAAGAACTCAACTGTTTTACCTTCTGTTCTGCCCGCAATTTAGTCTAAAAGGAAGTTGGTGATCCGTTTAAGTTCACCAGCATTTTTGTTGCACCTTGTATAATGTCTACATTAAAATCGTTAAAACTTTCGTCAACAATGTTTTCCTAGCGGCCCTTGATTGCAGGGTTCTACGTTTAATATTTTAGGCTGTGCGTTGTTTCTTATATATTATATTTTATAGATTACTCGTCACAACCTTCAACTGAGCATTGAATGTGTAATTTTGCCCGCCTCTATATCCATATGCAAGTGTAAACAGCTAATGCTTGTAAGTAGTCTAAGTCTCGAACAAACTGTTCAACTTAATAATTTAAATATCGATAAACTCATGCCACATCTCTACACGCAAACATAGTTCGGCAGCAGCGCGGTATCAACCGGTGACAAGTACGGAACTGGCCGGTTATTTTATCGCATAGGGTTAATCATTTTGATTAATTCAGTATAGTAATTAATATACAATGCGTATTATGCTATTACATATGCTATAACAAAACTTTACAAAGCAGTTAATTAACATTGAATATCAATATCGTAAACATCAAGGAACCTCTCCGTAACTCCCCTAGTAAACATTCAACTTCCTATTGCTGTTTCTTAGTCTGCGACGCGACCCAAGCAAAACTTTACAACATTTACTTAAAAATAGTTAGTAAAGTTAAAGTAAAGTTTATGCGAAACACTTTCTAACTGGACACGACCTTCAGCAATGAAGCTAATGACGACGAAGAAAAGTGAAATACAATTAATGATATGAATATAATTTAAAAAAGACAAAAAACGATAACATCAAGCGTGTCACATCCCTAAACGCACACATTGACAGCCTGCGCCAGCGCCGTGTCAGTCCGTAACAAGTACGGAACTGGCTGGTTATTTCATCGCATAAAGCTATATCGTACCAACACGTGCGCGCAAAAATGCACCTAAACACGTAGACTTAGAGTCGAGATTTAAGTGGGTTTTGCGAAACTATATCGAACAAACCCCAACATCGCCAACTGACTAAATGTAACCCCTATTACAATGGCTTATGGTCTATCGGTGGTTAGGGAAGGCAGTTGTTTGTGCGACGTGCGAAAACGAAAATAGACCGTCTCTATTGGGATTAGAGTTGACATTGAAGTGGAAGATACTGGTTATGACTGGATTTGTATTGTTTGGTAAAAATTTGATGGCGTTGGGATTGTCTGTATGGGCCCGCTAGTGTCTATGCGAGCGGACAAGAAAGGGTAAATTGGTTTGAATATTGTTTGGTTCGTTGTTGATGATCCTCAATATATAAAATAACGTGAAAATTATATATAAATAATGTCAAATGGACTCGGCTCGTCAAAAGGAATAGTTTTCAGCAATAACATTGCCGGAGATCTGGGCCTATCAACTAAAATCGAGCGATTGCGGATTTGTATGTCCATCTCTGTCACACTTGCATATTAGAGTGACAAAGAGGTTTTCCCGTCAATGGCAATTTACGATGTTCGTGGTAGGCGTGCTGTATCCCTTTACAGTCAATCTGGAACGTTGAAGACGTCAAAAATCATATTTATCTTAGCCAGAGAGATCTTCGAATACCGCGAAAATCGAAGATTATAAACTTTCGTTCTGCATCTCTTTCGCTCATATACCTATGTAAGTGCAATATAGAGGAAGATGATATCGGTAACTCAATTGGGAGAGCGACGAGCTGGTATCTCAGAGTAGCGGGTTCGAGTCCCGGCCGAGGTCATGCCTTTTTCCACTTTTCCTTTCTTTGAGAAATTTGGTGTCGTTCGCTGAAGTTTCCGCTTAAAAATAACAATATAGAGGAAGATGCAAATTTATATTCGTTCTATTCTAGCGACTGTGCGATTCGATAGTATTTGCATCTTGTGTTGTGTGCTTACACTGCCTACCATGATTATTAATATATATTATATATATATATATATATATATATATATATATATATATATATATATATATATATTAACCAATATTGCGTATATTTTGTATATTCTGACCTACATTTTTTGAAGTTTTTGTCCTTTTGTATGTCTAATTCTCTTAATAAGTTTATGTTACCATGAGTTACAAGCAACTATATTCCATTTTGCTTACCATGGGTTGAAGTTAACCATAGACGAGACGTTAGCGACTGCGCTTCTCTAAAGTATTTTTTTTTTTTTATGCTATAGGGGGCAAACGAGCAAACGAATCACCTGATGGTAAGCGATTAACGTCGTCCATGGACACCCGCAACACCAGAGGTGTCGCAAGTGCGTTGCCGGCCTTTAAGGTGGGAGTACGCTCTTTTCTTGAAGGTTTGAAGGTCGTATCGGTCCGGAAACACCGCTGGCGCTGGCGCTGGTGGCTGGTGGCTGGAAAGTATGCCTGTCTCGCTTCAACCTATACTATATACTTTAGAAACGCTGGTTATATACAAGTCATACAACTCACGGTAAGCCCACATTACTGGCAGGAGCGAGACGGATATACCCCGAACACCGCAGTCGATGGTTAGCACACTGTGTGCTTAACTTGCACGCAACTGTATTCGATCGACTGCGGCGGTCGAAAGTATGTCCGTCTCGCTCCCACCTCCCACCATTACTCTGGCAGGAGCGAGACGGACATAACCCCAAACGACGCGGCCGCTATCGTATACGTACAACTCATTGTAAGCACACTGTACATTATACATACGTGACGTGAACTAGCTGTGAAGGTCACTAAGATATTAATTATTTCAGTGTCAAAACCAGACATTTAAACTAGGGCTTGTGATATACGTGTTACACGCGGAACCGTAGCTACGTAGCCTTAGCACCGGCGGTGCTAAGATCCCGTACTACACGGTCACGTCAAAGATACGTATCCGTTTCTGGATTCGGCTACGTTCCCGCGAATCTCGGCTTCGGCTCCGCTCGGCTTCTTTTAATACACATCTTTTACAATTTGTACTGGTCTATTATTTTTGCCTCCAACATAATATTTGCATCTAATTATTTTTGATCTCTTAAATTTTTATTTAAAATGCAAAAGTATGGAAACTGAAATTAAAAACTCGCCCCTTGCATTACATTCGGGGGTTTAATAACACGCATAAAATCTACACTTAACGTCACGGTCACGACTGGATCCGAGCTACGTATAAATAAGATACGTATCTCCGTGTACACGTAGCTACGTATCTTAATTACACGTAGCCGAATCACACGGAGCAAACGGAGCGGATCTACGTTGCCGAGTAACACAGCAACGGAGATTCGGCTACGGGTTCACGAAACACGGTCACGACCAGGAGCACTAATTTAAACAAGCACAAAAAGTGTCTAAAATTAAACACTAAGTACCGAGAAATAATCACTAAAACAAAACCTAGGTAATTACCGGTTTTTCCTCTTTTATAATTACGTCTACAACTTTTTTCTTTGTTAAGTACTTCCATGCGTCATACGCATAATTATGAAGTTATTTTTGCGTGCTTTGGCAATCCCAAGATTTGGCGTGTATCTGACCATCCAACCCGGAGGGTAAACTGGGCGCTAAGAACAAGAAGTCAATATAACTACGGAATTTTACTACATAAAGAAAAGGAAAACCAATTTAGCTCGGGATTTCTTGCGAATATTTTGACGCACTATTGTTTGACTGTCTTCATTCGCTTGTCTCTGGTTAGTCTATGATTATTCATTAAGAGGGCGCAGAGCGCCCAGTCGCGTCCTGATTGGGAGGATTGTGTTTCCTTTCTATGTTTCTAAACCTACATCATAATATCATCGTTGTATTTTTACTAATTCTCCGACTTTTGGTCTAATATATAATCTAACTAGCTTTTGCCCACGGCTTCGCTCGCGTTAGAAAGAGACAAAAAGTAGCCTACGTCACGCTGCATCCGTTCAACTACCTCCACTTACAAAATCACGTCAATTCGTCGCTCCGTTTTGCCGTGAAAGACGGACAAACAAACACACACACTTTCTCATTTATAATATTATAATCTAATATGACTACAACACAACGATGATAGAGAAATGGAAGGGTTTATAAGAAAACACAATACCCTAATGAGAGCGCTACTGGGTGCTCTGCGCCCTCTTAACTGAAATAAAGGTATAATAGTAGTATAATACTTAGTAGTACATTGTGTATTAAGGGCGGTAAACAAGACATTTTGAGCCCGTAATGTATACAATATTTTTCATCACATTTGCGAGGAAATAAATAAACTTACTAGGCAGATAAACAAAGTAAACAATAATTATTAGCGGTAGTCCACAGGACACCGGCGTGAGCGGGACGCGGGTCCTCGGGCGGTAAAGTTCTATGAAAATGCAATACGATATAATATCAACATTTACGAACAAGTGTGATGAAATAAAAACGCGTAATGCTTGTTGGTTGGATGAGCCCCATAACGGACCCTACACTGACCTACCAAACGTAATATTAAGAGAAAGTATTATTTATTATGACTATTACATACCATGGCCCACACTGTTAACTGGTCAATTCTAACCTCTATTACAACGTACACATGCGTTCAAAAGTGGCTATTCATGAAATTCATTCATGCACTGGTCATGCAATTCTGAACGCGATACGCTCACGCTTCATAGCGTATCGTAGTTAGTAGTTACTCTTCATTCATGCTTACTATATGAGTTGCACACAACTGTATTCGATATGGACTGCGGCGTTCGGGGTATGTCCGTCTCGCGTCGCCCGAGTAGTGGTATGAGCGAGACGGACTTACTTTCGAATCGCGCAGTCGCTAACGCCTACGGTTACGTACAACTCATAGTAAGCACACATGTGTTGTACGTGGCCGTATTCGATACTGCGGCGCTCAAAAGTATGTCCGTCTGTCTCCTACCATTACTCTGGCAGGAGCGAGACGGACATAACCCGAACGCCGTAGTCGCTATCGAATGCAGCCACGTACGTATAGTCGCCATCGGATATATCGGAACAGCCGATGGTCACAAATATCTGAGCATGCTTCTATTGCCAAAGCGTTAGAGTGCTTGATCAGATATTTTTGATCACCTCGAGCGCTTCTATGTATCTGATGGCGCCGGTACATATTAGGATTCAGACATTTTTGGATTCAGGTCAATCCCTAGCAAAGCTAAATTTTTTAATTCAAAATTTATTTCTTTAGTGTCCGGGGAGAGACCGCGATTTTAATTAAATGTCCGGGTTCTTTAACTTTTTTGCCCGGTTTCAGCAATGTACGAGATGGCAACCCTACTCGTAAACAATTTGCATTTAGATGGTGTACGAGATTTAGGCGTATTTTATGCCGAAATTATTCAATTAGTTTAATTTGACGTTGCGAAACGAAATCGAGTTTTAAGTAAAAGTATTGAATTGCGTAATCTTATATTCCAAATTGTGATAAGTAATTAACTTTTTACTGATATTTATTACCGCATTTTGTCTTACTGGGGACTAACCATGACGTCTTAACGCGGTTCAGAAGGCCTAGTATAAAAGTTGTACGACATTAACTCCTCGACCGCGTTAGCGTAACGAGGGGTCAAAATATGAAAGTTGCCGGATGATTTAAATAAGCGGCAAACATAATTTGAACTCCCGATATGCTAATGCAGTCGAGGAGTTAATGTCGTACAATTTTTATACTAGGCCTTCAGTTTAGGCTTAGTTGTATGGAAGCGACTCAGATCGTCGACTGAATCGCGAGAATTTAAAACGTCTATCATTGATGGTAAGGCCGACTAGCTAATTACAACGATGTATTTAATTTGGCTGCTTCGATGAATTGAGTCTAAGAGTGGTCAACAAAATTGTGACAACCTAGAGAATCGGAGAAATAACAAACATATTTATATATACATCTCTCTTGGACACTTTCTTTACCTGGTAAGGAAGTATAGGACGGGCGGATGACGTGGGGCTTGACTGGGTCACACAGTTTTGCGGAAGATATAAGACAGAAAATAAAAGAGTTTTAATTTTTTTTACAGAACTTTACATGTATTTAGATTAGACAATAACATATATATATAGAATATAGGAACTGGATACCCAATCAGCCGAAAAAGCTTGTTTAGAACGTGACGTTTAAAGTGTATGAATTGGACACTTAATGCTTCAGTAAGCTATTTTTCGTACGAAACAACGTTTGTATCATTATCAAGTTCGTTAATGTTATTCTGACCCAACTTTTTTGACATTTTGTTCTGCTTTGTGTCTCTATTTCTATTAATAACTTAATGGACAATACATGTATAAATAAGTATATACGAGTTGTGTTGACAAACATAAAGTTCGTCGTTCGACGTTGGCCTCTGATTATCCTTGATGTCAGAATACTTCGCATACTAATATGATTGTACACGTGGATTTCATACGCTACATCTCTTTGTTGCTTGCAATGTCACTTGTTTCCGTTTAGAAGAAATATGCGTTTGTTTTTAATTGTAGAGAGCGTTGGTCCCAGCGGTAAGAGCTAGCGACTCTCCGAAGAGCGCGGATTCAAACCCGACTCGTACAGTCAGCCACACAGCTAGCAAAAAAAAAAAAGGATTCATATTCATATTTATTTTTTCATAATAGGATTTTACAATCACTTTATGACGTCATCATATCACATACGCAAAAGTATGTATACACGACCTTAATGCTCAGACAATAAAGTCCTGTATACATATTTTTGGCACTTTGGGTGTATTGTTAGCTATGTGGCTGACTGTACCTATCAGTTTTTCGGAACTTATGTATGTACGAAATATAATTTGATATTTACCAGTTACTTTTCGGTGAATAAAAACACCGTTAGAGTGCATAAATTGCAAAAATTCAAAGGTATATAAGTCCCCAATCCGCTTTGGGCTGCGTGGGGACTATAGCCCAGTCCCTCTCGCGCCTGAGTGGAGATCTATGCCCAGCAGTGGGACGAATATAAGCTGGATTACTTAAGAGGCCACAGTGGTCGAATTGCTATCGTTCCGACTTTTAGATCTCAATATTGATAACAACTGGGTACCTGCGTGCGTAGCCAAGATGCCAATCGCTCACGCTTAATAACGTATCGTAGCTACCTCTCTCTATCACTCTTCCTTATTAGTGTGACAATGACAGTTGCGTTTCGTTAGCGAATGAGCGTGCGCGATTGGCATCTCGGCTACGCACCCTGATATTCCCATACATAAAACGTCAACACATTTTCTTCAAACTGGTAAAGATGAAAACGACATACATGATTATTAGCAAAAATCTCGTTACATTTATATTTCTAACCTTTTTTACATGTTTTTGGTCAGAACGTCGTAACCTTTGTATTTATAAACATGATTCTTAGTTAAATGGTTGCCAATAATAATAATGGTTGGTGGATGGTACTAGTTCTTAAATCTGGTAAAAGCTTTTATCTACAAAAGTTGTAGTTTAGTTGTAAACAGCAATTATCTGATTACGCGGTTTATTTAGACGCCTGTTATCGCCTTTTCATTTTTCGCGTGCTCTTGCAATTAGATCTATCCCGCTCTCTTGTGCGCCTAATTCCTTTTCGGATACGTTTTCATTTTAGAACGTTTCCTACCGATTTATATTATAAACACTAGCTCTGCTCGTGATCGGATCTCACGACGTGTTCCTGCAGATTTAGATTGAGATATACAATTAGTAACTCATTATAAGTAGTTGTTCAGATCGATCACGAGCGGTCAAGGACTTATATAATTGAAAGTGTTGCGAATACAATGCAGTATGTAAAATTGCCGTCAGTCAAACTTCCTTACAAACCAATACCTAAGTAAACAACTAAAAACCTTACTTTTATGTTTATAATCCTCCAAGATTTAGGACATTATTGGCGAAGGACGGAAAGTAAGGGATTGACTGACGAGGTGGTTGCCGAGGCCCGGCATAGCCGAGCTCAGGTAAGCCCTGTTTCCGCCGAGGCAGATATAGTGCTTTTCTCAAACATGCGCGGCCACCGGCGACCGGCGCGCGGTGGCATGTGGGGCGAGGTCCCCGGGCCAGAAGGCCATTTTTCCCTAGGAGTAAAATGAACCATACAAATTCCCTTATTGTCTGCTGCGTCTAGGGCTGCCATCTCGTACATTGCCGAAACCGGACAAAAAAGTTAAAAAACCCGGACGTTTCACTAAAATCGCGGTCTCTCCCCGGACACCAAAGAAATCAATTTTTAATTTAAAAATTTAGCTTTTGCTAGGGATTGACCTGAACCCAAAACTGTCCGGGTTTACCCCGGACAGTTTTAAAAATCCGGGCCGGACGCTCCCCGGACGGCCTCCAAACTAGGACAAATCCGGGGAAACCCGGACGGATGGCAGCCCTAGCTGCGTCCAGCACGCCGCGGACGCAGCGGTTAGAGAATTGAATACTTTGCGTCTTCTATTTGCGAACAAAATGCGACCATTTCTTCGTTTGAGAAAAAGCTATTTATCCTACATTTTGTATGTTACAATAATATGACCATATCAATAGTGAACGTCTTAAATGGTGTTTGATGCCACTTTAGAACCATGTCAAAATGGCAAGCTTTATTGCAAACCATGGTACAATATATACAGTTCTTACAATAGATAAGATCACATGGCACCCTGCAAGGATATGGCAATTATTATTATTAAAACGATATTGCTTAACTAAATATAAATATCTGAACTTATGCTAACATCTGATTTATAGCGTCACTATGACATAATCCTACAGTCGCCTAGGTTCCAATTGGTTGACAGTACATGCTTCCTCAATATCCAGACACTCCTAAAACCAGAAGGACACAAGTGCGTAAACTTGCCTACTACTTATTACATATCAGGATATCTATTGCGCAGAAGTATATAGTGTTTTATATTTATAAGTAGGTAATGGTATTCAATTGACGTTTCGCATTCTTCGCATTGTCCTATCAATGTAATTTAATTACGCAGTTTACGAGTATTACGCTTTTACTATGGAATGAAACAATAGTAGATTACGAAACGAGGACTGTGAAGTAAGAGATGTCTCAGATCTCGTGTAATTGTCGTCCGAAGTGAGGCTGAAAAAAAGGAAGTGACATTTTGATACAAAAATAATTTCACACGTCAATTCCCACTTCATTTTTTTTGTTGGTTCAATTCAAGAAAGTTTGACTATACCTAGGAGCGTAAATATGTTTATGTGTTTCTTAATGTATGCTTATTCTCCTTAACGTATAAAACAATAATTAATTCCACGTGTGAAGCAATCGTGATGGGTTTCCACAATAATATGCTATCCATGCATCGTTAATGATATGATACGAGATTCTTAACAATTATACGCATTTTTATATTTTCCGTTCAATTTTCCATTGTAAATATTACTGTAAGTACCTACCCCGCGATATTTCTTAGAAATAAATAAAAAGTGGAAAAACTCATAACCTGAGGCAAGACTCGAACTCACGACTCTGGGATACAAGCAACCATCTTTTCCATATCTTTTCCTATCGTACTAAGAAATTTAATATCAGTCGCAGACTTTTCTTGAAAAAAACAAAATTGTTAATAATATTCATTAAAGTAAAACACTTTAAAACGGATCATGTAGGTACATATATTAACACCATGACCCAACGTTTCGAGCCCTTTACATCACTCGTTATCAAAGGGTTAAATGATGACCATAATCATTTACTTTTTTGCACACGGTGCCACTGGAGGGTCGGCCCCCTCTTAACTTCCTTGAAACGTCAAACAAAATGGAAGGAAATGCATGAGACTATTGTGACGCCACGAGACACTAAGTGATGCATGTTAAGACATTAAAAATGAGATGTGAAAAGCTAATGACCCGTTCCCGCTTGTTTCAGGATGTCGACCCTGCTCTTCTGGCAGGGTAAGGGCAAGAGCAATGGCGCGCCCAACGGCCGCAACTGGATACACGCCCCCGATGCGCTCGTCAAAGGACACGTCGCGTATTTAGTCAAGGTACGTCAGGATGTGTCAGGATTTGTCAGGATGTTGACCGTTATAGTCCGAAGTATAGAGAATTCAAATTGGTACACGATCCTGATGGGTTCGTCAAAGAACACCAATAATAACATACGTACATATAACTATCGTGAGTCATACTGACATTAAATTGCAACGGTTCTAACTCACGTATTTTGATCACAATAGGCGTGACATGTTTCGATTGCACCGGGCAGTCATCGTCGGACAGACAGAGTGGTCACCTGAGTTGGAACCGTTGCAATTTAACACCAATAACGTCAATATTTATCAAGGTATGTGTCAGGATTTCGACCGTCGTAATCGAAGGAAAGAGGGATGTAAATGAATGCCAAGGATTAAAGGAGGGGTTTTCTAAATGCATGATCCTGCCCTGGTAAGCATCTAAATAGTAGGTACTTAGTTTATGCAACAGTGATATAATAAGGGTTCTTAAATCTTGAGGGGAGTTTTAGGAACCCAAAAATTATGAGCTGTTGCATACGCTAGTTTTTCTATGACAGCTAAAATAGCGAAAAAAGCAAAATCTAGAAAGGTGGCAAAATGTGGAACATGTCGTATAGTATATACTATAGAATACTAAAGAAATAAAAAAAATCTGCACTGCTAATAATTGCATGAAAATATATAGGAGCAGTGTTCTTATGGAATACCAGAAACAATGTTATAATGTATACTTTTTTAATATCACTGTCTGTCATCTAATTGACAGATTGAAGTGCTGCAGTAACATGCACCTTAAATTCCATAGATTAAGATAATATTTTCAGAATCTTTGTTTTTGAGATATCGCTATTATGCTTAGCAGGACAGATCCGTAACAAAGTATTTTCGATCTGCGCAGTTTAAGAAATCAATGACAATCCTCTCATATGTCACAAACAACGAGTGATATGTGATAAGGACAATAAATCGGACCTGACATCCGATACGGCTCCGCCCCTTGTCGCTGATTGTAATTAATTATAGACATTTATTTATAAGCGAGGTCATAGGGCGTTCAACCAGACGGGTGGCCGTTTGGAAGTTGTATAGTATTTCGTGAAAGCACTTGGCGTCTGTTAGCCCGAGGGGTAGATGATCTTAGAAAGGTTGCGGGGTACATCTGGATGAGTTTGGCAATAGACCGGGACCAGTGACGTGCCTGAAGAGAGGCCTGTGCTCAGCAGTGTGCGATGAAATGATGATGATGATGATACCATTTCGTAACTGAGCAACGGAGCAAGCTACATAATATGCTCGGTGTTTCACTGTGCGATTAAATCAGAAATGAGGAGATCGCAGGAAAACCAAGGTTGTCCACATAGACCCGAGAGTTTTAAAAACCAATTATGAACTGTTGCATACGCTAGTTTTTCTACGACAGCTAAAATAGCGTAAAAAGCAAAATCTAGAAAGGTGTGTGAGATGCCGGAAAGGTGTCAGAATGTGGAAGATGTCGTGCCCACTATAGAAAAAAAAAAACAACTGCCACCAAACACTTCACCTACCTTTGTGTTTATCGCATCCACTGCCACCAACGCATATACGCGATTTCGTTACTTTCACCCTGTGCCTTCAACGCACAGCCGCGTTCATAGTATTTAGTGACTTCCATCCAGTGCCTTCGACGCACATGTGAGTCCTGAGTTAGTTAACAGCAAATTAGTATGAACTCGCATGTGCGTTGGAGGCACTGGGTAATAGTCGGTTGAACTCACATGTGCGTTTGGGGCACACAGCAAGTGGCACCTGGCAAATGGCCAGGAAAAGAGGGTGGCAGTGAATGCGTTGTCACGTTGCATATTGCCCGTTGATTTGCGACGGAAGGAACAATTTCGGACACCGCGGAACCCGGCGTCGACCCGTTTATTATAAAACAATGACCACGAACCGCTGATTACTTGTACAATTAACTCATTAGCATACAAACAAGGCTCCGCCGTATCGCGTGCGACTGTTAATGAGTGCCCACAGAAACAAAATATTTAGGCTATGCAATTTCTTGCAAGGTCTATTCTGCCCTGCTAAGCCGAATAGCTGTTAAACCTCAAAAATAAATGAATTTGAAAATGGAACTCATAAGTCATATCTCTCTACCTACTCTATATCATTTATTTAAGTTTCATGTTAGTGATACTTTTTATTTTGAGATAGCGCTTTTCGGCTTAGCAGGGCCGTATTAGAGTCCGTTACACTGAAACTTTTCAATAAAAACTTTTCATTCATAGAAATGGCGCGCATAAAATATTCATAGATTTTCGAACAAAATCCATAGGCATGGTCATTGATCTGTCGATCTGTCGCAGCATTCGGACATCCGTTTAATACTCAAGATGGCGAAGGCGTCTCTTGAATGGTTTTTTGTGTGCTAAATGTTATCTTATGTGTAATATTTATAACTTATTGTGCAGTACCTAAACTAACGAAAAAGTGTGCAGCTAGTGAAGAATTAATCCTGAAACGCGTGTAACCGTTGTGTCAGCATTGAGTGTCCCGGGATCTCGGTTCCTGACAAACTATTTTGTTACGTAAAGCTATAAACGTGACACCTATAAGTTGATGACGGTGCGCGGATAGCGCGGTGATTACTGTCAAATGTGGGTATGGTATAGGTGAAAAACTTAAGTAAATCACCTGTTGTATGTAGTAGTGAGCTATTCGAATAGACAATACATGCTTAAAATTTGAATACAAATAAAACAAATGCCAAGTTATGATAATTTTATTATCATAAAAGCCTGACAAATTGTATTATCAGCAAGTATACCTCTATCCGCCTGGCATCTTAGTCCTGTGAGCTTATGTAACGTTATATTAGATGTTAACCCTAAATTGTTACCATTCCAGTTCCTCGGCTGCACCACAGTCGACCAGCCCAAAGGCATCGAGGTGGTGAAAGAAGCCATCAAGAAGCTTCAGTTCACACAGCAGCTCAAGAAGTCGGAGACGAAGGATGCCGCCAAATGCAGGAAGGTGGAGATCACCATCTCCGTCGATGGAGTCGCTATTCAGGTACTTTAAGTTGGCAAATTCTATGACACTACAGATTCAGGTCTATCGCAAGTTTCGTTAATACTTATACCGACGTTACACAGTTTCATGTGACATAGTCTCGGCTTGACTGATGAGGGAATGTTCGCCTACCCGGCGGAAAGTTAAACGTATGGGTAGATAGAAAAAGTTAGGTCTACCCTTTTACTTAAGCCGAGACACATGAAACTATCGAAACGTCAGTATATTTAGGTAAATTGCTAAATTCTCTCCGATCGAACATCTGAAGCCCGTTTCACCAAGCTCAAATTGCAAATTGACAATTTGCGGGTCATATACATATGTCCGAAAATCTGTGCGCTCATCCGCACACCTTGCAACCTAAATGGTCGCGCACTGTGCAGTTTCGAGGAATTTCCTCCCGCGGACGCTCCGGGTGCAGAATGCCGAGGATTTCCCGGTTTCGCCGAAGTTTTTAATGGGTCGGCAAGCGCATGTGGTACCCCTGGAGTTGCAGGCATCCATAGGTTACGGTGACCGCTTTCCATCACGCGGGCCGTAAGCTTGTTTGCCAACGAGGTGGTACGAAAAAAAAACTATATGGTTTCTCAGTATGTTAGTGCTGTTGGTCATGCATGTAGATAATTTATATGTACCACAGTTAACACGCCTGCTATGGTCCATGGCCTATTACAGTTAAACCTTAACTAGCCCAGTCAAGGTTGCGTAACAGCTCGTGAAAAGTGAAAATAACGGCCATATTTGTCTGTCCGCGTTTGCGTGAGGTAAATAATAAAAGTATTATCCAATACATTGAGTAACGGTCATAAGAATGCGAGCGTGAGATTTTGCGGAAACTTTACTGTTCTTATTTCAATTTTAATTATAGTGATGTACAAAAACCGGTATTAACCGCAATTTTTTCCTAGAATAGAATTCTATTAAGAAAAATCGTCGAGATTATCCCAATCTCAAAATAAACACAGTTTTACCTACATTATCTTTAGAAACACGTGAATGTACGTCACGTCACCGCCATGATTACAGGAAGCCGTTACCTCTATGACACGAATTATCTAGAGCCGGCTAATTTGACGCTTTCCATCGCTGCTGTCTGTTCTATACATAGACTAGAAATTACTGGGGCTACAGGAAGACCACAATAGGCTGATTCCCAGTGGCTTGACTAATGCTTAGTTTGAGCCAACTGTATTTTGCAGGGTCACATTTATTTTAAGAGAAAATTTATTTAGTAGGCACACTTTAATTAAACTGTAAAAAATCTCAAAAAGGAACAAAAACTTTGCACTTTATTGTAGACGTACGGTCGGCTTCATAAATATATATGCATATGTATTCAATTTTGACTCTTAACCACAGTAATAAGTTCCAAAGTGTATAGATATTAATAGACGTGACTGTACAGGGTCGCCTACGGCCGACTAGGGCCGTACCACGATCGCCTAACACGATTCAGTTTAGGACCTAAACTGAGTCGATGCCATATAACTGGGGCCTTAATTACCATGACGTCTTAATGCGATTCAGTTTAGGTTTCGTTTAGGTTCAGCAGGGCTAAGACGCCAAGCGGATAGTGTGATACTTGATGGATAAGGCAACAGTTTGGCAGAATTTTGTAACAGTTTCTGGTAATTTTAACATTTGACAGCTATCATCGCCTCAAGCAACTTGTTTATGTACCTATCAACTTATAGCATTATCAGATGACAGTCGTGGATAACCATCTTAGGCCTGCTGTTGTATGGAAGCGACTCAGTTTAGATGCTCACGCTTGATAACGTATCGCAGCTACCTCTCTCTATCACTCTTCCTTATTAGTGTGACAATGACAGTTGCGTTTCGTTAGCGATTGAGCGTGAGCGATTGGCATCTTGGCTACGCGCCCAGTTGTATATATGGCAGCGACTTAACTTAATAAAGTAGCATAGTTTTCTCTCTCTATCAATCTTCCTTATTAGTGCGACAAAGACAGTTGCGTTTCGTTCGCGGCTGAGCGTTAGCGTTAGCGATTAGCATTTTGGCTACGGAGCCTGTTATTAATAATACATTAGGTACAATACAAGTGTGCAAAGGAGGAAATTGCAAGGGCAATCAAAATGAGTGGCGATAGAATAAAATACGACAAAATCGATCATGACTTGAGTTACGCTAACGGTAACGACGGTTGTTATGCGCGCACTCATCGCGAGCGCATTTCATGAATAAGGCACACGAATGGTTCCGAAATAAGTCGAGCTATTTTTGTGAGTATTTGAGTAACTCGATATAAGTATTTTAATTTGTCTAATAATCACGGGAGCTTTCCTATTAAATTTGTATGAGGTTTTTTAAAGAGTTATACTTGTGCTCTTTCTGATATGATATACTTATTTGCCTCATCAGAATTCTATAGGCGTGATCACATTACGCAACATTATGTCAGAGGCACTCATAGTGCTGTTAGTTTAATGTGACTATGTGAGCTCGGTGGGAATATCTATTGCTGTTTATCTTATAATAGGTATAACTTATACAACTTTGGCAATGTTAGGTAGGTACTTAGGATGTGTTGGGATATGTTTACAATTAAAGTTCATTACGCGATTAATGTTCTGTATTAGATATAACGAAAGACACACAATTAAATAAACTATACGACTAACACGTTGACGAGGAGTTACACTAATAGACTCTACTCGTACCGTGGAGTTAAGAAATAATTACTAAATTATAACTAGTCGAATATAACTTGAGCTGATCTAAGGAATAGTTGCTCGTTTGGCGGTTGCGTACTGACTGTCCTCGCTGTCTGTCCTTCGCTACCCCGATGACTCGGTCATCCCCGGCCGGCTCATCGGGGCAACGGTATAGGACCGATAACGGTATGCCAGATGGCTAGGTTTTCTCACGATACCAACCAAATGGCTTTACGAGTCGAAATGGAACAATACTGTTCGCAAATTTAGTTTAGTAATAAACGTATAATAGAACAATGTGCCGACACAGAGTGCCGACAAATAAACAAAGTAATAAAACAAAGTAATAGAGAAAATATAAATATCCTAGGCTAATAAACCAGTAAAGATTACAAATCTTTTACAACGTTTTATTCTTAACCTAACGGACTATAATATAAAAACGGTTATATGAATTACCGAAGTGCACATTGCACGTAACTGTACATTATTAAATTTGAATATGTTTATTTAGAATTTTCGACATCTAGATTTGGGCGAATGTAGGACACAGTCCCTACACAACTTTAAATCAAATAGCCTTATTTGAAAAGGCTCGGCTCGCATTCGATGTAGTTAGTTAGTTTAGTTAGTTTTCCTGGGCTTTTTCCGCAAATCGACATCCATTGTGCCTATTTTGCGTGATAGCGAGGTAGCACTACTCTAACCACCCTAGTTCGTCTATGAAACCTATCATCGTTTTAAGGTTGCAAGTTGCCTCCTTTAGTGTGCTGGGAGTTCCTAAGTATTTGCTCCTGTATACTTCTATCTGTTTACATTCTAGGAGAACATGTTTTGTTGTTTCTTCCTTATCCATACATGCTCTGCACATCGGGCTGTCCGTGATGCCCATTCTGTGTAAGTATTTGTTTAGTGTGTTGTGTCCTGTTAGTAGTCCTACTATTTTCCGTAGTTGTTCTCGGGGCGTCCTCAGTAGAGTTTTTGTGAGCTTGTAGTTTAGCTCTGGCAGGACTTCCTTGGTTTGTCTACATGTATCAAGATCATTCGATGTATAAGAATTAAGAAGATTAAAAAAAATAAAGGTGTACATGTTCTGACCAGGGTGCGTACACTGCGTAACCAAGACGCCGTTCGCTAACGCTCAGTTGCTTAGCGTATTTTTCTCTCTATCACTCTTCCATATTAGTGCGACAAAGACAGTTGCGTTTCGTAGCGATTGTCATCTTGGCGCACGCAGTTCGGTGTCTACGCAATCAGCCTCTTATTGAGCAGGCGTATATTATAAATCCATTGGATTGTTATTTTAAGCAGGACAAAATTTAATAAACTAAAAGCTAAGACAGCACTAAAATGGAGATGCCCGAACCCCGAAAGTATAGTCTGACAACCCAGCGAGCGCAGTAACAGTAGGATAGAGAGCATCATACTGTCTTTTTCTTACGCTAGTATTACCACCCTGAAAAAAGGGATGGATATAGTTATTTTGTCCTACTGTTACTGCGCTCGCTCGCTTGTCAGACTATATATGGCCGGCTTTACTTATACTTTTTCTTTCTGATATTGTCTTATGTCTTCGTCATGTAGAAGATCTTTCCTTTTTTCATTAGAAAAATTTTTTTAAGTCAACTTTTTTTCTTATACCAGAGTGTTAGGGCATAAACATAGACAACCCTGCACTGATCATAACCACAATAACATATGTAGTCTGTTTATCGTAAGGAAAACTAGAGTTTGACTTGACAAGCTCGATAATTAACAATACAAAGTTATACCATAAGCACCGAGATAGGAGTAGATAGAGACGCCTTCAAAGAGAAAAAGCGTAGCAAGATTTTGAAATGTTTGTTTACGTTCTCCGTTTCCATTACGCCCGTAAGGACGCCATCAAGCGGTACCGACAGTATAGTGCTATCTCTTTCTGTCTCGCAGTTATTGCCAATATTCAGATCTTTACTTTATTTTGTATTTTTTAAGTTATTGGTGCATTTTCTGAAGGCACATATTCTTTGACATGATTTTTCTTATTGCTTACGACACCGGCGTAGCGTCCAACTGTCACGGCGTTCAGTCGAGCACTGGTTCTGAATTGTGCGATGTCGCTTATTTCAGAGTTGAAACATTTCCGCGCTGTCGGAAGTATGGTATGGGCGGCTCTATATAATTTACCTCGTTGGCCACAAGTACTCTGTTTCTATCGATTTTCCCCTTGGGCACGCTCAGCTGCTCATAAATCATAGTTCATGGCGTCCGGTTCCACTTTCGCGTGACAAGGCCGCTCTCTATTGTCTAGACTTCAGCCGTTGTGACCCTGACTATGAACCTAACTGGTAATCTACTTATTGTCAGAATACCTGTTCACTGGTTTACTTAAACCACTCATATACATTACACATACTGTATAAATGGGAGCCATTTCTGCTTACACATTCATGTACGTTAGGAACATACATAAAAAACTTTTATCTTTCTTTGAGCCACTTATACCAACAGGTTTAGTCAACAAACCCGGATTTAACTGTCAAATTCCATACTGAAGACGTTTAAGGCGCTCCTCCCAGTAGACATCGAACTCACTCATGAATGAGTTGTAAATATAATTAAGAGTGTTTAAAATATATGTCATACTTAAGCTTTATGTAATTATAAAGTCGCATTGAAAAACATCATTAGAAAAACTTCACTCGATGGCAAAAAAACAAAGTTACCTCTATTTTTCAAATTTTTTGAGTGGTATATACGTAGTTACAATGAACGTTTTTTTACTGTTTTGTGTTCCTGATTTCTGTACCATTTTTTAAGTATGAGGTTATTTAACCGCGGGCGTTAATCACGTAACGTAACCCACCTTATATGTGTGCGTATATCTTTATTGCGTTGATGTAGTCGGATAAACTTAAAAACGACATTTTATTGTTTCCAGGAGCCCCGCTCAAACAACATAATGTACCAGTTCCCGCTACACCGGATATCCTACTGCGCGGACGACAAGGGGGCGAAGAAGTACTTCTCCTTCATAGCGAAGAACGGCGGCGAAGCGAACGGCCATGTTGAGAAGCACGAGTGCTTCGTTTTCATCTCGACGAAGCTGGCGTCAGAGATCACGCTTACTATTGGACAGGCGTTCGATTTAGCGTACAGGTTAGTTAAGTACTTCGACTCTTCTTCTTTATACCTAAGATTCAACGGCCTCCCTAGCCTACTTTGTAGTGACCCTACCAAAGAAGCTGGAGGTCCCGGGATAGAATCCTGGTAAGGGCATTTATATGTGTGTTTATCACGAATATTTGTTCCTGGACGTTTCTTATGGAGTAGTGCACGATTTGCCTCTGTCGCGGGTGGACGCCCCTGATGACGTTCTTCATAAAAATCGAAACATGTCGAGCTAAAGCGTGGCCGTTGAATGTGGGGTATATTCGAAAATTACTAATACACCAGTGGCGGAGCGTCAAGATCATCTTTGGGCAAGCTGGAGCTGGTTCGGTCCGCTTTTTGTTTGAGTCGCTAAGGAAATATGTGCTTGATTGGCTCACTCAAGAGAAGCAGTTCTAAGAACACTCCGTTACTGATAGGTAATCATCATACCGTTATATCATTCTCAGTGATTCTGAATTACAAAAATACACATTATTTTCAACTAAATGAGGAGTAGGGCGTTATTATATGCAGTTACACTTTCCGAACTTAACTGAAAATCAAATCAATTAGGTTACAACAAAAAGGTCAACACTAAAATCGCCTTCAATACAACTTAACGATGTATAAAAAGGTATCACATATATATTTTCACACTACCTCATCAAACACCACTGAAGACATTCACTACTATATTAGTATTATTGTAACATACAAAATGAAGGAATAACTTAATCTTAGAGATCTCATTAAAAACATAAAAATTAGGTTATTACGATCAATATGGCAATTTGGATTGTCGATTTTACAGACGCCCATGCCATACTTTGACCGCGCGGAAATGTGTAAATCCGGAAATGAGCAACTTCGCTCAATTTAGAACCAATCGTCCTTACGGTCGCCATGGCAACTGAGAACAAACAAACATTTAAAAATCTTGCTACACTTTTTCCCTTTGAAGGAGTCCCTATCTACTTCTATATCGGTGGGTCACAAAACTTTTGTAGGTGTAGGTAGGTGTAGTCAGTAGTCATAACACACACAGCCTAAGAAGCATTGACGTCATTGTAGTGATGTCGAAAGAGAAAAATTAGTACCGGTTTTATAACATGTGGTTTACGATAACTATTTTGTTTGTTAACAGGCGATTCATGAATGATAATGGCAAATACATCGAAATGCAGAAATTGTCGCTGCAAAACAAGAAGTTGGAGCTACAGATGAATGCGTACAAAAATCGTTTACAAGTAAGTTTAACAGATACAGAACAGATAGTCCTTTGGTCACGCATTGGATGTCAATGCACGTAGGGCACAATAATCGGTTTATTAACTTAATGTAATATTTTATTTTATTTTATTTGTAATTGTTTAGAATGTTTAGATATGTAGTTACTAACCTAGTTTCTTAAGGCAACATGTATTTATACTAACCAATTATGGATCATGTCCGAAATAAAAGTTTCAATTTCAATTTAAATTTAACTTCTATATTTATTCTACTGTTTGACCTCGCACTAGGATCTTTTTTAGGACTCCGGCCCTAGCTTCGCTGTCCGTCCGTCTGTCTGTCACCAGGCTGTATCTCATAAACCGTTATAGTTAGACAGTTGAAATAGAAACAACAAGTACTAAAAACACAATATAATAAATATTTAAGGGAGCTCCCATACGACAAACGTGATTTTTTTGCCGTTTTTATAGATAATGGTACGGAACCCTTCGTGCGCGAGTCCGACTCGCTCTTGGCCGCTTTTTTTCTTTTATTTATTACGCTCTCTTTTGAAAGTTCTATGAAAAAAATTGCGTGACACAAATGTAACATAGAGAAATATAACTTCCACCTTATTTATGGAAATACTCGTATTATATTAGAAACAGTCACTTTGGAGGTAGTTTACTTACTGCATGATGAAATCCAAAATATTTTCATCAGCAAATTTGTTGTTTGCTTCGATCTCATTCAGTAAAATCATTTCATAATATGTATCGAATCGGAGCAATTTTTTCCCGTTTTTCCTGCGAATATTTGCCTTTCTCACCGTTCATATTTTATTATTTCTGTCATAAAAGCTTATACACATGTTAAAGGGTTTCCCAGACTTTATATCTCATTCAGTGCAGTCAAGTTAGTTACCATGTGCACATTTCTTAGATTTAATTGCTTGTATGCTTGTTTACCTTAGTAAACAAGTGTAAAAAGTGTAGACTGAAAATCTAGAGAATAATCTTTTTCTCATCAAATTTACGCTCATCGCCTAAAACCTATTTTCCAGGAGTTATCAAAGATCACATACAAAGACGACCTATCAGCGTACCTCGCACGCAACAGCCTGTCTGACATTGCAGAGTTCAAGGCACCAGCGGACCTGGAGAAGCAGATCGCGTCGCTTACACTCGCCAATGGCTTCAGTGCCATGAATGGTACTAAAACTCCTGAAGGAAATAGCAACGGTGAGTATTTTCGATATATCCGTTAAAAGCATTTCATGAGATGTAACTACCTACTCAAATTTGGGATTTGGGAAATTACATCATGCAGTTGTCAAAGGATAAAGTAGTTTTTACAAACAATATGGCGTAATATTTGTGTCATATTTGGGGTACGATTCTTTCTATTAGCAATAAATAGTAAGTGTATATTTTAAAAAAAATTACCTACCACTTTGTCGCTTGCTGATTAAGTATATTTCTAAACGAATCTTTAGGCATTAGCGCCTTTATGGGAAACCGACAAGTAGTACCTTTTACTAAAACATTCGACAACATGCGCTCGTAACATGTTCCTAAATGACTAGATTAAGCGATGAATGTCGCTTATGTAAAAACCTGTAAAGACATTACTACTTACAAATTACATGCAACCGTTATAATTTTAAGCACATCCTTTCTAAGGATAGCCTTCTTGATTGTTCAATCTGTGGCATTTGCTAGTTATTTATTTCTTTTTATTTACACATAAGTTAACAGTTTTACACCAAAGCACTTATGTGCTAACTTAAAAATAAATTGCACAGTTACCTTTATTATCACACCAGACAATGTCAAGACTTGTCGGCCAGTTCAACTACAGTGCAATTTTTTGTTCTTTTGCTCTTACTTTTTGTTCATGCATTTAATAATTTTCTGCATGAAATGATCTTTAAAATAGTGACATTTTGCCAATATTTTGCAGGTCAAGACGCACTCTCGCACAACTCGTCCACAGATACGTTCAACTCCAGCAACGACAACAACCTGCTGCTGTCGACGCCGCCACCGCAACACAACGGGAAACCAAATTTCGGCTCTGGGTGAGTAATCGGTGAATTACCGGTTTTTTGCAACACTATTCAGTCAGCATACCCAGGGCTCTGATAGTTGGAAACAGCGAAATTCAAAATTCCTAAAGCCCAGTCAGCCCTTCCCCACATTAATATTAAATTGCGATTCTTGTTTACGCTAAATTTAAATTAAATCAGTAACTATTATATACCTACGCTCTTTTTATGACTATGCATTGTTAGTGCTAATAGTGCTAAGTAAGAATAGAATAGAATAAATTTACACTTATTTAAACTTTCACGATTTTCACACATTATAAATTTACTAAAACGGGACTTAATCGTGTATAAACTTTGGAAACAAACCTCCGACGTTTCAAGGGCGACATTGCCCCCGTGGTCCCGGAGAAAGACTGGCTGAGGTTGACATCAACATCTTCTAGCTGCGCGGGTTTGACGAACTACCCGCACTTGGTCTTGATTATCAACTTGAACATTTTGCGCACTAGGGATGTGACTCTGTCGACACACTACACTCACGATGTCCGATTTTTGAGCAGGTGATATTCGATTACGCTTACATTTATCAATGACTGGATTCCATGTAGACGAGATTCTAAAACCGTCATCCCGATTGAAATTGGGGTATTTCTTGATTTCAATGGCTTCCCGTACTTTCCTACTATGGAAACGACGATCCGTTGAAAGGATTTTAGGGTTATGCAATTCAATCCAATGGTTTGGTCCAGAATCTAACAAATGTTCGGCAACCGCAGACTTGTGTACCTGGCGATTTCTGACAGCTGCGATATGTTCCTTCACTCTTTCCCCCATGGTACGCTTCGTTTGGCCGATGTAGGAACTACCACAACTGCAATCAATCTTATAAACACCAGGTGACTGGTACGGGATAACATCCTTCGGCGATCTTAGATTGCCCGAAATCTTGGATAAAGGGGTAAACACAGTTTTTATGGAGTACTTCGCTAGCACTGTGCCAATCTTGTCTGTCACCCCTTTCACATAAGGCAAAAATGCCGGTTGTCTCGAAACATCAGGACGCTTCTCTCTTGCTTTTCGTCTGGGCTGCCACTTCTTCACCTTATACCCATTCCATCTGAGTACCTCCTGAATATGTGTCATCTCACTCTTTAAAAATTCAGGGTCACAAAGAGCGTGTGCTCTATTCACTAAAGAGCTGACCACTGACTGTAGATGGCGGGGATGGTGGTGAGACAAAGCGTTTAAATATCGGTCTGTGTGTGTCGGCTTCCTATAAACAGTATGCGTCAGGGTTCCGTCCATTCGACCAATCACTTTTACGTCCAAAAAAGGCAAACTGCGCTGGGATTCCAATTCATACGTGAACTGTATCTTAGGATGAATCGAATTGATATACCGGAGGAGTTGCTCCACCTCCTGCTTGCTACCTTTCATGATACAGAAAACATCATCCACATATCGTTTCCACACTCTCACTCCCCAAGACTGCAGGTTCATACTGGCCTCGATATGTTCCATCCAGATATTTGCCAAAACCGGTGCTACAGGACTACCCATGGCAACCCCATCAATCTGGAGGTAATGTTTCCCACCGTATAGAAAGTAGCTGCCCTCTAAACAGTTCCTTAACAAGACCATAACCGACTCCGATATACCACCCTCGCACAACTTTTTCCTGACAACTTCAAGACACTCCTTAACGGGAACATTGGTGAAAAGCGACTCAACATCGAAACTCACCATTATGTCATCCGGTTCCAGCGTTATCCCTTTGAGAATGTCTATAAAGTGACGAGAGTCCTTCACGAAAGACGATGTACCACCCACAAGCGGCTGCAACACCGACGCAACATGCTTCGCAAGATCGTAAGTAGGAGAAGAAACTTGACTTACGATTGGCCGCAAGGGCACGTCAGTCTTATGTACTTTCGGCAAACCGTACAATTTAGGTGGTTGAACAATCCTCGGCTTATACAACCGGTTAAAAACGTCTTCGTCGAACAACTCCCTGTAGTCCCTGATGACGGCCCTAATGCGACGAGTGACCCTAGCAGTTGGGTTGTACGTCACAGGTTTATACACAAGACTATCATCCAGTAGATGTCGTATCTTGCCATCATAAATCGTTGAGTCTAACACTACGGTGGCGTTCCCTTTATCCGCCCTAAGAACCAGGATATCCTCATTTCCCTTCAGGTTCTTAAGCGCCGTCCGTTCTTCCGCGGTAATATTACTCTTTGGCAACTTAGCTTTTCTTAAAATAACGGAAACATCCTGTCTTAACCCTTCGGCATCACACGACGGCACCTTGTTTCGCGTTATTGCTTCCTCGACACTACAGATCACAGTCTCGTACGGAACCCTTCCTGGTGTCATTGATTCTCCGGGACCACGGGGGCAATGTCGCCCTTGAAACGTCGGAGGTTTGTTTCCAAAGTTTATACACGATTAAGTCCCGTTTTAGTAAATTTAGAATAAATTTATTATCAATAATATACTCAAACCAGTTTGTACAAACCTAGCCTAGATGAACTCAAATTACGATAAATTGTGTTAGCATAATTCGAGTTCATATGCATTCTCAAAAATGTACTTTTATTTGTTGAACTACGCTTGTATTGATTACTTTTGAAATTCATTTCAGCAAGCTACTGGGTGATCTGTCGGGCAAAAACCCAGTCGTCGGGACCAAATTGGAAGGTCTGCTCCTCAACTCTGACTCGGACAGCGGTAAGTAATATCATGTATACTACCAATTATAATTAATGAGATTTAAAAAATATTATTGAAACATTGCACGAGATTATGACATGTAAGAAGGCAACCGAAGCCAACTTTCCATAATATACAAATTTCCATAACTTGTTTATTTACATATACACGCCATATACTATTAGGATGAATTGTATAAGTGTTTTTTCCACATTAGAAATAATATCGTAGCAAGTAAGTTATATTTTAATGCTATCGAGTACTCTCTACCAGTAAAGCAAAAGATTATTCTCATGAAAGATAGAAATATAATAATATTGTAGATATAGTCTGGCAAAAAAATGGCACAGTAATCTATATCCTTCCCTTTTTCCGAAGTGGCAATACAAGCGTACGAAAAATACAATATGACTCTCTCTGCCTATGCACAAAACCCAGATCCTGGTCAAATTATGTATTATATAACTTGAGCCTATATTTGTATCGTTTCAGACTTCGACCCCCGCGCGTTCGAGGCGGAGACCACCCCCCGCTACTCCACGCCGCCCGACCACGGCGTCATCACCACCACACCACCGCTGCGTAAGTAAACAACATTCAAAGCCGCGTCTTACTGCAAAAACACATTATTATTGTTGTTATTTATTAAAAAAAAAATTGACATAAACTTAAAAATAAATACAACGTCCCACAAAACTGTTTACACAGTTTGACTGTGGGATCCACGAGTTTATACTTATCTAGTGGTATACATAGCTTCATCAATAAACACAGATTTTGGATAGTCCCTTGTTTTTTGTACAATTAATGCGTGCTGATTATTCGTAGCAATGCTGTTTAATTATATTATAATTTTACTAAAAATCTCTTTTTTTTTCAGTGGCGCCTCCACCTAAAGCGTCGAAACGCCAGAACACGCCTCAACAAGCCTCCCCTCAGCATCCACAAACCCCCCCAACCGCTCAAAACGGTAGCGACCTCTTCGGCTCAACCCCATTCGCCGTCTCCAACCAATACACCCCTCAACTCACTTCTCCCTTCGCTAAAACCAACCAGCCGAACTACGACATTTCCGATTTTAACCTCCAAACATCGGTTTTTAACAACACTACGTTCACAAACGGCCTGAGCGGGTACGACCCTAACGAGCAGAAGAACAATATCTTTGGCAATGGATATGGGAACGCTTTCAATGGCTTCGGCAATCTCAGTGAGAAGCAGACGGTTGAGCTGAACAGCAGTTTCAACGGGTTCTTAGATAAAAGAATTTCGGAGATGAAGGTATGTGTTTAATTCCTGACGTTTTAGACTAGGTACTATCGCGTTCGAAATTGCATAAGCAGTTTGTGAATGATTCATTCATAAATTGTCCATGCACTCTTGAACGCTTGTGTAGTTAAGGAATTTGATTTACAGTGATATTCAACGGAAATAGGGAAAAA
This sequence comes from Lathronympha strigana, assembly GCA_949128165.1. Classification (NCBI taxonomy): domain Eukaryota; kingdom Metazoa; phylum Arthropoda; class Insecta; order Lepidoptera; family Tortricidae; genus Lathronympha; species Lathronympha strigana. The sequence goes on along the minus strand of OX421926.1, from coordinate 3,294,971 downwards.
ATTTACCTAAACAAATATGGATGACTAAAACTTCCATTTAGTGTGTATGTATATATTATGACGTAGTTAAGAGAATGATCAACTCAAGTGTCGAATGGAATCACAATCCATTTGACACTGGCGTTAATATTATTCATTTGTACTAAATGAAAGGCCCAATCAGACCAAAAAATAACACCGTCTTATAAATACCGCTTTTAAAGCGGTGTTATTAGTACTATGCGTTTCATCGGACCCAATTCCTCCAATTACGGGCTGTGTAATATAAGAAAGAACATTTAGGGAGTCGAGGGAGCGAGTTGGGAGAGGCAATGTTGCCAAGAAAACGTGCCGTTTAATACCGCTTTTGATACGGATCGGTTACATGCACGATCTGGAACAACGAGAAAGACTGTCGACTGTGTAACCTAGCATCGTCACGTATCGTCGACGATACGCCGACGTCGTCAAAATTCATGTTTATTGTCGCTATCTCCGTTCCAGGTCGTACCATTTCCAGTGTAATTTGTGCCATTTAGGTATATTTAAGGGTTTCGTAATGAAGGATATTTAGTATTTCAATTTGTTTTCTACAGCTCTGCGCATGGTGAGTTGTAGCTGTACCGTAAATTATAAGTTTCCGTATTCAATTAGTACAATGCCTCGAGGGCCTATTTTAGATTAAAGGTAGGTTGTAACTTACTGTATATATTTTGTTAGTTATATTTGTGAATAAAAACAATAGTTTGGAATTATAAAGGTTTAGTTGTAAATAATAACATCGTCACGATCAGTTTCATTTCCAACCAGCCCTGCCCTGCAGCCTGGTTAGCCCTACCCTCCTTTCATTTATATGAAATGTATATGAAAAATAGTTTGTTGTTTGTTATAAGGCACAGACACAATATGTTCTTAACGTTCGGGAACAAACTATTGAAACTCTTTTTATATCTATTGTCTCTCTATTGCCTATGTGTGGAAATTTCATCTATTTTTGAACTCTACTGTACTCTATTGTAGGATTTTGCATATATATGTTTTTTAACGAACACAGCACCATCTGTACATCACTTCTTGCTTTAAAATACAGTGTGATTTTATCAATTGATAAAAACTTTATTTCAGTATGTTAATATTTCTATTTTTTGTCCTCAGGATGGATTCAGCAGAGGGATCACCTTTGGAAACGATGATTTTTCAATAGATAACTTTGACCCATTGAAGAAAAATTGAGTCTAATGCTTAAGAAATAAATGAAATAGGTGAAATTATAGTTAATAAAAACATTGCTTTGATCCACACAAATTAAATATAATTAATGCAACATTACAAAAAATATTAATTTTATTTTATAAGCGTTGCGTGGATTTAAACGATGTTTGAAAAATGTACGAAATTTTATAGTTCTGTATTGCCATGTTATTGGTATAAATTTAAACTTTTTACATCATAATTCGCAACAATATTATAAATTTCTATTAAATCCTATTTACCATAATTCTTATATCAGTAATATATTTTCTAAACAAGAATCTCCAAAACTGGCAATGTGTCAAGACAGTGCTTTCTTTATAAAAAAAATGTTAGGTATAAATGGTGATATATTTTAGATTATACGCGGATGTATACGCTCAATGTCATTCCAAAAGTGCCTTACATTACAATAATTCTGTCAAATAATTAATAATACATTAATATTAACGTTTTTTCTAGATGAACGCTTGTGGTTTCACCAATAAATTTTGAACTAAAATATATTTTGGTAGAAATTGATGCTTTAGCTGTGAAGTCAGTATTGTAAATCGATGGTAAGTAAACAAAATTACCCAGTTCGAATTAAATTTGAAGATCGCCTCAAATGATTCTGTGATAATTCTTTTCAAAGTTGAGGGACTTCAAAATGTATATTATATATTTAAAAACGTCCAAATATGACTGAATTTTACTGGAGGGAATTATATCATCGCTTGTAACCAGAGCGCCTACCACGAACCGCGAACGAAAGTATACCTCCCTTTCGCACTTGTGATTTCTCACTCAAGTGCGACAGAGAGGTGAAACTTCGTTCGTGGTTCGTGGTAGGCCTTCAGATGTAAATAAATAATATAATTTAAGGTCATTTATATAAATTTTATTATTGTACGGATGACATTGTAGCTTTTAAGGGTCAACATTCCACGAACTTTTTAAAATGATAATGATAATGAATTATGTAACTATTTTACTCCTGATGATTATTTACAAAATATTTTTAATAATAGTTGTATATAATGTGCCCGTAATAAACTGTTGTATCGCCTTGTGTCGTTAGTGGAATATTGTTTTAAGTACCTATCGTTTACACTAATGTAATGTTAAGGCCAAAAGAATACATATTGTGTATTTTTAATAATAAAATTTACGTTTATACCATGTTGTTTGATTGTTTATTCGATGAGCAAGAATTTAGCTCCTATCTGTACTTATTGCAAAATGTAATAGAAAAGATAAATAAATTATAGTCAATATTCTTTCAAATAAATTTCATCTTCAAAAAATAGCGCTGATGGTCGAAGGGCCACTTGCACCACCCAAGGTTAGCCACATAACCCGGAGTTAAACGTTTTTTTTTTATGGAACTTGACAGCACAACGCGGGTAAGCGGCTAACCTTGGGTGCTGCAAGTGGGCCTAAGTTAATTTTGGTTGTTTTGTGGCGCGTGTAGACTCTCAGCCGAATTTCTCGGGCGTATGTCTCGGACGAATGCAACCCTGTGCACACTCATTCGAGAACCACGGGCGTGGCTCGGACCAGAGTCAATCTTAGCTTTTTCAGGTAATTTGAGCGAGTAAAAAGGTGTACGAGTATTAATAGCTTCGGTAAGGTGAGAGGTGTCATCTCAATACTATTTATAAACTATAAAACTAAGCATTAATTCATTCATTCGTTCTTCTTTCTTTTATTTATGTTGTGGCCTAGATACTTTCGTTCTTCGGCTCAGAGCCCGAGAGTCTACAGGCGCCATTATAATTTAAACGTTGTGTTTATAAAATTGACGAAGATAGAGAGCATCAAAGTCCCGGGGTGGCTTGTGACGTCAGTACTATGTGGTACTATGTAAGAATTGTACTTAATTGTGACGTCACGCGAAACTTTAATGAACTGTATTTTCGTCTTCCTTGGAGTTCCGTGTCTCAAAAGGAATAAATGGAACTCTAACAATCACTTTGTAGTCGGTCCCTCCATCCGTCCGTCCGTCTGTCAAGACCCTTTATCTCAGTAACGCGTAGAGGTTAGCAAGTTGAAATGAATACCATATGCACAAGTCTGCGATCCTTTGAAGCTGCAAAAAAACCAAACCTCTACGTCAAACGCAATCAAAAGATGCGGCCGTTTATGTCGCCTTTTCCATACATTTGCAATGGGAATCAAAATGTATAGGGTACTTCCCGTTGACCTAGAATCACAAAATTTGGCAAAAAGTAAGAGCTTGTAGAGGAAAAAAATCTAAAAACTATATAATTGCCAGAGTTCCGTGCCGCCTTTGTGCGGAACCCTTGGTAGACGAGTTCGACTCTCACTTGACCGGCTTATTATTGGCCAACAAAAGAAAAAATACGTGCACAATATTTTTAATCTAGCAGACGGACTAGACTTTTTAATGGTCTAGCCAATTATAGGTCTACCGTTTACCTAACGTATCCCACCCAACAGTCCCAACCTAGGTAGTTGGAAGGGTTGCGGGGATGTGCAGTTGTGATATAGTAAAAGTGTCAACACAGAAATGTAAGCAATTTTAACCAAATTATAACCCTGTAAAAAAATATTCCTAATAGATTACTCTGATCTCGCAACACATTAGGTACGCTGCGCTTTAAACCGAAATAAGCAGTCGGCTTGTAAATAATATATCGAAAGAAATCTCATTAGATAAAATTTTAATAACACTCATGGGTAATAATTACTTAAAACATGTTTTTTTAGTATAATCAGCACAATTACCAAACCGGTGTTGGATTTAAAACCGGAACGACAAGCAACTACCACATCACTACAACTGTCACACTCACACTCGTTGTTGACACCTTCGGTTCGGAAGCAAGCGAACTTTCGCGACACATACTTTACTCGTGTTTTCTTAAAGAAAAGCAGTGTGCGTGAAAAAAATGCTTTCCCTGTAATCTCAACTAGTTTAGCGGTTATACCTTAACAGTATTAGAGGGAAATATCTCAGTATTAAACCATAATGGTGGACTTAGGTGGTGGTCAAGACGGCCCGTTGGAGCATGCATTTTCCAACTCTGTTTTCATCGTTCCTGGGCTTGTTGTGACTAGTTTAACGGGTAAGAATCTTCATTATAATCTTCTTAAGCTATTAATATACGTAATTATGCCAGAAATTGAGGTTAACGGCGTGTAAATGGCGTCATATAACTCGCTGACCAAGCATGTCGCATGTATGATATATTCGCGTTTACGTTCGCAATTTAAATGTGAATGCGTGGTAAATTGTTACTATGGCGTGACTATTCACATGCAAAAACCCTACTAACAACTTTTTATATGTTAATCGAATCGTTTGTCATACTTCACACCTATTACAAAATAAAATACTTAAGTAAGTAATTTCTTTTACTCGCTACAGAGTTTGCTGTTTAATTTACGCAAATACGTCTGTAGAATTTTCGTTTGCGTTATACTTAGGGGGAAGTGGGGATCCTTCATACACTTTTTGCTCTGAACCTTGTAAATAAAAATGAACAGTTATTTTAAAATTAAATTAATGATAGAATTTAAACTATTGTGTGACAAATTAATATCATAATAAAATTACGGATCACACTCAACCGGTTCTATGATCAACGGCGCTGGCGCGGCAATAATACGCTCAATCCGCCCGCATGCCTCGTCACGCACGGTTGTTGACACTTGATAATAGCATCCTTAGATGTCCGAAACATGTCTCGCAGTGTAATCTATAATTTTATTATAATATGAAATTAATGCTATTTCATAATCTGTCTATAATTACACCTCTGATTTGGTACAAAGCTCCTGGCCAATTTATAAAGATTTTCCTGAAAAGCGAATTGTATGTAATATAACTCACGGTTTTGGGGTCCTAGCACAGGCTCAGGTTAGGATTTGCGATGACAGACTGGCTTTTCACAACTACCTCACTTTGTGCACACATGTCAAAAGTCTACCCTCATTGTCTATACATAACAGTATGCACCCCACACAGAGGCTTCACACCCTTTGTTTCTACCCGAGATTCATATTATTCTGTTCTTTTCCCTGTTGTAGTCACTTTCCTACTTGTCAAAGCGCAAATTGATTTCTGGCAAAGCCTGCCATTACACTACAATCTTTTTGGATGGTAGCCTATATAAATACCAGTCTTCTATAAAAATATGAATGCTTTAGCATGCAGAGAGTGGAGATAAGACCACTGTAAATTTAACTGAGGCAACAAACATTTTGTTATTGGAGAACATATCTGAAATGATATGAACTATGAGTTAAACATAGATCTACCATTACATACTTTGCCAACACCGGGTATTTAAAAAAAGCGGATGTCTTAGTAAATTCGCATTTTCTGCACATACAAAAAGTTCTAAATACCATGTATATTTATTACTAGACATATCTGCCAAAATAGTTGTCTCATCCATTCTCCCTGGATGGTCTTAATACTCTGTCAGGGTCCCGGAAATCCTACCATGATGATGATGATGATGTATGAGGTACATACTATCTCAATACTAATTTATACTTGTTAACCAAGGTCAATTGTGCTCAAATTTTATCATTTAAACACTGGTTCATTTTATCATTTTACAGTAATTTAAAAGTTTTGAACCTTAGGTATCCAAATCAGTCCTGTGAAAAATATTTAACTACAAATTTTTTTTCTTAAAAAAGGTATAATCTCAATGGAGTCCATATAAAACTCTAGAAGCCCAAAATTTAAATACAAAAAGTGACCTAGGGTTATTGGGCCGTGAGCATTTCAGATTGGTTTGTTTTGATTCAAAGCAGGGATCGGAACCGGTATTGGCTTAACGGTTAATATCGTTCTAATTCCATTTCTTTATTTCGTTCGACAATTAACCGGTAAATTGATGGAACGAACAAAATGAAATCGAAATGTTCGTGCTTACCGTTAAGTACAGATAACGTAATTTTAACGTTCGCACGAACGAAATAATAACGGTTAAACCCAGCCGATCCTGACATGTGTCTGCGTGCGGCGGCGCAGCTGTTTCGTCGATCGGCGGGCATAGTGCTATTTTAGTTTCCATCATGTAGGGAATATTCTACGCTTCATGTTTTATAACACAAACTCGGAAAAATCTGCCTGCAATCTGCCTGCAATTTATAATGTAATCTGTATTATGAAATAAATAAATCTGAATCTGAATCATCTAAGGGGTCTCAATTTTTGTCAAATTTTAGCGCGCGATTTTCGAACTACATTTACGGTTTACCGATTTCGATTTCTAAAAAATTCTTAAGTTCGGTTAAACATAGATGATATATACAGGGTGGAAATAAATTGTGGGTCAGTGAGGGCAGCTAGCAGATCCCGTGTTGCTAGGCTAAATAGGTCTTAGGATTCCTTCCTTTGATTTCAAATTAATGAAGATTGGCGTTTACAGATTTTGTAAAAAAACAGGGTGCGAGAAAACGGTCATTTTTGACAAACTGTTTTTTTGATGCCAATCAATTCCATTCCTGTCCAGGATCAAAAGCTTGTATCGGACCAAAAAAAAATTCCGGCTAGAAAAGCCATAAATCGAGAAATACTTTCCCCATACAATTTGTATGAAAATGAAAAAAGTTTTTTTAGTTGTTAGTTTTTGTTTAGTTGTTATGTATTTTTTTATGTCAATCGATTCCATTTCTATCCAGTATCAACAGTTTCTTTGGGGTCACTTTCGGTAATGTACAAAAAAGCCAGAAATTAAGGAAAACTGTTTTCATACATTTACTATGGAGTAAAAGTAAAACTTTATTCTTATTCATCTGTCACCATAATTCGTCCTCATATGCTATATGAAATTTGATGGTATTGCATAGATGAATTAGATGATCTCTAATTATCAATATGCCTAAAGTTTGATTTCTATAGATGTTACACAAAAAAGTAAAAACACTTAAATTGAAGTCACGGGGTGTTCAGTAGTGCTAAGAATCTCCGGCAGAGATCCGGCTAACACCACCGAAGACTCCTGGCCCTGGCAACTTACAACACGTGTCCACTGCTGACCGACGAAAAGTTAGCGGAACTGGAGGAAGGATTGAGAAGGAAGTTGCGTTGGGACGTCGTGGGGTTGTCAGAAGTCCGAAGAGAGGGCGAGGATACGATAATCCTTAAGTCCGGCAATTTGCTTTATATCCGGGAGGGCGACCAACAGTCCCAAGGAGGTGTCGGGTTCATCGTCCACAAGTCCCTCGTAAACAACGTGGTGAAAATCGAGAGTGTGTCGACTAGGGTGGCGTACCTTATACTCAGAGTATCTGAGAGGTACTCGTTGAAGGTCATACAGGTGTACGCGCCGACTTGGGCACACTCCGATGACGAGGTGGAGGCTATGTATGAGGATACTTCAAAAGCTATGCATAGCTCCAGAACCTGTACCGTTGTTATGGAGGACTTCAACGCGAAACTAGGCAAGAGAGATGGTGACGAGCTGAGAGTCGGGCAGTTTGGGGTTGGACTTCGGAACCACCGGGGGCATTTACTGGGTTGGTTCCTTGGAGAAGGAGGGACTTTTACATGATGAACTTTTCTTTAAGAAACGCGAGCACAGAAAATGAACCTAGATGAGTCCCGACGGTGCAACTAAAAACGAGATTGACTTCATCATGTCGACGAAGAGACATATATTCAATAATGTTGCTGTGATCAATACGGTCAAAACTGGAAGTGATCACCGCCTAGTAAGAGGCACATTGAATATATTTACTAAGCTAGAACGCTCTCGATTGATGAAGTCTACGCTCCGTCCTGCACTCCAAACTCAAAACCACAAGAACTGTCAGCTGGAACTCCAAAACCGTTTCGATTGCTTAGGCGATGATGTGGATGAATTCAACGACGGGTTTGTGGAAGCTGTCCATAGCGCTGGGTCTAAGTTTTTTAAGACCCAATGGACAAACAAGACCAAAAGGCCCTCAGACTCTACTCAAAAGACTCATCGATAAAAGGAGTAAAATGGTTCTACAATCTTCAGTTGATGCGACTCTAATACCGGCGGCTCAACAAGTAGATCTCTAAATCCCTCACTCGAGATATGCGCCAATTAAATACTAAGTGTATTAAAGAGGTCATTGAGCGAAATAAGGGCCCCAAAGTTTTTGTAAGTTGTTCTGTCTTTTGGGCACAGCCAGCTCGCTAAGTTAAAAACTAAAGATGGTAGAATCGTCACATCCAACCCTGAGCTCCTGAGTGAGATAAAGAGCTTTTATGGACAGCTATACACGTCTACTAGCAGACCCGAAGTTGGTCTGGCGGAAGACCCTGGAGCTAGACTGACCCGACACTATACCGAAGACATCCCGGACATCACAGCCTGTACGAGATTAGAATGGCTCTTAAACAGCTCAAAAATAACAAGGCGCCTGGTGAAGACGGAATTACAGCCGAACTTCTGAAGGCGGGTGGTAAACCGATCCTTACGGCCCTTCAGAAGTTGTTCAACTTCGTCTTACTGGAAGAGAGAACGCCAAAGGCATGGAGCGCAGGTGTGGTAGTACTGTTCTTCAAAAAAGGCGACAACGCCTTACTGAAGAACTGCCGACCCATCTCACTTCTGAACCATGTCTATAAGCTGTTTTCAAGAGTCATTACGAATCGTCTCGCACGCAGGCTTGATGACTTCCAGCCTCCCGAACAAGCCGGTTTCCGAAGAGGCTTTAGTACCGTAGACCACATTTATATGCTTCGTCAGGTTATACAGAAGACCGAAGAATATAATCTGCCCCTCTGTTTAGCGTTTGTGGACTACGAGAAAGCTGGACGAAGCTGGATTCGATCGAAACCTGGGCGGTACTACAATCTCTCCAACGGTGCCAAGTAGAAAGTAGTCTACTATAGCGTATAGCAGTAGCTATATCGAAGTGTTGAAGGGTTTTTACGAGAGCGCCACTATGTCAGTCCGACTCCAAGACCAGAACTCGAAGCCTATTCCGCTGCAGCGGGGAGTCAGGCAGGGAAAAGTCATGTCTCCTAAGCTGTTTACCGCTGCACTTGAGGATGTTTTCAAGACTCTGGACTCGAGAAGGCTAAACATCAATGTAAACGGCGAGTACCTCCGTAGACCATGGAGGATTTGTGTACGATGCTTGTTGACCTACGAGCGTATTGGTCTTAAGATGAATATTGATAAGACGAAAATTATGTCAAATGCCCATGTAGCACCAACTCCAGTTACAATAAAAAAATTGTTCTCCAATTATGTCTCGTTACTCTCGTTTTATAACAAAGTTCTTGGGCGTTTTTATTTTTTGTTGTACAAAAACCATTTTTGGAAAAAAAAATTTTTTTTAAATTGTTTTCTATTCAGAATCACGAGCTCTTTCAATCCTAGTAGGAGAAAAAAAGTGTCCTAAATTGTCCATACAAATTTCAAACTTTCCATTGACGCTACCGCCATACTAAATCAATGAAATTATGGTGGCGAAATGGAAAACAAATCTTGGGACACTTTTTTTCTTTGCCAACCAACCATGTTTGCATTGCCAACCGGGAGATGAGCTAAATTTAACTATCAAGATTTCATTACAGATTACAAACAGACAACGGCACAGTTTAATGAAACTAAATAAAACATCGCATTTTGTGATAAAAACGATTATAAATATTAACTAGACTAAACATAAATTAACGATAATAATTGCAAGCAAACAGCAGGATCGGAATAAAATATTCTAAGTCGAGTACAGCAGGTTGCGTACTCACGAGTAGTCGTATAAAAGAGACAGCAATACTTGTTCTATCTCGTTTCGAAATTTTCAATTTAACCGTTTAATTTCGTTCCACAGGAACGAATTTCTAACAAAATGGGCAAAACCGGTATCTTATTTGAACGGTTCTTTTACCGGTAACCGAGAACAGAAACGAAATCCTTTCCGTTCATGGCAGAGGGAGCGATACCGTTACGGCAAAAATACCGTTTTCCGATCCCTGATTCAAAGATTCAAAGTATTTATTTGCATCGAACACAGTATAGTGTAGGGTGTGCAACCCCGGTATTCCGAGATCTCGAAATACCGAGATCTTGCACTAATTTCGCAAGATTAATCTTGCACCCTAAACTGTGCGCGATCTCGCAAGATTCGCAAGATTGCACAGCGACACATTCCATGACCATTCGTGAGCGCGAATGGTTATGGAATGTGTCGGAACTATTTTATTCGACAGTTTTGCACTTGTTTCCGTGATTTTGTGACGTAATTATTTGTTTACTTTAAGTGTTTTGATTGTTTTTAAAAGTAAATAAGACTTTCTACTTCAAAAGCGGCTCTATAATTAGTGAATTAGAGCTTTTTGGTGTTATATTGTTTTGATAATACTTATTTTAGATTTTTTATTTTTATTTATTTATTTATTTTTATTTAATTCAATATGTCATCGAAGGTAAATTATAAGGTATTTAATAGTCCGCTCGATGTATGGAAGTACTTTTTGAAAGCAGAAGATGGATTGACTGCTCAATGCAAACTTTGTAAATCTATGAAAACATCGGCGCGTTCACCTAAAGGTTTACATGTTCATATGAATGCCAAGCATAAAATTGATACGACGCTAAAAAAGGTATCTCAACATACGACTCCAATTCCGTCTTCAGCAGCACCGCCGTCAGTGCCAACAACTAGTTCGTCGGTTTTATCTTCCTCGCCACCAGATACGTCAACGACAAAAAAGCGTAAAATTTCGGAATACTTTCCTTGTAAAGAAACTCTCTAAAGAAAAACGAATGGTTGCTAAGGATGGTCAGACATTTAGATCCTTTTGTACTTCACAAGATTTAAGAGATTTGTTCGAAGCAAAGGGCTACAAGCTCCCGAAGTCTCCTAATTCTATAAAAAACATCGTCATGAAGTATGGTATGACTATGAGGATGGAGGAGGTCACTTTTTTCTGTAGTATATGTCATCTCTTTCAATTTATAATCATAGAACAATACCTTTAAGAAAATTCTAATAATAACGAAAATATTTCGTTAATTCGCAAGATCTCGCAAAATACCGAGATCTTGCAAGATTAGGCCTGTTAAATCTTGCAAATACCGAGATTGATAATTATGCTGCAAGATTGCACTCCCTAGTATAGTGGGTCTTACAATTTAAATGGTTAAGTCCAGTGCATTCAACCTGCATGCAGGCGTGCAAACATTTGAAATTTTATACTTGTTGTCAGAAAGACATAAGAAAGAGAGTTATAATTAAAAAGATAGTGGCATAATTAATACACTTTCTGAGATAGCAGGAATATTCAGTACCTATGAATAAGTATTTTTCAGTATGACTTTGTTTGAACCGTGTCGTTGGGGATAAAATTGGTCGAACACTGTTCATACTACAGGGTTTAACAAAAATGCTGGTGATCCGTGAGCCATATTACAATGTGATAAGGTTCACGGATCACCAGCAGTTTTGTTACACCCTGTATAAGTAATCAAGTTCCATCCATAGTCATATTTGTAGGCATTAGTAGTATGTAGGAAAAATCATGTTCCTCTCCCTGTCCCTAATTAGTTGGCCACCACTGTATGTGTTATTAAAAAAAAAAACTGTTATTTAGTATTTGTTTGTATAGCGGCAACAGAAATACGAAATCTGTTAAAATTTCAACTGTTTAACCACCAAGGTTCATTAGATACAGCCTGGTGACAGAAAAACAGACAGGTTTTACACTTAGGGTACATTTCCGTATTAACTATTATTAGGTGGAGAAATTCGGGGCCAGCGGAGTGATCTCGGTGGCTCAGTTGGAAGAGCGATGAGCTGGTATCTCAGAGTCGCGGGTTCGAGTCCCGGCCGAGGTCATGAATTTACCACTTTCCCTTTCTTTCTGAGATATTTCGTATATTGATACATAAGTAAGAGTAATAAAATGGAGTCGTGCCGTACGACGTGCCACTGCACGTGTGGTGTAGTTTACCTATTGGCTACAAATTAAACAACAGCCACTTGTGACAACTTGGCTTAGTAATTATTATCAAAATGATCGATCCAAGTTACAAGATTAGGCGTTAAATGTCATTGTTTTTAGTAAAAAGTATCGCTTTGTAGGTTGTCGATAAGACGCTAATGTCATAAAGATTCGTTTAGAAATAAACCTTATCAACGAGCGGTAAAGGTACCTTTTTACTATAAACCAGCCCAAATAATGACATGCCCCAGAATGGGACATTCCAAATTCGAACTCACACGTACACTTGGGTTACTAAATAAAAAGTATTTATTCACGACAGAACTTGATATTGTATACATTTTCTTCTGCCAAACCACATTGCGGTTTGGGAATTTTTCTACATATGATACGGTTGTGTGGAGTTGGTGTCTCAACAATTAAAGTCCTTAAGTGTAGGTAGCTACCTACATCAGTAGCATCAGTAACCTAACCTAACCCCCCGCTTCGCCCATTCCCCTCGCTAAGCCGAAGAAAATATCTTGCTGTCAATTGGCAGCTACAGTTTGGTCAAGATTCCTTCAGAGAGAAATATTCTTTGAATTTTTTCACTAGTCCCACCAAAAGAGGGATGGAATAGTTAACTTCTTCCACTGTTACTATCAGGCTGGTTATATATAAATTCCAATACATAAACATAGCTGCACCACTGTTTTTCTTGACGAATTTCACACCCAATTCCAAAATTTGTTGTTTAAATAAAATAAAACAATCGCTACCTCTCGTGGTTTAACCCGCTTACGTGGCTCCACGTTACATTTTAAACCATTGATAACCCGCCGATATCGCCATATCTCTTTCCACCGTCCCCAGTTGCACTCAAAACAATACCTCCCTTTCTGACTCGGATAAAAACAAAATGGCGGACAACTTAAACCTGGAAAACCTGGAAGAGGCGGAGCTGAACGAGTTACTTAAGAACGGGAATCCTCAGGAGATAAGGAAGAATTTGCTGGACATGCTCAATGATTCCGAGATGACGGAAGAGATGAAGGAGAATTTGAGGAATATGTTGACCGGGAATACTCCGAAAGTGTTGGGAGGGAGCGGGCCGTGGTTGGGAATCGTGTTTGCGCTGCTGATTTTCTCCATCATACGTGAGTTTAGTTTACACCATTTTTCTCTTTGCTTGGCAGTATAGTTGACTAAGTCTAAGGGGACTGCCGTATTGTAGCTCACCAGGCGGCGCCACTCATGCGTGGGTCTTGTCAAAGTGACGTTTAAACTGTTACCGGAGTCACGTCCCACTAGCGCCCTTAGCGGCGTGTTGACTCGCAGATTGTTCAGATAGTTTTGACCATCTTGGCCGCTCTGATATAACGATTACTTTACATAGTTGCTGTCTTTCTTTGACACGGCACCAATATGATATCTTATTATATTGTTGTTATCAATAATACGGCCACGTTGGCTGGTTGCGTAAACAACTATTTGATAACAGATCAGTTATTACGTGTGTTCATTGTCATAGCAATAATCGCTATGGATAGCAATAAGCAGAGGCCATGCGAGCCTTGCGACATATGTACAGTCCGTGACCTTTAAGAGGCTTACAATGATTATAAATTGAAAGAGATGTCATATACTCCAGAAAAAGTGACCAAGGCCCCCTGTGAGCAGGGCTGAAATCGAACCAGCGACCTCCTGCTTTTGATTAGTCTAAAAATCAAGTCAAGTCAGCGCACATTCGGAGTAAAAGAGATCGCACTATCAGACCGGCCTGTTTTTAGAAGGTGGAAGGACCAAGACCAAGAGTATGTCGGATTACGCTCAGTGTAACCGTCCGTCACAATAAGCGAATGAAGAAGAGGCTTGAGTACGACCATAACTAGCAAAAAGGAGTATCATCGCAGCACTTATGACTCATATACGCCCTTTTACTAAGAGGATATATTTATTTCCAAAAAAGAAAACAAATAACTAACCATTGATCAAAATATTTTGTTCTTGAAAGTTTTTATAAAGCTCAACTTTTATGATTTATTTCATATTTTTTGGACTAAATTGCGTGAAATGTGGCTGCACACAAACCACAAGAAGCAAAACTTGAACACAGAATCAAGCTTTACTAAATATTCAATTGACTCGACGAACGAAGGGCAATTACGAGATCATTCGTGGAAAGCAACCAAAGGCAGTTCGAGTAGACGCCGGATATAATAAATAACATAATAACTCTCAGAAATAACGGAAAAATTGTACGGCTTCGATTGAGACTCGCACTCGCGGGTTCGAGTCTCGCTCGAGGCCGTAATGTTTTGTTTAAGTTCTAAGAGTCATTTAATTATTTCGAAAAATCAGAAACTACAAAATGTTATAAAACGACATTTTGGCGAAAAAGTGATCATAAAAGTAATGGAGTTTGTATTTGCTATCGTCACATGATAGCAATATCGCTATCGCGTTTGGCACTTGATATCGCTATGACACGTAATATGGCCGGAGACAGTTACAGTGCCAAACAAATCAAAGCCGATAATTGGCTAGTTTATCTAAAGGTGGTGCCCCGATTACACGCCGGTGAGATTAACAATTCATTATTAAAATAAACATTATTACCTGAGACAAGAAACTTATACACAAACTGGAGATAGCCAGTGTTATGGTACATAACAAAATATTGGTACAAAAACATCTTTTTAAAAATAAACATTGCAAACTTTTTAGAGCCCATAATTGGGTTAATGCGTACAATATACTTACATAAAAAAACCAAACTCAAAATCTTTATTGCCAAATGCTCTCTCTTTCGCATTTTCTTCTAGGGTTATACCAGTATTATTTTAATTTTTAATACAAATGAACATATTATATTAATATTTCTTAGTTTGTTATCTAGAGTTTTGTATTTTTATCAGCTATATTGATAATTCGTTGTCATATGATAATTTGACTACGATTTAGTATAAACTGTTCCATGAATTAGACAAAACCTTTAAAGAACTGAAAAAAATATATATTTTGAACGCACCCATACTAACTGTCATTGGTTTCCCGCCAAAGCAGAAAAATGGCCGAAATGGAAGCCGATGTCGCCGACGCGCCAAAACTGAACATCGCCAGTGCCATTGGCGAGAAACTACAAGATTCCATCCGAAACATGGATGTCATGTCCATGCTCAGAAAAATGGTCGACCAAGTACCACAGGACGAAGACACCGAAGGCGTACAGGATAGACTAAAGGAAGTCCTAGAGAAATATAACTCAATGACGGACGAGGAGCGAGAGGAGTTTACTAGTAAGATGAAAGAAGCTATAGTGAGCAAGATCTCTATGAAAATGCAGGATCCTAACGCGTTTGATATGAGTGCGATTCAGGCGGCTGTTGAGGAGGCGGTCAGGTTTCAGTTGATGTTGATAGGCGGAGCTATTATCCTGTTCGTGATACTCTTAGGTAAGTTGACTTAGTGGAGTTAGAGGTAAATGAGGAAATGGGTTCCGGAATATACAGCCTACGTTTTATAATATACTGACTGGGTATCCCAAGGTGTACCTAGTCTATCGACTACCGAACCGTACCGGGAAAATCCACTGGAAATCTGAGATACCAGCTTATCGCTCTTCCAACTGAGCTACCGAAACCACACCCGTGGCCTCGAATTTCTTCACCATATCCCTCGTATGTGCCTTAGGGGCGCTTAGCAACATATACCGTAAGAAAGTACTTCTTAATCGGCAAGTGGAGTCTTTAGTTACATTGAGTTAGACTGAAGTTGGGGTGTGGTGGGGAGGTTATGAATTTTTCCCCACTTTTACTTTATTTCTGACAAATCGGGGAAAATCTGTTATGGATCCCAGTCGGCCCGGTAGAAACCGAGGTACGTGCGACTCGACTAAAACCCCTCAGGGTTTAAGCTTCTTGTATCCTATATAAGGGCCGCTCCACAGAATGGGCCACCATAGGCGTAGTTAAGTTATACAGCAGAACGGGATGGCAGTATTGCGTAACCCATAATGGCCCATTGTGTGGAGCGGCCATTATAAAAGCTAGAAGTATTTGAATGTTGTTCCACCGCTTGGGGCTCGTGCACCAATCACATGAGGTTTTTTCGCCATTTTTTGTGAGGTTCGAGGCTAAAACCACATAACCTCACGAGTTTTTTTATTCTCTATTTTAAAATTAAATATTATTGTATAATGTAATAATTTCTAGTCGGCGCTAACTGTAAAACAGACAGCCGTACACATTTGTGTTACAGTGTCACTGCGTATTTTTGGTCACATGTAAACTAGAACTGGTCTAGAATAGATTGACCTTTAACGATACTCGATATAACTTGTACTATGGAACACAAGGACTGAAAATATCTATACAAAATAAAGAAGAATATCTTCTTCCTATCGTTTTCGGATTTTGTCTCGGCTCGGGGGGCCAGGGGTCCGCTTGGCAACCTAATCTCATGATTAGGTAGGCGCTAGTTTTACAAAAGCCACTGGCATCTGACTTATTATTGCAGGTGACTGTACTGCCGACGTCGTCAGGATAAAATGTGGCGTTTGCAGGCTAAAGGTACCACATTGTCGGTTATCGATAAGGCTCTACTGTCATAAATACTCTCTTAGAAATCAACCTTATCAACAACCGACAATGTGGTACCTTTATCCTGAAAACGCCACAAATATAAACGATTGTTTATGTGTAATCTATAACTGATTATATCTTAATTATTTTAAATGTGATATAATCAAAGGCATTCTAAAGTATGACAAACAATTTGATAATCTCAGAATTGTCATTTAGCGAAACTAAATTGATTTTAAGCACATGTATATTATATCGTCGATCGTAGGTTCAATTAGGGTAAAGAGACATGTGAAACCATGTTTGTTACCCTAATTATACCTATGATCGACGATATGTGATGTTTATCGGCTAGGTTACCAGTTTATCGATCTCGATAAGGCGCTAATGGAAAAGGGCGTCAAAAATCTAATTACTTATGTTTTTCATTCCAGTATTCTTCGGCTACAAACTCTACAAATCCATAAAAGACAAAGAAGTTAAAAAAGAAGAGAAAAAGAAGGCGAAACAGATGAAAAAGAAGAAATGACCTGCCGACTTGACTAACGACAAATGCTCTCGAATTTATCGTCTTATCGCTGTGGATAAAACTCATGTCATGTTTTAAGAAATGTTGTCTCAATTTTTACGCGATTTATAACTGACCATGAATAAGTGATATGTTTTATCCATACCGATAAACGATATGAACGTAACCATAACAGGCTCGAAGCATTTACAATTCACAGTTTTTATTTTTTAAGGATTTAATATATGTTTTAAATAATGTTTTCTGTTCAATGTTTTAACACTTTTAACCGTTATCCTTAAATCAACATTATTAGAGTTTTAAGTAGTTTCTTTTAAACTTTGTCTGTGCCAAATATTAAATATGAAAACAGAATAAATTCACATGAATGTTCCTGTGAAAACTTTAACTTCCATACGAAATGTATCCTTTTTTAAGTGTTTCCTCGTTTTTATCATGGTTGTTTTAGGCACAATGTTATATAAACTGTTTGTACTGACTTTATATGTTTAAAAAGTATAAATTATAAATCTATTATAAGTTTGTTTCGAAGCATTCCTTTATTTTTCCATAAATTAATAACTAGTTAAATTTTTAAGAAAAATATCCGACTTCAATGTGGAAATACAGCTCTGTTTCTTATGGATCCCATCATCAGGTAAAAGCCAAAATCAATAGGGACTCTTCAGAGATATCTTCCTTCGAACACACAAATAATATAAGTTGGTAAATATTTATTCGTAGTCGTAGTAATTGCGCAAAACATACATCGGAATTGAGAACCTCTTTTTTGATGTCGGTAGATAAACTGTAAAACAAGTTTTAAGACTTAAGTGACGTGAAAAAACATTTCAAAACGAAATATATAGTTTATGGGTAAAAACTTAAGATGTGCTCCTCGTCCCAACCAACAACAAGAATGCTGCATTTTATTATGACAATTTCTAATAATTATAAACAGTTATCCAGATTTGACAGGATTCACCGTCGCGCTATCCGTGCAACTTGTTTGTTTATCAATTTATAGCATTATCAGACGCCTTTCGTGGATAACTGACATATCGTCGACAGTTAGGTTCAATTAGGGTAAGAGACAAGGTAACCCCGGACCGTTACCCTATTTGAACCTACGGGCGACGATATGACGGCTGTCAAATCGTATGAAAATGTTAATAATCTTAATTTGACAATGTCCGAAATACAGTAGGAACACACGCATTCAAAAGTGCATGGGCAATTTATGAATGAATTAATTCATAAACTGCCCATGCAATTTGAACAAGATAGTACCTAGAGGCGGTTTGAAACACGACCATTTTTTAAGGGTTAAAGTGCATTTTTCTTACGTTAGGTTCTATTTCCCGGCTTTTGCCCCTGGGCACGTAACCCCTACTCTGAATAGACGAAGGGCAAATCTTAAGTTTTTAAAGATTCAGTTTTATTTTATGAACAGTCAGCAGTCGAGTGTCCCAAATGATCTTGGCACTCTCTTATTGTCACAACAAGGTCGAGCCAGGATCATTTTGAACACTTTGCCCGCTTAGCAACTGCTGCTGACTGAAAATTGTAATTCTAAATAGAAAACTTCCGTGAGTATTAGACATATTAATATACTTAGACCGGGTTACTCACTTACTTTACTTACTACTACTTTATAGACGTGAGTAACCCGGTCTAAGTATATTAAATTGTAATTCCTCTATATTTTTGTGAATTTCGTAAAAGAGGTGTTTATTCCCAAGTAGCAAACAAGAATAGTGATTAAATCTTACATATCTTAACTTTATCTTAAATAATAATTAGCTAAATTTAAAACGACTCAGTTTAGTCATTTTAATCTTAAAAACTAAATAGTTTTAAGCTACTGCTACTTTAGCAAGTTAAGAATACCTTAAACCTAGTTAAGTATGCTAAAAACTATTTAGTATTAAGTATGTCTACAGTTAAGTCTAAAAATGCATATTTTACTCAACTCAGATTATTTGGAAGCTCACTTAAGACTCAATGATATAATTCAAGTATTAGTTTAGAATTGCAAAGTAAAAACTGATTTTGGTAGATGAACTTAAGATGATTGTAATACTAAGCTCTATTAATTGGGTTAATGAAGACTATTGTATTCAATTTTTGCTAAATTTAATAAAGTTTAAGTGAAAATAGGTTTAACGGGACGTTTTTAACCGAACTAGAACCATTCAAAGATAAACGTAATAATAATTAATAATGTAATGAATGTTGTCTGTTTTGTGTGCCTTATGAATAAAATAAAAATAAAAATAAAACATTATGCAGGACTGGGTATGTGCCGATTTAGATATTTTAGAGTCGTCGGGAGCATTCACATTTATTAGCGAGGCGCATGGATCCCGCCGTTTTCTCGACCACTGTATAGTAACTAAGGCCGCATTACGGCATTACCGAGTGTTATTGATGTTCATGTTACATACTATGTATGTTGGTCTGATAATTTTCCACTCATAGTAAAATGCAAATTGAACGTAGCGAGGAAAATCACTAATGACAGCTTGGTTAATAAATAATACAAATAAAGTGAAGTGGGGACAAAGAAATGTCCACCAAATAAGGGAATATTTGAAAATTTGTAGTTTAAAGTTAAAGAATATTGATTTTCCTACTGAGTTTCAAGATTGTTGCGGTAGGTATTGCGACAGTGTATGTCATAGGAGCCTTGTTGACCAACTGTGTACTGTAATTGGGGCTCTATATGTCATGCGGCTACTCTAACACATTTAAGTAATAAGTATTAGTGGACGTAAAAATACTTTAGCCGGATGGAACAAGCATGTGAAGGAGGCCCACAGTCACGCCAAAAGAGCGTTCAGAATTTGGGAATGGTATGAGAAACCGGGCTCAGGGACGGTGTAATGACATGTTGGAGGCGCGTAAAGTCTTTAAAGGAAGGTTGAGGTGGTGTCAGAACCATCAGGACCAAATTAAAATGGACCTGCTGGCATCACATCACTTTAGTGGAGATTTCGGGGCCTTCTGGAAGGCCACAAATAAACTTAATCCTAAGAACGGCGTGCCTGTGAGTGTTAATGGAGTTTCAAATCCTAAAGAAATAGCTAACTTTTTCAGAGACCGGTTTAAAATTAGTTCGCCCTTAGGTCCTGCATGTCGGAATATCGAGTCTGGAACTTTAACCATACAAGATGGAGTGCGGGGTACGCCAGCGAGGGTTTGAGCTTGATGTCTATACGTACGTAGACCCACTTATTGAGCAACTGAGCGGTACACATGTCGGATGCCATGTTGATGGCGTATGCCTAAACAACATTACGCGGACGATATGTTGCTACTGGCTCCCTCCATTAGTGCGCTTCGGAAACTTTTTGCCATATGTGAATCCTACGCCTCCTCACACGATTTGCTTTATAACGGGAAGAAGAGTGAATTTATGGTTTTTAAGGCTGGTAACAAGTCCCTGACGAGAGTCACTCGCTTCAAGTATCTCGGGCATATTGTTACTGACGATCTGAAGGACGATGCCGACATAGAAAGGGAACGGGGAGCATTATATTATTATAACTACTTTGAGCTAATATTGAAAAACCCTTTTTATAATTTCACCATAATTTTCTTACCGTATAGATAAAAAATGAATGATTAGCTTAATGTTACTGTAACTACTTAAATAACATCAAGAATAATATTGGCCGCCCAGATCAGTAAAATACCACACTGCAACATTCAAAAGTTCAAAAATAGAATTTTGGCCAATCCTATGTTAAAAATCTGGGAGTACACCGGGAATGCACAGCACTGCGCCGGGCGAGGCTATTATATGAAGTTATGATTCAGATTCAGAATTCAGATTCATTTATTTCTACAGTGTATTACATGATTTTGCATTACAAATTAAAAATTCGTAATTGAAATATGAATACAAGTTGAGTTAGCCAAAATGTGTTTTCATCACAGGACATACAGAATGAATATTATATACCTATTATAAATTTAATGGCTCTTCTTGCATAAAACTTACCGTAAGTTGGACGACAACTTGCATTCACTAAGTCAAAACTAAGGATTCTATTGAGTCCCTTTAAGTATTAAGTAGAACGGTTTTTAGTATAAGTTAAGTATAATATATCTAAATCGGTACTTCTCCAAATCCAATGTGTCTATACTTTATCTAAAGTAACCTTACAAAATCAGTATCGTTTAAAGTCATACTTCGCTAAGAGTAATAAGACTTAACGCCATTTTACACTTGTAATAAATAAAACAAATTTAAAATTTCGATGCTGATTCTTAAAAAATAAAGTTCATTGAAGTTAGATTTTTGTTATATCAATAATAATTGCATTTATATCTCAAATACATTTACAGAAAAGTAGTATTCTGCGCTGTATATAAGAAAATTTTCATTTTGTAACATAATATTCCAAATTTTAACTGTTTTTTTCTAGTATTTTGTAAGCCCGTCTTTTTTATAGCCCTTTCGATCAATTCTACACGACAAACAATCGTGCGTTGTAGTTTTTAAATACCTACAAGGTAATAAAACAGTATTTTCTAAAAATAATAAATAGTAACATAATCGCCATTTTGATAATCTTCAATGAATTCTCTTTTTAGTAAAAGAGTTAGCCATGTTTTCTAAAATACATCTAAAATACAATCCATGAGTAAAAAAAGGTTTAAAATTTTCTTTATTAAGAGAAGGTCGAATTTGTGCAACTCAGTGTTAATAGTTTTAAGTCAGTATTGTAGATATCTTTAAGTATATTTCTTGGTCTTAAATCAACCTTCAAGATATCTTGAAATCCAAGTTTAGAGATCTGTAAACCCTCATTCTTAAGTAGGGTTTAAGTTTGTCTAAACAGAAGTATTAACTCTTTCTTGAAATTTTCTTAAATACTGTGCCCACTTTGTCTTAACTGAGTCTTGGGGGATATCTTCAAGATATCTTCAGGGACATAATGGTTTTAGCCAAGACAACAGCAAGAATTTGTCTAATTGTCTTCAAGATATCTTCAATACCTTTTTAAGACATTTGATTGCTACTTGGGATTTAACTGTAGCCCTAGCACAAGAATCTCGCGGTCGATAATGACAACTGTCATTCTAATCCGAACTGTTACAAAATGCCCACTATCTATCGCGCCCGCGAGATACCGTCGCAGGCTCGCAACAGTCGCAACACTCTTGTGCTACCTACTAATACTGATATAAAGAATATAAACTGAAGTAACATATTTTACGATGAGTTTGTTCCACTTAGGTAATACTTAGATAAAGTGTATTTTGATGTGGTGCATATAAAATTGAAAATCTATTTTATTGTTTTATTTAACATACCATCTCCGACACAGTTCACTGGTGATTTTTTTAGATCGTAACCAGTATTATGGTTTCATTAGAAAATTGTTGGGGTATAGAGAAATGGTAAGGTTTAATACACACAGGTCGCGGGTTCGAAGTTTTTCGGAACTTATGTACGATCCTTTGATATTTATTATTTACCAATCGCTTTTCGATGAAGGAAAAGATCGTGAGAAAACCGGACTATGCTTGATAAGGCCTAGTTTACCCTCTGAGTTGGAAGGTCAGATGGCAGTCGCTTTCGTAAAACTAGCGCCTACGTCAAATCTTATTAGGATTAGTTACCAAAGCAGACCCCAGGCTCCCTGAGCCGTGGCATATAAGCCGGGAATAAAACGCTAGGAAGATGAGAAAGCAAGAAATACTCGTACAAATTTCAACTGTCTAACTATCAAGGTAGGTCGTCTTACACTCAGAAAAGCGGTATAAACTAGACAACGTAGACTAGAATCGCAAACCAAACTCGCTCCATCTGGACTTTACAACTGGTTGCAAGATCTTAACTCCACGAAAGAGTTAAGAAATTTGCGACTGTAATGACAACGCACTTAAGTCGCAAATTCCTTAATCCTATGTAGCACATACGAGGTTTTCGAATTAAGCCGACGATTGAGAACCCGGCCCGGTCATCAAACTCTCGCTGCGGTTGCGCGCGCAGCCGCGCAAACATGGCTGCCGCCGGCCGCCGGGCAACGTCGAAAATATTTTGTAAATAAAATTTGTTATAAGTAATACAATTTTAGTTTGAACTGTTTTACATTTTAGTTAAATTATAGTGCATTATTTATTATTGTGAGGTCAGGGACACCGACACAGCGTCCGCGTGGATACCGGTTAAGGCATACGAAGGTTAGCGTTGAAGATGAAATAAACTCCAAATAATGTTGGGCACAAGTATCGACGTTTATTATCATAATAAATACGACATTTGCACTTAAGATGAGTTAATAACACTTAGATATAGAAATGGAGTTTATGGAGTACACAGAACCACGTCTTGACACGGGAGATGACATTTGAGAAGAGAGAGTGCAAAAATGCATAGATAATTTATATCATGCATGGTTGACATCTGTCACTGTCACAGTATAGCGTTTTGTTATATACTTAAATATTCAATACTTCCCCTTAAGTATATAACACAACAGTTCTAGATAGAGTTACATAGAAACAAACTTAAAACTATACATGCTCTACCTTCTGACATGGAGTTCGTACATGAATTCAGTATGTTTACATTTACTCAGTGGCTTAGTTAGTACATCTGCAAACATACTTTCAGTATTTAAATATTTTACAGTAATAATATTTGACTCTACAAGGTTTTTAATAAAATGATACCTAATATCTATGTGTTTAGTGCGTTTATGACAATATTCCTTACTTGATAATAATCTATGCGCACTTTGATTGTCATTGTACACCAAAATAGAATGTAGCTTTAGATCCGCAAATATTTCAGATAAAAAGTTCCTTATAAAACACAGATCTTTAGATACATCACATATAGCCAGATATTCACTTTCACAACTCGATAAAGCTATACTCTTTTGTTTCCTAGATTCCCAATTAACAATGTTATTGCCTAACTTGATAGCAAAGCCAGTGTATGACCTGCGGTCATTATGATCATTTGCAAAATCGGCATCGGCATAAGCACTTAAATCCAATTGGCTACTTTTTACGAATAGTAAACAATAATCAATTGTCCCCGCTAGATACCTTAAAATTCTCTTAGCAGCTAACCAATGACTGGAACCAAAACAGTTGTTATATTGGCTTAACTGACTACATGCATAGGCAATATCAGGTCTAGTGCAGACAGAAAGGTACATTAGACATCCTAATAATTGTCTATAATTATAAGTTTCATCATTCAAGGGTTCAGCAGAATTACATAACTTTAACCCAGTTTGCATAGGAGTTGCAACCGGTTTGCAATCTGACATACCAAACCTTTGAAGTACCTTTTTAATATAAGTAGACTGATCCAATTTAAGTATGCCTTTCTGTCTGTCTCGAGTTACTCTAATACCTAAATAGTTATGTATAGGGCCCAAATTTTTAATGCTGAATTCATGCTCTAATAAATTTAATACAGATTCAATTTTTGAGCTATCCTTTCTATACATAATGTAGAAGTCATCTACATAAAGAGAAATGACTAAGAACTCCTTGCCAGACTTAAAATAATAAACACACGGCTCACATTTGCTTTGTTTAAATTCATTTTTGGTTAATAAATCGTGAACTTTACAATACCACATTCTACTAGCTTGTTTAAGCCCGTAGATGCTCCTTTGTAATAGGCAAACTTTATCTTTATTTTGTTCATCATGAAATCCTTCCGGTTGCTCCATATATATAATTTGGTCAAGTTCACCATTTAAGAAAGCCGTGTTTACATCTATATGATCAATGTTGAGATCATACTCGTTAGCTAATGAAAACAAGAGACGCATAGTCGAGTGACGTACAACTGGGGAGAAAGTATCAGTGTAGTCAACACCATACTTTTGTGTGAACCCTCTTGCTACTAAGCGAGCTTTATATTTTTGAAAATTGCCTGAAGAGTCACATTTAACCCTGTATACCCACTTACATTTGATGACGTTTGTGTTCTTTGGTCGTTGAACAAGTTTCCATACATTGTTATCAATTAAAGACTTATACTCACTTTTCATTGAGTTTAACCACTCCTCACTATGACGGCTGGCCATCGCCTCATCGTAAGACTGTGGTTCATCAATGAGTTCATTTTGAGTGAGCATAGACAAATCGTAGTCGTCATACCGTTTTGGAGGAATTGCCCTAGTACTACGTACGGGCCTAGATACCGAAGCTAACCCGTCGCCTCGAGATGACGCCGCGCGAGGTGACGTCACAGGCTCAGCGCCCGCTGCACCCGCCGACGAGTCATCGGAGTACTCCTGGTCACTGCCGGTGTTCCCTTCATCTGTCAAAACAGAACTGTTAATTGTATCGCTCAAAATATGGCTATTGCGATCTTCCCTATTGTTTTCATCATCATCATTATCACAGTTATTTAATTCAAGATTAAATTCGTTAATCTCAGTGATTTCATTTGAAGAATTATTCTTACTAAAATTATCTATTCCATCATTCATATTATTATTATTCAATTCATTATTGTTAAAATAAATAATATCATTACTATCACAGTTATCAGGTACATTGTGATTTGAATGAGGAGTGAAAAACTTATTCTCCATAAATTTGACATCACGAGATAAAATTACTTTCTTAGGATCTGAGGGGTCTGCCAGTCTATAACCTTTAGTGGTCTCTGAGTATCCCACAAAAATGTATTCCTTACACCTAGGATCGAGCTTTTTACGCTTTACACTAGGAACCAGAGCATAAGCCTTGCAACCAAAAACCCTGAGGTGACTAAGGTCCAGTTTGGACCCGGTCCAAACCTCCTCCGGTATTTTACCATTCAATGCACTAGTAGGGGATCTATTTTTTAAATAATTTGCTACCATTAGCGCTTCTCCCCAAAAACATTGATCAAGACCTGCCTGTCGCAACATACACCTAACTTTGTCAAAGAGTGTCCTGTTGAGACGTTCCGAGACGGCGTTTTGCGGACTACAGTAAGGAACAGTTAACTGGTGAGCAATACCCTCCTTTTTTAAAAAGCTAGAAAGTCTATTATTTACATACTCTTTCCCATTGTCAGAACGGATACAAAGAATTTTAAAACCAGTCTGCCTTTCAACAAAATTTTTAAATTCAATAAAGCGGTCACATACCTCTGATTTATGCTTCATCAGATAGCAGAAGGATCTTCGTGAGTAGTCATCTGTGAAGGTGACAACAAAGTTTGCACCACCCAAGCTGCTCACAGGCAAGGGGCCGGCAACGTCGGAGTGTACAAGCTCCAGGGGCCTGGTTGCACGTGTTCCACCGCCTTTGGGATATGGAATGGAAGCCATCTTCCCCTCAAGGCATGGTACGCACTCTTTTAGAGTTTCGCCATCCTGAAACATACAACCACCACATGCTATTCTATCCCTAAGGGTGTACATACCTCCTGAGCCAAGGTGACCCAAGCGTTGATGCCAAAGCTGTATAGCTGGCATCTGAGCAACGACTGCGGCACTCGATGACTCCTGCCTATCATGCAGGAACAAAGAGTGCTCCTGTTTGTGCATTCCTTTAAAACAAAGCCCTTCTAACTTATACATTCCATTGACCTCTTTGGCAGAACAAACTATTTTATTATCTTTATCAATGATAAAACAACCTCCCGAATCGAACATCACTCTCATATTATACTCTTTAACTAGTTTACTAACCGATATAAGGTTACAAGACATAAAGGGCACATAAAGTACATTATTCAAAGTAAGTACCTGATCTAAAGTCTCTATGTTGACATCACCAATCCCCTCACATTTCACTTGATTACTATTTGCAACAGTCACTGAGGAGTTCGCCTTTTTAATTGAACTGAAGCTATTATTGTTGTTGAAGATGTGGGATGTCGAGCCCGAGTCTATATAAATATCTTGATGAGACACCAGGAACGCGGCTGACATGCACTGGTTGACACCATCTTCTTTTGTCTTCTTGTCTCGTTTAAGTTTAAAGCACTTAGATTTCACATGACCTTCCTTGTTACAGTAGCTACATGTGAACCGCTTCTTTGCTTTTGAGAACTGGCCTTTCGAGACAAAAGCAGTGTCAGGTTGGCACATCGCTAGCTTCCGGGACTCCTCCTGCATGAGCCTTGCTCTAACAAATTCACTAGTCACAGTAGATGTTAGGCAAGCAGTCGACATGTTTGAGACAAGTGAGTCAAACTCCTGTGGTAATCCGCTTAACAGTAATTCAGCGATCTCACTATCCTCAATTGTTTTTCCTATGTCGGCCAACTGCTGTACCAGCCTCATAACATGGTCTATGTAGGTACTCATGCTGTTGTGATCCGTATAACTTGCCTTGTGCAGCTCACGCAGTAAAATTATCCTTCTATATAAACCTTTGTCCTCAAATACGTCCTGCAGCCTCTCCCAGGCGGTCCGTGCGCTTGTGCACGTAATCACATATTGGTATAGAGATGGGCGCAGACTAAGTGCAATTCGCGCCAGCGCACGCTGATCGCGCGCAGCGTCCGAACACGCACCGGTCACGCATTCCCAAAGTCCTTCTAGAACCAGTATCATCCTTATACTGAATTTCCAACTATAGAAGTTGGATGCGCCTTCTAATTTTTCTATATTGTTGTTGGAGAGATACGATGCAGACGTGCCGCCACTGATAGCAGGAATAGCGGGCGGCGCCATGTTGGCCGCGCCGGCTTCATTTCCTGATTGAGATGCGTTTCCACCATCGACGGGATTGTTTTGAGCCATTTGAAGATTTGAAGAGTGATGTACGTACGTCGTGAGTCTCCTCTTCGATGCAACCCGTAATCCTGGGCGAATTAACCTATTGTGAGGTCAGGGACACCGACACAGCGTCCGCGTGGATACCGGTTAAGGCATACGAAGGTTAGCGTTGAAGATGAAATAAACTCCAAATAATGTTGGGCACAAGTATCGACGTTTATTATCATAATAAATACGACATTTGCACTTAAGATGAGTTAATAACACTTAGATATAGAAATGGAGTTTATGGAGTACACAGAACCACGTCTTGACACGGGAGATGACATTTGAGAAGAGAGAGTGCAAAAATGCATAGATAATTTATATCATGCATGGTTGACATCTGTCACTGTCACAGTATAGCGTTTTGTTATATACTTAAATATTCAATATTTATCTGTGATATTTTGAATTAGGTAAGTATTCTGTTATGTTTTAGAGGTTATTTGCAAGTGCAAACCCCGAACCGAGGCTATCAGATGCACTGTTTGTTGTGTTCATGGAAAAATATACCGTAATGTATCGGTATAAGGTTGGTATTATTATTGCAGTTGTATGCTAGGTAGATTCTCATGTATTGTGTTTTATTTATAATTATAAGTATTATAACCCTTCTGCGTAAGGCGGGTTAGTTTACTATTTTAAATGTTGTGTAGATATCCTGTAAAAGCTCGTAAAATGCATTGCATTGCACGGAAATGGAAAAAAAACTTCCGGAGTACAAAACCGGCTAAAATGGTGTAACCGGTTAGTGACAACATTCAATACCGGTTATTTTATTATTGATATTAAACGCTTGTGATTATTATTTATTATGGTAAGTATTATTTAAATCGAGTTATTATGCGAAAAACATCTACTCACATATTTTCTCGGTATAGTTTTATTTTGCAGTTTCACTATTAGGTGAGTAGTATTATGACTAGGAAATGCAACCGGTAAATGTTTTGTATGAGAATTACCGGTATTTTTTATACAATTTTATACCGGTTTGCATTCCCTAAGTGTGCCACACCAAGTCACACAGTAGTTTTATTTTATTTTATTTGAGTATATTAGTAAAAAAGGGAGACACATAAATTTAAAAAATATTATTTTGTCAGTCTGTGGTTAACAAGACTATATTTACTAACTAAATAGAAAGTTAACTAATGCACAAAATAATATTACCAATACCAAACCAATAAACATATATTTTAATAACTAATATGCAGTGATCGTTAATTTGTTACTTTTGTTAGCAATTTCGGTGCGGTATTGTTGTTAGGTACTTGTGTGTATTGTGTATATTGACCTATTTATTATTCTATGGATGTACAAAAAAATAGTGTCCGAAATAAGATATATTTAATTTAATTTATTTTAATTTATTGTTGCGCTAAAAGCATCTGTCTTCCCTATTGTAGCTGGGATAGCTAACCTCTTGAACGACTTGGCTCATATTTGAACTTAAAAAATCATTTTATCTCATTTAAAACCACCTACCAAATTTCACGACTACCCATTACTGACAAGCACTCGAGTTATCGTCGAACGCCGAATGGAACAGTGTGCTTACCATTGTATTCGATTGCGACTGCGGCGCTCGAAATGTCTGTCTTGCTCTTACCATTCCTCTGGCAGGATTTATTTATTTATCGTATGGCATTACAGTCACTGGATATTTAGATAGGTACACAGTAAAAATACAATCATATATAAAAAAATAAAAGTCATAGATCCAGGTTATTCCTTCTCAGGTACTATTCCTTCTCTCTGGCAGGAGCGAGACGGACATATCCCCGAACGCCGCAGTCGCTATCGAATACGGCCATGTACAACTCATGGTAAGCACACAGTAGACTCGAGGAACGCACTCGTTCGTTCTCGATTGTCGCTCGCTTAGTTTTGTAGCTCGTTCGATTATACATCGTAACTTTATGATTTTATTTAATAATTACATTATATAAATTTTTATTACGGTTTAATATGGCGTATACGTAAGTCATATTATTTATTTCAGAATCATGATGGGTGCTGGAACGGATTTATAGTATTTAAGTTATGGATTTACCGTCAAATCGCGATGAGGAGGTAAGTCAAATAAGTACTATCGTCAAATGTTGAGCAACTTAATTTTTATATAGTTTTTTTTATGCATGTAGAGTGTAGGGTGTAGGTGTGTATATTGTGATCGTCGCAAATAAATGTATTCATATCTTTCTTTCAAATGCTGATTTTTAAAACTAGTTTGGCAACTTTAATTAAATATTCTTACAAAAATACAAATGAACCAACTTCAAACGGATTAGTCGTTTGTTTTAACACCATGAACCTACGTTTCGAGCCCTCTATAGCACTCACACACAGGGTCTCACAGGGTTAAATGACGATGTTAGGAATAATATAATAATAATAATATGTTAAGTAATATATGTACATGTACACCTACACATTTTAAATGTTTGATTCAAAACGTGAATAGCTTCTGCACCTTTGAAAAATACTTCAACTTAAATTTTGGACAAAGTATAGGTCATTTTAACCAACATTTAAGTAATATTATATGACATACTGATCTTAATATTAGGTAAAAAAGGAGCCAAAACTTGAATTTATTTTGCGTAGCAATATATACGCAGAAAAAGCCGAGTTTGCTAAAATTTGGTAATTTTCGATGATTTTTAAAGTGTGATTTTTCCATAAAATTTACTTAAATACATATAAATTGTATGCCACAATACCACAACAGTTGTTATAAGATAGCAAAAAAAATAACATAGGTATTATGAATATTATGCTTTACGTTTAATCACATAGAAAAAGTACTAATTTCATGAGCTTTTTAAGGAATAAGGACTAAGGAATGCAAAACCGGTTAATGTATGAATTTAACCGGTTATAAGTGAACTGATGTTGCATTCCCTAATAAGGACTCATAACCTTTGATCAAAATACAACAGGTACCCCAAGAATCCGAACCTGCTATATTCCGCCTGAACGAGGACTGCTGGAGTCCTGTACTGAACTACCTTCGGTTAGAGGACATCCTGCGTTCGGAGCGCGTCTGCCGACGATGGCAAAGTATTGTGAGGAACTACTTGCAAGGTATTTGTTATATGATTGTGACGTCACGACCCGCGACGTCACCGCGGGGAGCGGGGCGCGGCCGGTGGAGCGCGGCGGCGACATCCCCACCGCGCAGCCGACCACCCACGACGCGGCCGGCCACCCACAGCGCGCGCCGCGGCTATAAAACCCCGTGCGCGCCGCCGAGAGCGAGCAGTCGATGTTCTCAGCCCGCACTGAGAACAACGGCTGCCTCCCCCAGTCCGGCGTGGCGGTGTGTGTTTAACGCGTTCGCCCCGGATTGGAACCCCGGTCCTTTATAGGCCGTGTGTGTTTAACGCATGGTGCCGAAGGACGCTCCCACCCTTCCTACCGCGATCCGGCTTGCCCGAGGCCGTGTGTGTAGAACGCATTGAACCGGCAAGCTATCCCGACCGTACCCCCGCGAACGAGCTCGCACCAGGCCGTGTGTGTCTAACGTATGGTGCCGGCGAGCTCATCCTACCTACATTCCTTACACCCTTTCCCCCTCAGGGGGAACGTATCACCAACTCCTGGGCCCGGGCTCCGCGACCGCGTAGACTTAACCTTAGTACTCATTTATTAAGCACTAACCATTCTTATCAATAAAGGGCATAAAAGACCCATACTTATATTGTAGTAACTGAGTGTTTAACTTCACCCTATCCTCCAAACCCTGAGTTAGTCTGGAAACCCTCGCACAACCCTTCAGGTCGAGGGATATGTATGGCTGCCCTCACGGCAACCATCACATTTGGCGCCCAACTGAATAACTCACAGACAGGGGAGCTCACTAGCTCAGGAGGAAGGGAAATATAAATACAATATTGGAATCCATTCAGTTTACTTCTCGAGAGTAGAAGGAACTAGGGTGGAGAGTGTAATAACCTTGTGTTGCAGAAAACCCCGTGATTTAGCCGCCGTTCGACAACAACCGTCGAGAAGCCCGCCCTCCCGTCCGGAACCGTATTGGTGAGTCGTAGCCACAACACCAGTCGGATCTCAGCAGCCGCAGAAAACTAGTAAGTAAAAACACTTATCTGTAAAGTCACTCTCAAAACGCCCCGTCAATGCCGACATCGTGGATATACCAACTGAAAAAGGAGGACCTGATCCGTGAAATCAGTACCAGAGGCCTCGAAACTGAAGGTTTGACGGTGGAGCAGCTGAGGAAGCGATTAGTGGAGACAGTAAGGGACCCCGAACGATCCGAAGAAGGTAAACCGGAGGAATTTAAGACGCCTGTCAAAGAGCGTACCGCCGGAATGGATCAACAGGACGAAAAGTACCGGCCAAGGAACGTAGGGAAAATAATCCGAGAATGGAACCTTACGTTCAGACCTACAGACGATGCGGTCGAGTTTGTAGAAAGATTAGAAGAGCTGATAGCCGCGAGCAGTATAACACAAGACTACGTCTTGACCGCCCTACCCCGGATACTACAAGGTAAAGCCTTGTTGTGGCACAGGAATAACGCCGACGCATGGGAATCATGGGATGAGTTCATAGAACTATTCAAACTATATTATTACCCGGTGAATTACGAGGAAGACTTGATTGCGAGAATAGTGACCAGGAAACAAGGGTATAACGAGAAGTTCACAGATTACCTCACCGATCTTCAAACGTTAATGAGACGATACGGGGGTCTCACGGAGGAGCAAAAACTGCATCGTGTTCACGAAAACATGCAGACGAGGTACAAGTTATACATAAAGAAGCAAAATTTCAGGGACCTCAGGGGATTACTGCAGGTTGCCTCCGAATATGAAAACATAACGAGAACACCGTACACAGACCGGGATAGGACGAGGAGCGACGAAGCCGCAGGAGCCGTAAATGATCAAGACCGGGAAGACAACAGGATATTCATAAAAGCGGATATAATGGGAAAACCGTGTCGCTGCCTCGTGGACACAGGCGCGACAAACACATACATTGACCATAGTGCGGGAAGCACAGTTTGACTTGTATGAAAAATCTACATTAATTCGCACTGTAGAGAAATCATGGCACGTTATTACCTATGTTACGAAAATAATATATTTAAAGAATTCTCCTCAAAAATATCTATATTATAGCAATAAAAACGAATTAATAATTCAATCCAAAAAATATGTGAAAACAATATATCGCACTGTGGAGATTTTATATTCTCGTAATCCCACTCAATCACTTATTAATAATTTATAGTTTTCTCCAGGTTTGCCTATTTACCCTGCTAACCACAAATTTTTAAAACCTTAATTTTTGGTTTACGAAGAACATTACAAACAAAGTATATATATCAGTTATATGTAAATTAAGATATATTTATTGACAATGTTATACACAAAAATCTCCGACATAAAGTTATCCATTATTTTTCTGTCAACAATTTAAGCTTAAAAAAGTTATTAGTGGCGTAGAGTATATGGACAGATGGATTTTTTTGTGTTTTATAAAACCTCGTAAACATGTAAATATAATACAAAAAATTCTCTCAGCTATGTATAATACTGCATGAGTAAATCATATTTAGAATTCTGCGCTATTTGTTATACCCGCGCGAGATTTCACAGGCAGGTGGCCAGGTGTATCCATTCACGATACAAAGTACGGTAATCAACTTTCTACATTGTGCATAAAGCGCACATTTATTCGTACATGATAGCTAGCGATCGTCGTCAGCGGCGGCGCTGTTTGATGTTCGCCCGCTTCCGAGTGATAGAAGCCGTAGTAGATGAAACAGGGTTTAATTTTCAACCGACTTTAAAATTTCAAAAAGGAGGAGTTTCTCAATTCTTGTGTGTTATTTGTTGATGTTTGTTACCTCAGAACTCCGTCAATACTGAACCGATTTTAAAAAAATCTTATTTTATCTAAAAGTAGATGGTTCCAGCTTGGTCAATTAATTTCTGATGATGCTGGTTGCATGTCTCATTTTTACGTTGAGCTATAAATTGCATAGAAAAAGCGTATTTAGGGTCGTCATTTAATGAGACGTCATCTAAATGTGAATTACGTCTAGTTGATTATATACCTACTCTATGCGGAACATTTTAGGCATATTTTTAATTGAAAATTATTTGGCCTTTACAAATGCTTCTTGGCTTTTATTCGATTAAGATTATGTACTTAATATGGCTAATATATGTCATTTTGTATGAAACCGGGTATTTCTTTAAAAATTAAGTTAAAATATAAGGGACCGTTAAAATATTATTTTATGCAAAAATAACAATAGAAACTGAACCAGCCTGTTGGAAAAAACATAAAAAACCTACTTATTAAATCTTATACAGTATAAAACTGCTATGGCAAAATCAGTCTAGTTCCCTCATCAGAATTAAAAGTTCTCGCATGATCAAAGTGTCTTCTATGCTTAATACTCAAATATTTATACAAAAATGGTCTAACAACAATTGTCAGAAACCTTTTATATAAAATAATATATTTTTTTAAAACTTAATTACAAAGAAAACAATGTCTTCGTGAGAAAACTATCTAGTTGAGTATTTAAAATGTATATTATGTAGGTAATAAGGAAAACTTGTTTAAAACCAGTGTGAGGTCCTTACTGTTAATTCTAAGTAATTATTAAACATCACATGGCATACTCAATTAATTAAAAACTGACATCTAGTATTGAGAAATATCCTTAATGGAGAATCACATAACAATATAATCATTTAACATATTGTCGAGAAAAATAAAAATAAAGTATAGCATATTGACAGTCATTTAAAGTGGCAGAAACATAGCGACCTAAGTATACTACTAACATAGTCCGAGAGGGCTTTACAAAATTCTTATTAATTTAACTCTAACTCGTAATTGTAATTTATTGAATCAGGCGTCATTTTGCGGAATTCCATATTAACAACGAAAATAATGTTACTTTGCTATTCCGCCAAACGTGCTAGTCAATTAGTGCCAATCCGTTATACCTACTTGCGTATTTTTTGCATGCAATTAATGTTCCCACCCTCCCGCCGCAAAGAAATACCAATAATACAAAACTCGACACGTGTTTCGCCTCTCTACGAGGCATCCTCAGGAGATGCAGGAGATCTTGTCGTACTAGCGTCCGACAAGTGAATGATGTCATTCATCATGGGCATGTGCCCAGACTGGTCGGCCATATTTATAACCTGGCCACCCCCCTACCTCGCAAGCAAGATGCAAATATTCGTAATAACGGTGATGACGCTACATTCAACTGTTCGTTAACAATCACACCCCTGTTGTTGTACCTAATTATTTCTAACTAAAATATTAAAAGAATGATCGTCAGACAGGTTATGGCCATTATCCAACAAATGCTTCGCAAAATTTGACCTTTCTGAATGGTTATGCCTGTATGCCGCAAGATGCTTCTTATACCTTGTGGTGAAATTACGTCCCGCTTGCCCAACAAACACCTTATTACAATACTCACAGGTTAGCTTATAAACACCAGACTTGTTCCCATTCTCGATTTTATCTTTCCCATTACAAAGTTTCGAGCGCAAGGTATTATTTGTCTTAAAAGCCGCATTAATGTCGTTAGATTTCAAAATTTTGTAAATCGAATCTGACAATTTACCAACGTACGTAATGCTCGCTTTAAACTTCCTAATGGGATTAGAGGATTGTGCTGCATACAACATATTATTGATCAAATTATTTTGCTTCTTTCTGATTACCACCCAATATCGCCCGATTTTAAGCGCAAAAATTTAGGGACTTTATAACGGACACTCGGCGTTTATGCATAGCTTTATTTTTTAGTGCTCGGTCTCTTTTACACGTATCTCGATTTTGGCCTTTATAACGGACTCAGGGACTCGGGAAGTTGTTTCATTTTGCATGAAAAACAATGTTCTTTTGATAAGAAAATAATACTAAAATAGTCATTATATATTTTTTTTAAAACGAAAATTATTTATTTATTTAGAATATTAAATTTTACGATTGACATAATCCAATCCACAACGTAGGCTTCGTCAAGTCATTATAATTGTATTGAAAAGAAAACTAAACTAGTAAATATCATTTTTTCTTTGAAAAAAAAAAGAAACATTTTATTTCTTAAAGTAATGACTATCAAAATGAATATCTAAATCTGATTGCTTGTCCCATTTTACAGTAAGCTATAAGTCGGATAGAAAAAGCGTCGTCATTTAATTAGTCGTCATCAAAATGTGAATTACGTAATAATAATCGTTTATTCTTCTGCTGTTTATGCTTATACTCACTTTTAATAACTTTTACTATGATTCACAGCAACAGAATAAGAGCCGACTGTCCTTTACAAGTGACCAAAATTGCGGTTTACAATTTACTAAACAAACCGAGAGTACTTTATAAAATCCCAATTAAAAAAGTTCTAAATTTTATCTTAAATATTAATGTATTCCAAAATAATAATGTATTTTCAATAAACACACAAACAAACATCTCAATTAATTAATTAATTGAGATTTGTATTATACAAACTGTAAACAGGGGGTAAAAACTCAGCAGATTGCGTACGAAATTCGAGATTAAACTTACCTTCGCATGGATGACGGGTTACCTTGATTAACATTTCGCGATGGACTGAGCAAAATATTCATTATTTTTATTTAGGTTCTTTTTTAAGAGAGAATTATAACGAATATATTTTAGATTCGTAGTTAGAGCCATTGGTTCTCTAAATCACGTCGTTTTAGTACTTACTGTTAGTTAGCTTCAAATATTTAGTCCTGTATAAAAGACAACGGTTTTTTTCGATACACCTCATTTAAAAAATTCAAGTCTTTACGCATGTCACTATTTAATATTAAGGCCTTTATAAAGGACTCGGGGGCTCACTACATTACATTCATGTTAAGTGGTAGGTATACTTACCCGACTTTTAAAAAGGAACATTTTGAATAAAAACAATATATTTATGCTACATAATATGTGGTTTTATTTTCACAAGACTGAATGTGTATTTATACCTATGTATATACCTAACTTAGCTAAACCTCATTTTGTGTGTTAAGTAAGCAACATTAACAAAAATAATAATGGCATAAAACAGGGATCTGTGAGCTTTTGATTCTAGACAATCCACTTACAATGAAAAAAAACATAACTAAACTACAATTCTTACAATAAAAAAAATACAACAACTAAACCTGGTTCTTTTAACATGTGGATGGGATATTATAACTAATCCTTTTAGACCTGCTTACACAACACAAGGTCCGAGCCGCTAACCCGGAGTTAAGCTGTCAAATTCCATACAAAAAACGCTTAACGCCCGAGTTATGTAGCTTACCCCTTAAATAAGGAGTGACTCAGCTTTTGATCTGCACAACTCGCCGTCATGTTTTATTTGTCACACACAGCCAATCGCGTGGTCGCCTGGTTCTAAAGGTGGCATAACTGTAGTAGATGAGGATTCATCTTTACTTGTTCACATCAGTATTTTAAAATTATTGGGCTCTGTTCAGTTGTTGAACAGTGGGTCAAGGTCAAGGTCGGTGTCACTTGCCGATAGTACTTTAAAACACTTTCGCAACCAGGCAAAATTTCGAACTATACCCCAGAAACCGACAGTACTCGCTAGTCGGGCAACGACGTGCAACTCAATGCCGCACGCCGCGAACCCGCTAGTCAGGCAAGGTAACTAGATGGCAGCACCTACGTTTCGTTGGTTTGCTGATAAAGTTATTTTCGATTTTATATAGTGTAAATAGTATATAATATATGGAGAAATTTATGCAATGTTATTCTTCAATAAGTATTGCTTTTTCTTACATAAAAAACAGAGATGTCCATTTTCTGCGCTTAGCATTATTTCTTGTTTGTTAACGAAAATTCCCTATTTCTCTCTAAATAAAGAAGTCTCTTGGGAGAAAATGCCAAGGTCATCTTAAAACTACTGTTAGATTATATTGTATTTGTTTTCTCCCACTGTACGAATTTCTCAGGCATAAAAAATAAAAATAAAATAATTTGTGTCCATTAATACTACAATTTTGTATTTTATCCGGAGAAATTTAAATCTTGTATTAATATTATCATCATAAACCACTATGTAAGATATCTCCACGGTGCGAAATATTCTGTACTAAATATACAAGAATTAAAAAAAAGTCATATATCTAAAAAACGGAAGTTGATATCGAATCATAACTTCACAGTTAGGTATACAATACGATAAGGAATTAACCCATACAGAGAAATTTGGATGTCCATTTAATGTGACTTCAACTTTTAAATGACTCCACTACCAACAAACATACCAGGAATGCGTCGAAAGCGGCGCGGAGGTAAAAGAGGTGCACAGGAAAGTGACGCTTGCGGACAATGGGTCGTCCCGGGTCACAAAGTGCGTACTGGTAGATATACGCGTGAAAAATATAAAAGTGAAACACTGGTTACGTGTCCTCCCTACGGCCACACACATCATGCTAGGTATGGACGTACTAAAAAGAGCCGGCATGAAGATGACGTGGGAAGGAGAGACGACCCCGGAGGAGGTTCACACAACAAACATGGCCACAACCTCAACTTCGACCGAAGCCCAGAAAAACAAAGTCAAAGCCACAGAGGACGTACCGGCATCGCAGGCCAATCGAACAGTGATTAACGACAACACGGCGGAATTAACCGAAGCGCACAGGCGCGAATTGGGTACGTTCTTAGAACCCGAATTTGTAGAATGCAATAAAGCACCGAAGAGAAATACGTGGGCCGAGCGCAAGGCCAAACACGAGATGTACGTGGCGTGCATCCAAGATGTGCTGGACAGAGCGATCCGGACGCATGATCCGGACACGCTACCAGTCCGAGGTAGCCCCGAAGGCCAGGGCGAGACAAGAACGAGACCGAGGAGGGGCCGTCTCAGGAACAGCCGGTCCCGGAGAGGCATAGTCAGGCTAATACGCAGGAGGCGAGAGCCAGATTAAGGCCATCCATTTTTATTATTTGCTTTTCTTTTATTTTAACAATTTTTAAACAAGTACCGGCCCAGAAGGGACTTGCCTAGGTAAAAGGCACCATTTTTTTTTGTACCGTTATGCTTTTTCTCTTGTATTATATTTTATTTCGCTTTCTTCTGTGATTACCGGCTGAAACGTCCCGTTTATCTTTTTTTTTTTAATTTTTTTTCGTTGTCGGTTGCCCATACTCAGACCCCTATTAAAAAAGGGGAAGCTAATGAACAGCCTAGGAATATATATAAATAGAAGGACCCTAACATGTAAAATCTACCATTTTATAATATGCTAATGCATCCGGCGATTTTTACTATAGGTAAAAATCTACTCTCCGGGGGAGGCACTGTGACGTCACGACCCGCGACGTCACCGCGGGGAGCGGGGCGCGGCCGGTGGAGCGCGGCGGCGACATCCCCACCGCGCAGCCGACCACCCACGACGCGGCCGGCCACCCACAGCGCGCGCCGCGGCTATAAAACCCCGTGCGCGCCGCCGAGAGCGAGCAGACTATTGACTATTACTATTGGACTTCACTCGCGACCGCTGCGTTGAGCGCACGCTTGCGCTCCGCAGTACCTCTGAGTTCGTCTGCATTTGCTGTCTCGCCACTAAGCACCGCGGTACTACTGCCGGGACCGGCCTCCCACAAGCGGGTCTCACCGGGATCGGCTTTAGTTAGCGGTGTGAGGTGGTCAGTGCAGCCGCGATCGTGAGATCTGCGCACCAATTCTCTCCATTCCCCCGCTCCCCGCTAGTGCGTTAGCATAAGCGGGGGGCAGTTGGGAAAAAGTCGGAAGTGATCTACCCACAGTCTGGGTATGATCCTCCTCTACTCCCCCGCTTAGAAAAACGGAAAAGAAAATGCCGCCGACGCCCAAACGTCCGGACCCTACCGTCCGCAAGGTCACCCGCCCTCGAAGGATCCCCGCGAGGCGGACAGAGGATTTCGCCGCAGTACAGCGCGCGCTGGATCTGCGCGCTGCCGGCCAGGAGATGCTCCGTCCACCCTTAACGCCAACCTTCGAAGGAGCAGGCGAAGCGCGATTTGCCGCCCCGGAGTTACCGGCGCTGCTGGCGCTGGGCCAGCTCCAGCTCCACCCGCCCACACTACGACAAGCCCCTTCGGAACCACAACAAGGTCCACCGAGGGGTACAACCCCCGCCGCCGACGCCGCCGTGTCCCACCCTCCTGCGACTCTCGCACAGATGGCTGGACAACCCGAGCTGCCTCCGCTCTCGCGCACACCGCCCCAGCGTGAACCCCAAACGCCACGAAAGGCCACGAAACCGCCAGCTCCAACTACCAGGGCCGGCAAGGCCCCCCCTGCCCCCGCCCGCAACCCGCGCGCACCCCGAGACGCGCCCGCGAACCGCGCGCCCGCCCCCGCGCTCCGAGCGCCCGTGCCGCGCGCGCCCGCGACTAGCGCTGCCGCGACTGCGCCCGCGTCCCGCGCGACAAACACCGCGCCCGCGATACGCGCGCCCGTGCTTTGCGCGCCCGCGCCCCCAACCACGGGATCCGCCTCAGCCGCGGCACAACTGCCCTCACTGCGCATCCCGTCGCCATCGCGCTTCCCGGCGCCAACCAATTTGCCGCGACCTTTCGCCGCAACCCCCGAAGCCCCCGAAACCACGAGGAAACGGCAGAACGAAGTATCTCCGCCACCTCGTTCCCTACCGAGGCTGGACTTGTCACCGATGGACACAGCCTCGGCGGCCTCACCCCCAAGCTCAAGAGCGGCAACACCCACACCCGCCTCCCCGACCAACGGAGCGACGCCCCCTACTGCAGCCACAGGAGGGAAGCGCTACCCGCCCCTGATCGTGGAGTTGATGCCCGACTGGCCTGAGCACTTCCGCAAGCTGCGGACCTTGCTCGGCCATCAAGTAAGCGCGCGCCCCCTGAACAAAGGAATAATCTTCACTCCACGCGGCGAGGATGAATACCGCACCGTGCAGCGCTACCTGAGCAGTATCACCGGGCTCTACTGGTACTGTTATGGCCTGCCTGCGGAGCGGAGCCTCAAACTCGCC
The DNA here is from genome assembly GCA_949128165.1 of Lathronympha strigana. Classification (NCBI taxonomy): domain Eukaryota; kingdom Metazoa; phylum Arthropoda; class Insecta; order Lepidoptera; family Tortricidae; genus Lathronympha; species Lathronympha strigana. The sequence goes on along the minus strand of OX421926.1, from coordinate 3,253,989 downwards.
ATCCGAGGTCTGCCGGCTAACACCGACCCGGCAGACATAGAAGCAGACCTACGGCAGAAAGGCTTCCTCCCGGAGTCAGTCCGCCAAATCCGCGCCCGCAGCGGCCGACCTGGGTGTATCTTCCACGCCCAGCTGCAGCGCACCGCGGAGACGACGCCGGCGATCTACGCCATATCCGAGCTCCTGGGCATGCCAGGAGTGAAAATTGAAGCCTGGCGTGGCAGGAAGGGCCCCGCGCAGTGCCACAAGTGCCAGGGGTTCCGGCACTCGTCGCTGAACTGCCATCGCCCTACTGCCTGCGTCCGCTGTGGCGGTCCGCACACCGCCAAGGAATGCCCGCGCCCTCTGGAAGAACCGGCTACGTGCAAGAACTGCGAAGGCGCGCACCCTGCCAACAGCACGGAGTGCCCGGCCTACAAGCGGGAGGCACGGAACAAGAAGGCCGGAGTGGCAGCGCGCACTGGCGCAGCCCTACCCGCCTCCTCACAACCAGCCGTCACCACTGGCAATGCGGAGAACTCCCTCGTGGCCGCCGCCAATGACGGGAAACGCCCGCCCACCAGACGACGCAAACGTGGAGGGAAGAAATCCAAGACGGGACCTCAGCCCACCTCCACCTCGAAGCAGCCCCAGCAGCAACCGATCGCCCAGGCCGCAAAGTCGCAGTCGCGACCACCTACCGCCCCGCTCCTCACGGTCGCCGCCCCTCTCCAGGGGAAGAAGGCGAAGTCAGGAGTGGGAACCGTCGATGGCCGAACCGAGGCCATCACAATGCTCGTGGAGATCCTGCAGGAGATCCTTGCCGCCACCCAGTCGGGACAGAGCCCTGTCCCGATCATCCTCAGGAGGCTAGCAGACCTGTATAGCGTTCACTAGCCAACTGAGGATCATACACTGGAACGCCGACGGGCTCTCCGGAGCCAAGAAAACCCTGCTGCGACAACTTCTGGCCGAGAAGAAGATCGACGTAGCCCTGATCTCGGAAACCCACCTTAAGGCGGGCGACCGCCTTAATATACCAGGCTACGTCGCTTACCGGAAGGAGGAGACTAACCTACTCGGACGCGCCTACCGGGGACTGGCCGTCCTAGTGAAGCGCCAGGTCATTCACCAGCCGCTGCCTGTACCGACGACTCTTCGGTCGTCATACGCCCTCGGCGTGGAAATCTGCGTCGACCGCCACCCTCTGCGTGTGTTCGCCTTCTACAAGCCGCCAACCTCTCGTCTCGCAGTGGCTGATGTCCACGATCTGTTGGACTCGCCACTGCCCACGATCGTAGCCGGCGACTTCAACTGCAAGCACACTGCATGGAACTCCATGAGGACCTGCCCTGACGGGCAGAGACTCCACACCGACGCAGAAGACCAAGGATACGAGGTGCTGGGGTCAGAGACCCCGACGCACTATCCGTACGCGGCAGCCTATCTCCCGGACGTCATCGACCTTATGGTAATACGCGGCCTGACCACCTGGCCCGCGCAGGACGTCCTGAATGACCACCTCCTTTCCGACCACCAACCCGTCTTGGCAACCCTGGACTTGACACCGACTCGGACGGTGCCGCCCTCGCCTCGCAGACGACAGGATTGGGATCGATATGCAACCTACATGAATGAGCACACTCCGTCCTTCCCCGTGACATCACCGGAGGAAGTCGACCGACTCGCCGAGGAACTCACTTCATGTATCACCGCCGCCCTGACCGACTCCACCGCCGAGACCGGCGCCAGTCAGGAACGCCACAAGCAGAGGATCCCCGCATTTATCCTGTCCCTTATCGAGAGGAAGAGGAAACTGCGTCGACATTACCAACGCACACGATGCCCCACCATGAAGTCCCAGCTAAACTCCCTCGCCGAGAAGATCTCGCAGAGCCTCGCGGCTCATACCGAGGACTCTTGGCTCGAGTATATCGAGTCAGCTGGTGAGGAATGGAACGACATCCACCGCCTGTGCAGAAGGATAACCAGAAGACCAGCACCCATTCGCCCTCTTCTAGCCGGTGATGGCACCCCACGTTACCGAGCCGAAGATCGAGCGAAGATCTTTGCTGACCACCTGGAGACGCAGTTCAGGCCAAATCCGTCCGACGACCCCGAGCACGAAGCAGCTGTAGAGCAGCACCTGGTGGACTACTTCGCCACGCCCATAGCTCCAGACGAAGAGCCCATCATCCTCACGCCCGGCAGGGTTCAGAGGATGATTCGACGCACCCCGCTGAAGAAGGCGCCCGGCCCCGACCGCATACCGAACGAAGCGCTACGCCACCTACCCCCGCGAGCCATCGCGACGTTGGCGCGGCTCTTCAACGGAGTCCTGCGAGTCGGCCACTTCCCACGCCCCTGGAAGCAGGGCCGCGTCATCATGATTCCCAAGCCCGGGAAGAACGTCCTTCGTCCTGAGAGCTATCGGCCCATCACGTTGCTGCCCACTATCTCGAAAGTCTTCGAGAAGCTGCTTCTGCCTCACCTGACGCCCCACATTCAGCCACGCGACGAACAGTTCGGCTTCCGTCCAGAACACTCGACGACGCTCCAGCTTACCCGCGTGCTGCACCACGCTACAGCAGCCTTCAACAAGACATGGAGAAGGCGTTCGATCGCGTATGGCACCCCGGCCTCCTCTACAAGCTGTCCACGTCTACTACTCCGCGTCGAGTAGTGAAGACTGTGGCCACCTTCCTGGAGAATCGCCGCTTCCACGTGGCGGTGGAAGACATAACGTCAACCGACCGCGCGATTCTTGCCGGAGTGCCCCAAGGGAGCTGCCTCTCGCCTGTGCTGTACGGGCGGTACACAGATGACATCCCGGTGAGCGAGGGCATAATGCTTGCGCTATACGCCGACGACGCTGCCTACATCACGTCATCCATCCGCCTGTCACACGCAGCGCACAAAGCCCAGAGCGCGCTAGAGGCCCTCCCTCCCTGGCTGAAGAAGTGGAGGCTGTCAGCAAACCCGACCAAGACCCAGGCGATTGCCATCTCCCGCAAGGTGCTGATGCCGCCGCGTCTCACACTCCTGGGGCAAGCCGTGGAATGGTCCCCGACGGTGAAATACCTAGGGGTAACCATAGACCGCCGCCTCACCATGGCACCGCACGTCAAGAACGTGATCGCCCAGACGCGTGCCGCTCGCACCTTACTCGGCCCGATCCTGAAGTCCCGGCTATCGCTACGTGTGAAGCTAGGCGTGTACAAGACCTACGTCCGATCACGCCTAACATATGCAGCCCCCGCGTGGTACGCGCTGGTGGGAGAGTGCAACAGAAAGCGACTCGAGTCCCAACAGTCGCTCTCACTTCGCACCATAGTCGACGCCCCGCGCTACGTGCGGAACGACGTGATAGCCCGGGACCTGAAGATGGAACCGCTACGACAATTCGTAGCTCGCCTAGCAGACCGGATGTTCGGGCGCGCGGACCAGTCGCGCTTTGGCCACCTCCGTGGCATGGCGCCGTACCATGCGCGCCCACCCGACCACAGGGGCCTGCCGCGCGAGCTCGCGCCCGCAGCCCCCACCACACCGGACTGACCCCCCCCTCGGACTAGACACCACCCTGGCACCGGTTGACGATCGCTAGCTGGGCTTCCCCCAATGGGGTTCCACCCGGCTGGCTCGATCTCGCCGGTGTGAAGATGACCCGGACAAGACCACAGGAGCTCACAAAGCTCCCCCCCAATGACCCAGCCATTTTTATGGCCGGCGGTAGAAACCGCTGAAAGGGGCCAACGCCCTGACCAGCATCCCCAGATCCCCCTCGGGGGTGTCTGAGATGACGTCCTGATGATGAGAGCGAGCAGTCGATGTTCTCAGCCCGCACTGAGAACAACGGCTGCCTCCCCCAGTCCGGCGTGGCGGTGTGTGTTTAACGCGTTCGCCCCGGATTGGAACCCCGGTCCTTTATAGGCCGTGTGTGTTTAACGCATGGTGCCGAAGGACGCTCCCACCCTTCCTACCGCGATCCGGCTTGCCCGAGGCCGTGTGTGTAGAACGCATTGAACCGGCAAGCTATCCCGACCGTACCCCCGCGAACGAGCTCGCACCAGGCCGTGTGTGTCTAACGTATGGTGCCGGCGAGCTCATCCTACCTACATTCCTTACACCCTTTCCCCCTCAGGGGGAACGTATCACCAACTCCTGGGCCCGGGCTCCGCGACCGCGTAGACTTAACCTTAGTACTCATTTATTAAGCACTAACCATTCTTATCAATAAAGGGCATAAAAGACCCATACTTATATTGTAGTAACTGAGTGTTTAACTTCACCCTATCCTCCAAACCCTGAGTTAGTCTGGAAACCCTCGCACAACCCTTCAGGTCGAGGGATATGTATGGCTGCCCTCACGGCAACCATCACATGATTTTGAATTATAGATACTCGTAAGGCGACAAAGGACCATTATAAAAAACAGGCGACTTAAATCTACATCATAATAAAATTCGTGAGTTTAGACTGAAACCACTTTTTCTCTGTTTGCTGCGCTGTTATCGCTGAGTTATCTTATTCCTTAGTATATGTAATAGTATACTTTAATTAAACTAACAAGAAAATACTAGAAGTAGAGTCAGCTGCAGCCATCCTCTCCATCCCTTCATACAAGCATTCTGAAGTTGACCGTACGTACAGCTTAACAAAATAGAATAGGAATTAAAAACTGGCAACATCGTTGTGTCGTTCCGCCGCGACGCCCGCCAGCCCGGCCACAATTTATTAGTAACGATTTTGTTCTTATCTTTATCATCTTTAACACTCTGTATCTCCTAAAGTATTGATCGTAGAGTAAAAATATTGAGACATCATTTATAGGAAATTTAATGCAGATAATTAATGTAGAAGTAACTAACGAGATATAATAAATAGTTTTCGAGTCACAATCAAATAAGTTGAAAAAGAGACCTTTCCCCCCCTCCTCCCCTCCCGGCTCCTGTCCCTCTCTCGAGGACTTTTAGTATATTCATCTGGAAACCTTAAGGAATAATTGTACCAACTTTCAAAACTACACGAATTATTTGGTCTGATCAACGATTTTCATGCTAATTTTCTCATAGGTACTAAGTATAAAAGAAAGGATCCGTAAAATTGCGTGCAACCGGACTTTTATGTTTCCGTTAAAATCTTTATTCCTGGTTCATTACACGACTTCTTTAGGGTGGATTTTTTAAATGTGATTTTTGCATCATTTTCCTGGGCTATTTTTTTTTTTAGATTTTGAGCAAAATGACATTGGATTATGAAACTCTATTAAAAATGAAGTAAAATGGTACATTAGGCACCTCTTTGATCTTAATAGTTTTGAAGTAATGAGCAATTGAAATAACTTGATCCAGGAAATGACGCCCATGCCAGGAAATGACGTACCTATACTGTATAAGAAACAGTGGCATTCTGATGAAATAAAATTCTGGTTGCTTCACAAATATGTGACTGAGTTTAGTAAAACGTCCCACTTTGTCGATTCTACATATTCACGGAGTTACTGGCAGTTTAGTGAAATATGGCAAAACCTACCGAAAATCGGCCTTCAATAAAAACTGACGAAACATACTGTAATTAACCTTTTTAAGCCCCCAAGTTTAATGCCCAGCATCTCACTTTGTCGAATACCTAAAAAAAAGTCGATATCATATTTGTGACTGTTTTTAAAAAAATTATCTACCTTATCGATGTGGAGTTATGAGTAGTGAGGTGTGATGTCTCTAGGTGCTAAAGTTTTTTTTAAATTTCAAATTTACAAAAGCGAAAAAGCGATACGTAACTGAGAAAACGATGGCTGGATCTGAAAAATGCCTACTTTTGGAAAATAACTGATAATTTTTTTAGTTTTGGTAACGTAGTTACTATTGAACATAAATTTGATTCAGCGCTCATATAATGATCAGCATTCAGGGCACGAGTCACCCAATGAAACTTATTTCAATTTGATACGACATAGTCCACGATCTATTCCCAAATCTCCCTAGCCATGGTTTAAGTCTCATTTATGAAGTACGATATTGAACGAATGTTTAACACTCTTTTCACTCCCTTTGCACACCTTTTTCGAAAACGATAAAAACACTTATTTTTGTATTTTGACCAAAAACCTTTTCGCATAAATTAATGTCTCTAGCTAAAAAAAAACATTCTTCCGCCATAAAAACTTTCAACACCCTATTCACTTTTTAGGGGTGAAACTTTCCAAAACACTAACAACACTTATTATTGTCTTTTGAAAAGAGACCTTTCAACCAAAATTAAAGTCTCTAGCAAAAACAGAAAACCTTACTTAAACAAAAATACAAAAAATCAACATCCTTTTCAACACTTTAGGGGTGGAATTTTCTAAATCGTTGAAATCACTTTAATTAAATTCGGATTTATTAGTGTAAGGATTTTTTTCATAAAGTTTGAAGTCCATAACATAAACGGAAAGCCTTCCGCATTACAAACTTTTAAGACATATTTCACCCCTTTTGGGGTTGATTTTTCCAAAACTCAAAAATTACTTTTTTTAAATATTAATAACAAACCTTTGTTCTAAGTTTTAAGTTTTATCTAAAAAAAAACTTTCTCCCATACAAACTTTCAACCCCATTTTTACCCCCTTAGGAGATGAAATTTTCAAAATCCCTTCTTATTATATAATCTTCGCTAAACACTTAACGTACTGTAAAAAATTCAGGGTCTTACGTTTAGTAGTTAATCAGTCAATCAGGAGTTTTCCGTTTATATGTATAGAAGATTTTGATATCATCAGACGAAAGACGTCATTTCCTGGTAGATTCGTCATTTTCCTGGGTCGGATACCAGGAAATGACGCCAGGAAATGACGTACAATTAATATATTTTACGATAACTGCAAAATTGTAAACAAAATGAATACGTGATCTAAACATATATAAATACAACCAAACAAGCTATTCGACATTAAAAAATTATAAGATTTTAATTAATTTTAAATGCTTACTAACTTTCCAAACATATGACGTTATGGGAGGACGAAAACGGATCGTGTAAAAGACTTACCTCGCAAGTCGCTTAACATTCGCCAATTACACGTCCAATCGCTATGATACCTACGAGCAACTATCTTACTTTATCCTAGTATCGCAAACATGGCCTCAGTACCTTCGATTAATCACTTATTAGCAGGTGTTTGCGTGAAGTCGTTTTCTGGCTAAACGTGTGACACATATATCATGGCCGCCTGGCTTTCAAATAATATGTTTTTGACAGCATATTGTATATAATATAATGCGCAATTAATCTAGCTTTCTAATGATGTCAAAAGTTTGAATGTAGGGTGTACAGATGTGAGGCAAAGCTACATTGTTCGAAGAAATCCGCAAGTGTGACACACCTCACAGACTTAGTGCGCCTAGTAATGAGAATTTTTGATATTTTTTATTAAGGTTCTGTTTATAATAACAATAAAGATTATATTGTGCCTCGTTATGTTTTCTTGTGTTAAACACATATAAAATATTTGAAGTAATTTTGTAATAAATTTAGCGGTAACAGGCGTGTGACACCTAAAAATCGCTCTTTGAAAATCCACCCTTTAGTGCACATTATTTCACTTACATATATTCGTAATTTACAACGTAAAGAATGGAACCATATTTTTACCAACAAATTGTTGTACAGTTTGGCGGAAGTTTTTTTATAAGTGCACTATTTTAAATTAATTTTGTATTAAGCAGAGGCGTCTGCAAACGAAATTTACAATTTTATAATTGAAAGGAAAATGGAAAAATTCTCCGCGTCGAGCGGGATTTGAACCCACGACCTCTCTGAACACCGGTCAGATCGCTCTGCCAATTGAGCTATCGATGCCCGATCGACCCCGGCGAATGTTTCCACTACTTCTTTCATTTGGTTATAGGCCTTAGGGAGACCCGTAGCGACATCTACCGCAAATGTTTAACAATTGTACGGCATCGATGTTCTAAGACATTTTAGAAATCATCGATAACAATGCGCTACCCCATACTAAATTAGTTTTGTATTAAGCAGAGGCAAACGAAATTTACAATTTTATAATTGAATGAAAAATGGAAAAATTCTCCGCGTCGAGCGGGATTTGAACCCACGACCCCTCTAAACACCGGACTCGACGCGGAGAATTTTCCATTTTTCTTTCAATTATAAAATTGCTCTATTTTATCTCGAAATAAATGCTTTTTTTAATTTTTCAGGTATACGGATCCGCCTTCAATACCGACGCTTCCGTCACGGCGAGACCCGCAACCACAACCGCCGGATCCTGACGCTCGACAACGCGGATCCGGCGCTCTTCGACAGGATCACCAGCAAACTTGGCGCTCTCGTGGTCGCGTCCGACTGTATCAACCGGGCTAGCTTCTGGTCTATTGCGAAGAACTGTCCTAATATCGAGAGCGTCACGGTACATAATTCGTTGTTATATTTATTAGATTTATTTGGGGCGAGGCGTCAACAAACGTGATGTCCACAAGTAACACAACACACACAGGACTTAGAACCGGTACCGAAAAAACCGGTTACATACCGGTATTTGTGTTATTTTCGTTTCGGTTCCTGAAACCTTTCAACCGGTATTAGCACCAAAACTACCAAAAGTGAACCGGTACTTGAAAGGTTCTTCTTGAAACCGATATAGAAAATACTTGTCACATACCGGTTTTTATAGGATTAATTCTGTCACTAATCAAACTCCAAAGTTTTAACCATCATCATCATCAACTTTACTATCATCATTATCTTCATCATTTCATGACTGAGCACTGAGCAGAGAGCTGAGAGTAATGCGTGAGCAGTATTATTGCATTCAAGTTTCGGTTTATTAATTTCTCAAAACCGGTTAATACCATAAATTTACCGGATCCTGAATGCGATAAACACCTTGTAAATCATGAAAAATCACACTTCAAAAATCACTCGAACTTAACTAATTTTAAGGAAAAAAATCGGCTTTTTCCGCGTATACATGAAATAAATTCAAGACTTGGCTATTTTACTACCTAAAATTAAAATCAGAGTGTCATCTTCTATGATCTTATACGTAATATCTTCAAACTAAGCACGCCGACTGAAAAGGACGTAAATGATTCTTTATCATATTTAATAATATATTTTTTTAAGCATGCCTTGAAAGCAGGAGATTGCTGCTGGAGGCCTTGGTCACTTTTTCTGTTTCATCTCTTTAAAATTATAATGTCTTTTCCATGTTTCCTTCCAGATATCCGGTAAACTGGAAGCTCAACTCATGCGGAGTCAGGTAGCAAACTTCAAAAGGCTGAAGAGACTCACGTTCAAGCGGTGCCGCTTCTCAGGGGTTCTGCAGGGCAATGATTTCCATGCTGATGTAAGTTGTAAGTTAACATTTTGACCGCCTCAGTCGACTGTGGTCTCTTCTTCTTCCTAACGTTTTTCCCGGCTTATGTCATGGCTCATGGACCCTGGGGTCCGCTTTGGTAACTAATCCCAAGATGAGGCGTAGGCGCTAGTTTTACGAAAGCGACTGCCATCTGACCTTCCAACCCAGAGGGTAAACTAGGCCTATTGTGATTAGTCCGGTTTAAATACCATACGGTTTTAATAGTAAGGAATGCAAACCGGTTGAAATTAAGGTCAATTACCGGTAGTTAACCGGTTTTCCCATACAATGATAACCGATACAGTAAAAACCAATTTTCATTATATAATAACAACTGGCTTTACTCTTGGTCCATTTGACGGTTGACGACTATAGTATATATTATATAGTTTACAAAAATAATTAAAATGTAACCTATTGTTCGCAGCTCCCAGACTACTGCATCAAAAAATTTCTAGAAAGCAAATCTCTTGAAGAACTAAAAATATACAACAACACACAAGTGACCGGACGTTGTCTATCGGCTCTAAAACACAAACTAGAATCTTTATATTTCATCAACTGTCCGAATTTAGACTTCGATGCTTTATTAGATAACGTCGAGAAGTTATCCGATTTGATAAAGTTAGAGTTAAATGGGAATCCGCCAAATATTATACAGAACGTGCATATGCTGTTGGATGGAATGCCAAAGTTGGAGCATTTATCGTTAAGTCTGTATAAAGAGACTGAGTTATCTGGTTTAGTTGTTGAGTCTATTAGTAAATTGGAAAGGCTGAAGCATTTGTGTGTGAAGGAAAACCAGAGTGTGTCAGATGAATGGCTGCAGGCGATTGCAAGGGGGTGCAAAAAACTGCAGACTCTGGATATTGGAAGCTGCAGAAGTATGTTATTAATCTAGTCTAGTAATCTAGAATACGAATTTTGTCTTTTGCTTACGCTTGTGTTCCTACCATAGACATACCAAATATATAACTAGACTGGTTACTGGTGTCAGTAAAACGTGCCTAAAGAGATAGTAACGAGGTGTCAACTATCCCTTTGATATAATTAGAAAGGGACAGGGTCTCTATGGCCGCCATGTTGGTTGTTGTACCTAAACATAACATGCTACCAAATTAATGATTAAATATTATGTTGTCCTTGTTAAAGTGTTCAGGATCAGGAGTAGGTAATGTTTTGAGAATATGAAAAAAATAATAAAATAATAAATTTCGAATCGAATTTCATGTAAAATACTCAACTACCATAGATTTTTTTTTCTCGACGGGTCTTTCTGACATGTCTCCTTCGGCACGTAATCCAGTCAAATAAAAGTGAACCTTAGTAAATTCTTAATAGAGTGCATTTCGGTTGTTAAAGTTTTTGACAGTTCTTTCTTCTGGTTGGTTTGGTACCTCAATGACTAATTTGTTATCAAGAACGGTGCTTTTTTCGTTCTTTGGTTTATTAATTCATTGTAAATGAGTTAATGTAATAATATGACGTTGGTAGATCCTAAAATATTTTAGAATATTGTGTTATTTCGAAGTTTTTGAAAAATCCCGGTACCGATCCCTTAAAAGAAGTATTGGTTATTAAAAAACGGTAATTTTAATGCTATTATTTTTGTTTTAGAAAAAAGGGGACCAATAGGGCGTCGCAGCATAATCTGGGTGACACCAGAGGGCGTGCTCGCGCTATGTCGAGCGCTGAGTTCCACGCTGACTGTACTCAGTGTGGCTTACAACCATAATCTGAGCAACGAGGACGTCGCTGACTGTATTGGTGCCTGTCCTAACCTGACTGTAAGTATTGTGTCAGAATGAATAAATAAGGCCCATATTACATATCATATAACTTATGATCAGAAATCTATCATTCACCGTCATAGGTTTATCCTCTTTGACGCCTATGATCATAGTTATATGAGCCTAACCCAAGGCCTGAAACCGGTTAAAATTTTAAACCGTTATCATCTTACTTTACAAAACGTTTTTTATTTGGTCTTCGTTTTGACAGCGTCGTTTTATACCGGTTATTAAGGGAACAGTTGCACGTCTTTTACGAGGCCCACCGCTGCCCGACCAGCCGTCTAGTCGCTCAGCGGATAAACCGGTAAATTTTGGTTCGAATTAAGCACTTTAAGCGTTCACGTTCTTATGATAGTTTGAAGCAAACCCAAAATAAACTGGTAATTAACGCTATTTTTTAAACTGATCCCGAGGTTTGGAATAAATTCCAGCCCTGCTCACCTTGCCTTGGTCCCTTTTTCTGTAGTATATGACATCTCTTTCAATTTATAATCTAAAGTGTTATTTTAAACATCAAACTTCTGTGAAATTAAGACGTTTACTTAACAATTTCAAAGTCTATGCTATTAAAATCTAACAAACTTAGAATAGATGGATTCTACTTACACATTAGTTTATAGAGATAGTGATGTTATAATATTTTCATAAGTTATTTTAATTTATTTGCAGACGCTAGACTTACAGGGTTGTGGGCAGCTATCGTGGGACCTGATTGACAAAGCGGAACGCGCGGCGCGCGAGCGTCCCCGCCCCGTTAGCTTGCGGCTTTATAACTCCCTTCCTGGCGCCACTGGCGCTGTGGTAAGCACATGTTATAACCACAGTACAGCATAAGTCGGGCGTACCTTTCGCCCGACATAGTTTCAATAAATTTTCGTACCTAATTAAAATAAAACATGTGGGTAGATGAAGAGAAAATAGGCCGTAGCGGAGACAAAATAATAAATCAGTCTATAATCAACTGAGGTGGTTTTATTATGTACTTCCCAATACTTTACATGGCGCAGCCGGTAGGATCAGATTTTAAATCAGAAATAATAAATATGTTATATACGCTCTTATTACACCGGAATAAGATGCTATGGGACGTATTTTTGACTAAGATGTAAATATACTTTCAAGACTAAGATGTAAGTCAAGTGTAAATATACTTTTACACTTGACTGTACCTATTCTTCTTCTTCGTAGCGTTTTCCCGGCTTATGCTACCGCTTAGAGAGCCTGGGTGCCCTTTGACAATTAATCTTTAAATTTGGCGTAGGCCTTAGTTTTACGAAAGCGACTTCTTGGCCCTACAACCCAGAGGGTAAACTAAGCCTTATTAGGATTAGTCCGGCTTTTTCACGATGTTTGCCTTCATCTAAAAGCGATTGGTAAATATCAAACGATATTTCGTACGTAACCTCCGAAACACCCATTGATATGATCCCGGGTTTGACTTTCGGATTGTAAATCGCACGCTATTACCGCTTGGCCAACAGCGCTTTGTAATTGTAAGTACACACGCGTTCAGAATTGCATGGGCAGTTTATGAATGAATTCATTCATAAATTGACCATGCAATTCTGAACGCTATAGTACCTACTATAAATATTAATTTTGTGTGTCACAGGAACGCCATAGCAATCTCCTCTTGGACTACGACCCTCGCGAGTGGCGACTGTCTGAAGACTACTAATTGGTTAAAAAATAGTAAAGTCATTAGTAACGAGGCAGCGGATGAACTGGTCAGGAGAGGCTCAGAGACACCGACCTATGGACCGGAACCTGTCGTGCCACTACCCTTGTCGCACATACAAACTAACTAAACCAACATTACAGACAACTCCACAACAAATACTGGAATAACCTGGATCCATGTAGTCAAACAAAAGAACTACACATGAAAACCCTACTGAGGGCACAAACTGCGGAAAATAGGAGTAATCACAGGACACAACCCACTTAACATATATCTATTCAACATGGGTAAAACTGATTGTCCTATGTGGAGAGCCTGCATGGAAAAAGAGGAAACAACAAACCATATTCTCCTAGACTGTAGAAAGGTAGAACTCATAGTAAGCTCCCCGAGCCGTGGGCACCGACCGTGGTAGAAGAAATAGCGGTCCAAGTACGGAATACAACCACTAATTTACTGGTTAACCGGTAATTTCTATAAAATATTTTACCGGTTTCCATTCCCTAGGTTTGTCCATGTTAAAATCGAATCTAACATATATTTAAAATGTAACGTGTAAATTGCAAGAGATGTCATATACTACAGAAAAAGTGACCAAGAACAACAAGAAGTGAACAAGAAGAAGAAAGTGGTGTAACGTGTAGTTTTAATAATAAATTATTGACTAAGCCAAAATATTTGTTTATTTTTTTAGTGTCAGCATTAAGGAAATACTCATTTTATAACTACAATCTAAAACGGGATATTTACTATATATGTAGATTGTGTGATAATAAAAAAACCGACCAAGAGCATGTCGGGCCACGCTCAGTCACAATAAGCGAACCTAGAAGGGATTTTAGTAGGTATTATGATCATGTGACAACCAGTAAAGGACTCGAAACGTTGGGGAATGTAGTAAATGTATGCTATTAATTTAAAATGTTTTATTTCAATATATTCATTTCAGGACAACGAGAGCGTTAATGCCCCAGCGGTATGACATGAGAATTTCAACCCGAAGGTCTCAGGTTCAAATCTTGCCGGCTCGTACCAATGAGTTTTTCGGAACTTGTGTACAGGTCGATTCACCGAAAGTAATGTCATTTGTCACTGTTAGTGAGTGTGAGTGCCGTTTTCTTATAAAGGAGCCTTCTTATATTTTGTAAACATGTGGTACCTAATACGTTTTCGATATTCAAGAAAAATAAGTTATATTATTATAATCTGTACAAAGGATCGTGGTAAACTTTTAGTAATTATTCATTATTATTGAAGTCCTTTGTAAATAAAACGTATAGGTATCTATTTTTCTGACTTATTTACGAAAGGCGATGGCTTGTACGAATTGTAAAAAATCTAAAAAACAAGCGAACCAAGGAGTCCGTCGTCAAGAGAGTTTTTAATTTATTTATATCCTGTTTTCACTCTGACGCCACAATCTACAAAATGGCGACGAAATGATTCGAAGTTCTTACGAAAATTGACTGTTATTTTTGGTTTTCACATATTTTTTTATACGTGTCGGCAAAGATTCATTAAGTATACATTTTAGTCCTGATCATACCACACTATAGCTTAGATATCTAAAGAGATCGTTGGCGTAGTAGGCACGGCAGTATACTTTAGGTGTTCTTGGCGTACAAAGGTTTCATATTTAGCGGGTATGCTAGATTCACTTAAAACACAATTATCATAATCACTTTTTGCATCAACATGTATTTAATAACTATATGCACACATAGACATTATCTTTCACGTAGTCTTGGTATTAACTTGTCTAAGTATAAATTAGTATGTGGTGTTTGAAATACAAGTATATGTGAACGCACCCGTGAGGTAGTGCGCGTTGGGCAAACCCTGACAGATTAAGCCACCCACAGGCGGAAGATTGGCACGGAGTGACACCCCCTGCCTATATTGTGGTCTGCGTGGTCTAATTCTAGTCAGTAATGTTTAGCCTGAGTGTCCCATGTGTTTCTGGTCAATATAGTCGCGTTCACAGGGTTGCCACAGACACTTAATACAAAGTTGACCGCCTCTCAAGTGTCGGTCTCACATAGGCGGTATATCCCTCGCCAAGCCATTAGCCACGGCGGCGAAGAAAGCCCACACTGAAACAAGTTTAAATTTTAAAATACATAAGTAATAAAGTCTTGTAAATAAACAATATAAGAAGGCCTAAGGAACACTCCGTGTGAACTCGAATCGATAGTCTTTTGTCTTGTGTCTGTACCGACATCCCGCCGGTGCACGCCGCTGTCAGTATTACTTATAATATTTCTAGTCATATCGGCCTGTGTAATCGACGAAAGGGAGCCTAGGGAGTTGAGGGAGGGTTAGGCAGAGGCAAGGTAGGTTCAAAAAGGTTGAAAGCTTAAAATATTATATTAATACTTGACATTGAACAAATCGACCTTGTTGCAATGTTCTAAAGTAGGGTAAACTACTTCTAACTTACCGAACACGTAAACGAAACAGAACACGCTGACCATGAAGGCCGAGAACCAGTCCAGCTGGTGCAGGAGGCAGTCCTCGGGTGCGCGGGCGCACTCCCCCAACACCGACAGGAGCAGGACGAGCGACCCCACGCACACCGCCAGACACATCACCACCCACAGCAGCGCCATCTCTGGAGAGTTCTGGGAAACAATCACAAGATATGCATCTTGAAAAACCGGGTAAATGCGAGCCGGATTCGGGCAAGTGCCGGTTCTACTGCTATTATTTATAAACCAATAGAACCCTTATTTAACTGTGCCCCTAAAAAAACATTACATAATAAAGGGTATTAATATAGTTGCATACACTAATTTATCTTCACACATATCGCGCAATTTATAAACAAAAAACATACTAAATTTAACATAACATAATAATATTTGAATATCTATACATATACTAGAATAGACACCCACATGAATTTGATAGCTGCATGTTCCTAAACTCATAACCTTCTGCTTTCAGGAGGTAATCTTAAAACTACAGTTCCGTTAATTCCTGCTGGTTGATAATGCTGTCATCGCATTTAACAGCACTGATGATATGTGCGTAGATAAAATGACATTTAAAAATATTTTTCTATTACCTGACCGTATTCGATAGCAAATGCAGCACTCAAAAGTATGTCCGTCTCGCTCCTACCACTTCTCTGGCAGAGGAGCAAGATGGACACACAATGACTCACCAAGAAGTTGGTCACAAACAGTATTATGCCGAGAAGGATGAACGCGACAGCCAGAATGTTCAGTCCGTTGCGGTTCACCTGACCCATCACACGGGTGTACGTATCTGCAATACACACACATGTCGAATTAAGTATACTAATAGATGCTAAAAGTAGCACAGAATAAGTAAAAGTACTAAATTACAGAAGCTTCTCTTTCCTAAATTTGAGGTTTAGCTTGTCAAGCATGCACATGTCAAGATGACATTAAAATTAGGGGTTCATCATGCTGTCAGCGCGTATAAAATAATTAATAAATAAATATTATGGGACAATCTTACACAAATCGACCAAGTCCCACGGTAAGCTCAATAAGGCTTATGTTGTGGGTACTAGGCGATTATATATATAATAGACTGATACATATAAATACTTAAATACATAGAAAAATCCATAACTCAGGAACAAATATTCGTGATACACACAAATAAATGCCCTGACCAGGATTCAAACCCGGGACCTCCTGCTTCGTAGGCAGAGTCACTACTGACTAGGGATTATGATCATTAGGACAAAATAGTCAGTGATTTTAGGACAATCGATATTAGGGAAAACTAGTTAGACCCATTGAACCTAAAATCGCCGTCAATGGAACTTCCTTACAATGTAAACAAAAGGCGTCACATGAACATTGTCACTGTTTCTCCTTGTATTTTTACACTGTTGGAACGAAACCATTCACTACTGAAACGGTCGTATAATCCTAACATACAAAACATAAGAAAAATAAGTTAATCTTGGAGATTTCATTGAAAACTTAGAAGTTATCCCGATCAATATGGCGGTTTGTTGACTAGGAAGTTCCATCGACATATATCTTAGGGTCGACGACATTTCCACGCTACAATAAGGGTGCGCAAACCGGTTTATAATTGTATAAAAACCGGTTAATAACCGGTTACATACCGAAATTTCAAGCTACAATAAGCTAACCTTTAGCCGCTTCTCTTTCTTCTTTTGTCATCTTTTTCGTTGTAGCAATTGTAGTAGTTCCAACAGTCGTCTCGCCCGTTTCACCCGTCCCGCCAGTGTCGCCGGTGCCGGTCGTACCGGTGCTATCTTCTTCACCATGATCATCGTCGTCTTGAAACCTAATAACCTGTAAATGTCTAGCGTTTTTTTTTTGCTCGGTGTCAATTTAGCCACGCTGACAAGTGTGAGGATACCTAATATTAGTGGTTTTCAGGCGTCCATAGGCTACGTAAAACGCTTAGCATGGGCAGACTGCGTGCTTATTTGCCAGCACTATCACCACACTTTAGTTTAATATTCGGAGTTCGTGACGTTTGTCGTCATTCTTGTGACAATTGTCAGAAGTAGGTACTTCACTCTGATCGATATTAATTCATTGTTTTGATACTGTTGGATGATAGCTTGTATTTTATTTTTGCGTTTTAATGTCCTAACAAAACAGATATGTTTGTGTGTTCGCGTAAATGAATGAATACGATTGATTATATGCGTCAATAATAATATGAAAAGAGTTTCCGAAACATCCTTTTTTTTTAAATACTACGACGGTGACAAACAAGCATACGGCCCGCCTGATGGTAAGCGGTCACCGTTGCCTATGGACGCCTGCAATTACAGGGATGTTACATGCGGGTTGCCGACCCTTAAAAAAAAGGGCTGGGTTGACAGCTAAAGGGGCTTTGCTCCGTGGGTCCCCAGCTGTCAACACAGTGAATCCTGAACCTGAAATAACTTTAATATGAAATATAATGCAGATCCCACCTTACGTCTCGTGAACATTGCGCTTGCAACATCGCCGAAATATCGGGAAATCAATTTAAGTACTTAAAAAACCGACAAAATGCGCGTCGCACGAGTGCGAGTAGGTAAGGGTTCCATACAATCTTTTTAAAAGGCAAAACAATCATGTTCGCGCTACGAGAACCCTCTTAAATATTTATTTTATTCTGCTTTTTAGTATTTATTGTTATAGCGGCAATAGGAATACATAATCTGTGAAATTTTGAAATGTCTAACTATCACGGTTCTTGAGATACAGCCTGGTGACAGACGGACGTAGGAGCCATAGTAATAGGGTCCCGTTTTACCCTTTGGGTATAAACCCTAAAAATCGTGGTATGAACCAGTAAAAGGGTTATAACATGGGGCTATAATCGGTTCTCGATCCACGGCCTCGCCCCAATCGACGAAAGGGAAGCTTAGGAGCCGAGCCGAGGGTAGGTGGCATGGGCAAGGGCAGACGATAATCGGCCCCCATCGATCGCCGCATGTAATATATGTTATTAAGGTCCGACCGAGACTTATTTTTTTGTCTCGGCCGAAACCGAGATTAAATTGAGTTCTCGGCCGAGACCGAGACCGAGATTTTATAATAAATACGTAAACCCCGCATTTTCCACAAAAAACATGTAATAGTCAAGAATTAAACTGTTGTTTAATATACCCATCACTAAAACACAACATTTAAAGTCAAAGTTTGAGAAAAAAAAGTTATACTTAATTTAGATTACGTACGATACACGGTATACTATATTAATGTCTATAATTGCTTAAAATACCCACCAAAATCGCAAAATGTGTCAATATGGAAGGTTCGGCCAAGGCCGAGAACCTCGGCCCTTTTTGGCCAAGAGCCGAGACCGAGATCTCGGCTTGAATTTTGGCCGAGACTGCCGAGACCGAAACCGAGATCTCGGTCGGACCTTACCCGTTATAGAATGTGGTCTTACCTCAGTGCGGCCGTCTTCTCCGACAATTTCAATCGTACTGATTCTCGATTTAGTGGTAGTCTTTTCTAGCTTCTTAGTCGTCGCCTTAACATCCTGGAACTCATCGTCCACGCGCGCCCTCCAGGGTCTCCGGTCATGGGGGTAATCGTCGTAATCTGTCCTGTTTTTTCGCTTGGTGAAGTCCTTCACCTCTTGGATGGTACCGACGTTGACGCCGGCTTTCTTGATGGCTGCGTTGAGCATCGCCCCCGTCACCTGAGTTAGTTACCGAAGATTTAAGACACAAGTGCTGGCAACATAGACTTATTGAAAGGAATACACTCAAAGCAGAACAAACACGTCAAAACGTGGGTCAGAAGAAGAGCCTTTAAATTTTGCATTGGTGATACAAATGATAAATGTTTCGTACGAAAAAGAGCTTACTGACGTAAGCATTAAGCGTCAAATTCATACACAGAACTACCAACACTGTTAAAAGTTTAAAACTTTATGAGCTGTTGGCACTTAACGAAACGTCACGTTCCAAACAAGACTATATAAAAAGGGCTGCAACTGCAGCACCTTTACTTCAGTTCAGTTAAATTATTCTATACAAAACAAGTTGAAAACACTCGTGACTCTGGGGGTCTCTAACTGACACACACCGCCTACTAGGTACTACGATAATCGAACGATCGAAAATTTGTATCTCCCTCTCTGTCACACGTGCATATTCGAGCAATAAAGATGATATTCCGTCATTGCCAATTTTCTATGTTCGTGGTATTGCAGGCTCTCCGAAGAACAAGTAAAAGCAAATCCACTCTTTTAAATAAAGTCTTTTATTGACGCTACATGACTGTTTTACTTAAAATATCAATTATGTGGCAAACAAGCATACATCCCGCCTGATGGTAAGCGGTCCTCCCTAGCTCTTCCTCGACTAAATAGATTCCCTTGCGTTGCGTCGATTACACAGCCCGCTCTGATCGATTGGTCACAACAAATCGCGGGGTGACTAAAGCAAAGGGAGCCAGGGTCTTAGATTTTTTTTCTTAAGGCTTCGTCAGACTGGCGCGTGGCGCTTCGCACCCCGCTCACACCACGCGCCAGTCTGACGAAGCCTTTAAACTTTTTTTTCTTATCCTATCGTAATGAATGCGTCAAAATAAACATATTTTTGCCAAATATTCGTACCATTTTCGAGTTAGACGCAAAAAACCGAAACATGATACGAAATTTGGCAGCTACTTTGGCTCTCAAAAGTCAAGCTCAATTCCTGGAATTTGGCAAACTCGGTTGACACGACTTTAGGACCCAATGAAGGTACTAAAACGATATCCAGTTTGCTGGGAATTAATTCCAGGAAATGCTTTTTATTGATCTAATTTTCTTGGTCTATGCGGGCAATGAAATAAAAGAGAAACTTACAATGGCTGAAATTGCGATAAATATTAAAGCTATTCTTGTGGGTATCCCACAACATGTCCTGTAGGCCGGGTATAACTCGCACATGCTGATATATTTGTAAAAAATATATTAATACAAAAAACTTGTAAAAACGTTCACCACTGACATTGTAAAAGCAATGTCTGTTGATGTCTGTCACATGTCTGTCTTTATATTATGCTTAGTGGCAATATGTCATTCAGGAAATTGATAACCACAGATAAAATATATAGTTATTTTTAGCTATAATATAACATCAACCATTGTCAACTTCATGGTGGCCTTAAGCCTCCACTACATATTGACGGATTCATCGGCAGATGACCATCCGCGGATGTGTGGACGGGGAAATTTGCTTGGTTTTTGACATAGATAAAAGAAGGAATAGATAGCTAACAGAGGCGTGGCGCGTGTCGCAGCGATGAGGCCAGATAGCCATATTACTGTTCGACGCAAGCAAGTTGCAACTTAGCCGCAACCGTAAAATGTGCTCCGATATTTTCGTAAAATGCCGAATTGGAGTCACAGAGATCTGTGTACTTCTTAGGACCCGCTGTTTACAACCGCTTACCGGAAACAATAAGAAATGCAGCTACCTTCGCGGCTTTTAAACATAAACTGAAAACGTGGCTTATGAGTGAGCTATTTTATGAGTATGAAGACTATTTTAATCTTCCTCTTCAGTTATAATTTAATATATAACATATTCATAATTTATAAATAAAATTATAATTAAAATATATGACATTATAAAAAAATATTTCTGATGTACAAAGTTATTTATTATGAACTGTAAATGGGACATGTAACAATTGTTATTAAAATATTTTGATTTGATTTGGTGTTTTATTACGAACAAAAATAGGAGTGAAATCAAAAACTTCAAGGACTATGGAGTCACGTACCACGTGTACTGTATTCATTTTACTAATTACTAGGTGGTGCCCGCGGCTTCGCCTGCGCAATATCTTGATAAATTGTAGCCTATGTGTTATTCTCATGTATTTAGCTATATTATTGCATATGCATTGCAATGCAAACTTTCGCATTTATAATATTAGTAGGATTTAATGGGCCCTGAAGGGCACGTGCCTTAAAACCTTAAGTCAGTTTATTGTATTTCAATAAGACAGCCCGTGATTTCTGAAAAGAAACAAAACTGCATTCAAAGATTTATTTAATTACATACCTAGTAGGTGTAAAAATACAAACGATGTATGTATTGTCTAGAGTCCATCTATGCTAAGTTTCCTAGATTTTGATAGCACAGAATGTGAAAGTGTTAAGAAAACGTCATAGTTTCATAGAAGTTTGACGTTTAAAATAACACTGTTAAGGTTGACAGTTCATTTCTCGGCAGAGATAACGTGGTTTGACTCTATACAAGTTTAAGGTACCTATTTTGTCCGACGAGTTTAAGACCATGTGAATTTTTTTACATTGACATTAACTGTAGCGACGAAGTGTCATAAAATTACGTTTTTCTTTTAATTTGTATTGGATTCGACTACAAGGCGAGACAAGCAAAAAAAACTTGAAAGCAGTTTTTTAATATTTCCTTTGAGTAAAACGAGCTAACTTAAGGTTTTAAGGCACTTTCCCTCCGTCAGGGTTTGCAGGACCTGTATGCAGGATGAGCCCTTCAACTGTTAAGTACACACTTAACAGTAGCAGGGCTCATCTGTATACAGATCGGAAATTATAATACTTACGAGTCTCTCTGTTTCACCTCACAACTGCTGCATCAAATTATTCAAGCGTTCTACTTGGATAATTTGATGCTTGGATATTCTCTAACGTGGATTGCATTACGTGTAGTTAGAGAGTGCCACAGGGTTCTAGTTTGGGCCCATTCCTGTTTTTAGTTTATAATTGATTTACCTTGTGTCGTAGAGAACCGCTGTGATATAGTGTTTTTTGCGGTTTACCATTGAATTGCCGACAGACATTTAATCGAATATTATTTCAAAGACAACGTTTTAACTATTTTCATTTCATCGACAAGTCATAGCGCCGAGGACTCGTTACTAGGTAATTTGAACCGAGGTCTTTTAATTGGTAGTTGACTTATTTCAATAAAATTCATGTCATGGCTTTTCAATTCGGGTTTTTTAAATTCATTTTTTTACATAAATAAATAAATAAATATTATGGGACAATCTTACACAAATGTATAAATAAATAAATATTATGGGACAATTAATCTTACACAATATGTAATAATATTTAATCCGCGTAAAATTATTTCAATTGGTTCGAAACTAAACGCAATCACGTCAGTCGGCTCACTCTGCGCGATTATAGCTATGTGGGTAGTTTCAGATATGAAATTGTTTATCTGATCGAATGGTTGGTCGTCCGAAGTGATTTAATTACTTGTGTATATTATTGTATTGCGAATAATGTGTGATGTGTGACAGTTGTGTGGTTGGTAACAAACATTTCAGTTACTAAGCCTAATTTATTATAATTTATAAATTACTTACACATTAGTATTAGTATACTAATGTGTGGCTTTTCTGGCCACAGTTCGTTTTCTTGGAGGTCGTAGTTCTAACCTAACCTACTTCTGGCAACAATTCGTTTTATTGGGGGTCGCAGTTCAAACCTATCCTACTTTTGGCAACAGTTCGTTTTCTTTGGGGTCGCAGTTCTAAACTAACCTAACCCACTTCTGGCAACAGTTCGTTTTCTTGGGGGTCGCAGTTCTTTTTTTTTATTTTATTTTTTGTTTCCCAGGGGAAATCCGTTATGGATCCCATTCAGCCGGGAGAAACTGAGTGGGTATGTCCGACTCGCACGGACTAAAACCCCTGGGGTGTTCCGCCACAAACGCTATTGGGACAGGGTCGCGGGAACGCAGTTGCTTACAACCGAAACCCTGTCGGCGTTGCCTTTAGGCTCGTCACATTTGGCATGAAAGCCATCTCCGCTGAGGCCCTCCGGAACACAGCGGAGGGCCATCCAGCTTAGGACCTCTTTACGCCGCGGGTAATGGGACTCCCGCACCATCACCCGCAGGTAGGGGGTCGCAGTTCTAACCTAATCTAACCTAACCTGTGCAGTAGGAATTATAAAATTGTATTAAAGTAATACGTCGAAGAAATTAATTGCAATGTTTTGTAGTTGTGCCAATTAAGATAATTAGAAACAAATCAGCGATTAAGTAATATTCGTTGAATAGTATTTCCACGTAGTAAAATAAATTTAAATAAATAGTAATTGAAATAAAATAACGCCAAACAATATTACTAGTACCAAAGTTTCGATGAATCGTTGTCGATGCAATGATATTTCATGAAAAGGTTGTCGACAAATCAAGGGTACACCGTTTTTTGCAGACGTAAATCTACCGATTATAGTGTAAATAAATAGCACACTAGTTGATGTACTTAACTGGTTTACTATTATTAACAATCTGCTACATAATGCTACGAAAACTAAATGTACATTTGCTTTGCCGAATGTTAAAACAGTGGATACTAGAATACTTTTAAATGGTGAATGTTTAGAGATAGTTGATAAAGCATTGTTTTTTCGGGTTTCACATTTATATCGGGTTACTGACGTCTATAAAGTCGAAAATAGCTCGACATGTTTCGGAACGGTCCGCGTCCCATAATAATAAGTGAGAAGCGCTTGCGACGATTGCTCTGCGGCTCTGCGCAGTGCGCACGCTGATTTCTCCGGAGACGAAGTTTTAGTTTTCTAACTTTAGATGCTTACATATTTTATGTCCATTGCTTGTGCTGGATGCGACCGGCCCACATCGAGTTGCTGGGGCCATACCACAACGTTTTGATAAACTATCCAAACGCAGGGCAGTTCAGTTTAGGCACCTAAACTGAGCGTCTTGATTTGCTACCACGACGTCAAGTATTGTCAGCTGAAACTCAATCGCTTACAAGTGAATGAAAGACCGATATTGTCTCTGGTCTGCAACTGAATAGCTTTGACATGAAAAAGATGGCGCTATAGGAATCGTATACGTCTATCTTGCTTTATCCTTGTGCAGGATCGTTCGGAAACTAGATTATTTTCTATAATTAATTATCAAATTTATAAGTTTATTTTACTAGCGATTGAAAAAATAAACATTTTAATACTTAAATAATGATAATAGTTCTAATTGTGAATTAAATTTAATATTTTTTTATAAAGAAAACTAAGTAAACATAAAAATTGTTTCACAATAGGTCTTTACAGCTGAGGTTCAGAACATATCGCCTTTGACTCGTAATAAAAAAAAACAAGAAATATTTTGATAAGTTGAAGTGTTTACTGTTTAGGTTTAAAGTGTTTTGCTTCGCCGAGTGTCGCAGTTCCAGAGTAAAGTTTTCAAGTAATTTTTTACTATGTCGTGAGTATTTAACCTTTAATTCGTTAAAAATAAGTACTGATTGCTTTAAGTCGTGTTCCCTCTAGTTTTTGTTTATTTATATATTTCAGTGATAATGAGTGTTAAAAGTTTAAACTATAAGAATCACTTAAAATTCCTCAGAATTTGAAGTGTTTGGCTTGTATTATTTTAGCGAAGGAGCACGTCGAAGAGTAAGTTATGCCCAGTTGGAAACGCTTTGCGATTTCCTAGACCAACACAAAGATATCGCAACTGGGTATAATAAATCGGCAAGGGCTAGGGACCACTCTAAAAAGATGTGGTTGAGAATATCCGAGGTCCTAAACGCGCACGGAGACGGAGCCATTAAGGATTGGAAATCATGGAGCAAAGTAAGTTGAATAAGTTTTGTATGTGTAAAGTTTCTCAAAAAGTTTTTAAATCAATCAAGTTATTTTTTTTTTCATATTATTGGAAGTTAAAAAAAAAATTCAAAAGTTAGAGGGCGGGGGACATATTTTTAATAGGTTTTTGGGGATGATACTTGAATGCATGAACCAATTTTAATACTGTTTAGATTAACCTCAGACGGATAGACGGACGCACGGACAGACAGGCTAAACTATAAGGGTTTCTAGTTGACTACAGCTACAGAACTCTAAAAATGAACTGCATTTAATATATTTATATATATATTTTTCCCTTTTTACAGTACTGGAATGATTACAAGTCTAAATTGAAAAAACATGTATCTTCCAATCATAGAGCACAGCAAAGGACGGGAGGTGGACCAAGTGAAGTTACACCTCTGTCTGAAATAGAGAAGAGGTTCCTACAAATACTGGGGAACTCATTTGGGTCTGGGCTCCCCGGTGTCAGAGTGGAGCCGTTCAATCAAGTAAGCTATTTAGTTACATTATATAAATTTTAAGATAAGAGATGGACAAAAACCAGACAGCTATAATTTGGATAGGCCCAGTGGGAAACGGAAAACAAGGAATACCAATAGAACGATGGGCAGATGAAATTATGAAAGTAGCTGGTAAAGTCTGGATAGAAATGGCTAAAGACAGAAATTGCTGGTCAAAGTTGGAAGAGACCTTTACCCGATAGGGACCTAAAATTAAGTTATAAAAGTTATAAAATACTTGTAAATAGGTTCACCGAGAAAAGTATACTTTGTTCATTGTTTAGTGATACTTTAGAGTTAGGTGTTAGAACCAATAGGTACACAAAACAAACATGACACAAAATATTTGAATTTATACGTAAAAAAAACAGTGATTTATATTGCTTATTTGATTTTAGGTGCTAGAGCAAGAAGACTCTATGGAAAATCTGGTGGGAGGTGTTATATTAGGTATGTAAATTATTTATACTGTAATATTTAATTTTTATTTGGAAGAATGTTGTGCCAAATTAAGTTATGAACAAAATAGGTAAACTTTGAGAACATTTAAAGGCAATGGGAGTAGTAATTTCTCCATACAATCTCCATACCTTCTACTGTTTTCTGTTAGGGTTTTGATCTGATTGATTTTTTTGACACAGAAGAGAAAATCATTTATTCTCGAAATATATACAGTAAGTGTAAATTACCTAACTACCTACCTTAAATCTAAAGTAGGTCCTTGAGGCATTGTACCTAGGATGCTGGCGGCATTTCCTCGTTGTATCGCAATGCTGATACGTTGTGCGAGGAAGCCACCAGCTCTTCGGTCACCAGTAACATCAACCAGACGTTTCGCGATTTCTACGAAAAATTTGCGTGCGCTGGGACCCCATGGACCAAGAGTTTCGACCCCGAATGGTACAAAAAGGTACTCTCTGCCCAGGCTCTTATATTTATTACGTTTTAAAATTTCGGCGCATTCAGCCGCTCCGCCCGCTTTTACATTAGTTCGTTGGAGATGGGACGGCGCCAGCGTGTCTACACAGGTAGCATCCCACACTAGCATCCGTCCCAAACTCCAAGGAACCAAAGAATGATTTTTTTACTTAAAAACTCTGTCTGTCTTTCCGTCTGTTATCAGGCTGTATCCCATGACCCGTGATAGCTAGACAGTTGAAAATTTCACAGGTTATGTATAGTGTTGTAAGTTATAATATTTGTACATAGTTTACGGAATACTAATAATTTTATGGGCTTTGCCTGAAATAAATGATATTATTATTATTATTGCCGCTATAACAACAAATACTAAAAAACAGAATAAAATAAATTTTTCATTTAGTAGTTTGTAAGTTTTTTGCGTGATCTGTCGTGGCATCACTGAATGAGCCCTAAGGAAGACCAGCGTCGGCTCTTAGCCGGCAATATGCTGCGTTGGGTCCATTTTGTGATGTGCACGTAATTTAAGTGTTAATTTATTTTTCTTTATGTTTGTATGTGTACTGATTGTTGTGAACGTCACAAATAAATATATTTCTTTCTTTCAAAAATAAAATGGTTTTTGTTTTCAGGTTACCAGAGCCAGCTCTCCAGGAAACTCCAAATTTAAATTTATCCTGATCCTAACATGTTCAACAAACTTTCTTCTGACATACTCGTAATATATGATATAGAACTTAAACTATAACGTAATAGATGTTCATTCGCCAAATTAAGGTTAAAAACTAAATAACGATTACAGAAGTTGTAGATGTAAAGGTGGGTTTAGTTAATTAGAATACTGTCGTGTTGTTTATGCTATCATACGTAGTTATGAACCCTACCTTACGGTACAGTATACATGGTGCAGTACGGTACAGGTACGGTAGGAAGAAGTACACACCTAGTACTCTTCAATAATCGAAAATTTAAATGTATGTATGTATGTATGTAAACTCTTTATTGTACAAAACACAGATAAATTAAAATTGACAAAAGGAAAACAGTAAGTACAAAGGCGAACTTATCCCTTTACTTTTTATTTAGTTTATTTTTAATTAGTATACTTACAGATGTAATGCAAATAGTTTTGTCTTCGTATTTTCAAACGGCCGAACGTGTCATATTCATATTATTTCAGTCAGTGTCAGTACCAAAAGTACCGAGGTCGATTGAAGTAGCATGATTTTAACAGAGATGTTAACGTTTCTGTTAAAATACGAAAGCAAAACTTTATGCACTACATCTATACATATTCACTTAGTTATTGATAGATGATAGGTATTAATACTTAAATAAGATAATGTTGCCCTGTATATACTTGATCGAACGAGCGAGCGAACGAAGGGAGCAAGTTCTCCAGTTTGCTTGGACAATCTGTCATTTGTATGTCTGTTAGTCTCGTTGATTGGATCGTAGTGAAATTTTATTCTCATTTATTTGAATGTTACCAAAGGAAATAATTTAAGTATTCCATTTTGTATTAAATTACGAACATAATTTTTCACATGTTTTATTTATAACTAGCTGTCCCGGTACTCCCGGCGAATTTTGTACTGCTATTTTATGCTCATTTTAGAAATGTATATATATTATAGATGTGTATGGGTACGGAACCCTTCATGCGCGAGTCGGATCCGCACTTGGCAGACTTCTTTAAAGCATTGTAAGCGGCTAATTGTGTGTGGGTATTATAAGTTATTTTAAGTATTTCCTTCCCAGCGACATAAATTATCTCTGTGTCAAATTCATCTAAATTTGGATCAGGCCAGTCAGAGTTGGCATAGGCCAACCTTGGTAGCGAGTCACTATAATCCAAATAAAATAAGTATAATTTTGGTTTACTAAATTTTCTTTAATATGGTACTACAATAATTGAATAGACAATGACTATTAAAAAATGAAATTACCATAAAATCACTACTTGTAATAAAAATCTAGTCTAGGATTACTAGGCCACACAGACAGTCAGTCAGGTTTATGGTTGTCTTGCTTCCCATAATCGTTGCACATGTCGTCGCCGCATTGCCTGGCCGAGCCGCAGCGCGGGGTTGTTTTGCGCGGTCTCCAGCACGGGCGGCGCGGGCTCCGGCGACGGCGCGCGCCGGGGCCTGCTCAACGACTCCTCGTCTTCTAATACTGGGACGTTGGCTTCATTACAAATATTATGTAATATGGCACATGCGTTTACTATAGACGCGGCGACTTCTGGGGTATAATGTAATACCCCTCGTTGACCGGAAACGCATCGAAACCGACTTTTAAGTAGTCCGATTGTTCTTTCAATAACGTTTCTGGTGCGCACGTGCTTGTCGGTGTAGTGGTGCTCGGGGGAGCCATCTGCAGCATCGACGATGGGAGTCATCATGTACTTCCTGAGGGGATATCCTGAATCACCTGTAATCATTAAAATAATGCATTTTATTATTACAATATTTCACTGGATGTATCTTTGGCTAAGTTCAACTTTATTTTATGACGTCATATAATTCGTTAGTTAAAAATGCACCTGAGCATACAAACGCATCCAGTGGAACGCACTTTCAAGTTAAATACCTATGTACATACATATGTACGTATACCTATATACCTTAATTAGTTATTAATTATCCTTCTATAAACATTTAATTTTGATTATTTTTACCTCCCGACGCAAAAAGGGGGGTGTTATAACTTTGACGTGTCTGTCTGTTCTCCATGGCTCCCCGAACGGATGAACGATTTCTATTTAGTTTTTTTGTTTGTTTTTAAAGCTGACTAACATGCGAGTGTTCTTAGACATGTTTAATAAAAATCGGTTGAGACGTTTAAAAGTTGTGGGAGTTGAAAGTGGGGAAGAATAAGCAAATGTCTGCGAATATACTCTAAGTGGGGTCAACAAATGAAAGCGCATCACGTACACATTACAAAAAGGGAACTTAGGTACCTATTAGTTTCGGGTTTTCTTTTAATTTATAGTTATAGGTATATTTATGTAATCTACAATATTGGTACCAGGGATGTACCAGATGTGGTTTTATCGAAACAGAAAGCGGAAGCAGAAGTTTTGACTATAGTTTAACGGAAGCAGAAACAAAAGAGGAATCTGGGTTTTCGAGAGCTACGTCCAGGCATAAACTGCTGGTTTTTCATGTAGGTACGCCGCTCATGCCGCACTGTCGCGCTAGGCTACATTCGTTACAATTTCTTTTTTTTTAATTAATAGACCCAGAACCGAAGTGGGTGTGTAATATAAAACGAAAGTTCCGCAGAAATGGAAGCAGAAGCAGAGATCCGTAGCATCCCTGATTGATACCTAAATTAAAGACAGATTATTACTTACCAAGAAGCCAAGTACTTTCGTTCAAACCTTCCATGTAACTTTTTATAGGATGAGAGTTCCAAATAAGGTGGGAGAGTGATTCGACCTTGAGCTTTGCATGGTTTCTTCAAATTACTTAACTGGAAGTATTGACTGAATTTTCCTCGTGAAAGTAAGGGGAAATAGGCAAAGTTTGTTCAGTTCTCGTGCCTTGAGACCCTCGTAAAGCCGAACCCAGTCAAAGTTGATCCAAGTCGATTCCAGTGTTTGAATTTTGGAATCTTTCGCTTTCTCATGTTTCAATCTATAAGCACGAAAGTTGAACAACAACCTTGCCCCCTTACCCTTAAACCGACTTACCAGCTGTACGTTTAAGGAATGGTATTGTTTTCTACAGTAATACCGCTCCTCATGCTGGGATGGTCGTAAAATGGGTATTTGTGTGCAGTCTTATACATCCTAAAACCCCAGGAATCCCAAATCTATTGAAAAATCTGAAAAATTACGCAAGAAAGTATTATATTAAAGTCCACATGCAGTTTAGGTGTGAAATGGAAGGGTAAAAATTAATATTTTTACTAACTTCTCTTTAAGTAATATTTTTATCAAAGTTTGGTAAAAGATAGTTATGTACTCACAAAGTTCTCGTTTCGTTCCTTTCTTCCAGAGTATTGGGAAATAATATATATTTTCTTCTTATCTCTTCTCTATTTAATAAAGACGTTATCTGAGCAATTGCTTTTGAAACTGTCTGCTGCGCTATAGAATGCGCAGCTATGTCTCCCACAGGCCTCTGGTAAGACCCAACACCATAAAACGACAAAGCAGTCACCATCTGGATAAAATATCAATGAGATTTAATAATTCAGTATACCTAAGTCAGAGTACTAGTAATTGTGATCATATGTTCAAAATGATAGGTAAATTCAGATGAATACATATGTAGACGTTTTAGAAGACTCAAAATAACTATACCTACAGAGTGTTTTTTAAGTGGGACAGTATGGGGAAATCGGAAACTATAGAAGACACAGGGAAACTGTCTAAGGAAACATTAGGTATTTTTTTGGGAAAACAATTTTGGAGTAGTCAATATTTTGGTCAAGTGTGAGCTGTCCCCAAAATTTAATAAAATTGATGATTTTTTTTTAAACGCAGATTGACGTCATTTGATCATTTTATTGCTAGGATAAAAAAAATCTGAACAACAAAAGTTAGTCAAATTTAGGAAAATAATTTCTCATATCATGAATAAGTAGCGACAGCAAATAGTTCTTAAGATGTATTTTACAGTTAAGTAGGTACCTAAATGTCGTTATAAGTCATCTCATCACTATTCAATCATTAAATTTCTTTAATTTGAAAGCGAAGTAATGCATAATTTAGGTTAGTTACCTTAGTCTCTAAATCTATATCGCTGGACCTAGTTGGCTCTTTAACCATCGGTCTAAGTTCGTCGCATATTGCAAGCGTTAATTCCTTTGAAAGTCGATACCGTCGTATGAACTCCATGTCACTCAACGCAAAGGGATCACACTGAGTTCGTGTAGAGAGTCTTCGTTTTTTTTAGATGCGTTCTCTGCGAGATCGCATTCTAAAAATTCAAAATCTAGAAGTTCGTCCGACATCTAAAAACATAAGGAATAGGTACAAACATTCAAGTTCAACTTTGTTATTCAAACGTAAAACCATCGTAAAGCACTTGCTTTCAATAATTAGACGAAGAAACTAGCTGTACTTACCTACTTACAATTTCCAGATCCTAATCCTTGTAAAAACACGAAACTAAATTAGTAGAAAAGTACCACACAACCTAGCGATTGAGAAAAATGCACCAAATGAGTAACTTTTTATGAATCGCTAAATCTGACATACCTGCGACTCAGTTTCGGCTCAAGTGGCCGGTCGTGGTACGAAATACACTTGAAATGAGTGAATGAAATAGCTGGGTCGCTTATCGCTCGGTCGGTAGAAATTGGATCGCAATAACAATGTTGTGGTAGGAAATAGCGATGCAGTTCAGTTTAGGACCTAAAATGAATCGCGTTAAGACGTCATGGTAAGGCCCCTTGGAGCCGATGAATTTTATATTCAGTACAACTGAACTTCTCTCTTTTTTCATAAATTTTTGTGTGGACGTGATTGGGACCGAAGAGAGCCGGAAAGTTGCAAAAAAAAAAAGAAATACGCACGTCCGATTTATAGATTTATTAATTTTATTATGAAACAAATTGACATGCAGACGGCGTTGTCGAATTCACAGTTAGATAGAGGTAATTACATATATGTATTATTATTTTTAAACAATATTATTATTATTATTTGTTTATTTATTTCACAAAATATAGCCAGGAGGCGTAAAATTGGGGTCTGTGGTATCAGGATACTCCCCAGTGACGTCCTCCTCGTAGTAGTTAGGGACTATTGTTGTGTTAGGATTAGTTTCGTCAAGTCGTGTGGTGGTAGGGACGCGCGTGAAATTATAGCCAAAGTCGTCCATCCGCTCCGCAAAGTTGTACTGTTCGATGTCCAAATTATTTCGAAGAGTTACGGGAATTTCCGTCGGCAACGTCGGTAAGTCCTCCCTGCATTTGCCGGCGTACGCCATCAAGAAGCCTGCGAACAAAAACGGGAACCACGAGTAAAAATCCGAATTTTTATTTTCCGATTAACATAATCCCGATTTTTACAATCTTGTTTTTTTATAAATTCTGTAAAAATCTTTCCCTTTCGTCGCGGGCACCCAGTATGTCGACTTTTAAAGTCTTGAATTTTATATAATCCCGAGCCCCGATTTCGATAATCCCGACCTATCAAAACTCCGATTATCAAATTCCGACTCATGAAAGTATATTGTTTCCAGATCGGGAGATCAGATTTGTTTCCAATTTATTAACTGCCATAACTAAAACTTGCAGTATTATAAGTAGAACACTAACTTAAAATATGAAAAATGCCATTTAACTATAAACTAATACTATACTTAACTATAAAAATATACTTCTGCTAATGAGCAACTGAGGAGGACTTTGGAAGAGACGATTAAGAATAAGAATAAGAAACATTTATTCCTGACGATCACACAACACACAACACATAAAAAAAGAACAAAAACAGGAAGACAGAATTGTTGTGTGCATCACGAAATGGACCCAACTCAGCATAATGCTAGTTTTGAAGCCAGCGCTGGTATTCCGTAGGGCCCATTCGATGATGCCACGAGAAGTAACACATAAAAGGACTAAAAACATAACATAACAGTATAAATCATTAAGAATACCAACATTTAAAACATCACAAAACCAAAACAAAAATTACAAGGAAAAAATACTACCTACTCATGATCGCGACCATACCATCTGTCAACGCAGTATCGCTCCACAAACAATTCTAGGCCGCGATTACCACGTTTGTCAATGAAAAGACGTACCTAATCTAGCGCTAATGAGTGCCCTGAATGATTTGCTAGAGCCGTATCTACGGTCTAGTAAAGATTTAGATGATACATGCACACTCGATCATGTATTGCGGAGCCATCGCGGCGTGCCGTGTTGCTCGAGTCAAGTTTCAGGACGCTGAACGTGCACCTAGGACCGCCGAGGGTGTCCCTGCGTGGCAAGTGCGGATCGAACGACGTATCAACTCATTTAGGACGCTTGTTGCAAAGCTGATCTGCTTCAGGGGGGTAATAATCGCCCCCGAGTAATGCGTTTTGTGAACCAGGCGTTAGCGGGGACGGGTATTAAGCCCCGCGACTACATGGCCAATGTCACAGAACGCATCGACTTTCTGAAGCAGAAAATCTATGCATGGGCAAACCGTATTCGTCGCTAAAGAAAGCGTGTGGATCAATTTCAGCAGAATCGTCTTTTCCAAAGTGACCAAAGGAAAGTATACCGAAGGTGGGAGGAAACCAATCTGCGTGTGCCCGACACGCGACCGCCGGATGCTGCTGCCATGTCTGATTTCTGGCGTAGCATCTGGTCGGTGCCCGTTGAGCACACGGAGGGTGAATGGATGAGCGTTGTCGAACGTGAGTGCGAGGCCATCGAACCTATGGGGGCTATTACCATCAGCCCCGAAGACGTAAGTTGTGCTGTCCGTACGGTTCAAAATTGGAAAAGTCCTGGACCGGACGGATTGCACAACTTTTGGCTAAAGTGGTTTCGATGCTCGCACTCACGGTTGGCAACGCAATTTCAACAAGCCCTTGAGCTTGGTTCCCTGCCACCTTCCTTATGTTTATGATTATGTTTTTTTATTCACCATAAAGTAACTTGTACATTACATAGTATGTCATTACAGGAAATCAATAGGTTTGTCTAAAACAATAAAAATTATAAAATTACAATAAAACAACAATAAATAAATACCTACTAAATAAATAACTAAATATTAATTAAAACTATTCATGTCAATATCACAGTGTAAATATTCGTTAACCTAGTAGAACGCATGTCTCCTGAAATAATGAGATATCGTTTTCTTAAATTTAATTATTTCCATATTTCTTATTTCCAGTGGCAATTTTGATTTTTAAGTGAAACACCCTGCTTCTGGCATTTTTTTAAGGCGCAGCTTTGGTAGTAAAAATTTGTGTCTAGATCGCGTATTATAGTTGTGTATATCCGATACTTTTAGATAAGAGTCTGTTTTTCTATTGATTTCTAACAATGAATTATAAATGAATAAGGAAATGACTGTCGTTATGTCTAGTTTTTCAAAGAGGTTTGGCCGGAGTGCGGCGTTTGACCCCGCACATGTTCCTCACTGAACGCTTCTGCAATACTAGTAGTTTTTGGATATCGGATGCATTGCTCCATGTTGTTATTGCATAATTTAGTTGGGATTGAATGTATGCATAGTAGACCATCTTTAGTGTTTTAAAAATTTATTAGAGGTTTTAGTTTAAGTATCGCAAAATTTGCCGACGAAAATTTGCTGCATAATTTTTGTATGTGCTCTTTATGTGTAAATTTATCGTCTATTATGTAGCCTCGAAACTTTGTAGAATTTTGATAATGAAGGCTGAATGTATTTTTTTGTATTCTAGAATTAGTCCTATATTTAATGTTTATGGTTTTGTCAGCATTAAGTACTATTCCAATTGCCTTAAACCATTTTAACTATAAAACTCTCGTGAGACTCGAACATATTAAATAATATTACACGTTTACATAGTAAACGTGTTGCGAACACATCGGCGCGTCGTCGATCGGCTGCAGTGGAAAGGTTGCCCTTATACCTGCCGTACATTAAGGGCGTGACGGATAAAATCGGACACTTGTTACGCCGTAGATATTGCATCAAGACGATTTTCCGTCCAAACACTCAGCTGAGACAATGGTTGCGTTCGCCGAAGGACAAGGAGCCCTTAAATGGTCCTGGGGTATATATGATTCCGTGTTCTTGTGGAAAGAATTATATTGGAGAGACCGGCCGGAATATTTCTACGAGACTCACAGAACACATACGTAGTATGAAAAACCGAGATGGCCGTGGTTCTGCGGTAACGGAACACGTATTGGACTCGGATTCGACGCACTACATTAGGTTTGATAGGGTAACCGTGTTGGCTAGAGAAAAATTCGTAGTTCAGCGGAAAATACGGGAGGCTATTGAAATAAGTCGTCATCCGAACTTCAACCGTGATTGTGGTTGGTCAGTGCCTCCCAGTTGGAAAACGGTTTTGGGTACCGCGTCAGTGGACTGTGTGAACGTGCCCTTAGCAAGTGACGTAGTGAGTGTTGTTTGCAACCCGGTTGGCAAAAGCGATGATAATGAGAACGAGGGTAGATCGTCCGCCGTGTCGCCCCCCGCGCCGCTCCCACCGCCAGCTGCAAGTACCAGAGCAGATAGGGCATTAGCCCGCAGTGTACGACTTGCCTCTGTCGCGAGTGGGCGCTCCTGATGACGTTCTTCGTAAAGAACGAAACATGTCGAGCGAAAATCGACTAAATTACGTGAGTGACCCGTTTTAAATATTATTTAATATGCCTTAAACCAGTTCACAACACTTAACAACTGGTATAACTTTCCTGCTCTACAAGTCCGGTAGTACCACGGAAGCTAAAAACTATCGACCCATCACGTGCTTGCCCACGCTTTACAAGCTCCTTACATCCATTTTGAGAGCAAAAATAACCGCGCATATTGTCGCAAACAATATTTTGGCCTCCGCTCAAAATGGTTGTAACCCTCCCGTGGTACTAAAGAGCTCCTCCTCAAGTTCGACGGAACAATGGAGCCCTCTCGGCCGCTTGGATTGACTATAAAAAGGCCTATGATTCGGTGCCTCATTCATGGCTGAAAAGGATATTGGAGCTGTATAAACTTGATGCAGCTTTAATATCCTACTTAAGCGCGTGTATGGGGCAGTGGACCACAGTCCTTTGTCAACCAGGAGGCAGAGATGGTCCCCTTGGGCCGCAGGACTTTATAAGGATAGAGCGAGGAATATTCCAGGGTGACAGTCTGAGTCCCCTGTGGTTCTGCCTAGCTTTGACTCCTCTCAGCAGCTCAGCACCCTGTTGAAGGATTCGGGGCTAGGTTGCCGGCTTCGGAGAGAGGATGAAGTCATTTCTCACCTTCTGTACATGGATGATCTCAAGCTATTTGCACTGCACCAAATGACCGAGGTTTGTTGGAGCTATTGCAAGCCACTGAAGTTTTCAGTAGAGCCATCAAAATGGGATTTGGTTGCGATAAGTGCGCGATTATGCATGTACAGTGGGGGAAAGTAGTAAATTCAACAAATTTACAACTTTCTGAGACAATGTCGTTCAGATCTATCTCTGAAGCAGAAACCTATAAATACCTTGGTATGTCACAGTCGTTGGGTATTGAGGACGTGAGTATTAGACAGGCGACGAAGGAGCGCTTCTTTGGTCGGCTGACAAAAGTACTTAATAGTCTTTTGTCAGGTGGCAACAAGGTGCGCGCCTTTAACGCTTGGGTAATGCCCCTCCTCACATACTCTTTTGGCATACTAAGTTGGACTCAGACCGAGCTGGATGCCCTGGATCGGAGAGTCCGGCTACTGCTCACCACACATCGTATGCTACACCCACGCTCGTCTGTTATGAGATTGTACATCCCACGGAAATGTGGAGGTCGAGGCTTTTTAAAAGCCAAAAACCTTCACAACCGTGAGGTGTACAATCTTAGGAATTATTTCCTTAACAACGAGTGTGGGATGCATCGTGATGTGGTGGCAGTAGACAGAAATCTCACGCCGCTCTCCTTGGCAAAAGAGAATTGGCGCAAACCTGTGGTACTAAGCACCGGGGACCGCAAGACGGTATGGAAGAGCAAAGAGCTACACGGGCGGTTCTACAAGGCCCTCACGGGCCCTGACGTAGATCTGCCCGCGTCGGTGAACTGGTTACGATTCGGGGACCTCTTCGGAGAAACCGAAGGTTTTGTCTGTGCAATTGCGGACGAAGTTATTATGACGAATAACTACCGGAAATATATCCTGAAGGACGGTACGGTCGACATTTGTCGGGCATGCCGCCGTCCCGGAGAGTCACTCAGGCATATTATTTCCGGTTGTTCTCAACTTGCTAACGGCGAGTACTTGCACAGACACAATCTCGTACCCAGGATTATTCACCAGCAACTTGCTCTTAAATACGATCTTGTGGACCACGAAGTGCCGTACTACAAGTACGCACCTGCGCCAGTTCTCGAAAATGGTCGTGCCACGCTCTATTGGGATCGATCGATCTATCATCACGGACAGGACTATTGTAGCCAATAGGCCTGACATCGTGCTGGTTGATCGATCGCAGCGTCGGGCCGTGCTCGCCGACGTCACCATCCCCCATGACGAGAATCTCGTGAAGGCCGAGAAGGACAAGTCCAGTAAGTACCTAGACTTGGCTCACGAAATAACCGCCATGTGGGAAGTTGAGTCGACGATCATTGTCCCGATAGTCGTTTCAGCGAACGGTCTCATAGCGAAGAGTCTCGACCAACGTCTTGAGAGACTCTCGCTAGGTGGATGGATCAAGGGTCAGATACAGAAGGCAGCAATCCTGGACACGGCGCGTATAGTCCGGCGGTTCCTCTCTCTGCGGCCCTAACCACCGGCGGCACTCTAGGTTAGGTTTTTTATAATGTGTTTATGTTTTATATGTTGTTTTTCTTTTGTATGTTGTTTTATATTTTACTTTTATAGACATATTATAAAAACCTAACTTAGGAATGAAAATGAATAAAGGGAATAATAATAATAAACATTATGGGACATTCTTACACAAATTGACTAAGTCCCGCAGTAAGCTCAAGAGGGCTTGTGTTACGGGTACTCAGACAACGACATATATAATATACAAATACATAGAAAACATCCATGACTCAGGAACAAATATCTGTGTTCATCACACAAATAAATGCCCATACCGGGATTCGAACCCAGGACCATCGGCTTAGCAGGCAGGGTCACTACCAACTACGCCAACCGGTCGTCTTAACTGATTAACGTTAACTTGCGTTAAATGTTCTGAAATGTAGCGATTGAACGATTACCGAAGTTAACTTTTTTAGTAACGGATTATCGATTATTAACGAAGTTAACTACTTATTTGATTAACGGCCCAGCTATGTTGACAGACATCTAATTGTCAAAAAACATCTTTATTTATTAGCCTTTGTAAACAAAAGTCATTTTTTGCGATAGTTTGACCAATAAAATACTTTATGAAGTCAAGCTTTCAAGATCTAACATTTTTAAATAACAGCAATTGTTATAGGTATCCAATAAAGCAAAGAAATAGAGTTTAATACTTGTTCTTAATGTTATTTTGTTCCTATAAATACATATTTGGATTTTGCATAGAACTTGGCACTCATTTAGATCTCCATTCTTTTAAAATTCTTTTTTAATTTTCAACGTACGATATTGTTTGCAATTGACAATTCGTTTCGAGTTAAACGTCGACATCTCGACTGATATTAGAATAGAGGTCAAATCTAATTCCTTGTTTATTAGGTAGAGTCATATGTATATAGTGACATCTACAGTAAGTGTTGAACACTTTCAAGGCATCAATCACATAGGTATTAATTAACGAATATACACGACAGAATATAAATAATACATTCAGTAATCTAATTAATAGCTATTTATGCAACAAGTGCGGAAAGAAGGTGATTTCAGAGTTTCAGACGAGTGATCAAATTATTCACGAGCGAGCGAAGCGAGCGATAGTTTAAACATGAGTCGGAAATCATCTTTACTCACATGTTTCATACAATATTTTACTATGCATTGTGCGAGTAAATAACAATAATTATTAGCGATAGTGAAGTAGATCAGTACACCGGGGTGAGCGGCGGCTGAGTGCAGCGTGTGCCCGGGTGTGCGGAAAAATACTTTGAAAATCCTGTGGGAAAGTACTAAATATTAGAACACACACTTCTCGAGCACATCTGCATTGTATAATATACTAGCTTTTGCCCGCGGCTTCGCTCGCATAAGAAACAGACAAAAAGTAACCTATGTCACTCTCCATCCCTCCAACTATCTCCACTTAAAAAATCACGTCAATTCGTCGCTCCCTTTTGCCGGAAAGACGGACAAACAAACAGACCAACACACTTTTCCATTTATAATATTATAGTATGGATCGGGGCACCTGAGTTTATACTTAGGCTAGATGCATTTATTAAGGGAACATTGTGGTAGAATATTATTGATCCCATGGTGCTCCCCCATAACGGCAGAGGGGTAACGCCGCAGGAGATGTTAGTGGGTACAGTCTATAAATATCTTTACACTTCGGAACTTATTACAAGGGAAGAAGAATCAAAATTGAATACAGATGCATATATATATATGAAGCCGATCGTACTCTTCTCCCCTCCCTCTGGCTAGCAGAGGGAGTTACGGGAGGAGCGAGTCCCACATACCACCCCATCCCCAACGGGCTATCGTAGCCCGGGGGTGATGATGCGTAAATGGATTTACCCCGCGACGAAAAAAAGATGCATTTATTAAAGTCAGTTTTACTCACCTCTAGCAACTCCTGAAAAACACAAATAAATACAAAGTACAGTCAACCACACAGCTATGAATACAGCCAAAGTGCCAAAAATATGTATACACGACCTGTATACATATTTTTGGCACTTTCATGGCTGTATTCATAGCTGTGTGCGTGACTGTACGTGTCGACTGTCCACTAGTGTCCACTGCTGAACTCAGCCGGTAACCATTAGTACTGGAAAGCTACGGTAATAATAGGCGTTTTTATTTTATGTTGTAGAAAAATCATTATTTGCTAAATTGGAAATTTTTATCTCTATGCTACTCAGAATAGCGATTCTGCTACTCAGAATAGCTGTCAATTAGATGACTGACAGCGATATTAACGAAGTATAGGTACATTATAAATTTGTCTGTGGTATTCCATAAATACATCTTAGGTCCATATTACAATAATATATAAATGTTCATAGAAAAAGCTGCATCATTGACATCAAAATTTCCATGACTAAATAACCCAAACCCAAACGAACTTTGTTTCACTTTTATTGACACTACCATGGGTACATTACATAGATATCACCAGACCACGTTATCAGTGGTGAAAATTTATTGAAACGAGGGTTGCCAAAATTACATGACGTCTGAAATCCTTAATTCACCTTTTGTACATAACTTCGCCTTAGTAAAATATGTAAATTTTAATCTATGTAAAACACATTACCTACAAATAATATATTTCTAGTTATGTTGTGAAACAAGCAGTTTTACTTTTAAAAATAAAATTTGTCATACGTCCTTATTTCGCCTTTTGTAATAAAATATGATCAAGAAAATTATGTATATACTCATTTCAAATTGTACACGTTGAATGACCTTACTTGAATTTATGGTTAAAAAATTATAACATTTAAAACTTTCGCGATTTAAACACATATTTAAACATAATTATTAAACGGGTCTAGCGCGGGTTGTGTCGAAACGTCGGTAAATAAGGTAAACAAATTAATTCGCGTTAGACCCGTTTAATAATTATGTTTAAATATGTGGTTAAAAAATTATTTGAACTACCTAGTTTTTTCATTTCATTTATTTATACACACTACACAGTACCTATACACACATACAAGCTTACAGCAATAACAACCAAGACGCTTATATGCTACATAATTTAACATTTACAATAGAGTTACTAATAATAATTACACAAAAAGAAATAAATATTTAAACATTACAAAATTAAATTTAAAAACATATATAACCCAGAAGAAAATGTTCGTGGGGAGTCATAAAATATATCAACCTGGGGCAGTTGGACTGACAGTTCATTAAGGAGTGAGAGTGCCTGATTGGTGGGAGCATTATCAGCTTGACGCATTGTTAAACATTGCATTTGTTGTTGCATTGAGCATTATTAAACATTTGTTAAGGCAAAGTTATGTACCGACGGCGATTTTGGGATAGGTAGTTTTGCCAACCCTTGGTTTCAATGAGTGAGCACCACTGATAAAGGGGGTGTGGATCTTCCTGATTATTTTTAATCAAAACTTAGAGGGGGGGGGACACTTTTTCAGACTTACAGAGCGATTATTTCCGAGAACATTTGATTAATAAAATTTTCCAAAGGCCTATCCGAAAATGTGCCACAAGCAGATACTCGGTTTTTTTCTAACAGTTACATGAGTAAGTATGGGCTAATGGGGCGCCCTCCCCCCCTCCACACATATTTTTTCGCAATTTATAAGCAAAACTAACTAGCGGCACACAAAATCAAAATACACTTCTAGCTGTAATATCATTCCCATATGCTTTATAGTTACTAAGTAAAACAATTGTGACATACGGACTGGACGAAACTATAAGGGTTCCGTTTTTGCCATTTTGGCTACGGAACCCTAATGACAGGAAAGTATTTATTGTAGTATTACTATTTTGAATAGGTAATCTTATGATATAATTAAAACCACCCAGATATATACAGTAAAGCCATAAAAAAATAAACTTTTTGTTTTTATACTGTAAACGAAAAAAATCTCCCCGACTTAACATATACATGGTCACATCACATCACATACCTCCCTTTTTTAATATTATGGGACAATCTTACACAAATCGACCTAGTCCCACCCACGGTAAGCTCAATAAGGCTTGTGTTGTGGGTGCAAGGCGACGATATATATAATAGGTACAAATACTTAAATACATAGAAAACATCCATAACTCAGGAACAAATATTCGTGATAAACACACATAAATGCCCTGACCAGGATTCGAACCCGGGACCTCCTACCTAGGGTCACTACTGACTAGCCTAGGAGGCCGTTTGATTTGACGAACAAAGGAAAAAATACGTGTACTTACAAAAAAAAAATTATAATGTAACAAACGGTCTAAATAGATTTTATTGTCGTCCAGTCTATTGTCACAGTGGTGAAGGGACATCAGTGAATTGCTATAGGCTGATTGACACCAAAACTCACCAGGCCCACTTATCTCCCACCAGGTGGGGTTGATACCTGTGCCCCCCCACACGCCGAGATACTTCGCTGGGAACCTGTACAATAGACCCTCGTGCGTCATGGGCCATA
Source organism: Lathronympha strigana (assembly GCA_949128165.1). NCBI lineage: Eukaryota > Metazoa > Arthropoda > Insecta > Lepidoptera > Tortricidae > Lathronympha > Lathronympha strigana. The sequence continues at coordinate 3,211,751 of OX421926.1, read as the reverse complement.
TAGACTTTCCAGAGTAGTCTAATAACTCAAATTGGACGAATCCTGCGGTCGCGTTCCATGACAGCTTCCACCTCCTAATTTTTCTGTCTAGGAGACTGTACGTATAACTCCAATCCCATGCGTTGGCATAGTTCACTGAAAATGAAGATTTTGAGGCAGAGACAATATTATTTTATGAATACAATGCCATTGTAAGTTAACGAGTTTAGTTCAAAAATTGTAGACTAAAATTGAATTACGAATTTAATTAAAATAACGGGAACAGTCATTTCTTCATATAGCAGGGGAGACGAAGAGGGGAATTCTTTAGTAACTCCGGCGCGGCAAACTAAGATAACGGAGGATACCTCGTACCCTACGCCAAATATGAACCCTAACTTAATATTTAAGCTCACGCGGCCAGGACAGCCCGTCAGAACAGAAAAAAATCGATAGTCCTCGGGCGACGATTTTAGCGATATTGGGAGGGTCACAAAGTTGCAAATAAAAATGTTACTTTAACTGACGATTTGCAGCCTGTATGAAATTTCGACGTGTTCGATAACTTTAATTTTTTAAATCTTCCGTGTGGTCATCCCCACCATGTAAACCGACAGATTAATATATCCTTGCTGTCAAAGACACGTTGCGCGATTAATAACACCAATATCTGAAATCTTTTTGTAACTTGAAATTTTAATTTCTACTAGACTATGAGGAAAAAACCAAGATTTGGTAACACTGGAATACGAAGATTTTGTGGACTAAGACAACATTATTAATGATAATTGGAAACCTACCGGATTTAACTGAAAACACTGAAGACATTTTACTTGGATTGGACTTATGAAAAACAAATACGGAAGACTTTATCGCTGAAATTGACTTAAGAAATTTGAATCTACTGAAGACGAGGCAGTATGGCTTTATGGTCTTAGCCTGTCCGAACGGACGAATTAAAAAAAAAAAAAACAATATCTGACATACTGGAAAATTTCAAGATGGCGATATTTATTTGCATTTTCTAAAGTATCCAAATTTGCCAGTCCATTTTTAATGGGAACATTTTCAGGTAACATCCTGTATGAAAATTCGACGCGCTCGTTATTCTACATTTTTTTTTTAATTTTTAACCCTTCCGTATAGTTATTATTAGTGTGTAGTATTATTCCGTATAGTTAGATTAGGATAAACTAACATAGATATAAGTAGGTTTTATTGTAATTAACTAACAAATATGGACTGTAATTTGGTCTGAAATAAATATATATTGATTGATTGATATTGATTGATAGTCACTCCCACCAAGCATACCGGCAGATTGACATACCGTTGATAATCAGAGACACGTTGCGTTGCGTGACTTTATACACTAATATCTGACACGCCCGAGTATTTACATGTGACGACTTTTTTTACAATTTTAAAAATATATACACGCTTTCTCCACCACTGAAAATTAAAACGCTATACAGGGAGTCCCATAAGTGACACGTCACGGTGACACTGGAGGTAGACCAGATGCCAAACTAACTGAACATGACCCCCGTAAAAGTTTTAAAAGACCGGCTTTTGAGTTAATGCCAAATTAAGATTTTTTCATTTTTTTATGTTGTCGATATCACGAATTAAGATAGCAGAAGACAAATTTGATCGATTATCAATGTAAAATGCAAAAAAGTACTATCTCCTATCTACAAACGGACAAAATGCATGAACAATCTTAATTTGGCAATACCTAACTCGAAAACCGTGCAACTTTTACTGAGGTCATGTAAATGGCATATTATAGTATGGCACCTCTTGGCCTGGGCCTATACCACATTGCGGATTTGTATCTGCCACACTTGCATATTGGGGTGACGAAGAAGTTTTCCCGTCAATGCCAATTTTTGATGTGCGTGGTAGGCATGCGGGTCTACTTCCAGTGTCACTGAGACGTGTTATTTATGGCACAACCTCTATAACCTTTTATCCTTCCACGACGCACGAATTACTACAAATGACCTCCCCTTCTTGGCCTCCCCTTCTTGGCCTCCCCTACTAATAAATAAATAAATATTATGGGACAATCTTACACAAATCAACCTAGTCCCACAGGTAAGCTCAATAAGGTTTGTGTTGTGGGTACTAATAAAATCTAAGTGGTACCTAGGTATACCTACTGATAAAACACTGACTTGACTGTTTCCTGTTTTGTTTTTTCTAGAGCAATATATTGTTTCAAACAGAATTAGGTACGATATCTGTGTTGTACTGTTTTTTTTTATGAATTGTGCGGCTGCCTCTTAAGTACAGTCGAGATCAAATATTTATATTTACGTCAATAAATTAGTTATCTAAAGAACTTACTGTCGACGAGACGTCCAGCCTTTTTCCAATAGTCAACGTCCCAGACTAAATCATCTTGAAAAAGTCGTACGCACGACCACTTATCTTTCGTGCAAGCGAGCCCATATTGAAACTAAAACAACAGACAATAACCTCCCCTATCACTATCATCATCATTATCAATTTATCACACATGGCCTTTACCATGAGCTCTTAAAACGCGATTCAGTTAAAGGTTTTAACTATGCTCAGTTATATGGCAGCGACTCAGTTTAGGTTCTAAACTGAGCCTCGTTTTAGTAAATTTATGTGTGGAAATCATGAATGTTTAAATAAGTGTTAAGAACATACCAATCTCTTAGGCTTCGCGTATATGTTTTTGGCCCGTGTGAGAGCAAAAAAGCTGGTTTCAGTCGCGGCAATTTGTATGTAGATATATCCCGAAGTTGTAACGGGAATCCATTGAATCGATTCACTGTATGTATGGTCCGAGGTCCAGAGAGCTGTGACAGTACAAATTCATATTAAACACCGATTCTTTTTTCCTACAAAACTACCAAAACGTGTTGTTAAAAATGTTGTTACACCAACGATGTTTAATAATGTTGTATCGAATACAATGTGCGTGGTAAACAACACTGTATGATTCTTGTAAATCGTATTTACTTACGTACTTATTAACAACTACATGTATAAATATAGTTGCCATCGTAATGTACAAAATGTATGTAGTAAGAAATATATCAGTGTAAATGATAGCATTACATTGGGCGATAAACAAAAAACACAAGTTCGTAATTCTTGTACATACAATGTTTGTCATCACATTTGCAGGGAAATAAATAAACTTACAAGGCAGATAAATAAATAATAATTATTAGCGGTAGTGTAGTAGCACAGTCCAAACTGCTCCGAGGTGAGCGGAGGCTATTTGCAGCGTCCGCGTGAGAGTGCTAGTGGACAGCAAATTAAGCTTCAGTATGCTTGCATATAATATCATCATTTACAAGCAAGTGTGATGAAAAAAATATACCGATACTTTTACTATCTGCTTCATAAAATTAAGAATATTATATATCCAGAATAGTCTGTTTATGTTTACAAAGGGTCTTGTGGTCACATATACAACATAACATTTCGGTGCATACTCACTGCTGGTGCCGTCCCTGCAGTTAGCGTCGAACATGTCACACATGGTGTCAAACGATGTGTGCGCGGTCAGGTCATGGTTGCCAGCACACACCGGGCCGTACCTACACAGTACACACATTATCATCATCATTTCAGCCGCAAGACGTCCACTGGACATAGGCCTCCCCAAAGATTTCCACTATGACCGGTCCTGCGCCACCCGCATCCAGCGGACTCCTACGACCTTCACCAGGTCATCAGTCCACCTTGTGGCCTACCCACGCTGCGCCTTCCGGTACGCGGTCGCCACTCGAATACAGTATAGGTAAAAAACTTAAGTAAGTGACTTGTTGTATGTAGTAGTGAGCTATTCGAATGGGCATTTGTTTTATTTGTGTTCAAATTTTAAACATGTATTGTCTATTCGAATAGCTCACTACTACATACAATACAACAGGTGACTTAGTTAAGTGTTTCACCTATACACACATGTCAAACTATTTGCTTTTTACAAGTACCCATTTTTCTATAAAGCCGTAATACAAAGTGAGCTAATAGGGTGCACCTTGGCTAAAGTCAGAGCTACGCTCAAGAAATTGCTTCCCTTTCCTATAATGACGCGGAAGAGATCTTGCGTTCTCATATGTAGTTGATAGGGGTTCACTCTGGGTTCACTTCACACTTATCACTCACAAATGTATGCACACACTCACAATACTGTCAATAGTGAGTTTTGCGTTTTTGTGAACAGACCGTTTGTGTGTGTATCTGTGTGCTACCTCGTCCCCCTCAAATCTTAGTAGACTATTTTGTTAGAAAAGATTAGGCGAAACTTGATCCAGGTTAAGAAGCTCTCTAAGCAAAAACTGAATGTTTAAACTGATCATCATCATCATCATCATCATCATTTCAGCCGAAAGACGTCCACTACTGGACATAGGCCTCCCCCAAAGATTTCCACAATGACCGGTCCTGCTGATCATGTTCAAAATAATTTTCCTTGAAACTCTTTATAAAGCTCTACTTTCATGATCTTCACGATTTTTGGACTTGCGTTTCAAAAGTTAGAGGAAACATTTTTTTTAAGTTTCAGGGCGTTTGTTTCCCAAAATATTCACTTTATCGAAAAATGTCTTCAGAAAACCCCTATTGTAGTCACGGTAGCTCAGTAGGCAGAGCGATGAGTGTTTATCCCAAGGTCTTAGGTTCGACTCCCGCCCGAGATCAGGAAATTTTCCCCTTTTTATTTCTTTAAAAAAAATTGGTATCGTTCGCAGACTTTTCTGCATTAAAATAATACTCCAGCGTGCGTAGCCTTAGATACCAATCGCTCACGCTAAATAGCGTATCGTATTTATCTCTCTCTATCACTCTTCCATATTAGGCGACAATGACAGTTGCGTTTCGTTCGCGACTGAGCTTGGCTAGCAGCGTGCGTAGCCAATATGCCAATCGCTCACGCTTATTAACGTATCGTAGCTACCTCTCTCTATCACTCTTCCGTATTAGTGAGACAATGACAGTTGCGTTTCGTTAGCGAATGAGCGTGAGCGGTTGGCATCTTGGCTACGCACCCTGGTATTTCTTGATTCCGTTTTTCTAGGTGTCTCCACCAGGTAGCTTAGGAGCGTCCAGGGGTTTGTTTGCCTATCTAATTTACCTAAATATAGTACCTACTCGCGACAAGTAAATATGTTGGTTGGTTGTTTGAATATTGCACTTACCTTTTTAACATGTGGTGGCAAGCGGTGCCCGTGGAGTTGCATCGCTCCATGGCCGCCTTCCTGTTTTTGGAAATGACATGATTAATTTAGATACTGTGCGACAGAAAAACTTAGATATTCAAAAGCGGCAACATACATTGATTTTCATGTCTACACACTCTTTCGAGACGGTTGCATTCGCCCGCGGCCGAAACATTCGGCCGAGAGCCCGAGAGTGTAGAGGCACCATGAAAGGGACACTACGATGTTGCCACTTTTAATTTCTACTTTTTTCTGTCGTACTATAAGTACCATCATAAAGGAGGACTCCCGCTGGACCACGCAAGGCTGGGTCTGGCCGAGACGTGAACCTACAGCAAGCGTCATGTGATCTGATCTTCGAGCAACACAGGCTTCCAATAGTTTAGAAGGGAGACGACAAAGCGACATCTTGCGGTAAATAAGTTTTTTTTATACTACGAAGGCGACAAACAAGCATACGGCCCGCCTGATGGTAAGCGGTCACCGTAGCCTATGGACCCCTGCAACACCAGGAGTGTTACATGCGCGTTGCCGACCCTTTAAAAAAAAAGGAGGATTCCATGTTTTTTAAGTATTATTTTTTTATACAAGCTTTTATCGCTAACTCTACTTTGGTACCATAACATTGTATTGCCATCCAACCTTTGAGCATGTGAAGGTTCAGCTTGCAAGATTTGATCCTAACAAACACACAAACACACACACGTAGCAATTTAAATAAAAGCTTGTAAAAATATTCTGTCACTTTTTGAGCGGGAATGAGAAAATATCATAAGTATTATGCCTAATGAATAACTACGTCTCTGCGAATTTAATAGGTAAGTACACTCTATGACACGGTTTTATTTTAATTGATGTAGAAAAAAAATATTAATTATAAATTGATTAATTGTTTGGTACTAACCAAGACTTTATTTAATTACCTGCAGTAAATTTAGTAGTTGACAACTTGACACGATGATGCGTTCAAACACTGATATTAAAATAGGGGTCAAATCAAATTTCCTTGTTAGTCAGAGATGTTCGAAATTTGAAAAAATAATGTTATAGTCGATAATTGAGTCGCTTAACATCAAACTCGGGTAAATCCATCTGACAGATTATGCGATTTTGTTATTAAGAAAAGGTAATAAGAATATTTGCAGAGAGGGTCGAATGGATTTACCCGAGTTTGAAGTTAAGCGACACAATTATAAATCAACTACCTATAATAACATTTTTACAGAAAATAAATTAGTTGTAACAAAAAAGTTTTGAATGCCTATAGAGGAGAGGGCTAATGATATGTGTTAACAAATTAGTCACGTATATTTTAAGAGAAAATACATTGTATTAAAACAATTAACTTTAAACTATATAATTAAGGAACTTTTGTATATAATTTTTTTGTTTTCATTTACCGAACAAAAATAATAATTATAATTCCGTCTAAAAATAATCACCATGTGCAAATTTAACTGACAAGATGTTTAGCATGACGTTGACAATCGAGTACCTACCTATTTGATTTGACGTTACGTGGCCAGTTAGGTGTTAGGTAAAAGAGGTACTAAAATATGTCCAATGAGTACTCATTTAATAATCACACTAACAGGGTGTTTTAACGTTGCAAATTTGTTTCCTAGTTTTCTCCAAAAAAACAACAAAACTTATGATGTTTCATACCTAAATGTACTCCGAGAGTACTATCAGCGGTAAAAATATCAGTGACTAAATTGTTAGCACCTTATATAAGATAATCTATGCCATACCCACAATAATAAGTATCTGCCTTACTTGAAGACCCATTCGCCGCCCGGCCAGTACAGCTCGAAGCCCAGGTTTGGGTCCACTTTCTCATCGACAGCGGGACGCACGTCCGCGGCGACCTCTCCACTCTCATGTGCCGGTGACTCCTGCTCCTGCTCCTGCTCCTGTTCATGCTGTTCATGCCCATGCTCATCGTCCCCTTGCCCCCTGTAGACGATCACTATTAACACGGCTTCGGGATGTATTCCATACAGTGAGGTAACTTCATACACGGCCAGCAGCTCGGCTCGGTGGTCGTGCTGAGGCTCAGGGTTGTCAAAAACTATGCGAAAGATATTACAGTCTGATTGGCAAACCAATCTCCATTTTACACCCCTTAAAATAAACCGCCGAATTTACATAGAAATTCGGCGGCATTTCCTCCCCGCCTCCTTCCCCGCGCGCCCCCCATCGATGATCCAGAAATCGGCGGAGTTAACCCACTGCATAGAATACATCCTAACGCTGTGCTATTAATAATCACGGTTGTTAATGTTCTCGAATAAGTTGTGTTCGATAATGCATCTTATAATCTATATGATATAAATATCGGGTGTGTAATGATCGGTATAACAACTTAAGATATATTTTCATTTGATGTAACATAACAAAATTTTATATAATGTCATTTTTTTTATTTTATTATTTATTTATTTATTACAATCATAGGTTACATACATTGTGTTATTTATATGCTCCACAAAACTAAGTATTTAGTTTGACTGTGGAGTCAGTTACATTATGAACATTATTACCTATATTTATTATGCATATACTATTAGACTTAAGTAATACGGGCAATTGGCCTACCTATAAGGCATCCAAGAGAAACTTTTTCAACATGTTTTTAAATCTATTTCTTTTAGGTTCCATTACAATGTCCGCAGGTAATGTGTTCATCAGGTAAGGTATTCGTTTTTTTAGCGTTCGGTCTCCATAGTAATTGATAACTCTTGGTACATCGTATTTACCCGCGGTCAGAGCTCTGGTATTGTGGTTATGTCTGACTAGGTTTAGGTGGTCGTGACTGCCATGGCTTTTTAATGCTAAAATGTATTTTAGTTTCGAAGTTACCGGCAAAATCTTACATATTTTAAATAGTTTGTTGTAATTATTGTTACAGCTATTTTTAATCTTTTTATTTACAAGTAGCTTTATAAATCGGGTTTGTAATATTTCTAATTTTTCAATGTTGGTTTTAAATGTAAGGCCATAGCAGTCAAGACCATAACATATAATTGATTCTACTAAAGAAGTGTATAAACATTTTAATGTACTGGTAGGAACTTTAAAACTCAAATGATAAAATTTACTTAATAGAATTCGTAATTTACTGCATATATAGTCTACGTGGGAGGTCCAAGAGAAGTTTTCGTCAATTTTCATACCGAGGTATGTAACGGTTTTCACTCTTTCTATGGGCTGACATGTACAAGTATTCGGATTATTATTATTGTGGAAACAATCAAAACTATGGGTGAATATGGATGGGATAGATTTTTTGGGAACTAAGTATGGGGAGTGGATGATCATAAGCTTGGTCTTTTCTGCGTTGAGTACGATACCGTTATCATGCGACCACTTTACGACCGCGTCCACGTCCTCCTGCACGAGTCGACAGGCCTGCTCGAGGTCGGTGCCCGCGCGCAGCGCGCACAGGTCGTCCGCGAACATGTGCGCGGAGCAGTGCCGCAGCACGCCGCACAGGCTGTTCACGTGCATCAGGTAGCAGAGAGGCCCGCAGCCGGAGCCCTGCGGCACCCCGCAGCGGACGGCCTGCTCGTCGCTGAGCGTCGACCCGACCTTCACGCGGAAGGACCGCGTGGTGAGGTAGTCCCTGAACCACTGATTTAGCGGCCACCCCACCCCGCACTCCTCCATTGCTTTCAATAGTATATCTGTCTGTAAGGTATCGAAAGCCTTTTTAAAATCAAAAAATATAGCTACTACAAAACTTTTTTCAGATAGATAGTTGTTGATTTCATCTGTAAAAGCAGATAATAGAGTACTTGTACTCTTTTGTTTTTGAAATCCGTGCTGCTGATTGTTTATGATATGGTTACTTTGAAAATAATGGCCTAATTGATCGGTTATACACTTCTCTATTATTTTATCAATACTAGACAGTATGGATATAGGTCTGTAATTTTAGTAATTTTTAAAGCTACCTTTCTTATGAATTGGTCGCACTATTGCCTGTTTAAGGTTTTCAGGGAATTTTTGGTGTATTACAGACAGGTTAATCAGTTTGGCTATTGCAGGGCTTATATTATTAACAACAGTTTTTAGGTCGGACATGCGTATGAGATCGCTACCTGGCGACTTATTACTGTTCATGTCATGAAATATAATAGCTTAATAATCATAATATAGTTTTGGTATTAGAGATCAATTAGTATAATAGTAGTTTATGCAACAGTGATATAATAAGGGTTCTGAAAACGAGTTTTGTAATGATAGACTCGAGAGTTTTTCAGTTGGTCGGATATCTGCTCGCACCATCGTGTTAGGCTTCTTCCCCATGGTCTAGAACCGTCCACCTTACCCATCACCACCAGTCTCTCCAAGTTGCCACGGTCTTTGCGAGCTATATGGCTAAAGTATTGTAGTACACGTTGGAGGCAGATGGTGGATATTTCCCAGTTTGAGTTCGGCTGTTATCGAGGCATTAGTGCGGCGTGCAGACATAGCTGATGTAAGCACTCGGGATGAATCAGGGCAATATGGGCACGTCGAGTCAGACAAAGAACTCATAGCTTAAATATGTAAGGAAGTAAGAAAAACAAAAACATAAGTACATACTTCAAAATAAAAAGACTGTCCTCGCACGGTCCTCAGATAAAAAGGGCACTAATATAAGAAGTCTTGGTGGTATCAGGTGTTTCATGAAGGAGGGGCTCCTTAGACTCGTATGAAGAAGCGGTGATGCGGTGACGTTTTATTTTTGTGGATCCCATTTAGCGAGGAGGTGGATACAACTCACTCTTATATGACTCACTCACTCCTTACTCACTTAAATAACACGGGAACAACATAAACATAGCAATATTTCACTGAATATCAAGTTAAGTACATATTTTGTGGATTTTATGTATTTTTTATATTTGTTTTAATAAATACATATCTACTTGTGACACAGAAAAATCTTGTTACTAAATATTGTTGTTCTTGTTGTAAAGAAATATTTGTTTGACATTCAAATTTCAACGCGGGCGAAACGCAAAGTCACATATTCGGTGCTCGGGCTGCGATCCCGCGTGGAGGGTTTGATTTTGGACGCCTGGAGTGAAGATCTATAATACTATAGGTATGCTGACGAAGAAAAATATGATACAATTTTCAGGTTCGTTTTCGTGTTACTTCGTTGTTAGGTGACCCTACAATTTTAAAATAGATGTCCATATACCTCTAAAGATAAAGAGCAATACCATCGGAGGCCAAGCCGAGGATCGAACTCGGGTCTTCAGCTTACACGGCTAACGCCATAACTACTAGGCCACCTGGTCTGAGTTTGAACGCATGCTGGCCAATTTCTCGAGTAGGTAAAAATAACTACTTAAACTTCTACTAAATTATGACGTTTAACTCTTTCACATTCTGTGCTATCAAAATCTAGAAAACTTAGTATAGTCGGTCTTTAAAAGAAAAAAGCACAAAAGAGCCCGAAAATTGCGGCCTCTGTTGACGATAATCAATTAATCATACTCATTATCTGGATCGTATCGACGAAAAACGTTGTCCATAAAGTCGACTGTGTCTTTAGAGGGTGTGCGGGGGCCGAATATAGGGTCGATCCCATAGTCCCGCGTCGTGATCTCCGGCCGTTTGTGCCTCAGTCCGGCAAACGCATCTGGAATACGAATATAAACGATTAATCTGCCCTCCGGCCGGCAAGCACCTAACTGCAGCCCACTACGCTTAACCCTTAATTTGACGAAAAAAGGGATGGTCTTGAGTTCAAACCTCAGCTCTGGTTAGAAAACGAATAAAAAGAGGGTCAAAGAAGATGTTCGTCCTGATCCACATTATCAAATTAAGGGTCAAATTCGCCGCTTGCCGACTGCGTCGAGCAGAAAAATAGTGTACACACGTTGGCCAGTAAATAAGAAAGCCTCAGATCACGAGATCTTTCTTACTTTACAGGCCTCGGTACGTAAGCTACTAGTAAATCAATCAGAGGTGGGCATTTACGCAAGAAGGTAACGAAACAATTTTTTTTTAAATAAGTAGGTACCTAAATTTAATGTTTTGTATACTCAGAATCTCGAGCTTTTCCGATCGTACTAGGGGAAAAAAAACAATTTTTATTTTCCAAACGCTTTGTTACGGCGGTAAAATGAAGAGTACGTAAAATGTCTGAAAATTTGGAGATAAATTTTTTCTCTTACTTTTTTAGTGTTCCGCACCAAAAGGGTAAAAACTGGACCCTAATACTAAGATTCTGCTGTCCGTCTGTCTGTCACCAGGCTGTATCTCATGAACCGTTATAGTTAGACAGCTGATTTTTTTTCAGATCATGTATTTCTGTTGCCGCTATAACAACAAATACTAAAAACAGAATAAAATAAATATTGAAGGGAGGGAAGGAAGGGAGCCCCCCATACAACAAACGTGTTTTTTCGTCATTTTTACAGATCATGGTACAGAACATATTAATATACTTAGACCGGGTTACTCACGTCTATAAAGTCAAAAATAGCTCGACATGTTTCGGGACGGTCCGCGCCCCATAATCATCAGATCAGTGTGCGCAGAGCAATCGCCGCAAGCGCTTCTCACTCATGATTCATGCGCGGACCGTCCTGAAACATGTCGAGCTATTTTCGACTTAATAGACGTGAGTAACCCGGTCTAAGTATATTAATATATCTAATACTCACGGGAGTTTTCTATTTAAAATGGTACGGAACCCTTGCTGCATGAGCCCGATTCGTACTTGGCCGGTTATTTCATCTTCTTACATCAGAAAAGCTCATCCCATCAAACACATAACATGTGAAACGACACAAGCAAGACTCGCTCCACAAAATTCCAGCGGCGCGGCAATGCCGCCAGCCTTCTTGGCTTTGAACTTGGCTTGGGTTTGACCGCTTATTTGCCAAATATTCAATTGGGAATTGAATATTCGCTTCGCAGCCGTATCTTTCGCGGAATAGTACATTACATACCAAGGCCGTTTAAGTTGGAAATGCCTCGGATTCCATGTAATTGTCGGCCGAGGCGAAGCCGAGGTCGACTAACATGTGATCCGAGGCTTTCCCATTTACCGGCCGAGGTTTGTATACTATTTTTCAGCCCGACGGAGCCGGCAGGCGGCAATTTAGTTTTGCGTAAAGTGGCGCTTACCGGCCGGAGGACTGAAATATCATATTCCAATTTCCAACTAACCTGGAACTTCCTAACAATGTAAACAAATGGCGTCACATGTTTTGTCACTGTTTCTTCTTGTATTTTCACACTGCCTAACTCATCAAACACCACTGAAACCATTCACTACTGAAACGGTCGTCCCTAACATACAAAACATAAGATAAATAAGTTAATCTATCGTCAAAAGAAATAATAACTAAAGTACAATCGTGGCTTAAATCGCTTTGTTATGAAGATATAGAGAACTTGCTGAGAATACTTAAGTAGAGCTCACCCATACACACATTACACATACACCATGAAACACACATTCACACTTCATACATATATACATACATACACACATAATGTTATATGTTATTTATTCATCCTTTTCCTTTGAGTAAAAATGTGTGGTTTCCCGCGAAACAGGCGTCGCCTAGTGCGGGGACTAATGCTTTATGATTTTTGTAAAATTTACATTGTGAATATGAATAAATGTCTTAATAAAATGTCTTAATAAATCTTGGAGCATCATTAAAAATTTAAAAGTTAGGTTTTTACGATTAAAATTGCGGTTCTACATTGTTAGGAAGCTCCATTAATCTTAGTTGCGAATGAAAATCGCCCAAACGTGAGTTGGCAAATAATAATTTGGTAAACGTTGATATGCCAAGTCATCGGCGAAAAGTTGGTTCCAAGATGAAATTCGACGAAAAGACATGATCCAATTATTTACCTAAGTAGTAGGTACCATGTAGTGTGTGCTACATATGGTCTATACTCGAACCAAGTTGTTTCTTTTAACGTCCCACATCACAACCGGTCAATATCTAGTCTAAGTTAGATAGACTCCAAGGTGTTAATAAGTACTTACGACAAACGCAGGCCAAACTTAGAATAAATCTGATATTTCCCGCCATGTCTCATTTTACAATATAAACTTTGTGAGATTGGTACAACAACACTTTTATTATGATTAAACTCAGATCGAATTACTATTAATTTTATAACTTCATCAACTTTAACGCAATTCATGTTCATAGCGAAAAATCGCATTCGAGTGCGTTGGTGGCCAAGCGGTATGACGTGAGACTTTTCAATCCGAAGGTCTCGGGTTCAAATCCTGCCGGCTCGTACCAATAAGTTTTTCGTAACTTACTTATGTAGGAAATATCATTTGATATTTACCATCACTTTTCGGCGAAGGACAACATCGTGAGGAAACCGGAGTAATCCCAATAAGGCCTAGTTTACCCTCTGAGTTGGAAGGTCAGATGGCAGTCGCTTTCGTAAAACTAGTGCCTACGTGAACTCCTGGCATTAGTTGCCAAAGCGGACTCCAGGTTTCCTGAGCCGTGGGATAAGCCGGAAAAACGCTGGTAAGAAGAAGCGGAAAATCCCATTCATAACATTTTTACTTAATAAACAACTTTATTTACTTAAATGAAACTCTTAACGCGTTCATGGTCTCAAAGCATGAGAGTTGAAACTTTTCCGCCTAGTGTAATACATTTTTCACCTCACTATCGCCAGGAAAATAAAAACTAGACTACATACGATTCCAAATCTTATTCAAATGTAAGTTAACTTGAAGAAACCATTCAAAACTCAAGGTCAAAAAGTGCCATCCTCCTACTCAGTACTCCTGGTACTTAGATGTTGCCAATAGGCAATACTAGCTTACCAATAAGTGTATAATCTGCCACGAGTCGGAAATCATATTTACGCACGTGTTTCATACAATGTTTTACTTATGCATGAACGAACGAATGGACTGAATGAACGCGCGAAGTGCTCGACAGTCCGCCTGTATCCGGCCGGGCGTCCTTACTATACATCTACATCCACGAGTATGCATTGTGCGAGTAAATAAAATAAAATAATTAGCGGTAGTGTAGTAGGTAGTACAGTCCACGGTACACAGAGGTGAGCGGCGGCTGAGCACAATGTAAATCCATTCCCGCACAGAAAAGTATGAAAAGTATTACTTTTAGCACGATTTGGTTACATTAGAAAACCCACTTTTCGAGCACAATGCATTGTAATAGTCTTTATACCACACCTGGCCATAAAGTGCATTTTTCCGCACGCTACGCGTACGGAAAAAGCCGATTTCTGCCCAAGTGTAGGCATAAAATGATGTACCTAACACGTGAGGTAATAAATAAAGCCCTTGATCGCATATTTACGTCCGTCGCTTGCAGCTCGGGTCGCAAACATCTGCGATCTCGGCCTTTCATTGTTTTACCGCACTAGTTAGGTAATGTACTATTGACATTGTGTATTCAGGGCGGTAAACAAGATATTACGAATGAGTGTGAATTTAAGTCCAAGTCGAAGACGAGGGCTTAATTTTAGTACGAGTTCGTAATTCCGTACCTACACTAACTACAATGTCCATAGAACTCGACTATCACCAACTTGCCTCTTTTTATCCACTTTGTGTTTTTGGAGATTTGGTGTCTGAACCTGTTTCATTTGCCATTTTAAAAAACGGGGAACGAAGGATAAAAAAACAATTTTTTGAAATATTTCTTATATTTATATTAAAGTCTAAGGGAATCGTTTCGCAAGCACTTTAACAGACAAACCAAGCTTAAATACATATAGTACATATACAAAGTGCGTAGCATAGCGCTAACTAGCATCAATGTCATATACGAGTTAATTCTAGTTTGTGATGTTATTCTGGTTTTCATTTTTTTTACCATCCTCGAAAAGGCCCAATGTACATTACAATGTACAAACAGCAACGCCATTAACTGGCCGTCATAAGACCTTATGCCGTTACAACAAGGATTAGAAATGGTTAATTAACACAGTGCCAGAAACCCGAGTGGCGGGCTCGTGAGCTTTACTCAGATGCGACACGACAACCCGCCTGTTTCTGAAGTAGTGCGATGGTATTGTCTTGCATTGAACGTGTTTTAAAAAAGGCAAAGGCATAATGTACATTACAATGTACACATTTTTTTTTAAATATAATATTTGTTTAGTTTCACTCATCTTCGGGGACAAAAAGATAAACGCTGAAACTGTAGTTTTTTTGTATGGTATTCAATTAATATTCAAATGAAGAAACGTGTCATCGTTTTTTATGATTTTTTATAAACAACCAATTGTACAAAAACCATCAGCAATCACAAACTAAAGCCAACCAAAATGCAACAATATATTATTTTTCATTGTTATTCTTCATAAACAATACAAACCAAATCAGCTTTTCTTTCTTCTTTTCGTAAGGGTTTAAACTAATTTGATCATGTAAGATTTTTTCGATCGGAAAATCATTTGGAAATTAACCTTATCAATAACCGAGTACGTTACCACATATTACACGTAACGTTTAAGGGGATAGCCTTAGCTTGAAACGTCACGTATTGCACGGGGCCAAAGCGGTCATACTTATATGTTTGTTTTAGTAAAGAAGTACCATTTTCTCGATTGTCGATAAGCCGCTAATGTCATAAAGGAATCATTTAAAGCTGTCACTCACACGCTATGTCACCGAAGTGTCAAAACAAAATTGAACTTTATGCATTTGCTTTAAGGTCTCCGTTGCTGTGGTCTGTGACGGATTAATCGGTCGCTGGTGTTGATTTATTTATGGTGCGGATTAGCGATGTAACGAACCACTTTCTCGATTGTCGCTAAGCCGCTTATTTCATAAAGGAATCATTTAAAACCTTTTCAACAACAATAAAGTGGTACCTTTTACTACAAACAAGCACATATGGTCGCGCTCTCATCGTCTGTCTGTCCAGCTCTCATGTTCTAAATCAGAAAGAGACACATGACACAATAAAATGAGTATACCTAGACCCGGCTAAGGTTCCAGTAAGATCTCTTGTCACATCATCAGTCATATGACATTTTGCTAGTTAGTAAATGGCCAAATGCCATCTAAGGAATAAATGGTATCTCATGACAATCGTGCGCGAGATATACCTAAGGAGGCAGATTTGTGATCATTTTTAGTAAAAGGTACTAATTTATCAGTATAATACACTAATGCCTTAAGGATTCAATTAGAAATGGACCTTATCAGCAACGGAAAAAACCCCTTTTACTAAAAACAAGCCCATTTTTATGATACTTGAAAATGATTTTTTTTTCTGAGATACCAAATACTGCCTTAGGGTTTTATTCAATACACTATCGCCTCTTCTTGTGCACTTTGGTGGGGCCCTTGACGAAGCACCAGTCCACGGAGATGGCCTGCCCGAGGATGTCTGCGCCGTCTAGGGCCTCGCGGGCGCTCTGCAAAAGTAACGAAGGAAAAATTGATTATTTTACCTGTTAAACGCCAGACGGCCCACACGCCAGATGATCGCATTTATTTAACCGAAATTGAACTGTCGGCTGTGGCCGTCACTTGATTTGCCGATGACGGTCACAGATGTGGCGTTCAAAAGGTTAAAAATAATATAACTACATGTAATATATCTTGTACACGAGAAATCGTTGTTCAGGGGAGCCATGGGGGCTGGTGCAGATGAGGATGAAGAAGAAAATACCTTCTTATTCGTAGCACAGACGAATGGAACCCAAAGACTACATTAGCGTCGATATCTTTGGTTAAACAAATATGTTGCAATATTAGCTAGCGCGTTTTTTTGCTAGGTATTTAGAGAATCAGAGAAAGTGGTACTTTCTGCCAAAACTGTATAAGGACTGTTCTCTTTTTTTACCCACAATAAAACGCGATTCTCAACTTTTCGGATTTTTGATCTAAAGTAAAAATTTTTTTTTGTAGTTTTCTAGAACACCTTAACAGAGTAGCTATCCTTTTTCAGTAGGGACAACCTTCCGAATGATCACTCTGTCACCTTGTTTAGAGTTAAATAATGTAGGTGAGTTTACAGTTACTAACCAGGGAAGACACAAGTAAAGTGTACTGATAAGATTAACTAAATTTTCAGGCATTTACATTCCTATAACAATTAATTTTATTTCATTCTAAATCAGGCATTTTTAGCGACGAGACATTATCGCTAAAAAAGGAGAACAGCCAATGAATAAATGTATAATTAAATATTCGCAACAATATTCTGCAAATGTGAATGTTAATACGAATATTTAAGAACATGCGAATATTCTTTACATCGCTAGTGCGGATACATCCATTGTTGGAAAGGTGAAAAATGCTCACCGCAGCTTGTTTGTAAGTTTCATACTCGACCAGGGCGTAGCCCTTGAGGAAGCCTGTGCGCCTGTCCAGGTTCAAGTGGATGTTCTTGATCTCCCCGAACTCGGAGAATTGGTTCTGGAGCAAAATAGTAGATGTAATTGGGATAAATGCAGTATTTTATGAATCTTCAATCTATTTTTAATTGAAAGGTATGGAAAATGGTGGATGAATTATATTTGTTTCAAAAAAGTAATTTTTTTATTTTATTGTGCCAAAAAATTTACACAGCATTACAGCGAACTAATTAATACACTGCGAAATTTATAATATACATGCATTATTTATACAACTAGGTACATAATACAGACTAGAAAACACAAATAAATACAGTCAAATAAATATTAAGCTGTACAATTTTACGAAATTATTGAATATGCGTTCAAAACAGCATGGGCAGTTTATGAATTAATTCATTAACTGCAATTTTGAACGCGATAGTACATGTACGATAGGTATGCTTATAACCTTTGTTGAACATATTTTAACCTTGTATAGCCCAATGTGCAATAGGATGTACACTCTATTACAATGGAGTTTGAACCATTCTTATGTCAACCAAAGTAAAATTTCGTTTGTCTGATTAAATTCTAGAACACTAAAACTGAAAATCAATATCTTATTGATGATTTCAAACTATGATGAAATCATCAATAAGATATTTTGCCCAACAAAACAAATTCATGCATTCAATTACATGGTTACCCTACCTGTATATCCTCTTCCTGTGCCTCCTCATGCACATTGCTGACAAACAGGATCCAGCCTTCTACGGAGCGTTGAGGACCCGGTGTGTTTCCATCTCCCTCTGGTGCAAGGCTGTCATACCTATAATCAATTATTTATTTGTATCATACTCATGCATAATATAAAATAACGCAAAGTGGCGACACCAGCGACCATGCACCTGGTAGAGGTCTCTGGGGGACGTTGATGTTCTGCAGTGGACGTCTTTTGGCTGATAATGATGATGATGAACATAACATAACATATATGACTATTCACATATATGTAGACAGTTTCAAAATGTACAGAAATAACTACAGTAGAATCCGGTTAGTACGACTCCGCATAAAACAACCTACTGGTTTTAGCGACGTAGGTATAGGCAGTTGGTTGGTTTTCATACAAGCCACTATGAAAGTGAATCCGTTTAGTACGACTGCTTATATCAACATACCGCTTTTAACGACGGAATTTCACACGAAATTGTTCGGTTACAACGATTACGGTGCATTGTAACCAAACAATACATACAAGATGTAACCTTTGTTTGAAGCGAATATTTTAAAACTTACGCGCGTAAAGGTTACATCTCGTGTAAAAAAATCCTCCGCAATTTACAATGACCTAATTTGGAATGTCGTCGGGAAGTACGAGTAAATAGGTCTATGATTTAACTATTTCTTTCGCTAAATATTCTTAATTTCAATAAGTCAGTGAGTTTCATTGAACCATTATGAATTATAATGCATGTGTGACTATTTAAATCGATAAACTACTTTAAAATTGTCTGTTTGTTTAGTACGACTTCCGGTTAGTACGACGTGATATCGTCGGGCCCTTCGACGTCGTTATAACCGGATTCTACTGTATGTAAAACATATTTATTCATTATATCATACCATCTCTGAAAGATCATTAGATGTTTGATTAAGATTTTTTTTTTACTAGTTTGTAAAGTATTGACTCAAATCTCAAGGCTGATTGGACAGGAAATGCATTTCAACTGAATGTTTAATTTCATATTATGCAATCCTTGAAAATACATTATATGTAGGTATTCTTTAACATTTAACACTTGATAGGGAGCCTTAAATTAAAAAAATGCATACTTACAAATGCCTACAAAAACAAAATAGTTTTATCATAGATAAACATCAACAGGTCATATGGTACACAACAAAGTGGAAAAATGGTCAAAATATGTGAGCCACTGGTACTTGCTTGGCTCACTAGACTAGACAATTCTAGGACCTCACTGGACCAAGGTTGTTTTAGATAGAGATCAATGGAAAGAGTGGTTGATCAATGGCTTCCTCGCAGAATGTATCAGCATTGCGATACAAAGAGGAAATGCTGCCAGCATCCTAGGTACAATGCATCAAGGACCTATTTTAGATTTAAGGTAGGTAGTTAGGTAAGTTACACTTACTGTATATATTTTGAAAATAAATGTATTGATATTATGGAAAGAGTTAGAGAAGGGCTATGCTGACAGGCGCTCCATACTAATAGACATTTTAAAGTTAAATCTTAAGTAAAATATCATAACTAAAGTGTATTAAAGTGAAATAAAGGTTTCTTTCACAAATTAAATAAAAATAAACTCATCAAGCATTCATTTTTATCTGATCTTTTTAGATATTACATTAGATATAGATTAGTTTACAGTACACAAAGTAAAGAAGCTATCATTTGTTCCTCCATTCTATATTTAACACTTTGTGTGCCATAGGTGGCTATGGTGAAGGAATAAGCCGTGCCTGCATGCCGGGCGATCAATGATTGAAGTGAAATTGAACTTAAGTCATTCTGCATAATTTCTTATTGCATTGGTCAAGCTGTCAGCTGTAGCCAACATTAGCGTCTGTGGCAAGATTTTCCGATGACGTCTACAGCCGACTGTGGCGGTCTAATGGTTAAGCTTACATTGCTGGCTACGTCAACTCCTACTTCACAATTGTCAATGACCTACATTTTAAAAATGATTGAATACCAACCTTCCTCGGTTACCACGCTCGACAGCGCCTCCGGAGCCCCCCTCATTTCCAAATCCACGACCCTTGCGCTTCCTTGCTTTCTCCTTTAGCCTGGCAATTCCCTCTAAAACAAAACAATGTTTTATTAACTAACAAGTTCCGCAATGTACTTAGTAATAATTAAGATCATTGAACATAGTTTCCAAGTTGTATCACGTGTAGTTACAGTAATTTAATGTGTGTGACACGAAAATCATAGTAAAGTATCAGACATAACCTATAACATAAATAAGTTTCCAAATACTCAATAAATAAATTGCCACGCCATTTTCAAATATGAATGTAGATGGTAGGTTTAGATTATTATTCAATTTAAACATAAGGTATTGTATTCAGGAAGAAACAATATTCAAATGAATCCAATTGATGACTTACGTTCACCGTCTTCGTCGACTTCAAATTCCTCAGAATTTTCGATGTCAAGAACGTCCGCCATAGTTAAGACTTGTTAGTTTTTCTAAGTTATTTATAAAATGACTATTCTTATGAATATTGTAACTAAATATTGCTAAATATCGAGTCGCTTCGCTTCGGTTTGCGTTTTGCGTGACAAGTTTTCATTTGACACTTAAACAATGCACGCCGCCATTAGTATGGACTAAAGGTGCGTTCAAGTTACAAGGAAATATAGAAATAAAATGGCCACTCCTCACAATGGGCCATGATGGGCGATGATAAGGGATGCAGTTATGAGTGAGAGGGGTTACGCAATACTGCCATCCCGTTCTGCTGTATAGCTACGTCTCGTATAATGGCCCACGATTGTCCATTGTGTGGAGCGGGCATAAGAAGTATAAACTCTGGATTAAGCCCCTCATTCACGGCAGTCCGCCGGCACCTCCGCCACGTAATTTAGCATCGTGAATGTCGTTGCCGGATGCGTGCTGCGTGCCGTACGGCAACATCCCGCTAGCTCCGCCCACCTCCTTGCAGTCCGAATTGCACTAAATTACGGTAATAAACAATTGAGAAATGCGGCAATGCAAAAAATATTAATTATTCATTATTAAAAATGCCATAAGAGATGGCGGCATTTTTTAAATTCGAGTACAGTGTATGCGCTACAAGGCAGCGCTCCGCATCTTTCAACGAATAAGTGCGAATTGGACTGCCAGGCTGGGCCACTTGCACACCGTGTGTCCGCTACATCCAGCCATGCCGGAGTGCCGGCGGACTGCCGTGAAAGAGGGGCTTAAATATGCTGTAAACATTATTATAAAATGTCATTAATATGAAAAGAACATGACAGAAAAGTACTCCTATTTATCCTAAACACATATATATTTCCCAATAACAATAAATCAAAATTGAAATGAGTTTAAAAGAAGCAAAACTTAAAAAATCTCGGACTTCAGTTTGGGTATTGAATTCTGCAAAAGTTTCACGATCAAATTCTCCACACCGCAAAAGCAGCGATCAAATTATTCAAAAGTACATTGACATTATAGATGCAAAATCTGATATTTCCACCAACAACGCTTCGCATTGTGATACTGTTGAAAGACCATTTTCAAGTTTTGACGATGAAGAATTTGCTTTTGGAGACAATTTGATTAGTAATAAAGTTGCATGCACCAGTGATAATATGAAAAAGCTTATTCTAATGGGTAAGTCTTGTAAAGCGTTGCATTTCAGCTCCATATTGCTTGAGACAAACATGGATTGCAGATTGGCATTGGGCCTTTATGAAAAATTGCTAGCGCGTGGAGACAAAGTAGTGTTCGTGAGGACGGGATCTGTAAGGACCTATTACTCCAGCTCTAGATTGCTCCTGGGGCAGGGGCTGTCTATCGCAATTCAACACAAAAATAATTTGGCGTGTGCATAATATGCTGATATCATGAACATAGATGTTGAGCTTAACATGACCAGTAAACACTCCCCGCTGTTTGGATATAGAGCTTGTGAAAGAAGATGAGATAAGACAATAAAATATTTTTTCAACGAAGAAGCAAGATTAAAGTCTCTTCGTTATAACAGCGATTAAATTAATGAAACTCTTCTAGGTGCTACGGCATGCGTTTCGCAAATTTCTCGCCCCCGACCCCGCATGCCATGTAATAAATAATGTAAATGATCAAACGATCATTTACATCATTTATTAAATTATTTATTTGCCTAAAGAGGCAGATACAAATTGTCGATTTTTCAATGTTCGTTGTAGGTCCTTTACATATTTTACATTGTTGAGTTGGTAGTACTCCCCAGATGTCATAACCCATTTGACATCTGACAAAAGACTCAAGAAACAAGTAAAATGGTAAATTTTCAGAAAGCGTATTGAGAATTTTTGCATTTGATTTATTGCATTTGTGTAAATCCAAAATATTCTTACTGTTTTTTGTGGTTGGATACAGTGTTAAAAATGCCAGAATTTGACCTTAAAGACTCCATCATTACATCACTTAATGGTAAATATTTTCCTGTGGAAAGCTTCACGCTTTCGTATTACATAATTTTTGTTTCTCGGAATATTGTGTTGTTTGTATGACACAATTATTTATTTATAGATGCTGAGCGCCCTATTTTGATGTAATTCTGTGCTGTTACGAGTTTGGCCCGGTTTTGTCTTCTATAGTACTTAAAAATGAAAAACGGGGATCCCTTCGTTTTTGGTACAAGGACTTTTATTTTATGTGTGTGTGGGATTTCATTTGATTAACTTTTTTAGAGAACATCTTGAACTTCATTCAAGATGGTCTCTATAATTTATGTATGGTTTAAACGTCTGTGTTAACTGGTAACAAATATTTTATGAAACATAACCTAAAAGTTTCAAAGATTTAACCATAATACAAGGAACTCCACAAAAGACTGGACATTCCACTTTGGATTTAATTCAACATGTTGTATTTATTTTTTATTAATTTAATCATAATTTCAACACACATAATTTTACATTAAATATTTATTTTTCATTAATGGCATTGTGTTCACATCTCATCACAAGTTCTGTATTTGTATATTTTTGTGATTTTCATAATTCATTTATAAAATTATAGTCCTATATAGAGCAGGTAATTACTCTTTTGTTTTAAAATGCAATATATTTCTTCACAACAAAAATAAATGATATACATTGACTGAGTAGCTATACTTACTAAGGACAGGAGATTTTTCAAGTGTGTAAGGACTCTTAAGAGCCTTAAGGGTCTCTCAAGAGATATTTTAACTCACATTATGACGAAACTATGAATAATTTTAACCAACTGTTTAATATATATTGTCAATATGGTTGATGATATGATACTTTGATCCAAATTTTAGGTAGTAAAAGAGCTAAAAGTTGAATGCTGTCATATAGTAATATGTATGTGGATAAAAGCGATTTTTCGCTTGTTGATTTTGGCTGATTTTAGAAATGAGATTTCTTAATAAAAATTAACTAAAATACATACAAATAGCATTTTAAACCACAGTATACCTGTATAAGAGAGTAAAAGGCAGAATAATAATAATATAATAATATATCGGAGAGTTCGCCTCCTGCTCACCACACATCGTATGCTACACCCGCTCGTCTGTTATGAGATTGTACATCCCACGGAAATGTGGAGGTCGCGGCTTTTTAAACGCCAAAAACCTTCACAACCGTGAGGTGTACAATCTTAGGAATTATTTCCTTAACAACGAGTGTGGGATGCATCGTGATGTGGTGGCAGTAGACAGAAATCTCACGCCGCTCTCCTTGGCAAAAGAGAATTGGCGCAAACCTGTGGTACTAAGCACCGAGGACCGCAAGACGGTATGGAAGAGCAAAGAGCTACACGGGCGGTTCTACAAGGCCCTCACAGGCCCCGACGTAGATCTGCCCGCGTCGGTGAACTGGTTACGATTCGGGGACCTCTTCGGAGAAACCGAAGGTTTTGTCTGTGCAATTGCGGACGAAGTTATCATGACGAATAACTACCGGAAATATATCCAGAAGGACGGTACGGTCGACATTTGTCGGGCATGCCGCCGTCCCGGAGAGTCACTCAGGCATATTATTTCTGGTTGTTCTCATCTTGCTAACGGCGAGTACTTGCACAGACATAATCTCGTAGCCAGGATTATTCACCAGCAACTTGCTCTTAAATACGATCTTGTGGACCGCGAAGTGCCGTACTACAAGTACGCACCTGCGCCAGTTCTCGAAAATGGTCGTGCCACGCTCTATTGGGATCGATCTATCATCACGGACAGGACTATTGTAGCCAATAAACCTGACATCGTGCTGGTTGATCGATCGCAGCGCCGGGCCGTGCTCGTCGACGTCACCATCCCCCATGACGAGAATCTCGTGGGCCGAGAAGGACAAGTCCAGTAAGTACCTAGACTTGGCTCACGAAATAACCGCCATGTGGGATGTTGACTCGACGATCATTGTCCCGATAGTCGTTTCAGCGAATGGTCTCATAGCGAAGAGTCTCGACCAACATCTTGAGAGACTCTCGCTAGGTGGATGGATCAAGGGTCAGATGCAGAAGTCAGTAATCCTGGACACAGCGCGTATAGTCCGGCGGTTCCTTTCTCTGCGGCCCTAACCACCGGCAGCCTGGGCCCTGCCCCGTTGCCGGCGGCACTCTAGGTTAGGTTTTTTATAATATGTTTATATGTATTTTGTATTGTTTTTGTATGTGTTTTTGTATTTTACTTTTATAATCATATTATAACAACCTAACCTAAGATTAAAGATGAATAAAGAATATAATAATAATAATATATTCTTTATTGTTCAAAACACATATTACAATACAATTTGAGCTCTGGAGACTGTGTTAGTTTTCACTGTGTTACAGTGAAGAAAATACTATGATTAAATTAAATCACACAAAAAATGTATATAATTCATCAGTGTTTTTGAAGACATAAGGACTCTTAACGCATGTTTCATACTTTGACAATTAAACATCCGGTCGGAAAATGTCTGTAATTTTTAAATGTATGGCTATTCATATATAACATACAAATAGCTACCTATATATATATATATATATATATAGTATATATAACATACAATGAGTATGATTGTTTGTCATATGCATTCGGCAGAGGGGTAAGCCTATCAATTGCTACGTCTGGTTCAGTACTCAAAGGTTTCATATGTTGCAGCGCAAGAGCCATGGCCAGACAATGTGAAGCTGTTCCAGCCATACGAGGTGGAGCAGATCCTGCTGCCGGATAATGCTAGCTGCTTGGCTGTTCAAGCCTTCTTGAAGGTTAGTTTACTAACGTTTTTTTTTCTACTCCAGCAATTCTATCTGTCAATTCAATGACTGACTATAATTATACTATATTAAAAAAGTATAGGTACATTAAAATGTTGTCTGTGGCTGTAAAGCAATGCTTATATGGATTTTCATACAATATATGGTGGGAATGAGTATACCGACTGACTTCAACGGTGGATTCTTGACCGCATTTAGAGACTATAATGTCATATGAAATTATGTGGATTTGGCGTAGTTTCAGATATAGTTTCGGAGTAGAGTTGGTATATGTAAAATTACATGTTTCTCTAAAACTGTTTTTGATAGAACTCATGCAAAAACGCATTTTTTGACTGCAGTGTTACCACTATGAGTTTTAGTTTCGACATACCTACTTATTGGGTAATATAAAAAATGCCGCCAGCATCCTAGGTACAATGCCTCAAGGACCTATTTTAGATTTAAGCTTGCTTATTGCTCTGCCAACAAACGGGTAATATTAGAAACAACCTTGGGTAATATTAGAAAAAAATAAAAAAACTCCTACCTCAAATAAAAAAAAACCTCTTTTATCTATAATATAAAAATGAATCGCAAAATGTGTTGGTAAGCGCATAACTCAACAACGCCTGGACCAATTTGGCCAAATCTTTTTTTTAAATGTTCGTTGAAGTTCAAGGATGGTTTTTACGGCGAGAAAAATTAGAATTATTGATGGAAAAACCCTAAAAATAGCCCTTTTCTTTTTCCCATACAAATGATTTGTAACTAAAACGTAGTCAATTTGAGCTTTATTGCTATGGTATAAAGTTCATCAAGCACTCACTGTTGTCTAAGCAATGTAGGTGTGTTACTAACGTCAAAGATCATATCTATCAAAACAATGTGCGTGTGTGCGTTGGAGCACAGAATACATAGTTGGAGGAGTTTAATGTCGCGTTCCGAAACTCGAGTTTCTTTTGTATTAGTTTCGGCACGCGAGATAAAATGCATCAGTTTCCACGTCATTACATCAGTCAAACAAAAATCGCGTTA
The DNA here is from genome assembly GCA_949128165.1 of Lathronympha strigana. NCBI lineage: Eukaryota > Metazoa > Arthropoda > Insecta > Lepidoptera > Tortricidae > Lathronympha > Lathronympha strigana. Next base: position 3,185,248 of record OX421926.1, on the reverse strand, counting down.
CCAACAGTGTTTTCTTATTTTTATAGTACGGCTTAAAAGGATTTGACTTCAAGTCATATCAAATTTAAAAAAAAAAAGTTGTCTGTTACCTAATCTACTGAGTTTGCTTTTGACAACTGATACACGAAACAAATTCGTATATCGTGTTTTGTGCAGAGTGTTTACTTAGTTAGTGTTTGTTTAGTTCGTGATTAGTGAAAAAAATTTTTTTATTTGATATGCCTCCTATAAGACGAAGCAATTTAGGTAGAAGAACCAGAAATGCTACAAACCAAGCTAATTACCGATCTAACTGCCACATTACAAATCTTTTTGACAGGACGAAGTCTGTCGGGTCAGCTAGTTGGTTATGAAAGTATTCAAAAAATTTAAACATAGTTTTTTTGTCCGAAAATTACAAAACTCATATTAAATTTTTTGCTTCTTTTAACGTCCAGAATACATTTCAGTAACTAAATGTCGCTACGCGTCTCCCTAAGGCGTATCCAAATATTCCAAATTAAAGAAATAGTGGAAACATTCGCCGGGGTCGATCGCGCCTCGATAGCTTAAGAGCAGAGCGATCTGACCGATGTTCAGAGAGGTTCGAATCCCGCTCGACGCGGGGAAATTTCCAATTTTTCTTTCAGTTACAAAATTGTAAATCTCCTTCGCAGACGTCTCTGCTTACTACAAAATTAATTCATGACAATGTTGCGGTGTGAACCTCAACTCTGGTGAAACTACCTACATCCACACCTCAAGGCTTATTGCGCTCAACAATTGTTCCTAGATCGATTTGTTGAGTGATATTTATTTGTATCTAATTCTCCTCAGATGTGCAACCTTCCCTTCGAAGTGGAAATGCGCTGGAACGCCGAGTTCATGTCCCCCTCGGGGCGGGTTCCGTTCATCAAATGCGGGGCTTTCGTCGTGTCGGAACTAGAGCCGGTGGCTCAGTTTGCGGCCAACAAGGGAGTGTCGTTGTGCGAACGGCTCAGTACTGAAGAAAAGGCGGAGATGCGCGCTTATATGAGTCTTATCACCAACGTGCTGGTTAATGCTGAGGTAAGCCAATTTTTGTAATATATTTTTTTATCAGACCATCCGCAGCAGAACCAAAGTAACCGATATAGCTCTCTGAATCGCTAAACTTAAGTGGCAGTGGGCGGGGCACATTGCACGTAGAATCGATGGCCGTTGGGGCGGAAAGGTTCTCGAGTGGCGACCGCGTACCGGAAGGCGCAGCGTGGGTAGGCCCCCCACAAGGTGGACTGATGATCTGGTGAAGGTCGCAGGAGTCTGCTGGATACGGGTGGCGCAGAACCGGTCATTGTGGAAATCTTTGGGGGAGGCCTATGTCCAGCAGTGGACGCCTTTCGGCTGAAATGATGATGATGATGATGATTTTTTATTTTTTATCAACGCCCCTTTGTACCAAATGCAATATTTGGTCCAACTTTGGCACATGTACTCGTAACTACCTAATATTTAAGAGTCCACATATGCGAGCAAAAGAGAGCGGGATAGACCTAATTGCAAGAGCACGCGAAACATGAAAGGGCGATAGTAGGCGGGCGCGTCAAAATACACTGCATAATCAGATAATTGCTGTTTACACGTAAACTACAATTTCTGAAGATAAAAGCTTTTACCAGATTTAAGAACTAGTTATTACTTAACTATTTAACTAAGAATCATGTTTATAAATTCAAGGGTTTCGACGTTCTAACCAAAAACATGTAAAAAAACAAACATGTAAAATAAAATTAAAAATTAAATTAATTAAAAAAGGACCTATGTTTGAAAAATAAAAGTATCGAGGCTTTTGTTAAAAATCATGTTTTCACGTTTACCAGTTTGAAGGAAATAATATATGTTGAAGTTTTATGTGTATGAATATCAGATACCTAGTTGTTATCAATATTGAGATCTAGACGTCTGAATGAATGATAACAATTTGGCCACTTTGGCCTCTTAAAACGGGATAATTACCATGTATATTTGTTTTATTGAGCACCCGATATTTCGACACTGTTACAAGCGCCATGTTCACGGAGTAAAATGACGAGCTGCGAGTTTTTAGTTGTGATCTACCCACACGCCATAACGATGTACGGATGACGGATTCGCTTATTTTGTTTGTTGTCACTGGCACTACTACCAAATAAACATACGTGGTAATTATCCCGTTTTAAATATTAGTTAAAATGCAAATGATGCTAGCTTAAAATTGGCACATTTGTGCCGTAAAGGATATTAGTTCATCCCATTATTTCTATATCAACATCCCATTATTTCTATATGTATTTTTCTCAATGGTTTCTTCATCTGAATTATGAATTCATTAATAAAATGTTCATGCAACTTTGAGCCTGATCGTACATACAAAATATCGAAATATTCTGACGACTTTGCAACCTACTTTTTTCTAAAACTATTCACTGTTTCAGCTTTGGATATCCTGGATCGATGACGAAACGTACAACGCGGTGACCAAAGTCCGGAACTCGTCGGTCTACCCGTGGCCTTTAGGCTGGATCCAGACAAGGACCAAGAGGAACATGGTGGCCAAGCGGCTCAAGGCGCTTCACTGGCACGACAAGACCTTAGATCAAGTCATGGCTGATGTACGTGCTTGTGGTATTTAACAGCAGACAAACAGTTAAAGTGCATTGTGCTTTTAGCGCTATAGGTCCTAATTCGGAACATGTTCCAAATATGGACCAAACGGCAATAGGCTAGACTAAATTATTATTAAGAGCAATTTATACAAATAAAATTGTACAAGACAAAAGTGAACCGTTTAGAACAAGTGCTCTTTTATGTTCATTACTATTTTCCCAATTATTTTCAGGTGGATCAGTGTTGCAATTCCCTCAGTCAGCGTTTGGGAGATAAGGACTATTTCTTCGGAACGTGAGTGTTTTTAATTTAATAGGTATAATAAATTTAAGGACCTGGCTCATCGTAGCTCGCGGTGGAATCGATACGGACCTGGTATCGGATGGACTGAGCTCATATCGGATGAATTGTAGATGCCATTTGGCAAGATGAGTAGCAATTCCTTTTGTATAGACGTCTTGGATCCCTTCATTAGGTCAAAACCAAAATCCGTCGCGTCACTAAAATATAAATACACTGTCAAAAAATATGTATAGGGTTTCGTGCAACTTGACTGCCATTCACTACCTGTTTCATGCTATGAAAGTATCTTTTTACACATTTTCATGTAAATATTCCTGGTTTGCCAAAAGTTGTTTTAAGGTTGAATTTTGAATATTTAGGTTGTTACCAAAATGCCCATAGCACAATCTGCCATTATTTTATTTAAACCTAATAAAAATTTTAATTTTATAAGGCCAGATCTAGATTACGCCAATGTGGACGTGTGCCTCGCGAGGCATCTCCAACATTGCTGATCGATTTACCCTGGTAGAACTTGGCGAGTATAATTGGGATCCGGCATAAAATGTGTAGCATAAGAAAAAAAATATGTGTCAAAATGAAAACTTTATTTAAGTGACGTCTGAAATTTCCCCGCGGGACCGTGTCCACGTGTAGCGAGTTCACTGCTGTAATCCTCACTGCAATAAGTTGACGTATATATCAGATAGTGCTGATGCCGCAAAACCGTCAAACTTGCAATTTCTTCAATATTTCGTACATCGTTTCTCTCCTCTAATCTACCCATCCTTTCACGCTCACTCCCACGGCGCGGAGCCGCCACCGTGAGAAGGCGCGGCGTTGTTCCGTGCACGGTGCGTCGGCACGCCGCCGCCACATCGGCTGACGGCCCACGATTCGGTATATTTTGCTGTTGCTTAGTTCACACGTACTAATTAATGCATAACAATGGCTGACAATTTAGATGGTTATTGCAAACATCGTTTTAAATATACAAAACAATGGTCGTTTCTAATATATTCAGTTATACAGTTTTTGTCGTGATATAAACCGCGGAAGACGTAATAATCAAGCTACGATTCGAAAAACAGAAACGAAGATGTTTGGTAGCTTCCACTAGTGACATAAAAAAGGTGACTTTAAATTGTCAGCCATTTTATGCATTAATTAGTACGTGCACACTAGGAAACAGCAAAATAAACCTACCGAGCCGTGCGCCGTCCGATGTTGCGGCGCCCACCATGCACGGGACAATGCCGTGCCATCTCACGGTGGCGTCACCGTACAAGGTACCGTGCCGTCTCGCGGTGGCTGCCCCGCACCGTTGAAATGTGACCAGACCTTTATATATCTCATCTACGGCAACATTCGCCGGTTAGTCTCACAATGACTAGTAAAAGGACCACCTCCCATTTAGTTTACACAGCGAACGGTCTAGAACCCAAATTGACCACTTCTTTATACCACTAGCTATACTATTATTATAGGTTAGGTTCGATAGTTATCTTCAAAACCGATAATAAGTAATTTATGCTTTTACGTTTTAGCGTTCGCTAATAGCGATGTGATCCTTTTATAGGTCTTGTCATTGTTAGACTAACCAATATTCGCACCCCCTTGCGCTTTAATCCCATCAGCTCCCGCTCTCCTAACCTTCCCCTCCCCCCAGCCCTACCCCCCTGGACGCGCTCATCTACGGCCACGTCCGCGCGCTGCTCGGCGCGAACGGCCCGCGCGCGGCGCTCATGGTCAAGCCTATAACTACCACGCTCTTGTGCCATATGCTGCGGTTGGCCAAACTGACGGAGATGACGTTGACGGTGTGTTTTGTTTTCTTCATTTGAATTTAAAAACGTTAACTGACATATTGATAACAGTGTCATCTAGAGTTTTTAAAACAAAACGGTTTCAGATTGCTTCATTTGTTTTGTAGCAACAATGTGAAAAATGGTGTGCAAATAGGAGAAATAGAATATTAACGGCCTCCTAGCCTAGTTGGTAGTGACCCTGCCTATGAAGCAGGAGGTCCCGGGTTCGAATCCTGGTCAGGGCATTTATTTGTGTGTTTATCACGAATATTTGTTCCTGAGTTATGGATGTTTTTTCTATGTATTTAAGTAGTTATATATATATATATATATATGTCTATTATATATATCGTCGCCTAGCACCCACAATACAAGCCTTATTGAGCTTACCGTGGGACTAGGTCGATTTGTGTAAGATTGTCCCATAAAATATTTATTTTATTTATTTATTTATTCTTCTATAATATAAAATAATGAGGTATTCTCAGAATGACGGCAAAAAAATTTTTGTACTTCTAAAGCCGTCCGCTCTGTATTATGATACACCATGTTAAAAATGTGTACCCTCTCTTTGCATCTAAGCTTAAAAATTCGTGTCACTGAATACTTAGTAAGTACTATGCATTAGTATAATAAACGTTGAAGTAGTTAGCGAACTTTTTCCTTTGCGTGTTGGAAGCCGCAAGAGGAGTACCTGGTGTCGCAAGTGTCTGGGCTGCGGAGTCCCCCGGAGCGCCCTCGGTTTGCTGGCCGTCCTGCCAACTCTGGCTTGCACACTTCTGTACGGGTTTGGGACGGACAGCGCGGAGACAATATCGGTATCAGACATTCTCGTTATTAACTACAGTATACGATTTTAAGCTACGGGATAATTACCATGTTTGTTTTATTGAGCACATCGGGTGCTATTGCAAACGCCATATTCACGGAGTAAACTGACGAGCTGCGAGTTTTTAGTTGTGATCTACCCACACGCCATAGCGATTTACCCTCTTACGGGTTCGCTTATTTTGTGCGTTGTCACTGGCACTACTCCAGCGGACTGGCACTAGTCCGCTTTCTCACTTGAAACTCGATCACGTTCACGACACACTTCGTAACGGCTTAGTCTCACAATGACTAAAACACAAAATGACTACGGTCATAAAATTACCACATCGGTTTTAGTCAACATCGCAAGCGGTCTGAAACACTAAATACCTATTATTTTTTTCGGTTTTTATTTACTTTAGCGATGTCGACGGAGCTCCTATTCTGTGCTGTTTGCCATTCGGCCATTTGAAGATAACTAACGAATCTAACCTACCTGGTGATATAAAAAAGTGGCAATTTTGCGTTCTAGACCGTTCAAAAGCGATCGTTTCAGCGGTAATTCTATGGGCCTTGTCATTTTGTGTTCTCGTCTTTGTAAAACTGAAGCATCGTAACGTAACAAACATTTTACCATACAGGTTTCAAACCTTTCGCATCCAAGCAAATAACTATAACATCAACCATAGACGGCATGACATGCGAACAGAAATACCCAAAACCAATTCCATCGAACGAGGATTCATTCGCAGCCGCCAAAGAGATACTGGAGATGGTTCTAGACAACGTTGAAAATTACAAATGGAATGATAAAGATTTCGACTTTGTCGAATTTAGTAGTTCTGAAATGGGGGATGTGAAGACGAGCTTGGATAGGATCGAGGAGGATTTTAACGGGTATTTGGAGACCGATGACGAAGCGGTTGTTTCTGATGCCACTGACGTTCTTTTGGAGAACTATTCTGTTCAGTATTCGAGGTAATTTACTAAGTTTGTTTTTCGGAATTATTTCGGCCTGAATGCGTCCTGTATTTTTAATATTACCTCAAACCGTAACCAAACGTGGGTTTTAATACTATGAGCCGATATTGCGAGGTGGTTTTAAGTTAGTCTTAATTACTAAGGCGTAATGTGATTTATATTTAATTTATTGAGCAGCAATGTATTGCGTACACTTATTTGACAGCTGTTAAAGGTTGTCACTTGTGACAGTTGTGATGCCACGCCAGTAAGACAAAGTAGCGATACATTGCGTGCTGGATTATTTTGTAAAGAAAAAAAATATCAAAAGTAAGTTTTAAATGGTTAAAATTTGAGGTACGAGTAATATTAAAAATACACGCTACGTAAACAGCAGTAGAGTTAGACTTTAGACAGACAACATCGATCGAACGTGTCATGCTATTTCAGTCGGTGTCAGTAAAAAAACTACGGTCGATTGAAATAGCATGACAAATACGATTGGTAAGGGGTAAATGCGAAGGCATAGTACATTACATACCAAGGCCGTTTAAGTGGGAAATGCCTCGGATTGCATGTAATTGTCGGCCGAGGCGAAGCCGAGGTCGACTAACATGTGATCCGAGGCTTTCCCATTTACCGGCCGAGGTTTGTATACTATTTTTCAGCCCGACGGAGCCGGCAGGCGGCAATTTAGTTTTGCGTAAAGTGGCGCTTACCGGCCGGAGGACTGAAAAGTCATTTTACACCATCACACCCCGATGATGCCCGAGCTGCGAAGGTGACAACACCACTCTGTCTGTCCGATCGATGATGACTGCCCAATGTAGTCGAAACATGTCACGCCTATTGTGATAAAAATACGTGAGTGTTAACCGTTGCCATTAGTATCAGCACGCCTTACGAAAGTTTAAATTATATGAAAGTCATTTTGCATTACTTTTGTAACTAAGTACCTAAACCGTTGAAGTGGGGACCTAAAAATGTTGAACATGGTGCATTTCCATTTTTCGTTGTACGCAATTGATCAGAATGTTAAATTAGTCCGTTTGGTTACGCACTTTTTAAATGCTTAATATAACATACAATATAAAGAATATTTATGAAATAAATTACAGTTACATACATTTTCCGCACCAGCTTCCGTGAATCGATCTGTAACAAGCTGGATATTTTTTTATCCCTGTTGATACTGTTAGATTAGAACATCCCGGTTGTTACGTATAATTTTAATTTGATTACGGAGTAGTTTCATTTTCCGTTAACAATTTCTTAATTGGGTACATATAAAAAAAGAAATTCCCACATACATATGTCCTTCAATGTCAAGTTACACTAAGAAATTATTCTTTTTTCATTCAAACTCAAGGGAATGAACATTATAATTAGTTCTACGTGGACGATACTAATAGCATTTGTGACAATACTTGTTGATTTGTGTGATCAAAATTACTTTTGGATAAATCGTGTTTTTGTCAACTTTTTTTTTTACTTAGAGTCAGGCTTTATTTACCTTCAGACGACTCCGGGTTTAGCTAAAGCTAAATTCTTACTCCTGTTACTTACAGTTACCTATTGCATTCGATTATTTTATTACTGCCTATGTATTTAATGTATCTGGTATAGATACAATTAATAATAAAATCGCTTAGAAACGTTGAGTTATTAAAAGAAAGAGACACGAAGCAGAACAAAAAGGTCAAAAAATGTGGGTCAGAATGACATTAGTCAACTTGCATTGATGATGAATGATGATACAAACGATAGATGTTTCGTACAAAAAAGAGCTTACTTACGTAGGCATTAAGTGTCAAATTCATACACAGAACTACCAACACTTTCATAAGTTTTAACGAAACTTCACGTTACAAACAAGACTATATGAAAAAGAGTAGCAACTGCAGCACTTTTATGGCGTAATTTTTTTCGGCCGATTGGGTATCCAGTTCTTTTATCCCATATCTATGCTAAGAAATAAAAAAACATTTGCTTGTTCTTGTAGTAACCCTAAGGCCGTAGCCTCCAGCGACGATCGTATGCCCGGCAGTGAGACTCCTCTCGGTTCAGAAGTTACGTTCGTTCCGGACACAGAAGGTGTTTTTATTTTAGAATTTTATTTTCCTTTACGTTCGACGCCATTTTAATTGTGTAGGTATTAGGCAAAAACATCTGCTAAGGATACCAATATTGTTAAAAATAAAGGAAAATGGAATAAATCAGCCAGCCGATCGGCAGTGACAGAGATTATTCAATTTTTCCTTTTCGTCGGATCATTATCGATATTAAAATAATTTAGGAACCTGAGTAATAAAACTAATGAAGTATAGACACGAATCTCTGACACAAAGACAAATGGAATAAATGAAACACCACAATTGACCTGCCATGTACTAATAGTTTTATAAACTTTATAATTTAATAGGTATTCTGTGGATGGCACTGGATATTATATATTTTTAGAAACCAAAACCAATACCCAATTTTTAAACTTAGAAACACATCATAAATACTTATTTAAACTATCACGATTTTCACACATTATAAACCCTTGAAACGTCGGAGGTTTGTTTTCAAAGTCTGTACACGATTAAGTCCCGTTTTAGTAAATTTACATCATAAATAGGCACTTTACTAGAAATTGCTAAAGTTACATTCTTTTATCGTTATAATAAATTTGATATTTGTAGACACCGTCTCCGTGATCACCATGAAGAGCGTGAGCCGCGAGAACATTAACGTAAAGAAGCTTGTGGAATATATGCTGCAGAAAAACGCTGAACTTAACGTCGTCCCCCAAGTCGCTGATGTAGACTGATACTTTTGCTACAGACAAACGCCAATGCATTTAATTTAAACTTGTCCCCCCCCCCCACTTTTTTCACACGGGTATATTTTATAATATTTACTTAGAATCGCGAGCTCTTTAAATCCTAGTGGGAGAAAAAATGTGCCAAAAGGAGATTGTCGAGATTTGGTACTCGTACCATAGGTGTCAATAGCGTCCATTGGCGAAAACTATTTTATTATATTAGTTATATTTTTTAACTCAATACGAATTCTCGTAAAAATCCTACGTGGGAAATGTGAGAACAATTTAAACATGATTTGCAATAGATTTCATCAGTGAACAACGATTTTCGTTAGGGTAGTAGGGGTTACGGAAAACGGCAATGTCCTTTGCATACATTTTTCAAAGTTCAGTCGACGTCAAAGATATGTTTACACTTCGACACCTTAACCCATTGTAATAAGGTGCAAAAGTGTAAACATATATTTGACGTCGACTGTTCCATTCCGTTACCACCAGACTTTGAAAGTTTGAAAAAAATCTTAAGTCATTTTTTTCTTCTTCAAAAGATCGAAAGAGCTCGCGATCGTGAAAAGAATCACATACTTAATAATTTTCGAAATTAAAAAAAGTGGAGGGTCATAGCTATAAAAAAAATTGACAGTAGGTAATAAGTGTTTCTAGACGGCCAGCAACAACGCTGGCTGGCAACTCAACTTAACATCGATGTTGTTGGCAACTTTTGTTTAAAAATATATCTGAAAAGTTAAAAGAGTATTTTTTTAAGAGAATGGCAGTCGGGTTCACGTAAGTTCTTTTTAGTAGATTGAACGTAAATTGCGTTACTGTTTCGAAGGTTCATTATATGTATTTTAAATAGATTTAAAATAATTAGCAAGAAAATACATTTTAAAAATAATTGTATTGTAGAAACTATCATAACTCTTCATCCTCATCTAGGCTTAGGACTGTTCGTAGCATACCTTGGTTCTAAATATAATCTAGAACCGCGGTATGCTACCAAAATTCCTAAGCCTTTCATTACATTTAATATAACATTATACTTTTTGACTTTGATTTGAAATTGACTTCGAAAATTTCACATATGGCGGCTCCAAGGATTTTAGAACCAGGGTATGGTACGGAAAAATCTGAAGCCTCATGTCATGTCCTATGGATACCAAAATGTGATTTTGAGATCAGCCAAATAAAAGAAAAATAAAGTTTTAGTAGGATGAAAAATATTTGTCAACTGCGTCAACCAGAGTTAGTCACTAACCCGGCATTATCTGTCAAATTCCATGTGAAATAAACGCTTAACTCCGGGTTAGTTGCGTAACCCCGTTGACAAGTGGCATTCTAAATTTCAGTTGTACGAATAGAGAATAGTTAATTATTTAAACAGTTTTTTTTAATAATGATTCGTTCCAGACCGACAGAGCTTGACGCGCTAGTATTTGGGCACGTATTCACGGTGCTGACGACGCGACTCCCGCGCAGGCGGCTCGCGGACACCATCCGCAAGCACGCGCCGCTGCTGGCGCTCGCGCGCCGCGTCGACGAGACCTACTTCAAGCGCCCGTAGCAGAGGGTAAGGAATTCATCATTAACTCTTTCTGTTGATTCTGAGGCCATTCGAGCTTTCGCTATTTTCGTTGTTGTAGAAAAACTAGTGTATGCAACAGCTCACTTTCGGTTCTTAAAATTCTTGGGTTTCTTATTAAGTCAAGGAATTTAATTGGTGATCCACTGAAGGTCAGTCCTGTCAAACTGTATTGAAATACAAAGGAATGGTTTGCGAAATGGGTCGCAAATTAAATTCCTTGACTATATGTGGACTGGTAGAGCATAGTAATAGAACCTATTATGAGCTGTTGCATACGCTAGTTTTTCTATGACAGCTAAAATAGCGAACACGGTACATCTGGTACGATCATTGGTCTTCTCCATCTTTATGTATGGCGCTTAAACTTGGGGCTTAAAAACCTGAGAAGCTGCTGAGAAGGATGCTCAGGATCCCATAGACTACATCTAGAACAACTTAAGTCCGCTCATTTCGCGCCAGGACTTCATATCAAGACCACTGTGGTACTTGACATGACGGCAAAAAGGTTAAATACTCCATATTTGGAAAATTCATTCCGTAATTTTGTTTTTCAGGTGAGGGACATCTCCACCAAGTTCACCAGCCCTTAAGAGGTTGTATGGCACATCGTTTCGTATACGGCAGAGGTTACATTAAATAGGACTAGGTATATAAATTGGGGGTTTATGGGTGAAATTCAAGCTACCTACTCCATAATCAGAGTGGAATTAACTTCAAAATGTATGTATTTATGCTTATGTACAATCGCCGTCAAATATATAGATGTGGCAAAGGTGCTCACAAATTATAGCAAGCTAGACGCAAAAATCTGATGGTGACTGTACATTTATGTTTAAATTCTACTCTACAAAGGAATCCCCGATTACTAAAATGTGTATGAAACGGGTGCCTACATTTTGTGGAGATAAGTCCGAAACGGATACGACATCATAATTATTACAGATATATTATGGAAGATCATGAATTTTATAAAGATTTTGGCAAATAGTTTTTTTAATTTGTAAGCTCTGTAATAAATAAAATATATGTTACTGTAAAGTGTAAATATGTAGTACATATCACGACAGCAGCAGGAGCATTGCACGAGAATATCGCTTACGGGATGAGATTATTTTAACCTTTTAACCGCCATAGTCCGATATATGAGACAAATGTTTTCCAGCTCATTTCGCCGAAGTCTGATAAATAAGACGTGTAATTTCGGGTGAGACGGCGATACGAGCACGCTCAGTGAAAAATTCTAAGCGGTTAAAGGGTTATTACTTCTGAAATCGCTAAGAAAATGTTTTTGTGTCTGATATTTCATGACTTGGCTTACAATTTGGTAGTATATTCTCGAGATTTACAGATTTAGTAGCTGCTATACAAGGTGAAAGTCTCGTTAGCGATATTCTCGGGGAATGCAACAGAAGAGCAATTTGTAATTAATAGTCATTTCAACGTCACTATAATAATAACAAACGTATCCTGAACATTGTAATTAATGTAAGTAATTATTAAAATTAGGAAAGAATTAACATTTTTCTTATATGACTATTTGATCATTGAGAGCCTACTGCGGACATCTAAACAACGAATATTATAGTCTGACAACGATCTGTTCTCATTCGTGCATGGTCAGAGAAAGTCATACTATCTTTTTCCTACGCTCGTATTGCGACTCCGAAAAAAGGGAGACAAATATATTTTTTTATCTAATGTCGAAAATGGTTTGTCAAACTGTAGTACAGGCGTCACTTCGCTTCGCTTCATTTTCGGGTAGGCTTTCTTATTTTATAACTAAACTAGTATTTATTTATATTGCATATATTTGTGGCGTTTTCAGGCGAAAGGTACCACATTGTTGGTTGTTGATAAGGTTGATTTCCGACGTCGTTATTGATATTCGACAATGTGGTACTTTATTCTAAAGACGTGTCAACCGAGTTAGCACAATTCGAGGAGTTGAGCTTGACTTTTGAGGGTCAAGTTACAGCTAAATGTTCAGTCATTCTTCAGTGTTTTGCCTTTAGCTCAAAAATCGTACGTCTCTGGAATTATGCAAACTCGGCTGACACGTCTTTAGGACCTAATGAAGAGCTTACCAGGAATTAGTTCCTGGAAATTATCTAATTTCCTTGGCTTATTTTATTATTGGTATTTTGGATAGTCGTTCAATCGTGATCCTTCAAAAGGTTGATCCGTTAACCTTTTTGCCGCCAATAAAGAAAGTGCCACCAACGCAATACGCAACATATTGGTTAATAAATTGGATATGGAGTTGTGGCGTGTGGTGTGGGGCACGAAATGTAAGTACTGACGTGATATTAAATCAATGGCGGCAAAAAGGTTAAGCTAATTTAAATTTTACTTACAAGTCTTAGCTGTTTTGTAATTGTTACTATTATGTCTTAATTTTGTGTCGTGCAATACTTAGAAATGATTGCACAAACTAACACCTAGTCTTAGATAAGTTGTAAGTACAATCGGATGTAGAAATGCCATGTTTTTATTGCAACAGTGGAACGTAGACGTACCAGTGCTTAACACCGCACTAGTATTCGACATGGGCACTCTATGTCAAAGTTGTAGGCTAACTAGCGACCCGTCCCGGGTTCGCACGGGTTATTATTGTACATATATCTATTAAAAATACCGCATCAAAATCCGTTGCATAGTTTTAAAGATTTAAGCATATGGGCATTTTCAAAAATGGTACCATTTCCTTTTTTTTTAATTTAGTAAGTTTTGGGTTTTTTATGTATGACTAAAATCACGAGTACTATTAATTTAAAAAAAGAAATAGAGCGTTTCGTTTTTTTTTTTTGGTCAGTTCCGTAACGCATTTTTTCATAGATTTTGTATGGGCCGTTACAAAACGACTTTTTTTTTCTGTATGGAAAATTGACCCATTTTCATTAACATGGTGCATTTTTTTCTGAAAATTCCCATAGACAGTGGGAAGCAACTTTGTTTAAAACTATGTAGTGAAATCTAAAGAACAATGAAGATGTTTCTATATTCGAATTTCGGTCCCATGTCGAATACTAGTGAGCACTCGTACAGTCTGCCACATAGTTATGAATACAGCCGTTGCCAAAAATATGTGGTTTTTTTTTTAATGCTATAGGGGGCAAACGAGCAAACGAATCGCCTGATGGTAAGCGATTAACGTAGTCCATGGACACCCGCAACACCAGAGGTGTCGCAAGTGCGTTGCCGGCCTTTAAGGTGGGAGTACGCTATTTTCATGAAGGTTTGAAGGTCGTATCGGTCCGGAAACACCGCTGGCGACAGTTCGTTCCACAGTTTAGCTGTGCGAGGCAGGAAGTTTCGGGAAAAGCGCACAGTTGAGGACTGCCAACCATCTAAATGGTGAGAGTGGAAATATTGTCGCGTAGGGCGATGGCGGAAAGAAGCGGCAGGGATTAATCCGAACAATTCCTCGGAACACTCCCCATAATACATGCGATAGAAAATGCAGAGTGAGGCCACATCTCTACGCAGCGCCAAGGGATCAAGCCGATCAGAAATACGTTGGCAGTTGACAATTCGAGCTGCTCTCCGTTGGATGCGGTCTAGAGGAAGAAGCTGGTACTTAGGTGCCCCTGCCCAAAGATGAGAGCAGTATTCCATATGCGGGCGAACCTGCGCCTTATAAAAATGAATTATAAAAATGTAGGTACACGACTTTAATGCTCATCAGGCAATAAAGTCCTGTATACATATTTTAAGCACTTTGGCTGTATTGATAGCTGTGTGGCTGACTGTACGTCTACGTTAAAGGTCTACCGGTGTCAGTTAATACGGCCGTTAGTTCATTGCTTGCAATTATGCAGTTGTATTAAATAAAACTTAAATAGTTATAAAACACCCACAAAACCAATTCTAAACCTCATATTTAAGCGATAAGTTTCACTTTTGTTTAACTTCTAGGTAAAACAATTGAAAAATAATGACATTTATCTTCTTCATTCTTTATTAGATCTATGAATATAAATATGTGTTTGCAAATATTACTTTAAAGCATTTAATGTGTTAAGTATTATAAATATTAAGTTTTCTGTTGGGTGTTTGTCTCTGTTGCTTGTATGATTATGAATAAATTGAATGTTAAATTAACTGTTTTATTTCATTTTTAATGTTTCGCAACGTTTTTCACGCTATAACTATTATTACTTTTATTACGCCTTTTGTTTTGTGAAGGGGGGAATGCGTTCCGTATCCCACTCGGGTGCATTTGTGTACCAATTATTGACTGACAAAAGTCTAAATATGTCAGTTCTGCAATGGAATTCAACTTGGTGTCCATAGAAAAAAAATAAGTTAATAAAAATACATATCAAATAGGATAACTCAGCTCTGTTGGGTTTGGGGCCAATTTGCACATGGTCCTTTAATTAAAATGCGTTTTGTAATCCTTTTTAGCTGTTTTATTAAATTTAGTAATACTTACATAAAACGTCTTAATACTCTACAACTGAAGGAGCATTTCCATTTTTCATTGTGCCCAATTAAGAAATTGTTAACAGAAAGTAAAATTAGTCCGTTTAGTTACGCACTTTTTCTATGCTTAAAGTAAAATTATATGTAGTGGGTAACAGTGGATCATTTTTTTTTAAGCTCCGTAAATCCTAAGTTTATACCTAAATAATTATTCTATGATAAGTAATTATAAGATATGTACCTAATCTACAAAAGCAAAAGCAATTATTAGGAAACACTGCATAAACTTACAAGTTATAGCAACTTGAAAAATAAATGGGAAATTATCCACTGTGACCTTTTTTTAACATTGAGGTTTATAAAAGTGCGTAACCAAACAGACTAATTAATCCGACTAATATCCGATTAATATTAATAACGCATAATGGAAATGCTTATGTCCTAGATTTTCCTTTGGCACTCAAGTATATGGCCTGTTTACATTAGTTACTAATAATTCGTACAAAAGAACATAATCAATCTATTTTTCACCACAATCGCACGGAAAAGCTCATTATTTGTTTTAAAAAGTAGATTTATTGATATGGGAGACAAAGTAATATACTTATTGCAATTTTTTTGTTGTGTCTTCACATTATCTTGAATGTTAAGTATTTAAAAGCATTGAAGTTAAACACTTTAGAACGGATTGATCGCGTTTATTAACACCATGACCCTACTTTTCGAGCCCTTTACAGCACTCGTTTTCACAGGGTTAAGATGATGGGTTGATGGGTCATCCATCATCTTAACCCTGATTAATAAACGCGATTAATCCGTTCTAAAGTGTTTAATTTCAATGAACAACAATCGTGGTAACAGACGACAATATTATATTTAAAAGCATTCATTTTGATTCTATAATGTTAAGCTTTTATATTCCTCGTGATAGTGTGGTGAAAAATGCTTTATAACACTCGACAGTAGCTTGTTCGCTCCACGTTCGCTAACGCTCATGGAATGTAAGGGATACACCGAGCGGATGCTCACACAAACATGCATACAGATATTAATGTGACGCTTATTTAGATCTAATGGAATCTTTTAATAGCATAGATCGTGAGAGTGTTAAGTAAACGTTAGAATTTAAATAACTAAAATTACTATTACTTTCTTGTACAAAGCATATTGATAAAATATGGCCAAATTAAACCAAACACTTACCTAAAATAAGTACTAAACTAATAAGTAGATACTAGCACAACATAAGAATTTATTTTTATGTACTAGGTATATACTTGGCAAGTTGAAATATAACACTTTCAAACGAATCTAATCGCGAAATTCTCATTTTCTGTCATCATTGAACCCTTTTGACTAACTGTAAAGACTCGAAACGTAGGGAATAAAGTTAATATACGAGATTGAGCCGTTTATAAGTGTTTCAATTGAATGAGTACTATCATGGTAGCCGAAAACAATATCAGATATAATTAGTTGAATATTTTCAGAAATAATCTAATAGCCCAAAGATGTGCTCGTATTTGCGATAGATTCTTATTATAATAACTTAACAAAACCCTGTAAATAATCTTTCTATAACAAACATATGCGTCGCTTAACTTCAAAGTCGGGTAAATTCATTCGCAAGCAAATACATACCTTATTACCTTTTTTTAATACCAAAATCGCATAATCTGACAGATAAATTACCCTAGTTTGAAGTTAAGCGACTACTTGCAGCAACCTTTAATGTCAAACGGGCATTATAATCAAGTGTACCAAGTGACAACTATGGCATGACATATCCCTAAATGGGATAAGTTCGCCTTTGTACAAATATTTGTGTTATTTATTTATCTTGTTTTTTTCCCCCTGTTTTTGTGCAATAAAGTGTTTTACTACTACTACTACTACATATCAATGTCATGTCGATACTCATACTCCATTTACACACTTGCAAAGGCTTTATCAGATAAAAATAAATTTGTGATTTCAGTCCAATTATGCTAAGTTTCCCAGAGTTTACTTAACACTTATAGCCTGCACACGATTTTAAGCTAACATTTAGTCATTTACATTTTAATTACTATTTAAAACGAGATATTTACCATGTATATTTATTTTTGTGAGCTCCCGGTTTTTCGGCACTGTTACAGGCGCCATGTTCACGGTGTAACTGATTTACTGCGAGCTTTTATTTGTGGTCTAGTCTAGCCACACGCCGTAGCGATCTACCCGGTTACGGGTTCGTTTAATTTGCGCGGTGTCACTGCCGCTACTACCGTCCACTTTCAAACTTGAAACTCGATGACGTTTACGACACTTACAGTATCGACTGGTGCATTCCTTACCGAATCAGTCACTTTTGGATTTTTCAATTTTCGAATGTGCTATAAAAATCTGGGAAACTTAATATAGTTTGATTATAATCAGTAATCACTAATTCATTTTCATCTGATATGGCCTTTGCAAATGTGTAAATTGAGTATGAGTATATGACATGACATTGATATGTCATAGTTGTCACTTAGTTAGTAGACTTAATTATAATGCCTGTTTTACATCAGCGGTTGCTGCAACATGTAATGTTGAATGGCAATTTTTAAATATAAAAAAATCGAATTTGAGAAATCTAGCTATGCGATTGTGCGTCCTTAAATGTATCTAGCTGAAGTTAAAGTAATTCAATAAAAACACGTAGGTACTGTGTATTGAGATAACGTGTACTGAGATCACGAAACCCTTATATCAATACATAATTAATATGTATATACTTTACAAGCCTTGGAAACAGTATAATGTCTTACAACCAGACAATTTAGAATCTTTAAAAAACACAACATAAACATTTCTATACAAAATAACAAAAGACAATTAAATCTTATCGCTAAAAAACTAAATCTTATAAAAAAATATCCTAGAATTATAGTTATTTTTTTTAGAAAATGGTAATACTTATAGCCGGCTATATACGTTCGGGCATGGCCACCTGATCTGCCAATCAATGTAATGGTAGAATTGTCCGGCGGATACACATGGTTTTATAGCCGATAGATGGGCCATTACATGTGGGCACGCAGAGCCGCTGTCAGAGAATGGCTTAGAATTGTAAAACGTGTCCCTCAGGACACAATATCATGATGACCACGACCACTCTGTCAAGAGTGATACGCAGAAGAATTTTTCAACTGTTGTGTGCTCTTACAACAAAGTGTTAATAACTTACTAACAGTAAAAGTATAGTACATTACTGATGAGGCCGGGAAGTAAACTTGCAGGCCTCATATTTCTATCCGGCCTATATATACCTATTCGGCCTGCAAGTCCTTATTCACGCCAAAGTTTGTATAGTGCTTTTTTCAAACATGCAATGAAATAAACAATAAAAAAATCAAAGATTTATTTTTAGAGAAATTATAAGTAAACACAAGACTAAAACTAAAGTGTGTGTGTGTGTATTAATATTTAGCTATATTTTAACTCAGTTTTGATAGAAAATACATTTTTTATACGCATTGGTACTGGCAGAATGTCACGATGCCTGTGCCACAAAATGTGGAATGGAAATTAAAAAAGAGGACTTTTCCGGCCTAGACCTTTAACATTTGTATGAAATTCCATTAAGAATCTCTTGCCCTAGCCGCACCTGAAACGCCATCCTTCACGGCCTATTATAAGGAACATAACATCAATATTTCATTTCATGTTTGGGAAAAACCTGTTAAGGCGCTTTAAAGGAAGTCCGACTAAAAAAACCTGAAGCCTATGTTAACTGAGTTTTCTGATCAGCGTGCGTAGCCAAGATGCCAATCGCTCACGGTACGTAGCGTATCGTAGTTATCTCCTCTATCACTCTTCTTTATTAGTGCGACAATGACAGTTGTGTTTCGTTCGCGACTGTGAGTTAGCGATTGGCATAGTGGCTACGCACGCTGAACAGACAATGGCAATAAACAAGAAGTCACGTCAAACAGGTAAATAATAAAGTGCCATCATAGCCAAGCACCAAATAAACATAGGCAAACTCTTATTTGACATGAACTCGTGGGGCACTAATGTAATAACTTAATATAAGGTCAACGGCGGCGAAACTTTAACCTTTTCCACGCCAAAGGCGTATATATTGGCACCGCAGGTTTAACGCCAATGACCGATATATCGGTCACAGACCACAGTGTAAAATAAACCTACACTACTAAACTATAAAGTTCAACATCAGTTTTGACATTAAGTGTAACTTACCTAACTACCTCTACCTACCTTAAATCTAAAGTAGCCTGGGTAGAGAGTACCTTTTTGTACCATTCGGGGTCGAAACTCTTGGTCCATGGGGTCCCAGCGCACGCAAGTTTTTCGTAGAAATCGCGAAACGTCTGGTTGATGTTACTGGTGAACGAAGAGCTGGTGGCTTCCTCGCACAACGTATCAGCATTGCGATAGAACGAGGAAATGCCGCCAGCATCCTGGGTACAATGCCTCAAGGACCTACTTTAGACTGTAGTTAGGTAAGTTACACTTACTGTATATATTTCGAAAAAAAATGACATTTCGATTACATGGCGTGTGATTGATAGCTTGTGCGTTTGACATGGCGTCGAAAAGGTTAACACGTTTGTGAATTTACATAGGTTTTTGGAAGTTAATGCAAAATCTCAGTAGGTGCCTCAATTTTGAACCTAAAAAATAAGTTCAGAAGAGTATACATATTTAGAGACGTGACTGTACCTTACCACTACTGAAGTCTGACCACCGAAGTAGGTTAGAGAGCATCATACTGTCTTTTTTTACACTAGTGTATCACCACCCCGAAAAAAGGGATAGAGATAGTTTTTTCGTCTTACTGTTACTTTGTTAGTTCAGTGGTTAGACTATATTTATTTATTATCTTCAAATGGGGTTACATTCTTAAAACTATATGTCCCACAAAACGGTTTTCACAGTTTGACTGTGGGATCAGAGTCTCCAGTTCTTTAACAGCAGTTTCTTATCTACTAACTTAAAAACTATTTATATAATGATCAAACATTTTAGATTTAAAGTTGGCTCTGTTAGTCTCCTGTCTGATATCTGCCGGCAAGCTGTTTAAAATATAGGGAAGGCGTTTCCGTAGGCACCTATCACCGTAGTAGTTAGTTACCCTCGGTACAACGTACTTGCCCGCATCTACCGATCTGGTGACATATGTATGACTTACATGAGAAAGGTCATGTTCTTGACTTCCGTGGTGATTAAGTGCAAGGAAGAATTTATGTTTAAGGCTTACTGGTAGGATCTTACAAATTTTAAATAGTTCACGGTAATTTCTACCTCTTTCTGTCGCATACAAATACGGAAGTGATGGCCTGACCGTAATAATTACAAATAGGTTTTTTAGTTTTCAGGCCTTAGAGAACATTTTTTTTAAACCACGACGGTGGCAAACATCTTACGGCCCGCCTGATGGAAAGCGGTCACCGTAGCCTTTGGACACCTGCAACTCCAGGGGGTCACATGCGCTGGGGCTCAAATTAAATAAATATTTTGATTTGTTTTAAAGTAGGAACACTAGCGATGACTACGTGACCACGGGCGTCTTGCCTGTTACAAAGATTGCGTATACTAGAGAAATTCGCCAGCATTCGTTGAGACCAGGTGACCTGTAGTGGTTATTGCGTTAGCCGCGTAAGCTGAAGAGCCGAGTTCGATCCTTCACTTGGCCTCAGATGGTGTTGATCGTTTTCTTTAGTATATGACATCTATCTCAATTTATCACATACATCTATGTTTTATATTAGCATTATTATGAAGTTCTTGCAAACTTTATACCTACTGGCTAACGAATATTTAACTTACATCATCGCAAAACGAATCACTATCCGAATCATCTTGGTGATAATTATTTTTTATAACTTTAGCAATGGAGTCGTCTATTACATCCTCTTCTGAAGAAGAAGTGTCTATGGAATCATGATCATAGACTATCCATTTTGCTACATAAGTGTCTTTGGTCAAAGTCAACCATGTCTTATGCATGACTTTGAAAAGTTTCACAAGAATATACTGTCCTTTATAGGCATGTGTTGAGTTGTTTTTATCCACAATCCCATATAAATCTATATTGAAATTGTAAATCGTGTCGTATATATCTGCTGAAAAATGTAATTCTCTGTCTTTTATTTTCAATTCATAAGTCTCAGCCCCAATTAGCATTATTTTCACTGTTACTGTTGTTTTATTTTGTCTCCAAAGCAATTTTGGTTTCCTACCTTCAAATGTCTCTTTAATCAATTCCGATTTCTCAGTAACACTTGCGCTCTCTGAAGTAGATAGATCATCAGAGTCCAATTCTATTATTTGTATCTTTTTAACTACTTCGAATTCACTCGTAGCTGAATCGTTGTCTATTTTGTTAGAGCTGGCAACTGAAGATGTGTCAGAATTTATTTTTGACACTTCTATTGATTTCACCTCTGGTTTTATTTTACCAGCTACGAAATCATCAGGCATATTGACACTCCATCTATCGCTGTCTGTGTCACTATCTTCTATTAAAGGTACTGATCTGATAGGCTGATTAGAACCTGCCTTAGCTGATTTATCATATGCCTCATTAGTCCAGTCTTCTTCATCATTAGATTCATTAGCTTTTTCTTCGGGTCTTTTGAAATTCATGCTACTAAGAATGTCGATTTCATTTTCATCTGGGGCAGCTAAATTTAGATCGATCATCAGTGCGTTGTATACAACGTCAGCATCATTATTCGTGTCTATTAATGCTACTGCATATTTGTTTCCGCCAGTGAACTTTGCTTTATCAGTTGAGTAGTATCGAACATAGAGACCTTTTAAGTCTTCGTCATCTTCGACGTCGCATCGGTCGCAGAGCCAGTTAGTGCTAAAGTCTGTCCAAGCGTCACCAACAGGTTTGACACCTAGAAGTCTGCATTCAATAGCTTGGAAAGGCAAGCGATAGACAAATTTATCAGGGATTTCCGTCACATGTTTCAAAGGAACTTCCCTCCAGTCTCCGTAATCGACGAAAAAGCATTTTGTTTTATTGCCGTCAACAACGTCGACTCTAGCACGTTCGTAGCATTTGTTGTCCGGAAATTTAGCCAAAACTACGTCTTTTTCTTTGACTTCAGTCAGTGGCTCAGGATTACCTTCTGTATACTTTGTAATATCTTTACAGAGGGATTCCATTGTGTCTCTAAATTTGGCCAAACGGACGAAAAACGTGTTCGGATCAACCGCTGATGTAAAATAGACCAATGAATAGTCTTCGCGATTCAAATGCGCCCACTGTGCTATTGGCGGTTCTTTAACTAGCTTTACCTCTTCAACTTGCTCAAAATCTGTGGTCTGTGTAATTACTTCTTCATCATTAAATAGACGGCCCTTTATTTTCATTATATGATCAGGGAACGCTTCAGAATGCGCTGCCAGCATATCTTTAAAGTTGTTTTTGACCACAACCTCGTTCATGGATGTCAAATCTTGACAAACGTCAATGTTGTCGACGAATATTCGGTTTCCAATAGTCAAAACAACCTTGCCTCTCATGTACAAACTTTCATTGTTTTCTAAATCCTTCTTGATTCGGTTTTTGGCTAGTTCTGAGAATGTTATATCTTTGTCTTTTGGCAGTATGCCTGCTAAACTCACTTCAGCTACGTACGTTTCCACTTCCCTAAATTCCTTTGGTAAATGGTAGAGATATATATCCCGAGTTGTTTCCAGTTTTTCTTCATCAATGAGTTTTATTAGTACGTGATTGGGAAGACCGTTTCTGTAATTGTTGATAATGTCAACGACTTGACATCTCACGTAGAAATTTTGATTTATCGAAACTGCGCATACATCACCGATCTTTGGAACTCCAAGAAGTTTTTTATTACTCTCCTGGCTAAAGTACGTGCCCATCTTAAAGGATAGTGTACTGTATGTTTGGGGGTACTTTTTGGTGCCTCCTTTCTTCATATTTGATAATAAAAGTGCAGAGTATCTCACTGCAGTCTGGTAATGCAGAATCCTGAAAGTGATAACACCTTCGGTTGGCATCCATTCCTTGGGTTCATCATGAATTGGTGAGCTCGTGTGTCTTTCTCTGCAGTACCAGAAGTCGGGGCAATCTCCTAAAGCCAGGAGGTTGCCGCAAATGGGCACGAGATTTTCAGCTTTCGCCATATCCTTTCTGTACAAAATTTCCTTGCAGATTGCATCTAAATCTTTAGGGAACTCTTTAGTGCATCGTTTGATAAAATTGCAGATTTTCGGAAGTTGTTCTGCGTTGCTCTCTTCAAGAAGGATCCTTATCGCCACGTTCTCATTTTCGTCTTTAAATATAGAAGAATAGTTATCGTTTAGCACGGAGAACCGCTTGCAGAATCTGGAGAACAATTCTGGCATGGAATAGTGAACCAAGTTGTGAGCATCCGTGATATTCATATGGCTCAAATTCCCATCGCAGCACACGAGAATAGGACCAATGGTAGGGTCGGCATACTGATCCCAAGTTTTGTTAAAGTTCCTCAAATCTTCAACTGTCATTTCATTATTACAAGCATACACCACTTCATGCTTGTCTTTTAAAATATTTTTCAGATCAGCAACTTCTTCATCTGTTCGGCATGCTATGACGGTTTTCTTCTTTCTGTCTACTCTTTCTAAGAATTCCAACACTTTAGCGACTTTGTTTTCAGGCTTGACAAAGTCAACGGTAGTGTTGGCCTTGGAATAAAGCACGCATTCTTGAAAGGCGCCTATGCAAATCACAGTGTTTGGTGCCATTTTGGCCAATGGTTCCATAAAATCGCACCACACTCTTGAAGCCAAAATGTACTGGACTTTAACTTCTTTGTTGACTCTTGCTTTTAGCATGTGTTTGATCTTGGACAGAGCTATTTTGACTTCACTCTTGTAGACCTCTTCGAGTCTTTCGCAGTCTTCAAGTACGAAAGTGGTTAGACGACGCAGATCTAAACCAAAATCAGTTTGTAATAGCAACCTGACTAAGACGCAAGGTGTGCAAATAAACAGATTGCACCCATTTAGCAAAGATGTGGTGATTTTCAGTAAGTCCATTCCAGCATAGCAGGAGAAAATAGTTTCTTTAGAACTAAGAAGCATCCTACAATTATATTCAATTTCAGAAACTGACTGGGCTGTGGAAGCTACAATAACACAAGTTGGCCCAACGCTGCTCACTATATCGTTGTCGCAATCCGACGTAAGTCGGCATATAGCTGGCAAATACCCCATGGTTTTTCCACACGCTTGTGGTCCTATAAGAAATGTAGTAAACCCTCTAAGTATACTCATCCAAGACACGGATTGCATGGTCATAGCTCGATAAATATTCATGTTTCTAAGCACATTATGCACATGATCATTAAATGGTATCTCACTTATAGCAAGCATGGGCTCAATCCGAGAGTTGTTTTTAGTATGCACCATTAGTACAGGTTTTACTAATTTTTCAACAAACACAGACAAATTTGGGTCTACATTTTGAAAAGGATTGACATTGTTTTTCTTAGCAACGAAATCAGTAGTTTTATCTTTTTTTTCTACAGCGATTTCGGAATTAACTTTAAGTTTAGCTTTGTATTTTTCAATAAGTTCATTAACTTCTTCATCGTCTGAGTCCTTGCTTGCTGTGTTTGTGTGGGATGAACTGCCACCATTTTGTTTTACCTTTTCAGTGCGGCTCGTAGTGTTAGATGTAGTATTGCTGTCTTTCTTCATCTTCATAATCTTCATTAAATTTAGCCTCATTTTTCTTTGATCACAAGCATCACTTGAAACGTCAGACAACGCTTCTGTTTCAACATTCTGAGTCTCTTTAAAACGGGTTTCGTCTTGTTTTGTTCTGTCTCCAAGTTCTCTATTCCTATCAGTGCACTTGACAGGTATTCTGTGTTGTTCATCTATAATTTCAGACTCACTGCTGTTATAATCATTGTATTTGGCAAAGTTTTTATCTTTTTTTACTCCTTCAGATTTACTATTGTTAATATCGTTGTATTTTTTCAAGACATCTTTATTTGTAATTGCTATGTTTACACCAGAGTCGACCTCACCAAACACATCATCTTTTGGATTCATTACATTAGTGTCATCTTCCTTGTCCACGTTATATGTAACTGTAGCGCCTTCTCGTTCAATTGGGACAATTTTCGGGACTAGTTTGGACTTGTCAACGCCAGGCGGGGTGTAAGCTATTCGCATGTGTGTTTTCACATCATATTCAGGTGGTTTATGTGTTGGAGATTCTGCAAACAAAAGTTTTGATCAAACTATATTTTAACAGACTAAGCAACAGCATGTCCTAGTCTTCTGCCGCCCGCCATACAACAAAAATTGCCAGTAAATTTTGAACCTACTATATAGGAAATATAATTAATTTATAATCACTCCATTTGTTTTTAAATGAAATGAAAGGAAAGAAATGCAATTATTTTCTAATTGAAAAGAGTTTAAATTTCATTCGAGTCACCTTTTATAGGCCTCTAGTCTAGGCGGCTAGATGTTAGAAAAGGTAAAGCATTGAAAAGCGAGTTGTTTGATATACAATGGTGGCCAACCAATTGGAGACACGGGGAAAAAATTGTGTCCCTAATTAGTTCGTCACCACTGTATGTCGCAACTCAACGTTACATTTTATAATCAATATTTACTTAAAATTTCCATGAATTCCATTGAATTCCAATTCCATTTTGAAGCATTAATATAATATACAAAAAAGTATTTAACTCACTGTTTTTCCTGAAATTCCTTCTAGGCTGGACACTCTCGCTGCTTTCTTCTTCTCTTGTTACAGAAGTATCATCTGGTAATGCCATTCTCGGTTCAGCAATATTTATTTGATCATTTTGAGTATTCTGAGTGTTATTAGCTTTAAGAGCATTAAAGTCATTGTAATCACTATTATTCTCAGTCTTTGCGACATTGTAGTCATCATATTTGGCGACATTATATTCAGCACTTAACTTTTTTAATTTCTCAATCCGGGAGGTAGAATCATTACCAATTGTTTCTTTGGTCTTTTTAGTAGCTCTGCCTACTGGTTCTTCTTCAAGATCTTTACAGAGTTGTAAATCTTTAAATTTCCTATCTAGGACATTTAAAATATCTTTGTTACTGATGGTTTTGTTTCTGCTGTTGTGGTTATTCAACTTTTCCTTAGTTAACGCTTCTAGCTTTTTAGCTTCCTGGTATACCTCAGTTTGCTTTTTAAATGATACAACAGACTCATCATCTTTTAATTTACTTGTGATGATTTTCATCACCTCGTCTGTTTCAAACGGAGGCAGTTTTGTTTGTATTTGTCCTGAACTTAGTTGCTGGTGGAAGGCTCCATCATCATATAGAGCAGTTCCCGATTTTCTGAGATAACTGGAGAGTTTCCTTTTGTGACCGTCTTTTTTCTCTATAAAAAGCTCCCCGTATTTGTGTATGTTGGTATCGAAAATCGAGGTTCTGTAAACAAATGAGTTTGTTGTAAATTTACATTATTAATTACTTCCTGGCCCCTCTAACCAGAAACAACACAACTCCTGAAGCTCTAACCAGAGTAGGTACACCATACACCAGTATAGTAAAACTTTCTTTACAGTATAGTAAACATTATAGTAGATTACATACCAAGGCCGTTTTAGTGGGAAATGCCTCGGATCCCACGTAATTGTCGGCCGAGGCGGAGCCGAGGTCGACTAACATGTGATCCGAGGCTTTCCCATTTAACGGCCGAGGTTTGTATACTATTTTTCTGCCCGACGGAGCCGGCAGGCGGCAATTTAGTTTTGCGTAAAGTGGCGCTTACCGGCCGGAGGACTGAAAAATACTTTGTACGCAGGAATGTAACGGATATGGCTTTATTGCAGCTTTCGGCAACAGGCGGCCCGCGAACTGATTACTTGCAGCTAGGGCTGCCATCCGTCCGGGTTTCCCCGAATTTGTCCTAGTTTGGAGCCTGTCCGGGGAGCGTCCGGCCCGGATTTTTAAAACTGTCTGGGGTAAACCAGGACATTTTTGGGTTCAGGTCAAGCCCTAGCAATGTGGGTTGGCTGAGGGTACTCTTGAGCATATGTTCTTCGAATGCAGCCGCTTAGTCTCTCCCTTGTATGATGATATTCTGCCCCCTAACATCCCCCGTCCTATAAATATTACATATCTTTTATTTTTGGTTTACACCCCATTTGTGCTTGTGCTTAGTCAATTTATTAAAATTAATAACTTGTTCCTATAGTACTCTGCCGTTACTGGAAGTGACCCTGCTATAAAATTGATGTCTTTAGGGAGAGAGCGCGATTTTAATGAAACGTCCGGGTTTTTTAACTTTTTTTGCCCGGTTTCGGCAATGTACGAGATGGCAGCCCTACTTGCGGCCCGTGAACTGATTACTTGCGGCCCACGAACGGATTACTTGCGACCCGCGAACTGATTACTTGCGGCCCGCGAGCCTGCTTAACTATTATGTACAGTCACCTGCAATAGTATAGGACTATCTGAAGGCTGCAAAATAATCTGACACATTCTTGTTTGTACCACCATAAGAGCGTGTCACATATTTTTGCGGCCTTCATAGCGTCATATACTATTGCAGGTCTGTATAATCAGTATAAAGTCACTATTAACCAAGTGCGGCCCGCGTCAAGTCACTATTGACAAAGTGCGGCCGGAAATGGGCCGGAACCGAAAGAACATAACACCTGGTTCTAATTTAGTTTATCGGAACCCGAAACAGATTCGGAACCGATAACGGAACCGGAACCAGAATCAGAGCACGCATGAGTGATAGACTAGATGATATAAAGAAAACGAAAAAAAACCAGGAATAAATCAAGACAACTAATGAAACATGTCTCTCTGCCGAAATGTTCACAGATTATGTATTTCTATTTCTGTTGCCGCTATAACAACAAATACTAAAAAACGAGGCTGAAATATTTACCGATTTATTGAGTTATATGAGTTAATCAACTATTTTTTATCACTAGTGGCCATGTTTACGGTCCCCCCGGTCACTTTTAAAATCACGGTTATATAGCATTACAATTTACAAAACATGATTATTTTTGTTGTTATATTCTCTTTCCATGGTGGGCCATCTACCAAGCATGTCAGTAGAACATACAACAACGTTTTTTCTAACAAACTGTGCTGCATTTGTCCCCTGGCTGAGGGTACAGAATAACAACAGGAAATATGTCTGATTCACCCATATATATTCAATTTTAAAAACATATTACAAACATGTTTTTTTTTGCTAATGGAACGGAACCCTTCGGAATCCTTCGTCTATGAGTCTGACTCACACTTTTTTATGATTTTCAATTTGAACCAGCTCTTGTTATACTCTCATTAATTACATGAGAATTCTCATTAATTTTGCAGGAAAACTCCCAAAAAAATAAAGGATGTACCTTATCAATTTATTGAGTTCTAGTTTTGATAAGGAAATATGTCTTATCTACTATAAAAACGGCCCTTAATGAAGTTGACAATATGGTCACTTTTCAATTACCTAATTAATACAAGGTCAATACAAGTGTAAAAAGTAAAATTAAAAATAATTACCTACATTAAAATATCATCTATACTATAAAAAATATTCATTATCAACCATTCATAGAGTTTGTGTTGGAGTTTTTTAACGTTTAACAACTTAAGGAAAAAGCTTTATTCACATATTTACGCAGCTTTTACTATATAGTGCTGACCTTGGAATAACATCTAAGACAAGTCTATGAGGATCTATACAAGAGCACTGGTTGGAGTCACACACCTTTCCAAACAGATGCTTATTGTTATATATTGACATGTGGGTAGATTATGAAGATCTGCGGGTACCCTCAGTTCGGTTCCACCAACTAGCCAGCACACGTACGTAACATTCTGGCGACGGGATTTAATTCGGAAATAAGCTACAAGTGCTTTCAACATAGTGTTGAATGTTTAAAAGTGTTGTTTAGTGTCGTGCTATAAAATGGCGGTGAAATTTAGTGAGTTTCATATGGACAAGGACAATAGGGAATATTCACTATTTTTTTAAATACTGTTGGATGATAGCTTTTATCATAAAAATACTGTAAAATAAATTTCAGCGCATAATAACTAAAATTTAGTAGATAAATCTTCTTTCAAAAACTCCAAATAAAAACGGGCGTTTGAAACGCCCGCCATTCCGACAAGCTGAGCCGTGACGTCATTTCTCATCTAAGGCCGGCACACAGTCTGAATCAGGGCCTATACCACGAAAATCGAACGATTGCGAATTTATACCTCCGTCTCTGTCACACTTGCATATTAGAGTGACAAAGAGGTTTCCCGTCAATGCCAATTTTCGATGTTCGTGGTAGGCATGCAGATTACGATGCATAATTACAATTATATTGTGAATTAATAATGCATAAAATTACGTACAATTTAGATATTGCTCACACGTATCCTGATTTTTTCAGATATAATAAATTTCTCAGATCAATTGATGTGAATTAAGATTATGATTTATGAACGTGTTTGATCGGCCCAACATAACCTAAAAAATGTTTATTATTTAATTAGTCTTGTATTGTTCAGCCGATTGTGTTTACATTTACAATGGAAAACGACATACAAGTCATAAAACCGCTTTAAAGATGGGATATGTATTGGATTGTGCCAAAATGCAAAAATATGAGTAGCAGAACGAGAAACACTAGATATCTTATGAAGGAAATTCCATACGAGAACATGTATACAATTTGACACAGACGATTCACGATTCGCATGCTTTTTTTTAATGATCTGGATACTAGTGCTTCTGTGCCGGCTGTACACCAAACATTTGAGAAACCGAGACGCGAGATTACATACAGCGGCTCTCTGTTCATTCGCGTTCTTGGCTTGGTGTACAGACACCACTATCCAATGACGTCACACTCGACGTCACAGC
Source organism: Lathronympha strigana (assembly GCA_949128165.1). NCBI lineage: Eukaryota > Metazoa > Arthropoda > Insecta > Lepidoptera > Tortricidae > Lathronympha > Lathronympha strigana. Next base: position 3,155,066 of record OX421926.1, on the reverse strand, counting down.
GTTTTAACCGTTTGTAATTTCACACATTTTTTTGCACTTTTCAATAATTATTTTCACAGCTAAAATAAAATAAAATTAAGAAATTTTGATAGGGATATAATGCTGAACCAATATAGTTTCTGAGAAAAAAATATAAGCCTTATCTATTTCAAGTAGATATAGCCTATTGGAAAAACTACGTGGATAGATTTGACTACTGTTTGCGCGCGAACAAAATTGAAACGGACGAGTTAAAAAGAGCTAATTTCTTTGCGGTTTGTGGTAGGGGGTAGGGATTTATATGATCTGCTTGAATCGTTGATTTCACCAAAAAAGATTGGAGACATAACCTATGGGGCAGTGAAGGTCACGTTGGACGAACATTTCAATCCTAAACAAAACGAAATAGTTCAATCGTATAAGTTTCATATGAGATGTAGTAGTAGTAGTAAGCACTTTATTGTACACAAAATAAATCACAAAACAACTGAAAATAATTGAAGTACAAAGGCGAACTTATCCCTGTAAGGGATCTCTTCCAGCTAACCTTAGAGTTGATGAGTGGAAAACTAATATTACGATAGACAAACTTACACAATGATGTACAATAATGACTTTACTAGACGAGTAATAGTAGTTTATGTGATTGTATATAATGAAAGGCATTAAAACTCGAGGGTCGGTTAATAACATCACACGAGTGTTTTAATGCCTAATTATTTACAATTACATGTGGAATGGAATGGAAGCCAGTAAAGTAGATGAAAAGTATAGAGATTACTTTGTAAAACGGGATGAATTAACAGAATACAATGACTGTATATTGTGGGGAGGTAGAGTAGAGTAATCGTGCCTCAGAAGCTACGGGATTGTGTACTATGAGAGCTACATAATAATCATGATGGTATAGTGATCACCAAGGCAATTGCAAGGAGCTATTTTTGGTGGCCAGGACTGGACAGAGAAATGGAGAACATGGTACAGAACTGTCAGATTTCTAGGGAAGTCAGGAATATGCCAGCAAAAGTGACTCACAGATGGATAACGCCACCAAAGGCTTGGTCTAGGCTCCATGTTGATTTTGCAGGTCCATTTATGGGCAAAGTTTTCTTAGTGCTAATTGATTCATATTCCAAATGGCCTGAGGTTAAAATTGTGTACGAGCAGAGTTCTAGCATGGGTTTAAGCAAATTAGAAGAGATATTTACTGAACAAGGGCTGCCAGACACCATAGTGAGCGACAATGGGAAAGCTTTTGTTTCCAAAGAGATATGCCAGTATTTCAGACAGAACGGTATAAGACACATATTGGTACCTCCATATCATCCTGCATCTAATGGACAGGCAGAAAGGACTGTCCAGACGATTAAATTGAAATTGAAGAAGATGACACACCTTCCATGGTCAACAAGACTGCAGAAGATATTGTATGGGTTGCGGACAAGCCCCAGTTCAGTCACTGGTAAAACGCCTACAGAACTTCTTAACAATCGGCGCTTCAGAACCAAATTGAATAGGCTCCACCCCCTGTCCATTCAAGAAAAAGAAACAGAAGATATCCAGGAAAATGAAACAAAGCAGGTTAGAGAATTTAAAGTTGGTGAAACAGTTTGTTTTAGAAATTATAGTAGTGGACCTAGATGGTTAGAAGGAACTATAATCAAAAGGATTGGACTACTGAGATAAGCAAGGAAATAAATTATTCATAAGACATGTGAACCAGATGCTAGGGTTTGCCAGAAGTGAAAAAGAAGAAGAAATGTATGCTGAAATTAAGGGAAGTTCTTCAAGTGGAAACAGGGAAGTTATGCCTAAACCAATTCAACAAGAGGAAGAGGAGAGAGAAGATGAGGCATTTGGCACAATAAGAATTCCTCCACCAAGTGAGTGGGCAGAAATGATTGGTGTTAAAGGCCCAGAAGAGTGTGTGTTACAGGTAGGGTTGCCAACCGTCCCGCTATACGCGGGACGTCCCGTTTCTGGGGTCTTGACGACGCGTTCTGCAAAGGGGCCGCCGATTGTCCCGTTTTCAGGCTGGACTAGATAATAATACGAAAAAGAACGTTTTATTAACGTGACTTAGAGCGCGTGCGTTGAATTTGAATTTACCGCGATGCTAATATACAATCAATGCTAAGAAAGTTAACCATGTAATTTTTGTATGCCTCTTTATACGTTGACAGTCGATACACCTGCACCTTTAGGGCCTACGCTAGCTAGCGCGGACGCCCGCCGCGTGCGCACGCTCGTGGATCGCGGCGGGTGGATTTAGTATGGCGCACCCGCTCCATGCGCCCGCTTCACTTAGCGCTGTTCATACAATTTCTTAGCAGACGGGCGTCCGCTCCGGGTAATACGCGTCAGTTAGCGTAGGCCCTTAGGGTAGCTCTACACTGCAGGTATTTGTGTTTTGCCTCTCGCTCGACCCAGTTAAATTTTGATACGTGCGCGCGAGCGGCCAAACGCGAACAGCCGATGTGTGGTATCGGCATTACATATTTAGGCCGGAGAAGCTGTCCCGCATTTTATAGCCAAATCCCGCATGTTGATCCCGAATGTACCGCAAACTTGTGCACTACGGTTGGCAACCCTAGTTACAGGACGCCATTGACACAATGACACAACCTAACAGTAATAAGCGACCCCGATCAAGTGAAAGCTCACCGTCACACACACCATCCTTGAAGAAGTTAGCCCTCCAAGAATTGTCTAGTACAGACATAGAGTCTGATAGAGACGACGAAGATGATAGTGCAGATAGCCAATAGTTACTAAGTATTATTAAAAGACCGATGAAATTGAAGACATGGTTGGAAGGACTAAAACATGGACCAGACTAATACACAAAAAGGAGTGGTGGAGAAGAAGAGGGGAGGCCTTTGCCCAAAGGCACACAGAATCAGTTCAAATATAATAAGAAGAAAACACCTTTAAAATTTATGTAAAATGATTCTGATATAAGGCTATAATAATAATTAAAAGACTATGAAAGCATGTGTAGGATATAAGTGAACATTTATTTAAGTGTGTGAACTATTTTGTGTTAACTGACTTTTAATATTGTGTGTAAAACAAAGTGTAGTGTCACCTATCCAGAAAGGCAATATTGACATGTGGGTAGATTATGAAGATCTGCGGGTACCCTCAGTTCGGTTCCGCCAACTAGCCAGCACACGTACATAACACTTATTTAATATGTACCTACTTCCCTCACCCAATGTAGGGAACATTAGAGCCCACGAATTACCGGGCTTGGTAACAAAATGTATCAATTTTCAATGTGTGTATAGCAACGGTTACTAACTACATGTATCAGTGGGGAAGCATCAAAATTGTCATTAGGCAAGCCATAGCTGATTTGGCCTACTTTTTCTTTGTGTTGTTAAGGAAGTATGTGCTAGGTTGGCTCACACAAGGGAAGCCAGCAGATGTAGATGTAGTATTTACGAGTATGATACCGCCACTGATATGTATAACTGAATCCATAGTTGAATAAAAGTTATGCATGTATCTCTTCATGAATGCAAGCAGAGCTTGGAACTCAGTGCTAGAAAATGGAGACTGAGGGGTAAAAAGTATCGATCTGATTAAAACCAGGAAAAAATAATAGTTGATAAGTTACCTTCGATGTATGTACGTTGGCTGAAACCACACTGCAGTCGCGTCCATGAAAACTTTCATCAGAACGTAGGTCGACGCCTGCATCCAGGTGCTGCTGGGCGTTGTTTTAATCTCCTGAGTATCCAACAACAGCTCTATATCAAGCGGAACGACACCGTAAACACCGATTTGCTCCATGGTGTCAGTGGATCGGTTACGAACCCAAATTAAATGGGGATTTAGATAGTGGATGACTTCCACGAGATAGCAATCAGGCTCCATGGTTGTGGAGAAGAGCCTGCAGATATATAGATCTACTAAAACATTTATTTTCAAGAAAAACGCAAAGTTCGCAGTGCTCGCTGTGGCCGGCTCAAGTTCGCGTTTTCATCACGTTTTCATTAAAAAAAAACAGTGACGTTCCGTTTCAAATCGCATTCAATCATTTAACTTTAAATCAACGCCGAAATTTCCAAATAATGCAATTAAATTGTTTATTTATCAATTCTATTATGTAACACGTCTTAATATTAGTGTATTTTTGTATGATTCTTATGTTAAACTAAATAAAAACAATTATAAATACCACACTTTTACTTCATGATACTATCGATCGAGTAATATGTGAACGATGAACGCATCCATTTCAACGTCAGTGTCATATTTTGACAAGTCGGCAGTGAATGAATTCGTGGCTAAGGAAAATAATTGATGAAACTCTCGTGAAAAGCTCGATTTACTGGAAGAAATTGTTGTATAGTTTTTAGTAAACTTGTATAAATCTTCACCCATAAGTAAGTTTCTTTTAAGTAAGGTTAGTAATATTATTCATACACGTACCGTATTTAACGCGAAATCCCATTGTTTTGTATGTTTGTATTTATGTTTTCACTATCCGTCGCAGAATCCGATTATCCGCCTGAAAATGCCGACAATCAATGTTCTTTGCTTTGTTCAGTGTTCTAAACTATTCCTAATGTTAAATATTAAGTAAAACGAGCAAATAAATACTTATTTTGTAGATAGTTAAAATAAAGTCTGACGCACACAATCATTGATGCTTGATTATAAACGGTTACCCGGTTTATTGGTTTGCTTTATTACGACAGTAAAAAGTATATTGAGTAATGAAATTACATAGTGAATAAAATAATAGATTTATGTATTCTTTTTCATTGTTTAACAACATATAACCTGTGGTCTTCTTATTTTTCTTATCCCATCCTCGTCGCCACTGAAAGGTATCGGGATATCTTCCAGGAATAAAACACAGGAGTATCGTATTGCGTGTACTGGTTGGTTACAGACTGACGTACGTTAACAGTTTCTATAACTACCCGTTATTACAAACACCACACTTGGGTTCTTATTTTTGGCTGGATTTGTTCCCAATCAATCAAATACATAAAAAAAATTGTAAAATATGTTACAAATAAATTGTAAAGTTATCATTGGCTTATGATATTTTGTTATCTATCATCCTTTCTCATAACAGTCATGATGTCATCCAATTGATGATGTAGTGTAAGTGTCAATCATCTCAATTTGCTTATCAATATTTTATTTGATTGAAACATTTTAGCCTCTATATATTTTACACAGATCTTCTTCATTAATTATGGTTATTTTTTTACATATGGCTACATAAAGATAATGGATCAAATTCAAGGACCTCATTAATGATGTTATCTTGATTACTTGACTCGTAGCTTAATTGGCAAACCAATTGTGACCAGGTAAAGTAATAAGGGCATAAAACATTGGTTCATTGATATGTGTACATTTCTTTACCTTAATCCCTAGTATAGAAACCTAGTGTAGATTCACGAAAGCTGGCGTAGAACATTTTCATACATTTATGATACTTCTTCTTTAGTTTCAAAATGTTGAAACTAAGCTTGCATTGTCGTCCTCTGTTTCGTTTGCCATGCCAATAAAACAGGTTTTTTTTTTTTTAATTGTGCCTGTCGGCAAAGGCCTCCTCCAACTCCTTCCAGTGCTTCCTGTCCCAGTGGATTATTTGCTGTTGCCATCTTCTAAATTCTTTAAAACAAACAGGTATATGACGGACGGACAACAAACCTGTTTTTTAGGGTCACTTTGTTGTCCGTCCGTCAAGACTAGGGTTGCCAACCGTCCCGCTATACGCGGGACGTCCCGTTTCTGGGGGTCTTGCCGACGCGTCCCGCAAAGAGGCCGCGCGGGACGCCGATTGTCCCGTTTTCAGACCATACTGGATAATAAGCACAAAAAGGAACGGTTTTTAATGTGACTCAGAGCCAGTGCATGGCGGTGAATCTATTTTTTATTATATTCTAGATGATTTAATCTAAGAAGATGTAATTTAGCTCAATACTTACAACTCTTACTCGTAACAATGCTTTTTTAATTAGGCAAAACACAAACTATAGGTTCTTTTGCAATATGGGTGCATATTCGTAAATGCAACCGTTCATATCAAAAATACTTTTTAATGTTTTTGTCTGCTACAAGTAATATGCGAAAAAGACACAATATCGGTCGGCTTCATATATAATTATATGCATTTCTATTCAATTTTGACCCTTCTTCCCCTGTAATAAGTTCAAAGTGTATAGATATTTATAGACGTGACTGTACAGTAACCAAACGATAGGCATAAGATAAGATAAGATAAGATCATTTATTGATAAAATACAAGAATTTTATATGTCATATTTAAAGCTAGGTACATAACATACCAAGTACCATGTGATACCAAGGGATCACAACTATACCTACAAAGGGGGTTTTAATATATAATATTTATTTAGGTATGTATATTATTATATGGGTATTTGTATTTTATATTATTTTTTATGCGTAAGTTGGTTGATTTATGATAGATTTGCTTTGTTTTTGTTTGTTAGTCTACTTTGTTAAATGCACCGCCTACAGTTTTTCTGTTTTGTCTTAAGGTTAGCTGGTAGAGAATGCCTTATGGCATTAAGTTCGCCTTTTGTACTATAAGTATTTTCTTTTGTGCAATAAAGATTAAATAAATAAATAAATAAAGGGGCTACTCAGTCACCCCAATATCTCGATATCCACTACTTACACGTTCCTCTGTACTCTCAGTCTCTCATCATTATAAATATTCTCAAAGCTCAGAGCAACATGTCCGCTAGCCATCAGCTCTGCAAGCGTACCTAGTCGTACTAGCGACGCCGACTTCACGCCGCATATTTTATAGCGAAATTTAGAGTGATTTGAAGTGATGTTTTGAAAAAAAAAAAACTCTGAATACACAATTTATAAATTTTGTATAGAGTTTGAACAAAATTTTGCAAATGTCTATTTATTTATGTAAAAAGTATCTGTTTAGCCAGATAGCTTGGCTATTGTTCGTGTATTTCTACCAAAATGTACCAAACTTAAAATTTCTTCAACTTAATAATTTTGTGTGAAAATGTTCAAAAGTGTTTCATTTTCTCCATAAAAGATTGCATAGGTACTTAACAAGAAAACATTTCTTTTATTAAGATTCAATAGCAATAAGGTCGAAAACCAGATGATACGAAGTTGATGTTTGAAGCTCGCTGAGCAAAATATGGTAAAACAGTTATAAGAAATTTGTGAATTTTTCAAAAACTAACTATAAAATTGAAAAAGTATTTCATATAAAAAATCAAAAAGTATTTAATTTAAATTGAAACGATCTTTTAATTTTGTGTATAAGTACATGTAAAATTGTTGTAGTAGGTATAAAAAAAAATATAACTAAAAACTCATGGCAAAAACTTGAGCTAAATCGGCTTAATACTCGTATCTATAGAAGAAATTTCTTCTTCTTAAGAAAGTTAACCAGGTAATGTTGTATACCTTTCAATACGTTGACACTTGACAGTCCAATACACCTTATATAAGTCGGTTGACGGTGTCCCGCATTTTGTAGCCAAATCCCGCATGTCGATCCCGAATGTACCGCAAATTTGTACACTACAGTTGGCAACCCTAGTCAAGACCCTTTATCTCGGAAACGCGCAAAGGTAGCAAGTTAAAATTAGTACTATATGCACAGGACTGCAGTCCCTTGAAGGGGTGAAAAAACTAAACCTCCACGTCAACGCAATAAAAAAATACGGCTGTTTATGTCGCATTTCCCGTACATTTTACGACATTTGGCAAAAAGCAAGAGCTTGTAGCACAAGTACCGAAAATCGTATAATTGCCGCACACTGAGAGCTCTGTGTCACCAATATCTTTAAGTATCTAAGGTCATAAATGGCTCATGACTTAAGTGTGTAAACTACAGCCCATATACATAATATTTTGGTCTTTTAGTATATGTATGTAACATAAGAATTTATTACAGGAAGATGGGGGTGGCAATCAGCCGCTACGGGGAGCTGTCCAGCAATGAATTGCTGGAGCGCTTTGTGTCTCCGGACATCATCAGTCCAAACGACCCGTTCTGGAACCAGATGCTGTCGTTCAACATAACCCCACCTAACAGTGTGTAAGTTTCGAGTTGATTTATGATATTCTAGCTAGAGAATGCGAACCCAGTAAAAAAATATAGGAGTTACCGGTAAATCGGTAAGTTACCGCTCATTTTCATCATCATCATCATCATCATTTCAGCCGAAAGACGTCCACTGCTGGACATAGGCCTCCCCCAAAGATTTTCATACAAAATTATATTTATTATTTTATTTTTTTTATTTTTTATCTTAGGTTAGGCTATATAATATGATATGATTATAAAAGTAAAATACAAAAACACATACAAAAACAATACAAAATACATATAAACATATTATAAAAACCTAACCTAGAGTGCCGCCGGCAACGGGGCAGGGCCCAGGCTGCCGGTGGTTAGGGCCGCAGAGAAAGGAACCGCCGGGCTATACGCGCTGTGTCCAGGATTACTGCCTTCTGCATCTGACCCTTGATCCATCCACCTAGCGAGAGTCTCTCAAGATGTTGGTCGAGACTCTTCGCTATGAGACCGTTCGCTGAAACGACTATCGGAACAATGATCGTCGAGTCAACATCCCACATGGCGGTTATTTCGTGAGCCAAGTCTAGGTACTTACTGGACTTCTCCTTCTCGGCTTTCACGAGATTCTCGTCATGGGGGATGGTGACGTCGGCGAGCACGGCCCGGCGCTGCGATCGATCTACCAGCACGATGTCAGGCTTATTGGCTACAATAGTCCTGTCTGTGATGATAGATCGATCCCAATAGAGCGTGGCACGACCATTTTCGAGAACTGGCGCAGGTGCGTACTTGTAGTACGGCACTTCGTGGTCCACAAGATCGTATTTAAGAGCAAGTTGCTGGTGAATAATCCTGGCTACGAGATTATGTCTGTGCAAGTACTCGCCGTTAGCAAGATGAGAACAACCAGAAATAATATGCCTGAGTGACTCTCCGGGACGGCGGCATGCCCGACAAATGTCGACCGCACCGTCCTTCAGGATATACTTCCGATAGTTATTCGTCATGATAACTTCGTCCGCAATTGCACAGGCAAAACCTTCGGTTTCTCCGAAGAGGTCCCCGAAACGTAACCAGTTCACCGACGCGGGCAGATCTACGTCGGGGCCCATTTATTATTATTATTATTTGTATGTATCTTACATAATCTCGGGACCATGGGGTCCCGGACTTTTGGAAGGCGTGCGTGGGCCCGAAGCCAACAGCGCAGAGGCCCCTTGAAAGAGACAATTTATTCTAAATGTGATGTGACACTAACTGACGATTATCCTTGTATGCACTATAGTAATGCATCCAAGGACAATTCCCGGTTAGTGTAGGACTATTCCAAATAAAAATAGAAACAAAAGGAAATGGGCTATTGGGATGAACGGCTAAGTGGATTGGGTAACCGGGACTATGGAAAGGGCTATGGCACCTGCCGTTGTCAATCTTAAAAAAGACGAAAAAAAGAGGCAGGTGGTGACTCGCCAACTTACTAAAATGGGCCCCCGAAAACGGTCGCTCGCACGGAGCGACAAGGGGGCAACATTGCGTGAGTGGCGCCGCTTTCTACCCAGTGGCTCAGTCACTGTGCCAACTCGCGTCTTATGCATCTTTCACTTCCACCCTGCGAGCGTATAGCTCTGACATCCCACTCTGACCGGCCGGTTAAGGCAAGCCAGAGGTGAGAGTCCTGCGGCCCCTGCTGGGGTCCACTCCGGCCAGCCAATTAAGGCAAGCCGAAGAGAGGGGCCTGACCGACTCTCGGGGACATGGGACCCAAGGGACGTCACTTCCCATTCAGCTCGCCACAAGCTGCCCTGGGGGTTTATTGTTATTATTATTGATAAGCAGGCAGGCAGTTGTGACAACTGATATTGCCTGTATCCAGTAATCATCGACACTGTTATCATTGTCTAGTTTAGTTCATTCAGTATGCTTGTCTAATTTATTTTTGAATTGGTTGACATTTTACGCTGAAACCACGTCTTCTGGGAGTTTATTCCAAGCCCTCACCACTCGATTGCTCAAAAAGTTTAGTATAAAAATCAGACAGCCTAGAATGACTGATGCTTTCCGGACATGTAGAGGGCAAGCGGAGTCGCGGCAGGATACCCACCAGATGGTCAGACGCGATTCTGGAATTCACAAATGACTCCTTCCAAGGATCCCTAAGGAAGGCAGAAGACCGATCAGCCTGGAGTGCACTTCAACGGAAAGCGACTTATGGTGGTCACGTCACGATCCTCAGTCATGAGGTTGCGACGTAGAAGATGAAAATCTAGATAGCTACTACAAATTTTAAGGAAATCACAGATAAAAAAAGTAGAAATTTGATATGTGAATTTTTATAGTTACTTTTCAGATATAAAAAATTATATTATAAATAAACCATCTACATTTTCTTGTACACTTTATTCTCCATCTAGGATCGAAAGAGCTCGCGATTCTGAATAGACCAATCAACAAAGAAACAAAATGAAATGTAAACGTCCACGAGTTAAGTGGTTAACCTAGTCCCTATTTCACCACGGTGACAAATGTGTGTGTGTTAGTATTGCAGGCGTCCATGGACTACGGGCGCCGCTTACTATTGTGCGGGCTGTGTATTTGTTTATTAATAAAACCAACGAGTCATTTATGAATTAAAATATGTTTACCACTAAAAACTAATAGTTTTGTGAGGAGCTCTTGACAATTGTCACAAGAAAGACGACATATGTCGACATAAAACTATGGTATTTGTTTATTTTAATTTTACAAATATCATCCCCTTTATGAAGCACTAGCGCTAGTTATTGCCTTGTTGTTATTATTGTATCACTAGTATTAAGTTAAAGTTACTGCATGTTCGTCGGTAGAAGACACTAACTTAACTGTGGTTACCTATAATTAGATAAACATCAACCATGATTGTAAATTAGATATAAGAGCGTACAAGATGTATTATCTGTTGGTAATCCTAAATAAATAAAATAAAATATGTCACGAAATCCCGACACTTAAAGATTTTCATGTTTAAACTACCGAAAATCGTGACAATTGTCATAAAGTCGTCGCCAAAAATTATATATGTATTGACGATACATTACGGTTTTATTTCAACCATCGAAATGGAGTCGAACAACCACTCAGCCCGCGCGACGGCGAGCGGTTTCGGTAGCCTATGGAAACGTGAAACGCCAGTAATTCTGTCATTTTAGGAATTGTTACATTTGTCACCAGAATACGTTAGCTAAGGAAGAGCGGCATCTCCTGGCACAGGCTATATTAAAGCTTAAGAGGCCATCAATACGATTTGTACGGAAAAGCAACAAAAGCTGATTTTTGACGTTGTACTACGAAGAAACGGTGAACTGTATGTGAAAGTTGCTAACTATGTTAGATAGCTCATTTCCTAGTATTAAAAATTTCAGCTTCTAATGTAAGTAAAACTCAGTGTTTTAACTTTTACTATACAATTACTGGCAGTTGTTTTCAGAAAAGCGCGCGGAGACAAAAGTTTGACTTCAATCTCTTTTAAAACGATACATGAAAACACATGTTTTTTCGGGTTGATATAATATTGTAACATGGTTTTATTTAAACTTTCGGTCCCATATTTCCAATTATTTACACACAAACCCAACTACTTCGATTTTGAATATGCACATTTTTCGATAAAAATACACTGCAAACACAGGGATTCTCGCAGTAATTTTGACAAAATATTGGGATGATTTGTATACAACATTAAAGTTTATTCTTTTAAGCTCATGTTGAAGTCGAAAAATACATATTTTTTTGAAATTCCGTATTATTTTTTTAAATATTCAAATGGTGTATAAATTCCGATGCGCGCGGACTGAGTCCTCAGTACCGCGCGTGCGCTCGTAGAGGTAGGACCTGGGCTGTTCTCTGTGGACTGTACAATATGTTTGTTTTGTTGCGCTAGGAAGTGCTGGAAGCGTTTGGGAAAGTAAATAGACCGCGACCAACCACTGACGAAAGTATTTTACAGTTTTGATTATATTATAGACCTGTATGAAATAAAAAAATCTAATAATTTTATCGAATGTCATTGTACCGCAACCAACCCTTCTTGATACTTTAACCATCATTCGTAACCCACGCCCACGAATTACCGGGCTGTCATATACTTTGATGATCTTTGATCCCCAATAAGTACCTCCTTCCAGCCCTTCCTACATTAGAGCCCGCGAGTTATGGGGCGTGGGAACAAAGTGTTTCAATTTTTCAACTGACGAGTGAGTAGCAAGAGTTAAGAGGGACAGTATGGAGAAATGTTATTAGGGTGACGGTACCCATTATGAACACTTTAAGCTGTCAGACACGAGTGATGGACACTTCATTCTTAATTCAAATATCATATGGTTGTCAATTGGTTAACACAAAATAAATGTATGAACCTTGTTTCCTTATAATGAAAGTGACTGTACGTTGTACGTTACTGGTCAGGGATTATCATATTGCTATATGAGCAAAATCCGGAATAAAACCGACCAAAAGCGTGTCGGGCCAAGCATAATTGAGGGTTCTGAGCGTTATACGATGAAAATATTGTGCAAGCAAAAAGGCATAAGTGCCTTCAAAATATCAAGGCACTAAACTGTATTAATATACTTAGATCGGGTTACTCACGATTATGGGACGCGGACCGTTCCGAAACATGTCGAGCTATTTTCGACTTTATATACGTGTCTGTCTACTTTATATACGTAATATGTCTAATACTCATGGAAGTTTTCTATTTAAAATCACTAAACTGTATGTTAGCAATTAATAGTTTTTGGCAAAAACGGTTGGCCGAATTTGTTCAAAATAAGTTTCATGGTAAGGTTGTCTTATATCCTAACTTCCTGAAACTTTCACATTTTTAGGGTTCCGTACCTCAATAGGAAAAAACGGAACCCTTATAGGATCACTTTGTTGTCCGTCCTTCCGTCCGCCCGTCTGTCTGTCCAGACCCTTTATCTCGGGAACGAGTAAAGGTTACCAGTTGAAATTAATACCACACACAGGTTGGCGGTCCCTTGAAGCTGCGAATAAACCAAACCTCTACATCAACGCAATCAAAAGATGCGGCCGTTAATGGCGCATCTCCCATACATTTGCAATAGGAATCAAAATGTACTTCCCCTTCCCGTTAAGCAAAAATACAGAAAAAAAACCGATATCTGTACAACTGCCATACACTGAGAGTTCCATGCCACTTTTGTGCGGAGCCCTCGGTGGGCAAGTCTGACTCGCTCTTGGCCGATTTTTTGGACCTCCCAATACTCGATTACCCATTTTTTGTTCAAGAAACCTTTAAGTTATTTCTAAGGACCTATCAGATGATGTACCACAACTAGATATTTGACAAAAAAAATGGAACTCAAAAAAATATGCCTCTGGATTACAGTTAAAATTCATCATCATCATATCAGCCATAAGACGTCCACTGCTGAACATAGGCCTCCCCTTTTGACCTCCATATGTACCGGTTGGAAGCGACCTGCATCCAGCGTCTCCCGGCGACCTTCATAAGGTCATCTGTCCATCTTGTGGGTGGACGTCCTACGCTGCGTTTGCCAAGCCGTGGTCTCCACTCAAGCACTTTATGACCCCATCGGCCATCTGCTCTGCGTGCAATGTGGCCTGCCCATTGCCACTTCAGCTTGCTAATCCGAAGGGCTATGTCGGTGCCTTTAGTTCGTCTACGGATCTCCTCATTTCTGATTCGATCACGTAGAGAAACTCCGAGCATAGCCCTCTCCATAGCTCGTTGAGCGACTTTGAGTTTTGAGATGAGACCGATAGTGAAGGACCACGTTTCGGCGCCGTAAGTCATCACTGGTAACACACATTGATTGAAAACTTTCGCCTTGAGGCACTGAGGTATGTCGGACGAAAAGACATTGCGTAGTTTCCCGAACGCTGCCCAACCGAGTTGGATTCGGCGGTTGACCTCTTTCTCGAAGTTGGACCTACCTAATTGGATTACTTGTCCTAGGTAGATGTACGAGTCAACAACTTCGAGAACCGAGCTTTCAATAGAGACTGGGACAGTTAAAATTATAGAATGTTAAAAAAAAATCCTTTAATTACACGTCCCTTTTTTCATCTTATCGGCTTTGTAACCTTCAATATAATATCACCACCCCAAAGTAGAATTCAGTTTGAGTTTAATTTAAAAAAAAACTTAAACCTATTAGTAAATAGGTATGCTTAGAAATGTACCAATATATTAATATTAAAACTTTGAATTGGACCCGGAGGCAGAAAATAAAATCCTATTCGAAAATAACTTCCGATACTATTTAGAGACATTTGACGTTCGAATAAAACTATTTTTAATCTTATGATAAACACAAAACAATTATACAAATTAAATTTTCCAACACCACGTACGTAATAGTTGATGTTCTGACGCAAGTATCAATAATGTTTGGTCCGCGCGTCCTGCGTCGCGAGGCCATTAGCCTATGAATGCTCGCTCCCGTTCGCACTAACCGCACCTGCTATGCCGTTCGAAGGGGATGGCGATAATATGTTTGTATTCCTGATTGTAGTGTGTGTCCGCACACAGATGCGCGTCGGCACGCAACTGGCGGCAATAATATTGAAATGCGAGCGGACGGATTTTGTGATAGCACTCTTAAAAGGAGGTGCCAATCACTAATTTTAAGATGATTATTGTGAACGAAAATAAACATTTTTCATTTTCATTTTTCATTTTTTCACCATCGTGAAATTGGGGCCTAATGTCACCAAATTTAACTACAGTCGACACTCGGGAATTTTTGTCACTTGCGCGACATGTTTATGGGCCTGCCCCCTTACCATGACGTCTTAACGGAATGAGGACAACCGCGAGTCGATTTTCCGCTAGGGACGCTAGTGGAACGTACCCACGTTCCACTAGCGCCCCTTGCGCCTACCTGCGCTTCCCCGCGGGAACATTTCAAACGTCACTTTGACAATCCTCTCATACTGACACAGGACCCACGCATGAGTGGCGCCGCCTGGTGAGCGAGAATACGGTAGCTCCCATTCAGTTTAGGCCCTAAACTGAGTCGCTGCCATACATCTGAGTTAGGAACAGTTAGGAATCTAAACTGAATCGCGTTCAGACGTCATGGTAAGGGACCTGTCATTGCTTACAGCGAGGAGCAGCTGATCTTCGACTCCAGCACCGAGAGTCTGCTGCAACAGTTTCTGGCCAACAACGGGGACACGGGCAATCTTGGAGCCCTAGTACATGTGTTTATCACGCGGGCCACTGAGCTGCTGGCCTCGCCCAACGGTGACAAGTAAGTTTGACTTAACGACCGAGCGAAGCGAGTAAGTTCCCCGATCTACTTCATCATCATCATTTCAACCGAAAGACGTCCACTGCTGGACATAGGCCTCCCCCAAGAGTTCCACAATTACCGGTCCTGCGCCACCCGCATCCAGCGGACACCTGCGACCTTCACCAGGTCATCAGTCCACCTTGTGGGGGGCCTACCGACGCTGCGCCTTCCGGTACGCGGTCGCCACTCGAGAACCTTTCCGCCCCAACGGCCGTCGGTTCTACGTGCAATGTGCCCCTTCCACTGCCACTTAAGTTTAGCGATTCGATCTACTTGCATACCGTATTTGTGTATCTTCTTCAGGGAGCCTGGGATCTGCTTTGGCAACTAATCCCAAGCTTTGGCGGAGGCGCTTTTACAAAAGCGACTGGAACCCAACCCAGATTGTAGGTAAACTAGGCCTCATTGGGATTAGTCCGGTTTCCTCACGATGTTTTCCATCACCGAAAGACGATTGGTGAATGCCAAATGATAGTTCGAAAGAGAAGCTTCTGTACTTCAGTACTATTACTTATTCTGTGATCCGTAGATTAAGAGTCAAAAAGAGGTTTTCCGTTGGTTTGCGTTTAGTTCCAATTTTTTTAATATCTACCCTTTTCTGTCACATGCGATTGTTTTTAAAGTATCCTCTTTTTCAGTGTAATGCTGGCTTGGCAGACATTCAACGCTTTATTCGTGATACGAGCCGTGGTCAAGTACTTGGTGGAGATGGTCCCCGAATCGGAAGTTTGCCGGCATCTTGACGTCATAGTCCAGGACCGCCGACCGCTAGTTGCTGACGTAAGTTCTTGTGTCAAACTTCCAGTAACACGGAGGGGGGAATCGGCATACGTACCGTTTTCCCTTCGCCGAAGTACAAGCCCAAATAATTCTCTTAAAACACAATTACCATAATCACTTTGCCTCTAATTACGCACAGAAATTATCATTCACTCGTTTCATTCATTCGTGCCAGCTCTCGTGAATCGACCTGTAATTACTGGAGTCCCGCAAAGTAACGCCGAAAAACTTCTTGCCTGTTGAGACATTTAGATTGATACCAATACTTAATATAATAATATATAATATCTATATTAATAATTCCGATCAAGGGTACGGTAGATCCGAATGAAACTATACAATACAATACAAATACTCTTTATTGCACACCTCAATAGAAATAGGTTCAGAAATACAACAAACAAAAAAGAGGTAAACAACAGGCGGTCTTATCGCTAAAAAGCGATCTCCTAAAGACCAATCAAGAGCGATCGACTATACTTAAATGAAAGAACGTAAAAAAATAAGAGTTTTGAGTCGAGAACTTATATTGGCAAAATTCGGATTGTTGTGTATTTTGCATTTAAAAATTAACGAATAATGGTAAAAACGCTCAGACATATTGTATTTGGTATCTTTGACATACGTTGACGTGTCGTTTGCGTTCAGAAACTGTTAAGGTGCCTCTACACTCTCGGCCGAATGTTTCATCCGAGTGCCTCACACACTGTCCGTACACACTCATTCAAGACAGACTATATAGTGAAAATTTCATCATTTTTCATGTAGTTTGGGTGAGTTAAAAGGTGTCTTAATTAGTTTCGGTAGTGATATAATATTCTTTATTTGCTGCTGAGTTTTAATGTTGCAGACGACAGACGAGGCACAAGGCTCGCCCAGACAGCCGGAGCCGAAGCTGCTGAACGCGGAGAGCCGGGTCGAGATGCTGGTCGATGCACTTATTGGCCTCATCATCGATGTGCCTGTCACGTGAGTCGCATTGTATTTATTAACCCTTTGACTAGACCTCTGGAACTCTGCGGGCGAAGTCGAATCGATCTAATCAAATCATTTATTATTTGTAATAAATGATTTGATTGATGTTTTTTAAGTATTGTATATAAATTATAAATTGAAAGAGATGTATAATACTACAGAAAAAAGTGACCGAGGCCTCCAGTGAGCAGGGCTGGGACGAAGGGCTGCCGCGAAAGCAGGAGGTCGCTGGTTCGGTCCCAGCCTTGCTCACTAAGGGGCGTTGTTCGCTTTTTTCTATAGTATGAGATGTCTTTCAATTTATGATCGTCTTTTGTCGTGTGTCGGTACCGACTCAAGGGCTGACCACACATCCCGCGCCCGAACGCCCGTGAACGCCGCCGTCTGTATTATATAATATTTTTCTACTCCAGCACTTCTATCTGTCAATTAGATGACTGGTAGCGATATTAAAAATAGTGGTTAAAATTAGTGGTCGTTGGAGTAAATGTGGGGAGCCATAAACAAGAAACTTCATGTTTTCATTTCGTGATATTAATGCATATATTTCCGATCATGTTTGAGAAAACATACATACAGTCAAGTGTAAAAATATGGTCGTGCACATCTTACTCAAAAATATGTCCGATATCACCTTATGCGTGTAATAAGAGCGTAGTACCATATTTATGAGTCGATTATGTTGAACCATATTTTTCTGACTGATGGTAATTATCCCGTTTTAAATATTAGATATTTATTATATATTATACATTTTCACACTTATCAGCGTGGTGAGATGGGGGCTCAACAAGTTGTATGATTCCAGTGACAACACGTACTACCTCCACCTGGAGTGTATCAACACGCTGCTGGTGCTAATGTCGGTGTACATGTTCGCCGGCGTGCACGGACAGAGCCGGGTGATCGACACTAGTCTTATTTACAGGTCAGTTCATTCATATTATATTTTTCTACTCCAGCACTTCTATCTGTCAATAATATTTATTTAAAAACAAACATTACATAAAAACCAGAAAAAAAACAATTAATACTAAAATTAAAACTAAACCTACTAATAAAAAACTGGCTGACAGATGACTGACAGCGATCTTAAAAAGCATAGGTACATTATAATGTTGTCTATGGTTTTACATAAAAACACTGCTCCTATGGATTTTCATATAATATATAGTCTGACAAGCCAGCGAGCGCAGTAACAGTAGGATAGAGAGCATCATACTGTCTTTTTCTTACGCTAGTATTATCACCCCGAAAAAAGGGATGGATATAGTGTTTTTGTCCTACTGTTACTGCGCTCGCTGGCTTGTCAGACTATATGAGCACTGTTGTTTTTTTTTTTTTAATTTCTATAGTGGGCACAACATCTTCCCTATTCTGCCACGTTTCTAGATTTAGCTTTTTACGCTATTTTAGCTGTCGTAGAAAAACTAGGGTATGCAACAGCTCATAATTGGTTCTTAAAGCTCTCAGGTCTATTATTACAAAACTCGACTTCGCCTCGATTTGTAACGGTGACCCTCAGGTTTTAAGAACCCTTATTATATCACTGTTGCATAAACTACTATTAAGCTATTCCACGCCAAAGACATATGCAATGTGTTTTTGAGCAATGTAGCCAAAGTGCCAAAAATATGGAGAGGAAATAAGGTAGGAAGGAAATACAGGACTTTATTGCCTGATAATTAAGGTCGTGTATACATACTTTTGGCACTTTGGCTGTATTCATATCTTTGTTGACTGTACCAGCAATCTCGCTTTATCAAATCAGAGAAAATGCATGCAGATGTGCTCTGCCACGACGGAATTGCCATAGTGACTAAAAATGTCGCGCATAGTGACTAAAAATACGTGAGTGCTTTTGCGTGCGTGTTTAAATTGTGACGACCGGTTGCCGTAGTTGGTAGTGACCCTGCCTGCCAAGCCGATGGTTCTGGGTTCGAATCCCGGTAAGGGCATTTATTTGTGTGATGAACACAGATATTTGTTCCTGAGTCATGGATGTCTTCTATGTATTTGTATATTATATATATCGTTGTCTGAGTACCCGTAACACAAGCCTGCTTGAGCTTACTGCGGGACTAAGTCAATTGTGTAAGAATGTCCTGTAACTGTCAACATAGCGAATCCTCCTTTTTTAAAGGGTCGACAACGCGCGTGTAACTCCCCTGGAGTTGCAGGCGTCCATAGGCTACGGTGACCGCTTACCATCAGGCGGGCCGTATGCCTGTTTGTCACCGTCGTAGTATAAAAAAAAACATTTATTTATATTTAATTGCCATAGTAACTAACAATGTCACGCGTAATGCCAAAAAATACGTGAGTGTTTTTGCGTGCGTGTTTAAATTCTGTTAAAACAAGTTAACATTTTTAATGTTTACAGAACTCTCTTCCAAGGACGATATGGGATGCATGCTCCCCTGCTCGTGAAGACGCTGCTGAGCCATCTGTCGAGCATGCTCGCCGCGCCGCCGCACATGTTCGGCACGGGCGTGCCGGGCGGCAGTATCCTGGTCAACCTGGCTTGTGAGTCATTGAAAACTCGAATCCCTTTACCCTCGGCTTGTACTTATAGTCTGACAACCCAGCGAGCGCAGTAACAGTAGGATAGAGAGCATCATACTGTCTTTTTCTTACGCTAGTATTATATTACCACCCTGAAAAAAGGGATGGATATAGTTTTTTTTGTCCTACTGTTACTGCGCTCGCTCGCTTGTCAGACTATAACCGGTATTTTCTCTAAAATCGCTGTCAATGGAAATTCCTAACAATGAACCACCATATTGATCGTAATAACCTAACTTTTAAATAAGTCCCGCCGAGTTTCTTGCCGGTAATAATCTTCTCGGGCTGTGGTGTAGGGATAGAACCGGTAGTAGCTTTTTTTTGACGTTCATAAGTACATTGTAATGTGCCTAAATTGAAAAATAAAGATATTTATCATTATTTAAGTTGTGAATGAAATCTCCAAGATTTACTTATTTATCTCATATTTTGTGTAATACGACCGTTTCAGTGGTGAATGGTTTCAGTGGTGTTTGATGAGGTAGTGTGAAAATACAAGGAGAAACAGTGACAAAACATGTGACGCCTTTTGTTTACATTGTTAAGAAGTTCGATTGACGGCGATATTAATATTGATTGGCAAATGCGTCCTGTAGAGGAGAACAAATCGACTTACGAAAGCATTTTTTCACTTCTCTTGTTTCAAAAGTTCGCCTTTAAGTCGTGGCTAGGCGACACAAAATCGTCTTTTCATGCACTAGGGCGTATAGTAACATCGCAGGGCCGCCTGCGAGCGGCGCGCGGCGTGAAAACACAAGCGCGCGAGCATTGATATTACATTTTCAACGATTTAAAGTGAAATAAAACCTAATACTTTCCTTACAATCGAAGTGAAAAGCAGAGTGTACCTCAGGCATAAATACCCATTTTATTCTCGACGACTATATTGGTCCTCGTCTAAAATGGATTACTATGCCCTTAAAATACAATCTACTATTACCCAAGCTGAAACAAAGACGCTCCGCTCGCTTTGCTCATCATCATCATCATCATCATTCAGCCGAAAGACGTCCACTGCTGGACATAGGCCTCCCCCAAAGATTTCCACAATGCCCGGTCCTGCGCCCGCATCCAGCGGACTGCGACCTTCACCAGGTCATCAGTCCTTGCGGGGGGCCTACCCACGCTGCGCCTTACGCGGTCGCCACTCGAGAACCTTTCCGCCCCAACGGCCGTCGGTTCTACGTGCAATGTGCCCCGCCCACTGCCACTGCCACTGTCGCTTTGCCCACTGGTCAATAATCCGTGATGTTACAGCTGGCTTCTGGAACATGCTGACGTTGAGCAGTCCGGCGGCCCCCACCATCTACACGAACCCCCCACCGGACCGGCACAGCCTAATGCAGGACTTGCAGAAGAAACATCCGCTGGCCAACCAAGTGAGTCACCCCTATACGACAGAAAAGGGCATTTTGCCTCAACATCTCAACTAGCGGTCTTTGCCTCAACATCTCAACTAGCGGTCTTTGCCTCAACATCTCAACTAGCGGTCTTTGCCTCAACATGTTAACTTTAAATTTATGAGAAATATCTTTATTTTTTGTCCATGCATGGGTGTCCTGAAAAGCAGCGCCACGGCTAAGAATCTTGTATGTAGCTATCGGCATATGCTAAATGGCATACATTTTGGTTCTCTCTGATATTTTGTACAAAATGTAAATACCTTTTTTTTCTGTGAATCAAATATATATATTTTTTTTGAGGTAGGTCAATTTAATGTTTTTCTTACTCAGAATAACAAGCTCTTTCAATCTACGAGAAAAAAAAACTCGACAAAAAAAAAGGTCTCAGAATTTTCAAACGTTTTACGTACTCTTCATTTTGTAACCGCTGTACAAAGTGTTTGAAAAATGGTAACGGAGTGGAAAAATAAATATAGGACTCCTTTTTTTCTCCTTGAATTCTGAATAGGAAAAACATTAAATTTCTCTCTGAGGATCTGTTCTCGCAAAAATGCCCAAAGGTTTTATAGCGGCTGAGATAAAGCTGACAACATTGTATATTGTGCATTTAATTCTGTCGCAAGTGCGAGCAGTCAGTTTACTGTTAAACATATGTTTGTTTACGAAAATTGTAATGGGTGCCTGTGAGGGCAGCCAAACATGTCTCTCGACCTGATGGGTCGTGCCAGGGTTTCCGGGCTAACTCCCCCTGAGTTGGACATCATGTGCGATGGAGGTCAATAATAACAGAAGACAACATTTAATGAGGATTACCGCGAGTTGATTTTTCCGCTAGGGGCGCTAGTGGAACGTGGGTGCGGGAACATTTCAAACGTCACTTTGACAGTTCTCTCATACTGACACAGGACCCACGCATGAGTGGCGCCGCCTGGTGAGCGACAATACGGTAGCTCCCATTGCAACTGTTAAAACTCACTTATTTCGGCCGCTCGGGCATCACTGATGATGCCCGAGCCGCGAAGGTGACAACACCACTCAGTCTGACGATGACTGCCCGATGCAGTCGAAACATGTCACGCCTAATTGTGATAAAAATTCGTGAGTTTTAACCGTTCCCATTTAATGTCAGTACAGTCAACCAATTGGAACCCTAGGTCACTCTAGAACCATGTCAAAATGACAAGCAGTAAGTGATTTCTTACAATCTGACTTATAGCGTCACTATGACATAGTCCTACAGTGGCCTAGGGTTCCAATTGGTTGACTGTACCAGGCGCGGGGCGTTCATAGCTCGATTCCTGCCGCTTCCCTTGCGTGAGCCAGTCTAGCACATTTCTCCTTAACAAAGAAAAGGCAGGCCAAATCAGCTCCGGCTTGCCCAAAGCTCATTTTGACGCTCCGCCACTGGTCAGTACAGTCAGTACCAGATTTGACAACAGACCGCCAGGAATGGCGTCAGAGTGTTAGATGTGCCGACCCCAAGTAAATGGGATAAGGCAAGGATATTGCAAGGGGTGAGCGGTCAAATCCGATAATAAGTTGAGATACTTTTTCATTGAAATAACAACGTTATGTAAATTTCACATAGTTCGAATTTCAAAAATCAGTTTGCTCCAGTTACCGAGTCGAGTCAAGTGATAAAAATTCGTTGTCAGCCAGTATGAGGTATGAGTCAAGATAGTTTAAATTAGAAGACAACATGAAATTAACTCGATTTTTGCAGGCTTGCCTACTGCTGCTTGCGTTAGCGAACCACTGCGCGACGCGCAATCTCTACCGGCAGGCGCTTCTTTCTGCAGCGGACACTGCCAGTAAGTCCCATTGGAAATATATCCATTTATCTTAGAAAGAAAAGGTGAAAACGAGATTCGAACTCGTAACTTGGGATTCACTTTCATCGCTGTACCAACTGAGCTACTGAGTTGCGGGTGTGTCTCAGAGTCGGGAGTTCTAGTTTCGCCCGAGGCAATGAGTTTTTCCACTTTTCCACGGCAACGCGCATGTGACACCCCTGGATTTGCAGGCGTCCATATGCTACGGTGACCGCTTTCCATCTGGCTGGCCGTATGCTTGTTTGCCACCGCCCGCATAAAACTTGCCAACCATTATTTTCTCGTTGTAGTTATTTTTTATTTTTTAGATACAGCTACGACGCCACAGAAGGAGCCGGAAAAAGGATCAGGGCCGGAGATGACTCCGCCGCGGATAGACATGGCCGCTGTAAGTAGAAAATAATATAATAAGTACTGATAAATAGATAAATATTGTGGGACATATAATTTAAATTTTCGTGAGTCATACTGACATCAAATTGCAACGGTTCGCCGGTATCGGGCAGTGATGCCCGAGCCGCGGTGACAACATAACTCTGTCCGACGATGACTGCCCGATGCAGTCGAAACATGTCACGCCTACTGTGATTAAAAATACGTGGGTGTTAACCGTTGCAATTTAATGTCACTATTGTGGGACAATCGTACACAAATCGACCTAGTCCCACGGTAAGCTCAATACGGCTTGTGATGTGGGTACTAGACGACGATATACATAATAGATAGATACATATCGGCATATGCTGAGTGGCATCCATTTTGGTTCTCTCTGATATTTTGTACAAGATGTAAAAAGATAAAGTTTTTTTCTGTGAATCAAATAAATAATTTATATTTCTATACACATAAATACTAAATATATAGACAACATCCATAACTCAGGAACGAATATTCGTTATAAACACAAAAATTGATGACCAAGATTCGAACCCTGGACCTCCTGCTTCGTAGGCAGGGTCACTACCAACTACGCTAGGAGGCCGTTAAACCATAAATATCATAAATATTTAACACGGTCGAATAAATCTAAGGATGTTCCTTTTTGCAATCTATGGATTCGTTTTTACGAAAATCATTTGGCTTTGAAATTTCAATATTTGTCAGCTCCACAAGGCGCTATGCGCCACGGCGGGCTGCGAGCACTCCACCCTGCTCCTCTACCTGATGCTGCACTCCTGCAAAGCCTACAAACGGCACGTCACAAGCGTGGAACATATAGAACATTTGGTGAGTACTTGGACCCACTTAAGTCCCACGGCGTTCAAACAGACATGCAAGCAAAAATAGTACATAATATTGTCTTCTGTTTCCTTTTTCGGCGATTGTCAATTGTTTCCACCGGAATTCGATGCCTTGATATATCGAAGTCCGATAGCCTGGGACGAACAGTGTTGCCAAAATTATTAACATTTACAAGTTAATAAATTGAAACTAGATGTCATATACTAAAGAAAAAGACCAACACTGACGAAGGCCAATCCGAGGATCGAAGTCGGGTCTTCAGCTTACGCGGCTAACGCCATAACCACTAGGCCAACTGGTCTTATCGAAATGCCTGCGAATTTCTCGAGTATAATTATGCAATCAGGCAACTTATACAATGCAACGATATTTTCGTGAAACGGAAGCTACCAATTCATCAAGGACATCGAATCCGTTGTGACTTTTCGCGTAACTACTTAATCCCATTGTTGTTTGACTTGACAGATAATCCCAATACTGCAAGTGCTATACAACGCGCCGGACAGTAACTCGCACCACATCTACATGTCTCTCATCGTGTTGCTCATACTCACGGAGGACGACGCACTCATAAAGAATGTGCACCTTATTGTAAGTATTCATTTATCGACATGCACTGTTAATTAGAAAACTCCCGTGAGTATCAGACATATTAAAATACTTATATCGGGTTACTCACGTCAATAAAGTTTAAAATAGCTCGACATGTTTCGGAACAGTACTGTGTTCCTTAGTCATGAGTTATGCGTCTAGCCGCGGTGGCTGCTCTACGCACATTGCGAGCCCCAGCGCGGTCTGATCTCGACTAACATGTCGAGCTATTTTCGACTTTGTTGACGTGGGTAACCCGATATCAGTATTTTGGTATGCACTGTTCTTGAGAATTCGCTTTAAATCCGTCATCACTATCACAAAGTGTAAAACAAAGTCGCTTCCCGCTGTCTGTATGTATGCTGAAATCTTTAAAACTACTTTTTTTAGAATCTAAAGAACATTCCCTGGTACACGGAGAGGCAGATATCGGAAGTCTCGCTCGGCGGCCTCATGGTGTTGGTACTAGTGCGGGCCCTGCAATACAATATGGCGCGCGTGAGAGACAAGTACCTGCATACCAACTGCCTCGCCGCCATTGCCAATATGAGCTGTAAGTATCTCAAATAATAATGTAAGGTAGACATTAAAGCGAAGTCTTACAGTACAGTCAACCAATTCTTATTCTCTGTATACGTTGTATAAGTAACCTGCTGTGCAAATTTAAATTTTCTAGCATCACTCGTTTTGACTCTGCGTTAATACCAACTGTCAACCCCTTTTCATCCCCTTTGGGGATGAATATCAGTAAGCTCTGAAATTAGTTTTCTGTACACAATAAGCAGTCAATAGATCAACTTTCAAGGTTCTTACTTGAAATATCATACAGCCTACATACAACATTTCAACCCATTTTTAACCCCTTTACATGAATGTTTAAAAACCCTGAAATTAAGTACTTTTCTTATATTTTAATAAGCATAGTATATAGTTATACATAAAGTTTAAGGTCTAACATTTTACGCCATTCCCATAGAAACGTCCAACCCCCTTTTTAATGTTGATATATAATAGTAGTTTATGCACCAGTAATATAATAAGGGTTTTAAGAACCAATTATGAGCTGTTGCATACGCTAGTTTTTCTACGACAGCTAAAATAGCGTAAAAAGAAAAATCTAGAAACGTGGCAGAATAAGGAAGATGTTGTGCCCACTATATAAACTAAAAAAAAAAACAGTGCTCATATATTGTATGAAAATCCATAGGAACAGTGTTCTTGTGGAATACCATAGACCAAATTATAATGTATACTTTTTTAATATCGCTGTCAGCCATCTAATTGACAGATAGAAATGCTGGAGTAGAGAAACGATGTAATATATCATCCTGCCGACTGATTGATGGTGATGATCATACTGTTTCAGGTGAATTCAGAAACCTGCATCCATACGTGGCGCAGAGGCTGGTGTCGCTATTCGAAACATTATCGAAACGAAGAGCGAGGTTATGCAACGAAATAGAAGGTAAAATACTTCAAAACTTGTTAGTGTAAATCTGCTCAGTCTGGCATTCCCTACCAGTCAACCAATGGACTAAACCAGAAAGAGTAATAGGTGCGGGGTCATTTGAATCAAATGGACATTGTTTACTAAAGTAATAGAGACATACAGCTATATTGATAAACTTACATATATACATTTACATACCTACAGTAGAACCCGTTTAATACGATTTCCCGCTTAATACGCCATTCTACGCCGGTCCCTGCAACTTTAGGCCTGTTTCCATACATTTTTTCCCGATTAATACGACAAGCATCCCGCTTAAATGGATTAATAAGCCAAAAAACGAAGAATAACGAAATAATTATATTATTTTTGTATAGAGAAAATACCGGTATCCGATCCCTGCTCCGAACTATAATTTAACCGGTTTATTTAGGCACATCGCCTCGTTAAAAGACACACAAGGCTACTAATTTGTTTACCCTGCGTCGCTAACTACTACTAACTAACCGGTTTTATTGTTCTAAACCGGTTAATCCAACAAGAACTTCATGCAAATGAGAAATAAATGTCTTTAAACCGAAACCGAATATTTCCCCTAAAACCGGTTTAAGAAATATACTTTCACGACCGAAACCGAAATAGAATGGTTTTATGCTAAGTATATGGTTTGGAACTTTAACCGGTTTCAAAGCTTTGCTTTAAATTTTCTATTTATTTTCAGGTGGCGATATTAGCAATTTAGAATTACCACATCACGCAGAGGAGAAAACGGAAGAAATAGTTAGTATTACTGAAATATAATAATTAATGTGCGGACGACGGATACAAATTATGTCAAATACCTTATTACTATGTCAAAGTCTGGCATTACGGTAAGGAAAGGTTTGTTTTGCATCCGTCGTCCGTTTAATAATAATATATCAAATTATAAATTTACTAAAACGGGGCTTAATCGTGTATAAACTTTGAAAACAAACCTCCGACGTTTCAAGGGCGACGTTGCCCCCGTGGTCCCGGAGAAAGACTGGCTGAGGTTGACATCAACATCTTCTAGCTGCGCGGGTTTTACGAACTACCCGCACTTGGTCTTGATTATCAACTTGAACATTTTGCGCACTAGGGATGTGACTCTGTCGACACACTACACTCACCCCCCGTTTTAGTAAATTTATAATGTGTGACAATCGTGAAAGTTTAAATAAATATATCAAATTAACTACTTTGTCCCCAGTTTCTATGTGACAAATCTGCATACATTTCTATGCCTTTTTTGCTATAGCTTTGATTTAGAGAAATACCCTCAGATATTCGTTGTGGCCGAACAGGTATATTTGACGCTCCGTCACTGGTACTGTCACGTCTATAACGGGACTTCCTGCTTCGTAGGCAGGGTCACTACCAACTACGCTAGGAGGCCGTTAAGTTAATACCCATACCTAAATACATAGGAAACCTCCATAACTCATGAACAAATATATTCGTGATAAACACACAAATAAATGCCTTGACCAGGATTCAAAACTAAGGCTTATTGCTTCGTAGGCAGGGTACCAACTAGGCTAGGAGACCGTTGATATTGTTTACCCAGGTTTTGGCTGTTGTATTATCAGTATTTAGATCATACTTTTACTTCTCGCTATATATTGTAAATGTTTGTACATGCAAATGCTTTACTGTTATGCTTATTGACTTGTAAAAGTGCCCTTGAGGCCTACTTGCAGAATATATATATACAGTGTGTAAATCTAATACGGGCGAACCTCTTAACGGTGGTTAGTATAGGACATAAGAAATGTAATTAGGTAACTTTTAAATGGAATTGCAATTAAAATTGTATCCATAGAAAATAATTCGGCCCGCAATGTAATGCAAACTCACTTGCGTTAAACATTCGTTGACAAATGACAGCGTCAAATTTTTTACAGTACATTGCTGCTGAAAATTTTATAAAAAAGTTAATTATGGGGTCATAATTACGTGTAACTTAAAAATATGTTTTAATTATTGATAACACTAATGAATTCTATGTTTGGTTAAATTTATCGCCCGTATTAGACTTACACACTGTATATATATATAATTTAATATATAAATCTGTATTTTTTTTTATTTGAATCCTTTCCAAGGTGGAACATATTCAAGTGCTGGACGAGGTACTACGAATGCTGCTGGAGATCATCAACTCGTGCCTGACGCACCAGCTGCAGAACAACCCCAACATGGTGTACTGTCTGCTGCACAAGCGGCAACTCTTCCAGAACAACCCGCACCACATCACGCAGAACATTGAAATGGTATAGTCACGTCTATAAATACACTTCCGAACTTATTATTTATTTATTTAATCTTTATTGCACAAAACAATAAGAAAAAAATCTGTTCCGCCGTGCCGACTGAGCCAATCTGTCGATACATGGGTCTGACGTCAAATTTCTACTTCGAGACGTAGTTTATTGCATCATGTTTTAACTAAAAGTTAGTATGGAACCCACGGTGCGCGAGTCCGACTCACACTTGGCCGCTCCGTCGTCCGGACTAGTCTTCTTCTACCTAGAATTATCCCGGCCCCTGCCAGGGTCCGCTTTCCTACATCCTCTCCACTTTGCACGATCCTGGGATTCCCTTGTAGAGTCAAGTGCAAAAATATGGTTCGACATAATCGACTCATAAATATGGTACTACGCTCTTATTACACCGGCATAAGGTGCTATGGGACATATTTTTGAGTAAGATGTGCACCGCCATATTTTTACAGTTGACTGTAAGCCCGTTTACGCTCATGTCGGGCTTCACGACATCTAGCCATCGCTTTTTTGGGGTCGGGGTCCGTCAAGGGCTAGGCTAAGGCTAAGGCAGAACCCGCGACTCAGGGATACACGCCAATCGCTCCGCCACTTTTCGTTTCCTTTTTTAATTACTATGACGGTGACAAACAAGCATACCTGCCAAGCCTGATGGTAAGCGGTCACCGTAGCCTATGGACACCTGCAACACCAGGGGTGTTACATGCGCGTTGCCGACCCTTTAAAAAAAAGGAGGATTCGCTGTGTTGACAGCCAAACGGGCCAAGGGCTTTGCTCCGTGGGTCCTCAGCTGTCAACACAGCGAATCCTCTTGGAGCTCTGGCGGCCTTACTCACCAACAGAAACACAACACTATGAGTAGGGTCTAATGTTATTTAACTGCGGTTCCCTTAACATTAACATTTGTTTCCCGGACTACAGTGTTAGATAATATTGCAGGTGATAGGATACTTCTCGACTCGCCTCCAGCGGGTCCAAGATGGCGCCGGCGGCGACCTCAGCGTGACGGAAGTGCTGGCTTGTATCAAAAAAGGAGCCGAGCAATGGTCCAGCGACAGGTTAAAGGTAAACTTAATAGATTTTTTTTTAAATTAGTCTTAAGTTTCTTAAAAGGAGTTTAGAGGTATGGGCACAGCGGATGCATATCGCTTAGGCTGGATTTGACCAAACTTTTTAACCAAGAGTAACACTTACCTACTCTTGGATACTAATGTCAAAATCCCATAAAGAAACCGTCATTGGACTTTCAGGACTGTGTAAACAAACCGCCATATTGAAATTGTCTTTGAATGATGAATTTACTAGTGATGGGGAAGTGCTATTTTAAGTCAAAATAAATCGATTACTAAAATACCGAAAGTAAAACACATCTCATCTTCATATTTTTAATTGGTTAAATCTTCTGAAAAACCGGTGCTTGAAGTTGTACTAGAGTCATCAGTATTAATTATAAAAGGTGGCGTTACATCATCGGTATACCCTATCGATGATGCCGTCTAAATTTTTCATTTTATGCTCTTCTCCTATTACATGATCCACGCATTTCTTCCAGTGCATGCATCCGCATCTGAATTTAGGTATTTATTTAATTTTAAGTATATTATACCTTACGCTACGATCCTTTGCTCATTCCCTTACCGTGTAGTGTACACAATGCCTATATCAGGTAGATACCGTGAGTACCGGCATTACAATGTCACTAACTTTAGTCACATTCCTAAACGTCATAGACAAACGTAGAATATAAAAGAAACAAAAACGTCATTGCATTCTGTCGAAATAACGTAACTTTTAAATCATATTGAATTTTCAATGAAATTTCCAAGATTAAGTAATTTTTCCTATATTTTTTGTTTTTTACGACAAAGGCTATTTTAATAGTGTATGTTTTCAATGGCTTTTGATGAGGTTGAGTGAAACTTCAAGGAGTAACAGTGATAAATCAAAGTGACGCCGTTTGTTTACATAGTCCTGAAAGTCCAATGACATACGGTTTAGTAATTTGACGTTACTATCTGAGAGTAAGCGTTATTCTCGGAATAAAAATTTGGTAAAATGCAGCCTTAGTGTGGTAGGTAGGGCACAGCACAACGAATGTCGTCTCGCTCAAATCTGGAGCAGAGCCCATCTGGGGAAGTACCTCCACCTTACAGAAAACCGCAGTTTAATAACACTAGACCCTACTCGTAGTGTTATGTTTCTGTTGGTGAGTAAGGCCGCCAGAGCTCCATGAGGATTCACTATGTTGACAGCTGGGGACCCACCTAAATACCAATAAAAAATACCTTTATAAAAGAATTGCTTATTTAAATGTATTAGATTATAGACAATTCATACCTAATTCGATTCTTAAAGAGCACTCAAATGGAAACTATCAAAGAGGTTAGGTCCAACGTAGGCTTACAGGGTTCAGGCCTCGAGCATGGTTCAGTAGCTCCGCACCCCTCCAGTCAAAACGCGCGATAGTAGCGCTGCAAACGCGCGACGACAATCGCGAATCAGGTGCAATCGTGCGATTAAAAATCGCAACGTGCAAGGACCCTTAAATCCCGTGGGCTGTATATTTAACCCTTAAATGCATGATGATGCATTTATGACACAGAAACTATACAAGTGACGATACAAGTCCGACGTCGTAAGTTCATCACTTGAAATGAATTTGGTTGTCACTTGGGGATATTTTAGGATCAATATTGATAAATTATAACTAATATTTGAAACGGGATAATTGCCATGTATATTTGTTTTATTGAGCACCCGATATTATCCCGGTTCAAATATAAGTTATAATGCAAATTACCATGTTAGCTTAAAATCGAATATTGATAGTTCCTGCATTTAAGGATCAAACTTTTTTTTTCCAACAGAAATTCCCCGACCTAAAATTCCGGTACGTGGAAGAAGAGCGTCCCGAGGAGTTCTTCACCCCCTACGTGTGGAGCCTGGTGGGGGGCTGCGGCGGCGTCTACTGGAGCAGCGAGTGCGCGCGCGCAGCCTCCGCGCTCTGCTGATACCCGGGCACGCTCGCGTTCATCATCAACTATACCACGTTCTAGACCAACGTTAGTTGATCCCGTGCTAGGCTTATGTCGGTCAGGAACTGAGAACTCATCATTTCAGCCGAAAGACGTCCACTGCTGGACATAGGCCTCCCCCAAAGATTTCCACAATGCCCGGTCCTGCGCCACCCGCATCCAGACTCCTGCGACCTTCACCAGGTCATCAGTCCACCTTGTGGGGGGCCTACCCACGCTGCGCCTTCCGGTACGCGGTCGCCACTCGAGAACCTTTCCGCCCCAACGGCCATCGGTTCTATGTCATGTGCCCCGCCCACTGCCACTTAAATTTAGCGATTCGGAGAGCTATATCGATTACTTTCGGTTCTAGACCAACGTTAGTGCATTCCGTGCTAGGCTTGTGTCGGTCAGGAACTAAGAACTAAAAGGAATGAAATCCCATCACGGACCGAAAGGGACTAGTTCCTCGCCAAAACGTTAAATCGGTCTTCGTTCTTTAGTTCAGTTCAGACGGAGCGAAAACCATTAAAACGTTCATACGAATCACTAGTTCCGCGCTCTGTATAGACCTAAACCCCGGTACTCATTCCCAGACGTCAAAATTCGCACTGAACTAAACGAACTAAAGACCTAAAAGAAGGAACTAGTTCCTTTGACCGATTGAACGAGATGGGAGCGCTCCCTTCAAAGACCGAGCGGGCACAACTCTATTCCGTGCTAGGTTCGCATTTTATCGTCTCTCAAGGAAAGTGTCCGAAAAGTATACGGAAAGCTGTGATGTGACCCTTCAGTCAAATTGTATAGACTCCTGGGCCCCCCACGATCGTTACAATTACAATTTACAAGTTACAAATGTGTACATACATGATACAAGCGGAAGTATCAGAAAATTTACAAATAATAAAATTTTATTGGAAAATTCCTATAAATATGTATATAGGGATGACGACTAGGTTGAAAAACTATCATTCTAATTAGTCCCTCAGTTAGATTATCTAAAATGATTAGACACGTATTTTTCCTTTTTCAGTTAAACTAAAATTGACTAAGATAAAGAGCATCAAAGTTCCTGGGCGGGGGGCTGGTGACGTCACTACTAGGTAAGAATTTCACCTAAATCACCTAATAGTGACGTTTCGCGAAACTTGAACGCACTGTATTTTCGTCATTTTTAATTTGACGAACAAAAGAAAAAATACATGTACAATATTTTTTTATAATCTAAAAGACAGACTAAATAGATTTTTTAGACGTCTAGCCTAAAGATTGTAGTGAGAAATACAACACCTTTACATACTGGGTATTTTTTTCCGAAAAACTACTTGGGTTCTCCGAAAAAAAAACTTATAACTCACAAATTGTATGTTAAAGTTTGGAGTTACAGTAAATTGTAATAATAGGTATACATTTTTGTAGAATTGTGATTACAATTTAACAATTTATTCGCCGTGTGTCAAAATTACAACACAATAATTGTGTTATGGAATTATTACAATTATTGTAATAATTCCTATCTGCCACAACACCATGTTTAGTAGCCAAGGCACTGATGCTAGCAGCGGCAAAGAAAATTTAGTTGTAAGACTCCATACACACAGATAATGAAAATGACCTGACCCCGAAGGGTTTCCCGAAGGACTACAGTGTGGGGTTCGTAAAAAAAGCGTTCACGCGTTTGTGACACCCCTGGAGTTGCAGGCGTCCATAGGCTACGGTGACCGCTTTCCATCAGACGGGCCGTATGTCACCGACGTGGTATTAAATGCGTCACATTTACTCTTAGCTTGTCATTGTGATAAACGATAAAAACGCGACTATTATTTTACGATGGTAACTTTTGATACGAAGTTTCGATACCGGTTTATATCACCTAACCGGTTTTTGTAAGTAAACCTAAACAGGCGGCGCCACTGTAGCGTGGGTCCTGTGTCAATATGAAAGAAATGTCAAAGTGACTTTTGAAATGTTCCCGCCAAACCCACGTCCCACTAGCGCCCCTAGCGACGAAATAACTCGCGTTAATACCCTTTGTATTGTACGGGACAAAGTGTTTATAATCCTTTGTCCATGACCAAACTAAATAAAAAAACCGGTAAACCGGTTTGTTATAATTATCATGAAATGAAAATGGTACAGTGAAATCATAACTAACTATTGCTATATACCGGGTGTTTCCTTACCTCTAAAATTGCACTTTTGCTTTATTCTATTTCTGTTTATGCATTATCAATTAAGTCACAACGTATTTATATGTACTTAGAATATTTTCTATCTCTGACCCGTTTCGAGCAACACTGACTTCCAACACGTTTGTATGTATGCGGACTCCCCCCCCCCCTCCCTCCTCCCTGTGTTGCTTGAAGCTGGCCCCCGTAAATTAAATGGATTCTGTTCATTTCACCCTGTAGTATCTTATCTACACTGTTTTTTTTAACTCAACTAATGCCGGATCCACACATTTGCACAACGCTGGCTAATCTAGTCAACGAATGTGTGGATTGCGCATTAGATTCTTTTTACCCCTATTTTCTTAATTAAAAAAAGTACAGGGCAAACTGTATTAGTATAAATAAATTATTTGACTTATATGTACTTTAATGTAGTTTTAATGGACGCAATATTGTATTATTATAGTAAATAAATGAAATGATTTTTAAATAACTTGTGTCATTATTTACTCTTATACCCTAAGTCCACCACCATTAGACTTATGTATAAAATATAAGAATGAAATCACGTGAGCTGAAAACTGGGTCCGCCTACAAAGGTATAGTATTAATATGTATAACTATCAAAGAGTAAAGTAAGTATATAGGATAACTATCCTACACTCGGGCGGGAACACTCAGAAATATAGATTAGATAAAGTAAAAGTGGAAAAATCACGTACTCAAAGTAAAAGCCTAGAGTCGTTAGTTCGAGTCTCGCTCGCTCTGAAGTTGGTACCTGGTTTTAAAGATATTTGAAAATATTATTGAAATTTTGCCCTATTTAAATTTTACTTCAATAAAAAAGGAACTAGGGCTGGGACTCGAAGGGTTAAAATATAAAAAACATAATCCGTAAAACGGAACGTATGCGTACTTCATACCACAGGGTGACCTGTCAAGAATTCTTTAAATGATTAGCAATTTAATATTACCCACGGAAGAATAACTAGCGTGGAAGTAGTACGATAACTGTCAAATGAGAACAATTTGGAGCGATCTATATTTTGGCAGTGGATTTCTCAAATGTCGTAAGTCTAACTTAATTACGTGCCTCTTACGACATTTGTAAAATCCACCATCAAAATATGCGACCAAGTTAAGTTGTAATGCATTGATACCGACTACCAAATTACAACGATGTGTTTAATTTGGCTGCTTGGACCAATTGCATCAAAAGAGATCAGCAAAACTGTTTTCAACCTACGGAATCGGAGAAATAACAAACATATATACATCTCTTTTTGTCACTTCCTTTACTTGGTAAGGAAGTGAAGGACGAGTTTATGACTTTGATGTTTTCAGTTTTGACGGGAGGCTTGATATTACCTATTTGTTTTAAATAATGTAACAAGTAAAATTAAGATTTATTTTGAAAGAAATACTGTTAGTATCAAATACAAAAAGGATATTCGTTACATATAAAATTCAACGAAGAGTTAACTTTTTTTTTACAAAAAGTAGGTCAGTGTTACCATGTAAAACATTGCGAATTCTTACATTTCCTTCCTTCCCAATTTTTTTCAGTCAAATCAATCGACAGGTGTGGAAATGCGTAAACAAGTGTTTAGGAAACAAACCATTAGATTATTTCATTGCAAAATAAACAATTCGAGTGTTTTGTGAACAATAAATTGAGAATCTGTGTTTTGTGCTAACTTCTAACGTATTGAAGCGACGTGCAAAGGTACTCATGTAAGTGATACATATTAGACGCGTAAAATGTTTTTACCGAATTAATTAAAAATATACTTGCTTTGTTTATTTTGATGCCAGTTTAATAGTAACATAAATATATCCTTTAAGTTTTTAATTAATTTCTGCCTGTTCTTTTTAGTTTGATTCAGTTGTGAAGGTAGTTATTGCCTTCTGTATGTTTTTTAAATATTTAAAAAGAATATTCAGTTATTTATGTTTCTTTTGTTTTTTTTTGTGTGTTTTGCGTGCGCATAGAAATTAGTTATCGGTACTTGACATTGATTTGTGTTTTTCTGCAGTTTTTTTTAAATTGTATAATAAGGATCCTGAAATGTTTTACATTAAAAAAAAAACTTGTATTTTGATACACAATCAATATAAATCTCTGAAATATTAATAACTAATTAAATTTTTTATAATCAGTATTCCAGATTTTATTGTTATCCTTTCATGTGACAATGATTTGTAAATGATATGTAAATATGATGATATGAATTATAATATTCTAGTTCATATTCACTATCTGTCCAATGAGATTATCAGTAACGATTACTTATAGGTATACTTATTGCCACTATCACCAACTGGGGTCAGCCAATTAACCCGGAGTTAAGGGTCTATGTAATATGGAATTTGACAGTTAAAACCGGATAACAACTAACCCTGGTTGGCATAAGTGGCACTTAGGGCCACTTGCATCACCCGGGGTTAGCCACATAACCCGGAATTAAGCGTTTTTTTGTACAGATTTTGACAGTTTAACTATGGATTAGCGGCTAACCCTGGGTGGTGCAAGTGGGCCTTAACAAATTGAGGTCCTTGCACCACCCAGTATTAGCCATTAAGCCGGAGTTAAGATATGAAATTCCATACAAAGAAACCCCGGATGGCGCAAGTCCCCTAAGTGGCCAGATTGTTGCCATGGTTACAAAACAGTAATAGACAAACAAATAGTATTATCTACATTAATATGTGATAAGCTGCTTAATGCAATAAGTGATTTTTGGTTTGAAACCAAATTAGTCAGGCTCGGATTAAAAATTGTTTTCTTTAGTTTCCGGGGAAAAACATGAATTTAATAAAAAAAACTTTTTGTCAGGGTTACGGGTGTTATAGTTGCCGATTTCTAAGTCTGAACTTTTGACACTTGAGTATTGACGTACTTAGCGATGAGGCTAAGACAAATCGTTTGTCAAATTCAGCGATTATTGATTTTAGCGATGAATTGTTTGATTCGATTTTACTACTACGGATTTGTATTTGATAAGACCGAGAAACTTCGACAAACTGCGCATTTGACATACGATTTTTTCCAAAGTCATCTTAGTTTCGTTCAGAAATCAATACTGTTGAATTCTTAAAATGTTAGATAAAAAACCTTCATAGTTAATTTGTTTTATTTTAAATAACATTTTTTTTCACATCGTACTTAGTTTTATTTTCGTTTTAATCGTTTTGTTTTGATTTTTACTGTATTGCCTATTGATTACAAGATCGATTTTTATCGATTTACGGACGCTTATATGATTTGGAACAGCAGACATGGTCGCAACCCTAAATTTAAAAAAAAAACGACGTAGACCGTTACTGTTGGTGTGCTAAATTGTTATCGTAAAATATTCAATAACTAATGTATGAAAAAATGTAACATTCATCACATTATGTTTATGAAAAGTGAAATATTGTGTTTATGTACATGACTAGCTGTAATATCTTTATGGGATTTTGTTTATAATTCCAAAGTGTCTTGCGCGTTTACGTTATACGGGTATTTCGATGTGTCAAAAGTTCAGACTTAGAAATCGACAACTATACGGCAATGTACAAGATGGCAACCATATTGTAAGGGAACACTAATATTGAGATAGCATTGTTGCTATATACCAATATAATGGGTTGTTATAAGCTTGTTGTACAATCTAATATTATTGTTCTTTATTCACCAAAATACGAAAGAAAATTAATTTGGCCTTAACAAAAATGCTGGTAATGCGTATATGGAATAAGGACGTCATCAGTATGGCCTGAATAGGAAACAATAAGTAGGTGTTTTTTAGCATGTGGCAGGTCGTCTTAACCTGCCAATCCTCTATATAAACAAATTGTACTATTTCACGTCATTTTTTTTCCTTCTCACACCACAATACTAATTGATTACACTCTGAAATGGATCAAACATATTTTTGCTACAACTTACATATATATTTACAGTACACATGGTGCTACTTTACCGCCCTAGGGCGATAATGAGCACTTCACGTGCCTGCGTCCAATATTTAAAGGGCCGAATGTACTGTAAAACGTACGATACACGTGCGAAGAGGTAATTCGCAACTCGTGTCGATTTGAAACACTCCCTAGTCTCCCTACGGTCGTGTTTTAATTATTTATCGCCGCTCGTTGCCAATTTCCTCTTTTTCGCCCTGTGTAAATTAAGGCAAAATAGCCTTTGTACAAATACAAACTGCTAAGCTAAATATAGATTAATGAATGCAGTATTCCTTTATAGTCTTCATACATGACCTAATCACCTGATATATTGATCCTTATACAATATTAACTATGATATGGATTACTGATAAGTTATCTCAGAAATTCCTCTGTTATCTCCTCCCTGGGGTTAATTTGGTTCTTTATCTAGGTATTTAACCCGTCTAGGATGTATGATAAATAGTCATCAATAGATAATTAAGTTTATTTTCTGACAAATTTATATAGATAGGTACTTTTAACTATAAAACTCTCGTGAGACTCGAACATATTAAATAATATTTAAAACGGGTCACTCACGTAATTTAGTTTAGTTTAGTTTAGTAGTGATGACGTTCTTCGTAAAGAACGAAACATGTCGAGCGAAAATCGACTAAATTACGTGAGTGACCCGTTTTAAATATTATTTAATAGATAGGTACTTCTGGAAGATATCATTTCATTTTCTAAAATACATGATTTATTTTTTTGGAAAAAAAAGTTTAGTACTTAGTTACTCATTCCCCTTGGAAATGATTTCATATTATTTATTTTGAAGCAGAAACGCGAACGATATTAAATTACTTTGAAAGAAAAGAAAAGAGGAATAATTCATGACCTTGAACACGCGACTATGGGACTATGGACGTCCCAGAGTTACGGGTTCGAGTTTCTAAGAAATTATTCCATATTGTCTATGGGAAATATTGTAATCGCGTTCGCCGCTTAGCGCTCTGTACAGTCGAGTTCATAAATATCTGCGCAGCAGGATGCATAATATGTAAACACCTACACCTTATTGTCAATGTTCTAAGGGTGTACATATATTTTTTAAAGCCTTTGTTTTGCTCATAATTTATGAACTCGACTGTACAAATATTCATCAATCATTCTCTCTGTATAAAAAACTGGCCAAGTGCGAGTCTCGGGCACCGAGGGTTCTGTATAAACTTTATGTTGTAACTACACCTAGAAGTAGAAATTTGACGTCAGCCACATGTATCGGCAGATTGGGTCAGTCGTTTGTACGACAAGGAGTTAGTATGCGAGTTTGTTTTTCATTGATATTTTTCCGAAAAATTATTATTTTATTTAAAAAAGTTAGGGTCAATTATATTTTTCCTGTAATGTTTATGATATTAAGGTTGTGTAAAAAAAAACAGCGACCTTTAGGGCGGACGTCTGCCGCGAAAGCAGGAGGTCGCTGGTTCGATCCCAGCCCTGCTCACTGGGGGCCTTGGTCACTTTTTCTGTAGTGTATGTCATCTTTTTCAATTGTCCGCTTCCTTCTTATTTGGTTGGCACTGTATATATTTATTTATATGTATATATTTATATGTTTGTATGTTTTTTTATTTATTTAGTTTGCTACTATAATTAAATTAAATTAAATTAAATACTCATTTATTTCGGGCAGGACCCATAGATATTGGCTGTGCTATTTCCACTTCTCTGTCTATTTTTGCAACGCCTACTGACTTTTGTTTTTTATTAGTTTCCGCTACCTAAAGGTTGTCTGGAAGAGATCGCTTTTTAGCGATAAGACCGCCTGTTGTTTGCCTCTTCTTTTGTTCGCTGTATTCTCTGTATTTACTTCATTTGAGGTGTGCAATAAAGAGTATTTGTATTGTATTGTAGGGCCTTGAAAATATTAGTGAATGTATGACCAAACTAGATTAATTGAACTTCCATAAAAGCCTGGCCTTTGTCCAAACTGATGACATTCGATTTGGTACTGGCCCCGTGTGTAGGTGGCTAGCCGCTGACTCACGGCGGCTTCTGAGCTTCTGACCGAGTTTGAGCTTACTACTTTTTTTACTAAGATTAATGGTGTTGATAATATGATAATACTACGACAGTAATGTTACTTTGCTGGTCTATTAGTGTCAACTAGTTATACCTACATGCGTATCTTACTATATGCAATTAATTCTCTCATCCTCCCGCCGTTAAACGTAAACAGAGGTAACACACACTGCGATTCGCTTTTTTACCAATAATTTGATGGTGACGTGCTGCATACTTGGCTGTGTGGCCTGTGGGGTTTACAACGAAAATCGAAAATTCGACATGACCAGGTGCTTATCATGTTACCGTTCTACGTAACCGCGGCGTAGTCGATAGCGACTGCGTGTAGTGCGTGTTTCGATAGTATTTGGATGGATTTTTATTTTGTCGTTTTTATCGCGTCAGGTTTAAATAAAATTTGGTATTCTGGTAGAGTAGGTACCTTATTCTACGCTGGATAGATACAAAATCGCAACGTGCGACTGAAAAATTGCAATAAATTTCTCAGAGTTATTTCTCAGAGCAGAGTTACGAAAATACCATACGATTTCGTAACTCAGTGGAAAATAATTGTGGGACATACTGAGAAATTGGGTCTATCTTGAAGCGAATATGGAACTCTTCCTACCAACCAAATTTCATTCAAATCTGATGCGAAAAGAAAACACAAAATAAGAATTCGCCCATTTGCATCTTGCTCGTTCTTAACTAGTGGGAGCGAGATGCAAACACTATCGAATCGCGCAGTCTCTATTGACTACGGTTACGTAGTCATAAGTACCCTTGTCTGCGTAATATAATCGTGTGGAGGTGGAGCGCAGGCGGGTTAGGCAATGGCAGTCAGATTTGGAGCAAGATATTAACCAGAGTTTCGTTTTACAGCAAAAAATGAACGAATTCCTCGTGTGCATAACCACATGCAAGCAAAGGTAACATTTTTGCGATATCGATGTTGTAAAAAAATAGCTAAGGGCTCATCCCATCCAGATATCATGTGATTTTGGGTAGGGTAGGGCTAGGGAGGGGCATGTTGAGCAGGCGGATAAGTTGGGCAATCGCAATATCTCAAAAACTACTCATGCTACGTGGGAACACCTAAGGGCGGAAAGCTAGGTCCAAGTGAGGGGAATCTATTTAGCTAATATCATTTGCCATGCGGCGCCGGAGTTGGTGGCAGGCATCGTTTGTTTTTTTGCGCTCAAAAGTAAGAAAACTAGGTAGAAGTATTTTTCATATTTCGCGTAGACAGCCAAAATTTACCACGACCAATTCGAGGAATCATGCTCCATAACTAAGGCCCATATTACACTATACCTACCATATGAGATCATATCTCTGATCGTAGATTATATGCCGCCCTTTTTCTTCACGGTGGAGAAAAAGGGAGGCTATGATTAAATATATTTTAAATCAATATAAATGGCTATTAAATATTCTGGTAACCCCTATACCATGTGCGCTATCGGGAAACAATAATGATAATAGTATCATTCTTGTTTCCCGATAGCGCACGAATCAATTTGAACTTGGGGAACTGACGGTAAATTCTTATTAGATACGACAGGGGAGGGGAGAATTTAATAAAGATTTATGCCCAATGCGCTTTGAATGTCCAATTACCGATACTATCTAATTGGTAGCACAATTATTAATCCATTGACCTGCTGCGGTTCATACAAACTTAATTTAAAAACGTATTATTTTACTTTGACGACCATAAAGAGTTACGTCTTTATTCTTCCAAACATTACATCAGTACAAACATTAAAATGTCGACGGGTAAAAATTCAATTGACCTTTCTTCGCTGTCAATAAGGGTAGTTTTTCTCCAAAGCAGTGAATAACACAACTGCATATTTAAGTTTGTCTTTTAGTACATTTGAAAAACGTTAACTCTTCACATTTGGGCAGGACACCCGGTCGGAATCGTAATGACGGAACCTTATTGATGAACGTTTCCTATCGCCTTTGCCAGTTTTCGTAATCGTAGCGACGCGCGCGAATGTGTTCCTGTTTTGAAAATCGCTGGCCAGTGTTGCGTAATCTTTGTTTATGGTTTTATCTTTTTTTTTCGGTCAAGCCAAGATAACGAGTCATACTGCCAATTATCAACTACTTAAATCCTTTTTTAAAAGGATACCCAGGGTTGTGTTAAGTGTCAATGTGTTTAGCTACTGTGGCTTGTGACCGACTGTTCATATTAT
Organism: Lathronympha strigana; assembly: GCA_949128165.1. Taxonomy (NCBI): domain Eukaryota; kingdom Metazoa; phylum Arthropoda; class Insecta; order Lepidoptera; family Tortricidae; genus Lathronympha; species Lathronympha strigana. Next base: position 3,113,182 of record OX421926.1, on the reverse strand, counting down.
TTCATGATAAAATATAAATTAATAGATTTTATTAGGTTTGCCTAAAAATATGATTTTTAAATCGTCGATGTCTTTTATCTAATTTGTTTTACAATTAACTTCATTCTAAAAAAATAAACGATTAAAAAAACATTATTTCATAATTGCCCTAGTTAGTCTAGACTTTTTATTAATACACTACTAATTTAATTTTTTAAATCTTATTTTAAAATACCATTGTGAGACTTCCCACGGTACGCAATTGACCAATTCTATTAAATTATACATACATAAGTGCAATTTAGACTCAATCTAATACTTTGGTATTTAAATTTAATTATGTGAGCTGCTCCGAGCATCCGAAAAGTAACAAAAATTTTTATGTTTAAGGATTTCAATTGGCAATGAGGATTACCGCGAGTCGATTTTCCGCTAGGGGCGCTAGTGGAACGTGGGTCCTGCGGGAACATTTCAAACGTCACGTTGACAATTCTCTCATATTGAGACAAGAGTCGAGACCCACGCATGAGTGGCGCCGCCTGGTGAGCGACAATACGGTAGCTCCCAATATATTTATTTATTTATTTATTTAAACTTTATTGCACAAAATACAAAAACAAATGTACAAATGGCGGACTTAATGCCCAATGGCATTCTCTACCAGTCAACCATAGGGCCAAACAGAGACTTGAATAAAATGGTGCAAAGGGAGAATCAAGATATATCATTTTGATCCCTTGTAACAGAATGTACTATTGTGTAATGCAAGTTTTTTTTTTTCAAACAAACTGCATCAGTGAAATAGAAAAAGCTAGAAATAAGATTATCAGCCAGTTCGTATCAGTCCGTGGGCTGCAACGCCTGCGATGCAACGGATGTGGTCGGCGGCTGCATATCTTACATCGATCGCAACGAAAACAAGTAATTTGTTCACGACTTGCTATCAAATATTTTCTGTGTAATAAAATAAATAATTTATTTTCAAAATATATAGACTGAGTGTAACATATCTAGAAATGGTACACATTTCATTCGATTAATATAATAGAAAGAAATGGACAGCCTCTTTTTGGCTTCTTGATGGAACTATAGGGTTCTAAAGTCAGAAGTTCAAGTCAAAGTCAAACGTACAATGGGTGTCAGGTGGTCCGGTGGTCCGATTGGATATTGGTTTTCTTCTGAATTTTCTGATGATGGTATCTATCTACACAACAGACACAAGTCACAACTCTTGTGGATTACGAAATTTACGAAACGCACATGCATTGCATGGTGATGGTGGTTTGTTTTCCTAAGCAACTTAAAATACAACTTACAAAATTACAATAACCAACTTACAAAATCCCCTAATTTTTCTATTGAAGTCGGTTTTTTTCTTCTTCTATTTTAATAATGGCTTCTGTCTGAGAATTGGACAATTTTGCCAATGTCAAAGTATATTGCCACTTGGGCGACGTTCGGTAGTCGACCTCGCTCTTTGTAAAATTATAGCTAAACTTTACAAATAGTGTCGCCCCTAGGACTGCCGGGTGAGTTAAACAGTGGTTGAACGCGTTTCCGGATTAATTTCACTCAATGCACAATGAGCTATCAATATTACACGTTAAACAACGGTAAGCGGACAAAAACTAAAGAGTTGTTGTCGCCATCTTGAGTATCGGACATCGTTTTTTTTATACTCGTGTTTTAGACAGTTATATTCTTCCCAGTAGACAGTGAAACTTCTGTACGTTGCAACTATAATTTGTTCTATGCCGTCTTAACCAGACATAAAAAGACCGCATCGGTCAATGACCCCGCTTGGCTCTAATCCAAGACGCTCAAAACAAAACTATTGCAAAAACTGCAGCTGCATAGACAGCATAGATAAGTATAGATTATAGAGGTTTATAAATAATGCCGGGGGCTTGGAGCGACACGGGCTTCCAACACAGTGGAAGGGAGACGACAAGCTACATGTTACCGTACAAAATATTCTGTCACTTGGGGAGGGGGGGGGGGGCACAAAGACGAGACGTAACGTAATGACGAGACTAACACATGCAAATGAGAGAAAACATTTATTTTCAAAATATATACAGTAAGTGTAACTTACCTAGCTACAAAAAAAAAAATACTGACGCATTAAACAAAAATTGAAGGCGGTTACTTTCCAAATATGAATCTTTATGACAATAGCACCTTATCATCTCAGGCTTTAAGTGTGAGGTATTGTTCGATAGGTTTAAAAAAAAGGGATCGCAAAAAACATGTTTTGATTATGTAAATACATACATATGTATAACAAAGACAAGATATGCAGGACTATAACTATCTTTGCAATCTCAGTCCAGAACCAACTGTTGTCAACTCCTGCACCTCAGAAATAGAAACCGATGTAAACGAAGTGTCCGACGTTATTTACGTCGCAATAAAATGAACATGCTGAAAATGTTTACCAACCCTGCATTCTTGATTCAAGAAAATCTAAATTAGATTATCTGGCTCTTTCAGTTGTATGTATACAGAGCAATAGAGGCAAATATTTGAATATTTCGCGGGTAGGGTATTGGCTGCCCATAGGCCAGTTTCATCCGTGGATGTTTTTTTTTCTAGAGTCATACAGATGTTAAAAAAAACAAAACTCTGTTTTTAAACTGCAATAATTTATAAATGTTACTTTTTTTTTTTGATGTTACTGGTAAGGTGACCGAAGAGCTGGTCGCACAACGTATCAGCATTGCGATACAACGAGGAAATGCCGCCAGCATCCTAGGTACAATGCCGCAAGGACCTATTTTAGATTTAAGGTAGGTAGGTGTAGGTAGTCAGGTAAGTTACTACAGGTAGGTACTGTATATATATTTCAAAAATAAATGTTTTATTTTATTCCAAAAAGAAAAACCGTATAACTTCGTAGCTAATCGATGGCGGGTGCAACAATGACGTACTGCTGCATGCTCTGAAAGGGTTGAAGTCATAAAATCCAATAAGCTAATGGATTAAGCTAGCCGTAAATATGAATCACTGTAAACGTCTCGACGACTAGTGCCACTGCCAGACATGAACGGATCAATGACCTGTCAAGCATGATAGAGATCATATCAACACTTGTAATAAATCTTAAAATGGTTTTTGGAACTGAGGTTTAGTTGTATCTTGACGTTAACTGTAATTATAATCTAGAACAGACAATGTAATCTACAATCTGAAATAATAATTAAAGGAAGAGCGCAAGAATATTTCGCAAATGTCATCATACGAACGTGAGGGTTGATTACATTTTATTTTCAAAATATATACTTACTGTATATAACTTACCTAACTACCTACCTCTGCCATTGCTCAAAACACGTTGTAGTAGTGATTTTTATCAAACCGTTCGCGCTCAATAGAAAGGGAGTAGCATTTAAAGTGGACAAGGGTTAAATAAGAAGATCAAACTTCATAGCCCTTAACTTCTGAGAAGTCCACAGGAAAGACGTGTCCTTTTGCGTTTTTCCCAAATATCGATTTTCTTGCATAATGAGGTAATTAATTATGTTTGCGTTCCCGCAATGTTGCAGTCTGGCATTTATCTCCTTCATGTGTGACCTTGGTTCCATTTCACCTGATGCCTGAATGCTGAACAAACAGCAGATATTTACATCTCACGATTCAAAATAAATTTTATTAAGTAAGTAATGACCGGCCCCGGCTTCGCACGGGTTATTATTATGCATATTCCTTCCTCTTGAATCACTCTATTAAAAAAACAGCGCATCAAAATCCGTTCCGTAGTTTTAAAGATTAAAGCATTCATACATATAGACAGCGGGCAGCGAATTTGTTCTATACTATGTATTGACAAACCCAAAAGGCGTGTCTATAATAGTTTCAATTTCGTAAAGATAAAATGTGTAGTTTGTACAACAGTATTTAATAGGTTTTTCTACGACAGCGAAAACAGAGAAATCCCAATTATATTGTATGAAAATCCATAAAAGCATCGATAGGTACATTAGGTACTAATATACTTACTTCATTGGCCATTGCCGATATCACTTGGTTTTGTTTGTCAACATGAATAATGGTATACATATACTAAAGAACTGCTTTACCGTGCGTCATTAAATTCCTGGCGCAACCACGTTTTGGTCAATCAATTACGGTGTTGGTATGTCGAGTATAGTCCCCTTCAGATATATCGCAACTGCCGAGATGCTTATAAATATGTGAACATGCACTCTAAGACAATAGAGGCGTGTTCAGATATTTGCCTACTTCTAATATACCTACTCTGTCTATATATACTTACTTCTAAATTCAGCATAAAGGACGTCACTGGAGAAATGGTCTTCCTGGAAATTTACCTTCATTTTTGTGCATTGCAAAAAAAGGAGGATGTAATTTAGACATTTGATAAAATTAAATATAGCCAAATAATCTTTTCGTAGTCGTAACGCAATGTATAAATGTATCAGAAAACTTGCCAAAATATCTAGACGCGTCGACATACCGCCAAGGAAATCACCAAGTAAAATACCTAATCTCAGTACTCTACCCACAGAGCTCGACGCCACTCTGAAATCCGTGTAGTGTGTTAACTTTTATGTCTCATTCCCCCAACGTACTATTATTAACTTCCCGAATTCGTATTTTCATGATTTCGGTCAGTAGCCGTGTTATTTTAGTGTCTGACTGACGCCTTACAGGACTCTCAACGCGAGCTCGATAATCTTACGGTGCCATTTTTAAAAAGATAATTAAAAGAAAAACGTGTCTACGGTTAAACTTTTTTTAAAGTGACAAGTGTCTGTCAAGTGGCCAGTGTCACCAGTGTGAATTTCGAAATGAAGACGGAACAGGAAGCGTTTGAAAATGGAACGTTCCAAGTCGTTTCACTTTCGTCAGCCCGCGAAAGTGTTTGCCCGGTTTTGTCTGATCTTTGAATATATCTGCTAAGCGCATTTTGTTTGTTTTTATATGTCTCAAAGTTTTTTGTTGTTTCGTGTGTCGGATATGCGTTAGATATTTGTATTTGATTTTAATCTTTCTGCATACTAGATTTTTTACGATGGATGAGGAGTACAACAATTTTCAGTTCACCAAAACATTAATTATGCTCACGGAAACGTAATAATAGTCACTTGATAACAAAACAGTCGCATTTCTATCTTGTGACTAATCACATACGGGTGACGGAAATGTAGATTATGGAATTTCAAGTACTTTTACACGCCAAGAGATTTGGTTTTCGAGATTTTCCTAATTTGTTGAAGAGACATCGCAACATAGTTTTTGGAAGTGGTTTTCTACATGCTTGCTTTGACTTCTTCAACGTTATCTACAAGCAATTTTCGAAATACTACATATACTGTCCAGTGAACCTTTATTCTATATATTTTTGGAAAAACACAGAAATTTATGAAAAAAGTAACTACATACTTAGTTGAGGTCACCGAGATCCGACCCTTGCGGAAGGGTTCCCATGATGCTGGCTGCATTCCCCCTTTGAATGACTATACCTATCCGTTGTTTATACTTGTTTTGGCTCATTATACATATTAGGTACTGATTCCTCAGAACATGCAGAATGGCCAATCATATTTGTACCTATATTAGCCTAACTTCGTTAGTGTAGAAGTGAACGCGTTGCGTTGCCCACCTCAACTCAACGCACCGCACCATTGGGGCCGGACCCTATCACTGTCATACGCACTTCACGCTGCACAGAGAGGCGAGAGTCGGCATACCGTTTTCCCTCTGCCGAAGGACAAGCCCGAATGGGCACACACGGGTCTGTGTTGTAACTCTTCCGTACACAAAAATTCGTCGAAGTGTTCAAGATTTGTTACTGTAGTTGTATATTTTCCTGCTCCCTTCCAACGTGTAGGAAGCCCGTGTGTGTTACTCGAAGCATGCGCCAATTCCGTACACATCCGACATATTTGTTACAACCTGAGAACCACGGTGATACCTAGTCGAAAGGATGACTCACACGGTCACACCAATCCGATCGGGGTGATCTGTCAGTTTCTATAGGAAACGTCACGTGACCTCCGAAAGCTCCGAGAAACTGACAGATCGTCCCGGAACGTATTGATGTAAGTCATCCTTAAGAATCTGACCTTAGCCGGAGTCTTAGTGGATTTTCTTCTAATCCCAATCATTTCTGAATTCTTCATTAAGTGCATCGTATTTTCGTATCATTTCCTCATTCTAATCCCTCGTATCTCAGGTGACTGCTTTGGCGGCAGTCCAAGAGATTTAGAATATTGCATCATAGATATAACGACGTTGCAGGCCTTTTGACAATATTTATGTCTGCGGTGACATCGCTTGCATCTGCCGTGGCGAAGAATCAGGAACAATTTTAGAATAACGTTTGTCTTATGTTTTGGGGTTATGGATGTCGCTGATTAACGCCAGATCAGTGACAGCAAATTACAACCGAGAATTTGTACGTATAGATAGGCAATATTAGTAGTATACTTTTGCATCTATGTCTGATGTTCCTGGGAACGACACTTACGTTTATGCAGTAAAGCCATATGCGGGAGAGAATCCCTCGTCTGCACACACTGTGTATGCTCCCCCAGGACGGCGGTTGGAGGCCTGTTCGTGGCGCCTCGTGCGTTTTTCTTTCAAATAGTTGAAGGTAGCCTCTTCGTGCTTTGACCCTCATGAATAACGTGGGTCGGTCTTCGGCCAATTTCTGAGATTTTGACGCAATCCATAAAGCGCAGTCCTGGCCTCCAGACAGGCCTTTCTGCATTTGCAACCTCTCCTAAAAGGATTTGACATTAAACTGACTCAAAATAGGTATGGAAACACTAATATGTAAATTCTTATGGCTCTAAAAAAGATAGAGGTAGTAGCGGGGAGTCAAAAACATTCTCAAGCTGATTGGACTCAAGTTTTGTATACCTACACAGGTGGGAACAGACTTCTATGGACGATTTTCGGATAGTCTCATTTACTTGTACTATATGGGGTTCCAGGCAATTATAATGAACAATGCTGATGGTTTAAGTCCTACTTTTAGGTATTTGTGTAGATTTCGTAAATTTACGAAATAATGCTCTCCATATTCTAGTGAAAGATGGGTTTCCCAAATCTTATGTTGTCTGGTTGAGATCTTTTTTTGCATTTATTCTCCTCCTTGTGTCGTGTTCCTCAATGCTGAGGGTCGTGACCTCCACGAATCAACCAAAAATGGCTTTTATACTTGTTTCGGGCTTCCTCAGTGTTCACGATAACATCGGTCTTTTGTTTTGGTGATGTCGCGGCTCTGGTCTGTCGAGCTGTGTTCTATCAAGTTCTATGCAATCGAATTAAAAAGATAAATAACTGTCACCTTTTTTTTAAATTACCATAAACAAAGCGATTAGACTCTAAACTCGTAGCATTTGAAATAAGTTTTACGAGTTCCCAACTTCTCAGTTCCTTAAAATAAAATGTAACTGCATTGAAATAGCCATTCAGATTCAGATTCAGATTCATTTTCCACGTCGTTCGGTTTATTTTCATTATTTTTAATGGCGTTAAAGATTAGCTACACGAATTCTTCGTATTTATAAATAAACTCTTGTCTACGGATTCTTTATGGTTCATCCTTGTTCACGTGGTTAAATTATGGTTGAGAGAAACAGTAATAATTTAACCCTGTGATAAACGGCTCGAAATGTAGGGTCATGGTGTTAATAACGCGATAATTCTGTTTATAAAGTATTTCATTTCGATGTGTAACTGAGGTACAGTCAACCAATTGGAACCCTAGGCCACTCTAGAACCTTGTCAAAATTACAAGCAGTCAGAGATTTCTTACAATCTGATTTATAGTCTATGACATAGTCTTCTAGTTCATAGTATTCTAGGGTTCCAATTGGTTGATTGTACATTGTAATGCACATTGGGCTTTGCTACTCGTTGTATCATTTATGATTTATCCTTCTATAATATCTTTGTTTGATTCGAATACTGAAAGCTCAAGTATCGCCGTTTCGAATCATTTCATGTTACAAATATAGATGTGTATGACTCACGCGATTGTTCCAATGTGTCTGCGGTGTCTATAATATAAATATCTACACCATTTTGAATTTTCTTCCTTTGTCATAAGCTCTATTTTGTATCTATGTTTTTATACGTAAGTGTATTTTGTCTTCCGCCTTTTTTCTTTCGGAACGGATAAATAAGATTCTGATCGATTTTACAATCTCTATGGTTACGTAGTCGTGTTTTGTTTAAGCTGTCTCAGTAAACTTTGCATGTGTAAAGACAATTGATTTAAACGAGAAATAATTTACATATACCAATTCAATTGAATGATTTCTAATAGATGCACAGTTCAATCATTTTCAGGACATTATACTTTGTGAGGTCTAAGAACCACCTTTTAACATTTGTCTGTTGAAGTTTGTAGATATGAGGATTGTCTGTCAAATCTTACGATTATTGACGATTTGGTGCAATCGTTTCAAACGACAATTTTTGAATGTTCAAGTATATTAATGGTTTTTTCGTTTATTTTATTAATTAACCTTTATTTTCACATCGGGTTTATTTTTATTTAATATTGTCTTGCTTTTAATTCAACTTTTTTATTCGATATTTCGATTTTTATCAACTTACGGAATTGTCATATGAATCGAAACGGCAGACTCGGTCACAAATGTCACAACACTGCTTTAGAAAATAAGACATTATAGTTAACTGTGTGTGTCATGAATTAATATCATTAAATATATGTGTATAAACTACGATCTAAAAAAATATAAAAAGGATAAGTTTTGTTTAAAATGCGTGAAATATTGTTATTATAATTGAAAAGTCCTAATATTATAACGCTAAACTTAAGTGGCAGTGAGCGGGGCACATTGCACGTAGAACCGATGGCCGTTGGGGCGGAAAGATTCTCGTGTGGCGACCGCGTACCGTGGAAGGCGCAGCGTGGGTAGGCCCCCCACGAGGTGGACTGATGACCTGGTGAAGGTCGCAGGAGTCCGCTGGATGCGGGTGGCGCAGGACCGGTAATTGTAGAAATCTTTGGGGGAGGCCCATGTCCAGCAGTGGACGTCTTTCGGCTGAAATGATGATGATGATGATGATGATGATGAATATTATAACAGGATTTTATTTTATAATTTCAATGGGTCATGCGCGTTTACGTTTTATGAGCGTTGACATGTCAAAAGGTGGTTCTCAGATCTCACAAATTATTCTTATTCTACCTAGCTGTATAGAGTCTGACTAATGAAAGTTGAGACTGAAATAATGCTGTAAATCAATACTAATAATATAAATTGGAAAGTGTTTGTATCTGCTTGTTTGTCCGTCTTTCACGGCAAAATGCAGCGACGAAATGACGTGATTTTTTAAGTGGAGATAGTTTATAGGGAGGAAGGGACGGAGAGTGACAGTTTGTCTCTTTATAACGCGAGCAAGAGATAAATGACAGCTTATTTGACAAGCAAAATTGTTGCTACCTATCTAAAAAGTTTTAAATAAATCTGGCTCGATTTTTATTAGCCAAGCTCTAATACCAACAGTTTTAAAATCCATTTTTTTAAACGTTCCCGTTGGTGTATGTATACCTACTATAACAGCCGCCGCGTAATTTCTTTTGTTTCGATCTATAGTCACGAAATCTTCACTCTAAAAATGTTTTCATTTGAAAATTGAAATTTTCTATCACTGCGTTGCTACTCAAAATAAACTCCACATGCATTTCTCGCAATGTGCATCCAGCTTTTTTTTTACGGCTTCTAAATTTGAACGTGGCCACGCGCCAGTCTCGGCGCATGCGTCCAACGAGCACCATTCGAATTTCGAATATTCCAATTCCTATTTTGAATATTTCGAATTCCTTTTGCGTCACCATTTTTGAGATTGGTAAATATGTGAGTGAGGTCAGAGGTGACTATGTAAATAACGTTCCGTTTTACGCAAATAAACCCGCTTATTTGTTTTGTCGTCTAATTTGGTTTAGGAAAATTCTCTTTGTTCTAATTATTAATGTTTGGATTATTTAATAATCGTGTTTTTTCTAACAGAGCCTATGCGTTGAGTCCTGTTCGGTACCGGCCAGAGACACCGTTCCAAATTTAAACTCGTTCATTGTTCAAATAAAGAACATCAATTACTTATCTAATGGTTAGTGATAACTGGCCAGTGTATAGTGAATTGTGATAGACGTTGGACAATATATAAGTGTTGTGTTATTTAAACAAAAGTGTAAGTGTTAATGATTATAAAGGATTTTTTTAGTGAACATGGGGAAAAAGAGAAAGAATAACGCTAAGAAAGGAGGCAACAGATTTTTTCGCTGGATCAGGAGGTAATTTTTTTAAGGAGTTGAGTAAATATGTTTAATTGTGATTAACAAAGAATATGATTGACATATACTGGACTGGGTGATGCAGATGCAGCAGAACAAACAAACTTTGCATAGTACATTTTTGGCTGTTCTGTGCCATACAAATAAGCGACCACACACTAGCCAAAATGTATGAAACAGCCAAAATTATTTTTTTAATTTCGTCATTGGTCCCATAATCAAAGTTGTTCAGTATACTGTCTGAACTTGCACCCTAACGCCCTGGCATTAGAGGCGTGTTTAGAAATATCTGAGCATCTTGGGCGCTCAGATATGTTTGAAGGCGAAATCGAATGTACTTTTTGCGTGAACTAACATCGTGTTGATTAATTAGCTGTCTTAACTGCATGTTTTTGTGAGTAAACATCGTAATGTTCATTAGCTCGTTAAGTTTTTTTGCGTGTTCTGTAATAAAATTGGTCAAATGTAGCAGTTAAAAACGTATACATTAATTGTTCATACAGGTGCGATAGTTTGTATTTCAATACATAATGTTCATCGGTATTGTATTAGAAGTTAAGTTTAACGAAAGTAATACATATGTGGTAGGCTACTACAAAGTTATTTATTAGAGTCAAATGTAGAGTTACAAGTAAGTAGATAAATATATAAAAATCTGCACATACTTACAGTATAGACTCATACTTATGTATGAGTTTCATATTCATACTTAAGTAAAGTCAACCAAATGGAACCCTAGGCCACTCTAGAACCATAAGAGATTTCTTACAATCTGATTTATAACGTCACCATGACAGTCCTACAGTGCCCCGGGTTCCAATTGGTTTACTGTAATGGTTTAAACCAATTAACTAAAGTTGGGATTTTAGCCAAATATTACTTCAATTTCTTTGCCTTAATTATGCTACTAAGACAAAAAAAAAGTTATATTAAGATGGTAAAGTAAAGAGTTAGAAGAGGTTAAAATGGAGAAACAAGATCTGTGGTAGTACCCTTACGATACGCTGGTACTCGGGGCTGGTATTAGAGCAGAACCCTGTGTACACACAATTGTACACCCAGCTTTAACCCTACAATTTTCCGTTGAATACGTTAGCAGTTGAGCCGTGAAATGGAACGTGTGGCCACGCTCTGTTCGGAATCGTTCGAAAGCTACGAATTAATCCAGTTCTAGCAGCAGTTTAGTGAAGCGATGCTTTTGATTGCTAGTTCCGATATTTGAAGTCTCTCACTCAAATGAAGTCATGTTAATCCTAATTGTTAATTTAAATCAATTCTATTTTGTTAATTTAAATCATTGACTTATTAAGAGAAAGAAACCGTTTTATTTTCTATATCTTATTTAGATTAAACAATATAGTCGAATAGATCATAGGAGAATATCAAATCGGTGTTAATAATTTACTATGTAAATATATATTAAGTAGTCTTTGTCAATACACATATGTATTTTTAACTATACATTTTAGTAGCTACCTTCGTGGTATAAAAAAGGTATGCCTACAATTGTGTACACTGAAATAAAATGTTAGTAGATTAGTATGAATCTTAGCTCGATCATTTGTCATTATCATATCATAAGTATATCTGTTGTATACAGTGGTACAATGGCAATGACAATGATTCAGTTCTGTAATTGCCTATTGTGGAATATCCGGCCGACAAAGGCGTGTACAAGGATATGGGGCAGTCATATGAAGCTCTTAATTGATATTAGTAGCGAAGAATTAAAATTGAGAAGTAATTCATAAAGTCTAAGTGAAATTTACTTTTAACTACTACTTCAAAAACGTCTGAAAACTCAGAAAATAACAGGAAAAGAACCCGTAATTTCATACTGTTAAGAGTCCCCTTTTGGAAATTTTCGATGTTCAAACTTACCCGTAAGCACTTTACTAAAACTGGACGTAATCTAGGGAATTAGTATCAAACCCTAGAAAGTATAGAAAGCGTCAGAAACAATCGATCTTTGGTTTAAAATCTAAATCCAATTATTAATTTTAACAATTTTATTTAATGTTTTGTTCTGTTTCATGTTTAATGGAAAGAAGAATCCGGACAGATCTTTTATCTCTTATTTAAATATATTTTTCATCCACTTCTGTATCTTCATTTGTACATTAGGATGAACGCAAAAATGTGGAAATTTCCATACAAAATTTCACTGTATGGGCAAGGGCAAGTTTAATTTGACTTTTATGGACATTGTCGGCCCTTTAGATTTGTTCGTTTATGACAGTAATGAAATGGAATGGTCTACATACCATACAATCTTGAATCAACACAAATGGAAGACGCTAATGAGCCACACCTTGGATAATAAAGGAAACACATATCTATTAACGATATAATATATGACAGTCTTTATGTATTTGCAATAAGGAACCGGATTGGTCAACGATGATGTATGTAATGACTCAATCTTACATTAATCGGACAATGTAGAGAGTTGTCACTGTCGTTTATTTGATGTATCAGTCGGTTAACCCTTTGAACACCATCTACTCTATATGATACCAATTTATTTGATATTCAGGATATATTTGAATGAAAATACGTATTATAAGATTTATAAGCACTTCCAAAGTGGTTTCTTGTGATAAAAGTAGTAATTATTGAATTTATTCATAATATTGTTCTTGGTGTCCATTGCATGATTTGCATACTAGAGAGTTTATAGGTATACTATTTTTTTTTTGAAAACAGTTATTGTATTAGAGTTGTAGTTATAAATACATACTTAGTGAGATTGACTTAATGATTTTATCAGCATAGGTGTCAACAGTTAATGTTTAGTTTAAATATTTTTGGGCCATTATCCGGATTGATATTTTATATATGCATGCAGCCATAGTCAAGCCAGCCAGAATAAATAGCGTGTAGGATTAATTAAAATAAATGTATTCAGTATTAGCGATTCATCATCAGTCAAAGGGATTAAAAGTCATCCCCCTAATTAATCTAATTATACTTCGATACTTTATAACATTTTATCACGAGCCATGCATATCATGCTCGATAAAAACCACGTAAACATAGCTTTTCTTATAGTGTTTAACTTTGTTAAGATAAGCATCATTATTGCTTGGCCCAGAGTCTTTTATAATGGTTTTTCTACGCCATCTGTTACCTTAGAATCATCACACCATAGCACGTGTTAAACCCGTAAACCATTCCCCTCTTACCATCCACATCGATAATCACTTCAATTAATCAATTTTAGACCTAATTTTAAGAGCAATACGAGCGTCAACAATTTCATCGGCCTAGCAAAGCAACTGTACCTGTCATTACCACTAACCGAAACGGTCAAATACATCTAAAATGGACTTTATTTTCAAAGGAATAAGATTTTTTTTAACTGCTTTTTTATAGTATATAAACTGTACCACTTAAACTTGCTTTCGAACGGTGCTATCGCCTCAATTGTGTATATTTTGTCCATTGCTGCAAACGTTAGCGAGGTAAACACCCGCTTTGATCTTACCAAGGCATTGGACACTGTGTGCCAGGTGAATAACGTAAGTCTTCCATGGAAATTGGTTTAATAGGCAATTGAATGTACACGTCATAGTGTCGGTACGCCTACGCGACGGCGGTCGTGCGCAAGAGTGTATTTCTCAGAGAAATTCCGAGTTTGATGTCGGTGTACCTAAAGGCACGGTTTTTGGCCCGCTGTTTTTCCCATAATTACTTTACAGTACTGTTGTTTTGGTGTGAACGAACTTGTGTTTTAGAAGATTTTTTACAAATGAGTGGTTCGTCATGAATGAAATGTGTAAGTATTTTTGTGTTCGTATAATGATTATACCCAATTTAAGATAAGTTTTTATTCTTTATGTTTGGGTTATAATGCTGACGTGTTAGTGGACGAAATATTTTTACCCTTCACGTTGTTAGATATTTCGGCTCATAAAGATATCTACTGATAAAAAATGATAGTTTTGACTAGTTGATTAGTTTGAGATATCTAAACTAGTATTTCCCAAGTGCAGTTTTCTAAAAATCCTCAGCTATCATTGCACATGATACAAGTAACAAAGTAACATAGAAATCCTTCGCAGATAAACCGGAACCAAACCTTACTTCCGAGATACCGAGAATAGATAGACATACTAACAAACTTTCTTAAACAAATAGAATGTTTCATATGTAGGGAATGTAGGGATGTGCAGTCTGAACTGAAGTAGAAGTTACCGAAAAGTTTTATTTGTGTTAAAACTGTTATCTGTGACTTTAATCAGAGAAAACTGTCTCATTAGATATTAGTATGTGTATATTTTTTATACCAATACGCACTTGCAGAAAATCATACTTATTTTGGATAGTAAAAAAACACCGTAGCCAGGGTTCACTTCCTGTATTGGTTTTCACTTTTGCAAGATTCTGTACTTTTGGGATTTCTAGTATAAAAGCCAATACTGATCATAATGATTGATTTAGCCCCATATGAGATACGTTTACTTATTTTCGTCTCTTTAGCCGCTACGGTATTCGATACTCTCATTTTAACACTGACTTCGGCTCTATCAGACATTGCACATGCATCTCGCAATTCATAGCCGGACGAACTTTAGTATTCTTTTGAAACCTCTCATTCAAATGTAAACATGTTCTTCTATAAACAAATTGAACTCTTTGCCGTCGCAATAAAGACTGATGTAGGGTTATGCAAATGATGAATCACTATTGAGGCGCTCAAAGTGAAATTTCAATAGCGTCAACACGCATAACTCACGTTCGCAGGGCTGGCACGTCAGATCAGATACAGATACAGATATAAGTATTTAAGTTACCAACGCTGGAGGAAAAAGTTCACATACGGAAAAAATACTAAAATCTCATTTTAAGAGCTAAACTCTCATATAATCCGAACACTGGCGTTTTTGAAAAGTTCACCCTTGTAAGTACTTATGAATCATGTGTCTGACGGTTTTTTATAAGTTAGAAATCTTATATTAATCAACTCAATATAAGTATTGTATTGTGAATATAACTAACTGGGAACACTGGATTTTTTTATATGACATAGACAAGAACTGAGTTAATGAGTATTCACTACAACTGTAGGTAGTACACTTTTTAGTGTTTTGTACCGGTAATACGACAGTGAGAAAACTCTAAAACCTTATTTACCTTGTGATTCAAACTTTAGTGTAAAGGTGTTTATAAATTATCGGGCAATTGGTGTAATTTAGTAGCTTAGTGGTAATTTCTGGATCTACTTGAACTGAAATAAATAATTTTTATTTATTTATTTTTATTTATAATTTCATTGCGAATCCCACTCAATCCGGAGATTCCATAGTAGAGATGAAAATGCGAATGGATTTACCTGAGTTTGAAGATAAGCGACATTAATTAAAACAATCTAACCGAATTTGTCACTGAGTTATTTTTAAAAATTCGAATTGAGTAATAGTCACTAAAATATTTTTTAGATGGGAAAGGTCAGAGTTTTTAGTTTAGTTTATTATTATTTAGTTTAGGGCCTGGTAACCCTACGGAACGTAGAAGGCATGTCGGTATGCTGTTGATAAATACGCTGACATTCGCTGCCCGGTTTTTTGTTTACGCTAGTTTTTTCCTGCTGCTCCGCTTTAGGTTTCGTTAAGGTGTGGAGAGAAATCACTTGTCAATACGACTTTCTTTCAAAATCGGCAAGATATATGCAATAGGAGGATTTGCATACGGCCCACCTGATGGTAAGCGGTAACCGTAGCCTATGGACGCCTGCAACTCCAAGGTTGTTACATGCGCGTTGCCGACGCTTTATAAACTGTAACACTCCTTTTTTGAAGAACCCCATACTGTAGTCCTATGGGAAAACAGCGGCAGGGAGCTCATTCCACAGCCGGGGCGTCCGCGGGAGGAAGTTCCTCTTAAACCGTACGGCACGAGACCATTTATAGGCATAATGGAAACTCAAAAGCTAATGTCCTTCAGGAGACTGACGATTTTTTTTTTTGTTGTGATATCATGTAAACGATTTAGTGTAAGCACTGTAAGTTTATATTGAAATAAATAAATGAAATGAAATAAATGAAATTATGAATGGTTCCCCACGAACGTGAAATCGCGACCCCTATATGTCGGTCACCTCTTGACCGATTTCGCTCATACTCGAACGTATAACATATATTTATCTCATCTAACTACCTACCAAATTTCACAACGATCTGATTAACGATACTCGAGTTATCGTCGAAGAAATATGTACAAACGCCGGTTGATTCCAGTAGACTCAGATAACTTCGCTTGCTTTGCTCGTTCAATAACTAACTTGGAGATGCCAAAGGTGCCCATTTAATGTTGGCGTGTTGAAATCGTTGTGTTGTTCTGTGGGTGATTCTCACCTAACAACTACTTTCAAGTATATAACTTTTTATTTTCAAACAGTAAGTGTAACTTACCTACCTAACTACCTTAAATCTAAAATATGTCGTTGAGGCATTTTACCTAGGATGCTGGCGGTATTTCCTCGTTGTATCGCAATGCTGATACGTTGTGCGAGGAAGCCACCACCTCTTCGGTCACCAGTTACATCGACCAGATTCGCGATATCTATAAAAACTTGCGTGCGCTGGGACCTAGACTTTCGACCCCAAGGTTTAGTCACAGGTACTTCTTCAGAAATACTTCTAAAGAAAGGCACAAAACACGGACCACGGGTCAATAAACTCTTCTTTAAACATGGTTATAATATCCTTGGTGACCAATTCGTAGACGTAACAGATCCACTCCACTTTTTCGATTGATAACTTTTTGATTTTGGTAAATGCGATTTAAAACTTTAGTGCTTCCTAATTAAACCTAAATTCGATTAAAAATGCTCAATGGAAACAATCGGAACCGGAAGGCAGGTCGAATGTCATCTGTCAAGGGGTCATCGACCAGGCTTTTTCTCACGGAACGTATCGCTGTCATTTACATAATACTTCTGTTTTGTAACCGGTAATAGAGATGCTTGTTTGATGAGAACGGTTTTTCCTTAATCCATTTTTGGCGAGAAAAACAGCGATGCTTTTTATTTTCTGCCATTTGATCATCTGTTTTCTTGTTTGTTGAATGGGTAATTGACAACTGCTAAAACATAATGCTTTAAAATATTTTCGTAAAGCCTAATGTACATTACAATGTACACTTAGTTTCAAATTTCAATGTAATTCCATGAACCGAATAAATTAGAAAAAAACTTTAAACGTCATCTTGTATTTGCATTTTGAATTGGTTACATGCACCACCATGCACAGTCTGCGCCAAAAATATTAATACTAGTTATTACATTGTATAGATTGTATAGATATTTTGGAAGCTGACTGGATATTTTATTGCACTCCTTACAATAACTATCATCATGGTACAATTTTATCTTTTGAAGTTATAAATACCATGCGTTTGCAAAAATCTGTCAAGCTAACGTTAGAACTAAGAAATAAATAAATTGAATTAGAACGATTTTGAATTTTGTTGTCTGTCAAATTGATCGTGTAGAGTAGGGATGGGACGTGCAGAATAAAAACCGATTAATGAACAATCGATTTATTTTACCCTACATGCACTATCGATTAAAATATAATAGAAGATTGAATTTAAATACTCAATGATTTTACCTTTGCTAATAAATCAAATTAAAATACGATTTTTTATCAGCAGCATAATTAAGTGTAAAAACACAGTAATAAAAATGTAGTACAGTCGACCCCAGAAATATGTTTGCACTTTTGGACTTTTTGACGTCAGTCTGTACCATGATCCTGAGACCATTTTTTCGATCTAGACTTACTGAATTTCCTAAGAAAAGACGTGAACAAAATGACAGCGTTCTTTCATATTATCCGTTAATTTAAAACAATTCGGATTTCTGAAATATTTTCTGTCATCGAATTGAAAATACCGATTTAGTCATCAAGGGGAAGCGTGCGACAAGACGCACTGCAGTATGCTATGCGTCGTCACGCACGCTCAACGCTTGATAATGGACTCCTAAGATATCCGAACAATATCGCGTTTATTGACAAAAAATACGCGAGTGTCCGTAATTCATTATAATATCTTGTGTATTCCGTTGCACCTGAATCTAGAGCATTCAGTTCCCACGTAGCGGGTCCAAATCACAAACTATACAGTTAGCCAATCGGCGGCGTCCGCCATCTTGTGGAATACTCAAATTGATAATGGCCATGGACTTGCTTTAAACCGTTGGTGGCCTAGTGGTAATGCGTGCGATTTTTAATCCATAGGTCGCGGGTTCAAATCGGGTACCAATGGGTATTTCAGAACTTATGTACGAAATACCATTTGATATTTACTGACGTCACGCCAAGCGAGCGTTTTAAACGCCTGAAACACTTATTATATTTTTTAGTTAGTTATCTCTGGTCACTGCGATGTAAAAACAAAGACAAATTGTCTGTCATTGACGTCAAAACCGGGCCAAGACTTAAAAAACATAGATACCCCGTTGAAATGAGATTCTCCTTTTTAGGGTTCCGTACCTCAACGGAAAAAACAGAACCCTTATAAGATCACTTTATTTTCCTTCCGTCCGTTCGTCCAAAAAGACCAAGCCTCTACGTCAACGCATTCAAAAAATACGGCCGATTATGTCGCATTTCCCATACATTTGCAAAGGGAATCAAAATGTATAGGATACTTCCCGTTGACCTACAATCACGAAATCAAAGAGTATAATAATATATATATGCACGAAATTTAGCAAAAAGCAAGAGCTTGAAGCACAAGTACAGGAGAAAATCCGAAAACCGTATAATTGCCGCACACTGAGAGTTCCGTTCCACCAGTATTTTTAAGTACCTAAGGTCATAATGGGGGAGAGCAATAGAGCATCCTTTGTGCGGAACCCTCGGTGAATGACCGGTTTTTTTGAAGTCGGTTAAACGCACTTGTAGTAAAAGCAATAACAGACGGCCCTTGCGGCCCTGATGCATTAGAAAGTGTTACTTTAACTGTGACTATGTTTGAGGCTGTTTCTTCTATCAATCTTACTAAGATTATGCGCAGAAACTATGATAACCACAACATTAACATTGTCTTCTGTTTACGCCATTGTAATTTAATTTAATCACTTTAGAACGGATTAATCGCGTTTATTAACACCATGACCATACGTTTTGAGCCATTACAGCACTTTTCACAGGGTTAAGATGATGACTGGGGAATTGCAAATTCTTCTCGTCAATCAAAACAGTTACTTGTTCAAACTAGCTACATACCTAAAAAAAATATAAAAATAAAAACAAAAACAAAGGTTGTTCTACAATGCCAGAGGGGCTTATAAAGCTAGTAATACATTTGCCTAAAGGGCATAAACCCGATTAATCTATTTATGAGCGTTTAAATCGAAAATAGTTTGACATGTTTCTCTAAGTAACTATATTATATAGTCTCTGTAATATACTTAGTATGATCGCGTGCGTCTCGTCCGTTTATGTCTGGCTGCCAACGGGGTATTGTTCTAGGGCTGTGCATGTATACTTAATATACATATATCGATATGTAGATTTGACCGTCACGGTTTAAGACTAACCTTGAAGTCTCGGTGCCTGAAAGTCAAGAAAGATTGTAAAAGATAACGCGGCGGATATTATAGTGCTATGTAAATTAGAGGCACGATTTTGGTCGTTACGTAGCGTAAGTTTAAAGTTCATAATTATGTGACTGTGCTCATGTAAAAGGACATCGAATATCGTTATGCAAAACAGTAAAACGTTTTGTTGTTATGTTTTTTTATTTCTGTAATTCGGTAATAAATAATACCCAATATATCTAAAAATGAGAAGGGTGTTTTTATTTTATTAAAAATGTTGTATTATTAAGTTGTTTCTTTTGTAGGAATTCAAAGCGACGAATTAGGTCTAACCAATTTCAATGGCATTTATTATTGATTTATTTGATTTGAGTTTTGTGAAAAACACAGTGTCTATTATTTGCGTATTTAAAAGTGACTTAACTGACTTTAAAAGTGTTGCATGTAATCTGAATACCTACACTTAAAGTGACTACATTTGGAACACTTAAGTGTTCGCTCTCAAATTTTTTTTAACAATCCATCGTTTGTATTTGTGTATATTTGTTCGACAATAACTCGAATATCGTGATCTGATCGTCGTGAAATTCGGCAGGTCAGTCAAGGGGCCGAGATATAGGACTTGCGAATTCACGTTCGGGCGAATCACTAGATAATTGTTAGACACGGTTATCTCCAAACTACAATCTTACAATATCTCGATCCTACATACACACAAACACAACAATGGTTAAAATAGCCATTAATCGGCCCCATACACATCGACTATCGATGACCCCATAAATTATGCCCATCCCTATCTCTCGTCACTTAACTAATCGCTTCATTGGCGTTACTGTTACTACGAGTACCTACATCCAGCTATACGATTATCAACTTTAATACGCTAAAGCACAAAGTCTATTTTAGTAAAGTTTCGTTGCCTTTACTGTTTCAGTGTCCATTCGAGTATAAACCTTAATTTGTTCATAGAAAGTCTATTTTCAACCGACTTCAATATTTCAAAAGGAGGAGGTTCTCAATTCGACTGAATTTTTTTTTTTATTTTTTTTTTAAATGGATGTTCACTCATAACTCCGTCATTACTGAACCGATTTGAATTTTTTTTTTGTTTTCTAAAAGTAGACGGTTCCTGGTTGGTCCCGTTTTTTTCAAAATCCATTTCTGATGATGGGATCCATGAGGAACTGAGGGAACTCCTCAAATTTGAAAGGCACATGCATGCTGATTTGGGTGATTTCTTAAGAAACTCGAGCATTTCTTTACGAAAATCATCAATTTGGTGGAGTGGACCTGATGATGAAGACCAGGGATGGCAAAGTGGAACTGCTTCGTAATTCTCAGGACTATGATCCGATTTTAAAAAAAATTTTTTTGTCTGTATATATATGGTTTCAGAATTGTCCCGTTTTTTTCAAAATCAATTTCTGATGATGGGATCCATGAGGATCTGAGGGAACTCCTCAAATTTGAAAGGCACATGCATGATGATTTGGGTAGTTTCTTAAGACACTCGAGCATTTCTTTACGAAAATCATCAATTTGGTGGAGTGGACCTGATGATGAAGACCAGGGATGTCAAAGTGGAACTGCTTGGTAATTCCCAGGACTATCGTCCGATTTTAAAAAATATTTTTTTTTCTGAAAATAGATGGTTCCAGATTTGTTCCGTTTTTTTCAAAATCAATTTCTGATGATGGGATCCATGAGGAACTGAGGGAACTCCTCAAATTTGAAAGGCACATGCATGATGATTTGGGTAGTTTCTTAAGACACTCGAGCATTTCTTTACGAACATCATCAATTTGGTGGAGTGGACCTGATGATGAAGACCAGGGATGGCAAAGTGGAACTGCTTGTTAATTCCCAGCTCTATCATCCGATTTGAGACATTCATCTTTTCTTTGTAAAGAAATACCTTCAAGATAGTCCTATTTGATTATAGTTCTATTTTGATGATGGGCTTCATGAGGGATTGAGAGAACTCCTCAAATTTTAACGGCACATGCATTCTGATTTGAGGGTTTCCTTAAGTAACTAAAACAGTGTTTTGGCGGAGTCAAAATTTTGATGAACTTGATCTGATGATGAAGACCAGGGATCGCAAAGTGGAACTGGTTAATAAACCTAGCTCTACTTATTATCCTAGTTGTGACATTCATCTTTTTGATTTGATTTATATTCTGATGATGGAGTTCTAGAAGAATTCAGAGAACTCTTCAAATTTGAACGGCAGGTTAATTGTGATTAGAGGGTGTTCATAATTAGCTTAGGCATTTTCTTACTGTGGCCATCATTTTGCTGGAGTGGACCTGATGTTGATAATCAGGGATGGCATAATGAATATGCTCGTTAATTTACAGTCTGTCATCCAATTTAACACATTGTTATTTTGTTTGTTTAAAGGTCTACAAGGGAGTTCCGTTTGATTATACTTCAAATGTAATGATGGAAGCCCTAGGACATTAAGAAAGCTCCTCAATTTTCAATCGTACACGTGCGGTGTATTGGATATTTGTGAAGTAAACTGGCTAACTCAAACAAATTCTTAATTTCACTTTTACCGGGAACCAAACGAAGTCGGTTTTTTTTTCTTAAAAATTATAGTAATACAGTTTTGTTGATTCCATGGTGCTTGTTCCTGTCAACACCATTTAGAAGTTTTAAGTGAATCAACTGATGGAAGCCGACTTAGGAAAGTTTGCATTTTGATAGCACAAGCTGTGACAGTTTTAACTGTAGTGTCCAACCGATACATGTTTTTTTTCCGAAACCGAATCCGAAATTTTGATACCTGTTCTTGTTTCAACCGAAACCGAACCTTTGATAAATGTGATTAAAACGCTGAATAAAATGTCAGAGAGCCGTTTTTTAAGGAATAACGAAACATCTCCATGGCCCGATTTAACTTATCGCTGATTGAATTTTTTGAATTATTATGTGACGTCATATTGCCAGCCGTGCCGAGCTCACCAGAAGTCAGTCGAAGGCGACCTGAAAGTAAGATATTGTAAGATTGAACATGATTAGTAGGCCGAAACCGAAACTTCGGTTGGACAGTAGTGTTAAAGTAACGTCATCATTTCATACAAGTTTCACGTTTAAAATAGCACTTACAAAGTCACTCATATCAAAATCAACGCAAACTTAGCTTGGTCGAATAGAATAGAATAGAATAGAATACTCTTTATTGCACACCTCGGTACATGAGAAAGAACAAAAACATTTACAAGGTACAAACATTTGATTAACACAGAGGCAAACAACAGGCGGTCTTATCGCTAAAAAGCGATTTCTTCCAGACAACCTTTGGGTAGCGGAAACATTAAAAACGTATCCTTGAAGAGTAGGCGTTGCAAAAAAAAAAGGATGAAATGCACTTAACAATCACACAAATCAAGCAAAACAATAAACATACACATATAAGAATAGTATAAATAGACATACATAAACTTACATAAATATATATATATAATATTCTTATAACAGTAACACACAAGCCATACAGTGAAAAAGAAGCAGATAGAAAGACAATAAATGATAGGTAAGTCTATATAGTATATATTACGGACCCTAGAACTCTAGATCGTTATCTACAAATGTCATCTACAGGGGCCGTAATTTTCATGCTGATGACAGACAAATGACGTCAAGCTTCATACATCATGTTTTAGATTTTAAGTTTGAAAGAATAATGCTGCCATTGAATAGTGTCAAAACTATTACGTTCGACGTTAGAATCGAACGTTGATAGACTTTATCTGTCATTACCTCATTTTGTGTTAAAACATCATGTGTGTTTATATACGTCATTTCATTATGACGAAACTGGTATGAAAATGGACAAGTAGCACGGATAGATCGACATTGATCTGTCAAATGTGGATAACTGTTTTATCAGAAATGGGCATAAAATGCTTAAAACTGTTGTCTTATCCAGCAAGTGTCACGCTATCCGCTTAGCATCAGCCCTGTACCAAAATACCAATGATGTTTCTTTTTAGTCCGACTTCGAAGTCTTCGAACATTTTTAATTTAAGTTCGACATTTAAAATTTGTTCCCAGGCGACGGTCGGACACGACGGCGGGGAATCCGTCTCTTAGCAAACATGCTGAAATCTGCCGCGTCGCACTTGTTTTTTTTTAATTCACTCAAATTTATTATTCGAAGATCAACTTCCCGCGGACGCTCCGGCTGTGGAATGAGCTTCCTGCCGAGGTTTTACCAAAAGATTACAGTATGGAATTCTTCAAAAAAGGACTGTACAAGATTTTGCAGTTGCAGGCGTCCATTAGGTGACCGCTTTCCATCAGGCGGGCCTTATGCTAGTCTGACACTATCGTGGTATAAAATTAAAAAAATAAGTTGCATGGTATAAATGCGTGTACAGCCTGTACTCTTCGTGGTAGTTAGTCCGTATACTGCTGTGGTTAACTCATGGCGGTCACGTTACGAGCCCATAAAACTGAGATCGCAACAGATATGACTTAACCAAATTAAACGGTAGAAAGCAAGGCGAATTTAACGGCCGCTGAACAATCGATTATGGATCAGGCATCGATCCATTGCGCAAAACTTCCTATTATGTAA
The DNA here is from genome assembly GCA_949128165.1 of Lathronympha strigana. Taxonomy (NCBI): domain Eukaryota; kingdom Metazoa; phylum Arthropoda; class Insecta; order Lepidoptera; family Tortricidae; genus Lathronympha; species Lathronympha strigana. The sequence goes on along the minus strand of OX421926.1, from coordinate 3,088,762 downwards.
TATCACGACAAATTGGTGTTGAAAAGTGCAACTATGTGGTTACCATGAGCTATTCGTAACCGTACTCGACAATGTTTGCATCTGTGGGACGAGAGAGAAGAGATCTACATATAATCTTTTTTTTCTAAAACAGGTATATTAAATGTTCTTTCTACTCACCATCATGAGCTCTTTCGATCCTATTAGGAGAAAAAAGAGTCCTATTTTTTCCATTTCGATACCATTTTTCAAACACTTTGTACAGCGGTTACAAAATGGAGAGTACGTAAAACGTTTGAAAATTTTTAGACCCTTTTTTCGTAGTTTTTTGTCATAGATTGAAAGAGCTCGTAGCTCAAAAGAGTAGGAAAAGCTTTTTACCTACCTTAAAGGATGCCTCACACTAGAACAAGACGGGACGAGGCGGGGCGGGAAAATCTGTCAATTTCTATAGAAAGAATCACGTGATAGCTCGGAGCCCTCGGATGTCACGTGACGCTTTCTATGGAAATCGACAGATTTTTCCGTCCCGTCCCGTCCCGTTCTAGTGTGAGACATCCTTAAATCTCTTCTCACGAGGCCGCGCAGTCGCTATCGGCTACGGTTAGGTCACATGATAAAGCACGGTTAAACAATGACGTGTGTGGTCGACGGCAGTTCGCATTGATCCATTCAACTCCGGTTGTGCAAGTGTGAATGGATTGTGTGCTAATACTGCCAATGCTCAGTTACGTTCAACTAGCTAGTGGATATTAAACATAACGAAACAGCCGACATTCATCGCGTCAGAGTAAGATGCCAAGCGGATAGCGTGATACTGACGACGATGACCGGTTGGCGTAGTTGGTAGTGACTCTGCCTGCTAAGCCGATGGTTCGAATCCCGGTAAGGGCATTTATTTGAGTGATGACCACAGATATTTGTTCCTGAGTCATGGATGTTTTCTAATATATGTATTTGTATATATTATATATCGTTGTCTGTACCCGTAATACAAGTCTTCTTTAGCTTACTGCGGGACTTATAGTCAATTTGTGTTAGAATGTCCTATAGTATTTATTTATTTATTATTTACTGAAAGCAGGTGTCACGCTTTTTTTAATTGTATGAACAATCTTACACAAATCGACCTACATAGTTCCACGGTAAGGTCACTAAGGCTTGTGTTGTGGGTAATATAATAGACGACCATATATATAAAACACAGATTACATATACATAAATAAGTGCATAAAAACATGGACAAAGGAAGAAATATTCGTGATAAACACACAAATCTTTCCGAAACTTTTTCGGCTTAAAAGACGGCGCAGCCCTAATACCCAATCCATCCGTCTTCACTGCATCCCACTCTTCCCAGTCTTGTTAGTCGTGTTACTTACTTCTTTGTGTCAATAAATTATTTACTGTTTGAAACACAAATAAACGCCCTGACTAGGATTGGAACCCGGGACGTCCTGCTTCGTAGGTAGGGTCACTACCAACTAGGAGGTCATTAAACGTTACTTGCAGGATGAGACAACAATTTGTCAGCATTTTATGTCAATTTCTTATAATTTTATACAGTTATCTACATTTGACAGCTATCACCGTCGCGTTATCCGCGCGACTTGTTTGTTTATCTTAATTATCTACCTATAGCATGGTCAGAAGACATTCATCGATAGACTGACTAGAGTCGGATCATGTTATCTCCTCCAAGTAAATTAACTGCCAAATTTTCAAGTGTTTTTTTAAACGTCAAACTTCTATGAAATTATGACATTTAATTAACACTTTCATAGTCTGTGCTATCGAAAACTAGGAAACTTAGCATAGTCGGAGTCTAACCATCTGAGGCTGGGCCCCTAAGTAAAAAAAAAATTGCACTTAACCCGTCTGACCAAATTTGTCTAATCCAAAGTGCTCCATAAAATATAAACTGGTTTTATAATTGCCCCCAAATTGGGCACTTGACCCGCGGAATGACTCCATGTTAATAATTCGTACAGTTAACCACATCCAAAGTGCCAAAATTATGGTATACAGGACTTATTTTTGCCACTTTGACTGTATGTATTAATATCTTTATAGTTACCATCCAATCCAACATCGTTGCGTGATCATTTGTATGCCCTATTGCAACAGCATAAGGTTTATCGATGAATATTTTGTACAGTCGTCATCAGATATATGGGAGCGGCCGTGGTGTTCTAAAATATCTGAACACGCACTCTATGGCTACTCGCGCACTTTTTTCCGCAAAATCTGTGAAGTATGGAACCTCCTTGAAGTGCGCGCACTGCGGAAGGTTTGCTGCGGATTGGTTGCGTTGCGGCGCCGCACAAATTTTCTGCATCCTATAGACTATTGTATAAATCCGTGCGGATTATCTTTCTTCTATTGAAATAGCTTATCTCGTCGTTTTTTTTTAATACTACGACGGTGACAAACAAGCATACGGCCCGCCTGATGGTAAGCGGTCACCGTAGCCTATGGACGCCTGCAACTCCAGGGGTGTTACATGCGCGTTGCCGACCCTTTAAAAACTTTAACACTCCTTTTTTGAAGAACCCCATATCTCGTCGTTTCTACCTACGTAGTATAGTAAATTGCGGGCCAACAATTCTAACTACGAGTAAGTTGTCAAACGTTGCAATGTTCATTGGGTAATAGCCGAATTTTTTTTTGGAAACAAACGCAAGTCATATTAAATAATATTTAAAACGGGTCACTCACGTAATTTAGTCGATTTTCGCTCGACATGTTTCGTTCTTTACGAAGAAAGTCATCAGGAGCGACCACTGCGGGCTAATGCCCTAATGCCCAATCTGCTCTGCTAATTACGTGAGTGACCCGTTTTAAATATTATTTAATATGTTCGAGTCTCACGAGAGTTTTATAGTTAAAACGCAAGTCACTCTATTTAATGAAATAAAAACCTTTAGGCTGTAATGCCTCTACGCGACTGTTCCTTGTATGTAAACAAGGGTAATAAATAATATAATATCGGACGCTATAAACTATGCGAAGGCACTAAGTTTCTTAACGTTTTAAATTAAGTAATGAGTTGTGTTGTTAACGGATTATCAAATCAGCATTAGTACAAATGTATACTTGGTAAGGTCTGGCTGGCCAGAATGTGAGTAACAATCAAAAATATAATCGTTTTTAGTAAAAGGTAACAATTTTTCGCTAGCTGATAGAGTCAGAACACGTTATCTCTTCCAAGCCAATGATCTGTCAAACTTTTAAGTGTTATTTTAAACGTCAAACTTCTATGAAATTATGACGTTTACTTAACACTTTCACAGTCTGGGCGCCTACCACGAACCACGAACGAAAGTATGCCTCCCTTTCGCACTTGAGATTTTTCACTCAAGTGCGACAGAGAGGTGAAACTTCGTTCGTGGTTCGTGGTAGGCCTTCAGTGCTATCAAAATCTGAGACAAAGACAGTATGATTCTCTTTGGTTATGCACGAATTAGAAGAGATCTTAGCCGAATATATTTTTGTTATTACACATAATATATATGCTTCTGTTTTATTTTTCTAATCATGTGTGTTTAATTTAATTAAACGTTTAACATTTTGGTGTGTAAGTAAGTTTTTGTTTTTATTTTGTTTTATTAGAGCTGTGTGTTGCTTGCATTGTTTTTAACAAGCTTTATTAGTTGGCAGCAATGTTTGTGTATTAGAAGCGTCAAATTTCAAAAACAAATCATATATTTTTTAAATACGTTTCGTTTCACAAACATTGTTTTCAACTAGCCATTGTTATCTAAGATGTACTACGCAAAGAACAATAGAGCTATACAGAAAACATGTTAACCGATAACTCTCACAGTAAAGCACTTTCTTAGAAAGAAAGTTGAAGAGAGAGTTAATGGTTTCAGTAATTTAATTAAATCACTTGATAATTATTGTAACTTTGGGATAAGAAATAGCACTTAGCGTTAATGGTGTGATAAAAAACATTATAAAATTTGAAATATTTGTCTCAATGTTCAATCCCTGTATTGAGATTTTAAATTAATTTAATTAATACGGTTTATTAACTGATGAAAATACAGCGTCACACTAAGTTTGCATCTATGTTGATATTAGGAACTGCGCAAGTGTGGTCTTAAAACTCAAATAATTATCAATGAAATTATGACGATTACATGACACTCACTGTCTGTGCTATAAAAATCTAGCTTAGACGGACTCTACAAATAAAATAAATATTTTAACCAATGGTAATGGGGACTTTCATGCTTAAATGGCTCATATTTAACCTATTATTTTTCTTGCAGTGACTTACCTGATGAAGAGGACAAGAAATCCCCAGTCCTGCTCTTAGGCGTGAACAAGATATCCGATTCACCGTTCGTTCGCCGACGATCCACAGAACCCCACACGACTGGCTCAATCAGGTTCTTCAGACCCCCCAAGTCGAAGTACACCCGCGGTCTCCATGGAGACGAGAGGCTGGAGAAAATCAGGCAGGACCTGCAGACACACAAGCAGCGACCAGAGAGGTACATCCCAGACAAACATGAGGTGTCTCTAGAGCCTGAGGAAAAAAACTGTCTCAGACTGAGCTGCGTCGGAAACTGCATCTGTGATAGAAAGAGGTCATCCAACAGAGGCTCATTCTCTTTCCATCGCCCCGATCGAACTTCAAGCATCACCACTGAGAGGAAAGACTCGGAGAGCGATATCGAGTTTAAATATACCGAGCACATTCCTGATACTGAACCTTGTACGAGTAAGAATTCCTACAATATCACACCAAAGTCGACTGAACGCCGACATTTCCTGCTCGCGAATCTAAATGAGCGATTTCGGAAGACTCTCAGCTTGGATTCTCGAAAGATAGAAACCAATCGAGTACCGTTAAGTCTGCCGAAGGAAACTCGACCTAAATCCCTTGTGAACACTAGTAATATTTGCGTGCAGCAATTAAAAACTGGCGACCCATTCGCCAATGCTTTTGATAAGTCTAACCAACCTAAGAAGAAACGGAAATCGTTCTTCTCTCTAGACGCATTCTTCGATAAAAAGTCTGACACGTCATCCGTAGATGACTATTGCTCCTCTAAATATAAACGTTTTGAGCTCGAAAGCGACGACTCACCGCTTTTCAGGCGCGATCTCTCTAGAAACCGCGAGAAAACACCAGACCTCCTCAATCTGCCTGTGATCATCGATTCAGTTCGGAAAAAACAATCCGACACTAAAAGGCAGCTGGAGAAATTAGAAAGTCACTTCTATAGGAGTTTAAACAAACAAACGGTTATAGACGCGGTCCCTAAAGACGCCACCGACGTACAAGGCCCAAGCGGACATGCCAACCACATATACGTCGACGACGACGACGTAGAATACATTGAGCCTATTCGCAGCAACTTCACCAGTCAAAGCACGCTTATTCTTGATAAAAATCTAACAGGAGACACTTTGAAACCTGATTCTATTCTAACTATAAACACAGATGAAACTGATATAAAACTACCTAGTTCGACAGTTTCTCCTAAATCTAATGAAGCTAGGATTGTAGACAATGATCTCGACAGTATAGGTGCCTATGAAGTGGAAGTTAAGGAATCGGATTTACTTAAAGCCTGTGCAAAGGAATTGACAGTTAAAGTCATGGACAAGTCCGTGGATTCAATTGGCAGTTGCTCGCTAGATGTGGATGCTAGCACTGATTTTTCAGGTAAATACCTTTGAGTTGTGCAAGCATGCTTTTCATCGATGTTTTATCGTATCTATTCTTCAGTTTCGTCGATATTTCTTTCACCTATATCATATTTAATCATATGTATTTCACATGTCATTTTATATCGTTAATAAATGTTAATTTCTCTTTCTCATTTAAATCTGTGTTTTCTTTATTACCTTTTCTTTCTGTGATTGTTGGATATGTGTTGTTTGCTTTCGTTTTCTATTTTATGTAACGTTTGGATGAAAACATTTAGAATGGCTACCTAATCACGGATCATTTCACAATTTTTTAATCAAAGACTTGAAGTTAATTTCATATAAACCTAATCCATTGCCTTACATAGAGACCATTTTTTTAGATAACGTAAAACAAATATCTACAAGCCATCTACATGCGAGCATGAGGAGTAGGTACATTATGGATCCCATAGCATAGGTTTATTAGGTAGCAATTGCGCCTACTTACATACATATATCTACTTAGTAAAATAAATAAAAAAATGCGGTTACCTCAGAGAAACTTTATAATATTTAGCAACCTGGTCGTAGATGTATTTTTCGACTTGAACCAGATAATAAAACAAAATAATAATTGCATGAGATTAGGTAGGTTAAAAAATATCGAATATATCCATACGTTACTGATTTTAATCCGGATCGAAGGACCAATTTGGTTTTTATGCGAAATAAATAGCCCCATTATACAGAAATGTTGTTCCTATTTAGGTGAAATTTAACATTTAACAAACACACTTAGTTTATCCGCTTGCTACTTGCGTTTAGCAATAAAAGTATTATAATTCTACTCTCGCTAATAAAAATATGTCATTAGTTAAGACGATGACATCTTTGAGGATTAATCCTCGATTAATCATAAATATCATAATCAAAACGATAAACTAAACCATAGAGGTATGATTTCACGCTAACGCAAACAAATTCGTTCTGTGAACTGAACAGGCTGAATAGTTACGCGTTACGCTAACCCTAACCGCAATATCTGAAAAAAAGTTTGTAAATACGTTCCGTTTCTATGAATGACTATATATTATTGATATTGTAGGTATTTTATTTTATAATGCAATCCGCTCTAACCACTTTGTCATGCGCGTAGGCTGTTGGAACGCCTAAAGTGGGCCAAGAGGCTGAATCAGCGTCCCAAAATATTAGCATCTGCATCTTGCTAACTATTGAGTACTTGACATGCAACTTTAAGCTAATGTTATTTTAAGCTATATTAAGGTATATCTTTTTTTACGACTCCGTAATTTAATTATTTGCATAAATAACTGTTCATAATTATTTCTAGTTCAAAATAACCTAGCAAATAAAAAATCCCTTAATATGTTAATATCTACGGAAACTACTTTTAAATACACAATGTTACGCAAGTTGAACAAAATGTAGATAAACATAGCAACTTTATCACTTATGCCATGTATAGCGCACAATGCATTGCAAAATGCAATTTACAAACAAAAAGACTGCGCAAACATGCAAAACGATATGTCGGCCTCGCGGCCCACGCAGTAATGCACGGACCGGTCATTGTGACCAGTCAGTCCACTCGCGGACACGCGCGGAGGCATTCGTCATAATAACATACAATTTAGCTCGCATGTAATAACAAAAATCGAAAGACATTTAATTGGAAATGCCAATCGTAGATTATTGAGATCAAGTCGCCGACCGTGAAACGGAACGGTTTTGCTGGCCGCGAACAACGGGCCACTGGACAAAAAACGACAAAACTTTGACGTTTCTTGATGTGATGTGCTGTCCTGTCATAAATTTTATGTAGAAATTCGGAAGTTAGTGATTTATTTTAAAACTCGATTGATTATTAATATTTCGTTATTGATTTGTGTGTTACAACTTATTCAAACTGGTAAGTGGTTAATAACTGGTTTTCATTCCCGTAGGGCAAGAAATATGTGCTTTTAAAGTTATTCCTTAGTCTACCTGCTTTTTTCTTTCTTTTATTTGAAATCTCAGCAGTCATCTTCATGGTGTTTAGCTAAATTCGTCTGCATTAGCGTGTGCAGTTAAGTAGCGATGGCGCATCAGCATGATATGTGAAATTCCTTGTGACTAATACAATTTATTTTCATTAGACACGTCTTTCTTATAATCAAACGTTCATCTCAAGTTCCGTTGAGTCATCAAACGTCTTAAGATATTATTATTAATCTTATACTTACGTCCTCTAAATTGTTGGAAATGTATTTGAGAAAATACCTTCTTGAAGTAGGTATTACATAAACACCCTTATTATTTCATTATACCATTAGAGGAAATGATTATTAATACTGTTTTATAAGGAAGCAAATTCCATGAACCAGTATCTCATAAAGATGTCAATGTCAAGGCAATAGAAATATCTACTCATGGACTTTGATAATCATAAGAACCTTTACAAATAAGTTAGCTCTGTTATTGAATGACATGATTATTGTACTTTATTATTTATTTATTATTTATTTAAACTTTAATGCACAAGACAGAAAACTGTACACATGGCGGACTTAATGCCAAATGGCATTCTCTACCAGTCAACCATAGGGCTAAACAGAAACATACTTATACTTTAGTAATAATTTAGTAGCCTGACAGGCATAGAGATCAGCAAAATGTTGATGCCCAAAAATGGCTGTTTTTCTCCTCCAACACTTCAATCTGGTAATAAGAGACTGAACCAATTAAAACTAATCATAATTGGTTATTGGTCTATTATTATAAAACTCAACAGTTTTGTAATGGCAACCCTTGAATTTTAAGAACTATTATTATATCATTGTTGCATAAAGTACTATATCTGAGTATTGTGTGGTTTTTACTGTGCCTTTTTGACCCGAGAGGGCTTTAACATACTGTAAACATCTTAATTTAGGGAATAAAACAAAGAAGTATTGTAAATGTGATGGAATGATTGATGAATTATTTCCTAGAACAGCATGTTTAGCTATATTTGGCTAGCAGCTCCTGTCATCCTGAGACAATGCTGAGACATCTTGGTGTGAACATGAACTTGGGAATGCAATTGGTTATTTTTTGTTTGAGAAAAGCTTGGTTTTTAACCAAACCTGTGGTTTTTTCATGCACTAACTTGTTATTATGTTAAATATAAATAAAGTACAATCCGATTGTATGACTCCACACTATAATTATAATGCATGTGTGACTATTGATATAGATACACAACTTTTTAATTGACAGTTAGTTTAGTTTAGGAGGACTTCTGTTTAATATGACGTAATATCGTTGGTCCCTTCAACGTCATAACCGGATTCTACAGTAAATACAAGAATAACTAACAATAAGACTTGCATTCATTCATAAGATAGACAGTGCTTAAAGACTATAGATTAAGAATCTTGATAAATAATCAGCTACATTCACAGATAATGCAATGCTTGTAATAACGTCAATAGCTACTTAATTCATTATATATCAATCAATTTGCAAGTGACAAAGCAGCCAATCAAGATGGCTATGACATCATTTTATATGTTTTAGGTATGTTTTTAATATTTTACCTTGACACAGACAGATTAGTATTGCTAAAAATTAAATGTATTTTTATTGATGTCATAATGATGTCTATAATTTGCACATTGCAACCCCTATATCTCGGGAACCCCGTAACCAATTTGCCTCATAATCAAACTTAAAAATTCTATTTGTCTCATCTAACCATCTGCCAAATTTCACCGCAACCCGATCAACGATACTCGAGTTATCAAACAAACATACATACAAACAATGGGTTCTTAAAGTAGACTGGAAGAACTTACTTGCTTCACTCTCGTTCGATAAGTGTGTACTGTTTGAAATAAAAATACATATTAATAAGGACAGTTTAGGCCTATCTAAATAGCCAAGTTGGATACGACTTAAAAACGCAGAGTGACACCACCCTGCTGTAACTATGAATGTAACATGAAGACCAAATAAATATTAACATAGATGATATGTGAACTTTGTTTATGTGCATATTGGCCTTGACATACTGAGTAGTTAAAGGTGTGTCTGTCTGTCTCGCTTCAATTCCTAATGTTTTATTCTGAATAGTTTTTGTTACAGCATTGATTTGACATTAGAATCATAAACTATTATTTTAAGCAGAAAAGTTGGTGGCCCAGCGATGAGGCGTGCGACTTTCAATCCGAAGGTCGCAGGTTCAAATCCTGCCGGCTCGTACCAATAAGTTTTTCGGAACTTAGGTACGAAATATGATTTGATATTTACCAATCGCTTTTCGGTGAAGGAAAACATCGTGAAGAAACCCGACTAATCCCAATAAGGCCTAGTTTACCCTTCGGACATGGAATCCTAAAATACAGCTCTGAGTCCTAATTTAAAAATACACCACTTCCAGAATGTTTTTCAGGTGCTTTTGAAAATGCTAAGCTAGGATGATGTTGTCATTTGAGTATACCCATGCATGATGCAATTAAAAATACTTATAATCACAAACCAGGCTTTTTGTTAGCTGATAACTTATCTATCATAGATACTGATAAGAATGCAGTCCAATATCACTGAGTTCAGTTACAATGTTTCTATTAGGCATAGTGTGCGTGTGTTTGTGAATTATGTAATTACTAATTATGTGTGATTATTTTCCTTTGTTTTTATGTTGTGAGTTTATGTGTTGTCTATTTTTTTTTAAGTGTTTAATGTTCTGTTTTTATTATAAAATTCCCCATGACATATTTATAGGTATATAAAGTCTCTATTTCATAATTATATAAATATGATATACCATAAATCATTCACACAATGCTTAACCAATTGATTCTATAAAAGGTCAACAATTTAGATTAAGAATATTAAGAACTTAAACTAAATGCAATGTTAATGTCAATTTAATGTAAATACAATGTAATCACTAATCTGTTATAATAAATAAATTGTGTACATTTTCGAGCAAAAGGTTAGGTACTCTGATTATTACTAATGGTCCAAAGTGTCCCCCCCCCCGCACCCCCCCCCAACTTTTTTTACATGGGTAGTTTTTATTCGCTTTCTACATATAATCCCGAGTTCTTTCGATTGTAACAGGAGGAAAACATTGTGCCAAAATTTCCATACATTTTAACTTTCCATTCCATTACCGCCATACAAAGACATTTCTTCTTGGAGGATTGAATGAGCGATTCCGAACAAAAAACTGAAAAAAATGGGTCACTCGTTAGTCTATTAATTTAATTTTAAAGTTCAATTGTGTATTGTATATTATCTGTTCTCATTTGTGCATAGTCAGAGAGATTCATACTATCTTTTTCTTACGCTTGTATTCCACTCCCGTAAAAACGGGAGGCAAATAGTTTTTTACAATATACTGCCACTCTTGGTTTGTCAGACTATACTTACTTTATTCATGAATGACTCAAACGTTTCATTTTCAATGGCCCACAATTCTTCACAATTGAGTTACTTTTTGTACATATTATTTCCTGTTATGACATATAATATTATCTTTGTAAAAATGTGTAATATTTTATACAATTCCTAAGACAATGGAAGTTTTGAATGCAACACTCATTGAACCATGCAGTGTGAACTGGGTGAAGGTCACTTTCAATATGCAAATTTGAAATAGTCATCAGTGTTTGACAAGAACATGGATAATTAAATATATGTATATGAATATTAAGAAGAATTAAGTGTTGCTAGCTATGACAGGCTGTGACCCTCACTCCGCTTGCGCTGCATTAGGTTTCTTTCATTTCATCCCCGTTCCTGTCTTCACCAAAGCAAATGTCTACAACAAATTTCATCCATAATCGGTTCAGTCCAAGCATGAAATAGATTTTAACACTTATAATAGGAACTGCAGAAATAGGGGAAGGTGGGGTATAATGATTCCCTTAAGGGAAATAACGTCATTGCGGCCAAAGTCGAAGGCGAAATGCAAGATGTTATCTATTGAGATTTTACTTATCATTGTTTAGTGCATACTTATTTTTCATAACGTACGTAATTTTCTTTCTATTGGAGTTTTTTGTGAAAGTTTAGTAAGGGAAAGGTTAGAGGAAACTCTTTATTAAAATCAAATTTACATTTTGGTCCCCTCCCCCGCCTTATCTTTTATTATTATAGCTGTATGTATTGTTCACAATAATTACTGTTTACCAATACAAACTGAAATACAATTTACGTGGAATCAGTGTTCTATAAATATGAATTTATTTGTAGTAGGTACAAAGTTTCATCGACCATTTAAAATAACTTAATCTGGGCTATACAATATATTATGTACCTACTCAAAAATATTTCTCATCAAAACAGCAATTTCATTATGTTTTTATCTCATTCCAGATACAACATCTGGTAGTCTGAACCTGCTGACGCCATCATCCACCACCAGCCGCATCCGGGACTTCACCTCCCGCATCCAGGAGCGTGCGTCCAACCTGCCCTGCAACAGCCCCCGCCCCACACCCATCATAACCCCCGCGCGCACCCCTGAGGACCTCACTCCCACTCCCAAAAGATCTGACAACCTACTCAAACCACCCCCTAAAGTCCACATCGACTGTGGAAGCCATCGCTCAAGAGGACACCACAAGAAACGGGACGAAATACCACATAAGAAACCCTCTTATTTAAACCTAGCTTGCTCAGTCAACGGTTACACCAATCTAACGACTTATGACTCTAAATTACGCCAGGATATCAACAAGAGCCGAGAAGCTTCACCTATAAGGCCTATCACTCACACTTATCAGTACAAAAGCGAGAATAACTCCCTTCTGGTACCAGTTCCAGTCAGCGCCAATAAACTGTTGGTCCCCACGTTCGGGCCTCATGATACTCGCGCCGATTTGACAGGTAAAGCGCCTGCCAAGGCGCACACGGATCCATATCTAGCCACATCACCGTTACATGCGTTCATGGCGGCCGAAAATAAGCAGCTCAAGAACGACTTCCTAGGCCCAAGCATGACTACCGCCAGCCGGACCTTCATGTCCACTGAAAGCAAGTCCTTCGCGACTGCTATGCTCCATCAGAAGACAGATGAAGTCGACAATGCTACTACCTTCAAGTCCAGCTACTCTGAGACCAACTTCAAAAAATCTGTCAGCACGAATGGGAAGGATTCGTGCTTTTTAAACTCTGAATCCTACACCATCTCATCCAATGGAGTTTCCAAAAGGATGGAAATCACGAAGGAGAATGGAGAAACTTTGACAAGCCCTATGAAGAGCTTTATCCAGCAACGGGTTGAAAGATTATATGGTCCTGGAGCTCTAGCCCAAGGCTTTTTCAATCAGAAACGCCAATCCCGAAGCGAAGAAGAAGAATCTAGAATACTGACGGAGAAATCTTTGAATTGCTCCAGCGAACACAGGCGTTCAAGTGATGGAAGCGATTTTAGTATCAATGGAGATGAGCCTAACTTACCCGTCTTAAGGCACTTAAGGCCCGAGTTCAGAGCCCAACTGCCCATATTGTCTCCAAAGAAGAACTTTAAACCTGACTCCCCGCAGAAGACAGACATTCCCAAACCCGAGAAGACTGAAAGCGAAGTGAAAGTTGTAACCAATGGTGTATCTGTGATAAAATTAGACAGTTCCGACTTAGTTAAGGAAGTGAAAGAGGTGACAGTGGACTCGAACGGTGTGAATGGTGAGGTGGTGGAGGACGCCTACTACTTCTTGAACCTGGAGAAGATAGAGACTGAAAGACTGATCGCGTTGGCGGTCACTGCTGAGAAAGAATTAGAGAACTTGCAGGTGAGAATTCTTTTCTTTAAAAAACTTTTTTTTGTACTACGTTGGTGACAAACAAGCGTACGGCTTTACGGTCCGCCCATTAAGGGGGTTCAGGGTGCTGACGACTTATTTTAGACTCACGAAAATTGCTCGCCATATCCCTCCTCGCGATCCGATTGCGTTGGCAACCGATGACAACTGCGACGGACCACAAATCTTCGCAAACTTGGGGAGGGCGTAAGGTCAATATTATACAGGGCGACCCAAGATATGAAGGGAAAGTACCTTAAATATCGTAGATAGGATATTGCTGAAAGAAGCCTTTATGCTATTTTTAAAAGTTAGTAATACTGCATTCAAAGTGTGGGTGTCAATATGAAAGAAGTATTAAAGTAAAATTTCAAAAGCTTTTGCGCCCCTAAAGGCGATGTGACTCGCGGTAATCTCCATTAAAACCTGCTTTGATTAAAAATGTTTGGAGTGGAGAAGTTACACATATTCTGAAAATTGTAAGTACCTACCGGTTTCGCGTTATATTTTGTAAAAACCAGGAAGGAACTAACCATTGTTTCCCTAACTACGCAAGCTCACAAGGACATCCTTCCTTTCAATGCTCACACTGCGCAACACAACTATTATGCACCTTATGCCGTTGTAATAACGTTTACGATAGGTAAACTGTGCTGACAATGCGTTACCTTGGTGATGGCGTGTAATGTAGATTGGATTCGCTTTCCGATTCGATGTGGTGCATCGTTCTGAAAAGGTTTATTTACATTTCAGTGACACAATAATACTACATTGATTATATGTATAAAAATTGGAGATCATTAAAATATAATCCTATCACAGCACTACTGCTGACTAAAGTTAGTATTTTATTTACAAATACAATTATCAAATAGCGTGTGGTAACCGATGCGTCACAAAACCAAAGTGTTAGGTGACTTAATGTATGCAAATAAATTTCAAATGTTTGGTAGCCAAAAGCTTTATTTGTACATTTTAAAAGTTTAAGGTTCAAGGTGATCACAAGCCAAGTAAGACTCGTTGTTGGCCCGGCGGTAAGGCGTGTGACTTCAAACCGGAGGGCCCGGGTTCAAATCATTCCGGCTCGTACCAATGAGTTTGTCGGAAATTTACGAAATATCATTTGATATTTACCAACCACTTTTCGGTGAAGGGAAAAATCGTGAGGAAATCGGACTCATCCCAATAAGGCCTAGTTTACCCTCTGGGTTGGAAGGTGAGATGGCTGGCGCTTTTCCAAAACTGGATGAGTTTGCAGCATATTTACGGCTCTGCATCTTGGTGCGTGTCACATTGGTCACGAGTAGACAGAGCCTACCGCGAATTAAGTTTTGCTTGGATATTTCGTGGAAGTTTACGGTAGACACAACAAAGGTGTACGCGAAGAAACGAGAGCCGTGCATTAAGGCTCCTTTTTGCATCGGTCTTAATATTATTTTATCTGTGGGAGCTGTACCTAAACAAATTATACTTCTAAAATTACACTAATTTTCTCAAAATTACCATAAAGGATCTGTTGCCAGTGTATTATGGCCCGTTCTGTGGGATGGCGTGTGGTGAGGCTTCTATACAATTTGAGCTATGTTCAGTGAGGCTACTCGCATATGTTTGCATTGGTTGACCCGTGTCTATAGAACTCGACTGACTATTCAATTCTGCATGTATTATGATGGCAGCCATACAGATATTATTAAAACTTCATAATATTGTTGTACTCATTGCATTGTCTATTATAACCTAGAATAATAACAACAACAAGGTATGTCCTGTCAGATACAGTGAACCCATTTTAAGAGTCCTTATATTCCTTTAAAACGCTCATTAATTTAGTACCTTTTCGGTGTGTAAATTATAATGTTTTATTCCTTTTACCATTTTAAAGAGTTTTTGTGGTCTAATGGTATACAATTTGCAGATTTTTATTCCGAAATCGCGGTTCAAAAATCACTCGATACCCTTTAAATTTTGAGCATAAGGTCGGGTTTTTTTACCACATATAATTATTACACAATATAAATGCAAGTTTTGGTTCTTTTACCATGTAAAATTAAGATCAGAGTATTATGTGTATTAAACAGTTGGTTAAGATTTAAGATTATCTCGTACTGAGGTGTGCAATAAAGAGTATTCTATCTATTATCTATAGTTCCATCATAATTTGAGTTTAAATATCTTCAAAGGCGTAAGGACTCTTAACTCTGAAATATTTTCAGTTTCCACACTTTATAGTACCTATACCTGTTTCATTCGATTATTATAATACGGAAGAAATGGAAGTAATCACTTCTTGGATTTTTCGGCTTCACTTTTTAACATATAACTAAGTTTCTGATAATGATTTCTGTTAACAATTGAAACGTCATGATATTTCAGGAAGACGAGGTGAGCGAGGAGGTGCTCGGCCTGCTCCGCTCGGCGTCCGGCAAGGCGCGCCTGCTGGCCACGCAGAAGATGCAACAATTCCAAGGTAAATAAATGTGCATTATATAACTAAGTTGATGTCTAAAGCGTTACACTCCTAAAGAGCGTCGATGACAAAATTGCCGGGGAGGCGCTCGAGTCGCTGCAGCATCAGACGCGCTTGCTGGTCACGCAGAAGTTGCTGCCTTCAACCTACGTCCACTGCTGGGCACAGGTCTCTTGTCGTGATATTTCAGTGGTAGTTAGCTTTTCGCATGTCATCTGCATGATGTCGCCAACGAGATTTGTAACACCCAATGTCCGAACTGTAATTTAATATACGTACAGTCAAGTGTAAAAATATGGGTGGACACATCTTACTCAATAATATGTCCCATAGCATTTTATTCCATTGTAATAAGAGCGTAGTACCATATTTATGAGACGATTTGGTCGATACGTATTTTTGCACTTGACTGTACTTATTAAAATCTAGTTTTATAGTACCATCACGGTGACAATGCAATATTGTAAAGACAGTGGACTCATGATGAAAACGGAATGTGATAATAGGCTATATGTTTAAAACAACGCAATCTCATTGTATTTGATTTTTTTTGAATCGTCAATATCGTAATTGACTTGGTTTTCATTTATTTTTGAGTGAAGAGTGTGGTGAAAAATATTTACGCCGAAATGTACCCTAAGATAGTGTCATATGTCAAACGCAGGGGGTGAGATACCCTGCCACACTCCCGCCGGGTTAAGAAAAAAGTTGTCCAGGAAAATCTATAACGAATCGTTTTCGAATTTCAGGGCTCTGCTATAACAACATAAACTCGCGCGGTGACGAACAGTTCCCCACCACTGTGACTGATCTGCGCGGCTTCTGGGACATGGTGTGTCTCCAGGTGCGGCACGTGGACGCCCTGTTCGAGCAACTGGCGGCGCTTAAGAGTAACGGCTGGAGAGAGGTGACTTTAACAAAGAATGTATAAATATATTTACGCCAGGCGTCGAAGGGATATGCCGTGCTCCGGACGCCAGGCGATCGCGATTGTTTAAGCGAAATTGAACTTTACGAAGACCTGTGTAAGCTCCTTATTGCATTGGCGAAGCTGTCGGCTGGAGCCGTCGCTGGCTTTACTTAGAGGTACTTGCAAAGTATAAAGAAATACATTTTGTTGTAAAGTTATGTAATCAATTTGATTGAGATTATTATTTTTATTGACAATAAGTTAAAATGATGAGCCTTTAAGTAAATACATATAACTGTTGCGTTTCACTATACGGTTTAGATGTTGAGCATAGACAAACGAGGGTTCATTGTATATGACAGCGTGTGTGCGCTCGAAGTATATTTTCTCAATTACTACGTCAGCCTAAGGTTTACTTCTAAAATGATGCTTGTTCATGGAAGTCTATAGGAGGTACTAAATTATTATATACAAATCATGAAATATAACGCAGGTTTTGTAAGTTTTCCAACAGTCCATCCGGACGTCAGGTTGGCGGGTGGACCTATATTTTAAGATATCTTGTTTCCAGGAGAGGTACACAGAATTTTATTACAGGTACTAAATAGTACGTAAAAGATACGTACCAAATATCAGGCTAAAATTAATTCCCATCCCCCAGGTCCACCCGCCATTCTGACACGCCCATGTTTAAATCTGTCGTTCGTTTATTTATATGTAATTGTTTCGACAGGTACGGATTTTATTGAATTAACAGCGTTATTTCTCTCTCAATTCTCACTAGCTCTATGCACGAATAAGAATAGATCATGGACAAAGTACAGTGGATTGAGTAATATAAAATGATTTTTCAGCCCTCCGGCCGGTAAGCGCCACTTACGCAAAACTAAATTGCCGCCTGCCGGCTCCGTCGGGCAGAAAAATAGTTAAATGGGAAAGCCTCGGCTCACATGTTAGTCGACCTCGGCTTCGCCTGGGCCGACAATTACATGGGATCCTAGGCATTTCCCACTTAAACGGCCTTGGTATGTAATGTACTATTATGGCAATTCCAGCCCTCGCCCGTGGCTAAAGCCCCGTCCACACCGGCGGCGGCGGCGTCGCCCGCGCGGCGCGCGCGCGCCACGCCGCTGCCCAAGAACGAGAAGGCGCGGCTCGCGGCCGAGAAGCGGGAGGCCGACAGGAAGGCCATGTTGGAGCATAGGAGGTCAGTACGATGAGGGAACTCTCGCTTGGCTCGCTTGTTCGATTATACATTTTAGTTATTCTAGGTTGAAATAAATAAAGTGGAACTAAACACAAACTACAATGGCGAGTAGTGCTGCCTAATATGTCATTATTATTGCACTTATGGGCATTTTTCAAATATAGGGTACCATTTTTTATTTTATTTTTGAAAATATAGGAAGTTTTGGGTTTTTTATAACCAGAATTACGGTTCTATTGATAAAAAAAAAAGAGTGTCCTGTTTTTTGGTCAGTTTCGTAACGCATTTTTTCATACAATTTGTATGGAAAATCGAGAACCCATTTTCATTAAAATGGTTCACTTTTATCTGAAAATGCTACAGAATTATAAACTCCGTAAATGTCTTTTTTTTTTAATAACGTTAATATTTTCGAAAATAATCTGCACCACTCTTTATAAAAAATGTGCACCACGAGGCCCTCTAACTTTTGAACCGCAAGTAAAAAAACATGAAAATAAAGCTTAATGAGACTTCAGTAAAATTATTTTAAACTTCATCAGTTAAGCCATTCTTTTTGCATGAAAACGTATCTTCTTGGCTAAAAGGGCGTATAAGTCGTAAGAGCTGCGAAGATACTCCTTTTTTATTGTTATGAGCATGGTATCTATTGAAACCTTTTTTAAGTTCGTCTATTGTGACGGACGCTAAACCACGGAACTCTACACTGAGCATGGCCCGATATGAACTTAACTGATTTTTCGAAACGTATGTACCTACGAGATATAATTCGATATAAGTATATGTATTAATCACTTTTCGGAGATACTGCGACGGTGAAAAACAAGCATACGGCCCGCCTAAGCGGTCACCGTAGCCTACGGACGGCTTCTAGCCTAACACGCCTGCAACTCCAGGGATGTTACATGCGCGTTGTCGACCCTTAAAAAAAAAGGAAGATTCGCCGTGTTGACAGCTAAAGGGGCAAGCGTTGCTCCGTGGGTCCCCAGCTATCAACACAGTGAATCCTCTTGGAGCTTTGGCGACCTTACTCACCAACAGAAACACAACACTATGAATAGGGTCTAGTGTTATTATTGTTATTAAACTGCGGTTTTCTGTAAGGTGTATGAAATGTGAGAAAACCGGATTAATCTTTGTTTTCTGGATTTTTTCGTTGGAAAATCACACGGCATTCACTGCTTGTGATAGTTACAAAGTGGACCCCAAGCTCCCTGCGCCGTGGCAAAGCTGTAAAAACGCTGAGAAGGAGAATTAAAGTTTGACTCGTAATCTGTTCCAGAGCGTTGGCGCGCGAGCGACAGCTGGCGACGCGCTCGGGCTGCGCGCCCGGCCAGCAGCCCGCCGCCGCCGCGCCCTGCGAGGGCAGCCAGGTATACACTCATGTTGCAGAGCGTTGGCGCGCGAGCGGCAGCTGGCCTCGCGCTCGGGCGGCGCGCCCGGCCAGCAGCCCGCCGCCGCCGCGCCCTGCGAGGGCAGCCAGGTATACACTCATGTTGCAGAGCGTTGGCGCGCGAGCGACAGCTGGCGACGCGCTCGGGCTGCGCGCCCGGCCAGCAGCCCGCCGCCGCCGCGCCCTGCGAGGGCAGCCAGGTATACACTCATGTTGCAGAGCGTTGGCGCGCGAGCGACAGCTGGCGACGCGCTCGGGCTGCGCGCCCGGCCAGCAGCCCGCCGCCGCCGCGCCCTGCGAGGGCAGCCAGGTATACACTCATGTTGCAGAGCGTTGGCGCGCGAGCGGCAGCTGGCCTCGCGCTCGGGCGGCGCGCCCGGCCAGCAGCCCGCCGCCGCCGCGCCCTGCGAGGGCAGCCAGGTATACACTCATGTTGCAGAGCGTTGGCGCGCGAGCGGCAGCTGGCCTCGCGCTCGGGCGGCGCGCCCGGCCAGCAGCCCGCCGCCGCCGCGCCCTGCGAGGGCAGCCAGGTATACACTCATGTTGCAGAGCGTTGGCGCGCGAGCGACAGCTGGCGACGCGCTCGGGCTGCGCGCCCGGCCAGCAGCCCGCCGCCGCCGCGCCCTGCGAGGGCAGCCAGGTATACACTCATGTTGCAGAGCGTTGGCGCGCGAGCGGCAGCTGGCCTCGCGCTCGGGCGGCGCGCCCGGCCAGCAGCCCGCCGCCGCCGCGCCCTGCGAGGGCAGCCAGGTATACACTCATGTTGCAGAGCGTTGGCGCGCGAGCGACAGCTGGCGACGCGCTCGGGCTGCGCGCCCGGCCAGCAGCCCGCCGCCGCCGCGCCCTGCGAGGGCAGCCAGGTATACACTCATGTTGCAGAGCGTTGGCGCGCGAGCGACAGCTGGCGACGCGCTCGGGCTGCGCGCCCGGCCAGCAGCCCGCCGCCGCCGCGCCCTGCGAGGGCAGCCAGGTATACACTCATGTTGCAGAGCGTTGGCGCGCGAGCGGCAGCTGGCCTCGCGCTCGGGCGGCGCGCCCGGCCAGCAGCCCGCCGCCGCCGCGCCCTGCGAGGGCAGCCAGGTATACACTCATGTTGCAGAGCGTTGGCGCGCGAGCGGCAGCTGGCCTCGCGCTCGGGCGGCGCGCCCGGCCAGCAGCCCGCCGCCGCCGCGCCCTGCGAGGGCAGCCAGGTATACACTCATGTTGCAGAGCGTTGGCGCGCGAGCGGCAGCTGGCCTCGCGCTCGGGCGGCGCGCCCGGCCAGCAGCCCGCCGCCGCCGCGCCCTGCGAGGGCAGCCAGGTATACACTCATGTTGCAGAGCGTTGGCGCGCGAGCGGCAGCTGGCCTCGCGCTCGGGCGGCGCGCCCGGCCAGCAGCCCGCCGCCGCCGCGCCCTGCGAGGGCAGCCAGGTATACACTCATGTTGCAGAGCGTTGGCGCGCGAGCGGCAGCTGGCCTCGCGCTCGGGCTGCGCGCCCGGCCAGCAGCCCGCCGCCGCCGCGCCCTGCGAGGGCAGTCAGGTATACACTCATGTTGCAGAGCGTTGGCGCGCGAGCGGCAGCTGGCCTCGCGCTCGGGCTGCGCGCCCGGCCAGCAGCCCGCCGCCGCCGCGCCCTGCGAGGGCAGCCAGGTATACACTCATGTTGCAGAGCGTTGGCGCGCGAGCGGCAGCTGGCCTCGCGCTCGGGCTGCGCGCCCGGCCAGCAGCCCGCCGCCGCCGCGCCCTGCGAGGGCAGCCAGGTATACACTCATGTTGCAGAGCGTTGGCGCGCGAGCGGCAGCTGGCCTCGCGCTCGGGCTGCGCGCCCGGCCAGCAGCCCGCCGCCGCCGCGCCCTGCGAGGGCAGCCAGGTATACACTCATGTTGCAGAGCGTTGGCGCGCGAGCGGCAGCTGGCCTCGCGCTCGGGCTGCGCGCCCGGCCAGCAGCCCGCCGCCGCCGCGCCCTGCGAGGGCAGCCAGGTATACACTCATGTTGCAGAGCGTTGGCGCGCGAGCGGCAGCTGGCCTCGCGCTCGGGCTGCGCGCCCGGCCAGCAGCCCGCCGCCGCCGCGCCCTGCGAGGGCAGCCAGGTATACACTCATGTTGCAGAGCGTTGGCGCGCGAGCGGCAGCTGGCCTCGCGCTCGGGCTGCGCGCCCGGCCAGCAGCCCGCCGCCGCCGCGCCCTGCGAGGGCAGCCAGGTATACACTCATGTTGCAGAGCGTTGGCGCGCGAGCGGCAGCTGGCCTCGCGCTCGGGCTGCGCGCCCGGCCAGCAGCCCGCCGCCGCCGCGCCCTGCGAGGGCAGCCAGGTATACACTCATGTTGCAGAGCGTTGGCGCGCGAGCGGCAGCTGGCCTCGCGCTCGGGCTGCGCGCCCGGCCAGCAGCCCGCCGCCGCCGCGCCCTGCGAGGGCAGCCAGGTAACTCATATACTCACAACACGAGTCATAGGCTAGACGACTAAAAATAGTAGATCACATACCAAGGCCGTTTCAGTGGGAAATGTCTCGGATCCCATGTAATTGTCGGCCGAGGCGAAGCCGAGGTCGACTAACATGTGATCCGAGGCTTTCCCATTTAACGGCCGAGGTTTGTATACTATTTTTCTGCCCGACGGAGCCGGCAGGCGGCAATTTAGTTTTGCTTAAAGTGGCGCTTACCGACCACAGGACTGAAATAGTAGATTACGTGCCGAGGCCTGTAAAGTAAGAAATATCTCAGATCTCGTGTAATTGTCGGCCGAAGCGAAGCTGAGCTCGACAAATATGTGATCTGAGGCTTTCTTATTTACTGGCCAAGGTCAGTACACTATTTTTCTGCTCGACGCAGTCGGCAAGCGGCGCGTTTGTTTAGCGTAGCGGCCTGCAAGTGGCTACTTGCCGGCCGGAAGGCAGAAAATTTGCTTACAACACTAGTAATAGGGATGACGACTAGGTTGAATAGTAGATTGTATATCAAGGGCATAAATTAACCCGTTTTATACGAGGCCATTTATTGGTCCGAGTGTAACGAGAACCAATATAGTAGCCGAGGATACTAAGGTATACACTTTTTTGACAGCCCACTTTGTTTTCGCAGCTGTAAATCGTCTTGAAATTGCTGTTCGTGTATGTTTTTGTGCACTCTGCTTTTCACTTCGATTGTAAGGAAAATATTAGGTTTTATATCACTTTAAATCAAACTTATTTTGTTGAACTTTCCCCTATTGATTGCAAAGAAGCTTATACAAACATGCGACTCCTTCTTAATCGAAAATCTGGTATTTCAGGAAGTGGAGATCTTCGTGGGCAGGACCAGCAAGCCGTCGAAAGTGCAGCCGCTGGGAGACTGCCGGAGCAACCAGTCCACTGACTCCATCGAGAGCTGATTCCACACTACTAAGTAATTATCACCATTTGTGATGGTTTCTAAGGCTCCGTACCTGAAAAGGAAAAAACGGAACCTTTATATGATCACTTTGGTGTCAGTCCATCTGTCTGTCAAGACCCTTTATCTCGGGAACGCGTAGTGGTAGCAAGTTGAAATTAATACCACATACACAGGTCTGCGGTCCCTTGAAGATGTGAAAAACCATACCTCTACGTCAACGCAATCAAAAGATACGGCCGTTTATGTCGTATTTCCCATACTGCAATGGGAAATAAAAAATTATAGGGTACTTCCCGTTGACCTAGAATCTACTTTTTACGGGCTATTTTATGTCTCTTTTTAACGCGAGCGAAGCCGCGGGCAAAACCTAGTGTATCTATAAATATCATTGCCCAAAATACCTAAATCATTAATTTTTTTCATAACATTTTTTAAATCACATTATTACGTGAGTATTATTCCTTTTTGCTATTCAGTTTTTCATGATGTAGATTACATTTTATCGGTAGTTAAATCTTCGCGTTTTCTCGACCTATGCCACAACTCAGGGAGCCTGAGGTCCGCTCTGGCAACTAATCCCAAGATTTGGCTTAGGCGCTAGTTTTGTAAGCGACTGTCATCCGACCTTTCAACCCGGAGGCTAAACTAGACCTATTAAATAATATTTAAAACGGGTCACTCACGTAATTTAGTCGATTTTCGCTCGACTAAATTACGTGAGTGACCCGTTTTAAATATTATTTAATATGTTCGAGTCTCACGAGAGTTTTATAGTTAAACTAGACCTTATTGGGATTGGTCCGGGTTCCCTCGCGATGTTTTCCTACACCGAAAAGCGATTTATAAATGGGCATATTTTTATTTTTTTGTCGTTTTTTTCGAATCAGATTTATATGAAATTTAGTATAAATAAATAAATAACAAATAAATAAATATTGTGGGACAATCTTACACAAATCGACCTAGTCCCACGGTAAGCTCAATAAGGCTTGTGGTGTGGGTACTAGACGACGATATATATAATATATAGATACATATAAATACTTAAATACATAGAAAACATCCATAACTCAGAAACAAATATTCGTGATAAACACACAAATAAATGCCCTGACCAGGATTCGAACCCGGGACCTCTTGCTTCGTAGGCAGGGTCACTACCAACTAGGCTAGGAGGCCGTTAACGTTAAGTATGTAGGTAGAGTTCCTTATTCTATGCTAGATAGATACGAAATCTCAATGTGCGACAAACATTTTGTACTAAATTTCCCACTGATTAAGAAAATCCCATACGATTTCGTAACTAAAGTGAACAAAATTGTGGGACATACTGAGAAATTGGGTCTATCTTGAAGAGAATAAGGAACTCTTCCTACCTAACAAAATTCATTCATTGAAATTAAACAATTTAGAACGGATTAATCGCGTTTATTAACACCATGATCCTAAAAAAAGATGATAGATGTTCTAAAGTGTTTAATTTCAATGAATAACAATCGCGGTAACAGAAGACAATATTAAAATTCATTCAAATCTGACGCGAATAAAAAATGACAACAAAATAGAAATCCGCCCAAATATCAAATGATATTTCGTCAGGTGACTAGCAAAACTCACTAATTGTAATAGAACAATTAAGCAAAAATCTTAGATCTCATTATAGACGTGTGGTTCACTATAGGTAGGTACTTAGTGACAGTTTTAAATCTTTTTTTTTGTTATAGTGTCGCCTCACCGGAAAGGGAATGACGAGCTAGTGCGAATATTTATACTGTACTTATAATCGGTTTTATTTCATAAGTTATTTAAATTTATACGTCATATTTATATTTTGTACCAATACCCATGACCCTTTTAGTCAATATACACTTGTTTTTGTCTTATTTATTGATTGATGAACTTTTTTGTGTTTCCAGTGAATGAAATCTTTTTTTTTTTTTTCAAAATTATAAGCAACAGTAAAATATTCAGCCAATGTTCAAAATTGATAATAAAATCCTAGTTTAGTGCTTAGTATACTTGTATATTTGACGAAATAATGTAATAAAAATAGTTTTTAGGTTTTTTAATATAAGTACTAAACTGACAAGAAAATATGTATCTGGCTTTAATTTTATTTGATCATTAAATTGTATCACATTTCCTGTTCGTGCATTTTAATCTGAAAAAGTAATTTTTAATATTGCTCAATGAATTCGTTTTCAAAATATATCCATATCGGAATAGCTAAAGTTTATCTTATTTTTGCATTCCCTAATACATGTTTGTCATAATGATAATCTGTCCTAAACGGATATGTCTTAATATTGTTTTAACTGACTTTTCTAACAGCGATTTGGTAATCGGTTCTGTGTAGAATAGTTTTTGGGTAATTATTAAATTATGGAAATTAATCGTTATGACAGTTGATCGTTATTCATTAGGAGAAAACAGTTAGGGCATGTAATTTTATATAAGAAATAGGCAAATTATCTGCTTTCTAAATTGCCTGTTTATGTAATGATAGATATAAATCTATTTACTATAATATTCAAAGATAAACGAATAAATATGACAAATGATACTGTGTCTTAGATATTTAATAAACGATTCACATAAGGTTTAGCTGCACTGTAGTATATCGTCACGAATTTAACTTATGCAAAATGTTTTACATACACAAATTGAGATACAGAGTTGTGCAAAATATTGTAGTTATAGATATCTGATATAGATAAGGTAAGGACTTGTGCGGTAACTAGAGTCAGACCATATTATCTCTTCCAAGGATGACGTTTATTACAGTCTGTGCTATCAATTTAGCTTAGACGGACTTTTGACTGTCAAGCGCTTAACAATACAGAGTGTAACAAAATCCTGGCGATCGGATGTCTTTAGTATCATAGTCTAAGAGTAATAAGGAAAATAATTGGACGAGGTTTTTACCCTTCCTAATCGAATCGCGATACTGACTAAGCTCTTAAAAGGACCACCAGCATTTCTGTTGCAACCTGTATAGTGTGTCAATATTTTTCGTCGCATTTGGGGTATTCTATAATCATATAATTTAAACTTTCGTGAGTCATACTGATGTTAAATTGCAACGGTTAACACTCACGTATTTTTATCACAATAGGCGTGACATGTTTCGACTGCATCGGGCAGTCATCGTCGGACAGAGTGGAGTTGTCACGAGCGGTGATGCCGTTAACCGTTGCAATTT
Organism: Lathronympha strigana; assembly: GCA_949128165.1. NCBI lineage: Eukaryota > Metazoa > Arthropoda > Insecta > Lepidoptera > Tortricidae > Lathronympha > Lathronympha strigana. The sequence goes on along the minus strand of OX421926.1, from coordinate 3,062,813 downwards.
AATATTCTATAATCTATAATAGTTCTGAAAGCAGTAAGAAAACGATATTGTTTCTGATAATATTTCATGACTTGTTTATATCAATGAGCCAAAAAATATGACAAGTGGTAGTGAGGGTTATAAAATTGAAGTTATTAAAAGTCCAATCATGTTTTATATAGAACTAGGATTATCTAATCTAAAAAGAAACGATAAATGTTTGTACCAGAATTAGACACTCAAGTTAAGTTTACTAAGAAAACAAACCTCCGACGTTTCAAGGGCGACATTGCCCCCGTGGTCCCGGAGAAAGACTGGCTGAGGTTGACATCAACATCTAGCCGCGCGGGTTATCGAACTACCCGCACTTGGTCTTGATCAACTTGAACATTTCCCGCACTAGTACGGTACGTAAAGGAAATAAAATTTTACAACTCCCAAGAGCGATATTATTTGTCGACGGTTAGAATACTCTTAGAACAAAGCGTAAAAAAAAAAGATAACAGATTTTGATATTGCTTTAGGAATTAAAAAAAAAATCGTTACCAACCTTTTAAATCTAAGGAAAAAATATAAAAGAGGAAAATTTTTTCTTCAGATAATCGTATTTAAATATTTGAACGTCGCCTATCATTTAATAACATATTTGACCAGAGCTTATTTCAATATAATATGAAAACTTAAAAAAAAATATTACTCTTCGAAAACATTACGCAAGTGCTTTATGGTAACTGAAATGCATTTAATATTATTAAAGATAACTATTAGAGCCCATTTCTAACACATTCATCAATAGCTTAAATTTATGTAGGCACTAGAATTTAAAAAAAATTCTCCTAGCCATAAAAAAATTCTCATAATTTTCAAGTCAAGGTCATTAGTTCAAAATCATTTAAATAGTATGTATACGGAAACTCTAAGGATTTCATCGAAAGATTCAACTTTTATTATCTTATCAATTCTAGGCGTAATTCAAATGCTCGAAGCTACGCGCGGGAATTAATATCGCGTGTGTTTCGCGCGGAACGGGGGCGGTTTGACCAATCACATCACAGCCGGCGCGCCAGGCGCCTTTGCCTCTCGGTGAATCGGTACGTACATCGGTAGGTCGTTGTATTTGCACCTTGTCTCACTTGTCTGTCAATAACAACAAATAACATAACAATGATGTCGATAATATGACTACAACTGAGTGTTTACGCAAGATAGTTATATCAAAATGTCAATGTCGTGTGATAATATGTGATAATATGGGTCTGTTAAGTTTTTATGAATAAGGCGGTTACACGTTATTGTCAGGGTCCTAATATTTTTGAAGCATTGAAAATGATCATATATTTATGAACTCGATTGTACAATTAAACACGTGTCGAGGTTTATATTATTGGTGGTGGCTTGTATATCTGTTTGCGTATTTATTTTTTGCGGTGGGAGGGTGGGAAGACTATTTGCATGCAAAAAATACGCAAGTAGGTACGACGGGTTGGCACTAATTGACTAGCACGTCTGGGTCGATGTCAGTGAAAAAGACTTAGATGTTTTTTTGCCGAAAGTGCAAAAAACATGGAGTTGTAAAAGACTTAAAATTTTGTGACGAAAAGTGCGATATTCATACATAGGTAAATTTAACAAAAACTTAGTTTTTTTACCAGAATTAGTGCGCTGGACTTAGTCAAATTTTCGATGGTTGTTGTGCTATGATGACACCTACTTTTTATGTTAGTATCGTATAGAACACGCTAAAATAAGCATGTTTTGTATGGACCGTTTTTTTCTAAAATAAAAAATGGCCGACTTATTTGACCCCAAAGATTTTGAATTTTAGATCTTAGTTAAATTTTCGATGGTTGGTGTGCTATGATAACATCTACTTTTTATGTTAGTATCGTGTAGAGCACGCTAAAATAAGCATGTTTTGTATGGACAGTTTTTTTCTAAAATAAAAAATGGCCGTTTTATTTGACCCCAAAGATGAACAATTTTAGATCTTAGTAAAATTTTCGATGGTTGTTGTGCTATCATGACACCTACTTTTTATGTTAGTATCGTATAGAACACGCTAAAATAAGCATGTTTTGTATGGACCGTTTTTTTCTAAAATAAAAAATGGCCGACTTATTTGACCCCAAAGATGAACAATTTTAGATCTTAGTTAAATTTTCGATGGTTGGTGTGCTATGATAACACGTACTTTTTATGTTAGTATCGTGTAGAGCACGCTAAAATAAGCATGTTTTGTATGGACAGTTTCTTTCTAAAATAAAAAATGGCCGACTTATTTGACCCCAAAGATGAACAGTTTTAGATCTTAGTAAAATTTTCGATGGTTGTTGTGCTATGATGACACCTACTTTTTATGTTAGTATCGCGTAGAGCACGCTAAAATAAGCATGTTTTGTATGGACAGTTTTTTTTTCTAAAATAAAAAATGGCCGACTTATTTGACCCCAAAGATGAACAATTTTAGATCTTAGTTAAATTTTCGATGGTTGGTTTGCTATGATAACACCTACTTTTTATGTTAGTATCGTGTAGAACACGCTAAAATAAGCATGTTTTGTTTGAAGTTTTTTTTTCTAAAATCAAAAATGGCCGATTTAGGGTAGAAAGGGGACAATTGAAACTATTCAAATTTTTCGAAAACTATAATATCTACGCGTCTGACGCATCACTCTGAAAACATGACCAGCCATGTTTGAATACTTGGCCAGTACCACTCGAGCGCTGGTGCGTTACGGGAGTATCCACGAGCCAAAACAGGTTTACGCGGTGTAAAATAAGTATTTGTGTTTTCGTATATTTTCTTATAACTTCGTTCACTCTTGTATTTTGACAAATTAAATTATGTAGGTGTTATATTTAAGAATAAACGAATGTTTTTAACAGCCGTTGATCAGCGTTCGAGTCTTTTTATATATAATATTTGACTTTGAACTGAAAAATGTGGTGGGCGAAATATAAATAAATAAATAAATAATAAATAAATAAATATTACAGGACATTCTTACACAAATTGACTAAGTCCCGCAGTAAGCTCAATAAGGCTTGTGTTACGGGTACTCAGACAACGATATATATAATATACAAATACATAGAAAACATCCATGACTCAGGAACAAATATCGAAAAAAATAATAAATAATATAAGAATATAATATAATATAAGATTCTGTATTCGATGCACAAGTTTGTTCTTTCATTTTTCAAGTTCACTTGTACTCGTAACGTAGGATCGTGGTGTTAATAAACGCGATTAATCCGTTCTTCTCTTCTCTTCAGTGTTTAATTTCAATGAATAAAATCGCGGTAAGAGAAGACAATATTATTCACTTGTGTAGTTTTTGACCTAGTTGTTAAATTATAGATATTCGATGTTTTTTAAACTGATTTTTTGAGAATATGTGACTTCATAAAAAGGAGGTTCTCAGTTTGACCCGTATGTTTGTATTTATGTTTGTTTTGTACACGATTATCTCGCGTTCGGCTAAACTGATTTTGATGCGGTGAGCACAACTACTGTGTTTTATGTCACATAAAAAACATAATATGTTATTTTATTTTGGTATATCGCCATATAGCAACACTTGTTACAGAATGTTTTATATGTTGATTTGATATTTTTGACATATAATAACACATATGTCAAGCATATTAATACATTTTTCATCACACCTGCTCGTAAATGGTGATATTATATGCAAGCATACTTACACTTAAAGAGCTGTATTATTCCCATGGTTTTAAAGGATTCTCATACTACTTTACCGCCCGCCCGGAGCTCGCGGAGGACCTGCCCCCCACGCGCTCGCAGCACGTAGTCACTCCGGAGTACTGTGGACTGTGCAACTACACTACCGCTTATCATTATTGTTTCTTTACCTGTATAGAGTTTATTTTTTTCCTCGCAAATGTGATGAAAAACATTGTGTGTACCACGGGCAGTAAGGGCATTACTAACTCGGGTCATTTAAAGCCCTCCGCCTACGGCGTCGGGCTTCAATAGACCCTCGTAAGTAATGCCCTTCTTACCGCCCTAGATGCACAATGTACTATTAGCAACAACTGATTAACGAGGTCGCCTACTACTAAAATTCAAATCAGAGTTACGGAACATTTTTTTTATTTGGTATACATGTTTAAGTAAGTATACATAATAAAAAAAATTAAACTGATTATTTTAAGCTAGAAATATAATATAATACTTTATGGCGTCTATTACTGAATATTACATCCCGATGTCTGCATCACTCGTTGTCTCGAATTGTGTGGGAATGGTTATGATTGAAACATTGTTATAGGTGAAACAAGCACTTTTGTATGAAACATAATTATGCTTATTTCTGCGATTCTTTAAAGTTATATCTTATAATTGCATTAAAATTACTTTGTTTAAGGTAACTGTATAATGTAGCAGCGACAAAGAAGACTAAAAGAGCTATATTTTTTTGTTCAAGTATTTTTATCGTTTTTTTTCAGATGCTCAAATTGAGAAATGTTTATGTTATGCTTGCGAACTTCTGATGAGCTCATTGTATGCAGAGGAAGTTATGAAAAAGATAAAAACAAATATAAGTACTTTAATTGTGCCGAAGATATTTGAGTGTTTCAATTGACCTCACATAGTGTTTCAATTGACAGTCATGTGGGGTCAATTGAACCACATTGCCCTATTTTCTTTATTACGTCATTGTCAAAAACTATGCATTATAGACCATCCAAATATATTTTATTTAGGAACCAGATAACTAACCATGAAGTTTTTGTGCGGACATCTTTCAACTCATAAAAATATGACGGTCACAGACGGTTAAAGGCAAATTGTTTTAATCGTCCCCAGTCTACCCTATTTGACTCGAAAGATAGAAGATATTTTACGACAGTCAAATTTTCTAGCTGGCATCCCCGGTATAGTCGTGGCAGAGGCAGACCGAGAAAGAGATGGCGGGACGACTTGGATGCGTTTCAGCGGTATTGGTGGGATCTTGCCCAGCACAGGGAGGATTGGATAAGGAGAGGGGAGGCCTTTGCCCAGCAGTGGGACACAAAAACAGGCTATTACAAAAAAAAACGATGGGTATCGTGCTATGATGACACCTACATTTTATAGTAGAATCTTGTAGAACACGCTAAAATAAGCATGTTTTGTAAGGACAGTTTCTTTCTAAAATAAAAAATGACTGACTGATTTGACCCAAAAGATGAGCAATTTTATGTCTTGGTAATATTTTTGATGGTATGATTTTGACAGCGAGCGAGCAAGACCTTCCCGGGCAGAGCTTCGCTCCCGCCTTAGACTTCCAGGTTATTTATTTTTAATAAGGGAAGCGAAGCTCTCGCCTTAGTCTTCTAACCTAACCAAATCCGTGTCGGTTCTGCCCCGGAGGATTTGCTCGCTCGCTTCGCTCGCTCGCTGTCTAAAGTGACAACCAACAGCCAGCTGTGAAGTTATCTTATTTGGACGGATAAAAAAAACCATCGTAGACTAAGGCGGGAGCTGCTCCTGCCGGGTGCAAGACCTAAACCACCAAACACCATGTGTCCCCCTATTTAAACAATGGCATATTTTGCCATTACCGTGTTTGTACATAAGGGATATATGCATTTTTGTAAACAACCACCAAACTTCATTCAAAACGCGAGGTGCAATTATGAATAACAGACCCGACAAAACATTATGGATTTATTATACAAGCCACGTGCTCATAAAATGATTTATGATAAGAATGCTTTTCAACCGACGAAAAAAACGGAGGAGGTTCTCAAGTCGACGCGTATATTTTTTTTTTTTATGTATGACCACGCATAACTTTTTACTGAGTAGTTCGATTTTGATAATTCTTTTTTTATTAGAAAGAGTATACCCTGAAGGTGGTCCCATATAAATTTGGAATAATAAAACCAACCGTAAGGGTAGGAAAATAGGGGATGATTGATTTTTCACTCACCGATTGTTACATATGACCACGCATAACTTTCTACAGAGTTGTCAGATTTTTGATAATTATTTTTTATCCTATAGAATATACCTTAAAGTTTGTCCTATATAAATTTGGAAAAAATAAACCTAAGGGTAGGCAAATAGGGGATGATTGATTGTTTACTCACCGAACGTAATGTATGACCACGCATAGCTTTTTACAGAGTAGTCCGATTTTGATATTTCTTTTTTTATAGGATAGAGTTAAAAAGCCTTAAAGTTGATCCCGTAAAAATTTTGAAAAAAATCCTACCCTAAGGGTTTTTTTTTTAAGGGTAGGAAAATAGGGGTAATTTATTGTTCACTCACAGATTTTGAAGCTGGATGAAAGTCGCCCAGAATATTTATTCATTTATTTATTTTATCTTTATTGCACAAAAGAAAAAAATATCGTACAAAAGGCGGACTTAATGCCATAGGGCATTCTCTACCAGTCCACCTTAGGATAAAACAGAAAAGATTGTAGGCGCTGCATCTTACAAAATGTGTAAAGGAAAAACACACTAAGATATACTTTAGGAGAAATGTAAACATAAACATTTATAATAATATAAATATATACATATACTATACAAAACACAGCTTGATGAAAAAAAAAAACCGATAATAGAGCACATCCCCAGCGGGGTGTGCAAATAGTTAAAGTAGGATTATTAATATAACAGTTACTAGCTAAAGCAATGTAGGAAGCTATTTTAAAACTGATTGGATATTAAGCATGTAATAATTTGTACACATTATAGTCACAGAAAATTATAAAATAAAAACTTTTTAACAAAAAAATAAAACCGCCGAAAAACTGAAACTGAAAAGAAAAAAATAATAACTTTTTCTTCAATAACGCAAGTGAATACCTAACCTACAATTACAATTATAATCTATTTCTATACACTTTCTATATACCTAATACAATCGCTAGGCTTATACCAATTTAATTACATCTAGAAAGTATGAACTATATACATACTTCTGAAATCAATCACACAAATCTGCGTATTTATATATTTACAATTTATTGCGATACAACGAGGAAATGCCGCCAGCATCCTAGGTACAATGCCTCAAGGACCTACTTTAGATTTAAGGTAGGTAGAGGTAGGTAGTTAGGTAATTTACACTTACTGTATATATTTCGCGAATAAATGATTTTTACAATCTGTTATTTTTGGAGTCGGTGCCAGCCTCAAACAAACTTAAGCACCTTGAGTTGTCCGCAACACAAATTTTAAGCAGGTAGGTTAAGTATTTACACAATTTTCAAATCACACACCAACAGATTGAGTCCCGTAATAGAAATAAATCTATTCGTACGGAACATAAAAGTGTAGTTTATTTATATGTCCATTCATAAGTAGCAAATCTGATCTACAATAAGCACCTTGTATTGGGCGCTTGTTCAACTCTTCACTAAGGTTGAGCAAGTTTGTTTGAGGCTGGCACCGACTCCAAAAATAACAGATTGTAAATATATAAATACGCAGATTTGTGTGATTGATTTCAGAAGTATGTATATAGTTCATACTTTCTAGATGTAATTAAATTGGTATAAGCCTAGCGATTGTATTAGGTATATAGAAAGTGTATAGAAATAGATTATAATTGTAATTGTAGGTTAGGTATTCACTTGCGTTATTGAAGAAAAAGTTATTATTTTTTTCTTTTCAGTTTCAGTTTTTCGGCGGTTTTATTTTTTTGTTAAAAAGTTTTTATAATATGTGTATAATTATTTATAATAAATTACCTGTTGACATAAAATTCCTGCAAGGCAATAGATTTAAGAATAAATTGACTTCTTGGCTTTTAGACCATTGCTTCTACAGTGTTAAAGAATATTTAGAATATAGCTGACATATTTATTTTAATTATTATTAATATTGCATTTTTATTGACATTTGCATTCATTACCTACCACAATTGTTTTTTGTTTTTTATTTTTATTTTTGGGTTTTGTAATTTGTTCATAATTTACACATTGTTTCATGCATTTTTATCTATCTTGACATATTTTTTATAATTTTAGATATAATTATTAAGACATAAAAGGTTAATATATTTGTATATAGTACTGTAAATACTGCACGCTATTCGAAATATTTGCACGCCTGCATGCAGGTTGAATGCACTGGACTTAACCATTCTAACTGTAAGACCCACTATACTGTGTTCGATGCAAATAAATACTTTGAATCTTTGAATTAAAATTGTTTATCTTTCAGGTCAAATAAGTCAGCCATTTTTGATTTTAGAAAAAAATGTTCATACAAAACATGCTTATTTTAGCATGTTCTACACGATACTAACATAAAAAATAGGTGTCATCATAGCACAACAACCATCGCAAAATTTTACTAAGATCTAAAATTGTTCATCTTTGGGGTCAAATAAGTTGGCCATTTTTTTATTTTAGAAAAAAACTGTCCATACAAAACATGCTTATTTTAGCGTGTTATATACGATACTAACATAAAAAGTAGGTGTCATTATAGCACAACAACCATCGAAAATTTAACTAAGATCTAAAATTGTTCATCTTTGGGGTCAAATAAGTCGGCCATTTTTTATTTTAGAAAAAAACTGTCCATACAAAACATGCTTATTTTAGCGTGTTCTATACGATACTAACATAAAAAGTAGGTGTCATCATAGCACAACAACCATCGAAAATTTTACTAAGATCTAAAATTGTTCATCTTTGGGGTCAAATAAGTCGGCCATTTTTTATTTTAGAAAAAATCTGTCCATACAAAACATGCTTATTTTAGCGTGTTCTATACGATACTAACATAAAAAGTAGGTGTCATCATAGCACAACAACCATCAACAATTTTACTTATCTAAAATTGTTCATCTTTGGGGTCAAATAAGTCGGCCATTTTTTATTTTAGAAAAAAGCTATTCATACAAAACATGCTTATTTTAGCGTGCTCTAAACGATACTAACATAAAAAGTAGGTGTCATCATAGCACAACAACCATCGAAAATTTTTGTAAGATCTAAAATTGTTCATCTTGAGGGTCAAATAAGTCGGCCATTTTTGATTTTAGATAAAAACTGTCCGTACAAAACATGCTTATTTTAGCGTGTTCTACAAAATTCCTCCGTATAAAGTAAGTGTCATTATAGCACAACAACCATCGAAAATTGACCAAGTAGTTACTTCTGGTACAAAAACTAAGTTTTTTAAATTTACTTATGAATATCTCACTTTTTGTCAAAATAAAATCGAAGTCTTTTACGACTCCTATGTTTAAAAAAAATCTAAGTCTTTCACTGCGTACCCTTTGAAAGGACACATCGTCTGTCTAATATCGGTCTAAATGAGGTTTCTTTAATAGTGATTAAACAGTATTTGAATAAATAATTTTATACTACGCGTGCATTTAATATTTTATTTAAAGAAGAAAACAATTTTGCTTTAGGTACCAATATGGATTACAATTTATAATTAACAAATGAATATTTACATTACAGATCATAATTTAATACGTAGCACAAACGAAATGTAAGAAACGCGTTGCGTAATCGTGATGTGATTGGTCGCACAGCACGGGCCGTAGCGCGATAGACTATCCCGCTCAAATCTCTTCGAGTTCGAATTATGATGCGAACTGATAAGATCATAAAATTTAGAGCTATTGATGTATTTCTTATAATTTCGGTGTATGCATTTCTATAATACTAATGAACAAAATGTACCAACTTGAAAATTTCTAGATTTTTTTTTTGAAGTTAACAGAAGACCTTAAAAGTTGAATTTTTCATATAAATTGAAACTATTGATGAATACGTTAGACATGGAACCTATTCGTTATCTACATAATTTTTTAACACATTTCAGGTACTTGGATGTACTTAAGTATTTTTTTGGGGAAAATATGTAGGTTTTTCTCGCTTCAAGAAAGCTTTCGACAAATTTGTTATAAAATGTCAGGTGACATTCAAATAGTTTAATCCAATAATATAAAGATAGAAAATATGACTTGCATAATCTTTCCTTGATTTTACACGCGTCGGTAACAAATACCTATATTTTACCCAAAGCTTTATCTAAAACAGTTAGACAATATTTTTCTCGATTAGTCTAAGGTGTACTCTAATAGGTAATTTAAAAAAAATCGACTTGTGAGTTATGTTATGTTTAGGGGTCATTATAGTCTTCGCGTATTCGCCTACACTAGGGATGTGACTGACGCACTACACTCACGATGTCCGATTTTTGAGCCGGCGATATTCGATTACGCTTACATCTATGACCGGATTCCATGTGGATGAGATCCCGATTTAAATTGGGGTATTTCTTGATGTCAATGGCTTCCTGTACTTTTCTAAAGAAAAGCCTCGTTTTAGTAAATGTGTGAAAATCGTGAAAGTTTAAGTATTAGACATTCGCGTTCTATGATTAGTGACAAATGCTAAAATGCTACACCATTTTGTATATACAGCATTAAATCGAATGTCTTATTGAAATTATAATAATGTTAATATTTCGTTAAGTTTTGTACCGTAAATGTGTATATGGATATGATGTCATATGATAGGATAGGGCTTGTATGCAGGAGAACGATAGATAGTACATTCGCTAAACAATACAGTAGTTTCAAAGCTACGGCCCGCGGGCTCCCAATCTAGCTCGCAAAGGTCAAATTTGGAAGCCTCTGTTGTAATGGTTTTCTATAATCTGAGAGTTGAATACGTAAATTATACTGAACTAAGTATTTTACTATAATGAAATTCGAAATCACCAAAAGAGTATTTGCTGATTGTTACATACGACAGATCATAATCAATTTTATTCATCTTCGTAAAACAGTGCCGGTATCTTTTTTTGTTTGTTATATGGGATTTACTCCAAATGTTGTGACATAAGACTTGGTACATATTTACTTCAGTCTTTAAAAATCAACCTGTGTCATGGTGAAACAGTTGTTCACAAATTTCTGAAAGCAAGCTCGTTTAGATATTTTTGGGTACATTGTGTTACAGATATTTTTAGCGGCGGAAGACAAGAACATAAATTGAATGTTAAAATTGTACCCTTGGTAATCCAATGAGCTATGTTCACAGACCATTATATAATTCTTAAGTCCTAATGGATCAAGTGAAATAAAAAATTCTAGTGATCGCGAATGCTCTTGATTGCGATGAAATTCAAGAACTCTGCTTACTGACAGGTCCGTATTTTGATACACGGACAACTGTATAAGCGAGTTATAAAATTAACCTTCTCGACGCTTTCACTCAGACGCCACGTCACCGAAGTGTCAAAACAAAACTGACGTTGAGGGTCTGTGTTGCTCTGTGGTCTGTGACAGATTAATCCGTCTTTGGGCGTTGAACCTGCTGTGCCTATATATACCTGTCTTTGGCGTGGAAAAGGATAATCTCATCCACGTTAACGACAGATATATCCGCACATACAGATGTGCAAGTTGCGGAAAGTTTCCAAAAAGTTGGAAAATTCTAGGAAATTTGAAAATTACACAGAAATTTAAGAAATTTCCATTTTACGTTGCGGAAAATTTCAATCCCCATACAAAAATGTGAGAAGTTTCTGAAACTTTTCTATGCGAAATATTTCGCAATATTGGAAAGTTTCCGTCGGCACATCAGCATGCCTACCACGAACATCGAAAATTGGCATTGACGGGAAAACCTCTTTGTCACTCCAATATGCAAGTGCGACAGAGACGGAGATACAAATCCGCAATCGTTCGATTTTCGTGGTATAGGCCCAGTATCGACAGTATCCGCACAACATGGCGTCGAAAAGGTTAACTTAAATAAACTAATATTCGACTTTACACGTCTGTTACTTCAGTTGTCCGTGTTAAAGTAGGAAATCAGAAAATAAGCTTAACCCTAGTGAGACGAGGTGGCTTCAACATAATCAAAAATATTATATACATTATACAATAGCTGTTTTTACACATACAACGCTTCGAACTGTTAAATTCGTAATGTACAATAGGACATATGTTATCACGGAAGTTATCCACTGTTTACTTACAAAATATAATTATTTATTGAATCACCTAATAAAACAGATTTGGATATAAAAGTTTATTTTATTTATTTTCCCTTTTCTTTATTATAATATGATAATTATATTATAAATATCAGTTGTACCTACTAATAGTTGGCCTTTAACTGAATGGGGGCTACCGTATTGTCTCACCAGGCAGCGCCATTCATGCGTTGGTCTTGTGTCAATATTTAACGGCCTCCTAGCCTAGTTGGTAGTGACTTTGCCTACGCAGCAGGAGGTCCCGGGTTCGAATCCTGGTCAGGGCATTTATCACGAATAGTGGCCAAGATGCTCAGAAAAAATGGTTAGTTTTTAACGTCAGCGTCAATGGTGATCCAGATTGACGATCCACTAGCCAAGCTATACGCTCGATATTCACCACAGATAACGTCACATCATCTTTAATATCTTTATCGTCCTTCTAGGAGGCTTTACTATGAAATTAAAAATCAGTGGAATCCAAAATTTCGAGCATCTTTTTTTTTCAAGACGGAATTAGAGTGACAGAGACTATGGGGATTAACGCGAGTCAATTAGCCGCTAGAGGCGCTAGTGGAACGTGGGTCTGGCGGGAACATTTCAAACGTCACTTTGACAATACTTTCATATGGACACAAGACCCTCGCGTGAGTGGCGCCGCCTGGTGAGCGACAATACGATAGCTCCCATTATTAGAAATTTGTGATTTTGAAATTGCATAGTAGCTCTTCCAGAACGACTCTGTGTATGCTCCACGCGTAGTCTCATTCCCAGTTTTATGGCCCATTCACACGAGACAATCATATGACCAAGGTAAAAAATTGGCGTCAGGATAATAATGTATGTTATTGTCTAATTTAGCGCCCTTACTAACAGGGCGCGATGCGTCGGGGCAAATGCTTTTAAAACCTACCTGTGAACCTAGGGAGTCGGGGGCAGGTAAGGGAGAGGTAAGTTACCCGCGATAATTGACCCCGGTGTATCGCGCCGTGTAATATATGCAAGTATATGACGACACGATACAACCAAATTGCTAATTTGATCAGATTGTGCATGAAAGTGCCTCGGTAGACGCTCCATTACGCGCAATCTGGTTAAATTAGCAATTTGATTGCCACAGCTCATTGTGACACAGAAACATCTTTGGAAGCATCCCTCTCGCTCATGAGTCCGTATAAAAGGCAGCCAAACTCAGACCAATGATTCTATAGACTAGACAGTAGCGTACACCCGTAAGGGACAGAGATAAAGTAGATCAAAAATAAGTGTTGCCATGTTGACAGAAATTACCCTTATATTTCTGAAATTCCAATTTTGTACCTTGATGGCTACGTAAATTATAGGTTATCTTAAAATTCGAAAAGAGGGTGTCTATATAAGATGAAAATTAAAACAAAAATGTTGCTAATCATTTATTTTTATATAAAAATAACACAGTAGCGTTGTTAACGTAAATACGGCTTTCGAAATACGACTGTACTTAGTTGACTGCCAATTTTGTCGTCCAGTAGCCGCTAACCAAGAATTGCGTATAGCCTCGTCTTGCGGAAACCTAGAAAATAGCAGCGTTTTACCTTACAATAAAACGCATATTAAACGTAATACCTAATTAGAAGCCTATAATTATATTTGAGAGTGGCAACTCTGATTGCAGATGACGTAGCGGTTCATAATTGGTTGACACCCAACAACAAATCCCCTCCTCCACTTTTCGTTTCCAGTTTTATCCCCACCAGGTCGTAGCCGTGGCGATGGCGCGGCTGGTACCTCATTGGATCTCAAATTATCAATTTATTAATACGAAGTTGCAATATACCACTTACCAAACAGAAATTTTGACAAAGCAAAATAAATTACAAACCAACAGTATGTGTAAGTTCTTTATCATCGTTCACAAGGTGGCGAACAAAAATAGTAAGTCAAAAATACCCTCAGAAAAAGTATGTAGGTCATATTGCAACTGAGTAAACCACAGGTGGGTTTAAAAACTATAGGCTTCTAATTAGGTATTACGTTTAATATGCGTTTTATTGTAAGGTAAAACGCTGCTATTAAACTTCAACGCTAATTAGAAGCCTATAATTATATTTGAGACGTGTCTGTGTCCACCTGGTGGGTAGAAACGCCAATGTGATAAAGTTGTTCAGTGCTCATTAAGTGTTAAGTGAAATTGGTGTGAACAATTCGCGAACAAGTGCAACAAACCAATGTCCATACATGGATGAATGTGGAACATAGTGGATGGATGTGACCATTGACCTTTTCCGTGCAGTGACAAAGTTATTTTTCTATCAATATTGATAAGGAGAGGAAGGGTGATTGTTAAATATAACACAATGTCTTCATGAATACAAGGTGTTTATTAAAATATTTTTAATAACAATTAAGTATGTTTTATTTATTTAGATAAGCCCAAAACATAAGTGATTCCGCCAATCCATGGATTGAAATAGTCAGGCAATTCAAAACCATACACAATCATTGAAGATCAATTTTCATTGCTGCTTTGAACTTAGAGATGATAAAACAAGTTAAAAATATTTAAGATAAGAATATTTTATTACCCATCAGTAGGTAATCATCGTTTTCAAACATAAGATTTTCTCAAATTCTTCTCACTGTAGGTAGGTACACTTTAGCAAAATATTTTTCCTATATTTGCTAGTAATGTGCACAACATTATATACGAGTAAATACATAATACCTACATATAGTAGGCAAGTAAAGTATTCATAAAACAAACACAGTTATCAATTAACCATGATAGGGTTGTCACCAACCTGTTTCTACTGCCTCAGTCTTTGGAAAAAATAAAGTCGTTAGAATATAACGAGACAATAATACAAGTAAAATTATAATATTATGTACTAAAATGCGCAGCTATTTATGATATCATATTAACGATGCTTGACTTGAGATTAATTACCTCATACCCATATGTTAGTAAAATATGGAAAACAAGTACAAATTCTTTATTAGTCACGATACAGATAAGCTCTGTACTCCGTAAAATCTATGTATGACATAAAATAAGACATTGCTAATTAAGGTGCATAAGCCTTACACGAGATGTTTTAATGACATCATTTACCAATATCAAATTTGGTAAGTAACTCAAAAACCCTTTTTTAGGGATGCAGCCATGACAGTGTTATGGAATTCTTTGTAGCACTCTTACACACTTATTTTACATGTATCAAGTCTATATCGCGTTTAACATGGTCAACATAGTTTTTGAAAATTTTAGATTTTCTCATGTAAACAACGCTGTGAGTGACAGCCTCCTACGTTGCAGGAACGCTGCTCTTAAGGCTTATGTACCTATATATAAAGTCATTCTGGCTAGTCACCAAGATATTCACATAAACTAGGATTCGTAAAGAAATTAGTATGGAGCCAGGTTACTTGTGAGTTGTAGGCTCTTTTACAAGGATATCGTATCCCATTTTACTTGGATTACTGGGACTAAAAAGCTTGAGCGATGTACGATCCTCAAGTAAATCAGTGAAATGTAAACATGGCGCTTGTAGCCAAATTCGGGAGAGTGCCAAAATATCGAGCTCACAACAACATATATACATGGTAAATATCTAGTTTTTAATAGTAATTATAATAGAGGATCCTCTTGGTACGTAGGTGCATCTTGGGTTCGTGCAACCTTTTTCAGTTTCATTCAAGAGCCTTGGGCGAGCTAAAAGGTAAAAGGCTTAACGCCTTTTTCATGTAGTTTGGGTAAGTTAAAAGGGGTTCTAAATATCTTGGATACAATTTATAACCCACAACGGAGAACTAATGCCCAGGTTCATAACCTGGGCATTAGTTCTCCTTCGTTTATCATTCAACACGAGAATGTAATGTGTCATTTGTTTTGTAGGAAAAGCTTTTCTCTTAAATAAAATATGGTCTAGATATTTGACCCCAAGAGTAGGGGAAATTCCAGAGCAGGACCAGGAAAAATTTCAATGGGTTATGTATCAAAATGACAACTATTAAATTAAATAGTCGAATAATTTAAAACCATGTTACCGGAGCCACCGTTAGGTACGACGACGAGCGAAGCGAGGAGGAGTGTTAGGTTGAACTGCGACCTAACAACAGTTGAACCGCGCCAGCGACCGGCAAAGCGCTTAGTCTCCCTCCTTTCTGTACACGTTGGTACCTCTGATCACTTTGAGCTCATATTATATATCAATGTTATAATGCGCTAACGCACACTTTTGCCATTAAATTATGTAAGCGCATTGCATTACATGTCAGGCCTCATTTCAAGCACAAATTTACCTCTAAATTGTCCTACTGCTTGGACACGATTTTTATTGTGTTGACTTATGTAAGACTTCGCTGGGCGAGATTGTTAATAGGTTAGATATATATGAAATTCTCGGTTACTATCGCCAGAGCTTAGCTATTAATTAAGGCAATCATCTATTACCCAGTCCAAGGTAATAGTAAGGGCATCTAACGCCATTCCTGGACAGTCTTTTTGGATTAGAGTGAGGAATCCAATCAATGCTTAAGTATTTTATTTATAACTACGTAGACCTAGACTGGCTTTCCTTAGTGGTAGCTTCAAGCTGAGTCACAATGAGATATAGTTTCGGAGCTGCACGTTACGAGTCCAAGCTCATGAGAATAGGCCCTCCTACGAGGAATTGGTGATAAGAATAGTAGGCGTATAAAAGATCACCTTTTTAAAATCCACCCTTGAGGGTATTATAAAGAATTCTGATGAGTTATCAAAGTGTTGTATATTGTGTACCTATATGGCTCAATATGGAGTTCCCCGTGCCTCGTATAGATATACCCATCCTTGGAGATGGTTCTGTAGGGGCCGAAATTGGTAGGTAATTTGTAATATTTTTTAATTACATTTAATTTTATTCTTTTATATATTAAATAAAACTTTTCCATTAAAACGAAAAAAGTAATAATAATTTGGTCAAAACAATGCACTGATACTTCCCATTTTCCAGGAAATACCATTTGCAGCATAAGCGTAGCTATAAACACTTAAATATGAAGTACGATATTATGCGTATATGCCTTGCGTAGGCATCACCAGCAAAACTTAGTGTGACCTTAATCTACTTGCTAGCAGGATTTTACATTTTTACGCTTTGGCTAAGGGCCTTAGTATAGTTAGATATTTGTACCGAAACATTATTTCTAGATATATAACGGGTCTGCCAATCTTTACTATTAGAATTTAGAATCCCGTAATTTTTGGCATTTTAGAACCAAATTAATCCAGTTGTGTATAAGGGTTTGCATTATTCGTCCAATTTTAGTATTCGAATACTTCGATTTGCAATATTCGAATATTCGAATTTTTCGATAAAACGAATATTTTGGAAAAATAACTCAAAATAATGATTTCAAGTAGTTTAATTCTTAAATATTCGTAAAAAATAATAATTTCTGAATAGAATCTGCACTATTCGAAATATTCGTTTTATTTGAATAATGAGTGTGGTCGAATTCGAATAATATTTATGGCGAATAATTCAAATATTCGAATTGCAAACCCTAGTTGTGTAACAGGATAAAGGGTGTGTTCGCAAGACAAAAATCCAGAAAACTAACACTAACAGCGTCAAAAAGAATAGGAATCCTTGTAACAACAACTGCAAGCTGTGCATAACATATTTCTGGATAGAGCTACCCGTCTTGCGCAGACGATAAGAAATATAGGCTTAGTAATTGCAGCATAGTTTAAGTTATACAACTTATATAAAAACATTCGTTCAACTAAAATCTGCTTGCGCAGCAGTGAATACTGTTTTTATTTCGAGTATATTACACAATAATTTGTCACTCGAACTACAAGTGTTGACATCAACGCACCAAATGTAGATTGAAATGTTGTTTGTGTAGTACCTACACACACAGAGGTCGGATACTGGTATTTCAGCATACAATTAAGTTTTACTATTTAGAAATCTAGTTATCGATTTTCGAATCGAAATATGTAGACATAGAAACAATAATCAATAGTTGTAGTTACTTATATACCGTTTCCGATCTCTGAGTTGTATTTTACACATGAACAACATTTTATCTCGTATGCCTTGCGCAGGCAGGAGATATATTTAATAATAATAAATAAATAAATAAATTTTAAACTATGTTAGATATTATGCACAAAAAAAAAATATATAATACCTACATGCTTGCCTGATAGCAGTAATTTTACCTTAATGTAGGTAAGTAATTCTTTGACTGCTTGCGCAGCAGAGAATAATTCATCTCATACACCTTGCGCAGGTGGAGGTAAGGATAATTTTGGCATATGAAGTGGGTTAATTTTATTTGTTTGGCGCTTGCTAGTAATGCTAGTGCCATCATATTTAATCAGATACAAGCGGTTTCATTACGTATATATATTAGCATAACTAGGCATGGCCTGAGCTAGCTGATGTGGCTGAGCTTGCGCAGCAGCTTATAGGCTAGGACTCCCAAAACATTTTTATCATATTAGGTCCTTAAAAACCAGAAGACAAGAGATGCTGCTGTAAGCAACCAGACCAAGGAGGCTTTGCCTGTACAAGGTTAGGTTTAAAAACAACTACGATTTCAAATAAATCGTAACATAAGAACAATACGATATATTACGCATAAAATGCTAATTTCTTACAATCTTTTTGCTAAATTACAGATAGGAATGCAGCGAAGGGAAAATAGCAAGCCTTGATCTCTAAGGTGGGCACTTGCCCATTCTGTAACCAATTTTACGTTACATTTGATCTCAACGTAGAAATGAAAATGTTGAGGGTAGGTATGCACTAGGTACAAATAAAATAATCACTTGTTTACAGTTATTTGTACAAAAATATACGGAAAATTACCAGGCCAGGTAATTTAAACCCACTATATGTAACGTCCGATTATAATACCTATAACAAATTATTTTGCTAGGTAGCAGCGGCGTCGTACTGTGAGCGCCTTTATAAAGATCTGCGTATTCCGGCAGTTCTAATGTACTATTTTCGGAAATTTTATAATTATTGGACGTATTCTTTATACCTCCTTGTTTGGAGGAACGTAAAAGTTTGATATCACCTTTTTTACTGGCCTGGTTCCGTCTTAGGACGAACCGATTCACTGAAAGCAATTTTAAACACATTACAACATTTTTACTTACGGTTGCTGCGCTGCGTGAATCGATCGGGTATCAACCTTTCTGTAAATTAAAATTATAATAGCAATCGAACGGTAAAACCGTTAATTAAAACTTACGAAAAATCCTAGACTAGGCTAGAACTTTTCGTACTGAACCTTACGTTCCGACAAACAGAACGCCAATGAGGTACCAGCCGCGCCATCGCCACGGCTACGACCTGGTGGGGATAAAACTGGAAACGAAAAGTGGAGGAGGGGATTTGTTGTTGGGTGTCAACCAATTATGAACCGCTACGTCATCTGCAATCAGAGTTGCCACTCTCAAATATAATTATAGGCTTCTAATTAGCGTTGAAGTTTAATAGACAGTTTACATACACATGTCGAATAACATTATTTGTTTACACATAAATTTATCATCTAATTGTACAAACATTTATAATATCAAAATACCTATTACTGTTAAACATTCCGGTTCTGGAACAGGCATCTTCATAGTTATAGTTATAGTCATAGTTTATTACATCCATGGTATACATTGGTCTTACATACTATTCAGTAGCACATCGGCCCTGACAGCTATCTTCATTAATTTCTTGTTTAAATATTGCATTTTTATAAATAAAAGACATTTGTGACTCAAACAAAAGTTACACATTTCAATTTTAAGCTTTTGTGAATTGGATCAATTTCCCTAAACTAAGTCACATTTTTCCCCTAAATTATGCCTGTTTTGATCTGGTATCCCTAACAGGATTGCTATGCAGCCAAATTGAAAACCCGTTTTAAGATGGCTGACAGCTGACAATACATGATCTACTGAATTTGGTCGGATATTTCTACATATAATGTTGATTAAATTTTTGTTAATTATCGTATTATCTTCGTTGAAATCGTTTAAATTTACAAGGTCCATAATGTAAATTAATTGTACAATGCTATCATTACATATTAAGTTAAGAGAAAATTGAAAAACATGATACTTACGTGTGAAAGGTTATGTTCTCATTTCCTTGCTCACTGCGGCTTTTACAGCCCAATATAGAACAATTTACCATTGTGTACTTGAAATTCAAACACTAAACACTCCGATTTTCACTATGTTTCACAGGAGAAAGGATATTTGTGATAAAATCAGGATAATTTGATATGCGCACTAATGAGTTTGACATATCAACTACTTCTTTGTTTGCCACAAACTCGATTGTGGCAGTGGTGAAAAAGTGAAACTATGACAAAGACAAAAAATATGTATCTTTTTCTTTGTCACTCTTATTTAAATTAGCATAATGTCATCTCTTTCGGTAGTGGTATTATTACTTGGTTGTCTAGTCTATAGAATCATTGGTCTGAGCAGCCAAATAATCGGCAGCCCGATAATTCGTGTCCATTTTTGACGTGACAACGTCTTAAATTAGGTTGCGGCTGGGAGTCACTTATGAAAAAGTGTAACGCTCGGTAACGTTACGATGAGTCACCGAACGAGAGAGAGGCCCGCCGAATACCTTGCGTCTCTCTCCCACTCAACTATGATCGGTCTGCCGCGCGCGCAGCACTAGAGAATTAGGCGCATTGAATCGGCGCATGCTTGTGTCTCTGTCTTTGTCTTTCTCGAACGTTGATAGTGTTAAGTAAGTTCCTATTGTGCAATTTAATTATATTCATATCAATAAATATTCTACCGAGAAAAAGACGTTGTCACGTAAAATCTTCGCCCGTAAAACCGACTTTACAGGCAACCATTTTTTTTGGTTGCTGATTATTGTACTGTAAAAACTGTGGCTTCGGATTATTGGCCCGCTACCGAGCTTGTCCGACCCGATAAAAGGCAGCCCAATAATCGGCGACCCAATAATTGGCGACCACGATGTAAATGTATTCAAATTCAAATTATTTATTTCGAATCAGAGATCCATATGTGGTTAGTGTACAATCTTAAAATACAGTTAAGGTGCACTTACATTTAAATTGCCGATTATTGGCCCGCTTCGAGATTGCTCGACCCGAGAAAAGGCAACCCAATAATCAGCGACCCAATAATCCATGTACATCGTGGTCGCCAATTATTGGGGCGCCGATTATTGGGCTGCCTTATCGCGGGATGCGAAAAAAGTCGGTTCTGGCGCTTCGCCGGCCGCTACCGTACCGCGGCACGCTCGCTTTGCTCGCTCGGCTCGCGCACTGTTAGGTCGCAGTTCTACCTAACACTCCTCCTCGCTTCGCTCGTCGTCGTACCTAAACCGACCTGCCTTAACATTCGATCTAAGGAGTCTGTATAAAAGGCAGACAAATAATCGGCAGCCCAATAATTCGTGTCCATTTTTTTGGTTTTGGATTATTGGGTTGCTGATTATTGTACTGTAAAAACTGTGGCTTCGGATTATTGGCCCGCTACCGAGCTTGTCCGACCCGATAAAAGGCAGCCCAATAATCGGCGACCCAATAATTGGCGACCACGATGTACATGGATTATTGGGCTGCCGATTATTGGCCCGCTTCGAGATTGCTCGACCCAAGAAAAGGCAACCCAATAATCGGCAGCCCAATAATCCATGTACATACATCGTAGTCGCCAATTATTGGGTCGCCGATCATTGGGCTGCCTTTTATCGGGTCGGACAAGCTCGATGCGTATTAGTGGCACCCATAATGAGTCTACATAGAGTTTACATTACATCTAAAAATACACATTATGAGACATGTAAACGCATATATTAAGTACTTCAATTAAATTTAATTACATATTATAAATAAAAATAAAATTAAACGTAAAAAGTAATTGTCTATGGTTCATACACATTTGGCTGTATGATTGAATGTCACTGTCAGTATTGTAGACGCCATTGTAAAACTAATTTAAATGTCTGTGGTGCAAAGTGACAAATGGAGTCAACACACTATTTTATAAAAGTGTGTTATTTTTAAATACGCGTTAATAAGTACAAAATTAACGTAAATAATTAAAACATAAATAAATAAATCAATTTACGTTTAAAATTAATTTATTTAGTGACGATCTGTGTTAATAGACAGGAAATTGCTACAAAAGTTCCCGCGTGTTTCCTTCCCGCGCACATCGTGCTAGGTGGAAGTTGGTCATGGTCGTCCGACAAACGGAAAGCCGCCATGATGGCTTTCTGTAAAGTACGCTCAATATGTAAAGTTTCGATACGGTTTTTCATTAATTGTGACTGAGTGCGTGCAAAAATTAACCATGGGAACGAACTAGAGTGTGTTAAGTTCAGTTTACGGTCCTTTAGGACCTCCTGGAGGAGCTATAAAGTGTTTTATGAGTGCATTTTTGTGACGACGCTAGCGTGTTTTGTTCTGTCAACAAAATGTCGAAGCTCTCGTTTAGGGCGAGGGCCCTGGATGCGTCGAAGCCAATGCCCATATATCTCGCCGAGGAGCTTCCGGATTTACCGGACTACTCGGCGATTAATCGTGCAGTACCTCAAATGCCCTCTGGAATGGAAAAAGAGGAGGAATGTGTAAGTATTTTGCGCATTTAGGTATTCATTGAAACTACTGTGTGTCGGCCATTATGTTTATGTTGCGTTTTCTTACCGCTAGGGGCGTTTCACTATCTGAAAATATTTAATCGTCGAATAAATACTACTTTGTGTGATAATGCGTCTCTATTTAGAGTAAAAAGAGTTAGGAAAAATTTAAAAACAGTCTTGAAGTAACTTTTGTTCTGTCACTGATAAACGTCATATAAATACAATTGTAGTTTTGGCGCGTTATCACCACATGGCTGCTATCAGTCATAGGTCCAATAAAAAACTTAATTGTAGTTTTCTCGGGCGTTTTAGGGCTTTGAAAGCCAGTTTTTTTGGCATAATCAAGGCAAATATGTGTAGAAATTTCTGGTAAAATTGCGGCTTGTTACGGACCGGTCTGTCATATGTTATTGTTTACTAACAACAACGTACGCCGGTACGCTATGACAACATGCATTATCAACTATTTTGATTATTCCACTGGTTATATTAAACATATTATTGTGGAAACAACATTGTTTACATATCCGGAGCATTGAATATTTTTCTCATTTATTTACATATAGCAGTTTTTGAGCTATTTAATATTAAAACTGGCAGTGGTTGTAAACATTTGTTTTGATATTTCTTCCGTATTTCTATATGTGTACCCACATTTTGAGAATATCGAGTCTGGTTATTATCAGAAACGATTTACTTAACATTTTATGCACTTTGAATGTTAGGATTTTTTCCTATTTTAAATCTAAACATGTGTTGATTGTAAAATAAGAGGAAATATATTATTTCCCTATTCTGTCAATACCTAGCGTATTTTCGGTTGGACTGTAGCAAAGGGGGGGCCGGGACTTAGAATATTTTTGGTCGAGGTGGTGTCATTATAACACTATTTTTAAATGATTGTAATGTGTAGATGGCGTCAAAACAAGCATCTTTTATTGGAAAAACTTTTCTCTAAACTTAAAAATGGCCGAGTTAGAGGCCTTCAAAGGTTGAAGTTTTTGAAGGGACTTGTAAAATTTTCATCGAGAGTGGTGTCATTATAACAGTATTTTTAAATGATTGTAATGTGTAGATGACATCAAAACAAGCATCTTTTATAGGAAAAACTTTTCTCTAAACTTAGCGAGCCGAGCGAGCGAAGCGAGCGTGCCGCGGCAGCGGCCGGCGAAGCGCCAAAACCGACTTTTTTTAATAAAAAATGCTTTACAGAATGGCACCTTAAGGAAGGTCGGTGTAGGTACGACGACGAGCGAAGCGAGGAGGAGTGTTAGGTAGAACTGCGACCTTACAGCGCGCGAGCCGAGCGAGCGAAGCGAGCGTGCCGCGGCAGCGGCCGGCGAAGCGCCAAAACCGACTTTTTTTTAATAAAAAATGCTTTACAGAATGGCACCTTAAGGAAGGTCGGTGTAGGTACGACGACGAGCGAAGCGAGGAGGAGTGTTAGGTAGAACTGCGACCTTACAGACTTAAAAACTTCAACCTTTGAAGGACTCTAACTCGGCCATTTTTAAGTTTAGAGAAAAGTTTTTCCAATAAAAGATGCTTGTTTTGACGCCATCTACACATTACAATCATTTAAAAATAGTGTTATAATGACACCACCTCGACCAAAAATATTCTAAGTCCCGGCCCCCCCTTTGCTACAGGTCAACCGTATTTTCTAGTTCTTATGAATATGTCAAAGCTATGTCACATATATATCAGATAGTTGATATCTTCTATAAAACATATTAGCCATTAAAGTGAAACCTAGATAATTGTAATCTGAAGTGATCAGTGATTTTGTGACAACCATTCCACTTACAAAGGAAATTAATAGTTACAGTCCATGTCTATAATACAATTAGTACTGTAGTACTAATTTAAAATAACTTATTATTTCTATTTCTACAATAATAAAACCTTAAAATCTTAATGGTTTTAGAATTTCAATTGTAGGGGCCTTTTGGTATCAACCAACCAATATCAACCCTTTGGTTCATAGATTAAGGATTCCCACTTATTGTGGTATATCAGCGAAGGTTAAAAAAGCTTTAATCAGCTAAATCTATCCAGGACATAGAGCAAAACTATAAGGAGGCTGCCTTATCACTCCAAACATTTACCAGATAGATTTTGGGGAACAAAAAGCTATTATATTATTGTTACGAACAATTATACCTGTTATCAAAAACTGTTAACAATTCTTGTTGTCTATAAATATAATTTTGACAACAAACTGCTCAGGATCGGGACAAATGGCTGTCTTTGCAAGAGGCCTTCACCTAACCCTGTCAAACTAAATGCCAAACTGCAGGCTATAATGTATGTTATACAGGAAATAAAGGGCTTTATTATTTTATTTTATTTATAAATATAATTTTGAATTATAAAACCAGTCAACTCACTTGTTAGCCATATGTATTATTGTATATCAGGAAAATAATAAATGTGTAGGTTTTCCTGTTTAAATACAGTGGTGCGGTGATAGTGATGATTTACCAAGAACCTGAGGGTGTACTATTTTACCCGGCAGTATTTGCTACTGAGTAACAAAATACCAAGTATCTATGTGAAAGCAACAAAGTTAATAAAAATATCTAGCAGGAGCCACCAAGTTAAATAGAGGTCTGCCTCTATCTATCTAATAAGCTTTTTATTCTGGATTAGAGTGTCTCTAATTTCAATGTGCCACTTAACTTAGGCCTAGCTCGAATAGAGCTAGTGGAGCTATAGCTTTAAATAGACATATTTAAACCTTAGTGGGACAGGGTTAGGTCTACCTCTGCACTGCTGAAGTCCAAAGTAAAATTATGTGAGGTCCTTAGCAGCTTTTATATTAATTGTCACTGTTAATTGGCCCAGTAACCCTAGCACATATGTAAGTGCTGTGACAGGATCTCGTGGAACAGTTCGGATTAGACAATGACAACTGTCATTGTCGGAATTGTTGGAAAATGGCAAGTGTCTTTCTCAACTGCATGATAATGTTGCATTACTGTTGTGCTGCTGAAATAAAATATTTTTATACGGAATGGTTTGGATTGGAGCCTTAGCCTTTTATCTATTCTGAAATGGAATGTATTTTCATAGGTAAACATGTGAAAACAGATTTATGATCGTATATTCATGAATTATTTTATTTTAAGTTGTCGAAATTATGTAAATTAAAAAATGTCATTTTTTAGTTTGGCCAGTTTATAAGCCGATAGATTGAATATAATTCTTATTTGAGTGATGTCCAATAGAAAGAAAAACAGAACCTATTTTATTTAGTAATTAATTGTTTAATCAAACCGCATTATCAGACAAGCAAATGAACTCTCTAACATTTAAAGTTATTTTTTATGTCAAATTTCTATGAAATTATGATGTAACTTTTGCAGTCTCTGCTATCAAAATTAATGAAAACTTAGCTTAATCAGACGCTAAGTCTATTATGTTTAAATTTTAGTACTGTCCATGTAGAGGCATGTACAGCATATCAATCTGTCATTGCTGTCCTTACACAAACCCTATCCCTCAATGTAGTAAACTATGAATAGCCTGTTATCAGTGACTCACATTATCTGTGAACATTGATACGTCAACAGTAATTATGCGGAGAGCGCACAGCTATAGTTATACCTAGTGATTAATGACGTCATTGTTTGTACAGTCATCTTAGAGCTAATACCGTAAAGTGGTTTAACATGCTTGTGGCTGTGTGAGCTGTATGTGTAAACCTCGCGTCGTTGCCTATGAGTCTGCTATTTTGAATAATATCCTAAAGCTGAATCAATAAATAAATTCTATATCACTAATTATGGAAATTGCTCACAAAATTTCACGAGAATCTATTTGAGACGACATGTATGGGAGAATAACATTTTTCCCCAAGTTGAGACGATTTACTTCTTGCTTGCTTGGGTAATTTGGTTTAAATGCCGAATTGATTCATATAAATGATATACCTACTTATTATAAATTTACTAAACGGGGCTTAATCGTGTAAATCTTTGAAAACGAATCTCTCGGGAGTCTTTCTCCGGGTCCAAGAGGGCAATGTCGCCCTTGAAACGTCGGAGGTTCCTTTTCAAAGTTACCAGATTACTATGTTATTGTAACTTTACAAAATAAACGTGCAATTTATTCATTTTTTTAATGGACTATTTTCCAACTGTCTTCATTAAACTTGTCTTGTGATGAAATGGTCATGTTTGATTCATAGTGGTCTCATTCGCCCATACAATTGAGTTGGTGAATTTGAATGACCTTCAATATTATTCATAGGTAGCGGTGGCCAAATGTACCAATTTAAATTCGAGATTGCCTAGATTGATGTGGAATTCTATGCAGAACTTGTTGTCTATTTAATTGATGCTGTTGTATTTATACATTTTGATGTTTTTTCATGTAGGTGAAGTGATGCCGCTAAGAAAATTTTATTGAATTCGGTCACACAGTTGCAGAGCGCGTCTAGTAATGTGTTTTGAAGATTCTACAATACAATAAAACAATTCAATACAGAGAATACAGCGAACAAAAGAAGAGTTAAACAACAGGCGGTCTTATCTCTATCTCTTCTATTGTATGTAGTAAGCATTTGTTTTTGCGTTTCGGTATTAGCTAGTACCTGCTTATATGTATCCTTTTTTCACTAGTCTGTTGTTGCTTTTTTTTCTCGTTCACCGCCTTCTATCTTGATCAGGTCTGGTGGGTTCCCTCACGTTTCGTCGCGCCGTTAGATACCTGCCTACCTACGTAAGGGGTTTCGCTATTAGCAATACTTTTTCTGGTATAATGACAACGCCATGTATGGTGATTGCCGATCATACACATTGTTGACATTGTCACCAGATTAAGCTAACAGTGTAGAATTGAGGACTCTAATTAAAGGATAACTAAAAAGATGGCGGGATGCCTTTGACTTATTTTGTAGCGACTGGCGGGAGCACTAAGCCGTGACGAGTGGCGGAGCAGAGGAGAGGCCTCTGCCCAGCAGTGGGACATAAAATCAAAGGTTACTAAAATTACCTACAAGTCTTTTGGTTTTTCGTTTCGCGTCCTCATTGCCGTAGCCATCGCAACCTTCGGTTAAACTCTACTTTCTATGCACATTGCAAAGAAAGCATAAACCTTATATTGTGTGTGGACAATTGTTGTCTGTAATAAATAAATGATTGAACAACATCGTCAAAGCTCTTTTAATAAATATTAAAAAGTAAAAAAAAAGATTGATTGATTGATTTATATGTGACCATTTTTAGTACTTTGTCGCTAGGGGCGCTAATACCATAAGGATTTAATTAGAAATGGATCTTATCAACAATCGATGAAGTAAGCGGGTTCGCGTTCAAGTCGAAATAGTAAAGTGTACGGACAGTTTTTAGTCTTGCTTGCCAAGTTGCCAGTCGTGACTTGGCCGTGGGCGGGCAACGACGCCTACTTCATAGTCACGTATTACCAAGTTTTTTGTTGAGAACCTACGTTCGTTGGCTAGTCGAACCCACTCCACTACTAGCTGGTTATAAAATAATGGTATAAATATAACTATATTCGCAGACAAGTACTTTATTGTGTAGTAAGTATTCTTTTGTCGCGATTCTTACTTGGAAAGGACTTCAGAAAAATATGTTCGTTATTTCGCTATTGTGTACCGTGAACCGTGAATAGGTACAATAAGGTTTATTAGTTTCTATGTGGATAAGGTAGGACTTTCTTATGTTAATTAGGAAAAGTCGAAGTAATAATAGTAGACATATTATATTTTATCCTCACAAAAATGCTCTAATCTAATTACACTCGTAAATTATAAGGTATACGTGAACGAAACAGGAATGTTATTATTATAGGTTATTTGGTTTAGGCTCCAAATTCCGCGCATTACGCGAGCAATTTTTTCCCTAAAGCTAATTTAAAGAGAAAAAAAACCCTCATTCTTATATAATTATCAATTTCGTATAAGGAAGGAACATGACCATTAGATTATTGTTAAACGTTATTTGCTAATTTCAATTTTTCCATCGTGTTGCCGACACCGACTCATTCCCTCCAGTTTAATTGAACGAACCAATAAATTACACGTAAGCCCGGAAGGGTTAGGTATTGAACGTACTTTAATCCGTACTATTCCAGACGCAGGGCCCGCAATCTACAGCGTATACACATACAGCTACGCATATTTTACCACATTAACGTGAACGCATACCGATTGACGTGAGAATTACGTACATTGGTAAAGTACTAATCAAATAGCTATAGTAGGGGATCCCAAACTGTGAGTGAGACACTCCGTCTTCAACATACCTGCCTATCTATTTCAAATAGCCTAGTTGGTTACAGCGGCGAAATCAAATTGTAAACCTGCAAGTGCGCGCGGACTAAAAAAAGATTGAGAACCCCTGATCTATTGTACTTCGGCTATTGTATTGTAAACAGCGAAACATTTTTTTTCTAAGGCACCTAAAACGCAGAAAGGAGTTTTCTTATATAATATTGCTTTGTTCAATACAACAGGATTTCTATATCAGACGGAACCTAAATGAGGAAAATCCCTGGAGTTTGTTGAAAACTCGTCAATTTCATTAAAAAAAATACTAAATTTTCCGACTTTATATGGTACCAGCTTTTGTTTCATGTTTTATTAGGATCGAATTCCCTAAAGGATAAAATGTTTTATACAAAACCAGTATCAATCTCAACATATAGGCGTCAATTAGGATCTCTAATAATAACCCGAAAATAATCGGTTTTAGAATTCAACAATATTTCACAAAACCTGTTCGAAAAAGCATTCTATATACATGTCATAAAGACGAACGTGACACATTCTGACTCTAACCTGACACGCATTTTACAAACAATATAAAAGACCTTTTCTCGGTCGTAATTAAAATGAATAGTAGGCCGGCCCTTGAAAGGGACTAACATATTTTTACGAAAGCTGTTCTACCGTATTTAATAATGCATGTTTACTATGAGCACGTACGTGGAGTTGTGCCTTTTTTAAAGTACGGAACGTGTCAGTTACCCTTGTGCAAGTACTGTTTTGAAGGGGGTGGGTGTGAAGATTTACTTATACTACTGGGTATTTAAATAAAAGCTATGTTACCAGATACATATGTCAAGTTAATGGCTTGTTTGACTGTAGAACGGGGAAGTCAGAAGTGCTTACTATACATACCTGTCCTGATTACTCAAATAATGTAGCTACGCTGGAACCGTCTTTGGTGTGGTGTGACAACATACGTGTGGTGTGATGGACAACATACCCTATAGAAGGTATCGGGTAGGTATAAATTTGTTATTTGTGGAAAAGCCAAAATCCTTTCGGCAGTTCTAGTTGGAACACACTGGTAGCCAAAGTATTGGCGAGGCCAAGGCCCATCGTCTTCGCTGGCTCGGTCACCATAAGCGAATGGGAGGGAATAGGCAGGTGGAGAGAGCATACCTTGATCGGCCGACTGGACGTCGGTGAGCCGTTGTAGTTAGTTAGTTTAGATAATTCTAGTAGAGTACAACTAAATTACGCCAAGTATGTGAATACTTCCCATTATCTATTTGTTATTACGAGGCTTAGTTCCGACACAATTACTCCCTTATTCCGTTTCGACTGTAGCAAACATCACAATCGCTGTGATAACGAGGTGACGCAACTAAAGAAAGGTGTGCTTACCATGAGTTCAACCGTACTCGATAGCGACTGCACGATTCTATAGTAATAGTGTTTGCATCTCGCTCTCACCAGTGTGCGTACCATAAGTTGTTTTCGATTGCGACTAGGCCATTCGAAAGTATGTCCGTCTCGCTCCTACCACTACTCTGGCAAGAGAAGTCGTGCAATCGCTATCGAGTTTTATTACGTAGAACTCATGGTAAATAGGTACAATGCTAGGAAACAGTTAAGTGTGCCAATGACGGCGTTGGCTACATTACAAATTGTACTATTGTTATCTTACCATCACGTCTTGCGGCCATGGAGGTCGAAAATATCTGAACAAGCACTCTAACACCTTGGCACTAGAGGTGTGTTCAGATATTTGTGAGCACCTCGGCTTCTTCGATATATTTGATGGAGACTGGACTGGACCAATACCACGAAAATCGAACGATTGCGGATTTGTATCTCCATCTCTGTCACACTTGCATATTGGAGTGACAAAGAGGTTTTCCCGTCAATTAAAATCATTATATGCCCCATATCCGTATATAACAGTTGGTACAGAGAGCTACCGCCCTCGCCGGATCGTTTATGCATACACATATGGGTCGAGCTGTGACATAGTTTTCGTTGAGGGAAAGTCGCCCGGGGGTTAAGCAAAACACGGTTACGTCGCTTACCGAGAGATACCTATTACCTTTTAAAGTTGCTCATATTCTTTATGTATGCCGTGTATATAAAATTGTCCCCCTCACAATTTTTTTTTATGTGGATTCTATTCAGAATCGCGCGCTCCTTCGATCAAAATAGAAGGAAACAATAGTCCTATTAGGGTCGGAGGAACTCGCGATACTGAGTGGTAATCACATTTAAGAACTCCAAATAAAAAAAACCGCGGAAGAAAACTTATTACGGCCATTTCGGCGATAATTCGACTATTTGCTAATTCGGTCTAGTCGAGGTTTCCGAATGTTCGGTATTTAGCTGAACATGGGTGGAATGACATCTACCAACATGGAGCCGCATTTCATTTATGAGGAATCACTCGTTAGTAAGAAGTTGCTTACGCATACGTACTTTCCGAATTCCGTACTATCCCGTACCATTCCGTACTTCATACGTACAGTCAACCAATTTGAACCCTAGGCCACTCTAAAACTATGTCAAAATGTCAAGGAATAAGAGATTTCTTACAATATGATTTATAGTGTCACCATGACATGGTCCGACAGTGGCCTATTTGTTGACAGTACATATGAAGCTTTCCGAATTTCCAATGCGTAAGCATCTTCATCGTAATGAGCGATTACTCGTATGCGAAATGCGGCGATATCATACGAACTCATATGATACTCATACGAACGTTCGTATGAGTACAGCTATCCAAAGTACTAGGAGACGGTTTAGGTACATACTTATGTAAGGTCAATGTGACTAATTCTGTTATAGCTTCTAATGCTCGCCTGCGTTGAATACGCACAGTACGTAGCGCTGCCGACTTAAGTCTATACGCAGCAGGCCATCCTGAATTCACGACGGAGTCGGCGGCTGCGTGCTTATATCAGTTATATTCAACGCAAGGGAACATTAGACGGAACAGTGTCTATGACGGAATTAGCTACATTGAAAAATATCCATAAAAACAAATTATCGTGATAAACACACAAAGAAATGCTCATAGCGGGTTTACGGAATGATAGGCTAGGTAGGCAGTCTGTTAAATCTCATCAATACAGTATCATAAATATAGAATTATACTCAAAATAACCAGACGAAGGGTGTTATCATGGTAACGGGCACAGACTCATCCGTCTCTGTCGCTCTGATGACGCATCCCTGCGTGGGAGGGGGAACGATATCGTATCACAGCGCTATTAGAGGAAAGTACGTTTATTAATTAGATGCTCATTTAATTTGAGTTAATGAAGTCACAGATAAGCGGAGTTGATTTTTTTATTAATGGAGTAAATTAAAAAACTAAAGAAATATGTTTGTTCAATAAATTAAAAGGTGGTTTAATAGTTAAGTTAAGTTAATAACAATAGTTTTGTAAGTTATAATATTTTAAGCTAAGGAATACTAATAATTGTATGGGCTTTGGCTGAAATAAATTTTTCATTCATTCATTCATAGTAAAACTAATGTTGTTTTTACGAAGCCGTAAAATTAATAAGTTTCTTTGTGAAGACGAAATTATTAATTTCATTATATTTTTTACCCGAGCATAAACGTCTTATAATGAAATTAAGTTTATAATTTATAAAAAAATAAGTATCTGGTGGTTTTTCGACAGAGTTATCGAGTCACCAGGCAAATCGACACATTTTAGAATAATTAATATTCACTGCACTTTATTACTATATATTTATATATGTATAATTTCACTTTAACATTACCGTTTCAGTTCAAATGCAGGTGTAGAAAAGGTAAATGCCCCATATAACCGTACGAGACCCTGCATAATTTGCCAATCCCCGTAAAATTGCTTTGCTAAATCGCTGGCTATACCCCCAACTGTATAATGTCACATTCGATTGGTAACACTGAACGTTTGCTATCTTCTCTGAGTGTGAGAATTGTCGAAACTTATCCGATCTGTTATGCTGTTTGAAAGTTTGAAACGAGTCATCAGTTTTATTGATGGTGTAAACGAGTTTTTCTTTAGTAGGGTCGGTAGCGAAGGATTTTATACTCTATGGATAGTGCATTTCCTTTTCCAGCTTGAAGTGTTTTTATTCATCAGTATAGTATACTGTCCTTGCTCTGTTCCGGTCGAGTGATTCTCTTGAAAGTCGCTGTAAAGTTGAATTTACTTGAAAGCGGCTTTTGAGCTCAGACTTCCAATTCAAGAGACGGACCTACGGAAATGGACAGCATTTCCATCGTGCTGTTATTAATTTTACTTCTATAATATACATGAGCTCATCAGGCATTATTTAAATGTTAATCTAATCTTTATGCCTACCTACTCAATTTAATCATTCAACCCAATTCAAAAACCAAGTTTTTTGTACGCATTTTATGTCTTATCACTGACTCTTACGGCTCTTACGTCACTACAAGTTCGTAAATAAATTCTGATCGTACGTTAGACACATGAGAATTTCAAAATACCCTGTCACGCTAAAAAGCACTTAGTTTTGTAGATAATCTAATCTAATTTGCGAGTTCAACTGTAAAATTATATGACTATTACTTCAAATGGAAACTACCGTCATACTAGCCTTGTATTAGCTTTTCTGGCTAAGGCTGCGTTTTACCAAATTTTTATTCCGAGAATAACGCTTAGTCTCAGATAGTAACGTCAAATTACTATGGGATTTTGACATTAGTATCCAAGAGTAAGCGTTACTCTTGGTTGAAAAGTTTGGTCTAATCCAGCCTTAAGCCGTCCGCACATCGAAAAGCGGAGCGTCGGCGGGACGTCAGCGGCGCAGAATGCGCGCGCCAGCCGCGCGGGCGTTGCGCGGTCTGACACACACCGGCACCGCGGCAGGACCGCCGCGGTGCCGCCGCGTTGCCGCCGTGTTGCCGCCGCGGTGCCGCCGCGGTGCCGCCGCGGTGCCGCCGCGGTGCCGCCGCGTTACCGCCGCGGTGCCGCCGCGGTGCATCAAAGGCCGCCGCCACTCTAACGCGGCGGACAGCGGAGTACAAAAATTGGTTAATTGACCAATTTCTTAACTATTTCATAAAGCTCTCTGATTTTTTTCATGTTTTTTTACTTAATTGCGTCAAAAAGTTAGAATGGGGATTTTTTTTAACTTCCGGAGCGATATCTCCGAATATATTTACTTTATCAAAAAATATTTTTAGCAGAACCCCTATTCTTTTTTTAAATACCTATCCAACGATACCTAACATGTGATTAGAGCTGAAACGAAAAAAAATTTTGTTTACCCGAAATTTAATTTTTGTGGATTTTGTATTTTGCCACTGTTGGCGCTATTGATGTTTGTGTAAAATTTATACCAAATTACAGTTTTATATTTATAACGGTCACTGACCCAAGCCGCCGACAGACAGACAGACAAACAGACAGACATGGCGAAACTATAAGCTTCCTATTTGACTACGGAACCCTAAAACAACATTTCTAGTACTAACGGTCACTGAGCAAAGCCACGGACGGACAAACAGAAAGACATGGCGAAACTACTGATCGGCCCCGCCGCTCCGCTACCGCGCTGCGCCTGCTCCGCTACCGCGCCGCCCCGTCACCGCGCTGTTGTGACTGGGCAGGCCGAAAGCGGCGCGGTCGCGGCGCGAACGCGGCGCCGGTGTGAGTCACCGTATTTAAATCAGTGTTATACAACGCGCCGCTTACGTCCCGCCGACGCTCCGCCGTTTCGGTCTGCGGAGGGCTTTTAGGGCTTGCATCCCGGAATTCCGGAATCTCGAAATCCCGGAATCTCGGACTATTTTTCCGAGATTATAGTTCCGGAATTGACACCCTCAATCTCGAAAATTCCGGAATTTAAAATAACCCTATTATTTGACGGAAACGTTTAATATTGACATGGTTATAAATGTTATAATATTGTCTGCTGTTACTGCGATGGTTATTCGTTGAAATTAAACACTTTAGAACGGATTAATCGGATTAAAAGCGTATAATTTAATAATAAAAAAAACCTGTAAAACATACGTACAATTTACGAACGCTTCTCTAACTGGCTTATGGGGCAGAAAGAAGCGGCAAGAAAACTGTAAAGGGCTCGAAACGTCGGGTCATGGTGTTAATAAACGCGATTAATTTCAATTGGCATAGTTATTTCGCAAAACTGCCACTATATGTATTAGATTGATGAATTATATATATTCCGTGTGCAGATAAATGTTCCTTACTTTTGGACTCCGAAGGCTTAGGTACCACAAGCATCAATACTTTGAATCTGCACATCTTTCGCCCAAAGAAGCAAGTGCTTTAGAGCAGGATAAATACATTTTCGATTGTTCTCTGTTCACGGTAGTAGACCAAAAGGTTGAAGCTAAAAATATCTTACCTTTATCTTTTTCAGTTGTTGCTTTTCGGTATTTAAATAATTAGTTCTTATTGCAATACTGTTAAAAAACTGTTGTGAGGGTTGTGAGTTTTTAGCCTTAAATTGAGTGTTTTGCGCGCAAAAACGATGTAATGTAAAGATTTGTATTCAAAAACTTTGCCACCGTCGCCATACCATAACATGACTACCAGCCTAATATTAATTTGTAATCGTAACGTTGTAGGTAACTAAGTTTTATGTGTATTCGACAATACATAATAGACAATTTTGGCCTCTAATCTAACATATTTTTTTAAATGATTTCTTTGTGTGTTCGACAGAAGTTCCAAAAAATGGAGCGATGATTGCCTTACATTGTTTTTTGTAGCCTTAGCTTGAAGAAATTTTTTATTTTGATAGCCTTACTTGTTTGGCTACGCAAAAATAAGTGTTAAAATAAAATTTTATTTAGCACTTTTGGGAATTAATCTGACATAAAAGAAAGAAGAACGAAAGCTGACGTTTTCCTGCAAAAAGTACCACTTAGTTAATCGATAAGGTACAAATGCCTAAATTATTG
Source organism: Lathronympha strigana (assembly GCA_949128165.1). Taxonomy (NCBI): domain Eukaryota; kingdom Metazoa; phylum Arthropoda; class Insecta; order Lepidoptera; family Tortricidae; genus Lathronympha; species Lathronympha strigana. Next base: position 3,027,044 of record OX421926.1, on the reverse strand, counting down.
ATTCGGAAATTAACCTTATTAACAACCGAGAAATTGGTCAATTAAGCATAAAGTTTTCTAAAGTAGGTAATTCCTGCTGCTACACCACTTTAAACTATAACCAAACTCTTCGAAATAGACAATCTTAGCTTGGCTTGTGATATCCTTTATTGATTATTTAAAAAAAATAACAACTCTGTTAAACCCTTGCTTTTGTTTCTTTAAAGTAGCGTAAGATTACACGTTTTTATTGATTAATAAATATAAATCCAACAACGTTATGTACTAATCGTAAAAAACCGGTATTTTAAAAAATTTGCCATAAAATCATATTTTTTCAAATCCCGGAACCAGTTCCGGAATTCCGGAATTGAAGGCCAATCTCGAAATGAATCCCGGAATTGGAAATCAGTTCCGATATTGCAAGCCCTAAGGGCTTTAGTGTAAGAACGCTCTTGCTGACCACTGTAACTGTGCCTTTAGATAGTAGTAATGTAGTAATTTGAACCTTCTGTACTGTAATTACATACCATATTTAAATGACTGGGTCGAGCGCGCGTGGCGTGATGCGACGCTGACATTTAAATATGCAACATAAGTAGTATGACGAAGGTTGAAAATCCTTTGATTCTAATAACGCATGCTCAGATTCCAATCGCTTTACGAATCGTTCATTATACCGGTAAATTTAAGCGTCAACTCATTCCCTCGGTAAGCGTTTACATTAACATGCCTTTATCTTATCTAAACGCATGGCCCTTCATTAGAATTAACAAATTTCGCAAACATATCTTACATTTTTCTAAAATCAACTTTATCTTCACTTCGATAAAGTTCAAAGTCGTACAAACATAGCAATATGTTAGGTCGTTCTGAGAATTCCTTTCCTCCACTCTCAGAGGAATTAGACTGGGGTAATCAAAAAAGGTTTCTAATTCTAACGTAATTTTCTACCGTTTCGCCCTGGAGTTTTAAAAATGATTGGATGTTTCGTTGGATGTTTCGTTGAGTTGAGTCAAGAGAAATGTAATGAAAAGGTTATTTGTGTTCAATTAATTTTAGAGCAGTTTATTTGCACGAATGAAATTGTAGGTACCCTATCTAATATAATTGTCTATTTACGTCAAACTTCGTTTTTAGGGTTCCGTACCAAAATGGTAAAAAAGGAACCCTTATGATGCGACTCAGTCTGTCTGTCTGTCACATCGTTAAATATCCCGAGAGCTAGGATAAACTTGGTGATCATTTGGTGATACATACTTCTAATTCGGTGATACTAAACAGAAAAATCGCATACTAACTCCATGCCCTACAAACGACTGATCCAATCTGTCGATACATGTGGCTGAAGTCAAATTTCTACTTCTAGGTGTAGTTGCAACATAAACTTTATATGGAACCCTCGGTGCGCGAGTCTGACTTGCACTTGGCCGGTTTTGAACTCAGCGGCAGTCCTTTATCTCTGCAGCTGACTATACGTATGTTCCAAATTGAAAGGTTTTACTTTCGAGTTTCGACAATACAGGTTCGTTGCTCGTCGCTTTGCCTGCCAACATCTATATAACGCATCTGTTCTATGTATATAACAAGACAATAACGTATTTATACAGTTGACCACGTAGCGCGCACATGTTTTTTATTAACCTACTTCTGATAAAGTAACAACAGCTCCGCAGAAACGAGTCAAGTTCAATGAAATTGATAACGTACATATTGTATTTTGTGTTTCCGCTAGTGATGTGACTTTCCGCTGTGATCTCCGCATTGGATTCATTCATACATCTGACAGAGTTCTGCCAAAGCCTCAATCTAACGTCTAATACTCATCAGTAATGTATCTTCAGAAATAAGTCTTTTTCTCAGTTGCTTCCTCACTATTGAACATCGTGACTCTTAATTTTATACACAAATTGTCGCTATCGATTACGCTCAGTTGCTTGAAGAGTAGGGTGTGCAAACCGATTTTTATTTTATTATATTATATTATATTGTTAATACACTAGCAGCTAAAAGCTGATGCGTGTATATCACTGCACTTATTGTTTGTAGGTATGTCATTCTGACATCCCACCAAGCATATGCATAGCAGCATTTATGATACAAAAACGAGACAAGTGACAATCAAGTTCTCTTAAAATGTAGACTTTGATATATCGTTGTGACTTTGTGAGTTCTTAATTTAAAATGAATTAGGTTGTCACTTGGGATGATTAGGATCAATATTCATAGTGATAGTTCATGCATTTAAGTGTTTTTATGCGTGCATTTTAGTTAGACTGTCAAATTTTCCCAACTTAATAGTTTTGGTGGCCTGTCAAACTGATCTCCCACCAAACAGCTGTATGCCTGGATCTAGTTTTAAGACAGTACAAACTAGGCACGCTTCGTTGCTCACCGAATTTTCGTCAATTTCCCTGTGCTAGTTCTTAACCTATACTGTTTGTCTACCAAATTAGTCACATTATTATAGTTACGCTTGTAAGTTCGTTTATATAGTAAAATGACGCAACATTGTTGAAGAGTATCACAACTAATAACTAGTTATGTCGGTTCTCTTTACGAGGTATTTACTAACAAAACTACACAATATCACTGAACAGTTTTTATTATGTTTCTGTACGTCAATAACAAACAACATGTAGTACATATTACCGCGTGTAAAGTAAATAAGGTCAGCAACATATGTCAACGCGAACAACTCACTGTTTTCCAGATAAACGCAGTAACCTAACCTAACCTAACCGTACAACAGCGTTACTTATATCGCAATATGTAATCGGATACATATTTACATAATTCGTTATGTAAATGTTTCCATTCCGATATGCATATGTAGTAAGCCTATCAACGAAACTTTGTCTCCGTGTACCTATACCTAGTTTCTACAGCTTCTACAAATCCTAATTTATTTATTTACATATTAATATTCCTAATCCTAATTTTAGTCTTTAAATTACGAGTAGGGTTGCAGCGGGTCTACCACGAACATCGAAAATTGGCATTGACGGGAAAACCTCTTTGTCACTCTAATATGCAAGTGTGACAGAGATGGAGATACAAATCCGCAATCGTTCTATTTTCGTGGTACTAGCCCAGGCGGTGACGCGCTGCGTACACAAGCGATGTGATGTGACCTAAAGTCGCTGTCAATCGAACTTGCTAACGATGTAAACAAAAGGCATCAGATTGTTTTGACACCGTTTCTCCTTGTATTTTCACATTACCTCAAACATCACTGAAGCCAGACACTACTGAAACCGTCGCCATCAGATATATCTGAGCAGCCAAGGCGCTCACAAATATCTGCACACGACACTATTGTCACGGCGTTAGAGTACTTGGTCAGATGTTTTTGAACACTTCGGACGCTCCGATATATCTGATGGCGACCATACGAGTACGACCGTTTCAGTAGTGTATAGCTTCAGTGATGTTTGAGGTAATGTGAGTACCAAACCATAACATAAATAGATAATCTTGGATCTTCATGAAAAACTTGGAATTGTTAAAAAGTAATCATTAGCAAGTTCCATTGACGGCGATTTACACACACCTTATTCATAAAAACTTAACAGACCCATATTAGTTAAAAATATTTTTTGTCCCTTGTTAGCAAACGCAAATGTCAAATTGACAGATAAGGTCAAACGACAAATTAGTTAACGGAGGTTTGATAGGCGTTTATGAATAACGGCATAATACATTTGTTATTTGAGAAGCACCGCACATTGGAGAAGTTGGTAATTGTAAGCGTCCTTAAATATAATAGGTATTCAAAAGTGTTTTACGATTGTGTTGTATCGTGTCTTTCCGTTACACCTAACCATTATAATTTTGGCACGTGTTGCCGTGCTAGTCTGTCCCAAACGCCAGGCGTCTATAATTGAAGCGACGCATACGTAAACTGTTGGGATTTACCCAAAACGTGACTCCCCGCGGAAACCACCCACTCAACAGTTCTCTCTTCGCATACAAAACGGCGCAACTCTAATACGATTTTAAACTACATACTACTTTTATACATAGCAGCTGCATTAAGCCAAATGCATTGAAACTTTTAAAAAGCTTTTATGGAAAACGCGCTTGGAATGCGGTATAAAAATAACGCAATGCGTGAAAATGCATACTGATATGCGTTCCATGGAAGTGACAGTTAACATTGAGTTGAGACTCGTGTATTTTTTAACCGAGCGCGGCAAGACTAGGTTTAGTTTACGGATCCGTACCTAACCTAAACAGTACCCTATTACCAAGACTCCACTGTCCGTCCGTCTGTCACCAGCCTGTATCTCATAAACCCTGATAATTAGACAGTTGAAGTTTTAATGTATTTCTTTGATCTTTCTTATTGACGTATTTCAGTTGGACGGTGTTATATACTATTAAGGATTGAGTTACTATAAGAAAGGCATAATTTTAATACTCTTGAGACAAACTTAGGAGCGAATCGCGGAGGATTTCTCGCAAACGGAGCTTACAACCTACATTTAAACGGACAGTAAAAATGATATATTATTAAAATACTTATATCGGGTTACTCACGTAAATTAAATCAAAAAAGCCCGACTTGTTTCGGAACATTCTGTATCCCTAATTCATGAGTCCTGCGTCCGGCCGCGGCGGCTGCTCTACGCACACCCGATATAAATATTTAAATATGTCTGATACTTACGGGAGTTCTCTAACAAAAATGATGATTTATATTGTGTAGTTTTTAACACTTTGTAGTCTCGGTGATGTAATTAATAATAATAACAGATACTCAGTGATACTGATACCGTACAACCCACATAAGCTTGTCAACGGTACATTGCCGCCCTTCACATATTTCTAGTTAACACGCTTATTCTTGGGTGCACAATCTGTTCGAGTCGATACATAGTTGTATGTAACGATGAGTAGCTTCTTGCTAGACAGCAAATAAAATATTATATATAGTAGTAACTATGTAAAAACCGCAGTAGGTTGAAGTTTGCTCAAATATCTGCTGCTGCTTAAAACTTATACTTTTATATGTAATCAGCTGCATAAACGCCTGAGCTGAACTAAGGATTCAGCTCAGAGCAGCTTGGAAAAACATTTTTTGTGGGGAGAGACTTTCTGGTGGAAAGGTGGGGGAAAGGACCTTCCGCTTGATTTACACAGTATGTACTACGTACGTGTGAGTAAAATGAACCAGAGAGATCAGATAAACAGTTAAGAGGGATTCTGACATTGTGACTAAGTATATATTCTTTATTGCGTCACAGATGAAACCAAAATACAGAACATATTTACAATGTGATGAACATATTTGCAACAGGTGGTCCTATCGCTATAAGCGATCTCTTCCAGACAACCTTTTGTTATTACTCAACAGACTAGCTAATAAAATAAGTAACTGATTAATTGGCATTATTTAGATGTGATCTAGTAAATGATTTTATTTTTACTCTAGCACAGACATTCTAGTCTGGGAGAACGCAGACATAACGCTACAGAGTTACAAAGTCCGCATCGTAATCTGGCAGTTATAGTCTGCCAAGTCGAATGTAGCAATTTTAGTACTTTGTCGCAGTAACGTAAAAACACTGCGGCGGTTATATGTGTAGAAGCGGTAAAAGTGACAAGGTTGTAAGACTACTCAGTGTTATGACCGATCTCTCAACTTTGGTGACGGTTTGTAGTCGAAGTAAGAATTGGGCTAACGTTTAAGCTTTTTTTTACAGACGGAATTTAAACATAATGGGTTCATCATCATATCAGCCTATGGAAGTCCACTGCTGAATAAAGGCCTCTTCCAAATATATCAACGATCGGTTTTAATCGTCGCCACAAACCAGCTTTAATTCGCTCAAAATCTTTGAATCCATCCCATCCCCAAAATCAAATGACTCCAAAAGTTTAAAGAATAATATCAATAGTATTCAATAGTTATCATAAGTATAAAACTATTGCCTAAATCAGTCATGAATTGACTGATTTAGGCAATAGTTTTAATAACTTTAATAGAATAATATCAATAGTATTCAATAGTTATCATAAGTATAAAACTATTGCCTAAATCAGTCAATTCAAGCCTTCTTGGCTCAGAAAATAACAATAACAGGGTAAAAAGTTACTTCGTTCCTATCTTACGTTGTGTAGGTAATGCTTGTGAAGTTGACCACCCCAACTCATGTATTCGTAATTGGTATAGCTATATCGTTTGTTCATCGTTAGTTCACGTTTGTTCAGTAGGTTAAATCGTTAGGATCCGATTATAACATCATTTTTTTTAAAAAACAAAATGGGGTGGCTAGCTTCACGTTAACCACCCCAAACCACATTTTTCGCGTTTTCGCAGTTTAATTCGCAAGATATTCGTTAGTTCACGATTGTTCAGACAATTAAATCGTTAGGATCCGATTCCTTCATTTTTTTTTTAATTTTTAAAGTGGGGTGGCTGTCTTCACGCCAACCACCCCACCCCTAATTTGACCAAACCAACTATGCAGGGGCATCGGGGGACGTTAGTTCACGTTTGTTCAGACATTCAAAACGTTAGGATCCCATAACTTTTGCCGTAAAAAAATAAAATCGAAAAATCCCTATCGGCCGTACAGTCCATTCATTAGATGTGCTATAAAAAGTTACAGAAACGGATCCGAACGATTCTTTAGCATGAACAAACGTCTTCAGGTGATACTTGATTGATATAGCACAGTGTCTTGCGTGCCGACAAATGATGACAAGAGATTGTAGCAATTTTCAATTTTTTTTCATAGTGTGGGGTGGTTGTCTTCACGCCAACCACCCCACCCCTAATTTGACCAAACCAACAATGCAGGGGCATCGGGGGACGTTAGTTCACGTTTGTTCAGGCATTCAAAACGTTAGGATCCCATAACTTTTGCCGTAAAAAAATAAAATCGAAAAATCCCTATCGGCCGTACAGTCCATTCATTAGATGTGCTATAAAAAGTTACAGAAACGGATCCGAACGATTCTTTAGCATGAACAAACGTCTTCAGGTGATACTTGATTGATATAGCACAGTGTCTTGCGTGCCGACAAATGATGACAAGAGATTGTAGCAATTTTCAATTTTTTTTCATAGTGTGGGGTGGTTGTCTTCACGCCAACCACCCCACCCCTAATTTGACCAAACCAACAATGCAGGGGCATCGGGGGACGTTAGTTCACGTTTGTTCAGGCATTCAAAACGTTAGGATCCCATAACTTTTGCCGTAAAAAAATAAAATCGAAAAATCCCTATCGGCCGTACAGTCCATTCATTAGATGTGCTATAAAAAGTTACAGAAACGGATCCGAACGATTCTTTAGCATGAACAAACGTCTTCAGGTGATACTTGATTGATATAGCACAGTGTCTTGCGTGCCGACAAATGATGACAAGAGATTGTAGCAATTTTCTATTTTTTTTCATAGTGTGGGGTGGCTGTCTTCACGCCAACCACCCCACCCCTAATTTGACCAAACCAACAATGCAGGGGCATCGGGGGACGTTAGTTCACGTTTGTTCAGGCATTCAAAACGTTAGGATCCCATAACTTTTGCCGTAAAAAAATAAAATCGAAAAATCCCTATCGGCCGTACAGTCCATTCATTAGATGTGCTATAAAAAGTTACAGAAACGGATCCGAACGATTCTTTAGCATGAACAAACGTCTTCAGGTGATACTTGATCGATATAGCACAGTGTCTTGCATGCCAACATAAGATAACAAAAGATTTTAGCAATTTTCTATTTTTTTTCATAGTGTGGGGTGGTTGTCTTCACGCCAACCACCCCACCCCTAATTTGACCAAACCAACAATGCAGGGGCATCGGGGGACGTTAGTTCACGTTTGTTCAGGCATTCAAAACATTAGGATCTCATAACTTTTGCCGTAAAAAAATAAAATCGAAAAATCCCTATCGGCCATACAGTGCACTCATGGAAGGTGCTATAAAAAGTTACAGAAACAGATCCAAACGATTCTTTAGACTGAACAAACGTCTTCAGGTGATACTTGATCGATATAGCACAGTGTCTTGAATGCTAACATTAGATAACAAAAGATTTTAGCAATTTTCTATTTTTTTTCATACTGTGGGGTGGCTGTCTTCACGCCAACCACCCCACCCCTAATTTGACCAAACCAACAATGCAGGGGCATCGGGGGACGTCAGTTCACGTTTGTTCAGGCATTCAAAACGTTAGGATCTCATAACTTTTGCCGTAAAAAAATAAAATCGAAAAATCCCTATCGGCCATACAGTGCACTCATGGAAGGTGCTATAAAAAGTTACAGAAACAGATCCAAACGATTCTTTAGACTGAACAAACGTCTTCAGGTGATACTTGATCGATATAGCACAGTGTCTTGAATGCTAACATTAGATAACAAAAGATTTTAGCAATTTTCTATTTTTTTTCATAGTGTGGGGTGGCTGTCTTCACGCCAACCACCCCACCCCTAATTTGACCAAACCAACAATGCAGGGGCATCGGGGGACGTTAGTTCACGTTTGTTCAGGCATTCAAAACGTTAGGATCCCATAACTTTTGCCGTAAAAAAATAAAATCGAAAAATCCCTATCGGCCATGCAGTGCACTCATGGAAGGTGCTATAAAAAGTTACAGAAACGGATCCGAACAATTCTTTAGCATGAACAAACGTCTTCAGGTGATACTTGATCGATATAGCACAGTGTCTTGCATGCCAACATAAGATAACAAAAGATTTTAGCAATTTTCAATTTTTTTTCATAGTGTGGGGTGGCTGTCTTCACGCCAACCACCCCACCCCTAATTTGACTAAACCAACAATGCAGGGGCATCGGGGGACGTTAGTTCACGTTTGTTCAGGCATTCAAAACGTTAGGATCTCATAACTTTTGCCGTAAAAAAATAAAATCGAAAAATCCCTATCGGCAATACAGTGCACTCATGGAAGGTGCTATAAAAAGTTACAGAAACAGATCCAAACGATTCTTTAGACTGAACAAACGTCTTCAGGTGATACTTGATCGATATAGCACAGTGTCTTGAATGCTAACATTAGATAACAAAAGATTTTAGCAATTTTCTATTTTTTTTCATAGTGTGGGGTGGCTGTCTTCACGCCAACCACCCCACCCCTAATTTGACCAAACCAACAATGCAGGGGCATCGGGGGACGTTAGTTCACGTTTGTTCAGGCATTCAAAACGTTAGGATCCCATAACTTTTGCCGTAAAAAAATAAAATCGAAAAATCCCTATCGGCCGTACAGTGCCTGTCATGAAAGAAGCTTTAAAAAGTTACAGAAACAGATCCAAACGATTCTTTTGCTTGAACAAACGTCTTCAGGTGATACTTGATCCATATAGCACAGTGTCTTGCATGCCAACATAAGATAACAAAAGATTTTAGCAATTTTCTATTTTTTTTCATAGTGTGGGGTGGTTGTCTTCACGCCAAGCACCCCACCCCTAATTTGACCTAACCAACTATGCAGGGGCATCGGGGGACGTTAGTTCACGTTTGTTCAGGCATTCAAAACGTTAGGATCTCATAACTTTTGCCGTAAAAAAATAAAATCGAAAAATCCCTATCGGCCATGCAGTGCACTCATGGAAGGTGCTATAAAAAGTTACAGAAACAGATCCAAACGATTCTTTAGACTGAACAAACGTCTTCAGGTGATACTTGATCGATATAGCACAGTGTCTTGAATGCCAACATTAGATAACAAAAGATTTTAGCAATTTTCTATTTTTTTTCATAGTGTGGGGTGGCTGTCTTCACGCCAACCACCCCACCCCTAATTTGACCAAACCAACTATGCAAGGGTATCGGGGGACGTTAGTTCACGTTTGTTCAGGCATTCAAAACGTTAGGATCCCATAACTTTTGCCGTAAAAAAATAAAATCGAAAAATCCCTATCGGCCGTACAGTGCCTGTCATGAAAGAAGCTTTAAAAAGTTACAGAAACAGATCCAAACGATTCTTTTGCTTGAACAAACGTCTTCAGGTGATACTTGATCCATATAGCACAGTGTCTTGCATGCCAACATAAGATAACAAAAGATTTTAGCAATTTTCTATTTTTTTTTCATAGTGTGGGGTGGCTGTCTTCACGCCAACCACTCCACCCCTAATTTGACCAAACCAACTATGCAGGGGCATCGGGGGACGTTAGTTCACTTTTGTTCAGGCATTCAAAACGTTAGGATCACATAACTTTAACCGTAAAAAAATAAAATCGAAAAATCCCTATCGGCCATACAGTGCACTCATGGAAGGTGCTATAAAAAATTACAGAAACAGATCCAAACGATTCTTTAGACTGAACAAACGTCTTCAGGTGATACTTGATCCATATAGCACAGTGTCTTGCATGCCAACATAAGTAACAAAAGATTTTAGCAATTTTCAATTTTTTTTTTATAGTGGGGTGGCTGTCTTCACGCCAACCACCCCACCCCTAATTTGACCAAACCAACTATGCAGGGGCATCGGGGGACGTTAGTTCACGTTTGTTCAGGCATTCAAAACGTTAGGATCTCGTAACTTTAGCCGTAAAAAAATAAAATCGAAAAATCCCTATCGGCCATACAGTGCCTTTCATGAAAGATGCTTTAAAAAGTTACAGAAACAGATCCAAACGATTCTTTAGTCTGAACAGACGTCTCAAGATGATACTTGATCGATATAGCACAGTGTCTTGCATGCCGATAAATGATAACAAGTTTTCGCAGTTTTCAATTTTTCGTACTTTGGGGTGGCTGCTTCCACACCTTCGCGAATCTTCTTACCCTAAAAGTAACAAAACTATGTATGTTGAGGCATCGGGTGACGTTAGTTCATGTTCGTCTAGGTATTAGAGCAATCGCAAAGCAATCAGGCAATCGTTAGAATGCCATTAAATTTGCCATTAAAAGATATAACTAAAACTTCATATTGACTGGACTAGGCATCTATGTACGGTGCTATAAGTTACTGAAACAGATCTAAACGATTCCTTGGCCTGAAAAACCCGGCCAAGTGCGAGACAGACTCGCCCACCGAGGGTTCCGTACATCATAAAAATGATTACCCCCCTACCCCCTTTTTTATCCCTTAGGGGGTGAATTTCGGAAAACGTGGAATACGGTTTTCTTATATATTATCATAAAGTCTATAAACGAAGTTTCCAAGTCTGCAACCTGAAAAATATTCACACCTCATATAAACTTTCAACCCCTTTTTTATCCCTTAGGGGATGAATTTCGAAAAACGCTAAATATACTTTTCTCGTATAGTATCGCACCGCTCGCCGTCGGCAGGGTGTTCACCCGCATACCCTGGCCTAAATAGTCTCGTACCGTGCGGTTTAAGAGGAACTTCCTCCCGCGGACGCTCCGGCTGTGGAATGAGATCCCTGCCGCTGTTTTTCCAAAGCACTACAGTATGGGGTTCTTCAAAAAAGGAGTGTTAAAGTTTTTAAAGGGTCGGCAACGCGCATGTAACACCCTTGGAGTTGCAGGCGTTCATAGGCTACGGTGACCGCTTACCATCAGGCGGGCCATATGCTTGTTTGTCGCCGTCGTAGTATATAGAAAAAAAAGTATCAAAGAGTCTATAAACGAAGTTTAAGTTTTAAGTCTGTAACTTACAAAAATATTCACATCTCATACTAACTTTCATTTCCCATTTTATACTTTAGGGGATGAATTTCGAAAAACGCTACATATACTTTTCTTGTGTAGTATCAAAGAGTCTATAAACGAAGTTTTAAATCTGCAACCTGAATAATGATTAATGATTCACATCTCATACAAACTTTCAACCCCCTTTTTTATCCCTTAGAGGATGAATTTCGAAAAACGCGGGATAAAGTTTCAAGGGACCGTAGACCTTAGTATATAGTTTAAATTTCAACTCGATAAGTCGATACCTTCACGCACTCCCGAGATAAAGGGTCTTGAATATTCACATCTCATACTAGCTTACAATTCCTTTTTTATCCTTTAGGGGATGAATTTCGAAAAACGCTAAATATACTTTTATTGAGTAGTGTCAAAGAGTCTATAAACGAAGTTTTAAGTCTGCAACCAGAATAATGATACACACCTCATACAAACTTTCAACCCCCTTTAAGGGTAACCCTTAGGGGATGAATTTCAGAAAACGCGGAATACGGTTTCAAGGGACCGTAAACCTCAGTATTGTATTGTATTGTATCACGGGCTAGTTTCCGCAACTCGACGGCTAGCGCCTATTTTGCGTAGCAAGGATGGCGGGACGGCTAGTCAGCCAGCCATCCCAACTCCTCGATAAATCCTATCAAACCTTTGGTGTTGCGTAGGACCTCGGGGAGATCACTCGGAGATCCGAGATGTTTTGCCCTGTATGGGGCCACTCCGTTGCATTCAAGCACTACGTGGGCAGCCGTTTCTTCTGTCTCCATACACCCATAAGGGACTGTCTGTAACACCTAGGTTAAAAATATGTTTGTTAAAAGGTCCATGCCTTGTTACGACACTGGTTATTGTTTTTAACCTGGACTTGCCAAGTTGGAGGAGCGTCTTTGTAAATCGATCGCTAATGCTGGGCAAGGCCAATTTGGCCTGCCTGCAATCCTCCTGGTTTTGCCAGTGTGCTGTGTGGAGCTTCCTGGTGCGTTCAAGCAGCAATGAACGGACCTTGCTAAAGGGCGTCGGAAGAATAGGTTCTGGACCTATTGCCCCTGCGCCTGAACCCTGTCTGGCAAGCTCGTCTGCAGCATCATTCCCGCGGGATCCGCTGTGACCCTTGATCCATTGAAGAGTTAGCTTGTTATTTAGACCTACCTCCATCAGTCGTTCATGACATTCATGCACAAGACTTGATGTAATAGTGTGACTCTTCAGAGCCATTAGCGCTGCCATGCTGTCGGAGAGTATACGGATGGAGGATCCTACTACCTTCCTTGCGTTGATGGCGGCTGCCGCATTTATGATGCCCATACATTCAGCTTGGAACACTGAGTTGTGGACACCTAGCGGAGTGCTAATTGACATGTTCAGGTCTTCCGAGAATGTTCCAGAGCCTAATCCTACGTCTATTCTGGATCCATCAGTGAAGATTCTCAGTTCCCGACGGTTGAGTCCTTAATGAGTATCGTCTTCATATAACTGTATTTTGTACCTTTTATCGAAGACAGCACATTTTTGAATCCGATCCGTGCCTGCCCTGAGCATCGGAAATTCTAAACCTTAGTATATAGTTTAAATTTCAACTCGATACCTCTACGCACTCCCGAGATAAAGGGTCTTGACGGACAGACGGACGGAGGGACGGAGGGACGGACGGATGGATGGACGGACGGACGGACAACAAAGTGATCCTATAAGGGTTCCGTTTTTTCCTTTTGAGGTACGGAACCCTAAAAAACGTCTATATGCTATGTCTCATCTATCCAGCCAGTGCGATGTCTTGCGGGCTATGTCAAGGAGTTTTGAGAACTCTTCAGTTCTATTTGTTTAATACTATGGGTTGGCCGTCTTCACGCCAACCACCCTATCCTGGAATCAACGAAACTAACTTTGTGGAGGGATCAGGTGACTTTACATGTTTGTCCAGGCATTGGGACCGTTAGGATGTCATTAGTTTTGCCCTACAAAAATTAAATTTAACAGTCATATATGTAGTCTGGACTAGGCATCTATGCAGGGTGCCGTAGAAAGTTATGGAATCTCATTGTAAAGGTTCTGCTTTTACACAATCAAACTTGTTTGTATACCATCTTGGAATATTATAGATATTTGGTCCAATTTTGAAGATGTTTGCTGGCCGGTCCTTAATAATACACTTTTTTATTTTTTATTGAGTACTTTCAAGTTGTATTTGAGTCCCAAAAGGGTTCTGCTTTTAAACAATCAAAAAGGCTTCTATACTATCTTGGAAAAAAAGTTTACTAGCCATTTAATAAAAACTATTTTTAAGGCCCGGCTAATTAAGATCGTCAAAATTGGGCCGAATATACTTTTTTATCCAAGATGGTGTACGGCCATGTTTGGTTGTGTAATAGCAGAATATTTACAATGAGATAACTCTATCAGGACTGAAATACAACACAGCACTTCACAATGAAATTTAATAATAAGTTTTTTTTAGGTCCCACTAGTTAACATCTTCATTATTATTTAAACTTTCACGATTTTCACACATTATAAATTTACTAAAACGGGGCTTAACGTCGGAGGTTTGTTTTCAAAGTTTATACACGATTAAGCCCCGTTTTAGTAAATTTATAATCTTTATTATTAGACTGAATATCAATTTTAGTCCAAGATAATTTAGGACCCCAATTTGATTGTGTAAAAGCAGAACCCGTGCAATGGGTAAACTCTATTGGGACTCAGATACAACTCAGATATTCTAAATAATAAAAAAAACAAAAAAAATTTAAGGTCCGGCTACCTAGTTAACATCTTCAATATTTAACCAAATGTCAATTTTATTTCAAGATTGGGTATAAACACGTTTTAGTGTGTAAAAGCAGAAAATTTACAATGAGATAAGACTATCAGGACTCAAATACAATACAGAACTTCTCAATCAAAATAAAAAATAAGTTTATTTTCAAGGCCCCGCTAGTTAACATCTTCAAAAGTAGACTGAATTACAATTTTAATATCCAAGTTGGTGCATAAACACGATTGCTTGTGTAATAGCAGAACATTTACAATGAGATAACGCTATCAGGACTGAAACACAACACAGCACTTCACAATGAAATTTAAAAATAAGTTTTTTTGAGGTCCCGCTAGTTAACATCTTCATTATTAGACTGAATATCAATTTTTGTCCAAGATAATTTAGGACCATATTTGATTGTGTAAAAGCAGAACCCGTGCAATAGGTAAACTCTATTGGGACTCAGATACAACTCAGAAATTCTTAATAATAAAAAAAATTGTTAATTTTTAAGGTTCGGCTACCAAGTTAACATCTTCAATATTTAACCAAATGTCAATTTTATTTCAAGATTGGGTATAAACACGTTTGATTGTGTAAAAGCAAAACATTTACAATGAGATAACACTATCAGGACTCAAATACAAGACAGAACTTTTCAATCAAAATAAAAAATAAGTTTATTTTCAAGGCCCCGCTACTTAACATCTTCAAAAGTAGACTGAATTACAATTTTAATATCCAAGTTGGTGCATAAACACGATTGCTTGTGTGAAAGCAGAACCCTTGCAACGAGAAAACGCTATTGGGACTCAAATACAACTTAAAACTACTCAATTAAAATAAATAATAAGTTTATATCAAAGGCTCTAGTTAAAATCTTCAAAATCAGACCAAAAATAAATTTTCTCCCAAGATGCGTGTATAAACTCGCTTGTTTGTATTATAAAATTACCCTTACTATGAGAAAACGCTATTGGGACTCCAATAAAACTCAGAACATTTAAGTTTTAATAATAGATAAGTTTGTTGTTAAGGCCCGGCTAAATAAAATCTTCAAACTTGGGCCGAATATACTTTTTTATCCAAGATGGTGTACGGCCATGTTTGTTTGTGTAATAGCAGAACATTTACAATGAGATAACGCTATCAGGACTGAAATACAACACAGCACTTCACAATGAAATTTAAAAATAAGTTTTTTTGAGGTCCCGCTAGTTAATAAAAAAATAAAAAAAATAAAAAAATAAAAAGCCTTTTATTTCAGTGTAGCTCCCTGGTTTAACAATATACATTAAAAGAAGATAATGAGGAAAATAATAAGTTCCTTGAAACTAGATATATACAACGTGTTTCAGAGCAATCTCCTTAAATTCGTGACTGCATTCTTTAGCTTAAATTGAGTTAATTCCTCAAAGACACCGGTATTCCATTTAGACCCATTCAGAAAATAACTAATAATTTAAATTCATCTCATACGGGATTTGCATGTGTGTAAACGGAGTTTGAGTATTCAACATGACATTGGTATATCTTAGTTGTCACTTACTTGGTTATGTTAATTCTAATGCCCGTTTTACATTAGCGGTTGATGCAACATGTAATTATTTTTTATGAGAAATTAGAAAATAAAAATTGACGAATTCAATAAAACTAACCATGCCATTATGTTTCCTTAATTATACCAAGCCACATGACGAAGTTAATGCGAATGCTCAAGAACACCTGTATATCTAATTTTACATGCTTTGGCATTTAATACTTATGTTACTATTATTGCTAAATGTAGTTATTCTTAGGTGTTAGCTACACCAGAACCCCCTTACGAGGTAAAGGCCTCACACTGTGCTATATCAATCAAGTATCATCTTGAGACGTCTGTTCAGGCTAAAGAATCGTTTGGATCTGTTTCTGTAACTTTTCAAAGCTTCTTTCATGACAGGCACTGTACGGACGATAGGAATTTTTCGATTTTTTTTTTACGGCTAAAGTTATGGGATCCTAACGTTTTGAATGCCTGAACAAACGTGAACTAACGTCCCCCGATGCCCCTGCATTGTTGGTTTGGTCAAATTAGGGGTGGGGTGGTTGGCGTGAAGACAGCCACCCCACACTATGAAAAAAAATAGAAAATTGCTAAAATCTTTTGTCATCATTTGTCGGCACGCAAGACACTGTGCTATATGGATCAAGTATCACCTGAAGACGTTTGTTCATGCTAAAGAATCGTTCGGATCCGTTTCTGTAACTTTTTATAGCACATCTAATGAATGCACTGTACGGCCGATAGGGATTTTTCGATTTTATTTTTTTACGGCAAAAGTTATGAGATCCTAACGTTTTGAATGCCTGAACAAACGTGAACTAACGTCTCCCGATGCCCCTGCATAATTGGTTTGGTCAAATTAGGGGTGGGGTGGTTGGCGTGAAGACAGCCACCCCACAGTATGAAAAAAAATAGAAAATTGCTAAAATCTTTTGTCATCATTTGTCGGCACGCAAGACACTGTGCTATATCAATCAAGTATCATCTTGAGACGTCTGTTCAGGCTAAAGAATCGTTTGGATCTGTTTCTGTAACTTTTCAACGCTTCTTTCATGACAGGCACTGTACGGACGATAGGAATTTTTCGATTTATTATTTTACGGCTAAAGTTATGGGATCCTAACGTTTTGAATGCCTGAACAAACGTGAACTAACGTCCCCCGATGCCCCTGCATTGTTGGTTTGGTCAAATTAGGGGTGGGGTGGTTGGCGTGAAGACAGCCACCCCACACTATGAAAAAAAATAGAAAATTGCTAAAATCTTTTGTTATCTTATGTTGGCATGCAAGACACTGTGCTATATCGATCAAGTATCACCTGAAGACGTTTGTTCATGCTAAAGAATCGTTCGGATCCGTTTCTGTAACTTTTTATAGCACATCTAATGAATGGACTGTACGGCCGATAGGGATTTTTCGATTTTATTTTTTTACGGCAAAAGTTATGGGATCCTAACGTTTTGAATGCCTGAACAAACGTGAACTAACGTCCCCCGATGCCCCTGCATTGTTGGTTTGGTCAAATTAGGGGTGGGGTGGTTGGCGTGAAGACAGCCACCCCACACTATGAAAAAAAATAGAAAATTGCTAAAATCTTTTGTTATCTTATGTTGGCATGCAAGACACTGTGCTATATCGATCAAGTATCACCTGAAGACGTTTGTTCATGCTAAAGAATCGTTCGGATCCGTTTCTGTAACTTTTTATAGCACATCTAATGAATGGACTGTACGGCCGATAGGGATTTTTCGATTTTATTTTTTTACGGCAAAAGTTATGGGATCCTAACGTTTTGAATGCCTGAACAAACGTGAACTAACGTCCCCCGATGCCCCTGCATTGTTGGTTTGGTCAAATTAGGGGTGGGGTGGTTGGCGTGAAGACAGCCACCCCACACTATGAAAAAAAATAGAAAATTGCTAAAATCTTTTGTTATCTTATGTTTGCATGCAAGACACTGTGCTATATCGATCAAGTATCACCTGAAGACGTTTGTTCAGTCTAAAGAATCGTTTGGATCTGTTTCTGTAACTTTTTATAGCACCTTCCATGAGTGCACTGTATGGCCGATAGGGATTTTTCGATTTTATTTTTTTACGGCAAAAGTTATGAGATCCTAACGTTTTGAATGCCTGAACAAACGTGAACTAACGTCCCCCGATGCCCCTGCATTGTTGGTTTGGTCAAATTAGGGGTGGGGTGGTTGGCGTGAAGACAGCCACCCCACACTATGAAAAAAAATAGAAAATTGCTAAAATCTTTTGTTATCTTATGTTGGCATGCAAGACACTGTGCTATATCGATCAAGTATCACCTGAAGACGTTTGTTCATGCTAAAGAATCGTTCGGATCCGTTTCTGTAACTTTTTATAGCACATCTAATGAATGGACTGTACGGCCGATAGGGATTTTTCGATTTTATTTTTTTACGGCAAAAGTTATGAGATCCTAACGTTTTGAATGCCTGAACAAACGTGAACTAACGTCCCCCGATGCCCCTGCATTGTTGGTTTGGTCAAATTAGGGGTGGGGTGGTTGGCGTGAAGACAGCCACCCCACACTATGAAAAAAAATAGAAAATTGCTAAAATCTTTTGTTATCTTATGTTTGCATGCAAGACACTGTGCTATATCGATCAAGTATCACCTGAAGACGTTTGTTCAGTCTAAAGAATCGTTTGGATCTGTTTCTGTAACTTTTCAAAGCTTCTTTCATGACAGGCACTGTACGGACGATAGGAATTTTTCGATTTATTTTTTTACGGCTAAAGTTATGGGATCCTAACGTTTTGAATGCCTGAACAAACATGAACTAACGTCCCCCGATGCCCCTGCATTGTTGGTTTGGTCAAATTAGGGGTGGGGTGGTTGGCGTGAAGACAGCCACCCCACACTATGAAAAAAAATAGAAAATTGCTAAAATCTTTTGTTATCTTATGTTTGCATGCAAGACACTGTGCTATATCGATCAAGTATCACCTGAAGACGTTTGTTCAGTCTAAATAATCGTTTGGATCTGTTTCTGTAACTTTTTATAGCACCTTCCATGAGTGCACTGTATGGCCGATAGGGATTTTTCGATTTTATTTTTTTACGGCAAAAGTTATGAGATCCTAACGTTTTGAATGCCTGAACAAACGTGAACTAACGTCCCCCGATGCCCCTGCATTGTTAGTTTGGTCAAATTAGGGGTGGGGTGGTTGGCGTGAAGACAGCCACCCCACACTATGAAAAAAAATAGAAAATTGCTAAAATCTTTTGTTATCTTATGTTGGCATGCAAGACACTGTGCTATATCGATCAAGTATCACCTGAAGACGTTTGTTCATGCTAAAGAATCGTTCGGATCCGTTTCTGTAACTTTTTATAGCACATCTAATGAATGGACTGTACGGCCGATAGGGATTTTTCGATTTTATTTTTTTACGGCAAAAGTTATGGGATCCTAACGTTTTGAATGCCTGAACAAACGTGAACTAACGTCCCCCGATGCCCCTGCATTGTTGGTTTGGTCAAATTAGGGGTGGGGTGGTTGGCGTGAAGACAGCCACCCCACAGTATGAAAAAAAATAGAAAATTGCTAAAATCTTTTGTTATCTTATGTTTGCATGCAAGACACTGTGCTATATCGATCAAGTATCACCTGAAGACGTTTGTTCAGTCTAAATAATCGTTTGGATCTGTTTCTGTAACTTTTTATAGCACCTTCCATGAGTGCACTGTATGGCCGATAGGGATTTTTCGATTTTATTTTTTTACGGCAAAAGTTATGAGATCCTAACGTTTTGAATGCCTGAACAAACGTGAACTAACGTCCCCCGATGCCCCTGCATTGTTAGTTTGGTCAAATTAGGGGTGGGGTGGTTGGCGTGAAGACAGCCACCCCACACTATGAAAAAAAATAGAAAATTGCTAAAATCTTTTGTCATCATTTGTCGGCACGCAAGACACTGTGCTATATCAATCAAGTATCATCTTGAGACGTCTGTTCAGGCTAAAGAATCGTTTGGATCTGTTTCTGTAACTTTTCAAAGCTTCTTTCATGACAGGCACTGTACGGACGATAGGAATTTTTCGATTTATTTTTTTACGGCTAAAGTTATGGGATCCTAACGTTTTGAATGCCTGAACAAACATGAACTAACGTCCCCCGATGCCCCTGCATTGTTGGTTTGGTCAAATTAGGGGTGGGGTGGTTGGCGTGAAGACAGCCACCCCACACTATGAAAAAAAATAGAAAATTGCTAAAATCTTTTGTTATCTTATGTTTGCATGCAAGACACTGTGCTATATCGATCAAGTATCACCTGAAGACGTTTGTTCAGTCTAAATAATCGTTTGGATCTGTTTCTGTAACTTTTTATAGCACCTTCCATGAGTGCACTGTATGGCCGATAGGGATTTTTCGATTTTATTTTTTTACGGCAAAAGTTATGAGATCCTAACGTTTTGAATGCCTGAACAAACGTGAACTAACGTCCCCCGATGCCCCTGCATTGTTAGTTTGGTCAAATTAGGGGTGGGGTGGTTGGCGTGAAGACAGCCACCCCACACTATGAAAAAAAATAGAAAATTGCTAAAATCTTTTGTTATCTTATGTTGGCATGCAAGACACTGTGCTATATCGATCAAGTATCACCTGAAGACGTTTGTTCATGCTAAAGAATCGTTCGGATCCGTTTCTGTAACTTTTTATAGCACATCTAATGAATGGACTGTACGGCCGTTAGGGATTTTTCGATTTTATTTTTTTACGGCAAAAGTTATGGGATCCTAACGTTTTGAATGCCTGAACAAACGTGAACTAACGTCCCCCGATGCCCCTGCATTGTTGGTTTGGTCAAATTAGGGGTGGGGTGGTTGGCGTGAAGACAGCCACCCCACAGTATGAAAAAAAATAGAAAATTGCTAAAATCTTTTGTTATCTAATGTTGGCATTCAAGACACTGTGCTATATCGATCAAGTATCACCTGAAGACGTTTGTTCAGTCTAAAGAATCGTTTGGATCTGTTTCTGTAACTTTTTATAGCACCTTCCATGAGTGCACTGTATGGCCGATAGGGATTTTTCGATTTTATTTTCTTACGGCAAAAGTTATGAGATCCTAACGTTTTGAATGCCTGAACAAACGTGAACTAACGTCTCCCGATGCCCCTGCATAATTGGTTTGGTCAAATTAGGGGTGGGGTGGTTGGCGTGAAGACAGCCACCCCACAGTATGAAAAAAAATAGAAAATTGCTAAAATCTTTTGTCATCATTTGTCGGCACGCAAGACACTGTGCTATATCAATCAAGTATCATCTTGAGACGTCTGTTCAGGCTAAAGAATCGTTTGGATCTGTTTCTGTAACTTTTCAAAGCTTCTTTCATGACAGGCACTGTACGGACGATAGGAATTTTTCGATTTATTATTTTACGGCTAAAGTTATGGGATCCTAACGTTTTGAATGCCTGAACAAACGTGAACTAACGTCCCCCGATGCCCCTGCATTGTTGGTTTGGTCAAATTAGGGGTGGGGTGGTTGGCGTGAAGACAGCCACCCCACACTATGAAAAAAAATAGAAAATTGCTAAAATCTTTTGTTATCTAATGTTGGCATTCAAGACACTGTGCTATATCGATCAAGTATCACCTGAAGACGTTTGTTCAGTCTAAAGAATCGTTTGGATCTGTTTCTGTAACTTTTTATAGCACCTTCCATGAGTGCACTGTATGGCCGATAGGGATTTTTCGATTTTATTTTCTTACGGCAAAAGTTATGAGATCCTAACGTTTTGAATGCCTGAACAAACGTGAACTAACGTCCCCCGATGCCCCTGCATAGTTGGTTTGGTCAAATTAGGGGTGGGGTGGTTGGCGTGCAGACAGCCACCCCACACTATGAAAAAAAATAGAAAATTGCTAAAATCTTTTGTTATCTTATGTTGGCATGCAAGACACTGTGCTATATCGATCAAGTATCACCTGAAGACGTTTGTTCATGCTAAAGAATCGTTCGGATCCGTTTCTGTAACTTTTTATAGCACATCTAATGAATGGACTGTACGGCCGATAGGGATTTTTCGATTTATTTTTTTACGGCTAAAGTTATGGGATCCTAACGTTTTGAATGCCTGAACAAACATGAACTAACGTCCCCCGATGCCCCTGCATTGTTGGTTTGGTCAAATTAGGGGTGGGGTGGTTGGCGTGAAGACAGCCACCCCACACTATGAAAAAAAATAGAAAATTGCTAAAATCTTTTGTCATCATTTGTCGGCACGCAAGACACTGTGCTATATCAATCAAGTATCATCTTGAGACGTCTGTTCAGGCTAAAGAATCGTTTGGATCTGTTTCTGTAACTTTTCAAAGCTTCTTTCATGACAGGCACTGTACGGACGATAGGAATTTTTCGATTTATTTTTTTACGGCTAAAGTTATGGGATCCTAACGTTTTGAATACCTGAACAAACATGAACTAACGTCCCCCGATGCCCCTGCATTGTTGGTTTGGTCAAATTAGGGGTGGGGTGGTTGGCGTGAAGACAGCCACCCCACACTATGAAAAAAAATAGAAAATTGCTAAAATCTTTTGTTATCTTATGTTTGCATGCAAGACACTGTGCTATATCGATCAAGTATCACCTGAAGACGTTTGTTCAGTCTAAAGAATCGTTTGGATCTGTTTCTGTAACTTTTTATAGCACCTTCCATGAGTGCACTGTATGGCCGATAGGGATTTTTCGATTTTATTTTTTTACGGCAAAAGTTATGAGATCCTTACGTTTTGAATGCCTGAACAAACGTGAACTAACGTCCCCCGATGCCCCTGCATTGTTGGTTTGGTCAAATTAGGGGTGGGGTGGTTGGCGTGAAGACAGCCACCCCACACTATGAAAAAAAAATAGAAAATTGCTAAAATCTTTTGTTATCTTATGTTGGCATGCAAGACACTGTGCTATATCGATCAAGTATCACCTGAAGACGTTTGTTCATGCTAAAGAATCGTTCGGATCCGTTTCTGTAACTTTTTATAGCACATCTAATGAATGGACTGTACGGCCGATAGGGATTTTTCGATTTTATTTTTTTACGGCAAAAGTTATGAGATCCTAACGTTTTGAATGCCTGAACAAACGTGAACTAACGTCCCCCGATGCCCCTGCATTGTTGGTTTGGTCAAATTAGGGGTGGGGTGGTTGGCGTGAAGACAGCCACCCCACACTATGAAAAAAAAATAGAAAATTGCTAAAATCTTTTGTTATCTTATGTTGGCATGCAAGACACTGTGCTATATCGATCAAGTATCACCTGAAGACGTTTGTTCATGCTAAAGAATCGTTCGGATCCGTTTCTGTAACTTTTTATAGCACATCTAATGAATGGACTGTACGGCCGATAGGGATTTTTCGATTTTATTTTTTTACGGCAAAAGTTATGGGATCCTAACGTTTTGAATGCCTGAACAAACGTGAACTAACGTCCCCCGATGCCCCTGCATTGTTGGTTTGGTCAAATTAGGGGTGGGGTGGTTGGCGTGAAGACAGCCACTCCACTTTAAAAATTAAAAAAAAAATGAAGGAATCGGATCCTAACGATTTAATTGTCTGAACAATCGTGAACTAACGAATATCTTGCGAATTAAACTGCGAAAACGCGAAAAATGTGGTTTGGGGTGGTTAACGTGAAGCTAGCCACCCCGTTTTGTTTTTTAAAAAAAATGATGTTATAATCGGATCCTAACGATTTAACCTACTGAACAAACGTGAACTAACGATGAACAAACGATATAGCTATACCAATTACGAATACATGAGTTGGGGTGGTCAACTTCACAAGCATGTCAGCTGTCACATCATTTGCCTTTATCAGTCCCAATCGCACTAATGTTAGTCGGGCCTTTTATGTTATATTTAGTACGCATTATACTTAAACAAAACCTAAAGTCACGTTATAAAATACCTAATAAAAAGAACGCAATGCGCAGAAAAGCGCGATAAGGTCTAAATTGCGGTAAACACTCAATCGATTATGGTTCATACACCCTTGCGATAAGGTGCAGACAGCTGAGTCGGTTATCGGTATGGACGTGAGTCAGCTGTCACGTGTTCCGTGGCGTGGTTTGGGGCAAAGATTATTGTACAGACCGGTTTCGATAATGGGGTGGACGGAGGGATAATATACACACGGCTATAAGATAGTTTTACCTGCGGTAAAACAATTGAAGCAGGTATAGTTTTCATAGGAATTTTGCACGCATTTATGATGCATCAGTTTTGAGTCCACCTTTTTTTGCTCCTCACTTTGAAACAGGTATAAAGTCCTCTGAAGAAATATCATTTTCTTAACGAAAATAGACTATAGTGTGTCGCGATTTAAGCGTGTGAGATAGACCGGTCTCATAATATGAATTCTGTAAGACAAAAAGAAAGCAAGTCCTACTAATTGGATGGCACCTTTAGGGGAAACAATACTAATCCTAATAAGGCTTAGTTTACCCTCTGGGTTGGAAGGTCAGATGGCAGCAGCTTTCTTAAAACTATCGCCTACGCTATTCTACCCCATGCTCCTTAAGCCGTGATGTAAGCCGGGAATATGCTAGGAAGACGAAGAAGAGGCACCTTTAGGTGAAGGATCCCAAATGCAATCTTAGGTTTAATAGCAAGCCCTTCACTCAGAAAACTTTACATCTCGATTTTTTTTAGTCATTGCCGGATGGACATTGGACACGTCGTTCCCCGGCTGAGGTAAACACCAAATATTGTTGTGAAATAAGTATAACAACAATGCAGTAAGTTCAGGTAGACCGAGATAACAATATATTGACCTGCGCGATTCATAAAATTAGTTTATAAAATGTTAGTAATGGGGATGACGACTAGGTTGAAAAACTATCATTCCAATTAGTCCGTCAGTTAGATTATCGAAAATGATTTGATACGTATTTTTTCCTTTTTCATTTTGGGCTGGTGACGTCACTACTAGTGAGCACTTTGGGCAGGCATCCTCTAAAGCACGAGAGAGACCCACAAATAAACTTTCATTTATTTATTTATATGATCGACCGCATTATCTATGTAAGCGACAATTCCAAAAGCCCTCAAATCCAAACAATGCCTTTCATCGAATCGTTAGTTGATGTTTATTCATTGCCACTCAGCCTCATTTACAAGTGGAGTACCTTGAAATGGGCTCGTATTTACATTTGATAATCCTTAGAATGATAACGACTAGAAACCTGCTTTCATAAAGTTATACAATATTATATAAAATTGTCTATGCGGCGGCCTCACCGCTGCGAGTTTTGCCATTCAAATACGTCATGTATTGGTTAGAATATCATAGTAAATAGTGGGTGAAGTCGCTTCATTTGGGTCGCTAACTTTCTTTGCGTTATTATTCTAAAACTCTTGCGACAACTTTTTGTTCCAATTTGGAAATGCATGTTTAATTACGATTATTAGAAACGATTTGACTAAACGTGTTAGTTAAATAAAAATAAAAGTTAATGGTTTCTATTGAAATATTTCATGTCTGTTATGTTATTCATATTCATAAATGGCTGCCTTTAGGGGGATTGTTTAAATAAAACTAACTACAACATACCTACCAATGATACTAGAGCTGTTAGTGACTAATGTACGCCCCAATCCACCCGGCCACTGACGTTGATACTTGACACTTACAAATAGGTCCGCTTAAGGCGAGGCGACGCCTGGTTAAGTTATAAAAGTGTTGGGAAAAGAAAAGAGAAAAGTTTTTAGATAAGATTTGCCATTAGTTTTACAGAAACGTTGCGAACGATACCGAATTTCTTGGAAAGAAAGGGAAAGTGGGAAATACTTATGACCTCAGGCGAGACACGAAGTCGCGACTCTTGGATACACGCTAATCTCTACTCGATTAGTAGAAAGATAAGAGTCTAATAAAGCTAATTAGTAAGTATATTTATCTCCTCGCCAGTGTAAAAGTACCTTACGTTGTCTCTAGTGAGACAGTTCTAATTGAACGCCAGACCATGATAAAGTGATAAACTTTTTTTAGAAACAAGATACAGGTTTAATAATACACCTATCTCCAGTCGGCTGCGTGGTCAAATAGAATAGTACTGACAGTTAGCAGCATTGTACAGTCATTATCGTATATATTTGTGCGGCCAAAGTGTTCAAAAATATATGCGTGCGTTCTAACGCTTTGACAAATCGATATAAATATCAGAAGTCGATAAATGACAAATGGCACGAAAATTACGATCTCTGCTGATATATATGCAAATGTATTTTTGAAAGTAAGTATTTTGGGACAATCTCACATAGATCTACCTAAGTCCCACACTAAGCAATTCTTGTACTATGGGTACTAGGCGACGATATAAATACTTATATAGATAAATATCACAGCTACAGCGGGAAAAGAATGGATTCAGCAAGCTAAAGACAGAGAACACTGGATTAAACTGGGGGAGGCCTATACCCAAATAGGGGTTCCTATCCAAGACACGAATTATGAAGTGTGAATAGTATAAAATAGTTTAAAGGATAAAAATATTACGTATAAGCGAAATTCATATACATGTAATAATTTAGGTGATGGGAAATAAAAGGCTATATTATTATTATTATTATAGATAAATATATACATAGAAAACGTCCATAACTCAGGAACAAATATTCGTGATAAACACATAAATAAATGCCTGGATTCGAACCCGGGACCTCCAGCTTCGTAAGCAGGGTCACTACCGGCTAGTATAGGTAATCTACTAACTTAGGTCGCTTGTATGTACATATGTAAATTTAACGGACGGCTTTATCACTTCCAGCCTGTAGTAGATGTCGGAATACATATCGAACTATTCAGCTGATAACTTTCCAATTCTTTCCATTTCCAGATATTGAAACTGAAGCGAGCGCCCGTTCCCGTCTTTTAATATTCGTGATATAGTTTTTGGAGAGGCCCCAAAAGTTTAAACGACTGTTATTTTTTATAAACAGTTTTATGTCACAACCAGATTAAATTCTGACCCCAAGACACATAACTAGTATGCGGAATGAGAGAGTTACATACACTGGTTAATATTGTGTTGCACGTAATCGTAATGCCCCTCTGCTCTGGATGTCGCAGAGGAATGCCGGCAACGGACCGTGTAGCCTGCCGCTCTGATTTAGTTTAGATAAATCTGTCTAGTCAGCGGAGTCCCAAATGTAACAACTTTTATTTATTTATTATTGTCGGTTGCCCATAAGGCCCATAATGTCTCAAAAATTCATTTAAATATGAACCTTATAAAATCGCCAAACTCGTCTATCTGCAAAGAGATATGGTATAATTTGCAATAGAAACTATCACTTATCAGAAACCACGTGTTATCCTTAGATATCACTTATAATTATTATGAGATAATCGCTATGAAAGTCTCGAAGGATTAAGGGCCCGGAACTAACACTCATGTACATTTTTTATTGACCTATTCGCTAACAAATCTTTAGTTTTGATATTTTAGTACATGACACGCTACAATACATATTAAAACGTTGTTCTAGCAACTTTGTGTACAGTCGAGTGCACAGACGTAATCACAATCACACACAATAGGATCACTCGGCGTTAAACGCCACCGCTATGGTTTCTTTGTGACGTCACTCCATGGGAACAAGTTACGCAGCTGTTGCGGCGGCGTTTGCGTCTGGCAATTTCCTAATTACACCGTATATTATCCATACAAAAGATAAGTATACAATGCAATTTGCCTTGACTGTAGTTTTAGTTTAGCTATGTAACGCTCGCTCCTAAGTACAAGGATGGCGTCACCATGAAATCTTTTGACCCTATTTGTGATTACGTCATCTTAGCTCTTCACTGTACAAAGTTGTAGCTACGCTACGGGTATAACAAACTTTTGCGTGGTGGAGCCCCGTGGTTAAATTTTCGCCATCCCATGTTCCTTAGAGGGTTTACTGAGTTGTATTTTACCCCCGCTTTTTGTTAAAAACGGTTCGGGAGGTAAGAGTCCCACATACGCCATTGACTTGCCCCAGGCTCTGGGAGGATGCGTAAATGCATTCCCTCTGCGAAAAAGGTAATTTTGCGTACATTCTTACTAACTTGGGGTAAGATGGTGAGAACTCGAATTGTATCTAAATATGTATTAAAAACAGTCGCTTATACATTTATAGACTGACATGTATTTATTAAACGGTTAAAACACTTAAATCACAACCAAGAAATATAGAACATTAATCTGTCGGATGCTGTGGATATCCACTAAAGAATTTAATTAAATTGAACCCTCAAGGGGCTGGAAGGAGGGTTGAAAGTTGTAACGACTTCTACCCAGAAGATGTCGCAGGCGGAGGCTAAAAAGCATATAATACTAGGAATATATTGTTACTGGGACATTCTGCAAGAATGTTGCTTACGATTCTTCTAATACATCTGAAAACGCTAAAGTGATTTTGTGTCTGATGATATTTCATGACTTGGCTTGGAAATTTGCAGTATATCCTCGAGCTTTACAGATTTGATTGAGGCTTCCATGCAAGGCAAAAGCATGACGTGATGTAATCGCGATTGAACCGTGACCTTTATGATTTGAGACATTAAATTACCGAGTACACCCGTAATCCCGTAATTATATTCTAACGTGTATTCAGCCTTTATCGGCACTAGACAATCTAGACATTTGTGACGTTTTCAAGTTAAAGGTTCCATCACATTGTCGTTTGTCGATAAGGTGCTTCTACCATAAAGATTAATTTGGAAATCAACCTTATCAATACGGTAGGTACCTTTAGTCTGAAAACGTCACAATTAAACATACATACTTAATAACGTAATATTTAACTGCACCTTGCAAAAAGGCATAAAACATGAGAATTTTGCCTTCTTACTTTTATTTTACGTTATTACAGTAGCGAGGTTGACTTGTTTAAGTGTCTGTAAATCCGATTATATTATTGTCAGTGAAAAAACTTCGCTTTTAAGATTAAACACACTTCACAAAAACGGTACGGTTACGGTACTTAAAGTCAATAAACTGAAAATGCAACATTTCGGCACGCACTTTTCGGTTCAAAGAACCCGAAATACTTAAGTAAACTGAACATTAAGCTCATAACTCGGTAAAAATAAAAGGAAAAATCCTTTTAACACGAGTCGTTTTGAAGCATATTCCTATAGCCTTCGAGTCGAATGCCACTCTAGAACCATGTCAAAATGACAAGCAGTAAGGTTTCTGACGGAAGATCAGCGCTGCGTTTTTCGCAGCATTATGCTGAGTCAGCACCTGGTTCGTACCACAACACATTGTCTACAAGCATGTTTTCTTGTTATAATTTGTGAATGTCAAACTGTTTATGCTTACTTTATAGTTGTAATTTTTTGTGATGATGTTATTGTTTGTGGATGAATAAAGATTTTTTATCTATCTATCTATCAGTAAGAGATTTCTTACAGTCTCATTTATAGCGTCACTATCACTAATCGTAGATACAGTCAACCAATTGGAACCCTCCCTAGGCCACTGTAGGACTATGTCATGGTGACGCTATAAATCAGATTGTAAGAAATCTCTTACTGCTTGTAATTTTAAAATAGTCTTACAGTGGCCTTGGGTTCCGATTAGTTGACTGACTTGTCTGTACATTAAGACATTTAATCATCAAAGCTAGCCGAATATATCACTAACTTGCGAGATCGTACTAGTAGTTTACATACTGATATTTTTTCATGTGATCCTGGGCATTCGTCTCGCTGACGGCGAGCTATTTTAATAACAACTCTTATCATTTTAACACGGCACGTACGCGACACACACACTCTTATCACTACGTATCAAGATATATTATCGCTGAAATGTTCGTTACACTAAATTAAACAATTTCGGGAACTGTTAAATGTAACCGCTTTGCTCTTGAAAGCGAAAACTCTAGATGTAAATAATGGATGGATAATTCTTAATATAATACTTTAAGGGCCATGTGTTTGTGTAACCTCCAGGGAAGCTATAGTCTATAGACTAAGACTCCCACTTTCCATTAAACTCATTCGCTAATTAATATTCAATGAAAAACTAATGGCATACTAACTTTACTTATTAAATTAATAGTTCTGGCCTCTGTACGCAATTACGTCGTCGTAGAACTTTCAACCTAGCATTCACTCCCTTATTTATGAGTTGAATTCCAAAATTTGTGGAACCTCGCGACGTACAACCGACATTATTTCCAAATTGATAAGGTTCTACCATTAATGGTTTAGATAAGAGTCTGTTCAATATTTAAAAATATTTCACCGCTTACGTGAATTCTAGCAGCAGTTTCACTTTACATTTATGACTCATAGATTATAGATTCATAACTTATATACAGTCGAGTTCATAATCTGTGCAACTGAATGCATAAATATGTAAACACTTACACCTTATTGTCAATGTCCTAAGGGTGTACAGATATTTTTGAAGCCTTGGAAATGCTCATATGTTTCTGAACTCGACTGTACTTACTACTTATAAGAGGAAAAAGTTGTCTATTCATATTCTGGCTCTGGGGTTCCCAATCTTGTCGTCCGTGACATTGGGCACTTAGAAATTTTAGTTTATTTTAGTTTCCTTCGCCGCCATACTCGTATTATGAACTAATGCTCAACTTCAAATATGAAATGGAACGTACTTACCTATACAGGATACATTATACGTAAATGCAAGAGTTGACTTAACTTTTTGATCTATAACTCTAGCTCAGCAACTAAAGTTCACCTCAAAATGGGGGAAGTTGAGACAGATCGATGAAGCGGAACTGGGCATGCTGCGAGGAAATATTGAAAAAATAATAAGTTCCGACGGCGAGAAGCAATTGATTCGGCGGGGCTACGAGGGATACTTGGAGTTTTTGTAATTTATAAGCACTGGACGCATGAGCTTTGCAACGAAAACCATATAGGCTGATATTACACTGTGATACGACTATGATCATAGATTTCAAATAGGGAGAACCTATGATAACTATAATAGTATAGTAACTATAATAGTGTAGTAATAGAATAAATCGTTTTCTGTTGATGATTATAGAATCATCAACAGAAAACGATTTATATAACATCAAGGCAAAGCATGGAATACAATTGATTCCATACTTTGACTTGGCTAGCTATTTATATAGATATATACACTTAGAACTTAGAACAAGTAACATATGGTACATAGTCGACGAATCTCCGTTATTTCCGTTCTAAAGGACAAAACGAACCAGCTAATTAAAACCGGTCATACAGGTGTTTTATTACCTCGGGAACAAAATTATACTTTCCTTTTTACGTGATTTTATCGCCTCATCGTAACAAGTCATTTTATATAATGAATGACGTAGTGGTTTTGAATTACATTAATCGGGAATTAATCCATGGATTTGGAACCCGTTCAAATGCCTAACACACTGTTATTCTCCCTCATAACGTCGCTACGAAGCCAAAAAACGTTAAAAAATCCAAGAAAATGTTTATAGATATTGCCAGAATAGACTAGGCGATTAAAAAATCTAATTAGTCAGTCTGTTAGATAAATTAAAAATATTTTACACGTATTTTTCTTTTTTTCGTCAAATGAAAAATGACGGAAATACAGTGCATTTAAGTTTCGCGTGACGTCATAATTAGGTACCCAAATTAATTGTGGCGTTTTCAGGCTAAAGGTACTTACCACATTGTCGGTTGTTGATAAGGTTGATTGTGATTATTTATGACAGTAGAGCCTTATCGATAACCGACAATGTCGTACCTTTGGCCTGAAAACGCCACAATTACCTAATAGTAACGTGACCAGCCTCCAACCCGGTACTATGATGCTCTTCATCCTCGTCAATTTTAGTTATCTTTAATAAGGAAAAAGTAAAAGTTTCTAATAATTTTGGATTATCTAACAGACGGAGTAAATAGAGTAATAGCTTTTCAACCTAGTCGTCCTCTCTACTATAACAAGTTTCTAACAAAACTAACATATATGAAAGAAAAGCAATTTTCTCTAGATTTGATTAGATTCCCGATAGAAATTTTAGCCAATAAAGAGGCTGGAGGTAGATTGGCCCCTTTGAGCTGTCTCAATGCGTTTAGATTAGCCCGTATTACCTAGGTACTGGTCGATCGAGACCTGTAGACTCAAGGTCGTGAAATATATTTGCTCAAACGAAATACCTATATCTTACGTTCTTCGTGATATTTGTTGATATGTTTAGATCAAGTTTTAATGCTTTCTGATCTTTAAGTGTCATTCCAAGAATTATAGTTCCAAGTAGTAATGTACTAATGTTTTGAAGTAGCTATTAAGATACCTAAGTAGCTTATTTATTTATACAAATAAGGCTTAGTTCCGAGTTAGTCTTCTAAGGCCCACTTGCACCACCCAGGGTTAGCAGAAAACCCGGAGTTAAGATGTCAAATCCCAAAAAAAAAACCGCGTGACTTCGGGTTATGTGGCTAACCCCGGGTCGTGCAAGTGGCCCTAAGGCGGTGTAATCCTCCTTTTGTTTAAAGGGTCGGCAACGCGCATGTAACACCCCTAGAATTGCAGGCGTCCATAGGCTACGGTGACCGCTTGCCATCAGGCGGGCCGTATGCTTGTTTGTCACCGTCGTAGTATATAAGAAAGGGTACTACAATGGGAACAAACGTGGTGGTCGCGGTGCGGCAGGTGACATTTCACCGCCGCGCCGCTGCGCGTTCAATGTTATAAACCTATCGGAGTGTCCTAAATGAGCAGCGCGCGCGTTAGCGTAACGATCGTCCACGTAAGATACCTGTCTGTACCATGAGTCGCTATAGATTTCGACATGTAGACATGTTATCTACAGTTCCATCTCGCTTCTACCCGCAGGTGCGAGCAACACTGACATTACGTTGACATAGAGGCTAGTGACTATCGCTTTCTACAATAGATTTCAAGGTATCAATAATTTTCCGCGCCGCATTGCTCTACATAGTTCGTCCTAGTACACTGCGTAAGTGTTCATGTGAAATATTATATTCCTTTCCTAGCCAATAATTGTTATTAGGTTGTGAAGCTGACACCAGGATCCGTCGTATCAAGCCATCTGATGTAGAGGTACAGAACATCTTACAAATCAACGCATACCCTGAAATCTGCCTTAAAGTTATGTTATGACATAGCTGTCCTACTAAATCGAGATGAACGCGCGAAATTATACATTAAAGCTATTTATCGCCCTAAAGACCCGTTTTACGACGCTACCGCATATTGCCAAGACATCTTATGCTCCAACCAAGATGCTTATGTATTTTGAACTTTATTCTAAGGTAATTAAAGTTTAACGTAACGTTGTGTCTCAGGTCTGACGTTTAAGACATTTTAATGTGTTAAGATTGCGCACCAAGTGTTGAACAGTGGGAACTGTTTATTTAATTTAATGCATTTAATTAAGTTATGTCTACTCTGCGGGTACTTCTTTATAGTCTTAGTTAAATGTAAAGAATACATTTGCAGGGTCGTTGTCAAAGCAACACAATCATGTGTTAAAAACTCATAAATGTCAAGGTTCGTTATAGATTGTTTTCCTTTTTGACTGCAAATCGTGATCGGTTTAAATGAATGAGCATTTATAACTAGCTTAAACTGGCCGTAAACAGGTTTAGGTGCACGGCAAACGTGCAGCTCTTAGTTGTTTCTATAGTGTCTTATTTTATTGTACACTTCTTGATATATATACTTCCTAGCCTTCGGCTGCGACTTTGCGTAAATTGCAAATTTTCATTCGCGCAATTTGCGCTAGCAGATGTTTGCTGTCAAATTCTATACTAAACACGGTTAACTCCGCGTTACGTGGCTAACCCCTGGGTGGTGTCTAGGCCCTTAGGTGTCAATTAGAAAACCTTTTGTGGAGATCTGTAGAGCTTAGATTTAAATGTTGTAACATTACAATACTCATGTTTCGCTACCTTGAAAATATTTCGAATTATCTTACGTAGATAGGTAATAACATAATAACTTCCGCGCTTAAAAGTATTATTTTAAACTGTGATTCAGTCTAATTTAATAAACATGGTACCTGACCTATAATAGAATATGTAAAACAGATACAATTTGTGAAAAATGCAATCTGCTAGCCGTAAGGCGAGGCGCATGCGGACGCATTGAATAATATATGCTTTCATGCAAATTCTATTATGTTTAACCCACCTGACTTAAAATCATAAACTGTATGTACGCCTAAAGTGAACATCAAAAATCTATCACTCGAATATGAAAGAGCGATATTGAGTTAATAAGGAGCAGGGGCGGAGCGTCAAAATGTCCTTTGGGCAAGCCGGAGATGTTTTAGCCATTAAGGGAAAGCTAGATTGGCTCACGTAAGGGACGCTGATAGGAATCAACTTCTATGGACGCCCCGCCACTGATGGGAGAAATCGGCTTGGAGCCGTGCTTTGACTGCTTTCATCACATTGCATTCCATCGGAACCAGGATCTTGCAATTAAACTTATTTTTATAATATTTTTCTTGCTATTTATAAGCATTTTACAATTCATCTCAACTCTTACACTTCAAAGTGAACTAAAGACTTATTTAGCCACTTGGTGGGTGCCCGAGGCAGTCCCAAGCGGAAATAGGATGACCTGAACGCGTTAGTAGCTAAGCGATTCGCAGGAGATTACTATTGCTAGAGACAATTGAAAATTCAAGAGGGTCTAACCCAGCCGTGGGACGCGTCAGCAGGCTAATACAAATGCATCATTTGCATGCAACTTCGTAGTCTTCGGGCATAAATATTCAACCACGTTCTTTCCACATTAGAGGGTGGATCACTAATAACATTTTCTTGAATTTTAATGGCGTTATTCGTAGAAGAACATCAAATACAGCTTACGTAAATTATTGTTGGTCCTTATCTGTCAGTCTGACATTTACCTTTGTTATTTCTAACATAAACATGACATATTTCTCTCCTTCGGTAGAAAACATAATTTAACTAAAACGTCTGTTAATTCTTGTATGAATAAACGGATAAGGCTCTATATCAGTCTCTATAGGTACAGTCAACCAATTAGAACCCTAGGCCACTGTAGGACTATGTCATGTGACGCTATAAATCAGATTATAAGAAATCTCTTACTGCTTGTCATATTGAAATGATTCTGGAGTGGCCTAGGGTTCCAATTGGTTGACTGTACACGTAAAGCGACTGTTTTATATATTAAAATGGATCTGCAATTTAAATTGATCTGCATTCCTGTATCCGTCATTTCATTACATAATATGAAACAATACAATTTATGTGACCGGCCACAATTTCGCATTATTAATTTAATGAATGTTGCGAAAATGCACTGTGGACTTAATTAGGTCCGCAATTGTTCGGAATGCGATTCAGCACGCCTACCACGAACATCGAAAATTAGCATTGACGGGAAAACCTCTTTGTCACTCCAATATGCAAGTGTGACAGAGATGGAGATACAAATCCGCAATCGTTCGATTTTCGTGGTATAGGCTCAGTTGTTTACGCGACGAAATTCGAAATTGATGACGTCATTAGCATGACACGAGTCTATTGCGTAGTTCGCGGACGCCACTGAGTCGCGAATTCACAAAATTAAAAGCTTAATGGTATATAATACACCTTTTACAAAAACGGAACCGACTTCACTAACAGTTTGAAACCAAATGGTATTAAGTTCCGAAAAACTCGTACGAACTGGTCGTTCTAATAAAGGTTGAACCAAGATTTGGGAATCCGAGAGCGAAATGTCAAAAATCGTCGTCACAATCGCACAAAGCTTTAATCTCGTATTCAATTAAGATAAGCGAAAGCCGTTTTTATAAT
Source organism: Lathronympha strigana (assembly GCA_949128165.1). Classification (NCBI taxonomy): domain Eukaryota; kingdom Metazoa; phylum Arthropoda; class Insecta; order Lepidoptera; family Tortricidae; genus Lathronympha; species Lathronympha strigana. The sequence goes on along the minus strand of OX421926.1, from coordinate 2,991,318 downwards.
TACCTACTGCTTGTTTAAGTCAACCTACTGTACCAACTCCATGAAGTCGTATGCGTCCATTATTATATTCTGCTTACTTATTTTTATTACATTATTCATATACCTTATTGCGATGTGTTAAAGTCCACAATTGTCTTGTTTTGTTGCGATCTTGACCTCACCGTTGGAGTCATGTCTTATGGTAATGATGATTAACATGCTATGCAACAGATGCTTGATAATGCAGAAGTTTGACTTTAAAGTCTTTTTTTTTATTTATGAATTAATAAGGTGTTATTGCGTTCTTGATTTAGAATACACTTACACTTCAACATTTACATTCAACTGAGTTATATTAGATCTTATTTTTTGAACCTCGGCTCGTAATCGCTGTATATTTTTTCCGAATAAACCTCAACAAAAACACAGCTAAGTAAATAAAATAACAGTCGCTTGAGACCTGTATCATTTCCGCTACGTACATTTTTTCCCGAGACTCAAGGAATTACGTCTACCTATATAGAAAGGCTAGCGCCTAGCCAAATCTCACTATACATAAGTTCTAACTTTATAAAACGAACTATTCAAAAATAAACCTAAATGTAAACGCAGCAAGATACATTTTTTGATGTAACATTTTTATAGTCAGAATTTTCAATTCACTTTACCGTAGCGTAGTATGGAACTCGCCCGCCTTAGCCTTTTCAAGGCCAGTGCCTCAGACCACGAACACGGTTAATGTTATTATACACAGTATTGTAACTCGTAGTGTAAGATTTCTAATTTATGCAACATTTTTCATACTGCTGTACTGAGTAATGTCCGTCGATTGTGATAGGTGCAATTGATCTTCAGTTATGTCACCTGGCTGAAAAAAAGGTATTGAAAAGAAAAAATATATTAATATTATCTCCTATTCCTTCCATGACCTTCTGCTGGGAGCATGGTGTTTTTAAGAATGAAGTCTCCCTTACTACAACTGATATTTTCACGATTCTTTGGTACCTAATTTATCCAGAATCTGCCAGCTGGTGTCGAAATCAGCTTATTTTCTCTTATTTAATAATGACAGTGGCAACTGGCAACATACATTAGAAAAACATACCTAAACGTATTTTATAGTGCCCGTGTACACGTATAGACATTAAGTTAATAAACTGTCTCAAATATATAAACTGCGTAACTCGCTATTTATTCGCCTCGCCGTTCAGATTGTACGCGTACATAATGTTTTTACGGCCATGGGTGAATGACATGAAAAATGGAGATAACATTTTTGAAGGCGTCCCACGTTGGCTGATAAAACCGTCACTATATTTAAAAACAATGCCTGTTTTAAGTAAAGGTAGGGTCGGTATCAATTGTGAACACTTTAAGCTGACACTTCATTTAATTCAAATGTTTTATTGTTGTCAATTGATTGACACAAAATAACTGCATGAACCTTATGTCCTGAGTGTATGTTCATTACTGGTCCCTTGTCCATTACTGGTGCCGCTAGCCCGCCACCCTACCACATTGTCGATTATGTATAAGGTTCATTTCTAAATCAATCTTTATGGCATTAGCGCTTTATCGGCTAGCGACAAAGTATCTTTTACTAAAAACGATCACATATAAAGAATGAAGACTAACAAACTTAAAACTCTTGGCAAATTCATGTTTCTCGTCATCAGTTTATATTACTTGTTTCTTTTTAAAACCATAGCTCTATATTGTGCGAGGTAGGCTCCTCTTCCTAGCTTTACCCCGGCTTATGCCACGGAGGGAGCCTGGAGTCTGCTTTGGCAATTTGATATTTGGAATTAGGGTTGTCACATCGCTTGCATCGCGTTTGTGTGCATCTCGCCTGTACCGAAATGCAACTCCAGCCGTCTCATGCGGTCAGGTTTTAGATTACACCAGTGTGGTGACCCTGAACCCGATTCGCAATACGTTTTTAATATGTTCTCACATCTATACCGGTTTACATGTCATTTGAAACGGGTTGTCTAATGGAGATGGTCTGTATCGTTGTATAAATAAATTAGGAATGTGCTAGCTACAGACCAGTGAAGCTAGAGACAACCGAGGCACTTTTATAGGTCCCATCGGCACGCGTACAACTTTGTAGGTCGAGGCTCTGTAAAAAATACAATGACATTTAACGGGCAATGGTATTATTAGGGCCTGGACCGACAAGTTCATCTGAGAAAATGTATACTATAGTGTCTATAGTTGACTTCTTACGCGATAAGCCTTAAATCAATAACCACCACTGCTGTCTATATTATTATTGTTGTTTTTAGGCTAATGAAGTTGCCGCGTCGACCAGTTGTGATCTATTGTGGCAGCCCTTTATAAATCATTACTGATTCCCGTTGAGTCCAGAAAGTTCCAAATTCTTTGGGCTGTAATGTTGTGTATCTCATATGCTGTCTATATACGTTACAGTGCAGGGCACAGACAGGTCCTTCTGTAAGAGAGGAATATAGCTATAGTCCTCACAAGTCCCTAGTGGAGTATAGATTTACATACATCTTCTGAATTGGTTCACGATATTTTCCTTCGAAAGCAAATATGGAAACTGGATATTCGATAAATGTATGCTTCAGAATTGTGTATAACGCTCTTTCCAGACAAACTGTAGCTAACTACTGTAAGTAAATTGAAATTAGTTAACTAACTTGCACTAATCGACCTAGTTCCGAAACTCCGTAACTACGCGTACTTTTGGAGCACCGTACGATATACTCGTGGAACGTACGAGTATACTATCTGTACCTACTAGTAACATACTTATACGAACGTATTTGTTATGTAAGTTGAAAGATTTGGCCCTGGGATTCGACGTAGCCTAATATTATTTTTGGAAACCTACCCCTTGGAGAGTAGGGTGAGGAAATGGAATCGACGCACACCGAATCCTACCCAAGCATCATTATTCATCATCATTATCAGCCAAAAGACTTCTACTGCTAAACATAGGCATCCCCCAGATACTGTCACATCGATCTGTTATGTCTGCCCGCATCCAATGGATTCCTACGACCTCTACCAGGTCATCTGTCCATCTTTTCGGGGGCCTTCACCTCCCACGCTGCGGCGACCAGTACGTAGTCGTCACTCAAGAACTCTCTCGCCCCCATCGGCCATCAGTTCTCCGGGCAATATGCCCAGCCCACTGCTACTTTAGCTGTGCGATTCTTTGAGCTACGTCGCTGACTTTTGATCTTCTACGGATCTCGTCATTTATCATTAGATCACGCACATAATAAAAACTAATATAGTTTTATTTTTTCAAACATATACTGAATCGCAAGTTATAAAAGTCGTCCGTTGTACACCAAATCGTTAAAAAATAAACGGCCCACTTGCTTTAGATAAGCCTGTCTAAGAGCCTAGATCCATTGTAAAACACTGTACACTGCGCTAAAGCAAACGTATTGTTCTCGAGCGAAACGAGATACGCCAATGTTGTGATATTGGAACAATCACTGGCCCTAGCTTAGCAGTATTAAGTGCCTCACCGTTTCTTTCGGTTATATTCCTATAGAGTTAAATAAATAAATACAAATTTGAGGTCAATCTCAACCTAGCCCCAAACTAAGCAAAGCTTATACTGTGGGTACTAGACGACGATATACATACATAGGAAACGTTTAATAAACAGAACGTTTGATATTCATGATAAACACACAAATAAATGCCCTTACCAGGATTCGAACCCGGGACCTCCAGCTTCGTAGGTCACTGCCAACTAGGCTAGGGAGGCCGTTAAAAGTACACCTTAAAGTATCCAAAAACGCATTTCAAAATCCGAAAAAGCCTTCAACATACACACAGCACACAGGGTAAGAAAGACTAGACAGTATAAGGCAGTATCGAAAATAAAAAAATCCGTATTGTCTTAAGGCTTCGTCAGATTAGCGCGTGGCGTGAGCGGGGCGTGAGCGGGGCGCGAAGCCAGCGCGACCCGCGCTTGGACGCAGCGCGGCGCTAGCGCCGCGCTCCTATCGCGCCCCGCTCACGCCCCGCTTTCAACGCGCGCGCGGCGCGCGGCGCGAACGCCGCGCAGTCACAGCGCAAAGAAAAATGCTCGGTGAATTGAGCGCGCGGCGCTGGCGGCGCGCTCGCGCGACGCGCGCGTGACCCGCGCGCGATGCGCGCCTGACACGCGCGCGATGTAAGCGCGCCGCGCTCCCCGCTTCTATCGCGCTCTGCTCGCGCCCCGCTCGCGCCCCGCTCGCGCCCAGCTCACGCCACGCGCTAGTCTGACGAAGCCTTTAGACTCTACAACTTAAATATACTGTCTGTCTAAAAAGCCTGAACTATTAGGCAGAGGTTATTCTACTCAGTCACTGTTGTTCACAGATATAGTTTCAGGAATCTCTAAATTGTCCTTTTTTCTTTCTCGTCTGTATAGAAGGCCATAAGGCGGTTATATCTGCCGGACAAGTGTACCATACATTGATTGTCAAATCCGACAAATGTGCTCCGAACTTATAAGGCCGGCTTATGTGTTTCTAGCTGATTAGAGCCATTCTTTTGTTATTAAACGCATGCGACATAAATAAAAACTAGTCAAACGGTTAGCAATTTGCTACTTATAACTTCCCGTGACTACACCAATATAATACTTGAACGAACATTGCACCAAACATTGGCTCCGACACCGCAAGGTGCCTGCAAGGCATCACCGTCAGCTGCTCCGAAGGCCGGGATATCGATACTTAACTCGATCAATCTAAAAACAACTCTCCTCCCACTCAATAAGGCCCTAAATCAAACAACGCTCCAAACACTTCACCGCACTTGCAATTTTTATTTGTATCCCATTGCTTTAAAGTAAATTTTTGCGTGACGTAGTAAACCATGTAATGAGATATCTATATAAGGGGTTTCTTGGACTTTGGGTTGAGTGTTTTCACTGTTTAAGTGCAATTAAGTGTAATGGGTTAAATTCGTACACGTGGACCTCATTTTGACCGAAAACGTGTATTATATTAGTATTACTTTAGCCAAGCCAGTAAATAAGGGTAATCATATAGCTGGAAAACCCTTGGGGAATGAGTTTCCCAACTTGTGTACGAATACTACGAATAGCCTTAATCAGTGAGTTCTTAATTACGTATCGGCTACTAGATCGATGGAGATTGGGATTCTGATTTAAAATCAACGAATGTTGGTTGTAAGACAAACGTGTTTGTACAACAAAATGGAAGTCGCTTCAGACAACTTACTAAGTTGCAATTACAAGGAAACCCACCAACAGTAAAACTATTATTGTTAATGTACCTACTGAAATGGAATTAACACAAACATCCTCTATAGAACTTGATCCCAACAGGGTTATCAATTTTTCAAACTTTTTTTCTGCAAAAGTCCTTTCTGTGAAGGGACACCCGATACGTCTTGATGATTTTGTTGCACGAAAATCAATCGATCGAAAATTTGTATCTTCCTCCCTGTCACTTGTATAATCGAGAGATAAAGAGGTTATTTTGGCAATGGCTTTTTTTGTTCGTGGTGGGTCCTCTGAACTGCGTTGTCGTTGTGCTGATCCCGAAAGACCCACGTGTGCACTTATCTATAAGCGGGACATCACATTGGAAGCGATTCGTACCGCACTCCGGCGTGTGAGTGAGACAACGCTTTGCGTGTTTATAGCGCTATCCCTCTTGCACACGGTGCGGTGTGAATCGCATCCAGTGTGACATCCGCCTTAACATGACGAATTCCCGCATCGTTATAATATTGAGTTACAAACGTTCGGTTACGGTGTCCGTTTGCCCCTTGTTTATCCTTCTCTATAGTTGTTTATTAAAGCGAAAGGGACGCAGTGTGCCAGAGTAGTCGGTAGGGAGACGGAGATGCCTTCGAATGCTGTAGTCGCAATCGAATGCAACTCATGGTACGCACACAGGTACTCAAGTTCAATCTCTCGATGTTCCCGGCAAGGCCTCCGGAGTAATGTATACGAGTTGTAAGCTTTTTTCCTCATGCCGTCTCTAACTCTGGTAACTGAGTCATCCCTATTAAAACGACAAGGTCTACAGGACCTACTTAACAATGCGGTGGAATGTAACACAAAAACAATAACCTACATGTAAAACTTAACCACTACTAATAATTTAATTTAGGTGACTTGACTGCGTGGCTCCGTTGCATCGTTTGATCAGTGTGTAGCGGTAAACGAGACGGACATACTTTAGTAACGCGCAGTCGGTAACGCCTACGGTTACGTACCTACAACTCATAGTAAGCAGAGTACACAGGCGTAGGCTTCGGCAGGTTGCTTCGGAACCGCCGAAACACGACACCTTTCGGCCAGAAGTCTATACAACACAACACAATAATTCTGTATTAAAAAAGTTGCCAACGCGACAATGATTAGCTAATTTTAGCATGTTTTTTACTTTTAAAACACCGAATTGGCATAAACAAGTTGTTTAAAACAACACTTGCCGCTCAAATTGCAAGTGTTGAACCCCATCGACTGTCGGTGTAACGGCTGACGCGGGTCATTCAACCCGGTTACGCAACCGACGAAAATCGCAAACCGCCGCACGACGCCCGATATGGGTTCCGCGCGAGTTTGCTTAGTTTACTTCAAGTTTTCGTAAGTTGTAAAGTATAAAACTGAAAACCTAAGATGTGAACTTTTAAGTAGGATATTAACATGCGCTGTAGTTCAAAGAAGAACTAAAGCTTCTTTGTTTTACAATTCTACTTTTATTTTAACTCATATAGCGGCAATTTTAGGAGGTCTTCAGTTTTGAACCACTAAGTCCCACTTGCACCATCCAGGTTTAGCCGCTAACCCGGAGTTAAGCGGTCAAATTCCATACATAACAACGCTTAACTCCGGGTTATGTGGTTAACCTCAGGTGGCGCAAGTAGGCCTAAGAATGCTAGAAACCGATCCGCGGTGTTCCCGTATCATCGACTGGTATTTTGTTGAAAATCTTGTGTATTAGATAATAGTTTCAAATACATTGGTCAACAACTTTATTCCGCTAATACCTCGCTATTTAAAATTGGAGTGCCCGGCCAGTTTTATATTTCCGGAGACAAGCGTAAAATCTGATGGATGAATGTAAAAAATGGCGACCAGCTGTCACGTCACAAGTGTCACAAATCATAGAGAATTTTCGTAAGGATCCTAAATTAACAATCACAGCTATAAGTAGGTACCTATCTATGTTTTTATCACATTATGTCGTGTATCAGTTTGCCCGACATTGAAGTCAGAGCAAGGGAAACGGACTAATCCCAAAAAGGCCTTTATTCCCTTCTACCTTCCAATAGCAGTCTCTTTCCGAGGACTGTGCCCAGCAGTGGGAGATTTACAGGCCTGTATTGGTTTTTATAACACTTGAGCGGAACTCCAGATTTTTTTAAACAGAGCCTGAATTTTATGGCTTGTATTTGATTACTTGGGGCTTGGAACCTCGGGGCCCCAAGGACATTTAAATTGGCCTTTAAACGGCACACTTAAAATTATCTCTTTCCCGCTTTTTGTGCACGTGGTATTTTTCATTATTGAAGTGTCTTTTTATTCATTGTACTTTCTATAAAAATGGGAGATCGTAAGATCACATTAGTGCCATTTTCCTTTTTGAAGGTAAAGTAATAGGTAGTCTGTTTCAAAATGAAAGGGTCGTGGCAGATATTGGAACTAGGAGCTTACGACTCTTTTCCTTACACACAAACTGGCCAGCCAGAAATAAAATTACATGTCATGTCATTGTCAAAACTCTTAGGTATTGACGAAACTAAGTTAACAGTTTGTTCAAAATAAAACGTTTGAAGGTAATTGTAAAGCACGAATCAAATCATTTGTTAAATGTAATAAATGTTTTGATTATTGTTTTTTTTTTAAAGTAGTCACACTACTTTATATAAATTATAAATTGAAGGAGATGTAATTTACTTAAGAAAGCAGGAGGTCGCTGGTTCGATCCCAGCCCTGCTCACCGGGGACCTTGGTCACTTTTTCTTTCATCATCATCATCATCATATCAGCCATAAGACGTCCACTGCTGAACATAGGCGTCCCCTTTTGACCTCCATATGTACCGGTTGGAAGCGACCTGCATCCAGCGTCTCCCGGCGACCTTCATAAGGTCATCTGTCCATCTTGTGGGTGGACGTCCTACGCTGCGTTCACTTTTTCTTTAGTATATGACATCTCTTTCAATTTATAACGTTTGAAAGCATTTGGCGGCCATATATTACGTTCGACCAATCCGCCGGACCTACGTAGCGTGTATGTCCGCCGGAGAAATCTACCATAGGCGCAAACTTATATGGCCGGCTATTTTGGAAGGAATACCCTGCTAATGCCCGTTAGTTTTCACTGTGAGATACTCCAAAGAAAGGTAGGTGCCCGTTTCTGTTGGCTACGCTACCGTAGCCAGCTACAGTAATTTATTTACAAGAAGTGGCCCGTATGCTTACTACCGTCGTGGTGTAAAAAACCTAAATCTTATCCGGAAACCTTTTTTTCTTTTCTAATAATATATTTATAACCGAGGGATAGGAAAATGATAAAAGTCGGGGCTCAAGATTAAGCCAGCGTGGGCGGATATTATTCGCTCACGGCCCTTATTAGCGGGCGTTATTTGTGGACATGTTACTGCCCGGGCAACAGGACTGGGGCGTACTAGGGCAAACCATGTCCCTGTTACTATGCCCGCTGCGGGGTGTCTAGGGACTGTGTAACGTTGGAACGCCTGCCACTTTGTGGTAATCAAAACTTTAAAGTAGACATTCATAGGTACTTCATGTTTATTAGCGGACGCTGTTCACGCGCCTAATGGACTAAAATAACAAATTAAACTTTACTTTAGTCCTTTGGGTCGTCACTCGTGACTGCCCTCTACAATCCACGCTAATACGCCATTTTTCTAAAATTCATAAGGTGGTGAAGTAGATGCATTATCCGTAGGGGGCGTTTGCTATAATACTTATACCCTTGTACTTGTCCAACTGATTTAATCTATCCGACAGTATTAAAAGGGATGTTAAAGCCGGATTTGTGAACGTTGTCCATTTGTTAATTAGCTCTATTAATACATTTCCTTTCGCCGTCCTATTCATGGCAATAATAACATTTATTTTCCTTGAATTACGAGTGTCCGACTGCTTTTATGCTGCTATAAAAGTGACGGATGCCACTAATTACTTTTGATTTGTTAACAAGTCTACAAATAACCAGGAGTTGCTTTGAGTTTTGACCAAGCAAGAAGTAAACTAAGCAGCGAGCCTATTTCTGTTACCTACTCTAATATGATCAGTATAAATAAAGAGTGTCATGTCATGGAAACCTATACATTTTTTTAGAGGAGCAGGACCGGCCCTAACGGCCCGGCGTAATGCATCACGGCTCTGGCTGTTTTAAAATCGACTCTCAACGATTACCCGGAGATCGTATAGCCAATCTGCATTACGCGTCTGATGTGACCTAGCCTTATGACCAAATTTAGATTTGATAACAATTCTAGTTCTAACATTGCTTGGCAATGTCCTTCTAAATAGGTGAATAAATAAAATAATTTATTCTCATTGACGTGTATTTTTGGGTGACGGCACTTCTTCTTCTTCTATTTGAATTATTTTGAATTAAGATTACCTAAAGTGTTCATAATTGGTGCCGTCATCATCCTACTATATCGTATGTCAATTTCGTATTACACCTTAATTCGTCATTCTAACCACGCCTCTCGGCAGCATACCCTAATCCCTTTTCGTATTAGAAAATGCCTTAAGGCATTAAGTCCGCCTTTTGTACTTCTTTTAATGTGCAATAAAGTTTAAAATAAATAAATAAATAATACGCATACACAAACAATAACACGGTCATCATAACAATGCATTCTTGTACCTTTCTTTTAAATCTATCCTTATTTTTTTATCAATTTCCATTTGATTCCCATCTCGGGGCACATTTTATAAACCGGAGATTGAGTATCTACTATCGGTGTTACATCTTTCGCGGTAAATGGGGTTTTTTTCCTTTCCCCATTTCCGGAATAGACAGGTGGGCAAGGAGCATATTTGTCAGAAGTAAAGCCTTTTTGTAGAAGAAAACTAACAACCTTATTCGGGCTTTTCTGTGTCGCACAGACAACAGTGCGGAAGAAAATAAAATAAAACGTACACTGCGTGAGACTCGGCTACTGCCTCGTTTCATAAACCCACACTCAAGTTTTAATGCCTTTCATTATATACAATCACATAAACTACTAAACTTAAAAATTGTTAGTGTCTTGTTTCAACATCTTAATATTTTAGTTGCGCTTTAAAGAACTTTAATAAAAAGTTTCAGACCAGAATTTTTTTTAACAATATCGACTCCACTTTCTTCGGACAAGTAGTTAGAATAAAAACATAGTAGTTTTGTAAGACTTGGCAATGCACAACCATAGTCCTTGTCGGGAGTAACGTAGCGCACCGGCGCGTGACAAACCACGGGACGGGACTATTCTGAGTCTGTTTCTGACTAGTTTTACGTAATGCACTATATTTCGAACACGGCTAACGCGAAACTAGAAATTGAAATTGCAATAATCTGTCTTATCAGAGCGAATCAACATTTTGACCGATATTTTGCAGGTCTCAATCGTTACCAAAAATGTATCTGCAGTTCCTTAGAAACAAAGAAAAAGTAGAAAAACTCTTGGCCTCGTAATGCAGTTAAATAGTGTTTTTGCTAGGAAAGTTGTGGGGTAGTTCTGATTTCTATCATTTCATATGTAGTTTGGGGTGCTGAATCCGAATCTGAGGTTTGCATACTAAATTTCGTGACGCAACATTAAAAAAAAATTAAAAAAAAAGAAAAAAATCGCCTTTTTTCCGGTTTTTTGCTTAAAACTCGAAAACTATTAACTTTTAGTAAATAGTCTATTTACAGAAATTAAAGAGCATAACATTTTCTACAAATATCACTATTTAGTTTTTTTTTTCAAATGAGCCGTTCGGTCTCAAGTGCGCGTTAAAAATTGGCAATTTTCAGCGGTTTCTGCAAACTCACTTTAAACGTTCCAAAACTATTTTTTTTTACTTAGATCGCAGTATGGAAAAATTATATGAGCCGTTGACGTTTAAAAGGTCCCGGCTGAAGTTCTTCGGTGACGTTGGGTCCTGGTACATATTCTGCTTGACCTGCAAAAAAAGAAGTGGAGTCATTTCTCAAGGAGAGAGAGGAGAGAGAACGGATGAGGATTACAAAATTGATTGTGAGATTAAACATACCTTCCGCATCTTGCTGAGGTTTTCGATGGCATCAGGTCCTGGCTCAGGGTCTGAGTGCGCCATCGTCAGCGTCGGGGGTTCTAAAAGATAAAAGAGGCGGTGAGACACTGACTTGTGATCATATATCTAGGAGAGATGAATGATTACAAAATAACTTGTGAGATTCGACATACCTCTGTCTTCTGTCTCGTCTACGTATATCTCTGAGCTGTCTTCCGGGGGTGCAACGTTGTCACACAGTCCTTCCTGCATTCACAATTTCGTTGGCAGCCCTTTTTATATTTACATGAAATGTACCGGAGAATTGAGTTTAGCGCAGGGTCCAAAGTGGTTGGCACTGGCACGAGACCACTACTAGTTTTTTTCCACCCCCACTCACTTGATTCACTGTTCACTGTGACCAAACTCAATTCTCCGGTACATTTCATGTAAAAAGGGCTGCCAATGAAATTGTGGATGCAGGAAGGCGGGACTCCATTGTTTCTGCACATGGTGCGAAGGACTGTGTGACAACGTTGCGCCCCCGGAAGATAGCTCTGAGATATACGTAGACGAGACAGAAGACAAAGGTATGTCGAATCTCACAAGTTATTTTGTAATCATTCATCTCTCCTAGATATATGATCACAAGTCAGTGTCTCACCGCCTCTTTTATCTTTTAGAACCCCCGACGCTGACGATGGCGCACTCAGACCCTGAGCCAGGACCTGATGCCATCGAAAACCTCAGCAAGATGCGGAAGGTATGTTTAATCTCACAATCAATTTTGTAATCCTCATCCGTTCTCTCTCCTCTCTCTCCTTGAGAAATGACTCCACTTCTTTTTTTGCAGGTCAAGCAGAATATGTACCAGGACCCAACGTCACCGAAGAACTTCAGCCGGGACCTTTTAAACGTCAACAGCTCATATAATTTTTCCATACTGCGATCTAAGTAAAAAAAAATAGTTTTGGAACGTTTAAAGTGAGTTTTGCAGAAACCGCTGAAAATTGCCAATTTTTAACGCGCACTTGAGACCGAACGGCTCATTGGAAAAAAAAACTAAATAGTGATATTTGTAGAAAATTTTATGTTCTTTAATTTCTGTAAATAGACTATTTACTAAAAGTTAATAGTTTTCGAGTTTTAAGCAAAAAACCGGAAAAAAGGCGATTTTTTTCTTTTTTTTTAATTTTTTTTTAATGTTGCGTCACGAAATTTAGTATGCAAACCTCAGATTCGGATTCAGCACCCCAAACTACACATGGAATGAAAGAAATCAGAACTACCCCATAACTTTCTCACTAGGGGCCTTTTAAATTACAATTTAACTGAATTATCGGGCTAGACTCGGAGTCGGAACTCACCAATCTGGAATACACGGGCATTGCTCTACCAACTGAGCTACCCTATCCTATGCGGGAGAGCGGGGGGGGGGGGGGGGGGGCGCTCCGTGCTACCGAGTGTGTCTCGGTAGCTCACAGTTTTTCCAATTTTCCTTTCTAAGAAATTGGTTATCGTTTGGACGTTTCTGCTTCAAAATAATTTATTTTTTAAAGTTATCAAGAAATCAAATTTCTATTATAATTTTTGTTTAGATTTTGGGGTTCTCAGCGAGCAAATAGCTTGTTTTAACGCATAAAATTATGTAAAATTAATCTATTCTTAAAGCGCAATTTTCGATCGAAGTTTAAATGTTGTGGACTAATCCGTCATCGGAATCAAAAATGAGCTCACGATTCAGCCTTCAAATAAAAATTCTAAGATACCGAAAATGCTGGTTCAATTTATCGTTTATCTGCATTATGTGATCTGAAAACATCTGATATTGCTAGTAAAATATTCCGTGACAGTGCCAAGTTATCTTAAGTTTATATATAAACATGATTCGAGCCAAAAACAGGCTAACAAAAGTTAGATTATGGGTATAACATTTTGTTGGTCTGTTGGAAAGACAAATGATATCGATATAACAGAGGCCATGAGATGAGTTATATAGAAAGTATGTAGATATTTATATATTTTCTGCAAACGACTGCCCTTACGCTCTAGTGTAGGGTTGCCATATGTCAGGATTTTTGACCCCTTGTCCGGAATGCGAGCGGACTTGGCAACTGCTAGGATTTTTCCGATTTTTAAGAATGACCTAATTTGTAAATCGGCCTTCTATTGCGCGACGCCATTGTCACACCCGCATTAATCTCTGTTACATGAAATGTCCAGATTTTTAGCGCGATGTCAGGTTTTTATAATATGCCCATATGATATGGCAACCCTACTTCAGTGCCAATTAGTGTTAATATTATTGATATGAATTTTACTACCTACTTCAACATATCGTCGACCATAGGTTCAGTCAGGTTAGGGGACAAATACGGTCGACGATATTTTTAATGTATGCTTCCGATTCTGGTTTCCTATTGCATGAAAGAACTAGGATTTCCCGATACCGACCATACAAAATCAAGACAGAGAACATACCCTAGTTTGATGATTTTTTGTTTCATCGCAATCGCACATTCGGTGGGCGGAATGTCCTATTTAGGTTATCATTATCAAGTAAAACTTGTGAGTTTATAAGTAACTAGCTTTCCGCCCGCGACTTCGTCCGCGTATAATTGGGTTCTTCCTACAGATTTTCATACCTTGTTTTATCTTTTTAAAATGTGACTTGATATAACCTACACATATATAATACAAATATATATTAGGTAGATGTTGGCAACAGGCGGTATTATCGCTAAAAGGCAACATTTGTCTCTTACAGACAACCATCCGGTTAAATAGCATAAATGATTACCTACATACTTGAATAACAAAATTGAGTTGAAGTCTATGGTTACAAAAGAAAACTTTCCGCCATTGAAACTTTCAACACTCTTTTCACCTCTTTATGGGTGGAATTTCCAAAAAAACCATGAAACCAGTTTTCTTTTATTTTAATAAGGAATCGATGCATAAAGTTTCAAATCTCTAGCTCAAAAAAATCTTTATTTCCCCGCTTCATCAATTTTCAACCCCGTTTTTACCCCCTTAGGAGTACAATTTTCCAAAACTATGAAAACACTTTTCTTTTGTTCTAATAAAGAGTCTTTTCACAAAGTTTCAAATCTCCTTTTCCATACAAACGTTTAACCCCTTAGCAAACAACTTTATTATATTTTAATAATGAACAGTCTTTGCACAAAGTTTCAAGTCTCTAGCTCAAAGAAAACACCATTTTCAAACAAACTTTCAACCCCCTTTCTAACCCTTTATAAGTTGAATTTTCCAAAACTATGAAAACACTTTTCTTTAATTCTAATAAGGAGTCTTTACACAAAGTTTCAAGTATCTAGCTCAAAACAAAATTCTATTCCTATACAAACTTTCAACCCCCTTTGTACCCCTTTAGAGATAGAATTTCCAAAAACCATGAAAACGATTTTCTTCATTTGTAATTAAAAGTATTAACACAAAGTTTCAAGTATCTAGCTCAAAACAAAATTCTATTCCTATACAAACTTTCAACCCCCTTTGTACCCCTTTAGAGGTAGAATTTCCAAAAACCATGAAAACGATTTTCTTCATTTGTAATTAAAAGTATTAACACAAAGTTTCAAGTCTCTAGCTCAAAACAAAATTCCATTCCTATAAAAACTTTCAACCCCTTTTTTACCCCTTTATAGGTAAAATTTTCAAAAACCATGAAAACACTTTTCTTCAATTGTAATACAGAGTTTTAAAACAAAGTTTCAAGTCTCTAGCTCAAAACAAAATTCTATTCCTATACAAACTTTCAACCCCTTTTTTACCTCTTTAGAGGTAGAATTTCCAAAAACCATGAAAACAGTTTTCTTAAATTGTAATTAAAAGTCTTAACACAAAGTTTCAAGTCTCTAGCTCAAAAATAAATCCCATTCTCATACAAACTTTCTACCCCTTTTTTACCCCCATAGGGGTTGAATTTTCCAAAACTATGAAAATATTTTTCTTTAATTCTACTAAGGAGTCTTTTAACAAAGTTTCAAGTCTCTAGTTCAAAAATAAATTCCATTCTCATACAATTTTTCTACCCCTTTTTTACCCCCATTGGGGTTGAATTTCCAAAAACCATGAAAACACTTTTCTTTAATTATAATAAGGAGTCTTAACACAAAGTTTCAAGTCTGTAGCTCAAAACAAAATTACATTCCTATACAAACTTTCAACCCCCTTTTTACCTCTTTAGAGGTAAAATTCCCAAAAACCATTAAATCAATTTTCTTTAATTGTAATAAAGAGTCTTAACACAAAGTTTCAACTCTGTAGCTCAAAACAAAATTACATTCCTATAAAAACTTTCAACCCCCTTTTTACGCCTTTATAGGTGGAATTTCCAAAAACCAAGAAAATACTTTTCTTCAATTGTTATACAGAGTTTAAAAACAAAGTTTCAAGTCTCTAGCTTAAAAAAAAAATCTATTCCTTTGCAAACTTCCAACCCCCTTTTTACCCCTTTAGAGGTGGAATTTCCAAAAACCTTGAAAACGTTTTTCTTTAATTGTAATACAGAGTTTTAAAACAAAGTTTCAAGTCTCTAGCTCAAAACAAAATTCTATTCCTTTACAAACTTTCACCCCCCTTTTTACCCCCTTATAGGTTGAATTTCCAAAAACCATGAAAATATTTTTCTTTAATTATAATAAAGAGTCTTTGCACAAAGTTTCAAGTCTCTACCTCAAAAAAAAATTCCATTTCCATACAAACTTTCAATCCCCTTTTCACCCCCTTAGGGGTGGAATTTCGAAAAATCCGTTCTTATCTCTTGCCTATGTACTAAAAAGAAGCTTTGGTAAAAATTTCAAGTTTCTAGTCGTAGCCGTTTCGGCTGTGCGATGATCGTAGATGAGGACAACCTCTTTTATATATATAGATAAAACTGCAACGCGATCTAATCGTTTTAAAACAACCGGCGTCGTAATAAGTACGCGGATAATAATCATTAAGCCCTTCTGGTTTGCTTTCATTCTATTCGTTCGGACGTTCCCAACGGATAGTCAGCGTCAAAAATATCTATACTATCAACTTATTAAGACCTTATTACAATGTAAAAAGGTCTAAGTTGTTTAGATATTTAAGTCATAAGTCATTTATTCATAAAACCAATTTACACGTTAAAAAGAAAATAAACATTTAAATATGTCGTTACATTGGCATACATTTCAAGATACAATCTTATTATATAATATTTTTATCACTTAAGTGAACCATTTACGAACTCCTCATAGTCATAGAACGAGTGCTCTATAAGCCAGCGTTTGAGTCGACCTTTAAAACTGTCCAAGCTCTGGGCGCTGGTGATGCTCTCGGGCAGCTTGTTGTAGACGGTGGGCCCCATGATATGAGTCAGCTTTGCTGCCTTGGCCATCCTGCAGCCCACACCGGCAAGCTTGAGGGCATTACGCGTATTGTAGCCATGTATCATGCCGTTTGTCTTGTAGGCTGTTAGGTTGGCCCTCACATACATCGCTATCTGAAAGATTACTATTGCTGGCAGTGTCAGTATCCCCATTTTTATGAAGTAAGGTCTTGCAGGAGTATTTATACCAGTGTGCTTACCACGAGTTTGAAATTTACTATAGAAATCTATACCCACTAGCGTCCTTTTCAACTCACTGGCAGACCAGTGGATGTTGCTAGGTGGGAGCGAGATAACGAATTAACGATACGTAAACGAGATATCGTTTACTATAACAACTCGACCGCAGAGAGTCAACTCGGCTGAAGCAAAATAAGTGTGAACTCCAAAGACTTGGACGAATTAAAGTCTACCCATTATGCCACGGCTCAGGGAGCCTAAGGTCCGGTTTGACTGAAGACAAATAAATAAATAAATATTACAGGACATTCTTACACAAGTTGACCAAGTCCCGCAGTAAGCTCAAGAAGGCTTGTGTTACGGGTACTCATACAACGATTATTTTAATATACAAATACATAAATACAGAGAAATCATCCATGACTCAGGAACAAATATCTGTGTTAATCACACAAATAAATGCCCTTACCGGGGTTTGAACCCAGAATCATCGACTTAGCAGGCAGGGTCACTACCAACTACGCCAACCGGTCGTCCAAGCACTCCTCTTTTACCATATTAGATGTCTCTTCTACAATATCACCAAGTTTATATGGAGAGTAGGTAATTACTTAGTACTTGCTAAGGGAATCATAGTTCATACAGGTTTAATGGATTTCCTAATTCCAACGTTCGCGATTGGAAGACGGACCCGGTTCTTTCTTTAATGCTTTTTTTATGTAAAAACCTAAAGTAATTGAAAGGTTTCCGGAAGTAATTAATATTTAATTCTGTTCCCATTGACGCAAATAATCGAAGCGCGGGAGTAGAACGTCCCACGTTTGCGAAGTCTTTAGTTAATCCGTAGCTCGTGGATCGTGTTGTTGATTCGAATATATATAAATAAGGTATAAGATATGTATCGCTGTATTTCTGAGAGCGAAAGCTAAATATAACGAGAAAGTGTTCACATGTCAAATTCAGAGAATTGTACAGTTAAACATTGCATACAACAATCAACATGCTACAAGCATGCCTTTCATTCAATATTTCGTGAAATTAGACTTTATACCATAGTAGAAAGGAAAGTAGGTACAGTGAGCGATAAAAGCTTGTATCATAAATAAGTATTTGACAAAAAAACGTACTTAAATTGCTGAAACCAATAAATTACATGTTTTTTCTAAATTATTTCATTGAGTATATATGTTGCAGTACTCACAATATATAAAATTGCGAAGCCTATATGAATACCACCGTAATTATAAAATTAAATGAATCGGTATACCCTTACTGAGCTTACCGTGGGACTAGGTCGATTTGCGCAAGATATTCGCATAATATTTATTTATTTAGAATTTTAGACCTTATGTCATTGTAATAGAGCTTACAACCATCCTCGACGGTATGTGTCAGCGATAAAAAACGGCACATATAGTCTAGACTATTATATCACAGTACCCGCCTAAAGAACCCTCGAAAGATAACGTTAAAGTTAACAATGCATCAAAATTGATAGCCGCCCGATAGCGGAACCCCCGGAACCGCATATAAATTCCTCCGGGGAACCCCATTACTTACCCCCTATCTAGGGGATCCGTTCTATTTGTTTTCATGCTACTGCTGTAGACCTATTTGAAGAGTGGATACGCGGACCGACTTACGAAAGAGGGAGAGAATTGTTTATAGACTTATTTAGTTGTTATTGTGGTAAAGTCTAGTTTAAGATAGATAGATGCATTTATTTCTTAATGAAAATTACACGATATTTAACAATGTCACAACCTACAATGTATCTAAATAACATGAATTCACAAAAGTGAGGTGGTTCCTAAGGGAACTTAGTTTTGTCCCAATACTATAATACTAATCAGCTTCACAGCGTAAATAGTTTTCAATTAACCATTAAAACAGCATTTAAAATAGGTCTTTATGTATGTGAGCGTGTTCAGTAAAAGGTATAGCGATAAAGAGGTATAACTTTGTCGCTAGCCGATAAGGCGCGTATAATAATAATACATATTTGGGAACAATCTCACACAGATCGACCTAGTCTCAAACTAAGCAAAGTAGTAGTGTATATATGTATATCGTTGCCTAGTACCCAGGCGACGATATACATACATACCTAATGCCATAAAGATAAAATTAGAAATGAACTTAACTACAGCCGAGCCGACAAAGTCGTGCCTATCACTAGAAACAAGCACATTTTATGGTTTAAAAAATCCCGGTTTGTAACAGCAGAAATAGCTTTGTGGTAACTACTGGATTTTTTGTATTTCATTTCGAATTTCCCATGAGACCAAAACGTCCAGACGCCAGACGCGTCACTAGGCTAGATATATTCTGAAACATTTGTCGCTCTCAGCATGTTTTCGATATCCCCGGTTAGACCTTCCATCTTGATTATTTGCTTTTCTTGGTTTGTGAAGATGTATGGCGAGAATGGTTATATGAAGCCCTAGGGTGGAGAACAGGCTAAAAGCATTGCAGTCTGTAAAGTACACTCTGACTCATATATAATATAAAAGCGTATAAAATGATACAGCCTCGCGCCGCTCACCGCTCACAAATCACCACACAACATACATAACTTTCTGCAGTTTCTCGTGAATTTTCTGTAGATTATTCATTAGATGTAGGAGTTTTCGATCCAGTCACTTGAGGATTTTAAAAATTAACAACAAATACTCCTTAACTTAGTAGAAAAAACTCCAATTAGTAAAAAAACATGCATTCATACGAGACAGCTCGTGGAATTCGCTTTCTATTGTTCCTTTTGTGTGAACCATTTTATGAAAATGAAAATATGCAACGTTTTAGTTGTTAAGCCATGTTGATTCTATGTACCTCCAGACTTAACAAGCATATACAATTATTCATTACCTAACTCGGAATTAGGAACTCGGGCCCTTCAAAATAGATAAGCAGATCGTAGTAGTGCGACCACAGATATAGAATAAAATAACTGCATACCCAAAGAACCGAAAACAAGACACTACATTTTCGTATACTCTTATTTGGAACGTGACGTTGCGTTAACTGCCCATAAACTTAAGTGTTGGTAGTTCTGTGTATGAATTTGATGCTAAATAAAATAACATTTATTTTACCGAGCTACCTACCTTAAATCTAATAGGTCCTTGAAGCATTTCACGTAGGATGCTGGCGGCATTTCCTCGTTGTATCGCAATGCTGATACGTTGTGCGAGGAAACCACCAGCTCTTCGGTCACCAGTGACATCAACCAGACGTTTCGCGATTTCTGCGAAAAACTTGAGTGCGCTGGGATATTACTTTTAATAAGTTTCGACCAAGACCTTGTTCTTAACACGTTTTTCTTTTGTTATCAGGAGCACCACCTCCAGAGGGCGATATGCACGGGGCTCATCATACCGACGCCGGAGGTGTGCGACGTCCAAGACCTGGCGTTCTACGAGCGGTGCTACCCGCCCGACTACAAGATGCCCAAGCAGCACATACACATGCAGCGTGAGTAATGTCCTGTCATACGTATGGGTTAATGGCTGGTGTGTTTATCACGTAGCCACGAGTCGATAGGGACTGCGATTCGAAAGTATTTGCAACTAGCTTCCAAGAAGGAGAGTGCAAATGCTTTCGAAGTCGATAGCGACGCCGACGTCGGAGGCGTGCGACGTCCAAGACCTGGCGTTCTACGAGCGGTGCTACCCGCCCGACTACAAGATGCCCAAGCAGCACATACACATGCAGCGTGAGTAATGTCCTGTCATATGTATGGGTTAATGGCTAGTGTGGTTATCACGTAGCCACGAGTCGATAGGGACTGCGATTCGAAAGTATTTGCAACTAGCTTCCAAGAAGGAGAGTGCAAATGCTTTCGAAGTCGATAGCGACGCCGACGTCGGAGGCGTGCGAGGTCCAAGACCTGGCGTTCTACGAGCGGTGCTACCCGCCCGACTACAAGATGCCCAAGCAGCACATACACATGCAGCGTGAGTAATGTACCGTGTGGTGAAATAGGGGCCCACTCCTACAAAATTGAGACGAGTCGCGCGTATTTATAAGTAAAATAAATAATAATATATCACGCGTGCAAATATTAAACCACGATAACATTGCTAAGAATAACTTTTTCTTAAATTAAAAAGTCGAATTATGGCATAATAGCCAAATTCATAAAAACCGGTGAAAAAACGGTTAACCGGTTTTGGACATGTCGAGGCGGTTAATAACCGGTTTTCTATTTTCACCGGTTATTGCACACCCTAGTTACAACGCGTGTCTCGTTCTATTTGAAAACAAATTAAATTCATCTATTCACAGCACAATAGATTCAAAATTCAATGGGAATTTTCTTCGTACGGTGGGCGGCTAGAAAATATTAGGCCAAACCAATTTATTGTTAGCATCAGAAGAAAAAACATTTAACAAGGCTTATTAAAGTTTTTACAAACGAGTACTAAGCAAAGTTAAATACTATCGGAACTCGTGTCGAATGCGGTATCCCGCCTGTTCCATTGTTCAAAATTAGTTTCTCATTCTACAAAGTCATTCTTCCTCGTTGAAACCGCAGCTTGTGGTCAAGACTGGTTGTGTAAACTCTACCATACCAAGTAATGGACACAGTAGTACAGAATTATAAATACAATCTAAACGGGATATTTACCATGTATGTTTGTTTTATTGAACACCCGATATTTCGGCACTGTTGCAAGCGCCATCGCACCATGTTCAAAGAGTAAACTGACGAGCTGCGAGTTTTTAGTTGTGGTCTACCCACACACCATAGCGATCTACCCTCTTACGGGTTCCCTTATTTTGTGTGTTGTCACTGGCACTACTCGTATACTACTGGCACTGGAAGAATACGCACTGTTTATCAAAACCGATCTATGACATTGATGGTTCCTCCGTAACAATAATGACGAGATCAAGTCGAGTTGAATGTACCTACTTTTTCTTTTTTATTATTATTATAAGGGATTAACATTAACACAAAGCGATTATCGGAGTCTTTTCGGTGGACTATTCTATAGTTAAGGGCTACAAAGCTAGATTTACTTATTTAAGCCTTATCTTCATTAAGGGTACTCGCTTTCTATTGCATTGTATGATTTATAAAAATCATTACTACAAGTCCACAAGCTGTTAACAATTGACCACAGGAAAGGAAAAGCGCGTATTCAGAGCCAATCTTTCCTGTGGCCAATAGTTAAAAGCTTGTGTACATGTAGTCATGGTTTTCATCATACAATTCAAAAGCGAAAGAGGTACTTTTTAATGTGGATAAGGGTACAATAAGAAAATCGACCTTCATAGCCCTTAACTATTGAAAAGTCCACCGGAAAGATTCTGAACATCGTTTTGAGTTTGACCCATTAATGGCTAACATAAGATTGAAGATGAATAAAGAGATGACGAGTTCTCTGTTTTGCTTACTAGTGTCTTCATTTTAACCCCATTGTCATACTGATTAATTTAACAAACAAATAGCCTGCAATTTATAGGTTTTTTATTCCTCTCGCTCATTCACTTTGTGCTTTCATCTTCGCGTTTTCATTGCAATTGATCGGCCGGATAGCCCGGGGAATATTGCGTCAAAGAGATTACTGCCAATATCAAATGAACGTTTGGACAAAGGCTTTCGTATATCTGTATCGCTTTATCAATTGTTTGCTTTACTGATGGGACAAATCGCTGCTTATTTTTACGCAATAGTAGGTACATTAAGATACAAAAGCGAAAATTCGCAACGAGTGGCGGCGATACACGACCGTAGGGAGTCTTTGAAATCGACACGAGTTGCGAATTACCTCTTCGCACGTGTATCGTACGACGTTTTACAGTACATATGGCTCTTTGAATATTCGACGCAGCCACGCATCTTGCAAATACAAAATTTATTGCAGTACGGAGGTCTTCTATTTGTTCGGTTTGTTGATTTAATCATGATATGATACGAGTAGATGGGAGAAACAATAATTATAACTATAAATCTCTTTGAGCATCAGTTCAGCCGGAGTAGCAATTGACAAACATAGAGCTGTCTTACAGGAGTAAGCTTTACTACTTATGATGATATCCTTGTATTGAACATAATGTGGACAGGCCTACCCCTGTGCCGAAAGCAGATGAATATGACATATGATCAACGATCATGTTCATTGTATATGAACGGACTTTTATCTGACTTAGGCTGGATTTGACCAAACTTTTTAACCAAGAGTAACGCTTACTCTTGGATACTAATGTCAAAATCCCGTAGTAATTTGACGTTACTGTCTGAGAGTAAGCGTTATTCTCGGAATAAAAAATTGGTAAAACGCAGCCTTAGCTATTTGTACGTTACGTACATATATATGAGGTGCCCACACCTCGCAAAATCCGCGGACTTTTGTTGTATAGAAAATGACAGACAAGACATTGCCAGTCTTTCAGTCAGAATCTAGATTAAGAATTAAGATGCGTCCGGTGAGTAAATCAGACATCACGGATGTGTCTGCTGGAGATGTACTAGATTTAAAAATTTGCCGTAACCATTAGTCCGCCAAAATCACACACCAGACACATTCGTCGACCAGCGTGCGTAGCCAAGATGCCAATCGCTAATGCTCAGTCGCAAACGAAACTCTCAGGGTCGCACTAATAAGGAAGAGTGATAACTACGATACGCAATGTAGCGTGAGCGATTGGCATCTTGGCTACGCACTCTGGTCCAGAGATACGTTAATAATAGAACACAATACTGAAACAAAGGTAAAGCCATTCACCATTACATGTGAATTTTATAGTAGAAATCCTGGGGATATTTCAAGCTTGTTCCGTATGTCATCTCGCGAAGAATATGTATTTTAGTTCACCTAATTACGATAACTGCATATGAAAACGTTATTACAGTCAACATATGAAATAATCCAATGTGCATGCAGTGGACGTAATGAACGCTATTATACTTATTAGTTTCCTCTCGATGTTTTCCTTAACGAAAAGTAGGTAAAAATCAAATCATTTACCTACATTACCTATTTGTCGATTTGGAAATTATATGGATTAGAAAACTACCTCCGGTGTTTCGAGCGAAGTTGCTCACGTGGTCCCCTCCCGCTCCTGCAGTCCTGCTAGAGTAGTGGTAGGAACGAGACGGACATACTTTTAAAACGCGCAGTTAGTAACGCTTACGGTGTCGTACAACTCATGCTAAACACACCGGAGACAGACTTTCTCCGCGTCGCTTTTCCTGAGACATCCTACGCAAGTAAGATGCGACGCAAAGTGAAAACAGGGGGGCGATTTTTGACACAAGAACGCTCCGATATTTAAATTAAAACTCTTTCAGTTACGATGACATGGCATTTTAGAAATATGAGCGATTGATGTTTAATATCGTGGGTGCTCAAATTGTTAATTTGATATTAAAATTGCGGTGGCAATTTAATAAGAAATATCACTTCAAACATCACTCGAAATTGGGCAAATTTTAGCAAAAGATCAGAGTATCATATATTGAACAGTTGGTTAAAATTATCAGTCATAATTTCAGTTGAAGTATTTTTCAAAGGTATAAAGCCTTTTCCCACACCATAAGTGCAATTGTGCACTTGCGTGGGCACATGCTACGCTATCTGTTTGCTTTAGTAGGACACTAACAAGTTTTTTTTTTCACAATAAGTGACATTACAGTTAAAAACCAATGCGTCACAAAACTTAGACTATTACTAATCGATTGTGGTAATATTTCATAATAAAATATACCTACTTAGGTAATAAAATAAATTAAAACAAGAGGAAATTATATTGGAACAGTTGCGACTAGAAATACTTTTTTTGGCAAAAAAAATTACATTAAAGCATAAACAAGTTTCAGTCACAAACAAAACATCCTATTTAACCTCGCCAAAATCAATGATTAGCACGTGGAGCTCCTTAATTTACATCTCTTGAGAGTTAACACGTGTCTATGAAACTCGTCAATATAGTAGGTACATCGCGTAATATCTGATGGGAATATATTATGAAATGAAACAAGGTGTGCTGATACCAAATAATTTTGAATTGTATCAGTGCGATTTCAGTGTATCTAAAATAACAATTAACATTCACATTTGAGCCCACCGAGGGTTCCGCACAAATGGATGCAAATTTTGAGTGCACAGTATCCAAAATATTGTCTTCTGTTAATATTGTTCTGTGCGATTAATCCGTGTTTAATTTCAATGCACAGTATCCTTCAATTTGTTCTGTAAATAATTTTTATACACAACCGTACTAAAACTATTTGTATCCATCGATTGGAAAATATCGTCTGAAAGCGGAGCGCCTAAACTATGCATGAACCTGAATATGTCAGTGCCATTTCAATAGGCACAATACTTGCCTATGTTGGTACTTACTATGTACTGTCGCTAACTGATATTAATAATCCCTGCGACAGCATAATGTTTCCAGACAAAAGTGTTGTGGTGGCCTAAAAATACGTTGACATAACATAGTAATATGTCGAAATTAATCGAAATAATGTTAATATTGGCTTCAGTTACCGCGATTGTTGTTCATTGAAGTTAAACACTTTATAACGGATTAATCTCGTTTATTAACACCATGATCCTACGTTTCAATTCGTTATAAAAACGTGAATAAATGCCCTGACCAAAATTCGAACTTTGGACCTCCTGCTTTGTATGCAGGGTCACTACCACCTAGGCTAGGATGCCGTTAATATTATGGTTTAAGAATTTATTTCTCCAAAAGAATTATAACAATTCACTTAACTAGAGAAATACAAAACTATCATAATTTAAATATACATGTGCTATAAGTGTATGAACACAAATCAAACAAAGTAATAATATTGTTTAAGAATAAAGTAAAGTGGGTACAGTATAATCCTCATAATTACCATCACGCGAGCGCGGGGGAATGGAATTTCGTTCCAGCCAGCTGATCGTGACCTAATCGTGCTTGCACGGAGCGCAGCCAGAGGCGCGCGTTTAGACTGGTTAACCCGAACGACCAGGGGTCCGCCGCGCTCGCCCGACGGTTGGCGATAATGGCGATAACAGGCTTGCAGTTATGCATACGGGTTTAGTTACGTATCGACTTCTAATCGCTATCGCGTACGCTGCCGATAGCCATTAAAACATAATTGATTAAGGTAAAGTATTTTTGTATTTTTCTTTTTAGTTATATATAATTTACTATTATGTACCTATGTATGCATTTATATTACTTATATGATGTATTGCTTTTTTGTTAAGAAGCATTAGTTAATGAGTTCATATGATTCTTATGTAAGTATTTCATTTTGTATTTGCTTGATATTATTTATATATATATATATATATATATATATATATATATATGTTAATTATTTCATTATTTTGACTGCAGCCTCGTAGCAAGGCGAGATTTATTAGTAATATTAGATTTTTGTGATAAATAGTTAGTTTTAGATTTCAATTAGGTTAATTTTTATCGTTGTTATGTATATTAAATTTTATTCTTATTGTTATTATGCAAGATTATTATTTCATGAAAAAAATATTTTTTGTATTTTAGGTGTGTTAGTCAGTATTTTACAAAAATGCACATTATTGAATGCATATACATTCAAAATTTATACAAATTCAGATAAATCGTATTACTGGCTATACCGTTATTAACCGCACACCGCGGGGTTGGAGGTAACCCGATATTCAATAATTACTCAAATTATAGGGTTTGACCGCTCAGCCCTCGATATATCCTATAAAACTTACTGATTTTGCCTTTTTCCAATTCTAAATATCAATAATATAACCTTAAACCGATAGGTACTTTTTATTCACTTCATAAAGTATCCGAAATTGCCAAACAACACAGCGCCAAATATTACCTCTAATAATCAACCTAACATACGTAAATAAACATTTCAAATAAAACCAAACATCCCATCCAAATATCGACTTTACAACCTATACTACAAAAGTCGAAAATCTGGTTCACGAACTAGATATACGCGCTCATTGTTATCAAATTAAATGGCGATCTAAATGGTATCGTAAAATACGAGTAGGTATGTAGTTATAAATAGGGCTTGCAATCCGGATATCCGAGTATTCGTTTTATTCGAATATCCGTTAAATTTACTATCCGGATTTAAACTCAGTTCATATCCGGATAATACGAATAATCCGAATAATGCACTTTAGTATGAATTTATGTCCGCATTGTTATTAAAAGTTTAAATAAGAGTCCATATATAGAATGTAGATGACGTTAACGTTAGATTTTTATTTGGATACGTTTTTAACTCGTATAAAAATTCTGCAACCATCATAATCGGGACCAAGAATTGAGAGCTCATCACAACAAGCCAGTACTAAGCTCCAACATCTGCGAAGGATCAGCTGCAGAGCGCAAGGTCTTTATCTACAAATACACAGCCTTCTAGATATATTTGGAAACCTAAATCAACGCCACAAAATGCTTATTTTGATAGCTGTGGAAAAAGAATCGATAACCTCCAGCTCCAACGGTTATAGGATGTACTTTTGACTACCCCACCACGAGTCTCCACGAGTGTCGAAACTGAGAGGATATCCTCTCAGTTTCGACACTCGTGGAGACTCGTGGTGGGGTAGTCAAAAGTCAGACTATATAGTCTGACAACCTCAATCTGACAGTAGAATATGTTTTTAATTTATATGCCTTCAGTGTCTATACTATACTATACTGCACTGGATTTTTTGGATACTTTTGCAACCATCTACGGACATCGTTAACAGCTGATAGCATAGAAGCATTAAGATTCTTACTTTTACTTTTAGCATTTGAGATTGACAGTTCATGTTTAGTTTTTAAATAGATTACATTTTTTTTTATCTGTTTAACTACGAGATGCATCTAATAATTTTTGAACTTGTTGCAAAGCTAATTTGGTTTGTATACTGAGTATCCTAATTGTATTACTTTGTTAACGGCCGCCTAGGTAGTGACCCTGCCTACAAGTAGTTCCCATGTTCGAATCGAATCCCGGTTAGGCCATTTTTTTGTGTGTTTATCACGAATATTAATTGTTCCTGAGTTATAAATGTTATCTCTGATGTTGATGTAGATGTTTTGTCTGAGTGATTTAAGCTTTAATATGTATCTACATATTATGTTAGCCAAACGTCGCGACGCGTCGTCTAGTAATCATAACACAAGCCTTAATGAACTAGCTGTGGGACTAGGACGATTTGTGTATAATTGTCCCATAATATTTACTTATAACATTTTTAGCATTATATGTATAGAAAGCTTTATGTTAAGCGTCAGTAAATGACGGTAAACATTGTTTATTGGTCTGTGATAATATTTTTTTGTTTTGATTCATGTTTTTTTTAGTAGTCACACTACTACATATGAATTATAAATCGAAAGAGATGTATATACTATAGAAAAAGCGACCAAGGCCCCCAGTGCCCAGGGCTGGGATCGAACCAACTTGTACTTAAAAAACATGAATCATAACATTTATTATATTTAATAAATGATTTCATTCATGCTTTACCATTGTACAATATGGTGGTGCCATCTATCGCTTCCAGTTGAATATAATTTGCAAAGATTATCTAGAAGGACAGCATGAGATGGAAGTCTGAGCCGTAAGATGGCGGACGCGTAAGCGTTTGAAAAATAAGAAAGGATTGCATATACTTAGGAAATTTCGGCCTCTGGTCGCCGTGGTCGGATTCCCTAGTGGTTAGGGCGTCTGCCGCGAAAGCAGGAGGTTGCTGGTTCGATCCCAGCCATTGGCACTGGGGGCCTTGGTCACTTTTTCTGTAGTATATGACATCTCTTTTAATTTATAATATTATTTTCGGTTTTGTTACTAACATTATAAGCATTTCTATGCAAAAATGAAAATATTAGATTATCTAGAAGGACAGCACGAGATGGAAGTCTGAGCCGTAAGATGGCGGACGCGTAAGCGTTTGAAAAATAAGAAAGGATTGCATATACTTAGGAAATTTCGGCCTCTGGTCGCCGTGGTCGGATTCCCTAGTGGTTAGGGCGTCTGCCGCGAAAGCAGGAGGTTGCTGGTTCGATCCCAGCCATTGGCACTGGGGGCCTTGGTCACTTTTTCTGTAGTATATGACATCTCTTTCAATTTATAATATTATTTTCGGTTTTGTTACTAACATTATAAGCATTTCTATGCAAAAATGAAAATATTCGATTTTTATTCGTTTTATTCGGATATCCGGATAGTAAAATAATAAATATTCGAAATATCCGGATAGCAAAATTGGACGGATATTGCAAGCCCTTTATAAAGCTTATTCTGCATTAACGGAGGTTGAAAAGTAAACCTCTGGTTGTGTTCCAATTTACCGTACTCAGGAGAGTCGCATGTTCTTTAAAACCAGTGTATTGTGTACAGATGTAGTGCTTATGTTTTGCTCTAGTATTTTTACGGAATCGCCCGAACGTATCATGCTATTTCAGGTGTCAGTACTAAAAGTACCGAGGTCGATTGAAGTAGCATGAAAACATTATTTACTACATTTGGAAACGGGTCAAACACAAAACGATGTTACACGTCTTTTCGGTGGACTTGTAAAGTTAAGGACTATAGTCCTATATATAGTATAGTATAGGACTATAGAGGTTGATTTTCTTATTGAACCCCACATTAAAAGGTACCCCTACTCCTTTTCTATTCAGTTGTATGACAAAAATCAAAACTACATGTCCGCAAGCTGTTCACTATTGGCCACATGAATGATTGGCTCTACAGTTCGGCTGAACACACACTTTTTCTTTCCCGTGGTCAATAGTTAACAGCTTGTGGATATTTAGCGATATTTTTTATCAAAAAAGGAGTACCCCTTAATTATGTAGATAAGGATTAATTAAATAAGAAAATCAAGCATTACCTTTAACGTTGGAGTAGTCCACCGGAAAGACTCGGAACATGGTTTTGTGTTTGACCCAAACTGTTGATCCTTTGGGGGTGTCTTGGAATTACGAGTAGTTCCTGAGGTATATTTATTAGCGATGTGAAAGTTTATACTCGTAGAGGAGGGAAGGAGTTACGCTCAATGGGCATTACTGAGAGACAATTCGCCGTTAGGGGCGCTAGTGGAGTCAGCTTTCAAACGTCACTTTGACAATTATTTTGTATTGATACAAGACAAGACCCACGCGTGAGTGGCGCCGCCTGGTGAGCGACAATACGGTAGCACCCATTTCAACAAGTGGAGGAGTGGAGTGGAATTTTAGCTTTCTGCAAGAAACCGTGTTGTTTTCTACGGAGTTTAAGATAAATGTGATTTTAAAAACGCGATTCACTTGACGACCTAAACCGAGTCGCTTCCATTAATCGCGTTAACACGTCATGGTACGAGTAAGGCCCCTGAAAACGGTTGAATAAAGCGACCGACTCTGACAACGATTGTATTTTCCCCGGTTTTATGGGTAAAGTAAACATTTAAGTGTTTTCTTAGACCGCTTTGATATAAAAAGTAAGTACCTACGGCTGCCTGAGTAGGCTCGGGTTGAGTGGTTTAATCAAAATAACGTCTGCCTGTTACCTTTACATTATTAACACTTGAACGAATTTAATTAGTGACAAAAAAGTTAAAAATGTATTTAGTGCGTCTGTTAGATTAAGAGGAGAAAGAGAAAAACAGTATTTCAAGTTGATAATAAAAATTACGGATAACACTCACGTATTTTCAGTTAATATGCGTGACATGTTTCGAACATCGTCGAGTCTGTCGAGTAGATAGAGTGACCCAGGAGACCGTAACCAAGGCAACTAGACAAGACAACTGAGACAAGGAGACTGACAAGAAATAGTTGACTAACCGTAATATGTCCCACGATAGTTTAAATTTGATAATTCAAGTAATGGCTCATACTCGTAAATATTGTACTTTCTCCATTATTCTTAAACTTAGCAAACCTTTTTGAATGTTGTAAAGTAGAAATGACATACTTATGAAGATTCGGGACCAAAGATTCTCACGTCATCTAAAATTTGTCATGTGTAAAGCTATCTTTTGTACCCAAGGGAGCAGACTTCACTGCGGCCAAGTATATATGGCTCAACTGTATATTATATTGTAATACATGGCTGTATTCCACCGTTTTATGCATGGACCTAAAAATATACGGACAATCCTGTGATACTGCGGACTTGCGGTGAGAATCTAGTGACAATTGGTGGCTATTTCTTGCACGCTGATTTATCGCAAATATCGCAAGTTAGTTAAATTCAGCAAATGCACTGGTGAATTTAACTAACTTCCTGTTGTGCTATGCTATGGTGCCAATGTTATGCTATTCTATGGTGCCAAAGCACAGAATAAATAATATGGCCAAAGTACAATAGGAGGCAAACGAGTGTACGTATCGCCTGATGGTAAGCGACATGTGCAATACCTGCTGGCCTTTGAGATAGTATAATCTTTTCTTGATGGTGTGAAGGTCATATCGGAGTTTTAGGTGTGCGGAAATAGAAATTTCTAATGAAGCGCACGGTTGAGGAATGCTAACTGTCTAAATGGTGAGGGTGAAAATGGTGTGTGTACAAATGAACGCTCACCCACGTTTCATTCAGTATATATAAACACGGAAGAAATCTGCATTTTATGAGTGTGTATTGGCTTCCCTAGCCTAGTCGGTAGTGACACTGCCTAAGCTGCAGGTCCCGGGTTCGAATCCTGGTAAGGGCATTTATTTGTGTGTTCATCACGAATATTTGTTTTTGAGTTAAGGGGTTTTCTATATATATATATAAACATGTATTCGTTGTCTAGTCTCCATTGTACAAACTTTGTGTTTAAGATTTTCCCGAAAAATTTATTTATGTTTTGTCTTCGCGTGTTTATGTCCGTATATTTTGTAGGTCCATGGTTACATGGTCGCAGCGAACGCAGGAAACGTCATTTTCAGGTGCTAGGTAATTTGAATTAACTGTTTAATTCTTCTTCGTTCCTAATAATATATGTGTGGAAAAAACCTGTGGGAAAATTTATTGCGCTTTAATTCGCAGTACTAAGATCTACCTTTGGTTACGGTTTGAGGTACCTAATATTAAAAATACAAGCGGTATTTAGATATATCGAAGGTTCCTGTATACAAACATTGTCCATCTCACAATCGCATAGATAGTTAGAGACTGCGTCATCCGATAAACCTTGTCGCCAATAACGCGCGTTGATTGGATGAAATCACACTCGTCGGTTGATGCATTAAACAGCCATACGTTACCTAATTGGCTCTGTGCAGAAAGACAGGCATTAAAAACGATGACAGCACGGAGTGCCAAAAATCATACATGTCTTACCTACTATTTGACGTACGTCAACTGTCAAATTATGACTGACTGGTAGAGAATGCCCAATGGTTGACTGGTAGAGAATGCCTTAAGGCATTAAGTCCGCCATTTGTACTTTCTTGTATTGTGCAATAAAGGTTAAATAAATAAATTATGACTCTACAGAGTGATACTCTTGAAAGTATCTGTATGTAACGAACGCTGAATTCGCTAGAAAGCAGCTGTTGAGCTAGTTACAATGGCGTTCAAAAGTGCATGGATAATTCATTCATAAATTGTCCATGCACTTTTTAAGGCGATTGTACCTAATTTCAAGAGAATCACCCTGCAGAAAGAGACAGTTCCATCGTTGCGTCATTCTTCGTGACTCGAATGTCGATTCTATATTATTATGTCGTCAAACTCTCCAACTATAATAATCATTTTTATCGAATGTATAAAGATTTACCTCGTGACTGTAATTTAGCTCAAAACACCGTGACAGGGTGGTCAATCGGAAGTAGGGCTTCCAATACCGGTATTTTTTGTATGGGCGATCCCGGGATCCCGGTATTGCCCATACAAAAAATACCGGTATTGGAAGCCCTAATCGGAAGGCTGTCTTCGCTGAAGGGCCACACTGTCACGGTGTTGTCTAGAAAACTATCAAATAGTCTACTTCAAACACATATGTTTATTGTTAAATCATTACTGCAGTTTCACTGTCGGTAAAAACGGGAACGGGTCATCTGTAAGTATACTAGCTACTAAGCATTCAGCAAAAAGCTACATATGAACAGTAATACTATAATGTCTATAATGCCCATTCACAGGCAGCTCTTCACTGTTTCAAACCACATCACGACTAAAAGGTCTTATAACCAATTTATGTTTATAACACATATGACGTTTTAGATGTGAATACTAGTAACAGACAGCCGGCGTGTCGCGCGACAGTTAAGTGTCGGCGATGGTACAATGGATTGAACATTATTTCCACCGAAATACTGCCCCTCGACCCCTTTCAAGCTTACACATTCCCATATACCTAAGTTTAGCCAGGGGGTGACACTTCGCGATTTACGTTGACACGAAAACTTCCGCCTACGGGTGGCATAAACTGTCAGGGATCGCGCAATGCGCATTACCTCACAGGTGCATTGTTTGTAGTTGTATTTAGTCAAATTAATACAACTAATAAATAATCAATAAAAACGTGTTCTTATATAATATAAAAATAAAGTACCGATACATATTTTGTTATTAATATGTTTATACAAATTGGTGTAGGTGCAGTCAGCCATACAGCTAACAATACACCCAAAGTGCCAAAAATATGTATACAGGACTTTATTGTCTGAGCATACGCAGTAGTCGGTAGTAAGCATTCTACCTTCATTGCTGCGCCCATCAGGGTTTCATGTGGCATTATGTACCTACCTTCTTAAACAGTGTGTTTGTTGTGTAATGTCTGTAATGTACATGTGAATAGCAATAAAGAAATACAATACAATACAATACGCACCTGACAGCACGGTGGCAACCCTAATGTTAATGTCATCTTGACATTTGCATGCATTGCATGCATGTATGCACAAGCTAAATGTCAAATGTAGGAAAGAGAAGCTTCTGTACATTAGTACTATTGCTTATTCTGTGGGTTAGCCTGAATATCAAGCGGCGGGCAAAAATAAAACTTATGGCGGGCAAGTTATCCCACAGCCTAGGAGTCCACACTCCAAAATATACCTTAATGCGTTCGCCTACGCTCTTCATTGCCTTGTAGAGTTTAAACACTAGCGTTGTCCAAAATGTGTATTAGTACTGGCCGCACCCTTCCTGTAAAGCTAGCATGTTGCTATTGACAGGGGGAGAATAATATATCACTGCCGGCGCGCGTTTTATAAACCTAAAAGAAACAAAAATACATGTAGTTAAGGCAAAAAGACATGATATAAGATAAATATCAGTCTTCTTTTTCTCCGTACAATCGCACAGTGTGAAATATGACCTTATTTGCGGACATCCTGTTTTTATGTGTTTAAAAGAAGGATAATACGAATATTAAACACATTTAAAAACTCTCATGTTGATATCTGTAATAGTTTCGGAGTTATATGAGAAATCGAGAAAATTCTATGAAAACCATAGAAACGTCTTTACTCAAAGTCTTATTACTTCTACTAAAAAAGAACGATATCATATCATAACTATACACTAAAAGTACCCGTTCATCTATATAAATTAGCATAATTACGGTCAGTTTGCTCACTAAACTTAATTTTATATGTTTTCATCACATATTTTTTTCTCGTTAATCTGGGCATAGTCGCATTTTTTTTCAATGTTAATTTGTTTATTACAGTAACAACTACTACCACAAAAAAAATCAAACGCAACAACATCAAGACTTCGGAGATATGAATTTTCAAAATGTTACATAGGGTTGTCACTATTTCCTAAGTCGATCTTAATGTCTTCTTATTACGGTTCATATCTTAGGTACGATTTCATATTATTTATGTGTGATAGTTATTTATGTGTTGAAAGTATAAAAAAACTACATTCCAACACGTATGTCATACAACATTTTATAACGCATTATAATGCACGCTGCATGTCCTTTACGCCTATAATTATTTGCGGTAGTCACTAAATCATGTACTTTCCGAGCGTATGCATTATAAAATAAGTCTTCATCTCTCGGGTACACCTACTTAGAATGTAGTAATATTTCTACCTATATTCCTTGAGTTTTCAATTATTCTTTTATTAATTTGTTTTTTTTTATTAAAAAAATTAACACAGCTTTACAGTTTAATACCAATGCACTGTGAAAATCAGAAATTATACATAAAAATATATATATATAACACAAAAGAGAGACAATAACAAACAAAAATCAATTAGTACTAGGCGACGCAATAGCGTGGCTCCGTTGCGTCGTCTGAACCAGTGGCGTGGGATTCGTCAAGTTACCCCGGAACCGCCGAAACACGACGCCCTTCGGCCAGAAGTCTGCGCTCGCGATGGTGTCCTGCAGCGGCAGCAGTACGCGCACCACAAACGAGCTGAAGTGCACGTAGTGGCGCGACTGCAGCTGCTGCACTCTCAGCGTACAGCCAGTCTTCCGGTGGACATACTCCACCACGTCTTTAGCCACGGCGGAGTAGTGCAAGCGCGACACGTAGAGCGCTCTACAAGGCGTGGCGACCCGTAGACCTGAATTAACCGGCTCGGCCGTGCCTTGCAGAGTCTTTCGAGGCGCCCTGCTCGTACTTGGACGAATGGCTGGTGGACGAACTCTATACTATTTTGGTAGCGCTTTCATGTGGGCGGTCGATTGATTGTGCAAAATTTGAAGAATTTTGTAAATCTGTTGCTATCAAATATTTACACACGTATTCTTGGTTCTATGTATATGTCGGTAACATTACATAAAATTTTAATGCATGGTGGTCGAATTATAGAATCCAGCGAAATACCTATAGGAATGCTTTCCGAACAGGCAGGGGAATCGAGAAATAAGTATTGGCGTTATGATAGACAACACCATACCCAAAAATTTGATCGCAAAACCACAATGTTGGACTTATTACCGAGCTTCAGAATGTTCAGACCCGTATTTATCTTTGTTAACACAACAAACCCGTCAAAAAGAAAAAAAGCCTTTACCCAAGAGTGTCCTTATCTCATCAAAGTCACAGAACATAATTCAGAGCCCGATTACACTGAAGCTGATAAAATAATTTTGACTACAGACGAACAAGTTATCCAAGACTGATCATTTAAACTGACTTTCCACGTTGCTTATAAATTGATAGAATAATTCACACAAAAAAATATTACTGTCTTAATTCCATTTTGTGACAACCCTATTTCCATAGAAATCCAGAAAAAACATAGAAATGGGATATCTCCAAAGTCTCGCAAGATATAGATTCAGGATTTTTACAGGTTAAAGGTAAAACTATGTAGCAAATTTTACAAGTGGAAATAAATGCGACCGTAAAATAGTTAATTTTTTATATACATTTTATTTAATTATACAAATTACGATTTTTTTTCAATTCCAACGCAATTACAGTCATGTGGGTTTAACTCGTAGTATATTATTGAATACCGTATCATATACACTAGGTTAATATGGATAATTTTGACTCGTTTGTAATTAATAGACAAAAACATTTTTCCAAGAGGTCAATGACCTTTCATAAAATAAATTATATCTCCGTTTTAAAGTAAGTTATCGACATAGGTGTTTCATAACCCTCTTCGTTGACCTTAGATGCACTAATTTCAAACATAAAAAGAGGATGTCCGCAAGTAAGGCCATATCTCACACTGTGAATCGCCTGCACATAGGACTTTGGAAATTTTACCATAATTTTAAAAGAAATTGTTTTTTTTTACTTAACAATACAATTTATTCATGTTTAAATTTGGTGTACACGAATGTATTGCAAAATACGTGATCTAAATAAATGGATGACAAAACAAACGCTTCAACTATATTATGAACAAAATGTACGAACTGTTCACAGTAAATTGAGATTGTAATTTTGATTTGATATCGCGTTTCCATGCCTGCAGAGCGCATAATCACGAAGCTTTGACGAACGAAGTATTGTCTCTCTGTCGCACTTCAATATTACCACACAAGTGCAACTGAGAGATGAAACCCCCAGATCCTCCTCCCGCTTTTCAGACTGATACCTGCATGCACATGAACCTGTTCAAAAGGTGGATTAGGGATACGCCAAAAGCACGCGCAAATGCTTCATTACTACACCCTTCATGTTTCCGCTTAATATCTCCATTAATACCTAACGACACGAGATTGTTAACCTAACCGCTATATACACAAGGACCATTTTAAGTCTAATAAAGTTAGATCGTGTTTTAAAAATGGCGATGTCCGTTGTACATCAAAAGTAGGGTTCCCCTTTAGCTATTCAAAATTCGAATACTTACCTACTAAATTAATAAATTGTAAAAGGGAATTATGTCGGTCTTAATACATAATTACAAACTTATAATATCCATAGGTATTATTAATTTCTTGGCCAAACAATCCTCGGTTATCCTCCTGGAGGCCTAAAGACCTTCCGTTCCTTCTCCTGCTTCTCTTTCACTCCTACTCAAAAAGACAGATCGGAAAATGCTGTTTTAGCATTCCAAAGGACTGGGTCAGCATTGACTTATACGGACAATTTAATTAACTTACCGAAATAGAATATCAATTCCAACGTTTCCTTTGCATTTTCCTTATATTAAAAACTCAATTAACGTATTTTGAACTTAACCAGAACTATTTAAGGTTCAAAATCCAATGTGCAGAATAAACGAACATTTCATTTGGAGATACAGTATGTTACTTCCTTCCTTTCAAGTTAACACAATCATGTGACTGTCACACACGTATTGTCATTCAATATGACTGGTCACTGCAACTGCTACCCCCACGTCTGTTGCACAATTGAAACACTTCGATCCCACGCCCCTTAATTCGCGGGCCCTAATGTAGGGGGGGTTAGGGAAGGAGGTACTTATTGGGGATCAAAATACATGATAGCCCCGTAATTCGCGGGCGTGGTTTACGAAGAATCTACTTGTACTACTTCAACCCCGTCTAAACACCCTTGGAGTTGAATTTCGACCTTTTATTTATAAATTTTTCAGAAAGTAAGGAAAATTGGAAAAATATCCTTTTTTTTTTGAGAAATTTGGTATCGTTCACAGTCGTTTTTGTTGCCCACTACTGCAATAGAGACTTCAAATGGTCATCCATGTTGGCTACAGTACAGTGGGATGACAGTAATGACGAAGCTTATAAGGATATGCGCACCCTTGTGTAACTGGTTCAGTCTTACAATGTTGCATGTGTCAATGCTCTTTTGACTAGTACTGGTGTATACAGAAGTTATTTAATAATTGACACTACAAATTCGAACACGTAAATGCGCGTTTCTATTTTGTAGGCGCTGCAAGCGGTAATGTGGCCTAGCCTTAATTCAGCACTACAAAAAAACGTTTTAGAATCGTCATAACAAGTTAATAAAAACCTTTTTCACACAGCCTAGGGTTTTTTCTGTTTAAGCTAGGAGGGATCAAAGTGGCACTTTTCTGTTCAAGCACTACACATTTTTTCGTTGTCGGCCATTAACTAGTAGTAGGCATCGTGGTTGTTGGTATGATGCTGTTTTCTGTTTTGCTTATTTCCTTGCATGTGTCACACGTTATCAAAATTATTTTCGTCTAGGACGGTAACCTTTAAATCCCTCATTACGCTCAGTATTCTACAATGTGGAATCCCTCACTACGTTCGGCATTCTATTGTAGAATCCATCGCTTCATTCGGAATTCTATCATTTTGATCCCTTGTAACAGAATCTACTATTTCTCCCCCGGCCTGGGCCTCCTGCGTCACGTTTTATTTAAAACAAGTGAAACTACTAAAAATAGGCCGTTCGACCCTTCACCCCAATGGCTCCACGCTTCAGCAGGCGCACTACCTGTAAACTGGCTGGCCCACTCACTACACTGTCACCGAACTAGTTAAGGCTGCGGTGCATTGATTATATTATATCTACTGTTTAGATTATTTTTATTTAAACATTAAATTTGATTGTATTAAAACATATTTACCACTTTGTCGATTGCTGATTGGCAGTTAAGGGGCTATGCCATAAATATTCGTTTAGAACTTAACCTTATAAATAAGCGAAAAAGTGGTACCTTTTACTAAAAACAAGCACAAATTACACTAGCGGAGAGTATGAGTATGACGAAACGGCACGATCAACCCTTTACCCCAATGTAGTTTCCAGGTGTAGACTGATGAAACAATGACTAAGTGATCAGGTTTTGTTTGAAAAAAGAAGTATGAATTTGAATATTAAATGGTGTATTCTAAATCACGTAGTAAATTAACCAACATGATCAATATGAATATCATCATTTTTAGTGGAAAGACGTGTGAAGTGGAATACTAAACAAATTTCCTCTTAAATATGACTTAGGCTGCGTTTTACCAAATTTTTATTCCGAGAATAACGCTGACTCTCAGAGAGTAACGTCAATTTACTATGGGATTTTGACATTAGTATCTAAGAGTAAACGTTACTCTTGGTTAAAAAGTTTGGTCGAATCCAGCCTAAATCGTAAATATTACCTATCTTAGATTCGTCTTGCAGAACTCTTCAAAAAACACACAGTGAGGCTTTACTGTGAAATATTTGAAGAGCTATAACCTTTATACAATAATACATTACGCACATTTCAGGACACATTAAAAGAAGTGGCAGACAACTGACCGTTTTCTCTACAACGACAGATCTCTTCCTAACGTCCTGATCCACAACATTACTATTTAAAGTTTTCTTCTACTTAGACGCCGCCTTACATCATAGTACAAGAACAAAAACTGGGGTCATCGCCCACCTGAGCTCGCGTAAAAACTTGTTTCTAAAAACATTCTGACGAATAGAGATACGCCCGGTGATTAATGGGTATTGCGGATTTTTTTCTCATCGCTACATTGTCACTAGTTGATTGATAGGGACATTTGTAAACGGGACTAAATATTTGTTAGATGAGCGTCCACTCTGTGACTGAAGACCCTAAACATTGATAGACAGTTCAAAGGACAAATAAAAGTAGAAAAGCTGTGATTGGTCGATGGATTGCTAGACCAACCTAACGAAATACTTTATTTTGGGGTTACCTACCTCCAAACGCGTCAATTTTTTGTCCTTCAATATGCTT
This sequence comes from Lathronympha strigana, assembly GCA_949128165.1. Lineage (NCBI taxonomy): Eukaryota > Metazoa > Arthropoda > Insecta > Lepidoptera > Tortricidae > Lathronympha > Lathronympha strigana. Next base: position 2,951,545 of record OX421926.1, on the reverse strand, counting down.
TACATCGATAAAATGTGGAGGTATCGAGTTAAAAACACCCGGTTCTGATTTTGTATGAAAGAGTATTTCATTTGCCAGTGACTGGTGATCATACTTAATTTAATAGGAACCGATAGCATGGCCTACCAGCGTGGCAAATGGCGCGTAATGACGCAATACGGCCTGTATACACTTTGATTAGTGATTACTTATTAGTCCAAGTTCATACATTAGATGTGGCCTCACTCTGTATTTTCTATCGCATGTATTATGGGGAGTGTTCCGAGGAATTGTTCGGATTAATCCCTGCCGCTTCTTTCCGCCATCGCCCTACGCGACAATATTTCCACTCTCACCATTTAGATGGTTGGCAGTCCTCAACTGTGCGCTTTTCCCGAAACTTCCTGCCTCGCACAGCTAAACTGTGGAACGAACTGTCGCCAGCGGTGTTTCCGGACCGATACGACCTTCAAACCTTCAAGAAAAGAGCGTACTCCCACCTTAAAGGCCGGCAACGCACTTGCGACACCTCTGGTGTTGCGGGTGTCCATGGACGACGTTAATCGCTTACCATCAGGTGATTCGTTTGCTCGTTTGCCCCCTATAGCATAAAAAAAAAAAAAAAAAAAAATTAGCTACTTACGTTTAGTAACAAATGCATGAATGAACTTGCACATCACTAATGAAAGTATAGCACGAAAGAATGACTATCTCCTCTAGATTTTTGGGCGCTGATTCCGCTTAGTTAGTACCTAACTAATAGAATCTCCATCTTGTACTTTTATTCATTAGTTTTTCTTGTTTGCAGCGCTATGGCAGGAACAAGAGGCGCCAGAGTACGACATCGACACCGACGACGAGCAGTGGCTGAAGCAGCAGAGGCATCCGGAGCTCACAGGTACGGTACACTGCAAACAAAGGTACTTAATAAATATTCCAATCCCTTTTTATCTCGACGCCACGTCAAACGCTTTGCGGAATGCCCTACTGGACTGAGGCTGTCAAGTGTCAACTTATTAGAACATGCCCCTGTTTGTCAAACGCTGGTAACTTGTAAAACCAGCGGAAGTCTCTGTTTAACTCTTTTCATTAGGCAGGAACTACCTCTTACTTTACAAGTGTTGGGGCACCATATGTAATCACTTGTATTTATATAAAACATCATATTGTGGGCAATAGCCACAAATTATTCCACGAATCCAACTCGCACAGGAAAAGTTGTATAGCCACAGACTACAAAGACACCGTTTACAAAGAGAATGAGATCACCACACATATGCACAGTTTTATTTGTAAATATCTACGATAACCGACCACCACCCTACACCATTTTATACTACAATATTCCAGGTTCTCCTAAAACACGGTAATTTTATAGTAGTTTATGCAACAGTGATATAATAAGGGTTCTTAAAACTTGAGGGTCGCCGTTACAAAACGAGGCGAAGCCGAGTTTTTCTACGACAGCTAAAGTAGCGTAAAAAGCAAAATTTAGAAACGTAACAGAATAGGGAAGATGTTATGCCCACTATAGAAATTAAAAAAAAACAACAGTGCTCATATATTGTATGAAAATCTATAGGAGCAGTGTTCTTATAGAATACCGTAGACAAAGTTATAATTTATTCTTTTTTAATATCGCTTTCAGTCATCTTATTGACAGATAGAAGTGCTGGAGTAGAAAAAATAATTTTAATTTTCACGAGAACCGATCGTAAACGTAAGTGCAACTGAAATAAGCGGTCAATGGTCATACTAAATTAGTACCTACTGGACTGCATATGTGCGATGATCACGAGTTGTGTTGTATGCTCTGTCTAGTAGCTGAGGTGGTCTGTGGTTGTAGCATATTAGTGGTTGGATAACGATATTAAACTGGCTTAGAGTTTACGAAACACATTAGAGAGGGACTTTTCCCGAATCTAATATATTGTTGCGAGGGAACGAAACGTAATTTATATAGTTTTCACTTCGTAACTATAGTTATGTTGGCAAAAGTAATGAAAGACGATGGCAGTCCAGGTAGATAGTATGTGGATGTGTTCCCAGAATTAGTTTTAGCTCCTACACAATATATGTTAGAACAGGAATCTTAAAACTTTTTGACCACAGGCCCAGACTTTAGGCAGCCCTCAACCAGACTTTAGAGATTACATATAACTCTCCGTGCAAACTTGAATCGACTGTCTTTTGTCTCGTGTCTCCGAAGACATTGACATTATTAACCCGCTGCCACACAACCCGCGCCCGTATATAATATAATACAACGTGTTTTTGAGCAAATGCTTTAAATTCAAGGGTGCATTCTTTAGCTTAAATTAAGTTAATATCTCAAAGAACTGGCATTCTAACACAACATTAGCTTCATTTAGAAAATAACTACTAATTTTATTTTATTTGATATTGGATTTCCATGTGTGTAAACGGTCAGTATTCGACATGACATTGATGTCATAGTTGTCGCTTACTTAGTAAAGTCAATTCTAATGCCCGTCTTACATTAGCGGTTGATGCAACATGTAGTTTGTATGAGAAATTACAAAAATAAAGATTAACGAATTAAATAAAACAAACTTATGCCATTATGTTTCCTTAATTATACCAAGCCACATGACGAAGTTAAAGCTTATGCTCAAGAACACCCTGTATATTTCTAAACCTAGGCAACACTAGCGAAGAAAAGGGCGGCGGACCGTCAATATTTTTTTGCGTAGTAGTATTCAAAACGGTTTGTAGGTATTCGCTCTTTCTATGAGAGATAATAATTAGTTCTTGAGAACTTTTATGTCAGCTGTGCTTTAGATTCTCCTGCTTGCTTTTTGCGGATAAGATTCAGATTGATAAAAGGGCATTTTCAAAAATAGGGTACCATTTCCTTTTTTTTATAAGTATATATAGGAAGTTTTGGGTTTTATAACCAGAATCACGAGTACTATTGATTTAAAAAAGAAAAAGAGTGTCCCATTTTTTTGGTCAGCTTTGTAGCGCATTTTTTCATACATTTTGTATGGGCCGTTACAAAACTGTCAATTTTTTTTGTATGGAAAATCGAGGACCCATTTTCATTAAAATGGTGCACTTTTTCTGAAAATGCCCATAATCCGGGAAAACGCTAGGAAGAAACCGCTAGGAACAAGGGCTTTGTGCCCAAAATCATCCTTTTGCGCTGTCTAGGATAGTGATGGGTAACAGTGATAAGAATGTACTCACGCGTTTACGATAACCTCGTCGTGGGTCCATTATACCTTCGAATGCCTCCGATCACGAAACAAATACGTTTTTACACAGTTTGGAATCCTTTTCAAAGTGCACCCTAAGTTTATTTTAGTATTAAACAGGTTTAATGCGTCTCAGCACGCGATTGACCGTAACACGCTCTGTTAATGACTATATTTGTTTGGCGTGGAAGGTCCCCAGGTATTCCGATAATCAACGGAATTTTAAAATTATATTATAGCAAAATGTAAATTACGGTAGAACACAAATGTATTTTTCGTCTGTAATGTTTTCACTGGTACAAGGAATATAAGATGTGAATATTTTATCTAGGTAAACAAACCCTGATTACGTTTAGCCTGGGGTTCGTGGAAGGCGATCTGGATACCTGTGTTCATTACGTCGCCGGCTCTAGACTTAATACAAAAGAAAAAACAAATGATTATGTAAAGGGAATCCTGTGTAAGTCGAACTCCTTGACGCTGCTCTAATATTAGGTCGGAAAAAAGCTTTTTCGTATTTTCTATGAAAATTCTAAACGTCCACGGCACTAGCTGCATCTTTGACATCATTATTTTCTAATTTAAAACTTCCAAATCAACTTTATGCTACTTTTACTAACACTACCATAAAAATAGTCACAGATTCGCAATGTTCCTTTGTTTTTGCTTTCTTTTCGACCTAATATTATTTGCCTCTCCAATCTTAAATAGGTAGGTGGTCTAGATGATGCAATTGTTTTTCAATACTTATGATTTATAATTAAATTTCAGAACTAATGTTCGAACAAATGATGGACAAGCTAGAAAAGAGCTCCGGGCAGACGGTGGTGACGCTGAACGAGGCCAAGCTCCTCCTGGAGAGGCACGACGACCTGGTCATCGCCGTCTACGACTACTGGCTCAACAAGCGGCTAAAGACTGTAAGTAATCCGGGTTTGTCAACTGAATTCTCATAATACCAGTCATAGTCATAATCGATCGTCTTTTGTTTTGTGTCAGTAGTAGTACCGACACATGGGCTGCCCACACAGCACATTATTATACACGGTGCCCGTGAGCATTACGAGAGATTTTAACAGCGTATTCCTGAGGCTAAAAGGGCGAGGGGGCTATCTATTAAGGTAGACGATTTCCCTCCTTAAAGTGACATCTACTGGGTCGCTTACCTTATATAATCTGTGATAATATCTGGAAAAACATTCACCTTAAAAACTGACTCCTTTACTGAGTCACTCGACTCAGTAAAGGAGTCGAAAATGTGATACTCGTGGACGGACCGACTTGCTCAAAAATATAAATAGAGCTTTATCAATAAATATAACTTAATCAGGCGTTGCTTTGCGGAATTCCATATTCTTAACAACTGAGAAGTTATTGGTATTCAGAGATAATTATAAAAGTGTTATAAGACAACATAATCTTATAACTGCGCCCAAACCCCAGGCTTGTAAACTTCAAGTATCCAATAAGCACAAAAAAAATGTCTTGGAGAATACTTCGAGTACAGACTTTGCTAGTTGGGACACCACTAATGTTTATTGTTTATTTATCTGCCTAGTAAGTTTATTTATTTCCTCGCAAATATTATGAAAAACATTTTATGTATCACGGGTGTTACATACAATGTTGTTAGAATTACGAATTTCATGTTTATCCGCCCATAATACACAATGTAATATTGCTATTTCGCCAAAAGGCGTTTGCGGAGTTTGGAGTACGGTGTTTACGTTTGGCGGAATAGCAAAGTAACATTGTCGGTACGAATATGGATATAAAGTTATACTGGTGACAATGAACTTTGATATACGATACTAGGCATTTACTTTTGTGTAAAAGTCCTAAGGCCCACTTTTATCACCCAGAGTTGGCCGCTAATTCGGAGTTAAGCTCTCAAATTCCATAAAAAAAAACGCAACTCCGGGTTATGTGGCTAACTCTGGGTGCTGCAAGTAGCCCCTCGAGCAACACAGGCTTCGAACACGTTGGAAGAGAGACGGCACATCGTCATCTTACCGTACATATTATTCTGTCACCTTTTGCGGGGGGAAACGTGCACACAGACGCACTTCTCACATGCTACATACAAAAAACAATCTGTAATGACGACACTAACACATATATATTTTAGTGTACGGACTAGTGACAACACAGAGCCGCGTATGCCCATTTGGGCTTGTACTTTGGAATAGGGGAAACGGTACTTATGCGGACTCCCCTCCCTGAGTTGCTTGAAGAAGTGGCCCTAATAGAAATAGTTCAAATAGTATACATGCAACTCATTGAAAGGATTTCATGTCTGCGACGCGTTAGTTACCTATATCTATACAAAAAACTACAAAGTTTCTAACTTTATGAAGTTATGTATAAGCTTGTGCAACGTGGCCAAGTTCGTACGAAACCTCACAACTCTCGGTAAAATAAAAGTCGCGTTCCATCCCGTGTGACTCGGAACATCGAAGTTAACAATTTTACACGGTTGTTGAGCGCCAAAACCACAAATAGTTTTTTTTTTTAAAGTCTTAGGGCCAACTAACCCGAAGTTAACCGGTTAATTCCATACCTCATTAACGCTTACCTCGGGTTGCGCAAGTGGCATTTAACGGATTTGTTAATTACAAGTTTTCTAAATGTATATGTATTTAAGAATATAGTTCCAAGTTCTACATAGTGAATTTAGAAGTCATACTGAACCAGTTTTATTATGGGGCCAATGCAGAAATAGTGAAAAACAATTTGGCTCTCCCATACAAATCGGCGGAATGATATAAGTTGTGCAGAATGCCTTATAAATTATCTATGTAAAGTTGTTTTCTTTGCATATTAATGAGAAAAAATATAATTACAAAATAGTAGTTTATGTAACAGTGATATAATAAGGGATTTTAAAACTTGAGAGTCACCGTTACAAAACGAGGCGAAGCCGAGTTTTGTAATAATAGACCCGAGTGTTTTAAGAACCAATTATGAACTGTTGCATACCCTAGTTTTTCTACGACAGCTAAAATAGCGTAAAAAGCGAAATCTAGAAACGTGGCAGAATAGGTAATATGTTTTGCCCACTATTGAAATAAAGAAAAAACAACAACAGTACAGTATATTGTATGAAAATCCATAGGAGCAGTGTTCTTATGGAATACCACAGATAACGTTATAAACTATACTTTTTAAATATCGCTGTCAGTCATCTAACTGACAAATAGAAGTGCTGGAGTAGAAAAATAAACATTTATTAAATTGCCAGCTTACTAATTGCAAAAATTTTATTCTATGGTAATTTTAACAAAGCTCATTTTTTAAACTAATCTGTTGAATGTAAACCATCCAGACTTTCCTTAAAGGTAAACAGTAATATTTATTCTCATAATAACTATTTTATTAAACCGCGTCTAAACCGCGACTCATATCTGCTGAACAATCAGCGAATTTTCCACGGGAGTTTTTACTGTCTACAGACTCTACAGAGCTGGAAAATGCATTACAGCGCCACACCGCGAAAGTATAGCGCAACCTGTCTAGCCATATAACCTAGTTGTGTTAAGGTGTGGGGATAGATGGCGCTGTTATTAAATTTGGTGTTTAACGAAATATTCGTGTTTTATTGATAAAAAGTATGCGTTCGATCTTTTTTCAAGTGTGTTATGTTTATAATAAACTAGGGTTTGCTCGCGATTTCGTTTGCGGAGTACAGTCGGTGCCCTCACATAAGTATCCACCCCACGTATGCAAGCGCGTAGCGCGGGTGTATACTTATGTGAGGGCACCGACTGTACTACAAAAAATATTTTACATCATAAATGTTCTAGCTGCTTATATTAGTTGAATGTAAAAATGTATAAAAATATTGTAGTATAAACATGTTTACAGTACGGTCTTAAAAAAAAACCTGCCTCGATTTCGACAGGTAGATAAATAAGATGGTATGTTACGGTCTCATATTGCAGTAATTCTTGGTACCAGAAGACAACGTCAGCACAAATCTTGGTGCCGTAAAAGCAACTTCTAAACTTGTCAAACTGGGGTTACGATTATTATTTAGATTACGCGTTTATTCCTTCATTAACTTTGATTATTTAATAAAAACAATAATAGTTTTATCTCCCACCCACTTAGGTTAACGTAACATGGGGACAGTCCAACCACATGTAGGTATGTAAGTCGGGCCTGTACACAGAGACAGGACGTGTATAGGCTAAACCAGGCAAGCATATCAAATAAGTTACAGTGAAACAAAAGTAAATCTAACAGAATATAAACCATGTTACAGCAACACCCTCTGATCCTGTCGGTGAAGACGGAGAGTCGGCCGGGCCAGTCGTCCAACAACCCCTACCTCGCGTTCCGGCGCCGCACAGAGAAGATGCAGACCAGGAAGAACAGGTGAGACCACAGGCTGATTATGCAGCATACACGAGGCAAAAAGACCAACATCCTCAAATTGTAGCGGTGGAAACGGAAACCCGACCGGGCCAGTCGTCCAACAACGTACCTCGCGTTCCGGCGCCGCACCTGGAAGATGTAGATCAGGAAGAACAGGTAAGACCACAGGCTGATGATGCATCATACGAGGCAAAAAGACCAACATGCTCAAATTCTAGCAGTGGAAACGGAAACCCGACCGGGCCAGTCTCCAACAACGTACCTCGCGTTCCGGCGCCGCACCTGGAAGATGTAGATCAGGAAGAACAGGTAAGACCACAGGCTGATGATGCATCATACGAGGCAACAGGACCAATACTGATTCTAGCGGGAGACTGGAGACGCAGAGCTGCCCGGGCCAGTCGCCTAACAACCCCCTTTTGTTTAATGGGAGGAAAATTCAGGATACTTCTGTAACCCAGGGACAGTGCAGAAACTATGTCGGACTCTCACTGACTAAAAACTCTACATTGGTCCTATTCGACGCATCAGGGCGGCCTTGGGATCTCCAGTGGAACATACCAGTGGCGCTTTGCGTCACACCTCTGTTGAATATATCTTTTGTCTTGGACGATATTAGTTCCTGATTGCTACCATCTGCGACTTCGAGGACTCTTTTTAGTCGTCTTTACGAGAGCCAGGAGATAACGTAGCCGGGTTCCATTGTCGTCGCGACTATTACCTCGCGTTGTAGTCTTCTTGGGTGTGTGTTGAGCTTTTTTCTAATATTGACTAATTCATATTTCAGGAAAAACGACGAGAGCTCATACGAAAAGATGCTCAAGCTACGGCGAGAGCTCGCTCGGGCCCTGTCGCTCCTGGAGATGGTCGCGCGGCGGGAGAAGGCGAAACGGGAGCTGCTCCGGCTCACGGCTGCCATCGCGGAGAGGAGGTACCACGCGGGAGACTTCACAGAGCCTCAGCCTAGGTAAGATGTAGCGACTGACTCCAACAATAGCAATGGGAGTTACCGTTTTGTCGCTCATGCGTGGGCCCTGTGTCAATAATCAGTTTAAAAGAAATGTCAAAGTGAAGTTTGAAATGTTGGACTCGCGGTAGTTCTCATTCAGGTGTTAAGTTGTAGTAGTAGTAGTAGTAAAACACTTTATTGCACAAAAACAGGGGAAAAAAAAACAAGATAAATAACACAAATATTTGTACAAAGGCGAACTTATCCCATTTAGGGATCTCTTCCAGTTAACCTTTGAGCAATTAAAGGAGAACTGGAGATGGTAGACATGTGTATGTGTATTGTATAAATTACATTAAAAAAAAAAGAAGAAACCCAGTTAGTTCCTACTATACTATATAGGTAGCCCAAAAACTATTAAATATAAATACATAAACACATACATACATAAATATATAAATACACAATACATAATACATAAACTACATACATCAATAATAAATACATACATACATACATACATATACAAGTATATAAAACCGCATATATCTTACGTTTCGTCCGAAAGCCACAACTTCCTTAAATTCGCCTTCAGCGATGCGACCGACTGACACTGACGGAGAGAAGGCGGTAAAGAATTCCAGAGTTTAACCGAATAAACTGTAAAAGATTTGTCATAAGACCGATGCGCATGAGGTGGAATTGACAGAGAGAGATCCGCACTGGAACGTAGCCGGTGCCCACTGCCGTCTGCTAAAAAGTTGAACCTCTCCGATAGATAGGAGGGAGAAGGATAAAAAAGGACACTAAAAAGAAGAGAGAGTACATGGGTGTCTCTACGGCGCCTTATAGGCAGCCACTTAAGTTTGGCGCGGAAAGACGAAATATGGTCAAAGTTGTGTTGGGAGTGCAATAATACATTATTGGCGAGGGATGGGAAATGAGAAATTTCCTGACGATGTGGTTGGTATAGGCGAGCTCAGGCAATCCCTGTTTCCGTCAAGGTAAATATAGTGGTTTTCTCAAACAATACAATACAATACAATACAATACTCTTTATTGAAAACCTCACACAGATGAAATACAGTTACAAGAGAAAATAATAATACAGAACAGTAAATTGAAGAGAAAGAAATACAACAAAATGCACATGCAACACCATTCGGTTATTTGTTGTATGGTTTTATTTAGCGCAGTCCCGCACGAGTAACGTTTTCCCTAGTATGTAGTGTAAGAGTAAAATGAAGCATACAAATTTCACATTTAAACATAATTATCAAACGGGTCTAACGCGAATTTACTTTTTTACCTTATTTACCGACGTTTCGACACAGGTTTCACTGCACGGCTAGCACATGATGCGCGCGGGACGACAAAAGCCGCGACATAGAGCTTTCTCGATCTTTCCCGCGAATCCGTAGCATAAGATGCGCGCGGGACACCGGTGACGCGCGAGCATATGTCAAAGCGACACAAGTTTCTCGACTGACAGTTCCACGCGGGATACTTGCTCAAGTCGTAGCACAAGTGCACTTTAAGAGACAAAATACCTCGCAATTTAACGTCAAAATACGAGGAATTGTCTTCGAGCCGGGTGGGTGGCGAAAAGCATATTTCTTAGATGTTTTGTCTAATTTACTCCAATTTAACGTTCATCAAGACTATTCCAACAAGTTCAAACTAAATGATAATAAGGCTGGGCTTTTATTACACAGTTTTTTTAGGTCTTCATTATAAGACAAGCTAAATGTATCTGCCTACGAATTTGGGAATTTATCTAATTTAAAAGTGTTATAATATTGATTGTTTCAGAATAACTTTTTTCCCTATGTCTATTATTACACGATCACAATAACCCAAACAAAGGCAGCTCATGGCATCCACGTTGACACCCCCCCGGTACCTATGAATTTTAGCAATTGTTAACCAAGGCATGAACGCACGCATACCTAACGAAATACTTATTTGAATAAGGTCCTAGGGTACTTATATGTAAATATACGTTGATCACTACCTAGTTAATCGATAATATGTAGGTACCAATTCAGGCGTTTTAATACCTACACGTAAGTAACGAGAAACTACCATTCAATTTCATATTTAATTTCCAGGCTCCCGATCCGATAGAAAAGCGCGTATCTTTGTAGAAGCTGAACCAAATAGTTGTTTCATACAGCTAACCCAAGGCAAGAGGCAGATGGGTCCATAAACGCAACCAATATTTTTTATTGATACTACTAGCATGCACGCATATTTGCATATTTTACCGAACGCCAAGATTATAATATAATAAAACAATGCATTACGTAAAAATAAATTATTTATTTTTGCCTATTATGTACATTTACAAAACTTGAAACAATATTATACTGTGAAATTTTGAGACTGCAGAAATAGTGTAGGTGGGCTTGGGGCTTACAAGCTATAAGGCACCTATATGCTGGCGTGGTCAGCTTGCCATGCCCTACGTCTCCACTTTACCCATAACGTCGTTCTATCTTGTTTTGGGTTTACCTCTGCTTCTTTTACCGGAGATGGAAAGTTGTAGTAGGCACTTTTCCAGAGTGTAGTTAGGTCTCCTTCATTACGAGGCAATACTATCGTAGAGCCTACTCTCCTGCGTTTTGTCGGCCATGATCCGCACGTCGTCACATGAAGCTCATCCCATGTTCATTTCGGCAAATTTATATCGGCCTTAGAATACTTTTTTAAACTTATTATCTCAGACCTTTTAGTTTGCCCGGCATTCTTTAGCGTAGGCGGAACAATATTTTGAATAATCTGTTAAAGTATAGATACACGTATACTTTTATTTTCTTTCCGAGTTTTGCTTCGTCGTCCATGTATGTACGTAGCCATTGACAGATGAAAGTTTCTATTATTTATAGGTAAATCCTTTGCAAGATAATCTCAATTATTTCCACAAATCGTGGAACATCAGTAAGACGATGTATTTTCTTCGGACAAAGAAATAAATTAATAACAACTACATTTTTTGTAGATCAATAAAATAAACAAAGCGACTTCAGATTTTGACTTTTGACACATTGGCATTTCGGACTTCAAAAGTCATATTTGCTATCTCTTTAATCATTGTACTGCGAGAACGAGACAAAGTTATCGTGGTTAGTGATGTTCCATTTTTAAGGCTTACCATTCACTCATCATTGGATTTTTTAATACCGATTTAGTGTTGCCACAAAATTAAAGTTTGTTCCATTTATATATAGCAACACAAGCTAAGTCGCGCGCGGGATGGCTCTCCCGCATGGAACTGCTTTCTCGCACTTGCAACTCGTGCTACCGAAATCGAGAAAATGACAGCTAAAGAGAGAAATTTGAAAGGCGCGACTGCCTTTTGTCGCGGAGCGAGCTATCCCGCGCGTAATCATGTGCTAGCCGTGCTGGTCATGGTCGCGGCTAACTGATGTCCCAGCAAAGTATCAAAACAGAGATTTGTGTAACTACCCGGCGAAAAGTCTATTCGTGTTTAAGTCCGTTTGATAATTATGTTTAAATATGTGTACAAAACGCGAAAATTTTAAATGTCATAAATTTCGTTATTGTCCGCTGCGTCTGCGCCTACAGGGAGACGGTTAATATAGGATACTTTTCGTGTTATATTTGCGAACAAAATGCGGCTATGGCAACAAGTAATGTAGCCAGTATAGTATGTGTGGGGTTGTGCAGTGGAGTAACAGTGGTGGTCCCCCGCAGAGTGGTGTACAGCGGCAGCGTGGTGGCGGCGCCGCTGCGCGCGCGCACCGACTTCGCGCCGCACGCGCACTGCCCGCCGCCGCTGCAGGACGCCAACAGACAGGTACGCCCACTCACGCGCACACGTCACCTTACTCACGCAACAATACTTCGCGTCCATTCGTTTCATTCAAAGGATGCCTTGGAGACACTAATTCAACTAAATTATCCCTGACTTAATCTTTTTTTTAAATCGTTATTTGATAATACAACAATTACAACTTTACTTAAATCTGAATTCGATCACCCAAAAATATAATGTAAAAAATAACTGTACAGAACTTAAACTGGATTTAAGTAATATTAATGATGACAACCAAAATGTTTAAGCAAAACCATAACACACTCAGGTTACTTCTCATTTAGGGTGCATTTATTAACGCCCCAACATAATGATTTTCCAATGATAAACATATAAAATCAAGACATAATCCAACACTTAAGTATATATTGCTAACCACCTTCCGCTGAAATCACAATAAAAAAAAATATGAAATATATATTTAGATAATAATAAAAGCATATGTTTAAGAAAGCAGTATTATTTTTACAACGTATGCTACGTCTCAACAAAGAAATATACTTAATTCTAACTATACTAAATACATTGATATAGTAGAATATCAATTAAAAATCTGACACCCATTGCTCAATTAAACGTTCATATAAATATGTTCAGAGACCTAGCATATATCTAAAATATGTTACAATCTATTTTGTATTAAGAACTTTGCAAACTTATCATTTTATAATTGAACTTGGAATTACAATGTTCAAATGTTGTGTTCTAAAGTTTTTAATGGAAAAATAATCGAGGATTAAATGAGCGTTGATAGCTGAAATAGCCGTCAACCGAACTTGTCAACGATGTAAACAAAAGGTATCACATTATTTTTTCACTGTTTCTCCTTGAAATTTCACTCTATTTCATCAAACTCCACTGAAACGATCGTATTATGGTAACATACAAAACCATGAGATAATTAACGTATTGTTAAAGATATTTCATTAAAAACTTTAAATGGTTCAAAAATTAGGTTATTGAGCATTTTAATTTTTTGTTGTAGAAAAATCATTTTTTGCTAAAATAGAAATTTTTATCTCTATTCTACTCAGAATCGCTAGCTCTTTCAATGCTAGTAGGAGAAAAAAAGCGTCCTAAATTTTCCATATATTTTTCAAACTTTCCATTGCGCTACCGCCATACTAAATCTATGAAATGGCGAAGTGGAAAACAAATCTTGGGACACTTTTTCTCTCCTACTAGGATTGAAAGAGCTCGCGATTCTGAATAGGACACAAATAAAAAATTTAAATTTTTATTTTTCAACAACAAAAAATAAAAACGCCCTATTACGATCGTTTGGCGTTTTGTTTACATCGTTAGCAAGTTCGATTGACGGCGCGTTTTAAACAGGCTGTTCCGAGAGGTCAGAGTACTAATATCGATGAATATTTGTATAAAACATGAAAGTCGGATAAAATCGTTGTGCATGTAGAAGTGACCTGGGTCGTGGTACTCGTAGTTGAGAGTGGTATTATGATGTGGTTGTCTTGCAGCGGGAAAAGCGTCCGTACAAGAGACGGAAACACAGGCACCACCAGCCCGCCGCGCCGCCCGCCCACAGAGGTGAGTAGGCGCGCCCGAGCTCAGCTGCCCACTGTCGACACACGCGTTCAAACGTGCTATACTTCAGGGCTTTATTCGTACATAGGCTGACAGACTTATGCATAGGTCACTATAATAAACTTGTTTTGCTCACGTCAAATGTCTAAATTTTGGTTATGTACGGCGCTAAAGCAGAGCGAGCCGCTTCGCGAGGAAGTTACCACGCGAAGCATACTCTGTGGCATACGCTCACGGCGCCTCGGGCGAGTAAGTTTATTCGTCCAAGATGGCGGCCCACGAACAGCTGATAGTGTGTTGACACCTGCCGCCTGTTTCACCACGCTGACAATGTCAGCGACATATGTCGGCTGTATACTAAAGTTCATAGATAAGTTGTGACAATTGTCATAATGTCAGCGTGGTGAAACGGGCTGCTCATCAGTAACTGATCGAGTGCCGCCATCATGCCGAACAAATTGGCTCGAGCGCCTCGCGCGCGTAACATCCGTTATTTAATCGTGGCTCACACTGTGTGGACACGCCTATTGACTTATTTTTTACTAATTTCTCGTAACTTTGAAAAAAAAACAACACCAGTATCAAACTCATTCACAATTATCCTCATAGCTTGAACCCGACTCTGGTAGGGACGCCATGTTGGACGCAATATTTGGTAGCCTCGGCATTGAGTGATTTCTCTCGGAGCGTTTTTCTTGTATCATTTTTTTGTGGCATTTTTGACCAATGAAATTCAATTATTAACCTTACGAGTACGACGAATGTAATTCGATCATAATGCCATAATGTCTGTCAGTCTGTATAGTCAAAACGGGAAGTCCCAGGTGTTGTGATTAAGCAATTAAATACACCTTTTACGAATATATTGCCGTTTTAACTGTGTCTCGAACAATCCACAACTCATATATCCATAGACAAAGGTGATTCAGGGTGTTCATAAATTAATATTTTTTAGTAACAAAGTATTCCTCAATGTATTTTTGTCTTTCTAATTCTAGATAAAATATACTATACTTAACCCTGAATTGCTTAATCGAATTGTACCGGACATAAATGCTTGGTGTCTCGGTGAAAATGTCTATGGTATTGTGTAGGAGTTTATCCATTAATCGAACAAATTTGACTGGTTTATGTCATAATTGTTTTATAACATGGTACATCATACAGAAAAAATATGCAGGCGCGCATCCTTCGTCTAAAGATATCTCTCCAAAATCTTTTTTAATGTAAAGTGTATTTACGAATTTACATTTAGGTAAGCATTAGTAGACCTTAATAGCATTGCTTTTGGGTTTAAACATGCTTACAAACGTGTGTTTTCGTTTTTAATTTGTATGTTTACTTAATTATCTTTCAATTCTGGCTTTATATGTGATTGTGCTGACCTAATTTTATGGGTTAAATAGCTGAATTAAATCGTCTTTATTGCAAATAGAAAAAGGGTCCATATAGGGTTTCGGTTGCTTAATTTCTTTGAAGATATTTTTGTTAGTCCCATAAGTGCCAGTTATTAAATACTATTAATAATATGTTGGAGATTCGGAATATCTTATGTTATATACAATTACTTCCATAAAAATTAGCGATGGGCGAGTCGAGTTGACTGATTATATACTTTAATAGCTCGAATCAGTATCCAGATGAGTTAATTCGAATCAAATTTCTTTACATATCGCGATGCAACTCGATCGGGTACTGACACTATTGACTTTGACAAAAAAGCAAGTCAACTCGACTCGCCAATTCACTGAGTCAATTCGGCGCGAACCGCGAACGCGCCCGCGTTTGATTCGTACTGACTCGTACGAATCAAACGTGGGTGCGTCAACTAACCTATCGCTGAGCTGACTGCTCATTCAGCGGAAGGCCGTCGCAAATGGCGAGTGGCGTAAATTCGAATCAGCGGCCGAATCAATTCGATTCGAGTTGAAATCAACTTAACTAGTTACATGGCTAACAAAAATGCGCTCAAAGAAATAAAGCACTCAAAACGCCGTTCCATTTAATTCTGCACAATCACTTTAAAGCGAAAGCCTTCCGCTACTGTCCAGTCGTGTATAGCGTGTCGATGCCCGCGTCCACAGAGCCGTTCCTCGCGTCGTCGTCGGACGAGGAGGCGGCGCGCGCCGAGGCGGGCGCGGCGCCCGACGACGGACCCTTCGCCTTCCGCCGGAAACCGGGCTGCTACTACGAGATGGTGAGTGTATAGCGTGCCGATGCCCGCGTCCACAGAGCCGTTCCTCGCGTCGTCGTCGGACGAGGAGGCGGCGCGCGCCGAGGCGGGCGCGGCGCCCGACGACGGACCCTTCGCCTTCCGCCGGAAACCGGGCTGCTACTACGAGATGGTGAGTGTATAGCGTGCCGATGCCCGCGTCCACAGAGCCGTTCCTCGCGTCGTCGTCGGACGAGGAGGCGGCGCGCGCCGAGGCGGGCGCGGCGCCCGACGACGGACCCTTCGCCTTCCGCCGGAAACCGGGCTGCTACTACGAGATGGTGAGTGTATAGCGTGCCGATGCCCGCGTCCACAGAGCCGTTCCTCGCGTCGTCGTCGGACGAGGAGGCGGCGCGCGCCGAGGCGGGCGCGGCGCCCGACGACGGACCCTTCGCCTTCCGCCGGAAACCGGGCTGCTACTACGAGATGGTGAGTGTATAGCGTGCCGATGCCCGCGTCCACAGAGCCGTTCCTCGCGTCGTCGTCGGACGAGGAGGCGGCGCGCGCCGAGGCGGGCGCGGCGCCCGACGACGGACCCTTCACCTTCCGCCGGAAACCGGGCTGCTACTACGAGATGGTGAGTGTATAGCGTGCCGATGCCCGCGTCCACAGAGCCGTTCCTCGCGTCGTCGTCGGACGAGGAGGCGGCGCGCGCCGAGGCGGGCGCGGCGCCCGACGACGGACCCTTCGCCTTCCGCCGGAAACCGGGCTGCTACTACGAGATGGTGAGTGTATAGCGTGCCGATGCCCGCGTCCACAGAGCCGTTCCTCGCGTCGTCGTCGGACGAGGAGGCGGCGCGCGCCGAGGCGGGCGCGGCGCCCGACGACGGACCCTTCGCCTTCCGCCGGAAACCGGGCTGCTACTACGAGATGGTGAGTGTATAGCGTGCCGATGCCCGCGTCCACAGAGCCGTTCCTCGCGTCGTCGTCGGACGAGGAGGCGGCGCGCGCCGAGGCGGGCGCGGCGCCCGACGACGGACCCTTCGCCTTCCGCCGGAAACCGGGCTGCTACTACGAGATGGTGAGTGTATAGCGTGCCGATGCCCGCGTCCACAGAGCCGTTCCTCGCGTCGTCGTCGGACGAGGAGGCGGCGCGCGCCGAGGCGGGCGCGGCGCCCGACGACGGACCCTTCACCTTCCGCCGGAAACCGGGCTGCTACTACGAGATGGTGAGTGTATAGCGTGCCGATGCCCGCGTCCACAGAGCCGTTCCTCGCGTCGTCGTCGGACGAGGAGGCGGCGCGCGCCGAGGCGGGCGCGGCGCCCGACGACGGACCCTTCACCTTCCGCCGGAAACCGGGCTGCTACTACGAGATGGTGAGTGTATAGCGTGCCGATGCCCGCGTCCACAGAGCCGTTCCTCGCGTCGTCGTCGGACGAGGAGGCGGCGCGCGCCGAGGCGGGCGCGGCGCCCGACGACGGACCCTTCGCCTTCCGCCGGAAACCGGGCTGCTACTACGAGATGGTGAGTGTATAGCGTGCCGATGCCCGCGTCCACAGAGCCGTTCCTCGCGTCGTCGTCGGACGAGGAGGCGGCGCCCGACGACGGACCCTTCGCCTTCCGCCGGAAACCGGGCTGCTACTACGAGATGGTGAGTGTATAGCGTGCCGATGCCCGCGTCCACAGAGCCGTTCCTCGCGTCGTCGTCGGACGAGGAGGCGGCGCGCGCCGAGGCGGGCGCGGCGCCCGACGACGGACCCTTCGCCTTCCGCCGGAAACCGGGCTGCTACTACGAGATGGTGAGTGTATAGCGTGCCGATGCCCGCGTCCACAGAGCCGTTCCTCGCGTCGTCGTCGGACGAGGAGGCGGCGCCCGACGACGGACGGATGGAGCGACGGACGGAGTAAGAAATGGTGAGTTTTTTACTCCCATATACATGAGTGCGTACAATTTAATTTTAATTTACTCACGATGCTTTCTTCCCCTTTAAGTACGAAAAGCCGTATGATTTATTTTGTAACTTTGATAAGAATCGCGACAATTATGAACATAAATACGAATGGGTTTTTATTTATTGGCAAATATTTAATTATGAGTTCTATTAACAGATTGTTATATTTTGCAGCCAACCTCGACACTCGGCGGCGACCCCGTGGATCCAGACAATAAGGATGGTCTATTCGAGCACGAAATCGACGAAAGGCATAGGTAAATTATTTTGTATAATATCATTGGGTTATTAATTATATCCCTTACAGGAACTGCTCGATGTTATAGTTAAGATGTAGATACAGTTACCAACATTTAACATAGAAACCCTAGTGGGGAAAGGGGGGCCGAGCTTCAATTGTTTTTTGCGCAGTGTTCAAGACGAGTAATAGATATAGTCTGACAACCTCATGCTGCTGTATATATTTTGTAATTTATGTGCGTCCCTTGATTTTCGAGTGAAAAATATAGGCATATAAATTTAAAAAACAAACTACTGTGACCTGTTTTTGTCAGCCTATACTTGTTAGAACTGTTTTATAATCTTAGCTGGGACTATTAAAAGTCTTAAACTCCCAGGAGACGGTCACACGAGATGATGTCTCTAGCCTAATGACGTCATAAAACTGGCTACTGGCTTGATGCGAAAACTGGATATCGCACCTAAATAGGGCTGCCATCTCGTACTTTGCCGAAACCGGACAAAAAAGTTAGAAAACCCGGACGTTTAATTAAACTCGCGGTCTCTCCCCGGACACTAAAGAACAATTTTTAATTTAAAAAATATATGCTTTCGCTAGGGATGGACCTGAACCCAAAAATGTCCGGGTTTACCCCGGACGCTTTTAAAAATCCGGGCCGGACGTTCCCCGGACGGGCTCCAAACTAGGACAAATCCGGGGAAACCCGGACGGATGGCAGCCCTACACCTAAACTATAAGTCGCACATGTGTGTAGTATTAAATTGTAGCAGATTATATACATCATTAGTATAACACTGGTATAACATTAGTATAACACTTCCTCTGCAGGTTTAACGTTTAACGGCCTACTAGCCTAGTTGGTAGTGACCCTGCCTACGAAGCAGGAGGTCCCGGGTTCGAATCCTGGTCAGGGCATTTATTTGTGTGTTTATCACGAATATTTGTTCCTGAGTTATGGATGTTTTCTATGTATATAAGTATTTATATGTATCTATCTATTATATATATCGTCGCCTAGTACCCACAACACAAGCCTTAGAGCTTACCGTGGGACTAGGTCGATTTGTGTAAGATTGACCCATAATATAATATTTCAGTCCTCCGGCCGGTAAGCGCCACTTTACGCAAAACTAAATTGCCGCCTGCCGGCTCCGTCGGGCTGAAAAATAGTATACAAACCTCGGCCGGTAAATGGGAAAGCCTCGGATCACATGTTAGTCGACCTCGGCTTCGCCTCGGCCGACAATTACATGGAATCCGAGGCATTTCCCACTTAAACGGCCTTGGTATGTAATGTACTATTAATATTTAAGGTTTAATCTCACCTCCCTGTCGGAGCCGTACCGGCGCTGCGTGGGCTTCGCGCGGCTGCGGCGCGGGCGCGGCGGGCGGCTGGCGCTGGACCGGGTGCGGCACCCGCTGCACGAGCTGTGGGCCGCGCTGCCGCCGCCGCCGCACCACGCGGACCGAGAGGAGGAGGTGAGCGCTGGCTCCAAGGAGAGACCACGAGAACATTCCCCTGTCTCCTACTTCCTACAGTTCATCATCATCTTGTCCTGGCCGGTTTCGACCCTGGCGACTGGATAGCTGCTAGTGAGAGCGACGTTCGTGAAATCGTGAGCTCTCAGGTGGCTGACGTAGCCTATTTTGGCAGTAAATGTGCGATTACACTGACTGCATGTCAGCACCCCTCCGACAAAATTGTAATTATACAGTTATACCACGGCTCAGGGAACTTAGGGGTCGCTTTTAAAGCACAACATTTGACTTAGACGCTTGTTTAACGAAAGCGACTTCCATCTGACCTTGTACCTGTAGGGCAAACTGGGACCCTACTGGGTTAATTCCTGTTTCCTTTACCCAAAAGTGAAGTACCGAAAAACATATTGATGGAAAGCGGGGTTTGAACACACAACCATCAGGTTGAAAGTCGCCATACTGCTGAGCTTGAAACGCTCCAACAGCCTTATCCTGTGTCAGAATTAATTTCATATCACTGAGTCGACTGAACCAAAACAAAGTGCAAGCCTCAGGCTCGCTTGCTCGTTGATGTCTTTTGTTCTTTTCGCCTAACATTGTTGTTCACTGTGACGCATTATTAATTCTTAATTGATTATCACTAAAACGTTATAAAAAAGGCTACAAATACTAATATCAACTTTTTCCAGGTGGACCTCGAAACGAAAGTGCACAGAACGCCCAAAGAAATCAGTCGCGACTACCACGCGACCGGCAAGTACCCGTGGCGGCACGCGTTCCGCCAACACCTCCGCAACAGCCCGCACCTGTGGCTCGACGCCGGCGTCAAACCCGACGCCGGCGTCAAGCCCGACCCCGACGCCGACCCGGCGCTCAAGTGCAAACTGGAACTCAAAAGTGATATTAGTGTTAGGACTATTGACAGTGAAGTGAGAAAGCGCGCGTGGAGTAGTGACGAGGACAGTGATAGCAGTTTGCATCCCGTCGAGGTGGAGTTTGAGAAGTTTATCGATGAGGTTAATAAGAAATGGTGAGTGTAAGCTTTTTTAGTTTTAGCTTTAGCCTTCAGCGTACCAAAGGCCTATAAAGTCTCAATTTCAATGAAATTTAAGCGGTTTATTTCTTTAAAAATTCTCGTGAATTTAGTGATTTTTCGTTGTGATTTAATGTACGAAACGAAATATTAATTGACGACGGTTTGCTGCAGTAATTAAGGAACAGCCTAGCGAGCGTCGAAAACATGCAAGGAACTTATCCTGTCTAATCGAAACAGCATAATAGTAGATATATTGGGGGCAAAAAGTAACCCATTTTAGACGAGGCTATTTATTGGTGCGAGTGCAACGACGACCAATATAGTAGTCGAGGATAAAATGGGTATTTATGCATGTGGTATACACTCTGCTTTTCACTTCGATTTTAAGGAGAATATTAGGTTTTATATCACTTTAAATCGTTCAAAATGTAACATCCATACTCGCGCGCTTGGGTTCTCCCCGCCGCGCGCCGCCTGCAGGCGGCCGGGCGCGCGGGGAGCCAGGCCGCGGCCAGCGCGTTCCACCTGCGATGTTACTTTATGCCCTAGAGCATGAAAAGCGATTTTGTGTCGCCTTACCACGACACAATGGCGAACTTTTCGAGCAAGAGAAGTGAAAATGACTATCAAAACACTCGTCTTCGTCATGAATATGATATAACGTTTTCATCACACCTGCTCGTAAATGGTGATATTATATGCAAGCATACTTACACTTAAAGAGCTGTATTATTCCCATGGTTTTAAAGGATTCTCATACTACTTTACCGCCCGCCTGGAGCTCGCGGAGGACCTGCCCCGCACGCGCTCGCAGCACGTAGTCACTCCGGAGTACTGTGGACTGTGCAACTACACTACCGCTTATCATTATTGTTTCTTTACCTGTATAGAGTTTATTTATTTCCTCGCAAATGTGATGAAAAACATTGTGTGTACCACGGGCAGTAAGGGCATTACTAACTCGGGTCATTTAAAGCCCTCCGCCTACGGCGTCGGGCTTCAATAGACCCTCGTAAGTAATGCCCTTCTTACCGCCCTAGATGCACAATGTACTATTACGTGACTTCTAGGTTACATTTCCGACCAAAAACGCCGCCGCCGTCCCCGCCGTACCCGCCGGCCGCCGACTCGGTGCCCGTGGCGCCCCACACGGCGCTGTGCGTCGAGCTGCGCGAGCGCGGCGCGCCCACCTTCACCACCGCCGAGTTCTCGCTCGCCGACCTGCTGCCCGACCTCGACACAGGTAATGTACTGCGATACACAACACCTACCTGCCACACCACACGGCGCTGTGCGTCGAGCTGCGCGAGCGCGGCGCGCCCACCTTCACCACCGCCGAGTTCTCGCTCGCCGACCTGCTGCCCGACCTCGACACAGGTAATGTACTGCGATACACAACACCTACCTGCCACACCACACGGCGCTGTGCGTCGAGCTGCGCGAGCGCGGCGCGCCCACCTTCACCACCGCCGAGTTCTCGCTCGCCGACCTGCTGCCCGACCTCGACACAGGTAATGTACTGCGATACACAACACCTACCTGCCACACCACACGGCGCTGTGCGTCGAGCTGCGCGAGCGCGGCGCGCCCACCTTCACCACCGCCGAGTTCTCGCTCGCCGACCTGCTGCCCGACCTCGACACAGGTAATGTACTGCGATACACAACACCTACCTGCCACACCACACGGCGCTGTGCGTCGAGCTGCGCGAGCGCGGCGCGCCCACCTTCACCACCGCCGAGTTCTCGCTCGCCGACCTGCTGCCCGACCTCGACACAGGTAATGTACTGCGATACACAACACCTACCTGCCACACCACACGGCGCTGTGCGTCGAGCTGCGCGAGCGCGGCGCGCCCACCTTCACCACCGCCGAGTTCTCGCTCGCCGACCTGCTGCCCGACCTCGACACAGGTAATGTACTGCGATACACAACACCTACCTGCCACACCACACGGCGCTGTGCGTCGAGCTGCGCGAGCGCGGCGCGCCCACCTTCACCACCGCCGAGTTCTCGCTCGCCGACCTGCTGCCCGACCTCGACACAGGTAATGTACTGCGATACACAACACCTACCTGCCACACCACACGGCGCTGTGCGTCGAGCTGCGCGAGCGCGGCGCGCCCACCTTCACCACCGCCGAGTTCTCGCTCGCCGACCTGCTGCCCGACCTCGACACAGGTAATGTACTGCGATACACAACACCTACCTGCCACACCACACGGCGCTGTGCGTCGAGCTGCGCGAGCGCGGCGCGCCCACCTTCACCACCGCCGAGTTCTCGCTCGCCGACCTGCTGCCCGACCTCGACACAGGTAATGTACTGCGATACACAACACCTACCTGCCACACCACACGGCGCTGTGCGTCGAGCTGCGCGAGCGCGGCGCGCCCACCTTCACCACCGCCGAGTTCTCGCTCGCCGACCTGCTGCCCGACCTCGACACAGGTAATGTACTGCGATACACAACACCTACCTGCCACACCACACGGCGCTGTGCGTCGAGCTGCGCGAGCGCGGCGCGCCCACCTTCACCACCGCCGAGTTCTCGCTCGCCGACCTGCTGCCCGACCTCGACACAGGTAATGTACTGCGATACACAACACCTACCTGCCACACCACACGGCGCTGTGCGTCGAGCTGCGCGAGCGCGGCGCGCCCACCTTCACCACCGCCGAGTTCTCGCTCGCCGACCTGCTGCCCGACCTCGACACAGGTAATGTACTGCGATACACAACACCTACCTGCCACACCACACGGCGCTGTGCGTCGAGCTGCGCGAGCGCGGCGCGCCCACCTTCACCACCGCCGAGTTCTCGCTCGCCGACCTGCTGCCCGACCTCGACACAGGTAATGTACTGCGATACACAACACCTACCTGCCACACCACACGGCGCTGTGCGTCGAGCTGCGCGAGCGCGGCGCGCCCACCTTCACCACCGCCGAGTTCTCGCTCGCCGACCTGCTGCCCGACCTCGACACAGGTAATGTACTGCGATACACAACACCTACCTGCCACACCACACGGCGCTGTGCGTCGAGCTGCGCGAGCGCGGCGCGCCCACCTTCACCACCGCCGAGTTCTCGCTCGCCGACCTGCTGCCCGACCTCGACACAGGTAATGTACTGCGATACACAACACCTACCTGCCACACCACACGGCGCTGTGCGTCGACATACTTAATGTACTGCAATACACAACACACTACCACAGCGTAGGGATGTATTCTATACATACAGTGGGTTAACTCCGCCGATTTCTGGGTCATCGATGGGGGGCGCGCGGGGAAGGAGGCGGGGAGGAGGCGCCGCCGAATTTTCATACAAATTCGGCGGTCTATTTTAAGGGGTGTCAAATGGAAAGTAGTTTGCCAATCAGACTGTAATATCTTTCGCATAGTTTTTGACAACCCTGAGCCTCGGCACGAGCACCGAGCCGAGCCGCTGGCCGTGTGTGAAGTTACCTCACTGTATGGAATACATCTCTACGCTGTGACACTACACACACGTAATTTTTTTTTTTTGACAAAAAAAATATATGTATCTGTGTGGGGTCGTTTTTGGGCAATCATTCAATTATGAAAAATATATGACAATTTATTATTAGGGATTATGGGATTATGAACTTTTGACGCTATAGCCTATTTTGAACGTTCACATGGAAATCACACGGAATCAGATTGGAATATAAGGGTGTTTATGATATTTACGTATGTTGTTTTGTTGGCAGGGTTATCAGACGTCGGCGCGGACAGCCCGTGGGAGCCGGAGCAGAAGCCCCTCCCGGCGGGCGCGCGGGATGCAGTCACGGAGGATCCTTTTTTATCCCACGGCCGGGGCCCTACGGCGCGGGGCTCTCGGTTCGGCTGCAGCGCCGTGCGCGTCACGCACGACTCCCCGACTATCTACATGGACCGGCCGCCGCCGCCGGTCAGTATATCACACATTTATCCCGCTAATGCTACGGCTCAGAGAGCTTGGGGTCCGTTTTGACAATCGCCGCCGGTCAGTACTATAATAACTTAAAAGGTTTAACTGGTCATGGCACAGTCGGCTGTGACCGTCATCGCAAAGGCTTGCCAAGGACGCTAAAAACGGGTACTGCCGACAGCTTCGCCAGGATAGAGACTTATGCGGGACTCCGCATAATTAATATATTGCTTAAATAAGCGCGATCGCCTGCCGCCCGGGGCACGGTGTACTCCTTCGCCAACTGGCGTTCAAAAGGTAATACAGACTTTCTAAGGCTCTAAGATCTAAGTCCGGAAGACTTACTTGTCCTTGTAGGTCCTAATAGAATAATGAATAAATGATTTGTTTACAGGCCCCGGTTTCACCGCCGCCGGCGCTTAAGAAGGAGCCCTCGTGGAGCGCCCCGGCCGCGGCGCCCGACCCCGTGCCCTCCTCGCGCCTCATCGTCGAGGAGGTCAACGAGGTCTCCGTGCCCGCCTCCGCGCCCGCGCCCGCCCCCGCTCCCGCGCCCGCTCCCCTCCACCTACACGTGCCGCAGGTAACGAACACTTAATATTCATTCCAGGTGGCCTCGGTTGACACTCTAATGTTGTACCACAACGTAGGGATGTATTCCATACAGTGAGGTAACTTCATACACGGCCAACGGCTCGGCTCGGTGCTCGTGCTGAGGCTCACGGTTGTCAAAAACTATGCGAAAGATATTACAGTCTGATTGGCAAACTAATTTCCGCCCCCCATCGATGACCTAGAAATCGGCGGAGTTAACTTACTGTATAGAATACATCCTTACGCTGCGTTTTGTTGCTTCCAGTTTTAATACTGCGTTTATGCCGCAGTAGGCTATAGTACATTACATACCAAGGCCGTTTAAGTGGGAAAACCCCGGATTCCATGTAATTGTCGGCCGAGGCGAAGCCGAGGTCGACTAACATGTGATCCGAGGCTTTCCCATTTACCGGCCGAGGTTTGTATACTATTTTTCAGCCCGACGGAGCCGGCAGGCGGCAATTTAGATTTGCGTAAAGTGGCGCTTACCGGCCGGAGGACTGAAAAAATAATTGTAAACCTCCTGTTTTGTTAGACAGTAGGTACTAGGTATACATTGATTACATGTTGAGATTCGTACACAACATTTAGCTACTGTTTCTATGTTAGCGTTGAAAAGTCTGGAAAAAAATAGTTTTTTTCCAAGATGATTCTTTTTTTCGGATTCATTCTGAAAATACCAATGAAAGTGTCCGCTTTAATTTTCAACTCTAAATCAATGTAAGTATATTACGTCTAATTTACACCTACAAAAGAGCTACATCAGTAACATTGAAGAAGAAACAATTGAAACAGAGTTTTACATCTTTACATACTTACGTTTTTTCCGGAATTTTCAATGCTACGCTATAGAATATACTGTACGTGTACAGTCACCTGCACTAAGATCTTCCGCTATGAAGGCCGCAAAGATATGTGACACGCTTATGGCGGTACATAAAATATTGTCACAGATATTTTTACGGCCTTCATAGCAGAAGATACTATTGCGGGTGACTGTCGTCTTATCTTGTCATCTTCATTTAAAAATGTTGCTACAATCTCTTGCATCTCACTCTCGACTCACCAATATTCCCCGTTCCAGATAAAAGTAGAAAAGAGGAAAAAGGACGACACGATAGAGGAGATCCAGTTGGGGCACGGCGTGCAGCTGAAGACGGTGCAGACGAAGCACTCGCCGCTGAAGAAGCACATCATCACGTCCGCGCACCGCCGCGCCGCCGCCGACCCCGCGCCCGCGCCCGCTTCCGCCTCCGCTCCCGCCTCCGCGCCCGCTCCGCCCAGGATGTGCGCCGTCGCCGTCACCGACACGCTCAAGGTACGCATGGAAATAAATAAGTTTTGATATTATATTATTGAAATCAAACACTTAAGAACAGATTAATCGCGTTTATTAACACAATGACCCGACGTTTCGAGCCGTTTACAGTGAAAACGAGTACTGTGGCTCTAACTTAATAAACGCGATTAATCCGTTTTAAGTGTAGAAATAATTTATTCGAAGAAATAAACAAAACTGAAAACTAACATAGACATAAAAAGAGAAGTGCCACAAATTGTACTGTGGCCGACTGTGGCAGCCAAAATATTAATTAAATTTAGCTAAGCACATATATTATGTTCTCCCTATTTAATAGTAGATTGTATGACAAAGGCATTAAGTAAACCATGTTAGCCGAGGCTATTTATAATTATAGTAGTCGAGGATAACACTGCTTTTCACCTCGATTGTGAGGAAAAATTGTTGACATTAAAATATCCATGCTTGAGCGCTTGAGGTCTCCCCTGCCGCGTGCCTATCGCAGGCAGCGGTCGCCTGCGTTGTTACTTTGTGCTCTAGAGCATAAAAAGCGATTTTATATCGCTTAGCCTCGACCCAAAGTCGAACTTTTCGAGTAAGAGAATTGTGTTTTTTTATAAATATTAGTTACCGTTATGTTTTCCCGTGCAGGTGCGGTTGCAGAACCACCTGCTGTCGTCGCAGGCCGGCGTGGTGAGCAGCGGCGCCACCATGGTGGGGCTGGTGCAGAACGGGCCCTTCACCGCCGTGTCCTCGCAAGCTGGTAACATATCCCTTTACTATATATGTGGATGTGGTCTCTCTGTTAGCTATCCATTCTGGGGTCGAGTCACAATACTACCGTATGGACCACTTTTTTCAAAGTTTGCCCTGTCACACTTTTTTTTTGTTTTTTTGTGATTTCAACTTAGAAGCGCGAGCTCGATTGATGTTAATAGAAGAAAAGTGTCCCATGATTTTTCACTTATTAAAAAATGCCGATATCGACTCACTTGATTGTGGTAACTGTAGTTACCAGCGGTCACCCTTATTTTACTTGACAATAGAGGTCATTAAAAAATAGCAACCGTGTGAAGGGATATTAAAAAAGAAAGAAATTTAGAAAATTGGCCATATATAATTTGTTTTTGTATTTCTTACAAAGGAAATGTGAAAAAACTCATGACATTGACATGCCCATGGCTCGCAATAATAAAAATCGTGTTTGTTGTGGTAATAACTAAGAAGATACTAGGCGCCCATCAAGATAACACTTGGAATTATATATTTTTACAGTCATAAACGTAAAATTTTAAATTAAATAATATCGAGTCTAACGAGAGTTTTATAGTTAAAGTAAAATTTCATGTTATAATATAACTAAACTTTTTTTTCGGAGTGAAAAATAGGGAGGCATATAAATTAAAAAAAGTCTACTGTTCAAAAATGTAGTTGCAATATTTCATAGTAAACATAACATTGTTTTAAAATAGTGTTACAATGACGTGCGTTCCCAGCAGGCGTGGTGGCGACGTCGGTGGGCGCGGCCAGCTCGTCGCCCCGGCGCGGCGCCCCGCTCGTGCCGCTCGGCGCGCGCGGCGGGCTGCTGGCGGCGCCCGTCGTCGTGGGCACCGTGGGCGCCGTGGGCACCGTGGGCGTCGGCGTCGGCGCGCAGAACAAGCTCAAGGTGCTGCACGCGCACCCGCTCACGCACGAGCAGCGCGCGCAGCTGCTGCAGGCCCGCGCGCACGGTATGTGCACTACACTACACCACACTACACCACACTACACTACACTACACCACACTACACCACACTACACTACACTACACTACACCACACTACACACTACACTACACTACACTACACCACACTACACTACACCACACTACACCACACTACACTACACTACACTACACTACACTACACCACACTACACTACACTACACCACACTACACCACACCACACTACACTACACCACACTACACTACACTACACTACACCACACTACACTACACTACACTACACCACACTACACCACACTACACTACACTACACCACACTACACCACTGATAACACGATGGAAACTAATCACATGTTTCATTTCATTTTCAACAAATACAAATATTAATAGAATCCGTTAATAATGACTTCGCTTATATTGCCCAACCGCTTAGTATGACGTGTTTACAGTACGAAGTTTGGTTTTAGTATAAGATTCGTACGATAAGTATAGCTTTATTTTTACGTCTTGATGACTACGAAGCCGTTAGGTGCGCCTGAGGTATTTTTTATTATTTTCAGTGATGTGTGATTTACCATTGAAAAGAAAGAAAAGAAAGATAGCGAAACCTGATTATTTTCTTAATATGCTTCGTATGACGACTCGTTAGCAGATGTCACTATAAGCGGATTGTACTCTGATTTTTTTAATACGTTTGACAACACCTTTGTCAAAGGAAAACGTTAATGAGACAACAAAATGTTATCATTTTGTCGCTAGCCGATATGACTCTATTATAAATTCATGTGGAAATTATAACCTTAAGTATCAACAATCAATTATCATTTATTAAAAATCACAAATTTCCCTGTTATGAAAAGTGTTATTGTATGAGTAAGCTATATATTACAGATATGAATAATGTACCTATTTTAGTGAAAAATGTATCTATTATTTACCTACATCGGTAAGTTGCTACGCCCTAGTAGGGTCCACGACTGTACTTATTTTATTTTAAGAACTTATGTAGTACCATGGTTGCAAATAAATAAATGATTATGATTATGTTCCAGGCATAACTCCCCTCCCGGCGGTGGTCTCCCTGGCAACTCTAGAGGCCAAGGCGTCCAACACGGCGGCCATCTTGAAGGCGGCGCCCGGCTCCGTGGCGCAGTTCTTCGAGATCAAGGGCGGGCAGCTGGGCAAGGGGCCGCACCTGGTCAACGTGGTCCGCCAGCCGCCGCCCAAGCTGCCCGCCGACAAGAAGCCGAGGCAGGTCGTGGCTGCGTTGGACCACCAGGCGCTCAAGGGTGAGTGCCTCCGTCACAAATACTGACACTAAAGCGTTTACGAACAGAACGAGGTCATCCCACAGATAATGCTGAGTCCGACAAATTACATACGAATCCACGAAATTCTATTTCCGTCCGAGGCATATATAGTGCTTTTCTCCAAACATGAAAGGAAATAAAATGTATTCTTGCATAAGATTTGAAAGGAAAAATAAGGTTCCCGCCAAAACTTTCTTTTAATGCACGGTTGTGTTCATAAAAAAAGTTGAAATATCTTTAGTTTTATTAAGCCGTATCTACACGACCTTGCACAGTGAGCCGTATGCAACTCGCGATAGAACGAGACAACCAAACATTTGATCTCCTTCTCTCTAGAACTACTACACCTAAGCCAGCCCAGGCGGGGCATTTTTAAGCACGATATGATCAGATTGATAATTTGATGTCAATCAGATTGTCTCGTCTGTGCAGACCATTTGGTCGCGGCTAAAGTATATTTGGCTGTTTGCAATATTGATAGTCCAAATACTTATTTAAAAAGTAAAAAACAATACAGTAATGGATTTTAGTACAACTTCCTGGACGCTAAAACCGTAAAATAATGAATCCGTTTTTTTTTAATTTGAGTCGGTACATAAGGCGGTTCTTTTCGTACCAATTTTACTACATTAATGTGAACATTTCCGAGCATATTGGAGAAAATAATAAAAGATACCTACTCAGCCGAAAAAAATTACGCTAGAAAAGTGCTGCAGTTACAATACTTTTTCATATAATCTTTTTTCATATAAGTTTATAGTTTTGTATCATTGTCTATGTGTGTGTTCGTCATTACAAATTGTTTTTTGTATGTAATGAGTGAGAAGTGCGTTTGTGTGCACATTTTCTTCCGCGAAAAGTGACAGAATAAATTTTACGATAAGATGTCGCTTTGACGTCTCCCTTCCAACGTTAAAAGTAAGGTCCGACCGAGACTTCTTTTTTTGTCTCGGCCGAGACCGAAATTAAATTGAATTCTCGGCCGAGACCGAGACCGAGATTTTATAATAAATACGAAAAACGCGCATTTTCCACAAAAACATGTAATATTGTCAAGAATTAAACTGTTGTTTAATATAAGCCTTCACTAAAACACAATATTTACAGTCAAAGTTTGAGAAAAAAGTTTTAATTTGCATTACGTACGATAAACACGGTACCTTAACTATAATTGCTTAAAATATCCACCAAAATCGCAAAGTGTCAAGATGGAAGGTTCGGCCAAGGCCGAGAATCTCGGCATTTTTTGGTTGAGAGCCGAGACCGAGACCGAGATCTCGGTCGAACCTTAGTTAAAAGCTCGTGTTGTACGGAATTTAAAGGTGAATCGTTAAACAAATGTATCCATCTGTAGGTGGAGTGGCCGGTGCGGCGCGGGGCCGCGTGTCGCTGTCGCTGGACGGGCGCCAGCTCGTGCGCGCGGCGCTGCCCGGCGTGCGCGGCGCGGCGCCGCAGCTGGTGCGGCACCAGATACAAGTCAAGCACCGGCGCGACCAGCAGCCTACCATCTCCATAGGTACCGTACCCGTCTGTAGGTGGAGTGGCTGGTGCAGCGCTGTCGCTGGACGGGCGCCAGCTCGTGCGCGCGGCGCTGCCCGGCGTGCGCGGCGCGGCGCCGCAGCTGGTGCGGCACCAGATACAAGTCAAGCACCGGCGCGACCAGCAGCCTACCATCTCCATAGGTACCGTACCCGTCTGTAGGTGGAGTGGCTGGTGCAGCGCTGTCGCTGGACGGGCGCCAGCTCGTGCGCGCGGCGCTGCCCGGCGTGCGCGGCGCGGCGCCGCAGCTGGTGCGGCACCAGATACAAGTCAAGCACCGGCGCGACCAGCAGCCTACCATCTCCATAGGTACCGTACCCGTCTGTAGGTGGAGTGGCTGGTGCAGCGCTGTCGCTGGACGGGCGCCACCTATCAGAACATCAGAACGGTTAAATATTCCACAACTGGACATATAGCCTAGCTGCCAGTCACCTCGCGAGGAAATTGTTGTGCGTAGCAATATTACTGGTAGCCTGGGCCAAGCACGTTCACACAAACCGAGCTCCTTTGTGTGCATGGAACTTCCTAATCTCGTCACTATTTAAGCGAAAGTAAATTTTATAGAGCCGCATGCCGCATGCCGTCAACAGCTGTCGTTGGCGTTCTTTGCGAGATTTTGATATCGGCCACAGCTGACTGGCAATTAAAATAAAAAAAAAACTTATAAAATATATGTTTCCAGCTGCACCAACGAAGACCGCTAGCATCCCGTCGTCGGTGGTGGCCAACCTGCTGCAGAAGAACGTGTCGCTGGGCGCGCCGCGGCTGGCGCTGCCGCCGGCGGCCGGCGTGCAGGCCATCGCCTTCTCCGCGGCGCAGCTCAAGGCGCGCCAGGCGCGGCTGGTGCCCGCCCGGCCCGTGCCCCGCCCGTAAGTTTACTACGTCACTTACACTACTGATACAGAAGGCCTAGTATAAAAATTTTACGACACTAACTCCTCGACCGCGTTAGCGTATCGGGCGTTCAAATTATGTTTGCCGTTTATTTAAATCATCCGGCAACTTTCATATTTTGACCCCTCGATACGCTAACGCGGTCGAGGAGTTAATGTCGTACAACTTTTATACTAGGCCTTCTGACCGGTGTGACGATCGACGTCTCGTCCATGTTGAGAGGGCGCCATTGGATGCGTTGTGCCCTCTTAATTCCATCGTTAAAGTTAATAGTTATGATTAATGAAGTTAACTAATATATGTATATTTGTGAATACAGAGAGCTAGCAGAGGTGGCGGCGACGTCGAGCGCGGCGCCCGCGGCGGAGGACGACGACACGCCCAACGGCTCCGTGCGGCGCCGCCCGCAGGACACGCTGCCCATGGAGGTATGTAGGGGCTCTCACAGGCGCGTGCACACAGAGAGCTAGCAGAGGTGGCGCGGCGGAGGACGACGACACGCCCAACGGCTCCGTGCGGCGCCGCCCGCAGGACACGCTGCCCATGGAGGTATGTAGGGGCTCTCACAGGCGCGTGCACACAGAGAGCTAGCAGAGGTGGCGCGGCGGAGGACGACGACACGCCCAACGGCTCCGTGCGGCGCCGCCCGCAGGACACGCTGCCCATGGAGGTATGTAGGGGCTCTCACAGGCGCGTGCACACAGAGAGCTAGCAGAGGTGGCGCGGCGGAGGACGACGACACGCCCAACGGCTCCGTGCGGCGCCGCCCGCAGGACACGCTGCCCATGGAGGTATGTAGGGGCTCTCACAGGCGCGTGCACACAGAGAGCTAGCAGAGGTGGCGCGGCGGAGGACGACGACACGCCCAACGGCTCCGTGCGGCGCCGCCCGCAGGACACGCTGCCCATGGAGGTATGTAGGGGCTCTCACAGGCGCGTGCACACAGAGAGCTAGCAGAGGTGGCGCGGCGGAGGACGACGACACGCCCAACGGCTCCGTGCGGCGCCGCCCGCAGGACACGCTGCCCATGGAGGTATGTAGGGG
Organism: Lathronympha strigana; assembly: GCA_949128165.1. Classification (NCBI taxonomy): domain Eukaryota; kingdom Metazoa; phylum Arthropoda; class Insecta; order Lepidoptera; family Tortricidae; genus Lathronympha; species Lathronympha strigana. Next base: position 2,918,445 of record OX421926.1, on the reverse strand, counting down.
CTCTCATCGGCAAATACTTTTTCATCACACCTGCTCGTAAATAGTGATATTATATGCAAGCATACTTACACTTAAAGAGCTGTATTATTCCCATGGTTTTAAAGGATTCTCATACTACTTTACCGCCCGCCCGGAGCTCGCGGAGGACCCGCCCCGCACGCGCTCGCAGCACGTACTCACTCCGGGGTACTGTGGACTGTGCAACTACACTACCGCTTATCATTATTGTTTCTTTACCTGTATAGTTTATTTTTTTCCTCGCAAATGTGATGAAAAACATTGTGTGTACCACGGGCAGTAAGGGCATTACTAACTCGGGTCATTTAAAGCCCTCCGCCTACGGCGTCGGGCTTCCATAGACCCTCGTAAGTAATGCCCTTCTTACCGCCCTAGATGCACAATGTACTATTTTCACTTCTCTTGCTCGAAAAGTTCGCCTTTGTGTCGTGGCTAGGCGACACAAAATCGCTTTTCATGCACTAGGGCATAAAGTAACATCGCAGGGAGCGCGCGCTTGCCGCGGCCTCGCCCCCCGCGCGCCCGGCCGCCTGCAGGCGGCGCGCGGCGGGAAAACCCAAGCGCGCGAGTATGGATGTTACATTTTGAACGATTTAAAGTGATATAAAACCTAATATTCTCCTTACAATCGAAGTGAAAAGCAGAGTGTATACCTCGGGCATAAAAACCCATTTTATACTCGGCTACTATATTGGTCCTCGTTACACTCGGACCAATAAATGGCCTCGTCTGAAATGGGTCACTTTATGCCCTTGATGTACTATCTACTATTTTTTCAAAATCTGGTCAATTTAATGCTGGAGAGTACGTAACGGTTTGAAAGTTCTAAAACCTTTTTTTCTCGTAGTTTTTCCCTACATTGAAAGAGCTCCTTATTCTGAGTATGTAAAACATTAAAATTACCTACTTAAAAATTTTTTTTTGTTCCTTCTCGGGAAATGCCCACTTGTCACCACGAGATGTAAATTATCCCCGACTCGGTGTCGCCTGGCCAAGTCAATGTAAATGATACAAAAATCTCACAGCTGCATATTTCCCCAGGTCACGTGACAACCGCCCGCTCCGGCCCTTGGGCTCCCGACGCCCCGCCGCCTCTCCAGCACGCCGGCCAGCACGACCAGCACGCCTGGCAGCATGGCGTCCACCCCGCCCGACCCGCTACCCATACTGGTGTTCTAGCCGGAGGACAATAACTAGTGTTTCTCGCCTACCAATCTCTTAAACATGCTCAAGTGAGACGTCTATTTAAACTTTCACGGTTTTCACACATTATAAATGTACTAAAACGGGACTTAATCAAGTAGAGTCTTTCTCCGGGACTACGGAGGCAATATCGCCTACGAAAAGTCGGAGGTTAGTTTTCAAATTTTTACACGATTAAGCTCCGTTTTAGTATTTTTTTAAATATGTTTAAGTGTGATCTGATATTCGAACGGAGCGACTTGGGTATAGTCTGAGGCAAATTTAGATGCGTCAATCCATGCTCTTATTAATAAAAACAGTTGCACAATTGTATTATAAAACTGCTATCAGTTGTACAATTAATTGTGTTGTTGAAATACTCCTGCAAGCCGTTTAAAATGTACTTGGTACAATTCAACTTCAATTTCATTACAGGTTAATTATTGCGTTTAGTTATTGCGCGCATCAGACAAATAAAATTCAGTACCGCCTGGCGGCTTGAACTTCACGGATTACGAAGTACAGCTTTAAAATATCATCAGAGCGCCTACCACGAACCGCGAACGAAAGTATACCTCCCTTTCGCACTTGTGATTTCTCACTCAAGTGCGACAGAGAGGTGAAACTTCGTTCGTGGTTCGTGGTAGGCCTTCAGTACTCAAATATCGCTGCTTATATGCAACAGCGACGCATCACAAAACGATTCACTGTTGAATTTGAAAAAACATGCAAACGACTTATATACCAAGTGACTATTTTAATTTTTTACAAATGTACCACTATTTCACATAAGCAGCGATATGTCTATTAATTAACATTTGCTATATTCATGTCTGTCTCCAATCATAAGGAAATCTAAAGAAATTATGAAGGTTATTATAATCGTGACGGTTTTATATTCAAGACGAATTCATTTGCAGATAATAAATAGAAAAATGGAGCATGTGCTTATCAGTGCGAGAAACACTAAATTAAATTTGACATACGAATGCAATCTTCGAGAGTGTCCCTTACGCAATGCCATTATTCTAATACTTTTGAATATTGAGGGTAGCGATATAACTTGGCTAACAAATAGGCAGTACATTCTCGAGGTTTTAAAGCGTTCCGTAAGGGACATTCTGGTTGAACACATTTACAATGAATTGTAATGCATGTTTTTATACAATGATGATATTTAAAATGAACTCTGTTTTTTTAAATATCACCAATATTTTTAAATTTTGTATAGACACTGCCCGCCAAATCATCATTTTAAAAATTATGTTTATCATTGTAGAATATCTCTCGCTCTTACGTTGTAGTTAGAAAGAGATAGCTTACTCTATGGTAATAAATATATCTATAATAGTAGGATTTATGAAATGGTCGTATATTCCTCGTTGCGTTAACTGTTCCTATGGAGACTTAACCCACCTATTACTTATAAATATCTAAAACTGATTATAATATAAAACGGCTAATTTCATTTATTTGTATATTTTTGAATACGTCCTATAAAAATGATGGTTTGGCGTTACCAAGGATTTAAAAAAGACGACTGTTTTCCTAACGCCGCTGTACAGCCGCTACCAGATATTCCTGATCGGCCAACGTGCTCATATCTATATAAACGCGATGTATCTCATGGTGGCTGTAGTTAAATGTTAACTTTATTACTATCAAAATAAGGTTGCATTTAAAGCGACATTGGGAAACTAGCCGACCCCGGATGTGACCCTGTGACTAAGGATAAGAGAATAAGGTACGAAATTACAAGGAATTATTTTAAGCAGATATTCGATGTAGTATAATTTAGGTATTTATACATTATTGTTTAAATTTAACTCAGTCTCAGTTGAGTGCGGACCGAGATGCTTCGGATAGGCTAATCAATGACAATCTAATCATACTGGATTAACCGCAACCGGTTTATATTCCAGTGTGTAACAGCCTAAATCATGTCAAACAAGCACATTGTATAGATAGTTCAATACATGTTTTAAAATGTTTATTTTAAGTTTCACTGCCAAATATAACCCCTATAGTTTACTATTCGTAACACATACAGACAACGTTCTAATTTCCTTGCATAATATGTGGTTTTTAGTAAAAGGTACCAGTTTGTCAATAAGGCGCAAATGTCATGAAGATTTGTTTAGATATTAAACGACAAAATGGCACCTTTTTCTAAAACTAAACATATGACACGAACTGGGCGATATATGACAATCTTATATTTAATAAGAGCGTGTCATATATTTTTGCGGTTTATGTTGTGCAGGATATTATTATAGGTATCTGTACTCGCACAGTCATATAGATAGAGTCAAACCAAGCGATTGTATCGAGCTTTATATTAGATACTGCGTAACTGTTTTAAATGTCAAACTTCTATGAAATTATGCCGTTTATTTAACACTTTAACAGTGCTGTCAAAATCGAAACTTAAAAGCTTAGTCGGACTCTAGTGACGAGCAAATTGGCCGTATATATCTCAACACACCTTTGAACGTGTTACGACATGTTTGGCCACCCTAATTGTCACTATTTGATGCTAGTACTGCTAGCAAACTGCGTTGCGGGTGCATTGAGCGTCTCGGTCCCTTTTCCCAAAACTCGATTAGAATACACTTGACACATGACAGACAAAAGGGTAGGTAATTTTTTTTTATTGTGCCTATTATTTAAGGGGTACCTTTAAAAAATTATGCCTAGCTTATTGAAACGAAAAATTAAACTCCAGAATAGATGGAAGTTAAAACCGTCAATATTACTAGAGGGTATTTTGGGGGAACTATAATACTATGTTCATGTTCGATGTGGCAAACTGTCAACGTTTAGGGGTGATTTTTTGTTTGACAACTGTCAACTGTCAGTTTTTTTTTGAAAGCGTAAAGTTTAAAAGTTTTTCCAATTCCAAAAATTCGCATAATTGACAAATCTAGTGTTATTGACGGTTTGTACTGAAGTATTGACTTTGGTGATGTTTATGTTGTCTTGTTGACTTGTTGACCTATGATGGTCGCGCCTCTATCGTCTGTCACAGTGACTATCTAACAAATTACGTAAAAATCTTGTGGCTTTATAAATACTCCTAAATATCACCTGTCAGCCATAAAGTAAGCTCAAATTTCAATACTTCAGTGCAACTTATATTAATAGTACATAATACCTTTCCTACCTAATCGAGTTATACAACAAAAAAGAAATAATTGAAAAATGTGAGTGTGTAACATTACATCTGTAGCCCATTATGCATCTTGAGTCACCAACCCGCATTGGGCCAGCGTGGGGCCTAGCACACACTAGTGCATGTGACGCCTGGTCCCAGCAGTGGGATGGATACAGGCTGGAGTATCTAAACCACCAATAGTCTCAACGGTGAAGGAATATGCCGTGCTCCGGACGCAAGGCGAGCGCAGTAATTTAAGCGAAATTCAACCTTACGGAGTTCAGCGTAAGTCCTTATTGCATTGGCGAAGCTGGCGTGGAAAGTTTTTTCGATAACGAAATGGTAAATAATGTTCGCAATGCATCATAACACGAGATTCCGTCTAGACGCTCACAGTTTTCGAGTAACTACAGTATCCCAGTAAGTTATTCAATACAATCATTATAAGTGGCTGTGACATATTTTATACACCAGGTCTTTGCCAGTCGACACACCTTGACCCCTTTATAATTATTTATATAGTAAATATTACATGAAATAAAATGTGATATTATCAGGCTAAAGGTACCACAGTGTTGGTTGTCGATAAGTCGCTGGAGTCCAATTAAGCAAAATTTGCATTGATTTTGATACCACAGACCATAGAAGTTTGACATTTAAAATGACACTTGCGCAGTCTAATGTCAAAATCAATACAAAATTAGCTTGGTTTGACTCTATTTAAATCCATTTGGAAGTAACTTTTTCAACAGCGAACAGTGTGGTACTTTTAACTTGAAAACTAAACTATAACTATATTTTCGTCTAAAATATCGATACAATACATTTAAATAATATGAACATCAATATTTTTGACAAGTGCGTAAGGATGTGTAAATATTTTTGTTCCTTTATCAACATGTATATTTATGACTACTGTCAGACTCAAATCTATTTCTTATCTAGTTATAATATATAAAACAATTTAGTTTTAATTTCGTGAACAATGAATTGAACGTTATATATGTACATATCTACTTGTGTCTCCATGATTCTATTACTTTCCATTTTATATTTTTACAAAATGCCTGGATCACGAGATACTGGTCAGTTTCACATTATCGTGTTTTATTTTTCAGCTGTGCAATAAAAATTGCAATTCGAAGTTCGCAAGTTTAAACCCTGGCTTGTACCAAGTTTTCCAAAAAATATGTACTGAATATCATTTGATATTTACTAATCGCTAATCGGTGGAAAATAGTGAGCAAATCCAGATTGGACCTAGTTTTCCTTCTATCATATGTCTGCTTAAGCAAAAACCAGTGCCCGCGTCAAATCTGCTATTGGTTTACTAAACAGACCCCAGGCTCAGCCGGATAAACGCTGAGAAGAATATTATATATTGCTGTTAGAAACTCTGTATTTATGTACTCAAGATTCATATTTATTTACCAATCCATGAGCTATCCACTGATTGACTATATACCTAATTACTTGCCCTACTTCCTGTGCACTCTCTTAATTTTTTTCCATATACGCCAACACTGTTATCCGGCCATCTGTAACCCTAACTACCGACAGTCAGCTGTTTGTATAATCTCTCCGTAAAATTTTGTCCAATGTATACTTAGCAAACCAAAGATAACAATGCCTATTCAAGCTTTACCGAAAAATAACAGTAACATTCATGTAATAAATATGAAACAGGTCTGAGAATTCTTAAAAATTAAATATTAACGCTTAACCACTGATGTTCGAATGTGGTAAGTCGTCAAAGTTCGACGTTCAAATTCGGCTACCGCAGAAACACTTCCTTTATTAAGATTAAATTTTTAAAAAAATTACACGTTGTAAAAAGTCGTTGCAACCATCCAAGGTAGCCATTCCCTATGAATAATAAATAAAAAGTTCCATAATAAAAAAATACCATTCAGAATTACGATACTCTGGTGCGTTTTAGAGCCTCTGTTTTAAAATGGAATATATATCTCTGCATACGCAATGTAAATGTAATTTATTTATGAGTCCATAAGGTTTTAACAACATTTCACACTTACCATATGAATGAATGAATGAATGAATGAATGAGTTTTTATTCCAGAATAATTAGTTCCATATAAAGATAATAACAAAAAACAGCTTACAATTATAATTAAATAAAACGATCACAAACAATAAATAATATTAATTGGAGCCTGCTGCGTCTCGGATCACCCCGATCCCGTTGCGACAGGCCTGTGGTAGGTCCTCCAGCGCTCGTGAAGCGGGCTGGCGTCCCACTCTCTCACCGCCGACAAGAGCGGCCATATAATAACATTGTTTCCTTTAGAGCGTGCCTTGAAGTAAATTGGACAAAAATTCAACGGAGAGGCTATACCATCGCCAATTCTGTTAACTAATCTATTGTAGTCCCTATTCCAATGGGCATAAGGTCCACCAATGGCCAGTTAAGGGATATCTGTACATCTAAATATATGTACAGTCAACCAATTCGAACCCCACTCTAGAACCATGTCAAAATGACAAGCAGTAAGAGATTTCTTACAATCTGATTTATAGCGTCACTATGACAGTCCTACAGTGGCCAAGGGTCCGAATTGGTTGACTGTACTCCCCGCTCGACTGGCAAAGCTCTTAGCACTTTAAACGGTAATATACTAAATATTGTAGCCGTTAACGTATTGTAGTTTTTTGTAAGTGTAACTATACCTGCTGGCGGGTACGTGTGCGAGGGGCGCCGTCTCGAATATATCGTAGATTTACAATTTAAACTCATTAAACCTAACATCTACAAACAGAGTGATAGGTGAAAAACTTAAGTAAGTCACCTGTTGTATGTAGTAGTGAGCTATTCGAATAGACAATACATGCTTAAAATTTTAACATAAATAAAACAAATGCCTATTCGAATAGCTCACTACTACATACAACAAGTGACTTACTTAAGTTTTTTACTACGCACTTTGCACTGGTTTGACATACTGACAGTGACGTTTGAAACTGCAATACTTCAGGTAAGACTTTGCAGGAAAGGAATAGTGAGTTTTCGTTATGGATCTGCGATTTAATAACAAATGTATAATATTATTTAAAAATAAAATGTAAAGAAACTAATTTAATTTGAATAATTTATAGAAACGGCGGCCCCACGAGAAAATATAATATATTAAACGGTATATAAAGGGCATGTGTATTATGTACTGCGTGTTATGTGGACTATTGTAATGCTCTTATATACGTTTGTTGCTTCAATTTTACCCCTACTTGTGACGTTTTCAGAAAAAAGGTACCACGTTATCAGTTGTTGATACTGTTACTGCCATTAAGATTTTGAAAATGAACCTTATCAACAACCGACAATGTGGTGCTTTTATTCTGAAAAGGTCACATTTAGCAACAATTGTAATTACTTTGAGGTCAAATCAAAATATTTAGACCTCAGCAACATACGGTTATTACATCAATGGGTCTAATAAGTGTCGCTTCGGATGTATGATGTAAATAAGAGGTTAACATTGGATATGTATGTTTATAATATTGATCAGTGAAGCTACGCAATTGATAAAATGTAAAATGTCGGTGAATAACAGTTAAGCCCTTGTAAATGTACAGTCTGCTTTAAATAACTTATAACAATGACTGTACTATAAGCTTGTGGAGTAAATATTACAAAATGTAATAAATCTTAATGTTGCAAGATACCCTCTGTAAGGTATAGTTGAAATGAGCTATTCAAACTATTCAACTAGAAACTAGGCGGCCCTTAGTTTGAATTTGAATCAAACACTAACTTACTTACCCTTTATGTTCTGTCTAAGTATTTTTGTTAGAGTGCCTTTAAGGGTAATATTTCGCTCCTCAACATAAATACTTATATGAGACATCCAGGTTGAGTATAATGTTCTTGGTTTAAACACTACACTTTCAGTTGCGCTCTGTGTACACAAGAAAATATTATTTCGGCAATAAGTAGATAGTGAGTTATAAATATTTCTTACAAAAAAATGGTAGTCAAATGTTACTTTGCAGTAATCGGTTTTAATTGGAATAAATCAATTTTTTTTTAATGTGTATATATATTTATGTTGGAGAAAAATAAAGATACGAGATGTATACAATGACTCGCTAACTACTGATTGCATATGGATTATGTATATGAACGAATCGTTTCGTGTTACTGTTACTTTGGTCTTAAGAGGTAAATTAACAGATGTAGATGTGTAAAATAAGGCGCAGAGCCTACGTTTACGTTAAATGTTGTTGAAAATGACACAGAAGTGAGACAAAATGACTGAGTATTTTTGGAAAAGTATTGTATTACGTTACCCGCCGGCGCTGCCCCGGCTCCCTCGAGATACTTCAGCGCGCAACTTCTGAATATCACTCATCGTATAATTATATATAATTGGTATAATAATCGTAGGGTCTTAGGATGTGTCCACTAAATTATTAGATGTGTAGCGACACATTTAGATTATTCATTTATTCAATATTCGCCGGCATTCGAATCAAAAGTTCCGTAGTTTCTTTGGAAATCTAATCGAAACTTAAAATGTCCGTTCAACTCACTTCTTATTAGTATTTGCAGAAAAAAGAGAAAAAAAAATGTTTAATAATATGTAATTTAATGTACTAAATTGGGGTTTAAAATTAGCTATGCGAATATATCGAGTCGTGTCTACGCAAATGTCCTGTTGTTTCAATTTTAAAAAAATTCAGCGAGCGATTTTTCGTAACAGCCCGGTTGTTGCGAAAACGAGCTCGCGACAAAAAAAATACGGTTTTAACTATGTCTATACATATAATTAGTAAGTATCATATACTGTACAAAAAGGCTGCAAATTTGGGAAAAAATGTAAAAAAAATTGGCCTCTTTTTGAGGCCGTTAACATACGCTTAGTAAAATGGATAGGAGATGTCGTACCTCATAAGTGTCTGCGCGCGGCGGCCCTGTACATATCCCGCCGCCGCCCGCACCAACTAATTATTATGCTGTAAATTGTTTGTAAAAATAGTCATGTTCAGAATTTCAGTGTAGTTTTGTTGATTATTTTTTTCAACTGGAAATTGCTGAATAAAGCGAAGATTCTGTTTCATTACTTTGTTTTATTTTAAATCCTTTATGAAATTCACTGTGCGATCCGTAGAATAGGTATCTAGTTAACCCTTAAATGCATGAATTAACACCTAAAACATCCCAAGTGACCATCAAATTCATTTCTAATTAAGAACTTACGACGATATGACAAACTCTACATTTCAAGAGAACTTGATTGTCACTTGTCTCGGTTCTGTGTGATAAATGGATCATCATGCATTTAAGGGTTAACCATTACCGCCAAAACGTACTTACTATTACGTGAAGTAAACTTGTGAAGTGTAGAAAGTAGGCAAATCCGAGTGTCGAAAATCTCACATTCAATGCCAGTGGCATGTGACCGGTGTGTTGTGGCGCTAGTGAGCGTATTAGGTACATTATATTATTACGTGTGTCGGTTTAATTAAACCGACACAGACACACCAAATTTTACAATGTATTACTTATGCGAGGAAATATAAAAAAATTATGTAGCCAGTTCACAGACGCGAGTTGGTCTACGTCGAGTATCAATGTTATGGCAATTAGGACTACGAGTATTTATACTCTTGGTAAAGAATAAAACACAAGTTAAGTTTTTCAAATAAAATAATGTAGCTACTTACATATTAATATACTTAGACCGGGTTACTCACGTCTATAAAGTCGAAAATAGCTCGACATGTTTCGGGACGGTCCGCGCCCCATAATCATAAGTGAGCGCGCGCTTGCCGCGATTGCTCTGCGCACACTGCGCGCGACAGCCCGCTGAGCACGCCGGCAGACCGGCGCGGGGGGCGCGGTCGGCGCAGGCGCAGGCGGCACCGGTATAGGCGAGATACTACCGTCTCTTTCACTTCTATTTCTTTTCTTAGCTACTTACATCATTATACATTAGACACAAGGTAGTAAATACACTTTTCAATACAGTTGCTCAAAAAGTGCCCTTTTTTTGGCTGTTTTGCGTGCGCAAAGTTTGTTTTTGCGAACTAGTGCTTTTTACTTTTCCAATCTTTTTAAATTTAGTTGTGTTCCAATTCATGACTGCTTACCAAAGAGTATTATTGTTCGTTAGCTTTACCGAGCCGTAATAAAACTAAATACCTACTATTAACGCAATAATATTAAAGATATTGATATTTCATATTTCAATAATTACTTCTTCATCATACTAATGATCATTCATTAAAAATATTAACATTGAAAACAGTTCTTATAAATCTGTGTGTATGAAACGGAACAGAGCCTACGAAACGTCAGTCAAAGTAGAGGCGTTTTTCAATTAGGTAAACATGTTCGAAGGGCCTCTAAGACATGACGATACTAATAATAATGAGAAATAATGGTTATGATATTGAAAATGAGTAAGTAAGTAAAGAAGATAAGATAAATATTTTGAAGATGTTCTTGATAGTTTAGTTACAATAGTGTTACGGAAATAATAAAAAGCTTTCAAATTCGTTCTTATGTATTTTTTTTTTCGCATCTGTATTGAAAAACGTCGTTCGTTACACGTGCGGACATGTCATTTTTCACTCATCCCGAGTATTGCCACTCGCCTACGGCTCGTGTCAAGATACCTCGGGACTCGTGAAGTAATGACATACTTTCCGCACTAGCATCGAAATGTACTATTCTCATACTAGCTCGGAAAGCATATATCATTTAAAACTAGCGGGGAAAAAAGCATTTTATCCAGTAAAGGGGAATAGTTATTTATTATACAAGGGGGCAAAGTTGTTGTTTAACTCTCGGGCTTATATTGAGACCCGAGCAAGCGAAAGATTCCAAAAGTTCAATTGGGGGCGCAATCGGAGGTCACATCTTTAAAAAAAAAGTTTGGTACAATTAAGGTGAGGGGGCGAAGTGCACCAGCCGTCTAAGTGCGCCTACCTTTAATATATTGAATTCTTTTTAATGGTATATTGATTTTCATGGAATGATACTTACTAGTAATAGGCGCACTTAGACGGCTGGCGCACTTCGCCCCCCCCCCCTCCCCCCACCTTACACATAATCTTAAATTCGCCAAATATTAAGTTAAACGGCGACTGTTACACTCACTTTTTTGCAAAGTTTGTTTAACTCTCGTGCCTTGAGACTAGAGTTAAACAACAATTCGGTACCTTAGGTACCTACTTATATTAAAGTGTCCTCAATTAAAAGTATCGATAACACTATTGCAATTTCCACTGTCTACCTTGATTAACTTATACAACCATTTTCCCGACGAATATATAATATTATTCGACCTATCGAACGCCATAGCGTCAGGGTCGAGGCCAGAAACTTTCCTAAGCGTGGTCTTTGAGAAAACGACGCCTGTGACCACCTTATAAATGCCATCGACATCCCAAGCGTAGACCGTGCCCTCCACATCTACAGTCAGGCCTCTGAAGTAACTCTCTGGCGATATTTTCCAAGTCTGTCTAACAGGTAAAGAATATTTTTGGTCAATCGCAGCAAAGAATAAACCAGAGTTATTTAAATACACCATGTTATACTTGTCAGGCAAATCAAAAACGAAATTTTTAATCGGTGATTCTTCTAAGAAATCTAACCAGAGATCCACGCTGTAGTTACGATATTGATAATGCTCATATAACCCCAGATGGTATTGTATGGTAAAATACACATACTCTCTAGAAGCTATGTTACTTATATGAGCGCCTTTAGCAGTGAAATATTTTGGAAAGTAATAAGTAGAATTAACAGTCCATATCCCGTCAGAACCACCTAGATAAACCTTTTCCTCATTCTGACTAATTTCAAGCGTTTCAAAGTTGAAAGATTGCAGGCCTGAAATGACCCCAGCAAAGTACGGATAATCCAAAGATACGTAAGCGGCTTTAGAGTACTCCAGATCATCGAGTGGCGGCTTAAATATGTAGTACAATATGTTACTGGAATGCATGACAGCCATCTTGTAGATGGCGGGTTTGTCTCCGAAGGGAACGTTCAGCTGGAACAAACGTGTGTGGTTGTAGCATACGTTGTCTATTGCGATACAGGAGCGGCAGGGCTGGTTCATTGGGGCTGGGTTGACGGGTGCAGCAGCCAGTGGAGATGAGGAGCCTGGAAAGTCATCAAGTGTTGGGTACAACTTAAATACAGTGAATATTTTCCATCGGCAAGTTTCGTAGCCTGGTACCAGCGGTAACCGGGGCGCCCACAACCCGCGGAAATCGCGAAAAAAAAATATGGCCATACCAAACATCGACATTTGAAATGGCGAAATGTATGAAACAGTCAAAACTTTTCCAAGATCAAGGGTTGAAAAAACATAAAGTATTGAACGAACAAGCGAAGTAAGTCAGAAATCTTCTTTAAGTTTCAGTTTAAAGGTAAATATTAGCCAAATCGGCCAAGGATCTCTCCCAACGTCAAGTACGAGCATGATGCTCTAAGAGTGAGTTGACGTATATTAAGGCTTCGTCAGACTGGCGCGTGGCGAGAGTGGGGCGGCGCGCGCGGCCCGCTTTCATCGCGCTCGCGCTCCGCCATCATCACGCGCGGGTCGTGCGCGTGTCGCGAGAGCGGGGCGCCACCCGCACTCACGCACTGCCCGCTCTCTACCCGCGCTGAGCGGCACGCGTATCGGCGCGTTGGAAGCGAGGCACGATAGGAGCGCGGCGCCATCGTTCAAACGCGGGACGCGCGCGCTCCGCGCCTCGCTCACACCACGCGCCCGTCTAACGAAGCCTTATAGCGAGTATAGATTTCTACAGTGAATTTCAAACTCATGGTACACACTGATGAACGAAAGAATGAGAAACGTACATTACATACATTTCGGTGTCTATGTTAAGTTTATAGCTGTTAAATAAATAAATAAATACGTACCAGATCCCCATAACTGCAGCACACCTAGGGTTACGAAGACGACCAGCACGCCCATGGTCACAGTCAAATGTACCGGCCATATTTATTTAGGCCAATTTATACTGTACGTTAATCATGAACGAATGAACAAGGGGACTGTCTATACCTCCAAAACCGCGTAATTTTAATATTTTGGCTATTACCTACCGCTTACCAGATGACTGTACTAAAACTGAATAAGAATTTCTGAGGAATTGAAATTTTCCCATTTGTCAAACTAAAATGATAATAATATAAGTAGGTATACTAACTCCGTATTGTTCGAGTATAGTCAGATAATACTTAATCTTTCCGTTTCGAAAAAACGCGACCTTTGTCTGTCCTCCTGTTTTATTCAATCATTTGTTAATGAACTAATTAGTCTAACACTTTCATAAATGTTATAATCAATATTCACGTAGACTACGAGCTAGTCCCGGAAAATGGTCAACCATCTATCTGTAGAACGTGTATTCATAATTTCCCTTGATATACATCAACCCATAGCCTCCATCCATTGCCATCCTTTATGTGGCCCGCATTTTCTGACCTTCAGCGATGAACTCCTGGCAGGCCAGATCCAATATTCGAACGAGCGAGCAAATCGAATGACATCTCCTTATCTACTTAGACAATCTGCCGTTTGTATGTTTGTTTGTTCGACGATAACTCGAGTATCGTTGGTCGGATCGTCGTGAAATTTGGCAGGTGGTTAGATGAGATACCTAAATATAATGTTTAAGTACGAATATGGGCCATAGTCAAAGTGTTGCCGATATATAGGGGTCACGAGTTGACATTCGGGGCGAACCACTAGTACAGATATAGCGAAATGTCCAGTTTCGTTGTTCGCCAAATATTTATTATTTTTCGGAGCTAGCTCTTCTTAACCATAATTTAGCTCCATTAATTATTTTAATCATTTTAAATATAAATTGGATCCGATAAGTGATCTAACTGTAATGAAACTCAATTATGCCTGTTTTGTACAAAATATTACCCAACTACAATAAAGAGGAGATTTCAATTTCCTGAATCCTCAACGGGAACGAAGTAACGCGGGAAATGCAAGATAAATTAGTACTAACCTCTGATGATGACCTCAAGAACAAAAGCTGTCAGACGCCAAGTCACTGAAGTGTCAAAACTTAAGTTGAACTTTATGCATGTGAGGCTAAGGTCTATGTTGATCTGTGGTTTGCGACGTATTAATTCGTAGTTGGCTGGAGACATATTGTTAAAACTACACTTTTTAACCCAACATTTTATTATAAAAGAAACAGCGTTACAAAAATTACTTAGGCACTAACTTCAACTCTGGGTTTTTCGATCCACCCACATTTGGATGTGTATAAAAAATAGGGTAGATTATGAAATGTTGCTAGCCAATGTAAATGGACCCAGATTTGAAAATGGATACTTATATCAGTAAACATGCCGCGGCCCAAGGACCATATGAGTCCTTTAAACCGTGAGCAACACATCTATCTATATGACCTAGAAAAGAGTGAGGATTGACTATAAAATACTACAAACTATCACTTAACTAAGGCTCCGAAGCAGCTAGAGGCAGAGGGCACAGTTTAGTAACTGGTCTCTTAAACACACGATCCTTGAACTGCAAGGAAACGACACGCGTTACGCCGTCTGCTCCCGGGTGCTTCGCCACAATTCGTCCCAAAAGCCATTTTCCCGGAGGTAAGCGATCATCCTTTACTAAGACAACCGTACCCACGTCTATATCGGGTTGATTTTGGGACCACTTGTATCGGTGTTGTAACATTGTAAGATACTCCGATTGCCAACGTCGCCACAGATTCTGAACCATGCGTTGCACCTTTTGCCATCGATTTAAATAGTCAGGCCGAGTATCCACGTAACTTTCTTCAGGGATAGTGACCGGTGCTTCGCCAATTAAGAAATGACCAGGGGTTAACGGTAGTTCATCAACAGTGGAACTGATCAAAGTAAGAGGCCTAGAATTAACACAAGATTCGACTTGAGTAAGCAGAGTGCATAGCTCTTCGAATGTTAAGCAGGATTCGCCTATAACACGTTTTAAGTGTCCCTTTACGGACTTAACTCCTGCCTCCCACAATCCTCCAAAGTGAGGTGCACCTGGTGGAATGAAATGCCATGTAGTATTGTCGTTAGCTAATAATTGGGCGATTTCTTCAACAATCGCAGATTTACTATTCTTGAAGGCGAGGTCTAATTCTTTTGACGCACCTACAAAGTTTGTCCCACAATCACTCCAGATATCTTTACAATGCCCACGTCGAGCAGTAAAGCGTTTAAAGGCTGCCAGAAAAGCAGCACTGGACAGTGAACTAACGAGCTCAAGGTGAATGGCCTTTGTGACCATACACAAGAAAACACTTATATAGGCTTTACTAGTTTTGGTGCATTTACCAGAGTACAGTTTCAAAGTATATGGACCGCAATAATCTACGCCGCTAGTCAAAAACGCGCGTGAAGGATTGACCCTGCACGCTGGTAAATTACCCATCAATGGAGTAACGGGCTGTGCCGTCTGGATAAAGCAAGGTTTACAATTTCTTATAATCTTTTTTATCAAGTTTTTAACTCCAATAATCCAATATTTTTGGAGTAGAAGATTTAATGTCAGAGCATTTCTACCATGTAGAGTTCTCAAATGTGCATCTATTACAATTAAGCTTGAAAATTTACATTTGGGATGGAGAATAACAGGTGATTTCATGTTATATGGTATGCTAGCGTTTACAAGACGTCCACCGACTCTAAGGATTTTATCATCGTCTAAGATCGGGTTTAATGAATGAACCTTACTATTTTTTGGAATAGGTTTGCTTTGAGATAATAGTACTAGCTCATTCTCGAAATGAAGGGATTGTGATATTCTGATACAGACTTTTAACGCATTTTTCATTTCATTACTAGTCAAATACGTCAGTTTGGGACTAATGTCCCTCTTCAAGACTTTATCTTTGCATAATCGAACAAATCGAAAGCAGTAAGCTGTTACGCGTATAAGCTTAAGTAGACTAGAATATCTGTCGAGGTATGTAGCACACTCATTAGTTTCAGAAGTGCACAAGTAACTGACTTTTGCTTTCGGTTTAGCTTCGAGTGTGGTTTCAGGTACAGTGAAGTTAGGATAACAGATTTCAACAGAGTCATGAAGAAAAGCTGGACCGTTCCACCAAAGTTGTGACTTAATAAGTTCACTAGGACTGACACCACGTGAGGCACAATCCGCTGGGTTATCCGCAGATTTAACATGGTGCCATTGACTGCTATTAGTTACATTCAAGATCTCAGTGGTGCGATTACCAACAAAGGTTTTCCAAGTATTTGGAGTTTTACGTAACCAAGCCAGAACTATTGTTGAATCTGTCCAAGCAAACACACGATTGTCGTTAATGTTAAGACTGGATTTTACAGTCAGTAGCAATTTAGACAATAAGACGGCCCCGCAGAGTTCAAGACGTGGCAATGAGACCTGTTTGACGGGAGCAACTTTGGTTTTGGCTGCGACCAGACTGACTTTGATCTCATTGTTCGTGATGACTCTGAGGTAAATAACCGCAGCGTAGGCGGCGCAAGAGGCATCACAAAAACAGTGTAATTCGATATTCACATTATTTTTGCTAGTTCCTAACCAACGTGAAAGCTGAATGGCCTGCATGTGTGCAAAATTTGTCAAGTAGGTCTGCCATTCAGTTTTCAGGTCTTCAGGAAGTTCAGAATCCCATTCCAAGCCGGCTAACCACAATTTCTGAACAAAAATCTTGAGCACAATTAGGCAAGGGGCCAGCCAACCCAGAGGGTCGAATGTTTTTGCTATCGCAGATAGCACGCTACGTTTTGTGATAACGTCGTTATCATGAGGTAAGTTAACTACAAGTTCAAATATATCACTTTGTGGTTTCCAGGCTATGCCTAGAGCTTTCACGGAATCATCAATTTGGATATTAACGGAACTTTGTAATGCTTTTTGAGAATCAGGTACTTCAATTAACACTTTTTCACTATTAGACGACCACTTGTGCAACAGAAAACCGCCACGTTTGAATAGTTCAGTAAGACGACTTTGAAGCTTTTGAGCTTCTTCTTCCGTTGATGAGCCCGTCATCAAGTCGTCCATATAGAGATCGGTTTTCAGGAGTTCAGCTTCAGGAAAATCATCTCGTTCATCATCCGCAAGCTGGTGAAGCGTTTTAATTGCAAGATATGGAGCACAGGAACTGCCATATGTGACGGTGAGTAACCGATATTCTTTTATCGGCTCTTCCGACGACTCGCGCCACAAGATTCTCTGATAATCTGTGTCTTGTTTTGAAATAAGTATCTGTCGATACATCTGTTGAATGTCCGCTACCAAGCAAAACTTATACTGTCTCCATCTTGTGACTAAATCTCGTATATCTTGCTGTAGTGGTGGCCCGATCAGCAGTTCATCATTAAGTGAGTTTCCATCTACTGGTTTAGCGCTGCCGTCGAACACGACGCGCAACTTGGTAGTGAGGCTCGACTCCCGAAGAATAGCGTGGTGCGGCAAATAATAAGCTCTCTTCGTTTTTTCTGCCTCAGGTAGGGTAAGTGTACCAGTGAATGAACCCTTAAGGAAATTTACAACTTCAAAAATTTATTTGAGACATATTATAACATTTAAAATGCAAATGTCGTGTTTTTATACAAAATAAACTATTCTAGTTTAGTTATATTGCTTTGTTTTTAAAGTAGGTGTCTATTATTTAAAGTTGCAGGACAAAGTAGGGAAAAAACGGGAAATCACCAGTGAATGAACACCGTTTTCTAGTTAATGAACGGGTTAGTTCCAATAAATGAACTACGATAACAAGTTATGCTTTATTTATGAAAATATTACAAATTTGTACATATTTTTTCATCATCATCATCATCATCATTTCAGCCGAAAGACGTCCACTGCTGGACATAGGCCTCCCCCAAAGATTTCCACAATGACCGGTCCTGCGCCACCCGCATCCAGCGGACTCCTGCGACCTTCACCAGGTCATTAGTCCACCTTGCGGGGGGCTACCCACGCTGCGCCTTCCGGTACGCGGTCGCCACTCGAGAACCTTTCCGCCCCAACGGCCATCGGTTCTACGTGCAATGTGCCCCGCCCACTGCCACTTAAGTTTAGCGATTTACAAAGTACAAAACCAAACGGCATTGGATCTTTCTTTTTCACAATGCGTTGTTTTTCTGGTATTTTGGGATACGATAAATTGACTTTGGTATGCCAAATGCCGTTCTTGCCTTACATAGTGATAGTTCTCCACTTGCAATAGCTTTTAAAGCTTTGTCTTGAGTTTGTGGTGAATATTTAAACCTCCGATATTCTTTGTTTTGTGTTTCCATTTTCTAAAACTGTTAAAAAATATAATCAGCGAGATTTTTTATTCAATGAATCAAAATTTTAAGCAAAACAAATTAATGTACTTAAGGTAGTTCATTCATTGGAAAATGTGAACCATTGAATGAACCTACTTTTAACCTAGTGTTCGAACACTGGCCACTTAAAAGATAACTAAATTGTTTTAATATTGCTGTAAGTAATATTTTATTATAATTACGAAAACGCAAGAAATTGCTTAAAAACTGAAACACATTATTCCAGTGAATGAACCCCCCGGTTCATTCACTGGA
Source organism: Lathronympha strigana (assembly GCA_949128165.1). Classification (NCBI taxonomy): domain Eukaryota; kingdom Metazoa; phylum Arthropoda; class Insecta; order Lepidoptera; family Tortricidae; genus Lathronympha; species Lathronympha strigana. Next base: position 2,899,516 of record OX421926.1, on the reverse strand, counting down.
TTTATCGTGGTTTAGGATCCAATAAGTGAATACTCGATTAAAAACCGATTATAACCATGATTTATCATTAAATTACATTCACATAGCTCAAATATGTTCTTATTATTTAAAAAAAACATACTCCATGTGCAGAAAATATACTATACAAGTATAATAGTTCAATAGGTAGATGGCGACTTACCCGTTTCCTTATAAGCGCTTCATACAAAAAATCGTAATACGCGACACGTCAACTTCACATCACCAATACTTTAATACTGTTGAGCAGGCGTCAACCGGAGTGTAACCACAATCTCACAAATAAGGTCGGTAATTTGAAAAAAAATACTACCCTCGGCATAAATATGCAGAATTCTTGTTTTACGAGAAATTGTGCGTTTTGTTCATTTACTAGAAATGTTCATTCACTGGTACACTCACCCTACGACCTCCATGTGACCGAGTGCCTCATACTGCCTCATGAACTTGCAGTATTCTTCGTGAAACTCGGGTCGGCGCTGAAACTTTTTTTCCATCTGATGTAGCCGATTCAAGGCTAGTGGTTTCGAATTTCCCAAATTCGGAGCGTGTTCATCCTTGAAAGGTAAACGAACTTCGTAGCGACCGTCAGTGTTTCGAGTGTGAGTGTTCTTAAAATGCTCTTCACACTGCGCTTCCGCTTGTGATAGAGGTTTTATATTTGGTGAGTATTCGTCAATCTCCCAAAATTGTCTTAGTAACTGATCAACTTCGACTCGTGTGTGCATAACAATTACGCTGGGTGAATGATTTTCTAATTGTGTACCGCCGTCTCCGCATATTAGCCATCCCAGTTGTGACTTCAGAGCCACTAGAGACTCATTATATTGCTTTTTTACGTCCCCAATAATGATGTGTGCATAAACTACAGCACCTAATAGCACATCAATGGGTCCTGGCTGATGGTAGAGTGGATCAGCAAAATCTAAAGGATCATCAGCAGGCCATGTATCTGATGGGAACACCTGCGATGGTAACAGTGGAGATAGTCGCTTCAGAACGTACGTCTTAGCTGTGATTTGGTATGATGGATTTTTTATGCCATGGAACCTCAAACTAACTCGGGATTTGATTTTCATTGGTGACTGAGATATGCCAGTGATATTTGCACTAACCGAAGTGCGCTCAAGATTAAGCAACTGAGCTGCCCCTTCAGAAATAAAGTTAGATTGCGAGCCCGGATCGATCAAAGCTCTCAAGACTATTGTGTCGTCGTTCCTCGATTTCACTGCAATTCGTGCTGTTGCCAAAATAACTTGTTCACCGTCAACCTCAGCGTTGCAAACTACAGATGATGAGGATTGGCTTATTTCAGGTGTATTGGATGTACTTTCAGGCACTGGTGGGATCTTGTTAGGGGTTGTGAAGTGCAACAGAGTGTGGTGACGTCGACTACATTTTTTACAAGTGGTGCTCTGCCTACACGCATTAACGGAGTGACCCTTTACAAGGCAATTAAAACAGATGCCATTCTTCTTTACGAAATCTTGACGTTGTGGAACATCCAACGCAGCGAATTCTTTACAATGACAGATATAGTGGTTTTGTGAGCAGTAAGTGCATTCACTGTTTACTTCTGTGACATATGACTTTATATTTGTGGGTTTGAAAGGTGTAGAATTTTTAACTAAGTCCTTTTTCTGCAGTTGGTCTCGTTTGTGGGTAACATTTACCATCTCCATAGACCGGAAACGAGTTTCTAAAAATAACGATAACATTGTAAATGTTGGTATATCTTGCGATGATCCGAGGGACTGCTCCCATTGTTTATGTGTTTCCAAGTCCAACTTGGACACGACTAAGTGCACGACAATGGCGTCCCATGTAGAAGTGTCCACCCCAAGATTGTCGAGAGAATTCAAACATTCCTTTGTAGTGTCTAAAATTTCTTTTAAGCTTTTAAAACACTCTGTGTTTATCTTCTTTTGATTTAACAGGCGGCTAATTATTGTAGTGACAATCATACGTTTGTTATCGTACCTACTCGCCAGTGTGCTCCAAGCCTTATCGTAATTAGCCTCCGTAAGTGCAAAATGTTTTAGAAGTTGTTCAGCCTCTCCCGATAAACTCGTTTTTAAATAATGATGTTTTTCAATTGTTGTTATATGCGTGTTATCGTGTACCAGTGCCTTAAACAAATCTTTAAAACTCGTCCATTCGTTATAATTACCAGCGAACTTTGGAATCGATAAGGGCGGTAATTTGGTTTTCACTGGAATGGCTTCGCCATCATTTGTAGTTAGATAATTCTGCGCACTATGATTTGGTTGCGGTTGCTCTTTAAACTCTAACAACCAATCCTTTAATAATCCCTTAAATTCCAAGTATACGTTTTCAGTAGTCTCGTATAAACAATCAGGATTAAATTCTAATTTATCCAGCTCGGTTTTCGCAATTGTTGATTCAATTAAATCATGTTGTTTTTCATACTTAGACCAGTAACTTTCTAATGTTTCTAAGCGTGTTTGTAAGTACCCAAGCGTATATCTTGATTTAGACGTCTTTTTAGTGTTACTTTGTAACTTTGAAATACGTTCCGATAACGTTTTTAGTGATTCGCAAAGTTGAGCCATTGTTTACAGTTATAACTATAAATCACGTTGAAATAGGTTCAAAGTCCACTTTGCTGTTTACTAAAGTTCAATCTAAGCACAGTTTAGCCACTTTATATGCGTTTCTGACGAGATTATTACTAAATATGCAGTTCAAATAACCACAGATTTGTAATCATTAATGTTCACGTAACGAAAGGATTTTAGTCCGTAACACTTTGTAAATATAATTGTCAATTAATATTGTCCAAGTATCTGCTGTAGAAACAACAATTAAGCACTGTTTAAATGTTCAAATTAGCGTAGCAGTTCATAAAAGTTTATAACCTCACTGGCACGAAATCATAGTTCATAATTTACAGTCTAATCTTACCAGATCGCAGAAAGTTAGCACTTAGCTTTTTACACTATTGTTTTATTTCACTAAAATTACACTATAATAATCCAGTTTCCGAAGGACCAACACTGTTAAAACTACACTTTTTAACCCAACATTTTATTATAAAAGAAACAGCGTTACAAAAATTACTTAGGCACTAACTTCAACTCTGGGTTTTTCGATCCACCCACATTTGGATGTGTATAAAAAATAGGGTAGATTATGAAATGTTGCTAGCCAATGTAAATGGACCCAGATTTGAAAATGGATACTTATATCAGTAAACACATATCATCATTTATTCATATATTTAAAGTTAGGGAATAAGTGTATGTAGTGACGTCTCATTATGTCCACTCGAGGGCCCTACTAGATACTTTATCCTCGCCCCCCTTTCCCTCCCGCCATTACTGATGCCACTGCTGCCTGATACCAGAGGAAACCTTATTGAATAACCTTATTGGTCATTATTTGCCTAGTTTTCGGATATTGTAGTTTTTAGGGTTCCATACATCAAAAGGAAAAAACGGAAGCCTTATAAGATCAGTTTGTTGTCCGTGCGTCCGTCTGTCTGTCAAGAACTTTTATTTCGCACACGCGTCGAGGTAGCAAATTGAAATTAATACCACATGTAACACAAGTCTGCGGTCCCTTGAAGGTGTGAAAAAATCAAACCTCTACGTCAACGCAATCAAAAGATACGGCCGTTTATGTCGCATTGCCCATACATTTGCAATGGGAATCAAAATGTATAGCTTCCCGCTGACCTACAATCCCGAAATTTGGTAAAAAGCAAAAACTTTATAGCACAAGTACTGGAACGTTCCGTGGCACCAGTATTTTTAAGTACCTAAGTGTCCCAGCATCCTTTGTGCGGAACCCTCGGTGTGCGAGTCCGACTCGCACTTGACCGGTTTCTTAATGACATAGTCGTTCTACCGACTTTCTCCCTTCCTCAACCTTGCATTGCATTAGAAGCCCCGAAAAAAACATCAGCCTGGCTGACCTCCCTTTCATATGGGGATACACACACACACACACACTCATACTTACAGGCTCACTCACGCAGCAACATCAAAAATGGACGCATCACTTGTAACCACCTCTAGACTAAGTTTTATCTTTTTCTTTTTTATCTCAGATAGTTTTAAGTCTTACCTTTTCTTGTCTTTACTTATTTGACTAATTGTTTCATTAATATTTATCGTGTCTTATTGGCTTTCGTAAAAATCATGTCATCGGGAATTCATGTCTGAACTCTGAAACCGTTTCCTACGAGACAGGCTTCGCCTAGTGTAGGAGCCAGTGAAACCTGCTGAAAATTCTTAAATGTACTTAACTGCTTCTTTGTTTTAAGACTGGATAATTTTTACTTTATTTTTTATTTTTATTTTTACTTTACTTTAAAATAAAACGAGCACATAATTAGAAGAATTTATTAAAAAGTTAAACCATCTCGATCATATGCGCGAGCGTCCAGTCCGCCTTCAGCTGCTCGGGCTCCCCGATGGCGACGCCGGCGGCGGAGACCACGCCCAGCTGGTAGCGCCAGAACGAGCGCGCGTCGCGGTAGAACAGCACCTCCATGCATTTGCGGACCAGGGCTCTGAAACCGAAGTCATTATACAGGATGTAACAATCAATACATAGAAATTAAAATTAACCACTTTAGAACGGATTAATCGCGTTTATTAACACCATGATCCTACGTTTCGAGCCCTTTACAGCACTCGTTTTCACAGGGTTAAGATGATGACTGAGAGAATGCGAATTCTCCCCGTCAATCAAATAAGTTACTTGTGCAAACTACCTACATACAAAGATATAAAAAATAATTTAAAAATAAAAACAAAGGTTGGTCTACAATGCCCAGAGGGGCTTATAAAGCTAGTAATACATAGCCTGAAGGGCATTCTATAATTAAAATAAAAAATGTTTAAACCCTGTGAGGATTCGCATTCTCTCAGTCATCATCTTAACCCTGTGAAAACGAGTGCTGTAAAGGGCTCGAAACGTAGGATCATGGTGTTAATAAACGCGATTAATCCGTTCTAAAGTGTTTAATTTCAATGAATAACAATCGCGGTAACAGAAGACAATATTAATCAATACCTACATAGTTATTTATATACAAGGGGCAAAGTTGTTGTTTAACTCTCGGGCTTATTTTGAGACCCGAGCACGCGAAAGAATCTTGAGCTTTACAAGGGTCTCAAGGCACGAGAGTTGAACAAACTTTACCGCCGAGTGTAATACAACATTTTTTCCCGTCACTATCGCGAGGAAAATAAAGGCTACATACGATTACAAATCTTATCCACATGTAAGTTATCTTGAAGAAACCATTCAAAATTCAATTTCATAATTTGTCACAGAGTACGCTCCTGGTACTTAGATATTGCCAACAGCTTACCAAGTGCGGGATAATACAAGACCAATTTAAGTAGTGACCTCCGATAGCGCATATTTACTATGGCTATATAGGACTTACTTATACTGGACGGGTGGTAAGTGATAGGAATTAGAGCAAGGTCAAATTACTTTCCCCACATGTGGATAAAATGCGTTTTTCCACGATAGTTTCAAAGGACAAAACAGCGCTTTCCGAGCTAGTGAGGGGAAAAAATCCTTATACTATAATATTCCAGGTTCCCCCTAAAACACAATAATTGTGTAATCTATACCAGTTTGTGTTATTTTTGTTGTTTTGAGGTGCAATAAAGAGTTATTGTATTGTATTGTATTGTAATAATTGTAAATAATTTAATTTTTCACTAGAATAAATCGTAAACGTGTGTGCAACTGAAATAAAAATAAGCGCTCGCTTCCATACTAAATTAATACGGGACTACATATGTACGTTGACCGCGAGTTGTATATGCTCTGTCTAGTAATAGAGGTGATCTGTGACTACATCTCACCACTCAAAACTCAGGCCTGACCTCTCATGTATCTTGCTCACGGAAGAATAACAAAAGCGTGGAAGGAGTCAAGTGTCACCTTCCAACTGTCACTTGGACTCCAAAATATTCATGCCCCTTGTTTGTGGCCTCGCGCAGCATCGTCCCCATGCCAGTGAAGCCAGTGGCCACCGCCTCACAAGTACTCGACCAAGCCTACTCACCCCAATGCCTCCTGGCCCCAACACCACGCTGACAAGTGTGACAATTCCTAAAATGACTGAATTACTGGCGTTAAAGGCGTCCACAGGCTACGGAAACCGCTCACCATCGCGCGGGCTGTGTGTTTGTTTGCCACCACATCAATAATTTTAATAAAATCGTAAAGTATCGTCAATAAATAGAAATTTATTGGTGAAGATTTTTTTACAATTGTCACGAGATCTATTAGTATTTTAAAGAATTATCGGTAGTTTTTGACATGAGAATGATCGTGTGTCGGAGTTTCGTGACATATGTAGTGTTTCTTCCTACATATGTCAAGAGCTCTTCACAAAAGTATTCGTTTTTAATGGTAATAATGATGTTTTTATTTATAAATAACATGTTGGCGGCAAACAAGTATACAGTCCGCACAATAGTAAGCGGCGCCCGTAGCCCATAGACGCCTGTAATACCAGTAATAATGATGCTGACTATTGTCGCACCTGTCCTGTCGCCGTGGTGAAATTGGGCCCTGGTCGAGCGGACCCTTGTCTGCGGGATTCCACAGAACCTACCGCCTCGCAAGTACTTGACTGTCTACTCACTTAGCTGCCTCCTCGTCGAGCGGCCCCTTGTCGGCGGCGTCGCGCAGCAGCGGGGTCGCCATGTAGGCGCCGAGCCCGGTGGCCACCACGGCGTCTTCGTAGGCCGTGCCCAGCTTGTCCACGGTGCCCAGGAACGGCTCTCCGTCCTGATGAACAACAAAATTAGTTGTCAGTAGTGAGTTGAAACAAAATACTTATATTACAAAAAAAGTTATCAAAAATATACTCCGATTTTTTATTCAAGGCCGAATCCTAACCTATAACTTTCTCACTTTTCCTTTGTATAATTTATCTTTTATTTATAAACCATGGTGAGATAGATAATTTATTTGATGTATTATATCGTAAAGTCCCACTCCTAGAGAGAGTGAGTTTACAAATCTTCCGTTGATCACCACATTGGCCCTAAGGTAGAACTAGTGTGATGAGTACTAAAAACAATATATTTATTTTCAAATAGGCATGTTACAGTGCACACCGGCTCTACCCGTACACCACAGACCCAGGAACATTTTGCACTTTGGACCGGCAAGAAACTCGGCGGGACACATATTTTCGAAACATTAGGTACATCTTAAATGTAACACGCATTCATTTGAAAATAAAAACAGTTCAGTCCAATTTTGAATTGAATTCCATTTCATTAATGACCTCAATGGTAAAAGGGGCCAAAACAGAAGTACCCCATGCTTACAACTTTGGCGTCAAATGACTATCTTAATAATCAAGGCTAAGGACAGATGTACCAACCTGCATGCCAGCTACAATATAGTTGCTCCAGAGGGGATCCATCTTGCTCCTCTTGTTGTAGAGCACGCGGGTCAGCCAGCAGTGGAGGGACTTAGGTTTCAGCTGCAGACCGTCTCCGATGCACTGCTCGTCAATACTGTGACAATAGATAGTGTTTCAATTACAATTCTCAAATTACAGAAATAATTGGCAGAAGTTGACATATAAAATAAGTTATTATTGATACAGAATAAGTGATAGTGTAGGTATTGGCACCTGCAATGAGTTAGTCGCTCAGCCGGTTCTAATTAGGAAAATAAGGGTTCTTTATTAGGAATCATTTGCAAGTTGAATAGCCAATTGGATGATTATTCAAAAAGCAAATTAGCAGCCCTTGGAGCTATTTATTTATTTATTTCTATGTTATAGCCCACAGAGCAGGTGGGACAATGACATCAGACAAGTTGCAGGAACAACATGGCCTCCTCCAATCTTCAATAAGGAAATGTATGAATGGAATAAAGGCTTAATACAAAATAATAATTAGTTAATACACTAGCAGCTGAAAGCTAATGCGTGTATATCACTGCACTTATTGTTTGTCAAAGAATAGTCTATATTGAAAACTTTGAAATGTTTGTAAAGTCTGTTTGAAATTTAATGTATTCATTTAGCTTAATTTTCTCACTGATACCTGTACTAGAGAGTTTAACTTGTCAAGCTAGCCTCATTAACTGTGTTAGTTGAAAATTCAGTGGATTGTCACATCATAGGTTCTTGGGGTATACTCACATCTTCTGCTCAATAATGTCCTTCAAGTACTGATAATCAGCATAGTCTCCGCCGTTCCCTAGCAGGATCAGGTCGTTGACCTTGGACACGCGCGGGCAGTCGCGGAAGCGCGCCAACGAGCCGTAGGAGCCGAGCATGTCTCCAGCTACCACACAGCCTCCATTGAACTTGACGCCGATTACTGTGGTTGTTGTTGTGATTGGCTGGGCAGAGCTGGAAGATATAACACGACATTGTATTTGAACCATGTTTTTAGATGTTCTTTAATAATTTACTAAACTTTCGTTGCCAACAAAGACATATACTATTTAGTGGAAAGGTTTTTCCATCCTAATTCCTACCTAAAAAGACGTTAACCTACCATAAAGTGACGTAAATAATTTCATCCTAAAGGTACCAGTTAAAATTTGCGAATGCGAGCGAGAGGCAAAACGCCAACACCCGATGTATGGTGCTGACATAAGATTCTTAGGTGCAAGTTGTAGGAGGTACAAGATTAGCAAAAACCACGAAAGATCCCGAAGTTATTAATATTTACGATAGGTTTAACAGCTCTCAGAGACGTCATTTTTAATCTAATTTTAATAGACTGATTAAAGGAAATTACTTTGAACTGAATTTCATCCGTTCTATAGTGTTTAATTTCAATGAACAACAATCGCAGTAACAAAAGACAATATTATATATTATAACTTACTGTGCTTTGAAATCTTGTACAGTGTGGTTAACTGGACCGTATGAAGAAGAGTTCCCTGGGAAGTTGTAGAAAGCGCCCGGAGAGGGACCATTTTGCCAAAATGCCGCTGGATTCATAATATCACCCGTGAAAGCCATCGTGGTATTACACTAAAAATTATTTGCTATTACTAAGTTGATCAAGAAAATTTGTCTAAATTGCTTGAGAATAATGAGAAATTGAGAATGACAAGCGGCATCGAAATGACAAACAAATTTTGAAGACGTTCCGTTTTGAAGCGAACTGGTTATTTGAACTAAATATTTATTTACTACCATAAAAACACTTCTCCGAAAAATTATGCATATTATTAATATTAACATTTATGACTTAAATATATTGAGTATTATAATTTTACTTTACTTGGCTTATTTAAGAAATCGATTTAATTTGTCAGTTCAAAAGAAAACGAAAGCTACTAGTAACGGAACGTTATTATTAGTTCAGAAATTGAATCATTAGAAAGGTGGCCATAAAATTATTATAGTATATTTTATTAATAATATAAACTGTTTCAAAAATAACAAAACAAGTATTTTTAATGGTTTTCTACTTAAATTTCAGTTTGATTATTGAATTTAATTATTTCTCACTAACTTCATGACATAGTACTTCCTGAACGATTCCTATTTCCGAATGTCAAGCTAACTTCACGTTCTTTCAGATTCCTCTTCTAGACTCGAAACAACAAAATGTCAAAGAGAGGTTTGTGAAATTATAAAATATCCATTTAAATCCTATTCCAAAGTGCGTAAATAATTTAGAAAACATGTGAAGATCGTGTCTAGTGCCGTGGCCCTTGTGAAACAATGTATATTTTTGCAATCCCGCCTTTGCGCTAGTGTTTTGGTGAAACATACAAATACGTACTAAGTTATGATTTCTCTTGTTTTAAGGACGTGGTGGTTCCGCGGGAGCGAAGTTCCGCATCTCGCTGGGTCTCCCAGTAGGTGCCGTCATCAACTGCGCCGATAACACAGGTAAAAATCAAGTATATTTGCATATAACAATTATAACCTCAAAACTTAGCACGTTCGGGTCTGATAACTGATGATGATTCTATACTAGAACACTCACAGTGTATTGATTTATGATGATATCTTCCTTGGCTGTGTCTGAAGTTATTCAGTTCCCGAATTAGCCGCTTTTACTTGTGATATTCGAATAGTTTCATTCGAAACATGAAAGTACCTACTTACTTTAAGAAACAACTTTCAAACATAACTTAAACATTTACCAGAAAATGTGTAAATTGAAAGCTATACTTGGATAAAATCAGGAGAACCTTAAATTCTCGTAAATTTGGTTATTTTGACATAACTTTCCAGACATGAAATGTTTATACTTCAAATTTCAGGTGCCAAGAATCTGTATGTGATCGCCGTGCAGGGCATCAAAGGTCGCCTGAACAGGCTGCCTGCTGCAGGATCCGGAGACATGATCGTCGCCACCGTCAAGAAAGGCAAACCTGAACTCAGGAAAAAGGTATCACTTTGTCATTGATATTGAGAAAGATTACAAGACTTGTGAAATGTGAAAATACTTGAAATACTTTCTGAAAATTAATTTTTTTTCATTGGCAAAGCTGTTTTGTAACAGTGGAAGCTTGGTAAAGTAAAATCCGTGTTGGTTTGTCTCAAATGACTTCAAAGTAAATGTCTAGAATTTCATTATGTAGTAACTATAAATTCCGTTCAGGAAAAAAAACTTCTACTTGTAAGATTAAAGTTGATGCTTGTGCCTTTAAGTAATAAATACTTCATACCAAATTTAAAATGCCAAAATGAAATTTTTTTAAAGTGTGAAGTAACTAATGTTACTATGTAACATATGAAGAAACAGCTACTATGTAACATTAGTTACTTCACATGTTGTATGCATGTGTAATGTTATGTGTGTTGATAATTCAAGTGAATACTCAACTTAGTGTGAAATTTACTGATAATTTAAGTGTAACATGAAATGAATCTTTGTAACATCTTCTCACTTAATATTTCTCGGAATTCAATTTTTTTTTAATCAAGGGAGCATTGAGACTTACCAAATATTAAATGGACACTATGATCTCAGACTTTCAAGGGATACCTGAACTTAATGAGAATAACCATCTAAGGCCCAGTTGCACCACCCAGGGTTAGACGAAAACCCAGAGTTAAGCTATCAAATCCCTTTCAAAGAAACGCGCAACTCCGGGTTATGTGGCTAATCCTGGGTGGTGCAAGTGGCCCCAAGAGGTCATCCACTAAAGCTGGTCACTTGTAGGTCCTCACAATAACCCTTATAGGCATTCTTGAGCAATAGAGTTCTCAAAGCTTGGAACAATGTCCCAGATGTCGGGAATTTGGATAACTGTAAATGAATCTAAGTTTCCACTGTATATGGAATTCGAGAATGTCTACTAGAGGTCAAATTTACTTTTGCTAATAATATTCAAGAAGCAAATATGTTAAGGTTATATGCTTTCTAAAGAGACAAATCTGTTTGTTTGCCATGATGATATGCCAATGGTTTCGCTAATTCACTCTCTGAGCTGTGTACAACAGCTTGATGATATGCCTTAGCTGACTGAGCAACATGAAATAGATCTTTAAGAAGCATTGTGTTATCATGTACAGTTTTTATTTTATTTTTATAATTATTTATTTATTTATCATATACAGATGTAGAGCATAATGATTTGCCTTCGTATTTCACGGCAACGCCCGTACTAGGGTTCACATTTGTATGATAAAAAAAAATTGTGATATTTTTTCAGACTTGCTCGGCTTTCGGGTCCAGCTTATCTTAAACGCATATATACCAAAAATAAGAGAAATTTGACAATATTTAGAGTGTGTGCACTGAGGCAACTTTTGTTTGAATTTTTTTTAAATATTAACTTCTTCATAAAATTATAAAAAATATTGCCCGATTTCTCTGATTTTTGGTATATAGACTCTGTATAGGCTTAGAACCAAGAAGAAAAGCGAAGTTGAAGATAAATCAAACATTTGGAAAATTAACCACCCTACCCCGCGTACCCCGTACGTGTCATGCTTAGGGAGTACAACCTAACCTAGGTTCTAATTCTTTTATTATAAAAAACCGGCGAAATGCAAGTCGACTCACCCACAAGAGCTCCGCACAAATGATGCTCAATTATGACCTTAGGTACTTCAGAATATTGGTGGCACGGAACCGTCAGTGTGCGGCAATTATTCGGTTTTCGGATTTTCTTGTGCCACAAGCTCTTGCTTTTTGCCAAATTTCGTGATTCTGGGTCAATGGGAGGGAAGTACTCTATACATTTTGATTCCCATTGCAATCGTATGGGAAATGCGACATATACGGCCGTATCTTTTGATTGCGTTGACGAGATTTGGATTTTTTAACACCTTAAAAGGACCGCAAATTTATATGTAAAAGTATAAGTATGGGCTATAAATTTCAACTTGCTACCTTTACGCGTTCCCGAGATAAAGGGTCTTGACAGACAGACAGACGGACGGACAGATAAACGGAACCCTAAAAACCCGGCTAATATCCTAAAACCGCGTAATATATTTCGGCTGATGGGGTATCCAGTTCTTTTATCCTATTATATATGATTAATATTAATAATTTATGTATTTAAGGGTTAAAGGTAAAATAAGCCACCAAAATGTACAATAGACTTACTAAACCATAACCTCTGTCACCAGGTAATGCCGGCAGTGGTGATCCGGCAGCGGAAACCGTTCAGAAGGCGCGACGGGGTGTTTATATACTTCGAGGACAACGCCGGGGTGATTGTGAACAACAAGGGGGAGATGAAGGGCTCCGCCATCACCGGCCCCGTGGCCAAGGAGTGCGCGGATCTGTGGCCCCGTATCGCATCCAACGCGAGCTCTATAGCTTGAGGTGGAATATATAGTTAAGAAAATATGCGACTTTTATTTCCAACAATACGCGTACAGGACGCGCAATAAATAAAATAAATAAATAAATATTGTGGGACAATTTTACACAAATCGACCTAGTCCCACGGTAAGCTCAATAAGGCTTGTGATGTGGGTACTAGACGACGATATATATAATAGATAGATACATATAAATACTTAAATACATAGAAAACATCCATAACTCAGGAACAAATATTCGTGATAAACACACAAATAAATGCCCTGACCAGGATTCGAACCCGGGACCTCCTGCTTCGTAGGCAGGGTCACTACCGACTAGGCTAGGAGGCCGTTAAATGAGTTATCATCGCTGACCTTGAATGCGCATGCTGTTTGGGGTTGGTGGAGCGAGATGCTCTTACGCTCGCCGAGCGCTCGTAACTCGTTGCGCGACATGTATACTAGTATTCTCTCTTGCATTTTGTAACAATCTGGGGTCGTAAGGAATTTAATCCTATGATTAGTTGGCCCTGGCCTTTTCCTGATCTTCCAACCCAGAGAATATGGAAACGACTAATTGAATAAGGTCTAGACCTTAAATAACTCTGGCCTCAGCAGATAGGGGGCCGCTCGACTAAAGTAGGGATATCTTGAAACTATTTATCACTATAAAGCTTGCTTTCCTAGCGATCGATGAGTCAGTCGCGCAATTTCGTAATTTCATATGTAGATTGCGAAAATTAATTAAATTCTTTGCTTGCAATAATATAGCGATAGCAAGTCTTCAACCTCTTGTTATAGAATTGCTAGCAAAATATATTTATAGAATCCGTCAGTAGATTACACACAATTTCAATAACTTCAACCAGCGGCCGCGCGCGACGCACGAAAGGTCTGACGCATCTGACGTGCGCGACGGTCGCATCTGACGCTACCCATGAACGTCAAGCCGGTCATATATGTTAGAGCAATCCGTCGTCTCCATAGTGAGTATGTTTTCCAGACGACTTTCCCATACATTTATTGGCAGATCAATGAGGATTACCGCGAGTCTATTTCGCTAGGGCGCTAGTGGAACGTGGGTCCTGCGGGAACTTTGCAAACGTCACTTTGACAACTTTATCATACTGACACAGGACTCACGCATGAGTGGCGCCGCCTGGTGAGCGACAATACGGTAGCTCCCAATGGCGTACTTACCGTCGTTCAGAAGTCCATACCAACGAAATGAGGATGCTGAGGGGGGCAGCTGGTGTAACTAGACTTAGGGCCTACGCTGCTGACGCGATTACCCGGAACGGACGCCTTTCTAATAAGAAATTGTAGTAAGATGTAAGTATGATGGTGTCCGTACATTATGAGGCGGAGTGACGACCATATCGTGAAGAATGCCCTAGCCCTTCAGGAGACCTCGAGGAGTCCAGGGCGCCGGCCTACTACTTGGTGGTCCACGGTGTCAAAGGATTTGGAACGAGCCCAGCTAAATTCGCAAACAACCCTTGACGATCCTGGAGAATGAAGACGAGGAGAGACGACCCCAAATAATGGGATGAGACATTGAAAACAAACCTCCGACGTTTTAAGGGCGACACTGTCCCCGTGGTCCCGGAGAAATACTATTGGCAGTCTTTCTCCGGGACCATTGACTTGTGTTAACAGTTAGAATCTCAAATGTGCAGCTTTAGGGCTACCTATTCACAGAAAAAAATAAAACAAAAAAATCGGTGTCTATGTTTATTTGGTATTCATCACAATAAAGAGGTACCTTGCATAATCTTTCGCACTAACATATTTGACTACACCAACCAACGCCTACTCTTAAACTAAGATTGGAACTCTGTTCAGTGACGCGGCCGCGCGGCTCATGGTGTTAAGTAAAAAAAAGTTTTGTCTAAACGGCCAGTACATGGAGTTATCACAGAAATGAGTGCAAATAAAAAAAACATGGCCCATATTGACAACGCCATCTATAGTGAACTTCTGGCTTTTTAATTAGATTGACGTTTATTACTCAAGATGGCGATGGCGTCTCTGGAATAGTTTTTATTTGCAAAATGTTGTTTAATGTGTAATATTGATAGCTAACTGTGCAGTAAACTAACGAAGCAGTATACAGCTAATGAAGAATTAATCCTGAAACGAGTTCAGTCACTCTTTTAGTCATCAAGCAGCAATCCCGGGATCTTGGCCCCCTGAGAACTATATTTTAAGTCTTATAGCTATAAACTTAACATATAGCGAGGCCAATCACCGAACAACGTCGCACAAGTGGCAATATACTATTCTATTTATATAATATACCTACTGAAATATTGATAATACTTACGTGACACTGGCAAAATTGTCCAAATCTCGGACATAAGCCATTATTTAAAAGAAGAAGTTTTTAATTAGTACTTTGGCCTGTGTTAGAAGAACACAAGGCGTCTATTAGAAATCGTTCAATGACTCGATGCACATCTCATCTCAGCACTGAATCGATGCTGAGATGCGATATTTTGTTCATATATTCAGTTATAGTCCAATTTTAATGCAATACTAATAACCTCACGTGTGTGCTCTTGTATTTCATGTGTATTGTAAATAAATTACATAGAGGTACCTTGTTGGTACTTTAATCCTATTCTAAAATAAGTAAGTAATTTTTCTACATAAATACACGAGAAAATATTGAGGTTAGTTTTATTGTTCTTAAAATAAAATTCGGAGTTCAGTTCTTCTTTTAAATAATGGCTTTTGTCGGAGAGTTGGACAATTTAGCCCATAGACATTGATTATATCGTATATATTTGGCTTTCTGCTACCAGGGCACGCTGCCAACGTCAAGTAAAAAATAATAACAAATTCATTAGGTATATCAGCATCGTTGTACAGTTGCTTCGTGAAAAGATGGCAGCTTTCTTTACAAGAAGCTTCAGGGACTGTCGATTGTGCAGAAGGATGGATACCGTGTTTCAATTAATTAATTCTTCATTAGCTGCACACTATCAGTTTACAGCATAATACGCCACTATATTACACATTAAACAACAAAAATGTTCATAAAACAAATAACTATTGAGATGTCCTTGCCATCCTGCAGTTCAATCGGAAGTCCCATAGACATTTTATCCGTGATTTTGCCAATGTCAAAGTAGGGTGGCGACACCAGTTATGTACACTCACTCTTATTATGAGGAAATAAAGTTCATGCATTTATTTTGTCAATCAATTGACAACCATATGATATTTGAATTAAGAATGAAGTGTCCATCACTGGTGCTTGTCAGCTTAAGCGTTCATAATTGGCGCCGTCGCACTTATGTATTATCAAAATATCAGTATATCGTATAAATAGTATATTGCCACTTGGGCGACGTTGTTTGGTAGTTGGCCTCTATAGCTATAAAACATAACGGATAGCGTCTCAGGGGGCCGAGATCCTGATTACTAAAATAGTGGACAAACGCGTGTCAGGATTAATTCTCCATTAGCTGTACACTTCTCCGTTAGTTCACTGCACAACTAGCTATCAATTTTACACACTAAACAACGATTAGCAGACAAAAACGAAAAAGTATTCCAGAGACATCCTCACCATTTTGAGTATCAACCGGTAGTCCCGGAGTTCAGTAGCAACATAAGATGTTAACATTGACACCTGTCATATCAGTACATTTTATAATTAAATTGCAATTTATAGGTTATAAAAATACTGATAAAACAATAATAAAGATTAAATCCTTATTTTGCAACAACAGCGACTTTAAATTGTATATTATTTTGAAATACAGCTTTAGCCTCTTCCTCACACATATACGAGAAAGAAAGAGACAAAAGTTTAATTCCGGCGATGAATGTTGGTCACAGAATATGATATCGTATGATATGTAATCAGGCTCCCTAGGTACTGTTAACTCAATTTTTTAATTTAAACTAAGATATGTGTTAAATATTATTGCCTGGGATGGGATAACTAAAATATGTGTTAAAAGTTGATGATATTTTGCTAAAACACGTTTGACTACAAATCTGACGTGAGTTTCTGCGTAAAACTGTCAAAATGAAGTTATAAAACAAGATAAAAACTGGCAAAACTCGTAAAAAAAATATGTTTAAGTGTTGTCACGTTTTCACCTTTAACTGCTATTTGAATAAATGAGGCCTTTAAAAAAACTTTTTCAATACAGTTGCTCAAAAAGTGCCCTTTTTTTGTCTGTTTTGCGTGCGCAAAGTTTGTTTTTGCGAACTAGTGCTTTTTACTTTTCCAATTTTTTTAAATGTAGATGTGTTCCAATTCATGACTGCTTACCGAAGAGTATTATTGTTCGTTAACTTTACCGAGGCGTAATACAACTAAACACCTACTATTAACGCCAAAATATTAAAGATATTGATATTTCATATTTCAATATTTACTTCTTCATCATAATAATGATCATTCATTAAAAACATTAACATTGAAAACAGTTCTTATAAATCTGTGTGTATGAAACGGAACAGTGTCAACGGAACGTCAGTCAAAGTAGAGGCGTTTTTCAATCAGGTAAAGATGTTCGAAGGGTCTATTAGACATGACGATACGATTTGTCACATGCGATTTATTATTTTGTTAATGACAAATAATGGTTATGATATTGAAAATGAGTAAGTAAAGAAAATAAGATAAACATTTTGAAGATGTTCTTGATAGTTTAGTTACAATAGTGTTACGGAAGTAATAAAAAACTTTCAAATTCGTTCTTATGTATTTAATTTTTTTTCGCATCTGTATTGAAAAACGTCGTTCGATACACGTGCGGACATGTCATTTTTCACTCATCCCGAGTATTGCCACTCGCCTACGGCTCGTGTCAAGATACCTCGGGACTCGTGTAGTAATGACATACTTTCCACACTAGCATCGAAATGTACTATTTTAAAATGCAGACACAAACGCTTGAGGTAGCCATCTGCAATATTAAACAACACAGCGTGCAAAAATGTGACACAATCTTATAGTAGGCGTCACATATTTTTGCTCCCTAAGCTGTGCATAATATTACCAGGCACTATAAAATCATACCAAAACGGCCACATTCAAGAACACAGCTTAAATATCGATATTCCGATATTTTCGTAGTAGACCCAGAATAAACATGGTCTACTGTGCCTTAAAGTACTTTATGTTCTGGTGTCAGTATTAGAAAATCGGTGGGAAGCCCTCCATTACACCACATAAAGGTAACCTCAAGGTCCGACATAAACTTTCCATTCGATCATTTCTCAAAATACTACTAGAAAAAACGTCTGTGGTCATTTTGAGAATTGGCCATTCCAGGATGTGGTCATTAAGGTTTAAAATATACCTCAAGCCATATTTGCGTCAAGTAAAACATCAAAAAAAGAAAAATTAAATGATAAAACCACGCGGCCGCATCACCGAAGACAGTTCCATCCTACCATTAATTTTAAATTATCTAACGGCTGAGCAGACATTCCATTTGCACAAAAAGCAACTAAAAAACTAAATTACGATTTTTATCAATAATCATTCATTTACATTTTTTTTTTCAAACAAACATTCGGCTTAAATTAAAAGGTTAACTCGAACGCATCTTCATCCTCACGCAGCCATTATTAAAAAGATAGGCGAGAATTATTATTAATCGAGCGCGCTAGAACGCTCGCGTTTCAGTGTTGCCATTGTAAAATTTCTTGTTAACCTTTTTTCTTGGCGTTTTGTTTTTGCATTGTGGCTGAATGCTGTTGTAGGTTTAGAATCGCCGGGTCTGGTTGAGGACCATCTGCCGCACGCTGAAGGTGGACAGACCTAGACCGATGGCAGCCAGGGCGAGCGCGGATCTAGACATCATCTTCTCACGGTTCGCTGGCTGGAAAGAAGAAACAACAGGGTTTAGTAATCTGGTAAAGTCACTGGGTTTATAGTATATTTGTAATTTCTGAGAGATCGGTATTCAATAGGCGCAATCGAAAGATTTGACGTCTCGTGCCAGTTAAAGTAGCTCAGAGATGGCAGCCGCCTTAGCCGTCCCGGGTCATGGACCCCTTGGCCCCAGTGTCTAATTATAATTAAATACGCCCCATACATTAGTACTCTTCTCAATAGGGCATGCCCAGTCAATGTAAAATGAATTTATCCATTCGTGAAAACTTAACAGTTACGATCACCACTATTAGGAAAGGAACGAAGAAAGAAGCGGTCGTTATTTTTAAACATTTTTACCTCTTACATATTCTCACTGCAAAATTTGTTTCTACCATAAGTAACCAAACTTACGCCAACGGGGTAGGTCCGTAAGAATTACAAGAATTCCAATAGTAGATGATTTGGCAGAAGAGGATTGACAGGTGTCAATGGTGTGTCTTTGTGAAACAATTACAAACGTATTTAAAACAAGGCCGCGGCCTATACATCATTTCACGTCTGTCACTATGTGAGAAATATGTTTAGGCGTGCCAGGAGTTATATAACTAATTTGGCAGAGATGGGCATTCCAATTCTATGCCATATCGTGTGGAGTATGCAGAAATAACTCGCTAAGTGGTTTTACAAATATGTACACTAAGTGTATCATCATTCATTTATCTTGTAGTGAATTTATCAATGGCTTTAGATGAACTGAGAGTTTTGTTTTGAAAACCATGGTGGATTGGGATCTTTTTGACCGGAACCTGACTGACCTGACCTGTAGATTGTGAGGATTCACAAGTTATGAATTGAGAAACTCGACACGGCCATGCCAGCAGCGTAGCCGCTCACTGCTAAATTTTGCCACATCCTGCACATGCTCCTTAGCCAGCTAGCGACATCTATCGTAAAGTGAGTTCTTAACTCGCACCGGAGTACCTATTTTCAATTACAAGTGACTTACATACTTCTTTCGTTATGCAAGAAATGAAAAAAGTTCCCCCGTTCATATGAGAGAGATACCTAATCTGTATTTCTCACGCTTCAAAACTGTTGTACGAAATATAAATTATTGGCTCTTCTCAACAGACAACTGTCATGTCTGTATACTGTATGTCATATAATGTATACTTTATAATATAATATCGCTGTCAGTCATCTAATTTACAGATAGAACTGCTGGAGTAGAAAAAAGCTATTATACTGCTTCTTTTTAACAAGTGGTGCCTCAATAATGCACACAGCGAATAAAGAGTTCAGTACATCCTGTTTATTTTTGCGTGCTTCGACACTTGTGTAAGATGAGTGGCGATGACTGCTCGAAGTGGTCGATGCATTGTTTCATCAATAATAGAAACTTTGTTTGTCTTTGTTGCCGCCACGTCGCCAATAGTCATGTGACAGTTTAAAAATACAAGCGCCGGGGTGTTTGCCAACATTCTGGTAGTTAGGTGACACGCCGTTAGAGTGTGAAGCGTTGAGCACATGATCTACTAATTAGGTGTACGTGTGCCTACGTGAAGTTAATTTTAAAAGGGGCATGATTATATATTACACATTTGTAAATTTTATCGAGTATCGACGTAGAATCGCAGTCAAAATAGGACATGCATATTTAGAAATACCAACATATTTATTCAGTGTCGATACAAAAGTAAATATGTTTCAGTTGAAGTCTGTTTTCAAAACGACTAATGACAAAACATCCATTCAGAAGCGTGACGCAAGGCACCGCGCCTGTTTACCTACAGCATACGAGTAGTACACATCCATAGATATTTATACACTTCGGAACTTATTACTGGAGAAGGTTCAAAATTTTCTACAGGTGCATATGTATTTATGGTGCCTACCGTACAAGATGTTAATTTAGACAACAATGCATTTGTGACGTACTGTATTGTTATTGTCCCCAAGTTATAGTCTAAAATTAAATACCTTCGCGTTTCGGATATTTCATTCATTTATTTTTAATAAAACATAGCTTTTACAAGTCAGGCAGGTGGGTACATAATAATATGGTAAGTAAGGACCAGTTAGTATTTCGGTAAAGAAAACCATTGTAGGCATCCGTCATTAAAATTTTGGACGGCAACGACGGATTAATCCGTAACAGAACACAGAACAATACTTACAGAGGGCGAAATGCGAATGGAGCTCTAATGAACGCCCCGCCAGCGCCACCATTGAAATAGGATAAAAGAACTGGATACCCAATCAGCCGAATTACGCCGTAAAAGTGTAGCAGTTGCGACTCTTTTTCATATAGTCTTGTTAACAACGTGACGTTTCGCCAAAAACAGCCTATGAACATTTAAAGTGTATGTAATTTGACACTTGTTACATACACTTTAAAAGTTCATAGGCTGTTTTCGTATTACCAAAATACGAAAACTACGCTGAACGTAACGCGGCCTATCTTATCATCCTTACAGACTTTCAGAGGGCTTTACCATATACTATATAATATAGAAAAATCTCGAAGCTCGATTGCGATTAGCCACATTTTTTAGGGCGACGCCGCCGGTGATATCTGTAAGATATTTTGTTATCAATGCACAATGTATTAATGTATAAATACAAATAATCTGCAATATGTAACTAATACTCTTATGTGCAGGTACACAATCAATTGTTTCCTTTGTTTGTTGACTTGTATTGTACTGTTGACTTATTGTGAAATTAACAGAATGACTATGCTGTTTAGGTAGAGTTCTAGATAACAGACAGGACATGCACACAGATCTGTCCGTCGATGTGTCTGTCGGATTTATTCGGTAAACAAATCCGTTCACTTTTTCTTTATTTGTTTCATTTCCGACTTTTTTGTACATTACCGAAAGTTGACCCCAAGGAAACTATTAATGCTGGATAGAAATATAATCGATTGACATAAAAAAATACATGTAAAAAAACTTTTTTTATTTTCATACAAATTGTATTGTATGGGGAAAGTTTTTCTCGATTTATGGCTTGTCTAGCCGGAAATTTCTTTTTATCCCATACAAGCTTTTGATCCTGGACAGGATTGGAATTGATTGGCATAAAAAAAACAGTTTGTCAGAAATGACCATTTTCTCGCATGCTGTATGTTTTTTCCAAAATCTGTAAACGCTAATCTTCATTAATTTGAAATCGAAGGAAGGTCTCCTAAGACCATTTTCGCCTAGCAACACGGGATCTGGTAGCGGCCGTAACGCCCCTAACTGACGCAAAATCTATTTCCACCCTGCATATCGTCTAGTACCCACATCACAAGCCTTATTGAGCTTACCGTGGGACTAGGTCGATTTTTCATAACATATTTATTATGACTTATTTATTATATTGTTGTAATATTTTGTGATATGTGCAACTATTGCACATATCACAACTACACAACATACTACAGTTATTGTATACTACACAACTATACAATAACTATATTGTATTGTCAATAAAATAACTAAACAATCACAACACACTTATTTTACTGGCAAGTCTTCAAAACGACCTCTAAGTTTGCTGTATAGATAATTCTGCCGCAGAAGGCCCGTGACTCTCACGCCAGCATAAAGTGGAGTGGAGAGGTCATTTCGATAGCCTATATAGATTAACTTCTCAGCGATAAGCTGACTAGGTGTTCAGTAATGGCAACCTCATTTTCACCTCATACTAGTACCACAGCGTAAGGATGTATTCTATACAGTGGGTTACCTCCGCCGATTTCTGGGTCATCGATGGGGGCGCGCGGGGAAAGAGGCGGGGAGGAAATGCCGCCGAATTTCTATGAAAATTCGGCGGTCTATTTTAAGGGGTGTAAAATGGAAATTAGTTTGCCAATCAGACTGTAATATCTTTCGCATAGTTTTTGACAACCCTGAGCCTCAGCACGAGCACCGAGCCGAGCCGCTGGCCGTGTATGAAGTTACCTCACTGTATGGAATACATCC
Source organism: Lathronympha strigana (assembly GCA_949128165.1). Taxonomy (NCBI): domain Eukaryota; kingdom Metazoa; phylum Arthropoda; class Insecta; order Lepidoptera; family Tortricidae; genus Lathronympha; species Lathronympha strigana. The sequence goes on along the minus strand of OX421926.1, from coordinate 2,876,919 downwards.
CTACGCTGTGGTAATAGTTATGATTGATGAGTTATGAGTGATGTATGTTTGTGAATACAGAGAGCTGGCAGAGGTGGCGGCGACGTCGAGCGCGGCGCCCGCGGCGGAGGACGACGACCTCACTGTATGGAATACATCCCTACGCTGTGCTAGTATCTACTGGAGCTGGACGTTGGTGACCCAGCGGTAATCGCGTGCGACCTTTAATCCGAAGGTCACGGGATCAAACTAATGTATCAATGAGATTTTCAAAAGTTATGTATGAAGAAAACGTGAGAAACCCTCTGGGGTGGAGGTGGAAGGTCAGACATTTTCGTTCTAAGCGGACCACAGGCTCCCTGAGCCGAGGAAGAAGCTAGGAAGGTGAGACTCGCAGTACTGGAGTAACGGGTAACGTCACCAGGTGAAACCGGACCGTGTTCGGGTTTTGACTGTCCGATCCAGCTAAACGGCGTGCTTGGCTTATGTTAAAAAATTGTGCATAAAAAAAACGGGTTGTTCAGCCTTTTTAAACATCTCATCTTCATCTTGCCTTTTATGTGTACAGGAGCTTGCCTTTTACACGAGTATGTACAGGGGCGCTACCACGATCTTCAAAAATTGGAATAAATTTCGTGCGGACTTCGTTATCGCTAACATGAAAGTTCGTTCGTTTGTTCGTCCATAAATTCGAACGTTCGAAAATCGTGTCCATCCATAGGCCAGTTGTCGAAGAATGAAAGCATCACGAGTATATTTAAAGTTCATACCTAATCCACACAATGTATTCCGCAATGCGATCAAAGTCGCGACATTCCCCGGTTATCTCTGTTATACAACCACCAGATAAACAAATCAGTGATATGACTCTAAGTCTGCAGAGTTACTTATCAAAATTTAAATAATGTAAGGTGGTTTACTATATAAGAAGTGTCGAACTAATGTCAATAACCTACAAATCTGGGACACTGAATTGATATAGATGTCTAGTTTGGACGGCGACGAAAGATATCATGGAAACGATAGCGTTTAAATTCAATTAAGTCTAATTATAAACAAATACAGTCTGTAATAGATACCTAAATACCATACCAGCACTACTTTAAGAGGTATTTATTCCCTGATTATCAGGAAAATGTTTTTTTTTTAAGTTTTGAACACAATGACAATAAGAGCGACACTTCATTTTAATTAAAAAATGCCTGTATCAAGAAGCTCCGTTCCAACATGACAAACAGTCAAAATATCTTTTTTACGTAAAATAAACACTACATCATGAATATTAGCATCAGGTTATTAGCAGGCACACGTTCGGGCAATCCGTCGGATCTGCATAACGGATATGTCAGTCGGACAAATCTACCATACATTGATTGGCAGATCTGCCGGTTATTAGGAGCTATCTAATTTCTAAAAAATAAACTCATACATGCCCTCATACCCTTAACAAATATAGAAAAAACAAATCGTCGTATGACAACCTCCTTTATTATGTCGTATAAAAATAAACAAATTCTACACAAAAATCTGTCCATAAATTATGTTCATGACTGAAAAGTATTTGGCAATATTTCACATCCTAAATATAAACAAGACTAAAATATTTAAATTCTAAATTTAAAAATAGGAACTTTCTCTTTTGTTTTTGTTCTGTTTACTTGGCTATGCGCCATTTGAAACGTCCTTGTCCTTAAAATTAGCATTTTCACGACTGGATAAACTATTTTAGATATTTAAGACTCATTTGTTAATAATTCGTTTTGTCATTTATAATGAAGTAAACATGATGTGGTGAATTGTAAAAAACTGTGTTGATCTGAAGTAGATTTTTTAAGAATATTCATAGTAGGTTAGGGTATATAGACGGCACCAATTCCGAGCTGGACGCTGACGTGTTCCGAGGCGCCACCAGTGGAGAAGTTTGCTTGAGCAGCCTTCAACGTTGGCGGGGTATCGGAGGTTATGCAATCGCGTTCCTGAGTGAGATCCCACTTCCACGCGAAGCGGTGGAGCATATCAGGGGTTTTACTCGTAGTCCGTGCGAGTCGGACATACACACTCGGACATACGGACATGGCCACTGGTTTTTGCCATGAGTTTTTAGTTATAATTTTTTTATACCTACTACAACAATTTTACATGTATACACAAAATTAAAAGATCATTTCAATTTAAATTAAATACTTTTTAAATTTTTATATGAAATACTTTTTCAATTTTATAGTTAGTTTTTGAAAAATTCACCACTTTCTTATAACTGTTTTACCATATTTTGCTCAGCAAGCTTCAAACATCTACTATCTTCGTATCATCTGGTTTTCGACCTTATTGCTATTGAATCTTAATAAAAAAAATGTTTTCTTGTTAAGTACCTATGCAATATTTTATGGAGAAAATGAAACACTTTTGAACATTTTCACACAAAATTATTAAGTTGAAGAAATGTTAAGTTTGGTACATTTTGGTAGAAATACACGAACAATAGCCAAGTTATCTGGCTAAACAGATACTTTTTACATAAATAAATAGACATTTGTAAAATTTTGTTTAAACTCTATACAAAATTTATAAATTGTGTATTCAGAGATTTTTTTTTCAAAACATCACTTCAAATCACTCTAAATTTCGCTATAAAATATGCGGCGTGAAGAGATATTGGGGTGACTGAGTAGCCCCTTTGTAGGTATAGTTGTGATCCCTTGGTATGCCTATCGTTTGGTTACTGTACAGTCACGTCTATATATATCTATACACTTTGAACTTATTACAGGGGAAGAAGGGTCAACATTGAATAGAGATGCATATAATTATATATGAAGCCGACCGTATCAATGTCGTATCTTGTGTCTTTTTTTGCATATTACTTGTATTGTAGCATACGTTTTAAGACAAAAAAATTAAAAAGTATTTTTGATATGAACGGTTGCATTTACGAATATGCACCCATATTGCAAAAGAACCTATAGTTTGTGTTTTGCCTCATTAAAACAGCATTGTTACGAGTAAGAGTTGTAAGTAGTAAGCTAAATTACATCTTCTTAGATTAAATCATCTAGAATATAATAAAAAATAGATTCACCGTCATGCACTGGCTCTGAGTCACATTAAAAACCGTTCCTTTTTGTGCTTATTATCCAGTATGGTGTAAAAACGGGACAATCGGCGTCCCGCGCGGCCTCTTTGCGGGACGCGTCGTCAAGACCCCCAGAAACGGGACGTCCCGCGTATAGCGGGACGGTTGGCAACGTCGTTCGCGAATATCTGTGGTGGGATTTTGTGGAAATTCTTGGGGAAGCTTTTTCCAGCAGTGCGTCTTTCGGCTGACATGATGTTCTTGACTGTGAGGCTCAATTTAGACTATTGTGGAGCATGTTCGGTATTTAATTCACACTTGTCGTAAACATGTCTAAATCGGTCCACTGACTACGTACATGTTTCAAGAGAGTTTCCCAGTTTGATTATTTGATACATGAGATGTGGTATGTGATTTGATGATTTGTTACTGATCTGATGATTAAGATTTTGGTGTTATTAAGTATTTAGGGGGTTCGCAACCGGCATAGGTGCACGAGCCGTTAAAACCAGGATCTTCCCCATAGAAGATGTTTTTGTAATTAAAAAAATGTTAAGTGCATAATGTCCTTGACTTTGAGGCCTAATTTAGACAGCGCGTGGCGCCTGTGCGGTATTCAGTCGTGTGTCAGTAATCATGTCTAAATCGGTCCAGTGACGACATATTGTCGTCTTCAACATTGCATGCGCAGTTTATGAATGAATTAATTCATTCATAAACTGCATATACCTACATATTTCAATAGTTTCCCACTTTGACTATATGTTTAATGATGGAGACGTGGTTGCATTGGATTTTGTTACTGATCTGATGAGATAGGGAAAGCTTCTCTAGTTTTTAAGGGATACGCATATTATGCATAGTACAAAACCTTTACAGCCTCGTTGGTTAGATGGAGAGTCTGGCATTATGAGTATTTAAATTTGGAACACTAGCCGGTGCTGTCAAATCAACAGCATGTTCTTTGAGGCGCTCAAATTGAGGGTCATTCCTGAAGTGGAACCCTAAACATAAAGTTGGTTGTTGATTTTGTGAAAAAAAAAGAATAATTATAATTGTTAAAAGAAGTGTTTTGCTCCTCCCGCTAGCCCCTTACATTACCTTAATTAAGTACCTAACACAAGTAAGTATTTAGGATCCTCGCTTGCCCGCCGGTTATGACCGGAAACTTACCCGTAAATGTTTTTGTAATAAAAAAAATTATGCAGTACATATAGTACAATGATCTCCTTGACTTTGAGGGTTAATTTAGACAACATGTGGCGCCTGTAAGGTATTCAGACGTGTGGCAGTAAACATGTCTAAATCGGTCCAGTGTCGCGTATAGACGCTGCGCAGATAAGCTTATCTTGTATCTGCACTGAGGTGGGACGGACAAGGAAGAATTAGTATCTTTCTTAATTACGATTACGAAGCACCGGATGTTAATTTTTAATTAAAAAAAATAATGGAATAAAAGCGAGTCGACCTAGCGATTTCTAGAAAAGTTTGAAAGTTTGGACTGAACGGCCCGAGAGAGCTTGGCCGCTCCGGTCTATTAAAATCAACGGTATGTATCAGATTTAAATGTAGAACTCGTACTAGGAAACCGGAAGTCATACGTGCAACATGCGATTGGCAAGGTGCTTCCCGCTGCATAGTACTCATAGTGCTTCCTAAAGTTGACTTCTATTTATAGCTAGATGGCATGACTGCAAATATAATTACTGCGGAAGCGTGGGAATACCCCCGACAAGGTGGACCGAAGACCTGATCAAGATCGCGGGGAACAATTGGATGTGGATTGCACACGATTTTCAACATAATTAAAATAATGTTAATTCATTGTTAAAATCGTGGCATTATTTCATTCATAGAAGTTAGGGCACAAACATGTCGAATGGATATAAAAAATATATTCTTTAGAACCTATCAGCCCTCATAATAAATAAATAAGACGTTCTCTTAGTTATATGTTGTAAATATACTAATGATAAATGCGCAAAATATTTGCAAAGTTCTCTATATTCGCGCGGGACAGCTTGAAATCCTTGACCCGGCCCAAACACTTTCACCGAGGTGGATGAGACACCAAAAAAAAAAAAAGTTTTGTCATATCAGCTCTTTAATATACTTGGACCGTCCTCCTTTTTTCTAAAAAGTCTCTACGCTAAAAATGGCTGATTTCGAATTTAAGTATTATGTTTTTCATAGGAGATAAATGCCCAAAATGTTAGTACGGTAGGTATACTTGGTACTTCCAGGGTTAGTACTTAACCGTAATCTTACCTGCATCATTTAATTCAAAACATCGTGACAGAGTGGTCATTCGGAAGGGCCACTCTGTCACAGTGTTTTCTAGAAAATTACTGAAAAGAAAAATACGTTGATACCTGAAAAGAACTATCATATAGTCTAATTCAAAGATGTACGTTGGTGTTTTAAATAATTTATCTACTGTTATCATTTTATACATTATCAAAAATCCGAAAATCTAGATACAAAAGGAAAACGGTCCAATGTTCATTTTAAATGATTTGAGATCGCGTGTTTGTTGTCTAGTAGTTGAGTTGAGGCTGTCTGTGGCTAAAACAAACTAGTCCCAAGATTTCTAGTCAATATTGAACTCTCCATTTGGTTTTACGTTTAGTTTACTAGCATTTTAAATGCTGATGATTAAGTAAACCGCACGCCTACCACAAACACCGAAAATTGGCATAGACGGAAAAACCTCTTTGTCACTCCAATATACAAGTGTGACAGAGATTGACATACAAATCCGAAATCGTTCAATTTTCGTGGTACCTATATATAAGCCAGGTTAATTGCGGCGCCATGCGGTTAGTTTCGCAGTAAATGTCGTCTATGTGTATGATGGACTGTGGACACGGCAATTGATAAAGCCCTCGTTGTGATGGATGATAAAGAATTTACAAGTTCAGGGGCAAATCAATTTGGTTGTTTGTGTCGTTTATTAGCAGACTTTGCACTTTGTATTGCGTATGAGAATGCAGTTAATAGATAAGAGTCAAAGCACGTTATCATCCAAGCAAATTAAATGTCAAACTTTAACATTTTAACCGACTAGAACTTTTCAATGAGTGTGCTCGTATCGCCGCGTCACCCGAAAATACACGAAAATTTGTCTTATTTGTATTAATTGTAGTAGTAGTAGTAGTTATATTTGTCTTATCAGAGTTCGGCGAAATGAGCTTGAAAATGTTTGTCTTATATATATCGGACTATGGCAGTTAAAAGGTTTAAGTGTTTTGTCAAACGTCAAACTTCTATGAAATTATCACGTTTACTTAACACCTTTAATCTGTGCTATCAAGAAAACTTAGTATGGTCGAACTGTAGAAAAGCTTGGGATATTACGCTCTGAAGTAAGGTTCTATTTGGGTTTGCTCAGATTTGTTCTAGTTAATCAGGATATCCCGGACGCAGTCGGGACTGTCAGGAGTCCGTCCGGGGAGCGTTCGAGTGGGGTTGTTAAGGAAAAACACGGATATTGTTTGCTTCAGGTGAATCCCTACGAGTCCTACGACTATCTACGTACCTACGAACGAAGCTAAAGAAACCCAGTAAGGTTAACTGATAATCCTAGATCGCAGGGAAAGTTTAGACTTAGGTTACTGGTTAGGTCTACACCTGCAGGCAAGGGGCTTTCATCTCCGCTCCGGTTCGATCCTGGAGCAGAGACTGTCCATCGCAACTGCGGAAACGCAGTGAGCGTGATGGGCACCTTTGCGTCGGCAACTAAACATAGGTATTTTGAAACGTGAAAGTCAGTGGAAATTTAATAGAAAATTGTTAAGACCGGATGTTGATGGCCTAATGGGCATTGGATGGAGAAGGAACGCATTCCATTAATATGACGATGCTTTGATTTTCTAAACTGGAAAAGTTGGTGTACTTCAGAGAATTCCGGTGAGTCACGCGACTCACGCAGCGCCAAAGTGTAGTGACGCAAATGACGTCACGATCCGTCGTATACCTAGCATTGCGTTGCGTTAGCATGCGGTTGAAATTGTTTCTGACGTCGCTCAACGTTGAACGTAATTGGTGTAAAAGGTATTTATAGCTTGTAGCCGCATGTTCACCGCCATAAATGTCGCCACGAGATATTCGAGAGAAAGTAGCTCAAATATGATCATATGACTTCTGAATTGAGTGAGGCCCTTAGGGAGTCTGGAGTGCTATAATCGATTACCTAGATTATAGCACTCCAATTCCTAGAGCGCAGACACTAGCCTCTAGAAAGCAATTGCCATGAATGACATCTGGGGCCCGTTTCTCGAAAGCTTCTAACTTGTAATACAAGCGTCACTGTCTAATAAAAGAAGTTAAACGGAGACTTGTATTACAAGTAACAACCTTTAGAGTTTTGAGAAAAGAATTCATCCAACGCAGAGGGGAAACTAGAGCTTGGTGGGATTTTTGCTAGACGTTTTGCTAGAACGAAGTGATTGGTAAATAAAAAAGGAAACTTAGTACATGCTAACTCTTAAACAATGGAAACTTGAACATGAGTAACTACCTATAAAGATAAGTGTTCGCGAATAGTGCACAGGCCTCAAGGTGAGCGGCATGTCAGATTATAATTAGCCTCTAAACCTATAACAAGAGGACTTCCTTGTTAAATTATTAGATAACATTATCTTTATTAATGTATGGATTTAACAGGAATCAATCAACATAGACAAAAGCTAACCCCCGAAAACTCCCTGTAGGCCACAAGAAGAGATTGAATCAACTTATTTCTAAAGTAGGTCAATTTAATGTTTTTCTTACTCAGAACCAGCACTTTCGATTCTACTAGGAAAAAAAGCGTCCCTTATTTTTCCAATCCGTTACCATTTTTTAATAACTTTGTACAGCGGTAACCAAATAGAGAGAACGTAAAATGTCCGAAAGTTTTGGAACAATTTTATTCTCCTAGATCAGTGTTTTTCAAAGTGTGGGGCACGAACCCCTACGGGGCCACAGAGCCTCTGTTGGGGGGTCGCCACGGCCTTAGTAAATGCATGACATTATTCTTTCATGCTGAAGACGGTCGCGACAAAGTTATACTCGCTAAGGGGCTCACACTAGAAGAAACTTTGAAAAACACTGTCCTAGATTAAAATAGCTCATTATTCTGAGTTGGAAAAATATTAAATTTACATACTTCAAAAAAAAAGTTGACTCGATCTCTTCTCCCGAAAATGCCATGTTACGTTTTTTCTTCTTCGAGTTCTCAAACATCAGATCTTCTGGCTCCATCAGTTCAGTTCGATGGCACCAAAATATTGTATTATCGTCTGTATGATGATATTGATGATACATAGAAAAAGTACAAATGGCGGACTTAATGCCTTGAGGCATTCTCTACCAGTCAACCATTGGATAAAACAGAAACTTGTATTTGGTGCAGGATCGTAAACATCGAGAAGAGATAGGAAACACAAATCAACAATAATTACATTAATAACATTTTATTACATAATTACCGACTTATTTACTTAGTTGCAACTTGCAATTAATTTTAATATTGTTAAAATCTTAACTGTATTCATAAATATAACTATCTCGCATAACTATAACGCATTATGTTTTATCTACAGACATCATTAATGCTCTTATTATGTAGCAGTCGTATAAACTATTATCACTATCACGGTTTATCAAATCCGCGCGTGACGCGTGCCGTCTCAGTGGATTGACCTTTTGCTATTTATATGTAATGTAAACTATAATGAAATGACGTACGAGATATTATATCTTATATCTTAGTATTTAATTTAATCTATATAGTTTCTGTAGCGGCTATTGTTAAAAACGGCTTCAACATTTGTTTTGTCTGTTTGATTTAATAATATTGGAAGCGAGTAGGTCCTATTCATATATACCTATTCATTGTTCCACATTTTTTTAAAGCTTTTTCTCGGAATGGCTCTTAGACTGATGTCAGATAAATCCGAAATATTATGATTTCTAACTACGAAATTAGTATAGGTACGATCATTACGATATCAGTTGCTTTTCAGTGATGAAAAGCATCGGTACCCCCTTTTAAATATCTGCGAAGAAATTTAAAGGCATATCTGAAGTGTCCAAACCGCTTTCAACTAACGTGGGGGGTTACTGCAACACTTTTTTTATACTACGACAGTGGAAAACAAGTTTAAGGCCTGCCTGCTGAAAAGCGGTTACCGTAGCCTATGGACGCCTGCAACTCTAGTGTCACATGGTTTTTTGAACAACCTTCTCGTACATATACATATGACAGTTCTATGACGAATCTACTCTTTCCTATTTGAATACATTTATTAATGTATGAATTCATTACGTGTATCATTATAAGTTAGAAGAGATGTCATACTACGGAAAAAATGACCAAGGCCTCCAGTGCCTAGGGCTGAGATCGAACCAGCGTCCTCCTGCATTCGCGGCAGCGAATTTTATAAATTATATATAGTAGTGTGACTTCTTAAAAACAGTAGTCAAAACAGTTATTATAAATAATTAGATTCGTAGTTGACCGTACGTGTATCATGCCTTTGGCAATATTGTATTGAACTATCGCTCGCGAATGTGGGGCATCACGTTGAAGCTGGTCTCGCGTGCATCGGGCACGATGCAACGTGATTTAACAAGCTTACTGCTAGCCTTTACGCCAGGAAGTGAGATTACAGTGTTTACTATTTATAGTGTTCAATTTGTAGGTGACCAAAAGTTTTTTTATTTATTCCGTGCAGAAGACAAAAGTAGCAGAGAGTAAGAAGAAATGTTATTCCGTCAAAATTATTATGCTTAGCATGCTATTATGGAGGCGTATTCCCAGCATTTGCGACGAGTATGCCACTGCTCAGAAAGCCTAGGGTCTGCTTGGGCAATTAACTCTATGCTTTGGCGTAGGCGCTAGTTTTACGAAAGCGACTGCCATCTGACCTTCCAACCCAGATTTTTTGTTTATATTACAATTTCATCAAAGACTAGGAATTGCACAATAATTTTTTTGTTGACAAAATTGCTTGTGCAAGTCTAATGCCTCACCACTTAGCAATGATAGTTTGTTAATGATATGTGGCACTAAATGATTCACAGTTAGAGATTCTTCAGAAAGCCTATTGCAGGGGTCGACAACCTATTAGCACCCAAGGGCCACATAGTTAATCTCTTATTATCTTAGCCTTTTTTTCAGAACATGAAGAAATTTAAAGTTATGAGTATTCCAGTATATGTCTTTTTCTTATCTTCTGCATTCGGTAATTTCGGTAAAGCCAGTCGGCAAAGGCCTCCTCCAGCAACTAGTCAAATGTCTTTAACCTTTAAGGCTTCGTCAGATTAGCGCGTGGCGTGAGCGGGGCGCGAAGCGAGCGCGACCCGCGCTTGGACGCAGCGCGGCGCTAGCGCCGCGCTCCTATCGCGCCCCGCTCACGCCCCGCTTTCAAGGCGCGCGCGGCGCGCGGCGAGACCGCCGCGCAGTCACAGCGCAAAGAAAATTGCTCGGTGAATTGAGCTCGCGCTCGCGATGCGCGCCTGACACGCGCGCGATGTAAGCGCGCCGCGCTCCCCGCTTCTATCGCGCTCTGCTCGCGCCCCGCTCACGCCACGCGCTAGTCTGACGAAGCCTTTAAATGACCATGTGGGTGTCTCACAGACGTCATGTATTTATTCTGAACTTTATGCAGGGGGTGTAAAGTTGCGATTATTTTCAATTAAAATCAGGTTAGTAGTTAAAGGTTAAAATCGAATAACTTTAATATACACATTATTTAAAGTAGTCACAGTAATCAGTTTGCAGGCCACATTCGGCCTGTGGGCCGCCTGTTGCCGACTGCTGGCCTATTGCATTAGATGTACTAATAAAAGCTCACTAAAGGAAAATGTAGTACTATTTTTTGTGCGAAGAGTTTGTAGATTGATTGTACTACCGGTTGGCGTAGTTGGTAGTGACCCTGCCTGCTAAGCCGATGGTCCTGGGTTCGAATCCCGGTATGGGCATTTATTTGTGTGATGAACACAGATATTTGTTCCTGAGTCATGGATGTTTTTTATGTATTTATGTATTATATATGTAAATGAAGCATTGTGAACTTCATTCATCTTTCCTCAGTTTGGACATGTCGGTGACAGTCAATGACTGGTGAGAGCTGACAGGTAAAATGTCAAACGTCACACCAGGTTCATACTGACTAAAAGTGCATTGTAACGATTATATTTGAAATTAACAATTAAATAGATAGAAATACTTTGTTGGTGAAATATTAGCTTTAATGTTGTTTCTCTTTACAGGTAAGTTACATATGTTGTTAAATTGAACTGTACTGTTAAATGTGTTAGTTAAATATAAGTTATTTATAATAAAAACTATTCTCTTTACAGAGCAACACAATTTTGTTCTTATTTCACCTCTACAATATTAGACACTGCATAATACACATTATATATACAGGGCGTCCCAAACTTATGGGACATGAAGGGGAAGTACCTTAAATATCGTAGATAGTGAATTTTGCTCAAAGAAGACTTTATGTTATTTTTAAAAGTTAGTAATTCTGCATTCATAGATTTTCTAAAAATTACTTGCTTCGTCTGGGAATCGAACCGACTAAAATGTGAAAAAAAATCACCCTTTTTTTATGATGCCAATCGAAAGAACAGCTAAAAAATAGTAACTCTGCTTAAGTAACATAGTATTTTAAAAGAAAGGAACACCATAAAATGATTGAGTCAAATTTCAAGAAAGTTATTTATTGCCGAAGACGACGTTCGAAAAGTAGCGATATTATCATTCTAAAGATAGCATTGATTATTCGTAAATAAGTACCCACTTCATAAAATAGGTACTGGCATAAGTTTTCCTTATTATAAGTGCACGTGTGGATAAAATGATAATTTGATAAAACTTAGTATTTCAATACGTCCTCTGTAAGCTAGACAGAAGGCAAATTTAAAACAAAAATAAATAATTGTTAAATTTGAAAATGGAACAGTTTATGACAGCGTTTGTTTGAATGCATACTTTTTAAGATATTTTAAAAAGAAGTGATATTTTTAAATGTTGTTCTTAAATTTGAAAATGGAACAGTCTGTGCAAGCGTTAGTTTTTCGGATATTGATCTGTTTAGTCTTAATTCACTTACACAAGTGTTATTGTGTTAATTTATTGCGAACATGGCATATCAAGTAAGTTTTGATCTAATAGAAGCATATTTTTTGAACGATAAAGATATCTCTAGAAGTTTGCGGTGGTATGGCGTAAAATATCCTGATAGACAAATACCGTCTCGTAAAGTTTTGAAAAGGCTTGTGAACAATTTGAAAACTCTGGGACGTTTCGATAAACGCCCAAGAGAACCACAGCAAGAAAACCATACGATCAACGACGAAGAACTTGGTATTTTAATTTACTTTTCGGCTTTTCCGAAAGCATCGGTGAGAGAAGGAGAACAGGAAATTGGAGTTTCAAAAAGTAAAATACACCGTGTATTAAAAAAACACGGTTTTAAGAGTTATGTTGAAGGACGATTGGTTCAAAAGTTACTTCCGGGCGATACAGAAAGGAGAAAAAATTTCTGTCTTGATATCCAGGCACGCTTGCTCGAAGATCCAAATTTTTTGGATAATATTATTTGGACAGACGAATCTAACTTTAGCAATAACGGTATGTATAACCGCAACAATAATCGTATTTGGTCTAAAGAAAATCCCCTACGAGTCACTGAAACTAATAACCAAGTGCGTTTTTCACTTAACTGTTGGTGCGGACTTTTAAAAAACCGGGTTTTCTTAATCCATTTTTACCAAGGAACCTTGAACACAGAAAAGTATTTAGGAATACTTCAAATTTTAAGGGATAAGATAAGAAACCTTTCCGCGGCGGAGCAAGAAAACTTAATTTTCCAACAAGATGGAGCTCCGGCTCATAATAGTCGGAGAGCAGCAGATTTTCTAAATGAATGTTTTCCTACATGGATTGGTACAAATGGACCGATTAGATGGCCGGCCAGATCCCCGGACCTCACACCATTAGATTTCTTCTTTTGGGGATACGTGAAAGATATGCTATACAAAAAGCGATAGAGAACGTAGGCGAGTTGCAAACAGAATTGTGCCATATCACATCGAGTGTTCACCATAAAATGATAAGAAAATCAACAGGCAGCGGGCTTATTACAAGATTGGCGATTTGCGTAAGACAAGAGGGATCACATTTTGAGCATTTAATTAATTAATTTACAAAAAAATACCTACTTAACTAATTGACTACGGCAGTTTCATGTATGTTTTTTATTTGATTAAAATGATTAATTTCACGTTGTTCCTTTCTTTTAAAATACTATGTTACTTAAGCAGAGTTATTATTTTTTAGCTGTTCTTTCGATTGGCATCATAAAAAAAGGGTGATTTTTTTTTTCACATTTTAGTCGGTTCGATTCCCAGACGAAGCAAGTAATTTTTAGAAAATCTATGAATGCAGAATTACTAACTTTTAAAAATAACATAAAGTCTTCTTTGAGCAAAATTCACTATCTACGATATTTAAGGTACTTCCCCTTCATGTCCCATAAGTTTGGGACGCCCTGTATATCGTTGTCTGAGTACCCGTAACACAAGCCTTCTTAAGCTTACTGTGGGACTTAGTCAATTTGTGTAAGAATGTCCTGTAATATTTATTTATTTATTATTTATTGTCCCTTAACCTATCAATATAGTGAATCCTTGTTTACTTAAGAGATTCACCACACACTTATGACTACGCTGAAGTTGTAATACCGAAAAGCTACAGTAATGGCTTAGCAGTAGGCAGGTAACATTGATATCTGCCGGCGCCATAATGGTATAAAAAAATCATACACTTGTGAAACTCAAAATAATTCACTTCTGAATTTAAATGAGCTATTGCTAAACTTATTTCCTAGGCATTATAAAAGTAAGCAAAGATATTTCATTAGCACTTTGATTGTCCAAACAAAGTGATCATAATTGTCCTACCAACCATGCAACCTTTGAAATTCCTAATCAGTTAAAAACACAGATTATTTGGTGTCACTCATTAAGACTAAATTCATTATAATTACACTAAAATACAGTTGTAATTAAGGCTGCCATCCGTCTAGGTTTCCCTGGATTTGTCCTAGTTTGGTCCAGGTTTCCCAGGGTAAACCTGGACATTTTTGGGTTCAGGTCAATCCCTAGCAAGACTATTTTTAAATTAAATATTGATTTCTTTAGTGTGCGGGGAGAGACCGCGATTTTAATGAAATGTCCGGGTTTTTTTACTTTTTTGACCGGTTTCGGCAATGTACGAGATAGCAGCCCTAAATGTAATGCCAAATTTAGTATAATTATTTCTATTCTTACCTGCGAATAGGTGAGTCGAAGGGCGTACTGGGCAATTTGAGTCGTTTTCATTGTCTAAATCAGTGTGTGCTGAAAAAAACAAACACTATGATAAAACACTCTATTAAAATCACTGGCACCAATATACACCTCGAAAATGCATCCTTACATAACCTAAATTCAAAAAGAAAAATCTCACATAAAACAACGAATTTAAACAAAAACCACAACGGGGATGTAGCTTTGAGGCTTCTGATATTGCAATATAAATGTTTAACACTATAACTGTATTGAAATATATAAATTTAAATTCACGTACTTGCACCCGCTAGGATCTGCGAATCAAAGAAAATTGTAGAATCAACCAGCGAGATCGCTCACTAGATTTTGACAGATCGATGACAGTTTAAGAGTAATGTTACCAGTATAAAGATATAGATTCCCCTCAAGTTGCAATTATTGATTTTATAAATTTAATAGCTTTTGCCCGCGGCTTCGCCCGCGTTAGAAAGAGACTAAAAGTAGCCTATGTCACTACATCCTTTCAACTATCTCCACTTAAAAAATTACGTAAATTCGTCGCTCCGTTTAAGAAAAAGACCCTCTAACCCCTACCTACTGTTACAGTGTTTGTTTGCTTGTCAGACTATAACTTGACCGATTCAATAAATATATTTATTTATTCCTAGCGTTTTTTTATCCTGCTTGGTAGATATTGATTATAAGAGGAAAATTATTCTGAATAACGAAGGTTTCAGTGACTTTATTGTATTCAATTGGCTTGATATTTTTGTTCCATATGTATTCATAATTTGCTCGCAAAATACTAAAGAGATCATATAATTTCGGGCACCATGCCCGAGCTGCGAATAGAAGGTGACAGCAACACTCTGTCTGTACAACGATGACTGCCCGATGCAGTCGAAACATGTCAAGCCTATTGTGACTGTTGCCGTTGCAATTTAATGTACTTAAGAGATAATAATATCCTCTAGTATAATAAAAGCAATCTAGAAAATAAATATCCGATCTTGCGCTTTATTTCATTAAATAAGGGTCGAGTCATAAAATGGCAACATTATTTTCAATGGGTACCAACATAAAGATACGAAAGAGTATTTGAGATATTATTTAACCTGCTGCATGTAAATCAAGTTAAATGTTTAAGATTGATAAAATTATTCTTTATTTCCTGTGTAAATTTTAACCATATTTAAAAAAATTACCGGCATCAACGAATGATCAACGAATCGATCAACGAATGGCGCTTTACATTGGGGGCTACCGTAATGTCGCTCACCAGGCAGCGCCACTCATGCGTAGGTCTTGTGTTCATTATGAAAGAATTGTCATAGTGACGTTTGAAATGTTCCCGCCAGACCCACGTTCCACTAACGCCCCTAGCGGTGATTGACCCCATTCGCTGTCTATGAGCTATTTTACACTATCATATATCTATAAATAGGCCTTTATGCTTCCCTTTTCTTCACGTTGGAAAAAAAGGGGAGCCTGGTGAGCGACAATACACCAAACACTTTCTGTTTTCAATAGGTACATGTCTTTCGACGAACTTAAGGTACTTGTCTCAGCTACCTCTCTATGGAAACCGACTTCAACGACTTCTACCCAGCGACAAGTTTCTATTAGTTTACCAGTCAAATATACACACTTCAGTGTCTTCAGTTATTGAGATTCAGAAAATTTACTTGTTTGGTATGAAAACTGGTATCTAGAGCTTTACGAGGGTCTCACTCAAGGCATGAGAGTTGAACAAACTGCCGCCTAGTGTAATACAATATTTTTCACCTCACTATCGCGAGGAAAATAAAAACTACATACGATCTTATCCAAATGTATGTTATTTTGAAGAAACCATTCAAAACTCAAGGTCAAAAAGTGTCAGTACTCCTGGTACTTAGATATTGCCAATAGCTTAAGACTTGACCAATTTATAGATGTGACCTCCGATTGCGTATTCTGTTTACTACGGCCATACAGGTCTCACTTGTAATGGACGGGTGGTAAGTCATAGGGTTAGCGAGCGCAAAGTCAAATTACTTTTCCCCACTAGTTTTAACAGGATAAAATTTAATAGCGCTTACCGAGCTAGTGAGGTGAAATAGTATATTGTGTTACAACGGATCAAAAGTATATATTTCCGGCGAGGGCGTACATTGAATTCCGAATGAAGCGATGGATTCTACAATAGAATCCCGAACGTAGTGGGGGATTCTAATATTGGATCCTGAGCGTAATGAGGGATTCAAGCGTTAACGCCCAAGACGAAAATAATTTTGATACCATGTGACACATAAATACTGCTTTAATAAACTGCTGAAATAAACAGAGTCGAAAACAGCATCATATCAACACCACGATGCCACTAGTTAATGCCCGAAAACGTAAAAATGTGTAGTCCTTGAACAGAAAAGTGCCACTGTGATCCCTCCCAGCAGGGAAGAAAAGTGCCACTTTGATCCCTCCTAGCTTGAGCAGAAAAAACCCTTTTATGTATAGGTGGTGTGAAAAGATAATTTCCGACGCGTGTCGACTTATACACTCGCCGGGAATCTCCTACTTTTCGCACTTGTTGCATAAATAACTATTTCAGTCCTCCGGCCGGTAAGCGCCACTTTACGCAAAACTAAATTGCCGTTTGCCGGCTCCGTCGGGCTGAAAAATAGTATACAAACCTCGGCCGTTAGATGGGAAAGCCTCGGATCACATGTTAGTCGTCCTCGGCTTCGCCTCGGCCGACAATTACATGGGATCCGAGACATTTCCCACTAAAACGGCCTTGGTATGTAATGTACTATTCCATACTTATTATTCTAAGCTTCTACCAACTTAGAATAATAAGTATAGTTCTACTGGGTACGGAAGTACAGAAAGTAGTTGGTAGGAATGGAATGGTAGGAGGTAGCTAGCTGTCTATGGTATCGCAGAATTGTGATCATTCAGACGTCTAGATCTCAATAATGATAACAGCTACGAGCCTGATATTTATATATCTACATAATTATCATCTTCCAAACTTTATTCCCGGATGTATCCCACTGCACAGGGAGCCTGGGATCAGCTTGGCAATCCAATCTTAAGTGACTGCCATGTCACCTTCCAGCTTTGAGGAGAAACTTGATTTTATCGGATTAGTTTGTTTTATTTATGTGGCAGTACCGTGTCACTATCTAACTAACTAAGCTTTCTTCATTGCCTATTCTTTGCTTCACTACTTCGTGGGGCATTCGTAAAGTTTCTGGTCTACATTAAAAATTCCAAATTTAGTAACCAAGTGTCAAAGTTTTATCGCTGTTTATTCTGTGACGGTTCATTAATTGAAATAGAAAAATATCTTACTATTTTCTGTCAACTAAAATCGGTCGTCAATTTGAGAACATTGATTCAACGATTGATAAATAAAGGCATATACTTAGCATAATTCTAATATTGACTACAATCAAGAATTATCTTGATGGAATTCAAAAGTGCATTAAATACTTTTTTTACACGCGTTTTTATCTATTCCCGAAAATGTAACGAAGGAATAAAAATTGTTAATTTGGCGTAAAAACATTAAACAGTAAAAGTGTAACTTACCTAACTACCTACCTCTACCTACCTTAAATCTAAAATAAAATAGGTCCATTAGGTCCATTCTATCGCAATGCTGATACGTTGTGCGAGGAAGCCACCAGCTCTTCGGTCACCAGTAACATCAACCAGATGTTTCGCGATTTCTACGAAAAACTTGCCCGCGCTGGGACCCAATGGACCAAGAGTTTCGACCCCGAATGGTACAAAAAGGTACTCTCTGCTCTTATATTTATTACATTTTAAAATTTCGGCGCTTTCAGCCGCTCAGCCCGCTTTTACATTAGTTCATTGGAGATGGGACGGTACCAGCGTGTCTACGCAGACAGCATCCCACACTAGCATCCGTTCCAAACTCCAAGGAACCAAGAACACCCCATCGGGTCTCTTGCCATTATCCCTGAAAATGCCAGTCAGCTCAAGGATTGATGGTACACCAAAAGTGATGCCATGCATGTCATTTGCATTATAATTAATATTTGAAACGGGATAATTACCATGTACCACGGAGTAAACCTCCGTGAACATGACGCTTGCAACAGTGTCGAAATATCGGGTGCTCAATAAAACAAACATACATGGTTATTATCCCGTTTTATAATATTAATATAAAAACCATATCTATTATATTGAGCCTGACCGACTTCTTCTCCTCGTCTTGAATACTCTTTAAATGTCTTGTAGATTTACTAAGAAACATTTTTTTGTAATTCAACCCTTAAAAGTTAAGCTACCTACGCAGACCAAGGCGCATAGGCTAGAGACCGACCACGCTAACTTTGCACTGATTTGGTACAATTGGCATTAACATAGTATGAATGAATGCTTTACTTCACGTTAAACTTGGCAGGAAGGCGTGGTCCACCTATAGTTTCTGTGTATTCCGGAAACTTTCGGAGCGCACCACGACAAACATTCATGCTGGCACCTGCTGCTATCTGGTTTACTCAGGGCGTTTGCTCTTGCTATCTGATAAGGATTGGGAACAGAGTTAGATCTTACACTGCGCTGACGAGATGATATTAAGAACATTAACCTTAAACCTTAATAGTTAGACTAAGATTTTTTTTCACGTAAAAAGTAGAAACAGCGATAAATAATATTGTATATAACAAATAAATAATTTTGTATTTTGAAAAAAAAAAAAAAAATATATATATATATATATTTTGCTAAATCTCTTAAAATTTACACACTATATGCAATACCTATCTTGGTAAAACCCTATATGTCCTATTGTTGGTAGTTACAAGAGTAGTTTGTGCAGCAGTGATATAATAAGGGTTCTTGAAAGTTGATGGTCGCTGTTAAAAAACGAGAAGAAGTTGAATTTTGTAATACTGCGGTTAGCTGTTGCATACGCTAGTTTTTCTAAGACATCTAAAATAGCGAAAAGAGGAAAATCTCAAAAGATTGCAGAATATGCAACACGTATGCCAACTACAAAAATATATCGTATGAAAATCCATTATGGCGCCTCTACACTCTGCCTCGGGCGAATGCAACCCCTGTACTACACACAATCTTTCATTAAATAGGATCTTCCACATTTTAAGGTCAGCGTGCTTAGCCAAGATGCCAATCGCTCACGCTTAATAACGCTATTTCGGTAGCTATCGTAGCTACCTCTCTCCATCACTCTTCCTTATAAGTGTGACAATGACAGTTGCGTTTCGTTAGCGACTGAGCGTGAGCGATTGGCATCTTGGCTAAGCAGGGTGCTTAGCCAAGATGCCAATCGCTCACCTAGTTATTTCATAGAGTAGAAATGGATACAATGTTAGAGGTAGTTAGGATCTTAGGATCTGACTGACAGCTTAATGTTATCTTTGCCTCTATCAGTGTTATTTATGGCTCGTCTAGCAACTCATTTCATAACTCTTCTTCTTCTTGCTAGAGTTTTCCCGGCGTACGCCACGGGTCAGTTAGCCTGGGGTCCGCTTTGGCAACTAATGCCAAGATTTGGCGTAGGCTCTAGTTTTACGAAAGCGACTGCCATTCTACCTACCAACCCAGAGGGTAAACTAGGCCTTATTGCGATTAGTCCGGTTTCCTCACGATGTTTTCCTTCACCGAAAAGCGATTGGTAAAAATATTCGGATTTCGATGCGTTTCAGGAGCGTTATGACGTGAGACTTTCAATCCGAAGGTCTCGGGTTCAAATCCTGTCGGCTCGTACCAATGAGTTTTACGGAACTAAATAATATCATTTGATAATTTTCAGGAGCGTTATGACGTGAGACTTTCAATCCGAAGGTCTCGGGTTCAAATCCTGTCGGCTCGTACCAATGAGTTTTACGGAACTAAATAATATCATTTGATAATTACCAATAGCTTTAATTTCGTTGAAGGATCGTGAGGAAACCGGACTAATCCAATAAGGCCTATTTTAATGTTTAAGGCGCAATAAACATCTTGAATCTTGTTAATCCTCGGGGTTTGAAGGTCAGATGGCAGTTACTTTTGTAAAACAAGCGCCTACGTCAAATCTTGGGCTTAGATGCCCAAGCGGACCCCAGGCTGAGCAGCTGCATAAGCCGAGAACGCTAGGAAGAAGAAGAAGATTAGAATATTCAGCTTTCAGTGAATATTTGTATCTGAATATCATTTGATCATCATAATTATCAGCAGCATACTATCGCAGTCCACTGCTGGACTGCTGGACATAGGCCTCCCCAATATCACGCCACCGTGTTCGTACTACATTAGGGGTGTCAGCATGCTGTCAGGTACGTATGGTGGTACATACCGTACAACATTTGTGTAAACATATAAATAAGAACAAAACAGTATTATTTTTATTATAAGAACACGTTTTTATTGATAATCTATTAGTATTGGTATTAATTTGTCTTAATATAAATAGGTATGCGGTGTTTGAAATATAAATATATCTGAACGCACCCGTGAGGTAATGCGCGTTGTTCGAACTCTGGCAGGGACATTCTCGTGAAGCGAGTGTGTGAGTAAGGTGTGTATATTTGACTAGTTGAAACTAGATGAAATTATGGAGCACATGAACGACTGTTCTACGTTATCATTCTATGTCGATGATCCACAAAATGATTAATAGTTTTCGGTTTCGATTTTCTTTAACAAATGTTTTAACTGTCTATTTCCTCTGAACATCAATTAATTAACGCATAGCAACAATAGCTCGCTTTTAAAATTGTCTTATTCTTCGTCATACTTAACTTAACTAAACAATTAAGTGCTACATGTACGTAAAGTACTTCTCAACTGAATGTAAAACCAGACAAATGGTCCCAAGTTAAAACCGTACGGTTCGAAGTTTACCGAAGGAACAGTAGCTGTAACTAAACATTGTTTAAACTGGTCCACGGATTCGTAACACACGAACTATATTACCATCTTCTTCTTACCCACTGAACTCTAAAAAGCTCTAAACAGTGTAAACAGCGTACCGTAGCAAGCTCAACTTGCTCGATTCCAGCGGCATTCGAAATTAAAACTAAAGTCTTCGCGCCAACGGTGTATTTAACCGTATCTATTGCGGGCACTTGTAAACGTTTTTCCGATATGAATCTTAAGGCCGTTTTTCCCGTAAACGGTCGAAAAGCGATAAGAAATATGAATAATGCCACAGGTGTGACGTAACAGGTGTAAACGTATATAACAACCGAGGACTAACCAAGTCCCGCCATTTTAACTTAGGCGCCATCACATGCGTACATTGTATTGAAACTTTTAAAAAGTAATTAGGGTTTATTTAGTGTGAATCTAATTTTAAATTTAATTAAATAATTGATTATTATTTTCAATTCGGTTTTAAACACCTCGGCGTTATTACGTAAGTATAGATTATAAAAAGTGTGTCAATTGATCGTCACGGCATGTCAAATAAAAAATAGAAAATATAACATAATCAATTGTATCTGATAAAAGTACGATTATTTTATCGTTTTTATCTTTAATTGTTTGATAATTTAATTTTCTCGTGCTTTGTGATTGGTCACATGATGAGATCAGAGGTAAAAGGTACTAACTTGACTATGAGATAAACATGTGATTCAAGATGGCGGATCTTTTCAGTTTTCTTCGCTGAAAACAGCTTCGGTGGTAAGAGTTTTCATTTTTATTTGAATATTTATTTTCCTTTAATGTTTTTTTCGTGTATTAGCAGGTTATAAAAAGTTTTAGATTTGATTTGATTTCATAATTTTTAGCTGTATTAACA
Source organism: Lathronympha strigana (assembly GCA_949128165.1). Lineage (NCBI taxonomy): Eukaryota > Metazoa > Arthropoda > Insecta > Lepidoptera > Tortricidae > Lathronympha > Lathronympha strigana. The sequence goes on along the minus strand of OX421926.1, from coordinate 2,854,768 downwards.
AAAATACGACTAATTTCGCAAAAAAAATTTTAAGTAACCGACCTAGGTTTTAATAAGAACATTACACAATATTGTAGTTTCTGATTATAATAATTACTTATTTAATATACTAGACTTTCTAGGATTTTATATATCTACTAATCTCTTTTTATATAATATACCTAGTTTATAAAACTTCTTTAAAATCTTTATAAAATAAAATTAAAACAGAATGTTCGCTCGGAAACTTTGAGGTTAAAATTAGATTTCAATATCTTAGAAATTAAAGTTTTTATCTTAATCAAACATGGAGCGAATTCCATACGGGGTCACATTGCTGAGAATAAATAAAAACGTAATCTTAGATTACACCGCAGTAAACTCGCTTGATACCTTATCAGTCCGTTCTATTTACTTGGTTAAGTGGCTCTTAGGGCATGCTTATTCTCTTTCTAGGTGCGAAATCAGTTTCATTTTGAATAAGTTTAAACTTTCGAGCAACACAGCAGGCCTACCACAAACATCGAAAATTGGCATTGACGGGAAAACCTCTTTGTCACTCCAATATGCAGGTGTGACAGAGATGGAGGTACAAATCCGCAATCGTTTGATTTTCGTGGTATATGCCCTAGCTTCTATCACGTTGGAAGGGGGACGACAAAACGACATTTTACCGAATAAATTATTTTGTCGCCTTTTGCGGAGGGAAACGTGCACACAGACGCACTTCTCACACATGACATACAAAAAACAATTTATAAAGACACTAACACTTAGAAAATGATACACCTACTACCAAATCTTGCTCACTTTGATCTATTTTTGTGTACGGATTAGTCATAATCATAACACAGTCCCGCTTATGCCAATTTGGGCTTGTACTTTGGCATTGGCAGAGGAGAAACGTTAAGCATGCCCCTCCCTAAGTTGTTTGAAGGGTTAAACACCCATAGATGCGTTGAACTGAAGTCTACTTGTTGACCGAGCGTGAGCGAAGGTCTCCGACTCCGACTCAGCTCGGGGCAAATATGCTTTCGTATGTCCGGTTGTTCTCCTCTAGTCGTATTTCTTAACCGATTCTCATGAAATTTTGTGAGCAGCTTCTATTTGTAGTTTTTTTGTCGTTCTGTTTTTAAACCATGTTAAAAAATTGGGAATTAGCACAAAAGGCTCAAACGCTACATACTTCTGTGGCGCTTAAGACCATAATATGTTTGCGAGGTCTACACAGAGCCTCTATATTAGTAGTTGTAACATATTGTTTAGGACTTAGAGAGAGAGAGAGATGCGGCTATTAAAATATAACATGATATATTAAAATACCCGCCAACCTGACACCAGGCAGCAATACTACAAAGCCTGCGTTATATTTCACGATTTGTATATAATAATTTGGTACCTCCTGTGTACCTTTAAAACAAGTATCATTATTTTATGACAAGGTAGGTAGAGGTAGGTAGCCAGGTAAGTTACACTTACTGGATATATTTTGAAAATAAATGTTTCTTAGTATCATTTTAAAAATAAAGCTTAGGCTGACGTAGTAAATGCGAAAATATAGTTCGGTGCCCGCGAGCACTGATATTTATTATAAGAAGTTTATTAGAGCTACTAAATAGTACACAAAAGGTACCAAATATCAGGCTAAAGTTCATTCCCCCAGGTCAACCCGCCATTCTGACACGGCTTATGAAACGAAAGCAGGGCCATCTCCTTAGGTACAGTCGCTGTCAGTGCTCAAAAATACCTGAACAAGCACTCTAACGCCTTGACAATACAGCCGTGCTCACATATATATGAGCACGCTGTCCGCCCCGATTTGATGGCGACTGTATAAATGTATCCATAAAGTATGCATTTTCCTAATATCATAAATTGAAATTGATGTCATATACTAAAGAAAAAGACCAACACCGACGAAGGCCAATCCGAGGATCGAACTCGGGTCTTCAGCTTTCCTAATATCGTATAAAGTACGGTCTTGCGTTTTTCAACACTATGTCTAAAGGTCTAATTTCATCAATGGAAATATATATATTTGACGGACTAAGAAAAATAAAGCTGTTAATTTTAAAACCCATTGTTAAATTTCAACTACTTTGTTCTTTTTGAAGGACACTGGGCAAGTCGAAGATTAATTGGGTAATATTTTAGGGCCTTTCTATAAATTGTTACTAAGTACAGATTTTACGTATATTTAGCACGAAAAACACTAGATTCTAGGAATATTTGATTAAAATGAATGCTTTACATAGGCTATAAATTCCCTAATTTCTATAGGAAGAATCGCGTGATAGCTCGGAGCCCTTGGAGCTCACGTGACGTTTTCTATAGAAACTGACAGCTCGGCCCGGCTGATCTGGTGTGAGTCATCCTTAAACTGCTATGGCCGCTAATAAGTAATCTTGCTCTAGCCAGCTTTAGTAATATTTTGCTAACCTACACCTATCTATGTGCTCACGAGTACCATGAGCTGCTGTAATCGATGACTCGTTTAGGTACGTCTCGTTATCCACAGTTGCATCTCACTCACTCCAGCAAGTCCTAGCAAGAGTCTACCATGAGTTGGCATTCGGTCGAAGTCGATTCGAAAGTATTTGCAACATGAGAAAGAGAAAAATGCAAATACTTTCGCATCGAAGAAATGACATTCCGTAAATCGGTACCATAAGTCAGCGAGCGATTCTCGCTCAAACTCATTCCTGTGGTTTAAACTCCCAAATATATTCTAGTCTATCCATCAGTTCAACAGCTTGGTTTAGACTTCCCTGGCGGGTTGAGCATAGTAGGTAGCAGTGGGGTCATCCAAACTGAATATGTTATTGAGGGTAGCATTCTGTTTGTCCCCAGTAATCCATCGTCTCCCTTTATTAACTTCCTTTTACAACGCTAACGCAAACGCAAACCCAACAAACGTCAACGCAAACGTTTTAGGAATGTTACTTCAAACGAATCTTTAGTGAGTTGACGACGAACGTAGAAGCTGGCGAGTACAGTATTTTACAGTAAATTTCTCGTGGGCGCACACCATATACGTCCCATATGCTATGCATATATATACTGTCACAGTCCCACGTTGTTCCATAGTGGGCTATGAACTTTAAATATACCTTTGAATATATTCGCAACTGTACTTTTCTTTCATGGAAAAGCTAATATTAAATACAAGCCGTATTTGGTACATCAAACCGGTCAGTTGCGAGTCGGACTCGCCCACCGAGGGTTCCGCACAAAGGATGCTCCCCCAGTTATGATCTTTGGTACTTAAAAATACTGGTGTCATAGAACTCTCAGTGTGAGGCAATTATACGGTATTCGGATTTTCTCCTGTACCTGTGCTAGAAGCTCTTTTTGCCAAATTTCGTACTTCAACTGGAAGTACCCTATATATTTTGATTCCCATTGCAAATATATGGGAATGCGACATAAAAGGCCGCATCTTTTGATTGCGTTGACGTAGAGGTTTTTTTTTTACACCTTCAAGGGACCGCAGACTTGTGTATATGGTATTAATCTCAACTTGCTAACTTTACGCTTCTTGAGATAAAGGGTCTTGACAGATAGACGGACGGAGAACAATGTGATCCTATATTACTTTTTTGCCTTTTGAGGTACGGAACGTCGTTAAAGTCGAAGAAAAGTAATTTTCTAAAATTTGCTTGGAAAGGGCTTAAGGTTTCTTATAAAAAGCAATGTTACTTCGCAGATTCAGGATTTAATTCTAATTTTAGGGAGTCTTACAAAAGTATTGTATGATTGTTTTGTATATTGAGATACTATTCGCGTCACCTACACATATATTTTAAAGTATGCCTTAATGCAAATGTCATGCACGTTTATGTAAGTCATGAGCGACCTCCTGTAACAATAAGTATTTTGTAACAATATGCGGTTACATGCCTGTAGTAATTGGTTTCGCACACATGTTGAGGGTCTGGCCTAACACCAAAAACGAACGATAGAAAATATGTATACCTATTCGTCTTTGTTTTACTTGATTCGAGAGATAGAGAGGTCATTACATCCATGCCAATTTTCGATGTTCGTGGTTGGCTGGGCTAGAAGTTAGAACGGTGAAAGTTCGTTCTACTATGTATTTGTTTAAATATGTAGAGAATAGAGTCAAACCACGTTATCTCTGCCGAGGAAATGAACTGTCAAGCTTTAAAGTGTTATTGTAAAAAGTTACAAACTATTTTTTACACAATCTCTGTTCAAAAATTCCCTTTCCTACTGAGAGATCAAAGTGGCACTTTTCTGTTCAAGGACTACACATTTTTACGTTTTCAGGCATTAACTAGCGGCATCGTAGTGTTGGTATGATGCTGTTTTCGATTTTCTTTATTGTCTCTTAGTTGGTGTGAAAAGCAGTGTGTCACACGCTATCAAATTTAACTCTAACTTCTATAAAATTATGACGTTTACTTAACACTTTCACATTCTGTGCTTAAAGCAACACAGGGGGGAGTCGGCAATTCGGCATACGTTGCGTTTCCTCTGCTGGCACAAGCCCAAATGGGCATACCTACGCGGGTCTATGTTGTGACTAGTCCATAAACAGAAACAGATCGAAGTGTGCAAGATTTGTCAGTGTAGTTGTATCATTTTCTATGCGCTAGTGTCATCGTTCCAGATTGCTTTTTGTATGTAATGTAATGTCATAATGTGTGAGAGGCGTGCACGTTTCCCCCCGCAAAGCTGATAGAAAATTTATATGATAAGATGTCGCTATGACATCTCCCTTCCAATATGCTGGAAGCCTGTGTTGCTCGAAGCATTCTGTGCTATCAAAATTAAGGAAACTTAGCAAAGACGGACTCTAGAGAGAAATCGGAATTTTAATTTTTGATGTTCGCGGTAAGAGCGGTACTGATTAGGTATAATTGTATAATTGAGCAGAAAAGTATTGGAAGTATTTTTTTATCATATTATAGGAGGAATGAGCTGACTGATTGCCGGATGGTAAGCGATAACTATCGCCAATTAACACTCGCAATATCATAGCCAATGGACACTCTCAATATATTGAGCCGCAAACCTAGATACTTATTTCGCACACATATTATGCTGATAGTTGCTGGATAATTCTAAAAATTTTACGCATTAATGGCGTAAGTGACAAAGAGCCCTTTGTTCATAAACTTTGTACATAAACTGTAACAATTAATAAAATGAGACCCATTTAATTTGAAGCTTTCATATAGAATAAGATAGAACATTCACATAGCAAGAAAATTACAAAAAATGCTTGACATATGAAGAATACCTACTATTTAGTAAAGTATAACTAACTGGTAACATATTTTTGTGTTGAAAACTATCAGTACACTCCTAAGAACTAAGAAATCCCAACTTTCAAAACTGTATTAAATTTCAAACAAACACTCGTCACTAAAAATTCGTTAAGAAATTAGGCGTTCCGTCTGTTTTCTTGTTTGCACAGGTGATTAAACTCCTTGCTTGGCTATTATAGTCCTTAATACGTTGTAATAAGGCTCACTATGAGATCTGAATGTGATCCAATTGTGTTAAAAGACGTGTGTGTCTATCGGATATGATTCAAGAATGTTACTCAAGCTTAAAATATTTGTAGCAATGCTGGGTTGTTGATCATTTTGAAATTATTTTATGATTTTATTTGTCGTTTATAAAATTAAACTTGCTTTCATTCAAGAGTCAAGTTATCTTTTCCGAGCAAATGAATTGTCTAAAGTGTAATTTTTTAAACGTTAAAATTCTATGAAATAATGACGTTTACTTAATGACAGTCTGGGTTATTAATATATAGGAACTTTAGCATAGAGGGACTCTTCGAGGGTTTTTTCGTCGGTTGAAAATAGTAGTAATAGTATCTTGGTTCCACTGTCCTCTAGGTAGTACATTAAAATTTCATCCAAAATTAAACATATTAGGTTTAAAGAATCTTTATTATTATTACTCATAAGATTTTCATTCATTTCATCACAATTTACTTACATGAGAACTATTTAAAATATTGAGAGGTTGATCCGCGTTTACTTCAATGTAAGTTATTCCTTGAAAATTGAAAACTTGTTTTTACATTAAAGATTACATAAAACACGCTTATATCTTTTAATTGTTATTCTAAATAACATTATAATGAAAAGAAAATAAAAGGATTATAGCTCCTAATTCTAACTGTCAGGAAAATTATGCTGGTGCCCATTTTAAATTTAGTCGTTTGTTGTCTAACCTCATCTAATAGAGCTGTTTTATGTTAATCTGATATACAGGGTGTCTCCGACCATGGGGCTTTAAACCCAGGTGTCGATTCAGGGTTTTACTCTCCAAACTGAGCCTCTTTCCCTATGGGACCCACCCCGAGATCGCGAAAAGAAATTTTGGTTTACCCCATAGTATCCCACCATACAAGGTGTTAATATCTGATTTTCCGAAATTTATGAGGATGTAGAATTACTTATTTCGGTGTTGGTCCCATGACTCCCATGGTATGAAATGCTCGGTTTGGAGAGTAAAATGAAACTATAGATTGAAAACCCCATGGTCGGAGACACCTTGTGTAAATTGAGGTTTTTTATTTCCAAAATTCAACAACATTTGCAAAAGCTTTGCAGTGTAATAAAAATGAAACAATTAATTAAGATGGCGTTAAATTTCTGTTTGGTTCTGTTTGTTTTTGGGTTTTTTGTTTTAAAAGAAAAACATTTTTTTTGCAATTGTATACGGGTAGGGTACGCAAATAACTCAGTTTTAACTCTGTAGTACCAAAATTAAAAAGGAAACTGTAAGTCTTGTTTTAAGTAATAGCTCCAGTGTTATATATAACTATAAAAGACTGTTTGTTTCTTAATTAAATAAATTAAATTAAATTAAACATTTATGGTTTTTTTATATTAAAATTATTAGGGAACGCAAACCGGTCAAAAATTCCATATGAATTACCGGTAAATTGTCGGTAATTTTCATACGAAATATTGACCAGTTATTACTAATTAAACTTTAGAAGCCTGTCTCACATAACCTGTGTAGCATTGTAGCATTGCAGCAGACACAAACTAAACACCTACCATTACCCATCTTTTGTAATACAAATACCTCGTAAACCGTCACACCTGATTCGTCGGGGACAGGACATTACCATGTCATTTAGCATTGTGTGCGAGAGGAGCTAGGAATAGTAATAAGTTATGCAACTGACCCATTTTGTTTTGAAGAGCCTTCGAGGTGGAAAAGGCTTCTTATTAATGGCTGACATAGGTCTTTGCTTAAATTCATTCGTCGTTTCGTCTGCATGCAAGTGGTTTAAACCTTCAACCTTCTTTCACCCTTTTGAGGTTTAATGGCACAAATTTCTTTTTTAGTGGAGTTCCACTACATTTCAAGCCCTCCTTCGTTCCAAGCTTCAAGGCCTTTTTTGTAGTTTTTTTGTGAAAATACAAAAATGTACTCTACTGGCTGAAAATTAGCACTTCTTTTGTTACATTTTACAACTATATATTGGCGTTTTTATTGAAATTGGCCCCCAAAGTGAATGATAACAATTTGACCACCGTGGCCTCTTAAGACATCGTGCTACCGTAGTTTGCACCATTAGACCCCATGCGATAATAACCTGCGAGGTTGCGGGCACAATGTGGAGTAATCTTTAAAAATGTACCTACAGGCTTGCGAATACTTATCGAAAACTTGCTGATGTTTTTTTAATACCACGTCGGTGGCAAATAATCATACGACCCGCCTGATGGAAAACGGTCACCGTAGCCTGTGGACGCTTGCAACTCCAGGGCTGTCACGTGCGCATTGTTGCAAAACTTCTGCACTCCGTTTGTGTATCCCATATTGTAGTCCTTAGGGAAAACCTCGGGAGCTCATTCTACATCCGGACTTCCGGAGATCTTTCTCTCTATCGTTATTACTTTGAGTAAAAGAGATGCAGATACGAAATTTCGGTTTTGCATGACCAGAGCGCCTACCACGAACCGCGAACGAAAGTATATCTCCCTTTCGCACTTGTGATTTCTCACTCAAGTGCGACAGAGAGGTGAAACTTCGTTCGTGGTTCGTGGTAGGCCTTCAGTAACAATAGATAATGATATTAATCGTACCTTTGTATGGAGGTGGTGGAGATACTAGAGACGCGAAAGTAAAAGACTATGAATAGTATTATATGAGCTTTCAATCCAGAGATCGCCGGTTCAAATCCTGCCGACTCGTACCAATGAGTTTTTCGAAACATGTAAGAAATATTATTTAATATTTACCAATGGCTTTTTGGTGAAGGAAACGGACTTATCTCAATGCCCTTTGGATTGACAGGTCAGATTGCAGTCGCTTTAGTAAAACTAGTGCCTACGCCAAATCTTGGGATTAGTTGCCAAAGCGGATCCATAAGGCACTCTTGTGCTATGGCTACTGACCTATGTGCTTTAGGAAATTTATAAAATAGTATTTTGTATATAATTAACATTAGTTTTTAAGTCTTACTAACAAAATATGGATATTAATCTGAAATAAAGATCTCAATTCAATTTACCATGAGTGGAACGTAACCGTACGCGATAGCGACTGCGCGTTTGTAAAGTATGTCTGTCTCGCTCCTACCACTACTCTGGCAGGAGCAAGACGGACATAATTTTACCATATTGGCTTAATAATAGTTGCCAACACATATATCGGAGCGTCCATTGTTTCATAACTTAGGTACAGTGAAATTTTTACTAGATTTTTAATAATTATATAGTCTAAGACTAAAAACACTTAAAACACGACAAAATATGTAGGTATATTCATATCTCAAGTCGTGACTCTAAAACAATAAAACTAATATAGGTCGACCTAGTTATTAAAATCAATATCTTATGTCCTTTACGTGTCCTTTAAATAATATCGCAAGCGAAAAACTTAAAAGGTTCCTTTATAGATATAATAACGCGTAAATTAATCTAATACTTAATTTTATAGATGAATACGACAATATCTTTTTACTTTTCGCTTTTTGCTAGTTTTTTGGCATGCCGAAAATTAATTCGGCCCGTTGTACTACACAAAGGACCTAACAATAATAATTGCAACTGATGATAATATTGACAATGACTGAATGAATTTGTTTGGTGATTGATATAAGTAAGTAGTTTAAACTGGGGGGCAATTTGACTTTGAAAACATGACGGTGACGTTAGGTCGTGACTACCTTTTGTGATTAAAAAAACCGTGTGAGTTTTCATCACTTCTATTTCGGAGGAGCTTAACTTTCAGTGGTATCGATTCAAATAGGCCCCTTGATTAACTGAATAGGTAGGTACTTACCTTTTTCTACCATTCGGGGTCGAAACTCTTGGTCCATGGGGTCCCAGCGCATGCAATTTTTTCGTAGAAATCGCGAAACATCTGGTTGATGTTACTGGTGAGTGGTGACCGAAGAGCTGGTGGCTTCGTCGCACAACGTACAACACGACGACCGATACAACGAGGAAATGCCGCCAGCATCCTAGGTACAATGCCTCAAGGACCTATTTTAGATTTAGGGTAGGTAGCTAGGTAAGTTACACTTACTGTATATATTTTGAAAATAAATGTTCTTAACTTTATGCAAATCGTACTCTTTAGGTGAATAGATACGATTAAATATTTATTCTGTGTGTTGGTTTCCAATACTTACTATTTTTGTAATAAACTTCATGTTCCTGTTACCTACTCAATCCGTTTTAGATGTAAGGTTGCTAGAATTTGCTACCTAACCTTACTGTAGTTAGTATTTTACTTAAATCTTAGCAAACCTAGCCTTTAAGAAATACGTTAAACAAAACAATCAGTCGTAGTCAAAATTTATATTCAATTGTTTAACCGAACAAGAATTCATGGTTCGATTTTAATCCTTATTCGTACATACGTAAGGTTCAAGGATATATTAAAATTTACAACTATGTTTTCGATCTTCTATTTACCAAAAACGTCTTAAGGGATAACTTTTGATATTGTGGAATGTGTCTTAGTGTTTATATGATAATGTTGATATTTGTACATTTGTAGGGAGGTTCAAAATTATTATTTTCGGTGATGAACTTAGTTATGTCTAGCGGTTTTGTCTCGTAAATGTTATTATTTATTCATGTAGCTATGTATTAGAGTTTACTATTTAATATAACATGCCACACATCATAATTATAGCGACAAAAGACGATCCACCATTTTCTCAATTTTTGGCGCGTGTCAACGTGTTGCGTGGCGCGTGTCGCGCGTGGCATTTACCATACAGCCACAATTTAATATGACACACAGCTATAAACACTCTTAATTTTTTAGTTTTCAATAAATGTTAAAAAGCAATAAAAGATTAATTTACAAAAAAAATATGCCTATAACCTAATCAATCATATGTAGTTCAAAAATCATATTTGGCCGATTTTAGACAAAGAATAATAATTACTGACTAATCACGTGATATTTTTTTCGCAAATTGCCCTAAGCATACAGATAATGCCAACTCGAGTAGGTATATTTATATATGTGGCTTTTTCAGGCTAAAGGCACCACATTGTCGGTTATAGATAAGGCTCTACTGTCATAAATAATTACTTAGAAATCAACCTTCTCAACAACCACACTCCTTTTGCCTGAAAACGCCACATACAATCGTACCAAATTACCGTTTTCTAGTAATAATAGCCACAGACAACAGACACGACGAAACTATAACGGTTCCTAGTCGACTACGGAACTCTTAGAAACTACTTAAAGTTGATGCGAAAACTTACAAACACACTCGTGTCTTAAAAATTAACCTTTTTTTGACAAAGACCCACCGACACCGCTACTCCATTTTAAGTCCAATTAGCACCACAGACTGACAGACATACAGCGTGCTGCACCAATTCACACCACAGTTCCGGGTTTGGTGACGGTCAATATTGTACCGTTTCGTGGGAATTGTGGGGTCACTGGACACGGGGACTCGGTTCCACCGGGTTGACCGTTTTGGGGCAAAATCTAGAATCACCGTCAGTAGAAATTGTTAACGATATAAACAAAAGGCATCACATAGTTTTGTCGCTGTTTGTCACACTATCTCCTCAAACACCACTGAATCTGTCCACAACTGAAACGGTCGTATTATCGTAACATACACAACCATAGAATAAATAACTTAGTTATTAAGATTAACTAAGATTAACTTGAAATGGTTTAATTAGGATAAGGATAATATGGTGGTCTGTTTGTTGGTTACCAAGTTCGATTGACAATGATTTCATTTAAATAAAAGTACTTAGTTTAATTAAGGTCTGTTTTATGCTTAGCGCGTTGGCGCGAGCTTAGTTTTCGCGTGGATTAGGTAAATTATTGCTGAAAGCGTCGAAATTTTAAAATGTAATAATTATAAGGGCCTGGGCCGAGAGTACCTTTTTGTACCATTCGGGGTTTAAACTCTTGGTCCCAGCACACGCAAGTTTTTCGTAGAAATCGCGAAACGTCTGGTTAATGTTACTGGTGACGGAACAGCTGATGGTGGCTTCCCCGCACAACGTATCAGCATTGCGATACAAGTGATACAACGAGGTAATGCCGCCGGCATCCTAACTACAAGGCCTCAAGGTTCTATTTTAGATTTAAGGTAGGTACAGGTAGGCTGTTAGGTAAGTTACACTTACTGTATATATATTGAAAATAAACGTTATCAAAAATGATTGTAATAGTTATAGTTACTAAGTTTTTAATGTTAAGTATAACTATCTTACACTATTTTATCTGTGTATTTTTTATTCGCTTTTTTTTTCTAAAAATGTCTGATTAATTTATGTATTTTCCATTATTTTACGTACAGTCGCGTTCAAAAGAGTTCAAAATGTAGGATTGAATTCAGCAGCCTTAGCAATTCTAGCATAAACCGACCATATTATTATGTTCAGGCAATCCGTCAGAGGCCTTAGTATAAAAATTGTACGACATTAACTCCTCGACCGCGTTAGCGTATCGGGAGTTCAAATTATGTTTGCCGTTTATTGAAATCATCCGGCAACTTTCATATTTTGACCCCTCGATACGCTAACGCGGTTGTGGAGTTAATGTCGTACAATTTTTATACTAAGGCCTCGGATCTCTATAGAGTGTACGTCCGCCGGGCATCCGGCAGACTTTACCAATACTGAAGGCCTACCACGAACCACGAACGAAGTTTCACCTCTCCGTCGCACTTGAGTGAGAAATCACAAGTGCGAAAGGGAGGTATACTTTCGTTCGCGGTTCGTGGTAGGCGCTCAGATCCAGCGGATATGCTGAACGTATATGGCCGGTTGATCATTCATAAATTATTATAAATTGATCATGCACTTTTGAACGCGATAGTACCTATAACCATTTCTGTTTATGTACTGTACCTATTTGCACCTCTCTGTAATTGTTTTCCGTGCTCTACGAACCTATGATGGTCGGAGTTATTCACGTGAGAGCCGCAACCGTATATTTTTTACCTCAAGCGATTGAAGGAGACATGCACCATCATGCTGCCACATGGATAATCCCGACCATCATAACCGTGTTGAAGTTTTTCCTTATTTCTGATATAATCTCGTTCTGCCCAATTTGATTCCTAAAGTACATATTAAATTTTTAACACAAATGGGGTTGAGGTTACATTGGAACTTATCTTTCCTTTGTTTCACATAAAGGAAAATCAACCCTATTTGTCAAATAATTTGGTTTTCAATGGCTTAATCTGCATGTCTACCACGCATACAAATTGGCATTGATGGAAAAACCTCTTTGTCACTCAAATATGCAAGTGTGACAGAGACAGAGGTACAAATCCGCAATCGTTCTATTTTTGAGGTATAGGCCCTGAGTATGTTGGGCAGGACGAGGCTAGGAACGTGAAGAAAGAAGACAGCATATTCTGTTAATGAAGAGAGCTATCCGTCGACAGTATTGCCAGTAAACACTGTCATGGAGTTGCTCTCTTTATGAACGGATGCTTGTTCATCGTGAGAAGAAAACAGAAAACAGAAGAAGAAAGGAAAGGAAGAGAAAATACTATTGAGATTTTGAGAAAGACTTTGATTACCTAGAATTTCCAAGGAACAAATCCTCATGTGATTTGTATAGTACTTAATAATGGTCCTCTGTTATCGTGATTGGTATTAATTGAAGTGAAGCACTTTTAAAACGGATTAATGGCGTATAACACCATGACCCTACTACTACTATTAGTACTATTAGGGTTGCCAAACATATCCGGAATCAGAGACGGAATTCTTAATATGAATTTATACTCTGATTCAGGATTGCCTGCTACACACAACGGGAATCAGAACAATCTGAGAAATTCACAATCTGAAAGGGACGTGTGTGATCAATAGCTTAATTGTACGTAATCCCGTGCGTTATGAATTCATAATACGAATTAAGATTATGAATTCCATCTCTGATTCCGGATGTGTTTGGCGACCTTTACCCACCGTACCCTACCTAGGGGTAGGGTACGGTGGGGACTAGCTCTATTAATATTATCATTCACACTTAGAGCACTTACAGAAATGATTTTAATTTTTTATCACTATATAACAAGGCTCGGATACCGGTTAATTTTTCAAACCGGTATCATGTACTTGGCGCAAAACCTTTATATTTCGGTTACGTTCGTGAAACCGTTATTTTTAAACCGGTTTTTAGAGTAATATTTTAATAAAGTTCTTGTTCGTTTAACCGGTTTAGAACAATAAAAACCGGTTTTTGCGACGCAGGATAAACAAGTTACAGTCCAGTTAGCAAAGTTTAAAAAGCACGTCGTTTCGCATATTTAATCATTTTTAAGCGTGTTTTCTTCTGCCGCGAACTAAATATATTCAAAGAAATAATAATATCAAATATTGAAGAAATAATATTATAAATAATATAAATTCAGTATTTCCCACACTATTTTTACTTTTTAGTAGGTACGACTATAATATTCCAAAATAATCACAAATTATGTATTAACAGTTTACTCCAGGTTTGCAAATTATACACTATTGCGGTTTAAAAAAATGTAAGTAATTTATACAGAGTGAATTTTTTATGGGTCAGTGAGGGCACCTACCAGATCCCGTGCTGCTACATAAAAACTATATTTTTAGACCTTCCCTTCCTTTTCGATTTACACCGAATGGAGATAGGCGTTTACAGATTCTAGAATAAAAACCTACATGGTAAGAGAATGTAAGGTAATTTCTAGACAGTATTTTTTTAATGGCGATGTATTCCACTCCTGCCTGAGATCAAAAGAAAATAAGTATGGAAAAAAAATCCGGCTATAAATCGAAGCCCACACAATAGTTTCTATAGGAATATTTTTTTTATTTTCATAGATTTTTTTTTCATACTAATCGTTTTAATTAGCACAAGCCTAGTGGTACTAGGCCCATATTTAAAACAACTTTTTCCTTACATTTACTATGGAGAAAGACTGAAGTTTTATTTATATATTCAATCACCGACGCGGCAGTCTAACATATGGGGAATACCTTGTTAAGTACCTCCCCCGAATATAGATTCGCGCGACCAGGGCATCATGATAAAAAATGGTATAAGAAAAATATTTTAATCTGTCATATTAAATAATAGTGGAATAAGTTACCTACTTACTTGTTAAAAGGTGTTCATGTAAAATCTGGCAATATCAGAGAAACTTTAAGGAGTAGCAGGGTTACAAAGTTCCGACAAACCAAACGTTATCTTGACTTACTGGAGCGCAATAGATTATTATTTATTTTTTAGGAAATGTTGCGCGATCTGTACATCAAAATCTGCCACGCGCGAGTATTTCCGCGTATTTTTGGCATTCAACTAATTGCATAGTTTCTTTTAAGCAACTAATACAACAACAACAAACAAGTTTAATTCCACAAAAATATGATAATAACAAAAAAAAACAATTTAAAATATGTATAGATAAGATGCCATAAATCCTCCGCTTGAGGCATAGTTCCTAGGATGCCACGTAATTGCTTTATTTATATTTGTACCTGTAAGTGATTTTAAAATTGATAAAAACAAATAATTACATACATTTATACCTCTTAATTAGTATACTTTCATTTTTAGGGTTCCGTACCTAAATGATAAAAAGGGGGTTCCTTTTTATTATGGAGTGACTCAGTATGTCTGTCACATCATTAAAAAACGTCTCGAGAACTACTTAAGCTACCGATGTTATATTTGGAATAGTTACAAACGAGGTTACTCTAGACACAATTAGAGAGAATCTATCGCATATTTTAATTTACATACTATCAATGATGATTTGATGATGTTACTCGAGCAGATGGAGCGAAAGCGTACTCCACTAGTGGCGACGCGTAGAGAAACGGCCGCAGGGCCGTCCTCAACGAAAGTGGAATTAAGACATTGTGCTGTATGCAGGCTCTACCTGGACAAGAATGGCGGCTGATAGGTGTTTATGGAGCACGATGGAGTAGGCCTTTGCTCAATAACGGGTAGCAAAAAAAACAGAAATAAGTAATTTTGTAAAATGTATTATTTGGAAAATAAAGACTTATGTTAGGCATGTCTTTCCCATCACGGAACAATGGTGTTCCGGACATTTGGGAGGCTTACGCGGAGCTAAAACCAACACGCAAGATCATGTCGAAAGGGGACAATGTAATGAAATGTAAGGGGTACACCGAGCGGATGTTGCACTTGCCCGAACCATGGGACGCACGCAGAGGCAGCACCCGCCAGGGTGTATGTACTATTGAGATTTAATGGAGTCCAAAATATACTGGACTATTAGGTGAAAGTGGTGCACTAAATACTGGGTTATGGAAAATAAAATCGGGCGTTTGTCTAAGAAAAAGGTAAGCAATTTGATTTACGGCAGACGGTGACTCGCCCACATAAGAGGGGCTCCCACAAAAGGTGACATCTAGGATGGCTCAAGGGGGCAACACCGGTACGAGTATCAGGGATGAAGGTAAAGAGGTGTCACTGACACATAGCCAACTCGCCACTTAGCTTTCCACATCTACCATCTATTATTATTATATTCTTATAATATTATTATCAATTAAAAATTTATACAAGATGGTGCTAAAATTTTAATTTTAGTTGGTGCGTCATCACGTAATGTAGGGTGTGAAAGTGCCAAATTTGGACTAAAAAGAATGTGTTTTATTTCATCTATACTTAAACCAAAATGTAAAAAAAGATAATTTTCTTATTATGAATTTCATCCGTATGGGACTGATAATTATGTTTGTATTACATTTGAACGGCATCCTGCCTGTTGTTAGGACTAATAGGAAAATATGAAAATGCATTTAGAAAAAAAGTTTTTTTTTTGGTTCCATGTCTCATACAAACTTTTTATTCTGGATAGGAATTGAATAAATAAGCACAAATAAATGTTTGTAACAAATTACCTTTTTCTCGTAACCTGTATATATGTTTTTCTTCTGTAAAGGCCACTAACATTAATTTAAAATCGAGGAAAGGTCTGAAGATCATTTTCGTGTAACATTTCGGGATCTGTTAGTTGACCCCACTGGCCCGAAAAGAAAATACACCCTGTATGAACTTATATTTTGATTTCTTTTAAATAAATTATTGACACTGTTGGCTGTCACCTATAAATACCAGCTCACTGGTTTGCCTATATTTTTTGACCCGTCTCTAGATACATGTATGCAAAATCATAAAACTAAAATTGTTAAAGGAACCATCCGTTCGTACGTCTTGCGACTTGAACACGAAATCTGGCAACGTCGCGTTTAGACCGTCAAGTTGCTTTTCAGATAAACCGGTTAAATCCAGGTTTTTATTATGTTCTTAAAACGTTTGCGTTCTTGGAGAAAGTTCGGAGTAAAACCGAAATAAACCGGTATAAACCGCTATTTTTTAAACCGGTTCCGAGCCCTGCTATATAATATAAAATGTTATTTTACCATTGTGAAAAATTATTTGATAGAGTCGAACACTTGTACAGTCACGTCAGTCACCTGCAGTCATATCTTCCGAAAATATGTGAGACCCTCTGATAGCTGTACAAATAAGACTGTGCCAGATAATTTTGCGGCCTACTTGTGAAATTCTGAACCAGATAATTAAATATACAGTCACCCACAGATAAAATAAGTGTTCACAAATATACAGTGCCCGTAAATATCTGCACACGACTCTAACGCCTGTGTTCAGATATTTGTGAGCACTTTGCCAGCTCCATTGTATCTGAGGGGGACTGTACAATTGAAACTGTGAGAAAGGAACCAGGATATTATATTTATTTCAGCTGAGAGCTCTTCACGTTATTGTAATGAATGTGAAGCAATAAACATTTATATTTTCACTATCACTTCAAAAAAGTAATACAGTGTCACCATCACCAAGCAACAAATAAACATTGGTAAACTCATACCAAGTTTGAAAAGCTTCATATCAAATCTTGATATGAAATTATGTCCTGGCGCATGGTGCCTCTGGTGCTCCACACGTAAATGTTCTGACTTTATATGAAACAATAGCGGTGAAAAGATTAAGGAAATATTATTATATTATATGTATCTCTTAAACTGCACAACAGGACGTCAATTTGATAGTGTGTTAAATTGCTTTATTCGACTGATGATGCAATTTAACATATTTAAACTCTACGACGAGGATAACGAAGAAGACTCCTATTATTTTTATTACTGTTTTAATATACATACATGTTATGCGAGTATTTTGTGTAATGTTTATTTATATTTTAGTATTGTCAACCGGAAACTGCTAAAACTGATAAAACAAATGGCGAGTTATGAAAGCGCCGAAAGCGGTTTGAATACGTGATTTTTAAATCACATTGGGCTGGGAAACATATTATCTAAAAAGACAGATTGCTTTCACCACTGCAATAAAGCATCTTTTTAATGAACACATATGGATGATCATAATCACCATAGAAATTTTAATTCCTTGTATTTTATGACGAATAACAGAAAAGAAACACTTGAGTGAGTGACCTTAGGGCTCCTTTCTCTCTACCAAAAGATATGCAGAAGAATTAAAATCCGTCAGAATATTTTTGTACAAAAAATAGGAATAGTACTGACAAATACTGTAGGTAGTATTTGTCAGTACGCTATCACATAACCTAAAATATTTTTCCAAAATAACTAAATGAACCAAGGCCTCTCGGAATTAAATATACTATTACGTATTCAGTTATCATTTAATTAATTTCATAACCATGGGCAAATATGTACGGTTATTTAAATAGCATTTATCTGTCAACGTATGAAGATAATGTCACGCCGTCTTTACTTATGTACCTAATGTTGACAGTTGCTATCATTAATGCAAACAAGATACGACTTGGAATTTTCATCTAAGAGTTTAACGTGACTTCCCTAATTAGGTAGGTTTTATAGGTATACCACAGACTATAAAATAGTTCTTAAGAACATGGCCTATACCACGAAAATCGAACGATTGCGGATTTGTATCTCCTCTGTCACACTTGCAATTGCACGCGTGACCTCACACACACACACACACACACACACACACACACACACAAACACACACACACACACACACACACACACACACACACACACATACACACACACACAGAATATTTCTAAGATAGTTTGATATTAGAATTCAGTTTCTATTCAGAAAATGTATTATTATCACTACTCTATTTTTTATGTATTACTTTAGTTCCTTAGTTACCTAGTTAAGTATAGTTAAATAGCTTAATATAGCTTGTTTTGTTATTTCTTTTAATTATCATAAGATATTTATACTTATAATAATTTAATATATACCTAAAATGTCAATGTTCTTACCTCAAGTTGCCTAAGGAAGAGCGGTGTCTCCCAACACAGGCATTTATGCTTACAGGGAGGCTCCATCCCTTGGATCATATTTTACGTGTTTTTTGTTAAATAAATATTGGAGTGACAAACAGGTTTTCCGTTTTTCGTCAATGTCAATTTTCGATGTTCGCGGTAGGCGTGCTGATATTTATCTCTCATAGAAAAAGTGAATACAAACCGTTTTGTATTCACCGTCAACACTACGCAAAAAACAATTGACGCTCTTCGCCCCGCACAACGCTAGGGTTGCCTACAATTAGAAATATTATATAATACTGGTGGTGGCGTGCATCGGCGGGCGCAGTATATTTGGACAACGCGTGAGTTGGTACCGACACAAGACAAAAGACGGTCGATTCGAGTTCGTGCGGTGAGTTCCGTAGGCCTGTTTTAACCTAGATATTTTATTGTCACCATGATAAAAATATGGAGGTGAATAATTACTTATGTACAGCTAGCGTATAAAATGTGTTAGGTACAGTAGGTAAGTAAATTTACCCAAGATGATTAAGCACTTGTTGATTTTAGAATTAATAATTGTTAGTAAAACCTTGAAAATATTTAAGATACATTAGTTAAATTACTTATAAATTTAACACACTGTCCTATAATCCTACATGGTTTGATTAATTTTTTTAAACCAATATTTTATTGCTGTTTGTGGCCATAAAGTCAAGCCACAAAAGAAATTAGTGGAAATAAATAAATATTGATGCCATTTAACTGGTATCTTAATATTTAAATAAGACTTGTACGTACTACAATTTTTTCAAACACATTATGTTAATATCAATTCATTTATTCACTTTAGACTACATAAGTCCACAATATGTATTTACAATAAATGTGAATAAAATAAAAAATAAAATGTCATAAAAACAAAACAAATTACGTAAATTCCAATTTTTTAAAGCTTAATGTTATTAAATATAAATATGTCAAAGTAAGGAGATGAGTATGATTTTTTTTATATCACTATACGTAAAACATGTTATTAAATTACCTAGTTCTCTTCTTATGTGGTGCGATTTTCTATCCCCTATATTTTAGTCCGTAAACTCTTCAGTTTAAACTTATCACTTTAAAATAGTTCCAATTAGGCAACGCCGTCATTCTGTGACCCTGTTCGCCTCTTATCACGTGGGATCTTCGGCTATCAGCAGATAACGCTGTTTGAGGAGTGGCCAAGATGAGTTTGATCAAGCATTATTGTTGGGTGTACTCCTCAAACTAAGCTCTTCTGACCAGGAACCGAGGAATTTGGTGTCAATGAAGTAACTCCAGGATAGTACACAATGTAGATTTAATTACTTATCGTTACAGGTAAGTTTAGGTAAATGAAAATAATTAATTAGTATATGTGTTGCCGCTACGGTCGTACGGTGCAGTCTGAATAGGTATGCGGCGCGGGGTGCCTCGACGTATGTGTGACGTCATGAACGCGTCGTCAACCGGTATTCCGGTTTATGTTGCGCCAACATCCTCCCGCCTCTTAAAGCTTGGGCTTTAAGCTTCATCGTCGTCGAGGAAGGGACATATTCTATTAATAGCTCTCCGGATCGTGCCCTTGGTGGTGAGTATGTCCGCGACTCGACTTGCTCCGTCGCTGCCAGGATACACTGCCTGAATCCGTCCCAGTGGCCATTTGAGTGGTGGTGTAGCTTCGTCCTTTATCAGGACCATCTGACCGGGCTTGAGGTCAGGGCGTCGCTGCTGCCATCGGGTGCGCTGCTGCAGCTCGCAGATGTATTCTTGACTCCATCTTGACCAAAAGTGTTGTCTTGCCTGCTCAATCCTTGCATATCTATGGAGTCGATTTGGATTCACTTCTTGCAAGTCAGGCGCCGGTAGCGATACAAGGGGTCTTCCAATGAGAAAGTGCCCTGGGGTGAGAGGTGCTAAATCATGGGGAGATGACGACATGGGATAGAGGGGCCTACTGTTAAGGATGGCCTCTATCTGTGCGAACAAAGATGTCATCTCTTCAAACGTTAAATGAGTATTGCCTACCACCCTTTTCATATGGAATTTCGCAGACCGAACAGCTGCCTCGTAAAGGCCTCCAAAATTTGGAGCGTACGCAGGTGAAAAATTAAAAACTATCTTATCGTCTACAAATGCATCTGACACAGAACTGGAAGCCGCCTTGAGAAATTCGCCTAGCTCTCGGCTGGCGCCTACGAAATTTCTCCCGTTATCACAAAATATCTCTCGAGGCGCTCCTCGACGAGATATGAAGCGACGCAAGGCCAGAATGAAATCTTCTGTGCTCAGAGAACTTACAAGTTCCAAATGAACTGCTTTTACCTTAAAATCTATAAAAACACAAAGGTAACTCTTATAGAGTTTTGCACCACGACCTTTCCTGTCACTCACTAAAAATGGACCAGCGAAGTCAGTTCCCACCACCTCGAACGCGAACCCAGGTGTAATTCGCTGAGGAGGCAGGTTACCCATGATTTGCTGAGCAACTTCTCCTTTCATTCGTTTGCAGCGTGTACAATCATTATACGTACGTCGAGCAAGAACTCTGCCATTTAATGGCCAATAGTTTTCCCGAATGACTGAGAGGAGAAGTTGCGGCGGTGCATGCAGTAGCTTAAAATGAAAGTATCTAAATAACAATTTAGTAAAATGATGCTTAGCATCCAAAAGAATAGGGTGTTTTTTATTGAAATCATAATTAGAATTATCTATTCTTCCACCCACTCGGATCAACCCTGCGTCATCTATGAAAGGAGTTAATTTACTTGAACCGGTTATGGATCGCGGGTTGTTATCATAGTTAGGAAAACTTTCCTTCTGTGACAAATATGCTAACTTGACCTCTGCTTGTTCAATCTCCTGTACAGTTAAAGATCCGTTTGCATTATCTTTTGGTTTACGTTGCGAGCTATTGAGAAACCGAAACACGTACGCAAAGATTCGTCGAAGCCTCAGAAAGCTTGAATAATTGGACATGTCGATTATCGGCACAATCGGTTTATCAATCGTCGCTGTGTGTACGCGTAGCTCCGGTAAGCTCATTTCGGTGGCTTTACTTTGCTTAGGCCACTGATCAATTGTATCCTGCAAGAATGCAGGTCCCTCCCACCACAGTGACAACGACTGTATTTCATCGGGAAACACGCCGCGTGAAGCTAGGTCACTCGGGTTCTGAGCAGATGGGACATACATCCATGCAGCATTTGAGCACTTATTATTTATTTCAGCGACTCGATGCGACACAAACGTACACAACTTATTTGTAGGAATGCGCAACCACCCCAAGACAATTTTACTATCCGACCAATAATATCTGTTTCCAATACTACAGCGCAAAGCTTGTACAACCTTTTCACATAAACGCGAAACTAGTAAGGCAGCACAAAGCTCTAATCGTGGGATGGTCGTTGCCTTCAAGGGTGCTACTTTTGATTTAGCGCACAAAAGTCGAACCGTACAATTTCCTAAATCGTCTGTTGACCTTAAATAGATACATCCTGCATATGCCTTTAAAGAGGCATCCGAAAATGCATGGATTTGAATCTCAACCACGTTTCTGCAGCTGGCGTGGCGTGGAATACTTATTTCCTTCAAATAATGAATACTATTAACAAATCTGGTCCAGATACAGTTCGGCGCCTGGGGTATTTCCTGATCCCAGTCCAAATTCTGTGACCATAACGATTGCAGAAAGACTTTACATAAAATAACACATACACTCAACAGCCCTAAAGGATCAAAAATACTTGACGCCACAGATAGGACGGCCCTTTTAGTGTACTTAACATGGTTATTTAACAACTGCAATTTTGAACATTTTATCAAAATGCTATCTTCATTTGGATTCCACTCCACGCCTAGCGTGTTACTTTGATTAGATATCTTTAAATTGTCTTGCTGACCATCATTAATGACTCTCACATTACTTAAAAAATCTTTTGAGTTACTTTTCAACTTCCTCAAATTAAAATTAGCTGAGCTTAAGGTTTCGTTGACCCTTTGATATAGAGTAATTAACAGTTTCTCGTCATCCGTGCCGGTTATTAAATCATCAATATAAAAATCATGAACTATTACTTCTTTTATCAAAGGATCGGTGGCTTCGTAGCCTAGCTGTGCCAAACATCTCGTGCTTAAGAACGGTGCACTTGAGGTACCATAGGTCAGAGTATTTAAGGCCAGGTACTTCATGCGCTCACCTTCATTTTTACGCCACAATATCATTTGAAGGTATCTCTGTGAAGGTTCCACGATTACTTGCCGATACATTTTTTCTATATCTCCAGTGAATATGAATTCGTGTTGACGAAATCTTATTAGAATAGAAAAAATGTCGTCTTGGACCGTGGGACCCACCATGAGAATATCATTGAGGGAGTAACCTGAATTTGTCCGAGCTGAAGCGTCAAAAACCACCCTACACTTCGTAGATTCGCTCTGATCTTTCAAAATTGGATGATGTGGCAAAAAATAAGCTTTTTCAGGCTTCTTGCTCTCTGACAAATGACCCAACTCAGCATATTCCTCAATAAAATCAACATATTGCGATTTTACATCAGGCTGCCTTTTGAACCGTTGCTCTAAAGAGCCAAATCTCTTTCTAGCTACTCTATATGAGTCACCTAGCATATCCGGTTCACCCTTTAAGGGCAGCGTGACGCAAAACCTGCCATCAGCTAAGCGTCGTGTGTTTTGCTTGAAATGTTCTTCGCACGCCTCCTCTTCTGGGGACAACACTGGTGAGACTGGCACTTCCTCCAACTCCCAAAACTTACTTAGCTGATCGCGTATTTCCCTACTAAAACCACAGTGTGTAGTTTTTAATGTATTCTTTTCTGTAATTATTTTACTTTTTCCTACCACTAACCAACCGAATATAGAATTGACTAACCTAGGTTTATTGCGCCCAAGCTTTATCTGCTCCCCGCTAACTAAGTCCCAAAATATTTCCCCTCCTATTAAAATATCTATATCAGATGGGGTGTGCCAGCCTGGGTCGGCCAACCTGATATTTTTAGGGATCTCAATATCTGAAATGTTTACTGGCTCTGACGGTAACGGTCTCATTATCTGAGGGACAACATAGGCATTGATTCGCTCACAAGGCCCTTTGCTATTTTTATGATTACGAGCATGAATGGCCACAGCACACTGCTTAGTAGCATTAAATGTCATATCCTGAAGAGCGGTAATTCGAACATTATCAATATCCTCGCCCTTCATGCCTAACTTCTTCACCAGTGACTCAGATATAAAATTGGGCTGAGCACCATTGTCGAGAAAACAACGAGCCTCATGCATTTCATTTGTTTTTTCATTTCTTACTAAAACAATTGCAGTGCACAGTAAAACTTCGTTATCAACACAAGCTGATAACGACGCGGGCGCAGACACATACTCTTTTTCCGCTACTTCTTTCTTACTATCCGACGTCATTGTTTTATGCAACAGAGTATTGTGTTTACGCTTACATATAACGCACGGATTCGATTTACACTGGTGCGCAAAATGCCCACCACGAAAGCAGTTGATACACACTTTTAATTTCCTTATCAATGCATTTCGATCATCAACTGTCATTTGATTTAATTTCTCACAGTTATAAATTAAATGATCACCATTACACACACGACAAACTCGCGTATTACTAAAATTTGAGTGGCTCGACGTGCTAGACTCGCTTGCAGCGGCAACAAACGACTTTTGTACCTTATCCATTCGTTTATAATGCATCTGCTTACTATCCGTTTTCTCGCTAGTAGTTGCCGCCGAAATCATTTCCAACACATCGGCTCTCTGACGCAAAAACTCATAAAAATTATCCAACGTAGGATTCTCCGCTAAACTATTTCTATATTCTTCCCACTTCGTACCAGTAGACGTATCCAATTTGCTCGCAAACATAAATATAATAAGTGTGTCCCAGTTATCTGTTTTTTCCCCTAAATTATTCAAAGCCCTCAAATGTTTAGAAACATGATCAATTAGAAAACGCAAAGCCTTATCAGACTCCCTTCCTGTTAAAGACACGTTAAAAAGTGACTTAAGGTGAGTGTGAATAAGCTGGCGTTTGTTATCAAATCTGTCGCAAACTAGTTTCCAAGCAGCGATATAGTTAGCCGCCGATATCTCTAATGATTCAATAACAGACGCTGCGCTCCCTAATAAGGATGCCTTTAAATATTGGAATTTGCAAATATCACTGAGACTTTCATTATTGTGAACAATTGACGTGTAAACATCGCGAAACTCTAACCATTTGCTGGTACATCCATCGAAGGTCGGAAGACGTATGGTAGGTAGACGGACACCACCCGCGTCCGCCCCACTGTGGGACGAGCGCGCGTCGTCGTCAAGACCAGCCAGTGAAGAGCGAGGCTCATTAGCCGCGATCAATTCCTGCGCCTGACTAATTGCACAAAAAAATATTTTTTCCGTATTTTCCCGCTCACTAAAATCGAACCCGCTGGCTGGTGTTCCGTCAACCTTCACTTTTGATTCGCACACTTCTATACTAGTCTGGATCTTATCATATTCCTCAAATAACAGATCGATTTTCCTTAATCTTAATTTAATTTCATTTAACTGTGCCGTAGACACCTGCTTTAGTTTTTTAAACTCTTCTAAATAATTCCTAAATGTAGTTAATCGACCCTTAATCGACGATCTTTTCGCTTTCAATTCTGTGTCAGCCATATTGTAAACTTATCAAATATAGGTCAAGTAGACAAAGAATGCAATAAATACCTTAACGTCTGCCTTAGTAGGTACAAGAAACAGCTGTTCGTCTCACCGGCGATAACCAGAACAATAGAACTCGGCGCGGGCGCGGGACAGCAAATCTGGAATATTCGGCCGACAAACTATAATTTATATACCAAACCTATATGCATATGACTAACGCTATATGCGATGGGATTTTGTTCAAAAAGATCGCAATTATTTAGCAAACAATTTCTTAACTGCAATGCAAAGCGCTAAGCGATGCCACGAGTACCTATAGTTACTCGATAACGGTAAACGGCTGATGCAATCACAGCTTCACAGCTCGTACAAGTTATTATTATTAAGTAGGTATATTAAGGATCGTTCTATTTATTCAAACAAATAGCAGTGTAAACAAGGAAAATAGGGAATTAAATATTTTTATAAGTAGTAACTATTTCTTTCGATCGTTTGAATGTAGGAAACTTGATAATTAAGCGTGCATTTAATATGATTTAGCTGGAGATATTATTAAATTAAATAGGTATTTAAGCATTTAAATGAGATCTGCTCGCACAAACATAAGCTTTACAGGGCTAACACGGGATATAAGTATTGGAAAAGGAACGGGCTAACCTCCCTTTTGTTCTTGAAGTCGGCTTTAACACTTGGCACTTAATAATTGCAATTACTGGTAGGTATTTCACTCCGTCTTCACTTGTTTTCGCTGGGAATAATGCAACTCGATTCTTCTTCCTTATCTGGTTACCAAGTAGATGAAGTAGATTGCAGATTCGTGCTACGCGTCCACATAGCAACAATAGATCACGGTCGCCATTATGTTGGGTGTACTCCTCAAACTAAGCTCTTCTGACCAGGAACCGAGGAATTTGGTGTCAATGAAGTAACTCCAGGATAGTACACAATGTAGATTTAATTACTTATCGTTACAGGTAAGTTTAGGTAAATGAAAATAATTAATTAGTATATGTGTTGCCGCTACGGTCGTACGGTGCAGTCTGAATAGGTATGCGGCGCGGGGTGCCTCGACGTATGTGTGACGTCATGAACGCGTCGTCAACCGGTATTCCGGTTTATGTTGCGCCAACAATTATGATATACTTGAATATTGAGAGCATCTATATGATACTTTGTAAAACCTTAAACATGTATGACACTTGTTTTGATAAGTAGAATATTAAACTTACAATTAGTCTGCGATTTTTATTGCGGAGACATCGTTTAAGCTTTCAAAGTTTTTATCCATTCACTTAGAGATTAAGTTTTATTAAGAAAAAAGAAAACCGACTTCAAAAAGCGACAAATAGATTGTTTCTTTATTTTTATAAGCGCCGACGAAGGAACTCAGTGTTATCGGTACATACATAAAACAGGACTCCGACGAATTGATAATTATTTTTGGGAGTTAGTTAAAAATATATCTCTCAGTGAAGCTTGTTCTTGATTTAAATTGTTTCTGCTCTTTTGAAAGTTGAATGAAATCAAATGCAACTCTGTTCCAATTGAAAATTATGTATGTCATAAAACTTGGAATTAGTACTATATACAGGACTTAGGGCTGTGGGATTCTAAAACGGCACATTTTGTAGCCACATTTATTATAATTTATGCATTAAACGAGCAACAAGCTATTCGCAGGATTTATTTAAAATGACGTAATATACTTAACGTAGGCCGCTACTCGCTATTAAAGCCCCATAAAGTTGATATTTTAATTCAAACTTGAGTTTACTGCACAAGTAAAGCATTTAGTTACTAAAAGCGGACTTTATGAAATAAAGCAGTCTCATTAGTCAACCTAAAAATAGACGATTAATGTTATTAATGTAATATCAAAAACAATTCAATTTTGACTTCACATCTAATTTAACATGAATATTTGAATGTGAGATTTGAGCTTTTATTACTTTCTAAATAGTTATTTTTATGTAATTGTAAATTGTGAGTTTTTCATGTCTCATGCTCTGAAAGTGGGTCATTGTTAACCCATAAAGCTAACATAGCTACTTGTCTTTCCAATTGATTATTTTCCTTAAGTTTTACTAGTTGCACTACAAAATCAGTTTAAAATTGGTGTATGTTATAACTCGAGTAAAAGCAGCTTTTAGCAAACGGAGAAGCCTATTGCATTTATATCGAAGCCACAATCCTCAGCATTGAAATACCTATTTAAGGAGGAGGAGAAAACTTTCTCTC
This sequence comes from Lathronympha strigana, assembly GCA_949128165.1. Lineage (NCBI taxonomy): Eukaryota > Metazoa > Arthropoda > Insecta > Lepidoptera > Tortricidae > Lathronympha > Lathronympha strigana. Next base: position 2,827,070 of record OX421926.1, on the reverse strand, counting down.
TGAAAGAGACATTTGGTGAATGGAACTATCTATTAAATGATGCGATACTGTTTTATGAATTTAACTTGTATTTATTAAAAGTTATTTTAAGTAGAATTACTAGAGTTGTCTTGTTGCAACATTCTATTTAGAAGTGTACAATAACGGAACAGAATAATCTGTCAATTTCTATAGAAAGAATCACGTTATAGCTCGGAGCCCTCGGATGTCACGTGACGCTTTCTATAGAAATTTACAGATTTTCCCGTCCCGCCCCGTCCCGTCCCGTTCTAGTGTGAGTCATCCTTAACAGTTTGAAGGAAATATGTTGAAGTTTTATTTATATGCATAACAGGCACGTAGGATCAATACCAAGACGTCTGAATGATAACAACTTTGGCACTTGTGGCCTGTTAATGTCAAATTGATAAACTTTAAGATGTCACTGATTGCAACAGGTATTCACTATAAATCGATTATCAGCCGATAACTAGTTTCCCGTTTGATAAGATAATAAATAATGATATTCGAGTAAATCAGTACAAATGCGTCGGTGAAATGAAAAACAAATGGCTTTAATTGTGTTAATTCCTTTGTTTGTGTGTTTTGGTGTTGTGAACAGCCAGTTATTGTGCGAGGATGGATATTGCAGGGTAAGTCAGTAAGGGGGACAACATGGTTTTTCCGCAATTTCAGGTATCTCCAAAGGACGGTGTTGTGTGTTAACACCACAAAAAGTTCAGTCGGTAGTCTCTTATAAGCCAATACATTGGTTATTTTTTCATTGAAATAATATTTAAAGTGACTCGATTCTTATTTGCCATACGATTAAATAAATCCTCCTTTTCTGTTAGAAAAGACTGGGACGGAGAATACATTCCCTCTAAGGCGGATGTCACACTGGATGCGACATGCTGGCGTGCAAGGGGGACAGCGCTATACACTCGCGTAGCGTTATCTCACTCGGAAACCGGAGTGCGAGTCGAATCGCATCCAGTGTCCGTCTAAGAGAACAAAAAAATAAATGTCGTCAATTAACTAAATAAAGAAGTAGCGTCCTATGGCGTACACTAAACTAGCTCAAAGTCCAATTGGACAACATACTGTTAGTACCTAGAAAGCAAGCAAGGCACATAGATTTTAGAAGAGCCACTGAATCATCGAACCTTCGGTTTTGGATTGCATATTAACGCTTAAAATTGTACAAGCAGCTAGAAAAGATGTAAAAGCAGTTGCAATTATCGTGCAATACCGATAGTAAGGTGGTCACTTAGCCCCAACTATCGAATGATCTGTTTTTTTGTTAGGCCCAGCCCAGTGTCCTACATCTAGGACCTCAAAATGTTCTTGCAACGAACAACGGCTAAAGTGAATCATTATTTTTAAATTTATTATTAATGGAACTATATGACAATATAATATTAACCAATAGGCTATATAATATTAACGAATTACTTGCTAATTAAATAGAAGGATAAATACACATTTAATATTAAATAAATGTTTCAACAAAAAGCTAAGTGGAATGAAAAATTAAAATATTTAATTTCATCTCCAAATCGACTTTTTAGCTACCTTTTTACTAACTTAAACTAATTTGACCTGAAAATTTTATGAACTCGGATATTTAGGTATTCAATTAGCTCAAAATAGGCGAACCGGTAAACATAAACCTATCTAAAATGCTTTGATATTGCTTTATAAAAGTCTCTATCTACAATATTTTTCAGACGTACGGTTTTGATGTAGGCTGCTCAACTACTTCTCGGCATTGCAGCATCAACAATGCGACGCACTCGGGCATATGGATGCTGTCGCCGACCACCTGCAACTGCTGTGAATATTGCCTGCCTTTTATAGGTAAAAACAGCAGTTTAAATTCAAACAAACAGAGCTCGTTTGACCCGGCGTCCTACACATAGCACCTAATACGATTTTATCTCTGTTAATTTAATAAAGTTAAATATATCATATATGCTGGTAAATTTTGATACCCAGTCTGATGCAAGTTTGCAGTGATAATATATTTCATAATTCAGCAGAAAATGTGTTAGTTCCATGTTATGAAAACAGTCCGCCAAAAGTCCCCTTCAAGGTTTCCCCCAGTGACGGATTGTCCACTATACTGAGACTCGGGGTAAAGTTTGTCCATTCGTCTATTCGCTCTTGCATGTTTGAGTGACAAAGAGGCAAAGACCCTGTAGACCCTGTGAGTGCTGCACGCTGGCGTTAATGTTTAATCTCCCACTGTTTTCCACGATCAATCGTGAGCCACCCATATCCAAAAGTATAGAGGTATTGTAATGTAAGTAGTTTTTGAGTATTAAACCAGATAGAGTTGCAATTGCTGTAGTAGTAAAAGCATCTTCCCAGCGTTTTCCGGCTTATGCCACGCATCAGGGAGCCTGGCATCCGTATTGGCAATGCCAAGATTTGGCGTAGGCGTAGTTTCTCGAAAGCGATTGCCATATGGCCTTACAACCCAGAGCGTTAACTAGGCCTTATCGGGATTGATTCGATTTTCTCACGATGCTTTCCTTTGCCGAAAAGCAATTGGTAAATATCAATTCCAAGCGCACGCAAGTTTTTCGCAGAAATCGCGAAATGTCTGGTTGATGTTACTTCGTGCGTAGCCAAGATGCCAATCGCTCACGCTTAATAACGTATCGTAGCTACCTCTCTCTATGACTTTTCCTTATTAGTGTGACAATGACAGTTGCGTTTCGTTAGCGACTGAGCGTGAGCGATTGACATCTTGGCTACGCACCCTGGTGACCGAAGAACTGGGGGCTTCCTCCTACAACGTATCAGCATTGCGATACAACGAGGAAATGCCACCAGCCGCCACCAGGTAGGTAGAGGTAGGTAGTTAGGTAAATTACACCTACTGTTTTTTTTTAATAGCCTACTTCAGTGTCCCACTGCTGGGCAAAGGCCTCCTCTCTCCTCTCTACTGTATAAATTATGAAAATAAATGTTATTAAAAAAAATAAAAATATCAAATGAACCTTACCGACCTTAGGATTGAAAGTCGAACGCCCTTACCGCGGGGCCACTTACCTTCGTGAATTTTTCGCTTATCGTCACAAAAGTTAATGCATAATTTGATAATTTCAGTGGAAGGCGATCACTGCAGTTTAGGTGGGCCAGGGACAGGCACGACAGTGGGGAGATGTGGCGACGGCTTGACCTGCGTTCAGGAGGAGGGCGGCAACTTTTGTAGACGAAGTGAGTACCTAGGTGATTTAGATGCTCGGCAATAATCGGCAACAATGGCCATGTTGACCAGTTACCATTTACCACGAGTGTAGATGGGCGTTTTAATTTTTTGTGGTAGAAAAATATTTTTTTGAAATTTTCAAATTTTTTAATTGGGTTATTTTCTTAATCGCGAGCTCTTTCAGTCCTAGTACGAGAAAAAAGTGTTTTCCATTTCGTCACCATAGATTTCAATATCATTTCATAGATTTCGTATGGCGGTAAAAAATGTATGGAAAATTTAGGACACTTTTTTTCTTCAACTAGGATTGCATGAGAGCTAGCGATTCTAAGTAGAATAGAGATAAAAAATTCCAATTTACCAAAAAATTATTATTCTACAACAAAAAATAAAAATACCCAGATAGCGGTTGGGTAGCAACTTGAATAATATTAGGTGGTCAATCACCGTTTACACGATCGGCTTGCTTGTGGCCGAGCAAGAAATTTTATAATTGTAAGAAAAATTGAAAAATTCCCCGCGTCTAGCAGGATTCGAACCCACGGCCTCTCTGAACACCGGTCAGATCGCTCTGCCAAATTTGGTCTTGACGCCCGATCGACCCCGGCGAATATTTCCACTATTTCTTTCATTTGGTTACACGCCTTAGGGAGACGCTGTAGCAACATTTACCGAAAGTGTTAAACATTTGTATGGCATCGATGGTCTAAGACATTTCAGAAATCATCGATATGATCGATAACACTAAGCCGTGTCGTGTAGGAAAAAATCAAGTTTTATAAGAATCCGGTGAGAAATAGGTGTGCAGAGTGTCTTCCAAGGGTTATAGCAAATGATACACGTCCGTTCGTTGCAATGTTTAATAGAGACAATTGGAATCTACTGCTACCCTAATTATACTAAGACAAACACATATATAGGCTTGTTGAGACTACGGGGCACCGTAGGGCTGGCGCTTACCTCTCCCAACGTATACTTATAGCCATAGCTGTGCAGAGAGGTAGATAACGCCGCCAGTGTCATGGCGACCATGCCACAGGCGGACCTTTTAGACGGGATATTCTTTCTTTAATTGGGGTTTTGTAGGTAAGTTTTTTTTGTACACTTTTTATCTCTTATTATGCTTAATATAAAGATAAATGTTGAGGTACCCACATACATCACAGGTAGTCCTTAACTTTTAAGCAATCCATCGGAAAGACATGCAACATCGTTTTGTGTTTAACCCATTTCTATGTTTCTACCCTAATTGACCTTAAGGTTGACGACAGGTATAATATAGGTATAAGGTCGAACTGTTACTGTCAATTGTATAGAATAAATAAACAACAACAATATATGCATAGGAAATCGCATTAACTTTCTACTGATGAACTCAAAGTTTAAGATCATTTTTAACTTTTTCAGTGGAATCCGAATGTCACACGGCGCAGGATGAATATGACGCTCGTCATGAATTGGGGCAGATTGGAGCTCTGGAGCGGCGGCCGGGCTGCGATGGCAAGGGCCGGTACCAGCACTACCACTGTGTACCTACGCAGACGTAAGTATGTCCACACAGACACAATTAGACGCACACGCACGCATATGATATGAGGTCCCACCAAGCGCAAGTAAGCGATGAGCTATCGGCGATTTTCTTGCCCAAGAATCGAACAAATGATAATCGCCCCCGTGTAATAAATTAAAGAAAGAGATACATTCATCGCTGGCTGTTCACACTATCGGCGACTTTTTCGTAGAGAATTATTCGCCCGCGAAGAAAATCGCTATTCGCTTCGCTGATCGCCGATCGCCGATGGCGGGACCAGCGAGCCAATGCCTGAGAACATGAATGAATTATATACACAAATAAAAAAAAAAAAAAAAAAAGCACACTTTCGTGATACATGGGATAAGGCCTCCCGGTAGGCGAAAATGCCTGAGTGTAGTCTGTGCTGAGAAGTATGATGCTGTAGCTGCAATCTACGTGCTTATAATTGAGATCATGAATGATACTGAACCCACTGAATAAGTAGTCTCCTTTTGCACCTTAAAGAGGAGTTTATGAATCCATGCTTTATGTTTGTTGGTTTTTTAGTAATCCAGGATTAGGACTTTTATTGGGTGGCCATTTTTTGGACTGGTTTTTAAGCAGAGTTATGTTCAAGAAAATCCCGGAGATAGATTCCAAACTCGTGTTATTTAAGTAAAAGGCCAATACACTTAGGAATCCTTAGGATATGTATGCGCTTTCTGCATGGCTACCAAGAGTGGCAAAGATGGATGGAACTGATGGAAGTTGGATGTTAAAGGCCTTCAGAATAGAGCAGGAAATTAAAATAGATTGGTACACTTTCGTACTAAATAAAGTGTTTTGGTTTGTCCTGTTTCCAGGTGTTTCTGCCAGTCAGACGAAGGCGAGCGGCTGTTTGGGGAGGTTCTTCATCAGGGAACAGTGACGGAGAGGAACATGCACTGCGGTTTGTATGCTTTGTTTTTGACTAAGACCACAAGGTTTGCTCCTTGGAAAATTATTGAAGATTATAATAATTAAACATAATTATTAAACGGGTCTAACGCGAATTAAGTTGTTTACCTTATTTACCGACGTTTCGACACAGGTTTCACTGGTCATGGTCGCGGCTGACTGATGTCCCAGCAAAATGTCAAAACAGAGATTTGTGTAACTACCCAACGAAAAGTCTATGTAGAAATTTGGGGTAAAACACACAATTTTTAAACTACCCACAAAACATATGTTAATTATTGTCAATAGTCCGACACACGACACTCACAATATCCCCGCGCACATCCGAAGATATATCCCGTGGCTGCAACTTCTGGATCACTGGTTCCCAAGTTGGTGATAAGTTAAAACCATCCTCCCTATTAAAATTTCTAGGGTGTTTCTTGATTTCAATTGCCTCTCGAACTACTCGAGGATAATAATGGCGTTCAGTGGAGACAATTTTTGGTTTATGGAGTTCAATCCAGTGATTTACGCCAGATGTAAGAAGATGTTCGGCGATCGCGGATTTGTGTACTTGGCGGTTTTTAACTGCCGCTATGTGCTCCTTCACCCTCTCTTGCACGCTCCGTTTAGTTTGGCCAATGTACACACTTCCGCAACTGCATTCTATTTTGTACACGCCCGGGTTTTGGTATGGTTTCGCGTTAGACCCGTTTAATAATTATGTTTAAATATGTGTTCAAATCGCGAAAGTTTTAAATGTTATATTATAATAATTGTTGGCCATATACGTTCTGCCAATCAATGTATGGGAAATTAGTCTGGCGGATGTCTGACGGACATACTGTGGACATCTAACAGATTGCCCGAACGTATGTATATGGCCAGCAAATAATGTTAACGTTGTGTAAAAAATTCGGATTTTTTCTTCGTAAACTTCGGAGATAGAGTCAGTCTATGCTAAGTTTCCTAGATTTCCATAGCACAGGCTGTGAAAGTGTTAAGTAAACGTCATAATTTCATAGAAGTTTGACGTTTAAAATAACACTTTCAAGTTTGACAGTTCATTTGCTGAGAAAAGATAACGTGTTTTGACTCTAGGGGATGGTATTTTTTACATTTTCGTTTATAAAGCAAAAAATGTTTAAGTACTGTAAAAATTTATAAAAAAATGTTTTAGAATGTACAAATCAAACCCTATTAAATGATACCCCACATGACCCTGTAACTAAACTTTTAATTCTTGTCCTCTCTTTTATCGGGCATTTTTCATTGAAAATAACATAAAATCCTACTAATTTTATAAATGCAAAAGTTTGTATGGATGTTTTACTCTTTCACGTAAACACTATTGAATGGATTTTAATGAAACTTTACAATAATCAGTATAACACATAGGCTACAATTTATAAACATATTGCGCAGACGAAGTCGCGGGCACCACCTAGTGTTTAATAAATCCTCTCTCAATGCGTCTTCGTTAACCTTATTTATAACTGTTCCAAATTTCAAATCGCTACCTTAAGTAGTTCTCGAGATATTTAACGATGTGACAGACAGACAGACTGAGTCGTACAATAAGGGTTCCTTTTTGACTATTTAAGTACAGAACCCTAAAAATAATAGTAAAAATTATTGAGTGTGTTCGGATATTTATTTTATTTATTTTTCGCTGTGTAATTTATTATTAATTTCATTTAATTTTGGTTTTACTTTATCTGCAACAACATTATTTGATTATTATTGATTTTATTGTTTTTTTTTTTTAATATTTTGCATGTTGGCTTTATGTCGACTGAATACTGATACGAGTACTAAACTATCTTTAAGACCTAATTGTAACGTATTCTAGCAAATAAATATTTCTATTCTATTCTATTCTATTCTATTCTATAAATAATTGAGTGATCGGATACACCAAGGCGCCGTTCGGATAATTGTTCTGCTGTACTTGACCCAACCCAACTTTGTCTTCTTCAGGGTGTTCCCGTCTCCACCACCAAATCAAAAAGTCCATATCCCCGGGCGTCTCTCATCCAGTAGTCGGCCTCCGATGCACGTCTGACGGCAACTTCAACCCTATGCAGTGTCTAAATAATGTCTGTTATTGCGTGGACGAGGTCACTGGAGTTATAAAGGGAGATGAGAAGATTAACTTGGAGGATGAGCCGCTGTCTACATTGTCATGCTGTAAGTATATACGACTCTTGCCAGCCGTATACGTTCGGACAATTACGCAGAACATTTTCGCAGGAAAATCCATTTTTTTATTTCTAAAAAGATAATGTTTTAATGGTTTCTACTTAGAATCACAAGCTCTTTCGATCGCACTTGGAGAAAAAAGGCGTCCCGAATTTTATTTGTCCAATCCGTTGCTATTTTTTAAACGTTAATGTACGGCGGTTACAAAATGGAGAGTCAGTATGTAAAATATCAGAAAATTTTGGGACTTTATTTTTCTCTTACTTTTTTCTACAAGAGCGAAATAGCTCTTGATTAGGGATTGAGTAGGGAAACCATTCAATTTATATATCCTTCTCATAGTGTTGTGTTTCTGTTGGTGTGTAAGGTCGCCAGAACTCCAAGAGGATTCACTGTGTTGACAGCTGGGGACCCACGGAGCAAAGCTGGCCCCTTTAGCTGTCAACACAGCAAATCCTCCTTTTTTGAAGGGTCGGCAACGCGCATGTAACACCTCTGGAGTTGCAGGCGTCCTTAGGCTACGGAGACAGCTGACTATCAGGCGGGCCGTATGCTTGTTTGTCACCGTCATAGTATTAAAAAAAAATATCTGGAGACTATCATCGTCATCATCTTATTACTAACGGTTTCCTGACTTTGGACATGACAGAGAGCCTGGCTCCTTAAATGCTTGGACGCATCTTCTACTTTCAAAAAGCGAATAAATCTTTGAATCTTCCAGATGACGAATCTTTCGACCTCTTCCCATCTAACACCGGCTTGCCCCCTTACAATTACACCTCTCCCTGCTTAGACGAAATGAGAGAGAGGATAGAGTTTCTAGAGGAGAGCGAGCGGGACGGATTCAACGTCGACTATTTCAACACCATACCGGAGTGCCTTCCTGATGGCACGTATGGACGGGTGGTTAAGAATCGCAACGGAACGTAAGTAGTCCCTGTTAGTTAGTTAGTTAGTTTATCTGGGCCCTTTTCCGCAACTCGACATCCATCGTGCCTTTTTTGCGTGCTACGAGGTAGCCCTATTCCAACCACCCCAGCTCCTCAACGAAACCAAGCATCGGTTTTAGGTTGCTAAATGCCTCCTTGAGTGTTATTGGAGTCCCCAAATACTTACTCCTGTAAGTAGACCCTGTATGTCATTGGCCCATATTAGACTATCATATCTTTTTCGGAGTTAAAAAACGAGGAAGCATATTTTTTTTATCACAATAGGCGTGACATGTTTCGTCTGCGACGTAGACGAAACATGTCACGCCTATTGTGATAAAAATACGTGAGTGTTAACCGTTGCAATTTAATACAAACAAATATACTTGGTTTGGAAACTATATGATCACAGAACCCTTTTTTCTGAAAATAAGGGACGCATATAGATCTATGATCACTGATCATAGATATGATAGTGTGGTAGGCGCCTTAGAGATGATCAGAAGTATAGTTTCCGCTCTCTTTGTCGTTGGCCAGAAAACAGACAAAATTCGGGGAACGAAGTGCAAAAAAAGTGAGGATTACCTTCATACTGCATACGTCCTGCGGGAACATTTCAAACGTCACTTTGACAATTCTCTCATACTGACACAGGACTCACACATGAGAGGCGCCGCCTGGTGAGCGACAATACGGTAGCTCCCATTCATGCGTGGGTCTTGTGTTAAAATGAAATCCTTCTTTTAAAATAATGGCATCTGTCATCTGTCCGAGAGTTGGACAATTTGCCAATGTCAAAGTATTATTGCTACTTGGGCGATATTGTTCGGTAGTCGGCCTCGCTATTTGTAATTTTTAGCCAAACGTACAAATAGTGTCAAGCGGCCTCGACCCCGGGACTGCCAAATGATGACTAAAGAGTGATTAAACGCGTTTCAGGTTCAATTCTTTATTAACTTCTTCGTTAGTTTACTGCACAATATGCTGTCAAATATTAATTTTACACATTAAACAGCGTTTAGTCAAATAACTAGTCCAGAGATATCCTCGCCATCTTGAGTTGGAACTTGGAAGACCAAACGAAAGCCTAATTTGGCGCGAAAACCAAGTTTAAAATACCTTTCATTAGCGCCTCTAGTGGCGAATTCACTTGCGGTAATGGTGCGTTTTGTTATTGCAGTAAACTTTGTGTGAACGAGCGCGGACAACCTATTGAGGGGTACCAGGCAATGCCAGGCACACCTGAGTACGAACAAATGAATTGCAGTAAGTTCTATTTTATTTCTAAATTCATATTTTTATGGAAGACGGAAGGCTTGAAAAGGATTACCTGAAGACGAAGCGTGGGAAGACCTCCAACAAGGTGAACCATTCGCGAAAACCGTTTGATGACGTTGACATGATAATCACTCACGCTAGCACGCTACGTAGCGTCTCGTAGTTATCTCTCTCTAATTCTTTATCACTCTTCCTTATTAGTGCGATAATGACAGTTGCGTTTCGTTCACTATTGGTATCTTGGCTACGCATGCAGATCTCCTTATACGAGTATATACTGTACTTACCTTTTTTTTCAGACTGTGCCCTAACGAACCTGCTCATGGCAAATCTCAACGAGAAGCCGGTTTGCTGCATGAACGGTAACTTCCGGCCGATACAATGCCGGCGAGGCGCCTGCCGCTGCGTCGACGGCGACGGGCGGCAGATTGGCGTGGAATCCAGCAATTTGGCCGAATTGCCATGCTATGGAGGAAATGATAATTGGAAAATTTGTTAATAAAACTATGTGTAAAACATACGGCTTTATCCCCCGTGTATCTCTTTAATTTATATTTATTTAACTCGCATATCTATCCTGACCCACACTAAGAAATATAGTAACACCGAATTCACCGATGCGGGTGGCGCAGGACCGGTCATTGTGGAAATCTTTGGGGGAGGCCTATGTCCAGTAGTGGACGTCTTTCGGCTGAAATGATGATGATGATGAATTCACCGAAAGTATCAAAGACACTGTTTAATGGCGGCTCCATACAATGGGCCATGATTGGGCGATGATAAGGGACGCAATTGTGAGTAAGAGGGATTACGCAATACTGTCATCTCGTTGTCCTGTAAAGCTAGTATAGCAACGTCCCGTATAATGGCCCATGATGGCCCATTGTGTGGAGCGGCCATTAGGGGAGTTAGAGTCCGTCTATGCTAAGTTTCCTAGATTTTAATAGCACAGAATGTGAAAGTGTTAAGTAAACGTCATGATTTCATACAAGTTTGTACGTTTATAACACTTGAAAGTTTGACAGTTAATTTGCTCTGCAGAGATTACGCGGTGTGGCTCTAAGAAGGAATGGTCTAAGAGCTAGCGACCAAATCGGTCATGTGGCTTCAGCTGTATTGAAACTCCGTTAGCTACTTCCCTGGGAAGGTATCGAAAAAATGTTTTGAAATCCGCACTGCACTGAAAGATCCGAGAATTTCAACAATTTTTTTCGATACCTTCCCACCGATATTTTAGCATGGCTATTTTTTTGGGGCTTGCATATGGATTAATCTCGCGTCAAAAAAGAAGCCAACACAGCTGAGCCCACATGAAAATTATTATTATTTTGGTACTTTTAATTAACGCTGGCACCCGATCGATTTAAATTTTTTTGGGTGCACAGGGAGTACAGAGCAACTGTTTAAAAAAAATTTAAGTCGCTGAGCCCACATTTTTTTTTTCCCCACCCCACTACACCCGCACCCACCGCCCGCGGCCTGCCAGCACGAAGATTATAGGAAAAGGTTGTTCAGGGAAGTAGCTAACGGAGTTTCAATACAGCTGAAGCCACATGACCGATTTGGTCGCTAGCTCTCCTTCTAGAAGGAGTACTAAATTAATTCAATCGAATTTCGTCGTCTAATTGAAATGTACCCTGGCCAGCCAGCTAGCTCTGTCAGTAGAACACCGCCCAAATTCAAAATTTGTATGGGTCAGGGCTGACCACCAGAAGAAAATTCGAATTTCGCGCGGTTTTCTACCGATACAGCTGGCTGGCTAGTCCGAAATATAAAAACATGAATCTTTTTACGGTAGTTCTGATCGAGGGTTTACCATGCACCACTTTGTTCGTTCGTCTATTTGCCTCTTTACCGCTTGAAAATGCAAGATAATGTGGCAACTAGAGTCAAATTACGCTACCTCTTCCAAGCAAATGAACTGTCAAACTTTAAAGTGTTATTTTAAACGTCAAACTTTTATGAAGTTATGACTTATATTCTTTGGTTATGACGTTTACTTAACATTTTCGCAGTCTGTGCCATCAAAATCTAGGAAACTTAACATAGTCCGATCTGACTCTAGTCTGGCAGACGACAAGTATACTTGTCGTCTGCTAGACTAGTTAGATCGGACTATATATAAACTCTTAGAAAAATATTCAGAATTCAGAAGACCACTCTACCTCTGTTTCATAGACTACCAAAAAGCTTTTGACTCTATCGAACATGAAGCAATATGGGGAGCCCTTAATGCTGCAAAAGTTCACCCCACATATATTTCTATTATTAAAAACATATATGATAATTGCAAGAGTAGAGTCAAGCTCGAACATACCGGACCTCAAATAAAGATAGAGAGAGGAGTACGACAGGGCGACCCGCTATCACCGACACTATTTATTACCGTCCTGCAGCACATGACTAAGACTCTACAATGGAAAAATAGAGGCATTAGAATTTCATCAATAGAGCTAACACATCTGTGCTTCGCAGATGACATCGTGCTCGTCGCGGAAACAGCGGGAAATCTGCAATATATAATATCATCTCTAAGTAAAGCTAGCAAAGAAATAGGTCTAGAACTTAATTTACAAAAAACGAAGCTGCTGACGAATTCGAACGAAACACCGATTGTTGTCGAAGACTCAGAGATAGAATACGTAGAAAACTTCGTGTATTTAGGTAAACAAATATCATTTAAATCATCGAACAACATAGAAGAAATAGACAGAAGAATTAAAAAAACTTGGAATTCCTTTTGGAATATGAAAGAGATACTGAAAAGTAAACTTCCACTCAAACTAAAAAAGAAAGTGATAGACTCTTGCCTACTTCCTACGATGACATACGGCAGCCAGACTTGGAAATATACCGAAGAAGCAAAAAACAAAATTAGAACATGCCAAAGAGCTATCGAACGCAGTATTATGAATATTAGACTGAAAGACAAAATACGACATAGCCAGATAAGAGCGAAGACTAAAATAATAGATGCATTAGAATATTGTTTAAAGTCCAAATGGAAATGGGCAGGCCATGTGGCCAGAATGCACGCCGAGAGATGGACGAAGGTGGCCACGATGTGGAAAGGGCCAGACGGTAAAAGAAGACACGGTAGACCAAACACCAGGTGGTCCGATGAACTCCGACGAATAGATACCGTTTGGCCAAAAACAGCACAAAATAGAGAGAGATGGCTACAGCTGGAGGAGGCCTTTACCCGTGAGGGGTCCTAACCACCTAAGTGAAAAAATCTTAGGATAATAGTTAAAAATAATACAGTTCTTTTTAAATTATTTTTTTTTCTTTTAAGTAGTCACAACTGTTATTTCTTTTTATATTTGGTTATGGAATAAATGGGCTTTTTATTTTATTTTATTTTATTTATTATTTATTTATTATTATTTATATATAAACACGTTTATATATAAACGCTCACAGCGTGACGCAAGTAGCGCAACAATAGATGTAGTTCTAAATTCCGTGTGTATAATTTTCAGGTTCGAAATTCCATAAAAATCCCTATAATTTACCATCACAAGAAAATGACATGAAAGTTGCAAAACTACGCAGAAAGTTCAACTTCCATACATATTCTGAATATGCCGCCTATTTCTTAATTTTTTTTTATTTGCGGAAATTTGCGTTTTGTTGTTGCTTTATAACGACTTTTGCAGTTGTTTGCAATAGAATAGCTAAAAAAACTAGAATCCAGGCTACTATGCTGACTTGACATAAAAAATAAAGTTGACAACCGTCCGTCAAGTTGCTAGAAAAGTGAATGTTTTTTCACGATTTCGCGTCTTTTTGTTTCTTTTATCATTCTGTGTGTTCGAAGGCAATACTGAAAACAACTCCTCTGACATGTAGCCTGTTCTACAAACTGTAATATTATAACAAATACCTGCAATTGTGTCGGCATTGTAGGTTATAAAGTGTACCTATTTCATTGTTTAGTATCGTCATCATTTCATTGGCCAGCCGGACCTATTTTTAGATAGTTATAACTCTTTACCGAAGCCTATGTTTGAAGTGTTAATTATAATTTACGTTCATTAACGTGCCGAAGTGATTCGCCGGTGAAAATGGGACTAATAATTTCCAGATTTCGAGTAAGTACTTTGGACTATGATTTTCTATTTTGTAACGGTGCCAGAACTATTTCAATGGTTGAACATATGTCTAATAATCCCCTGGCAGTAGTTCAAATACTCGACCATGACCTATGAATTATTATTATTCGATAGATTTAGTTTTATAGGTGTAATTTATTCTAGTTACCATGTGGGGTCTTGTTCTATGTCCCCTCCATATCTTACTCTCACTTTCATAACAGAAGGACACTTACTTTCAAATTAGAATGATGTCTCAGCTTGCATTTTATCTTACTAGATTATGCTATAGTAATTACTACTCTGAATGGACTGGATGAGAGTTGCGGCATACGGAGTCCAATGGAAACGGAGGGCCCTATGCCATACGGCACACCAAACTCAGAGATACAATTCAATAAAACAAATATTACTGTATGATGGAGACAGTAATATACAAAAATAATGATGTAATTGTTTATCTACACACACATTCAAAAGTGCATGAGCAATCTATGAATGAATTCATTCATAAACTGCCCATGCAATTTTGAATGTGTACTTATAAAAAAGATAATTAATTACAATTCAGGGCTACCCAGGACGAAACATATTTAATAACTTATTGTTAATCCACTACAGTAACATTAATTAAGGTAATAAAAAATAAGGTAATTAATGAAATAAAAATGTCAACTGTGATAAAAAGGTTTAATAAGAACTAAAACGAAAATAATGCATTTATTATATTAACTTTATTATTGATATTTGTGTATATTTTTAAAAAGGCAACAAGATGTCACAGTATTATACACCATGTTTTTTTCCCTTCAAATTTGTCATGTTGCTTTATACTTTAATAGGAAGAATTATGGCTCATCTTCCTCTCTGTGTTGAAATTACCCCAGTAGACCCTAATAAATATTTGCTTAAGTATATTCTCCATAAGTAGAGCAAAGCTTTTTAATAAGAATATAGTTGGTTAACTGTAGCTAGCAGTACTACTGTATATAAAATGCAATAATGAATTCAGTATGTATGAATGTTTCATTCATCTATTAATGGACATTGATATATTCCGATGCCCTTCAAAGCATTGCTGCATAGTATTAAGGTTTCAGCACAAGAATGGATTGTTTTAACTCCTAATGGATAAAAAAAACCTGGCCAAGTGCGAGGTTTTGAGATACAGCCTAGTGATAGACGGACGGACGGACAGACGGACGTCGGAGCTTTAGTAATAAGGTCCCGTTTTACCCTAAAAAGACTAAAACCTGTTGGTGGCTGGACTATTGGTGAATTTTAAAGTATGAAGACAGTAAGCCAGAAGTAGGCAAGCTGTCAATTACTTGACCTTGACTCAACCACTAAAGCTTAAAGCAGGTGACATGACATAACACTCCTATGAGTCAGATGAATCTTATAACAAGTTGAAATATAACACTTTCAACTTTCTTAGAAAGGAAAAGTGGAAGAATTTATTACCACGAGTGGGACACGAACCCACGACTCTGCCAACTGAACTACCAAGACCACATCCGCGGCCCAAAATTTCGATGATGATGATGATGATACCTTGTATGCGCCTTAGTGGGGCGTTTAGCAAAATCTACTCGTACCTCCTTTCTTTCTAAAAAAATTTAAAAAAAATCTAAACAAGTTTAAAATAGTAAGTACCAATTATTTGTAAAAATTGTGTAAATTATTCACATTTTTGTGGTTGCCAGGCTTTTAATTGAAAGCCAAATGAAAAGCTGGTAACACTGATGTGTTATTTGGAACATTTGCCGATTTTCTAACATAATTAAAAAAACTACCTTGAGTAAGATATATGTTAAAAGTCACCTTCGTCTGTCAATCTAATAATTAAGACTTTTAACAATGTATTATATTACTTTGAAACATTACAATGGGTATTTTATTACCAAGTAATATTATAACTACTTCCTAGTTAGATTTATAGCATAAATAAAATTAATTACCTATTAGGTGTAGTATCTAAAATTAAATACTAATTACATAGTATGTTATGTTTTGGTCCTTAAGATTTGTCGCATATCAGTGACATACGGACGGACAGATGGACGGACAGACAGATGGACTAGACGAAATTATGAGGGAGGGGGGTACCATGAAAATTATTTTGAACTAATTTGGTCAACCATTTTTTTTTGCCAAAAAACTATTTATTATAGAAGGACGTAAGTGCCTTGATATTATAAAGGCTCTTACGACTTTTTGCTACCATAATTTTATCGTATGACGGAGACAGAACGAAACCCTGTCACGCACTTAGTCGGGTTTTCCTATTGGAGTTAACAAATTGAATGTTGGCCTACATCCTACACAAACCTAGAAGAACGGGTTCGAATCCTGCTAAGGGAAACTTTTGTGTTTTCAATTCCTACATAATAAAATTATTAATAAATTACGAAATCTAACCAAAAATCGAATATCTATTAAACAATACAAGCAATACATATAAATGAATGCGTAGGCGGAGACGTGCTGCACACGTACCCAGTGGGGCCTGCCTGGCCTTAAACAATGGAATCCATATAAAGAAGAGGATATCAACCAAGGATGCAAATACCTATAATAAAATACATAAAATCATTCAATTGTAGCTCTTCTTGCAATGGGATACAGCTCAAAATTATTTAATAAGAATTTATTTAGTTAGTCATGCTCTAAATGCAGATTTACTTTCAAATTGAACAAAAAACTTAATACAAATTGCTGTCTCCTTTCAAACGCTCTTAACTCCTTGAGAATTAGGTTTAATTTCGAATGGCGCTGCCGTAGACGCGTCATAGAGAAAAGTGTCGTTATAGATAAATGGTCACGTTATTGTTTACGTTCAAAAAAAGCTTAAGCAGTACATTGGAGTGGCAGTAGGCTGGATAATTCTCGTGGGTTAATTATTTCTTGTCACTACGGGTAATAAAATCACGATTGTATGGCATATTAAAATACTTATATCGGGTTACTCACGGCAATAAAGTCGAAAATAGCTCGACATGTTTCGGAACAGTCCGTGTCCCTTATTCATGAGTCATTCGAGCCGCGGCGGCTGCTCTACGTGAGTAACCTTATGTAAGTATTTTAATATGTCTGATACTCACGGGAGTTTTCTAATTAAAATTACGATTGTATGCCATTAAAATTCACAAAACATGTTTGTTTGGTAGTTATACTCCGTTTCCATGGTGGGCTACTAAGCATGTCAGTAGAACATACAATGTTTGTAGGGCGGCAAATGCAGTGTAGGGCGCATTGACGATCTTTCCAAGATGGCAGGTCGCTGGATGAAGGAGGCCTAAGATCGAGCAGTGGCGTGTTAGACAGACCGGCGTCCAGCAGTGGACTATTTTTGGTTGTTGATGATGATGAAAAAAAAGTAAAAAAGTATTAGAGTGGGAGTGGGAGCTGTTACTAAGAAGACTCCACTGTCCGTCCGTCTGTCACCAGGATATCTCATGAACCATGATAGACAGTTGAAATTGTCACAGATGATGTATTTCAGTGACCAAATACAAAAAATATATATTTAAGGGGGTCCCAGATAACAAACGTGATTTTAAAAAGAAAACTCCCGTGGGAATTAGACATATTAAAATAGTTATATCGGGGTTAAACGTGATTTTATTGCTCGATATTGATAACGGCAACAGGCTTGAAGTACTCATTGAATAGTTATATATTCCGACTCGCACTTGGCCGGTTTAATCCTTTTAATAGTAAAGTGAGTTTGACAAGGAGAAACGATAAAGATAAAATAAAATGAAGATATCTGTTCTTCAGTTCAGAGTCGGACGCTTCACAAACCACTTATAAATACACTTAGAGATGGGTCGCGGGTATTTACCCAATCTACCCACCCAGGTAAATACCCGGTAAATACCTATCTACCCGGTATTTACCCGTATCTACCCAAATCGAAGGGTAGATACTCTTTATCGTAGATATCATGGTTTTAGGTCATAGAAATGTAACGCGGTGCATCTATTATTACGAATTTACGAGTATAATTTGAGCAAACAATGACATTATCAATGTGGTGGCTGAAATTAATTAAAAACAATATAAAAGAAGAAACTGACTGACTGAGTGACTTAATGACTGACTGACATATCAACGCACAGCCCAAAGCGCTGGTCCTAGAGATTCCAAATTTGGCAGGTAGGTTCCTTATAAAGTCTGACGGTGCATTAAGAAAGGATTTTTCAAAATTCAACCCCTGAGGGGGTGATTTGGGGGTCTAAAGTTTGTATGGGGACACAAGATTAGTTGGACTAATATATTTGAAACTTTACAGGAGTAGTCATAAACATAAATGAGTTAACATCTACTTCAGGTTTTTTGAGATTTCAACCCCTAAAAGGGGGCAAAGGGGTGAAAAAGTAAAAAAAACAACATGGGTATCGTTTTAATGGTTTATCGGGTCGCTGATTTAATTAACAACAACCATTTTAAAATCCAACGAGGTGGGCGTAAGATATCTTCCATATTGGGGCGCGATGGGGTTGAAATCTTAAAATATTAATATGGGTGTCGTTATATGTTTATTTCTGTTTCTAGAGATTCCAAATTTAGCACTTAGGTTTCTTATGAAGCCTAGGAGTGCACAAAGAAAGGAGTTTTCAAAATTCATCTCCAAAGGGGGTGAAATAGGGGTACAAAGTTGGTATGGGGAAACAAGATTAGTTCGATTATTTTATTCGAAATTTCACAGAAATTTTCCTAAAGATAAATGAGTAAAGACGTGTTTCAGGCTTTTTAGAA
Source organism: Lathronympha strigana (assembly GCA_949128165.1). Lineage (NCBI taxonomy): Eukaryota > Metazoa > Arthropoda > Insecta > Lepidoptera > Tortricidae > Lathronympha > Lathronympha strigana. Next base: position 2,808,152 of record OX421926.1, on the reverse strand, counting down.
ATCAACCCCTAAAAGGGGGAAAAGGGGTATTATAGTAAAAAAAACAACATGGGTATCGTTTTTCTGGTTTATTGGGTCGCTGATTTCGAAAACAATAACAATTTCTACATCCAACGAGACGGGCGTGAAATACCATCATCTCTGATGGGGTGCGATGGGGTTGAAATCTTAAAATATCAATATGGGTGTCGTTTTTATGTTTATTTCTGGTTCTAGATATTCGACATTTGGTACGTAGGTTTCTTATAAGGTGAAGGGGTGCACAAAAATAGGATTTTTCAAAGTAGGGGTAAAAAAAATGATAGTCCAAAGTATGTAAAGGGGAAACAAGAATAGTTACGACTATTTTATTTGTTACCCATTGTCGTTATCGGGGCGCTGATTTCGAAAACAACAACAATTTTCAAATCCAACAACGATTTTCAAAGCCAACTTAGCGGACGTGAAATAAATAAAAATAAAACCCTTTTTTGTATGACGGTTAAAAATTATGTTTAGTACACGGGCGAAGCCGCGGGTTAAAGCTAGTATATATATATATATAAATGTGAGTGCCCTGACAGACTGACTGACTAATCAACGCCGTGTCCATACTACTGTAGTTAGAAAACGGAAACATGCACATCAGGTTTCATTTATAATGTATACAAGTGATCCGAAGCAATTTTGAAAAAATCAACCCCTAAAGGGATAATAAGGGGTTGAAAGTTTGTATGGATATGGCGTAAATTTTTAAGTGAGAAACTTGAAACTTTGTGTATACATTTCTTATTAAAATAAACGAACTTACCGGGGTTGAAAATGGGTTGAAACAAGGCTGTATGATTTTTCAAGTGAGATTCTTGAAAGTTGCTTATTGTAAAACAAGAAAACTTGTTTCAGCGTTTGTTGATATGCTTCCCCGAAGGGGAGAAAAAGGGATTGAAAGTTGGTATTAACGCAGGGTCAAACCTAATGATGCTAGAAATTGACATTTTCGTGGTGGGCTACTTATAAAACGAGTACAAATAATATGATTTGATTTTTTACCCCCAAAAAGGTTAAAAGAAGAATTGAAAGTTAGTATGTATGGGGATAGTGCAAAATATTAAGTGAGAGGTTTGAAACTTCGCGTATAATTTTTGTTTTTAAAATACAAGTAAAGCTATTTCAAGGTTCTTCGAAGTTCACCCCTTACAGGGGTTAAAGTGGGTTGAATGATTGTATGAGGCTGTGTGATTTTAAAAGTGAGAATCTTGAAAGTTCGTTTGTACATTCGGAATTGTTTGAAAAAAAGCAAGTTTATTCAGTTAACAAAAATAATTTAATAAATTATTCAAATATACATCAGTTGCAAATTAATGGTATTAACTTTTTGACGGTTTTTATAACAGCGTAAATTAATAATATTACAACAAACAATGAAAAAAAGACAATACTGACAACGATATAATGATTTGCTAGATGATCCGGTAAACTTCGCCTACATATATCTATTAGTTTTTAAAGTCTCATTAAAAAAATAATTAAATTAAAAAAAATGTTTTTTTAAAGTAATCACACAAAGATTTGAATGTCTAGTATTCCGTCCGTACAAAATTTTCAACCCCTATTTAAACCCATTCAGGGTTGAAGTATTTAAAGCCGCTTGTTATAAGGTAACCCGCTGTGCAAATGCCAATTTTGTAGATTCAGTACTTAGTTTTGACCCAGCGTTACTACAAACTTTCAACTTCCTCTCATCCCCTCAGGAGTGCAATATAAAAAACGTTGAAATTATTTTTTCGCTTTACAATGACTAGAGTCTGTCTATGCTATGTTCCCTAGTTTTTGACAGCACATACTGCAAAAGTGTTAAGGAAACGTTATAATTTCATAGAAGTTTGACTTTTTAAATAAGTTCGTAAGATACTTGAAATACTTAGAGATAACGTGGTTTGACTCTAGTCTTTGACCGTATTTTAAGTCCCTTACTAAAAATTACACAATCTAAAAACAAACTTTCAACCCCTTTTTAACCCTCTAAGCGCCACATGCATCACCCAGGGTTAGTTGACTGACCCGGATTTACCTGCCAAATTCCATAGTAAAAAAACGCTTAGCTCCGGTTTAGTTGGCTAACCTCGGGTGATCCAAAAGGATCTTAGAGGATGAATTTCAGATCGCTCTACCCGTTTAATGAAACCTTTCCTGGACTTTGAAGTTATTTCAAATACTCTTGTTTTATACTGTTTTTCGTGATTGATCATTTTTATTGACTATCTACATTCAAACTATCCCAAACCACATTAATAATAAGAAACAAATGAAAAAAAGAAACAAAAATAATTTGTATGGACACTAATACTATTAAAACATAAGTAATAAAACAGATTCAATACAATAAGTTATAACAAAAAAAAAATCAGGCATAAAATTTGTAAGTAAAAATAAATACCCGCGTATCTACCCGTGGGTAGGTAAATATCGGGTATTTACCGGGTAAATACCCGCCCTTGGGTATTTACCCGGGTAGTTACCCATCTCTAAATACACTTCTTTCTGTCAGTCGTATAAAAATGACTATCATACAGCCCGAGAACATTTTTACAGGCAAGACACTAAGACAGACTATTTTTAAAAAAACAAGTATATGTATTATTCCTAAAAACAAGCACATATGTATATGTGCTTGTTTTTAGGAATAGGAACCACTTTCCCTGTTGTTCATAAGGTTCATTTATAAATATATCTTTATGGCATTAGCTTTTTATGGGCAACCGACAAGGTACCTTTTATTAACACAATGACATATGACAAATGTTAGAAATCTTTTAATCGGAACGTGCCGCGGACGCTCCGAAGGGCATGAAATTTGGAACATGTTTTAACCTTTTGACCACGACTAAGTATTTTAAGTTATACGCCGTTGTAAACGTTAACATATGAAGGTCCATTTTAAACTGTAACTGTATGGTTAAACGACGTAAAGTTCCAATAAGAACGACTTTTTAAAATTTAACTCTTACGTTGGGGAAAAAATAGTTGACATCTTGACTTAAAAGCAGTAGACGAAGGACGGAGTATTAGAGGGATAGTAGTTCTAGGTCATCTCGTTTGGTTCTAAATTTAAAACTATTAAGGTCTTAAATTAAATTGTTATTTATTTCAATTTCAGCGCAAAAAGACGACAACAGAAGTTCTGGAGAAACTCGAAATCAACATCAAACGAATCGAACAAGATGGTCAAAGCAAAGAACAAAAACACAAGCGAGTTATCGGTTACGTCATGGCTTACTCCGTGGGTATCTACGTGTTGTTCGCGATATTGTACTACTTCATGTACGTGGGGAAGAGCCAGCACTGGCTGAACTCGCTGTTGCACGCCTCGCCGCTGCTTGTGTTGCCCGTTGTGTAAGTATTTTAACCTTTTCTTAAAGTCCTCTAAGACGTTATAAGTTTCTTGACGTGCGATTTTTAGGAAATTTCACATGTGGAATAATTAACGTAAATAAAACTGTTTGTTTTGTTTTTACACATACATTTGATGAAACGGTATTGAAAATGAAAATGAAAAATAGTTTTTTATGTTGGAATCTTCTAGTAAGTGCATGCAATGTACACCCGCGTTCAGAATTGCATGGGCAGTTTATGAATGCATTCATTCATAAATTGCCCATGCAATTCTGAACGCTATAGTACCTGTAACAGAAGATTCTGCTCTTCCATAACGTAAAATAACCAATAAAATTAATAAATAGTCAAAGTAACGCTACCGAAAACATAATCGAGCGTATTTTTAAGGGTATTGGAAATGAGTTTCAAACTCTATTCAGTAGGTACACAATGCATTACTATTTTCAATACATGTTCAATGATTCATGATTAATTGTCACAACTACTCAACTTGCAATCATCGTGTACGCGGCGTGACGACATCGGCATCAAATGTACGCGCCTTGGTCATAATATTTATACTATTCCAGTGTGATCTTCCTCCGTACCGCGATATCGTGGTACTACAACTGGACGATCAGTAAGAACAGGATAAAACTGAACAAAATGAAGGAGGAGAAGAAAAAAATACTAGAAGAGGTCATGAACACTGAAACTTATAAGGTAATTTTAACAAAAGGTTAAAAGATTGAAACCTTATTTTAAAAATAGTAGTCTTTATAGTTAATTTATTTAACCGTATGGTAATTACAAGATTCGAGTTGTATTATTTACAATATATAAAGAATTACAGAGCTATATCCAATATCTTGGGGCCTATTATTTTTGAAAATTGTTATTTAATCTTATTTTTACTTTCTTTGACGTGTATTGTATGTGTGCATTTACGAAATAAATGAATATGAATATGAATATAGGGCTGCGTCTTCAGTATGCGCGAGCTGGTCTTCATGGTTTCCATTAAACTTTTCCATAGGCCGGCATGGCACTTGTAAGTTTTAATTACGTAAGTTCCCTACTTGAAAGCTATATGAAAGAATAAAACAGTGATATTTATGTCTTACTTAAAAACTTACCAGTATAATTAGCCGGCCTTAGGCTAGTCGTGTATTATATGTAGTGTTTGTAATGTATGGTACTTAGTTATACCTTGAGCGTTAATGTGCCATTGATGATTAAAATTAAAGAGTGTTTCTTTAACTTTCTTTCTCCCTAAAAAAACATCATGTCAGCAATTTATCGCCCACTGTCAAGCATAGGCCTCTCCTCTTGTACGCCACTGGTTCTAGTCCTGAGCTAACCTTATAAATACAATTGTTAGTTAGATTTATAAACATAAGAACCCGTATATTTAATTTAATTGTCTTACCGCCTTATTCATAAAAAAGTTAACAGAAGCTTTAGTTACATTATGTTTTCTCCCATTCTGACAAACGCGATTGTCAAAGTGACAGATAAGGATAACCAATCATTTAGCTAAACTGTTGTTAAAGTGCGTTTATGAATAACGCCATTAGAGTACAACTTTCAACTAATATGTTAAAGTACTGCATTACATGAAAAATTTAATAGATAGGTAAACTAAAGCATTTTATCTTAAAAACGGCTTCATTCAAAATCGCTTCTGTACCGGCTGTTCCTAAAATGAGTTGATGATGTATGTCATGTCACTCATGTCATTGCAACAATTTTGACCATTTTGGCATTTGTTTTTGGTCAAAAAGCGCAAGAGGGCACTGTGTTTTGTTTTCCCATTTGTTTACTTAATAGAGGTGATTTTTTTTTATAACTAAAATGAATTTAAAAAAAAGGTTAAACCCATTCCAGGTAGCGAAAGGGATTCTAGACAAGTACGGGAGCCCCGATGAGCTGTCCAAAGCCCTGAAGCCCTTCACGCCGACCTTCAACGTGCCCGGTAACAGCGGTAACCCTAGCACGCCCCCAGGTAGTTAAATAATGTAGTGTTGTGTTATCCATGGCCTGTGCTAACTGCTTGTACCCTCTTGTGAATGGTGAAAAGGTTTCAATTGAATAGGTTAGGACTTAAGGAGGTCTACTGACTGGATCAGGACCTGCACGCCGCTCTATTATGCGATCTCCAGATCGCTATACACCGTGTCGTTTTGATTTCCGTTAAATTGGACACATTGCTTTGTACATTAATGGGATCACGTGATATATTGCTTATTGTCGAATACGAAAAAGTAGTTTTTCATTTTTTATATAAAATAATATTATATTATATAAAGTCCTTTTGTGTTATAGTAAAGATGTGTCTTAGTGACACAGTTGAAACTTTTTCTATCCCATTGTATTTCCTTTTAGTTTTAAACTGTAATGTGAAACATACGAAATATCTTGACTCTCAAAAACCAACCATGGATTTCAGATACCTATCCTATACAACCAAACGAGCATTGTCTCTTAAACACCATCTGTACTTTTGTATACTCAAAATATAAGGATGCAATTGCCAACAGTGACCCCTAAAACGCTTACATCAATTCACTTGTCCGAAACCCCCTAGAATGTAACACTTGTCCGCAGCGACACCCGGCCAGATTCGACAACGACAACTCGCCCTGACTTCGACGCCGATCAACCAGAACAGAGAGCTGATGCCTATGAACAATGTGGGATCAGCCTTCAAGGGTCCCCGGTTGAGGGTAAGCTTATTATTTGATTTGATAGTCTCTGAGTGTGGTTTCTATCGCGTGACGTCGTAGTTTATACGAAAATTATTTAATAATTCATATTTATTAGTATGTTTTCGACGAAGGAATGTATCGTGAGAAAACCTGCATTAAAGTTTATGAAATTGAAAGTTATGTGTAAACTTGTGAAATCACCAGTCGTGGGGTGGATATGTAGTCTAAAGCCCTTCATACAATGAAGGGAGACCCATACCCGGCAGTGGATGTAGCGTCCGCTGCTTAATTATGTATTTTAAGACGTTTGTTAAATATACTACAATTCGCGACTCGTCAGTTAATTTCCCAATGATTAAAAATAATATACCGTTGATGATATTCTTTATAATATTGGTTCTGTCTGCATTAAGGAATGCTCCCGATACTGAGTTTGTGTGGCGAGAAAAAATAATTCCCGGTTACAGGAATGTATTTGTATATAAAACCAGTATCTGGAGCACTCCCTAGTCTGCATATTAGTGTATTTTCCTGTCTTGTGTGAATCTCAAAGCCACCTGTCCAATCTTTGACAGAAAACCGATAATCAAGCCAACGGTCAACCCTGTGTCCGTTTTGCGGCCACGGACAACAAACCAGTAACCTATTTATATTTTATGATTGACCATCTGTGTTTATTCCATTCCATTTGTACAAATGTATATTCCATTGCCTTGACAAGAGTGAGTGAGACATTTTACATCTTATTCTGTTAAATAAGATTATATATTTAAATGGTCTTGACACCATAAGCCCTAGAGTAAAAAGATAATTATTTGACGATTCATATAGTTACAGTCTTATACATACTCGTACCATGCATCATTTTTTAACTCTGAACGCTAGACGGCGAAGGAATATGCCGTGCCCCGGACGCCAGGCGATCGCGATTGTTTAAGTGAAATTGAACTTTACGGAGTCCTCCGTAAGTCCTTATTGCAATGGCGAAGCTGTCGGTTGCCGTCATTGGCATCCAAGACTCCACTCCGCTGCCACAGTCGACTATGGCAGTCAAAGGGTCAATGTGCTTTTCAAGACACTTAAAAAGGAGATGTGCAAAACTTGTATGTATATCAAAATATGTATATGTATATGTATGTACATAATACATGGAGTAAAAAACTATCATATTCGTCCCCAGTATGATCCCCGTAAACCTAACATCGATCGTGTTTGCAATCATCGTAGATTTTAAATATAGCAGTTTATAAGTGAAAGTTATTACAGTCGGACCAATTACCTCGACCGCTGCTGGACAAAAACCGCTCCGCCCTGGACAAGGTGGTGGACTACTTGCTGAAGGACGGGCCGAACCACCGCATGGCTCTGATTTGCAATGAGTGTTCCTCTCATAATGGTGAGATTTCGAATAAGTAAGGACATGTATCTTGGTTAGAGCGTTGGTGGCCCTGCGGTATGACGTGAGTCTTTCAATCAGAAGGTCTCGGGTTCAAATTCTGCTGGCTCGTACCACGGTTGCTAAATTGCAAAATTTTGTGTTTACATTTTACCTAACAAGAGAAGCACTTTACTCATTCCAAATATGTAACATTATGACATGTTGTTTATTCGAAAAATAAATAAAAGGGTTCGCTGCTGTGATCGCTTTTTATAAATTTCATAAAACTTGTATTTTATTAGCTGCAGATTGTATTTTATGATCCTTTCACAGGTATGGCAATGGTGGAAGAATTCGACTACGTCTCGTACGTATGTGCGTACTGTGGGCGCCTGAACCCAGCGCGTAAGCAACGCCCTGCCGCGCCATTGCTCTCATCGCCGAGGGCATTGCCTGATATACCACGCCGAATGGGTTAGTTATTACATTATTGGCGGTTATAAATTTTTATACAATCCTGCGCCCCTAATAGTTACTTCCCCTATAATCGCTCTTGTTTGTTGTATGTTGAGAAATCTAGATGTAAACAAACCCATTGTGGTGCATAATCTCATTGGAACAAAACACATTTTAACCTTTTAACCTAATTTTAAAACTACATCTCAGACGGAATTTACTAAGTACCATTTGATTATATTTTGATTTTCATAGAGTTTCATTTCGTGAGATGTTTCTCCATTTATATAATTAAAAAAACATTAAATGTATCCTATTTATATTAAAGTTTAGGTCGCAGGATACATTTTGTCTCAAGCTCCCTTTGAATGAACTAACGAAAAAAAATGCCTTTTTGTCGACCAATAATAACGTTGTAAAATATATCATTCCGCATGAATCCTTCATATCCCGTTCATATCACAGGCGGTGGCGACTCGTCCTTATCGAGCTCCAGCGATAGTGACGACGACGGAAAAGTCAAGATATCTGAAATTGGAAGTAAGTCATTATAGCCTCCTGCCGCCCAATAGTTTAAAAAAAAGTATCCTCCACTTCAATTAAAGTAGTAGTAAACGTTAATCGCTTACCATCAGGCGATTCGTTTGCTCGTTTGCCGCCTATAGCATAAAAAAAAATCTATTTCCTCGGCAATAGATTCAAAATTCACTGGCGATTGCAATATGTTGTCTCTGTATAATATTTTTGACGAGCTTGTAAGAAAACCGTTCATTAAATGCAAGATATAAGATATGGACGAAGCTATTTGTAAAATAAATACTAATTGATATTAATTTGCTATTGAATTGCATTTGTTAGTGTGGATATACCTATTCCATGGAAAAATTACGTAAAATGTTACAGTGGTGTACAATGGTTTTATTATAAACTAGTCTGGGCTTGCAACCGTATCCGTGCAGGACCTTGATGTAAACACCACTATCTTTACACGTTTACGAAATCCGATATCTATTTAACAATGCATATTTTTAAAAACAGAATTTGTTTTTCCAGGCTCAGAAGCTGAATCGGATCGGCCCCCCTCCTCGTTGGAAGGGACTCCGAAATCCGCCGGTGAAAAGAAAGAAGACTGAACGATTTCAAAGTCATGTTCCTTAAACCCTCTCTATGATGAGCGCGAAAATTTAGAGAAAATTGTATTCAACCCATTTTCAGGGTTCGAATTGGTATGTGAATTGTTATGTAAAGTGAATGTATTTCGGACAGGTTGATGGTTTTAACCTTTTCTTAAAATTAGTCTTACAGATAGCCAAGTTAGTGAAAATTCTCTTAAAGTTAAACATGGGTTTGTCTTGAAATCATTTAGATTCGGTCTAAATTAAGTCTGCATAGACTTGGCAATGACATAGTGCAATACACCCACTGTAAAATATAGAGGCACACGTTATCGGCCACCATTTTCCAAGTTAATGCCGACTTAGTGTGGTCGGAATATTTGGCTGTTGTCTGTCTTGTACGAGTATTCTACCTACTTTTTTGTGGCGTAAATATATTTGTTCAAAAGGTGGACGTCAGAAAGTTTAAAAAATTGGTATAAATGTTAGCAGCTGTTTTGTATGACAGCATGTGACATATGACAGGTCGTGAAATGTGGGAAAAAATATTCTAAAGAGATACTATCAGTTTGGTTCAACGTGAAGTCATGACCTATTGTTGTAAGACTTAATTAAATGTTTGAAATGATAATAAATACCTCACATGATTACATAAATTTTAAACATTTACATTGGCTTTTCTAGAGGCTTAAATAATTATAAAGTGCCTAAATTATTTCTCGCCAAATATGACATTTGCAGTTGTCAAATTCCAGACAATGATTTAAATAATAAAATCATGTTTTAAAACGAATGTATCGAATGGTAACATAAGCTAGACTTTAAAATGGAATGTGGACTTTTTACAATACATAATAGGTGTTTTTTATTAGTCTTTGGGATTATAATCGCTTAAGTTACCATTGGGTTACCTCGGCTTATTTCATATTTTACGAAAATAAAGTTTTAATTTTATTCTTGGCTTCAGACTTTTGAGGAATTTCGTGCCTTGTTAAAATATATTAGTTCTTTTTGAGATAAACTACATGCAAAAATTAAGTAAAAGAGTAACACGGTGATGTTTCCGACTTTCGTTCAGTCCTTCTGTCTAAAGTCCAAATATGCCAACTTTATTTGCGTTCGGTAATTCGGTATAGAGTTTTAGAAGAAAAAACTTAATGGAAAAGTAGTTTTTGTAATAGTATTCTATTCAACGTAAGTTTGTTCAGATTGTTATTTGAAAAACATTTTCTGTTAAGTTTTTTTAATAGATTAATATTTAACTCGATACGAACGAATATTTATTCTTATTTATTTTCGTCTTTGATAAGTTATTTTGAATCTTCATAGTTTCTAGTTTAAGCTGGTTTAAATAATTTATTTTAAACATAATTTAATTTTAAATTGAGTTTATGGCCCGCTACTTAAATGTGTTTGGGGTTATAACAAGGACGTCGACACCGTAGTAATTTAAATACATATCTATGTTATTTTTACTAAGTATACATACAGTCATAAACTCGTGACAATAATACTATATTATTAGCTACCTGCTGAACAAATTAACTTTTCATGTCATTGCTATTTTATCTAATATATAAATAACATCTTTAGAATACGATATTTTCCTAGAATTCCTCAGGTCTTTAATTAAACTTATGAAAAATAAGCTAGTTATAACCTCAAACACATAACATATCTACTAACAATACCAATTACCTGCATTTTATCTCAGTTGATAAAATTACTAACAACACTAGAAATTTTCCAGTTATTTATTATTTTATATCTTAAGCTATATTTGTCAATGTAATTTTCCAAAATTTGATCTAAAGTTGACATAGTTTAGTCCATCTTATATTCAAAAGTTGACATTCAAATATTTTTAATTTTAACAATTCTGCATGATTATCTTAATGTTGAGTACACATTTCTTTTACAATAAAACTATTCCAGAAACATTAAAGCCACGTAGAGTAATGTAGCTTAAAAAATAAAATAAAAGGTACTTTTTTGAAATATACTCAAAACGCTTTTTCTAGTCACACTTACATGGTGATCCGAAAGTGGCATTTAATAACCAAATGCATTCATTGTACCATTGCATAACCTTATTTAAACATTTATTAATATCAAACATCTTTTTGGATCACCAGCCATTGAATTTATTAAAAACCTAAACGTTAACTTATTTAACATAAGGTAAAAAATATTTTAACCTTTTCTAAAATTATCCGATTTATCCTGAGCAAAAATATATTTTTAAATTATTCCCAGACATTCCCTGATGTTTTTTTGTAGTTAGTTTGGCATTAGTACAAGCCTGACACATCCAAAATGTTCAATTGTTTTGTAGTAAGTATATACCATTATATCTCTATTTGAACAATTAAGTTTATATACAGATACATTTACGTAAGCTTATGCATTGACCGAATGAGTGAATGGAACAGCTATGTATGTGTGTGGCTTTTCATTCATACACATGATAATGCAATTCGCTAAGATTAAGATACTTATGTACTTGTACATTAGTGGAATTTGAACACCAACAATGGTTAACCCTTTTGTCGCCAATGCCTTAAATTAAACTGCAATTTATCATTGTTGTAATCCATGACAAAGACTTTCGATGTAGCATAAAATATATAATTTGACTTTATAAAATATGTACTTATCACAATTTGTCAGCTATACTTTTTCCTATGGCGACGAGACGGTTAAGAAGCAGAAATATGCAGTAATTTTACGAATTTCTTTAAAAAAATCGCTTGACGAGCCACCATTTTTATTTTTAAAGAAAAAAAATGACACATTGGTCTATAGTCTTGACTAGGGCTGCCCTCTCGTATATTGCCGAAACCGGACAAAAAAGTTACAAAACCCGGACGTTTCATTATAATCGCAGTCTCTCCCGGACACTATACAAATCAATTTTTAATTTTAAAAGTTTAGCTTTTGCTAGGGATTGACCTGAACCCAAAAATGCCTGGGTTTACCCCGGACAGTTTTAAAAATCCGGGCCGGACGCTCCCCGGACGGGCTCCAAACTAGGAAGAATCCGGGGAAATCCGGACGGATGGCAGCCCTAGTCTTGACAAACAGTCTGATATTCCTCACTTTTTTCACTCCAAAAAAAGAAAAATCAGACTTAGATTGTGTTATATCCTGTATTTTATCCTAAATTATGCCAATTTCTGCGTGTAATAAGTATCTTAGTTCATGCGAGTCAGTATTTGTTAAATTTATCTGTTTTTAACTTAACCATCGACACTGTAGTAGTATCCAGTCGTGTTCAATAAGATATTTACACTGGTAGTGGTTCCATCGTAGTCAATAAAAAGGTTTTACTAAGGAATGAACCTTCATTGTGTTTGTAAATAATGAAGTCAAGTGAATAGTGTTGTTGAATTTGTTATTTATGCTTGTATTCATTAGGTATTTTATATTGAACTAATATACAAGTACCCAGTTCCATTGTTTTTTATTTTTGCCGCACAAAGGATTTTTTTTTTATACTACATAAAATTTGGATGGTGGGTCATTTGACCTTAGGTACTTAAAAATACTGGTGGCACGGAACTCGCAGTGTGCGGCAATTATACGGTTTTCGGATTTTTTCCTGTCTTAGTGCTATAAGCTCTTGCTTTTTGCCAAATTTCGTGGTTCTAGGTCAACGGGAAGTACCATACTTATACATTTTGATTCCCATTGCAAATGTTTGGGAAAAGCGACATAAACGGCCGTATCTTTTGATTACGTTGACGTAGATGCTTGGTTTTTTCACACATTCAAGAGACCACATACTTGTGTACTTATGTGGTATTAATTTCAACTTGCTACCTTAATGCGTTCCCGAGATAAAGGGACGGACGGACAACAGAGTGATCCTATAAGCGGTCCGTTTTTTCCTTTTGAGGTATCCGATCCCTGGTTCTAATATAATATTTCCTCGTGTACACACGGCCTCAGCGTCTGCTGCAATTGCTGCAAATAATATCTTTAACCTTATGCCGAACCACACTTTGGGTGTTTGCGTTTTACCTTTCGCTCGCACTAAAGCAAAATTTAACTGGTGCGAGCGAGAGGCAAAACCCAAATACCCGCAATGTAGCTACCCTCAGGTTCAATTAGGACGAGATCCAAATCGAAATCCATATCTGTTACCCTAATTGATATTACTGTCGACGATATGTACTCTTATGGCCGCTTCACATGATGGGCGATGATAAGGGACGCAGTTATGAGTAAGAGGGGTTACCCAATACTGCCATACCGTTCTGATGTATAGCTACGTCCCGTATGATGGCCTATGATGGCCCATTGTGTGGAGCGGCCATTATAATCCGTCTACAGCAAATCTGTCGACTTTATAAGGAAAGTTTGGGGAAGCATCTCCATTAGTCATCGTAACGTAAACGTATAATTTTCATAGAGATAATGACTGGTATAATCGAGCTTCCACACTAAATTCCACTTATAGTTGCCGATTTCTAAGTCTGAACTTTTGACACTTGAGTATTGACGTACTTAGTGATGAGGCTAAGACAAATCGTTTGTCAAATTCAGCGATTATTGATTTTAGCGATGAATTGTTTGATTCGATTTTACTACTACGGATTTGTATTTGATAAGACCGAGAAATTTCGACAAACTGCGCATTTGTCATACGATTTTTTCCAAAGTCATCTCAGTTTCGTTCAGAAATCAATACTGTTGAATTCTTAAAATGTAAGATAAAAATCTTCATAGTTACTTTGTCTTATTTTAAATAACATTTTTTGCACATCGTACTTAGTTTTATTTTCGTTTTAATCGTTTTGTTTTGATTTTTTACTGTATTGCCTATTGATAACAAGATCGATTTTTATCGATTAACAGACAGTTGTATGAATTGGAACAGCAGACATGGTCACAACACTAAATTAAAAAAAAAAACGACGTAGACCGTAACTGTTGGCATGCTAAATTGTTATCGTAAAATATTAAGAGTGCTATCACAAAATCCGCCCGCTCGCATTTCAATATTATTACCGCCAGTTGCGCTCCGAACGCGCATCTGTGTGCGGACACACACTACAATCAGGTATACAAACTTATTATCGCCATGCTCTTCGAACGGCATAGCAGGTGCGGTTAGTGCGAACGGGAGCGAGCATTCATTGATTGTAAGCACCGTCGCGAGGCTAATGGCGTCGCGACGCTTGACGCGCGGACCAAACATTATTGATACTTGCGCCAGAACATCAACTATTACTTGGCGTACGTGGTGTTAGAAAATGTACGAGTAATTTGTATATTTGTTTTGTGTTTATCATAAGATTAAAAATAGTTTTATTCAAACGTCAAATGTCTCTAAATAGTTTCCGAAGTTATTTTGGAATAGGATTTTGTTTTCTGCCTCCGGATCCAACCAATTCATTGTTTTCATATTCATACATATATTGGTACATTTCTAAGCATACCTAACTACTAAAAAGTTTTTTTTTCAAAATTTAAACTCAATCTGAATTCTATTTTGGGGTGGTGATATTATATTGAAGGTTACAAAGCCGATAAGATGAAAAAAGGGACGTGTAATTAAATAATTTTATTTAAACGTTTTGTAATTTTAACTGAAATCCGGAGGCATATTTTGGGCGTTTTTATTATTTGTTGTAAAAAAATCATTTTTTGAAAATATGAAAAGTTTTAATTGTTTTCTATTCAGAATCGCGAGCTCTTTCAATCGCAGTAGGAGAAAAAAAGTGTTCCAAGATTTGTTTTCCATTTCGCCACCATCATTTCATAGATTCAGTATGGCGGTAGCACATTAGAAAGTTTGAAAAATGTATGGAAAATTTAGGACACTTTTTTTCTCCTACTAGGATTGAAAGAGCTGCGATTCTGAGTAGAATAAATATAAAAATTTCTAATTTAGCAAAAAGTGATTTTTGTACAACAAAAAATAAAAATGCCGTTTTTTGAGTTCCATTTTTTTGTCAAATATCTACTTGTGGCACATCATCTGATAGGTCCTTAGAAATAAGTTAAAGGTCTCTTGTACAAAAAATTGGTTGATCCAGTATCGGGAGGTCCAAAAAACCGGCCAAGATCGAGTCGGACTTGCCCACCGAGGGCTCCGCACAAAAGTGGCATGGAACTCTCAGTGTACGGCAGTTTCAGATTTGGATTGCGTTGATGTAGAAGTTTGGTTTTTTTGCAGCTTCAAGGGACCGCAGACCTGTGTATATTATGGTATTAATTTTAACTTGCAACCTTTACTCGTTCACGAGATAAAGGGTCTGGACAGACAGACGGGCGGACGGACGGACGGACGGACGGATAACAAAGTGATCCTATAAGGGTTCCGTTTTTTCCTTTTGAAGTACGGAACCCTAAAAATGTGAAAGCTTTAGGAAGTTAAGATATAAGACAACCTTACCACGAAACTTATTTTGAACGAATTTGTTCAAAATAAGTTTCGTGGTAAGGTTGTCTAGCCGTTTTTGCCAAAAACTATTAATTGCTAACATACAGTTAAGTCCCTTGATATTTTGAAGACACTTATGCCTTTTTGCTTGCACAATATTTATGTCGTATAACGCTACAAAACCCTCAATTATGCTTGGTCCGACACGCTTTTGGCCGGTTTTATTCCGGATTTTGCTCATATAGCAATATGATTATCCCTGACTAGGGCGGTGGCACCAGTAATGGACAAGGAACCAGTAACGTACAGTCACTTTTATTATGAGGAAATAAGTTTCATGCATTTATTTTGTGTCAACCAATTGACAATCATATGACATTTGAATTAAGAATATAGTGTCCATCACTCCTGTCTGTCAGCTTAAAGTGTTCATAATGGGTACCGTCACCCTAATACACCTAAAATTTCTCCATACTGTCCGTCTTAATAAACACTCTGTATTACTGAAAGTATCTAGAAGGGTTGGTTGCGGTACAATCACATTCGATAAAATCATTTCAAATTTTTATTTCAAACAGGTCTATACTATAGTCAAAAATGTAAAATGCTTATCTCAGTAGTTGGTCGCGGTTTATTCACTTTTCCAAACGCTTCCAGCACGTACTCGTGCAACAAAACAAGCAAATTGTACAGTCCACAGAGAACAACACAGGTCCTACCTCTACGAGCGCGCGCGCGGTACTGAGGACTAGGCTAGCGCGGATTGGATTTTATACACCATTTGAATATTTAAAAAAAAATACGGAATATAAACAAAAAGTGATTTTTTCGATTTCAGCATGTTCTTAAAAGAATAAACTTTAATGTTGTATACAAATCATCCCAATATTTTGTCAAAATTACTGCGAAAATCCCTGCGTTTGCAGTGTATTTTTATCGAAAAATGTGCATATTCAAAGTCGAACTAGATAGGTATCTGTGTAAATTATTGGAAATATGAGGCCTATAAGTTAAATAAAACCATGTTGCAATATTATATCAACCTAGAAAAACATGTGTTTTCATGTATCATGTTAACAATAATCGAAGTCAAACTTCTGTCTCCGTGCGCTTTTCAGAAAACAACTGCCAATAATTGTATAGTAAAAGTTAAAACATTGAGTTTTACTCAAATTAGAAGCTTACAAGTTAAACACTAGGAAATAAGCTATCAAACATAGTTAACAACTTTAACAAACAGCTCACAGTTTCTTTGTATTTCAACGTCAAAAAACAGCTTTTGTTGCTTTTCCGTACAAACCGTATTGATGGCCTCTTAAATAACTTATGTATGAAAAAATGTAACATTCATCACATTATGTTTATGAAAAGTGAAATATTGTGTTTATGTACATGACTAGCTGTAATGTCTTTATGGGATTTTGTTTATAATTCCAAAGTGTCTTGCGCGTTTACGTTCTATGGATATTTAGATGTGTCAAAAGTTCAGACTTAGAAATCGGCAACTATAACCGTGCGTTTACATGCTCGGGCTCTCGGCCGAATGTTTCGGCCATGTTAGTACACGATGATTCGAGACAGACTATATAGAGAAAACTTAAGCCAGACCAGAGACAATTTAAGTACTTTTTCAGGTAGTTTGGTTGAGTTAAAAGGTGTCTTAAATAATTTCACTTCGGGTAAAGCTATTTAAAAAGTGTCTTAAATAGTTTCAATAACCAAAGCTATTTAAAACACCGTTTAACTCACCGAAACTACCTGAAAAAGCTTAAATTGTCTATGGTCTGGCTTAAATTTTATCTATATAGTCTGTCTCGAATGAGCGTGTACTAGGGTGGGCCGAATCATTCGGCCGAGAGCCCGAGCATGTAAAAGCACCATTACCTTTTTAACCGCTTCGCACTAAAACGGTCGGGAAACAAAATTCAAAAGACGAAAATCTATGATATGATGTGTATGCAGAAACTAAGCGCATTTGACATTGTAGAAGCGTTTTTGAAAAAGCCTAAACAGGTAGGTGTAGAGTTCGTCACTAGTAGATCCGTAACATATGTAGAACATCACTAGCTTGGATGTCACAATTTGACAGATGAGGATTACTCGCTAGAAATGGAGGCTAGATTGATGGCTTAAGTTAAAAGTTAAATCTGTATAAAAAAGCATACAATAAAAGTAAAAGTGAGATTTGAAATAACAAGTGGTTTTTATTTATAAACTGTACAGTAGTTATTTTTAAAATTTTATTTCCCACCATAAGGTAGCTTATCATGTCCTATAAAAACTTTTTAACTTTCACTAAAATTATTATAGTAACTATATCGAAAGTGAAGTAAATTATTAATTAAAAGAACCAATTTGGCACCAAAAGAACTTTGTAATGAATCAAATTGAAATACACCTCTAAAACGTCAAATGGCCCTTTTTGGCTTAAAGGACTAGTATCCAGGCTACAACCTTAAAAAAAAAAAAACGTCAAAAGGCCGCTGTTCCGGCTGTTCGCTTTTGTCATTGTCATTAATGTCATTTGATGGTCAGGACAGGTCATGTCATTTTATTTTCCCTAGTTCAACGAATATTGAGGACTGCAATTTCTTTATCTTCAGAAAACAACTTATCATATATGTATACTAGAACGTATTAATGTCAGTGCCACGCCTCTATTAATGATAAGTGTAATAATTTCAGTGGTAACGTAGTCACTGTAGTCAGTCGATAACCATTTTTTATATGCTAAACAAGTTCTTGTGTAAATTTTATCATAATTTTTAATTATCGCGTGTATTTCACGCGTCACACGGGCGGTGATAATAAGACTGCAAATTTCGTTGTAATCAGTGAACGATATGGTAGTGTAAGGTTAACTTTTATTTAAGTGAACATTTTTGTAAGTTTTAAACTTTTTGCAATGTCAGTTCTAAATAACTTCGGTGGTTCTTTAACTAAAGGATTGAGACGTAAGTAAACATTTTAGTTGCCTTTAGTATGCAATAGTATAATATAGTAATAAATATTTTTTAAAGTTGAAAAAACTGTTTATTCTTCATATTATATAGTAATTAATAATTTTTAAATGCTTGATAAATGTTTATTCTAAAACAAATCTGGCTAGCGTAAGGGTAGCTTGCCACGCATTATTTAACGGCCTCTTGTATTTTCTCTCTTCATCGTCACCAACAAATGTTAGTTTAACACTTTGCAGGACAGGGCCTGGTGTTCACAATGTACGGGTAATTATCGTTTATTGAAAACAGAGTAAATCAACGTGTTAATTAAAGCTAACGCTGTCATAAAAATGTCATTAACCAAATAATAAGATTTAATTAATGATTTACTCGTAATTATTCACCTGTAGGTAGTGATAAGAAATTTTAATGAGGCCTCTTCTAATTAGTATGAACAAACATTGGCCAGTTATCAAATATGTAACAAAAACTTGACTTTGGACCAAATTTATCTATTGCCTGTTTTTTATTTCCGTCAAATTCAACATTTCACATGGTATGTGTGATATGGCTTTTTATCAAATTATTATTTTTAAAATATTGTCTTCTGTTTCCACAATTGTTGCTCATTGAAATTAAACACTTCTTAACTTTAATTGATCAAATCCAGACAGCACTTCTTAAACACAGTTAATGGAAAATGTATTACACTGCTTCAGCTAATTTTTTATTTATTGAATATCTCAAAACCCGTAAGACACTAGTTTCTTAGAAAAATGAACTTGGGCTAAGCTGAAGAATCTCCCCATTAAGTTACAGAAATTAAATAAAAAACAGTGTATATTCCTAAAATACGTAATTAGTATGGGAACTTGCTTGCAGATACCATGGTTAGGCTAAATCACTTTTTTCTTGGTTTTTCTGTAAAGCATAAGCCTAATGCTAGCTCTTTTACATGTCACCTTAATAAATAACATAAAATTCCTTTATTCTGATCTACTAATAACATTCTTATCACTGATATTAAAATTTCTAATCGAATTGCCCTTTGGCAAAGGCCTCCCATAGAGTTTTCCAAAGCTCTTTTTTCATGGTCTCTCCACTCCATGTCACCTTATAACTATATTAATCTAATCTAACATAAATAATCTCTGTTTTCAGTCTTTAAATATTTTTATGCCACACTTGGCCATAAAGTGCCTTTTGCCGCACGCTACGCGTACGCAAAAAGCCGATTTCTGCCCAAGTGTAGGCATAAAATGATGTACCTAACACGTAAGGTAATCAATAATGCCCTTGATCGCATATTTACGTCTCTCGCTTGCAGCTCGGGTCGCAAACATCTGCGATCTCGGCCTTTCTTTGTTTTACCGCACTAGTTAGGTAATGTACTATTACAGTACACATGGTGCTTCTTTACCGGCCTAGGGCGATAATAAGCACTTTACGTGCCTGCGTCGAATATACAAAGGGCCATATGTACTGTAAAACGTGCTGAGCATGAGGCAAAAAGAATCTAAACCATTTTGTTTTATTTGTATTGAGAATCAAATTATTAGTAGTAAACCAATGAACTACAGAGCACAGTACATAATTTATTTCAACTGCACTTTGTTTCCTTTTTACTTTAAATATAATCGATGTTTCATCAGCAAAGAGAACTATCTTATGTTGCTTATTAAATATACGAGGCAAATCGTTGATATAAACCAGAAACAAGAATGGATCTAGAATAGATCCTTGGGGGACACCCATTGAAGAAAAGGACCCTTTCGATTTAGTTTTATTAATGTCCACTTTCTGAACTCTATCTATAAAATATGACCAGATGAGATCAAGAGCCTTATCTTTTACGCCATAATGATTAAGCTTCCGAATAAGAGTGTCGTGATCAACACCGTCGAAGGCCTTTGAGAGATCACAAAACACGCCTATTGCGTCCTGTTGTTGTTCCCAAGCTTCAAACATTCTCATACACGCATAATCTTGTGAGTTTATTGTCTACACAATCTACTTAAGTATATTGCATAAATATCTTAAGATAACGCATAAGTATATAATTAGGAAGTGTTATACAAGGAAGCATATATTTCCTAGATTGTCTTGAGTGCTCTTATCTATTTGTTTCAAATATACTTGACTATGTTTTTGTATGGTTTGTTTACAAGATTTGTTATTTCATAACTTTAAGAATTTCCGCTAAAACTACATACCTACATATTTTTATGACATATACGCCTTTTTACTACGACAATATGATATTTTGCAAAAAAACAAAAATGCCTTAACTTGTCAGTTAAGGCATTTTTGTCCATGTCCAAAATAATTTTCTTTAAGAGAGGGAGAAGACAGTAATTATTTAACTTTTGGATCGATTTTTCCGAAATTCACTTATAAAAAAAAAAATTGCTAACTCCTATTCCTTTTCAAATAGCTATCTAATGATACCTTAACCTCACACTTTAGGGTTTACGACTTCGTAATGACTAATGAGCTTACCCGCAAACGGACAGGCGGACAGACAGACATGGCCAAACTATAAGGGTTCCGTTGACCACGGAACCGTTATAGTTTCGCCTATTTCCCTCTTTATAGTTCGAATATGCGAGAGCAATAGAGAGGGATATATACGAACGAAGTGGTTAGTGGTAGGCCTCGTGGTGTTTAATCCATTTAAATTGATAGACAATCTTATAACAGGAAGTATGTAAGAGGTCGACTCTATTAACTGATCTCTGATCTGTTAAGATAGAGCGATGTTATTAGTTTGTTTATCAACTTTATCATGATGCCACAAATAGATGGACTAATGAGGAAGCGTAATATTCCTAGCACTTACCAAAGACTCGCCTCAAATTATTCAGTTTAGTATGAATTGCTTGGTAACCATAGCTTCAAGTAACAGCACAGAATATTAATAGTACTAAAGTACAGAAGCTTCTCTTTCCTACATTTGACGCTTAGCTTGTCAAGCATGCAAATGTCAAGATGACATTAACATTAGGGTTGTCACCATGCAGTGTCAAGTGCGTATAGTGGTACAACATTGGTATGAACATATAAATAAGAACAAATTATTTTTATAAGATTTTAAGCTAACATGGTCATTTACACTATAATTACTATTTAAAACGAGATATTTACCATGTACATTTGTTTTCATGAGCTCCCGATATTTCGGCACTGTTACAAGTGCCATGTTCACGGTGTAACTGATTTGCTGCGAGTTTTTATTTTATTTGTGGTCTACCCACACCCCGTAGCGATCTACCCGCTTACGGGTTCGTTTAATTTGCGCGGTGTCACTACCGCTACTAGCGTCTACTTTCTCACTTAGAACTCGATCACGTTCACGACACACGACACTTACAGTATCGACTGGTGCATTTCTTACCGAACCAATAACTTTTGGATTTTTGAATTTCCGAATCACTGGATGCCAGACCCTCGACAGTTGAAACCCGTCCTCTCGGTTGAAATTTTTGTATTTTAGGATTTCTATAGCTTCTTTAACCATCCTAGGTATGTAATGCTTTTCTGTCGAGAGTATCTGAGGGTTATGCAACTCAATCCAGTGATTTGTTCCTGCCTCCAAAAGATGTTCAGCGACTGCCGATTTTCTAGGTTCGTTGTTTTTAACCGCTCGTATGTGCTCCTTTATACGGCACGCGATTGTACGCTTAGTTTGTCCTATGTAGGAGCTACCACAGCTACAGTCAATCTTGTAAACGCCTGGATGTTCAAGTGGAAAACTGTCCTTCGGCGTCCGTAAATGTTGTGACAGTTTTCTGTAAGGGGTGAAGATAGTTTTTACCGAGAACTTCTTTAAAATGTTAGCAACCTTATCTGTCACTCCCTTTACATATGGTAAAAAAGCCGGTTGTCGTTCCACGCTGTAGTCCAGGCGCTTCGTCGTATCAGTGCGTCTATGTGGCATGGTCCGCCCAATATAACCGTTTCTCTGCAGAACGTCTCTTAAGTGTATAAGCTCCTCATTTAAATGTTCCTCGTCACATAGGTTATATGCGCGGTCGGTAAGTGACGTCACTACAGAGTGCAGTTGACGGGGGTGATGATGTGAGTTAGCATGCAGGTAACGATCGGTGTGGGTGGGCTTTCTATATACAGAGTGACTAAGAAAAAAAGTTAGTGGTCCAAAAGTTATTGGTTCGGTAAGAAATGCACCAGTCGATACTGTAAGTGTCGTGTGTCGTGAACGTGATCGAGTTCTAAGTGAGAAAGTAGACGCTAGTAGCGGTAGTGACACCGCGCAAATTAAACGAACCCGTAAGCGGGTAGATCGCTACGGGGTGTGGGTAGACCACAAATAAAATAAAAACTCGCAGCAAATCAGTTACACCGTGAACATGGCACTTGTAACAGTGCCGAAATATCGGGAGCTCATGAAAACAAATGTACATGGTAAATATCTCGTTTTAAATAGTAATTATAGTGCAAATTATTTTTATTATAAGAACACGTTTTTATTCATTATTTATCAGTATTGGTATTAATTTGTCTAAGTATAAATTAGTATGCGGTGTTTGAAATATAAATATATCTAAACACACCCGTGAGGCAATGCGCGTTGTGCGAGCCCTGGCAGTTTATGCCACCCACAGGCGGAATATTTTGTGTCAACGAAAAACGCGAAGTGATACCCCCTGGCAACAGGGAGGGGAGTCGGCATACGTACCGTTTCCCCTCTGCCCGAGTACAAGCCCAAATGGGCATACGCGGGGC
Organism: Lathronympha strigana; assembly: GCA_949128165.1. Lineage (NCBI taxonomy): Eukaryota > Metazoa > Arthropoda > Insecta > Lepidoptera > Tortricidae > Lathronympha > Lathronympha strigana. The sequence continues at coordinate 2,785,065 of OX421926.1, read as the reverse complement.
TGTGTTGTGACTACTCCGTACACAAAAATAGATGGAAGTGTGCAATATTTGTTAGTGTAGTCGTATCCTTTTTTGTGTGATAGCGACTATATGGTATTACGCTCATATTTCACCGGAATTAGATGCTATGGGATATATTTTTGAGTAAGATGTGTCCATTTCAGGGAGTGCTCCGAGGAATTGTTCGGATTAATCCCTGCCGTTTCTTTCCGCCATCAATCTACGCGACATTTCCATCCCCACCATTTATATACATTGATAATTGGCAGTCCTCAACTGTGCGGTCTCCCGAAACTTCCTGCCTCGCACATCTAAACTGTGGAACGAACTGTCGCCAGCGGTAGTTCCGGACCGATACGACCTTCAAGAAAAGAGCGTACTCCCACCTTAAAGGCTGGCAACGCACTTGCGACACCTCTGGTGTTGTGAATGTCCATGGAAGGCGATTCGTCTACTCGTTTGCCATCTATTTCATTAAAAAAAAACATATTTTTACACTTGACTGTACAATACTAAAGTTAGATGATAAATAGCTAGCAAATAGACAATTAGCAACAAGATAGCAACTGCAATAAGGTTAGTTCTAGGTTTTAGATAAACGGTGTTTACCTATATTATGTTTATATTGCCTATGTTTGTAAGTATTAAGTATAAACAGAGGATGTTGTCGCCGTGTATCAAGTTGGCAAATAAGTTAAAATAACACATGATAACGATTTATAAATATAAATAGTGCATTTTCCTACTTAGCCACTTGCGTCACTTATCGTCATGTTATTTTCGCATTATCAACATAAAAATAATACCTCTACCTTTATAATTCAGACTTACGTCCATTGGAATTAGTTATGTACATATCTTCTAAAACAAAATGTAAATACTTTATTCACTGTAGGTTGACTGGTAGAGAATGCCTTATGGCATTAAGTCCGCATTTTTTGTTTTGTGCAATAAAGATTAAATTAATAATTAAACAAATTCACCATACATAAAAAAACTTAATCATATCCAAAACTGAATTTATATAAAATTAAATACAACTAAACCTAAAAATTACAAATCTTGAAATAAATTAATTTAAAGACCTAATAAAGCAAACCGCCCCGATTGGTTCCCGACGCAATAGTGCCCATCACGCTTCCTTCGTTTCCGTCCTGAATATATTATATATATCTTCTCAATATATTAAAAAAAGAAGCTGAAAAGATGGAACTGGTGGGAGATGGGGCAAGACAGGGATACGTGGAAGAAGAGGAGGGAGCCCTTTGCCCAGCTGTGGGACACTCTAGGCTCACATAAATAAATAAATAAATAGCGTAAGTGCGTCTGTGTGCAAGTTTCCATCGCAAAGTGACAGAATAATTAGTACAGTAAGATGTCGCTTTATCGTCTCTCTTCCAATGTGTAAGAAGCCCGTGTTGCTCCAAGAGACAAAGTCGCGGTCAAAGTTCAGTATACGATTACGATATAAGTTATAAATATGAACAATCTAAATATAAAATTCCGTGGAATTCTCCTTTATGATATTGATAAGCCGACGCATCCAGGACGGTCACTGGGTCACTGAGACCTTATTACCAATATCGTTATCTGTAGGTATTTTATAGGTATTTACAATACTCCTGTTTTTAGATACTAAACAGATAAGACATATATTAACTGATATAGTGAGCGATTAAATATGCAATGTACACAAACATATTTTTCCAAATCGGTCTTCATGCCTACATAATAAAACGTCAGACATTTATAAGCGAGTCTTTTTTTGTTAAAACTTAACTCGTATTATAATTAAAGGAATTTATTCTTAACTAGCTTTTGCACGCGGCTTCGCTTGCGTTAGAAAGAGACAAAAAGTAGCCTATGTCACTCTCCATCCCTTAATCTATCTCCCCTTAGAAATCACGTCGATTCGTCGCTCCGTTTTGCCGTGAATGACGGACAAACAAACAGACACACACACATCACACACTTTCCCATTTAAAATATTAGTATGGATTCTAGAAATTGTTTTAAAATAGGTTGAAAAACTATCATTCTAATTAGTCCGTCAGTTAGATTGTCTAAAATAATTAGACACGTATTTTTTCCTTTTTCAAGTTAACTAAAATTTACGAAGGTATAGAGCATCAGAGTTCCGGGGTGGGGGCTTGTGACGTCACTACTAGGTACGAATTGTACCTAATAGTGACGTTACGCAAAACTTGAACGCACTGTATTTTCGTCATTTTTGATTTGGCGAACAAAAGAAAAAATACGTGTAGGTACAATATTTTTTAATACTCTAAAAGACGGACTAAATAGATTTTTTTAGTCGTCTAGCCTATTGTAGGTACATTCCCAAATATATTGTGATTTTATGATATATCGCAATGGGAGCTACCGTATTGTCGCTCACCAGACGGCGCCACTCATGCGTGGGTCCTGTGTCAATATGAGAGAATTGTCAAAGTGACGTTTGAAATGTTCCCGCAGGACCCTCGTTCCACTAGCGCCCCTAGCGCAAAATCAACTCGCGGTAATCCTCATTAGACCCATAATGTGCCACTTTTAATTCCGTAGTAGGGCCTACTCCGTCTATGTACTCGCCTGCGTTGGATATAAGCGTAGTACGCAAGGCTACCCACTCACTCGATAAGCAGGAGACTATCCTGGGTTATTCAGCTGAGTCGGCAGCCTTGTGTACTGCGACGCGAGCATTAGATGGATTAGGCCATATGACGGAATAACCCACATTGATCTTAAGTTTTGTTTAACAAATATGCTTTTTTCCAGGTCTTCGGAAATCGAAACACCTGCATGGGGCGATTCGCAGCGCCAGCACGGAGCTGCCTAAACTGCATATGGACAGGTGCCTCATAGTCTCCAAGGTCACCCGCTACGAATATGAGAAGTAAGGAGTTGAAAAATCAAACAGATTGAATACATCAAGCCCATCGAAGTCATACACCCGTCCTTTAATTCCTTACCAAGTAAAGAAAGTGGCCAAAAGAGATGTATATATGTTTGTTTTCGTGGGCTATCACAGTTTGCTTACGCTGACTCTCTGACTCAATTCATCCAAGCAGCCAAATTAATCACATCGTTGTAATTTGGTAGTCGAAATCAACTACAACAGCATTACAACTTAGTCGCATATTTTGACAGTGGATACTTACTTACGACATTTGAAAAATCCACTGCCAATTTCAAGGCCGCTCCAAACTGGTGACATTTGACAGTTGTACTACTTCCATGCTTCAGTTATTCTTCCGTGGAATACATCAATTAAAAAAAATAGTAAAATATACCTGTATATGTTACTTTAAAGGAATGATGTAATCCATTCTTGATATTCGAGCGTTCCCAACTGAATAATTTAAGATGAAATACATCAAGCCCATCGAAGTCATACACCCGTCCTTTAATTCCTTACCAAGTAAAGAAAGTGGCCAAAAGAGATGTATATATGTTTGTTTTCGTGGGCTATCACAGTTTGCTTACGCTGACTCTCTGACTCAATTCATCCAAGCAGCCAAATTAATCACATCGTTGTAATTTGGTAGTCGAAATCAACTACAACAGCATTACAACTTAGTCGCATATTTTGACAGTGGATACTTACTTACGACATTTGAAAAATCCACTGCCAATTTCAAGGCCGCTCCAAACTGGTGACATTTGACAGTTGTACTCCTTCCATGCTTCAGTTATTCTTCCGTGGAATACATCAATTAAAAAAAATAGTAAAATATACCTGTATATGTTACTTTAAAGGAATGATGTAATCCATTCTTGATATTCGAGCGCTCCCAACTGAATAATTTAAGATGAAATACATCAAGCCCATCGAAGTCATACACCCGTCCTTTAATTCCTTACCAAGTAAAGAAAGTGGCCAAAAGAGATGTATATATGTTTGTTTTCGTGGGCTATCACAGTTTGCTTACGCTGACTCTCTGACTCAATTCATCCAAGCAGCCAAATTAATCACATCGTTGTAATTTGGTAGTCGAAATCAACTACAACAGCATTACAACTTAGTCGCATATTTTGACAGTGGATACTTACTTACGACATTTGAAAAATCCACTGCCAATTTCAAGGCCGCTTCAAACTGGTGACATTTGACAGTTGTACTACTTCCATGCTTCAGTTATTCTTCCGTGGAATACATCAATTAAAAAAAATAGTAAAATATACCTGTATATGTTACTTTAAAGGAATGATGTAATCCATTCTTGATATTCGAGCGCTCCCAACTGAATAATTTAAGATGAAATGGTGTTAATTATTGTTTACGATCAAACTAGCAAGTGAATTCACTGATATAGGCAAAGTAAATTAGACCCATAATAAATATTTTCGAGGAATTCATTCCCAGCAAGCTGGATACCGTTTTTATTCCCTAATTTGGTCCTAAATACGTGTAAACCGAAATTGCACGATCCCAGGAGTTGAGTTGAACTTAACTTTTGATAGCCAAGTCAGCCACCACTACCAAATTTTAAGTTCGAAGTCTGGAGACACGTATTTAGGACCAAATGTAAAATTCCAGCGACGATTTCCAGCTTACCAGGAATTGATTGCTGGAATTTATCTTGGCCTAATATGCACCGGGGCTATCTCAGTGACCGGTAACCAGTAATAATCAGAATGGAAGTAAATGACTCGATAACACAATAATAATACTTGCATACGCTACGTCGTACATGTTGCGTCGTATGTCGTCTACTGTTTTACTTTGTGCTTTGTTTGCGTATAATAATTGTCATCCAGAGTGCTTTAAAATCATGAATTTATCTTTTTGATGTGATTTAACGTGTTTGTTTATAATTTAAAGAAAAATGGAAAAATTCCTCGCTTCGAGCGGGATTCGAACCCACGACCTCTCTGAACACCGGGCAGATTACTCTGCCAATTGAGCTATCGACGCCCGATCGACCCGGCGAATGTTTCCACAATTTTTTTCAATACGTTATACTTACGCCTTTTTTCCATTTTTCTTTCAATTATAAAATTGTACATTTCGTTCGCAAACGACTCTGCTTAATACAAAATTAATTTTGATTTAACGTAATTCATAATAACTCCTTTTACTCCGTTGGTCAGCCAAAAAACTGGTATAGCTTGGGGGTACCAAATTTCCTTTTAAATACAGCAGTTTCGCATATTTATTAGAATGTTAAAAAACCACGATGGCTATCTAAAAGCGGTAGCTAATACAAATGGCGGCCAATCCAAAATGGCGGATGACGAGTTTGAGTAAACTTTGGTGATTCCAATTTTCCTTTTCACATCAGTTAGGTAAACCGATACGTATGATTTCGTGCAAACGCTTCAAGAGTCAACGTTCAAGTTAGCAAAAGAGAAGCCTTATATAATTATTCACGAATGCGAAAAAGACACAACGATTTAAAAAAAACCGTCACAATTTTTCACATCAACGCATTAACCCCGCTATACGATAATATAAGGATATCGGTCTTGAAAATATGAAAAGTTGTGTTTGAGAGATCTTTTGTGTGGATACGTCTTGGATTAAAAATTTATAAATGTAACAAAAGAAAATAATTCACGTAAGTAATCATATATTAATTTCGATTTCAATTTTATCGATGATAGTTGACATCTTGGGTTTTTGGTTACGTTTTTAATATTCGACAAGCATTATTTGTCATATTAGTTTTGTCGATAAACTTATAAGAACGTCAAAACACCACGATTGCCATCGTAAAGTTTGTGGTAGCTAACAAAGATGGCGGCCAATCAATGATGGCGGATGTCGAGGTTTACAAAATCAACTATATCTCGAGAACTATTTATTCATTTATCCTATATTAGTTAAAGTAAACTCATTTAATTAAAGTAAAGGTTTACAATATGTAAGCTAAAACCATGCAATAATTTAATTACCTATGACAAAAATAAAGAAATTTTGCGTCATATTTCTGTGTCAAGTTTTTACATGGGAATCTTGGCGTTAGAAAAATGAAATTGTGTGTAAAGTGTAGTTAGTGTATTTAATTTGACGACGAAATAAATATAGGAAACCTTAAATTCGTTGAGGTACCTACCTATCTTACCTATTTGTTTTGCTTTTCCTGGTTTATAAGGGTGTCCCACTGACACAAGGCCTTGCTTTGGATCTTCCATATATAAACTAATTTTATGAAGCAACATTTCTTTTAATTTTTTTATACCTATATCTTCTCTTAAATTAAGTGTCTGATTAAAATATGTTTTGTCGTTTTGTATTGTTCTGCAGGCTTATAAATGTTACGTAGGCCAAACTAATAAAATATTTTCTTTAATTTAAATAAAGATAATTTAATTTAGTTACATAGAAAAAAAACAAATCTTCATGTAACAAAAAATACAAAATGTTTGTCAGAAGTGGGATTCGAACCCACGCCCACAGAAGTGGACTGCGACCTGAACGCAGCGCCTTAGACCGCTCGGCCATCCTGACTTATGTGACCAGGGCGAAAACAGCTTACGGGTTCACGATGACAGTCAATTCTATTTAGGGCTATCATTTTCTTTTATACGAGTACATGCGTGCGGAAGATACTGTAGCATTGTACACACGCGTTCAAAAGTGCATGAGCAATTTATCAATGAATGAATTTATAAACTGCCATTCGTAGGACAAAAATCTAAATGCATAAAATCAAATCAAGGTCAGAAATTACGTACTCGGTATTTGAAACGCCCCTAACTAATTCATGTTTGCGAATGACGTCATTGGTTCCGCAACTTCTTATACAGTATCTCCTCCTCTTGTTTATAAACTCGCCGGGAAGAAGTACAAAATGAGCAAATCTGTAATTCATTAATGTCAAGAAAATTATCGAAGGTCACGTGCATGCAAATATTATGATAGGTATTGATATCAAGAAATAACACATTTTTCTATTCAGGGATTCTAAATAAACCGAGATATCAAGAATTGTTTCCCGCTGTAATATGTTTACTCGGCAAGGAAACAAGCAATTAAAGAACCAGATATTTTCGGTAAGTTGCAGTTATTTTCCGGTCGTAAACAACTTTCAGGCGGCAAAATTTCGATTTCGATCGCGACTCATTGCGTTTAGGTGTTGATTTTGAGTTGAAAATCAGTGTTAAAAATTATCATTGATTTTTTCCGAAAGAATCCGAAAAAAACGTGGCGGATGGGAAAAAACGGAGTTATCCCAGACTTTTTCAACGCTAATTCTGTTATCGCGATTGTAGTTCATTTCAATTAAACACTTAAACCACTTAAAACGTGAAAAACGTAGTAAAAGTTTACAATATTTAGACTTATATTCACTTTAAAAATAAATAATGAAATTAAAATAAAACAAATATTTAATTATCCATTCAACGAGCGTGTTTAATTGCCGTTTTTATAGATAACGGCACGGAACCCTTCGTACGCGAGTTTGATTCGCTCTTGGTCGGTTTTTTTAAATATATTTCTGTTTTCACAGACACAGCCTCGACAACATCTCCGACAGTGAACTGGAGGCTGTTCTCCGGAAACGAGGGTCGGACTTCGACGCCTTGCTGCAAAATCACAGGGAACAGAAGGCCTTCGAGCAATGTGTGGCCAGGAGTCTTAGGGAGATGGGACGGAAGGTCGAAATGGCTAGCAGGTAAAGTACCCAGTAACGGGCGCTGAGATGTGCCCATTATTGGTACCTGTTTTTGCAGTGCTGCTTTTAAGTGGTCAAAAATGGTGATGTTGACTAAACGGCCGTTTAGCATATAACTTTATGGTAAGAATGAGTTAATGTGACATAAATAATAAGTAAGCGGTACCAGTGTTAGCCTTAATAAACATACAGCGGTGATTATTTGAAGCTTATGACGTATGTAGGCATATGCTTCGCATTTCATGACATTTTAATCGGTCGTAAACAAAAGTATCAATTTATCAATATCGCATATTTGTAAACAATCTAAGTGCCTTTACAATCTAAGATTAGATAATTGTATGAGTACTCTAACTTGATAATTCACTAATTAATAAAAATAAAAAAACAATATTTGCTAAAGTGATGCGGCTTGTATCGATACTATTGCAGTTGGTCTACTTTTAGGGTTCCGTACCTCTAAAAGGAAAAACGGAAACCTTATTGGATCACTTTGTTGTCCGTCCGTCCGTCTGTCAAGACCCTTTATCTAGGGAACGTGTAAAAAATTGACGCAAGGTCTGGATTGGCGATAAAGCCTGTATCGGCAGGAGCATCCTTTGCGCGGAACCCTCGGTGGGCGAGTCCGACTCGCCTACTCCTTACTTGTTCGGTTTTTTTTCAAAAGTATAACGCCTTTTTAATTACTAAGTATCTTTTTCAACACCTACAAATTAAACCATTTTTATTCTACTTTCAGATTGACGTACAACGAAGATCTTATCAAGTGGTGTGACGTGGTGGTGCCGTGCGGTGGGGACGGCACCTTTCTCCTGGCTGCTTCTCGAGTGAGGGATGCAAAGTAAGTTATAGTAAGTTTCTGACAAACCAAGGCTGCAGTAGAACTTTTTTTTAATTTATACGCCTCCTATTTTTTTCGTACCGAAAAAAAGTGACGTACATAATTTACGGACGAAATCTACTGCAGCCGTGGCTTGTCAGAGTATATTTTGCAGTTTTCAGTCCACTTTCAGAACGAAAATAAATATAGCATCATAAATAAAAAAACTGCTTAAAAAGTAAATTTTTTCGAAAATTTGTGTACTACATTTAAAGTTTCTTGAGCAATTTCCTATCTAATGACATTTTAAAAAGTAGGTTGCTCGCTAAAAACTGTGCTCTTTTTTACCGCTTCGTTACACAGTATGACCGTTCAGTAATGGACAAACACCCAATCATTACAATTGTAAAGCATGAATTAAATTATTTATTGTTTATCATAAATGTCACCCCCACACCCAGCCCTGCTCATCAGGGCCTTCTCTTTCAATTTATAACCCAATCATTAATAATTTTGAATTAGCTTATCTTATTATTTATTATTTATTCGAGGAGATCCAACAGCTAGTTAAACAACAGTAGAATTTAAATAGAGACACAGAGCCAATTACAGGAACTCACAAATAGAATTATCTTGCAATTATTAATTTATAATCTTACGCATCGTACCATTACTGGCGCATATCACATTGTCCATTACTGGCACCAGAACCCTGCACACGTTACACGGTACACAATTTGTGAACGTATTTTTTATAAATTATAATTTACTATATAGTTTGAATCTTCTAAGGTGAATTTTGCGGTTCGAGCCTTTATCTTTTAAACAATGGCCTTTGTATCATTTTTTGCTATGCGCCAGGGTAACAATATAGTTAGAATAGCAACTGTATCGTCATGGCATTAAGGTTCAAATTCACGTAGCGGAAGTAAAAAAATTAAGCGTTCAATATTCACCTCGGAAGTTTCAAAGTATAACAGTTCGTATTTGGTTCTAGCAAGCCAGTGATCGGGTTCAACAGCGCCCCGCACAAGTCCGTCGGGCGCCTGTGCCTGCCGACCTGGTGCTCGAACGATGTCAAAGGTGCGCTCCACGCTTTGAAGGAGGTAATCAACTTCCTGCGGAATATATGTGGAAATATTTTGAATATGCTTCGCTCTTCTTCTTTGTCTTGCCCATTTCCCAGTTCAGCTGGGGTCGGGCGCCAGGAATATCTGTCCTGGGTTGTCTCATTTGTTAGGTTGTGTGTCCTCATCTCTTTCGACATTAGACCGCCATGTTGCCGATGGTCTGCCTCTTCCTCTGGAGCGGATTGGGATGTTTAAGGCTTTCATCATTGTGTAGTTTTCATCGCGTCTTGACCGTACCACCTCATTCTGTTTTCTTGTAGTTTTTCGACAATAGGCGCTACCTTGAATATGCTTCGCTAATTTAGCAAATCTTAAGGTGATGGGCGTAAGCAATGAGGCAGCCGCATTGTGGGCTAGAGGAAATCAGCAAGCATATTCTCAAGGCAAAAAGTTGAGCTAAGTTGGCCTAATTTATATACCAGCCTCTTAATCTTTTTTATCACATTTGATCAGAAATCAGTAATGTTTATTACATAAACTGTGTAGGTACAAGGAGTTATATTTATAAAAGAAGGTACATTTATAAAAGTAGCAACAGTTTTACCCTTTCATGCATACAATCTTTTACATCGCAACCTAATCTAAGTATATTAAGATATAACATTTGATTTAGTTTTTATTGGCATAGTTACTCTTTTGTATTGTGGAAGACATAGTCCATCAACAACGTTTTTAAAGTTTTTATGAAAATACTACCTTCTAGGCTTTCTATCTCGTCAGGACTATTAAAGATAAGTAGGTGATATAAATTAACTCTTTTTATATGTGGAGGTACTAGTTTCCGGAAGTAAGACATATTTATGTATAATGCGATAGAATATTTTCTTTACATGATCTCTTTGTGAAATATTCAGGATTATTTTTGACAAATAGACTTCACTCTAAAATGTATATGAGGGTCAAAAAACGCTTTTCAGGGTCGGTTCAGATGGATGCGGCGGGCGCGGATACGAACGACCGTCACCTGCGAGGCCAAACTCCTGGACACCATCACACCGGTGGATTTACACACGCTACACTATAGCAGGTATGTATTTGGTTTGCAGTTGGAGGTCCCGGGTTCGAATCCTGGTAAGGGCATTTACTTGTACGCTTAGAATATTTGTTTTAACGGCCTCCTACTCTAGCCGGTAGTGACCCTGTCTACGAAGCAGGAGGTCCCGGGTTCGAATCCTGGTCAGGGTATTTATTTGTGTGTTTATCACAATGATTTGTTCCTGAGTTATGGATGTTTATATGTATTTAAGTAGTTATATGTATCTATCTATTATATATATCGTCGTCTAGTACCCACATCACAAGCCTTATTGAACTTACCGTGGGACTAGATCAATTTGTGGAAGATTGTCCCACAATATTTATATGATCTAAAATGGTGGAGTGTGTATAATTAGATTGGTTAACTTGAAGATATTCTGTTTACGGCGTAAAGTGTAATACGACTTTGGTTCGGCGATATAAGTAAAAAAAAAACTTTATTGCAACTTAGAGTATTACATAAATAATTGGTACCTGACTCTCAAACTAAGTTACCCTGTGTCTCAAGAGCCAGCTCCTTCCCATTGAAAGGCGTTACATAAGTATACAAGGTTAGACATTTGTTTAAGTCTTTATTTATACAATACAATAACTCTTTATTGCACACCTTACAAAACATTACAGAAAAGAGAATATTCATTAAAATAAAACACACACAAAAAGTAGAGGTAAACAACAGTATTTATATGTGTATTCTTGCTTCAGGTATCCAGCGGTTTCCCAACCAATGGACAGCCCAGAAAGCCAGCAGTCCCCTACACCGCACCAAGAGCAGTTCACTACAGAGCAACGGAACTCGGTGTTGCATACTAAAGTGCTCCCGTTTTTGGCACTAAATGAGGTAAGCATACACTTATTAATAGATACAGAAAACGAACAGTTCTACGTATTCATACTCGTACTCAATTTATTTATTCATGACACAAAAATAAAATAAAAATTACAAATAAAAAACAGATATGCCAGCGCTGATCTTCCGATGAGACCATTCGGTGAGCAATCTCGGCAGGCGACAAACAATACCGAATAAAGCACACAGACATAAAAGGAGGGAAAGAATAAGACAAAAAACACATAAAAAACAAGAAAAAAAAACATTTGCTGACACAAAAAGTTACACCCGACCACATCAGTCCAGACCTAACCATGGTCGGTCATTAAGTTTGACGTTACGCAACTAGCGCCGGGAAACGTGAAGTCAGTTCTACTGTATGGATGCGAGAGATGGTTCGTAAGGTACATCACCAATCGCCTGCAGGTGTTTATAAACAAATGCCTGCGGTGCATCTTAGGAATTTACTATAAACTTTACTTTATAATTTAGTTGATGGTATAAACGATAAATGTTTCGCACGAAAAAGAGCTTACTGACGTAAGCATTAAGCTTCAAATTCATACACAGAACTACCAACACTGTTAGAACTTTATAGGCACTTAACGAGACGTCACGTTCCAAATAAAGACTATATGAAAAAGTGCTGCAAGAACAGCAGTCACCGAACCGAAATAGTTCCTTTGACCGATTGAAGGAGATGGGAGCGCTCCTTTCAAAGATACATACTACTTATGTATTCTGTAGCATTAGATCTAAGACTGTTAACTTCCGACTGTTAGTCTGTTGACTTGTTATATTTATATCATAAAGATATTATATTTTTGACGTTTGGAGGCCTTTACACCTCCAAATCCTATTAGTATAATTTTTGACGACGACCTTTTACATCTCCAGTCTGTATTTTGACACTCTGGGATCCTTTACATCTCCAAATTTTATTCGTATTTTATTTTGACTTTGAAGGACTTTTTACATCTCTAAACTTAATTTATTATTAACTATAGAGACTATACATCTCTTGCCATATTACACATTTGTTTTAATATTGTTTACCCAGGTTTTGGCTGTTGTATTATCAGTATTTAGATTATACTTTCACTTCTCACGATATATTGTAAATGCTTATTGACTTGTAAAAGTGCCCTTGAGGCCTACTTGCGGAATACATTTTTGAATTTTTGAAATACCGTGCGAGCACAACTGTACTACGGATTTTTTTACCTTTTCTAGGTATTCATAGGCGAAAGTGTGACATCACGAGTATCATTGCTGCGGCTACAAATAGACAAAGGATCTTGGACGCACACGAAGAGTTCTGGACTCTGCGTCTCCACTGGCACTGGCAGTACATCGTGGCATTACAGGTATGGAAATGAGATATGTGGGTTTCAAGACATTTTTATTCTCGTATAAGATATACATCACTTCCATGAGAACATAGTTATTACGAGTACTACTGTATTACGAGTTTACGACTAATAAGCGCAGATTTATTTGAACAAATAAATTATTTTGAATTTGAATTTTTGAATTTTGAATTTTAATGGTTTGCTGTAATATATTCCGCGAGTCCCTTTTTGAATGCGTTGATAGTTAACAGTTTTAATATCAATTATGTCGCATTGCCCATACATTTGCAATGGGAATCAAAATGTATAGGGTACTTCCCGTTGACCTAGAATCATGAAATTTGGCAAAAAGCAAGAGCTTGTAGCACAAGTACATGTGAAAATCCGGAAACTGTATAATTGCCGCACACTGAGAGTTGCGTGCCACTAGTATTTTTAAGTAAGATCATAATTGACGGCATCCTATGTGTGGAACCCTCGATGGGCGAGTCCGACTCGCTCTTGGCCGATTTTTTAATAAAACACTATTTTTTATATATATTTTCAGTATAAATTGCCTCCGAACCCACTCTGTCCTGGAAGTGATGAAGATCCTCGCTGAGGAAGGCGTATCCGTTGACACAACACTAGAAAAAGCAAGAGAAGTTGCAGAGAAATATAATCAGAAGCTCATGTTCGCTCCCGGTTAGTATATTTTTAAACATCACTAGTGTTTAGATATAACAGCTCCTAGTCTATTTGCTAGAGTTTAAACAAACCGGCACCAATAATGGGCACTTTTAACTGGTCGTCACCAGTAATGGAAACTGGCTTTTTCATCATTCTGTCCTGAAAGTGATACATATACTTGCTAAAGGCGTTGCCGTTGCCACATTGGAGAAAGCAAGAGGGTTAGTATATTTTAACAAATTGGCCCTAGAATTTAGATAGAACGGCACCAGTAATGGACAGGTTTAACTGACTGGCATCAGTAATGGAAATTTGCATTTTGTCCTGGAACTGATGAAGATACTCAATAAAGAAGGCGTAGCGACACTTAGTTCGAGATAGCAAGAGAGATGGTAAAGAAATAGGTTAGTATATTTTTAGCCTATCGGCAACTGGTGACGACTTGCACCAGTAATTGACACTTTAAACTGACCGGCGAAACTGATCTTCGTACATAGCTTTGGCCTGTGGCTCGAGATAGTAATATAACTACAAGCAGAAGCTTAGGGTCACTCCCGGTTTGTAAATTTTTAGCTAAAAAATGGCTTTTTGAATGACCATATCGTGATGCTGATCACTTGATCAGGTTCTCGCCCAAAAATTGCAGAGTAAATATTATTTACCTATCAGTGAAGTGTTAGGTACGAATTTATTAATAATTATTAATTTATTGTTGCCAATAATTCGTTGGAATTTTTGTCCATTATTGGTGCCGTCATCTATAGATGCTCATACTCCAAATTAAATTCATTAATTTAATTTGCACATATGGGCACTTCGGATGCATATCGTTTAGTGTGGTAGGGCACAGCACACACAACGAATGTCGTCTCGCTCAAATCTGGAGCAGAGCCTATCTGGGGAAGTACCTCCACCTTACAGAAAACCGCAGTTTAATAACACTTGACCCTATTCATAGTGCTGTTTCTGTTGGTGAGTAAGGCCGCCAGAGCTCCAAGAGGATTCACTGTGTTGACAGCTGGGGACCCACGGAGCAAAGCTTGCCTCTTTAGCTGTCAACACAGCGAATCCTCCTTTTTTTAAAGAATTTGCAATGCGCATGTGACACACCTGGAGTTGCAGGCGTCCAAAGGCTACGGTGACCGCTTACCACCAGGCGGGCCGTATGCTTGTTTGTCACCGTCGTAGTATTAAAAAAGAAACTTAGATACTTATTGTGCTTTGTTTTTTAACAGATTGCGAAAAGTTAGCCTACTCGGTGCGAGAATACATAACATTCGAAGACTGGCCGGTGCCGCGGGGGCTGCGGGTTCGAGACCGGGCAGACACCGTGCGAGTGAAGTCACACTGCGTTGATGCTGGTAAGATAAAGCATAGCTACGACAAATAAAGAAAGAAAGAGACACAGAGGTAGAGACAGACAGAAACAGAGAGGGAGATAGAGAGAGATGTGTCAAAGGCTTTCGACTGTGTTGACCAAATGGAGTAAACTAAAGGCTCACTATATCACATAGTCACTTGATTGATCAATTAAACGTATAGAAACTAAGCTACGATCAACGGTATCAGGGAACCTACGTGAGTACAGATCAAAATTTAGACATTGCAGCACTGGAGTTCCACAGGGTTGCATATTGGGGCCTTTGCATTTTTTACACAACATGAAGTGCTTACTATGTACACATACACATAGTGCATGCTTTGGCAACTAATCCCTAGATTTGACGTTGGCACTAGTTTAACGAAAGCGACTGCCATCTAACCTTCCAACCCAGAGGGTAAACTAGGCTTTATTAGGATTAGTCCGGCTTCCTCACGATGTTTCCTTCACCGAAAAACGATTAGTAAATATCAAATCATATATCGTACATAAGTTCCCAAAAACTCATTGGCACGAGCCGGCAGGATTTGAACCTGAGACCTTCGGATTGAAAGTCTCAGTTCATACCGCTAATTCTTCCAAATTCTTTTTTAAATATGTGATATTAGTTTTTAGTGTTTTTTTAATATTCAGAAGACTTTTAATTGATATCAACAAAACCAAATATAGGCATCAGGTACATATTAAAACACCCTGTTATGAGCCAAATTCACCATCACCAGGGAGCGTACATTTCATGCCGACCAATGACGTCAAGCTTCAAGCATGTTTCAGGTTTTACGTTTGAATGAATAGTGCTGTCATTGAATAGTGTCAAAACTGTTAGGTTCGACGTTACAATCGAACGTTGATAGACTTTATCTGGGATCTTCCGTTTGATATTCAAGATGGCGGTTGTGTTTCTTGAATAGTTCTTTGTTTTTGTGTGCTAAATGTTGTTTAATGTGTAATATTTATAGCTTATTGTGCAGTAAACTAACGAAGAAGTGTGCAGCTAATGAAGAATTAATCCTGAAACGCGTGTAATCGCGTTATTGAGTCATTACTCGGTTGTCCCGGGATCTCGGCCTCCTGAGTTATTTATTACGTATAGCTGTAAACGGAATAAATAGCAAGGCCAATTACCGAACAACGTCGCCCAAGAGGCAATATACTATTTATATAAGATATACTGATATATTAATACGGGACACTGGCAAAATTGTCCAATTGTCGGACAGAGGCCATATTATAAAAGAAGAAGAAGAAGAAGACTTTATCTGTCACTCATTACGGATTTAAAACATCCTCTGTGTTTATACACGTCATTATGACGAAACGGCATGAATAGGGATGATGACAAGGTTGAAAAACTATTATTCTAATTAGTCCGTCAGAAAGATTATCAAAAATTATTAGACACGTATTTTTTCCTTTTTCAAGATAACTAAAATTGACGAATATGAAGAGCGTCAAAGTTCCGTGGTGGGGGCTGGTGACGTCACCTTAGAGTAAGAATCGTACTCGATTGTGACGTCACGCGAAACTTTAAAGCGCTGTATTTCCGTCGTTTTTCATTTGACGAACAAAAGAAAAAATACGTGTCGAATATTTTTTTATAATCTAACAGACGGACTAATTAGTTTTTTTTCGTCATCTAGCCTATTGCACGCTCCCTGACCATCACATGGGCTAAACCACTCACTAATAGCATAATGAGTAATGGAAACTTTGCAGGTCTAGTGATCGACGGTAGCGTCTCCTTTCCCTTCAACGACGGCACCGAAGCCCTACTGGAGATCCACCCCGAGGATGCCCTAATGACTGTCCATATGGACGACTCGTTGCCATATTGATACCGCAATAGACAATCATGTCTATTGCGGTGGAGTTTGTAATCCTCTTATCGACCGTGATGCGTACAATGTTTTTCATCACACTTGTAAGGGAAAAAACAAATACCTATAAACGTACCACTGGGCACAGACCTATCGCGCAAGGGTTTTGTTATTACATCCCGTCTCCTCGCACAAACGGATGCGTACGATTAGAATAGTACATTGTGCATCTAGGGAGGTAAGTACAGGATTACTAACGAGAATCTGTTAGAAGCCCGACGCAGCAAGCGGAGGGCTTTTAATGACTCGAGTTTGTAATCCTCTTATCGACCGTGATGCGTACAATGTTTTTCATCACACTTGTAAGGGAAAAAACAAATATACAAATTAATCTATTTATTAAAGTTGAATAATACACAATAAAGTTGGTTTATAGCTAAGTTTGAAGACTTGAAATAAGCCATAGCTGATGTTAATCCTCCGTGGCCGTGCTGTTTAGGAATACCCATACAAATGCCTACAAATAGGACTGCAAATTTGATGATAATTTAAAAAGTAATTAGGCAATTTTTTGAATAACTATACAATTTATCCATGCTTAAATATGTATACTCGAATGTATTGCAAAGTTAATAATTTTTAAAATCGACAGTCAAACAAACAGTTCAACTTAATTAGGAACAAATGTATGAATTCCTTCTTTAAGTTGAAGTCTTATGTACTTTATAAATTATTATCAAATTTGCAGTCCTATTTGTATGGGGAAAAATCTTGTTCTTAATTATCTACGACTGTGGATAAGTATGAAATTATTTATAAATTAGGATTGTGCAATACAGCGAGTATAGTACATAATGTAGGTACATACCATTATACGTATGTCTTGGCCATAGAGATTAAAGTCATAGTGATAAAACTGTGAACCTTATATTCTTTGAATTTATAATTTATTAATTTCGTTATTCTTGAATGTACTCGCTGTTCCAAATTTACCAGCACCTGTGATTTGTGCTTACGTTTTTAAAATATGAATGCAAGACTGATGTTATTTTGCATTGTATTACAGTTAATATTTAAGTTTATTTTGTTTTAAGATATTGCGAGAGCAGCTAAAGCTGGGTCCACACTTATGTCATTTTATCGACATGAAGCTATAATTATCGACACAGCTAAATGTCAAAATATTTTTTACCCATCCCTAAGAACTTGACAGCTACCAATGCTACCATTTTGCACCTCCCATAGCGGAGTCTACCATCACTGATATACTCTGTATTAAAAAAAGACAAGATATAGTGCTTCAAGGAAAAGTAGGCGAAATAACGACGGAATGACAATAGTCAATTAGGACTAACATTTTTTTAGATTGCCGTTCTTTTTTTAAGTTGTACCTACATTACCTTATTTCTAGTAGATAATTGTTCTACATTGGTATACCTAAGCACCACAAGCATTACCTAAAAATATTGCAGCAATATTTTTCCTAAGTATAAGCATGAATTAAATCATTTATTAATTACAATAAAGGTTTTAAATTACGTCTTTCAATTTATAATAATTTTCCTGTCAAATTGCATAAATATCATAAATTACTTTTAGGTATGTTTTTTTACGGAATGAAGTGCAATGATTTTTTTATTGAAATATCTTATGACTATTTACACATTTGTAACTCAGTAACTGTAGTCATTAGCAAACCTGTGGTCGTATCGTCTGCGTTCGAAACAAGTTTCGTAGTTAGTTACGATTAAGGAATTTAAAAACTTCTTACACTTTATTTGTGCAATGTTCAATAAAAAATACCATTTTGTGCCATTTTGAATTAAAAGGGTTGTTTATATAAGTAGGCGATAATGGGTTATTGCTATAACAATTGTTTTCTTAGAAACGTTATGCACCTGTTTATTCTATAGATACTAAGTTTCGAACATGGCTGAATGGTCATTGGCCAATTGTGGCAACCTCCTTCTGAAACGTTGACTTTTTTACGTTAATACAACCTTTCTTAACGTGCCCCATGAATAGTCGCCATTAGATATATCGGAGCAGGCAAGGTACTCACAAATATCTGAACACAACTCTAGGTTTTTTGATCATATATTATTGGACATCTCAGACGTTTCGATATATCTGATGGTGTCTGTAGTAAAGGAATGTTGTAACATATGAACTTATTGTTTATTGCATTTTGGTAATGATACTTAAGACAATGTTGTGTGTTTCATGTTTTTATAATTCCATTTTTATGCATCCAATATTTTTTTGACCAATTATTTGGTTTAATATACTACAGTTATAAATGTAATGTTTTTTATTTATGTTCATCGCCTTTTCGGCCCCAATTTTACCACACTGTTAAGTGTGAAAATTCTTAAATGACTGAATTACCGGCGTTTCATAGGCTACGGAAATCGCTCACTGTTTGTTTATTTGCACCATTTCGATAATTAAAATAAAATCGTAATGTATATCGCAATAAATTGATGATTTCTTGGTGAAGACGTTTTGACAATTGTTACGAGATCTAATAGTGTTTAAAAGAATTTTCGCTAGTTTTTGGTGTTGAATAATCCTGTGTCGCAATTTCGTGACATACATATGTGGTGTTTCTTTGACAAGTGTCAAAACTCTTCACAGAAGTATTCGTTTTTAATAGTAATAATGTTTGTGGCAAATTAAATTTTGGCGGCAAACAACAGCCCGCGCAATAGTAAGCAGCGCCCGTAGACCATAGTGCCTGTAATATCAGTAATAATGTAAACGACGACAGGTGTGACAATTGTCACAATTGTCACACCGTGGTGAAATTGGGGCCTGGTTGTTACTACAAACTACTATAAGTCCAACAATGAAGTTAAGACTATACTCTATAGATGCGATAACTTGTATTAGTTTTGGTATTGGCAGAGCGAATAAAAACCGTCAATTATATCCTAATTTCGCTTTTGTTTTCCAATTTCGCCTACTGTGATAAGATATGATGAAGAAAATTGTGCATATAATTATTATTTCAAATTGTACGCGTTGAATGACCCTACTTGAATTTCACGATTAAGGTAAAAAAAAATAACGTTTGTTAAGGCGAAGTTGTGTACCGAAGGCGATTTTAGGATAGGTAGTTTTGCCAACCTTTGGTTTGGGTCTGCTGAATTAATAACGGGGTCTGCCTATGTAGGTTTTCCTTAGTCTGCTAAGGTGATAAAGTAAAAAAAAGTTATATAAAACTCTAGCATGTAAAACAAAAGTTGGGGAATTAGTCGGACTTCAAAAAAACATTAGTTACGAGTATAATAAGTTTATTAGAAAACATAAACCACCAATGAGGGCGCCACTGGATCGGCGTCCTCTTAATTTTCATACCACGGAGGACAGGTAAAAAAACAAAACGTTTTAATCAAGTCAGTATATTTGTTAAAAAAATATTGCATACAGTCTCACGCCGAGATGGTTCCAGAACCCCATTGTCTTTAAATCTAGTTAAGATCGGGATTAGTCCACAATGAGGTAAGTATGAAACACATACCGGATATTCTTTGTACACAAATACAGGATAAGCAGTATTACAACTTATCTTAATATATGACGAAATTATTTTATAAAAGAAAAAGCATTTCGAAACCAGTTTCGAAACTAGCCCAGATCCAGTCATAAAATAATGTTAAAAAACATCTTACTCCACCCTATAGTCATGATATTGAAGTTGTGTAAGGTGACGGCCCCAATAAGGAACGCTTTACATTGACGGGCACCAGTGATGGACACTTCGTTTTTAATTCAAAGAAGTTACGGTTATCCATTGATTGATATAAAATAAATGTAGGTATGAACATGAACCTAATTATCTGATAATAATACTAAATATCAATTACTGATCCCTTGTATGGACAAGGACTGGTGCCACCAAGCTAAGTATACATATTTTTGCCGCTTTGACGGTATCGATATTTTGATATTTTTTTTTGAGTGTGCCTTCCTACTTCTGAAGATCCATTTCAATAGTGTTGTTGATTATTTTGCGTGTTTTGTCATATATTAAAATAAGAGTAAATATAGGGCAAAAAAAGTTTTTAGCACCAATCACTTAAATGGCATATAAGAAGGACTTAATAATAACTTAAGGAATATGGCATCCGCAAATTATTTAAACGGCAGAAAATTACAGAGAGAACAGTTTTTAAGTACTTCAGTACTCTTTACAAAAATACAATATGTTTGTTATTGTTAACCATATTTGTTCTAAATGAAAAAGTATCCATAGTTTCGAAAGTTTCTAAAGAATATTTTTACAAAAATATGAGCACTGAAATACTATGTAAAGAAAAGTATCCCACCACCTTGGAGGTAAAAATGGCCCTATTGCACATAATTATGCAAAACTGGCCTTTATGACAAGTCCCTGGTTACAAGAAAATACAAAAAATATATTTTCTCAAGTCAACTCTTGACTTGGGTAATAGATAATTTTAATAGTAAATTGTTAGAAACGAAAATTATTGCAAATAAAAATATTGCTAATGGACGGATTCGATATCATATCACAATATATATATATCTAAATTCCATGGTACTGCTAAATACATATTTGTAAAACTAAACTTATGCTAAATATGACTGAATACGGTGTTCCTACAACCGATAGACCTATGTGGCGTTTTCAGGTTAAAGGTCATCATCAGGTGTCATGCTGTCGATAAAGCGACTGCCCTAAAAGTAATTTAGAAACGAACATAAGACCTTTAGCCTGGGCACATCACATACGTCTTATGTCAAGGGAAAATAACCATGTTTCGATTTTTAATAAATAATTTCGAAACTGTAAGAATACTATCGAAACTACTTACTTAATTGGATTTTTAATTTCACATTCCTTGACTTAACATAGCACAATTATCTACTTAAATCTTGATTTTAAAATAGATATACAATTTTATTATATTTCAAAAATTCGTTGTTTTAACTATTTCTGTAGATAAGACGACACCAATTTAACACGAAACGAAATTGTATAAAAAACTTTGAAACATTAAAAAATATCCCACAAATTGTACTTAATATTAGGAACACCTTTTAATTTATTATCATTACTTTATTAATTCGTTTCTCAACCCGACTATTCTAAATTATTCGATGTCTTTGAAACCGACAAATTGACACACCTATTTTCTATTTTTATTTTCCAGACTATTTTAGCATAACTTCTTATTGCGCAACAGATTTGTACAGTACGAAGTTATGAAATAGGCCTCAACTACTCTCTCTCGAAATCATTAACCTGGTATAATATTTTAAGGTTGTGCATAACTTGCCGCCACACTAAAAAACGGAGCAAAAGAATAATTTCATTGCTTTTGTAACAACCTTCTCCATATTTTCATTTTTTAGTTGAATAACTTCCCAATCGCCATAATATATTGATAAATCTTGTCCCATTTATGTTTTTGTTGGTTTATCACTTCGTTTTCTATAAGGGTCGTTACAATATGCCCTCAAAACTATTTGCATCAATCGTATTTCTATTTTTCGCTTGCGTTACAGTCGCCCCATTAAACCATGAATAAACTAAATTTCCCACGTTTAGAATTAATTATTTTCGTCGAACGCTGTACAACGAGCTAGTTGATGAAAGCAATGGCAGTGACACAGGCCATGAGGATGACGGTTGGCCAGGAAAATGACGGCTCATCATCTAGCTGGTATGTGAATACCCAGTATTAGTATAAGGCCCGCTGTACAGCGAGCTGCCAGAGTGACTCTTGCCGCGTCTGCGGGCGAGGATGAAGGCGATGGCGGCAATGACGCACGCCATGAGAATGACGCCGGCTATGCAGATGCCGATTGCGAAGTTGCGCTGCGATATGCAGATCTCGTCTTCTTTCTGGAAATGGAAAATGATGAAGGTAAGTAGGTATAGAGAGAGCTTTTCATCAACCGTGCGGTTAAATGGGCTATCTTAATTTTATATTTGCCTCCCAACCACTCGCATTGCATTACTCGAGCGAAGGCGTTGATAACGTAAATTCGATGTCCGTGTAAGGTTCTCTAGAGTCTATAAGCTTAATTACGCGTAACCTACAATTGTAAAGCATGAATTAAACCATTTATTATTTATAATAAATGTTTTGATTCATGTTTTTAAGTAGGCACAATACTATATATAAATTATAAATTGAAAGAGATGTCATATACTACAGAAAAAGTGATCAAGGTCCCCGGTGAGGTGAGCAGGGCTGGGATCGAACCAATGACCTCCTGGTTTCGCGGCCACACCCTAACCACTGCGCTACCCGATCACGGCAACCAGAGTCCGAAATTTCATAAGTATATGCAATCCTTCGTTATCTAGAAGGCAGCACTGGACGTAAAGTCTGAGTTCCCTGTGTATTGATATTTAGGTTATGCAATAATTCAGTTTATCGTTGACTGGCATATACGAGTAATGCCTCAAGTCGTTAGGTCCGCCATTTGAGATTAACACATTGAAGCCAGACGGCGAAGGAATATGCCGTGCCTCAGGTCGATAGGCGATTGCGATTATTTAAGCGAAATTGAAC
Organism: Lathronympha strigana; assembly: GCA_949128165.1. Taxonomy (NCBI): domain Eukaryota; kingdom Metazoa; phylum Arthropoda; class Insecta; order Lepidoptera; family Tortricidae; genus Lathronympha; species Lathronympha strigana. Next base: position 2,761,856 of record OX421926.1, on the reverse strand, counting down.
TTTACGTAGTCCCGCGTAAGTCTTTATTGCAATGGCGAAGCTGACGTGTTTAGCCGTCATTGGTGTCCGTGTCAAGACTTTCCACCAGCCGACTAATGGCGCGCGCAAATGATAACGCAGATGGCGTCTTTTTTCAAATAAATTGTGAACACTAAATGATTATATGTGTGACTAACCTTCTCACTAGTAACTTCGTTCTCCAGAGAGTCTTGTTCATTGACATACAGCCCCGAGAACACCTCAACAGTGGCTGGCGAGCCCTCTTCTTGTCGTCGCACCCGCCGCTTGTGAGAGCAGGGTTCCTGAAAAATTAGTAAAAGTAAGTATAGTAGGTAGATCAGTAAAGTAAGGTGATGTAAGAATAAATGGAATACATGCAGTGCAGAACTTGTGTGCCGATAACGACACGTCTGCGTCACAGTACCTACTTACAGTCGGTGGGATCATTCAGGTAGTATAGTTTGACCTCGCAGTTGTAGGTACCTAATACACGCAGGCAGTAGTGTAGTATGGTTGTGCCAATAACGACACGTATGCGTCACAGTACTTACACATGTTGAGATGGTTCAGGTTGCATAGTTTGACCTCGCATGTGTAAGACACGCTGATCGCAACGTGATAACGACACGTATGCGTCACGATAGGTAGAGCTACTCACAAAGTCGGTAGGATGGTTCAAGTCGCACATTGACCTTGCATGTGTAACACACACAGGCCGCAACTTGAATGCCTACAACGACACGTATGCGTCACGATAGGTAGAGCTACTCACACAGTCAGTAGAATGTTTCAAGTCGCACAGTTCGACCTCGTAAGTGTAGTACACGTTGGCCGCAACTTGAATGCCTATAACGACACGTATGCGTCACGACAGATAGAGCTACTCACACAGTCGGTAGGATGGTTCATGTCGCACAGTTTGACCTCGCAGGTGTAGTACACGCTGGCCGTGTAAGGGAACTTGTGCGCGGGGAACGACACGCGTGCGTCCTGTCGTTCATCACCGTATTGGAACAAGCCCATGATCTCGCCATCTAGCGGGCAACTAGAATTAAAATTAAGACTTATTAATGTCAGAAACTCAAAATCAAAACTGAAGAAAATCTAATAAAATGAAACATCTTTCATTAGCCAGAGTCTAATGGTATTATTAGACTAAAAGATTTATTTAAAACTTTTTAGATAGCAACAATTTCGCCTATCAAATAAACTGTCACGTTTAAAGCTGTCATTTGTTTATACGTTCAGTCAGTCAGCTTCTTCTTTTATATATTTAGATTTTGTTGCCAGGTACGGTTTCTTATTTAATTTACATGATTATTTCAGTCTCACTCACCTTTCATTAGCCAGAGTCTAGGTAGGTACAGTGCGACAGAAAAAGGAAAAAAATAAAAAGTGGCAACATCGTAGTGTTTTTGGTGTAGTTTAGCAACTTATCCCAAGATCTGGCGTAGGCACTAGTTTTACGAAAGCGACTGCCATCTGATCAACCCAGGTAGTTAAACTAGGCCTTATTGGGGTAAGTCCGGTTTCCTCACGACTTTTTCCTTCATCGGAAAGCGATTGGTAAATATCAAATGATATTTCATACGTAAGTTCGGAAAAACTCATTGGTGCGAGCCGCCAGGATTTGAACCCGAGACCTTCGGATTCAAAGTCGCTCTTACCGCTGGGCCACCAACGCTCTCGTAGTAAAATACGGTTATATCAAAGGTTATATGACAGTGTTACCCGTCGTCAGCGATGAGGCTCTGCTCGGCCCAGCCCAGCCCGTCCCTCACGGAGCACTCGGAGACGAGGAGACCGAAGCGTCTCTGCTTCTCTAAAGACACTACTAGTGTCAGCTTGTCGCCGATCCGTACGTTGGACGCCACCTGGAAACGGAAATGGTAATTAATAGAAAAGGAAAAAAAACAGGTAAAATAGCAAGTAAAGTACATTTAACTCCAGGGATTTTTTTTAAATACTACGTCGGTGACGAACAAGCATAAGCGTAGCAAGTACAAGCCTGCAACTCCAGGGGTGTTACATGCGCGTTGCCGACCGTTTAAAAAAACGACTATTCGTTGTATTGACAGCTAAAGGGGCAAGCTTTGCTCCGTGGGTCCCCAGCTGTCAACACAGTGAATCCTATTAATATACTTAGACCGGGTTACTCACGTCTATAAAGTCGAAAATAGCTCGACATGTGCAGCTCCGACAGTTGGTGCGCTCCCCGAAGGATATAAGGAGCCATTGAGTACCCCAGGGGTTTACATGATCCCATGCTCCTGTGGGAAGAACTACATAGGGGAGACTGGCCGCAACATTTCCACAAGGATTTCTGAGCATATACGCAGTATGAAAAATCGGGATACTGGGGGTTCTGCCGTAACGGATCATTCGATGGATTCGGGTGCGCACTATATTAGATTCGATAAGGTAACCGTGCTGGCGAAGGAAAAGTTTTTCATTCCGCGGAAAATACGGGAGGCTATCGAGATCAGTCGTCACCCAAATTTCAATCGCGATGGTGGGTGGTCAGTACCCCCTGCTTGGAAAACGGTTTTGTGTGCTGCGCCGGTGCTCAGTGTGGACGATACCTTAGAGTGTGACGTAGTAAGTGTCGTGTGCAATAGTGCAGTTGACAATAGAAGTGAAAGAGACGGTAGTATCTCGCCTATACCGGTGCCGCATGCGCCTGCGCCGACCGCGCCCCCCGCGCCGGTCTGCCGGCGTGCTCAGCGGGCTGTCGCGCGCAGTGTGCGCAGAGCAATCGCGGCAAGCGCTTCTCACTCATGATTATGGGGCGCGGACCGTCCCGAAACATATCGAGCTATTTTCGACTTTATAGACGTGAGTAACCCGGTCTAAGTATATTAATATGTCTAATACTCACGGGAGTTTTCTATTTAGAACAGTGAATCCTCTTGGAGCTCTGGCGACCTTACTTACTAACAGAACACAACACTATGAGTAGGGTCTAGTGTTATTAAACTGCGGTTTTCTGTAAGGTGGAGGTACTTCCCCAGATGGGCTCTGCTCCTAATTAGTTATATTGATATTTATTAATAGTATTAATACCTGTTTATCTTTAGGGTCCCCTTTGTAAATCTTCATCGTTACGGATGGCAGCAGACCGGAGTCTTCGTCGAAATCGTCTCTGAAATAAGAAATTTTAATAAATAATAAATTATTATAATTATTAAATAAAAAAGTATTGTAAGTTACCCACTACCCTTGTTGTTAGTTATATTTTCTCTATGGCGCATGCCACAGGTGTTGAATGTATACATCTGATACTGGCTGTGATATTGTCATAGGCAATGATAAGCAACCCTAGTGTTTGTAGGAAGCGAGCGTCAATTGTTTTTGCGTAGTTTTCAAATCTGTTCGTATCAGGGCGTTTTCGTTTTGTTGTAGAAAAATAGTTTTTTGCTGAATTGGAAAATTGTGTGTTTTTATTCAGAATCGCGAGCTCTTTCAATCCTAGTGGAAAAAAGAAAACCAAGATTCGTTTTACATTTCGCCACCATTTTTCACAGATATATGGAGGTAGCGCAATAGAAAGTTTGAAAAATGTATGAGTTCTCGATTCTGAACCGAAATTAGAAAAAATTCCAATTAAGCAAAAAAAATATTTTTCTACAACAAAAATAAAACGCCCATTAACGATCAACACGAGCTTCAAAAAACGTCAAAGCGACCTGTTACCTTACAAGTACATCTCACTTTTTGCGGGGGAAACGTACACACAGACGCACTTCTCACACATTTCATACAACCAATCTGTAGTGACACTATCATCATTTCAGCCGAAAGACGTCCACTGCTGGACATAGGCCTCATCCAAATATTTCCAGTATGTCCCCCGTATGTCCCCAGTATGTGACCCGGGTATGTCCTAAAACTACGACCAAGACCACCGGGGGGCAGCAGCGTCCCTGAATTACGGTGGAGACACTGCGATCGCCAACCCGCATGCCAAGCGTGGTGATTACGGCAAAATCCCCCCTATGATAAGTGACACTAACACATATACAATTATACAACTACACTAACAAATCTTGCACACTTCGATCTATTTTTGTGTGTATACAAACTAATCAAAACACAGGGCACCGATTTTTGAGATTCGAACGCTCGAATACAAAAACAAACTAAGTGATCGAAAATAATCGCACGTGAAAATTTGTCACGATTATATTCGCATGATACTATGGTTCGTATCTTTGAAAGTCACTAGAATTATCACTCGAAAGGCTAGTGGAGTTTCTTTCTACTTCGTTTTTATTCACATTAGAATGAAATATTCGAGCGTTCGAATCTCAAAAATCGCCCTTCAGATCCGCGTATGCCTATTTGGGCTTGTACTAGTTGTACTTCGGCAGGGAGGAAACGGTACGTATGCCTAACCCTGTATTGCTTGAAGATTATACTAAAATCTATGGTATGATGGACTCACTGATCATCCAAAGTGTTGGAGGTGAGAGCTGATGCCCGAGGGTAGATGTGGAACTGTGCCAGATCTCGTCGTCTATATCTGCAGCGCACGTGGTAGCCTCTTCCCTGGCCTGTGACCAGTCGAAGGTGAGGCTGGACTATGATGTTGTTGAAGTATTCTACGGTGCCGTCGTCCTGAAACAAGATGATACTGTTATAAGACACCAGTACTTATGAAAGACAGCGCATACAATTATAAATTGAAAAAGAATGTCTACAGAAAAAGTGCCCAGGGCTGAAATCAAACCAGCCACCTCACGGTTTCGCAGCAGGCGCCCTAACCACTGGGCTACCCAACCACGCCAAATTTAAAAAAAATAGTAAATTGTAGCACATAAAATGTTTAGGAGGTATCTCTACCTAATTATTACCTATTTAAATTATTACACCAGTAAAACCTTTTTTTACTTATCAAGTTATTAAATAACATGGTATGGTGGCAAATTGTGATCAATTTTATTTTATGGAAATCTGAAGCAAAATCGGATGAGATTATGTAACATCAATTTTCGGATATGATGTCAAATACACACGAAACCGAAAATTGTGACCATACATTTAGCGTCAGGACTCTAATTTACAATAATGTTACACTCGGCAGAGTGATAATCAAATATGAATATAGTAAGTAAACAATTTCATGGAATATTTAAACTTTACATATGGATCTTTCATCGACTCCACGCTCTTCAGTAATTAAGGGTAGGTAGAATAAAATAGTAGTTTATATCTTATTTTCTTAATTATGAGACTAACCGACAACTTATTGCATCACATTATGCAACTTCCACAAATCATCGTTTTCTAACCCAAGGTTAAGTTCAGCGGGAAACCAACGTAGGTATTACATTAATTTTATCAGCAGCCGAACTAAATTCTAAACATATTCCACTAAAAACTAAATTACAACTATATCACCAATAAAATAAAGGACATTTTCGTTTAACTCGAAATCTATCAAATAGGTCTTTAAAACCAAGATAGTAAAAGAATATCTGATCGCTTCTAGGTCGATAGTAACAAGGCCTATTTTTGTTTAATTGATAGTTTATTCTTCTTCTCCAAAACTAAGATATTCAAAAGCATCTCTCGTAGCTCCTAACTCGATAGTAACAAGGTATATTTTATCTTAATTAATGTGTATAATTATAATTTGTATTGCTTTACTGTGGTCACGCGATTTAATGTTTCTTCGCGAAGCCTTGTTCTATAATTTCTTTAATTGTTTTGATGTCGGTTTTGTATGAGTATTGACAATATTTAATATTGTTCATTAGTTTTGCCGATATTTAGTTATATTTTTATTTTAAAAACATGTAGGAAAGTAGGCAAAGCCTACTTTAAGAATACGTCGATATGGAGTGACAATATATATAGCAATCATTAGCAATTCATTTTCACTTTTTTTTGTAAAATAATGATCGCTTTTATGCGTAGGTATCTACTCAGTCATGGATTACCATGACACGCCACTTTATGTCGTCACGACAAGTTACTTTGTGTCGTCACGACACTTTTTGTATGGGAAACGATCACGATAAAGCCCCTCACTCACGGCAGTCCGCCGGCACTCCGGCATGGCTGGATGTAGCGGACACACGGTGTGCAAGTGGCCCAGCCTGGCAGTCCAATTTGCACTTATTCGATGAAAATTGCGCAACGCTGCGTTGTATCGCATTCACTGTACTCGAATTTTAAAAATCGCCGCCATGTCGTATGTTATTTTTAAAAATGAATAATTAATATTTTATGCATTGCCGCAAATCTTAGTTTATTTATAGTTATGTTTTTACTGTAATTTAGTGCAATTCGGACTGCAAGGGGGTGGGCGGAGCTAGCAGGATTCAAGGCACATCCTGCCCGGTGTTGCCGTACGGCACGCATCCGGCAACGACATTCACGGTACTTTATTACGTGCCGGAGGTGCCGGCGGACTGCCGTGAATGAGGGGCTTAAGTATAAAAGCGTTTGCATAAAACTCCATACTGTCACAGTGAAATCCACAACCGAGTACTTAGTATAAAAGGGCCCAATGGGTGAGGTGCAAAACCATTCAAAAAATTCCACTTCTTAAATAAATATTGTTAATAAACTGTCAAAATATGCATATTTGTATAACTTGTAATAAATAAATACAAATACAAATTATTTATTGTTTGAATGTGAGTGGTTACATATGGTGGTAGGGTTAGTGTTTAGTTACATCACAATCAGCCAGAGTGTGGCGTACAATATTTTGACTCTCAATACGCATGTCATTGAAAACTGTTAAAAATAAATAATTAAAGTACCTATAGCAAATATAGCAATGTCAAGTTAAAAATAATATTTGAGAGTAAAAAATGAAATAATAATAAATCAATGTCATGCATATAGAAAAGTGACTCAAAGTCACTAAGTATATTAAATTGTTAAAATCGAATATACCTACGAGTAGTTTTCAGCATTGACTGATGAATAGAGAATCAAATCAAATCCGTCTAATCAAATTTTCTTGTTATTTGGATATGTTCAACATTTGAAAAAATGCTATTTAGCTAGGAGCAGTGTTCTTGTGGAATACCATAGACAACGTTATAATGTATACTTTTTTAATATCGCTGTCAGTCATCTAATTGACAGATAGAAGTGCTGGAGTAGAAAAAACTTATAATGCTACCCAGGAATCAATAATTATATCACATCCTGATCCAGACATCATGACATCTGACTCACGATTCTGAATTCAAATTACGAACGGTTTCCGTGCGCAGGACGTGACGTCACATCCACCCATTGTGCTTAATAAAATAACGTTATTAAGTCATGTTACATGGCAATATGTTTGTAAAATGTCATACTTCGTGTCATAGTTCGTCCGCATTTAGGACTTTCAACCCCGTTTTCATCCCCTTAGGGATTAAATAAAAAAAAACGTTTTTAATAAAGTTTTATGACGTTTATGACATTAGAAGAATACATATATATACATATATAAGTAAATCCTAGTGACCCGGAACTTTTGCTCTGGAGTGTAGTTATGCAATTTCCAGATAGATTATAATTATAAACTTCTGGTAGTTACTATACTGCAGTAGCGCTTTAGTTGCATCCATATGTCTCCCCCCCCCTCCCTCTGATACAGAGGACAATCACATTCACTTTAACGACCGCGAATTAAATTACTTTTACTCTTTTACTACCGTGTTGTAAGACTTAATGTCCAGCTGGCCTAAGATAATAGCGGTTTTATTGCTGTCACTGCGGCTGTCACATTTCAATAAGAATATACCGTAAAATGGGGGGAGTGGGTACGAATTCGAAGTTTAAACCTCGATAATAGTTGATATTTATATGTGGCACGTTAATTTGTGTAGGTAAAACTAAAGTAGGTTAGTTTTTACGATATGTGTAGGTAAGTACACAAATTAGTATTCCAGCTTACCCCATAGTAGGGGTTAAGGATAACTCACACTAGGACGGGGTGGGACGTCCTTATTCAGAATTTTTGAAATCAGTTTTTTCTTATCGGGAATTTTAAATAATCGTGCTTTCATGAGTCGGAATTTTGATAATCGGAGTTATCGGAGTTTTGATATGTCGGCATTTTCAAAATCAGCAGGGCTATGATGCTCTATCTATAAACTGATAAAATGACAGATTGCGTATGTGTTACACGAATAGCGCTGCGGTTATTCTGATAAAATGACAGGTTTACCATTTTACCCGCGAAACTGTCACCTTACCAGCAAATGACACATCAACAATTTATCATCATAGGCCTGCAGGATTATAAAATTTGGCATAATTATAGTTTTTCGGATCGGCAGACAGTTATAGTCTGTCCAGATTGTTACATTTCCAGCCCATACGGTGGTCGGTGGGTGTGAGTGACCTTTAGCGTGGCCTTGCCGGGCAGGCCGGTTTGTGACTTATATACCAGCGGTTGGAAAGTTATAGTATAGTCCTTGTTCATATTTTAATTATAAATATAGATAAATTAATCTTTATCTATATTGATACTTAAAATATAGTTAAGCTGTCGAATTCCATACAAAAAAACGCTTAACTCCGGGTTATATGGTTAACCCCAGGTGGAGCAAGTGGCTCGGTGCTCGGACCCCTGCTCTGGAACCTGGGGTACGACTGGGCCATCGGGGGTTGCCTTCTCCCCCGGATGGCCGTCATCTGCTACGCGGACGACACGATGGCGGGCGGAGGTGGCTGCAGAACTTATGATCACCCGCATCCGGCTGCTCGGTCTGAAAGTGTCCCTATTACCGAAGACAGATGCTATAATCTTCGGGGGGAGGGGTTGGCGGCCGCCTGCGGGTGCGTCATTACGGGTCGGCGGGGAAATGGTCCGGGTGAGGCCACATATCAAATATTTGGGCCTCATCCTGGACCGGAGGTGGAATTTCGGGGAGCATTTTCGCCAGCTCGCTCCCCGGATAGTGGCGGCGGCATCAGCGTTGGGCCGACTGCTACCGAACGTTGGAGGAACTGTGGCGTGCCGGCGCTTATACGCTGGGGTCGCCCGAAGCATGGCGCTTTATGGGGCCCCGATCTGGGCGGACCGGCTGAGCGCGGCAAACAAGGCCCTGCTGAGGAGGCCACAAAAGGTGGTGGCGAACCGGATCTGCAGGGCCTACGTCACGGTGGCATTGGCAGCGGCGTGTGCCTTAGCGGGCACCCCACCGTGGGAGCTGGAAGCGGAGGCACTCGCCTCGGGTCGTTCGAGGAATGGCTGGTGAGGAAGCATGGGAGTGTGGGGTACAGGTTGACGCAGGTAATGACCGGACATGGCTGTTTCGGTCATTACCTGCATCGAATAGGCAGAGAAGCAAGTCCCGCCTGCCACGAGTGCAGTAACGTGGACGATACGGCCCAGCACACTCTGGAGTGGTGTCCACGCTGGGCCATGGAGCGCCGCACCATGATAGCGGTGATTGTAGTGGGCGATCTCTCGCTGCATAGCGTCATGGCAGCCATGCTGCGCAGCGAGAGATCCTGGGAGGCAGTAGCCTCCTTTTGCGAAACAGTTATTTTGCAAAAGGAGGTAGCGGAGAGGGAGCGCGAAGACAGTGCGGACGCGCTCCCGCTCCGGCGCAGACGGAGGGGTCCAGGACGAGCGCGGTATGCTGCCGCGGGTCGTGTTCTCCCCCAGTAGGGCCAGTGGGTTGGGGACCCACATGGCACGGCCCTACACGTCTGGGGGGAGGGTCAGGCGTCACTGATCTTCCCCTCCTTTGGCGTGGGCGTCCTGGCCAAGGCCGGGGCTGCCGGGGGACATCATGGTGAAGTGCCAGTGAGGGTGACGCCGGTGTGTTTTTAGTGGGTAGACCCGACCTCTCGCCATTCCTCCCAGTCGAGGAAAGGCTGAGAGAGGGGAGTTCCACATATCCCTCAAAATGGCCTGCCCCGGGCCGCGGGGGGATGCGTAACACATTTTCACAACGTAAAAAAAAAAAGGTGGAGCAAGTGGCCCTAAGAATACAAGCATACAATATCACCATTTACGAGCAAGTGTGATGAAAAATACCAACTTCACAACGTACCGACACAATTTAAAAAAGCGCAGTTAAAACTCGAACAATAGACCATAGACCACAAACATCACGACTCAACTACAAACTACCGCCGACAAGCTTAACTAACCATATGTAATCCCTATTACAATGGGGTAAGGTCTACCGGTAATCAGTTAAGGCTGTTGCTCTTTTTACAGTCGCCATCAGATATATCGGAGCGTCCAAGGTGCTCAAAAATATCTGAACAAGCACTAACGCCTTGATAATAGGGGCGTGTTCGGATATTTGTGAGTACCTCGGCTGCTTCGATATATCTGGCACGACTGTATACCAATATTAATGACTTGAACCCAATTCAATGAAGAGTTCACTGACCTTAATTTATTTATGACCATTAGCCCGCTTCGGTGTTTCCTTATTTTTTTAAATGGGTATTGTGTTTTTGATTTATGAGACTGTAGCAATAAATGTAGATGAAGCAAGAGAGAAAACGAGAAAGAATATTTTGTATAGGCAATATTTTTTTTTAACAAAAACATCTAGAATCCGTTTATGCTAAGTTTCCTAGATTTTGACAGCACCGACTGTGGAAGTGTTAAGTAAACGTCATAATTTCATAGAAGTTAAAGGTTTTAAATAATACTTTAGATAACGTGGTTTGACTCTACTTTACGGTACTTCTTGGAAGTACATTCTAACTAAACTACTACCTACTATACCTGGAAGTCATTTTCAAAATTGCGTGTTCAGTTATAACCTAAAAAGAAATATTGATTTTAAGTGCAACCAATTTTATATTCACCGGCTTACCTGCAGCTCTGCAAGAGCGGGAAGCATCTATCTGCTAGAGTACGAAAGTAATATAGGTATTACCATCTCACTCTAACATATAGCTTCACCACTCTCTTGCAGGTTAAGCGTGTTAATAATAAAGTCTTTTAGCAAAAAATAATAGTGTGTTACAATTGGGGCCGTGACCACGATTAATCAGAGTAGCTATTAGTGGTAAGAAATTAAGTTATTAAATAGTCTTTACATTGCATGTGCTCGAAAAGTGCGTGTTCTAATGGAGTCTAATCGTGCGGAAAGTAGCACTTTTTCGTACGATTTTCATAGTAATTTTCCGCACACCCGCTGCGCTCAGCCACCTCTCACCCCGGGGCACTGTGGACTATGCTGCACGATCGCTAATAATTGTTGTTTATTTACTCGCATAGTAAAATATTGTATAAAACATTTGCGTAATGATGATTTCAGAGGGCTTACGCCGTACCACTTCGTTCGTTCGTCTATCAGCCTCTTTCTCGCTCGAATATGCGAGAGCAATAGAGAAGGAAATATACGAAGAACGAAGAGGTTCGTAGGCCCTCAAACTCGTGTCGGCTAATCGGCTTATACACTCGTCGGGATTAAATCTAAATCACCTATTTTCCGAACTTGTTGCATAAATAGCTATTATTGCACCGAGGTAAATACGAATGATTAAACAAAAAAAATCACCCAGGGTTAGCCGCTAAGACGGAGTTAAGCTATCCAATTCCATACAAAAACTGTCTAATTGTGTCTAATTCCGGGTGGTGCTGGTAGTCCATAGTTGAAGATAAAAGCACGGCAACAAAAGGCGGTCTCATCGTTAATTTTGAAAATGTATGTACTCTAGGGCCTTTTGCATGAACCGGGTTCAGCCAGCTAACCCGGAGTTAAGCCGTTTTTAATACGGAATTTGACAGATAACTGCGAGTGAGCGATTAACCCCGGTTGACGCAAGCACTGTATAACTGTTAAGGTGACTCCTTGCCTAATAGATCCTTGGCCAGTTAGGTCGATACCCTAAAAGTCCCAACAAAATGGCGGTTGCGTAGGAGCCAAGCTAGAGGCGCGTGAGTAGAATGAAGGTGAATCTTGACCGTGACGTCATTTAGGTATTTCTCAGCTCAGACTATATACAGGTACTATCGCGTTTAAAATTTCATGGGCAGTTTATGAATAAATTCATGCATATTACGGACAATATACAAATATACTATACAAAATTATTTATTTCTTGTTGGGGGCACTGCCACTGCCGTGCCCCCAGATCCAGTCATAACACTGTCCAGTCATAGAACTGACAGTTTATATGGTCTATGGAGATTTTGGTTTAAACATAATTTATAATAGGAGATTTTTTTAGCGTATTGTAGCGGCTATATCATGGGAATCATGTCACACCGGGTGTCTTGGTAGCCAAGATAGAGCGATGGGCGGGTATCCAAGAGTCGCGCGTTCGAGTCCCACCCGAGGCCATGATTGATTCCACTTTTCCTTTCTTTCTACGTAATTTCTAAAAATTTAAGAAATTTAGATACGTACGTACGCCTTTGCCGTAACTGTGACTTAATCTGTGGATACATGTGGTTGACGTCATATTTCTACTTCTAGGTGAAGTTGCAACATAAAATTTGTATGGAACCCTCGGTGCGCGAGTCCGACTCGCGCTTGGCCGGTTTTTTTAAGTATAAGGTGGCCAGTTATCGGACGGTGGCCAGTTACTGGCGATTTACCCTACATAATTTTACTCCCGTGTAACAATCTTAAATCGTGTGTGTGTCGATCTTAAATCGGTAACACTTTTTTTCCGAGTATAGTCAGATTAAGCGGTGGTTGCGTAGGAGCAAGGCTGACGATGCGCGTGAGTTGAATGGAGGTATTGGGCGCCACCTGACGTCATTATGAGTAATCTGCCTATATAAGGAGTAATGGCCTTAAATCTACTTTTTAGGATTACATACCCAAGGCTATCTCCGTTCGCTTCGTCGATAATGTCATATGTGTAATTCTGTAGACAGCATTTAAAAAAATCTTATATCTTTCAATATATCTATCAGTTAGATGACTGACAAAAGCGAAATTTAAAAAGTATACATTAAAACGTTGTCTATGGTATTTATAAGAACACTGCTAAACGTTAATCCGTTAATGAAAATGTATAACTTCGTTAATTAACGATTAAAGGATTAACGAGTTAATGCTCAGCTATGGATTTAAGCATACATACTTACATCCATAGTCCATACAGACAGCGAGAAGCGACTTTGTTTTAGACTATGTATCACTACATTATATAAAACAAAGTCGCCAACCAAAAAGTTAAAACCAACCAAATATAAACAGTAAAAGCATTAAAAAATATCATATCTTTTTGTATACAAAACGTAATATATTTTTACAGTACACAGTGTGCTATGCTACTTTACCGCCCTAGGGCGATAATGAACACTTCATGTGTCTGCGTCGAATATTCAAAGGGTCATATGTACTGTAAAACGTCGTACAATCGGTACAATACACGTGCGAAGAGGTAATGGGAGCTACCGTATTGTCGCTCACCAGGCGGCGCAACTCATGCGTGGGTCCTGTGTCAGTATGAGGGAATTGTCAAAGTGACGTTTGAAATGTTCCCTCAGGACCCACGTTCCACTAGCGGAAAATCGACTCGCGGTAGTACTCATTCGCAATTCGTGTCGATTTAAAACACTCCCTACGGTCGCGTTTTAATTTATCGAAACTCGTTGCGAATTTCCTTTTTCGCCCTTGTAATCGTAGTAATGTACTATTAGCGACATCTACCAAGAATAACAATCAACTGTTCGCTTCAACACAAACATAATTTTGACTCCATGCACTTGACCAACATATCGGCCAGTCGCGAACCGAACACAACCTACTTTTGGATCACGTAACGACCTCGCCAACGAAACGTATTATTATGTTAAGTAGTTTAAAATGCAACACTATTGCGGGTTTATAAATATGCTGTTGACATTTTGTGTTTTTTTTTATCGTATTTATTTGGCTTTCTGCTACCAGGGCACTTTGCCAACGTCAAGTAAAAAATATAACAAATAAATTATAATATATCAGCATCGTTGTACGGTTGCTTCATGTAAAGATGGCTTTCTTTACAGGAAACGTCTGGAACTGCCGATTGTTGTTCAGAAGAATGGTTAGCGTGTTTCAAGATGAATTCTTCATTAGCTGCACACTTCTTCGTCAGTTTACAGCATCATATTACACATTAATCAACAAAAATGTTCCAAAAAATTATAATTATTGTTGAAACGTCTTCGCCATCTTGCAGTTCAATCGACAATCCGTCATTTTGTGGTTACCTCTACATCAGGGAGATGTCAAAGCGACATAAATAAATAAATAAATAATAAATAAATATTTGTGGGACAATCTTACACAAATCGACCTAGTCCCACGGTAAGCTCAATAAGGCTTGTGCTGTGGGTACTAGACGACAATATATATAACAGGTATAAACATATAAATACTTAAATACCTACATAGAAAACATCCATAACTCAGGAACCTGCTTCGTAGGCAGGGTCACTACCAGGACAGGAGGCCGCTAGGCTAGGCTAGGAGGCCGTTAAACGGTGAAACACATCTTACCCATGGAAGGATAACTAAAGCATCTTCTTCTTTTAAATAATGGCTTCTGTCCGAGAGTTGGACAATTTTGCCAATGTCAAGTATTATCTTAGTATATTATATAAATATAATATTATATTGCCACTTGGGCGACGTTGTTCGGTAATTTGCCGCGCTATATATTAAGTTTGCAGCTATAAGACTTACTCGCATTTCCCACACATTGCAAATGTATGGGAAATGCGACATAAACGGCCGTATCTTTTGATAGCGTTGACGTAGAGGTTTGATTTTTTGACACTTACAAGGGACCACAGACTTGTGTCACTATTAATTTCAACTTGCCACCTCTACGCGTTCCCGAGATAAAGGGTCTTGACAGACAGACGGACGGACAACAAAGTGATCCTATAAGGGGTCCGTTTTTTCCTTTTGAGGTAGGGAACCCTAAAAACAATTGAAATATCGTCAAAGGGTTTTATTAACGAAAAAGTTAAAATAAAAGCTATTTAAAACTAATTACCTACATCGCGTAAGATGTGGCTAATTCTGTTATAGGGATTAAATCCCTGTGAGGAAATTAGCCACATTGATCTTAAGGATGATTGACACTAGACCAGGACGGGACGATCTGTCAATGAAGAGTCACGTCCGAGGTCGGAGGGAGCCCTATGAGACAGATATCTAAAAAGTATGCCCGTTTATCTCCGATTTTCCCAAGAAACATTTTTGGCTGGCTACCGATGACCAGAATAAATAGAATAAGTAGAGTTCAGCCGGGGTCTGTTCTTATTCGTGCTGAGATAATTAAGGTCCGACCGAGACCACTTTTTTTGTTTAGGCCGAGACCGAAACCGAAAAAAAAAATATACGAAAAAACGTGCATTTTCCACTAAAAGTCAAGATTAAACTGTTGTTTAATATAGCCATCACTAAAACACTACATTTACTGCCAATGCTTGAGAAAAAAGTTAAAACTGGCATTACGTACCATAACACGGTACACTTTATAATTGCTTTAAATACTGTTGAGTACCCACCAAAATCGCTAAAGTGTCAAGACGGAAGTTTCGGCCAGGGCCGAGAATCTCGGTCCTTTTTGGCCGAGAGCCAAGACCGAGATCTCGGCTTGAGTTTTGTCCGAGACTGCCGAGACCGAGATCTCGGTCGGACCTTAGAGATAATCATACTGATACCACCCTTTCCTTTCTTTACTTTCGTACCCTAGTGTTAGCACCGCAATAAAGGTGTACACTGTACTAACAATTATTGCTTTTTCTGTGTGAAATACAAACAGGATGCATGACACATCCATTTAGCAGATATCATGTAACATCCCGTCCGTTATGTAAAACGGTTAGACACAGAGAAGGCTGAATCAATTGCCAGCTCCTACGCTAAAGGTCTATCGTTGTATAATAGTTAAGCCTTCCGTGTGGATGTTTGGTTTTTAACTTTAGATACCGGATAAATAATAGATGTAGTGGAACCTCGAAAATACGAATCTCATTGTTCTATGTTCTACTAACTTATTTGTCTTTGCCTAGATAAAGTAACAAAGCGGCCTCCTAGCCTAGTCGGTATAGTGACCCTGCCTACGAAGCAGGAGGTCCCGGGTTCGAATTAAGGCCAGGGCATTTATTTGTGTTTATCACGAATATTTGTTCCTGAGTTATGGAATATGGATGTTTTCTATGTAATTATTTATATGTATCTATCTATTATATATGTATCGTCGTCTAGTACCCACAACACAAGCCTTATTGAGCTTACCGTGGGGCTAGGTCGATTTGTGTAAGATTGTCCAATAATAATTTATTTATTTATTCAAAAACGATGCAGATTAAAAAAAAGCACTATTTCAGAAAGAAAGGAAAAGTGGAACAATTCATGACCTCGGACGGGACTCGAACGCGCGACTCTGAGATACCAGCTCAATGCTCTTCCAACTGATCTGCTGAGACCACAAACAGTTGGAAGAGCGATGACCTGGTATCTTAGAATCGTGGGTTTGGTAATGATTTTTTGCACTTTTCCTTTTTATTTCTGAAAAATTTAGTATCGTTTGCTGAAGTTTCTGCTTAAGAATAATAGTTAAACTCTTTAGACTATCGCGGTTTATAGGGTTACGTACCTCAAAAGGAAAAAACGGAACCCTTATAGGATCACTTTGTTGTCCGTCCGTCCGTCCGTCCGTCTGTCCGTCAAGACCCTTTATCTCGGGAGTGCGTGGAGGTATCGAGTTGAAATTAAAACTATATACTTCTTCCTATATTCCGCGCTTTTCGAAATTCATCCCCTAAGGGATAAAAAGGGGGTTGAAAGTTTGTATGAGATGTGAATCATTATTCAGGTTGCAGATTTAAAACTTCATTTGATACTACTCAAGAAAAGTATATTTAGCGTTTTAAGAAATTTTTAATAATTTTTATGATGTATGGAACCCTCGGTGGGCGAGTCTGACTCACACTTGGCCGGTTTTTTTAACTTTCTAATTACTAATACTAAACACAGTTCTTAGTTCTTACAGCGCACCTCCTATATCCTTAAGTATCAACCGTAAATTCACCATTGATACCGATGTGAATAGTATTGGATGCGTAAATAACAAAAACATCTTAAATAAACTATATTCGCACCTTGACTTGCTCACAGCCTTCGCACCTCAAACCAAACAGATTAATTGTTTACTAACGCCTAAACCGACTTTGTAGAACAAACATTACGAAAACCCAAAACGGAACCAACATTTCGTCAATGGAGAACATTTTACAATCCGAAGGGTTTTTGTCAAGTTTTTTAGACTGTACTGGCAACACTAGACGTAAGTTTGAGCTGTAGTGGCGGAACGCAACTCATGCGTTTAAACGTTTTTAACAAAAAATTAAACCGACTTCAAAAAGGGCAAAGTAATGTTCCTTTTTGTATGCGCTACCAAGTTTGAAGCGACCTATGAAGTCGGTGCCAAGCCGTTATTCAATGCAGTATCGTTTGGAAATACACCGACTTAAAAGATAGTCAGTTGGTAGCGCATACAAAAAGGAACATTTTATTTTTGTCTATTTGAAGTCGGTTTTATTTCCAAACGATACTGCATTGAATAATGGCTTGGCCTTGGCACCGACTTTTTATTTTTTAATTTTTAGTTTTTGGATATTTTTACCAAAGAGATAGTTTTCGGATGAAATGCTGAAGTTACTTGAGCAAACAAATATCGCCTTTGAAAATTGAGGAGTTCCCTTAAATACCTCATGGAACCCATCGTCAGAACCCATGGAAATGGAACCAACTTGAAAGGAACTTCTTTGCGAGCTACAATATGTACAGTAGCCTCTTCTCCTCTGTCACTCTACATCTTAATCGGAGTAAAGGAGAATGCCGATCGAAATTTACGATTATCGAATTTCATAGTAGCTTTGCTTACTATGACTTCTACGTAATCGAAGTACATAGCGACTGCGCGATTCGACAGTGCTTGCATCTCGTCCCACCAGTCTCTACCATGGGTTGGATTAAGTTGACATTCGGGATCGAATTATCGATTCGAAAGTATTTGCAACTCGGTCCCACCAATGAGAAAGAGCAAGATGCAAATACTTTCGAATCGAAGCACTGAGTAGTATAAAAATTGTACGACATTAACTTCTCGACCGCGTTAGTGTATCGAGGGGTCAAAATATGAAAGTTGCCGGATGATTTAAATAAACGGCAAACATAATTTGAACTCTCGATACGCTAACGCGATCGAGAAGTAAGTGTCGTACAACTTTTATACTAGGCCTTCTGACATTCCTTAAATCGGTACCACAAGTCTGTACAATTCGGTAACGCATAGTCAAGCATCAGTTAAGAACGAGCATGATGCAAACACTATCGAATTGCGCAGTCGCTATCGACTACGGTACCTAAGCACACTGGTTCGGCGAAGCATTCGACTTGCGATGTGCAACTAATACGCAAGTAGATGCGATCCCTATCACGCTTCCCGGTTACGTAACGTGACCGTCGCGAACGCGCTAAAGGACACCGCACACTATTCGTTTTTAATATTTTACGGCGTTTTTTTAGCTGTAGGCGTTTTTTAATGGAGCTTGCTGTAAGATTAAAGGAACACCTAAAAAAACCTACATTTAAAGAGTCTGGAACCCTTGGTGTGCGAGTTCTCGCGTTTGTTTTATCATCCTGAATAAGCAAATTGGTGTAACAGCCTGCGTAGCCAAGATGCTAATCGCTAACGCTCCGTATATTAGTTATCTCTCTCTATCACTCTTTCTTATTAGTGCGACAAGTTTTTTTAGTTTTTTAGGTTTAGGTTTTAGTTCGAATTTTAGATACGGCTTCATACTTTGGGGAAAATTGACAACTTCTTGTGTTTATTATTTTTGGTTAGGAACTGGCGCTTTTGGTGGGAGGAATGTTTAAGTAATTCTTATTATACACTAGAGTCAAACCACATCAACTTTTTTCAGCAGATGAACTGTCAGACTTGAAAGTGTTATTTTAAACGTCAAACTTCTATGAAATTATGACGTTAACTTAACACTTTCACAGTATATGCTATCAAAATCTAGGAAACTTAGCGTAGACTGACTCTACATTCACTGTGCGTCGCTCCTTGTGCGCGCGCGCCGCGTGACAGCACAATGGCCGCTGTCAAGATATCCGCTAATATACGCGTCTGTCTGTCTACTTCTCTACTAAATATAGAACTAGCCAAGCCAATGCCTCTTTATTTTAACCTGATAAATATTTTTTTTTTTTTTATTGTTTCAAAAGAAAACTTACGTGGCTAAGTATACATATTCCTTCGCCAAACTGAGGACAGTTTGTTGGCGAATTTCACCTGACATTTAAGGAAAAAAACCGTTAACGGTAAATTCAGACGGATTTCAGGATTTACTTAGAAGACTTTTCAAGTTTACATCGACGAAAAGTTTTAATGGAGGTCTAGACATTGACTGACCTACACGTCATTTTAGTGTATTATGGTATTTACGGCCTAATACCTATTTTGGAAATATAATTTCAACTTACTCCGTTTATTTTCTCTTTTCCGAGAATTAACTATAAAATGAATATTTTATTCTCAAGGTAGATTTAGAAAATGGAACAAGCATGTAAGAAGACTACGTCCTGGGTTATTCTTCTTAAAAAAATATTTATATTAAAAATCAAGACATCCTACATAATGAAATTAGGTAATTAGGTATCATGCTTATATTAGTTGTATTGTAAGATACGGCCTAATACTTTGGGGATAATATTTAACATTTTTAACTTTTTTTATTACCCAACTGCTAAAAGAGTATAACACTAAACTTTCTCGTTTTATATACACTATTATTAACATAGAACGGAAGGCCTAGTATAAAAATTGTACGACATTAACTCCTCGACCGCGTCGGTCGAGGAGTTAATGTCGTACAACTTTTATACTAGGCCTTCTGTTCTTGAAATACCGACGTTTCGACACAGCTTCATGTGTTCTATTTTCAAAATAGTTTGCCAAAAGAGGGTCATTTAGACTTGTCTCAGGTGCCGAAGTGGTATAGTCCCTAAGTTTACATGTATTTAGAAATGTTATCAGTTACAATGAAATTCACATGCTATACTTGACATATTACTTGTCATAGTCACAGAGTGTACAGTATACCTTGGCGCGACTCAGTGACTGTCTAGCCCAAGTAATGTAGGACTTACATTATCAGTAGACATGGTGTTGCACCCCTTCAAAGGCAGGGTGTACTGCAGGTCCCCCCTCGCCGCCACGAACTCCCGGAGACACGAGGAGTTGCTGCCCAGCCCTGCTGGGTACACGATCCCGTTGAATGTATCGTAGGTACTGTGGAATTAAGTTAAAGTCAATACATGTACGGTCAACCAATGAGGATTGCCGCGATTCGATTTCCCCGCTAGGGGCGCTAGTGGAACGTGGGTCCTGCGGGATTTCAAACGTCACTTTGACAATTCTCTCATATTGACACAGGACCCACGCATGAGTGGCGCCGCCTGGTGAGCGACAATACGGTAACTCTCATTTAATCACGTACCTTCCCTCACGTCACCAAGGATCACCGATTGTATCGAAAATGATAACCTACGGTTCCTCATGAATTATCATTGATCAATCGCTTATTCAGGGCGTTCTTGAGCATTTGCTTTAACTTCGTCACGTGGCTTGGTATAATTAAGGAAACAGAATGGCATAGTTAGTTTTAATAAATTCGTTAATTTTTATTTTACATGTTGCATCAACCGCTAATGTAAAACGGGCATTAGAATTGACTTTACTAAGTGACAGTGACATACTCCGTTTACACACTTGCAAATACTATAATATGAGATAAAATAAAATTAGTAGTTATTTTCTAAATGGAGCTAATTACAATACCAGTGTCTTTGAGAAATTAACTTAATTTAATCCAAAGAATTCAACCTTGAATTTAAATTGCTCAAAAACACATTATAAAACAGACCTTAGATTCGATACCCCTTCTCTGCTGAAAAAACTAACCTGTCTCCTAGTACGGAATTATGCGCTAGTGTAATGGTGACGTGCATGCTGTCCCGCTCGCACGCGACGGCGAGCGTGTCTAACGGAGCGAGAGCGCCGGGCCATGGCGTTGTGTCCTCGTCTGTCGCTTTTGCTATCGCTGTTGTGGATAGCTCTGAAAAAAAAAGAAAAAACATTAAAGACGAGTTATGATATGATACAGCCATTGTGTATTTGTAAATTAAAATAAATTAATATTATTGGACATTCTTTTCTTACACAAATTGACTAAGTCCCGCAGTAAGCTCAAGAAGGCTTGTGTTACGGGTACTCAGACAACGATATATATAATATACAAATACATAGAAAACATCCATTACTCAGGAACAAATATCAGTGTTCAGTGTTCATCACACAAATAAATGCCCATACCATACCATTTAGCTTTAAACCTGTAATGATATGTAATTAAACGTGTTTCCCCTGGTTTCCCTTGACTCAGTCACCCGGGTACATAAGTAGTAAGTGTACCTAATTTTCTTAAGTATGAATCAACAACAAAGCTAATATACGCCTTCGGGCGTATATTATCATTTCTGAACGTCGGTGCTTGGTTCCGCCTCGCGTACGCTGAGCGGCTTTTCTATCACAATCTAAGCTTTGACAGTATACGGACTAGATTCAAACCACATCTGACGGCCTCCTAGCCTAGTCGGTAGCAACCCTGCCTACGAAGCAGGAGGTCCCGGGTTCGAATCCTGGTCAGGGAATTTATTTGTGTGTTTATCACGAATATTTGTTCCTGTAACGTACGTAAATAACAAATCAAAATATTTATAAATTGAAAAATACCAACACCGAAGAAGGCCAATCCCAAGATCGAATTCGAAAGGAATTTATATATACATAGTAGTGTTAATACTTTAATAACAACTCAAAAATATTTAATATAATTGGATTTGTTTCTATAAAAGTTGTACTGTTAGAAGAAGTCATTGTACTGTGTATGAAACTTGTATTGTGATCCATATATGATTAGAGTGGCTATTAATTTGTGATGCTTTCTGCGCACCAAGTCTTTACTTTATGGTCTATATAACTATCATATGACATATAATTTGAGGTTAATTTTACATTTGGAAATCCATTCGTCGAGCAACAGTACATACGGTATGTTTACTTTGGATTCAATCTAGTCTTAAGGATGACTGACATTAATACGAGCAGGGATGTGACCGAGCCTAGCAGGGTGCGTAGCCAAGATGCCAATCGCTCACGCTCAGTCGCTAACGAAACGCAACTGTCTTTGTCACACTAATAAGGAAGAGTGATAGAGAGAGGTAGCTACGATACGTTATTAAAACATCACGTGACCTCCGAGGGCTCTGAGATCTGAGTGCCTACCACGAACATCGAAAATTGGCATTGACGGGAAAACCTCTTTGTCACTCCAATATGCCAGTGTGACAGAGAGGGAGATACAAAATTTCGATCGTTCGATTTTCGTGGTACTAGGCCTGAGGTGATTCTTTCTATAAAAACTGACAGATCGTCCCGTTCCGTCTCGTCCCGGCCCGTTCTAGTGCTTTGAGTCATCCTTCAGACGGTGCAATCTGTCGTTGCCAATTAGTCGCGTCGGCATAGGTAATAGACGAAAGGGAACTTAGAGAGTCGAGGGAGGGGAGGGGCAAGGTACTCGCAATATTCGGGCACGATGGATTGTGATGAAGTGTGTATTATTTTATTTTGCATACATTCTAGTACATACAAATTTTTCATTAATGGAGTACATAAAAATCAATGGATATAATCGAAGCGAGGGAAGCGAGTGAAATCTCCCAATATACTTGGAAACTCCGTCGTTTGTATGTATGTGTGTCTGCATGTTTGTTCGACGATAACTCGAGTATCGTTGATTGGATCATCCTGAAATTTGGCAGGAAGTTAGATAAAATAAATATATTTTGTAATTTCAAATATGAGCCAAATCGCTTAAAACTATATCTAATTACATACACATATCTAATACGTATAAGAACTGCCACATTGTGACACTAAAACCACTCGAATGGGCTCCTCGACGTAAAGGATTACTCACACTAGCACGGGACGGGACGGGCGGGACGGGAAAATCTGTCAATTTGTATAGAAAAGAATCACGTGATAGATAGCTCGGAGCCCTCGGATGTCACGCTCACGTGGCGCTTCCTATAGAAATTGACTGATTTTTTCCGTCCCGCCCCGTCCCGTCCCGTTCTAGTGTGAGTCATCCTTAACTCTCTTCCTTGATATCAAAACCGTTATATTTCATGTCATAAACGTCAAACATAACGTTATGTAAACATTAAAGTTATATTGGATTAGCGGTGTTGACGAGTAGGTTTTTTATACCTGCATATTTTACATCATAAAACATCAGTTATATTGGATCTATACAATTCCGATAACCTGCTCTTGCAGATAGATATAAAAAGGTATATTGGAATGCTATGAATGATTCATGACGTGAGAAGGATTAACCCCACAAGTTGGCAACCCCACTCCCACCCGCAATGAGACCTACCATATTGTCGCTCACCAGGCGGCGCCGCCACTCATGCGTCCTGTGGCAGTATGAAAGAATTGTCAAAGTGACGTTTGAAATGTTCCCGCAGGACCCACGCTCCACTAGCGCCCCTAGCGGAAAATGTCGCGATAATCCTCATTGGTCAAATGTGCAGACAAAACCCAACTCTCCCACAATATTATTAGGAGAATTGGTTCAGGTATTCAAAAGCCTACTTTCCAGCGTTGAAACAGACCATCTATTGCCACATTTCCAGGCAGTAGTGTGAAAATAGATATATTTATTTTGTACTAGCTTTTGCCCGCGGCTCGCTCGCGTTGGAAAGAGACAAAAAGTAGCCTATGTCACATTATCTCCACTTAAAAAATCACGTCATATCGTGGCTCCGTTTTGCAGTGAACGGACAAACATACACGCATACTTTCCCATTTATAATATTAGTATGGATACCTATTTTAAAAGCAAGCAAATTGGTTTTTTTTGTCTCTACTCTAAACGTAGAGAGGGAGGGACTCGCGTCGTTAAACGCATCTCAATAAATACCGGGGCCGGCGCAGGGTCGGTGACCTCCGGCTATTGCGGGACCCGCCATTTGGACTGTCTGTTTTTAAAGCCGTCGTGCACAGGTCTTGAAGAGGGAGGGATTTTAGTTTCAAAGTAGAAGCCAATTTGAGCTTACATTTTGAATTAGGGAACTCAGTACCGGTACTGTTTTGTGGTACAAAGATTTTCGGTATTTGGCTAAAATGGAACCGGGATTTCCCGGTATTTTGGGCAGGGTTATTGTATACTAAAAATTATTTGTTTCTGAAGGATTCCCAAGTAGCAAACAAGAATAGTGATTAAATCTTACATATCTTAACTTTATCTTAAATAATAATTAGCTAAATTTAAAACGACTCAGTTTAGTCATTTTAATCTTAAAAACTAAATAGTTTTAAGCTACTGCTACTTTAGCAAGTTAAGAATACCTTAAACCTAGTTAAGTATGCTAAAAACTATTTAGTATTAAGTATGTCTACAGTTAAGTCTAAAAATGCGTATTTTACTCAACTCAGATTATTTGGAAGTTCACTTAAGACTCAATGATATAATTCAAGTATTAGTTTAGAATTGCAAAGTAAAAACTGATTTTGGTAGATGAACTTAAGATGATTGTAATACTAAGCTCTATTAATTGAGTTAATGAAGACTATTGTATTCAATTTTTGCTACATTTAATAAAGTTTAAGTGAAAATAGGTTTAACGGGACGTTTTTAACCGAACTAGAACCATTCAAAGATAGACGAAATAAAAAAATATATTTAAAAAATCGTCAAATTGTGTGCGACCAAGTGCTTCAAACGTTACCAGTGCGATGCGTGAGACTTCGTTAGTAGTACCAAGTACGTCTTCGAGTGATACTTCGGTATCATTATGCAGGACTGGGTATGTGCCGATTTAGATATTTTAGAGTCGTCGGGAGCATTCACATTTATTAGCGAGGCGCATGGATCCCGCCGTTTTCTCGACCACTGTATAGTAACTAAGGCCGCATTACGGCATTATCGAGTGTTATTGATGTTCATACATACTATGAATGTTGGTCTGATAATTTTCCACTCATAGTAAAATGCAAATTGAACGTAGCGAGGAAAATCACTAATGTCAGCTTGGTTAATAAATAATACAAATAAAGTGAAGTGGGGACAAAGAAATGTCCACCAAATAACGGAATATTTGAAAATTTGTAATTTAAAGTTAAAGAATATTGATTTTCCTACTGAGTTTCAAGATTGTTGCGGTAGGTATTGCGACAGTGTATGTCATAGGAGCCTTGTTGACCAACTGTGTACTGTAATTGGGGCTCTATATGTCATGCGGCTACTCTAACACATTTAAGTAATAAGTATTAGTGGACGTAAAAATACTTTAGCCGGATGGAACAAGCATGTGAAGGAGGCCCACAGTCACGCCAAAAGAGCCTTCAAAATTTGGAAATGGTATGGGAAACCGGGCTCAGGGACGGTGTAATGACATGTTGGAGGCGCGTAAAGTCTTTAAAGGAAGGTTGAGGTGGTGTCAGAACCATCAGGACCAAATTAAAATGGACCTGCTGGCATCACATCACTCTAGTGGAGATTTCGGGGCCTTCTGGAAGGCCACAAATAAACTTAATCCTAAGAACGGCGTGCCTGTGAGTGTTAATGGAGTTTCAAATCCTAAAGAAATAGCTAACTTTTTCAGAGACCGGTTTAAAATTAGTTCGCCCTTAGGTCCTGCATGTCGGAATATCGAATCTGGAACTTTAACCATACAAGATGGAGTGCGGGGTACGCCAGCGAGGGTTTGAGCTCACCCTTGATGTCTATACGTACGTAGACCAGTGGGTCTACTTATTGAGCAACTGAGCGGTACACATATCGGATGCCATGTTGATGGCGTATGCCTAAACAACATTACGCGGACGATATGTTGCTACTGGCTCCCTCCATTAGTGCGCTTCGGAAACTTTTTGCCATATGTGAATCCTATACGCCTCCTCACACGATTTGCTTTATAACGGGAAGAAGAGTGAATTTATGGTTTTTAAGGCTGGCAACAAGTCCCTGACGAGAGTCACTCGCTTCAAGTATCTCGGGCATATTGTTACTGACGATCTGAAGGACGATGCCGACATAGAACACGACGACATTAACCATGAAAATAAATGACTTCTGAAATGAAATGAAATGACTTCTGATAGAAAGGGAACGGAGAGCATTATATTATTATAACTACTTTGAGCTAATATTGAAAAACCCTTATTTTTTTTATAATTTCACCATAATTTTCTTACCGTATAGATAAAAAATGAATGATTAGCTTAATGTTACTGTAACTACTTAAATAACATCAAGAATAATATTGGCCGCCCAGATCAGTAAAATACCACACAGCAACATTCAAAAGTTCAAAAATAGAATTTTGGCCAATCCTATGTTAAAAATCTGGGAGTACACCGGGAATGCACAGCACTGCGCCGGGCGAGGCTATTATATGAAGTTATGATTCAGATTCAGAATTCAGATTCATTTATTTCTACAGGGTATTACATGATTTTGCATTACAAATTAAAAATTCGTAATTGAAATATGAATACAAGTTGAGTTAGCCAAAATGTGTTTTCATCACAGGACATACAGATTATACAGAATGAATATTATATACCTATTATAAATTTAATGGCTCTTCTTGCATAAAACTTACCGTAAGTTGGACGACAACTTGCATTCACTAAGTCAAAACTAAGGATTCTATTGAGTCCCTTTAAGTATTAAGTAGAACGGTTTTTAGTATAAGTTAAGTATAATATATCTAAATCGGTACTTCTCCAAATCCAATGTGTCTATACTTTATCTAAAGTAACCTTACAAAATCAGTATCGTTTAAAGTCATACTTCGCTAAAAGTAATAAGACTTAACGCCATTTTACACTTGTAATAAATAAAACAAATTTAAAATTTCGATGCTGATTCTTAAAAAATAAAGTTCATGGAAGTTAGATTTTTGTTATATCAATAATAATTGCATTTATATCTCAAATACATTTACAGAAAAGTAGTATTCTGCGCTGTATATAAGAAAATTTTCATTTTGCAACATAATATTCCAAATTTTAATTGTTTTTTTCTAGTATTTTGTAAGCCCGTCTTTTTTATAGCACTTTCGATCAATTCTACACGACAAACAATCGTGCGTTGTAGTTTTTAAATACCTACAAGGTAATAAAACGGTATTTTCTAAAAATAATAAATAGTAACATAATCGCCATTTTGATAACCTTCAATGAATTCTCTTTTTAGTAAAAGAGTTAGCCATGTTTTCTAAAATACATCTAAAATACAATCCATGAGTAAAAAAAGGTTTAAAATTTTCTTTATTAAGAGAAGGTCGAATTTGTGCAACTCAGTGTTAATAGTTTTAAGTCAGTATTGTAGATATCTTTAAGTATATTTCTTGGTCTTAAATCAACCTTCAAGATATCTTGAAATCCAAGTTTAGAGATCTGTAAACCCTCATTCTTAAGTAGGGTTTAAGTTTGTCTAAACAGAAGTATTAACTCTTTCTTGAAATTTTCTTAAAGACTGTGCCCACTTTGTCTTAACTGAGTCTTGGGGGATATCTTCAAGATATCTTCAGGGACATAATGGTTTTAGCCAAGACAACAGCAAGAATTTGTCTAATTGTCTTCAAGATATCTTCAATACCTTTTTAAGACATTTGATTGCTACTTGGGTTATGTAGGATTGGATTGTTTCTGCATGCGATCAAACCACATAACATATCTAATTTACATTATTTTGTCCTCAAATTTCAGAAAAACTCGAAAAGCATGACTAGCATTGAAGGATTCTCTGAAGACTTATAATAATCTGTTAGGTTTAGGTAGTTTTCTCAGTTTTATAGGCACTTCTTCACCGACAGGAGCATTTTAAGGATGTGGAATGGATATTGAGGTAATCATAGATGGAGTAAATTAAGGTTTTGCGCGATTAGATCGATAGTTATTCCGTATACGCTTAAATATTTCCAAAGCGCACTTGTAATGTCGCCACCGCATGTCTAGACTTCTGCAGCGGAGACAAACTCTACTGACTGGAAATGCACGTAATTACACGTAGCGCGTAATCGGAGGTATTAACCAGTGTATGCGCATCAACTTAATGTGCCAGCGCAAAGATATAGATACTGTTATATCCCGAAAAGGTGAGTCGAAACGGAGACAAATGAAAACCCGGCCGTACACATTGACAAGTTCATTCGACTGCCTTCGCGGGTACGCAGCCACGCCGTTCTATATCTAAGAAACAAAAATATAGGGGTCTTGGCGGCGAATAAAACTTTGTTCTATTCGGCGTCGAGACCCTCGGCCCATGGGGTTCGAGCGTCCACGCCCTCTTTAAGGATATTTCAAAGAGGCTTGTGGGCGCTACCGGCGACCGTAGAGCTGGCAGCTTCCTCGCCCAACGCATTACTATTGCAATACAACAAGGAAACGCTGCCAGCGTCTACGGTACCATGCCGAGGGGCGAATATTTAATTTAACTTTTATTTTAGTTTTATGTGTTTTAGTTGTTATTGAAATAAAAAAACAATGTATATTCTAAGATTACCTACATAACACTCCTCCACTTTTATTTGTAAGGTTTTACTCCACTGTTATTCGGTCTGTTTATAAAAGTAGGCGTAGCTGCGAAACCTAGAATTAAAAATAGCTGCGAGCAATCCCCACTATCGCTACTATGCAGTTAGCATTGTGGTAATGATTTTATATTAAGACCACCCAGTATGTTCTTACAAGATTTTTATTAGTATGTTTTTTAAAGTGGACCTGTGTTGTATTGCCATGGGCGTATTTCTTGAACTATTTATTATACCCCCTTATTCATAAATAAGTTAATAGACGATTTAGTTAGATGTTTTTTCCCTTTCTAATTATCGCAAATGTTGAACTCAGATATGGACAAACTGTGTTTATCAAAATGTCTACTCATGGAATAAGTAAATGGACTAGTAAAACAAGATTTCAGACAATGTCTGTGCAAGATCACGGGTTTACGTATTGAAAAAAAGCTTCATAAAGAAACAAAGAGCCACTTTCTATGCATAAGAATAGATGCAAGGCTGGAATCGCTGGTTCGATCCCAACCCTGCTCACTGCTCAGGGACCTTGGTCACTTTTTCTGTAGTATGGCATCTCTTTCAATTCATAAGATTACTCTTAAAATAGCACTTTCAAATTGGCCTCTTGTAGTTTCTGGTCAAGGACTGGTGCCATCGTGCTGTTGGTATAATGTTGCTTTTGTTATTTCAAGTTCATTTTCCTAATAGTTGGTGTGAAAAACAGTGTGTCACACAGTATCATAATTATTTCCGCCTTGGGCGTTAACGCTTGAATCCTTCATGGCGCTCAGGATTCTACTTTATAATCCCTCACTACGTTCTATTGTAGAATAACGCTGGGTAGATTTGCTGCAAAATACCGTTTTTAGAAACCAAAAACGTTCAGTATGGCCTAAGTAGGGAACTATTAAATAATCATCATCATCTCACCTGTAGCAGTCGGGAGCTGCTTGGAACGCGCGGTCGCCAATAGCGCCAGGACTAGAAGTATGCTCCACATGGCTCAGTCTGAAACAACGAGAAAAATATTAGTATCATTTTCTAGAAGTCGATAAGTACTGGTAGGAGTGAGACGGGCTTTATAACGATGGGCAATGTAACACAGTAGTTTGAGAAATACCAATATTGCCCACCATAAAAAATGGCTCAGGAATGTCACTATCCGGTGATTGCCAAAAAAATATTTGGCCAAAGATTGCTGGTGGCAAATTTGGCGCATATAACGCCATACAAATAAAAAAAACTACTGTCAGACTTCGTTAGACTATACGTCATAAGTAGTTGACAAGACACATAAGACATATGAATGATGGCTTCTGTCAGTGTTCTACGATACCGCTTCACCCGCACCCATTTCTAGGGAGACGCCTCAGTTAAATGGTAACCCTATAATTTAAGTTCTAGAGATCGTTTTGACAGGTGTCATTACACTGCCAAAGAAAACTAAAGAAAATAATTAAAACAGTAGACAAAAAGAGATACCTAAGCAAAAGTCACTAAGTCGATTTTTGATTAATTATTTTATTGTAATTAGTGAGTTTTGCTTGTCGCCTGACGCTTTGCTACATATGCAAAAACGCAAAAAGATCTCTCCGGCGGGGAATCGAACCCCGGTCTCCCGCGTGACAGGCGGGGATACTTACCACTATACTACCGAAGACTTATTTAAAACGGCGAGATTAGCTATCAGTATCAAAAGGTTTACCAAATTAGCAACCATTTGTTTTTATTTCTTAAGTATCATTGATTCTACTGTTTCTGCACCTTATGTATATGACAATAAAGTTCATTTTAAAGAAACCCTTAATGACAGGCGCCCAACACGTTGGAAGAGAGACGGCAAATCGTCATCTTACCGTACATATTATTCTGTCGCCTTTTGCGGGGGGAAACGTGCACACAGACGCACTTCTCGCACACTACATACAAAAACAATCTGTAATGATGACACTAACACAGAAAATGATACAACTACACTAACAAATCTTGCACACTTTGATATATTTTAGTGTACGGACTAGTGACAACACAGAGCCGCGTATGTCCGTTTGGGCTTGTACCTCGCCAGGGGGGCAACGGTACGTATGCCGACTCCCCTCCCTGTAATGCTAGAAGACTGTGATATTTTAGAAAACTGTAATTTTTTTCATGTTTTTTTAGTAACCACAACAAGTTTTCACGATTTTCACACATTATACATGTACCTACTAAAACGGGGCTTGATCGAGTATTTGGCTTAATCGAGTATGGGACTTAATCAAGTATGGGACTTAATCGAGTATGGGGTTTAATCGAGTATGAGTCTTTCTGCGAGACCACGGGGACAATGTCGCCCCCGAAATGTCGGAGGTTAGTTTCAAAGTGTAACAAGATTAAGCCCCATTTTAGTACATTTGTAATGACTAAAATAAGTTTAATTATCAGAGTAACATTTGCACTATTTGGGGTCGAAACTCTAGGCCCATGGGGTCCCAGTACACGCAAGTTTTTTTTAGAAATCGCGAAACGTCTGGTTCATGTAACTGGTGACCGAAGAGCTGGTACGCTATACAACGAGGAAATGCCGCCAGCGTCCTAGGTGCAAAATGCCTCAAGGACCTATTTTAGATTTAAGGTAGGTAGAGGTAGATAGCTAGGTACATGTTTTAAGTGATCATTATCATTAGATGAATCGAATAATCAAGAAATGAGAGCATTAGAGTTACCTAATCTATTTGTGTCATTTGTGGTTTGAAATCAATGTGTCTACCTTCACCCAAGTTCTCATGCAATAAAAAACAATGACTCCAAATATTACGTATGCATGACAGAACATTAATCAAACCATGAACAAATTAATCAAGAGGACTGAAGTCCAAGTTGTTTGGATGGACCAAGGATATTATAAGATAAGCGATTTAGATAAGTACATTTCCATCACACCTGCTCGTAAATGGTGATATTATATGCAAGCATACATAGATTTAATGAGCTGTATTAAACCCATGGCCTTAATGGATTCTCATACTATACTTTACCGCCCGCCCGGAGCTCCCGGAAGACCTGCCCCCCCACGCGTTTACCGCACGTAGTCGCCACCGTTCACTCCGGAGTACTGTGGTCTGTGCTACTACCACTACCGCTAATAATTATTGTTTCTTTATCTGCCTAGAAAGTTTACTTATTTCCTTGCAAATATGATGAAAAACATTGTATGTGTCACGGGCGGTACAAGAATTACGAACTCGTGTTAAAATTAAATTCCCACTCGTTCGTGATTTCTTTTTTACCGCCCTTTATACACAATGTACTATTACACATGGTGCTAGTTTACCGCCCTAGGGCGATAGGTAATAAGCATTTTAAGTGCCTCCGTCGAATATTCAAAGGGCCATAACTTCTGTAAAATGTTGTACGATACACGTGTGTGTGTAATTCGCAACTCGTGTCGATTTGAAACACTCCCTACGGTCGTGTTTTAATTAATTGCCACTCGTTGCGTATTTCCTCTTTTTTGCCCTAGTATATTTTCGCCTTATTACCTAGAATCGCATGATAAATAGATAGTATGATAGGTCTCAACCAAAAATAATCATTCCACATATGTGTAAATACAAATATTCATTATTGTTACAGAATCCAGGCCAATCAAATATATAGTTATACAGAAGGCCTAGTATAAAAATTGTACGACATTAACTCCTCGACCGCGTTAGCGTATCGGGAGTTCAAATTATGTTTGCTGTTTATTTAAATCATCCGACAACTTTCATATTTTGACCCCTCGATACGCTAACGCGGTCGAGGAGTTAATGTCGTACAACTTTTATACTAGGCCTTCTGACCGTATTCTGACCATATTCTGACTTATTGGAGTCTTAGCAAAACTGCTTACAACTTGTAGTTTTGGCAAATGAAAATAATGTAAAAAAAACCATGTGTCGTCTCACTCCGATGTTGGGTCTATGACATAATAACGGGAGCTATATCGGAATCCCTAAAGATATTTATCCTATTTTTGCATTCCCTAATACTGTTTGACATAATGATCATTTGTCCTAAACACATATGTCCTAATATTGTTTAACCTAACATCGTTGTAGCCTTCGATTCGACTCTATGGTCACAGTTCTAACCTAACCGACTTTTCTACTCGTAAAAATGCCAGAATTCTTGTGGAAGAAATAGTTAGTACCTACAGCTAAAATATGGGTGTACACTGTACACATTACTCAAAAATATATCCCATAGCATCTTATTCCGTTGTAGGTAATAAGAGCGTATTTATGTGAAGATTAAGTCCATACACATTTTTGCACTTAACTGTAATTTCAATTTTCATTTGGTCATAACACTGGTTCATAACTTCATACCAGTCCAGGGGTTGTCCAACATAAATTCGGGCAAACAGGCATAACGAAATGTCCATTTAAAATAAGTAATACCCATGTTAAAACATAGGCCTTATTTGCTCTACTTTTATTAATAAAATAAAAGCAAATACGGCCATATGTTCTGGCATTTATTACAACACCCTAGGCAAATTGGGCCAAAATTTGGCACACACTTGTTAATACAACCATTGTGTTCATTACACGTATTACAACATTTACAACACGTTTGAGTAGGTAACTATAACAATGTACAGAATAAGAAAATGTAGGTGGGCAATGTAAACAATAAACTAAAGCCCTCCGCACACCGAAACGCGGACAGACCGGCCCGGTCCGATCACGTCCCAGTCCGTTCTAATGTGAGTCATCCTTAATGCCATAAGACCAATGCCGGCGAATCTCTCGAGTATATGCCCAAGCATATAAATAAATTAAAATATATATATATATAATATGAAGTGTTTACAACCACTGCTCATAATATTGTCTTTTGTTACGGCGTTTGTTATTCATTGAAATATGTGTCATTATCTGGTAAAAGGGACCTTATCGTCGATGGCGGTTACGCCTCACTGCGCCGCGCGGTGTTGAATTTTGTAATGGAGCATAGTACACAATGACGTAACCGCCATCGACAATAAGGTCCCTTTTACCAGATAATGACACATATTTGAAAGGAAACACGCTAAATAAAACGCCCTGTGATAACGACTGCTGTAAAGGGCTCGAAACGTAGTAGGTATCATGGTGTTAATAATCGGGATAAATCTGTTTTAAGGAAGACTCACAATAGCACGAAACGGGACGGGAAAATCTATCAGTTTCTATAAACTCGCCCTCGGATGTCACGTGACGCTTTCTATACAAATTGTCAGATTTTCCCGTCCCGCCCCGTCCCGTCCCAGTGTGAGTCATCCTTTAAAGTGTTTCAGTTCAATGCTGACAAACTTCTGTCTTATGCTACAAAGATACGATTATGTAGGTATGTACGAATTAATTAATTCATAAATTGTCCATGCACTTTTGAACGCGACTGTACCTCACATCGCACATCGTTGTCTTTATGTCAATGGTTCGATTGAAGGCACTTTTCCTTGCATCCCCAGGGACGCTAAGACTGTTAAATAGTAATTTCACCGTTACGCAACTCCATACAAAATCCAATGAAAGGATGAACCGTTATGGATGAAATCGAAAGTCACTCTAGGGAGGTGGGCGTTGAATTACCGATCGATTATTAGCGGTATTGTTTGTTATTGTTATTATAGACTAACCTAATTAATACACAGATAAACATTAAAAACTTTAAAAAGAGGTTTAAAAATTCCATACGAAACTCCTTCTTTTTTAAAGTCTGGTAATTTCCAAAGTCCAATTCAAGCGTGACTGATAGGTTTATAACTAACAGTTTTCTAGTAATTTTATAGGTAATTTGGTTTTCGTTTCAGAAATGTTTTTTTCCAAATTATTTGTGATTTAGGTTCAATTAGAGGAACGCCCTAATTGAAACAATAGAAAGAAGTACCTCCTACCAAATAAACAATAATATTGTCAAAAACCTAATATTAATCTCAATTTATCTTTCCATCACAAAGAGGAAAGATAAAACTGATACAAACTTACTAAACGATAATTTCGCTGGCTTCTGCAAGTCTTCGGTAGTATAGTGGTAAGTATCCCCGCCTGTCACGCGGGAGACCGGGGTTCGATTCCCCGCCGGAGAGTCTCTTTTTGCTATTTTTCTTTATTAAAGAGCTAATTTGCTTTATGAAAAACTAATATCGAATGTGTTTTGCAAAAATAATAGATGGCAAACCTTTTTTCTGGATTAAAAGGAAATTGCAAGCAAATATAAAGGTATGAAATATGATAGGTATTGGTGCTATTGTGGTTTAACTGGTATAAGCAGGTAGAGAAAGCCCGGTGTGATGTAAGTCTCCTAAGGTAACTAGGTGTATTATGTAAATATCTAAAGACTTTGCCAAGTTCTCAACAAATCGGTCAAGAGGTTGCCGAGACAAAAGGCGTCACATTTTTTGTCAATGTTTCTCCTTGTATTGTCACACTACCTCATCAAACACCACTGAAACCATTCACTACTGAAACGATCGTATTATCGTAACATACGAAACATAAGATAAATAAGTTAATCTTGGAGTTCATTTCAAACTTAAAAGTTAGGTTATAATGATCAAAATTGTAAATTTAGGGTTCCGTGATTGATTGATGATTTGATTTATTTAGTCAACCTGGAATACTTAACTAGTTCCTGACGTTTCGAGTCCTTTGAGTCGTGTTTCCGTTAAGACATCAATATGCACGATTTAAACGATGACTCACACTAGCACGGGACGGGACGGGGCGGGACGGGAAAATCTGTCAATTTCTATAGAAAGCGTCACGTGACATCCAAGGGCTCCGAGCTATCACGTGATTCTTTCTATGGAAATTTACAGATTTTCCCGTCCCGTCCCGTCCCGTCCCGTGCTAGTGTGAGTCATCCTTTAATCTGTTTTAAACTTTCCATTTCATTGAATATTAATCGCGATATTCGAAGAAAATACTATATGTTTATAAGTAAGTGTTCCTCGTGTGCGTATAACGTTGCGTTCGCACCCTATGCTGTTACGCTTGGCAGCGCCCGCCGTTTCCGGGTGACGCGCAAAAAACGCAGGTGCGACGAGCAGTATAAATTACATATGAGACAGTACTTTATGTTATACTTTTGTAGATTTTTTAAAAGATACAATAACATCTATTTTCAAAATATTTACAGATTTCAAAATATAGGTAACTTTTATTTTAAAGATTTTTTTTTAAGTTGATATAACTGGTGACCGAAGAGCTGGTGGCTTCCTCGCATAACGTATCAGCAGTGTGATACAACGAGGAACTGCCACTAGCATTCTAGGTACAATCCCTCAAGGACTTATTTTAGATTTAAGGTAGGTAGAGGTACTACCTTAAAGCTGAAACGTAGACGCTTCGCTCACTCGGTCAAAAAGGATCACAAACGCTGTTTGATCCAGTCCACTAAATTTAAAGGTTTATCGACTTTTATAACACACTAGATGTTTATACTCTTTATTAACGAGACGCATATCTGCAGTGAAGTTAAAATACTGCTTGAATTATTAAGCAGTATTTTAACTTCTGTTACACAGTGAGTCAGAATTTGGTAATTGGGTTTTTGTTCTCACAACAGGAAGACGATTTGACGTCTTCTTGCCATCGTGGTTGTTGTACCCATATTACTAAGTACAGTCGAGTTCACAAATATATGAGCATTTCCATGGCTTCAAAAATATGTGTACAGTACAGTACACCCTTAGGACATTGACAACAGGTGTAAGTTTACATATTATGCACTAAACTGCACAGATATTTATGAACTTGACTGTACAGACAAATGGTATATTATTTTATTTTTGACAAACGGTTGGTGTAGTTGGTAGTGTGGCTGCTAAGCCGATGGTCCTGGGCTCGAATCCCGGTAAGGTCATTTATTTGTGATGATCACTGATATTTTTCCTGATTTTAAGGCGTCAATAGGCTACGGTGGCCGCCTTCCATCAGGCGCCCGTATGTTTGCCACCGTTGTGGTACAAAAAAAAGTAGTATAGCATGTAAATGTAGGTCACATTTCTCCAATACCCCGCTGCCATACAGACCTCCATTCAACATGTATGTTACATAATGACCGGTCTTATCATTGACATACTTACACATTACGATGAAAGTATCTTATGGTTGATGTCCTCTGATGCAAAGAGGGGTGTTATCGACCGAGCGAGCGAAGCGATTACCGTCTCCCTGTTTACTTAGACAATCCGTCGTTAAATAGTGTTGGGTAGGAAATCATTTTAAGGCCGTCCCCTATCCCAATGACCTCGGCGATTTGAGCTTTCTTCCAGCTCCCGCTTCCTTTCCTCATCGGTTATACAATACGTCAATAAGCATAAGTCGTCACCTAGGATGAGCTGCTTGTACTAGGACGCAACCCTATAAACTACTAGTGCCATCTTACACGACTGGCCCCCGTCGCCCGCGCAGGCATCTCGAGCCGGCGTTTTCGGAAAAATGCGTGTAATAGCTTTTTCTCGAAAAGTACAAAACCTATCAAAAAATCAGTAGATGCGTTTAAAGTAAAAATAAATATATACTGCTTGTCTTAGTTTCTTGTACTTACGATGCATAATAAGGGAGTAGATACAGATTTAAGGTAGAAAAAAGGGTTTACGGTTATTTTTTTTTCTCTTGATGTATTATGTTTTTCGACAATTTAGTAGAACCAAATGTAGACCAAATACCTAGCTACATTATATATTTTTTTCAAGCGTTGTGCTTGGAGCTGAACAAAGCCTATTCACTTTTAAAACAGTGAAATATGCCGGGTAGCCCCTTAAAATGAGTTTGATATAGTCTGTGGTTATAGTCAGTACCTCATCTACTGAAATGAGGTGGTACAATGCCATACCTGAGGTGAGATACCCACAAATTAGCAGCATCACAACATCGAATTAAAATAGTTGTCATGGTGTTAATAAACGCGATTAATCCGTCCTAAAGTGTTTAAAATTTCAATGCATAACAATCGCAGTAACAGAAGACAATATTATGTTTGAGGTGCATGTCAAATTGAGGTGTGGGATAAGATTTTTGAAGTGGTACATTTTCGCGGTGTGAGGTACTGTGACAAACGAGCAAAATTAGTGTTACACATGAGGTTCCTCACGAGTGAGTAACTCAACACTATAACAAAAGATGTCAACTATTAGAACAGTGCCAAACATTGGGACGCTTATCTTATGGGACCCATTTTTGCAATGTCTTGTTTGCGCCCAAGTTATATAACGAGCGGTATTGACATACTTCCAGCCGATTACGACGAAAGTTCATGTCTTATGTCGGGCATCTTTTTGATATTGCAATTTGGAAGAGTTCAATCGCGATAAAAAAAATATTTTTTATTTTTTTTCCTAATAAGATTACACCATTAAGACGCCACACTACGCTACGCTACACCACTCACACTAGAACGGAGCATGCCTTAAGGGGCTACCCGGCATATTTCACTGTTTTTAAAGTGAATAGGCTTTGTTCAGCTCCAAGCACAACGCTTGAAAAAAAATATATAATGTAGCTAGGTATTTGGTCTACATTTGGTTCTACTAAATTGTCGAAAAACATAATACATCAAGAGAAAAAAAAATAACCGTAAACCCTTTTTTCTGCCTTAAATCTGTATCTACTCCCTTATTATGCGTTGTAAGTACAAGAAACTAAGACAAGCAGTATATATTTATGTTAACTTTAAACGCATCTACTGATTTTTGGCTAGGTACTGTTGTACTTTTCGAGAAAAATCTGTTACACGCATTTTTCCGAAAACGCCTGCTCGAGATGCCTGCGCGGGCGACGGGGGCCAGTCGTGTAAGATGGCACTAGTAGTTTATAGGGTTGCGTCCTAGTACAAGGAGCTCTTCCTAGGTGGGAACTTATGCTTATTGACGTATTGTATAACCGGTGAGGAATGTAAGCGGGAGGGGAAGAAAGCTCAAATCGCCGAGGTCATTGGGATAGGGGACGGCCTTAAGCATGACTCACACCAGTTCGATCCGATACGGGACAATCTGTCAGTTTCTATACAAAAATTAATTGATTTTTAAGGCTATATCTTCTGTAGCAGATTGCCGTAGTCTTCAACAAGATCTCGACAGTTTCCACGAATATTGTTCTAATAATTATCTTTACCTAAACCTAGATAAATGCTTTGTGATAAGTTTTTCCCGTAAACAATATGTAATCAATTTTAACTACTTCTTATCCGGGAAGAAGATAACTCGCGTTGATTCTATTAGAGACCTAGGTATTACTTTGGATCCGCAGCTTAACTTCAATATTCATATGGACGATATTTGTAAAAGAGCCTATAAAAAACTAGGTATGATACTACGGATAGGTAAACCCTTTAAGCGCCCATGTACCCTCAAAATATTATTTTATTCTTACGTCAGAAGTATTCTGGAGTGCGGTTCTGTGATATGGTCTCCTCAATACGATGTCCATATAAATCGCCTAGAAAGGATTCAGAATGTGTTTTTGAGGGCACTTTGTTATAGGACTGGGACTCCTCTGGAATCGTCAGTGAAGTCCGCCAAACATTTTAATATGATTTCTCTTTGTAATAGGAGACTCTTTTTGGATACTATGTTCTTCTTCAAAATTCTGAAGAATGAAATTAATTGCCCAAATTTGCTACAAAAAATCGTGTTTAATGTCCCGCATCGCTCCTTACGTCCTCGTGATCTGTTTCATGTGAGTTTCGCACGTACTAATTATTTCAAACATACCTTTTTCATACGAGTAACAAAGAATTATAATGAATATTTTTGTGACATTGATCCGTTTATGCACTCTCTTGATGCTTTAAAGGCACGTACGAGATCAAATCTGATGTTGATAAAACAATAATATTTATTAGTTTTTACTTCTTCCTTGTTATTGTATCTTATTGATAAGATTATCCTATTGTTTACTTACTTAATTACCTCGTCGCAAAGACGCTTTTGTAACTACCTATTCTTAATGTTTACATTTATGAACCTCCAGGTCTGTTTTTGACATATTTTTGTAACGTATATTTCTTGTATATGACTGTATGTGTTCTGAAGAATAAATAAAAAAAAAAGTCACGTGACCTCTGAGGGCTCCGAGCTATCACGTGATTATTTCTATAGAAACTGACAGATCGTCCCGGATCGGATCGGACTGGTGTGAGTCATCCTTTATACAGACGTAGCTTAACGATTAAATGCAATCTCGTATTTCCCCAATTTACTTAAAGAAAATGGCAGCATGCGTCAGCCTCATAAATATGCAATCTTGACCTCATCTTCCGAGACGACATACTTACGAACACAAAGCGTTACGTAATGTTTTACTTTGTATGTTAATGTATTAATGGATAATCAATGCGGGTGGTAAATAGTGGATTTTGGTTTAGTCTGAATGAAAGTGAAAGAGTAAAATCTAGGCAATGTGCGGGCAGGGACAAGAATATCTATATATAGAGTGTAACAAAAAGAGCAGAGAGAGAAGAGAGTGTGGCAGTGTGCGTAGAGCAGCCGCCGCGGCTAGACGCATGACATGAATAAGGGACACGGACTGTTCCGAAACATGTCGAGCTATTTTCGACTTTATTGACGTGAGTAACCCGATATAAGAATTTTAATGAGTAACAAAAAGGCTGGTGATCGGTTTCAAGGATGACTCACACTATAACGGGGCGGGAGGGGACGATCTATCAGTTTCTGTAGAAATCACGTGATAGCTGGAGCCCTCGGAATTAGAAACTGACAGATCGGCCGAGCTAAATCTAATGTTAAAATATATAAAGTGTATGTTAAAATGTCTTAGGGATGACTTACACTAGAACGGGACGGGACGGGGCGGGACGGGACGATCTGTCAGTTTTTTTTTTTTTTTTATGCTATAGGGGGCAAACGAGCAAACGAATCACCTGATGGTAAGCGATTAACGTCGTCCATGGACACCCGCAACACCAGAGGTGTCGCAAGTGCGTTGCCGGCCTTTAAGGTGGGAGTACGCTCTTTTCTTGAAGGTTTGAAGGTCGTATCGGTCCGGAAACACCGCTGGCGACAGTTCGTTCCACAGTTTAGCTGTGCGAGGCAGGAAGTTTCGGGAAAAGCGCACAGTTGAGGACTGCCAACCATCTAAATGGTGAGAGTGGAAATATTGTCGCGTAGGGCGATGGCGGAAAGAAGCGGCAGGGATTAATCCGAACAATTCCTCGGAACACTCCCCATAATACATGCGATAGAAAATACAGAGTGAGGCCACATCTCTACGCAGCGCCAAGGGATCAAGCCGATCAGAAATACGTTGGCAGTTGACAATTCGAGCTGCTCTCCGTTGGATGCGGTCTAGAGGAAGAAGCTGGTACTTAGGTGCCCCTGCCCAAAGATGAGAGCAGTATTCCATATGCGGGCGAACCTGCGCCTTATAAAGCTGTAGGCGATGGGCCGGCGTGAAATACTGCCTCGATCTATTGAGCACACCGAGCTTCTTCGAGGCCAATTTGGCCTTACCCTCTAGGTGGCCGCGGAACTGGACTTCACTCGAGATGTCAACGCCAAGGATTCCAATACTGGCTGTGGCAGATAGGGGAGTGCTCTCAAAACGAGGTGACGCGACGAACGGAAGTTTTTTTGCGGTGAACGCGCAAACCTGTGTCTTTGTAGGGTTAAAATGGACCAAATTAAGTCGACCCCAATCTGAGACTTCTTTTAGGGAGGTCTCAATTTCGGACACAAGTTTGTTCCGGCTCTCAATGACGTTTTCCCGGGAAATATTGGCGCGGCCGGTGTAGGAGGCATCACCCGTACTATCATCAGCATAACAATGAATGCCGCTAGTTTGCAACATGTCATTGATATGCAGGAGGAATAGCGTGGGTGATAGCACACAGCCTTGAGGGACACCAGCATTCACAGACATTGAGTCTGAGCATTCACCGTCAACTAGGACCTTAATGCTTCTGTCTGCTAGAAAACTGCTGACCCATTCGCATAATTTCCCGGGGAGCCCATAGCATGGAAGTTTCGAAAGAAGTGCTTTGTGCCAAACGCGATCGAAGGCCTTCGCTACATCCAAACTAACTGCCAGTGCCTCACCTTTACTCTCTATCGCCTGTGCCCAGCAATGTGTCAGGTAAACTAAAAGATCACCAGCCGAACGACCCCTACGGAAACCGTATTGTTGGTCACTCAGCAGCTGGTGATCCTCTAGGTACCAGAGGAGCTGACGATTGATGATGGACTCCATAATCTTAGAGAAAAGGGAGGTTATAGCTATCGGCCTGTAGTCGGATGGATTTGAGCGGTCGCCTTTTTTAGGGATCGGGTGCACCAAAGCTGACTTCCACGAAGTCGGGACTACGCCAGAAGAGTAGGAGAGCCGAAAAAGACGCGTTAAGACCGGCGCCAACTCAGGAGCACACATCTTGAGAACAATTGCAGGGATTCCATCAGGCCCACTGGACTTCTATAGAAAACGTCTCGTGACCGAGGGCTCCGAGTTATCACGTGATTCTTTGTATAGAAATTGACAATCGTCCCGTCCCGTCTCGTCTCAGTGTGACTCACCCTTTAAGGTAGATGTGCATGTGTCTTAATATTATGTTTTTTATTTTCTTCCTTAGGTTAGGATTTTTACAATACGTTTATAAAAATAAAATACAAAACATTGTTTTTTTATTATTATTGTGTCTTAAACCCAGTAAACCACAATAAAACCTAAATAAACAAAAAGCTTTCTGCCCTAAAGAAAGTCAATAGACGCGATGTAGACACAAGTTATTAGAGGATAATATCGAAACAACTGTACCGCCGAGCCGGTGGGACTGTTGCGCACAAAAGTGTCTTCGAGACGTCAAGTATGAGTGGGAATACTTTTACTGTATTGTAATATGCTAAATAGCTCTATTTGAATCGGAATATCTGAGACACACAACGAAAAAACTACTGTTTTTTACTCAAACATTTTTGACCGTTTTTCTGGTTCGTTTTTAATAGGTTATCGATTTTAATATAAATAGAGTCGTTGAAATTAAACACTTTAGAACGGATTAATCGCGTTTATTAACACCATTGTAGCACTCCCCTAGGCACTAGGTATTACAGAATCTGGCTCTTTCCCACACCAGTGTTGGGCAGACGTCCGTCACTGACCGTAACCGTCACAGGACTACCCACAACACCCGCGTGGCAGAGACAGCGCCCCAGCTGTCAAATGTATATTGACAGATAGATAAACACTACATCCCTTCCTTTGTATAATTTATTAATTCGAATCAAGTTAATTATAAATTGTCAAGTTAATTTATTCACTTTCGCACTCAGTTATATCAGAACCGTTCTCCTCATCTTGAACTGTCCATTTTCCTTCTACTTTCTTTAGGTGTACTACGTTTCGCCTTAGTCTTTGTCCTGTTTCTTCATTTCGGACAACTACGTCTCCGCCGCCTACTTGTTCCACGACATGAGGCGTCGGCTTAAAGTTTGGCGTTAGTTTATTACTTTTTTCCATCTCTTTTATATACACTTTCTCTCCTTCTACTAATGTACTATCCTGTGCACCTCATCTCCTATCTCCATATTCTTTCCCTTTTTCTTTTTGAATTGCATCCCTATCTCTGACTTCTGAATCATCCTTATTATTACCATTCGTCAAATCTTTATATGAAGGAATTTGGCTCTATTTTGCCGGTTATAAAAGAGCTCTGCAGGTGTTTTACCTGTCACCGAATGTGGGGTGGCATTTTACTTCTAGGTCAAGTTTTTTAGGCGGGGGTAAAAGATTCGCCATGATGGAGTTGAATCGGGCCGACCTGAAACTACCCATTGTTGGTTATACCTAAACGCAAAACAGCTAATGGATAGCTTTTGTACTGTCTTAACTTTCCACAAACATTCAGGTATGGTTCACATATAATGTAGGCCCATACATACAGCCGCAAACATTTAGGTATAGTTCACATGTAATGTAGGCCTATACAGCCGCAAACATTCAGGTATAGTTCACATGTAATGTAGGCCTATACAGCCGCAAACATTCAGGTATAGTTCACATGTAATGTAGGCCTATAC
Source organism: Lathronympha strigana (assembly GCA_949128165.1). Taxonomy (NCBI): domain Eukaryota; kingdom Metazoa; phylum Arthropoda; class Insecta; order Lepidoptera; family Tortricidae; genus Lathronympha; species Lathronympha strigana. The sequence continues at coordinate 2,718,197 of OX421926.1, read as the reverse complement.
AGCCGCAAACATTCAGGTATTATGGTTCACATGTAATGTAGGCCCATACAGCCGCAAACATTCAGGTATAGTTCACATCTAATGTAGGCCTATACAGCCGCAAACATTCAGGTATAGTTCACATGTAATGTAGGCCTATACAGCCGCACACATTCAGGTATAGTTCACATGTAATGTAGGCCTATACAGCCGCAAACATTCAGGTATTATGGTTCACATGTAATGTAGGCCCATACAGCCGCAAACATTCAGGTATAGTTCACATGTAATGTAGGCCTATACAGCCGCAAACATTCAGGTATAGTTCACATGTAATGTAGGCCTATACAGCCGCAAACATTCAGGTATTACGGTTCACATGTAATGTAGGCCCATACAGCCGCAAACATTCAGGTATGGTTCACATGTAATGTAGGCCCATACAGCCGCAAACGTTCAGGTATGGTTCACATGTAATGTAGGCCCATACAGCCGCAAACGTTCAGGTATGGTTCACATGTAATGTAGGCCCATACAGCCGCAAACATTCAGGTATGGTTCACATGTAATGTAGGCCCATACAGCCGCGAACATTCCGGTATGGTTCACATGTAATGTAGGCCCATACAGCCGCAAACATTCAGGTATAGTTCACATGTAATGTAGGCCTATACAGCCGCAAACATTCAGGTATAGTTCACATGTAATGTAGGCCTATACAGCCGCAAACATTCAGGTATTACGGTTCACATGTAATGTAGGCCCATACAGCCGCAAACATTCAGGTATGGTTCACATGTAATGTAGGCCCATACAGCCGCAAACGTTCAGGTATGGTTCACATGTAATGTAGGCCCATACAGCCGCAAACGTTCAGGTATGGTTCACATGTAATGTAGGCCCATACAGCCGCAAACATTCAGGTATGGTTCACATGTAATGTAGGCCCATACAGCCGCGAACATTCCGGTATGGTTCACATGTAATGTAGGCCCATACAGCCGCAAACACTCCGACATGATATAGTTTTGTATTATAGGCGGATATGTCTATAACTGTTAGTTATATTTGTACATAAATTCACAAGTAACACAGCGTCATCATAACACGGTGTGAGTAAAATTAATCTTTTGTTCAAACTTCACACTTTTTACTCAACCCGAATACCTATTCCATACTTAAGAGCGTTCTCGCCCAGACGCGCTTCTCAAGTTTCGGTATTTCTCCGCATCGACCACGTGACCAGACGCGCGCAATCCTAGACATCGACGAGCGCCGCGCGTGCGACGGGTATACTATAGCGCGCTCAAGCCGTGCATTTTACCTTGATACTTAAATCAGATAAACTTACGTTACTATGATTAGTAATCATTGTTTACAGTGTTTTGCGTAAAATTGAGTTTGCAGTTTATAACTTTGATACTAGTACTAACTGAATTTAGTACTAACTATGTAATTAAAATTATTTTCCTATGTACTTATTTCCTTTGATAATAATAATCAACGTTCCTTAATAATACCTACTTATTTTGTTGCTATTTTATTACTGAGTTTCTAATCTATTAATAATAGTTTTCATTTCACGGTCACGTTCAATGGTATCAATTCTAATGAAGCGCCAAAAATATGTATAGTACCTTAATATTGAGAAAATAAGATTGTGTACGTATATATGTTTCTGGTAGTACATTTTTATAGATTTTATTTTATTAGATTTGACTATAAAAATGCGCAAAGTTGTTGTCAAGCTCTCGTGTTAATATTGAGAATTGAGACCCGTCCAAGCGAAAGCTTTAAAAATTTAAATCTTGAGAGTCTTGGTTTTAAGGTATGAGTTAGACAAACTCTACTGCGAAGTGAAACACAACATTTCTCATCACATTAATCAGGAAATTGTTAATGATCGTTATTTCCGAGTTTATTTCTATTTCTTTTTATTTTTATATTATAGGTACATATAGAACAAAACACCCAAATATTCCGAAATATTTTTTTTCCGATTTTCATAATCCCAATTTTTATAATTCTGAATTTTTATAAATCCTATACATAAAATTTCCGTATTTCACATTCTCGAAATATGCAAATTACGATTCTTTATTTTTAGAATATTATAAATCCGATAGCAACTTGAACGAATGCAAAAAAATCCAATTTTTTATATTCCGAAAATAATTTATCCGAATTACATTACAAACATAATATTCTCTCGGAATTACGGTGGTTCGGTAACTTCGTAATTTTGGAGATTCGGAGTTATGGAAATCAGAAAAAAACTCGCCAGCATTGGATGGGGCCAGGCGGCCTTGTTGCCGCGTAAGCTGTGGACCCGAGTTCGATCCTCGGCTTAAGCTTCCGATGATGTTGATTTTTTCTTTAGTTTTTATGAAATCTATTTCAATTTATAACATGACAATATGTTTATAGTCGTTGTTAATCCATGGTTGTCACCACCCACGTAGACAATGACAAACCATGATTAGCAAACTGGTTTCATTCAACCTCCAAAAAATACAGCAAATCAACATGCCATGTTTTTGTTTTTTACCCATATAGAGGGATTTCGTAATAATAACATAGTGGTTCCGAACCTACTATGGTACATCACTACTCATAGCAATACTTACTTCAACATTATACATGCGTAACATTACCTTTAAGCTTCCAAAGCTTTTGCCAAGTCCTCAAACACGGTAAGTATAGTGTAAACCGGTACTTAGTCTCCAGGTTTTAATTACCAGCTGGTCTACTTGTGTTCAACCAGACCAGTATTGTGTAAGCCGATACATAGTTTCTGACCTAGCCTTCTGGTTACGTATCCAGGTCTTTGACACCTGGTCTCTAAGTGCCGCGACAAGTCTTATGTGAACGGTTACAGAATCAGCCGGTCCTCTGATTACATCACCTAGTCCTAATCAGCAATTACTAGCTGTTTTTAACGGCGGTTTCCAGGGCTTACCAACAACTTACTACTAAACCATCACGTCCTGGACACCAGCTGATGATTATTCAATAATTTTACTATAGCTAATATATAAACAACAATTACATCATCAACATAAATATAAATCGAATTTATCAAGTACCTTGATCAGTTGGTCGCGTATCGCCGTCTATCTAATCTTTTTTTATATGTCTTTCTCTTTTTAATCATGTAAGAAGAAGGCCCGCGGAGCAAAGCGATACGTCCACTCTCTAGAAGGCATGGGGCCAGACTGACGAGCACGCGCCGCCGGCGCCGCGCGCAATCTTATAAACGGGGTTTTGTTAAAAATTCTAAATAAATATTATTTCGTTGTTTTTGACACTTTTTTTATTAAATGGAGTAACTAACGAGTTATAGTCTCATAAAAATGACAATCTGAATCATTTACTGCGAAAGTATAATACTAAAACACGCCGTGAATTTTGCAAAAATTGCGTAGTTTTCATCAGTAAGTTTAGTTAAACAGAATCTGAAATTTACTAGTTTTGCAATATACAAAGGTTAGATAGTGTAATGTTCTCCCGTAAACCAGTTTTGTTTTGTATAAGATCATTACAGTGTAGGAATAGAGTGACGTATAAGACAACATGTTTCGGCAAATTTCAACAACGGCCGCGAAAGAACTGGCTAGAATTGCATATAAGTATCTAAAACTTGTAAATGTCGATAATACAAAATTTGGTTTATGAGTTGCTTATTATGTACATATAAATATTTTGATCTAAAAGTTTAACAATCACATAGTACATCGAGCCCGAAAACCGCGTAAATCATTGATTTCGCGCTTTTGTGGTATAAATGCTGTTAACGCTCCGCGTTTCCCCGCATTCCACAATTATATATATGCTTATGCCAGATCCTAAGTGCGTACCTACAAAGTTATTTCTTTCCTTAGGATTAGGTGTGCAAACCTCCCATGTAAAATTTGTGTTAATAGTCAGACTACACTAAACTGTATGTTGTTGTTTACTACAAACCGGCACGACAGTCAACAAGGTAACGTCTCAAAAAGCTACTAGTTTACAATAATAACATGGTCCCATGCTATGCCAAAGAGATACCAATAATAATAATATACTTGCATGTTGCCAACGGACTTAACCGTAATAAATAGGTACCTACAGCTTGCAAGGATACATTCGTCCGTAGATAAAACACATAATTTATGCAACTACTTGTAATGTACGTTTGTTTGTATGTAGTTACATATTTAGTATCTACGATTTCTACGAATCACATACGAGTACGAGTTAAGGTTTGCCCTAGGTACACGTATAATAAGAAGTATAACGATAAAAATACGTTATTTTAGACCTCGCGTCCAAAGAGTTTTAAGTGCCACAGAATTGTTTGGCGCTTAGTGTTTTTTTTTCAAATTCCACAATTTTAAGTTTTTTTCCAAAAACGAAACTACAAAATATTTTTCTAGTCTACAGAACTAGCTTACGCAATCTTGTAAAAATCGATGCAAAATTGCACCGGGTCTTGATAATTTAAAACCTAAAATGCAATAACAAGAATGTTATTTTCCGTGGGTATGGATTCGTACGCTGCCGTATTTGTTTTTGTTTTAGTTAAGTTTATAGGTTCTTATGGTGGTAAGGTAAGCAATACGTTTACTAGATGATGTCTTAAGCTTGTTACTTTGATTTGGACGTCTGTTGTACTTAGGTACCTAGATACTTCCTTTGTTTTTTTTTCAAGTATCTCGCTTTGTAACAACCATGGTCGTAAGTCTTGCACTAACCTTTATCCTCGTCGCCACTTGTAGCACTCCCCTAGGCACTAGGTATTACAGAATCTGGCTCTTTCCCACACCAGTGTTGGGCAGACGTCCGTCACTGACCGTAACCGTCACAGGACTACCCACAACACCCGCGTGGCAGAGACAGCGCCCCAGCTGTCAAATGTATATTGACAGATAGATAAACACTACAACCATGATCCTGCGTTTCGAGCCCTTTACAGCACTCGTTTTCACAGGGTTACGATGATGACTGAGAGAATGCGAATTCTCCCCGTCAATCAAAAAAGTTACTTGTGCAAAACTCTATATATAAATAGAGTCGATTAACAGGACACAAGAATCGAATAAAACAATTTATTTAAGTCGAGTTTATATTTTCTCAATGATCGGTTGACACAGATATACTTACTTCTATGGAAAAAAAAAACAAATGTCTTTCAGTGAACTCTTTTATCGCCGGTCACTATGTACGTGGTCATCTGGAGCGAAGCAAAAGTGGCGGCACTGGACAGAGGGGCGTGGAGGAAGATCTGCAAGGCCCTATATACCCCCTACCCTAGGACCTAAGTAAGTAAGTACCATGTACGTGCGGTTCGGATCCGTCAGCACACATACCACGAACATCGAAAATTGGCATTCACGGGAAAATCTCTTTGTCACTCCAATATGCAAGTGTGACAGAGATGGAGATACAAATCCGTCATCATTCGATTTTCGTGGCCTCTATCCATAGTTGGTATGTACACAGGTTCCGACAGGTATGCCCGAATATGGCTAGCATTTCTCAAAGATTTAACGAGGACTCAAAATTGTTTCACACTGTATAAATAATTAAAATTGTAATGCCGCTCTAGAGTAAAGCTTATCACCTGTGTACGCGAGTGTACGCGCCTGTGTGTTGCACAAGGCTGTACAGATTACGTCACCGTACGACCGTTTCGGATAGCTTTGCTCCGCACTGTACTGCTCTGCGGTCCCGTGGTAAATGGTTAAATGTGATAGTTTTTTATAAAATATACTACTATTGCCAAAAAGACTCATTGCAAGCACTTACGATGATTCAACATTCAACCCTGTGACAATGAATACTGTAAAGGACTTGAAACGTAGGGAATGTAATTAAGAAACGCGATTAATCCGAAGAAAATGTTAAAAAATGTACCAGTGGCAGGGCGTTCAAAGAACTCGATTCCTCGACTCCCTTGGGTTAGCCAATCTAACAGTTTTTTCCTTAACTCAAAGGTTTGCCTAAAGGACATTTTGATGCTCCGCCATTGAGGTAACATACTATTTGTCATCTTTCACTTTCATCATAGATTCTATATAAGTTGTAAGTTGTAAGCATATCAAATTAAAGGTTCGGAATCGTAGCAACGTGTGTTCATTATCAGCCATTACTTACTTACTTACTTACTGCTGTGGCGCAGCGACCCGAAGTGGATCTTGGCCTCTGACACTAACTGATCAGCCATTAACTATATAATTTGTAATTCCCTAACTTAATATTTATGGCAATTACAACCTAAGATCTCTACTAAGGTTTATTATTATTTAGAGCCAAGTGGATCAACCCACACTCTGAGATCGTCAGCAAGCATTTTTTAATCGACGCCATCACACAAACTGGTTTTGCCTTACTGACATTGCCGCTAAAGTCCAAATAGATATCGAATAAGTATTTTAACCTGGTTCAAATGTGTGGCAAGAACTTAAATACATTAAATATTAAAATTATATTTTTTTGTCAATAAAAAGTCACTTTATTGTAATAAACTAAAACTAAAACACACAAATTTAAATTTATAAGTGTAACTAAACTAAAAACTAAAATAAAACTAGATAAAAACTAAAATAAAACTAAATAAAAACTAAAATAAATCTAAAACAGGCCCCTGCGGCATGGTACCGAGGACGCTGTCAACATTTCCTCGCTGGATTGCAAGACTTATCCGTTGAGCGAGGAAGCTGCCAGCTCTTGGGTCTCCTGTGGCGTCTCTGAGTCTCTTCGATAGGTCTTTGAAGAAACTCAGAGCGCTAGGGCCCCACGGACCAAAGGTCTCGACGCCGAAAGGAACAAAATTATATTCGGCGCCGAGACCACTGTACTTTCCCACCTTTGCTTTCTCCGCCGCCTCTGCCGCTGCCGCTGCCCTCGCAGAGGTTCGGTGGAGATGAGACGGGGCTAGTGTGTCTACACAGGTTGCATCCCACACCAGTACCCGTCCCAAACTCCAAATTATATTAAGTGTAAATATCAAATATAGATAGAAAAACTAGCTAGATCGTTAGTGGCCCAGCGGTATGATGTGAGACATAAAAATAAATGCCCAGACCGAGATTCGAACGCGGGGCCTCTTGCTTCATAGGAAATGTTACCAACTAGGCTAGGGCGTTAACTATATAATTTGTAATTCTGTAACTTCATTTTTATGGCCATTTCTAACCTAAGATCTCTACTAAGGTTTATTATTATTTAGAGCCAAGTGGATCAACCTACTCAGAGATCGTCAGATAGCATTTTTTTTATCGGCGCTATTATCACACAAACTGCTCTAAAATAGTGATCTAATAAGTACTTTAACCTGGTTAAAGTGTGAATGTGCCCCTCAGTACGAATATAGTCATTTTGTATCTGCATCTTATTTAGATAAAGATAAAAGATTATTTCATGTGCTACATATACAGACAAGCAAAGATACAGAACAACAAATTATAATTTGGAATTGAACATGGGCCCGTCCCCGCTCGGCTCGGCCAAGTTTGGCGTGTCCAATCTAAGAGTCCTGCAAATTAAGCCTTTTAAAAATATTTCAGTTCAAATTATAACGCATCATATATAATTAACCAACTACTTAATATATGTGATACTCTGATCTTAATTTTAGGTATAGTGCAATAGAAAAAGGTATAAATTAACAAGTGTAGATTTCGTAGTGTCGTCCCTTACAATAAATATGTAAGAAAACGTGATGACACTACGCGATGTTGCCACTTTTTAACTTCAATCTTTTTTCGTCGCACTGAACGAAAAATTTAATTGATTTCGTGTAGGAAATAAATCAGTTGTTAAAATTTGGTCAATTTCGAGTGATTTTTGAAGTAAGTTTTCTCCATAAAAGTTCACTGAAATACATGCAAATGTATGCCATTACTTAGTCAGTTTGAGTAAGAATATCCTATAATATTTATTTATTTATAAAAAGATCACAAAAACCCCTTGACAATAATAAAAGGCAGAAATTCAAATTCATTTTTTGTTTAATTTTTACATTCATTACGCTACGTGTTTCGACAGTATTTGCATCTAGCTCGTTCTTGTTTGGTCGGAGCAAGAAGACTTTCGACTCGCTTATTCGCTAGCGATTGTCATTATACAGCAAGAGGTAGCAGTACTTTTACTAATATCAAGCGCAAATGCGAACAATCTGTCGTCTTATCCAGCAAATATCAAGCTATCCACTTGGCATCATACCGTGTTCGATTATGGTGCTTTAATATCTTTATTTCTACGGCAAAGTAAAGATAAGAGATATTATTTTAAGACTATGTGTGTATGAATGTTTTTTGTACAAATATATGTAGATAGCCCACCGCTACACGTAAGGTAAATGGCATAATATGGAGGACATTACGAATATTGAATTGATTAAAAACATACTGATTGAAATTGTAAACCGACTAAGGCTGCGTTTCACCAAATTTTTATTCGGAGAATAACGCTTACTCTCAGATAGTAACGTCAAATTACTATGGGATTTTGACATTAGTGTCCAGAGTAAGTTATTCTTGGTTAAAAAGTTTGGTCAAATTTAGCCTAAGTCGCAAAGCAGCTGCGCCCTTGTATTTCGCATCGCTCCACCATCGGGCCGACATCGCTTAACCTTTGCCGCCTTTTTCTTAAATAAAGATTTAAAAAAAACTTACATATTTTGGGTTTTGGTCACAGGGTTGAGGGCTCCGACTTAGCCAGCCAAACTATTTCATACAAAAACTTGACCGGCATGGCCCCCGGACGAGGCGTCCGAAACGACCGATTTTGAAGCTCGGTGACCACGCCTTTTACAAATTGAAGCCTCGTCCCGTCCCGTCTCGTCCCGGTCTAATGCGAGTCATCCTTAAGCGTAAGGCTTGAGTGGCGAGCGTGGAGCGGAGCGGGCAGCGTGGCGTGCTGCGTCTACTGCACTCAGGACTCTCACATACATTTGCTTGTGTTTAACATGGACGCTACGCTTTCTGCTTCGCCGCACGCTCCGCTTGAGAGCCACTCAGAACTTACTCTAAGAGTTACGCATGACACGATATACTGTGGTAAAATTGGCCAGATTTGATAAATATTTTTTTATACTTTGACGGTGACAAACAAGCATACGGCCCGCCTTATGGTAAGCGGTCACCGTAGTCTATGGACGCCTGCAACTCCAGGGGTGTCACATGCGCGTTGCCGACCCTTTAAAAAAAGGAGGATTCGCTGTGTTGACAGCTAAATTCATCTACTATTATGGTCGATTTGAATGCGTACGCGCAGGCCAGCGATGTGCATCGATAATGACCTTGCACTGACCACTGGCTAACCCGGCCACGTGAACATGCGCATTATGTCATCATTATGTGCAGTCAAGGTTTTGATGTTTTACATAAAGGATATCTTTTATAACCTGCTATATTTAAAGATATTGGTGATCCGTAGCAACTTTTACTTTGGACCAACTCCAAGATCGCAAATAATGGTTGGTAGTTTCGTCTGTTTCATACATTTCGGTAAATCCAATGTCCTACCATCACTACTCTCCCCAATCATGACCCAACTACCCTCGTATCCCTACCCCATTTAACGGTAGTGTTATATGACACACTAAAACGGGACGGGACGGAGCGGGCAAGGAATGATCTGTAAGGGCATTTTCAAAAAGTGCACCATTTTTATGAAAATGGGTCCTCGATTTACCATAAAAAAACATTAACAGTTTTGTATTGTTCATAAGAACAAATGCGTTACGAAACTGACCAAAAAAACGGGACTCTCCTTTTCGTTTTTAAATCAATAGCACTCGTGATTCTGGTTATAAAAAAAACCCAAAACTATATTTAAAAAAAAGGGATGGGGAGGGGGTGCCCTTTTGAAAATGCCCGTAAACCTCTATAGAAAGAATCACGGGATAGCACGTAGCCCTCGGTAACGTGACGTTTTCTATAGAAACTGGCAGATCGGCGCGGGCCAGTCACGGGTCCTTTCTAGTCGTCCTTTATGGATGCTCGGAGCAGGTTAACGGCAGGTTGAAGTGAAGGCCATGATCGATGCACATCATTGACCACGTTCACGGTATCGCTACTTACTCTACTGTGACCAGAAGGGCTAGCACGGTTGCCATTTTATCGACTATCACACCACACGTCACTTTCGCACTTAAGGAATACAGTTGCGTGCAGTTTTAAGAGAGGTATGGGCACAGCGGATGCATATCATTTAGTGTGGTAAGGCACAGCACAGCGAATGTCGTCTCGCTCATATCTGGAGCGGTGCCCACATGGGGAAGTACCTCCGCCTTACAGAAAACCGCAGTTTAATAACACTAGACCCTACTCATAGTGTTGTGTTTCTGTTGTTGAGTAAGGTCGCCAGAGCTCCAAGGGGATTCACTGTGTTGACAGTTGGGGACCCACGGAGCAAAGCTTGCCCTTTTAGCTGTCAACACAGCGAATCCTCTTTTTTAAAAGGGTCGGCAACGTAACTAAATCAACGTAGTATTACAAACCGCGGATTATTCCAGTAGACAAATATAAAGTATTTTATATGCATTTTTGTTCGCAGCTCCGGGGACGAGACCAGCGCAGTCAATTATTGCGCGATATTAAACGGTAAAATAACGCAACTATCATAAGATTCATAAGCCAGCAGCTTCGGATATTAATCAATACTTTTTGCACACAATTTCATAACTTCAACAATTGTCAATGAACAACTTGTAACAATGACAATCGTGTCGAAAGTAACTACTCAATTGTAACCAAAAATATAGATTATATAATTACTACTTAGATTTACTCATTGTACTAACAGGTAGCTGATAGAACAGACCAGTTAATAGTAAAGACTGCTAATGTTATACTTTTATCCATCAACAGAAAAAAGTGTACCTAACTTTTTACTTTTGTATCTGTGTGTCTGTAGCACCGTAGCTCTTAAAGGGATGAACCAAGCAGATCCACAATTAAAAGTAGAAATTAAATAACGGAAATTGTTAATCGTTTAGCAAACTACAGGGTGGAACAAAAGTCTAGAACGGTACTTCAAACGGGTCGCTAGTAAATAATATAATTCTGGTTAATTCTGGTTTAAAAAACCTAGCTTTAAAAACTAAGGCGGAAACAGCGAAGTACGTTTGTATATGAAAATTACGTGTCCCCTTGCCTCTTAATAAGAGATCAGCACGCCTACCACGAGACCTTCTTTTGTGGGAAAACCTCTTTGTCACTCCAATAGGTAAATATGACAGGGATGGAGATACAATTCCGCAATCGTTAGATTTTCGTGGTATAGGCCCTGAGGTCATGTCAAGGGCAACATCTATACTTCCATACTAATATTATAAATGGGAAAGCGTGTGTGTCTGTTTGTTTGTCCGTATTTCACGGCAAAACGGAGCGACGAATTGACGTGATTTTTTAAGTGGAGATAGTTGAAGGAATGGAGAGAGTGACATTAGGTTACTTTTTGTCTCTTTCTCGCGAGCGAAGCCGCGGGCAAAAGCTAGCCGGAATATATAACTAAACTCTATATTATCAACTCATCTCCGCCATTAGACTATCCGTACATCATTAGATCGTTACAAAATAACCTTCTCATACCAAAACGACAGAAAAACACATAATTCATATGCGCTTATTACCTTTTAGTTCTGCAACAGCATATTGTTTTGTTTCTCAATATTCCCATAAAACAATCAAACTAGCTGTGTGAAATCTTGCTCCGAACTATTCCTGTACTAGTTCATTGTAAAATATGCCCTATTTTCAAGAATATAGGGTCCTGTCGAACTGTATCAGATATCGTTGTTAACTATAGCGTTCGAAATACAAATCCGATTCGTAGTTTAAACGTCGTCACGTGATATTTGATTTTGCTCTTTATTTAAATGTGATAAGGTCGGTTTTTATTGAGGAAAAATTTGAGTTAGTGCCTTTTTAAAAGTGGACGATAGGAATAGGAAAAAATCCGTTTTCATTCTTTATTTGGCCTTGTGAGGAATGGAGTGTTAGGTTAAGTTAAATTATTCATAGTTATATATAGTCTGACTAATATTTAAGATTAAACAAGAATAGTATATCGCCACGGGCCACGTTGTTCGGTAATTGGCCCTATTTGTTAAGTTTATAGCTATATAACGTAACAGATAGTTTCTCAGGGGGCCGAGATCCCGAGACTGCCGCTTGGTGACTAAAGGAGTGATTGAACGCGTTTCAAGATTAACTGCATACTACTTCGTTAGTTTACTGCACAATCAGATATCAATATTTCACATTAAACAACATTTAGCAAACAAGAAACTATTCCATCGCCATCTTGAATATCAACCGAAAGTCACAAACTCACGTAGTATTAAAAAATTTAAATGTCAGCTGTCACTTGTTTCTTGCTTCAATACAGAACATGTACATAATTGATGATTACATGACAAGATTGCTAACCTACGAATAAAAGGAAGGTTACGCAAAGGAAGCGAATATTCGCAGCATCCAATGTCGCTTATTATCTCGAATGATATTCAAAACGCATTTAAAATACGCCTACTAGGAAGACAACTTCAAGGTTCTAAATAACTTAATAAATAAATTATACATGTCCATAAGTATGCACATAGTTTGTAGGTACGGTCGGCTTCATGTATAAATTTCAAAGTGTATAGATATTTATAGATGTGAACATTCAAGTTTATTTTTCAAAGTTTCCATTGCGCTACTGCCATATTTAATCGATAAAAAAATGGTGGCAGAATGGAATAAAAATCTTGAGACACTTTTTTTGCTCCTACTAGGATTGAAAGAGCTCGTATTTCTGAGTAGAAACACTAGAAACCATATAAAAAAAAACAATTTTGCATTTTTTTTTATAACAAAAAATATAAACGCCCGGCTACGCAAGCTGTAGCGCCTCGAGAATTCAATTTGTTTCAAAAATACGTACAAGTAAACTCATTCATTGTTTGTAAAAGTTCTTATATTGGTTTCACATGTTGACCTCGGTATGGCCTTAGCGTGACAATGCTTATATTGCTTATGTAATATTTAGCAAGCGATAAGTATTATGGCTGGATTGTCGTGACAGCTGTGACGATTCCGGTTCGATTGGTAAGGTTACACAGACAAATATACCGAGGTATTTTTGGTACTTAAGCCCTTAGGCTAAAACACAGTGGTGCGTATGCAGCACGTCATCTCACGCATATCCAGATGAATCATGGTGGCAAGACTGGCAAGAGACCGACGGATTGTCATTAAGCGACGCATGTCTCGAAAAACGGCCTGCACTTTTTTTACAACACAATCCATGGTGTCCCAGTCGGTCCACGTATGTGCCACAAGGACATGGGTGTGGCGCACACACTGAAACCCCCAGTCGCAAACCAGTCGCCAGTCTAAGGGAGGCCGGATCCAAGAAAGTACCAGGTTAGGCGTCGCATTAGGCGAAGGATGGGCGTGAAGCCAGTAACCAGCTTCCCGGGATCCGACCGCCAAAAGCCTCGCGTGATCTGGACCTGTAGAGTAATTTAGAAGAGCATTGTAAGTTAAATCGCAGTAAACATTATCCCTTACTCCTTTGAGATTTTGGGTTGTCTGGAAAGTCTTTCCCCGGGCAGGCAATTTTAAAAGCATTTTTAGCATCCTCAAAGCTTGCGATCTCACAGTTGGGGCTGACAGCACCTAATTCATGTTTTTCAAGCAGTGTTTTAAGAAAAACTAGGTATTTTAATAATGCACAAAAATTATATGTTAAAATTCATCATATTTCGAAGACCCTAGACGGAGCCGATTTTTAATTTAACGAAATCGGCTCGATAGAAAATAATTGCAAAGATTGGTCTTAAATTCATCATTAAACGGTTCTATGTCTTTAATGTTTTGACCTAGGCGTTTGCAATTAAAATCACAAATCTAATATACTCATATCCAAAACTTAGACGAGTCACATTTCATAAATAGTCCACGGATTTGTTTATTTTAATAGTTTTCGTGTTTTTTCCTTCTAAAAACAGGCCGGCCGGTCATAGTGCGATCTCGTTTACTCCGATACAAATAGACAGTGCGCGAAGATTTAGCTGTTGTCAGCCTCTTAAAATATTTCCTATGACACCGGCTGTGCTATGAGTGGATGCTAAAAGGGCTGGGGAATAAAGGACCATGAGGGTATTTTAGATTTAAGGTAGGTAGAGGTAGGTAGTTAGGTAAGTTACATTTACTGTATATATTTTGAAAATAAATGTTATCAAACAGATTTTTTATATATAGATTGTATGTAATATAACTACTAATAAATACAACCAGTAGTTAAAGTACAAAACCAACTAATTTCACAGTTTTATTACAACGTGTGGTTAAAGATAAATATCACGGAAAATACATGGACGGCCTGTGAGAAAACACGATCTGGAGATAGTATTGTGTCTAAAATGACTTCACTTTTAACTGTATACACGCTAACTTTATTACACAGTTCTCTCAGTAATATAGGAAATCAATAGTACTTGTATATAGTAAACTATAAAACATACAATAAAATTATGAACTGGCAACAAAGTTTAACAAATTGCCACGGGATGGGGAAGGAGTCTCTTTACACTTTTACAGTGGCAAAAAAAGTTCACATTTAAGGATGACTGACGGGACGGGATTTTGACGTACCGCCCCGACCCACCCGACGGGGTGCTAAATAGACGTATTAGCACTGTTGTTTTTTTTTAATTTTTATACCTGAGATACGACATCTTCCACATTCTGCCACCATTCTAGATTTTTTTTCGCTTTTTTAGCTATCGTAGAAAAACTAGCGTATGTAACAGCTCATACATAATTGGTTCTTAAAACTTGTCGACTTCGTCTCGCCTTGTAACGGTGACCCTCAAGTTATGGATAAGACTTCTAAAATAATATTGATGAGCGCTGTACGAATTGACGACGATTCCAAGCTGACAGTCGGTATTGAACCCTTAAGCGTAAAAGGAGAGACTTTGCCTCCTTGTGTGTGTTAACCAAAATGGTCGTGCACTGTGCGGTTACAGAGGAATTTCCTCCCGCGGATGCTCCGACTGTGGAATGAGCAGCCGAGGTTTTTCCGAAACATTACAGTATGGGGTTCTTCAAAAAGGGAATATACAAGATTTTTAATGGGTCCGCGCATGTGACAACCTGGAGTCGCAGGCGTACATAGGCTACGGTGACCGCTTCCATCAGGCGGGCCGTATATTTGTTTGCGACCGTCGTGGTATAAATAATTGAACTCTATTCTCGTCTAAGTTTCACCTGTACGAGTAAGATGATGTCACTCAGATCTGTGTCGTCATCGGCTGCGCGTGGGCACGTTCTGATTTACCGACTCGTCAATAACACGTCTCAAGGTCCGACATGTTTGTAGGCCGTTACAATAACATTCATATGTTTAAATAGCTTAGCAATCCTGTGGATATTTTAGATTTAAGCTAGCTTGTAACTTATTTTGTTAGTTGACCGAGCGAGCGAAGCGAGCGAAGCGTCTCTGCTTCAGCTTGGACAAAAATGCTTTTAGGTGTCTGTCCATTTGTTCTCCTCTACAGGTCGCATTTATCAACCAATTCTTGTAAAATTTTGTAAACGAGTTCGTTAATTACATAAAAATTTTTTGTCGAGTCAGTTTTTGGAAATTTTAAAAATGGCGAGAATTGGCACAAAGGTCCTAAGCGCCATAAAAATCAAAGGCGCTTAGGACCTTTGCGCCAATACCAGTACCATTGAGAGTTCGTTGTGATAATGAAACGGTAAAGGAAGTAATTCTTATTTTTATTGACCGAGCGAGTGAAGCGAGCGAAGCGTCTCTGCTTCAGCTTGGAGAAAAATGCTTTTAGGTGTCTGTCCATTTGTTCTCCTCTAAAGGTCGCATTTATCAACCAATTCTTGTAAAATTTAGTAAACGAGTTCATTAATTACATAAAAAAATTTTGTTGATTCAGTTTTTGGAAATTTTAAAAATGGCGGGAATCGGTACAAAGGTCTTAAGCGCCTTTGGATTCTATGGCGCTTAGGACCATTGAACGTTTGTTGTGATAATGAAACAAGGAAGTAAGTATTTATAATTTTTACATATTTGACTGAGCGAGCGTAGTGTTTCCGTTTCAGTTTTTGCAAAAATTTATTCGAGTGTCCGGCTGTCCATTTGTTGTCTTCTAGAGGTCGCATTTATCAACCAATTCTTGTGAAATTTTTTAAGCAAGTTCGTTCATTATTTTTTTTGTCGATTCGGTATATGGAATTTTTTATAATGGCGGGAATTGGCATAAAGGGCCTAAGCGCCTTCTGAGTTTATGGCGCTTACTATCATTAATAACGAAACAATAAAGGAAGTATTTTCTTAGTTTTATATATTTTAATAGGTACCTATAATACGAGCAGGCTATATAATATGAGTACTAAATTACACATGCAACGACATCCAGTGAATAAGGATAGGGCTCTATCTTCTCAGTGGTGATCCTTCAGGAGACTCAATACGACTCGATGCTTTAAATTCGAAATCAATAAAATTGTGTTTCCACTTCACTTGATCAAGTAAAGGTTGCATAATGAATATACATATATAGGTAGTGAATGATAATAAGTATGGTAATATGGTTGTTTCCTATTTTTTTTTTATACTGCGACGGTGACAAACAAGCATACGGCCCGCCTGATGGTAAGCAGTCACCGTAGCGTATGGGCGCCTGCAACTCCAGGGGTGTTACATGCGCGTTGACGACATGGCTCTGCTCCAGATTTGAGCGAGACGACATTCGTTGTGTTGTGCCCTACCACACTAAACGATTTGCATCCGCTGTGCCCATACCTCTCTTAGATGTTATGAGATCGATATAACGGAATTTGAATGAAAATTATTGTAATTTTCAATGGACGTCAAAAGGAGGAGCTTTTCAATTTGTGTGATTTTTAAAATGTTTGTTACCTTGGAAATCCCTCAGTACTGATCCGATTTAAAAAAATGTCTGAAAAAAAGTACCAGATTGGTCCCATTTTTATCAAAAGTCAGTTTTGATGATGGAATCTATGAGTAATAGAGGGATGTCCTTAAATTTGAAAAGTGATTTAGTGATTTGTGTGTTTTTCGAAGCATTTGATGAAGTAGACCTGATAATGAAGATCACAGATGGCATAGAGGAACTGCTTGGTAATTGCCAGTTCTATCATCCGATTTGAGACATTCGTCTTTTGTTTGTAAGGAAATACCTTAACAGTAGTCTCATTTGATTATAATATAATTCTATTCTGATAATGAAATTCATGGGGAATTGAGAGAACTCCTCAAATTCTTACGGCACAAGCATTATGATTAAAGGGTTTTCTTAACTTGAACATTCACGAAAACCATAATTTTGTTGGAGCGGACTTGATGATGAAGACCAGGGATGGCAAAGTGGAACTGCTGGATAAGCCTAGCTCTAAATATCATCAGATTTGTGAAATTCATCTTTTTGATTTGATTTCTATTCTGATGATGGAATTCTTGAGGAATTCAGAGAACTCCTTAAATTTGAACGGCATGTGCATTGTGATTGGAGGGCTTTTATAATTAGCTGGGGCATTTTCTGACCGCAGTCACCATTTACTGGAGTGGACCTGATGGCGAAGACCAGGGATGGTATAGAGGAACTGCTTGGTAATTCTTAGCTCTATTATCCGATTTGAGATATTCTTCTTTTGTTTGTAAGGAAATATGTTCAAAATAGTCTCCCATTTGATTATAATTATATTCTGAATTCTGTTGATGGAATTCATAAGGAATTGAGAGACATGCTTAAATTTTAACGGCACATGCATTTTTGGTTTGAGGGTTAAGTAACATAATTTTTTCTTTACGGAAACCATCATTTAGGTGGAGCGAACCTAATGATGAAAACCAGGAATGACAAAGTAGAACTGCTAGATAATTTCCAGATCTTTCAATCGATTTGAAGCATTCTTATTTTGTTTCCTCCAACCTCCAAAGTAGTTTTGTTTCGTTTTACTTCAAATCTAATGATGGGATCCATGAGACGGTAAGAAAGATCCTTATGGCGATTTCGGTATTTTATACTCAAACTAACTCAAATTTTAACTTTGACCGGGAAGTTGAATTTTTTTCTTAAAGATTACTTATATTTATTTAAATTTATAAATAAATTATTTTTTAGTGCGTGCCTACCAAATTGTTTTGAGGATTCTTAAAGAGTAACTTAGATGTTTGTCTGGTAAATATATACCTAATCGCTAAATATGACATGTGACATGCTTTTATGGCTCTTGATTTGACCTAGCGTAAGCGAAGGTCTACGTTTCAGCTTAGTCAAAAATGCTTTCATATCTCCGGCTGTTCTCCTCTACAGGTCCTTTTTTCTACGAATTCTCGTGAAAGTTGAGCGATCGGGTTTTATAGCTTTGTAGGATCTTTTTGTCATTTAGTTTTTTGAAATATATTAGAATTGATAGAAATTGGCACAAAGAGATTAAGCGCCGCCTATGGCGCTTAAGAGCAGATGGTCGCGAGGTCTACAGCTCACAGAGCCACTAGTTATAAATGAATAACTAACCCAGCGCATGCAAGTTTTTTGTAGAAATCGCGAAACGTCTGTTTGGTGACCGAAGAGCTGGCTTCCTCGCACAACGTATCAGTAATGCGGGCCGGCAGGATTTAAACCCGAGACCTTAGGATTGAAAGTCTCGCGTCATACCACTGGGCCATCAACGCTCTCCTTGGCATATATAAATACAAAATATTCTTTATTCCCTAAATAATAATATTTATCACTTTGACATTTAATGTCAAAAACATTTATTTTCGAAATACCTATATACAGTACCTAACTTCCTGCCTCTACCTACCTTAAATCATAAATAATTTAATAGGTCCTTGAGGCATTGTACCTAGGGTGCCAGTGGCATTTCCTCGTTGTATCGCAATGCTGATACGTTGTGCGAGGAAGCCACCAGCTCTTCGGTCAGCAGTAACATCAACCAGACGTTTCGCGATTTCTACGAAAAACTTGCGTGCGCTGGGACCCCATGGACCAAGAGTTTCGACCCCGAATGGTACAAAAAGGTACTCTCTGCCCAGGCTCTTATATTTAGGAGATTTATAAGTATAATAATAACCCGTGCAAAGTCGGAGCGGGTCACTAGTTTGACTATAAAATAGCCGAATCGTAAAACTTGGCACACAAGATTTCGCTAATATTTCCATTTTCCTTGAAACTTGGCGTAGGAGTAACCTTAAATCCTACATGGTTACAGTAAATAAATACTTTATGGTCATATCATGTTATGTGTTGTAATATCGTGGCTATACTTACTCAACCTCATATGTACAGCAATCACTTGATGGAAATGTCACCTTCCTGTTACTAGGAATACGGGTGTTTTCTCTATCAAATGAGATTTGCAGATACGAGGTTGAATAAGTATGGCGATGATATGTGATTCATTTTGCATGTTTGTTAATTGCTTGTCCGGTTTAAAGGAACAGTGTCGATGATAGCGATTTCACTACATAGTATAAAGTAAAGTCGCTTCCCGCTGTCTGTGTGTATGTATGCTTAAATCTTTAAAACTACGCAACGGATTTTGATGCGGATTTTTTATAGATAGAGATTCAAGAGGAAGGTATAAGCCTTCCACACACGCACGGGTTATTATTATACATATAAATGTATAATAATAACCCGTGCGAAGCCGGAGCGGGTCGCTAGTTTAAAATAATTTAAAAAAGGTTCCCAGTTTGACCTTGGTTCCGTACCTGAAAAAGGAACCCTTTAGGATCACTTTGTTGTCCGTCCGTCCGTCCGTCCGTCCGTCTGTCAAGACCCTATATCTCGGGAACGCGTAGAGGTGGCAAGGTTAAATAAATACCATATACACAGATCTGCGTCAACCACTTGTTATAAAGGAAAATACATATATATATATATATATATATATGCTATTCATATACATACATATATGTATACGTCAGAAAACCATAACCCTTTTCGGCAGTCTGATAGACAAGATAAATTATAGCCAAAAAAGTCGACTTGTTTTGAACATGTTCGGCTTCTTAGATAACTTAATTTATTTCTTTCCTAAACAGCATTAGAATGTAACATTAACATTTGCATAATAAAATTACTAGTTTTCTGTTTTGGCGAGAATGAATCAATTCCGACTGATTTGGGTGTGGTGTGTGGCATTAATCAAGTGGCATTTAAAGAAGTCAGAAGTGAGAGGTTATGAAACATACAAATTATAGTATACCGTAAATGGGGTGAGTAGCGATTGCGAGGGTAGTGGGACGTGAATGGGGAGAGTATGGATGGTAGAGCGGTGAGTCGGTATTATTAGACCAAAGTCTAGCAAGCGTCCCATCTCACTCATTTCCAAGGTACCCGCTGATTATTTTATACTAATTTTATTTTTACCATGTCGACGTATTTATTTGCGTGTAATAAGTATTACTAATAATTATGTGACATATATTATTGCCGATTTCGTGATAACGACGTAAATATATAATACACTGGATGTTTTAATACGAAATGAGTTAATGACAGATAAAGTCTATCAACGTTTGATTTTAAGGTCGAACGTAATAGTTTCGACACTATTTAATGACAGCATTATTCTTTCCAACGTAAAACCTGAAACATGATGTATGAAGCTTGACGTCATTTGTCTGTCATCGGCATGAAAATTACAGGCCGTGCGAATCAGTTATGTTGCGAATATTCGCATCCGCATCCGCAACCGCGGATCTTCCGCATCATTTTCAAAATCCGCATCCGCATCCGCCTCCGCATCAAGTCGATGCGGAGCTGATGAGGATGCAGATGTGGAACAAGTCAATGCAGGCAATTTCACCAATACCCAATAGGAATATTGTTACTTTTTCCTGATTCGTCGATAGTGCTCTTGCGTCCTTGAAGGATAGCGACAAGAAATGACGAGTTTATTTATTTTGATTTTAGTGTTGACATGCTATTGTAGGACGAAGGGCGTCGTATAAATCGTATAATGAGAAGTTAATAAGTAAATAAACATCGGGAAGAGTGATTTGATTAGCAGTGCTGCGGGCCTTATTTATGACACGCTGAGAAATCGTCTTAACCCGGAAAAGGCAGCAAAGTTATTGTTTAAATGACAAGCAGTAAGTATAACTCGCCTATATTTATGTTTAAATATTAAACCGTCCTTTTTTTTTCAAAAATTAATACAAAATTTTAATATTAGAGTTTTTTTTTATGTACCTACATAACATCCGCATCCGCATCCGCGGATGTGAGCCTCTTAATATCCGCATCCGCATCCGCATCCGCGGATGTCAAAAAATCGGCATCCGCAACATCCCTGCTGCGAATTACTGACACAAATATTTACCATTCTTACCAAGTGAGGGTTTCCATAGGAATGTCCACTGACATACGTCAAAGTTTGCATATGTGTATCTTCTATAGGAACATTATTATTTTAACATAACTTTTTAAACGTAAAAAAACATAAATGAATGATGTATGAAGCTTGACGTCATTTGTCTGTTATCAATAATCATGAAAATTACGGGCCCTGATTTATTGGTTATGTGCTTATGTGCAAAATAGTGCGGAATGAAGATAATGTCAACTGTTAGATAACTAATGTCAGTAAACATTTTATTTGGAAATGCAAAAAACAAGCCGATAAACTTTTTTTTTTAAATAACAACATACTCTTGGCCACAGACTAGCCGAAAGCAAAGACGTGGCCTACGACGGAGCGAGCTCGCCCAGAAGGTGCCTGTTCACCCTTGATTTGAAGGCTGAACTATATCAAATATATGACGAGGAAATGGCGCCAGCATCCTAGGTACAATGCCTCAAGGACCTATTTTAGATTTAAGGTAGCTGTAGAGGTAGGTAGTTAGGTAAGTTACACTTACTGTATATATTTCGAAAATAAATGTTTTTCTCGTATTAATTTTTCGCCATCAAACCAACTTCGTCCATTTAAAGACCCACAGGCAACATTGCTCAATGACCACACTCCTAATCAGCCACTTAATATCCGTCCTTATTGCGTAAGACATAAGAGCTAGATCTGTCGTAATCCTATTTGAGTCCATGTTGTGACATTAATGATTTGCCTTATTGGAGTAATTGGTTTCCACTTGAATCAGGGGGTCACTCGGCATTTTACGTTGAAACACAATATTCCACCTATAGGTGGCATAAACTGTCAGGGTTGCCGCAACGGGGTGCGTTCAGATATATTTATATTTCGAACACCGCATACTAATTTATACTTAGATAAATTAATACCAATACTTTTAAATAATCAATAAAAACGTGTTCTTATAACACAAATGTTCCGATAAATATTTTGTTCCTATTTATATGTGTATACAAATTGTTGTACCACCATACGCATCCGACAGCACGGTGACAACCCTAATTCAAATTCAAATTCAAATTCAAATTCAAATGCTTTATTTCGAACCATTAAGTCCATAGGGTTAGCTTATACGATAACTTACATAATGTTAATGTCATCTTGACATTTGCATGCTTGACAAGCTAAAGCTAAACGTCAAATGCAGGAAAGTGAAGCTTCTGTACTTTAGTACTATTACTTATTCTGTGCTTGAATCAAATCTTTGGCTTCTGAAGGCTTATGCGAGCGTTTTTCTTTTATGTCGCACGTTGCTACAAAAATTGAATTCATGTTGATTAGGAGATGGTTGTTTGGCTGTGGTTTTTATGGCCGGTTGCCACCTGACGCCAAGGCAGTAACCCCTCCTGCTAATTGGGGCTTAGGATGCCATAATTGGGGCACAATTGGGGCTTAGGATGCCACCAGGAAAAGCTCACTGAAACACGGCTCCGATGGTACGGCCACGTCATGAGAAGGCCGGAACACCACATGACCCGAAAAGTGCTAGAGTATAGGGATGGACCGAAAAAACCTGGACGACCCCGACTAACATGGATGGCCGTAATTAAGAAAGACCTAGAGAATAAGAATATCGACCCAACGACGATCCGGAACAGATATTGCTGGAGAAAATTGATTAGGAGAGCCGACCCCAAATAAAAACGGGATAAGGCCAGATAAAGAAGAAGAAGAAGAAGTTGCTACAAAAATTGAAACATCGTGACGAAACCGGACTAATCCCAATAAGGCCTAGCTTACTCTCTGGGTTGGAGAGTCCCTTTAATACCACGACGGTGGCAAACAAGCATACAGCCCGCCTGAATGAAAGTGGTCACCGTAGCCTATAGACGCCTGCAACTCTAGGGTGGTGACATGCGCGTTGCTGACCTTTTAAAATCTTGTACACGTATGTATGTATGTATGTATGTTTGTTCGACGATAACTCGGGTATTGTTGATCGGATCGTCATGAAATTTGGCAGGTGGTTAGATGAGATAAATATAATTATTATATGCAAATATGAGCCGAATCGGTCAAGGGGTTGCCGAGATATAGGGGTAGGGGGTTCACGTTCGGGGCGAACCAATAATTTTAGATAACATAGCTAGCAGCGACAACATGTTCTTAAGAACAAGTCGGAGCTGGTTTAGCCTGCTTTTTTTTAAATCGTTAAGGTAAGCCGGCAGGGATTGAGTTGTAAGCCCCGCTACTGGTGGCTACTGACTAGTTAGTAGCTATTGAGGCATCTGTTTCACAAGTGAGGATGGTCCTGATACGGTGCGTCCTTGCGCCGTGCGCCCGCGCACAACCTCCCGCCCACTCTAGCCTTATGCGACAACGTAGGTTTATAGAGATAAAACGGCACTTGTCGTTTATCAAGATTGTGGTGATAAGATTGTTTTTGTGTTTTAATTTTTTTTGCATTTTTATTTATTAATTTATTCGTATTATGAAATAGCACTTTGTTTGAAGAAAAGACATCAACGCGCTAAGTAAAGTAACTTAATTGGAATTAATGAAAACATACAGTGAAGCATTTTAGAAAATCGGAAGAAAGTATGAAACTGACGTAAACTAAGTAATATTGTTTACTTCCTAAAAACTCAAGAATGACTTGAGGTTTTAAGCAAGCATATAGAATATTAAGTTAGTTTACGTCAACCTCAATTTTGTTCTAATTTTTTTGAAATTGGTAAACATATTGAATCCTAATGAATCGAATCGCTATTTTAGATCTTGGCTGTATTTACCATAAAAACTACAAAGTAAGCAAGTGTTTCTAAGATGTTGTAAGTAAACCTCCTACATCCATTACGCCATGTTTGATGGTTCGATAGATCAAAAGTTAATGCTTTAGTGAACCATGATGTATACATGGATTGCATTATGCAACATGCATATATAATTTAGAGATGTAAGTAATTAATACCATGATCAAAAAATGTATCTCTGACATTATAACTACAATCTATAATACGGTATTTACCTTGTATGTTTGTTTTATTACGAACTTTTTTGTTCGCTCAAAAATGTTTATGAATTGTTTTTTATCAGTCCACGGTACTTAAAATTAAATAACCTAAGGTTTTTTGAGAATGATACAAAAATATTTAAAACAAAATGTCGTTATTTATAGATTATTTTAATTAGCAATCTTTTTAATCGAAATAAAATAATAAAAATGGAACATCTTCATACACCCTACCATGACGTCTTAAGGATGACTCACACTAGAACGGGACGGGACGGGACGATATGTCAGTTTCTATAGAAAGAATCACGTGATAGCTCGAGGCCATCGGAGACCGTCCCGCTTCAAAACGCTATAAGGGATGACTCACGGACGGGGCGGGACGGGACGATCTGTCAGTTTCTATAGAAAACGTCACGTGACAGCCGCAGGCTCCGAGCTATCACGTGATTATTTTTATATAAATTGACATATCGTCCCGTCCCGCCCCGTCCTAGTGTGAGTCATTCTCAAGGCGGGGAACTAGTAAAACCAGTCGACTTCATTAACTAAGGACCCAATGTACATACTAATATGCATGTTGCAATTGTAAGCGCAGTGTGGAGTGGTTAGATAAATACATGTTACTCAATCACATGCAGATAACACGTGTGTTAACATAGGTGACCTGTTTAAACGAAACTAAACAATATATTCTCTCAGAAATGGTCGTATTTTGTTCGCAAATAGAAGACGTAAATCCAATTCTCTAGCCGCTGCATCCGCGGCCTCCTGGTGCGCGGACGCAACGGACAATAATGGAATTTGTATGGTTTATTTTACTCCTAGGGAAAAAATGGCCGACTGACCCCAGGGACCTCGTCCCACACGCCGCCGGTTTCCGGTGGCCGCGTATGTTTGAGAAAAGCACTATATCTGCCTCGGCGCAAACACGGCTTGCCTGAGCTTGCCTACCTCGGCAAGCCTCGCCCCGGCAACCACCTCATCAGTCCATCCCTTACTTTCCGTCCCTCGCCAATAATGAAGTAATTTGTTTATGAAGTAATTTGTTTATTTGTTTATTTTATACACACCAGCACTTACAGATAAACCTTACGTGCTAATAATGTTGTAAATACATTTTAATAAGTATTTTATACAATTCTATCCACTGTTTCATCAGTCATTACGTATCACGTCATTTAATAGGTACATACTCATTTTATATTAATTATGTCATTCTGAAATTACAGTAACTTATCCTAATTATGTACATATGTATGTCACATTATGAACAAATTTTTATACTAACAAATATTACAGTACAATATAATCCAAACGAAATTTTAATAAATTATCATTACTTATTTCATATTATAAATTAAATTCATCTTAAGAAATAAAATTACTAAATTGTCACAGTTTCTACAATAGAGCTTGGGGTTACAATATTTTCCAAATACCGAGATGATGCACTTAAAAATTTAGACTCTGAGGAAAAGAAAATGTCAAGCTGCTCGTCGCTGTCTAGTATGTCATTTATCAATTTCAACGCGTGGTGCAGTGGGGAGGAGGCTAGCGCGCGCGCGCGCGCCGGGGGGATGCCGAACAGATCGCGGCGGCGAGTACGGAGTTGTTTCGTTGATAATCGGGGAACGCGCAACGGTATTTGTGCTAACAGCTGGGAATTTGTTAATTGACCGCGTATTATATGGAAAAAATATTTAATTAAGTATATGTTTCTTCGGGCTTCAAGGGATGTATAGTTTACCATACCATATATAAAGAGCGTCGGATACAGGAAAGGGTACGCACCGTATATTTTCATTAATTCATATATTTAATAATGTACTATTTCTGCCCTCCGGTCGGCAAGCAGCCAATTGCGGGCCGCTATGCTAAACAAATTCGCCGCTTACCGACTGCGTCGAGCAGAAAAACAGTGTACAGCAGACCTTGGCCAGTAAATAAGAAAGCCTCAGATCACATACATGAGATCTGAGACATCTCTTACTTTACAGGCCTCGGTACATAATCTACTATCGTTTGAGTCAAACACAAAACGATGTTCCGAATCCTACCGGAGGACTACTCAAAATTTTTGACTGTAAAGCTTGGTTATCTTATTTAATCCTTATCTACATTAAGAGACGTTTAAAGTCGGAATAAAAGCGGACCCCAGGATCCCTGAGCCATAGCCTAAAAGGCTAAGAAGAGATGCCTAAAACAATGTAACAGACACGAATGTTGATTAGAAAAATCGGACTAAAATTGATCCAAATGTGTAGGAACCGTTCAAGTAATTTTTTAGAATTATGATGATAATTCAATTTGTAAACAAGGTCAGGGTTTTTTGCTCGTTTTGCTAACACTCTAATCTTCATTTTTACACCGGCTTTTTATTATTTTTAGGGTTCCGTTCCTCAAATAAATAAATAAATTTATAAATAAAACATTTATTTTCAAAATATATACAGTAAGTTTAACTTACTTAGCTACCTCTACCTACCTTAAATCTAAAATAGGTCTTTGAGGCATTGTACCTAGGATGCTGGCAGCATTTCCTCGTTGTATCGCAATGCCGATATTTATAAATAATAATAAGTCAATGGAGGAGAGCAACCTCTGTGCGGTCCGACACGCACTTGCCCGGTTTTATATGCATACTTATATTATTATCTTATTATTAACCGGAGATCAACACGTCATGTCTATTATACTAAGATGATCATAAAAAGATCTATAAGTATAATACGCGTATAATCGTGTTTTTATCAAGGCTACAAGGTTGCAATGATCTCATGAAGGTTAGATGATCTACCTGTTTACTATGTTAGGTTGTTAAGCCATTTTATGATAGAGTATAGACTAGCTTTTGCCCGCAGCTTCGTTCGCGTAGAAAGAGACAAAAAGTAGCCTATGTCACTCTCTATCCCTTCAACTATCTCCATTTAAAAAATCACATCAATTCGTCGCTCCGTTTTTCAGTGAAAGACGGACAAACAAACAGACACACACACTTTCCCGTTTATAATATTAATATGGATTTATAGCGTTTTAATTAGTGTAAGGTTATAGTTGCTTTGCTACGGTGTCCCTTATATTGCGATTTTATAGAAAACGTCACTTGACATCCAAGGGCTCCGAGCTATCACGTGATTATTTCTATCGAAATTAACAGATCGTCTCGGCCCGTCCTAGTCTGAGTCATCCTTAACGGATACCCTCTAAATCCAATGATATTGCCCCAAACCATCCTGAAAAAACATTCAGGACATTCCTGTAACAGGAACCCGTGCCGATTTTAATCTGAAATTCCCATAAAAATTACTATGAAGAAATTTGGACAGAGAGTAACTTCATAATTATTTACTTGAGTTTTGTTGCAGCGAGTTTTTTTTGTAATTACGTTTATACGGCAGTAGTATAGTAAGCGGTTGTCATGGAAATAAACGTATAAGAAAACAAAAATTTTTGATCATTTTCATATATTGTATGGGAATATCGTTATGAAAGTCGTCACGGGTTCGCTAGGGCGTCTGCCGCGAAAGCAGGAGGTCGCTGGTTCGCTCCCAGCCCTGGTCACCGGGGCCTTGGTCACATTTTCTGTAGTATATGACATCTCTTTCAATCTATTATATGTTATCTGTTATGCCAAAAGATAAGAATGAAGTACCTATCAGCTGCAGTGTTCATAATTGGTGCCTTTCTTTATAAAGTTATGTTGCAATCGTTGCAACGGACAAAATCACCTATTTCTTAAAGACAGATTGTATCGGAGTGAACGCAAATGGAAGGTTCGCAGTTCCGTCTGTGACGTCAGTCGTGGGCGGGGCCTTGACTTGTACTGCTGGTACAAATACTTGTTCTTGGTATTGGTATTATAGGTCCTTTAGGTACCATTTGATCTTGAATGAAGATTAATGTCTACCGATTAATAATAAGTCTTCTTCCTAGTGTTTTCGCGGCTGATGACACGACATAGACCTCCCCCAAGGTTCGCCACAGTGCCCGGTCTGCTGCTTTAAATCATCCCGCCATCTAGCCTTGCGCAGTAGGTATAACCAGTTAGGTATCACTACATAGTATAAAACAAAGTCGCTGCCCGCTGTATGTATCTATGCTTGAATCTTCAAAACTACGCAATGCATTTTGATGCGGTTTTTTTAATAGATAGAGTGACTCAAGAGGCAGGGTCGGCAACGCGCATGTAACACCCCTGGAGTTGCAGGCGTCCATAGGCTACGGTGACCGCTTACCATCAGGCGGGCCGTATGCTTGTTTGTCACCGTCGTAGTATAAAAAAAAAAAAAAAAAAAAAAGGTTTAAGGATGACTCACAGTAGTCCGTTCCGTTCCGATCCGATACGGGACGATCTGTCAGTTTCTATACAAAAAGTCACGTGACCTCCGAGGGCTCCGAGCAATCACGTGATACTTTCTATAGAAACTGACAGATCGTCCCGTATCGGATCGGAACGGAACAGACTATTGTGAGTCATCCTTCATGTATAATAATAACCCGTGCGAAGCCGGGGCGGGTTGCTAGTTTATTTATATATGGTTGCCAGATCAAAAGGTTACGTTTAAGAAAACCTTGTGTTACGTAAGCGAGATAATGTGATAAGTTGATAACTGTCATTGTCTTGTTTAAGTAATTTTGAAATAGCGGATATTGTAGTTTGTACTTAACTTAATGTATTGTTTTAAGCATTATTTCGTGAATGACCTTATGCGGTATTAAAATGTTATGGTACCTATCTAAGTACTAAAACTGGTTTTGTATGGTGACTGCCAGGATTTTCGGGACTTTCGGAATTTTTCGTATGAAGCGTTCGTACGGGGAGCATACCTTTTTGTAGCGATTACCTACATATGCTTAGTTCGTAATTTTTGTTTAACTTCAAGTAACAAACGAAGGGGGTCGGCATACGTAGTGTTTCCCCTCTGCCGGAGTGCTAGCCCAATTGGGCATACGAGGCTCTGTGTGGTCACTAGTCCGTACATTAAAATATATAGAAGTGTGCAAGATTTTTGTTAGTGTAGTTGTATCATTTTCTATGTGTTAGGGTTATCATTACAGATTGCTAATGAGAGATTATCGGTTGTCGATAAGGCGCTCAGGGCCTATACCACGAAAATCGAACGATAGCGGCTTTGTATCTCCATCTCTGTCACACTTGCATAGGAGTGACAAAGAGGTTTTCCCGTCAATGCCAGTTTCGATGTTCGTGGTAGACCCTCGGTATGTCATAAAGATTCCTTTAGAAATGAACCTTATTAACCAGCGACAAAGTGGTGCCTTTTACTAAACACCGGGCAAGTGCGAGTCGAACTCGCCCACCGAGGGTTCCACATTAATGAACTTACTAAAAATAATGCTGGCACGGAACTCTCAGTGTGCGGCAATTATACGGTTTTCGGATTTTCTCCTGTACTTGTGCTACAAGCTTTTGCTTTTTGCCAAATTTCGTGATTCTAGGCCAACGGGAAGTACCCTATACATTTTGATTCCCATTGCAAATGTATGGGACATACGACATAAACGGCCGTATCTTTTGATTGCGTTGACGTAGAGGTTTGGTTTTTTCACAGCTGCAAGACCGCAGACCTGTGTATGTGGTATTCATTTCAACTTGCTACCTTTACGCGTTCCTGTGATAAAGGGTCTTGACAGATGGACGGACGGACAACAAAGTGATCCTATATAAGGGTTGTGTGATTTGACACTATGTGATTTTTAAGTAAAATATACCATGTTTCGCATGTCATTTCTAAATGAATCTTTATAACATTATTGTCTTATCAGTAAGCGACAATATACACGCTATTAAGCTTTGCAATATCACTGAATCTTACTAATATTATAAACGTTTGTATGGATGATGATGATGTTTGTTACTCTTTCACGTAAAAACTACGGAATGGATTTTAATGAAACTTTACAAAAATATAGCTTATACATCAGAATAACACATAGGTTACAATTTATAAAGATATTGCGCAGACGAAATCACGGGCACCAGCTAGTACTAAATATAACATCATTGTGATAATTTATGATTTGTGATCTCACACCTACAAATATGATTCTACATTCTTCCGGCACTATAGTTTATTAACTCTACGTCTTGTATTAATACTCTACAAAATTTTCTTATTAGTATTTCTCTTTGATTACCTAATAAATATTACAAAGTCTTTATAAAATATGTTTTGGTGTAAGGACCCTTAAGAATAACCTTAAAACGCCCGCGATAAGTGCTCCAAACAATTCTATCTCTCCATCTTTAAACTTCTGTAAAATCAACAACATTCCAAACAATTAAAACCAATAAGACCATTAAAACTCCTTCGAAAGGTCACCTTACCTTTTTAAACTTATTTTTAATCCTTAACACACTGCAAACTAAACTTAACACTCAAACACATAAGGCACACATTTCAATACACTGTTTAAAACAAAAAAAGTTCACATCCTTGGACTGGCCATATGCTCGGGTATTTCAAAATTTTAAAAAGTATAAATTCGAAATTTGAGTTGGGGATGTTCCGAAGCGTCGCGCGTTTTGTTTTTGCTGAGTTTTAGTTTAGGGTTTGCGTTTCGTTATCGGTTTTCGTTGCGTGCATCGCGGCCCGCGCGTTCGGTGGTCGGGTTGGTACTGGTGCGCGTGCGACGGTGTTGCCAGGGCGGGGTTATGATTTGCCGCATTTGATTAAGTCGCAATGCTAAAAATACTC
This sequence comes from Lathronympha strigana, assembly GCA_949128165.1. Lineage (NCBI taxonomy): Eukaryota > Metazoa > Arthropoda > Insecta > Lepidoptera > Tortricidae > Lathronympha > Lathronympha strigana. The sequence continues at coordinate 2,687,142 of OX421926.1, read as the reverse complement.
AGTAAAACATCGACTAATTAATAATGTTGTGTTTAATGGAAATGGTTAGAAGATACCTATGCGAGTGTATTTTAGTAAAACGTTCTTTAAACTAAGTAAGTATTCAAAAATTAAATAGAAAATTATAAGCATGGTTAGTGGTTACTATGGTTAGGTGATTGAAAAGCAAGAGAAAATATATGTGCATAGAGTTTTCGTTGCCAGCTAAATGGTACAAATGGAAGAAAAAAGGGGGTGAAATTGTACACATATTGAAATATCTCTGCAATGATCAACTGTTTTTACGCATTTTATTTGGATATTTTACTATCACCAGTATGACCTCAATAGGAGCTTACTTTAAGTATTAAGTATTGACGTTTTAATTTATTTTTTATTTTCTACCATTAAATCACCTAGCCTAGCTTTAGTAAAAAAGGACTGTGTAAAAAAAACTCCAAAAACAGTGATTTTTGTACGATCTGGCAACACTGCGCAGGCGCCATTACCACCGAAGGCTGCGGTGAACGATTCCTATACGATTCTCGGCTCTGCGGACATCGGGCTAGCATGGGCAGCACGGGCAGGCTTGCTGTCTCTTTCTTTCTTATGGGTCCATAAATTTTGATCGACACCAAAAGTAAAATTGATTTTTGTTTCGAATTTTAAATATCGTGAGACATACTCGTATTTTCCGACTCTACTTGGACAGTCCGTCGTATGTATGTATGTATGTATGTTTGTATGTTTGTGTGTGTATGTGTTTGTGTTTTTACTTATGTTTGTTCGACGATAACTCGAGTATCGTTGAACGGATCGTCGTTAAATTTGGCAGATGTTTAGATGAGATAAATATAATTTTTAATTTCGAATATGAGCCAAATCGGTCAAGTGGTCAAAATTTGGCAGGTGGTTAGATGAGATAGGTATCGCGTTCATAATTGCATGGGCAGTTTATGAATGAATTCATTCATAAACTGCCCATGCAATTCTGAACGCGTGTGTACATACGAGTATAATGTTTAAGTTCGAATCGGTCAAGGGGTTGCCGGGATATAGGGGTCACGGGTTCACGTTCCGGGCGAACCACTAAATTTAATAAATAATTAATAAAAAAAGTGTCTTTGTCATCATGCTAGCCCTGAATGATGTCAGAAGGATATTTAAAACCTGCACTGACGGGTTTTTTGCAGACGCCCGTGTATGGCAGCTTTATGCTTGGATCAAAACTATTTAGTTTGTGTGTACCTTTAAGGTAATATTTGAATTGGGTGATAGGAAAAAAGTGTGTGGAAATATACATTATCGTAAAACGGGGCATATTGGGACGAATTCGAAGTTTAATTCTCTATTAATGTTGATATTTATATTTGGCCGAGCGTTGGTGGCCCAGCGGTATGACGCGAGACTTCCAATCCGATGGTCGCGGGTTCATATCCCGGCTCGTACCAATGAGTTTTTCGGAACTTATGTACGAAATATCATTTGATATTTACCAATCGCTTTTCAGTGAAGGAAAACATCATGAGGAAACCGGACTAATCCCAATAAGGCCTAGTTTACCCTCTGGGTTGGAAGGTCAGATGGCAGTCGCTTTCGTAAAACTAGCGCCTACGTCAAATCTTGGGATTAGTTGCCAAAGCGGACCCAAGGCTCACTGAGCCGTGACATAAGCTAAAAACGCTATACGTTACGCTATACGCTAGAAAGAAGATGTTATTTGAACGAGCGCGTGAAGTGAGCGGAGTTCTCTTAGTGTACTTGGACACTTCGTTTGTATGTATGTATGTATGTATGTTCGGCGATAACTCGAGTAACTTTGATTGGATCGTCGCGAAATTTGGCAGGTGGTTAGATGAGATAGGTACATATTATGTTTAAGTTCGAATCGGTCAAGGGGTTGCCGAGATAATTACTTGTAATGTAGACCTATGAGTTTTTATCTAAATAAACATTAGTTTAATTCTGCAACTTACGTTGTTTTTAATTCACGATGTTGTATGTTCTAAATTCTTACATAGATTTAAAAAAAGCTAGATACCCAATCCACTAAACAAAATGACAGTATAAAAGTGCTTAGAGCATTTTCATATAGTTTAATTTGAGTGACGTTTCGATATGTGGCAACAGTCTAAAAAGTTTTAACAGTTGGTAGTTCTGTGTATGAATTTGACACTTAATGTTTACGGCAGTAAGCTCTTTTTCGCACGAAGCATTTATCCATTTGTATCATCATCAATGCAAGTTCGCTAATGTCATTCTGAGCCACATTTTTTGACGTGTTTTTTCTGCTTTGTATGTATATTTATTCTAATAAGTCAATGTGTTCTAACTATAAAACAAACCTCACTCAGCGTATTGGTATTGCCATTCAGCGAGGTAATGCAGCCAGCCTTGTGGGCACTCTTCCATATTCAGTTAACATTGGGGACATATGTACATATAGGTTAGGCCCCATAGGTTAAGATAGTTTTAGTTAAACATAATTATTAAACGGGGGGTACAGTAGCCGGCAATCAACTTGAACCAATGACCTTGCATGCGCAGAACCGAATTTTAGGGGCATTTGGTGGTGCGGGGCGGGGCGCGACGGAGGGGCGACCGCGGCGCTCACGCAATTGGTCAGTCAGTTGAAGTTTGTGCCCCGCGCCGCTTTCACGCCCCGCTGTCTCCAGAATACACTTGTGTGCATTAAAAAGTGACTCGTTAATACTCGTAGTTAAGTTTTTTGTTATAATTTGTTATCGTTTTTATGTTATATTTTATTGTTGTTAAGTAATTCGTAATACAATATACAAGTCGAACCATGCCGAAGCGTAGCAATACTGTGTTAAAGAGACAAGCTAGAAAAATGGTGTACGATGTGTATTGTTTTATGAAAAGTCATGGAAAGACCGATTTGGAAACATTTAAAAATACCGCCGAAGCTACAAAGACATCTGTAAGCACTGTGAAGCGAATTGTTAAAAAAGCCCAAGGTTCCGATTTACTCACCGTGTTTCGAACGCCTGGCAAAAAAAGAACAGGACAGAAGAAAGTGACCGGAATCGATAATTTCGACCAGAATGTAATAAGAAGATGCATCCATAATTATCATCGGACAAATGAAGAATTCCCTACCGCGGAAAAACTCCGTAAGAAACTATCAGATGACATAGGTTTTAATGGCTCTGAACGGAGTTTACGCAGGATTATTAAAGACTTGGGGTTCAGGTGGAAAAGAACCGAAAACAACAGACGATTGCTTATTGAGAAAAGTAATATTAGGTCATTGCGTATAGGATATTTGGAGCAAATAATTAAATACCGTCGAGAAGGACGACCGATCGTCTACACGGATGAGTCCTATGTCGATTCATCTCATGCGAGTGGCAAATCATGGTCAGATGGATCGACTCAGGGCTTGAAGAAACCCATTTCAAAGGGACAACGTGTGGTGATCGTTCACGCTGGATCAGAGGCAATTTAATAGTTAAGTTATAGTTTGGTAAGGTACATTTTTGGTTTACAATTGTCGACCTATTCCTACCATACCTACCATATTGACCCGGGTATGTCAAACAAGATAACAGAGAAAATTTGTGTAAATTATATAATTTGCAATAAATATAAAGTTAACCATTTTTTTGCACGTAATTGTACGATGCGCAAACTTTCCCCCACCATGCCGACTCTGGGTCAAGTTGTTTGCCGGCTACTGTAACGCGAATTAATTTGTTTACCTTATTAAATAATAATTATGTTTAAATATGTGTTTAAATCGCGAAAGTTTTAAATGTTATATAGTTTTAGTTTTCATTTAGTTTTTTTTTTCTCTTTTTTTTACTTCCTTTTTTCTATTATTTGTGTTCCTTTTTATAATTGTTAATTTCTAATGTATTTAATTTTTGTTAATTGTTACCGTTACTTTATATTTTCCAATAAAGTTTTTTAACATTTAAGGTTTAAAATTAAATATTATGTTTTGATTCAAAAAAAAAATATCTAGAGAATCTTGATTCTAGGATACTAACAGTACAAAAGAAGAAATTGAAAGTACTTATTTAAAATCACACCATCATGTGCAATATGCGTACCTATGCGCATACGCATGGCATTGAACTTGCGCGTTGATGTCTTTTCTTAGAAGCAATCCGCCATATTGAATATTCATCATTCATTATTCTTACGAGTATGTCACGTTTCCAGGCTAAAGACGACAATGTGGTATGTTTATAAGGCTGGAAGTGGAGACGTCACGTTTGTGACGTGCCGATACTAAAGGTAACTCGGGCTGATGGAAGGTCGAGGCAAGACCATCGAGATAGAAATAAATAGAATGATAAAGTTGAAAAAAAAACGATACTCGAGTATCGTCGAACATACATACATACATACAAACGACGGAGTGTCCAAGTAGACTGAGAAAAAAAAACTGTTTATTTCTTAAAGTATGTACATGCTAATTATAGTATAGCCTAGTTAAATCTTATATATTTCTAAGCTTTATTTCTAAAAACATATTTAAGTTTACTTACTTAAACATAAAGCCTTTTTTATTAATTAGACATTTGATTAGTTTTGAAGTTGAAAACTCCGCTTGCTTCACTCGCTTCACTCGCTCGTTCAATTAACATGATATAAATAAATATCAACTTTTATAGAGGTTTGAACCCGAATTCGTCCCAGCACACCCCGTTTTACATTTAGCAAATGCAAATAGCGAGCAAATGAAACGGCTGTGCTAAATTTCGTCTTTCTGCTACTAACCGTCGAGGAGTGCCCTCGCGAGGAGACAAACCTGGGTGCAGTGCAAGGTCAATTTTATAAATTTAGTGTATTGTCAGCAGAATTGAAGAAGAATGCGAAAATTCGAGGTTCTCAGTTAAGAGGGAGAATCCTAATTTGGCTTCCAAGATTTGATTCTAACAAACAAGTTAGCTAGTTAGTTAGTTAAAGCTTGTAAAAACCAAATCAGTTAAGATAAAATTACATTTAATTAAATTATGTATAAAAATATTACCAAAACAGGCTTACTTAAACAACATAACTTTTACTAAAAACAAACAGTCATAATATATGTATTAACATACATGTATATACATTAAAACTGTTGTAGTAATGGTTCTGAACAGAGGATCCATCTAGTGGCTTCAAATAGAACTAATACACCCGGCTTGCTCAACACAAAACACGCTGACTGCTGCTACTGTGAAAGTTTCTTACGTTTCGTTATAGTTTCAAGCATAGGCCATAGATGGCGCTAATATCAAGGGATCTGGATGTCTGTTCATTATCATAGTTTTGTATTTAGACGCCAGACGCATGCATAATTTATCGTCATAAATAATATTTAATACTTACGCATATCTTGTGGGAGTGCTTGTAATGTTTGTGTAAAAGGGTTTTTTTATTCGTAAATAGGTTCAATTAAATTATTTCATTGAATAAGCTGGAATATTTTCCCAATAGTAAAAAACTGCAGTAACAAAAAAAAACGCGGCCCTCCAGACTGTGAAGGGGTGAAATGTCGACTTAAGAGCGACTACCTCAAAATGAAATATTACCCATGGTATTACCTCTAACTTATAATAAGAATATTCCAACATATGTATATAGAGACGGCCCACTGCTGGGCACCGGCCTCCTCTGAAGTGCGAAAGGGATTGGGGTATATTCCTAACGTCGCTGGCCCAAAGCGGGTGAGACTTCACATACATCTTTTATTTCTTCGTGTATTGTATGCAGTTTTCTTAACGATATTAACTGTAACACTGTCGTGAGACTCAAACATATTAAATAATATTGAAACGGGCAGTTCACGACTTGCCTCTTTCGCGGGTGGTCGCTCCTGATGACGATCTTCGTTAAGATCGAAACATATCGAGCGAAAATCGACTTAATTACGTGAGTGACCCGTTTTCATAGTATTTAATACGTTTCTACACGATGTTTGATGATGAAAGTCGCACGTTTTTAGTAATGGGCCACCAACACTCTCACAAGTGACAATTTCTCAATAAAAAACTTATTATTTTTTCCAATTGTTTATTTTACGAACATAAAAAAAGCTAAAAATAAAAATATTCTACAAATAAATAATGTAAAAACCTACTAATAAAACAATAAAAGGACCACATAGTCCAATCCTAATTTAGGACTTTTAACAAAATATTTAAATATCTTATTATGTAACTATTCACAAAATAAGTGTCAAATTAATGACATGACAAACGTATTATCAAAAACATTGCTATTCACAGTCAAGATCAAAAATATCTATACGGCGTAAGAGCCATAAGTATTTTGACTCTTTGACAAATGTATGTACGAGTATGATCTTGATTGTACATTACAATTATTGAAAAATCGTACAAATTCAATGATGATTTTGGCCTCGTATTGATAAAATATGATGTAAAGATGTATGATGAAAATATAAAGCATATGATGGTAAATGTCGATTGTGATGAATGCCAATAATTTATGAAAAATGATGACAAATGTGATGATCTGACGAAACTGTGATGATCTGATGGTCATTAAAGATTGGGATTTCTATATGGTAAATAAAATTGGTATTAATTACAATGTAAGAGCAATTCTGAATAAGAACATTTTTTCTTCTCGAGTTTTTAATGCTGTTTTTCTCAAGTTAGTTTAGATTTGTAGTTTTAGGTAATTGTTAAAGTTTTTTTCTCCTTTGATTTTTGCTCCTAAGGAGCTAGAAGCTTGTCTGATCCGTGGTACTAACTTCACTATATTAATGTAGATGCCTGGCAGGTTCTCGGTCCTAGCCCACTATGAAGGTGCTCCTCTTATCTTCATAGTATGATGCTGGAGCAGGCGGGTTTTGTGTTTAAACATGTTTCACTTATCGGGTTTTTGTGTAATTATCAAGTCCGAAGGTTTTTGGATTACTGTATATTTCTCTCGGGTTTTTGTTATTTTTTATCCTCGGGTTATTTCTGTAATTACCAAACCCGGTGGTTTTTTGATATATTTCTCGGTTAGCATTTAGCCTGTTAGTTTTAGGTTGTAATCTCAATTTTTTCTCCTCGGGTTTTGTTTCTAAGGAGCAATAAGCTTGTCTATCCACGGCACGAACTTCTGTATGTTGGTGTAGACGCCTGGTAGGTGTTCTCGGCCGCAGCCGATGCCCCAAGACACGAGACCGATGAGGGTGCTTCGGCCGTCCATCTTCATGGTGAGGGGGCCCCCGGAGTCGCCTTGGCAGGAGTCGCGGCCGCCCTGAAAATATTTTTATATCATTTATTTACGTAAAAACAATAAAAAATAAATACATTACGGATAGCTCGCAGCCCTTGGTCGTCTCGTGAGACTTTCTATAGAATGTAGCCTTTCGATAGCGTGAGTCATCCAAGACTCATTTTAGGTCGCTCAGCCAGCGCTGTTAGTTTTAGTTTTATTATATTATATATATATATATATTATATATATATATATATTTTATCACGATATCATTCCAAGAGGATGTCGCTTACGGGATGAGATTCTTCTAATACTTCTGAAAACGCTATGAAAGTGATTTTGCGTCTGATATTTCATGACTTTGCTAAGAATTTGGTATTACTCCAGATTTACAGATTTAATAGAATTTACTGCCATTTAAGGTGAAAGTGTCTCGTACAGGGCTGTAGCTAGGGAGGACATATGGGGCAGCTTTCTTAATAAATTCCATCAACTGTGATGATATACCCCGCTTGCTTGCGCCAGTTGTGCCTTACATGTAATTACGAATATTCAACTCCGGCTACGGCTCTGCGTGCGTAGCTAAGATGCCAATCGCTCACGCTTAGTAAAGTATCGTAGCTACCTCTCTCTATCACTGTTCCTTATTCTCCTGGATCCTGAAGGTATCGATTCTGGCAAAGCTGTTTTTATTTAAAATCGATTATGAGTTCTGTTCTGTCTAAGCCGCACTGATCGCTGATTGGCCATCTGAGATTCTAGGTGTATTTTATTAAGTTGACAGTTTTGTTCGAAAACGATCTATGTGTGCAAAAATGTTAAGCTATGTACTTTGACATTCCACATGATATTAAAAAAAATCTTATGTCCTCAAGCGAGGACCGGGGGATCCAGGAGGATAAGAGTGTGACAATGACATTTGCGTTTCGTTAGCGACTGAGCGTGAGCGATTGGCATCTTGGCTACGCACCAAGGGCGTAGCGACATTGTTGTGGAATGCTCTTTAATTTAAATAATTTAAATTGTATAATTACCTCTTTGTATCCTGCGCACAAGAAGACGTCATGGATGGTCTCGCGCCGGCCGGCGGCGCGGAACCAGCGCTGGCAACGCTCGTTCGGTATTACTTCCACGTCCACTTCCTGGAATCATAGTTATTATTTTAGTATGGGGCTGTGTGGAGAAACAGTATGAGAAACATGTTTTGATGAGATGGTCATAATAAATAACTACATCATGTGATAAAACCGAAATGAATTTGGAAACCAACTGGGTCAAGTGCGTGGTTAGAAAAAGTTGCTACCTGGGACATGTTTCTAAATTGCCTCCCCTTCCACTTTTTTTGACATGGGTATTTTTTAAATAGAAAATTCCCGTGAGTACATATTACATATTAATATACGTATATCGGGTTACTCACGCAGATACACGCAAAGACGCGATAGCAGTGAAAGAGACGGTAGTATCTCGCTTGCCGGTGCCCCTCCGCCCGCGCCGACCGCACCCCCCGCGCCGGCCAGTCAGTCGCCGGGGGCAGCGGGCTGTCATACGCAGTGTGCGCATAGCACTCGCCGCGAGCGCATCTCACTCATGATTATGGGACGCGGGCCGTTCCGAAACACCGTTTCGACTTTATTGACGTGAGTAACCCGGTAGAAGTATATTAATATGGGTATTTTTTATGTGATTTCTACTACCGACATACAGAGTCTATGAAAAGATAGTAAACGGATTGAAAGAGCTCGCGATTCTGAGTAAAAATCACATAAAAAATCCAAATCACTGAAAAAAGTTGAGGGGACCATTTTGAAAAAAAAATTGTACATACTCGTAGTCTTTATCGAGCAACGCAAAGGCTTGTAAAAAAGCTCTAAGCATATCGAATAATTGTCAGTTTCATAAATCTAACATAAATTTTTTAACTAAAAGGGAAGTTTTTTAACAAAAAAAAAAGATATTTCATCATTTTATTTTGCATGGTGTATTTATAGTCATAACTCCAATTTAGTATTTTATTGGGTATTAAAGAAATTAAACTTGGGTTAACGCTGATAATCATATTACCTGTAAAACGGAAGGCACAGTGCTCTGCCCGTGCCTCGTCCGCCCCCAGCCCGCGACCGTCGCCATCTTCCCGGCCAACTTGATCTGCTTCTGAGGTAGACACACCTGAAACCACATTATACACTAATTAATATTGTGTCTATTATAAAAAAAGTAGAAAACAAGCATATAATAAGTTTTTTATACTACGACAGTGACAAACAAGCATACGGCCTGCCAGTAAAAGGTCACCGTAGCCTATGGATGCCTGCAACTCCAGGGGTATACTAAAAAAAAGTCTGCGAACGCTACCAAATTTCTTAGAAAGGATGTGGATAAAATCAAGATTCTCGCTGCGCCCCCCACGGGAGTGGTCTTGGTACGATGTGATGCATCCCAGAGTAACGGGTTCGAGTCCTGCCTGAGGGCACGAATATTTCCGCTTTTCCTTTATTCCTAAGGAATAAATAAGTATGAGATCGCTTATAGCGATAAGACCGCCTGTTGCTTGCTACCTTTATATAATTTGTGAATTTGTTCTGTCTTCTGTCTCATATGTGGTGCAATAAAGAATATTTTACTTTTACTTTATGATATTTACCGGTAATATATGCTGCTTGAACACTACTCCTCTATCCAGCTGGACCAGCGCCACATCGTTCCGGAAATCCGCCGGCTCGTACGACGGATGCACTTCTTTCCTCTGAACAGCGAACTCTTCGTGAGAGTAGCGCTCTCCGGAATCCCGGACGTCCCATTCGCCGAGACGGACGCGGAGCTGGGAGTTTGGTGTGCTGTAAAGATAAAAAAGAATAAGTCGAAGATATCTCATTACTTCTTTGCTTGCGTTAGAATTTCTAACGCAAGCAAAGAAGTAATGAGACTTCTAACTTAGAAATAGACAAAAAGTAGCCTATGCCACACTCCATCCCTTCAACTATCTTCACTTAAAAAATCACGTCAATTTGTCGCTCAGTTTTGCCGTGAAAGACGGACAAACAAACACACACACTTTCCCATTTATAATATTAGTATGGATGGATGGGAAAAAGTCTTTTCGTATTATGTATGGAAACTCTAACCGTCCATAGAAAAAGCATCTTTGACATATAAATTCAATGATTAAAAACCCCAAACCAACTAAAAACCCACTTTGTGCCACTTTTACTAACGTTACCATGGGTTCATAAATATCACGAATTTTTTCACTGCTTGATTCGCAGCATTCCTCTGTTTTGTATCAACATTTTAAAATGTATAACTTTTCTCAATCAGATTAGCTGGACATATACGTTCTACAAGATCTGCCAATAAATATATGGGAAGTTTGTCTGGCGGACATACCCACTATATGGCGACCTAACGGATTGCCCGAACGTATACGGCCAGCTATCACTCGTTTTGACAGGCAGAAAACAAATGAAAAATTACAGGAATAGGCGAGTTTCATAACGATCTCACGAGTGTTTTAATGCCTAATTATGCATACACTGCGTTATCTATACTCATATCATAAATGCTCTAAGATAGGTTCAGGAACCATAGGGAAACGACACTCGTAAGTACAAGAAACTAAGACAAGCAGTATATATTTATGTTTACTTTAAACGCATCTACTGATTTTTGGATAGGTTTTGTACTTTTCGAGAAAAAAGCTATTACACGCATTTTTCCGAAAACGCCGGCTCGAGATGCCTGCGCGGGCGACGGGGGCCAGTCGTGTAAGATGGCACTAGTAGTCCTAGTACAAGCAGCTCTTCCTAGGTGACGACTTATGCTTATTGACGTATTGTATAACCGGTGAGGGAAGGAAGCGGTAGGGGAAGAAAGCTCAAACCGTCGAGGTCATTGGGATAGGGTACGGCCTTAAACAAAAGTATTAATAAAAAATAAAATAAAAAGTACTTGATTTACCCGAGATCCGCTCATATTCTTGAAATGCTCCCATAAACATTTAAACACGCCTCTATTATCAGCACGTTATAGTTCTTTCTAGCTTGTTCAGATATTTTGAGCACCTCGGCCGGTCTTATACATCTGATGGCGACTGGTGAAAGTGCCACATTTTACAATTGCATTCGGTAATCTCATTATTATTGTGTGAAAGTGACGTGTAATGATTTGTTGCGTCATAATACTCATAATGTTTTGAGTATTGATTACGTATAAAGCAGACATAACTTATGATTTGAGTACTTATGTATTTTACGTGTTAACGAGTATTGAATTTTTTGCAGTCGGGTTTTCTATTGCAGAATATTGATGAATATTAAACTTTCTTGCTTGAAGGTTATTTAATTTAATTTTTATTTTTAATGTCAATTATACTCACAGAATATTTAGTAAGTACTAACGTTTTGTGAAAGATATGTCTTTGCTATAGACCTTTACGAAAAACCGGCTTTTTAAATACAAGTGACTCAAAAAAAATTGAACTAGCTTACAAAATTGTGGTCTTAAATAGAATAAATAAATTATAAATATCTTTATTTTTCAATTCAGGTACATGGCACATTACAATAACTTCAAAAATAATGACATCCGGTTTTGACTGGTTCGTTTTGAGCCCCATTGTACCCTACTGTAAAACTTCTTATATTTTTGGAGTCTTCCGCCTTTTTTCTTGGCCTTTGCAACTATTGTCTCGAAATTATTTGCCACACAATAGTAATATTTACGTGGCAACACAATGCGCGGCAGTGATAACCCATGGATCAGAAATAAGACAGCTGTCACACGCTAGCTTCTTTCTTAGGAAACCTGGCTTGATGAGTGAGCCTGCCACGGGTGCAATCAGAAACCAATCGGGTTTTTTGCAGTCGGGTTTTCTTGCAAAACATTGATGCATAAAATTTTGATTATACTGGCAACACAATGCGCCGCAGTGATAACCCATCGGTCTGAAATAAGGGCGCCTCCACACGCTAGCTTCCTTTTTAGGAAACCTGGCTTGATAAGCGAGCCTGCCACGGGTGCAATCAGAAACCAGTCGGGTTTTTTGCAGTCAGGTTTTTTTGCAAAACATTGATGTAGAAAATTCTTATTATTGGACGACCGGTTGGCGTAGTTGGACCCTGCCTGCTAAGCCGATGGTCCTGGGTTCGAATCCCGGTATGGGCATTTATTTGTGTGATGAACACAGATATTTGTTCTTGAGTCATGGATGTTTTCTATGTATTTATGTATTTGTATATTATATATATCGTTGTCTGAGTAGGTACCCGTAACACAAGCCTTCTTGAGCTTACTGCGGGACTTAGTCAATTTGTGTAAGAAGGTCGTATAATGTTTATTATTTATTTATTATTTATTACGTAAGTAACGTGGCAACACAATGCGACGCAGTAATGACCCATTGGTCTGAAATATTGGCGCCTCCACACGCTAGCTTCTTGTTTAGGAAACCCGATTTGATGAGCGACCCTGCCACGGGTGCAATCAGAAACCAGTCGGGTTTTTTTGCAAAACATTGATGTAGGTAAATTTCAAATTAGGATTATACTTACGTGGCAACACAATGCGCCGCAGTGATGACCCATCGGTCTGAAATAAGGGCGCCTCCACACGCTAGCTTCTTGCTTAGGAAACCCGACTTGATGAGCGCAGCCTGCCACGGGTGCGATCCGAAACCCGTTGAGTGTCCGCCGACGATCCGGTTGGAGCGTGTGAAGTGCTCGCCACAACCTGGAATGTGTGAGAGATCCTTTAGAACTATACATTACAATCTATGACAAAAATGGATAGTAAGAGACACAGCTCTAGAGAAAAGCTTGTTTTTTGGACCATAATGTTTGAGAAATTGAGATTTGGTGTAATTTTAGTTGATTAGAAAATATTGTAAGGTTTGTAACTGTGTGCGTAGAGTATAATGTTTCACGTGTTATGCACATAACTATATCGAGACATTAAAATAAGGGTTAGGGCGTCTGCCGCAAAAGCAGGAGGTCACTGGTTCGATTCCTGCCTTGAGCACTTGGGGCCTGGAGTTAAGTGACCCCTCCTGCATACAAACTTTCTATGCAGGGGAGTTCACTTAACTCTGCAGCTTGCCGTACATAAAAGCGAAAGGACCCTCGATAGAGATCTCAAACTTTCTTGTTGGTGTTTGAGCAGTTAATTGTTGTACAAGGATTTATTTTCTATTTTAAAGTTCCCTGAATTTGACGTCCATTATGGCCTCTTTTGCCACGCGAGGTACAATTTTTTGGTGTCTCGATATAGTTATGTGGTGTTATGCAGTGTATTTAAAATAAAAACGGAATACTATTCAGCCATAACCTGTTTACAAATGCAAAGAAATCAATTTCATATATGATGGAAATTAAGTATTCTAGTTCTATTCTTACTAACTAAAGATCATACAGTAGGTATGAATCTACATAGGTTCACATATACTTTACAATGCATGCGCTCAGAAAGTGCTCTTTTTAAGAGTAATGTTATGCATAGAAAGTGATTCTTATCTGCGGGGATGGATTTTCATAGTACTTTTCCGCACACTCGGGCCCCCCGGATGATCGCGCCCCACGCTCGGCCCGTTTACTGTGCGCAGTGCTATATACTACACTATTGCTAATAATTATTGTTTAGTTCCTCGCACAATGCCTAGTAAATGTTGTATGATACACGTGTTAAAATGTAGGCTTTTTCAACTCTTGTCGGTTGAACACTCACTTAGTTCGTGTTTTATAGTAACCAACACTCGTCGAGAAAATACCTACTTTCTACACTTGTATCACAAATTAACTATTTTTATAGAAACAATCTAATGTGAAATTATAAGTAATTTGTGTTTAATGTGTGCTAAACATACATTATCCTTCAACGACTTTTAATAGCAAAAATAACATTAACAAAGCAGTAAGTCTATCCCAGATATACTCGTACTTGTTTACATCCATTCTACAGAGTGTAACATAATTGCTGGTGATAAGAAAAAACAAAATTGTAAAAAAATTCAAATTTGAAAAAAGAAAATTCGCTTGAATACAATTGTTAACTAGTAATTACGCCCTTAAATGGGTCACCAGCATTTTTTACACATGTATGTTTTTTTTTCAAATACCTAGTACAAAAAATTCATATTTCATTTTTATTTATTTATTTATTTTTATTTATTTACAAAAAAAATCATTCATGAAATCCCTTTCAAATACATAATAAATAACCGATTACTCTGGCATAGACTTTACACAAAACGTGATTAACAAACACAGTGCATTAACATGAGGCAAAAACCCGACTCCAAAAAATCATCCAAAGTTCAACAGAAAGCTATCAAATCAGTGCATTTAGGTGCTACAAAAATATCACTAGGTGCGTGATGATTATGAAAACGCAGTGCTGAAGTGAAGCGAGAAAAGAGATGGTGGGTTGACTCAAGTGTGTACAAAATGTGTGAGCAATATCTTTAATTTTAAGTTACATATCAATCTTTAAAAAAATCATAAATAAGAGTCTGTAAATTGTAAAAAAATATTGAAAACTAAGTCTGTCATATACTAAATAAACATTTATTCCATGTGGTTGGGGATATTACCGGATGTATCGAAATATAAGACACTTTATAGTACAGTAAATTTATAAATTGGAGATTTAGTAAAATTGCATTATCAAGCGAAAATCTTGCCTATTTGAGAGAAAAAATTGTAAGAAAAAAATCAATTAAATAACGCATGAGCCAACCCGCCACCAAAAAACCCAAAAACCCAAAATCTCACCCGGAAAACTAGGTCTCGTGTGCTCATTTGTCACCACTGGCACATAATCATCATCACCAAAATACGGCTTCGTCGTACTCTCGTGATACGACGGCTTCACGTGAAAGTAGTGATTTTGGTTGAAATCATCATCCCATGGTTTCTGTTCAGTGTCCCATGGTTTTTGTTCAGTGTCCCATGGTTTTTGTTCAGTGTCCCATGGTTTTTGTTCAGTGTTCCATGGTTTAGTGGGCTTGGGTCGTTGTGGTCTGTTCTCTGTGTACACGATGACTGGGTCGTCGAACTGGTTCGTGTTCTGATAGTCGATCTCGTGTGGGAATGTTCCGATGAGTTCAATTAGGTCACCTGTGGTTAATGGTTATGGTGAGGTGTGTGGTTGTAAGTCACTGTGAGGTGTTGGACACATTGCACATTTGAAATGCTGTTATTGACATGTACAAGAATGAAGCCTAGATTATTAAAAGGTAAGTAGTGTTGTTTTAATGGGGGCTACCGTATTGTCGATCACCAGGCGGCGCCACTTATGGTATTGTGCCAATATAAAAGAATTGTCAAAGTGACGTTTGAATTCCAGACTCACGTCCACTAGCGCCCCTAGCGGCGACTCGCGGTAATCCCCATTGGGACAATTGTCTGTAATTTTGTTATGTTTAAGCATTTCAAGATAAAATTTATTGATAATATTCGTATATTTGTCTCACTACCAAGTTTAACGGGCTTAGTTGATAGACAATATTGTATTAGGGATCCTCAGATATCTCAGTAGGTAGTGTCGGAGTAGCTCAGTAACCCAAACGCATTTGTTCCGCGTGCACGATTACCGGTCGCACTATTTCCCATTTTGTTTTTATCCAGACGTTTGTTTTCATAACAGTAAAATTTTGTTTACGCCTTAGACCCCGGTAGTTTTTTCTTCTTCAAAGTGTATGACAACCTAACTAGAAGGCTCAATTTTCGAACCAGATTAAAACAATAGAGTATCAAACTTTTAATGCATTTGTTTTTGTAAAATCGCCGTCAATAGAACTTACAAACGTTGTAAACAAAAGGTATCACATGTTTTGTCACTGTTTCTCCTTATATTTTCACACTACCTCATCAAACACCCCTGAAGACGTTCACTACTGATATGGTCGTATTATTGTAACATACAAAACGTAAGATGAATAACAAAATCTTGGAGATTTCATTAAAAACATAAAAGTTTGGTTATTACGATCAATATGGCGGTTTGTTTACATTGTTAGGAAGTTAAATTGACGGCGATTTTATGGAAATTATGTTTTCCCCTCACTAGCTCGGAAAGCGCTGTTTTGTCCTTTAAAACTAGCGTGGGAAAACGCATTTTATCCACATGTGGGGCAAAGTAATCTAATTCCTATGAGTATGACTTACCATCCGTCAAGTATAAGTGAGTCCTATATGACCATAGTAAATATGCGCAATCGGAGGTCACACCTTAAATTGGTCGGTCTTATCGCGCACTTGGTAAGCTGTTGGCAATATCTAAGTACCAGGAGCGTACTCTATGACAAATTATGAAATTGAATTTTGAATGTTTTTTTTTCTAAATAACTTCCATGTGAATAAGATTTGTAATCGTATGTAATCTTTATTTTCCTCACGATAGTGAGGGGAAAAATGTTGTATTACACTCGGCGGCAAAGTTTGTTCAACTCTCGTGCCTTGAGACCCTCGTAAAGCTCAAGATTCCAGTTATTGAACTACTCGCTACGCTCGTGGCTCAATTTTGGAATCTTTCGCTTGCTTGGGTCTCAATATAAGCCCGAGAGTTAAACAACAACTTTGCCCCCTTGTATAATAAATAACTATTGCTCAACCTTAAACTCTGATCTGAGTCTGTGTAGTATAAAGGTTTCATTCAGGGTGCAAATTCATTGCTGCTAAATGAATACACACTCCGATGCTGCACACCGTCCATTTAATTACCTTTGTGTAACCAGGGTTATGCACGGTTAACAATTAATTCTGTAAACTCAGCTACATATTTAACCAGCGTAATGATGTATTACCAGCATGCTAAAACTATGCAAATTCGGTGATAAACACAGCCCTAATCGGAAGTCATTGGTAAACAACCAACGTAACGTTACGTACACGGGAAGCGTTACTTGACTTATTCAAGAGTAACGCAATCGTTACGCGTTATTTAATGTTCCTTGGACTGTGACTAAGAGATAGTTAACAACACAGTTGAAACTAAACACAGTTGATGTAGAAGTGGGCAGGACTCGGCAACAAGAAATTTTAACCTCCTGAATCCTGAAGGTATCGATTCTGCAAAGCTGTTTTTTTTTTAAATCCATTATGACTTCTGTCTAAGCTGCAGTGATTGCTAATTGACCATCTGAGGTTCGATGTTTATTTCATTAAGTTGAGTATTTCGTTCAGAAACGATATATGTGTGCAAACTTGTTAAACTGCTTTGACATTCCAAGTGATATTTAAACAAAACTTATGTCCCCAAGCGAGGACCGGGGGATCGAGGAGGTTAAGAATAGTACAGGAGACTATTACTGGTAAATATGGAAGAGCGGTGCCTCCTGGCACAAGTTATTTTCTTAATTGTTAGTGAAATAAATAATTTTGATTTTGATCGGATTTTGAAGAAAATACTATACCCTTGTTCGTTGTTTATAGCCAAACTTAACAGTTAAACTAAAGGCGCACTTTTAGTGGTCACTGTAACACTGGAGTAAAGGACAATAGAGTTATCCTATTAGGTCTGAGATAAGTAATTCAAGTCAAAGGAGCAGAGTTCCCAATTTCTCACTACTATATATTATTTTTTGCAGAAATGGTTGCGAACGATACCAAGTTTCGCAAAAAGAAAGGAATAGTGAAAAGTTCATGAATTCTCAATATAAGACTCCACTTGCTGATTAGGAAGTACTTTCTTACGGTAGATGTTGCTAAGCGTCCCTAAGGCGCATACGGATATGGTGGTGAAATTCGGGGTCTCGGTGACTCATATATTTCAGCCAAATTAGAGATGAAGTATCTGCCGTGTCGTACGAGGAAGTCAAAAGGCTGGCCCAGAAAAAAGAAGAGTGGCGATTACTCCACCGACAAGAGCAAAGCTCTTAAATATTGATGAGGTGTCTCGGTAGCACAGACTGGTATGCTAGCCCGAGTTAATGAATTTTTTCACTATTACTTTCTTTCTGAGATATTTCTCACTACTTCGCTTGAAGTTGGAAACGAAAAACCTAAAGCGAAACTACTCCCTGATATTTATCAAACCAAGTAGGTATTAATAATTAGTTCAGAGGAATTTCCTCCCGCGAACGCGCCAGCTCTATAATGTGCTCATGCCGAGTTGCTCTGGAAGACAACTCTATGGGGGTTCTCCAATTTTTTTTGTGATATGTTTTTTTTGTGTGCATTGTGATACCCATGGGGTTGCAAATGTCTATACGCTACGGTGAACGGTTTCGGTCGTATACTTGTTTGCGACGGAGTATAAAATAAGGCAGCAAAAAGAGGGTACTGACTTTTTAATATGCAACAGTGAAAAGTGAAACTGAGAAGGATATACGATAGCGTTTTCTCTGCCGCACCCATTGAAAGTTCCATTAGACTATCCTGTTTCCGCCACAAATCCGGTATGCCATTATGTCGTTATGTCTAGGGCTTAACATACTACGCCAGCAGTTTTTTTATCTAATTTTGAAGTTATAGGTCCTCGCTCTCAGTATTTCAGGTGTTGGGTTCAAATCCTGCTCGTATCAATGAGTTTTTTAGAACTTATGTACGAAGTATCATTTTATATTTATTTGGAACCCTAGGCCACTCTAGAACCATGTCAAAATGACAAGCAGTAAGAGATTACTTACAAATTTACAATCTGATTTACAGCGTCATATGACATAGTCCTACAGTGGCCTAGGGTTCCTGGTTTGTACGTTTTGTGTCAATAATTCTGATCAAGCCCGTATCAGATATCAAATGTTCAAACAATTGCACGCAAGCCTTAGGGCCCTTAGAGTAGGGCACTAACAATGTCCGGAGTAATTGTGTGTACTATAACAATAAAGCTGTCCGTCCACCCGTCCAGCACGCTCCACTGGAAGACTTTCACTAGTTTCACTCCTTGAGGCTCTGTTTTGTTAGACTTACCAGAGAATAAGCGCAATAACATTAGGAAAAAATAAATTTCCATGCTAGTGCGGAAAGTGGATCTTAAACACAAAACGATGACAACTCCTTGAATAAGTAGCGTATGGAAATATCAATAGTATGCCTTTTTAATATTTTGAAATGACAAACTTGGTGCATACAAAAATATAAAAATAATTAAAAAACAAAAACAAAGGTTGGTCTACAATGCCCAGAGGGGCTGATAAAGCTAGTAATACATAGCCTGAAGGGCATTCCTTCGTTATTTTTTTTTTAATTGTAAAAAACCCCTGTGAACGTTCTAAAGTGTTTAATTTCAATGAATAACAATCGCGGTAACAGAAGACAATATTAAATTGTATAAGTTATAACACTTGCAAATTATAAAATCCCTCCGCGAAAGTAAACAAAGAGTTGCGTAATGGTCGAATTAGTGTCCGGAAGGTAATGGCACTTACCGGCCGTGACCACGACGGCCCAAGTTATATGCGACAGCGGCAGCGAGAAGCGATTAGCGATAAGCGAGTGCTGGCTGAATAGTCCATAATCAGCATATTATGCATGTCTTATTACGCGTACTTACACGAGGTCAATATACACAGGTTTTACTCAGCAGGGACGTACTCGTAAGTAATGAATTATATAGGGCAATGGTGGCGTTAGACAAGGCGAGCCACGGTGATTATCAATAACATTAACACTATGAGTTAAAAGTTCATCATCGTCATAATTTCAGCCTGTAAGCGTCCACTGCTGAACATAGGCCTCTCCGATCGAACTCCAGCGCGACCGGTCTACAGCCACCTGCATCCAACGAGACCCAGCGATCGTCACCAGCTCGTCGGTTCTTCTTGTAGGTGGCCGGCCCACACTGCGCTTGCTGGTACGTGGTGGTAGTTAAAAGTTAGTGGCGCAAATTCTTTAGGAATAGTCGCAAATTATGTGATGAGGTGCGCAGCCGTAACCAAGATGCCAATTACTACTGTACTGTTTGGCTACTGTAGTTACGTCTGTCTATCACTCTTCCTTATTAGTCCAACAAGTAAGTACCTACAGTTGTGTTTCGTTCGCGACTGAGCGTTAGCGATTGGCATCTTGCTGATAAAAGGGAAAGAAGGCACTGAAGCGACACGTCGCATTCTGTCGCGAACTTCCCTTGTCAGTTCTGTGGCAAAATATGTCTTTTTTATACTACGACGGTTTCTAACAAGCATACGGTCCACCTGATGGTAAGCGGTCACCGTAGCCTATGGACGCCTGTAACTCCAGGAGTGTGACATGCGCGTTGCCGACCCTTAAAAAAAAAGGAGGATTCGCTGTGTCAGCTAAAGGGGCAAGCTTTGCTCCGTGGGTCCGCAGCTGTCAACACAGTGAATCCTCTTGGAGCTCTGGCGACCTTACTCACCAACAGAAACACAAAAGTATGAGTAGGGTCTAGTGGTCATGGTATGTCGCTCTCACATTGGTCTATTCAGCCATCAAAAGCGATGTTCCTCAAACGTTGCGCCATAAATCGAATCGTATTGCCTCACCGTCACGCTACCTCTCTCACCTCACACCACAAGAAAGCACTCGTATTTACTATAACAGCTATTGTGTGCAAATGTCTTCTCCATTGCGAAACAATGCGCACATCACATGTCATGACATAACTGGCGAATCTGTTTTAATCTGCGCCCTAATTTTACAACAATGGGGCACTTTCTGCCCCTGGCCTCTATACACAGAAATTTTCAATTTTCGTCTCATCTCCAACGAACCAATGTAAAAGCGGGCGGAGCGGCTAAAAGCGCCGAAATTTTAATACGCAACAAATATAAGAGCCTGGGCAGAGAGTACCTTTTTGTACCATTCGGGGTCGAAACTCTTGGTCCATGGGGCCCCAGCGCACGCAAGTTTTTCGTAGAAATGGCGAAACGTCTGGTTGATGTTACTGGTGACCGAAGAGCTGGTGGCTTCCTCGCACAACGTATCAGCATTGCGATACAACGAGGAAATGCCGCCACCGTCCTAGGTACAATGCCTCAAGGACCTACTTTAGATTTGAGGTAAGGTAGAGGTAGGTAACCTAGGTAAATTACACCAACTGTATATATTTCGAAAATAAATATTATTTTTTTGATTAAAGCTAAAAGTACTTTTATTTTAATTGATTTAACTTATTTTTTTATACTACGACGGTGACAAACAAGCATACGGCCCGCCTGATGGTAAGCGGTCACCATAGCCTATGGACACCTGCAACACCAGGGGTGTTACATCCGGGGTGTGTAATGATCGGTATAACTTTTTTTGATATAATAACATTTGATATAACAACATTTGGTATATACGAGTATGTAATGGATATAATCACTCATTATACATAATGAACATTTGGTATAACAAGAAAATATCTACTATTATTTCGTATATTTATCATTTCATGTAACACTTATTTGTAATAATCATTATTTGGAATAATTATCCATTGATATACAGTTCTAACCTAACCTACTTTTCTGCTAATAGTACATTTGTTTAGCGGTCACAGTTTCTAACCTTTTTTTTTTTTTGTCGCAGAGGAAATGCATTACGCATCCCCCCGGGACCTGGGGATGGCCCATTAGTGGGGGGTATGTGGGACTCTCTCCTCCAGCAACCCCTCCGCTAGTCGGAGGGAGGGGAGGAGCCTACCCACTAAAACCTCTGCGGCGTTGCCACCACTTGTCGTTGCATGGGGACGCCGTGGGAATGTCATATCATCCGCGACGCCCCCCGACTGTACCGGCTCGTCTTGAGCCGGGGCTCCTGCATCAAAGGAGAGGGGGAACCGCAACGCTCGGAACCCCCTCCCAGGCATGTAGGGCCAAGCTTGAGGGTCCCCTACCCTCGGCCCTACTGGGGGAGAACGCGGTATATCGTGGCATACCGCGCGCGTCTTCGACCCCTACGCCTCCGCCGGACAGTTTCTAACCTAACCTAACCTATTATTTATACATTGCATAATAAAAAGTTATTCTAACCGTGCTTTTGATTAAATTAGCGTTATAGCATTTATTTTTATCGGAAATCAGCATTATACTCAAAGTATGTTATAATAAATGTTATTCGAAAAAACGATCATTACACTAAATAATAATTATAAAATTTTTAAGTATATTATGTTATTATGTTGTTATAGATTCAATGATTATATCAAATGAGCGTTATTACGACTAACATTATATCAAAAAAAGTTATATCGATCGGTACGCACCCGTTACATGCGCGTTGCCGACCCTTTAAAAAAAGAGGACTGATGTCTCGCTAGTACTATTTCTACTTAGAGGACCTATAGCTGGCCATATACGTTCGGACAGATCTGTCGGATCTCCAATAAATTGGGAAATTTGTCTGGTGGAAAGTCACTTTCTGAGTTCGTCACTTTCTTCGATCACCACTTTCTGAGATCGTCACTTTCTTTGATCACCACTTAGCTTAAAATTTAAGAGTATTAATTTCAACTTGCTGCCTTCACGCGTTCCCGAGATAAAGGGCCAACAACAAATCGATCCTATAAAAGTTCCGTTTTTTTTCCTTTTGAGGTACGTAACCCAAAAAAAAGAATTTTAAAATTTGTGGCTTGTGTATGTTGATATGTGATTGGGTTAATTTGTGTTATTGTGTATTAGCAATGTTAACACATTTTTGATGTTACTCACATAACAGTTTTTACAGTAAAAATTGTTACAATACATTAGATTAGCACAATGTAAAAACAAATGTGTCTGTTTTAAGTAAAAGGTACTTTGTCAAATGCTAATAAGGTTCATTTCTTAATCAATCTTTATAGTATTCCTTATCAGCTTGCAACAAACTGGTAAGTACTTATACCATACCACAGCGTAGGGATATGTATTCTATACAGTGTGGTAACTCCGCCGATTTTTGGGTCATCGAGTCCCCCCTTCCTTCCCCCGAGTCAAATTAAAAGTACTAAATATCTTTCGCATAGTTTTTGACAACCCTGAGCTTCAGCACGACCACCAATCGTATATGAATCGTGTATGAAGTTACCTCACTGTATAAAATACATCCCTACGCTGTGCTTATACTAACAATGATCACAAAACTTTTAGGGTTCGCTTGTATGTATAATCTGACAAGCCAATGATCGCAGTAACAGTGGGAGAAAAACTATGTCCATCACTTTTTTCGGGATGGTAATACTAGCGTAAGAAAGAGACAGTATGATGCTCTCTATCCTACTGTTACGGCGCTCGCTGGCTTGTCAGAAATTTTGTGAGATTTATCTGGCTTACCTATGTTTTTCTTAATGTGTGTGTTAATACTTTTACGTTTACATAAACAAAACTTACTGGCATTATGCACTGCAGGCGCCACCTCTGCTGGCCGTTCTGTGGTGTCCCTATCGACGCAGCAGGCCCATATCATGCCCCCAGAGCAGAGGTCCATGGGCTTCCCGCCTCCCAGCACGCAGGATATGCTGAGCCCGCAGGGGTACCGGGAGCCCCGGTAGCGGCAAGTTTGGGGGATCACTGGAAAGAAAAATGGGGGTTAAAGTATATTTTTATTAAAAACAATCTAAATCCATGTTGGGCGGAAGTGAAGGTCTTTCCATTATGTTCGTACTCTATAGAAAGTTAAGATTTAATATATGCAATTAAAATAAGCAGTCAAGCTTTTTACGTTACCTTTTAGTATGGGGGGCTCCGCCCCCTGAACCTCCCTACTAGCCCTTCATTGCTCTCATAGTGTACAAAAGCTTACAAATGAACCCACGCAAGTAAAATATGAAATTAATCTGTTTTCATGTTATAGAAACGGGGATGGGACCGTGTGAGTCCTGAGACAATTTCAAAGGCGCAATATGGTCTCTAACTAGAGTTTTGGAAACCTAATTATCTAGATGATTGACACAGTCCACAAAACATCGCGTTACCTCGAAACGAAATAAACTGTTCGTACTAGCTATCAGTAAAAAGTTGTACGTAAGTGTTGTTGTAAGTAAGTTTTTAAAATAGAGGAACACCATTCTACCGGGTGTTGCCTGTAACAGGACAAATACATTTAATCGTAAATAGAACTTCGCATACTGAACAACGTTTGGTCAGCAACATTTAAAAATAACGAGAGTTGTGATTTTTATTACACTGTAAAGTTGGTTAGGAGACGCAAAATACTGCGTATTCAATACAATACAATACATTAACTCTTTATTGCACACCTTACTAAACATTACAAAAAAAGAGAATATTAATTTAAATAAAACACACACAATTTTTTCAATAAAAAAGTGACAACCTATAGATTGCATTATGCATATTTCTTTAAAGTTGTCAGAAACAAAGTTGTTACATTTATTGCACCTGCAGTTCTGTTAATTTTAAATGATTCAACTTTTAACATAAGAAAATATTCAACAAAGGCATATCAAATAAATCTAGTATTCATGAATGAATAAAATATAAAAATCGGCTAATTTCATCGCTAATATTATTGACATAAATTAAAAAAGGAGTCTCTCCGGCGGGGAATCGAACCCCGGTCTCCCGCGTGACAGGCGGGGATACTTACCACTATACTACCGAAGACTTATTCTAGGCGACGAAATTAGCTATCAAGATGTTTAGATAAATGTGTTACAAGTGTCACAACCGATAATAAAACATGCAACAGATAAAACGAGAAATGCTTGCATAAAATAGTCCTTATAATTTTAAGATAAGGTTTAATTTCGACTGGCTAGTGAATAGTTTTTATTCGCTATCTTATACCGCTAATCCACTCACTCTTTGCTTTGTCTTATCATGAGTTTTATTGTTTAATTTTGGATCTTACCAGTCGCAGCATTTATAGATATGACAGGTAAGTTATCTATTTTTGTAACTTTTATTTATTTATTTCCACACTTACAACTATCTTTACAGGTACTAAACCTAAGACAATAGTGTAACTATTAACATGAATAACAATTTATTCAAATTTATGGCGCATATAACATATCGTGAACAATGTGGACTTTGTGAATTCAGCCAGAGAACACCAAAACAAATCAATATTGTCGGCTACCAGGTTCAGAGTCCGCACAGCGAGCGTCATCGGCGCCTTCCCGAGTAAGTTGGTGCGCCCGCGCTGCTCGGCCAGCAGCCGCGGCCGGTGCCGCCGCCACACGTACTTGTCGGGCACGTACAGGCTCACACAGCTCAACACGAGACTGTTGTAGGCGCGCCCCCTTAGCAACCGAAACAAGTATGTCGCCAGACACAACTCTCTTCGAACCTGCAGTTCGTTGTACCCCACCATGCCCAAGACGAACAACGTGGGGTACATAAGGGGGTAAAAAGGATATACTCCATATATACGTAAATACAAAAAACGAACAAATTTATTTTGTATGCGTTCGACCATTAACTGGTACTTCACCTCATGCGGAGCCCAGATAACTGCGTTATATTCGAGGCGGCTGCGGACGAGAGCATTATATAGGGCCGCAACTGCTCCAATATTTGTAAAGCTGTGAGATCGACGCAGTACAAAACCGAGTGTCCTGTAAGCTGTAAGCTTAAACTTAACTGCATGCAGTTTACGAGTAGATACCTAGATCTTCTTTCTAGCTTTTCCCGGCTTATGGAGCCTGGGGTCCGCTTTGGCAACTAATCCCAATTGACGTAGGCGCTAGTTTTACGAAAATGACTGCCATCTAACCTTCCAACCCAGAGGGTAAACTAGGCCTTATAGGGATTAGTCCGGTTTCCTCACGATGTTTTCCTTCACCAAAAAGCGCTTGGTAAATATGAAATGGTATTTTCGTACATAAGTTCCAAAAACTCATTGGTACTGTCGCGGTCAAAATTGCATGGGCAGTTTATGAAACAATTCAATCATAAGCTCATTCATTCATAAATAGGTCTTACATTCATAAATGTGTGTATCGCTGGATACACATTTAAAAAACGATAGGGGTTAGCTAAAACATTTTTTTCTACTCCAGCACTTCTATCTGTCAATTAGATGACTGACAGCGATATTAAAAAAGTATACATTATAACGTTGTCTATGGAATTCCATAAGAACACTGCTCCTATGGATTTTCATACAATATTTTAGAACAGTTGTTTATTTTTTTTAAATTCTATAAGGCATCTTCCAGATTCTGCCACCTTTCGAAATTTTGCATTTTTCGCTATTTTAGGGCCTGGCCACATGTCCACGTTGCGGCGCCGTTAACGTAAAACGGCGCGTTGCCGGAGCGCAGCACGTTGCATGACGTGAAAATATACGTTGCCGCGCAACGTACAGATGCACGTTGCACGTTGCCTCGCCGCGCGCCGTGCAAACACACGTTATGCCGGATTGAGTGAATTCACGTTGCGTTGTCGCGTTGTACGACGTCGCACTTATCCATCACTACTAAATTTTGTGATCAGTCTTCAAACCGACATGGATATCATCACACGTGTTCTGCTCATGTTGTTGTTAAGAAGAAGCATGAAGAAAAAGCAAAAGAAAAGAAAATATTGGATAAATCCATATATTTATAATATGAATTACGATGGAAGTCATTTTATAAAGAAGTACGAGGCGTTGAAAACAAGTAATGACAAGTTTTATGAATGGCGGACAATTTACTCGTAGATGGTTTGGCAAACATCGGTTCAAATATATTCAAGTATACAGTAAAGACGTAATTCTCCTGCTCCGGCTGCTAAGACAACGAAATAAGAAAAAAAACCGGCCAAGTGCCAGTCAGACTCGCCCACCGAGGGTTCCGTACCTATATCATAAGAATGATTAAAATGCGGAACCCTAAAAACTGAAACTAATACATTCGGTGAATAGCTTCCACTAGTGAAATCAAAAAGTCGACATCTAAATTCTCAGTCATTTTTATCCATTAATTACCGCGTGCGAAGTAGTGCGAACTAAGCAACATCGCTTGGTCAATGAGTGCTCAAAAGGGGTGTTCTAGGTGGAATGGTGGAAAGCAGAATATTTAACTATGGTGTGTTGTGGAATATTAAGAATAGTTAGGAGACAAACAATAAACATACCTACTGAAAGTCCTTGCCTCTCGGTGCCCCTCGGTCCGGGGTACTGACCCCGAAGGGAGTAGGAACTAAAAAGTCCCCGTTTTTGTTTTTTTGAACATCTCAGAAACGATGCGTTATAAAAAAATTCGGTTAGCTACATATTGAAAGATTATTAAATTCTCTACAACTTTGACATACTATAATTTTTATATGGTGTCCAGATATGAGTTCCAAAAAATGCTCGATTTTGATCAAATCTTTATCTCTCCACACTTTTCTTTTCATTCTGTGCTACATATGTTGGGAACTCTTTATCTGAGACAATAGCTTCTTGGAAAAAACTTTCAGATAGTTAATTTATTTTTAAACTATACCTTTACCTACATATGCATAAATATATGTATCATTTACCGTTGCAAAATTATAGGTACAACTTTAAAAAAAAATTACATATTTAGAAACATCTCTTTCAATTTATAATAAATTTTTATTGACGTCTTGTAAATATATTCTGGACAACCTATCGAGCTTAATTTAAGATTATCTCAGCCACTGCTTGATACGACTCAAAGAAAAAAAAGGGGTAACATGCTGCCAAAACATGTTATGTAAGTTTCCTCTTCATGATTGCCCAATTGAGCACCCACGAAATAAATGTGGTGATTTTATATTTACGAAAAAAAAGAATAACAATTTGGATTCCCGTCAACTTTTGATGCAAGAGGGATGAGGGACGCGCTAAAAGAATCAGCCAAAACCAAAGCCTAACATTCATGGCGATGGACCGTCGCTAGAGCAGGTCGATAGGGACGATATATGATAGATATATTCGATATTAAAGTTTGACCATTCCATCTAGAATCATTCGTTGACCAGGCTAATAGCTAAATAAAACTACCGAGCCGTGCGCCGTCCGCCGATGTGGTGGCACTGGCGCCGTGCCGCGGCACCGTCACCGTTCATTCTCACGGCAACGTCGACGTTAATTTTGACGTCGACGGCAACGTAAAAAACAACGTGCCACGTCAACGTCGACGTTAATTTTCACGTCGGTGGCAACGTAAAAAACAACGTGCGACGGCACGTTGGCCGTCGTGCGTCGTGCCGTTTTACGTTGGCGACGCCGGAACGTGGACATGTGGCCAGGCCCTTAGCTGTCGTAGAAAAACTAGGGTAGGTAAGCAGCTTATAATTGGTTCTTAAAACTTGAGGGTTACCGTTGCAAAACGAGACGAAGACGAGTAGGTATATTTTTCGTATCATTCAGAACGAGAATGTATTTAGACATTCGACAGAGAGCCAGAGAGTCTGCAGTTCATTTAGATCTCTACCACTGACTAGCGATAGCCACACTCATCGAGTCATCAATCAAACGGGAAAGTCGGTGATATTTTGGGTTGTGTCAATTGTGTCATAGAATAACAATGAGTGACGTCCGAGTCATCTTTTGTTACGCAACTGTCTTAACTTTCTTAATTTGATAACCTGTTTGCGACGCTGTGACGGTTCTGTCTTGTATTATTTATTCTGTGATAAATGAATTGATTGTTGGCGACTACAGACTTTTACACACCGAAGACTAAACATATAGACATTCGTTTATATTTTCTGAGAACAAAGGTTGAGAAGGCTAAATAAAAGTGAAGTAGGTATTGTGTATTGCAACACACTGGCCGATAATTTTGACAAATGACACTACTTTTGTGAAGTATATAGTTTATGCAACAGTGCTATACAACTTTAGGGACCACGTCAGAAGACGGGACGAAGTCGAGTTCTGTAAAAATAGAACCGAGAGTTTTTAGAATTATGAACTGTTGGGTACGCTTTATTCTACGTCTGCTAAAATAGCGGAAAATACAAAATCTCGAAAGGTGGCAGGATGTGGAAGAAGTCGTATGCCAACTATAGAAATTAAAAACAACACTGTATAATTATCCATAGGGGCATCGATTTACGGTGGGCTTATAGAATACCACAGACAACGTTATAATGTAGGTACCTAATGTACCTATAGGTACTTTTTTAATAACGCTGTCAGTCATCTAATTGACAAATAGAAGTGCTGGAGTAGAGGAAGATATTGTCCATCAACACCATTGTATAAACTATGGTTACAGATTTGCTCAATCACTTTTTGACCTCAACCGTTTTAGACCAATATAAGTAGCAAATCGTAAAGGTTTCCATGACAACAAACTAATAATATTAATAAATATTTCGAGTGAAACACTAACCCATTAAGTTTACAATAGTTTATTTTGACTGAAAACTCTATTAAGATACAATAATCAAGCTAAATACATTAAATTCTGATCCCTTAACGTTTTATGTTCCATGCCCATTCTATGACAGACATTGACAACCCAAAAACGCGCCACTTCATACGTCAAAATGTTAACAACAAAGTTAGTGTACGTTCGAAAATCCTTAACACCTAACAATATTAGGATACTATTCGACAAATGGCACCCAGTTATGGACGAGGGACCAGTAATGAACATTAACTCATACTTTAAGTAATGAACATTAACTCACACAGTCATTTTGCGACAACCAATTGAAAATAGTATGATCTATGAATTAATAATGCAATTTTATAATTGAAAGAAAAATGGAATAATTTCCCGCGTCGAGCAGGATTCGAACCCGCAACCTTTCTGATCACCGGTCAGATTGCTCTGCCAATTGAGCCATTGACTCCTGTCCGAGCTGGGGGAATATTTCCACTATTTCTTTAATTTGATTACACGCATTAGGGAGACGCGTAGCGACATTCATTAAAGTGTTAAACACTTGTACGGCATCGATGTTCTAAGACATTTTAGAAATTATCGATATCAATGCGCCACCTGATAAATTAATTTTGTATTAAGTCTGAGATCGAAATTTACAATTTTATAATTATAAGAAAAAAATAAAAATACCGGCCAAGTGCGAGTCAGACTCGCCAAACGAGGGTTCCGTACATCTTAAAAATGATTAAAAATAATTTCTTATCCCTTAGGAGATGAATTTCGGAAAACGCGGAATACGGTTTCAAGAGACCGTAGACCTAAGTATATTGTTTTTTTTATCGATACCTCTACGCACTCCCGAGATAAAGGGTCTTGACGGACGGGAGGGTCTTGACGGACTTTCAACCGCTTTTTTATCTCTTAGGGGATGAATTTCGGAAAAAGCGGAATACGGTTTTAAGGGAACGTAGACCTTAGTATATAGTTTAAATTAAAACTCGATACCTTCACACACTCCCGAGATAAAGGGTCTTGACGGACAGACGGACAACAAAGTGATGCTATTTTAAGGGTTCCGTTTTTTCCTTTTGAGGTACGGAACTCAAAAATCGACGTCGAGAAGGATTCGAACCCGCAAGCTTTTTGAAGACCGGGCAGATTGCTTTGTCCGCTGCTACTGCGCTGCTCCGACATGGGAAAATTTTAATTTTTTTTTCCAATTATACAATGTAAAGTTCGATCGCATACGTCTCTGCTTTATACAAAATTTATTTAAGACCGCGTCCATTACTGGTGATTATTACATAGGGCTGCCATCCGTCCAGGTTTCCCCGGATTTGTCCTAGTTTGGATCCCGTCCGCGGAGCGTCCGGCCCGGATTTTTAAAACTGTCTGGGATAAACCCGGACATTTTTGGGTTCAGGTCAATCCCTAGCAAAAGCATATATTTTTAAATTAAAAGTTGATTTCTTTATTGTTCGGGGAGAGACCGCGATTTTAATGAAACGTCCGGGTTTTTTTACTTTTTTGCCAAGTTTCGGCAATGTACGAGATGGTGGCAGCCCTATTATTATGTAATAGCGTTCATCATTCATCAATCATCATACAACCTACAGGTATTTTGCATTTATCTACAATAACTCGATTGGCGGCTGTGCATACGTGCATAGATTAAAGCAGCGGTAAATTATATTGACAGACGGCATTATTTAACACCTGACAATTATAAGCTCCATTAAGCATTAAACATGCCCGTAAATTCATTATTCACTATTAGCATGATCTATAGATCATAGATCATACTCTCGCTGCGAATGCGCGCGATAGTGAAACGAGGGTCGTTCACCGCCATATTGATCTATAGATCATTGCGTGCGTTACGTGATGTAAGTAATAATTCCTGTTAATAAACATATGTATACAACATTTTTCCTATGTGGTTAGTTTATTGATACTTTGTGAGTTACGAAGTAGGGTCCGAATCTGTTTTGTAGTTTAAGGTCAAATATTTATTTATTACATACATACATAAAGCTTATACCTTTGTATGTATGTATAAGCTTTATCCCACTAATATTATAAGCGAAGAAATTTTAGAGAGTTTATTATAGTGACAATACAGAGTATGAAAGTAAGTTTGAAGTTGTATTTATGCAAGTCGATCAAAACATTTCAATACCGCGATTTAGAACATTTGTCCTTTATGCGAACTCTATATGGTTAAAGTGCTTAAAACGTGTACTACCGCATAGATTATTGTTTTAAAAACACAGTATGGTTAATTTTAAAGTTAAAACAATAAGAGTAACTATCTCCAGTTATATTAAAATAAAGAAACATTTAATCACAGGTTCACTGGCGCCATCTATTCGCGTGAATATGAATTTACTAAATTTGACACAGCAAAGGCAGAATGGATTTATATGCTATATGTCGCAGATCGGCATTTTTACAAATACCTACATCTAATGCTACATTTAGTTTGACAGTTCTCCTCTTCTTCTTAATCGACTGCAAAAAGCTCTATTTTTAACACTATCTATATTTTATATGGAAATATATGGAAATATTTAATATGGAAAGTCACAACAGCACTCTTGTCCTAAAGATATCGACTTCAACTTGCTTAACCAGCACTTTTCAACTTCTGCGACCTTCGGTGGGCCCGCCAAGGAGAAAACCCTCCAGTATCTCTCGACACTTCCAACTCCTGACTCTTCTCCTTTCTATTTCATGCCTTTTACCGACAGTGATGTTAGGAAGAGCGTTGTTTCCATTTCGTCGAATGCCGTTGGTGTCGATTGTATTAGTCGTACTATGATCCTCCCCCTTCTTGATTTACTGACTCCCGTGATTACTGTTATCCTCAATAATTCCATTTCTTCTTGTTCTTATCCTTCTCTCTGGAAAGATGCTTGTATCGTTCCAATCCCTAAGAAACCTAATCCATCATCGTTTTCTGACTACCGTCCTATCTCTATCCTCCCTTTCCTTTCCAAAATTCTTGAGCGCATTGTTCACCAGCAGCTTACTTCGTACCTTAGTAAATGCGATCTCTTTAACCCCTTCCAGTCTGGTTTCCGTTCCGGCCATAGTACGGCTACTGCTCTCGTTAATATCACTGACGACATTCGTGCAGGAATGAACGATCAGAGGTTAACAGTGTTGACGCTGCTGGACTTCAGTAATGCTTTTAATACTGTTGACTTTGATGTTCTACTCGGGATTCTGCGTTCTCTTAATATATCTCCTGCTGTAATTGGTTGGTTTCGTAGTTATTTAATTAGTCGTCGGCAATGTATAAAGGTGGATGATTTTCGTTCTTCCTGGTGCAACACGCTGGCCGGCGTACCGCAAGGCGGCGTGTTATCTCCATTATTATTTTCCATTTTTATAAACTCTATTACTTCAAATCTTTCTTCTAAATATCACCTTTATGCCGATGATCTTCAAATTTATTCGCAGGGTGGAACTAGTGATCTTCAATCTATTATTGGCTCGGTTAATAGTGACTTGGCAAGTGTCTTGAATTGGAGCCTCGGGTTTGGCCTTAAGGTAAATCCTTCTAAAACGCAATGCATTATTATTGGAAGTCCCAAGCTTTTACCGAAGGTCGATTTTAAAAATCTTCCCCCAATTTTATTTGATGGTGTTATAATTCCCTACTCACAGCAAGTTAGGAATTTGGGCTTAATTATAGATAAGACCTTATCCTGGGTACCCCAAGTCAACGAAGTGAGGAGGAAGATGTTTGCCGCGGTAGGTTCTCTTAGAAGGCTGCGAAATTTTCTACCCATTCCGACCAAAATTGCGCTTGCCCAAACTCTCCTTCTTCCCAATTTGGACTATGCTGACGTAGGATATCTAGATCTTAACGAGGATCAGCTTAATAAACTTGAGCGTATTCAAAATATTTGCATCCGGTTCATATTTGGGTTACGCAAATATGACCATGTTTCCCTTTTCCGCACGCAGCTCAAGTGGCTCCCTATTCGTCTTCGCCGTGACTATCACGTTCTGTCCCTTCTTTATACTACTCTTTTCTTTCCTGCTACTCCCTGTTATCTTAAAGAACGTTTCAATTATCTCCGCTCTGTTAGATCATCTAGCAATTTGCTTCTGTCCTTCCCGTCATCCTCTTCAAAATTTTATAGCTGTTCTTTTACATTCCAGGCTGTTCGGCTTTGGAACTCCCTGCCCCTACACATCAGGCGCGCGCAATCTCTTGCTGTTTTTAAAAAACTGCTTAAAGAGCATTACCTGTCTCTCCCGTAATATATACTATATAGACTTACCTATCATTTATTGTCTTTCTATCTGCTTCTTTTTCACTGTATGGCTTGTATGTTACTGTTATAAGAATATTACATATATATATTTATGTAAGTTTATGTATGTCTATTTATACTATTATTATATGTGTATGTTTATTGTTTTGCTTGATTTGTGTGATTGTTAAGTGCATTTCATCCTTTTTTTCTTTTTTTTTTGCAACGCCTACTCTTCAAGGATACGTTTTTAATGTTTCCGCTACCCAAAGGTTGTCTGGAAGAAATCGCTTTTTAGCGATAAGACCGCCTGTTGTTTGCCTCTGTGTTAATCAAATGTTTGTACCTTGTAAATGTTTTGTTCTTTCTCATGTACCGAGGTGTGCAATAAAGAGTATTCTATTCTATTCTATTCTATTCTATATTTTAACAAAAATACTTAGTATTTTTATTTTGAATGTATGTGAAAGAATTTAGAACATAAATTGCCTTCCAATACTGTATTCGTACAAAAAAAACAGAAATATTTGAATATTTGTAGACACGGTCCTTAAAAATACCATTAGGGATGTAGATTTTCGATGAATTTCTTTTTTTTCTGGAATTTCCAAAATAACTGAGATACTTATACTTTTTTTCTTCTCTTTCCTCGACTATCATAAGCAGCTCCATCCTGTGGTGCCGGCTTATCGTTGAGTTTATTTTGAACTTTATTAAACGTAAAAAAGGTGTACATAAGGCGGACTTAATGCGTTTGGACATTCTCTACCTGTCAACCATAGGGCTATACAGAAAATCATTAAGGTGGAACGGTGAAAAGAATTAAATTACACAGCTAAGGATAAAAACACAAATTATCTAATATTACTTATACTACAAACACATAATATATATAAGTGGGTACATAGGTATACGAGAACTCATCAAACGTCACAGCGTAGCAAACAGGTTATCAAATTAAGAAAGTTAACGCAGTTGCGTAACAAAACATGACACGAACGTCACTCATTGTTATTCTATGACACAATTGACTCAACCTAAAATATACAAAATATATACAGTAAGTGTAACTTACCTAACTACCTACCTTAAATCTAAAATAGGTCCTTGAGGCATTGTACCTAGGATGCTGGCGGCATTTTCTCGTTGTTTCGCAATGCTAATACGTTGTGCGAGGAAAGCCACCAGCTCTTCGGTCACCAGTAACATCAACCAGGGGACCGATTTTTGAGATTCGAACGCTCGAATATTTCATTCGAATGTAAATAAAAATGAAGAAGAAAGAAACAGTGGCTTTCAAAAATACGAGCTATGGTATCATGCAAATATAGTCGTGACAAATTTTCACGTGCGATTATTTTCGATCACTTGTTTTTGTATTCGAGTGGTCGAATCTCAAAAATCGGTCCCCAGATGTTTCGTGATTTCTACGAAAAACTTGCGTTCGCAGGTTCGATGGACCTAGAGTTTCGACCACGAATAGTAAAAAACGTACTCTCTACCCAAGCTCTTATATTTATTACGTTTACGTTCTTTTTTAATCTAAATGGTTTCACGAGACATTCGCCCGAGACATTCGGGCGAGAATTTCGGCCGAGGGTCTCAGAGTTTCGGCCGAAAGCCCGATAGTGTGTAGGCAGCATAACGGAGTCGATCGTTCCGTTATGATTACGATTGTCTTCGTAATTGTGGTAAGTAATCGTAAATGGTCACTCATCTAGAAACAAACTCAGTTAAGAGAACTTAACTGAATGCGACTAAATTTTAAAACGTAATAAATATAAGAGCCTGGGCAGAGAGAACCTTTTTGTACCATTTGGGGTCGAAACTCTTGGTCCATGGGGTCCCAGCGCACGCAAGTTTTTCGTAGAAATCGCGAAATGTCTGGTTTATGTTACTGGTGACCGAAGAGCTGGTGGATTCCTCCACATTTCATACAACGGGGAAATGCCGCCAGCATCAGCAGATTTAAGGTAAGCAGAGGTAGGTAGTTAGGTAAGTTACACTTGCTGTAAGTATATAATTAGAAAATAAATGTTGACGTTTAGAGAACTTACGTCTTTAAAAAAAGTTTACTGAAATTATGGCGAAGGTACGGGTAATTTGAACCAAGTGTTAAACATATATGATACTCTTATCTTAATTTAGGTATCAAAAAAGCCAACACTTGCATTTATTCAGGTTCAGCCTTACACCTTAAGATCACATAGGCTCACATGCACCACCCAGGAGTTGAGCTGTCAAATTCCATACAAAAAAACGCTTAGTTCTGGGTTATGCGGTTAACCCTGGGTGGTGCAAGTAGCCCTTAGGGAGTACAGAAAGAAGTACAAGGTATTGGCAGTGTACAATTTTATAATTCAGAGAAACATGGAAAAAAATCTTGCGTTGAGCAGGATTCGAACCCGCAACATTTCTGAACACTGGTCACCCTAAGGCGTGTATCCAAATGATTCAAATGAAAGAAATAGTGGAAATATTCACCCGGGTCCGACAGGCGTCGATGGCTTAATGGTCAGAGCAATCTGACCGGTGTTCAAAAAGGTTGTGCTTGTGGGTTCGAATCCTGCTCGACGTGGGAATTTTTTCCATTTGTCTTTCAATTATAAATATTATGTCATTTTCGTTTGCAGAAGTCCAAATTATTATAGGCAAGTGTACATACTCGAGAAATACTTAGATCCCGAGAAATAATGTAGTCTAATACGATTATTTCCTATAGACAGCGGACGCTTCTCTACAATTTGCTCTAATTCGATTTTAATTGTGCATACCAAACTATTCCAATAATATCGTAATTGCATTATTATGTGAAAGTTTTGCTAATTTATTTTTAATACGGTGAATTTGTAATAACATTAGATTTGTGTTAAGCTAACAGAGCCCAGTAGCCTGCCCCTAAGTTCCCTTTACTCTATTACACGGGGCGAGGCGACAGATCGGCCCCTTAAAAACGTGTCATGTAATACTAGCTTTTCGATGAAAATATAGTGTTAGAGAGGTATCGTACGATTTATTCAGGTAAAAATTCAATTATATAAGATTTTAATGGGTCGGCAACGCGCATGTGACTCCCTGGAGTTGCAGGCGTCCATAGGCTACAACGTGGTATTAAAAAAAATGTTGTTTCTTGCACGTAGCCATTCTGAACGATCTGGTTCAAATCCCGCTCGACACGGACAATTTTTCCATTTTTCTATTGTAAATAAATAAGTAAGCGTTGTAATTACGATGCACTGTATGTTTAACAATAAGTTTTATTAATGTTTATGAATGTTCTCATGTAAGTGAATTTTTAGTTCTTATGGGAATAAATTTCTTTAACCATAAACGTCGTTCGCAGGCGTCTCTGCTTCGTACAAAAAATAATTTAGTAAAAATTTTGACGGGCACTGGGACACCACAAATAAATTAAAAAAGTTAGGATATTCTAATCCATTTACTTATGGTATTTATATTGGTTATTATAAATAAAAGAACTGTTGTACATAAAAAAGATGTTAACATAAGATTTATGTTTTAAGATCGTAATGTATTGTCAATAAAAAGATACTTTCTCGATGAAGACTTTTTGACAATTGTAACGAGATCTGTAGTTGTTGAAGAATTTTTATTTTTTGACATGGGATTGATCGGAATTTCGTGATATATGCCGTGTTTTTTGTGACAAGTGTCAAGAGCTCTTCACAAAAGTATTTTCGTACAATACTTTTTAATAAAATATCAAATAAAAAAATTGATTTGGGTCAACAAAAAGTTGTAAAAGTATTTTTGTTTTTATTGGTAATAATGATGTTTATATTTATAAATGTTGGCTGCAAACAAGCATACAGCCCGCACAATAATAAGCGGCGCTTGGCTGTAAGAAGCCTGTAATATCAGTAATAATGATGTTGACAATTGTCACACCTGTCGCCGTGGTTAAATTGGGGCCTGATTGTAAGAAAACTCTTACTGCCTGTCATTTTGGCATGGCTCTAGAGTGGCCTTATACGTAAACTGTATCTATACGTAAAGTTCATAAGATACTACTATAGTTTGACAACCTCTGTCTGACAGTATAGTATTTTTTTTTCATGCCTCCATTTTAACGAATTGGAAAAAATCGGGAGGCATATAAATTAAAAACAAATTCTACTGTCAGACTGTGGTCAGACTATACTATTTAATTGAAATTATCAATATTATTTTATTTCTCAACTTTGTTAAAAATTAAAAAATAATTACTCACTTTTCCCCAACAAATCCATAATAGAATCATCCTCTTGCGACGAGCCATACGAACTATGGTACGACCCTTTCCTCCTCCCGAGGGCATCCAGCATCAAAATATCCTTCTCCTGCTCGTTCGCCGGCCTTCTCCTTTCCGACTTTATTTCTTCGTCCTTAAGGTCCAAATCATCTTGCAACGTCAACACATCATTCTCTATCTCAGCACACACAACACCCACGATAGCGAACAACAAAAACACCTTAAACCCCATTGCACTGTTTCTTCTTCTAATTTTAAAATTTTGTTTTTTAATTTCGTATCCATTGGTTCGGTTTTTGCACATCACTATTCACATTTTTATTAGGGTGATTATCGCGTCTTGCGGTCCGGATTGCGGACTATAAAAGACCTATTTTTATTTTTTAAACCGACGCGTCCGTTCGCGAGGCGTAGGCGATCGGAAGTAACAGCCGCGCGGCGACTGAGTTCCTTTTCACTTTCTTATGTTATTTTCCTGTTATGTTGCCATACTGATTTAGTGTAATTATTTAATGGCTCTTAACATTACCTGTAATATTAACGACGTTTGTAAATCACTTTCCTTTTAATTATGTTTAGTGTGCGTGATGTGATTAACAATGCAATATTTAATTTGTAATTTTATTACAGTAGCATTATTCAACATTTTATTGCGTAATATAAGATTTTAAGCTAACATAACATGGTCATTTACATTATAATTACTATTTAAAACGAGATATTTACCATGTATATTTGTTTTTTCTAGCTCCCGATATCGAAACTCGCAGTAAATCAGTTACGCCGTGAACATGGCACTTGTAACAGTGCCGAAATACTTATACATGGTAAATATCTCGTTTTAAATACTAATTATTGCATACATGTATCTAGAATGTAATGTTAGTTTTAATGGATATATACGATTAAGCTAACATGGTCATTTAAATTATAATTACTATTTAAAACGAGATATTTACCATTTATATTTGTTCTTATGAGCTTCCAATATTTCGGCACTGTTACAGGCGCCATAATTCACGGTATCTCAAATATACATAAGAACAAATATACATGGTAAATATCTCGTTTTAATAGATATAGATACACAAATTCCGATTATTTATATTTCTGCAATAATTCTCACTTTGAAGTGTTTTTCAAGTATTAACATTCAATTATAGTATTTAATAAATATAAGTAGGTATGTAAGGAATCGAAAAGGATTTTTAGAGTTTTGAAAGTTTATTTCCGTTATGTAAGAAAGATCATTTTTTGATATTTATTTGTATTTTTAAGTCAACTATTTTATTCGTTTTATGCATATTTTAACTATTACCAAAACTTTTTGCAAAAGGTACAAATTAATTCTCGACTCTTCCGTAAAAAATATTCCGACCAAACAAATGCGTTACAAAAATGTGTGCAAAATGTTCATATTACAGTAAGTGCCTATACACACCAGTGTCTATAAACATTCAGTTACTGTATAGAAAGTCTCTTAGGGACAATCTCATACAGATCGACCTAGCGCCAAACCAAGCAAAGCTTGTACTATGGGTAGGTGACAATATACAGCTTCATAAGTAGGCAGGGTCACTCTAGGCCCCTGGTGAAAAATGTGACCAGCATCGTTAGGTATTACTGGTATTACAGGCGTCTATGGGTTACGTGCGCCGCTTACTGCGTAGGCTGTGCTTATTTACCAAGTCGCATGTCAATTATAAATAAAAAATATCAATTTTACCAATAAAAACTTTTGTGAAGAGCTCTTGACAATTGTCACAAGAAACACGACAGAAATATGTCACAAAATTCCAACAGGAAGAGTCTTATTTCAAAAACTACTGTAAATAACTGTCATAAAGTCTTCACTAACAAATGATCTATTTATTGATGACACAGTACGATTTTATTTCAATTATCGAAATGGTGGTTAACTAGCACACTTCCCACGCGATGGTGAGCTGTTTATGTAGCCTATGAACGCCGGAAATGCCAGTAATTCAGTAATTTTAGGAATTGCTACAATTTTTAGCGTAATACCTAGTAAATTAGGAGACTGGCTAGGGAGGCCTAGTAATCTTACTTCAGTGTTAGGATTCTTGGTTGCCTATGTATCTTCTTGTAGTCTATAGAAAATGTCCATTTTCTCGACCCAACAATTGACTAAATCGACAAACAAACCGTGTCCGTTTTCACTAATGTAACACCTTTGTGAAATTGCCCTCCTTCCTGCCATTTCTTTGGCCCTATCAAATACCAATTAGCGACCAATTTTACGCAATCCGAACCGAAAATAACCTTAACAAACGTCATTAATGTCCCCAATCAATTTTGAACTTTATAACGTTTCCAAAAAGTCCAATTTCGCAATTTAAGCAACGTCTTACAAAATTAAGAGATTAAGTGAGAATTGCGTTTAAGCAAATTTGCACTCTAAGCTTTTATATTAAAGTTGAGTTTGGTTTGAATGTAAATGCGTTTAAGACATTTAGTAGGCCAGTGTTGTCGTCTTTTGGAAAGCTGGGCGAAAGTTGGCACTTCGCGAGGCTCTTCAAAACTGCCAGTGTCTTTGTTAGATAGGATTTGAATTAGGCCTTATTTATATTGCAATATGGTCTTAATTTGAAGTGTTGTCTTTGTGAAGGTGTTCTGGTAGAGTGACATTAAAGGCTCTGTGTTAATTCGCATAATATATTAGTGTAGGTAGGGTTGTATTTCGTTACATTGTATTATGTTATTATTTGTATTAAAAAAATTTAGGTATTTGCAGCAAGTTTTCTTAAATTAGCTGACTTATAATAGTAGTTTATGCAACAGTGATAATTATGAGGTGTTGCAACGCTTTTTCTACGACACCTAAAATAGGGAAAGAAAGCAAAATTCAAAAAGGTGGTAGAATTTGGAAGATGTCGTATGCCCACTATAGAAAAAAAAAATAACAGTGCTCATACATTGTATGAAAATCCATAGAAGCAGTGTTCTTATGGAATACCATAGACAACGTTATAATGTATACTTTTTTAATATCGCTGAGAGTCATCTAATTGACAAATAGAAGTGCTGGAGTAGAAAAACTCTATAGATGCTGATATTTTGTAGAAAAAGAAAATTGTAGTGCAGGCTGTGGTTGTCAAACTATAGTGTTTTATAGGAATCCGTACCTAAAGGGTAAAACGGAACGCTGTTACTAAGGCTCCGCCTTCCGTCTGTCCGTCTGTCTGTCACCAGGCTGTATCTAAAGAACCGTGATAGGAAGACAGTTGAAATTTTCACAGATTATGTATTTCTATTACCGCTATAACTGCAAATACTAAAAAGCAGAATAAAATAAATATTTAAGGTACATACAACAAACGTGATTTTTTTGTAATTTTTAAAAATAATTGTATAGAACCCTTTGTGCGCCAGTCCGACTCGCGCTGGGTCGGTTTTTTTAAATCTACTGTCAACAGTAAACAAAGGTTAAAAGTAATTAAAAATGCAAAACTGCTATTTTTGAAAATCTAATACCTATGCCTACCTTTTTCTCATACACGGTCTATCGGACCGGAGAAAGGTAATAAGGTAAAGGTAATACACGTAGTTTTATCCACCGGATCGGTCTGCCAGATATGTCCGGAGTTCCGGACAGATCTATCCATGTATGGTAGGAATTTTATCAGACAGACCTTCCTGCCTTTGCCCATCTTATACGTTCAGGTATATCCGCTTGATCTGCCAATAAAAGCTTGGTAAAATGATCTGGTGGAGTCATGGTACTCTTACAAGCATAGCAATCGGGGAAGTGGGAGTGGGAGTGGGGACCCCGCTCCCAACCCCTCTTGCTAATGCTAGCCCATGTGTGCAGGGCAATATTATATTTAGGTAGCTGGTTCTGTGCCTTGCCAAAGGCATTTATAGTTGACTGTGTTTTATTTTTAAGCTTTTACATTTTTATAAATTGAAATAGATGTCATATACTAAAGAAAAAGGGACCAAGGTCCCCGGTGAGCAGGACTGGGATCGAACCAGCGACCTCCTGCTTTCGCGGCAGAGGAGGTCGCTGGTTCGATCCCAGTCCTGCTCACCGGGGACCTTGGTCACTTTTTCTTTAGTATATGACATCTATTTCAATTTATAATTTATATATAGTAGTGTGACTACTTAAAAAACACAAAAACATGAATCAAAA
Organism: Lathronympha strigana; assembly: GCA_949128165.1. Taxonomy (NCBI): domain Eukaryota; kingdom Metazoa; phylum Arthropoda; class Insecta; order Lepidoptera; family Tortricidae; genus Lathronympha; species Lathronympha strigana. The sequence goes on along the minus strand of OX421926.1, from coordinate 2,645,141 downwards.
CATTTATTACATTTAATAAATGATTTGATTCGTGCTTTAAAAAAAATTGTCTTTTACATTTATTATTTATTTATTATTTTATTTATTTCACAACATTAATTAGCACTAACAGATAAACCTTACATGCTAACTGTTTTGACATTTTTTACATAACATAAAAATTATTACATTATAAAAAAAAAATAGATTATTTTAGTTGCACACATCACACATCAATTTACACATCAATTAATTTAAAATCCATTATAGTTTAAATAATTATGTAGTAAAATAAGAGTATAAAAATAAAAAGTTTAAAATAAGAGTTTAGTGGGTAGACTAGGTCATTATCACATATCACAGTACCTACTTAAAGCAATTACGAAGAAATAGAACTTTTTGTACATATCGTTTCCAAGTATCGGCTTGACTTTATACTTATAAAAACCATGTTCCATTCTTTTCCCTTGACATTAGAATTCTCTTCTTTTGTTTTTACATCATACACAGTAAGAAACATAAAAAAAAAAGTTTTATTTTGTGCACTTTTGAACGCATGTGTACGGGAAATGCGACATAAACGGCCGTATCTTTTGAATGCATTGACATAGCGACTTGATTTTTTCACAGCTTTAGGAGACCGCAAACTTGTATACGTGGTAATTTCAACTTGCTACCTCTGTGCGTTCCCGAGATAAAGGGTCTTGACTACAGACGGACGGACGGACGGACAACAAAGTGATCCTGTAAGGGTTCCGTTTTTCCTTTTGAGGTACGGAACCCTAAAAAACGAAAAACGGAATTTAAAATTTGAAATTCGTCGGAAGTGACGAGTGTTCTTTAACGAAAACGAGCAAAGGGAATGCACCCGGACCTCCGCGACCTCCCCGTCTATTAAGTTCGAATATAAGCCAAATGGGTCTAGGGGTTGCCGAAATTGACAACCAAACATGCATTGACATCTAAAATTTCGTCTTACGATGCCAAAGTGGCCCAACGCGATCATGTATGGTATGTAATACCACTTGACTACGTAACTGAACAGAAATCGAAAGTGATTTGAATTCGGAACGCGCCACAGACCAAATAATAACGGAATATGTTCCAACCGCTCACTAAGAGGAGGCGAACATAATCATACTTTTAAAGTAAATTGATTTTAAGATGAATAAGGTACATACCGTGTTACATTTTCCGTCAGTCTGGATTTATCCGCTAACGAACTCAATGATAAATGTAAACGGCCCAGTGGCTTTTATTAATACTACGACGGTGACAAACAAGCATACGGCCCGCCTGATGGTAAGCGGTCACCGTACTTATGGACGCCTGCAACTCCAGGGCTGTTACATGCACGTTGCCGACCTTTACAAAAAGGAGGATTCGCTGTGTTGACAGCTAAAGGGGGAAGCTTTGCTCCGTGGTGGATCCCCAGCTTTCAACACAGTGAATCCTCTTGGAGCTCTGGCGACCTTACTCGCCAACAGAAACACAACACTATGAGTAGGGTCTAGTGTTATTAAACTGCGGTTTTCTGTAAGGTGGAGGTACTTCCCCAGATGGGCTCTGCTCCAGATTTGAGCGAGACGACATTCGTTGTGCTGTGCCTACCACACTAAACGATATGCATCCGCTGTGCCCGTACCTCTCTTAACATTACTTACAGAGATGCATAGTGAGTACGTCCGGTTAATGGTTTATCAATAAGTTCAAATCGCCTATATCATGCAAGCTTCAGGAATAACTTGACAGCTGATTCACGTCTCTTCACTTTCGCCCGCCAATCGCGACCACTAAAGAACGTATCAACTAAGATTTTCGAACGAAATTCGGTTTTATCACAGGTTGTTAGGTTTCGAATTTGCTAGCTCTATTGTTATGCTTAGTCACCATAAGAATAATAAATAAGTGAACTGAACTAACAAGTTATATTATAAAAAACAAAAAAATACCTACTTATTGTTCTTTTTTTTATGGTTTTTCCAAACATGGTCTAAAAAGCGCATTTTTTGATATTCTAAAGAAGTTTATGCTGTTATACCTATATGTGATTATCTATATACAACTAGATAGAGACATATAAATACTTAAGTACATAGAAAACATCCATAACTCAGGAGCAAATATTTGTGATAAAAATAAATGTCCTGACCAGGATTCGAACCCTTGACCTCCTGCTTCGTCAGTCACTACCAACTAGGCTAGGAGGCCGTTTATGGAGAACGACACTAACACATACAAAATAATACAACTGCACTAACAAATCTTGCACACTTCGATCTATGTTTGTATACGCTCTAGCCACACAGACCCGTGTATGCCCATTTGACAGAGGAGAAAACGGTTCATATGCCAACTCCCTGTGTCACTTGAAGATTCTGACGGATCCAATTCTAAAAATGTCTAATGATGTTGCATTAAATGTAATTAAGTGTGATCAGTTTCGACTAATTAAAATTTCATTAATTAGTAGAGAATGAGATTAACGCGAGTACGCGAGATTTTGTCACGATTTTAAATGAATGAGTGAGATTGGTGTGATACTATTATAACTTGTTGTATTTTACGTACTTAAGTACTTCCTTGTTGTTTTGTACATTATTGTATTTGTTGTTTGTCTATCTAGAACTCGAAGATTCTCCTCTCAGTTACTCAAAGGTTAGCTGGAAGAGATCCCTTATAGGGATAAGCTCGCCTTTGTACCTTTGTTTTTATCAAAATGTTTATTTTTACTATATTTGTGTACAATAAAGTGCTTACAAACAAACAAACAAACAAACTATTAACATTTTTGATATAACTGAGGTCTAATGAAGTTGCAGTGAGATTCCACGTACAGTCAACAAATATATGAATACAGCCAAAATGTACACCTACAGGACTTTATTGCCTGAACATTAATATACACGAAAAGTCTTGGTCTAATTTTAGGTTAATTTTTTCGCCTTTTGTATTGCCTATTTAACTTTGCTGTCAGTGCCTACACATTTTAATGTTTATGTTTGTAATAATCCTACCACTACTATGGCAGGAGCTAGACGGACTTATCCCCACGCAATCGCTATCGAATTCTGCCACGTACAACTTGGTAAGCACACTTTGGCAACCTTACCTGCAAACCAGATGTTAGTTTGCATAACTATTAACTATTCATATGTTTTGTGTAATAATTATCATAAAGCGAAACGGATGTAAGCCGTCATTTTCTCTCGTTCCATGTTATTCGCAAAGAAAAGATCCTTCCGAGGTCGCGTGGCGAAACACAACAATGAGACAAGCATGTTGTTGTCAACTGTTGCAGAGTCGAACACTCATTAAAACAAATTATTATAAAGTACGACTCACATTAGAACACAGAACGTGACTGGGCCGGGCCGATCTATCAGATTCTATAGAAAACGTTAAAATCCAGTCATTGAACTGACAGCTTGCATAGAAAATTTGATTATTCGGGAAATAATTTATAATAGCAGATTTTTCTACCGTCACGGATATATCGTGAGTCTAGTATTAAAGGCAACTAAAACCAACAAAATATCGATACATGCTAATCGTCACAAATATGTACAAATGTTACGACCGTTTTTGTTGTAAGATTTTTATGTATATATGCTTTTTTAGTCGTTTAAAATGGGTCAGGGCCAGGTTCTACCTATTAACATTTATTTCTAGCGAAAAACATACGCGTACTATTACCCGCGCCGTGCATTTGGTAGATTTAACGGTTTTACGTGATTAAGTTTTCTTCGGTTTCGCTTTTAACAGATAGAAGACCAATATGTCGTCATGTTCACAAACAAGAAAAATATTTATTAAGTACCATAAATTAAAAAAATCGACTAAGTTATTAAGTTTAATTTATTTACTGTTTACCTACTTCCGGAAGAAAAGTTTGTAGGATTTTTGCATAGGTGTATTATCCATAAATATCCCATTCGAACGTAATTTGAGAAAATCAGGCTGTGCATCTTGCTCGCACGTGCTGGTGGGAGCGAGATGCAACTGTAGATAACGAGACGTTTATTAAAGCAACTAAAAACTTTTACACTATAAATGAAATTAAATGAAAGGTAAGAACAGCAGGGAAGAATTATAGCTATATTGGACTCTCGTCCTCGGCTTGTGGTTGGAATAATGATGTGCGTATGTGCATCCGGTCACAAACAATCACATTTGCAAAACTCTCGCGTCGGGGTTCTTTTAGACGTTGCGAAAATCTACAAGAACTTCAATATTATGTAAATTACATGTTTTAATAATCTTCGGCGAACGATACCAAATTTAGAAAGAAAGGAACAGTGGAAAATTTTTGGCAAAATACTGTATTATTAACTAATCTTAAAGATAATCGTACAGAACAGAAAACATACATTTTAAATAAAAATTAAAAAGTCCCTTTTTAATGTCGCCAGCATTTTGGGGAGCTTTCCGGAGGCTAGGCGGGGCATTTCGGGGAAGTGTTTTATATTTAATTAAGTTTATTTATTTATATTTTTTTTTCATTATTAGCATTATTTTTTAGTTTAGAAAATTCTTTAGCGTTAGGTTAGTCTTAGTTAGTTTTAATGTGTAGTTTTTTTGTGTTCAAATGGATTTTATATGTAAACTTTATGTTTTTGTGAATAAATGAACTACGAGTACACTTCTGAATAAAAATCTATTAATAAATAAATCCCCATTTTCCAAATCGATGCCAGTGAAGTGAAGGCTGGCCGCATTGCCAATTTGCCACGTTGTATAGTAAAGCATGACTCATTCTAGAACGGGTCAGAACGTGACCGTTCCGGGCCGATGTGTCAGTTTCTATGGAAAACGTCACGTGACCTCCGAGGGCTTCGAGCCCCGAGTCTGAGGTCAAGAGTTTTTCCACTTTTAATTTGTTTCATATAAACAATCGAAACTCTTGGTCCATGGGGTCACAGCGCACGCAATTTTTTCGTAGAAATCGCGAAACGTCTGGCTGATGTTACTGGTGACCGAAGAGCTGGTGGCTTCCTCGCACAACGTATCAGCATTGCGATACAACGAGGAAATGCCGCCAGCATCCTAGGTACAATGCCTCAAGGACCTATTTTAGATTTAAGGTAGGTAGAGGTAGGTAGTTAGGTTAGTTACACTCACTGTATATATCTCGAAAATAAATGTTTTATCGTACTCGTATATATATATATTTTTTTAATACTACGACGGTGACAAACAAGCATACGGCCCGCCTGATGGTAAGCGGTCACCGTAGCCTATGGACGCCTGCAACTCCAGGGGAGTTACACGCGCGTTGTCGACCCTTTAAAAAAGGAGGATTCGCTGTGTTGACAGCTAAAGGCCTAATAGAACCACTTTCTGTGAGTGAATAAGGTACGTAGGAAGTAGGAACGCGATTTTAAATAAAATCATCATAATCTTAGAAAGTCCAGTGTCTTAAGGAAGCAGTAGGCTATCGCAGACTCAGATGCTATCAATGTGTTATTGTCGTACGTGTCTGGCAGGATGTCGTACTTTATTGTTGTGAGTACGTGTCTTGGCGCCCGTGTGGGCTCAAGTAAGAATTTCACCCTCATGTGCCCACATGAGAAAATGGGGTGAAATTCTAGGTACATGAGGTCGACAGTGGGATATGGGTCGAACATTTATGTGAGATTATCTTTGAGATTTTTAATAACAAAGTATTTGTGGCGTCAAGCTATTAACTTGTCACAACAACATTACTATTTTATTATCTTTCAGGATGACTTACACTAGAACGGGAATCATATTCAATTTCTATAGAAAAAATCACGTCCAAGATCGGAGCCCTCGGAGGTCACGTGACCTTTTCTATAGAATCTGACCGATCGGCCCGGGCCGGTCACGACCCGTTTTAGTGTGAGTCATCCTTTAAACCCCGGTTTTTGCTAGAAAAAGCACTGAAGGCATCGGCGGTTTCATGCCTCTGCCAACTTCATTTTGGAATACAGGCGTGAGTTTACGTGTGTGTATGACTGTGTGTCTTAGGCTGGATTTGACCAAACTTTTTAACCAAGAGTAACGCTTACTCTTGGATACTAATGTCAAAATCCCATAGTAATTTGACGTTACTATCTGAGAGTAAGCGTTATTCTCGGAATAAAAATTTGGTAAAACGCAGCCTTAACCGAATGTAGGAGATCGTACAATCCACCAATTGGAACCCTAGGCCACTCTAGTACCTAGTATATTCTGGAATGATATGTATGATAACGAATATGGTATCAAAGATCCCATGGAAGATGATAAGAAAGATAAATGAGCAGTTAAGTTTAAAGATCTCATGGGATTCTTAAAAATGCAAGGTAAGACAATAATTTACGTAAATCTGAACCGAAAACAAAAATATCGAAACTGATGTCCATAAAAAATACAATTTGAATGGTGGCATTGTATAAACGTAAGTAGGTATTCGTTTTAATTTGATACCGTATGCAAGTATGTGTCAACTGATCTAATACAATTTCAGAAACAAAACTAGCAGTCACACCAAGAGCCTACCATGCATGCATGCATGCATGAGCGTATTCTTGTACCTGATGTGAGTATAAGTACGAGTACTAGATGAAATTGATCAGAATTGGGTACAGTCAACCAATTGGAACCCTAGGCCACTCTAGAGCCATGTCAAAAAGACGAGCAGTAAGAGTCTTACAATCTGATTCATAGCGTCACTTTGACATAGTCTTACTGTGGCCTAAGGTTCCAGTTGGTCGACTGTACGTTTGTAAATTCACCCACTTTGGTATAACTGTATGGTTGTATGATAAAGGGGTTTCCAACCTGTTTAGATCGAGCGTAATTATAGTAACAAACAGTTTTTGGAGCGATAAAGCCTAAAAACAAAAAGGGTTCTCTTTTTAGAGGAAAACCCTTTGATTAGCTGTTTATAGTACTCCGTACAAAACTTTGTTATCGGAGCATTTATGACATTGCAAATCGGTTAAACGCGTTCATCTCAGAGACCAATTGACGTGGAAAGCTGAAAGTTGGAATAGGTATAGGTACTTAGCAAATAATTTTGAGTTACTTTTGACTTTTAGTTATGGTGCTGGCAAAAAATGCACGAACTGAACCTAAATACCTGTCTCTCTTCTATCAATGCGTAGAGTGCTTGAGTTCCTCACAGGAAAGAAGGGCACAATCTCGAGCAAACTCATGGTTACCGGAAAGGTTTACGGTAGGAGACCAAGAGGACGTAGTCCAATTAGATGAACTGACCAGATCTTGGACACCATTTTACATGATCGATACGAAAATTTGTATCTCCTCCGTCACACTTGCATATTGATAAAGAGGTTCCAATAAGGCCTAGTTTACTCTCTGGGTTTGAAGGTCAGATGGCAGTCGCTTTCGTAAAACTAGCGCCTACGTCAAATCTTGGGATTAGTTGCCAAAGTGTACCTTCTCCAGGCTGAGCGCTAGGAAGACGCTAGGAAAAACGCTAGGAAGGAAATCTTATTGTTACAAATGTTCATGTTCACAAGACCCGAGTTTTTTTCAAACTCAAGTCGCTTAGGCGTTGATTCTCATTGTTTTAGTGCAGAACCCCTTACAAAAAAAGAAGACATTACGCCACATAGTTACACATTCTGTCACACTCTGTTTCCGTTGAGTAAAACGGAGCAATTCGGGTCTCGAATGGCCGAGATTTCATGCCCCATGCCCAAGCCATAAGATAACACTGACTTTTGCCCCAACTTGCCCTAGTTTTCTCTGGGTGCTCCTAAAAGTGTTTTAGTTTTAATGAAAATATTTACCCATGGATGCGTTTTTGTCGCATACGTTTTTGTATTCAAATTTGTGGCATAATCAGTTGTCATAATTGGTTTTGCGCATAAACCATTATGTTATAGCATAGTCGAGTTTAGCGTAATTTGGAATGGCAATTTAACTTGTCCGATCCTACTTTTTAGTATGCCAATATATTTTCGGACAAAATAGTATTCGACGTGTTGTGCATTATGCCAAATTATGATTACATTAAGATTCGGCGAAAATCGATTATGCCAAGGTGCAAGGCTGTTTTTTTTTTTACAAAAAAAAAACTGCTATGACAAATGCGTTACGGACAAAACAAATTAGGCCAAATAGAAGGTAGGTAAGTAAGTAGTTAGATTGTGTTTGTTGTAGACTGTGTTTGTTTTAGATCAACGGGCTGGATGGATATTGTACCGAACACGATCAATTCTACCGCAAATTAAGAAAATATACTGGCAGTGTCTTATCCAAACTCGACATTGGCGGAATCATCAAGAATTTGATGGAGGCCATACCAACAAAAATTGAATTGAAGGTATCTATTAACCAGACAATATATATGGTCGGGGTCAAAGTTTTTACCTTTTTATTTTGACAAACTAAGTATATAGTTAGTGTTTTACTTTATTCATATATTTCTGTTCGTACTGGGCGGCTACCACTTGTGTCACACAGATTGGCCAAATCTAAAAAACTCACTCACGTTATGGGTCGCAAGGTGTACAATCATTTGCCTCAGACGATTACAACAGCACAAACTGCTTCACTTTTCAAAGTTAAACTTAAAAGATGGCTTCTCGAGCAAACGTTCTATGACCACAAGGAGCTATTTAATGGTTAAGATAATAATTTAAGAAAAGCCTACAGTTGTTATTTAGGTATATTATAGCAACGTAGTGTAGATCTGACATGTAATTTGTATATTACCAATAAATATTACGATTATTATGATTATGATGATCTGTCTTTTTTTCTAATAATATATTGAACAATCTTTATTCCTTAGAAGATTATTAATTTAACTTTAAAGTAAGTACCTACTAACCAGAATATGAATCGACGAAAAAGTCGAAAACTAGATAGATGGTTGGAGCTCGCTCATTAAAAAATTGTAAATAAAAACAGCTGTTAGAAAATGGTGGATTTTTCAAAAACTGACAACAATTTTGAAAAACAAAGGGTTCTGCTGAATCGGCTAAATTTATATACCGGGCTCTTAAGCACATTTTTCAAAGGTTCGCATTCAGATTCGGTTTCGGCCGAAATAAGAATCAAACCGAACCAATTGTTTCAATCGGACACTAGTAAATGTCTTTAATTGAGCACTAGGGTACTTGTATCAAGGCTGTTTCTAATTCTATCATTTACTTACAAATTTATTCAGAAAACTTGCACAGTATTTATAGGTACTATAAATAGATCCTACACGAAGGAAGCTTAGATTAATCCCACAGATTAATCCTTTAAGGATGACTTACACCAGAACGGGGCGGGACGGAGTGGGGCGATCTGTCAGTGTATAGTCACGTGACATTCGAGGGATCCGAGCTATCACGTGATTATTTCTATAGAAATCGACAGAACGTCCCGTCCCATCCTAGGGTGAGGTGTCTCTTTACGAGCAGGCCAATAGGTACTCCAATTTTAAACATGTGATCAACATGGAAAAATAATGACAACGGAAGACTTTATTACTGAAATATATACAGTAAGTGTAACTTACCGAACTACCTACCTCTACCTACCTTAAATCTAAAGTAGGTCCTTGAGGCATTGTACCTATTGCATTATTTTAAACATTATATAATTAAGAGGTCTTACGCCTTTGGAAAATAGGATAGGCAATTTTAACCAACTGTTAAATTTATATGATACTCTGATCCCAATTGTAGGTAGAAGAGCCAAATGTTTAGTTTATTTCGTGTAACGTTTTTTTTTAATTAGTATATTTTGAATTATTCAGCGGCCTCCTAGGCTACTCGGTAGTATAGTGACCGTGATTCGAATCCTGGTCAGGGCATTTATTGTGTGTTTATCACAAATATTTGTTCATGAGCTATGGATGTTTTCTGTGTATTTAAGTTTTTATTTGTATCTATCGTCGTCTAGTACCCACAAAATAGCCTTATTGAGCTTATACCGTGGGACTAGGTCAAATTGTGTGAGACCTCTTATGGTAGGAGGCCGTGTTATGGCACCAAAGTACAGTCAGCGATAAAAGCTTGTATTAATCATGCTATCAATATCCTCATTGAACGAGAGAGCGAAGCGAGCGATGTTTTCGTAGTCTACTGAATACCGGCGTTTGTCTTTATGTATGTACGTATGTATGTTTGACGATAGCTCGAATATCGTCGCTCAGTTTTACGTAAAATTCAGCAGGTGAGTAACAGAATTAAAATATTTTTTTTTACTTTATATATGACCCGAATTGGCGGTTAAGTTATTTAAAAACAGTAAAAATAATATTATAACTGAGTACAGTTAACTGTAACTCCTTTTTCATCCGTTCAAATTGTAATACACATAAGTACCGACATTGTTATTGATATCATATTTTTGAATTAAATATTGCTTTAATTTGATCACATCACACACTAACCGAAATGACAACTTACCACAAAACACACACTTAAAACAAAAACCAGTGGCGCGCAACCTTTTTCAAATTTCAAGAATAATTATAATTTTTCACACGACGATCGTCATTTTTTTACCGATCGCGCGTCGGCCGAGCAACGACACGACACTGTGAGTCTGTCGTGACAAGAAAACTGTGGTCACTAAAGTGAGGGGTACTCAACACGCTACTTTCGTTTGTTTTAATAGCCATTTTATATTCATATTTGCTGTCGCACGCGTGGTAAGCGGGTAATGACTGTGGTTTTATCGTTTTATCGGTTTTTTCTATTATTTTTTGCGAGATCTGTGACATGAGGTGATGTAATGCGGTTTTTCTCCGGACGGCCACAGATGGGAAGGTGACGTTTTTCCATGGGTAATTAATATTTATGTATTTACAGATAAGTTGATTTCCTTATTCAAATGTTATCCTAATTCAAATGTTATCTCTTCTTGGGCTCAGGGAGCTTGGAGTCCGCTTTGGCAACTAATCCCAAGATTTGGCGTAAGCGCTATTTTTACAAAAGAGACTGCCACGTGATCTTCCAACCCAGAGGGTAAATCAGGCCTTATTGAGATAAGTCCGGTTTTGAAAAGCGATTGGTGGGTATTTATCAAATAATATTTCGTATATAAGGCGTGATTCGAACCCGAGACTTTCGGATTGAACGCATTATCGCTAGGCCACCAACGCTCATCTAATTCTAATTTTCTGATAGTTCTTAAATGAACTCCTAAGTTGAACCTTAAGTATGATGTGAATTTGGAAGATTTAATAACAAATGCTTTGTATTTAGGTATAAATTACGTTTAGCTGTTATAGTCCTGCGCTCAAGGTTTATTTATGCAATCAGTAGACTAAACCACGTATGGTGATATTCATAAACGCAGGCATAAGCGGCAAACGAGCAGTCGAATCGCCTGATGGTAAGCGATTATCGTGTGACGAACCAGAGGTGTTTTAAGTCTGTGCGGCCTTTAAGGTCCGGAAATACCGCAGGCGACAGTTCATTTCACAGTTTAAGTATCTCTTAACATTTTTATGAATAAGGGGATTAGAAAATGAGCTAAACTAACTTTTATTTTAAATAAGTTCAGTAACTACATTCAGAATAAGTTGGTAAGATTGCAGTACTGTAAAACCACCCAACTATGGTCCAAAACTTCCCAACTATGGCCCAAAAATCACTCTAGTATCTATGTTTTGATGTGACTATTATTTGAAAGACTCAGTTCTATGGCAAAACAATAGTACTTAAATTGTAAAATAAGCTCACGCAAAATATAAAATAACTTTTTGGTATTGATGTTTAACTACGTTGGACCATAGTTGTAGTACTGGACTATAGTTGGCTGGTATCGTAAGATTTCCTTTTTTGGGTATAAATGAGCTGTATTTCCATTTTATTTATAATTTTAACCATGACTTAAGTTATGTTCTTATGTTTAAGCCTGACTGAAGTTTTATGACAACTGCTAACACGTCGTTAAAGGTTAATAATTAATTTAAAAGCCGATTAACCTGGGTTGATAAGTATTCAGCTGCTAGCTTATACCCATATTAGTAACTCTATTGTAAATGTTAAATTATGTAGCATATAAGCGTCTTGGTTGTTATTGCTGTAAGCTTGTATGTGTGTATAAATAAATGAAATATGTCCGACTACTGGGCTAAATTGCTTTAGTATTGGGTGTAGGTCATTCGTCACGCTAGTTAAAGAAACTATTAATATTAATAAATGAAGGCGTGAAGTGGCGCGCCCCTGGCGGCTGGCGAGAGCGATGGAAAGCTGCCTCCGGTTTTACTTTTAATATTTATATTTAGACCGGCAGTTGGTCACTTCTGGATTTTAGGGCTTTATTCTTTGACCTATAAAAACAGAATCGTATCCACTACGACTGTAACATTTACATACTTCAGTTGATTAAAAAATATTATATTTTTTTTTTAAGCACAAATTTCTACGAACGATACCAAAGTTCTCAAAAGAAAGGAGAAGTGGAAAAATTCATAACCTCGGGCGAGACTCGAACCCGCGACTGAGATACCAGCCCATCGCTCTTCCAACTGAGCTACCGAGACCACGCCCGTGGTCCCGAATTACTCCACCATATCCCTCTTATGCGCCTAAGTAGGGCGCTTAGCAACATCTACCGTAAGAAGGTAATTCTTAATTTCATGGTATAGTCTAACTTCACGAATTTTTGAATGAAAAAACATATATTTTCAAAATATATACAGTAAAAAGTGTAACTTACCTAGGTTACCTACTTTAAATCTAAACTAGGTCCTTGAGGCATTGTAAATAGACAGATTGGATCTATCTTTTTCAAGGCATAGAGTTAGTATTCGCGTTTGTTTGTCCTTGAGATTTTTATAACGTTAATCTTTTATTTTAACTTTATTTAAAAGACGGTACACCATAATATTAAATAAATTTGTAGAAAAAAAACAATCTAAGGCGGTATTGATACAAATTTAACAATATTTCTGATAATGTTAACGTTTTGTAAAAACATCAGATTTATTCCTCCGTAAACTTCCGAAATAAAGGGGACCGGGGGCGGGGGGAGGTGGATTAATTTTTATTTTATATAAAAATATTTCACTATTAAAAATACTTATATCGGGTATTTTTCATCGGAAATAAATTAAAATATACAATAAATCCTCTCTCAATGTGTCTGGAACATTTATATGCAAGGTTAAACCTTGCATATAAATGTTCCAAATTTCAAATCGTAAGCTTTAGTAGTTCTCGTAATAATATAACGATATGACAGACAGACAGACTCAGTCACGCCCTAAAAATTCCTTTTTTACCATAAAACGGACTATAGGGTTATAAAAACCAAGCGAGTTCGTGTCTGACTCTGGAAGGTTCCGTAACACAACACCACACAATACCAGTGATGGCGACAAATATTAGGGCATATTTTTATTTGGTTGTCGTTTTTTTTTTCGCGTCAGATTTGAATGAAATTTGGTGGGTAGGTAGAGTTCCTTATTCTCTTCAAGATAGACCCAATTTCAAAGTATGTCCCACATTTTTTTCCACTGAGTTACGAAATCGTATGGAATTTTCGTAACTCAGTGGAAAATTTCATACAATTTTTTTGTCGCACATTGAGATTTTGTATCTATCTAGCGTAGAATAAGGAACTCTACCTACCCACCAAATTTCATTCAAATCTGACGAGAAAAAAAAAACGACAACAAAATAAAAATATGCCCATTAAACGTTTTTCAAATCGAGGAACTAAGAATCTCATCAATATTGACTTCGTTGGCAAATGTATGAGAAATGCGACATACTTAAACGGGTGTATTTTTTTACCTGACCGGGCCGGGCCGGGCCGGTCTGTCAGTTTCTATATAAAAACGTCACGTGACCTCCGAGGGCTCCGAGTTCGGACGTATTTTTTTCTATAGAAATTGACAGATCCTCCCGTGTCCCGTGCTGTTCTAGTGTGGGTCATCCTTTTTTTTTATACCACGACGGTGACAAACAAGCATACGGCCCGCCTGATGGTAAACGGTCACCGTAGCCTATGGACGCCTGCAACTCCAGGGGTGTTACATGCGCGTTGCCGACCCTTTAAAAAAAGGAGAATTCGCTGTGTTGACAGCTAAAGGGGCAAGCTTTGCTCCGTGGGTTCCCAGCTGTCAACACAGTGAATCCTCTTGGAGCTCTGGCGACCTTACTCACCGACAGAAACACAACACCATCCTTAACTTAAAAGTTCCATTATTTCACAGCATCAAAGGACTGTTAGTAATGAGATAAAGTCTCTTAGACGCAACAAACTCTATACTGTTCCTTTAAAAGTTCAGTTTTTTTAAACACAGAACCCTAAAACAGACAGTAGGGTAATAAAAATACCAAAATACTCTCACCGCATCGGTCCGATTACGAAATAATAATACGTTTAATAACTATTACTTATGTTATGTTACCCATAACGTTTCATAATCGAGAAAGCGGTGTCCGGGTGACTCGTGCGGTGTCTAAGGTCACGTGGTCTGGACTGGTTGGTACTTTCTTATGTAAGAGCTGTATTAGGCCTACTTTTAACATTATACTTTTTTATTACTTTTCCGTATAATAAAGTCTTCTGTTTCCGCGATGTTCATTGAGATTAAACACTTTATAATGGCGCCATCTCTAGCTTCTACTTGAAAATAATCTGTAAAGATTATCTAGAGGGCAGCACTGGACGTAAGTCTGAACTGCAGGATGGGCGGAACGCACCTTAAACGTTTAAAATAAGAAAGGATGGCATATACTTATGTAGGTATGTACAGTGTCTGCCGCGAAAGCCGGAGGTCGCTTGTTCGATCCCAGCCCTGCTCACCGGGGACCTTGGTCACTTTTTCTGTAGTATATGGCATCTCTTTCAATTTATCATCATTATTACCATTAAAAACGGAAACTTTTGTGAAGAGCTTTCGACAATTGTCACAAGAAATACGACATATGATAGGTAAGTATGTCACGGAATTCCGACACAGGATCATTCTCAGGTCAAAAATTACCGAAAATTCTTTAAAATACTATTAGCTACATATCGTTATAATTGTCAAAAAGTCTTCACCAAGATATTATCTATTTATTGACAATTCATTACGATTTTATTTAAATTATAGAAATAGTGGCAAACAAGCACACATCCCGCGCGATGGTGAGCGGTTTACGTAAAATATGGACGCCTGAAAGGCCAGTAATAGAGTCATTTTAGGAATTTTCACACTTTTTTCAATTGGGGCCAGGTGTTAGGGCGTTTTTATTTTTTGTTTTATAAAAAAGTACTTTTTACTAAATTAGATTTTATTTATGTTTTTAGCTCTTTCGATCCTAGTAGGAGAAAAAAAAAGTTTTTTTTTCATTCCACCACCATTTTTCACAGATCTATGTAGGTAGTATCACAGCGTAGGGATGTATTCCATACAGTGAGGTAACTTCAAGTTCATACACGGCCAGCGGCTCGGCTCGCTGGTCGTGCTGAGGCCCAGGGTTGTCAAAAACTATGCGAAAGATATTACAGTCTGATTGGCAAACTAATTTCCATTTTACACCCCTTAAAATAGACCGCCGAATTTTCATAGAAATTCGGCGGCATTTCCTCCTTGCTTCCTTCCCCGCGCGCCCCCCATTGATGACCCAGAAATAAGCGGAGTTAACCCACTGTATAGAATATATCATTACGCTGTGGTAGTATGGAGGTAGCGCAATGGAAAGTTTGAAAAATGTAATGTATTGACATTTTAGGACGTTTTTTTCCTCCTACTAGGATTGAAAATGCTCGCGATTTTCAGTAGAAAACATACAAAAAACTCCAATTACAAATCCTCCAATCCAATTAAATACTTGGCTTGACTTTCTATCCACAACCTTTTGCACCATTACATTAGCGACATTAGAATGTATTATGCAAGCTATTATGCAATCACACAAATACCAAGTTCAAGTTGACAGTGATAATGACTGATAAGTACCTATAGATGATTTTAAAAGTAACAGAACAGTTAAAGAATATTTTTTGTGCCGTCCTTTTTACTCCGTTAACGAATATTATGATATGTTTTTTGACCAATGTACACACGCGTTTAGAATTGCATGGGCAGCTTATAAATGAATTCATTCATAAACTGCCCATGCAATTCTGAACGCGATAGTACCTGGCTTTACTCAATTTTTTTGACATTGTTAAGAGTCCGGTATATGTTCAAATACGCGCGAGATACGACTTTTGGACAATAACGCGCGAAAATATAACGTTGACAATTTATCCTAAGAAATAGGCATACCCATGTATCCCAGGCGTCCATATGCTACGGCGACCGCTTTGCACGTGACGTGGTATTATAATTGAATAAGTCTGTCCATATATTTCGCTATTATTATAACAATCAAATAAAAGATACTAAAAGCTATCTAATTATCTACTTACGTCCAATTTCATCGAAGAACTTCGACTTATGGCCACTAAGTTCATATTTCGTTTCATCAATTTCACTCAATGTCACTGGTACTTCTACTTTATTTTCATCACTTATATTATCATCAGTTTTAATATCATCACTTGGCATATTAATTTTATTAGCAGACTTGTATTTCAAGTTTTTTAACTGTCCGTTTTCATCTAAAACTGTAATGTCTTCATAATGGTTCACACTGTCACTGTCTTTTCCTATATTTTTAATTATTTCCGAATTAAATCTACTTTCACTTATAAGCTTCGAGATTACATGTCCATTTGGATTTATAAAGTTTTTAGATTCATATAAATTACCATTCACTATATCGGCATCCTCACTATTGACAGTTACTATAATTAAAACAACTATCACTTGACTTAATTTGATCATTATTCCGTTCTAAATCATCCGTTAACAAATTTTACAAACAAAAACACTATCTAGTTTTGAAAAAAGAACACTCGAAATAAGGCGCACTTTTAAATACTTAAATAAGTTTTATTTTTAATTATGGCCTGTAGCCCTTTCAGCCAGTCTTCGTTGTTATTGAACACTTTATTTTTAAATGAGGAACAAAACACAAACGTTCAAATTTAGAAAAACGCGCAATCATCAAACACTTGAAGCGTTCTATTTTTGAAATGCGCGTTCGATTTTTAAAAAAGCGAAAGTGCGCCGCGGCCGACGTTCAAGTGACGAATATCGACCAGTAAAGAGATTTGGAGAAATGGCGGTTTACATAATCTTATTGTAAGTATGTAGTCTTGGTACTTGCTACTGTGTCCGGGTAGCTATATTTAGAATCAGTTATCATGACTAAATTGGAGTTCAAGCTCTAGATGTTAAACCTCTTGCGGCAGTCGATTTTTTTCAAAAGAGAGTTACGCATTTTTTTTCAGACAAAGATCCGAACGGACCAAAATTCTGCTTTACCGAACCGCTACATAAATTTAAAGAACTATGGAATATATTTTTCACACCACCTATTCATTCATAGAAGGGTTTTTTTCTGTTTAAGCTATTAGGAGGGATTAAAGTGGTACTTTTCTGTTCAAGTACTACACAATTTTACGTTCACGGGCATTAACTAGTGGCATCGTGGTGTTGATATGATGCTGTTTTCGACTTTATTTATTTCCTCTTAGTTGGTGTGAAAAGCAGTATGTGTCACACGGTATCAAAATTATTTTCGTCTTGGGCGTTAAAGCTTGAATGCCTCATTACGCTCAGGATTCTTCTTAAAGAATACCTCACTACGTTCGCGATTCTATTGTCCATCGCTTCATTCAGAATTCAATGTACACCCTCACCGGAAATATATTTCTTGTTCGGGCTCATGATAAACGACCTCAGTTCGGTCCTTCAATCGGCTCAGTGTCTTCTATATGCAGATGACCTTAAGTTGGTGTATGGAGTGGAGCAAAGTACTGACTGTGAGTCGTTACAAAGGGACATCGACTCGCTTTTTCTCTGGAGCACCGAAAACAAGCTGCTGTTCAACCCAGCTAAGTGTTGCGTCTGCACTTTCAGCCGTGCTCATATGCCGTTGCTTGCTTGTGCAAGCAACGGCACATATATGTGCTGGGGTCGGAGCCTATAAACCGCGTGTTTTCTATTAAAGATCTGGGTGTGGTCTTCGATACGCGGCTCACTTTTCATGAGCATATCTCGACGCTTGCTGCCAACTGCTTTCGAAGACTGGGCTTCGTTACACGTAACCTTCGTCAGTTTAACGATCCTGTTGCTATCAGGCTTGTCTATAATGCACTTGTAAGAAGCAAGCTTGAGACATCATCGATCGTTTGGCATCCCTACGAAGCTACCTACAGTTTGCTTCTTGAAAAGGTACAAAAAGCCTTTTTACGGTTTTTATACAAGAAAATGTTTGGATATTACCCGTTTCTTTATCCGACAAAGTATCTCCTTGGGACCTTAGGTTACAACTCTTTGGAGGTGAGACGTAACCTTAGCTTGTTGACGTTGGCGTGTCGGACCCTGCGCGGTGATTCGGACTGTCCAGAATTGGTGAGTCGACTTGTGCGACTACATGTGCCAGACATCCCCAGGATAGCCCTCAGACCGCGGCGACGCGATCTGTTGGCTTTGCCAGCGGGACGCACCGTGTCACGACTGAACTCTCCGCTGCTCCGTGCCCTCACACAGTTGAATGCACTCTTGGCATCAGCACCCGAGTGCGACCTGTTTGCGTGGCGTTGGGTGTCTGTGAGAAATGAATGCCTGAGATTCTGTGAGGTGATGGATGCGAGGCCTACATCCGTTAAGGTGTAGTTGTGATGTGATAAGGGATTATAGTGATTTGTAATTGTATTATTTGTAATTTTTTGTTTGTACCTGATTGTTAATTGTAATAGTTATATGTACCTGCTTGGTATATGTTAATGTTAAGTTTCATGGCGCATTGGAATTGTCTGTAAGGTCATGTAAACATGTTTTCAAATAAAATAAAAATAAAATAAATCATTTTGATCCCTTTTAACACAATCTACTATTTCACATCATCTATTCATAAACGGCGTTTTTCTGTTCAAGCTAGTAGGGATCAAATTGGCACTTTTCTTCCCTGCTGTGAGGGATCAAAATATTTATTAGGTATGTAAAAAGGTTTAAAAGTGTTTCATTTATTCCTTAGAAGGCTATATACTGAACAAGAAAATATATAAAATTATGATTTAATAGCAATAAGGTCGAAAACTAGATAGATGTTTGGAGCTCACTCATCAAAAAATTGTAAAACAGCTGTTTAAAGAAATGGTGGATTTTTCAAAAACTGACAACAGTTTTGAAAACCTTTTATATTTATTCCATTCAAATTAAAAGTATCTTTAATTTTTTGGATTAAAACATGTACTTAAAAATGTTTTTGTAACTATGAAAAGTCATTGCAAAAATTTCAGCTGAATCGGCCAAATTTACATACCGGGCTCTTAAAACATAATAACACTTTCTGCCCTCCGACCGGCAAGCAGCCAATTGCAGGCCGCTACGCTAAACAAATTCGCATCTTGCCGACTGCGTCGAGCAGAAAAATAAAATAGTGTACAGAGGGCCTACCACGAATATCAAAAATTGGCATTGACGGAAAAACCTCTTTGTCACTCGAATATTAGTGTGATAGAGAGGGACACACGTGTTCAAAAATGCATGGACAATTTATGAATGAGTTAATATGACATACAAATCCGGAATCGTTCGACATTCGTGGTACTAGCCCGAAAATGCCGTGTAACCTTGGCCAGTAAATAAGAAAGACTCAGATCACGATATTGCACGAAATCTGAGACATTATTTACATACAGGCCTCGATAATCTACTATTTATTGCCTATTACATCATCGTTGCGAATAGAAATTATATGCACCGTGTTTTATGTTAATCGATTAATAACAAAAGATTAAAGGTGGTGCGATCAAGCAATGAACAACCATGTTTTTAGGATATTTTTCTGTATTTTTACTGAGTAAGTAACATTTCATTAAGGATTACTCACTAGATCGTGACGGGACGGGACGGGACGGGACGATCTTCCAATGTCTATAGAAATAATCACGTGATAGCTGGGAGCCCCCGGTCACGTGACATTTTCTATCCTTTAAAAAAGTGGAAATACTTCGGTGGATGTAGATTCGGTGATTTTACTGGCTCAGGGAGAAGACTTATTTTGGCAACTAATCTCAAGATTTCGGAAAGGCGCTAGTTTTACGAAAGCGATTGTCATCGAGTAGAAATGAGGAGATCCGTAGAAGATCCAAAGTCGCTGACATAGCCCGTAGGATTTGGCTGACGTGGCAATGGGCCGGCCACATAGCGCGAAGATCGGACGGCCGATGGAGCAAAAAAGTCCTTGAATGGACGGCCACCTACGAGATGGACCGACGACCTGGTGAGGATCGCTGGGTCTGGTTGGATGCAGGTGGCGTATACCGGTCGCGCTGGAGTTCGATTGGAGAGACCTATGTTCAGCAGTGGACGCTTAAAGGCTGGAATGATGATGATGATGATTATCACCTGAACCTGTGCCATCTAGTCCGGTTTCCTCACGATGAAAAATGTCAATCAATCATGGCGGCGGTCATTTTTAAGCATTATTGTTTTGCGATCAGCAGGCCTTACTGCAATGATCAGAATTTACCATTTCCAGAATAAACTTTGTGATTATGTTGCTACCTTATAGCCACTTTCTATTTTGTGTAAAGAGAATCCAGTTATAAATTATAAATTGAACCCAGTTATAAGTTAAATATTGGTTAAGAAAAAGTTTAAAGAGAAATTATCGTCATTTCTAACGTGAATTTGTTCGATAATTAATTGCCCATATGATTTCTTGGACTTTTTATTTTTTTATTTTGCGTTTTGTTATATTTACAGACATATCTTGCTATGACCCAAAACAAAATTCGGCTCCAGGGTCTATACCACGAAAATCGAACGATTGCGTAGGTACCTACTTGTATCCCCAGCTCTGTCACACTTGCATATAGACTGAAAAAGAGGTTTTCCCGTCAATGCTCTTTTTCGATGTTCGTGTTCAATCTTCAGTATTCAGAAAAATTCCGTATCCATAGAATAGCGCTGAGGAGGTTAAATAAACCAAAACATTATGAAAATAATATAATTATTTAATTTTAATAATAATTGTTTAGTTCATTCATTGCATGTTTGCGAAAAATTACTGCTGCTTCGACATGAAAAGGGCTTATAAGTATTCCTATCCGGCTATATCTATTATGCCCGAAAACCCATAATTTCCCGGCCTCTACAGTAATGTAATACGAAACTGAGTTTCAGGGTAACCAGACGTGTCTGACAAATACAAAATTAAATTAAAGATTTATTTATTTCATAAAGTTTTTATTGCACTATAAAATACAGTTACAACAGGCGGACTTAATACCATAAGGCATTCTCTACAAGTCAACCTGCGGGCCAAATAGATTATTACTATTGGCGCGGGATATAAAAGAAAAACTATTACAAAATAATGACAAAAAAGATTATGGTAATAGGGATGATGACTAGGATGAAAAACTATTTTTCTATTTATTCCGTCAGTTAGATTATCCAAATTTATTAGAGACGTATTTTTTCCTTTTTCAAGATAACTAAAATTTATGAAGATGAAAGTTCCGGGATGCGCTGATGTCACTATTACGTAAGGATTGTACCTAGTTGTGACGTCACGCGAAACTTTTATTTCCGTCATTTTTCATTTTACGAACAAAAGAAAAGATACCTGTCGAATATTTTTTAATAATCAGTTTTTTTGTCGTCTAGCCAATTCCATGTTCTTATTTCAGTTACCCCTCTACAGGGGTATCGCAACTGGACCTTCAACCCAAACATCATCCCAAGAAATATGAAAGAATTCCAGGAACAAACTAAAGACTCGTACACTAAACCGGTCTCCCAACAAGAACTAGAAACTATGCTTGCCCGGACCGACCACGTCATGCCAAACTTCGATGTTGACGGTATAAACGAAACGTCACAAAGATTCGAAAAAATTAAAGCTTTATATGAAATGAAAAAGGACGAAATTGGCGCAAAGAACGAGATAGAGATTGAACCTCAGAAGAATATTTTGAGACAAGCTACAAAGAAGGAAAAGGAATTGGATGAGAAAACAGTAAAACGTAATAGGATTAACCGGAGAGCGCTTCAGCGGGCCTTCGCTTTGATGACACAATTTGTTTATGCAGCTAGGTATGTTATGTTGTGGGGGACGTTTGGCCGGAATCGAGCACCTGATGTGCTCATTCATCCCATTTCCCCGTTGCTGGAGCTGCAGCTTTCCCCCCTTACTTTCTTCTAGCATCCCTGCCACCTTACAGAACCTCAGGACATCCCTCAGGACGTTCTATCTCCTTCAGCTTATCCTTACCAAACACATTATACCACACTGTTACATACATAATGCATTCCGCTAGAACATGCTCGCTGGTTTCCTCTTGCCCGCAATGCGGACAGGCTGCATCCTTGCTTATACACATCACCTTAAGATGCCTGTTAAGGTTGTTGTGTCCAGTGATGATCCTCAACATGGTTTTTCCTAGCTTCCTGAGGTATTTGGTTCTCCTTTGGTCCTGTCGCATCATCTTAGCTTGCCTGCAAGCAGTTTCCTCCTTCCACTCTCTTTCTGCTTCCATCCCTTTCAGTTTGTTTATCACTCCTTTTGTGACTTCAGCTGACATAGGTAGAGCCGGTTCCAGACTTGTTAATTCCTTTGCAGCTTCCTTCCTCGCCACTTCGTTTGCTTTTCAATTTCCTGTGACCCCCTAATGCCCTGGCACCCATGCCACGGTGATCTTCCTCCTCTAAAGGGCTTTTTCTTCTTCACTTCTGTTCAATCTAGGATTCCAAGTGACTTCTGTTTAAGAATCACACTGTTTCTGTTTTGGGGCATTATCTGGACGCATCGTGATGTTGGTATGA
Organism: Lathronympha strigana; assembly: GCA_949128165.1. Taxonomy (NCBI): domain Eukaryota; kingdom Metazoa; phylum Arthropoda; class Insecta; order Lepidoptera; family Tortricidae; genus Lathronympha; species Lathronympha strigana. The sequence continues at coordinate 2,622,346 of OX421926.1, read as the reverse complement.
TGCTGCTATTGTTATGTCAGGTTTTGTTTATTTTCCTAATGTAGTTCGTAGTTGCCACACGGTATCATAATTATTTTCGTGTTGGGCATAAACGACTAAAAAAATATTTTTCTACTGGCCGACTTTAATCTGCCAATTACGAGTACATAGACAAAACTATAAGCTCATACTTTTCGATATTAGACAGTCCAACTCAACTATAATATTTCATTTCGATACGCTGTAGGCAACTATAATAGAACTTCATACAAATTGTATACTTATTTGCGATGACGCCTGAGACTTTGCCGAGCGCGCGCCTCACGCCTGCGCCGACCGCGAAGTTAAAGTCGGCGAGTAGAAAAAATACTAATTTAGTCCGTCTTTTACATTATTAAGAAATATTGTACACGTATTTTCCTTTTGTTCGTCAAATCAAAAATGACGAAAATACAGTGCGTTCAAGTTTCGCGTAACGTCACTATTAGGTACAATTCTTACCTAGTAGTGACGTCACCAGCCCCCACCCCGGAACTTTAATGCTCTGTACCTTCGTAAATTTTAGTTAAATTGAAAAAGGAAAAAATACGTGTCTAATCATTTTCGATAATCTAACTGACGGGCTAATTAGAATGATAGTTTTTTTTAACCTAGTCGTCATCCCTATTATATGTTCTTGGGGATTATGTGGACGCAATTTTAATGCATGTTTTTTTCACAGGTACAAACTGACGTATGGACAAATGCTAAGGGCCCACTACAGGACGGTTATTGAGTACAGAATAGGGTACTTGTTTGCCCTCATGAGAGACCTCAGACTCCAGCAAATGATCTTGTATTCCACCATGCATTACAATTATCGACTATATTACTTACAACGATTTCAAACTCATTTCCGTACGTATCATTTTAAGGGTGATTTACACTAGAACGGGACGGGACGATCTGTCAATTTCTAAGGATCACGTGACAGCTCGTAGCCCTCGGAGGTCACGTGACATTTTTTTTTAATACTACGACGGTTACAAACAAGCTTACGGCCCGCCTAATGGTAAGCGGTCACGTGACATTTTTATTTTAATACTACGACGGTGACAAACCAGCATACGGCCCGCCTAGGGGGGCCGCCAGGGGCGTTACATGCGCGTTGCCGACCCTTTAAAAACTTTAACACTCCTTTTTTGAAGAACCCCATACTGTAGGCCTTTGGGAAAACAGCGGCAGGGAAGGGAGCTCATTCCACAGCCGGAGCGTCCGCGGGAGGAAGTTCCTCTTAAACCGCACGGTACGAGACCATTTAGGCTCCAGGGTATGTGGGTGAACACCCTGCCGACGGCGAGCGGTGCGGTGGTAGAACGCAGCTGTTGGCATCATATCAAACAATTCTTCAGAGCACAATCCATTGTACAAGCGATAGAACACACCTAAGGAGGCGAAGTCTCTCCTTAGGCATAGGCTTATTTTCTATAGAAACTGATAGATCGGTCCGGCCCGGCTACGCCCCGGCCCGGTGTAGTATGGATCATCCTTTAAGCTGGGTCCACACTTTTATAATTTTGCCGTATCGTAGAGTCAAACCACGTTTTTTTTTTATACTACGACGGTGACAAACAAGCATACGGCCCGCCTGATGGTAAGCGGTCACCGTAGCCTATGGACGCCTGCAACACCAGGGGAGTTACATGCGCGTTGCCGACCCTTAAAAAAAAGGCGGATTCGCTGTGTTGACAGCCAAACGGGCCAAGGGCTTTGCTCCGTGGGTCCTCAGCTGTCAACACAGCGAATCCTCTTGGAGCTCTGGCGACCTTACTCACCAACAGAAACACAACACTATGAGTAGGGTCTAGTGTTATTAAACTGCGGTTTTCTGTAAGGTGGAGGTACTTCCCCAGATGGGCTCTGCTCCAGATTTGAGCGAGACGACATTCGTTGTGCTGTGCTCTACCACACTAAACGATATGCGTCCGCTGTGCCCATACCTCTCTTTTTTCCTCTTTTTTTTCTCTTTTCTTTTTTTCTCTTAAAGCGTTATCGCTTCTAAGCAAATGGACTGTCACACTTAAAAGTACAATTGTAATATTTTCGCGCGAATTACTGGCGTTATAGGCGTCCATAGGCTACGGATACCGCTCACCATCGTGTGTGCTTATTTATCATCATTTCGATAATTTTAATAAAATCGTAAAGTATCGTCAATAAAAAACGGCCTCCTAGCCTAGTTGGTAGTGACCCTGCCTACGAAGCAGGAGGTCCCGGGTTCGAATCCTGGTCAAGGCATTTATTTGTGTGTTTATCACGAATATTTGTTTCTGAGTTATGGATGTTTTCTATGTATTTAAGTATTTATATGTATCTATATATTATACATATATATCGTCGTCTAGTACCCACACCACAAGCCTTATTGAGCTTACCGTGGGACTAGGTTATTTGTGTAAGATTGTCCCACAATATTTATTATTATTTATTTATTTATAAATAGATGATTTCTTGGTCAAGACTTTTTAATTATTTTTTTTGTAAATTGTTCGTGTTTTTAAGAAATTTGAAATGAAAATGATCCTGTATCGGAATTTCGTGATATATGTCATGCTTCTTGCGACACAAAAGCGTCTCGTCACGAAAGTATCCGGTTTTAATGGTTATAATGATGTTTTTATTTATTAAATAATATATTGGCGGCAAACAAGCATACGCACAATAGTAAGCGGCGCCCGTTTGATGCTGACAATTGTCACAACTGTCGCCGTGGTGATATTTGGCTCTGGGGCCTTACCATGACGTCTTAGGGCCTACGCTAGCTGACGCGGATTACCCGGACCGGACGCCAGTCTAATAAGAAATCGTATGGACATCGCTAAATGAAGCGGACTCACGGAGCGGGTGCGCCGTACTAAATCCACCCGCCGCGTGCACCCGCTCCGTGCACCCGCGCCAGCTAGCGTAGGCCCTTAATGCGATGAGGATTAGGTTCTTTATTTTTGTTTTCCAGAGATACACAACGCGGATTACGTCGCGTATTTCCAAATCTACGAAAAAATTGTTAATATCGACGTTAATATTAAGGATATTGTGAAGCTAGCCAAGACCTTCATGGAGTGGCGACTCAAGAACGAAGTAGTGTCGACAGTCAGCAAAGACATTGGCGATTACGGCTATGAAGATGACGACAAATAGAAGAAGAGATACACGCGTTTAAAAGTGCATGGACAATTTTTGAATGAATTTATAAACTGCCCGTGCAATTTTGAACACGATATTACAGTCAACCAATGGGAGCTACCGTATTGGCTCACCAGGCGGCGCCACTCATGCGTAGGTTCTGTGTCAGTATGAGAGAATAGGCTAGACGACAAAAAAATCTCATTAGTCCGTCTGTTAAATTATTAAAAAATATTCGACACGTATTTTTTCTTTTGCTCGTCAAACGACTGAAATACAGTGCGTGCATCAAAGTCGCGTGACGTCACAATTAGGTACGATTCTTACCTCTTAGTGACGTCGCTAGTCCACTAGAACTTTGATGCTCTGTATCGCCGTCAATTTTAGTTAACTTGAATTTTAGTTAACTTTAATCCCAGGAAGACTGAACTAGTACTGTTCACCAACAAACGACAACTGGGCAACTTTCGGCTGCCCAAGCTGTTCAATACAGAACTCCAACTAGCAACTGAAGTAAAATACCTGGGAGTACTACTTGACAGTAAGTTGAATTGGAGCAATCATGTTAACAACAAAATTGAAAAAGCTACAATCGCATTCTGGCAGTATCGTAGAATGGTAGGTAAGACCTGGGGACTTTCCCCGAAAATCACTCTATGGCTATACCAGGCGGTAATAAGGCCTATAATAAGCTATGGTGCGATAGTCTGGTGGCCACGAACCAGGCTGTCCACGGTGGAGGCCAAACTACAAAGACTGCAGAGATTGGCCTGTATGGCGGCCACGGGATGCATGCGGACAACACCCACCGCTGCCCTGGAAGCCCTACTGTGCCTCCCGCCGCTACACCTCCTTATACAACAGGAGGCACTAGCCGCGGCGGTACGTCTTAAGAAGATGAACCTCTGGAGACTGCCACGGGTACCCCACACCGAAATCCTCTACGAGGCTATAGGTAAGGAGCCGCTCATAGAGGCAGCAACTGATAAGATACCCAGGCAATACATATTCGATAAGAAATACAAGATACAATTACATGAAGACCCCCGGGAAGGCCTCAACCCAAGGGAGCTGAGAATCTTCACGGACGGATCAAAGACAAGGTCGGGCTCTGGCTCAGGAGTATTCTCTGAGGACCTAAATATACACATCTCTACACCACTGGGTGCACATAACACTGTCTTCCAGGCGGAGTGTTTGGGCATTATACTGGCAGCACACGCAATCGTCGCAAGGAAGGTAACGGATTTCCCAATCCGCATACTCTCTGACAGTCGATGAGTAATACAGGCCCTACAAGGCTACACTTTAACCTCGGGACTAGTCCACGAGTGCCACACAATCCTGTCGGAGGTATGTAAGAACAATCACGTAACTCTACAATGGATCAAGGGGCACAGCAACTCGCGAGGGAACGATGCAGCAGACATATTGGCGAGGGAAGGTTCGGAGACGGTCGTAGTAGGACCAGAACCGATCATACCCCTGCCATTCGCCTGGCTGCGGAGCACTCTCCGACAAGACACCAGGGTAAAACACCAACTTTACTGGTCTAACATAGGAACCTGCAGGCAAACAAGGTTAGCCCTCCCGACAATCACCCCCGGGCTGTCGCGGAGGCTGAGACAGCTGAAAAGGCCCCAGCTCCGTCTCCTGACCGGCGCCATAACAGGTCATGCCTTATTCAACAAACACTTGCATACTTTGCGTGTTACAGACAGCGCACTCTGCAGGGCCTGCTTGGAGGCAGAAGAAAAAGCCGCCCACGTCATCATCGAATGCACTGGGGTGGCAAACTACCGGGCACAATACCTCGGTACACCGAGGTCTCTCCCGGAAGTCGTCGGCAACATTAAGGGTCTGCTAGGCTTCCTGGAAGAGCTGGGTTGGCAGGAGTAGTGCCGGCAACCCACCACGCAAAATAGGCGCATCATTTTACGTCGAGTTGCGGAAACTAGCCCGCGTATACCTATATATATAGTTAACTTGAAACAGGAAAACACGTGTCTAATAATTTTTGATAATCTTACTGACGGACTATGTAGATTGATTATTTTTCTACTTAGTCGTCATCCCTATTTGCGATAAACACAAAATAGTTTAAGATTCCAGCTCACCCCAGGGCTAGGAGGGCTTGGAATTGAGTGAGATGGGACGTTTGCTAGACTTTGGTTCAATAATACCAACTCACCGCTCTATACTCTACATACTCTCCCCATTCATGTCCCAACTACCCTCGCAATCGCTAGTCACCCCATTTTACGGTATGTAAGGAAGAGTGATAGAGAGAGAAAACTACGGTACGCTAATGAGCGTTAGCGAATGGCATCTTCGCTACGCACCCTGAATGTACACACGCGTTCAAAAGTGCATGGGCATATTAAATAATATTTAAAACGGGTCACTCACGTAATTTAGTCGATTTTCGCTCGACATGTTTCGTTCTTTACGAAGAACGTCATCAGGAGCGCCCACTCGCGACAGAGGCAAGTCGTACACTGCGGGCTAATGCCCTATCTGCTCTGGTACTTGCAGCTGGCGGTGGGAGCGGCGCGGGGGGCGACACGGCGGACGATCTACCCTCGTTCTCATTATCATCGCTTTTGCCAACCGGGTTGCACACAACACTCACTACGTCACTCGCTAAGGGCACGTTCACACAGTCACACGTGAGTGACCCGTTTTAAATATTATTTAATATGTTCGAGTCTCACGAGAGTTTTATAGTTAAAAAAGTGCATGGGCAATTTATGATAGAATTCATTCCTGAATACTGCCCATCTGATTTTGAACGTGATACTACATACTTCTTCGGACTGAGCAATTAAAATTATTAAATTAAAAAAAAATTAAATTTTATTTATTTACACATAAACAAAAAAACATGAAATGGGTTGTCCGGCGGACCCCAAACTAGGCTGAGCCTGTATCTTGGGACCCTGGAGTGCGATAGGTACATTTGTAAACTAATTGGACTTGGACATTAAACAGTGAGATAAATTATGATACAACAGTTTAGAAGTTATCTAGATAACAAGATAAACGCGAGCTATCTATTATGTGTGTGTGTGTGTGTGTGTGTGTGTGTGTTTGTGTGTGTGTGTTTGTGTGTGTGTGTGTGTGTGTGTGTTTGTGTGTGTGTGTGTTGTGTGTACACGAACATGTAGGAACATTTAACTGATTAGAAGAAGAGCCTCCGTATCCTGATATGTTAGGGGCACTAGCCATTTTCTTACAATTTTCGTCGTTTTACCGAGTGTGCAACACTGAATACCAAGTAATTTAGAGACGTTTTTATAAATGCGAAGGGGCATATAATCAGGTGAACGCCTGGCAAAAGTAGATCTGAAATTTGGAAGAGGGACCATGAAATTGCGATTGGTCAGAAGTTGAATATAATTAGGCAACTTACTAATAATCATATGAGCTCGAGTAACTGCTTTCAACACATATAGCCGTCTTACGCTTAAAAATTGGACTACAAAAGTGTGTCTACATGAAAAAAGAGATGTATTGGCACAGCGGATGCATATCGTTTAGTGTGGTAGGGCTCGAATCTAGAGCAGAGCCCATCTGGGGATACTTCCCTCCACCTAACAGAAAACCGCAGTTTAATAACACTAGACCCTACTCATAGTGTTGTGTTTCAGGATTCACTGTGTTGACAGCTGGGGACCCGCGGAGCAAAGCTTGCCCCTTTAGCTGTCAACACGGCGAATCCTCCTTTTTTTTAAGGGTCGGCAACGCGCATGTAACACCATTGGAGTTGCAGGCGTCGATAGGCTACGGTGACCGCTTACCATTAGGCGGACCGTATGCTTGTTTGTCAGCGTCGTAGTATTAAAAAAAAGTAAAGTTGACCGATGCATCTCTTTCTAATTAGCCGAAGCTATGCCGAATGATGCCGAATGCCGCACGGCGTTACCGATACCAGGGCCTATACCACGAAAATCAAACGATTGCGGATTTGTATCTCCATTGCTGTCACACTTGCATATTGGAGTGACAAAGAGATTTTCCCTTCAATGCCAATTTTTGATGTTCGTGGTAGACCCTCAGGGAGCCTTATCCTGGGTGCGTAGCCAAGATGCCAATCGCTCACGCTCAGTCGCTAACGAAACGCAACTGTCATTGTCACACTAATAAGGAAGAGTGACAGAGAGAGGTAGCTACGATGCGTTATTAAGCGTGAGCGATTGGCATCTTGGCTACGCACGCTGACGTCTTAACGCGATTCGGTTTAGGTTCAGTTTTGGCTCAGTTGTATGGAAGCGACTCAGTTTAGGTCGTCAACTGAATCGCGTTAAGACGTCATGGTAAGGCCTCTGTTCCAATTTACTAATGTTAATAATACAATTTAAGGTTACTTATGTCTACTATGTATATAGAAACGCTTTTTGTAATATTAATATCTTTTGTTTAATTAGATAATAATGTTAAATTCACAACTATGTACAAATTAAGTAGGTACCTACTTAAAAGATAATAAAATCCTAATCGGAATATAATAGTTATTTATTATACAAGGGGGCAAAGTTGTTGTTTAACTCTCGGGCTAATAATTGAGACCCGAGCAAGGGAAAGATTCCAAAATTGAGCCACGAGCGTAGCGAGTGGTTCAATAACTGGAATCTTGAGCTTTACGAGGGCCTCAAGGCACGAGAGTTGAACAAACTTTGCCGCTGAGTGTAATACAACATTTTTCCCCTCACTATAGCGAGGAAAATACAGACTACATACGATTATAAATCGTATGTTATCTTGAAGAAACCATCAAAAATCAATTTCAAAATTTGTCTTAGAGTAAGTACGCTCCTGATACTTAGATATTGCCAACAGCTTACCAAGTGCGGGATAAGACATTTTCACATGACCAATTTAAGGTGTGACCTCCGATTGCGTATATTTACTATGGGCATATAGGACTCACTTATACTGGACTGGTGGTAAGTGATAGGAATAAGATTACTTTGCCCCACATGTGGATAAAATGCGTTTTTCCACGCTAGTTTTAAAGGACAAAACAGCGCTTTCCAAGCTAGTGAGGGGAAAATATAATTAAAAGGTAATTTGCCATGACTTCTCATAGATACAAAAATACGTTGTATGGAGTGTAGATACGTCTTGGATTAGGTATAATGTTACAAAATTTAAATTTTATCAATAACAGTTGACACCTTTGCCTTTTTAGTAACGTTTTCGCCATCAGTAATATCAGAGCGCTCAAGGTGCTCAAACATATCTAAACAAGCACTCTAACGTCTAGAAAATGAGGCGTGCTCAGATATTAATGAGCACCTTGGTCGCTTCGAGGTATCTGATGATGACTGTACAATTTGTATGAAAAAATAAAATAATACCTACAAATACAAATGTAATAAAACTAACTATGCCATTCTGTTTCTTTTATACCGAGCCATATGATGAAGTGCAGGTGACCTCAGCCACAGAACAAACACTTAAACCCCACAAATCCTACATCTAAGTAATGCTCCAACGTAAAAATTTTCTTAATAACGATAAAAAAAAAACAAAAAAAGTTATTTCCAATAATCAACAACAAAAAGAAACAATCTGTATTTATCATTAGCAGTATTTTTGACAATAGCATATTAGTGACTCTGTCAATTTTCTTCAGCGAGGTGATGCAGCCAGAGGCTTGTGGGCACACTGCCATATTCCGCCGACATTAGTTTTAGTTTTTTACAATTTACTCTTCTCTTGCGCCAGTTTGCGCAGTTCCTTGCGCAGGATCTTGCCGCTTGGGTTCTTCGGGATGTCAGCCACGAAGCGTACGCCGCCCCGCAGGTGTTTCGGGTTTGAGAGCTGCGGACAAACAGGGAGACTATTATTAAATTGCAATGGTTAACACTCACGTACTTTTATCACATTAGGCGTGACATGTTTCGTCTGCGTCGGGCAGACATCGTCGGACAGACAGAGTGGTGTTATCACCTTCGCGGCTCAGGCATCACTGCCCGAGACCGGCGTAGGTAACGGGTCGCGCGCGACGAAGCGGTCTGGTTCGCGCAATCCGGCGCCGTCGTTGCGGGAGTCTGAATTGTCGGATCGTCTCAACAAACTTCTGGAGTTCTTCATCTGTTGCAAAACTATCAGATTGCAGTGTTAAAGAAGTACGTGGAACTATTCCAAGTACACCTACATTGCATTTAATTTTTTTAGTCTAACTAACCCCTAAATTTTAAGGTGTTTTACTACTATAAATGTGTCGATCGTTACATGAAATAAAAATATTCATTCATTCATTCATTCATTGCGGACTGCTGGATACTGAAGCAGTACAGGTTGTTTAATTATAGAAAAAACTATGTTCTTACTTACCCACTCAGTCAAGAACTCCTAGGGAATTCTTCAGGTTTTAGCATGTGGAATTTCTCAAGCTCTGGAGCCAGCTACTCTAGCACCTGCATCACGAATTTCTACATGCTAGTCTGCCTGATCTGCTAGAGTCAGTATCATAGAGTACAATATAGTTAGGTAGAAGGATGCTCACCCGCTCAGCAACAAACTTCTGGAGTTCTCCAGGTGTTGCAGAAGCACCTAGTTGTAATGCTACAAACGCACGTGGGACTTCTCCAGCATTTGAGTCTGGTACTCCAACTACACCTGCATCACGGACTGCTGGGTGCTGGAGCAGGACTGCTTCGATTTCAGCTGGAGCCACCTGCAGTTGAATATTTAGATAGAAGCACGAAAAAACAAGCGTCTAACAAATTTTATAAAATTTGATTTTATGAAGTTTGAAGAAAACTCTCCTATAAAATAAATATATTTCATCGTATAATCAAAAGTTTGGTGGTTCAGTTTAAATACTACTTCAGATTTTATAATTAGGCCCGATTGTAAAATTTGTCCCAATTGTCCCAAAATAATAAAACACGTTTCAATAAATTTATACGTATTGGTATGGTCCTTTTTACTGGCAACGACACATTTCCATTATATGGTCCCTTTCCACTAGGAATGATTTCTAACTTATGATCCCTTTCCTGAGTGCTGACACAACCTCGGTCCCTTTTAACAGGCTATTTTTAGGAACAATGACAAATACTTTTCCTACCATATGGTCCCCGTTCCATAGTAAAGACACATTCATAATTTATCGGAGAGACCATAAGTTATAAATGTTTACTCATAATGACACATTACCCCATGGTCCCTTTTCGCTATGACACATATCTTTCTCACCGTATTAATACATTGTTTCCTAACTTATATGGTCCTTTTTGCTAAACATGACCATCTAGAACCCTTTTTGCTTATTAATTACACATTAGGTCTTCGCACTAACCTGGTATCCCTTATACTTGATGAGTTCCTTCAGCCGATCAACAATGAAGAAGTACCCATCCTCATCATAGTATCCAATATCCCCAGTTCTGAAGAACCCCTCTTCATCGAAGTCGTCTTTCCTGTCTTTCCCAATGTATCCCTTCATCACTATGCCGCCTTTGACGCATATTTCTCCGGGCTGGTTGGGTCCTAATGGTTTCCGAGTCTTCAAATCTATGACCTGTTGAATAAATAGAGTACACAACGTATACCAAAACTCAACGATAAGCCGGCACCACAGGATATAGCTGCTTATGATTATCGGGAAAAAATAAGAAAAAAAATATATTTCAACTATTTTAGAAATTACAGAAAAAAAGAAAATCATCGAAAATCGACATCCCTACTAATACTATTTTTTATACCATGATGATTGAAAGTGGACTAAAAGAAAAAATCTTTTAAAATTGTAGAGACAAAATGAATTTTGATTATTCTTTATGTAAAAACGACTTGTTTTATGGTATTTTTAAGTCCTGTGTTAGATAGCAGGGCTACTTAAGTTAAAAAAAAATACCATTAGGGATGTCGATTTTCGATGAATTTAATTTTTTTCCTGTAATTTCCAAAATAATTGAGATATATCTATATTTTTTTTCTCCACTAATCACAAGCAGCTCCATCCTGTGGTTCCGGCTTATCGTTGAGTTTTAGGACACGTTGTATACACTAAACATAGTCATATCATAAGTAAAGGCTTTTTTACACGGAAAGTCCTAAGGGATTTCGATGGCCTTGATGTGGCGAAATCCGATATATAAAATTCATGATTGTTTTTAAAGGAAAAGACTCTTGATTATCACCTAGGCTTGACCGTAGAGCTGGCAGCTTCCTCGCACAACGCATTAGTATTGCAATACAACGAGGAAACGCTGTCAGCGTCTACGGTACCATGTCAAGGGCCCATATTTATTTAAAAAATTTTTTTTAGTTTTATGTGTTTTGTTGTTATTGAAATAAAGATAGGTAAGCTTGCGAAACGATACTTTTCATCTTCCCCGTCCACTCGTTAGTCCCGTAATTTTGTATACGACTTTTTGAATACGACTGTTGAATACGACTGTTGAATACGACTTTTGTATACGACTTTTGTGGTTACTTTTCATACCCAAAATCAAAAAGCAGTTGTGACCGCGGGTACTTTATCATCCCGTAGCAGTAGCTCGCAAAACTAAACATTCAAATACCTTTATAATAGCTCCATGGACCACCGTGCCCACACCACCAGATTTTGGGGGAATAGCATCATCAAAATCCCTGGTTATCGCTAGTGTTACCTCCGTCATACCGTAGCCTTGCTGCACCGTTTTCACATTTGGGAATCTGTGAAACAAAATACCACATAAAATCACACTATGGTCTGAATCGCGACCATCCAACGCAAGTAGGGCTGCCATCTCGGTTATTACCGGAACCGGGCAAAAAGTTAAAAATCCCGGACGTTCTATTGAAATCGCGTTCTTGTCCCGAATACTAAAGAACAGTACCTACATTGTGTATTAAGGGCGGTAAACAAGAAATTACGAACGGGTGTGGATTTAAGCCGGAGTCAAAGACGAGGGCGTAAATCACACTGCTCCACGTCGCGAGAAAATCGCATGGTACGACAGACACACGCGCGGAGGAGTGTCTCGCAGCGAGACGCGGCAGCAGTGTGACAACCGCCTTGAGCCGGAGTCAAAGACGAGGGTTTAATTTTAGCACGAGTTCGTAATTCTAGTACCGCCCGTGATACATACAATGGTTTTCATCACATTTGCGAGGAAATAAATTAACTTTTTAGGCAGATAAAGAAACAATTATTATGAGCGGTAGTGTAGTAGTAGTAGTGTAGTGTGTGTGTATATAATATCACCATTTACGAGCAAGTGTGATGAAAAAGTACTTACTTAGCGCTCACAGCATCAGCAGTCTCTTTAGAAAGTGGAGCAGCCCCACTATAAACCATCTCTACGGAGCTAAGGTCATATTTGTCTGGATATTTGGCTATAGCCACGAGAACTGGCGGCGCCACTGTGATTCGGGTTACCTGCAAGTTAATTTTGATTCAATACTATCGCGTTCAAAATTGTATGGGCAGTTTATGAATGAATTCATTCTTAAATTGCCCTTTTGAACGCGTGTGTACTTAATTAATATCAAAATGACTAAGGTGCCCAAAATATCTGAACATGCACTTTGACCTCCTTATTCCTAAAGTTAACAGTTGAGTTATGTTTTTTTCTTTTCTAACACTGACAGATTGCGTATGTGTTACACGAATAGCGCTGCGGTTATTCTGATAAAAATGACAGGTCAGGTCATGCAAAATATTTTTAACCCTATTACCTTGGCAACAGAGTTCTCGGGTAGCACGAAGGTGATTCCAATAAAATGACAGGTCATGCAAAATATTTTTAATCGACCTGATTTGAAAACGCTCGTGTGTCATAACAAATTATACTCGTACCTAATTACAACCTTGTCATTTTGAATGTTGGGTTAAGTTTGCTTACTGCGATTACCTGTCCAATTTGAAGTTTACTGTGACAAAGCTTTAAAGTGCTTTACAGTGGCATCGCTGTCTATTGGTAAACCTTATGTCTTGCAGTAACGTACACCAATAAATAGTTTTAAGGTTTATGATGGTAGCTAGCAATTATTTTATTGAGTGTAGAGTTAAAAGTCGAGTAGAGCTGTACAGAAAATCATAAGTAAAAAAAATCGCTTGGAGTGTCTGAGGTTTTGAGTGATACCGGAAACAGGGTGTATAGGATTTATAAAAATTGTGGATTATAAAAATCGCAAAATAGTATTTCGGAATATTTGGGTGATATCCCGCCAGTTTTTGGCCTTTGCCGATTGTGACGCTGAGGAAAACAATTTGTAACTTACCTTGTATTTTTCAATGCATTTCAAGTACAACTCAATTTCGAACTTAGCCAAATAGACGATGTCTCTGCCACCGACCATGTAGAGAAGCGACCCCATAAGACCCATGACGTGGAACCATGGGGCAATGACCAGGTATTTGACGGGTATTGAGAATACACTTTGTAAGCTTTTTCTGTAAGATTAATTTTCAAATGAGCATTTTTCTGTCCAATTGCTATAATCGAACGAGCAAGCGAAGCTAGTAAGTTCTCCCAGTCTTGGACATTCCGTCGTTTGTGTTTGTTCAACGATAAAGGATGACTCACATTAGAACGGGACTAGGCGGGACGGGACGATCTGTCAATTTCTATAGAAATATTCACGTGACAGCTCGGAGCCCTCGGACGCCCCGCCTCGTCCCGTCCTTATAGGATGACTCACACCAGTCCGATCCGATCCGATCCGGGACAATCTGTCAGTTTCTATAGAAAGAATCGCGTGATAGCTCGGAGATCTCGGAGGTCACGTGACTTTTTTATATAGAAACTGACAGATCGTCCCGTATCGGATCGGATCGGACTGGTGTGAGAATGACTACAAAGATCTTATGGTGGGGTATAGTAAAATGAAATGTTTTATTAGAAAACACAATAGGCCCGATGAAGGCACCACTGGAGGGTCGGACGCCATCTTAAAAAGAGCCTTACGAGCAGCTAGAGATGAGCACATTGCGATGCGTGAGCGCAACTCCTTTAGGCAGTCCAGTGGTGCCAGAGGAGTACAGTATAAACAGCGTCTCGTCTGGACTGTCTATATCAACTGCTCTGAATTCTTCGTATTTTATGTTTTCTCCTGAAACCTGCAGATAAAAATAAATTTATATTAGGTATTATTTCATTTCTTGGCCCTGACTTCAAATTGATCAGTTGCTAAGACAGGTAAGGACTAAGGATGGAGAGTGATATAGGCTACTTTTTGTCTCTTTCCAACGCGAGGAAAGCCGCGGGCAAAATCTAGTTACTCCTGACGATCTTCTTAAGCACTCACTACCTGAGTGACCCGTTTTAAATATTATTTAATATGTTCGAGTTTTACGAAAGTTTTATAATTAAAATTACCAGATCATTATACGAAATTGTTCCTAACGGCTTTTCATCACCATAAACAATGATTTTTTCAATAAACTTCAAAGACTTCAGATTCTTTTCATGCGTTTTGTAAGCCAACGGCGAGCAGAACAAGTACGTCGGTTTTGATATTCCAGCAACGTGGGATAGCTCATCTGAAAAGAGAAAAGAAAGGAAATAAGTTTAATATCAAAAATGTTTTTTTTTATACAAGCTTTTATCGCTGCCTGTACTTTCATTTCAAATGTCACTCATTTTGTGTAAATAGAAATACTACTAACGAACCTACTCATTAAATTCTGTGTAAGTAGTGTTCGTCATAGTGTGCGTAAGTTACATTGTATGTACCTATGTATTAAAAGTGAGTCACTTATACAAATTAAAATATCACAATCGTAGAATCGGATTCTAGTTCCGATCGAGCCGTAAACCCGCGATCACATTTGAGTGGCTATAATATTGTTTCCAGATTGGCAGATCAGATTTGTTTCTAATATATTAACTGCCATAAGTAACTAAAACTTGCAGTTTTAGAAGTAGAACACTCAAAATATAAAATGTCTAACCACGAATTACCGATTAACGTTAACTTGCGTTGAATGTTCTGAAATGTAGCGATTTAACAATTAACGAAGTTAACTTTTTTAGTAACGAATTATCGATTAACGAAGTTATCCATTTGATTATCGGTGCCCAGCTATGGTGCTAGCGACTGTTTATGTTTATTTTCAACCGACTTCAATATTTCTAAAGGAGGAGGTTCTCAATTCGTCTGATTTTTTAAAATGGATGTTACCTCATAACTCCGTCATTACTGAACCGATTTGATTTTTTTTGTTTTCTGAAAGTAGATGGTTCCAGGTAGGTCCCGTTTTTTTCAAAATCCATTTCTGATGATGGGATCCATGAGGAACTGTGGGAACTCCTCAAATTTGAAAGGCACATGCATGCTGATTTGGGTGATTTCTTACGAAACTCGAGCATTTCTTTACGAAAATCATCAATTTGGTGGAGTGGATAGTGGATCTGATAATGAAGGCCAGGGATGGCAAAGTGGAACTTCTTGGTAGTTCCCAGGACTATTATCCGATTGAAAAAAAAAAAACTGAAATAGATGGTTCCAGATTGGTTTTGTTCAAAATCCATTTCTGAGTATGGGATCCATGAGGAACTGAGAGAACTCCTCAAATTTGAAAGGTACATGCATAATTAAATAAATAAATATGCATAAATAAATTAATAATGATTTGGGTAGTTTCTTAAGCCTGATTTAATTTAAGTAGTTCTTGCTTGTATTATTAAAAAAAAATATGTGATATTAAATTGCTTTGACGTTCCTTTTCTTTGATCTCATTAAAAATAAATTGTAAAATGTATCTATTTAATGTTGTTGTGTAAATTCAGATTTTATGTGTAAGTATAGTTGTAATGAGATATTGTTTTAACTATGTATAATTAAGTATGTAATGTTTAGGTAATATTCAAACACAATCTTGTATTTTCATGAATAAAAATACTATGACTATACTATGACTATGACTACTCGAGCATTTCATTACGAACATCATCAATTTGGTGGAGTGGACCTGATGATAAAGGACCAGGGATTGCAAAGTGGAACTGCTTGGTAATTCCCAGCTCTATCATCCGATTTGAGACATTCATATTTTCTTTGTAAGGAAATACAAGTCCTATTTGATTATAATTCTAATTCTTATGATGGAATTAATGAGGAATTGAGATTACTCCTCAAATTTTAACGGCACATCATGCATTCTGATTTCTGGGTAACTTGAACATTGTTTTGGGGGAGCCAAAATTTTGATGAAGTGGATCTGATGATGAAGAACAGGGACAAAGTGGAACTGGTCGATAAACCTAGCTCTACCTACTTATTATCCTAGTTGTGACATTCATATTTTTGATTTGATTTCTATTCTGATGATGGACACCTTGAAGAATTTAGAGAACACCTCAAGTTTGATCGCCACATCCATTGTGATTAGAGGATGTTCATAATTAGCTTGGGCATTTTCTTACTGTGGCCATCATTTTGCTGGAGTGGACCTGATGTTTATGATCAGGGATGGCATAATGAAACTGCTCAATAATTTCCAGTCTGTCACCCAATTTAACTCATTGTTATTTTGTTTGCGACCTTAAAGGTCTACAAGGTAGTTCCGTTTGATTTTACTTCAGATGTAATAATGGAAGCCCCGAGATATTAAGAAAGCTCCTCAATTTTCAAACGTACACGTGCGATGAATTGGATATGTTTAATTAAACTAAACTGGCTAACTCAAACATATTCAAAATTTCACTTTTACCGGGAAGCAAATGAAGTCGGTTTTTTTTCTTAAAAATTATAAAGCCAGTAATACTCACGTTTTGTATACGTCAAATTGAACGTAGTAAACACGGCCCCCGTACATATAGATCCAACCAGGGAACTCCAAAACTCTTTCCTGTTCTCCGATAGAATCCCCACAGTCTGTCCCTTTCTCACGCCTAGACGGGAGAGGGAGATGGCCAGATTCATCGCCTCTTGTGCGATCTCGCCGAAGGTCTGCGTTTCGTCTGTGGCGCCATTGGTCTGTGGACACGATAAATAAAATAAATAAATAAATATTGTGGGACAATCCTACACAAAACGACCTAGTCAGTAAACTCAATAAGGCTTGTGTTGTGGGTACTAGACGACGGTAGGTATATATAATAGATAAGTACATATAAATACTTAAATACATAGAAAACATCCATAACTCAAGGACAAATATTCGTGACAATTACACTAATAAATGCCCTGACCACGATTCGAACCCGAGACCTCCTGCTTCGTAGGCAGGGTCACTACCGACTAGGCTAGGAGGCCGTTTGCCTTTTTTTTTTGCTACTTCCTCCGGAGCTAATCGGAGTTTTTGTGTATCTGTTTTTCTTTCATACCAGTTCTCGCTTACTTGCCTCTCGCACTTTCATACTTCATTCGGTTCTTTCTCGCATTCATCGTCTGTCTTACTTTTATGGGTGGGACTCCCAACTATCTACCTATCCTTTTTGGGATTTAACTCGACACATTTTTCTTTATTGTATGTTATAGGTTGTTTACATGGTTTCGTGTACATTTATTACATTGATTTACTGTTATCTTATATCTATTGATTACATATTTTATTCTAATGTTTATCATTAATATTATCAAATATTATGTTAACATTATTTTCTTATCTTGTTTTATTACGTTCTTTCACTGCATTAACAATTTTAACACAGTATTGTATAAACTTATTTCTATTTCTAGACATTATTATAGAACCTATTACATCGGTATTTAGCACGACATCGAGTTCCTGCTCTAAATTAAATCTTTCCTTGGCAAAGATTGGGCACTCGGCGATAAGGTGTTGTACCGTTTCTTCTGTCCCTGGTTCACAGGCACAGGATGGGTTGTCCTTGCACTTGAAACGGTACAAATACGAGGAGAATCCACCGTGTCCTGTCATGAGTTGGGTTAAATTGTTATTTATACCTATTTTTCTCAGCACCCCACGTGCGTCTCTTACATTTGAGAAGAAGATTTTTGTGACCGAAGCTGTTTCGCCATTCCTATATCTTTCGTCCCAAGCCTCTACTGTCCCGTTCCGGATGTTCTTTTTTACGAAGGACACCGGGCACAGATCGTAGTCGGGTTTTCTCTTTAGTCGTAGGGCGGCTTCCTTCGCAAGTTGATCTGCTCTTTCGTTTCCTGCCAACCCCATGTGTGCTTTGATCCAAAACAGAGATATTTTTCTGTTTTGGATTTTGCATTGTCGCATCAACTCTCTGCTTTCTACGGCCAACGGATGGCGGGAGTTTGGGTTGACAGTAGCCTGCAGGGCCGCCCTTGAATCACTAAAGATTCCGACCTCAATGTTCTGTGCCTTTGTTGCCTCCTTTACTGCGCGGTTTAAGGATAGAAGTTCCGCCTGGTACACGGTACAGCAGTTCGACAGTGCGAGCTTAAGGGTCTTAGTTTCGGTCTCCCCTTGCCAAATGGATAGGGCTGCACCAACCCTGCCCTCTATTTTGCTGCCGTCCGTGTATATGCGCATCTGCAAGTTTTCACAACTTCGATACTGGTCCTCCGTCATTACTTCCTCAATTTGGAGGGTCTCGTGTATCGCTGGATGCGGTGCCTCCACTGCCATCGTCATATGCTCTACACTGTCATCGGCGGTCGCCAGCCCCAAGGTCCCGATCCCTTTTTTGGTCTCATAAAGTGCTGCAACCTCGCGCACCCGGAGATCGAGGGGGAGAAGTCCAGAGAGCCGAGTTTAACGAGACTGTGCGGTAGGCTTTGCAGAGCTTTTGTGCGAATCCCCTTTGCACTGCGTTAAGTTGTTTTTGGATTCCCAACTTGTTTACTGCTGGAGCCCAAGCGCTAGCTGCGTATAAGATAGTGGGTTCGACCGCCGCGGTGTAGATAAGCCGTACAATTTCCGGGTGCAATCCCCAGCCTACTCTTGCCGCCCTGGATAGTTTTTTATACCTATTTATCGCTTTCTCGCATATGTTGGTGACGTGTTTGTTAAAGGTCAGTTTGTTATCGATGGTGAGGCCCAGCAGCTTTATTTCCTCGGACATTTCTATGTCCACCCCACCCATGCTAAGCCGCGGGGAGTCAAACTTCAGCCTTCTGGTGATGACCATAGCGCAGATTTTTTGTGGTGCAAATTTCAGCTGGACCCGGGTATGTCCTAAAACTACGACCAAGACCACCGGGGGATGGGCAGCAGCATCCCTAAGTTACGGTGGAGACACTGCGATCGCCAACCCGCATGCCAAGCGTGGCGATTACGGCAAAAACCCCCCTTATGAATCACACCAAAAAACCGCGGCCCCGAGGTTCCGGCGACCCCCGGTGCCCTGGGTATGGTAGCGCCCAGGGTGCTAGCGGGGTCAGGGGTGCTAAGAATCTCCGGCAAAGATCCGGCTACCACCACCGACGACTCCTGGCCCTGGCAACGTATAACACGCGTACACTGCGGACCGACGAAAAGTTGGCGGAACTGGAGGAAGGATTGAGCAAGTTGCGTTGGGACGTCGTGGGATTATCAGAAGTCCGAAGAGAGGGACACGATAATCCTAAAGTCCGGCAACTTGCTCTATTTCCGGGAGGGCGACCAACAGTCCCAGGGAGGTGTCGGGTTCATCGTCCACAAGTCCCTCGTAAACAACGTGGTGAAGATCGAGAGTGTGTCGACTAGGGTGGCGTACCTTATACTCAGAGTATCCGAGAGGTACTCGTTGAAGGTCATACAGGTGTACGCGCCGACTTCGGCACACTCCGATGACGAGGTGGAGGCTATGTATGAGGCTATTTCAAAAGCCATGCATAGCTCCAGAACCTACTTCACCGTTGTTATGGGGGACTTCAACGCGAAACTAGGCAAGAGAGATGGTGACGAGCTGAGAGTGGGGCAATTTGGGGTTGGACGTCGGAACCACCGGGGGCATCTACTGGCTGGTTTCTTGGAGAAGGAGGGACTCTATATGATGAACTCTTTCTTTAAGAAACGCGAGCACAGAAAATGGACCTGGATGAGTCCCGACGGTGCAACTAAAAACGAGATTGACTTCATCATGTCGACGAAGAGACATATATTCAATGATGTTTCTGTGATCAATATGGTCAAAACCGGAAGCGATCACCGCCTGGTAAGAGGCACATTGAATATATGTCCTAAGCTAGAACGCTCTCGACTGATGAAGTCTACGCTCCGTCCTGCACTCCAAACTCAAAACCCCGAGAGCTTTCAGCTGGAACTCCAAAACCGTTTCGATTGCCTAGGCGATGATGTGGACGAGTTCAACGACGGGTTTGTGGAAGCTGTCCATAGCGCTGGGTCTAAGTTTTTTAAGGCCCAACGGACAAATAAGACCAAAAGGCTCTCAGACTCCACTCAGAGACTCTTCGATAAGAGGAGTAAAATGGTTCTACAATCTTCAGTTGACGCGACTTTATACCGGCGGCTCAACAAGCAGATCTCTAAGTCCCTCACCCGCGATATGCGCCAATTCAATACTAAGTGTATTGAAGAGGCCATTCAGCGAAATAAGGGCTCCAAAGTTTTTGCAAGGGATCTGTCTGTTGGGCAAAGCCAGCTCGGTAAGTTAAAAACTGAGGATGGTAGAATCATCACATCCAAACCTGAGCTCCTGAGTGAGATAGAGAGCTTTTATGGACAGCTATACACGTCTACTAGCAGACCCGAAGTTGGTCTGGCGGAAGACCCTAGAGCTAGACTGGCCCGACACTATACCGAAGACATCCCGGACATCAGCCTGTACGAGATTAGTATGGCTCTTAAACAGCTCAAAAACAACAAGGCGCCTGGTGAAGACGGAATTACAGCCGAACTTCTGAAGGCGGGTGGTAAACCGGTCCTTACGGCCCTTCAGAAGTTGTTCAATTCCGTCTTACTAGAAGGGAGAACGCCAAAGGCATGGAGCGGAGGTGTGGTGGTAATGTTCTTCAAAAAAGGCGACAACGCCTTACTGAAGAACTACCGACCCATCTCACTTCTGAGCCATGTCTATAAGCTGTTTTCAAGAGTCATTACGAATCGTCTCGCACGCAGGCTTGATGACTTCCAGCCTCCCGAACAAGCCGGTTTCCGAAGAGGCTTTAGTACCGTAGACCACATTCATACGCTTCGTCAGGTTATACAGAAGACCGAGGAGTATAATCTGCCCCTCTGTTTAGCGTTTGTGGACTACGAGAAAGCCTTTGATTCGATCGAAACCTGGGCGGTACTACAATCTCTCCAACGGTGCCAAGTAGACTACCGCTATATCGAAGTGTTGAAGTGTTTGTACGAGAGCGCCACTATGTCAGTCCGACTCCAAGACCAGAACTCGAAGCCTATTCCGCTGCAGCGGGGAGTCAGGCAGCGAGATGTCATCTCTCCTAAGCTGTTTACCGCTGCACTGGAGGATATTTTCAAGACTCTGGACTGGAGAGGGCTAGGCATCAATGTAAACGGCGAGTACCTCACTCACCTTCGATTTGCTGACGATATAGTAGTCTTGGCTGAGACCATGGAGGATTTAAGTACGATGCTCGTTAGCCTCAGTAGAGCCTCCGGGCGAGTTGGTCTTAAGATGAACATGGATAAGACGAAAATCATGTCGAATATCCATGTAGCACCAACTCCAGTGACACTCGGAGACTTTACACTCGAAGTTGTAGACGATTATATATACCTAGGACAAACTGTCCAGTTAGGTAGGTCCAATTTCGAGAAAGAGGTTAATCGTCGAATCCGACTCGGTTGGGCAGCGTTCGGGAAGCTGCGACACATCTTTTCGTCCAATATTCCGCAGTGCCTGAAGACGAAAGTCTTCGATCAGTGTGTGTTGCCAGTGATGACATACGGTACTGAAACGTGGTCGCTTACAATGGGCCTCATAAGAAGGCTCAAAGTCACCCAAAGGGCAATGGAGAGAGCTATGCTAGGAGTCTCTCTGCGAGATCGTATCAGGAATGAGACCATCCGCAGCAGAACCAAAGTAACCGATATAGCTCTCCGAATCGCTAAACTTAAGTGGCAGTGGGCGGGGCACATTGCACGTAGAACCGACGGCCGTTGGGGCGGAAAGGTTCTCGAGTGGCGACCGCGTACCGGAAGGCGCAGCGTGGGTAGGCCCCCCGCAAGGTGGACTGATGACCTGGTGAAGGTCGCAGGAGTCCGCTGGATGCGGGTGGCGCAGGACCGGTCATTGTGGAAATATTTGGGGGAGGCCTATGTCCAGCAGTGGACGTCTTTCGGCTGAAATGATGATGATGATGATGATGAAATTTCAGCTTGTTTTCTTCCCCCCACGTCAAAACACGACTTAGGGCGTCATTCGCCTCTCTCTCAATGTCTATTGCGGCCTCACCATCGAAAACAAGGACCACGTCATCCATAAACGCCTGACAGTACACTTTTCTCTCCTCTAGTTGTTTGAGGAGGGGATCCAGCAGGAGGTTCCATAGGATTGGACCCCCTATAGACCCCTGAACGCATCCCTTGCTGGTTTCCGTTTTATGTTCCTGCCCAGCGTACCGAACTCCCACGGATCTGTTTCTGAGGTAGTCGTCAATGACCCTTCTCAGGTTCACCGGTACGTTTTCCTCGGCAAGTCGGACTCGGATCGCGGGCCACCAGGCGCTGTCAAAGGCTCCCTCTATATCCAAGGAAACCACGGTGACAATCCTCTTTGCTTTGAGTTTCTGTCGGATGTGGTTAACAAGGGTGTAGAGGGAGTCTTCGGTTCCCTTTTGCGGCATAAATCCGTACTGGTTTCTGCTGGTTTTTGGTAGCAGGTGGTACCTAAGCCGAGCCACCAACATCTTTTCATACACCTTTCCCAGAACAGGCAAAAGCCCTATCGGTCTGTACGATTTGGGTAGGGTGTACGACTCTTTGCCCGGCTTTTTAAGCACTACTACTGTTGCCTCCTTCCACTGTCGTGGAAAGTGTCCGTGCTCGAGGCAGATGTTTAATAGTTTTAGGAAGAGTAGGGGATTGCATTCCACTGCCTTTTCTTTGCCGTCTGCCGTTTGCCGTTAGACGATAGACAGTTAAAATACTTTACGGTAAATTAGGCCTTAAGGATGACTTACACTAGGACGGGACGCGACGAGACGGGGCGAGACGGGATGAACTGTCAATTTATAGAAAGAATCACGTGATAGCTCGGAGTCTTCGGAGGTCACGTGACGTTTCTATAGAAACTGACATATCGGCCCGGCCCGGCTCGGTCACGTCTCGGCCCGTAACTAATACTAATTTATTTAATTTCCCCTTCCCTCCGGACCTCTGAGGTGATCAGACGTGTTAAAATACAAAACCGTACGCAATAGGCTATATGCACTTGAAATAGATAAGGCTTATATTTTTTTCTCAGAAACTATGTTGGTTCAGCATTATATCCCTATCAAAATTTCTTAATTTTATTTTATTTTAGCTGTGAAAATAATTATTGAAAAGTGCAAAAAAATGTGTGAAATTACAAACGGTTAAAACGCTGTGACGTCGAGTGTGACGTCATTGGATAGTGGTGTCTGTACACCAAGCCAAGAACGCGAATGAACAGAGAGCCGCTGTATGTAATCTCGCGTCTCGGTGTCTCAAATGTTTGGTGTACAGCCGGCATAGAAGCACTAGTATCCAGATCATTAAAAAAAAAGCATGCGAATCGTGAATCGTCTGTGTCAAATTGTATACATGTTCTCGTATGGAATTTCCTTCATAAGATATCTAGTGTTTCTCGTTCTGCTACTCATATTTTTGCATTTTGGCACAATCCAATACATATCCCATCTTTAAAGCGGTTTTATGACTTGTATGTCGTTTTACATTATAAATGTAAACACAATCGGCTGAACAATACAAGACTAATTAAATAATAAACATTTTTTAGGTTATGTTGGGCCGATCAAACACGTTCATAAAACATAATCTTAATTCACATCAATTGATTTGAGAAATTTATTATATCTGAAAAAATCAGGATACGTGAGCAATATCTAAATTGTACGTACTTTTATGCATTATTAATTCACAATATAATTGTAATTATGCATCGTAATCTGCATGCCTACCACGAACATCGAAAATTGGCATTGACGGGAAACCTCTTTGTCACTCTAATATGCAAGTGTGACAGAGACGGAGGTATAAATTCGCAATCGTTCGATTTTCGTGGTATAGGCCCTGATTCAGACTGTGTGCCGGCCTTAGATGAGAAATGACGTCACGGCTCAGCTTGTCGGAATGGCGGGCGTTTCAAACGCCCGTTTTTATTTGGAGTTTTTGAAAGAAGATTTATCTACTAAATTTTAGTTATTATGCGCTGAAATTTATTTTACAGTATTTTTATGATAAAAGCTATCATCCAACAGTATTTAAAAAAATAGTGAATATTCCCTATTATTTTCACAAAATATTAAAATTAAATACAAATAAAATCGAGCCACCCGGACCAGGAGCGCAGACGCACAGCGGAGCTTGCAGCGGTACAACAACCACCCCAGTGAGTAAATCTCATTCATTACTACTACTCCACTACAAAAGTTCAAGATACAGTGGCCGACTGGGAATTAGTACCGACCCCTCAATTGCGTCCAGCTAAAGTTGACCTGCAACTGATAACACTCAAAGTGCACTCGCGCTACACATTAATTAGCTTCGGCTGCTTTCTGTCGCCCTGGTAACTTGCAACAGACTCGCTATGCCCCTTAATCGCACGCCCCCGGCTACCGCCGAGACAGCGGCTGACGGAACGAGTACGGTACTGCAACCAGTAAAACAAACACGGCGCGGGTCAGAGTCTGACTCGGAATCTAACACTCAATCTATGGAGGAGCTTAGCCGTACCGAGGTTAATACTTCCCATCGCTTTAAGCGTAAGCGTGAAAGCAATGGTGAACAGATAGCCCAGATGTTGACGGAAATGAGAGATATGTTTGCCGAGTTTAGAGCGCACCAAAGTTCTCAGGACTTGAAACTGGAAAAGATTTCCTCTGCGATGGACGAAATCAAAGCACAGAACTCTGAAATGCGGACTTCGGTGGACTTCGTTTCTAACAAATTGGATTCTATACAGTCTCAAATAGATAACCTTGAATCTGACCGTAGCAAAAATCTTGAATATATTCAGGTATTGGAACAGAAACTGGAAACCATGGAAAGACAAAGAAGATCTACATGTGTGGAAATAAAAAATATACCACATAGCAAAGGCGAAAATAAACTATCCCTTTTGAGCAAACTGGCACCTCTAGTTAATGCCTTAAACACGCCAATAGACCCCCAGCATGTAAAGGATATCTTTCGAATTAACACTAAAGAACCTAATATTAAAACTATAATTGTTGAATTCAAAGCTTTTAATACGGAAATACAGGGAGTACAACAAAAAAAACAATACTTGTAAATTAAATACGGAGACCTTAGGCTTCACTGGCCCGCGGAACCCTGTGTTCATATCGGAAAATTTGTCGCCTCAAATGAAACGGCTGCATTATCTCGCGAAGGACTTCGCAAAGTCAAATGGATTCCTGCACTGTTGGGTGACAAATGGAAGAATATATCTGCGCAAAGAAGAAGGAGCTAGTTTCATTCTTATCAACAGTGAGCAGGATCTAAAGAACCTAGACAAGTCTATTGATGGTAAGACTGATAATTGACTAGACTCAATAAAACCTTGTCTTGAATTTTCTGTACTTATGTTCACTGCTTTATCGGTGAGGTACAATGATCAGAAATTTGTAAATTTTTGTAACCCGCACCTTGATCTTTTATCACTTTTAAGTTATTTCATCAATGGTTTGTGTACTTTTTCGTCGAACTTACTACTTGAGCACTTTAATAATTTATTGTTTGGTTCTATTAATATATGTGATTCCTATCTATGTTACCCTGTCAGTCAGAAGCAAAGGCTTACAAGAGTAAACTTGCGGTCTTACTACTCCCACGTACAAGTCTTTTTACCCTCAGCGACTACTGTTTATAATATGATGTGTGTTAAAATCCTACTACATTGTGATTAATACGCTAGAAATTAGTAATGATCTAGAAAATATAGCAGTTTCTACATCCTTCGTTTGTACACCTGAAAAATGCTTGGGGCTTCTTCCAGATTTAAGTGATTCGCTCACAGTGTTACATCTAAATATCAGAAGCATCGGATGCAATTTTAGTGAACTACAAATACTTTTACAAAGGATAAATATTGTGTTCGATGTTCTTGTACTAAGCGAATGCTGGCTCAGCAAGTGCGCGTATTTACCAAACTTGCCGAGATATGCTTCATTCAAATCCAAATACAGTAACCAGAATGATGGCGTTGTAGCTTTTGTTAAAACCGACTTAGCTTGTACAGTTGAAAAGCGAACCTTTAATGATGCCAACTGTCTTGTCTTGAAATTTTCCAATGAAGTTGCCTTAGTTGCAGTATATCGCTCACCCTCAGTAAGAAATATTGATAGATTTCTCGAATCTCTGGAGGATGCTCTTGCTTCACTAAAGTGCTTTAAGACCGTCGCTCTAGTTGGAGACATTAATATTAACATAATTCCCGGCGGTGGTGATCCAAACGCTGATCGCTACCTGACCCTAGCTGCAGCAAATGCTATGTTACCTGCGCATGTGTTACCTACAAGAGGACGTAGCTGTTTGGACCATGTACTTCTTAAAACAAATACAACTTCAGTCACATTAATCATTGATTCTCTTATTACTGATCATAATCCAGTTATACTGTGTTGTAGACGAAAAAAAAAACTAACTACAATAGCGCGTAATAGAGTTATATTTGACCAATCTGCATGCGTAAAAGAAATTGAAAACATTGACTGTACATTTAATTTGTCTATTACTGATGCTGAAAAAGCTGCATACTCGCTCGTTACTACATTAATTGACACTATTAAAACTCATTCTAGGACTGTACATGTAACTAGCAAATTAAGAACTATTAAGCCATGGATGACACCTGGTTTGTTGCGTTGTATCCGAAATCGTGATCGGTTATGTAAACTAAGTAAAAAAGATCCCAATAACCATTTGGCTAAACTGACATTTACTCGCTATAGAAATTTTTGTACAAATTTACTCAAAAATATTAAAAAATCGTATGAACGAATGGAGTTCGAAAAAGCGAAAAATAACCCGAAGGCTACTTGGACACTTATTAAAAATATAGCTAACTTTGACAATAAAACTTCCGCCGCAGATAAGCTTTTGTCACTAAGTGATAATCCTGAAGCGGCAGTAAATTTGGTAAATAATTACTTTAGTAGTATTGGGAAAAATCTAGCCTCGAAATTTACTGAACAGTCCGATCATAATACAAGTCCACATCAGCAGGGATTTGGTCAAACTAACTCTATGGCGTTAATCCACACAGACAATGACGAGGTTAAACGAATTACTATGGGGCTTCGAAATTGTGCTGTGGGTTGGGATGGTATCTCGGCAACACTGCTTAAGGCCGCACGCCACGTCCTTGTGCCAGTTATGACGCATATATTTAATCTTTGTTTGTCGTCGGGTACGTTTCCTCAAGTATTCAAAAGAGCTCTTGTACATCCTATTCATAAGGGTGGAGACAGACACAGTGTCACAAATTACAGGCCTATTTCCGTATTGACAACGCTCTCTAAAATCTTGGAAAAAATTCTTAATATTCGTTTAATAAGTTACTTGGAAGCATTCGCAATACTTTCTAGTAATCAATTTGGCTTTCGGAGTGGTAAATCTACAGAAGATGCGGTATTGGCTGTAACAAACTCAATCATTAGCAACTTTAACTCTAAACTTAAGACTATTGGAATATTCTTAGATCTATCCAAGGCTTTTGACACTGTGTCTGTCCCGATCCTCTTGCGCAAGCTGGAGTGTATTGGGGTAAGAGGACTTGTACATGATGTATTTAAAAGTTACCTTAGTAACCGTACACAACAAGTTCGCATAGGCAATCACACTAGCGATGAAGAAACTCTTTCATTTGGAGTTCCTCAGGGTAGCGTCCTCGGACCAACCTTATTCTTGATATATGTGAACGATTTGTGTAATCTAGCTCTCAATAATGTTAAGGTGTTTGCTTATGCTGATGACACTGCATTTCTTGTACAAGCAACAACTTGGGAGAAAGCACGCCTCCTTGCTGAATCGACGTTGCGTATAGTGATGCAGTGGCTATCAGCTAACTTATTGACAATCAATGTTAGCAAAACAACATTCATAACATTTGCCCCTAGAGCGTCTTCCCTGCCCCCCGCCACTCTGTCAATCCGTGCCCATAACTGTAACCGTAATAATATATCATGTAGTTGCACTGAACTCACGTACTCCCATTGCGTTAAATATCTTGGTGTTTTTATTGACTCCTTCATGAATGGGAATAATCAGATAGATGCTGCCGTTGGCAGGATTAGAAAATTGATTTACGTTTTTAAGACCCTTAGAACTGTTGCTGATCTCCCAACTCTAAAAATCGTGTACTTTTCGCTGGCACAATCTATATTAACTTATTGTCTTACGGTTTGGGGTGGGACAGGGAAAACGAAACTCCTCCGATTGGAAAGAGCTCAAAGGGCTGTTCTTAAGGTTATGTTTTGTAAACCAATTCGCTTCCCTACTTCTGAGCTGTATTCTATAGCTAAGGTCTTAAACGTTAGACAATTATTTATTTTGAAAATTGGACTGCGCAAACACCTTGATTTACCTTTTGTTAAAAAAACTTCTAAACGACGGGTAGACCGTATTTGCAAACTTATACCCACGCGTATTGCTCTTGTTAGGCGACATTATGACTATCTCTCAGCTAAAATCTACAATAAATTGAACTCTCTGTTAAATATTTACACACTGACATACAGGGAATGTAAGATGAAAATAACTAACTTCCTAAAAGAACTTAATTACGAAGAGACCGAAACACTGTTTAATGATTTCTAATGAAAATATATAAAAGTGCAAATGTATATATAAAGTGATAAACCTAGTACTTACCTTGTAATTGTAACAACATATTGTAATATTAATAAATAATTATCTAACCATAATTTAGCAACCCTAATCTTAAACTAACATAATTATATTCACTATAATTAAGTTTAGCTTTGTGTTTTTACCAGTATGAATGTTTCAATTTAGACCATAACCCCCTTTTTGTCCCGAGGTGGGCGTAAGAGCTGCGACACAGTTTATACTAATGCAGCTGCTTGCGATCATATTGTTTATACATATTTGTTTTTATGTTCAATAAAATCTTTGAAATCTTAAATCTTTGAAATTTATTTAAACTTTATTGCACATAAAATAAAGTACAAAAGGCGGGCTTAATGCCAGAAGGCATTCTCTACCAGTCAACCATCGGGCCAAACAGATACAAATATTTAGGTGCGGTAACAGCATAAAGCGAAAGGTTAAACAGCAATCGATATATTAACAAATACGTTCACAAATTCGTACATATACAAACATACCTACATACAATATCAATATACATATAATACAAAACATACATAATTACATATATGATATACATACTATAAAGTACCTGCAACTAAATTACTACGAGCCGTAATTATTAGCATTAGCGATTAGATGCTTACGCAATTTGAGCTTAAACGACAATTTGGACTGAGCCTGCCGAATGTCCAGTGGGAGATCATTCCATAAACGAATAGCTTGCACGGTGAAGGAGTTGGACACAGAGCCAGAACGATGGTGAGGCAGGCAAAGTAATAGCTCACGCGAGGAGCGGTGCTCACGGCCCGGCTGAGCAGCAACAAACTTAAATTTAGTCCGTAGGTAGTCAGGTGCCGCCGGATCGAACAGGATACTGTACAGAGTGCACAGTACCCTAAGCGATCCCTAATTCTGAGCCAATCGAGTTTTCGACGGAAATCAGACACGTGATCATACTTCCGGAGGCCGAAAATAAACCTGATGCAACTGTTGAGGATCCTATCCAGTCTGTTCAAAAGTTCCTGAGTCATGTTGGTAAGGCACACATCACAGTAATCGATGACCGGCAGCACAAGGGCTTGAATGAGCAGCTTTTTCGTACTCACCGGTAGAAAGTGTTTGAACCTATACAGTGTTCTCAGGGTGTAAGTCACTCTACGGCACACGTCAGAAACTTGAGGCTCCCACGTTAAGCTGCGGTCAACAATTAACCCCAGATTCTTAACCTGCGATGAGATCGGTATAATAGTACCCTCAAATAGTATAGGCCTCAGGCTAGAACAGTCGTTGACTAAGGCAGAGCGAGGGCTCTAATGTGACTGTTATTATTGCCACGGCTCATTGAGCCTGCGGTCCGCTTTGGCAACTAATCCCAAGATCATACCAACACCACGATGTCACTAGTTAATTCCCAAAAACGTAAAATGTAGTCCTTGAACAGAAAATTGCCACTTTGACCCCTTGTTGCTTGAACAGAAAAAAACCTTTTATGAATAGGTGGTGCGGAAAGATATTATGGTCCCTGTATAAGCAAATTGATATACGTTATCGTTGAATATGGTCATGTAAGTATATGCCGTTATCTTAAAAAGGAGGTGCATTACGTAAGGTACATATACATAAATACTTTTGAATTAATAAATGTTTTCCTACTTTGATAATAGCCATATAACTTTGATAAGGCATCACAAATAACGCCGATAAGAATGTTTATCTTCTACTGCACTTTGCTATTATTTTTTGTAAGCAGTATTTATTAATTTAGGTTTTTAAAAAACGGAGTCTGCCTCCGCAGTCTGTCCGTCTGTCTGTGTCTATCTATCAGCGGGTTGTAGCTCAAAAACGGTTTAGTATTAACGGTTTGCGGTAAGGGTAACTGGATACAGTCAGCTTCATAAATATGTACCTGTATTCAATCTGGTGGTTATTCATAGAGCGATTTTTAGATGTCACACGCCGATTACCGCTAAATGTATTACAAAATTACTCATTTATTTTCTATGTATTTACTTAACACAAGAAAACATAATGATGCACAATATAAACTTTACTGTTATATTATAAACGGAATCTAAATAAAAAAATAAGAAAATATAATTAAGTACTAGGCTCACAAAGTCTGTGACGAGTGTGCCAATTCGGCCAATCCGTCAGATGTCCATAGTGAGTATGTCGGCCGGGCCGGGCAACCGCCAGACTAATTTCCATTACATTTATTGGCAGATCTGGAGGATATGCCTGGGTGCGTAGCCAAGATGCCAATCGCTCACGCTCAGTCGCTAACGAAACGCAACTGTCATTGTCACACTAATAAGGAAGAGTGATAGAGAGAGGTAGCTGCAATACGTTAGTAAGCGTGAGCGATTGGCATGTTGGCTACGCACGCATAACCGGCAATTAGATACATAAACAGCAAAATGTACGATATTAAATTTTACTCATTAGCTTATTTACTTACAATCGTCCTGTCTTTTAACTCCACAAGTTTATTCAATATGAACTCACTAAAATTTAAATTTACAGGCAATTGCAAATCTGGAGAACCATATTGGTAAAACGGGTTCTTTAGCATTGTTTAAACAAAATGGCCACCAAGTGTGCGTCGGTTGTGCGCGGTTTCGCGGGGAGTACTGATCGAACGTTATGATATGACATAATTATGTACATAACGTGATAATAAGCAATGATGTGTTGTGAACTAGACAAACTAATAATATTGTCTTCTGATACCGCGATTGTTGTTCAAAGGTCATTGGGCGTTTTTGACCTGCTTTATGAAAGTTCGCGTACAGAGACCAAACCAGTTTTAAATTAAAGAGCTTAGTCCCGCTTCTCAAATTATATGTATTGTAAATTGTCACATTTTAAAACGATAAAATAGGGCATGAGATAAGTAAGGTCCGACCGAGACTTCTTTTTTTGTCTCGGCCGAGACCAAGACCGAGATTAAATTGAGTTCTCGGCCGAGAAAAACATGTAATAGTCAAGAATTAAACTGTTGTTTAATATAGCCATCACTAAAACACAACATTTACAGTCAAAGCTTGAGAAAAAAACTTATAATTTGCATTACGTACGATAACACGGTAAACTATAATTGCTTAAAATACCCACCAAGATCGCAAAAAGTGTCAAGATGGAAGGTTCGGCCAAGGCCGAGAATCTCGGCCCTTTTTGGGCGATAGCCGAGACCGAGATCTCGGCTCGAATTTTGGCCGAGACTGCTGAGACCGAGACCGAGATCTCGGTCGGACCTTAGAGATGAGACTGTATGCGGGTCGGCTAATAATGTGTCGCATCCAAGTGCTTTCGTAATATTTGTCGTTGTCGTAGACTTTCCCATACATTTATTGGCAGATCAGCATGCCTACCCCGAACATCGAAAATTGGCATTGACGTGAAAGCCTCTTTGTCACTCTAATATGCAAGTGTGACAGAGACGGTGATACTAATCTGCAATCGTTCGATTTTCGTGGTATACGCCCTAACGGATATGGCCGAACGTATATCGAGGGTTGCCTGGTGAAACCCAATAAGTATGAGAAACCTAGTTTCGAGAAAAATGAAGTTAAAGATTTATGGTCATCAAACACTAATTTGGTAAGTAAATTCGTAGTTTTATAAGTTCTCCGTGTAAAGTAATTTTATCTACTTTAAGTTAATTTGTGTTTTAGCTATATAACTAATTTAGTTTTCCTGTAAGAAAACGTTTTTTACCAAGGGGTGTCGACTTATCGGGTTTTCGCAAAAATTAAAAAGCTGTTAATGTTACTTATAGGTTTTATTACCTACTTATAAAAAACTTATAAAAAAGTTAATCTACCCTAGTCATCCGTATAGGTGTTTTATACGGAATGATTTTTGGGTCATGGAGCAACAGTGAACAGAGTACTGGGGAGGGCCACACTGAGCAACTTTCACAACTCTCTGTGGACAACCACAAATTCGGGAAAAAAAGGTCTCCTAATGAAGAGCTAATTGATATTTAGTTACTCCTAAGTATTAGTTGATCGATATTTAACAATCAAAGATTTCTTTTTCACGATTTCATGGTTGTCGTAGTGAAAGTTGGGTAGTGTGTTCTTCCCCGATACCTACCCTGTGTGCTTAGCCAAGATGCCAATCGCTCACGCTTGATAACGTATCGTAGCTACCTACCTGTCTCTATCACTCTTCCTTATTAGTGTGACAGTGACAGTTGCGTTTCGTTAGCGACTGAGCGTGAGCGATTGGCATCTTGGCTACGCACCCAGTTCACTCTTGCTCCATGACCCAAAAATCACCCAGTATGTACGTAATCTTCAAAATACTTACAAAAGTCTGCCTTACTATTATCATCGATGACAATATTGTGCATTTGGGCGGCAATATTAATTTACGATTCATCAAGATTGAAGGAGTCAGAAATTGTCTGAAATTGAATAAATTAAAGAATGTGTACCAAAACGCAATAACTTAAAATCATATAAGGGGTCACGGGATTATAAACTCGGGTAAGTACACATAAAGGCATACATGTAACTACATAATTATAATGATTGATCTTATAACACCATAGGGGAAAGTGGGTAGGCTTCGTACAATTTTTGCTCTGGGCCTTGTAAAATAAAAACTAACAGTTATTTAAAAATTAAATTAATGCCATTGCATGGTCCAGTTATCTGTTTATAATAACAGTGCATTTCTGATTTGATCCAAAACAATTTGGCCAATATAACTATTTTCCTAAAAAGTGGGAATTGTACGAATTTATCCCACACGTAAGGAGGCATTCGTTTCTACCTGGGATTCGTCATTTTATGAGTTCTTTTACCTGTTATAATCAATGTTTAGGCATATCTTACCCATAATAACTGTACGAGTATTTTGATTATATTCTTGATTTTAGTTCCATGGGGTGCATTTGTACAGTAAAAAATCACATACAATCGGAGTTTACGAAAGCAACCCAATAGACTCAAACGCGAAAAAATTCAAATAAACAAATATACGTCAAATAAATCCCAAAACTATTGTTTACATAAGAACCTGAAGCGTGTATTTACAAACAAGGTTGAAATACACGCAAATACAGAGCAAATTCTCCTTCAAGTGCAAGGTACGTAAACACCTCTCTAAATTGCTCATTTGATAGATGTTCCGCATACTTATACTTGGATACATTATTTATTTATGTATGTACCTATATATAGGTATATTTATATTTATATGTGTATGTTTATACAATTATTAAAGCAATGTATTATTATTGATATTATTATGTGTTTCCTATCTCTTCTCGATGTTTACGATCCTGCACCTGCACCAAATACAAGTTTCTGTTTCATCCAATGGTTGACTGGTAGAGAATGCCCCAAGGCATTAAGTCCACCATTTGTACTTTTTTTGTAATTGGGCAATAAAGCTTAAATAAATAAATAAGTACTTTTTTCAATTCCATTAATACTTAAACACGTTCATTGCGGCAGTCCATTTCGTTCACTTTACGTTGCTCCTGTATCAGGTACATTAGACCTGTTTCTTAACTATTCATTGTAGCGTCATAGGGTCGTAAAGACCAGTTCGAGATGCATATATTTTAGAGCAATCAACTGGCTAGTAGTAATCATATGTGTCTGTTTTTTTATCGTAACATACTTTCGACGAAAGTCTTAACATAATACTTAAGCCGTTTCTAAATCAAGATATCAGAAGACTATTAAATGTGATAAATAATCTGTCAGATCCTTTCGACCCCATGTTCGTTCTCAATGATTAACTTATCGATAAATGATTAGGGTTGTGAAAACAAAATATCGATGAACTTTATGGGTATTTTATTTAAGACATAAAGAGTTATTTTAAAAAACAAATCAATGTTACGCAGTCGATATAAAAAAGGCATACTTTCGTTACTCGGTGGTCTAGTATCAGTATCTTCATTATTTCTTGGACGTTTGACGTTATGTTCAACATCCCCAGTGGACATTAATAGAATTCGTCTGGACCGCCTCATGATGTAACGCAATCACAGTCAAACCACAAAACAATTTTTGTACTTTATTCACGCGCGCGCACATTCAGTAACTAGTCTATCGAATGTTGTTTACACAGACTGCACTTCAGGGCTGCACTAGATAAACTAATCATAAGTCTAGTGCGGCTATCAGGTTATCGGGTATCAGGTCGAAAATATCTTATACCCGCACTAGGTGAAAAAAATTCCTTCGCCGGCGGTATGAGATACAAATGACCCGATAGGCTTTTATTATACCGATGTAAAATATCCAGAGAGACAATTCTAAATATATATTTGTCTCGTTCCTACTCCTTTGGAAATAGAAGCTACCTGTCCCGTACCAGCGGTAGGAAAAGTACTTTAAGTTCCGCCCCGCGGGATAGTTCATCATCGGATCTTATAGACCTGATACCGCAATGAACGTGTTAAAGACAGATGCATTCAAACAAGACAAAAAATTACTTTAGAGTTGCCTCATCCAGTTGGAATGCAAGAAAATAATTAATATTATTTAATAATTTAAATAAACGTATTAATTTAAAGTACTTTTTGTTATTTCGTACCGTAAGCATCACTCAAAGTCGCGTAGTTTGATTAATAGATTGTGCTAAAACCCGATAAGTTCGCTCTTAAACGAAACAACAACAATTATCTACATATTAACGGTTACAATCTTACAATAGCCTACATTTATTATTGGGTATTTAAGGACAGTACTATAAACGCG
The DNA here is from genome assembly GCA_949128165.1 of Lathronympha strigana. Classification (NCBI taxonomy): domain Eukaryota; kingdom Metazoa; phylum Arthropoda; class Insecta; order Lepidoptera; family Tortricidae; genus Lathronympha; species Lathronympha strigana. The sequence goes on along the minus strand of OX421926.1, from coordinate 2,586,643 downwards.
ATGTATACCTATCGTTCAGGCGATTATGTCATTTGTTTGTTTTGTTATTTTGTACCGTAAGCATCACTCAAAGTCGCGTAGTTTGATTAATAGATAGTGCTAAAACCCGATAAGTTCGCTCTAAACGAAACAACAACAATTATCGACATATTAACGGTTACAATCTTACAATAGCTTAGATTTATTGTTAGGTATTTAAGGACAGTAGGTACTATAAACCCGACGTATACCTACCTATCGTTCAGGCGATTAAGTCATAACATAATTAAGTACCAATCTTTTTTTATACGACAATTCTAAATGTATTTCTAGGTTAGAAAATAAGATTTTACCTGTTTCTAGCATAGCTGTTGCACTAATTTTCTGCCTCGGTCACCCATCACAAAACTTTTAACACATACACAGCCATCATTAACACAATACGTCACAAGTTTTAACAGCTATTTCCAATTAAATTTGCAACGACGCAGCGGCGGGGCGCTTGCGATCCTGCCGCTACTTGTCGAGGCAGCGCATGACGGTCGTCAAACATATTTATTGGGTTCTTCCCCGTATTTTTTTTAAAGAAATTTATTAAAGGCCCGTGCTAGAATTCGATAACTAGACTTAACATAATATTTCATCAAAAAAATGTTTTAGATAAGTACTATACATTTGTTTATTCGGTTTTACTTTGAAGTAGTTTGTACATTTAACAAATAATATCGTAAAAGTAAAACCCGATAAATGGTTTTAACGTATTTTAATTCTTACTTAAATCCTTTTTAGGTTCGAATCGTACTGAGGTAATACCCGATAAGTAATAGTATCTGGTTTTACGATGTGTGTTTAGTTTAATTTAGTATAAATATCTCTGCACTAAATACCTATAAATGTGTATTGTGTGGTTCTTGCACTAAGTAATAATAAAAACTGAAGCCTTAAATGCACTTGTAGTATTTAGTTCTAAATTAAAACTTGAAATCAAGTACTTATCGGGTATCAACTCGGCATATTTCCGTAATACATGTCAAATCTGCTTATCCGATATTACCATTAGATTGAGCGATACCGAATCCATCTCAAACTGTTTTTACTTTAAAATCTCACTTTTTGTCACTTATTGGGTTTCACCAGGCAACCCTCGATATGGCCAACATATTGGCAGATCCGGCAGACATGCCTGAAAACGGCGCGTAAATAAATACTGGCGAGAGTTTATGTAAGTGTGGTTGTATGTATGTAATGCCCACACTTCACTGCAAGTTTGGTATTCGCGTTGCGTGTTCGCCAAATATTCGTATTGGAGTCCGAACACCACGAATACGATATCCACACTTGGGATGCCAACAAAAACCTATACTCCACGTAGCGAAAAATTTAAAGTCAAAAGTGACATTATTGACAGATAATGTCTTGGACTGACACCTGTCATGCTGATCATTTGATCGTATAACATCACGCAAGCGATGTGTGGACGGTGCATTTGCGGTGGTTTGCTTATTCGCGTCTTTTCATGCGTGACCAAATGCTCACAAGAGGACGGATCAGCAAGTTTGGCATTTGGGTGTTTGGGTTGTTCGAGCAAATATGCCCGACTATAGGCGAATAAGTCTATTCGGCCAAGCACAGCAAATACGCGAACCCGCAACTCGCAGTGAAGTGCCGCCTTAAGATAGTTAAGATAATGACGTGGGGATTTGCGATATCAGTAATTGTTTTCTTGATTTTTTGTTACGTTCCGTTACCTTGAAGAATTGTGATAATATAATATTTTTTATCTTGATGATGTGAAATTAAAGTCCATAATTAGTTAGTTTTTTACTCGACATTTTTTACTTTACAGGCCTCTGTATGGTATGTAGGTAACTACCATTTTTAAACTTTGTCACAGTGACGAAGACGTCCGATCCCCAGCTGCTATAAAAGGAATGACAACGTAATGAGATAGGAAGTCTATCATATACTAATATTAAAACCTGAAAGGATTAGGATGAAATTTTGTTATGGGGATAGTTGGCTCCTGGGAAAGGACATCTGTCAATTTCTATAGAAAACGTCTCGTGACATCGGAGGGCTCCGAGCTGTCACGTCATTCTTTCTAAGTATAGAAATTGACAGATTGTCCCGTCCTAGCGTGAGGCATCCATAGCGGAACCAAAACCATAACAGATTCCATTAACTTTGGCTTTCAATTGACACTCACATTCAAATCAATATAAATACAATAATAAGTCATAGCTCATGCAATAAATAAATAAATACTTTTATTAGATTAGACTCACTACCAACTACTCCAACCGGTCGTCATTATCATTGCTCGTACCAATCATATTAAAAGCTAAAGATAGGTTACACTAATATGGGAAAATAAACTGTTATAATTAACTCAGTCTCTTTTAATTAAATAAATATATAGGTATTAAAATATAGAATTTGGGACTCCTATATATATCCTAAATCTAAATACCTACTTATAAGTGGATAATGTGTTACATTTTCGCACTGCACCCATTTCTATGGTTGACTGGTAGAGAGTGCCAGTAGACATTAAGTTCCCTTAATACCTACACTGCGCGGTCCGGCAGAAAACAAGGAATATGTAATTATAGTAAATAATACAATAGGTACATAACTCCTTATGTCACACCTCACAAATAAAATTATATATTTTTTTCCCATTCCTAGGATGCTGCGCGAGGCTATTGAAATGAAGAATTCCTAATTTCAATAGAGAGGATGGCTGTTCGCTACCACCAGCTTGGGATCCTGTATTACATCTTATCTCATCAAGAATCAAGCACGACACAGGACTGGAAGACATTAGTGTGGACTTTGTTTGACAGGATTGAAAACGGACAAAAGAGGCAAAATGGGGTAGTTTTTTGTCGCTTCTTTCTGCCCCATCCCCATACCTAAGCCAGTTAGGGAAGCGTTCGTACGTTGTATGTATGTTAATCCTCACAGGGTTTTTATAATTTTTTATTTTAATTATAGTAGCCCTTCATGTAATGTATTACTAGATTACTACCTTTATAAGCCCCTCTGGGCGGTGTAGACCAACCTTTTTTTGTTTTTAACTTTTTTGATTGACGGGGAGAATTCGCATTCTCTCAGTCATCATCTTAATCCTGTGAAAACGAGTGCTGTAAAGGTCTCGAAACGTAGGGCGTTAGTGTAGTAGTGTTAATAAACGCGATTAATCCGTTCTAAAGTGTTTAATTTACTAACAAATTCTACATTGTGTACTAACCAAATGTGGATGTAAAAGTCTGAAATAAAGTTATTCATTCATTCATTCATTTGAATGAACAACAACGCGATTGTTGTTCATTCAAATGACCAGTACCAGAAGACATTAGTTTGTCTATTTCACAACACATCATTGCTTATTAACACATTACATAATTATGTCATATCATAATGTACGGTCAGTACTCCCCGCGAAACCGCGCACAACCGACGCACACTTGGCGGCCATCTTGTTTATACAATGCTAAAGAACCCGTTTTACCAATATGGTTCTCCAGATTTGCAGTTGCCTGTAAATTTAAATTTTAGTGAATTCATATTGAATAAACTTGTGGAGTTAAAAGACAGGACGATTGTAAGTACCTAAATATACTAATGAGTAAAATTTAATATCGTACATTTTGCTGGTTATAGGTATATCTAATTGCTGACCATATACGTTCGGGGATATCCACAGATCTGCCAATAAATGTATGGGAAAGGACCATGGGAAAATTTGTATGGAGGCTGGCCCCAAAACCAAGAGAGATGAGACTTATGTCTATAAATAGGCCTTATTGTCTGCTTCATTTCTTTATATGGGCAACAAGTTAAATTATATTCCAGATCTGAGATAAGTATTCGTTTTAAAACGCGAGTATTATGAAAGTAAAAATATTCATAACCGCTCGGGCGATGATGGCGGATTAGGTACCTACATGACTATTCAGCGATTACGCCCAGTACATAAATTTGCACAGGGACTTATATCTTTTCGCACAACCTATTCATAAAAGGGTTTTTTCTGTTCAAGCTAGTCGAGATCAAAGTAGCACTTTTCTGTTCAAGGACTACACGTTTTTACGTTTTTGAGCATTAACTAGTAGCATCGTGGTGTTGGTATGATGCTGTTTTCGGTTTTGTTTATTTCCTCTTAGTTGGTGTGAATAGCAGTATCAAACACGCACGGTATCAAAATTATTTTTGTCTTAGGCGTTAACGCTTAAATCCCTCATTACGCTCAGCATTCTACTTTAGAATCCATCGCTTCATTCGGAATTTAATTTACTTTACAACTGTCCATCGTCTAACGGATAATGCCTTCCTAGCCTAGTCGGTAGTGACCTTGCCTACGAAACAGGAGGTCCCGGGTTCGAATCCAGGTCAGGGTATTTATTAGTGTGTTTATTACGAATATTTGTTCCTGAGTTATGGATTTTTTCTATGTATTTAAGTATTTATATGTATCTATTATATATACCATCGTCTAGTACCCACAACACAAGCCTTATTGAGTTTATTGTGGGACTAGGTCATTTTGTGTAGGATTGCCCCAGAATAATATTTTATTTTTTATTTTGCGTGTCCACCCACCCACAGACCAATGGCGCCACAGACGAAACGCAGACCTTCGGCGAGGTCGCGCAAGAGGCGATGAATCTGGCCATCTCCCTCTCCCGTCTAGGCGTGAGAAAGGGGCAGACTGTGGGGATGCTATCGGAGAACAGGAAAGAGTTTTGGAGTTCCCTGATTGGATCTATATGTACGGGGGCCGTGTTTACCACGTTCAATATGACGTATACGAAACGTGAGTATTAACCCATTCAGAGCCAATGACGACGCGTTGTCGTCATGCCTCTACGCACCATTTTCGCTACAAAGAGGGAAATGCATGTTATCGGCTACGGCGTAGCGCTACAAGAAATCGTTGGCCGTGAATGAGTTAAGGATGACTCACAGTAGTCCGTTCCGTTCCGATCCGATACGGGACGATCTGTCAGTTTCTATACAAAAAGTCACGTGACGTCCGAGGGCTCCGAGCTATCACGTGATACTTTCTATAGAAACTGACAGATCGTCCCGTATCGGATCGGAACGGAACGGACTACTGTGAGTCATCCTTTACTGGCTTTAAAATAAACATAAACAGTCGCTAACATCATAGCTGGGCACCGTCAATCAAATAGAAAACTTCGTTAATGGATACCTAATTCGTTACTAAAAAAGTTAACTTCGTTAATTGTTAAATCGCTACATTGCAGAACATTTAACGCAAGTTAACGTTAATCGGTAATTCGTTAACACGTGGTTAAAATGTAATTTTTTTGTACTTTGAGTCTTCTACTTCTAAAACTGCAATATCAGAAACAAATCTGATCTCCCAATCTGGAAACAATATTATAGCCACTTAAATGTGGTCGCGGGTTTTCGGCTTCATCGGAACTAGAATCCGATTCTACGATTGTGATATTTTAATTTGTATAGTATGTACACTCCCTTTTAATAACAATGTACTATAGCGTTCAGACTTGCATGGGCAATTTATGAATGAATTCATTCATAAACGCGTGTGTATACCTTACGCACACTATGATGAACACTAGACAAAATGTAATGAGTAGGTTCGTTAGTAGTATTTCTATTTACACAAAATGAATGACGTTTGAAATGAAAGTACAGGCAGCGATAAAAGCTTGTATAAAAAAATCATTTTTGATATTTAACTTATTTCCTTAATTTTCTCTTTTCAGATGAGCTATCCCACGTTGCTGGAATATCAAAGCCGACGTACATGTTCTGCTCGCCGTTGGCATACAAAATGCATGAAAAGACTCTGAAGTCTTTGAAGTTTATTGAAAAAATCATTGTTTTTGGTGATGAAAAGCCGTTAGGAACAATTTCTTATAATGACCTGGTAAGTTTAAAATATTATAAATAAAACCCTTGTGACACTCGAACATATTAAATATTATTTGAAACGGGTAACTCTCGTAGATAGGTAATTAAGACGACTTTCGCTCGACATGTTTCGATCTTTACGAAGATCGTTATGAGCAACTACCGCGACATGTCGAGCGAAAATCGACTTTATTACGTGAGTGACCCGTTTTACATTTTATTTAATACTATCTTTTGCCCGCGGCTTCCCTCGCGTTAGAAAGAGACAAAAGAAGCCTATGTCACTCTATCCCTTCAACTATCTCCACTTAAAAATCACGCCAATTCGTCGCTTTGTTTTGCCATGAAAGACGGACAAGCAAACAGACACACACACTTTCCCATTTATAATATTAGTATGGATGATCCGATAAGTTTATTAGTAGGTACCTACAGGAAGATGTCACGTGACGTTTTCTATAGAAACTGTCAGATCGTCCCGTCCCGCCTCGTCCCTTCCCGTCCTTGTGGGAGTCATCCTTAACCCTGGGTGGTGCAAGTAGGCCTTACCTGTCTTAGCAACAGATAAATTTGAAGTCAGAGCCAGGAAATTAAATAATAATATAAAATATTTTTTATCTGCAGGTTTCAAGAGAAAACATAAAATACGAAGAATTCAGAGCAGTTGATATAGACAGTCCAGAAGAGACGCTGATTATACTGTACTCTTCTGGCACCACTGGACTGCCTAAAGGAGTTGCGCTCACGCATCGCAATGTGCTCATCTGTAGCTGCTCGTAAGGCTCTTTTTATTAGTATTATTTTTTGACGATGGGGACCTTTTACATCTCCAGTCTTTATTTTGACACTTGGGGAGCCTTTACATCTCCAAATTGTATTCGTAAGTATTTTATTTTGACGTTAGGGGACCTTTTACATCTCCAAATTTATTATTAACTATAGAGACTATACATCTCTTGCCATATTACTTAGTATTTACATTTATTTTAATATTGTTTACCCAGGTTTTGGTAATACAACAGTACCAGTATTTAGATAATACTTTTACTTCTCACTATACTTATATTGTAAATGTTTGTAAAATGCTGATTCGAAAATTAATCTTACAGAAAAAGCTTTGAAAATGTATTAGTCTCAACACCCGTCAAATACCTGCTCATTGCCCCATGGTTCCACGCCATGGGTCTTATGGGGTCGCTTCTCTACATGGTCGCTGGCAGAGACATGGTCTATTTGCCTAAGTTCGAAATTGAGTTGTACTTAAAATGCATTGAAAAATACAAGGTAAGTTACAATTTGCTTTCCTCAGCGTCCCACCGGGCAAAGGCCAAAAACTGGCGGGAATGGGATCACCCAAATATTCCGAAATACTAATATCTGATCATACTGATATTAAATTGCAACGGTTAACACTCACGTATTTTTATCACAATAGGCGTGACATGTTCGTCGCGCGCAACCCGTTACCTACGCCGGTCGCCGGCCGCGAAGGTGATAACACCACTCTGTCTGTCCGACGATGTCCGACGCAGACGAAACATGTCACGCCTATTGTGATAAAAATACGTGAGTGTTAACCGTTGCAATTTTATACTAAGTAATATCCGATTTTTAAAATCCAGAATTTTTATAATCCAATATATCAAAATCCCGAATTTTATAATCCCGACCTATCAGAACTCCGATCATCAAAATTCCGACTCATGAAAGCACGAATATTTAAAATTCCGATTCACATAATCCCGAATCTAATACTGATTCGGCATTGTTCTTCGAAATTTAAAAAAAACACGGTGTTTTCTATTCGTAATTTTAAATATTCGTGCTTTCATGAGTCGGAATTTTGTTGATCGGTGTTCTGATAGGTCGGGATTATAAAATTCGGGATTTTGATACGGGATATTTCGGGATATTTTTGTCACTATGCCTGCAATGTAGTGATTTTCACTAAATAATCATTATGAAAATGTAGCCCATTTATCGTTGAGATTTAAAAATATTAGGTACTTAAAAATAGGCATTCATACAATACTTCTCGAAAAAAATATTTTGGGCACCTTAGCCATTACTATATTAATTAAGTACACTCGCGTTCAAAAGTGCATGGGCAGTTTATGAATGAATTCATTCATGGCATGGGCAATTTATGAATGAATTCATTCATGGCATGGGCAATTTATGAATGAATTCATAGTAAATTGAACGCGATAGTAAATTAAAATTAACTTGCAGGTAACCCGAATCACAGTGGTGCCGCCAGTTCTCGTGGCTATCGCCAAATATCCAGACAAATATGACCTAAGCTCCGTAGACATTATTTATTGCGGGGCTGCTCCACTTTCTAAAGAGACTGCTGATGCTGTGAGCGCTAAGTAAGTACTTTTTCCCCTCACTAGCTCGGAAAGCGCTGTTTTGTCCTTTAAAACTACCTTTAAAACTAGTTTTGTCCTTTAAAAATATCGTTATAAAATATACGACGTAATAAATGTACCGGCAGTCCAGCTCGAGAGCTACATTTACAAAGATGAGAGACCGAAAGTACAGAGGAACGTGTAAGTAGTGGATCTCGAGATATTGGGTGGCTGAGTAGCCCCTTGTATACTTGTATTGTAGTATTTTCGCGCGTTATTGTGAAAAGGTCGTACCTCGCGCGTATTTGAACATATACCGGACTCTTAAACCCCTTTTTCATCACAGCTCCTCGTAAATGGTGATATTATATGCAAGCATACTTAGACTTAATGAGCTGTATTTATGCCATGGTCTTAAAGGATTCTCATACTACTTTACTGCTAGTGCTACTACACTACCGCTAATAATAATTGTTTCTTTATGTGCCTAAAAAGTTAATTTATTTCCTCGCAAATGAAAACCATTGTATGTATCACGGGCGGTACTAGAATTACGAACTCGTGCTAAAATTAAGCCCTCGTCTTTGACTCCGGCTTAAATCCACACTCGTTCGAGATTTGTTGTTTACCGCCCTTAATACATAATGTACTGTTCTTTAGTATCCGGGGCGAGAACGTAATTTCAATGAAACGTCCGGGATTTTTTACTTTTTGCCCAGTTCCGGTAATGTCCGAGATGGCAATTCTACTGGTGTTGGATGGTCGCGATTCAGACCATAGTGTGATTTTATGTGGTATTTTGTTTCACAGATTCCCAAATGTGAAAACGGTGCAGCAGGGCTACGGTATGACGGAGGTAACACTAGCGATAACCAGGGATTTTGATGATTCTATTCCCCCAAAGTCTGGTGGTGTGGGCACGGTGGTCCATGGAGCTATTATAAAGGTATTTGAGTGTTTAGTTTTGCGAGCTACTGCTACGGGATGATAAAGTACCCGCGGTCACAACTGCTTTTTGATTTTGGGTATGAAAAGCAACCACGGGCATATACTTAAGTCCTTTTCAAAATTACAGGACTTACGAGTGGATGAGGAAGATGAAAAGTATTGTTTCGCAAGCTAGTACCTATCTTTATTTCAATAACAACAAAATACATAAAACTAAAATAAAATGTAAATACATTTATTTTCAAAATATATACAGTAAGTGTAACTTACTTAACTATCCACCTCTACCTACCTTAAATCTAAAATAGGTCCTTGAGGCATTTGTACACACGCGTTCAGAATTGCATGGGCAGTTTATGAATGAATTCATTCATATGCAATTCTGAACGCTATAGTACCTAGGATGCTGGCAGCATTTCCTCGTTGTATCGCAATGCTGATACATTGTGAGAGGAAGCCACCAGCTCTTCGGTCACCAGTAACATCATGCAACCAGAAAATAAATGTTAAAATAAATATTCCCCTCCTTGGCACGGTACCGTAGACGCTGACAGCGTTTCCTCGTTGTATTGCAAAACTAATGCGTTGTGCGAGGAAGCTGCCAGCTCTACAGTCAAGCCTAGGTGATAATCAAGAGTATTTTCCTTTAAAAACAATCGTGAATTTAATATATCTTCCCGTGTATTAAGTATTTGTATAAGTGTATTAAGACTTTCCGCTTTCCGTGTATTAAGGCCTTTACTTATCATATGACTGTGTATTGTGAATATACTGTATGTATTTATTCAACAGGTCATAGATTTGAAGACTCGGAAACCATTAGGACCCAACCAGCCCGGAGAAATATGCGTCAAAGGCGGCATAGTGATGAAGGGATACATTGGAAAAGACAGGAAAGACGACTTCGATGAAGAGGGGTTCTTCAGAACTGGGGATATTGGGTACTATGATGAGGATGGGTACTTCTTCATCGTTGATCGGCTGAAGGAACTCATCAAGTATAAGGGATACCAGGTTAGTGCGAAGACCTTCAGCCAGCGGAGTTTGAGGGCTCTCCTAATGAGTAATTATTGATAAAAAGGGTGTCTAGAGTGGATTGTCATGAAACTGTGTGTGAATACAGGGAAAAAGAGACCATAGGATAGAGATCACTAACTATCTAATTATACAACTGCAGGTGGCTCCAGCTGAACTCGAAGCAGTCCTGCTCCAGCATCCTGCAGTCCGCGATGCAGGTGTAGTTGGAGTACCAGACCCAAATGCTGGAGAAGTCCCACGTGCGTTTGTAGCATTACAACCAGGTGCTTCTGCAACACCTGGAGAACTCCAGAAGTTTGTTGCTGAGCGGGTGAGCATCCTTCTTCCATACTATATAGTACTATATGATACAGACTTTAGCAGATCACGCAGACCAGCATGTAGAAATTCGTGATGCAGGTGCTGCTAGAGTAGCTGGCTCCAGAGCTTGAGAAATTCCCCATAAACTCCACGAACGGAATGAGCATTCAGTGATTACGAGTACGTCACATGTTTTATAGAAAGCATTTATAGCGATTTGAACTGCTGTTTAAGAAAAAAATACTAGAGATATATAGATTTATACTTAGTCAATTGGCAGCACTGGCAGCACTAGCAGCACACACTGATTGAAAACTTAATACACTGAATATATCTATTATTAGTCATAATTAATTCATGCTAGTTGTCAATTATAATAGTCTCCCTGTTTGTCCGCAGCTCTCAAACCCGAAACACCTGCGCGGCGGCGTACGCTTCGTGGCTGACATCCCGAAGAACCCAAGCGGCAAGATCCTGCGCAAGGAACTGCGCAAACTGGCGCAAGAGAAGAGTAAATTGTAAAAAACTAAAACTAATGTCGGCGGAATATGGCAATGTGCCCACAAGCCTCTGGCTGCATCACCTCGCTGAAGAAAATTGACAGAGTCACTCATATGCTGTTGTCAAAAATACTGCCAAAGATAAATACATAATGTTCCTTTTTGTTGTTGATTATTGGAAATAACAATTGTACAATTGTAAAGCACGAATAAAATCATGTAATAAATGTTTTGATTCATGTTTTTTTGTTTTTTTAAGAAGTCACACTACTATATATAAATTACAAATTGAAAGAGATGTCATATGATGCTCATCGGGGGCCTTGGTCACTTTTTCTGTAGTATATGATATGACATCTCTTTCAATTTATATATATTGGAAATAACTTTTGTTTGATTTTTTTTTATCGTTACCTAGAAAATATTTACGTTGGAGCATTACTAAGATGTAGGATTCGTGGGGTTTCAGTGTTGGTCAATGGCTGAGGTCACCTGTATATATTTAACTTCATCATGTGGCTCGGTATAATTAAGAAACAGAATGGCATAGTTAGTTTTAATAAATTCGTATTTTATTTCATACAAATTATACAGTCGCGATCAGATATCCCTAAGGGGTCTCCCTCTGGTCGCATACAAACTATTGTCATATTTTTAGACATAGACATAGAAGATTCTCATATATTCGTTTGTCATACAATACAATACAATACAATACTCTTTATTGCACACCTCACACAGATGAAATACAGTTACAAGAGAAAATAATAATACAGAACAGTAACAATTATTAATTATTAGTCATAATTATTTTTTATCATAATTATTTTTGAGCATACCTCGTTCTTTGTCATAAATTATCTAAAGTATATTTTTCATAATCATACTTTTATTTGGCATATTTTTTTTAAGTATATGTTTGTTGAGCATAATTGTCTTTAGTTATAAGTATTGCAACGCATCTTATTAATATTTCATAAAAATTTAAAGTCATATATTTAAGGCTCATAACATATTTTATTCATAAAAAATACGAAGCTTGAATTAGCTTATGAACAACGCGGTATCTTTTGTCCGGAAATAGGAGCTCTGCTTCGCTGGGCTACATCTACTCTTGCAAATTATAAAGAAGTCAGTATAAGCCAAAAAACGGTGTCCCCTTCATTCGCAGATAGAAATTTCATAAAATTTTGTTATACCGACAAAAAATTCACGTATTGTTTGGTTCTTGTACGAGTATTTTTAATTCAAATTATTATTCCATTGATAATTTACTTAAATGACACCCTTGACACCCTTTACAGAAACACGAGAACAAAACTAGGAAGATACTTAGATTAAGAAAAGTGGGTTAGGTTAGAACTGCGACCCCCACAGACGCGAACTGTAACCAGACAAGTGGGTTAGGTTAAGTTAGAACTGCGACCCCCACAGACACAAACTGTTACCAGAAAAATTAGTCAGGTTAGGTTAGAACCGCGACCCTCACAGACATGAACTGTTACCAGAAAAGTGGGTTAGTTTAGGTTAGAACTGTGACCCCCACAGATACAAACTGTTACCAGAAAAGTGGGTTAGGTTAGAACTGCAATCCCCACAGACATGAACTGTTACCAGAAAAGTGGATTAGTTTAGGTTAGAACTGCGACCCTCTCGAACTGTTACCAGAAAAGTGGGTTAGGTTAGGTTAGAACTGTGACCCCCACAGATACAAACTGTTACCAGAAAAGTGGGTTAGGTTAGGTTAAGACTGCGACCCCTATAGTTCCAACCTGTTACCAGAAAAGTGGGTTAGGTTAGGTTTGAATTGCGAACCCCATAGACACAAACTGTTACCAGAAATGTGGGTTAGGTTAGGTTAGAACTGCGACCCCACAGATTCAAACTGCAAATTAGGTAAGATGTATTTATTTGCAGACAGGAGTTAGGCTTAATTCAAATAGCTTCTTTAATAATTTATGTTTTTATTAAGCAATAATCAATAAAAAGAAATATAAGGCAGATGAAATGAATGGATGAATAAATGAATGAAGACGCTATAATTTTAAGATTGAATGGTAATGGTAGTAGTTTGAATGTTGCGAATGATACTTTTTGATTTTATAAACAGTAAAGGAGTTTGTTGTGTTACCTTTTACTCGTATTTCAAAGCGTTATGAACTGGCGTGTAACAGGGCATAATAATATTATAGCTTTAAAGCTTTATGGTTGACTAGCTTTCCGCCCGCGACTTCGTCCGCGTATAATAGGGTTCTTCCTACAGATTTTCTTACCTTGTTTTATCTTTTTACAATGTGACTTGATATAACCTACACATATATAATACAAATATTTTCTATTGCGTTTACTTTTAAGTTTTTATTAGGTAGATGTTGGCGGTATTATCGCTAAAAGGCAACATTTGTCTCTAACAGACAACCATCCGGTTAAATAGCATAAATGATTACCTACATACTTGAATAACTGAATTGAGTTGAAGTCTATGGATACAAAAGAAAACTTTCCGCCATAGAAACTTTCAACACTCTTTTCACCTCTTTATGGGTGAAATTTCCAAAAAAAACATGAAACCAGTTTTCTTTTATTAAGGAATCGATGCATAAAGTTTCAAATCTCTAGCTCAAAAAAATCTTTATTTCCCCGCTTCATCAATTTTCAATCCCGTTTTTACCCCCTTAGGAGTTTCCAAAACTTTTCCACATTTTTCCAAAACTATGAAAACACTTTTCTTTTGTTCTAATAAAGAGTCTTTTTACAAAGTTTCAAGCCTCTAGCTCAAAAAGAATCTCCTTTTCCATACAAACGTTTAACCCCTTAGCAAACCACTTTTTTATATTTTAATAATAAACAGTCTTTAAGTTGCACAAAGTTTCAAGTCTCTAGCTCAAAAAAAATTCAATTTTCAAACAAACTTTCAACCCCCTTTCTAACCCTTTAGAAGTTGAATTTTCCAAAACTATGAAAACACTTTTCTTTAAATTGCAACGGTTAACACTCACGTATTTTTATCACAATAGGCGTCAGGACGTAAGGCATTCGGCGCTAGCGGAACATACTTTCGGTACGGACGCGACGCATTTCATTCGGTTCGATAAAGTGAAGTTGTTGGCACGGGAAAAATGTTACGTGCCACGCAAGATCCGTGAGGCCATTGAAATCGTACGTCGCCCTAATTTCAACCTCGACGGAGGTTGGACTCTGCCACCGGCTTGGAAACCAGTGCTTCCTAGAGGGAATGTGAATTTGTGTGGTGACGATTTGGTGGACACGGTTAGTTCGGTGTGCTTGTCGTTGATCCCGTCAGACGATCCGACAATTCAGACTCCCGCAACGACGGCGCCGGGTTGCGCGAATCACCCCGCTTCCGCTTCCTCCCGCGCGAACCGTTACCTACTCGGCTCGGGCAGCGAAGGTGATAACAACACTCTGTCTGTCCGACGATGTCTGCCCGATGCAGACGAATCATGTCACGCCTATTGTGATAAAAATACGTGAGTGTTAACCGTTGCAATTTAATATCAGTATGACTCACGAAAGTTTAAATTATACACTTTTCTTTGATTTAAATAAAATGTTTTTACAAAAACATTCAAGCTCAAAAATAATCTCCATTTCCATACAAAGATTTTACCCCCTTTTCACCCCCTTAATTTCCAAAAATCATGAAAACACGTTTCTTAAATTGTAATAAAGAGTCTTTACACAAAGTTTCAAGACTTTAGCTAAAAAAAACCATTCTCAAACAAACTTTCAACCCCCTTTTTAGTTTTTACCCCTTTAGGAGTAGAATTTCCAAAAACCATTAAATCATTTTTCTTTAATTGTAATAAAGAGTCTTTACACAAAGTTTCAAGTCTCTAGCTCAAAATAAATTCCATTCTCATAAAAACTTTCTACCCCTTTTTTACCCCCATAGGGGTAGAATTTTCCAAAACTATGAAAACACTTTTCTTTAATTCTAATAACTCAAAACAAAATTCTATTCCTATACAAACTTTCAAGCCTCTTTGTACCCCTTTAGAGGTAGAATTTCCAAAAACCATGAAAACGGTTTTCTTCATTTGTAATTAAAAGTCTTAAAACAAAGTTTCAAGTTTCTAGCTCAAAACAAAATTCTATTCCTATACAAACTTTCAACCCCTTACCCCTTTATAGGTGGATTTTCCAAAAACCATGAAAACACTTTTCTTCAATTGTAATACAGAGTTTAAAAACAAAGTTTCAAGTATCTACCTCAAAACAAAATTCCATTCTTATACAAACTTTCAACCCCCTTTTTACCCCTTTAGAGGTGGAATTTCCAAAAACCTTGAAAATACTTTTCTTTAATTGTAATACAGAGTTTTAAAACAAAGTTTCAAGTCTCTAGCTCAAAACAAAATTCTATTCCTATACAAACTTTCAACCCCCTTTTTACCCCTTTAGAGGTGGAATTTCCAAAAACCATGAAAACGGTTTTCTTCAATTGTAATTAAAAGTCTTTACACAAAGTTTCAAGTTTCTAGCTCAAAAAAAATTTCCATTTCTATACAAAATTTCAAGCCCCTTTTCACCCCCTTAGGGGTAGAATTTCCAAAAATCCGTTCTTATCTCTCGCCTACGTACTAAAAGGAAGTTTTGGTAAAAATTTCAAGTTTCTAGTCCTAGCCGTTTCGGCTGTGCGTTGATCGTAGATGAGGACAACCTCTTTTATATATATAGATTATTATTATGCTTCAAATCGTTATGCGAGTTAATGTTTTAGTTATTGGCAATTATGCTCTTAGTGGTAATGACATTTAATTAATTATAATTTAAATATATCTGCGCAAAAAATATATGACCACAACTGATTATGCTCAAAATTTTTATGACTAAAAATGTATGACACAAAATAATATAACTTTCTAATTGTATGCGCAATGATGACTATGAAACAAGTGGTTATTTATGCGCAGCAACGATATGACTTAAAAATGTATGCCACCCAATATGGATCCGTTTGAGCACCTTGAGCGCTCAAATATTACTGATGGCGATAACGAATTCAAGAGTGCAATCTTTAGCTTAAATTAAAATTATTTCTCAAAAACACCGGTGTTCTTATAGCTCCATTTATAAATACCTACTAATTTAATTTTATCTCATACGGGACTTGCATGTGTGTAAACGGTGATCGACAAGATGGCGGGTGTACATCAAGAATTAGAGCTGCGGTATACTTCAGAAGTTAGTGCTAGCAATGTGCCAAATGTGCGCCAAAATTCGAGCAATGTGCTCTTTAAACTCCATAGATATTTAAGAAATTAATGACGCCCGCCATTCTGACGTCAGGTTGGCTGGTGCATCTCCAGTTCTAGCTAATGGCTGCCTACTCAAGGGTGAAAGTATTGCCTAAAGTTAGTGCTCGCAATGTGCTTCCACGTGTATGAAGTACAAACTAATTCAGAGAGTCGTTAAAGAGTAATATGAAATTGAATAAATATATATATATAAACGGCATATATATACTTATTTGAAATGGCAACATCGCATCTTTATTGCAGACAGCCACAAAACATGCAGGCGCTTTACACAAAAAAGCGATACCCATACACACATACATATTCATAATATATGATTACACATATATTACTGGATACTGCACGTGTCTAAAGCTAATTAGAGGCATGTTACTTTTAGTTTAGGCCAACAAGTTACATACGTTACATGCCATATAAGCAAACAACCATTTGTATAACTAACCATTTAACCATTTGAAGTTTGTTTTTGTCATTCGATTTTGAATTGTAGGGTAGGGGAACCAATAAATGAACGATTAAGCGACTTACCTCACTTTGGTATTTTTTTTACGTATGTTATAACCAATTTTCACTAAGATTTATTTTTTTATACTATACTACATATAGTCTAGTTTAGATTAAACTATTCCAAACCCATATTTAAACATAATAATTAAACGGGTCTAACGCGAATTAATTTGTTTACCTTATTTACCGACGTTCCTTATTTACCGTTTCGCGTTAGACCCGTTTAATTATTATGTTTAAATATTCCAAACCCTCTTTAAACTATCCAATATTTTTATAAAAATGATTATGTTCCGAAATGGCCCAATTTCCCCAGAACATGAACAAAGTGCCCTAACTCTGAACATTTTTACCCCAAAAGATGAACCAGTAAAAATGCAAAAGGGAGTACCCTAATTATGAACGGCTCGGCACCAATAGATGAACGGTAGTATAGGAAGACGAATAAATTTAGTTCGTTCAAGTTTTGGGCACGATGTTGATGAAATGAACTAAGAAAAGTAACACAGTCGTTCATGTATTGAAATGCAGCCCAATAGATGAACTAGCAAATTATCTTAGTTCATGTTTTAGGTATAGTTTAATCCAGTGAACAGTCCCGTTTCCATACTAAAATATGCCCCGTAATAATTGAGTTAGACAAGGAAAGTTCCGTTCATCTTTTAGTCAAAAAATCAAGGAACAGCAAACTAGAAATTTAAGACATAAATGGAGTATCTACCGTTACCGTAAGGATTTATATAAGTATTTCAAAAAACTAACATTTACCCAAAAGTTGAACGCTGTTCACCTATTGGATAAATCACACAATATTGGAACCATAACTTGAACAGTTAATATTTAATAAAATAAGTTAAATTATGCCTTTATTAATAACGTAAAGGGTAGCGGGATTAGTCTAGAATCGTTACCAAGCAAAAGCATGTCAGTAGAAACATTATTCAATTTTTTACGAATTTAACTCCTTAAATTTTGAAGCGCCATTCTTAATAAGAATTCCATACAAACGGCGATTTCGGCGCGAGGCATATTTTCGGTGAGCTCTCACAACCACAGACACTGATCTATTATTTAAAAGTTTAAATGTCTATGAAGGGAAAATGTTAAAGTTTTAGTAAAAAATATTCCTAAGTTTGTAAAGTACGTCAGGATTTAATTATTGGGATTTTTAGGAACAACGTTCATCTATTGGGGGTTGTTCATCTTTTGGATCCTCTACCCTAATCCTTATTGTAGAGATGCGTGTTTGTTTTAAGTATGACGGCAAGTGTTTTGCCGCTACCGATTAAAGGATTAAATTAGGATAAAAAAATATTATAGAATATTCTTACCCAAATTGACCAACCAACGATGCATATAACGATATAATTACCCAATTAATAAACTATACATATAATATATAAATAGGTACTTATATACATAAAAAAATGTTATCTTTTTAAAGTTGCCGATATTTCTAATAGAAATTTTCTATACGCGCAATGCTAACATAACGATTTTTTAAGCTGCATGCTTTGGTAGGTTGTAGGTGCATTCGAAAAGATAGAAATTAAATCATATAATGTACGAGTAGCTACATATATTTTACAGCAATTCATGGTACCGTTACATAAGTCAAACACAAAACGATGTTCGGAGGCTTTCTTGTGGACTATTCGAAAGTTAAAGGCTATAAAGCTTGAATTTTTCATTTAAGCCTTATCTACATAAAGGGGTACTTCCTTTCTATTGCATTGTATGACAAAAACCATTACTACATGTCCACAAGCTGTTAACTAATGACCACAGGAATGAAAAACTGCGTGTTCAGCTGAACTGTTTAGCCAATCTTTCCTGTGGCTAATAATTGTATATGTAGTCGTGACTTTTATCATACAATTCAATAGAGCGGGAGTTCTTTTTAATGTGGATAAGGGTTCAATAAGAATATCAACCTCAATAGCCCTAACTTTTAAAAGTCCGCCGGAATGATTCCGAATATCGCATCGTTTTGTGTTTGGTCCTGTTTCATATGCTCTATGTCTACCCCTTTTGGGAATACTGGTGTGAGTTTATGTACGTGTGTTGATGTGTGTATATATGTATGACATGTATGTACATACGATAGTGACAAATTTACAATATCAGTAATTGTTTTCATGATGACGTGCTACGTTCCGTAAGATACGTTATCTTGGAGAATTATGATAATATCATATTTTTTGTCATGATGATATGTGAAATTAAAATCCATAATGAGGCTTTAAAATAAGGAAGATATAGGTAAGTAAACAATGATGATATGTTAATTAATCTATATTATGTACTTACCTACGGAACAACTTTAAAACACATAAAAGATAACATAAAATAACTAAACTTAAAAAAAAAACTAATGAAAACAAAGTAATGATAACAGATTTAGGTATATTGTAATAGTTGCTCGCCCGGATATGAACTCACGACCCTTACGGTTTTGTTCCATATTAGAACTTAAATATATAAGTATATATCTTGTTTTTTTTCACACTTGCAAAAAACGTTGAAATTTTATACTTAGACTTCATGAGTTGTATCAAGCTCATGGCCGTAATGGATTCTCATACTACTTTACCGCCCGTCCGGGGTTCCCCGAGGACCCGCGCCCCACGCGGACGCCGCACACCTCGGTGTACTCTGGACTGTGCTACTACTACACTACCGCTAATAATTATTGTTTATTTATCTGCCTAGTAAGTTTATTTGTATGTACATTGTATGTATCACGGGGCGGTACCATGGTTTTCGATCCTTTGAAGCGGTAAAAAAACCATACCTCTGCGTCAACGCAATCGAAAGATACGGCCGTTTGTATCGCATTTCCCAAAAATTTGCAATGAGAATCAAAATGTGTAGGGCACTTCCCGTTGACCTAGAATCACGAAATTCGACAAGCAAGAACTTGTAACACAAGTAACAGGAGAAAATCCAAAAACCATGCCACTTATATGGTATTTTTTATTTATTTATTTATTTTATTTATTTATTTTTTTTTTTTTCCACACTTACAACTATTTTATTGTTATGAGCATGGTATCTATTGAAATCCTTTTTAGGTTCGCCTATTGTGACGGATGGTAAACTACGGAACCCTAGTTAGTTAGTTTTCCTGGGCTTTTTCCGCAAATCGACACCATGTTTACACTGAGCATGGCCCGACATTCTCATTGCCGGTTTTTTTGGCAACCAAAAACTACTAACTGTTGTTCGCGACTTCGTCTGCGTGGAATCTGATCAAAAACTATCCTACCTATGTCCTTACCCAGGAGTTAACTATCCCCATAAAAAATCCTGATCCGTTCAGCAGTTTTAGCGTGAAGAGGTAACAGACGGACACTGTTAGTGTCCGTTACTTTCGTATTTATATTAGTATGGGTTTCATATCTTATCATTATCACGTTATCATTCATTATTGTAGCCACTGAGGGGTCTGACGTATTTGTCACCGTGACAAGGCTTAAAATGGTAGGTACCTACATCATAATAGATTACGTGGATGTCGGTTGATACTCAAGATGGCGATGGCGCCTCTGGAATATTTTTTTGTTTTTTGTTTGCTAAATGTTGTTTAATGTGTAAAATTGATAGCTGATTGTGCAGTAAACTAACGAAGCAGTATACAGATAATGAAGAATAATGAAACCAGTTCAATCACTCCTTTCTCGGCCCCCTGAGAAACGAAATCTAAAGTCTTTTAGCTATAAACTTAACATATAGTGAGGCCAATTACCGAACAATGCCACCCAAGTGGCAATATACTATTCAATTTATATAATACATAAATAAATATTATCGGACACTATTACACAAATCGACCTAGTCCCACAGCAAGCTCAATAAGGCTTGTACTAGACAACGACACATATAAAAGTTAAATACTTAAATACATAGAAGACATCCATAACTCAGGAACAAATATTCGTGATAAACACACAAATAAATGCCCTGACCAGGATTCGAACCCGGGACGTACTGCTTCGTCGGCAGGGTCACTACCAACTAGGGTAGGACGCGTTTATTAAGAATATGTTAATAAACGCGATTATTTAATCCGTTCTAAAGTGTTTAATTTCATGAATAACAATCATGGTAACAGAATACAATATTATGAATGATATTTTAGCTTAGCAATCCAGCGAGGAAATGCTGCCAGCGTCCTCGGTACCATGCCGCAGGGGCCTGTTTTAGAATTATTTTAGTTTTTATTTAGTTTTAGTTTAGTTAGTTATAGTTTTAATTTTTATTAGATGTTTTAGTTTAGTTTCGAATCGACTATCGATTTAAGTTTTTATGCAGGGTTTAACGTAAATGCTGGTGATCCATTTAAGGGCATGTCCGGTATCAAATCGTGATTACAAAAAACTTATATATATATTTTTTTTAATTTCATATCTAGTTTGGCTAGTGCACAAAACATCATTGCTTATTATCACATTACATAAATTATGTCATATCATAATGTACGGTCAGTACTCCCCGCGAAACCGCGCACAACCGACGCACACTTGGCGGCCATTTTATTTATACAATGCTAAAGAACCCGTTTTACCAATATGGTTCTCCGGATTTGCAGTTACCTGTAAATTTAAATTTTTGTGAACTCATATTGAATAAACTTGTGGAGTTCAAAGACAGGACGATTGTAAGTAAATAGACATTGCATTTTGTTCACCCTTTGCCATCAATCATCCCAATTCTAGTATAAATAAAGTATGTCAATAATGAAATTTTAAATATAATTTTTAAAACTATTATGATTTTATGAAACTGACTTATGTTATTTAAATAGTTTTCAAAAATATGTATCTATGCATGGATCATCAAACTATTTTTTTTAAGTGTTAATATTGCTATGTAGTATGTACCTTAACATTTATGTGAACTCAAGCTGTGATGATGCTTATTTTTAAGACCTTATGTAATTATTTTTTTAATTAGACTAATGAGTAAAATTGAATATCGTTCATTTTGCTGTTTGTATATTGGCAAGAATCCTTTTGTATTGAGGCATAAATAAATATAATCATATTTGATCGAAGGCTTATTTATAAAAAGTGTACTTTTCACACCACCTATTCGGAAAGGCGATTTTTCTGATCAAGCTGGAAGAAATCGAAATGGCATTTTTCTGTTCAAG
This sequence comes from Lathronympha strigana, assembly GCA_949128165.1. Taxonomy (NCBI): domain Eukaryota; kingdom Metazoa; phylum Arthropoda; class Insecta; order Lepidoptera; family Tortricidae; genus Lathronympha; species Lathronympha strigana. The sequence continues at coordinate 2,564,673 of OX421926.1, read as the reverse complement.
CTTAGAGGGATTAAAGTGGCACTTTTCTATTCTAACAGCACACATCGTGGTATTGGTGTGATTGGCGGATTTTTATATTGTTGTCAGTTTTTCCGTCACATTAGAATAAAATTTGGTAGGTAGGAAGGGTTCCTTATTCAATTTCCCAGTATGTCCTACATCGCCCATTGAGTTACGAAATCGCATAGGATTTTCGTAACGTTTTTTAAAGACCTAAATTATTACTCCTTACAAAACATAATACGAGTACCTAGCAATATCGCAGTAGATGATAAACATTCTTATCGATCTTATTTGTGATGCCTTATCTTCTCAACCGTCGGTCGTGTTTTATTCTATCGCCACTTATTGCGAATTTTCTCCTATTCGCATTAAATGTTCGCAATTCGTAATGTGCAATTTTATTAATTTCATCACACCTGCTCGTAAATGATGATATTAAATAAAATATATAGGTCATTCTTACACAAATTGACTAAGCCCCGTAGTAAGCTCAAGAAGGCTTGTGTTATGGGTAATCAGACAAGGATATACATATATATATATAATATACAAATATATAAATACCTAGAAAACATCCATGACTCAGGAACAAGTATCTGAAGGCCTAGTATAAAAGTTGTACGACATTAACTCCTCGACCGCGTTAGCGTATCGAGGGGTCAAGATATGAAAGTTGCCGGATGATTTAAATAAACGGCAAACATAATTTCAACTCCCGATACGCTAACGCGGTCGAGGAGTTAATGTCGTACAATTTTTATACTAGGCCTTCTGTGTTCATCACACAAATAAATGCCCTTACCGGGAGTGTACTATTTCACACCACCTATTCATAGAAGGGATTTTTCTGTTCAAGCTAGGAGGGATCAAATTGAAACTTTTCTGTTCAAAGACTTTTACTTTTTTACGTTTTTGGGCATAAACTAGTGGCATCGTGTTGTTGATATGATGCTGTTTTCGTTTTGTTTATTTCCTCTTAGTTGTGTCAAACGGTATACAAATATTTTCGTCTTGGGCGTTAACGCTTCAATCACTCATTACGCTCAGAAGGCCTAGTATAAAAGTAGTACGACATTAATTCCTCGACCGCGTAAGCGTATCGAGGGGTCAAAATATGAAAGTTGCCGGATGATTTAAATAAACGGCAAACATAATTTGAACTCCCGATACGCTAACGCGGTCGAGGAGTTAATGTCGTACAATTTTTATACTAGCCCTTCAGCATTCTACTTTAGAATCCATCTTGAATCCATCTTTTCATTCGGAATTCAAGGTACTAACGCCCTCGCCGGAAATATATCATTGTGATCCTTTGTGACATAGATAATCTACTATTTCAATACTGTTGCTCATAAAGTGTTTTTTTTGTTTTTGGCTGTTTTGCGCAAAGTTAGTTTTTGCGAACTAGTGCTTTTTACTTTTCCTTTTTTTTAATTAGTTTTTTTCCAATTTATGACTGCATCGAAGAGTATTGTTATTAATTAGTTAACTTTTCCGAGACGGAATACCACTAAATACCAACTATTACGCAAAATCTATACATATAAAAGGAAAAGTCCTGACTGACTGACTCACTGATCAACGCACAGCCGAAACTACTAAACGTATGATCCTGAAATTTTCACATTACGTTAGGTGTTTAACGAAGGTTACGAATAAGAAAGGGTTTTGAAAAAATCATCTTCTAAGGGGGTTAAATCGGGGTTGAAAGTTTGTATGGAAGAAAGATTTTTTTTTTAGATAGAGACTCAAAAGTTGGTGTAGAGGTTTGTTATTAAAATACAAAAAAAGTAATTTTAGCGTTTTGGAAAAATCAACCCCAAAAGGGGTGAAAAGTGTGTTAAAAGTTTGTATGGCGGAAGCGTTTCCCTTTTAGTTATAGACTACAAACTTTGTGAAAAGAATCCTCATTAGAGTTTACAAAAAGTAATTTCAGCGATTTCGAAAATTCGACCCTTATAAGGGTGAAAAGGGTGTTGAAAGTTTGTATGGCGGAAGGTTTTCTGTTTAGCTAGAGACTTTATTTTATGTGTAAAGGTTTCTCATCAAAATACAAAAAAGGTGTTTTTATCTATATAATATATAAAAAAGAAACTGACTGACTGAATGACTAACTGACTGACTGACATATCAACTCACAGCCCAAACCGCTGGTCCTAGAGATACCAAACGTAGGTTCCTTATAAAGTCTAGAGGTGCACTAAGAAAAGATTTTTCAAAATTCAACCCCCTAAGGGGGTGATTTGGAAGTCCAAAGTTATTATGGAGAAACAAGATTAGTTGGCCTATTCCATTTGAAACTTTACAGGAGTATTTATAAAGATAAATGAGGTAGCACGTGTTTCAAGTTTTTTGAGAATTTAACCCATATAAAGGGGAAAAGGGGTAAAAAAGTAAAAACAACAACATGGGTATCGTTTTCTGGTTTATCGGGTCGCTGATTACAAAAACAACGACGATTTTAAAATCTAACGTGGCGATTGTGAAATACCATCTTCCCTGTTGGGGCGCGAGGGGGTCGAACTCTAAAAATATAAATATGGGTGTCGTTTTGTTGTTTATTTCTGGTTCTATAGATTCCAAACTTAACACTTAGGTTCCTTATAAGGCGCAGGGGTGCACAAACAAAGGAGTTTTCAAAATTCACCTCCAAAGGGGGAGAAATGACGGTACAAACCTATGTATGGCGAAACCTGATTAGTTAAACTATTTTATTCAAAACTACACAAGAGTATTTCTAAAGGTAAATGAGTAAAGACGTGTATTTGATTTTTTGAGAATTAAACCCCTAAGAGGGCAAAATGGGGTAACAAAGTCAAAAAACATCATGATTATCGTTTTTATGGTTTATCGGGTCGCTGAAATCAAAAACGACAACCATTTTGAAATCCAATGAGGTGGACGTATCTCATAATATCAATATGAGTGTCGTTTTGTTGTTTATTTCTGTTTCTAGAATTTCAAATTTGGCACGTAGGTTTCTTATTAAGGTGTAGGGGTGCATTAAGAAAGGATTTTTTAGAATTCACCTTCTAATTGAGATAAGAAAGAAGATCCGAGAGGTCCTTTACAATGAATCTGGAGCCAAAACTGCGAGAAAAGGCCGCCATCTGAAATTTCGTCAGTTATGATCTGATCGTGATGGAAATCAATATCTGAGAATCCGAAAGGTTCTTTCCAAGGAATCAGAAGTCAACATTGATCGTAATATTTACTCGGTTGGTACATATCAAAGGGTTCAAGAGGTTCTTTATAACGAATCGAAGCCGCCAACTTGATTTTGAAATTACGTTCCGGTTGAACATTTATTTTGTACGCGGGCGAAGCTGCGGGAAATAGCTAGGATTTTTTAGAATTCTCCTCCTAAAGGGGTGAAGTGGGATTTGATTGTATATCGGGAAACAATATTTATTAGACTATTTTATTCACAGGAGTATTCCTAACGAGAAATTAGTAAATAGGAGTACGAAATGGGGTGAAAAAGTCAACATGAGAAATATATACAGTAAGTGTAACTTACCTAACGACCTACCTCTGCCTACCTTAAATCTAAAATAGGTCCTTTATCAGAATTGCGAAAAGGGGCTCCATCTTGAATTTATTGAGTTTTAATCCGACCTTGATAATAATTGAGTGTTAAAGTTTTTAAAGGGTCGGCAACGCGCATGTAACACCCCTGGAGTTGCAGGCGTCCATAGGCTACGGTGACCGCTTACCATCAGGCGGGCCGTATGCTTGTTTGTCACCGTCGTAGTATAAAAAAAAAAATCGGTATTTGGGGATCCGAGAGATTCCTCAGTAGTAGTGTAGTAAAAACTGCGAGATCCGGCCGCCATCTTGAATTATTTCGATTTTGATCCGATCGTGTTAAAATCGATTTCCGAGAGGTTCTCTTTATGAATAATCTGAAGTTAAAAACGAGAAAAATGGCCATCGTCCAGAATTTCTGATCGTGACGAAAATCGATATCCGAGGATCCGAAAGGTTCTTTCTAACGAACCACCAACGCCACCATCAACGGCCACCATCTTGAATTTATAGAGTTAAGTTCGTGATAAAGCTCGGTAGGCACATATAAAGGGTTCGAGAGGTTCTTTATAACAAATCAGAGGTCAAAATTGAGAAACAGCCGCCAACTTGAATTTTTCAGTTTGATCACTTTTGCGACAACCATCCATTCTATTTAAATCCGTTCAGCCAACCGCAAGATAAAAGCGGCCAAACATAAATAGGTACATACAAATATACGGGCCCAACTAAGAACCTCCTTATTTGTAGACGGTTGAAAATTACGTTTAGTACGCGGGCGAAGCCGCGGGTAAAGGCTAGTATTAAATATATTCAAATTTCATATTTCACTATTAACCTCTTCATCATCATAATGTCATTAATTAAAAGAAAATTATATCGAAAACAGTTCTTATCAATCTGTGTGTATCTACTTATGAAACGGAACAGCCAACGAAACATCTGTCAAAGTTGAGGCGTTTTACAATCACATAAACATGTTCAAAGGCTCTATTAGACATGACAATACAATTTGTCACAAGCGATTTATTATTTTGTAAATAAGAAATAATGATATAGAAAGATAAGAAACCAAGAAGATAAGATAAACATTTTGAAGATGTTTTTGATAGTTTAGTTAAAAAAACTTTTAAATTTGTTCTTATGTATTTCATTTCTTTTCGCATCTGTATTGAAAAACGTCGTTCGATACACGTGCGGATATGTCATTTTTTTGTCCAGTAATGACATACTTTCCGCACTAGCATCGAAATGTACTATTAACTGTCTATGGCCGTTAGTCTAACGGCTAACGGCCTCCTAGCCTAGTCGGTAGTGAGTGACCCTGCCTACGAAGCAGGAGGTCCGGGGTTCGAATCCTGGTCAGGGCATTTATTTGTGTGTTTATCACGAATATTTGTTCCTAGGTTACGGATTTTTTCTATGTATTTATATGTATCTATTACTATGACTAGGACTAGGTCAATTTGTGTGAGATTGTCCCGCAATATTTATTTATTTATTTTATTTATCGTGTCCACAGACCAATGGTGCCACAGAAGAAACGCAGACCTACGGCGAGATCGCGCAAAAGGCGATGAATCTCGCCATCTCCCTCTCTCGCCTAGGCGTGAGAAAGGGACAGACTGTGGGGATTCTATCGGAGAACAGGAAAGAGTTTTGGATTTCTTCGATTGGATCTATATGTACGGGGGCCGTGTTTACTCCGTTCAATGTGATGTATACAAAACGTGAGTATTACTGGCTGGAGTAAATAAACATAAACAGTCGTTAGCACCATGGCCGACGTACCCTCGGGACCAGTCTGAATATGAGCGCTGGATAGGTATCTATAGTTTATTTATCTACTCGTAGCACAAGCTGAGACTGGGACCCATTGCCGAGACGAGGGAATCCCTACATTTTTAAGTTTTTTTTTTCTTTATATTCAGTTTTTTTACTGTTTATTTAAATAAAATAAAAAATTGAGTCAATTTATTTTTAAATATTGCATACTTAGGCGTGACAAAAGTTTTTTGGATTCTGTATATTATAAAATAATTAATTTGATAAGATTGATATCGTACCAGACTGGACATTTGTTCTTGTTAGTTGATTTTGTAATAGCGTACACACGCGCTCAACGGTGCATTGGCAATTTATGAATGAATTTATTCATAAACTGCCCATGCAGTTTTGAACGCGATAGTACATTTTTATTAATTACTAGCTTTTTCCCGTGACTTCGTTCGCGTTAGAAAGAGACAAAGTAGCCTATGTTACTCTCCATCCCTTTCAAGTCTTTCAACTATCTTACTTAAAAAATCACATCAATTCGTCGCTCCGTTTTGCCGTGAAAGACGGGCCACGGTAACGGCGGGACAGGGGGTGCTAAGAATCCCCTGAAGAGATCCGGTTACCACCCCCACAGACGACAAGAACTGGCCCTGGTAACACACAACGTGCACACGTTGAGGCTGGACGAGAAGCTAGTTCAGCTGGAAGAAGAGGTAAACAAGTTGCGCTGGGACCTTATTGGTCTATCGGAGATCCGCAGAGAGGGAGAGGATACGATAACCTTACAGTCCGGCCACTTTTTCTTCTGCCGGGAGGGAGAACAGAAGGTGGTATTGGGTATGGGGGATTGGGACACGACATACGCTCCTCCAATACTCAGCGTATTAAGGAGACCATTGAGCGGAACCAAGGCTCCAAACTGTTCGCAACAGATGCGTCTATTGGGCAAAGCCAGCTGACAGAGCTGAAGATCGAGGGCGGAAGTGTTACGTCGAATAAGTCAGAGGTTTTATGGACAGCTATATACCTCGGTCTCCTCTGAGCCTGTTTGCTCGGCGATGGACCCCAGAGTCAAGCTAACCCGACACTATACCGAGGATATCCCGGATATCAGCCTGTACCAGATTAGGATGGCTCTCAAACCGCTTAAGAATAAACAAGGCACCGGGCGAGGATGGAATTACTACAGAGCTTCTGAAAGCGGACGGGACGCCGGTACTGAAAGTACTTCAGAAGCTATTAATTCCTCCTTGCTCGAAGGTAAAACGCCTGAGGCGTGGAACAGGGGTGTTGTGGTTCTGTTCTTCAAAAAAGGTGACAAAACCTTACTGAACAACTAAAGGCCCATAGCACTGCTGAGCCATGGCTATAAGCTGTTCTCGAGAGTCATCACGAATTGTCTCGAACGCAGGCTCGATGACTTCCAGTCTAGCGAACAGGCCGGTTTCCGAAAAGGCTCTAGTCCCATAGACCACACAGACACACGCTGCGGCAGATTATACAGAAGACTGGAGAGTATAAGTAGCCATTATGCTTGGCGTTTGTGGACTATGACGGTTGGCCGATGGGGAAAAAAAGTCCTTGAATGGAGACCATGTACTAGCAAGCACAGTGTGGGACGGCCACCTACGAGATGAACCGACGACCTGGTGAGGATCACTGGGTCTCGTTGGACGCAGGTGGCTGTAGACCGGTCGCGCTGGAGTTCGATTGGAGAGGCCTATGTTCAGCAGTGGACGCTTACAGGCTGACATGATGATGATGATGATGGTGATGAAACTAATTTCCTTTATAAGATTTTAAGCTAACATGGTCATTTACACTATAATTACTATTTAAAACGAGAACGCTAATTTCCTTTGTTTTCTCTTTTCAGATGAGCTATTCCACGTTGCTGGAATATCAAAGCCGACTTATTTGTTCTGCTCCCCGATGGCTTACAAAATGCATGAAAAGAATTTGAAGTCTATGAAGTTTATTGAAAAAATCATTGTTTTTGGTGATGACAAGCCGTTAGGAACAATTTCATATAATGATCTGGTAATTTTAATTATAAAACTTTCGTAACATTCGAACGTTAGCAACAGATAAATTTGAAGTCAGGACGAAGAAATGAAATAATAATATATAATATTTTTTATCTGCAGGTTTCAGGAGAAAACATAAAATACGAGGAATTCAGAGCAGTTGATATAGACAGTCCAGACGACACGCTGGTTATACTGTACTCTTCTGGCACCACTGGACTGCCTAAAGGAGTTGCGCTCACGCATCGCAATGTGCTCGTCACTAGCTGCTTGTAAGGATCTTTTTAAGATGGCGTCCGACCTTTCAGTGGCACCCTCATCGGGCCGATTGTGTTTTCTAATAAATCATTTCATTTCACTATAACCCACCATTACATCGTTGTAGTCCTACTGATTCCCCACCTTTTGGTCATTGGCACATCATTTCATTTTACATATTTTTTGCTTTATGGCAAAAAGTATTTTAAATAGCAAATAGTGGCCACTTTTAAAAACCGTTTCACGTTTAACACGGTCCAGGGGCCTTACAATTACTAGTTACTTACGCTAGTGGAAAGTGAGTTTTGCGGGAATATTCCAAACGTCACTTTGACAATTCCTCATATTGACGCAAGACCCACGTATGAGTGGCGCCGCCTGGTGAGCGACAATACGGTAGCTCCTATTCACCACCTAAAGAGTCGTTTCCATATAACTGAGCCTAAACTGAACCTAAACTGAATCGCGTTAAGACGTCATGTTCAGTCCCCAGACACCACTGGACTGCCGAAAGGAGTTGCGCTCACGCATCGAAATATAGAACCTAATGATCTCTAACTGCTCGTAAGGTTTTTTAGGGTTCCGTAGCCAAAATGGCAAAAACGGAACCCTTATAGTTTCGTCATGTCCGTCTGTCCGTCTGTCCGTCTGTCCGTCTGTCCGTCTGTCACAGCCGATTTACTCGGAAACTATAAGTACTACAGTGATGAAATTTGATGGGAATATGTGTTGTATGAACCGCTACAAAATTATGACACTAAATAGTAAAAAAAAGAATTGGGGGTGGGGCCCCCCATACATGTAACTGAGGGATGAAAATTTTTTTTTCGATGTACATACCCGTGTGGGGTATCAATGGAAAGGTCTTTTAAAATGATATAAAGTTTTCTAAAAAACATTTTTCTTAAAGTGAACGGTTTTTGAGATATCAGCTCTCAAAGTCGTAAAAAGTATGTCCCCCCCCCTCTATTTTTATAACTACGGGGTATAAAATTCTAAAAAAAATAGAGGTGATGCATGCTAATTAACTCTTTCAACGATTTTTGGTTTGATCAAAGTATCTCTTATAGTTTTTGAGATAGGTTGATTTAACTGTAATTTTGGTTAAGTTAAAATTAATATTCATACATAAAAGTACAAGGCAAAATATCGGGAGAGTTTAGGCTCCATTCACCAGGTGTATAAATTGACATAATAAGTTTATTATATTTGCTGCTACGGAACCCTTTGTGCGCGAGCCCGACTCGCACTTGTTTTTATCTGACTTCAAAATAATCGAGCAAGCGAGCGAAGCGAATGAGTTTTCCCAGTCATGTTTGTTCGAGGATAACTCGGGTATCCTTAGTCGGATCGTCTTGAAATTTGGAAGGTAGTTAGATGAGATACATAGAATGGTCAAGTCCGAATATAAGCCAAATCAGTCAAAGCATTGCCGAGATATGGAGTCATGAGTTCTAGTTAGTAGCGAACCACTAGCTACATATTAATAATAACAAACAATATATTTTGAAAATAAATGTTATCAATACGCTTCATAAAAAATTGCTAAGTCAGCCGTGTCGTGAGTCAGCTGTTTCATAAAAAAGGAAAAAAAAAAATGTTACTGGTGACCGAAGAGCTGTGAGCTGGTGGCTTCCTCGCACAACGTATCGGCATTGCGATACAACGAGGAAATGCTGCCAGCATCCTAGGTACAATGCCTCAAGGACCTATTTTAGATTGAATAAGAGGTAGGTAGAGGGTAGAGGTAGGTCGTTAGTTAAGTTACACTTACTGTATATATTTCGAAAACGGGGTAATAAAAAATCGATTTAAAATGCTTCAAAAACTATCCCTATCCTCCTGGATCCCCCGGTCCTCGCTTGAGGACATAAGATTTAAAAAAATCTCCTGTGAAATGTCAAACCAGCTTAACAAGTTTGCACACATAGAACGTTTACGAACGTATCAACCGAATAAAATATACACCGAGTCTCAGATGGCCAATCAGCGATCATTGCGGCTAATACACAAGTTTTAATCGATTTTTCAATACATATAAGTTTTGCCAGAATCGATATATGTACCTATCTCAGCAACCCCTTGACCGATTCAGTTCATATTCAAACCCGAAATTCCATTCTCATCTTTCTAACCACCTGCCATACTTCACAACGATCGATACTCGAGTTAAGGATGAGTCACATTGTCCCGGATCGGATCGGGCTGGTGTGAGTCGTCCTATAAGGACGTGAATCTTTCTATAGAAATTGACATATGGTACCATCCCGCCCCGTCCCGTTCTAGTGTGAGTCATCCTTTATCGTCGAACAAACACAAACGACGGACTGTCCAAGACTGGGAGAACTTACTAGCTTCGCTTGCTCGTTCGATTATAGCAATTGGACAGAAAAATACTCCTTTGAAAATTAATCTTCCAGAAGCAGCCTTGAAGATGTATCAGTCTCAACACCCGTCAAATTCCTGGTTATTGCCCCATGGTTCCACGCCATGGGTTTTACGGGGTCGCTTCTCTGCATGGTCGGTGGCAGAGACGTGGTCTATTTGCCTAAGTTCGAAATTGAGTTGTACTTGAAATGCATTGAAAAATACAAGGTAAGTACCTAACAAGTTGTTTTCCTCAGCGTCCTACCGGGCAGAGGCCAAAAACTGGCCGGAATGGGATCACCCGAATATTCCGAAATACTACTCGTAATATCCGATTTTTATAATCCAGAGTTTTTATGAATCCTATAAGTATATCAAAATCGCGAATTTTATAATCCCGACCTATCAGAACTCCGATCATTAAAATTCCGACTCATGAAAGCACGAATATTTAAAATTCCGATTAACATAATCCCGAATCTAATAGGTACTGATTTGTTATTGTTATTCGGAATTTAAAAAAAAAACGGGGTTTTCTATTCGGAATTTTAAATTGGGATGATGAAATTCAAGATTTTAAAATTTGGCATATACTTACTTGAAGTTTTTCGGAATGATGTAGTGTGTACCCAGCGGGAATATGTCTATGATTGGAATTTCGGGGGAGAGGTCTTCATGAAATAATTATAAATTTTATTAATTCAGACGACGAGATTAACAATTTGTTAGTAAATATAGGTAATAAATTAAGAGTTATTAGTATTAATTAATTATTATAGATGATTTTCCCCTCACTAGCTCGGAATGCGCTGTTTTGTCCTTTAAACGTTTAAAACTAGCGTGGAAAAACGTATCCACATGTGGGAAAAGTAATTTGACCTTGCTCTAATTCCTACCACTTACCACCCGCCCACTTTAACTTGCAGATAACCCGAATCACAGTGGTGCCGCCAATTCTCGTCGCTATAGGCAAATATCCAAACAAATATGACCTAAGCTCTGTAGAGATGATTAATTGCGGGGCTGCTCCACTTTCTAAAGAGATTGCTGATGGGGTGAGCGCTAAGTAAGTACTTTATCACATTTGCGCGTAAATGGTGATATTATATGCAAGCATACTTAGACTTAATGAGCTGTATTAAGCCCATGGTCTTAAAGGATTCTTATACTACTTTCCTTCTTATTCTACTGCTACTTCTTATGCTACTACACTACCGCTGATAGTAATTGTTTCTTTATCTGCCTAAAAAGTTAATCTATTTCCTCGCAAATTAAAACCATTGTATCACTGCCCGACACCGGCGTAGGTAACGGGTGGTCTAGTCGTCGTTGCGGATATTCTCATAAATCATACACTTAGTAAGTTTAAGCATGATGTCTCATCGCTTTATGTATCACGGGCGATACTATTAGAATTACGAACTCGTCCTAAAACTAAGCTCTCTTCTTTGACTCCGACTTAAATCCACACTCGTTCGTAATTTCTTGTTTACCGCCTTTAATACAGTACCCAGGACGAGAACGTGATTTCAATGAAACTTGCGGGATTTTCAACGTTTTGCCCGGTTCCGGTACCCGGCCCTACTTGCGTTGGGTGGTCGCGATTCAGATCATAGTGTGATTTTATGTGGTATTTTGTTTCACAGATTCCCAAATGTGAAAACGGTGCAGCAGGGCTACGGTATGACGGAGGTAACACTAGCGATAACCAAGGATAATGATGCGATTCCCACAAAGTCTGGTGGTGTGGGCACGGTGGTCCATGGAGCTATTGTAAAGGTATTTAAATGTTTAGTGTTGGTCACAACTGCTTTTTGATTATCTTTTTGATTTTGGGTATGAAAAGTAACCACAGGCATGTAAGTCCATTTCAAAATTACAGAACATACGAATGGATAGGGAAAATGAAAAGTATCGTTTCGCAAACTAGTACCTATTACCTATCTTTATTACAATAACAACAAAACACAAAACTAAAATAAAATAAATGTTGAAATAAGTATTTCCCCCTTGGCCCATGCCAAGCCATGCCGTACCATGACAGCGTTTCCTCGTCGTATTGCAATACTAATGCATTATGCGAGGAAGCTACGCTCTACGGTCAAGCCTAGGTGATAATCAACAGTCTTTTCCTTTAAAAACAATCATGAATTTAATATATCGTGCTTCGACACATCAAGGTCATCGAAATCTCGTAGGACTTTCCCTGTAATAAGGCCTTTACTTATCATATGACTATGTATTGTGAATATACTCTATTTATTCAACAGGTCATAGATTTGAAGACTCGGAAACCATTAGGACCCAACCAGCCCGGAGAAATATGCGTCAAAGGCGGCATAGTGATGAAGGGATACATTGGGAAAGACAGGAAAGACGACTTCGATGAAGAGGGGTTCTTCAGAACTGGGGATATTGGGTACTATGATGAGGATGGGTACTTCTTCATCGTTGATCGGCTGAAGGAACTCATCAAGTATAAGGGTTACCAGGTTAGTGCGAAGACCTTCAGCCAGCGGGGTTTGAGGGCTCTCCTATTGTGTAATTATTGATAAAAAGGAGAGTGGATTGTCATGAAACTGTGTGTGAATATAGGGAAAAAGAAACCATAGGATAGAGATCACTAACTATCTAATTATACAACTGCAGGTGGCTCCAGCTGAACTCGAAGCAGTCCTGCTCCAGCATCCAGCAGTCCGCGATGCAGGTGTAGTTGGAGTACCAGACCCAAATGCTGGAGAAGTCCCACGTGCGTTTGTAGCATTACAACCAGGTGCTTCTGCAACGCCTGGGGAACTCCAGAAGTTTGTTGCTGAGCGGGTGAGCATCCTTCTACCATACTTTATTGTGCTGCATGATACAGAATCTAGCAGATCAGGCAGACCAGCATGTAGCAAGTCGTGATCCAGGTGCTAGAGTAGCTGGCTCCAGAGCTTGATAAGTTCCACGTGCTAAAACGTGATGCAATTTCAATACCTTAAGAATTCCCTCGGAGTTTTTGACTGACTGGGTAAGTAAGAACATGATTTGTTTCTATAATTTAACAACATGTACTCCTTCAGTATCCAGCAGTCCGCGATGCAGGTGTGGTTGGAATACCAGACTCTAAAGCTGTCAAAGTTTCACGTACTTCTTTAACACTGCAAAAGGTTTTGCAAGAGATGGAGAACTCCAGAAGTTTTTGCTTAGTGGGTAAGCAGCCTTCTACCGTAACTTCAGCTAGAGAAATACAAACTTTAGCAAATCTGGTAGACCATCCTCTAACAGTTGATGCAGGCTCTAAAGCTGGAGGCTACAGGAGCAGCCAGCATAGTCTGGGCCTTTAAAGGCAACGCTGACGGGGTATCGGAAGTTGTGCAAGCGCATTTCCCGAAACCCCGTCCCAATAGCGAAGCGGTGGAACACCCCAGGGTTTTTAGTCCGTGAGAGTCGGACATACCCTCTCGGTTTCTCCCGAGCCGAGAGGGATCCATAACGGATTTTCCCTGGGTTAAAAAAAAAGGTTCTAAAGCTGGAGAAGTACGCCTGCTCTTGTAGCGCTGCAATCTGGTGCTTTTGCAACATCTGGATAACTTACAGTTTGTTGCTGAACGCGTGATCACAATTTTCCAGAACTTTACCACCTATATTGGCCTAAACTTAAGAAGATCAGGATCTGCAGCCAGCAGTCCATCATGTTAGTGTCATTCTATGCTAAACGCCAACATGATGGCTCCAGAAAAGCATTTCTGGAGTCGATGAGAAGGATGCTTTTCACGTCTGCATCCACCAGCACTACATAAAACCAGTACACTTTCAGATATTTTATTTGTTTGCTATATTATTGAATCACCATCATCATAATTTCAGCCGAAAGACGTCCACTGCTGGACAAAGGTTCCCCCAAAAATTTCCACAACGAACGGTTACTAGCCGCCCTTAACCAACGGTCTCCTGCGACCTTAACGAGATCGTCAGGCAATCTAATCCCTGTCCCAACAGTGAACAGCCTTCTCACATATGGTGCGGAATGGCCGACGTTTAGCGACCATTCGTAATGCAAAAAAAGCATTGCGCGCTGTGGCGAAAACACCAAGGGATACGTCATTCAAGAACCTTCTTGAGTACCTAGGTATCCTTACGTTACCAAGCGAACTTGTATACCAGGTAGCACTATTCACACGCTTGAATATAGATTTGTTTAAAACACGCGGTACGAACGGGCGTCATGCGCTCCGCAGCAGGGCGTTTTTATTTTTTGTTGAAGAAAAATGACTTCTTGACAATTTGAATTTTTTTAATTGTTTTCTATTCAGAATCGCGAGCTCTTTCTATCCTAGTAGTAGAAAAAAGGGTCCCAAGATTTGTTTTCCATTTCGCCACCATCACTTTATAGATTTAGTATGGCGGTAGCGCATGGAAAGTTTGAAAAATGTATGGAAAATTTAGGACACTTTTTTTCTCCTACTAGGATTGAGAGAGTCGATTCTGAGTAGAATAAAGATAAAAAATTCAAATTTAGCAAAAAAATATTTTTCTACAACAAAAAATCCAAATGCCGAGCAACAAATTTGACTATCGTCTCGTCTCCCCTAATCACAAACTGTCAAAGTCAAAGTGATCTCCGTACGTCATGGGTATCTACATCCACAGAGCACGGACCTCTTTAGTGTGACAACCTTACATACGCGTCGCCCTACGACTTCCAATCTCTTTGGGTACATCAGTGGGGTCAGCATGGTTGCCATTTTATCGCTTATTACGCTATGCGTCACTTTCGCACATACATACTTGTTAGAACGTGACAGCAACGTCGGTAAACGATAAAAACTCGACCATCATAGACTAGCTGTATATACTACCCGCAGAGGTCAGAAATGCAACCTCCACCGCTATTTTTAAATGTAAACTGCGAAAGTGGCTGTTGACATTAACTATTTACAATGTCGAGGGATTCTTTTCACTGCCTTTGACATAAGTTATCTTGAATAGCTACGTTGTAATACGTTATATTGATTGCACTATTGTACCCGCTAGTATGTAAGATCGATGACCTGTAACTTTGACGTTATTAATAAATATTTGTATTTGTTTGTCCGCAGCTCTCAAACCCGAAACACCTGCGGGGCGGCGTACGCTTCGTGGCTGACATCCCGAAGAACCCAAGCGGCAAGATCCTGCGCAAGGAACTGCGCAAACTGGCGCAAGAGAAGAGTAAATTGTAAAAAACTAGAACTAATATCGGCGGAATATGGCAGTGTGCCCACAAGCCTCTGGCGGGATCACTTCGCTGAGAACATCATTGAAGAAAATTGACAGAGTCGCGAATACGCTATTGTCAAAAATACAGAATGTTCCCTTTGTTGTTGATTATTTTCATAATAATAACTTTTGTATAGTATAAAGACTTTGCCAAGAAGGCTGGCACCTACCTCGCCCAACGCATAAGTATTGCGATACAGCGAGGGAATGCTGCCAGCATTCTTGGGACCATGCCCCAGGGACCGGGGCTATTAGTATTTTAATTTAATTTTGTTGAAATTAAACACTTTAGAACGGATTAATCGCGTTTATTAACACCATGATCCTACCTAATAACAATCGCGGTAACAGAAGACAATATTAATTTTGTTTTTAGTTATTTTATTTAAGTTATTTTTAATTTTTGTTGTTGGAGGTATTTAGTGTTGCCAATAAATATATTTTTAGGGATATTTCCGAAATCTACTTTAGAAATAAGTTTGTAGCTGCCAATTATGACGACTTGAGTTTTGAGTGGATTAACTTTAAGGCCACTTTTTTGTATTATTTTAATTGTTGGATGTAGGATTTGTGGGGTTTCAGTGTTGGTCAATGGCTGAGGTCAGCCTGTATATATTTAACTTCATCATGTGGCTCGGTATAATTAAGAAACAGAATGGCATAGTTACTTTTAATAAATTGTTTTTTTTTTCTTCATACAAATTCTACAGTCGCGATCAGATATCTCGAAGCGACCAAGGTGCTTATAAATATCTGAGCACGCCTCTATTTTTCAAGGTGTTAGAGTTCTTGTTTTAGATATATTTGAGCATCTTGAGTGCTCTGATATTACTGATGGCGAAAACGTGAGCAAAAGGCAAAGGTGTCAACTGTTACTGATAAAATTTAGAAAATAAGAAAATTAATAAATGATTAAATTAATTATATTCTTTTGTAACATTATACCTAATCCAAGACCTATCCACACTCCATACAACGTGTATTTGAGCAATTGCTTTAAATTCAAGGGTGCTTTATTTAGCTTAAATTAAGTTTATTTCTCAAAGACACGATTTCTTTAAGTGTCAAATTCATACCTTAAAACTACCAACACTGTTACTGTTACTTCTCGATCGTGTTATCGTATCGAGAGTTCAAATTATGTTTGCCGTTTATATAAATCATCCGGCTACTTTCATATTTTGACCTCTCGATACGCTAACGCGGTCGAGAAGTAAATGTCACATATGACAACTTTTGGCACTTAACGAAACGACACGTTACAAACACAACTAATTTCGCCGTCAATGGAACTTCCTAACAAATACTAACAATGTAAGCTAAGCAAAAGGCGTCACATGATTTGTCACTGTTTCTCCTTGTATTTTCACACTACCTCATCAAACACCACTGAAACCATTCACTACTGAAACGGTTGTATTATCGTAACATACAAAACATAAGATAAATAAATATTTTAAGATAAATAAGTTATATTTGGAGATTTCATTAAAAATATTAAATTGCAACGGTTAACACTCACGTATTTTTATCACAATAGGCGTGACATGTTTGTGCATGCCCTAGCCGCGAAGGTGACAACACCACTGTCTGTCCGACGTGACTGCCCAATGCAGTCGATATCACGCCTATTGTGATAAAAATACGTGAGTGTTAACCGTTGCAATTTAATATCAGTATGACTCACGAAAGTTTAAATTATATGATTTCATTAAGAACTTAAAAGTTAGGTTATTACAATCAATATGGCGGTTTGTGTACATTATTAGGAAGTTCCATTGACAGTTCTTTTATTCTATATCTGGGTTGTAATAATTTAATCGTAATCTTGGTTATAGCAGACGCATAACTGGTGGTTGTAGCAATACCCCGTCGTTCTGTACAGCACATTCCAGCAGGCTTTCACACACCACTTCTCAGTACAATTATAGTCGTCGAAATCAACGGGGTTGAATGCAATTTTGAACAGCTTGTCTTCATCTAGAAAATATAAATAATTTATTCGAAGATCCCAAAATACAGTGTAGAGAATGTAGAGAGAGGGCCAATAAAGATATCTCTCAAGGCAGGTGTTATGCCTGGGGACCGAAGTCCAATGAGAGAAGGTTGGAATTTATATTTATATAACGGACGTTAGAAACTTCGATAGCGCGATGTAGGATTTATATGGCGCTTCATAGAAGTTGACACTCGTTGTATGGGAGTGGCCATTGTGTCGCCATTCATTAGTGTTGTGGCACGATACGAGGAATCAACAGCACCTGCCAGAGGAAACGCCACAATAGTACTAATATCAGAAGAAAAAGAAACATAATAAAGTGCCACAAAATGGAGTCATCTCGGCATAATACTTTCGAGCACCCCAGTCGCATTTGTATACAGTTTCGTGCAACTCATGGTTATCATCCTCATTAATCATTTCAGCCTATAAGCCGACCGATCTACAGCCACCTGCATCCAACGAGACCCAGCGATCCTCACTAGGTCGTCGGTCCATCTCGTAGGTGGCCGTCCCACACTGCGCTTGCTAATACGTGGTCTCCATTCAAGGACTTTTTTGCCCCATGGGCCATCCGATCTTCGGGCTATGTGGCCGGCCCATTGTCACTTCAGCTTACTAATCCTACGGGCTATGTCAGCGACTTTAGTTCTTCTACGGATCTCCTCATTTCTGACTAGATCTCGTAGAGAAATACCAAGCACAGCCCTTTCCATAGCTCGGTGCGCGACATTGAGCCTCTGAGCTTCTTGAGATACATGGTGACAGATGGACGGATGGGCAGACGGACGGCAAAGCCTTAGTAATAGGTCCTTTGGGTACGGAACCCTAAAAATGCATATATTATGCCTTATGCATATATAGTCTGTGGTCCGAGGGTTTCGAATGAATATGTGTGGGGTAGTATTTGCCCGAGACATTAGGCCGAAACACTGCTTTAGAAACATAATAAGTAAGTTTTCATCACACCTGCTCGTAAATGGTGATATTATATGCAAGCATACTTAGACTTTGAGCTGTATTAAGCCCATGGCCTTAACGGATTCTCATACTACTTTACCGCCCGCCCGGAGCTCCCGGACGACGTCCCCCACGCGTTCGCCGCACGTAGTCGCCGCTCACTTCGGAGTACTGTGGACTGTGCTACTACACTACCGCTAATAATTATTGTTTCTTTATGTGCCTAGAAAGTTTATTTGTTTCCTCGCAAATGTGATGAAAAACATTGTATGTATCACGGGCGGTATAAGAAATATGAACTCGGGCTTAAATTCAAACTAGTTCGTAATTTCTTGTTTACCGCCCTTAATTCACAATTTACTATTACAGTACACATGGTGCTACTTTACCGCCCTAGGGCGATAATGAACACTTTACGTGCCTGCGTCGAATATTCAAGGGGCCATATAGGTATACTGTGAAGAGGAAATTCGCAACCAGTTGCGGTAAATAAAAATATGTTTTATTAATTTCTCTGACTGTTTTTCACTCTTTTTCGCACTAGTATCGTAATGTAAGTACTATTTTCAACCTAGTCTAGTCATCACCTCTATATAAACGATCTGTGTGAGATTGTCGCCGAATATTTATTACTACCTATCTTATCTTTTATACCTACCAAAGGTTTCATCATCATCATCATAATATTCAACTGCTGGTGTAGTCACGTTTTCTTGTTGTATGGTCACATTTGCTTGTTGTGTTACTTGTGTTACTTGTGTTTCTTGTTCTGCTTTCAAAGTTATAAACACAAGAAATATTAACACAATTATAGTCTTCATTTTTGTGTCCCGAACACTTGGGTTCTTGCAGAATTAGTGTTTTAACCGAAATTGATGAGTGACTCTGAATTGTTTTCCTTGCTGTAATTTCTGTAGAATTTGTTTTCCTTTTGTTATTTTGCAAAGTATATTTTAAACTTGTTACTCGTGTGTATTGTGGTAGATAAATTAAGAGGTTATCTAGATTTACACGTCTTGATAAACACAAAAGAATTGTAGAACTGACGGTGGCTTTGGAAAATTGATTATACGCGATTTAAGATTTTAATTGCAATTTATCGTTATCTCTTGTCTTGTAACAGTTATAACTAATTTCAATAAAAAGGAGCAAAAAATTACATTTTTAGTTTTTTACTGACCTTCATGAGATATAAGGCAATGTTTGGCCAATTTTTAAAAATATTAAGCTGCCGACTTCCTTAATTTTTTTCTTAGACTTTCACATGTGGTTTTTTTTTCGCGTCAGATTTGAATGAAATTTGGTAGGTAGGAAGAGTTACTTATTCTCTTCAAGATAGACCTAATTTTCCAGTATGTCCCACAATTTTTTCCACTGAGTTATGAAATCTTATGGGATTTTCGTGGGAAATTTAGTACAATTTCTTTGTCGCACATTGGGGTTTTGTATCTATCTAGCGTAGAATAAGGAACTCTATCTACCCACCAATTTCAATTAAAGCTTACGCAAAAACAAAACGACAGTAAAATAAAAATCCGCCCTTAAAAGCATTGAATACCGTGCGCGACTATGCAGACGGGGGTACTGCGTTGCGCTTCACCGCGTGCAGAGCTCTCGATGACAAAACGAACGATGATAGAAGATAATTTGACTGCAGATCTGGTTCATCCAATATGAACGGCGGAATCCCGGCGGAATCCGAACTCACTGCGTCCACTGAACCGAACATTTGCCTAAAAGCTAAAGGTTTGCATGCCGGTGGTACCAGCCAGGTGTTGACATATCGTCCCGGATCAGTTAGGTTGGAGTGACAACCTTAATTCACACAAAAATAGCTTACCAAGCACCGGGGGCTTACCATGACGTCTAAGGATGACTCATACTAGAACGAGACGAGACGGGCGGGACGGGAAAATCTGTTAATTTCTATAGAAAGCGTCACGTGACATCCGAGGGCTCCGAGCTATCACGTGATTCTTTCTATAGAAAGTCCCGTCCCGTCCCGTGCTAGTGTGAGTTATCCTTTAACGCGATTCAGTTTAGGTTCATTTTAGGCTCAGTTGTATCGAAGCGACTCAGTTTAGGTCGTCAACTGAATCGCGTTAAGGGGCGTTTTTATTTTTTGTTGTACAAAAACCATTTTTGGAAAATTTGATTTTTTTAAATTGTTTTCTATTCAGAATCGCGAGCTCTTTCAATCCTAGTAGGAGAAAAAAAGTGTCCCAAGATTTGTTTTCCATTTCGCCACCATAATTTCATTGATTTAGTATGGCGGTAGCGTCAATGGAAAGTTTGAAATTTGTATGGAAAATTTTGGACACTTTTTTTCTCCTACTAGGATTGAAAGAGCTCGCGATTCTGAATAGAAAACTATTAAAAAAATTAAAATTTTCCAGAAATGGTTTTTGTACAACAAAAAATAAAAACGCCCTATGACGTCATGGTAAAGCCTTGCATGGTAAGTTCTTGTTTAACTTGACAGACACACCGAGTCCTTAGATCAAAAAGTATACGGTAGAAAGTATTAAATAAAACAGCAAAGTAAAATATATATAAATTAATATTATTTACAGATTCATTCATATTTATCAAAAAAAAAAATGCTGGTCGGTATTATGGTCGGGTTCTTATAGATTATCACCGTGGCTGTCCCTTCTAACAAATATGTAAGTGCGAAAGAGACGCATGGCGTGATAGTCGATAAAATGGCAACCATGCTAGCCCTTTTGCATCACAAGTCCTCTAAACTACGTTAAAAAACCAATAGAAAACATATCAAACCAATAGGAACTTAAGCATACGAACTAACGAGCGAAACAACGACAGTTAAGCCTGTGTTGGCTTTGCTCGCTGTCCATTTAATGTTTTTTATTGTATTTATTTTTTAGTAGTAAATAAATGAAAAAAAAATATATAATTCGGGAACAAAGTCTCAAACTCCAACTAAGCTTGTACTTTGGGTACTAGGCGACGATAAATCAATACATATATACTTAGACCTAATAAATGCCCTTACCAGGATTCGAACCCAGGACCTCCAACTTTCCCGCGAATGGCCACAGTGTGTTACGCGGATGACACACTGGTGGCCGTACGAGGGCGGGAGCTGGAGGAGGTACTGAGGAGGGCCGAGGTGGCGACCGAACTTACGGTCCACCGCATAGGCCTCCTGGGTCTACGGGTCGCCCTCCAAAAGACGGAGGCCATGGTCCTCGGGGGAGGAAGGGGGTGGAGAATGGGAGGGAACACCGCCCTCAGAGTGGGTGGGGAGCGGGTCCAGGTCAAGGCCCACATTAAGTATCTGGGCCTTGTCCTGGACAGGAGGTGGACGTTCGAGGAGCACTTCACGAGACTGGCTCCCCGTCTCGTGGGTGCTGCCTCTGCGCTGGGCCGGTTGTTGCCCAACTTGGGAGGGCCAAATGCCCCTTGTAGGCGGCTTTACGCGGGCGTGGTGCGGAGTATGGCGCTCTACGGAGCGCCAATCTGGGCCGAGCGGCTGGGTGACCGCACCACTGCGCTCCTCCGGCGACCGCAGAGGGTGGTGGCCCAACGAATGGTGAGGGCATACCGGACCACCTCCCATGCGGCGGCGTGCCTCCTTGCCGGCACCCCGCCCTGGGAGCTAGACGCAGGGGTGCTGGCCGAAAGGCACCACCAAAGGGCCGAAGCGAGGAGAGCTGGAGAGCCGCCGGACCCGGAGGAGACGGAAAGGGCGGCTCGCGCGGCGCAAGAGCGGCTGAGGCACCTTTGGAGGGAAGCGTTGGAGGATAGCCAGTACGGGGTTAGAACCATCGGGGCTATCCTCCCATCGCTAGACGCGTGGGTCGATAGGCGTAAGGGGGTCCTGACGTTTAGGCTGACGCAGGTAGTGTCCGGACACGGCTGTTTTGGGCACTACCTGCACCGGATAGGTAGAGAGCCGGTGCCCCGGTGCTGGGAGTGTTGGGAGGAGGACGATACTGCCCAGAACACCATGGCGGAGTGCGCCCGCTGGGCGACAGAGAGGGCGGCCCTTGAGGGCACAACAGGGCTGTCGGACCTCTCGCTGCACAGCGTCATTGCTTCGATGCTGGGCAGCGAGAGGAATTGGGATGCGGTGGCCTCCTTCTGCGAAGAGGTTATGTCGCAGAAGGAGGCAGCGGAAAGGGAGCGGGAAGACGCGGTAGACGCTCTCCCGCTCTGTCGCAGGCGGCGGGGTCGAAGGCGTTTGGCGTTCATTCGCCAAACGCCTTAATGGGGCCAGCGGGTTTGGGTCCCGCATTGTACGGCCCCACGTCGTCGGGGGGGAGGTCAAAGCGTTTCTGACCTCCCCCTCCTTGTGCGGGTGCCCTGGCAATAGCCGGGGCCGCCGGAGGTCACCGTGGTAGAATATTCGATCCCATGGTGCCCTCATTAACGGCCAGGAGGGAAACGCCGGAGTGGAGTTTAGTGGGTAGGGCCGCTCTCCTTCCCTCTCAATAGGAGAGGGAGAACTGAACGGCGAGTCCCACACACCCCCCAAATGACCTACCCGAGGTCGGGGGACGGCGCGTAAATGCGTTCTCCACTCCGTCAAAAAAAAAAAGGACCTCCAACTTCGTAGGCAGGGTCACTACATGGTTACTACCAATTTGGCTAGCTAGGCCGTTAATACACGATAAATACATACATATTGTGTATGTATTAATCTGTTTAAGTATGTATATCGCCGATTTAGTACCCATAGTACAAGATTTGCTTAGTTCGGTACTAGATCGATATGTGTGACTGTCCCATATTTATTTATTTATTTATATTTTCACCTCCCTAGCCTGTAAAGCGCTATTTTATCCTTTAAAACTAGCGAATAAAAACGTATTTCATCCGCCAGTGAGGGAAGTAATTTGACCTTGAGCTAATTTATATGACTCACTACGCGTCCCGGTCCAGTATAAGAGAGACCTGAGGCCTATTGCATAATGACTTTAATATTAGCGGAAGTCTCTTTTCAATCCTTCTTATTAGAAAGAGAGTTCCGCTAATATTACAAGCTAAAAATGAGTATGCAATTGACCCCTGTATGACCGTAGTTATCGGAGGTCACATCTTTAAACTGACCAAGTCTTATCCCGCACT
The DNA here is from genome assembly GCA_949128165.1 of Lathronympha strigana. Lineage (NCBI taxonomy): Eukaryota > Metazoa > Arthropoda > Insecta > Lepidoptera > Tortricidae > Lathronympha > Lathronympha strigana. The sequence continues at coordinate 2,541,420 of OX421926.1, read as the reverse complement.
TGGTAAGCTATTTACAATATCTGAGTATCAGTTACTCGTGACACTTTTTGACCTTGAGTTTTGAATAGTTTCTTCAATTGAACTTACATTTGGATACGAATTGTAATCGCATGTAGTTTCTATTTTCCTCACGGTGAGGTGAAAAATGTTGTATTACACTCGGCGGTAAAGTTTGTACAACTCTCGTGCTTTAAAACCCTCGTAGACCTTTAGAGTTTTGGAATCTTTCGCTTGCTCGGGTCTCGCGCCCCGAGAGTTAAACAACAACTTTGCCCCCTTGTATAATAAACATAACTATTGTTTATTATAGTTTGCTTTTCTCCTGAGCCAGTTTGCGCAGCTCTCTGCGCAGGATCTTGCCGCTGGGGTTCTTGGGTATGTCCGGCACAAATCGTACGCCGCCTCGTAGGTGCTTCGGTTTTGACAGCTGGGAACAAACATGGTTTATTATTATTAAACAAGTGTAAATAATAAAAAAATAAAAAATAAAAAAACTAATAAATATTATGGGACAATCTTACACAAATCGACCTGGTCCCACGGTAAGCTCAATAAGGCTTGTGTTGTGGGTACTAGACGACGATATATATAATAGACAGATACATATAAATACTTAAATACATAGAAAACATCCATAACTCAGGAACAAATATTCGTGATAAACACACAAATAAATGCCCTGACCAGGATTCGAACCCGGGACCTCCTGCTTCGTAGGCAGGGTCACTACCAACTAGGCTAGGAGGCCGTTGAATGAAATACTGTAAATACAATTTATTTGAAATAACTATTTCAGATATAACTAACAAAATGTATACATAATATTGTCTAGTTTTACCGCGATTGTTATTCATTGAAATTAAACACTTTAGAATGGATTAATCGCGTTTATTAACACCATGATCCTACGTTTCGGACCCTTTACAGCACTCGTTTTCACAGGGTTAAGATGATGAATGAGAGAACGCGAATTCTCCCCGTCAATCCCGGTGATTCGAGTTCTCTCAGTCATCATCATTGAAACGTAGGATCATGGTGTTTATAAACGCGATTAATCTGTTCCAAAGTGTTTAAAATGTATACAGTAAGTTACAAAATATTGTCTTCGGTTTCCGCCATAACCCTTCGTTTTATTAAGTTACGAGCTACCTTAGATCTGAAATAGGCCCTTGAGGTATTGTACCTTGAATGCTGTCGGCATTTCCTCGTTGTATCGCAATGCTGATACGTTGTGCAAGGAAGCCACAAGCTCTTCGGTCACCAGTTACATCAACCAGACGTTTCGCGATTTGTACAAAAAACTTTCGTGCGCTGGGACCCCATGGACCGAGTTTCGACCCCAAATTACAGGTAACATACACAAAAATACGCCAGTCAAACACAAAACTATGTCACAACATTAACATAACTACAACATTGATTTTATTTAATATATTTTTGCATGTAATTTCACATAACGCTCCGGATCTCTGCTGTTTCCCGAAATACTCTACAGTACCTACTTATGGGGTTCTTCAAAAGAGTGTACTAGTTTTCAATGGGTGCTCCTGCAATAGGCACCTGCAACTCAACCCTTCTGGGTGCTCAACCCCTGAAGTTGCAAGTGCCTATAGGCTCCACTTTCCATCAGGCCGGCCGTATCGCTCGGTATATAAAGACTTACCCTCTCAGCGACGAATTCCTGCAACTCTTCTGCTGTAGCTTTGGTGTCAGGCTGTAACGCCACAAACGCACGTGGAACTTCTCCAGCCTGAGCATCAGGGACTCCAACTACTCCTGCATCGCGGACTGCTGGGTGCTGCAGCAGGACTGCTTCAAGTTCAGCTGGGGCTACCTGTAATAAGTCGATTTAGGACAATCAAAACCTCACCAAGATATGGCCATGATTGCAAGGGCCTTACCATAAAGGGTTTAGATGCTTAACTGTGCTCAGTTGTATGGCAGCGACTCAGTTTAGGTCCTAAACTGATTCGCGTTAAGACGTCATGGTCATGGTAAGGACCCTGGTACCTTCGCCATATCTTTGTCAAAATACGAGTCAGGTTTTACGACCTTCGGTCCCAGGTTCTCCCGAATGTTTATTCAAAAAGGAGTGTACAAATTTCAATTAGATGGGGATTGAACCCAGGTCTTAAACTGACGCGGTTAACGCTATAACGACTAGGCCACCCGGCCTCTATGCATGTTGGTGAATTTCTCGAAGAGTGACATAGGTACACACAATACATATATCTACATAGATGTCATAGATACGTATTACAAGTTGCTGTAACCCAACCTACAAAATAATTGTTATCGACATTTGAAGACTGTTTTCACTAATAAAACTCTTGTGAGACAAGAAACCGGGTCACGCACGTAATTGAGTCGATTTTCGCTCGACATGTTTCAATATTTGCGAAGATCGTCAGGAGCGCCACCCGCTGCAAGTAGCAGGGTTATTTAAAATCTTAAAGACTTCTTGGATTCCATTAGTTTAAAACTAACCTGGAACCCCTTATACTTGATGAGCTCTTTCAACCGGTCCACGATATAGAAGTTTCCCTCATCATCATAATACGCCACGTCTCCAGTCCTGAAGAAGCCTTCATCGTCAAAGTCCTCCTTCTTATCTTTCCCGACGTAGCCCTTCATCACCACGCCGCCCTTGACGTAGACCTCGCCTGCTTTGTTGGGTCCTAAAGGTTCTTTGGTTACGAGATCTATCACCTGGAACGGTAAGAATCGTGTTTACTTGTTCCAAATTGTACACTTACTAAATTCTTCATTTAAATCGTGACACATAAAAAATATAACTGACGATAAAAAAGTACCTACTACTTTAAAATTAAAAAAAAAACCTTAGGAATACAAAAATCGTCCAAGCGCGAATCGGACTCGCCCACCAAGGGTTCCACACAAAGAATGCTTCACCCCCTCCATTTATTTGCAAATGTATGGGAACTGGGATTTGGGGATGTAAAGGCTCCCCAAGCGTCAAAATAAAGACTGGGGATGACTGGAAGACTGAGGATCTCCCACGCGCCCAATGCCATGGAAGATTGACGTTTGTGGTCACACTATATAATATATTTTCTCCCTTTTTACTTGAAGACAGTGTTTTCTTCCTATTCACTAGATTTACTTTAATAATTACAGTATGGGTAGCTTCACCAACACACCCCGGCAGGCCCTGGAAGATGTTGACGTGGTGATGGCGAGGGTTTACTATAACTCCTTCGTTTTTACTTGACGTACCTTGAAGTAACTTACTTCTCTCTATTATAACTCCTTTTTACTTGACCTACCTTAAAACACTTTCTCTTTATTCACTGGAAATACCTGAATAATTATAGTACCTACAGGTAGCTTCACCAACACACCCGGCATCCGTGGAAGATGTTGACAGTCCTGGTGATGGCCAGAGGTTCCACTTTAACTCCTTTTTATTTAACATACCTTAGAAACACTCTTCTTTATTCACTGGACTTACCTTAATAATTACAGTATAGGTAGCATCACCAACACACGCGGCATCCGTGGAAGATATTGACATTCCTGGTGATGGCCAGAGGTTCCACTTTAACTCCTTTTTACTTAACGTACCTTAGAAACACTTTCTTCTTTATTTACCTACTGGACTTACCTTAATAATTACAGTATAAGTAGCTTCACCAACACACCCTGGCATGCCCTGGAAGATGTTAACGTTTCTGGTGATAGCCAGGGTGCACTCCGTCATGCCGTAAGCCTGGAGTACCGGCATCGCGTTGGGGAATCTGAAAATGATTAAATAAACTTATAAAAAAACCACAAGTGCAGGTTGGACTCGCTCACCGAGGGTTCCGCACAAAGGATACAATACAATACAATACAATACAATACTCTTTATTGCACACCTCACACAGATGAAATACAGTATACTTCCCCCGTTTTCGGATTATTTTCTGTACATGTGCAACAAGACAAGCTCTTGCTTTTTGGCAAATTTCGTGAGTCTTAACGGAAAGTACCTACTCTAAACATTTTGATTCTCATTGCAAATGTATGGGAAAACACTGATGCAGGCACGGAACTCTCAGTGCGCGACATACGGTTTTCGGATTTATCCCGGTATTTATGCTACAAGTTCGTGCTTTTTGCCAAATTTAATTCTAGGTCAACAGTATGGTTAGCATGGTTGCCATTTTATCGCTTATCACGCTATGCGTCACTTTCGGACATACATACTGGTTAGAACGTGACAGCAACGTCGGTAAACGATAAAAAGCCGACCATCATAGACTAGTAGGAGGTACCTTATAGTTACATTTTGATTCCCATTGCGTATCTTTTGATTAATTTCTACTTCTACGCGTTCCCGAGATAAAGGGTCTATGACAGACAGACGGACCACACAGTGATCCTATAAAGAATGACTCACAGTAGACCGGGCTGGAACGGGCCAGGGCGTACCCGATCTGTAAATTTATATAGAAAGTGTCACGTGACATTCGAGGGCTCCAAGCTATCACGTGACGCTTTCTATAGGAATTGACAGACCGGACTCCTGCTCGGTCTACTGCAAGTCATCGTTAAAGGTTCCGTTGTTTCCTTCGTCCGTCTTAAGTGCCTCAATTAGTCTATTATGGTCGGGTTTTACCGACTATCACCGTGCCTGTCACGTTCTAATAATTTAGAATAGTTTATTTTAATTTTCATGTTAATTGTATGATTTTATTTTATTTTTAACGGTGGACCAAATTGTTGTCTGATAAATAGAGAAATTTGAATTTGAATTCAATAAGTATGTAAGTGCGAAAGTGACGCATGGCATGATAGTCGATAAAATGGCAACCATCCTAACCCTCCAGGACGATCACATACTGTATACATACATGAGTTTAACAAGACAAATATTTTTACGTGTTTTAATACAAAAACGGAAAGATAATTTCATTAGTTAAGTTTTCTGGCTAAACAGTCACTTTTTTCACCTAAATGAATACTTATGCAATTTTAAAGTTTAGGCCATACTCTATCCAAAAAGTATAAATAATGTATGTATACCTATTAGTATGTGTAGTATTTTTTTAAACAGCACTTCAAATTGTACTGAATATCGCTATAAAATATGCGACGTAAATGACGTAATAAATGAGGCGGCAGTCCAGCTCGAGAGCTCGTAGAGAGGGGTCATGTCGCTCCGCGCTTTGTCAATAATTATAACAATGGGAGACAGAGTACAGAGGAACGTGTAAGTAGTGTATATCGAGATATTAGGTGGCTGAGTAGCCCTGTATACCTAGTTGTCAACCTTTGGTATGCCTATTTATGAAGGTAACGTGTAAATGTTGTATTTTCGCGCGTGCAAAAGTCGTATTTCGCGCGTATTTGAACGTATACCGGACGTCTAAGTAAAATATAAGTGAAACTCACTCACATTTTTTGTATAGCGTTGCTAACTTCACCTCCCAACGGCGCAGCACCGCAGTAGACGAGCATAACTGAACTAACGTCGTATTTTATGTCAGTTTTCAATAGTGCCACTAGTATGGGGGGCACCACTTGGGCAACTGTCACCTGAAATGTACAAGAAACAACTTAAGTGCTTGATCAGGCACTAAAATCGTCTTTGAAAAAAGAACCGATTTCAAGGAAAAAAATATTCTAAAATTACCCCGCGCTACGTTTCTCCCTTCCAGGTATCGAAACCGGTATTATTGAAATCCCCCGAAATAAGTGAAATAACCAACTATATAGGATGTTACAAAAGTACCGAATGATACTTCAACAGCTGATAAGGTCAATGACCCTAAATGCGATGCAACAGGAAAAAAATTTAAGTTAAAAAGAAACACATTGTATGGAGATAAGTGCATTTTGATTCAGCTGTTCCATACAAAGTGATTTGGTTTTTCGATTTGCGAAATTATTGGACTGAATATATTAAGGAAAGCAATATGATTAGTAATAAGATCCTATGTTACCATGTACTCTGTGTGAATAAACCATTCATTCATTCATGTTAAGGTTGTATACCTCATATAGATTTATATTGGCAACCTATTAGTTTCGTAATATGAATATTTTTTATTTTCCATGTTCTGTCGCTCATAAGATTTTGGTTAGACGGCTGTATGTCAAAATGTTTTCTTTAAATAAATAATATATTTCTACTGTGAATCTACATTTTATTAACATGGTAGCAGAGCGCGCAAACGACGATTAAAAAGCGGCAAGATTCAAGTAAGTGGCAAAATGAGTAATATTGATAAAATCGTAATTCCAATTTTTGACGGAACGGATTATGCGAGCTGGAAAATCCGAATTATGAAATATTTACAGTTTAAAAAATGTAAGGAAGTAGTTACTAGACTGAAAACAGAAAATGATGATGCAAATAAATGGGAAGAAATGGACATACAGGCCACAAATTATATATATTGTGCCATCACCAATCAACAATTGGAGTACATAAGCGAAATAGAGTCGGCTTACAAAATAATTTTAAAATTCGACGAGATGTATCTGAAAAAATCGACTGCTTTACAAATAGTATGCAGAAGCAATTTAGAGAACATAAAATTAGTGAAATATTCAGAAATAAATATTTTCTTCGATGATTTTGAAAGATGTGTCAATGATTTAAAAAAGGCCGGCGCCATGATTTCCGAAAGTGAAAAATTGAATTACATGTTAAAAGCGTTACCGGAAACGTATAGTTATATTGGAGATTTAATAGATATTTTACCGGAAAAGGAAAGAACAGTTGAATTTTTAAAAAGTAAAATACGAATGAAAAATTTACAAAAAGTAGATGAAGAATTGCCTGGCCGATCAAATGTGTTTAAAGTAAACTCAGTAAACAAACCGATTTGTTTCACGTGTGGAAAGCCTGGACATGTTCGGAGAGATTGTTGGTACGGCAACCGTGGTCGTGGACGCGGACATGTGGTACATGGTCGTGGTCGTGGACATTATAATATGAGACAACACAGAGGCAGAGAAACTTATTATCAGAGCAGTACTTACAACAGAAATAGCTTTCACACATCGATAGTAAACTCAACAATGAAAAGTGAAGATAATTCGGTAAAGGCGGGCCAGATAAATTGGCTTTTAGACAGTGGCTCTACTGATCACATCATAAATACGGATGAATATTTTGATAAGTACATCACTTTGAAGATGCCAGTTAAAGTAAAAGTCGGAGACGGAAGACTATTAAATGCGACAAAGGTTGGTACAATTACGACGTACTTCCCAGTATACGATAATAAGAATAAAGTGGAAATAACAAATGTATTCTTTATAAAGGAAATGAAAGCAAATTTACTAAGTTATGCAAAAATAACAGATAATCATAAAATTGTTTCGGAGGGAAATTTGTCAAAAATATATAACAAGAATAGAGATTTAATAGCAATTGCGAAAAAAGAAGAGAGATTGTATAAAATTACGAGCTTCGTTTCAAAGATTATTGGTGTAAATGTGGCGAGAGGTAATATGACTTTAAAAGAAAAGCTTCACAGAACATTCGGACACGTAAACTTCAACTATCTTGACGTAATGTGCAAAAAACAATTATTAGAAGGAATGCCTGAGCAATTGGAGACAGACTATATGAAGTGCGCTATCTGCGTTGAAAACAAAATGCATAATTTGCCATTTAATAATAATCGGACTAAGGCAGAAGATATATTGCAAATTGTCCATACGGATGTCAATGGACCACATAATACGACAGGACACCAAAGAGAGAAATACTTCTTGACATTTATTGATGATTTCAGCAAGTTAACGAAAGTTTATTGTATCAGATCAAAGGAAGAAGTTTATGAATGCTTTGTAGAATATGTTAATGAGATGCAAAACCTGACAGGAAAAGTGATAAAGGAGTTAAGATGCGATAATGGAAAAGAGTATATAAATCATAGAATTTTTAATTTTGCAAGAGAAAAGGGAATAATGATTAAGCCGTGTCCAGCATATGTTCATGAGTTAAATGGTACAGCGGAAAAATATAATAGATCGATTATGGATATGGCACGATGCCTTTTAGCGGAAGCAAAAGTTGACAGACGTTTTTGGCCGGAAGCAGTAAAAACGGCAGCTTACTTAAAGAATCGAATAATGACAAATACTCCAGAGAGAAAGACTCCATACGAATTATTCTTCCAGAAGAAACCGTCAGCAAAATATTTGAAAATGTATGGCAGTAAAATTTATGTGCCTGAAGAAAGAAGAAAATCAAAATGGGATCAGAAATCGGAAATGGGAATATTACTTGGATACTCAGATGTTGGATACAGAGTATTGATTAACAACAGAATTATCATCGCAAGACACGTAGATATAATTGAAAAGGATGTAAAATTGATTGCTTTTGAAGGTGAAGAAAACATTGAAGAGGAGAATAAAAATGAAAATGATATTTCTGATGAAATTATATCAGACGAAATAATACAGGAGAGTAATGATATTAATGAACAATACAATGATGATAAAGATAATATCGGCGATGACAATGTAAACAACGAGATAAGCAAGTCTAATAGACAAATCGAAGCACCAGTCCGTTTTGACGAAGAATATGGCTACTATTGTATAACTGTTAATTATTGTGATGCTATGATTCCAGATACTTTTCAGGAGGCAACTACATGTAATGACGCTGCACAATGGAAAGAGGCAATGGATCGAGAGATGAACAGTCTTGTAAATAATAATACTTGGACGCTGGTAAATGCTCCACAGGATAAAAAGGTACTTGACGTTAAATGGGTGTATAAGAAGAAAACCGACAAGAATAAAGCAAGGTTAGTGGTACGAGGCTTTCAACAGACAGATAATGTTGATGATACGTATTCACCTGTAGCCAAGATGCAAACTTTAAAGCTATTGTTATCATATTGTTGTCAATTTAACCTTCATGTACATCAAATGGATGTAGAGACTGCTTTTTTGAATGGTAGGGTGTTATCCGAAGTGTACGTAAAACAACCGTTAGGCTACCAGGATGGTACTGATAAAGTGTATAAGTTATATAAATCCCTATATGGTTTAAAAGAAAGCCCACGTGCATGGTACGAATGTTTCAACGAGTTTGTAACAACTTTAGGTTTTCGACGAAGTAAATATGACTATTGTCTTTATGTCAAAACTGATAACAATCAAACAATTTATATGTTAGTATACGTAGATGATCTATTAATAGCTTGCAAAGATGAACAGATGATCGCTACGATTAAAAACAAATTAGGTGGTTATTTTAAAATGAAGGACATGGGAAAAGTTAAAAATTATATTGGAATAGACATTGAATATGATTATGGTAAAGCAAATGTGTTGACTTTAAGCCAGGAAAAATATATAGAGTCTTTAGCAAAGAAATTTAAAATTGAGAATTCAAAGTCGTATAAAACACCAATGGAAATCAATTTAAAGCTTGAGAAATGTGAATTAAATGAAGATGTTAAATATAGAAATTTGGTAGGAGCATTGCTGTATATTAGCTCTGGCACCCGACCAGATATTGCGTATTGTGTTAATTACTTAAGTAGGTTTCAGAACTGTTATAATGAGACTCATTTTAAATGTGCTTTGAGAGTGCTTAAATATTTATACACGACAAAAAGTCTCAAACTCACGTATTGTCAAAACTTGAAGGCTAATATTATGGACTGTTACGTAGATGCAGATTGGGCCGGAGATGTTGTTGATAGAAAATCTACCACTGGTTTTGTAATAAGGCTATTCGGGAATGCTATTTATTGGAAGTCAAAGAAACAGAGCACTGTAACTAAATCTTCAACATTTGCCGAATATATAGCATTGTCCGATGCTGTAACTGAAATAAGCTTTTTGCGTAGTATATTTAAAGATGTGTTTATAGCGTTTAATGACTGCGTCAATATATACGAAGATAATTCAGGTGCTGTGGCTATTGCCAAGTACGGTAATTTTACGAAAAACTCAAAACATATTGAAGTACATTATCATTATGTACACGAAAATGTTAGGAATGGAATTATTGATATAGTTAAAGTTAACTCTGAAGATAATATCGCTGATATATTGACCAAGTCCCTAGGACAAGTGAAATTTCTCAAATTTAGGCAAAATTTAAATTTAAACTATACATCGTGTTATAATACAACATGTGCCTTGTGTTAATTGTTAATTTGAACTTATTAAGAAGTGTTTGCAATTTTATTTTTTATCTGATAATGTTGCTATTGTGAATATATTGCAATATAAATCTAAGGAGGCGTGTTAAGGTTGTATACCTCATATAGATTTATATTGGCAACCTATTAGTTTCGTAATATGAATATTTTTTATTTTCCATGTTCTGTCGCTCATAAGATTTTGGTTAGACGGCTGTATGTCAAAATGTTTTCTTTAAATAAATAATATATTTCTACTGTGAATCTACATTTTATTAACAATTCATTCATTCATAGACTAAAGACGGACTTACAGTCGACCGGCTCGTGCCCGAATTCCTATAGAAAGCGTCACGTGATAGCTCGGAGCCATGAGATCAGGCATGGCTACGTCTACTGTGAGTCTTTCATAAAACGGTGTCATGTGGAACGTTGATTAGCTAAATAGACTACCAAATAAATACATAACCCTAAAAACTCACCTTATATTTCTCAATGGTCCTCAAATACAGGTCCATCTCGAACCTCGGCAGGAACACCAGAGTCCTTCCCTGTGACAACGCTAGTAGCCCTGCCATAAGACCCATGGTGTGGAACCATGGGTTCACGCTCAAGACTATGGGATCGAACGGCGGTTCCACTCTGGGGCTGTAAAAATATATAGATTTTTTGTCGTATAGCCAATTAGTGGTAAGACGTCGGCGTCGCTTTACCGTCTCCCTTCCAATATGTTGGAAACCCGTGCCTCGAAGGTGTATAATAAATAAGTCGTGACTACTTACTGGCAAAACGTGTTCAAACAATTCAAATGTGTCAACATGGCGCCTTTAGGTAAACCCGTAGTTCCTGAAGAATACAATATGAACGCCAAATCTTCTTGCCCCATCACATCAGTGGGCACAAAATCTTCGAAACTCACATTATTTTTGAACACCAAATCGTTGTAAGACACTTCTGTAGTGTTGCCATAGACTATAATTTTCTGGATGTGACGGAGAGATCTAAAGGTTTTTTCGTGAGTTTTGAAGGCGGATTCAGAGCAGATGATGAATTTTGGCTTTGATATTCCTATGACGTGGGATATTTCACCTGAAAATAAAAAACAAACTAACATAAAACATTTGTTCTCGAAATATATACAGTAAGTGTAACTTACCTAACTACCTACCTTAAATCTAAAATAGGTCCTTGAGGCATTGTACCTAGGATGCTGGCGGCATTTCCTCGTTGTATCGCAATGCGAGGAAGCCACCAGCTCTTCGGTCACCAGTAACATCAACCAGACGTTTCGCGATTTCTACGAAAAACTTGCGTGCGCTGGGACCCCATGGACCAAGAGCTTCGACCCCGAATGGTACAAAAAGGTACTCTCTGCCGAGGCTCTTAATATTTATTACGTTTTATAATTTCAGCGCATTCAGCCGCTCCGCCCGCTTTTACATTAGTTCGTTGGAGATGGGACGGTGCCAGCGTGTCTACGGTATATGGTATACGGTATAGGTAGCATCCCACACTAGCGTTCGTCCCAAACTAACGGGACCAAGGACCTATTCATACTACAGTAGATGCGGGTACAGTAGGTTCGGGTAATCCGTTAGATCTCCGTAGTATGAAAACTCCCGTGAGTATCAGACATATTAAAATTCTCATAGCGGGTTACTCACGACAATAAAGTCGAAAATAGCTCGACATGTTTCGGAACAGTCCGTGTCCCTTATTCATGAGTCATGCGACGAGAGCGAGTCGAGAGCGACTCTGGGGCGCTGGGGCTCGCAGTGTGCGTAGAGCAGCCGCCGCGGCTAGACGCATGACTCATGAATAAGGAACACGCACTGTTCCGAAACATGTCGAGCTATTTTCGACTTTATTGACGTGAGTAACTCGCTATGAGAATTTTAATATCTCCATAGTATGTCAGCCAGGCATCCACCAGACATATTTACCGTACATTTATTGGTAGACCCGGCGAATATACCCGAACGTATATAGACCGCTTACAGATAATATGATTAATATCGCATTTACAATTCTATATAGAAGCATACGCGGTATTATGGTTAGCTGACCCACAGCGTAGGGATGTATTCCATACAGTGAGGTAACTTCATACACGGCCAGCGGCTCGGCTCGGTGGTCGTGCTGAGACTCAGGGTTGTCAAAAACTATGCGAAAGATATTACAGTCTGATTGGCAAACTAATTTCCATTTTACACCCCTTAAAATAGACCGCCGAATTTGTATGAAAATTCGGCGGCATCTCCTCCCCGCCTCCTTCCCCGCGCACCCCCCATCGATGACCCAGAAATCGGCGGAGTTAACCCACTGTATAGAATACATCCTTACGCTGTGGCTGACCAATTCTTAACCTTGTTGCAATGACGCAAGGTCTAACAGTTAGTCAGTTGAGTATACCGCTGTTACCGAATAAGTACTTAAGTACCTACCTTACTAGATAAGCAAGTATATCGAGACTCAAGGGTTATTGTTCGCCAACAAACTGTCTTGCAGTTTGGCGGTAAAATTGGTATATACTACATTGTATTAACCTTTTTGAGAAATAAAAAGAAACGCAGTTTTAGAACAGAGGCTCTAAAACGGATACGTATCTATACCTTGAATGACACTCATTATTAAAAGCCTCAAAAAGTCATTCATCAATTTATAATACATTATCGTATCATGCCAGTGAACGCAGATAAAGCATGGAAGCATTATGTCTGCTATATTATGGCACCACGGACATTGGTACCTCGGTAGGCGGTCCTTATGAACGGTGGTACCGGGCGCGATTTCTGTTTGACCGCGATGTCAGTGTCAGTGAGTGACGGATGCCTAAAACTAGTTACCAGAACAACGTATTTTACAATGAAAAATGCCTTCATGTGTGGTGAAGTGGTGCAGAAACCATACTGATCACTTCAAGACTAGTGGAATCACATTTCACAGGTAAGTAAACAGATAAATTCAGCGAAAACTAAAAAAATATATGATGACATTTTCTATATAGGGATGATGTTATGCTAAATGAAGAAGATTATTTTCTTAACTTGTACGATTATAATTTGATGTATTATAAATTATAATGATAAACTCTAACTGACAAACTTGGATTTCACTAATACTTACCTTATATGGAATGGTGCTATACAAATCTAATTATTTCAAATTCATATTAATCATATTTGATAATTCCTGATGTTCTACCTACGTTGATAACTACGTTTTCCTTTGTAATCAGAGTCCCACAGTATCCTAACCGTCGTCAACGATTGATAGAGGCTGTCCAACTGGAGAGGCATGAAACAGATTGGATGCCTACCAAGGCATCTAGAGTCTGTTCCATGCACTTCAAAGCTGAAGATTTCTATTTGTCTAAAAAACAGCTTGCTAAAACCGCTATACCAATTTGTACTGTAAATATTCTTTGGTTTAAATACTGGTGTATGAAAACAATATTTGTTAATAAATTCGTTTGATGAATTTGAATTTTTTCAGATGGTATTTTCAAGTGAAACGTCGCTACCAATTACTAAATAGGGAATGAAGCAGCCATATAGATCATCAACCCTGCCGCTCAAAATAAGTAATAAAGAAAATGACTATGCAGAAAATTAAAGTCCTCAGAAACGTCGAATGGTCAGTTATTTAAATACACGTACTTACCGTAGTAATATATTTTGTAAGGATATCTCAGTTGTTAAATTTCAACGAAATTCTTTAACTGTTACTTCATTATAATGTTTTCTGGTACCGCAATAATAATTCATTAAAATGAGACATATTTTATTATTTTTCCCGATCAATCCGTTTTAACGTGTTTGGTACTTGATTTTTCCGTCAATTTAAGGTAAATTATTCGAATTGGAAATGTAATTTTACTTATGTCATATTACATTGTATTTTTACTTTTTAGATGTCGTGTCCAAGCTGTGGACATCATTTTGGTGTTCCTGATCAGGTGGATGCGGAAAATTCAACTGAGATACTCCATCGACGACAACCTTCGTCACTATTGTTATCAAATTACTTGAAACTTATGGACAGAAAACTGTGTGTTACGCCTTTGAATATATTATCTTCAAATATTTTATGCCTTTTTTTTCGTTTATCAGAAAATTTAAATCCCTTAATAAGGGCGCTACTAGACAGATTAATATTGATGATTGGATAAACCAAATCAAACATTTATGTATGTATGTACTTGGTATCGACTAACAGGCTCCTTATGTTCAGATCAAATTAGATGTTTAATGGATGGTCAGTAGTCGATAGGGGAGGGTAGTGGTGCAGGGCATAAGGCGTTTCTGATCCACACTAGCTAGTGCTAATTACCATGCTGTCCTTCTTGACGAATTTTTCAGATCTTTCCACTTATGCCGTACCTACAATATAACAATAAATCTAGGGAGCGGACTGCCCATAGGGATAGTTACGAACATGATATTTATATCATGGTAGCGTTAACTATATCGAACCCTACAATTATTCCATACTCGTAGACGTTAAGTTACCTACATAAATAACCGTGTGGCGAACACATCAACAGAACAATAAAATTAATAGTGATTTTCTACTTTAAATTTTATTTAATCTTATCACAAGAAAAATATTGCATATAAAAATTGTTCTTTGTTGCATCAATCCGTCTACAGACAGTGCGTTTCCAATGTCACTATTATTCTTGCAACATTCAAGTGTCAGCGCTAGTGCCAATCAGAACAAAGAATATTGACGTTGACCAATTATGTTTTATGATATTTTATAATAAAAAACCGACTGATATTTTGATGAATTTGATTGGCAGTGTAGCGGACATGCGTATATCAGATTTATACCCAGGTTTATGTTGACGATTTGTTTGAAGGAATGCTTCCATGTTTATTTCCGTTCACTGTATCATGCATTATGTTTTATGGAAGTAAAATTTTTCTTTTTCTACATTCTACGTATTGGAATTGGAACTCAACAATTTGCCAATATTTAACCATAATAATGTTTTAATTATTTTAATTTTTAAATTGACAATGTACATATGTGTAAATATGAACGACAATGTATGATCAATACAAATAAAGAATATGAATATGAATATATATTTTTCAAAGAGATTGAATCCAATCGCCCGTACATACCACTCCCGGGACTGGCTTTAAACACCAAAGTACCTATTTAAGAAAAATATATACTTACATATATACCGTGAAAGGTTATAACGACTATTTAAAATGTATACTTTTTTGCGGAAACGTTTCAATAGTTATCTCCAAAAGTTTGCTTAGGAAATTGGACAAAAACAAACGAATACTATACTACAATATAGGGAGAATTCTAATTTACCTTTGGTATAAGTCATATTAAAAGTAGTCAACACGGCTCCTGACAATACAGTTCCTATAACTGAACTCCAAAACTCTATTCGGTTCTCAGAGCAGAGCCCCACCACATCTCCCTTTCTAACGCCTAGGCGAGTGAGGGAGACGGCTAGATTCATGGACTGCTGAGCTATCTGCCCCAGGGTTATCGCTTCATGGGTTTGGCCATTTATCTGAAAGAAAGAATAATATATTGTGTCACAAAGGATCCAAATGATATATTTCCTAAAGTATAATTCTGAGCGTAGCTATGAAGGATTCAAGCGTTAACGCCCAAGACGAAAATTATTTTGATACCGTGTGACATATACTGCTTTTCACATCGACTATCAGGAAAATAAACAAAACCTGAAATAACAAAAGCAGCATCATACCAACACCTTCCTCAGGTTCTTAAACAGAACCGTAGGTACCACTTTGATCCCCCATAGCTTGAACAGATAAATGCCACTTTGGTCTGTTTAGGTGGTGCGAAAAAAACATTTATCAGGGCGCCAAAAGTCCAGTAGCGCGTTTATTAAATTGGATCATATGGGCGCCCGGAACACACACTGAATTTGAGCCCCTCAGCAGCAGAAGCAAATCTGGCTCCCACTAAACGACCCCACTCTGGACGGCCGGCTAAGGCAACCCAGAGGCGGAGGATTCGGCCGGATAACATGACCACTCAGGTTAAAGGACTCGCCACAAGCTGCTCTGCGTTAACTGATTGCACCGCTCGAAACCATTGGGCGATGGCCTCGTCACAGACCTACCCCACTTTCATTATCTTTACTATCTTTATCACTCTCTTATCATTATCACTATTATTAAGATAAACACAGCTTTTAAGCCTGGTGAGAGGTCCAATCATGCGAATGTAATCTTAATTACGTAGACATAAGCTATATATCCCCTTAACGCAATCCAACTAGGTTACTTAGAGAACCTAGATTGCCTAGTAGATTTGCTATCAGATATATGAAAACGGCCAATTTGCTCATAAATGTCTGAACACGCCTCTATTGTCAAAGCGTTAGAGTCTTGTTCGGATATTTTTGACCACCATGGCTGCTCTTATATTCCTGCGACAGTTGAGTTCTTTGAACTCTGTTCTAAATGCTTATTATCTATAAGTGGTATTGTGACTGAAGTGTGGAATATCATTTAAGGGTGACTCACACTAGCACGGGACGGGACGGGGCGGGACGGAAAAATCTGTCAATTTCTATAGAAAGCGTCACGTGACATCCGAGGGCTCCGAGCTATCACGTGATTCTTTCTATAGAAATTGTCAGAAATTGCCCCGTCCCGTCCCGTGTTAGTGTGAGCCATCCTTTAAGCGATTTATTTCAATATTTTTTTTACATTTACTCGTATTTTCTACGTTTAAGTTGAACAAGCAAACGAGTTTTTTCGACCTTTGTATAGGTAATTATAATAATTTTACATACATAAACGTAAATGATGACTAACACTGACATTAAGGACTGAAGACAAGTTTTTTTAAATACTAGTTATTTTACTATTTGAGAATTGTTATTTAACTTTTCGTTGAATCAAATCAAATTACCTACATACCTATTTAACGAGGAAATGCCGCCAGCATCGTATAATGACTCAAGGACCTATTTTAGATTTAAGGTAAGTAGAGGTAGGTAATAGGTATAGGTATTAAGTTACACTTAGGTACTGTATATATGTTGAAAATAAATGAATAGTAAAATTATTTAATGAAATATTTTGATTTAGTGTTCATTTTTGGAAATGTTTTTCGGTTTAAGATTGCTATTTAGTTATTACGTAAAAAATGTATTGTTTAGTGACATATATTAACATTCACCGTGGAATATATTATAATATTTTAAGATACAAATGCGTAGGTAGCTAAATGATTAATTCGTACTTGAGAAAAGTTTGTCTAATCACGACTCGCTGTCGTTGCGCCTCGAATCTAGTCCTTCCTCTACGCGCCATTTTCGCTACAAAGCGGGAAAAACATATCTACGGAGTATCTACGGCGACTAGGCGGCTAGACAAGCGATTTTGGGGCTCGGTTATCACGTGACGCCTTTCACAACTTAAGGCCTCGTCCCGTCCCGTAGTGTGAGTCATCCTTTATAGACATACATATGCCTCGTATGACAAATAATCCCTAGGGTTGAAGTACTACCGTGTTCAAAATTGCATGAGCAATTTATGGATGAATTCATTAATTAATGTCTCATTCACTTTTGAACGCGTGTGTACATTTAGTAGGCAAAGCCCGCTAGCTCTCATATAGTCTTTCAAAAGTTAATTTTTATTGATTTTTAAGATTAAATATTAATAGTTAATTTTCCTTGGTCAGTTTAATGTTAAAAAGCAAATTTAAAAAGTTAGAGCAGCGGAAAATAATGTTCTGTTCATGATTACGCCATAAAATGCTTAATGTCTTCATTTCGTGACATTTCCGAGCATGTTTGAGAAAAGTGCATTTATTATGTCCTCTAAATGCAATTCGGTTGACCTTGAGGTTTCAAATTTTAACCAAGTGTATAGCTGCATACAATCGCGGACCTTTGACCGTGATTGTCTTTCATAAATATACGTTACATTATTATTAATAAGTACCTAGTTTCTTCTTCTTTTTTTAGGGTTCCGTAGTCAACTAGGAACCCTTATACCCTTATAGTTTCGCCAAGTCTGTCCGTCCGTCCGCGGATAATGTCAGTGAATGTAAGTACTAGAGAGCTGTAATTTTGTACGAATATGTATATCGGTCACGCCAACTAAGTGGTAAAATAAAACGATCTGGGACGCCATATGTGTGGACACCCTGGCGTCATCCCATGTCTCCGCAACGACACTGAGAGCAAGCGGGGCTGCAGTGGCAGATTCAGCGAAACGCCGTATATATATCGCTTACGAATCAGCATATATTTGTAGCTTTCGCTGTCGAGAGTCGAGACCCTGGGACCATGGTGATCAGGCGCCCGTAAATTGGTGGGTATTTTGTCAAAAAAATTGAGGTCACCGGGGACGGTAAAGCTGGCTCGTTCCTCGCACAACGGATAGGTATAGCCATTCAAAGAGGGAACGCAGCCAGCATCATGGGAACCCTTCCGCAAGGGTCTGATCTCGGTGACCTCAATTAAGTAGTATTTTTTTTTACTTTTTTCATATATTTATGAGATTTTTCTAATAATATATCGAATAAAATACAAAAAAATATGTAAAAAAAAGGTTAAGTAGGTTTAATTTAGTCAAGTCAAATTTTAATGTCGTCTGAATTTTTAATGCAGAAAATACTAGGTATAAACTACTTCAAGTATAAATAAACTGTTATTCAAAGCTATTTGCGCGTATCATGATGTTCATAATCGTGCAACATTAGATGACTTCGCAATAACAGGAAAACTAGTATCAAAAAACTCGGACATAATAAAAAAACCCGACTGTTTACTTCGCTTTTTTAAATTAAAATACGTATCGGTGTAGGACGTGAGAATAAAATAAAATCATTTATAGACACTTAAATACATTTTCAGATAAAAAGAACACTTATTTATGGTACTGATATACAATAAACTACAAAAAAATACTGTTAAACTAGATCAATTAAAGCAGCCTAAGTTAGGTCCCCCAAATCTGATCCTAGCGGTATGGTGCCTATAAGACTGGCTACCTGGTTAGATACATTCCTTCGTTAAATGGGGAAGCCGTATACAATCTGTCATATCCGGCGGTTCTGGCAATTTATGGGAATCTGGAGGATATAACCGCTATAGAGGTCCAAACGGAATTCCCGAACGTAGTTATACGTCCGGCAAATCCTGTACATCGAGCAAGACAGGGTCACCAGATAAAAAATAATAGTCACATCAAAACATAAAAACTAGAGTGATTTTTGGACCATAGTTGGGTTTTACGGAACGCAAAATGTATTAACACTTACAACTTTAGTGTCCTGAAACTCCAACAATTTGTCCAGCATGTGCTGTCCTATATGTAAATGCGAAGGCACTTCAATATCCGTCGGTCCGTACATGTAGTTCTTGTTTCGTAACATGTTGATTTGTTAGTTCACGAGTGATTCCAACCGCGGTTGGTCACGCACTGAAGTTAATCGTGTTTTGTTGTACGGGATTGCATAATACTTAATCTATGTAATAGCTATATTTTATATGTTTGCGACTTTGCTCTTCTTATACACGCTGTACCTAGGTACCTACCAAAAGTCCCGCACGTTCAACAGCTGATTGATAAGGTTAATGAACTAGGGTCATGGTGTTAATAAACGCGATTAATCCGTTCTAAAGTGTTTAATTTCAGTAAAAATATCTACTAACCTCTGCTATAACGACCTAAACATTACTAACACCACTAAAGAGTTGAGTAAGCTGCGGAAAAAGTAAGGTTATGTTAGAACTGCCACCCCCACAAAAAACTGCAGCCTAAAAAGTAGGTTAGGTTTAGGTAAAAACTGCGACCCGATTGAATTGCTAATCTCTACTAAAAGAAAAATGCTACCAAGAAAGTGTTAGCCTAGGTAAGAACTAAAAAAATCGTAGGCGCTTATATTTCTCTCTTTATTAGCTCTTTAGAGCATACTGTCAGAGCTTCTACACAGGCCAGCTCTGGACCAACTTCACCAGGAAAGCAATCAACACCCTAAGGGTCCAATATAACAATGCCTTCAGAATCCTGATGAAGTTGCCGAGGTGGTGTAGTGCGTCGAGTATGTTTGCGGAGGCTCGCGTTCCCGATTTCTTTGCCGTCATCAGGTCAAGTCTAGAGTGGCTTTCTTCTGGAGTAGGCTGCGCAGCTCTGAGAACTCTATCCTGGCTGCAATTAATGATGACTTAAACAGTGCGATCCGCAGGTTTTGGCTATCTCTGCACCAAGATGCGAACCGAAAATAAGTGAGACTTTTATTTTTGTATAAAAGACTTACAACTTTTTAGATTTATTAAGATTTTATTGTTTTATTTTTGTATGTTTTGATATGGGTGCTTGCCTGAAATAAACGTCATTTATTTATTTATTTCGTGTATGATAATTGCTTGTGAAAAAAATCTAGCAAGAACGTGGGTTAGAACTGTGACTCAACAAAAAGAAAACTGCTGCCAAAAAAGTTAAGTTAGGTTAGAATTGCGACCCTCTACTCAAGTAAAAATGTTACCAAGAAAGCGGGTTAGGTTTAGTTAAAATAACAAAATAAATGTATGAACCTATTTCCTCATAATAAGAGTGAATGTAGTACATTACTGGGGCCTTACCAAGGCGTCTTAACGCGATTCATTTGACGACCTAAACAGAGTCGCTTTCATACAACTGAGCCTACGAGTAAACTGGACCTAAACTGAATCGCGTTAAGACGTCATGTAAGGCCTGGGTGCGTAGCCAAGATGCCAATCGCTCACGCTCAGTCGCTAACGAAACGCAACTGTCATTGTCACACTAATAAGGAAGAGTGATAGAGAGAGGTAGCTACGATACGTTATTAAGCGTGAGCGATTGGCATCTTGGCTACGCACGCTGGACATTGTCCATTACTGGCGCTACCCCAGTAGGTAGTACCGACTACCGGTTAGTAGGTCGTATTTATCGGCTTAATTAGGTACAATCGCCTTACAGGGCGGCTTGATGAAAGAAAAAAAAATAAGAGCACACTTATATTGCATGCATGTTGTGTGTTTGTGCAACTTGTCACGTTTTATTGAAAAGGTTTGTGCGGAAGACCAGCGTCAAGGTACGCAAAAGGTACCTTGACATCAAGCTGAGTAGAAACCTTTTCGTCCCGAATAAACGTTCTTCTTTCTTTCTTTCTATTATTTTTAAGCGGAAACCAAATTTTTCAGAAAGAATGTAATAGTGGAAAAACTCCACGGGGGCCACGGGCGTGGTCTCGGTGGTTCAGTTGGAAGAGCGATGGGCTGGTATCAGAGACGCGGGTTCGAGTCCCGGCCGAGGTCATGAATTTTTCCAAGTATGGGGTAGCACATCGTTAGTGGTATATTATCAATGTAAATTTAGACGGTAGATGTTGCGCCCCCTAAAGGGCCTAAAGCGCATACAAGGGATACGGTGGAGAAGTTCGGGGCCACGGGTGTGTGGGCGTGTGTCAGTTGGAAGAGAGATGAGCTGGTATCCACTTTTCCTTTATTTCTGAGAAAGAAAGATGATTTTGTATTTTCAAACCAACTCCGGATTTGCAAGCCATACGAACAAGCATTAACGCATTGACGATAGCGGCGTGCGCACATATTTGTGAACACCTTGGCCGTTGTGATATTTATAATGGCGATTCTGGGCTTGCTGGTTTGGCTAATCAGACTATTTGCCAAAGAGGTGAGTGACTAGAGACGCCCGTACCATACCTCGACCGCGCGGAAATGTGTTCATCCTGAAATGAGCGACTTCTAGAACTAGTGTCCGACCGAAGTTTCGGTTTCGGCCTAAAAAGCATGTTTCGGCCAAAGGTTCGGTTTCGGCCAAAACCAGCTGAACCTTTCGGTCGCACCGCGTACGTTCGGAAGGCCTAGTATAAAAATTGTACGACATTAACTCCTCGACCGCGTTAGCGTATCGGGAGTTCAAATTATGTTTGCCGTTTATTTAAATCATCCGGCAACTTTCATATTGATGGCCCTGAGACCGCGGAGTCGCAACCTGTTGGCCGTGCCGCCGGCGCGCACAATGTCGTGCAGGAACTCGCCGCTGCCCCGAGCCCTCTCACAGCTGAATGCGCTCCTGACATCAACACCGGAGTGCGACTTGTTTGCGTGGCGATGGGCGGCAGTGTGTAGTGAATGTCTGAGATTCTGTGAGGCGATGGATGTAAGGTGCTCTACTGTTCCTATATAATTTGTTTGTTTGTTATTGAGTTACTTAATGTACATAATTATATTTATATTTTGTTAGTCTAAGTTTCGTGACGCATTGGTAATTACTGTTATGTCATGTAAACATTTCTACAATAAAAAAAAAAAAAAATAAATAAATAAAAATATTTTGACCCCTCGATACGCTGACGCGATCGAGGAGTTAATGTCGTACAACTTTTATACTAAGCCCTCAGGTCGCGTTCAGGCTGACGTTGGGTGAGCTCGGCACGGCTGGTAATATGGCGTCACGCGCTTGAATTCACCAGCCGCAAAATTCGGTGGTTAAAGTGACCCAGTGTCACTATGACAATGCTAAAATTTCAATCCGGGAAAAGTGAAATTGGCTCATAGAGATTTTTCATTATATCTGAAAAAACGTCTCACAGACATTTTATTCAGGGTTCACATCTATCAATAAATGCCCTTACCAGGATTCTAACCCGGGACCTTTAGCTTTGAATGCAGGGTCACTACCAAGTTAGGGAGGGGATACCCAACGCCAAAGACCTTGTTTGATGATGGTTTTTGAACACTTATTTAAACTTTCACGATTTTCACACATTATAAATTTACTAAAACGGGGCTTAATCGTGTATAAACTTTGAAAACAAACCTCCGACGTTTTAAGGGCGACATGGCCCCCGTGGTCCCGGAGAAAGACTGGCTGAGGTTGACATCAACATCTTCTAGCTGCGCGGGTTTTACGAACTACCCGCACTTGGTCTTGATTATCAACTTGAACATTCAGTCGGAGGTTTGTTTTCAAAGTTTATACACGATTAAGCCCCGTTTTAGTAAATTTATGATGGTTTTTGAAGCTTACCATATTAAAGAAACACTTTTTTTTGAAATATTTGGCATCAAATCTAAACAATTTGAGGTAAAAAATCTAACTAGGACGGTAATCATAACTTTTGTCTTAATTAGTTTAAAATTTAAATCTCTAACTTTTTAGAAACGTCAAAGAAGAATTTTTATTTACATTAATAAGTAATTGGCAATTAAA
Source organism: Lathronympha strigana (assembly GCA_949128165.1). Classification (NCBI taxonomy): domain Eukaryota; kingdom Metazoa; phylum Arthropoda; class Insecta; order Lepidoptera; family Tortricidae; genus Lathronympha; species Lathronympha strigana. Next base: position 2,518,064 of record OX421926.1, on the reverse strand, counting down.
CCGAGTTGCGAATTACCTCTTCGCACGACGTACGACGTTTTACAGTACATTTGGCTCTTTAAATATTAGACGCAGGCACGTAAATTGCTCATTATCGCTCTAGGGCGATAAAGTAACACCATGTGTACTGTAAAGTTATAGTCTGTCCAAGGTGCAAGTAAACAAGGGATAATAAAAAGGCTGATTAGTTTAGGAGTTTAATCAGTACCAGTCTGGTTGGAAAAAGAAATGCTAAGGATAAAGATTATGTTGATAATATTCAATTATAGTAATTCACGATATCTTATGATAAAACTGCGACACTGGGATATGGATTATAAAATTTATAAACGCATAATAATTAATTATTATCAATGTCGCCGTTAATCTTAATGTTTGACGAATTTAAGATTAGGTATTTGTAATTGCATAAAAACCTTATGGATGAATATAATCTATAGTAAAGTATATATATGTTTCAATCAAATCCCAATCCACGTAAAGGCAGAGGACAGAGACATAACATGGCCAAAAAAAAATAGTTCCTTACATAAAAAACAATTATTCCGTCATTGATTTTCTGACTGATAGTTTTGATACGTACTGATCTCATAATTTTACGCCTAGGTGAGATAGCTTTTATGTTTAGATGTAAGTATGTACAATACAATACAAATACTCTTTATTGCACACCTCAATAGAAATATGTAGGTAGGTACATAAATACAACAAACAAAAGAGGTAAACAACAGGCTGTCTTATCGCTAAAAAGCGATCTCTTCAAGACAACCATAGGAAGTGGAATAAGATAAAATAAACAATAAATAAGTTATAAATGAATTAAATATCTAAGTAATCTTAAGAACTACAGTGCAACGAAATTTAAAAAGTGGCAATATTTTAGTAATACTCGTCCCGTTTTACATATAAAGAATTATAATGATTTGAAACGGTGTTGCCATTTTTAAATTTCTAACTTTTTTTGTCGCACGTATTTATGGCCTGTGGTTGTAGTTGGACTAATTCCTCAACTTCTGGTCTTAGCAACGTAGTTTCATTTCGTTTATTTTTATTTATCATCGGAAATGTCGGCCGCCTTTTTCATTAAGGTGACAAACCGAAGAATAAGTAGTATCAGACTGCAAATATAGATTAATATTAAGATAAATATCTGTTGAGAAAGCGTATACTAACAGTGTTAAACACTACGAAAAACAATTAATGCTCGGTCCACCTCTCCCCCGCGTTGCCTAAAACGAACTTATTAGAAAACACAATTCCCCAAATGAGGGTGCCAGTGATCGGCGTCACACTGAGCGCCGGGAACCCGCTAGGGGAGTTCTCTGTGATTGGTCGATTTCCGCTAGAAAGCGGGAAAACCACGGAATCGGCTACGAGCATAGCGCGTAGCACTCACTGGCACTCCATGTTAATAATAACATTTCGTGGTAATTTCAGACTTTTTTTAAATTACATAATGTAATTTTGAATAATAAGAAATAAAACAATTCGTTCAGTCCACAATAATGTATATTTTGTAAAGAGTATATAGACACAAAAATAGCTTCTGGATAATAAAAATATATCCCTAAATCTATTAGAATACAATTGTTAAACACAACATTAATAATATTTGTGAATTTGTAGATTTTATTTATAACTTAGATCTAGTATAAAATTTAGTCTTATGTACCCACATATCATTAATCATTTTTCTATAATGCGTTCAAAACCCGCATATTAAATTAAAACCCACATACTGATAAACTTTTTCGTTGCAATTACAACAGACTTTTTATCTATGAAAATGTTATTATAGCTATCGACTTCGATACAATTATTACATTCAAATATCGAACGTCTCTGAAAAACAAGGAGATTTGATTTCACCTCTACCAACTCTAGTTTGTATCTCTGAATTGAATGTCACAAAAGTTTTCATTCATCAAAGCTGTAATGGCGGACCAAATATGCGAACTTTAACGCATAACCGTGAGCTCATGATATGTGTATATAAACTAGTTTACCGAAGTTTCGGTTTCGGCCTAAAATCATGTCTCGGCCAAAGCTTCGGTTTCGGCCAAAAACCAGCCGAAACTTACAATATCGTACTATCGTCTAATCTAAGTTTAACGTCGCGTTCGACTGGTTTCCAAGCCGGCGGCAGCCCGAACTTCAACCGCGACGGAGGTTGGACTCTGCCGCCGGCTACATATATAGTCCTACAGTGGCCAGTTCCAATTGGTTGACTTTACCTATCACCATCATGAAGTCATTGAAGACACCAGTTTCGGTTGGAACTAAGAAATATACAATTTTGGCAAATACGAATGAGACAACTAGCTGCCAGTGACGTCGTTAGTGAGAGACACCACAGGACAGTCTCCTTGTTTTCTTTCCAACATTCACGGTACTTGTTAAATGTAGTAACAAAAGTTTCTGAAAAGGAACTAATAATACTTTTTTCAATTCAGATTCAATTTCTTATGGCACTTAAATATCGAGATTAAACCAAAAAATAATCGTGGGATTACATATTTTTTTCAATCTTATTTAAAAACATTCAAGACTATGAATTGAAGTATCCATTTTTTTTCAAGCATGCAATGAAATGCTGTCAAATATGACGTCCCTTGTATCAGGTTGCGACTTGCGAAGTACCTCGTTACGGGTGCGAACTTAACGAGGCCTGGAATTTCATACAAAATTGTAGGCCTAGGCCGGCAAAGGCCCCTTCTTTAATTATCATTCCACATAGATTAGTGACACAGCATCTCGGCTTTTCAGCCAAAGACAAGCGTCACTCAAACATGGTCGTCAGCTGATCGCAAAAGCCGCCGCCATGTTGGAGCGAGGCGCTACAATGAAAACCAAAATTGGCATGTTTATTTACTTTTTATTTTTATTTAGGTAGCTCTTTCATTGCATGTTTGAGAAAAGCACTATACGTACCTCGGCGGGAAACGGGGTTGGCGGCCTTATACCTATCCTTTCTATATTAGAGATAAACCGAATACAAATTCGGCCGATAATTCGGTTCAGATCTTACCGAATATGCGGTTGTGCCATATTGCTAGAAAAGATTAAAGTAACTCTGGTTTTTCTTTCTTAAGCTACGGTTTTTTTTACAAAGAATGGTATTTATATTTTGACGCATATTTGTCTCTTTTTGACAGTTCCTTAGAATGATGAAATAGGATATTATTATCCGATGAATTACGAAGCAATCCACGCTCGTTGTTTACTTTGTTTATTCGGTAAATGTAACCGAAATGTTCGACCGAATACGAGCATTGAAAAACTTGCCATATATCGAATAATCGACGTATCTCTAGTCTATATGTATTCGGCCGACAACCCCTTACTTCCCGGCCGCTGTAGTAATGAACTATTATATGGACACTCCTGTATAAGTATCCAATAGAACAAAATATAATTTCGCAAATTACAAGTTAATAATATATTTTATGACACATTTATATATTTAAACTTACTTAAAATATAAGCTAATAATTAACATAATATTATGAGTATTAAGACACATCTTTGTTTACTTAAGAAATAACATATTTTTCAGTACATATTTATAGTTTCACGAAAAATTTATACTAAGCATATGTAATATAAAAATACAGGTTGGAAGTTAGTTTCAGTCTATAATTTCACATGGGAAAAATTTATAACTATATCTAAATAATATACACTGTGCTTTTTTTGATTTCTGCGAAATTTTATGTTACTTTTTACGTTAAGAAAAGCTGCTTGATATATAGCTTTTTGTCGATTTTTTTTGCATACAAAATAAATTAATGTTACATTGTAAAAAGTCTTTTAGAGTTCTCTTCTTCTTTTTCAACCTTATTTCACCCACTGTTGGACCCACTTTTAGAGTTACACGAAATTAAGTGTCAAGTATGACAAAACTAAAACTTTAGACATTACAGGACATGCCAAAACACAGCTTAGCAGTAGATGGTTTAGTAACCACTGGTTCAGCTAATAAATTTATTTCTTAAATATCTCAAAAACTGTAATAGTTAAAACAGCTTCTTAGAGAAATTAACTCGATTTAACCTGAAGAATCTCCCTTTAAAGTTAACAGAAATCGATAAAAACAGAGTGTATTTAATATCAAATGCATTCTAAATGCTGAAATAACTTTCGTGAGTCATGCTGATATTAAATTGCAACGGTTAACACTCACGTATTTTTATCACAATAGGCGTGACACGGGCGACCCGTTACCTACCCCGCTCTCGGGCAGTGATGCCCGAGCCGCGAAGGTGACAACACTTCTCTGTCTATCCGAAGATGACTGCCCGATGCAGTCGAAACATGTCACGCCTATTATGATAAAAATACGTGAGTGTTAACCGTTGCCATTTCATATTTATTATTGTGTTTCATAAGATCACTTGTGTACAACCGACCAAATGAAATCTTACCGTATTGCGCAATGGGGGCTGTCGTAATTGAGCGTTTTTATTTTTTGTTGTACAAAAACCATTTTTGGAAAATTTAAATTTTTTAAATTGTTTTCTATTTAGAATCGCGAGCTCTTTCAATCCTAGTAGGAGAAAAAAAGTGTCCCAAGATTTGTTTTCCATTTCGCCACCATAATTTCATTGATTTAGTATGGCGGTAGCGTCAATGGAAAGTTTGAAATTTGTATGGAAAATTTAGGACACTTTTTTTCCCCTACTAGGATTGAAAGAGCTCGCGGTTCTGAATAGAAAACATTAAAAAAAAATGGTTTTTGTACAACAAAAAATAAAAACGCCCAATTTCGCTCACCAGGCGGCGCCACTCGTCGGGTCTTGTGTCAATATGAACTGTCAAAGTGACGTTTGAAATGTTCCCGCCAGCGCCCCAGCGGCAAATTTACTCGGTAATTCCCATTGTTACTGATACATTTTGCAACACATACACATTGTATACCAGCTATAGGGTCCATGATGCTTTTCAAATGATGATTTGAAAATAGACCAGCCATATTTTTTCAAACACCGGAATCAGGCCAAGCAAATGAGCTGCTTGCCTTCATCAATCTGGAATTGAACCTTTTCGGAGGCCGCCGCGCGGTCGGCGCCGCGGGACAGCGCGCTCGCCAGGAACACCTGCGCCACGCCCAGCCCCGCCACGTACAGAGACCAACCTGTATCATAATAGTAGTTTATGCCACACCTGGCCATAAAGTGCCTTTTTCCGCACGCTACGCGTACGGAAAAAGCCGATTTCTGCCCAAGTGTAGGCATAAAATGATGTACCTAACACATGAGGTAACAAAGAAAGGCCGAGATCGCAGATGTTTGCGACCCGAGCTGCAAGCGAGGGACGTAAATATGCGATCAAGGGCACTAGTTAGGTAATGTACTATTATAGTACCCATGGTGCATTACCGCACCAGTGTGATAACGAGCACTTTATGTGCCTGCGTCAAATATTCAAAGGGCCTTAGGGCTCATTCAAAAATCATGTGATCGTTTTGGGGGGGGGGGGGTCAGAAATATCACGATTGATCACGATGGGGGAGGGGGGAGTCCAAACCACATCACGTGTACTTTTTTCACACAGTCACACACTCGAAAACTCCACGTGATCTTGATGGGGGGAGGGGGGGGTAAGATCACCAAATTTCACCAAGGGAGAGGGGGGGGGGGGGGGGTCAAAATATGGCCAAAATCGATCACATGATTTTTGAATGAGCCCTTATGTTCTGTAAAATGTCGTATGATACATAGGTAATTCGCAACTCGTGTTTTATTCCATCGCCACTCATTGCGAATTTTCTCCTATTCGCACTTGTATCGTAATGTACTATTATGTGATTGTATATAATGAAAGGCATTAAAACTCGAGTGTGGGTTCATAATAACAATAACATCAGACAAGTGTTTTAATGCCTAATTATTTTCAATTACATACACTGCTTTACACACCGTGAGCGTTAATAACCCAAAAGATAATAACCATGGATTCTGGACGTTAAAAGAAGCAAAAAATGTTTCGTAATGAAAAAAAAAAATTTTTTTTTTGGAAATATGTACTTTTACACATGGCATGTAGTAAGTCGTAATAAAAAAGAGTATTAAAGTCAATAAGTATGTTAAAACTACAACAACTATGGACCGCTGCTTGTAATGAGTAATATGTTGTCTGAAATAAATGATTTTATTTAAAACTAAAACTCATATTGGTAACACTGCAGTCTAAAATTTGCGTTTTTTCACGAGTTATGATGAAAAACAGTTTTAGAGAAAGATGTAATTATCTCTGAAACTAAGCCAGATCCAGAGGGTCTACCACGAACATCGAAAATTGGCATTGACGGGAAAACCTCTTTGTCACTCCAATATGCAAGTGTGACAGAGATGGAGATACAAATCCGCAATCGTTCGATTTTCGTGGTATAGCCTCAGATAGGGGTGTGAGTTCACGTTCCGGGCGAACCACTTATTTACACTTTTTTTTTTAATTGAAACAAACACACACACAACCATCTCTACAGGCTAGCCTAATTCGACAGTGTGAAATATACATTAGAGAAAAAATAAAATAAAAACATAGGTATTAACACACTAAAATAAGTAATACTTACTAACAATACTAATTAACTTACCAATAGAACAGTCTCCTGGTAAGTAGGGCTCAGAGTTCTCGCCACATAGTTGCCGGACGCGCTGGGATCCCCAACCCCAGGGATACAGCAGTAGGCCTAGGACTCCGAATAAGCCTGGAAACCAACAAATAAACAAATCAGACATTAAAATACTTATGTAGGGTTATTAAAGTGTCCGGGGAGCGTCCGGCCAGGACTTTTAAAACTGTCCCGGGTAAACCCGGACATTTTTGGGTTCAGGTCAATCCCTAGCAAAAGCTAAATTTTTTAATTAAAAATTGATCTCTTTAGTGTCCGAGGAGAGACCAGGAGTTTAATGATACGTCCGGGTTTTTTAACTTTTTTGCCCGGTTTCGGCAATGTACGAGATGGCCCTAGGTACGTGGCGTTCTGTAGGTAGGCTGTCCCTTTCCCCCACAATTACCTCCTAATGCTTGGGTAGCACCAGCCAGCGATATCACACTCTTTTTAAACACGGACTGTACGCAACACGCCATCACTCCTGCCAGCACCGTCGATAATTGTATCGCTGCACCTGCAATTGGAAAATAGTAGTTTATGCAACAGTATATCAACCCTTATACATATTGCCATTTAGCCTTTTTAAACGTAGACTGAAAGATTGGCTAGTACAGGAATGTTTCTACTCAATTAATGAATATTTTGATTATTTTAAATATAAATGTTAAATAGTGACGGGTGAAATTAGTTTTAAGTAAGTTTAAGTTCCTATGACATTTCGACATTGACATTAGTTTTAGTTTTAGTGAGACATGTATATATAGGTACCTATAATGTGAGGTAAAAATGTAAATATTATTGTATGTGCACGGTTTCTTCATTTTTGCATGCCAGTTGCTGGTAAAATATGTATGTGCTTATTTTTTTGACTCTTCCATCTATTGTACCATATTTTATGCAAAATAAATATATTTGATTTGATTTGATTTGATTTTGATATGTTGTTATTATTTCTTTTTTTTATTATTTTATTATTATTAGTTTTCCTTGTTTGGGATCCTCTTTTGTGTAAAGGCCTCCTTCAGCTTTTGCCATTTCTCCCGATTTTGAGCTACGTAGAGCCCAGTCCTTGCCAGCGACTTTACTTATGTCATCCATCCAGCGCTTTAGCGGGCGCCCGCGGTTTCTTTTTCCGCTCCCTGGACCTTTCCACTCTGCAGTCACTCATTTTGTCCATTTCGCGCTGTCATAGTGTGCGATGTGACCTGCCCATCTCCACTTCATTTTCTTGACGTTGCAATGCATCAATTATCTTTGTTTTCTCTCGCATATCCTTATTCCTGACTGTCTTTCCATTTGATGTTGCGTATGCTCTTTTCCATTGCTCTTTGAGACACTGCTATTTTTTGGGCATTTCAATAGGTCCAAAAAGCATGCATAAATTGGTGTATTTCTGTCCCTAGTACCTGACAGCTTGCTTAAGGCACAAAATTACATAAGCGGTGATTGTATCTTTAAAAATACTAGCTAGGAAAAACAATGCAAAATTGCAAATACTTACATAAAGACAAGAAGAATAATGCAGCCTTCCATGGAGTTGGGTAACGGTTCGGGTCAGTGGCAAACCCGTAGAAAGAGAATGAGCCACAGTCGTCGTGGTGGTTCTTGATGCGCAAGCATCTGATGAAATACAACACAATAATACATCTTTATTGCACACTTCTATAAAAAGCTGCCATTTTGTTCAATAAGTCACGAAATATTATCTGATGCAAAATCGCTTTTTTAGCATTGTAGAAGTATTGCATTACGTAACAGGGACGTTCACACATTCACGTGAAATGCCCAAAATATTAATAAATTAAATGTAGGACAGATTTAAGTATTTTAGCGGTACCAATGTGAGATGAAGCAAATACTTTCTTCTCTTTTAAATAAAGTTTAATGGAAGCACTACAATATTAACTGGCACCCACAAGCTAAAGGCCGCAGATAAAGCTCAAGTGATTGAAAAATTGCTTATAAATCACATTAGTCCAATAAGCATGCTAGAGTTACATTTAAGTGTGATTTATTGTAATAATTGAGCCTATTTATTAAACTTTGTCTTTAACATAAAAAAAAAATACTGGTTAATGTTGATTGCCTGTTGACTTATAAATTACTTGAACAACTTTATTCGTCACTAAATTGTTGGGGCACTATTCAAAAACTTAGTAGAATCTCTAAGATCCGAAAAAAATAAGTAAGTACAGACGAAAGTAAGTTTGGACGCTTACCTATTGTAAATTCCGACGCTAGGCACGTAGAATCCGGTAATGTTATCCTTATTTTGCACCATCGGCTGCCCTAACAACCACTTGGGAGTCATTATACCGGAAAGAATTAACATAAAGGCTACCAAACTCAGCAGGAGCCACGCTAAACTACGCCCTGTGATGATCACGTAGCACATTTTGTATGTAATGTGAGATAAAAACTGAAGTTTCAGTTATTGTGTATGTGCTAATAAGTGAAATAAAGAGTAACTGGGCCAGCGCAAAGTTACGAAAACAAAAACTTGTGCGATGAAGTGAGATGGGTGCGGGAATGAGCGAATAGTAAAATGTAAGTAAATGTAATGTCATTGATTGACTGCAAGCAAGCCGAGCTGAGGTTTGACAGGTTTATTTTTAAAAATATTGACAGCTGTTTCAGTGTTGCTTGTGTATAGGGTCATTCCTTTCCTTACCCAATATTTTTATACGTTCCTTTCTATTGATTCTGAAATGAGTTAAATAAATAAGAACTTGTTGAAAAACACGGTTTCAGTGTGATGCAAATGTATGGTTATTTATTTTGGTTGTAAATGTAAATCCTATAAGTGACAATGAAAGAGGTACGCCCTTTCACTTTCTACGAACGGTATTGAACGCATCCAATAGGGCGTCATCTGGTGGAAAATAAACAAAACCCAAAAATCTGCCTGTCGTGTTCTTTTTTCTCAATCTCTACGTGCGTGAATTCATGAATTGGTCAATCGTAAGGCCAAACTTTATTTGCAATATTGAATATTTGTATCAATTAGTGCTTAAATATATATAGTTATATAAACCTCGCATTTAATTGTGGTGTGTGCTAGATCTGAAGTGAAGTGAAATGTGGTCGATGACAGTGTAAAACTAATGTAAGTATTACCTGACTAAATTATCATACACGTCTGCCTACTGCGCACCTTTTAAATCAGACATCTGTTAAATTTAGTAGGATAGTAGAGCTTGTCATTGTAATGTTCACATCTCTGTTAAAAGGAATCAAATCGACGTATTTGTACAGTTATTTTAGTCTAAGTCATTGTTTTAGTCTAATATTAAGTGTGTATCAATAGTGCCATGAGTTATTTCTACATACAAAGAAGTGGTATCGAATCCAGAATAGGTAAGGAGGAAATAAAAAAACATGTTTCCATTCCCTTCTTTGGTTGCTAAATCTCAATCCTTTGTGAGACTGAGACGTACTTTTACTTTTTGTCAATAATATTATTAGATTCTGTATTCCTCGACAAAATTTAATATTATGTTTAAGTGGGTACATTCGAAAGTGAAATTACGTATCATTTCAAATCGAAACCTATTTTTTAACGTGTTTGAAGACAAGACATTACGATAAACAACTAATGTATTATGTAGGCTGAATTAAAAATGCTACCTGACTAGATCCTTATCCTGTTTTTACTGTTATGTTGTAGATTGATTTACTTAGATATTTATATAACTGATGTTCACTGATGCATAACTGGGAAACTTTTTTAATCATTACTTTTACTTGGTTATACACCAGTGGTTATAATTTCTATATGAACAGTATGTTGAGAACCAAAGACCTAAGTTTTTGTTTTTCAAACTTAAGAACTGTTGCAATGTTAATGTTGCAATCTAATGTTGCAGTGTGAAGAAGACAAATTGTTACAAATTGGAGCAACTAAATGAGACAGCAATCGTATTATACAACATGATGGGCATTGTAATGTTTATCAAAGTAATACAGTATGTTAAAGAGGCAAAATGGGGTAGTTTTCTTGTCGCTTCTTTCTGCTCCATAAGCCAGTTAGGGAAGCGTTCGTAAGTTGTATGTATGTTAATCCTCACAGGTTTTAAACATTTTAATTTTAATTATAGAATGCCCTTCAGGCTATGTATTACTAGCTTTATAAGCCCCTCTGGGCATTGTAGACCAACCTTTGTTTTTATTTTTAAATTATTTTTATATTTTTGTGTGTAGGTAGTTTGCACAAGTAACTTTTTTGATTGACGGGGAGAATTCGCATTCTCTCAGTCATCATCTTAACCCTGTGAAAACGAGTGCTGTAAAGGGCTCGAAATGTAGGATCATGGTGTTAATAAACGCGATTAATCCGTTCTAAAGTGTTTAATTTCAATGAATAACAATCGCGGTAACAGAAGACAATATTCAGTATGTTAAAGTTATTCAAATGCTATTCATTGTCTGCAGAGATGAATGTGTTTGTATTACATTGTCTCAAGTCAATTCAGTGGTAGAGTCCAACTAATCTAAGTTTGTATACATTTTGATAGCACAGGTGAAAGTGTTAAGTAAACGTCTTAATTTTAAAGAAGTTTGATGTTCAAAATAAGATTTGTGCAGGAATTAGAATATATTTTTGTGTTGTATCGAAATCAGCACAAAAATAGGGCACTAATTTTATCAACTTTGCACATATAACTTAATGTGTTTGACTAAATAAAACCATAATAACACAAAAATATTAAGCAAATTCATTGTAAACCTGCAATTTGGTTATAAACCTTAAACTCTTTGTTCTATGCACCTCCAGAGCATCCTAGGATGATCCTAGGATCCTAGTAGGATCAACCAGAAAATAGGTTTTCCATAATGTAAATAAAATATTGATCACAGGTTTTACATAAATGTGGGTAATTCCGTAGAAGATAAGGCTGTAGATTATTATGTTCAGTATCAACAGGAAATCTTGGAATATTGTTCTTCATTTGGTTACAAATGTGGGATTGGTTGGGTACACTAAATTATCAGGAGACAGAATTATTATTACTAACTAATAGATAGCGCAACACAAGCAACGTGCGCCTACTAGCACACACACACACACTAGGACACATTACTAGGTAGATAAAACTATTTTCTCTATTTTCTAATAAGTGAAACCCTCCATTAAAAAAATGTGGGAAATAAAAATTGGGTGATTAACTGCACAGGCTTATTTCCACTTAATTTACAGTAATTTCATTGTATAGTGTTCTTACTACTAAGAAAGGACTTGACAAAATGTAAGGATGGTACTAAATTCCATTTAATGATATTGAGTTTTTAAGTTATTTAAATGAATACATTTTAAGTAGGTAATATATTATAAATTGAAAGAGATGTCATATACTACAAAAAAGTGACCGAGGCCCAGGGCTATTTTATATTGTTAGAAGATTTTTCAGCCACAAAATATTAGTAAATTTTTTTTTTCATTTCTTAAATATTCACTAAATCTAATATTGTTATTGTTTTATAACATTGTTTCCACTGAATTAACGGTTTTGTTTTCTTTGTTCCAGAAACCCCCAGCAATCAAATTATGTTATTGTAAATAACAGTATCTGTGATCTTGTGTAACTAGTTTTTTATATACTTGTTAACCAGTGCAGTTCATATATTGTATATTGTTTAGTTATAAAAGATGAGTTCTGTCAATCTGAAACCGCCGCCCCCGCTGAAGCAAATCGACTTGGACCAGGTGGGTTTTTTTTTAATAATACATTATTGATTTGTGATCGTTTAGATTGTAGACCGAGTGAGCAAAGCGAGCGAAGCATATCCGTTATAGCTTCGGCAAAAAATGCTTTCGTGTGTCTGTCCATTTGTTCTCCTCTGCAGGTCGCATTTATCAACCAATTCTTGTGAAATTTTGTTAACAAGTTGGTTCATTACATAAAAAAATGGACAATTCAGTTTTTGGAAAAATTCAAAATGGCGGGAATTGGCACAAAGGTCGTAAGCGCCGTAGACTCCAAAGGCGCTTACGACCTTTGTGCTAATACCAGAACCATCTCACCGGGTCTACAGCTCACAGAGCAACTAAAAAGGTACCACTTGGTCAATCTTTGTTAAGGTTAATTTTAATTTATAAATAAATGTATGGTATAGGCCTTATTGGCTAGCGACAAAAATGGTACCTTTTACTGAAATCACATTTATAGGCTGTGTTGATACAAAATCAACAAATAATGGAGATAAGATTCAAGGTCTGGCGAGACTGGAACTCGCGACTCTGGGATACACCCCCACCGCTCTACCGACTGAGCTACCGATCGATACTTACCGGTTGGCTGCGAATTTCTCTACTATTGCAATATTTATTCGGATTTTGATTCTTGGTTATGCCCGATTAGGCCCTTTTTTAGTAAACTTAAATAATGTCTGAAAAACTTAAGGTCAGGTTAGGTCAGTTAAGGTCACTTGCACCACCCGGAGTTAGCCACATAACCCGGAGTTAAGCGTCTTTGAATGTGTGTTACCAGTGATGACTTACGTGGTCCTTCACTATCGGCCTCATCTCAACACTCAAAGTCGCTCAACGAGCTATGGAGAGGGCTATGCTCGGAGTTTCCCTACGTGATCGAATCAGAAATGAGGAGATCCGTAGACGAACTAAAGTCACCGACATAGCCCTCCGGTTTAGCAAGCTGAAGTGGCAATGGGCAAGCCACAGTGCACGCAGACCAGATAGCCGATGGGGTCGAAAAGTGCTCGGGTGCAGACCACGGTTTGGCAAACGCAGCGTAGGACGTCCACCCACAAGATGGACATATGACCTTATGAAGGTCGCCGGGAGACGCTGGATGCAGGTCGCTTCCAACCGGTACATATGGAGGCCCAAATGGGATGCCTATGTTCAGCAAGAGCTCCTGAGCTGGGACGGTGACAAACAAGCATACGGCCCGCCTCATGGTTTAAAGGGTCATGTAAAACCTCTGGAGTTGCAGGCGTCCATAGGCTACGATGACCGCTTACCATCAGGCGGGCCGTATGCTTGTTTGTCACCGTCCTAGTAAAAAAAAGCAGTGGACGTCTTATGGCTGATATGATGATGATAAATGGAATTTAACAGCTTTTCACCGGGTTAGCGACTAACCCTGGTTGGTGTTGAATCGGCCTTAGTATTCAATCATAACCCCTTTTTTTGCCGTAGTCAGGTAGGTAATAAGAAGTTCTCAACTTACTAAAACTATAGTCATCGCGACCTACTTTCCTCAATTTCGTCATCACAACTGTATAGCTAATTCGCATTTAAATACGGTCTGTGTAATTATTGATTTTTCGTCTGCATCGAGTCATTGTTTATATTGAAATATAAGTACCTAAAGTTTTGTTGACCTAGAATCCTAGATTAATATCTTTGGCAGTAAGAGCGTGTGACTTTAAATATGCTATATTACCGCACTAGTGCGATAATAAGCGCTTTATGTGCCTATGTCAAAAATTCAATGGGCCATATATACTGTAAAACGTCGTATCGTGTCGCGGATGAACGACCAGCGTGTCGATAAGCGCATCTTTTATTCCGAACTTGAGAAGGGCAAGCGTAAACAGGGCGGCCAGTTCCTCAGATATAAAGATGTGCTTAAGCGGCACATGCAAAAGTGCTCCATAGAGCCTTCACAATGGGAGAGGCAGGCTGCCGTACGGACGGAATGGCGGACTGCAATTAATAACAACGTAAAAGACTGAGTCTCGGCGGCGCTTAGAGCTCGATACCAAACGTGACGAGTTGAAGTCCCGACCACCTGCGGCAATATTTTACAATTACGTTGGTGGTGTGCTTGTATGCTCGCAATGTTCGCGTTCGTTTATCAATAAGATTGGCTACGTCAGCCACATGCGAGCACACCAAAGACAGCAACGGAGTTGACAGCAGTCACCGTGGCCGAATCGGCCGTGGAGTTATTAAAACGTCGTACGATAGACGTGCGAATAGGTAAATTCGGTTACCGGTGAAGGAAACCGGATTAATTCCAATAAGACCATCGTAATATTAGTTTTCCACTCATCAACTCTAAGGTTAGCTGGAAGAGATCCCTTACAGGGATAAGTTCGCCTTTGTACTTCAATTCTTTTCAGTTGTTTTGTGATTTATTTTGTGTACAATAAAGTGCTTACTACTACTACTACTACTACCATGTTTACAATTTGGGTTAGAAGGTCAGAAGCGGATCCCAGGCTCCCTACATGAGGCCGGTGTGTTTTTAGTGGGTAGGCCACCCCTCTGGGAGAGTAGAGTCCCACATAACCTCCCACAATACCCCTAGGGAGGTATGCATAAAGTATTTTCATACCTTAGAACGGATTAATCGCGTTTATTAACACCATACGTTTCGAGCCCTTTACAGCACTCGTTTTCACAGGGTTAAAATGATGATGATGACAGTCATCATCTTAACCCTGTGAAAACGAGTGCTGTAAAGGGCTCGAAACGTATGGTGTTAATAAACGCGATTGATCCGTTCTAAAGTGTTTAATTTCAATGAATAACAATCGCGGTGACAGAAGACAATATTATTTTCACACCGACATAAAAAAAAAAGAAACAAAAAGGCTCCCTACATGAGCAGCGGCATAAGAAGTAAGTATTCCTCTTCTTCCTAGCGTTTTCCCGGCGAAAGCGACTACCATCTGACCTTCCAACCCAGAGGGTAAACTAGGCCTTATTGGAATTAGTCATCTGACCTTCCAACCTGGTAAACTAGGCCTTATTGGAATTAGTCATCTGACCTTCCAACCCAGAGGGTAAACTAGGCCTTATTGGAATTAGTCATCTGACCTTCCAACCTGGTAAACTAGGCCTTATTGGAATTAGTCATCTGACCTTCCAACCTGGTAAACTAGGCCTTATTGGAATTAGTCCGGTTTTTCGTACGTGAAACGAGCCGCCGGGATTTGAACCTGTGACCTACGGATTCTTAGCCCTGGGCCACCAACGCCCTAAGCCAAAGTCCTATTTGCAGGCGGAAAAAAAAAACTTGTCCGCTTCTTGCTTCATAAGTTGAAGTATTTGTTAAAGCTATATGGCGGATGTCAACTCATCCCTAAACTACGGCCAAATGTAATTCCACCTGTATTCGTTTTTGTCCCGTTTTTTCATCCACCCTGTATTTCAGATATGGGGCGACCTGCGCGAGGGCATCGAGCATGTGTACAGGAAGCAACACATGGAGAGGAAGCGATACATGGAGCTGTATACGTATCCTTTTCTAAAGCATTACATTCAGATTAGAGAGAGAGAGATGGTCGTATACGAATTGTTCAGAATCATAATTTTGTCATTATTATCGGACTACTATAATCGCCGTCAAAAGAACCTCCTAACAATGTAAACAAAAGGCGTCACATGTTTTGTCACTGTTTCTCCTTGTATTTTCACACTACCTCATCAAACACCACTGAAACCATTCACTACTGAAACGGTCGTATTATCGTAACATACGAAACATAAGATTAATAAGTTATATTGGAGATTTCATTAAAAACTTAAAAGTTAGGTTATTACGATCAATATGGCGCTTTGTTTACATTGTTAGGAAGTTCCATTGACAGAGATCTTAGTTGGTGGTGACCCTGCCTACGAAGCAGGAGGTCCCGGGTTCGAATCCTGGTCAGGGCATTTATTTGTGTGTTTATCTTATCACGAATATTTGTTCCTGAGTTATGGATGTTTTCTATGTATTTAAGTATTTATATGTATCTGTCTATTATATACAGGGCGTCCCAAACTTATGGGACATGAAGGGGAAGTACCTTAAATATCGTAGATAGTGAATTTTGCTCAAAGAAGACTTTATGTTATTTTTAAAAGTTAGTAATTCTGCATTCATAGATTTTCTAAAAATTACTTGCTTCGTCTGGGAATCGAACCGACTAAAATGTGAAAAAAAAAATCACCCTTTTTTTATGATGCCAATCGAAAGAACAGCTAAAAAATAATAACTCTGCTTAAGTAACATAGTATTTTAAAAGAAAGGAACAACGTGAAATTAATCATTTTAATCAAATAAAAAACATACATGAAACTGCCGTAGTCAATTAGTTAAGTAGGTATTTTTTTGTAAATTAATTAATTAAATGCTCAAAATGTGATCCCTCTTGTCTTACGCAAATCGCCAATCTTGTAATAAGCCCGCTGCCTGTTGATTTTCTTATCATTTTATGGTGAACACTCGATGTGATATGGCACAATTCTGTTTGCAACTCGCCTACGTTCTCGTATCGCTTTTTGTATAGCATATCTTTCACGTATCCCCAAAAGAAGAAATCTAATGGTGTGAGGTCCGGGGATCTGGCCGGCCATCTAATCGGTCCATTTGTACCAATCCATGTAGGAAAACATTCATTTAGAAAATCTGCTGCTCTCCGACTATTATGAGCCGGAGCTCCATCTTGTTGGAAAATTAAGTTTTCTTGCTCCGCCGCGGAAAGGTTTCTTATCTTATCCCTTAAAATTTGAAGTATTCCTAAATACTTTTCTGTGTTCAAGGTTCCTTGGTAAAAATGGATTAAGAAAACCCGGTTTTTTAAAAGTCCGCACCAACAGTTAAGTGAAAAACGCACTTGGTTATTAGTTTCAGTGACTCGTAGGGGATTTTCTTTAGACCAAATACGATTATTGTTGCGGTTAAAATACTATGTTACTTAAGCAGAGTTATTATTTTTTAGCTGTTCTTTCGATTGGCATCATAAAAAAAGGGTGATTTTTTTTTTCACATTTTAGTCGGTTCGATTCCCAGACGAAGCAAGTAATTTTTAGAAAATCTATGAATGCAGAATTACTAACTTTTAAAAATAACATAAAGTCTTCTTTGAGCAAAATTCACTATCTACGATATTTAAGGTACTTCCCCTTCATGTCCCATAAGTTTGGGACGCCCTGTATATCGTCGCCTAGTACCCACAACACAAGCTTAGAGCTTACCGTGGGACTAGGTCGATTTGTGTAAGATTGTCCCATAATATCTATTTATTTATTTAAGTATTTACATGTATCTATCTATTATATATATCACATTATATATTGTACAGATTTTGAAAACAACCCCCCCCCCTACCCCCGTTTTAGTAAATATATAATGTGTGAAAATCGTGAATGTTTAAATAAGTGTATTATATATATCGTAGTCTAGTCTCGCAGCCAAATGTGCGTTGGAGTTGCAGGCTTCCAGACTACGGTGACAGCTTCCCATAGGGCCGTATGGTTGTTTGCCACCGACGTGGTATTTAGGGATTTTAAGTGTATTTTTATATAGTTTCCTCAATAGATAACAGTCATGTGTACAATTATTGCACGTCGGTGCATCAAAACACGTTCACTGGAGGCAATTTTAACCAACCCCGGTCGCAGCAGAGCTACGCGAGGCCAAATATGGGCATCGGCCCTAGTAGCAAGAAACAGGTTAGTAACGCATACGTATCTAAGGTAACTGTAATGTACGCTCAAGATTTTACTTTGAAAACCGTCGCTGTGCTCTAAATTCCATGTTAGGAACTCTCGCTACGCTCAAAATTATCTAGGAACCGTCGGTCTAGATTCAAGTTTAGGAATCTTCACTACCCTGGAGCCTAAATGGTCTCGTACCGTGCGGTTTAAGAGGAACTTCCTCCCGCGGACGCTCCGGCTGTGGAATGAGCTCCCTGCCGCTGTTTTCCCAAAGGACTACAGTATGGGGCTCTTCAAAAAAGGAGTGTTAAAGTTTTTAATGGGTCGGCAACGCGCATGTAACACCCCTGGAGTTGCAGACGTCCTACGGTGACCGCTTACCATCAGGCGGGCCGTATGCTTGTTTGTCTAGTCGTAGTATAAAAAAATATAAAAAAAAACGCTCGAGTTTCTATATTTAACATAATCGTAAAATCTACCGAATTTCACTAAAATCCCATAATACTTTGGCACGCAAATTACGTTCAATATTTGACTAGGTTTCCATCAATTCTTTCAAATAAATGTACAAAATTGAAATGTACATACTGACGTATGTAACAATATCCTCTACACCAGGGCCTATACCACGAAAATCGAACGATTGCGGATTTGTATATCCATCTCTGTCACACTTTTGCATAGGACTCATAGGAGTGACAAAGAGGTTTTACAGTCAATGCCAATTTTCGATGTTCGTGGTAGAGCCTCAGGCATTGACGATGCTTAACAGCATACTCAACAGGAAATATTACAAAGACCTTAGCCGATTTTTAATATAAAGAAATCGGGTCGATAGAAAATATTTGCTAACGTTGGTCATTAAACATTTCTGTGCTATTTTTTTTCTTAGGCGTCTACAATTAAAAACAAATTACGAACAGATTATACGGTTTTATTTTAATAGTTTTCGTGTTTTTAGGGTTCTGTACTTCAAAAGAAAAAAAACGGACCCCTTATATAGGATCACTTTGCTGTCCGTACGTCCGTCTGTCTGAGGACACCGGTAGAACCGTAACTCCGTAACCGCTATTTTAGGACAAACGATATTAGGGATATCGAGGAAGACCCGGTAAAAAAAAGTGACAGTTGAACTTTCTAAATTATAACTTGTTCCACTTGTTTTTCAGAGTCCTGCAACGACCGGTGGTGCTCAGCTGGTCGGCTTGGAGCTGTATAAGAGACTGAGAGAGTTCCTGAGGAACTACCTCGTCAATCTCCTCAAGGTAAAACACATACTTAAATTAGATTTTATATCAACGGCATAAAGTAACCCATTTTAGACGAGGATATTTATTGGTCCGAGTGCAACGAGGACTAATATAGTAGACGAGGATAAAATGGGTATTTATGCCTGAGGTATACACTCTGCTTTTCACTTCGATTGTAAGGAAAATATTAGGTTGTATTTCAGTAATTGAAAATGTAACATCCATACTCGTGCGCTTCGGTTCGCCTGCAGGCGGCTGAGAGCGCGGGGGCCGAGGCTTTATGCCCTAGAGCATGAAAAGCGATTTTGTATCGCCTAGCCACGTCTTAAAGGCGAACTTTTCGAGCAAGCGAAGTGAAATAGTAGATTTTATATCAAGGGCATAAAGTAACCCATTTTACACGGCTATTTATTGGTCCGAGTGTAATTAGAGAATAGGCTAGAGTACTAAAAAAATCTATTTAGTCCGTCTTTTACATTATAAAAAAATATTGTACATTACATACACGAACTTTTTCTTTTGTTCGTCAAATCAAAAATAAAAAAAATTACACTGCGTTCAAGTTTCGCGGAACGTCACTATTAGGTACAATTGTTACCTAGTAGTGACGTCACAAGCCCCCCACCCCGGAACTTTGATGCTCTTTATCTTCGTCAATTTTAGTTAAATTGAAAAAGGAAAAAATACGTGTCTAATCATTTTAGATAATCTAACTGACGGACTAATTAGAATGATAGTTTTTATTAAATATTTTTAGAGGGCGTCGCCCCAATCGCCCCATACATGTAACTAAATAAAAAAAAATGGAATATTGTATGTGGTTACTACTCAGTATCCCAATATTTCGATCCATTCCGATGCCATGTGTCGGTAACGGAACGGAAACTAACAACAACAAAACTAACAACAGCGGCGGCCTGACGGACTATTTAGAATGATAGTTTTTCAACCTAGTCAAAAGAAAAACACATTCTGTCTGGAAAGAATACTTTGACGAACGTTGTAAAGAAAAGGGAGTGTGGTACAGGACAATGCAAAGTGAACCTCCTCATATACCTTGGTTTACTAACTGTAATTTGAGTAGGCAACTAATTAAGATAGGTTTAAGACTGCGTTCTGGGCATATCCCGTTAAAAAAATTTGCATACTTAATGAAAAAAGAACCATCCCCAAATTGCGCGGTTTGTGGTTCTGTTGAAGACGTACAACATATTTTGACGGAATGTGCACGGAACGAAAACAATAGACAAGTATTACTTAATACACTCAATGTAAATAGATTAGATTTAGGTGCATTTCAAAGCATTTTAGCTATACCGACCTCAGAAGAGGCTAAAAATATATTTTTATTTGTGTTAGATTTTATAAAACGGTACAATTCTGCCCCATAAGTAGACGTGTAGTGACAATAGCATAAGGTACAATGGGGCTGGCATAATCATGTAACTGATTTAAGTCCCTAAATAATAAAGAGAAAAAAAAAATCCCTATTATGTTTTTTTTACAGAATGGAGCCGACCTGATGGGCGAAGATGTGCTCGCGTTCTACACCAACCAGTGGGAGGAGTACCAGTTCAGCTCCCGAGTGCTGAACGGCGTCTGCGCATATCTCAACCGGCATTGGGTTAAACGCGAGTGCGAAGAGGGAAGGAAGGTAAACACGGATCTAAAATATAATTTTTCTACTCCAGCACTTCTATCTGTCAATTAGATGACTGACAGCGATATTTAAAAAGTATGCATTATAACCTTGTCTGTGGTATTCCATAAGAACACTGCTCCTATGGATTTTCATACAATATTAGCACTGTTGTTGTTTTTTTTTTAATTTCTATAGTGGGCACAACATCTTCCCTATTCTGCCACGTTTCTAGATTTTGCTTTTTACGCTATTTTAGCTGTCGTAGAAAAACTAGGGTATGCAACAGCTCATAATTGGTTCTTAAAACTCTCGGGTCTATTATTAACGGCGACCCTCAAGTTTTAGAACCCTTATTATATCACTGTTGCATAAACTACTATTAAACTTTCGTGAGTCATACTGATATTAAATTGCAACGGTTAACACTCACGTATTTTTATCACAATACCCGAGCCGCGAAGGTGACAACACCACTCTGTCTGTCCGACGATGACTGCCCGATGCAGTCGAAACATGTCACGCCTATTGTGATTAAAATACGTCAGTGTTAACCGTTGCAATTTGATACGAATCTAAAAGTATAGTTTAGAAACCATCAATAATATAAATATGGAAACGTAATTAAGTTAAAATGTGTATACAAAAATGTTGGAGCTTGCTGATGGTGCCCAACTTTAGGTAATCATTCAAAACTTATGGTTTTAGGCTATACAATACAACAATATAACACAATAACGCCGTACTTTAAATTCTAGTGTAGTAACACTCACTAATTTTACGAATTTTACTTAATAAATCCTAGCTACGCGGAAAATTCTACTTAATAAGCAACCCTTGTTAAGATTATCCTATAGAAACAGTAAAAACCAGTCGAGTTTTTACCAGTCATAAATAGTATCGGACCAAATATACTACCTTGGGGAACTCCGAATTTCCTGTAACAGATCTTTTTGTTTGGGAAGCTTAAATGGCAAAATGTTTCATTTAAGCTTTCTAATCACAATTACCAGTCACAGGCATGTTATTCTTGGTGTATAGGTTTACCGAATTGTCCATATATTTGTTTTTTTTCCAGGTCTACCCAATCAAAGGCCTTCGAATGTTCCTAACCTCCAAATCTCGTTTTCAGGGAATCTACGAGATCTACCAGCTGGCGTTGGTGACGTGGCGCGACAATTTGTTCAAATGTTTGAACAAACAAGTCACCAATGCCGTGTTGAAGTTGATTGAACGAGAGCGGAATGGGGAGACGATCAATACTAGACTTGTTTCCGGGGTATGTAGATTTGGTAATTGCATTATAACTATAATCTAAAACTCTGTGAGTTGAACGTCATCAGGAGCGCCCACTCGCGACAGAGGCAAGTCGTACACTGCGGGCTAAAACAAAACGCGAGTGGGCGCTCCTGATGACGTTCTTCGTAAAGAACGAAACATGTCGAGCGAAAATCGACTAAATTCTGTGAGTTGAGTTTACTCCGTGAACATGGCGCTTGCAACAGTGCCGAAATTTCGGGTGCTAAATAAAACAAACATCATGGTAAATATCCCGTTTTAGACTACATTTTTTAATTTCTGTTGCACTGCTCAGGGAGCCTGGGATCCGCTTTGGCAACTAAGATTTGGCGTAGGCGCTAGTTTTACGAAATCGACTGCTTGACCTTCCAACCCAGAGGGTGAACTAGGCCTTGTTAGGATTAGTCCGATTTCCTTACCATGTGCTTACTTAAAAGCGATTGAAAATATCAAATGATATTTCGTACATTCCGAAAAACTATAAAGAGTTTAAATGTTCTTACTATTATATAATATAATAGTTAGTATATATATCAAATTACAAATTTATTTATTTGTCCAACATAGGTATCTAAGTTAGTTTAGCTTTTATTCACTATTACTCTTTTTATTGTCTTTTTTTTTGTTATCTTGACCAATAACCATCTTTCGATTACTTTGTTTAGCATTTTCCCACGGAGGAATCGCTGACTGCCGAGTCACAGGCTTTGACCTAGTTCGGGAGACAGAGTCTCAATCCTGGTGATACTGTTACAAACCTAATCAGATATGTACTTTTGGTTTACCACCTAATTTGTTAGTTAACACGCTGTACTGTATTAGGTTTATAAGTCAATAAAGATTTATTTATTATTATTTATTTATAATATGTGGTTTATTATTTCCAGGTGATCAACTGCTATGTGGCCCTAGGCCTCAACGAGGAGGACCCCAGCGCCCGCGGCCAGAACCTGGCCATCTACAAGGACACCTTCGAGGCGGTGTTCCTTGAGGACACCGAGAGGTTCTACACGAGGGAGAGCACAGAGTTCCTGAGGAACAATCCCGTTACTGAGTACATGATCAAGGTGAGGAGTGCGTTTCGATAAGGCTCTGTAAGGACTTGTCCTAGTTTGGAGCCCGTCCGGGGAGCGTCCGGATTTTTATAACTGTCCGGACACTTTTGGGTTCAGGTCAATCCCTAGCAAAAGCTAAATGTTTAAATTAAAAATTAATTTCTCTAGTGTCCGGGGAGAGACCGCTATTTTAATGAGACGTCCGGGTTTTTTAACTTTTTGTCCGGTTTCGGCAATGTACGAGACGGCAGACCTAGTTTCGATGCTAGTGCGGAAAGTATGTCGTTACACGAACGACGTTTTTCAATACAGATGCGAAATAGTACATTACCTAACTAGTGCGGTAAAACAAAGAAAGGCCGAGATCGCAGGCGTTTGCGACCCGAGCTGCAAGCGAGGGACGTAAATATGCGATCAAGGGCTTTATTTATTACCTCACGTGTTAGATACCTACATCATTTTATGCCTACTCTTGAGCAGAAATCGGCTTTTGCAGAAAAAGCTTTTTTTTACAGTATTTATGGTGTTATATTACCGCACTAGTGCGATAATGAGCACTTTATGTGCCTATGTTAAAATTTCAAAGGGTCATATGTATTGTAAAATGTCGTACGATACACGTACGAATAGGTAATTCGCAACTCGTGTCGATTTAAAACACTCCCTTCGGTCGTGTTTTATTCTATCGCCGCTCTGCGAATTTTCTCCTATTCGCACTTGTATCGTAATGTACTATTACAGTACATGTGGTATATTACCGCACTAGTGCGATAATGATCACTTTATATAAAATCATGTTTTATGAATTTTTATCCGATAAAACCGCTTAAAAGTGTCCCAGGAGACCGTAACCGTGGCAACTAGAGACAAGAAATAGTTGATTAAACCTTATAATAATGTGTACGAAACGCAAAAGTTTAATGTAAAAAAAAGTGTTTGAAACATAGAGTCAAGTAAAATATGTACTTACTTGTCGTGCAAAATCGTGTTTAGTTTTAGAATCCTTAATTTGAAAGAAAAAAGGGATGGTTATGAGTTCAAGACTCCTCGGCGCTCAATAGCCGTAGTAATAGGGATGACGACTAGGTTGAAAAACTATTATTCTAATTAGTCCGTCAGTTAGATTATCGAAAATTATTAGACACGTATTTTTTCCTTTTTTAATGTAACTAAAATTGACGAAGATAAAGAGCATCAAAGTTCCGGGGTGGGGGCTTGTGACGTCACTCCTAGGTAAGAATTGTACCTAGGAGTGACATTACGCGAAACTTGAACGCACTGTATTTTTGTCATTTTTGATTTGACGAACAAAAGAAAAAATACGTGTACAATATTTTTTTATAATCTAAAAGACGGACTAAATAGATTTTTTCAGTCGTCTAGCCTATTCTGGTTAGGAAAAAAATGAGGGGCAAAGGGTATGTCCGCCCTGACGGACATTATCAAATTAAGGGTTGAGGATATGTGAAAATTTTGGACATTATAGCTCTAGAAATAAGAAAATAATTTGTAAAAATTTTTTTTGTATGTTCCATAATAATTTTTTTATTTTTTTTTATTTGTTGACAGGCCGAGCAGCGTCTTCAAGAGGAGCAGAGACGCGTTCAAGTGTATCTTCACGAGACGACGATGGAGCGGCTCGCCAAGACCTGCGACCGCGTGCTCATAGAGAAACACCTAGAGATCTTCCACGCGGAGTTCCAGGTACAACCCTCGCTACGCTTGAGATTCTCCGGGAAGGAAGATTTTCCCCTATCCTAGCTCAAGATTCTATTTTAGAAATCTTCGCTACGCTCGAGGTTCATAAAGTAAACGCTTGAGGTTTTTTTTTTAATACTACGACGGTGACAAACAAGCATACGGCCCGCCTGATGGTAAGCGGTCACCGTAGCCTATGGACGCCTGCAACTCCAGGGGTGTTCGCCTTAAGAACCCTTCGCTACGCTCAGAATGCTCTAGGGCCCCTCGCTATGCAAGATTCTCCTCCAACATGTCTCGTTACGGGTCAGAAAGTCAGGCCTAGTACCACGATAATTGAACGGTCGTTTTGTATTTCTCTCTCCCTCACACTTACATATTGGAGTGATAAAGAGGTTTTGTCAATACCAATTTTTGATGCTCGTGGTAGGCTGGTTTAGCTTCTAATTTAGAAACCATCGGTATGAGTATGATTCTTTAGAAATCATCGATATGCTCAAGGTTCCTTTAGAAACCAACTTTTTACTTGAAACCCTGGTATGGACACATTTCTTCTTAGTGACCCTTACTATGCTCAAGTTTCTTCAGAACCCCTCTCTATGTCTGTCTAATTTTACTTGCATAGACCTACCCTTGCGTTATTTCCCAAGGATTTCTTAGTAAAAGGGCGGGACCCGATCTCGCGACTGGTATACACGCCCAACGCTCTACCAACCGAGCTACTGAGACCACACCCGTGGCCCCGGATTTCGCCACAATATCCCACATCTTTCTATAAAATGTGGTATCGTTCGCTTAAAAAATAATATTTTTCATCAAGCTTCAAAAACAGTAATATACTTTTTTTTTCTAATTTTTATCTGCAAGCGGCTAGTTAGCCATAATCAGATTTTCTGTCATTGTTGAGTATTTTGAGAGGTATTACATTAAATACACTCTCTTGACATCAGAAGAGTTCGCCATATTTTAGTGCCTCCGGTCTAACTGAGTACAATACAATACAATACAAATACTCTTTATTGCACACCTCAAATGAAGCGAATACAGAGAATACAGCGAACAAAAGAAGAGGCAAACAACAGGCGGTCTTATCGCTAAAAAGCGATCTCTTCCAGACAACCTTTGTGTAGCGGAAACTAATAAAAAAAAACAAAAGTCTGTAGGCGTAGGTAACGCACCTCTCGGCTCATCCGATCACTGTCTTGTCCGGACATTGCCACCTTGCGCGCGGCCTGATCCACCTCGGCCTACTAGCTCGCGACGCGTATGGCACTATAGGTCAGCAGATTGGGATGGATTGCGTGAGTTCTATGCATCGTACCCGTGGAAGCGGCTGTGTTTCACATCAGATGATCCTGACTCCTGTGCAGCTGAGGTCGCTGAGACTATCTTAATGGGAATGGACTGCTTCATTCCCAACTCAGTAATAGCTGCAGGAGCTAAGAAACGACCTTGGTTTAACCGGCCCTGTAAAGAGGCGACAATTCATAAGCAAGTTGCCTACAGGGCTTGGACCAAGGCCGTTACTGATAAGGATCCTAACGCTTCTGATGTGAAACGCAAATTAAATGCTGCTTCGAGGTCCAGTAAAAGAGCCATTGCCAGAGCTAAATTCGACTTCGTCGGCAGAATTGGTGAGAAGCTCGTGGGCTATCCCTCAGGGAGTCGTGCCTTCTGGTCGCTCGCCAAAGCTGCCGAGGGAAATTTTTGTCGGTCGTCCTTACCACCACTGCGAAATGCTGATGGTGATCTGGTCCACAGTGCAAAGGAGAAAGCTGATCTCTTGGGCAATCTCTTTGCCTCGAACTCGACCATGGACGATGATGGCAGTACCGCACCGCCTACCGTCCCGCGGTGCGGTTTCTCCATGCCCGGTATTATATTCAGGCAAACTGATGTCCGGCGGGAGCTGCTATCATTAGACGTCCACAAGTCGAGCGGGCCAGACGGCATACCAGCAGTGGTGCTCAAGCGGTGTGCTCCCGAGTTGTGTCCAGTGCTCACGCGCCTTTTCACGCTCTCATATCACAAACGGCAGGTGCCGTCTTCGTGGAAGACCGCCCTTGTGCACCCTGTGCCTAAAAAGGGTGACAGATCAGACCCGTCGAATTACAGGCCAATCGCTATAACCTCCCTTCTCTCCAAGGTGATGGAGCGCATAATCAACGCAAAGCTCCTGGGATACCTAGAGGATCACGATCTGATCAGTGACCGACAGTATGGCTTTCGCCATGGTCGCTCCACTGGTGATCTTCTAGTGTATCTCACCCACCGCTGGGCTTCAGCTATTGAGAGTCAAGGTGAGGCATTGGCAGTCAGCCTGGATATAGCGAAGGCGTTCGATCGGGTTTGGCATGGGGGTCTTCTATCGAAGTTACCATCTTACGGACTGCCCGGGGGATTATGCGAATGGATTGCCAGCTTTTTGTCCGGCAGATGCATACGAGCCGTTGTCGACGGAAGTTGCTCCGATAGCATGGACATAAATGCTGGTGTCCCACAAGGCTCTGTGCTATCCCCAACGCTGTTTTTGCTGCATATCAATGACATGTTGTCCATTGGCGATATTCATTGTTATGCGGACGACAGTACTGGGGATGCCTATTACACAGGCCGTGCTAACATCCCTCGTCCCGTTGTGTTAGAGAGTCGTGAAAAGCTTGTGTCAGACATCGAGAGTGCTCTCTCTGATATCTCACTGTGGGGCCAGGAAAATCTTGTCCGATTTAACCCCACTAAGACACAAGTTTGCGCGTTCACCGCTAAAAAATCCCCATTTACTGTGGTCCCACAATTCCAAGACACAGTCCTTACCATGTCAGAGAGTATTGGGATCCTGGGTGTTGACATTTCCAGTGACGTCCAATTCCGTAGCTACCTGGAAGGGAAAGCCAAGCTGGCATCCAAAAAGCTCGGTGTGCTCAATAGAGCTAAGCAATACTTCTCTCCGGGGCAAAGACTGTTATTATACAAGTCTCAAGTCAGGCCTCATATGGAGTATTGCTGCCATCTTTGGGCGGGAGCACCTGGATGCCAGCTGGGCCCCTTTGACTCGATCCAAAGACGTGCTGTCCGAATTGTCAACGATCCCAAACTCACGAGCGATATCGAACCCTTAAGTCTAAGGAGAGACTTCGCCTCCTTATGTGTATTCTATCGCTTGTACAATGGATTGTGCTCCGAGGAATTGTTTGATATGATGCCAACGGCTGCATTCTACCACCGCACCGCTCGCCGTCGGCAGGGTGTTCACCCGCATACCCTGGAGCCTAAATGGTCTCGTACCGTGCGGTTTAAGAGGAACTTCCTCCCGCGGACGCTCCGGCTGTGGAATGAGCTCCCTGCCACTGTTTTCCCAAAGGACTACAATATGGGGTTCTTCAAAAAAGCAGTGTTAAAGTTTTTAAAGGGTCGGCAACGCGCATGTAACACCCCTGGAGTTGCAGGCGTCCATAAGCTACGGTGACCGCTTACCATCAGGCAGGTATGCTTGTTTGTCACCGTCGTAGTATAAAAAAAAAAAAAAGGTGTGAGTAATATAATATGTAAACTTTTTTTTAGAAACTCCTAGACGGTGACAAGAACACGGACTTGGGCCGCATGTACAGTCTGCTCGCGCGCATCCCGGACGGGCTCACTGAGCTACGTCGTCTGCTTGAGCAGCACATCCACAATCAGGGTCTGCACGCCATTGACAAGTGCGGAGAACCCGCGCACACGGTTAGTATATATCGTTCTATTGAAACCTTCGCTGCGCTCGAGAATCCAATTTCGAACCCTCGAAGAAACATGATTCTTTTGAATACCGACGCTCAAGAGTCCGGTATATGTTCAAATACGCGCGAGATACGACTTGCACAATAACGCGCGAAAATACAACATTAACACGTTATCTTAATATATAGGCATACCAAAGTATCCCAACTATACAATGGGCTACTCAGCCACCCAATATCTCGATATCCACTACTTACACGTTCCTCAGTCTCTCATTTTTGGAAATATTGTCAAAGCGCGGAGCGACATGACTTCTCTCTACGAGCTCTCGAGCTGGACTGCCGCTAAATTTATTACGTCGGATATTTTATACCGAGTTTCAGAGCAATTTCAAATGCTGTTTAAGAAAAAAAAAAACACTACAGACACCATTTATAGTTTTTGGATAGAGTATGACCTAAACTTTATAATTGCATATTCATTTATGTAAAAAAAGTTACTGTTTAGTCAGAAAACTTGGCTAATGTTCGTGTATTTCTACAAAAAATTACCAAATCAAAAAAAAATACTAAATATTTTTGTGTGAAAATGTTTGGAGCTTGCTCATAAAGAATTTGTAACATAGCTATTAGGAAATGGTGGATTTTTCAAAAACTGACAACAATTTTGAAAATCTTTTTCATTTATTCCATTCAAATTGAAATTATCTTTCAATTTTTGTATTAAAACATGTAAAAATGTTTTTGTAACTATGAAAACTCGTGGCAAAAAGTTGAGCTGTATCGGCCAAATTTATATACCGGGCTCTTAAAATTCTCTGATCTGTATTCAAAATTGCCTCTTATTCCCAGGACCCCAAGGTCTACGTGTCGACCATATTGGAGGTGCACAAGAAATACAACGCGCTCGTATTGGTCGCCTTCAACAACGACTCTGGGTTTGTGGCAGCCCTGGACAAGGCTTGCGGGCGATTCATCAACAGTAAGTGCTAATTCCGACCTTATGTCTTCTAGTTACAGTCGATATTTGAACGGCAGCTTTGATGGCATTGACTCGAGATTTGAGTCGGAGAGTCAAAGGAAATTGAACTTTTTGTCAAGTAGTTACGGTCTAGATTTAAGTACAACGCGCTAGCACTGGTCTTTAGGACTGGGTTCGTGCCAACTCTGGACAAGGCTTCGATTCATCAACAGTAAGTGCTAATTCCGACCTTATGTGAACTAGTTACAGTCGATATTTAAATGGCAGAGAGTCAAAGGATATTGAACCTTTTGTCAATCATTTACGATCTATATTTAAATACCGCGCTAGTACTGGTCTTCAATAAGGACTGGGCGCGTGGCAGCCCTGGATTCATCAACAGTAAGTGCTAATTCCAACCTTATTTGTACAAGTTACATTCGATATTTAAATGGCAGATACTAGTGAGATTTGAGTTAGAGAGTCAAAGGAAATTGAATTTTTTGTCAAGTAGTTACGGTCTAGCTTTAAGTACAACGCGCTAGTACTGGTCTTCAATAAGGACTGGGTTCTTAGTGGCCTGTGGACAATTCATTAAACAGTCAGTATGAAATTGAACCTTATTATGTACTAATTACAGTTTATTTTTAAACGTCAGCGCTGTTATTGGCTATAGAGAGACGCTACGTGTCGAACGGGTGCGAAGAATTGAACCTTCTGTGACGTAGTTACAGTTCATATTTGAGTGACTCCGTTTCGTATCTTTTCCGTTTTTTTTAATATGACGACGTTGGCAAACAAGCATATAGTTGTTTTTGAAACCAATGGCTTTTGACGACCGGTTGGCGTAGTTGGTAGTGACTCTGCCTGCTAAGCCGATGGTTCTGGGTTCGAATCCCGGTAAGGGCATTTATTTGTGTGATGAACACAGATATTTGTTCCTGAGTCATGGATATACTCTATGTATTTGTATATTATATATTTCGTTGTCTAAGTACCCGTAACACAAGCCTTCTTGAGCTTACTGCGGGACTTAGTCAATTTGTGTAAGCATGTCCTATAATATTTATTTATTTATGGCCCAATTAGGCAAGCTAACCAAGTTAATATTGTCTTCTGTTACCGCGATTGTTATTCATTGAAATTAAACACTTTAGAACGGATTAATCATCATCTTAACCCTGTGAAAACGAGTGCTATAAAGGGCTCGAACGAAACGTAGGATCATGGTGTTAATAAACGCGATTAATCCGTTCTAAAGTGTTTAATTTCAACAAGCTAACCAAGTTGTATTGTCAAAAGGTAACGCTGTGACTCGCGCCGCCAACTCGTCGTCCAAGAGTCCAGAGCTGCTGGCGAAGTACTGCGACCTGCTGCTGAAGAAGTCCAGCAAGAACCCAGAAGAAGCCGAGTTAGAAGACACGCTCAACCAAGTGGTAAATATTTGATTACGTACCGAGGGCTGTAAAGTAAGAAATGTCTCAGATCTTGCAACTTCTAACACTCACGTATTTTTATCACAATATAGGCTTGATATGTTTCGACTGCATTTACCGAATGTGTCATCGATGTTCTAAATCATTTTACAAATCATCTATAACAACGCGCTACCCTAGAGAGGTCGTGGGTTCGAATCCCACTCGACGCGGAGAATTTTTCCAGTTTTCATCAATTATAAAATTGAAAATTTCGTTCGCACACGTCTCTGCTTAATACAAGATTAATAATGTTCTGATTTGTGTTTAACAATCCAAAAAACCTGAGTTTAAAAATGGTTTAAATCAAAATAACTACAGATAACGCTTGAGGCAAAAGTTATCGCTGGAAAAAGTGCGATCATGTGGGACAATTTAAAGAATATACACGGTGCCCGTGAGCATTGCGAGAGATTTTAACAGCGTATTCCTGAGGCTAAAAGAAACAAAAAATGTCATATTAAGTGCATTGGATTAGGGCTAGTTTCTGAGATAATTGCAATTTTTATTTAAACATAGTTTAACCGCCACTCGGTTAATAACGCGTTTTGGAATGTAAAAATGCTACTATGTGGTCTAGTCTAGACATGATTTTTAAAAGACTTCGAAGTGACACTGTGATGTCTTTGCAAAACTCGGCTCTACCAAGAAAAACAATATTTAGATAATACCAATGTGAAAACTAAACGATCCACGATGTTAAATTAGAAAAAAAATATGTTAACAAAAATCCGTTTGTTTACAGATGGTTGTGTTTAAATACATCGAAGACAAGGATGTGTTCCAGAAGTTCTACAGCAAGATGCTTGCCAAGCGGCTCGTCCAACACATGTCGGCCAGCGACGATGCCGAAGTAAGTGTCACTTGCAATCTTACACCATTCAACCAACCGGACCGGCAATGAGGATTACCGCGAGTCGATTTTCCGCTAGGGGCGCTAGTGGAACGTGGGTCCTGCGGGAACATTTCAAACGTCACTTTGACAATTCTTCCATATAGACAGAGGACCCACGCATGAGTGGCGCCGCCTGGTGAGCGACAATACGGTAGCTCCCATTGACAACCATTCATAATTTTAAGTGCTACTTTTTATTGTATGGTTCGAAAGGGTGGACCGATTAATGGTACACGTATTTTTTATTTATTTGCGTAACTCTCATATTTAGTCTAAAAATCTATTTATATTGTTACTCGAAACGGGAAAGGCGTAAGTAACAAACGTCATGATTGAGCCTTGTGACGTCATGATTGTGTTTCATACACTAAAAAATCATTGAAATAATTTAAATTTGATGCGAATATAATATTTGAATTTGAATTAAAATTTTTGAAATGTTTTCAATTGACAAGTGTCACCCTCTGCCAAAGCATATGACAATCATGTTCATCGTATGGACGGAAGTTTCTGACATAGCTATTTCTACGTTAAGCACAAATAGCCATACATTTGAAGTGTATACCCAGCAGGTTGATCAAATGGTCGAAGAATCCAACCAATCTCATGATCGCGACTTAATTCTAATAAAAGGGGTAATTTTTTTAAAGCTACCCCTCCCACTTTTTTAGGGTTCCGTAGCCAGAATGACAAAAACGGAACTATAGTTTCGTCCAGTCCGTCTGTCCGTCCGTCCGTATGTCACAGCTGTTTTACTCAGTAATTATAAAGCATATGGTAATGATATTACAGCTATAGGTGTTTTGTGTACCGCTACTTAGTTTTGCTTTTAGGTTGCGAAAAAAAATATTTAGAGGGCAGCGCCCCAAACGCCCCATAGGTACACTCAACAACACAGCTGTGAATATAGCCAAAGTGCCAAATTATGTATACAGAACTTTATTGCCAGAGAATTAAGGTCGTGTATACATATTTTTGGCACTTTGGCTGTATTCACAGCTGTGTTGTTGACTGTACATGTAACTAAAAAAAGTAAAAATGGAATTTTGTATGTAGTTACTACTCAGTATCCCAAGATTTTGTTCCATTCCGATGCCATGTGTGTCGGTAACGGAACGGAAAGTTTGAAAATGGCACACAACACATGTCTACACACTCCGGGCGGTCACTGTCGACTGAGCGGCGGATCGTAACAAGATGGCGGCTTAATGAA
Organism: Lathronympha strigana; assembly: GCA_949128165.1. Classification (NCBI taxonomy): domain Eukaryota; kingdom Metazoa; phylum Arthropoda; class Insecta; order Lepidoptera; family Tortricidae; genus Lathronympha; species Lathronympha strigana. The sequence continues at coordinate 2,484,849 of OX421926.1, read as the reverse complement.
TGATACCAGCACTAAAAAAATAAACTAAATAGGGAGTTATATGGAGGGTTTCCATCTTTTCCCTTTTTTCATCTTCTTACTAAATAATTATTATCCTTACCTTACTAATTTGTTTATTATTTGCAGGCGTCAATGATCTCAAAACTGAAGCAGGCGTGCGGCTTCGAATATACGAGTAAGCTGCAGAGAATGTTCCAGGTGAGTTTGTTTTGTTTTCTTTAACCGACTTCATAAAAAGGAGGAGTTGTCATTTTGTTGGTAACTTTTTGTTTTATGTATATTCACCGATTACTTCGAGATTCGTCATCCGATATGAGTAATTCTTTTTTTATTGGAGTTGGGCCCATATGAATAGGATCCATAAGTAATCGAGGGAACTACAACAACAACAAGGGACTAACTCCCACAGTAAGCTCAAGAAGGCTTGTGTTACGGGTACTCAGAAAACGATATATATAATATGCAAATACATAAATACATAGAAAACATCCATGGCTCAGGAGCAAATATCTGTGTTCATCACTCAAATAAATGCCCTTACAGGGATTCGAATCCAGAACCATCGGCTTAGCCGGCAGAGTCACTACTAATTACGCCAACCGGTCGTCAATATAATTTTGAAAATTATTATTATTTTTGCGTACTTCATAGCAGAAAATAATATCGCAAGTTAAAATAATAATAATATATTATTATAACTATATCCATCCCTTTTTTCAGGGTGGTAATACTAGCGTAAGAAAAAGACAGTATGATGCTCTTTATCCCACTGTTACTGCGCTCGCTGGGTTGTCAGACTATAAACATTATTTTTGGTCAAACAGGATATCGGGGTATCGAAGGACCTGAACGAGAACTTCCGGAAGCACATGTCGAACAGCTCCGAGCCGAGCCTCCACATCGACTTCAGCATCCAGGTGCTTTCCTCCGGCTCCTGGCCCTTCCAGCAGTCGTCTTCCTTCCAACTACCTACAGAGGTAAGCAAAAAACTACGTTTTTTGACCGTCTCGTTACGCTCGGCCGTTTAAGTGGTATTCATCCGGCAATATTTACTGGTGTTTCTGTAAGACATTATCATCATCATCATCATCATCATTTCAGCCGAAAGACGTCCACTTCTGTAAGACATATGGAATCATATATGACATATGTATCATGTATAATCATATATGCAGCCAAAGTGCCAGAAATATGTATACAGGACTTTAAGTAGATACTGAACATTAAGTAGATAGTGTATACATACTTTGGGCACACGTAGAACCGATGGCCGTCGGGGCGGAAAGGTTCTCGAGTGGCGACCGCGTACCGGAAGGCGCAGCGTGGGTAGGCCCCCCGCAAGGTGGACTGATGACCTGGTGAAGGTCGCAGTCCGCTGGATGCGGGCGCAGGACCGGGCATTGTGGAAATATTTGGGGGAGGCCTATGTCCAGTGGACGTCTTTCGGCTGAAATGATGATGATGATGATACATAGATTTAGATTTTTTTATTACACAATATACGATTACAGTATAAATTACATTAATGTCAATCTATAAGAATCTACATTGTGATCGTCAAAGCATAAAATCGAACATAATATAAATTAACATAAAACATTCACCTGGAAATGGATCGTCAAAACATTAAGACTACACATACCCTAGACATACTTTTGGCACTTTGGCTGCATTCATATTATTGTACCTGACTGTACTGTCGCCTTCAACATTGCATGGGCAGTAAATGATTGATAACTCGTGTGTACAGCGTGTGACTTTAGATTTAAGGTAGATCGGTAAGTTACATTGTAAATAAATAAAAGTAAATACAATTTTAAAGCACGAATCAAATCATTTATTAAATGTAATACATTTTGAATGATATTTTTTTTATATGTAGTCACACTACTATATATAAAAAAGCAGCACTAGACGTAAGTTTGAGCTGTAGGATTGGCGGAACGTACCTTAAACGTTTAAAATAAGAAAGGATTGGATATACTTAAGAAATTTCGGACCCTGGGATGATTGGGCCTAGTCGTTAGGGCCTGCCGCGAAAGGAGGTCGCTGGTTCAATCCCAGCCCTGCTCACCTTGCCTTGGTCACTTTTTCTGTAGTATATGACTTTTTCAATTTATAAATATACATGTATCATATTGTTTTTCAGTTGGAACGCTCTGTGAGCCGCTTCACTACCTTCTACTCCTCCCAGCACTCGGGCCGCAAACTGAACTGGCTATACAACATGAGCAAGGGAGAACTCGTCACCAACTGCTTCAAAAACAGGTACTTTACCAATTTTAAATATAAAACTCCCGTAAGTATTACACATATTAATATACTTATGGGCATTTTCAGAAAAAAGTGCACCACTTTATTGAAAATGGGTCCTCGATTTTCCATACAAAAAAAAATTACAGTTTTGTAACGGCCCATACGAAATGTATGAAAAAATTCGTTACAAAGCTAACCAAAAAAACGGGACACTCTTTTTCTTTTTTTAAATCCATAGTACTCGTGATTCTGGTTATAAAAAACCCAAAACTTCCTATATTTTCAAAAAAAAAAGGAAATGGTGCCTTATTTTTGAAAATGCCCTTATATCGGGTTACTCACGTCTATAATCGAAAATAGCTCGACATGTTTCGGAACGGTCCGCGTTCCATCATCATGAGTGAGCGTGCGCTGGCGGCTCGTGCTCTGCGGGGGGCGCGGGCGCAGGCGGCACCGGTATAGGCGAGATACTACCGTCTCTTTCACTGCTATTGTCAACTGCACTATTGCACACGACACTATAAAACTAACTCATAAAAACATTACACTTTAGTTTAAAATGTTACCAGCAGTGGTGGAAGCCATGGTAAGCGGGGAGAGGCCCTGGAAGGCGATGGCCTCCTTTTGCGAGCGCGTCATGACGCAACAGGAAGCGGCGGAACGCACGCGGGAGGAGAGGAGGGCGCTCCCGATGAGGCCAGGAGAGTCGAACGAGGGCCTCGGGGTGGCAGCCACGGGGACGGCTGCCACCCGAACGATACAGGTCCTCGAGGAGGCTGGCGTGTCGTACCTACGCGCCACCGGATCCGGAACCTAACGGCCAGCCGCTGGCGAGGCTGCGGAAGAGTACTTCGGCGTCCCTGGGGCCTCGCCGTACTGCGAAGAGACGGCAACAGAGGGGCTTTTAGTGGGTACACCTGGGGTCTCATTAGCCCAACAGGGAGTCCCACAATTGTGATTCAGCTAACATCTCCTGTCTGTTCTCAGATACACGCTCCAAGCCAGCACCTTCCAGATGGCGGTCCTGCTGCAGTACAACGAGAACACGGCGTGGAGCGTGCGCCAGCTGGAGCAGCACACCGGCATCAAGGGGGACTTCCTCGTGCAGGTAACGTTCCAGATGGCGGTCCTGCTGCAGTACAACGAGAACACGGCGTGGAGCGTGCGCCAGCTGGAGCAGCACACCGGCATCAAGGGGGACTTCCTCGTGCAGGTAACGTTCCAGATGGCGGTCCTGCTGCAGTACAACGAGAACACGGCGTGGAGCGTGCGCCAGCTGGAGCAGCACACCGGCATCAAGGGGGACTTCCTCGTGCAGGTAACGTTCCAGATGGCGGTCCTGCTGCAGTACAACGAGAACACGGCGTGGAGCGTGCGCCAGCTGGAGCAGCACACCGGCATCAAGGGGGACTTCCTCGTGCAGGTAACGTTCCAGATGGCGGTCCTGCTGCAGTACAACGAGAACACGGCGTGGAGCGTGCGCCAGCTGGAGCAGCACACCGGCATCAAGGGGGACTTCCTCGTGCAGGTAACGTTCCAGATGGCGGTCCTGCTGCAGTACAACGAGAACACGGCGTGGAGCGTGCGCCAGCTGGAGCAGCACACCGGCATCAAGGGGGACTTCCTCGTGCAGGTAACGTTCCAGATGGCGGTCCTGCTGCAGTACAACGAGAACACGGCGTGGAGCGTGCGCCAGCTGGAGCAGCACACCGGCATCAAGGGGGACTTCCTCGTGCAGGTAACGTTCCAGATGGCGGTCCTGCTGCAGTACAACGAGAACACGGCGTGGAGCGTGCGCCAGCTGGAGCAGCACACCGGCATCAAGGGGGACTTCCTCGTGCAGGTAACGTTCCAGATGGCGGTCCTGCTGCAGTACAACGAGAACACGGCGTGGAGCGTGCGCCAGCTGGAGCAGCACACCGGCATCAAGGGGGACTTCCTCGTGCAGGTAACGTTCCAGATGGCGGTCCTGCTGCAGTACAACGAGAACACGGCGTGGAGCGTGCGCCAGCTGGAGCAGCACACCGGCATCAAGGGGGACTTCCTCGTGCAGGTAACGTTCCAGATGGCGGTCCTGCTGCAGTACAACGAGAACACGGCGTGGAGCGTGCGCCAGCTGGAGCAGCACACCGGCATCAAGGGGGACTTCCTCGTGCAGGTAACGTTCCAGATGGCGGTCCTGCTGCAGTACAACGAGAACACGGCGTGGAGCGTGCGCCAGCTGGAGCAGCACACCGGCATCAAGGGGGACTTCCTCGTGCAGGTAACGTTCCAGATGGCGGTCCTGCTGCAGTACAACGAGAACACGGCGTGGAGCGTGCGCCAGCTGGAGCAGCACACCGGCATCAAGGGGGACTTCCTCGTGCAGGTAACGTTCCAGATGGCGGTCCTGCTGCAGTACAACGAGAACACGGCGTGGAGCGTGCGCCAGCTGGAGCAGCACACCGGCATCAAGGGGGACTTCCTCGTGCAGGTAACGTTCCAGATGGCGGTCCTGCTGCAGTACAACGAGAACACGGCGTGGAGCGTGCGCCAGCTGGAGCAGCACACCGGCATCAAGGGGGACTTCCTCGTGCAGGTAACGTTCCAGATGGCGGTCCTGCTGCAGTACAACGAGAACACGGCGTGGAGCGTGCGCCAGCTGGAGCAGCACACCGGCATCAAGGGGGACTTCCTCGTGCAGGTAACGTTCCAGATGGCGGTCCTGCTGCAGTACAACGAGAACACGGCGTGGAGCGTGCGCCAGCTGGAGCAGCACACCGGCATCAAGGGGGACTTCCTCGTGCAGGTAACGTTCCAGATGGCGGTCCTGCTGCAGTACAACGAGAACACGGCGTGGAGCGTGCGCCAGCTGGAGCAGCACACCGGCATCAAGGGGGACTTCCTCGTGCAGGTAACGTTCCAGATGGCGGTCCTGCTGCAGTACAACGAGAACACGGCGTGGAGCGTGCGCCAGCTGGAGCAGCACACCGGCATCAAGGGGGACTTCCTCGTGCAGGTAACGTTCCAGATGGCGGTCCTGCTGCAGTACAACGAGAACACGGCGTGGAGCGTGCGCCAGCTGGAGCAGCACACCGGCATCAAGGGGGACTTCCTCGTGCAGGTAACGTTCCAGATGGCGGTCCTGCTGCAGTACAACGAGAACACGGCGTGGAGCGTGCGCCAGCTGGAGCAGCACACCGGCATCAAGGGGGACTTCCTCGTGCAGGTAACGTTCCAGATGGCGGTCCTGCTGCAGTACAACGAGAACACGGCGTGGAGCGTGCGCCAGCTGGAGCAGCACACCGGCATCAAGGGGGACTTCCTCGTGCAGGTAACGTTCCAGATGGCGGTCCTGCTGCAGTACAACGAGAACACGGCGTGGAGCGTGCGCCAGCTGGAGCAGCACACCGGCATCAAGGGGGACTTCCTCGTGCAGGTAACGTTCCAGATGGCGGTCCTGCTGCAGTACAACGAGAACACGGCGTGGAGCGTGCGCCAGCTGGAGCAGCACACCGGCATCAAGGGGGACTTCCTCGTGCAGGTAACGTTCCAGATGGCGGTCCTGCTGCAGTACAACGAGAACACGGCGTGGAGCGTGCGCCAGCTGGAGCAGCACACCGGCATCAAGGGGGACTTCCTCGTGCAGGTAACGTTCCAGATGGCGGTCCTGCTGCAGTACAACGAGAACACGGCGTGGAGCGTGCGCCAGCTGGAGCAGCACACCGGCATCAAGGGGGACTTCCTCGTGCAGGTAACGTTCCAGATGGCGGTCCTGCTGCAGTACAACGAGAACACGGCGTGGAGCGTGCGCCAGCTGGAGCAGCACACCGGCATCAAGGGGGACTTCCTCGTGCAGGTAACGTTCCAGATGGCGGTCCTGCTGCAGTACAACGAGAACACGGCGTGGAGCGTGCGCCAGCTGGAGCAGCACACCGGCATCAAGGGGGACTTCCTCGTGCAGGTAACGTTCCAGATGGCGGTCCTGCTGCAGTACAACGAGAACACGGCGTGGAGCGTGCGCCAGCTGGAGCAGCACACCGGCATCAAGGGGGACTTCCTCGTGCAGGTAACGTTCCAGATGGCGGTCCTGCTGCAGTACAACGAGAACACGGCGTGGAGCGTGCGCCAGCTGGAGCAGCACACCGGCATCAAGGGGGACTTCCTCGTGCAGGTAACGTTCCAGATGGCGGTCCTGCTGCAGTACAACGAGAACACGGCGTGGAGCGTGCGCCAGCTGGAGCAGCACACCGGCATCAAGGGGGACTTCCTCGTGCAGGTAACGTTCCAGATGGCGGTCCTGCTGCAGTACAACGAGAACACGGCGTGGAGCGTGCGCCAGCTGGAGCAGCACACCGGCATCAAGGGGGACTTCCTCGTGCAGGTAACGTTCCAGATGGCGGTCCTGCTGCAGTACAACGAGAACACGGCGTGGAGCGTGCGCCAGCTGGAGCAGCACACCGGCATCAAGGGGGACTTCCTCGTGCAGGTAACGCCGCCCGCCTGACCTCGCTCGAGGCCTGTAAAACGCACTGGTATTGGTATTGGTACACGACTTAAATGGGCAGCCCACACAACAGAGAGACTAGTACAAGCGTTACGTAGGCGGGGAGCGTGTGGCAATTGTACGCGGAGCTCCGCACACTCGCACCACAGATAGTAGCCAGTTAGTCACGAGCGCCCAAGTATGATCGTGGTTTAGACAATAGTGAAAATAAAATGCAAAGATGCCTTATTGTGCGGTTTTAGAGTGTAAAAACAACAGCCGCAAGCAAAATATTGCCGACGGAGGTGTTTCACACCACCGGTAAATCTTATATTGTGCATACTTTAATATTTTCTTAAATAATGTCGTCTGCCGCTAAAAACAATTTCGGCTCAAAATAAAAACAATTTTATGTACGAATCATAAGGTCGTTTTTTACTAAGCATATAACTAGAGAACTTTCTAGAATATCGCAACGATAGCGGGCTACCACACTCTACTCCATTAACCAAAACGTGTAATAATATGCCTATCTCTGTCACTCCCGGTAAAACTACGTACGTGAAAGGGAGAACGAGGATGCGCCATCTTTTGGGGTGTTGCTGAACTATATTGTGTTGTAAGATCATAATAGTTCAGCTACTCGATGCCAGGTGACACCTCTTCCTTTGCAAGTTAAGTGTGGATTTCGAAACGTCGTAAGTGATAAAATGAGTTGTATAATTTCAACGTTGTTACATTAAACATTAAGTTTATTTTTGAATAGGATTTTGGGGCAAATAATTTTTAGATACTGTTGTGTGAGTGTGGCGACATCCGTTCTCCTATTAATCCGGTCGCAAGTCACTTTTACTAGTCTCTCTGTTTTGTGGGGCAGCCGAATCGCTACACATAAATTAGGTCGCGGTGCCATCACGTGTTCGGTGCACATGCACTGAACATCTTACCGAGGGCAAAGGAGATAATTTACAAAGAAAGTTTAAATTTCCTAGAGTTATACAATGAATGTCAAGATAAAAGTTACAAATGTTTATTAAAAAGTAAAATGTGTATAAGCATAAAGTCCTGTAAGCCTACTTGCAGAATACATTTTTGAAGAGAAAACTGTGACTAAATTAGTTTTCTTTTAATTACCTAGTATTTGCAGGGTCTCAGCCAATATTGAAGTGTGACGCGTCCCAAATTTAGGTAAAAAGGGTTTAGAATAAAAAAAATTGATAAATAAAATCTTTTGTCGTCAGGTGCTTCAAATTCTGCTGAAAGCCAAGCTGCTGGTGTGTCAAGAGGACGAGTCAGAGCTCACCGAGTCTTCCATAGTGGAGCTCTATGTAGGATATAAGAAGTAAGTAATTTTCTGCCTAGCGCTTTGGCAACTAATCCCGAGGTTTAACGTAGGTTTGTAACAGATGTCCGTACAACCTTCAAACCTTCAAGAAAAGAGCGTACTACCTTAAAGGCCGGCAAAGCACTTGCGACACCTCTGGTGTTGCGGGTCCATGGACGACGTTAATCGCTTACCATCAGGCGATTCGTTTGCTCGTTTGCCCCCTATAGCATAAAAAAAAACGAAAAAATTAACTGCGAAAGACTCTGGTAATCATAGGATTCGAACCCACTGCCTCTGGATCGACCTTCTGCCCGTCACAGCGAATTTTGTCATAGTATGGTGAAATACATCACTAGCGACATCTGTACGTAATGTATTGAAGGTTTACAACCTTTAGCCACTCTAAAGACGTGCGTCTCCCGCAACCATCTCCAAACTCCACAACTCTCCGTTATGTTGAGTTTTTGTTTTGTTTGACGTAGGCGCTAGTTTTACGAAAGCCACTGCCATCTGACCTTCCAACCGGGTAAACTAGGCCTTATTGGGATTAGTCCGGTTTCCTCGCGATGTTTCCCTTCAGCGAAAAGCGATTGGTCAATATCAAATGAAATTTCGTACTTAAGTTCCGAAAAACTCATTGGTACGAGCCGGCAGGATTTGAACCCGAAACCTTTGAAATTAAAGTCCCACGTCAATTCAAGACAAGAAATACCCCAATTTCAATCGGGCCGATGGTTTTAGGATCAAAGTGGAAAAAATCATGACCTATGGTGGTGAAATTCGGGGCCTCGGGTGTGGTCTTGGTAGCTCAGTTGGTATGACAACTTCAAATAAAAACATCCTTATGGGTTCTGATGATTGTCTAGATTGTCTATAGTCAGACTTCCTTGACCATAGGCAAATTATTGATGAAACATAGACATTCAGTACAATTGTAAAGCATGAATTAAAACGTTTATTATTTGAAATAAATGTTTTGATTCATGTTTTTAAGTAGCCACACTATTATATATAAATTATAAATTGAAAGAGATGTCATATACTACAGAAAAAATGACCAAGGTCCCCAGTGAGCAGGGCTGGGATATAGTGAGGTTAGGTTATCGCTGGTTCAAACTAATTATTTAAACGGGATATTTACCATGTATGTTTGTTTTATTGAGCACCCGATATTTCGACACTGTTGCAAGCGCCATGGAGTAAACTGATGAGCTGCGAGTTTTTAGTTGTGATCTACCCACACGCCATAGCGATACCCTCTTACGGGTTCGCTTATTTTGTGTGTTGGTTGGCACTACTTGAAAATCGTATATGGTCGCTGGTATGTGATGTGGGACGTTAATAGAAACACGTTGGCTGGAGTATAGGTTTATTCTGTCTAAAGTAACACTATCATGCGCTTATATAATGCGGCTAGTGTAGTACACTTACTACAGGTTCGATCCCAGCCCGGCTCACCGGGGACCTTGGTCACTTTTTCTGTAGTATATGACATCTCTTTAAATTTATAATAGACATTCAGATCATATATTCATGTCTCTTTTTCTTAAGTCATTCCCTTGATACTTAGCTTTTTTTTTTAAATTGCAGCAAGAAACTGAGGGTGAACATAAACATCCCTCTGAAGACCGAGCTGAAGGTGGAACAGGAAGCCACACACAAGCACATTGAGGAGGACAGGAAGATGCTCATACAGGTATTTACCGCCTAGTGTTTTTTTTTTAGATTAGATTCATATATTTCAGATTGGAAATTACATGTTATTTATAGTTATGTCCTTAAATATCACGAATTCACAAAAAGATTGTCAAGTGTATAATACAAACAGAACAATAATAGTCAATCATAAAACAAAAATACATTCAAATTCCAATAATCTAACCTATAAACTACATAATAATCTTTTTTTTTTAATCAAAATTTAAGGAGCTTAGTCGATTAACGATCTTATAATTAAGGAAAAATGTCAAAATAAATATTATATAACTATCTAGGTTATACCTAGTTAATATACCTATGTCAAAATATATATATAATTTAAACACTATTCAATTTGAATAATAATAAATTTCAATTATAAATTTTATTCACCATAAAGTAACATGTACATTACATGGTATGTCTGGTATGGTATGTTTTCCCGGCTAATTCCGAGCCATGCCTACCACGAACATCGAAAATTGGCATTGACGGGAAACCTCTTTGTCACTCCAATATGCAAGTGTGACAGAGATGGAGATACAAATCCGCATTCGTTCGATTTTCGTGGTATAGGCCCTGGCGTCCGCTTTGGCGCTAGTTTTTTCTGCCATCCTCTGCCATCATCTGAAGACAGAAGGTAAAATAAGGCTTTATTTTGAAATCCTTAATCCACGCCCGCGAATTACCGGGCTATCATGTATTTTGATCCCAAATAAGTACCTCCTTCCCTAACCCCTACATTACATCCCTACATTAGAGCCCGCGAATTACGGGGCGTGGGAACGAAGTGTCTTTTAAAAATTACTTAAAGATTTCTTGAACAAAAATTTGATTTATTGAATATTTTCAGAAATAATCGCTCTGAAAGTCTGAAAAAGTGGGACTAACTTTTGAATGGGAGGTCCAAAAACTGGGAAAAAATCCAGGAAGATAGGATATAAGACGAACTTACCACGAAAATTTTTTTGAACAAATTTGGGCAAGCCGTCTTTGATTTTTTTTTTATAAAATCTCCTTTAATGGAACTTCCTAACAATGTAAACAAAAGGCGTCACATGTTATGTCACTGTTTCTCCTTGTATTTTCACACTACGATATGAAAATTGGGACCAACTCTAGTTAAGTCTCTGAATTTAAAAAATATAAATGTCAAAATTTGAATGTAAGAATAGTTTTCACTCTTGAAAGTCGTAATGGCGGTCGATTATATGCGATTTGAACGCATCATGAAGAGCTTCAAGCTGTGTGTGTATATAAAGCAGTGTATATAATTGTAAATAATTAGGCTTTAAAAAGCTCGTGTGAAGTTATTATGAAATTCGGCTGCTGCCTCGTTTCATAAACCACACTCGAGTTTTAATGCCTTTCATTATATACAATCACATAAACTACTATTTCTGAATTATAATGCCATAAACCCGTGATTTTAATAGTGACTCATGAGACCGTAACTAAGGACAATAAAGAGTTGATTAAAATAATTGTAGGGTTCCCTACACTTTTTTGATTGTATTGATAATACTAAATAATGATTGTAACCAGGCGGCTATCGTGAGAATAATGAAGACCAGGAAGACCCTGAAGCACCAGCATCTGGTGGTGGAGGTGCTCAACCAGCTCTCATCGCGGTTCAAGCCGCGCGTGCCCGTCATCAAGGTAACTGATCTATATCATGATAATTATCATTATCATGGCCTGTCATTTGCATGGCCCGTCATTATCATGACCCGTCATTTTCATGGCCCGTAATTTTCATGCCGATGACAGACAAATGACGTCAAGCTTCATACATCATGTTTTAGGTTTTACGTTTGAAAGAGTAATGCTCTCATTGAATAGTGTCAAAACTATTACGTTAGAATCGAACGTTGTTAGACTTTATCTAGGGGATTATCTGTTGATACTCAAGATGGCGATGGCGCCTCTGGAATAGTATATAAACGGAAAACATAATTTGAACTATACGCTAACACGATCAAGAAGTATACAGTGTGTAAATCGAATACGGGCGAACCTCTTTAACGGTGGTTAGTATAGGACATAAGAAATGTAATTAGGTAACTTTTAAATGGAATTTCAATTAAAATTGTATCCATAGAAAATAATTCGGCCCGCAATGTAATGCAAACACACCCGCGTTAAACATTAATTGACAACTGTCAGCGACAAATTTTAAGTACATTGCTGCTGAAAATTTTATTAATAAATTAATTATGGGGTCATAATTAAGTGTAACTTAAAAACATCTCTTAATTTAATTATTGATATCACTAATGAATTCTATTTTTGGTTAAATTTATCGCCCGTATTGGACTTGCACATTGTATGTGAAATACAACAAGTAAAAGGTTTCTATGTATTTTGTATTTTTTTTTGTATGTTTTTGTATTTTACTTTTATAATCATATCATACGTAACTTAAAAGGAAAAATAAATAAAGAGAATAATAATTATATTTTTACCTATTCATTGTTTTTTTAATAATAAAACATTACATCTTATATCTAACATGCATTAATTTGAAAAAATACAGTTCAATACAATTTTAAATTCAATTCCATTAACCTGGCAACAAGCACTTTCGAATTTTCAACAAAATTGTAAGCTTACTGTTAATCAATTTTATCATTACGTGCAAGTGTGTTAAAAAGTTCATTTCTCCACAGAAATGCATCGACATCTTGATAGAGAAGGAATATCTGGAGCGCACCGAGGGCGAGAAGGACACATATAGCTACCTTGCGTGATCGCGTCGGACAATGTATATGAATTAATGATTATAACAATATTAATGTATTTGTTAGTTTTATTTATACACCCTTTTAACTTTAAAATCAGCTGGACTGGCAATGTCTTTCATTTTCTGTGAAAAAGTCTGCTGATTTTTGTGGGGGAGGTGCACGGTCAATGTATGGCTATTCATACGTTCAGTACAAGTAGGTATGTCAGATAAACGTCAGTCCATACAATGAGTGTGATTAATTGATTACAGATTACAATTTCTTTTGGGAATAATATTCCGTCGTGCCTAGGAAGAGAAAAGGTCTTCCGTTTGATATTCAAAATGGCGGTTGCGTTTCTTGAATAGTTCTTTGTTTTTGTGTGCTAAATGTTGTTTAATGTGTAATATTTATAGCTTATTGTGCAGTAAACTAACGAAGAAGTGTGCAGCTAATGAAGAATTAATCCTGAAACGCGTGTAATCGCGTTACTGAGTTATTACTCGGTTGCCCTGGGATTTTGGCCTCCTGAAATATTTATTACGTATAAGCTGTAAACGGAATAAATAGCAAGGCCAGTTACCGAACAACGTCGCCCAAGAGGCAATATACTATTTATACAAGATACACTGATATATTAATACGGGACACTGGCAAAATTGTCCAATTCTCGGACAGAGGCCATATTATAAAAGAAGAAGAAGAAGTACAATTTCTTTTGTTATGGTTTCTTTTAGAACCACATACTGCGAGCTATTTCTCTGGGGTATTTTTGCCTGACACGCCGCTTCTTGATCCCAACGTAAGGGGAACTGAAAATGTTAACCGTAGTGCCAACTACATCCATATAGATGCAGTATCGATGGAACAGGTTGTATCTGGGATAAAGCACCTCAAATCCAATTGTGCTGTAGGCCCGGACAACTTGCCAGCGTACGTTGTAAAGGGATGCAAGGATTACCTTAAAGCCCCTTTACACTACATCTTTAATTTGGCACTGAGGACTGGGTCCTACCCTCTTCGCTGGAAACTATCGAGGGTGAGACCTATACCAAAGGCAAATGACGCTACAATTGTGGAAAACTATAGGCCCATTGCCGTCCTTTCCACTCTGGCCAAGCTCTTTGAGTCAATAGTCCACCGAACTCTATGTGCACAGGTAAAACCGTTTTTATGTGACGCACAACACGGGTTCAGACATAGTCGCTCGGTTAACACCAACCTATTAGTTTTGACTGATAGCATATCTGAGCACCTGGATAGAGGTATCCAGGTCGATGTCCTTTATTTTGATTTCAGTAAGGCTTTCGATCGCGAGGATAACGATGTGTTGTTGGCGAAACTGGATCGGATTGGTTTTTCTCCCGCATTGTTGTCTTTGGAATATATAGTAGGAATGGCAACACTGGCTGTCAAAGAATAAGCAGCTGATTTCGTTAGGTCCCTATTTATTTTAAGATATTTAATGATATTTTGTGTAATATTAAGCCCATTACGTGATATTTCAATAGTTTTAATGTTAATTTTAATATATGTTTAATAAGTGCAGTGCTTGAGTGACGTTTACAAGTGTCTTGTAATGCTTCGAAATTGTAACCGTTAGAGGTTATAAATTCGAAATCCTGTGTTAATTTCCTTATCATATCTGCTATTTTTACACCGTAAATAATTCCAATTAGGTTGTAGAGGAAGTATAAATCATTGCAAATAGTTAGAACACAGTTTAGACATAGTGAAACGTCTCTATTTCACGCAAGTAAGTACCCACTCTCGCTTGGCTTTGGTGAACGGATCCTTGTTTTGTTTCGAGTTTATTTGAAATAATAGTAGTAACAATGCTAACTCGCAAGGCTACCGCAGCAGCTCTGGCTCGCCAGCATGGGAATGATAAATTACAACTTACCTTGATTGAGTTAAAAACATCCAAGGAGATGTGTACACAATTGCTTGGCGAGAGAGACGACAGTGAGAAGGAGTTATTATTAGTACTTGATAAGAATGATAAGTTAAAAAAGGAACTATGCACATTAGAAAGTAGTTATAATGATGTTAATTCTGAGCGAGCCCGGCTTCAGGAGACGGTTGACAGGTTCACTGAGTGTAGTGCTGCATATGAGCAGGCCTTGAAGGACATCCACTCACTAGAGAGAGCGCTGCATGATGCCCACGAGCAAATCCACGAGCTACAGGAGGCCCAAAACAATGCTGCAGTAGCACACACTCAGAGCTTATTCGAAGAACTAGTCGGGCCCGACTCCCAGTTGGTTACTGCTGCTATTGAAACCCCTGCGGCTTCTGATTTACTCTTGACCAATTCTTCTAACACATCTAGGCTAGTAACATGCAGTAGTAAAAAACTAAAAAAATATATTAAGTTGAATAAAATCATACAAAAAACACAAAAGTTGTCAAGACATAATAAATTATTTTTCAAGAATTTGAAATTCAGCAAAATTAATGTAAACTTAGTAGATAAGTTGGATATGTATTCTGCTCAATTACAAAATGGTGAGCTACAATATGAAACTGACACACAGATTTTAAAATTGAAAATCCAGGGTTTGGAGGATTCCATAATATCTTTAGAGAAAATGAATGAAAGTTCAAAGAAAGTTATAAGTGAATACTCACTAGCCATGGATGACCTAATTTCTCAAATTAAATATAATTCAGAACGGTTTGAGTCACTTACCGGTGGCCACTCAAGTACACAAGTAAGCGGTCAATTGTTGGGTGGAGGACCAAATCCGGATTTGTGTGCCAGTTTATCTCCACAAGAACTAAATAATAGTAGCTCCTTCCTCACTACACAAACCCCACATAAAACTGATGTTATTATGTACTGTGATGAGTTTGGAAGGAATATGGGCTCACTTCTAAACCAGTACTTAAAGGGACTTAGCGCAATCAGCAATTGTCTGCCTTACAGTAGCCCTGACATTATCATAGATCGAATTCTAAATGACAAAAATATTAATTCACATACAACACTGCTTATTCTTATGGGAAACAGGGGTAATTTAAACAAAAGTAATCTGATTAAATTATTTGAAAAATTAAATTCTATTACTGTGAAAGAGATTATTATGTTTACATTGCCCTATTGTGACCAATCATCAGATGCAGAAAATGACATCAGATATAATTTAAATAAATCTCTGTATAATATTTGTACATATAGTAATAAGTTTAGCATAATTGACATCAACAAATATGTTAGTGAGTATTATTTACCTAGTTTATTTGTGACTGAAGGTAAGTTTTACCTTTCTATGTATTATAAGAGACAAATAGCCCTATCGCTATCCTATTTATTAGACATTTCTGCCAAAAATTTGGCACATAAATCTGCTCCTATTGAGCAGGCCAATTATAACATGGAGTTGGTTCCAATTAAAACCAATAATTTAAACTAGGTGTTAAGACAATGGAGTGCCCTGTCTCTGGCAACTTAACTTTTAATAAATCTAATGAAAAATGCTATGATAATAAACATTACATCCACCTGGTTCATCAAAACATTCAGTGTATTAGAGGAAAAGACTTGCAGATACAACTTTTTTTAAACGATTTAAATATTGATATTTTGTGTGTAACTGAACATTGGTTAACAAATAATGAATTGATGCCACAGTTTAATAATCACCAGGTGGGTAGTTCGTTCACCAGACTAAGTTCCATACATGGTGGGTCATTAATTATTTTAAATAGTCAATTAAAATTTAAGGAACGTAAGGACATTGTATCCTTGTCTGTTGAACGGACCATAGAACTAAGTGCAGTAGAATTAGAGCAATTTATTGTTGTCTGTGTATACAGACCGCCTTCAAGTGATTTTGAACTCTTTGAAAGTGTAATGAAATCTGTGCTATTAAAAATAGTTGCTACTTCTAGTAAAAAATTACTTGTATGCGGTGACTTCAATGTAAATATTTTGGAAGATTCAACAATAAGTTGCAGATTGTTGAATCTTTTCAAATCTAGTAATCTTAGTCACATATTTATGGAGCCAACTAGAGTGACGGCTTCTAGTGCCACATGTATAGATAACATTTTCACGGATATTTTTCCTAGTAACAAAAGTGTAATCAGTAAATTAGAGTCAGATCACCTGGGCCAATTAATTGTATTTGAGACATTAAAGAAAAATACTCTGAGAAAACAAATAACTTTTGTACCGGTAACCATGGATCGTGTGGAAAGAATGAAAATCAGTCTAGTTCAGGCGCTTCCATTTCTGCCTTCTGACATGAGTCCAAATAACATGTACAATTCGTTCTTTCACACGTTTATGAGACATTATAATGCGATATTTACTGCAAAAACGGTCGTGCTTGGTGGTGCACCAGTTTTTAGTGAGTGGGCTACTGTGGACTTACATAAACGTAGAGAAGCACTGTATGCTCTGTATGAGGAACGTCGGTTTAATACGAGTGATGAATTTAAAGAACATGTCAAGCAGTATTCTAAACGATTTAAAATAGATTGTCATATAGCTAAACGCGATTATTTAAGCCAGAAAATAAAAAATAGCCCGGATGTTATTAAAGCTACCTGGAAAGTCATTAATGTGGAGACTGGTAGATCGAAGCACGCAATTAATAATATTAAACTAAAAATTGATGATAGAATAATTGAATCCAATTTAGAAGTAGCAACAGAATTTGAAAAATTTTTCACTGAGATACCAGTATCTACAACAATGCATTTAAATTCGTCACCTTCGTCTGCCATCACATTGTTAAAAGATAACGCTCCAGAATGTAATAGAGGCCTTCATTTTGAACATGTTAGTACCTCAGATGTAGTAAAGGCGTTTAAATCAATAAATGTCAAAAAAACTTGTGACCTTTGGGGAGTCTCTGTCCATGCTGTTAAATCCCTTATAGAAATTATAGCGCCTGAATTGGTAGTTATATTTAACAACAGTGTCGACTGCGGTGAGTTTCCTGATCTTATGAAGTATAGTAAAATAACTCCTTTATTCAAATCAGGTAGCACTGCTGACCCCACCAACTTTAGACCAATATCTGTGCTACCAACTTTCAGCAAAATTTTTGAGAAATTAGTTTTGTCACAATTAGTAAGACATTTCAATTCTAACAATTTAATGCACCATAAGCAGTTTGGATTCACCCGGGGTCGCTCGACAACCGAAGCCAGTGTTGAGCTAGTCAAACATATTTTTGATGCCTGGGAGAAGTCACGAGATGCTTTAGGTATTTTCTGTGATTTGTCCAAGGCGTTTGACTGCGTCTGTCATGAAACACTGATCAGGAAGCTCCACTATTATGGAGTCAGAGATTCGGCACTGAATTTACTTAAGTCGTACTTGCAAGGAAGAATACAAAGGGTCGACATTAATGGGCAGCGATCACCCGGGTCACTGGTCTCTGTGGGTGTACCGCAAGGATCAATATTGGGCCCTTTTCTCTTCCTTATCTACATAAACGACTTGCCATACCTCGTAAAGACCCACCATGATATAGTATTGTTTGCAGACGATACGTCACTTATCTTCAAAGTCAACCGACAGCAACAAGCTTGTAATAATGTAAACAATGCTATTTCTAAAGTAGTAAATTGGTTTAATGTTAATAATTTATTATTGAATGAGAAAAAGACTAAAGGTATTAAGTTTGTCACGAATCACGTTAAGCACGAGCTGGCGAGTGTCTTTGTGAAAGATGAGGAATTGGAACTAGTTGACAGTACGACTTTTCTTGGTATAACATTAGATTCTAAACTCCAATGGGGTCCCCATATTGCTAATCTCTCGAATAGACTGAGCTCTGCAGTTTTTGCCGTGAGCAAGATCCGTCAGTTAACAGACGTGGAGACAGCTCGATTAGTTTATTTTAGTTACTTTCATAGTATTATGTCCTATGGTATTCTACTGTGGGGCAGTGCTTCAGAGATTAATACAATTTTTGTTCTGCAGAAGTGGGCTATTCGATCGATTTATAAGATGAACCGTAGAGACTCGCTTAGAGATAAGTTTAAAGAGATTAATATTATGACACTGCACTGTCAATATATTTATGAAAACATTATGTATGTACATAAAAACAATGCATGTTTTAGGAAAAATTGTGATATACATAGTATTAATACTAGAAATAAGGATAAGCTCGCAGTACCCACCACTCGGCTCCATAAAATAAAAAACTCATTCATGGGCAATTGTGTAAGGTATTATAATAAACTCCCAGTAGAAATAATTGCACTCTCTATTAATAAATTTAAGACTTTTGTAAAGCGTAAACTAATATCTAAAGCTTATTACAGTACACAAGACTACATGAATGATACAGCACCATGGGATTAAGGATTATTATTATTTTTGTTTAAAAAAGTTAGTTATTAACTGTAATTTTAATTTTAGTCTTAACTAATTATATATTTTTTATGACATTTAGATTTCATTCTAGAAACTTCTAGACAAGTATTTTTTTTTATACAACTTTTACTTTTAAGATGACGATCCTATTGTGAAATTATTATTTTTAATTTTGATATCTGTGTGTACAGCATCAATAAATTGCTCTAAGTAATCATTTATAATTTGTTAAAGATTCTATTTAAAATTGAACTGAACTGTATTTTTTTTTTCAAATTAATGCATGTTAGAGCCGGTGTGTTGCTTTATTTATTTTTAATTCGACGTTCAAAAGTGCACTGTAACATGCCTACTTGAAAAATAAATAATTTGATTTGATTTGATTTGATTTGATTTCTTCGCTAGTTATCTGCGCGATCGGCAGCAGTACGTCAAGCATGGATGTTTTGTCTCGGCCCCATACCATACCCGGTCTGGGGTCAGTCAAGGCTCCATATTAGGTCCTTTCTTGTTCGGGATCATGATAAACGACCTCAGTTCGGTCCTTCAATCGGCTCAGTGTCTTCTATATGCAGATGACCTTAAGTTGGTGTATGGAGTGGAGCAAAGTACTGACTGTGAGTCGTTACAAAGGGACATCGACTCGGTTTTTCTCTGGAGCACCGAAAACAAGCTGCTGTTCAACCCAGCTAAGTGTTGCGTCTGCACTTTCAGCCGTGCTCATATGCCGTTGCTTGCACAATATGTGCTGGGGTCGGAGCCTATAAACCGCGTGTTTTCTATTAAAGATCTGGGTGTGGTCTTCGATACGCGGCTCACTTTTCATGAGCATATCTCGACGCTTGCTGCCAACTGCTTTCGAAGACTGGGCTTCGTTACACGTAACCTTCGTCAGTTTAACGATCCTGTTGCTATCAGGCTTGTCTATAATGCACTTGTAAGAAGCAAGCTTGAGACATCATCGATCGTTTGGCATCCCTACGAAGCTACCTACAGTTTGCTTCTTGAAAAGGTACAAAAAGCCTTTTTACGGTTTTTATACAAGAAAATGTTTGGATATTACCCGTTTCTTTATCCGACAAAGTATCTCCTTGGGACCTTAGGTTACAACTCTTTGGAGGTGAGACGTAACCTTAGCTTGTTGACGTTGGCGTGTCGGACCCTGCGCGGTGATTCGGACTGTCCAGAATTGGTGAGTCGACTTGTGCGACTACATGTGCCAGACATCCCCAGGATAGCCCTCAGACCGCGGCGACGCGATCTGTTGGCTTTGCCAGCGGGACGCACCGTGTTACGACTGAACTCTCCGCTGCTCCGTGCCCTCACACAGTTGAATGCACTCTTGGCATCAGCACCCGAGTGCGACCTGTTTGCGTGGCGTTGGGTGTCTGTGAGAAATGAATGCCTGAGATTCTGTGAGGTGATGGATGCGAGGCCTACATCCGTTAAGGTGTAATTGTGATGTGATAAGGGATTATAGTGATTTGTAATTGTATTATTTGTAATTTTTTGTTTGTACCTGATTGTTAATTGTAATAGTTATATGTACCTGCTTGGTATATGTTAATGTTAAGTTTCATGGCGGATTGGAATTGTCTGTAAGGTCATGTAAACATGTTTTCAAATAAAATTAAATTAAATTAAAAAATAATACTGTAAATATTTTTACTACTATTGAAATTTTTTTTGAAAAAATAAGTCCCTTTCTTAGTTTATGGTTTATAGTTTCTTGCCAGTAACAATCTTCTCGGGCTGTGGTGTAGGGTTAGAACCGGTAGTACTTTTTTTGACGTTCATAAGTATGTAGTGTGCCTAAATTGAAAAATAAAGATATTTATCAACTAAATACCTACACTTAAAAATCTTGCACACTCCGATCTATTTTTGTGTACGGACTAGTCGTAACACAGACCCGCGTGTGCCCATTTGGGCTTGTAATTGGGCAGAGGTAAGAGAGGTATGGGCACAGCGGATGCATATCGTTTAGTGTGGTACAATGTCGTTGCCAAATCTGGAGCAGAGCCCATCTGGGGAAGTACCTCCACCTTACAGAAAACCGCAGTTTAATAACACTAGACCCTACTCATAGTTTTGTGTTTCTGTTGGTGAGTAAGGTCGCCAGAACTCCAAGAGGATTCACTATGTTGACAGCTGGGGACCCACGGAGCAAAGCTTGCCCCTTTAGCTAGCAAATCCTCCTTTTTTTAAAGGGTCGGCAACGCGCATGTGACCCCTGGAGTTGCAGGCGTCCATAGGCGATGGTGACCGCTTACCATCAGGTGGGCCGTACGCTTGTTTGTCACCGTCGTATAAAAAAAAAAGAGGAAACGGTACGTATGCCGACTCCCTTCCCTGTGTTGCTTGATGGGAGACCACGGCTTAAGCACGCACGTCTTGCAGTTTGCAGACTCTTTAGTCGAAAATTGAAGATCCTTGGACGCCATTGCAGAAACCTTTAAACTAGGTAAGTAAATGGGTTGTTAACATTCTGTTTTAAATTCGTTTTACCCCAAACCGTGCAATCGACTAGTCGACGGTAAATCACTTAACATTAGGGCCACAGTATAACTATTGGACAGTATGTCAACTTACTTAAACCCTTTATAGAACAACGGTCTCTAAAAACACCAACTCACGTATAACTGTATCTTTTTGAACGAGCGAGCGAAGTAAGCGAAGTCCTCCCAAACTACTTGGACATTTCGTCATTTGTATGTATGATTGAATATATTATGTATGTTTGCTCGACGATAACTATAGTATCGTTGACCGGATCTTCGTGAAATTTGGCAGGTGGTTAGATGAGATAAATAGAATTTTTAAGTTCGAATATGAGCCGGATCGGTCAAGGGGTTGTCGAGGTGAATCACTATTTTTTTTCATTTACTTGGACTATAACATTGCTGATGCGGCTTGAATCAAGGATTTTTTGTAGTCTTGCCCGTGAAAGAGCTTTATTTAGTAGAGATTTAGTTTATAAGTAGTTAAATATAATGGCTAAACTACTAAGCTCTCCTGAAGTTCACAATACAGTAAATCTTTGTTGCACATCTAGCGTTGAAAATTCCGTATTTTTCGGATTTTTTCACTTCTGCTTTTTTTAAACCAAAGAAAATTCGAAAATTGACGGAAAACCTCTGTCACTATTTAAATATTCAAATTCAAATATTCTTTATTTGCTTAAAATATGGTACAATAAGATGGTTTGAGTAAAATATTCCTGGACTTAACATATTTTGCTAGTAAGTATAGCATGCAAATGTACACTTATATCTATCTAAATACTACGTAATACTATTACATGCAAAACAGGTCATCTATATCGTAAAATATCTTATTTTTAAGCCAACGATAAAGTTGGGATTTAAATACATTAAGAGGGAGACCCTTAAAATTATCTGGAAGCGCATTGAATATTCGTACACACATATAATAACTACTTTTCTGGAAAAGGGCGCTGTGTGGAATAAAATCGATTACAATTCTGTTCGGGTCTCTTGTGTTCCTATTATATACATCTGTAGCTTTTTTAAACAGATATGGATATTTCATTACAAAAGTAGCTGCTTCAAAAATATACATACATGGTAATGTCAAAATGTCATGTTTTGCGAATAATGGCATACAGGGTTCCCGTTGAGGTACACCACACATTGCTCTTAGACATTTCTTTTGTGCTAGAAAAGCTCTATTCATGTCAGTGGAATTCCCCCATATGAGGAGTCCATATCTTAATTGTGACGCAACATAGCCATGGTAAGCCATCAGTACTGTAGTCCAACCAGATATGCAGCGAAGTCGTTTTAGGACATATGAAAATTTCCATAGTTTATCACATACTGTTTCTATATGGTTCTTCCAATTACAGTTCATGTCTAATGTGATACCTAAGAATTTCACAATATCTACTTCGTTACTACTACTACTATAATATGCAAGTGTGACAAAGATGGAAATACAAATCCGCAAACGTTCGATTTTCTTGGTACAAGCCTTGATAGACAACTGCGGATACCTATACTGTGTGTAAACAACCTATCTCCATAACAAAGCTCGTGACGCCGCCAAGGTTCCCGCTCTAACGCTCTTGACCCGGCATTTGTGCCGCCATCGCCAACAATTCATTGACCATTTATAAACCGTATTGCAACGACATAAGGACCACCGATAGTCAAAAGGCTGGTGCTGTTTGTACCGCGTTTAAACCTTGCAGTTCTCTGATATGACCAAAATCTATAGCGTGACTCAGGCGCTGCCCTTAGCCAGGACTGTAACTCTTTTCATGAACTAGAATCGATTGTCTTTTATTATAAACATTATACAAAATTCAAAATGTCTTTATGAAATAAAGATTATAATACTATTACATATATTATTATAATATTGGTTATAATACTTATAATATAAGGCGATAAAGCCACCCGCTAAGCAAAATACACCCAACACAGAATCTACACATCACTGAAAAGTAGTTAGAAACAGATGTACTACCTACCTACTTCTTTTAACATGAACATTAATGAAAAATATTCAATTCTAATATTAGTTTCCCGCCATTCAAAGTAATTCTAATGGAGCTTGACAAGGACCCACAGGGCATAGGATGTTTTAAACGACTTAAGAAGAGCAGCGCCACCCAACACAAGCTTATATAACTATAAAACTCCACTGCTGGACAAAGGCCTCCCCAAGGATCTCTGTTTTGCGCTGCCAGCATCCAGCGGTTTCCCGCGATCTTCACCAGGTCCACAGCAACGCACTGTCAGTGTTTATTGCTCGCACTGGCGGGTGGAAGCGGGATGCAACAGTAGAAAACGTTTCGAAATCTATCACTGGTGACGCGTTGCGGTGTCGCTTTGAATATCCTGCGGCTGCATTCTTTGAACACTCTGAGAACTTTCCTCCCTGGAAATTTTGTATTTTAATACTTTTTTAAGGATGACTCTACGGGACACTACGGGGCACTAGAACGGGACGGGACGGGGTGGGACGGGAAAATCTGTCAATTTCTATAGAAAGCGTCACGTGACATCCGAGGGCTCCGAACTATCACGTGATTCTTTCTATACAAATTGACAGATTTTCCCGTCCCGTCCCGTGCTAGTGAGAGTCATCCTTTATACTGAATCTAAAACATACAAAATGTTAGTCTAATAACTACCTATTTTGAAGTTTATTGCAAGAAAGTAGGTATCGTAAAACCACCTAACTATAGTCCAGTACTACAACTATGGTCCAACGTAATTAAACATCAATACCAATAAGTTATTTTTTATTTTGCGTGAGCTTATTGTACAATTTACTATTGTTTTGCCATAGAAATGAGTCTTTCGAATAATAGTCACTTCAAAACATGGATACTAGAGTGATTTTTGGACCATAATTAGGAGGTTTTGTTTATTTTATTTGTTTATTCCTTAAAATCAACACTTACAGTCTAGCTACACGTAGGGCTGCCATCTCGTACATTGCCGAAACCGGGCAAAAATGTTAAAAAACCCGGGCGTTTCATTAAAATCGCGGTCTCTCCCCGGACACTAAAGAAATCAATTTTTAATTTAAAAATGTAGCTTTTGCTAGGGATTGACCTGAACCCAAAAATGTCCGGGTTTATCCCGGACAGTTTTAAAAATCCGGGCCGGACGCTCCCCGGACGAGCTCCAAACTAGGAAAAATCCGGGGAAACCCGAACGGATGGCAGCTCTAGCTACACGTGTTAACTATACAGGACAGAGTAAAAGTATACACTTATACGAGTATATATATGTTACATATTAATATGATGACTAACATAGTACCATACTTTGGACCATAGTTGGCAATTTATGAATGAATTAATTAATACAATTTACATTAGGAATATAATCTATTAGATTAGATATTAATAAACCAATATCCATCTAAAAATTATGCTTCCTATAATATTAAATGAGGAAACAAAATGAAAACTATTAAAACCCTGTCATTGCCTAGTTAACTTTAAAAAGTAATGTGGGGACATTATGGTCGCCAATTCCAAGATGGCGGCCGGCGCTTGTCAATTAAATATTAAAGCCCCAATGATGTTCCGGACCTATTAAAGGCTGTCCTATTTTACAATAATTATGCATTCTTACCGTATAATTTCCTTTATAAGGAAAGATACCTGTTAAGGTAGGTATTTGACATATGTTCGATATAATTAGCTTTTAGTACCTACTTATATACCGACAACTCCGTCAGTAGAGAGAATAACTAAATTAAAAAAAATAGTAGGTATGTATATAAAAAAGAAGAAATATTAAATAATCCATAGAATTTAAGCACTTGTAATTCGAACCTTGTTTAGTGATAATTGTTTTGTCATGAATGTAAAATACTTATTATTAAAATAATCATCATGTATACACAGTAAACACATGAGTGCCAAGTTGAGCAATGTTAATGTATTTAGGTATTAAATACTTTCATACATACCGAGTAGTAGTGGACAGGATACATTTCTAGTTCGTAAAACTGACGGCCGTTAGGGCAGAAAGTTTCTTATCGGAAAATGAAGCATGGGAAGGCCTTCAACAAGGAGCAAGTGATATAATCGAGAACGATGACGATGAACTGGGGACAGATGATGGCATATTGTGAAAATCCTTGGGATGTACATACCTACATTGTCAAAAAGAACGTGTTTGAGCTACAATAATGATAGTTATTATGTATATCGTTTCATTATAAGTACTGCGTTCGTAAGTTGTATGTATGTTAATCCTCACAGGGCTTTTATAACTTTTCATTTTAATTATAGAATGCCCTTCACGCCATGTACCTATTACAAGTCCTCTGGGCAATGTAGATCAACCTTTGTTATTGATTTTAAATATTTTTTATATTTTTGTATGTAGGTAGATTGCACAAGTAACTTTGTTGATTGACGGGGAGAATTCGCATTCTCTCAGTCATCATCTTAACCCTGTGAAAACGAGTGCTGTAAAGGGCTCGAAACGTAGGCTCATGGTGTTAATAAACGCGATTAATCCGTTCTAAAGTGTTTAATTTCAATCTATAAGTACCTACTGAGTTAAAAAACATTACACACCCTATTTTCGCATTACCGAAAAGTTTGCTATTTGCTCTTCTATATATAGTATATAGGTACCTAGGGCTTGTTTCCTTTAAAACCTTTGCTTAACCCGTATGCACATAAGCACAAGCACACACTGCACACACAATTTATTACATCCCCATTAACAACATCCATATACCGTCCGATTTGTAAATCACAAGCAAAATAGAGAAGTTATGATTGATGCACGTCGGGGAATCGAACCTGCACCACGGCTCCGTAATCACTAGGTCTGACCACTTTGATTGATTTACACACTTTTATACATTCTCTAACGTTTGCCAGACTAATTTCAACCTTAAAGCAATACTACAGAAAGACTAAATAAAGAGTTTGGATTCGGATTTCGTTCCGATATTTTTATTTGATGTAAATGCTTTTTGTTAATGTGTTAAATTGTTGCGTTTAACATATTTTTGATGTTATGGACATATATGTATACTCGTTGTGATGATTTTGATTTATGATTGTGGTTATTTGGGGCAAAAGATTTATTTTTATTTTTTTATTTATTTAATTATCAAACTTACAACAAAAATACATTACAGGCAGAAGCCCGGCAAAACTGTTGAAACAGTTTGACTGCAGGAGGAATTTATAAACTAAATATACTTACTGAATTTTATAAGTACAACAATATATATCTACGTATTTATGCTGCTTATTAAATACAACTATTATTAAATTGCAACGGTTAACACTCACGTATTTTTGTCACAATAGGCATGATATGTTTCGACTGCATCGGGTAGTCATCGTCGGACAGACAGAGTGGTGTAGTCACCTTTGCGGCTCGGGCACCACTACAAATATTCGAGGGTCAATAAATATATCTTTAATTTTGTTTTAAAATCCGTAGGTTTTGTTCAAGGCGGATGTCCGCAGGTAGACTATTTAGTATGTATGGCAACCGCTTCTTTAAGGTTCTGTCTCCGTAAGAGTTTTTGACTCTAGGCACCTCAAATTTACCTGCAGAGACCTTGTGCTATGGTTATGTGTAGCTAACTAAGCTAAGATTATTAAATAAAAGTTTTAAAAAAAGTAGTCCTTCTGCTTGGACGTGGCGAGTGTAACTTAAGAAGTATTAAATAAAAAATAAAATAAAATTCATTGATTTCAGACTTAAAAACATTTATCCTCGAAATATATACAGTAAGTGTAACTTACCTAACTACCTACCTCTACCTACCTTAAATCTAAAGTAGGTCCTTGATGCATTGTACCTAGGATGCTGGCGGCATTTCCTCGTTGTATCGCAATGCTGATACATTGTGCGAGGAAGCCACCAGACTAATAATAAGTGTCCATAATTATGTTAGTACCTAGTCCTAGGAATTCCTGTTATGTACACAAAACATAACAAACTTTCAAATCACCTTCAAAAACAATAGTAATTTTTAGCAATTGTAACTTCTTAGGAATTGCCTCGTTGAAAGACTCTTCTTTAGCGTGTGTTCGCCCACCGTTGGGTACCTATACGCTTCCCCAATCTCTCCCCATTTTGAGCGGTTTAGAGTCTCACATCCAGACTGGTCCTGCTGTCTCCGGACCAGGTTTATGTCATCGGACCAGGAGGCCAGGATGGGGCAGGAGGTCTGCCTACACTTATTTTGCGGGGGTCTCTATTCTAGAACGCGGCAACTCCACCGCTCATCATGGCGTCGGCACACATGCCCAGCCCAGGGTGCGTAGCCAAGATGCCAATCGCTCACGCTCAGTCGCTAACGAAACGCAACTGTCATTGTCACACTAATAAGGAAGAATGATAGAGAGAGGTAGCTGCGATACGTTATCAAGCGTGAGTGATTGGCATCTTGGCTACGCACGCCGATCCATTTTAGCCTGGCGACGGTTTGTTCCCTATTTATTGGCAATATTAATACAGTTTACTTTTTATTTACAGATATATTATGCGTATAAGCGACTGCGTCTTTTCCTTTTAGTTTTTGCATGTGACCCGTTCTGTCCGATTTTAAAGATATTTCATGTCAAAACATACTTGGCCACTTGAGGTACACATTAGGTTTATGATCATGACATGTCCATTTAATTCACATTTTTAGAGGGTAACCATGATATTATATAGTTCATAATCAATCGAGATAGTGTGTTTTCAAAAAAATAAAAGGGTAATATTTCAAAGGCAATCAAATCGTACCCATAGATTTTAAACCTTACTTTTAGTATCGAAATTCTGTTGATCTGTTGTGTAGAGGTGGACAGTAATGTAGGCAGCAAGTTTCCGATTTTTAAATGTTCCAATTGTTTCCAATATAAATAAATAAATATTGTGGGACAATCTTACACAAATCGACCTAATCCCACGGGAAGCTCCATGAAGCATGTGATGTGGGTCCTAGACGATGATATATGTAATAGATGCATAGGTACATATAAATACTTCAATACATAGAAAACATCCATAACTCAGGAACAATTTGTGATAAACACACAAATAAATGCCCTGACTGATTCGAACCCGGTACCTCTTGCTTCGTAGGCAAGGTCACTACCAACTAGGCTGGTAGGCCGTTGAATATGACTTGAAACTTCTATATTGTTATAGTGTAGTACACTTACACTAAGGTAAATAAAAAATAACCAATCATACTGATGGTGAAGTCGCCGATAGCTCAATTGATACGTTTAGACCGGTGAACCGAGACGTTAAATAGCATCACAAATTACATAGGACGCCAATGAGTTTATCGTAATTTACGTACGGAATGTTATTTGATATTTACCTAGCGCTTTTCGGTGAGCGAGAACAGTGCGTGTGAGGAACGGACTAATCCCAATAAGGCTAGTTTACCTACTCGGTTGAATGGTTAGATATATGGCTGTCGCTTTCGTAAAACGCGTGTATACGCCAAAACTCGGGATTAGATTGATCCAGCCTCTCTAAGCCGTGGAATAAGTAAAGAAAATGCTAGTAAATAAGAAGAGAGAGCTTAATTGGCATTACGAGAAGTGTCAATGGGCATATTTATATTTTGTTGTCGTTTTTTTTTTCTCGTCAGATTTGAATGAAATTTGGTGGGTAGGTAGAGTTCCTTATTCTACGCTAGATAGATACAAAATCTCAATGTGCGACAAAAAAATTGTATGAAATTTTCCACTGAGTTACGAAAATTCCATACGATTTCGTAACTCAGTGGAAAAAATTGTGGGACATACTTTGAAATTGGGTCTATCTTGAAGATAATAAGGAATTCTACCTACCCACCAAATTTCATTCAAATCTGACGCGAAAAAAAAACGACAACAAAATAAAAATATGCCCCAATTCGTATTGGGGCATATTTTTATTTTGTTGTCGTTTATTAATAAACACTGAATTTTTTTAGAGAGATCTTTATTTGCTGTAAAAGTGATTAATAGGTCATAAATATTAAATGATCACACATTTAGCCGCATTCCAACATGAAAAGTATACAACTTAATCATCATCACTACATAGTATAAAACAAAGTCGCTTCCCGCTGTCTGTATGTATGCTTAATTCTTTAAAACACCGTAACGGATTCTGATGCGTTTTTTTTAATATATAGAGTGATTCAAGAGGAAGATTCATATGCATAGTAATAACCCGTGCGAAGCCGGGGCGGGTCGCTAGTCTAAAAATAAATTGGTAATAAGATTTTAAGCTAACATGGTCATTTACACTATAATTACTATTTAAAACGAGATATTTACCATGTACATTTGTTTTAATGAGCTCCCGATATTTCGGCACTGTTACAAGTGCCATGTTCACGGTGTAACTGATTTGCTGCGAGTTTTTATTTTATTTGTGGTCTACCCACACCCCGTAGCGATCTACCCGCTTACGGGTTCGTTTAATTTGCGCGGTGTCACTACCGCTACTAGCGTCTACTTTCTCACTTAGAACTCGATCACGTTCACGACACACGACACTTACAGTATCGACTGGTGCATTTCTTACCGAACCAATAACTTTTGGATTTTTGAATTTCCGAATCACTGGATGCCAGACCCTCGACAGTTGAAACCCGTCCTCTCGGTTGAAATTTTTGTATTTTAGGATTTCTATAGCTTCTTTAACCATCCTAGGTATGTAATGCTTTTCTGTCGAGAGTATCTGAGGGTTATGCAACTCAATCCAGTGATTTGTTCCTGCCTCCAAAAAATCGGGATCGGGGGGGGGGATCTGAATATCGGGAGCTCATTAAAACAAATGTACATGGTAAATATCTCGTTTTAAATAGTAATTATAGTGTAAATTGGTAATGTCTTAATTTAACTTTCCCAATTTTTACACATTATAAATTTATTAATTTACTAAAACGGTGCTAACGGTGATTAAAGGATGACTCACACAGGGGCGGGACGGGACGAAGTGTCAATTTCTATAGAGAGAATTACGCAATAGCTCGGAGCCCTCAGATGTCACATGACGTTTTCTATAGAAACTGACAGATCGTCCCGTCCCGAACCCGTTTTAGTAGATTTTTAATGTGGAAAAGTCTTTATCGATACCTATCCCATGGTCACACCACTTTGATGACACTAATTGATCGGCCACCAGATCAATTTGCATCTTAATTGACAATAATGGCGGATTTTATCATACGATAATGTCATTTGTCAAAAAGGCAATTTATCCAGGGGTTTCAATTAATTTATTTAAAATAATTCTAGAGGAGTAATGCCAGTAGCCGCTTAGTTACTAACCTGTGCCCGCGACTTCGTCTGCGTTGAAGTCGTTAGAACTTTCTACCCTGTTATCACCCCTTTGGGGGTTGAATTACTAAAAAACATATTTTACTGGGCTCAATTTCACCGCAGCAACTAGTGTGACAATTGTCAGCATCATTATTACTAGTATTACAGGCGTCTACGGGCTACAGGCGCCGCTTACTGTGCGGGCTGTATGGTTGTTTGCCGCCAAGATGTCATATATAAATAAACACATCATTATTACCATTAAAAACGAATACGTTTGTGAAGTATACAGTAATATTTTACATAAGTTCCCAAGTTATTAGTAAAAGCCGCTATGATTTGAAACCGCCCCCTTCTGATTGATAAATGCTCGTGTCACTTAAAAAGGCGTCCATAGGCTACGGTGACCGCTTACGTATATGACGTATATTTAAAAAAACTAAGAAAACCGTTAAGATAAAATGTTGCTATCCTTTAAAATTCTATAACTTCACGCATTGAAATTATTTGCAGAACCTGTCCTACTTCCGGTATAAAGGGCGAATAATAAAAACAATAACTCGAATCCAAGATGGCTCCAGTGCGAATGACAGTTGCTTTGCTATTGACATACAGGGTGATATTTACCTATCGCTTTTCGGTGAAGGAAAATATCGTGAAGAAATCGGACTAATCTTACCTAATTTACCCTCCGAGTTAGAAGGTCAGATGGCAATCGCTTTCGTAAAACTAGCACCTACGCCAAATCACGGAGTTAGTTGGCAAAGCTGACCCCAGGTTCCCCCAGCCGTGTCATAAAAGATGACTCACACTAGCACGGGACGGGACGGGACGGGACGGGGCGGGACGGGAAAAATTGACAATTTCTATAGAAAGAATCACGTGATAGCTCGGAGTCCTCGGGTATCACGTGACGCTATAGAAATTGACATATTTTCCTGTCCCGCCCCGGCCCGTCCCGTCCCGTTCTAGTGCGAGTCATCCTTAAGCCTGGAAAACGCTAGAAAGAAAAAGTAGACACAATAGGTATGTCAAAGTGTTTATCATGTGTGGTTTTCTTTTTTTTTATTCACTCGGGACCACTTTGTATATGTTGTTATTTAGCAGTATATTCTCTTACTAATTTCACCATAAAAAAAATGCAATATAAAAAAAAGTAACACCTGCAAAGCATACTTAGGCTTAACGAGCTACATTAATGGATTTCC
This sequence comes from Lathronympha strigana, assembly GCA_949128165.1. Taxonomy (NCBI): domain Eukaryota; kingdom Metazoa; phylum Arthropoda; class Insecta; order Lepidoptera; family Tortricidae; genus Lathronympha; species Lathronympha strigana. The sequence goes on along the minus strand of OX421926.1, from coordinate 2,453,047 downwards.
ATATTACTTTACGCCGCACCTAGCCGCCGCTCACCTCAGTGTAGTGTGTACTGCGCTACTACACTACCACTAAAAAATATTGTTTATTTATCTGCCTAGAGTTTATCTAATTCCTCACAAATGTGATGAAAAACATTGTATGTATAGGCAGTACAAGAATTACGAAAATCACACTCGTTCGTTATTTCTTGTTAACGCATTGCTAGTTATCTACTGACCTGGTTCTTGAGATTCACTAAGCTGCTGAAATCACACTAGTTCGTAATTTATTTTTAACGCATTGCTAGTTATCTACTGACCTGGTTCTTGAGATTCACTAAGCTGCTGACGGTCTTCAAGCAACGCAGGGATAGGATAGGTTTCCCCTTTGCCGGAGTACATGCCCAAATGGGCATATGCGGCTCTGTGTTGTCACTAAGTCCGTACACTAAAATATATAGAAGTGTGTAAGATTTGTTAGTGTAGTTGTATCATTTTATATGTGTTAGTGTCATCATTACAGATTGTTTTTTGTATGTAGTGTGTGAGTGCGTCTGTGTGTACGTTTCCTCGCAAAAGGTGACAGAATAATTTGTATGGTAAGTCGCTTTGCCGTCTCCCTTCCAGCGTTGGAAGCCTGGGCCTATACCACGATAATCGAACGATTGCGGATTTGTATCTCCATCTCTGTCACACTTGCATATTGGAGTGACAAAGAGGTTTTCCCGTCAATGCCAATTTTCGATGTTCGTGGTAGGCGTGCTGTGTTGCTCGAAGCTGATAGTAGAATATTTAGAACACCCTGTTAGTCACCAGAAGGGCCGTGGTGTGTAATTAGTCTTAATTACCCCATAGAACCGCAAGCGGAAAAAGTACATTCGCCGCAAAAATAAGAACACATATCTAGTCTTATTACCAAAGACTTAAAGTGCAAAATTGTTGACATTATTTTCACGTACATCTCACCTTTTAATGGGTTTTTCATTGGTGTAAAATAAAAATTAATATATACAACGGGATAATTTTAGACAAAGAATCCCTCTGCCGGGAGCTCGATAGTATTCTACGCCGTAGGTACTAAAAGGCCAAAATACGTGTTTTCAGACTATCAGTGCGCACCTCATGTTCGCCGGTGGTTGAATTGGGACCTTACCATGACGTCTGTAACGCGATTCAGTTGACGACCTAAACTGAGTCGCTTCCATACAACTGAACCTAAGTTAAACCTAATAAACTAAATCGCGTTGAAACGTCATGGTAAGGCCCCAGTTGTATGGAAGCGACTCAATTTACGTCAACTGAATCGCGTGCCTGAATTGGTGCCTGTGCCTGTTTTAAGCGCGTTTCATTTTTCTATACTTCTTATACAATATATATATATATAAGTTATTATATAACTGTATATAAGGGTTCATCGCCCGTTACAGGCTACAGTGCTCCTGCTGTTGCAAGTGAAATAATGTAATAGACTACAATATGGCCCCGACAATGTCGTTATCATTCAAATGTCACGTTAAAATCAAACCCAGTGCAAAATATGAATCGAAAAAATCGTCTGATAAATATGGGACGGGACTACTTTAAGGAATAACATGTTATGAGACATGTTTTTGAGAATGATGCGCATATTTGTACACCTGACTGACACCACAGTGGCTTTTTTAAAGTCAATAGTTAAACTGTTAAACGTCCTAGTGCTCGACACTGTACCAGTGTTCACCATCACAGTTTGAATAGCCATTAATAAGATAAGATCAACCACAACCGCATTTAAACGATGAAACTTGTTTGCCTTTCATGCTTCATATCCTAATTTTAAAATAAATAGGTTATTTTTAGGTTATTAATATATGTTTAAAGCGGAATGACATTAATTAGGAATATCAGTTAATATTGAGAAGTCCGAATATTTGTCATTTCGTTGTACTGAGAAGACATCTATTGGGACTGCCAGCAAAACATTGTACAATCGGATTGACTAAGAAATATTCTAGTTTTGAGGAGTTGCGATATAGTGACCATATAAAACAAATACTATTTAACAAAAGTAAAACAATCTTCTCCTAAAACAGACAATGTTTTATGTAGATGTATAAATGAGCATAATATCGTGATTCAAATAAATATTTTCTTTTGACATGTCCAACACTCGGACGTTTATCCCAATCTTATCGGAAACTCCGTTTTTTGTATGTATGTATGACTTGACTTGTTTGACTTTGAATTGTTTTTGCTCAAAAAGTACATCTGAATGTCTGCCAATTTAGCCCAGCTTGACAGTACTGGGTACGTAGCCAAGATGCCAATCGCTCACGCTCAGTCGCTAACGAAACGCAACTGTCATTGTCACCCTAATAAGGAAGAGTGATAGAGAGAGGTAGCTACGATACGTTATTAAGCGTGAGCGATTGGCATCTTGGCTACGCACGCTGCACGCTGGCTTCCCACGAGGCGGTTTTGACCCAAACATGTTATAAAAAGTATGTTTATAATGTTTATATGTATGTGTTTGTTCGATGATAAGTCGAGTATCGTTGATCGGATCTTAGTGAAATTTGGCAAGCGGTTAGTTGACATAAATATAACTTTTATGTTTGTATATGAGTCAAATCGATTAAGGGTTAGCCGAGATATAGGGCCACTAGTTGCCAAAGCCACAAGCCATTAGTTACCAAAAAACAACATTCCGTTACATCATAAATGACATATTTTATCCTCACGAATTCGGCTACCATCCCAAGATATAATTATGAAGTAGTATGCCCCGTAGCGACGCTAAGCCACAATTAAAGTGGGTGTGTGAGCTAACTGTTACAGGCTGTAGCTACGAAACATTAATTTTTATGTTTTAGAAGTCACTGACGTTGAGTGACCTCCCGTGACTTACCCAGCTTTCCTTAAAGAGGCAGAGTTTCTATGGATCGAAGGAAAGCGAAGCGATGAGTTGCTATAGATTTCGACATGTTGTCAACAGTTACATCCCACTTACTCAAGAGCTGGAAGTGGGGAAATCTAGTCTGTTAGTGCATCTGTGCCTCCTAGCCTAGTTGGTAGTGACCCTGCCTACGAAGCAGGGGGTCCCGGGTTTGAATCCTGGTCAGGGCATTTATTTGTGTGTTTATCACGAATATTTTTTCCTGAGTTATAGATGTTTTCTATGTGTTTATGTATTTGTATATCGTTGTCTGAGTACCCGTAACACAAGCCTTATTGAGCTTACTGCGGGACTTAGTCAATTTGTGTAAGAATGTCCTGTAATATTTATTTATTTAATTTTTGGAAATAGTGGAACTATAGGACAAGGTTTGAGGGCCTTTTATGTAAAGTTGCCCCCCACGCCCCTCACTTTTTTAATTGTGTATTTTTTAAGGATGACTCACACTAGCACGGGACGGGACGGGAAAATCTGTCAATTTTTATAGGAAGCGTCACGTGACATCCGAGGGCTCCGAGTTATCACATGATTATTTCTATAGAAATTGACAGATTTTCTCGTCCCGCCCCGTCCCGTCCCTTGCTAGTTTCAGTCATCCTTTATGTGATCTCTACTCAGAATCGCGAGCTCTTTCAATTCTAATACGAGAAAAACATCATCCCAATTTCCATAAATTTTTCAACCTATCATTTTTCTATTAATTTACCGCCATACAAAATCTATGAAAAAATAATAGAATAGACAAATACTTGGGACACTTTTTGCTCTTTCAACTATTGTTGTAAGTTATAACTAGCACTCATTCACACTGACACACACACACACACACACAACACTTACAATCACTCACTCATAAAAAATTGCACCTTCAATACTCATTTTAATTATTTCTTTCTTTTGTAATATTTCATTATTGTAAATTCATTCCGAGCTCCAAGATACAGACTTAGCCTAGTTTGGATTTGGAGCTCGCCGGACATCTATAGTGTACTTTGTATATTATTGTTAATAATTCATTCTTATTCTTAGAGCTCGCGATCTGAAAGGCAATCACATAAAAAAGTTTCAAATTTTTAAAAAAATGTGGGGCTTTGAAAAAGTGTTTTTTTAACGTCACAGATACACCAATAGTTAAAAATAACTCTTGCCATTTGGACCTCGTCCATTCGCCCGAACACATTCGTATTTTTCCCTTCTTGGAGAATCGAACACTGCAATCAGGCAATCCTGCAATTATATCTACATATACATACGTTTATGTACATGTATATAACTAATGCTGTAATTACGTACGGTGGAATTTCTTTCGCGATTCCCACGGTTTGGTTGCGAATAAATAAAAAGGTTTTTTTAGGTTTAACTTTCTATTGGTTGGGGGGAAAGATAAAGTGGGGGCTATGGTTAACGGATCTGTTGATGTTAAATTTATATATTAATGATATTGTCTTCTGTTACCGCGATTGTTATTCATTGAAATTAAACACTTTAGAACGGATTAATCGCGTTTATTAAGACCCTATGTTGATGATCCTACGTTTCGAGCCCTTAACAGCACTCAAAAGGTGGGATTAATCCGTTCTAAAGTGTTTAATTCTATATTAATAATGATATACAGCTTTCTTAGAAATAAACCTTTTTGTTACTACTTTTATCTATGAAAATGTTTATAGCTAAATAATAACATCGACTTCGATAACATTAGGTATTATTAATTGAAAGAGATGTCTTATACTATAGAAAAAGTGACCAAGCCGGTGAGCGGGGTTAGAATCGAACCAGCGACATCCTACGGCAAACGCCCTAACCACTGGGCTACCAGATCACGGTCCTACCACCGGGGTTCGATTCCAGCCCTGCTCACCGGGGGCCTTGGTCACTTTTTCTATAGTAGGTATAATTATTATGAAAAAGTTTAAACTGACTTTTCGCCAACATTTATTGAGACCGAGTGGCTTAGTGGATATGGCGTTAGCCACGTAAGCAGGAGGTCGCTGGTTTGATTCTGGCCCTGCTCACCGGAGGCTTTGGTCACTTTTTCTGTAGTATACGAGTATGGCATCTCTTTCAATTAATAATAATAATGTTATCGAAGTCGATGCTCCCGCTCCTGTGTATACAGAGGCCTATAGGCAAAGATGCCTAGCAGTGGGTAAAATCATAGTAGGCTAATAAAAAAGTATATACCTACAGTGTAAGTATAGGTTAAGCTCCTACACCATAACCAAGTAGACATATTTATATAAACAAAGAGATGCAGATCTGTAAATTGTGCACTTTTAAATCTTCTATGCACTTTCTATCTGTCAATGAGATGACTGACAGCGATATTAAAAAAGTATACATTATAGCGTTGTCTATAGTATTCAATAAGAACATTGCTAAACGATGCTCCTATGGATTTTCATACAATATATCAGCAATGTTTTTTTTTTTAATTGCAATGTTGTTCTTTATTGGGCATATAGTTTCACATTCTGCCACCTTTCGAGATTTTGCTATATCGCTATTTTAGCTGTTGTAGAAAAACTAGCGTATGCAACAGCTCATAATAGGTTCTTAAAACTCCCGGGCTACCCCAAGTTTAAAAAAAACCCTTATTATATCACTGTTGCATAAACTACTATTGATTTTGACAGCTAGAAACCAACTTTTTCAAGTACAAGAATCCTGTAATCAAAATCCAACATGGCTACCTGTGTCCAACATGGCCGACTTAAATAACTACTTATTATGGAAATTATTAAGCATTGGGAATTAGTGGGTTCATTTAATGGGAATCTAGTTTTCTTGATGTCAAGTGGTTGATGTAATTGAGTAGAGGGGCGTTTATAGAACTCGATACCCACGGGGTTGCCTAATTAAAACAGTATAAGTGCCTTATTCTACAGATTTCGAAGAAAACGCGATTCGGCTTTGTGACTGGTAGATATGTTCTCCTTTTTTACTCTTTTCCTTTTTTAAACTGCCTGATATAGATTTTTTTGGTTAGACCTAAATTCAACTTACTCTCTCAGTACAGTATACTTGTTATTTATCTGGTTAATGACTGTAAACTTACCTACATCATTTAACTCAAAACCTCGTGACAGAGTGGTCAATCGGAAGGCTGAACGCCTAGTATAAAAATTGTACGACATTAACTTCTCGACCGAGTTAGCGTATCGGGAGTTCAAATTATGAAAGTTGCCGGATGATTTAAATAAACGGCAAACATAATTTGAACTCCCGATACGCTAACGCGGTCGAGGAGTTAATGTCGTACAATTTTTATACTAGGCCTTCTGTTTTCACTGAAAAGGACCACTCTGTCACGGTGTTTTCTAGAAAACCACTGAAAAGAAAAATACCTTACTGACACGAAAATAATTAAATAAAATAATAATTTATTAATAATTATTAGTCTATGTGTTTGAAACACATAATGTTTATTTTTTAAATAATTTCTACGGTTATCATTTTACACAGGATCAAAAATCCAAAAAATTTAGAAAATCCCGGTTCATTGTCGGTAAAAAGTAGATCGACCAAACGACAATTGAATCAATTTAAATTGTGAAAGTAAAAAAAGGTAATGAAATGAAAGATTGAACTAAGTGTCATCTGCCTAACATTTATTCGGATTTAAGAGGGGTAAGTTCCTAGATGATTTTTTTACAAATAAGATTTTGTCTTAGAAATCAAAACTAAACGGCTGGAGCTATTCTTGAATTTCCGGAGGCGATGGAATGTTTCTTATTAAAATATGTATATGCTAAAGAAACTTGAAATCAAGGGTATTGAAATTATTGATAAAACGAAAAAATGATGGCAAAATGTGTGTTTCTTCTTTGATTTATAACTTTCGACAATTAAAACTCTGCACTCATGTGCTTCCTGTATTAAATACATTATTTATCATTGACAATTTAATCAATAAAAAGAGTGAAGCATTGTATGAAAGGCATTGTATATATAATTAGTTAAGTGTATTTGCTTCATTTGAGGTGTGCAATAAAGAGTATTTGTATTGTTTTGTATTGTATTGTATTATGGAAAAATATATTGTGCCACATACAAAAACAATAAAAAAATAAAACTCTATTAGAATTTCAACAACCATTACGACTTTGTTTTTTTTTTTCACGCTACTTGTAAAAATAGTAATTATCATAGAATACATTTTTATTTATTAGTCGAATATTTTCAAAAATAATCGGTTAGGACTACCATTTATTTAAATCATAGTCCATTCTTACAAAGGTTTAAAAAAAACTTGTCCCCCAACTTTTTATTTTCTTTGGAATATTTTATGTCATTTTTGCTCAGAATGTCTCAAGATTTGGAAGAAAAATTTAGAAAACTTTAAAAAACGCCCCAAAGCGCGCTTTGCGCACATATTTTTCAAAGAGGAAAATAAACCCTTAAATAAATAAAAAAACACTCAATTTACAAGATCATTTACTCTAGACCAAGTACAATAAATCACACATGAAATATGGCCCAGGATAGCGGGTTCGAATCCCGACATAAACACAGCCCGTGGGCTTGAATTAGCCACAATTAAAGACATTCGGGATCCAAAATCTACGGCTTCAAATTGCCCTGGATTTCGTTTTTTTTTTGTTTGATGATAGTGGTGAATGATGGAATACTTGATATATGAAATGTAAGTCTTATTGACCGTAGAATTCAACACGGGATTCCAACTTGCTGGAAGAAAGACATCACAGCGACTATAAAACGCCTAATATTTAGGTTTACCCAATTTCATGGAAGATGGCGTTGTTACATGGGTCAAATTTTCTAGATCACGCCAACGTTTGTTTACCCTAGTTTTAAGAGGTATCTGAAGATTATTTGTTGTTGAGAGGGAAATGTTGTTAAGGAATTATAGTTCAGTGACATTACATTTGTCAGTTTATTATTAAACTCTGTTTTCTTGCTCCTTTCGAGACCTATGTGCTGATTTGTACAGATTATAAACGTGCATATAGACGCACTTCTCACACATAGGTAAGATGTACAAAAACTAATCTGTAATGACGCACTAACACATATAAAATTATAAAACTATACTAACAAATCTTGCACACTTCGATCTATTTTTGTGGTCACAACACAGACACGCGTATGTCTATTTGGATTGTACTTCGGCAGAAGCGAAACGGCACTTATTCCGAATCTCTTCAAGACTGTAGGTGTAGGTGTAGGTGTTATACATTTATTTTTGATTTGCTATTACATAGTGACTATTAGTGACGATATAAGGTCAAAGCAAGATGCAGTTGGCAACAAGACAGCAAAGCGAAAGACATCCAGCGACAAAGACCCGATGACTTCGGATGAGATAGACCCGTTTCTAGTGTATTTCATCATTTAAACGACCTAAAAACTTCTATAAACACAGAATTGGGTTTGAAATCCTGCATTATGACTCCGGAAAACGTTAAACAAATATTCTAGTAAGTAGTAACTTCAAATTGTTACGAAGCCACCCACTATGTGCGCGTAATTCATCGGATCTCCATAGCGGGTGTGTTAAATCTACCACACATTGATTGGCATATCCGGCGGATATTTTAAACTTTATATTTTCAGTTAATTTCTTACTTATACACGGTGCCTGTGAGCATTGCGACAGATTTTAACAGCGTATTCCTGAGGCTAAAAGAAACAAAAAAAATCATATTAAGTGCATTGGATTAGGACTAGTTGCTGAGATAGGTAATTGCAATTTTTGTTTAAACATAATTTTACCGCCACTCGGTAAATAACGCGTTTTGGAATGTGATAATGCTACTATGTGGTCTAGTCTAGACATGATTTTTGACAGACTTCAAAGAGACACTGTGATGTCTTTGCAAAACTCAGCTCTACCAAAAAAAAAGTTTTTTTGTATTTTAAGTGGGTTTTTTCTAAACGAAATTTACTTACCATGTATCAAAGCATATAAAAAAAAAGAAAAAAAAAAGGATTTTTTGCTGTTTTTTTTGGTCGAAATGACCAAAAATCATATGACATTTTTTTTTGTTTCAGGGTAACGCTGATAAAATCTCTCGCAAAGTTCACGGGCACCGTGTATGGGTATATAGTTTATTAATTTATCTTTTACGTATAGAACGGATTAATCGCGTTTATTAACACCATGATCCTACGTTTCGAGCCCTTTACAGCACTCGTTTTCACAGGGTTAAGCACGTACTTACATTTTTAAAGATATATCAAAATCATTTATTTTCAAAATAAATACAGTAACTAACTTACTTACCTTAAATTTAAAATAGGTCCTTGAGGCATTGTACCTACTTAGTATGTGGCGGCCTACCTGCTGGCGGCATTTCCTCGTTGTATCGCAATGCTGATACGTTGTGCGAGGAAGCCGCTCTTCGATCACCAGTTACAACCAGACATTACGCGATTTCTACAAAAATGATGCGTGCCTGGACCTAGAGTTTCGACCCAAATGGACCAAAATGGTACTCTTTGCCGAGGCTCTTATTAAAGTAATAATTAATTTACGTTAAGTAGGAACAGTAAACAAATTTTATTTAGGTATAATAATTATTAACATTCAACAAGGTTGAATATTCTGTGGTTTCTCTATTACATGTCTTGTCTGCAATTATGAGTGGACATATTTTTTATGTATTCAAAGTAAGCCTCGTGCATCTTGGGTATATGTACGACTCAGGTGGCCACAGATAACAACTGTTCGTTCACTTGAGAGCGGAGAGATATTAATAACGAATAACGACAAACGAATAATTTGGATGACCGGTTGGCGTAGTTGGTAGTAGCCTGCTAAACCGACGGTTCTGGGTTCGAATCCCGGTAAGGGCATTTATTTGTGTGATGAACACATATATTTGTTCCTGAGTCATGGATGATTTCTATGTATTTATGTATTTGTATATTATATATATATATCGTTATATATCGTTGTCTAAGTACCCGTAACACAAAGCCTTCTTGAGCTGACTGCGGGACTTAGTCAATTTGTGTAAGAATGTCCTGTGATATTTATTTATTTATTATTTATTTATAACCTTGACATTACTGGGGCAAAATCTCTGGAATCTATTATAATCGAAGAATGCATCTGTCGTTGGTCTATACTATCCTTATGCTCAAGAATATACGAGTAAGTTGGTGAGAGTTCATCAGTGGGTACATCCGCCATTTCTGAACGAATTCATTCATGAACTGCTTATGAAAATTGCCCGCCCACATATTATTTACTTTAGATCCTTTATATTTCCCATATTTTTTTATGGCCATAACCGTAGTTTATAGTGCTTGCGCGATAAAATGTAAATTTCTCCTGCAGTCAATAGTCGTAGGGATGGGACGACCCCATCGCCCACTGGTTTCGACCGATGCAATCAGTCAATGCAGGGCTGCTTGTGGCGAGCTGTTGGGGAGTAGCGACCCCACGTACCTGAGCGCTCCTGGGGGACTCCGTTGGCCGACAAAGTCTTCCACCTCTGGCTTGCCTTAACCGGCCGTCCAGAATGGGATCGCCAGAGCTGTGTTCTCGAGGGTAGATGTGGAAACCTTAGTGGCGAGTTGGCTATATGTTTAAAGTCCAGTGACACCTCTCTACCGCCAGCCCTTATACCGGTGTTGCCCGTGAGCCATCTTAGATGTCGCTTTTTGTGGGGGCCCATCTTATGTGGGCGAGTCACCGTCTGCCGGAAATAAAATTGCTTACCATTTTGTTAGGCAGACGTCCGATTTTATTCTCCATAACACAGTATTTAGTCCACCAATTCACCTAATAGTCCAGTATATTTTTGATTCCATTAAATCTCAATAGTCAATACACCCTGGCGGGTGCTGCCTCTGCGTGTGTCCCCTCTGCGTGTGTCCCATGACTCGGGCAGGTGCAACACCCGCTCGGTGTACCCCCTTACATTTCATTAAATTGTCGAAAGGGTCTCTGCGTGTTGGCTTCGGCTCCGCGTGCGGCTCCCAAAGGTCTGGATGGAACACCATTTTTCCGTGACGGGAAAGACATACAAATAATAATAGTGCGTCTCATGACTCGGGCAGGTGCAACATCGTCTTTGCGTGTTGGCTTCGGCTCCGCGTACGCCTCCCGATCCGGAACACCATTGTTCCGTGATGGGAAAGACGTAAAATAATAATCTTGCTATAGATTTCGACACGTTCTCTACAGTTGCATCCCGCTTCCACCCGCAAGTGCGAGCAAGATGCACTGACGAATTAACGTATACACTAGCGGCTAAAGATATCTACAGATTTCACACTCGTGTCACACTGTACCGTAGTTTATTAGCTGGGATTGCGTGCGCGCGTTGCGTGCTGCCCCCCATTACCTGCACGCTAGGCGCCTCCAGCGGCCATTTTTGTTGGCGTTTCTTTTATTTTGCTGTGAAATGCGAGGTTTGAGGTATGTAAATGTAAACACTTTATTATGTTGGTATATAAGACGTTGGTATAACGAAGAGATAGCTGCATATTTGATTGTTCACGGTGAGAAGCATAAAGAAATAATACATATATGTATATTTAATTTATGGTAGGATGGTTAGTGCGTTGGTACTTTCAAACCCCGGCTCATATCAACGAGGTTTTCGGAAACTACCGCCTACACCAAATCTTGGGATTAGTTGCCAAAGCGGACCCCACTGCTGTGGCATACGCTAGGAAGATGAAGATTTAACGGTACGAGTAAGTATGATTTTGTTTACGTCAAACATAGAATTTACAATAGTTTTGTAACTAAAACTTTGACATAAAGTTAGTAATGTGTCAAAAGTACAAAAAAGGAAGATAAAATAGATTACCAAAAAAACAGGCTAGAAACGTATTAATCTACCTAATACTCCTACCTAAACTAGGTAAGGCCCTGGTGTGGGATGCAACTTGTGTCGCACAGTCCCACATTCAGGTGACCCGGGCTAAGGCTGGCGCTGCAGCTGATCAGGCCCAAATTCTCAAGCGCCGCAAATACTCGTCCTTACTTAAAGACTACGAGTTTGCGGCGCTCGCAGTTGAGACATTGGGTCCCTGGTCAGCTGACACAAAGTCTTTAATAAGGGCTCCGAGCTATCACGTGATTCTTTCTATAGAAACTGACAGATCGTCCCGATTAGGATCGGAGTCCACGAGCACAATACCCTCAACTCAAGATCTTCGGGCACATCTCTCGAAACGAGGACTCCATGGAGCGACTGGTGGTGCAGGGGAAGGTCGAGGGCAAAAGATTTCGTGGGCGCTCTCCAACGCGATGGACAGACCTCAAGTCCGTCACACACTGCAGCATAAACGAGAATTCTCACTCCAAACTTAAAGCTACATGGCGTCGCATCACCAGAGGAGCGGTGGTAAAAGACCCAACCTAGACATGACCACGGTGTCTCTGCCAAAAGTGTACGAGTAAGTAGCGAGAGATAGATATAGGGCAACCTGGGCTAGGGCTGGAGTTGCAGGCGTCCATAGGCTACGGTGACAGCTTTCCATCAGGCGGGCCGTATGCTTGATTGCCAGCGTAGTGGTATAAAAAAATATATTTTTGATGTACGAGTATTTTGTATCTTAAGGATTAAGTATTTGTTTTTTTATTGTTATTTTGACGTTCAAACGTGCTATATTTATTGAATAATAGTAGTTTATGCAACAGTGATTTAATAAGGGACCAATTATGAGCTGTTGCATACGCTAGTTTTTATACGAAATCGAAAAACGCAAAATCTCGAAAGGTGGCAGAATGTGGAAGATGTCGTATGCCCAAAAAAAACAACAGTGCTAATATATTGCATGAAAATCCATAGGAGCATCGTTTAGCAGTGTCCTTATCGAATACCATAGACAAAGTTATAATATAAAAAGGCATTTTATGCACTTCTATATGTCAATGAGATGACTGAGAGCGATATTTTAAAAAGTAGATATACTTTTTTAACTATAAATGTCACGGGTGGTCGCTCCTGATGACGTTCTTCGTAAAGAACGAAACATGTCCAGCGAAAATCGACTAAATTACGTGAGTGACCCGTTTTAAATATTATTTGATAGACATACTTTATAACGTTGTCTATGGTATTCCATAAGAACACTGCTAAAGGATCCTACTAATATGGATTTTCATACAATTTATTAGCACTGTTGATATATTTTTAATTTCTGTAGCGGGCATTCGACGTCTACCACATTCTGCCACATTTTGTTTTCGTTATTTTCGCCGTCGTAGAAAAACTAGCGTATGCAACAGCTCATAATTGGTTCTTAAAACTCTCGGGTCTATTACAACGGCGACCCTCATATTTTAAGAACCCTTATTATATAACTGTTGCATAAACTACTATTGAGTCAGAGTTGAGTTAAAGTAAGTTTTTAGAATTATCTATTCCTATGTACTAAGTTGTCGGTTTTTTTAAGTCTTCCATTTTAAAACTGCATAACACCGAATATTTATCGCTAGATCAATCAATAGGGTTTGTACCGGGCACGTTATTACGTGTAATCATACGGTGCGGACTAATTTATTGCTATCGGGCTTTGATTGATCAGTGATGAATCCGGGATCAGAGGGAGGTGTGGAGTCGATATCGGTTAATCAAAACTTGGTACTGGTATGTACTTTTTCAAATTCAAATTCAAATTTGTTTCAGGCGTCCATAGGTTACGGAAACTGCTCACCATCGCGCGGGCTGTGTTCTTGTTTGCCACCATATCTATAATTTAAGTTAAATCGTAATGTAAATAGATAATTTCTTGGTGAATACTTTTTACAATTATAACGAGATCTAATAAGTCCAGCATTTCTATCTGTCAATTAGATGACTGACAGCGATATTAAAAAGTATACGTTATAACGTTGTCTATGGTATTCCATAAGAAAACTACTCCTATGGATTTTCATCCATAATAATATTATAAATGGGAATGTGTGTCTGTTTGTTTGTCCGTCTTTCACGGCAAAACGGAGCAACGAATTGACGTGACTTTTTTAGTGGTTATAGTTAAGGGATGGAGAGTGACATAGGCTACTTTTTGTCTCTTTCTAACGCGAGCGAAGCCGCATGCAAAAGCTAGTACAAAATATTAGCACTGTTGATTTTTTTAAATTTCTATAGTGAGTATACGACATGTTCCACATACTGCCACCTTTCGAGATTTAGCTTTTTTCGCTATTTTTGCTGTCGTAGAAAAACTAGCGTATGCAACAGCTCGTTATTATATCACTGTTGTTTAAACTACTATTCCCTACTTTTTAAGTGAAGCTTTAGGTTATTTTCAAAGGCTCAGAGCATCATTTTAATTTGCTTGGGCACCCAATGGCCGTGCGTTATGGAGATCCTTGGAACCGTACTTTGTCCATCATTAGACATCCTTAGGTTGAAATAAATGAATGAAAATATAATATGCTCTCATACAGCCAGTGTCTTAAGTGTTAAAATATATTTTTTTTTAAATTATAATTACTATTTAATACGAGATATTTACCATGTATTGTGCTTTTGTGAGCTCCCGTTATTTCGGCACTATTACAAGCGTTTTGTTTACGGCGCAACTGATGATATACATGGTAAATATCTAATTTTTAATAGTTATTATAGTGGAAATGACCATGTTAACTTAAGGGGCTACCCGGCATATTTCACTGTTTTTAAAGTGAATAGGCTTTGTTCAGCACCAAGCACAACGCTTGAAAAAAAAAATGTAGCTAGGTATTTGGTCTACATTTGGTTCTACTAAATTGTCAAAAAACATAATACATAAAGCTATTACACGCATTTTTCCGAAAACGCCGGCTCGAGATGCCTGCGCGGGCGACGGGGACCAGTCATGTAAGATGGCACTAGCAGTTTATAGGGTTGCGTCCTAGTACAAGCAGCTCTTCCTAGGTGACGACTTATGCTTATTGACGTATTGTATAACCGGTGAGGAAAGGAAGCGGTAGGGGAAGAAAGCTCAAATCGCCGAGGTCATTGGGATAGGGGACGGGACGGCCTTAAGGGAGACACACAAGAATGCGACGGGACGGGGTCTGTCAGTTTCTATAGAAAACGTAAAGTGACGTCTATCGACGAGCTATCACGTGATTCTTTTCATAGAAATTGGCAGATCGTCCCATCTCGCCCCGTCCCGTCCGCGTCCTAGTGTGAGTCATCCTAAAACCGTATACTTTTTCCAATCCTCTCCATACCTTTCTCAAGTATAATTTTAATTGATGCGTTGCAGTCTTATTTTTCGTCAGATATAATGTTTTTCGAATAAAAATTCAGGAATTCTTATAAGGATTGAAGACTTTGATTTACTGCCGCGAGCTATATAAAATCGATATGTCGTAAGTGACATTTAAAGTCGATTCACTTACTGCGTTCAGTTTTAAATTACGATCAGACACATTGATAGTGTTGTTCTTTTTTGTTCAATCCATTTTTTGACTGATACTTGTGGGATGTTCTTAGAACTTTTCAATCGGTTTGATTTATTTATCGATTTCAAATTTGATCGACAATTAATAAAAAATGCTTGATAATTACATGTTTTGGAAATATATGGAATTTTTGGAGGTAACAATGAAATAGGAGCATCTGCTTTCAATAGAGTACGCATCCTCCCTTTTTCTAAAGGGTCGGCAACGCGCATGTAACACCCCCGGGAGTTGCAGGCGTCCATAGGCTACGGTGACCGCTTACCATCAAGCGGGTCCGTATGCTTGTTTGTCACCGTCGTAGTATAAAAAAACGTAAAGTATAAAGAAATTACTTACCACCGCAACGATTAAATAAGACATCTAACCAAAAAAATTGTGAAAATCACAAAATTACTAAAAAACCTAAAAAATAACAATATTTTTATAACAAACAAAATATATAGTGGTCAAAGTTGCATTTTTAGGGAACCCTTATAGGATCACTTTGTTGTCCGTCCGTCCGTCTGTCTGTCAATACCCTTTATCTCGGGAACACGTACTCGTAGAGGTATCAAGTTGAAATTAATACCACATACACAGGTCTGCAGTCCCTTGAAGCCGTGAAAAAACAAAACCTCTACGTCAACGTAATCAAAAGATACGGCCGTTTATGTTGCATTTCCCATACATTTGCAATAGGAATCAAAATGTATATACTTCCCGTTGACCTAGAATCTTGAAATTTGGGAAAAAGTAAGAGCTTGTAGCACAAGTACAGGAGAAAATCGGAAAACAGTATAATAACCGCACACTGAGAGATCCGTGCCATCAGTATTATTAAGTACCTCAGGTCATAAATGGGGGGAAGTATTATATGTGCGGAATCCTCGGTGGGCGAGTCCGACGCGCAATAGGCCGGTTTTTTGAAAGAAGTTACTAGCAACGATTAAATAAGACAGCAAACTAAAAAATGTGGGATTTAAATTAACAATATTGTTATGACAAACAAAAATATTAAATTAAGCCTTAAATACTGGCGTAAGTAAAAAACGTTTATTTATATAGAAATTATAGTTTGTAAGTAGGTTAACGAAGAAGGAGCTTCCTGACCCGACAACCCTAGACAGAATGTCATGGCGCAGGAAAATTAGGAGAGCCGACCCCACCTAATGTGGGAATGAGCAAAGGAAAAGAAGAAGAAGTTTGTGAGCAACATTGCACCTCCGAATATCCGCAGACAAAAATGCCTAGCACGGGAATTCACTAAAATGTCCGATAATACTCTGCTGCCAATACATGAAGATATGAACAACCTCAAAAACACCCGACTGAAGTCCCGAAACCCGCCAGCTAGAACTTATCATACCCACGACCCGACATGGAAGGCCAGCCATGCGTGGATAAGAGATTGGGAAGCCCAGCAGCACAGAAATGCCGATAACACCATCTTTGAGCTCAACACGCAGGAGCGGCCCAAAGGGTTTAACGAGAGCCGTCCAATATGGTGTAGGCTCAACCGTCTGAGAACCGGTGTGGGTAACTGTGCGTACCTCTGGCACAAGTGGGGGTGGAATGAGTCGGCAGCGTGCGATTGCGGAGATCCGGAACAGACCATACAACATATGGTTTTCGATTGTCCCATCACCAGATACAACGGTCCTGTAGATGATTTTAGAAACCTGACAAAGGACGCGAGTGTATATCTGCAAAGTTGTAAATTTTAATTTCTTGTTATTGTTTAATTTAATGTGTATATTTATGTAAAATACCAGTGTGTAAAAGCCATACGATAAATAAATAAATGTAAGTAGGTATACATTTTTTATATATCAAAATAAAATACACAATAATTATTTAATTTTGATTCCTTTCCAACGGAGATTTGAAAAGGTATACCTAATTAGGGCCCGTCATTTTCATGCCGGCTTCGTCATAATGACGTATATAAACACAGGGAGATTTAATACGAAATAAGTTAATGACATAAAGTCTATCAACGTTCGATTCTAACGTCGAAGTAATAGTTTTGACACTATTCAATGACAGCATTATTCTTTCAAACGTAAAACCTACAACATGATGTATGAAGCTTGACGTCATTTGTCTGTCATCGGCATGAAAATTACAGGCCCTGCGAATTACTGATTCAATTATTTACCATTCTTCTTACCAAGTAAGGATTTCCATAGGAATGTCTACTGACATATGTAAACATTTGCATATTAGTATCTTATATAGGGACATTATTTTAACATAACTTTTTAAACCTAAACGCGTCAGCTGCTTACGTTTTAAGACTTTAAAAGTTTATTATTTATGTGAAAACAGTAGCTAAGGGTGTAATTACAAATTTTGGAAATTATTATAATCGTGAGTTGACCGAGAGGTACCGACACCATGTACTAAATTGTACCGACAGAAAAAAAAGGTGAAAATAAAAAGTACGCTCCAATAATGGACGGCGTATGGATAATGAGACGCTGTATGAAAAAATATCGACATTAAGTCGTTTATACTTACTTTTTGGAACCATTTTAACATTACAACTTTTACAGGTATTAGAAACATATCAAGAATACTCCGAATTCGCTCTTAAATGTTCCATGGTCGGTACAGTTACTATAGTTTTATTATTCTAGAATTAGTTCGGCAATGTGAGAGAGGCCTTTTTTGAGGTATGGGCACAGCGAATGCATATCGTTTAGTGTGGTAGGGCACAGCACAACGAATGTAGTCTCGCTCAAATCTGCAGCAGAGCCCATCTGGGGAAGTACCTCCACCTTACAGAAAACCGCAGTTTAATAACTCTAGATCATACTCATAGTGTTGTGTTTCTGTTGGTGAGTAAGGTCGCTAGAGCTCCAAGAGAGTTCACTGTGTCGACAGCTGGGGACCCACGGAGCAAAGCTTGCCCAATGGAAAGTTTGAAAAATGTATGGAAAATTTAGGACACTTTTTTTCTCCTACTAGGGTTGAAAGAACTCGCGATTCTGAATAGAATAGAGATAAAAAATTACAATTTAGCAAAACATGTTTTAAATACAACAATAATTTTTAAGAAAAAAAAACCGACTTCATTTGGTTCCCGGTAAACGTGAAATTAAGAATTTGTTTGAGTTAGCCAGTTTACTTCACAAATATCCAATACACCGCACGTGTACGAAAATACGTGTGTGAAAATTGAGGAGCTTTCTTAATGTCCTAGGGCTTCCATCATTACATTTGAAGTATAATCAAACGGAACTCCCTTGTAGACCTTTAAACAAACAAAATAACAATGTGTTAAATTGGATGACAGACTGTAAATTAACGAGCATATTCATTATGCCATCCCTGATTATCAACATCAGGTCCACTCCAGCAAAATGATGGCCACAGTAAGAAAATGCCTAAGCTAATTATGAACACCCTCTAATCACAATTAACCTGCCGTTCAAATTTGAAGAGTTCTCTGAATTCTTCTAGAACTCCATCATCAGAATATAAATCAAATCAAAAAGATGAATGTCACAACTAGGATAATAAGTAGAGCTAGGTTTATTAACCAGTTCCACTTTGCGATCCCTGGTCTTCATCATCAGATCAAGTTCATCAAAATTTTGGCTCCGCCAAAACACAGTTTTGGTTACTTAAGGAAACCCTCAAATCAGAATGCATGTGCCGTTAAAATTTGAGGAGTTCTCTCAATCCCTCATGAAGCCCATCATCAAAATAGAACTATAATCAAATAGGACTATCTTGAAGGTATTTCTTTACAAAGAAAAGATGAATGTCTCAAATCGGATGATAGAGCTGGGAATTAACAAGCAGTTCCACTTTGCCATCCCTGGTCTTCATCATCAGGTCCACTCCACCAAATTGATGATGTTCGTAAAGAAATGCTCGAGTGTCTTAAGAAACTACCCAAATCATCATGCATGTGCCTTTCAAATTTGAGGAGTTCCCTCAGTTCCTCATGGATCCCATCATCAGAAATTGATTTTGAAAAAAACGGAACAAATCTGGAACCATCTATTTTCAGAAAAAATTTTTTTTTTAAATCGGACGATAGTCCTGGGAATTACCAAGCAGTTCCACTTTGACATCCCTGGTCTTCATCATCAGGTCCACTCCACCAAATTGATGATGTTCGTAAAGAAATGCTCGAGTATCTTAAGAAACTACCCAAATCATCATGCATGTGCCTTTCAAATTTGAGGAGTTCCCTCAGTTCCTCATGGATCCCATCATCAGAAATTGATTTTGAAAAAAACGGGACAATCCTGAAACCATCTATATACAGACAAAAAAATATTTTTTAAAATCGGATCATAGTCCTGAGAATTACGAAGCAGTTCCACTTTGCCATCCCTGGTCTTCATCATCAGGTCCACTCCACCAAATTGATGATTTTCGTAAAGAAATGCTCGAGTTTCTTAAGAAATCACCCAAATCAGCATGCATGTGCCTTTCAAATTTGAGGAGTTCCCTCAGTTCCTCATGGATCCCATCATCAGAAATGGATTTTGAAAAAAACGGGACCAACCAGGAACCGTCTACTTTTAGAAAACAAAAAAAAAATTCAAATCGGTTCAGTAATGACGGAGTTATGAGTGAACATCCATTAAAAAAAAAAATAAAAAAAAAAATTCAGTCGAATTGAGAACCTCCTCCTTTTGAAATATTGAAGTCGGTTGAAAAATAAAAATGCCCTTGTCCGTCTTTCACGGCAAAACGGAGCGACGAATTGACGTGATTTTTTAAGTGGAGATAGTTGAAGGGATGGAGAGTGGCATAGGCTACTTTTCGTCTCTAACGCGAGCGAAGCCGCGGGCAAAAGCTAATTGGATTATATTGGTTGGAAAAAGAAACATTATCTGCTGTCCGTACACCCAAACCACCGACAGCCGCCGGCGATTTTCTGAACCCGATTTTTGAAAAAAAAATCTTGTCGGTCGGTCTGTTTAGTCCTGTTTTTGTTTTCACTATTTTTTCCACGAACCCCCTCTTTTTGAAACTAAACGACTTACGTTTGTAGATTTTTAATGGCGTTTAGGCCGTTTAGTAATTTTTGAAGTCGAGCTCACATTAAGGCGGTTCGTTTTGCCTTCCGGTGATTTTGACTAAGTTTAAAAAAACTAAGTTAGCATTTGGACATTATAATTCGTGGATAGAAAAGGTTTGGTTACTTGGAATCTTGCAGACGGTGGCGTGACTACGAATATTATATGTAGAGAGTAAAATCTCAAAATCCATACTAATATTATAAATGGGAATGTGTGTGTTTGTTTGTCTGTCTTTTACGGCAAAACGGAGCGACGGAATGACGTGATTTTTTAAGTGGAGATAGTTGAAGGGATGGATATAGCATAGGCTACTTTTCGTCTCTGAAGCGAGCGAAGCCGCGGGCAGAAGCTAGTATAATAAAATAAAAAGTGCTTACTTTCGTTCAGAATTCTCAGAGTAACAAAAAGGATGTTATGTGATGATGTGAGCGATGAAGAGCGAAAGTTTGTTGATGGTCATGATACGTGCAATTATGTATCATGTAATTACATTGCGTATTTACTCAAGAAAAAGAAAAGATGGAAACTATTTCTTCATGGCTTTAAATATCAAAGAAGAGTAAAATAAAAGATACACTTAGGATACTTTCGCTGGAGGTATGGGCACAGCAGATGCATATCGTTTAGTGTGGTAGGGCACAGCACAACGAATGTCGTCTCGCTCAAATCTGGAGCAGAGCCCACCTGGGGAAGTACCTCCACCTTACAGAAAACCGCAGTTTAATAACACTAGCCCCTACTCATAGTGTTGTGTTTCTGTTGGTGAGTAAGGTCGCCAGAGCTCCAAGAGGATTCATTGTGTTGACAGCTGGGGACCCACAGAGCAAAGTCCTTGGCCCCTTTAGCTGTCAACACAGCGAATCCTCCTTTTTTTAAAGGGTCGGCAACGCGCATGTAATACCCCTGGAGTTGCAGGCGTCCATAGGCTACGGTGACCGCTTACCATCAGGCGGGGCGTATGCTTGTTTGTCACAGTCGTAGTATAAAAAAACCTGAGTCACGAAACGGCCCCACATCACATCAGTGTCTCTCCCATGAGTTGCTAGAGATTTCGAAGGATAGATTTCGATACGTTATCTACAGTTGCATACCGCTTCCACAAGAGCACCGACAGTGCGTTGACGAAGACGCTAGTGACTAAAGATTTCTACAGTAGATTTGTAGATTTCAAACTTCTGGTAAGTGTGCTTACCATGGTTGTCCGTAACCGTAGCTCGCAGGCTTTAGCGACTGCACGTTTCTAAAGTTGGACCGCCTCGCTTCTGCTATTCTGGTAGGAGCGAGACGGACATCCGAAACGCGCAGTCGCTCACGCCTGCGATTACGTATAACTCATGGTAAGCCCACAACGACCATGATAACGGCCAATGAGGATTGCCGTGGGTCGATTTTCCGCTAGAGGCGCTAGTGGAACGTGGGTGCGGGAACATTTCAAACGTCACTTTGACAATTCTCTCATACTGACACAGGACCCACGCATGAGTGGTGCCGCCTTGTGAGCGTAAACACCGTAGCTCTCTCAATGAGGATTACCGCGAGTCGATTTTCCGCTAGGAGCGCTAGTGGAACGTGGGCCCTGAACATTTCAAATGTCACTTTGACAATTCTTTCATATTGACAGTGGACCCACGCATGAGTGGTGCCGCCTGGTGAGCAATACGGTAGCTCCCATTGCCTACTGGGTCTTCTCTTCTGCTATTAGTGATAAAAAAGTGAAGAGTGTCTATTTGACTGGTTAAAGGATGACTCACACTAGAACGGGACGGGACGGGACGGGGCGGGGCTGATCTGTCAGTTTCTATAGAAAACGTCACGTGACCGAGGGCTCCGAGCTATCACGTGATTCTTTCCGCCCCGTCACATCCCGTTCCGTCCTAGTGTATCCTTAAGTTCATAAGAAATACTATACATTGATAGAAAACATGATTTACCTAGCCTAGCAATGCACCCAGGTGAGAATTATCATTTGTAAGCAGAAACTTACCAACTCACCACGAAGAAGGAAGGAATTGCGACACCTCTGGTGTTGCGGGTGCCCATGGACGACGTTAATCGCTTACCATCAGGCGATTCGTTTGCTCGTTTGCCCCCTATAGCATAAAAAAAAATTCAACAAGGAGAAGTTTCATAAGTTGCGAAACTTCTATAGATAATGTTTTCGGGAACTTATCACATCATATCAAACTACACTAGATACATGCCCTCTTAAATATTTCACCTGTCTTATTTACTAATATGTGACATTCAGGAATGCAACCCGGGTTTCTTACTATGAGAAAAACCCGGGTTTTCGGGTATCACCCAGGTTTTTCATACTAAAAGAAACCCGCAGTGTCATGATTGAATATAATTCAGAATACATGTTTTCAAAGTCCTGATCGAAACGAGCTATTATATTCTCATTAAACTCGGAAATGCCTGGAGAGATATTTCTGATGGGCATCTCTACACTCTTCTGACTGCTCGATCTTTTACCAACCTTACTAAAACCTTGACGATTAAATCCATGTTTCCTGCTTAACTTTATGCCATTTTGTGAACGCCTAGAAGTATTATACGGTTATATATAAACATTTATATCCATTTATAGCTCCATGACTGACTTTCGACGCTCGAACCCCAAAAACGACGATAAAAGATAATTTCTTGCGGATAAGTTCATAATTGCGGGGTACAACGTGCATTTATCAAATTAATCTATCGCTGCGCGGGCGCAACGGCGGCTTCCGAAGCTTTTTGTGAAGTTTGGGACTTGGGGTCCGTTAGAGGTTCTGATAGAAGGTTCTGTGAGGAGGTTTTTTAAGCATCCATTTTGTCAGATTTGTAAGGACTCGGAAAATGTATATCTTCTTCCTAGCGTTAGTGTATGCCACAGCTCACGAACTCTGGGGTCCGCTTAGGCAACTAATCCTAAGATTTGACGTAGGCGCTAGTTTTACGAAAGCGTCATCTGATTTAGAGAAGAAAAGTGGTGAGGAAAAGTGAATTTTCTACTTTTCCTTTCTTTCTGAGAAATATGGTATGGTATGGTATGGTATGGTATGGTATGGTATGGTATGGTATGGTATGGTATGGTATGGTATGGTATGGTATGGTGGTTCGCAGATATTTCTACTTAAAAAATAGTTTATTTAAATTAAGCAAAACATTGTTATGTATGTAAAACATCATTAATATAAGGAATAGGAGGAAATAAGGGTCTACCAGTACAGTCCACCAGTACTACTGTGGACTAGGGGACTATGCAGTGAGCGTAATGGGAGCTCACCAGGCGGAGCCACTCATGCGTGGGTCTTATGTCAGTATGAGAGAATTGTCAAAGTGACGTTTGAAATGTTCCCGCAGGACCCACGTTCCACTAGCGCCCCTAGCGGAAAATCGACTCGCGGTAATCCTCTTTGGGAGAGCTACGGTGTTATCGCTCACCAGGCGGCGCCATTCATGCGTGGGTCTTATGTCAGGATGAGAGAATTGTCAAAGTGACGTTTGAAATGTTCCCTCAAGACCCACGTTCAACTAGCGCCCCTAGCGGAAAATCGACTCGCGGTAATCCTCTTTGGGAGAGCTACGGTGTTATCGCTCACCAGGCGGCGCCATTCATGCGTGGGTCTTATGTCAGGATGAGAGAATTGTCAAAGTGACGTTTGAAATGTTCCCGCAGGACCCACGTTCCACTAGCGCCCCTAGCGCAAAATCAACTCGCAGTAATCCTCATTAGGAGAGGTACCGTATTATCGCTCACCAGGCGGCGCCACTCATGCGTGAGTCCTCTGTCAATATGAGAGCATTGTCAAAGTGACGTTTGAAATGTGCCCGCAGGACCCACGTTCCACTAGCGCCCCTAGCGGGGAATCGCCTCGCGGTAATCCTCATTACACACTCCCATTACCTCATAACATTTGATAAACTCGTACTATACTTGTTCCTTAGAGTTGTAGAATTACTTTATCTAAATAAGTATAATAGACAATAATATAACTAACCGCAGTCATTCTTAAAGCACTTTATCAATGTCGTAAAAGTGTTAAAATTGCCAGTTACACTACATTACAATAAAACGCAATCCCTTTAGGGCAAAAGCAATTTTGTCAGACCTAACTAGGGCACAAAATGTAGTTTATGTCATATCATGTTGGATTGCAAGACTCTATACGTTAACAACGATGTTACGGTAAACAAGTTCCATTATTTTATAAATAAGTCATATTAAATTCAATAGAGACACTTATAAACTTAATAAGCCACAAACATGTCATACATATTTATAATGTTTTAAAATATAGATAATATCAATGTCACAATGCGTTAAAACAAGAATTTTCAATTCTAAAACTTTACTGCTCAAAATAAAGTTTATTTCGTAATAAACAACGATTTTTGAGTTACGTCCGTTTAGCTTTTTGAGATGTCTTGTGGTCAAAGGCAGTGGTGAATTATTTCTTTGAAAAATAAGTCAATAATTCCAAATTACGCTGAACTAAAATCAACTTAAACGGCTTGGAAATATAGTCCAAAATTGAATGAGTTTGGTTGCAAATAAATTTCATAACCATCTTATCATTTGTATCGAATGTGAACTCGAAAATGTATAATGTCGTAAGTAGAAAAATTAAGTTTTTTTATTTTCAACTGTAATTATAATAGTATAAAGTTTATTTTTGTTCAAATATTTAAGGTATACGTTAAAATATCAGCTACCTCGTACGGAGGTGTGGGGTTCGAACCCCGCCTTGGGCATTTTATGTACTAGTCCGTCATGAGTTATTGTATGATGTACGACTTTGTATGGAGTCTTGAACTTTACATAATAATATAATAACAGTATAGATTTCTATATGATAGTAAATGTGTCAGGTTTTAAATGAATACTAGCCATAGATAAAGGATTCAAAAAGTGATCCTTTTTTGCGGTGGTAAAAAACTGATGGGAAACAATAAATCGTTATTATTATAGAGTCTAATCAAAAGATGTAATCAATTTTCAGGAAAGGATTTTTTATTTAATCCATATAATATTGATTATTATTTATTAATAATGAACTACAATAGAAGATCTATTTATACTTACGGCATCCTTATGTGTGTTCGCTTGTAAAATGGGTCGTGTTCTGAAGAATTGTTTGACATGATGCCAACGTCCACTTTTCATCATCGCACCGCTCGCCATCGACAGGGCGCTCATCCTTGCAACCAAAATGGTCGCGCACTATGCGGTTTCAAAGGAATTTCCTCCTGCTAAGAATCTAAAGTTTAATTTGCCAAATACAAATAAAGTAAAAAAAAACTAGGACAGTTAGTCAAAGCTCTAAACTTCATCAAATGAAAACGATTAAGTTATTAATAACATCAATTATCATTATCAACGCTCCACAACAAATAAAGTGTTTAAAACATAATTAAAACCGCTTAAAAACACCTTTTATCCACCTGCTTAAAAAAGCTGTAATCTAATAGATTTGTGATTGATTTCAGTAAAAGGTACCGTGGCGGTTGATTACAAGGTTCAATTCCTAATGAATCCTTATCGACAGCCGAAAAAGGGGTACCTTTAGCCGAAAGACGTCACAGCAATTAAAACGATGCTTAAGCTACAGTCGAATTGCTAATGATACAATCTGTTTTAAATTTGATTATCGTTAGTTTTATGATTTCACGCCAGAAAGGTCATATTGTGATGATATAATTATGTATACAACTTAATTATGGTGTTTTACGGCCTCCTAGCCTAGTTGGTGGTGACCCTGCTTACGAAGCAGGAGGTCCCGGGTTCGAATCATGATCAGGACATTTATTTGTGTATCACGAATATTTGTTCCTGAGTTATGGATGTTTTCAATGTATTTAAGTATTTATATGTATGTCTATTATATATATCGTCGTCTAGTACCCACAACACAAGCCTTATTGAGCTTATCGTGGGACTAGGTCGATTTGTGTAAGATTGTCCCATAATATTTAATTATTTTGATAAAACATTTATTTTCAAAACATATACAGTAACTGTAAATTATGCTACCTACCTCTACCTACCTTAAATCTAAAATAGGTCCTTGAGGCAGGGCCTAAGATGCTGGCGGCATTTCCAAGCCACCAGCTCTTCGATCACCAGTAAATAATAATTTATTTTGACAATTTATAGCGCGACTTAACTGCTTTCTCAAGTATTATTTGACAAAAACGCATTACCTATCCAATTTTCAAAAACACAGAATCCACAAGAAAAAAAAGTTAGAAACGAATGGCATTTTAATCACAGATCTTAAGAACAAATAATAAATTCTAATATTGGTTTCGCGCCATACACACTCATAGTAATGGCGCTTAACAAGGACCCACGCATGAGTGGCGCCGCCTGGTGAGCAAAAGTACAAAAGTCCTCGCTAAAGCATTAGATTTTTAAGCACCTTGAGTGGTCTTATATATCTGAAGGCGACTGTCCACCGACTTAAAGATGAATCATCGGCGAATTCCGTTTGTGTCGGCGCGACTATACCTACTTATACGTAGGGCACACTGATAGATTCTGGATTCTCAGAAACTGTATTAATTATGCTACTATTTTTTAAATCCCTACCTTTTTAACTCTTTCTGACAACGTGTGGAAATTTTCAGTACAAACGAACCAACCTGAGAAGCTGAGAAGAAGAAGTATGTAAATTTTGGGTTCTCTGACGTTTGTATGGGGGTTGTGGGGAGTTCATTGAGATTATAACTTTTTAAGAAAAAGTGTTTATAGAGGATTTTTTCTTGTGACTTATTTGGATACCTACTTAAGGTTATTCAAATTTGCTGACCGGCAACTTTTATGTAATTCTCCATTATTTACCGCATACATGCGATTCGAAATTAAGGATTAGGTGTTGAAAGATGTGCATCTCAATACTCGTCCATAAGAAAAAACTGAAACATTCAACTGTGTAAAATCTACTACGAATCCCCGACAAGAAGTGGTCTTTATTATAAAATCATGATCTAAGCCCAATTTTTCTTTATTGTTGACTGAGGCCACATTGAAAATTGTATGAAATCATTACCTACACAATAAAACTGAGGGAAAATAGGAAAAAATGCTCGACATAGAATTCTTAACTAGCCTAAAAATCCTACACTACAGGCGATAGCCGCAAAGGTTTTACTTCTAAAAATAGCTACAGTATTATATTTTCAGAAAAAAAACTTTCTTTTGCCTAATCTCTAAATTGGTCATTCCAGAAACTTTCAGTGTCGCCAACGTATGTCATAATTGAATCATACCTAAATACAATTCAACATATATTTCATCAAACTTGTGTATAATAGAGGGGACGTCAACTGTCATGGCGCCTCCTTGTGGGCGTTTATGCAAATACCGGTGACGTGTGGTATGTTTAATTTATATCGAGTACCTACCGAGGTATGTCATGTGGAAGACTATTGTCATTCGGTGACGTATTTATACTTTATAGCCACAGAATATGTAGGTAACACTATAGTCACCTGTTGTATTGTATGCAGTAGTGAGCTATTCGAATAGACAATACATGTTTAAAATTTGAACACAAATAAAACAAATGACTATTCGAATAGCTCACTACTACATACAACAAGTGACTTACTTAAGTTTTTTACCTATAAGTACTAAAGTAAGTTTATGACTTAGGGATGACTTGAAAAGAGCATCGAAATATATAGGGTAGGGTAGGGTCCTGTCGCCCCAAATCATGAAACTTAGCAAAAAGCAAGATCTTGTAAGTAGCACAAGTACTTATAGAAATAAAATACGAAAACCGTAAGGGGTGACTCAGACCAGAACGGGACGGGACGGGGCGGGACGTGACGATCTGTCAGTTTCTATAGAAAACGTCACGTGACATACGAGGGCCCCGAGCTATCACGTGATTCTTTCTATAGCAATTTACAGATTGTCCCGTCCCGTCCCAGTGTGTCATCCTTTAAGGAGATAAAATATTGGGTTGTTAGTAAGTAGTTGTTAGTTTTGTTAGTTCATATAACTCGATTCCTGCCAGCTTACCTAAACGTAAAATGTCTTTTTACCAATAAATATCTGTACCTATCTGTATGTATCTGTTTCCTTACGTGAGCTAATCTAGCTCTTTTTTCCTTGCAGACTCAAAGAAAAAGTAGGCCTAATTAGCTCCAGCTTGCCAAATTTTGACGCCCCGCTACTGTAATGCTTAATAATATTGTACTAGTTAACACTGTGCTATTAAAAACGAAGTATTCATCACGTAAGTATATTTGTCTTGCAACCCCCGATGTGGTTACACCGTGAACGTGGCGCTGGTAACAGTGCTGAAATATCGGGAGCTTGCAAAATCAAATATACATGATAGATACCTACGAGTAGATTAAAATGGTAACTATAATGTAAATGACCATGTTAACTTAAAAGCGTCGTTTTCACTGGTCTCCTCTGTCCATTACTGAAAAAAATGCGTTTTCATTTTCATATCATTTCAAAACGATTATATCTTATATACAAATTGACAGCGGGAAACTATATACCTACACATTAGTTACTGCCTAAAACCACTCAGCATTGCGATACAAAGAGGAAATGACACCAGCATCCTAGGTACAATGTTTCAAGTACCTATTTTAGAT
Organism: Lathronympha strigana; assembly: GCA_949128165.1. NCBI lineage: Eukaryota > Metazoa > Arthropoda > Insecta > Lepidoptera > Tortricidae > Lathronympha > Lathronympha strigana. The sequence continues at coordinate 2,424,117 of OX421926.1, read as the reverse complement.
TTAAGGTAGGTAGAGCTAGGTTAACTTACTGTATATATTTTGAAAATAAATGTTTTACGCAAAACCACTTAGGTAGGTAACTAACATTTACGTTGGCGACAAGCGTATACCTAACTATTTACCAAATACATCAACAAAACTCCAAAAACTCCAAGTAATAATTTGATAAAAGATAACGACTAAGTAAATAAATTATTTAATATTCTGTGCCATTAGCTAAGTGCTTGATACAAAAGTCATGCATTTACAATATTAAATTCTAAATGGTACCCTTTCGAGGTGTTTCTGGGTTTTAACCGAATTGATTAGTTAGAACTACGCAAGCGCGCACTACATAGTACATATATACCAACTGAACTGCACTAAGGCGTAAAAGTGTGTTCGGCTTAGCTTATAAAATCTTTAATAAATTGCCTGTTGATTATAACTAATATTTGAAACGGGATAATTACCATGTATGTTTGTTTTATTGAGCACCCGATATTTCGACACTGTTGCAAGCGTAAGTTTCACGGAGTAAAACTGCAAGCGTCATGTTTTACTCCGTGAACGTCCTATAACATAACATCAGCCTAATTAACATCTCTTGCCATAGTACAAAAAATTCAAAAATCGCAATACATTGCGTTTTCAAACAAAGCGTCTTAGTGTAATAAAAATCAAATCACACGCTATTTTTAAAAGTCGTACTATCTACGATTAAATATTGTATCGTGTTATAGGACCCACACGGTATATTGAAGTAAAAAAACCAGTACTACTAAAATACCTACATTTAGTATCTCGTCGTGGCTGACGCGCCTGCCACGCGATCATTATAATTTTCTTGGAAACATGTCTTGTACATAGCTATTTCCGTACGGACACCCGGATCTCAGTCTATATTTTATCTGTGTACTCGTAATTCTATGTATTGAATATAGGTAGTTAAATATATACAATTGTAAAGCAAGAATCAAATCATTTATTAAATGTAATTAATGTTTTGATTCATGTTTTTTGTTTTTAAGTAGTCACACTACTATATATAACTTATAAATTGAAAGAGATGTCATATACCACAGAAAAAGTGACCAAGGCCCCCGGTGAGCAGGGCTGGGATCGAACCAGCGACCTCCTGCTTTCGCGGCAGACGACGCCCTAACCACTGGGCTACCCGATCACAGTTAAATATATTACATAAACACCTATGTTAGGTGTATTCATTTGTTTACGGCATTTTTCAATAAAAAAAATTGTCTGTATGTGCTTGTTTTTGTTTTTTAAGTAAAAGGTAACAAGTTTACCGCTTGTCGCTAAGGTTAATTTCTAAACGAATATTTATGGCATTAGTGCTTTATCAGCTACGGAAAAAGTGGTACATTTTACTAAGAGCAATTAGTTTTTACGATAGTTCACGATATTACCTAATTACTGGGTAAACGTACCCAAATAATTAACAGTTAAATAATTTAGTAATTTATAGTAGTCTTTCCCATCACGAAACAATGGTGTACTGGACCTTTGGGAGGCGTACGCGGAGCCGAAGATGTTGCCTTCGGCTCCGCGTACGCCTAGACCCTTTCGACAATTTAATGAAATGTAAGGGGTACACCGAGCGGATGTTGCACCTGCCCGAGTCATGGGACGCACGCAGAGGCAGCACCCGCCAGGGTGTTTGGACTATTGAGATTTAATGGAATCAAAAATATACTGGACTATTAGGTGAAAGTGGACTAAATACTGGGTTATGGAGAATAAAATCGGACGTCTGCCTAACAAAATGGTCAGCAATTTTATATCCGGCACACGGTGACTCGCCCACATAAGATGGGCCACAAAAAGCGACATCTATGGCTCAAGGGCAGCACATTATTAACTTAATACTTAGAAAATCGACTTTTCAACCGACTTCAAGAATAAATCCTCAATCGCTCTTCTTTTACATGTATAAGTATTAAAAAGTCTAAAATAATACAAATGTAAGTAATAAAATTAATATAAATACAAATAATATAAGAATGGAAAATAGTGTTTGTTCAATAATAGCATCTGTAAATTATGATCTGAATGTATCTAATTTATCACTTGAACTATTTAAGTACATGCAGATATGTTTACCTACTTTATGTTGTACTTAAAAAATCAGTAACTCACTTAAAAGTTGCTTTATGTTTATGTTTCTTACACATTAATGGTTAACTAAATAAAAAGTGTCTATACTTTATTCACCATAATAATAGAAATTAAATTATATATCAAACTAAATTCATATACTTAAACTTAAATAAAACTAAGGCTAAAAATGTCAAAGTTGACGTACGTATAGGACATAATAAAATAAATCTTAATAAATAAAAGGTAATCAGGCTAAAAACGGATAAACTTATATTATTTTACAAATTAATATATTATTGTTTTATCTAAGTTTATTTGAATCATTGTTCAATATTACAATTGAAATACAGAGTTTGAAACGATTTTATTATAGTAAACTTTTACTATACCTACCGTAAAATGCGCAAACATTGCCCGCTTTTTTCGTAGAATCTTGATTTTCTCCAAAAATTTATATGACTAACCTTTTTTTTTTGCCTACTGGATACATTGTGATCAAGCGCGTATTTTAGTATGTAGAAATATTTTTTTAAACATAATTTGGCCCACTTTTTGTCAATTTTGAAGACGGGTAAAGTTATTTTCACTTTTTTATAAGTACTTGCATATTTTTGTCAAATTTTGGCCCGCGGAATATGAACCACACTTCTACGGCTTGCTGAAAATTCCTGAGTTGAGTTAAACCAGATGTGGTACATAGTATTATTGCCAATATAACCCTTATTCTAGTAAAAATAGTAGTAGGAGTATTTTCATAGCTTGCACACATTAGGCTTTATAAATAAATTAGACTAAAAATTTAATTTAAGGACTAAAAAGCACACTTTCATAAATTATATAAAGGGTACAATTGTAAATCATGAATTAAATCATTTATTATTTATAATAATCGTGACCGGGTAGCCCAGTGGTTAGGGCGTCTGTCGCGAAAGCAGGAGGTCGCTGGATCGATTCCAGCCCTGCTCGCCGGGGGCCTTGGTCACTTTTTCTGTAGTATATAATCTCTTTCAATTTATAATCTATAAAAGGTAATTAAATACAGTTTTATAAAACGAGGAAATGCCGAGATTTAAGGTAGGTAGAGGTAGGTAGCTAGGTAAGTTACACTTACTGTATATATTTTGAAAATAAATGTTTTGTCCACTTTCCATAAAATATAGTTACCTAACCAAAATCTAGTCGAAACAAATATTATAAATATCTAATAAATTTCGTCAACAATTTCGGAAACATAGCGTATCTCAGTTCTGAAAACAGATAATTTCAATCCCCGGACAAAAATATGTCAAGTTTCCGAAACTTTCACACGTTCAACTTTCTTAATTTTGTTAAGTTTCCGTCGGCACACAGCTCGACAAAGACAAAAGAACGCACTCACACCGCAAACCTACAAAGCTTCCGCTACTCCCCAACAGATGGCGTTACCAACACGAAACAAACGCTAAGCGCTTCCAATTATTGCCGCTTAAAATTAAATCAACAAATGCTTGTTAAGTCCGGTTTTTATGACGCTAAGAATGCCATACAGACAAATTAAGACGTCAAAGTATAATTAAGAGTTAAACGGTTTTGGTACAATATGTTAGATTGAATCTAGGCTTTTTAGTAGTTGATATGTAACACGTAACAACGGTTTGATATATTCGATTTATACTAACTAGGGATCTAAAGTTGTGTATAAGTTTCACGGCCTCCTAGCCTAGTCGGTAGGAACCCTGCCTATGAAGCAAGAGGTCCCGGGTTCGAATCCTGGTCAGGGCATTTATTTGTGTGTTTATCACGAATAGTTGTTCATGGGTTATGGATGTATTCTATGTATTTAAGTATTTATATGTATTATTATTATTGTTGTTTTGGGCTGGTGAAGATGCCGCATCGACCAGTTGTGATCTATTGTGGCAGCCCTTTATAATTCATTACTGATTCCCGTTGAGTCCAGAAAGTTCCAAATTCTTTGGGCTGTAATGTTGTGTATCTCACAGGGTTGCAGTTCGTGCCTACCGAGGTGGATACTTCTTTTGTGCATTAGTGGTCCGCAGGAGCAGAGGATGTGCATTGCAGTTTCCTCTGTTTCCTGGCAGAACCTGCATGCTGCGTCTTGTTTCTTACCCATTAGAAACATGTGCTTGTTCAACTTGCAGTGCCCAGTCAGAATTCTGACCACCGCACAGGCTTTGTACCTCTTGAGCCCTAAGAGCTCTTTAGTGTTTTTGTTGTTGAACCCTAATATTAGAGCTTTCGAGTGTGTGTTTCCTTTTACGGATTTCCACTCTGCGATTGCCCTCATCTTTTCAAGATTGTTTAGCAGAGAGTATGCCTCTCGTTTTGTAACTCCGCAAAACGGTTCCGGGCCAACGAGGGGCGTGTCCGCGCCCTTTCTGGCAAGTTCGTCCGCTGCTTCGTTTCCAGCAATGTTGGAGTGTCCTGGTACCCATCTAAGTGTAACTTTGTTGGTGTTAGCCAGGGCGTTTAGATTATTTTTGCAGTTCTGGACTAGTCTAGAGTTAACCTCTAGGGACTCTAGTGCTAGCAGGGCAGCTTGACTGTCCGAGTTAATGTAGATGTGTTGGTTTCTTAGGTTTCTGTCCAGATTGATTTCCGCGCATATGTTAATGGCAAGGATTTATATGTATCAATCTATTCTATATATCGTCGCCTAGTACCCACAACACAAGCCTTATTAAACTGGGTGGAACTAGGTCGATTTGTGTAAGATTGTCCCACAATATATTTATGTAGGTATTTAACTTATCTCTGTGTCTTGCGAAATGATTCGTGTGAAGTGAAATTTTACGAAAGGGCATACCCTAAAACTGTGTTTACGTGGTGATCTCATTTTATCTGTAAAGACTTCATAATGCGGTATCTAGTCTGTATTCCAGACGTGGAACACATATTTACCTATTCTAAATTATTCCATCATACCGAGAGTCCCTTCAATTATATTATCCGGCGTTTCCCACTTTTAGAATTTCCTGAACACACCTTACAGAGATTTTAACAAAACTATCTGACAGCCAAAAGTAATTAAAAAATGTCTCGTTCTAGCACGTAACATGACCTCTTTCTAACAGTTTGTTCGTATTGTTTTATTATAAGTGATAAAAGCCCCCCGTCAAATCTCATTAAAGTTATACACCCGTCCTTTACTTCCTTACCAAGTAAAGAATGTGTCCAAAAGAGATGTATAAGTATATGGATATGCAGAAGTTCCGAATAACTCATTGATACGAACCCGCTACTTTCAGAAAGTCGCGGGTGCAACAAAACCAGATAATACTGTTTATAATAGTAGTTTATGTAACAGTGATATCTAAGGGTTCTTAAAACTTGAGGGTCGCCGTTACTAATAGACCCGAGAGTTTTAGGAACCAATTATGAGCTGTTACATACGCTAGTTTTTCTACGACAGCTAAAATAGCGTAAAAAGCAATATATAGAAACGTGGCAGAATAGGGAAGATGTTGTGCCCACTACTGACACTACTCATCTAATTGACACATAGAAGTAAACAAAGAAAAATAGAAAAATGTATTTTGTGAAATATGACGCCAATCCTTATTTTTCTGTGCTTTAACAAAATATTATAAGTACAAGCGGATTAGTAGTGAAGTACTTCGTTACGCCGCGGCGTAGGGGTGTAACTGAGGAAATGTTATTTTTGAATACGTTCGTTAGGTAAAAGTTTATGTAAGAGTTGACGAAGAGCGTTGCCGTTGGTGTGCAGCGGTAAGAGCGTGCGGCTTTTAATCAGAAGGTCGCGGGTTCAAATCCGGCTCGTACCAATGAGTTTTTTGGAACATATGTACGAAAATATCATTTGATATTTAAAAATACAAAAAATACTAATACAAATACAAATCGTTTATTTCCTTGAACAAAACAATGAACATAAAATACAGAATTAGGCACTAAGGCAAAAAGGTATGGGCACAGCTTAGCTGGTTTTAAGCCCATCCAAGGTCAATCAAAGAGGGAGAAATTACAATTTAGGTATAATAAGGCAATGAATAGAATGTAGGTACACAATAATTTACCAATCGCTTTTCGGTGAAGGAAAACATCGTGAGGAAACCGGACTAATACAAGGCCTAGTTTAGCTCTGGGTTGGAAGGTCATGTTTTCATGTTTTTTTTTTTTTTAATGATTAGTCTAGGGATTAGTTGCCAAAATGGACCCCAGGCTCCCTGAGCCGTGGCATAAGTCGGAAAAACAGCTGGGAAGGAAAATAAACTAGAAAATTCTGTCTAATATCTTCATTAAATAAGGTGTCAATCCTCATTTTTCTGTTTTAATAAAACATAATACAAGCGGATTACTTAGTAGTGAAGAACTTCGTTACGCCGCGGCGTAAGGGTGTAACTGAAAAAATGATATTTTTGAATACGTTCGTTAGGGAAAGTCCGTTTACGCTACAGTGAAACAATTTATCCGAATTTTTAGTTTCTGAAATTCTTAATTTAAAGACATTATTTTTATGAAAATATTCTGTATGCTCGTGGTTCAATTCGAAAAGTAGAATTTTGAGCATTGTGAGGATCCCTAGGCACATGTGGCGATCAAACTTTCATTATTTGTCGAACCGGTCGAACGTAATATTACATTTTTTCCCTAGCTCATGGATGCTTTGCGTAGCTATAATTGAAAACTGTCAAAATTCATAGTGATTTAATGATGTTTCAACATATAAAAATATAAAAATAATTTAAAAATAAAAACAAAGGTTGGTCTACATGGCCCAGAGGGGCTTATAAAGCTAGTAATACATAGCCTGAAGGGCATTCTATTATTAAAATTAAAATGTTTAAACCCTGTGAGGATTAACATACATACAACTTACGAACGCTTCCCTAACTGGCTTATGGAGCAGAAAGAAGCGACAAGAAAACTACCCCATTTTGCCTCTTTTATCAGTTTTAACATTAACATTTTAATTTTTAATTATAGAATGCCCTTCAGGCTATGTATTACTAGCTTTATAAGCCCCTCTGGGCATTGTAGACCAACCTCTGTTTTTATTTTTAAATTATTTTTATATTTTTGTATGTAGGTAGTTTGCACAAGTAACTTTTTTGATTGACGGGGAGAATTCGCATTCTCTCAGTCATCATCTTAACCCTGTGAAAACGAGTGCTGTAAAGGGCTCGAAACGTAGGATCATGGTGTTAATGAACGCGATTAATCCGTTCTAAAGTGTTTATTTTCAATGAATAACAATCGCGGTAACAGAAGACAATATTATATTTATTTATTATTTTTCTCGGACCCCTTGACCGGTTTGGCTCATATTCGTAGATACTTAAAAAATATGTATACCTATCTAAATCCCCGTATTTCACAATGATCCGATTAAGGATACTCAAGTAATCGTCAAACAAACATACATACATACATACAAAGGCAAGATTCTCCAAATAGTCCTTACTCGCTATGCTCGCTCGTTCGATGTAACGTCCTACAGACTTCATATAATTTAAAATTTCGTGAGTCATACTGATATTAAATTGCAACGGTTAACATTCACGTATTTTTATCAGAATAGGCGTAACATCTTTCGACTGCATCGGGCAGTCATCGTCGGACAGAGTGGTGTTGTCACCTTCGCGGCTCGGGCATCACTGCCCTACAGACTTATTTAAAGATGACTTAAACTAGGACGGGACGATCTGTCAATTTATATAGAAAGAATCACGTGATAGCTCAGAGCCCTCGGATGTCACGTGACGTTTTCTATAGAAACTGACGAGTCCCGTCCCGCCCCGTCCCGTCCCGTTCTAGTGTGAATCATCCTTTAGTTGTGGCCACACATTCCCCAAAACAAATAACTGAAAAACTCCACACCCATTTTTCGGAATTCCTGCCTTACGCGGTTTCACCCTGTCACGCCTGACTTGTCCCTTTGACCGGTGATTGCAGGCCATTGTACCCCAATCAACGCACACCAATCAACGGAGACGTTTGGTTGGGGTTAAATTTTTGATGTTTTCGGTGGGGATAATGTCGTGTTTATTTGTGATATCAGCGAACCACGAACGAAGGCTCTTTGTCTTATTTATGTAAGAAAATATCAGTGCGATAGAGAGGTACAGCTTAGGCCCTTACCATGACGTCAAAATCACGTTCCGTTTTGCCTTGAAAGACGGACAAATAAACAGACACACACCTTTTCCCATTTATAATATTAATATAAGTATAAAGTTATAAGTACCTATATGGGTTTACACGTTGAACGTTACCGTTGGTGGCACAGCGGTACGAGCGACTTTCAATCCGTAGGTCGCGGATTCGAAGCCTGGCTCGTACCAATGAGTTTTTCGGAATTTATGTACGAAATATCATTTTCATTTCTCATGCTCTGAAAGTGGGTTGTTGTTTATCTATGAAGCGGGTGGAAAACGATGCATGGCGGCCCTAGGGTCGCAAACTAATATATTCATCTTGGTTCTCGACTTGTACGCACCAAGCAGAACAAAGTGTCAACAATATTCTTATTTACTCACCCCAGAAATAAATCCACGGGTACTTAATACAAAATATTAGTCATAAAATTAGAACAAGTTTGAAGAAAAGTGCGGCATATTTAAACTATCGTGGTTAGCAACACTGTATTTGAATAAGAAGACTATATTCGAAAATTGTGTATAATTAGGTAGGTATAATAATAGGTATATCTAATATACTTATATGTTTTGTCTGTGGCACGTAAGTTAAAAAGTTTGCTTGTTGTTGTTGTTTACAAATTTTAGTTTTCGATTTCTAAAGTAATATCTGATATCAACATTCAACAATGTTATATTTCAAGGAATATAGCAGCCAATATTCAATACAATACCTGGTACTTATAACATTATTTGATGATATTATGTGATGTTTGTTGTGGGATACTTTGAGGTTAGGTTTTAGGTTTTCAAAGTTTTGTACTGCAAACATTGATAGATGAATATCGAATGAAGTTCTTTCTTTAATTCAGTATTAAATTACATGATAAACTCGGAAAAAGGTACTGAATGGAGTCCAAGAAAACCAATTGTGAGTTTATCACCCGCTCAAGAAAAAATTATAGTAAACAGTGAAACAACTTACCTATGTTTGTTTTCAATAAAACAAAATACCTATATTATGCCGATGTTGTGTTAAATATTCTACACTTTTGTAATGCTTCCTTCAAGATTTTCTTTAAGAAGTTAAAGGAGTAGTTTTAGCTTTATAGTTGTTTTGTTTACTTTCCTCGCATTCTAAACGAAAAGTAGAGTGTTTAACTCGGGTAAAAGGCACCCATTTCCGATTCGCACTATTGCGCTACCTCGTCGGAAATGCGTGCCTTTCAACCCTTGGTTAACAATCTACTACCTATTGATAATTACCAATCACTTTTCAGTGAAGAAAACATCGTGAGGGAACCGAATTAATCCCTATAAGGCCTAGTTTACTCTCTGGGTCGGAAGGTCAAGTGACAGTCGCTGTAAAACTAGGGCCTACGCCAAATCCTAGGATTGGGAATCTCCCTGAGCCGTGGCATGAGCACAAATAAAGCAACGAGCTAAAGCCTTGTTTTATTCTTAATAAGATAAAGCTGTCTGTAACAAGCATTGATTGATATAAGTCAACTATGTATGCGAAAAACTTCAGACATGACGTTTCGCAAAAACCCTTCTTTCATACCTAAACGATCCATCCAGTCAAACCTCACATCTAATTTTCAACTCTAAACAACTATAAATAAGGTTCAAATTGCAAAAAACATTAACTGTGACATAAGATGTTGGAAAAGTGGGGTTGTAAAAAGGCTCGCGCGGTGCGTTTGGTGCGAGTGAGAGGTTTGACAGAGCGGGAGGGGGGATAAAAAGTTGCGCCCGAGTTGAGGTGCGCGCATAGTTGGTGCGAGGCAAAGATGTGGGAATAAGAAGGGATATAGGGTTTTAAACAAATATTGTAAGGCATTGTAAAGCACCATGTATACCGTAAAAGTGTTTTATGCCACACCACACCTGGCCATCAAGTGCTTTTTTCCGCACGCGTACGGAAAAAGCCGATTTCTGCCCAAGTGTAGGCATAAAATGATGTACCTAACACGTGAGGTAATAAATAAAGCCCTTGATCGCATATTTACGTCCCTCACTTACAGCTCGGGTCGCAAACATCTGCGATCTCGGCCTTTCTTTGTTTTACCGCACTAGTTAGGTAATTTACTATTACAGTACACATGGTGCTACTTTACCGCCCTATGGCGGTGATGAGCATTTTACGTACCTGCGTCGTATATTCAAAGGGTATATATACTGTAAAACGTCGTACGATACATGTGCGAAGAGGTAATTCGCAACTCGTGTCGATTTAAAACACTCCCTACCTACGATCGTGTTTTAATTTATCGCCACTCGTTGCGAATTACCTCTTTTTCGTCCTTGTCCTTGTATCGTATGTACTATTAGCGTTTGCAGAGGTATAAAAACTGGAAAAAGGTAAAAACACCAAATAACCTGCAGTTATCCCATCTAAACACGTTGATCTTTGTGATCAAAGTGCCCGCCGCTGAGGGTTTATTTTTAAAGCGCCGCAAAAACCTTAGGGCCTAGAATGTAGGCAGACCTAGATTTAATTAAGCCTATTTTTTTGACCTGCCGATATCCTGTTGTGTGTGACTTCCGGCTGGGAGGGAATTTGTTCCAGAAGTCTCGTAGAAGTAATAATGTATCCATACTAATATTATAAATGGGAAAGTGTGTGTGTCTGTTTGTCCGTATTTCACGGCAAAACGGAGCGACGAATTGACGTGATTTTTTAAGTGGAGATAGTTGAAGGGATGGAGAGTGACATAGGCTACTTTTCGTCTCTAACGCGAGCGAAGCCGCGGGTACAAGCTAGTTGGTAAATAAAGTGAAATGAAATAGAAATAGGAGCGTTGATGACTCAGCGGTATGACGTGAGACTTTCAATCCGAAGGTCTCGGGTTCAAATCCTGCCGGCTCGTACCAATGAGTTTTTCCGGACTAAACGAAGTATCATTTGATATTTACCAATGGCTTTTCAGTGAAGGAAAACGTGAGGAAACCGGACTAATCCCAATAAGGCCTAGTTTACCCGGTTGGAAGGTCAGATGGCAGTCGCTTTCGTAAAACTAGCGCCGTCAAATCTTGGGATTAGTTGCCAAAGCGGACCCCAGGCTCACTGAGTCGTGGCATAACCCGGGAAATCACTAGGAAGAAGTAAAGTGAAATCACTAGGAAGAAGTAAAGTGAAATCACTAGGAAGAAGTAAAGTGAAATCACTAGGAAGAAGTAAAGTGAATTCAAATTAACCAAACGGAGGCTTGGCGTTTTGGATGGTCTGATATCAGTTAATTTAGTAAAAAAAAAATTAAACTGTTTATTTCAATAAGAATTACAATTTTTTTTTCATATAACCTAGACCTTAATCTTAATATTAAAGATTATTTTGTGTGGCCTCGGTTACAAAGCTGAGTTGCTCACACTTATGAATTATATGTATATTATGTGGTTCTTACCTTATTATTATTATTGTTATACCTTGGAACAGCCTGGGAGCGCATCCACTCCATCTGTCTCGAGAATGTCCTTAATAAAGTATTTTTTTAACACATTTCCTATTTGTTTACTATTTAGAAGTTCAAGTTTCTGTACAATTTCCAAAGGTAAATTATTTAATATTTGGGGGAGGATGCACTTCCAGGTTCTTCTGCCATATTCATTACATTGCTTGGGGACACGATAAAAAGGTAGGTTGGCATTATAGCGTAAGTTATTTGGCCGACGGTTTTTATCCAAATGTTTAATTTTATCGGCATTTTCACAAATTATAGCGTACTTGAATTTATCAAACACATTCATCACTTTACAGTACTTAAAAAGTTGGCCATAATTATTTTTATATTTATATCTTATTTTTAAGGGCACAATATTCTTTAGTATTCTTATTTGTAGGTTGTAGATAGCATTTAAGCTACATCTTGGGTCTCTTGGGATTTATAAAAGCGGACCACAGTATTTGGCATAAAGGATGACTCACTCTAGTCCGCTCCGTTCCGATCCGATACGGGACGATCTGTCAGTTTCTATAGAAAGTATCACGTGATAGCTCGGAGCCCTCGGACGTCACGTGACTTTTTGTATATAAACTGACAGATCATTCTGTATCGGATCGGAACGGAACGGACTACTGTGTGAGTCAGAAAACACTAGGAAGGAAAGAAAGAAAATTATTTTTGGCATATTAACAACTTACCTTTACCGAACCATGAATAATTTAGGTTTAGATATTGTATTGAAAATAAATGTATATACTTATTTAACGGGCTCCCTTGCGTCGCTTTGTGTAAAATTGTCTCGTAATTTATTTTAGTTTTTATTTTTTATTTAAACAGCCTATTTTTGGCTTCACTTTTGAACACCAAGGTTTCTGGTAATTCTGTTTAGAATCATGTTTACTATATTATTACACATACAATTACTCATATTTTTAATTACCTACTGCATAATTTTGTAGCTAATTATCATCAAAATAAATAACTTTATACATTTTATCATCATACTTACTAATCCCTATTCAATAATCCTTAGACTAAAATATTTACATTGAGCAAAATAGGGTAGGGTGGGTTAAATAGGGTAATGAGGGTCACGTGGGCAATATGGACATTCCACGCCACTGGATGGGAACCCTATTCATCTTTAATCCGGTTCAGTGATTCGAATTGCATCAAAATTGGTTTAGCATTAACACCCTTTGTGACAATGGTGAGGATAATTATTTGCACAAGAAAAGTTAAATGATATATGGGAAAATTATTTGTCATTCGTTTAAGATTATATAATGAATTGTCTGTTATGGTTAAAAATAAATCTTTTTTTTTGAGCAGTAAAATAGTTTTTTTTACCAGAGACAACGTTATAATGTATACTTTTTTAATATCGCTGTCAGTCATCTAATTGACAGATAGAAGTGCTGGAGTAGGAAAACTACTATTGTTTTGACAATTCCTGCATAATGGACTCGTCCATTTGTTTTCATTTTCTTTATAATAGACTCGTCGAAAAGTGACATCACAATGGACTTGCCCGTCTCACGCGAGCCACTGGTTTGTGTAAGTAAGCCTATTAGCTAATACTAATAGAGCTTAATAGGGACGACTTAGATGAAGGGACGGACGCGGTATCTGTACTCGTATGTCTGGCTTAATTATTTATTTAATTAATATTATGTACCTATAAAAAAAAAACTAAAACTAACTATAAATAAAACTAACTACAAAATAAAATAAAACTACACATAGTACTTAAAAATAAATCCCAATCTATAAAAAGAACACCCCGTCTAACAGGTCCGCCTGCGGCATGGACCCCATTACGCTGGCAGAATTACCTCTCTGCACCGCAATGGAGATGCGTTGGGAGAGGTAAACGCCAGCTCTAGGGTCCCCTGTCACGTCGATCAACCGGGCCGACACAGCCCTCATGAAAGACTTCATGTCCGCTGACCAGGGACCCAAAGTCTCTACTGCGAGCGCCGCAAACTCGTAGTCCTTAACTAATGACGAGTATTTGCGGCGCTTAAGAATCTGGGCCTGGTCAGCTGCGGCGCCGGCTCGAGTACGGGTGGCCCAGATGTGGAACTGTGCGAAGGTGTCGACGCACGTTGCGTCCCACACCAGGGCCCTGCCTAGTTTCCACGGAACTAATGTTGCCCCGTCGGGTCGCTTGCCATCATCTCTCGCCATGCCTACGGGTTCAAGGACAGCGGGTACAGAGATGGTGGCAAGCGAGCGACGGACCAAGTCGTTAATGGCGCCGTGACGGTAAAAGCGGCCGGCACTTCTAACACAAGATAGGCCATGGCGGCCCAGCTGGTCCACACTTTTGCCACAGGCGCACCTGTGAGATATGCATATTCTGGATCCAAGCCTTAAGGATACAGCTATCCTCAAGGTACTTGGCTCCAAAACAGTCCCCAATTGTCGCGAGGGGAGGGCCTGCAACCAGTGGCCCGACTCGGGTGCCGAAACCGCCAGCATCCGCGCACGTTCCAAGTCATCCGGACTATCGCTAAGAAAGGAAGCATGGGCAGCCTTAAGGCGAGGAAAATCCCAAGCTCGCTAGATATGTTTGGTGACCGGGATATCCACACCTGGGCATGACTGGCACCAGGCCTCTCTGGCTTCCTTGAGGCCCACTATCTCATCGTCGAGCATCTGCGGTAGGTTTAAAATGACGCTGACGAGAGACAGTGAGCCATATGCGGAAGACAGAAAAGCGGGTAGAGCGGTGCTGGCCGTAGTGCGAATTCCCAGCCCACCAAAACTTATCGGGAGAACCGCCTGGGTCCAGGGTCGAGTTTCAAAATGGATGTTTAAAATTTTGGTAAGTGTTGCCTGAAGAGATGTGTCGATGGATGAAAGGATAAACGGAAATTTCCAAATCGGACAGCTGCGGAGCAAATACATAAATTTTGGGGTGAATAAACAGAATCGGAGGATGAAGAGGGCCATGTGGGGGTTGATTTTATAAAGAAGTTCTGACGTGCTGTTAAATAATTCTAGTTTAGAGTTGATGACGGGGGCGACAGATTCGTTGAATATTGGTGAACCTAAAAGAGTGAGAGATGAATTTGATTGAATGGAAATATTTGGTAAAATTTCGTTGAAGTGTGTATTATTGTATTATTTATTTATTTAATTTAACCCTTGATTTGATCTTTGTATTATTTCTGTAAATGTGCAAATCAGTATTCTGTAAACAGTGTTATTATGATTCACGGCCTCCTAGCTATCTCACTCATCGCAGAAAGAATCTGTCAAATTGTAACAAATAGGGCAACCAATATTTTGGCATTTTCAGAAAAAAGTGCAACATTTTAAAGCAAAATTAGTCGTCGATTTTTCATTAAAAAAAACTGTCAGTTTCGTAACGGCCCATACACAATGTATGAACAAATGCGTTCAAAAAGGAACACACTTTTTCATTTTTTAATCAATAGTAGGTGACGCAACGTGATTCTGGTTATAAACCCAAAAAAAAAGAAATGTTACCTACACTTGCATTAGAAATGCCCATTTATTTAATTATTTTTTCGTTTCATCGGACTATGGGCCTAAAAAAATAAACAATATTTCTTTAGCAAACGTTTATCCGATACCGCATCCATTTTGCACATCCATGTCATAAGGCAGATACACACCCTCGCATTTAGAGCCCCCCGCGGCGCGTGCGAACATGCCTTTATTCTGAATTACACCCAAAACAAAGAGTGTAGAATCACATTAGTGATGTATTGACTTTATCCACTTTTTATCTGACTGCCTAAGAAGGGTTACCGTTTTTTAATACCACATAAGCATACGGCCCGCCTGATGGAAAGCGGTCAGCGTAGCCTATAGTCACGTGCAATTCCAGGGATCACATGCGCGTTGCCGATCCGTATAATCTTGTACACTCCTTTTTTGATCGGGTAGCCTAGTGGTTAGGGCGTCTGTCGCGAAAGCTGGAGGTCCCTGGTTCGATCCCAGCCCTGCTCACCGGGGGCCTTGGTCACTTTTTCTGTAATTTATAATTTATCTCCATTAGTTAAACGGTGACAAGTATTTTACTGATGAACGTTGTTTCCTAACCTAATATAAGAATAAATTATGATTATGAGTTTGATTATTATATATACTTATGTGTAACATAAATCATATGAGTAAATAGAAAAAAAATTGATTAGTTTATCAGATAAAAGTTATATCTATCTCTGCTCAACTTACCCCACAGTTATGCTCAACTTATGTCACTATAGGGATAAGTTGAGCAATTCTGACTTTGATTACTTTAGCGCATATATTTACTAAATAATGCACGATGCAATAAAATGTGTCTGGGGATACTTATAGCCAGACATTTCTTAGCAATAAATGCAAGTTTAATTTTTCTGGCGCAAACCATTAAGAAAATATAGGGCTTTGATTCCAGAATTGCTCAATGTGCCCCGCTCTACCCTACATATTTTTTCCTTTCTTCACCAATTTTTTTTTTATCAATACCAGTTCTAACCTAATCTACTTTGAAGGTTTATATGACACTGTCCAGTCTCGAACCCAGAACCTCATTACGTCTGACATCTGCACGTCTTACTGTACCCACTTATCTCCGAAACTACTTACATATTCAGTACACGCACCTCTTCACACTTTAACTACAAATTAAGTTATAAATGAGTGTTTTTGCCGTACTTTGGCTAATTAAGAAAATAGCCTTTTCTTAACAAACTTGATAGACATGTCATTTTAGGGTTACGTAGGTACCTCAAAAGGATAAAAGGTTCAAATTTCTAAGAGAGAAAGCAAAAGTGGAAAAACTCATGTTTTCGGACTTTGGAATACACGCCCATCGCTCTACCAACTGAGCTACCGAGTCACACCCGGTGGCTGCGAATTCGAGTCTATCTCAAGCCCATGAGTTCTACATTTTCTTACTTTCTAAAAAATAGCATTTTATAGTATACTTTTGTTGTCCGTGCTTCCGTTTGTCTGTCTGTCAAGACCCTATATCTCGGGGACCCCTTGAGGAAAAAAACCAAACCTCTAAGTCTGCGGAATCAAAAGATACGGTTTATGTCGCATTTCCCATACAAAGAGAATCAAAATGTATAAGATACTTCCTGTCGCCCTGAAAAAATGAAAATAGGGTAAAAGCAAGATCTTGTAAGTAGCACAAGTAGGTACTTATAGAAAAAAAAAACCGAAAACCGTAAACGGTGAACACTAGAACGGGACGGGACGGGGCGGGACGGGACGATCGGTCAGTTTCTATAGAAAGCGTCACGTGACATCCGAGGGCTCCGAGCTATCACGTGATTATTTCTATAGAAATTGACAGATTGTCCCGTCCCGTCCTAGTGTGTCATCCTTAAATGTGTCACGCACTGAGGGTTCCGTACCAGAATTGTGTGGCAGTAAGCTATCCCCAGTACGCGAGATCTACTTGCACTTACCTGGTTTTTAGGGTTCCATACTTAAAGGGTACAACAGAACCCTATTACTAAGACTCCACCGTCAATTTGTCTGAAATATTCACAGACGATTTATATTTCTGTTGCCGCTATAACAAAACTTATTAAAAAACAGAAAACAATTTAGAGAGGGCACAGCGGATGTTTATCGTTTAGTGTGGTAGGGCACAGCACAACGAATGCCGTCTCGCTCAAATCTGGAGCAGAGCCCATCTGGGGAAGTACCTCCACATTACAGATAACCGCAGTTTAATAACACTAGACCCTATGAATGAATGAATGAATGAATGAATGAATGAAAGAATAGTTTATTTGTGTAAATAAGGGTATAAATTGGTGTTACATGTAGTTTTCCATCCTTATTTTACCATAATACATGGCGTACAAATATTATTACTTAAACTAGCCTAATAATTATCATGTATAAACAAATTATTTACAAGAGTACCTAAATTAATCTAAATTAAACTTACACATGCACTGCGATAGTGTTAAATACAATTTCGATGAATACAATTAAGATATTTAATATTTCTATGTCATTTCTATTAATCATTATTATTTGTATGTCTTTCCCATCACGGAACAATGGTGTTCCGGACCTTTGGGAGGCGTGCGCGGAGCCGAAGCCAACACGCAGAGGCCCTTTCGACAATTTAATGAAATGTAAGGGGTACACCGAGCGGATGTTGCACCTGCCCGAGTCATGGGACGCACGCAGAGGCAGCACCCGCCAGGGTGTATAGACTATTGAGATTTAATGGAATCTAACATATGCTGGACTATTAGGTGAAAGCGGTGGACTAAATACTGGGTTATGGAGAATAAAATCGGACGTCTGCCTAACAAAACGGTAATCAATTTTATTTCCGGCAGACGGTGACTCGCCCACATAAGATGGGCCCCCACAAAAAGCGACATCTAAGATGGCTCGAGGGCAACACCGGTATGAGGGCTGGGGGTAGAGAGGTGTCACTGGACTTTAAACATATAGCCAACTCGCCACTTAGGTTTCCACATCTACCCTCGAGAACACAGCTCTCGCGACCCCACTCTGGACGGCCGGTTAAGGCAAGCCAGAGGCGGAGGACTTGGTCGGACGACGGAGTCCCCCAGGAGCGCTCAGGTACGTGGGGTCGCTACTCCCCAACAGCTCGCCACAAGCTGCCCTGCGTTGACTGATTGCACCGGTGGAAACCAGTGGGCGATGGGGTCGTCACATCCCTACGCCTTAATCATTATTATTATTATTATAATGCACCATAAATTTACATAAAATTTTCTATTACCTATAAATTACATGCTGTCATAAACTCATCTATTGAATAATAACAATTATCTACCGTGCCCTACTCATAGTGTTGTGTTTCTGTTGGTGAGTAAGGTCTCCAGTCTCCAGAGCTCAGCTCAGCAAGAGGATTCACTGTTTTAACTATAAAACTCTCGTGAGACTCGAACATATTAAATAATATTTAAAACGGGTCACTCACGGTCAGTGGACTGTGTGTACGTGCCCTTAGAGAGTGACGTAGTGAGTGTTGTTTGCAACCCGGTTCGCGAAAGCGATAATGAGAACGAGGGTAGATCGTCCCCCGCGCCGCCCCCCGCGCCGCTACCACCGCCAGCTGCAAGTACCAGAGCAGATAGGGCATTAGCCCGCAGTGAGTGTACGACTTGCCTCTGTCGCGGGTGGTCGCTCCTGATGACGTTCTTCGTAAAGAACGAAACATGTCGAGCGAAAATTGACTAAATTACGTGAGTGACCCGTTTTAAATATTATTTAATAGGATTCACTTTGTTGACAGCTGGGGAGCCACGGAGCAAAGCTTGCCCCTTTCGCTGTCAACACAACGAATCCTACTTTTTTTTAAGGGTCGGCACATGTAACACTGCCTGGAGTTGCAGGCGTCCAGAGGGTACGGAGACCGCCTACCATCAGGCGGGCCGTATGCTTGTTTGTCACCGTCGTAGTATAAAAAAAAGTAAAAAATATTCAAAGGGGCTTCATATAATAAACATGTTTTTTGCTAAACAAGTGTAGGTATTTAATCTTTCATGTTTTCACACGTTCAGACGGTTCAAGGACGACATTGGCCCCGTGGTCCCGGAGAAAAACTCAGAGGTCGGAGGTTCGTTTTCAAAGTTATACACGATTAAGTCCCGTTTTAGTAAATAATGATTATAAATTGAAAGAGATGTCATATACTACAGAAAAAAGTGACCAAAGCCCCCAGTGCCCAGGGCTGGGATCGAACCAGCGACCTCCTGCTAGCAACATTTATTATCTATATATATAAAAGAGGTTGTCCTCATCTACGATCATCGCACAGCCGAAACGGCTACGACTAGAAACTTGAAATTTTTACCAAAGCTTCTTTTTAGTACATAGGCAAGAGATAAGAACGGATTTTTCGAAATTCCACCCCTAAGGGGGTGAAAAGGGGATTGAAAGTTTGTATGGAAATGGAATTTTTTTTTGAGCTAGAGACTTGAAACTTTGTGCAAAGACTCTTTATTATAATTAAAGAAAAATATTTTCATGGTTTTTGGAAATTCAACCTATAAGGGGGTAAAAAGGAGGGTAAAAGTTTGTAAAGGAATGGAATTTTGTTTAGAGCTAGAGACTTGAAACTTTGTTTTAAAACTCTGTATTACAATTAAAGAAAAATGTTTTCATAGTTTTTGGAAATTCCACCTCTAAAGGGGTAAAAACGGGGTTGAAAAATTGTATAGGAATGGAATTTTGTTTTGAGCTAGAGACTTGAAACTTTGTATTAAGACTCCTTATTATAATTAAAGAAAAGTGTTTTCATAGTTTTGGAAAATTCAACCCCTATAGGGGTAAAAAAGGGGTAGAAAGATTGTATGAGAATGGAATTTATTTTTGAGCTAGAGACTTGAAACTTTGTGTAAGAACTCTGTATTACAATTGAAGAAAGACGTTATCATGGTTTTTGGAAATACCACCTGTAAAGGGGTAAAAAGTGGGTTGAAAGTTTGTATAGGAATCGAATTTTGTTTTGAGCTAGAGACTCGAAACTTTGTGTTAAGACTCCTTATTATAATTACAGAAAAGTGTTTTCATAGTTTTGGAAAATTCAACCCCTATGGGGGTAAAAAATGGGTAGAAAGATTGTATGAGAATGGAATTTATTTTTGAGCTAGAGACTTGAAACTTTGTGTAAAAACTCTGTATTACAATTGAAGAAAGCAGTTTTCATGGTTTTTGGAAATTCCACCTCTAAAGGGGTAAAAACGGGGTTGAAAGTTTGTATAGGAATGGAATTTTGTTTTGAGCTAGAGACTTGAAACCCTGTGTAAAGACTTTTAATTACAATTGAAGAAAACCATTTTCATGGTTTTTGGAAATTTACCTCTAAAGGGGTAAAGAAGAGGCAGAAAATTTGTATGAGAATGGAATTTATTTTTGAGCTAGAGACTTGAAACTTTGTGTAAAGACTCTGTATTATAATTAAAGAAAAGTGTTTTTATGGTTTTTGGAAACTCAACCTCTAAGGGGGTAAAAAGGGGGTTGAAAGTTTGTATAGGAATGGAATTTTGTTTTGAGCCAGAGACTTGAAACTTTGTGTAAACAATCCTTATTACAATTAAAGAAAAATGTTTTCATAGTTTTGGAAAATTCAATTTCGAAAGGGGTAGAAAGGGGGTTGAATGTTTGTTTGAGAATGCTATTTTTTTTGAGCTATAGACTTGAAACTTTGTGCAAAGACTGTTCATTATTAAAATATAAAAAAGTTGTTTGCTATGAGGATTAAAAGTTTGTATGGAAAAGGAGATTCTTTTTGAGCTAAAGGCTTGAAACTTTATGAAAAGACTCTTTATTAGAACAAAAGAAAAGTGTTTTCATAGTTTTGGAAAATTCTACTTCTAAGGGGGTAAAAACGGGTTTGAAAATTGTTAAAGCGGGGAAATAAAGATTTTTTTGAGCTAGAGACTTGCAACCTTATGCATCGATTCCTTATTAAAATAAAAGAAAACTGGTTTCATGGTTTTTTGGGAAATTCCACCCATAAAGAGGTGAAAAGAGTGTTGAAAGTTTCTATGGCGGAAAGTTTTCTTTTGTATCCATAGACTTCAACTCAACTTTGTTATTCAAGTATGTAGGTAATCATTTAAATGCTATTTAACTGGATGGTTGTCTGTAAGAGACATATATGTTGCTTTTTAGCGATAATACCGCCTGTTGCCAACATCTACCTAATAAAAAACTTAAACGTTATCAGTAGTATTAATTACTTTTTGTGGAGTGCAATAAAAAATATTTGTATTTTATATGTGTAGGTTATATCAAGTCACATTTTAAAAAGATAATACAAGGTATGAAACTCTGTAGGAAGAACCCTATTATACGCGGACGAAGTCGCGGGCGGAAAGCTAGTATTTAATAAATGATTTAATTCATGCTTTACAATTGTAAATTTATAGTGTTTTTTGGTGTTTTCATAGATGCTACGGAACCCTTCATGTGTGATTCCGACTCGCACTTGCCCAGTTTTTTTAAAGATAAGCCCTTTTAATTTTAAGATTATTATAGTAATGAAACGTTAATAATAACTGTGTTCAATAATTAACTTAGTAATTGTAAATGTACTTACGTAATGAGTTAGCGCTTTACATAAGTAGATAAAGTTTTATGTCCAGTCGCCATCAGATATATCGGAGCGTCCGAGGTGTTCACAAATATCTTAACACGCCTCTATTGTCAAGGCGTTACAGTGCTTGTTCAGATATTCTGCACGCCTCGGACGCTGATGATCGATGGCGACTGTCCATATAAGTATTTTTTTTTACGATCATAAATATTTATTTATTTCAATAACAAGTAAAACACATAAAACTAAAATAAAATAAATGGTAAGTTAAATATTCCCCCCTCGGCATGGTACCGTAGACGCTGGCAGCGTTTCCTCGCTGTATTGCAATACTAATATTACTAATGCGTTGGGCGAGGAAGCTGCCAGCTCTACGGTCGCCGGTAGCGCCCACAAGCCTCTTTGAAATATCCTTAAATAAGTTACATTTATAACTACTATTTAAAATCGCCTTTCAATGCGTTAGCACAAGGAAAAACTTATTATCCACTTTCGTAAAACAGTTTTGACTAGGGAATACTATTTAGGGTCGGTTCGGGAACGGTGACTCGGTCGGGTACAGTGACTCACATCTACATTTCCTGCATAGACTAGTAATATCTACAGGGAAAACGGAGTTACACTGTACCTAACATATTTAGTTTAGCGTTTGTTCATTTTATCTATATATTAGTCTGCTTTTTCCCGCTACCCAAAGGTTATCTGGAAATGATCGATTTATAGCGATTACGCCAATTGTTTTGCCTCGATCTTAAATCGACTAGATAAACAAAAAACTTTATTTCAAAGCATAGCTGTTACTGTTACTAACAAAACAGAACTAGACTCTACTAGTAGGAAAACAACATTTATTTTCATAAAATATACAGTAAGTGTAACTTACCTAACTACCTACATCTACCTACCCTAAATCTAAAATAGGTCCTTGAGGCATTGTAACTTTGTAGGTAACTAAAAAGGTATTCTCCAAGGCTCTTGAGCGAGCATGTACCGGAAGACGCAGCGTAGGAAGGTCTGGTTCAGGAAGTATTTACTTTTCCATTTGTGAACTTTCGGATCACTGGATACCAGACTTTCGACAGCTGAAAACCGTCTTCTCGGTTAAAGTTTTTATATTTAAGGATTTCAATTGCTTCCTTGACCATCGTAGGAATGTAGTGCTTTTCCGCCGAATGAATCTGAGGGTTATGTAATGTAACGCAATCCAGTGTTCCCGCCTCCAAAATAATATTTAAAATCCTATATTTTATTATTACACCTAAATATCTGAATCTAATCAACGGTAGGGAAGAGGGAGGCATGACGGATATATTCCTTTTAGGTATTTATTTTATTATAATAGTTATTGGTTAATACTTTATCATAATCAACACTCTTTAGAAACTCTAGTTCGATAATTCAATTTTAAATTATTTATTTGTGTCAAAAGTGCCATCTCCCGATCTTATCCCCTAGGTAGGCTAAGATGGAGTACGCATATGGGACAAGATGGGGTAATAATGGCGTGTTAACTGAATATTTTATGAATTTTACAAGTAGCTTTAGGCAAAAAGTAGAGTAACTATTGCTACTGCCTGAATTCACAAGTAAATGCCCCTTTTTCGTCATCATTTTTAAAATATCAAGTCAGTAATATGCCTATTATTTGAATACAGCGCACGCCATCATCTCTTATAGTAATAGTTAATGCAACAGTGATATAGAGAATGCCCAAAGGCATTAAGTCCGCCTTTTGTACACTTTTTTTACGTGCAATAAAGTTTAAAATAATAAATAATAATAATAAGTCTAATAATGGCGTAGGGATGTGACGACCCCATCGCCCACTGGTTTCGGCCGGTGCAATCAGTCAACGCAGGGCAGCTTGTGGCGAGCTGTTGGGGAGTAGCGACCCCACGTACCTGAGCGCTCCTGGGGGACTCCGTCGTCCGACCAAGTCCTCCGCCTCTGGCTTGCCTTAACCGGCCGTCCAGAGTGGGGTCGCGAGAGCTGTGTTCTCGAGGGTAGATGTGGAAACCTAAGTGGCGAGTTGGCTATATGTTTAAAGTCCAGTGACACCTCTACCCCCAGCCCTCATACCGGTGTTGCCCTCGAGCCATCTTAGATGTCGCTTTTTGTGGGGGCCCATCTTATGTGGGCGAGTCACCGTCTGCCGGAAATAAAATTGATTACCATTTTGTTAGGCAGACGTCCGATCTTATTCTCCATAACCCAGTATTTAGTCCACAAGTTTCATCCTAATAGTCCAGTATATTTTAGATTCCATTAAATCTCAATAGCCTATACATCCTGACGGGTGCTGCCTCTGCGTGCGTCCCATGACTCGGGCAGGTGCAACATCCGCTCGGTGTACCCCTTACATTTCATTAAATTGTCGAAAGGGCCTCTGCGTGTTGGCTTCGGCTCCGCGTACGCCTCCCAAAGGTCCGGAACACCATTGTTCCGTGATGGGAAAGACATACAAAAAAAAAGTCTAATAATAAATAATCGTTGAATTGAACAAACCGGATTCCAATAAACTCGAAGAACTTCACTCGCTCGCTAATTATCCAAATTCATTGTAATAGTCCACAACCCGCGTCTATTCAATATTGTCCCACAATTATTTTAATTATACATAAGTTACTGTTTTTGTCTTTAAATGGATGAAAACACATGTTTTGGTTACATATGTTTAATGTACCAATAGGGTAAACTCACATTATGTGGTGACACAGAAAAACATACTTAAATCCATCGCAATAAGGTGCAATCTTAAAATATGAAATAGATACTTGACGTCGAAGAAATCGACCTTTTTGCAACGTTTGAAAGTATATTTTTCTGTGTAGTATCACCGAATAAGAATTATCACCAAATAATGCGGCAAACTCGCATTGGTGTTTACAGCAATTTTACTTTAAAAAAATAACTTACTTACCTACCTTACCTTACCTTTGAAATTGAGATAATATGAAGCATAGGCACAAACATGTTTCGTCGTTTAAACCGATTGTGGGTGATCTTATCTTACTAATAGCAATCCAAACTGTGATGACGAACACTGGTACAGTGTCGAACACTAGGATATTTACCTTACATATGTAGCTCTATAATCTACAAGCCAACGTACCAACCCCTAGTAGGCGCCAAGGACCTACAAAAACTTAAAGCAATTTCATTTTTTACGAAACAAAAATGACACGACCGCTGCGTCCGAAATTTCAAAGATTATAGTCCGAGAGACTATAATTTTGAACTATAATTCGTTGGGTTTGTGTTTGTTTGTGCGTAATTACGGATCTTTCCGGTTTTTTCGGTTTATTTTCGGTTTTTTGGGTTGGGACAAATTTGAGGTGACATTGGGGTTGCGTTTTTATGATGGTTTGATTCATCATTGATGTTATGTAGGTATGTCAATCTTATTTTATAATGTTAGTAAAGTATTTATTTATTTATTTTATTTATTCAGAACATCAACAGCAATACAATAAAAATGGATAATTTAATAACATGCTAAACAACAAGCCAATAAAAGATGTCCACAAGAATTCAAAGAATACCTATAATACAGGTGGAAGTTAATATAAAGCAGTGATAGTGCTTAGGAAAAACAACTAACAATAGTAAAAAAAAAAGAAAAGAACTTAACAATAGTCTAATTTACAACTGTATGTATATATGTAAGAAGATGTAGGGATGTATGATGTGTGTATGTGTGTGTGTGAGGGTATGTGGGTGTGTGTATGTGTGAGAGTGCGCGTAAAATAGATTACAATTTTTTTTTTACCATTATTATATCTTGTTATATTTTATTTGTCGGCCTGTTTGAGTTTCAATAAAAATGATTGCATACGATTCTTTAATGTTAACTTGGCGCAGTCAAATAAGTCAATACTATTAAATTTTTTATATTACGTCATTGTGCATTGTCGGTTAATAATTAAATATATATTTTTAGATTGAATCATATACAAGTCTTTGTAAAAAAAATAGACATTTTTTTTTAATACAGATTAATAAACAATGATAATTATGTGGGTTATAGTCAACTAGCGACCCGCCCCCGATTCGCACGGGTTATTATTATACATATAAAGTTAAACCTTGCTCTTGAATCACTCTATCTATTAAAAACCGCATCAAAATCCGTTGCGTAGTTTTAAAGATTTAAGCATACATACATACAGACAGCGGGAAGCGACTTTCTTTTATACTGTAGTGATAAGAGTGTACGACTTGCAATCCGTAGGTCGCTGGTTCAAACCCCGTCTTGTGCCAATCAGTTTTTCGACTCTTATGTACGAAATATCATTTGATATTATCGCTTTTCGGTAAAGGGCGGATTATTATTGTGTCGTTCTTTTTTTCGCGTCAGATTTCAATGAAATTTGGTAGGTAGGATGAGTTCCTTAGTATCTTCAAGATAGACCCAATTTCCCAGTATGTCCCAAATTAAGTACAAAATTTTTGTCGTACATTGAGATTTCGTATCTATCTAGCGTAGAATTAACTCTACATACCCACCAAATTTCATTCAAATCTGACACGAAAAAAAAACGAAAACAAAATAAAAATATGCCCTAAAACCAAATGTTAAAACACATTTCATTAGATTTGCACATCGTAACCCCATTTCTGTGCAATCGGTTAAAAATCATATAAAAATCATGTTACAATCGCTGTATAATCGTAGGCAAGTGCAACGTATTATAAGGAATCGACAAACGAGCCGCCGATTCTCCGTAATGGGACCGTTTGTTTCCATTACGCCACGTCACGTTGCTGGAGAACCGGTGGCCGATGGGGCAGAAAGGTTGAGCGGCGACCACGGAAGACGCAGTGTGGGAAGACTCCAGACCAGGTGGACCGATGATCTGGGTAGCGGAAGACTTGTTTAAGGACGGCGAATGACCTTTCTTAGTGAAAATATTTTATAATGATGATGATAGTCCGTTATTGGGACAATTGCGAAACGGCTGGTTGAATGTGGTCTATCATATGTTTAGCAAACAAAGCGTAGCATATCAACCAGGGTGAAGGAACATATAGCCGATGTCTAGCATCGTCGCCCAAGGTCTGCAGTCTGGGAACATGTCTCTGATAAGCCTAATCATTCAAATAAATTTGACAAACCTCTGGTCCTCTCCAAGGAGAAGCGATACATTCCCAGGATGCTGCGCGAGGCTATTGAAATCAAGAAGGTTCCTAATTTCAATAGAGAGGATGGCTTTTCGGTACCACCAGCTTGCGATCCTGTTTTACATCTCATCAAGGATCAAGCACGATACAGTACTGGAAGACCTTAGTGTGGACTTTGTTTGAAAAGATTGAAAACGGATAAAAGAGGCAAAATAGGGTAGTTTTCTTGTCGCTTATTTGTGCCCCATAAGCCAGTTACAATTTGTATGTAGGTAGTTTGCACAAGTAACTTTTTTGATTGACGGGGAGAATTCGCATTCTCTCAGTCATCAACATACAACAAGCTGTAATTTAGATTCCCAAATAAATCATTTTTCATTTCATTTTCATTTTTCATCATCTTAACCCTGTGAAAACGAGTGCTGTAAAGGGCTCGAAACGTAGGGTCATGGTGTTAATAAACGCGATTAATCCGTTCTAAAGTGTTTAAGTTTACTTGTTTTGAATAGTTAAATTAGTTCGGCACCACCAGCCGGAAAATTCTTCTCCCACGATTGTATCGTACACTCATAGTTAAGTAAAATATCAATCTATCACCCATCCGTCAAAACCCGTGAACAGTGAGAATGGAAACAGTTTCGGATAATAGCGCCCTATTTGAATATTGCAAGTGGTCGGACATGGCAACCTTTTTGTGACAAAACCAGTGTTTCTACTGCGATGACCTAAATGCATAACAGGTAATGTGGTTTGAAGCGCAGTTTTTTACTGATTTGTATTGTTGAACGGGCGAGCGAAGCTAGCAAAGTTCTTCGAGTCTACTCGAATAATCAGACTTTTGTATATGTCACCGTATAATTGTGAGTACCGTTAGTTTATAAACTAACGCGCGAGATTGTAAACAAACGGATAAGTTAGGTTAGTTTATAATCTGACGGGGACGACGGGGGGGGGGGGGGAGGTTGTGCAGTCGCGTTCCCGAAACCCCGCATCCCAATAGCGAAGCGGTGGAACACCCCAGGGTTTTTAGTCCGTGCGAGTCGGACATACCCACTGGGTTTCTCCCGGGCCGAGTGGGATCCATAACGGATTTTCCCTGGAGAAAAAAAAAGTTAGTTTATAATATCCCTAGTCAAATTATAAACTGTCGGGAGTTCACAATATAACGGTGACATATATACGATTTTAAGCTAACATGGTTGTTTGCATTATATGTAACTAATATTTAAAACGGGATAAAATACCATGTATGTTTGTTTTATTGAGCACCCGATATTTCGATACTGTTGCAAGCGCCATGTTCACGGAGTAAACTGACGAGGTCCGAGTTTTTTTTTACTTGTGATTTATCCGCACGCCATAGCGATCTAGCCTCTTGCGGGTTCGCTTACTCTGTGTGTTGTCATTGTCACTGGCACTACTAGTGACAAATAACAAACACAAACATAATGAACATTTATTTTCAAAATATATACCTCTACCTACCTTAAATCTAAAATAGGTACTTGAGGCATTGTACCTATGATGCTGGCGGCATTTCCTCGTATCGCAATGCTGGTTACGTTGAGCTCTTCGGTCACCAGTAACATCAACGAGACGTTTCGCGATTTCTACCAAAACCTTGCAGGCGCTGGGACCCCATGGACCAAGTGTTTTGACCCCGAATGGTACAAAAAGGTACTCTCTCCCCAGGCTCTTATAATCCTTTTTTTATTAGTGACTAATATATTATAATGTTGTATATGTTTGTTCGATGACGATTCGAGTATCGTCGATCGGATCATCGTTAAATTTGGCAGGTGGTTAGATGAGAAAAATGGATTTTTCATTTTAATTATGAACTAAATCAGTGAAGGACGAGAAAATTGTGTAGTTGAAATGTGGGTAAGTACTTACCGCTTTTTCAACGTATCCCCCCCCCCCCCCTCTTGCGGCTGGAGTAATACATGAAGAAATAAGGTAAAAACCGTGTGTATGCCAAGTGTCAGTCCATCTGTCGATATGCGGTTAGTCGTGCGCAGTGACATCTTGCGCCGGTGTAAGTACAGTCGTGTACAATATTTGCTTGTGACTAATTGTGTATCAAGGGCGGTACAGAAATTACGAACGAGTGTGATTGTGATTCCATTAATTTTAGCACGAGTCCGGTGTTGATACATACAATGTTTTTCATCACAGTTTCGAGGCAAAAAAAAAATTTTCTACGCAGATAAGAAAAGATCATTATTGGCGGTAGTGTATAGTAGCACAGTTCACAGTACTTCGAACTCTTCGAAGTGAGCTACGTGCGGTGAACGTAGGAGGGGGGAGTAGGTCCTTCGGGCGCTCCGGGCGGACGGTTTAGTTTTTAAGATTTTTTTTAATGTGCTTGTTAAAACAAGTAAGTTAGAGATGGAAAGTGGAAAAATTGGTGACCTCGGGCGTGACTTGAACCCGCGACTCTGGGATATACGCCTATCGCTCTGCCAGCTGAGTCCCGTCCCGTATTCCTCCACCATATACCTCGTATGCGCCTGAGGGGGGACTTAGGAACATATACCGTAAGAAAGTAGGTACTACAGACTTTTTCCTGAAAAAAAAGTTGTCGATTGTGGATAAGGTTCATTTCCAAATGATTTTTATGACAGCGCCTTATCGGGTATCAACAAACTAGAACTCGCGAAATTGCTTTGACCTGGAAATTTTCAAAATGGCGGGAATTGGCATAAAGGTCCTGAACGCCATAGACCACAAAGGCGAAGCGCGAAAACTGAATCGACAAAAAACTTTATTCAATTAACAAAATTGGTTACAAAATTTCATCAGAATTGCCTGATAAATGCGACCTGTGACCAATTTTCAAAAAAAGTCTTACCAGTTCCTTTTGTTTTGAATGCCGTGTATGAGTGCCGTGTTAATCCGTTGTTGGCCGTGCGGATATATAGGTACGTCGTTAACGTCGAAATTATCAGTATTAAATTCAACGCCAGAAACACCGGAACACTTATACACACGACTGTACTCACGCGTTTGTGACAGATGCGTACAGGACTAATTATTGGCAAACGATAATTACTTTATCCCGCCTTCGAAAAGGTCCTAAGCGCCATTATGTATCGTGGCACTTACGACGTTTCGTTATATAAGTCGGTTATGGCGTTAAAAAAGTCATAAGCGCCTTTGAAACCTTCGAAAACCGCTTAGGTTTTGTCTCAACCATGAGTTGCTATAGATTTCGACACGTTATCTACAGTTGCATCCCGTTTCCACCCGCAAGTGCGAGCGAGATGCACTGACAGGGCGATAACGTAGACGGTGTAGTGACTATAGATATCGATAAGTAGTAGATAATATTTTCTTCTGTTACCGCGATTGTTATTCATTGAAATTAAACACTTTAGAACGGATTAATCGCGTTTATTAACACCATGACCCTGCGTTTCGAGTTTTGCACAAGTAACTTTTTTGATTGACGGGGAGAATTCGCATTCTCTAAGTCATCATCTTAACCCTGTGAAATGAAAACGACGGCTGTAAAGGGCTCGAAACGTAGGGTCATGGTGTTAATAAACACGATTAATCCGTTCTAAAATCTAAAGTGTTTAATTTCTAAAGTAGATTTCAAACTCTTCAATATGCTTTACGTAACAGTAGTCGATAGGGGCTGCGCTATTCGAAAGTATGTCCGTCTCACTCCTGCCAGAGTAGATGATCTAGACGGAAATACTATAGAAACGCGCAGTCGATATCGACTACTGATACTAATAATAACTAATGTATGCTTAACCATGAGTTGTACTCTACGTGACTTATTAGCTAGCGACATTTCCAAGGGTTTTTTTCCGTCGTTTTCCGATTTACGAAATTACCTTAAGACACCATACAATTTTTTATCAAGTTGGAATTTATTATGGGATTCAGGTAGAAAATTTAATAAATATAATATACCTACCTACATTAAGTACATATATAGTCTGACAAGCAAACGATCGCAGTAACGGACGAAAAAACTATATCCATCCTTTTTTTCGGGATGGTAATACTAGCGTAAGGAAAAGACAGTATGATGCTCTCTATCTTACTGTTACTGCGCTCGATTTTGTATATGTTGAAAGCTCAAACTTATAGGAAAGATAACACAAACACATTGTGTACTATTATTGGACGTTTTCCACACAAACATCTTTGCCCACATTAATAGAAAACCTTTCCTTACAAAACTATTTCATCCCAGCCTCTACAAATGAAAAATCCTTCAAAACAATACAAGTAACGAATCTCGAAAAACAATGGCCGAACAATGGCGTCGTTGAGTGCACGTTCCTAATTAAAAAAAAACATTACAACATACTAACTTATATTTAAAATCAACTCTAAGTCGTATGAAATAAGGTAGGAATTTCATTAAACTACTGATGGTATATAAGCTCTTTGTCATCTAACGTTTAAATATTCGAAATTCGAACGCATTTGTGCACAGATTTCTTGAAACAAAACATCAAGCTAGAAGCGCCAGCTATATTAAACTTTGTGCGGATGTAGTTAAAGTTGATTTTTATGTGTTTTTGAGAATGGAGATAATTCTTTTAGGATTTGATTGTGTTGAGAGCTTTCCAGAGCCTTCGAGGGTATTAAGAGGGCTTCAGTACACTGGTTTAGTTTTCGATTATGGTGAATTTAGAAATGTTTTATTTTTAACCGACATACAATGTTAATATTAAGCGGTTTAGTTAACATTCCCGTTGTTCTAAGACAAGTCAAAATTAGTACCGTCAACTGCTGCAACATTGCCAACCGGCTACAAGTTTGCCTGTTTTGAAAAAACTTACTTTTCTACCAAACCGTTATCTATTTTTTACTTCCAAAAATGGTAAAAGTGGTAGGATTTATCTGGCAACCCATTTCAATATATTTTTTCAGGACAATACAGGTAGTTTCGAACCCAGTTGGTGTCAACGTTTGGAAAGCGACCACGTGTTTTTTCGGTGTTCTCAAAACTTTAGTTATAACTGCGAAAATACTTTTAGTAGCTTTTTGTGGAGTACTCATATGGGAAGTAATAATGCTCTTCTCGATGCTTTACATAGTGTTTCATGTAAATATACTCATTTAAGGCCAGAATGACGAGGGGCAATGTTGCGTGAGGTTTCTTAGAATGTAGATGCCCCAATATTGCCTGGTCTAGGGTTGTCACTATTAATTAGTTCTTTCTTGTCAACATAAAGCAGGTACTCTCATAAGCAGATCTGTTTAGAAAATTTTGCTTTTTTTTTTTACGTAAGAATTAACCAAACACATATTACATATGTTATATATGTTTTGTTATTCCTATTTATCGTTAATATGTTAATTAAATTTAAAACATTCAAAATACCCATGTATAAAAAAGAAACAGTTTTATTAATATCCACTTCCATACCTATTTGCAGTTGTTTCAATACACAAGATTTAAAATTATGCAATTTTCTATAAAGTCGTCAAAATACTTTCGTCTATTTTGTTTGGCACAACCCTAGCTACGCTTGAAGCGATGTATGGAAATGCTGCAGAACATGTCACAACTTTGCCCATGTCGTAAAAAAAAGACTTAAGTAGTTCTTTAGTATTTTCAACTGACACCTGGGCTTTGATATTACTGCTATCACTTTAAAAAGGCTTTCCATTTTTAAATATTCCATATATTACCATAGATAATCCACTAGGCAATGTTGCAGCTTTTGGCTACAACTTTGACTGCAACTTTGAAAAGCTCCACAGGCAAAACTATGAGTTTTTGGCGTACTTGGAACCTTAATATATGTGTCTTTAGATCTAGATCAACTTAGCAATGCAAGCAAGAGCACAGATAACGTATACTTTAGGAGTTATTTAAAAAAACATGAATTTCCGTGCAAAGTTGCAGCAGTTGACGGTACTAGTCTACAACAGCGTAGTAGATTAGAAAAAAAACTCAATTCCTATGCCTGTCTGAAGGCCTAGTATAAAAGTTGTACGACATTAACTCCTCGACCGCGTTAGCGTATCGAGGGGTCAAGATATGAAAGTTGCCGGATGATTTAAATAAACGGCAAACATAATTTGAACTCCCGATACGCTAACGCGGTCGAGGAGTTAATGTCGTACAATTTTTATACTAGGCCTTCTGTTATATTATATCACAGCGTAGGGGTGTATTCTATACAGTGAGGTAACTTCATACACGGCCTCGGCTTGGTGGTCTCGCTGAAGCTCAGGGTTGTCGAAAACTATGCGAAGGATATTTAGTAAACTTTTGATTTGACCCGTGGATCACAAAAAGGAAAACGTGGTAACCGGTTTAAATAGGTAAGTATATGTATATTTAGGTACTGTTTATGTTAGAAAGGCCGCCATCTTGAATGTGTTTAATTTTGAGTTTTGATCCGATCGTGATAAAAAAACCATGGCAGAAGCACCGGTAGGTTCTTTATAACGAATCCAATAATACATTTTTATCGAATCAAAAAGTCTTGTTAATGAAGCACTTATTTTCAACAATGAAAGATACATGAATTCACATTTTACAGTCTGATTGGCAAACTAATTTCCATTTGACACCCCTTAAAATAGACCGCCGAATTTTCATAGAAAATCGGCGGCATTTCCTGCCTGGCAAGAACTGGAATCTTGAGCTTTACGAGGGCCTCGAGGCACGAGAATTGAACAAACTTTGCCGCTGAGTGTAATACGTATGTACTACAGGGTCTACAGTCTAATGTCTATACATTAAAATAAAATCAATATTCCGGGACAATCTTACACAATTCGATCAAGTCCCACGGGAAACTCAATAAGGCTTGTGTTGTGGGTACTAGACGACGATATATACCTATAATAGATAGATACATATAATGTATGAAAATACATATGAGCAGTGTTCTTCTGGAATACCATAGACAACGTTATAATGTAAACTTTTTAATATCGCTGTCAGTCATCTAATTGACAGATAAAAGTACTGGAGTAGAAAAAAATAATTTCAATCTCAACTTGTTGGTTCTAGACGTCGATATAATTTCATTATAATATAATATTATATAATATTGTCTTCTGTTTCCGCGATTGCTAGTCTAGTCATTAAAATTATACATTTAAGAAATAAGGATTATGGATTAAATATATTTTTTATATTTTAGTATGTAGGTAGTTTGCACAAGTAACTTTTTTGATCGACGGGGAGGATTCCAATTCTCTCAGTCATCATCTTAACCCTGTGATAACGAGTGATGTCAAGGGCTCGGAACGTAGGGTCGTGGTGTTGAAAAGAAGCCATAGACGCCCTACCCGTACCCACTACCCAGTAGGTTGCTTCGATCTGAGACTGGGCTGGTTCGATTTCAGCCCTGGGCACTGCGGGCTTTGGTCACTTTTTCTGTAGTATATGATATCTCTTACCTATTTATAAATATCTTACCTATTAATAAGCGAAATAGGTACCTACCATTAATTGCGGCGTTTTCAGGCTAAAAGTACCACATTGTCGGTTATCGATAAGGCTCTACTGTCATAAATAATCACTTAAAAATCTACCATATCAACCACCGACAATGTGGTACCTTTTATCTGAAAACAACACAATGTAGCTTAAAGTACTTAACAGGATAAAATTCAGGCAACCTGATGGGAATAGAGTTCTATGAACGCTCAGCTACTGTTACCTCCTCACATTTTGTCAAGGAAATACTTAGGTAATTATGTACTTCGTAGTTTTTTAAGATTACAAATATCGTGCGATTGTCATCCGGCGAGTTTTAGCAAAGCGATTAAAAAACTGGCATAATTTTGTCGTATTTTCTTCATAATATCTTCGTATCGTAATATTCGTAATGATGGAAATATCAAATCTTATTTTTATATTTTCCAGAAATGGCTCAGATAATAGAAGAAATGTAGTCGTAGTCGTGTGTGTGTGTGTGTCGGTTATTTTTCTATACCTAACTAGCGTCCCGCCCCGGCATCGCACGGGTTATTATTATACATATAAACCTTCGTCTTGAATCACTCTATCTAATAAAAAAACTGCATCAAAATCCGTTGCGTAGTTTTAAAGATTTAAGCATACTTACAGACAGCGGGTAAGCGACTTTGTTTTACTACTAGTGATGATAAAAATGTAGTACATTCACTATAGTAAAACCAACAAATACTTTGCCAGAAAGCCAAATATACTCCTCTCTAACGTCCTCCCCCCACCTCCCGTCACACCCCTTATATACACAAGCATATATACGCCGCCCTCGTCGGTTACCATAGCAACCCACCCCCGTGTTAACCAAAATATCTAGAACCTATTTTAACCTTAATCACTATTGACATAAGGATGTTTTTGCCTTATTTTGGGTGGTTACGGTAAATAGGGTGAATGAGGGGTTACGTTTTAAATGAATTGTGTTTTTGGTTAAAATTTAATTTTTTTAGTGCGACAGTTGTCATTTGGTGGGGAGTAATTAATTTGGTTGGAATAGTTGTCAGGTATAGTAACTAGGTATATTTAAGGCTGACACACTAAGACGGGACGGGACGATCTGTCAATTTCTATAGAAAGAGTCATGTGATAGTTCCGAGTCCTCGGATGTCACATAATGTTTACTGTGGAAAGTGACAGATCGTTACGTCCCGTCCCGTTATAGTGTTAGTCATCCCTAAACTTGTCTGTAGGTGACTCGGTAAAAAAGAAAAGGGTATACGAGTAATATCGTTTCCTGTGGAGTGCCAAAAAATTAAGGGCTGATTTTCTTATTTAGAAGAAAGAAAGAAAGAAAATACATTTATTAGCACACGTAAAAACACAAGATAACAATCAGAATAAATATAACATAAAGACTAACTAATTGTGCGCTAAATGGTCCTCGCTCAGCTTGATGTCACCGAATGAGCCATGTGATATGGCACATTCGGCGACGCTGATTTTCAGCGAAGCCCAGCAGGTAGTCTTTTATATTTTCCACATTTTATATTTAATCTTTATCCACATGAAAAGGTACTGTAATAGTAGATTACATACCAAGGCCGTTTAAGTGGGAGATGTCTCGGATTTCATGTAATTGTCGGCCGAGGCGAAGCCGAGGTCGACTAACATGTGATCCGAGGCTTTCCCATTTAACGGCCGAGGTTTGTATACTATTTTTCTGCCCGACGGAGCCGGCAGGCGGCAATTTAGTTTTGCGTAAAGTGGCGCTTACCGGCCGGAGGACTGAAAAGGTTTTACCTTTACAGCCGCCTTGGTTAGTTGAAAGGACTACATGGCTTTATGTGTATTTCAAATAGAGAACTCTCTCTAGCCAGTGCTGTCACACCAAGGCGATGGTTGTTGATTCATTCTGTACGTGGTAGCCTTCACATTAGGTGCTGTTATCGATATTGTGTTAATAAAAAGATATACAACTGTTCATAAACGTGTGTTGCTCCTCACCACTAGGCGAATCCCTTTACAGCACTGATAAATAATAAATAAATAAATATTTGTGGGACAATCTTACACAAATCGACCTAGTCCCACGGTAAGCTTAAGCTCAATAAGGCTTGTGCTGTAGGTACCTAGGCGACGATATATATAATAGACGGATACGACCAGGATTCGAACCCGGGACCTCCTGCTTCGTAGGCAGGGTCACTACCAACTAGGCTAGGAGGCCGTTAATCTTATGAGTTGTATGATAATAGCACCATCTCGTATTCTCACCTTTGGTCACGTATGCCACCGAGGAGATGGCTGTTGAGCGACTTATGGTCAAAAAGAGTAAAAATACTTAAGCCATTAAGTTTACAATAGTTTATACCATGTGTATTAAACAAAGATAATGTTTTTAAATCCGTAATGAGTTAATGACAGATAAAGTCTATCAACATTCGATTGTAACGTCGAACTTAACAGTTGTGACACTATTCAATGACAGAACTATTCATTAAAACGTAAAACCTGAAACATGCTATATAAAGCTTGACGTCATTGGTCAGTCATCGACATCGGCATTGGACATCGGAAATGTACGCTCCCTGATACCAAAGAAGAGATATATTAGTGCTATACCAACAAATAACTTTAACTTAACATCACGCTAAGTGACGCGACATAAATATACGTCGTACGATAAGTTGACAAGCCTTAAAAGCTTTGCCGGCGTCGGGAGAAAGTGCTTTTTTACTGCACGACACGACGACGATACGAGGAAATTAAACTAAAAACCACAGATAATATTAGGATAACTCACACTAGAACGGGATGGGGCGGAACGGGAAAATCTGTCAATGTTTATAGAAAGCGTCACGTGACATCCGAGAGCTCCGAGCTATCACGTGATTTTTTCTATAGAAATTGAAAGTTTTCCCGTCCCGCCCCGTCCCGTCTCGCGCTAGTGTGAGTCTTCATTTTTAATTTAAATAATGTAATTTGTACCCGACATGTTTATATTTTTGTATACAACATGTTTTTGAGCAATTGCTTTAAATTCAAGGGTGCATTCTGTAGCCTAAATTAAGTTAATTTCTCAAAGACACTGGTATTCTAATTAGCTCCATTTAGAAAATAACTACTTATTTAATTCTATCTCATATGGGATTTGCATGTGTGTAAACGGAGTACGAGTATTCGACATGACATAGATGTGTCATATTTGTCACTTACTTAGTAAAGTCAATTGTTTGCCCGTTTTACATTAGCGGTTGATGCAACATGTAATTATTTTGTATGAGGAATAAAAAAAAATTAACGAATTTAATAACACTAAATATGCCATTCTGTTTCCTTAATTGTACCAAGCCACATGACGAAGTTAAAGCAAATGTTCAAGAACATAATCAGTGTAATTTTTCTGTAATTCATTGTTGACTTGCGTTTGACATTACAGGGTTTGAACTTGAATAGAACTAGATTTACATAGAAGTAAAGAGAGAGATAGACATATAGGTACATTAATTTGTTATCATAGGTTACGCATTTTATTATGACCCTGCACCAAATAATCTTTCTGTTTAGCCCATTGGTTGACTGGTAGAGAATGCCTTGCATTTGTACTTGTCGTTACTGTGCAATGTCATCTTTTACACCGTATTTTTTTATTTCCGTCGAATTCGACATGTTGTTTTGTACGCTAATAAGAGCTGCCTAACATAATATCTCTTTTTGTCGAATTCGATAAAAATGTTTTTATTATTCTTCAGGTTTTTGAGAAAAATCCACAGTCATCAACTCATCATTCAGGAGAAAGACGTCCACTGCTGGACATAGGCCTCCCCCAAAGATTTCCACAATAACCGGTCCTGCGCCACCCGCATCCAGCGGACTTCTGCGACCTTCACCAGGTCATCAGTCCACCTTGTGGGGGGCCTACGCACGCTGCGCCTTCCGGCACGCGGTCGCCACTCGAGAACCTTTCCGCCCCAATGGCCATCGGTTCTACGTGCAATGTGCCCCGCCCACTGCCACTTAAGTGTAGCGTTTCAGAGAGCTATATCGGTTACTTTGGTTCTGCTGCGGATGGTCTCATTTTTGATACGATCTTGCAGAGAGACTCCTAGCATAGCTCTCCTAGAAAATCAATAGTAGGTAATCAATTAGGTTTTCGAAAGTTTTGCCTATTGTGTAGTGCAGTGTAAAAGTCACCAGAAGCGCGGACGCCTAAAAATAATGTGAATCGCGGAAGCACTTTTTAGACACGACTTTTACTTAATATGTTTCTTTTTGCACTTTTACTACTGCTATTATATATAATTATTCGATATTTGTATTTGATTTAAAGTGAGTCTATTAGTGAAATATAGGTACGGTACAGTCAAATTGTGCCAAAAACTAATGTAGGGAGGTTGGTAAACTTTATTAAGAATATAACATTTATTTTCAAAATATATACAGGAAGTGTAACTTACCTAGCTACCTACCTCTACCTACCTTAAAATTAAATACAAATTGAAAGTACCACAGGATATCCGCTATTATTGAAACGTAACATTTCAAAATTTTGGGTATATGTTAATATTTTAATTTGTGGTTGTATAATAATTTTCTGTTCTAATATACGAATGAATATTAACTTTACTGCCCTAAAACTTACTTCAAAAAGCTAAAATTACCATTAGATTTCTGTATCAATGAGATGATATTTTTATTTCAACTACTATCAAAAAATATAACAATAAAATAAACTAATTCTAAAATCTAATTTTATACAGTAAAAATAAAAATAAGAGCGTAACCCATCTATATTAAGAAATGCTGATAGATCACTGTCTAAATTCGGTGATTAAAATGATTGATAAAAGTATTATATGATTTTAAGCTATCATTTGCATTAAGTAAGTATAAGTAACTAACTAATATTGGAAACGGCATAATACCGGGAAATATCGGATGCTCAATAAAACAAACAAACATGGTCATTATCCCGTTTCAAATAATAGTTATAAGAGTATTATATTGTTGTATAACTATAAAATACAACGAGGAAATGCCGCCAGAATCCTAGGTAGGTACAATGCCTCAAGGACCTTTTTTAGATTTAAGGTAGGTAGGTAGTTAGGTAAGTTACACTTACTATACAACCCTACCCTTACTACCCCCTTACCCCCTTACTATACCCTTTATTTTAGCAATAATAACAATAATCCATTTATTATTTTTGCACCAAACAGGATCTAATAACCCCCTAGGAATTAATAGAAACTTAGATAAAATTCCTTTCCACCCATTTTTTTCTTTTAAAGATCTAGTAGGATTTTTAATTATATTATTTATTTTAATTATATTAACTATAATTAACCCATATCTTTTAGGAGATCCTGATAATTTTATCCCGGCTAACCCTTTAGTTACTCCTGTCCATATCCAACCAAAAAAATAAATGTTAATAAATATGTTAAATGTTAATAATTTTGAAAATAAATGTTATTAATATACTTAGACCGGGTTACTCACGTCTATAAAGTCGAAAATAGCTCGACATGTTTCGGGACGGTCCGACGCTCCGGTCCGGGCTATTTTCGACTTTATAGACGTGAGTAACCCGGTCTAAGCATATTAATATGTCTAATACTCACGGGAGTTTTCTGTATACATGTTATTGTTTAGAGTTAGAAGTTTTGATGTCAGCTCTGGGGCCTTACCATGACGTCTTAACGCGATTCAGTTTAGGTTTAGTTTAGGCTCAGTTGTATGGAAGCGACTCAGTTTAGGTCGTCAACTGAATCGCGTTAAGACGTCACGGTATGGCCCCAGCACCCTACAGTTTATATTCGAATGTCAACACATTTTTGAGAGGGTCGGGGGTTGTGAGCACATAAGTGGAAAGGTTACAATGTCAAGAGATAAATCAATGACCCCACAATCATACCATGAAAGTAGTCTGACATTTTCGTCACGAAACCAACGCTTACATTAGTAGGTAATAAAATGCAATATTTTATATTTCCCATACTGGACATTTACAATACAATAACTCTTTTTTTGTCAGTAGGAAACAAACGCTACACATTTCTTTTGTTTTTATCTTACAATACAATAACCACAAAAATAACACAGACTGGTAGCTATAGATTACAAGTGAAATAGAGGTAAAAACAGGTGGTCTTATTGTTAAAGAGTGATCTCTTCCACAGAACCTTTAGGTGGAGATAAGAAAATAAAGGTGGTGCAAAATTGTGCATGAAACTCTGTCAAATTGACAAATAAATAAATATTACAGGACATTCTTACACAAATTGACTAAGTCCCGCAGTAAGCTCAATAAGGCTTATGTTACGAGTACTCAGACAACGATATATATAATATACAAATACATAAATACATAGAAAACATCCATGACTCAGGAACAAATATTCGTGATGAACACACAAATAAATGCCCTGACCGGGTTTCGAACCCGGGACCTCCTTCGTAGGCAGGGTCGTCACTCACTACCAAAGGGTAGGGTAGGCTAGGAGGCCGTAAAAGTGTTTAAATTATCAGAAATTTCAAAAATCTAAATTATTTATTTCACTAAAGTACTAGTTGTTAGTGAAATAAATATCCGATGATGAATCTGACTTATCCAGCATCAGATATCCAGTCTTATCAGGCTATCGGCTTGGCTATAAGCACGAATTGCTATAATCGTCAATAACAAAATAAAAAGGTTTCCTAAGTATCCTAAAAAATAATACAGAGTTTAAAACAATTACATAATATGTATGTTAACCGTCTTCTAGTTTCCAGTATAAAATTATGACATTAATTAATAAAAATAACATCGCTCGCCATATTTGTAAAGACTTAAATACCACACTTTACTTTTCAATCAGTAAATTAATAAATCAACCCGTTCTTATTAGTACAAAATCGTTATAAATTTCCTCACTCATAAATATTTCCCAGTACATAATCCATATTTCACATAACCGCCTCACTCTAACGTCCTGCTTAAGCGTATAACGAAACAAGACAGCTATATTCTACCAGTTTGTATTAAACAGTTTGATAATGATATGCAATACGACCCTCTTTACGCTATCTCGCTTCGACTTTAAGTTTATTAGGGGGAGGAAAGAGACGACGTTAGTTTTTAAGTTCAGAACGCAATCACATTATGCTATCGGGTTACTCCATTTTAGTTGGAGCTCTCTAGTGTCATAGTACAAACGAAGTTTCTAGAACATTTTGTTTCATAGAAGGGGAGAGTCGGTT
Organism: Lathronympha strigana; assembly: GCA_949128165.1. Taxonomy (NCBI): domain Eukaryota; kingdom Metazoa; phylum Arthropoda; class Insecta; order Lepidoptera; family Tortricidae; genus Lathronympha; species Lathronympha strigana. Next base: position 2,382,636 of record OX421926.1, on the reverse strand, counting down.
TCTGTTATATTGGTTTATTTTAAGTGACAAAAAAGTTGATAACATTAATATTATTTATCAAAGTTGACAAGGCGTTTCGTTAATGTATTTTTAAAAGGCGTTATTTCGTATGTAATGTAGTTTTGTGATTTTTATGGGGTGTGAAATATTGTTGGTGATTTATGAAAATACCTACGTAATTTTGTGCGAATTTGCGTGGTTCGAAATAATTTATGGAGGCCAAATAAATACATTTATTGTTATTTATTTCTACGTTCACAATATATTTTGTGTGTTGAATCAATTCAGGATATTTTCTTACTATGACCCTGCCTACGAAGCAGGAGGTCCCGGGCTCGAATCCAAGTCGGGGCATTTATTTCTGTGTTTATCACGAATATTTGTTCTTGAATTGTGGATGTTTTCTATGTATTTAAGTTTTTATAAGTACTAAGTACCTATCTATTATATATATCGCCGCCACACAAGCCTTATTGAGCTTACCGTGGGACTAGGTCAGTTTGTGTAAGATTATCCCATAATATTTATTTATTATGATTTACTTAATTGTCTACCTAAACCCTATTATTTGAGTAAAATGAATGGTTTTTATTTTTCTTGTTTGCGCTTTAAAATACCAGTGACAACTGGTACTGTGAGTAACTTAAAAGATTGACACTTTTAATAAAAAACCCTTTTTTTCGTGATTTTGGGGTTGTCTCCATAAAAATCTTATTTATTTCCTTACTGTCACACATAACATAATTACGATATTTTCTTCTTCCTAGAATTTTCCCGGCATGCGACGGCTTAAACTAAAACTTTTGTCAAAAAACCTATTTACGCTGGAGTTCGCATTTCCGAATCCATTCTAGTGACATTTTGTAAAAGTCTTATGAAATTTAAGCGCTTGAATATCAAGGTTAAAAATAATCACGCACAAAAAATTGCTACCATGCTTTTCACATAATTCGCGGGTGTGGAAATCATTAAATTCGAATCTCGAATGTCAAATCTCTTCCGGTCAATAATTATAAAGAACATTTTGTAGCTTTATTTTCATCTTCAAAATGGTAGAGTCCGCAGGACACAGAGACACTACATAATTTTTGTATTCCAGGACTTCTATCTGTCAATTAATTAATTTCTGAGGCGGGAACATTTCGTGACTCAGGATTCCCTAAGTGTACATTTTATTTGACTGCTGTATTTTTATATTTAACTAAAGTCATTAATAAATGTATTTTCTTTCTATCTTTCTTTTCTTTCTAATTTGGAAGTTGTGAATGCTCTGTAAGCTATAGGAACTAGCGGCCAGTCAAATATCGCTGTCAGTCATCTAATTGACAGATATAAGTGATGGAGTAGAAAAATTACTATTATTGACTTATGGTCATTTGTAGATGTGTTCCAAAAGCGGCAGCCATCTGACCTTCTAACCCAGAGAGTAAACTAGGGCTTATTGGTATTAGTCCGGTGACCTCACGATGTGTTCCTTCACCGAAAAGCGATTGGTGAATACCAAATGATATTACGTAAAACAGTAAGCAATAAGTCCCGAAAAACTAATTGGTAAGAGCCGGCAGGATTTGAACCCGAGACCTTCGGATTGTGAGTCTCACCTCAAACCACTTGGCCACCAAAGCTCTCATCGGTCTCATCGGTTTATAAAAAAAAAAGATAAATAATGCATTTAACAGAAGAAAATGAATTTCCCAAAACTACAAAAGACCCTAACAAGCGTTTCCACTAGTTTGGACCATAAAATTGTCTTAAATTGTATAAAAGGCCCAATTTGCCTGTGAAATTGCTCGAAAAGAGGGTAGTAGGGAATCAATAGGCATTGGGGTGCGGTGACTCGAGAGGGTCGGAGGGTTATCTTATTTTATTCATACTGAAATATATTGTGTTGCGAGTATAAGTTGGTTGGAAGAGATATCTTTGTTCCTAAAGTTGGCTAAATTTACCTTTAAGGTTTTAATTAGAAAACTCCCGTGAGCATCAGACATATTAAAATTCTCATAGCGAGTTACTCACGTCAATAAGGTCGAAAATAGCTCGACATGTTTCGGAACAGTCCGTGTCCCTTATTCATGAGTCATGCGTGTAGCCGCGGCGACTGCTCTACGCACACTGCGAGCCCCAGCGCGGTCAGCTCTCGACTTTATTGACGTGAGTAACCCGCTATGAGAATTTTACCTTTAAGGTATTCGAATTTTCAAATGTGAAAACGAAGCGAGTAAGCTCTCAGTCTACTTTGTACGTATATGTATGTATGTTTGTTCGACGATAACTCGAGTGTTGATCGGATCTTCGTGAAATTTGGCAGGTGGTTAGATGAGATAAATAGAATTTTCAAATACGAATATGAGCGAAATCGGTCAAAGAGTTGTCGAGATATAGGGGTCACAAGTTCAAGTTCAGGAGTACCACTACTTAGTTCCTTGAATACACTAAACGGTTACTTCATAAAATTATTAACGATTTTGAGAATTAAGTTTCGTTTTTTTAGGTTAAAAAAACGTTTATTTTCGAAATATATGGTCATATTTTTATTTTGTTGTCGTTTTATTTTACGTCAGATCTGTATGATATTTGGTGGGTAGGTAGAGTTCCTTATTCTCTTCAAGATAGACTCAATTTCCCAGTATGCCCTACAATTTAGCACAAAATTTATGTCGCACATTGGGTAAGGTCGCCAGAGCTCCAAGAGGATTCACTGTGTTGACAGCTGGGGAAGCTTGCCCCGTTAGCTGTCAACACGGCGAATCCTCCTTATTTTTAAAGGGTCGGCAACGCGCATGTAACACCGCTGGAGTTGCAGGCGTCCATAGGCTACGGTGACCGGTTACTATCAGGCGAGCCGTATGTTTGTTTGTCACCGTCGTAGTATTAAAAAAAACCAAAGTTACAGCAACCCGTCAATCTATATATACATTTTTAAATCATACTCTTTCAACTTAGTTTAGACATAAATTTCATCAATTTAGCGTTGTCAATTGTTTTAAATATAAAGATGGGAATTGAAAATTATCAATTTCTAGTACTTTGTTTATTGGTACAAAATCAGTCGAAACTTTGAAAGGGACTCGGAAACCATTGAGACTTTTTTCTGGCATAACAAAATCCCATGACATTGAACTGAAACCATATTTTCCATACTTAACCCTTTCTTTTCTATGACATATTGATAATTTTATTAATTTTCATTTACATACAATATGTTCTAATTCAACATATGTATGTCATAATCTTTCCAAGTAGCGTCAGTCATCTAAATTAATCGCCAAAAAGTTCCGCTAACCACGACATTATAATAAATATAATACTTGGGGCGAACAATCGATTAGATACATAACAATAATTATGTTAAACATTGACATAAGGATAAGACCGAGCTGAGCGAGGCGTCTATAATTATGCGAGGGTTCCGTAGTTATACATCCATACTATGGGAAAGTGTGTGTGTCTATTTGTTTCTCCGTCTTTCGCGGCAAAACGGAGCGACGAAATGAAATGATTTTTTAGTTGAAGGGATGGAGACATAGGCTACTTTTTGTCACTTTCTAACGCGAGCGAAGCCGTGGGTAATAGCTAGTCTATTATAGTTTTTTTCTTCTAATTTTATACAGATAGATTTAAAAAAGGGTTGCCAGATACCACTGGTGACTTGGCTGGCTCGTTCCTCGGGTAAAGGATTGGCATTGCCAATTTGCCATTCAACGAGGGCATCTCAGTCTTATGGGCACCATACTGGGGTCAGATTTGGGGGCCTAAGTTAGTTAGGTAGGTTACAGAGCCTTAGGCTCTTTAGATATAGCTTTAATTTATGTAGTTTTTTTATATTATTGTACTTCTATGTAGAATTAATAATTAATTAGGTTTCCCACTGCTGGGCAGAGGCCTTCTTCTCCATTCGGTCCTACTATTTTCTGTTTCCAACTAATCAGCGCAGAACGCCTCCAGGTCGTCTCACCATCTTCTTTTCGGTAATAAATAACTTTATTCTCAAAGTAGTTTAAATACGTATAAAAAATTACATATCGTTTGTTGATAAAGTTATCTGCAATCGGAGTATAAACAGTTCTTTTATTATATATCTATGGTTCTTCTATTAAAAACGGTAGGTAGCTTACTATTAAAACGGAGACTACCATGTATGAAATATCGGGAGATTCAAACCTTATAACAAACATACATACATCTTTTTCGTAGGTGGTAGCATAAATTACCTACCATGTGAATAAAATGTAAGGATATCAAGGAAAGTTTTTCATATTATTATTGCCGGATATAACCAACCGTACTTACTTAATATTTGTCTTAAATTTCTAGTTAATCATCGCGTTTTCATTTAGTATGGAAATTTACAAATACAAAAATAATGTGATCGACTAAATAAAACATTTACTTACAACACAATGCGTCCTGACACTGCAAAATCTGTATAAAATATGATCTGTGGATATCCACTTTAAAAATCATACATTACATGTCTAAAAATGGTTCAAATCCATCTTTAACAATTCCCTAAGGACCCCAAACCCAACCCCTACCCGGAAACAGAAATGACTATATTTTTTTAAAACCGCAGCCGCAGACCGGCGCCGGCGCCGTTCCTTTTTCAAAATTTGAATTTGAAAATGGAACGCCATTACAACGGTCATTAAAAACAGATCATAGACAAAGGTTTGATATAAGTTGTTTTTTAAGTAATTTTAAAGCTATTACTCCTTGTATGTAATCAGTTTTTTGTTGTATATTAAATATATGCCCGCAGGACTTAGTATGTATTCATTCTATTTTTAAGTAACTAGGTTACAAATATTTAAGTAAGTACCTAAGTAACTTTTTGAGAATTTATGTTTTAATGAAGTCCTTAAAGAAAAATATTTATATATTTTTTTATTTTTCATATTTAATAGCATTAATGGAACTTACCAAAAGTCCTATATATTATGCAAAAAAAAAACTATAATAATTTTAGTGTAAGCAAAAACTTCAGCACGCAAGGACATTTTTTAACACACAAAGAAAACATCAGAAAACTAGGAAGTAGGTAAGTAACAAAAAATACTTATTCATGTTAGACAATAGCAAAAAAGATTTCACAAAACCCAATTATTTTATAAAAAGTATTACGTAGTTAATTATTGCCAGGTAGATACCTAATTTTTGAGGCAATGTTTGACGTAACCAAAAAAAAAATTACAGTCATACAATCCTCCTACATAGTTTTTTTCTTACGATGAAAAATTTAACAACTGAAACCGTGTCCGAATGGCAAGCGTTTTAATTTTTAGGGTAGGTAAGAATGACAAAAAAAAACAGACATATAAATATGTACGTACAGGACGCTGTTTGGGGCAGTCGGTAAACTATGTTCTTCGTTATTCATAAACGATCAAACACAGTTAATATCTAAATGATTGTTTCTCCTTATCTGTCAGTTTGTCATTTGCATTACAAAGGGAATAAATATAATTTAACTAAAATCAATGTTATTTATTGAAATTAAACAATTTAGAACCGATTAATCGTGTATATGAACACCATGATCCTACATTTCGAGCCCTTTACAACACTAATTTTCACAGGGTTAAGATGATGACTGAGAGAATGCGAATTATCCTCGTCAATCAAAAAACAAGTAACAAAACACAATATTATGCCTGTTATTTATTTATGAATTATGGGGTATAAATCTAGTCAGTCATTTAAAACATGAAATCGAATATATGTCAATTATTTGAGACATTGTAAACGGTTTTTAGTTCGCCCGACTTGGGATTATGGGGTCAAGTAATTATAAAAAAAACGATAAACTATAAAATATTTTAATAAAATATCAAACTCAACGGCGCCACCCGTCTACATTAACATTAACATAATGTGGTCCGGATTAGCATTAACATGTTTTCGTTAATGTTAATCTAGTAATGATATACCAGCGGATATAAAAATATGTGTCTGTTTTAAGAAAAAGGTACCACTTTGCTGGTTGCTGATAAAGCGCTAGTTTCATAAAAAATCACTATAGAAATGAACCTTATCAACAATTTACATTAGTGGTGCCTTTTACGGAAAACTAGCACATATTCTCAGGGTACCAGAAAGGCGCCATCGAAATTCAAAGTAATATTTAGGGAATTAGAACGACTCGCCGTGCTCGGACTTCTAATTATAGTTTGATACTTAAACGCTGGTCTACATAGAAATAGTCGGTTTAAAAAGGTTACCTAAATCAAGATTCAAGATGTTTATTGCGTATCACATTACAAATGTTTAGGTGGAACTTAAGTGTAGGTATACATGTGACCCCCTGCAAGGGCACATCAATATACTTAAAAACTGCAAGCAGGATTCACATAATTATTAACCTATTTTAGGCATACTATAATTTAGTTTTTTTTTTAGTTATTTATCGTCAAAATTTTATTCATAATTTATCGTCAAAAAGTCATCTAAACTGTAAAAACATTTCTGAACTAAAAACAACTTGCGATTTTTAATTAATGTATTATGTTTTACATACTCTTATAAGTAATTCGGTAAATGATTATGTATTTTATTCAACATGTATCGGATGGATGAGGCTATTTTTATTAATTTTCTAAGGGGTAATTGAAGCTTATGTATATTTATATTATTTATTTTATTATTTCTGCTAATGAAGTAAACAGCCAAGTGTATTTCCTAACAAATTTTCAAGACTCTAGGTCCTCTAGACCTACATCGTTGGGAGAGTAAGTATTTGGTGCTTGTTAAAAATAGGTCTGCTGGAGTCTATTTCGTCTGAATTTCCCGATTATTTTAATATATATTTTTACTACGACGGTGACAAACAAGCATACAGCCCGCCTGATGGTAAGCGGTCACCGTAGCCTATGGACGCCTGCAACTCCAGGGGTGTCACATGCGCATTACCGACCCTTAAAAAAAAGGAGTCTTCGCTGTGTTGACAGCTAAAGGGGCAAGCTTTGCTCTGTGGGTCCCCAGCTGTCAACACAGTGAATCCTCTTGAAGCTCTGGCGACATTTCTCACCAACTCAAATACAACACTATGCTTAGAAAGAGACAAAAAGTAGCCTATGTCACTGTCCATCCCTTCAACTATCTCCACTTAAAAAATCACGTCAATTCGTCGCTTTGTTTTGCCGTGAAAGACGGACAAACAAATAGACACACACACTTTCCCATTTAGGTATAATATTAGTATGGTAGTATGGATGTCTCTGGCTGGCTCATCCACGTAGAAAAGGTTAGTAACAATACAAATCATTTATTCGCGGTAAATATTTAAAAAAAGGTGGTTTATCGCATTTTTACCTATCCTATTAACGCAGACCTGACGCAGACTTCAATCTCTTTTTTTATACCATGTCGATGGTACAAGCATACGACCCGCCTACTAGAAAGCATTCACCGTAGCCTATGGATGTTTGCAACTCCAGGGATATCATACACGTTGCCGTCCCATTAATAACTTGTAGGTAACCTAGACTTCTTTTTTGAAGAATCTCATACGGTAGAAAGCAATTAAGAATTCTAAATTACATCCCATTTTAGTTTAGATATATTTACTACTAGCTTTTGTCTGCGGCTTCGCTCGCGTTAGAAAGAGACAAAAAGTAGCCTATGTCACTCTCCATCCCTTCAACTATCTCCACTTAAAAATCACGTCAATTCGTCGCTCCGTTTTGCCGTGAAAGACGGACAAACAAACACACACACACACTTTCCCATTTATAATATTAGTATGGATATGGATAGTTATTTCACTGTCAAATACTTAAAGTTAAATAACATTTATTTTCACAATATATACAGTAAGTGTAACTTACCTAACTACCTACCTCTACCTACCTTAAATCTAAAATAGGTCCTTGAGGCATTGCACCTAGGATGCTTAGTGGAATCAAATACTTCATTAATGACTAAGAATGTCATAGATCACTTTCTTAACACGTGATTTTTTTAACACTCTTTTTTATCACTAACCACTTTCAATACCACTGTTCACCACCAGAGTTAGTACCGTAATGGTAACCGTCGCTATTACCAAAACCAATTTGCAGGAAAACGGCAACTTAACCGATCATGATTATTGGTCAATCATTATTCGTTTTTGTCCCGCAATGTGGGGGTTTCGGGACTAGGCCGGAAATAGGGAGGGGCTGATTGACAATTACGATATGTTGTGTCATGGTACTTTGGCCATAGGTACTTTTTGGAGTACATAAGAGCGCATTTTTAACACATCGTTTATAAGTTCGATGAACTGATCTGTTTATGTAAACTACTTATTTCCGGCTAAGTAATGGACCTAAATAGATAAAAAAGTATATAAAAAAACTTTTAATTTTCAAAATATATACAGTATGTGTAACTTACCTACCTACTTCTACCTACCTTAAATCTAAAATAGGTCCGTGGGGCATTCTAAGATACTGGCAGCATTTCCTCGTTGTATCGCAATACTGATACATTTTGCGAGGAAACTATGTCTTCGGTCACCAATTACATCAACCCGACGTTTCGCGATTTCTACAAAGAACTTGCGTGCGCTGGGACCCCATTTTGACCCCAAATGGTACAAAATGTATTCTGTCCAGGCTCTTATATTTATTACGTTCTAAAATTTCGGCGCTTTCAGCCCCCGCATTTACATTAGTTCGTTGGAGATGGGACGATGCCAGCGTGTCTACACAGGTAGCATCCCACACTAGCATCCGAGTCATCCGACCCAAACTCCAAGGAACCAAGGACACCCCATCGGGTCTCTTGCCATCCCTGAAAACGCCAGTCGGCTCACGAAGGTCACTAACGTCTATAAATTAAGTCGAAAAGCGCCATGAATATGGGTCCTGAAGCATTTCAAGCAATTTTTGACTGATATAAGTTAGCAAACCTATATAATATATAAGTTTGGTAGTTTTTCACAGTTTCAAAGGATCGCAGACTTGTGTATGTAGCTATGTTGTATAAATTTTAACTTGCTACTAACGACGACTTGCCAACTGACGGACAACCAAGTGATCCTATAAGAGTTCAGTTTTTCCCTTTTGAGGTACGGAGTCCTAAAAAGAGATGTGAATATGACTCACCACCAGGACACCGCGGTCTACCTCATAGCCTAACCATGCTGCAACCAATATCCATAAGTATATTATTAAATCCAAAACTACAAGGTTTCGGTTAAAAATAAAAAGCTATTTATTTGGGATCCAAGAAAACCGTTACCCTTCTGAACCTTAATATCTGAAAAATAAGAACGAAATTCGCTTACGTATTTATCACTGTATATTAGCTGATAGAATTGTATATAGGAATTCTACTCAACCTTAACGTCTTTAATATAAGGGCGAATTTCGTATATATATTTAGGATGGTAAAGCATTCTAAGAAGGCTGTATTAGATGATAATTTTGTATGTAGTTGCGACATTTAGTATTGTATGGGTGAGTTTTTGTGTTGCATTTTGTCACGAGCTACATGGTAGATGGATAGAGTAGGAACATAGGTACATGAATTTTTGACCGAGCGTATGCGAAGATGCTTTCGTACGAGTACATTCGGTTGTTCTCCTCTATAGGGACCTAACTGAGTCACTGCTATACAACTGAGTCGCTGCTCTGCTATACACAGTTAGTATACATAAACTGGATCGCGTTAAGCGGTCGCGGAAAGGACCCGGAGGCCTTAGTACGACTCAGTTTAGGACCTAAACCGAGTCGCTCCCATACAACTGAGTACAGGTAAGAACCTAAACTGCAACGCGTAAGACGTCATGGTATAAGGTTCCAGGTCGTGTTTCTCAACCGATCCTCATGAAATGTTGTAACTAGATTTGTAGATTTTTGGTCGTGTCGGTTTTTGGAATATGTTTGAAATTGTGGAAACCGGCAAAGGATCCGTAGCTCCACATGTCTATGGAGCTTAACCTTTTTAACCAAACACAAACCCTCAGACGCCAATCTGGGACCTCCTGCTTCGTAGGCAGTCACTACCGACTTGGCTAGGAGGCCGTTAAACGTAATCATAGTTAATAAAGGGGTCTCGGTGGCGAATATAACTTTGTTCCGTTCGGCGTCGAGACTCTCGGCCCATGGGGTTCGAGCGCCCACATCCTCTTCAAGGATATCAGAAAAAGGCTTGTGGACGCTACCGGCTATTGCAATACAGCGAGGAAATGCTGCCAGCGACTAAAGTACCATGCCGGGGGGGGGGGGGGGAATATTTATTTTTCACACCACCTATTCATAAAAGGGTTTTTCTGTTCAAACTATCAGAGTTTATAAGACTACACATTTTTACGTTTTCGGGCATTAACTAGTGACATCGTGGTGTTGGTATGATGCTGTTTTCGGTGTTGTTTATTTCCTCTTAGTTGGTATGAAAAGCAGTATGTGTCACACGGTATCCCTACTTATTACTATTACTTGATATCCACTCTGTACTCTCAGTCTCTCATCTTTTTAAATAATGTCAAAGCACGGAGGGATATGACCTCTCTCTACGAGCTCTCGAGCTGGACTGCCGCTAGATTTATTACGTCGTATATTTTATTGCGATATTCAGAACAATTTTAAGTGTTTAAGAAAAAAAACACTAGAGATGCGTTTAATTATTTATAGTTTTTGATGAGTAATTTATTCACAAAAACATATAACATTTACTCATAAAACCCATATAAACACAAAAAAAATACACATTAAAACTAACTACGACCAACTTAACCCTAAAGATTTTTTTTTCGAATTTTTAAGATTATTTTTTAATTTTTTATAGTTTTTGGATAGAGTATTACCTAAACTTTATGATTGCGTATTCATTTATGTAAAAAGGTTACTGTTTAGCTAGAAAACTTGGCAAATTTTCGTGTATTACTACAAAAAATTACCAAATTTGAAATTTTTTTTGCTGAATAATTTTGTGCGAAAATGCTTAAAAGTGTTTCATTTATTCCGTAGAAGACTATACACAGTATACACTGAACAAGAAAGCAATAAGGTCGAAAACTAGATAGATGATTGGAGCTCGCTCTTTAAAAAATGGTAAAACAGCAGTTAGAAAATAGTGGATATTTCAAAAACTAATAACAATTTTGAAAAACATTTTCATTTATTCCATTAAAATTGAAATTATCTTTCAATTATTGTATTAAAACATGTAAAAATGTTTTAGCAAGTATGAAAACTCATGGCAAAAATTTGAGCTGAATCGGTCAAATTTATGTACCGGGCTCTTAAGAAATCTTTTTCAGTGCAAATGTTTTTAGCCGTTCGGACCGTTTCTTAGGTTTTTAGCAGTACGAGTATGTATCTGTTTCCATGGCGTACTCTGCGCTCACCCAACTTATCATTATGTTAATTCTGTTTTGGAGACTAGACATGCCTAACGGCACACTACATTATAACGACGCTGATACCCATCTGTCATGGCCAGAAACAATTTAAATCACTATTAAAGTACTAATCCTATACCACAATTTATCCAAAATAAACCTTAATACAATCCATTTAAGTCTAGTTTAAAAGAAAGCGTTTATGGGACTTAAGTTATTTTTGAAGTTTAGATTGATTTACCTCAAAGTTGGGTTGGATTTTTAACAAATTATGCAAGTTTTTGCGCTTTAGCGTTATTTTCATATGTAATTTTCCGTTTGGTGTTACATTGCTGACTTTATGGTTTTACTGTAATAAAAAAACACTATTTTGAAATGTGTAGTATTTCACAACTATAACTATAACTATAACACTGTATCACAAATATAACTAACAAAATACATAACTGTATTATTAAACAATTGTAAAGCATGAATTAAATCATTTATTAAATAATATAGTAAATGTTTTCATTAATGTTTTTAAGTAGTCACACTACTGTATATAAATTATAAATTGAAAGAGATGTCATATACTACAGAAAAAAATACCAAGGCCCCCAGTGCCCAGGGCTGGGATCGAACCAGCGACCTCCTGCTTTCGCGGCAGTCGCCCTTACCACTAGGGTACTTACATTAATTGGGTGAAAATATTTACTATTATTGTATTGTAAGTTTGAAACTGGAATATTGTAGTATAAAATAGTGTATTATAACTAATATTTGAAACGGGATAATTACCATGTATGTTTGTTTTATTGAGCATCCAATATTTCGACACTGTTGCCAGCGTCATGTTCACGGAGTAAACTCATACATGGTAAGTATCCCGTTTCAAATATTAGTTATAATGCAAATGACCAATAGCTTAAAATCGTAAAATAGTGTATTGTGGTAATCGGTTATGCACATCGAAATTTACAAGTAAATAATTACATTTGATTTATTCGTTAGTTTATTAAATATTAGATCACGGTACAATGGTAATTGGCATACCTACAACCAGTGAACGCAGATAAAGCATGGAAGCATTATGTCTGCTATATTATGGCACCACGGACATTGGTACCTCGGTAGGCGGTCCTTATGAACGGTGGTACCGGGCGCGATTTCTGTTTGACCGCGATGTCAGTGTCAGTGAGTGACGGATGCCTAAAACTAGTTACCAGAACAACGTATTTTACAATGAAAAATGCCTTCATGTGTGGTGAAGTGGTGCAGAAACCATACTGATCACTTCAAGACTAGTGGAATCACATTTCACAGGTAAGTAAACAGATAAATTCAGCGAAAACTAAAAAAATATATGATGACATTTTCTATATAGGGATGATGTTATGCTAAATGCAGAAGATTATTTTCTTAACTTGTGCGATTATAATTTTATGTATTATAAATTATAATGATAAACTCTAACTGACAAACTTGGATTTTACTAATACCTACCTTATATGGAATGGTGCTATACAAATCTTATTATTTCAAATTCATATTAATCATATTTGATCATTCCTGATGTTCTACCTACGTTGATAACTACGTTTTCCTTTGTAATCAGAGTCCCACAGTATCCTAACCGTCGTCAACGATTGATAGAGGCTGTCCAACTGGAGAGGCATGAAACAGATTGGATGCCTACCAAGGCATCTAGAGTCTGTTCCATGCACTTCAAAGCTGAAGATTTCTATTTGTCTAAAAAAGGCTTCACGCAGCTTGCTAAAACCGCTATACCAATTTGTACTGTAAATATTCTTTGGTTTAAATACTGGTGTATGAAAACAATATTTGTTAATAAATTCGTTTGATGAATTTGAATTTTTTCAGATGGTATTTTCAAGTGAAACGTCGCTACCAATTACTAAATAGGGAATGAGGCAGCCAGATAGATCATCAACCCTGCCGCTCAAAATAAGTAATAAAGAAAATGACTATGCAGAAAATTAAAGTCCTCAGAAACGTCGAATGGTCAGTTATTTAAATACACGTACTTACCGTAGTAATATATTTTGTAAGGATATCTTAGTTGTTAAATTTCAACGAAATTCTTTAACTGTGACTTCATTATAATGTTTTCTGGTACCGCAATAATAATTCATTAAAATGAGACATATTTTATTATTTTTAATCCGATCAATCCGTTTTAACGTGTTTGGTACTTGATTTTTCCGTCAATTTAAGGTAAATTATTCGAATTGGAAATGTAATTTTACTTATGTCATATTACATTGTATTTTTACTTTTTAGATGTCGTGTCCAAGCTGTGGACATCATTTTGGTGTTCCTGATCAGGTGGATGCGGAAAATTCAACTGAGATACTCCATCGACGACAACCTTCGTCACTATTGTTATCAAATTACTTGAAACTTATGGACAGAAAACTGTGTGTTACGCCTTTGAATATATTATCTTCAAATATTTTATGCCTTTTTTTTTCGTTTATTAGAAAATTTAAATCCCTTAATAAGGGCGCTACTAGACAGATTAATATTGATGATTGAATAAACCAAATCAAACATTTATGTATGTACTTGGTATCGACTAACAGGCTCCTTATGTTCAGATCAAATTAGATGTTTAATAGATGGTCAGTAGTCGATAGCGGAGGGTAGTGGTGCAGGGCATAAGGCGTTTCTGATCCACACTAGCTAGTGCTAATTACCATGCTGTCCTTCTTGACGAATTTTTCAGATGGGTTCTTTCCACTTATGCCGTACCTACAATATAACAATAAATCTAGGGAGCGGACTGCCCATAGGGATAGTTACGAACATGATATTTATATCATGGTAGCGTTAACTATATCGAACCCTACAATTATTCCATACTCGTAGACGTTAAGTTACCTACATAAATAACCGTGTGGCGAACACATCAACAGAACAATAAAATTAATAGTGATTTTCTACTTTAAATTTTATTTAATCTTATCACAAGAAAAATATTGCATGTAAAAATTGTTCTTTGTTGCATCAATCCGTCTACAGACAGTGCGTTTCCAATGTCACTATTATTCTTGCAACATTCAAGTGTCAGCGCTAGTGCCAATCAGAACAAAGAATATTGACGTTGACCAATTATGTTTTATGATATTTTATAATAAAAAACCGACTGATATTTTGATGAATTTGATTGGCAGTGTAGCGGACATGCGTATATCAGATTTATACCCAGGTTTATGTTGACGATTTGTTTGAAGGAATGCTTCCATGTTTATTTCCGTTCACTGCCTACAACCCGTTCGATAGTTGTACCTACATCTCAAATTGACACACTGTCCCATCCCGTCCGTGAGTCATCATAGTAAGACAGATGAACCCTGTTTTTTTTTTCTATATTGATTAACATTATATCAGGCTTATAACCACAGCCACGTACTTAAACGTAACATAAGGTTTTGGAACAGAAAATTACATATATTAAGTATGGTCGGCTCTGCTCCGAATTATAATTTTTGTTGGTGTATTTTCGGATTTTGGGTTAGGATTGAGACACATGCTTAGCGATTTATTAATATATAGATTTATAAGTAATTAGACTGGTTTTCGCCTATGATTTTGTCTGCGCAAAACAACAAAATTTCTTTTCTGAAGTATAACGATGGACCGGGCCGGGGCCGTAACCGATCTGCCAATTTCTATAGAAAGCTTCACGTGATCAGGGTGCGTAGCCAAGATGCCAATCTCTCACGCTCAGTCGCTAACGAAACGCAACTGTCACTGTCACAATAATAAGGAAGAGTAATAGAGAGAGGTATATAGGTATAGGTATACGCGGGCTAATTTCCGCAACTCGACGTCAAATGATGCGCCTATTTTGCGTGGTGGGTTGCCGGCACTACTCCTGCCAACCCAGCTCTTCCAGGAAGCCTAGCAGACCCTTAATGTTGCCGACGACTTCCGGGAGAGACCTCGGTGTACCGAGGTATTGTGCCCGGTAGTTTGCCACCCCAGTGCATTCGATGATGACGTGGGCGGCTGTTTCTTCTGCCTCCAAGCAGGCCCTGCAGAGTGCGCTGTCTGTAACACGCAAAGTATGCAAGTGTTTGTTGAATAAGGCATGACCTGTTATGGCGCCGGTCAGGAGACGGAGCTGGGGCCTTTTCAGCTGTCTCAGCCTCCGCGACAGCCCGGGGGTGATTGTCGGGAGGGCTAACCTTGTTTGCCTGCAGGTTCCTATGTTAGACCAGTAAAGTTGGTGTTTTACCCTGGTGTCTTGTCGGAGAGTGCTCCGCAGCCAGGCGAGTGGCAGGGGTATGATCGGTTCTGGTCCTATTACGACCGTCTCCGAACCTTCCCTCGCCAATATGTCTGCTGCATCGTTCCCTCGCGAGTTGCTGTGCCCCTTGATCCATTGTAGAGTTACGTGATTGTTCTTACATACCTCCGACAGGATTGTGTGGCACTCGTGGACTAGTCCCGAGGTTAAAGTGTAGCCTTGTAGGGCCTGTAGTACTGATCGACTGTCAGAGAGTATGCGGATTGGGAAATCCGTTACCTTCCTTGCGACGATTGCGTGTGCTGCCAGTATAATGCCCAAACACTCCGCCTGGAAGACAGTGTTATGTGCACCCAGTGGTGTAGAGATGTGTATATTTAGGTCCTCAGAGAATACTCCTGAGCCAGTGCCCGACCTTGTCTTTGATCCGTCCGTGAAGATTCTCAGCTCCCTTGGGTTGAGGCCTTCCCGGGGGTCTTCATGTAATTGTATCTTGTATTTCTTATCGAATATGTATTGCCTGGGTATCTTATCAGTTGCTGCCTCTATGAGCGGCTCCTTACCTATAGCCTCGTAGAGGATTTCGGTGTGGGGTACCCGAGGCAGTCTCCAGAGATTCATCTTCTTAAGACGTACCGCCGCGGCTAGTGCCTCCTGTTGTATAAGGAGGTGTAGCGGCGGGAGGCACAGTAGGGCTTCCAGGGCAGCGGTGGGTGTTGTCCGCATGCATCCCGTGGCCGCCATACAGGCCAATCTCTGCAGTCTTTGTAGTTTGGCCTCCACCGTGGACAGCCTGGTTCGTGGCCACCAGACTATCGCACCATAGCTTATTATAGGCCTTATTACCGCCTGGTATAGCCATAGAGTGATTTTCGGGGAAAGTCCCCAGGTCTTACCTACCATTCTACGACACTGCCAGAATGCGATTGTAGCTTTTTCAATTTTGTTGTTAACATGATTGCTCCAATTCAACTTACTGTCAAGTAGTACTCCCAGGTATTTTACTTCAGTTGCTAGTTGGAGTTCTGTATTGAACAGTTTGGGCAGCCGAAAGTTGCCCAGTTGTCGTTTGTTGGTGAACAGTACTAGTTCAGTCTTCCTGGGATTAACTGTAAGCTCGTTTGCGGTGCACCAGCGTTCCACGATGGCTAGTGCAGAGCGGGTGACATCGCATATCGTACCTGTGTGATTGCCGCTCGTAAGTATCACTATATCGTCAGCATAGCCGATCGTGTAATGGTGATTGTTGTTCAGCTTGGTGATCAGGTCATTCACCACTAAGTTCCATAGCAGTGGCGATAGGACTCCCCCCTGCGGGCAACCTTTCGCCACCAGCGCCTGTTGTTTTTCGTCGGTCCCGAGTCTGATAACTCTCTGGCTCAACATGTTATTTATCCATTTAACCATAACTGCACTTACCCCATGCTTTGTCAGTGCTGCAGTTATGCTGGTGAACCTGGTCTTGTCGAAGGCTCCCTCGATGTCTATGAAGGTGCCCAGGCACATAGACCTGCTTTTGATCGCTACTTCAATCTTACTTACAACTGCGTGAAGTGCTGATTCCGTTGATTTGCCGGGGCTGTAGGCATGTTGGTTCGGGTGTAGGGGTACCTCGGTTAACACCTTCTCTCTCAGGTACCTATCGCACATCCTTTCTAGTGTTTTTAACAAGAAGGAGGTCAGGCTGATGGGTCTGAAAGATTTGGGGTCCGAGTAGTCACTTTTACCTGGTTTTGGTATGAAGATAACCTTGACTTCTCTCCAGCGTCTAGGCACATATCTGTGGGCCAGACAGGCGCGCAAGACGTTGTTGAGCCTGAGGGCGAGATCCTCCTGCCCCCACTTCAGTAGTGCTGGGAAGATCCCGTCCAGGCCCGGCGATTTGTACGAGTCAAAGCTGTTTATTGCCCAGTGCGTGCGCTGCGGGGTGATAACCTCGCATGTCTGTTGCCACTCATCCTCCGTAGGAGCGGTATCTACCTCTCTCCAACTTACCGCGTTCAGTATCTCGCAGTCCGGGAAGTGCGTTTGTACCAGAATACTTTCTGCCTCTTCCCTTGAGGTGGAGAGGGTGTCATCGGGTTTACGTATGGATCCTAGGGATATGGTTGAGTTGTTAGAGAGAATCTTCCTTACCCTATTGGCCTGTATTGTATAGAGAGAGGTAGCTGCGATACGTTATTAAGCGTGAGCGATTGGCATGTTGGCTACGCACACAGCTCGGAAAGTAGATCACGGGATGCTTTCTGTAGAAATTTCTAACATGAGTCATCTTGAAACGGCAAGATGTTATAGATTAAAAAACTGTCCATAGATTATTGCGAAAGAGTAAATAATCTAATTTGGATAAAATTAATTAGGTAATTGATTCATTCTTGGGACCATGCCCCAAGGGCCGGGACTGTCAGTGTTTTAGTTATTATTAATATTAATTTTTTAACATTTTTCTTTTGTTAAAGGTGCTAGGTGTCTTTTTAGCGATAAGACCGCCTACGCCTGTTGTTTGCCTCTTCTTTTGTTCGCTGTATTCTCTGTATTTACTTCATTTGAGATGTGCAATAAAGAGTATTTGTATTGTATTGTATTGTATTGTTAACAATAAATATATTGCTGTTGTTGTTACTTACTATCTCATGTTCTTTTTTATTTGTTTTTTTTGCTATTGTATTTTGTAGTGCACAATAAAGAATGTTATTATTATTATTATTATTATTATATTTGGATACGTCAGATTGAACATCTCTCGTCACGTATCAACTTCCACGTATCAACTTCCACGTATCAATATAAAGTAGATACCTATGTGCGTACCATGAGTTATTTTAGACTGCAACTGCGGCATTCGAAAGTATGTCCGTCTCGCTCCTGCCAGAGTAGTGACTGGTGATGGACATACAGAAGGCCTAGTATAAAAATTGTACGATATTAACTCCTCGACCGCGTTAGCGTATCGGGAGTTCAAATTATGTTTGCCGTTTATTTAAATCATCCGGCAACTTTCATATTTTGACCCCTCGATACGCTAACGCGGTCGAGGAGTTAATGTCGTACAACTTTTATACTAGGCCTTCTGTTGCATGCCGCAGTCGCAATCAAATTCAACTCATGGTAAGCTAAAGCACACTATTCGCTTAGCTTCCACAGCATCGCACGCTTGATATTTTGGTAAATATCGGTTCCAAAATGAGCTGATTCCGATGCGTGAAGCCATTGTGGGAAAGGTCCAAGAAATACAGCACAGTGAAACACAGGGGCGCAGAGAAAAGACAGCCAAGTTCTCCATAAGGGTAATCGATTCCAGCAGGTCTGTTAGTCCACAAATGTCATTTGATAATGCTATAAGTTCATAAACAGACAAATTGCACGGATATGAAATGGAATTGAAATGATTTTTTTATTGGTAACATTTAGGTACAAGCAGTACAATTTTGTAGTAGGTATTTATTGTAATATAAAAAGGATAGCGCGGTGAGTGCTGTCAAATGTGGATAACTGGTTAACATTATTAGAAATTGTTATAAAATGCTGACCTATTGTCTTATTCAACAAGTAACAGAGAAGCAAATATACTATTACCATAGCTGTGATCGTGTAATGAATTCATACATAAGTGAGCACTTATTTAAAGATAAGAAATCTAGCATTCTGAGTAGGATGAGTTATCTGTCATTAATAATTGATAATGCGCGTAAAGAAAGCAAAAAAAGTATTTCTCCATGCTGTAAGGTTGAATATATTAAGCGTCAAAAGTATATATTTATAACATCCAATGTACTGTACCATATATTCCTGTGAATAAAATATCATTCGTTAATTCATTCATACATTCATTCATTTATTCAAGTATCACGACCTCCTCTTGGCATCTTAGCCCTGCAGGACTAAGCTTCACTATTTTGTTGACTCCACTTGCCAATCAAGGACTGCTTCCTCACTGTAGACGTTGCTAAGCGTCTCCCTAGGGATGATAGATAGGGATAGAGAATATGTTGGGGAAATTCGGGTCCACGGGTGTAATCTCAGTAGCTCAGTTGGTATACCGATGGGCGCATATCCCAGAGTCGCGAGTTCAAGTCCCGCCCGAGCTCATGAAATTTCCACTTTTCCTTCCTTTCTAAACTTGGCTTTATTTTTATGAGCCCCTTGATCCCATGTAACGAGCAGGTACGTGCGCTACGAGCTGGTAGATTGGGTTTAAAGTTAATACCTGTGTTTTAATTTAAAAATATATTATATGGAGTATACTGATTAAACTCATTAATTTTCGTAAAAGTTTAAGTATTTTTTTAATTAAAAAGTTTCTTATAAGTTGTAATATTGTTTTACATTTGACCGATTTCAGTGAACCTATTTTAAGTTATAGTATGAGAAATAAAAACCGGTAACAGAGGCCAACACTATAACACCTGCGTAAAAAGGAACGTCACGGGACGATTATCTATGACTGAAGTTGTAAATGTCTGCATGTTGGTAACCTGCGTGTGAGTTTCAAAAATACGACATTTGGGAATCGGTGATATCAAAGTCACCGGTGACAATTTTACTCACCAGGCGAGCTCAACTCACGAGTGAGATTCAAAAATCGCACCCCTGGCCTCTTACCATTACGTCTTAACGCGACTCAGTTTAGGACATACACTGAGTCCCGTGAAAGACGAACATAACAAACAGACACTCACACTTCCCCATGCATATTAGTAAGGATGTCTATGGAAAATGGGAATAAACACAATTTGATCAGATCGTATTTTCTACTAAGATCGTAAGAATGGTAGTTTTGGTTATACAATCAGACAGCTGGTTGTGGCTGATTCTACAACACTAACATGGGTCCATACGTAGACACCACAGATATTTTCACTTCTTGATTCGCAACTTTCCTTTGTTTTAAAATAAAATTTTAAAATATATTTAATATCTCCGTCAGTTTCACTAGTTTTTACGGGTAGAAAACAATGAAATAATGTCAAGAAACTATAGGTTTCTTATTTATTACTCTTTTTAATGGGTAATCTTATGATATTCAACCAGATATCAACAGTAAAAATATAATAGTACATTATGATACAAGTGCGAATAAGAGGAAATTCGCAACCTATAAAAAATACGAAACACTTCCAAATTCTGAAAATAATTGTATTTCATCCGATACCGTCCACATATCGATCTCGTATCGACTGTACCAGCGCCATCTATCGCCAAGTAGCGGAACTTCCCCGACTCCATTCATCACACATAATAGGGCACAAATTACTTCAAATTAAACAGATTTATTGCTGTTTACACGACATTTATCTGATATCTGCATTAACCGCTTGTTTATACACGTGTATAAACTATGCTATTATGTACTTGGTACATTTTATGCGTGTGAATGTAAATGGTTGATTAGCTGAAGTTCGCGTTTGAACTGTTAATGATATTGTTTTCAAAAACCGGCCAAGTACGAGTTGAACTCGCGCACAAAAGGTTCCGTACCATTATCTATGAAAACGGTAAATAAATTAATAAACGTTTGTTTTTATGGGAGCCGTCGCGTATTTATTTTATTATATCTAATAATTTACTTTATGGGCGGTTTTGTTTTTATGAAGAATTTAATGAAATTTAGTAGGTAGGAAGAGTTCATTATTCTCTACAAGATTGACCAAATTTCCCAGTATGACCCACTTTTTTTCCACTGAGTTAAGAAATCGTATGGGATTTTCGTTACTAAATGGAAAAATTAGTACAAAAATTTTGCCGCACATTGGGATTTCGTATCTAAGTATCTAGCGGAGAATAAGGAAATCTACCTACCCACCAAATTTCATACAAATCTAACGCGAAAAAAAGACAACAAAATAAAAATTTGCCCTTATAGTGAATATATAACTAAATATTCTGTGAATAATTCAAACGTCTACCTGTTGCGGTTATCAATATAGAGCAACAACGAGCAAAACAATCACGTTTGATGTATGGGAGCCCTCTTAAATATTAATGTTATTCAATTTATTAGTATTTTTTGTTATAGCGGTTACAGAAATAACATCTGTGAAAACATCAACTATCTAACTATCACGGGTCATGAGATACAGCCTGGAAACTGATGAACAGACAGCGGAGTCCCGTTTTACCCTCTGTTACTAATAATATTACTAACACTATCTTCTGTGTAAACTATGTGTCAAAAGGCATCTAAAGAACTCAAGGATTATCTGAAGCGATACGCTAGCTAAAGCTACGAGTGAAAAAGTAACTTCAGTCATTAAAAAAAGTACAAACCCTTTAAAACCAAATCTAGCTAGGTGTCACACGATAAAGGTAAGTAAATCTCCGTAGACTTTTCATTTTCAAAATACACATCTTTTTATATATTCCTGCTATGATAATATTACTATTTATTATCAATTGTGGGCAACACAAAATCTTTCTCCAAGTGAAAGTCGGATAGTAAATGCTATGTTTTAATGCTAGATATATATCAATAGATAAACAACTATCCATTACGGTGCACGCATGTTTGTATGTCCGTGTAATTACTGTGTTTCTTGAGTTACTGGTTTTATTGTGTGTTTTACGACTGTTTGTAAGCAAATGGGATTTTGGGAAGAATATTTTATGACTTGGTTTTGTTGCCGTGTAACGTCATTGCTTGGTCTAAAAGATGATTCTTTGCTGAAAACCCATCTAAAATCGTTCCTTTCCTTATATTTTCACGGTATTTTTATCAAATACGAACGAAGGCTTTCACTACTGATATGGTCGTATTTATAACATGCAATAGTTTGTACCTACTGTTCTGTTTGTTATATAGTGTCACCTAGACTACCTGCTGGGCTGAAAATCAGCGTCGCCGAATGTGCCATATCATATAGCTCAATCAGTGACATCAAGCTGAGCGAGGACCATTTAGCGCAGAATTAGTTAGTCTTTATGTTATATTTATTCTGATTGTTATCTGGTGTTTTTACGTGTGCTAATAAATGTATTTTCTTTCTTTCTTTCTTCTTTCAAAACGTAAGATAAATAACGTAATCTGGGAAATTTCATTAAAGACATAAAGTTGGGTTATTACCAGTTGGTTTACATTGTTAGGAAGATGCATTGACGGCGGTTTAACATGTCATGCTCATTAAATTGCTTATCGCTTATATTTTTGTATGTGCCTATGTATGTTAGTAAGTTTGTATGTATGTTTGTTGGACGATAGCTCGAGTATCTTTGGTGGGATCATCATGAAATTTGGCTGGTAGTTAGATGAACTAAATACATTTTTTTAGTTCGAATATGAGCCAAATTGTTCAAGGGGTTGCCGAGATAAAGTCGTGGGTTTCAAATTCGAATCACTAGTTAAATGTAAAATAAAATGCTTATTAAATTTAAAATAATGTTCCTCTAAGAACTAGTTAAAGACAGCTGTTCTAGAACTACTATTTTTTGAGTCTGGCAATTCTTAACACGTAAGGCGGAGTAAGAGTGTTTTATGGTAGTATAAGAATTTAGTATGGTTCAGTTTAAAACACACTTTCAAAGTTAATAAATATGAATATTGAATGTTGGCTAAGGCGAGGAAAAAGGTCAGCGTGCAGTTTTTTTAAGGTTCTATAGCCACATTAGTGTCCATCGTCCGATCGCTTAATGATACTTACCATAAAATTAATCATGTAGGTATCCTAATTGTTCTAAATTTCCTCATTTTATTGTTGCAAGATTCAACTTTCTATGTTAGTAAGCGCTACCGGAAACAAAACATTTATTTGTTTCTGACTATTATTGTAATCTTTGTTATGTGCAATCTGGTATCGAATCGAAAAATCGACCTAGTCCCACGGTAAGCTCACTAAGGCTTGTGTTGTTGGTACTAGACGACGATATAAATAATAGATAGATACATAAAAAATAATAAATAAATATAAATACTTCAATACATATAAAACACCCATAACTCAGGAACTATTCGTGATAAACACAGAAATAAATGCCCTGACCAGGATTCAAACCGACCTGCTTCGTAAGTCACTACTTTTCTGTACAAACCGTAACCGTGAAAGTCGTATGTACGTATGGTTAATAAGAATAAAAATAAGACCTGCTTGATAGCAAAATAAGGACATGGTACTATTACAGACAACTGTTCATCCTTCTCCAGCTGTTAATGAACAGCATCACAAAATCACAACAGTTTTATATAGATAAATTCTTTAAAGATTCATGATACGCTTTTATAAGTAAATTAAATCATTTATTATTAACTATATTGTTTTATGTTCCCGCGATTGTTCTTCAGTGAAATTAAACAATTTAAAACGGATTAATCGCGTTTATTAACACCATGACCAATTCCGAGCACTTTACAGCACACGTTTTCATAGGGTAAGTGAGAGAATGCGAATCAAAAAAGTTAGGTACTTGTACAGACTACCTACATATGAAAAAAAGTGAAAACACAAACAAAGGTTGGTCTACAATGCCCAGAGGACTTCTAAAGCTAGTAATACATTGCCTGAAGGGCATTCTATAATTAAAATGAAAAATTATAAAAACCCTGTCAGGATTAACATACATACAACTTACGAACGCTTTCCTAACTGGCTTACGGGGCAGAAAGAAGCGACAAGAAAACTACCCCATTTTGCCTCTTTTATCCGTTTTCAATCTTTTCAAACAAAGTCTACACTAGGGCACTAGGTCTTCCTAAAAAATAAAGCTAGTAATACATTGCCTGAAGATTGACATTTACTTAAGCATTATTTATCTGTTACTGCGTTACGATATTTACATCAAGATATACAAGAAATTCTAGATACAATAGGCCAAATCTAATTAGCATACAGATTCATAATGCGAATGATTCCTAATAAGAATTAGATCATATAAAATATTTATTCAATAAGTACCTACAACTCCTAGCAATTATTTTAATTACAATTATTTGTCGACTTACCACCAAAATAATAAAATAATTAATTTGCTCACGACACCCATTTTAAGAATATTTATAAGACTTAATTTCAACATCCAACAGAAAAAACAAAGAAAATTCACACCGCGTTCAATATTTAGTTCGGCAACTCACCACTAGATGGCGCTAGTCGTCCACAACTCGCCGAGCTAAACCTGTCACGGTTTGTAGTAAAATTTTAATTACAACAGGTCGAGAACGGGTTATCAAAGCGTTGTTTTCAACGCTACATTGATTATGATGTGGAACCTCGATAACTGCAACCTCGATAAGACGAACCCTCATTAAGGGTCCTTATTCGTTTAAAAACGCTCGCGTTTAAGTGCATTATCGTTGTGGTTTAACGTAAATCATACATTTTTCTTCCTTTTACTAGTTTAAACTTTAACTTGTGATCTAATAGCATACAATTTATAAGTATTTTAGCAAATTTTTAATGAGAAATCTCACTTCAAACATCACTCGAAATTGACGAAATTTTAGCACAAAATCAGTTTTTTCCTTGTATAATATATTACATTCATATACTAAATAAACTAAAGTTGTGGCTCATGGTCATGATTGACATGGGTTAAAAATGATATATCCCCTATAACCCTAAAACCTCTATGACCCGAAATATTTTACCTCGTTATGATGAAAAATCCAACTAAGTAATTCAAGGATATTCAGTACATTTTGCCCTCCATAGCTCTAAAAATAATATTCGACCGCCATAACTTAAAAACCGATCTATTGTTTTGTCCCCTCTATATCTCGAATATATTTAGCTAATAAACCTCTATAATTTGAATAATATTATAAGATTCTTGTAAAAATACTTCTCTAAAACGATTTCTTTATATCGAAGACTCGATAGCAAAATTTTTAGCATTTCCCTTGATACTTCACACCGTAATTAGATTCCATAAAACTAACCTCACCCGCTCCCTTTCTCTTGTGTTTGTTTCAAAAATTAAAACAAGCCAAAAATATCTATTTATTACTAATCTTAATGCTTTGATGTACAGAAGTAAGAAGATTTTACATATATACATGATTAAAAAAATAAGGGAGTGAGTGAGGTTAGTTTTTGAAATCTAATTACGGCGCGGAGTATAGGTTCGTTTTATCAAGGTTCCACTTTTTAAGTCTTTATTGACAGTTGTTGCTTATTAAGAGTTATTAAAACTTACTGTTACGTGTTTAGGTACGCTTTTTATTGTCTTGAGGATTTCGTAATAAATTAATTTGATAGTTAAACAAAAAATCTTATCAACATCATATTAGCTGACGTTAATTGTCGAATAAACACCTTCTTTAAGAGGACGCAAAGCGTCCAGTGGTGGATGGTTTTTTTATCATCATTATCATCAGTCGTTCCCTCAATGGATCGTGACATCATGTCATTCTCTTGAAGACCAGATTCCTCCATAGGTGTCTATCTTTCGCCAAATGCATTGTCTCGTGCAGATTGAATTGCATGGGTGCAGTTATTTGGGAGCACCATCTAGTAGGGGGAGGGCCCTTCGGTCTCATGCCTTCAACTTTTCCCGACATACTGATAGTTTTTTTAGTGTTTTTTAATTAACCTTTCAACGTTTTAGCCCTACTAATTCTCTAACTTTTCGTCTATATGATAAAGTTTTATATTACTTAATTTTGGCTTTATCATGTAAACGGAAAAATATGTTCACTATAAATTGAAAGTAGATGTCATTTACTAATAAATAATAATAAGAAATATAAATAAATATTTGTGGGACAATCTTACACAAATCGACCTAGTCCCACGGTAAGCTCAATAAGGCTTGTGCTGTGGGTACTAGACGACGATATATATAATAGATATATGCATATAAATACTTAAATACATAGAAAACATCCATAACTCAGTAACAAATATTCGTGATAAACACACAAATAAATCCCCTGACCAGGATTCGAACCCGGGACCTCCTGCTTCGTAGGCAGGGTCACTACCAACTAGGCTAGGAGGCCGTTAAAGAAAAAGACCAAGTCCATCGGAGGCTAAGCCGAGAATCGAACCCGGGTCTTCAGCTTACGCGGCTATCGACATAGGCCACTCGGTCTCAATGAATGTTGGAAAATTTCTCGAGTATGTGCAGTCTTTGTAATAAGATTCGCTGTGTTGACAGCTAAAGGGGCAAGCTGCTCCGTGGGTCCCCAGCTGTCAACACAGTGAATCCTCTTGGAGCTCTGGCGACCTTACTCACCAACAGAAACACAACACTATGAGTAGGGCCTAGTGTTATTAAACTACGGTTTTCTGTAAGGTGGAGGTACTTCCCCAGATGGGCTCTGCTCCAGATTTGAGCGAGACGACATTCGTTGTGCTGTGCCCTATCACTAAACGATATGCATCCGCTGTGCCCATACCTCTCTTCCATTGAAGTAGCATGATAAATACGAGCGATTCCGATATAATACGAAGGAATGTCATTATGCACTACATCTGTAAGTATAAGAGAAAAGTGCAAATCGACTGGTCTCCGCCACAAACATCCCAATTATACAATTTCAATACGATAATATCGCTTTAAATCCCCAATTACACTCAAATACTTCACAAACTTCAAAACAAGCTCTTAATTCTTTAACATTCAACCAACAACATAATAACTCCTTCACATCTGATATATTTCAATTGAAAGTAATACTGAATACTTCCATGCATTTGCGACCTTATGTAAAGGACTTAAGAGTCAAGAGGATTGCAACTGGCGAATCCAGGGGAGGGTTGGTTTCAACCAGTCTGATCATGGACCTAAAAATAAAGATACGTAAACCCGCAAAGACATGTTAAACCGACTTAAAAAAAGGAGGAGGTTCTCAATTAGTCGATTTTTTTTGTTCTTTTTTTAAGGTCTGTATTAGGCTTCTAACACTTTGGAAGGGAGATGGCAAAGCGACCTCTTACCGTATTCTGTCACCTTTTGCGGAGAAACGTCACATACGCACTTCTCATCTCATGCAAAAAACATTCTGTAATGACGACACTTACGCATAAAAATGATACAACTACACTAAGAAATCTTGCACATTTCGGTCTACTTTTGTACTGTCACAACACATCGCGTATGCCCATTTGGGCTTATTCTTTGGCAGTACGTATGGATGGAGACTCACCTCCCTGTGTTGCTTGGAAGGTGATATCTTTAGAGGACTACAAGATACGATATCGATGTTAATCTCTTTAATTGGTTTGTTAAATACTCAAAATTACGTTTAATATGTATAATTCTTAAACCAAACACTGCTTTTCTAAGACAAAAACCATTTCAAAGCCTAAATCTAGTCTTGTATTTGGGTAAAACATTTATTTTCAAAATATATACAGTCAGTTACAAGCTACCTACCTTAAATTTAAAATAGTCCCTTGTGGTAGGCACCTAGGATGCTGGCGGCATTTCCTAGTTATTAGTCAGTTTTTTTAAGAAACTCAATGACATCCACCAACCAATGACATCTTCAGTATCACACTTACTTGAAAGAGCGTAACGAAGACGACAATAGAAAAAAGCTCTACCATTACTAGACGGGTAAAACATAAAATCACGAGTATTTGACGTCCCTTAAATTGGTTAAAGTTGAACCCACATTCCCCTAAGCTTCCACAATAACATTGAAGGACTCTTCAACATGCCCTTAACAATAGTTAGCGGAGTGACAAGGTAGCCTATGAGGGCCATTGATACACTTCAACATCTGTCGGGCATGTAATACGATTATCGTTCAGAAATTGTTGATACTATCGTCAAGTATACGTGGCGAGATTTACAAGTGTAGTAGTATTAACAAAGGGAGTGCTCTGAGGAACTGTGTGCGTACCATAAGTTGTTTTCGATTGCGACTGCGGCATTCGAAAGTATGTCCGTCCGGCTCCTATCACTAAACTGGCAGGAGCGAGACGGACATACTGTCGAATCCCGCAGTCGCGATCGAATGCAACTCATGATAAGCACACTGTTCGAATCCCTGCCGCTTCTTTCCGCCATTGTTCTACGCGACATCATTAACCCTCGCCATTTAGATGGTTTCCAGTCCTCAACCGAGCATTTCACTAGAAACTTCCACACAGCTAAACTAGGATAAACTGTTACCAACGCTATTTCCAGATCGATATAACCTTGAAATCTTCAGAGCGTATTCCCACCTCTTTTTTTTAATGTTACGACGGTGACAAACAAGCATACGGCCCGCCTGATGGTCAGCTGTCAACACAGCGAATCCTCTTGGAGCTCTGGCGACCTTACTCACCAACAGAAACACAACACTATGAGTAGGGTCTAGTGTTATTTAACTGCGGTTTTCTGTAAGGTGGAGGTACTTCCCCAGATGGGCTCTGCTCCAGATTTTAGCGAGACGACATTCGTTGTGCTGTGCCCTACCACACTAAACGATATGCATCCGCTGTGCCCATACCTCTCTTAAAATCTCAAAGGTCGGTAACGCACATATGACCCAGGAGACACCACGGAGTTGTAAGTCTCCCTGGGCGGCGATCTTTTACCATCAGTCTATACGTCTGCTCGTTTGTTGATTTCATAAAAAATCATGACGCAAGTGACAAGCCAAAAAACAAACTATAGATATCTATGAAAGTTTCCTATATGAGCTAGGTGTTTTGCGCCGCTTCGTAATCGCAAAGCCACCGTTCACATGGGGCACTTCTATAGGTATCTTAGGATTGTATTGTTCGCGCCGAACCGCACCCAGTATTTTAGTAGCTACCTACCTAGTAAGACCTAGGTTCCATTTCGCATCTCACGTCTATATAAACCCCGAAACATATCTGCATCTTAATATTAATCAATTTATCTCGTCCCTACTTCCTGATTCCACCTTATGAGGTCAAACTCACATTTAAAGAAGCGTCCCAATTCAAACAAAAATAGCCTTTAATCTCTTTTATTAAGACTGGATTTCCATTGACACATTTCAAAGTTTTAGTCGAAAAAGATCTTAAGTGCCTGGTTGCTCATCAATGTAATTTGAGTTTTAAGTTGAAGAGGATAAGAATGGATATGGCTTGAAAGGTTGTGAGAGTCAAGCGCATTGAAATAAGGAGGAAGAGCCAATTACAGACAATTTGGTCGGTTAGTGGCAGGATTTTTGGAGCCCCGGAGTAGGGAATATTCTTAGTGTGTATATTTGTATTTGTACAAATCTCCCTGCGGGGTTTCCCTGGGGAATTAATTGAATTAGAAGAGGTTGTTGGTGATCCTAGAACAACTCGGTAGAGCAAAGGGCCTCCACAAGATCCTTCCACGTCTTTCTATCTTGAGTAACTACAACCCTGCTCCTCGTCGAAGGGTATGCCCGATCTATCGCCAATTCCGCAGCGCAAGCCACTTCTTGGGCGATTGGGATACTCCAAAAATCCGTTCGAAATCGTTCCTTATTATTATTATCTGCGGCCAGAAGATGCGGAGGATCGAAGAGGTAAAGTAGAGTATAGAGAAATGTTACGTTAGAATTTGCAGCTGGCCATGTTCTTGAATGCCCTAATCCAATTAATAAAAGGGGTACAATTGATTGACTGTACCTTAACCTTACAGAAGATCACAGCCATAATAACACATAAAGGATGACTCACACTAGAACGGGACGGGACGGGACGTGACGATCTCTCAGTTTCTATAGAAAACGTCACGTGACTTTCGAGGGCTCCGAGCTATCACGTGATTCTTTCTATAGAAATTGCCAGATCGTCCCGTCCGGTCCCGTCCCGTCCCGGTTTGAGTCATCCTTAACGATGTTACAGTATTTCCTGTGAACTAATAAAAGTTAAGAGCTATAAAGTTTGTTTTTCTTATTTAACCCTTATAGACATGAAAAGATACTCCTTTTCCAGAGTCGTAACTCGTAAGAGAATAATCATTACTGTTGCTGGCATGTACTTAAACTTACTTATCTGCTGGCATGCAGGAATGACTTTTATGCCACACCTGGCCATAAAGTGCCTTTTTCCGCACGCTACGCGTACGGAAAAAGCCGATTTCTGCCCAAATGTAGGCATAAAATGATGTACCTAACACGTGAGGTAATAAATAAAGCCCTTGATCGCATATTTACGTCCCTCGCTTGCAGCTCGGGTCGCAAACATCTGCGATCTCGGCCTTTCTTTGTTTTACCGCACTAGTTAGGTAATGTACTATTACAGTACATATGGTGCTACATTACAGCACTAGTGCGATAATGAGCACTATGTGCTTGCTTCAAAAATTAAAAGAGCCATATGTACTGTAAAACGTCGTACGATACATGTGCGAATAGGTAATTCACAACTCGTGTCGATTTAAAACACTCCCTTCGGTCGTGTTTTATTCTATCGCCACTCATTGAGAATTTTCTCCTATTCGCACTTGTATCGCAATGTACTATTATACTTTTAGTGTCTATATCTGCTTGGTTATAATAATATCATAAGATTACCCATTAAAAAGAGTAATAAATAATAAAGCTATACCCTGACATTAATTATTTCAGATAGCTGAGAAAGGAGTATTCCTTTTATGTAGATAAGGCTTCAATAAGAAAATCAATCTTCACAGTCCTTTATTTTTGGAAGTCCACAGGAAAGACTGAAACATAATTTAGTGTTTGACACAGACCTTAAATACTTGTGTCATAAGCTCAAATATACCATAATACCTAACCCCAAAATTAACCAGCATTGAAAGCTTGTCAAATATACCACTAAATCGCTTTGAAGTGTATTTGGGGCGTGCGATCATATTCAAAACATAAAGTCATATGGCATTTTGGTTCATAAAATTGAAATAAAGCATTTTCAGTCTTATTACGTAAGTTTAAGGCGCATAATTGTGAATTATTGACGAAGATTGATCGTAACTTACATCGTTTTAGATAGAAACGGTATTTGTTACTGTAGTTTTAAAATGGATGAAGTGTGCATTGATACAGGATGATGTAAAGGGTAGGGGACGTAAAGAGAAAATTAAGTATTGCAAAAGGATGCTTTGTTCAAAAACACGACAACTTGTGTTGCATAAAAAAAACTGTTTCAATTATTTTTTTCATTGATGGTTAATTAGAAAAACAGTTTTTCAACGAATAGGTAACTTTATGGTAACCTTAAGGGACTATGACAGAAAATTCACCCTTTGAAGATTTTGGATTAGGTTGATAAAAGTGTTTGGACAAATAAATTAATGCGATATTCAATAGTCAGCTATTACTTTAATTGATTTATTGTAAAAAAAATAGGTTTATATCTAATATGCATTTAATAATGCATTCATACGTCGTATACAACTCAAGCTGAATAAGTCTAAGAGTTAGTAAATAATAGTCTTCTTGTTTTTAGAGATTTCCTGACTTATGCCAGGGCTCAAAAAGCCTCGTATTCGCTTGTGCAATTAACCCCAAGATTTCGCGTAGGCGCTAGTTTAGGAATGAACGAGTTTTAAGAAAACAATTTAAAAGCTCGCTATTTGGGTCGACAAGGTGAATGTGCCCCCCTGGAGTTGCAGGCGTCCATAGGCTACGGCGACCGCTTTCTGTCAGGCGGGCCGTATGCTTGTTTGCCACCGTCGTGGTATAAAAAAGCTGGTACATTTGCCTCTTCACCAATAGTTATAACTTTAACAATGGAAATAAGTAATCTTATTGTAATATTTTCTTTTGATTACTGAAACAATAGATGAAACAAGCAAAATTGATCGTAATCTTTTAAAAGATCGAGGTAACGCGCATGTGACCTTGGAGTTTCAGGCGTTTACAGGCTACGGTGCCCGCTTTCCATCAGGCGGACCGTATGCTTGTTTGCCGACGTCGTGGTATTAAAAAAAATCCGTTTTAGCCCTATATCCTTAATGTGTATCCACCCTGTATATGATTTTTTGCCTGGCAACAGTATGGTTATAGTTATGAAACTTATGAACGGGTAAAGTATGATCCTACAATAGATGTCCGCGTGTTTGTTTGTGCGGCATAATCCATACAGCGAAATTATAAGCGTGAACAAACAATAGGCAATGCACAGTTGTGTACAAAATTCTTAGACTATGTTTTTTTTCCATAAACGATGGCAATATAGCTAATAACAGTTACAAATAATGAACAAATAGTAATGGATTTTTGATTTGTTAGTTTTTGTTTTAATTTTTATTTAGGTAAGTTTTATTTTAAGGTCTATATTATAGTATGTATGTATTTTATAAAAGGGTAATATTGGTATTACTAGTATTGAGTAATTAGAAAAAATCGACTTCTCTTTAGTAAATAAAATATATACAGTAAAGGATGACTCACACAAGCACGGGACGGGATGGGGCGGGACGGGAAAATCTGTCAATTTCTATAGACAGAACAGAATCACGTGATAGCACGGAGCCCTCGGATGTCACGTGACGTTTTCAACTGAAATTGACATATTTTCCCGTTCCGCCCCGTCCCGTCCCGTCCCGTTCTAGTGTGAGTCATCCTTTCGTGTAACTTACCTGCCTATGTATGAGGTTTTAAAATTTTGGCACTTTCAGCCGCTCCGCCCGCTTTTACATTAATTCGTTGGAGCTGGTACGTAGTCAATAGTTATATTTATAAATCTATTTTTACAGACAAATACTTATTTAAAAGAAGACCGATAAGGAGGATGGATTTATCTCCAAGTCTACTTGGTCAAACCGTCATTTATTTGTATGTACGGATGTATGTTGAGAATACTTAAGTAGAGCTCACCCATACACACATTACACATACACCATGAAACACACATTCACACTTCATACATATATACATACATACACACATAATGTTATATGTTATTTATTCATCCTTTTCCTTTGAGTAAAAATGTGTGGTTTCCCGCGAAACAGGCGTCGCCTAGTGCGGGGACTAATGCTTTATGATTTTTGTAAAATTTACATTGTGAATATGAATAAATGTCTTATGTCTCTTATGTATGTTTGTATATTTGTTCGACGATAACTTTAGTATCGTTGGTCGGATCGTTTTGAAATTTGGCAGGTAGTAAGACTAAATAATTATAACCCTTAAATTCGAATATGAGACAAATCGGTTGAGGGGTTGTCGAGATATAGGGATCGCAAGGTCACGTAACAGGAACCGGGAAATCACTAAGATTATGCTTAATTGACGGCCTTCTCTAGCCTAGCTGGTAGTGAATCTGCCTACGAAGCTGGAGGTCCCAGGTTTGAATCCTGGTAAGTGCATTTTTGTGTGTTTATCACGGATATTTGTTCCTGAGTTATGGACGTTTTCTATGTATGAGTATGTTTTAGCTATGTAAGTATATATATATATTGTCCCTAGTATCCACAGTACAAGCCGAGCTTAGTTTGGGACTAGGTTGATCTGTCTGAGTCTGTCTTCGATTATTTTTATATCTACTCTTTCCATTATAATTATGATTCCATGACATATTGCATATTTCTTCTCCTTCATACTAACCTACATATTGTATACCTCTTCTACATTAAATTTGGATTAGGAATAAGAAGTGTTGCATGCTTGATCTTCAATAAGTATTCTGTAAGAATCTATTTTGAATAAAATATTTGTGATTTTGATTTGATTTGATTCACTTTTGTGTGCGACTGTAGTAGAACACAATACACACAGCTCGAGTGCACATCGATTGTGCTTTTGTGTTATTGGCTACCTGTTGTGTGTCAGATGACGTTGGAAACAAGGATACAGGGGTTATATTTACCTTCAAAGCTACTATGATATATGGATTGATGATGTTTAGATTAACAAATTGATTTTTACTGACTTCGAGAATGTCAATTAATTGTTGACAACACCAGAATTGCAACTTCTCTATTTTATGAGCTAATTAGAAAATATAGGGCATTTTAGAGTTTTTTTTTTACGATGACAATTTTTTATGGGTTTAAAAAAGATATTGAAATAATCATTTTAAAAGGACGTAAGCGGAAAGTTACGTCATTTTCCTAACGGAATCCAGGGTAGGGTAATTTTTTTAATTTTATTGCACAAAAAAAAAAAGAACAAATACGATTCAATTGTAAAGCACGAATCAAATCATTTATTAAATTTAATAAATGTTTTGATTCATGTTTTTTTTAAAGTAGTTATAACTTGAAAGAGATGTCATATACTACAGAAAAAGTGACCAAGGCTCCCGGTGAGTAGGGCTGGGATCGAACCAGCGAGCTCCTGCTCACGCGGCAGACGCCCTAACAACTGCGCTACCCGATCACATTTCCTTAAAATTAAAAAACGGTTAAAACCCACGTATTTTTATCACAATAGACGTGACATGTTCCTCGCTTTTCTACTTCAACAAGTTTTCCTTTTCCATTCTACCTCTCGTCATCTCAGCTCACTCCTTGCCTCCTACTATCCTACTCAACACAATCTATCCGTCCACACCATCCCTTCACACAATGCACTTTAATAGTAAATAAATTAATAGGTAAGAAAAATGAATAAAGTAATATCAAGCAAAACATTTTAGTTGCAACTTTAACAATTAAATATCTCTTACTTGTCAAACAGGTAGAAATAATACAATCAGCCAATACCATCAGATATACGTATTTGTGTAATTCGATATTTTACAAGAGCCTTAACTTTTTTTAAACGAATAGGATTCTTGAATGAATCCATTCATAATAACTATTTGACCGAAGTTGAAGAATATGGCCAGTTTGTAACTGTGGGGCATGTTCGAAAAATAAAATTTGTTATTGATTTAGTGTAGATATTGAATAGAAAAGTTTAATTCTAAATTGAGAATCGGTATATTCAGATCATAAGTATTTTAATACATATTATATGCATAGAAGCGTTTACAATTACTAAGATAAAAAATAATCGTATAATAAAACCGTTAGTAGGTACTGGCATTGTATAAAATAAAAGGCCATCCTAGAGTTGGTTTCGAAAAACTAAAAAACTACTGTATCTTTGGTGGTTTATCCTTATCGGCATACTTTCTGCGTAAGTTTCCAGCTGGGATTTGCTTTGGAAAAAAATTACTTCGGTAGTACTCCAACCCTTGGAAAAATACCGTATATCGAATAATTTGGTGCCAGCTGGTGGTGCCGAACTGGGTGCGTAGCCAAGATGCCAATCGCTCACGCTCAGTCGCGAACGAAACGCAACTGTCATTGTCGCACTAATAAGGAGGAGTGATAGAGAGAGGTAGCTATGATACGTTATTAAGCGTGAGTGATTGGCATCTTGGCTACGCACGCTGATTTTAGCCATTCAAAACAAGTAAACTGCTTTTTTTTACCTACTATGGATTTAGGTAGTATACTTCCAGTGCCTATGGTATAAATAAGTGAAGTGTGTATATTTGACTGGTTAACTACACGATTTTATGATTTTAAGGGCATAAATAGTGGAACACATTTTAAGACGATTTTAGTTTGTCGTTATCAGTCTTTTTATTTATATGTCGATTCTCCAAAGGGCTTGTGCACAAACCATGCGAGGTTCGAAAGGCGCGGGGGAAGGGGGTCATGAAAAACACACGAAAAATCACGGTTGGGTAACTAACCTAACCTAACCTAAATCATTACTTTACACTTCAAAATAGCTAGTATATTTTAAGAAATTATGGAATGCGTTACTCTATATAGTATGAGTAGAAATTGCTATAGTAGTTTATGCAACAGTGATATAATAATGGTTTTATATATTAAGGGTAAGAACCTATTATGAGCTGTTGCATACGCTAGTTTTTCTACGACGGTTAAAATAGCGAAAAAAAAACAGAGTCACGAAAAGTGGCAGAATGTGGAAGAATTCGTATGCCCACTAAAGAAAAAAAAAACAACAGTGCTAATCCTACTAATATTATAAATGCGAACATTTGTATGGATGTTTGTTACTTACGTTAAAACTACTGAATTGATTTTAATGAAACTTTACGATATTATAGCATTATCAGAATAACACATAGGCTAGGTACAATTTATAAAGATATTGTGCAGACGAAGCGGGCACCACCCATATATATTACTTACATTATATGTAAATCCATAGGATCATCGTTTAGCAGTGTTCTTATGGAATACCATAGACATCGTTATAATGTATACTTTTTTTTATATAGCTGCCAGTCATCTAATTAACAGCTTGATGTGCTGTTTTAAAATAGGGGGGGAGGGGTTCTCAAACCTCAACCTCACCAAAGATCACCGAGGGTGGGTCACAAAATAGCCAAAAAAAACCTCACGTGATTTGTGAAACCAAAATATGAAGACCACACAGATTCAATAAAAAAATCTATTAAATCTCTCAATGACATAAATAAAATCATTCATCCACAACTATACTATACCAACCCTAAAAAAATATCATGCTATATTAGTCTATATTTCTATAGTCATTAGAATAATAATTGTATGTAAATCGTTTTGCTCTTAAGTCCATCTTAAAAATATTAAATAAGTTCAGTTGGTCCACCGCGTTACGCGAATTAGTTTGCAAAGACAAAAACAGGTACTAAAAAGAGGGGAAACACAGGTTAAAACGAGTATTAATATATAAAATGTTTGTTTGTAAGTGGGAAGACAACATTTTGGTAGATTTTACAGAAAGTCATTTATTTTCAAAATATATACCTACAGTAAGTCCTGCCTTCCTCTACCTACCTTAAATCTAAAACAGGTCCTTGAGGCATTACCTAGGATGCTGGCAGCATTTGCCATCTCTTTGACCCGATTATGATTTTATTTTGGTACTTTTTAAAGCTAAATGTGATCTTTTCTGCTTTTCTTTCTGCCCATAATATCACCTGGTTTTCTGAGAGAAAATAAATGTTCTAGTTAAAACTTAGGCAGTTTATATTTTTGATATTTTTAGTGACTATAAATATGTTTTACCCTGTAACAATTTTTCTGCTGTTGTAATTCCTCGTAGCTGATAACCACTTGGCAATAAATGTTCTCGCATGGCGACCGTGTGCCTGAAGACGCAGCATGAGGTATCCAACACGATCTAGTCGACCGTATATTGTGTAAATCCTTGGAAGAGGCCTGAGCACGTATGACGTCTTTCAACTGAGATGATGATTTCAATATTCGTATGATCAAACTAACTTTTGCAATACTATGGTGGCACGCGAAGTCGCGGGCTGCGCTAAAATCAGCCACCGGATTTACGCATTAACCAAAAGCATCGTTCACTCAACTTTTGTTCCTTTACACTTAACACCTCACAATTCAACACATATTGAATTTGCTGAAAAAGTGACCTTGCGGGTTTGCTCCTCTTGGCTCTTAAATAAGCGAAAAAAATACAAAAATGTATAAAAACACACCCCGCGCCAACATTTATACTCGAATTGGAAAAACTGTAAATACAAATAATAAAATAAAATCCTATGATTAGGTTCTTTTTTATAATGTCCCACTCTCGCTGTTTTTTCCTTCATTACATTTTAAACAAAATCTACTTTGATCAAGTATAATAAAAATATTAAAATGGTGTTCTATTCAACCAATTTTAAGTATAAAAAACTTTAAAAAAAATATTTAGGGAAAAACTCATTTTGGGTCATTGCGCCAACCAGGTTAGAATAAAGTATAAATGTTAAAAAACATGGAAAGTTGCAAACATACAAACAAACGCAGCAACAAAAAAACTACATCCATCCCTCTTTCCGGGGTGGTAATACTAGCGTAAGAAAAGGACAGAATGATGTCGTTTACTGTTACTGCGTTAGTTTGCTTGTCGGACTATACTAGCATTTTTTAAGTGTCTCACTGCTGGACAAAAAGCCGGCCATATAAGTTCGGGCAATCCGTTGTATCTATATAGCGCGTGAGTCCATTTCCCAAACATTGTCTGGCAGATGCAGTAAATATTCCCAATATGGCTGGCTGATACCTCTATTTTGAATCTCCGTTGAAATATTAAACCTAAAATCCATGATGATGCATTTATGACACAGAAACGAGACAAGTGACAATCAAGTTCTCTTGGAATGTAGACTTTGTCATATCGCCGTAAGTTCTTAATTTGAAATGAATTTGGCTGTCACTTAGGATGTTTTAGGAGCAATATTGATAATTCATGCATTTAAGGGTTAAATTAATTTGATAATACTTAATCAATAAATACTTTTTTTTTACTTACTTGGATTAGCATATTATATCTCAGGAGCCAAGAGGAAAAACCAGCGAAAACCGATTGTTTCCTCACAGAAGGCCCGACAGCAAAAAAGACATTTCTATAATCAAAGGATCCATCAAAAGCGAATTAATGCACTGAGGCAAAAACTCCCGCGCATCGGGGTTCCGGCGGCATAGGACACAGTAGCATCTATAGGGAACCCTTTGTAACAGACGATTTTTTAATAAGGTAGAAGTACCAGTCTCTCTCACTCATCGCCAACAAACTGCCCCGCAGTTTGGCGTAACATTGTTATATGGTACATATATGTATATTTTCATGTTATTTCAAAAAAAAAAAAGTTGACGACGCTGCACTAGTATTTGACATGAATACTTTATATCAAAGTTTTAATTCCAATATAAGTAGATAAATCTTCGTTATGCGAGGAAGCCTCTTCGGTCACCAGTAACATCAACCAGACGTTTCGCGATTTCTACAAAAAACTTGCGTGCGCTTGGGACCCCATGGACCAAGAGTTTTTTTTAATACTACGACGGTGACAAACAAGCATACGGCCCGCCTGATGGTAAGCGGTCACCGTAGCCTATGGACGCCTGCAACTCCAGGGCTGTCACATGCGCGTTGCCGAACCTTTTAAAAAAGGAGCTGGGGACTCACAGAGCAAAGCTTCCTCCTTTAGCTGTCAACACAGCGAATCCGCTTGGAGCTCTGGCGACCTTACTCAGCAACAGAAACACAACACTATACTGCGGTTTTCTGTAAGGTGGAGGTACTTCCCCAGATGGGCTCTGCTCCAGATTTGAGCGAGACGACATTCGTTGTGCTGTCTCCTACCTCACTAAACGATATGCATCTGCTGTGCCCATACCTCTCTTAAAAGTTTCGACCCCGAATGGTACAGAAAGGTACTCTCTGCCCAGGCACTATCTAACTATACTATACTACTTTAATATTCTAACAAATTACGGATAACAATTACGATAGACACATAGTCTGCGACATCATCCATACATTAGGTAGGTATACATTATTGATGTGTATTGATTGGCTTCTCTACCCAAAGGTTTTCTGGAAGAGATCACTTGTTATAAGACCGCCTGTTGTCTACACACACACACACACACACACACATACATACACGCCTTCGAGGTAAGCAAACCCACTGGCCCCATTGACATCCGAATATTAGACTAGTTGGTCATGCATTTTACAATATGGACGAATTTTATGAAGTATGTAAAAATAATTATTAATAAAGTTTACGAATTGTTTACTGTTGACATACAAGTTGCTATAAATTGAATTCAGAGAGTACCTTTTCGTACCATTCAGGGTCGAAACTCTTGGTCCATGGGGTCCCAGCGCACGCAAGTTTTTCATAGAAATCGCGAAACGTCTGGTTGATGTTAATGATGTTACTGGTGACCGAAGAGCTGGTGGCTTCCTCGCACAACGTATCAGCGTTGCGATACAACGAGGAAACGCCGCCAGCATCCTAGGTACGAGTACAATGCCTCAAGGACCTATTTTAGATTTAAGGTAATTTCGAAAATAAATGTTATTTTTTATTGAATTTATGACATTTCAGTATTATGAATAAATGAGTATGAGTATTTTAGTGCTTCAATAATATTGTTTTTATTTCCTCGTTGACCAATAAACAGTATTTGCATTGTATTATCTTGAGAAACGACTCCCTTTCAAATAGAGATAACACACTGACCCGCGCTTAATATAAATACCTCTGTTTACGAATAAAAGAACAGCAAGATTTACGGATTCTATTTTGAGACGGAACCCCTTAACACTGCCGATGCTCATCGCCAGTTTTCAGATTAGGCCACAGCCACAATGAGACAGCGGGGCGCCCAGCGGGCGATGTGTGAACGTGGCTTAATACGTCGGAAGTCAAAGGAGACAGCGGGCGCGGGCAGGGATTTATCACCGGTTGATGGCTTGTAAAATAAGTCTTCATCGTCAGTCGTTTCCTCAATGCTGAGGATCGTGACATCGATCGTCTCTTGAAACCCAGATTCCTCCATAGGTTTCTAACTGTCTCATGCAAATTTGCATAGGTGCAGTAATTCAGAAGCACTATCTAGTAGAGTGAGGGCCCCTCGGTCTCTTCCATTCAACTTTTCTAATCATCCACTCGCTCCAGGCCTTCTGTGGAAAGTCAGAAAGCCCCCGGTCCCAAATGAACGCAAATCGTTGATAACCGGCGTTTTATGCATAGATCGTCAAGTATGGGCCGATTAGTACGCATAGCAGTCCATGAAATCCGTACAGCAAGTAAAACAAGTGAAAATGCCTTTTTTAAAGAAATATGTTTGTGCATAATACAAGTTGCATATTTTTATAAAATGGATCTTAAGTGTACAAAATACCACCACCGCACTCCTCTCTCTAGTCCAATCCATTGTTCTAGCTGGCAGCACCTGGCAGATAATGCGACAACATGGAAACGATGCATTGTGCAATTATTGAAATTGAATAAAGGATGACTCACACTAGGACGGGACGGGACGGGACGGGACGGGACGGGGCTTTTTTTAGTATGGAAGGCGTCACGTGTTCACAGAGCCCAAAACTCTGACAGATCGGAAGCATCGGAAGGCCCCGTCCAGCGCCGGCCACGCTTTTTTGGTATGAAATTTGATCGGATCGGAGAGCACGGAAACAATAAGCTAAAATAAGTAAGTTACCAAATGTCATAAACTTGTATGTGAAATATGAGGGCGCAGCTGCTTTCTGCTTAGTCGGTTTATATTACTTGGGACAAGGAGGAGTTACTCACAAAGACTGTCAATTTCTAAATAAAGTCGCCTTTCTCGTGATGATTGCCGGAATGAAATTATTTAAAGCGTTATAAATCAATTTAATTAATTAATTAAAATATAATTATATAAATATAATTTATTTAATTAAAATATATTTACAGCATGGAAATGCTATAGATAAATTATTCTTAAGAAAGAGTTGATTTTGATCGTATGTAAAATATTATAAATAACTTTTACCTACGATATCCAAGGCAACGTGATCTAATTGAATGCAATAATATATTTATAACTTGTAATACCAAATGATTCTTATATTTGATTCACTGACAAATTTTCACGCATTTACATAGTACAATTTAATCTTCCGTGACCCATACTGACATGAATATGGAAAAAAAACGGTTGAATCTCTCGTATTTTAATCACAATTGGCGTGACATGTTTCGACTGCTTCAGGCAGTAAACATCGGATAGGGTGATGTCACCTTCGCTGCCTTCGCAGCACAGCCAGCACCCGTTTAGAGAAAGTCAGGAAGTGTTAAAAATATTTATTGTATATAATTATACGCCTATGCTACACAGTGTGAGGCTAAGTCACCATACAAAATATCAAGGTGATATTAAAGTAGAAAATAAACTCAAGATCTGTACGGCCGGTTGGTTTATCAGAGTATTATACAATATTGGATTATGTATTAACAAATACAAACAAAACATACAAAATAATTTATACGTATACTGGTATTAACGGTTTCCCGCAGAACGTCTTAAATATTACGGTTAACAGTCTTCATTATTTACTATTCTGCTACTGATTGGAACTTTTGTCACTACAGACGGCTCGAGTGTCTCAGAATATACGTCAAAAAGAGGTATATTGCTAAATGTCATAAATTGTTGTGTGAAATACGGGCGTAAAGATAATATTTTATTTAGTCGGGTTAATCAAGCACGTGGTATTGCTGTTATAAAAAAATAATTAATAATAGATATAATGAGCACAGGTTTTTAAAATCAAGTGCTGGTATTTGCACATGGTACATAGTATTAAAAATTACGTTTTTTTAAATCGCTTAGGTAGGAAGAAAAAAGTTTTTTGTAATTTCATACATGCCAAAAACCGCTTTAACTGTATATGTATATGTAAGTATAAAAGCTATCGTGCCATTTGTGTACTGCCACTGTACTCCATACTAATATAATAAATGCTAAAGTAACTCTCTGTCTGTATGTTACCTCTACACGCTAATATCGCTGAACGGATCAAGATGGAATTAGTAGGTATGGGGATTGTTTTACTCCTAGAAAAGGACATAGGGCAGTTTTTGTTCAACTTCTACGGAAACGTAGTCGCGAGCAAAAAATAGCAACATATACATATAAGCGTTCACTATAGTCGCAAGTAGGTATTTCGAAGTATGGTGCGATTCGACATGCGCCCTTGTAATAATACAAAAAGTGTGGTGTTTCATCAGATTTATTTATTTCTAATAGAAAATTACATTTATGCACAAAAGAATACCTACTCGTACATGCTTGCCTGATAGCAGTTATTTTGCCTTAATGTAGGTAAGGAAATTTTTGACATTTTGCGGTATAGTTTGATCACATCACTTTGATCGCAAAATATGACGAATTCATAAAATGTTCTTCAAGGTATGGAAGTACGTAAAGCTTCTATTGAAGTAACATAATATTTACAGCGTGCGAACTAGTTTTGACAGAAAACGCCATAACACCTAAAGATGTTGCTGGCGTGGTAGGCAAGACCATAGAGGTATGATTGCGCGCTAACGCTATTACATATTAGTTCTGTAGGCACGACAGCACACGCCATTTTTAGGTTTTTGGCGTTTAAAGGGTTAACCTTTTCGCTGCCACGGTAAATAGATAATAAAGTACGTCAAGCTCCCGGCAGAACCACCTCGCTATTAATGAAAATAGAAGCATCAGAATGTATATAAAGTATACAAGTATCTACATAATTCTTTGACCATCTGTAACAAATCTACATGCCTTGGGGTCCTTGTAAACCTTGTTGTAAAGAAGTCTTGAGTCTTGAAGAAAACTACTATAATTTATTTCATACCACACATACTATTTACACATAAATGCAATCAAATAACTTTACATCAATTTAACATGTATAATGTAGAACTGATGTATATGTGAAGTGTAAGAAGTATATGTGGTAAGAAAGATAATAAATTTCTTACAAATGGTCGTAGAAATATATATACACTATAGATACATTCTGATGCGTCTATTTTCATTAAAGACGAGGTGGTCCAGCCGGGGATCATGACATTATAAAGTGCCACCATCACCAAGTAACAAAATAATCATAGCTAAAAGTATATTTGATATGAAGTCATGGCGTGTGAGGCACGAAATGTAGGGATAGGTGAAATAGTCGTATTTTTATAGGTACCGTAAACTAGGACTACT
Organism: Lathronympha strigana; assembly: GCA_949128165.1. Lineage (NCBI taxonomy): Eukaryota > Metazoa > Arthropoda > Insecta > Lepidoptera > Tortricidae > Lathronympha > Lathronympha strigana. Next base: position 2,338,771 of record OX421926.1, on the reverse strand, counting down.
TTGACTTTTGTGGTCAACAATTCACTTAGGTATATAATGTATAAAAGAACCGGATTTTTGAGCACAGGTTTTAGAGTTTTATAATTTTAACAGAAAAACATGATAAATTAATGAATAGCTTCATGGATTAATCATACTATTATATTTCTAATGCTCATGCTATTGCACGAGAAATTACTAGTTGTTGGATTAAAAATCGATGAACGCACCATTTCAAGTAACCTGAGTTTTCCGGTACCTATACATCACTTGCATTTGGAAATCAAACAACAGCTAATTTCAATTTATTGGTAGGAATAAATACTTCTAAGACTTAGGTGCTAAAAATTCTTAGTAAAAAGGTTGAATACGTATTTAACAAGAGTATAGGTACAAAATCTTCAGATACAATCCTTCAGGTTGCCGCATGCCAAGTTCTTGATGCAGAACTGTAGCTTGGAGTCCCTTATTGTCCATGGTATATGAAATTAAAAAACAATAATAAAAAAAAGGTTAAATCGCTGCCTATTCATATTTCAACTGTAAAAACCTTTGTGACAGAATGACCCGACTAAATTCATGATTATAGGTCAACGGGAGGTATCCTATAGGTACATTTTGATTCTCTAAACAAATGTATGGGAATGTATCGATGTCCGTATCCTCTGATTGCGATGATGTAGAGGCAGCGGGCCCTAGCGGAGATACTTCGACCCATTGGGATCGATCCACATCCACCCCTGAGCTCCATCTCCATGTGTGGGAACATGGAGCTCAGGGGTAGTGCTCTGAATTCCTTTGGCTCCAGGTATCCTGCAACAGGGTCAAACACAAAACGATGACGAAAGTTTGATTTTCTTATTGAACCTTTAGCCACATTAAAAAGTACTCCTTTTCTTTTGAACTGTATGATTAAAATCATGTCTACATGTCTAAAAGCTGTTAACTGTTGGCTACGGGAAAGATGGGCTCTAAAGTTCAGCTGAACACACACTTTGTCTTTCTTGTTGTCAAACGAAAGATTTTCTAATGAGGCAGCTAGAAAATGCACAACAACTGGAGAAATGTCATAAAATGTGTGCACTTTCTCTCACTACCAACTGATAGAGAATTAATTATCCAAATGTATGATGCGACAGTGATATGTTAAAGAAAAACCGGCCTAGTGTGTATCGGGCCACGTATAAATACAATACAATGATAAATTTGTGCAAGCAAAAAGGCGTAAGTGTCTTTATAATATTTAGGCACTTATGTCCTTTTGTAATAACGTTTTATATCCTATCTTCCAGATTTATTCAAAAAAAATTTGAGCTCGCGTTCAAAAAAAGTAAGAGGGGGACTCTTTTTCAGGCTTTCAGAGCAATTATTTCCGAAAATATTAGATTAATAATAGTTATAAAAACATCTAAATTATTTTCAAAGGCCTATCCGATGATGTGCCAAAAACCCCCCTAAGCATATTTCTGTTCGCAACTTATAGGTAAAACTAAGTAGCGGCATACAAAATACACTTTCAGCTATAATATCTGTATCATATGCTTTATAATTACTGAGTGAAACAGCTGTGACAAACGGACGAACGGACAGACGGACTGGACGAAACTAAAAGGGTTCCGTTTTACCCATTTTGGCTACGAAGCCCTAACAATGACTATACAAGTTAAAAACTATTTTTGCATGACAACGCAATTTTGACACACATCTATATATTACGATTTATTATATAAAACTAGGTTTAGCAAAGGACTAAAAGTTTTTAAAATAATTCTAAATCATTTAACTTAGTATGTTATCAAAAACATTGACTGAGTGGTATGTTGCGGAGTAGGAGTAAATAAGTATAAGGATTAGCTATGCCACTGATCTGCTGAAAAATTTGTTTTAGAGTGTGCAAATCCGCCCAGCCTGCAGACAGATAGAAAGGCAGATAGACAGACACACAGGTGAACAGATGGACAGACGAACAGACAGACGGACGGACGGATTGACAGGCGAACAGACGAACAGACAGACGGACAGACCGACGGACGGACAACAAAGTGATTCTATTAGGGTTCTGTTTTTCAATAATAATAATAAATCGTAGAATATTTAGAAATAAAGTCACTTGGTTTATAAGGTATTCCGTTGAATTGAGAACCTGTTTCAGTATTAGATGTCGCCCAAGAATGAGTACTACACTACTATTATGAACTTATTGTACTTCATTAAAAAAACATATAAGTTAAATATCCCTGTTTTATATTTTTAGATGTAATGTTCGAAAATCCTGACTACTTAAAAATACTGTTTTGTATTTTAATAAACTTAGGTTACCTACTTATTAAAATACAAGAAAATTAAACTTCTTACAAGGTGGTCAGTTGCCCATTCTTGTAAACTTAGAACGCAGTCCATTTTTGAAAATAATAGTTTCACGAAAGGGAGTCCAAATAAGCGTTTATACAGGCTGATTCATAAGATGTGAGTAGGATTTCTACTACTATTATAAAGCGTACTTCGTAATCAACTTTAGTTTTCTGACAAGCTTTGTTCTTTAAATATTATAAGGATTTCTACTAGGTATACTATTATAAAGCATACTTCGTAATCAGCTTTAGTTTTCTGACAAGCTTTGTTCTTCAAATATTACACTCCGGAAACAAGCGTTCTGTTATTTTCTTTTAACGGAACCCTAAAAAACCTCCATTACACACATACTTACAATAAAAACTTTCTCGGTTTTAGTAAGAAGTCTATAATATACATGGGCACCATTGTAAATCTCTCCCTCATAGGCAGGAGCTGTCACTAAGCGTGTTACGTTATTACTTAGTAAGGCAGACTCTAACTATAAAATGCCTTGACAGACAGACAGACGAATGGATGAACGAACTACAAAGTGATTCTATAAGGGTGCTGTTATTTTTTCCTTTAGTGGGAACCCTAAAAACAAAACTTTCACTACGCACTTACAATACAATCTTTCAACCGTTTCCTTAAACCCTGATATTACTTGTCTTGTTTTTTTCTATATATGTATACGTCACAGTAAGATTGTGAAAACCACTAAATTGTATATATAATTTTCTTCGTGAAATAAATGAACTTAACTTAACTTAACCGGCTTATAATCTAACTAGGGAGATTCTAATGTATGGGAAAATTGTGAACTATGTCGAATCGTTCTATAGATGATTAGACCACCGGTTGGCGTAGTTGGTGGTGATCCTGCCTGCTATGCCGATGGTCCTGGGTTCGAATCTCGGTAAGGGGGTTCCGAGGAATTGTTCGGATTAATCCCTGCCGCTTCTTTCCGCCATCGCCCTACGCGACAATATTTCCACTCTCACCATTTAGATGGTTGGCAGTCCTCAACTGTGCGCTTTTCCCGGAACTTCCTGCCTCGCACAGCTAAACTGTGGAACGAACCGTCGCCAGCGGTGTTTCCGGACCGATACGACCTTCAAACCTTCAAGAAAAGAGCGTACTCCCACCTTAAAGGCCGGCAACGCACTTGCGACACCTCTGGTGTTGCGGGTGTCCATGGACGACGTTAATCGCTTACCATCAGGCGATTCGTTTGCTCGTTTGCCACCTATAGCATAAAAAAGGGCATTTATTTGTGTGATGAACACAGATATTTGTTTCTGAGTCATGGATGTCTTCTATGTATTTGTATATTATATATATCGTTGTCTGAGTACCCGTAACACGAGATATTTTGAAGGCAATTACGCCTTTTTGCTTGCACAATTTTACTATAATATTTATCAACCCATAATTATGTGTACTTAATTTCAAAAAGTGCAAATGACGGACTTAATATCTTGAGGCACTCTCTACCAGTCAAACAGAAACTTGTCTTTGGTACACGATCATAAACATTGACAATGAATTCTTAGACACTAACCAAAAATAATATATTGTTCTATTAATTGTACAGTCAACTACTAAGATATGAATACAGCCATAGTGCCAGAAATATGTATACAGGACTTTATTGCCTGAACATTAAGGTGTTACCCGCCTGTAAGGGTGCCGCGTAAAAATTGCGATGTCCATAGAAGAGATATAACCATACCAAACCTTTTTTAAGAAGCACTTGCAAAAAAGTGTTTGCTGTCCAAATCTTCAATACAATATGGAAAGAGCCATAGCCTCTTAAACTTCCACGTATCCTAGTCGAACTGTGACATTAACTATCTTCGTTTACTTGTCAACCGACTTCAATATTTCAAAAGGAGGAGGTTCTCAATTCGACTGAATTTTTTTTTTTATTTTTTTTTTTTTTTTAATGGATGTTCACTCATAACTCCGTCATTACTGAACCGATTTGAATTTTTTTTTTGTTTTCTAAAAGTAGACGGTTCCTGGTTGGTCCCGTTTTTTTCAAAATCCATTTCTGATGATGGGATCCATGAGGAACTGAGGGAACTCCTCAAATTTGAAAGGCACATGCATGCTGATTTGGGTGATTTCTTAAGAAACTCGAGCATTTCTTTACGAAAATCATCAATTTGGTGGAGTGGACCTGATGATGAAGACCAGGGATGGCAAAGTGGAACTGCTTCGTAATTCTCAGGACTATGATCCGATTTTTAAAAAAATTTTTTTGTCTGTATATAGATGGTTTCAGAATTGTCCCGTTTTTTTCAAAATCAATTTCTGATGATGGGATCCATGAGGATCTGAGGGAACTCCTCAAATTTGAAAGGCACATGCATGATGATTTGGGTAGTTTCTTAAGACACTCGAGCATTTCTTTACGAAAATCATTAATTTGGTGGAGTGGACCTGATGATGAAGACCAGGGATGTCAAAGTGGAACTGCTTGGTAATTCCCAGGACTATCGTCCGATTTTAAAAAATATTTTTTTTTTCTGAAAATAGATGGTTCCAGATTTGTTCCGTTTTTTTCAAAATCAATTTCTGATGATGGGATCCATGAGGAACTGAGGGAACTCCTCAAATTTGAAAGGCACATGCATGATGATTTGGGTAGTTTCTTAAGACACTCGAGAATTTCTTTACGAACATCATCAATTTGGTGGAGTGGACCTGATGATGAAGACCAGGGATGGCAAAGTGGAACTGCTTGTTAATTCCCAGCTCTATCATCCGATTTGAGACATTCATCTTTTCTTTGTAAAGAAATACCTTCAAGATAGTCCTATTTGATTATAGTTCTATTTTGATGATGGGCTTCATGAGAGATTGAGAGAACTCCTCAAATTTTAACGGCACATGCATTCTGATTTGAGGGTTTCCTTAAGTAACTAAAACAGTGTTTTGGCGGAGTCAAAATTTTGATGAACTTGATCTGATGATGAAGACCAGGGATCGCAAAGTGGAACTGGTTAATAAACCTAGCTCTACTTATTATCCTAGTTGTGACATTCATCTTTTTGATTTGATTTATATTCTGATGATGGAGTTCTAGAAGAATTCAGAGAACTCTTCAAATTTGAACGGCAGGTTAATTGTGATTAGAGGGTGTTCATAATTAGCTTAGGCATTTTCTTACTGTGGCCATCATTTTGCTGGAGTGGACCTGATGTTGATAATCAGGGATGGCATAATGAATATGCTCGTTAATTTACAGTCTGTCATCCAATTTAACACATTGTTATTTTGTTTGTTTAAAGGTCTACAAGGGAGTTCCGTTTGATTATACTTCAAATGTAATGATGGAAGCCCTAGGACATTAAGAAAGCTCCTCAATTTTCAATCGTACACGTGCGGTGTATTGGATATTTGTGAAGTAAACTGGCTAACTCAAACAAATTCTTAATTTCACTTTTACCGGGAACCAAATGAAGTCGGTTTTTTTTTCTTAAAAATTATATTGATTACAATGACCAAATATCTTTTTTGACGATACCAAAATGCCCGAGCTCTCCATCCTAAAATAGAGGGAGCTGGTTTTGAACGAATCTTCAGTAGTCAAAAACCTGCGAATAATACTTTTTTTTAATAATTACTTATCTTTAAAATTATACTTTCGGGAAATATTGCTTAGGTACGCTCTTGCTACTCCCTCGTCAGAAAAATTGTAACACTTCGTTACCAAGCCCCTTAATTCGCGGGCTCTAATGTAGGCAGGGTGAGGGAAGGAGGTACTTATTTATTATGTATCAAAGTACATGATAGCCCGCGAATTACCGGGCATGGTAGACGAAGGATTAATCCTTCCTCCACTTTTAAAGTCAGTTGTAAGTAGGTACCTAAATAAATATTTCACAAACATGCTCAGAAAGTCAGTCTCATTTCATTCCCAAATAAAAGACGTAAAGTATCTAAGTAATCATTTAACCACCTCTAGCAGGGCGCGGACGCAGCGGATAATAATGGATTTTGTAGGGTTAATTCCACTCCTAGTGGAAAAAAAAACCTCCTGGCCCCGGGGGCCCCGCCCCGCAGGCCGCGCCTGGACGTAAATGTTCGAAAAAAGCACTAGATAAGGTGCCGTGGCGGAAACAAGGGTTGCCTCGCCCCAGCAACCACCTCGTCAGTCAATCCCTTACTTTCTCGTCTCGCCAATAATGTACCCTCATCACAAATACTCATCAAATGTATCCTCATCATCATTTCACCCTCGTTACAAAAGCTAATCGGCTCAGTATAGTTTTGTATGTATCTATGATGTTGCAGTAGAATACACTACACAACAAACCCACATAATTAATAATTATATAGTGTTTTGTATTTAAATATTGCTTATGATGATACCTAATATCTATATTTTACCTGAAGCAGCAAACAGACTGACTATTTTTCTTGGAATGAAGCGCCGAGCGATACATAAGACAAACTCCACAAGTATATTCCGACGCATATTACTATTACACACGATGCAGGAACATAAAAATATAATGTATTATTATGTATTAATAGTTTAATAGCAATCGCTAAGATTAAATATTATTAAAACGGTGAAGCAAAAAACATTGACATTTAAAGTCGATGACAGCTAGCAAACCTGCATAACATCGATGCGCGCGCAAGAGCGCGAGGCTTGACAAAAGTGACATTTGAAAAAATCGTCTAGCCCGGATAGCCCGGACACCTCGGATAGGCCCGTCCCGTGTCGGTGGGTAATCGGTGACAGCTTAGAAAGATCGGAAGCCCCGTCCCGTCCCGTCCCGTCCCGTCCCGTCCCGTCCCGTGCTAGTGTGAGTCATCCTTAATTGAAAAAAAATTGAGTTCTCTCAATTATAAAATTGTAGATTTCATTCGCAGACGTCTCTGCTTAATACAACATTAATATTTGTGCAATTTTTACCCGTATATAGTAGGTATAAACAAAATTACATACTTTTATTTAAAAAATATTTACTTTAGGACCGAGTGGTTAAAAAATGACGGTATGATAGTTTAAAAAGTGAATATAAGTACATTCTAATATTCACTTTTTTAAACTATCATTGACATTCTAACTAATTTGCACGGGTTATTACCACGCTCAATTTTCATAAAAAACCGTAGGTAAATTCCGCGAGGATGTATATTCTATGAACGCATAGGTAGAACCACAAGAAACCGCTGATGTCTTAAGACTTGTACCACACGCGTTAGCCTTTTTGTGTCATAATCATAATGCAGTGGCACTAATGTTTATTATATGTCTGTTGTCGTCACGGATTATATCCGGGTGGGATTATCCCGGATTTGCCAATGTAGGAATTTATATATACCTACCTAAAAAATAAATTTACGGCCATAAAATTTAAACTTTCGTGAGTCATACTGATATTAAATTGCAACGGTTAACACTCACGTATTGATGATGCCCGAGCTGCGAAGGTGATAACACCACTCTGTCTGTCCGACGATGACTGCCCGATGCAGTCGAAACATGTCACGCCTGTTGTGATATAAATACGTGAGTGTTAACTGTTGCAATTAAATAATTTTTCGGCCTCCTAGCCTAGTCGGTAGTGACCCTGCCTACGAAGCAGGAGGCCCCGGGTTCGAGTCCTGGTCAGGCCATTTATTTGTGTATTTATTACAAGTATTTGTTTCTGAATTATGGATGTTTTCTAAGTATTTAAATGCATCTACCTATTATATATATCGTCGTCTAGACTGTGGGTCTACAATGCCTAGAGGGGGCATTCTATAATTAAAATTAAAAATGCTTAAATTGTAAAAAACCCTGTGAGGATTAACATCCCAACCTTTGTTTTTATTTTTAAATTATTTTCATATTTTTGTATGTATGTAGTTAGCACAAGTAACTTTTTTGATTGACGGGGAGAATTCGCATTCTCTCAGTCATCGTCTTAACCCTGTGAAAACGAGTGCTGTAAAGGGCTCGAAACGTAGGATCATGGTGTTAATAAACGCGATTAATCCGTTCTAAAGTGTTTAATTACATTGAATAACAATCGCGGTAACAGAAGACCATATTAGTATTTTAAAATTTACTACAACATGGGTTAATCGCGTAAAACATTGAAATTAACCTCCGACTTTTTAAAATGTGTGAGAATTGTAAAAGTTGAAATAAAACTAGTACCAAAGTAACAAAAGTCGTCTTCCTCAACACACCTTGTATGTTACAACGGTTATTGACGACATACGAGACGTAACGTCACACCTTCCGGATAAAAAACACGGGTCTATAGAGGGCGTGGCCCGGGTAAAAAGGTTCGTACATTTTTTAAATGTTCTATGCAAAAATTTGCTTTGAACTATAGAATTATTTGTTAATGCAAAAATGAAAAGGGAAGCATCAGCAAATTCAAAATGTTGTTTGCTAATCAATAGAAACGTCTGGTTGATGTTACTGGTGACCGAAAAGCTGGTGGCTTCCTCGCACAACGTATCAGCATTGCGATACAACGAGGAAATGCCGCCAACATCCTAGGTACAATGCCTCAAGGATCTATTTTAGATTTAAGGTAGGTAGAGGTGGGTAGCTAGGTAAGTTACACTTACTGTAGGTATATTTTGAAAATATACGTTTCGCAAGTAAATAAAATATGTTCCTATAAAGTTTGGTTTAAGGACGGGACGGGACGGGACGATCCGTCAATTTCTATAGAAAGAATCACGTGATAGCTCGGAGCTCTCGGAATTCTCGGATGTCGTGACGTTTTCTATAGAAACTGACAGATTTGAAGAAAAATGATCATAAATAAATAAATAAATAGGTATTATAGGACATTCTTACACAAAGACTAAGTCCCGCAGTAAGCTCCAGAAGGCTTGTGTTACGGGTACTCAGACAACGATATATATAATATACAAATACATAAATACATAGAAAATATCCATGGCTTGGGAACAAGTATCTGTGTTCATCGCACAAATAAATGCCCATACTAGGACCATCGGCTTAGCAGACAGGGTCACTACCAACTACGCCAACCGGTCGTATATTATAAATGGTATATTTGTTGTATCATAAATTAAACACGAACGAGCGAGCGAGTCCTACCATTCTACTTGAACACCCCATCGTTTGTATGTATGTTCGACGATAACTCGAGTATCGTCAATCGGATCATCGTGAAATTTGGCAGGTGGTTAGATGAGATATGTAGATTTTTTTTATATGAATATGAGCGAGATCGATCAAGGGGTTGCCGAGATATAGAGGCCCTAAGTTCAAGTTCGAGTCAAACCATCAGTATTTTTTAAAGAGACTGTATCAGCCAATAAAATGTTAAATATTTGCTAAATTGAAATTAAACATTTTAGAACGGATTACTCTCGTTTATTAACACCATAACCCTACGTTTTGAGCACTTTACAGCATGTTTTCACAAGGTTAAGATGATAATAAAATGTTAAATATTTGCTAAATTGAAATTGAACATTTTAGAACGGATTACTCTCGTTTATTAACACCATAGCCCTAAGTTTCGAGCCTTTTACAGCATGTTTTCACAGGGTTAAGATGATGACTGAGAGAATGCGAAATCTCCCCGTCAATCAAAAAAGTTACTTATACACACAAGTTTGCACAAGTAACTTTCACTCATCATCTTAACCCTGTGAAAACGATTGCTGTAAAGGGCTCGAAACGTAGGGTCATGGTGTTAATAAACGCGATTAATCCGTTCTAAAGTGTTTAATTTCAATGAATAACAATCGCGGTAGCAGAAGACAATATTATATTTGCTAAATATTATATTAATAATAACGATCTACTAAAACACCCATTAAACACCTCTGTTACTAAAATCCAAATATCGCTCGCAAATCCCACAATGCCAACAAAGGTACAGTCAGCATCAAAAGCGGTTTGCCATAAAAGGGATTTTTTGCTGACCACACCCCTTAAGGAAGAGGGGTATATTGTTACTATTGTTGTGTTTGTTATTGTGTTCCGGATTATGTTTTGAAGTGGCTACTTAGTTTAGTTTGTGAAGGTCAGCTTTACGGCAAATAATGTATGGCGAAAAATAGATGCTTAAACTTGTAGTTGTAGTTGAGTAGTTTAAGAGAGGTATGGGCACAGCGGATGCATATCGTTTAGTGTGGTAGCGCACAGCACAACGAATGTCGTCTCGCTCGCACCTTACAGAAAACCGCAGTTTAGTAGCACTAGACCATAGGTACTCATAGTGTTGTGTTTCTGTTGGTGAGTAAGGTCGCCAGAGCTCCAAGAGGATTCACTGTGTTGACAGCTGGGGACCCACGGGGCAATGCTTGCCCCTTTAGCTGTCAACACAGCGAATCCTCCTTTTTTTAAAGGGTCTGCAACGCGGATGCGCGTTGCTACATGGATGTAACAACCCTGGAGTTGCAGGCATCCATATGCTACGGCAACCGCTTACCATCAGGCGGGCCGTATGCTTGTTTGTCACTGTCGTATTAGAAAAAAAAGACGTGAGGCATATACAAACCGGAGGTTCATGGTTCAAACACAATTTTAGGCAACTGTTTAAAATATATGATAATCTGCTCTTAATTTTTGGTAGTCAAAGATTCCAAACTAAATTTAATTTCATATAATCATACTCTTCGTTATTCTGTACATAATAAATCATTCATATACGTTCGATATTGGAGGAGGAAATAGATGAATAAGGCGGGCCTTTATCGGAATTCCTAAAGTTATTATCCTATATTTGTATTCACTATTTATCATAATCATAATATGTCCTAAACTCCTGTCCTGTGAATCTTGTTTTCCTTATCATCTCATTACTGTGAGGTTATGGTTCTAACCTAATCTAACCTAATTTTCTAACGAATCGGTTCTATGTGAAATTGTTTTTAAGCAGAAATTCAATTATGGCAAATAGTCGTTAGGACAATTGATTGTTAGGGATTATTAGGACAAAACAATTAAGGCAAGTGATATTAGGACAAACGATATTAGGGATGTTCCGGAAAATCGGCACCTCAACTCAAACATGAAAATTTTGTATGGGGCGAGCGCATTTAAGCCCATGCTCTCATTACCTCTTAAGCTTTACCTACTCAATGACCTTAAAACATATTAAAACATGATACCATAAAGCCAACTATAAAAGTTGGAAAACACGCGTACTGTTACCAGCGGCACTTTTTAGTGCCAACAATGCCATAATAATCATTATGTAACACTATACCGTAAAATTAAGACTGTAAGGAGCACGTGCCAAACGCGATACTTAAATTGCTGGCTGTTCTTTATTTGAAACCGTTTTATTCTTTATTTGAATGGATATTTTGGTTTGACGTTTGAAGAACGTTAAAAAAAACGGTTATCAAAAAGAAGTGATTTTTAAAAGATTACTTAAGCATACTTAGTTTGTTTTAAGATTTAAAAAATCGTGCGAATGTCTTTATTTAATGACTGGGATAGGATATCTTTGTTTTATTCTCTTCATTTGTATCATTAATAATGGAAATATGTAATCTTACTTTAATATTTTCCAGAAATTACTGAGATAATTGAAGAAAACAAAATCGACCGTTAAATAAATACTTATTAAAATAAATATTATGGGATAATCTTACACAAATCGATCTAGTCCCACGGTAAGGTCAATAAGGCTAGTGTTGTGGGTACTAGAAGACGATATATATAATAGATAGGAACATTCACGACAAACACACAAAATGCCCTGACCAGGATTCAAGCCTGGGGCCTCCAGCTTCGTGTTACTTCACTACCAACTTGGCTAGGAGGCCTTTATTTTTCTCTAAAAAACACGATCTTAACTACCTACGTGGAGGGTTCAAATTAGTCAGCCTTAAAATGTATTTTTTTTTAAGAATTGTATTGTAAAAAATATATTAATGTATTTATTGTTGAAATATTGAGTGCTAAGTAAAGATACAAATACGTAGCTTTTATTTTAGAAAAACATATCAACAGAAATTTTATTAAAAAAAGTTGTTAATTTTATAATTGAAAGAAAAATGGAAAAATTCTCCGTTTTGAGCCGGATTCGAACCCACGATCTCTGATAGTCAAATCGTGACTGTGAGAGGCCGTGGGTTTGAATTGAATCCCGCTGGACGCGGAGAATTTTTTCATTTTTCTTTGAATAAAATTGTAAATTTCGTTGACAGATATCGCTTGGTACAAAATAAATTAAAAAAAAAGTTGTTCTATAAAAGTCATAATAGTTTCAATAATTTCTAAATAGTAGTTTATGCAACAGTGATATTTAATAAGGGCTCTTAAAATTCGAGGGTCACCGTTACATAACGAGACGAAGTCGAGTTTTGTAATAATAGACCCGAGAGTTTTAAGAACCAATTATGAACTGTTGCATACGCTAGTTTTTCTACGACAGCTAAAATAGCGTAAAAGCAAAATCTAGAAACGTGGCAGAATAGGGAAGATGTTGTGCCCACTATATTAATATAAAAAAAAACAACAACAACAGTGCTCATATATTGTATGAAAATCCATAGGAGCAGTGTTCTTATGGAATACCATACGAGTAGACAACGTTATAATGTATACTTTTTAAATATCGCTGTCGGTCATCTAATTGATAGATAAAGTGCTGGCATAGAAAAAAAAGTATGATCGAATATAAACTCGTTTGTCGTAGTGACTAAAATACGACTATCCGTAATTTATTATAACATTGATAAGCAATGACTTTTTGTTGAACTAAACATACGCTTTACCTCATTATTTTAAACAGTTATTGTTAATTAAAAGTGTACAAATGTAGGTGATATGATCGCACGAACGCATCGGAATTTATAGAAGTTTGTCTCATTATTTTTATAGAAGCCTACTCTGTGATGAGCATGAACAATGGTTAATATAGGTATAGTATGTCTTTATCGCATTATAAAGCCTATTTTTTAGTTCTGAAGACTAAAATGACGGTATGTGGGTGGTCTGTTACATCTCATAAATAGTGATGTATCACAACCGATTCTAACCTAAAAGATTTGGGGCTACTCACTACTCAACTAAATAAGGTCTGTGTTTATTGTTCAGTGTTTTTAATAAATGATAATTATTAGGATGAAATAACAATATTTAATATTATGCTTTAATTGTGACATTAAATCTATTCCGTAAGTAGTAGTAGTAGTAAATAAGATGAAAAAAAGTACAAAGCATAAGTCACAAGAACTTATAACTAATATTTGAAACGGGATAATTACCATGTATGTTTGTTTGTTGTTCAATAAAACATACATACATTGTAATTAACCCGTTTCAAATATTAGTTATAATGCAAATGACCATGTTAGCTTAAAATCGCAAGAACTTAGTTTGTGCACGCAAAACAGTATTTTTTTTTTGTATCAACTATATTAAAAAAGCTATATGATATGTTTATTTGCGACTGAATTTGCGTTACAAATGTAAAAAACATACAAGTTATAGTTTTGTTATTAATCGTTTTTCGGAGTGAAAAAAAGCGCGCCATATTAATTTAAAAAAAATCTTCTGTCAGACTTGGGTTTGCCAGACTATTAGTACATTTTGTCGGATATTTACAAATACACCAAAAACTTTAATCGATGATCAGCTCTAGTAGTTTTAAGCTGGAATCATTATTTTTACGTTTGACATTTTACTCGTAGTCTCCGTAATGAAAAAATAGAAATAGAAACACGGGGTATTTACCATGTATGAAAACTTGACAACTTTGACAGCTAGAAACTCGCAGCTCGTCAGTTCACTCCGTGAACATGGCGCTTGCAACAGTGCCGAAATATCGGGTGCTTAATAAAACAAACATACATGGTAAATATCCCTTTTTAGATTGTAGTTATAATTCGATAATTAAAGACATAATATGCCTATATTAACCAATATTTATGCTGATCACGTTTTATAATGTGACTCAGCCAATTTATGTAAAACTGTCCCAATAATAATGTATTTCTACTCCAGCACTTCTATCTGCCAATTAGATGACTGGCAGCGATATTAAAAAAGTATACATTATAACGTTGTCTATGGTATTCCATAAGAACACTGCTCCTATGGATTTTCATACAATATACTTACTATACTGTTGTTGTTTTTTTTTTTCAATTTCTATAGTGGGCACAACATCTTCCCTATTCTGCCACGATTCTATATTTTGCTTTTTACGCTATTTTAGCTGCCGTAGAAAAACTAGCGTATGCAACATCATAATTGGTTCTTAAAACCCTCAAGTTTTAAGAACCCTTATTATATCAATGTTGCATAAACTACCATTATTCGATGGTGTTTAAATCCCAACTAATTTAAAATTATTGCAATTACTAAACGCAGCAGGGCAAATGCTAAAGCCAGAGGGCTTGTGAACCATGTTTTGTCTCTATCGCACTTATAATTTCGTGCGCAAGTGTGACAGAGAGGGAAAATTTAGTTGGGAGTCCGTAAGGGGTACTGTAAATTGTCATTATACGCACGCGTTTACTTATTACACATATTATGCAGTGTCCAATAAAACGGGTCACTTTGTATGACAATTCATTACTTGTTAGGAACACAATACGGAATAATTAAGGTACTGATCACCTGATCTTTCCATCCAAAAAAAGACATATTTATTTATCTTATAAATGCGAAACTACTATTTTACCACAAATAATTTTGATAAAATTTGCTACTCTAATTATTTGTTTATCGTTGAGAATGGTTTATTTTGTTCTATTTGTTACATTTTTTCCAGTATTTACGTTTTTCGCGGACATGTTTTAGGGATAGATGCCCCATCGGTCGGGATAGATGCCTCGCCACCAAAATTCTGGAAGGCATACAGATGCCCTTTGGAATAAAGTAAATAGAATTAATGTTAGAATGCGTATTTGTTTTATTAAAACAAGTAAAAAGCTACACAATATTGAAATAATGCTTCGACTTCTTTATATTGTTATAAAATATATTAAAGAAGTAATCTTAAAACTTCAAACATTATACATGTGAAAGTCGAAAAGTAAGAGGAATAGGTACCCCTAGAAGACGGATAGATAGACGGATGCCTTTAGGCCTATCCCTCGAAGAAATCAGGGCAGCTATCCATTTCAGTATGGATCAAATAGTCGACCGAGCTTGAGCGAAGGTCTCCGATTGTCCATTTGTTCTCCTCTACAGTTGGCGATTCTAAACCGACTCACATGATATTTTGTGAGCACATTCTACGGCCTTGTAGAATTTGTTTGTCGTTTCCGTTTTTTGAAATATGTATGTTTGAAATGGTGTATACTTTCGAAATTGAGTTTCTATGCTAAAAATCTATGTAAAAGAAACCAAGTTATTAGTTTACCGCCCAAACAAGGCCATTTCTTTGTTAAATGGCTGGCTACTCCTACGTAGTGCATATGGTCAATATGGTCATATGAGTGAAGTTACGGTCTTAAGCCACATTATGGGCCACAGTTAAAACATTCAGTATGTTGACTTAAAGTGTTTTATTGAGTCTACTAGTAGCACTAAAAAGGAGGAAAATAGCATGTCACCGTGAAAATTTATTGGGAACACATTTTTAAGGATGATTCACACTAGAACGGGATGGGACGGGACGGGACGGGACGGGAAAATCTGTCAATTTCTATAGAAAGCGTCATGTGACATCCGAGGGCTCCGAGCTATCACGTGATTCTTTTTATAGAAATTGACAGTTTTTCCCGTCCCGCCACGTCCCGTCCCGTCCCGTCCCGTGCTAGTGTGAGTCATCCTTTACTGTTTCGCGAAAAAAGGTTTTAAGGATGACTCACACTAGCACGGGATGGGACGGGACGGGACGGGGCGGGACGGGAAAATCTGTCAATTTCTATAGAAAGAATCACGTGATAGCTCGGAGCCCTCGGATGTCACGTGACGCTTTCTATAGATATTGACAGATTTTCCCGTCCCACCCCGTCCCGTCCCGTCCCGTCCCGTGCTAGTGTGAGTCTTACCAGAGAAAATGGCGGGTTTTTTAAAACACATTTACATAGTTAAATTAGTTTGAAAAGGTTCCTTAAAGTTAAGTCAAATCTGCATTTTAATGATTTAAAGGCACCACTTTAGGACCGGTTAGACGCACAATCTTGTTAGTAAATGAAATAAATATGATTATAAACATACAATACAATAAACATCGTGATAGTAGTATTCATCGCGTTATCAATGCAAATTATATAACTGTACACATTATTGGCGGCGGTCTAAATTTAAAAAGAAGTTAAAGTTATAGTCTGTCATTAAAAAAGTGTTTTTTTTTAAATAGAAAAATCACAGTGGATATATTCTAAAACAGTTGCCTGATTTTATCTAATTTCCTCAAAGGTTAACTGGAAGAGATCCCTCATAGGGATAAGTTCGCATTTGTTGTATCAAATTGTCTATGTTACTGTGTTTCTTGTATTTCTTGTGTTATTGTACAATAAAGCTTATACATACATACAGTACCTATATTATTTTAATGAGCGAAACGAACGAGTTTATGAGTCTTCTCGGAGTCTCCGAGTTTGAGTCAAGTTTGTCTGATCGATCAATCGAGTATCGTCGGTGGGATCGTCACGAAATTCGACAGGTAGTTAGATAAAATAAATATAACGTTTTAGTTTGAATATAAAAAACATACACACTTACTAACAAACATACATATATCAAAGATAAGCGATAAGCAATATAATAAATTTCACGACAATTCGTTCAACGATACTTGAATTATCGTCGAATAAGTACCATGAGTTGCTCTTGCTTTCAACTGCGCTATTCGAAAGTATATGCATCTTGCTCGTTCTTTATTGGTTGGAACGAGTTGCAAATATAACGAACTAGCCGCTATCGAATCGTGGTTAAGTAAAATTCATGGTAAGCACACTTTCTTACTCCTTTCTTAGAAAAGGAAAATTGGAAAAATTCTAGAGCCCTAGGGGCGCTTAGCAATATCTACCGTAAGAACGTTCTTCTTAATCGGCAAGTGGTTGCGGACAGAGTCGGGTAGAGTGACGCCCGAGCTGCGAAAGTGACAACACCACTCTGTCCTACGATGACTGCCCGATGCAATCAAAATATGTCACGGCTATTGTGGTAATACGCAGTTTCAACCGTTGCAATTTAATGTCAGTATGACTCACGATAGTTTAAATTATATACTGCTTCTTTTTTATTATGAGTCAAAGTACTGCATCATCCAACTACGTCGGCTCCTTTGATCCGCCGCGCCGCGCGTTTTGCGCAGGCGCAGCTATGCGACTTTTTGTCGGCCATCTTAGCTATTGTTTTTGACAGACGTGAGACCCTGTCAGTTTTTAGTGTGCGCATTTGAGAGTTTTGAGCTTTTAGACCATTATGGTCATTGCACTCTTTGAACAACTATAAATACTTAAGTAAGTTAAGTACCTTGGTATTAAGTAAGTAATTAATACTTAAGTATGTGGGAATTTAGGTCTCAGCCCAATCCCGATTTTTTATAAATCCTATACCTATATCAAAATCGCAAATATTATAATCCTGACCTATCAAAACACCGATTATCAAAATTCCGACTCATGAAAGCACGAATATCGAACTCGTGTCGCCGAAAATTTATCGCCACTTGTTGCGAATTTCCTCTTTTCCACCCTCTCTCTCTCTCTCTCTCTTAATCTATTATTATTGTACGAGTAGTATAAAACCGTCCCGTCTCCAACGAACTAATGTAAAAGCGGGCGGAGCGGCTGAATACGCCGAAATTTTAAAACGTAATAAATATAAGAGCCTGGGCAGCGAGTACCTTTTTGTGCCATTCGGGGTCGAAACTCTTGGTCCATGGGGTCCCAGCACACGTAAGTTTTTCGTAGAAATCGCGAAACGTCTGGTTGATGTTACTGGTGACCGAAGCGCTGGTGGCTTCCTCGCACAACGTATCAGCATTGCGATACAACGAGGAAATGCTGCCAGCATCCTAGGTACAATGCCTCATGGACCTATTTTAGATTTAAGGTAGGTAGAGGTAGGTCTTTAGTTAAGTTACACTTACTGTATATATTCCGAGAACAAATATTTTTTTCGTATAAAATAATGTAGGGTGGTATAAGTGTTGATATAGTGCACCTGAGTGGTGACCTCAATCTCTTTGGAAACGCTTCATTATGCCGTGAAGTCTGTGTACCAACCATATGTAGACCATGTAACTACGCCACAACGTCGGCCAAACCGACATACATACCAGATGTCTCACTTTTTTATTCCATTGTGCCTTCCCCCCTTTTTATTCTTTTTTAAAGGGTTCCGGGGCGGTACTTCCGCCTCCATTATTCGCTATTCGGGGTCCGTTTTTTAACTAAAATGTGACACTTCGCAATGTGTTTCATAGTTTTATTAATTCGTAACTACTTTATTTGTATAGCGTTAAAACATTCAACTAAGAATATCTTAATGTCATACGTAATATTGCAAGCTTTTTTTAAAACAAATGTTTTAACTATATACAGTTTGTACTTTAACAACTTTTTTAAATGATTATAGTTGAACGAGCGAGCGAAGCGAGCGTAGGTCTCCGAGTCTACAGAAGCAATCCAGCGTTTGTGTTTCTAATTTCTATGTAGATGTTTGTTCGACGATATAGGGGTCTCATAAATCCCCCCCCTCCCCCCCAATCCACAAAGAAACGTCAATCGTCGTCCTCAATCAACCAGATCGTCGGTCCATCGAGTCTTCATGTACGTAGTCGCCACTCAAGAACCTTTCTGCCCCATCGGCCATCGGTTCTGCGATCAATGTGCGCCCACTGCCACTTAAAGGATGACTCACACTAGAACGGGCGATTTTTTTTAATACTACGAGGGTGACAAACAAGCATACGGCCCGCCTGATGGTAAGCGGTCACCGTAGCCTATGGACGTGTGCAACTCGGGTGTTACATGCGCGTTGCCGATCTGTCAATTTCTATAGAAAGAATCACGTGATAGCTCGGAGCCCTCGGATGTCATGTGACGTTTCTATAGAAACTGACCCGGCCTGAGCGCCTACCACCAACCGCGAACGAAAGTATACCTCCCTTTCGCACTTGTGATTTCTCACTCAAGTGCGACAGAGAGGTGAAACTTCGTTCGTGGTTCGTGGTAGGCCTTCTGATGGTCACGTTCCGGCCCGATCTAGTGTGTGATCCTTAAGTCTGGTAATGGGAGGCAGGCGGCGCCACTCATGCGTGGGTCCTGTGACAGTATGAGAGAATTGTCAAAGTGACGTTTGAAATGTTCCCGCAGGACCCACGTTCCACTAGCGCCCCTAGCGGTAGCGACTCGCGGTAGTCCTCATTCTCTGACCTATGTCGACAACCTTGGTCGCCATATTTTTGGCTAATTTTAATTGAGTCCGCTCGTCATATGATATGTCAATGAAGTTATTCATATAAAAAGCAAAACAGCGTCGCACCCAGACAGAAGAACGTACACAATATCAATATATGCACAACGAGTAGGTATGTAATGTATGCCAACACCAAATAAGACGCATGATTAAGAACGTCGACTTCGTCCATAAGAATTTTAATGAGGAGATAGCTGTCAATTGTTTTAAAAATAATTCTTGGTACTAGACCAACTCGTTTGAATGAGAACTTTCAGAGTTGTGCTTATTGGTATAAGTTTATTTTTATTGCGGTTCTAAGAACTTCTTTATGGTATTGTTTAATAGGTATCGTTGTTATATTCGTAGAAATGTACGACTAATGATAATTAACTACCATCATACAGTTTTACAGTTTGACAGTGCAACTTATATGTAAATGTATGTTTTGTGTTCTTATGTAAAAAAAACTAAGTTGGATAATTTTAGGTACCTACTTAATAAGTAAAACATTCCTTTTTAAAAAGATATCACAGGCAACGGTTAGCTTTAAGTTTAAGGTCTTGATGTTTTAGATCAGGTAAGACACTTAGTCATGATTTATGGTTTTGAAAATCTAAATTGAGGTGTGAAAATTGATATAAAATGTCCGCGGATTCTTAAATGCTCAGCGTTTGTGTTTATTAAAAAAAATCAATTAAATTTACTGTCAATCTGTTCCCAAAAGCGCTAGGGCTCGAAATATCGAATTAATAAAAAATGTGCATTTATATACTCCGCTTAAAATTTACCTTAAAGTGTAAATAGAAGAATACAAGTAATTTGGACAAAATAAATCCTTCAAAAACTTATTATCGTTTTATGACAACCTCGAGAAACATAGTTTTACGTTAGGATTTTTTTTCAAAAATTAAAAAAATTAAAAATTATTTATTTCAGTAACAACTAGTACCTACAATCTGTTGATGGCAGGTGTCTCCTATTAAGTTATTAAGAAAATATAATAATGTCGTGCCTTGCTATTCCGCCAAACGTGTGTCCGTAATTAATATGGAATTCCGCAAAGTAACGCCTGATTCAATAAATTAACATACAGGTAAAAAAACTGAATGCCTACGCATAAACAATTTGATATTCCATATTTAAAAACACTATACCAATTTCGTATAGGTACTCAAGTTTGTGAATTATTGTTTGGTCAGATTCTGGGCCAATACCACGAAAATCGAATGATTGCTGACATGCATCTCTGTCACACTTGCATATTGGAGTGACAAAGAGGTTTTCCCGTCAATGCACATATTCGACGCTGCACGCCTACCACGAACATCAAAAATTGGCATTGACGGAAAAACCTCTTTGTCACTCCAATATGCAAGTGTGACAGAGATGGATATACTAATCCGCAATCGTTCGATTTTCGTGGTACTAGTCCTGTTTACATTTGTGCATAGCTAGAAAGACCAACTGGCTATTAAATGATTATATAGGTAATGGTTATGATTAGGTAGGTATTAGAATAATTTATTCAGCAGACATTTTCAATTGTTAATATTGTCATTTATTTTATTGTAATTTTAATTATGTATTTATTTTGATTGGATGACATGTTAGTTTTGTAATTTTAGCATGCTCAATTGTGCGTTGAAAAACAAAGAAAAAGTAAAGAATCAGCTACCAACCTTTGCAAAAAAAGGGAGGAATATGCGTTATTAGTTCTACTGTTACTAAAACTTGACCAAACTATAAAACAGTCTTTGTGACATAAAGTTTTTCAAATTCAATTAAAATGGCGAGCAATTACGAAGCTTATTGAATCGTACGGCAGATGGCGCGGTGCGGCAAAGGGATTTTTGTTTTTGCGCATACGCAGCGTATCGATCGTTTGTCGGGCGTAAGGCTGGGTGCACACTGGGGGAAACAGGGAGCGGTTTTTGATATTCAAACGCCCGTATTTGTAAATCAAGTTTATTTTAGACACAATGGCATTTTGGATAGAATTTTGAACGATGGATATTTAAAAAATAGGTGTTCAAATTTTTATTACGGCGAGACGTGTGCAATTACTTTCGGCTTTAATTTTGACAAAGAGTTTCAGCGCTCAAATGTCCAGCAATAGGGATGACGACAAGGTTGAAAAACTATCATTCTAATTAGTCCGTCAGTTAGATTGTCTTAATTGATTAGACATGTATTTTTTCCTTTTTCAATTTAAGTAACTAAAATTTACGAAGATATAGAGCATTAAAGTTGCGGCGTGGGGGCTTGTGACGTCACTACTAGGTAAGTATTGTACCTAATAGTGACGTTACGCGAAACTTGAACGCACTGTATTTTCGTCATTTTTGATTTGACGAACAAAAGAAAAAATACGTATACAATATTTTTTAATAACCTAAAAGACGGACTAAATAGATTTTTTTAGTCCTCTAGCCTATTGTTGATATTCACTCGCTCAAAATCAAAGAAATAAAGCTTCAAAATACACACAGATGATTGATTGACCATAATCTTTACATTTAATTAATTTTAACATCCAAAATGTTGAATGACCAATGCTTCTTTTTCAGAAATAGTCGTCGTTCCAGAAAGGAGATCGAAAAAAAAAAAGAATTTGACTTACGAAACATTGTCCTCATACGTGCGTAACAAAGATGCCAATCGCTAACGCTCAGTCGCGAACAAAACGCAACTGTCATTGTCGTACTAATAAAGAAGAGTGATAGAGATAACTACGATACGCTTCTCAGCGTTAGCCATTCGCATCTTGTCTATACACCCTGGTTTTTAGATACTTGTGTATTTCTATTAGGGAATTGGTGCAGTCAACCAATTGGAACCGCCAGTCCAGAACGGGTGCCACTAATCCGCATCCCGCGAAATGGCAGCCCAATAATCGGCAACCCAATAATTGGGGACCACGATGTACATGGATTATTGGGTCGCTGATTATTGGGTTGCCTTTTCTCGGGTCGAGCAATCTCGAAGCGGGCCAATAATCGGCAGCCCAATAATCCATGTACATCGTGGTCGCCAATTATTGGGTCGCCGATTATTGGGCTGCCTTTTATCGGGTCGGACAAGCTCGGTAGCGGGCCAATAATCCGAAGCCACAGTTTTTGCAGTACAATAATCAGCAACCCAATAATCCGCAACCAAAAAAATGGACACGAATTATTGGGCTGCCGATTATTTGGCTGCCTTTTATATGGACTCGTCCAGAACCATGTCAAAATGGCAAGAAGTAGGAGATTTCTTACAATCTGATTTATAGCGTCACTATGACAAAATCATCCAGTGGCCTATTCTATCTTCACTTCGGTCGTGTTTTATTCTATCGCCACTCGTTTCGAATTTCCTCCTTTTCGCACTTGTATGTAATGTTTAATACCTTGTTTAAATTCGATACTTACCAACATCTGACATAAATATTTTATTTATTTAGGATATAGGTACTTCCGTGGCTCGTTCTGTTTTATACGTACAACACACTAGACCCTACTCATATTGTTGTGTTTCTGTTGGTGAGTAAGGTCGCTAGAGCTTCAAGAGGATTCACTGTCTTGACAGCTGGGGACTCACGCAGCAAATAGCTGTCAACACAGCGGATCCTCCTTTTTTAAAGGGTGCGGCACCCCGCATGTAACACCTCTGGAGTTGCAGGCGTCCATAGGCTACGGTGACCGCTTACCATCAGGTATGCTTTTTTGTCACTGCTGTAGTATAAAATAAAATAAAAAGGACCCCAGGCTCCCTGAACTAATGTAAAGAGCTTGGATGTACAAGTCCTCGGAAGATCAGCGCTGGTAGTCGCCAGCATTATGCTGAGATGAATCCATTTCGTGGCACTTCTTTTATTATTGTTTCTATTTTTTTCTGTTAATGAGGATTACCGCGAGTCGATTTTCCGCTAGGGGCGCTAGTGGAACGTGGGTCCTGCGGGAACATTTCAAACGTCACTTTGACAATTCTCTCAGGACACAGGACCCACGCATGAGTGGCGCCGTCTGGTGAGCGACAATACGGTAGCTCCCATGTACTGTATATTTTGTCTGTCAACGAATAAATTATTTATGTTCTATTCTAAGTCCATGTACATAGTTGCATTCCATCGTTTGACTAACCAACCTTTTCAAACTTGTTATATTTTACCTTAGTAGGTAAGTACATAAAGAATTGTGCCCGACCGAAGCATGTTTTTTTTTGCCGAAACCGAAGGTTCGGTATTAATTCTTGTTTCGGCCGAAACCGAACCTTTGATAACTATGATTAAAATAAAAAAATCAGTAAGCCTTTTTTTTAATATACACATATAATATACATGAATAACGAAACATCTCCATGGTCTGATTTGACTTTTCTAGGGTTGAAATTTTAGCATTATCATATGATTTTCTGGTTGATGTTACTGGTGACCGAAGAGCTGGTGGCTTCCTCGCACAACGTATAGTCTGTCCGACGCTTTAAGAGCTAAAAGCCATGAAACTTGTTACAATGGCATTTTTATTTCAAAAGGTCTGAAGTCGTAATACGACATAGTGAGATTCGACCCAAACCACTTCTGTTACAGCTCATAATGCACTTTATGTTTCTTTAACAAAAGGCATAATCACTTTTGCATAGGGTTGTCAAAAATGTAACTTACATTGGAATGGAGTAAAAATAATACAACATAAATTATATATAAATTAATTATTTCACTTGTACCGAGACACATAATTTTTTTCACTGTTGCATATGGCACCTGAGTAAGTTCAGCTGTTTTTTTTAATGCTGTAGGTCCAATTCCTCTAAAAAGTCCATTGTACACATTTTTGACTATTTGCTTCCTTTGACTGTTTAAATGAGTTCGAGCACTTGTACTGGTTTTCTTTTTATCTTCCCACGGACGAAACATTTTTACCAAAACAATTGAAATAGTATAAACACGTTATCACTAAATCAGTACCAACGGAATACTAGATGGACTTTTCCCGTTTGTTGCAGCCCTACCCTCCAGATGTTTGTTATTGCATTTGCAATTTTAGTCATGCCATTTGATAATGAACCCTAATGCAAACATTTACGTTAGCCTTTCATATATGTAACAAACCACTTATGCTCTTTTAACAATAGATGACTAATTAGCTTATCTTTATGGCTTTTGGCTCTTACGCCGCCGGACGAACTATATCAGCATTGCTATACAACGAGGAAATGCCGCCAGCATTCTAGGTACAATGCCTCAAGGACCTATTTTAGATTTAAGGTAGGTAGAGCTAGGTAGTTAGGTAAGTTACACTTACTGTATATATTTCGAAAATAAATGTTTTTTCTTATAATGTCATATTGCCAGCCGTGCCGAGCTTATCAGAGACGTCTAGAGTCGTATAGAGACGTCAGTCGAATGCGACCCGATGGTACGATATTGTAAGTTTCAACGCGGACGAAAAGTTTGGCTTGTTTTTGGCCGAAACACGGTTTTCTGGCCGAAACCGAAACTTCTGTCGGACACTTAGGACAATTAAAATATTTTGAATTAATAACTATAGAAAATACTTAATCAATGGGTTAGAGAATGAACATAAAATAATAACACAAAAAGCCTTTTACTCTTTTTATTTTGACAAAAGAAATTAATTCACTTTTTTTTCTTATTCCACTTTCCTTATAATACAGTAGTTATAAAGTAATTAATCTATCTACTTATATTTATATGTATACTTCATTTCTCTATATAATACAAAATATATTTACAATATCTCCCCGTAATGTCCCATATAGAATAAATATTTTAGTCTATTCAAAATATAAATACACATTTATATTTTCAAAATATAAGAACACATCAATTGTTATTATGTACATGTTTAAATTTAATATACGACATATAATAATTGCCTAACAGATAAATTAAAAATATAAATATGTATTTTAAAATAAAAACAGAAATAATTGAGCAATTGAAATTACTTACATGATTTTATTTCTTGATACAAATAGTTTTTTATCTATCGTGTAAATATTCATTTTTTGAATAGACTAAAATATATAAAATTGCAGTAGAAATTAAAATAAAATTTATAGCTTAAATAAAAAAGGTTGCGATCAGAACACATTTTTGCACAAAAACTGTAATAAATAGTTACATTAATTTTATTTTTAGATCAAAACAATATTGTTCTATAAAAAACTTAAAAATATTTATCACAACAGACTGGTTTGTGTTACCGCTTTTTCAATGGATAATCTAAATAAATAAAAATGTATTAAAGCTCATTTAAATCAAAACAAGAGCATTTCAACTAAAACAGCATGATTGTATATTTATTTTATCAATGCTCAATTTGGAGTTATAGAAGACTTGAGACGCGTATTGAAAAATGACATGGAAATATTTGTGATGCAGGAAGTTAAAAAATACAAAATATATTGCAATTAATTCGAGTGTTCTTAAAACAATTAATTCTTGGTTAAATCTTGGAGGGAATAAAATAAATTGTAATAGCTTTTATAGACACATCAGAATCTGTCACATCTCCAACCGATATTTTTTCTACAATTTTGACACTTTGCAAACGTCAAATACGAAAATAAATCTTTAGCTTGATATTTAAAAGCATTAAAAACTTATTAAAGTTTTTATTTATTTCCAAAATAAAATGGCATTTGATAATAGGAACTATTATTTCTTATATTTGACGTTACACAAAATAAATAAAAACACCAAACAGCAAAATTGTAGTAAAAATACAATTGCCCTATAACATGTACAAATAACCTTTTTTTAACAACTACACCTTATTTTTAGTTATATATAAAAATTTACAATGATTGTATTAAATAATTTTCTTAAAGTGAAAGTTGGTTGTGCCGATACAAGTAATTCACATTTACAGCTCGTGTGCGTCAAAGATGACAGAACTGTCAACTTGACAGGTGTCCGTCATTTTGTTAGGCGCCATCTTTGTTTTCACTATCGTGAACTTACGTTGCCGTAGAGATGTTACACTGCCGGCCATACCCTGTAGACAAAATAAACTAAAATTAATAAACAATGTTTTTATAATAATTACCACAGATATTGAAAAATAAAACATTTGTATGCCTACCTAAGGCTGCTCGTAAATAACTAAAAACGAATGAAATAAATACATTTGTATGTAAAACAAAATCAGTTTGATCCAGTATCATGATAATTCATAATGTTTTTAAACTATAAACAGAATTAAACTAATATAATTTAATAACCATGTAAAAAAAAAAGTTCAACTTTACATGTAAGTAAGTAAAGTATGGGTAAATACGGTATTACTTTTTTGTTGATATTTACAGATAAAATAAGATAATAAAACACTTACTTGTCTAATACCAGCGTCAGTCTGAGATCCTGTAGACGTAGAGTTACTGTCAGCAATAGTTCGAATAATACTGCAACTGCATCGGACTGCAATAAAAAAAACGAGCTATACTTGCCAGACTCCGACTGCTACTGCTAGTAAAGCTACTAGTACTGCTAGTACGATAATAGTACGGCTAGTACTAGTAGTGTTACTAGCAGGACAAGGCTTGCGTTGAAAGCTTGCTAGGCCTGTTTTATGTAAAATAGCTATCGAAGTAAAAGATTAGTTATTTTTTTTGTATATTAGGTACTATTTTTGTCGACTGAAATGACTACAAAAACATGGATGAGGTAAAAAAACAGGTATTTTTCATAAAAGTGTTACATATTAAATTTTTTTCTACTTTACTATTTATTTTTGTGCCTAGGACGGACAAACAAATAATGTGTGAAACAGTTTTTAAATTAATCTAAATAAACAGGTAAGGCCGGTGCAAAATCTTTCTGGTGAAAAAAATCTAAATTCAATTTTAACTGTAACCATGAATTTGTAAAATACATTTGAGAATATTCGTAATTGTGTAGGTAAATTAATGTGGAACTGAATAAATAGGTACATTTTTTGAATAAAGAAAAAACCGGAAAAATTGTCGAAATAGGTGAAATTTTTTTTTTAATTGACTGCGCTCTGATGAGTTTCACCGGGTGAGACCCTTATTTTTCCCTTTTTCTTTTTTTCAAAAATATGTAAATGACAACTCTAGTCAGTGCCCAGCAGTGCCAAGCCAGCTTTCATCGCATGAAATGTCCGTTGGGCACGACGATGGTGTTCGAAGCGAGATTCTTACTTGGTCTTACTAAAACTTTTTACTTACTTGGTTTTTGTAGCGGTCTTCCACATACATTAACTTACTTTTGTTGCAGATAACATTAATTAAGATTGTCAAAACGATGTTGAGTTGTCTAGCTTTCCTCAATATGACAAACGCAAGGAACGGCATGAACACAGGGTAGTTACTAGTTAGTTAGTTGAACAGTAGACTTACTTGGAGGAGATGCTGGGATATGTCAAAATTCTAAACATACCATTTGGTTGAACACTTACCCAGTCGTTGAATATCGTTTGAAAAGACTATTGACATACATAGACCTACCTTGTCGATGTTAGTTTTGCAAGTGATATTTTTCATAAGTTTTGAGTATTGTCGACTTACTTACCTCAAAAGTTTATGCTTTATCTCAGTTTGGCACCTCAACTGCCTGAAGTACTGTAGCTGAGCATGGATCTGATGCCCATCAGGTCACTTACATTAACTTAGTAGACAAGTTTAGGAACTTACGTCAGAAGTCCAGGGTTCGCATCAGTTTGGTACCACGAGTACTGGGGCACGTAGGGGGGGTGCGGCTGTGGCGCCCCCTGGTGGTGGAGCGCGTGCGCAGCGTGCGCGCCTTTCATGTCCCACGGGCCGGGCGGCGCGCCCTGCAATAAAAGAAAGGGTTAGTTTATGATTTCATAATGTCCTACCCCTCTAGCGCTGTTATGAGCTGGAGGCTAATTCCGATTCACAAATCTAAATTTGTTTTAGTTAGTGAAGTTAATTCTAATTCTCAAATCTGCATTGGTTTTGTTATTTTTTTATACGGGCTTGACATGGCAAAAGACAGGCCGTGCGAAGCAATAAGCGATCGTATCGACGATATTAAACTAACTTAAAGGCAATCTCATAGCTTTTATTCGGGTTTTCATAGGAAATTAGTGGAATATTTTAAAGCTTTGTTAATTTCGTATGGTGGATTGGTAAATGGTAGCTAAGATTAAAAAAAAAGATAATTCTTCAGAGAGAGCTTTGTAGAATAGTACTATTAAAATGAGGCTTGACTTCTCTAAAATTGATGAAACAAGTGGCAAAACCAACCCCAATTTTGTTAAACGCAAAATAATTGTAAAATAATTATTGTAAGTAATTAGATCTGTAGGCTCTCATACTATTATTATATAAACTTACATTGATAAGAATCTACGTAGGAATTTAATTTATATAATGCAAGGTGCGGCGACCTCGCCCAGTGGGTTCAATATCGTAAAAGGTTTTGTATACGTCTATAAATATATATACATTTGAGATTTTAATACTGGGGAATAAGATACAAAATTGAAGAAGTACATATTTTTACAGCTGACTACGTGTCATGCAATTAGTTAATTTGGGGTTGTGTATCAAATCAGATCCAGAAGGACCAGTGGGGAAATGATAAGCTGAAAACTTTTATTTGTTTTCACTGAAGTACACGATTTTAAGTTGACATGGTCGTTTGCTGAAATTAAACACCTTAGAACGGATTAATCGCGTTTATTAACACCATGATCCTACGTTTCGAGCCCTTTACAGCACTCGTTTTCACAGTCAGTTTAATCCGTTCTAAAGTGTTTAATTTCAATGAATAACAATCGCGGTAACAGAAGACAATATTATGGTCGTTTGCATTATAACTAATATTCAAAACGGGATAATGACCATGTATGTTTGTTTTATTGAGCACCCGATATTTAGCTCGTCAGTTTACTCCGTGAACATGGCGCTTGCAACAGTGTCGAAATATCGAGTGCTCAATAAAACAAACATACATGGTCATTATCCCGTTTTGAATATTAGTTATAATTCAATGACGTACTTAGGAACAGTGGACGCGAAAAAGTGTTGCTAAGAAACGTACGTAAACTGACTTAGAATATCACTCATTTACTTTCAAGAGCTGCAAAAAGATATGCTGAGTTAAGTGAGTTATTATATACAAATTTGCCAATTTCTCTACCATTATTAGATTACTAGGTTACTTAGCGCACCGAATAGTAAATATTTTATCTTAATTTTTCAGCGAAACGGGTGCAAAAAAAGACGCCATGCGTTTTGTTCTTGTGCTCTGTTGGTTTCTTTTCTTATTTTCTTAAACCTTGTGTATTCGACAGTTTTACTCATGACTTAATAATTACATCCAATTTCCTAAACCAACCGTTCAAAGATAGCACGAGAATGTACCAGAGAAAACATGCTGGTTTATGCTACTAGGATTTCAACATATTATGGTACTTACGTATCCGACCCTCGGGTCCCACGACTGCTGGTGAGGAGGCTTGACGTCACACGACGCGCCGTCCGGCGACCGTCCGGCTGATGGCTGTAACAACACGTTTACATTAAAATCCTGGAGTAAAAAATTGGTCTACGAGTATACATTACTCATGACAATGAAAATGTGAAATTGATCTGTCCCTCTGTAAGAATTTATTACTTTCCACGAATGTACAAACTAAGAGGTCCGTGTCAAAAGCCGGCTAGATAAGTTCAGGAATATTCACCGGGGTTACCAATCAATGCATGGTAAATGTGACTAGCGGATGCCCGGCAGGCATATCTATTAGGAAGATCCAACGGATTTCCCGAACTTGGAAACGATGAGGAATGAATGTGAGTTTGATTGGTGCCGAGACCAGGATCCTTACTTAACGTCCTAAGCTGAGGGAGCTTGACGTCCCACTGCGTCCCCATGTTTGACGACAGTTCGGAGACGGAGGTGAAAATCGAGGTGGGGGAGTGTTTATTTTTTGGTGCCGTGACCAGGATCCTACCTTAACGTCCCAAGCCGGTTGCGGGGGCTGTTTGACGTCCCACGGCGTCCCCGTTGGAGACAGACCAGGGGACAGCTCAGAGACGGGGGTGGAGCTCGGGGTGGGGGAATGCGCCTGCGCAGCACCCGCGTACGCACCCGGAGAATGCTGCGAGCCGGATGAACTGCCGCCGCCGCCTAAGAGAAAAATAATATTTAGCTAAAATAAATTCGAAAGAATACAATAAATAATAAGCGTAACAGAATGAGAATAGTATACCACCAAGAGAGCCGCCAAACGCAATAAAGCTATTTTGTCGTGTTATTAGTTACCGTACTGTTTTGATTTGATTATTTAATAGCGGAACAAATAGACTTGATCTACTTTTGACTACCGGAGGAAAAAGTGTGACAAAAAGATTTTTTATTTGTGACAACTTATGTATATATTTTTTTTGTTACAAGAAAACTATACTCTTTGCAATAACAACACTCTTAGTACAAATATAAAACAAAGTCGCTTTCCGCTATCTGTATGAATGTATGTAAGCTTAAATGTTTAAAACTATCCAACGGATTTTGATACGGTTTTTTTAATAGATAGAGTGATTCAAGAGGAAGGTTTATATGTGTACATTGCACCCGTACGAAGCTGCGGCGGGTCGCTAGCTAAACAGCAATGGATATTGCTGTTAATGCTAGGATTCTATTAGTGAGTTAAAAAAATGGACGTCACATAATTATACAACAATAAATTTGGTAATGGGAACTAGATATTTTCCTCCTTGTAGTAGTTAAAGCTACATAATCATACTAGGACCCTTACCAAGAAGTCTTCTTAACTGTGCTCAGTTGTATGGCAGCGACTCAGTTTAGGTCCTAGATTGAGTCGCGTTGAGACGTTATGGTAAGGGTCCAGTGTTTAAGGCCGGGCTAGCTAACTGTGGGTAGAGCAAGTGTTCTAATTAAGAATATACTCACCATGTAATAATTGGTTATTGCTGGGTGGACTGGCCGGCGGGAGCCCTAGGCCCGGTGGCGGAGCCCCCACCTGCGCCGCCTTCATCATCTTCTTATACTTGCTGCGGCGGTTCTGGAACCAGATCTTCACCTGTTGACAAATTGCAACTTTAGTATTATGATTATTAGTTTGATGAGCGATGAGAAGACTCACACTGGAACGGTCCGGTCCAATGTTTGTTTACGAAAATAATGGCATATTTGAAAAGATAACTGGTAAACTACCATTTTCTGTTGCACTGTAATTTCATAAATTTAGAACGATGCTTAGTTTCGTTAAAAACTTACTATTTCAAACATAAATAATTTCATTTTAGTTAAGTTCCTTTAAATTATCAATTCGCTTTTAAGTTTAAGCTACGTACAAAACAAAAAAGTATGAAACGCATTAAAGAAGGAAGGGCCATCAATCCAAACATGTCTGGTCTGGTGACCGAAGAGCTGGTGGCTTCCTCGCACAACGTATCAGCATTGCGATACAACGAGGAAATGCCGCCAGCATCCTAGGTACAATGCCTCAAGACCTATTTTAGATTTATGGTATGTAGAAGTTACATTTACTGTATTATATTTTGAAATTTTCCGCACATCATAGTCATCTTTTGCATATTGTTATAAAGTAAAAAATACGGCTTCCTCATTGCGTTCAAAACAGGAAGGATAGAAAACACGCAAACTCGTGGACAAAAATAAATGCCTACTATACACTGTGTAACACAAACAGTGACCATCAATTTAAAAGGGTATTATATTTTACCGAGTGTTGCCTGTAACAGCTAGTCTATGATGGTCGGGTTTTTATCGTTTACCGACGTTGCTGTCACGTTCTAACAAGTATGAATGTGCGAAAGTGACGCATAGCGTGATAAACGATAAAATGGCAACCATGCTAACCCTACAGGAGCAATAAATTTAATCGTAGGTACTGCTCGGCAAACTGAAGAACGTTTGTTCAGCGACTTTTTAAAATTACGTGTGTTTTGATTTTTTTAAGTTTGTTAGAGACACAATGTACTGTGAATTTTGACATTTTTTGTACTATGACAAAATTGACAAGAGACGTCAGTTAGGCTGATGTACATTGAAAATACTATTTAGTTTGTATGAAAAAGTGAAAACCTAATTCGGTTTTGGTGGAAATCGGTAGAAAATATTTTATCATTAAGAAAAATAGGAAAAAATATGAAACAACTTTTTAAAATGATGTACTCTGTAACATCATTTTAAAAAGTTGTTTCATATTTTTTCCTATTTTTCTTAATGATAAAATATTTTCTACCGATTTCCACCAAAACCGAATTAAGTACTGTTTATTTACACCTTGTATGATAAAGTTGATAATTTTCACGAAATTTAAAGATGTGCGGTGTGTATTAATTAGGACATACATCACTAAACTGTTTTCGGATAAAAAGTTAAAAACAGAGATTTCCCCATAAAAAGCTCGGTCGCATTCCCTAGTTTGTATGTATGTCTATGACTTCGTAGCTTTTAAACAACACCGACATAAGCACAGATTTTCATTCCAAAGTTCACATTTTCCGTCGGCATTTAAAAACGAAATCTCACAAAAGCCTCTTCATCAAAAACCGTTCATACTTATTTACCCCGTTTCCGGTATGTACGCTCGAATTTCAGCTGTATGTATGTATGTATGTATGGGGGGTAGCGTGATGTGGGCGTGGCGGGGTGCTGCCGTTAGTGCACCGTTACTCTAGGGGTGGGGGAGTATCGATGAAAATTAGTATGTACAGTATCGATAAAATTTTATTTATTGAAATTATTCTCAATTTACATAGGTATATAATGTGTGCGAAGGAAACAAATAAAAATCGAACAATTATTGACAGTATTTATGTTTTTAGTTACCTATAGTGTAACCATTAATTGGACACTGAGAGTAAACAATATACTAATTATAGATTGGAATTTTTTTGTGATTACTTCATCACCGTATAAGTGTGGACCAGCTTCTTTATAATCTTCAGATTTAATTTAAAAATGCTCTTAAAATGCATACATAATTTAAATTGCCTATAAACACTATAAATCATTGTCAGCCTGACAGCATGACAATATTTTATTTTATTGCATGCTATGTTATAAAACATACTTATAACGTTCTCATTAAATACCTAATTTGCTTTAAAAGGCATACAGTAATAATGAAATCAACGCATTAAGCGCCATTTAAACACGACATTAAACAGCTGTAGTGACATTATATGTAATTGATGATAATTTATCGTAAAGATAATAGCTATATCGGCAACTGGTCTTGGTCTTATTTTGTAGCTTGTTTTCCGTTTTGGCTAAAGGTGTAAGCAGCAGAACTAAACCGAATTCTGTGCTTGTAGTGACGTACATTTTATTAAAAATATTATGATTTTATTATTATTTATTTAGTTTATTAAGGCATGGTAACAAAATGTAAATTACAAATCTTCATAAAAAACATATCTTAGATTATTAGTACTAAATTTACATCTCTATAACAACCAAGCACAACTTTCTCTGAATATAATTCAATAATAACTTAAGAACTAAGCATTTAAAGTATTCAAATATTAAATAATTAAAAGGGAACAAAACTATTACATTTTATTCATCTGTATGCTTCGACAAACTATATGAGATCATTTAGGTATGTATACTTCTTATCTTTTTAACGACTTGATATTTTTGTTAACATAATTTTTGAACCTATTCACACTTAAGTGAAAAATATCGATATCATTACATATTTTATTGTATGAATCGCACATACGAGCTAAAGGACACACACATTAACATTAACATATAACATACACACACATACACACATATTAACATATATATATTGAGTAACATTATTGTGAGCTAGAGGTATTAAAAACTGAAGGGGGTTTCGACATGGCTTTGCATATTATTATAGCGATATGTTTAAAAAACACTGATATTAACTATACTAGTACTAATTAAATATTTGTTACTTAGCGACGAGACCGCTTGCTTTCTAACGCTGCTTATGAAAATGATTCCTTTTTTTATTAGCTACGTAATCTACTTGTGTTCGTATAATGCTGACAACCGTCAATTTCATGAACCATGCTACTCCAATACGATATTTTTTTAGCTTTGTTATAATGTTAGTACTACAAGTGAACGTAATTAATAAATGGGTTTAACTTATCTTATCTAAATGTTACAGTTTATCGACGTCGATGAATAACTAAACTACCCCATCCCTATTTCCGCCCCCACCCGATTGCCCGGGTCACGTTATAGCTTAACCCTCGTATTGGTATTCAATTCCATTCAGTTAACCCTGCCGCTGTCGGAATTATTTATATGTGTTTAACCCTGCAAACGGACTATGTACTTTGTTTTGTCTATATTGTAGAGATTTTTTGCCGTTGTCATTGTCAAATTAACACACTAAAGTATCGAAATATGCACATTACTATTTTCACATATGGTCCTAAATCTAAATATATAAAAAAGTCACGAAATAAAGGAACTTATGGACGACGCCTAACCTAATGGCCGGTTTTTGGATAAACCGAACTTTTGGCCGGATCATAATGTTTAGGCCGAAACCGAAACACTAATGAATATCTATATAGCTCAGTCGCGTTATATAAACTTATGTCTTAGTTTTTACTAAAAAATACCACTTAGTCGATTTTTATAAGGTTCATTTCTAAGCAAATATTTTGGTAGCGCCATATCGAGAATCGACAAAGACGTCCCTTGTACTAAAAACAATCACATAAATAGATACTAACAGACAATAAAACAAATATGAAAAGGAATTTATGTAGCAACCGCATACCTACTAGTGTTTCATATAGCTTCATATATTTCATAGGTATTAACAATGATATAAAAATAAAACATTTTATTTTCGAAATAATATATAAACAGTAAGTGTAACTTACCTAACTGCCTACCTCTACGTACTTTAAATCTAAAGTAGGTCCTTGAGGCATTGTACCTAGGATGCTGTCGGCATTTCATATCAATATTTATTATTTTAATTACATCTCCACATATACTGTCGATTAAAAGGACTTTATTATATTTCATAGTTACCTTATCGATAAAAGATGACATATGTCAACCGCATCATTAAGTGTTTTATAATGGCCATTATGAAATGTTTTATAATGGTTGTATTATATTGACAACACATAAAAGGTAAAGGTATTATAAGGAGCAGCGGAGCGGTCGAAATTGTTCATTTCCTTGGACATTGTGTTGCCGTTTCGGAATGTTTCGAAACTTTTCATATTTTTAAGGTTTTTTGAACCGCAATGTTATAAATGAAATTTCTGAATTATTTGTTGAATACGTGAGTAATGTTACATTCGGTTTTGAAGTGCTCCGGATTTTAGAACGAAATACAAAAAGCATTTTTTATTTTAGCCACATATTTGTAGTTTGTGAAGTAAATTAAGAATTTTCACGCTCTTACATATATAGGTGGGTATTTTCATACAAATAAATTGCTAGATGAGTAAATTTCTCAAGACACTAAGTCCGCCACTGCCATTTATATATTTTTAAGTGTGCAATAAAGCTTTAATAAATTGCACCCACTTTTTATTTGTATTTGTTTTATGCTGAGATGATTTAATTGTTTGTATAACTCTATGGGTATAAAAATAATAATCAGACTTAATAATCCTTTAATAAAATATTAAGTTACCGTTATCTCGTTTATCCATGGTTTTGTTTCTCTAAAAAAATAAAACCGCGCATCACTAAACATAACCCACCCCATACTAAAACCACGTACACAATCGCTTCCGTGACACAATTCAAGATGGCGGCCATATGGAACCGCAACGGAATTCTTTTTTCAAATTTAATATTTCGACCATCGCCAACACTGTCTACTAATTGTAATCCCTATTATAACCACATAAGGCCTACCAGTAGTCAGTTAAGTAGTTTGTACATTAGCACGCCAAAAAGCCGTATCTACCTATATTTTATAATAAATTGCATTTTGGAATCGGACAAATACATTCGTCACGCGAGTAGCGCTGTCATGAATTGTACTGATTTTATACGTGTTCTGAATATAATATATTTGAAAGTGGGTCTGTGTAATGTATTAAACAATAATCGTAACTTTGATGTATTGGTATTTATGAAGGTAATACTGCTAAGTGCAATGATATTATTTTTTATTGTCAATGCTGGCACGCATACAGCGGTATCGAACTTTTTTTTAACCTTTTTTTTCTGGAATAAAAACAAGGTCATTACTTCGTATTTTTTTAAACTTGGCGTGTAGACGGTCTTCCCGCGTAATTTAAGGCAAGTCCGTCTAGTAATGATGTTACCTACAATTTACGTGCCACTGCGTTTCTACACTTTGTTCCAAGGGATTGACACGAGACGATCAAAAATGTATCATACACTTGTAGATATAAGAGTTTAATTTCGGGGTAATCTTACACAAATTACATAAGGCTTGTGTTGTGCGTTCTAGGCTGAAATGTTTTAAGAATTCCTTTTTCTAAATCTTTATTGATAAGAACATTCTTTTAAATAAATAAAAGCATGTACAAAATATGACCAACGCTAAGATCGTTAAGTCTGCGCTGTAAAAGAACTACAAAAATATGTACTTACAAATCGCGTTTTTGTAATTTATTTAAAGGTAGCCTAGTTGGTAGCCTTGCCTGCGAAACGGGAGGTCCTGGGTTTCAATCCCGGTAGCAGCAATTAGTTGTTCCTGAGTTATTGACGTTTTCTATAGCTATATATGTCACCGTAGAATTGTGAGTACCGGATAGGTTAGGTTAGTTTATAATATCCCTAGTCAAATTATAAACTGTCGGGAATTCATAACTTAACGGTGACATATTTATAAGCATGTATTTATCTATATAAGTGTGTATATCCTCGACTACTACCCATATTACAAACTCTGCTTAGTTTGGAGGTTGATCTATGTAAGATTGTCCCCCAATTAGGTATACCTTACCTACAAAAACCTTGTTACTTTCTTGCAGTTTCGCTTTAGTATCTCTAGTAAATAAAGCTTGTCTTATGTTTCCATTACATTTTAATTACAATATAAGCTTATAAAGCACCCGCTCATGCGCAGAAGCACAAATCGTAAAAAACAGCCATAAACTTCAAGCCATAAAATTCTTTACCTAGAACCTTTTGTTTCCATTATTTTATTTTTGCCACTTACCCCGTTTTCCCACCGGTGCATTTCGTCAACTGAGGACGGTGGTATGCAGTACATCCGAGCACACTTATATGGACGGTATTCAACATATACAAGGCTGGTATGCAACGTATATCGGGCGGTGAGTACAAAGAAATGTCCGGCATAGGCCGCATAGCGCAGTGCCTGGTGCCTTCGCGTATACAACTATTCCACCACTTCCATGGACGGGTTTATGCAGTATGTTGCAAATGTGTGAATGGGGATTGTGTTTCAAGGTTTATGTGGGTGAGATTTATTTGTGGGGTTGACAATGAAGGGTATAAAGTAGAAGTACTATCAAGTTATATATTAGTTTTTTTTTGCGTTCACTATAAAGCATAAAGAGGCTTTAGGTCCAAATGGTCATTAGAAAAAAGAAAGATAATAAGGCATAATTTAACAACGCCGTTTAGGTTTTGCAGGATAAAATCTTCAGTCGTCCATCTTTACTTATTTTATTTATGGTGTGCAAAAAAAGCGTTAGTACAATACATGTGGCGATAAGACCGCCTGTTGTTACCCCTTACTGTTACTGTTCTGTATTATTATTTTCTCTTGTAACTGTATTTCATCTGTGCGAGGTGTGCAATAAAGAGTATTGTATTGTATTGTATGTGAAAAAACATATTAAATGTAACACAAATTATAATATGATCTTCGAAATGATCTAATCAAAAAGGTTATTTACTTACTGTCTATTGCCAAGCACTTTTACTCGCTATGCCAGGTATTTTTAAGCTTAAAGTGGTGTAACAAATTCAATCAGTTTTCCACTAAATCAACAGGTTTTCCACTAGGTAATAAAAATTATACGCCTATAACTCAGACTCACCTACTTATTTCAAGCTGATTGAATATTAACTAAAATTCATATTCATTGATACAAACTACATAATCAAGGTAAGAAGTGAGAAATGGTGAAACAAAATATAAATACACATGTGTATGTAAATTCGGTTTAAACGATATCGAACCAGCAGTTTCCACTACTAATGTCGACAGTTATAGAAAAAATAATCTAACAATTTATAGTATTGAAATATTCACTAACAATGTGCATACTAAACCATTATTTTCAAGGAGTAACATATGTGAACGAAACCAAATTATCGCGGAAAGAATCGCGGGTTCGAATCCCGCCCGAGGTCATGATTTTTCCACTTTTCCTTTCTTTCTAAGACACACATTAAATTTTCATTGAATATCTCTAAGAGCCACTTGCACCAACCGGGTTTAGCCAACTGACCTGGAGTTAAGCGTTCGCGAATAGAATTCAGTTCAGGCCGGGTTAGCGGTTAACTCTGGTTGGCGCATTGCTGAGTGTTTTGGAATTATATACTTGAAAAGCAATAAAATAATATTACCTTTCATTGCAAGACTAAAATTAATGTGTAATTAAACGCTTGGTTGATTATATAATAAAGTATTAAAGTCGAATGTTTTTACACGTTTATTGCCAATTATTGTATTTTAGATTATTAGAACGATACACTCTACAACAGTAGTGCATTTTGACTGATTTATTTATTTCATATTTATTTCTATAGATGAGTTATCAAACATTAGATTCTGGTATTTAAATTAGGTTACCTTATTGAGTCAAAAGCAAGTCATACAGAGACTAAGGTCTCAACATGCTTAGAGCTGGTAGTTTAACAAAAAGTTTTTGACCTATTTCAATTATATACCTATTAAAAAAAGCTTTATTCGCATTAGCATTCACATTCGCTACACGAAAATATCAATCATTGCAACGACTCAATTTGTGAATGGATAATATGTTTAATTAAAATGTATAAATATGGATGATGGCTGCTCGCGCATGACGCCGTCCAGCAAAAAAGAACGGTAGCTGTACAAAACTGCATGCTTCGCCCGAACAGGGAACAAATAGAGTCGCTATTATATCATAATTTTTAATTTTTTTTTGGAGAAGAATAATTATTAAAGTGCTTTTACGGACGCCATAATTATCTAGATATAAAACGCTTATGTCACTTCATACCATTTTTTTGTCTTAGATATTACTACTTAAGTCTCGGCTACTAACAACAAAATGAATAAGTAGATCTGATATAAACATTTTTGATTTTTAATTTACTTATTTTACTTATTATTATATTTATATTATAAGACAAATTAACTTTGTTTTTTCGTTTTATATAACAAACAGACGTTTTTGGAATGTCAATGCATTTTTTTTAAATTAAGTTACTGTACTCATTCGTAATAAAATATTTATAAATTCAGTCGTAATCAAAATCTTATAAAGTAATTTGTAAGATTAAATATATCTAAAAACTGAACAGAGACTGATCTGTCGGTATTAAGTACTTGATTTTTCTAATATTATTATACAAAACCTATTTCATATTACCTCGTTACTAAAAAATGTAACAGTAATATTATTGCTTGAATAATTCAAAAGGAATATTTTTCAATATAATAATATACACGCTTCTAACTTCTCAAGCAAAAAAACCTATAATATATAATTTGCATATCACATACTACATACTGGATATACAAGTCATTGAAAATTCAACTTTATGGTAAAGAATTAAAGTCGACACGTCGCTGTCGATCGTATCTTGTTTCAATCTCACAATTAGTGATGCATGTATGCACGATGAATAATTATCGATGAAATGGACTAGTTTAAATATCGAAGGTCAGACAGATGTGAGAGAAACAACTCAAACTGAAAATTTATCCTTATTATTCAGTAATAAAGTCTAGTATTAGGTGAATGGTGATTATATTTTGTTTAATATACGAGGTGATATAAATTGCTGACGATTAACCAATTGGATATGCCTAATTGACATCAGGATGCGAAATTTATATGTAGTTTAAGTCTTGTCTATGGCAAAACAATAACAAGGCACATCCGCATGTATTTAGCATAAATTGTGGCTTATTAAGTATTTTTAAAGTAAAGTATTTTTCTTTTTTTATTAGTTTATAACTTACAACTATTTAAGCGTTCAAGCTACTTTGTTTAATCGACGATTAACTAAGTTTGACATTGAAAAGTGCAACAAATTTTAGTTCTTATTCACTACTTTTAATTGTATTCAATTTTTTTTTTGATTCGCAGTAAAACTTGAACTATTAAGTTCGAGGACTAATTAAATCTTCTTTAGGTACTGTGACTACATATGCATGAACTCATCGTTCTTCAAAAGATTTAGTTCTTATTTTTCTTCGTTTGCCGCCAGTTTCGCTTAGCCTGTCAGTTTATTTTACAGATACTAGTCTAAGAATCCGTTATGTATTATTTTTAAACGGATACTCCACGGTTCTCTAGGCCAATTGGCACACATACGGCGTCGCCAGTAACGAACCTCTTTGCTCCCAACGATTGGTTCCACAACCAATAGCAACTCATTTAACGATACGAAATGATATTAGAATACTTTGTGGTACAGAGTTATAATATATCGTCACTAAATAAAAAACTCTGTGTAAAAAAAGTCAACGGATTAGTGATTAAACTTACAAAATACTATACATCTATACCAGAGATTATTTGTATTAAAATCAAGTCTTTAATTTGTTCCAATGTGAAATAATTGTACCTACGTTTACACGTACTTTGAAAGGTTAGTAGCGCGTATGTAAGTCCTGTTTTAAGTGGTTAAAATTAGTTTATACTTGTAAAAAATAAGTATTTATAGAATGCATTTATTGACCAAAAGGGAACCTACGGCATTCCAAATCCAAGTCAAAATTGTTCAAAGAAGTTCATCTTACCGCGCTTGCTTACGAATGCATAAGGAAATCACAAACCGATAGGCGCCTTGCGTGTACACTGGTACACACTATAAAAAATGTACACTCACTAACAATGAACTATTCTTAGTACTTGACCTTCGGGCAACAAGTGGAACTATAGTTAATTACCTTTACGACGTCGAGTTGTCGATAACGGTATATTGATACGCACGTCACTAGTTCTGATTAGTTATTGAGTAAATGAGGCGAGTATTTTAGAGTTTATACTAGTTTTGCCCGCGAATTCGCATACCATTTTTTTAATATAAACTTTTGGTAATTGTCTAAGGCGGTGTAATAGGCGGTGAAGTGACGCGGTGCGCTGACATTTATACGCAGCGCCGCGCGCACCGCTTCGGGACTTCAGGTTAATACTCAAGATGGCGAAGGCGTCTCTGGAATAGTATCTTGTTTTTTGTCTGTTAAAGTTGTTAAATGTGTAAAATTTATAGCTTATTGTGCAGTAAACTAATGAAGAAGTGTGCTATTGAAGAATTAATCCTGAAACGCGTGTAACCGTTATTTAGTCATCACCCGGTCGTCCCGGGATCTCGGCCCCCTGAGAAACTATTTGTTACGTCTTATAAACAAATAGCGAGGCCAATTGGAAAGATGGTGATGGAAAGTAGTCACCCTAGCCTATGAACGCCTGCGACTCCAGGGGGGTCACATGCGCCATTGCCGACCCGTTTGACTAAACTAATTTTTTACGTAAAATAGATGCATCAATACAACGGGGTTACCGTGTTGTCGCTCACCAGGCGGCGCCACTCACGCGTCGGTCTTGTGCCTATATGAAAGAATTGTCAAAGTGACGTTTGAAATGTTCCCGCAGGACCCACCAGCGCCCCTAGCGGCGAACTGACTCGCGGTAATCCCCATTACGCAGTTTCATAGATGCATGTTCGCCTTTAAAAAAGTAGGTACGACTGTACCTACGTCTATAAATATACACTTTGGAACTTATTACTGAGGAAGAGTCAAAATGGAATACAGACGCATATACTCGTATCCATATATATATATATATATATATATTTTATACTACGACGGTTTCAAACAAGCATACGGCCCGCCTGATGGTAAGCTATCACCGTAGCCAGCTGTCAGCTGAGGACCCGCGGAGCAAAGCCCTTGCCCGTTTAGCTGTCAACACAGCGAATCCTCCTTTTTTTTAAAGGGTCGGCAACGCGCATGTAACACCCCTGGTGTTGCAGGCGTCCATAGGCTACGGTGACCGCTTACCATCAGGCGGGCCGTATGCTTGTTTGTCACCGTCGTAGTATATATATATATATATATATATATATATATATATACATATATATATATATATATATATATATATATATATATACAAACCAACAAACCACACAAAATACAACATAATAATATCACTTTCATACCCTAGATTTGTACCTTCACAAAAAAAGAATCATTCGACAACAAAGATGCAGTTTTTTGCGGCGAGATGCCCTCGCACATTGAAATGTCTTTACGTACGCCGCCGGTTTTTGCCAGATTGATGCAATACTCCGATATTTTAAGGGGTCGCTACACTACCTGATTTCGGTCTGCGTTCACCGATAATCAAATATTAAATATAGGGCATTTACGTTCTGGCATATCTGCCGGATCTACTGATAAATGTATGGGATATTTTAAGGATAATAAGTAAGGATATATACACGGTGTCCGTGAGCATTGCGAGAGATTTTAACAGCGTATTCCTGAGGCTAAAAGAAACAAAAAATGACATTTTAAGTGCATTGGATTAGGGCTAGATTCTGCGATACTTGCAATTTTTATTTAAACATAATATTACCGCCACACTACGATGTGGTCTAGTCAAGACTTGATTATTGACAGACTTCAAAGTGACACTGATGTCTTTGCAAAACTTGGCTCTACCAAAAAATATTTTTTTTTGTATTTTATATGGGCCTTTTCGAAATGAAATTTACTTACCTTGTAAAAAGTATATATTAAAAAAAAGGTATTTTTTGTTTTTCTCTTTGGTCGGAATGACCAATTTTTATTTCTTTTAGCCTCAGGAATAACCTGTTACAATCCTTCGCAATGCTGGCGGGCACCGTGTATAATATACTCCGACTATTACTTCGGCTGAAATCATGATGATGATGGAGTTCCGAAAA
The DNA here is from genome assembly GCA_949128165.1 of Lathronympha strigana. Taxonomy (NCBI): domain Eukaryota; kingdom Metazoa; phylum Arthropoda; class Insecta; order Lepidoptera; family Tortricidae; genus Lathronympha; species Lathronympha strigana. Next base: position 2,295,035 of record OX421926.1, on the reverse strand, counting down.
GGTCATCATTGAAAGTCTAACATCATATCGCTGGATGTGATGCTCTTAGTAGCTCAACGCTCTCAAGATTCATCTTATAAGCGGTTAAACTATATCGTTTACTATACAATACATTTGTAAGTTTCCCCTTAGTATCAGCTGATCGTTATTTTGACATCCAATCCTTTAATGGGAGCAATTTATGACCTCTTAATTAGACTAGGATTGTTAGTTGGAGTCGGGTTTTGATTGATAGCTTAACCAAGTAGGGAGAGAGGGGATCGATAGGAGCGGTCAAAACATCTGAGCATCTGATGCCACAGTACCTAGTCAAAGTGTTATCATTCAGACGTCTAGATTTCAATATTGATAAAAACTACCCGATATTCACATAAATAACAATCCGCGATACTTTTATTTTTCTAAGACAGGTCTTTTTTTACATGTTTTTGGTCAGAACCTCGTAACCATTGACTTTATAAAAATGATTCTTAGTTAAATAGTTGAGTAATAATTAGTTCTTAAATCTGGTAAAAGCTTTTATCTACAAAAATTGTAGTTTAGTTATAAACAGCAATTAAATTAACGATGTAATGTGGTACGCAACAGCTGGTTTCTCTTAAAATCACGAAAACATTTGAGACGCTAGATTTATATATTAATCGTGTACAGGGTGGTACAAAAACGCTGTTGTTTAAGGGCGTAATCTGTATCGTTAAATGATTAGGAAAATAAACTTTTTGACGTCCTAATGGGTCAACCCTCCATTGAAAAAAAAAAAATTCCGCAAAAAAAAATATTTAAAATGATCCTCGGTGGAAAAAGTAAGAAAAAAAAAATCTTGTTACTAAATATTTTTTTGTTTCATCTTGTATTTTCTACGTAATGCCGTAAATAAAAATAAACAAAACCGACCTTTTTCTAAGTCGGTTGATAAATTTGTCAAGCCTGTCAAATACAAACAAAAACACTAATAAAATAACCCCAAAAGGGAAAAGGAGCTAACAAGCTTTTTGTCAAAAAGGAGTTATGGCCTTTTGGCAGTTCCTTGGCAGTGCATGGGTTTGATGGGTTGAATAATGCAACAGACAGACACCTTGACTGCCTTTGTATGTTAGTTTTATGGTTATATAAAACTTTACAAGGTGCGAATTTATATTAAAGTAGCTTTATTCGTACATATATAGAAATAAAATACTACTTAAAAAATACTATTATTTCTTTTACTGTAAGTTCACTAAAAATTGTGTAAAAAATTAATATTTATTTAAAAAAAGAGAATACTGTACAATGTGTGATTGTAATGTGTAAAAACTGAAAATATTTGTTGAAAAAAAAGATACTACATACATAAAAAACAATAATTTTATTTTCGGCCTGCTTCCCGCCGTGCAAAGATGCCCATAATGCGTACAAAAGAATTAGTAGGTTTTTATTATTTAGTGTTTTCATTAATTTGCGTTTTGCTATATTGGTCATTGAAATAATATGACATTTCAAATTTCTTTGTTTAGAAATAAACGTAAGTAAGTACAAGTTCCCACGTGAGACAATATGAGATTTTGACATGGTGTATTTAGTTAGGTACTCGATAAGGTAAAAAAATACAATTCTACAAAGAAATATTTTTTTATTCAACTCTAAAAAGGAGTGACACTGTCTTGTCACTTCTTAAGGGTTATTTTTTTTCCTTGCTGTGGAAAGAGAATGTTGAATGTTTTAACTAAGTAGTATACTTCTATACTAATAAATTCACGAAAAATTTGACTCTTACGAATGTGTTTCTTAAGCAGTGCTTGTTCCGCACGAATAAATAAGTATATACTAGTTGTATAATCTTCATGACAAGTCATGACAAGATCTTAGTATGTCTACAAGATGGCGGAAATCTGCCGCAGGCACATGACATTCATATCTCAGCTAAAATCAATCATAAACCTATAACAAGGAAAATAACGCAAAACCTTGAAATGTCAAGTTACTCGAGTTCGCTACGGATTTTACTTATTAATAATAGGACAAGGTCCGCGGTAATGATGCAAAAATAATAGCAATAGACGGATATAATAATAGCTTGAGTGTATCTTAGTTCACACGGATAACTAAGTATCTATAGTCACGATTGTGGTAAAATAATGTCACTTTTAACCTTCCTTTAAGAAAGAGGAGTGTATTTTTTGCGCAATTATTTTGCCAATCATGAACAGATTATGTTTTATTTAGAAAAAAATACTCTCCTTTAAGAACCATGGGTCAATGATACCACCAGTTTTGGTGTCTCAAAAACTATGTTTTTAATTTTTTTTGTATTTTTTTCCATATATGAGTTTTGCTAAATAAAATAAGGTTACAAAGTGGATAATAATGACGATGATATCTTATCCGATTTTAGATATCTGAATAAAATATTTTATTTAAAATAAAAATACAATATCAATATGTCATTAACTAAAAATACCCCAGTCAACAACTCCCCCCAAACAACGAAAAGAAAGCCCAGTTAATTAAATAAAAATTTAATTCCACATCTCGCATAATACAATAATAGACTGATTGCCCAATGATTAGGGCTGTGCCAAACGCGAAGTGGGGCTAATTGTAATTGGCGCGGTGCCTGTGATTTTGGCAGCCCTGCTGGGCGCGTGCCGGGTTAATTTTGGACGTATGTCTGTTTGAAGTTAATTCTGAATGAATATTTATTGTACGATAATTATATCTAATACAATTAAAGGAGCACTTCTTTTACATATACTTTTAACTGTAAATACATATTATATATTTGTGTCGGGTCTAAGTTTGAGCATATTTTCTTCGTTAAAATTACAGAAAAAACATTAGGAATTAAGAAAAAGGTTTAGCAGCAATAACAACAAAAGGAGTAAAAGGACGCCAGGAAAAATATTAAAAAGGAAAAATGTTCTTGTTTTCGCGATGTCAAATCTAGTTATGTAGTTATTATATGTAGATATAAATACATATACCTTGTGTATACATACGATGAAAAAACACGATGTAATTGGCAAAGATTAACAGTTTGCTCAAGTAACTTTTTTATTGACCGGATTATTTGCATTTTCTCAGTCATCATCTTAACCCTGTGAAAACGAGTGCTGTAAAGGACTCAAAACATAGGGTCATAGTGTTAATACTCGTAAACGCAATTAATCGGTTCAAGAGTGTTTAATTTCGATTTATTTTTTGTTAAATACTACTTTTACTATTTTGGACTCCCATTTAAAAATTTGTCTATTTTTCAATTAATTGGCATCAATCAATATTTTGACGAGACATTCTCTATCTATACCATAGGGATTCAATAAAGGGTACAAAATAAACATATGTCAAAATTAGGACCCTAGCAACGCCCTCTCAGTAGGGTTGCCAACGCTAGCCAATTACAATTAGGTTCAGTTGTTAAAGCGAATACTTGGTTAAATAATGCTTTAAACCATTTCAGAATTGCACGTGCTGGGTTTAGAATTTAAGAAGATAATTGTAAGAAAAATTATGTTCTTTGAGTTTAGCTCGATTTGGTTTGTATTTCGGTTAGAGTGAAGGCCTGATATTGAAGAAGAATGAAACCAACAGAGTTAATTGAAGTTAATAACTGGGCTAGTGTGCAAGAAGGTTCGATTGTGCGATTCTATTTTGGGATAGTGATTCTCATCTTTAACCCTCAACCGAAAAGTAGCATCTTCATCTCACAATCAAGTCAACCGATATTTATTTATCGAAATACTAGTTGGTGGATTTAGCTCAAACCATAACTAGTCACAGGGTTTCAGCCAATATGGAAACCAAACGACCCAAAATTATGATAACGCATTTAGTTTTAGTAATCAAACGACGTTACCTATCTCTTTTAAGGAAAGGAACTGTCAAACTTTGAAGTATTATTTAAAACGTCTTCTATGAAATTATGACGTTTACTTTCACAGTCTGTGCTTTCAAAATCTATGAAACTTAGAATAGTATACCTTTACTAGTATTACTTTAGTATACGGTTTCTAAATATTTAAGTTCGACTTGTCTCTTCATAAAAATCTTTTGTATAACTTAAACTGTTTGTGTATACCGTTAGACACCAAAACAGACTGTCAGTCTCACGCAAACAATAGGTTTCACACGAATTTTGACAGAAAATGTCACCACTCCCACAAACGCCGAAACCCAACAATGACTGTAATACGAAAATAATTACACTATACTTCCGTCTTACAAGAAAAACTACAATTGCTGCGTCGCGTGACAGTAACAATGGAAAAAACCGTTTTTTTTAGCCCCTATTCTTAAGTAAATAAAGGTTAAAATGATTTTCGTGGGAGGAATGTTTTTTGGAAATCTTGAGTTGGCATGCCTCTGATTGATGGCGGCTTAAATAATCAGAAAATGTGGTTGGATTCTGACAGGTGGCCTCAAATCTCAGATGTACCTACAGAATGTTGGGAAACACTGAAGATAAGAGAACTAAAGACGCTAGTATAAATGTTGAATGCGAAAAAAAAGTATTGAAATTATGTTATGAAATTCCTTAGTGATTAGGGTAATGTCCATAATGAATAAATTTAAAGAAGTATTTAGAAATACAACTAGCGTCGACCCGTGGAATCGTCTGTAACTCCTATTTTATGATAGAAATAACACCGGTTATGAAGAATAAATGTTCCAAATGTCATCGACAACAGTGTTAGAGATAAGCAGGAACAAGTGTAGAAAATATAGACTGTCAGACAACGCACAGACCAAATGTTCAAAGCAATTCTGAAACTTAGTACTCCAAGTAGGTTATTTGTGTTTCAACCCCCAAAGGATGAAAATTCTAATAAATTGAGTCAAACCACGGGATATATTCTAAGCAAATTAACTGTCAAACTTTAGTGTGTTATTTTTAATGTCAAACTTATATGAAATTATGTGTTATGACGTTTACTTGACACTTTCACAGTCTGTGCTATCAAAATCCAGAAGGCCTACCACGAACCACGAACGAAGTTTCACCTCTCTGTCGCACTTGAGTGAGAAATCACAAGTGCGAAAGGGAGGTATACTTTCGTTCGCGCTTCGTGGTAGGCGCTCAGGAAATTTAACATAGTCGGACTATACACAACGAAGGCTAGTAAGCAATAAATCACCAAATTCTCTCTAGATGGCGTTACTTACACCACCTCAAACACAACCAAATTAAGAAGACCTCTCCTCCCAATTTCTTTCTTACCCGCGTCATTACTGAGTAGAAATAAGTGAAGGGGGTCTTCTTAAAACGGTCGGTTATAATTTATAATGTGGTGAATCACAAGGTCGTGTAAACAGGCTTAACTGACGAACATAGGCCTTATGTCTATGTAATAAAGGTTACAAAAGGTCAAAAACCAGCGGTGGTACTGACTGATTGTAGGTTCAATGCCGTGGGCATAAGATTCAAAATTCAGAAGTTTTGTAGCACGATTCTATCTCTCGGTTTATGTTGGTCTGGTACTTGCATGATTGATGTTTCTTCAAGATAATGTAGGAATTGTTTAGATTTTCTAGTTAATCGTGTTTTAAATCATGGTGTTTGGGAAACAATGTATGGTTAGCTACAGCCCGTGACTTCGCGCGTAAAACCTACACCTTTTAGTTGTTTAATTACGAAAAATAATTTCATAAAACTTAACCACATTTGACGAATTAATGTTACTCAAACTAGCCAGTGAAGCGAGTGAGTTCTTCCAATCCACTTGGATATTTGTATGTATGAATGTTTATTTGTTTCATCAGATCGTCGTGAATTGGCAGGTGGTTAGATAAGCTAAACAGATTTTTTATGTTCAAATATGAGTCAAATCAGTCGAGGGGCCGAGATGAGGTCGAGGGGAAACAACTTATTTAAATGGATCTCATATACAGAAAAAGTGACAGTGTCGATAGGAATGGAACCTACGTCTTCTGTGACGTCGTTCACGGCTTTGCGTCATTAACCTTACAGTGAGTAGAGTTACATACGAAAAAATAAATGTCCTAATAAGAATCCTGACATCACCCCAAAAGTCCTGACCTTTCTTGTATCAAAGATTTGGCATAGCTTGAACGCGTCATGTAAAGCTTTGTAATAAATGTGTATTAAAACCATTTTTTTTTCTGTGGTCATTTCTAAAAATCCTGGCACTTGCCAAGTCCACCCGCAATCCTGACAAAAGGTCAAAAACCCTGACATGTCCGGAAAAATCCTGGTATGTCCGAAGAAATCCTGACATATGCAACGCTAACTGTGAGAGAATCTCGATTATATAAAAAAAAATTAAGATTGTCCTATATATTTATTATTGTATAAAATAATATTATGCCACATTACTTTGTTGAATGTTGCCTTGTACTGTCAAGTCATGACATTTGATTGGCAATGAGCTCGTTGCAATATGCATTTTATGCATTTTCGCAGATAATCATTAACGCAACGTAATAAAAACTATAAATATGATTTATTACACATTTAAAATGTTAACATATGTACATTTAATTTAAATACCTAAGTACATAGATTTTTGCCACATAGTATTTTTACCATAAAAATGTAACCTGTCACTATTCGTTTCTGAAATCTAATAAACAACCCAAACACCGTTATCCCAAAGAATTCGATATTCAAAACTCACTGTCAACGCTTCAATGGCTGTCCTCAGAAACAAAAACCAATCTAACCGCTTTACAATAAAGTACATTATCAATCGGCAATTTGAATTATAGAATTCGAAAATTATATGCCAGTTACGTTTGAATTTAGCGTTATTCTGTTCGCATTTTAAAGTCGATTTTCAATTGTCACAGTATTATTTTTAAGAATTATAAATAGTTTTACGCGATTTTGAGTCGTATTCGGTGGAAGGAAGATGGAGTTTCGTTTGTAATAGTGTTGTCATTGTAAAATGGCTTGCGGTATTTTTGCACGTACAGTCTTGGTTGAGATCTGTCATTACTGTGATAACGGGGACGTGCGGAGCTAGGGATGGGTAGGGTTGTCGATACAATGAATTAAATTAAAAGTTTGAAAACAGTAAAAAAAATAGTTTTTAAATACATTAAATTAGTAATTTTCTCATTAATTGAGTGAAATTGTTAATCGAGAAATGTTATTATTCTATTGCGGATTATCTAGATGACTATTTGATATAAATTGGATTGTAATTATGTGTAATGTACTTTTATTTTATTTTTCTTTTGTTTAATTGTAATTTATTTCTGCATGATTGTTGTATGATTATATAACGCATTAGTTTTTAAGTTCAATGTTGTACGCCATTTGGCAAAACATAGTGAGACATCATAAAATATGACCACCACTGTACTGTATTACCTATGTTTACAAATAAAAATCTTACTTACTTACTAATTATTTTCGTCCCAAAACTAAAAAAACATTCAAAAAAATTACTCTTTTGTCCAACATTTTAGTGAAATTTATAGGCAAACAATAATGCTCTATTGTAACATCATTAGAGAAAATTAACGAACCTCCTACCATTTCGCCAAAAAAATTCACACACTGACAAAAATGTAACAAGTATGTAATTATCAAAACTAACAACGAAATTTTTAATTAATGGTTTCAGATTCAAACTTCGCACCTCTTCTGTTGCATTGTCTTGTGTTCTCGCCCCAGACTAAGTATAAAGCATAGACATGACAATGTAACAATACCAAGGAGGAGATGAAACTAACTATGAAACTTTCCATAGGTGTGAAAAAACGGTATTATCGTTTGTCCTATTAAAACCCACTAGGCATTAGCGAATCTCTGGTAAATTTGTCCGTTTTTACGAAACTTCTGTCAACATGACAGATAAGAACTACATTAATGACATTTAAATTTGGCTGACGTTTATGAATAATGCTAGTTTTTTTTTACCTAATGCCATACACTAATAAGTACTATGTAGAAACGGTATGTCTTGTCATGTCCCCCCCACCACTCAATTTTTTTTATAGATTGTACATAACATAAATTCCGAATCTTTTTTATTACGCTAATAAAGCTTCTACCTTAAAATATATTTATAGTTTTAAATGGATTTGCCTGATTTAATTTTAAGATATATGAACAATTTTCTCTAATATTCCACAAGTAGTAATCTGTAAAGATCCATTGGTTTATGGTATCATATCAGCCATTTTAAATTTGTTCCTATACCAATATGGCATGTCTCTATCCCTTATAGTACTCTCTAAACCCTAGTATTTACTTCTTTATTCCCACGCTTTTTTCCATTCTCTGACAGTTTGACATTCAATTATGTCACCGTTTGACAGATTTATTAATCTTTGTCTATTTGTGGACCTATTTCTAGGTCATTTCGTAACTCTACTACTATTTTTCTGCAGTATAAGTTTTTAAAGATCTTGTTACTGAATTAATAAAATTGTATTATACGTATTTAGGATATATTTATCAACATATGCATGCGAATATCTATATATCTAAAAACAATGAATACAAGTTTTTTATAGCATTTTGTAAGTGACATCTACAAACACAGATTATCTATGTGACGTGATGAATTTTTTTGTGATACTGAGTGCGATGGAGGTTTTAGTACCATGAGGCTTAGAAGGATATACATTATTTTAAAAATGAATCACCTTGATCAATGCAGTTGACTATAATCTGACAAGCGATCACAGAAACGGCAAAAACCTATATCCGTCCCTTTTTCGGGATGCTAATACTAGCGTAAGAAAAATACAGTATGATGCTCTATCCTACTGTTACTGCGCTCGCTGGCTTTTCAGAGTAGGTATATTAAATCTAGAAACTTTTTTTAAACTTTTTATTTATTTCACGTCAGCAAAGTCGACTCCATAAACAATCGACAACGCCACATCACTAGCACATACCTACATATAAATATACCCAGTGTTTGTAAACATATAATTACTTGGATACCCGATGCATATCAGCTGAGGCTGTGTGTATGTACGTGTGTATCTGTGTGTATGTGTAAACTAGTTTTGCAAGAGCTTGAGTGATTACGGCCACCGAGATGATGATTTTTATTAATTTGTTTTAATTGACCCATATGCGGGTTGGGGACTTCGCAAAACTCTAAAGCCTGAAAACGAGAGTTATTTAACGTAAGGATTCGAACCTATGACCTACTTGTATACGTTTTATAATATACGAAAGGAAACTGTTTCAAAATGTTTGCAAGGAAAAAATAATGCCTCGGGCGAGACTTTGTTGCAGTCGAGTAAGTCTCGGTAGCTTAGTTGATAGAGCGGATCATAATTTTTAACATTTATTTAGCAGTTGCTTCTCTATTAAAGCGAATGTCCTAACATTAAGATTTAAAGTTAATTTTTAAGGCGGATTTCCACGTGTATGAGTATGACGAATTTGCTGAATTGTTTTCTGTTTTTATTTTGATTAGTACCTAATTTTTGTGTTTATTGATTTCTATACAAAACGAAAAGTATGAAAATATGTATGGGCAGATTCAGATACAGATTTATGTATTTCATCCTAACAAAAGTATGCATATGTTTTTGTATTTATTCGCGAAAATAAACGAGCACGATTGGTTACGTGTATCATATAATTATATTCGTCTAATATAATGATAAAAAATCATTAATATCCTAAAAAACTGCAATACTTAACTTTATAAATTTATCTTTTGAATCTTTACTAGGTAATAAGATACTCGTAAGAGTATCGTATAGTATAATTAAAAGTTGGTTAAAATAACTTATACTACTATAATAACCTATAAACCGACAATGATCTCCGCGCTGAAAAAGGCTGATTTAGAACTCAATTATTATATGTATAAAACTCTCGTGAAACTCGAACATATTAAAAAATATTTAAAACGGGTCACTCACGTAATTTAGTCGATTTTCGCTCGACATGTTTCGTTCTTTACGAAGAACATCATCAGGAAATCGTCATGTCGAGCGAAAATCTACTAAATTACGTGAGTGACCCGTTTTAAATATTTTTTAATTATTATGCTTTAAATAAAATGCCCTAAATGTTAATTTACCTCATCACTGTCAGTAGAGTATAATTGTTACTTCCATGGTTAGTGACCATAAACTTACCAGTATAATTTACCTCACAACATCGTGACAGAGCGGTCATTCGGAAGGCTGTGTTCGCTGAAAAGGTCCACTCTGTCACGGTGTTTTCTAGAAAAATACGTTACCTAAATGAATAACTATCGTATAGTCTACTTCAAACATATATGTTGTTTTTTTAATAATTTCTACCGTTATCAATATACACGATTAAAAATATTTTTTTTTTTAGAAAATCACGTTTCTTCTTCGGTAAAAACGGAGAACAGCCCACTTTCGTCGTTATTTGAGTTAAATTATTTGTCAAAGGCGTAAGGCCTCTTAATAAATAATGGACAACGTGCATATGACACCCATAGAACTATAAAATCACATTCGAATAAATTGTCTTATAGTGTTGTGTTTCTGTTGGTGAGTAAGGTCGCCAGAGCTCCAAGAGGAGCTCTGGCGCTGTTGACAGCTGGGGACCCACCGAGCAAAGCTTGCCCCTTTAGCTGTCATCACAGCGAATCTTCCTTTTTTGAAAGGGTCAGCAACGCGCATGTAACACCCCTGGAGTTGCAGGCGTCTATATACTACGGTGACCGCTTACCATCAGGCGGGCGGTATGCTTGTTGGCTACCGTCGTAGTATTAAAAAAATTTTTTTTTAGCAGAACCACTTTAATAGGTTAATAACTATGAGCAAAGTACCTACCTATAGATGTATATCAGTTCCATAATAGAGTCTAAATGTATGTGTGTCTGTCTAAACGGCTATTTAGCTTACTTTTAGCATATTTAACGAGGCATATAACAACTTGTGTTTATTCATTGTTTTATGTGATTAATTCTAATTTATTGCTTAATGACTTTTATTGTTTGTGTGTAATTCGCAGTTTCACTTAAGAATAATGGAAACTGTTTATTTAATACATGTATCATTCGTCTATTAATATTTATAGTATAGTTACAGTTTTCATTATAACACTAGCTTCGGCGAGACTCTTTCTAATGAAAGATATGAATGAAATGATCATGTACATTAAATAAAAAATGTTCATATAAATAAATGTCAGCTTTAAACGTGAAGACTTATTTGATAGGCAAAATTGTTGCTATCTAAAAAAAATTAAATAAATCTTAGTCTACAACCTCTATCAATATTCGTATTAATTGACATGTCGGTATTTTCTTTGAAACACTCATTATTTTTAAACATGCCAAATTTAGCACACAAAGTTGCCAGTTTTAGCATTTATGTTGCCAAATTTAGAACTTGTAGTTGCCACATTTAGCTAGACGCCAGATCTAGAATCATCTGTTTAGGATTTTTTTTTAAATAGTGTAATAGATAACAACTACCTATCATACGTTTTACAACGAAGTTATTTGATGTTTTCGTTACTAGCGTACAGAAAAAATTACAAAATTTGCTAAATTAAATACTTAAACTTACTACTACTGCAAATTATGACGTTACAAAGTTACAACATTTTCACAGTCCGTGTTTTCAAAATGTAGGAAACTTAGCATTCCGACTATACTAAGTTCTATAGAGAGAGAGAGAGCGATTTCGTTTGTTTAAAAAGATAATGTTTAAAGATATATTAAATTTTCATTTAAAACATGTAACCTAGCAAGAGCGGCGCCACTTTAGGCAAACATTAATTTCGTAAAATGTTGCCAATTTTTATATTGGGGTTTATGGTAATACAAGAAATTTTAGCACCTCTTGGCATGTTGGTAAAATAGCAATAAAAAGTGATAAGTTGGACCAAAAAGTTATCAGATCTCTTCAGGCCAAAAGTTGTTAAGTGGCATATTCGTGTCATTATTCGTAGCTAAAATTGCAATATATGTAGCAACTGTTCGTTGCCAAATTGGCAAGAACAGTGAAATAGTAATAAATACAAATAGCAGTTACTCATAAGTTGGACAAAAAGGTTATCAGATGTCTTCATTACCGTTAATATATGCGGCGGGTGCGTATGCGCACGGTTGAGCGCATCCCATCACAGTGTATGATGAAATCATACCGTTCTTAAGGACGTGCTAGGTTCATAATTGTTTTTAAAGTTAGAAGTATGATAATTATTAATTGAGAGAGATGATACTACAGAAAAAGTCACCAAGGCCCATGCCTGGCCACTGGTAGGGGTGGGCAGGGCTGGTGGTCGGGTGGCCTAGTGGTCAGGGCGTCTGCCGCGAAAGCAGGATGTTGCTGGTTCGATCCCAGCCCTGGGCACTTGGGGCCTTAGTCACTTTTTCTGTAGTATATGACGTCTCTTTCCATTTATAATTTATATACAGTAGTGTGACTACTTAAAAACATGAATCAAAACATTTATTATACTTAATAAATTATTTAATTCATGCTTTTGAATTGTAATTATTAATTACCCTTCCACAGTAGGCGAAGGAATAGTAGGAATACTATAATAACATACAAGCCTTATTGAGCTTACCGTAGGACTAGGTCGATTGTACCCCAATTTTTTTTTATACGTGGATTTCCTACACCATAGCCTCCTAGCTTAGGTCACTGTATCAATTTGGAACATTGTGTAAAGTTCCTATTTTATTGTTTATAAATGCCTACTGGAGAAGGGATCCCTAAAGCCCCTTTGCCCAGCAGTGGACAGAACCCGGGCCCCAGCGGACGCGGTTCCACTCGCTGCCTTTATAATTGATGTGCATAAACACGCCGAGAAACATAGGGTGTTTGGAAATAATATCTATAACTTATAAGTTTAATGTTTATTCTGTTTATTGTTTAAACTGAGTCTTGAATATGTTAAATAGTACGGGTCACTCACGCAACTCGTTTTGTAATCGTGTGAGTGACCCGTAAAATATATACTTAATTGAATACCAAAAATGCATGTGATCTTAGTCTACAAAATAACTTGTGATTGCAAGGCCAAAAAAGTGAGTTGACAACAAATTTGATGTAAGAAGTTTGTATTATTTTATCATCAGAAGTTGGATAGGGTGTTACAGCACTACATACATGTCAGAAAGCAAAAAACAAAACAGCAGCAAGTCTCAAGAAATAACTAAGTAACATAAATTGAAACTCAAGTTACTCTTCCTTTCATGCAAAACATTATTTCTACTTACATTTGAATACCATATTATTAAAAGTAAAACTGGCTGCTAAATCGACAAAAAAGCTACTTTAGTTCGCAGGTAAACAAACAAAAGTGGCAATAAATTCTTAACATTAGGTTAACATAAGTAAAACACATTCCACATTCAGTCAATTTGTCGCCATGTACCTTATACGGTAAATATCCATTGCGATTAATATATTCATGACTCTTGACTTTCTTGTCGAAACAGGTTTCTGCAATTGCAAAGAAACTTTAATTCTGAAAGACATATGTCTTACAACCGCAGGCTGAGACGAGGAAATAATATCGACTGGCGAAGTCGATTACAGTGGTTATTCAGACATCAGGACAAATATAAAAATTCCTTTTGAAAGGAAGTATTTCAGTTTTGAAACCAGAACGAAAGCCCCCGTTTTACATGTAAATAAATGCAGAAGAAAATGTCGTCGTCGCATTGATTTATATACGCACAAGATACATTATATCTCATACAGATGCGTTTTTTGACAGTTAATTGTTTAATATGTCTGGATAGCTGTATACGATTCAACATGTTTGATTAAATTATTTAAATCATCTGTCGAAATGTAAGAATTCTTATTATAATGAGAGTTTCAATGTTTCAAAGCTAAGACGTTCAAACCTCTGATCATGATCATGGTTCATTAAAATTCGCTTGTAAGGAAAGTTTGCCAGTTATCTTTAATGAGTGACAGCATCTTGTGGCTTTTACTGTGGATTTTCATAGAATATTTTCCTATTATAAGAACATATTTAATGACATTAATCATTACGAGAAGATCAAAAGTATATATATAGGTGTCTAACACGCCGCAGATACGTTTTGTAGTAGCCTCCAGGAAATTCGAGAAGCGCGGCTTTGTATACATTTGTTAGGCTTTATTTTTACTTGTCTTTATAATGTAAAAAAGCCTGTTGTCTTTGAATTTTACGCCATTCCCTGGTATTTAGTTAGCACCTTGCAATTAATTAAATATTCGCGATGCTTTTTATCGATTTGTGTCGCATGAGCCTGGTCATGACATTTGCAAAAATTTTGAGGCAATAAAAATCTTTATAATGTGAACATAACAGTTGATTCATGTTTATTAGAATTACGTAATATACATACTTGCTGCTTTATGTCTAAATAGTAGTAAGTAGTAGTTCCATTTCGTACGGTTAAAAATGTTTTTAAATAATGCATTTCGCGTTTAATAAATAATCATAATCCTTAGTGTTAGTAATAAATGGATTACATTACCAGTGGGTACTAAGGTATAAATAATAAATAAATAAATAATCTATGTTCTTGTTTCGGCAAAAAAATCGTATCTTCAAATAAAATCAGGTTTTAAACAAACACCGTGCATTTCAAAACCTCCTTTAGAACACACTCATCAAGTATTAATCAATCATCAACACTTGAACATTGAACATCCTCTATGCACACACACATACATACACATGGTGACCAGCGAAGCATAAATATATTTTGTACGAACAAAACTGTTATTTTTTTTAAATAATAATTGATGTGCACAACGTCCGTCACAATTGTCAATGGTATTTTTTTTTCTTTTGTACAATACGTTATTATCTTTGCCGGCCACATAGTAAATATAGGGGGAATCTAAAATTGCTATAAAGCGAAAACCGGATACAATAAGAACCACAATACTTCGATTATAAGCCTTATACATATGGTAATAAAACATAAGTTCAAATGGAGTACAAATAATATAGGACATTTGGAATGTGAGTGACATTTTTAAGGTGCCTTAAATGACCTCTTAGTATAGGAAAAACGTATACTTAAATAAATAACAGAAAGTTATTTGAGAATGCGTAATATAAAACCATATTTTTCAATTAAAAATCTTTTTCTTACATATTTATAGTCTGATAGCTCAAATCTGAGAGTAGAGTTTTTTTAAATCTACATGCGTCCTTTTTTTAAAACTACGAATAAAAAGGAGGCATATACTTTTTAAAAAATCTGATTAGGTTTTGGGTTGAATATTTATTTTTACTTTCACACGTTCTAAAACTCTTTTCTCTTCTCAAATATCCAATGAAGGAATCCTAAAGCCATTAAAAACATAACTAGCATTTCAAAAACAAGTATCAATTTCACCACATACCTGTTTCTTCTGAAGATGCACTAAGATAAAAAGGCTTTTTAAACACCGATCAAGCTGGATAAAGCATTTAAATACTAAAGTATTCAGTAATTTTATTACGTAATTTACTTTTTTGGCTAATTGCATTAGGCTGCAGATGTGAAATTCTTGACAAATTTTAGTCCAATCGAAGGGGTCTCACTAAAAAGATTTTTATTTACGTATTAAAAAAAGTACATCTGATGGAATTCCAGTCATATACCAGAAACAAATAAATTAATCAAAGCGGATGATAATAATGTTATGGATATCTGACATGAAAGTGTTTTTTTTTTGCATTCTTTACATCGGTTATACATTTAATGTACCCGGTTGCTCAAAACTGACCGAAGTAAAGACCTATCAGAGAAATACAAATTAGAAAAATAATTACTATGTGACAATAAATGTATACAAGCAGGTCACGAAAATTAAATTAGAAATTACTTCACGAGTAAATGTGAGTGACCCGAATGTTTGAATCTAACGAATAAAGCGGTTTTAAAACAGTAGCTATAATTGTACAAATTAGTAGTGAAGTTGACAGTTGAATGGAGTACATACATGTTAAAAACCTCTGTCATTACGAAGTCCTGGGGGAAGCGGGTAAATAATACAATGTTTTTTAACAGCTATTTAACCTTTATCGTTGTTTAATTCCAATTTATAATGCTTTTGTCGATTGGTTAGTACAGTCGCGGCGCGCAGCGACTAATGTGTAATTTAAGTTGGTATCAAAATGCAAGACATAAATCATATTTTTGAAGAATCAGAAGTGGAGTAAAAATAAATGTCTTGTGCTACCACATCTATTATAATTTCTTTTATAAAGAAATGAATAACCAATTTCTTCATTTCTCACAAATCAATACTTTTAATATAATACATCTTTAGAAGAAGTTTATTGTAACTACATAACATTTAAACCGGGATAATTAACATGTACGTTTGTTTTATTGAGCACCCGATATTTCACAACTCGCAGCTCGTCAGTTTACTCCGTGAACATGGCACTTGCAACAGTGTCGAAATATCGGATAAAACATACATGGTAATTATCCCGTTTTAAATATTAGTTGATTTATTTCAAGTACGTATTTAATTCTAAGTTTATAGCCGTTGACGTAGTATTTGTTCAAGTTACAATTAGTATTCAACGCTATATTTCTTAAACTAGTGCAGAATCTATCAAACAGACTGCAGCTATACATCAAAACTACCGCATGCACAAATAAGAACGACTTAAGACACTATAATATATCCGTAACTTAATACCTTTTTAAATTATAATTATACGTAATAAGAGGGTTAATTGACTGTAAAGTTATGCTACTGTTCTGAATTGTTTTTATATGCGTTTTTTTCTAATCAGTAATCTAGTGGGTAAATATGCCAGTGAATGCTTAATGTGACTTGCAATGTGCCAAAAAAAATCACATCTTATGTTGCATTATAAAATATGTTGCTTGTTCGAAATAGCCTTTTTTAAAATAAGTTTTTATATCCATTATAGCTAACTCACAAACTATTACCTAACTCACTATGGATATTATTATAAAACACAATCATATAATTCATATAATTTAACTTTCGTGAGTTATACTGATATTAAACTGCAACGGTTAACACTCACGTATTTTCATCACAATGGGCGTGACATGTTTCGACTGCATCGGGCAGTCATCGTCGGACAGACGGAGTGATGTTGTCACCTTCGCGGGGTATCACTCACAGTGATGCCCTATTGTGAAAAAATACGTGAGTGGTAACCGTTCCAATTTAATACATACATTTTCGATTTTGAATAAGTCAAAGTAGTGGTTATTTTTAGTGAAAGGTACTAATTTGTCGCTTGTTGATAAAGTGAATTTCTAAATGAATCCTTATGACATAAGCGCCTCATCGGCAACTGGTACCTTTTACTAGAACCAATCACATTGCGTTACTTTATCTCTACTTATTTATTTTAAATTTTGTATGTCATCGTTTCAATGCTCTACTAAGCCATATATGCTATGATATAAACATTTTAGTATTCTCAAATTTAAAAAAGTATAACAATGGGATAAAACTAAAAGAGAAAACATATTTGTTTTAACCCTTGTCTGCGTGCCTGTTCCTAAGAGCACCGCTACCGGTGGTCATTAAATTCCCATAAATTAAACGCACGGACGACATCTGGCGTCGGGGTCCCACCACCGACATGGAAAGATCGAAAATGTATACCTCCCTCTCTATCACACTTTCTAGTTAGACCGAATGAGACGCAGATAAGAATTTTTAATGTTCAAAGTAGGCTTTTGACGTTGCTTCGGATTCAAGTTCATACATACATATAAATTTGAAATCGTTGAAGTGTTAAGTTGACTAGACCATGTGATGGCTTAATTTTTGGTATTATATATTTTTTATAACTTAACTCTCTTAAAAGAAAAATAAAAATCTTGTACAGAAGACTGGTTAAATGTCAAATGGCATTTTTGTAGAAATAATACAAAAAAAGCACTTGAAATCATTTTTCGACAATGAAAATATGACAAGTACTGATGCACCGTATTTTTCGATAAATCATAAAAATGATGTTTATTCATTTATAACAGATATGGAGTAATATAATAAACACATTAAACTAAGATTCTAGAACAAATTTATTTTTATGAAATGTCTTGTACTGAGCAATAAAGAGTATTCTATCTATCCATCTGTCTATTTTTATATTTTATTTTATGAATATATTAGATAATTTCTAAGATGTAGGTCCGATGAAGAATGTTTCATAAGTTATTAAAATAAAACTTATAACTGTCGTAAACATACAATACCATAGCATATTTTAGAAATATATTTACTGGAGTTTATTAAAAGCTACCACTTTATCGGTTTGATAACATTAAATTACTAACGAATCTTTATGAGATTATCGACAACCGACATAGAAGTACTTTTAGGCGAAACACGTCACATATATCACTTACAGCACATGTTTATGTATTCATTTACCCATATGATGTTTTTAGTATGTTTAACCCATTAACGCTGGTAGTTGTACATACCAGAATATAGTTAAAATGCTAATTCTTACTTGGGTCATGTCGTTAATTTTTATTGACTAATTGTTATTTTACTACCCAACTCAACTGCGTTTGTTTTTCAACATTTGTAGAAGTTGTTGGTAAATATTTGTGCGAAATATTTTCGCTAATGGCTTAAAAAATATATCAATGAGTCTTTAATTATGATCAAAGACAGAAAATCAACAACGAAAACCTAGAATCGTAACCTAAGGGTTTTATTATTATCGCTTCGAAATTTTATCACTTGCGAACGTAAAACAGAGTATAAGAAAAACTTTGATAAAATGATCATCCAAGCTGTATGCAACTAGAAAATGCAAACCGGTAAAAAAATATTACAGGTTAATCGGCAAATTACCTTTTCGTACTAAACATTTACCGGTTGCATTCCCTTTACCTAATCACTTACTTTATTAATGAGAATAAAAATTTCGTAAGTGACCCGTTTCAATTTGATTGTGTTGTCGAGTTTCACGTTCGAGTCATGGTTGGTGACGTTAGACTAAAAGTTCGATGTAAAAATATAGATGGAAGTCCAAAAGTGACATATTTAGACACCCACAATTTAGGCCATTGACAGTCAGTCACGGTTACGTAAAACGTGAAACCAATTTAGTTGTTTCGCCATACTTTTCCCACTATTACGCTGCATGGTTTAGTTAATAGCAATGGCGGCGTCACGGGCGACACACACGTTGATGGCAAGCTTTATCTTAACCGTGGAATCGGCCTTACGCGCATCCGTCTGTACTTGGCCTTAGATTGTCTATGCCACAATGGGTTTTAAAGTGTTTCCCGCGTTTTTGTTGCCATAGTGTTATTGTTTTTTTGTTTGGATTGAAAAAGGGCGGCGTGTGCCCGTTGTTGCTAGGGTGAATGAGTTGTATCTTTCATTCGCACATATAAATTATCGATTTTTATTTGTAACCATAGTTTTTTACGATACTTGTCATGTTACATACATATATATTAACTTAATATCACTGCTCATTTCAGTACCTAACCGTTCTCATTGCTTCTGGGGCTTCCATTTTCAACATGACCCTTTTATAAAAATCTATTTCTATTTGTAACGGTTTTGAGATTACAAAATCTTAAATATGTATAATTTATTTTACGCAGAAGAAGCAATACTTTTTTATGAATATTTAAATATTTTCGTGAAAATGCAACGTAAGAGATAGAGTAAAGTGATTTACCTTGTTGTTCCTTATCTTGTTATGCAAATGCTGTACGTACCTGCAACCAAAAACAGACATTTAAAGATTATTTTTAAATTAAACACATGATCACTAAGCGTAAAATTAAGATCAAGTCAGAAAAAAAAAAATCAAAGAAAAGAAAAGAGAAAAGAGAAAAGTAAGATCGAGACAGAAAACATTATAAATAAAGTGCACCTTCACCTCATTTTGATATTTAGTAATATAGTAATATCCAACCACCTGATGCCAAGTATTCTTGCATTTTGCTAGCTTTAAATCGTCAACATAAACCTATTTAATATTTCATACTGGTCACAGTGGTCACTCACTCGATTTTGACAAATTTCGAACGTAATGATTCGAAAAAACACGTTAGTGACCTGTTTTAAGTAATATTTAATATGTTCAAGTCTCACAAGAAATTATAGTAAAATATCCAATTTTGAGTAGTTGTTACCCAGACCAACAGTCAAATATACTTACCTATAAAACTCTCACTATCATTCTAGTTTTTTTATCTCAAACTGTGACTAAAAATTTAACAACTTTAATGATCATGGCCACTGGTTATTTACTACAAGCAAAATGGTGGTACAGTCAAGTGTAAAAATATGTTGGTGCACATCCTACTCAAAAATATGTCCCATAGCACCTTATGGCGGTGTAATAAGAGCGTAGTACTATATTTATGAGTCAATTATGTCGAACCATATTTTTGCACTTGACTGTACATGTTCAGTACCACGTTTCTGTGGAACCCATAAATTGCCACAATTTTCGTAAAAAATCCGCAACAAAAATTCCCGGTCAACACTTCTACGAAACCAAAATTCCGCTTTTAAATTTATTCATCTAAATCAAATCGTTGCATCAAAAATTGCCGACTCGGCCATCCGGAGCTGAGCTTCGTCCCGGCGTCACAACTCCCCCCTCCTTTTGTGATGTTAAGATGCCGGAGGGGAAGGGGGGCTCAGGGTAAACTTGTCGCTGGGAGCACGGAGGCGTGACGTCACTCTTCAGTTAGCACGCTCAAAGTACTGTTTTACAAATTGGTTAGTAAATGCGAGTTGCTATATTTGAGTCACAAAATTCGTTTTAGATATTTAAGTACTATCTACACGCATGCAGGCGGATTATTAAGGTATTTAACTTAATATCTGTTGTCAGAAAAAGAAAGGGACATTTGTCATATCTTTACCAACACGCAATGTATGAGAGGATCATGTATGCGTTTATCGTGGTAGTATCTGTCACTTTCTTAATGTACCTTTAAGAAAAGGAGGGCAATGCGATAAGCAGATTGCGCCAGACGCTAAAAAAAATTTAGTAACCTGACATTTAGCCCCGACAGGTGCCGTTCTAAAAGAAGTCAGAGTTTTAAATTCAAACAAATATTTTTAAGAAACCACGATTTCGATTTTTGTGCATGAATGTCAACAATTTGTAACTTTATCAAATGCATAAGACGTATTACAGTAACATCGCAATTCGGTCTATGAATTTCACAATTGAAATTACCTTTTTAAATTGCTATTTATTTTAAACCATTCGTAATTCGAAATGAGCGTCTCTGACTCATCACGCGATGTTCAGAAACTACGTTCATTCTGACATTTCCGGTTCCAAAAAACTCAACTGACTATCAAAAGTACATATTTATATCTACACCCATAAAACGTAATGAAACCCTAATTTGATAGCTAATAAAGTTCAAATTTAAATAGATTTTAGTTAAAGAAATGCACAAGCATGTTGGTAATTTTCATAAGGTGCCGTCTTATTTTGATTTGGGTCCTGTTATTTTACGAACGTATTTAAAAATACTTTTTGACTGTTATACGTAACAGTTGTTTGATTTTGTTTCCTTTTATGAGGTGTATAAACATGGGAGGCATTCTTTTTTTTGACACGTTAACCTTTTTGATAACTTTTGTACGTATAGGTAGTACCTTATATTCCTTGATCAAAAACAAGGAGACAGCAGTCAAATTCAACTTACGATGCAATACAATTTAAAAACTCTTAATAGTATAGGTACCTCAAAAGACATAAATGCAGAGATTCTACAGCAAATATAAGAGGTAAACAACAGGCGTTGTATTGCTAATAAAAGGACAATCCAATCTTCCAGACAATCTTTTAGTAGCGGAAACTCATGAAAGTAATCTAAATATTAGGCTTTAGATTACCAAATAACAATAAACTTTAAGTATGTATGACTTTCAAAATATATTCTGCAATTCAAGATTTTTTACGTAAAAGTGCAACCTTGAACGAAAAGAATGAAAACAACCACACACAATTTGTTAATTACAATTTTATCAAAAAATCTCACTTCGGAGCGCGCGTTCAAAAAACAAAAGCGTGTAGTCTATGACCCCACAATATTCAAATTTCGAATTATGAATGGTCAGCGGTTGTTTTTTCTATTCTTTTTTCAAATAGGCGAATGATTGATTGTGAGGTTGATGTCTTTTTTGTTGGAAGTCATTAGTTTGTTAATTACTTGTGAATTTGATCATTTGTAGTTCGTTAGCGCCGGAAAGAAAGAACGTTTGACATTTCTTTTAGGGTTGCCAGTAGCTTTTTTTAAATATTAATCATGTTTTTTACTATTCCGTTCCCAAGTCCATGTTTATTGGTCGATTACAATTGTTTTTTCTGATAAGGAAAACTGGAGTGTAATATAGGTATTTATGATACAAATGTGGAAAGTAGGCTTTACTCGAATAAGTGTCAGTGATTTTTAAACAAGAACGAAGTAAGTGTTTAGAACCAACACAGGTTGGGAAAATATATATTTCAACACGTGTATCTTACACCATTTTACAATGCATTTCGTGGGGAAATAGACGACAATTATTAGGAGTATTGAAGTAGCACTACGCAGAGTAAACCGGGGCGAGCGGCGGCTACGTGCGGCGTACGCGGGACCGGATTTGCGAAAAATTACCTACTAAGCAAATCCATTTCCGTACTAGTGCAGAAAAGTATCACTTTCCATGCATGACTTGACCCTTATAAAGAACACTTTCTGAGCATACATTTTTATTAATTTTTGGAACAAAGAGATGGAGGTCTTTGTGGAACATAAATAATATACAATAATAATGTCTTGGTTCTAACAATAAAGAGTCGTCATTTATTGCAAATGACTGAATTAAAAATGTATTTATAGATTTACTTTTATGAAACATTCAATAAATACCACCATTAAAGTGCTAAACATCCTCTTTGAATTATTTATTATTTATTGTTAGTAGCATTCACTGAAATCTATTATTAAAAACTCACTGAAACACAATTAAAGATAAAAACTAATTCTATTAATAGTCAATAATAGCCGTGGATATTTCTATAATACATTATCAATATGTACGTATATTATGCATTTGTTAAGACATAAAGGTCACAAAACAAACGCACTATTTTAATTGACAGATACCGGTTGAAACTGGTTATACAGGTGCGTAATAGATCTAATTATCGAACAGGCATATATTAAGTTATTATGTTACGTCTACGTGTTATTCCAAGTTCCTTAGGCTTTTATTTATATCTGAGTGCAACAAATCGTTCGAGAAGCAATATGATATTAATGTTATTTGAAAAATGTGTTATTACTTTGTTATAAATCGCTGTCCTAGGCGGTAGTGACCCTGCTATAAAGCTGGAGGTCCCGGGTTCGAATCCTTGTAACGGCATTCATTTGTGTGTTTATCCCGAATGTTTATTCCTGAGTTATGGACGTTTTCTATGTATATAAGTATGTATGCTATTTAAGCATATTTAGTCCCCTTTACCCATAATATAAGCTTTGCTTAGTTCGGGACTAGTTTGATGGATGGATGAAAGATTGATGTGAAATTATCCCCAAAATGGTTTTATTTTTAATTATTTCGATCGGTATTTGTTTGTTGCCAGTTATAAATAAATAAATATTTACAAAATAACCATTTAATAATAGAATAATTATATGCTTCGGGTGTTTTAATGGATTTATACTTCATTTAGCTTAGCCGTTGCGCTAGTAATCATTATTTTATTGCTTTTATGAATTACGATTGGCGGCATTGCAATATTTTATTAACAATAGCATGCTCAATTCGATTGATTTAGTTATAGTTTTTCTTTTGTCATAAATAATAAATGAAAGTGCTTGAGAATAGATTAAAGATAAAATAATAAAAAATGTTTTGCGTTAAAGTTGCCTGGTAGGGATTGCCCATTGACATAAAGTCCACCTTTGTATGTTGGTGCTTTGTAGGTTTTCTTTTGTGCAATAAAGAATAAATAAAGAAGCAGAAAATAACGTAATAAGAACAATAGAGAGTAATAACTGATTTAAAGAGCAGAAATCATTTCATCAATATTTGTGATTATTTTTAGTAAAAGATACCACCAAGATTCGTATAGAAATAAACCTTATCAGCTACTAACATAGTGGTTCCTTTTACTGAAAACATGCACATTTATTTAATAATCATTAAACATTGCACAAAAAACAACATACATACAAAAAAAAAAGAATAAACTTCGAGATAAAACACCAGAATGAATACACTAAGAGCGTACTTTGACTAAATATAGACCTTATCTCCTTCTAAAAAGGCTCACAAGCGGTTAACTGAATGTGTACCGCGGTACCATCTTGAGCCAGCATCCGGGCTACCAATCGAGTCAATAGAACCACCGATTTGGCTTGACCCCCGCTCATACCGATAGCTCACGTGGTTATTGGTTACAATTTTAATACTTTTATTTTTAAATAATATTTTAAACGGGTCACTCACTGCGGGTCACTCACGTTATTCTTTTTTCCAACTTTGCTCGACATGTTTCGAACTTTTTCTTTTTTATTTCGTGATAAGAAGAAAAACTCTCATGTTATAAAGAATCTCATTTAAACTAATCCAAATTACTTATTTTTGTATCTAGCATCTGACTTCAAATCTATCACTAAGTTTCGAAGGCCTCTATAGTTTGACAAAAAAAAAGTACTTAGATTAAAAAAACTCCCTTTTTTGGGAGTGACAATACAAGAGTTAGAAAAATATAGTATGATTTTCTCTGACTATGCACTAGGGTGTGCAAACCGGTTTTTAATTGTATGGAAAAACCGGTTAATAACCCGAAAGTTCATACAAATAAAAACCGGTTTGCACACCCTACTATGCACGAATGAGAACAGATTCTGGCTAAACTGAAGTAAAAGTTTTGTTTTACTGAGGTTCTGTAATAAGTGGTGTATGCCTTATTTTTAGAATCTAAGGTCGGTATACAATTCATTCTAATCTTAGTGAAATTGGACAATAACTGTATTTCCGTTTTCTTTTGTGCAAAACGTATTTTATACACAAAACCGCTAGTAGTAGTAGATGTATAAAAATTACGAATTGTCTTTAGGAAATTCAAAACCATTTTTTTTTGTATGGATATAACTGGTTATATGTTATAACCGGTTATTTCATACAAATTTTAAGCGGTTTTACATTCCCTAATTGTCTTCTACTAAACTTCAGTACAACCGCTCGTGGAGTCCATTGGGAGACGGAAACATACGTTCAGGATGACAGTTTTATTACTCCTTTAGTCAAGGCTTCGTGTCAATATGTATGAATATGGATATTTATCTAGTACCTTTTCTATTTAATTAGTATGATTTTACTCTAACGGTTTTTAGTTACTAAAGAGATATCTGTTGTCTTATTAGCACATATGGAACAGGGGCCTTAACATGACGTCTTAACGCGATTCGGCTTAGGACCTAAACTGAGTCGCTGCCATACCACTGGGGCCTTACCATGAGCCTCTTCTTCTTCGTGGGTTCCTCAGGGCTGAGGGTCGTGACCATCAAGAGCCCAGTTTCTCACCACTGCTTTCCAAGCCCCTCGGTCTTGGGCTAACCTCCCAGCCTCTACGTCAACGCAATTAAAAGATACGGCCGTTTATGTCGCATTTCCCATACATTTGCAATGGGAATCAAAATGTACAGGGTACTTCCCCTTGACCTAGAATTACGAAATTTGGCAAGAAGTAAGGTCTTGTAGCACAAGTACAGGAAAAATCCGAAAACCGTATAATTGCCGCATTCTGAGAGTTCCGTGCCACCAGTATTTTTAAGAACCTAAGGTCATAGGTCCAGCACCCTTTGTGCGGAAGCCTCAGTGGGCCAGTCCGACTCGCACTGTTGACTTGACCTTTTTTTATGCCTATGATGATGATGACTGTTCTATCGGTAGTAGAGGGAACAGGTCAGGTTTGGCTGGCGCTGGCGGACGTCACTTGAGCGCATTACGGGTTTAATTCGGACTTCCTACTTACGTGCGCTCTGTACCGAGATTTGTTCCAATTCTAGGATCAGACGATTTCGGCCGGCGGGATGACAGTACATTGCGACATGTGGGTTACAAGAGATTTCTTTGAGGGTTAAATTCGCCTTGAAACAATGATAGGATGTAACCCGATCGATATCCTAGCCTATTTCTGCCTTATGCTATAGCTCAGCTTTGGGTACGTTTTGGCCCTAATCCCAAGATTAGGCGTAGTCGCTAGTTTTGCGAAAGCGACTGCCTGGTATTAGTCCAGTTTCCTCACGTTTTCTTTCACCGAAAAGCAATTGAAACATCAAATCATATGTCGTCCATAAGTTAGGAAAAACTGTTTGGACAACGCGTTCAATCGCCACTGGGTTTCACTGCATGTTCCCAAGCATCTGGATTTTAAATAAATTTTAATTTAATCCGGAGCAGCAGCTCGCGACTTTCAGAAAGTCGCACACTCTTACCGTTGGCCACCAACTTTCATGTTACTCGATCGATTAGTTTTAATTTTGGCCGCGGGATGTTAGGACATTGCGACATACGACTATTACGGCTTGAAATGATATGGGTGGGTTATGATATGGGTTTATTTTGTGCAGCTAGCAACATTGATCTCAATTTCGTTATGTGTAAACCCTTAATTGCTTAACATTTAAGTTACATAAGATTTATTTAAAGGTTAAGCATGTCTTTGTACAATGTTCTTCAGTATTTGGGTATGATAATCTCGAAAAGTCACCGTATACATTCTGAAAATCTGTTACTATACTATATTTTTGGCAAACAAAGATGGCGTCACTATTATTTTTAAGAAGAAACGTTGCGAACGAGACCAAATTTCTCAAAAAAAAGGAAAAGTGACGGGACTCGAACCCGCGACTCTGAGATACCAGCTCATCGCTCTTCCAACCGAGCCACCGAGACCACTTGCTCGGTTGGAATCAAAAACGGTATCAATGTTTGAAGATACAAAGAGGTTAAGTTTAGCAGGATTTACTCAGTATAGTCAGTATGGAACAAAGTTGTGCCATATCTTTTCTTGTGTAAAAACCACGCAATACAAAGTATAAAATAACTGCATTAAATTATAAGCATCAATAACTCAAGATTAAATCGCATTAAGTCATGTTATATGACTGATATCCGTTTTAAACAGCAAAAACATGATATTCACTGATATTTACGTCAAAGGAATACTACATACTAATCAAATTAACTTTGAAAAAATGGGACCAACCAAATCGACACTGACGAATCAGAGCGGCGCACAGTTATAAATTTATTCATATTTGTGTATAATATTTCGAGTTTTAAGGAAAAATATTCCTTTCACCACTCACTAGAAACAAAATAAACAACATTACGGAGAACAGAAAAAACATGCATTTCTAAGCAACCCGCATTCCAGCTTAGCCATTTCTAAAACGACCTATATGTAGGTCTAAATGTACAACTTATGTCCTTTTAAAAGAACATATAAGCACGTGGCTTGACGTGTGATTGTCCATTACATAAGACGACACGGCCATGCATGGTTTATGTTATATATCTTCATATAGATGTACATACATAAGACACGATGTGTTAGATTCATTTTATTGTGCAGAACATAAATATGTATTGTCCTGTCGATTATTTATACAGATAAAAGATACGTATGTTAGCGACGTTTATATTTCACATTTATCTGTACTTAATAAAGTCATCACCTTGTGAAGAAGCTGTGAACGGCTCGAAACGTAGGGTCATGGTGTAAATAAACGTCATAATTTCCTACTTTCGGGTAAGCATTATGCTGAGGCGAGACCATTTCGTAGTAAACTGTTTGCATATTTTATTTTAATATTTGTTTGTTTGTTTTTTATTTTATTACCACTAATAAATGAATTTGTATTTGTATTAATCCTTTCTAAAGTGTTTAATTTCAATGACTAAAAATCGAAACAGAAGACAATTTTAAAGACACGTTCAATAATAAAATCATTCATTGGAAACAGTCAGCGTTATCCATACATACATATCCATACATTACTCCATACATTGAAACATGACTCGCGTATGAAAATTACCTCTATGATATGACGACCTAATGAATATTGGCAGTTTCTGTGAAAACATCATTTATTTATACATTTTTAAAGCAGAATGTGAATACATCGTAAGCCAGTTTTTAAACTAGTTTTTTCTCTGGTTTTGCCTGTTGATTAAGAAGTTTGTTTATCAAGTATTTACTACTTTGTTGCATGTTTATTAATTCACTATTATTTTAGCTTTTAAGATATTTTCATCGTTTCAACAGGAGCCATTTATGGGTTAAATTCTAAATTAGCATTTTAATGTGAAGAATTATAATATTAATGCTACACATTATACACTAGGTAACAGGTAAACCGTTCGAAAAAAACTTAAAAAAAAAAAACTTTTTTTAAAGATCGCTATGTTCCCGTCCTAAAAATTATTTCCTCTCACAAAAACTCGGTTTAGTGGTTGTGACTCTGAATCACACGACACAGACCAAACATAGAGTGCAAAAATCCTAAACCGAGTAGGTTAGACGGGTAAAATAAAAGATGCACGTAAAAACACGTTCGTACATCACAATGGCGTGAACAGTCCGATGATGGTGGCCTAATGCCATCAAAACACGCCACCATTTAAACCGTTGTTTTATAATACAGTCACGTCTATAATGAATACACTTCTGAACTTATTACTGCGGAAGGATATTGATATTAATTGGATACAGGTGTATACATATTTATGAAGCCGACCGTACAATACTTATACAATTCAACGCCTTAGCCTAGTTGGTAGTGACTCTGCCTACGAAGCATGAGGTCCCAGGTTCAAATCCTGGTTAGAGCATTTGTTTGTGTGGTTATCAGGAATATTTGTTTCTGAGTTATGAATGTTTTCTATGTATTTATTTAAGTATTTATCTATTATATATATCGTCGTCTAGTACCCCTAAGTCCCATAACACAAGTCTTATTGAGCTTACTGTGGGATTAGGTCTATTTGTGTAACTGACCCATAATATAAAAAAAACTAAAACATATTTAATTTTAGAACGACTTCATTATCTTTCCGTTTTATAACGTATATATGCGTTGTCTATGGCATAGCAACCGTTGCACATTTTCCAGCCATAGACCAGACCCTCTGTCCTTCGCAAAGATAACATCTGTGCCCTAATTACATTCTGTAATGAGGTTTTTATGCAATACACATAATAGTATTATTGCTTTTTAATCAACGCGATGTGAGGGCTTAAGGGCGCACACATAGCAACAGAAAAATAATATACTAAGTATAGAATTGGCATAGTCTAACAAAATTGATCTTTGATAGAACAATTATGTTGCTTTTCACATGACATGATTTCTTTCTCTCTTTCTTTATTTCTTTAATTAAGAGTCCTTATTCTTTAGAAGGCAAACGCAGTAGAGGGAAGGTACCAGTGCGCTGGAGCGGCGTAGTCAAGAGGGCTGCAAAGTGTAGTCTCTACGAAGCGGTCCACTTAGCCAAGATCCGGACTGCATGGAGAGCAGTTGCATACGGTCACGATCCTCAGCCATGAGGGAACGACTAAGAAGAAGAAGATTCTTTTTTACGATTCTTTAAAACGATTTTTTTTATATATTTTTTTCGGAGTGATTTAAGGAAGACTCACACTAGAACGGGACGGGACGGTCTGTCAATTTCTATAGAAAGAATCACGTGATAGCTCGGAGCCCTCAGTGGTCACGTGACGTTTTCTATAGAAACTGACAGATCGGCCCGTCTCGTCCCAACCCGTTCTAGTCTGAGTCATCCTTTAACGCTTAAGATTTTAGTAAATCATGCTACACCATAACAAACCTTATTTCCTTACGGTAACTGCCAAAGTTTGACATAATTATAACGCGTTTAACATAATTTGCATCCATCGGCCGCCCATTTATCAGAACATCACTGTTTCTATTTACACAAACTAAATCAAATCATGTAAATATCGAGCGTGAAAGGAAAATTTTAATTAATGTTCAATACTTCAATAAACATTTTTTTGCGGTTTTCATAAACGCCACATGAACCTATACCGTCACAAAGCCACGCGAAGTCCCCCTTAAGTAAACTTATTACGCTAGTTACCGGTTTTTGCCAGCCGACCTTTTTGCAACGTCCGGTAAATTGGTCTACGGTAACTTAACAATTTCGCTATTTACTCATCGTCGGTAAATGTGATTTTATGATAAAACTAGCTGTTTTAACTAGTTCAATCTAAACGCACTCAAAACAGTTTAGGTTTAAATAAATTTATTATAAAAGGCTTTCGTAACTTGTGTGTTACATAATTTTGACTTGAATATAACAATTCGATGAGTTCCTCATCGTAAATATTTATTAAACATGCGTGTATTAAAGGAGGGCTCACAATAGGATGGGCCGGGAAGTTATCGGACCGGGACGGTCTGTCAGTCACGTGACCTCCGATAATTCGGAGCTATCACGTGATTTTTTCTATAGAAATTGACAGATCCGTCCCGCCCCGTCCCGTTCTTATGTGATCCTTAAATTTTAAAAACAATCACAAACATATGGATAGGAACAGGTACGTATTTGTAGCGATTTGAACACTAGACTCTACTCATAGTGTTGTTTCTGTTGGTGAGTAAGGTCGCCAGAGCTCGAAGAGGATTCACTGTGTTGACAGCTGGGGACCCACGGAGCAAAGCTTGCCCCTTTAGCTGTCAACACAGCGAATCCTTTTTTTAAAGCTCACCGTAGTACTAGCTCGATTTGTGTAAGATTGTCCCACAATATTTATTTATATATGTCTATAAAGTTACCAGCAATAAGTATTTATTATGGTATGCGGATAGCAACATACAAGTGTATTATACTAGTAAATCACTACCACAGATACTGTAGCTGTATGTATGTATGTATGTTGGACGGTGTGAATGAAACGGGAGGGTCCCCTGCCCTCGATACAAACGAGTACAGTCATGATGTGAAGTGTTATTTGATAATTAAGTATTTGAATATAAAATTACCCATTGGTGGTTGATATTTTAGTTACTAGTGCGTATTCTTATATTAGTCCTTTGTTTTACTGTATAATAATTTTGTCTTAGTTATTACCATTGTCAATACGTTACAAAATATCAAATTGCTTGTATCGATGAATCAATTACCACGTAAAAAAATGAACATTAATTATTTTTTTAAAGTACCTACATACTTAAAAAACTACTATTAAATCCAAATAATTAAAACTAAATCTTAAAATAAATAAATAAAAACAAAATATTAACTAAAAAAGGCCCGGTCCTCCTGGCAGGGTGCCCATCACGCAGGCAGCATTCCCGTCCGTGGCTTTTATCATAAACTGTAGTCGAATCTAAAATACAGTTTGTCGCTATTTATCATTTCGACTTTAGTGTTAGAAAAATACTTATTACTTATATAATATTACAATTATTTGACATTTAACAATACGGACATACTTACCTATTTTAATTAATTATATTAAAATCTTCTGTAGTATACGAGTATGACATTTTTTTAAATTGTATAATGAATGACTATTTTAGGATTGATTTACTTTACTTTTGATTAAGTATTAAATAACATGTGAAAATATGTCAAAAATTGTCCATAATAAAATTATGTAAATGTTTTAATATATTCTGTAAGACGGTTACCTACTGATAGAATTTAATTACATATATACCTAATGTTAAGATCTGTAAAATAGTTATGAATACTATAAATGACCTGTAAAATATTTTTACCAATAAAGTACTGAAACTGAAACAAATGGGAAAGTGTGTGTGTGAATGTTAGTTTGTACGTCTTTTACGGCAAAACGGAGCGACGAATTGACGTGATTTTTTTAAAGGAGATAGTCGAAGGGATGGAGAGTGACAAGGCTACTTTTTGTCTCGTTCTAACGCGAGCGAAGCCGCGGGCAAAAGCTCATTAATATTAATAATACGGTTTTTACTCATGTATTTTTATCACCATTGGCGTGACATGTCTCGATTCATATTAATATCAGTATGAGAAACGAGAGTATAAATTGTATAAGACAGAGCTAAAAAAACTTTATTAACTTAAGAGGTGTTACGGTTGAGTTGTTTATTTGTGGCTCGAAATGCAATTTATATTGTAACTGCCTTCTTTATAAGAAGGGTGACTACCGACTAGGATATAATACTATAGAATAGACGTAATAATGGTATTTAATGTATTAACAGTTTTGTAGTTGACTGTACAGGCGAAAATGTACGATTAACGAGCTTGCAACGCCGGACAGCCGAAAAAGAATTAAAAATCGTTTGAATAAATCCGATAACACTTTAGGTTCCGTATGTAACATAAAATTCCCGTTTTCTGTTCACGATCGAGTCAGCGACGCGCATGTGACACCACTGGAGTTGCCGGCGTCCATGTACTACGGTGACCGCTTTCCGTAAGGCGGTGTTTGCCATCGACTTGGTTTAAAACACGCAATGTTGTTTTGCTTGTGTAATGTTGTTTTGTTTATATTACCTACTGTTGTATCAGGAAAACATAAAAAATACTACTACACTAAACGTATACCTATTTCTTTGAATGACAGGAGTCAATTTGATATACTCAATATAACAGGAACAACTATAAATAAAACAATAATGAATGAATGATAGTCAATAACGATCCAATCCAATTTCACTTTTGAAATTACAACTTATAAAGGGCTATACATATATGACGCAACTTTGCAAAACATGTTAACTAAAAATTAAAAAAAATGTCTGATTGACAGATAGACGTGTACAGAGAAATCACGTAATCATTTATATACTTACTTATTTAAGTTTTGTTTGCCTTAGTCGATAAAATAGTTTTACTCGGTTAGTCCTCCTGACACTGGGTCAAGGTTCCGGGTCCAAGAGTGCCCCAGGGACCCTAAAATAAAGCCTTTACCTTTACCCGCCGAATCAATGCCAGCAAAAAGTCAATGCCGCCGTGTTCTGTCACTTTCTCTGCTCGCGTGATTTTGCGGCGCGTTTAGACCAAAAGGCATTCTTTGCAATTCATAGATGCCACTTGCAGTTATAAAATACTCTCGATCGTTTGTCTAAATATTTGTACGGTCAGCTATATGCATCTGTTTTCAATTTTGAACCTTCTTCCCATGTAATAAGTTCCGAAGTGTATAGATAGTTATAGACGTGACTGTACTACGCATTTGACGGGGATTTTGTAGACCAAAAGGTATCTTTTGCGATTTATTAATACCACTTGGAGTTATAAAAGTTTAATCGTTGGTCTAAAGTATACATTTGTATTTTGAAGACCAAATGCATTATTTGCAGTGATGCTAACTGGAGTTATAAAGCACGTCCGAACTACTAACGTTACTACTAACTAACGTGAGATTTGTCAGAGTATTTTGTAGGCCAAAAGGCAATATTTGCAATCCATAGATGCCAAGAGGAGCTATAAAAACGCATTTTCACGAGTAGTTAGTTGTTAGTGTAAATTGAATTGTAAATGTGACGTGACTCTACAAGGGTACAAATATATCCCGAATAACACCTCTTATCCACCTCTACTTTCAAGTGCGTCACTTCAATACAAAACTATAGAAAAGCGGTATTAAATTTGACAGAATGTTGAAACATTGTGTGTCCAACTAGAATAGTACGCACAATTCGGAGTAGAAATATCCAAATAAGTATTTAAAAAAAATTGCCATAATAACAGCCCTTGAACTGATATTGTGGAGACGCTGTTGAGCAAATCATTTACTTTCAATAATTCAGCTGTCTGGGTGATATTAATAAGTCGATATTTTCTTTTCTTGGACATTCCTAAATTTCCTAATAGGTAGGGTTTTACTGATTCTTCATCCAAATACATTATCCCAAACAAAAATTCCCGGATCAACCTAATTTGGTACGCTTCGCTTGAATACATCGTAATGATTTAATATCGACAGCATTCAGTCCGGTAGCTTTTTTAAATACACATTCAAACGAACATTCCTCAATGCAATCAATTTTTTTCTTTACTATGTTATTAGCAATCATAATGCTAGAAAAAATATTACATACCTACAATGAATGTAGAAGCGGCATCAAACAGAGTTCTTGCTATCAAGCTTGAGAAAAAAATAAAGGAAATAAATATAGATAAAAAAAATTAGTAAAGGACTATTTTGTGTTTACGGATTCCTCGATATTTTTTGCAATCATAACTTGTAAACTATCGTAAAACAAGTAATTACAAGTATTAATTAGAGTTCTTGGCAGCATTACATCAAATAGGTGATTAAATCTAGTATGATGTATTGCCAGCTGTTGTTACACTTTAGTACTAGTAGGTACGTCAGTACCTGTTGAATCTAAAACCCACAAAATTAGCTTAGTCTGTTAACCCCGATAGCGCTAAATTAATAGTTTTTTTTAAATAAAGCAATTAGCAAAATTTCGCCGAAGAAAAAAGAAACCGCCACGGTCTGCGGCGCGGGCGCATGCGTTGCGTTGTGACGACTGTGTCCATTGTGTTACGAGAAATATGGATTTTTATGACAATATTGTCACTGAAATTTTAAGGTACAGTGTAAGAAATGGAGTTGATTTTGCTTTTTTTGGAAATTGATCGAAACGTAGCAATTGCAGCGTTATTCCAATAGGCACCGACTTAAAAATATATTGCGTTATGCCGCAGGAGGTTATGATAATTGTTTTCAGTATACCAAAAACAAATAGGCAACTGGCTCCTATGATTTGACTTTAGTATCTTGAAGAAGCGAGTATCCTGAGTTCATCATTTCGTAAGCAGTATTTTATAGATGTGTTGTAATTGAGCATCAAATGGTCTTATGACTGCGTGAATGAATTTTTCAAATGCACAGTTGCTAAGGAGTACTTTACATAGGACTCATGGTAAGGACACTTTTTTTCCAATATGCTTACAATGACCAGTTACAGTTACACGCAACCGTATTCGATAGCGACTGTCGCTCGAAAGTATGTCCATCTCGCTCCTACCATTACCCTAGCAGAAGCGAGATGCACATATCCCCGAACGCCGCAGTCACCGAATACGACCACGTACAAGTTGAACGTTTCGCGTTCCACGTACTAAGACTTATGTCGTATATCTTGTGATAATGGGCACGTACCTACGACCGGTAAAAACTGACGGTTCTGATACGAAAAAAAAAACGGTACCGGGTTACACAACGAAAGGTCGCGATAAGCGAGCGTTTTTACATACACGTAACTGGCAACATTGCAATAATGTAATTTGTCTATGCGGCATCGAAAAGCGTATTATCCTTTAATTAGATCGATTTTAGTCACTACTAAGGGCACAAAACATATCATTTAAACTTTCGTGAGTCATACTAATATGTGTGTGAGTGATGTCCGAGCCGCGAAGGTGACAACACCACTCTGTCTGTTCGACGATGACTGCCCGATGCAGTCAAAACATGTCACGCCTATTGAGATAAAAATACGTGAGTGTTAACCGTACACAGTTGAGAGTTTATTTCATAAATCATGTCAGTCTTTGGCGCTTAAAAATATTTCGTTTTTTTTAGCTATGATCGCAAAGTCTACAGATAGCAGAGAATTTAGAGTCATGAAAATTAACTATCA
This sequence comes from Lathronympha strigana, assembly GCA_949128165.1. NCBI lineage: Eukaryota > Metazoa > Arthropoda > Insecta > Lepidoptera > Tortricidae > Lathronympha > Lathronympha strigana. Next base: position 2,259,507 of record OX421926.1, on the reverse strand, counting down.
AACTTCTATTAAATTATGACATTTACATAATACTTTCACAGACTGTCGTGTCAAAATCTAGACCTAACATAGACGGACTCTGCAAACTCAGTCAGAATCGTTGAAAATCATTTGTAGACAGATACTTTAATAACAATGTAGTATTTAATCAAATATGTCGGATTACAGAAGATGAATGTACGGCGGGGCGGGGCCGGGTTTATTTATTAATTTTAGCGCTCCGAACATACTTACAGACGGATTCACACCCATACGGGGCGCTTTTACACCGGCGCGAATGTTAATTCGATATAAAATATGAAGCTTTTTACAAAGGTACTTTCAAATCAATAGTCAAAAACTAGTCGTGAATCTAAAAAACGCCTACTTATTTAACTAGGTTAACACTAGAGCTAATATGGTCAAAAATGTCCATTGGGCAAGCCAGATCAGATTTGGCTTGCTCTTTCTTTGAGTTGATAAAAAAAATGTGCTAGATTGGCTCACGCAAGGGAAGCCGGTAGGAATTGATTATCGGCAATCGACAAAGAAGTAGCCAAATATTTCATTACCACTTCTATTTTTTCTTCAGTTTAAGCATTATAAAAGATTGTCCATTTGGTAGTCTCTTTTTTAGTCTCGTATTTGGGCTCGTTCAGAAAACATTACGAATAATCAAAATCATAAAAGTACCAAAAAAATCAACAGTGGTTAAGAATCAGCCTAATATGATCACATGATTTTGGAACGAGCCCTTTGGTAGCAATAATAAATCTAGGGCTATTTTAGTTGTTCAGTTCCATTGATTAATTGGGAAAAAGCCTCCGAACGTACTTCCTGCCAGGGTTTTCTGAGAGACTATACCTGTCGGTCTTAAAAAAAAAGGGTTAGGAGTTGCAAGAAATGCGACTTTTTAAATATTTCTGAAAACGCTAGGAAAGCGATATTGTATGTGATATTTCATTTGGCCATCATATGGTTGGGATATACTGACTTTTACGAAGATTGAAGTAGCTACAATACAAGGCAAAAGCATTTCGCAACGGACATTGTCGTGGAATGCACTAATAACGCGTGCCGTATTGTGCATGTATTTGTCTCTTTTTAAGACTAGTGTCTCTGTGAGCTGTAGACCTGGCGAGATGTTAGTGGTATTGGCATAAACGTCCTAAGTGCCTTAGTTTTTGGCGCTTAGGACCTTTGTAACAAACCTCGCTATTTTAAAATCTAAAAAACTGAATCGACAAAAAAAATGGACTTGCTTTTAAAAATTTCACAAGAATTGGTTGATAAATGCGACCTGTAGAGGAGAACAAATTGACAGACACGAAAGCATTTTTGCCATAGCAAACTGAGACGCTTCGCCCACTCGGTCAATAAAAGCAGATGCGGTGTGAGGCGCGGCCCGACTATCACGGGGTGTGGTCGGTGTTTTATTAAAATCTCTTCATTGAAGAGAAAAAATAAACTTTTCTTATCTTACCCGTCTGATGCGTGACCTTGACTGGGGTAAGAATAAATTAAAACTTGTAACGGGGTAAGATTTTAAATTTAGGATTTGATTTTAAATCTAATTTAGGAATGTGTAGTTGATTTCATAATGATGTAACATCAGGTGATTGTATGGCCCGCTTGGTGGTAAGCGGACAACTAGTCTACGGATGCTTGCAACTTTAGCGATGTAGCTCCGTTGTCGAAGTTTTTAAGTAGATATTACGTAAATTTAGGGCGCGTCAGGCTTCACATTTATGTCAGACATATGATCGGACGCTTTACAAGGTTATTGACGGCTTGACGCCGAACGCACCGTTCGACGCTTGCCACTGTGACCTCACGGGAGTATTCCCGGGCTCCATATTTGAACGAGATGAATATTGATATCTCTCTCTTAATATCACATGGCCTTGTATGTCAGTAATATGTCAGTGTAACCCTGGCCCTAATGATGTTGGGAACTCAAGGAAATTTAGTTGTATATACCTAGTTAAGTACATAGACAATATAAATAAAAGCAATATTTACATACTGAACCTTATTTAACAGGAAAAGAAAAAAAATACTTTAAGTACTTTTTTTTCATCAAGGCAAAAAATTATATAATTTGTGTGACACAAAAATTTTCTTTGCCTTATTGGAGTTAAAGTTTGTCGGAATACTCGTTCCCAGCTTGTATGGTTTTGGTGGTTACGTCATTTTCACTTTTTCACATGTTCGTCTGTACCTACTTACAAAATAATTTACATACTTTTCAAAGTAAAAGTTTAAAAAAAAATCGACATAATGTTACCTTTTAAATATGGTCATAAATGTTTAATTGTCAATTAATAAACCACTAAAACTTGCATTATTCACGAAGGGCATGCGTTACCGAAGGATCGACAACGAATCGATGTACTAGGCGCGCATAAAACAAAAGCTAAAATCGATTGCTCATAAGTAAACAACTGCTTTTGGCTGAATACATGCACTGCCTTTGCCGCGCACTGTGTTTAAAAAAATAACGCGTCATTTTCAAAAAGGCGGGAATGAAAAGTTAGGTTAATTTAGAGTTATTACACATTTTTTGGTATTTTTTTCGTGTTTTTAATACAGAATCCTCCATATTTTTTTCTGTTTCTCACAATATATTGTGAAGACACAAAATATAGTTGGAAAACAGTAAGTAAACGTAGTTTGCCTTGAGTTCGCACCGACGCGTGTCGCCGTCTCTTTTCAACTTGCTGCAGGTGTTATATCTGTCCTTGTCTAGTAGTTACGCAAACCTATTGAAGAAAACGAAGGAACTTGTTTTATGTCTTATATAAAATTGATGTTTTGTAAAATTTTTTTTCATTAATAGTATTTTTGCTTTTAATTTAACAATTCAACGGATATTATGTAGACAGGCGAAAAGTTTGAGGATTTTACGAAAGATAATTACTATCTCTGCGTCAAAACATCTTGTCAGTATTTTGCAAAAAAAATACGGGTAATTTTCTAAAAAAATTGGTATCGTTAACAGACGTGTCTGCTTAAAACAAATATTTAATAAACTTATTTCATAGTTTATTTTAGATGAAAGAAGACATATTTTAATAACCGGCAAAGAACTTAAGTTTAACGTGTGTTAAACTTAACCTTACTATCTGTGGCATCATAGTTTTAAACCGGACAATTTTATTAAAAAATCGTGTCCGGAATTGAACTAGAAAGAATTCCAATTTTTCCCATTTTATTCAGATCTTTTATTATTATTTATTAACATCCACATAAAATCGTGTTATTTCTTTTACTTTGGCGGTAACATTAAATAGTTATCTAATCTTAATCTTTATTACATCGACATTGCTAACTTACGTTTATTTTATATTTATATATAAATCATAGCTTTATTAAACCTGTTATATATTGTATAATCACAGGAAGTTGTACTACATAGCCATGGCACTCACACAAGTATATAAGATGAGTAGAGTCAGCGAATTAAGTATTTTATAATACTTAAAACATTTTTTTTAATAATCAGTCGACCCAAAACCAGGGCTTGGAACCGGTATTATTTAAAATCTCCTAATTGTCCAATTTTTGTAGGAGTCAATCATGCATTTAGGTAACAACTTCGTATATTTAGATAACCCCATCAAAAATAAATATAAAATCAAAGTACCGGCAAAGAACCGAAATAATTCCGGTACTTTTGTATGGAGATAATACCGGTATTCAAGCCCTGCCTGCAAGGTATCGTAAATAATGTAATGAGTACTTAAAATACTAAGGCCCACTTCACCCACGGTTAGCCGCTAATCCGGAGTTAGGCTGTTAAATTCCATACAAAAATGCTTAACACTGAGTTAAGAAACTTACCCCGGGTGGTGCAATATGCCCTAAGTTATTAATTTTCAGTGCTCACGTAAGTAAACTTAGCACTGTTTTAATTTTTTATAAATTGTACAGTAATCGACCACACATTATTTTTCGCTTGACATTTTTATAAACATCCTATTCTAATAACATTTGCGTCTAAATAAATACGTTTTTATTGTAATAAAAAATCTGTCAAAATACTAATAAAACAAAAACCTCAGTCTTCAGCCGTACAATGTTGCCATATACCTATTTAAAAAAATGCTGGGGTCAAGATATTTTAGCCAGACTAATAAACAAGTTATTATGCTATCGCTACTGTTTTTCCCCGTTAATGTAATGCATCTAGTTTCTAGACGCAGTTGCAAGATGAAATGACTCACCGGCATACAACTACATTATAAAAGGTAACAGGTGCCTTGTAAAACTTAAAAACAAGTATTACTACGCTAAATTATACCTACTAGAGTCGGAACACGTTATCACTTCCAAGAAAATTAACTGTCAAACATATGTTGGTAACTTTTTCTGTAGTATGTCTCTTTCAATTTATAATTTAAAAACATGAATCAAAACATTTATTATAAATAAAAAAAGATTTAATTCAAACTTTACAGTTGTATTTAAAGTGTTATTTTAAACGTCAAACTTCTTTTAAATTATGACGTTTGCGTGACACTTACAGTCTATGCTGTCAAAATCTGTGCAAACTTAGCTAAGACTCCACTTATCCATTGAAATGATTATGGTAGCTGTAGCTACCAGCTGACATCCATTTTACGTGATAATGGAGTTCATTAACCCTTAAATGCATGAATGAACAGTATTGATCCAAAAACATCCTAAGTGACAACCAAATTCACTTCAAATTAAGAACTGAAGACGATATGACTTTTTTTTAATATATATTATTATTGTACTTTATAATGTAACAATTGTGATATGGGTGCATACCTGAAATAAAGAAATTTATTATTATTATTATTATAAATGCATCATCATGCATTTAAATATAGCATTTACGATGTATTTTGTACGGGGATTTAAAGAATGTGTTTATAGAATAAGATTTAGATATAGGTACCGAAGTAGGCAAGTATGCCAATCCGCAAAATAAAATAAAAAACTTTGAGTTACTATTGTTTTATTTAGTCGATCACATTAGGTTTGCGCGAAGTTGATAAAATAAATTGAATTATTTTCTGATTTTTGATTTCCATACAAAACGAAAAATATGAACATATCCTAACAAATTTTTAGCACGATTGCTTGTATCAATAATATGAACAAGTGTCTTAAATATCCTTAAAAATTATTCAAATGTGCTTATGAAGAATCTTACAAAACCATTTTTTAACAAATGTATAAAATGACATTTTAAAATTTAAAATGAAGTTTCTTTGTTATGAGAAGCATTAAAATTATGACCTATTTACAAATGCAAAGTGATTATAAAAAAGCAAAACTGCAAACGCGCAAAAGCAAAAGTGTACTTATAAATACCGGCGTTGAACTTAAAACTATATTTACTGCTAACTTAACGTATCATGTCGGGAAACGCTAAAAAACGGCAATTTTTATCAGATATGTCTGTCAAATTTGACTAATTTACTTTAAGCTCTGGGGTGCACTCTATTACAAAGGAGTAAGAACTAATTTGGAATAAATTAAGTGTCAAGCCATTTTGGTTTTAGGTTATTTAGATGATACACGGTGTTGGTTTTAGAAACACATCTTACGATATCTTTGATATTTTTTTATTGATAAAGAAACTGTAAGAAAATATGTTTATAAAACTACCGTGCAACAAACATGCTGGAGACGTTTTTAATTTAGTATCATATCATGGTGTAGTTACGAAGAAATAAGAAAAATAATAATTAAAAACTTTGAAAGGGGTCGTCCGTCAACTCTCCATACATTTCATCTACGTGTCTAACTACCTTCTTAAATGTCAAGACGACGGTGTATGACTTACGTCATCCGCGGGTGGAACATAATACATAGGTGCATACAAATACAATTTTGTATACTATTTTTTTATGTACGAAAATGGATGTTATATTACGAAATTAAGTACTTATGAAAATGCTTTATTAAAACAGAAATGTGAATTTTTTTCACTTTGTACTTTTTGCATATTAAAAGAAGCAAAATAAAAATATTACATGTCTTTAGTTTTGTTTTAGATCAATGACATAATTTCAAATTATGACAGATACGAAATATTGTTACCTCAAAGGCCAAATGACCAAATTAGGTGTTTTTTTATTATTATAGGTATTTACCACGATATACCACGAACGTAGCAAACAAGCATACGGCCCGCCTGATAGAAAGCGGTTACCGTCGCCTATGGAAGGACACCTGCAACTCCAGGTGGTCACATGCGCGTTGCCGACCCATTACAATCTTGTACACTACTTTTTTTAACAACCCCATACTGTAATATTTCCAGAAAACCTCGTTTGTTTACATTATTTTCATTTGCCAAAAGTACCCAAAAGGAACCTATAATACAAGGGGTCTAATTTTGCAAAAAATACAAGGAATACAAGTGGTCTACAACCACGTGATAAACTGTATATTAATGTTGTGATACTTGTGATTGTACAAATATGGCAAAAACCGAGCATTAACCATATCTTCGGACATATCTTTGTAAATATTGTCGTAACATGTCCGGAAACGTCAGTGCAAAAACTGACTGCGCGGGCGCAGGGCAACGCGAATCGTTCTACTTTGTTCCACAAATCTACATATTTACTAACGTCGGTTTAAAAGTACTTATTATCAACCGATTTTTATAGTGTATTCTCAATTTGACAGACGTACTTTTGTTTCTTTCGTGATTAGGTATACTATAGAGGATGACTCGCGTTAAGCGGGTCGGGACGGGACGTGACCGATGTGTTAATTTCTACAAGGTAACAAAAATGCAGATACGTTTCAGGGCGTAATCAGTATCATGGTCTGATCAGGAAAAAAAATCGATTCGATTTTTTCGTTGTCTTACTGTGCGAAAAAACTTTTTTTATGCCACACCTGGCCATAAAGTGCCTTTTTCCGCACGCTACGCGTACGGAAAAAGCCGATTTCTGCCCAAGTGTAGGCATAAAATGATGTACCTAACACGTGAGGTAATAAATAAAGCCCTTGATCGCATATTTACGTCCCTCGCTTGCAGCTCGGGTCGCAAACATCTGCGATCTCGGCCTTTCTTTGTTTTACCACACTAGTTAGGTAATGTACTATTTTCGGATCACTAGATTTTTTACAGTACACATGGTGCTATATCACCGCACTAGTGTGATAATGAGCGCTTTATGTGCCTATGTCAAAAACCAAATGGCCATATGTACTGTAAAACGTCGAACGATACACGTGTCCGTAATTCGCAACTCGTGTCGATTTAAAACACTCCCTCGGTCGTGTTACAATTTATCGCCACTCATTGCGTATTTCATTTACACACTTGTATCGTAATCTACTATTGTTACATACTGTATAGGAAGCGTTTTCTGATCTCCGAAAAATACAAATGTATGTAAATCGTAAATATACATGATCATACAATCAAAATACTAATTTCAAGTAGTTAACACAAAAACGGCATTTATTTTACATTTTTATTGGTATTGAAAAGCTATAGTTTATTGCAGATAAAGTTAGTTGCAGACTTAATACATTGTTTACAAATGAAATAAAGTACTGTCGCCATCAGAAATATCAGGGCGTCCGAGGAGCTCACAAATGTCTGAACAAGCACGCCTTATCGCTTTAACAATATAAGCATGTTTAGATATTTCTGAGAACCTTGGCCGCTACGATATATGTAAGGCTTAATTCCAAGTTTTTGCATAGACGCCTTAAGTATGGCGTGTTTTAGGGTGTATGGGGTCAAAGCCGACACGTAGAGGTAGGTAGGTTATATAAGCAGATTCGTTATCAGTGCAGTCAAGGACATGGGAGGTGTCGGCCATTGTATGGTAATACCTCGTGTCAGGATACGGTGACCATGCCGTAAGTTAATATGGGATTATGAGAAATTACCTTAAATAGACATGGTCTTTTTTAAGAAGAATTTTATATGATATTGAAAACCGTTAAACTTTCGTATTTTTATCACAATACTACGAGTATTGGCCGTAACAGTGAAAGGTAAAGAAGCATGCCTACCACGAACATCGATAATTAGACGGGAAAATCTCTTTGTCACTCCAATATGCAAGTGTGACAGAGATGGAGATAAAATCCGCAATCGTTCGATTTTCATCGGTCCAGGATAGCTGTATAACGTCCGGACCCCAAAGTTTATTTGTAACGCTCACATCACTGTACTTCATGTTGACAGGTAGAGCGGTAGAGAACCTTACATTTAAGACGATTGAGAAGTAAAACTAAGCAACAAAGAAACAGCAGAGAAAATGAGTAACTTTAAAATACTTTTGGATATATCGCGTAGTTGCATTCCTACAATTCTTTTTTTTTATAAAAAGTAGACGATATTGATTGTGATTTTTAGAGTTGGCTGTGTGTCAAACAAAGACAACCAAAACCTTCTTGCACGAAAAAAAAATACGTTTCGCGATTACTACAAAAAACATGCGCTGGGACTGGGAGCCTATGGACCTGAAGTTTCTTTTTTTATTGTCCTAAAACTCCGAACCATGGTCACCCCACGTCTCACTGCATGACTTAGTAGGTAGGAAAGTACTAGGAATAAAAACTTGCCGTGCCAAAGGTTTGCCTGCGTACTATGCATCCGCGTTACTATAGGACGTTCCGTGCGTTAATATGTAAACAAAACCGACTTGGCCGCATTTTTTTTAAGTCTCACGGTTTTATCTCTTATTTACCTCTTGGTTTGTACAAAGATATTTTTTTTATTAATCGGCAATATAATATTGCTGATATTGTTTTTCTTTTAATAGTCATGTTTTGTTAATACAGGGTATAACAAAAATGGCGGTGGTGGGGGTGTGAAAAATTGGTCTACTTCAACGACGATTTTTTTTTGCGTATTTTTTTCCTGATCACCAAGACACTTATTATGCCCATTAATAACAAATAAATAAATGGATCACCAACATTTTTGTTAAAAAGTTGAACATTGAAATTATATGTTGTATACATTGTTGTAATGCCATGTGTTGTACACACACATGTCAGCACAAAAGTGAGAAAAAAATCTTAACGACAATTAATTTGCACCTTAAATAACTCACCTATTTGATCTGCCTGGTACTTTGTGATAGCTTTACGTGAGTACATACCTGTAAAAAAAAAAGAAAATATAAATATGTTTTATTATAGATACAAGTAAGTAACTATAATCATAATAGATCGGTACATACAATTTAAATTAAGATATAAACAAAACACAATTTTACTTTTCCAAATAAATTTTATACAAATACGGACCGAAAAAATAGGATTACATACATTTCAAAAATATACACAGTCCAACGTACTTCAATAAAAAAAAGCAGAATCTACTTCGCGCGCATCCGGGTTTAGTTTCTAACCTGTCGTTATATTCCATGACCTATATATTTGAACGTCATATTTAGTCATAATTCAAGTTATATTCATTATAAATCAGTTAAATATGCAAGCAATAATGAGCGGCGTCTGAGTCATGGAACGAGTCGCGCAGGATGCTGATCTAGTTATATTGGTGGGTTCTACTGTGGTCTATGATTAAATTTATAATCATTATAAGTAGATATATTATAACTAAGTGGGTAGTTTATGTTTTAGTGGTCTGTATTATAATCACAGACTACACTGACACACACTGACATCTCAAGATCTTAGGTATAAGTGGGAACCAACCAACCTGCCCGCACTGCGGTATGGAGGAAACCAGTAAGCATGTGCTGGCGGAATGTGCTATGTATGTGGCAGCACGATATAGCATATTCGGCAAAGATACACTGCAGGAAACTGAACAAAGGGATGTCGAACTTACGGATGTCCCTGTTCTGCAGGAAAACAAGGATTTTAAAAATAATGTAGAATGGGAATGCAGCCGGGACAGTGACTTGCAGCTCAAACTCCAGGGAAATGGGCTGAATGAACGCGTGAAGTGCTCGACAGTCCGCCTGTATCCGGCCGGGCTTCTCTTCAATACTTCTACATCTACATCTACACTAACACCATATTACTAAGCGTTTACAAAGATAATGATATAACCACACATATGCAAAGTTTTACTTGTAAATTTCTATGATTTCATGAGCATAATTGACTACCATCCTATACCATTTTATACTACAATATTCAAGGTTCAGCCCTAAAACACATTTTTATTAATACTACGGCGGTGACAAACAATCATACGGCCCGCCTGATTATAAGCGATCACCGTTGCTTATGGACGCCAGGAACTCCAGGCCTGTTACATGCGCGTTGCCGACCCTTTAAAAAAAGGAGGATTCGCTGTGTTGACAGCTAAAGGGGCAAGCTTTGTTCCGTGGGTCCCCAGCCGCCTTACTCACCAATTTTACTTTAATTTAATTTAACTTTTAACAGCCACTGTAATATCGGTAATAACCGTTTAACAGCGCTCCATTTTCCAGTTATTACTTTTGCTATGAATAATCTTGGTTTAAAAAACTGACTTGAAAATTTAAAAAAGGAGTTTCTCAAATCGTATGATTTTTTTATCATTATTATAAATTCGTTTATTATAATTTATGTAGAATTTGGTATTGTTATACTTGTTATGGTTTTTCTAAATAACAAAGTGGAACAAACCAGATTTAAAACTATCGATAGGCCGCAATATCGCAAGTAACGCAACCTACTCAACAGGTTGGGGAACGGGGTTCAATCCAGACCTGGTCTCTAGGAAACCAACGAGATTGTTTCAGAGATCGCTATCGAGAAGTTGGTGAAATGTCGGTCTGATTATCACCAATGTGTAGCTTTATAAACATTTCTAGTTAAGCAGGTGAAGCGAAGCGAGGCCGTTTAGAAAAATGGTACAGGCAATTTTTTTTTCAGTATCATGGGAAAGTATCCAACATGTTTAATTATGTAGTAATCATGCAAACTATGCTTGGTTTTTGAGTCTAGATTTGTGTTAGATTTTTCCAAAATTATTATTATTATTATTTGAAAAGTAAATAATTTATTTCCAAATAAATATAAACTACTTGAAAATAAAATCGTCTTTAATTACGAAACAACAAGAAAGTGTTATTGTTCAAGCCCTAAACGAATGTACAACAAGTAAAGTAATTATAAGTTTAATTTCATATTAATTAAGATAGTTAAGGAAGTTGGACCAAAGTTGAACCCATTATTACAGTTAACTAGCAAACCCGGCGAACTCCGTTTCGCCACCAGATGGTTTCGTTTTATGTAACATTTCGTTTGGTTAAAAGATGAAGAATTTTTTTTTTGTTTTATACCTATTTGATAAGGAAAAATTTTATTTCATTTCACAACAGTAATGAATTCATTTTGATTACTAAAATTAAGTTTTATTTAGTTGAACTTCTCTAAGTAAATGAAAGTGAATCCAAAGTAAATACTGAATCGAAGCATTATATGTGTCCGCAAATTATCCGTTTCATTGAAGTGCTCTTTGGTAAACCACATTTTTTGTTTTTTGTTCTGACGTTAACACAAACAAAGCGGATGGTTTCCCAACTCGTGAACACGCAACGTATAACTGCCCATGTGAAAAACAATGATTTTCTAAATTTATCCCGCAAACACTAAGCGATTGGCCTTGCGACTTGTTAATTGTCATTGCAAACGCAAGGCGAACTGGAAATTGCAATCGTTTGAAGTCAAACGGAAGATCAGTCGGAATCATTGGTATTCGAGGAATACATACATTTTCACCTGCGTACTTTCCGTTAATAATGGTTGCCTCAATCAAATTCGGCATAAGTCTTTTTACCGAAAGTCGAGTACCGTTGCAAAGTCGCGGTGGATTCAAATTACGCAATATCATAATAACTGTACCAACTTTGAGTTGCAAGTTGTGGTGGAAATCCTGGTAACTCCAGAGAGTTCAAAAACGCCGTTGGATAATTTACTACATCATCGGGATTTGTTATGGAGTCAACAGATTTGTATGTCACCAAATCGCCAGCAATTTTTGATTGAATGGTGAAATTCAGTGCGTGTACATCATTATTCTTTGCGGCAAGAATTGCTCGTTGACTTAACCAAGCATAATTCTGATAATTCTCACTAATGTTTGGGAAAACATTTTCAATAAGAGCTAATTGAGAGTCTACAAATCGGCAAAAGTCGTTGGTAAGAGTAATTAATCCAGATGTCGCATCAACTGGGACTTTTCCATTTCCAACAGCTAACAATTGTTTGGAAAATTGTGCAGCACTTTGATCATTTTGAAGTTGAACTCTCATATTAGTGGTTAGCGATAATGTTTTTACGTTATTCCATAAAGGTGATGCCTTTAGGCAAGCATTCAATTCATCTGCAGGCGTTCCACGGGGAATTACTGGCAACGTCTGCCTGAAATCGCCTGCCAACAATATCATCAAGCCGCCAAAGATGTTGTTATTTCGCCGAAGATCCTTCAGTGTGAAGTTAGGTGCTTCAAGTGATTTCTTATGTGCCATTGTGCACTCATCCCAAACAATGAGCTTGCATTGCATCAACAATTTTCCCATTGCACTGGATCGGGAAATATTGCATGTTGGAGTATCAATTGTGTTTAAATTGAGTGGCAACTTAAGCGCAGAATGTGCAGTACGACCGCCATCTAGAAGAGTCGCCGCAATTCCAGATGATGCTAACGCCAAAGCTATGTCACATCTTGATCGAATAGTGGCCAAAATCAATGAAATGACAAATGTTTTCCCTGTTCCTCCAGGTGCGTCCAGGAAGAAAAGACCACCAGTATTATTGTCCACCGCTTGCATTAATGTTTCGTATATTTGTTTTTGCTGTTCATTCAGCAACGGCACATTATTTCGAACGAATTCCTGCAATGCATCAACATTGTATTGCAGCTCTCGATTTAATTCTTGGTTGAATGCATCGTGCATCGATCGATTTGGCGCAATCATTCCTACTTCAATCAGTAGCTTGTTTGCAATAGTCAAGCATTGATCCTCAATCAGAATCAATCCTTCATTGTAGATTTCATCGGTTATTTGGATGTCAGGATTATTCGTTTGAATGCGCAAGCGATGCAAGATATCTTCACATATGTCGTCTTTGTATTTGTTCCATAACTGAACTGGTTGTGAAGGAAAACATGTGGTGATGATAATTGCGAACAGCGTTCGTATTTGGTACGCATTTGATGAAACAACTGAATCCGCAAGTGTTAAATCCCAATGAGAATCGTTCTCCAGCAAACCCAATAGTTGACATGCTTCTCGATATGTTTGGCATTGGTGGCCATTTACTGTTTTCAAATGCGCAAATGATTTTGGTCCACGTACATTTACCAACAGCAGTCGCAAATAAAAACATTCATCATTTCTAGGATGAACAGTATACATGCGACCTAGTGCATCAGTGGAAAACACCTGTGGCCAATCTGGAACTGGGGTTCCTTGTTTGCGACGTTGGAATTTCTTTGTTGATTGATTCCAAGTGTAATACTTGGGCATTTCAACGTACATCAGCGTCGCTGCGAATGGATCTGCTTCACACATTGCAAAGAAGCTAGTCAATGTTGTCGATGTCGTATCCGTCTTGCCCTTGCCAATAAATGATTGGATATTGTAACGCATCGTACAAACGATGTGTCTCGTTTACACGATGCATGATATTGCTTCTTCGCTGAACGACAATGTCTCGCGATTTAGTTGGATCGCCAACAATAATTGCAGCAACATCATTAACGGTGGGTGCATTGAATCTTCGCACATGTTCACCTATTGGGGTACAATCCGCTCTTATGACAAATTTGTGCGTCCGATGGCATTCGTTCCAATGCGGTTTTGAACATATTAACCACAGCATTATTAGCGTGAAAAAATGCTTGCAACTGTTCAATAATTCGTCTCTTTAACTGTTGTGTTCCCTGTATATTGCACCGCACATTCAGCTGATCCACCATCGACGAAATGAAATATATTTGCAGAAATTGATGCGGTTCATCTGGTGTTGGCACCATTGAACCATGCAAATGATATATTTGTCCTTGTATCTGTAATTGCAAACAATCATTTGTTGAAGAATACGGTGTAACTTCTGATCGTGTGATGGTGTGTGGTGTAAATGTAGTTGTTATGTGTTGCAATTCATTGTGTTGGTGTGAGTGATTCGTTATGTGTGTTGTATCTTTTACCTTGCAAGTCGGCATGAAGCCGCCTTCTCGAATGATATTAGCTCCAAAGGAAGTCATGCGAAAGCAGTTATTGTATTCAAGGATGTGTTGAAGAAAATGGCTGGAATCGGGATCACTTCCGTCGAACAATGGTTTCAGTGGCTGTGGTGGTGTAAGTAATGGATCTAGTTTGACTTTTCCACTTGCGCAGCACAATCCAGCCGTTTCTCTTTTGAACTTTAACGCATTGCAATATCGGCATATAGGTAGTCGTCATTGGTCCAATATCTAAATTTTAAGAAACGAATAGGTATCTTATTTTTTTTACTTTTTTTTCACAATTTCACAGTGAACACAATACCGGTTTGTCACATGAAATTAACTGAGCAGAGAACAATGAGTAGCTGTCAAACAATGTTTCACGCACCGGCGCCATCTTAAAATATTTGTTTGTAGTACATGCTATGTATCAGAGATGGCGCTGTATGTGAAAAAGATTTTCCCGCTTTTCTGTTGAAATTTTCCTGAATTTTCTTTGCTATAAACCTCACGGAGCCCGAGACCTTTCCAACGAATGCAAAACCGTGGAAATCGGTTCGTGCATTCTGGAGTTATAGCGTCAGGAAGGAAAACCCGACTTATTTTTATATAGTAGACTAGCAAACCCGGCGAACTCCGTTTCGCCACCAGATGGTTTCGTTTTATGTAACATTTCGTTTGGTTAAAAGATGAAGAATTTTTTTTTTGTTTTATACCTATTTGATAAGGAAAAATTTTATTTCATTTCACAACAGTAATGAATTCATTTTGATTACTAAAATTAAGTTTTATTTAGTTGAACTTCTCTAAGTAAATGAAAGTGAATCCAAAGTAAATACTGAATCGAAGCATTATATGTGTCCGCAAATTATCCGTTTCATTGAAGTGCTCTTTGGTAAACCACATTTTTTGTTTTTTGTTCTGACGTTAACACAAACAAAGCGGATGGTTTCCCAACTCGTGAACACGCAACGTATAACTGCCCATGTGAAAAACAATGATTTTCTAAATTTATCCCGCAAACACTAAGCGATTGGCCTTGCGACTTGTTAATTGTCATTGCAAACGCAAGGCGAACTGGAAATTGCAATCGTTTGAAGTCAAACGGAAGATCAGTCGGAATCATTGGTATTCGAGGAATACATACATTTTCACCTGCGTACTTTCCGTTAATAATGGTTGCCTCAATCAAATTCGGCATAAGTCTTTTTACCGAAAGTCGAGTACCGTTGCAAAGTCGCGGTGGATTCAAATTACGCAATATCATAATAACTGTACCAACTTTGAGTTGCAAGTTGTGGTGGAAATCCTGGTAACTCCAGAGAGTTCAAAAACGCCGTTGGATAATTTACTACATCATCGGGATTTGTTATGGAGTCAACAGATTTGTATGTCACCAAATCGCCAGCAATTTTTGATTGAATGGTGAAATTCAGTGCGTGTACATCATTATTCTTTGCGGCAAGAATTGCTCGTTGACTTAACCAAGCATAATTCTGATAATTCTCACTAATGTTTGGGAAAACATTTTCAATAAGAGCTAATTGAGAGTCTACAAATCGGCAAAAGTCGTTGGTAAGAGTAATTAATCCAGATGTCGCATCAACTGGGACTTTTCCATTTCCAACAGCTAACAATTGTTTGGAAAATTGTGCAGCACTTTGATCATTTTGAAGTTGTACTCTCATATTAGTGGTTAGCGATAATGTTTTTACGTTATTCCATAAAGGTGATGCCTTTAGGCAAGCATTCAATTCATCTGCAGGCGTTCCACGGGGAATTACTGGCAACGTCTGCCTGAAATCGCCTGCCAACAATATCATCAAGCCGCCAAAGATGTTGTTATTTCGCCGAAGATCCTTCAGTGTGAAGTTAGGTGCTTCAAGTGATTTCTTATGTGCCATTGTGCACTCATCCCAAACAATGAGCTTGCATTGCATCAACAATTTTCCCATTGCACTGGATCGGGAAATATTGCATGTTGGAGTATCAATTGTGTTTAAATTGAGTGGCAACTTAAGCGCAGAATGTGCAGTACGACCGCCATCTAGAAGAGTCGCCGCAATTCCAGATGATGCTAACGCCAAAGCTATGTCACATCTTGATCGAATAGTGGCCAAAATCAATGAAATGACAAATGTTTTCCCTGTTCCTCCAGGTGCGTCCAGGAAGAAAAGACCACCAGTATTATTGTCCACCGCTTGCATTAATGTTTCGTATATTTGTTTTTGCTGTTCATTCAGCAACGGCACATTATTTCGAACGAATTCCTGCAATGCATCAACATTGTATTGCAGCTCTCGATTTAATTCTTGGTTGAATGCATCGTGCATCGATCGATTTGGCGCAATCATTCCTACTTCAATCAGTAGCTTGTTTGCAATAGTCAAGCATTGATCCTCAATCAGAATCAATCCTTCATTGTAGATTTCATCGGTTATTTGGATGTCAGGATTATTCGTTTGAATGCGCAAGCGATGCAAGATATCTTCACATATGTCGTCTTTGTATTTGTTCCATAACTGAACTGGTTGTGAAGGAAAACATGTGGTGATGATAATTGCGAACAGCGTTCGTATTTGGTACGCATTTGATGAAACAACTGAATCCGCAAGTGTTAAATCCCAATGAGAATCGTTCTCCAGCAAACCCAATAGTTGACATGCTTCTCGATATGTTTGGCATTGGTGGCCATTTACTGTTTTCAAATGCGCAAATGATTTTGGTCCACGTACATTTACCAACAGCAGTCGCAAATAAAAACATTCATCATTTCTAGGATGAACAGTATACATGCGACCTAGTGCATCAGTGGAAAACACCTGTGGCCAATCTGGAACTGGGGTTCCTTGTTTGCGACGTTGGAATTTCTTTGTTGATTGATTCCAAGTGTAATACTTGGGCATTTCAACGTACATCAGCGTCGCTGCGAATGGATCTGCTTCACACATTGCAAAGAAGCTAGTCAATGTTGTCGATGTCGTATCCGTCTTGCCCTTGCCAATAAATGATTGGATATTGTAACGCATCGTACAAACGATGTGTCTCGTTTACACGATGCATGATATTGCTTCTTCGCTGAACGACAATGTCTCGCGATTTAGTTGGATCGCCAACAATAATTGCAGCAACATCATTAACGGTGGGTGCATTGAATCTTCGCACATGTTCACCTATTGGGGTACAATCCGCTCTTATGACAAATTTGTGCGTCCGATGGCATTCGTTCCAATGCGGTTTTGAACATATTAACCACAGCATTATTAGCGTGAAAAAATGCTTGCAACTGTTCAATAATTCGTCTCTTTAACTGTTGTGTTCCCTGTATATTGCACCGCACATTCAGCTGATCCACCATCGACGAAATGAAATATATTTGCAGAAATTGATGCGGTTCATCTGGTGTTGGCACCATTGAACCATGCAAATGATATATTTGTCCTTGTATCTGTAATTGCAAACAATCATTTGTTGAAGAATACGGTGTAACTTCTGATCGTGTGATGGTGTGTGGTGTAAATGTAGTTGTTATGTGTTGCAATTCATTGTGTTGGTGTGAGTGATTCGTTATGTGTGTTGTATCTTTTACCTTGCAAGTCGGCATGAAGCCGCCTTCTCGAATGATATTAGCTCCAAAGGAAGTCATGCGAAAGCAGTTATTGTATTCAAGGATGTGTTGAAGAAAATGGCTGGAATCGGGATCACTTCCGTCGAACAATGGTTTCAGTGGCTGTGGTGGTGTAAGTAATGGATCTAGTTTGACTTTTCCACTTGCGCAGCACAATCCAGCCGTTTCTCTTTTGAACTTTAACGCATTGCAATATCGGCATATAGGTAGTCGTCATTGGTCCAATATCTAAATTTTAAGAAACGAATAGGTATCTTATTTTTTTTACTTTTTTTTCACAATTTCACAGTGAACACAATACCGGTTTGTCACATGAAATTAACTGAGCAGAGAACAATGAGTAGCTGTCAAACAATGTTTCACGCACCGGCGCCATCTTAAAATATTTGTTTGTAGTACATGCTATGTATCAGAGATGGCGCTGTATGTGAAAAAGATTTTCCCGCTTTTCTGTTGAAATTTTCCTGAATTTTCTTTGCTATAAACCTCACGGAGCCCGAGACCTTTCCAACGAATGCAAAACCGTGGAAATCGGTTCGTGCATTCTGGAGTTATAGCGTCAGGAAGGAAAACCCGACTTATTTTTATATAGTAGATTAATACTACTAATGGTTCTAGGAAATAAGTTTGTGTTAAAAAATTCAAGCTTTTGTTGCCAACTGTACTTCAGTTGTTATAATATAACAACTGAAGTACAGTTGGCAACAAAAGCTCCTGGTCCAACTATAGGTAGCTGATATTATCAGCTACCTATAGTTGGACCGGGATCTTTTCTCATTCATGCGTAATGAAAGTCATACTGACTCTTTCTTACACTTGTATTGCCACTTCGAGAAAAGGGGAAGGATATAAAGTTTTTTTTACAACTACGCAATTTTATTTGACAGACTATACTTAAATGAAAATATGTGAATATTGGTGGTTACCGAATTAAAATTCAGTCACAATTATTAAGCTGCAAAATTTAAATTTCACCTCTAAGTCAACCCCTTAGAGGTTGAAAGGGTTGAAACAGGGTTAAAAGTTTTTACGCGGACGAAATCGTGGGAGTCGGCTGGTTACATTATAAATAGTTAAACCTCTTGTGTCGGCTTCACCTGCCTGGTTATTTTCAGGCTATTCAAAAAAATAACTATTTCCATACAACTTCTAATAACTTAAGCTCTTTATGAAACTAGAAGATTGCAAACTGGATCAGGGGTAATCAAACGCAAAAGTGTTAAGGAGTTGAGTTGTAAGATTCGATTAAAAATGAGGTTATTCGCGTTAATCATCTTAGCCGAAAGACGTTCACAGGACAAGCCTCCTCCAAGGATTCCCACAAAGAGGTCATTCCCCCCACCCCTCCGCCTGAACCAACGGTCTCCCCCGTCTTTAACCATATCGTCGGTCCATCAGATTTAGTCTGGGGTCTTTCCTAATATTATTCCTTCTAGGAAGACTACCTTTAATTTTAATATTATTAATGAATAAATTATGATATTTGTTAAGTTATCTTAAATTTTGCTATATTTTGTTCCTAATTAACAAAGCCCGGATAACGAGCGCAAAAATGCACTTTGCCTAGTGTTTAATTGTCAATAAATACTGACCATAAATTTATGATTCAGAAATTTATAGTATTTGTTGTCGATAGAATAGTCGATATTTCAAGGTTCATATCCGGCTCGAAGGACCATATGTTCAGGGGAGCCATGGGGCTGGTGCAGATGAGGTGTAAGAAGGAAACAGCTTCTTATTTGTAGCACTTTATTTCCAAGTTCACATTATTACAGTAATGGCGGCAATGGCGAATGGTTATAGAGAATGAAAGAATGAGTGAACGGTAAGAGCGAATGAATATAAAAGAATGAATGATTCACAATTTCGTTAGGGTTGCCAACACCTAGTGCTTAATGCATTTAGCTCCTGTCATCTGGGCTTTGCTAATTATACAAGATTAGATATTAAAATAAATTACTCCGCATTACTATCTTAAATAACAACACAACCTTTATTTATGGAGGTAACAATATATAGGGTAAATCGCCAGTAACGGGCCATCCTTTGGCTACCTTATACAAAAAATTAATTCTATTGATCTAGAAATAGAATTCATTTTTGTACGGTGGCTAGTAAAGTTAGTCTAGTTACTAATGAATACATTAAAAAAAAAATATTTTTTTCATTCTTCAATCTGTCTGCAATCAGCCTGAAGCCACAATCAGATGTGTTTACACTGTTATAAATAGCAGTTTGGAAGCACATCCAGCATCCAGCGATGAGCCTTCCTTAGTTGTATCTCATATTGAAGCCAGGTGTTTCCTTTTCAGGCGAAATATGGAGTTTGATGTGTCAATTAGATTTGATGCCAATATATTTGTATGACATTCCAGTCTGTGTTTGAAGATTTTATTAAAAAAAATCAATAATATCTGCACGATGGTTCTAAAGATGGGAAAAAACACTTTACTACGTGACATTACACGCTTTTCTTGTTGACACAAACTAGTTAGGCACTGTTAATATAAATTGCAATATAAACATAAAAATATATATAACACTCATCAAAAGTGCCGGTCGGCGCTTGCGCATATGAAAACATAATTTATAAGGAAAAAATGCGATCAATGACATCAAAACAATATATTAAAAATAAATGAGCATCAAGTCATACATTTCTACAAAACTACTAATATTAAGGACCCTAAACTAGAGCGAAACTTAGATTATAGGTACATTGTACACTCAGCATTCATATAAATCATACTCAAAAAACCGATCAACAACTTTTCATACAATGATGACTTCGTTAATCCATATCATATATGGCAGCTATTGTTTTACTGCACACAAAAAAGAACACAATTGACAACCCTAGCCATAATTATCACTCACACATGCACATTTTATTAGTGTACGTATAGAGCTTGTTAGTGTGCGTTTTGACATTTCAGCTCCCGATTGGCGCAAAAAGCGTCACGTGTCAGGGGTGTGCAACCAGTTTTTTTAAGTTTAAAGTTCAATTGAGTCTTTGGAATTAGAACGTTCGTTTGATTAGTTTTAATTGTTTACAATTGAACTCAACTGTATTCAATTAAGGCTAGGAAATTGCTATTTC
Organism: Lathronympha strigana; assembly: GCA_949128165.1. Classification (NCBI taxonomy): domain Eukaryota; kingdom Metazoa; phylum Arthropoda; class Insecta; order Lepidoptera; family Tortricidae; genus Lathronympha; species Lathronympha strigana. The sequence continues at coordinate 2,238,645 of OX421926.1, read as the reverse complement.
TTAATGGAAACCTATAAATTCAGATGTTCTTAAGGATTTTAATGGTTCAATCAAAATGACATAAAAAATGATTCATCTAATTTAATAACTTGAATTTCAGGTTTATCAGACACATAAAGGATGTGCTTATTGGCAGTAAAATCGATAGCGTGAAAGAACAGAAGATTAAATAAACGGAATCATTATTGCAAGTCACATTTGATTACGTTATCAATCAAAATATAAATACATACCTAGTTCGTTTACCTTCGTCATTAAAAGCTGTTCATCATAAATGTCAATTTTGCTATATATTTTTAGTCAATTATATTTGTAGGACCGATCGGTCAGTGATACAAGGCAAAGCGGTGAACTGCCTTGATTTTTTTGGGTTCCGTACCTCAAAAGGAAAAAACGAAGCCAATATAGGATCACTCTGGTGTCCGTTTGTCCGTCCATCGGTCTATTAAGACTCTTTATCTCGGGAACGCGTAAAGGTAGCAAGTTGAAATTAATACCACATACACAGGTCTGCGGTCCCTTGAAGCTGTAAAAAAACCCAACCTCTAGGTCAACGCAATCAAAAGATACGGCCGTTTATGTCCTATTTTCCATATATTTGCAATGGGAATCACAATATATAGGGTACTTCTCGTTGACCTAGAAACACGAAATTTGGCAAAAAGCAAGAACTTGTAGCACAAGTACAGGAGAAAATCCGAAAACCGTATAATTGTCGCACACAGAGAGTTCCGTGCCACCAGTATTTTTAAGTACCTAAGGTAATGCATCCTTTGTGTGGAACCCTCGGTGGGCGAGTCCGACTCGCACTTACTTGGCCGGTTTTATATCTTCGACTTGAGTACCTAAGTTTTTATGTAACGTAGTAGTAGCCATATATATATTATCATTTTTTCATAATCATTTTTCAAATTTATAAACACCCGGATTCAAAATTGAGCCGTCATTCTAATTATTTCAGAGTTAGGTCATTCAAGGAAGGTCTAAATAAGGTCAGCTTTAAGTATAGTGCACTACATTTAAGTTATTATAATAACGAGGAGCACGCTATGTTTAGGTATAATAATTGTTTACTTAGTTATGAAGCAACGGTGTTGCGAAAAGCAGTTTAGTTAGAAGAGAGGAGTTACAAAATGTAAATAAAAATTGTATCTTTGACTTTGTTTGTACCTTTTCGGTACAAACTTTGTACCTTTTTGGTACAAACTTTGTACCGAAGAGGTACAAACATAGACAAAGATACACTTTTCAAAGACAAAGACTGGTTTGTAAGTCGGGATACGTAGATACGTACTTTTTCAAAGTACAAGTACCCAGCCATTTTTAAAATACGCGGGTCTGGCCTAGTACCACGAAAATCTAACGATCGAAAATTTGCATCTCCTCTCCTTCTCTAACACACTTGCTTATTAGAGTGATAAAAGAAGTTTTTTCGTCAATGCCAATTTTCGATGTTCGTATGTTTGAGTAAAACAAGTGAAAAACAGTATATCTTGCTCTGCTGTGTTGCCATGTCGCTAGTCCGTACACAAAAATAAATCGAAGTGTGCAAGATTTGTTAGTGTAGTTGTATAATTTATATATGTTAGGGTCGTCATTACAGACTAGGGTCAACTGTATAATCATTTGTAGCTTGTAATATTAGCGGAACTCTCTTTCTAATAAGAGGGATTGAAAAGAGACTTCCGCTAATATTACAAGCTACAAGTCATTATGCAATAGGCCCCTGTTTGTATGTGTGAGAAGTGCATCTGTGTCATACAAATTGTTTTTTTGTATGTATGAAAAGTGCTAATGACACGCACTTATTAAAAAAATAGACACAAAGCAGAACAAAAATGTCCAAAATGACAGAATGACATTAGCAAATAATTACGCATAGATGATGATGGAAACGATTTATGTTTCGTACCAAAAAGAGCTTACTGGTCAGCGTGCTTAGCCAAGATGCCAATCGCTCACGCTTAATAACGTATCGCAGCTACCTCTCTCTATCACTCTTCCTTATTAGTGTGACAGTGACAGTTGCGTTTCGTTAGCGACTGAGCGTGAGCGACTGGCATCTTGGCTACGCACCCTGGAGTGTCAAATTTATACACAGAACTACGAACACTGTTAAAACTTAGGCTGTGCACACTTATAACGTGACGTCACGTTCCAAACACAACTATATGAAAAAGTGCTGAAAAAGCACTCTTATGGCGTCATTTTTTACGGCTGCTTGAATATCCAGTTCTTTTATGATATATGTATGATCTGTGTGCATTCCCCGCGCAAAAAGTGGCAGAATAATTTGTATTTTGTACTGTAAGATGTCGCTTTAACGTCTGCCTTTCCACGTGTAAGATGCCAGTGTTTCGAAGCTTAAAAAAAAACGCATACATAATTATTTTACGCATAAAATCGAATCGAATGTCAATGTCCCAACGACAAAATCGATTAGAATCTATGACCGCGTCGAATCATCCCACAAAATTCCTAAAACCATCGGATACGCCTCTTCTCTTAATTACGGAAACTGGAAACTTGTCTATGGCCAGGTTTTGTCTATTAACGGTGATGAAATTTTACTTAAACGGGACTTTGAGATGTTACTTCTATTTTTGTTTATTTGAGTTATACAAAATGTGTTTAGTTATATTCAATCAAATTAATACCTAGGGAAAGTTTAGGCGAGTTTTAAATATATCAAGGTAATATTATTAATATCTAATGCAAATTTACTAACACAAATATATTAAACCTCATTTTTCACTTAACATTAACATACATTACACTTTAGACAAAAAAAAACCTTATAAACTACTTAATACGACTGCCAAGGGAATACAATTGGTTATTTATTGTATAGGTAAAACTCGGTTTTTAACCGAAACCGGGTTTTTCATACAAAAAACCGTTTCATTTCCTATTACCTTACTGATATGTTTTTAAACGAGCGCCTTATTAGAGACTTAGGCATCTATAAGTTTAAAAAAAAACCAAAATATTTTATGACAGGTTTTCAATTATTTTATCAGTATGTTGCCTTGGTCCAGCTAAAGGTGTCTTTCGAAATGATGAGGAAAAATTATTATGTCAATTAAATGGTCGAAAACAGGTACCTGTTTTTTTAACCATATTTCATGGGAAATGGAAAAATGATGTTACTTCAAAAACTACACAAAATAAATCGCTTGTAATATTCAGGGTGTGAAAAGACTATGAGACATGAAGGGAAAGTAGGTACAGTCAAGTGCAAGAATATGGTTCGACATAATCGACTCATAAATATGGTACTACGCTCTTATTACACCGGCATAAGGTGCTATTGGACATATTTTTGAGTAAGATGTGCACCACCATATTTTTACACTTGACCATAAATATCGTACATAGGATATTTCGCTGAAAGAAGACTACGTTATTTTTAAAAGTTAGTAATTGGTACGCCCTGTACCTATATACAGCCTTTTTATAAATACATGTGAATGTTTAAAAACAACTGACAAATTCATTCTCACACCATAGACCATGAACGTAAAAATCAAAAGGCCACAATCGAATGTTGAAGCGTTACAAAAAACAACTCATTTGGTATTGCCGACAGTAAATTATGATGGATCACCAACGTTCCATTTTCAAAAGCAGCAAGTGTTGTTATGTCTAAAAACAGTATATCCTGGTCTCTTACTGCAAAACATTGTAAACACTATGTCGTTCAATATACAATGGTCATATAAAGAACTGGCCAGATATTATGTTTTGGAATTAAAAGGGGTAAAACCTTAATATGAGTGTGACGAATAATAAAAGTACTCGACGTCGGTACAAGTATTGTGTTTATAATCGATACGTTTTTACTGGCCAGTAGCTGTGTTTGGAATGGTATAAACGGTTCGAATTTTAAATTTGGGATTGAAGCGGTTTTTGAATTTCGAATGTTTTGTTTAAATCTGTTCTCATTGAAGTAAATGTAACTTTTTAATTTAGGGATGGACACGTTCAATTTAGTATCGTTTATTTCAATAGTACCACCACCCCAAAAAAAAATGTTTTTTTTTCTAAGTACTATGCCACAAACTGACCAAGTCTTCCAAGACAATGCAAGTCGTTGGTCCAAAAATTTATAATGCATTACGGATTGTTTACTTTTGACATACAAATAACTAGTAAATTGGCAATTTATGACATTAATATTATTCTTAGATTTAAAAAAGTGTTGACATGTAATATTTCTGTTTTATCAATAAATGAGTATGAGTATGAGTATTACCTATGTACAGTTCTATAGATGGCAAAACTACATGTTTAAAACTATATCGCAATACAAAACTCTTGGTAGACTTTTGGCTTGACTTGAACATTGTTTTCGAGGTTTTTTCTTACTTCAAATTAAGAGAACACCATTTCAAGACACGGTCTAGTTACGTCACATAATAACATTCTGACTTAGACCCCGTAGCCAATCAGTAATGACTGATGTAATGCTCAGTATACTGATGGATTTCTATAGCATTTGTCATCAGTATATTAATCATTGCCACACAGGAGCTCATGAATAAATCATTCTTTATTTAAGAAAAAAAAGATTGATAGATGTTAAAACGCGGCTTTGAATGTATTGTTGTTTATATACGTTCTTATTAGAAATTAAGGTGTGTAGAATATTCATCAACTTTTCATAGGAAAATAACAATCATTTTTATAAAAAGTAGGTAGGTATTTGGTTTTGTGTTTCTTTTGGAGTATATTCAAAAATTGAAAAAACTCCATAGTTATATGTACATAAATAAAGAAGCATGGGTTTTTACAGTCACTGACAGTAGTTTTTTATTTATTTATATGCCTCTTTTTCTTTTCACAGCGCTCCGAAAAAAATAAGGTAAATTACATGGTTAAAATTGGCCGGTAAAAAAATATATAAATCTTATAATTTTTTTACCGGCTTGCATATCTAATTCTAGTATAGCTTTAGAAGTGTCTAGAATAATTCTAATTTATATACTATGTTATACGTTAAACACACCCCTATTACAACCAACCGCCACAACGGAAAAAAACACCACAAAGACAGAAGCTAACGGAAGCATTTTTTAATCCAACCAAAGACAATTGTTCTAAAACCACAACGTCATGACATTTGACGAGCGGCCATTGGTTGCCGACCGCCGTTTGACAGCCAATGAGACGTGATTCGAAATTCGAAAGTCACGTTCTTTATTTGAAATAGTGACGAAGCAGTTTAAATGATGGCATCATTGGTTGGTGTATATCAAAAACATGTATACATTATAATGTTATTACGATGGAGTAAGGTTTAGATTTGCGTAGATGTTTTTTTAGGTGCATATGGTTTTTTTTATGTGCCGGTAGCGAGGTTAAGTTACAAACGTTTTGTGATCTATTGAAGCCTAGATAATATATTGATTTGTAACTGACATTTTTTTTATTTTTTAGCAATATCTTAATTAATAATCGGACTGTATCGTTGAAGAAAATTAAATTATCATTGATTTGAACATCTTTCAGCAGGAAGTTGAGGCGCCGGCTCTTCAAGTCTCTTAGTTAGCTAAACTAGAGTCCGTCTAATGCTAAGTGTCCTAGATGTTTATAGCACAGGCTGTGAAATTGTTTAAGTAAACGTCGTAAATTCATAGTAGTTTAACGTTTAGAATAACAGTTTAAAGTTTGACAGTTCATTTACTTGGAACAGATAACGTGGTTTGACTCTACATTCTGACTCGCCGACTGTCAAACATAAGCAACATGGCGGAACATGTTTTGCTCTCGCTGTCTGTCTATTTAACTGGTTTGTATATATTAAAAGAAAAATAACTTGTGTCGCTTAGCAATTTTTCTAAGTTTTATTTTTGTTAGTCTGTCAATAACAGTGATAGATACCTAATACTTTTATGAATGATTGATAAAACAAGACAAGTGCTATACAGCATTGCCTTTGTTTATAAACACTAATTGACCATTCAGTAGTTTAACATACTTATAAAATACACATCATTGCAGTAAAACATTATGTTAGCAAACAAAGAGAAAAAAAATGGCAAAAGGAACTAAGACCACCGTGGGTTAGTAAAAGTCAATCATTCAATCAAGAGCTATGTAATTTTATCTTTCTTTTTCGCTTTTATCAATAACATGAGAGTTTTAATGTCTTGATAATGGGAACTTATCTCAGAGATATATATGAAGTTAGCTACCGCAGCGACAGCGGCAGTAACAAGAATACAGAATGTGGCGCAGGGGTCCAATGGCCTTAGGTCCGTACTAGGGTGTGCACACCTGTTTTTATTTGTATGGAATTTAGGTTAAAACCGGTTATTAACCGGATATTTTATACATTTAAAACCGGTTTGCACATCCTAGTCCGTACCGAGACATGGCCAAACGACTGGTTGACGTCACCAGGGATAAGAAGGCTGGCAGCTACCTCGCTGAATGTATTAGTATTGCAATTCATGGAGAAAACGCTGCCAGCATTCTTGGGACCATGGCCCAAGGGCCATGTCAGCTTTTTAGTTATTATTAATTTTTTTTTGTAATTTTGGCAATAATTAATACACAATTAATTCTATAAAATCAAAATTTAGTGCAGCATCACCCAAAAACATTACATCATTATTTAAAATTCGAATTTAAACGGTTACATTTATAAATAGCGCCATTTTGAACATTGGAAATGGCCAAGGACTTACCCTGAATCGCGTAAGTTTCGCCTTTCTGTCACATTTATGTAATTTATGCTTAAGGTTATGTGTTCTAATCATGCCAATGTAATGTTTATGGCGTGATGTAACTGCGGTATGCTACAAACGGTCATTAAACAGAATAAGTACCCTAAGGTCATTTTAAGCTGCGCTGCGTACACATTAAAGCCGTGGCATAAACCGGGAATAAAACGGAAAAATAATAGGGTATAGAATTCACGTCCAGCACTGATTTCGAGAAAATAGTGAAAGTTTAAATCCCTATATCGTCACTTTTTCCTAGCGTTTTTTTTTTTTCAGTTATACCACGGCTCAGGGAGCCTGGGCATTATTGGAATTAGTCCGGTTTCTGCCATAAATATCAAATGATACTTGACATTTCGTACATAAGTTCCGAAGAAATAGTACAAGCCAGGGTTTGACCCGCGACCTTCGAATTTAAAGTCGCAATCTGTTACCACTGGGCTACCAGCAATCTCTATAGTCTACCAATAACTTACTTATGGATTACTATACTTATACGGTCTCACTCCCATGTAGGGTCTGCAAACCGGGTATTATTTGTATGAAATTTCGGTTAATAACCGGTTTTTCCATATAATTAAAAAACCGGTTTGCACGCCCTACCCCCATGCACAACTAGACCGCTTTATAGACACTTCGTCTCATCGGGATATGTTGCGTGGTCTACCTGGATAAATGTCTGCGGACTCCGCTGTTATACGACATGAAAAAATACATCCGATTCGATTGTTGTCGGTACAATACGTCGTAAACAGCACCTAAAGACAAATGTCTGATTTATAATCTATGGCAAAAAACGTGCGGTTGCATTCGTTCTTATTCCTTTGGGATAGGGGCGATTTTTGATTGGCTAGTTGAGTGGATTGGTTGGATGTTAGAAAGGGACGGGGTTAGGTTTTTGTGGTTTAATGTGGAATAGGATTGGGTTGATAGAGTTGGGGTTTATCGATGTATCAATCAATTCCTAAAGGTGAAAAATATTTATGATATTTATGGGACAAAAATGGTGTTAGGTACACGAGTGATATATACCTAACAGCGTGTAACGAAAATGCTGGTGATCCATTTAAGGGTGTATGTCAATTCGTACAGTAACGTATTAATATACTTGGGAGCCCATACAATAAATAAATAAATATTGAGGGACAATCTTACACAAATTTTACAAATAAAATGATATTATTTTTCGCCATGTTTTGGCAGAGGGGAAAAGGAGGAAGATACCTATCTTCTATATTGATTTTAATGTCGCAACGGGTAAAATATCGATATCTGTAAATCCAAATATCGATAAAGCCACATCCCTAGCACCGGCTCATCAAAGTGCGGTACACAATAATCGAGAAATATTAAATTAAAATAAAATTAACCTCACTTTTTTCCCGTTACATACAGAGCTAGGAACGCGCAGAACGAACTAGTTTATTCCACGTAACGGATCAGTTGTTTTTATGAACTACTTTTTTATGAACTATTTTAGAAAACGAACGGCGCAAGAAGTCAATTAAGGAAGAAATCCTGATGCCTTAAAAACGGTCATAAATTTAGTATGTTTTCGGTGTGATTTAACGCAAATCATAATTACTTACTTCGTTTACCATCCTAAACAGGGTATTTATGGTCTAATGATATAGGTACTAATTGTATTTATTTAATTATTTTTTATTTAGAAACCTCGATTAATAATCAGTCGAATCTAAACCTACTAAATCTGAGTAAATGCGAAATTAATTCAAGTTCTAGCTATTTACTACCAAAAAATTTGATTTGGTTATTAAAATATTTTTTTTTTCTCTAAGGTTTTATGAACAAGACTTATTCGGTGAAAGAACCACATTATCTTTATAGTTCATGATTACATATTATGCACGGTCATAAACGTATAAGGTTACCCGTAAACTCAGTAAGTATATTAAAATAAAAATGTATATGTTGCAAATTTAGAGCTTAATACAGGCATTTCGATTCTAAAGTGATCATAAACATTAATACTTAATTAATAGCATTTGAAAAGCTAGGTTGATAAAATCGTAGGTTCTGGAATCCTTTATAATTAATAAAAATTTATTCACTAGGTTCCAACTTTTATTATGTTTTTATTACCTACTTAAGTGCATCAGGAATTGCAAATAATTACCTACCGCATAATATTGTGTTTTTTTTAAAACATACTCGTAATAATGAGGGTCAAGGATCCCATTTCAAATAATATTTAAATTAAAATCCTCATAGCGGGTTACTCACGTCAATAAAGTCGAAAATAGCTCATAATAAATATGAAATAGTCATAGCATGACTCATGAATAAGGGACACGGACTGTTCCGAAACATGTCGAGCTATTTTCGACTTTATTGACGTGAGTAACCCGCTATGAGAATTTTAATATGTCTGATACTCACGGGAGTTTTCTAATTAAAATATTTAAATTAGCAGACGCGTGCATTCAGTTTTTATTATTTTATTGACTTTTTAATGAAAACATTAAAAAAACTGAGTCCCGCTTGAAAACTAAGCCGGCCATAACTATTACATACGGGCAATCCGCCGGTTCTGCATACCGGGTATGTCCGCCGGGCATCCACCGGATAAATCTATCATACATTCATTGACAGATCCGGCAGTATGTCCGACCGTATACCTACGGCCGGCTTTAGTACCAAGTTTTGACGTACATATTTAGCGCATTATTTGTACGAGAAATTGAAACCAAATTAATTTTCATAAAGAGAACCTAGACTGGCCACAAACATGAACTAACACAACAATATGACAATTCTACTGCCTTCCCGTCTCTTCACACATCATTCGATAACGATTATTCATTCTTGCCGGTCACATGACGAATCAATCGCTCCGAGTCGAATCGTAACGAATGTAGCTGTCCTTTTCCTATCCCTTACCGAACGAACCAGCGATACTTGACCTTGAGTTCCGGAACAGCACTATGTGAACGGCAAGAATATTATACTGGTTTAATGTGTTCCGTTCTACGCAAGATATTTTTATAGCTGCTCACTGGCAGGTTAGAAAAAAGCGTACTTACATAGAAATAGTGCTGCGCTTAAGTCGTTTTCATGTTCGAAATTTGAATTGAGAAAAAATATTATTGGGTTATCCTGGTTAAGTTGAAACGTCAAAACTTAATGAAATTAGGAAAAAAACGTGATGTGTTGTCGACACGATTTCTGATGGTTTCGATTTATTCGATAGATACGGTTTAATATTAAACGATGATTAACATTATACGGGCAAATAAAATATTATAAACAAGTCCGTTTTTAAGTAAAGTGATAACATTTACAAGTACATAACTGCGCTCAAATTATTATCTAGCCCATGTTGTATTTTCAAAATAAACCAAAGGAAAATTGCTTACAAGTCTTACAACCGATAACTCACTTCCTGTCGTTTTAAAAAACAAAACCAAAGACATTTTAAATGACGATTTAAAAAAATATAGTGACAGAATATAAAAAACGAACGTTTTTAATTGCATGTTCGCCATCACCTCAGAAACTGTCTTTTAAACAAATGTAAGCCTTATAAGGTTGCATTTGAGTTTATTATAGGAATTCCCCGTCGATTTTTAATAAAAAATGGAGCAATGTCTACACTTATTTAATTACAGCTTTGTGATATAATTACTAAGTGGATAAAAGTTAAAAGTTGTCTATGACTTTATTCTTTTTTTAAGGAGATAGAAATATTCATGCGTGATAATAATAGAAAGTAGCATATGGTGTTATTAGTCTATAATTTGTTTATGATGGTATTTTTATGCAGGCTGTTGTGTAAGTATAGAAAGTTTTTGCGAGTGTCTTATATCTAAGATTAATACAACGAGTAGGGTCAAAATTCTTTAGTGTCAGGGAGAACCGCCACACGCTTCGTTTTAATATTTTACATTACTTATCGTATAAAAGAATTGTCAGTATTCACTTTTTGGTCTAAACTTACTTAAGTGTTTTGTAATATTAATCTTTAATGTTATAAATAAGTAGTTGAATTATGACGGAATATGATAATATATTTTTCTGTTTTAATGCTAACCTGTAGACTCTCGAAGCAATCGGTCCAGTAACTAAGAAGTTGAAAACGTCGGCCATGACTTATAAAACTCCAACTGCAGTTGACTGTATTTTATAAAATAATATAAGTACCTAAGTGGATCATGAAACCTTTTTAAGAATTCCGATGTCATTTCGGCTTACCTTGGTCTGCGTCAATCCCAAGCTCGTAGCCAACTCTGCCCTCTCAGGTAGAACCAGGGACTGTGTCCTCAGGCACCGCCCCTGCAACTGCTAGAGATGCAACTTCCAGATGAAAAGTCTGCGTTAGTCCAAGGCTGGCAGCTAGTTCTGCCCTCTCAGGTAGAGCCAAGTACTGTGTCCTCTGGAACCGCCGGTTCGACATCTAAAACTACTGGTTATAGGTCTTACCTGGGTCTGCGTCAATCCTAGACTGGCAGCTAGTTCTGCCCTCTCAGGTAGAGCCAGGTACTGTGTCCTCTGGAACCGCCGGTTGAGTTGCTGGAGCTGCAGACTGCTGTAGATGGTGCGTGGTTTGCGCATCTTCTTGCCTTTGCCGTTTACCCGCAGGCCAGGGTCGTCGCTGAGACCACATTTTTCTGGAAGAGAGATTTTTTTTTTAAGAACAAGCCGGATTTTAAAATCATGTACTTAAAATAAAAAGTTCTAAAACCAAAATTAACATCTATTTATAAATCCACCTTGCTTGATTAAAAAAAAACACAGTAGTACTTTTCAAGTTAACAATTTAAAAGTAAATAAACCGTTATTCAAACGTTCCGTTTTACAAACTGTTCATTCCGGTGTGTGTTTCGATGGCCGATATGCAAACAGCCGCACGCCGCTGCGTAGATAGGGCTATGATATTTATTACCAGTTCACTGTTTCATTTTACGTTATAATATTCAATGAAAACAGAGCGAATTAAAAAAAAGTGGGCTTTTGATATGGAGAAGTGTAAGGTTTAGTAACTTGAAACACGTTCACAAAAAAACAGTATTTTCTGTTAGGTAATGTGTTAAAACTCGCAGTGTTAACATTTATTTTGAGCTGGTTCATTTTATATGTAATATTTTTGAATTTGAAATTTTGAAATAAGACTGTAATTTTATTTCCTGTGTAACTTAAAAAAAACCTTAAAACTGTGACGACCGATATTAAAAAAAAAAAATTGTTCCAAAAAAATATTAAATAAGTTCTACGAACAAACAAGACTATATGAATTAAAACAAAACTCGAAAAATCCCTGTCAACCACTGGCCACTAATAAATTTTAAAATTAAAAATTCACCGAAATTAAAAATTCGAATTACGAACGCCGAAACGGTTACCGAACCCGCGGCGATGCGATGCCAGATACGTTGTAATTACAAGGTACCGACCATTATCAAGTAGCTGCCTTTCATATATTTTACAAAATGGATGGTCTTCAGAACGCGTAGTTTGAATATTTATACTGTGGATTTATGGCGGGATTTATTTTTGGTGGTTTTAAAAAGGTTAGGCTTAGGTGTTTTTGTTCTGCCAAAATGTAAGTGATATATTGAAGTTAAAGTATTTTTCTGACGAAAACACACGTCTTCTTTCTAGCAAATAAATACCCATTTGAAACAAAAGGCTTAAATACGAGTATAATGTCTCTAGTGTACTTATTACCTCAAAACATAGCGGTATGATTACGTGCTAAAGTTTAAAGAGTATAAGTATGAGCTAAAAAGAAGCCATATTTATATATTTCACGAGTGCAAAAGGGATACACAACAATTGAAACACGTAGCCATTTTTGAGCTTGCAGGTAGGCATATACCCCCATGATTATTCGAGAATATATTTAAGGTTATGGGTTAAAAGTTATGAGACGATTGTAGAACTATGTCATAGTGACGCTATAAATCAGACTAAGAAATCTCTTACTGCTCGTAATTTTGACATGGTTCTAGAGTTCCAATAGGTTGACTGTATACTGTAGATACATCTTGGATTATAATGTTACTTACTAAAGAAAATAATTTACGTAATCATACATTTATTTTATCAATGACAGTCGATATCTTTGCGATTTGGTTATGTTTTCAATGTTTGATAAGCATCCTTGTCATAATTAGTTCTGCGAACGAAATTTACAGGTATATAATTTTCGCCGCTGCGATCGATAAGGCGGCGATAGCTCAATTGGCAGAACAATCTGACCGGAGTTCAGAGGGGTCGTGGGTTCGGATCCTTTCCGCGGGGAATTTTTCCACATTTCTAATATACCACAATTATAATATTGAAAATATATGCTTATTTTCGGTAAAACATTTGTTAATAAGGTTCAATTCGAAACGAATCTTTAGAGCAGTAACGCCTTATCGACAATTGATAAGTACAGTCAACTACAAAAAAAATTGTATACACGACCTTAAGACTCAGGCAATAAAGTCCTGTATACATATTTTTGGCACTTTGGCTGTATTCATTTTTATAGTTGACTGTACCTTTAACAATTTTTCCAAGAACTGAGAATCCTTGAGAAACACTAACAGTCATACATTGTGACTTGACTCGTACATAATAACTCGTTACACATAGGATGACTGTCACTTTTACAAAGGCTCCCATGCTTCCATACATACATACAGAGACGGACAAAACAATGGTGTGCCGTGAGGCGGGCACTCCCCCGTAGTGATGGGACGAGCGGTGAGGGATGGGATGGTGTCGATGTATCGATAATTTATAAACTTTTTTATAGAGGAGATTTTTTTTAAGCAAAAAAAAATTTTTTTTACTAATAAATTTTTCTTGTACGTACTTTAACCTATCCTAACCTATATTTTAGACGGTTTCACGTCATGTTTTTTTACTTAGTGCACGATAACTTAATCCGAGAGAAGTGTTTTGGATATAAATTGTGGTTCCATGTGTAAATAAAAAAAATGTTGTATGATAAGTTTGTTCCTCCAACGTACAGATCGATCCACGAAAACTGGCGCGGAATGTCTATGAAATTAATGACAGATTCATATATTTTTCGCGCCAGCTTTCGTGAATTCATCTGTAACAGAGGAACATTTGACTGATATTTGGAATATTTTCAGTTAGACTAGTAACTACCTGAAAAGGACACAATATGTGACTGTTTTTAGTCTCGCCATCAAACGTAACAGTTTCGCGAGTACAACATTTGAATGTTAAATTTGTAATTTCTTTCTGATGTTAAATTAAAAAAAAATAATTAAAGGTACCCCTTATTTGGTTGTTGATAAGGTTAATTCAATTATAACTTTCTTTCATTTTAATATGTTTTTTTTTGGCATTAGCATCAAACCTTTTACTATAAACTATCACATTAGTAGATTACATACCAAGGCCGTTTTAGTGGGAAATGTCTCGGATATCCGACGCTTTCCCATTTAACGGCCGAGGTTTGTATACTACTTTTCTGCCCGACGGAGCCGGCAGGCGGCAATTTAGTTTTGCGTAAAGTGGCGCTTACCGGCCGGAGGACTGAAAAATACTTTACTACCGGTATTCATTTATTTACAAAAAAAAATTGTGTTTAAGGTATGGAAGTACTTTGCAAGAAAATGATAGCATTATAAGACTGGGCAGACGAACACGCAGGCGAAAGCTAGTTTTGAAAAATAGTACTATTACTATTTTAAACTAAAATTAATTAGACACTGTAGAGCCACTATTTCAACAGACATTTTGGTTTTCAGAAAATAAAAAATATTTTTCCCGTTAAAATTGTGAGTCACGTCTAAAAAATAAATATCTAAGTGGAGCCACTTTCCTTTCAGCCCAGGGTCCCGCCCATAAGGCCGCCTACCGAACCCCGAATAAGAAACGGCCGGCAAAAAACAATAAAATCTTTTTCCTTCAACAAAAAGCGTTTTTTAAAAAACCCCGGCCAGCGCAGACGGGTGGGTGAAACGCTAACTTCGAAATAATTTACAAATGGAGAACATTATTTTGTAATATGGCAATTAGCCACTTTCAGTGTTTAACAGTAACTTCATGGTTTACTGCGATATAACGCATATTGCTTGTATCAGCGGCAAATCATATATGTATATAAAGATAGGTATCTATTGAATAAAAGGACATATTTTAACCGGACACATAGCTGTTTACATATACCGTCCCCCTGCCCGACCAGGACCAGTACAGTCACCTGCAATAGTATATGACGCTGTGAAGGCCGCAAAAATATGTGACACGCTCTTATGGCGGTACAAACAAGACTGTGTCACATATTTTTGCGGCCTTCACAGCGTCATATACTATTGCAGGTAACTGTACAACCCGACCTCCCTCCAGTTCCCTTAACATCAACCATCTTTATAATATTACAGTTTGACTGTCAGTACTTTAATCGTTACCGAATGATTAATGTCCGGTCCTGCCATCCAAATCCTACCTAATTTCATATAGTTAAGTATATAAATTTGTCTTTTGTTACCGCGATTGTTGTTCATTGAAATTAAAAACTTTAGAACGGATTAATCAAATTCATTAACACCATGACTACGTTTCGAGCCCTTTACAACACTCGTTTTCACAGGGTTAAGATGATGACTGAGAGAATGCGAATTCTCCCCGTCAATCAAAAAAGTTACTTGTGCAAACAGTCATTCTCTCATCTCGATAAATCTGTTCTAAAGTGTTAAATTTTAATACTTAAGTATGGTTTTAAATGTCAAGCTAATTTAATCCTCGTTCGTCGAATAATAAAATATTCTATTATTATACTAATCAAAGGTTGACCGGAACCTTAAAGTGATAAGCTCCTATGGAAAGGAGTTGTATTTAAGTACCATTTCGTACCTTTGTCATGGTAACAATAATGTCAGGTCCCTGTTTCACGCTGACGAAGTCGGCGCCATATGTCGGCTGGGAATACAAGTTCATAGAAAAGTTGTGACAACTGAGCGTCTACCACGAACCGCGAACGAAAGTATACCTCCCTTTCGCACTTGTGATTTCTCACTCAAGTGCGACAGAGAGGTGAAACTTCGTTCGTGGTTCGTGGTAGGCCTTCTGTATGTCCGTCCCTCTCCTACCAGTCCTACCACAGTAGTGGTAGGAGTGAGACGCACATATTTTCGAATGCCTCAGTCGCAATCAAATGCAACTCATGGTACGCACACTGTGTGTGTGATACAGGAGCCAGATTGCTTGCGGCTATAATATTGATATATTAGTGAGCAAAGCGAGCGAAGCTTCTCCGTTTTACTTGAGCAGAAATGCTTTCGTGTCTGTCCATTTGTTCTCCTCTACAGGTCGCATTTATCAACCAATTCTTGTAAAATTTTGTAAACTAGTTTGTTGATTACATAACATTTTGTTGTCGATTCAGTTTTTGGAATTTTTTAAAATGGAGAGAAAGGTCTTAAGCACCATTGACCAGCTTCTAGTCTTCCTCTTCCTGGCATTTTCCCGGCTTAAATATGCTACGGCTCAGGTAGCCTGGGGTCCGCTTTGACAACTAATACCAAAATTTCACGTAGGCACTAGTTTTAAGTAAGCGACTGCCATCTGACCTTCCAACCTAGGCAAACTAGGCCTTATTGGGATTATAGACAAGCTTCCATAATAACGGTTTCGGTTTGACAGTTTAAAAAATGCAATAACGTAACGCAGTAGTCAAGATTTTGATAATTTAAACCACCCGTGATTAGCTGTAGTATCCCAATACGAAAATACCCCAAAAACAGCCCACATAAAAAACCTACTAAATAAAAAAAAACAAAAAAAAAACGTTTTATGCCTGTAACCGCCCGTCTGTGTTGCCAGTAAGAAAGTAAAGGCTGTTTTGTTAAGTAAAATAATAATAAAAAAACATAAGGAGCATACCTCAAGCATGTATTAACCCTGGGAATCAAATTATTATTTTTAATTACGTTAAGGACTATATTAAAATTTGCTAGTTTAATAAGTAATTAAATTAGATAGTTATTGGTAGCGTGAAGCTAAACTAAACTCCTTTATTACGAAGCTGACGATCCCGGGTTCGAGTACCTGTGAAGGCAGAAAAGCAGAAACGATTTTTTTTTGCCATTAATGCAGTTTTCTCAATGGTCAATACTCTTTATTGCACACCTCAAATGAAGTTAATACAGAAAATACAGCAAAAAAAAAGAAGTTATTAAAAATACAAAAAAAATGATAATTTGTAATAGTTTGATATATCCAATATGTCCATTGTATAAGAAATAATACAATAAATCAAATGTTATTGAATACAATAGTTTGTGTGCTGGACGTGGAGTGGTTGTTTTATACGTGTAAGGCTAATACCAAATTTTTATTCCGAGAATGACGCTTACTCTCAAATAGTAACGTCAAATTACTATGGGATTTTGACATTAGTATCCAAGAGTAAGCGTTACTCTTGGTTAAGAAGTTTGGTCAAATCCAGCCTAAACTTAGGCTTACTACTTATTACTTGTAAGAGTATATTAATATGGGTATTGCGTATACAGGAATCGCACTTAAATATGTATATAAATAAATATTAGGTGACAATCTCACAGATCGACCTAATCCCGAACTAAGCAAAGCTTGTACTATGGGTACTAGGCGACTATATACATATTTATATAGATAAGATAAGATAAAAAGAACTTTATTGCATTAACAACTTAGGTACAATAATTAATTTAGCCGAGGGCTATGCATAGCAGTGAGTGTACAGAAGTTGCAGTGGTCCCCGCACTAGGCTAGGCCTGTATCGCGGGAGACCAAATACATACATATATACATAGGAAACGTCCATAACTTAGGAATCGTGATAAACACACAAATGCTCTTATCAGGATTCGAACCCGGGACCTCCAGCTTCGTAGGCAGTACCAACACGGGAAGTCGTTATAACCTAAGTTTTTTCTATTTCCATGATTCTATGATAAGGCTAGGATAACATACAGGGTAACTTTCCCTGAAGGCACAGCTGTACGTTAATAACAGTCGTCAAAGCTTTTAATTGCTGGTTGTTTTTTAGTTTTCGACGCTGGAGGCACACGTACTACGGAGGACAGAAGTGTTAGAAGTATTCAATGTAAGAACACCTTGAACAGCAGTTTATGCAACAGTGATATAATAAGAACCAATTATGAGATGTTGCATACGCTAGTTTTTGTACGACAACTAAAATAGCGTAAAAAGCAAAATCTAGAAACGTGGCAGAATATGGAAGATGTTGTGCCCACTATAGAAATAAAAAAAACAACAACAGTGCTCATAAATAGTATAGTTTCTTTGGTACAGTCAACCGCACAGTCCTGTATACTGGGTGACTGTACAAATGACGTTACTTTTGGATATTATTTAGTGCTTTAATACTTTGACTTAATCAGCCAGACTGGCTACGTCTGTCATTTTCTATACGAAAAAATATGCCATTTTTTGCGGGTAGGGGGATGTCAAATGTACAGCTATTCGTACGTAACGTACAAATAGCTATGTCAGATAAACGTCAGTTCATACCATGAGTATGAAACTATGTCATACCCATTCGGCAGAGGGGTAGGTCTGTCAATAGGGATGACGACTAGGTTGAAAAAGTATTATTCTATTTAGTCCGTTAGTTAGATTATAGAAATTTATTAGACACTTGTTTTTTCCTGTTTCAAGTTAACTAAAATTGATGACGATACAGAGTATCAAAGTTCCGGGGTGGGGGCTAGTGACGTCACTTAGAGGTAAGAATCGTACCTAATTGTGACGTCACGCGAAACTTATTGCTCTGTATTTCTGCCGTTTTTCATTTGACGAACAAAAGAAAAAATACGTGTCGAATATTTTTTAATAATCTTACAGACGGACTAATTAGATTTTATTTGTCTTAATTCGGTTTTACTTGACTCCGTCTGGTTTAAAACTCAAAGATTTTAAGAAACACGAGAGTCTGTGACTTTGATATTGGTTTAAAGTATTTAATCCTTTGTTTCTCTAAACGAAATGAATCGTTTGATACAATAAATGAAAAAAAAAACCAGCTTAGTTATGATATTATATAGGATGTAAAAACGCCTTTAAGATTGACCTAGAGCGAATGATGAGTGAGCGGACCAGCTTTTCTCACCATTCGGTCATTGAAGGTTGGTTTTGGGCATTCAATATGGCGAAGCAACAGCGAACCAAGCATCTTGTGAAAAATAATTAAGTTTAATGTTATAAACTGTGTGAATTGAAATAAAAACGTCAAGTTGACGCGGAGTTACCTTTCAACCACCTTATATGTATGAATGTCATGAGCTCGATCATTTATTTTCTTCTAAACATTTCTGTGCTTGACAGTACAAAGTCGCACGTTGGATCCGGGTACCTTAGGCTAAGCACACTCCCCTGCTCTACGATTTTTGGAACCCCGCCCTCTGCGTGACGCCGCGAGCTACGGACCCCCTTTTACTTTTTACTTGGTATTTTAGTTAAAATATTGGTTTGACACTCCTAGACATTTAAATACTTTTTACTTTTGGACACGCCTATTAAAGGAAATGACCCCTTTTTATACAATTTTTAAACTGTATAAAAAATGGAGATTCAATTGATTTGACACTCCTACAAGAGATAAGGTTAATCTTTTCGACGCCATGTTTTATACAAAAGTTGTCAATGAGGATTACCGCGAGTCGATTTTCCGCTAGGGGCGCTAGTGGAACTGCGGGAACATGTCAAACGTCACTTTGACAGTTCTCTCATATTGACACAGGAACCACGCATGAGTGGCGCCGCCTGGTGAGCGACAATAAGCTCCCATTGATTTCACACTCCTACAAGAGATAAGGTTAATCTTTTCGACGCCATCTTGAATACAACAGCTGTCAATCAGACGCCATGTCACAGAAGTGTCAAAGTTGTCTTTGCTGCTCTGTGGCATATCCGCCAGATCCGCGGATATGCCAGCTACAGACCATTTTCCTATGAGGGTGAAAAGAGAGTTCAAATTTTATGCAGACGACGTGACGGGCGGAAACTATAGTACCTATCTACCTGTGCGTGTGACATATGTCAAAATTTAGTTTTAGGTCTCAGTTCACATTATGATGTAATGGTTCACAATAAAAATGGAAGTAGAGTATACAACCTGACGGAGTGGGCGGTACACTCGGCCTGTCCGATTTGAGCCGTTTTCTTTTTGCCGACAGTACCGTCCCGTCAACCGCGCGTTAGTACAGTCAAGAAACATATAAGTATTCATATTTATCATGTAATATCAGGTAATAAAACTATCTCCTAGTTTTAGTTTCTTCAAAACGTACTCTATTAATATCGCCGTCAATGGAACTTACTAACAATGTAAACAAAAGGCATCACATGTTTTGTCACTGTTTCTCCTTGTATTTTCACACTACCTCATCAAACCACTGAAACGATTCACTACTGAAACGGTCGTAATATCGTAACATACAAAACATAGAATAAATAAGTTAATGTTCTTTTTTTTTCTTGTATATTTTTATCATTGTATTTTTTGTCTTATTCTTTCCCTCCTTTTTGTCTGTGTGCTTTTATATTTCGGTATTGTTTGTTGCCTGCCGAGATTGCTCACCGAATGGTCTCATCGGAAGATCAGCGCTGGCATACGCTAGCAATACGCTATACGCTGAGATGAGACCATTTTCGTGACACTTGTGCTATTTGTTTTATCTGTTTTTATTTGTTATTTTTTTTATATTTATTTGTGTCATGACATGAATAAATAATTTGAATTTGAATTTTGAATTTTTTAATCTTGGAGATTTCATTAAAATTAAAAACATCATACAAAAATCATCCTTAGTGATCGATCAGCGAATCTTCCTAAATTATAGGTTTAATGAGAAATCTGCATGGGTTATTATCTACGTTACGCAGTCTTCATGTGACTTAAAATCTAAACGCGAATTCACGCACGTGTACGTGTTAATAAAAATTACTCTTTTACTTAGACCTCTTAATTTTAGCATAAGTTTAATTCATATCAAAACGACTGAATGACCTGGTTTCGAACCTGTTCATAACTTGTTTTCGCAACCTTTGGTATTAAGACATATGGGTTAAAATATGAAACTTGACAGCATACGTAAGCGAATTAACTTACACGCAATATACGCGTATGAAAATATAGTTTTAGGCCTTTACCAAACATACATGAGATTAGGTTTACGAAAAGGTACCACTTGGTAACTGCCGATAAGGCACTTAATGCCATAAAAAATCAATTAGAAATGGACTTTATTGACAACCGACAATTGGAACCTTTTACTAGAAAAAACCACATATTAAGAATTTTCAACCATCTACATGAAAATAAAGTTTTAACTGAATATGTAGATTTTATTGAACAACTTTCAGTATGGCACCAACAACGAATTCGCAAATAATATGGCCGTCCTTATCAGTGACAGCGCGTCATGAATATTTCTTGTCAGGCCGTAGTTAGGCTTTCCTTATCAGGAATGCTGCCTGGATATTAGGCAAGCCTTTGAAAATCGAGTTCTATAGACGCGTTCGTTAATCTCATCTCAATCGAAATGTATGCACAAACAATCCCTCACACAAAATTGTTTATAACCACCGATATATTCAATATTTCTACGAGTTGAAAAAGCTTCCCATGTATAACTTGTCTATGACTCAATTTTAATTATACCTACGCAAGCTATCAAGATTAGTGGACAACATTGGAAACATAAATTCCTAAACTAATTGCTATTAACAGTCCTCAAGCATATCAACTTATTATTCTATTAACTTTATTTACCAACTGTTAGTTTGACCCGACTCTTTCACTAAGATTTATTAGTCTGTGGCATTGCAAGCCAAAATAAACTTTAACCCATTGACATTACGTTCTTCTCTTTTAAAAAGTACGCTCGTAATCAAACCAATTTATAATTTACAGTCATAATAAACCAATTTGCACCTTAATTCAATGTCGTAAGAGCGTAACTCGTTTTTAGTAAGTTTGTTGAATTCAAATTTCGAAACGAATTTTGAGTCTCCACAAAATTAAAACAATTGCCTATTTCATTTGACACAACTATTTTGAGCCGTATGTGTAGAATTTAAGGTCTATACTCGAACGTTATGAAAATTACCTATTCCTTTTGAAGCATTTGAATGTCCAGTATTAAATGAGCTATGCGGCTTCATATTGTTATTTTAAAATAGGAATACTTCAAAAGAGTTGATAGATCAATAGAAAATGGTTTTTAGAAGATGAAAATTTATAGAGTCGCTTAGAGATTTAGCCATTGCTTGTAATTTGTTGATGATATGCTTTGTATAATCATTGGTTGATAAAGTTAAATACCCATTATTTATTATGTTTGTTTGATTAACAACATCATTTAAGTTTTTCTTTGTTTACTGTAAGTATAGGTACAATGTACATACTGTGTTATTATACTATATGTAGAATCTGATCTCATTCGTGCATAAGCAGAATCATACTGTCTTTTCTTATAGGGGAGGGATATAGTTTGTCCATGTTCATCTGAATCCTATTGTTTTCTCTTGTTAGTTTTACCATCCCAAAGCAATGATGGATGTAGTTTTTTCTGTCATAAATGAATTTAAAAAGCGTAACTTAGGCAATGGTATTAGTAACTATGAAATAAGTACTAAATGCTTTTATTCAATATATATATATATATATATATATGTACAGTTTTAATTTTTTTTTAATACTGTTTTATTTTTTGGTAAGCAATAAATAACACATCATGTCCGATTTTTTCAAACCAGAGCTCTCCTCTGGTAAGAGTAAATCGTTCAGTATGACATGACCTAAATATTCAGTGTAATAAAACCTGACACGTCAAAACAGCACTGGCCAGTACACAAGATTAAAAATAACAAATTTCAAATATCGAAGTGCGTTCGATAACACGCAACGGAAAAATAACGGTCTTCCTATCGTGCAAAGGAAATTGAACCGTAAATTAATAATTTCCGACGTACGTGTTCCTCTGCAGCGTCAATGCGTCAAGGTCGATTTTACAATGGCTTCCCAAATTGATTTCTAATTTTCGTTATATCAAGGTTGGTGTATCCCTGAGGTAATATTATGTGAAAATGCGTAAGTTAAAGATATAGAGTTATAGTAATGCTTAAGAAAATAAAATATTACTTATAGAATTTCTGCAAACACTACTCTGATTTGTAAGCTTTTCTTTTTAGGAAAAGGTACCACTACCTATATCGTTTGGTGATAAGGTCCATTTCGAAATGAACCTTTATGGTATTAGCGCCTTATCGGTAACCTTTTACTAAAAAACAAACACAAATATTGACTACGTATTTAGGTTTAATAAAAAAAAACTAATGCATTACTTATCAGAAAATTTCCTATTAAATTTATATCAATAATCAAGTCGATTTCTTTAATAGTGCATCTGCTGAACTTATGTTACTGGTATAAATATAAATGTCAAAAACATAATGTTGGAAAAGGTTTCATTCATAAAAGTCGTAATGGCGGTCGACATATGTATATGCGATTTGAAGGCATCAAGGAGAGCTCTTGATAGTGTATATAAAGCAGTGGTATGCACCTAATTGTAAATAATTAAGCATTAAAACACTCGTGTGCAACAATATCAAATCAATAATCATATTTCACTTAAGTGTGTCACGCCTTTATGCCCATTACTTTATGCTCTTCAGTTAACTAAAACAAAATTTCACCGAACGCAAATTCGAAATTCAAAATCTCCAAAACTCATTCCTAACTCAAAATGCACGTTCGAAAACCGTTCCGTCATGCGAGGTTAAAGTTTAATGCGTCAATGTGTTATTCCAAACCGTTAACAGAGTAAAAGTGAATAGGAATTTTGACACAT
The DNA here is from genome assembly GCA_949128165.1 of Lathronympha strigana. Taxonomy (NCBI): domain Eukaryota; kingdom Metazoa; phylum Arthropoda; class Insecta; order Lepidoptera; family Tortricidae; genus Lathronympha; species Lathronympha strigana. The sequence continues at coordinate 2,215,070 of OX421926.1, read as the reverse complement.
ATTTAATAATATCCTACTGGTTCGCCCAGACTTGGACTCGCGAAAAATTTTATTTTCTCGAACTTGATCGGAAATGTATGCGTTAATGTCACAAAATGAAGACATGAAATTTCTTGTTTATGCCTCCCCACAATTACTTGTTGGCCATAGCCCATAGGCCAAGAAGAAATGTATGGAGTAATTTTGAACGAAACATTATTTTCCGATGCTCTACCTTTTTAAATTCGTGTACTGACAAAGGAAAAATTAAATACAGCCAACCACTACCTACTAGATACTTGCGACATTAAAAATGTACTATTATCAAACCTAAACTAACCATCTAATTTCACGACGATTCGATCAACGATACACGACTTATCGTAGAACAAACATACATACAAATAGGTATTTAATACGTATGGCACATACATCGTGCAGTCAACGGATTGACTAAGTCGAATCGTTCGATTATTACCTACACAAATCAATAATTAACTATCATAGAAACACAATTAAATTACTTAAACAAAAATAATATAACTAAACGATAAAAGAATACAACTATACAAGAAAAACAGTTTTGAATTTTTATATTATATTTATCGTACAGGCTTATGCACAGTACCATAGGGTTTCTCACATTATACAGAAAACATAATTGATGGCTACTTACTACTAGTTAGTAGTAGAGTTAGTAGTAGGATTCACTACAATTATTCAAAACTTTTTAATAAGAGTTTTTTTACAGGTATACCTACATTCTGCAGGCGTTAGTAACAACTACACGGGGTTGCCACGCTAAAAAATTCACTAGAGGCTAAATTGTAGTGTGCTGCGCGTTAAATATTTAAGCCCGTTGTAGCTGGCAGTGTTTTGACGGTAGTTTGTATTTAGAATTTTAGAACGGATTTGTCGTGTGAAGATTGTTTGATGTCTAGTATTGCCGATAAATAGTCTGTATTTCATAGATTGGCAATTTATTTTACAGTGGATGACTCAAATCTGCAGTTAAACAATCCCGGAACTCCAAGACATCGAGAGAGAGCGCATCGGGCGATTCGGGCGGCGAGGCGAAATACTTTATTACGCCCGCTGGCGTCGTTGCTCACGGTATTCGTCGCTTGATAATGGCATCATAGGATGTCCGTAATCACATTTTAATATTAATATGTCTCATAATAGTTTAAATTGGGGATATTGGAAGGTTTTCAGTGGAGTATAGATAGAGAGACTTTACAGCCATTTTTGCGCTAGTGGTCATTATGTTCAATACATGAAGCGATGAGAAATTGAGGTTTAATGACGTGACCTTTAAAAACAAATTTTAAAACTACATATAGATACCATAACGATCGCTATGCACATGTGACACCCTTTTTAGCTGCAAGCATCCTTAATCAATGGTACTTACCATTGGGCAAACTGTATACCTGTTTGCAATGTGGTTAAACACGTCAACATTTTTAAATTTCTAACTAAATATCTAAGCTTAAGTCTCAAAAGAAGCTAATATTACTTTACACGCGCTATTAATAATTTACTACACATTAACTTACCTACACTTATGACGCTAAAACTTTGTCATAATTTATTAAAAAGTACCAAAAAGAAAAGTTGCCATATTAAAAAAATGTACTAACTTAACGCCCGTATTAATAGTATATTAATAGTACGCCCGGCTGACTATTTCAACGTAATAATAGGTTGAAAAAAAGTTAGCCGTTATTTCGTAAGAAAATTACAGGGTGACAGTGAGGTGTCATAATTTTATTATTCTGTAATTTGTCTTTTCTATTCCTTAGTAGTTGACCGTAGAATTTTCTTCGTAGGTAATTTTCACACTTAATGTTGGTGACATTATTAGATATCTGTATTATTTTACATATAAAGAATCTATCTTCAAAATAAAATGGGCTTTTATTTAATTTGAAACTTATATTTCGAACACCTAAATTAAAATATTTTTTTGGCAAAATTTGTAGGTAGCCTTGGACACTCATTTCTGTTTTTCTCTTTTTACATATGTTTTTTAATGCGAGTACTTTCTTTCTAGTTTTAGATACCGAGCAAAAATAGCTTTTTTAAAATAGATAACATTGGCATTGGCATTGGGCATTGTCTAGTACAATGCCCAGTTAACAAAAAATATTCACATAATATAATAACAACATTACGGTGCAAAAGAAAAAGTAGTGATTTACGAAGGGTGGCGTTTTAGCAGGCATTGTGTTGCCACTGTTGTTTGCGTTTAATTCCAGTTTATTTAATTTCTACCTTTTTCTGTCACAATGTACCTAATAATGAAACAACGATTAAAATTCACGTCTTTTTGCGATTTTCGATAACGAATACTTCGTCCCCTTCCGTGCATCGTATTCCTCATTTCTGAGGGTCGTGACATCCACCATGGGTCAGTTCTCTCCGAACACTGTTGCGCCACCTTCTGCGGTCCTCAGCTACCTTGAGCGCGTCGTGGAGGTTAGAACCGAGAGTAGTGCGGATTTGGTCGGACTTGCGCATAGGGCTACGGCCTTGAGGTATCTTCCACCACCAGATTCTCCACATCATCGTCTCCTCTTTTGGAGACATTACTGGTTAGTAGTTAGCAGATAATAACCAATATTTCTTAATAAAAAAAAACTCACCATCTTTAGGCGGACTCGAACACTGCGGCGCGTATGACCCCAAATGATACCCGTACGTGTTCTGATGCATAGGAGGGAAAGGATACCCCAGCGACCTCGGACTAGGGAACCCTGACGCCTCATGCGGGTTCTGCTGTCCCCCTGGACTCCCAAAATGGTGGGGATGCTGATACCCCCCCTTAAACCCATACCCATGCTGCTGCAGCTCAATAAAAGCCGACTTCGACGACACATTCGTTGGCGTCGAATTTGCAGAGTTAGGATCATGAGGGGTCTGGGAGCCCAGGTGGTGATGGTGGTCCAACTCCTGGGTGGTCATGGCGGGCTGCGGGGTGGAAGGGCCCCCCGCGTCCGTTGACGTGGGAGGCCCGAAAGGATCTGAGAAACTCAGGGTGGGTTTTGGGGACTGGATTCGGGTAATTTTGAGGGTTTGTGGGGGCCTGGGGTAGCCGCTGGTAGCCTGAAACAAAAGAAAATCTTTTTAAACTCCCCTATTCTCTTCATAAGTAGAGTTTTTTTCCCTACCGCGATTAGCACCATTGTAAACACTGTTAAACCGACTAATCTTCGATCGTAAATAACTACTGATATACTCTTTTAATAAGAATTTAAGCCTTTGTACGACCCTAATTCATTTCAATTCAACTAAGGGATCCATCGCCTATGTTTCGATTGTCTCCATCTCCGCTCACTCATTCAATTGACCGTGACGACTTTTAAATTGTTTCCAGAAATGTTCCATCGTCAACTGACCTATTGTAGACCCTATTTCAACGGCGTAAGACTTACCGATGATCATTCAAGGGTGATTTGTACGACCTCCGATGACCCCGTGGGAGTTCGTACGAATTCGAATTTCGAACGCGTGGGTTGCCAGTTTACAATTAAATATACTACTAAAATAAAAGTTAGAAATTGGAAAAAGGAATTGCTGCTTGGAATTAAATATGTATATATAATACTTTTAAACAAGCAATTGTTAGGTATATATAAATAAATATTAATACAATTATACAGCGATATTACCTAATAAAATGTCAGACTGTGCTCTCGTTCTCTATGTTCTAAATGTGCTTAACTTGAGTTTTACGTTCTCGTAGTCGCTATAGACTACGCTTACGTAGAAGTCATTTTAAGCACAATGTTATAGTTACATACATACAGTGCGGTTGTGTCTTGCGTGACAGATAAACATACTTTTTTACGAGTTGAATGTCAAAACTGAGCGGCTATAAGGAAACATTAATATTCATAGCAAAATATGATGCACATTGCAATATGCATACAAGTACCTACCAGCGGATTTCTATTTTCCAGTGCGAATATTAGTAGGAAATACCGGTGAATCATCATATCAACCACAAGGTCTTAACAAATACCCGGTCAGTCCCGCGGTTTGAGAGTTCCGCACCATTGCATTTTTTAATACGCAGTATTTTTTTTTATGCGGCAGGCTTTTTCTTTTAGCCTGGCCAGCCAGCGGTCCGTTAAAAACCGCGCAAAATTCAAAATTTGAATAGGTGAGGCGTCAGCGCATAGAAAATGTTGTGTGTTATAAAAAAGATAGTCATCGGTTGAAGAGTGTCAGTATCGTAAACTGATAAAAAAGGGGGGAAATTTCGTGACGATTTTTTTAAATGGAGGAACTATTGAGGCGACCTGTCCCAAGCAGGGACCGGAAAACCCCTCTTTAGGCTTAAGCCTATCGAGTTGGTTACCTAATCATATCTGTTACACAATGATACTGTAACAGCAACATTCAGTAACCGAATACAAAAGGTAAGCGAAATGTTGCTGTAACAGTAACCATAACCCGGTTAACTGCAAAACCCAATCCCGATAGGGTTTTTGTTTGGGGTTTTCTTTAGGTTACTGTTAACCTTATTATAACAAACGAGTATACTCTTTACGTGTAAGTAAATTAGATTCAATATCTAATAACAGTAGAGGCTGGCATCGGCAAAGACAATTCCGTGTCAACAGTGAACGATAGAAATGTCGTAAAGGACATATAAAAACCTCGTACTTAGGACATTTGTATCTTGCACTGTTTTTTGGGTCCAACAGGTAGAATAACCCAGGTTTGTTTCATAGTTGTCACTTCAATCAATTTTGAACTATAAGCCGTTACACTAGAGTTGTATTAATAATAACAAGCGGTTTCTACGTCTTACATTTTCAAATTAAAGCGAAGACGGCAACGCGACGGCACGTGTTAATAATTTCTTATTTTTCTTCAAATACACAACAACCCGTTAGATTGAACTAGCTTATTTCATCAAATAAAATGTCATCATACCTTACAACTTCAATTCACGTTATAATAAATAAAAATACTTCTATTAATTACGTGAATTTCTTAAGCTTTCGAAAATTAAAAGTGTAGTACTAAACAAAATTGCAATTAATGAAACTGCAACATCATTACGTTTGCTTGCATGTTGTGATTTAAAGTTATTCGTAGTGTTTATTTTGACGGATTTAACTTGTTCAACGAATTTAGTGAATATCTCTTACGAGTCTTACGACTAACGTCGGTAGGTGATATTTTGTTAAGTTATTTCATCAAAACATTCAAAACCATTGTAGTAGGAACGAATAGGAATAAATCGTCTAATACCGCACGTGCAATGATAATTAAACAACTTAGGTAGCCAAGTTTACAAGTCGGGCTCGCGTGTAATTTAGATCCGAGTATCCGTGGTACTCGTAGAAACAGATCTTAAATACACGCGGACCTAACCCATCCTTATCCGTTACCATAACGTTTTAGGGCATTTTCAAAAATAGGGTACCATTTTCATTTCTTTTTGAATATAGGAAGTTTTGGGTTTTTTGTAACCAGAATCACGAGTACTATTGGAAACAAGAAAAATAGTGTCCCGTTTTTTTTGTCAGCTTTGTAACGCATTTTTTTCATACATTTCGTATCGGCCGTTACAAACCTGACAAAAAATTTTTTTTATGGATAATTGAGGACCCATTTTCATTAAAAGGATGCACTTTTTTCTGAAAATGCCCTTTAACGCAATTCAGTTAAGGTTCAGGTTCAGGTAAGGAACCTGTATTGAGTTGTATGGCAGCGACTCAGTTTAGGCCCTAAACTGAATCACGTTAAGACGTCATGGTAAGGCCCCTTGGCGTGTAAAGTAACAGTGCATGATAATTAAAATAAAAAGTAGGGATACAAACAAAAAATTAGACATACTCGTAGTACATATTATGATCAATGTGAACAACAATCAAAATACAAAATATTCAGCAAAAACAATTCTACAACGATAGTAAAAAATAATATCACACTTTTGTCTTAAATCTTCATAATAGGTAGGTCTTCCCATCACGGAACAATTGTGTTCCGGACCTTTGGGAGGCGTACGCGGAGCCGAAGCCAACACGCTGAGCCGTTTCGACAATTTAATGAAATGTAAGGGGTACACCGAGCGAATGATGCACCTGCCCGAGTTATGGGATGCAGAGGCAGCACCGCCAGGGTGTATCGACTATTGAGATTTAATGGAAACTAAAATATACTGGTCTATTAGGTGAAGGTGGTTGACTAAATACTGTATTATAGAGAATAAAATCAGACGTCTGCCTAACAAAATGGTAATAAATTTAATTTACGGCAAACGGTGACTCGCCCACATAAGATGGGCCCCCACAAAAAGCGACATCTAAGAGAGCTCGAGAGCAACACCAGTATGAGGGCTGGGGGTAGAGAGGTGTCACTAAACTTTGAACATATAGCCAACTCGCCACTTAAGTTTCCACTAGGGCTCGCGGTCGTGTCCGTGATTCGTGAACCCGTAGCCGTACGCCCGTGTTCGTGATTCACTGCTACGGTTTTCTGGTCCGTTCCGCACGTGACGTTCGGCTACGTGAAATTAGGGTACGTGAATCCGTGTAGATGCGTGTAGGCGTGATCACGGCTTCACGTTCTTTAAGAACACGCCCGTTCGGTCCGCCCGCGACCTTGAGTGAAGATACGATGCGGTCTCTAAGAGCTACGAATAAAAATGTATCGTGTGTTTTTTATTCATAGCTCTAATTCCGTTTCATTACTTTTGAATTAAAATTTATTTCTAATAGTAAGGCCTTTTAAATATTAAGTAAGTAATAAATGAAAAGAACCAAATAATAAATACATTGAATAGCTACTTTAATAAACGGGTTGCTAAAATAACCCAACTTCTCTTCATTGTTAAATAGTAACACTAATCATACATTAACAATAACAAACAAAAAATAACGAAACATCAACAAAAATAACTTTAAATTCACAGCTGAATTATAAATTGAAGATTTGTGATGTCAGGAGTAACTAATGACAATGAATGCGAAAGCAAAATTCTAAACTCCAGATTAAATAAAAAAATACCACGAATTTGTGAAACAAAACATCGCGGTCACTTCTTTCAACTTCACGAACAAAGGGTAAAGCCCAAAGCTACTTATGCATATTGTTTGTTTCATTGTAATAAGTCGCTTGCAAATCTTATTATCTTTGTCTGCACGTGCAACTGCACTTTTTATCTACAAAAAAACCCCGGTAGGTTGGCTTAGCTTGTTAGTCATACAATAAAACACTCTAATAATAGTACCTATGCCATTATTACCTTCAATCTAGAAATAAATAGTACTCTTTAATGTGCCGAAATAGTCCAGAAGGCCTAGTATAAAAGTTGTACGACATTAACTCCTCGACCGCGTTAGCGTATCGAGGGGTCAAAATATGAAAGTTGCCGGATGATTTAAATAAACGACAAACATAATTTGAACTCTCGATACGCTAACGCGATCGAGAAGTAAGTGTCGTACAACTTTTATACTAGGCCTTCTGCAGCGCTGGCTATATGAGCCCTGGCTAAAGGAGCCCTAAGCTTAACGAATATTCATGTTAATTCTTTTTCGCCTATGAATACTTGGTTAACATGTAAATCTGACATTTTGTTTTGTGTCACAGATATAATTTGCTTTTTGAGTAATTAGATAATTTGTGGTAAATATTTTCATTTTGGATTGTTTTGAAGAAAAGAATATTCGAGACTAAACGCATAACTGTGTTGTATTTAGAATAGTATTTTTGGTGTGGAAACGTTGTTTGTGTCACTTCCGTCCTCTGTAATCCTATGCAATGTCATAGTATTCCAAATCACTCAAATAGTACATTGTGATACACGTGTGCTATGATGGTCATTATACACGAGTCGATATTGTGCGCGCGAGCTAAAAGCGAGTGCGCAATAAGGAAGCCGATGTGTACACCATGCACACACGTTTCATACGACATTTTTCAACACACTTGTAAGTAAAAATCAAAATTTTATTCGTGTTTATTAACTTTTGTTAAATACGTTAACTTAATTGTCAGAATTACGTCAGAATTATAAATGGCATATGAGTTTGACTGACCTTTATAGACTACATGAAGCTTCTTGCGATGCCTTTTCGACGTCGGTTGATGACAATACTTTATATTTTCAACCAATAGATCCACTTAAGGCCCAAACATCGCAAATAAGTAGGTATATTTATCACTACATCAACTAGATTTTCATGGTAACACTCGCGTTTTGCAGTTCCAGAGATTTCATCCACATATTGTTATAGTTTTACTTCTAATTCTCTTTTTGTTGCATTTTATCATAATAATTAAGCGAGAAGACGGTCACAAATGTTTTATGTAAACAATTTACCGCGGCGCGCCATTGGAGCGCATTTTTTTCGAATCGCGTTACGCGCGCATATTTGAAGGAAAGGCCCGCCAAACAGCCAAAATAAAAAATGTTGTAATTTATGTTTAAAGCACTAATTATTGTAAATAATGAATAATTTAATAAAATTGTACATATATCAAATAATTCTGAAAGTTTTAATCCATGTATTCAACTAAATACGGAGATATTGCTTTTTAGCGCATAAGCTATTATGCGACTAAAAATAATGTAAGTACTTGTTTGAAAAAAAACCTTTTTAATCCGACATAATTTGAATGTATTGTTTGCGTACGTAACTTAGTCTTGTAGGGTACAAACTGAATTTGATGGGTTTATCTCATTACCACACTAGTTCAATAATTATAATGAGAAAGTACGCGTGTTTAATATCTTGGATTATGAGCCTAAAAGTGGTACGATAAGAACCTCGTTACGAGCAAGTGTGTTGAAAAGATTATTCGAGTTAAAAAGAATACCTAAATTACCACTAAATACCTAACATGACACAAATTATTGTTATTAGGACTGAGAAATGGTTTAGAAACTATATGTTAAATAAGCAACATGAATATTCTTAAAAACTTGAAAAGTTATCGCTGTGACTAAAAGTCCGAAACTGATAAGAACTGCAGCTGTGTACTTTTTTTTCTGTGGCCCCGTACATGTTTTTGTTGAATTTGTTTACCTGTATTACCTTTATCATACCTACCGATGATTTGCAGAATTTTACCCTTTTGTTTCTTAGGATTAGGGTTGCCTTCTTTATATTTAGGCTTCGTTATATTATTTGATAGTACAAAGGTTTTACTAGTACGTTTCATTCATTACATTAATACTTAACAGAAAAAAAGTCTCTTGATTTAATAATAACAACCAGTAGCACAGTGTTGCTTAAGTTCATAATTATAATGATACGTACTAGGGAGTTTTACACCTTATATTTATATAAGTGCAATTCAACGGGCAGGTCGCTAGTTTTGACGAAAATCAATAGCTGGTTATACATAAAACAGAATATCCCCATAAATTACTTAGATATAACTATTATATTCATGCAAAAAATAAAATCTAAGTTTAATTCACAAGTAAATGTTTGTCCGTTCGTCCCGTATTCAATATACTACGTGGTAACTCAATTCAATAATACCTTAGTCCTTATTTATATTTCTCCCGGGCGTGTCGAACCTACGAGACGTGCGATAAGTAAGTTCCCAATGGAACCGAGCCCGAAGCTCTGCGCACGAACGCAGGTACGGGCTACGTATCATGGCGTGTCACGGCGTGTCACGTGAATCCGTACGCGAACGCAGGTACGAGGTACGTACCTTGGCGTGTTCGTGAAATTCGTGATCTTAGTACCGCCGGGCTTAAGAACACGTAGCTACGGATCGGCGTACATCACGGATATCAGGAGCCCTAGTTTCCACATCTAGTAGGTAGGTAATTATTAGGATTAGCTTTTGGAGCCGACGTGCTCATATTAACAAAGGCTCGTTTATAAAACAAAAAAATGGCCTTGCACGTGCAGACTACGGATAGGTATGAGTTGTTGGTAAGGGTATCGTTATAAAAATTATGGCAATTTAAAATGATAATATTGAAAGCAGCTCTAGAAATTCCTGCTTCAAAAACTTTACTTGCATTGTTTTTACTAATTACTCTCATGAGACAATGACATTTAAGTGCACAAAGATGAATACCGACCGAGTGCAGGCTTATTGTTATTGCCCTTATCGGTTCCACATAAACAATGAATCTCGGCAATGTCTAAGCCGCGATGCGTTATATTATCTTGGTCTGGTATTTTACATTAATATTCTTACAATTTACGTAATCCAGTCAAATTATTATTACACATATTTTGAGTTGATACTTTGTATCCCGATACCTATACCTACTAATTGGTGTCACGGTAAACACTTCCGCTTTTCTATGTTTTCTGTGTGTATGTACACGAATGCATAGAATGAGCAGAAATCTAGATCCTGGATGGCTTTATGGATCTAGGGTGCCATGAAACATTGCTATTAAAGTAATATAAATAGTTAAATACAGTATAAGAGGGCAAGCGTACTGTTGGCTAAAAAGCTATCTCAATGGGCAGCGACAATGTGTAGAAGTTACAAAAATAGTTAAAAACCTTAACAAAACGTATAATTCGCCGTTCATCATTAACACATGCGGCGTGCCATCGGGTAGTATACTAGGGCCGTATTTGTTTTTACTTTACATCACCGATTTACCTGGCGCCACACAAAATGACACTATACTATTTGCAGATGACACAACCATAGTAATTAAAGAAAATACAGATGGTTCTCTAAGAAATATTATTACATGTACCTACATTAACAAATGTAACAAATTGGTTAGAAAATAATAATCTCAAAGTTAACTTAACCAAAACACAACTGGTTTAATTTCAAACTTATAATAGCAAAACCAATTAGATTATCTGCCGATTTTAATGGCGTAAGTACAACTTAATGAAACGGAAAGTGCAGTTTTTCTAGGAATTAAGAATGATAAGTTTTGTAATTGGAAAGCCCATATTAATACCCTTTGTAATAAGCTACATCGATTTAATTATATTTTGTATCGTCTGCGAGCAACCGTCTCTGAGGCGGCAGCAACGGCAGCCTATAACGGTTATGTATCGTCGCAAATCTGTTACGGAATAATAATATGGGGCAACTCATCAGATGCTGATAAGGTTTTCTTAGCCCAAAGAAAGTGTTTACGAGTAAGATCTTTGTGTGGAGCATATTACCTAGATAGTTGCAAGCCATTATTTAAAAAAGTATACTACCCTTGCCATCCTTATATGTATTTGTTATGTGTATATTCGTAAAACATAATATAGAATTGTTTAAAATGAAAGGAAGGGAAAAACGATATAAATACGATCTAAATACCGACACATCAGACATTAAAACTATTTCAAAAAATACGTGTGGCACTCGGGGACTGCCGCGGTAAAGCTATTGCATATCATTTTGTATCAACTTATGCAATTATAATTATTTATTTATTTTATTCATGCAGTATTTCTTTTTCTTTGATATTAATTCAAGTTACACTTTTTGAGCGTGGTGACCGATAAGAAAACAAATTTTTCTATTATTTAATAAATAAAAAGTTAATATTGTTTAAAATGTTTTTATTATTTTACAATACATGTGGGTTTTATTATCTTACAGTAGCTGTTGGTTATTCAGGAATATTTATCATTAAAACTATAGGTTTATGATAACTGAAATAAGAAACATAAGTTTGCGACTTAATATCCTCTAAATACCTAGAAAATACCGCGTCAATGGTGGTCCCATATTTTGTTGTAGACTCTTGTGGATCATTATTCATTTTCAAATTCAATGTTTTTGATAGAAAAGTTGTCAACATTATTTTACAATACATGTGGGTTTTATTATCTTACAGTAGCTGTTGGTTATTCAGGAATATTTATCATTGAAACTATAGGTTTATGATAACTGAAATAAGAAACATAAGTTTGCGACTAACATATTTGATTTTGGCGGGACTAAAATAATAGTGTTTATTTTGACGTTTGACATCGCCGTATCTCTGGTAATAAAAGCTACTGTCCTCAATATTTTGTATAGAATATGACACTTAGCGACATTCGTTTGGAGATATATCCTTTCCCCGATAAAGAACTTTGTAACAAAGTGAATAAAGTCGGTTTCGGTCCGTCGGAGGTCGGAGTGGGGAGCGTCAGGTTTTTTTTCGTTACGGAATTTCTGGATTCAGTCCCCGCGCTCAAGGCCCGCGATAGAAGCTATGCAATAGCTTAAAAAAAAATTCTAACTCTATGGCCATCAAATTATATTATAATTATTCTTCCTGTTACATATGAGAGTTCTTAAAGGAAATAAAATCAGTAGAAAACTCTTTTTCATTGTTAGATTTTGTATATAATTAGATATTGTTATTATAATTTTAGTATTATAATTTTACGAAAACGGGGCTTAATCGTGTATAAACTTTGAAAACAAACCTCCGACGTTTCAAGGGCGACATTGCCCCCGTGGTCCCGGAGAAAGACTGTAATTTTAGTAGTATTTCCGTGAATATACCTACTTAAAAAAGTTATACCCAGAGTATCTCGAGATGCGATATTGTAATGTAATAAAATAAATTATAGATGTTTAATTACTCATTTATTGTCGGTACATTTTCAAATTAATTTAAACACATTACAGAAGCGTCTTGCCACACACGATACCGGTTTTCTGCTCTGTTTGGAACATGCCATTAGGCCACGTGTAATTAAGACACGACTCGTGTACACGGAGCCACGTGTCAGCGTGTACTCTTGTAATCGGGAGCCCTAATCTGAAACTCGTACGATTATACAAATTTTGCTCATTACTACGATAATACGAGATACGAAAAAATAATATAATAATAAGTATCCAATATCAAAGTATGTCATAATCATTTGGAGCACCGCTTGCTGCACTTGCTTACAATTAACTCAAATACATACTTTTGTTTTGCCAATGGTAGCAAATAGCGGTCTCAAGTGAAAACACGTCAGACGTCAGCGTGCGTAGCCAAGATGCCAATCGCTCACGCTTAATAATGTATCGTAGCTACCTCTCTCTATCTCTCTTTCTTATTAGCGTGACAATGACAGTTGCATTTCATTATCGAGTGAGCGTGAGCGGTTGGCATCTTGGCTACGCACCCAGGTAATAAAAGAAAGTAATTGCCGGCAAAATCGTATTAAGATTGGTAATAAACAAGACTTTTATTGTCGCATTATCACTCTTGACGCATATATGAGAAATTAAGGAAAGACAAAAACTATTCACCGTTTTATAATGTAAACAGTTTGAAATCACGATTTCCACTTGAAACTTATCTGCTATGAATAGCATTGTAGTGTCTTTTGTTAAACCCAATCGCTAATTACCTGCAGAAAATGAAATGCAGTAATACAAAAACCTGTAATATAAATTACAAATTTATTGTCTTAAGAATAAGGGTCAAATTGGAATAGGACGCATTTCACATAAAACCTTTTAGAAATGAAATATGATCTGACCACCTGGGGACAATTGTATAATTTATTTTGTAACTTAAAATATTAGCGGAACTCTCTTTCTAATAAAAGGGATTGAAAAGAGACTTCCGCTAATATTACAAGCTACAACTGATTATGCAATAGGCCTCCGGTAGCGTGTTTTGCAAGTCTTAGTTAGAGGGTGGTATTTATTATATTATTTTTGCTGTAGTTGAGTAGTTTATGAACTAAGCATGGATTAAAAATTCAAGAATCCAAATGCATTAAAAATCCAAAAAGTAGGCCAGTTGTCGATTGTAAGAAATATCGGGAATAGAATACAGTGTAGCTAACGTTGCCGGTACTTGGTAGCGTAGCGACTGAAGCTTGCACAACATCCTCAAATCGATAAGAAATCTGTTCCCACTTTTTTTAATATCTACCTACGTAAGTTGCAAAATTTAACACAAGCTACAATAATCAAATCAACTTTTAATTATGAAAAATAAACAGACACCTGGTTGACCACGCCTCGGTTCTTAATTTCAAAAGGTTATACGTTGAGTGCATGCTATAACAATTTGAACTTTATTGCCAAAGGAATACTGTTGTTATTAATAAAATATCTCTTGTTCTTTATGGTACTATTTCGTGCAGGTAATTAGCTGTTGGTTTTACAAAGGATAACAATGTCGAGATTTTAAAAAGTTTTAACTTTACCGACAGCCGTCACAAGATGTACTCACAAAATAGCACTATTTGCTGAATTTTATCGCTTCGTAATCTGAGACTAATAGTTATGTTTTGTTTTTAAATAATATCAGAATAATTGCGCTAAGTTACCCATGTATGATGATTATTTATGACTCTACCTATATTTGACTGATTAACTACAAGAAAAATAAATAAACTTGAGCATAGTAGAAACAAACGCTCACGCCGCTTTCATTTCTATGTATGATAATAAAAATGTTAGGCCTAAAATGTTAGGTTATAGTAAGGAAATAAAGAAACGATGCCACACTAAGAGCAAAACAAACCTGGTTCCACAGCGAGCGACAACGTCCTAACTCCTAGCCATGGTCATTCAATATTAAGTCTAATTCCTGGGCGTATAAAGATTACTTTCGTTTGAACTGTTCAAAACAGAATAAAACACTAACAGAATTCATTGGGGTTAGTTACTGGTTAGAGGTTAATTGGGGTTAACTGGACCGATAAGGTTTCCGAATGATTAAGGTTTCCGTATCATGAGTTAACCGAATTGGAGGTGTTTTGAAAACAACCTTTAAAATAACCTTATGAAAAACCCGGGTTATGGTAACCGGTTCCGGTCCCTGGTCCCAAGCAAAAAAAGTATTTCGCGTCAAGTTTTTTGTAATCAATTCACGATACTAACTAATTATGCCCTTAAAGGATGACTCACACTAGAACGGGACGGGACGGGACGGGAAAATCTGTCAATTTCCATAGAAAGCGTCACGTGACATCCGAGGGCTCCGAGCTATCACGTGATTATTTCTATAGAAATTGACAGATTTTCCCGTCCCGTCCCGCCCCGTCCCGTCCCGTTCTAGTGTGAGTCATCCTTAACTTAAAGTTTGTTACAAAATACGTTAAAGAAAAAGTTGTTTTAGATGCAATATGCAATACGCATTCAGTGTAAATGTCAACTGTCTTATTACTGTTCTCAAGACAGAGTTCTGTGGTAGACAAAACTGTAACTTTTGTTAAAATATGACAAATTGGTAACGGAACCCTAAAACTGCTTTTGTTATTTTTGTGGTTAAAGGTCTGAATAAATCAATATCTAGATTGTGACTTGTGAGTAACGTAATTCTTGGATATTAAAGGTGAATTTGTTGAGGTCACAAAAGTTAAGGTTAGAAATAATATATTCACATTTCATCTCTTAGAGCATACACAATTGGAGATAGGAGTAGTCTTTCTATACAATTTTGCCTCTATATGGCATGTCTATTACCTACTGCGTATCGTACGAATAGGCACGCCGCCGCAAAAATCGGAAAAGTATTTCGTATAGAATATGTCAGACAAGCTCACTCCAGTTACCTATGCTCTTAGTTTCAATTCTTAGCAGCCTTTGAAAAAAATGTAGGTTTTGAAGTGTTGCCAGTTAATAAATAGTTATATTTTTTAAGAACTCAATCACACCATCATTACCACTATTTGGTCTTATAATTATAACCTATTATTCAAAAATATTAAGTCTTCAGCCAACGAGCAATATTTTTCAATAAAAATTTACACCAATTAGTTATATCTAACCATTATTATTAAAGCAAGTAATCAACACAGGCAAACAAAAAAAAAACAAAACGTTTTGACCCGACCTTTGAGGCGCCGGCGAGAGCACAATAAAGAACCTCATGACAGAACGAGATAAAAACACACAAATTAGCGCGAGTGTGAAAGGGAGAGGTTATGTAGTAATTAACTCAAAGAGCTTGCCGAAAGGGTATTTTTTTATCACAAATTCTCTGGGTCATTTGTTTTAGAGGCGGTTTTCTAAATATTAAACGGTATATGGACCACAGATTGGATCCAATTTGGTTTTTCTATGAAAAGGGGTGTAAAAGCGATTTCGGGGTATTTTATTGGTTATTTTGACAAGGAATATTGGTGTCATAAATGTGTCACGTTTTGTTATAATTTTAATTGATTATTTGCTTTTAAATGAAATAACTAATGGGATAATAGGATTTTAAAGGGATAGAAATAGATGCATGTTTAAATCAGCAGTGTAGGGGACTAATTTTAGCGTGTTGCCATAGAATAGCGCACAATTTGACAACTCATGGAAAAAAAATATTAAATCAAATAAATACTATTCAAAAAGTCCCTATATCCTTCCTTTTCTTTCGAAGTGGCAATAGAAGCGTAAGAAAAAAACAATACGACTCTCTCTGCATATGCACGAAGGAGAACAGATCCAGGTCAAACTATGAAGTCCAAAGTCTTCAAGAAATAGACCACAACCTAATCTCATACTCCTACTATTACCACATGTGTGGCAAAATCGTTTCAAAACATTTGTCCAATAAATAAAAAATAATCAACATCTCAGTAAAACTATTAACATGCAAATGAAACACTATAATGTCGCTTTTTCATATACGTTTTACGTACAACAAGCAATTTCTCAATGCCCACATCACGTTTATATTTCAACGTCAATTAAAAATAGAAATAAATAGCCTATGCCCACGCTCTATGGTCTAGAAATAAAACCGTTTTGTCTATGGCTAAGCGAGTTTTTCTATCGGCACGCCTGTGTTGCCAATTAAAAGATGGAAAAAAGTAATTAGTAGTCTATTGCAGTGTGTTTTTTGACTGAGAATGAAAGTTCATGTAGGTATTATTTTTAATTTCATTATTTTAACTTAGATAGTAAATTAAATAATATTTAAAACGGGTCACTCACGTAATTTACGCCAGCTGCAAGTACCAGAGCAGATAGGGCATTAGCCCGCAGTGTACGACTTGCCTCTGTCGCGAGTGGGCGCTCCTGATGACGTTCTTCGTAAAGAACGAAACATGTCGAGCGAAAATCGACTAAATTACGTGAGTGACCCGTTTTAAATATTATTTAATATGTTCGAGTCTCACGAGAGTTTTATAGTTAAAATAGATAGTAAATTACCCATTAACTTGAGCATGCCTTTTGAGATTAGTAAAGTAGCTATTTAAATTAATTATTTGTTAATTTTAAATTTCGACAAACACTTCAAACGACCCTACACGTCAAGAGTCAGGTCATGACGACACTAATACGCTGACATTTCGTATAAATGTCAAAAATTATACCCACGCCCATCACGATATTAGACTAATATTTAGTGTGTTGTCATGGAAACCCATACTATTTGACAGAATATTAAATAAATACTTTAAAATATTTACCGTAATATATCACAAACTGCGTTAAATTATTACTTTTACGCTAATATGCCTACATATATTTTTTAGTTTCCTTTGCCGTTTTAAAAGAAGAGTAATGACTAGTACCTACAATAAAAAAAAATGTATTCATACCTACCAATATTATAAATACGAAAGAAATGCTGTTTGTTTGTTACCTCTTCACGCTCAAACCACTGAAGAGATTAACATAAAATTTGGTATGGGGATAGCTTGACTCCTGGGGAAAATATAGGATAGTTTTTGCTATAATTCTACGCAGACGAAATCACTGGCAAAAGATAGTTGTGATATAAGTCTAAACGATCCATATACAGATAAAAGATGTATAGGAGCATTTTCAAAAAAAGGGTACCATGTCCTTTTTTTTAATATAGGGAGTTATGGGTTTTTTTATAACCAGTATTACGAAAAGAAAAAGAGTGTCCCGTTTTTTTTGGTCTACTACGCATAAACGCATTTTTTCATACATTTTGTATGGGCCGTAACAAAACTGATATTTTTTTTGTATGGAAAATCGAGGACCCATTTAATTAAAATGGTGCACTTTTTTCTGAAAATGCCCATGGATAGATAGATGTGCTAGTCTCACGAGAGTATTATAAGTACTTAAGATCCAGTAATGGGTAAAGTTAATCAAGTATATCTAAAACAGATAATACCTACTGCCCTAAATGACCCTACATGGCTACATCGGCTTTTTATTCCATCATAATTAAAACATACAAACTATCTTTTTACTGTAACAAGCTACGGACCCATTGATCCGGAACGAGGGGGTCCATGGGAACGGGTTCGGACCAATAAATAATTGGAACCCTATAAACTAGAATTAAGTATTCATTAAAGACAGCATGTCGCGCTTGGGTGACTAAGTTTTCTTTACAATGTTTGATATTATCTGGAAGATCAGTAGTTTTTCGGAGTATGTATGTTTATAGGCAAAAATCGGGTACTTAGGGACCCCACAAGATGGCCGAACATCTGCTTGTTTTAGCATCTTGTGTGGTCTGGTAGACAATAATTTTCGCTTAAGAACATATAATGCGACATAAAATGAAGCAATTAAATAAAGTCAAACAGTATGCTCGCACTTATGCAACTGAATGAGATGCATGATATTCAATGTTGCCAGCTTAAGCTCAGTGGCGCCTGGCGCCTTCTTCTACAATGCAATAGAAAAGGTATATCCGTTAACGTAGATAAGGCTAAAACAAGTAAGCTTTATAGCCCTTAATTCTTGAATAGTCTATCGGAAAGAATCCGAACATCTAAATTGAAAGAGATGTCATATACTACAGAAAAACTGACCAAGGCCCCTAGTGAGCAGGGCTGGGATCGAACCAGCGACCTCCTGCTTTCGCGGCAGACGCCCTAACCACTGGGCTCACGGCACGGATGAATCTCTTTCAATTTATAATTCAAAAGCAGGATTTCTGCCGCGAAAGCATGAGGTCGCTGGTTCGATCCCAGCCCTGCTCACCGGAGACCTTGGTCACTTTTTCTGTAATATATGACATCTTTTTCAATTTATAATTTATATATAGGTATAGTAGTGTGCAACATGAATCAAAATATAAATAAATAAAATAAATAAATAAATAAATATTTGTGGGACAATCTTACACAAATCGACCTAGTCCCACGGTAAGCTCAATAAGGCTTGTGTAGTGGGAATATTTATTACATTTAATAAATGATTTGATTCGAGCTTTACAATTGTACTCCGAACATCGTTTTTGTTTGATCCAGTTTTGTATGTATGTCAATCAATCCGTAAAATTACTAGCGGTTCAAATAAACATTTTTTTACGTTCAGAAACAATAAAGCCATAAATTCAACCAATTTATTCCATAACGCGTTAATTACAATACAATTATGAGTGTAAACACTGTATATTCGTGTTCGTTACATAATCTGAATACATTGTATGTAGGAATTCAGTTCGTGTGTTAAGTAAAGAAATTTACTTGTTATTCTTATAGGTTCTGTACCGCTTAAACTCACGTATTTTTATCACATAGGCGTGATATGTTTCGACTGTATTGCGAGTCATTGTCGGACAGACAGAGTCGTATTGTCACCCTCGCGGCTCGGGCTTGATGGGGGTTTTTTATTTTTTGTTGTAAAAAATCAGTTTTTGCTAAATTGGAATTTTTTATCTCTATTCTACTCAGAATCGCTAGCCCTTTCAATCCTAAGTAGTAGGAGAAAAAAAGTGTCCTAAATTTTCCATACATTTTTCACAACTTTCCATTGCGCTACCGCCATACTAAATCTATGAAATGATGGCGAAATGGAAAACAAATATTGGGATACTTTTTTTCTCCTACTGGGATTGAAAGAGCTCGCGATTCTGAATAGAAAACAAATAAAAAATTTCAAATTTACGAAAAATTATTTTTTTACAACAAAAAATTAAATCGCCCTGATGCCCAAGCCGCGAGGGTAACCACACCACTGTCTGTCCGACGAAACAAGTCACGCCTATTGTGATAAAAATACGTGAGAGAAATAGATGACCGTTTAAGTTGAATGTCAGGACTCACGAAAGTTTAAATTGTAAGGTTCTGGGGCCTTACCATGACGTCTTAACGCGATTCAGTTGACGACCAGCGTGCGTAGCCAAGATGCCAATCGCTCACGCTTAATAACGTATCGTAGCTACCTCTCTCTATCACTCTTCCTTATTAGTGTGACAATGACAGTTGCGTTTCGTTAGCGACTGAGCGTGAGCGATTGGCATCTTGGCTACGCACCCTGAACTGAGTCGCTTCCATACAACTGAGTCTAAACTGAATCGCGTTAAGACGTCATGATAAGGCCCCTGTACTATTATCTTCCTAGCGTTTTTTCCTATTTATGCCACCCAGATCCACTATCTTCTTTTTCCTAGAGTTTTTTTCCGGTTTATACTACGCCTGATGGAGCTTGGGGTCCGCTATGGCAACTAAGTCTGATTAGCGTAGCGGTAGTTTTACGAAAGCGACTGCCACCTGGGTGCGTAGCCAAGATGCCAATCGCTCACGCTCAGTCGCTAACGAAACGCAACTGTCATTGTCACACTAATAAGGAAGAGTGATAGAGAGAGGTAGCTACGATACGTTATTAAGCGTGAGCGATTGGCATCTTCGCTACGCACGCTGGTCTTCTAAGATAGAGGGTATACTAGATCCGGTTTCCTTAGGATGCTTTCCTTTACCGAAGAGCGATTGGTAAAAAATTATATTTCGTACATAAATTCCGAAAAATTCACTAGTACGGGGAACCCTCGGTTTCCAAGTCCCACGTTCATACCGGTGGGTCAACGCTTACCTTATAACCTTATAGAACCTTATATGCTCTTTAATATAATAGATTAAAATATAAAATATTTTTTGGATCAAATAACAAACAGAATCATACCACGTTATTTCCGAGTAAATGAGATGTGAAATTTTAAAATGTTATTTCAAATATCAAACTTCTATAATATTATTACCAATCTCAGTTTGTGGTATCAAAACCTATGAAAAATCGCTATGATTTTCTTACACTATGTATAAGATATTGTACGCTCGAAAAGGTCAAAACTGTTGATACTTAATTTATTTTTTAACTTTCACTGTACACAGTTTTTAACAATAAATATATCTTTATCTTTAAAACTTAGCTTATACGGACTCTGTGAATACTGATCATGCTTATGCGCTTCAGATTTTGCGTAATGGCATTCAATATTGGGGCATAACTTATAAGATCTATCAAGTCATTAAACATGTTAATAAAGTCTCCGAACCTCCATCACAAAATTTAGGCAATTAAAAAACTATATTTTCCCGTCTTACTAGATAACACCCATTTTCCACGTGTTCCAACATTATAAAAAAAAACAAGTTAAACCAGCTCTTCTAGCGGTACCATGTCTAATCCACGATTTTTGATCATAAAACGACGCACGCGATCATTTCTTAACATTTTATTGTCTTTCTTAATTGATATGCCTTTTTTTCTGGCCGCCATGCAACTGGCAACAAAACGCGATATTTGTCAGGTTCGATTTGTGAGTTTTTGCTGCGTTTCGCACGCGACTGGGAAAATGGACCTTTGCGGCCTTGGACTACAATGTTGCAAGACTTGTGAATACGATTAAGTGTATGACGCTAGATTAGTTACAGTATTACACGTATATCTATGTAAAAGGCTACAGAAAAATGTATTTGCTACCATAGGGAACAGATATTAGTTTCAATTTAGTTTAGTATCATTTTAGTGTATATTGTTGTGTATATTTTTGTAACTAAGTTTCTTAATAAAATTTAAAACACGACGAAAACCAGAAATATAATTACTTGTTGTAACAAGTTTAAGTAACTATAGTAGTTGATATATCTTGGTATTTCAACCCTTACAATATTTCCATAATAGACTAGCCGGACTTTATACAATTTCAACCCATTTCAACTCAAGAGTTTCGAGAATCCTCAAGTAGCATGCGATATCGCGCTAAAAACACATCCATTTCAGATTTATTCACCACTATGTTTAACTCATTTATAAATAAATAAATAGGTAATCGTTTATTTCAGGCAGGAGCCATAGATATTTGAGTACTGTACATTCTTATTCACTACTGGTAGTACTGTTTATACACAGAACGTCTAAAATGACTGTTTTATGTCCTGTTTGGCTCGTGTCCACCTTGAACCAAAGTAGGTAATTAAAGAACAAGTATAAGCAAAAAAGGCTAAAGAATACAATAGTTTTATGGTAATGGTTGCAGGTGAATATCTTGTCATTTATCAAGTCTCTCGCGTTTTAGCAGTGACACAATTACGCGTGATAAAAGTCAAAATGACAACCGTAAATGCTATCCGTCTTCTACAGGGCCCTAGTCTTAGGGCTTTTTCAGAAAAACGTGTAGGTATTTTGAAGAAAATGGGTTCGCGATTTTCCATACAATAAAGATTAGTCAGGTAACGGCCCATGGAAAATGTATGAAAAAATACGTTACAAAACTGACCAAAAAAGGACACTCTTTTTCTGTTCTTAAATGAATAGTACTCGTGGTTCTGGTTATAAAAATCCAAAAAAAAATATTATAAAAGAAAAAAAAGGAAATGTTACCGCGATGTATGCCGCGAAAGCAGGAGGTCGCTGGTTCGATCCCAGCCCTGCTCACCGCGGACCTTGGTCACTTTTTCTGTAGTACATGACATCTTATTCAATTTAAAAGGAAATGTTACATTTGTTTCTTAAGGTAAGAACCCAAACTGTGTCTCTGCCACAACAGGGACTTAACGGCATCGCATTCCCGTTTCTTCGCCCACTTAGTACTCTACACAAAATTGCAATTAGGTAATTAAACACATTACAATACATATTAAACTATGTAAAACCGAGAAAAACGACAAATAACCGTAATCCTAAAAACACCGAAGGTGTCTGTCGTCCATCAATAAGGTTTTTCAAATTCCCCCCTTTTTTCCCCATACATTTGCAAACAATTGGTCGTAAGAATTAAAAACATCGGTTATCAGCGACCAGGGCATTCTTGCATATTCAAGTTGTAATATGGCGTCTCTTTCATTGTGAAGTATTAGATAAGGATATGATAAGGTAAGGTTTAGGTAAGTGTGATATTTTGACATTTTTCACGAAAGCAATAGGACACAATAAAATGTTGCCAAATTGAAAACTTTTGTCTTTAATCGCTAATTTTTGCCAAAAGTTTGTGTGAATTACTGTTTCGTTGACTTGCTTTTAGCTAATTCCTACCGTTAAATCGTATTTAAGGGTTACTTTAATATAGTTTAGAAAATGCGATGACTCCAAAACTGATCTTGAATTTATGTTGTCTCTCGCTAAGCTTAATACATTTTGATAGGACAGACTATGAAGATAAAATACAGTTACTTAGTACATACATGTAGTATGGAGTGCCCCCTAAAAATATTTATTTTCGCAATTAATATGCAAAACTAAGTAGCGGCACACAAAATACACCTCTGCTTGTTATATCATTACCATATGCTTTTTAGAGACTGAGTAAAACCGCTGTGACAGACAGACGGACTAGACGCAACCATTTCTCACTCATGATTATGGGACGCGGACCGTTCCCAAACATGTCGAGCTATTTTCGACTTTATAGGCGTGAGTAACCCGATATAAGTATATTAATATGAAACCATAAGGGTTCCGTTTTTGCCATATACCCTATAAAAACGAAAGGTCGTAAAGGACATTTTTCTCCTTAATTCAAACAGCGGGACACACGTCCCAACATAGTAATTTAAAAACATTAACATACTTTACATCCCAATTAACTGCTAATTTGTCTTCGATACATATGTATTGGTAATTACTTTTTTGTTCCTGCGCGTGCGCATGTCACATGCAATTGATGCGATTCTACGTAGTTGTTTGTGATGCCGATGCAATCTTTGATATTTTTAGTCGTAAAAAGAAGACATGTATATAGATAAATATATACAACCTACCGTAAGAAAGTACTTCTTAATCGGAACGTAGGGTAGAGTCGGTTATTCGTACCACTTTTTACTAAAACGTGGATATCTTTTTTCTGAAGGTAGCTAGAAATGTAACTGTTTATTCATGTAAAAGTTCAGTTTCTTGGCTAGGTTATATTAAATTGAATATTCTGGGACAAAATTATAGATCTAAAAATAAAGAAATCCAAAGGGACTGCCATCGGTACGATTTAGCCGACCAGTCGGTTAAATCGTACCACCACCATCAAAACTGTATTAGTTAAGCATTATGAATGTTAATTGTTTATTTTAGATTCAAATACCCACTATTTATAACAATACACTGAAATCGCACTGATACAATTCAAAAATATTTGGTCGGATAAATTGTACCTATGTGCGTGAGCTATATGGTACGATTTAACTGACCAGGTATTTTTTTGATATAAATAATGTATAATATATAACCTCAAAACTTGGACAATTTGTAAATACCACTCAGTAAACCTGATAAATACTGTAGTAAAATACTGTTAATTCTGTATTTTTAATCTATCTAGATCAGAAGTTATACAATTATGAAATGACATCAAAAGTTACATCGAGTCCGAGGATAATATTTTTCTTCTCTCTCAAGTTCATTCCCGACTTTTCGTATTTTTTTATTTCGATAAATGATGATTACAGTATTTAAGCTCAGTTATGTGTCCCACAAGGGCCAAAAGCGAGCAAAATAGGTTATTAAGTAGGAAATCTAGAGGTGGTACGATTTAACCGGCGGTACGATATAGCCGACTCTCCCCTATATGGGGATCGGTTCGAGTCCCGCCCGAGGTCATGAATTTTTCCACTTTTCCTTTCTTTCGGAGAAATTTGGTATTTTTAGGCTTACTTAGATATATTAGCCAAATAATTTCAATATTTTTTTAAGCATAAGTAGATTATTCTGCTGAAATGCAACTGTAGTCTATACACAAATACAATTTAAAAATAAGCTAGTCTGACTATGTTAAGATTCCTATTAGATTTTGATAGCACAGCGTGTGAAAGTGTTAAGTAAACGTCATAATTTCATAGATGTTTGACATTTAAAATAACACAGGTTTCAAGTTTAAGTTAATTTACTTGGAAGAGAGAACGTGGTTTGACTCTACTTTACAAGCACAGTCACAAACTATTCTTCAAATGTCATAAATCTTTACTAAACGATAAAATATCTACCTCTAAGTAGCTAAAACGAGTTAAATAATGTTAAATGCCGTGAAGAATATAAATCGCGGATGGTTTGACATACAAAACAAGAAAAACCTTCAAGTAAGTACAATTTGGAACCATTAAATATCCACAAAGGAGTTTGTCATTTTCAACACTTTCATAAAAACTCGAAAGTGTTGCCATCACGACAACGTAACTTGGACAAAGAAAAAAGATTACCATCATTTTTAGAACTGGCAACATGGGCTGGCGTGATTCGGCTAGATTGCGTGAGATAAGTTATCCTAGTCGTGGATAAAAAACTGTTTCTTCATTGCAATGATTACCTACTGGCTGTACGTGGTACTCCTTTGCCTGACCTTTGGTTTTTAATTTAAAAAAAATATCACTACTAAAGTATGGGCGCGATTGTACTTCTTGTGTTTCCCGGAAAATTATTTTACACAAGGTATTCAGATCTTCATTTTTATACAAACATTTGTGTGATGAAAAAAAGTACAAGTAGCGAAAAAAATCGAAATATAATTTTCTTCTGTGTTTACTATGGCACAAATACAGAGAAAATGTAAAGTATAGTAAGTAAATAATATCTAGCCATTTAAGATATCTAAAGTACCTACGATACTTAGGTTAGATATTATTTACGTTTTTCTTACTTTTTAAAAATCCTTAGCGAATAACCCGTGTCACATAAGTCATGGCATTTTTCACATCTTCATTAAAACATCTTGCCGTGGTCCAAAAAAAAGTATGCTCTTTGAAAATGTCGCGATGAAAATGGCGGGAGATATGACATTTGGCGTCGCCATTCTTCAAAGCGGCGCCATCTTGGATTAGACGTAAAAGGGCTGAAGTAATTATTTTAATTATTGACGTCTGTTCAATTGAGTTGTCTGCGTAATCCGTTAATAAAGTAGTGGTCAGTTTTGCGTGGTATTTTAATTTGGTTAAATATGTAGTGTGTTGATAAGAGTTAAGTACTACTGTTTTATTAGGATGATGGAATGAAGAAGGCTCGCGAAAGTTAAGTGTCAATGTAGTCGTGCTTATTTAATGTTTTTTGAACCGATAAACAAATATCAATGACAATGAAACTTTAATCCACATCCTTGGTAATTAATGGTCATTTGTTTTTACAGCCTGTTGGACGTCCTAGGTACCGCTGGAGCGACGAGGTCGGGAAAGATCTGAGCGAGCTTTGTGCCGTCGATTGGGCAGAAACGGCGATGGACAGAGAAGCCTGGCGGTCCTTAGTGTCAGAGGCCAAGATCCACTTCGGGTCGCTGCGCCACAGCAGTAAGTAAGTAAGTGTTTTTACAGCGATATATGATGAAGGTATTTCAGACAATTTTAATTGTGACGTAGCCATTTTTAATTGACAGTATTTCACATTTTAAGTGCTATTTTTTGTTGTATCGTTTCAAACAATGCTCTTATATTTTAGTCAAAGAATACTCTTATACCTATTATGAGATTTGTTTAGTTACAGATCGGTCGTAGTGCTGAATCAGCTTCGCGACGACAACTTTTTAAAGGATTTCTACTAAACTACTGTAAAAAACTTTGTTTTTCCATTTAGGGATACTTGATATTTAAATGTTGTCAATTATGTCTGACAATACAATTGTAAACTGGGAATCGAATCATTTATTTTATAATAAGTGTTTCGATTAATGTTTTTATGTAGTCACTTTACTATATAAAATTAGGTTAGTTAGATTCGGGCGACAGCCGCGGATGCATTAGACCGCAAGTTCGATATCTGCCCTGGGCACTGGAGACCTTAGCTACTTTTTCTTTAGTATATAATTAGCATTTATTTAATTTATAATTATTTCTGATAATTTTAGCCAATTTTAACTGTCTTACACAGGCTGATGATACTTTAGTATGACAATTAAAATTTGATCTGCACCATTGAAAAACCTCCTATCTTCCTAGTGTATTCCCAGATTTTAGACCTAATCTACCAAATACGTATTAATAAAACTACACCAAAA
Organism: Lathronympha strigana; assembly: GCA_949128165.1. Lineage (NCBI taxonomy): Eukaryota > Metazoa > Arthropoda > Insecta > Lepidoptera > Tortricidae > Lathronympha > Lathronympha strigana. Next base: position 2,188,063 of record OX421926.1, on the reverse strand, counting down.
CCTAGGGTAAACTCGCATTTGGTGATACTTCTAATTCGGTGATACTACACAGAAAAATATACTTCAAAACGTTGCAAAAAGGTCGATTTTTTCAAAGTCAAATATCGATATAATATTTATGATTTCAACCTTTTTGCAACGTATTTAAGTATTTTTCTGTGTAGTATCATCGAATTAGAAGTATCACCAAGCCGAGTTTACCCTGCATTCGTTACAGATGCTACTTTCGAAAATCCATTTCAGCCAAACACGAAAATATGAACCAATCATTTGGAAACTATAGAAAAAGACGTCAAGTGTTATCATTTGTTACGATAATCATCTATTTGTCAGTGTCGAGTTGATGAATTGACTATCGAGTTGAGCGGTAGCACCGCTTTGTTTAGGCTGGATGGAAAGCTAAATATGGCTTAATATGGATACTTTTTATTAAGTATCTACCATAAACCTATACCCATCGATTCTAGTGAACTCTCTATACCCATCTATTCTAGTGATCGAAGAGCTGGTGGCTTCCTCGCACTACGTGTCAGCATTGCGATTCAACGAGGAAATGCCGCCAGCATCCTAGGTACAATGCTTCAAGGACCTATTTTAGATTTAAGGTAGGTAGAGGTAGGTAGTTAGGTAAGTTACACTTCCTGTGTTTCGAAAATGAATGCTTTATCAATGAAAATATTAGTCTTTATTGCGTTCGTGACTTTAATAATAGAAATGGTAAATATAAAATTAGAACATAACATAATACGTATTAATATTTGTCATCGTCATCACACCTTAATTAAAACACAAAACAGTCGTGTTTGCGTCAACACTGTCAACGTACTTCATTAGCTGTCACAAAATGGCGTCAATATTTAACGCCCGTTAATATTGAAAGGGGTAGACAGGTTCACTTATGCATTAGTAATTATTATCGATTCGTATGAGAACTTCGAAAGCGGTGTTTTAAAATAATTGGTGTTGTATAAAGTTAGGAAATCGAATGGGTTTGCATTTTAAAATTTCCTTTGAGCTTTTATTTAAGTATTGTCTGTTTATATATGCTTTTTGAAGGGGTATTATCAGTTGACATGACGATGGTTTACGAATCGATAGCAAGCGGACTTCTTCTTTAAACAATTATAAAGCATGAATTAAATAATAAATGTTTTGATTCATGTTTTTAAGTAGGCAAACTACTATATATAAATTATAAATTGAAAGAGATGTGATCGGGTAGCCCTGTGGTTAGGGCTTCTGCCGCGAAAGCAGCAGGTCGCTGGTTCGATCTTAGCTCTGCTCACCGGGGACCTTGGTCACTTTTTCTATGGTATATGACATCTCTTTCAATTTAGAATTCTTTTTAGACTTTTAATAGTACTGATAGTATTATAATTACTATTTAAAACGAGATATTTACCGTGTACCTATATTTGGTTTGGTGAACGCTTAACAGTGCCTACATATCGGGAGCTCACAAAAACAAATGTACATGGCAAATATCTCATTTTAAATATGAATTATAAAGTCAACTTTTTAAAATTTGTGTTCGAAATTCAAAATCTCGGTCGCAGGGCTGTACCAAGTACCAACTAAAGCATAGGCGTATATGGCCCATACTATACGTATTTTACGATTTTAAGCAAAGGTCAGCTTAAAATCGTGTATTACGGATATTATGGGCCATATACGTTTGGGCAATCCGTCTGATCTACTTAGCGGGTATGTCTGCGGGACATCAGCCGGACAATACCATAAATTGATTGGTATATCGTAGGAGCCGACTTTGGGATGAAGTGTGATGTGACGGGCTAGCAACAGTAGCAACATGTTTCTGCAATATCACATTTTTGTTATCTTTTAATTCAAACCCCTTCATCAAAATTTCATTAAAACTGAGCAGTTTCATGAGCTCTGACTTCTCCTTTTGATAATAAAAAAATCATTTATTCTCGAAATATATACAGTAAGTGTAACTTACCTAACTACCTACCTCTACCTACCTTAAATCTAAAGTAGGTCCTTGAGGCATTGTACCTAGGATAATACAAGCGACAGTTTATTACTTTCGCACTTGCTTGTAAAAGCATGACAGTTACTATGACGAGAAAAGACCATCATAAACCCGTAGGAAACCAATGAGTTTTTCATAATGTGTTGGCATATCATTTGATATTTTCTTTGAAGCTAGCTCTTATGCGGGCTTACTGTTATCTGTATCTCTTTCCCTCTTGTATATATAGCGATAAAGAGGTGAAACAAACGAATAGTGATCGATTATAAGCCTGACCAGCCATTTTTAAGGCTGGATTTGACCAAACTTTTTAACCAAGAGTAACGGTTACTCTTGGATACTAATGTCAAAATCCCATAGTAATTAAACGCTACTATCTGAGAGTAAGCGTTATTCTCGGAATAAAACTACGCCAACCGGTCGTCAAAATCTTACTACTCACCTACTACTGCTATTGCTTCATGATAATAAATCTATTTAAATATAATAATTTAAGTCACACGTCTAACCAGCGGCTTATCGAGTTCTTAACAATTTTCTGAAACAGGACATACAATGCCGAAGAAAAATGGAACAGCAGAGCGTCTTTAATTTCTAATTACTCTACAAAAAAGGTATGAAGCTACAAGTTTAACTTTATGGGGCCATAGTATTTTTATTGGTAAGCTTATTTACAATTTTATTTAAATTGAACTACTGGTATTTAAAGGGGATCCTAAGATACCAAGGTATCAGGAACGGAAGTCGTTAGGCTAGATCGTTGTTAAAGTTTAATGTGCAACAGAAATAATTTTCGAGGAACGAGATTTACAGTTCTTCGGAATTTTTGATTTTGTGTATTTTGACACATCGACATTATTCGCTTGAAAAGTATGAAACAGTCTTATTATGTAATAATGATTTCAATTACAACGAAAACACATAAAAATAAAATATATGTTAAAATAAATATTTCCCCCTCGGCATGGTACCGTAGACGCTGGCAGCGTTTCTTCGCTGTATTGCAATACTAATGCGCTGGGCGAGGAAGCTGCCAGTCTTATTAGATATTTACAATTCATCTTTTCTTATTAGCTACCTTCAATTTCATTGTGCATATTATAAGATTACAATAGGTATTGAAAGTAACTGGCCAGTAGTCTGATTATCTATTAAAGTAAAAGGTCAAGATTATTTGTATTGCATTGTGTAGAGAGTACACAATCGAGAAAAAAATTGGATAATATAATGCCCGTTTCTTTAGATAACTCTTCTGCACTTTTATGACTTTCTATAGACACATCATTTCAAAGAACATTTTTCAGAGGGAGTTGAGGCGCCATCTCTTCAAGTCTCTTAGTTATAGTTCTAACAGTAGGATACAAACACTATATCCATCCCTTTTTTTGGGGTGATAATACTACCGTAAGAAAAAGACGGTGTGATGCTCTCTAACCTACTGTTACTTCGATTGCTTGTCAAACTATAGCTAAGCTACATTTTTTGACTCACCAACTGTCAAACATGGACAACATGGCGTACATTGTTTGTTCTAGTTGTCTTTTCCAGTTTACTTATGAAAGAATGAATTGAATGAATATGACTTGTTCTTACTATTTCGGTTGACTTGTTCTTACTATTTCGGTTTTGACTATTACTAGCACCGCCCACAAATTTTCTGTTTTGCCTTAAGGTTGACTGGTAGAGAATGCCTTCTGGCATTAAGTCCGCCTTTTGTACGTTAAGGTTTCTTTTGTGCAATAAAGGTTAAATAAATAAATAAATGAATGAATGAATAACTTTATTTCAGACTTTTACACTCATATTTGGTCAGTACACAATGTAGAATTTGTTAGTAAACCTCAATGACTTTTTATACTAAAAAATACGGTAAATTTGGCTACTTACGCTTAACATTTATGGTTGTTTTACTCAGGCTTACAATATCTACTCGATTCTTGGAATTGGTTAGGGGAACTAGGACGCAAGACGCGTCCATACATGCTAAGTTGCATAAATACAGACAATGCAGACTGTAAAAGTGTTACGTCATAACTTTATAGATTTTGGGCGTTTAAAATAACACTTTATAGTTTGACAGTGGATTTGCTTGTAACAGATAACGTTTAACTCTAAGACTAAATGTAAGTAGGTAGTACTAGGGAAATAAATCGGTTATTTTTTATGGAAAAACACAGTTTTTCACCGAAACCGCGATTTATTCAGTGCACTTCCTAAACTCTAGGTACCTACTTACTAAGAATTAGTGGGTTTTATAATGTAAGTATAAATAATATATAAAAAACTGTACACTAGAACTATCGTCTGAGCAAATATAATATCTTGTTTAATTAGAAATAGCTTTTGAAACATCTTAGATTTTATTTACATTGGAATTAAACGTTTCATGTATTAGTGGTTTAGCATCTAAAATATTTTACAGGACATGTGGTGCTACATTACCGCAAAAATGCGATAATGAGCACTTTATGTGCGTGCGTCAAAAAATCAAAGGGCCATATGTACTGTAAAACGTCGTACGATACACGTGCGAATAGGTAATTCGCAATTCGTGTCGATTTAAAACACGACCGAAGGGATTCTATAATTATATCGCCACTCATTGCAAATTGAATTGACTTGGTAGGTCCAGTCGAAATACATACACAAAATCAAAGATTCCGATGAACTAAAAATTTCGTTCGATGCATTACGTTAAAAGTCAACGCATTAAACTTTCATGTAATGGCGATAGCAACATACGAGTAATTTAAGTTCATATAACATGATCATTACTGTTGCATACGCTAGTTTTTCTACGACAGCTAAAATAGCGAAAAAAGCCAAATTTAGAAAGATGGCAGAATGTGGAAGATGTCGTATGCCCACTATAGAAAAAAACAACGGTGCTCATATATTGTATGAAAATCCATAGAAGCAGTGTTCTTATGGAATACCATAGACAACGTTATAATGTATACTCGTTTAATATCGCTGTCAGTCATCTAATTGACAGATAGAGGTGCTGCAGTAGAAAAACATCATTAAATTACTCTTTTGTGACACTTGCTAACTAAAAATATATTTCTGATTCACATAAATCATGCCGCCATCTTTTGTTTTCTCCAGCACCACAGGTCTAGTTCTGATTCACATAACATCATCTCTTTTATGTATATAGTAAAGGAAAGAGACAACAGATACTAGATCTAGCACGCTACTCGTGTTACGGACAAACTCATTTCTAGTGCCTAGGGCAATTTCTACGGCTACTAATTCGTTTCGCTACACAAGTTTCCACTTCGTTTTTCATTTAATTGTATATTATTAGGACATCATTTCTCACATTCATAAAATTTATTTTTTTGTTCAAGCTAGGAGGGATCAAAGTGGCATTTTATTCCCTGCTGGGAGGGATCAAAGTGGCACTTTTCTGATCAAGGACTACATTTTTACGTTTTCGGGCATTAACTTGTGGCATCGTGGTGTTGGTATGATGCTGTTTTCGGTTTTATCCCCATAGTTGGTGTGAGTATGTGTTACGGTGTCAAAATTCTTCTTTATTCGATGGCAAACAAACATATTGTCTGATGGAAAGCGGTTGTTACTTATGGTGAATTGAAATTATTGAATTTTCGCTATTGATTATATTTTTATTAATGCCTAATTCAGATATTTAATTTTATAATAGGTACTTATTTTAAATTTTAAATGATAACGTTTCTAATGATCCGATAGGTACTATTTGTTAATTTAACTGTAGGTCAATTAAATATGAAACCAATTTTAAATATATCAATAAATAAATATTATGTCCATTATGGGAAAATCTTACACAAATCGACCTAGTCCCACATTAAGCTCAATTAGTCTTGTGGGTACTAGACGCAATATATATAATAGATAAATAAATAGTACAATAAACTAAGGGACAAATTCGTGATAGACACATGACCCCCATGGCCCTAACCAGGATGTCCAGGATTCGAACCCGGGACCTCCAGCTTCGTAGACAGGATCACCGGCTAGGCTAAGAGGATGTTCTGAATTGTGAGCCTTATAGTGTGAAGGTACCTACGCTAAGTTTTAGCGACTACATAAGGGACCGCCATATTTGAAAAAGCATTTGGATCCAAAGCTGGTGGTGCTGTAATGGCTTTGTTTTACATCTCATCAAGGATCAAGCACGACACAGAACTGGAAGACTTTAGTGTCGACTTTGTTTTAAAAGATTGAAAACGGATAAGAGGCAGAATGTGGTAGTTTTCTTGTCGCTTCTTTCTGCTCCATAAGCCAGTTAGGGAAGCGTTCGTAAGTTGTATGTATGTTAATCCTCACAGGGTTTGTTACACAGGGACAATTAAACATTTTAAATTTTAATTACAGAATGCCCTTCAGGGTATGTATTACTAGCTTTATACGCTCCTCTGGGCATTGTAGACCAACCTTTGTTTTTATTTTTACATTATTTTTATATTTTTGTATGTAGGTAGTTTGCACAAGTAACTTTTTTGATTGCCGGGGAGAATTCACATTCTCTCAGTCATCATCTTAACCCTGTGAAAACGAGTGCTGTAAAGGGCTCGAAACGTAGGATCATGGTTTTAATAAACGCGATTAATCCGTTCTAAAGTGTTTAATTTAAATGAACTAAGACGTTTAGCAATAGACACTAGTTAAGAAAGAGGGTAAAACCGGGATAGTTGCCCAACAGGGAAAGATGGTAAAGTTTATTATTTGAATTTCTTGTCTTATTAGTATCTTATTAGCCCGCTCTTATTCATCAATATCATTTAGTATCATCAATATCATCTTTTGAATAGGTAATCACAATCAGTGATCTGTCACTGACTAATCATGCATTGATTTGTAATGATCGTTTTAATGATTCGTGATGATCAAATTTATTTTTATACGCCAAGATCTATTTCATTGTTGAGGCGACTTGGTAGTTGAATAAATACTCTCTTGAGCTTGCTTTAGAAATATTTAAATGCAAGGTAATAAATACTTGCATAGTTTTTCCTATATCTGTTTTATAGGTACTTAGATATAGTAGGTACTTAGACTTGATTAGGTACCTAAGATCTAGTTTTAGGCGTTTATTGTCATGACTTAAACATCTAATTGACTTTGAAAAACTGTTGTAAGTATCTAAAATCCATAATAAGTACTTGAATATTATATTTCATACTTTTTCAAAATTATGAAATTTTATTTTATAATTATTGTTTAAGATAAGGTAGGTAGATAACAACATTAAATGAAAAAATAAGTTTTAAGACAAATTACTGCATATACCTATGTGTATTTGTAGTGAAAACTAAATCTAGGTACTCACGGAAAAATTGAATATTCAGACAGCACACAGCATCACTTTTCCACAATAATTTTCGAACACAGTCACACAATGTTCCTAAATCCCAAACGCACTGTTTGTGAACACAGAAAAAACCGTTAAAAATCCGATTCGGAAAAAAGTGAAACGTCGAAACACGTTTGGAAATCGAAGGGGTCACGGTTCAGAAATGGTTATTGACTAATAGTCGGTAATTAACAACGGACTGCGATAATTACGTTTAATCGCATCACTATCGTGTGGCACGTGTCATTTTTACAGATTTTTCAAGCGGCGCGAATCGCAAATTGGCGATTTTCTCGAACTGTCACGTCACTGATGTCATTTTCGTTCACAACACTACCCGCACTAAACAAAACTGATAACAGTGATCAACTCGGAAAAAAGCGACACTGAAAAAAAACCCGCGCACACAAGCGCAAAATTCAGCCCAATTAAAGATAATGTTTGTAGATATTTTAATAGCGTTCCCCTCCGTCGAAACCCGACACAACCAACTCCCGTTGAATTTAAACACTTAATGATCGGTTGGCTCAAATTGTGCGAGAGGCGACGCGCCCAGCGTAGCTCTGTCTCGCTCTATTTAGTACCGATCTACGCCACTTGTATGGCGGGGCTGGCGCTAGTGTCGCGCGGGAGGCGTGGCCTATTTGAAGGTGGAATGATCTAGGGGCGTGGCCTGAATTCGATTGGCGGAGGGTTGTAACGAGATTTTTTTGGTTAGTACGTGAGACGCGAGCCGGTTGGTACTATCCCATCGATCGTCTCCTAGGGTTGCCATTATATGTTTTTTATGGTATTTTTTGGCGGTGTTCGGCTTTACTAACCTGTTCTCTTGGCCCCGCCCAGTTTAGTCCGTACGTGAGCCAGAAAGTAAGAGAACTCGAAGCTGTAGGCTTTATTTTTTTTTAGTGTTTTTTTTTAGTGGCGGTTTCTTTGATTTTAGTGCTTGAGTCGATGAACTTTGGATTGTGATTTTAATATCCTTTGGGAGTGTGAAGTCAAGTGCTACAACATTTTTTAAATCTTAAGACTTATTTTAGGACCTTAATATATTGATTGATGCAGTGCGTTATATATTATCTACCGACCGAAATCGGATAAAGTTCGTCTTTCTTTTTCTTATCTTTTGTGATATCTCGGTCTCTTTCTCTCATTGTGATTTGGGTGTAGTTTCTCAAGAGGAAGTCAAATCATGAAAACAAGCATTTCCACATTTTTTGTATTTTTTTATCTTCATCATCTGTCTCTTATGGCCACCTACCCCCGATTTACCCTAAATGGATACGTAGTGTAAGAGTCACCACACTGATATTTATGATAGGTAAAATAAGTGGATTATTAAAAAACTTGTAAGCTATGGATTTACATATTAGTTATTAAATAGGTATTCTATAAATTTTTCGTCTGAAAAAAAAGCCCTCCACACAAACTTTTATATGACATGATTTAGAAATGGCCGCTTGCGAAAGGCGGCTTTAAGTAAAGCAATCAAAATAAAAAAATTAATATTGGCATATTGGTCTACACATACTGTTTTAGCAAACAATAAACTATAGAAAGAAGTTTAATATTTTAAACCATAAGTACTAAAAACAGTTAAAACGCGACTAATAAGAAATAAGTTGGAAAGTTAAGAATAGCTACAACTTTCAATTTGACTAACTGTAGGTAGGAACAGAAGTCCTAGTATAAAAGTTGTACGACATTAACTCCTCGACCGCGTTAGCGTATCGAGGGGTCAAAATATGAAAGTTGGCGGATGATTTAAATAAACGGCAAACATAATTTGAACTCCCGATACGCTAACGCGGTCGAGGAGTTAATGTCGTACAATTTTTATACTAGGCCTTCATGTAGAGACCGACTAACCTAGAGTTAAACCACGTTAACTCATCCAAGCAAGTGAACTGTCAAACTTTAATGTGTCATTCTAAACATCTAACGAATTTTTTTTCATTAATTTTCGCGCTCTCTTTTATCGGGCATTTTTCATTGAAACCAAAATAAAACATACAACTTAAAAAAGCCATTCCCTTATTTTTTTTTAACTACATAAGTACATAGGTATGTTTAAAAAAATTGTTTATCTCACCCGGGAGTCGATCCGACTAAAAATAATTAGAACACTTACCTACTTACTCGCTATTTTACAGTTAATGCTATTCTAAGAAAAATTCTAATAAACATCAGGTATGAATTAAATCCGCCAGTAGTACAGAAAAACCATAAAAATTAAAATTTTGTACACAAATAAATTGGATCCATATTCTAATAAAAAAATTGGAAACAGTCTCTTTAAAAAAAAAAATTTTTAAAACAAAGGAAAGTCGTCATTGAAATTAAACACTTCAAAACGGATTAATCGCGTTTATTAACACATGACCCTACCATTCGAGCCCTTTACTTTTTACATGGTTATGATGATGATTGATCCATTCTAAAGTGTTGAATTTAAACGTACAACAATCGCAGAAATAGAAGACAATATTAAAAAGAAGTCTAGTTCTTGTAAAACGAGCTAACTTAAAGTTTTAAGGCACTTTCCCTCTAGGGACAATTTTTTATTAATATATCAGTCAGTCTGTAGATGCATAGCTTATGAATAGTTCCAGAAGTCCCCTTGCTTCCAATTAATAATGTTTCAATAGGGATGACGACTAAAAGGCTGAGTTTTACCAAATTATTATTCCTAGAATAACACTTACTCTCAGATAATTAACGTCAAATTTTTTGAGGATTTTGTAATTAGTATCCAAGAGTAGGTACCTAAGCGTTACTCTTGGTTAAAAAGTTTGGTCAAATCCAGCCTAAATTGAAAAAACTATCATTCTTTTAGTCCGTCAGTTAGATTGTCTACTTATGTTTATTCTGTTGAATCAATAAGTAACTATTACAGGTAAACTTGCTAATGTTACGGATGAGAGACTAGTACGGGACGGGACGGGGCGTGTGGGACGATTTATTTCTATATTTTAACGTCCTCCTAGCCTAGTTGGTAGTGACTCTTCCTACGAAGCAAGAGGTCCCCAGGTTCGAATGACTGAACTGGTCTGGGAATTTATTTGTGCGTTTATCATGAAATTTTGTTCCTGAGTTATGGGTGTTTTCTATGTATTTAAGTATTTATATTTCTTATATTATATATAGGTATATCGTCGTAAGTACCTACCAATAATACAAGCCCTATTGAGCTTACTGTGGGATTAGGACGATTTGAGTAAGATTGTCCTATAATATTTATTTTACATTGATATTAAATTGCAACGCTTAACACTCATTTTTATCTCAAGGCGTGACACGTTTCGACTGCATCGGGCTGTCATCGTCGGACAGAGTGTTGTCACCTTCGCGGCTCGGGCATCACTGCATATGCATATTGTGATAAAAATACGTGAGTGTTAACCGTTGCAATTTAATATCAGACTCACGAAACTTTAAATTATAAAATTATTTCTACAGCTTGGACGTAATTATTTCGCCCGTGAGCGATCCTAAGCCCTCATGTATTTTTATTCACTGTGCACTGTACGTAATTTTATTATCTCACGATAATTTCAATTCGATAAATAAGTAATAGTTTTTACAGTCGCTCCTCCATTTTAATCCACATTTTACAAACAAATCTATTTGTATCCAAACAATTCTTAAACATAAAGAATAGGCTAGTTATGAACACAATCTTACCCCAAAGTTCAACCGGCGGGGGGCAAAAGGTCGAGGGTAATTGTGTTAACCCCACCAATTAGTTGATTACGAAATATCGGATCGGATTGATGTAAAAATAGACTGTTTAGAAACGAAGTCATTATATTTGTCTTTTCATGTTTGTAGTATGAGAAGGGTCCCTAAGGATAGTACCTATAGTTAATACTTTTGTCAATCAAGATGATTTACTTATAAATAAATGATAAATGATAAATATCTTTATTTTTCAATTGAGGCACATTACAATGCACTTATGAACGTCAAAAAAAAAAGCTACTACCGGTTCTATCCCTACACCACAGCCCGAGAAGATTATTACCGGCAAGAAACTCGGCGGGACTTATTTTTTCAAAAGAAATTACAAAAGTAGTAAAACTATTTACAATATGTGGTTCTACAAGAAACCATATCAAAAGAAAATAGTGAAACAGAAAGACAAAAAAAAGAATAAACAAAATAAAACAAACTTAAACGGTTTTACACGATATACACAACATTTGATATGATTTCTTTCGTGAACTGTGTCCTTCACTCTATAAGCAGTACATTCAATTTAATTTTTTGCTGATTTCCTTAGTTTCTGGTATGGGCCATGCATGTTTGTCTGTTAAATAGTCCTCTACTGTGTAATAAGCCTTCGACATCAAAGATTTTTTCAAATAATTCTTAAGAGCGGGAAGGGGCAATTGCAATGCTTCATCCGGTAACTTGTTATAGAAATGAATACATTGTCCAAAAAATGACTTATATACTTTACGGACACGACACTTTCTGATAGCTAGCTTATTTTTGTTTCTAGTGTTATAGCTAGAGATATCAGAAATTCTATTGAATGAATCTAAGTTTCTAATAACATGAATTATATTATCATAGATATATTGGGATGCTACAGTTAAAATATTAATTTCTTTAAATAGCTCCCTAACTGATGCACGTTTACCTAACTTATATATAAAACGAATGGCTCTCTTTTGTAAAACAAATATAGTCTGTATGTCAGCTGCCTTGCCCCAAACCAGAATACCGTATGACATTACACTATGAAAATAACTATGATAAACTAGGCGAGCTGTCTCAACATTAGTTAGTTGTCTGATTTTCTTAACGGCGTAAGCAGCCGAACTTAATCTATTTGCGAGTGTTGTTATATGCGGACTCCATTGTAGATTTTTGTCCAACGTTAAACCTAGGAACAATGCTTTATCAACTATCTCTAAACATTCACCATTTAAAAGTATTCTAGTATCCACTGGTTTAACATTTGGCAAAGCAAATCTAATACATTTAGTTTTCTTAGCATTAAGTAGCAGATTATTAATAGTAAACCAGTTAAGTACATCAACTAGTGTGCTATTAATTACACTATAATCGGTAGATTTCCGGTCAACCTTAAATATTAATGATGTATCGTCCGCAAAAAGCACTATATCACAACGGTTCTCTACGACACTTGGTAAATCATTTATATAAACTAAAAACAGGAATGGGCCCAAAATAGAACCCTGTGGCACTCCTAGTTTAACTACGGCGCCGCTAGACTGTGATTTATTTACAACAACAGTTTGTGTTCTATTGCTAAGATATGAGGACATTAAGTTTAAAGCATTCTCTGACAGACCATAATGTTCTAATTTCAAAATGAGCGTTCCATGATCTACGCAATCAAAAGCTTTAGAAAGATCACAAAATATACCAATTGCATCACAAGAACTTTCCCAAATATTGTAAATATATTTTATGAGTATTGAAGCAGCATCTGTCGTGGAACGTCCCCTTGTGAAACCAAACTGATGGCTTGTAAGCAATCTATGTCTGTTGAAGTGCCCTTGTAAATCATTTAACATTAACTTTTCAAAAACTTTACTTAGTACAGGGAGTATCGATATAGGACGGAAATTAGTCATATCACTCGAATCATCATATAAGGATAGTTATTATACAATTGTAGAGATATCTGAGATATCTGTAAAGATTATCTAGAAGGCAGCACTAGACGTAAGTCTGAGCTGTAAGATTGGCGGAACGGACCTTAATCGTTTAAAATAAGAAAGAATTGCATATACTTAGGAAATTTCGGACTCTGGCTGCCGTGATTGGGTAACCCAGTGGTTAGGGCGTCTGCCGCGATAGCAGTTGGTCGCTGTTTCGATCCCAGCTCTGCTTACCGGGGGCCTTGGTCACTTTTTCTGTAGTATATGACATCTCTTTCAATTTAAATTTATATTTAGTAGTGTGACTACTTAAAAAAACAAAAAAACAACATGAACCAAAACATTTATTACATTTAATAAATGATTTGATTCGTGCTTTACAATGGGCGATGGATGAAAATATCAGATGCCCCCAATTTAGAATAATTTTAATAATTTTAATTTTTTTTTAGAATCGCTTTTAGGTGAAGGAAGACATTGTGAGGAAACAGGGCTAATTCCAGTAAGGCCTAGTTTACCCTCTTGGTTGAACGGTCAGATGGCAGTCGCTTTATAAAACTAGCGCCAACACCAAATCCTAAAATTATTTCCCAGAGCGGCCCTGACCTGTGACATAAGCTGTGGAAAACGCTAGGAAAAATAGTATGATAAAATACCTACTATTTTACTATTATACTTATATGGAAAAGGGATGTATATCTTTTATGTAATTTATGTGACGTTATTTTATTTTTTAAATACCTAATAATAAGGCTAGGTTTACATTGATCTATTTAAGTTCCCGATTAACTATTTGTTAAGTATAAGCTGTATAAAATGTAAACTTACCGTATAGTAAAGTCAATTTGAAGTGAGCAAAGTAATTGTCATTTGCTTTACCAGAGCCGAAAGTTTCAAATATTAGCTCTATATTAATTAATCTTCGTACACAAATGAAAGACTTTCCACATGCGCCATCATTTGACAAACAACTGATCTTATTATACCATTGTCGGACTCCACAAAAGCCGGCCTCTTTGCAATTTTTTTACCCTATAATAGGGTATTCTTCTATTGTAATGGGGGGTCGTTTTGTGCCATTTTTTTGCGCTGGCAATACAGGTGAACGCTAAAGGGTGCCGTGTTTAGATGCTTGGTTAATTATTGTATTGTTATTGCAGAATAAATGTTAGATGACATTGTAGAGGCCGACATGAGATGTGTATGCGGTAGCTGTCAGAAGCAAAAAGTATTCATACTTACCTACTCGTATAGATATAAAGCGCATGAGCTATTTTGTAGATATCTTAATATGATATATATTAATATTACTTATACATTATAAAGTCAAGAAAGATCGCTAGTACCTATGTGGTATATTGTATATTTAGTAATTAAAAGGTGCATCTCACGAGAATGACCCGTCCGAACAAAGCGCTTTTTTCTACTCCAGCATTTCTATTTGTCAATTAGATGACTGACAGCGATATTAAAAAAGTATACATTATAACGTTTTCTATAGTATTCCATAAGAACACTGCTCCTATGGATTTTCATACAATATTGAGCACTGTTGTTTTTTTTCAATTTCTATATTAAGCACAACATCTTCCTTATTCTGCCACGTTTCTACATTTTGCTTTTTAAGCTATTTTAGCTGTCGTAGAAAAACTAGCGTATGCAACAGCTCATAAAGCTACTTCAATCATCTCCTGAAAGGTCGGAAATATAGGTACTATACTACCAGTAGTATGTTAGTCAAGTCATCAAATACTTAATGTCGTACACAAAATCGCTTTTTAGCGGTTTAAATATTAAAAGATTTTATATTTTTCCTAAGAGACATTTTTGTGAAAGTATTGTCATTCATATTATTATTTGGTTTAATTACGAGTACAGGGCCTTACCATGAAGTCTTAACGCGATTCAGTTGACGACCTAAACTGAGTCGCTTCCATACAACTGAGCCAAAACTGAAAGGCTCCTGTTTCTGGTCTGCATACCTACCTACCACGAACATCGAAAATTGGCATTGACGGGAAAACTTTGTCATTCCAATATGCAAATGTTAAAGATAAGATACAAATCCGCATGAGAAATCGCGAAACGTCTGGTTGATGGAACTGGTGACCGAAGAGCTGGTGGCTTCGCACAACGTATCAGCATTGCGATACAACGAGGAAATGCCGCCAGCATCCTAGGTACAACGCTTCAAGGACCTATTTTAGATTTAAGGTAGGAGGTAGGTAGTTAGGTAAGTTACACTTACTGCATATATTTCGAAAATAAATGTTTAATAATCCGCAAGCGTTCGATTTTCGTGGTATAGGCATCAAATAAATTAAACTCAGATCTCCAAATTTTACGTACACTTTGGATACTTGTACCTAGATCTTTTAAGTAGCTTTTAAATAGCCTCTAAATCTACAAAAACTACAAAAGTACCGTTGAAGCGCCACCCATATTTTTTACAATTGCCATACCTGCCTCGCTCCGAAACCAATTCGCATTTCACGCGCCTCAAAACTATTGTGTTTGGTCGCAGTTATCGTCTGTATTTATTGTGTTCTGTGACATTTATAGTTTGTTATCGTTTAGTTAGTTTTATAGCTGAGAGATGTGTTAGGATTGTTTATTAGGTGTTAAGATGTAAACGTTACTATAGTCTGACAAGCCAAGGCTGCAGTTTTTTTTTAATTTATATGCCTCCCTATTTTTTCATACCGAAAAAAACGGACGCACAAACTTAATTTAAAAACAAAATCAGACTATATCCTTCGAGCAACACAGGCTTCCAACACGGAAGGGAGACGGCTAAGCGACATCTTACTCTACACACTTTTCTGTCACTTTTTGCGGGGGGAAACGTGCACACAGACTCACACATTACAAAAACATAATCTGTAATGATGACACTAAGGCTGGATTTCACCAAATTTTCTACGACACAGCTAAAATAGCGTAAAAAGCAAAATCTAGAAATGTGGCAGAATAGGGAAGATGTTGTGCGCACTATAGAAATGAAAAAAAAAAACAACAGTGCTCATATATTGTATGAAAATCCATAGGAGCAGTGTTCTTATGAAATACCATAGACAACTATAATGCATCCTTTTTTTTAATATCGCTGTCAATTTGGGAGATAGAAGTGCTGGAATAGAAAAAATGTTTTTAAAAAACCTATGTTGTTTAAGCGTTGAAAATCTTGCAAAACCTACGAGGACAAAGTCGCAAGCGTAGATTATGATACTATGAAAATAATATATAGGTATTTATGTCTAGAAGTTAAAAACATGTTTATGTGAAATTATTATCAAATAAATCACTTCCATCATAATTATTTATTGAATAGCTTAAGCATATTTTAATTACCTTTTATCTAATACAGTCGTAACGGTATTTAATTGATTGTTAACACTAAGCATTTAACCAATTTAATTGCATAACCTAATAAAACATCAAAAACAGCGTTTCCAAGTAAAATAAATAAACAATAAAATTATAAAGGCACTCTTACTCCATTTTACCCTATTAACGCTTCTAAGAACGATTCTAATTTCAAATTTAAATTTTGAAAAGGGAAGCCGGTTCGCGCAAAGTTCTTTATAGTGCTATAAAGCGGCTCAAGCATTATTACGATTATTATGGCATCGCAAACTTAACTTTGCTGCCAACAGTGGCGCTAGTATCTTCTATAGCGTATGAAATAGTATGAAGAAATCATAGTTCTATTTTTCGCCACTAATGTGATTAACTTAGTAGTGCATATGTTATGGGTGCGTTCCGATTTTTTCAAAGGGTGTATACGATGATAAAGAACCTTATTTTCCCGCGCTTTGCACGATATGTAGTAAATACAATACCTAATACTGTATGTACCATAGAGTATACTTAGATAATCTTCTTTATGGGACCATAGAGCTTTGTGATTGTTTTGTTTGCTGCATGCTACTGGCTCAGATAAAAATGTAAGTACCTAGGTACCTACTTTGAAAACATTTTTTTTTTTTTTTAAATCTTTATTTAGGAGAGGGTTTTGTCATATTTGACAATGTCACCCCCATTGTTACAAAACTCTTAATTCACCTGCGCTTAATAGCTAGATTTACAAGTCTATACAGATCTTTCGCTTCTTTGGACAATGGATGAGCCAAAATACCATTAAATATTCCAATATCAATAGTATTTACCTTATATCTAGTAGCAAACTCGTTTCTTTCTGTTTCTATGCGGACACATTCCACCATTATGTGAAAAACATCTTCTCTTATACCACAAACTGTACAATTTGGCGAATCGTTCTTGCGCATCAAGAAAGCAAAACTATTCAGTGGGATGTGTCCAGATCGAAGTCTGAAAGCTGTTACAATGTCCTTTCTGTCCATACCAGATCCTCTAAACCATGGCACTTGACACAGACTAGGTTGAATGGTTCTGTACCATATTCCTTTACTTAAAGACCTTTCATCGTAATGTTCTTTCCATAAGTTCTTGCACTTAGAACGTACCATGTTTAGACAATCGGTATGGTATGGTAAACATCCGTAGTCTATTCCATCCGTTATAGCTTCCTTGGCTAATCTATCAGCTACCTCGTTTCCCATTAGACCTACGTGTGAAGGTACCCATTGCAAATTGATTTTTATTGCTGATTTAGACAAATTATTCAAAGACCTTACAATAGTATAGGCTATCGGTGCTCCTCGAAAGTTCGAGGTGCATCGAGCCAAATATTGCAAAGAACTTCTAGAATCTGTACAGATAACAAAATTGCCGGTCTCAAACGATTCGATGTAAGAAATCGCCTCTGCTAAAGCTATCAACTCTAAATACATAATAGAAATATTCTTATTAATTTGAAGTTTTACATAGCTATTGGTTTGAGGGTCAAAAATCGCCACACCTGCGCCGTTTGCACATTTGGAACCATCGGTATATATGACATATGCATTAGGGTACTGTGATGTTAAGAAGTTTTTACAAGTTTCTCTTAGCTCATGCACATTACATCGCTTTTTAGATGTTTGTATACCATCAATATAAAGGCAGATTATGTTCGAAAGATCCACGCTGCTAACCCAGGTATCCAGTGAAAAGAGTTCAATTTGATCTGAACTTTGGATGGGAGTATCTTTCAAATTTTCGTGAGCCATCATAAGTAAGGGTCTACTCTTATGTCTCCAATATTGGTGTTGTGTCAGAGTAGACAGGTGTCTTATACTTTTCATCGCGATATTTCCCGTGTAAGATTTTGCTTTTAACCAAAACTTACTAGCTAAAAAGTATCTGCGGATATGAAGCGGAGGAAGACTAAGCTCGGATTCCATTACGTGAATAGTCGTGCTTTTGATAAAACCCCCAATTGTTCTCATGCACTGATTTTGCAACCGGTCTAGCTTAGCCAACGTATGTTTGTATCCATTTCCGTATAAAAAGCTAGCATAGTCTAGTCTACTCCTAATGGTAGCTATATATAACCTTCGCAGGTGATCAGGATGAACACCCCAACCCGGTCCCGCCAAAATTTTAAAAGTGTTTAATAACTTGAGGCTTTTTTCTATAATTTCATTAATATGTTTGTTCCATTTTAATCTTGATTCTAGCCATAAACCCAAATACTTAACTGTGTCTACTGTTTCTAAAGTATTGTTATTAATTTTAAGAGTTACTGTTTTTTGTGACAGCCCTCGTCTAAAAATGCAAATTTTACTCTTAGAGACTGAAATGTCTAAGCCCATGTTACCTAACAGATTGTTGAAGGTATCTAAAGCTGATTGCAACTCATGTGTACCATCATTTAATGTTCGACACACAGTATATAACACAAAGTCGTCCGCGTATTGTAGAATGTTTATATTATTATATACTTCTATATTTTTGCAGATGCTCATAGTTGCTATGTTGAACAACAAGGGTGAGAAGGGGTCACCTTGAGCCAAACCAATGCCGGTTGTTCTAGATATGGTACAAGTGTTGTCTGTTGTAATCACTAATTTCCTGTTCTTTAAAAAATTCCAGACATACTGACATATATTTTTGCCAATACCTATCTGGTCCATAACACCTAATAAATGTCTTAAATCTACGTGATTGTACGCGTTATTAATATCGATAAAGCACGCTAGGGTTAGGCAATTGTTTGACATACCTACTTGAATATCGGAGACCAATGTGGCTAGACTATCTGATGTCGATCTACATTTCCGAAAACCGGAAGTGTAAGGCGACAGTATATTATTTTTCTCTATATACCATTCGACACGTTTAATTAAAATATTATGGTATACTTTGCAAATACAAGATATCATTGCGATCGGCCTAAGCGCATCTGCAGCTTGTGGGTTGCGGCCCGGTTTAGGTATCGGAGTAATGCTAATTATCCGCCATTGCGATGGAACGAAACCCGACGCAAAAAAAAGATTATATAACGATAATAATATCGCCTTTCCGTTTTCAGGTAGGTTGCTAATCATTGAGTACGATATGTTGTCGCAGCCCGGTGTTGTATCAGTGCGTAGTAAACATTTCTCTAATTCCTGTTTTGTTATAGGTACTTCTAGCCTGGGATTGTAATTGTATATAGTTGGATCGCTAGGCGTGACGTAATCGGGAGTTAGACTAGTTAATAACTGGTTTGCCCTATCTGTGTCGACATAGTTAGCGGGGACACTTCTAAAACCCTTAAACCATCTCATTTTGCGCCATAAATCAGACTGTGTAGTTGACTGATCCAATGAAGAACAAAACAATTGCCATGACTCATCTCGCGTCTTCCTAATCAACTTTTGCGCATCTCTTATTTTAGTTTTAAGTTTATCGTAGTTATTAGGTGTAGAATTACGTCTAAACGCGGAAAGTGCTAACCGCCGTTCGGCTACTGCTCTCGACAATGACGAATTCCAATATGGCTTAGGAAAAAACTTACTTGCAGGATTTAAGCATTGTTTGATGTAAGGTATATGTGTATCCGCTGACTTATTTATGCATTCTATAAAAAAATTGTACGTGTCTTGTAGATTATCCTTTAGGCAAAAATTAGAAAATATTTCTTCTAGCTCGGTTCTATATGAGCACCAATCAGCTTTTTTAAAATTACGGCGTAAATGCGATATGTTACTGCTAGTCTTGATAAGGCTTGTTGATAGAAGTAACATTATATGATCACTACCCAAAGTTTCATTTAAAGTTTGCCATGTTAAATTCAAAGCTATATCCGCAGAAACCAGTGATACATCTGGAGACGACCGCTGCAACTGGTTGTTGACATATCGAACTCGAGTCGGGCTACCGTCATTAAGCGATACAAGCATGTTATCTGTTAACGCATCGTAGATTTGAGTACCTCTAGTGTCTGTTTTGTACGACCAGTTGCTATGGTGCCCATTGAAGTCCCCAAGGATCAAAGCTTTTTTTTTGAACAACGAGAAAATATTGTCCCAATCTGCACGAGTAGTTTTTACCGATTGCGGACAATACACGGTAATAATAAAATCTATTCGATCACAATTAAACAGCTGTATGCAGATAAGTTCTATACCTGCATTACCGCAACTAACAGGATGTAGCTTTGATTTAACAGACTTATGCACAAATAAAGCGACGCCTCCATACGAATCATCCCTATCTTTACGATAAATATTATAATTTCTTAATTTCAAGCAACTATCGGGTTCTAACCAGGTTTCGCATATGGCAGCAACGTGGATACTTTCCTGAATTAACATATTTTCGAATGATAACAATTTTGGCCTGAGACTTTGTGCGTTCCACTGGAGTATTTTCAGTCTAAGAGTTTGTTTACGACTATTTTCCATTTTCATTTATAAAAAAATCCATGATACTCTTTAAAATCGGCCAGTCTGATAGTTTTTCTACACACATTAAAATAATCCATTGAACGCAGCACTTAATAATTTTATGCACTTTTACCTGCATACCTACACCCTTTAAAAACAATATTTCTTTCAGTCGACTTATTAACTCGCTGAGGTTAACACTTTCTTCTTTATGGTCTTCACTATTTTCCTCCTGTCCGCTATTGAATTGAGTGTCGTTTTTGGATGAATCCATTTCGTCGTCTCCACGACGTCTCAGGAATCTCTTAATTTTAGTGGGGCGCGGTAAGGTATTTTGCCTTTGGTCCTCTCGGTGTACTATAGCTTTCGTTTCTACTACCTGTGTATAGGACTTGTTCGCCTTTTCTTGAATCGATTGGAAGGGCTGAGCAGGCAGAGTAGGCTCCTTAGGCTCCTTAGGCTTTAGGGTAGGAAAAGAGTGGCTACTACTAAACTCGATGGGAGACTCGGGCTTTACGTAAAGTTCTAGAGCTTTTCTGTAAGTGCAGTTATACTCGGCCATAAGTTCACGCAGTCTTTTTTCTTTTAAATGTACTGGACAGGATCGAGATAGCGAAATGTGGGGACCTCCGCAATTAACACATTTAAAATCGGTTGTCTCGCAGTTCGCATGGTTGTCTCCACATTTCGGACATATAATTTTATTTGAAGGACACCTTTTGTGAGTATGACCCAGTCTCCAACAACGTGAACATTGTGAAACTGGAAATATATAAGGGTCAACTTTGAGTCTTAATCCATCTACAAACACAAACGGTGGCAAGTAGGTTCCTTTAAAACAGAGGCGTACAACTTCGCTTAGCGCCCAACCTTCTTTGCAGCTATCGTCGCGTTGTCTTAATCTTAATGCTGAGATTAATTTCGCAGGTTTATCACACTGTATAATGTCACAGATTTCTTCATTCGTCAAATCCATATCTACGTCTCGTATAACCCCGTAAGATAGTGAGTTTTCCATTGGTCTCTGAATACGCCAACCCTGTTCTATTACAACTTTGCACTTCTCCAGCTTGTCTATAGTTATCTCATCTGCCAACTCTAAACGAATCTTATACGGGTTCAAATATTTCACTTTTTGAATGTCCGTAATTTTGTACTCTTTAAACATTTTTGCTAAAGCAAACTGTTTAGGCAGTTTTTCTAGCGAAGATATAAATATTTCTATAGTTTCTGTGCATTTAATCTTTTTCATTTTTTTTTTTCTCCAACTGTTATCCACTGATTCTCATCAAATCCTCGTTTTGGTGGCCTGTTGGTATCCATGTCCTCACTTGTCTCTAACTCCTTAAATTCATTATTTTGGTATTGGTCTGACTCTGACATCTCCACCTCACCTACAGAATTGCTACGCGCTCGTGGTAATGAAATTTTATCCGCATTTCTATCCTCATTAGGTTCAATATTATCTTTTTCCATTGTTATCTCAGCCCGCTAGCCGGCCGGTAGGCAGAACCGGTTCCGGCCAGCTATCACTTAACTCACTCGATCTATTCACACTTAGTAACAACCGAAATACAAAAGAAACACGCCTGACTCGTACGAGTGCCGTATCGAGACTGAAACATGAAACTTTGAAAACATGATTTTGTCAATAGCGTCTAAAGAAAATACAAATTTTGGGTGATATTACCAGCGTCTAAGATATGTATAATACAAGTTTATTTTAAGTGGGTACCTATTGTATAATTTAAAAGATTACAAATGTAACCACAAATAAAAACTTACTAATAAAATGCATTAGCTACCAGATACATTGTTTTTTTAATTAACAACCACCTATTTCCTCCTCCATGCTAAGTAGGTAGGTACATATACTGACTGTTCTCATTCGTGCATCGTCAGAGAAAGTCATACTGTATTTTTCTTACGCATTGTCACTCCTTCGAAAAAAAGAGAGGTACATAGAGTTTTTTAAATATAATTGCGGACTACAGTTATAAATATTTTTTAAATACTTTATCAAAAACAACACCAGATATTATAGTCATCTCTTTTCTGACTCCAACTCCCATGATGATGCCCGTCAAGTCTTCCGTAAAGGATATACGAGCAGTCGAGTCCTGGCTCTACATGGTGCTTCCTGCCATCTTGACCCCATTATCTCGTTGGGGGCCTCACGCTGCATCTGTCAGTGGTGTGAAGCTTCCTGTCTCACTGCCAGCAGTTTTACGAGCATTTGTATGTAAGTATTATCTAAAATTGTAAGTATCATGACTATAATCTAAAACGGGATATAAGTATATCATGTACTTATTGTTTCAATGAGCACCCGATATGTCGGGTATTACCTTGTAATAGGGATGACGAAAAAAAAAGTCCGTCAGGAAGATTATCTAAAATTATTTATTACACACGTATTTTTCCTTTCTCAATTTAACTAAAACATACGAAGATAAAGAAGGGCTTGGGACGTCACTAGTAGGTAAGAATTGTACCTAATAGTCACGTCACGTGCAACTAGAACGCACTGTATTTTCGTATTTTTTATTTAACTAACAAAAGAAAAAATACGCGTACAATTTATTTTTCATTATCTAAAGAACGGACTAAATAGATTTTTTTAGTCGTCGATACCGTCTCAATGTTGGTGATCACTTTAAGGGCGTAAATCAGATCGTGGACTGATTAGGAAAAAATAGAATTAAAAAAAATTACACGATTTTTTTCTATGGTCACCTGAACAGCACGTTTACCGAACATCGAAAATTGGCATTGACTGAAAAACCTCTTTGGTACTCAAGTATGCAAATATGACAGATATGAAAATACAAATCCGCGCGCAATCGTTCGATTTTCGTGGTACTCTTCCCTCCATATTTTTTTTAAATTACGCCATGATACTGATTTAGGTCACCAGCATTTTTTGTTACACTTGTAAATTTGTTAAGTATATGACCTCGCGTTCTGCCTGTATGTATCTATATTACCGTCATATCGCAAAATGAAGTCAAATGCGGCCTTGCAACCGTGAGACAAATCATTGACATGCCATCATCCTCTCGTGCGAGTAATGATCATGTGTAATGATAATGATAATGACGTTGTATGACAAATTTGAACAAATTGACATTGCGCTCGCTATTATATGCATGCATGTCAAGGTAGGCTTTTGAATATGTGAAACTACAGAAAAAAATGTATGGAAGTCTAGTATACATAAAGTCTTCTCTACTAGTTTGTGTTCTACTAGCATGTGTAAGTATCCTACATGACTGAATAGGTACACTCGCTTTCAAAAGTGCATGGGCAATTTATGATTGATTTCATTCATTAATAACTGCCCATGCAATTTTGAACGCGATAGTTCTTAAGTACCTACATAATTTTTCGCCGATATGCCGAAATGCTTCAGTTTAAGTAACTGAAGCATATGTGTGAGATTGTTGAAAATTATTTATTGAAATTAAACACTTTATAACGGATTAATCGCGTTTATTAACACCATGACCCCACGTTTTGAGCCCTTTACAGCACTCGTTTTCACAGGGTTAAGATGATCCGCGATGATGAATCGAACGAAAATTATTTACATAGAACAGTCACTTCCTCACGCTGGTATTCCACATTTAAAAGTAAAACTTGCCAAAATAAAGTAGCACTCAGGGTTGTCACCGAAAACGCACCGTCATTCCTTAATGCATTTTCATAAAAAAAACGCGTTTCGTCGCGTCATCACTCTAACAAATGGACTTGGTAGCACTCACTTACGTCTGTATTAACTCCTGTCAAAATATGTTGAAATATTTATTTTACGACTCAATTCCATGGACGATTTCACACAACCCTTGCTCATTTGTCAATTTAAAAAAAACTTATTTACACATTTTGCTCTTTAAGAAATGTCAAAATGATTTGCTAGGAAACAAATGCGTAACACCGGTTAATAAACTATAAGACTATCATTAGGTACATATAATTTAGATTATTTATAATAGGCAACTGGAATAATACTTTTTTAATTAAAAAATCGTACCTAAAAATCATACGACTAAACACACGATTGACACGAACTCACGCCATTTCTAGGATAAACATTTGAAAATTAGCTAAAATATAGTCTGACAAGCCATCGACCTCAGTAAGAGTGGGTCAAAAATACTATATCTATCCCTTTTTTCAGGATGATAATAATACCGTAAAAAAACAGTATGATGCTCTCTAACCTACTGTTGCTTCGCGCGACTGCTCAGACTCAGACTATATCTACTACATCTCGTTTTGTTTCGACATATCATTTATTAAGAAAAAATATTTCAAATATGATTACTACTGTGAAACAGCTGAAATATGGAGATATTTCAAAATACTTGGGCAAATTCAAGTGGCTTTTTTTTGTAAGGAAGTATGTAAAATGTAACCTTTTTCTCACGCAAAAACATTCTTGTAAAACAACTTACCTATACTTGAAAAATAAAGGTTTCGTTAAAGAAAACTTACTTACTTACTTTGTAGTATAAACACGTTCGCTAACCCTAATTCCGTTTTACGTGTAAACTCGTGAAATTACCAACAAAATCAATTTAAACAGCATTTACCGGCAGATTCAATAAAAAATATGATATCAATGTTCTCCAATAATTAAATCAAGTCAGTAAAATCCAATGATCTTGATCATCCGAAAAACTGGTAGTCAAAAGATTGCGTTAACTATCCCTTTATATATCTTCAAGGGACAATCAAATAAACAATAAAATGTGAAATGCAATTTACTTTGCCACATTTCGCAGTATCTGACAACGCCGCCATTTTCAACCGCCAAAACTGTTGAACCACAAACCAAGACCTTATATTTTAAGGCGTAAGCGCTGAGTCAAACAGCCACGGGCTCTCAAAATGCTAAACAATAAATTGGTTAAGAAATAAAAACGTCGAAGCTCCTACTAACAAGGTGGGTTTTAATTATTTTAAAGTCGGTGTTAATTTAGTTTTTTTTTTCGGCGGAGCGGCCGCGGCGTCTTTGGCTTTCGGCCATTGTTTTTTTTCCGTTTGTACAATTTGTAAAATGGCATGTTAGCGCCGTCGCCGTGTTTGAGGTCTTTTTAAATTATTATTGATATTCGAATGGTTCCGGTGTGGATTTAAATTAGAATGCCACCCAGTTCTTTATGGCATAATGATGGATACTCTATGACTGAATGGGATGGTTCCTTTGCCTCTTCAAATAGGAAATTAGCGAATAAATGAACCGTCGTTAACGCGCAAAATGATTTCATATCATAGTTATGAGATTTATGAATGAGACAAAGCTAGACGCGTGCACCTATAGTTGTTTCACGCACACGCCAAAGTGCGGTACGAATCGCATCTATTGTGACGTGCGCAAGGAAGGTCCCTAAATTATCTGTGTGGTTTTTAGTAAGTGTTTATCGCTTGACCAATAGCTTTATATTAAACTACCTACTCTACTTGTACCATTGATTGTTCTTACGGTGGAGAAGTCACTACTATTAGTAGATTTCGTATCGTGGCCTGTAGAGTAGAGTAAGATATTTCTCAAATCTCACTCAAGGGTAGTGCTCTGAATTCCTTTGGCTCCCCGTATCCTGCGCCAAAGTCCTTCATTCTTCATCTGGCGAGAGCGTGACTGAACTAGTTTGTCTTTAAAATAGTGAAATACTTGCCATAGTCTATGGTAAACTAGTGCTAGAATACTTTATAATAAACTTTACCTGACTGAATCGATTTGACACAGTATTGGGCAAAACCGAAACGGTGAACGTCAGTCATCCATCATAAAATAATAATGACAATGACAACTTATGATTTCGGCATCCTTTTGTGTTATACAAAGTTGTGAATACATGTGAAAATTTGCTTAGATCGTGCAAAGGAGATGGGAAGGTAGGTTTTTGGATGGTAAAGTTAAGTTGGTTTGCTTTCTTTAGAAAGGTGTGGGTGAAAAAAGTGGGTCGGAGATGGGTCTTAAGGGCTGAAAAATTCGCAGTTTAGAGTCGTTTAGATATTTTTATATCGCGATTTTATACGGACTATATAGCCTATTTGCGTTTACAACAACAGTGGAGTCACAAACGCACCGTCGACGCATTAAGGGACACTAGAACGGGACGGGGCGGGACGGGACGATCTATAAGTTTCTATAGAAAACGTCTGGTGACTTCCGAGGGCTTCGAGCAATCACGTGATTCTTTCTTTAGAAATTGACAGATCGTCCCGTCCCGTCCCGTCCCGTCCTAGTGTGAATCATACTTAAACAGTTTAAGTGTACAAAAAATTTACTGGGTTAACAGGTTAAGGGAAATGCGAGCGGGTTAAAATCAAGGTAACTCAAGATTATAGCGAAGTGGAGTAGGAAAAGCCGGGAAGCTGACCCTGGGCTCCGAAGCGCCAGCTGAGGATACATCGAGGATATAACACTCGGGAGAGAGCGAGAGAGAACAGGTTAAGGGACAAATAGGACCGAGCGTAGCGAGAGCGAGTGTTGCAAATGAACTTACCGCCGTTGGCTTCATGACGACTGTGTTGCCAGGTAAACACGCAATTTTTCAAGACAACATTAGGGGGTAGTTCCAGAGTGTGATCAACGCGCACAGTTTAGGCTCTTTTTTTGACATTGTCAAGTTTCTACAAGGCCTCCCAGTTGGTCTTCCTCTACCTTCCTTCCTCAACATTCTTCAACTTCCTCAGCATCAGGAACACAACACTACACAAAAGTAAGTTACTCGTATGTCATTCCACAATCCGTACATTAATTTTTGCCAATAAATTAAATTCAGAGCATAGTTGAGCCTTAATGTTTTCTTATGATTACCAATTGCAACAATTTCAAAATACGCCAAAATTTCTTACAAAAAGTTAACGGTACCCTATCCCTCACAAAACTAATACTTGTAATCGCATCTCACGCCAGGGTGACGCCATTGCTGCCGAATGTAAAAAAAAAACAAATGGTCTATGGTAAAAAAAAACAATGTGTCTATGCTACTGTGCTCGGGATTAGTCCGTTGCCGTCTTTGATACCGTATTGTGCAAAAAGGTTTGAATTTGAATAAGTTAAACTAAATAAATTAAAGATTAATGGTAATGTTATCAAATGTACTTACAGTGTTTTTAATAGGGAATAGGGAAGCATTAAAATACCTACAGTCGAGTTCAGAAATATATGAGCATTTCCAAGCTTCCAAAAAATCTCAACACCGTTAGGACATTGTTAACATGTTATGCATTCAGATGCACAGATATTTATGAACCCGACGGTACATTCATTGTACAACAGGGGCCTTACCATGACGTCTTAACGCGATTCAGTTTAGGTTTAGTTTAGGTTTGTATGGAAGCGACTCAGCTTAGGTCAACTGAATGGTGTTGACTCTAAAATCGTTATCTCTATATTACTAGTGTTTTGCTCCGGAAGTGAACTTGCGACCCTGTATCTTGGAAACTCTTAAAGGATAACTCACACTAGCATGGGGCGGGACGGGAAAATCATGTCAATTTCTATAGAAAGAATCACGTGATAGCTCGGAGCCCTCGGATGTCACGTGACGCTTTCTATGGAAATTTACAGATTTTCCCGTCCCGCCCCGTCCTGTCCCGTTCTAGTGTGAGTCATCCTTTAACCAATTTGGCTCTTGACTTATAAATTATATTTATCTCATCTTACTACCTGCCAATTTCGTAACAATCCAACGAAACGTATTACTCAGACAGTGCCTACTCGAGCATAAACTTACTAAATACAAGGCAAAGTACTCCGATATATAGATAGATGTATCTCGTGTAAGTGAATTATTGTAAATTCTTATGGGATATAAACATCTTTAAACCGCTATATATTATTTCGTAAATATTTTTATTCAAATCATAATTTAAAATATGTTTATTTTTCAACCTACTTCATAATTTCAAACGGAGGAGGTTCTCAATTCGTGTAAATGTTTTTTTTAATTGCCCATAGAAAATTTCACGCTCCCTGTCTGGACCTGTAGGTCTGTAGGTATAGCTATTTAGTGTTGTCATATGCCGATTAACAGATAAAGAATAAAAACCTGCCAATGCGAGTGGACTTGCCAACCGAGGGTTCCGCACAAAGGATGCTCCCCCCCATTTACGACCTTGGGTACTTAAAAATACTGGTGGCACAGAACTCTCAGTGTGCGACAATTATACGGTTTTCGGTTTTTTTCCTGTATTTGTGCTACCAGTTCTTGCTTTTCGCCAAATTTCGTGATTCTAGGTCAACGGGAAGTACTCTATACATTTTGATTACCATTGCAAATGTATGGGAAATGCGACATAAACGTCCGTATCTTTTGATTGCGTTGACGTAGAAGTTTGGTTTTTGCACAGCTTCAAAAGACCGCAGACCCGTGTATGTGGTATCGATTTCAACTTGCTGCCTTTACGTGTTCTTCAGATAAAGGGTCTTCACAGACGGACGGACAACAATTTGATCTTATAAGGGTTCCGTTTTTTCCTTTTAAGGTACGGTCTACGGAACCATAAAAATTGCTTGGGTAAAATTATAATAGACTTTGATAAATATGAGAAATGACTTACGGCGCCGAAACGTGGTCCTCATCGGCCTCATCTCAAAACTCAAAGTCGCTCAACGAGCTATGACGAGGGCTATGCTCGGAGTTTCCGTAGACGAACTAAAGTCACCGACATAGCCCTTCGGATTAGCAAGCTGAAGTGGCAATGGGCAGGCCACATTGTACGCAGAGCAGATGGCCGATGGGGTCGACAAGTGCTTGAGTGGAGACCACGGCTTAGCAAGCGCAGCGTAGTACGTCCACCCTAGATGGACAGATGACCGTATGAAGGTCGCCGGGAGACGCTCGATGCAGGTCGCTTCCAACCGGTACATATGGAGGTCCAAAGGGGAGGCCTATGTTCAGCAGTGGACGTCTTATGGCTGATATGATGATGAATATGAGTAATCAGTGTAAAAGTCTAACTTACCTATGAACTAAGTAATTTAATATGTCATACAAATATATGGTTTGACCTAGGGGCTTTGTAGGCAGAGGCAGTACCGACTGCTCTAGGCTAGATTTTAATTAATACATAGTAGTTTTTGTTACAAGGGATCAAAATGATATATTTCCGGCGAAGGCGTACATTGAATTCCGAACGAAGCGATGGATTCTAAAGTAAAATCCTGTGCGTAATGAGACTAATGAGGGATTCAAGCGTTAACGCCCAAGACGAACATAATTTTGATACCGTGTGACACATACTGCTTTTCACACCAACTAAGAGGAAATAAACAAAGCAAAACAAAACAGCATCATATCAACACCACGATGCCACTAGTAAATGCCCGAAAACATAAAAATGTGTAGTGCCACTTTGATCCCTCCCAGCAGGGAAGAAAAGGGCTACTTTGATCCCTCGTAGCTTGAACAGCACACACCCTTTCATGAGGCCTTTAAAGTTTACAAATTTTAAAAAACCTACGTACCTACCTACTTATTTTCAAAACTTGATTTCACATCTCCCTCTGAACATAGCCCAAAAAAATACAAAACCTATATACGGCACCAAAAGCTAAACAAAAAGGTCTCGCGTGCGTACATAAGCGTATAATTGTACATAATCCTTATGTACCGAAGGATATAATATAATTTGCGTCCACGCCGATGGTAATAACAGGGAGCGTAGCACGCATGCGCGGGCGGCGCACACTAGGTGCTTTTATAAACGGAAATATTTCAGTCCAACCACAGAAGAATAAGTACTTAAAGCAAACCGAGTTTTGCCGGCCATGTACGTTGGGGCATATCAAAAATGACAAAAATACAGTGCGTGCAAGTTTCGCGTAACGTCACTATTAGGTACCGACAATTCTTACCTAGTAGTGACGTCACAACACAAGCCCCCACCCGGAACTTTGATGCTCAGCTTTATCTTCGTTACCTTTAGTTTAATTGATAAAGGCAAAAATACGTGTCTAATCATTTTAGATAATGTAACTGACAGACTAATTAGAATGATAGTTTTTCAACTTAGTCGTCATCCCTATTGTTTGGCAGATGCCAAACAATATGGGGAGATGAGCTAAAGGATTGCCCGAAGGTATGTGGCCGGCATTTCTTGCCGATACCCAATAATCTTCTCAAGCTGCGTAGGGTTAGAACCGGTGGAGCTGAAATTGAAAAAAAATACATTAAAAAAATGTTCATAAGTGTATACGTGCATGTCCCTTGCAATTGTGTAAGTTTGAGTGCAATTAAAAAATAAAGATATTTATCATGAAAATAGTACAACAACCGTCGCCAACAGTTGACATTTGACAGATTTTGTAAATAAAATTAAATAAATACAATAAAATAAAATAAATAAAACAAAATAAAATAAATAAAATGTTGCAAGCCCAATCCTTTAACATGCCTTTTAAGACATTTGAAACTTACACTGTCGAAATATACGACACCAAATTAAAAGAATCTGTTTAATTTGGCTGCATTATAAATTGCGTAAAACAAAGATAAGCAAAAACCCTTGAAAACCTACACAACCGAAGAAATAACAAACATCCCTTTTTGGCTCTTTAATTGGTAAGGAAGAAAAGGGCCGGTGTATAACGTAGATGTTCTTAGTTATAATTATGAAGGGAGTAAGCCCGCAACGCAACAGTGCAACTACATCGCAGAAATTTAGAATGTTTACAAATAATTTAGAAAATTAAAATTCTTATATCGGGTTACTCACGTCAATAAAGTCGAAAATAGCTCGACATGTTTCGGAACAGTCCGTGTCCCTTATTCATGAGTGCGTGCGTCTAGTCACGGCGGCTGCTCTACGCACACTGCGAGCCCCAGTCGAGCTATTTTCGACTTTATTGACGTGAGTAACCCGATGTAAGAATTTAAATTTAGAAAATTGTTTGATTTGTTTCCCTTCTTTCGTGTCATGAAGAACGACTAAAATCATATATTTTACGCCCACATGTCTAAAGTATACGAGGCTTTTTTTAGGCTACGCACAAAATAGTGCAGAGCGATGGGTGCCCGAAGTTTTGTCCAGTAACACAAGATTATGGTACGGACTCGTTCAAAAATCACGTGATCATACTTGACCGATTTTTCACCATGGTGATTTTTTGGTACTTTTTTGGCCTGATTCTGATCGTTCGTGATATTTATTTTGCCCCCCGATATTGTATCACATGATTTTTGTACGAGCGCTTAAATTTAAGTTTTCTATCATTTCGTAAGATTTTCAACTAAGTAAAATCGCCTAGTGTGTACTGACAGCGTTCGGAGACGTAAAAACAATCGCGTTTCCTCCCGCAGACGTGATTGAAGCCGTCTATTGTGGTACAGTCAGCGGGAGTTACAGGTACAGGTGAAAAACAAAGTAGGTTGGATGACTCTAGCACGGGCCGGGACGGGAAAATGTGTCAATTTCTATAGAAAGCGTCACGTGACACGTATCTCGTGATTCTTTTTATAAATTGACAGATTTTCCCGTCCCTGAGTTACAGGTACAAAAGGAAAACAAAGTAGGTTTAAGGATGATTCTCACTAGCACGGGCCGGGACGGGAAAATGTGTCAATTTCTATAGAAAGCGTCACGTGACACGTATCACGTGATTCTTTTTATAAATTGACAGATTTTCCCGTCCCAGAGTTACAGGTACAAAAGGAAAACAAAGTAGGTTTAAGGATGATTCTCACTAGCACGGGCCGGGACGGGAAAATGTGTCAATTTCTATAGAAAGCGTCACGTGACACGTATCACGTGATTCTTTTTATAAATTGACAGATTTTCCCGTCCCAGAGTTACAGGTACAAAAGGAAAACAAATTAGGTTTAAGGATGACTCTCACTAACACGGGACGGGACGGGAAAATGTGTCAATTTCTATAGAAAGAATCACGTGATAGCTCGGAGCCCTCGGATGTCACGTGACGCTTTCTATAGAAATTGAAGCTGGATACCAGCTTGGACCCTTTGACTCGGTCCAGGTCTTTGAGTCGGCGCGCTGTACGAATTGTCGACGATCCCTCACAGTCGGTATTGAACCCTTAAGTCTAAGGAGAGACTTTGCCTCTTTATGTGTTTTATCGCCTGTACAATGGGTTGTGTTCTGACTTGTTTGACATGACGCCAACGTCCACTTTTCACCATCGCACCGCTCGCCATTGACAGGGCGCTCATCCACACACCTTGCAACCAAAATGGTCGCGCACTGTGCGGTTTCAGAGGAATTTCCTCCCGCGGACGCTCCGGCTGTGGAATGAGCTCCCTGCCGAGGTTTTCCCGAAATATTACAGTATGGGGTTCTTAAAAAAATTAGTGTACAAGATTTTAATGGCTCGGCAACGCACAACCCCCTGGAGTTGCAGGCGTCCATAGGCTACGGTGACCGCTTTCCATCAGATGGGCCGTCTGCTTGTTTGCTACCGTCGTGGTATAAAAAACACGCCTTAGGAGGGCGTTTAGCTAGTAGCTAGTTAACTACCGTAAGAAGATAGTTCCTACTCTCTAATCGGCAAGCGGAGCCTCAAGTAATATTGAAAATTCATCAAAATTATTTTAAAGCCCGAGGTCAGTTTTCCACTTTCCCTGTCTTTATAAGATTTTTCTTAATACCATAGATTATATACCTAATAGTTCTTAAGAACTATATTGTAATTATCTCTCATTGAAAAAGCGAATACTTATAAACCGTTTTTTTATATACTACGACGGTGACAAACAAGCATACGGCCCGCCTGATATGGTAAGCGGTCACCGTAGCCTATGGACGCCTGCAACTCCACTACTACTACTACTAGGCGAAAAACAATTGACGTTCGGCCCCCGCACAACGCCTAGGGCTGCCTACGATTAGTAATAGTATAATAGTATATAACACTGGCGGCAGCGTGCACCGACGGGGCGGGATGTGTAGGCAACCCGTGGGTACCGACTCGAGACGATCGATTCAATTTAAGGCTTCCATTAATCCTGGTAATACAATATCGACATATAACAAAAATTACCCGAAAGTGTTCTCATATACAAAACCAAAATGTCTCTGACTGTACTGGGTACAGTGGCGCCATAGCTTTCAACGTCCCCCGCGTCTTCCATCCCTCTCCCTCCCTACACGCAACTATCCCCGTCCCTCTCTATGCGCAATGACAGCTCTCACTTTCAATGTAATAGAATTTCTTTTCGGTCTCACGCTTTTGAGGTTTCGTGCGAGAGATTTGAGCATTTTTAGTAAAAAATGTTGAGGTGTTGTTTTTTTAATTATTAGATAGTTTTTTTACTAAAAAAACAGAGATATGCTGAGATCGGCGGGGGTATGCTATGCTGTCTTCTTTTTCCTAGCGTTTTCCCGGCGTATGCTGGCTCAGAAAGCCTGCATGCCTACATTGCCTACCACGAACATCGAAAATTGGCATTGACGGGAAAACCTCTTTGTCACTCCAATATGCAAGTGTGACAGAGATGGTGATACAAATCCTTCGAGGGATAGATAGATAGGAAAGATAATTCTTTGGGGAGACTACCACGAAAATCGAACGATTGCGGATTTATTACATTTAATAAATGATTTGATACGTGCTTTACAATTGTAAGAATAGGATTCTATACATCTCTTGCCATATTACTTAGTACATTTATTTCAATATTTACCCAGGTCTTGGCTGTTGTATTATCGGTATTTAGATTATTCTTTTACTTATTGTCACTATTGTATTGTAAATGCTTTAATCTAATACTTATTGACTTGTAAAAGTGTCCCTGTGCGCCTACTTGCAGAATAAATTTTTGAATTTAGAATTTTGATTTTCAACTGTTAACGCATTTAACAGGACAACTTTTACAGATATCAGAAAAATATCATAAATACTCCGGATTTGCTCTTAAATGTTCCATGATCGGTACATTAACTAAACTCCATGATCGGTACTCAACTAGAAGCGAGAGATGGCGCCACCATACTATGCAAATAATAAATGATTTTATAAATAACAATTTGATTCGTGTTTTACAATTGAACTTGTATGAACTTACTACAGAAATGGACCGACATCCATAAATTCCATGGGATTTTTTCTTAATTGAGCTGCTGACCAAAGACCTTTTCTTTGACCTGTCATCACTTCCATTTAAACCCATTCAAATGGTAAAAAACAGGTAGTCGGATGAAGATACTAAAATCACTAATTAATAATATTACAATAGCAATATTACATGCCCATGCTATACGAATATCAACTCTATTTCATAACTAATAAGGATTATTAATGTTATGAACGTATGATAGATGTAAGTTTAATATTTGAAGAAAAGCGTAAGTGACTTTGATATAATGTGACTTACGACCTTTGGGTTTCTGCATTTGGAATGTAGTGACTTAGCAATAAATAGTACAATGGCGAGAAAATAAAGAGGTATATTTTTAATATAAAACCAGAGTGTAGTAGAGACATTTATTTAAAAAAACAGTTTACAGCATAACAGTAAAAACAAAAGCACTGCAACCATCAAACAAAAAAGCAAAACATACAATACATACAAAAAACACAAAAGAGAGACAAAAACATACAAAAATCACTTGGTCAATTGCATTATAACTAAAATTTGAAACATCTAACGTTTTCCCGGTATGTACCACTAAGGGAGCCTGGGAATCACGGTTTTTTTCTTAACCGAAAAGCGGTTGTTAATTATCAAATGATACTTCGTACATAAGTTCCGATTAACTCGGTACTAGCCAGGACAGGGCGCTTAGTAGTACAGTAAAGAGAGTCATGATTTTCAACCGACTTCAATATTTCAAAAGGAGGAGGTTCTCAATTCGACTGATTTTTTTTTTTTTTTTTTTTTTTTTTTAATGGATGTTCACTCATAACTCCGTCATTACTGAACCGATTTGAATTTTTTTTTTGTTTTCTAAAAGTAGACGGTTCCTGGTTGGTCCCGTTTTTTTCAAAATCCATTTCTGATGATGGGATCCATGAGGAACTGAGGGAACTCCTCAAATTTGAAAGGCACATGCATGCTGATTTGGGTGATTTCTTAAGAAACTCGAGCATTTCTTTACGAAAATCATCAATTTGGTGGAGTGGACCTGATGATGAAGACCAGGGATGGCAAAGTGGAACTGCTTCGTAATTCTCAGGACTATGATCCGATTTTAAAAAATATTTTTTTGTCTGTATATAGATGGTTTCAGGATTGTCCCGTTTTTTTCAAAATCAATTTCTGATGATGGGATCCATGAGGAACTGAGGGAACTCCTCAAATTTGAAAGGCACATGCATGATGATTTGGGTAGTTTCTTAAGACACTCGAGCATTTATTTACGAACATCATCAATTTGGTGGAGTGGACCTGATGATGAAGACCAGGGATGTCAAAGTGGAACTGCTTGGTAATTCCCAGGACTATAGTCCGATTTTAAAAAATATTTTTTTTCTGAAAATAGATGGTTCCAGATTTGTTCCGTTTTTTTCAAAATCAATTTCTGATGATGGGATCCATGAGGAACTGAGGGAACTCCTCAAATTTGAAAGGCACATGCATGATGATTTGGGTAGTTTCTTAAGACACTCGAGCATTTCTTTACGAACATCATCAATTTGGTGGAGTGGACCTGATGATGAAGACCAGGGATGGCAAAGTGGAACTGCTTGTTAATTCCCAGCTCTATCATCCGATTTGAGACATTCATCTTTTCTTTGTAAAGAAATACCTTCAAGATAGTCCTATTTGATTATAGTTCTATTTTGATGATGGGCTTCATGAGGGATTGAGAGAACTCCTCAAATTTTAACGGCACATGCATTCTGATTTGAGGGTTTCCTTAAGTAACTAAAACTGTGTTTTGGCGGAGCCAAAATTTTGATGAACTTGATCTGATGATGAAGACCAGGGATCGCAAAGTGGAACTGGTTAATAAACCTAGCTCTACTTATTATCCTAGTAGTGACATTCATCTTTTTGATTTGATTTATATTCTGATGATGGAGTTCTAGAAGAATTCAGAGAACTCTTCAAATTTGAACGGCAGGTTAATTGTGATTAGAGGGTGTTCATAATTAGCTTAGGCAATTTCTTACTATGGCCATCATTTTGCTGGAGTGGACCTGATGTTGATAATCAGGGATGGCATAATGAATATGCTCGTTAATTTACAGTCTGTCATCCAATTTAACACATTGTTATTTTGTTTGTTTAAAGGTCTACAAGGGAGTTCCGTTTGATTATACTTCAAATGTAATGATGGAAGCCCTAGGACATTAAGAAAGCTCCTCAATTTTCACACACGTATTTTCGTACACGTGCGGTGTATTGGATATTTGTGAAGTAAACTGGCTAACTCAAACAAATTCTTAATTTCACTTTTACCGGGAACCAAATGAAGTCGGTTTTTTTTTCTTAAAAATTATATAAGAATAAAGGAAACACTGAAAATGTTATTTCCTTGGGTAGGACTGTGTTTACTACGAGTTTGAACTTTGGGCTCTTGCACAAATTACTTTAAGTTTTTTCGGCTATTTTTTGACCCCTTAGTGATCTTTGGTGGGGTTTGAGGGTAATGGCTCCCATTTGACATATGGGGCGTTTACTAGCTCTCATTACCCGAAGTGGAGGGTAACGGTAGTGAATGGCATTTCTTTGTTTTTTTGTTTCTAATCCCAAATGATGAGATTATTTTCGCATATTTTTTATTATTATTGGTTTCCAGATAAGTAAGCCTTCACGTGTATAGTAAAATATTTTTCACAGCTCAAATTTATGAGTTTTATTAAAACGTAATAAATATAAGAGCCTGGGCAGAGAGTACTATTTTGTAACATGTGCAGTTTTTTTGTAGAAATCGCGAAACGTCTGGTTGATGTTACTGGTGACAGAAGACCTGGTGGCTTCCTCGCACAACGTATCAGCATTGCGATACAACGAGGAAATGCCGCCAGCATCCTAGGTACAATGCCTCAAGGACCTAATTTAGATTTAAGGTAGGTAGTTAGGTTACACTTACTGTATATATTTTTAAAATATAAGACTTTTAGTTTTATTACCAATTATACTTAGTAGGCTCTGATTTCCCCACGCTCCCCTTCCTTTTAAAGTAAATAGGGGTTAAATATGAAAATAAATCTTTACAGCCTTCAAACAACTCAGGGAGGGGAGTAAACTTACTGTTTCCCCTCTACCAAAGTACAAGACCAAATGGGCATAAGCGGGTCTGCTTTGTAACTACAAAAATAAATTATAGTGTGCATGATTAGTTAGTGTCGTCGTATCATTCTCTATGTGTTAGTGTCATTAGAGATTGTTTTTGTATGTAATGTGTGAGAAGTGCATCTGTATGCACGTTCCTCCCGCACAAAGTGACAGAAAAAATTAAGGTGTCGCATTTAAGTCTCCGTTCCAATATTTTGAAAGCCTGTGTTGCTCGAACTGTAGTGGGTAGTCCACCGGAAATAAATAAATAAATTACAAACTAAGCAAAGATTGTATAGGTAGTTCCATCACGTTGAGGTCACGCAGTCACGCACACAACAACATTGTCATGTACGATTTTAAGCTAACATGGTCATTTACACTATAATTACTATTTAAAACGAGATATTTACTATGTATATTTGTTTTTCTGAGCTCCCGATACACCGTGAACATGGCACTTGTAACAGTGCCGAAATATCGGGAGCACAGAAAAACAAATATACATGGTAAATATCTCGTTTTAAATAGTAATTATAACATTGTCATGTAATGACATCGGGATTTGTAATAACTTCTTTTTTTGTACCGATAGCAAGTTGAACAGTGAATTGTAAGATAGACCAAACAGTTTTTATACCTATTGAAATATATGTTGAAGTGTTGTCATTGGCATTAACATTCACTCATTCATTTAAGAGGGGGCAGAGTGTTTTCAACGTAAACGACAGTTACGGTTAAGACTGTGGCGTCCTCAATTATTTGCAAAGACATACAAGATGCATGTAATTGTTATCTCAAAGAGTGTGTCTACCATATTCGTATATTTATAATCTACAATAATGTACAGTTTAGTAAATATGTCTACGCAAAGACGCAGCAAAATTGAGAAAAACGCGTGTCAGCGTTTATGCCAAAGTGAATGAAAAATCATTTGCTTTATTTTTAAAAACTAACTCTATCCAATCTCAAATATACAAGCTACTGAATTCGTATAGTCTCATTACATAATACTGGTTCATTAATTAATTATGATTTTTTTAAAACGTCCTAAAAATCCGCCATACAAAATTACTATGGAATCTGATCGTTGAAATATAACAAGTGAGCAACACCCGAAATAGTCAGTTGGCGGCGAATGTTCGAAGCGACACCACGTCTCTCTGCGGAGCGTCTACATCTTGAAATAAATCGATGTTCATTGTGTACGTATACTGCGTTATAGGTAGCAAAACGGTATAAGAATTTTTTTACCATTTTTTGTGTTTCCAAAGGAAATAGGCAATAGCAACCAGTTCAAAATGAATGACATACAGAGTTAGTTTCGTTTATACCTCATTGTATATAGTGTCACTTGGACCGTAGAAGATGTCCAAGGTCTGATGACGGAGTAGAAAGGTGGCCACCGGAACTCAGGAAGTAGTTGATGTAATACCCCCGTGTTTGGACTCATTTGTATTGTTTTGGCGGGCACTTGGACCGTGACTGGTGTCCAAGGTCTGATGATGAAGCAGAAAGATGACCACCGGAACTCAGGAAGTAGTTGATGTAATACCCCCGTGTTTGGGCTCGTTAGGTTTGTTCTGGTGAGCACTTGGACCGTGAGTGGTGTCCAAGGTCTGATGATGGAGCAGAAAGATGACCACCGGAACTCAGGAAGTAGTTGATGTAATACCCCCGTGTTTGGGCTCGTTAGGTTTGTTCTGGTGAGCACTTGGACCGTGAGTGGTGTCCAAGGTCTGATGATGGAGCAGAAATATGACCACCGGAACTCAGGAAGTAGTTGATGTAATACCCCCGTGTTTGGACTCATTTGTATTGTTTTGGCGGGCACTTGGACCGTGACTGGTGTCCAAGGTCTGATGATGGAGCAGAAAGATGACCAGCGGAACTCAGGAAGTAGTTGATGTAATACCCCTGTGTTTGGGCTCGTTAGGTTTGGTTAGGCGAGCACTTGGGCCGTAGGTGGTGTCCAAGGTCTGATGATGGAGCAGAAAGGCGGCCACCGGAACTCAGGCAGTAGTTGATGTAATACCCCCGTGTTTGGAGTCATTTGTATTGTTTTGACGAGCACTTGGATCGTGAGTGGTGTCCAAGGTCTGATGATGGAGCAGAAAGGTGTCAACCGGTACTCAGGAACCAGTGGGTGGAATACCTTCGTGTTCAGACTCGTAGATTTTGTTTTGACGAGCACTTGGGCTATACATGGTGTCCAAGGTCTGATGGTGGAGCAGTAAAGTGTCAACTGGTACTCAGGAACCAGTTGATAGAATACCTTCGTGTTTAGACTCGTTAGTTTTGATTCGACGAGCACTTGGGCCATGCATGGTTTCCAAGGTCTGATGATGGAGCAGATATTTACAAATATATTAAAAAATTATAAATTATATTTGGGTGAATCAACTTTTAAGGGTTCAACATCAAACGTACAGAGTCCCTGATCGATATTACAAATTTATATAAAGGTAATGAGCTTTATTTGCATTCCATTCTGTTCCCAGTAATATTACGTAACATTTCATCACGAAACATTGAATTGTTTTTTACAATTTACCCGGTTTTTAATGGTTGTCCGAAGGACCAAAAGGTGGTTTTTCATAGTAGGTCAAATTGTCCCTTTGCGACGGTGCACCATAAAACTTTGAATCACGAAAAAAAATACTATTGTGGGATTGATATACATACACATAATCATTTTTATGGATAAGTATCATCAATAAAACACCGATTTCTTATATTTTTACTAAACCGTTTATGAATTTCTTGCGTTTTAATTTTGTCCCTTGAAACTATCCGCGTCATGCAGTTCCATCGGACAACCATAAATTTGTTACGGAATCTAAATGTAGTTGGCCCAGTAAGGCACTTGACAACAAGCTTAATTTCCTGGTAATCTGATAGGCCTAGCCGCCATTTGGAATACACGGCACTCGCGGCGTCAGTCGGTCGGGTACTATTGGTGAGTGCGGGGTGGTTTTATTGTCTGTCCATCGGACCACCGGCACAAATTCGTAAGTAATTAATATATTTGAATAAATTATGTCGTACTAGATTCTGTTATATGGATATGTTACGGTAAGGATGAAATAAAACACAACAAATCATTAATTTTTGCTGAACGGTTCAAAGTTTAAGAAAAGTCCCTCGGACAACTAGTCACTCGGACAACGGATTTGGTTGTCCTTAGGACATTTTGGTTGTCCGTTAGACAAAAATGATGTGATAAGATGTTTAATAGGGTAAATACATGTGATAAGATGTTAAATAGGGTAAATACCCAGTCTTGGACCTTTCGCTTTGACATAAGGTTAATTTTAAGATATCGACAATAACAATTTTATTTCAATCACGGGGATCTTTACCTTAATTAATAACTTGCTTACACGTATTTCATGAAAACAAAACTGTCTGTATAAAACGATTTAAAAAGATTAATCGCGTATATTTTTTGTAAATTCATCCCGACGTTTCGAACCCTTAACAGGTTTCTTGAAAAAATATATTTTTAATGTTTTATTTTTAATCTACCCTGGGGACCACGAACGCTGCAAAGGGTTCGAAACGTCGGGATGAATGTACGAAAAATATACGCGATTAATTCGTTTAAATTGTTTTTAGGGTTCCGTACCAAAATGCTAAAAAAGGAACCCTTATGGTGTCACTTTGCTCCGCCTGTGCTCACCGTAGTGCTGCCGGTCCCAAGTCCCAATCCCGAAAAAAGGCGAAGGGTTCATCGAAGGGCCAACCATCCCTCATGGTAAATGCGTGCCACGACAAAACAGGCAAACTTCTCAGTGAGCGTGAAAAGTGATCAAACGGTGGCGTGAATACTTTTCAGATCTGTTAAACATCGGTCAAGTCAGCCCTGAACCCACTTTAACGTATTACGACGTCTAAGAAGATCTCTTACCACCTTCGTTTAGTGAAATCAAGGAAGCCGTTACAGGACTTAAAAATAATAAGGCGCCAGGACTGGATACTATTTCCGCAGAACTCCTAAAAAAAGGTGGCCCCATGCTGGAAAACAGACTGTTGCTAGTATCAAAAATATGGCAGGGAGAAAAGATGGCCCAGGAATGGGATTTGGGCATCATATTGCCTATTTATAAGAAAAAAGGCGATAAAGGTACATGTAGCAACTATAAAGGCATAACCGTACTATCGACTGCATATAAAGTCTTCGCTAAGGTACTGAACAGGTGGCTTAGTGTATACGCTGAGTAAATACTGGGAGACTATCAGTGTGGTTTCAGGCCGAACCGCTCTACAACTGACCATATACATCTGATGCGTCAAATGCTGGAGAAGACCTACGAATACAATTTAAATCAACACCATATGTTTGTCGACTTCAAGCAGGCTTTCGATAGTGTCAAACGATCTCAAATACTGTATGGCATGTTACTGCTCGGAGTGCCAAGCAAATTGGTAAGACTGGTAAACACTTCTCTAGCCCACTCCAAATCTGTAGTTGCCATTCAAAATAAAGTATCCGAGCCTTTTGAAGTATATTCTGGAATCTGGAGTCAAACAGGGAGATGCACTTTCGTCTATAGTATTCAACTTGGTATTGGAGGCTGCAACTCGCCAACTTGGTATCAACGGCCTGATCGATTATAACACCACACAAAAAGTGGCAAATGCGGATGATATTGTTATCACCAGCGGGTCCAAAACCATAATGATCGATCACGGTGTTGGTCTTGAAGCAGAATCGATTAAGTTTGGTCTGCATGTCAATGCAGACAAAACGAAATACATGTACTCAACGCGCCAACCGGCCCCATTGCTAAAAATTTCTCTCGGAACTAACACCGTTGAGGAAGTTGCCAGCTTCAGGTACCTAGGATCCATACCTACTTACCTCCCAAAACAAAACTGAAGAGGAAATAAGGGCTCACTTAATGGCAGGTAACAAGTGTTTTTACGCATGCCAGAAACTTCTCGGATCTAAGTACTTAAGTCTAAGATCAAAAGTCGTCATCTACCTAAGTATCATAAGGCCAGTTGTAACATACGCATGCGAAACCTGGGCTATGACGCAGAAAATTGAACAAAAACTAGCCGTGTTCGAGAGAAAAGTGCTGAGATAAATCTACGGTACAATTAGAGAAACAGACGGAACATACCGCCTGCGAATGAATCACGAGCCAGATGCGCTAATGCGACAGGAGACCATAGTCAGATACTGTAAGTTACAGCGACTGCGTTGTGCGGGCCATTTAGAAATAATGCCAGATTCTAGAGCAACTAAGATATTAACTAAATGGAAGCCGCAGCAAAAGAGACCAAAAGGAAAGCCAAGAAAACGGTGGATAGACTGCGTAGAGGAAGACTTACGGAAAATGGGAAGTACACAAATTGGAGGAAGGAGGCTAAGGAGGCTCCGTCTGTCTGTCCGTCTGTCTGTCACAAAGCTGACTATCTCAGGAACTGCTTAAGCAAATCTTATATTTTTTATAAAGTTGTTGATTATTAAGAATTGTAATAATACTTCTGTTGTTCGGTGTGCTGAAATATTAAAACTGCTTGCTAATACTTCAATAAATTTGTTTTATTTAGTACCTTCCTTAAGATTGTAGGCTCTAAAATGTCCTTTGGACAACCAGATATGTCCTTGGGACAACTACGTTGTCCCTGAATTGAAAACCACTTATTATTATTTTTTTCGTTTTAACACCCAGAATAGTTCATATTGTTTTAAAAATACAATAGCACAATACAAAACCAAGTAGCCGGAGGAATTTTGTTACATTACTATTACTATATAGCGTTTTAATCGAAAAGTTCCGATCCTGTGAAGTTACAGTTGTCCTGGGGACATGATAAGGGGAAATATTGTGAAATTCAGGGCGATATTGCCATATTTATAGATAAAACATGAAACTATATTGTTTAATCAATGTAGGTAAAATAACTGTTTTCACAATAATTGATGTCTGGTATGTTAAAAAATTAATTTAAAATGGTTGTCCAGGGGACATCAGATTTGGGCTGGTGAACTTTTTTTAGTAAAAATCACTAAATTCGCAAAAAAGTGCTCTGCTCTATACATAATCATAAATTATAGAAAATTATCTTTAAAATAAAATAATGAAATATGAAATATAAGACAAAAAAATATAAGTCCATAATTTCATCATGTGGATATTTAAAAGTTGATTCACCCATTTATTACATTAATATTTATAAATTTTGTAAGGTTGACTCCGATTTGGATAAAAATCGATATCTGAGGATCCGGCGGGGTGATTAACATAAATCTTGAGTCAAATTTGTTAAATATTGTTTAAACCGACGCCATCTTGGATTTTGTAAGATAAACTCTGATTTGGATAAAAATCGATATCTGACGATCCGGCGGGGTCCTTACCATGAATCCAGAATCAAAATCGTAAAATACTGTAAAAAGCGACGCCATCTTGGATTTTGTGCGATAAACTCCGATTTGGATAAAAATTGATATCTGAGGATCCAGTGGGGACCATGACATGAATCTAGGATCAATATTGTAAAATATTGTAAAAACCGACGCCATCTTGGATTTTGTAAAATCAACTCCGATTTGGATAAAAATCGATATCTGACTATTCTGACTATCCGGCGGGGTCCTTAACATGAATCCAGAATCAAAATCGTCAAATATTGTAAAAAGCGACGCCATCTTGGATTTTGTGAGATTAGCTCCGATTTGGATAAAAATCGATATCTGAGGATCCAGCGGGGTGATTAACATGAATCTTGAGTCAAAATTGTAAAATATTGTTAAAACTGACGCCATCTTGGATTTTGTAAGATCAACTCCGATTTGGATAAAA
This sequence comes from Lathronympha strigana, assembly GCA_949128165.1. Classification (NCBI taxonomy): domain Eukaryota; kingdom Metazoa; phylum Arthropoda; class Insecta; order Lepidoptera; family Tortricidae; genus Lathronympha; species Lathronympha strigana. The sequence continues at coordinate 2,143,302 of OX421926.1, read as the reverse complement.
ATTGATATCTGACGATCCGGCGGGGTCCTTAACATGAATCCAGAATCAAAATCGTAAAATATTGTAAAAAGTGACGCCATCTTGGATTTTGTGAGCTTAACTCCGATTTGGATAAAAATCGATATCTAAGGATCCGACGGAGTGATTAACATGAATCCAGAGTCAAAATTGTAAAATATTTTAAAAACCGACGCCATCTTGGATTTTGTAAAATCAACTCCGATTTGGATAAAAATCGATATCTGACTATCCGGCGGGGTCCTTAACATGAATCCAGAATCAAAATCGTTAAATATTGTAAAAAGCGACGCCATCTTGGATTTTGTGAGATCAACTCCGATTTGGATAAAAATTGATATCTGACGATCCGGCTGGGTCCTTAACATGAATCCAGAATCAAAATCGTCAAATATTGTAAAAAGCGACGCCATCTTGGATTTTGTAAAATTAACTCCGATTTGGATAACAATCGATATCTGACTATCCGGCGGGGTCCTTAACATGAATCCAGAATCAAAATCGTAAAATATTGCAAAAAGCGACGCCATCTTGGATTTTGTGCGATAAACTCCGATTTGGATAAAAATCGATATCTGACTATCCGGCGGGGTCCTTAACATGAATCCAGAATCAAAATCGTCAAATATTGTAAAAAGCGACGCCATCTTGGATTTTGTGAGATTAGCTCAGATTTGGATAAAAATCGATATCTGAGGATCCGGCGGGGTGATTGACATGAATCTTGAGTAAAAATTGTACAATATTGTTAAAACCGACGCCATCTTGGATTTTGTAAGATCAACTCTGATTTGGATAAAAATCGATATATGACGATCCGGCGGGGTCCTTAACATGAATCCAGAATCAAAATCGTAAAATATTGTCAAAAGCGACGCCATCTTGGATTTTTTGAGATTAACTGCGATTTGGATAAAAATCGATATCTGAGGAGCCGGCAGGGTGACTAACATGAATCTTAAGTCAAAATTGGAAAATATGGTAAGAATAGACGCCATATTTGATTTTGTAAAATTAACTCTGATTTGGATAAAAATCGATATCTGACGATCTGGCGGGGTCCATAACATGAATCCATGGTCAAAAATGTTAATTAACGTCAACACTGACGCCATATTGGATTTTGTAAGATAAACTCTGATTTGGATAAAAATCGATATCTCATGATCCGGCGGGGTCCTTAACATGAATCCAGAATCAAAACTGTATAATATTGTAATAAGTGACGCCATCTTTGATTTTGTGAGATTAACTCCGATTTGAATAAAAATCGATATCTGACGATTCAGCGGGGTCCATAACATGAATCCATAGTCAAAATTGTTAAATAATGTCAACACCGACGCCAAATTGGATTTTGGAAAATTATCTCTGATTTGGATAAAAATCGATATCTGACGAGTTTTATCCAAATCGGAGTTGATATCACAAAATTCAAGATGGCGTCGATTCTTACCATATTTTCCAATTTTGACTCAAGATTCATGTTAATCACCCCGCCGGCTTCTCAGATATCGATTTTTATCCAAATCGCAGTTAATCTCACAAAATCCAAGATGGTGTCGCTTTTTACAATTTTTTACGATTTTGATTCTGGATTCATGTTAAGGATCCCGCCGGATCGCCAGATATCAATTTTTATCCAAATCGGAGTTGATCGTACAAAATCCAAGATGGCGTCGGATTTAACAATATTTTACAATTTTGACTCAAGATTTATGTTAATCACCCCGCCGGATCCTCAGATATCGATTTTTATCCAAATCGGAGTTAATCTCACAAAATCCAAGATGGCGTCGCTTTTTACAATGTTTAACGATTTTGATTCTGGATTCATGTTAAGGACCCCGCCGGATCGTCAGATATCAATTTTTATCCAAATCGGAGTTGATCTTACAAAATCCAAGATGGCGTCGCTTTTTACAATATTTAACGATTTTGATTCTGGATTCATGTTAAGGACCCCGCCGGATCCTCAGATATCGATTTTTATCCAAATCGCAGTTAATCTCACAAAATCCAAGATGGCGTCGCTTTTTACAATATTTAACGATTTTGATTCTGGATTCATGTTAAGGACCCCGCCGGATCGTCAGATATCGATTTTTATCCAAATCGGAGTTAATCTCACAAAGTCCAAGATGGCGTCGCTTTTTACAATATTTAACGATTTTGATTCTGGATTCATGTTAAGGACCCCGCCGGATCGTCAAATATAATTTTTTATCCAAATCAGAGTTGATCTTTCAAAATCCAAGATGGCGTCGGTTTTTACATTATTTTACAATTTTGACTCAAGATTCATGTTAATCACCCCGCCGGATCCTCAGATATCGATTTTTATCCAAATCGGAGCTAATCTCACAAAGTCCAAGATGGCGTCGCTTTTTACACTATTTAACGATTTTGATTCTGGATTCATGTTAAGGACCCCGCCGGATCGTCAGATATCAATTTTTATCCAAATCGGAGTTGATCTTACAAAATCCAAGATGGCGTCGGTTTTAACAATATTTTACAATTTTGACTCAAGATTCGTGTTAATCTCGCAATTAAATTGGAAACATGAGGTTCATCATATAAACCTATCAGTGAGTTCAGCTTGTTATGCGCTCCGCAGTATGCGAGATGAGGTTACTACAAAGCACCTGAAGATGGTATATCATGCTCTGGCAGAATCTAAGTTTCGATATAGCATTAAATTATGGGGAAATGGATATAAGTACAACGCTGACGCAGCGTTTAAGATGCAAAAAAGAGCAATTCGTACAATAGTTCGGATTTCTCAAAGGGACTCTTGTAGGGATCATTTTATTAATCTGCGTATCTTGACCTTGCCGTGCCTGTATATACTTGTCCTGCTGACAGACTTGATAAAACATCTAAGTGAGATTGAAAACCAGAATGAGAGGGAGGTCAGGCTTATGTCTAGAAGAAAAGACATACCTAATATAATAACACCTAGGCTTAATATTTCAAAGCATGCTGCTTGTGTCCAGGCGGTTCAATTGTTTAATAAGTTACCGATTGAATTAAAAACCATATTGGACAGCCGTATTTTCAATTCAAGGCTCAAATCGTTTCTTTTAAAGAAGTCCTATTATTCTGTCCAGGACTTTATTGATGACAAGAATGCACAGTAAATAATCTATAATAATCTATTGTAAAAAATGTATCTAGTATAAATCTTATTGTAAATTGACATTATGAATTTTAAATTTAATTTTAGTTATAAATTTTATTATTTATTTGTTTTAGTTTAAGATTGACTTTGCCCAAAATTTTTATCATTTTTAAATATGTAGATACTATGTAGATTAGATATAGATATGCCTTGCTTTAGTCATAAGTTTAGTAATAATTTAAATATTTAAGTACATTCATATACAATGTTAATTGTGACTGAATAAATAAAATGAAATGAAATGAAATCACCCCGCCGGATCCTCAGATATCGATTTTTATCCAAATCGCAGTTAATCTCACAAAATCCAAGATGGCGTCGCTTTTTACAATTTTTTACGATTTTGATTCTGGATTCATGTTAAGGATCCCGCCGGATCGCCAGATATCAATTTTTATCCAAATCGGAGTTGATCGTACAAAATCCAAGATGGCGTCGGATTTAACAATATTTTACAATTTTGACTCAAGATTTATGTTAATCACCCCGCCGGATCCTCAGATATCGATTTTTATCCAAATCGGAGTTAATCTCACAAAATCCAAGATGGCGTCGCTTTTTACAATATTTAACGATTTTGATTCTGGATTCATGTTAAGGACCCCGCCGGATCGTCAGATATCAATTTTTATCCAAATCGGAGTTGATCTTACAAAATCCAAGATGGCGTCGGTTTTAACAATATTTTACAATTTTGACTCAAGATTCGTGTTAATCACCCCGCCGGATCCTCAGATATCGATTTTTATCCAAATCGCAGTTAATCTCACAAAATCCAAGATGGCGTCGCTTTTTACAATATTTTACAATTTTGACTCAAGATTCATGTTAATCACCCCGCCGGATCGTCAGATATCGTTTTTTTTCCAAATCGGAGTTAATCTCACAAAGTCCAAGATGGCGTCGCTTTTTACAATATTTAACGATTTTGATTCTGGATTCATGTTAAGGACCCCGCCGGATCGTCAAATATAATTTTTTATCCAAATCAGAGTTGATCTTACAAAATCCAAGATGGCGTCGGTTTTTACATTATTTTACAATTTTGACTCAAGATTCATGTTAATCACCCCGCCGGATCCTCAGATATCGATTTTTATCCAAATCGGAGCTAATCTCACAAAGTCCAAGATGGCGTCGCTTTTTACACTATTTAACGATTTTGATTCTGGATTCATGTTAAGGACCCCGCCGGATCGTCAGATATCAATTTTTATCCAAATCGGAGTTGATCTTACAAAATCCAAGATGGCGTCGGTTTTAACAATATTTTACAATTTTGACTCAAGATTCGTGTTATTCACCCCGCCGGATCCTCAGATATCGATTTTTATCCAAATCGCAGTTAATCTCACAAAATCCAAGATGGCGTCGCTTTTTACAATATTTAACGATTTTGATTCTGGATTCATGTTAAGGACCCCGCCGGATCGTCAGATATCGATTTTTATCCAAATCGGAGTTAATCTCACAAAGTCCAAGATGGCGTCGCTTTTAACAATATTTAACGATTTTGATTCTGGATTCATGTTAAGGACCCCGCCGGATCGTCAGATATAATTTTTTATCCAAATCGGAGTTGATCTTACAAAATCCAAGATGGCGTCAGTTTTTACATTATTTTACAATTTTGACTCTGGATTCATGTTAATCACTCCGTCGGATCCTCGGATATCGATTTTTATCCAAATCGGAGTTAAGCTCACAAAATCCAAGATGGCGTCGCTTTTTACAATATTTTACGATTTTGATTCTAGATTCATGTTAAGGACCCCGCCGGATCGTCAGATATCAATTTTTATCCAAATCGGAGTTGATCTTACAAAATCCAAGATGGCGTCGGTTTTAACAATATTTTACAATTTTGACTCAAGATTCGTGTTAATCACCCCGCCGGATCCTCAGATATCGATTTTTATCCAAATCGCAGTTAATCTCACAAAATCCAAGATGGCGTCGGTTTTAACAATATTTTACAATTTTGACTCAAGATTCATGTTAATCACCACGCCGGATCCTCAGATATCGATTTTTATCCAAATCGGAGCTAAGCTCACAAAGTCCAAGATGGCGTCGCTTTTTACAATATTTAACGATTTTGATTCTGGATTCATGTTAAGGACCCCGCCGGATCGTCAGATATCAATTTTTATCCAAATCGGAGTTGATTTTACAAAATCCAAGATGGCGTCGGTTTTAACAATATTTTACAATTTTGACTCTGGATTCATGTTAATCACTTCGTCGGATCCTCGGATATCGATTTTTATCCAAATCGGAGTCAACCTTACAAAATTTATAAATATTGATATAATCAATATTATAAAAGTGACGTTTTCTGGGTAAAGAAAGATACCACATTGTCGCTTATTGATAAGAATGATAAGGCGCTTCTGTCATAAAGAATCACTTGGAAAACCTTATCAACAGGCGACAATGTGGTACTTTTACCAAGAAAACGACACAATTTTTTAACGATTTCATAATATGTGACGTTTTGCGGTGAAAGGTACCTTATGGACGATCGGCGCTTACGCTGTTAACAAAGACGCTGATAATAATGCGCTGCAACGCGACGTAAGCGCCGACCGTCCATAAGGTACCTTTAGCCGTAAATAGCCACATATGAAATCATAAAAATGTGCTTTTATTTAGAAAAAGGCACTTTGCCATTCTGCCGGTTGTCGATAAGGCGCGAATGTCATAAATATTAGTTTAGAAATGAACCTTATCAACAACCGACAGAATGGTACCTTTCTTTAGTACTAAATACAAACACAAATAATAAAATCATTTGGAAAAACCGAACAAATATTAGGTGAATTAATACAATATCTGTATCAAAGGATTATAAAAATGAGGAATTCTAAGATTTCTAAGTTATAACCTTTTAACGCCCGAATAATGACGCGCCGGTGTAGTAGTGTGCGTGCGCGCACGCACACAGACAGCGAGCAGTGCGGGGCCGCTAAATGCCTATTTCGTGTCCGCGGCAAACACTCTGCCCCCTCTTAATTCATTCACTTCAACTCTCGTGAAACTACCTATACTATGGGTAGTATGGGTACTAGGCGACGGACGATATACATACTTATAGAGATAAAAACATACATATACCTATACCTACATAGGAAACGTCCATAACTCAGGAATTTCGTGATAAACCCAAATAAATGCCCTAACCAGGATTCGATACCGGGACCTCCAGCTTCGTAGGGTCACTACCAAATAGGCTATGGAGGCCAGAAAGACGTTACATCGTTTTGTGTCCCGATTTGATTAAAAATTCCTAGGTTTATATTTGAAAATGTCCGCCATTACCTGCGCCGGCGCCTGTACAAGAAGCCAGTCACGGTGACTTGCTCATATTAATGCAATTCATTAACCGTACTATACTCTCTGATTTAGATTTTTACTATTTATCTTAATGATAATTTAAAGCAGACCAGTTTAGACGACCAGTTGGCGTAGTTGGTGACTCTGCCTGCTATGCCGATGGTTCTGGTTTCAAATCCCGGTAAGGGCATTTATTTGAGCGATGAACAGAGATATTTGTTCCTGAGTCATGGATGTCTTCTATGTATTTGTGTATTATATATATCGTTGTCTGCGTACCCGTAATAACACAAGCTTTCTTAAGCGTATTGCAGGACTTAGTCAATTTGTGTAAAAAATTCCTATAATATTTATTTATTTTAAAGCGCAAAAAGTCAAATTCAATTCACCACACAACACACCCCCTTGGAAATAGATCCTTAAATGACTGGAGACATTAAATAATCCCATGATTTAAAATGTAATACTTTTTTTTTTGTCTTTCCCATCACGGAACAATGGTGTTCCGGACCTTTGGGAGGCGTGCGCGGAGCCGAAGCCAACACGCAGAGGCCCTTTCGACAATTTAATGAAATGTAAGGGGTACACCGAGCGGATGTTGCACCTGCCCGAGTCATGGGACGCACGCAGAGGCAGCACCCGCCAGGGTGTATAGACTATTGAGATTTAATGGAATCTAAAATATGCTGGACTATTAGGTGAAAGCGGTGGACTAAATACTGGGTTATGGAGAATAAAATCGGACGTCTGCCTAACAAAACGGTAATCAATTTTATTTCCGGCAGACGGTGACTCGCCCACATAAGATGGGCCCCCACAAAAAGCGACATCTAAGATGGCTCGAGGGCAACACCGGTATGAGGGCTGGGGGTAGAGAGGTGTCACTGGACTTTAAACATATAGCCAACTCGCCACTTAGGTTTCCACATCTACCCTCGAGAACACAGCTCTCGCGACCCCACTCTGGACGGCCGGTTAAGGCAAGCCAGAGGCGGAGGACTTGGTCGGACGACGGAGTCCCCCAGGAGCGCTCAGGTACGTGGGGTCGCTACTCCCCAATAGCTCGCCACAAGCTGCCCTGCGTTGACTGATTGCACCGGTGGAAACCAATGGGCGATGGGGTCGTCACATCCCTACGCCAAAAAATGTAATACTTATTATTATTGTTGTAATTGTTTTGTAATTCTGCCTGACATGTAATTTCTGACTTTGACATCTTTCTGACATTGTATTTTTTCATAATTTGCGTCTTATAACTTTTGACTTTTGTTATGTACATTTAATGCGATTTTTTAACTATATTTGCATGCATTTCAATATGTTCTATGGCAAGTAAAGAATGATTGATTGATTGATTGATTGATTATCCAACAGTTGAGCAATTGCTTTAAAATCAAAAGTGCATTTTTTACCTTAAATTAATTTCTCAAAGACACTGGTATTCTAATTAGCTCCATTTAGAAAACAACTACTAATTTAATTTTATCTCTGGTATTTGCAAGTGTGTAAACGGAGTATGAGTATTCGACATGATCACATGACATTTATATGTCATGTCATGGTTGTCACTTACTTGGTAAAGTTAATTCTAATGCCCGTTTTACAATAGCGGTTGATGCAACATGCAATTATTTAAAAAGGTACAATTTATTGGTTAAACGCAATGCAAACAAAAATACATAAAATTCAGAAACATTAAAATTTAAACTAGCTTATAATTAATTATAAATAAAATTATTTTTTATGAGAAAATAAAAAATAATAATACCGAATTTAATTAAACTTACGATGCCATTATGTTTCCTTAATTATAACAAACCAACAAACGAAATTAAAGCAAATGCTCAAATATCCACTTTTATCGAAGCTTGAACTCCGAATCCGTCCCAACTCACCCCATTTTACGGTACACTTTACAGGCTAGTATAATGTAATGTGTATATAACTATATACAAGTTAACAATGTTACAACTCCATCGACGTTTGATTCGCCGCCTTCCGAGAACCTTAGTCATAATCATAAACCGCGGCTTACAGACAAGTTAATGTGTTATTTAGTTAAGGCTTCGAATAATGTTGTAAACGGACAGACGGGCAAATCAGGCGGTTTTTTTTTTTTTTTTTTTTTTATACTAGGACGGTGACAAACAAGCATACGGCCCGCCTGATGGTAAGCGGTCACCGTAGCCTATGGACGCCTGCAACTCCAGGGGTGTTACATGCGCGTTGCCGACCCTTTAAAAACTTTAACACTCCTTTTTTGAAGAACCCCATATTGTAGTCCTTTGGGAAAACAGTGGGTGGGTGGGTGGGTTTTATAGACATAGTTGGTTTGATTTTATAGAAATAGTAGGCGGCATTTCCTCGTATCGCAATGCTGATACGTTTTGCGAGGAAGCCACCAGCTCTTCGGTCACCAGTAACATCAACCAGACGTTTCGCGATTATGAAAATCTTGCGTGCGCTGGGACCCCATGGACCAAGAGTTTCGACCCCGAATGGTACAAAAAGGTACTCTCTGCCCAGGCTCTTATATTTATTACGTTTTAAAATTTCGGCGCATTCAGCCGCTCCGCCCGCTTTTACATTAGGTCGTTCGAAATGGGACAGTGAGGCATTGTAAATATACGGAAAATACATACATACCAAGTAGAAATATAAAACTATTATCATAGGGGCATTTCTATTGTTCAGATAACGATACAACTGTATGTAATAAAGAGAATGAAACCATATGACAAATTATCTTCCCTGTGAATTGTAGAAGACTAAAAACTATGCAGTTTGAAGAGCGATCACTATAGCGATGTCTAGATCAAGATTTATTACTATTGCTTTCAATGATTGATTGTTTGTATGCACACTAAGTAAATCATGTAAGAAATAGTCATCACTAGATAGTATAAATCAAAGTCGCTTCTCGCTGTCTGTATGTATGTATTCTACGGCCTCCTAGCCTAGTTGGTAGTGACCCTGCCTACAAAGCAGGAGGTCCCGGGTTCGAATGCTGGTCAGGGCATTTATTTGAGTGTTTATCACCCATATTTGTTCCTGAGTTATGGATGTTTTCTATTTATTTTAGTATTTATATGTATCTGTCTATTATATATATCGTCGCCTAGTACCCACACACAAGCCTTATTGAGCTTACCGTGGGACTAGGTCGATTTGTGTAAGATTGTCCCGTAATATTTATTTATTTATGTATGCTTAAATCTTTAAAACTATGCAACGCATTTTGATGCGGTTTTTTTTAATTAATGTTTTGATTCATGTTTTTAAGTAGGCCGTGATCGGATAGCCCAGTGGTTAGGGTGTCGTCCACAAAAGCAGGAGGTCGCTGGTTCGATTCCAGCCCTGATCGCCTGGGGCCATGGTCACTTCTGTATTCTGTAGTATGACATCTCTTTCAATGAGGATTACCGCGAGTCAATTTTCCGCTAGGGGCGCTAGTCGAACGTGGGTCCTGCGGGAACATTTCACACGTCACTTTGACAATTCTCTCATACTGACACAGGACCCGCGCATGAGTGCCGCCGCCTCTTCTTCTTTAGGTGCCTCTCCATTACTGAAGGTTAGCGGTCAGCTCTGCATACTTCTGCCGGTCTTTGGCTAGGTAGAATAACTCCGCAGCACTCGTGATTCCGGTCCATTCCCGAATATTACGCAACCACGACTTTTTCCTGCGACCCACGGCTCTTTTTCCTGCCACCCACGACTATTAGTTGCAGTAGTTCGTATCTGGAATGCCTAAGCACATGACCGAGATAAGCAACTTTTCATGTCTTGATGGTCTGCATAAGAGCGCGTTCCTTTCCCACGCGGCGTAGTATTTCGATATTAGAGCCGCCTGGTGAACGACAATACGGTAGCTCCCATTTATAACTACTTTTTCTGTTTCCCTAAATACCTAGGTAGCAAAAATGTCACTACCAGTACCAGTCACTGCAACATACTTGTTTAACCGAAGATATCGAGGCTTAAGCATGGTCTTTGGGCTCCATTATCTACGTCTCCCGTCTGTCTAATATTTTTGCATTCGTAACGAAATTGTGTGTATAATACAATGGCGAAATGTGGGGAAATGCAATATACGCTTTCGCATTCGTGTTCCAAAATCGAGTTCGTTCTATCGGTATTACCTAGGTACTAGCCTGTTCTAGTTCGAATAAGTAAATTTACGATGCTTAAACGTCGGTGTACAACACGAGTGTTTTAATGCCTAATTATGTATAATTTCCGTAAATTTCACAATGTTTCACTCGTAAACAGTGAAAAACCAACAAACAAATGACAGTTCGGAATAGCAGCGTTTTGAATCTAGAATAGACACCCACTTCAATTTGACAGCTGTTCCAAATTTAAACTCATAACCTACTGCTTACAGGATGTAATGTTAAAATTACAGCTCCGTTGATTCCTGTTGGTTGCCCTATGGATTCTGGACTGATTTTAGAGCACTAATAATATGTACGTAGATAAAATAAATAATAACTTTCTCAATTTTGACATACCTACTCATTTATCAAACAGAAGTCGGTTATTAAATATTAGGCATTCACACGCAATAAAACTAAAGCTTGGACGATTAATTACTTTTTAATGCGCCATTTTCGTTGCGCCATGCTGAGTGACGTTTGCGCGCCAATGCGTGGGGTTGCCAGAGCTAGTACTACCAAAAACGAACGATTACGGATTTGTATTTCCATCTCTGTCACACTTGCATATTAGAGTGACAAAGAGGTTTTTCCGTCAATGCCAATTTTCGATGTTCGTGGAGTCCAAAAAATTAAAGAAGATAAAAATGTAGGTACTGGATTGACAAATGTCACTTCATTAACTATACCTTTTTTTTTTTTTTTTTACTATACCTTGAGAGGTATTTAATGAACTTTTTTAATTTTTGAATCGAACTAATATGAAGAGTAAGCTAAAGATGGAAAAAACATTTATTTTCGAAATATATACAGTAAGTGTAACTTACCTAACTACCTACCTCTAGGTCTACCTAAAATCTAAAATAGGTCCTTGGGGCATTGTACCTAGGATGCTGGAAGCATTTCCTCGGTGTATCGCAATGCTGATACGTTGTGTGAGGAAGCCACCAGCTCTTTGGTCACCAGTAACATCAACCAGACGTTTCGCGATTTCTACGAAAAACTTGCATGCGCTGGGACCGCATGGACCAAGAGTTTCGACCCCGAATGGTACAAAAAGGTACTCTCTATTTAGTTTAAGGCATGACACCACATGTAAAACTGGTCTCCCGCGATACAGGCTTTGCTACGGTTGTGGTTTCGGGGGCTCAGTAGGAAGAGCGATGGGCTGGTATCCCAGAGTCACGAGTTCGAATCCCGCTCAAGATTAAGAATTTTTCCAATTTTCCTTTCTTTCTGAAAATATATTCTACTGTCAGACTTGGTTTGCGACAGTATACAGCGTGGGTATTTGATACGGGCGAATAATTAATCCATCTATAGTAAATGTTCATATGAATCATATGGGGTAATAATTTCATTAAATTGTGTTATTAATTAGGTGTAATGGTTTTTCTAAGGTGCGACAGAGCTGCAATGTATGTCGTCCAACTTTGTTTGTCATGATAAATGACACTGACATGATACTCGTATGACGTTAAGATAGCTACGTTCGAAAATATTCACCCGTATCAAATACCCACGCTGTATTATAGAAAATGTGGAGTTTCCTAACCCTGGCAACATCAGCCAACTTTTTTTTCTGCAAGGCGAGTGAGATCTGCCGATGACCGCGCGGCATTCGGCCTTTGCTGCGCCGCCGACGAATACTTCGAATATTTACATTTCTACGCGAATTTATTTAGTATTTAAACAATACAACAAAGCGTATGTCGCACAGATGGTTTCTGTGCATTTTAGAGTAGGTACTTAACAGAAACGAGCCAGACTGCTTTTTATTATCGAAAATAAATCGGATAAAATCGCCAAAACACAATTGAAGGTGAGGGTAGAGGTTGTATGGCATACCCATAAAGGATGGCTCACACTAAAACGTCGATCTGTCAGTTTCTGCAGAAAACGTCACGTGACGTGACCAAGGGCTCGGAGCTTTCACGTAATTCTTTCTATAGAAATTGACAGATCGTCCCATCCCATCCCGTCCTGTCCCGTTTTAGTGTGTCATTCTTTACTGTATCATCATCATCATTTCAGCCGAAAGACGTCCACTGCTGGACATATGCCTCCCCAAAGATTTCCACAATGACCTGTCCTGCGCCACCTGCATCCAGCGGACTCCTGCGAACTTCACCAGGTCATCAGTCCACCTTGTGGGGGGCCTACCCACGCTGCGCCTTCTGGTACGCGGTCGCCACTTGAGAACCTTTCCGCCCCAACGGCCATCGGTTCGTCGTGCAATGTGCCCCGCCCACTGCCACTTTAAGGTTAGCGATTCGGAGAGCTATATCGGTTACTATGGTTCTGCTCCGGATGGTCTCATTTCTGATACGATCTCGCAGAGAGACTCCTAGCAGAACCCTCTCCACAGCCCTTTGGGTGACTTTGAGCCTTCTTATGAGGCCCAACCCAATGTAAGCGACCATGTTTCGGTACCGCATGTCATCACTGGCAACACACACTGATCAAACACTTTCGTCTTAAGGCACTGCGGAATATTGGACGCAATGATGTGTCGCAGCTTCCCGAACGCTGCGCTGCCCAACCGAGTCGGATTCGACGATTACTGTATATATTTTGATAAATTATTGTATTAATAATCTTCCGTTCTAGTATGGGTCATAAGTACACAGAACTTTTAGCCGCCATTTTTTAATCCGCCTGTCAAAGCTAAGATGATTTAATAATGGACAGAAACATTTCCTATTGTTTATTGCGATGTTAATTGGAGGAAAATCGATAATACAATGGACAATCGATAACTTCTTCTTTGACGAGAAAAAACGGTCAAGCGCGAGCCGGCGATTAGCTTGGGTTCCGTAATGGAGCTGGAGTACACCCATAGATAAATAAGTTAAAAGTTACAGTGCGACAGAAAAAGGTAGAAATTAAAGGATGACTCACACTAGAACGGGACGGGACGGGCGGGACGGGACAATCTGTCAGTTTCTATAGAAAACGCCAAGTGACATCCGAGGATTCCGAGGGCTCCGAGCTATCACGTGATTCTTTCTATAGAAATAGACAGATCGTCCCGTCCCGTCCTAGTGTGATTCATCCTTAAAATGTGCCAACATTGTAATGTGGTCCTTTTCAAATCAATATACAGGAAGTTTTGAGCATTTGCTTTAACTTCGTCATGTGGCTTGGTATAATTAAGGAAACAGAATGGAATGGAAAATAAAAATTAACGAATTTAATAAAACTAACTATGAGTTTTATTAAATTCGTACATTTTTATTTTTTTAATTTCTCATACAAAATAATTACTCGTACATGTTGCATCAACCGCTAATGTAAAACGGGCATTAAAATTTACTTTACTAAGTAATGTGACAACTATGAGATATCAATGTCATATCGAATACTCATAAGTTAACTCCGTTTACACACATGCAAATCCCATATATGGGATACAATACAATACAATACAATACAATAACTCTTTATTGCACCTCAAAACAACAAAAATAACACAAACTGGTATAGATTACACAAGAAAAAGAGGCAAACAACAGGCGGATATATGCAGTTCTAAAGTGTTCAACTATAATAGGTTTTATTACTGCCTAGGGATCTCCATTAAGTTATGAAGATGACAAATGCCTTAAGAAATATACAAGTCTGTTACATTTTATGTCATGAACCTTATTGTTTGACGCTTAAAGTCTTTATTTCAGTGACATAAAATGGTTCTTATGACTATTCATACAATGTTGCTAATGAGACATGAACCGATTGTATGATAATGCTGCATCCAAGTTATTCTAATAGTCAGAGACAAGTAAGTATAAGGACTGGTAATTTATACCAAGTCTTTTTGGAGTAGGGTCATTGTGCCAAGCACTTAATTGGGTCACATTTTTTATAGAGACACATAAGCTCTGAAAATATACTTACAAGGGCTACAAGTAATGTCAAACTTAAACGACATGAAAGGTCAGTTACTTGAGTACGTACATTTTATATTTAATAGGCAGGTCAGACTATACCAAAGGGGGGCCGATTTTGGGACTTAGTTTTTTTTTTTTTGAAAAATGCAAAAAACATAGGGGTTACAAAAGACTTAGAATAATTTTCAAGATTTTGATGAAATAACCACTTTTTTCTTAATAAACTTTTCTCTGAAATCAAAAATGGCTGAGTTAGAGGCCTTCAAAGGTTGAAGTTTTTGAAGGGACTTGTAAAATTTTCATCGAGAGTGGTGTCATTATAACAGTATTTTTAAATGATTGTAATGTGTAGATGGCGTCAAAACAAGCATCTTTTATAGGAAAAACTTTTCTCTAAACTTAAAAATGGCCGAGTTAGAGTCCTTCAAAGGTTGATGTTTTAAAATGAGCTGGGAGTTTTTACTTGCTCGGCTCGCGCGCTGTAAGGTCGCAGTTCTACCTAACACTCCTCCTCGCTTCGCTCGTCGTCGTACCTACACCGACCTTCCTTAAGGTGCCATTCTGTAAAGCATTTTTTATTAAAAAAAAGTCGGTTTTGGCGCTTCGCCGGCCGCTACCGCGGCACGCTCGCTTCGCTCGCTCGGCTCGCGCGCTGTAAGGTCGCAGTTCTACCTAACACTCCTCCTCGCTTCGCTCGTCGTCGTACCTACACCGACCTTCCTTAAGGTGCCATTCTGTAAAGCATTTCCTCTAACTCGGCCATTTTTAAGTTTAGAGAAAAGTTTTTCCTATAAAAGATGCTTGTTTTGACGCCATCTACACATTACAATCATTTAAAAATACTGTTATAATGACACCATTCTCGATGAAAATTTTACAAGTCCCTTCAAAAACTTCAACCTTTGAAGGACTCTAACTCAGCCATTTTTAAGTTTAGAGAAAAGTTTTTCCTATAAAAGATGCTTGTTTAGACGTCATCTATACATTACAATCATTTAAAAATACTGTTATAATGACACCACTCTCGATGAAAATTTTACAAGTCCCTTCAAAAACTTCAACCTTTGAAGGCCTCTAACTCGGCCATTTTTAAGTTTAGAGAAAAGTTTTTCCAATAAAAGATGCTTGTTTTGACGCCATCTACACATTACAATCATTTAAAAATAGTGTTATAATGACACCACCTCGACCAAAAATATAATAAGTCCCGGCCCCCCCTTTGCTACAGTCCAACCAATAGGCATGTACTAATAATACTTACCTGACAGATTTAGATATTTTCTTTTTTTAAAGTGAAGTTTGACCCACTATGCACACTGAGTCAACCTTGAGGGCACAGTGGATCAGATAGGCTGCCATCCGTCCGGGTTTCCCAGGATTTGTCGTAGTTTGGAGCCCGTCCGGCAGGCATCTAAATCGGATAATTTTTTTATAAAATCGGGATATATATGGGTTCAGGTCAATCCTGTGTTTTCATCTTTTCCTCAGTGTCCGAGGAGAGAACGTAATTTCCACGAAACGTACGGGATTTTTAACTTTTTGCCCGGTTTCGGCAATGTACGAGATGAAAGAGTCATCCACACGAAGGTACACTAAATAAGGGCGACAATGTCCAAGCGAAAAGAGTCGCAGCAACGCCTATAGGTAAGTACTTTGTTTTTTTATAAGTAGAAAAGTCGTGCGGCAGTCATCGTGCCATTTTTAGGAAAGCTATGTACAGACTACAGGCTGCCATGATATTTTCTCATTTTTTCTGGCGTTCTCCTGGCTTCTTCCTCGGCTCAGGGAACCTTGGGACTGCTTTGGCAAGAGCTGCCGTATCCTCCTTTTATATGCTTCACCATAACATTAAGATTACTTATTCCTTATAAAACCCTCATGATTTTAGTACTTTTTCGGGGCGATCTAACGAAAATCATAATAATTTCTGTCTTTTACCAATACATAGTCATAGTCATAGTCATAGTATTTTTATTCATGAACAATACAAGATTGTGTTTGAATATTACCTAAACATTACATACTTAATTATACATAGTTAAAACAACAATATCTCATTACAACTATACTTACACATAAAATCTGAATTTACACAACAACATTACATAGATACATTTTACAATTTATTTTTAATGAGATCAAAGAAAAGGAACGTCAAAGCTATTTAATATCACATTTTTTTTTTTATAATACAAGCAAGAACTACTTAAATTAAATCAGGCTCAAACACCTCGTCTAGGCTATAGAAGCAACCTCTTAGTAAAAAGCGTTTTAATTTTAGCTTAAATAAAGTATACACTGTAATAGATTTTAATTCCAGAGAAAGTCGGTTAAATAACTTCACAGCCTGATGTCTCACGCAATGCTCCTCTATTTTTGAAGTTGGGCGAAAATTAATTTTTAGATTTTTTTTTCGTGTGAGTAAACGCAGCTCTTCTTCTTTATCCGTTTCAAATCTATGCTTATGTTTTATAAGTTCTGTGAGCAGTATATGCATGTATAAGCAAGGCACTGTAAGAATGCCTAGCTTAAGAAAATATTCCCTACAAGAAGCCCATGGTGGAATTCGGAACATGATTTTTATAGCCCTTTTTTGAGCGATGAGAGCTCTGTTCACATTATATTTGAAACTGTTACCCCAGAACATAATACTATACCTAAATTTAGATTCAATAAGAGAATAATATACTATTTTTAGATGATCTACACTAGTTTCGTCTCTGAGGCTTCTCAAGGCGTAGCATGCCGAGTTAACTACGTTCTCAATAGCCTCCATCTCCTGTACCCAGTTTAGTTTTGAGTCAAGATGCAAGCCAAGGAACTTAACATTATCAACTATGTCTATGGGAGATCCGTTCATAATTACATTAAGGCCATCAGTTTTCTTGGAGTTTGGCTTGAACAACATTATCTGGGTCTTATTAGTGTTCAAGCAAAGATTATTAAAAGTAAACCATTGATGGAAGGTGGATAAAGCAAAATTTACTATTTCATTAAGTTCTACTATATTATCTGCATGAATAATTGCATTTGTGTCATCAGCAAACATGATTATATTACAATTTGGTACCATATTAGAGACATAATTTATAATATCATTGGTGAATATGATAAATAGCAAAGGGCCTAAAATTGACCCCTGCGGAACACCTCTGCCAACTTTTACCACGTCAGACTTAAATGATTTTTCACAGTCATCATACATATCTTTGATATCTACGTATTGGTAACGGTTTTGCAGATAATTGCGCAGTAGGGTGAAAGTTTTGCCTCTGATTCCATAAAAATGTAGTTTTTTTAGTAGTATCTCATGGTCCACGGTGTCAAAGGCAGAACTCAAATCTAGAAATAAGCCAGCAACTCTCTTTTTACTGTTAGTTTTCGAAATGATGTCATCAATCAAGTAATTTATTGCATCTATTGTACCAATATTTTTCTGAAATCCAAATTGTCTGGGGTTTACTATGTTGTTATCTTTAAGATGCTTAAGAAGACGAGTTTTAATAAGTTTTTCAAAAATTTTTGACAATACAGGGAGAAGTGATATGGGTCTATAGTTATTTGGGTCATTTTTATGACCTTTTTTAAACACCGGCACTACCTTGGCTAATTTTAACTGATCCGGAAAGGTACTTTGTTCATAGCACTGGTTAAAAAAATTAGCTAGGGGTTCGGCAAGTAAATCGATAGACTGTTTGAAAATTGTAATAGGCATCTCATCACAACCATAGGATTTTGTATTTGGCATCGACATTACGGTTTGGCATCGACATTACATCGACATACAGGGGTTTTGTGTAGTAATGGCATACTTATTGTATCTATTTTCGTATTTTTTTAAGGAATCTAGAAGCTCAGTCGGAATTGACAAAATTTTAAGAAAATATGGGTTTTTCCATATATATATATATATATATATATGTATATATATATATGTATTATTAAGTAGGTATATGAAATTAATTTAAGGTTAAAAAGATTAGAGTATCATGTATTAAATAACAGTTGGTAAAAATAACAACGGGAATAAATAATCTTATTATAATAGGTACTCGTATTATTATACTTACCTAAATAATAGCTCTGGAAGTTAAATTGCAGTTGTAAGAGCTGCGAAGATATTCCTTTCTTGTTGTTATGAGCATGTTATCTATTAAAACTCTTCTTATGTTCGCCTATACGTATTGCGACTTAAACTACGCCCTACCACTGAGCATGGCCCGACATGATCTTGGCCGGATTTTTTTATTAGGGCGCTTACATGGCTGGTCGTTACATAGTAATAGATATGTCAGATAAACGTCAGCCCTTACTTGTATATGCTCTAAGAGAGTAGCTTTAACAGTCTTTGTGACATATCTGTCTCTGGCAATTCCGTAATAAATAGTAATTCATGTTTTATGGAATTTAATGGCGTGTCGATGTCGTCTTGCAATATTTTTTTATACTACGGCGGTGGCTAACAAGTACACAGCACGTCTGGCGGTAAACACAAAATCACTTAAACTGCTAATACTTACTCAAGATGTCACATCTGAATTAATTTTGATTTTTTAAGTTAAAACGTTTGTGAAGGAACCGTAAATCTTAAAAATACTTAAAAGAAAAGTGGAAATATCACGGCCTCGGGTGAGACACGAACTCGCGAGTTTTGGATACACGCTCATCCCTCTACCAAATGGAATACCGAGGCGCACCCATTGGCTGCGAATTTCTCTACTAACTCCTTCGTATAATCAACTTAGTTTATTAGATTTATGTCATAATATGTGCATTGCAGAACTGTTAAGAAGAAGAAGAAGAAGAAGAGAGTGTCACATCTCATCGCATCTTTGGAAACTCTGGAAACCTCAAATTCGAAACACAAAAGTAACACTATATACAGTGTGTAGGTAAATATAAATCAAATCTAATAACCTAAAATTGTCTTCTGTTTCCGCGATTGTTGTTCTTTTTTTTATAAGTACTACGACGGTGACAAACAAAACAAGCAAACGGCCCGCCTGATGGTATATCGATTGTAGCGGTCACCGTAGTCTATAGACGCCTGCAACTCCAGGGGTGTTACATGCGCGTTGTCGACAGAGAGAAAAAGGAGGATTCGCTGTGTTGACAGCTAAAGGGGCAAGCTTTGCTCCGTGGGTCCCCAGCTGTCAACACAGTGAATCCTCCTGGAGCTCTGGCGACCTTACTCACCAACAGAAACACAACGCTATGAGTAGGGTCTAGTGTTATTAAACTGCGGTTTTCTGTAAGGTGGAGGTACTTCCCCAGATGGGCTCTGCTCCAGATTTGAGCGAGACGACATTTGTTGTGCTGTGCCCTACCACACTAAACGATATGCATCCGCTGTGCCCATTCCTCTCTTAATATTAAACACTTTAGAACAGATTAATCGCGTTTATTAACACCAAGACCCTATGAATCCTTTACAGTACTCGTTTTCACAGGGTTCAAATGATGACTGCGAGATGATGTTGATTTAATTGTAGAATGCCCTAGTAATGAGAGGGCATAAGAAATATAATTGTATAACTTTTACTCAGAATTGCACAATAATATTAGACTTACACACTATGACGACCGGTTGGCGTAGTTGGTAGTGACCCTGCCTGCTATGCCGATGGTCCTGGGTTAGAATCCGTGTAAGGGCATTTATTTGTGTAATAAACAGATATTTGTTCCTGAGTCATGGATTTTTTCTATGTATTTGTATATTTTATGCATTGTTGTCTGAGTACCCGTAACACAAGCCTTCTTGAGCTTACTGCGGGACTTAGTCAATTTGTGTCCTGTCAATGACAACTTGCAATTAATGTCCTGTAATACACACTGTATGCAGTCTTACCGACCAAATGGAGTAGTAATTTAAAAAAAAACTCTATATCCGTCCCTTTTTTCAAAGTTGCAATACACACCTAAGAAAAAGACAGCACTAGTCTGTTTTGTTCAGGTAAGTGAGCTAAAACAATTCTCTAGCTTATTACCTCATTCAAAATATTTACATTTCCAAAGCTACTGGGCATTAACTTACACCAATTACCCTTAGTTAATAAGAAAAACATTAAAAACGAATGTACAGCCAGTAAAAAGGTGTTTTAGTGCTTAAACTATCTTTAAAACAATAATATAAC
This sequence comes from Lathronympha strigana, assembly GCA_949128165.1. Taxonomy (NCBI): domain Eukaryota; kingdom Metazoa; phylum Arthropoda; class Insecta; order Lepidoptera; family Tortricidae; genus Lathronympha; species Lathronympha strigana. Next base: position 2,122,583 of record OX421926.1, on the reverse strand, counting down.
CGTTGGCGCCATGGGCGGAGCGCTCTATAAAACCCGAGTGTCAGTGGCGATGGCGCCTTTCTTGACGTTTATTTTTTTTAAAGCGACGCCCCGGGGCCAAGGCGTTAGAGCCTTTCGGCCGGATAATTTAATTAATAGATTGTGACATGGATTTTGGCGCGACGACGCCATTTTGATTTAACTTTTTTTAATGGTCATTCATGTTTTTTGGCAATTATAACCTCGTTTGCGGGAATTAATGTTTCGATAATTTGTTTAGGAAGTTAATTATGCTAACGGTAAAATCAACACACATTGATTAGGATAATAGTTTTACCTTTAAATGGGTGAGTTGAAATATATAAATAGGGTATTAAATGGTTTTTTCGGTATAACATCCAAGTTAATTACTTATTCATTTAAACTAAGACCATTTTTATTAACTTATTTAAATAGAGTAAGTACCTACCTATACTTTCTTTAAATAAAATAAAAAATATTATTTGTACCAAGCCTTTTTAATATTTAATAATATAAGCATTATAGATATTCAACATTATAATTTAATTATAAATACGCAACCTTGACCACACAGAGTCAAAAACTTGAAAAAAAAATGTTTGTCAACAAGTTACTGATATTCGCCTCTGTGACATCGAAATAAGTCGTAAATTCGCTTGGCTTCATTTTTTCACAATGACCATTATATCTCCGTAGGTACTGGCCAGTAATTAATGTGCCCTCTGGAATACGTAAACGTTGATTATGGTTTTTAAAAAGTAAAAACGGAACATAACCTCAAAGGGACCGCATGGCCCGAGGAATCGACCACTGGTCTAAGTTTTAGCGGATTTCTTAAGATAATTTTTGGATCTGTTTTGTTATTGCTGTTTTTATGCAAACTTTGAATACGTTTTCATAAAAACTTGTAGGTACCTTTTACCAGATTTAAGAACTAGTTATTTAATAAATAAATAAATATTATAGGATAATATTCTTACACAAATTGACTAAGTCCCGCAGTAAGCTCAAGGCTTGTGTTACGGGTAACTCAGACAACGATATATATAATATCCAAATACATACATACATATAAAACATCCACGACTCAGGAACTAGTATCTGTGTTCATCACACAAATAAATGCCCTTACCGGGATTCGAACCCAGGACCATCGGCTTAGCAGGCACTCACTACCAACTACGCCAACCGGTCGTCAGATATTACTCAACTATTTAACTAAGAATCATTTTTATAAATTAAAGGGTTTCGTTCTGACCAAAAACATGTAAAAAAGGAATTATGTTTAAAAATTAAAAGTATCGATGCTGTTGTTAGAAATCATGTTTTAACGTTTACCAGTTTAAAAGAAATATAATTATGTTGAAGTTCTATGTAAGTATATGGATATTAGGTAGTAGGTACCTAGTTTACCAATATTGAGATCTAGACGTCTGTATGATGACAATTTAACCACTGTGGCCTCTTAAGCGTTTTAGTATGGAATTCGATTAACACCGAGTTCGTTACCTAACCCTGGTTGGTGTAAGTATCTAGCCCTAACACGTGTAATTGTATAAGGTAATAACTGCATTTAGAAAAATTACATACCTTATTCTTTCAATATCGTAGACCTTACTGTAGACGACGCTATAAACTGGATCTGAAATAACCTGAAACATAAAACTTAGCAATTAATAAAATAAATATATTTTGGTTTAAATTAAGAAAAAACAGTATGAAGGTACTTACCAGATTTGTTTTCTATGTATGTGTAAATATTAAAGTGTGCGCGAGTGCATGCATATGTGTGCAACGAGCCTCGGCCATCGACCAATCACGAGTCAGTTCCCAAAAACGCTTCCGAGCGGCACACGCATGTCCATGCGCTCTAACACTTGCCTCAAAAAGTATCCCTAGTTGTTCTTATTTCGCTCCCCTTAACCTGTGGCTGCACCCGTCGGTTACACATGGTCCTATCGAACCGGACCTAGAGGAGCACAGATGAAAGGACGCAAAGGAATGTTTCACACTCCCCCGTGCACTTCGGTTAAAACGCGCGGCGCTCTCGAAAGAGAAAAAGTGAAGCATACCACGGATGCTCAGAGTGAAGTGAAATCGCTTAAATCGTGCCCAATGACCTCCAAAGAAGAATTTATGGATCGCGCTAGCCAGTTCAACGCGAAGGCGCTCAGTTTACAAGACCCCACCGCAAAAGTGGGTAGCATCAAAACTGAAACGGAACATGGTCATCACCGATCTAATACTTCGGATAAATCTTCGATGTCTTCCCTACAAGCAAAAAGAAGACAATTAGAGTTAGATGCTGCTGAAGCTAAAGCTAGGATCGATAAGGAGTTAATAGATAAAAATCTAAACGCTGCACTCGCCCAGCTGGATGAGGAATATTCTCAGAAGTCCCGTTACAGTGGAGAACGACGATCTATTTTGTCTGAAACATCTCAAAAAGTGGAACAGTGGCTTGATAAAAGTCGTCAGGACGAGCAAGAAGAACGCGTTCTAGTGACCCCTTGGCAGGACCCGAACCCCGGACCGAGCGCCCTTCAAAACCTAGCACAAGCGATGGAAAAACTAGCTACTACAACTCAAAGTGCTAATACTCGCCTATTATCCCGATTAGCCACGTCTAAGGACTTACCGTTATTTTCTGGTGAATCGCTCGAGTGGATACAATTTAAAAAATCATATGAACAATCCACGAAGTTATGCAACTATAGTGATACCGAAAATATCGCGAGATTAGAGAAATGCTTACGCGGTGAAGCTAAAGAAACGGTCTCATCTCTGTTTACAACTGATACATCACCACGTACTATCCTAGAAGCACTAGAGCTACGTTTCGGCAGGCCCGACTTAATCATAAACAAAATCTTAACACAATTCAAGAAATTGCAACCTTTACCGCAAGCGTATCATACCGAGCTGGTGAATTTTGCTGTCAAAGTAAAGAATTACGTGGCAGCCGCTGAGTCTATAAATCAGACCGACCATCTTCGAAGTCCTGAGTTACTAAACATCGTTATATCTAAGTGTCCCAGTGCGCTTATCAACAAGTGGGCAGATTATATATACGAACATAGCGATACATACAAAGCTAAATTGCAGTTATTTTCTGAGTTCCTGCACAAAGAAGCTACAAAGATCGCAACCGCTGGTGTAACTCATATTCATTCTCAAAATGAACATAAGTTCCCTAAGAAAATGGAAGACCGAAAACTTCAAGTTCACCCCGTATTAAACAACGATAGTGATACAAAGTGCAAGTTTTGTAAAGTGTCTTATCATCCGCTGACTAATTGCATTAAATTCAAACGCGCGCTACGCAAGGACAAATGGCGCTTTGCTAAAATAAATAGAATATGCCATAAGTGCCTGTTGCTAGGCCACGGGAAAGAAACCTGTCCGGCCGCATCGTGCGATATCGACGGCTGCGGGCTACCCCACCACCGCCTACTCCACTGGCCGACCAAACCTAACACGGCCATCGCAGCGCCAAGCAATACTAGCACCAACGAAAACCAAAACAATACGCCAACATTAAGTGTGCCAGATGAATCTACTAATAATAATTTTACAACCGAGATCCTAACAAATACTGTGGTACCTAGTGCCAGTGTATACCTAAAGTCTGTACGAGTGAACCTACATGGACCTAGCGGTACTATCGCTACATACGCCCTTTTGGACGATGGGGCCAGAGTGAGTGTGATATCAGCTGATCTTGCTAACTGTGTCAATCTTCAAGGTCAACCAGAGATAATACGCATGAAAGGTGCATTTAATACAGAACTAGAGTGTATAAGTGAAACTGTGAACTTTAAAATCTCGAACTCAAGTGGTGAAACGTACGACTTACGTGCACGAAAAATAAGTGAACTAGACTTACCAACACTGGACCTATCTAACGTGAACTTAGACTCTTATGATTATTTACGCGACCTAAAAAGTGTTTTGCCCTGCTGTAATATGGAACCGAAGTTATTAATCGGACAGGATTTTTACCATTTAATAATGCCGCTAAAAACTGTTTACCGCGGCGACTTTGAACCCTGTGCCACATTAACAAAACTCGGTTGGTGTTTAAATGGAACCGTACCTGCAGCTGCATTCGGCCGACCTTTGACCGCCGAGCATGCCTTGACAACCACGCTGTATGAACGCGCTAAACCAGCCAGCGAAATCTGCAACGCATGCACTCCGCCCTTCTTAGCCACCCCCGCGGACGTACTTACCGCGCGGCGGGAGACGCACACATGCGCAGTCACAGACGCAGACACGCACACATCGCAACAATGGTCAAGCGATGTACTTAGCGACAACGCAGATAAACAACTACATGAACTCGTTCGCCGATCATTTGCGCTTGAATCAATAGGGGTGAACTCTAAGCCACGCGTAAATAAGGACGACATTCGTGCCGTCAACATAATTGATAACTCTGCAAAGTTAATTAAAGGGAGTTATGAGATAAGTCTACCCTGGAAAAATGACTCAAAACTGCCTGACTCTTATCCTAATGCTTATAAGAGATTCCTCGCTGTGGAAAGAAAAATGATGTTAGATGAAGGATACGCCTCTAGGTATACAGAGCGTATACATAATTTACTTGAAAACAATTACGCCAGATTGTTATCAGATGATGAATTGTTGGCGCCACATAAACGCATATTTTATTTACCCCACTTCGGAGTGGATAACAAAAATAAGAAAAAACTGAGACTTGTGCATGACGCTTCAGCCGCAACTGCAGGCCGCTCCCTGAACGACTACCTACTCCAGGGACCCGACCTACTTCAGTCTTTACTGGGCATCATGCTACGTTTTCGAGAAAAACCAATTGCTATTATGGGCGATATAAAAGAATTCTTCCTTCGCATCAAGATAACGAAAGAAGACCAGCACGCACTACGATTTTTATGGCGCGAAAATATAAACAGCGAATTAAAAACCTACGTTATGACGTCATTGTTATTTGGAACAAACTGTTCCCCATTCATTGCACAACATATTAAAAATAAAAATGCAATGCGATTTCATAACGAAATGCCTGAAGCCGTCGAAGCCATCCTGAAGTCACATTATATGGACGACTACATCGAGAGTGTGGACAACGAACAGTTGGCTATCAAGATGATAAAAGAGGTTTCCGAAATCCACAAACAAGGTGGCTTCGAAATAAGAAACTGGATATCTAACAAACCTGAAGTTTTAGAATGCACGCCAAAAGAAACCTTAAGTGATAAAGCAATAAGGTTCAAAACCGAATGCGACAACTTACCTGAGAGAACGCTCGGGTTGCTATGGTACCCGGCCAGCGACACGTTCGGTTTCGACTTATCACTTAAGCGCATTCCACCGGAGATAATAAACCTGCAAAGAAAACCTACTAAACGGGAACTCCTGCGCATCTATATGTCAATATTTGACATTTTTGGCTTTCTCGCACCATTTACTGTCAAAGCAAAAATAATGCTACGAAATATCTGGAGAACAGATACGAAATGGGACGACGATATCCCTACAAATGAATATACAGTATTTCGCAAATGGGTAACGGAACTACAAACCTTGAAGGATTTGCGCATTCCAAGATTTTATTTTCACTGCGAACCAGTTACGAGCGAGCGCGATAATTGTGATAACGCTCACTGCAATGCCTCGTGCCAGAACGAAACGGGTATAGAATTAGAACTTCACATTTTTTGCGACGCTGCCCCTACCGCATACGCTGCCGTCGCTTATTGCCGTAAAATAAATAATAAAAATGAAGTACAAGTTTCATTCATCGCGAGTAAATGCCGCTCGACTCCTGTGAAGAAATACATAACTATACCTAAACTTGAGATGGAATCGGCCGTTATCGCCTGCCGCCTCGCCGACACAATAGCGCGCGAACACCGGTTGACCGCATGTACGAGGTACTTCTGGACAGATTCTTTAATCGTTTTGCATCAAATAAAAAACGATACGCGCAACTATAAAGTTTATGTCGCTAATAGACTTGGCGAAATCGATGAATTATCGCAATCCTGTGAATGGAATTATATACCTACTGACTTGAATATAGCTGACATAGCCACAAAACTAAATACTTACGAATTGAGTAACGACTGCGCCTGGCTCCGTGGCCCTGAATTCTTGTACTCGTCGCGAGACACCTGGCCGAAGTATGACTCTGCAAAACAGATCGTAAACAAAGATCAGCTGTTACAAGTAAACATGTCCTATGAGACAACGGAATCCATGAAGTGTATGCTGGCGCCGATGGGCGCATCCGAATCGTCGATGTAAAAACGCAATCCGGAATGCTTACCAGACCAGTAGCACGTTTAGCGTTGCTCCCCACTGCCGATGATGATGATTGTCCTTGACGGACAATGGGGCCGAGAATGTAGACGACGCTATAAACTGGATCTGAAATAACCTGAAACATAAAACTTAGCAATTAATAAAATAAATATATTTTGGTTTAAATTAAGAAAAAACAGTATGAAGGTACTTACCAGATTTGTTTTCTATGTATGTGTAAATATTAAAGTGTGCGCGAGTGCATGCATATGTGTGCAACGAGCCTCGGCCATCGACCAATCACGAGTCAGTTCCCAAAAACGCTTCCGAGCGGCACACGCATGTCCATGCGCTCTAACACTTGCCTCAAAAAGTATCCCTAGTTGTTCTTATTTCGCTCCCCTTAACCTGTGGCTGCACCCGTCGGTTACACTTACGGCAAAGATACTTTACCTAAGTTCGAATTTTAGGTTTAGGTTTAAGATCGTTTTATTCTCATTAAGAATTTACAATTCACTTATTATGAGAACTTAAAAATTATACTTAACCTTTAACTACCGACCTATACGTCTCACAGACGTATTCACTTTTATTTTGAACGTAATTTTAAAATCACGCGACTCGCGGTGCTCTCCTTCTCGCTACCTTCCCCATTCCGCGTCTGCCGGGTGGCAGTCGACGCCGCGAGCCCGGCGAGTGCGTACGTGACCAGTAGCAGAGATGTCGCCGTCTGAGAGACGTAGGTACGGTGTTAGTGTATATATTATGCACGTCTGATAATCGTCACCTCGGTGTTATAGTATACATACTCATAGTGTCCTATTGACGTGACGTCGGTTTCAATGGTTTATTTTTATTATTTCAGAATTAACGAAATTGGCATTAATATCGAACCAGGGGTTCGCATAACTTGTGCCATATGTTCAAGCCGCCTAAAAAGACGTACAAAGTACTCTTGTTGCAAATGCGACATTCCTATGTGCCTTACGTGCTGTTCTCAGATATGCAGTGACTGCAGGTTGGGCCATTAAATGTGTCAAGTTTGACTGTTGTCATTTTTTTTATGTTTTAACTTAGGAGTTGTTTTATGTTTTCAATATGTTAATTAGTTCAAGAAGTAAGAGTTTATTATGTTTCTTTGTTAGCTTTTCCCTTTTTTTTTTAGAAATATGGAGACTGATCAATGTGCCTAAAATTTAGTGCTAAGATTTTATGATCTTTTTAATAAAGGCTGTGAATTTTTAAAATAAAGCTGGAATTATTTCTTGTTATCCATATTTATTTACCTTAAACATATAATTACGCAATAAGTAAAGTAAAATTAAAGTAGCATGTGAATTATTATATAATAAATGAAGTCAAAAATGTACGTCTCTCAGACACCACATCGGTATAAGTGCTACGTAAAAACCAGGTCGGTAGTTAAAGGTTAAATAAAATAATGAGCGTTTTAAAAATAACATGAGGGTAGATTTACATTGACATAATCGGACAACAGAAGTTACCGATTTTGCTCTAACAAATGCGCTGGTACGAATAATAATGGTTTACATACTATGTTAGTGTCATGACATACATAAATCATAACTCGACATGCCAAACGTGTTTATTGCTATACTTGTTTATGAATCTTTAAGTTCAGACACAAGGATTTCGCAATGTAAATGTGATTCATACCTTTTATACTACATCATATCTATAAAATAAACAATACTAGATATACAGCCTGGGCTTAGAGTACCTTTTCGTACCATTTGGGGTCGAAACTCTTGGTCCGTGGGGGCCGCACGCAAGATTTTCGTAGAAATCGCTAATCGTCTGGTTGATTTAACTGGTGACCGAAGAGCTGGTGGCTTCCCGCACAACGTATCAGCATTGCGATACAACGAGGACCTACCTATTTTAGATTTAAGGTAGGTAGAGGTAGGTAGGTAGCTTTTCTGCCGATTTTACGGGGGAGGGACACCTCAACTGTATGACTATTCGTACGAATAGCTGTCAGATAATCGTCAATCCATACAAACAACATGATCGTTGGTCATAATAATATCGTCATATGCTTTCGGCAGAAGGGAACACCTGTCAATTACCAGTCCGGGGTCAATATAGTTTGGCAAACCAAGTCTGAAAGTAGTTTTTTTTTATTTATACACTATTTTAAAAAAAATACTGTCAGACTTGTTTTGCCACACTATAACTACTCCTTTATAATAGTAATAGAATTAATAGAAGTAGCAGTTATAACGATAATTAATTTTGTATTAAGCAGAGGCAGTGCAAACGAATTTTACAATTTCATAATTGAAAGAAAAATGGAAAAATTATTTGCGTCGAGCGGGATTTGAACCCACGACCTCTCTGAACACCGGTCAGATCGCTCTGCCAATTGAGCTATCGACGCCCGATCGAGCCCGATATGGGATATTAGTATGGGGTAGCGCATTGTTATCGATGATTTCTAAAATGTCTTAGAAAGTCGATGCCGTACAATTGTTAAACATTTGCGGTAGATGTCGCTACGGGTCCCCCTAAGGCCTATAACCAAATGAAAGAAGTAGTGGAAACATTCGCCGGGCTCGATCGGGCGTCGATAGCTCAATTGGCAGAGCGATCTGACCGGTGTTCAGAGAGGTCGTGGGTTCAAATCCCGCTCGACGCGGAGAATTTTTCCATTTTTCTTTCAATTATAAAATTTTAACGATAATTACCATGTTAGCTTAAAAAAGCTTAGGTGGGTCAAACAAAAAACGACGTTCGGAGTCTTTCCGGTGGACTATTCAAAATAAGCTTGATTTTCTTATTTAAGCCTTATTTCGATTAAGTGGTACTCCCTTTCTATTTCATTGTATGATAAAAATCATGACTACATGTCCACAAGTTGTTAACTATTGACCACAGGAAAGAAAACGTGTGTGTTGAGCTGAACTGTAGTTATATTAAAATATTCGTGCTCACTTTTGTCTGTGCTCACTTTAATACAAAAAAACATTTATTTTCGAAATATATACAGTAAGTGTAACTTACCTCTACCTACCTTAAATCTAAAGTAGGTCGTGCTCACTTTTGTACATTTATGTAAATCTCTTCCCTATTTTCGTTTCCGAAATTCGCTCAAAATTATTTTATAATAGCTCTCCGACCAACAATAAAAAAACTCAGGCCCATTCTGAACCCGCAGACGTATTATTATACAACAGCACGCAATTTCTCCTAAAAAATCTCCCAAATCTTTAATTTGCCAAAAAACTGTATCATTCAGACCTTTTTTCAACTTTTTTTCTTTTTCTTACGCGTGACTTTTGACTGACTGTTTAGCCCCGGGCCGTAGCCTATCCCGAACTTTAAAAAAATAAACAAAATATGGCGCCGGCGCGCACGCGAGCCGGCGCGGGCTTTTAGAAAAAACTAAAACCATAGACTTTTACCTGTGACGCGGCTAAAGACAAAGTAGAATATAATTTTAATAATTTAATTGAGGAAATGGGCATTAGAAAATGTCAGGATAGAAAGTGGTTTGACATGCGAGCAGGTAAGTAATGATATAGTGCGGATTGTAGATCTTTGCGATGTCTGAGGGAAATTGTATGTGGTGGGTCCGGTGAGGACAGAAAATCAGTAAATAATACTAGTATTAGGTACACGGCGCGATTCGTTGGGGCCAATCGGTGGCATCGGCCTGTGTAATTCACGAAAAAGAATAATTAATCATTAATAGTCGAGAAAGGATTAGCAAGCTGAAGTGGCAATGGGCAGGCCACATTGCACGCAGATTAGATGGCCGATGGGATGGGGTCGAAAAGTGCTCGGGTGGAGACCACGGCTTGGCAAACGCAGAGGACGGCCACCCACAAGATGGACAGATGACCTAATGAAGGTCGCCGGGCGACGCTGGATGCAGGTCGCTTCCAACCGGTACATATGGAGGTCCAAGGGCCAAGGCTTATGTTCAGCAGTGGACGTCTTATGGCTGATATGATGAGTCGACAAGGGAAGGGAGGGGCAGGGTACCCTGATGATCGGCTCCGACGGATCGCCCCATGTACTCGTAATACCCGTTTAATGCTAGTATAAGGTAGAAGTACCAGTGCTCGTCTCTGCACTAGTATTCGACATGGGCACTTTATGTCAAACTTAACACATGCTCATTAGTAGCATGCTTATTAGCAAGCGGGGAAGTGGGAGGGGCCCCGCTCCAAGTTCGTCTTGCTAATAAGCACAATCATGCTAGTAATGAGCATGTGTAACAGTACCTTTATAGAGGCTAAATTTGAACAACGAAGATTGTTTCTTTGGATTTAAACCCTGTTAGTTTCACTCTCTCTGGTACAAATTAGAGCTCGACAAGTAATGGAATTTGTATGCAAATTTTCTGTCTGTTAAGTTTTAAATTCAAATTCAAATTCAAATGCTTTATTTCGAACCATTAAGTCCATAGGGTTAGCTTATACGATAACTTACATAACTAGAGTTAGTTTTACACAACTATTACAGTACAACTACAACACAAACAAAATATTTATAGTTTTCGCGGCGGAACAGCAACAGGTGAATGAAGCTGTACATACCGCTTGACTAGGGGAGAGTCCCAGCGCTGGGCCAGTGTACTTAGGATGCTGTTTGTGCTGCCTCGGCTGCGTGCGAGGAGTGACGCGCAACGCTTCCTCATGATAGCGTAAAAGCAGTCTGTTCGAGCCTCGGCGAACATGGCTGAGGCACTACAATACCGCGGCAACCCAAACAGCATCCTAAACGCATCGTTATACTGGACCCGCAGAGCGCTGTATGCCCGCTGCGTAAAGCTAGCCCACAGACCGCACGTGTAGAAAGTTTGACAAAAAGCTTTGAACAATATGAGCTTCACTTCTTTACTAGCACGTGCAAACCTGCGGGACAACATATTACAGCGGACACACAGCGCCCTGCGCTCCCTCTCGATATCCTCGACATCAGACAAAGTGTCTGTGACCCAATGGCCCAGGTACTTAAATTTGTCCACTCTCTTTAATGGAGATCCACAAAGCTTAACCTCCTGCATTTGATAGCTTTTATTACCTGATTTGAATTGCAGGAGCTCGCTTTTAGACGCATTGTACCTAAGCCCATGGACCTCAGCATACGTTTCACAAATGCCCAACATTTTTATTAGACCACCCATCGAGGGGCTCAGCAGCACCATGTCATCAGCATAGCTTAAGTTATTGACACATATGTCTTCTATGTGACATCCGACGCAAGCGCTGCTGAGCTCCTCGATGAGGCCATTCATATAGACGTTGAACAATGTAGGAGAGCTTAATCCACCCTGTCTGACCCCGCACTGCATTATGTACTCCTCGGACATGGCCCCCGCCCACTTAACAGAATTTTTTTGTTTCCTATACCAATGCTGCAGCAGTGAAATGACGTCAAGGGGGACAGTCGTGTCGTTACGTAATTTACGCCATAATAGGTCGTAAGACACCGTGTCAAACGCTTTTGACAGATCCAAAAAACAGGCAAATATCGGCGTCTCACGCGACGTATAGTAATGGACGGTCTGCTTAAGGCATAGGATTGCGCTTTCAGTCGATAAACCCGGCCTAAATCCGAATTGAGCGTCATTTAGTTTGACATTTAGTCCTAAAATGTCGTCAAGCAAACCGTCCAATACCTTAGCCAGCACAGTGGCGAGCGATATAGGCCTATAATTGGATATGTCAGAAGCGTCCCCGGTCTTATTTTTTATGACTGGCACAACTATTGTTTTCATAAGTTCTTCAGGTAAGTAACTATGACTAATACATAAATTATAGAACATTGACAAAACTACTGGTAAGTGCTCACCCGCAAACTTGAGATGCTCAATACCGAGGCCGTCATGTCCCGGCGATTTTCCCATGTGCATTTTACTAATTTTACTAGCGACTTGCTTGGCTGAAAACCTAACAAGCGGGGTATCGCATACAGCCTCGGCATCCAACATCCCAAGCCCTTGATGTGCGGACCCAACTGTGAAATGTTGCTGGAAAGCATTAGCGATGGCTTCAGGTTCAGAATAGTTGGCGACGCTCACAGGAAGACTAGCTTTTGAATTTAACTTAGCGGTATTCTTCCAGAATTTCCCAAAGTTTCGACAGGAATAATTTTTTGCAATAATGTCCATCTTTATATCATGCTCGTGCTTCTGACAGTACTTCAATTTATTTTTAAAGTGTTTTTTAGTTTCACACATCTTATTGTAGACATAACCAGAAGCCGGTTTACCATAAGTTATCCACCATTGAAACCAAAACCTAGCCTCCCTGTGAGCCTCACCGACATGTAAATTCCAGCCCGTTATATACCTATTCTTCCCACGCTTGACATACTTATGCGTTTCTTTTGCAGCCGATTTTAGTACAGTTATTATATTGTTATACAAACTTCTTAATTTATTTTTATGATCAGTATTTGAACACATCTTATCTGCACATACAGAAAATTCAGTAGGAAAGTTAATACACTTAAGATTGTTCGTACAATAATCCATATATTTTTCCACTTGTAAAGAGTCCCGTTCACCCCAATGCACCTTATTAATGGAACACGAGACATAAGTTTGAATTTTTTAAAGAAATGTAGCCATTTCCGTAAAAACTAAAATTTGATAAATATTGGAAAAAAGTCTTATTGGAGCAGCAGTTTATTGCTACTGGACAACAGATGGCGCCACAAGATTAGCTCCGCGTTTATGCAACTCTTCCTTTGGTAAGTATGTAATTGGGCGTTTTTATTTTTTGTTGTAAATAATCACTTTTTGAAAATTTGAAATTTTTTATTTGTTTTCTATTCAGAATCGCGGGCTTTTTCAATCCTGGTAGGAGAAAAAAAGTGTCCCAAGTTTTTTTTTCCATTTCGCCACCTTTCATAGATTTAGTATGGCGGTCGCGCAATGGAAAGTTTGAAAAATGTATGGAAAATTTAGGACAATTTTTCTCCTACTAGGATTGAAAGAGCTAGCGATCTGAGTAGAATAGAGATAAAAATTTCCAATTTAGCAAAAATTGATTTTTCTAGAACAAAAAGTAAAAATGCCCAATTAATAAAGTTGATTTATAGTGAAAGAAAATTTCTTTAGGGAACCGATCGATCGGAAAAGGAATAAGGGCTCTTTTTCTAAATCTATTTCTATTACATTAGAGAATTGCATTAATAGAGCCAAACCACGCTACCTCTTCCAAGCAGATGAATTATCACGTTTACGGACGGTAAGTGACGTCATCTGTCATGGGCTAAAGGAAACAAAAAACTACGCGAATGACATTCGTGTCCACCAACGTGTTTAAAGTGTTATTTTAAACGTCAAAATTCTTTGAAATCATGACGTTTACTTACCACTTCCACAGTTGCTATCAAAATCTAGGAAACTTAGCACAGACGGACTAACGACTGACGATGGGAATGATCATGCAAAGGAGAGAGATATATATATATATATATATATATATATATATATATATATATATATAACGTGGACCGCAGCGACATTATTGACACAGATGTTATTTAATACATTAATTGAAAATAAACTTATGAGTGCCACAGAATTAAGCGTTTTTAAGTATGGAATTTGATAGGTACGTCCGGGTTAGTAGGTTAACCCTGGGCCAATTGGCCATGGGTGACCTTTAAGTTGGACTCATCACTACCACCTAAAATAGCCGTCAATCCAACTTGCACATCATGTAAACAAACCGCCATATTCATCGTTATAACCTCACTTTTGAGTTTTTAATTAAATCTCCAATATTAAGTAATTTATCTTACGTTTTGTATGTTACGATAATACGACCGTTGCACTAGTGAATCGTTTCAGTGGTCTTTGATGAGGTAGTGTGAAAATACAATGACGAACAGTGACAAAACATGTGATGCCTTTTGTTTACATGATTAGGAAGTTCCATTTACTGTAATTTTACCATTTGCGAACACTTAAAAAATATAATTTTCGATATAATTTTAAAGCAAGAATGAACAATTGTTAATAAACGCCTGACAGTATTTTCATGGCAAAACTATTAATAATCAATACTCATGGTCAAATTGGTGTATATAAATATTTCTTCCAGGCGTTTTTATCGGTGGGTTGTGTATTTGATTTGCTATTTCATCCGGGACGATAATCTCAAACCACATTTGGGTGACTCGGATCGTGCATTTTTGGGCTGATCAAAAGTAAAATCCAGGGCGACAATTTGAAGCCACTTTTTGATATTTTTTATGTGAAATGACATTGAAACTAATATGAAGAGTGTATCATACATTTTGGAATTTACTCAATTTGGAATTTACGAGTGACAATATTCTATTATCTTATCTTTGATCATAGTGGCTTAGATCTATGTGCCTCCCGTTTTCTCCAACGTAAAGAAAACGAGCAGCATATAATTATGAGCATACAGATTACATTCAGATGTGCTTTTTAACACGGATAATAACTAGCATAGATACCGTACAAAATTTTTATACATCCATCCTTACTTACCAATAAAAGCACCTGTCAAAAAAGACGAATATACGTTTGCTGCATGCCTACCACGAACATCGAAAATTGGCATTGACGGGCAACCTCTTTGTCACTCCAATATGCAAGTGTGACAGAGATAGAGATACAAATCCGCAATCGTTCGATTTTCGTGGTATAGGCCCTGTGTCGCTAAAGCCCCTCATTCACGGCAGTCCGCCGGCACTCCGGCATGGCTGGATGTAGCGGACACACGGTGTGCAAGTGGCCCAGCCTGGCAGTCCAATTCGCACTTATTCGTTGAAAGATGCGCAGCGGTGCGTTTTAGCGCATACACTGTACTCAAATTAAAAAAATGCCGCCATCTCTTATGTAATTTTTAATAATGAAAAATTAATATTTTTTGCATTGCCGCATTTCTCAATTGTTTATTACCGTAATTTAGTGCAAGTCGGACTGCAAGGAGGTGGGCGGAGCTAGCAGGATGTTGCCGTACGGCACGCATCCGGCAACGACATTCACGGTACTTTATTACGTGCCGGAGGTGCCGGCGGACTGCCGTGAATGAGGGGCTTAATTCGCTATTGCTTACGGTGACAACAGGTTTGACTAAAAAAGGTAAGTAAGTTAAGAAGTTAAGGTTCTCGATGTGTTCTAGTTCTTAACCCGTAGTTCAACCTGTTGTCAACCTACGAAATAAATAAATAAAAAAATAAAAATTTGACACATGATTTAATTGGTAAGGAAGTAAACGGCGGGTGTAGATGTTGTTCTCTTGTTATTATAACGGGAGGCTTGCTTTTTAACACTGTCATACGGCAGTATGGTTTAGTGCAGTAGCCTGTCCAATCGACAAAAAACAAAAAAGTGACATTGACAGCAGCAGAAGGGCCTATACCACGAAAATCGAACGATTGCGGATTTGTGTCTCCATCTCTGTCGCACTTGCATATTGGTGTGACAAAGAGGTTTCCCCGTCAATGCCAATTTTCGATGTTCGTGGTAGGCCTGAGCGCCTACCACGAACCACGAACGAAAGTATGCCTCACTTTCGCACTTGAGATTTCTCACTCAAGTGCGACAGAGAGGTGAAACTTCGTTCGTGGTTCGTGGTAGGCATTTCGCTGTGACAGTACACTGGTACACTGCGCTTTGTGTTGTGTTACATGTGTAGTGTGCTTGTCTGCTATACAATAATACACTCTACACCTCAATTTTAAAGACTAAATTGTTTGATAAGGATATGGATTCTAACAATAACACTGACGACACATCAGTCAATACAAAAGTTTACCTATTACTACTGTACTGTCATTTTTTCGAGTCTAGTTGGTCGTGTTTTGCATATTTACCGGTTTATTTACCAATTACATCAACAATGGCCCGTAATATTGTAAAACTAGGTGCTCTAGAAGCCCAAAGAACGGCCTTTCTCCTCTGTGATATTCAAGAAACATTCAGACCCCACGTGAAACATTTTGGAGAAGTTGTGAAAGTCGCTAATAAAATGGTATGTAATATTGATAACAAGTTACGTAACTGATAATAATATTCTTGTATTTACTTACTCGGTTTTTGGTTAAGTGTCCAAATTGGTTCAAGTTTTCAATGGTAAGGAAAAAAATTGCAGACCGGCTCAATTTCTAAAAATGGAATTGTATTTCAAGGAACTTAATAGTCTCAATTAAGAACAATATCTGTGCTTGTTTTTACTTAAAGGTATTTGCCAAAAAAAAAAGCTCCTTATTGGCCACCAACGAAGTGGTACCTTTTAAATTTGTATCAAACATTTATATTTAGGTAGATGTATTGTAGGGACGCCCGGCCGGATACAGGCGGGCTGTCGATCACTTCTCGCATTCATTCAGCCCATCAAAATCATGATGTTTACTTAACAATTTCACAGTCTGTGCCATCAAAATCTAGGAGACTTAGCATAGTGAAACTCTATAGATAAAATAAAAAAAACGCCCTTACATTTAGATACTTAAGTAATTAATAAAGACGCTTTATCTGTAATAGTATGGTGCGATAGTGGATTTGAGGCTCGTAACGATTTGAAAGTGAAAATAGTTAATAATGCATATATGTAAATAGCAATTGTTAGAATTGTATACAGTATATTGGTATTGCAAAAAACATAGTTTTAATAAATGTAATCGATCAAAGAGCCAAAATCGCTAAACTAACTTCATCACTATCATTAATATGTATGTTTTATTTAAGTTTAGGATAGATGTAGAATTAAGTAAGGTAGCTTCTACTGAAATTGTACGCCTGTAGCAGGTAACTGTTGAGACTGACATTAAATATTGCAACTTTATATGTACACAGTTATACAATAAAAATGTTCTTATTCTTATTCTATTCTTATTCTATGTATTTATCAGATGGAAGCTGCAAAACATTTCAAAATCCCAGTGTATGTCTCTGAGCAATACCCCAAAGGGCTCGGACACACGACTAAAGACATCAATGTGTGCGACGCCACATTAGTGTATGAGAAGACGAAGTTCTCCATGTACACCCCGGAGCTACAGGAGAGGTTAAGGAAAGACGTGCCGGGGCTGGATGCAGTTGTGCTATTTGGAATTGAGGTAAGATTTTTTTAATTGGTGATATTATTGGGCGTCTTCCTAGCGTTTTCATAGGAAGCTGGAGATCAGCTTTGGCAACTAATACCAAAATTTGGCGTAGGTTTTACGAAAGCAACTGCCATTTGACCTTCCCAGAGGGTAAAATAGGTCTTATTGGGATTAGTAATCAAAAATCATATCGAAGAACTGATAGCTGTTTGTCTTATAATTCTATCTAAACAAGAAAATCAATGTTTTATTAACATTCAATAGCAATAAAGTCGAAAACCAGATAGATGTTTACGGCTGGCTCATCAAAAAATGGTAAAACAGCGGTTAGAAAATTGTGTATTATTTAACAAAAACTTACAACAATTTTGAAAAAGTTTTTCATTTATTCCATTTAAATTGAAATGATCTTTCAATTTTTGTATTAAAACATGTGAAAATGTTTTTGTAACTATGAAAACTCATGGCAAAAAGTTCAGCTGAATCGGTAAAATTTATATACCGGGCTCTTAAGGACTGTACAAGTAAATGTTTATACTAAATATCAGGTTTTTATTATATTTAGTAAACTTTTAAGTACATATTATTATTGACGAATATAATGAATGTGACTGACTGATTTAGAATAGATTTTCGTATTGTATCGAAAGTTTTGCACTTTTTACGCAGATAATCACAGGCAAAGGTTATAACAATGTTTAACTTGTATTTCCAGGCCCACGTGTGCATAGAGCAGACGGTCATTGACCTACTGAATGAGAACATCTCTGTCCATGTGTTGGCTGATGGAGTATCTTCAAGATCCTTGATGGACAGGGGATTGGCTTTACAGGTAAATATACACTAATGAAGAAATATCTGACATTCAAATTGCAACGGTTAACACTCACGTATTTTTATCACAATACGCGTGACATGTTTCGACTGCATCGGGCAGACATCGTCGGACAGACAGTGGTGTTGTCACCTTCGCGGCTCGGGCATCACTTGCCCACTTGGTGATGCCATTGCAATTTTAATGTTAGTATGACTCGCGAAAGTTTAAATTATAAGAAATATCTGTGTTTCAAATATGATACTAGATCACAACTAAAAACTCGCAGCTCATCAGTTTACTCCGTGAACATGACGCTTGCAACAGTGTCGAAATATCGGGTGCTCAATAAAACAAACATACATAAGTACGGTTTTTTCATTTTACAAAATTAAATAAATAAAGAACTAGGTAGATCATGTTTCATATCATAAATGATACACGGTCCGTTACAATGAGAATTACCGCGAGCGAATTCGCCACTAGGGGACTAGCGTCAACAAACAAGCATACGGCCCGCCTGATGGTAAGCGGTCACTGTAGCCTATGGACGCCTGCAACACCAGGGGTGTAACATGCGCGTTGCGGACCCTTTAAAAAAAAGGACGATTCGCTGTGTTGACAGCTAAACGGGCCAAGGGCTTTGCTCCGTGGGTCCCCAGCTGTCAACACAGCGAATCCTCTTGGAGCTCTGGCGACCTTACTCACCAACAGAAACAGCACTATGTATAGGGTCTAGTGTTATTAAACTGCGGTTTTCTGTAAGGTGGAGGTACTTCCCCAGATGGGTTCTGCTCCAGATTTGAGCGAGACGACATTCATTGTGCTGTGTCCTACCACCGATATGCATCCGCTGTGCCCATACCTCTCTTAGTCTACTTACACCCAACTTTCTACTAACTTCCTTTTTTCCTTTCAGCGCATGCAATCCATAGGCTCCTTCATAACCACCTCAGAGAATGTCCTCTTTAAACTGATGAAGGACAAAAACCATCCCGCTTTCAAACATATTTCCAAACTCAATAAAGAACCCACTGTGGATACTCTGGGATATACGATGTCGAAGCTATAAACTAGGTATATATCTAATCTATCCATGTATCAAATGTGATACATAGTTAAACACTTAAGAACGGATTAATCGCGTTTATTAACACCATGACCTTAAGTTTCGAGCCCTTTACAGCACTCGTTTTCACAGGGTTAAGATGATGACAGACAATGCCAATTCTCCCCATCAATCAAAAAAGTTACTTGTGCAAACTACATACATACAAAAATATATTTTTTTTTAATTAAAAAACAAAAATAAAGCTTGGTCTACAATGCCCAGAGGGGCTTTTAAGGCTAGTAATACATAGCCTGAAGGGCATTCTATAATTAAAATTAAAAATGTTTAAATTGTAAAAAAAACCCTGTGAGGATCAACATGTTAATAAACGCGATTAATCCGTTCTAAAGTATTGTGTAATGTAGAAGCGATGGATTCTACAATCCTGAAGAATCCTGAGCGTAATGAGGAACTCAAGCGTTAACGCCCAAGACGAAAATAATTTAGATACCGTGTGATATAATTATTTTGATATTTTGATACATGCTTTTCACGCCAACTAAGAGGAAATAAACAAAGTTGACAACAGCATCATATCAACACCGCGATGCCACTTTGACTCCTCCCAGCAAGGAAGAAAAGTGCCACTTTGATCACTACTAGCTTGAACAGAAAAAACGCTTTTATGAATAGATGGTGTGATGGTAAGCGCATAACACACTAAACTTATTTTTTTCTTTTTTAGCGCTTCCAAACCATCGGCTGCTTCGTCGGCACGTCAGAGAACGTGTTATTCAAACTATTGAAGGACAAAAATAATCCAGCTTTCAAAAACATTTCCAAACTCAACGTTACACCTACTCCGGACGAATTTGGAAAATAAACTACTTTAAGTACAAATGTTTAGAAAAACAAGCAATAGGAATGACGACTAGATTGAAAAAGTATTATTCTATTCAGTCCGTCAGTTAGATTATCCAAATTTATTAGACACGTGTTTTTTCCTGTTTTAAGTTAACTAAAATTGACGAAGATACAGAGCATCAAAGTTCCGGGGTGGCGGCTAGTGACGTCACTTAGAGGTAAGAGTCGTACCTAATTGTGACGTCACGCGAAACTTTATTGCACCATATTTACGTCGTTTTTCATTTGACGAACAAAAGAAAAAATACCTGTCGAATATTTTTTAATATTCTAATAGACGGACTAATTAGATTTTTTTGCCTATTCAGCTGTTAAGTGTGATGATGACTAGTTAAAAGAACGATTTATGTTCTAGATAATAGTTAAAATAAATTATTTAACCTGATTTCAAAAACGGAGTAAGTATTTTAAATTAGTAGTACCTACCTACTGCAATGGTTATGATGCCAAGCGGATAGCGTGATACTAGCTGGATAAGACAGTTTGTCAGCATTTTACGTCAATCTCTTATAATTTTAAACAGTTATCAATTAGTCATCATCCATTAAACCATTGCATTTTAAAATATTTCACGTGCATAAATAAGGAATATTTATTTTTAACAACGAAAATAGTGTTACTTAGCTGTTCCGCCAAACGTGCACCAATAATACAAAACTCGACAAGCATCCTCAGGAGATGCAGATCTTGTCAAGTGTAACATTGTTTTCGTTGTTAATATGGAATTCCGCAAAGTAACGCCTGATTCAATAAATTACTTATTTTTGGTTAACTATTTTACCCCTTTCAACGCCAGTCGGCGAAGGAACATGCCGTACCCCAGACTACTGATGTGCCGATGGAAACTTTCCAAAATTGCGAAATATTTCGCATAGGAAAGTTTCAGAAACTTCTCACATTTTTGTATGGGGAATGAAACTTTCCGAAATGTAAAATTGAAATTTCTTACATTACTGTGAAATTTTCAAGAAACTTCCGTGAAATTTTTCCTACCTCTTGGAAACTTTCCGCAACTTGCACATCAGTACCCCAGACCACAAGACGCAAGGCGATCGTGATAATTTAAGCGAAATTGAACTCTACGCAGTCCAGCTTAAGTCCTTATTCCATTGACGAAGCTGTAGACGTCATCGGCGTCCGTGGTAAGACCGGACACAGCCGACTATGGCGTCAATTCTGTTTTTTTGGTAACGGGAATAAAATTATTTATATAAATACATTGAAAGGTAAGGCTGTTTGTAAATATTGTATTTAATTAATATAAAGTTATACTATGTTTCTCGTTTTTCATTTCAACAGTGACCACTTCAGTTGCTCCTTCGCAGATTGTAAGACCTGTGAATTAAGAACGGAATTAACCCTTTGCCTGCTGTCGATAATAATTGACATTAATATTAATTATAATTATAAATTGAAAGAGAGATTTGAAAGAGACTGCTGAGGCACTGGGGGCCTTGGTCAGCAAACATTTTCCTGCTGACCTCGCCCACCTGAGGTGCCCAAGAGAGATTTTGGTCCATAATAACACCCAGATAATTAACCTGAGCCGAGTAAGGAATCTGAATACCGTCAAACACAATTGCGGGTAAATTACTGAAATCAATTTTAGCAGTGAGTTTTGAGCTACCTATCAGCATAGTTTGAGTTTTAGCAGGATTTACCCTGAGACCATATCGTCCACTCCAGTTTAAAATGCTCTCCAAATCCCTGTTCATAGCGATGATAGTACTGGGAAGCTCGATAAAAAAACTTGAGAGTAAATCTGAAGATCGTCAGCGTAAAGGTGGTAGGAGGAAGAAATATTGCTAGTAATGGAGTTAATGAAGATGGAGAAGAGAAGAGGAGACAACACGCCGCCCTGAGGGACACCGGCAAGCGTGTTGCACCACGAAGATCGAGAGGAGTCCACCTTGATACGCTGCCGCCGCCCTACTAAGTAACTATGAAACCAGTCAATTACTGCAGGAGATACATTAACCCTTTGACCGCCGTTGTCACCTATACAAGACAACGATAGTACGATACACTAACGCCGTCGTCTTGTATACAAGACAAAGTTTCAACCGCTTACTAAATGGTAAAATAATAGAATTTAAAAATTATTTTGTACTCGTGTCAACTTGTTGACCCTTTGTTTTTTCATACATTTACTTTTTAAGCAGGTATATGAATCCATTGTTTCATAATAAAGGATTTAAAAAATATGCTTATAATTTCTACATTTTTCCGTGTCACTGTCGCCGTTGGCATGTATAAAAGACAGCTAGGGATGGGAAAGTTCAATTGATGTGCAAGTTTTTAAAATGAATATGTTTTCACGAATCTGGTTTTATTTAAGCGTTCAAACATTTAATTGCCAATTATTGTCATTGTTGGTAACTACTCGTAGTAAGTAGGTATATGTAGAAAAAAAAAGGCATAATAATGGATAAAGTTTAGGCAGCTTCTTCAGTAAATTGTCCATTGCGGTTTATTTGCCGAATAAATTATTGACCGCAGTGACAGCGGAGGTCTACATCTTAACTCGATATATATATATATATATATATATATATATATATATATATAACCGATATATACAGTATGTATCACAACGAAGAGCAAACCTTAAAACTGGTTGACGGGGAACTCGAGTACAATGTAATGACGTGCATTTCACGTGCCTAAATACATGTTTTATGGCATAAAATTACTAAATGAATTACTCGAAGACCATATTTTTGCAGTCGGTTAATGGTTTTTGTAACATCCTATAGGGTTTGTTTACGTTTTTGATTTTTGACAGTGCATGCGTATTGCGTACTGTTGATATGTAGCTAGGGGCAACTAATTAACATTAACGTTGTTATGTCAATACACATGCGCTTTGAGTTCTGTTTATAAGTAACCTAGGTAATTATTTTAATAATGGCTGTAGTCATAGGCAACGCGCAAGCGCTTTGTTAACTATTTGTTTGTAACTAGGTAAAAATCCAAACTTCAACAAGGTTTGACGCCTGTCTGTCAGTTGGTAATTTAAGAAATGTCATTTATAAGATTGTAAACAAATAATACAGGGGAGGTGCAACACAATAATAATAAATGTATATTTTTATACCTCACGTAAAACCTGTCGTATTTTTGATGAATTAGGTAAGTACCATGCTCATATTTATGATCTAAACATTAACGGGTTTCTTGTTTTGCCTTTCATTCTGATACATACTGTATATATATATATATTATTAAATCCACCTGTTAGTTTTCTCCGAAAACCCTCCGGTAAGTATGTAAATTTATCGAGACACGATGCGCGTCCCTAATCTTATGGTTTATAAAGTTTACGTACCGACAAGCGCTTATGCCGTTGACTCAGACGCTATTATTACTTAACTCGCGCGTAAACAGTATTTGTCAGTCGGAACTAAAGACGTGCCCTGCGCGCCGTTGACATGTATAGAAGACTACTCGTACAGACTAGTGCGGTGATATTACTTCATGATTCGATAATGTTTAGTTGTTGTTTTTCATGATAAAGTCCTTTATTTTCAACATTTTCTTGTATAGTAAATCTGTTTAGTTTAGAAATTTTGAGAGAAATCTAAGTTTGGAAATAAAAAAAGGCAAATTGAGAAGAATTCCACCTTTAATTATGAATATCGATATCACTATTTGCAATCCCTAAACTTTTTATTAGTTGTTTACTTAAAATTTGCTCTGGCGTGTGAGTGAGCGTCTTGGCGAACAGGGTCCGGCGGCCAAAAGGTTAAGAGATCGCAATATGCCCAACATGATATCGAAATCAACCGTGTTAAAAGCGTAATAATTATAGCGTTTGCGACTTATCGGCAAGCGATAGTGGTACATTTTTTTAAACTATTTAAAATGGGGCCATAGATAACAAGTTCTTCTTTATATATCATATCTTAAAATATATCAGCGAATCATAAAACTGTATCGATATGTGATAGGTAAGTCTAGCCATAAATCTTGCATTTAATAGAATAGATAACTAAGATAACACACGTTGAATAAAAATGTACCTCTAAATAATATCAGCATTAAAATATTGCCATACACAATTTATTGATGGTAACATTTTATGCTGTCAATTTTTTTTTGTGGCCACATTGTTAGTAAGAAATAGAATTGAACACTGTTTTTTGCATTGAATATCTATCTATTGTGACTAAATACATAATATATCTCTAGATTTTTCTTACACATCCTAATACACATAAGCAACAAAATAAATAATACATAAAAATTATGGGACAATCTTACACAAATCGACCTAGTCCCACGGCAAGCTCAATAGGGCTTGTGTTGTGAAAACTTGGCGACGATATATAATATATAGATACTTACAAATACTTAAATACATAGAAAACATCCATAACTCAGGAAAAAATATTCGTGATAAACACACAAATAAATGCCCTGACCAGGATTCGAACCCGGGACCTCCTGCTTCGTAGGCAGGGTCACTACCGACTAGGCTAGGATTCCATTAACAAAAAATGTAGTAAACTAGCAAATAGCAATAGTAAAATTATTTTATTTCTCAACCAAGCTAAGGCCGTGTACACACTAGCGTTTTTGAACGCTCCGTGCACGCCTTTGTAAAAACGCTACTGTGCACGCGTCCTATATTTGTTTTATCTATCAAGTTTATATTTTTATATGCGTGTTGTACTTAAATATAAGAGGGTATTATGAATAGACTTAAGAGCGAATAGAAAACGCAAGTTATTGAAAGAATATATGT
This sequence comes from Lathronympha strigana, assembly GCA_949128165.1. Classification (NCBI taxonomy): domain Eukaryota; kingdom Metazoa; phylum Arthropoda; class Insecta; order Lepidoptera; family Tortricidae; genus Lathronympha; species Lathronympha strigana. The sequence goes on along the minus strand of OX421926.1, from coordinate 2,097,692 downwards.
AAAAAATATTCTATTTCGCAATAACGGTTTAAAATTTCGCGTTTTGTACACATAATTATGAACATAGTTAATTTACCTTAATATACCGACGTTTCCACGCAGTTTCAATCATAGTCTCGTTTATGAATCCCAATAATTTCAATCGTGAAGATGGTTTCAATTTATCACCTACTTGGGGGGGGTGCGTAGCCAAGATGCCAATCGCTCACGCTCACTCGCTAATGAAACGCAACTGTCATTGTCACACTAATAAGGAAGAGTGATAGAGAGAGGTAGCGACGATACGTTACGCACACAGTGATTCAGTGTTGTGTGTCGTGCCGATAAAATTTAGTAAAAGGTTAAACCTATATTTTTCTACTTACCCACGCGTTTAAAGTGACTCTCCGCCGGGTACGTGAACATTTCTAGCAAGATCGCAGTTGACACTTCGCTGATTCATTCAAGCCGAGACATGACACATGACACTGTGTCGAAGAGTCGGTATATTCAGGTAAATTAACTACATTCGCGATATACCCGTCCTGTGTTTATAATAAAATGACGTCAAGCTTCATACATTATGTTTTAGCGTTTGAAAGAATAATGCTGTCATTGAATTATTTTTTTTTCGTTGGAAGGGACTTACAGGGGCCTCTAGCTGCCCTTAAAGTGACGCCGGGATGGCCCGCGGGGCCATACAGGGGGAATTGAATAGTGTCAAAACTATTACGTTCGACACAATAAACCTTGTCCTTAAATAATGAATTAGTACATTATTTATTAATAAAGTAGGTAAAAACTTTAAAATTACAAAGTAATCAATAATTTATAATTCGATACCAAAAATATGGCCGGATACCGGATATATGTTGCATCTCTATTTAGGACATATCTGCCAATCAATGTATGGGCAAATTTGGCGGATAACCACTGTGGAGATCCGAAGCATTGTCGGAACGTATATATGGCCAGCAATTATTGAATAAAAATAATATCTAATAATTAAAGTATTAGGTAAATTTATCAATGAAAAACAGTGCATGAAAATCTATGTGCCATTTATGATTTGCCAACAAAGGGTTAAATATTAAAAAATATATTCGCTTGCGTTTCCTTACACTGAAGTCTAGCGATAGAAAAGAAAAATAAAATAAAAATAAATGTTAACAAATCTATATTTAAATATAAATAACAAAAATACATATTATTCCAATCCTGTGCTTATTAGTTATCATTCATGATCTTGTAGAGTATCTGAAACGGGCAATATAAAGCATTTGTTATATAATTAAATATAAATAAAATAATAGCGTGTTAGTTAAATAACTTGCCCTTATTAGTAGCTAAAGTTGCAACAGGTTAGAACAGTTCTATCGCGAATTTAGTTTGTAGGTACCGACGTTTCGACAATTTCATGTGTCATGTGTGACTTGAGTGATTCAGCGAAGTGTCAACGGCGATCATGATTAAGTACCTAAATTCGCGATAGATTCGTTCTAGGTTTATAATAATGTGTACAAAACTCGAAAGTTTGTGATAAAATTAAATTAGTGAAAAAACAAGCTACTATCGTGGAAAGTTCTTTTCAGATGACTTGAGAACGGTGTTGTAACAGTCATTTGAACAATAAATGATTATTTTCCATTGTATTTCACTTAAGAACCTAATATTGGTAGATTTCGGGCATTAAAAGGGCATAATAAATGGATATGTTTTTTCTCTTCCAACCAACTTCAAGGAAAGGGTCTAGTAGCCTATTAACCCCATTTCATTTACTATGTATGTACACGCATAGTTATTAGGTATTAGCAGGGCCTGTAATTTTCATGCAGGTTTCGTCATAATGACGTATATAAACACACATGATGTTAAAATACGAAATGATTTAATGACAGATAAAGTCTATCAACGTTCGATTCTAACGTCGAACGTAATAATTTTGATACTATTCAATGACAGCATTATTCTTTCAAACGTAAAACGTAAAACATGATGTATGAAGCTTGACGTCATTTGTCTGTCATCGGCATGAAAATAAAGGGCCTTGGGTATTAGCTATACTTACAAATAAGTTAAGGATTTGTTGAATATACTTACAGAACGTGATTAAATGTATGAAATGTATCAAGGTCAGTGTTATATATTGGAACAATGACTGCCATTCCGTGGCGCCATCTATTGATGGTACAGTATTATTAAGAGAGAATCAATTACATCAGATGAGTAATCTGTCCTTTTCTATCAAGGTGACCAATGGCCGCCATGTTGGTTGAATTAGTTGTTTGACGAAACATAACATGCTACCAAATAGTTTAAATATTTTGACGTTCTTATTTATTTTACTTGAATTGTTTAGTTGTACTATTTTTTTTAATAAAAAAAAAATATTAATATATTAAATAACAATATTCAGCTACCATAGATTCAATTTGTTAACGAATGACAACTTTTTAGAAAGGGACAGATGTACCGATGACTAGGCACTCATGAGTACCACTCGCTCGGCAAGTTTTTATCACTTAACCCTGTCAATAGTGAACCTTAGCATCTTCATAACAGAGTGCATTTCAGTTTAACGTTTTTGACAGTAACTCCTCTATACTACCAGAATGTATGGTAATGGGAGCTACCATTTGTCGCTCACCAGGCGGCGCCACTCATGCGTGGGTCCTGTGTCAGTATGAGGGAATCAAAGTGACGTTTGAAATGTTCCCGCAGGACCCACGTTCCACTAGCGCCCCTAGCGGAAAATCGACTCGCGGTTATCCTCATTATAGTACTAAAATAACTCAATAGATGGCGCTACGTAAACATTTAGCATTCAAAAGTGTTAGTCGCAGTTTCTAACCACATTACCAAGATTAACAAAGTTACAACTATACAAGCATAGATATATGGGTTAATAAGTCATGTTTGTATTTACAATACTTCAACAATAAATATGGAATTACATAACTTTACAAACTTAAAACCTACATTCCAATTTTTCAAAGCTTTTTGCTTTCAGGTTGTATTGCCATCCATTTAAAAATGACCCAACTCCTGTAAGGGCTCGTGCACAAATCACGTGAGATTTTTTGCGGCTATTTTTGACCCCTACTCCCCCTTGGTGATCTTTCGTGAGGTTGGAGGCTAACCCTCCTCCCCCACATAACCTCACCTATTTTTTTACTCTACTCAATTTAAAAATAAATATTGTACCCGTAAATCTTATTTAATTAATAATTTCTACTACTCTATAAAGATACGCATTCCAAAATATTGTAAAATAGACTCGCTATTTCGCTTGAAGTGATGATTCAGGTTTTACCTAATTTTATTCTTGGTTTCGGTCATTGTAGAAAAATACGTGAGGTTTCCTTGGATAACGTGATCTTTCGTGAGTTTTTGACCCCCCTACCCCCCTTTAGAACCTCGCGTGATTTATGCACCTAAGGTATATTTATACTTAGTCTGGCCATACTGGCCAATTAGATTGACAGTAACAGTAGAAAAAGTAAACCATGTAGATTTATTGAGAAAAGAATCATATGAACAAAGCTACAGAATAGTGCCTTTTTCAAAAACAAGCACAAATATTAGTATAACAAGTAACAATACAAAGATGTGGAATATAGCAAGTAAAATCCCAGTCGCATAAAATTTATTAGTAGAAATGAAAACATGCAATTTGTTAGAAAATTTTCTCGAAACAATAAAGAGATGTAGATAATAAAGAGAATACAATGTCACTAGAAAAGGAAATAATTTAATCCTCAGGCAAAAAAATATGTTTTGGACAGGAAAACATACATTTTTGCAGACAAAAAACGCTACTTCATCATAGTTAAGAAAAAGCTGTAATATACAACGTGATTTTGAGCAATTGCTTTAAATTCAAGGGTGCATTCTTTGGCTTAAATTAAGTTAATTTCTCAAAGACACCTGTATTCTAATTAGCTCCATTTAGAAAATAACTACTAATTAAATTTTATCTCATATGGGATTTGCATGTGTCTAAACGGAGTATGAGTATTCGACATGATTTTGATATGTCATAGTTGTCACTTGGTTAAGTCAATTCTAATGCCCGTACCGTTACCGTTTGATGCAACATGTAATTATTTTGTATGAGAAATTGAAAAAATAAAAATTTACGAATTATAAATTGAAAGAGATGTCATATACTACAGAAAAAGTGACCAAGGTCCCCGGTGAGCAGGGCTGGGCTCGAACCAGCGACCTCCTGCTTTCGCGGCAGACGCCCTAACCACCTTGGTCACTTTTCCTGTAGTATATGACATCTCTTTCAATTTATAATTTATATATAGTAGTGTGCCTATTTAAAGACATGAATCAAAACATTTATTACAAATAATAAATGATTTAATTCATGCTGTACAATTGTAAAAAATTACGAAGTTAAAGCGAATGCTCAAGAACAACCCGAAGAGTATCAGTAAAATAAACTATTAATCTGTTTCATTACCTGAGCGACTGTCTGTTCGCCCAACGGAACGTCTTCCGTTCGCAGGGCGGCCCTGCCGACGATCGAGGTCGGGTCTGCGTCTAGGATGACACTGTAATATAATGTACAGTAGGATTAGTACGACTCCGCATAAGACGACCAATCGTTTATAGCGACGTATAGCCAGATGGTTGGTTTTCATAAAACCCACTATGAAAGTAACGGCCTCCTAGCCTAGTCGGTAGTTCCCGGGTTAGAATCCTGGTCAGGGCGTTTATTTGTGTGTTTATCACGAATATTTGTTCCTGAGGTATTGTTTTCTATGTATTTAAGTATTTATATGTATCTATCCATTATATAAATCGTCGGCTAATGAGCTTACCGTGAAACTAGGTTAATTTGTGTAAGATTGTCCCACAATATTTATTTATTTATTTAATTTATTAAATAATCTTATGTTTTTCCTTCGTGAACTTTGGAGATAAAAGTTCTTTACACATTTTCATTCAAAAATCATTCTTTTCATACAATTTTTTTTACAATAAACTGTATTTAAATGTGCAAATGATACCCCACATGACACTGTAACTAAACTTTTTATTTTTGCCCCCTTATCGGGCATTTTCTTTACGTTTTTCGCTCGATCAATCATCATTATTATAATTTAGCCGAAAGACGCCCACTGGAAAGACCTCCACAACGAAGTCATTCGCTGCCCCCAACGTTTTCCTTCGCTTTAACCAGACCCATCTAGTATTGGGCCTTCCCGCTGATGCGGTACTACAGTCAAGTGTAAAAATATGGTGGTGCACATGTTACTCAAAAATATGTCCCATAGCACCTTATGCCGGTGTAATAAGAGCGTAGTACCATATTTATGAGTCGATTATGTCGAACCATATTTTTGCACTTGACTGTACGAGGTCACCATCAGAACCTTTCTGCCCCATCGCCCATCGGTTCTGAAGCCACTCACCCGCCGTCGCAAATCTCGTCGAAAGCCAACATGACTGAGTCGAGGTTGTCCATGAGGACCCTCCTCTCGACGTTCCTCCGTAAAAGGATGCTCACGGATTCGTACAGTGCGTTCAGGATTGATAGCAGGATCAACTGAAAAGAGAATCCAGTCTGCACTGACAGCTTGTATGGAAATTTTGATTATTTGGGAAATAATTAATAATAGCTGATTTTTTAGCTATTTGTTCTTGAGTTTAAAAACTATGATAACCTCATTTTCAAGGTTCAATCCTCGGCTGCCAATAAGTTTCTCGGAACCTATATATTTGGGAATTTTCAAAAAAACTGCACGATTTTTTTTTGTATGGAAAATCGAGGACCCATTTTCATTAAAATGGTACACTTTTTTCTGAAAATGCCTGAAAACGCTAGGAAGAGAGATTAGATTACCTCATTCTCATGTGAGCTGCCCATCACGTAGAAAAACAGATCAACGTTACTCTTGTACACGCAGGTCAGACCCTCCAGCATGATAATCTCGGCGTTTGCTCTGAAACATGTATATGCAAGGATATTATTATCAACTTTAACTGTGCGGTGTAATCGGAGTCTGTTGGCATCGAAGCCAATGACGGGTACGGCCGACTGGTAAGGTCCGACCCAGGGACCGGAAAACCCCTCTTTAGGCTTAAGCCTATCGAGTTGGTTACCTAATCATATCTGTTACACAATGATACTGTAACAGCAACATTCAGTAACCGAATACAAACGGTAAGCGAAATGTTGCTGTAACAGTAACCATAACCCGGTTAACTGCAAAACCCAATCCCGATAGGGTTTTTGTTTGGGGTTTTCTTTAGGTTACTGTTAACCTTATTATAACAAACGAGTATACTCTTTACGTGTAAGTAAATTAGATTCAATATCTAATAACAGTAGAGGCTGGCATCGGCAAAGACAATTCCGTGTCAACAGTGAACGATAGAAATGTCGTAAAGGACATATAAAAACCTCGTACTTAGGACATTTGTATCTTGCACTGTTTTTTGGGTCCAACAGGTAGAATAACCCAGGTTTGTTTCATAGTTGTCACTTCAATCAATTTTGAACTATAAGCCGTTACACTAGAGTTGTATTAATAATAACAAGCGGTTTCTACGTCTTACACTTTCAAATTAAAGCGAAGACGGCAACGCGACGGCACGTGTTAATAATTTCTTATTTTTCTTCAAATACACAACAACCCGTTAGATTGAACTAGCTTATTTCATCAAATAAAATGTCATCATACCTTACAACTTCAATTCACGTTATAATAAATAAAAATACTTCTATTAATTACGTGAATTTCTTAAGCTTTCGAAAATTAAAAGTGTAGTACTAAACAAAATTGCAATTAATGAAACTGCAACATCATTACGTTTGCTTGCATGTTGTGATTTAAAGTTATTCGTAGTGTTTATTTTGACGGATTTAACTTGTTCAACGAATTTAGTGAATATCTCTTACGAGTCTTACGACTAACGTCGGTTATTTTTTGTTAAGTTATTTAATCAAAACATTCAAAACCATTGTAGTAGGAACGAATAGGAATAAATCGTCTAATACCGCACGTGCAATGATAATTAAACAACTTAGGTAGCCAAGTTTACAAGTCGGGCTCGCGTGTAATTTAGATCCGAGTATCCGTGGTACTCGTAGAAACAGATCTTAAATACACGCGGACCTAACCCATCCTTATCCGTTACCATAACGTTTTAGGGCATTTTCAAAAATAGGGTACCATTTTCATTTCTTTTTGAATATAGGAAGTTTTGGGTTTTTTGTAACCAGAATCACGAGTACTATTGGAAACAAGAAAAATAGTGTCCCGTTTTTTTTGTCAGCTTTGTAACGCATTTTTTTCATACATTTCGTATCGGCCGTTACAAACCTGACAAAAATTTTTTTTTATGGATAATTGAGGACCCATTTTCATTAAAAGGATGCACTTTTTTCTGAAAATGCCCTTTAACGCAATTCAGTTAAGGTTCAGGTTCAGGTAAGGAACCTGTATTGAGTTGTATGGCAGCGACTCAGTTTAGGCCCTAAACTGAATCACGTTAAGACGTCATGGTAAGGCCCCTTGGCGTGTAAAGTAACAGTGCATGATAATTAAAATAAAAAGTAGGGATACAAACAAAAAATTAGACATACTCGTAGTACATATTATGATCAATGTGAACAACAATTAAAATACAAAATATTCAGCAAAAACAATTCTACAACGATAGTAAAAAATAATATCACACTTTTGTCTTAAATCTTCATAATAGGTAGGTCTTCCCATCACGGAACAATTGTGTTCCGGACCTTTGGGAGGCGTACGCGGAGCCGAAGCCAACACGCTGAGACCCTTTCGACAATTTAATGAAATGTAAGGGGTACACCGAGCGAATGATGCACCTGCCCGAGTTATGGGATGCAGAGGCAGCACCGCCAGGGTGTATAGACTATTGAGATTTAATGGAAACTAAAATATACTGGTCTATTAGGTGAAGGTGGTTGACTAAATACTGTATTATAGAGAATAAAATCAGACGTCTGCCTAACAAAATGGTAATAAATTTAACTTACGGCAAACGGTGACTCGCCCACATAAGATGGGCCCCCACAAAAAGCGACATCTAAGAGAGCTCGAGAGCAACACCAGTATGAGGGCTGGGGGTAGAGAGGTGTCACTAAACTTTGAACATATAGCCAACTCGCCACTTAAGTTTCCACATCTAGTAGGTAGGTAATTATTAGGATTAGCTTTTGGAGCCGACGTGCTCATATTAACAAAGGCTCGTTTATAAAACAAAAAAATGGCCTTGCACGTGCAGACTACGGATAGGTATGAGTTGTTGGTAAGGGACAAGGGTATCGTTATAAAAATTATGGCAATTTAAAATGATAATATTGAAAGCAGCTCTAGAAATTCCTGCTTCAAAAACTTTACTTGCATTGTTTTTACTAATTACTCTCATGAGACAATGACATTTAAGTGCACAAAGATGAATACCGACCGAGTGCAGGCTTATTGTTATTGCCCTTATCGGTTCCACATAAACAATGAATCTCGGCAATGTCTAAGCCGCGATGCGTTATATTATCTTGGTCTGGTATTTTACATTAATATTCTTACAATTTACGTAATCCAGTCAATCCCGATACCTATACCTACTAATTGGTGTCACGGTAAACACTTCCGCTTTTCTATGTTTTCTGTGTGTATGTACACGAATGCATAGAATGAGCAGAAATCTAGATCCTGGATGGCTTTATGGATCTAGGGTGCCATGAAACATTGCTATTAAAGTAATATAAATAGTTAAATACGGTATAAGAGGGCAAGCGTACTGTTGGCTAAAAAGCTATCTCAATGGGCAGCGACAATGTGTAGAAGTTACAAAAATAGTTAAAAACCTTAACAAAACGTATAATTCGCCGTTCATCATTAACACATGCGGCGTGCCATCGGGTAGTATACTAGGGCCGTATTTGTTTTTACTTTACATCACCGATTTACCTGGCGCCACACAAAATGACACTATACTATTTGCAGATGACACAACCATAGTAATTAAAGAAAATACAGATGGTTCTCTAAGAAATATTATTACATGTACCTACATTAACAAATGTAACAAATTGGTTAGAAAATAATAATCTCAAAGTTAACTTAACCAAAACACAACTGGTTTAATTTCAAACTTATAATAGCAAAACCAATTAGATTATCTGCCGATTTTAATGGCGTAAGTACAACTTAATGAAACGGAAAGTGCAGTTTTTCTAGGAATTAAGAATGATAAGTTTTGTAATTGGAAAGCCCATATTAATACCCTTTGTAATAAGCTACATCGATTTAATTATATTTTGTATCGTCTGCGAGCAACCGTCTCTGAGGCGGCAGCAACGGCAGCCTATAACGGTTATGTATCGTCGCAAATCTGTTACGGAATAATAATATGGGGCAACTCATCAGATGCTGATAAGGTTTTCTTAGCCCAAAGAAAGTGTTTACGAGTAAGATCTTTGTGTGGAGCATAATACCTAGATAGTTGCAAGCCATTATTTAAAAAAGTATACTACCCTTGCCATCCTTATATGTATTTGTTATGTGTATATTCGTAAAACATAATATAGAATTGTTTAAAATGAAAGGAAGGGAAAAACGATATAAATACGATCTAAATACCGACACATCAGACATTAAAACTATTTCAAAAAATACGTGTGGCACTCGCGGACTGCCGCGGTAAAGCTATTGCATATCATTTTGTATCAACTTATGCAATTATAATTATTTATTTATTTTATTCATGCAGTATTTCTTTTTCTTTGATATTAATTCAAGTTACACTTTTTGAGCGTGGTGACCGATAAGAAAACAAATTTTTCTATTATTTAATAAATAAAAAGTTAATATTGTTTAAAATGTTTTTATTATTTTACAATACATGTGGGTTTTATTATCTTACAGTAGCTGTTGGTTATTCAGGAATATTTATCATTAAAACTATAGGTTTATGATAACTGAAATAAGAAACATAAGTTTGCGACTTAATATCCTCTAAATACCTAGAAAATACCGCGTCAATGGTGGTCCCATATTTTGTTGTAGACTCTTGTGGATCATTATTCATTTTCAAATTCAATGTTTTTGATAGAAAAGTTGTCAACATTATTTTACAATACATGTGGGTTTTATTATCTTACAGTAGCGGTTGGTTATTCAGGAATATTTATCATTGAAACTATAGGTTTATGATAACTGAAATAAGAAACATAAGTTTGCGACTAACATATTTGATTTTGGCGGGACTAAAATAATAGTGTTTATTTTGACGTTTGACATCGCCGTATCTCTGGTAATAAAAGCTACTGTCCTCAATATTTTGTATAGAATATGACACTTAGCGACATTCGTTTGGAGATATATCCTTTCCCCGATAAAGAACTTTGTAACAAAGTGAATAAAGTCGGTTTCGGTCCGTCGGAGGTCGGAGTGGGGAGCGTCAGGTTTTTTTTCGTTACGGAATTTCTGGATTCAGTCCCCGCGCTCAAGGCCCGCGATAGAAGCTATGCAATAGCTTAAAAAAAAATTCTAACTCTATGGCCATCAAATTATATTATAATTATTCTTCCTGTTACATATGAGAGTTCTTAAAGGAAATAAAATCAGTAGAAAACTCTTTTTCATTGTTACATTTTGTATATAATTAGATATTGTTATTATAATTTTAGTATTATAAATTTACGAAAACGGGGCTTAATCGTGTATAAACTTTGAAAACAAACCTCCGACGTTTCAAGGGCGACATTGCCCCCGTGGTCCCGGAGAAAGACTGTAATTTTAGTAGTATTTCCGTGAATATACCTACTTAAAAAAGTTATACCCAGAGTATCTCGAGATGCGATATTGTAATGTAATAAAATAAATTATAGATGTTTAATTACTCATTTATTGTCGGTACATTTTCAAATTAATTTAAACACATTACAGAAGCGTCTTGTCACACACGATACCGGTTTTCTGCTCTGTTTGGAACATGCCATTAGGCCACGTGTAATTAAGACACGACTCGTGTACACGGAGCCACGTGTCAGCGTGTACTCTTGTAATCGGGAGCCCTAATCTCAAACTCGTACGATTATACAAATTTTGCTCATTACTACGATAATACGAGATACGAAAAAATAATATAATAATAAGTATCCAATATCAAAGTATGTCATAATCATTTGGAGCACCGCTTGCTGCACTTGCTTACAATTAACTCAAATACATACTTTTGTTTTGCCAATGGTAGCAAATAGCGGTCTCAAGTGAAAACACGTCAGACGTCAGCGTGCGTAGCCAAGATGCCAATCGCTCACGCTTAATAATGTATCGTAGCTACCTCTCTCTATCTCTCTTTCTTATTAGCGTGACAATGACAGTTGCATTTCATTAGCGAGTGAGCGTGAGCGGTTGGCATCTTGGCTACGCACCCAGGTAAGAAAAGAAAGTAATTGCCGGCAAAATCGTATTAAGATTGGTAATAAACAAGACTTTTATTGTCGCATTATCACTCTTGACGCATATATGAGAAATTAAGGAAAGACAAAAACTATTCACCGTTTTATAATGTAAACAGTTTGAAATCACGATTTCCACTTGAAACTTATCTGCTATGAATAGCATTGTAGTGTCTTTTGTTAAACCCAATCGCTAATTACCTGCAGAAAATGAAATGCAGTAATACAAAAACCTGTAATATAAATTACAAATTTATTGTCTTAAGAATAAGGGTCAAATTGGAATAGGACGCATTTCACATAAAACCTTTTAGAAATGAAATATGATCTGACCACCTGGGGACAATTGTATAATTTATTTTGTAACTTAAAATATTAGCGGAACTCTCTTTCTAATAAAAGGGATTGAAAAGAGACTTCCGCTAATATTACAAGCTACAACTGATTATGCAATAGGCCTCCGGTAGCGTGTTTTGCAAGTCTTAGTTAGAGGGTGGTATTTATTATATTATTTTTGCTGTAGTTGAGTAGTGTATGAACTAAGCATGGATTAAAAATTCAAGAATCCAAATGCATTAAAAATCCAAAAAGTAGGCCAGTTGTCGATTGTAAGAAATATCGGGAATAGAATACAGTGTAGCTAACGTTGCCGGTACTTGGTAGCGTAGCGACTGAAGCTTGCACAATATCCTCAAATAGATAAGAAATCTGTTCCCACTTTTTTTAATATCTACCTACGTAAGTTGCAAAATTTAACACAAGCTACAATAATCAAATCAACTTTTAATTATGAAAAATAAACAGACACCTGGTTGACCACGCCTCGGTTCTTAATTTCAAAAGGTTATACGTTGAGTGCATGCTATAACAATTTGAACTTTATTGCCAAAGGAATACTGTTGTTATTAATAAAATATCTCTTGTTCTTTATGGTACTGTTTCGTGCAGGTAATTAGCTGTTGGTTTTACAAAGGATAACAATGTCGAGATTTTAAAAAGTTTTAACTTTACCGACAGCCGTCACAAGATGTACTCACAAAATAGCACTATTTGCTGAATTTTATCGCTTCGTAATCTGAGACTAATAGTTATGTTTTGTTTTTAAATAATATCAGAATAATTGCGCTAAGTTACCCATGTATGATGATTATTTATGACTCTACCTATATTTGACTGATTAACTACAAGAAAAATAAATAAACTTGAGCATAGTAGAAACAAACGCTCACGCCGCTTTCATTTCTATGTATGATAATAAAAATGTTAGGCCTAAAATGTTAGGTTATAGTAAGGAAATAAAGAAACGATGCCACACTAAGAGCAAAACAAACCTGGTTCCACAGCGAGCGACAACGTCCTAACTCCTAGCCATGGTCATTCAATAATTCCTGGGCGTATAAAGATTACTTTCGTTTGAACTGTTCAAAACAGAATAAAACACTAACAGAATTCATTGGGGTTAGTTACTGGTTAGAGGTTAATTGGGGTTAACTGGACCGATAAGGTTTCCGAATGATTAAGGTTTCCGTATCATGAGTTAACCGAATTGGAGGTGTTTTGAAAACAACCTTTAAAATAACCTTATGAAAAACCCGGGTTATGGTAACCGGTTCCGGTCCCTGGTCCGACCCAGTTCTCGGTCTCGGCAGTCTCGGCTAAAATTCAAGCCGAGATCTCGGGGCCGACTCTGACGAATACGAATATTCGGCCGAACATTCGGTTTAGCTCTTACCGAACCGAATATTTGGTTGCGCCATATCGCTAGAAAATATTAAAACAACTTTTTTTTCTTAAACTATGTTTTTTAATTTTAAAATAATTGTATTTATATTTTGTCGCGTATTTATCTCTTTTTGGTAGTTCCTTAGAAAGGTAAAATATCATGTCATTATCCGATGAATTTCGAAACAATCTGCGCTAGTTATTTACTTTGATTATTCGGTAAATATTCGGCAATTGAACTGAACTATTCGGCCGAATACGAACCATATCTAATATTTACCGAATGTTCGGCCCATTTCTAATCTGAACCAAAAACTGGTCCCCCAGATAGCTTAAAAATCCGGAGGCCTCCCGGACATGCTCTAAACGGATGGCAGCCCTAGAACTATACCTGCATGTTTTATTAAATAAGTTCTACTCAAATCCATACCTGTGTGTCTTGTTAAATAAGTTCTTCTCAAAGGCCTTCTGCTCCTTGGTTGTTGGCAGTATACTCTTGTCATAGTACTTGGCCAGTATTCTGTTGCCCTCATTGTCCAGGATGCACATGCCCTTCACGATGTACAGGGTTGGTTCCTGTAATGTACAATTTTTATTATTAAGCTAAATTTTTTCTAACAATCTGGTTATTGTTGTCCGTTACATAATGTAACATGGGGTCCCAGACTTTTGGACGGCGTGCGTGGAGCCGAAGTCAACAGCGCACAGGCCCCTTGTAAAAGACAATTTACTCTAAATGAGTTATGTTTTTTTTTATTTATCTTGATTTGGGGCTGACAGCAGATTCCATCTGCTGGGTGAACGCCTCTTCACTCCTTCACTCATCCCTGTCTTGGGCTGTACAATAGTCATCATCATTTTTCTGATGATTTCCCCCTTATGAGATGCCAGTCAAAATTATTTTTCCTTATGAATGTGTAGAAGTTTCTGATTGAAATTAATACCAAATAACTAGGCTGTGCCGTGCCGATAGTTAGTTAGTTTCTCTGGGCTTTTTCTGCAACTCGACATCCATTGTGCCTTTTTTGCGTGTTAACGAGGTAGCCCTATTCCAACCACCCCAGCTCCTCAACGAAACCAAGCATCGGTTTTAGGTTGCTAAATGCCTCCTTGAGTGTTATTGGAGCCGTGCCGATAGTCAACACTATCAAAATACAAGTGTATACAAGTTTTTATCGCTGACTGTTTTTCCTTTCCATAGTCAACTTATTAGCATCAAGCAAATTCTAAGAAATCTAAACACAATGGTTGATTCATCACCGAGTTCTCATAGCCACTTTCTGTTTCCATCATCCAATCAGCTTGATGGTAATGTTATGGACTGTCATCCTATGAGCATGTAAAGTTTCAGCTTATTTGGCTATAACTTGTCGTTTGTTTCAATTATAGAATGAATGAGTACTAAAATTCTTGATAATGGTAAAGTAACTTACAAAATGAACTGGCAATTTAGAATAATAACAGCTAGGAAGTAATTTCTATCAAATGCAATGAAGCCTTTCTCAACTGTTATTTTTTCCCACCTCAAAAGTGTAACTCTTTCATTTACTTATTATAACTAAGAAAGAGATGGAAATAGTCCATTATTGGTTACACTTTTTAACAGGTAGACCTTATGGAGCAAGATTTCTGGTAATGGTATATTAATGGGAAGAGTCATTGAGATATCACATATTTCAGTACCTATGCTTTATGGTGGAATATATTCATGCAAATGATTGTACTACTAAATCGTAAAAAATACAAACTTAGACATGATTCTAGCTTATAATGAAGGATAAAACAAAATTTTATTGTTAGTAGAAGAGACAGTCAAAAAAATATGTTAATATTGGATTTAGACATCCTATGTTTATTAGGAAACGGCTGCATTGAAAACAAACGGTGCAATTCGAGTTAAAATCAAGCCAACTGTGTACAAACTAACAAATTAACCAATAATTTTGCCAAAACATGCCGATATGACTCGGACAGTTTCCTTTAAATTTGAAGATATTAACGTCTTTTCTTATAATAAAATGAAGTGTAATACTTACAAACAATGATCCCTCCATCGTTCTATGTACCATAACTTAATTATATACAATTATAATACGAGTTTTATTCCAATTAAGAAAGATAGATTTATTTACTCGCGTTGACGTGTAGGCTTAGTTTTGACGTTTAGACGTGTCGGCGGTGGGGTTGCCACTTGTCAGACTAATATTTAGAAAGGAAGCCCTTAAAAAATGTCTACTTCTATAAACAAAAATATATAATAAATTATTTGACTTCAAGCGCTCAAATATTAAAAGTCAGTCCTTTGAATTTCTTATTTGAAATGAGCATCTGTCGTAAAATTAAATACTGCCCTGGGCCTCTTCCGTTAATTACCGAAAATTTTATAACCACGCCATCTATCCCGCCTAAAGAACATTACATACATTGCACGCTGTGATGATAACAACAATGATTATAGTTGCCATCTAGCGAATAAACGCGGAACTACCAACTACTTAGTAGTACGTATGTAACGCTCATTCATGTGCTCAAGTGCCATTATGCACGAAGATCTTAAGATCTTAAGTAATATTGTTACGGACAGACAGATGGCGCGGTTAGAGGAATTCTTTGGTTTAGAGTTTAGAGGTGGCGTGGTGGTGTGTTTGGATTGGAAAGCAGTTTCATTTCATGTGCTCTGCCTATCGTTATAGGGAGTGTGATTCTATGTATATAAGTATAATTCTGCTAATCTTTCAAGCGTCATCGCTGAAGAACTTCCAGGACTGGATCTGGCCATATCTGGCTTATTACCGCGAACATGTACATCGATCGAAAATTAGTCTTCTCTCTTCTTTTCTCTATCCCACTTGCTTATCCGAACGAAAGAGAGGCAGATTCGCAATAGGCAATATTATGGCACTTATCCTATTTCTCCTTTCCAGCGTGTTTTCGAAATGTTTGAAGGAAAAAAATCACAGAAATTGCTTGCAAAGTCACGCCACAGTTGGAATTTAATATTTTTAATTAGTCTCGTCTAAGTTTTAAAGTAATTTCGTGAATGCTACCCGTTTGGCGTGTTCCAGCCCAATTCAAGGTAAAGGTGAGCTGTTAGTTTCTCTTTGTGTCTACTCAAACTGATTTCGCGTTGTCTGTACTGCTGTAAGGTTGATTATACACTAGGAGAACTCGAATAACGGTATTTAGTCCAAATAATTAACCGGTGACGTATTTTGGTGAATGTTACTTAGCCTCATACATACAACTTTTCTATTCTATATAAACTACTGCATATAAAGTGGAATGTAAGGGGGGGAATTGGAAAAGAACGGGTTCTTTCAAACGTTCTCATCGGTAGCCCAGGTAACAAATACCTATAATTTTCAGATATGTGTTTCTTGACTATATGATCTGAACGTGGACGCAAGCCGGCACATGAATGCGTAAAATTTTCTCGATAGATCAAAAATCCAAAGTTACGTCTTCATTTATCTTTATTACCTTAGTTTGTCGAAATTACACATCTTTAAGTAACTGCATATAAATTCGATTTTTTTTCGCTTGCATACCACGCAGAATCATTGAGCTTATCAGCTGTTGAACTATGGATCGGGTAGCCTGTATAAGGTACTTTGTTACACCCTGTATATATCGATTATGAAGGTACGGAACTACGGAGTCCTCCATTATGCGTACACACGCACTTGGCCGAACTTTTTGAACAAAACTTGCAAATATATTGCAAATCGTAGAATATACCTTCAATCTGCGTGAAAACAATCAGGCCGAGATGAGCTGTCTTATCAGGCTAGCAGTGTCCCGAAGTGGTTTGCACGATGCTCAAGGCGATGCTGTTACTGGCTGTTACATCATATTCTGACACTTGGAGAACCTTTACACCTCCATTTCTTATTCATATAGTATTATTTTATTACATATTATGTTTCTGACCTTGGGGACCTTTTACATCTCCAAATTTAATGTACATATTATTGACTATAGAGACTTTACATCTCTGTTGGGTTCATAATTTTGACTTGTTAGATACATACTAGTTATGTATTCTGTAGCATTAGATCTAAGACTGTTAACTTAACAGTCTGATGACTTGTGGTATTTATAATCATAAAGATATTTTATTTTTTACGTTTGGAGGCCTTTACACCTCCAAATCCTATTAGTATAATTTTTTGACTATGGGGACCTTTTACATCTCCAAATTTTATTCGTATTTTATTTTGACGTTGGGGGACCTTCTACATCTCCAAACTTAATTTATTATTAACTATAGAGACTATACATCTCTTGTCATATTACTAGTACATTTATTTTAATATTGTTTACCCAGGTTTTGGCTGTTGTATTATCATTATCAGTATTTAGATTATACTTTTACTTCTCACTATATATTGTAAATGTTTGACATGCAAATGCTTTATTGTAATGCTTACCTACTGACTTGTAAAAGTGCCCTTGAGGCCTACTTGCAGAATAAATTTTTGAATTTGAATTTGAATGAGTATTAGGTATCTATGGATTTGGTCTATGAATAAATAAATAAGTAAATATATTGTGGGACAATCACTTGGTCTATGCACGTCGGCGCGGGTCCCTTTTGACAGCTAATCCCAAGAATTGGCGTAGGCGCTAGTTTTACGAAAGCGTCTGCCATTAGACCTTCCAACCTAGACCTTCCAGTAATCTAGGCCGTATTGGGATAAGTCCGGTTTCCTAACGATGTTTTCCGTTACCGAAAAGCGATAGGTAAATATCAAATGATATTTCGCACATAAGTTCCGATAAAGTCATCGATACGAGCCGGGTTTGAACCCGCGACTTCAGATTGAAAGTCCCACGCTAATACCGGTGGGCTAGGTACCAACGCTCCAACGTACAACGTACAACAGTATGCTTACCATTAGTTGCATTCGATTGCGACTGCGGCATTCGACAGTATGTCCGTCTCGCTCCTGCCAGAGGAGCGGTAGGAGCGAGACGGACATACTTTCGAATGCCGCAGTCGCAATCGAAACTAGCCTAGTTGGTAGTGACCGCGCCTACGAAGCAGGTCCCGGGTTCGAATCCTGGTCAGGGAATTTATTTGTGTGTTTATCACGAATGCCCCTGAGTTATGGATCTTTTATATGTATTTAAGTATTTATATGTATCTATCTATTATATATATCGTCTAGTACTCACAACACAAGCCTTATTGAGCTTACCGTGGAACTAGGTCGATTTGTGTATGATTGTCCCAGAATATTTATTTATTTAACGTATGAGCTAGAAGTCGTAAGACTCCCGCCGGAGGCCGGGTTCGACTCCTGGTAAGGGTAAATAAAATTTAATTAGTTTACCTCCTAGTGTGCCCCAGCCCTCCCGCCGCATAGGTGCAGTCTGTAGCCGTAGTAACAGACGGCCGGCTTTGGATATCGATCTAGACAGTAGTTCTGCCCGTTAATATCGATAAAATACCATTTTTGCACAATAACGCGCGAAAATACAAATTTACACGTTATCTTTAATGTTTTTTCATTTCGTTTTTCATTTTTCTTTTTACGTTACGTATCATATAAAATATTAAATAGCTTTTGTTTAAACTTGATCTAGACATGTCACATGGAAGGTAACTGGTACTTATTGCACAGGTTATTCCTATTTTAAGTATCAGCGAATTAATTCTAGACACAAACACACTGTATTTTAGTGTTAGAAAAATTATTTGTTTTAAGTGTTATACCTTTTGAGCTTAATAAACTTATCTTATCTTATCTTATATTCATAAATAGTCATACCAAAGGATCCGAACTTTACAAGGGGCTACTCAGTCACCTAATATCTCGAAATCCACTACTTACACGTGCCTATGTACTCTGTCTCTCATTTTTGTAAATATGGTCAGAGCGCAGAGCGACATAACCTCTCTCTGCGAGCTTCCGAGAGCAATTAAAGCCAATGTCATAACGTCGCATATTTTATAGCGATATTCAGAGCGATTTGAAGTGCTGTTTAAGAAAAAAACACTAGGGAAAGGTATACACTATTGATAATTTTTGGATAGAGTATGATCTAAACTTTATAACTGCATACTAATTTCTGTAAATAAAGTTACTGTTTAGCCAGAAAACTTGGCTGATGTTCGTATATTTCTACCAAAACTTACCAAATTTAACTTTTTTTACTCAGTAATATTGTGTCAAAATGTTCAAAAGTGTTGAAAGAATTAATTAATTTAAGTAAAGTATTCAACTTGTCGAAATTCCACTAAGATACAAAGATTAAACAAAGACACGCTTACTTGCCTATTGTTTAAATTAAAACAGAATTCTTAAACTATTTCGATGTGTTCTCTGTTAACACAAATGTTTACTTTATAAATTTTCCAATAATGTCTTCTCTATTTATGGTATAGAGAACCAACAGCAATTAAATTATATACAACAAGATAGAAAACGGAAAGTCAATCACAGAAACTCACAGGTAGTAATATTAAGAGTATAACTGTTGCCAAAAGAGCTGGTGGCTTCCTCGCACAATGTAGCAGCATTGCGATACAACGAGGAAATGCCGCCAGCATCCTAGGTTAATTAAAAGAACAACAATATATTTTGCATTAAATTGCGTGACATGTTTCGACTGCATCGGGCAGTCATCGTCGGACAGACAGAGGTGTTGTCACCTTCGCGGCTCGGGCATGTCACGCCTATTGTGATAAAAATACGTGAGTGTTAACCGTTGCAATTTAATATCAGTATGACTCACGAAAGTTTAAATTATAATATTTGTCATTTCAATACTTTCAAGATAACTCAATGTTACAATTCATTCTGACACCAAAAACGTGTTAAACATATCTGTCCAAAAATTTTTAAGTCAATTCAGCCCGCAATGAAATTATCCTCGACATTTAATCCATTTAGGGCCACGGACATTTCCAGATTTAACTCGATTATCGACATGGACGGCACATCCCTATCGCGCGTTATTTTTGTAATTAAAGCGGCGGACGGCGCTTTATAAGCTTTATTTAACCGTTCGATATTATAAGTTAGTGTTGTCAGTTATGATTTTAGGTGTATCGATTAAATTTAGAAATAGGTTCTGTTTAAGTCTAACGAAGTTATTTATGCGAGATTTTGAAATGTTTTTTTTATAGTAAAATATAGTTCTGTCGCTTGTTGATTTCATTAAATAACAAATATATCCTTTTCATTTATATATTCCGTGATTAGAATTATGAACCAGTTACATAAATAACTCTTCTTCCTAGCGTTTTCCCGACTGATGCCTGGATGACTAATGACTGGAGCCTAGGGTCCGCTTTGGCAACTAATCCCAAGATTTGGCGTAGGCGCTAGTTTGACTAAAGCGACTGCCATCTGACCTTCCAACCCAGTGGGTAAACTAGGCCTTACCGGGATTAGTCCTGTTTTCTCACGATGTTTTCCTTCACCGATAAGCGATTGGTAATAAATATCAAATGATATTTCGTACATTAGTTTATACTTAAGTACTTACAAAATATTGGTACGGCCGGGGTTTGAACCTGTGACTTCCGTATTGAAAGTCACACGCTCTTCGCTGCGCCAACCTTTGCACATAAATGTCACACACATAACTAAAATCGTCAAAAACAGAAAGCGAGTAAGACTTCGCTATTTGGGCATATTTTTATTTTGTTGTCGTTTTTTTTCGCGTCAGATATGGTTGAAATTTGGTGGGAAGGTAAAGTTCCTTATTCTCTTCAAGATAGAGCCAATTTCCCAGTATGTCCCACAATTTTTTCTACTGAGTTACTATATGGTATGGGATTTTCGTAAGTCAGTGGAAAATTGAGTACATATTTTTTGTCGCACATTGGGATTTCGTATCTATAATATAGCGTAGAATAAGGAACTCTACCTACCCACCAAATTTCATTAAAAATATGCCCATTTGTGACTTTTTCAGCAAAACGTAGATCAAGCTTCCAATTGTTACCAAAAAAGCGCTAACTGCATAAAGATAAATTTAGAAATAGACTTTAAAGTCCTTTAATATCAGCAACCGGCGAAAAGGTACCTTTTAGGTACTTATAAGCACATTTTGAGTATCAAACGGAGTCGCATGTTACTCAGTTCGTTAAAATTTTTAAACGTAATTGTCACTCGAAGTGTCTATTCATGGCGTTGCTGAAAACGGCATTTCCTTCGTAATTAGGTAAAAAAACATTTCCGCAGTCAAAGGTGTCCTTTGGGAGCAACTTTGTTAGTTTTCTTGACGATCGGGGTTAAATCTGAGACTAGAAGTACTACAATTAACTTAGAACTCATACAAGACCTTTTTAGTTCAAGTTTCGTAGCTGAGATATCTTTAGATTTTCACCATGTTCTTAATCAGTTTAGGCTCAGTTTAGGCTCAGCGTGCGTAGCCAAGATTGTTCACGCTTAGTAACGTATCGCAGCTACCTCTCTCTATCACTCTTCCTTATTAGTGTGACAATGACAGTTGCGTTTCGTTAGCGACAGAGCGTGAGCGATTGGCATCTTGGCTACGCACCCTTGGAAGCGACTCAGTTTAGGTCATCAACTGAATCGCGTTAAGACGTTATGGAAAGGCCCCTGATTGGAAGAAATAATAAGTATGGAAACGTAAATTACTTACTTACCGCTGAAAACGTGTATCTAAAAAACAGGCCAAGAGCATGTCGGGCCATGCTCAGTGTAGGGTTCCGTAGTTTACCGTCCGACACAATAGGCAATCTTAAAAAGTATTTTAATTACCACTAGGCCACCCGATCACGGCGGCCAGAGTCCGAAATTTCCTATGTATATGCAATACTTCCTTATTTTTGAAAGGCGTTAAGGTGCGTTCCGGCATTTATTATAATTAATAATGATTTAATTCATGCTTTACAATTGTATTCTAGGTATCCTCATATATTAAAAAACCTGTTAAAAACCCATAGTAGTATTTATATGTTAATTTGATTCAAAAGATCGAGACAATCATAATTAAGTAAAGCCGTAAAGAACATAAATGATGAAAACCCCTAATTATCATTTATAAGCTTTATCATTACATCACAATACTAAACTATCTCGTTTGGATAAACTGTGTAGTGGGAAAGGTGACAGTGAAGAAACGATACGGGAAAGGGACGTGTTTCCATTGTCAATTTCATTCATTTGCCATCAGAATTGGTTGTGTTATTACACACTAAACTAAACAACTAAACAAACATAAAACTATCCTGGAAACATATTCACCATCTGACGAAATAACATTTATTTTCAAAATATATACAGTAAGTGTAACTTACCTAGCTACCTACCTCTACCTACCTTAAAACTAAAATATGTCCTTGAGGCATTGTACCTAGGATGCTGGCGGCATTTCCTCGTTGTATCGCAATGCTGATACGTTGTGCGAGGAAGCCACCAGCTCTTCGGTCACCAGTAACATTAACCAGACGTTTTGCGATTTCTACGAAAAACTTGCAAGCGCTGGGACTACTATACAAAAAGGTACTCTCTGCCCAGGCTCTTATATTTATTACGTTTTAAAATTTCGGCGCTTTCAGCCGCTCCGCCCGCTCTTACATTAGTTTGTTGGTGATGGGACGGTGCCAGCGTGTCTTCAACCCTTCGCCATCTTGAATAGCAACCGGAAATTCCCCAAACGACGTTATCTCTTACAACAATTTATGACTTTACTTAACACTTTCACAGTAGGTATAGGTATGTTATCATAATAAAATAATAATATTTAATAATATTTATATATTTGCGTGAAAAGTCGTAAAAATACAAAAAGAGGTGGTATCATGCAAGATTAGATCGGCACATTTCGCCAATTAGGTACTTATCTAAAATGTTATTATTAGACACATACATAGACGGACTCTAGACCTACGTAATAACAAAATTCCCGCTTGTCCGTCAAATCCCGTGCCGTACGACAATGGCAACGAACCAAGCGAGTCCACGTTTAATCGAGAGTTCTATTAAACTAACATATGCGCGTATTACCATAAGTTATATGCGCCGATGACGTCTCTATCCATGCGTATTAAATAGACAAGGACAAATAACACAAACGGCTGTTGCGAATAAAAGTATGTAAGTACGAGTATATTTATTTCCTTCAAATTAAATGAGATTTTTTTAAATGTTATTTCAAGATATTTTTGGTAAGATTTTTCGGGGTCTGAGTAGGAAAAAAAAATGATCATAATTATTTCAGCCAAAAGACCTCCACTGCTGGACTTAGGCCTCCCCCAAAGATCGCCACGATGACCAGTCCTGTGCTTCTTGCTTCCCACATACCGGACTAATTCCTACCGAACTAATCCCAATAAGGCTCTACCCTGGGTTGGAAGGTCAGATGCAGTCGCTTTTTTTTATATACTACGATGGTGACAAACAAGCTTACGGCCCGCCTGATGGTAAGCGGTCACCGTAGCCTATGGACGCCTGCAACTCCAGGGGAGTTACACGCGCGCAAACTTCGTCGCTTTCGTAAAACTAGCGCCTACGCCAAATCTTGGGATTAGTTTCCAAAGCGGACCCCAGGCCTAAGCTATGGCATAAGCCGGGGAAAACGCTAAGAAGCAGAAAGGCAAGAATTATCAGAAGCCGAGATTTCCAAGGACCATATGGTACATAGGCGTTTTATTTGTTGTTGTAAAAAAATGGTTTTTTGAAATTTAGTTTTTTTAATTGTTTTCTATTCAGAATCGCGAGCTCTTTCAATCCTAGTAGGAGAAAAAAAGTGTCCCAAGAATTGTTTGCCATTTCGCCACCATAATTTCATAGATTTAGTATGGTGGTAGCGCAATGGAAAGTTTGAAAAATGTATGGAAAAAGGACACTTTTTTCTCCTACTAGGATTGAAAGAGCTAGCGATTCTGAGTAGAATAGACATAAAATTTTCCAATTTAGCAAAAAATGGTTTTTCTACAACAAAAAAATAAAAATGCCCACATTATGGGGTTCTTTAAAAAAGGAATGCACAAGTTTTTAATGGGTCGGCAACGCGCATGTGACACCTCTGTAGTGACCGCTTTCCATCAGGCCGTACCTATGCTTGCCACTGACGTGCAATAAGAAACAATACTTACACAAATACAAACACAAATACAAAGAAACGCATCCCACGACATTTCTAATTTTAGTCTTATAAATATCGATTTTGTAACAACAAATTCTTCTCAAAGGTAAAATGAATTAATTACTCAAACGCTAAAATATTGGCTACTCCGTAATGAAGTAAAAAAAGACATTGCTCATTAGGTGATGAAATCCTTTGATGTGGTATAGACGTGCTGCGTCTACACCGCCGGTAAAAAACGCACATCTTCGGTATTTTATTGACTTCCTCGCACATCGTATCAGCATTGCGATACAACGAGGAAATGCCGCCAGCATCCTAGGTACAATGCCCCAAGGACTTATTTTAGATTTAAGGTAGGTAGAGGTAGGTAGTTAGGTAAGTTACACGTACTGTATATATTTCGAAAATATTAAATGTTTCTCTTTTTTTTATTGAAATGAAATTGTCACTACTATTATACTACTATATCAACGTAAAATTCTAAAAAACCATTAACAATGTAAACAAAAGACGTTACATGGTTTGTCACTGTTTCTCGCTGTATTTTCACACTACCTCATCAAAGACCACTGAAACCATTCCCCACAGAAACTGTCGTATTATCGTGACATGAAATAAATAAGTTAATCTTGGACATTTCATTAAAACCTTTAAAGTTAGGTTTTTTACTTATTTACGAAAGCGACTGCCATCTGCCATCTGACCTTCCAACCCAGAGGGTAAACTAGGCCTTACTGGAATTAGTCCGATTTCCTCAAGATGTTTTCCTTCACCGAAAAGGGATTGGTAAATATCAAATGATACTCCGTACATAAGTTCCTGAAAAAATGATTGGTACAGTCAGCCACACAGCTATTAATACAGCCACAGTGTCAAAAATATGTATAAGTACGCAACCTTAATGCTCAGGCAATAAAGTACCTATACATATTTTTGGCACGTTGGCTGTATTTACAGCTGTGTGGCTGACTGTACGAGCCGGCAGAATTTGAACCCGAGGCCTTCGGTTTGAAAGTCTTGCGTCATACCGGTGGGCCACCAACGCTCTAAGCCAAAATAATTTATTTCAGTAATCACCTTAACCCTGTGAAAACGAGTGTTGTAAAGGTAGGGCCGAGGGTCATGACTCATGGTGTTAATAAAAGCGATTAATCCGTTCTAAAGTGTTTAATTTCAACAAAATAATGAAATACATACTTATTAAAAAGAATCCCTGTATCTATGCATGTCCATATAACATTCATATCCACACCATCGATAAAATATTTCCACTAAGGTTTAAAAAAGGCATAAATGCCCCACAAATTCACGGCACTTACACCCTTTTTAAATATATATTATCACAAAAAGCCATATCTCTCATATATAGATCCTTGGCGTTTATATTAATAACATCACTACATAGTATAACACAAAGTCGCGTCCCGCTGTCTGTATATATGTCTGCTTAAATCTTTAAAACTACGCAACGGATTTTGATGCAATTTTTTTTAATAGATAGAGTGATTCAAGAGGAAGGTTTATACGTATTACATTGCACCCATGCAAAGCCGGGGCGGGGAGCTAGTGAATAAAAAAAAGTATTAACACCGTCAGTGTGGCCACAGCATAACCACAGTGAAGCGAAAAACGGACGCCGCACATCTGGTAATACTGTGGTAAGCTGACTTCCGATGCGTTTATAGATGCAAAATCGTTGTATTAATAACTGTGACGTTTAATAAAGTTATCTTATGGATTCGGTTTAAATCGTGTAGAATAAGTAAAAACGCGATGCTTTTATGAATTTACAAGGAGCCCTAAAAGTTTCGCCATGTCTGTCTGTCCGTCCGTACGTCTGCAGCTTAGCTCAGTGGCCGTTAGTAGCTGTAATTTGGTATTACTATACATATTAATCATGCTGACAAAGTGGTAAAAATAAAAATTTAAAAAGTTTTACTTTACTTTTATACATGTAAAGTGGGGGTTAATTTATCTTTTCGTTTCAACTCTAAAGTGTGAGGTATCGTTGGATAGGTATTTGAAAAAGAATAAAGGTTTGCTTAAATATTTTTTTGATAAAGTGAATATTTTCGGAAATAATCTGTAACTTTTGAACCGCAAGTCCATAAAAAATGGAAAATTCATGAAAATAGAGCTTTATAAAGATTTTAACAAAAAAAATATTTTGAACTTGTCAGATCAGCCATTTTTTATTATTTGCTAAAAAAACGTACGTACATAGCTTCTCGGTTAAAAGACAGTATAATATAAGTCGTAAGAGCTGGAAAGATAATCATTCTTTATTTTTTTGAGCACCGGTATCTATTAAAACCCTTTTTAAGTTCGTCTATCGTGACGGACGGTAAATTACGGAACCCTACACTAAGCATGGCTCGACATGCTCTTGGCCGGTATTTTCATACGATGAATTCCACATTCTGCCGCAATTTGTAATTTCGCCACTTTTGCTGTCGTAGAGAAACTAGTGTATACAACAGCTCATAATTGATTCTTAAAATTCTCGGGTGATTACAAAACGCGAGTATTACATCACTGTTGCATAAACTACTATTATAATCGTCGCAGTCTGTCGGAAAAGCTTGGACACTCCTGGAAAACTGGCACCGGGCAATTTTATAAAAGCACCACGCCTTTTTCCGATGGACATGCAGTCAAGTATACTTTGGTATGGATAGACATTCCCACTCAATATTTTCTGGAAATGTGCTCGTTTTTAGGGTTCCGTTCCTGAAAAGGCAGAGAGGTATGGGCACAGCGGATGCATATCGTTTAGTGTGGTAGGGCACAGCACAACGAATGCCGTCTCGCTCAAATCTGGAGCAGAGCCCATCTGGGGAAGTACCTCCACCTTACAGAAAACCGCAGTTTAATAACACTAGACCCTACTCATAGTGTTGTGTTTCTGTTGGTGAGTAAGGTCACCAGAGCTCCAAGAGGATTCACTGTGTTGACAGCTGGGGACCCACGGAGCAGAGCTTGTAAGTAAATGGCTCTTCGTAAAACTAGCGCCTGGGCATTTTCAGAAAAAAGGGCACCATTTTAATAAAAATGTTGATTAATAAAGTTGATGGCCCATACAAAATGTAAGTATGAAGAAATGCGTTACGAAACTGACCAAAATAAAACGGGAAAGTCTTTTTCTTTTTTACTCGTGATTCTGGTTAAAAAACGACAAACAAGCATACGGCCCGCCGGATGGTAAGCGGTCACCGTAGCCCATGGACGCCTGCAACTCCAGGCGGTGTTACATGCGCGTTGCCAACCCTTTAAAAAAAAGAGGATTCGCTGTGTTGACAGCTAAAGGGGCAAGCTTTGCTCCCCAGCTGTCAACACAGTGAATCCTCTTGGAGCTCTGGCGACCTTACTCATCAACAGAAACACAACACTAACGGATTGAATGGGCCAAATGCTCTCAATGTCAAGTCTACGGATTCTTAACTCTACAAGCAATCGCCGACACCTCGAAATGGTCACATCCGGTCGCGTGGCAAGATGGTGGACTTCCGGGAGACGTCCAAACGTTCTGTTTTACCGAATCATCGCGATATCGGCTGTTTTAACAAATGGATCGGATTTACTAACGAAGCACAAACTAGGTGTGGTGAAAGGTATATATTTTAGGCATTTTAACTCTCGTGCGATTCCAACATATTTGAACAAGCGAGCGAAGTTCTTCGAGTCTTCTTCCCAGAGTTTAAATAAAATTTATAAATAAATAAATATTGTGGGAAAATCTTACACAAATCGACCTAGTCCCACAGTAAGCTCAATAAGGCTTGTGATGTGGGTACTAGGTGACGATATATATAATAGATAGTATAACATATGAATACTTAAATACCTACATAGAAAACATCCATAACTTAGGAACAAATATTCGTGATAAACACACAAATAAATGCCCTGACCAGGATTCGAACCCGGGACCTCCTGCTTCGTAGGCAGGGTTACTACCAACTAGGCTAAGAGGCCGTTAAACGTTAGTTTCCCAAGTTATGCCACTGCTTCTATAGAGAGCCAGGAGTCCGCTTTGGCAACTATTCGCAAGATTTTTTTATACCACGACGGTGGCAAACAAACATACGGCCCGCCTGCTGGAAAGCGGTCACCGTAGCCTGTGGACGCCTGCAACTCCAGGGGTCACATGCGTGTTGCCGATCCTTTTTTTAAAGATGTGGCGAAGGCGCTATTTTTACGAAAGCGACTGCCATAGTGCCATCTGACCTTCCAACTTCCAACCCATAGAGTAAACTAGGCCTCACATTGGTAAATTATTAGACCAGTCGACTCGGTTTCACCATCACATCATTCAAGATCTTTAACACTTAAGATACGATCGGACATTATTATTAGCTCATCTTAAATAATGCTGAACAATTTCCGATACAATGCGCTGATTGATAGCGCGACATGGGTCGTGTGAACGATAAGGTCACGGAAAGGCGGCTGTTCACGGACGACTAAAAAAAGTATGGATGTACTGACTAGAGTCAGACCACGTAGTCTGTTCCAAGCAAATGAACTGTCAAGCATTTAAAATGTCATTTAAATGTCAGACTTATATGAAGTTATAACGTTTCCTTTTTTAAAAAATAAAAAGCTAAAACCTTTATTTTCGAAATATATATAGTAAGTGTAATTTACCTAACGACCTACCTCTACCTGCCTTAAATCTAAAATAGGTCCTTGAGGCATTGTACCTAGGATGCTGGCGGCATTTCCTCGTTGTATCGCAATGCTGATACGTTGTGCGAGGAAGCCACCAGCTCTTGGGTCACCAGTAACATCAACCAGACGTTTCGCGATTTCTACGAAAAACTTGTGTACGCTGGGATCTCAGCTAAGACGTTTACTTAACACTTTTACAGTGTGTGCTGTTAAGATCCATGCAATGCTTAGTCGAACTATAATTATTATTGCGATAAGTAATAATTTCTTATTGATCTAGTGTATCACAATATATGTATATGCGTAAAGTTGTTAGAATTGTCCTGATAAATGCCTTTTTTTTCAGATTTTCATAGAATACGAAGGAAACCCTAGCAAATGAATGAGCACGACTGATTTTGTATTCGTCAATAATAATATGAAAAGGTATATTCTAAAAATGTCCAAGAGCTTTACTATGAATATTGGTGAGCGCAGATCCAGCTTAAATCGCCTTGCCTGGAAAAAAAGTTGAAACCAATAAAATAAAAAATATGTTAATTCTTAATATACTTAGACCGGGTTACTCACGTCTATAAAGTCGAAGATAGCTTTATAGACGTGAGTAACCCGGTCTAAGTATATTAATATGTCTAATACTCACGGGAGTTTTCTATGTTAATTCTTTTTTGAAGTCGGTTACAAATAATCTCGAGTCGTGTCGGACCGTGAATGGCGTTTACAAGTTAACCATCACAAAAGGCCGGCACAAAAGAGCGTTAAAAGACGTTCTGAATGTACGACTGATTGCGTGTTTTGATCGCTTACACCTCGGGGATCGGTTTATGCAACATGTGGCCAAGAAAGGATAAAGTTTTTCTGATTGTAACAACTTTGACCTTTTTATATTTTTATAGGATACCGCAGATTTGGGGGCCTATGTAGATTGGGCATTTTTTAGGCATTTTATTATAAGTAAAAACTAAAACATAATGTAAAACTAAATTCATATAAACTTCAATAAAACTAAACCTAAAAATTACAAAACTAAAACCAGATAATGTTTATGTATATGTTGTTGTTTTTTACTTCCTCTATTTACTTAAATAAAAGACTTCAAGTAAGTAGCAACATATTTTTCTGATATAGGAAAACGAGCTGTCAAATTGCCTGGAGGTCAAGCGGTTAGCGTCATCCATGGATACTGGCAACAACAGACTACTGAGGTATTTTGTAAAAGGTTTGAATTTCGCAATCGGTCTGGAAACAGCACAGAGTGCTTATTTCACAGTTTTATTGCACACTAAAACAGATAAATAACGCGGCTATTTAACGCCAACTGTACGTACACCAAAGCACAAGTATTAGAAGATTAAGGTTCAAAAATAAAATGAAGGGTTTGTCGTAAATGTCATCCACATATGTCAAAGGCAAAATCTTAGTGAATATTTTAGATTGAAAGAATCTAAAATATTCACTAAGATTTAGCCTTATTTTTTTACTAAAAACAATTCTCAAACAATACCAACATTATGCATACTATTGTAAACTGCCATCCAAAAGTACAGCCAGCAAGGTGTATGTGATTTCCGCTGCATTTCTTTTGTACACCGTACCATTGTGTAGCATAATAGGCCTTTTGTCTGTTCTGATTTATTTGGCGATCGTACTTGATTGGAACGGTCTTGAGACGATGACTTTTATGCTGACGTCCTTTTTGGGAAGGGGACGGCGTTGTACAATAGAGCACAAGTGCATTCCTTAGTCAAAATCATGTGATATGTTGGTAGTATTTCTTTTGGAGTTCTCTGATTATTCTGGAGCAATCCGGCATTTATATGTACCTTATAACTTGAGTATTAGTTGGTTGGTTTTCTTCCTAAAACGGAAAAATAACTGGGGAAAACTTTTTAAACTTGCACCTTCAACATGTATAGGGGTCGGCCTAGTGGTAGGAGCAAAACACTGTTTTAAACATCTGCCAAGATGCCATTCGCTAACGCTCAGGCGCACATAAAACGCAACTGTCATTGTCACACTAATAAGGAAGAGGGATAGAGAGAGATAACTACGATACGTTACGAAGCGTGAGCTATTGGCATCTTGGCTACGCACGCTGTAGACATCTGGACATACGAAAACATTTTTCCCCGACCTGAAACCTTCGCTCGGTTTATTAAGAATGTCAATATCAAGGATCTACTCGTATATGAGAGATGCTGTTTTGTGGTAATATTTATATAAAAGGGCATAAGTGCTGTAAATTTGTGGCGTATTTATGCCTTTTTTAAATGTTTGCGGTTGTGGAAATATTTGATGGATGGTGTGGATATTAATGCTGTATGGTCATGCATAGATACAGGGCGCTTCATTTTAAGTATCATTCTATAATGTTTATGGTAGGTGTATGATCAATTGATCACATGGTTCTGAAATGAACAAATTAATTGAATTGAATTAATTTGAGATGTCTCATCTTAAAAGATTTTTCTAGTTTTGTAACATTGGGGGCTACTTGCACATAACGGGCAAACTAACCCAGGGTTATGAGTCCAAAGTGGTCGAATGGTTATCATTCATACATCTGGATCTTAATATTAATAACACCTAGGTACTCGTAAAAACGTAAAAAAAAGTTTTTAGCAAAAGCCTTGTTACTTTTATTTTTCAAACATAGCTACTTTTTTACATGTTTTTGGTCAGAACCTCAGAACGTCGAAACCCTTGAATTTATAAACATGACTATTAGTTAAATAGTATATTGAGTAAAAAAAAGGCACATACCTTAAACAATCCACAACGCAGGTTTCGTCAATTCACAGGCAATATATCCACCACAGGTTTCGTCACAAATCGTCGTTAAATAGTTGAGTAATAAGTGGTTCTTAAATCTGGTAAAAGCTTTTATTTACAAAATTTGTATTTTAGTTGTAAACAGCAATTATCTGATTACACGAATTATTTTGACGCGCCCGCCTACTATCGCCTTTTCATTTTTTGCGTGCTCTTGCAATTAGATCTATCTCACTCTCTTTTGCTTGAGAATGTGGACTCTTAAGCGTTTATTTCATAGGGCACTTGACAGCTTGACAACTTGACAACCTTAATCCTGAAAATCTTAAGTTTCAAAATATGATGTCCTATTTTTAGGACACTGGGTCAATATTGCACTTGTCCTGAAAATGTATTGGGTCTTACGAGGCAAATACTAAGGGTATCCTAGTAAGGCCTACATTTCCCTCTGTGTTGGAAGGTCTGCAGGCCTACCACGAACATCAAAAATTGGCATTGACGGGAAAACCTCTTTGTCACTCCAATAATCAAGTGTGACAAAGATGGAGATACGAATCCGCAATCGTTCGATTTTCGTGGTATAGGCCCTGATCTGGGCAGTCAATTTTGTAAAAACTAGCGTCTAAGCAAAGTCTTGGGATTAGGTTGTTCCCTGTACCTACCTGTAACATATGTACAAATACAATAAGTGAGTGCAACAGTCACCGTTAAACTTAATGTTTGGCGAATTTATGATTATGTGTAATTGTACAAAACTTAAAAAAAAAAGAACATTGTAATTTATTCCCAGTACAAAACCAGAACACCCTGTAGACGAGGCAGTGTTACCAAATGATCTATAATGAAATATCACCGGCTTTCGTGAAATATGAAGTTATTTTGACCTGACATACAACTTACAAAAGAGCAGATAGGTCACTATCACAAACAGAAGAGCTGTGTCAACGTTAGTGCCGGCTATATATGCACTTTCGCGCAATCCGTCAGCACGCCTACCAACATCGAAAATGGGCATTGACGGGAAAAACCTCTTTGTCACTCCAATATGCAAGTGCGACAGAGATGGAGATACAAATCTGCTCTCGTTCGGTTTTCGTGGTATAGGCCCTGGTCTACATAGGGGTATGTCCACCCGGCATCCGCCAGGTAAGTTTCCCATACATATTGGCAGATCTGGTGGATATGCGGATGGCCATCAAATGATATTTAGCCTTCTGACAACTGGGAATGAATTGACCAATTCAAATTTTACCCTGTCAAATTGGAAGAATTGGCATTGACAGAAAAACCCCTTTACCACTCCAATAAGCAAGTATGACAGAGAGGGAGATACTACATTTTGAACGTTCGATTTTCGTGGTACTAGACCTGAAACGGGAACCTTTGTTAACGATCAGCTGATAAATACTGGGCCTATACCACGAGAATCGAACGATAGTGGATTTGTGTCTCTGTCACACTTTCTGACACTGTCTGACAAAGAGGTTTTCCCGTCAATGCCAATTTTCGATCGAAAAGTGAACTTTCTTCCTCCCATCTACTCTACATACCTGTTTTACCTCTCACCAATAAAACATAAGCATTGCAACTTCATATGCCGTCTCACCGCATTGCTCTGGATAGACAGAGATACATGGAATGCATGTAATGCATAAATCTGGTGTCAGAGGTCACGTACCATTGTTTATGTGTGGGTTGACATTTGACAGTGTCAATAGTGAAATAGTGCCAATGATTCTAGATTTTCAATTGTAAATCCACATAGAAGAATCTAACACAAAATGATGTATGGCTTGTGTTTCTCCTGAACGTCAACTCACTACCCCTATATCTCAGCAACCCCTTGTAGAAGGGTCGAAATCTCTCCAACAGTTGTTTGGACCATGGACAAATTTGTATGGGAGGCCCCAAAACCAACGGAGATGAGACAGATGTCTTTAAACAGGTCTTATTGTCTGCTTCGTTTCGTTATATGGGCAACAAGTTGGATTCTATTGCAGATCTGAGATATTCGTATTTAAACGCGAGTTGTATACAATATTCACAACCGCTCGGCGATGATGGCGGATCCACACAGCCTTTAAATACTGTAAATGGCAAAACAGAAGCT
The DNA here is from genome assembly GCA_949128165.1 of Lathronympha strigana. Classification (NCBI taxonomy): domain Eukaryota; kingdom Metazoa; phylum Arthropoda; class Insecta; order Lepidoptera; family Tortricidae; genus Lathronympha; species Lathronympha strigana. The sequence continues at coordinate 2,063,913 of OX421926.1, read as the reverse complement.
TATTTTTTTCAAAAATGTATGACCACCAACCACCATGCTTCAAAAATTAAGCTTTAGAGAGGTTTTTAGTCCAAATAATGATGTTTGTTTATTAATTTAAAAAAATGTCCTGGTTGGTTGTTGACGCTTGATAATGGCATCCTAAGATGTCCGAAATATGTCACTCCTAGTGACTAAAATTTTGATTAAATGTGCATCACAAAAAAAAACCGAGGGGAAGAGTATTAGGTATAGTTAATAAATAACAATATATATTCACAACCGATCAACTAAACATAACTAGTAATTGATTATAGAAGAGAGAGCTTTTAGAGTTGTTAACGTTTAAACCATCGTTAAAATAACCGTTCGTTAACAAACGATTTACGCTTAACGTTATTCGCCGTGACTTCATCAAATTTCCAATGTGCAATCGTGTACTTTCATTTTATAATTGAGAATATAAAATTTTGGACGATGTCAATCGATATTTTTCCGTGTGATTTGATGTTATAAAAGATTTAGTATAAATAAAAAAGTGTCCGTTTTTGCATGGATATCAAAATTAAGTGATAAGTGAAAAAAAATAGGTAAAAAAATGTGTTCACTCATTCTGTATATTTTTCCAAAATCTGTAAACACCAATATTCATTTATTTAAAATCGATGGAACGTATGTTAACACAGTTATCGCAGCAACACGGTATCTGATAGTTGCCCTTTCTGACCCAACGAGACAATCCATCCTGTATAACCTAACCCTTATGTCGGAATATTTTATATACCTATTTGGATGTTCCTATGCTTCTTCCTCTCACATAAAATCGGATAAACAGATTTAGATGCAATTTGGCCATTTTTTTACGCCCTCTTATGTTTTTTAGAATTCTTTATGTGAATTTTATTCAGAATCGCGAGAGAAAAGTGTCTCAAGTTTTTTTTTTCCATAGACTTTGTATAACGGAATGGAATGTTTGAAAAATGTATAGAAATGGGTCAATATTTTTCAACGATTAAGATCGAATTGGTGCGCGATTCAAAGTAACAATCACATTATTAAAAAAGCCAAAAAAATTCCCCTCTGGCTTTTACGCCTTGCTGCCAAGCAAGGTGGATTTGCCAACATTATCTCTTCATCTGTCAACTGTCAAATGTCATTGTCTTCAACCGTCGGCGAACTACAAACGTTCCACGAAAGAGTGAACGAAATGAACGAGTGAATGGTAATATTAGTGATTAGACAAAAGAGCGGGACCGTGTTTAATTGCTATGAAGTTGTAAGCTTTGTCGGCAATAGTTTTGGTACCGTTTAAAATGGCCGCCTCTCACACCGGGACCGGACAATATCGTGTGATCGCGGAAGGGTCCTGGATTTTCCCCGCTACCGTCCCACTTCACAGTCCGTACACTCCAAACCTCAGTGCATGGAGACCCTGCCAGTGCAGTGCATGAATAACAGTTGCCCGGAATGTGAATCCGCGACCCTTATATTTCGATAACCCCTTGACCGTTTTGGCTAATATTTAAAATTGAAAATTCTATTTATTTTATGAAGCTACGATACGATACTCAAGTTATCGTTGAACAAACATACATACATATATACAAACATACATACAAACACTGGATCGTTCCAGTAGCCTCAGAGCATTCTCTACCAAGAGGTGGCCGAGTGGTAAGAGCGTCCAACTTTCATTCCGAGGGTCGCGTTCAAAACCGGCTCGTACCAATGAGTTTTTCGGAACTAATGTACTAAATAGCATTTGATATTTATCAATCTCTTTTCGGTGAAGGAGAACATCGTGAGGAAACCGACCTAATTCCGATGAGACGTAGTTTACCCTCTGGGTTGGAAGGTCAGATAGCATTTACTTTCGTAAAACTAACGCCTACGCCAAAGAGATTAGTTGCCAAAACCGACCGCAGGCTCCATTAGCCGTGGCATAAGGAAGAAAGAAGAAGAAATAAAATAGTTTTTAAGGTCAAAAAAAATTAATAGTAAAAACAAAAGAATAGTTACATTTATATTAAACCCCCCAGTCCCAGCATTGCTCACCGGGCCTTGGTCACTTTTTCTGTAGTATATGACATCTCTTTCAATTTATAAAACTTATACACTTAAGACCTAACCTAAACATTCTTTATAATAAATATAAGCCGGGAAAATGCTAAGAAGATGGACTCAGAGCATTCGCTCGCCTTGCTCGCGCGTTCAATTACAATTATCTGCGCACGCGTCGGTGTGAGATCGGTTGATAAAACTCATCAATTACTCGCTCATTGTGTCGCAGAATAAAAAGCTTTGTGCGGACAGACGGACCGACTCATTTATATCTTTATGCGTGTAACGATTATAGTTAGAGGGTTCCGTTAGACCTCTGCATTAAGAGTCCGGTATAGGTTCAAATACGCGAGATCCGCCTTTTTCACAATAACTCGCGAAAATACAACATTTACACGTTATCTTTATAAATAGACATGCCAAAGGATTATAACTATACACGTTCCTCTGTACTCTCAGTCTCTCCTCGTTGTAAATATTGTAAGAGCTCGGAGCGACATGACCTCTCTCCGCGAGCTCCCCTGGACGAGTGAAACCATGTGAAACGTAAAGTCACTGCGTCGCATATTTTATATAGTAGTTTATGCAACAGTGATATAATAAGGGTTCTTATAACTTGAGGGTCGCCGTTACAAAACGAGGCGAAGCCGAGTTTTGTAATAATCGACCCGAGAGTTTTAAGAACCAATTATGAGCTGTTGCATACCCTAGTTTTTCTACGACAGCTAAAATAGCGTAAAAATCAAAATATAGAAACTTGGCAGAATAGGGAATATGTTGTGCCCACTATAGAAATTAAAAAAAAACAACAACAGTGCTAATATATTGTATGAAAATCCATAGGAGCAGTGTTCTTATGGAATACCATAGACAACGTTATAATGAATACTTTTTAAATATCGCTGTCAGTCATCTAATTGACAGATAGAAGTGCTGGAGTAGAAAAACGATATTTAGAGCGATTTTGTAAAGCTGTTTAAAAAAAAAAAACACTAGAGAAAGTAAACACTATATATATATAGTTTTTAGATAGAGTAGGATTGCATAATAATTGATTGATTATAATTGCATATTCATATAAGTAGGTAAAAAAACTGTTTAGCCAGAAAACTAAATAATATTCGTGTACTTCTACCAAAACTTACCAAATTAAAAATTTTTTTTAATCAATAATTTTGTGTCAACATTTTCAAAGGTGTTTCATTTTTATTCCGTAAAAAACTATATACTGAACAAGAAAAAAAGATTTGTTTTATTAAGGTTCAGTAGGAATAACGTCGAAATCCAGATAGATGTTTGAAGCTTGCTGATCAAAACATGGTAAAATAGCTGTTAGAAAATGGTGGATTTTTCCAAAACTGAAAACAATTTTAAAGAAGTTTTTCATTTGTATCTTTCAGTTTTTGTATTAAAACGTTAAAAAGGTTTTTGTAACTATAAAAACTCATAGAAAAAAGTTGAGCTGAATCGGCCAAATTGATATACCTACTTACCGGCCTCTTAAGTAATTAACCGAAAGTCCCAAAAAAACTTTTATTTACGTTCTCTCTTTTCAATGAATTCATTCATAAATTTGCCCATCCACTTTTGAACGCGTGTATACGTTACTAGGTTCATGGGTTCATGTATTACGGAACCCCAAATCTGGCAAATTGACCAGCATCACCAATCGATTAGTCTTACAAAGAGCCTTAATTGTGGTCTATAGTTATCTTATTATTATTCCGTTTGATTGGTACACAGGAGAAAACAAAAAATAGCACAATGATATCATATTTTTACATCCATTTTCTACGCTGTTTTTAGGGTTCCTTAACTTAAAAGGAAAAACGGAACCCTTATGGGATCACTTTGTTGTCCGTCTATGTCTGTTAGACCCTTTATCCTAGGGAACACGAAAAGGTAGCAAGTTGAAATTGATACCACATATACAGGTCTGCGGTCCCCAAAAGCTGTGTAAAAATCTAACCTCTACAGTCTACGTCAACGCAATCAAAAGATATCGCAATGGAAATCAAAATGTATAGGGTACTTCCCGTTGACCTAGAATCACGAAATTTGGCAAAAAGCAAGAGCTTGTAGCACAAGTACAGGAAAAAATCTGAAGACCGTATAATTGCCGCACACTGAGAGTTCCGTGCCACCAGTATTTTTAAGTACCTAACATAAATGGGGGAGCATACAATACAATACAATACAAATACTCTTTAATGCACACCTCCTGGAGCATCCTTTGTACGGAACCCTCGGTGGGCGAGCCTGATTAATTTTTTTTTAAATAGCTCGGAAACGAATAAATCTAGCATATTAAAACAAACTGAACTTTATACACAATTTAATATTATTCAAGTAAAATACATTAGGGGTTGCCGAGATATGGGGGTCGTGGGTTCAAGTTCTAGGCGAACCACTACTTATGAAACATTAGCTTTTTCCCGCGGCTTCGCTCGCTTTAGAAAGAGACAAAAAGTAGCTTATGTCACTCTCCATCCCTTCAACTATCTCCACTTAAAAAAAATCACGTCCATTCGTCGCTCCGTTTTGCCGTGAAAGACCGACAAACAAACAGACGCACACACTTTCCCATTTATATTTATTTTCGAAATATATACAGTAAGTGTAACTTACCTAACTACCTACCTCTACCTACCTTAAATCTAAAATAGGTCCTTGAGGCATTGTACCTAGGATGCTGGCGGCATTTCCTCGTATAGCAATGCTGATACGTTGTGCGAGGAAGCCACCAGCTCTTAAGGCCTAGTATAAAAATTGTACGACATTAACTCCTCGACCGCGTTAGCGTATCGGGAGTTCAAATTATGTTTGCCGTTTTGCCGGCAACTTTCATATTTTGACCCCTCGATACGCTAACGCGGTCGAGGAGTTAATGTCGTACAACTTTTATACTAGGCCTTCTGTAACATCAACCAGACGTTTCGCGATTTCTACGTAAAACTTGCGTGAGTTGGAACCCCATGGACCCAGATTAGTATAGATTTTGCTACACAATCTACAGTATTTATAAATCCATCTTAACCGGTGGTCTTATAACGAGACAGTAACATTTAGTTCCACATGGTTCCGCACAATTATTCTTTATCGATTAACAATTAGATGAAGAATTCGTTTTTAATTGTTGTGTGAGTCAACCGGATTTTAAAAGAGCAATGAACTTAGGTATCTGTATTAATTACATCTTGCCAGTTCTCGAGTGAGGTATGTACACGTGCGTTCAAAAGTGCATGGATTATAAATGAAGTCATTTATAGATTGCCCATGCAATTTTAAACACTATAGTACTTACTATAAGTATAACTATATACCTTGCTTAAAATTTTAAAATAAATTATTTTTCTTTTATTTGAATAAAACAATTTTTTTTTAAATATGGGGTTACAAAGGACCTGGAGTGAGATTTATTGAAGGGCTCAATTATACTTCTTTTAGATCTATTGCATGTACACAGACATGTTAAATAAAATAAATAAATAAAAATAAAATACATTTATTTCGGAAGACCACGTTTCATAGAAATATTATCATTAAATCTATATTAAGTACTACAATTAAAATCACAATTAACATTATAAAAATTAAAAATTAAAATTGATTTCCTAAGATTAAAATTAAATGTCATGCGAATTAAAATTTGAAAATTTAAAATAAAATAAATTAAATTATTAAATAAAATATTAATACAAAGATTTACAATTTATTAAAACCCGTTGTTCAAAACAAGTTAAAATCACCCTTTTTAAGGCGTTCTGTCAAGTATTTTACACGGGTAGCCTATGGATCAACTACACGCTGAAAGCCTATAACGCTCTTCGTGTCCAGTATAATGATGCCTTCAGAGCCCTGTTGAGGTTGCCACGGTTCTGTAGCGCATCAGCAATGTTTGCTGAGGCGCATACTGACGACTTTTATGCGATCAGGCGAAAGCGGGTCGCGTCTATACTAAACCGCATCCGACGCAGCGACAACGGGATACTGAAGGTCATCGCCGACAGACCAGACAGTTCCATCCTGTGTGCGTGGGTTAAAACTATTAATTAATGTGCTTAATATGTTGGTTTTTCTATTATTTCAATTTTTATTTTTGTGTTTTTATTCTTGAATTTTTATTATAAAAAAAAAAATGTGACATGAAATCATTATTTATATGACAATTGTAATTTAACATCTATTATTCCTGTATTTAAAATTATGCATATTTATTAATTCAACTATAAATTGTGATTTCATTATTTTATTGTGTCAATCATTATTATTATTATTATTGGATAAGCTAACAAGTAGTATGTAGTACAAAATGAACTAACAAATTATGGAATAATTGTTCTGAAATAAAGATATTTTATTTTATTTTATTTATTTATTAAAATATCGGTTCGGTTAAAAACTTGGCTAAAAACTAAAAAAAAAACAAAAATATTATTAAATTCAAATAGTAATTAAAACTAAATATTAACATAAATAAATAAAAACTAAAATATAAACTAAAAAGGTTCGGTCCACCCAGCAATGCCCATCACGCAAGCAGCATTCTCGCGCTAAAGAATATTTTTTTTCAGACTTCTTATGATGGAACCTAAGTTGAATAATAACTGCAACAATTGAATAACAAGCCTTGGCCTTGACAAATTAGAAAAATAGTCATACAACTTTTATTGATTTTCACTCTTACCTTTGATATCCTTTGTTCTATGATTTGTTTCTACGTAGTCTGTTGTTATTTTCAATTACCTGCTTATAGGAACGTATAAGGTACCGTTCCCACTACAGAAGAGAAGCGATGAGAATGATATCAGGGTCTTTACCATGACGTTTTACGCGATTCAGTTTAGGCTCAGTTGTATGGAAGCGACTCAGTTTAGGTTCTTAACTGTGCTCAGCACGCCTACCACGAACATCGAAAATTGACATTGCCGGGAAAACCTCTTTGTCACTCCAATATGCAAGTGTGACAGAGATGGATACAAATCCGCAACTGTTCGATTTTCGTGGTATAGGCACAGTTGTATGGCAGCGATTCAGTTTAGGTTCTTAACTGTGCTCAGTTGTATGGCAGCGACTCGGTTTAGATCCTCAACTGTGCTCTGTTGTATGGCAGCGACTCAGTTTAGGTTCTGAACTGTGCTCAGTTGTATGGCAGCGACTCAGTGTAGATTCTTATCTATGCTCTGTTGTATGGCAGCGACTCGGTTTAGATCCTTAACTGTGCTTTGTTGTATGGCAGTGACTCGGTTTAGATCCTTAACTGTGCTTTGTTGTATGGCAGTGACTCAGTTTAGGTTCTGAACTGTACTCAGTTGTATGGCAGCGACTCAGTGTAGGTTCTTATCTATGCTCAGTTGTATGGCAGCGACTCAGTTTAAGTTCTTAACCATGCTCAGTTGTATCGCAGCGACTCAGTTTAGATCCTGAAGGGACTGAGAGAGGCGAGTCAATTGTTTTTGTGTGGTGTTCAAAACTGTTCGTATACTATTCGCATTTAGAAAAGTCACACAAGGCTAGGGTTGCCTACGATTAGAAATATTATATAATACTGGGTGCGGCGTGCAGCGGGTCGGTAACGAAATAAGACAAAAGACGATCGAGAGAGCTCCATGGGCTCTTCACGCTAAGTTAAAAAATCCTTGAGTCGGTCAAAAGTCATTAACGACGTGAAACAGGGATAGGTTTGGAGTAGGATATTTTCAGCGGCGTTCAGTTGAAAAGTTGAATAATACACAGTAAAGTTGGTTTATAGCAAATTTTGAAGATTTGAAATATGCCTTAGCTGATGCAAAACCTCCTTAGTCGAAGTGAAATGACGCACGATATTTTAAAACTAAACTCATAACTCCCTCGGGAGTTATATTGTAAATCCATAACTCCCTAGGGGACTAAATCGGCTCTAACCGCTCTATACGCCTGCGCGTTATAACACTATTACCGAGCAAGTGTGATGAAAAACATTCCCTCCGCCTGCTGCGTCGGGCTTCTAACAGACTCTCATTAGTAATCCTGTACTTACCTCCCTAGATGCACAATGTACTATATTATCAATCGCTTCGCCTCAGCTGTGAAAGTGTGCCTTATCAAAATACGAAAACTATGGACTTATTGCGCAGTTTAAACACAACATACAACAACGTTCTATCATTCAGTTGAATATTCGAATGTGTGTCTTAAGTATACTGGAACTTATGAAATAATTTTTGAATATGGCTTTAAATAGTTTATTAAAATATTTGGACAAAAGGTTTGATGATGGGTAAGCATATCTTTTAACTTTTTCCATGCCAAATACGTAAACATGATGTCTCCGACGGGGCTTTACATCCAGGGTTTGATTTTACTTTCTAAACTAGAATGTTTGTACATGCAAATGCTTTAATGCAATGCTTATTGACTTGTAAAAGTGCCCTTGAGGCCGACTTGCAGACTACATTTTTTAATTTCGAATAAAAAAAATAAAACATGCAAAATTTCCGTTTGTTTCAGCCAAGTCAACTCCCCCCTGGACTTCAAATATATGTCCCAAGTCCAGTTGGTATTAAGCACCGTAGGGGCATGGCCCCACAACAAATTTGGGAAGAACCGCCTAGCCGCCATTTTGTCTGTATACAACCTCTTTCTTATAACATTTGGGTGCGTCTCCTGGTGTCTAGGAGCTGTGTACATTCGGCTGCACGCAGCGAATCTGTCGTTTTTCGACTTCGGACATCTTGTTTTGTGTCTGATTTTTGTGCTCTTGTATTTGGTAAGTACAAAATAATTAAGGCCGTTCCAGGTCTTTCCTTTGATCTGTATCTCTAAATTTTCCAGTATTTTTTATGGCTTATTATATTAACCTAATGGCCATAAGAAAATTAACTTATCATATTAACTTAAATATTTACTGTTATCGAGATATACGGCATCAAAATTTAGCAATTTTATTCCAAAATAACAGTTTTCTGTACATAGCTTTTGTACCAATGGGTTTAAATTTAAAATCTCTCTTAGGTTATTAGAAACTTCAAAAAGGAACAGTTTTATGTAGATTTTACACATATAACAGCATACACTTCTTTTTAATGTTTGCGAATAGGTAATTCGCAACGCGTGTCGAATTAAAACACTCCCTTCGGTCGTGTTTTATTATATCGCCACTCATTGCGAATTTTCTCCTATTCACACTTGTATCGTAATGCACTATTACGTAAAGTTCTCTTTTGTCAAGCTACGGATTTTACTTGTTAATCATTATGACATTTCAGCAAAGAATCATCACATCGCGAATGTCAAAGTATCAAAATATAATAAAGGATTATTTGCTTGATTTTCACTTGTTCTACTTCAGGGATAGGTCATCGTACGCCGCAAAGGTACCTTTTTATTTTTTCTGCAGCATTCTTGTGGAACCCATTAAGTCATAAGTCGATCATAAGTAATTTTCTTTTTAACGTGTTAACTGGTTTTATGAATAAATGACTTATGACTTAAATTTGTTGATTTTAAAAATAAAAATTGTATATTTTACATTTAAATTTTATAATTTTATATTTAACCGCCTTGACTGTTTTTTACCGTCTTCTAAATAAAGTAAAAAAAGGTTTACGTGATTTAAAAAAAATATCACCTCGCCTACTAACCTAACTATGCCGTGAAAACGAATGATCCAATCTGCCGACAGATGGCGCTGACGTCAAATTTCTACTTCAAGTGCAATTGCAACTAAAAGTTTGTATCTACTGAACCCTTCCGTCCCATCCGGGTATTGACATTTCTATACTAAATTTTATGGTTCGACCGAGACCACGTTTTTTGTCTCGGCCGAGACCGAGATTTTAAAATAATATACACAAAAAACACACGTTTTACAGAAATAGTACATTACATACCAAGGCCGTTTAAGTGGGAAATGCCTCGGACCCCATGTAAATGTCGGCCGAGGCGAAGCCGAGGTCGACTAACATGTGATCCGAGGCTTTCCCATTTACCGGCCGAGGTTTGTATACTATTTTTCAGCCCGACGGAGCCGGCAGGCGGCAATTTAGTTTTGCGTAAAGTGGCGCTTACCGGCCGGAGGACTGAAAAATATATAATAATCAAAATTACTATGTGGTTTTATAAAGCCGACATTGAATCATTTGAGCCAAAGTGTGAGAAAAAAAGTCATCACTTGCATTAGAATGACACGATGCACTTTGTAATTGGCTTAAAATACTGGTGAGTATGCACGAAAATCGTAAACAATTTCAAAACGGAAGGCTTGGCCAGAGCCAAGAATGTCGGCCCTTTTTGGCCGAGACCCGACACCGAGATCTCGGCTTTTATTTTGGCCGAGCCTGCCGAGACCGAGATCTCGGTCGGACCTTACTAAATTTTTATATATATTTTTAGGTTCACAAACAAATACATATTTTATCAGCACTTTTCACGCTCTTCGTTATATATGAGATGTGTGTCGGCATAAGTCTCTTCACATTCATGCCGTGGTACAATAACTATAAAAAAGGGATGTTTGGTGACAACCGGCCGGAGAACAGCACTTTTGAGCATTCCGTGTATTACCTTCTTCCTGAAGATGTTTATACTAATATAAAAGGTTAGTCTCGATTTTCGGAACCCTCAAGTATCCGAACGCAAACTTAGTTTGTCCGAACGCCCAATTATCCGAACGGACTCCATATTTACTACACATTACCTTTCAACAATCCGAATTTTAGACAAGTAACTTTAAAATTGCCTTCTAACTAACTTGCTAAAAATGTAAACAAACCGCCATATTGATTTGATAGTTATAACCTAACCTTTTAAGTTTTTAATTAATTCTCCAGTTAAAATGATTTATCTTATTGAAATTAAACACTTTAGAACGGATTAATCGCGTTTATTAACACCCTACGTTTCGAGCCCTTAATAGCACTCGTTTTCACAAGGTTAAGATGATGACTGAGAGAATGCGAATTCTCCCCATCAATCCGTTCTAATAAATAATAATAATAAATAAATATTATGGGACAATCTTACACAAATCGACCTAGTCCCACGGTAAGGTCTAAGCTTGTGTTGTGGGTACTAGGCGACGATATATATAATAGATAGATACATATAAATACTTAAATACATAGAAAACATCCATAACTCAGGAACAAATATTCGTGATAAACACACAAATAAATGCCCTGACCAGGATTCGACCCCGGGACCTCCTGCTTCGTAGCTGCCTACGAAGCAGGAGGTCCCTACCAACTAGGCTAGGAGGCCGTTATCTAAAGTGTTTAATTTCAATGAAAATGGTTTATTTTTAATGGTTTACTCTAAAGTGTTTAATTTCAATGAACAACAATCGCGGTAACAGAAGACAATATTATGATTTATCTTATCTTTTGTATGTTATGATACCGCCGTTTCAGTAGTGAATGGTTTCAGTGGTGTTGATGAGGTAGTGTGGAAATACGCGGAGAAACAGTGTCAAAACATGACTGTGACGTCTTTTGTTTACATCGTTAGTAAGTTCGAATGATTCGACGACTAGTTGTATCATTTTCTATGTGCCAGTCATTACAATATTGGTTCTTGTATGTAGTGTGTGAGGGGTGTGTAATGATCGGTATAACTTTTTTTGGTATAATAACATTTGATATAACAACTTTTGGTATATATTTAATGGATATAATCACTCATAATACATAATGAACATTTGGTATAACAACAAAATATCTACTATTATTTCGTACATTTATCATGTCATATAACAATTATTTCTAATAACCATTATATGGTATAATTACCCATTGATATACAACTCAGATAATGTAACTAGCAAACGGTATAAAATATTTCGTCGCCTGAAATATATCGCTTGAGACTGCTGGCAATATCGTGATTTTTTTAAGGGATCCCAGTTCTAACCTAACCTACTTTCCTGCTAATAGTACATATGTTTAGGGGTCACAGTTTCTAACCTAACCTAACCTTTTATTAATACATTGTATAATAAAAAGTTAGATTAGATTAAATTAGCGTTATAGCATTTATTTTTATCGGAAGTAAGCATTATACTCCACGCATCATACCATACATATATACATTACATATATATATTAGCATCATACTTATTTAGAGATCCCTCATAGGGATAAGTTCGCCTTTGTTGTATCAAATTGTCTATGTTACTGTGTTTCTTGTATTTCTTGTGTTATTGTACAATAAAGCTTATACATACATACATACATACATATACTAAGTATGTTATAAAAAATATTATTCTAAAAAATGTTCATTATATTTAATATTAATTATACAATTTTTAAGTATATTATTAGTTGTTATATGATTCAATAATAATATCAAATGAGCGTTATTACGACCAACATTATATCAAAAAAAAGTTATATCGATCGGTACGCACCCGTGTGTGAGAAGTGCTTCTGTGTGCACGTTTCCTCGCAAAAGGTGACAGAATAATTTGTAATGCTTTGGCATTTCAATGTGAAGGTAAGGCATTACCTAAACTTATCTTCCCTGTGTTGTTATATTAACAGTTATTTGTTTATAAATTGAAAGAGATGTCATATACTAGGGTCTCCCTCTGAGCGCATACAAACTATTGTCATATTTTTGATTGTCATAACACTTTTCGCACATATTCGTTTGTCATAATTATTTTTTGTCATAATTATTTTTGAGCATACCTCGTTTTTTGTCATAAATGATCTAAAGCATATTTTTTATAATTATACTTTTATTTGGCATAATATTTTTAATCATATGTTTGATGACCATAATTGTCTTTAGTTATAAGTATTGCAACGCATCTTATTAATATTTCATAAAAATTTAAAGTCATATATTTAAGGCTCATAACATATTTTATTCATAAAAAATACAAAGCTGTAACCAGACAAGTGGGTTAGGTTAGGTTAGAACTGCGACCCCCACAGACACAAACTGTTACCAGGAAAGTGAGTCAGGTTAGGTTGGAACCGCGACCCTCACAGACATGAACTGTTACCAGAAAAGTGGGTTAGGTTAGGTTAGAACTGTGACCCCCACAGATACAAACTGTTACCAGAAAAGTGGGTTAGGTTAGAACTGCGACCCCACAGATGCGAACTGTACCCAGAAAAGTGGGTTAAGTTAGGTTTGAACTGCGATCCCCACAGACATGAACTGTTACCAGAAAAGTGGATTAGGTTAAGTTAGAACTGCAACGCTCTCAGAACTGTGACCCCCACAGATACAAACTGTAACCAGAAAAGTGGGTTAGGTTAGGTTAGAACTGCGATCCCTATAGACATGAACTGTTACCAGAAAAGTGGATTAAGTTAGGTTAGAACTGCAACCCTCACAGACATGAACTGTTACCAGAAAAGTAGGTTAGGTTAGGTTAGAACTGTGACCCCCACAGATACAAAATGTTACCAGAAAAGTGGGTTAGGCTAGCGCCCTATAGTCCCAACCTGTTACCAGAAAAGTGGGCATATATTTAAGGCTCATAACATATTTTATTCATAAAAAATACAAAGCCGTAACCAGACAAGTGGGTTAGGTTAGGTTAGAACTGCGACCCCCACAGACACAAACTGTTACCAGAAAAGTGAGGCAGGTTAGGTTAGAACTGCAACCCTCACAGACATGAACTGTTACCAGAAAAGTAGGTTAGGTTAGGTTAGAACTGTGACCCCCACAGATACAAAAAGTTACCAGAAAAGTGGGTTAGGCTAGCGCCCTATAGTCCCAACCTGTTACCAGAAAAGTGGGCATATATTTAAGACTCATAACATATTTTATTCATAAAAAATACAAAGCCGTAACCAGAAAAGTGGATTAGGTTAGGTTAGAACTGCGACCCCCACAGATACAAACTTCAAATCGTTATGCGAGTTAACGTTATAGTTATTGACAATTATGCTCTTAGTGGTTATGACATTTAATTTATTATAATTTAAATTTATATGCGTAAAAAATATATGACCACTACTGAGTATGATCAAAATTTTTATGACTAAAAATGTATGACACAAAATAATATGACTTTCTAATTGTATGCGCAATGATGATTATGAAACAAGTGGTTATGCGCAGCAACGATATGACTTAAAAAAGTATGCCACCCAATATGGACCCCATATACTACAGAAAAAGTGACCAAGGCCCCCGGTGAGCAGGGCTGGAATCTAACCAGCGACCTCCTGCTTTCGCGACAGACGCCCTAACCACTGGGCTACCCGATCACATATCACATATCATATGCATAACGGGGAGAATTCGAATTCTCTCAGTCAGCATCTTAACCCTGTGAAAACGAGTGCTGTAAAGGGCTCGAAACGTAGGATCATTGTGTTAATAAACGCGATTAATCCGTTCTAAAGTGTTTCATTTCAGTAAAGTTATTTGTTTATTTCAGGGTACTGGATGTTTTTCGTCCTCAACATTCATACATCATACAATACAACAATCGGACTCTGCGTTTTCGATCTTCTCCTAAGCTTGATAGTGTTTCAAATTTGGGGCCATCTTAGAATTTTGAAACACAATTTGTTACACATGCCGATGCCAGTTGGAGCAAACGGCATGTATTCGAAAGAGGAGAATGTTGAGATCAGGAGGTTGCTGAAGGAAAATATATTGCATCATAAACTCATTGTGAAGTAAGTATCGAATCTATATCGGAATACCTATTTTTTTATCCTATTTTTGCATTCCCTAATACTGTTTGTCATACTGATAATATGTCTTAAACTCATGTTCTAATATTGTTTTTCCTAATATCCTTTTAATTTACTTTTCTAGCAGCGATTCGACTCTGTGTGAGGTCACGGTTCTAACCTAACCTAACCGACTTTTATAACAGCGATTCGGTTCTATATGAAGTCGTTATTGGGTATTAATTCGATTATGTTAAATAATCGTTAGGAGAATCGAGCGTTAGGGATTATGATAATTAGGACAAAATAGTTAGGGAAACTGATTTTAGGACAAATTATATTAGGAATGTTGAGGAAATTTATAAATCTTTCTACTATCTAAATTGCAACCTCATGAATCGTGACCATAAGTCGCTTTCCATTGAAGTGCACTCCAGGCTTGTCGGTCTTCTCTGCCTTCCTTAGGGATCCTTGGAAGAATGACTTCTTCTTTGTGACTTCTAGAATCGCGTCTGACCTCCTGGAGGGTAAATAATTAATATTAAATGTTATCCAACTATATAGGTAGTGTAATTTTTATTGCACACCTCAGTACAAAAGATAGTTTAGGATGACTCACACTAGGACGGGACGGGACGACGGGACGATCTATCGAAATATTACAGTATGGTTTTCCCAAAATATTACAGTATGGGGCTCGCCAAAAAAGGAATGTATAAGATTTTAAAGGGTCGGTAACGCGCATTTGACCCTCTTGGAGTTGCAGGCGTCCTTAGGCTACGGTGACTGCTTTCCATCAGGCGGGCCGTTATTTGCCACCGTCGCGGTATTAAAAAAACCCATCGTATACTTTCTACGTTGAATTTTTGTCCAATGTCTTATATAACCACACAGACTCTTTTGTGAACAGATTCGTTGACGACTGCTCTGACGCGTTCAGCGAATATCTGTTCGGGTTTTACCTCCTGATGCAGTTCATCACCTGCATCCTGCTGCTTGAGGTGACGGCGTTCACAGCAGAAGCACTGGCCAAGTATGGTCCATTGACGTTTGGGATGCATCAGCAGTTGATGCAGGTTTCTATACTGTTCGAGATGTTGGATACTAAGGTAGGTTTCAGTGTTACTTGATGATAATCAAGCTCTATGCTTTGTTTATTGGACACCATCGCGAGTCCAGACTTCTGGCTGAAGGTCGTGTTTCTGTTCTACGCATGATTAGGCGACGCAATGGAGCCATGTAGTAACGTCGCCTCAAATAAATTTAGTGTTTTAAGGATGATTCACACTAGAACAGGACGGGACGGGACGAGGCGGGACGGGATAATCTGTCAATTTCCATAGAAAGCGTCACGTCACATCCGAGGGCTCCGAGCTATCAAGTGATTCTTTCTATAGATTGACAGATTTTCCCGTAAGTTTTAAACGGTTTTCATCATCATCATCATCATTCCAGCCGAAAGACGTTCACTGCTGGACATAGGCCTCCCCCAAAGATTTCCACAATGATCGGTCCTGCGCCACCCGCCTCCAGCGGACTCCGGCGACCTTCACCAGGTCATCAGTCCACCTTGTGGCTTGCCTTCCCACGCTGCGCCTTCCGGTACGCGGTCGCCACTCGAGAACCTTTCCGCCGCAACGGCCATCGGTTCTACGTGCAATGTAAACGGTTTTATGGCGTTAAAATTTACTAAACATGGATTTTACGATAGTTATATTCCCTTTCCACGATGGGCCATATACCAAGCATGCCAGGAGACCATACTCCAATGTTTCTTCTAACAAACTGTGCATTTGTCCCCTGGCTAACGGGACGGGACAGAAAAACAACGAGAAATCGTTGATTCACCGATATTATCAGTGGCAATTCCAAATTAATCAAATAAGTTTGACGTCTGGTTGGCGTAGTTGGTAGTGACCCTGCCTGCTAAACCGATGGTCCTGGGTTCGAATCCCGGTATGGGCATTTATTTGTGTGATGAAGGGCCTACGCTAGCTAACGCGGGTGAACAGAGGGGGTGCACGCGGCGGGTGAATTTAGTATGGAGCACCCGCTCCGTGCGCCCACTTCACTTAGCGCTGTTCATACAATTTCTTATTAGAACGGCGTCCGTTCCGGGTAATCCGCGTCAGCTAGCGTAGGCCCGAACACAGATATTTGTTCTTGAGTCATGGATGTTTTCTATGTATTTATGTATTTGTATATTATATCGTTGTCTGAGTACCCGTAACATAAACCTTCTTGAGCTTACTGCGGGACTTAGTCAATTGAAAAAACATTTATTTTCGAAATATATACGGTAAGTGTAACTTACCTAACTACCTACCTCTACCTACCTTAAATCTAAAGTAGGTCCTTGAGGCATTGTACCTAGGATGCTGGCGGCATTTCCTCGTTGTATCGCAATGCTGATACGTTGTGCGACGAAGCAACCAGCTCTTAGTCAATTTGTGTAAGAATGTCCTATAATATTTATTTATTTAAATACTTGGTACAGAGTCAGGAGCTGATCGACGCTGTGTACGCTACACCCTGGGAGTGCATGGACACCAGCAACAGGAAGACTGTCATGATCCTGCTCCATAGAGTCCAGACTCCAGTGAGCCTTAAAGCTGCGAAGGTCATTCCGGTTGGGGTCAACACTATGTCTTCGGTAAGTTACTTCGTTTTGGACTTTTTCCGCAACTTGACATCCATTGTGCCTTTTGGGGTTTCGTATCTTAAGAGTCGGGTAGTGATTAAAATACGCGCGAGATAAGACTTGCACAATAACGCGCGAAAATACAACATTTACACGTTATCTTCATAAATAGGCATACCAAAGGATCACAACTATACAAGGGGCTACTCAGCCACCCAATTTTTCGATATCCACTACTTACACGTTCCTCAATAGTCTGGGTAGCTGGGTCTGAGTAACTCCTTGTATAGTTGTAATCCTTTGGCATGGATATTTATGAATATAACGTATAAATTACAAACATACACCGGACTCTAGAGTCCGGTAATGATACAAATATGCACGAGATAAGACTTTTGCACAATAACACTGATCAAAATAAATTGATTGAAGATATTTGTGTTTCAGGTGTTGAAAACTACGTGGTCGTATTACATGATGCTGAAGACTTTAGCTGGTAATCGATAAGCCTGAAAACTTCACATACGTTGGACTGCCGGGATGTTGACGGATATTAGACGGCTAACATCCGCGGATGCTGTTGCGAGCGATGCGGATGTGCAAAATAAACCCCAAATTTTCAATTTTAGTAGGCACTATTTATTAAAAAAAGGACATAATCTCCTGATTTCTTGTCGCTGTCCTTCAAGGACGTAAGAGTTTGATCGGCGAATCTCAAAAACGTAACAATATTCCTATTGGGTAATGGTAAAGTTACCTGCTTTACCTAGCACGTGCGCCATCGCCGAGACGTTCCTGTACCGACTTGTTCCGCATAAGCTTTCGATTTGATGCGGTGGCAGATTTTGAAAATGATGCGGAAAATCCGCGGTGGCGGATGCAAATATCCGCAACATGCCTGCGTCTGAGTCCCCAGCCCAGAGACTGCTGCCCAGAGTATGGTGGCTGGATCCATCTTTGGGATCAAAATGCGTAATTTTAATGGCATTTAGATTTTTAACTACGTTGTATAACTATAATATTCTCACATTTTTTATCACCACACTGAAAGAGGCATATTTTGTTATCACATAGACAAGAATTCAATATAAATATCCTTTTCACACCACCTATTCATAACAGGGTTTTTTTCTGTACAAGCTAGGAGGTATCAAAGTGGCATTTTTCTGTAAAAGGACTACACATTTTGACGTTTTCGGGCATTAACTAGTGGCGCCGTGGTGTTGATATGATGCTGTTTTCGGCTTTGTTTATTTCCTCTGAGTTGGTGTGAAAAGCAGTATGTTTCACACGGTGTCAATCCATCATTACGCTCAGGAATCTCAGAATTTTAGCTACATTGTGGAATCCATCGCTTCATTCGGAATTCAATGTACGCCCTCGCCAGAAATCTACTACTTTGATCTAGTATTTCTGCCCTCTGGCCGACAAGCTGGCAATTGCAGGCCGCTACGCTAAACAAATTCGCCGCTTGCCGACTGCGTCGAGTCGAGAGAAAAATAGTGTACAGACCTTGGCCAGTAAATAAGAAAGCCTCAGATCACAAGTTTGTCGAAGAGACGACAATTAAGGATGACTCAGATTAGGACGGGACGGGACGGGACGGGACGATCTGTAAATTTCTATAGAAAGAATCACGTGATAGCTCGGAGCCCTCGGATGTCACGTGACGTTTTCTATAGAAACCGACAGATCGTCCCGTCCCGTCCCGTTCTAGTGTGAGTCGTCCCTTACCCGAGAGCTAAGAGATTTCTTAATTTATAGGCCTTTGTACTTAATCTACTATGATCTAGTATGTAATTCATTTCTTTCAAACGCAATAAAATACTGTAATAAAAAATTTATCCTGTGTATTACTTAATCACGAGTCGATAGCGACTGCGCAATTCGAAAGCAGTTGCAACTCGCCATCACCAGTGTGCTTACAATGTGTTTTTGTACGTCGCCGGATTCTATAGCGACTGCGGTGGGCTATATCCGTCTCGCTCCTGCCAGCATAATGGTGGGAGCGAGACAGACATACTTACGAGCGCCGCAGTCACCAGCGATTGTTATTCTATTTACTGCAATTCATGGTACTCTGTGAGTTTATCACGAATGCCCCTCACTTATGGATATTTACTATGTGTTTGAGTAGGTACTTACGAGTATATGTAGGTCTATATAACCCAGGAAAGGTACGATTTTGACAGAAATTAAATGAGAAGTGCCTGATTTTTTCAAATGACGTTCGTATGGGATATTTATAGATGCACCTCATTTACAGCCCTCAATACACAATGTACTACTATTATTTAAATCGATGTGTGCATGTTCCATGATATTTTTTATAAACACGAACCGATTTATACGTCTTTCATGTGGACTCTACCCAAAAGTTGAGAGCTATAAATGTTGATTTTCTTATTTATTCCTTAACGATATTAAGGATGAATCACACTAGCACGGGACGGGACGGGAAAATCTGTCAATTTCTATAGAAATAATCACGTGATAGCTCGGAGCCCTCGGATGTCACGTGACGCTTTCTATGGAAATTGACAGATTTCCCCGTCCCGTCCCGTTCTAGTGTGAGTCATCCCTTAAAGTCCGTTTCTATTATACATACCTATATGTTAAAATTCAGTAAGTACTTCCTACATGCCCTCTAGTGGAAAATTATTATCCTCAGAAAAGAAAACTCCAAATTTTCATGCAGGTCAATATGGCTAGTTCCTTTCATGTGGAAAAGGATTGAATTAGAAAATTGAAATTTATAGCTTATTTATAGATTTTACGATTTAAGCTAATATACGCTAAGTGAACATGGCGCTTGCAACAGTGCCGAAATATCGGGTGCTCAATAAAACAAACATACTTACATGGTAAATATCCCGTTTTAAATTGTAGTCTTAACTTTTAGGTACCAAGTCCACAGGAAAGGCTCTAAGGCTCTCCAGCCATCAATGACTTAGAAGAAGTACTTTTCATGAGATAAAGGCTGTGCGAAAATCAATAAAGAGGACTGTTAAAAAAAAGAAAAAAAGGTAAAAGAAAGAAAAAAAAAAATTTTTTTTTTGGTGAAAAGTAAAAAAAAAAATGAAATTTTTTGGTCAAAAGTTTTAAAATGTTGGAAAGGCATAAAACTGTTTGTGCAGGCTACCGACCTTAAAGACAGATAAGAAACATATTCAATGCACCTTGAAACACGGATTAAAGGAACTAACCTGGGCGTCGAAGAGTTCGTCTGCCTCCTCCTTCAGGCGGGTCAGGGCCTTGGACACCAGCTTGTGCATTCACCAGATCCCAAGGTTGCCTTACCACCTGAATATTGTAACTTCAGCGTCCCGTCCGATCTCAAGGCACTAGTTAAGTTTTATCAACTTTATATACGTAAAACACGACAAATAAACTTATTTCCCGGCAGCAGGCAATGACATCAAGGCAAGAGTGCATCGACAAATCTACATAGGAAGTGGCCGTCAATGTTGCCACTATACAAAATTAAACTTTTTTTTAATTCTTACCAAGGTGAAAGAAGATAATCAACATTTATAACTCTACAATGTTGGATAGTCCACAGGAAAGACTTACAACATCTTTTTGTGTGAAATCGGTAAGTTGACGAGGGTATAAGTCGGTTTTAGAAATTACGGGGTAATTCCGTGTAATTATAGCTTTGGACATCTGTCAACCGCGGGAGTGCCCGCACTTGACACGGGACATTTACACCGTACGACTTTCTAATTAGTAGAAACAAAAAAAGATGTAATTTTTTTTACGACTTGACGTTTTTTTAATCAACGATTGCATGCGACTTTCAATCAGAAGGTCTCGGGTTCAAATCCTGCCGGCTACCAATGAGTTTTTAGGAACTTTTGTACGAAATATCATGTGATATTTGCCAATCGGTGAAGGAAAACATCGTACAAACTGGACTGATCCCGGTAAGGCCTAGTTTACCCTCTGAGTTGGAAGGTTAGATGGCAGTCGCTTTCGTAAAACTAGCGCCTAAGCCAAATTTAGGGGTTAGTTGCCAAGGCGCCAGGGTCCCTAAGCCTTGGCATGAGCCAGAAAACGCTAGGCAGAAGGAATTGTAGAGATTCAAAGGTTTTTCTACAGCAAGATGTTGGCAAACAAACTATGGCCAGTTAAATCTCCAATAGTGGCGCATGGATGATAATTTCCTTGATAAAAAAACTTAGACCGAAGTATTTTATTTGTAGAGTCCGTCTGTGCTAAGTTTCCTAGATTTTGATAGCACAAACTGTGGAAGTGTTAAGTAAACGTCATAATTTATTACTACCTACAATTTTAAACATGAATTAAATCATTTATTAAACATAATAAATGCTTTGATTCATGTTTTTAAATAGTCACACTACTATATATAAATTAAAAACATGAATCAAAGCATTTATTATGTTTAATAAATGATTTAATTCATGCTTTAATATTGTACAGTATGGTGGCGCCATCTCTCGCTTCTAGTTGAAAATAATCTGTAAAGATTATCTAGATGGACAGCACTAGACGTAAGTCTAAGCCGTAAGATGGCGTGAGCGCACCTTAAGCGTTAAAAAAAAAAGAAAGGATTTCATATACTTAGGAAATTTCGGACTCTGGTTGCCGTGATCGGGTGGCCCAGTGGTTGGGGCGTCTGCCGCGAAAGCAGGAGGTCGCTGGTTCGATCCCAGCCCTGCTCACCGGGGACCTTGGTCACTTTTTCTGTAGTATATGACATCTTTCAATTTACTAACCTACTTACATCAAATAATATGTATGTAGGTACAAAATATGTGTACTCGTACCTATACTTTAAAAGTTGGGGTTAACCCTGTATACGACATTATAATTACAATTAACAGTGCAGAAATATCGGGAGCTCACAAAAACAAATATACATATTGTATACAAATAAAAGAACGCCTATTGTTTTTTTAAGTCGTATTTCTGTTTAATAAATATCTTTGAATTTCGACCCAAAAAATACATGAGCATAATAATAATAATATATTTTTTATTGCATAACAGAAAGAAAAGTACAACATATAACGAAAAAAAAAGAAAAAGTTTTAAGCAACAACAGGCGGTCTTATCGCTACAAAGCGATCTCTTCCAGATATATATTATGCCGAGAAAAAAAATACTACATTTTAAATATTACCTCTAATTTTCCCTATAATTTAAACCAGTAAGGCCTATGATGATACATTTTTGATGTGTCATTTTCAGGTAAGGTGACAGTTTTTCCGGTAAAATGGTAAACCTGTCATTTTATCAGAATAACCGAAGCGCTATTCGTGTAACACCAACGCAATCTGTTAGTTTATCAGTTTATAGCATTATCAGATTACCGTAGTGACATTTGATAGAGCATCATAGCCCTGCTGGTTAGCTTAAAATCTTATAGCACGGAGCCGCCTGTTAGCCTACCATCCATAGGCAGAAAAACTAAAATCGTAACGCTCTCGTATCGTCACGTCTAAAACACAAAAACATCATCTAAACTGAGTTTTGGCGTTAAAATGATTTAGTCGACGACCGACCGCTGAAATTTATGAGTATTTCGCCCGAAATAAATACCAACATACTTTGAACTGTATTCTGTATACAACTCGATACATTGCAGAGGTCTCACTTATTGGTTTTGATAACCAATTTCAACTGAGCTTTAGAGCCCGCGCAGAGGTGTGGTTCCGAATTCCGGGATCAGAGTTCTACGTTCTTTCCTTTGCTTCCTAGCGTTTTCCCGGCGTTTTACAAAAGCCTTCCGTCTGACCCTCCAACCCGGAGGGTAAACTAGGCCTTATTGGAATTAGTCCAGTTTCCTCACGATGGTTTCCTTCACTGGAATGAACGGGATGATCTCCTTCTTTAGCGACAATGACCTGCCTCCTCGTTTTAACGTTAACGTTAACGTTTAAGTTTTTAATGAAATCTCCGAGATTAACTTATTTATCTAATGTTTTGTATATTATGATAATACGACCGTTCCAGTAGTGAATGGTTTCAGGGTTTGATGAGGTAGTGTGAAAATACAAGGAGAAACGGTGACAAAACATGTGACGCCTTTTGTTTACATTGTTAGGAAGTTGACAGCGATTTTCCAGCAGATTTCAAATCGCCTCGTCTGCGCAGGCTCTAATGTCTGGTTGGTTTACAGAGTTCCAATAATATGGTTATGTTTTTTTTAATTACTTGGTTTTAAGCGGGTCGTCTCGGTTCAGTATTTTGGTATTTAGTGGTTTAAAAGTTTTATTAGCTCTTAGAATGGAATTTGAGAACGTGGAAATATTTAGGCTAGACAATAAGGATTCCGGACTCGAATGGAGCAAATGAGCTTGGAGTTTGGCCTAAAAATCTCGTCGTATCTCGCGCGTATTTGAACATACACCAAACAAATGACGAAGAAGAGAAGTCAATAAGAACGCGGTGTTGTTTTGTTTTTTAATTAAGGTCAATATACTATGCCGTCCAGTGATCACTTGCGTTCAATATACGCACAGTACGCCGCTGCCAACTCATAACCTATCTTCTTCTTTCTCCTGGGCTTCTGTCCCATTTTATTTGGGGTCAGTCCTCCTAGTAATCCTGCGCCTGCGCCACATCACACGGTTGTGGGTTGTCTGGTCTGCGTACGTAGCTAAGAATCGTAGCTACCTCTCTCTATCACTCTTCCTTATTAGTGTGACAATGACAGTTGCGTTTCGTTAGCGACTGAGCGTGAGCGATTGGCATCTTGGCTACGCACCCTGTTGTGTTCATCAGCTTAATGAAATTTTTGACTGTTTGGAGCCAGGTTGTTGGTGGTCGACCGGGGCTCCTCTTCTCTCCTTTTTTTTATCACACTTACTCGTAAATGGTGATATTATATGCAAGCATACTTAGACGAGTAAGCCCATGACCGTAATGGATTTGCATACAACTTTACCGTCCGTCCGAGCGTCCCGGAGGTCACCACGCCGCTGCTCACACCGGTCTACTGTGGATTGTGCTACACTACCACTAGTTATTATTGTTTATTTATCTGCCTAGTAAGTAATTTCCTCGCAAATGTCGTGAAAAACATTGTATGTATCACGGGCGGTACAAGAATTACGAACCCGTGCTAAAATTAAGCCGTTTTCTGCGACTCCGACTGGATTCACACATTTCCTAAATACAAATAAGCAATATCTGAATAAATGGAGGGCTTCATCACTTATTTCACATTTACATTTTTTATTTTGTTCCATGTAATTCTCAGACAATGGTTTCGCTTAACTTCAAACTCGGGTAAATCCATTCGACCCTCTCTGCAAATATCTACCTTATTACCTTTTCTTCATATCAAAAACGCATAATCTGACAGATGGATTTACCCGAGTTTGATGTTAAGCGACTCAATTGTAATACCTACCATTAACATTTTTTGTTAACAAATGAGACACACGCACTCCATTCATCCACAACCCCATAAAATCCCCTCCTTCTAATTTTAGCGCCCAAATTAACCGTAAACTGAACCAGTAATAGACACCGCCTAATTGATACTGTCCCATCCCTAACGTGTAATTGCCACGAAAATACATTAAAGTACACATAAAATCACCATCAATACAACTTGCTAACGAATAATAATAATAGGATGACTCACACTAGAACGGGACGGGACGGGACGGGAAAATCTGTTAATTTCTGTAGAAAGCTTCACGTGACATCCGAGGGCTCTGAGCTATCACGTGATTCTTTCTATGGAAATTGACAGATTTTCCCGTCCCGCCGCGTCCCGTCACGTCCCGTGCTAGTGTTACATCACACGTTAATCTGATCATCGGTATTTTTAATGTAGATAAGGTTTAAATGATAAAATCAGACTTTATTACCGGACAGACTCCGAACATAGTTTTGGGTTTTACCCGTTTCACAACATAATGTTATTTTACATCAAAGCGAAGCTTCTTGTAGAAGCGACTGGCGATAGGAGGGCTGGCGCGTACCTAGCGCAACGTCTTGGTATTGCCGTCCAGCGCGGCAATGCCGCCAGCCTCCTTGGCACTATGCCACAAGGCACCGAGCTGGAGCCAGCTTTTTATTTATAAATATAAGATAGTTTAAATTTTTATTGTTTTTGGATTTTATGTATTTTTAATGTTTTAATAAATAACTCAGTTGCACTTACTGTATATATTTCGAAACGCACCTTAATTCAATAATTTTGTGCACTTCCTCACTATCAGCCCACACATAGATCTAATTTCCCGCTTAAAATTCAATATGGTTGCCTTGTGTATTTCGTGACATAGAACTACAGAGAAAAAAAGAAGGGCTTAATTTTTTACGTATGTCATTTGTGTGTTTGTATGCTTTGAAGCTCCCGAATGAATCCGATTGAGTTAGGTTTAAAAATTAAACCTTTTGCATACTTTTTTAGCTGTTTAGTTTAGTGGACATAAAGCAGGCGTCACATTTGGGTAAAATGCAACTTTCACACAAAGCTTAACTGACAGGTGAGGGTATCCGTAGGTACCACCGGAATTGTGCGGTGGTACGGAACCCTCAGTGCGCTAGTCCGACTTGCACCGTTTCTCGTCAGTTTACACCAGATAGCAGAAAATCTCGACTCGCATCTAAATTCCACCAACGCAGAAGGAAGTTCGACTTTTGTAATTCGACTCGCAGACATCAAAGCGCTATTTTGGTCGACATGAAAGGCGTCGAAATTGGCGGGAAGACGAATCAATCCACGAATGTCGTAATGAGGTTAAAAAAGTTAGTTTTAGCCATCTTTTTCATAGTACATCTTTTTTTGATTTAGTCTTCATCTTTTATTGCACGTAGAACCGATGGCCGTTGCGGCGGAAAGGTTCTCGAGTGGCGACCGCGTACCGGAAGGCTCAGCGTGGGTAGGCCCCCCACAATGTGGACTGATGACCTGGTGAAGGTCGCAGGAGTTCGCTGGATGCGGGTGGCGCAGGACCGGTCATTGTGGAAATCTTTGTGGGAGGCCTATGTCCAGCAGTGGAAGTCTTTCGGCTGAAATGATGATGATGATTATGATGATGAAATAAAGCTAGAACTAGTAACTACAAAATTAAATATACTTAAAAAAAAAACTGGTCCTCCTCTATATCTTCTAAACTCTTCCCTGGTGGCAAGGTGCCCATCAGACAGGTAGCATTCCCGCGCTGTATTGCGATAATTAAAAATTCATTAATTTGTCTCAAGTCACCGCGTATTAAATTCATATTCTTTCATTGTTTCCATTCACATGTTTTCTAGGAAGGGAACATAACTAGAAAGCAATTATTTTAAAGGCTACGTTGGATCGCATGAGCCTGGTTTTAAGGGTAAGTAATTAAAAGGGGCGGTCAGAACTAAGATTAATTGTGCTGGATGTGATTGACGAATTAAATAGAATTTTAGGGTTAACGCGTGCTTTGAGAGATATTTTAACAGCGTATTCCTGAGGCTAAAACAAACAAAAAATGTCATATGATTTGTAATTTGGACAAAAAAAAACAAAAAAAAACTTTATTCATATACTTTGATACATGGTAAGTAAATTTCATTTAGAAAAGGCCCACTTAAAATACATTTTTTTTGGTAGAGCCGAGTTTTGCAAAGACATCACTGTGTCACTTTGAAGTCTGTCAAAAATCATGTCTAGACTAGACCACATAGTAGCATTATCAAATTCCAAAACGCGTTTTTTACCGAGTACCGAGGCGGTAAAATTATGTTTAAATAAAAATTGCAATTATCTCAGAAAGTACGGAACCCTAAACATAGTGTACAGACCTTGGCCAGTAAACAAGAAAGCCTCAGATCCCATGTTTGTCGTCAGCTTCGCTTCGGGCGACAATTACACAAAATCTAGACATTACTTGGTTTACAAGCCTCGATACGTAATCTACAATTATTAATACATTTTGCTCTAAACTGTTACTGGGCAGAGAGTAACTTTTTGTACCATTCGGAGTCGAAACCCTTGGTCCATGGGGTCCCAGCGCACGCAAGTTTTTCGTAGAAATCGTGAAACCTCTGGTTGATGTTACTGGTGACCGAAGAGCTGGTGGCTTCCTCGCACAACGTATCAGCATTGCGATACAACGAGGAAATGCTGCCAGCATCCTAGGTAGAATGCCTCAAGGACCTATTTTAGGTTTAAGGTAGGTAGAGGTAGGTAGTTAGGTAAGTTAGGTACACTTACTGTATATATTTTGAAGATAAATGTATTGATTTATATAAAATCTACGAGGACCTATATAGAATTACAGTTACCTCAAAACCTAAGGCCTCTTCCACACATTGTCTTCTGCAGTTCGTCGACTGGCGGAATAGCAGATGAGTATGGATTCAGACGGCCGCTGAATTATCGAATGAGGTATTAATAGATTTTGCCGTTGGCCGATGGCTTATGCTAGACGCGGGTGAAGCCGGACGAGACGAGCCGAGACGATGTGCCAGGTCTATAGAAAGTGTCACGTGATCTCCAGCTCTGTGACGCTGTCTATAGATATTGACACATTGTCCCGTTCTATAGTGAAGTCATTTTATAGGATCTATATCGGAATCCCAAAAGTTTTTTATCCTATTTTTGGATTCCCTAATACTGTTTGTCATAATCTGTCCTCATATTGTTTACCGTAGCATGGTTTTAAATAAATAAATAAATTTTATGGTCCTAATCTACTTGGACAATTTGCTAGTATGTATGTATGTATGTATGTTTGTTCGACGATAACTCAAGTATCGTTGATCGTCGTGAAACTTGGCAGGTGGTTAAATGAGATAAATATAATTTCTAAGTTTGAATATGAGACAAATAGATCAAGGGGTAGCCAAGATATAGGCGCTTGAGTTCACGTCCGGGGTGACCTTATATGTATTGATTAACATTGATTCTGCAAAGACAAAGTAAGTTGATACTTTGAACTAAGTTGATATTTCCCATTAACTTTAATTTGCCCTCTGGCGACGACGATTGGGTAAATATTGTCGTTTGTTAAGCGCGAAACACAACCAACTTTGATTACTTTGAATACTCGCTTTTGCCCGCGACGTTGTTCTTTTAACTTGTAACTTAGCACCAGTATTTCATAATACCTAAGGTGATAAATGGGGGGGGGGGGGGAATGTTTTGTGTGGAACCCTCGGTGGGCGAGTTCGACTCGCACTTGGCCGGTTTTTTTACCTCCACCGTCGTCACTAATCACCGAACTGACCAATGCTTTAACAATTGTACCTGTCTATTCAAATTGTATTGTAATCTGCCGCGTGTTCGTAATGAGTGCGCCGGCGCAAGTCACCAAACCAGAATACTGTGACCTCTATATTGAACCTCTGTATTGAATTTAAACACTTTAGAATGGATTAAGGATGACTCACACTAGCTCGGGACGGGACGGGGCTGGACGAGAAAATCTGTCAATTCCTATGGAAAGAATCACGTGATAGCTCGGTAGAAACTGACTGATCGTCCGGTCCCGCTCCGTCCCGTCCCGCTCCGTCCCGTCCCGTTCTAGTGTGTACAGACCACGAGTTTGTAATCTACTGTAGATATCTATAGTCGCTAGCATCTATGACAACTCAGTGCATCTTGCTCGTAGGTACCTACTTAAGAGCCCGGTATATAAATTTGGCCGATTCAACTGAAATTTTTGTCATGAGTTTCCATAGTTACAAAAACATTTTTACATGTTTTAATACAAAAATTGAAAGATCATTTCAATTTAAATGGAATAAATGAAAAAGTTTTTCAAAATTCTAGTCAGTTTTTGAATCCACCATTTTCTAACAGACAGTTACAATTTTGATGACCGAACTCCAAACATTTATCTAGTTTTCAACCTTATTGCTATTCAGTCATAATAATACATTTTTTTCTGGTTTAGTATATAGTCTTCTACGGGATAAATGAAACACTTTTAAACATTTTCACACAAAAATATTGAGACATTTTTTTTTATTTGGTAATTTTATGTAGAAATACACGAAGATTAGCCAAGTTTTCTGGCTAAATAGTAACTTTTTTACATAAATGAATATGCAATTATGAGGTTTAGGTCATACTCTATCCAAAAACTATAAATAGTGTATACCGATCTGTAGTGTTTTTTTCTTAAACAGCATTTGAAATTGCTCTGAAACTCGGTGTATTACGGTACGGTACGGTACGGTAACGACGTAATCAATTTAGCGGCAGTCCAGCTCGAGAGCTCGTAGAGAGAGGTCATGTCGCTCCGCGCTTTGACAATACATATTTACAAAAATGAGAGACTGAGAGTACAGAGGAACATGTAAGTAGTGGATATCGAGGTATTGGGTGGCTGAGTAGCCCATTGTATAGTTGGGATACTTTGGTATGCCTATATATTAGGATAAAGTGTAAATGTTGTATTTTCACGCGTTAATGTGCAAAAGTCGTATCTCGCGCGTATACATACATACACATATATATGTCCGGTATATTATACCGGACTCCTAACGTCGAGTGGGATGCAACTGCGTGCTTACCAAGTTACCATGAGTTGAATTCGATTGCGACTGCGGCATTCGTCAGTATATCCGTCTCGCTCCTGCCAGAGTAATGGTAGTAGCGAGAATGACATACTTTCCAATGCCGCATTCGCAATCGAAAACAAGTCATGGTACGCACACTGTAGAGAACATGCATTCAATCCTTCGAAATCTGTAACAATTCATGGTAGAGACACTATTAGTCTGCTACATTATAATTACAAGATATTTACCATATAATATATTCGAAAAAACAAATAAAAATCGTCGAACGTAGGTGCAGTTAGCGTAAATCCCCGACCCTAATTGAACCTACTGTCGGCGATATGTTAAATATCTCGTTTTAGGGCATATTTTTATTTTGTTTTTTTTTTCGTGTCAGATTTGTACGTAATTTGGTGGGTTGTTGTTGTTAGGTAGAGTTCCTTATTCTACGCTAGATAAATACGAAATTCCAAAGCGGCAAAAAAATTGCACTAAATTTCCCACTGAGTTACGAAAATCGCATACGATTTCGTAACTCAGTGGAAAAAATTGTGGCACATACTTGGAAATTGGGTCTATCTTGAAGAGAATAAGGAACTCTTCCTACCCACCAAATTTTATTCAAATCTTACGCGAGAAAAAAACGACAACAAAATAAAAATCCGCCCTTTACATAGTAATTATAATACTATAAACTGGTTCGCTTAAATTGCACACTCGCGGTAGTTTTCAAGCGATTGTAACAATGTTGACCCCACGCCGCGATCGGGTCTGATCTGATCGGATCGGATCGGATCGGACCTCGGATCGGTGTCGACAATAATTGCTATTGTTCGGCGAGGCCGCTCTCACCACGCGTTTGGGATGTTGTAATAGGAAAGTGTTAGAAGTTCTTTTTTTATATTTATACGTAATAAATATAATATATGAGCCTGGGCAAGTAAATACCATTTTGTACCATTTGGGATCAAAATTTTGTAGCAATCGCGAAACGTCTGGTTGATGTAACTGGTGACCGAAGAGCTGGTGGCTTCCTCGCACAACGTATCAGCATTGTGATACAACGAGGAAATGCTTTCAGCATCCTAGGTACAATACCTTAAGGGCCTATCTTAGATCTATATGTTTTTTTAGTTATATCTGAAATAGTTATGAGAAGCAAAATTTGTTCTTCCAATTATTTTGTTTTTGTAATAAATAAATTTTCAGATGTAATCACCGATTATAACAGCAGCCCCCATTCATAGCTCCCCCCCTCCTGCAAAAAGACCGGACATTCTTGTTACAGGAATCCGTGCCGATATTCGTCTGAAATTCCCATACAAATTACTATGAAGAAAGGCCAGTCAGTAAGTTCATAATTAATAATTGATTTTCTGTTCGAATCGAGTTTTTTTTGTGTAATATATTAATACGGTATTAGTATAAGCGGTTGAAAAGAAAAAAAATACACAAAAAATAATATTTTCAAACATTGTATGGGAAAATCGCATGAAAGTCTGCATGGGTTGCAGTTACTATTTAAACATAATTATTAAACGGGTCTAACGCGAATTAACTTGTTTACCTTATTTGCCGACGTTTCGACACAGGTTTCACTGGTCATGGTCGCGGCTGACTGTCGGTAAATAAGGTAAACAAGTTAATTCGCGTTAGACCCGTTTAATAATTAAGTTACTATAATGGCCTGAAATTTACTGTCAGAGTGTTTTAGGGTGCGAAACCGATTAAAGGATGACTCACACTAGAACGGGACGGGACGAGGCGGGACGGGAAAATCTGTCAATTTCCATAGAAAGCGCCACTTGACATCCGAAGGTTCCGAGCTATCACGTGATTTTTTCTATAGATATTGACAGTTTTTTCCGTCCCGTCCTGTGCTAGTGTGAGTAATCCTTTAAGGGGTATGCGTTATTAATTTCTGTAAATCATAAAATAAAGGAAACTCTGTCTATGATCTTTGTAAGTCTGTGGCATTGTAATGATGACGAGGCATTTGCTTAGCATTCGCGACTGGTCACTCACGCACGGAGTTAAGAAAGTTGGATATGGTACAAAAAAATTAACTTAGGCTAAACGACTAAAAAAAACTATTCAATCCGTGTTTTAGATTATTAAAAAATATTGTACACGTATTTTTTTTTGTTCGTTAAAACAAAAATGACTAAAATACAGTGCGTTCAAGTTTCGCATAACGTCACTATTAGAAACAATTCTTACCTATTAGTGACGTCACAACCCCCGGAACTTTGATGCTCTTTATCTTCGTCAATTTTAGTCAAATTGAAAAAGAAAAAATACGTGTCTAATCATTTTAGATAATGTAACTGACGGACTAATTAGAATGATAGTTTTTCAACCTAGTCCTCATCCCTGTTATGGCGTTATTCATATACGCTGATCAATCACAGTTAAGGGGCTACCCGGCATATTTCACTGTCTTTAAAGTGAATAGGCTTTGTTCAGCTCCAAGCATAACGCTTGAAAAATATATATAATGTAGCAAGGTATTTGGTCTACATTTTGGTTCTACTAAATTGTCGAAAAACATAATACATCAAGAGAAGAAAAATTTATCGTAAACCCTTTTTTCTTTCTTAAATCTGTATCTCCTCCCTTATCATGCGTCGTAAGTACAAGAAACTAAGACAAGCAGTATATATTTATGTTTACTTTAAACGCATCTACTGATTTTTGGATAGGTTTTGTACTTTTCGAGAAAAAGCTATTACACGCATTTTTCCGAAAACGCCGGCTCAAGATGCCTGCGCGGGCGACGGGGGCCAGTCGTTTAAGATGGCACTAGCAGTTTATAGGGTTGCGTCCTAGTACAAGCAGCTCTTCCTAGGTGACGACTTATGCTTATTGACGTATTGTATAACCGGTGAGGAAAGGAAGCGGGAGGGAAAGAAAGCTCAAATCGCCGAGGTCATTGGGATAGGGGACGGCCTTAAAGAGTCTGTCTATGTGAGTCCGTTAATGATAAGTTTCTTAAATATTGATAGCACAGACTGTGAAAGTGTTAAGTGAACGTCGTAATTTTATAGAAGATTGACTTTTAGAATAACACTTTCAAGTTTGACAGTTCATTTGCTGGGAAGAGATAACGTGGTTTGACTCTAGGTAAATAATTGTTTGATCTTATCTGTCAGTTTGACATTAGCGCATGCTAGAAAGGGAAAAAACATATATTTAACTAAAACTAACAAATCTTCAAAGTAAATTTTTTTTATGATTAAGTCGGTTAGAGATTGGCTATAGTAGTTTATGTATAGTGGTTTTAAGAACCAATTATGAGCTGTTGCACACTCTAGTTTTTCTACGACAGCTGAACTAGATGTCGAAATCTTGAAAAATGGCAGATTGTGGAAGACGTATGCTAACTATAAAAAAACAGTGTCCATATTGTATGAAAGTCAATAATAGCATCGTTTTACGTTGTTCTTATGGAATACCACAGATAACTTTATAACGTATACTTTTTGAATATCGTTGTCTGTCATCAAATTGACAGATAGAAGTGCTGGAGTAAAATAGCGAGTGGTGGACCGCAAACCTAATGCAATGGCCGCTCTACACAATGGGCCATCATGGGCCTGCTATACAGCAGAACGGGATGGCAGTATTACGTAACCCCTCTTACTCAAAACTGTACTACATCGCCTATCATGGCCCATTGTGTGGAGCGACCATAAACAATATGCCGCATCCATCATTAGACAACTCCTCGCCTATCATTTTTTATCTTCAAGTCCAGACGACCGCTTGTAGCGTCTGTGGTACAATAGATTTGAAAACGGACAAACGGACAATCATTTATGCTTAATACTTAAGCATACACAAATGTTTTGTTATTATCATGTTTTTTATCGGTTTATAAATTTCAAATTATGTTAGGTACTATTGCATGTCTAACAAAATATACGACGTAACGGCCTCTTAGCCTAGCCGGTAGTGAGCCTGCCTTCGAAGCTGGAGGTCCCGGGTTCGAAGCCTGGTCAGGGCTTGTATTTGCGTGTTTATCACGAATATTTGTTCTCGAGTTACGGATGTTTTCTATGTATTTAAGTATTTGCACGTATCAATCTATTATATAGATCGTCGTCTAGTACCCACATCACAAGCCTTATTGAGCTTACCGTGGGACTAGGTCGATTTGTGTAAGAATGTCCCACAATATTTATTTATTATTTTTATTTATTTGGTAAACGGTCGTGTTTTCTAGCCTGTATAAAATTCGAGGTGTCTTGTACAATTGTAAAGCATGAATTAAATCATTTATTATTAATAATAAATGTTTTGATTCATGTTTTTAAGTAGGCACACTACTATATATAAATTACAAATTGAAAGAGATGTCATATACTACAGGAAAAGTGACCAAGGCTCCCGGTGAGCAGGGCTGGGATCGAAAAAGCGATCTTCTGCTTTCGCGGCAGAAAAAATCCGTGAAAGCAGGAAGTCGCTGGTTCGATTCCAACCCTGCTCACCGGGGACCTTGATCACTTTTCCTGTAGTATATGTCATCTCTTTCAATTTATAAAGGTATTTTGATTAAGTACTTGTTTTTACGGAACAATTATAGGTTAGTCATGTCCATCTGTCTGTACATCGCAGCCATTTTTCCTTATCAATCGATTTATCTACCAGTAACTTTTTGCAAAACATGATTCACACACAATAACTATAAAATGCCGTTTCATCTCCTCATTATATCTATTAATTGTTCTTAGAAATGCTTTTGTGTGGTTTGATTATTATACTTGAAAAGAACCATGACAAGTTAGGTACATTGTGTTTGTCAATAGTAAAAGGTACTTTGTTGCATGCTATTAAGACGCTAATACCATAGAAAATCATTTAGAAATGAACTCTATGGACAGCCGACAAAGTAGTACTTACCTTTTACTAAATACCTGCATTTTTGAATCATTTTTGTTTGTGTCAAACCAGAAGTGTATACTACACGGTGCCCGTGAGCATTGCGATAGATTTTAACCGCGTATTCCTGAGGCTAAAAGAAACAAAAAATGTCATATTCAGTGCATTGGATTAGGGCTAGTTTCTGAGATAATTGCAATTTTTTTTTAAACATAATTTTACCGCCACTCGGTTGGTATATAACGCGTTTTGGAATGTGATTATGCTACTATGTGCTGTCTAGATATAATTTTTGGCAGACTTCAAAGTGCCACAGTCATGTCTTTGCAAAACTCGGCTCTACCTTATTTAATTTTTTTTTGTATTTTAAGTGGGCTTTTTCTAAATGAAACTTTCTAACCATGTATCAAAGCATTAAAAAACGGATAAAAGGATGCGACTCTGGGATACTCGCCCATTGCTCTACCAACTAAGCTACCGAGACACCGAAATATGGTGAAGAAATTCGGGGTGACCGGACATAATCAGCACCGTGTTCTCATTAGAAAATTGATGAAAAAAAAACAGGTGAAAGTTATGTGCCACATGGACCAGCAAAAAATATTACAACAAGTGCGAATAGGAGAAAATTCGCAATGAGTCGCTATAGAATAAAACACGACCGGAGGGAGTGTTTTAAATCGACACGAGTTGCGAATCACCTATTCGCACGTGTATCTCCTACGCCCCCTTTGGAACCCCCACAAGGCAACTCTTCGTTAACACAACAACATAATGACAATGACATCACAATACCTATTTTACATAATTAAATATATTAGAAGTAACATACACCTATTTCCTATAAAGACATTTAAAAGTTCACGCATTGCAGACAAACACAGAAATATGTTGGACTCGCCATGTTGTCGACTTGCAAAATCTCACAAAACCATAGCTGTTGCGGGGCCAGTATTATATAATAAACTACCCGACGATTTAAAAAATATTGAAAGTGACCTGTTATTTTATAGCAAATTGAAAAAATGGCTTATTAAAAATGCCTTTTATGACATGACAGAATTTAATAATGAGGAATCTTAATTTTGACAAAGTCATTAGGTATAAGTATTTGACATGAAAAAATATTCATTTTAATTTTAATTTAATTTTATTTTATTAATAAACAAATTGTATTGTATTTTATTGATTAATTTAAATAAATGAAATTTTGAATTTTTATAAATTGTACCTAAATGTCAATTATTTTTGAAAATTGTTATTTAATCTTATTTTTACTTTCTTTGACGTGTATTGTATGTGTGCATTTACGAAATAAATGAATATGAATATGAATATCGTACGAGGTGTTACAGTGCCTAAAAGTCTTTTTTATTAAGTATAATTATTTTTCCAACTGTTTTCTAATCAGTACACGACACTTAACGAATCACCAACATTTTTGTTTAACACTGACTTTGATTAATATGACATAGGAATAAATCCATTTAGATTAATAAAATCGTTTCTGTACGGTTTTAACCTACCTAACCCACTTAACTTAATATTGTACTTTATAAATGCCAGTGTCAGCTTATATAATTAACACCCATGTTGGCTACCAAAAACATTTGTTCTTCATAAAGTACTGTCACAGATTAATGGCGAATATTAGTGTTTGTCATATTTAATACTTTATGGTTAGCATTAAGCC
The DNA here is from genome assembly GCA_949128165.1 of Lathronympha strigana. Lineage (NCBI taxonomy): Eukaryota > Metazoa > Arthropoda > Insecta > Lepidoptera > Tortricidae > Lathronympha > Lathronympha strigana. The sequence continues at coordinate 2,027,564 of OX421926.1, read as the reverse complement.
TTTATGAAGGTAGTGTTACACTGTTCATTTAAAAAATAAATAAGAATACGGAAAATTTGTAATCAATTTTTTTTAATACTACGACGGTGACAAACAAGCGTACGGCCCGCCTGATGGTAAGCAGTCACCGTAGCCTATGGATGCCTGCAACTCCAGGGGTGTTACATGCGCGTTGTCGATCCTTTAAAAAAAGGAGGATTCGTTGTGTTGACAGCTAACTGGGCAAGCTTTGCTCCGTGGGTCCCCAGCTGTCAACAGTGAATCCACTTGGAGCTCTGGCAACCTTACTCACCAACATAAACACAACACTATGAGGGTCTAGTGTTATTAAACTGCGGTTTTCTATAAGGTACTTCCCCAGACGGGCTCTGCTCCAGATTTGAGCGAGAAAAACTTTCTTGATTACATGATTACTTGTAATGTAATCAAGTGAAATGGTGATTACCGTTACATATGAAGGAATCAGTAATCATCTTTTAAAATGCTCGTGATCCGTACGAGCTTAATCAATATTGCTGCATTCAAATTAGTTATCTCAGATAACGAAACAAAAAACGATGATAAAATATATACTATATCTTTTTGGTGGCCTTGTGTGATTTTCTTTGCTTTGGAAGGGTTGGTGGCCCAGTGGTAAGAGCGTGCGACATTCAATCCGATGGTCGCGGGTTCATATCCCGGCTCGTACCAATTTGTTTTTCGGAACTTATGTACGAAATATCATTTGATATTTACCAATAGCTTTTCAGTTAAGGAAAACATCGTGAGGAAACTGGAGTAATCCCGATTAGGCCTAGTTTACTGGGTTGTAAAGTCAGATGGCAGTCACTTTCGTAAAACTAGCGCCTACGCCAAATCTTGGGATTAGTCGCCAAAACGGACCCCATGCTTCCTGAGCCGTGGCAAAGGGATAGGAAGAATAAAAGTTGATTTTCTTTTTCTGATTCAACCCTTATTCACATTATGTACTTATTAACAACGAAAATAATGTTACTTTGCTATTCCGCCAAACGTGCTAGTCTATTAGTACCCGTTATACCTACTTGCGTATTTTTTGCATACAATTAATGTTCCCACCCTCCCGCCGCAAAAAATAAATACGCAAATACATATAACACACCACCACCAAAACAAAACTCGACATGTGTCGCCTCTCTACGAGATGATCTCTAGATACACGCTTACTAGCTATCAACTATTGCCCACATTGTTTCGTGTGTGTTTTTTTTATAAATATACAATTAGTTTACCTTAAGTGAACACTCAGCTTTAGTAAAAAAAATGTTAATTTTTTATTGTCAAAATTTATACATTTTAATGTTTGTATTAAATTATTTTGCTTATAGTTATATCTTAATAGTGATATGAGGTCATACTCTAAGTATGGAGTGTTAGATACTAAAAGACGCGATTCCGCGCTGGCTTTGTAAGATCGTCTTATTTTTACGTTAGATTTTATGAATTTTAGAGAGATTTAAATAAATACGTGATATAATTACGTGTTCTGACGAAAACAAAATATAGTGGCATAGGTATGTGATGAAAACAACATAATATTTTGTTTTATGACAAACGTTTTAATCACATTTATCAATGGTTCAGTTTCGCCCGAAATTTGAATCAAAATCAACGCAAATTGCAACGGTTAACACTCACGTATTTTTATCCCAATAGGCGTGACATGTTTCGAGTGAATCGGGCAGTCATTGACGAACAGACAGACAGGTTTTGTCACCTTCGCGGCTCGGGCATCACTGCCCAGCCCTGGGCCTGGCTGGTCTGGCAATTTAATACTTAAATAATCTTAGAGGAAACAAAAATTTCTCAAAATTCCAATTTTACTATTTTTTTTGAGTTATAGTAATAGAAATACAAACACAAATAATTTATTTATAACACCAGGTTACAAGTCATCGTAAAATGTACAACAGCATCATATTAAACATTATATACATCATTATACAGGTCTATACAATGAAAAAGAGAAGCAACGCGTTAGATTGAAGGGAGCTCGATGAACTCTTCTACATTATAAAATACATATATGGGTAAAAAGCCATTTGCGTAAGCTAAATTTGAAGACAGCCGTAGAAGTTGTATCTTTTCTTCTTTCATATGGTATTCATGGCACGAATTGCCATAATACAAGTCGAATAGCCCCCGTAAGGTATGGCAGTGTGTGGATTATACCAATAAATAATACGCCTATAATATTTGGCGCCGTGCTGTGTTAATAATTATATTGCTATTTCTGTTTGCCATGTTGGAAATTTGAAGTTTAGATATATAATAGATATCTTAATAGGTATTATCCTACTTATACGATCAGCTTCATAAATAATAATAATAATATTCTTTAACTATAAAACTCTCGTGAAACTCGAACATATTAAATAATATTTAAAACGGGTCACTCACGTAATATGTATGTCGAGTGAGAATCGACTAAATTACGTGAGTGACCCATTTTAAATATTATTTAATAATATAAGATTTTAAGCTAACATGGTCATTTACACTATAATTACTATTTAAAACGAGATATTTACCATGAAAACAAATGTACATGGTAAATATCTCGTTTTAAATAGTAATTATATTATTTAATAATATTATTTATTACCAATAACAGTAACAGTGTCAGAAGGAAACAAAGAATCAATAGCATTGGGTAACAACAGGCGGTCTTATCGCTAAAAAGCGATCTCTTCCAGACAAATATGTGTACACATGTATTCAAGTTCGAACCTTTCCCCAGCAGTGGCGGGGCGTTTGTAGAACTCGATTCTTGCTGGCTTACCTAGCGTGAGCCAGTCCGGAATATTTTTTCTTAATGTCTCAAAGAAAACGCAAGCCATATCAGCTCCGGCTTGCCCAAAAATCATGTTGACGTTCCGGAATTACTCGCCAGTAAGGCAGTGACCCCAAGGTCATATACGTTCGGCCAATCCGTTTGTCTGCCAGACATCTGCCAGACAAATTTCCCATACAGCAGCAGATCCGGCAAATATTCCCGAACGTATATGGCTAGCTTAATAAGTGTATACATGTTTATAGACGTGACTGTACAGTGTATCAAGCAAATTAGGCACACGATTTTAAGAGAGGTATGGGCACAGCGGATGCATATCGTTTAGTGTGGTGGGCGCAGCACAACGATTGTCGTCTCGCTCAAATCTGGAGCAGAGCCCATCTGGGGAAGTACCTCCCGCCTTACAGAAAACCGTTTAATAACACTAGACCCTACTCATAGTGTTGTGTTTCTGTTGGTTAGTAAGGTCGCCAGAGCTCCAAGAGGATTTGCTGTGTTGACAGCTGAGGACCCATGGAGCAAAGCCCTTGGCCCGTTTAGCTGTCAAGCTGTCTCATTTTTTTTAAAGGGTCGGCAACGCGCATGTAACACCCCTTGTGTTGGCTGGCGGGCCGTATGCTTGTTTGTCACCGACTGTTTAACAGCTGCATGCGATCTGGAGTATTCCCAGAAACCCTAAAAAGGGTAAAAATATGTCCTCTTTACAAAGGTAAAGGTAAAAAATCTGCGATCAAATCATACCGCCCCATATCACTGATCCCCGGGCCGAGCAAATGCTTTGAAGTTGGACTAAACAGGAGGCTTTTAAGTTTCTGGGCACCAAGGAACGCACTATCTGAAAGCCAATACGCCTATCGACAAGGTTGGTCCACCACAGACCTGTTACGCGAAGTGGTGCGAGGAGTGCTATATGCCCGCGAGGCACAGCGCCAGGTAGCCGTCATTTGCTGTGAACTTTTGCGCGCCTTTGACACGGCAGACCATGCACTCGTCGCCGAGAAGCTTGCGTACTACGGCATTCGGGGCCCAGCCAACAATCTTATAATGTCATTTATGACCGACAGATCACAGGTAGTCGTTGGCGTGGGAGGTAGTGTTATGTCTGCGGAACTCCGAAGCCTCATGGGCGTTCCACAAGGATCGTGCCTTTCCAACACCTTGTTCAGCATTCTTTTTAACGACTTGCCAAAGGCGATAATAGGTGCTGAAATATATATGTACGCCGACGACGTCACGGCAGTCGTGACTGCATCCGCCGAGCGCGAGTTGGAGGGAGCGATAAGTGACGTAATGGAACAGCTGCACCAATGGTTCCAATCTAACGGCCTGGCGAAGAACAAGGAAACAACCTGCTTTATAACTTTTAAGTTAAACGGACACGCGGCCCCAACCCTGAGGGTGTGTGCGGGCGGTGCCCCTATACAGCAAGTTTCCTGCACACGCCTTTTGGGGTCCCATATGATGAGTTGTGTGGCAGATTGGGACGGGCATGCTTTGCTCTGCGGCGCCTAGCTAGCACCGCCGAGCCGCGCGTCGTGCGCGAGTGCTACTTCGCGACAGTGCACTCACTCCTCACCTACGACGTTGAGTTATGGGCTCGGGCATCGGACTGGCATCGCGTATTTGCTATGCAGAAATGTGCCGTCCGGATTATAGCCGGAAAACCCAGAGATGCCCCAGCGCGAGATCTTTTCCGAGACTTAAGCATACTGCCGCTGCCCTGCCTTTACTTTTACCAAGTGGCGACTTTCACACACGAAAATTTAAACATTTTTAAAGTCAAGGGAACAAATGATAATTACCACCTCCGCAGCAACGCTAACAAAGACAGGCTGATTGCTGAACCGCACAGGCTCGCAAAGTCCCAGCGATCCGTATACTGCACGGGACCGTCCATCTATAATCGCCAACCAGTATACATCCGAAACGCAACTACCACCGCGAGCTTTAAATATAAAATGAAAATGTGGCTGATGAGCGAAGTTTTCTACGATTATGTAGAATTCTTCCATTTCCCGTACCAATTATAATGAATTTAATTCAATTTGATTACAATTTTCAAAATATAATTTGTTGTAAGATAAAACAATGTACAAATGTACCACTCACACGACCTGTAACTTTTGTTATCAATAAAATATTTGTATTTGTATATTTGTATTTGTAGTATTAAAAAAAAAAGTTAATAAGATCTCCATCCATTTTTTTGTCGCACCTAAATATATTTTTCTTAATGATCTACGGTGCTGATACGCTTCACTAGCATTTTTGTCACATTCGGTATGGATATACAGAAATGTATATTGTATAGTGGGAATCAAAGTCATATGACTTTTGATCTGACATAATTGCTTTTAAAACACAAAAAATAAGTAGAAGTACCTACATTCAAATTGAGAAATTCTTTCTTTTGAAGTCTTTTGAAAAAAGATGCGTCTATATTAAGATATCGATTGGGCATTACGTCGTAATGAGCCCTTACCATGACATCTTAACACGATTCAGTTCACGACCTAAACTAAGTCGCTTCCATACAACTGAGCCTTAACTGAACTGATTGCTCGACTCAGCCTGCTTCGTCGCGCGCGACCCGTTACCTACGCCGGTCTCTCGGATGCCCGAGCCGCGAAGGTGACAACACCACTCTGTCTATCCGAAGATGATTGCCCGATGCAGTCGAAATATGTCACGCCTATTGTGATAAAAAATACGTGAGTGTTAACCGTTGCAATTTAATATCAGTATGACTCACGAAAGTTTAAATTATATATTATTGTGCTCAGTCGTATGGCATCGACTCAGTTGAGGTCCTAAACTGGGTCTTGTTAAGACGTGATAGTAAGGATCTTGTTCTTATTTGGCTTCTGATTGCGTAACAAATTAATTTGGTTGTCACTGAATTCGATGTTGAAATTCTTTAAGACTCCCAAATGAAGTTTGTAGAACTTAATCAGAAACTGATTCACTGAAGCAAATGATTTATTTTAAATAATGTTTATTCTGCACTAGGTTCGTGATTTCTATTAATTAAATATCAATTTATTTTAGCTAATATTTTAAGCCGACCATCAAATTGAATGATCAAAAGTGATCTTTAAAATTGAGCTTGAATTTGAATTTAAGATAATAACTTATTTTTACGAATATAAATTCAATGTACTTAGATATATTATGGTGTGAAATTCTTATTTTTTAAGACAATTTTTACCAAGGAGACCTCACGTATATTTTTCTACATTTACCGAAACCAAAAACAAAAATAGTAAAACCTAAACAACACTTCGCACTTAATAAAAATAGCGAGTCTATTTTACGATATTTTGGAATAGGCTCTTTATAATAGTAGAAATTATTAATTAATTAAGATTTATGAATACAATTATATCAAATCAAATCAAATCAAATCAAAAATGTTTATTCTGTAAATAGGCTTATTGCTAGCTCTTTTACATGTCACCTTACAACTATATTAATCTAATTAAACATAAATAGTCTTAAATTTTAGTCTTTAAATGCATTGTTATCATCAATAAAATCCTTAACACTATAATAAGCTTTTTGTAAGAGCTGTCGTTTTACACTACATTTGAATTTATTCATTGACAATTCCAACATATTACATGATAACTTATTATAAAACCGCACGCCGTTCCCCATAAATGTCACTTGTACTCTGTGTAAACGGAAACCCGGAATTGCTAATTTACTTTTATTTCTAGTGTTAAAATTGTGTATGTCACTATTTATTTTAAACATGTCAATATTTTTTCTTACATAAATTATAATATCGTATATATATTGGCAAGCAACAGTAAGGATATTTATTTCCTTAAATTTATCTTTAAGAGACGCTCGTCTTCCCAGGTTATATATGTTACGTATAGCACGTTTTTGTAAAACAAAAATAGAATTTATGTCAGCGGCTTGGCCCCATAACAAAATCCCGTAGGACATAACACTATGAAAATATGCAAAATACACCAATCTAGCCGTCTCCACATCGGTAAGTTGACGGATTTTTTTAACTGCGTATGCTGCTGAACTAAGTCTGCCTGCCAGCGTAGAAATGTGTGTACCCCACTGCAGTTTGTTGTCTAGAGTTATACCTAGAAAAACAGCGTTATCCTCATAATCTAAAATCTCGTCTTTTAAAACAACCTGGGCGTTATTAGTATGCTGAACATTTGGCAAAGAGAATCGAACACATTTCGTTTTCTTGGTATTGAGAAGCAAATTATTAGTAGTAAACCAATGAATTACAGAGGACAGTACATTATTTATTTCACTTAGATCACTATGTTTCCTTTTTACTTTAAATATAATCGATGTATCATCAGCAAAGAGAACTATCTTATGTTGTTTATTAACTATATGAGGCAAATCGTTAATATAAATGAGAAACAAGAATGGACCTAAAATAGATCCTTGGGGTACGCCCATTGAAGAAAAGGACCCCGACGATTTAGTTTTATTTATTTCCACTTTCTGGACTCTGTCTATAAGATAGGACCAGATGACATCAAGAGCCTTATCCTTTATGCCATAATGATTAAGCTTCCGAATAAGAGTGTCGTGATCGACACAGTCGAAGGCCTTCGACAGATCACAAAACACGCCTATAGCGTCCTGTTGTTGTTCCCAAGCTTCAAATATGTATTTAATTAAGGTCGTGCCTGCATCTGTCGTTGATCTGCCCCGTGTAAATCCAAACTGTTCGTTATAAAGTATTTTATTAACATTAAAATGTGATAGTAATTGATCAAGGATAATTCTTTCAAAGATTTTACTTATCGCAGGTAGAATAGATACGGGTCTAAAATTGGTAGGGTCTGTTTTTGATCCGGATTTAAACAATGGAACGATTCGACTGTGTTTCATTAAGTCAGGAAATATTCCCATATCAACACATCTATTAAAAATTAAGGCCAAATGAGGTGCAATCAAATCTACTATAGACTCTAAAACTGCTACTGAGAGACCCCAAACATCTTCGGTCTTTTTTAAATGTATGGTCCTAAACGCTTTCACAACCGTTTGCGGGGAGACGTATGTAAAGCAAAAAATCGTTGAACATACAGGCACATTTTCTTTTAGCATATTTTCGGCCGTAGTAGAGGATGAGTTCAGTGGCTCAGTCGTTTCAATGGGGATATTTGTGAAGAAACGTTCAAATTCATTTGCAACATCTACATCTACATCACAAACATATGTCTTTCCCATCACGGAACAATGGTGTTCCGGACCTTTGGGAGGCGTACGCGGAGCCGAAGCCAACACGCAGAGACCCTTTCGACAATTTAATGAAATGTAAGGGGTACACCGAGCGGATGTTGCATGCACCTGCCCGAGTCATGGGACGCACGCAGGTCGAGTGAAATAAAATACATGTGTAGCTATGTGGGGGAGAATGGTAGAGGGTGGGGGCTTGGGGGGGTTTCCTCGAACCTCAACAAACACCAAGGGGGAGGATAAGAGGGAGGGAGGGAGGGGTCAAACATAATCGAAAAACTTCACGTGATTTGTGCACGAGCCCTTAAGTAGTACAGTTAGCTAGTAGCTAATCTATCTTTGTAGCTAATAGCTACAAAGATATGAACAGCCAAAGTGACAAAAATATGTTCGATCTAAATGTTCAGGCAATAAACTAAACTAAACATATTTTTGGCACTTTGGTTGTATAATTATAACATTTATTTTAGTGAGTGTAACTTACCTAGCTACCTACCTCTACCTACCTTAAATTTAAAATAGGTCCTTGAGGCATTGTATCTAGGATGCTGGCGGCATTTCCTCGTTGTATCGCAATGCTGATACGTTGTGCGAGGAAGCCACCAGCTCTTCGGTCACCAGTAACATCAACCCGTTTCGCGATTTCTACGAAAAACTTGCGAGCGCTGGGACCCCATGGACCAAGAGTTACGACCCGGAATGGTACAAAATTGGTTGTATTCATATTTTCGTAGCTGACTGTACTTAACTGTCACATTTAACGATGGGTTTTCCTTTTGAGGCACGGAACTCTAAATATATGTAAGTTAAACTACTAGCTGTAATATAAAGGAATAAAAGTGAAACAACACTTCAAGTGCCTCCACGTTACGACTATTTACAATCATAGGCTAAGAGCCGGGTCTCCCTCGACATCCCTAACAACGATTGTCTTAAAATCACTTACCCTAACCGGCTAAGTGATTTGTGAGTGACGCCCTATCCACTGGGCTACCCGACCACAGCAGCCAGAGTCCGAAATTTCCTAAGTATATGCAATCCTTTTCTTTCAGTGGTTAGGGCGTCTGCCGCGAAAGCAGGAGGTCGCTGGTTCGATCCCAGCCCTGCTCACCGGGGCCTTGGTCACTTTTTCTGTAGTATGACATCTCTTTCAATTTATAATTTAAATAAACGTGGTTCGCCTCGAAAGTGAACTAGCGACCTCTATATCTCCGCAACCCCTCGACCGATTCAGCTCATATTCGAATTTAAAAATTATGTTTGTCTCATCTACCGACCTGCCAAATTTCACGACGATCCGGTCAACACTCGAGTTATCGTCGAACAAACATACAAACACACATACATACAAACGACGCATTGTCCAATTAGACTAGGACTTCGTTCGCTTCGCTCTCTCGTTCAATAAAAATGTATGGTTGCTAAATCTTTGACCATTTTTCGGACCCAGCTCTCCGACTACCAAATGCACTCGACAAGGCCGAGAGTGTTTTCACTAAAGTTCCCCTGTTTTTACTGCGTTTAGCAAAATATTACTTATTTCTCCCCTTCGTAGAAAATTAATTTATTTTTATAAACATTGTTGAGTGTGCCGCTATTCTTTTAAGGGGAAGTATGTATAAAGCGGTATGGGTGAGTAATGTTGTTCCGTGGAAAAGTAGGCGAAGTAATATTTTAAAAATAGGTTACATTTATTTTCGAATTATATACAGTAAAGTGTAACTTACATAACTACCTACCTCTACCTACCTTAAATCTAAAATAGGTCCTTGAGGCATTGTACCTAGGGTGCTGGCGGCATTCCTTCGTATCGCAATGCTGATATGTTGTGTGAGGAAGCTACCGGCTCTTCGGTCACCAGTAACATCAACCAGACGTTTCACGATTTCTACGAAAAACTTGCGTGCGCTGGGACCCGTGAATTAATTAATTAGTTATTTAGATTAACTATAATACTCAGGTATTTAGTCACTATGCGCGACATGTTTCGGACATCTTATGATGCCATTATAGGTAGTGACAGTGTAGTGGACACAATGAGTTCGGTGTGCTTTCCGCCGTTTACATTGACCAAATCTACAGTCGAATGATACCGGGGTTTTAGGACTAAGACCGTATCATCAGCCCGTTCTATCAGCAAGGGCGCTGCGCGCGGCAAGATGCTAAGTCCGAATTTGACGCGAACCTTAAAATTTGACGCGAAAATAAAATTAGTATAGGACGACCGCCACACAACAAAAAAAAACACTTATAAAATTTTTGTATTACATTTTCCAAAACAGATACAGATTACGCCCTTAACCAGATCCCCAGCATTTTTGTTTCACCTTGTATATCTGTAAAGGTGTACCTAAAGTAAGTATGCATGTGTAGCCGTATGGTAAACTGAGTGATTTAAAGCGCCCTGGCGACATGTTTAAAAGATGCGCTTGCGCAGGGCATGGTGTACCGTGGGAGAAGTATTTTAGTTTTTGCTATTTTTTACCATAATCAATCTGCTATCATTTGTTATAATATAAATCGCTTGGAAGGAAATCTGACAGAATAAATAATATTTTACAATTGTAAAGCATGAATTAAACCATTTATTATTTATAATAAACGTCTTTGATTCATGTTTTTAAGTAGGCACGCTACTATATATAAATTATAAATTGAAAAAGGTGTAAAACTAATATAAAACTAGATAAGAACTAAAATATAACTAAATAAATCTAAAGCATGCCGCTGCGGCCATGCTACCGTACTAAAATAGGTAAATACATACTTATATTCCATAAAAAGGGTGAATGATTTCAGGAATTCCTGATAAACAAACAAATAAATGCCCTTGCCAGGATTCGAACCCGGCACCTCCATCGTTTTCTCGGCTTATGCCTAGAGCCTGGGGTCCGCTTTGGCAACAATTCTTCAGATTTGGCGTAGGCGCTTATTTAACGACTCAACTGCCATCCGACCTTCCAACCCAGGGTAAACCAGGCCTTATTGGGATTGGGGCCGGTTTCCTCACGATGTTTTCTCTCACCGAAAAGCAAATGGTAAATGGGCATTTTCAGAAAAAATGCATTTAAAAAAAAATAGTTCTCGATTTTCCATACAAAAAAAAACAGTTTCGAACGGCCCATAGAAAATGTATGAAAAAATGCGTTACGAAATTGACCAAAAAAAAGGACACACTTTTCCTTTTTTTTTAATCAATAGTACTCGTGATAAAAAAACCCAAAACTTGCTATATTTAAAAAAAGGACATTTTACACTTTTTTTTGAAAATGCCCAAATATCACATGATATTTCCTAGGTATTATACATTCCGAAAATAGTTTGGGGCGAGCTGGGGTTTCAACCCACGACCTTTAGATTAAACGTCGGCTTTTACCACTCAGTCACCCGCCCCAGCATGAAATGTAAATATGATAAAATATAAGATTCTGTACAACCGTATTCAAACAGAGTGAAGAACAGCCATTAAGACCTTCGCAAATTGACAGAATGACAGACTCGGGGTCATTGAACTTGCTAAAAATGGCAAACCGACGTCGTTAGAGTGGGGAAGCTTAGCATAAAAAAAGATTTAGTATAAATAAGGGATGGGTAAATGGTAAAGACTGGTATAGCAATCTGTGTCTGTGACGAGTTATCTTCAAGAAACACTTGGAGGGGCTCGGCATACGTATGGTTTCCCGTCTACCGGAGTACGAGCCCAAATGGGCATAGGCGGCTCTGTGTCCACTAGTCCATACTCGGAATAACATCCATTTTGTTAAGTAAAACTGTATGCTTTTACTAGCTACAACGCATGGGTTACATGATTAACTTAATTCTTAAAAATCATTTATTTTCGAAATATATACAGTACGTAAGTGTAACTGCCCTAACTACCTTAAATCTAAAATAGGTCCTTGAGGTATCATACCTAGGATGCTGGCGGCATTTCCTCGTTGTATCGCAATGCTGATACGTTGTGCGAGGAAGCCACCAGCTCTTCGGTCACCAGTAACATCAACCAGACGTTTCGCGATTTCTACGAAAAACTTGCGTGCGCTGGGACCCCATGGACCAAGAGTTTCGACCCCTTATGGTACAAAAAGGTACTCTCTGCCCAGGCTCTTATACTTATTACGTTTTAAAATTTCGGCGCATTCTGCCGCTCCGCCCGCTTTTAAATTAGTTCGTTGGAGATGGGACGGTGACATTATTTCATTCCCTATTTATTTCACAGGATTTTTTTAATAAAGATCCAGGTAGGGATTATGACCCGACATACTGCGATCACCAGTATTTATTTAACTAGTCTCTAGTATAAACTTCGACTTTTACATTCAAAACAAGTATTTCCCCCCATTTACTCAAAACGTCGTATCTGTATACAAAAGTAGGAAGCTTACGCCCTTTTTGTGAAAAGTGTTGTATGTAAATCCTTGATGCGCGTGCTTCGGAGACTGATTTGAATTTTGAGCGCGAGCGCATTCAATGCTGAGTTGCTAGGGCGACCAGGGTTTTGGAGGTTGGCAGGATAATTCCCAATCCAAACAAATCAAATAATGATCTAATCTCTGAAAGCCTATTTGGAGCATATTCTGTAGAAAAGAACATGTTTTTTTTTTGTAAATAATCGGAATCCCTAAGTGATAGGATGGGAAGTGATGGGTAGGACGTGTTTTCCCCTAAATTATGTTTAAATTAGCGTAACCTAGCTGTAAAGGAAATATCATCGACTGTAGGTTCAATTAGGTTGGGTCAAATGCTAGTGTGGGACGCTACATGCGTAGATACGCTGGCACCTTCCCACCTCCAACGAACTAATTTAAAATCAGGCGGAGCGGCTGAAACCGTCGAAATTTTAGAACATTCTTGTGGTTCGCCCCGAACGTGAACTCGCGATCCCTATATCTCGGTAACCCCTTAACTGATTTGACCCTTATTTGAACTTAAACATCAAAATTATCTCATCTAACCACCTGCCAAATTTCATAACGATCCGATCAACGATACTCGAGTTATCGTCGAACAAACATACATACATACAAACAAACGGCTGATTGTCCAAGTAGACAGGGAGAACTCCGCTTGCTTCGCTCGCTCGTTCAAATATAAGAGCCAGGGCACAGAGTACCATGTTATACCAACATATTATTAACGAAATATCTCCACGGTCCGATTTCACTTTTCTTCGGAAATTCGCATTGTCATATGATGTCATATTGCCAGCCGTGACCTCAGTCAAACGCGACCCAAAAGAACAATATTGTAAGTTTCGGTGCGGCCGAAAGGTTTGGCTGGTTTTAGGCCGAAACCGGCTGAAACCGAAACCGAGACTTCCGTGTCAGACGCTAATAAATATGTAGTACTTATCCCTAAAAAAAATTTACGATGGTCACCGTACAACGCACACATTGGCCACATCTCAGATGTAACATCAGGCATCATGTTGTATTAGTTCTCGTCCTGAACTGAAATCTATATACAGAATGATTAAGAAAACAGGCCAAGAGTACTGAGTACGTTAGGCTGTGAGAGCGTTGGAAAGCAACTTTCAATCATTCGGGCATCACTGTAAAGTCCGAAGTGATGCCGGAGCCGCGAAGGTGACAACACAACTCTGTCTGTCCGACGATGACTGCCCGATGCAGTCGAAACATGTCACGCCTATTGTGATAAAAATACGTGAGCGTTAACCGTTGCAATTTAATATCAGTAGGTATGACTCACGAAAGTTTAAATTATACAAAGTATAATCGCCGTCAATGGAACTTACTAACGATGTAAACAAAAGGCATCACATGTTTTGTCAGTTTCTCCTTGTATTTTCACACTACCTCATCAAACACCACTAAAACCATTCACTACTGAAACGGTCGTATTAACGTAACATACAAAACATAAGATAAACAACTTAATCTTGTTAAATAATATTTAAAACGGGTCACTCACGTAATTTAGTCGATTTTCGCTCGACATGTTTCGTTCTTTACGAAGAACGTCATCAGGATCAATATTATTTAATATGTTCGAGCCTCACGAGAGTTTTATAGTTAAAACTTAATCTTGGCTTAGAGATTTCATTAAAAACTTAAAAGTGAGGTTATTACGATCAATAATGGCGGCTTGTTTACATTATATGCAAGTTGGATTGAAGGCGATTTTATCTGAAGAGACAAAATAAACCAAAAAACAAATGACAGTATGAACCTGTCAATTTTCTTAATAAAATGGCCACTGACCACTTTATACCATCCATCCTGTATATTTCCATCACGATACGTACACTACTGAGAAATTCCTCTGGACAGCCATGATTTACATCGTTTAAAGGATATATTTCTGAATAATGAGATTTAAGTAAGTCGGGTATTATTTAACCGGTTACGGGATAAACCATTGAGTTATTTAAAATAAATAGACATAAATACAGAATAAAAACGTCAAAAAATGTGGGTAAGAATGACATTAGCGAACTTGCATTGATGATGATACAAAAGCAATGTGTCGTAAGAAAAAGAGCTGACTGACGTAAGCATTAAGTGTCAAATTCATACACAGAACTACCAACACTGTTAAAAGTATAGGCTGTTGGCACTTACGGATCGTCACGTTTCAAACAAGACTATGAAAAAGAGTCGCAACTGCGGCACTTTTATGGCGTCATTTTTGTCGGCCGATTGGGTATCCAGTTATTTATCCTATATTTATGGATAAAAGGAATAAAACCAGTTGCGAAACAAATATAAAACGTCGTCCAAGTGGAAATATACTTTTCAGTCCTCCGGCCGGTAAGCGCCACTTTACGCAAAACTAAATTGCCGCCTGCCGGCTCCGTCGGGCTGAAAAATTGTATACAAACCTCAGCCGGTAAATGGGAAAGCCTCGGATCACATGTTAGTCGACCTCGGCTTCGCCTCGGCCGACAATTACATGGAATCCGAGGCATTTCCCACTTAAACGGCCTTGGTATGTAATGTACTATTAATATACTGATATTTTTATATACTTGACATTGACAAAATGTATTAAATAATATTTAAAACGGGTCACTCACGTAATTTAGTTACGTTATTTAATATGTTCGAGTCTCACGAGAGTTTTATAGTTAAAATTGACAAAATGGTCCAACTCTCGGACTAAAGCCATTATTTAAAAGAAGAAGATGCTAATCGTTAACACTCAGTAGCGAACGAAACGCAACTGTCTTTGTAGCTTTTGTGCGTTTCGGAAGAGTGATAGAGAGAAATAACTACGAAGCGTGGACGATTGGTAGCTAATAGCGTCATAACGCAATTCAGTTGACGACCTAAACTGAATCGCTGCCATACAACTGGGCCCTTAACATGACGTCTTAACGCGACTCAGTTTAGGACCTAAACTAAGTCGCTTCCATACAACTGAGACTAAACTGAACCTAAACTGAATCGCGTTAAGGCCGTCCCCTATCCCAATGACCTCGGTGATTTGAGCTTTCTTCCCCTCCCGCTTCCTTTCCTCACCGGTTATACAATACGTCAATAAGCATAAGTCGTCACCTAGGAAGAGCTGCTTGTACAGCTTGTACTAGGACGCAACCCTATAAACTACTAGTGCCCTCTTACACGACTGGCCCCCGTCGCCCGCGCAGGCATCTCGAGCCGGCGTTTTCGGAAAAATGCGTGTAATAGCTTTTTCTCGAAAAGTACAAAACCTATCCAAAAATCAGTAGATGCGTTTAAAGTAAACATAAATATTGCTTGTCTTAGTTTCTTGTACTTACGACGCATAATAAGGGAGTAGATACAGATTTAAGGTAGAAAAAAGGGTTTACGGTTATTTTTTTTTCTCTTATGTATTATGTTTTTCGACAATTTAGTAGAACCAAATGTAGACCAAATACCTAGCTACATTATATATTTTTTTCAAGCATTGTGCTTGGAGCTGAACAAAGCCTATTCACTTTAAAAACAGTGAAATATGCCGGGTAGCCCCTTAAGACGTCATGGTAAGACCCCAGATCCTTGTCAGATTATAATAATAAGCTTCACGTTAATTATCGCCTTACAAATGTATCGGAAATCGCTTGAAATAGCCGCGCATGCGCTAAAGAGGCGCGGACAGCGGCCGTCGTGTGCGCGCCTCGTTAGCGGCTCTAATGGCGGCGGTAGAGGGGGACGGACGATGGAAACGGAAGGAGATATACATAATAATATGTGGAAAACAAATAAATCATAATAATAACAGTAGTTTGGATGGCGTAGGGATGTGACGACCCCATCGCCCACTGGTTTCCACCGGTGCAATCAGTCAACGCAGGGCAGCTTGTGGCGAGCTGTTGGGGAGTAGCGACCCCACGTACCTGAGCGCTCCTGGGGGACTCCGTCGTCCGACCAAGTCCTCCGCCTCTGGCTTGCCTTAACCGGCCGTCCAGAGTGGGGTCGCGAGAGCTGTGTTCTCGAGGGTAGATGTGGAAACCTAAGTGGCGAGTTGGCTATATGTTTAAAGTCCAGTGACACCTCTCTACCCCCAGCCCTCATACCGGTGTTGCCCTCGAGCCATCTTAGATGTCGCTTTTTGTGGGGGCCCATCTTATGTGGGCGAGTCACCGTCTGCCGGAAATAAAATTGATTACCGTTTTGTTAGGCAGACGTCCGATTTTATTCTCCATAACCCAGTATTTAGTCCACCGCTTTCACCTAATAGTCCAGCATATTTTAGATTCCATTAAATCTCAATAGTCCATACACCCTGGCGGGTGCTGCCTCTGCGTGCGTCCCATGACTCGGGCAGGTGCAACATCCGCTCGGTGTACCCCTTACATTTCATTAAATTGTCGAAAGGGCCTCTGCGTGTTGGCTTCGGCTCCGCGCACGCCTCCCAAAGGTCCGGAACACCATTGTTCCGTGATGGGAAAGACAGTAGTTTATGCAACAGTGATATAAGATAAGATAAGATCATTTATTGATAAAATACAAGAATTTTATATGTCATTTTTAAAGCTAGGTACATAATATGCAGTAAGTAGAGGTAGTATTATTCTAATTAAATATGTAGGTAGTATACTAAACATTCTTCAAGAGGTTCTGGGGGTGCGTAGAATTTCTAGTAAGTACCTTGGAGTCTTGAATAGTGATGGGTATGTTTTTATGTACATGGCAGTTTCAAAAATGTAAACATACGGAACTGTTAAAATATTTAAATCTTTAAAATGTGATGTACAGCTGTCAATCATTATCATTACAAATCCCCGAATGTCCTTTACGCATCTCTTTTGTGCTATGAAAACGGCTTCTCTGTCCTTTGAATTACCCCAAAAAAAACTCCTATAACGTAAGGTAGAGCTAACGTAACCATGATAATTATGCCATCATTACTTTCTCAATACTAGCTTACTTTGAAAGTTTGTATAAAGCGAAAGCATATTGATGTAGCTTCTTGTACAGTAACTCAGTATGTGGAGTCCAATTTTATTTATTCTCAATTTGCAAACCCAAGACTTTTGTGTCACGAAATGATTCAATTATCGTTCCTTTAAAATTACATTCGATAAGTCTCAGAACTTTTTTCTGATAAAAATGCATAATTTTTGTTTTATTTAAATTCATTCTCAAAGTTAATTTATATAAAATTTCATGTTAATTTTTCTGAGCTAAATATTAAAGGGTTTCATTAAATGCTTTTAGTTATTTTATATACGGTATATTTATATTAAAATCTATACTTTTGTCATAATTTGCCATAAAATATTTAAAAAAAGGCCCCAGTCATCTCCGTCACGTTCCCTCCCACAACTGTCTAGTTACTAAAGTACCCGCCACACCGACACAAAAGCACTCACAGACTCTAATTCTTGAACGAGACAGACAAACAGACAAACACATTTCCTAACGTTATAGAGATGTCAGAACACTAATTTGTGATATTACGGAGTGAAGCGGTTTCCATAGCTGTTTTATTTATCTTTGTACACGTTTGATGTGAACTAGGGAAAAAATTGATACTAAAGAAAATATAAATCATTTATATCATTGAAGTATCTAAAACTAGCGTTATTTGGTGACACAAAACTTATTTGGTGATACAGCACATAAAGATATACCTACTTAAGAGTACCTTTTTGTACCATTCGGGGTGGGAACTCTTGGTTCATGGGGTCCCAGCGCACGCAAGTTATTCGTAGAAATCGCGAAACGTCTGGTTGATGTTACTGAAGGCCTAGTATAAAAGTTAAAATAAGACTACGCGTTACTTGGTGATTTAATTCTGGATAAGTACCGTAAAATGGGGTGAGTAGACGTTGCGAGGGTGGTCATGAATGGGAAGAGCAGAAATGGTAGAGTCAGTTGGTATCTATAGAAACTGACAGATCGTCCCGTCCCTCTCCGTCCCGTCCTGAGTTATCCTTAAAATAAATTCGTTTTAAACTAACCCCATTTTGCGGCATTTTTATTTTAAGATTTTAAAATGTAATGTCTAAGTCAAAGTGTATTTATTTGTGAGTATATGTCAATCTGATTACAGTGGTAGAAAATAAAAATTATCTGTAGCACTATACCCTGCCTAATGGCGTCCAAATATTGATTTATAATGTCCTTACATACTAACATGCTATATAATTATATTTAAAATTGTATTTATTATGATGTCATTCTAAAAATATAAACCATACTACTACTATTTAATTATTGAATTTATATAATAAAAACTCAGAAATGGTATAGAAACAATTTTCAATTAAAAATGTCAAGAGCTTATGCTTAAATTGTTTTACTGGTAATATTCTAAAATCCAAAGGCAATTTATTATAGATTGTATAAGCTAAGCAGAACACACTTTTACGCATTAGCGCAGTATTTGCGGAAACAGGAAAGAGGTCCTGGGGGTGCCTAGAATTTGTAGTAAGTTTCTACTAAGTTTTTGGTATCCGAAAATAAATGAAATATCACAGAAATCACACGACACAGAGTGACCAGCATAAGTGCCCGTATGTTTGTCTGTGTGTTAGCAGTAGCGTGTTACGTTTCAACACCTAAACGCTGCGAGCTTTTGAGAGCCCGGCATATAAATTTGTCCGATTCAGCTCAAGTTTTTGCCATGAGTTTTCATAGTTACAAAAACATTTTACGTGTTATAATACAAACACTGAAAGATAATCCCAATTGTGTAAATGAAAAACTTTTTCAAAATTGTGGTCAGTTCTTGAAAAATCTACCATTTTCTAACAGCTGTTTAAAAAAAAATTGATGAGCGAGCTCAAACATCTATCTGGTTTTCGACCTTATTGCTATTGAATCTTAATAAAGTTTTATTTTCTTGTTTAGTATCTACCTACTGTTCTACGGAATAAATGAAACAGTTTTGAACATTTTCACACAAAATATTGAGTAAAAATGTTTAAATTTGGTAAGTTTTGGTAGAAATACACAAACATTAGCCATGTTCTAACTAAACAGTAACTTATTTTATATAAATAAATATGCAGTTATAAAGTTTAGATCATACTCTATCCAAAAATGATAAATAGTGTATACCTATCTATATTGTTTTTTTTCTTAAACAGCACTTCAAATCGCTCTGAATATCGCTATAAAATATGCGACGTTATGACATTGGCTTAATTAATCTCGGGAGCTGGCAGAGATTATTGAATGAGCGAGCGAAGCAGGTAGGTTCTCCCACTCTATACAGTAGGTAAAGCACGAATCAAATAATTTATTATTGACATCTCTTTCAATTTATACCCTCCTTCTCTACTCGGACAATTCGTCGTTTGTATGTATGTTTGTTTGTTCGACGATAACTTGAGTATCGTTGATCGGATTGTCGTGAATTTTGGTTTTTAGTTCCGGAGATGAGATAAATATAATATTTAAGTCCAAATATGAGTTGTGTAGTCATTATGCGATATAACTTCATAAGGGATGACTCACACTAGAACGGGACGGGACGGGACGATCTGTCAGTTTCTATAGAAAATGTCACGTGACATCTGAGGCCTCCGAGCTATCACGTGATTCTTTCTATAGACAGATAGTCCCGTCCCGCCCCGTCCCGTCATCCTTAATTGCTATAAACCAATTTATTTCACCTTTATTATATTGCTAAAATATTATTATACTCATAAGCCGTCCTTAGCAAATTGAATTTATTATTATAAATGTCTTCTTATGATAATGGAACAAAAGTGACGTTACGAAGCCCGTGTATGCTTTTACGCATTCTTTGATGGTGTCATGGACGAATAAAACAAGACGACAGACTATCTTTGTAACCGTTCAAGAGGGACAGAAGATTCTGTTACAAGGGATCAAAATTACATATTTCCGGCAAGGGGCAATTTCCGTACATAGAATTCCGAATGAAGCGATATATTCTACAATAGAATATTGAACGTAGTGAGAGATTCTAAACTAGAGTCCAGAGCGTAATGAGGGATTCAAGCGTTAACGCCCCAGACGATAATAATTTGGATACCGTGTGAGACATACTGCTTTTCACACCATCTAAGAGGATATAAATAAAACCGAAAACAGCATCATACCTACACCACGATGCCACTAGTTATTGCCCGAAAACGTAAAAATGTGTAGTCCTTGAACAGAAATCTGTCAATCCATCCCGTTTCACAAACTATTCATTTCACAAACCTGTCATTCCTGTAAGTGCTTATTTTGTAAATCATTATTTGACACATACATTTCATAATTCTAACGCTTTATGAACATATTGTAAGACAAATTATTGTTTCAAAAATGTCCATTTCACAAATAAATCACAATTTTAAAGCACGAATCAAATCATTTATTAAATGTAATAAAATGTTTTGATTCATGTTTTGGTGTTTTTTTAAGTAGTCACACTACTATATATAAATTATAAATTGAAAGAGATGTCATATAATATACTAAAGAAAAAGTGACCAAGGTCCCCGGTGAGCAGGGCTGGGATCGAACCAGCGACCTCCTGCTTTCGCGGCAGACGCCGTAACTACTGGGCTACCCGATCACGGCGACCAGAGTCCGAAATTTCCTAAGTATATGCAATCCTTTCTTATTTTTAAACGTTTAAGGTACGTTCTGCCAATCCTACAGCTCAGACTTACGTCTAGTGCTGCCTTCTAGATAATCTTTACAGATTATTTTCAACTAGAAGCGAGGGTGACGTCACCATTCTATACAATTTTAAAGCACGAATCAAATCATTTATTAAATGTAATAAAATGATCCCAGCCCTGCTCACCGGGGACCTTGGTCACTTTTTTTTTAGTATATGACATCTCTTTCAATTCACAAATAAATCGTTGAAAATCTTTTTTTTTAATAGTCACTTGGAAATCTATTGTTTCATAGTCGGTAGTACCTATATAGTTTACATTTCAACTACTTACCTTATTTTAAGGGTTGGAAATGTGAGTTAGAATTGCGGCCTTTTTTGTAAGGGTCGCTGTTCTAACCGGATCTTACCCACATTTCTGCTAATCGTTCGGATTTTTTAATAGCCGCAGTTTTAACCTAACCTGACTTACATTTTTGGTATCAGTCCAGATTTGTAAACGTCGCGGTTCAATTCAAACCTAATCCAACCCACATTTCTGGTAGCAATTGGGTTTGTAAGTTTCGTAGTTCTAACCTAACCCTCATTTCTTATAGCAGTTCCCGTAAGGGTCTTAGTTCTAACCTAACCTACGTTTTTTGTAACAAATCGGGTTTGTAAGGGTCGCAGTTAAAATATTTTTTTACCAAACATTGCATTTTACTAACGTTCTTTTATCATTCGTTATTTTATTAATTGTCACGATTAATAAATGAATAATATACCAAATATTGTTTTGTGATATGATTTTTATATCTTTCTCACTCGCAGTCCGCGGCTAAGAGCGGCCTGAAGTTGGGAGAGCATTTTAGGCCTCTTTTGCAATGCAAGGTACATACTTTTTGGTTCTACCTATATTTAGTAGTCGTTCCATTTCAGAACAATACGACTTGGTACATACATTATTGATTATTTATTTTAAACTTTATTGCACGTAAAAAGTGTACAAAAGGCTTAATGCCTTTGGGCATTCTCTACCAGTTAATCATAGGGTGAAACCATAAGGGAGTGAAAAATAATTAAATTAGACAACTAAGAATAAAAAGGCAAATCACTTAATATTACTATCTTATTGCTACTAATAGTTATACTACATACACATAATTTACAGCTAAATATAAGTGCATAAAAATACTAGTATTTAATATATTAATAAATATCTATAATACTTACTAGCTACCTTATCCATAGTAGTTTATTGGGAATGATAATGTTTTACTATCCCCATCCTTCGCAGAATTGGAAGGCCTGGAATCCGCTGGTTAATAGAGACGCAACCCATAAGTCACTTCCCTCGGACATGAGGTATCCACCAAGAAGATGAATATACCTAAAATTGCATGTGCGTTAAGGGCTTCTAACTAATCCTACTAAACCTGATCAAACAGGTGCTTGAAAAGCAAAAGTTTGAAAGCTAATTTACTTGGGGCTTGTTTAATTCTCAGAGGGAGCGCATTTCAGAGACGGGGGACATTGTCAGTTTTCGAGTTTTATTCCTCCATGATGGTATGAATCAATTAGTATGGATATAATGTGTTTTAACCTTTGTAATGAATTTTAGTATAAAAGATTATTAGTGGGCATAGGACCATTGTTTAACATAACGTAATACCCCAGAGGTTTACAAACGGTTATACGGCGTATAGCAAAAATGCTGGTAATCTGTTTGTGGGAGTAATCCTAATCTTGCTCTAATTAGTTTAATAACACTAGACCCTTGCCATAGTGTTGTGTTTCTGATGTTGAGTAAGGTCGCCAGAGCTCCAAGAGGATTCACTGTGTTGACAGCTGGGGACGCACGGAGCAAAGCTTGCCCCTGTAGCTGTCAACACAGCGAATCCTCCTTTTTTTCAAGGGTCGGCAACGCGCATATAACTCCCCTGGAGTTGCAAGCTTCCATAGGCTACGGTGACCGCTTACCATCAGGCGGGCCGTATGCTTGTTTGTCACCGTCGTAGTATTAAAAAAAAGTTTATTTTGTATGGTAATTTTACGTAATTTTTGTTTTTATCCTGTAGTTCCTACATCGAATATAAAAAAAATATCACTTACAAATTTTTCTCTAGTAAACGTTTTTAAACAAAATACCGCGATGAGATGATTTGTTTTTTTGGCATATAAATGATAAATAAATGATAAATATCTTTATTTTCAAATTTAGCCACATTACAATGCTCTTATGAACGTCAAACAAAAACCTTCGGTTCTATCCCTACACCACAGTATTACTTTAAACTTCCGCCTGGTTTTACATATTATTATAAAACAATAGGCTATTCCCGCGGCTTCGCCGGCGTACAGTCAAGTGTAAAAATATGGTGGTGCATATCTTACTCAAAAATATTTCCCATAGCACCTTATCGGTGTTATAAGAGCGTAGTACCATATTTATGAATCGATTATGTCGAACCATATTTTTGCACTTGACTGTACTAAACGTTATTATCAACCGTATACAAATAAGGAGGTTCTCAGATGGATATATTTGTATATACTTAGGTGGTTGTATTTTATTCTTTATTTCAATAACAATAAAAACACAAAACTAAAATAAAATAAATCTTAAAGTAAATATGCCCCCCCGGCGTGGTAGCGTAGACGCTGGCAGCGTTTCCTCACTGTATTGCAATACGAATGCGTTGGGCGAGGAAGCTGCCAGCTCTACGGTCGCCGGTAGCGCCCACCAGGTTCTTTGAAATATGTGGGCGCTCGAACGCCCATGGGCCGAGGGTCTCGACGCCGAACGGAACAAAGTTGTATTCCCCCATTATTGAAAGGGGTCTCAACATATTTGCATGTTTTTTTTTTTGCCGCTTCTGCAGCCGCGCCGGCCTTGGCTTTAGTTCCGTGAAGATGTGACGAGGCTAGGGCTAGGCTTTATTTGTATGTAGGTACATACATATGTAAGCATGTATATTTTTCCGCGATTATCACGCGGTGATTTAAATGCGGTTTTGGAAAAGGGAATTAAACAGAAGAGATTCAAGTTGTCGGTCGTTTCTCAAAAACTTGACCTCTGATTCTTTATAAACAACCTCTGTTTAGGTATTCTTCTATAGGTGCTCTTCAATAAATTTAAACTTGATTTTACAAAAAACGTGCTTTTAATTAAGCTTATATAAATTACAATTAAAAATGTAGAAAAGAGTGTTTGCTTGACCGCGGTCGGATTGCGTCTCTGCGATAGGTGGCGGGGCGCATCCCGTACGATACACGGTGCCGCTTGTTGGAGGTGCACAGTGCTTTGCGGTGTCCTCAACATGCTCCCGCGCCTTGAAAGCTCCTGCTTTCAACATTGGGTCTGGTCCTCATCCTCCCCGTCCGTCAGCAGAGGGCAGATGCAGGAGATACCACGCCGAACTAGCCCCTTTCGCGTCCTTACGTCCACCACGCGGCATAGCCCGTCAGTGCCTTTGTGTAGGTTTTCGATGCGGCCGAGCGGCCATGTCAACGGCGGGCCGTGGGGTTGCTTCACAAGGACGAGTTGGCCCAGCTGGAGATTGGGTTGTCGCGAGCGCCATTTGATACGCTGCTGCAGCAGGCTGACGTACTCGTGGCTCCATCTGGCCCAAAAGTGTTGGCGCACTTGCTCCATTCTGGCGTATCGGTGCAGCTGGCTTGGTTGTGCTTCCTCGAGGTTCGGCGCCGGTAGCGAAGTCAACGGTCGTCCGATTAGGAAGTGCCCTGGAGACAATGGGGACAGGTCGTGAGGATCGGATGACAAAGGACATAAAGGTCGTGAATTGAGAATCGACTCAACTTGCACAAAAATCGTTTCCAGTTCAACATATGTAAAGTGCATGTTGCCAATTATTCTTTTAATATGATATTTCGCAGATTTGACTGCGGCTTCTATTAAACCGGAGAAATTAGGCGAATACGCGGGCGCGAATCTGAACTGAATATGTTCATTAGCAAATATTTCTGAAACAGAGTTGCAAGAGCTATCAATAACTTGCCCTACTTCCTTACTGGCCCCTAAAAAATTTCGGCCATTGTCCGAAAAAATCTCGAAAGGCTTTCCTCTCCTGGCAATAAATCGCTTGAGAGCAAGAATGAAACTCTGTGTGCTAAGATCACTAGCGAGTTCGAGGTGAACGGCCTTCGTTCTCAAACAGCACATTATACACAAAAATGATTTTATTAATTGTGCTCCGCGCCCTTTTTTGCTTAAAATTAAAAATGGACCCGCGTAATCAACGGCCGTAGATTCAAATGGGTAGCCCGGTGTCACGCGCTGGGATGGCAGGTTACCCATAAGTTGAGTCGCGACTGCTCCTCGCAAGCGTTTGCAAGTCATACACGTTTGGTATGTTTTACGCGCTAGCAAACGTCCGCTTATTATCCAATATTCTTCGCGAACGCTTGAGTGCAGCAGCTGCGGCCCGGTATGTTTTAATTGTACATGAAAATATCCATAAATCAGATTACTTAAATAATGTTTGCCGTCAAGAATAACCGGGTGTTTTTTATCATATATATAATCCGAATTGGATAATCTGCCGCCAACACGCATAACACCGTCTTCATTTATGAATGGGTTTAAAGGCAAAAGCTTTGATTTTTTGCTCAAAGGTAAATTATTTTTTAACGCATTTAATTCGTCAGAAAATGAATGCGAAATTTTTATAAGTGTAGTTTCTGCCGCATGCAATTCTAAGACGCTCAATGGCCCTAGTAATTTATTATTAGGCTGTTTACAATTATGTATAAATCGTAAAACATATGCGGCTGACCTTTTCAAGCGACTAAAGTTCGAAAAGTTTTCTGTTAGGGTCCTACTGGGACGTAGAAATTAGAGAGGACTGTATTAAAATAGGCTGGTTTATTCCGCCTCAATTACAGCTTTGAACCCGGCCAAACAGAATTAAATTGAATCGGTAACGTCCGTTGACGGTGGAATAGGTGAAGCCGAGTGTCGTTCGCGGGTCGCCCGCGCTCCGCCGCGGTGACGTCGTGCCGCTCGCCGCCCGCGCGTCTCCTCCCGTGCGTAAGCATCCAGTTCTTAACATGCTGCCCGGGTTGAAGTATGAGGAATGGAGAAGACTTCAAACATCTGGAAGGGGGCAAATATTATTGAAGGCCCTTCGTATTGTTCCTCTCTTCGTCCTTATTTCCGCAACCCTACTGACGCCGTCGTTGCCCTGGTACAGCTGGACTACGCGCCCTAGGGACCATAATAAGGGTGGAAGAACTCGATCCTTTATCAGCACAAGCGATCCGAGTTTCAACTCCTTGCTCGAGGATCGCCACTTTACTTTCTGCTGAAACAGACCCACGTACTCTACGGAGAATCGGTCCCAAAAGTGCTGCCGTATATGCTGGATTCGCTTGAATCTTTCAAGTCGGTTAACGTTCACATCAGGCACCTGTGGCTGAGGTATAGACATAAGTGAACGTCCAATCAAAAAGTGAGAAGGAGTGAGAGCCGAGAAATCGGACGGATCAGTGGAAAATGGGGTAAGGGGGCGAGAGTTTAAAACTGCCTCTATTTCAGTGAGGCAAGTCCCCATTTCTTCGTAAGTGAAGTGGGTAGTCTGAAGCAGTCGCTTGAGATGGTGTTTGGTTGAACGAACGGCAGCTTCTGCCAAGCCGTTGAAGTGAGGGGTATAAGCTGGTATGAATTTAAATTCGATGCCTTCCTGCGCTACCTGGCCTTCAAGATCTGACTCCACTAGGAATCGTGCCAATTCGTTACAAGCGCCAACGAAATTAGTTCCGTTGTCGCTTGTAATGCTCAATGGTTGCCCGCGACGAGACACGAAACGCTTTAAAGCGGCAATGTACGCTTCACTAGAGAGAGCTGTGACGAGCTCGATGTGGCAGGCTTTGGTCGAATTACATATAAAAATTGCCACAAAGGACTTGATGAGCTTGCATCCTCTACCTTTCCGATCTGCTATCAGCACTGGCCCTGCGTAGTCGACGCAACAATGAAGAAAAGGGAACTCAAGATCAGTTCGCGATGCAGGTAATTGCCCCATGATGGGTTGAACTGTCTCGGACTTAAGGCGAAAACAGCGTACACATTTGTTTACGGTGTTTTTCGCAAGGTTTGTGCCACCTAATGGCCAATAAGTTTGCTTAATGGTTCCTAGAAGGAGTCGAGGTGGGGCATGTAGATGTTTTGTGTGAAAATGTCTAAAGAGAATGACTGTTAAATGATGTTTGCTACATAATATAATCGGGTGCTTCGTGTTATAGCAATAAGGTGAATTATCAAGCCTCCCACCGACTCGCATGACATTATTCGTATCCAAGAAAGGCGTCAATGAGATTAATCGGTTTTTATTATTAAGTGCCTTTCCTGCTTTTAAATTAGCATATTCATCAGGGAACATTTCCTGCTGTGCTTTTAACGTTATTAAATTCAAAGAGTTTTGAAGTTCTTGAACTGAAAGATGACCAGTTAACTTATTCGTCGTATTTCTGCAATTATGTATAAATCTTTGCAAATATGCTATTATATTTTGTAAGTTAGTGAATCTAGATTTGTTTTTGATTAAGTTAGTGATACAATCAGCATTAGTATCACAACTAAGTACCACAGAACAAGTAATCATCTCAGGTAGATCGTGTTTCTCGTTTGAGTTAGGCATTTTTGGCCATTCAGCTTCAGATTTTAGTAAATATGCTGGCCCTGACCACCACAGATATGAACCGCTGATGTGGTCAGCCTTCAGGCCTCGAGAAACAAGATCCGCCGGATTGTCCTTCGACGGTACATAGCTCCACGTATGACCTTCTGTGCTCTCTTGGATTTCATGAACCCTGTTACAAACAAAACTTTTTAAATGGGTTGGTGGTGTACTCAGCCACCCCAAGACGATGGTAGAGTCACACCAGAATCTAC
Organism: Lathronympha strigana; assembly: GCA_949128165.1. Lineage (NCBI taxonomy): Eukaryota > Metazoa > Arthropoda > Insecta > Lepidoptera > Tortricidae > Lathronympha > Lathronympha strigana. Next base: position 1,999,617 of record OX421926.1, on the reverse strand, counting down.
AAGTGCTGATCTGCAAAGTTAACGAGTTAAGTACTTTGTTACATAGCCTTGCAGCCATCAACGCCCCGCATAACTCTAGACGAGGGATCGTGGTTGGCTTAATCGGGACTACTCTGCTCTTTGAAGTTAGGAGATGCACCTGAATCGACCCTGTTCTGGTCACAGAGCGAATGTATAAACAGGCCCCATATGCACGTTCTGAGGCGTCTGAGAAGACATGTATTTCATGACTCACGGAGTCATCAGCAATTACCCAGCGAGGTACCATCAGTTGGTTAAGAAGAGGCAAAGTGTTGACGAATGATAACCACATCTGCTTAATTTCCTGTGAAACCTCTTGATCCCACGAGCATTTCTGGATCCACAACTTCTGCATCACAATCTTCGCCTCAACAATGCAAGGATTAACAAGTCCTAAGGGGTCAAATACCTGACTAATCACTGACAAGATATGACGTTTTGTAATTTTTTCATTTAATTGAATACTTATAGAAAATGACAACATATCTAAGTCACAAATCCAATGAAGGCCTAAAGTTTTTGAAGAGACATTGTTTTCTGCGCTTGAGATATCAAAAATGTTATTTGCTTCAGAACTAGGCGCAATTTGATCAAGGATGTACCTATTATTGGATTGAAATTTTCTTAAATTGAACTGTGCCAACTTTAAAGTTGATGTGACACTCTTGCACAGCCTAATTGTGTCTTCGATAGTGGATGAGCCGCTTAAATAATCGTCAACGTAAAAATCCCGCTGAATCGACTCTTTGACGTCACTATCGATGGCACTAGATGCCAATGAAACCAAACACTTTGTGGCGAGATATGGTGCAGAAGATTGACCAAAACTGACCGTATTAAGAGTGTAGGTTCTCAAAGGTTGTGACGAATCATATCGCCAGATTATTTGTTGAAGGGAGCGTTGAGAAGGATGAATATCTATCGCCCTATACATTTTCTCGACGTCGGCAGTAACTATATACTTGTGCTGCCGGAAACGCAACAGGATAGAGTACAGGTCTTCCTGAACAGTCGGTCCAACCATTTGGATCTGATTAAGCGAAACTCCTGTGCTCGAAGGCGCCGAAGCATCAAAAACTGTTCTCAACTTGGTGGTGACGCTGGACTCACGAAGAACACCATGATGAGGAAGGTAATAATTTACCTGTGCTTGTAGACAGTCAGGCGAAGACTCCTTGTTTTCGGTCATATGACCTAAGCGCTCGTACTCCCGCATGAAGTCCATATACATGTCCTTAAAGATTGGTTCTCGAAGAAACTTACGCTCTAATGAGAGGAAACGGCACTTTGCCCTTTGCAACGAGTCGCCTAAGACATCAGGATTTTCCTTCAGCGGCATCGTGACTACAAACCGGCCATCTTCGCCGCGAGTAGTGGTGCGGTAGAAGTTCTCCTCACAGGCACGTTCCTCCGGTGACAAAGAGTGCTTGGCTGCCACAGTGTCTAACTCCCAGAAACGAGTTAGATCCGTATTAGGCTCCTGATGTACAAAATGACAAACTGGAGAAGAAGACAGTGACTGTTTAAGACGGTGGTTTAATTTCCTAACCACCAACCAGCCCAGATCTGTTTCAACTAACATCGGTTGATTTTTACCTAACTCGATGAAATTATAACGTAAGACGGTCCAAAATATGTCGGCTCCGACTAAGATGTCTATTACTGACGGTACATTGAAAGAAGGGTCAGCAAGAATTATTCCCTTTGGAAATGAAATATGATTTATATTGAAGTAAGAAGATGGCGTTGGTTTTGTTACTTGTTGCAAAACAAAACAATTTACAGTAAAGGTGCAGTCATTATCATAACATGACATTATTGTAAGATCGCATGATTGGGTCATCTGTGACTCTGTATTATTAATACCGGTCACCGTGGAGCTTGTACTACGCCGCGACAAACCCAGCTTACCGCAGAGTGATTCTGTTACGAAGTGGGGACCGCTGCCATTGTCCAGGAGCAGCCGCGCCGAGTGCACGCCGCCCGCGCTGTCAAGCACCTTCACGATCGCTGTGGACAGCATAGCATGCGGCGCCGTAGTAAATTGTGGTATATTGTTTGACCCAACAAGATTACAAACAGGTTGAGCCACAGGGTCAGAAGGGCCCGCAGGCTCATCATGCAAGTGTAAAAGCGTATTGTGTCTTTTTTTGCAATATTTACACGGCACAAGGTTGCAACTTTTTTCTAAGTGCCCTGGCCGCAAACAATTAAGGCAGACCTTTGATTCTTTAGCCTTTTGTATACGACTTTCTATTGGCAGGGCTCTGAATGTTTCACAGTTAAAGAGAAAATGAGTTTGATCGCACATCGGACATGTAAATATTTTTTTATGTTGCTTTTTAAATGCTTTTTTTAATGTTTTATTTTGAGATGAGTTGTTATTATTAGTTGTTACACATAAGTTAGTACTACCTTTATTTTCTGTTTTGTAATTTTTACATTTACTTTCTTGCAAAGCCTCCAGCAAGTCTGCTCTGTTGCTAAGAAAGGTAATAAAAATCTCTAAAGAAGGTGGTTTAGTGAGAGTATTTCTATGCTCCTCCCATGCCCTATGCGTTACACTATCCAACTTTTCAGACATCATATGAATGACTAATGTGTCCCAATGTTGAGTTGGTTCATCTAGGGTAGAAAGCGCACGCAGGTTCTTATTCGTGACATCAATGAGATGTCGAATAGACGCACAAGACTCGTTGCGCATATGCTCAACGCTAAAAAGTTCCTTAACGTGGTTGTTTACGAGTAACCTTTTGTTATCGTACCTACTGCACAATAAACTCCAAGCGGACGAATAATTCTCAGATTTAAAATCTAAATTATCAATCACTAGTAAGGCACTACCTTTCAAAGACGCGCGAAGATAATGTAACTTATTAATATTATCCATATCTTCCCTGGAATGTATTAGTGAGACGAATGTATCCCTAAACTCAAGCCAGTGCTGATAGTGACCTTGAAAAACAGGTAAATCAATTTTTGGCAACCTAACATAATTATTAGATTTACGACCACCTGCCTGAGCATCCTCGAAATTCGTCACAGAACCCTCACGCGAAGCGCCCATGGCCGCAGAGTGCAGCGGACGCGAGCCCAGCAGGTCGCGTGCCTCTGCCACCAGCTCGTGGTACTTCGTCTCTAGTTCCTCGCGTTCTAAATCCGGGGTTTCCTAAAGCACCTCGATATCGTCCTGTAATGCATCGAAGACAGCGTATAAGGCATCGAATTTGTTAAATCGACTTTCTAAATCTAAAAGCTGGACATTGCTTGGCTTTGTTATAGCCCTAAAGTCGTCCAAATAATTGCCAAAAATTGTAATTTTGCCTTTTATACAGCTACGCTTCCTAATTAGCAGTTTAAGAGCCTCAGCTTCCGACATTATAATAGAATAAGAAACCAGCTGATACAAAACTGACCTAGTTTAAATAGCATACAAATACCTAATAAGCTCAGGTGTAGCGTAAACAACCTTATTCCAATGTAAATAAGGAAAAAGTAATAGAAGCGGCCGATCCTAGCTTGTTGCCAGGTGGCGATAAGAAGCGAGCGAATTGCGTAAACAGATTCCCGTTAGCTGGGTGCTATTATTTTTGCAATTACAATTTTGCAAAATTAAGGCTTATATGTATTTATAAGAAAACAAATCACAGATATAAGCAAATAAATTGCGAAGCACACTAGCGAAGAAATTGGACAGCACTCACTAAAATATGTAGCAATACGATTTTTTATTTCGTATGGAAATAAGGATTTTATATATAAGATTTTATAGGAAAAGGAAAAATATGGAACGAACTCACGTATGTCTATAAAACGTCCACCAGTGAATCGTGATCGATGATTTCAATTTCCTTTGTCTTGAAGATGACTCGCACTTTCAATGGGTCCAAAGTCCGTTGCATCGAACTATTCCGAATAGCTTCTTTTTCTCGGGCGTCGGCGGTTGCTAGGCGAAGTACTCGATGAGACGATGACAATGAAGAGTCTTCACCAGGTATCTTCTGCAGCTGAAGACCACGACTGAAGTGCCTCGAGAATTTTTTTTGAAGTCCGCTGACCGTTATCTCCGTGTACTAAGACGGTGAGAATCCTAAAGGACCAATGTTAGGGTCCTACTGGGACGTAGAAATTAGAGAGGACTGTATTAAAATAGGCTGGTTTATTCCGCCTCAATTACAGCTTTGAACCCGGCCAAACAGAATTAAATTGAATCGGTAACGTCCGTTGACGGTGGAATAGGTGAAGCCGAGTGTCGTTCGCGGGTCGCCCGCGCTCCGCCGCGCCGCGCTCCGCCGCGGTGACGTCGTGCCGCTCGCCGCCCGCGCGTCTCCTCCCGTGCGTAAGCATCCAGTTCTTAACATTTCTATTTTAATAAAACTTGCGCTCGTGCTTACACTTGCGCGCATCGCATGAACTGTGGATTTGATTTCCGGTATATCTGAATTTGATTCAGTTGAATTGTCTTGAGAAGGCCAGTCAGTTTCGTTACACTTCAGAAAAGGCGGTCCTTGAAACCACATACCGTCAGGCGTCAGCTGCTCGGGTGATAACCCGCGGCTAGCCGCATCAGCTGCATTTTGACCAGACGGAACGTAGCTCCACTGAGCGCCGCGCGACAGTTCCGTTATCTCAGACACGCGATGTAATACAAATGTTTTCAATTGCATTTTATTTAATTTGTAAATATTTAACCACGAAAGTACGATCTTAGAATCCACCCAAAAATATACTTTGTCAATATTCTGGCGCAATGACTTCCTTATTTTGTCGTAAAGACGAGTGGCTAACAATGCGCCCAGTAGCTCCGCACGTGGGATAGTAACAGCTGGTCGTGCAGGCATGACCTTGGCCTTAGCACAGAGTAACCGAACAACTACCCCCTTATCGCTAATCGAGCGGAGATATGCACAAGCGGCGTAGGCCGATAAGGAAGCATCTGAGAAAAAATGCAATTCAATGTTTTCTGCCTTAGGTTGCAGTGCATAGCGATCAATTTGGAATGAACTTAAAATATTTAATTCGCGCACGATCTTATTCCACGTTTGCTTTATATCGTAAGGTACGTCATCATCCCAATCTAAGTGCAATGCCCAGATATTTTTTAAAAGTATTTTAAATTTAATTGTACAAACGCTTAAAAGGCCCAAGGGGTCGAATATGCTTGAAATTGTGGATAAAATAATGCGTTTAGTGCACTTCGCATCGGCATTGTTTACATTTACACCTTTAACGCCCTTTGAGCAACTGATTAAGAGCTTATCAGCTGCTGGGTTCCAACGAATTCCGAGCGTAGAACACTCGTTATTAAAGTCGACATTCGTTTGGTCGGTAAAGTTTTCTTCATCTTGGAAGAGGTAACTACAATTAGATTTTATTTTGCGTAAATTCATCTGCGCCTTTGCTAAGGTTTGTGAGACCGATGTTAGAATGTATTTTAACTGATCGGGACTGTCGGACCCGGTAACTAAGTCATCTACATACATATCCTTTTCAATTATAGTTTTTATTAGTGGATCATCACAAGTCTTAGCAATTTCATATAAGCATCGTATACTTAAGTAGGGCGACGAGGCCATGCCGTAGGTAACGGTATCGAGGCGCAGATATTTAATGGGTTCCGTAGGATTCTCACGCCATAGAATAACTTGCAAATATCGATCCTTTTCGCTCACGAGGATTTGGCGATACATTTTTTCAATATCTCCGATCAAAACATATTCATGTTGACGAAAACGAGTGAGAATTGAAAAAATATCATCCTGTATTGTCGGTCCAACCATTAAAATGTCATTCAAGGAAAGGCCTGACGACGTCTTAGCTGAAGCATCAAATACGACACGACAACGTGTTGTGGTTGATTTTTCGCGTAAAATTGGATGATGCGGAAGGTAATTCGCCACGTCCGGTTTTTCTATTGGCGTAAGGTGCCCTAAATCTTGGTATTCGCGGATAAATTCGCAATATTGTTGTTTTATGTGGGGTTGCCTTTCAAATCGTTTTTCTAAATAATGCAACCGTTTTTTAGCAATATGAAAGGAGTCACCTAAATTTTCGGGTGACTCTTTTAGAGGCAAGCCTACGCAAAACCTGCCGTCGGGCAACTGGTAGGTATTTTCGGCGAAATGAACCTCGCAAGCTTCCTCTTCGGCTGTCCACTTTTCTTGTTGTGGCAGCTCTTCTAGCTCCCAGAACTTCCTTAATTGGACGCTAATTTCGCGGCTAAAGTTACAATGAACCTTATTGTCTAGCCCTTTATTGTTGTTTGAAGTATAAGTGGTTGGACCGACAACAAGCCATCCGAAATGCGAGTTCTGTAGGAACGGTTTATTTTTTCCTAAACTAATTTGTTCTTGTATAAGAAGACCCCAAAAAACGTCGCCCCCTAATAATATTTCTACTTCGGAAGGGCAATAAAATGTCTCATCTGCCAATTCAATGTTTTTAGGTATCTTTAATGATGAAATATCGACCTCGTTTTCCGGGAATTCATTGCCTACGTCATCGACTACAGAGCAAGTTATAGGTACTTTCATAGTCCCATCCCTGGAATGCACTTCTATTGTGCACCGTCGTTTACTTTTAAAGAATAATTTGTTAAGGCTAAAGATCTTAGTCTCGTGCTCATAAATAGGAAGGTTTAATTTTTCCTGCAATGACTTTTTTATAAATGAAGATTCACTTCCACAATCGAGTAACGTGCGTACGCGATGGCATTGATTATTTTCGTCTGCGATATCTACTATGGCCGTAGCCAACAACACTTGTGTCGTAGCCGACGAACAGAACGATAATGGAAATGCATTTTTTGCTTGGTTCGCACCTGTTGGTGGACTACTAGACTGAGAAGTACTAGGTACTTGCGCATTGTTCGGTACATACGTTCGATGTAATAATGAATTATGTTTACGCCCACATATTTTACATGGATTAGCGCGGCATTGAAATGCGCGATGACCACCTCGAAAACAGACTGGACATACCTTTAACTTATAGATTTCGTCACCTCTCACTTCGGGTGTCATTTCAAGAAATTTATTACATGCATAAATACGGTGGTCACCTTTGCATATCAAGCACGGTGATTGAGGCGGACTGGTCGTCGTTGGCTGTGAAGCGGTGGCAACAAATGTTTTTTGAATTCTATCTAACTTCTTTGGAGGCTGTTTTTCAGGCCTTTCAAAGTTGTTGCCACTTCGAGCCAACGACTCCAATATGTCAGCTCTGCTCTGAAGAAAGTCAGTGAACTCAGATAGCTTCGGCGAGTTTTCTAGGCTGTTTCTTTTTTCCTCCCATTTTCTTAAAGTGGTCGGGTCAAGCTTGGAGGAGCAAAGAAAAACAATAAGTGTATCCCAGCAGTCTACTTTCTCGCCGAGGCTCTCAAGCGCTCTTAAATTTTTAGTTAAATTATCAATTAAGTTACGCAAAGATTTATCAGACTCTCTTGTTAAGGTCTCTATGCGGAATAAGGATTGCAAGTGATTATGAACTAGCTGGCGCCTGTTGTCGTATCTATCACACAATAATTTCCAAGCGACGGCGTAGTTGGCGGCAGACATTTCGAGCGATTTGATTACAAGCGCGGCGCTGCCCTCAAGAGAGGTGCGCAAATAGTAAAACTTATTTATCTCATTTAAAGAAACATTATTATGTACAATAGACATAAAAGTGTCCCGAAATTCAAGCCATTTGCTGTAATTTCCATCGAAAGACGGCAGCTTTATTTGGGGAAGTTTGATATTATTATTGAATTGCTGGCTTGAATTTCGGAAACTAACACTTCCATCGTCAGCATCAGCGACCCTTGGCTTGTGCGTTTCTATAAATTCTTGCGCGCAATTGATCAGCTCGAAGAAATCGTTTTCAATTAGTATATGTTCCTTCAGCTGTTCACTATCGCAGCATAACGATTCAATTTTTTCCCTTAATTCATCAAAATTATTGAAAGCAATTTCAAATCTGCCCAACCGCAAGGCTAACTCGTTAACTTGACTGGAAGTAATATCTGTGTTGCTCTCAAATTCCGCGAACTTATTTTTAAACACTGTTACTTTACCCTTAATTATACTACGCTTTTTTAACAACTCTTTCAACTCTGTCTCAGCCATAGTAATGAACAATCAGTAATAAAAAAATGTTCTAAATACCGTTTAATCCGGCAAACCTCGTAGTTCAGATTCGAACCCGTGCAGCGTCTTAAAATGTGCAATCACGCCGATGGAGTAGCCGGTGCGCGTGATCTTTTGTTCTCCGCGTGGCAACAGCCCGGCCGCTCGACTTGTTTACGCAAATCTGGAATAGTCGGCGAGTGCAATAAGTACCTATGCAACTACAATTAATGTTGAATTCCTTTGATACTGATGTGAATTGATTACTGATTAAAATTTGAAAGTGAGTAAAGGGCTTGATCTTTGAACTACAACTACTACTAGTAGAAAGGGGTAAATTTACACAAAATGCTATATTTTAATTAATTGTTTTACTAGGGAGACGCTAAATTCACTTTAAGTATAAATTAAACAAGATCCGATCCAAATTAAACTACTTTTCTGCCTAAGTGGCCACGTGCACGTGTCATATGCAACCTCAACGGTACTTGCTCGGTTGAGACTTTCTGTGGAAATTAAAAGGAATAAGTGGAAAAGAAGGAACGGGCACTCCCCTGAAATATGTAGACTAGCAGGTAGGAGCTCCACTTGCTTCCAACTCACTCCTCCTCTTCATGGACCTCGTGGTTGCAGGTTACGTCGTCTTTAGGTATCGCGTATCCACGCAATGTCATGTCTTCGGTCGCCAAAAATGTTTAGGTATTCTTCTATAGGTGCTCTTCAATAAATTTAAACTTGATTTTACAAAAACGTGCTTTTAATTAAGCTTATATAAATTACAATTAAAAATGTAGAAAAGAGTGTTTGCTTGACCGCGGTCGGATTGCGTCTCTGCGATAGGTGGCGGGGCGCATCCCGTACGATACACGGTGCCGCTTGTTGGAGGTGCACAGTGCTTTGCGGTGTCCTCAACAACCTCCTTTCATTCTGCACACCTTCACCTTATTAAGAAACTAAATGCCAAACATAGAATCTCTAAAATCAAAAATAAACATAAAAACGTCATAGTTATTGATATTTTGAGATTTCAACCCCAACGCACCCCCCAGATGGTATTTCACGTAGTTGAATTTTATAACCGTCGTTGTTTTCGTAATCGGAGATCCATAAATCATGAAAACGATTCTTATGTTTATTTTTTCACCCCTTTTCCCACTTTAAGGGGTTGAATTCTCAAAAATACTGAAACTCATTTATTTTTAAGAATGCTCCTGTAAAGTGTTTCGAATAAGTAAAATAGTTAAAGTAATCTTGTTTCCCCATACAAACTTTGGACTCGCATTTCACCCTTTTAGGGGCTGAATTTTAAAAAATCCTTCCTTAGTCGTCCTTTGCACCTTATAAGGCACCTACGTGCCAAATTTGGAATCCCTAGGACCAGCGGTTTGGGCTGTGTCAATCATTGTTATCAATCATTTTATTAAAATAATGAATATTTATTTTCATAATATATAATAGCTACTTCCCTCTACCTACCTTAAATAAAAATGGATATCATTTTGTTTCAACCTTTGTAATGTTTTTTTTGTGATATGACAAATTCACTAATTACAAGTAGGTATATAGGTATTTCGCACTCAACAATCTCTCGATGGTAAATCCTGGAAGGAATTCGGGAAAATAAAAACGTACCGAATTACGAACCGGAATCCGTCGAGAGGGCTTCAGCGTGATCCGAACTAAGCGGGGATGTACTGAGAGGGAACAGGGCGTATACCACGAAAATCGAACGATTGCGGATTTGTCTATCCATCTCTGTCACACTTGCATATTGGAGTGATAAAGAGGTTTTCCCGTCAATGCCAATTTTCGATGTTTGTGGGCATGCAGGGTGCGTAGCTTAGATGCCAATCGATCACGGTACGTATCGCAGTTATCCCTATCGCTCTTCTTTATAAGTGCGACAAGGACAGTTGAGTTTCATTCCCGACTGACCGTTAGCTATTGGCATCTAATCTTGATTACGCACGATGAATAGTTGCTTAGAAAAACCAAAGTATGTAAACATTTTCCAAAAATATTCAAGCAAGCAGTCGGCATGTACCGTTTTCCCTTTGCCAAAGTGCAAGCCCAAATGGACATACGCGGCTCTGTGGGTGACTAGTTCGTATAGAACCATAGATTGACGTGTGCAAGATTTGTTATTGTAGTTGTATAATTTTCTGTGTCAGTTTCGTCATTAGAGGGGCCTTACCGTGACGTCTTAACGTTTACGAGAGGTATGGGCACAGCGGATACATACTCGTATCGTTTAGTGTGGTAGGGCACAGCACAAGGAATGTCGTCTCGCTCAAATCTGGAGCAGAGCCCACCTGGGGAAGTACCTCCACCTTACATAAAACCGCAGTTTAATAACACTAGACCCTCCTCATAGTGTTGTGTTTCTGTTGGTGAGTAAAGTCGCCAGAGCTCCAAGAGGATTCACTGTGTTGACAGCTGGGGACCCACGGAGCAAAGCTCCTTTTTTGAAACGGCAACGCGCATGTAACACCTCTCGTGTTGCAGGCGTCCATAGGCAACGGTGACCGCTTACCATCTGGCAGGCCGTATGCTTGTTTTTCACCGTCATAGTATTAAAAAAAACATAGTTAACATTTTGGGGAATAGTTGAGGTCACCGAAATATTTCAACTTAATCTTTGCTCCCGGTGTATCCTCTAGTCTTTCTTAAAAATATGTCAAGTGTGATTAGTCCGTTTCCAAGATCCGCCATCGATCCGCAAATAATTGTACTGTTGGGCCGGAAAAGTCTTTCATTTACATTGAAAATGTTTTAGCGTTCTATGAATGTTGAAATTACGCGTTAGTATAAAAAATTACGTCTTTGGCCCACTTGCACCACCCAGGGTTAGACGGTAACCCGGAGTTTATCTATACAAAAAACCTGCCAAGAGCATGTCGGGCCATGCTCAGTGTAGAGTTCCATAGTTTACCGACCGTCACAATAGGCGAATTTAAAAAGGGTTTTAATAGATACCATGCTCATAACAATGAGGTTAATGAGTAACTTCGCAGCTTTTTTAATACTGCGGCAGTGACAAACAAGCATACGGCCCGCCTGATGGTAAGCGGTCAGCCTATGGACACCTGTAACTCCAGGGGTGTTACATGCGCGTTGCCGACCCTTTTAAAAAATGGAGGATTCGCTGTGTTGACAGCTAAAGGGGCAAGCTTTGCTCCATGGGTCCCCAGCTGTCAACACAGTGAATCCTCTTGGGGCTCTGGCGACCTTACTCACCAACAGAAACACAACACTATGAGTAGGGGCTAGTGTTATTAAACTGCGGTTTTCCGTAAGGTGAAGGTACTTCCCCAGATGGGCTCTGATTAGGCTGCTGCTCTTACGACTTATACGCCCTTTTAACCGGGAAGATCCGTTCTTTTGCAAAAAACAAAAATTGCTTATCTGACCCAGTTAAAAATAAATTCCTTGAAAGTGTTCATGGAGCTCTAGTTCCATGAATTTTTTCATGTTTTTTGGACTTGCGGTTCAAAAGTTAGCCGCTCGGTAAATAACGCGTTTTGAAATGTGATAATCCTACTAGACATGATTTTTGACAGACTTCAAAGTGACACTGTAATGTCTTTGCAAAAAAAAACTTTTTATTTTGTATTTTAAGTGGACTTTTTCTAATAGTACATTACATACCAAGGCCGTTTAAGTGGGAAATGCCTCGGATCCCATGTAATTGTCGGCCGAGGCGAAGCCGAGGTTGACTAACATGTGATCCGAGGCTTTTCCATTTACCGGCCGAGGTTTGTATACTATTTTTCAGCCCGACGGAGCCGGCAGGCGGCAATTTAGTTTTGCGGAAAGTGGCGCTTACCGGCCGGAGGACTGAAAATGAAATTTACTTGTTACCATGTATCAAAGCATATAAAAAAAGTTTTTTTTTTGGTCGAAATGACAAAATAATATGTCATTTTTGGTTTCTTTTAGCCTCAGGAATACGCTGTTAAAATCTATCGCAATGCTCATGGGCACCGTGTATATATGTGGGCATATTTTTATTTTGTTGTCGTTTTTTTTTTCTCGTCAGATTTGAATGAAATTTGGTGGGTAGGTAGAGTTCCTTATTCTACGCTAGATAGATACAAAATCTCAATGTGCGACAAAAAAATTGTATGAAATTTTCCACTGAGTTACGAAAATTCCATACGATTTCGTAACTCAGTGGAAAAAAATGTGGGACATACTTTGAAATTGGGTCTATCTTGAAGAGAATAAGGAACTCTACCTACCCACCAAATTTCAATCAAATCATTCAAATCTGACGCGAAAAAAAAAACGACAACAAAGTAAAAATATGCCCATGTATAAGTATGTATGAAGAAGACATTAATAAAATACCCTGATCTTTTCCTAAACAGGAAGAACGTCAAATATGTATCTTATCACAAAGCACGGTTGATATAGTATATATAGCTAAGTATACATAAGTAGGCTTAATGAGGACAGGTAAATGACACCGGGACATCCTGGCTGCGGCGATGTGTTCCGCTTGCGACTCGATATAAATGTTCAAAGAATTAGAGATCTTATTAAATGTGTAGCTGCTTCGATTGGTTTTTAATTTGATAATGTTTTTTTTGTGTAGTGAATAAGTAAATAAGGCATCGATTTTGGACTATCGACGCTCTCATTGCGTTCAAGCGTCAAAATACCTCGAATGAAATGTGCTTTCTACCCGAGTGTAACACTCTCCTTTTCATATCGAATACGAGGAAAGAAAAAGGGAAGTGTATTTTTAAAATATAACTTATAATATGAGAGTTTCGATTAACTTTTTTTTAATTATTTACGCCATTTATAGATTCGAAAAATAATTATCAAAATTGTACTATAATACTAAAATTAAAAAACATATTTTTCAGTTTATTGTTTCCTTTATTTTCATTTGTTACCACATTGAACTGCTAGTGTAATTCTTACCAAATACGGGATTGGCGCTCAAATCTACAAAAGGACGCCATTATCAATAGAGTAACTCGCACCAGTAACACTTTTAGCTTTCTGACTAGCCAAAAACAGAATCAACCCGCCAATTTCTTCATTAGTCGATAAATATCCTAAAGCAGTAATATCAAGCAAAATTTTTTTATAATCACTTAGACTCGTAGAATCACCACCATTGTTAGTGAAAAATTCATTATCCACCGGCCCAGGGTTAACAGAATTCACTCTAATACCTTCTGCAGCTAATTCCAACGCTGCACATCTTGTGAAATGATCTAAAGTCGCTTTTGACACGTAATATGGTAGACTCGTCGGTGCTATGCATGGTCTTAATGCAGCAGCACTTGAGATATTGACAATATTGCCTTTTGTTTTAGCCAAAAATGGAACAGCTAACGTTGTAAGATTTATAACTGCGCGGACATTTAGCTTCATGACTTCATCGTATGCTTGCAACACTTTGCCATCCAAGATAGATCCTTTTGAACTTATACCGGCATTGTTTACTAGTACATCTAGTTTTCCAAATTGCTCGATTGTTTTTGTTACTACATGTCCAGCTTCGTCATCATTGGCGATATCCGCTTGGACAACAAGTGGTTTTTTACCTGATTCTTCGATTTTCTTGGCAACTTCGTTAAGCTTGGCCAGATTTCTGGCTGCGATGGTTACATTGGCACCTTCTTTGGCGAATAGTTGTGCCACTGCTGCACCTATGCCTGAGCTTGCTCCTGTCACTATTACAACTTTGTTATTAAACATATTACTATTATATTATTTATAAATAGTATATATACTGTCTATGCGTCGAGCCGTCTTTAAAAGCAATCGATTTATACTATTATCTTTATACTATTAGCGGTTTTTGCAAGATAGATAAAGATATATCTACTATACTTTATAAGTGATAAGAAACATGATTTGATAACAAAACTATGCCTGTTTTATCTGTTACTTATTCGTTGGGTCTACCGTAGATAACCTTTACGTAATACACTTATTTTTTAATAACAAAATGAGGCGAGTAGTAACACTGCTGGTTATTATTTAGCAGATAGGGATTTTCGCAAGAAAAGATTGAAACACTTTTTTTTATAAAACAGGTAAATTTAATGTTCTCCGTCCCTACGCAGAATTATGAGCTTTTCCATCGTACTAGGATAAAAAAATGACCCATTTTTTTCCATTCCGTTACCATTTTTCAAATATTGGTACAGCGGTTACAAAATAGAGTATGTAAAACGTTTGAAATTTTTGAGACCGTTTTTTTTCTGCTAGTCATGTCGCTCCGCGCATTTGACAATATTTACAAAAATGAGAGACTGAGAGTACAGAGGAACGTGTAAGTGGTGGATATCAAGATATTGGGTGGCTGAGTTGCCCATTGTATAGTTGGGATACTTTGGTATGCCTATATATTAGGATAAAGTGTAAATGTATTTTCGCGCGTTATTGTGCAAAAGTCGTATCTCGCGCGTATTTGAACCAGGGACCGGAAAACCCCTCTTTAGGCTTAAGCCTATCGAGTTGGTTACCTAATCATATCTGTTACACAATGATACTGTAACAGCAACATTCAGTAACCGAATACAAACGGTAAGCGAAATGTTGCTGTAACAGTAACCATAACCCGGTTAACTGCAAAACCCAATCCCGATAGGGTTTTTGTTTGGGGTTTTCTTTAGGTTACTGTTAACCTTATTATAACAAACGAGTATACTCTTTACGTGTAAGTAAATTAGATTCAATATCTAATAACAGTAGAGGCTGGCATCGGCAAAGACAATTCCGTGTCAACAGTGAACGATAGAAATGTCGTAAAGGACATATAAAAACCTCGTACTTAGGACATTTGTATCTTGCACTGTTTTTTGGGTCCAACAGGTAGAATAACCCAGGTTTGTTTCATAGTTGTCACTTCAATCAATTTTGAACTATAAGCCGTTACACTAGAGTTGTATTAATAATAACAAGCGGTTTCTACGTCTTACACTTTCAAATTAAAGCGAAGACGGCAACGCGACGGCACGTGTTAATAATTTCTTATTTTTCTTCAAATACACAACAACCCGTTAGATTGAACTAGCTTATTTCATCAAATAAAATGTCATACCTTACAACTTCAATTCACGTTATAATAAATAAAAATACTTCTATTAATTACGTGAATTTCTTAAGCTTTCGAAAATTAAAAGTGTAGTACTAAACAAAATTGCAATTAATGAAACTGACAACAACATTACGTTTGCTTGCATGTTGTGATTCAAAGTTATTGGTAGTGTTTATTTTGACGGATTTAACTTGTTCAACGAATTTAGTGAATATCTCTTACGAGTCTTACGACTAACGTCGGTAGGTGATATTTTGTTAAGTTATTTAATCAAAACATTCAAAACCATTGTAGTAGGAACGAATAGGAATAAATCGTCTAATACTGCACGTGCAATGATAATCAAACAACTTAGGTAGCCAAGTTTACAAGTCGGGCTCGCGTGTAATTTAGATCCGAGTATCCGTGGTACTCGTAGAAACAGATCTTAAATACACGCGGACCTAACCCATCCTTATCCGTTACCATAACGTTTTAGGGCATTTTCAAAAATAGGGTACCATTTTCATTTCTTTTTGAATATAGGAAGTTTTGGGTTTTTTGTAACCAGGATCACGAGTACTATTGGAAACAAGAAAAATAGTGTCCCGTTTTTTTTGTCAGCTTTGTAACGCATTTTTTTCATACATTTCGTATGGGCCGTTACAAACCTGACAAAAAATTTTTTTTATGGAAAATTGAGGACCCATTTTCATTAAAAGGGTGCACTTTTTTCTGAAAATGCCCTTTAACGCAATTCAGTTAAGGTTCAGGTTCAGGTAAGGGACCTGTGCTCAGTTGTATGGCAGCGACTCAGTTTAGGCCCTAAACTGAATCACGTTAAGACGTCATGGTAAGGCCCCTTGGCGTGTAAAGTAACAGTGCATGATAATTAAAATATAAAAAGTAGGGATACAAACAAAAAATTAGACATACTCGTAGTACATATTATGATCAATGTGAACAAAAATCAAAATACAAAATATTCAGCAAAAACAATTCTACAACGATAGTAAAAAATAATATCGCACTTTTGTCTTAAATCTTCATAATAGGTAGGTCTTCCCATCACGGAACAATTGTGTTCCGGACCTTTGGGAGGCGTACGCGGAGCCGAAGCCAACACGCTGAGACCCTTTCGACAATTTAATGAAATGTAAGGGGTACACCGAGCGAATGATGCACCTGCCCGAGTTATGGGATGCACGCAGAGGCAGCACCGCCAGGGTGTATAGACTATTGAGATTTAATGGAAACTAAAATATACTGGTCTATTAGGTGAAGGTGGTTGACTAAATACTGTATTATAGAGAATAAAATCAGACGTCTGCCTAACAAAATGGTAATAAATTTAATTTACGGCAAACGGTGACTCGCCCACATAAGATGGGCCCCCACAAAAAGCGACATCTAAGAGAGCTCGAGAGCAACACCAGTATGAGGGCTGGGGGTAGAGAGGTGTCACTAAACTTTGAACATATAGCCAACTCGCCACTTAAGTTTCCACATCTAGTAGGTAGGTAATTATTAGGATTAGCTTTTGGAGCCGACGTGCTCATATTAACAAAGGCTCGTTTATAAAACAAAAAAATGGCCTTGCACGTGCAGACTACGGATAGGTATGAGTTGTTGGTAAGGGTATCGTTATAAAAATTATGGCAATTTAAAATGATAATATTGAAAGCAGCTCTAGAAATTCCTGCTTCAAAAACTTTACTTGCATTGTTTTTACTAATTACTCTCATGAGACAATGACATTTAAGTGCACAAAGATGAATACCGACCGAGTGCAGGCTTATTGTTATTGCCCTTATCGGTTCCACATAAACAATGAATCTCGGCAATGTCTAAGCCGCGATGCGTTATATTATCTTGGTCTGGTATTTTACATTAATATTCTTACAATTTACGTAATCCAGTCAAATTATTATTACACATATTTTGAGTTGATACTTTGTATCCCGATACCTATACCTACTAATTGGTGTCACGGTAAACACTTCCGCTTTTCTATGTTTTCTGTGTGTATGTACTCGAATGCATAGAATGAGCAGAAATCTAGATCCTGGATGGCTTTATGGATCTAGGGTGCCATGAAACATTGCTATTAAAGTAATATAAATAGTTAAATACGGTATAAGAGGGCAAGCGTACTGTTGGCTAAAAAGCTATCTCAATGGGCAGCGACAATGTGTAGAAGTTACAAAAATAGTTAAAAACCTTAACAAAACGTATAATTCGCCGTTCATCATTAACACATGCGGCGTGCCATCGGGTAGTATACTAGGGCCGTATTTGTTTTTACTTTACATCACCGATTTACCTGGCGCCACACAAAATGACACTATACTATGTGCAGATGACACAACCATAGTAATTAAAGAAAATACAGATGGTTCTCTAAGAAATATTATTACATGTACCTACATTAACAAATGTAACAAATTGGTTAGAAAATAATAATCTCAAAGTTAACTTAACCAAAACACAACTGGTTTAATTTCAAACTTATAATAGCAAAACCAATTAGATTATCTGCCGATTTTAATGGCGTAAGTACAACTTAATGAAACGGAAAGTGCAGTTTTTCTAGGAATTAAGAATGATAAGTTTTGTAATTGGAAAGCCCATATTAATACCCTTTGTAATAAGCTACATCGATTTAATTATATTTTGTATCGTCTGCGAGCAACCGTCTCTGAGGCGGCAGCAACGGCAGCCTATAACGGTTATGTATCGTCGCAAATCTGTTACGGAATAATAATATGGGGCAACTCATCAGATGCTGATAAGGTTTTCTTAGCCCAAAGAAAGTGTTTACGAGTAAGATCTTTGTGTGGAGCATATTACCTAGATAGTTGCAAGCCATTATTTAAAAAAGTATACTACCCTTGCCATCCTTATATGTATTTGTTATGTGTATATTCGTAAAACATAATATAGAATTGTTTAAAATGAAAGGAAGGGAAAAACGATATAAATACGATCTAAATACCGACACATCAGACATTAAAACTATTTCAAAAAATACGTGTGGCACTCGGGGACTGCCGCGGTAAAGCTATTGCATATCATTTTGTATCAACTTATGCAATTATAATTATTTATTTATTTTGTTCATGCAGTATTTCTTTTTCTTTGATATTAATTCAAGTTACACTTTTTGAGCGTGGTGACCGATAAGAAAACAATTTTTTCTATTATTTAATAAATAAAAAGTTAATATTGTTTAAAATGTTTTTATTATTTTACAATACATGTGGGTTTTATTATCTTACAGTAGCTGTTGGTTATTCAGGAATATTTATCATTAAAACTATAGGTTTATGATAACTGAAATAAGAAACATAAGTTTGCGACTTAATATCCTCTAAATACCTAGAAAATACCGCGTCAATGGTGGTCCCATATTTTGTTGTAGACTCTTGTGGATCATTATTCATTTTCAAATTCAATGTTTTTGATAGAAAAGTTGTCAACATTATTTTACAATACATGTGGGTTTTATTATCTTACAGTAGCTGTTGGTTATTCAGGAATATTTATCATCGAAACTATAGGTTTATGATAACTGAAATAAGAAACATAAGTTTGCGACTAACATATTTGATTTTGGCGGGACTAAAATAATAGTGTTTATTTTGACGTTTGACATCGCCGTATCTCTGGTAATAAAAGCTACTGTCCTCAATATTTTGTATAGAATATGACACTTAGCGACATTCGTTTGGAGATATATCCTTTCCCCGATAAAGAACTTTGTAACAAAGTGAATAAAGTCGGTTTCGGTCCGTCGGAGTGGGGAGCGTCAGGTTTTTTTTCGTTACGGAATTTCTAGATTCGGTCCCCGCGCTCAAGGCCCGCGATAGAAGCTATGCAATAGCTTAAAAAAAATTGTAACTCTATGGCCATCAAATTATATTATAATTATTCTTCCTGTTACATATGCGAGTTTTTAAAGGAAATAAAATCAGTAGAAAACTCTTGTTCATTGTTAGATTTTGTATATAATTAGATATTGTTACTATAATTTTAGTATTATAAATTTACGAAAACGGGGCTTAATCGTGTATAAACTTTGAAAACAAACCTCCGACGTTTCAAAGGCGACATTGCCCCCCTGGTCCCGGAGAAAGACTGTAATTTTAGTAGTATTTCCGTGAATATACCTACTTAAAAAAGTTATACCCAGAGTATCTCGAGATGCGATATTGTAATGTAATAAAATAAATTATAGATGTTTAATTACTCATTTAGTGTCGGTACATTTTCACACATTACAGAAGCGTCTTGTAAATGTCGTTGTCACACACGATACCGGTTTTCTGCTCTGTTTGGAACATGCCATTAGGCCACGTGTAATTAAGACACGACTCGTGTACACGGAGCCACGTGTCAGCGTGTACTCTTGTAATCGGGAGCCCTAATCTCAAACTCGTACGATTATACAAATTTTGCTCATTACTACGATAATACGAGATACGAAAAAATAATATAATAATAAGTATCCAATATCAAAGTATGTCATAATCATTTGGAGCACCGCTTGCTGCACTTGCTTACAATTAACTCAAATACATACTTTTGTTTTGCCAATGGTAGCAAATAGCGGTCTCAAGTGAAAACACGTCAGACGTCAGAGTGCGTAGCCAAGATGCCAATCGCTCACGCTTAATAATGTATCGTAGCTACCTCTCTCTATCTCTCTTTCTTATTAGCGTGACAATGACAGTTGCATTTCATTAGCGAGTGAGCGTGAGCGGTTGGCATCTTGGCTACGCACCCAGGTAAGAAAAGAAAGTAATTGCCGGCAAAATCGTATTAAGATTGGTAATAAACTAGTGCTCCTGGTCGTGACCGTGTTTCGTGAACCCGTAGCCGAATCTCCGTTGCTGTGTTACTCGGCAACGGAGCTCCGCTCCGTTTGCTCCGTGTGATTCGGCTACGTGTAATTAAGATACGTAGCTACGTGTACACGGAGATACGTATCTTATTTATACGTAGATCGGATCCAGTCGTGACCGTGACGTTAAGTGTAGATTTTATGCGTGTTATTAAACCCCCCGAATGTAATGCAAGGGGCGAGTTTTTAATTTCAGTTTCCATACTTTTGCATTTTAAATAAAAATTTAAGAGATCAAAAATAATTAGATGCAAATATTATGTTGGAGGCAAAAATAATAGGCTAGTACAAATTGTAAAAGATGTGTATTAAAAGAAGCCGAGCGGAGCCGAAGCCGAGATTCGCAGGAACGTAGCCGAATCCAGAAACGGATACGTATCTTTGACGTGACCGTGTAGTACGGGATCTTAGCACCGCCGGTGCTAAGGCTACGTAGCTACGGTTCCGCGTGTAACACGTATATCACAAGCCCTATAATAAACAAGACTTTTATTGTCGCATTATCACTCTTGACGCATATGTGAGAAATTAAGGAAAGATAAAAACTATTCACCGTTTTATAATGTAAACAGTTTAAAATCACGATTTCCACTTGAAACTTATCTGCTATGAATAGCATTGTAGTGTCTTTTGTTAAAAATAAAATTAAAAATTAAATATATCTTTATTTCGGACAATTGCATTATTGGCATTTAAACCCAATCGCTAATTACCTGCAGAAAATGAAATGCAGTAATACAAAAACCTGTAATATAAATTACAAATTTACTGTCTTAAGAATAAGGGTCAAATTGGAATAGGACGCATTTCACATAAAACCTTTTAGAAATAAAATATGATCTGACCACCTGGGGACAATTGTATAATTTATTTTGTAACTTAAAATATTAGCGGAACTCTCTTTCTAATAAAAGGGATTGAAAAGAGACTTCCGCTAATATTACAAGCTATAACTGATTATGCAATAGGCCTCCGGTAGCGTGTTTTGCAAGTCTTAGTTAGAGGGTGGTATTTATTATATTATTTTTGCTCTAGTTGAGTAGTGTATGAACTAAGCATGGATTAAAAATTCAAGAATCCAAATGCATTAAAAATCCAAAAAGTAGGCCAGTTGTCGATTGTAAGAAATATCGGGAATAGAATACAGTGCCGTTGCCGGTACTTGGAAGCGACTGAAGCTTGCACAATATCCTCAAATCGATAAGAAATCTGTCCCCACTTTTTTTAATATCTACCTACGTAAGTTGCAAAATTTAACACAAGCTACAATAATCAAATCAACTTTTAATTATGAAAAATAAACAGACACCTGGTTGACCACGCCTCGGTTCTTAATTTCAAAAGGTTATACGTTGAGTGCATGCTATGACAATTTAAACTTTATTGCCAAAGGAATACTGTTGTTATTAATAAAATATCTCTTGTTCTTTATGGTACTTATTTCGTGCAGGTAATTAGCTGTTGGTTTTACAAAGGATAACAATGTCGAGATTTTAAAAAGTTTTAACTTTACCGACAGTCGTCACAAGATGTACTCACAACAATAGCACTATTTGCTGAAGTTTATCGCTTCGTAATCTGAGACTAATAGTTATTATTATTATTATTATTTCATTTTAGACAGGCAGCTGATGCTGATACGTCTAAATCATAGTTCACTTAGCACGGTTAAAGTTAAGTTAGTTTACTTAGTTATTTTTTTTATTTTTAGTTATGTTTTGTTTTTAAATAATATCAGAATAATTGCGCTAAGTTACCCATGTATGATGATTATTTACGACTCTACCTATATTTGACTGATTAACTACAAGAAAAATAAATAAACTTGAGCATAGTAGAAACAAATGCTCACGCCGCTTTCATTTCTATGTATGATAATAAAAATGTTAGGCTAGCCTAAATATAGTAAGGAAATAAAGAAACGATGCCACACTAAGAGCAAAACAAACCTGGTTCCACAGCGAGCGACAACGTCCTAACTCCTAGCCATGGTCATTCAATATTAAGTCTAATTCCTGGGCGTATAAAGATTACTTTCGTTTGAACTGTTCAAAACAGAATAAAACACTAACAGAATTCATTGCGGTTAGTTACTGGTTAGAGGTTAATTGGGGTTAACTGGACCGATAAGGTTTCCGAATGATTAAGGTTTCCGTATCATGAGTTAACCGAATTGGAGGTGTTTTGAAAACAACCTTTAAAATAACCTTATGAAAAACCCGGGTTATGGTAACCGGTTCCGGTCCCTGATTTGAACATATACCGGACTCTTAAAACTCATTTATTTTCAAAATATATATAATATTGTCTTCTGTTACCGCGATTGTTATTCATTGAAATTAAACACTTTAGAACGGATTAATCACGTTTATTAACACCATGATCCTACGTTTCGAGCCCTTTACAGCACTCGTTTTCACAGGGTTAAGATGATGGGGTAGGATCATGGTGTTAATAAACGCGATTAATCCGTTCTAAAGTGTTTAATTTCAAAATATATACTTGTACAGCACGGCCTTCTACCTCCGTATCCGTATCGTACCTTAAGAGTACTAAAACCTTATCTTTATAAATAGGCATACCAAAGGATTACAACTATACAACGAGCTACTCAGCCACCCAATTTGTCAATTGAGAGTATTGAGGAATACTCTCAGTCTCTCATTTTTGTAAATATTGTCAGAGCGCGGAGTGACATGACCTCTCTCTGCGAGCCCCCGGAGGCATGTGAAGCCAATGTCATAACGTCGCATAGTTTATAGCGCTAAACAGAGGAGAGGACGAATTGAAATATATTATGCTCTTAATACTTAGATACCAAGTGGAACATTCCTCCCCACCCCTCGCCGGATATTGATTTTGGTTGTTAGGGATTTATTTATGACTATTAGCTCGTGAGGGCGCGTAATGAGTTGGTGACGTCACTATCTCGAGCGAGGGATGGGGGTAGGACGCTCCGTAGGATGACAGGGGTCGGCGACCTTTTGATGGAAATGGTTGGTTTTAAAATTCGAGCGAGTAAAGTGAGGTCTTCCATTTCTTCCAATCTACTTGGACACTCCGTCGTTTGTATGTCTGTTTGTTTGTTCGACGAAAACTCGAGTATCGTTGGTCGGATCGTCGTGAATTTTGGAAGGCGGTTAGATGAGATAGGGTGGTTAGATAGGTCTATAAGTCCATGGGGTCCCAGCGCACGCGTCTATTTGATGTAACTGGTGACCGAAGAGCTGGTGGCTTCCTCGCACAACGTGTGAGCATTGCGATACAACGAGGAAATGCCGCAAGGACCTACTTTACATTTAAGGTAAGTAGAGGTAGGTAGGTAAGTTACACTTACTGTATATATTTTGAAAATATATTTGATGAGATAAATATATAAATTTAATATTAAGTTCTAAATAGCGAGGTCTAGGGGTTGCCGATAGGAGTCGAGTTCGGGGAAAACTACTAGTATTATTAATACCTGTGTCGGTTTTGCTTTATTTGTTTTTTTTTAATACCAAAAATATTAATAAAAACATCAATAATTGATTGAGCGAGCGAAACAAGCGAAGTTCTCCGAGTATCCTGGAATAATCCAGCGCTTGTATATTTGTCCATGTAAGAAAAAAAAAATTACAATCTCCGACTCCATTTCAATGTCTGGATTATCATCCTGAATCCTTTCAGAAGTTAAAGACTTAACGATTTCCAAGTAATTAGCCACAGACAAAGTCTAGCCCTCACACAGACCACCTCAATTAGACAGAGCATACAGACTTAGTTATAGTTACCTAATTATATAGAATAAATGTCAAATGATCTTGATTATAATTAATAAATAACAATCATGGTAGCAGTAGACTACTAATAAATTAAGAATAAAATAAAAAACTACCTTAAAAAATACCTTAAAAAAACAGAAATAAAGATAAAACTACCTACCTTAAAAATCGAATCCAGGATACTACTTACTAGTAAGTATAAATAGTAAGCATTGACCGCCATTCTAATATCAGTCGAGATGATTCAAAATGAAGTTTTCGAAACGCAGTAACATTAGGTTAAGCCCCTCATTCACGGCAGTCCGCCGGCACCTCCGGCACGTAATAAAGTACCGTGAATGTCGTTGCCGGATGCGTGCCGTACGGCAATACCGGGCAGGATGTGCCTTGAATCCTGCTAGCTCCGCCCACCCCCTTGCAGTCCGAATTGCACTAAATTACGGTAAGAACATAACTATAAATAAACTAAGATTTGCGGCAATGCATAAAATATTAATTATTCATTATTAAAAATAACATACGACATGGCGGCGATTTTTAAAATTCGAGTACAGTGTATGCGATACAACGCAGCGTTGCGCAATTTTCAACGAATAAGTGCAAATTGGACTGCCAGGCTGGGCCACTTGCACACCGTGTATCCGCTACATCCAGCCATGCCGGAGTGCCGGCGGACTGCCGTGAATGTGGGGCTTTAGAGAGCTTCGTACTGCCTTTTTCTTACCGTAGTATCAACAAAAGGAAATTTGATTTACGTAGCGTCTCAACAGCATAAAAAAATGTTTACTATGAGAAATTATTTATTACGAGAAAATAACAAAGATGACGGAGTTAAATAACTAAGAACAATTTATATAAGGAAGCAAACGTTTCTTGTTGTGGCTCGTAGGTAAAGTAGTACGTCGTTTAGTGTGGTAGGGCACAGCACAACGAATGTCTTGCTCAAATCTCGAGCAGAGCCCATCTGGGGAAGTACCTCCACCTTACAAAAAACCGCAGTTAAATAACACTAGTCCGTCCACCGTCGTAGTATAAAAAAAGTATTAATTATTATCACTCCGGATAAAGTGATGGATATAGTTTTTTTGTCCTACTTTCTCGCTTCTCAGACTACATATTTTTTTTAATACTACGACGGTGACAAACAAGCATACGGCCCACCTGATGGTAAGCGGTCACCGTAGCCTATGGACACCTGCAACTCCAGGGGTGTTACATGCGCGTTGCCGACCCTTTAAAACTTTAACACTCCTTTTTTGAAGAACCCCATACTGTAGTCCTTTGGGAAAACAGCGATGATTGATTGATGATGATGTGATTGTTTGTAGTAAAAGGTACCACTTTGTCACTAGCTGATAAGGTGTTAATGCTATAAATATTCGTTCAGAAATGAACCTTATGGCGGCTGTTCTCCCTTTTTACCGACAAGGAAATGCGATTTACTCGATTTTTCGTATTTTTGATCATGTGTAAAATAATAACGACAGAAATTCTTAAAAAAATAAACATTTATATGTATTTGAAGTAGACTATTTGATAGTTTTTTTCATGTCAAAAAGGTATTTTTCTTTCCAGTAGTTTTTTTTTAAACTCCGTGACAGGACTGCCTTTTGATTTACCACTCTGTAACGATGTTTTGAGTTTAATCTAAGTAAGTTTACAGTTTCTAGCCAGGGAAATAACAAGTGTACTGTACTGATAAGGTAATTCAAAATTTTGATCATTCACCTCACCAAAAAAAAATACAAATCAGATAGTTTTCAGCGCGGAGACAGCTCATTGTGGCTAAAAAGAGAACGACCCATCGAAAATCGACAAAGTGGTATCTTTCGCTAAAAACAGTTACATATAGTGCGAAAAATGACTCATTTAATTTTACAAAAGACTATACCAATCTGGCTCAAATCAAGAGCTTAATCATGCTAATACCCTAAAAATCCATAATCCATACATTTTCGTGAATACCGTCATTGAAATAATAATCTTTTATTTGAGGGGACTCCCCTAAATCAGCTTTTACCGTTCCATTAGAACCTTGTCTCTCTCAATCGATAGACTTATCGTTAAGTAGCCCATAGAATTCTGAATGTGACATGGTATTATAATTTGTGAACGAAATATTTTGCGCATTCAGAGATTAATCCCCAAAATCTGTACCTTTTTTGGTAATTTCGGGCTAATTATACGTCAGAGGTGAAGTGGGTATAGCAGTTACTATTTGTTTTCGATGGGAAAACTTTTAAAGTCGCCATTTGCCATAATCGTCAAAGCACACATGAATAGAGGTTGTAACAAAAATGCTGGTCATCCGTTTAAGGGCGTAATCAGAATCGTAGTCCGATTAGGAAAATTTAGGTTAAAAAAATTAACGAAAAAAAATTTTACTATTAAGACTGAACTAAAAAATTCAAATTATCTCATCTAACCTAAGCTGCTAAATTACACACTACAATAATAGACGCACGAACAAAGGTAGTTTTAGTTTTTCAGTTTTTAGTCCTGCTTTTTTCTCTGAGTAGTCTGAACGCTGAATAAACATTTAATACCTTTTGAGAATTATTGCCAAAGGAGAAAAATATAAATAATGACCAATGTTAAAAACAAAACCTTTTAAATTCACACTTAATTTTTTTCTACCTATATTATATAGATATATTTAAAAAAAAATTAAAGGGCGTGAGATTTGCTGAGGCCACGACCTTACCTCATCGAAGGTTCCACAAACCTCACTTATTTTTATCACAATAGGCGTGACACGTTTCGTCTGCGTCGGGCAGACATCGTCGGACAGACAGAGTGGTGTTATCACCTTCGCGGCTCGAGCATCACTGCCCGAGACCAGCGTAGGTAACGGGTCGCGCGCGACGAAGCAATACGAATACGAACAAATTAGGTGAGTGTTAACCATTACAATTTAAAATCAGTATGACTCACGAAAGTTTAAATTATATGGTTCCTCAAACCTGTTCCTCTCCTAAAGGCTAAAGCTACCAAATGTTTACCATTTACATTTATCCCAAGATCGCGTGAGTTCCCATCGAGAACCGTGAGTAGGGCCGGGGGTAATCAGAGCACAGTATTCAGGGTGCACTCAGGGTGAAACTCACCGATACCGGTCCAGACGGGGGTGTAAAATATTACTTATATCTATAGCTATAGCTATAGTGCTTAGGGTTCTTAGTTACCTTTTCGCCTAACGCTTATCCTTCAACTATAGGTATTTAGATGATCCAGAACATTCAGTGTTTAACAATATCTTCAGGCAATGTATTACTAGCTTTATAAGCCCCTCTGGGCATTGTACACCAACCTTTGTTTTTGTTTCTAATACTTCTTCTTGTGGTGCCATGCCCAGTCTAATAGGCGTCGGCGGTCAGCATGGCATTCAGCTCTCTGGTCTTTGCCAATCTCTTGATGGTGGCTGCGTCTTTTATATGCGTCCAGGCTTTGATGTTGTCTATCCATTTATATCTAGGTCTAACTCTCCATCTTCTTCCCTCCAATTTTCCCTCTATAATTGTTTGTAATAAGTCGTATTTCTTATTTCTGTAGATGACCCAGATATTCTTATTTATTTCTAATTATTTCTATATTTTTGTATGTTGGCGAGAATTCGCATTCTCAGTCATCATCTTAAACCTGTGAAAACGAGTGCTGTAAAAGGCTCGAAACGTAGGGTCATGGTGTTAATAAACGCGATTAATCCGTTCTAAAGTGTTTAATTTCAATGAATAACAATCGCGGTAACAGAATACAGTTATTAGTATTTATGGTTTTGCATGGAAATCTAAAAACACAGAATTAAGGCAATGTCAGGATAAACATATTAATTTCATCAACTTCATGCAAACAACATAAGGATGACTCACTAGAAAGATCTGTCAATATCTATAGAAATAATCACGTGATAGCTCGGAGCCCTCGGATGTCACGTGACGCTTTCTATAGAAACTGATAGATCGTCCGTCCCGGTCACTTCCAGGCCCGTTCGAGTGTGAGTCATCTTTTCAAAAATATTTAGCAAATTCGTCAAATCCCCCAAAAACATTTGTATGAAAAAAGACCCCACCACATACATCTTTAATAAAAATGTTTTGCCTTGCTGCATTGCATTAGTTAAAAAAATTAACCCGTTCAAAGTTCGAATCGCAAAAAACAGTTTCCCAAGCGTTCTGCCCCTGCTTTTAGTAACCGGCATTGATCACCACACACTACATCCGCTATTCAACTGAAGTCTATTCTGCCGCCGCAACAAAAATTGCCAGTGAATTTTGAATCTATTGCTGAGGAAATAATATATAATTTCATTTCATTTTTTTTTTCAAATCGAAGGAAACAAAGGGGCTGCGATTCTGTTCCAATTGGACAGAATTTAAATGAATTTAAAGTGGTGGATGTCTTTTATAGGTCTTTTGGGCGGCAGGAGGCTATTTGGACACACACCTTCTCATACACGGAGAACTAAGACTTATCTTACCCCTCTGATAAAACTACGATC
The DNA here is from genome assembly GCA_949128165.1 of Lathronympha strigana. Taxonomy (NCBI): domain Eukaryota; kingdom Metazoa; phylum Arthropoda; class Insecta; order Lepidoptera; family Tortricidae; genus Lathronympha; species Lathronympha strigana. The sequence continues at coordinate 1,971,281 of OX421926.1, read as the reverse complement.
CACTATGAGATCCAAGTCGTGACTTAAGGCCGTCCCCTATGCCAATGACCTCGGCGATTTGAGCTTTCTTCCCCTCCCGCTGCCATTCCTCACCGGTAATACAATACGTCAATAAGCATAAGTTGCCACCTAGGGAGAGCTGCTTGTACTAGGACGCAACCCTATAAACTACTAGTGCCATCTTACACGACTGGCTCCCGTCGCCCGCGCAGGCATCTCGAACCGGCGTTTTCGGAAAAATGCGTGTAATAGCTTTTTCTCGAAAAGTACAAAACCTATCCAAAAATCAGTAGATGCGTTTAAAGTTAACATAAATATATACTGCTTGTCTTCGTTTCTTGTACTTACGACGCATAATAAGGGAGTAGATACAGATTTAAGGTAGAAAAAAGGGTTTACGGTTATTTTTTTTTCTCTTGATGTATTATGTTTTTTGACAATTTAGTAGATCCAAATATAGACCAAATACCTAGCTACATTTTTTTTTTTCAAGCGTTGTGCTTGGAGCTGAACAAAGCCTATTCACTTTAAAAACAGTGAAATAGCCGGGTAGCCCCTTAAAAATAAAAATATATTACAGAACATTCTTACACAAATTGACTAAGTTCCGCAGTAAGCTCAAGAAGGCTTGTGTTACGGGTACTCAGGCAACTATATATATAATATACAAATACATAGAAGACATCCATGACTCAGGAACAAAAATTTGTGTTCTTCACACAAATAAATGCCCTTATCAGAATTCGAACCCAGGACCATCGTGTGACTTAAGAGGGCGCAAAGCGTTGTGTTTATGTGCGCGTATGTGTGATGGTTGGAATGGGAGTCGGCGTAGAGTAAACCACGGTATCTCATTCAAACAAATAAACTGTAAACTCTGCAGTGTTATTATAAACGTCAATCTTCTTTGACGTTTACTTAACATTTTTAGTCTGCAATACAATTTTATAGGTATTGAAATTAAACACTTTAGAACGGATTAATCGCGTTTATTAACACCATGATCCTACGTTAAGTAAAGTGTTTAATTTCAATGAATAACAATCGCGGTAACAGAAGACAATATTAATTTTATAGGTACTCAAAATAGTGCTCTTTCAATCATAACAATGTCCTAAAATTTCCCATTTCTCAAACTTTCCATTGCGCTACCGCCATATTAAATCTGTGAAATGGAAAACAAATTTTGGGACGCTTTTTTCTCCTACCAGGATTAAAAGAGCTTGCGATAGAAAACATAAAAAAATCCAATTAAGCATATAATGATTTTTATGCCACACCTGGCCATAAAGTGCCTTTTTCCACATGCTACGCGTACGGTAAAAGTGGATTTCTGTCCGAGTTTACGCATAAAATGATGTAACTAACACGTGAGGTAATAAATAAAGCCCTTGATCGCATATTTATGTCCCTCGCTTGCAACTCAGGTCGCAAACATCTGCGATCTCAGCCTTTCTTTGTTTTACCGTACTAGTTTAGGTAATGTACTATTACAGTACATATGGTGCTACATTACCGAACTAGTGCGATAATGAGCACTTTTTGTGCCTGCGTCAAAAATTAAAAGGGATATGTACTGTAAAATGTTGTACGATACACGTCCGAATAGATAATTCGCAACCTGTGTTGATTTAAAACACTCCCTACGGTCGCGTTTTAATTTATCGCCACTTATCGCGAATTTTCTTCTATTCGCACTTGTATCGTAATGTACCTAATATTCTATTTTTCGACTAAATAAAATAAAAACGCTCCTATGAGACAGCATATTCGGTAGGTAAATACTACATCTAAACGGGGGTAATCTGTCGTGTGAAAGCAATAAATAATAGTGTAAAAGGTGCTCGAGGTGAAGTGCCGCAGATAAAGTGCTACCAGATACACGCGTTTAGATAACTTGCATGTTTTACCTTTTAATTTTGTTGTAACAAAAAAAACATTATTTTAACTGGAGGTTGCCAAAGTAAAATTTGAAGCGAGTTACGAAATTATAGTGAAAAAAGTTTTTTTTTTAAATACTACGACAGTGACAAATAAGCATGCGGCCCGCCTGAAGGTAAGCGGTCACCGTAGCCTATGGACGCCTGCAACCCTTTTAAAAAAGGAGGATTCGCTGTGTTGACAACTAAAGGGCAAGCTTTGCTCCGTGGGTCCCCAGCTGTCAACACAGTGAATCCTCTTGGAGCTCTGGCGACCTTACTCACCAACAGAAACACAACACTATGAGTAGGGTCTAGTGTTATTAAACTGCGGTTTTCTGTAAGGTGGAGGTACTTCCCCAGATGGGCTCTGCTCCAGATTTGAGCGAGACGACATTCGTCGTGTTGTCCCTACCACACTAAACGATGTGCATCCGCTGTGCCCATACCTCTCCTCGTAGTGTTTTTTCGCAAACCCTTTTAGGGTACCGTTGTCAACTCTACTTGGACTCTCCTAATCTACTTGGACGCTCCGTCGTTTGTATGTATGTATGTTGTATGTATGTTGTATGTATGTTGTATGTATGTTTGTTTGTTCGAAGATAACTCGAGTATTGTTGAAATTTGGCAGGTAAATATAATAAATAGATTAATATAATTTTTAAATTCGAATATGAGGCAAATCGATTAAAGAGTTGTCGAGATATAGGGGTCGCGGGTTCAAGTTCGGGGCGACCCACTATTAGTTTCATTTCATTGTTTTTTTTAAGTCTTCATGTTCGTCTGTCTGGCAGTCTATACACAGCGTCTTTAACCGCGATTTTATTTTATATACTTTTATTGTATAATAGTGTATACTAAATCCCCTTCTTCGTCTTTTGTGATGGACGGTGAATTACGGAACCCTACACTGAGCGTGGCTCGACATGCTCTTGGCCCGTTTTTTTATTTATAATTTTGAAACTTGAACTGTATTTGAGTTTTCGCAAATAAAATTCGTTTTATTTAAAAGAGATGTCATATACAGAAACAGTAATCAAGGCCTACGGTGAGCAGGGCTGGAATCGAACCAGCGACCTCCTGCTGTCACGGCAGACACCCTAAACTAGTAATTCCTAGAAATTCGTTCTTAATAGATATAGGACTTAAGTGTCGTAAAATTTTAGTTCAGTTTTAGTGAACCTACGGAATCCTACTCTGAGCATCGCCCGACAAGCTCTTGGCCGGTTTTAATATGAACCCTAAAACTAAATTCAAGACAACTATAAACAATATCCTTGTTAAAATACTGCATTCAATAAACAACCATAACACATTACAAATAAAGTTTAATTTATAATCACGTAAAAAGTACTTAAATATGTCATGTCAAAAACATAAACATGAAAGGGTCCTTAAGATCAATTAAGGGGCCATTAGTTTTATTTTTATTAAGGGTGCAATGGTTTCACTCAATTTGTTGTTATTAAAAATATTAGGTTGTAAAGTGACGAGAATGGACGGAAAGATTACTCGTTGAGAAATTATATCATGAACAAAGTAACTATGGTATTAAAACCGAAATAACTTGAAAAAAAAATAGTAGAAATTCACACAAAAGGGAGCAAAATTGTTGTTTACCTATAGTGCTTATATTACCTAGGCAAGCGAAATATTCCATGATTCCAACCTAAACGAGTACTGGTACGAGAATCAAACAAACAATGTAAGATGGGGTGACGCACTTTCTAACGATTACAGGTTAGAATGTGGCGTGCGCCAAGGAGGGTTAACCTCTCCGGACCTTTTCAACATCTACGTCAACGGCCTGATCGAGGAGCTGAGAGGCACCAGGATAGGCTGTCACATAGGTAACGTTTGTTTAAACAACCTTAGCTATGCGGACGATATGGTGCTTCTCAGCCCGTCGATTCACGGTATTAGTGACTTACTGGGCATTTGTGAGCGTTATGCAACGGATCATGGATTAGTCTATAACGTAAACAAATCTGAGCTCCTAGTGTTTAGATGTGGAAAGGGTCCGGATAGGATCCCGCAAGTATTCCTAAATGGTCAATCGGTTCGGGTTTCAACATCTGTCAAGTATCTAGGACACATTGTGACCGAGAAGTTGAGTGACGACGCCGACATCGAAAGAGAAAGACGGGCTCTGTCTGTCCGTTGCAATATGCTGGCTCGCAAATTCGGTCGATGCTCTGACGACGTAAAAGTAACATTGTTCAAAGCATATTGCCAGACCTTTTATACGTGTCAGCTGTGGACTCGGTATACTAGGCGGGCATATAGTAGCATCAGGGTACAATATAATGATGCATATCGTATCCTGATGAGAATGCCTAGATACTGTAGCGCCTCAGAAATGTTTGCGACGGCCAGAATACCTGATTTCTTCGCGATTCTGAGAGCTAGGGTAGCCTCCTTCTGGGAAACGATAAGAAACTCTAAAAATGACATACTAAGAGCAATTAGTGAGAACCCTGACAGCCATGTTTTTAGGCACTGGCTTTCTGTGCATCAGAACGAGAACCGTAAATAATACCTATTTAGTTATATTTTACCTATTTGTGTATTTTAAGTTAAGCTAGTTGATAAGATCTATGGGATGTAAATGCCTGCAATAAAACATTTATTATTATTATAAACTTTCTTCAAATTACTTTCTAGTGTGCAAAATGCATTTTAAAATTAATTTTTTTTTTTTTACATTCAGTATGTATTTGGACCATTTTTTTTATGTGATTTGTACTCAGAACTCAGAATCGCGAGCTGTTTTGATCCTAATAGGAGAAAAAAAGTGTCCCGAGACTTTTTCCCATTCCGTTATCATGTCTTGGTGACTTAGTTGGTAGAGCGGTGGGGGTGTATCCCAGAATTGCGAGTTCAAGTCTCACTCGAGGCCATGAGTTTTACACTTATCCTTTATTTCTATAAAAAAACCGAGGTTAAATTTTTTTCAAGTAAATCCAATAAAATTGTTATACAGTGGTAAATCTTAAAATTGCATTTAAATGGAAGTTTTAACTATAAAACTCTCGTGAGACTCGAACATATTAAATAATATTTAAAACGGGTCACTCATGTCGAGCGAAATTCGACTAAATTACGTGAGTGACCCGTTTTAAATATTAAATGGAAGTGTTAGAAAGTTAGCTAAATTGAGTAATAACATAAATGGCAAAGTCCATATTAATTACGTCGGAAAATCACTTTATAGTCTAAGAGCTGGAACCTACAATAATACAATTTTAAAACTGAGATATATTAAATTGTGATTTTATTATATTTCAATTTATGACGTGTGACATAAATTGGATTCATATTACGAATACCTACGGAATAACGGATGAATTTAATTTTAACACGAGTTCGTAAGTCTTGTACCACCCGTGATACATATAATGTTTTTCATCACATTTGCGAGGAACTAATATAAACTCGTTAGGTAGATATATAAACAATAATTATGATGGGTAGTATAGTAGCGCAGTCCACAGCATACAGAAGCGAGCGGCGGGTACCTGCGGTGCTCGCGTGGAGCGCGGGTCCACTGGAGGGCCCGGGCGGGCGGTAATGTAGTGTGGAACTCCATTACAGGGGCTTAATACAGCTCATTTAGTCTCCAGTGTGACAACGCGGTTTACGAATCGTTATCTACAGTTACATCTGCGTTAGTAGCCAAGATGCCAATCGCTCACGCTCAGCGTATCGTAGTTCTCTCTCTATCACTCTACCTTATTAGTGTTTATTGTCACACTAATAAGGTATTCAGTCCGTTGTCCCTTATCGACCCGGTACCGCCGCGTACCGGATAGCATCAATCCGACCGCGATCGGACCTAGCTGAGTTTCTTGCTGGAATCTTCTCGGCTAGGTTAGGGGTAGCGAACCAGCAATAAAACTCCCAGTAGCTAGTTTTCTTACACACATGCGCCTCAGATTTGGTTGGACTCGGTCCAACCGATCTCTCTGGAGCGCAAACTCAGAAGGAGTATTCCAGAGTAGTAAATATCGTGTGATGTCGTGGAAGGGTCCTGGGTTTTCCCCAGGCTACCATCCCACTTCACAGTTCGTACGCTCCAAAGCTCAGTGCATGGAGCCCCTGCCAGGTTAAAAAAAAAACTAATAAGGTAGAGTGATTGCGTTTCGTTCGCTGCTAACTTCACACCGGTTACAATTTCGTCGTCTGAAAATTTTCTCACATTAATATTTACAGGATTTCCCGACAGCGCTCTTAGACTATAATAACAAAGCAGGCAATTTAGCAGTCTGGGCGCGCCAGGAATTTGCCCAGACGTTACTCATTCTGGCCAAATTGCTTGCTTATCAGGCGTTTAGGCTGCAAGCAAAAACTTGCAAATGCTGTTTTTGCACTAGATTCAATAATATACTAGTTTTTTCCCGCGGCTTTGCTCGCGTTAGAAAGAGACAAAGAGTAGCCTATGTCACTCTCCATCCCTTCAACTATCTCCACTTAAAAAATCGCGTCAATTCCTCGCTCCGTTTTGCCGTGAAAGACGGACAAACAAACAGACACACATTATAAATTTACTAAAACGGGGCTTAATCGTGTATAAACTTTGAAAACAAACCTCCGACGTTTCAAGGGCGACATTGCCCCCGTGGTCCCGTGGTCACATCCCTAGTGCGCAAAATGTTCAAGTTGATAATCAAGACCAAGTGCGGGTAGTTCGTAAAACCCGCGCAGCTAGAAGATGTTGATGTCAACCTCAGCCAGTCTTTCTCCGGGACCACGGGGGCAATGTCGCCCTTGAAACGTCGGAGGTTTGTTTTCAAAGTTTATACACGATTAAGCCCCGTTTTAGTAAATTTATAATGTGTGAAAATCGTGAAAGTTTAAATAAGTGTTAAACAGACACACACTTTCCCATTTATAATATTAGTATGGATTTTTTACGAAAGCCACTGCCATCTGACATTCCAACATTTCCAACCCAGAGGGTACACTAAGCCTTAAGGGTGACTCACACTAGGACGGGACGGGACGGGACGGGACGGGACGATCTGTACGGAAATAATCACTTGATAGCTCGGAGCCCTCGGATGTCACGCGACGTTTTCAATAGAAACTGATAGATCGTTCCGTCCCGTCCCGTTCTAGTGTGAGTCATCCCTTATTGGAATTAGTCCGGTGTCTTCACGATTATTTCCTTCACCGAAAACCGATTGGTAAATAAATATCAAATGATATTTCGTACATAAGTTCCGAAAAAGTAATTGGTACGAGCCGGGATTTGAATCCGCGGCCTTCGGATTGAAAATCGCTCATTGGGCTACCAACGCTTCTAAATTTTTTTTTATACTGTGGCATATTCAAGCTAACCTCATATTAGCTTAATTTCAACAAAAATGCGCCAGGAAAATTACTTGTGAAGGTTTTCGCCAGGGGAATGATATTGGGTTTACATTTACATTTTATAATGCAACAAGCATGTTGACCTAATTTCTTTGGAAAGGTAGATAATCTTTTTTTCCCCTCACTAGCTCGGAAAGCGCTGTTTTGTCCTTTAAAACTAGCGTGGAAAAACGCATTTTATCCACATGTGGGGCAAAGTAATCTAATTCCTATCACTTACCACGCGTCCAGTATAAGTGAGTCCTATATGCCCATAGTAAATATGCGCAATCGGAGGTCACACCTTAAATTGGTCGAGTCTTATCGCGCACTTGGTAAGCTGTTGGCGATATCTAAGTACGAGGAGCGTACCTACTCTATGACATATTATGAAATATAATTTTGAATTATTTTTTCAAGATAAGTTGCATGTGGATAAGATTTGTAATCGTATGTAGTCTTTATTTTCCTCGCGATAGTGAGGGGAAAAATGTTGTATTACACTCGGCGGCAAAGTTTGTTCAACTCTCGTGCCTTGAGACCCTCGTAAAGCTCAAGATTCCAGTTATTGAACCACTCGCTATGCTCGTGGCTCACTTTTGGAATCTTTCGCTTGCTTGGGTCTCAATATAAGCCCGAGAGTTAAACAACAACTTTGCCCCCTTGTATAATAAATAACTATTGTTTTTTTAATGGCTGCACAACGAACAGGGGTTTTACCATGACGGCTTAACGTGATTCTGTTTAGGTTCAGTGTGGGCTGGGTTGTATGGAAGCGACTCAGTTTAGGTCGTCAACTGAATCGCGTTAAGACGTCATGGTAAGGCGTCAGGTTTGGATAAAGTTAGTTTAGCTAGGCCTTTTCCGCAACTCGACATCCATTGTGCCTTTGCGTGCTGACGAGGTAGCCCTATTCCAACCACCCCAGCTCCTCAACGAAACCAAGCATCGGTGTTAGGTTGCTAAATGCCTCCTTTAGTGTGTTTGGAGTCCCCAAATACCTACTTCTGTGTTCTTCTACCTGTTTGCAGTCTAGGAGAATATGTTTTGCTGTTTCCAGGTTTGGATAAATAAAATCCTACAAATTCTGCGAAAATTTTGTAAGAACAGTCAGGCCAAGCTACATTTGCATCGATTTTGTGTTATTTTAAACGCCAAACTTGCGTGAAATCACCGAGATAGAAGTAGACAGACGCTTTCATAGGGTAAAAGAATAGCAAGATTAAGAAATGTTTGTTTGTACTCCGTTGCCATGACGACCATAAGGACGACTTTGACGACGATTGTCGCTTATTTCAGGATTGACATTTTGCGCGGTCTAAGTATGGTATGGGCGTCTCTAGTTTTGACCTCTTTGTGTGATATTATGACGTTTACTTAACTATTACAGTTTGCTATCAAAACGCAAGCTTAGCTTTGTAGGACTTTAATTATATTTGTCGGCTTAGTTAAAGTATTGTTACTTTGTTAAAGCAATTAATTAATCAACCGAATTACAAATAATTTTCATAGACGCGAATATCCATTGCGGCACGTTTGGCCGCTACACTGTCCGCTTACCATTAGCCACAGTCCTCTTCATTTTGCCCTGAATACCGTTGTCCTGTCATTTTCCAAAAGCTTCATCAGCAAACTTTTTGAATTATAACTTTATACAGCGAGTCATTAAACTCTGTTCAACGTGTTTTGAATATAAATCGACAAGTAATTTTGTATGAAAATTGTATTAGGTTCGGATTTTAAAGTACCTAAATGAGTGCTTGACACTGCCCTATAGTTGACACTTGCTTGCTTATTGAAATCACTTTAGAACTTTATTAACACCATGACCCTACTGAAGGGCATTCAACAATTAAAAAAATTATTTTGGGACAATCTTACACAAATCTACCTAGTCCCACGGTAAGCTCAATAAGGCTTGTGTTGTGGGTACTAGACGACGATATAATTATATAATAGATATGTATACATACTTAATTACATAGAAAACGTATGGACAATGAGTTATGGAACTCAGGAACAAATATTCGTGATAAACACACAAATGAATGCCCTGACCAGGATTCCAACCCGGGACCTCCTGTTTCGTAGGCAGGGTCACTACCGACTAGGCTAGGAGGCCGTCAAATAAGAAATAAACTAATAAGATTTTCATAAAATATGGGAAATGAAACTTATAAGTGTAATACGAAAACATTGTCTTGTAAGGGTGTTAACCTCGTCAATGATACTTTGAATATTTGAATAATTGAGTACATTTGGTACAATCCGTTAAATCCATCGTTTTTAAGAAACAGTCGGGCAAGAACTACAAAATCAAAACTGTTCATTGAGAACATTGGGCAGGACGAGGTTAAACTGAGGGATTCAACCCATTAGTCAAATTCACAAACTCGTAATTAGTTTCACACATCTCGCTAGATGGCGCTACAAGTACTGTATTGAACCTGTACCTCGGAACCGCTTTTCACTTCGAACGGAGTAAAATATAGGGCTTAAAAAATAATACAGATCACGAACTCAGCTATAGCTCAGCTTTCGTGAAACTATCTGTAAATAGGATTAAATAAAATAAATAAAGGTCGCCGGGAGACGCTGGAGGTCGCTTCCAACCGGTACATATGGAGGTCCAAAGGGGAGGCCTATGTTCAGCAGTGGACGTCTTATGGCTGATATGATGATAGCTTATATATGTTCGATGAGTCGACAAGTTCCCCTGCATCTTCTGGGGATGCCTAGTTTTATATTATTGGTGGTGGTTTGTTATATCTATTTGCGTATTTAATTTTTGCGGTGGGAGGGCGGGAACATTACCTAATTGCATGCAAAATACGCAAGTAGGTATAACGGGTTGGCACTATGGACTAGCACGTTTGGCGGAATAGTAAAATAAAATTATTTTCGTTATTAATATGGCATTCCGCAAAGTAACGCCTGATTCAATGAATTATATTAGACCTTGTATATTATTATAATAATAATGTTGGACTTCAACAACATATAATACAATGAACATGTGACCTTTTTAGGGCATTCACTTAATAAAGAAAAATGTGTCCAGATCGCTGTTAACACCACAAAATAAGACAATCGAGGGACGGTCTCAGCGATAAGAAAACCACACTTTATTACAGATTAGTTAGGACAAAGATGATTCGTTGGGACAAATAAACGCCGACGCATAAATAGTAGTTTTTGTACTCTATCACTTATATCTGTCAATTAGTTGACTGACAGCGATATTAAAAAAGTATACATTATAATGTTGTCTATGATATTATATAAGAACATCGCTAAACAATGCTACTATGGATTTTCATACAATATATTACCACTTGTTTTTTTTTATATATTCTAAAATGGCATACGACATCTTCCACATTCTTTCTGAATGAATTCACAAGGTCAGCGTTAAACAATATTTGTTACAACCGTGATTATTATGTATAAATAGATTAGCTAGATGTAGTTACACTATTGTCTTAGGCATAGTCCTGTAAAGATAGTTGTAAGTGTTGAAAGTAAATAAAAAAAAATCAAAATTAAAAAAAAAATCTGCCACCGTTCAAAATTTCACGTATTTTAGCTATTTTCGCCGTCGTATAAAAACTAATGTATGCAACAGCTCATAATTGGTCCTTAAAATTCTCGGGTCTAGCGACCCTTGAATTTGAGGAACCCTTATTATATCACTGTTGCATAATATTACATTACGATACAAGTGCGAATAAGAGAAAATTCGCAATGAGTGGCGATAAAATAAAACACGACCGAAGGGAGTGTTTTAAATCGACACGAGTTGCGAATTACCTATTCGCACATGTATCGTACGTTGTTTTACAGTGCATTATGACCCTTTATATTTTTGATATAGGCACATGAAGTTCTCATTATCACACTAGTGTAGTAATATAGCAGCATATGTACTGTAAACTACTATTTATGCAACAGTGATATAATAAAGGGTTCTTAAAACTTGAGGGTCGCCGTTACAAAACGAGGCGAAACCGAGTTTTGTAATAATAGACCTGAGAGTTTAAGAACCAATTATGAGCTGTTGCATACCCTAGTTTTTCTACGACAGCTAAAATAGCGTAAAAAGCAAAATCTAGAAACGTGGCAGAATAGGGAAGATGTTGTGCCCAGTATGGAAATTAAAAAAAACAACAACAGTGCTAATATAAATGTATGAAAATCAATAGGAGCAGTGTTCTTATGGAATACCATAGACAACGTTATAATGTATACTTTTTAAATATCGCTGTCAGTCATCTAATTGACAGATAGAAGTGCTGGAGTAAAAAAAGGTATACATCGCGTTTTCAAAACAATAGTCCTCTCTCTTTCCTTACCTAAGCTGTGTCTTCCATCATGCCGTTATCTATATTGTGAGGAATTCCGACATTTTAGTGTAAATTTATTATTTCTTGTGTGTGGTCGGAATTGTTTGACTAAATAACTCTGTCAAATTGGGTGTCAATTAGAAAGTGTTACTAATTGTGTTTTATTCTTAAAACGTCAGTTAAATAATGTTATCTATGTATTTAAGTATTATATGTATCCATCTATTATATGTATCGTCGTCTGGTATCTACAACACAAGCCTTATTGAGCTGGTCGATTTTTGTAAGATTGTCCCATAATATTTATTTAAGTTATTATTTTATTTATATATATGCAATCTCTTTGACAGGCAAGATGCCTGTGGCCTGTGGCGGTAAATAATTTGATAATTTGAACTGTTGTTAATTATAGTATAAAAACTACGCCAAAAGTCCGTATGTTTTTATAGTTTCATCAATTTTGATAGCATAGACAGTGAAATTGTTAAGTAAACGTTATAATTTCAAAGAAGTTTGACGTTTAAAATGACACTTTAGAGTTTGACAGCTTATTTGATTGAAATAGCTCTGTTTGGCCCAAAGGTTAACTGGTAGAGAATGCCTTCTAGCATTAAGTTCGCCTTTTGTATATACATTATTTACTGTGCAATTAAGTAACAAAAAAGAGATAACTCTAGCAATGTTCCTCATTTCATGCATTTACGTGTTATTAAACAATCAACACATTCATACTAATTAAGTACCTATCTAATTACTAAACATGATAAAAATATCAATCTCACGATCAAAAACACTCCAAAACTTCGCGCAGTTTAATTAAAATTTCCACGTACGTACCGTAATTGAGTTGCAAAAGTATCAAATTTCCATGTCCGCGAATAATTAAACCAATACAGGTATCAAATATCAAAGCAATTACTAAACCTTAGGACCGCAACGAAACGCAATACTTCGGAACTTGCGGACAAAACGTTCTCAAATTTAAAGTTTAAATTTAGAAAAAAATTAAAAATCATTCATAGACAAACTTAGCGTAAAACCGACTTGCAAACATTAGCATGCAATACCTCAAACTAAAATCATTGAAAAATAAGCTCTATTACTAATACAATAAGGCGCGTATTTGATTTTGGAACAGGCGGTTATTAAAATTGTCTAAAATTGGGACGCAAATTAATCAATGCGCATTTTGAAAATAGAAGCCATTTAAAAGTCACCCTTATACCATTGAGATAAGGTTGTAGCCTTAGTTTACGATGTGGAAGTTAAGTTTGTTTTTATAAACAATACCGATATGTCTTTGTAGCGTTCGAAGATCAAAATTTAACGCCTCAAAGATTTTCAACAAATTCTTTTGTGCTTTTTCATTCTGAATGATATTTTTTTGGGGCAGATGTTCGCAAATACGTATTGTTGTTTGAGAGGCAAAGTCGAGTGATAATAATTGACATTAAATGAAGTGTCCTTGTGATTTTGTAGAATTTAGGGGTCCGCAGAATAGTTACAACTGTACAAGTATCCAACGGGATTGTAGTTTGTAAGAAATAAAGACAGGTACTATAGAGGAACTATAAAGCAGTAAAATACGAATAGCTTATTTTCCTCAGAATGTTGCTAAGAGTAAAAGTATTTACATAATATCGACGCCTAGTACAAACAAAACTTATTGAGCTTACTGTGGGACTAGGTTGATGTGCGTAAGATCATAATAATTATTTATATTATATTGAAAATTTAAAACCTCATTCACATGAAACTAAGATCATATTTTTGTCTCTAAAAATTGCGTCGACAGTCTTTATTATTATATTTTCTTTGGTAATGACCCACGATAAATTATGAATTCCCCTCAAGAATGACTGCCAAATAGGTGTGATAAATTGTATGATACTATGCTTTTCTGGTTCACATGTGGGGAACAACAAATTATGTATTTGTGTAATAGAAAGGTATTGTTACTGTTGCATTGTCATCGAAATCAGTATAGTAAATTACGTTACAAGGAAAAATAGGAAATTCGCAATTAAATTGATACGAAAGTGAATTACCTCTTCGCACGTATATCGTACGACGTTATACAGTACATATGGCCCTTTGAATATTCGACGCAGGCACGTAAATAGGTCATTATCGCCCTAGGGCGGTAAAGAAGCACCACGTGTACTTTAAAAGTATTTTTCATGACCCAGTGTTTCTTACTCGTCAATTGAAACGTCATCATCATCATCAGCCGAACGCCATCCACTGCTGGACTTGCCTCCCCCAGAGGTCAGCCCCCACCATGCACAGTATTGGCTCTAAAATACGTGTCTAATAATAGGCTAGACGACAAATAAAGTCTAATTAGTCCGTCTGTTAGATTATTAAAAAAATTTCGACACGTATTTTTTATTTTGTTCGTCAAATCAAAAATGACGGAAATACAGTGCCATTAAAGTTTCGCGTGACGTTATCGAATTAGGTACGATTCTTACCTCTAAGTGACGTCACTAGCCCCCACCCCGGAACTTTGATGCTCTGTATCGTTGTCAATTTTAGTTAATTTGAAACAGGAAAAAACACGTCACTTATAAATTTGGATAATCTACTTACTAAATGGGCATATTTTTATTTTGTTGTCGTTTTTTTTTTCTCGTCAGATTTGAATGAAATTTGGTGGGTAGGTAGAGTTCCTTATTCTACGCTAGATAGATACAAAATCTCAATGTGTGACAAAAAAATTGTATGAAATTTTCCACTGAGTTACGAAAATTCCATACGATTTCGTAACTCAGTGGAAAAAAATGTGGGACATACTTTGAAATTGGGTCTATCTTGAAGAGAATAAGGAACTCTACCTACCCACCAAATTTCATTCAAATCTGACGCGAAAAAAAAAACGACAACAAAATAAAAATATGCCCAAATAGAATAATAGTTTTTCCACCTAGTCGTCATCCCTATTGCGTCCACGTTTAGGATGTTACATTTTACAATATGTTACCCAGTAGAACTGTAAAAATCATAGATTTTCCAAAAAAAGTGGTGATCTCGAGCTTTTTACAAGCGTTTTATAATACTGAATATAGTCTTTGGTTAACTGAGTCGATTCGCCGCTAGGGGCGCTAGTGTAAGTGGGGAGAAACTTTCAAATGTCACCTTGACAGTTCTTTCATACTGAAACAAGACCCACGCATGAGTGGCGCCGCCTGGTGAGCGACAATACGGTATAGGTAAAAAACTGTACGTCACTTGTTGTTTTTAATAATATAAGGATAACTGTTGTGAATATAATCTCATTTCACTTGATGATAGGCGCAAATTGGCTGATATGAGTTTACTTTTCGATATTATTAGAAATCGTTTAGACTGCCCTGAACTATTATCCGGCCTATCGTTCCGAGTTCCAAAACGTCGAACTCGACACACAACTTTGTTCCACGTTCCATTTCACTCCACTAACTATGGCTCTAATGCTGTGTTGTCACGAATTCCTCATTCGTACAACACAGACTTTTTTTCAACTGATCCATTTGTAGGATCTAAAAATAAATTTAAAAAGGATGTGTACTCCGTTTTGAACAGATTGAATTAGGCATATAATAAATAACTAATTGGCAACCGTGATGCTTTTCTGAAGACCTCACGGTTCTAATTACAATGCCATATAATAAGTAAATAATTTAAATAACTAACTAAAATAAAATAAAATATGTACTCGATAAAAGTTACAATAAGTAAATCTTGTTGACAGGAAAAATATAACTTTCAAAGGTGGTTAAAGTAAAGTAAAGTTAAGTTTAAGCTTAATTTTCGTCTCATTTTTTTTTTTCATTTTATTAAAGGAGAACGGTAACGATAGGTCAGTTGCGTTCATTAAAATGAAAAGTATTTCCGGGTACTACGAGTAGGTTGTGTAATCTCGCAAGGTTTTTATTGGTGCTAAACATGTTGGGTATTGGATTAATTGTCTTGATTTTGTACTTTGTATAAATTTAACTTTTTTTTTTTCTCTTTTAACGTCAATATGTAACACATGTATTATAACGAGCATTTGTAAGTATTGAACATACTAACATTTACGTAAATTTTTGTTATAATCATTAAGTTAATTATTCTAATGGATGACTGTTATTGGCCTTGTTTTATGTAAGCATTACTATGTCTTCGTTTATATCTACGGCTGTTGTTATCCTGAATATCAATAAAATTAAAATTAAAAAAAATTAAATTTTTTTTTATGCTATAGGGGGCAAACGAGCAAACGAATCACCTGATGGTAAGCGATTAACGTCGTCCATGGACACCCGCAACACCAGAGGTGTCGCAAGTGCGTTGCCGGCCTTTAAGGTGGGAGTACGCTCTTTTCTTGAAGGTTTGAAGGTCGTATCGGTCCGGAAACACCGCTGGCGACAGTTCGTTCCACAGTTTAGCTGTGCGAAGCAGGAAGTTTCGGGAAAAGCGCACAGTTGAGGACTGCCAACCATCTAAATGGTGAGAGTGGAAATAATGTCGCGTAGGGCGATGGCGGAAAGAAGCGGCAGGGATTAATCCGAACAATTCCTCGGAACACTCCCCATAATACATGCGATAGAAAATACAGAGTGAGGCCACATCTCTACGCATTGTATGTAGTAGTGAGCTATTTGAATAGGCATTTGTTTTATTTGTGTTCAAATTTTAAGCATGTATGTCAAAAGGCCTAGTATAAAAGTTGTGCGACACTTACTTCTCGATCGCGTTAGCGTATTGAGAGTTCAAATGATGTTTGCCGTTTATTTAAATCATCCGGCAACTTTCATATTTTGACCCCTCGATACGCTAACGCGGTCGAGAAGTTAATGTCGTACAATTTTTATACTAGGCCTTCAGGTGACTTACTTAAGTTTTTCACCTATATCTCCTTTCGACTACGTGGTAACTAGATGTCGGAACGAAGCGATCGGCCGACAGAACCCTTTTGAACAAATAATACTCAAAGCGCTTATCCATTTTTTTTACCCGAAAAGGTGTCTTCCGTCTTGTCAAAATTAAAAAAAAAAACGAGCGGTGTGTCGTTGAATTGTCATTTAAAAGTTATTGACAATATTATTTATGGTACGCAGGTGATGTGAAGTGGTGTAGTTAGTTTATTTTATAAAGTTTATGCTTTGATGGAGTCCAATCAATTGGTACTTCAAATATTTTTTTTTTTATCAGGACGACTTGTACTACGTCGGGTTAGCCATGTTTCCCGGAGCTAATGATTCACACTAAAACGGGACGGGACGATCAGTCAATTTCTATAGAAAGAATCACGTCCGGCTCGGAGCCCTCGGAGGTCACGGAGGTGACAGATCTACGGCAAGGTGGACCGACGACCTGGTGAAGGTCGCTGGAAACCGCTGGCAGGGTGAGACCGGTCGTTTTGCAAACCCTAGGAGACCTTTGTCCAGCAGTTGACTTTCATAGGCTTATATGATATTTATAGGTCACAAATGAGCAAACGAATTAAAAAAAAAAACGAATTCAAAAAATCATAAAAGTGAAAAACTCACTAATATATGTCTTTACCAGGATTTGAACCCGGACCTTCTACTTTATAGGCAAGGTCACCGAGAAGGCTAATGATAAAATGTGCATACTCAACAGTAGATATTTTGAATCGATGAATGCGAACTGACATTTACCAGCATAGCTAAGAGACAATCGGATAGCGTGATACCTACTCGTACTTGCTAGATGAGACAACAGTTTGTCAGCATTATATGACAATTTCTGATAATTTTAAACATTTAAGGATGACTCACACTAGCACGGGACGGGACGGGGCGGGACGGGAAAATCTGTCAGTTTCCATAGAAAGAATCACGTGATAGCTCGAAGCCCTCGGATGTCACGTGAAGTTTTCTTGGAAATTGACAGATTTTCCCGTCCCGCCCCGTCCCGTCCCGTTCCGTTCTAGTTTGAGTCATCCCTTATCCACGTTAGACAACTATCATCGTCGCTCTATCCGTGCAGCTCGTCTGCTTATCAAATTATAGCATTTTCAGATGGCATTAACGGATAAAATAGATAGATAGATAGATAAAACGTTTGTTTG
This sequence comes from Lathronympha strigana, assembly GCA_949128165.1. NCBI lineage: Eukaryota > Metazoa > Arthropoda > Insecta > Lepidoptera > Tortricidae > Lathronympha > Lathronympha strigana. Next base: position 1,953,606 of record OX421926.1, on the reverse strand, counting down.
GATGCTGCAAAAACACACGTCTTATCTTCTTTGCTCCACATTAACAAAATAATTAATGGTACACTTGGTATTGCAAATTGCACGTGACAATATCGTATCGTCTATAGTGCCTACGAACATGCTTACCTGATTGAAAAATGCCTCTACCTTGACAGACGTTTCGTAGGCTCTGTTCCGTTTCATACACACGGATAAATAAGAATTGTTTTCAATGTTTAATATTTTTGATGAATGATTGTATGTCTTGCAAGCCAGAGGCGGAGGACTTGGTCGGACGACGGAGTCCCCTAGGAGCGCTCAGGTACGTGGGGTCGCTACTCCCCAACAGCTCGCCACAAGCTGCCCTGCGTTGACTGATTGCACCGGTCGAAACCAGTGGGCGATGGGGTCGTCACAAACATACTTAATAAATTATCATGATGAAAAGGTAGACGTGAAATATCAATATCTTAATTTTTTTGCGTTAATTGTTAGTTTTTAATTTTATTAGGTCTCGGTAAAGTTAAATAAGAATAAAACTCTTCGGTAAGCAGTCATGAATTGGAAAAAAAAACTAAATTTGAAAAGTAAAAAGGTAGTCCCTTTTATTTTTCCAATCTTCCTTAGCAGAAACGGACTTTTCGCACGCAAAACAGCCTAAAAAAGGGTACTTTTTGAGCAACTGTATTGAAAAATACTATGATCAGGCTTAAGTAACTGCACGGTCTAATTATGTATTTATACAAAAACCCTAAGGCCTAGTAACAAGGCAGACGAAATTTGATATTTTTTAAAACTCCACATAAAGAAGCATCTGAATCTTTTTACTTTATGAATATTATACGAGAGATTAAGATAAATAAAATATGCTGTAAAACGAGAGGTTGAACATTGATTTTTATTATTATTTTTATTGACCTGATAACACTTGTGGGGAACGGAAAATTTCACAAGTGCAAATAATTCAAATTATTAGGGTGACCATGCTGTGTTACTATGGAGGAAAATAACAAATTACATTGGTCGATTACATACAAAAAAGGTAGATTTTATTATTTAACCCTTATCCAAATGAGTAATTAGTAAATTGATAAGCATGACATTTTTTTTTATGGGAAAGGTAACAAACGAGCAGACGAGCCGCCTGATGGGAAACGGTCATCGCCGCCCATGGACATAAGCAACATCGGAAGAGCCACTCATGCGTTGTTGACCTTTGAGCCTTTTAAAGCCCTGAACACTCGTTTCTTGAAGAACCCCATATCATATCGCAAAGGGAACACCTCAGGAGGTAGGTCGTTCCACATTTTACATGTTCTGGGTAAAAACGAGCGAGAAGCCCGTTTATTCTTGGTGTGCCATGTATCTAGGAAATGTGGGTGAACCTTATTCCTTTGGCGGGAGGTGCGATGGTAAAAACGAGACGGAGGCACCATGTCAAAGAGTTCTTCAGAGCATTCCCCATTGTACAGACGATAGAACATGGATAGACATGGTATAACTTGATTGATTGTAATATAAAATGATATTAGGTATGTAATTTAATAATTATAAAATATTGTAAGTCCAATAGTGTGACTTTTTAATTGCCTGGTTGCCTTCTTGGGCAGCCTTATTTTGCATGCCGATTTTATGGTAGAACATAAGAACCGTTAAATATTATGGAACCATCTATTGTAATATTATGTTCTTGCAATAAACGAATAAATTATGAATGTGTACTCCTTTTCCATTAATTTGTATGATAAAAATCATTACTACATTAACAACAAAAATAATTCTACTTTGCTATTCCGCCAAACGGCCTGATTCAATAAATTCATTACTACAGCTGTTAATTATTGTCCACAGGAAGAAAAACTTTACAGCTCTGGAGAACACGCAAGTTTTTTTTCAACTGAGGGCAATAGTTAACAGCCCACAAGCTGTTAACTATTGCCCTCAGTTGAAATGTTCATATTTTTATCTTACAGTTACATAGAAAAGGTTGATGGCGCAGCGAGAAGCCGTGCGACTTTCCTGCCGGCTGGTACCGTGGTATCAATGGGTTTTTCGGAACTCATGTACGAAATATCATTTGCTACCAATCGCTTTTCGGTGAAGGAAAACATCGTGAGGAAACCGGAGTAATCCCAATAAGCCTTAGTTTACCCTCTGGGTTGGAAGGTCAGATGGCAGTCGCTTTTGTAAAACTAGCGCCTACGGAAAATTAGTTGTCAAAGCAGACCCAAGCTCCCTGAGCCGTGGTACTCGTATAAGCCGGGAAAACACTATGAAAAAAAAGTTAAATAGATAAGGTTCAATAAGAAAATCAATCTTTATAGCCTTTAACTGTTGAGTAGTCCACAGGAAAGACGAATAATATAGTCTTGTCTTTGACCATGACATACGTAGTCTTCACAAAAAAGTCCCATCATCCCACAGCCTCACCGAAAACCGCAGTTAAATAACACTAGACCCTACTCATAGTGTTGTGTTTCTGTTGGTGAGTAAGGTCGCCAGAGCTCCAAGAGGATTCGCCGTGTTTACAGCTGAGGACCCAGGGAGCAAAGCCCTTGGCCCGTGTAGCTGTCAACACAGCGAATCCTCCTTTTTTTTAAAGGGTCGGTAACGCGCATGTAACACCCCTGGTGTTGCAGGCGTCCATAGGCAATGACCGCTTACCGTCAGGCGGGCCGTATTCCGGTACGCGGTCGCCACTCGAGAACCTTTCCGCCCCAACGGCCATCGGTTCTACGTGGCCCCGTAGTCCCGTTTAGTTTAAATTACGTTCTCATTGTCGCCCTAGTCCACCAATGAAGATCGCGATAAGCGTCCGCGCATATTTCAAGCGGCCAGAAAACCCGTCATTACCGGCCGATGCTATCTCATTACTGTTTATTTAGCGAAACCGAGTTTTTTCGGTTTTTTCTCGACCCGAATATTGGGGGTTTTATTTTGATTAATTAAAAGATAATTGGAATAGTTTGGCGATTTATGGAATACGAATTTTTTTAAAGAATTTTTTCGCAGCGTCAAAAAGTTCACTTGCGGTAAAATATTTTTTTTTGGATGTACCGGTTGTTGCCTGTAACTGGAGCAATAAATTACATCGCAGGACTCCTCAAACCTAACAGCTTTTGTTTTACAACTTTTTTAAATGATGTACAGTCAACCAATTGGAACCCTAGGCCACTGTAGGACTATGTCATATTGACGCTATAAATCAAATTGTAAGTAATCTCTTATTGCTTGTCATTTTGACAAAGTTCTAGAGTGGCCTAGGGTTCCAATTGGTTGACTGTACTCTGTAGGTGTTCACTTTTCCATACAAACTAAATGGTTAATGGTTTATTGTAAATATTAAAAAAAATTGTTAAATGTTACTTTCCGCCGGGTACGTTACCAGCCACCCGCCCTGCCAACTGTGCAACTGAGACCACACTCTCGGTATGCACCGGGCTGGTATCCCAGCCAGAGCCGTGGGTTCAGATCCCACCCGGGTTCATAATTTTTTCCATTCATTTCTGTCTGAGAAAGGTATCGTTCGCAGACTATTCTGCTTAAAATAATAGTGTAATAAATATACGCTCATAGCATAACCTCCCTTCGGCAGTTAGGAAAGTAATAGCCTACAAAGATCCCGGAATCAATTTAAAGCGAGTGAAAATACGAAACAGAAGATAATGACAATTAATAGGCTTTCGCGGTTCATTGAGCAATAGTTCAATTTGTTTTATTTTGTATCTTCCGATATTTGCGTGCGTAGCCAAGATGCTAATCGCTCACGCTTAATAACGTATCGTAGCTACCTCTCTCTATCACTCTTCCTTATTAGTGTGACAATGACAGTTGCGTTTCGTTAGCGACTGAGCGTGAGGCCTTACCATGACGTCTAAACGCGATTTAGTTTAGGTTTAATTTTACATGCAATGTAAATATTGCTGTAACAAATATAACATTACCCAATAATCTTAGTAGCCGTGCATATTTTTGATAAAATAAACATATCTACCTCTATACTTTAAGATACAGTATATTTTATTGAAATGTTTAAAAGTTAAGTTTAAGTATTCGCTCACTGATAAAAATAAAATATTTAATGCATGTTTACGTACAATTTCTCATATAAGTGAATATGTATGTATTCTTATGAGGAAATTAAGATCTTTGAACCTATATATTCTCAAAAACGCTATACAAAGTAGACTTTTCCGGTAGCTCGTAAAGTGCTTTTTAGCCCTCGATTAGGCCATTGATTGATAGGTAGACAATGCATTAAGCCATTAAGCCCGCCAATCGTTCTACTTTATTGTGCAATAAAGTTCACATTAATAAATAATTTTGCAATATACCACGATACATGTATAATGCTGTTCACACTGCCACCTACTGGCTACCTAGAGCTACCATCCCGGTATCGCGTGTATCGAATTCCTTCATGCCACCAAAACAGACCTGTATAACTTTTTTTAATAATAGGGCTGTCAGTATTTTAAATAAACAAAGAAATTGTTATTTTGTGATTAGTTTGAGGGAAATAGAAAGATTGAAGAAAATAGGAAATTGGAGATATGATGGCAGCTACCGAAATGTTGTATTGTATCTTTTTGGTAGCGCACGCAACTATTTTGTAAAAATCGCGAAACGTCTGGTTGATGTAACTGGTGACCGAAGAGCTGGTGGCTTCCTCACACAACGTATCAGCATTGCGATACAACGAGAAAATGCCGCCAGCATCCTAGGTGCAAAGCCTAAAGGACTTATTTTAGATTTAAGGTAGGTAGAGGTAGGTTGGTAGGTGAGTTACACTTACTGTATTTATTTAAAAAATATTTTTTTTTAATTATGTTCACTTTGCACTTGACGACAGTGTACATTGAATTACTCCATATTAGCGTGCCGTAAGGAGTAAGGGTGTGAAAATAAGCAAAGTAAACTATAACTTTTTTATAGATATAATATACCTTTCACAATTTTAATGGTTTTATTGTCTACAACCTCGCCGTAAATTGAAATGGTTTTCAGCATTGTTGCTATCTTCAGCGTTACTGTAAGACAAAAACATTTAAATATAAAAGTAGTTTCTCCACCGTCCATCTGAGGATCAATCATTTTTGCGCTGCTTATTCTCCGAACACACAGGAAGTGCACAGACAATTAAATGCAGAAACTTATATAATAACCTATGACTAAATAGGTAGGTACCGTATCACGGTCTTCAATCTGTGAACCATTTCTCAAACCTTTCCTCAAAAAAAACTATCAACAACAAGTGGGTCACAAATTAAAGTCCTTGAGTGTACACCATTATTACTAACAGTTAGGTAGGTATATAGTGTTTGGTAAAGGGTACCAGTCTCAACATATGCTAGGATATTATATATACCCAGCGTTGATTTTGAGACTGATCCCTTTGACAGGGTATATCGTGACACTACGAGACATTAAATTAGACACACATTAATTAGACGAGACATTAATTACAGGACTATAGTTGGACAACACTAAGTCTTTATGCCAAGTTTTACGTAAAGTTTGGCATTTCCATACAATGTCACTGCCATGTGTGCTTAATCAGTGCAAAGTAAGCATGGTCGCACTCTATAGCTCCCCAAATCTTTCATGTGGCCATTTTTTGTTAAAAAAGACCCAGATTTAGGCACTGGGGGCCGCGGTCTCTTTTTGTAGTAAATGACATCTCTTACAATTTATAATTTATATTAGTTTAAAAACTTAAAACTATCAATTAAAAGATTTATATTAAATAATGATTTGCTTCGTGATTTTAAAATTGTAAAACAAAAAACCTTCTTTACAAGAATTTTGTATGTGGCAACCCTATGTCTCCGTTAACACGGCGCCACTGAAGCGAGAATGTTTAGTTTAAATATCATCATGGCGGCCTGTCAGATCGGATTAGCTTTTTTATAACCTATAACACATTGTTTTTACGCTTCAGTAATATTTTATTAACAAAAAGTGTAATTGTTATAAGTGGTTTATGTTTTTTTGTTCAGGTCAAATCTGGTTTAGTAGATTTTGACCACCGTACTATTCAAAAACTAATATTTGAAACGGGATGTATGTTTTTTTTATTGAGCACCCGGTATTTCGACACTATTGCAAGCGTCATGTTCACGGAGTAAACTGATGAGCTGCGAGTTTTTAGTTTAGGGGCTACCCGGCATATTTCACTGTTTTTAAAGTGAATAGGCTTTGTTCAGCTCCAAGAACAACGCTTGAAAAAAAAAATATAATGTAGCTAGGTATTTGGTCTACATTTGGTTCTACTAAATTGTCGAAATAAATAACCGTAAACCCTTTTTTCTACCTTAAATCTGTATCTACTCCCTTATTATGCGTCGTAAGTACAAGAAACTAAGACAAGCAGTATATATTTATGTTTACTTTAAACGCATCTACTGATTTTTGGATAGGTTTTGTACTTTTCGAGAAAAAGCTATTACACGCATTTTTCCGAAAACGCCGGCTCGAGATGCCTGCGCGGGCGACGGGGGCCAGTCGTGTAAGATGGCACTAGTAGTTTATAGGGTTGCGCCCTAGTACAAGCAGCTCTTCCTAGGTGACGACTTATGCTTATTGACGTATTGTATAACCGGTGAGGAAAGGAAGCGGGAGGGGAAGAAAGCTCAAATCGCCGAGGTCATTGGGATAGGGGACGGCCTTAAGCATTTTTTTAAATCAAAGAAATAAAAACAACCCTTATCCATAATTCAGAACAAATAATTGTTTGTCTGTTTGTACAAGAACAAACGATAAGAACGAGAGCGTCAGCATAAAAGCCTAATTGGGTATTTTGCAGCTAATTATAAATGTTTTATTGCATACTTAACAGTAATTAACCACAGTTAGGGAGGGAAGGCGTCCTGTAGACCAGTAATACAACTTAGGCTGGATTTGACCAAACTTTTTAACCAAGAGTAACGCTTACTCTTGGATACTAATGTCAAAATCCCATAGTAATTTGACGTTAAAAATTTGGTAAAACGCAGCCTTAGAAATTAGAAAGTTTTATAAAGCTGACTTTACCACCATAAAGCATAATAGCTTGGTAGAGAGATTAGGGGATTGCGATTTCTTATAAACCTTTTCATTTGTAACCCATAGTATCATCTTTTTCTTTTTAATAATACGACGGCGAAAAACAAGCATACGGCCCGCCTGATGGTAAGCGGTCACTGTAGCCTATGGACGCCTGCAACTCCAGGGCTGTTTGTTATTCCCTGTGTTGACAGCCAAAGGGGCAAGCTTTGCTCCGTGGGTCCCCAGCTGTCAACACAGTAAATCCTCTTGGAGCTCTGGCGACCTTACTCACCAACAGAAACACAACACTATGAGTAGCGTCTAGTGTTATTAAACTGCGGTTTTCTGTAAGGTGGAGGTGCTTCCCAGATGGGCTCTGCTCCAGATTTGACCGAGACGACATTCGTTGTGCTGTGCCCTACCACACTAAACGATATGCACCCGCTGTGCCCATACTCGTACCTCTCTTATAATCATCGCTATAATCCTACTAATTCTCCATCTCTTTTCGGTGATAAAGCAATAAATAAGTAAATCGAAATTATGTGCCATAGATCAAAAGTTGAGGAATTAGTATGACTCAACGATGATAATATGGACTACTTAAAGTGAAATGTAACATGTATACGACTATAAAAATACGATTATAAATATTTATATACGTATTTACTCTGAAATTTACATACATGAATGCCACATGCATTATTTCAGTTCACAATTTAAATACGTAATGAAGGAAATCCCTTGAAAATAGACCCGACCGCCCGTCTGGCTTCCACCACTATGTGTCCGTCGTCTGTCTGTCTGTCTGCGGTGGATTTGTACCTATTTAAGTGTTTCAACGTTTTAGAGAAACAGTAATGTTCTGGAAAATTTTAGTTGGCTTTTTTGGACTGACTTGTGTTTAAAATAGTGATGACGACTAGGTTGAAAAAGTATTATTCTATTTAGTCCGTCAGTTAGATTATCCAATTAGACACGTGTTTTTTCCTGTTTCAAGTTAACTAAAATTGACGACGATACAGAGCATCAAAGTTTCGGGGTGGGGGCTAGTGACGTCACTTAGAGGTAATCGTACCTAATTGTGACGTCACGCGAAACTTTAATGTACTGTATTTCCGTCGTTTTTCATTTGACGAACAAAAAGAAATTACGTGTCGATTTTTTTTTTATCTAACAGACGGGCTGATTAGATTTGATTTGTCGTCTAGCCTATTGTTAAGGAGATTTTTGTATTGGCATATTTTTTTTAAATGATGTTTTTTTTAAAAGTGTTTCATGAATTTTTATTGTAAAAAATGTAGAAATAGAGTCCGATTATGCTGAGTTTCCTAGATTTTGTTAGCACAGTCTATGAAAGCGAAAAGTAAACATCATAATTTCATTGAAGTTTGACGTTTAAAATAGGACTTTAAAGTTTGATACTCCATTAGTTTGGACGAAATAGGCAGGTATATTGTTTCAAAACTGTGATGTAAAATGTATTTTTTTTTAATTTTGTACGCCAATAGGCACAACACATAGTTCCTTCATTCAAGATTCAAGATTCAAGACATTTATTGATAAAAGCAACATAATTTACATGTCAAAAGATTATAACTAAACTTTGGTATTAGGTATTATTAATGTCAATATGAATACTTTAGAATTAGTTTAGTTTAGTTTAGTTTAGTTCATTTATTTCACGAAGAAAATTACATATACAATTTAGTGTTAATGTCAAAGTATACAAATTCTCATCATGATCGTCAAACAGAACAGAAAATATAAATAGGTACAAAGCAAGATGTCATAATTAAATAACAAAAAATGGTCAAAACACTATTTGAAGTCACGCTAATAATAATAATAAATAATCACAAAAAATAAAACAGTCAATTACAATTTCAATTCCATGTACTGGTTTACAGAGTACACAGGGTTATCCAACAAAAGGTTTCTTAAGTGACGCCTAAAGACTGCGTCACATGGCTCGTTTCTTAAGTTAGCGGGCAAGTGCTCATAATAGGTAGGTCCTATAACGCGTGGGTTTTTCCTTGAAAGCGCCATGCGACGTGGAACTGTTCTAAGACGACCAGCTGCTCGAAGTTGTATGTCCGGATGGTACACGCGATTAAATTCCGATATGTTAGTTCTTATATACATCAGTACGTCAAACAAGTATTGTGAGTAGTGCGTCATTATACGTTGCGAAATGAATAGGTCTCTGCAAGGGTGTCTATGTCTTACTCCGACAAGCGTGCGGATTGCACTTTTCTGCATCACTAAAACTCTGCTTGCATCCGTTGAATTGCCCCAAAGCAATGAGCCATATGCCATAATAGAATGGAAATGTGCAAAGTACACCTGTCTTAAGGCTTCTGCAGAGATAAGTGGCTTCAATTTACGCAACGCAAAGACAGCACTACCCAACCGATCGCAGAGGCTGTCAACATGGCGCTTCCAATTTAAGTTGGAGTCGATCTGGAACCCAAGAAACTTACTTTCCTGGCATAATGGCATCGGGCAGTTGTCCATGCACGGTGGCAGTGAGACCTTTCGACCAGAAAATACCATGATGTTGGATTTTGCACAGTTCAACAAAAGCCCATTTGCTGAGAACCAGGTCTGCAATTGCTTGCAGGCCTCGTTAATATTTAAGCTCAGCTGGTCATATGAATTCCCGCTAACTAATACAGTCGTGTCGTCCGCAAACAATACAGGTAAGCCAGGCACAATGTTTGACGGCAGGTCATTTATAAATACTAGAAAAAGGGTATTTCCAAGGGATGATCCCTGAGGAATACCAATATCTATAAACCCTGCGTCAGATTGTACTGCCTTGCCGTCGTTGAGCAGTTTAACGACTTGCTTACGGCTCGACAGAAATGATGCAAGTAGTTTATGGGCATTGCCATTAACTCCATACGACTCCAACTTATTTAGGAGTAGTGTGTGGTCAATAACGTCGAATGCCTTTGACAAATCGCAAAATATTCCTGCCATCTTATTCTTATCGTCTAATCCGGTCATGATACAGTCGAATATCCTGTAGGCCGCAGTGGTGGTCGACTTACTCTGTCGGTACGCGAATTGGTTTTCTGTAATCAGGTTACTCGACTCTAGATGAGCCATAAGGTGAGACGATAAGATAGATTCAATCATTTTCGAAATAGTAGGAACTATCGTAATCGGTCTATAGTTATTGACGTCATACTTGTCACCCTTCCCCTTGAAGACTGGGCACACCCTAGTATTTTTCAACACATCGGGATATGTGCCAGATTTGAATATGGTATTTATGAGGACGACAAGTATGTCGCCAATGACTGGCCATATACAAAGAATAATTTTTGGCGAAATGTCAAAAGCATCCACGATGTCCCGTTTCTTTAACAACGACTGTAGGGTCCCATCCAATAAGTCACGGGTTACGACCGGTAGCATGTAAGTGGGTACATCGGCGCCAGTACCCGAGTGCTGCTGAAGGTATTGAGCCGATGTGGCTAAGTCACTTTGTTTCGCGTATTTCGACCCCACTCCCAGAAAATGTTTGTTGAATATGTTTGGCAATTCGCTATTTTCAACATCCGATTTGGTAGTAGGGTCACGGAGGCCTATGTGTCTCGACTTCACTTTTGCACTCACTTCCTCATTAACAATCCTCCATATTTCCTTAGGTTTGTTGCTACTGGAAGTCAGCCTATGCTCTATGTGGTCTTGACGGGCCTGCAACGTTCTTAATTTTATTAATGAGGAGTAGTGCTCGATGCAGTCGGTCAGTATTGGGTTACCAGGATACTGACGTCTGATTTCGTGAAGGTCACTATGCTTACGAATCAGCTCCCGCAGCTCATCATTTAGCCATGGAACGGTCTTGTTGGTCTTGTACTTAATTTTCTTAAATGGAAAATGAATATCTAAATAATATGTCAAAATGTTAAATAATTTACTAAATTTATAGTTAATGTCAAGGTTATCATCATAAATAAAATTAAAATCATAATTATCAATGTCACAATAAAATAAATAGAACGCGTTTGCACTAAATAAGCGTCGCTCGATAGTCTCGTTTGGTTTTTTAACATAACTATGTTCAACAAGCAAATCGAACTTTTGCGCGTTATGGTCACTTATTGCGGTTACTAACGGTGTTACGGTGAGCCAATCAGGCGGGATGTTCGATAGCCCGCAGTCAATGGACGTTGCGCAATCCGCCGTCTCGCGAGTCGGAAACGTCACAACATTACAACAACCATGGGCACTCAGTACATCATTCGCGCGTCGTTTTAGGCTAGAATCTTGTAAATAATCGATATTATGGTCGCCGACAATAAGAAACCTTTTGTTTTCGTCATTTATTTTCCCTAAGTTAATTACAATTAGGTAATGTCACTTAATATGTAGACACAATACAATAATTTATAAAGATGATGAATGGGTTAATAAGACGTTTTCAAAGAATTCGTCAATTGTGTAACAAGCCATGTTTAATCATTAAAATATTCAACTACATAGTAAGTAATAGTAACTAACCCTTTTTCTCATTTAATATGTAAGTACTCAAAAAATGAAAACGGTGCTCGGAAAAGATCTTAATAGAAGATAAAGTCATGTTTTAAAAAAAAAGTCAAAGCCATTTTAGTTTCGGCTTTGACTTTTTTTTTTGTCCAATGGCACGACGTTCAACTCGATTCCTGCCGGCTTCCCTTACGTGCGCCAATCTAGCAAATTTTCTTAAAAACTCAAAGCAAAGCAGGCCAATTCAGCTCCGATTGGCCCGAAGAACATTTAGACGCCCTGTCTTTCGTACATAAATTTAAGGAATTGAACACGGACAGGACACGGACAGGTTTGGGAGCCACGCACAGACGGACGGACAGGCGTGGCGTGAACGACGCACAGTAGGCGCGGCGAGACAGATGCATCGGAAACACGTACAGTCGGCCGACATTTATATTATTTTATTTCTCAAACAATTTTTTAAACTGTAGTTATTTGATAGACTATACAGGGTGTAACTAAAGTACCGAACGATAATTCAACAGCTGATAAGGTCAATGACCCTGAGTACGATGTAAATGGAAAAAAATCAAAATTCGAAAAAAAAATCGCTTTGAATGGAACAGCTGATCGAAAATGCAGCTAAAAAAAATCACTGTATATATGTAAAGTAAAAAAAAAATGAATTTAGAAAATTTTCCACTTGCGTCGCAATCAGGGTTATTGACCTTATCAGCTGTTGAACTAGCATTCAGTACTTTTGTTACAGCCTGTGGAGCAAGAATTCTAACAATCATATTTATCAAACTTTTTCTCTTCATAGCAAATGAACGGTCAAACTTTAATGAGTTATTTTAAGAGGCCACAGAGGTCAAACTCTTATCATTCACACGTCCATATCTCAATATTGATAACAACTAGGTACCATCCACATACATAAAACTTCAACATATTTCCCTCAAAGTAAACGTGAAAACATGGTTTTTAAGAAAAGCCTCGATACTTTTATTTTTCTAACATAGGCCCTTTTTCAGATTATTTTGGTCAGAACGTCGTAACCCTTGAATTTATAAACATGACACTTAGCTAAATATTTGAGTAATATCTGGTTCTTAAATTTGGTAAAAGCTTTTATCTAATAAAAATATAGTTTGATTGTAAACAGCAATTATGTGATTACGCCTACCGCCTACTAACGCCATTTCATCTTTCGCGTGCTCTTGCAAATTAGATCTATCCCGCTCTATAAGATCACTTTGTTGTCCGTCCGTCTGTCTGTCAGGACCCTTTATCTCGGGAACGCGTAGAGGTAGCAAATTGAAATTAATACCACACACACAAGTTTGCAGTCTCTTAAAGCTTTGAAAAACCCAAACTTCTACGTCTTCGAAATTCAAAGTTATGGCTGTTTATGTCGCATTTCCCATACATTTGCAAAGGGAATCAAAATGTATAGAATACTTTCCGTTCACGTAGTATCACGAAATTAGGCAAAAAGCAAGAGCTTGTAGCACAAGTAAGCGAGAAAATCCCAAAATCCGTATAACCAGCAGTTTCAAGTATACCTAAAGTCATGGGGCAGCATCGTCTGTGCGGAACCCTCGGTGGGCGAGACCAACTCGCACTTGTTTTAAAACGGTCACATATAAACGTAGCCAACTGTACTTAACAAAAAATCAATCTGTGTCACCAAAACACGACACCCATAAGTTAAACTTTAACTCGACACAAAACAAGTTTTTTTTTTAACTTTTTTAACTCCCTTTTTGTTGTCACGGGAGACAGATTCTTTTTTTAATAACTCAATATGGTATTGTTTTTGAGTACATACTTGAGTTTTTTTAAGAACATCTGTTGAGGTAGCTCAAATGACTTGTTGTGGTTGTCACATGCCATGACAGTGGTAAAAAAGTTTGTTTCAAGAGGGCGCCGATAGTTCAGTGTGTAATTTTTATTTTGCTAATTGATTACGTACTTATATACAATACAATACAAATACTCTTTATTGCACACCTCAAATGAAGTAAATACAGATACCTAACGCAGCGAACGAAAGAAGAGGCAAACAACAGGCAGTCTTATCGCTAAAGCGATCTCTTCCAGACAATCTTTAGGCAGCGGAAACTAATAAAAAAACAAAAGTCAGTCGGCGTTGCAAAAATAGACAGTTAGTTATATAACTAAAAGTCATGAGGTAATAAATCATCATATTCATATTCATATTCATATTCATTTAATCCATTGTTATCATGTGTAGGTCATAAAGGTCTTACATTTTACCCTTAGTCAGTACATGATACCCAAGAAAAAGAAAAGTATGTAACTTTCTTTGTCTTTTTTTATCAACCATCGTTTTTATTTATGTCACTTATAATATTTTGATTGTTGACAAATGACATCATTGAAGAAAATTGACGGTGTCACTAACATGCTATTAGCAAAAATACTGCGAATGAAAACAATGATACAGTGATAAAACAATGATACCTACTTACAGTATGTTTCTTTTTCTGTCGATTATTGGAAATAACAATTGTTTGGAAAATTTATTTTTTATTTATAGTTCTAATCTGCCCGGGTATAATAACATACGTCGACTTACCCATATTTAGGCCAATTAGTCTCTTTCAGCCGTAAGCAGAATAAAGAATCAATAGACAGACCCAAAACGCCTGAAAGAGCGTTCTATAAAAGATCTTTTGAAGGGTAGCCTCCATTAAACCTCAAGAGACGACTTCTCGATACGTATATTCTGCCGGTGTTAACCTGATGACATAAGTATAAATTTTTCTCTCGGTTTGTCCAATGGCTGAGGTCAGCCTATATAATACTATACGAAATTAATTCTAGTTTTGGATCTATACAATACAATGAAATCACTCTTATTGCACCTCAAAACAGCAAAACGAACACAAACTGGTATAGATTACAAGTGAAAAAGAGGCAAACAACAGGCGGTCTTATCGCTAAAGAGCGATCTCTTCCAGACAACCTTTGGGTAGAGGAGACACTACACTAAGAGAAGTATACATAGGTACATAGGTACAGTCCTAAGTGGTGCAAAAATGGAAAAAGTATTATGTAAAAGTATCTATTGGTACCTAAAATAAAGAGATAGTATCTAACAGTTGTGTAAAATGACTTACCTATAGTGACGTCATAATTTGAGTTGATATTTTTTGTAAAGGTTTTTCTTACACCTTTTCAGATTCCTACATTCGTCATTAGCCATGCATGCATGCACCATACCACAGACCCATGCATGCATACGCCATTCCTCTATAGCCATACTCAGAAATTTTATATTCCTAACTCAATTGTGAAGAGAAACTACAATACATAAATAAAATATTTAAATTCTTTTATGCTTATAACCTCAAACGTGACGATTCATATTCAAATGAATATGTTCAAATCGCCCTTTCATTTTCACCCTTACCAGTAATATATTGACCTCCCAATACATATACTTTATACTAATAAATAGGTCAGTTTATACTAGTTATGCACTCAACACATTGAGACTAACCAGATTATATTGACCTCATAATATAAAGACTTTCTACAAATGTAAGGGTCGAGATATTTTGGATATGTCTGGAAATTTAAATGCCACAACGGGGCTTGAACCCACGACCTCTAGGTTCTAAACCTTTGTGCTCGTGACAATAGTACAATAAGATACTTGAGATAGGATTGCGATGTGTTATATGTATATGAGGAACGTGTGTATAATCGCCGCCAATAGAACTTACAAACGATGTAAACAAAAGGTATCTCATGTTTTGTCAGTTTCTCCTTATATGCTCACACCACTGAAACTATTCACTACTGATGCTAATACGATCATCGTATTATGTAGCGCCTCTGGCATGTTTGCGGACGCGCATGTAGATGACTTTTATGCCATACTACGCAAAAACACCGCGTCAGTAGTGCGACGTATGCGCGGGAGCTCCAACGGTATCCTGAAGATGATAGCCGAAAGGCTAGACTCGTTTATTTTGGGTCGATATATCGCACTTCATGTACAAAGAAGGCAAAATTAATTGTAAGTTTTAAATGTCATGTCATACTTAAATAGTAAATAGAGTAGTTGCTAACATAGGTCATAAGTCATTATTGCTGCTAACCATACTATGGACTTGTAATTGTCTGAAAATAAAGAATTTTAATTTTATTATTATTTATTATTGTTACGTACAAAACGTAAGATAAATAACTTAATCTTAGAGATTTGATGAAAAACATAAATGTTTGTATTGTCTTCTGTTACCGCGATTGTTATTCATTGAAATTAAACACTTTAGAACGGATTAATCGCGTTTATTAACACCATGACCCTACGTTTCGAGCCCTTTACAGCACTCGTTTTCACAGGGTTAAGATGATAACTGAGCGATTGCTGTAAATGGCTCGAAACGTAGGGTCATGGTAATTAAACACTTTAGAACGGATTAATCGCGTTTATTAACACCATGATCCTACGTTTCGAGCCCTTTACAGCACTCGTTTTCACAGGGTTAAGATGATGATTAATGATTTAATGATTTATTTTTGTAACACAGTATTACAGTCATACAACTAAGACACCGTGAAACTACACTAACTACAAAGTACAATAACATTGCTGATACTATTTTAGTACACATTATTTAAATATACTGGACACCCTATCATCCATCGCCTCACATAATCTCAAGCATTCCTGACACAGATCCGATGATGATGATCTTGATAACCCTGTGAAAACGAGTGCTGTAAAGGGCTCGAAACGTAGGATCATGGTGTTAATAAACGCGATTAATCCGTTCTAAAGTGTTTAATTTCATAAAAGTTAGGTTATAACGATCAATGGCGGTTTGTTTACATTGTTAGGGAGTTGGATAGACGGCGATTTTAGGTAAAATAAATGTGACGGTTTCTATGAAAAGGTGCCACTTTGTCAGTTGCCAATAAGGCGCTAATAACATAAAAAATAATTTAGAAATGAACCTTATCAACCTTTCACCAAAAACAATCACAAATTACGTATGGACAAGCACACGATGATGATTCACGAGACAGTTGGATGAGATCTCTTATAGGGATAAGTTCGCCTTCCCCTGTTTTGATTTCGGAAATTTATGAGATGTAAAACTTATTTTATATGCGAAGAAAAACGCTAAGCGATGTTCTTATGGTATACCATATACTATGGTATACTATGGTATACTATGGTATACTATGGTATACTATGGTACACTATGGTATACTATGGTATACTATGGTATACTATGGTATACTATGGTATACTATGGTATACTATGGTATACTATGGTATACTATGGTATACTATATACTTTTTTAATACCTCTGTCAGTCATTTAATTGACAGATTAAAGTGCTAAAGTAGAAAAATATTTTAAAATGTAATCCTAAAGGGCCCATCCTGTATTACGATACTTAATAGGTACATGATTGAAAAGAAAACTCAAAACGTAAATTAATTCAATAAAAAGCTTTACAAATATCTCAAAAACCTCATTTTCCGAGTGCCATACAAACAAAATGCCTGGAGGCCTTGGCACGGATCAAGAAATTAATTATTTTACCATTAAGGGACGCTGGTGCTTCAATTATTTGGATTTAAATTTGAGTGGTTTCTGACTTACCCTGCTTTGGCGGGGCCGTAGGTGCGATGGGGAAAGATGGAGCACTCCGCAGAACCTGCGAGAAACATTGGCTTCCCGTTGGAAGGGAGACGGGAGAGCGATATCTTACAGTACAGTCAACCAATTGGAACCCTAGGACACACAGTGCCCGTGAGCATTGCGAGAGATTTTAACAGCGTATTCCTGAGGCTAAAAGAAACAATGTCATATGATTTTTGGTCATTTCGACCAAAAAAGAAAACAACTTTTTTCTTCTTTTTTTATATGCTTTGACACATGATAAGTTTTCATTTAGAAAAGGCCCACTTAAAATCCAAAAAAATTGTTTTTTTTTTTGGTAGAGCCGAGTTTTGCAAAGATATCACTGTCACTTTGAAGTCTGTCAAAAATCATGTCAACTATTGCTGGCCATATAAGTTCGGGCACATCTGATGGATCTACCAATAAGGTATTGGTAGATCTTATTGTCTTAGTGACTCATTGACGTAAGCATTAAGTGTCAAATTCATACACAGAACTACCAACACTGTTAAAAGCATATAGGCTGTTAGCACTTACGGAACGTCACGTTTCAACAAGACTATATGAAAAAAAGTCGCAAGTGCCACACTTTTATGGCGTAATTTTTTTCGGCAGACTGGGCACCCAGTCCTTTTTTCCTATATCTATGCGCGTAACTCATAGCCTTTTATACTCATACTCATAGCGTAACCCATAACATTTTCAGAAAAAAAGTGCACCCATTTAATGAAAATGGGTCCTCAATTTTCCATACAATTTTTTTTTGTCAGTTTTGTAACGGCCCATACGAAATGTATTAAAAAATAAGTTACAAAGCTGACCAAAAAAAAAAAAACACTTATTTAAACTTTCACGATTTTCACACATTATGTATTTACTAAAACGGGGCTTAATCGTGTATAGATTTTGAAAACAAACCTCCGACGTTTCAAGGGCGACGTTGTCCCCGTGGTCCCGGAGAAAGACTGGCTGAGGTTGACATCAACATCTTCTAGCTGCGCGGGTTTCACGAACTACCCGCACTTGGTCTTGATTATAAACTTGAACATTTTGCGCACTAGGGATGTGACTCTGTCGACACACTACACTCACGATTAAGCCCCGTTTTAGTAAATACATAAAATATAATAAAATAAAAATTAAATGCATTTATTTCAGACCAAGATTGTCCATAGATTTACTAACTTACTTAACTTAAGAATTATATTCTAAAACTAGCTAGCTAGGACAAACGAAAATGGGACACTCTTTTTCTGTTTTTAAATCAATAGTACTCGTGATTCTGGTAATAAAAAACCCAAAACTTCCTATATTTTCAAAAAAAACGAAAATGGTACCCTATTTTTGAAAATGACGCGTCAAGCAAAATTGGTAAATTATTATAAAAAGTGAACAATCTTCCCCAACGTCCCCTATCCACCGCCTCATTAAGGCGGGGACAGACGGGTCATACATAAGGGTGACTCAAGTACTCCCATACAACATATATGTACCTACACAAGTAAGTTTACCGCGAATATGGCTTTGACAAGCACTAATGTCAAAGCAAAAAAAAAAAAAAATTCTTGTAATATAGGTAACTTATTTTGGTTAAATATTTGGTTGAATTGAATTGAATTATCTCTTACGAGGAAATGAATTGGCAAACTTTAAAGTTTTATTTTAAACAACAAACTTCTATGAAATTATGAAGTTTATTTAACCGAAATAGGTTATATTAGAACTTAAAACATTTTAGTTATTTCATCATAAATATAATAGCCTGGGCAGAGAGTACCTTTTTGTACCATTTGGGGTCGAATCTTTATTGTGTAATTGTGTATCTATTATTAATTTAATAACATAGACTTAAACTGTTTTCTTAAATAAATAACTTCATTCATTCATTCTAGAGCTTCCCCCCATCGACCTAGGGTCCATGGGGTCCCAGCGCACGCAAGTTTTTTTGTAGAAATCAAGAAACGTCTATTTGATATAACTGGTGACCGAAGAGCTGGTGGCTTCCTCGCACAACGTATCATTGCGATACGAGGAAATGCTGCCAGCATCCTAGGTCCAATGCCTCAAGGACCTATTTTAGATTTAAGGTAGGTAGAGGTAGGTAGGTAAGTTACACTTACTGTATTTATTTTGAAAATATATTTTATTAGTTATTTCATCTAACCTATGTTAAATAATATATATTTAACATAAACCTTTTTAGTTTATTCAGAATAGGTCTGTGACCTGGTAGAACTTTTTTATATGTTTCTATGGCAACGAGCCTATTATTTTTTTGCTCTTCATATCTATAACAATATTTAATTTTTATTGAAAATACAGCTTTTGTGAATCTATAACAGTATTTAATTTTTATTGAACATACAGCTGTTGTGGTCCTTCGAGCCGGATTTGTTATATAGTTGTTTGTAGCAGGTGTACAGCAACAATTGTATGCCTTAAAAAATTTACAACAACCTGTCAATGAATGGGGTATGTTGCTATTGTCTATTTTGATAAGAAAATTGGACTCCTATACAAATAGAGCCTATCAGCTTGATAGAGACTTGGAGACTTTGCCAACAGTATCAGGATTAATTGAATTCCTTGAGAAACGCGCAATTGCTTTAGAGGATAGTAGTAATCCTGTCCATGCTTCTGAAGTTAAAGACTATAAAAAGTTTACACCAAAGGTAACCAATGTTGCCACAATCAAGGTTAAGAATTGTTTATACTGCAGTAAAGCAGATCATGCTCTATATGCATGCCCTAAATTTAAGATGTCTCCTATAGAAGATCGTCTTAGTTTTGTATGTGATAAAAGGCTATGTTCTATTTGCTTGAGAAAACATGATGGCACATGTACATTTAATTTTACATGCCTGACATGTAAGGGAAGCCACAATACTTTATTACACAATGATGAGCGAGTTGCTTTAGTCAACCATGTTATACAAACAAATGCCGATAATGTGTTGCTTCCCACTATTAAAGTAAAACTATATGATAAACGTGGTAAAGATATAATTATAAGAGCTTTACTAGACGGTTGTGCAATGGGATCTCTTATAACTAGATCTCTTGTAGAAAGGTTAAATTTGACCCCAAAAAGCCAGGCTTCTAGCTTAATAGGAGTTTGTGGGAATAACAAAAAAATGAAACAATATGTGGAGTTCATTCTACACTCTCCAGTGAACGAACAAGTCCAAGTGCAGGTTAAATGTAATGTTGTAGACACCATCACACCTGACTTACCTTTGAAACCAATTGATCTGACTAAATTAAAAATGCCTGACAACATTGTGTTGTCTGACAATGAGTTCCATAAACCAGGTCCCATGAATTTACTTTTAGGGGCTGAAGTCAATTTTAAAATTATATCATTGGATGGTAACATTGAAATTCCAGACGGGCCATTTTTGCAAAAAACATTATTTGGTTTTGCCGTAGCTGGTTCTTTACCTGATGAATACTTTCAAGATCAATGTTTGGTGAATAATTTCATTATATGTAATGATCATAAATTGGATGTGATGGAGCATTTCTGGCTTGCAGAAAGTATACCTGAGCAAAAGGTCAATTTAAACAAAGAATTTCAAAAGGCTGAAAATTGCTTTCAAGATACTACTACATTGATTGATAATAAGTTTCAAGTCAATATGCCTATTGTTGTTGAGATGCAAAACCTTGAGCTCGGAGATTCTTTCTCAGTCAGCAAAGATTCTTGACACTGGACCCGATTGTTGATATTGGGAATTATGATATTCAAATGAATTAAAAATGACTGTATAAGCTATTCTATTTACATCTCAGTCTCACATAGATGCTGTTCAGAGCTATTGTCTGCCAAATTACATTCATTTCAAATTTATTCCAAGCTATGCACCAGAATTCGGTCGTCTATGGGAGGCTGGGGTCAAAAGCTTTAAACACCATTTTAAAAAGAATTGTTGGTAATATTGCCTTGACATTTGAAGGTTTTATATACTGTTATGACTGAAATAGAAGCAATTCTAAATAAGGCCTAGGCCTTTGTTGCCATTAAGTTCCGATAGATCCAGTTGTGAATATCTCACGCCGGGGCACTTTATCATAGGTAAATCTATGATAAGCTATCCAGAAGTGGATTTATAAAATAAGTCAATTGACAGTTTACAATTTTTGAATATTTTAACCAAGATAAAACAAGATACCAGATTTCTTCAAAAGATTTGCCCACTACCCATTTGAGGTTTTTTATATATATGTGACGTACAGTTTCTTATGTTTAGTGGCTTAATATTTCATCTCAATACTCAAGACTCTTTTGTAAGTCTAAATATAATTAATATAATTATATAGTTATTTTAATGTTTGAATTGTAGCAGGCAATAATTTGTTTTAACCATGTAACTGGAGTTAAATATTTTCTGTTATATTTTTATACTTATAAGTTAACATCTGCTGCTACTTGTATTGTAAATGTATTCTGCCCTGGGCCAACTATGTTAAATAATATATATTTAACATAAACCTTTTTAGTTTATTCAGAATAGGTCTGTGACCTGGTAGAACTTTTTTATATGTTTCTATGGCAACGAGCCTATTATTTTTTTGCTCTTCATATCTATAACAATATTTAATTTTTATTGAAAATACAGCTTTTGTGAATCTATAACAGTATTTAATTTTTATTGAACACTATCAAATTTTATGACGATCCAACTAACGATAACGATACTCGTTCGGGGATATGCCTGTCTCGCTCCTGCTAGAGTTATGTTAGGAGCGAGACGGACATACTTTCGAATAGCGCAGTCACTATCGAATACAGTTGCGTGCAACTCATAGTAAACACAAAGATACTAACAATATCGGATCGCGCAAATTACAAAAAAAATTAGAGGCAGAGAAAGAGTTACTTTATAGTGATGTATTTTTGAAGAATCTATTCGAAGCTTTTTTTAAATCACACAATAATATTCGTGGGAAACAGCCGAGCAAGCTGCTAAAAAACCTAATTATTTCCAATTGAACATTCCGAAAACAAATACGTAATTAGCGAAATAAACAAAAACACCGGCACACCAATTTACTTTTGAAAATAAACATAAACAAAATACTGAACCAACTTACATTTTACAGTTCAATTTACTCGAAACTGAAAGAATTTACCGACAAATTCAATTTTCGAATTGTAGAAATAAAATTGTCAAATGGGATCTCCAAACACGCATGAAACAATTTCGCAAATTAAAAATAAAGTAAACTAAGATGGCGACGAAATTATTTTAGATCTATTGACAATGGAAAATGGACCTTAGCGCTTTAATTTAAAGAGGATTTTCGCTTATGATGAAGGTGTTTAAAAAGTACAGCGCGCAAAATACCGAAAGAAATTTGTCTCCAGCCAGTGTCACTTTTTTTTGGAAATGTTCGAAATGTTTAACGCAAAAAGTTGACATTGTTCTGGTGGTGCCTTGAATTTGGCGCCAATTAATTGTAGAAAGAAAAAACATAGAGTACCTAGGACATAGATCTATCAGCGTAGGAAAGTCGCAATGTAAACTGAGATTTTACTTTGGTTTGTTTTAAACAGATTAAGATTGTGGCTAGTATTGCATCCTGGTTCTAGCCTTTGAATGCGATGATGAACCAGATATACTGTAAAAAAAAATTACAACCCTCGTCCGTCCCACATCAAAATCAGTCGTTAACCATTTTTTATTGCATTTTAATTTGTATGTATATTTGTTGCTGAATAAATCATCATGGGTGTATATAATATAGATACGTTTACACATTATTTAAATATATTCTTACTTTTCTCGCACTTACTGGGTTCCGTCTCAAAACTCTCTGTAACGTTGACTACTCTGCACAGATTCCTGTGCGGCCATCTCATGAGTTGCCGCCGCCATTTTGTAGATGCTAATCTTCCTTGATAAATTATTGAAAAAATGGAATTGATTATTTAACATCACCTGATTTTAATCGTTTAACTTTAATTGGTAATTATTTAGTTTAAAACCCAGTTTTAAGATGATTATCTAAACTTTAAATTTTATCGAAGCCCCCATATTGGTGTGAATTTTTCACATATTTTATAAGCGGATATATTGTTCTGTCTGTTTAAAACGGTTTAATTTACATATTAGGTCAGCATCTGTGGTTTACGCTGTTAAATGTGTCATAAAAATTAAATGAGGCATTTTGAACGTGAAATTTGTTTACATAAAGACAGGTATTTATTTTTCAAAAGTCAATAGTAGCATGGTTTGATTTTATTGAGAGTTATCGGTTTTTTTGTCGTGCATCGTGCTCTTGTCCCTCTGCCAACAGTATTTGCAGAAAAATTATATAATTGTATGTGCAGACAAATCTACTATGTCGAATATCCGCCCCCCCCCCTCGTCACGAAATGATCGGTCGTCAAAAGCGTAGCTCTATGGCTCGCAAACCGCAAACATTCGTGCATATAGATTGTGCAGTGTGCAGTGAGATGAGCAGTGACAGGGAGTTTTCGTCCAGCCGCTATCAGGTTTTTCGAAGCAGCTAAGGTACTCACAAAGTGCTGAACACGCCTCTATTGCCAAGGCGTTGTACAGATCTTTTTGAACTGGCCGTACCTATGTATGTGCTGGTATATTTTAGATCCAATTAACTCTCAATCCTTACAGAAACTGGCGGGCGTTTCGTCTACTGAATACCAATTGTTTTGTTGAACTTCGCCACGGACTTTTCATAATAGTAAGCAATTTTTCGACTAATAATTAATTTTTCAGTCCTCCGGCCGGTAAGCGCCACTTTACGCAAAACTAAATAGCCGCCTGCCGGCTCCGTCGGGCTGAAAAATAGTATACAAACCTCGGCCGGTAAATGGGAAAGCCTCGGATCACATGTTAGTCGACCTCGGCTTCGCCTCGGCCGACAATTACATGGAATCCGAGGCATTTCCCACTTAAACGGCCTTGGTATGTAATGTACTATATTTAGAAAAAAAATCTACTAATTCACAATAACAAACATTGTCTTCTGTTTGTGCGATTGTTGTTCATTGAAATTAAACACTTTAGAAGGGATTAATCGCGTTTATTAACACCTAGGGTAATGGTGTTAATAAACGAGATAAAACAAAATACGTCTTTACAATTTTATAATAGTCAAAACATTCGCCGGGGTCGATCGGGCGTCGATAGCTTAGTTGGCAGAGCGATCTGACCGGTATTCAGAGAGGTCGTGGGTTCCAATCTTGCGCGACGCGGACTATTTTCCATTTTTCTTTTCAATTATAAAAAAGTCTATATTTTGTAGGCATCTGATAAACACATGATAAAAATAAAATGTCTAACAAACATCCATATTAAACAACGCACAGACATAAAATCATCGTAAAACTACACTATCATTAAATATTTGTACCTCGATCCTATTAAAATAATATAATTGTTGAAACTAAGAATTAAAGCTATTAAGTGAATTAAAATGGAAACATATTTAAAAAATACCAACCCTTTATGGGTTTGAATAAAAATATAAGAGATCGAAATCAAATGCTGTCAGAAATATTTTATTAATCAATTGGGATAGTCTAAGAGTCCGCAACTTATTTTGGAGTTAGATTTTTATTTGTAATAAAAGTTACTCTGGTAACGACATATGTCTAGTATGACAAACCAAATAGCGCAGTATATTAAACAAAACTGTATATCCATCTCTTTTTTTAAGTATAGTTTGACTCTCTCTCTCTGCTTATGCACGAATGAGAGCGGTTCTGGCCAAGCGTGTGAATTACATACCGTCTCTTTCATTCTGCAAGAAACAGAAAATCACGTCTCTTTCATAGTAGGTACATTATATACCTACAATGTGATATGTGGCTTGTAATACATGCACTTCAAACTGTTATACGAGATATCCATCCTATGGTAAGTTTTTACACGATTAAGCCCCTTTTTAGTAAATTTATAATGTGTGAAAATCGTGAAAGTTTTAATTTTTTTTTTATAACAAACAAAACACATAACCTTAAAATAAAATACATGCTCACATACGTATTCCCCCCACGGCATAGCACCGTAGAACGCGGCAGCGTGTCTTCGCTGTATTGCAATACTAATACGTTGCGAGGAATCTGCCAGCTCTACACAAAAGTTGTCTAGCTCGTGGCCTATGCGCCCCAAACCGGCGCGTACGCAACCCGTAATTTGCCCGTCAAACACTTCTTAACGGACGTCACTCTTTGTTCCATTTTTAAGGTTCCGTACCTCAAAACGAAAACCCTTATGAAGCCAAACCACTTATGACTTCCAAACAAATGAATTCTATAATTTAAACTTTCGTGAATCATACTGATATTAAATTGCAACGGTATCACCGCGCTCCCGCTTCGTCGCGCGCGACCCGTTACCTACGCCGGTCTCGGGCAGTGATGCCCGAGCCGCGAAGGTGATAACACCACTCTGTCTGTCCGACGATGACTGCCCGATGCAGTCGAAACATGTCACGCCTATTGTGATAAAAATACGTGAGTGTTAACCGTTGCAATTTAATACCACATACACAGGTTTGCAATCACTTGTAGCTGTGTAAAAACCAAACCTCTCCGTCAACGCAATCCAAAGATTAACTCATACATTTGCAAAGGGAATCAAAATGTATAGGGTACTTCCCGTTCACCTAGAATCACGAAATTTGGCAAAAAGCAAGAGCTTGTTACACAATTTCAGGGGAAAATCTGAAAACCGTTTAAATGGGTGTCGGGCAAGCACCCTTTGCGCGGAACCCTCAGTGGGCGAGTCCGCTTCGCACTTAACCAGTTTTTAAACTCTTTGTTCGACGAGTGAGTTTAGTATTAATGATTTGAGTTTAATATGATTAGTAGTGCTTTTCAACCGATTTCAAAAAGGTAGGTCAATTCGGTTGTGTGGTTTAAAGAAGACTTACGCTAGACCGGGCGGGGCCGGGACGATTGAAAGTCTGAAGCACTGGTGGCTCGGCATGTTTTATTGATTACATTCAGAAATCAACAATACTTATTGACATAAACAATATTGCGTAACGTTCGAATAAGCTGTTTCCATAGATTTTGACAAAGACGTCATAATTGCCGTGAAACACGGACAAACAAACAGACACACACTTTCCCATTTATAATATTAGTATGGATAATTGTGAGCACTGTTACTTTTCGCTATTTTAGTTGTCGTAGAAAACTAGCGTATGCAACAGCTCATAATTGGTTCTTAATATAACACTGTTGCATACACTACTCGTGATTTACACTTTCATGTTTGACAGAAGGCCTAGTAGAAAAGTTGTACGACATTAACTCCTCGACCGCGTTAGCGTATCGAGGGGTCAAAATATGAAAGTTGCGGGATGATTTAAATAAACGGCAAACATAATTTGAACTCCCGATACGCTAACGCGGTCGAGGGGTTAATGTCGTACAATTTTTATACTAGGCCTTCAGGTTCATATGCTTGGAAAAGATAACGTGGGTTAACTCTGTCCGTCACGCTGCCCTGCTGTCCTGGTAAAAAAAAGAATCTGGTACAAATTCTAAACACATTTCTGCGTCTAGCGCTAAAACAAAGCCTTTGATATTTTAAAATGCATTTGAGACAAAAAACAAAATCGGCATAACAACATGGCGACGAAATTTGCCAAAATAAAGTAAAAAAAAAACTAAATGCTATTAAATTAGACGAATTTGAACCTTATGTGTATGGATGTAAAGGTGTGAAGGAGTGTAAAGGTGGTGTGGTAGGATAGATGTAAAGCGATACGGCTAACACCACATATCTTGTTAGGTGTTCGGGTATAGTTGAGTAAGTTGTTTTTTGCAGATTTTCGGGGTTCTCTGGCGAAATAACAAGTCTTTTAAATTAAACATTTTATATTTACGCAACCGGCGTAGGCCGAAGAAGAGGCAGACCGAAAAGAAGATGGCGAGACGATCTGGAGGCGTTCTCCGCAGATTGGTGGGAAACAGCTAAGAATAGGACCGAATGGAGGAGAAGCGGCGAGGCCTTTGCCCAGTGGAGGGACACCTAAATAGGCTATTAAAAAAAAAACTTAATGAATTGTAATCGAATAAGCGAGCAAAGTGATTGAGGTCTCCCAATCTACTACTTGGTCGCTTCGTCGTTTTATGATGTACGTAGAATCCGGTTATAACGACGTCGAAGGGACCGACGATATACCGTTTAAACAAACTGTCAATTTTGAAGTTGTGTATCGATTTTAATAGTCACACATGCATTGTAATTCATAATGGTTCAATGTAACTTACCGAATAATCGAAATTGTCTAATTTTGCTCTTTAGCGAAATTAATTGTTGTACCATTGACCTAAATTTTGGGATTAGTTTCCAAAGCGGACCCCAGGCTCCCTGAGTCATGACATAAACCAGGAAAAATGCTAGAAAGAAGATGATAGTTTGTCTACAGAACCCGCTACAATAAACTACTTTTTTTAAGTTTAGCGACGCCGTCTCGAATGTCATCGTGTTAGGAAAGCAAAAAAACGGAGTTAGCGTGTCCTGCTCACGGGCGGAATGCCGATATCATGGAGGTATTTAGTTTGGGTTCAAACGTAGCTTGGAAGCTGTATTTCTAGACTTGTGATTCAGAATCATATTAAATGCCTAAAACGTTACTATAGAGGAATTATACATAGAACTTCATAGAGCTTCTAAAATATCTATAGACCCTTAAGACATTGACAATGAAGTAAGTATAATATTGTCTTCTGTTACCGCGATGGTTGTTTATGGAAATCAAACACTTTAGAACGGATTAATCGCGTTTATTAACACTATGACCATACTTTTCGAGCCCTTTAAGACGCTGCTGCCTTAACGAGTGCTGTAAAGGGCTCGAAACGTAGGGTCATGCTGTTAATAAACGCGATGAATCCGTTCTAAAGTATAAATTGAAAGAGATGTCAAATACTACAAAAGAAGTGACCAAGGCCCCCGGTGAGCAGGGCTGGGATCGAACCAGCGACCTCCTGCTTTCGCGGCAGCCAAACAAAGGGCGTCTGCCGCGAAAGCAGGAGGTCACTGGTTCAATCCCAGCCCTGCTGGCCGGGGGCCTTGGTCCCTTTTTCTGTAGTATATGACATCAATTCAATTTATTTTATAACATCATTCTATTTATAATTTATATATAGTAGGTAGTGTAGTGTGACTACTTTAAAAAAATCATGAATCAAAACACTTATTACATTTAATAAATGATTTGATGGATGCTTTAATACCGTTCTTAAGTGTTTAAGGTGTACGTGTTTACATATTATGCGTCACAGCTGCATAGATATTTATGAACTCGACTATACAAGTTACTACAAGCATAACACAAAACATGAATGACAAAGCATTATCATAACAAAGACAGGTATTTTTAAAGACAATTAAAAGTGATACGTTTCGTTTAGGGTGTAAAGAATAAGTCAATAATTAAGGTGCGCCGTGGGAATGGAAGGTCTATCAAAGACTATAGGCGTGCGTGGAGTTGTGCTCACCACGAATTTGATATTTACCGTGCAATCATTGACTTAATAAAACAAATAGACACGCAAAGCAGAATAAAGGTTGACTCACACTAGAACGGGACGGGACGGGACGGGACGAGAAAATATGTCAATTTCTATAGAAAGCGTCACGTGACATCCGAGGGCTCCGAGCTATCACGTGATTCTTTCTATAGGAATTGACAGATTTTTCCCGTCCCGCCCCGGCCCGTGCTAGTATGAGTCATCCTTGCAACCGTCAAAAATGTTGCTTAGAATCATTTAAAATATATACAGTAAGTGTAACTTACCTACCTACCTCTACCTACCTTAAGTCTAAAATAGGTCTTTGAGGCATTGTACCTAGGATGCTGGCGGCATTTCCTCGTTGTATCGCAATGCTGATACGTTGTGAGAGGAAGTCACCAGCTCTTCGGTTACCAGTTACATCAACCAGACGTTTCGCGATTTCTACAAAAAGCTTGCGTGCGCTTGGACCCCATGGACTCCAAATGGAACAAAATACGAGTAGTACTCTGAACTTGTGAACAATTTTGCATTGATGATGAGCCAACGATAAATGATTCGTACGAAAAAGACCTCATTGACGTAAGCATTAAGTGTCAAATTCATACACACAACTACAAACACTGATAGAACTTAATAAACCATTGGCACTTAACGAAACTTCACGTTCCAAACGTAAAGTCGTAAGAGTGCTGCAACTGCAGCACTTTTACTCATTTTTGCTGCTGCCCAGGCTGATACCCAGTTATGCAATTGGTTGCTTGCCGGCCGGAGGGCAGAAAAAAATACTATAGAACGAGCGAGCGGAGCGACTAAGTTTCCAAACGACACTGCATTGAATAACGAGTTGGCACCAACTTCAAAACGGAACAATTTATTTTGCCCTTTTTGAAGTCGGTTTTATTTTTTGTTAAAAAGTTTTATGACTGATATGATGAACGACAATATTTCTTAGTAGGCTTTCGTAACTTTTTTCAATACTTATCAATGTTTTTTTTTTTTCTTGGAGAAAACTTTATAATAAAACAATTATGGAGACGACTCCACGGCCTCTGTTCGTCAAGGTGCACCAAATTCGTATGGGCGTGCGCAGGGCGGCACAATTATATATACATCACAGCGCCCACGCATGTCTGGTGCGGGTTGGGGCCTAGCCCATAATGGTACCGTTTGAATTGGTCTAGTGGTTTGGTGGAACTTCGATAACCTGTGTACTTACCATGAATTGTAAGTTGCCGGAGGCGTTAGAGACAGCGTTTCGAAAGTATGTCCGTCTCGCTGCTGGAGTAGTACGAGCAAGAAGGAAATACTTTAGAAACGCTCAGTTTCTAATACCTCCGGCTAGTTGTCATGCATGGTAAGCCCATCATCATCATCATTTCAGCCGAAAGACGTCCACTGCTGGACATAGGCCTCCCCCAAAGATTTCCACAATGACCGGTCCTGCGCCACCCGCATCCAGCGGACCCCTGCGACCTTCACCAGATCAGTTCACCTTGTGGGGTACCCACGCGGTCGTACACTGTGTGCTTACGCGTTTGAAATCTACTGTAGAAATCTATAGTCGCTAGCGTCTACGTTATATCACTGAGTGCATCTTGCTTGCATTTGCAGAAGAAAACTAACGTCCAAAGAAAACTTCAAAATTTCAGGACACATAGGTATGTGCTACGTTTAATGCTCAGATACAGACTCAAATAAGTTACGTCTACCCCCTATATGAAAAACATAACAAATACTTCGAAATCTATAGCAACGCATGGTAGAGACGATGGAGTGTTGAATCTTATCAACGTGGTTTTTTTTTTAATTAAAAAAGTAAAAAAAAAAATTGTGTCATGTAGGAACAACACTCTATTATACCTCAAAATCAAAAATCAAAATCAAAATATTTATTGTCCAAGTTGGCATGTTACAGTTAACTTTTGAACGTCGAATTAAAAATAAATCTACACCGGCTCTAACATGCATTAATTTGAAAAAAAAAACAGTTTAGTTCAATTTTAAATAGAATCTTCAACAAATTATAAATTATTACTTAGAGCAATTTATTGATGCATTAAAAATAATAATTTCACAATAGGATCGTCATCTTAAAAGAAAAAGTTGTATTAAAAAATACTTGTCTAGAAGTTTCTAGAATGAAATCTAAATGTCATAAAAATAATAATAATATACTTAAGACTAAAATTAAAATTACAGTTAATAACTAACTTTTTAAACAAAAAATAATAATCCTTAATCCCACCTAGTATTGGTTCTCCCCGAAGTGAACTCTGGATATTTTGGCAACCGCTTGACCGATTAGGCTCATACTCGTCCCGT
Organism: Lathronympha strigana; assembly: GCA_949128165.1. NCBI lineage: Eukaryota > Metazoa > Arthropoda > Insecta > Lepidoptera > Tortricidae > Lathronympha > Lathronympha strigana. The sequence continues at coordinate 1,922,616 of OX421926.1, read as the reverse complement.
CCCGTCCCGGCCCGCTCTAGTGTGACTCATCCTTAACAAAAAACCGTAACATGTCAAAGAGCAAAAACAGGCCCAAAATGGAAACCATAACCAACAAAATAAAACTACCAAAGTTCACTCGGCAGCCTTTTAAGCAAAAAGCATAACCATTGTCGTCTGAGGCCGTATTCGACTAGTTTCTACGACAACTGGTGACATGGGAGTAGAACCTCGATTATCCGAACTAATTGGGACCGAGGCTAGTTCGGATCGAAATCTAAGTTTGTTAGGACATGGTGTGTTAAAAACAACACTGTAAAGATTGTAAAGCATGAATTAAATCATTTATTATTAATTAAATCATTAATAAATGTGTTATTCATTAATTCATGTTTTTAAGTAGGCACATTACTAAACATAAATTATAAATTTAAAGAGATGTCATAATAGGCTATATGCACTTGAAATAGATAAGGCTTATATTTTTTTCTCAGAAACTATGTTGGTTCAGCATTATATCCCTATCAAAATTTCTTAATTTTATTTTATTTTAGCTGTGAAAATAATTATTGAAAAGTGCAAAAAAAATGTGTGAAATTACAAACGGTTAAAACGCTGTGACGTCGAGTGTGACGTCATTGGATAGTGGTGCCTGTACACCAAGCCAAGAACGCGAATGAACAGAGAGCCGCTGTATGTAATCTCGCGTCTCGGTTTCTCAAATGTTTGGTGTACAGCCGGCACAGAAGCACTAGTATCCAGATCATTAAAAAAAAAGCATGCGAATCGTGAATCGTCTGTGTCAAATTGTATACATGTTCTCGTATGGAATTTCCTTCATAAGATATCTAGTGTTTCTCGTTCTGCTACTCATATTTTTGCATTTTGGCACAATCCAATAAAAAACCCATCTTTAAAGCGGTTTTATGACTTGTATGTCGTTTTCCATTGTAAATGTAAACACAATCGGCTGAACAATACAAGACTAATTAAATAATAAACATTTTTTAGGTTATGTTGGGCCGATCAAACACGTTCATAAATCATAATCTTAATTCACATCAATTGATCTGAGAAATTTATTATATCTGAAAAAATCAGGATACGTGTGAGCAATATCTAAATTGTACGTAATTTTATGCATTATTAATTCACAATATAATTGTAATTATGCATCGTAATCTGCATGCCTACCACGAACATCGAAAATTGGCATTGACGGGAAAGCTCTTTGTCACTCTAATATGCAAGTGTGACAGAGACGGAGGTATAAATAAATTCGCATTCGTTCGACTTTCGTGGTATAGGCCCTGATTCAGACTGTGTGCCGGCCTTAGATGAGAAATGACGTCACGGCTCAGCTTGTCGGAATGGCGGGCGTTTCAAACGCCCGTTTTTATTTGGAGTTTTTGAAAGAAGATTTATCTACTAAATTTTAGTTATTATGCGCTGAAATTTATTTTACAGTATTTTTATGATAAAAGCTATCATCCAACAGTATTTAAAAAAATAGTGAATATTCCCTATTATACTTACTACAGAAAAAGTGACCAAGGTCCCCGGTGAGCAGGGCTGGGATCGAACCAGCGACCTTCTGCTTCTTCTTAGCCCTCCTACCTACCATCAACATCGAAAATGGGCATTGACGGGAAAACCTCTTTGTCACTCCAATATGCAAGTGTGACAGAGATGGAGATACAAGTCCGCAATCGTTCGATTTTCGTGGTGCAGGCCCAGGAGCTGGTCACATTTTCTGTAGTATATGACATCTCTTTCATTGTATAATGTTCTTATTAACATTGAATGATTTTTTATGGAACATTTGATCGCAAATGCACCTATCTACAAACAAAGTGTTTTTTTTAATCGTTTCCGCTTGCATCTCACTCAGGGTAATTGACCTTATCAGCTGTGGAAGTGTCGTTTAGGACTTTTGTAACATCTGTATATAACTTTACGAGTTGCGATAATATATATTATGTATGTATGTCTATGTATAAGTAGGTATATTATATATATATATATATATATTTATGGATATAAGCATTTATGTGTATTCATATATTTTATCTATGCATATTTAGGTAATAGCGTTCCTTATTTCCATTTTTTTGTTTGTTTTGAATACACCGCTTACAATCTTCTCTGCTTTGCCCCAAGGTTGACTGGTAGAGAATGCCGTATGGGATCAAGTCCGCCTTTTATATAGCCTATTTTTTGTGCAATAAAGTTAAAATAAATAGAAGTCAAATTCCAAAAATGTCATTCAAATCTAGATATGACGGCGGCATTACCACTATTTGTAAAAAAACAGTCGAACGCCGCCGCGAATAGTGAAGACCGAAAATAACCTACACGAAAATAAAAAGTAAAAAAGTTGACGCAAAAAGTAAAAAAGTTGACTTAGACGCCTTTGGGCGCGACCGGTCCGGTTTTTACTTTTATTGACTTATACGTTTGTTCTGAGGTGTGAGATATTAAAAGAGGTAACTAGTTTTTATGAGTTGCGGTGTAAATACGACTTATTTTTAATGGGTAAGGCGTCCACTAATTACGTGAAATTTATTTTCTTTCGTTATATCTTTTCTGGGTTTAAAAAAAATATAGCATCAAATTTACTACTAAAAAAGACGTAAATGGGTCGTTCTTCTTTTTTAGTGACAATGATCTGTCTCCGCGCTGAAAACTGTCTGATTTAGAACTTAATATTATTTTATTCTGGTAGAAGGTAACTGCCCGAAAATTTTAGTTACCTTATCAGTACAGTATACTTGTTATTACTCTGGTTAGTGATTGTAAACTTACCTACATTATTGAACTTAAAACACCGTGACAGAGTGGTCAATCGGAAAGCTGTCTCCGCTGAAAAGGGCCACTCCGTCACGATGTTTTCTAGAAAACTACTGAAAAGAAAAATACCTCACTGACATGAAAATAACTATAAAATAGTTACTTCAAACACATATTTTTTTTTTTATAATTTCTACCGTGATCATTTTACTCATGATCAAAAATCCAAAAAATTGAGAAAAACGCGTTTCATTGTCGGTAAAAAAACGGCCCAAATATACTAGAATAAACATAAGCCAGCCATATATATCTCCACAGTGGCTATGTCCGTCATATCCGCCAGACGAATTTACCATACATTGATTGGTAGGTTTGGTGGATAAGCCCGAAATCGCGAACCTATATGGCTGGTTATAATTATACATAAGAATTGAAAAAAAAGTAGGTTAAAATTATTTAAGCTTTTGATTTGGGATTTCGGACGAACGTTTGAACTCTTACGATTTTTTTAACACATTAATTTGAGGTAGGTCACGGTTTACGTTGCGTATATAGGAAAATAAAACGACTTAAGAATTAATAGAACATTTGAAATTCACTTGTAGCTAAATTTGACTAGAAAATATTTTAGGGAAAAAAATATCATTTCATATTCCGAGACTCCTCTCCCTCATGTGATATTTTAGTAAGGTTTAGCTCGAACCCCTCACCCCTAAACACTTCACGTAATTAATAGACGCCCCCGATTGTACGTCACAAGTAAACCGACTCAAATAAGCGGGATATTTCATTGAATGAAACAGGTAGGTACTCAGAATTCAGCAATAAAAAAAAAGTATCTATGAAATAAGGAATATTATAGCCACAATAGTTGAGATGAATTTTTATTACTCACACTCACACAGCTTCCACTGACGCAAAAGTGATTGGTAAGTGGGCCGTCCTCCTTTTTTACCTCCGCTGAAAACTGTCTAATTTAGAATTTAATTATATATTTTTGGTAGGAGGTAAATGCCCAAAATGTTGAATCACCTTATCAGTACAGTACACTTGTTATTTTCCTGGTTAGAGCCCGTAAACATACCTACATTTTTTAGCTTAAAACGCCGTGACAGAGTGGTAAATGGGAAGGCGGTCTCCGCTGAAAAGGGCCACTCTGTCACGATATTTTTTTGAAAACCACTGAAAAGAAAAATACCTTACGGACATGAAAAGAACACCAGCGCTCTCTATATTTATTTATTTTATATTTATATGTCCTTAAATTAAAATGGGTGTGTAAATTCGCACCGCGTCCAAAGCAGGTATATGACGACATTCTTTGTACAGTAATTAGTACCCATCAACATTCAGGGTCCTCAACTTTGTCTTATTTTAGGGTTCCGTAATTACGCAGATTTTAAAGATATAAAAAATAAAATTCTTAATCGAACAAGCGAGACAAGCGAGGAAGTTTTCCGATACTACTTGGACAATCCGTCGTTTGTATGTATGTTTGTATGTACGAGTACTGTTGTACAAGTACTCACACTTAAACGGGTCCCGGGTCGGGACGGGGCGGGACGGGACGTTATGTCAATTTCTATAGCTCGGAGCCCTCGGATGTCACGTGACGTTTTCTATAGAAACTGACAGATCGTCCCGTCCCGTTCAAGTTTGAGCCGTCCCGTTGGGAGACACAATATCATTATTATTTGTAAATTATTTTAATAACATACATCAACTTCTGACGAGCATGAAGGCCTTATTTACCCTCTAGGTTGGAAGGTCAGATAGAAGTCGCTTTCGTATAACTAGCACCTACGCCAAATCTTGGGATTAGTTGCCAAAGCAGACCCCAGGCTTCCAGAGCCGTGGCATAAACCGGAAAAACGCTAGGAAGTAGAATCAGTTTTTTTTTAAATTTTAAAACATGAATCAAACATTTGTTAAGGCCCACTTGCACCACCCAGAGTTAGCCGCTAACCCGTAGTTAAGCTGTCATATTCCATAAAAATCGCTTAACGCCGGGTTACGTTGCTAACCAAGGGTGGTGTTAGGGACCCTAAAAATGATAATTGATTAAAAAAACTGTTTATTGCATAAAAAAAAACAACATAATTCATACAATTAAACTTAGTGTTAATCTTTACGTTTTAAGATTATATTACTAAGTGCTTATATTGAGGAATTTAATCCCCTCTACTACAACTAGTTATTATTTCTGTAATATTTTTAATTCGTATTTAAAAAAAAGTACAGTATGGTGGCGCTACCTTCGATTCTAGTTAAACATAATCTGTAAAGATTATCTAGAAGGCAGCACTAGACGTAAGTCTGAGCTGTAGGATTGGCGGAACGCTCAAGCGTTTAAAATAAGAATGGATTGCATATACTTACGAAATTTGGAACCATAGCTGCCGTTGTCGGGTAGGCTAGTGGTTAGGGCGTCTGCCGCGAAAGCAGGAGGTCGCTGGATCGATTCCAGCCCTGAGCACTGCGAGACTTGGTCATATTATCTATAGTATATGACATCTCTTTCAATTTATAAAAAGTTGATACTTTTTCTTCTCGGCCACAGACTAGCCGAGGGCAAAGACGCGGCCTACGATGGAGCGAAGCGAGCTCGCCCAGAGGGTGCCTGATCACCCTTGATTTGAAGGCTGTCGGGTTATATCAGCACGGAAATATAGACGCCGCGCCGGCAAAGAATTCCACTCCTATATTTATACGGAACCTTGGTTCCATAACACAGTCGATCTTCGCCCAGTTTTTGCATCGGTCACAAAGGCCCGCGCGCCGAAGACATTTTTCACAATCTATCTTTTTGTGTATCCCTTAAATAATGCTTTTAATATGTTTAATAAGGATAGTGAAGATAGAACGCAGAGATAACACGTATAGTTTGGAAGAAATATTTGATGGGAAAAAGGGGAGGGTTGGACAAAGTGGACTAGAGGTAAACTTCCTGCTAATCTATATATGGAAAATTTATTTGATGGAGAAAAGGGGAGGGTTAGGCAAAGTTGACTAGAGGTAAACTTCCTGCTAATCTATATATGGAAAATTTGTCTGGCGGACATCCCCAACATGGGGCTTTGACGGATTGCTCGAACGTTTATGGCCGGCCAATGATGGAGACGGAAGGACAACTCACACTAGAACGGGGGGACATGGCCGGGCCGGGCCGATCTAACAGTTTCTATAGAAAAATCACGAGACCTCCAAGGGTTTCGAACTTGGACGTGATTCTTTCTGTAGAAATTTAGAGATCGCACCGTACTACCAGTATTTTTATATATAATCAGCTGCAGAATTAAGTGACCCCCTGCTGATATCCTGATAATTGTTGGATAAGACGATAGTTTGTCGGCACGTTCTGACAATTTCTGATAATTTTAAACAGTTCTGTCAAATGTCTTTGCATTTGGCAGCAGTCACCGTCGCGCTACCCGTGTAACTTGTTCGTAGTACTCTGCATCTGACAGTACTTAAGGTCATAATTTAACGGCCTCCTAGCCTAGTTGGTAGAGACCCTGCCTACAAAGCAGGAGGTCCCGGGTTCGAATCCTGTTCAGGGCATTTATTTGTGTGTTTATCACGAATATTTGCTGAGTTATGGATGTTTCCTATGTATTTAAGTATTTAAATGTATCTATCTATTATATCGTCGGCTAGTACCCACAAGCCTTATTGAGCTTACCGTGGGACTAGGTCGATTTGTGTAAGATTGTCCCACTATATTTATTTATTTTATTATATATTTATAATTGGGGGATCACTTTGTGCGGAATCCTCGGTGGGCGAGTCCACGCACTTGACCGTTTTTCTACGTATGTAGATAATTTCATTAAATTGTTACCTAAAGCTAAATTCTGAAATAAAATAAAAATATTATACATATATCAGGTTTCGTTCGTGTCAAGTTCACGTCAAAAGTATTGGGAAAATAAGTCTGAAGTGGACGTTTTTATATTGATCTACTGAATATTGTATTATACGTCTAATCTCAAAAATGTTTTCTTATTTATTTGCGACCGACACCTTTATGAGAATATATAGTCTTCATAAAAGATAATTGCAAATTTATAATGTAACTAAACATTAAACATTATATATCATCAAAAATTTAAACTCGAGTGTGGTTTTATGAAATAAGGCGGCAGCCGAGTTTCATAATAACATAACAAGAGTGTTTTCATGCCTAATTATTTACAATTACATACACTGCTTTATATACAAACATAGAAACATATCATATCATGAGCTCCCCATGATTTACAATACAATACAATACAAATACTCTTTATTGTTCACCAACAAGGAAATAAAAACAATATACATTAAACACTAAAATATAAACACTGGTAGACAACAGGCGGCCTTATCGCTAAGAAGCGATCTCATCCAGACAACCTTTGGGTAGAGGAGTCAATACACATGGAAATCCAAACAATGTATAGGTAAACCAAAACTGAGTACATAATTAATTCAATTAATTAATATAACAAAAATTTAACATAAAAGGGAAGTCATACACATACTTATATACAAAAAATATATAAACATACATAAACATACATACACATAAATATTACAAATCACAGCATAACAGTAGAAGAAAAATAAAAATCTTTCAGTTTATTTTTGAAAATTGGCATTGGTTTTTTTTTTGATTTATTTATTTATTTATAAAACAAGTATACACACCATGACAGTACTAAACTTAATCACTGCGAAACTTTAGAAACTTTAGAAATGATGCGTTCATATCGATTGATGATTAAATTTTTGACATCACGGCATTCACAGCCTAGTTGGTAGTGAGCCTGCCTACAAAGCAGGAGGAAAGCCTGCTAGTCGGGAAAACACCAGGACGAAAAATATATAAATATTTATTTTGATGTAATTTACGGTCATTTATTTATTTATTTATTTATTTAACCTTTATTGCACAAAAGAAACCTTAACGTACAAAAGGCGGACTTAATGCCAGAAGGCATTCTCTACCAGTCAACCTTAAGGCAAAACAGAAAATTTGTGGGCGGTGCTAGTAATAGTCAAAACCGAAATAGTAAGAACAAGTCAATCTATAAATATTAATTACATATACAGTAAATGCATTATATAAACATAAATACATTTATGTATATATTGATACATAAATACATACATACATACATATAGATAAATACGAGATTCATCGAAAATAAACTCTAAACTTTCAATCTGCTAGCAATAAGAGCACGGACAGACCTTTTAAAGGCACATTTGCTAGGTGATTCCTTGACATTAAGGGGAAGGGTGTTCCACAGGCGCGCCACTGTAACAGAGAAGGAGTTTGACATAAAACCAGTGTGGTGGACAGGGATGGAAAGGGACAAATTTCCAGAAGAACGAAGTTGACGATCACGAGACACGCCGTAATAATGAAATAAAGACTTGAGGTATGTGGGAGAATGCGGGTCATTGAGAATAGAAAAGAGCGTACAAAGCATGCGAATATTACGTCGCTGACGAATAGGAAGCCAGCCAAGCTGAGAACGGAAGGAAGACACATGATCATATTTCCGAAGACAGAAGATGAAACGGATACAGTTGTTAAGAAGGCGATCCAGCTTATCCAGAAGTTCCTCGTTCAAGTCCGGATAACACACATCACCATAATCGATTATGGGCAAAACTAAGGTGTTGACCAGTAGCACCTTCGTACTAATAGGCAAAAAGTGTTTGAGCTTATTAAGATAATGGAGGGAGCCCATTACTTTCCGGCTTACTTCAGCAACCTGTGCCCTCCAACTCAAAGTGCTGTCCAAGTACACGCCAAGATCCTTTACACTATGACTAAAAGGGATGGACGTGCCATTGAAATTTAAAGGTGCAAATGAGTCGAGGTCCAATTTAGTGAGTTGTCTACTACCACCACAAACAATAGCCTGGCACTTCGAAGGATTCACAAACAGGCCAAACTTCTGAGACCATTGCTGGATATGTAAAAGATCCTTATTAAGCTTGTGAATGGCAGCCGCAAAGTCAGTAACTGAAGATTGGGCGTAGAGTTGCAGATCGTCAGCATACAGATGGTACGAACAGCAAAGATCAGGCGTAATGAAGTTAATAAAAGTTGAAAACAAGAGAGGAGACAGAATACCACCCTGAGGGACGCCAGTCGCAAGATCACACCAGTCAGAAAAGGACCGGTCAACACGGACTGCTTGCTGGCGACCCCCCAGATAAGCAGAGAACCAGTCAAGGGCTGAATGAGATACATTCAAGTGTTTAAGAAGAGCAAGGAGGATGTCATGGTCGACAGTGTTAAAGGCGTTGGAGAAGTCGATTAATACAAGCGCTGTGACCATTTGATCCTCCATGCCACGGCGAATATCTTCAGTCACCTTGAGAAGTGCCGTGCATGTGCTGTGGCCGGATCTAAATCCAGACTGGAAGGGGCTTAACAGATTATGCGAGTAAATGTAACGAGAAAGTTGTTTATGTACCACCGCTTCAGCAATCTTGGACAGAAAAGGGAGAATCGAAATTGGCCTAAAGTTGCTCATAGCTGTGGGATTGGTTACTTTGGGCAGTGGAATAACAAATGCTTTACGCCATAGTAAGGGAAATTCGCCATTGACCAAAGAGGAATTGACGATATCAGCTATCACTGGAAGCACACAGTCAAGGACTGATACTATCATGTGACGACTGACATCATCGCAACCCACAGCCTTTGATTTAATGGCTTTTATGATGGTTTTAACATCCGAAACAGAGACGGGGGTGAATGAGAAGCTGTCAGAGACAGGAGAAGGAAGAGCGGAAATGTCACTGATAGTGAATGACTTAATATTACTATTAACAGAGAGAGCGGAAGAAAAATGTCTGTTTAGGTCATTAAGAGAAAAAGAAGTGCCATTGAAACCAATCGTAGGTTTACCTAGGCCTAGTGACTTCAGGAATTTCCAGACATCGGCCATAGAAGAAGATGACACATTATTGTGAATGTACCGCCGCTTCGCTGCACGCACCATCTGATTGCACCGGTTACGGGCTGTTTTGAAAAGATTCCAGTTCTCGTCAGTACGATCACGCTTAAAAAGTCTAAAATAGCGGTTCCTTCTTCTCATTGCCATACGAACACCTTCCGTCATCCAAGGTGCAGGTAGTCGTCTTACACGGACTGTGTGAACGGGTGCATGCTTGTCAAAGAGTTTGAGGATTGTTGCATTAAAAAGGATAACTTTGGCGTCAGTCGATGAAGTCGAGAGCACAGGCGACCAGTCAACAGCGGCAGCATCTCTCAACAAACATCCAGAATCAATTTTTGAGAAACTGCGCATACTAATTAAAGTAGGTTTACATTTATGTCAATCAAAGCCGCCGCCTCGTTTCATAAACCCACACTCGAGTTTTAATGCCTTACATAATATGTAGGTATATACAATCACATAAACTACTATTCCATTGTTATCGTTGTAGTATGTAATTGAAATAATTGATATTTTGTCTCCCAATAAGGGAAATATTTGTAATGAAATGAAATGAAATGAAAGAATTTATTTCGGATAGTTTACATCCATATTATGTTAGTTAATACTTAACTACTTAGACCTATGTTAAACTTAAACAAAACTATAATATAATTTTATGATAATAATTCGTAATATAATAATATAATTATAATTCGTAATATAAATTATAATAATTCGTAAAATACTTATCTTTATTCTAAATAGTACATTCTCAACATAACATACTAACAACTACTAACAAGTTCAAGAGCTACATACCTATAGCAACACAAACACGTCAGAATTGATGAGGGTCGTGAGATATTAGATAAAGATGTGACGTTTCGTAGCAGACGGGCGGTTATAAAAACGCTCGTTTTTGATTATAGCGTAATCGAATGAGCGAGCGAAACGAGCCAGTTCTCTGAATCTGAACACTCCATCATTTGTATGTATGTATGTTTTTTGGAAGATATCGAGTATCGTTGATCGTATGGTAGTGAAATTTAGCAGGTGTTGATAAGATAAATAGAATTTTTAAGTTCGAATATGAGTGAAATATCAATTGATATTTCGTACATAAGTTCCGAAAAACTCATCGGTACGAACCGGGGTTTGAACCCGCAACCTGCGGCCACTAACGCTCTCAAAATAAATAATAATATCTATCTACATTTTCAAAATGTCATTTTCTTACTTTATTTTACATGGTTAGTAGCTATGACAAATTATTAAAACAATATGAAAGATGACGCGCTCGTCTGTGCTGCCGCCGTCAAAACAGAAGGTAAAAAATGTGTCGTTTTCCGTGACAGTAATTCAGTGGCTACTTAAAGAATGTTTTTTTTAATATATCGACTGTCACTTGACCAATCTTTCACTGTTCTAATGAGAAGACCATAGCGGCCATTTTAGTTAAACGTATTAATTTGATTTTTATCGACCGAGCGAGTCCCCCGCACCCCCCGCGCCGCTGCCTCAGCACGCCTACCACGAACATCGAAAACCGGCATTGACGGAAAAACCTCTTTGTCACTCTAATATGCAAGTGTGACAGAGATGGAGATACAAATCCGCAATCGTTCGATTTTCGTGGTAGTAGCCCACGCGAGATCAGAGCGCGCTGGTGCTCGCAATATGCGTAGATAGCTGATTTTCTCCTCTTGCTGGAATCTTCTCGGCTAGGTTAGGGGTAGCGAACCAGCAATAAACTCCCAGTAGCTAGATTTCTTACACACCTCAGATTTGCTTGTCGGTCCAACCGATCTCTCTGGAGCGCAAACTCAGGAGTATTCCGGAGTAGTAAATATCGTGTGATGTCCTGGGGTCCTGGATTTTCCCCAGGCTACCGTCTCACTTAGTCATGGAGCACCTGCCAGGTTAAAAAAAAAGTGTGCGTAGAGCAGCCGCCGCGGCTAGACGCATGACTCATGAAAGGGATACGGACTGTTCCGAAATATGTCGAATTATTTTTGACTTTATTTACGTCAGTAACCCGATATAAGTATTTTAATATATCCTAATCTACTTGGACAATCGTTTGTATGTATGTATGTATGTTTGTTCGACGATAACTCGAGTATCGTTGGTCAGAACGCCTAGTATAAAAGTTGTAAGACATTAACTCCTCGACCGCGTTAGCGTATCGAGGGGTCAAAATATGAAAGTTGCCGGATAATTTAAATAAACGGCAAACATAATTTGAACTCCCGATACGCTAACGCGGTCGAGGAGTTAATGTCGTACAATTTTTATACTAGGCCTTCAGATTGTCGTGAAATTTGGATTGTCGTAAATCAGACGACGGAGTCTGATTTGACTAATTCATTTTCTGTAAATTAGTATAATAGGTGTAATAGATACTGCGTATAGCATTGCTATTACTTAAAAACTAAAAAACTTTTTAAAACGACCGAAGCCGGTTCTCCGACTTCAAGTGTATCAGGGTGCGTAGCCAAGATGCCAATCACTCACGCTCAGCTGCTAACGAAACGCAACTGTCATTGTCACACTAATAAGGAAGAGTGATAGGGAGAGGTAGCTACGATACGTTTTTAAGCGGGAGCGATTGGCATCTTGGCTACGCACGCAGTTGGTACTACCAACTTGGTAGCGCAAAAAAAAAAAAACACTTTTTGAAGTCTGTTTTTTAGGTCAAAAGCTTCTCAAATATAATTTCTCAGCAAGGTATGTAATACTTTTTCCTTTAGAATCTGCTTTTTTTTGTAAAGAAATGGCTGACATTTCTCAGATTCCGTGTTAATTCCAACCAAAGGTAAGATAATTAGTAAGGATAGCTTTATGAGTTTCTTGAAGTTCATAATTAGCTTGTAATTAAAGTTGGATTATCTATATAGGCATCCCAACCTAACACCGAAAAGGCTAAAGCTAAAAAGATTCCACTACCACCGCCAATTGTGGTAGAAGATGTCCAAAATTACCAGAAGTTTTACGACTTTCTCTTAACCAAACTACCAAAAGACTCGTTCACCGCCAAAACTATGAAAGGTGACAGAGTAAAGATAAACCTCAGCGATGAAGCCGCATATAAAAGTGCATCTGAGCTACTACTAGAAAACAAGTGCCTTTCTCATTCCTTTGAGAACAAACAAAATAGACCCATCAGAGTGATGGCCAAGAAATTACACTCCTCGTGTGCACCCCTCAGGATTGTAGAAGAACTGAACTCTAAGGGATATAAAATCCTGGAGGCAGTTAACAAATTAAGTTGGCGGAATAAAGAGCCACTGAACATGTTTATGCTCTCATTCCAAAAGGATGAAGACATTAAAAAAATATACGGCATCAAATCTATATTGGGATGTAAAGTAGAGATTGAACAGGTGAAGACATCGTATTTAATACCACAATGCAAACGTTGCCAAGCGTATGGCCATACGCAAAAGTACTGTTCAAAAGAACCCCGTTGTGTTAAATGCACAGGTAAACACCTTACAGCAGATTGTAAAAAACCAAAAGAGGCAAAGCCGAAATGTGTACATTGCGGCGAAGATCACCCAGCCAACTATAGAGGTTGTCTAGTAGCTAAGGAGCTACAAGCAATAAAAAATAAACATTTGAAAAGCAAGACAGCACACTCTTCTCAGAGGAACTGCCAAGCCAAACCAAAGCCAGCACCCGTCACTTCAGGCGTATCCTACGCACAAATCACTAAAGTGCCTACACCAGCTGCAGCCCACGTTCAAACAAAGCCTCAAATTGTAAAAATTAAAATGGAAGATAAAATAAATGAAATCCTTAAATACATGTCGTCCTTTGACAACCGTCTAAAAACACTGGAAAACACTTCCAAAACATTAACTAAAAACATTAATAATGTCTAACACCCTCAAAATTATGGCATGGAACGCTAATGGGCTACTTCATTACCAAAATGAACTGAAGGCTGCCCTATCCACCGCAAAAATCGATGTGTGTCTCATATCAGAAACACACTTCACTAAGGAATCACTAATTAAAATCAAAGGATTTAAAGCCTATCACGCCAATCATCCCAGCAATACAGCTAGAGGAGGAAGTGCAGTGATAATAAAAGAAAATATTCCCCACTACGAACAAATAAAGATCGAAAACCCTGACAGCCAAATCATTGCTATATGTATCGAAACAAAACGGTATCCTGTGACCATATCAGCTATATATTGCCCTCCAAAGTATGCATTGAAAGCCCCGCAATACAAGGATCTCTTAGACCAGCTTGGAAACAGATTTATATTAGGTGGAGATTTCAATGCTAAGAACACTCATTTGGGGATCTCGACTTACAACCACAAAGGGAAAAGAACTGCTGTATGCTATCAAAGAAAGTCATTGTGACGTAATATCAACAGGGAAGCCTACCTACTGGCCTACCGATGTCAACAAAGTCCCAGACTTAATAGATTTCTTTATACTTAAAAATATCTCAAACAAATACATTGATATTGAGGAAGGGTATGATATGAGCTCGGATCATTCTCCTATCATATTAACTTTAAGTGAGCAAATAATTTTAAAAGACAATATTCTACGCTTAGTAAACAGAAAAACAGACTGGGAAAGCTTCAACGTGGACCTAGAAAACACTCTTGACCTGAAAGTTCCCCTGAAAACCACCGAACAGCTAGACTTTGAAGTTAACAAATTCATAGTAGACATTCAACGATGTGCTTGGAACAATACACCTAACACCAAAAAACGGGTATTTGGCAACTTTTATCCTCAAGAAATAAGAAACTTAATCGCTGAAAAACGAAGACAAAGAAAAAAATGGCAGCATACAAGATCTCCGCAGGACAAAACATTATTAAACAACCTTTCAAAGCAGTTAAGTAGAAAAATTAAAACTTTCGACGATGAGTCAATGACTACTCAGCTAAGTGGACTGACTAATGACCGCTCCACAGACTATTCTCTATGGAAAATCACAAAAAACTTAAAAACACCCGTTACTCAAGTCCCTCCAATTAAATTGGCAAATGGACACTGGGCCGTAAGCGACTTTCAGAAAGCAGCACGATTTGCTGAACATCTGGAACTAATTTTTCAACCAAATGAAAACAACGACAGCGCTGGCAGCTCTGATCTAAATGCTAATGTATCACAAGACGAGCTAGAAATAAAACCTGTGACACCTAGAGAAGTTACTTGTGAAATAAAACGCCTGGGACAAAAGAAAGCACCAGGCTATGACCTTATCACTGGTGAAGTTCTTCGCAACTTGCCACGTAAAGCAGTAGTAAAACTCACGACTCTTATAAACGCTACATTCAGATTAAAATATATCCCAGGAGTGTGGAAATTTGCGGAAGTAATTATGATCCCCAAACCAGGAAAGCCAGTACACGAGGTGACTTCATATAGACCAATATCACTGCTACCTATTATGGCCAAATTACATGAAAAACTTTTGTTAAAACGATTAAGACCCATTATAGAGGACAAAAACTTAATCCCTGATTACCAATTCGGCTTCAGACAAAAACACTCCACTATTGATCAAGTCCACAGAATAACCAATATAATTGAAAAATCACTAGAAGATAAAAAAGTATGTTCCACAGTATTTCTTGACGTTGCACAAGCATTCGACAGAGTGTGGCATGACGGATTGATGTATAAGTTAAAACTTATGTTACCAAAACAATTCACAGATATCCTTCAATCATACCTCTCAGACAGAATGTTTCGAATAAAACAAGAAAATGCTTACTCAGGATGTAAGCCAATTCAAGCTGGAGTACCGCAAGGAAG
Organism: Lathronympha strigana; assembly: GCA_949128165.1. Taxonomy (NCBI): domain Eukaryota; kingdom Metazoa; phylum Arthropoda; class Insecta; order Lepidoptera; family Tortricidae; genus Lathronympha; species Lathronympha strigana. The sequence continues at coordinate 1,907,107 of OX421926.1, read as the reverse complement.
TGTTCTAGGACCGATCCTGTACCTACTATACATAAGTGATATTCCAGTTCTAGAAAATAGTACCATTGCTACCTTTGCGGATGACACCGCTATTATGGCTGTGGGGGCAAACCACCAAGAAGCAGTGGAAAAAGTACAATCTTCCATTAACGTTGTATATGATTGGACCACAAAATGGCGAATAAAACTCAACGAGTCCAAGTCCGTACACATTGACTTTACGAACAAGAAGCCATCATACCACCCTATATACATAAATAAAACCGTGATACCGTACGAAAATTCAGCCAAATACTTGGGCATGACACTTGACACTAAGCTTCGCTGGAAAGCTCATGTTAAAAAGAAACGTAAAGAATTAGACCTTCGCTACAGAAAGATGTACTGGCTGCTTGGAAGGCACTCTGCGCTGTCAGTGCACAACAAATTATTGTTGTACAAACAAGTTCTAATGCCAATATGGACTTACGGTATACAGCTGTGGGGCTGTACCAAACATAGCAATGTACAGATAATTCAAAGATTCCAGAACAAAGTACTAAGAGCCGTAGTAAACGCCCCCTGGTACATACGAAATGATGACCTCCACCGGGATCTAGGAGTGGAATCTGTTAGTGATATTATTAAAAAATACGCCAAAGCCCACGATCAAAGGCTTCATCATCACGTTAACGTCGAGGCCATCCAGCTCCTCGACATCACGAATTTAAAAAGAAGACTGAAAAGAATAAAACCTTTTGAGTTGATTTAATACTTTTAGTGTAGTGAATAGTGAATTTAGTGCAGTGAGTACTACATATAAAGATCACATGAACGAAGTGTCTTCGCCTTAATAGAGACAATAAGAAAAGTGTTAATGGACACATTCTTAGTTTATTCTGTATTCGTAGTTTAGGTTAAAATCAAAATACTTATTAGCCTAAAAAGGCTAGATTGTATTGCCATGTTATACCACTTGTGGAATATCATCTAATGAAAAAAAAAAAAAATCTATATATACAGTGAAACCTCGATTATCCGCACTAATTGGAACCGAGGCAGGTTCGGATATTAATCTAGGTATTTTTAGGACGAGATCTAAGAAAGACAACATCTTTTAATATAAAAACAGTATGTACAGGGGCTACCATGACGTCTTAACGCGATTCAGTTTAGGTTCTTAACTGTGCTCAGTTTCAGTTGTATGGCAGCGATTCAGTTTAGGTCCTAAACTAAATCGTGTTAAGACGTCATGGTAAAGCCCCGGTACACCTTAAGATTGGATGCACGAATGAACATTAAATAAAAAAAAACTTAGAAAAGTCTGATATTTTACTTAAAATTTTTTCAGCCTGAAATTCAGATTCTTGTAAGAAAATACGTACAAAAGTAGTAAGTATCGATGCGAAGTGCGTTCGGATAATTGAGGGTTCGATTATCGGGGTTCGGATAATCGAGGTTCTACTGCATAGTCTTTGCTTTTTATATATAGCGGTACATGTAAAGCGTTGATGGCCCAGCGACTTTCAATCCGAAGGTCACGGGTTCGAGCCCCGGCTTGTACCAGTGAGTTTTCGGAACTTATGTACGAAATATCATTTGATATTTACGAATCCCTCTTTGGTGAAGGAAAACCAGGGCCTAGTTTATTAACCCAGAGGGGATTGAAGGTAACTTTCATAAAACTAGCGCCTACGCCAAATCTTGGGATTAGTTGCCAAAGCGGAACGCAGGCCCGCCATTCGTGCCAGCTCTCGTGAATAAACTCGAACTCAAACTCTCGTATAACGCTAGAAAAAAGAAGAAAGCCTTTGCTTTTTGTATGAGAAAAACATTTAATTTTTGGCATCTTAAAAAGATATTAACCTAGCTCCTTAGGAGTATTTATTTGCTTTATGATTGAAAAAGACAATAGATATTTGAGGACACTATCGGGATATAGTCGAACAAACATTCATACAAATTTACATACATATGTACATACAAACGACGGATTGTCCAAGTGTACAAGAACTTGCTTCGCTCGCTTGTTCGACCATGCCTATAGTTGTCCGTTGGGCTCGGAAGATTCTTTACAGGATGTCTTGAGAAGCCATAACTGCGTAGACACGCAATGTAGACGTCAAGAATGTATGGCAGAGGCTTTTCTTTCCTTACATTCGGATTTTGCATGTTTATGACGGATTCGCTAAATATTGTTTGACCGGCCGGTTGGCATGGTTCGTAGTGACCCTGCCTGCTAAGCCGATGGTCCTGGGTTCGAATGCCGGTAAGGGCATTTATTTGTGTGATGAACACAGATACTTGTTCCTGAGTCATGGATGTTTTCTATGTATTTATGTATTTGTATATTATATATATCGTTGTCAGAGTACCCGTAACACAAGCCTTCTTGAGCTTATTGCGGGACTTAGTAATTGATGTAATATAATTGTTTCATTTAAGGATGACTCACACTAGGACGGGACGGGACGGGACGATATGTCAACTTCTATAGAAATAATCACGCGCGCGAGCCCTCGGATGTCACGTGACGTTTTTCTATAGAAACAGACAGATTATCCCGTTCTGTCCCATCTCGTCCCGTTATAGTGCAAGTCATCCCTGAGGTGGATGGCTCCGAAAACGATCCGCACTGGTTTGCAGGTTGTAAAAAGCCGTCTCCATATAAAAAGGCATCGACGTCTTGGCTTTTTCCCGCAACCCCTGTATACGCCACGCCATTCTGTACAGGATGACGCCAAAACAGTTATAAAATGCCACGCGCGTTCAAATAATCAAATATCAACCTTGTGCACTTTCGATAAAGCTCATTATAACCGCGGTCTTCGTTGGCAGTGAAGATGTAAGCCATTTGTAATTTGTAATTTGTAATATTCTCTTCTGTTACCGCGATTGTTATTCATTGAAATTAAACACATTAGAACGGATTAATCGCGTTTATTAACACCATTACCCTACGTTTCGAGCCCTTTACAGCACTCATTTCCACAGGGTTAAGATTCCAGGGTTCTGTAAGTCATGATCTTAACCCTGTGGAAACGAGTGCTGTAAAGGGCTCGAAACGTAGGGTCATGGTGTTAATAAACGCGATTAATCCGTTCTAAAGTGTTTAATTTCAATGTTTAAGCATGACTCACACTAGAACGGGACGGGACGGAACGATCCGTCAGTTTCTACAGAAAACGTCACGTGACATCTGAGGGCTCCGTTCCATCATGTGATTAGTTCTATAGACATTGACAGAACATCCCGTCCCGCCCCTTCCCGTCTCGTCCCGTACCGTCCTAGTGTGAGTCATCTTTATTTGTATTCCTGTATTTAAAAGCTAGACGTAGCATAGGATCATTTTCGAATGAGCGAGCGAAGCGAGTAAGTGCTCTCTGGAGGAGGGTCTCAATGGGAGCTATAGTATTGTCGCTCACTAGGAGGCGCCACTCATGCGTGGGTCCTGTGTCAGTATGAGAGAAATGTCAAAGTGACGTTTGAAATGTTCCCACAGGACCCACGTTCTACTAGCGCCCCTAGCGGACTCGCGGTTAGTAGTACGTTCCGTTCCGATCCGATACGGGACGAGCTGTCAGTTTCTATACAAAAAGTCACGTGACGTCCGAGGGCTCCGAGCTATCACGTGATACTTTCTATAGAAACTGACAGATCGTCCCGTATCGGATCGGAACGGAACGGACTACTGTGAGTCATCCTTTAGTTGGAATCTTTTATTCCGTTGAACCTAAGTTCAGCCTGTATAGTAAAGTATAGTATTACATGTTTTGACAGGCGTTTAGCGAAGCCCCAGCGGTCACCGAGGCGGAACAGGCGCCGGTAAATCACGCAAACGCTAGGCCCACTCTGGTTACTATTTTTTTAGGGTACTGTGGGCAATTTGCTGAAACTGAACCGTTATCGATATAGCTAGAGATTTCTACAACGTCTATTTGAGCAATTGCTTTAATTTCAAGGGTGCATTATTTAACTTAAATTAAGTTAATTTCTCAAAAACACTGGTATTCTAATTAGCTCCATTTAGAAAATAACTACTAATGTAATTTTATCTCATATGGGGTTTGCATGTGTGAACGGAGTATGAGTGTTTGACATGACATTGATATGTCATAGTTGTCACTTACTTAGTAAAGTCATATGTGATAATCGGCCCCGAAATCGCAACATGTAATGCTAGCAATATATTGATTTGAAAGGGACAATACGACGATGTTGCCACTTTTAAATTTTTACATTTTTCAGTCACACTGTTGCTACTTACCGGCTCCGTGGACTTATCGCGAGCTATTTTTTTTAAACTTCTTGAATGCGAGGCTAATAATATTAAATCTAGTACTAATCTAGTATTAACGATCACTGAGCCAACCGCAGACGCACGGACGGGCAGACAGACATGGCGGAACTATAAGGGTTGCTAGTTGAAATGTTGGTATCTACCTTCTCCGGTAAGAAATGCACGGGTTGATACTGTAAGTGTAGTGTGTCGTGAACGTGTTTTTGTTTAACCCATAATATCCATCAAAAGCTCCCTTTTAACATGACCCGACATGCGTTTCACCAGTTTTTTACTATACTAAGGTCAAACAAAGATCTCGGCGTCACTTAGCAAACACAATCTCCTTTTTTGAAGTCGGTAACGCAAGAATGCGTAACTCAGTAAGCAAACGCTTTTACCGAAATTTCGGTGCGTGACATAAAATTAGTACGTTTAAACACTTATGTCTGCCGTGACAAAAGGGAATATGTGGCAGGTGCGGAGAAAAGGGACCTAAGTGTGACGGGGGCTTGTGTCGCGATGCACAGCTCAGGGATTGTGATAAAAACTTAAAAAATCTCGGCCTTTAGTAACATTTTTTACCACACAGGGTTTTTTACAATTTATAGTTTTTAATTTTAATTATAGAATGACCTTCAGGCAATGTATTTCTAGCTTTATAAGCCCCTCTGGGCATTGTAGACCATTTTGTATGTAGGTAGTTTGCATAAGTAATTTTTTTGTTTGACGGGGAGAATTCGCATTCTCTCAGTCATCATCTTAACCCTGTGAAAACGAGTGCTGTAAAGGGCTCGAAACGTAGGGTCATGCTGTTAATGAACGCGATTAATCCGTTATAAAGTGTTTAATTTCAATGAACAGTTTTTATATATTTTGTTTGCATATAAATATAGTAGTGTATGCAACAGTGATAATACGGGTTCTTAAAATTCAAGGGTCGCTGTTACAAAACTAGACATTGTCTAGAATTTTAAGAACCAGTTATGAGCTGTTGCATACACTAGTTTTCTACGACGGCAAAAATAGAGAAAAAAGCAAAATCTTGAATGGTGGCAGAATTAGGAAGACGTCGTATGCCCACTCCACTATACATAGAAATATAAAAATCATAAGTGCTTATTTATTGTATAAAAATTCATAGGAGCATCGTTTAGCAGTGATCTTCTGGAATACCATAGACAAACGTTATAATGTATACTTTTTAATATCGCTGTCAGTCAGATTGACAGATAAAAGTGCTGGAGTAGAAAAAGGTTATTGTAACGTATTTAAATGTGTTGTAATTGTATTTACGCATTTTGAAACACAGTCAACGTTGGGGAAAAACAAAAAGAAAAGACTAATAAAAACCTGTTTTAATGCTTATATTATGGACAATCTACAAATTCATATGGAATTTTGATTCAAATACACATGTATTTTGTGTATGTGCAAATTTCTTATTTTTTTGCGCAAACGCCCAAATCCCCAATTCACTATAAAATAGTTTTATCCCAAACAAAGCTTGGTAGTTACGTCCTTTTGTCATACGAGTATACGTTAAGGTGTCAACAAAGTGATGGACCACCCAAAAAGGCAAACACTTAGGATATCGGACAAGGACGGCAGAAGAGATGGAAGGTATTCAAGACGTGTTGAAGATCGCTCTTAATATTGCCGGTTGTTTTTATCAAAGTTGAAATTACTAGCTTTATTACTTACACTCCTGCCGCGTTACTACATTACGATACAATTATTAAGGGCGAAAAAGAGGAAATTCGCAACGAGTGGCAATAAATTAAAGCACGACCGTAGGGAGTGTTTTGAATCGACACGAGTTGCGAATTACCTCTTCGCACGTGTATTGTAAGATGTTTTACAGTCCATATGGCCCTTTGAATATTCGACGCAGGCACGTAAAGTGCTCATTATCGCCCTAGGGTGGTAAAATAGCACCATGTGTACTGTAAAGGCCTTTAAAAAGGTTTCTTAAATTTAAATGAAATTTAAATTCCGTTCAATTGGAATATAATTGCATTTCTTTTGTTTCGTTCGATTTTAAAACAATTAAATTGACATATTTTCCTCTGCAATAGATTTCAAATTCACTAACAATTTTTTGTATGGTAGACGGCCAGATAGAGCTGAACTAGTCATTATCGTCGTAAGACCCAGTGTCCTTTTTTTAGAACGACAAGTTCCATTAAAACTAACCCAATTTTAAGAGAGGTATGGGCACAGCGGATGCATATCGTTTGGTGTGGTAGGGCACAGCACAACGAATGTCGTTTCGCTCAAATCTGGAGCAGAGTCCATCTGAGGAAGTACCTTACAGAAAACCACAGTTTAGTAACACTAGACGCTACTCATAGTGTTGTGTTTCTGTTGGTGAGTAAGGTCGCCAGAGCTCCATGGAGCAAAGCTTGCCCCTTTAGCTGTCAACACAGCGACTCCTCCTTTTTTTAAAGGGTCGGCAACGCGCATGTTACACCCCTGGAGTTGCAGGCATCCATAGGCTACGGTGACCGCTTACCATCAGGCGGCCCGTATGCTTGTTTGTCGCCGTCTTAGTATAAAAAACCCATATTAATATTTTTCTAAAATATGACCTATATTTAGGACACTAAGTAAGTGAGCGAACAAATAAACGTAATGGCGAAGCGGTGCCGAAAGTATGACCGTCTCGCTCCTACGAATACTCTGGCTAGAGCGAGACGGACATACTTTCGAATGCCGCATTCCATGGAATACACAGTGTGACATCTGCCTATCTAGAAACCTTAACGGTATAACTTTAACCCTAAAACCTAAAAGCTCCAAATCTCAAAAATAAATCAATTGTAAAATACAAAGTAGCAAAACGCAGCTTTGCTCCCGCGAGCATTGAAAGGAATGTTTACAGCCTTTACAAAGATGGCGTGAGAAACGTTTTTGTTATTTTATTGTAAAAGTTCCATTTGGCAACAATGTTTTATGCCATGGCCGGTAAAAGTTGTAAAACATAATGCAGAATAGGATTTTTAAATGGACGGACAGAGATGTGAAACGGTCAAGCGCGAGTCGGCAGGAGCTCCAAGGGTTCGGTCACAGTGCAAATTGGACAAAATAAGATTTCTGCCATCCTCCAACGGCTGTTCTTCCCATAGTCCCTGGATAAGTTACCGAATCTTATTTTGATCCAATCGTCCCTGTGACCCGATCCGCCCGGAGTTTTTAAGTTTTAGTTTTAAAGTTATACCGTTAATGTTTCTAGATAGGCGGATGTCACACTGTGTATTCCATAGTGAATGCAGCAATCGAAATTATGTCTGTCTCGCTCTAGCCAGAGTATTGGTAGGAGCGAGACGGACATATTATTTCGGCGCCGCTGCGCCAATTACATTCGTTCGCCCACTTACGTAGTGTCCTAAATATAGGTCATATTTTTGATCTCTAAAGAACGACTTAAATTTGATGAAACTTTATTACTAGGGGCTCTGTGAGCTGTAGATCTCGTGAAATGGTAAGTACCAACTCTTGTGCCAACTCCCGCCAATTAGAAAATTTCCAAAAACTGAATCGACAAAAATAATGTAATTAACGAACATGCTTACAAAATTTCACAAGAATTGGTTGATACATGCGACCTGTAGAGGAGAACAAATGGACAGACAGACGACCGGCCACACGAAATAATTTTTGCCCAATCTGAAATGGAGACGCTTCGCTCGCTCGGTCAATTAAACGTTATGCAGTAATATTTCTTCACCAATGACGAGACTTTGGGGTTTGTGCAAACTCAACGACCCTTTACAAAATCCTCCTTTTTTTAAAGGGTCGGCAACGCGCATGTAACTCCCCTGGAGTTGCAGGCGTCCATAGGCTACGGTGACCGCTTACCATCAGGCGGGCCGTATGCTTGTTTGTCACCGTCGTAGTATTAAAAAACCTTTAGCGGAAGTGTAAAACTGAAAGAAAAATGTAGGTGTAATATTATTGCTCTTTTTATAGAATAATGCTGCTTTTTTGCAACAAAAATGCTGGTCCCTTTAGAGTCAGTCTATGCTAAGATTTCTAGATTTTGATAGCTCAGACTGTAAAAGTGTTAAGTAAACGTCATAATTTGATAGAAGTTTGACGTTTAAAATGATACTTTAAAATTTGACAGTTCATTTGTTTAGAAAATTTCGTAATAATTCTAAGGGAAATAGTCAGTCCATGACACTAACTAGGAAAAAAAATGGAAAAAAATTATTCTGACACGAATAAAAGTAAATTTTTATGGGATAAAAATATACCGGGTGTTTCCTGTAACAGGAGCAATACATTTTATCGTCGGCAGTGCTCCTCAAACCTAACAACTTTTGTTCAATGACTTTTAAAAATTAGTTATGTATCCTGTAGGTTTTCACTTTTTCATACAAACTAAATAGTATTTTGCAATGTAAATACGTTAACATCAGCCTAATTGACGTCTCGTGTCATAGTTCAAAAATAACAAAATTCGCAGTACATTGCGTCTTCTAACAAACTTTAAAGTGATAAAAATAATAAATAAAAAACAAAAAAATGAAAAATAAAATATAAAATAAAAAATAATAAATAAATAATAACTAATAAAAAAAAATAAAAAAACGTTATTTTTTAAAAGTCGCTGAATAAACGTTGTTCAGTCTATTGCTCCTATTAAAGGAAACACCCGGTATATAATCAGCCCACGATACTGATTTCCCTAAAAATCACTAATCTTTTTGTTACAACTTATAGAACCCTGTGACAACCAGACGGTCAGCGTAAAGGGTTCCGATTGTCATTCGGATACAGAAACCTAACAACGACGAATGTCACGACAAAAGGGAGTTTTTAACACTTCATTGGCAGTAGGCGAGTAGTTTGATTGTTTCTGAAGGCCTAGTATAAAAGTTGTACGACATTAACTCCTCGACCGCGTTAGCGTATCGAGGGGTCAAAATATGAAAGTTGCCGGATGATTTAAATAAACGGCAAACATAATTTGAACTCCCGATACGCTAACGCGGTCAAGGAGTTAATGTCGTACAATTTTTATACTAGGCCTTCGAATAATAAGTTACTGTTTTCTTTGACTTATCAAAATAAGTAGAGACACAAAGAACAAAAACTTCAAGAAATGTATATTTATATGATTTATATTTTATTTGTTTAGGATTACCAACAGATAATACATCTTGTACGCTCTTATATCTATTTTACAATCATGGTTGATGTTTATCTTATATGTAACCACAGCTAAGTTAGTGTCTTCTACCTACGAACATGCAGTAACTTTAACTTAATACTAGTGATACAATAATAACAACAACAAGGCAATAACTAGTGCTAGTGCTTCATAAAGAGGATGATGTTAGTAAAATAAATTAATGTAACTATGTACACCTTTTGAATAATAATAAAAAAAAAATTGAAATAAACAAATACCATAGTTTTAAATACCATGTGGATCAGAATGACATTAGGAAACAATGATGATGATGATAATGCAAACGTTAAATGTTTCTTACGAAAACAACTTACTAAGCACAAACTACCATCACTTTTAAAACGTTATAGACACTTGGTACTTCACGAAACGTCATGTTCCAAACATCTTACTCTCTTATTAGGGCGTGCAAACCGGTTTTAATTGTATGGAAAAAACCGGTTAATAACCGGTTATTAATCATACAACTAAAACCGGTTTGCACACCCTATCTCGCATTTCGTGATGCACACATCAATTGTGTTTTCCTGTTTTTGTTCTTTTATTATGTGTTGTGTGTGATCGTCACGAATAAATGTTTCTTATTCTTATTCTTATTCTATATAGCTTAATCATCATCATTTCAGCCGAAAGACGTCCACTGCTGGACATAGGCCTCCCCCAAAGATTTCCACAATGACCGGTCCTGCGCCACCCGCATCCAGCGGACTCCTGCGACCTTCACCAGGTCATCAGTCCACCTTGCGGGGGGCCTACCCACGCTGCGCCTTCCGGTACGCGGTCGCCACTCGAGAACCTTTCCGCCCCAACGGCCGTCGGTTCTACGTGCAATGTGCCCCGCCCATTGCCACTTAAGTTTAGCGATTCGGAGAGATATATCGGTTACTTTGGTATAGCTTAATAGCTCGACATTATTTAATACCTCTAATACTCACGGGAATTTTCTATTTAAAATTGACATAAAAAAATGACATCTGTCAGATCGGCGTCGAGCTTTAGAACGTTTACTTTATTTTGACTTTCATTTATTTATAAAAAATCTAATACTTGTACCTACTTGATATTCAACGCGTTTTGAAAACTCCCATAAGCTCTGAAAGCTGTGTAAAAGCTTTATGCTTATTCGCAAATTTGTTGCGAAGCATAATCTCGCGTTAAGTGAAAACCCGCATAACGCTTTATGCGACAAGCGGTCCGTTTGTACGTTGGCATAAACATACTAGATAAGCCATGAGTAGCTTAAGTTCAAATTTGGGTAAATCCATGTTATGCGATTTTGGTATCAAGGTAGATTGGTGAGACCGGCTGTCCCAGATCAAAACCTAGCAAGGGACATTTTTTGTCAAAATACGTTTTTTAAATAAATCTGCCCCAAATGTTGAGCTGCGTCTAATGCAAAAACACCTGTATTTATATCTCAATTAGAATCAAAGTTACGAAACCCGCCAAACCTAGCAAGTGCATATCTTACATGCAAATATCATATTCAAAATCCTAGTAAGTACCATTTTCAAGGCCAAAAACCTAGTAAATTCGGCATATACTAGGGTTTTGAGTTTGTAAACGGAACATACTAGGTTTTTGAATGTGGAATTGTCCGAGACTAGGTTTTTGATTTTAAAAATTGCCGAAATGTTGAACAAGAAATTCAAATATAACAATAAATAAAACTTAGCAAGTCAGTAATGAGTGAAGTTTGCGTTTTAACGGTCGCCGCTCCCGCGACCCCGCGCGCGCTTTTTCCGTTCGGGATCCGAATAGGGAACGACTTTCAACTAATCCAGTCATTGAACTGACAGCTTGTATGGAAATTTTGATTATTTGGGAAATAATTAATAATAGCTGATTTTTTAGCGTAACGGATAATTTGTGAGTATCATGTTGGCACCAAAATCCAACAAAATATCGTTTCATGCAAATCGTCACATATATGTACTCACATGTTTCAATCGTTTTTCTCATAAGATTTTTCTGTTTATGTTTTTTTAAGTTGTTTAAAATGGGTCAGGACCATTTTTTCTTATTATTATTACCTACTATGTTTCTAGCGAAATAACACATCTATCACCCACGCCGTAAATTTTGTAAGTTTAACCGTTTTACGTGAACAGGTTTTCTTCGGTTTCGCTTTTAACACATAGAAGACAAACATGTCGTCATGTTCACAAACAAGAAAAATATTTACTACCGTAAATTTGAAAAAACGACTCAGTTAAGTTTTTATTTTTTACCTACATCCGGAAGAAAAGTTTATAGGATTTTTTAATACATTATCTATAAATTTCCCATTCGAACGTTATTTGAGAAAATCAGGCTATTATAATTTAATGTCTGTCAAAACGGTATATTTCCTGGGTTAAACTTGAAGTTTGTAGCTGTCGTACTTTGCGCTGCTGCGCGAACGCATGATGAATACTTTGTAAAAGTGATCGATCGAGACGAATTTTAGCGGCTGCTCTTAGAAGGTAGTTATGTTTGTTGTTTTAACCTGTGATATTATAATATTGTCTTCTGTTACCGCGATTGTTACACTTTAGACCGGATTAATCGCGTTTATTAACACCATAATCCTACGTTTCGAGCCCTTTACAGCACTCGTTTTCACAGGGTTAAGATGATGACTGCAATTAATCCGTTCTAAAGTGTTTAATTTCACTGTGATATTATATTTATGGTGTGTGTGACCTACAAATCCATCGCAAAAGTGCTTGTAGTGCTGAATTGTGATTTTTTATTTGTAATGTTTTAATGGGGCTTGATATGTAGGTATTAACATTCGGAATGCTTTTTAAGATTATGTTTCCTATCTATTTCAAGTAGGTACCTACTTATGTACTATAGCGTTAATTTGTGAATGAATTCATTCATAAACTGCCCATGCAATTTTGAACGCGTGTCTACATTTGATGAAGCGAGCAACTTAAAATGAAATATTCTATCAATTATCAATTTCTACTTAAAGCAATAGTAACTGCCAGGTTGTAACAGTGAAAATTGTCGCTTGCACAAAAAATCTGCTTTACAAGACATCTTTGAACGAGCCATTTGCAGAGTTAGATTTCTTACCTATAAAGTAACAGAGCTTCCCAAATAAATCACAGATCCTCGAGGTATTCCAGCTAAAAAAAAAACATTATGCAAAATTCCTGCCTTTAATGCCAGAAACAATTGGCGATTAATGACCAATCGGTTGATCTTCAAACTGGAGGCGAATTGTTGACCGGTGATTGATTTTTGTTTTATGATTAAAATATAATTCATTTTCTAAAGAATTAGTCTTTTGAAATTATGATCCCTACAAATAAATATTATAAAATGATCAGACATCGCTCCTCAAGTTAAATTTTATGCGGCGAAGATGCGGGAAATAACTGGTAATCAGTAATTTCAGAATAATTTTAATCCCTTAGATTCCAATTAAATACTACAAATTTGCCTTATTAACAAATGGTAATCCTAATCTGAATTTCTAAATAGGCATTTGCTAGGTTTTATATTTAGAATTTAAGAGTAAGCTGTAAAATCGACCATTTTTAAAACTTAGTAAGACCACTTGCTAGGTTTTGGTTTGTAATTAACATAACATTTCTATTATTTTTTTGTAATCATTTGTTAGTAAGGCACATAAAAATTCTACAAAGACACATACATGTAGTTTGAATAGTTTGTCTTGTAAAGCAAGTTATTCTTCCCTATATAAAACCAAGGCTTGTAAGTAAAAGGTGTCTGCTACTATTTTTTTTTTACAAAATGTTTATTTGCCTCTCCTGTAAAATTTCGCTAAATGCACTTACTAGGCTTTGATCTAGGACAGCCGAGACGGCTGAGGGGGATTGAAATTAAACACTTTAGAACGGATGAATCGCGTTTCCGAAACGGAACGGATTAATGCTAAAATTTCAATTCGGGAACAGTGAAATCGGACCATGAAGGTGGTTCGATATTCAAATATTTGAAAAATACGGCTTACTAACATTTTATTCAGCGTTTTAATCAAATTTATCAGAGGTTCGGTTTCGGTTTTTGACGAAACAAGAATCAATACCGAAAATTCGGTTTCGGTTTTGGAGAGAAAACATGTTTCGGTCGGACACTACTTAATATATAGTATAAAAAAATAATATAATCTATAGATATAAGAGCCTGGGCAGAGAGTACCTTTTTGTACCATTCGGGGTCGAAAGTCTTGGTCCATGGGGTCCCAGCGCACGCAAGTTTTTCGTAGAAGTCGCGAAACGTCTGGTTGATGTTACTGGTGACCGAAGAGCTGGTGGCTTCCTCGCACAACGTATCAGCATTGCGATACAACGAGGAAATGCCGCCAGCATCCTAGGTTCAATACCTCAAGGACCTATTTTAGATTTAAGGTAGGTAGAAGTAGTTAGATAAGTTACACTTACTGTATATATTTTGAAAATAAATTTTATCTTTATATAAACTTTCTTATAAACTATGTCACATCCAGCGCTCTACCGCGGCGACTAACAGCTTACCTCATTACACGCAATGACTACACTCTCTACGACTAAATTATGTATTTTTATATCACACTAACAAGTCACGTCACGGTGCACGGTAACACGTCAATCCGTCACGTCGGTGTCATGGAGCCGGAATTGTATGAGAGGCCGGGAAATAGCGAGTTACTGGCCGAGGACTTAAAATGTGGTCGTTGCTGTTCTTTTTTAGTGCAGGTGCTGTAGAATAATAAATACATATTGTGGGACTATACACAAATTGACCTAGTCCCGCGGTAAGCTCAATAAGGCTTGTGATGTGGGTAGTGGGGGGTGAATATCCCAAGCAATAAAATTTGATGGCAAGACTGAAAACGCTGGTGCAGAAAGTCAAAATAGTCATATACTATTTTTTTTTGGAAACATCTATTAGCTATCGACCTCGGGCAATAACTAATATTAAAATATATAATAATTTAATAATTGAAAAAAAAAAATAAAGGCCCATTTTTTCATTCAGGTGGGTTGTCCGGGAGCCAGTTATTCTTGTTTAATGCCGCATAACTCGAAAACTATACAAGATATCAAATTAGTTTTTAGTTAATTATAATACCATATCAATAAAGAACCTTTTAAAATATTACTTGCTTACTAACTCTTTAATAAACCCCCTTATTATGCGTAAAGAAATTTGTCCGGCAAAATAATCCTTAGTACCGCGGACAAATTTCATCGACGTTTATTGGCTAAGTTTGACTTCGTACACCCCCCGTCTCCTGAGCACTTTGAGGAGTCAGTTATGCCGTGGCTCTCACCGCAAGAAGATGTCGACGTGATGCTGAATAGATCCGCTACACACGCGAGTCATGTCATTTCGATTAACGGGGACAAAAAAAATATCATTCCGGAGTTTGCTATATGTTTTTTGTTTCATATTTGTTATTTTTCAAATATTTACAGATCGTGTATTTTGTACTTGTGAGTTTAAATGTCGCGATATTTAAAGAATGTGGGATTTAGTTATTTTTTTATAATTTTATTTCACCTCGGTTTATCATTCCACCAATTTCATTCCGGTGATTTCGGTGTAGTAAAATGGCTTTAATACCCACCAGAATGAAAATAACACCGGAAAGATATCAAAAGTAGCTTCACTTTTGTGTTTAGTTTTATTTGGGGGCACTGCCATGCCCCCGCCAAGTCCGACAAAATAAGATTCCGGCTGTATCATATTTTTCTACAAGCCATTAAACCTCATGTCGTTTTATGATGGGTAAAGCTAGACCCCTGAATTTGTGGTTAAAAAATAGGCATTGACATCAATTGGGTGTTTCTCGGTAAACTGGTAAACACCTGTATTTGGCAAATTTTGACAAAATTACTCCAAGTAGGTAATTATTAATCAAAACTATTTTTCGAAAAACACTTCAGTGATTTTTATAGTACCATTCTTTTTTTCAAATGTTTTTATATTTATTTATATGAGCCTAGAGTGTCCCACTGCTGGGCAAAGGCCTCCCTCCTCTCCTTACACGTATCTCTGTCTTGCCCCATCTCCCACCAGTTCCTACTAAAAGCATCCAGGTCGTCTCGGCATCGCCGCTGAGGTTTGCCGCAGTCCCGTGTTCTATTATGTGGTACCCACTTGGTTACTCAACTCAAACTCAAACTCAATTCTGCTGCGTCGGCTATTCGGGTCTTGGAGCGTAGTACCGTACATCTGATGCGATCAGTTAACTTCACGCCAAGAATACTTCGCTCCATGACTCGCTGGCAAACCTTGAGGGTGGATTTCTTAACTTTTGTCAAAGACCAAGTCTGTGCTCCGTAGGTCATGATGGGAAGAAGGCATATGTCCAAGAGTTTCTTTTTTAAAGATATGGGAAGGTCACCCTTCATCTGATCATTCATAGACCAATAGCTCCTCCAGGCATTTTCCCAGGCCCAGGTATATATACTCATCGACATATAACATTGCTTCACCATCTACTACCACTCTGTTGTTTTCGAGGAGTTAGTCATGACTTCATGAGCTTGGTCTTTGACATGTTCATCATTAATCCTACCTCAAGGATTGCCCTGCTCAGGTCTTCTAGCATGATGCCGAGCTCCGCAGGTGAGGACGAGAAGAAGACTATGTCGTCGGTGAAACGGAGATTTGTTAATCGCGTTCCATCAACGTCAATACCCTTGCTCCCCCAGCCTTCAAATGTTACTTCATTTAAACATGGTAAATAAGTGATAACTAGTAGTAGGTACTAGATTTCGTTATCGTTATCGTTAATCGTTAACTGACGCCACCAGCCAGCCGTTCAGCTGCAAGGACGCGGAGGCGCTGGTCACACCAAGGAGGAAGGGACGGAGAGCCTAATCGAGATTGCTCGAATGTACGTACCAGTACGGTCCAGGACGGTCGGTCAGAGGCGTATAATTTGGCGGTTTAACTGCCTCCGTCCGGACCTATCCAGTCCGAGATGGGACGAGTATTCGGGCCTTCCTGCATATTCTCTACATCGTCTGCCGCCTTGGCCTGCTCAGCTGGCCCTCCTGCCCGAGACACCAGTGGGCCAAAAGTACAGGTTGGGAGTGTAGGGCTTGTGCAGTCGAGGAGGGGAGTTGACGGGAGAGAGAACCAGACCGAATACTTGCATCGTGCCCAGTATTAAGGAAAGATAGATATATAAATGTGTAAATATGTACGAGAAGGATGGTGACTACGATTGCGATGCGGTTGCTCCGAGTGCCTTCTATGCCCTGATCTAAGTAGGTATTCTAGTTGACACGGTCGTCGATGGTGACATTTGTCATAAACTATTAGAGCGATGGGCGTGTATCATTGAGTCGCAGGTTCGAGTCCCAATCGAGGTCATGAATTTTTCCACTTTTCCTTTCTTTCCAAGAGACATCATAGTTATTTTTGTCCGTGGTGCCTTGTTGTCCTTAATTGTTATCCATCCTTCAGTGATATTGATCGTTCCGTGGGGTTATAATAGTTGCTTTTTGATTCTCTTGTGCGTCGTAAACTAAAAATCCTTGAGATCTGATTGCCGACTATCCGTTTGTTGGCGGCACTGTTGGCAGTGATTTGGAATGTTTGAATTCCGAATGTCCACTGTTTTTTCCATATAAAATCAGATACGTACATGTATGAGTAAGTAATAGTCGATGCTTGGGCTCGTGGTTGACGACCTTATGCCAGCAGAGTCGATGAAGGGTGTGGTTCCATTTAAATTTTAGTACCCTTATTTCTCTCTTACTCAGAACACTGAGTTTTCATAGTGGAGTGTTTTTCAGCTTACCTATACTGGTGGTGAAGTGTAGGGTAAAAACTGGTTGTAAAGATGATCTTCCGCGAGGACATTTGTCTAGACATGTTTCTCGAAGTTATATTATCGATGATGGCACTATTCGACGGCTGACTTGATAGTTGCGTTCCCTATAATAGACGTCCGCCAATGTATACAACTTACACTCAGGAGCTCACACGTCACTTATAATACAATTTTCGCAAACACGCACACAAAAATACACAAGGCAACTCCGTAGCTATTTCATCATTTTAACTCAGCAAACACACTTGTCACCAAAGTCAAATTATCACAACTTAGTAACCAGTTTTTACAAAAAAATAACAAGTTAGAAACGCCGTTTTGTTGTTCCTGTTGTGAGTGTGACCTAGGTACAAACGCGTTCAAAATTGCATGGCCTGGTTATTAATGAATTCATTCATAAATTGTACCCCTGTACTTCCGAACACGAAAGTACTAGCATAGGTATGCCTGGCCTTCAGTTAAGGCCCTGGGCAATCATAACTTTCCATACTTCACAAACCTGCGGTTTGCATGCTATTGCTAGGAGGCACCGTATATCTAGTTTCTTTTGCAGCCATAACAAGCCAGTTTTTTTCCGCTAACTTTATTTGGGTGCAAAGGCTCATAATTACTTTTTTGCTGCCCCTTTTTTTTTGTTGCATCAAACATGCGTTTGGTCTTGGTCCTTATCCGAGCTTTTGTTTTTTTGTGACACTCTTGTTTGTAACAATTGTAACGCACGTGTAGCGTAGCGCCCAAGCGGACGGCGTACCCGCAGCCGCGTTCGCTAATTTTACGCGCCAAACTTGCGCATCAAAAAAGTCACAAAGCAACGCTTCGTTATCCAGGGCTAAACTAGATGCTGAAATAAACCAAAATACTTACAAATCAAATAATACAATTATAATTGTAGTTAGATTTTTATTTTGCGCTTTAGATTTTTAATGCCGCATTTGGTGTGTACCTAGTGCCTATGTACTAGGTACATAGGTGTTGGTATATGGACTTAGGATTTGACTAACTTAGTATAGGTAACGGTTACCTTACATGTAAACGAAACAGTTTTTTTATGTTACCTACACATATTACAGATATTCATTAACCTAACAATCACTTATTTGTTAACATTACAACATGCCAGGCCAACCAGCTTGTTTTCTATGAAACTCTGAATACTAGGCAGTTTACTTATGTGTTTTTTTGATACTGGTACCAAGTATCTCCTCCTAAGAATGAGGAGCTCCTCGTGAGGATGTAATTGGAACGCGCTCACCAGGTTCTCAGCATGTCGACCAGGAGCTGCAGGGCTGCAGAACAGTTGACGTGGTGATCCGCCTGTGTCCGGAATAATCGGCGGCTGGTACGGCAAACATTAACCTTAACCCAACGCAGTAGGGCATATAGTCACTCGCGGCGAGATTTCGGCACACGCGACAAGTTCAACAAAAAACGATGCAGTGCACGCTGCCCTTTTTTTTTGCTATTGATTTTGGATACTCAGAAAGACGCGCAAGGGCGCGTCCGTCCTCGCCGGAGGCCAAGCCTAAACTCCCCCTAGTAGTAGGTACTAGATTTGATATATTTTTTATTTGTACGCGTTATTGATTTTGTTGTTAACTGTTCTTAAATTGGGTAAATATTATAAAAATAATAAGTGACTGTTGAGTTATATTTTTTATAAGTTAAAAATATTTTTATTTGTACGCGTTGTTGATTTTGTTGTTACGGACATACAATGCTGTTCTTAAATTGGTAAATTTCCTTTTTTTATCTCAACTCGCTTTTGTCACGGCTCTATGGGCTCTCTCATATTTAGCGTTTTTCGAGATCGATCGTCGACGACTTTTCGGGGTCTTCAACTTACTTTAAAAAGCGTTGTGTCGCCATAGCGTCGACGTTGCATCGTGCATCGTACAGCCATATGGTTAAAGAAGCCAAGAAGACATCGACTTTTTTTTTAAACGCTTAATGAGAAGAAGCCCTATTTGATTGTTTTGCCTCTTAATGTTTATTAATGAAGCTTATTCCTGCTCTTTTTTCCTTTCATTCTGTTCCGATTCTTTTATTACAAATACATGCTTAGAGGGTGTGGAGGTGACACTTCCTGATGACGTGTAGGTGGTCAACGGGCGGACGCTAGTGATTTAAAGAGTTACCCTTAAATACCAAGCTAGACTACCAACTCAAGCTTAGTATTTAAGGGTAACTCTTTAAATTACTAGCGTCCGTCAGGCTCGACGGTTAAGCTTTGATGGTAGCTCAGGCACAGCTTGTATTAATATTCTTAATAAAATTTCACTTTTATGAAATATACATTTTGGGCACATAATTTTTATGTTATGTATTTCAAATCGAAATAACGAGCTTTTTTTAATTTCCAACAAAAATGTCCTTAGTTCTTTTCTAATGTTATTGCTTATTTCTATAGGCTTTGTATTGCGGTAACTCAAATGGAAATTCTAAAATTTTACCTATTAAATTTGTGGGACAATTTTTTCGTTTTTAAATTGAAAGAGCTTGTTATCTCGAGTAGCAGTATCATAAATTGTCCTTATAATTTAGTAAAAGTGGCACCTTTGAAAGAAATACTCGATATGCTAGATTGAACATGGCCATTCGAAATAAATTTTCGGTTAATTATTGAACTTGGCTGATTTTTTGGCAATTCTTAGCATTTTTCTCATTTTAGTGTATAGATATCATTCCTGTGTTTATTTTTTTCATTCCGTTGGGAAAAATGTCATTCAGGTGGAGTGTTATATCATTCCTGTGTATACTTATCATTCACGTGCGAGTAAATTTTTTTAATCTCCGATAATTCTCAAAAGGCTTAAGATATCAAGTGCTCTGTAAGAGGCTTATCAAAGAACAGTCTGAGGTGTCGATTGACATTAAAAGAAACATCGAAGAAACGTAAATAAAGAATTACACCGGAATGACACAAAAAACTAGTACTGTTGAAATTGACCCGGGTACTAGATTAAATATATAATAGATAGATACACATAAATAAAACACTTTAGAACGGATTAATCGCGTTTATTAACACCATGACCCTACGTTTTGAGCCCGTTACAGCACTCGTTTTCACAGGGTTAAGATGATGTGACAATGACTGTCAGTCACTGTCAGGGCTCGAAACGTAGGGTCATGGTGTTAATGAACGCGATTAATCCGTTCTAAAGTGTTTAATTTCAATGAATAACAATCGCGGTAAAAGAAGACAATGCTTAAATACATAGAAAACATCCATAACTCAGGAAAAATATCGTGATAAACACACAAATAAATGTCGTGACCAATATTCGAACCTTGGACCTGCTGCTTCATAGGCAGGGTCACTACCGACTAGGCTAGGAGGCCTGAACTGACGGATCGTCCCGGGTCGGATCGGATCGGATTGGATTGGTGTGAGTGCTTTATGGCGTTAACGCCTTATCAGCAATTGACAAAGTTGTACAAAAAACAATCACATATGAAGCTTAAAACACCACTTATTTAGGTTAAAAAGCATTTTAATTTAAGGTAGGTAGAGGTAGGTAGTTAGGTAAGTTACACTTACCTATACTGTATATATTTTAAAATGGTTTTAAGTTGGCAACATATTTAGGTCATCGTTTCCAATGGCCAATAAAAATGCATAAACAGGCATTTTGGAGTGAACTCCCGCCTAAAGTGAGGTCTTATGGTGCGTGCAGACTAAATGAACAAGCAAGTTGATTTATTGGGTTTTTCTTAGCTAGAGCATGAACTCAATAAACTATAATAATTGGCACTGCCTATGGGTCGCGTTTTTACTATGAAAAGTTGACATAGGCCATCCCTGGCTACATTGATTGGATAAGCAGTATACTTGTGTAAGTGGTATTAATTTCAATTTGCTACCTCGAAGCGTTCCTGGGATAAAGGGTCTTGACAGACAGACGGACGGATGGACGGACAGACGGACAACAAAGTGAACCCTTAAACACTTAAAACTTAAAAACAAAACAATTACGTAATTTTAATTAGAAAACTCCCGTGAGAATCAGACATCTTACAATACCTATATCGGGTTACTCACGTCAATAAAGTCGAAAATAGCTCGACATGTTTCGGAACAGTCCGTGTCCCTTATTCATAAGTCATGCGTCCGGCCGCGGCGGCTGCTACCCACACAATTACTTAAATATTCCCTATGCTCTAAAAACGTCGCACGTCGTATAACGAATTCATTTCACTATCTTATCAACACCCCACCGATCCATCTCGCAGTCAAACAAACATGAACTTGGCTGTATCAACATTGCTAATTGATCATTTTTAGTCTTTATTACAATCGGTATAAGGTATATCGATAATCAGGTAAGGATGCTGATGTTTGAGTTATATAGGCGGAGAGCTAGTTACGGAAATAGGTATGCAATTTTTACAGCCACTAATCCCCTCTAGTTAGTGTTTTATATACTATCACAATTAATTATCATTAATTCATTAAATAAATAAATAATAAATAAATATTTTGGGACGACCTTACACAAAATCGATCTAGTCCCACGGTAAGCTCAATAAGGTTTGTGATGTGGGTACTACATTATAATAGATATTAACATTTAAATACATAGAAAAAACACCCATAATTCAGGAACAAATATTCGTGATAAACCCACAAATAATCTCTATAACACTTGCCCATTGGAGTGACAAAGAGGTTATCCCGACAATGCAAGTTATCAATGTTCGAAGGCATGCTAGCTCTTAGACTATATCGCTAAGAATGTAACCCCTATTTCAACGGCATACGGCCTATCGATGGTTACTTAGTTAACGTTGCTGTCTGTACTAAAAAGGGTCTTTGTAATACCGCCGTAGATAAGAACAGTATTATAATCCATTACGCATTGATATGGTAAAATATAATTTTATAAATTATAAATTGAAAGAGATGTCATATACTTACTACGGAGTGAGTCAAATAATCAAATCATTTATTAAATGTAATAAATGTTTTGATTCATGTTTTTATTTTGAGTTAAAAGGTACCACTTTGACGAACCGATAAGTATGGCGCTAATGCCATTACGATTTATTTAGAAATGAACATCAATCGACAAAGCACCTTTTACTTAAAACGGTCATATATCATATTTGTAATCGTAGGCAACCCTAGCGTTGTGCGGGGAGGAGGTCGTGCGTCAATTGTTTTTGCGTAGTGTTCAAAACGTTTGAATTCGCTTTTTGCATGAGAGATATATTACCTATAGACTATTATACGTATAAAGGATGATACTTTAAAGCCCTCGGAAACTGACAGATTGTCCCGTCCCGCCCCGTCCTGTCCCGTTCTAATGTAAGTCATCCCTAATCTAATATAATTAAACAAATATGTCAAAACTAAAACTCATAGTGCAACACTGCAGTCAAAAATGCGTTCTTTCACGAGTTATTATGAAAAACAGTAAGAAACATGTAATTACCTCTACAACTAAGCCAAATCCAAATAATGTCATATAATCTTAATTTGAACTTTCCTGAGTCATACTGATATCATTCACTCACTCACTCACTCACTGAAGCCCGAGCCGCGAAGGTGACAACACCACTCTGTCCGACGATGACTGCCCGATGCAGTCGAAACATGTCACGCCTATTGTGATAAAAACACGTGAGTGTTAACCGTTTGCAAGTCTCTAAATGCGGTCAGGAATACGCCGATGAAGTTTGTCGGCATACGGTGTATAATTACATTATCACAAAAAAGCATAACGGTTAAGAACTTTGTCTTTGTTAAATAGACATGTCAATGTCACAAGAGTTAATTTAGACCTCATTATAATGACAGATTGACATGTCATATAGTTGCAAAAAAATGACAAACATACCTCCATATATTGCAATTGATAACTTTATTCACAAGCAATAAGAACTAGTTTTGTATGAATGTCTTGTGGTCTCTGCTCGTTTTATATATTTGAACAATCGTGTTCAATATTGAAGAGAAAAACTAAGATTAAGCTTAGTCGCGGAACATTGAAATGGGTTCCGTTAAATTAATTAATTAGAGAGAAAGCATAACTGAAAAATAAAAAAGTTGATGTGACCGAAGAGCTGGTTGGCTTCCTCGCTCAACGTATCAGAATTGCGATACTACGAGGAAATGCCGCCAGCATCCTAGGTATTTTAGATTCAAGGTACGAAGATATATACAGTAAGTCTACGAAGGTAGACTTACTGTATATATTTTTGAAAATGTATCAATTCATTTATCAATATCAATTTTGATTTGGAACGTAGGTAAAAGTAAGAACCCTAAATAGTATCTTAGTACAACTTAATAATGCCCAAGTCAAATGTTCTATGCTAATATTGCTAATACATTTCCGCGGGTGCGGTGCGCGTGCGCTTCTAAACCAGTAATTTATCTATTAGTAATAAATCAGTTTCTGTCATTTACGGTTGGAAACCGGTATTTTATTAATATACTGACTAAGAAGTTGGGCTTTAGAAAGGTGTAAACTAAGATACGTAATATGGTCAAAATGGGAATAAAACATTTAGTTTCAAATATAATACAGTAAGTGTAACTTACCTTAACTACCTGTACCTTAAGTCTAAAATAGGTCCAGGCATTGTACCTAGGATGCTCTCTGCATTTCCTCGTTGTATCGCAATGCTGATACGTTGTGCGAGGAAGCCACCAGCTCTTCGGTCACCAGTAACATCAACAAGACGTTTTGCGATTTCTACAAAAAACTTGCGTTCGCTGGGACCCCATGGACCTAGAGTTTCGACCCCAAATGATAGAAAATGGTACTCCGTGGATATTTTCTTTCTTTCTAAATAAATGACTTTTTCCTTAATCATGTCATGAGTTCATTCCACAGCCGGAGCGCCCGCGGGAGGAAATTCCTCTAAAACCGCACAGTGGGCGACCATTTTCATTGGGCGGTGTGTGGATGAGCGCCCTGTCGATGGCGAGCGGTGCGATGGTGAAAAGTGGACGTTGGCATCATGTCAAACAATTCTTCAGAACACAACCCATTGTATTGCGATAAAACACACATAAGGAGGCAAAGTCTCTCTTTAGACTTAAGGGTTCAATACCGACTGTGAGTTTGGGATCGTCGACAATTCGTACAGCGCGCTGACTCAAAGACCTGGGCTGACTCAAAGGGTCCAAGCTGGAAGGTATCTAGCCGCCCCTGCCCTAAGGTGAGCAGTACTCCATACTCCATAATTACTTACACGTTTCCAAGTTTGCGTGAACATTTATGAAATTAGAGGTATGGGCACAGCGGATGCATATCGTTTAGTGTGGTAGGGTACAGCACAACGAATGTCGTCTCGCTCAAATCTGGAGCAGAGCCCATCTGGGGAAGTACCTCCACCTTACAGAAAACCGCAGTTAAATAACACTAGACCCTACTCATAGTGTTGTGTTCCTGTTGGTGAGTAAGGTCGCCAGAGCTCCAACAGGATTCGCTGTGTTGACAGCTGAGGACCCACGGAGCAAAGCCCTTGACCCGTTTGGCCGTTTGACACAGCGAATCCTCCTTTTTTTAAAGGGTCGGCAACGCGCATGTAACACCCCTGGTGTTGCAGGCGTCCATAGGCTACGGTGACCGCTTACCATCAGGCGGGCCGTATGCTTGTTTGTCACCGTCGTAGTATAATTTTTTATTTTATTTAATTGGCATACATTACGTAAAACTTTGCAATAACACTTAACGTGGTACCACGTTGTTAATGTACTATATCAGTAATGTCTTAAAAAAGTTTATCAAGTTAATTACTTACACGATTCTTCGAACCAAAGAATCCAAATGTCTTGTACACGAATAAATTTATTTGACTTTAAACAGACAAACTGTCAGAATAACTAGTCATAATTAATTGTCATTATCATGGACAAAGGCGAATGAACTTTGACTAATATTCACTTGGTATTCACAAATAATAATTTGGTCTCTGTCTTTGCATACCAATTATTATCAGAGACAGGGTATGTCTCACACCGGTCCGATCCGATCTGATCCGGGACAATCTGTTAGTTTCTGTAGAAAGAATCACGTGATAGCTCGGAGCTCTCGATCTTGGGTCCTGCGAGTCTCAGATCTCTAAATTGAAAGAGATGTCATATACTACAGAAAAAGTGACCAAGGCCCCCAGTGCCCAGGGCTGGGATCGAACCAGCGACCTGCTTTCGCGGCAGACGCCCTAACCGTTAGGCCACCCGACCACGGTGACCAGTGTCCGAAATTTTCTAAATATGCAATCATTTTTTATTTGATATGATTTTAAAATGATATTGTTATCTTAATAAAAGATGGAGTCCTATATAACAAGCATAAAATAACGGGGCCATTTTGAGGTTTTCCAATAAAAAAATACATTTAAAAAAATTCATTCATTCATTTTTCTAGGGCAGCTTGGTAGGCGTTTGAGAGAGAGGGGTCTTGATCCGCGCTCTGGATCGTTCCTCGTGCAGAGGCTGTCCATTGCTGTTCAACGCGGCAACGCGGCGAGCGTAATGGGCACTTTTGCACCGGGAGCGGTGCGGGGGGACTTAGGTGTGTAATTTTATGTATCTTCAATGTTGTATTTTTGTTATGTTAGGTGTGACTGTGAAAGATATTTTTTAATTTTAATTCTAATCTAATCTTTTAGTTGACTTTTGTGTAATATTTTTGACATTTGTGTATTTAATTTTGGAAATAAATAAAAGGTGCTTTAAAAAAATACATTAATCTTTAGTGGTTAAGGCTATAAATGACCTTGCAATATCTGTTTCAAATTTCTTAAACTTACGTTTGGGTAGAAGTTTGAGGTAAGTAAGTAATATTAAGAATACAGGCTTGTATACTGGTCATATATAAGTGTAAGTTGCTTTATGAATACCTCCTCTGCCCAGTCTGCCCACGCGAAACTGTGTATTAGTATTAATAGTCGACAACGAAATATACAATCATTAGTTAAATAACCATTATTATGTCTTCATTAAGTATTTCTTAAGTTTCGTGTTAGTATCTTTTAAATATGTTGGAATTTTTGTAAGTAACTAGCTTCTGCCCGTTAACGAATCTCGTTCGGCAAACAACAGAGACTTAAAAACAATCACATTTCAAAAACTAAAAAGATTGATTGCGTCCAAAAAATATTTCATTTTTGAATCTTGAAGTAGCTGTACAAACACCATACACCCACGCATGTAAATCAGGTTAACAATATAATTATAATATGTAATGTATAATGTATGTACGCGATAATGATATGATTGATCACCGGTGGTGGGACACCCGGTACTGGCACAAACAGAGGTGCTAATGGATGTGTACGACTTTTTTTATACCACTACGGTGACAAACAAGCATACGGCCCGCCTGTTGGTAAGCGGTCACCGTAGCCTATGGACGCCTGGAACTCCAGGGGGGTCTCATGCGTACACTCCTTTTTTGCCATTTTTTTAAATCCGACGACGGTGGCAAACAAGCATACGGCCCCCCTGATGGAAAGCGGTCGCCGTAGCCTATGGACGTTTGCAACTCCAGGGGGGTCGCATGCGCGTTGCCGAGTATTGCCGAGTCTTGTACACTTCTTAATTGTCATTTATTTTATTCCCACGACGACGGTGGTAAACAAGCATACGGCTCAACCGATGGAAAGCGGTCACCGTAGCCTATGGACGTCTGCAACTCCAAGGGGTCACCTGCGCGTTGCTGACCCAAAAATCTTGTACACTCCTTTTTTAGAACACCCTACTGTAATCTTTCGGGAATACCTCGCCTACGCCTACTGTTGTAAAGGGCACGAAACGTAGGGTGGCGATTAATCTGAGGATGACTCACACTAGAACGAGACGGGACGGGGCGGGACGGGACCATCTGTCAGTTTCTATAGAAAACGTCACGTGACATCCGAGGGCTCCGAGCTATCACGTGATTCTTTCTATAAACATTGATCGTCCCGTCCCGTCCCGTCCCGTCCTAGTTTGAGTCCTTCAAAGTCATTTCAATAAAAGGAATTCAATAAAGCACTTAAAACGGTTGACTTGTTTGGGGTTACGGCGTCACTGACTAACAGATAAAGTAACAAAGACCCTGACAAAAGTCGAAAACAAAGACGCTAACAAAACGCGAAAAAAAATGTCTGGTAGTACACCCTGCCCATACAATTTTATCGATTTTTACTACCTATAATTATTATTATCACTTCCGTATTCACCAGTACACTCACATCGAGATTTAGCAGCCGAATTTCACCGGCATGCCTACTTTGTCTTCGGACATTACTCTGCATGACCATGTCTCATTTGAAATTATAATTTTACAATAGTTATTTTTTTATAAATACCATTGGAATATGCGTGGCTGTTGTAGTACTGAGGGTTTATTGATGTGCTAATAGAATGTCCCGTGACATGACAGGGAATATAAAAACTGGAAAGTGCGAGTTGGACACGCGTACAATTGGTTTCGTACCTATTAAATTACTAATCTCCTAGCCTAGTTGGTAGTGACCCTGCCTATGAAGGAGGTCCCGGGTTCGAATCCTGGTAAGGGCATTTATTTGTTTGTTCATCACGAATATTTGTTCCTGAGTTATGGATGTTTTCTATGTATTTAATTATTTATATGTATCTATCTATTAAATATATGGTCGTCTAGTTTCCACAAGCCTTATTGAGCTTACGGGACTAGGTCGATTTGTGTAAGATTGTTCCACATTTTTTTTAATGGCAAAAAAATAAAACTTGTTGTATGGGAAAACCGCTTAAACATGTGTTTTGTTTGAATTAAATAATGTATTTTTAAAGTGAATATACGTATGTATATTATAACGGCGACCGGTTAGGCTAGGGGGCCGTTAAATCCGTCCATAGGCTGCGGTGACCGCTTTCCATCAGACCGCTGATATGCTTGTTTGCTATCGTCGTAATAGGTATTTAAAAAAAGCTCTATCTAGTATTATGGTTATAAATGAATTACTAAGTACGGAAGTACAACCTCAAGAATGACGTAATAACCTCGGGAAGCTAGACACGGCGGAAGCTATAAACCCTCGCTTCGCTTTGTCCGAATTTTGGGAACCACTGCCATGCATGCTTAATGCTACAGTGCGGGCGGCGTGGATTGGTCACTGGCCAGATACCGGTTATTTACCACGACAGTGGTAATAGTGATGATGACTAGGTTGAAAAACTATTGTTCTAATTAGTCCGTCAGAAAGATTATCAAAAATTATTAGACACGTATTTTTTCCTTTTTCAAGATAACTAAAATTGACGAATATGAAGAGCGTCAAAGTTCCGTGGTGGGGGCTGGTACTGGTGACGTCACCTGTGAGTAAGAATTGTACTCAGGTGTGACGTCACGCGAAACTTTAAAGCACTGTATTTCCGTCTTTTTTCATTTGACGAACAAAAGAAAAAATACGTATCGTATATTTTTTAATAATCTAACAGACGGACTAATTAGATTTTTTTTGTCGTCTAGCCTATTAAGCACAGCACCCGCTATGGTAAACGGTTACCGTAGCCTGTAACTCCAGAGGATACAAATGCGCTTAACTGACCCCTTTAGAAATTGTATAGGTACTTTTTTACTAGCCTATTTACCAATATTTAACGTCCTATTTTTTACATTTGTGCTTGTTTTCAGTAAAATACTACTCTGTAAATTGTTATACAGGGTATAACAACAATTCAGGTGATCCGTGAACAGCACGTACTTGGAACTGTCATATTCAAACACTAGGAAACTCGCATTATTTGATGATAATTCTTACAGAAAAAAAAAAACACTTTAAAACGTTGCGAAAATGTCGAATTCTACTAATTCAATTATCAATATAATATTTAAAGATTTGGACGTTTTTGAAATGTTAAGTTGTTTTTTTCTGTCTAGTAACACTGAAATATAAGTATCCACAAATAACGCGAGCTCACCCGAATTGTTTTGATGTAATATGAATTACTTTTCCCCCTAACATTTCTCTACCACTTGCCAATCCTCTACAATCGCACTATACAACTATTACGGCGTATCCTGCTTTGCATATTAACATGCCAGCTTCCTACTGAGCAGTATCGATGGCTGCCTACTGAGTAAGCAAATATATCTATGCATAAATATAGTTTCTTCTTCAGTAGGAAATATAGCTCGTAAAATTGCCGGTTTTCCGGTGGCACCGGAGTGTCTTGGTAGCTTAGTTGGTAGAGCGACGGACGTATATCCCAGAGTCGTGAGTGCGAGTCTTGCTTCTAATTCAGTGATACTAAACAGAATCGAGCACGAAGGGTTCCGTACCATAATTTAAAAAAAAACGGCAATTAAATTAAGTTTTTTGTATAGGATATTTAAATATTTATTTGTTCCCGTTGATCCCGTCGGACGATCCGACAATTCAGACTCCCGCAACGACGGCGCCGGATTGCTCGAATCAGCCTGCTTTGTCGCGCGACCCGTTACCTACGCCGGTCTCGGGCAGTGATGCCCGAGCCGCGAAGGTGACAACACCACTCTGTCAGTCCGACAATGACTGCCCGATGCAGTCGAAAAATGTCACGCCTATTGTGATAACAAAATTTTTGCGTATTTTTTCCAGTTTTTTTTGACAGACCACGATTGTGGGCCGACAAACGACGGCGGATCTGTATCTCCATCTCTGTCACACTTGCACATTAGAGAAACAAAGAGGTTTTCCCGTCAAAGTAAATTTTCGATGTTCATGTTAATCATGTTACCATGAATTATCCACCATGCCCACAGATTACGCTCATAAGACCAAGTTAGACCGATTTTGCATAGGTATATTTTTAATTCCTAAATACAATTTAAATAAGTTAAATTACTAAGATTAAATGACGTAACCGCAGTCACGCTTTACTGCAGAAAATATATTTTACCAACACCTACATAAACACGACATTCCAAATTTAAAAATCAGATTTTGATAAAATATTATTATGATTTAATTATCAATAAATTTTTTTAATTGCAACGGTTAACACTCACGTATTTGTATCTGATTACTCTGAGTTGTATTCGATTGCGACTGCGAAAGTATGTCCGTCTCGCTCCTACCACTAATCTGGCAAACTGGTATTATCCGCTCTAAAGTGTTTAATTTCAATTAATAAAATTAAACAATTATTTTTGCCTTTTTAAGATAATGGTACGGAACCCTTGCGCGAATCCGACTCGCACTTGGCAGGTTTATTTACAGCTCTAACGTACTGAAATATCTGGAAGAGATCCCTCATAGGAATAAGTTCGCCTTTGTACTTTAAATGCATATCCTGTTTTGTGCATTATTTTTTTATGTGTTTTTATTTTATTTTTTATTTTTGTTATTAATTTTTATATTCATAATTCGACTTAAATGTATTTGATAATGTTATTTAATTTATGTGATGTTTTTAATTGTAGTTTTGATTTTATTCCAATTAATTGTATTTATTATCAAATAAGTAAGTTATGCATTGATTGTTAAATTTTATTACTTACTTACTTAAATGTCCAATCAAAATAACGTCAGGTTGATGTAACTGGTGACCGAAGAGCTGGTGGCTTCCTCGCACAACGTATCAGCATTGCGAAATTGCGATACAACGAGGAAATGCCGCCAGCATCCTAGGTGCAATGCCTCAAGGACCTACTTTAGATTTAAGGTAGGTAGAGGTAGGTAAGTTACACTTACTGTATATATCTCGAAAATAAATGTTTTAGTTTTTATCAAAATATGATTATTTTACTTGAAATGCCCCTCCAGATTTCACCGATGGTCATAATTAAGTTCAATAAGGCCAAATGACCGAAATCGGATAAAAAAAAAGAATTGCCAAAAATGACCGCATTATTAAGCTCATTTTATGGTTATTTTATTACGTATCTTGATTGGTTTTGGTTAATGAAGTGTATTTTAAGTTGTTTTTATGTGGTTTGCTTTTTAAATTGGTATTCAGGTGCAAAAGTTGACACTTTTTATCATGCAATCATAATTCTCACTGGAGTCGTTTTTTTTTTCGATATTTTTTTTAATACTTGTAAGTAGGTACTACCTTTTTACTGTAGATGTTGCTATGCCTCTTTAAGACGCGTACGAGGGATATGCTGGAAAAATTCGGGGCCGCCAGGTTAGTCTCGGTAGCTCAGTTGGTAGAGCGATAGTCGAGTATTCCCGCCCGAGGACTTAAGATTTTCCACTTTAACATTTACGTTTTTAATTTGAATCAAAATATTAATACCACGTTGATCCTTTCTTTGAAAATACTATATTACTCGTACTATATAGAAGAATGTTTTTTTTTGTCCATTCGTTCGATTGGCATAATGAATACAGGGGTGATATTTTTATTTCACATTGTTCGATTCCCAGATTCTTCTTTCAGCAAAATATCCTATCTACGATATTTAAGGTACTTTTCCTTCATGTCCATAGTCTTGGGACGCCTGACATCATTGTCTGCTAAACCTCATTGGCGCTCCTTAAAGGATGACTCACACTAGAACGGGACGGGACGGGACGGGACGGGAAAATCTGTCAATTTCTATAGAAAGCGTCACGTGACATCCGAGGGTTTTTTCTATAAAAATGGTCAGATTTTCTCGTCCCGCCCCGTCCCGTCCTGTGCTAATGTGAGTCATCCTTAAATGTCTACCTATTTCTGTCACACTGTTTATATGGTTTTTTTAAACCTTACTCAAAATATCAGCATTGCGATACAACGAGGAAATGCCGCCAGCATCCTAGGTAACAATGCCTCAAGGACCTATTTTAGATTTAAGGTAGGCAGAGGTAGGTAGTTAGGTAAGTTACACTTACTGTATATATTTTGAAAATAAATGTTATCAAAAATTCTAAGGTAAAAAAACAGTCCTATATGTATTGTTAAATTGGCCTTCAATAGCGGTTGGAATTTACGATGAATTTAATTTAAATACGCTGAATCCAATGGCTCGTACAAAAAGCATTCGGTTTTATCTTTATTGTCTTTGTTTATTCGGTAATTTAATTTAAATATAAATTTTAATATTTAGAATATCGGTTCTACGTGCAATGCCACTTAAGTTTAGCGACTCGGAGAGCTATATCGGTTACTTTGGTTGTGCTCCGGATGGTCTCAATTCTAATACGATCTGGCAGAGAGAATCCTAGCATTGCCCTCTCCGTTGCCCTTTGGGTGACTTTGAGACTTCTTATGAGGCCCATTGTAAGCGACCACGTTTCAGTACCGTATGGCGTCCGTTGGAGCGGATAGGTTCTCGAGTGGCGACCGCGTACCGGAAGGCGCACAGTGGGTAGACCCCCCAGAAGGTGGACTGATGACCTGGTGAAGGTCGCAGGAGTCCGCTGGATGCAGGTGGCGCGGGACCGGTCACTGTGGAAATCTTTGGGGGAGGCCTATGTCCAGCAGTGGACGTCTTTCAGCTGAAATGATGATAATGATTTAAAATATACTTGAATTTTGCATAGGTGTCGTAAGTACGTTGCTGGCCTTTAAGATGGGAGTAAGCTCTTTTCTTGAAGGTTTGAAGGTCGTATCGGTCCGGAAATACCGCTGGCGACAGTTCGTTCCACATTTTAGTTGTGCGAGGAGGTATATACTTATTTTTCTCAACATAAAAGGCCTTAGATAATGACAACCATATATGAACCACAATATTACCTCATACCTATCTTCGATAACCAAGACTATAACAAACCTATCAAATAGCTATAAAACAATAAAAGTTTTACGACCCACGACCAAATACAAGCCAGAAAAACTTTTTAACAACAAATAGTTTTGTTATTGATTCACTTATGGACCATTATAAGTTGACCTCTTAATAGTAGTTTATGTACAGTGATATAATAAGGGTTGGTTAAATTATGAGCTGTTGCATATGCTAGTTTTTACACGACAGCTAAAATAGCGTAAAATGCAAAATCTACAAACGTTGCTGAATAGGGAAGATGTTGTGCCCACTACAGAAATTAAAAAAACAACAACAACAGTGCTAGCTCATAGGTATATTGTATGGAAAATATGAAAATCCATAGGACCAGTGTTCTTATGGAATACTGTAGACCACGTTATAATGTAAACTTTTTTAATATCGTTGTCAGTCATGTCATCTAATTGACACATAGAAGTGCTGGAGTAGAAAATAGTTGTTTATGTAACAGTAACAGTGATATAATATGGGTACTTAAAATTCAAGGGTCGCTGTATCTATAGATACGAGAATTTTAAGAACCAATTATGAGCTGTTGCATACACTAGTTTTTCTACGATACCAAAAATAGCGAAAAAAGAAATCTTGAACGGTGGCAGAATGTGGAAAATGTCACCCACTATGAAAATTTAAAATAACTCATTATATAATTTAAAAAAAATTAAGTCATCAGACACCTGTATACATTTCTTTCAATATGACATCTGTTTCAATCTGCAGCGTGGGTATTTGATACGGGCGAATAATTAATCCAGCTATAGTACCTGTTTATATGAATAGTATGGGATAATAATTTAGTTAAATTGTGTTATTAATTAGGTGAATATGATTTTTCTAAGGTGCGACAGAGCTGCTATGTATGTCGTCCAACTTTGTTTGACATGATAAATGACACTGACATGGTGACATGATACTCGTATGACGTTTAGATAGCTACGTTAATTTATGTGGATGCAATACATTGCGTGCTGATTTTTTATGTATGAGAAAAAAATCATCTTCATTTCCTAAAGACATTAATGTAAATAGCTTCCCTAGGTCCAATAGTAATCGTCATTAAAATATTCGCCCGTATCAAACCCACGCTGTATAAAGATTGAAAGAGTTGCAAGTTGTAATTAAATCCACATACCTACACAGGTCTGCGGTCCCTTGAAATATTCTGGAAACAGAAGACAATATAACATCAAATCGTCATTTTTAAAATCTATTTATTTTTAAAGTATTGGTATACAGTAAGTTTAACTTACTTATCTACCTACCTACCTTAAATCTAAGGTCCTCGAGGCATTGTACCCAGGATGCTGGTACGCTGTGCGAGGAAGCCACCAGCTCTTCGGTCACCAGTTACATCAACCAGACGTTAAACAAACAGACATAAATTAAACATTTTAGATCGGATTAATCGCGTTTTTTAACACCACGACGTACATGACCCTACGTTTCTGTTCCATCTGTTCCGAATCCGTTCTGAAGTGTTTAATTTAAATGAGTATCAATCGCAGAAACAGAAGACATTACATCAAGTCTAGCTTTTTTTTTAATGTCTCGAAATGGTGAATAAAAATGCAGCCATTTCCTAAGTATGTGCAATCCTTTCTTATTTTAAACATTTAAGGTGCGTTTCGCCACTCTCCTACAGCTCAGACTTACGTCTATTGTTTATTTCAACTAGAACCATGGTAAAATGTCATGTGCTTTACAATTTTTAACCCAGGAAATATACGGTTTTCACATTAATGTGTGTAAAATTTAATAGTCTGATTTTCTCAAATTACGTTCGAATGGGATATTTATAGATAGATTGATATATTTATTGATAAAGTTAATTACACGTCAAAATCGGGTACATAAAATTGGTTTA
Source organism: Lathronympha strigana (assembly GCA_949128165.1). Taxonomy (NCBI): domain Eukaryota; kingdom Metazoa; phylum Arthropoda; class Insecta; order Lepidoptera; family Tortricidae; genus Lathronympha; species Lathronympha strigana. The sequence continues at coordinate 1,872,319 of OX421926.1, read as the reverse complement.
CATTCATAATATGTAAATGTAAGTTATAAAAATTAGTCATCAAATACCTATAAAAAGGAATACATGTCAATCATAATTAAAAAACAAGATGAAAACATCTGAATTCATAACAATAATAATAAAAATAAAATTTTACAGTAACAATAATACACGTACATTTACATAATAATATATAATGTATGCTCTGTCTTCTGCTATTTTTTTCCATTTATCTCCACAACGATTCCTAAATACATCGTCCCACCTTTTTTTCGGGCGGCCTTTGTTTCGTAGTCCATCCCGTGGTATCCATTGTAAGATTTTTCTTGTCCACCTGTTGTCGTTTAATCTACAAATATGTCCGGCCCATTTCCATTTTCAATTCCTTATTCTCTCTATGACGTCTGTTATCTTGGTCTTTTTTCTAATGTCACTATTTAATATTCTATCTGCTGTGGTAATCCCTAACATGCTGCGCTCCATTTTTCTTTGGTGTATAGCTAATTTTTCTTCATCTTTTTTGCGCAGAGACCAAGTTTGACAACCATAAGTTAGGCAAGGTAAAATTGCTACTTCATAGAGTTTTCTTTTTATGTGAAAGGGCATCTCCTTATTTTTCATTATTTCTTGTAAACTCCAATATTTTTTCCAAGAAAGAGCGATTCTGCGATTGATGTCTTTTTCTGTATGGTTTGAAAAAGAGATTAACTGCCCAAGGTATACATATTCCTGTACATATTCAACTTCTTCTTCGCCTATATGTATTGTCACCTTTTTGTCGTTTGTCAGTATTTTTGTTTTGGTTATGTTCATTGACAATCCAACTTTTCTGCTCTCGTCAGCAAGATCTTGCAGCATGCTCCCCAATTGCTCAGGTGTTTCTGAAAAAATGACTATATCGTCCGCAAAACGTAAGTTGCTCAGGTATTCCTCTTCAATTTTTAGACCCCTTCTCGACCATTTCAGGTTTCTAAAAATCAACTCCAATACTGCACAAAATATTTTTGGTGACATCGGGTCGCCTTGGCGCACACCTTTTCTGATTGGGAACACCCTCCCTTCTTGTTCAAGCTTAATTTTTGCCGTGAGCTTTGTGTACATGTTGCGCAGTATTTCTATGTAACTTGTATGAACTCCTTGTTGTAACATTGCTTTCCAGATTGCGTCATACTCCAACGAGTCAAACGCTTTGGTAAAATCTATAAAGCACAGGTAAATTGTTTTCCTGTATTCTCTGGACTTTTCAATGATTTGAGTGACAACCTGTATATGATCCATTGTAGAAAAACTTTTTCGGAATCCAGCTTGCTCCCTTGGCTGGTTTTTATCTAAGATATTCGAAATTCGAGATAAAATGATCTTTGAGAATACTTTATATATATTAGACATCAAGCTGATAGGTCTATAGTTTCCTAAATCCCCTCTATCTCCTTTTTTGTGTAGTAGCGTTATTGTGGATTGTGACCACTGCCTCGGTACCTCTTTTTTAAGTAAGATATTATTGAATAATATTTTTACTGGCAGTTTTAGGAATTCAAGGATACTCTGTAAAAATTCATTTGTAATCTGGTCTTCTCCTGGTGTTTTATCTTTCTTTTGTGTTTTGATGGCATTTTCTATTTCAATTTCTGTTATTTCAGGTATGTTTTCCTCATTAGGTTTGTCTATGCTGACTTCTTCTAAAGTACTTGTTTGTGATGTTTATAAATTTTGGTAGAACATTGTTGCTTCGTTTAAGATATCTCTTCTGTTTGAAATTAGCTTTCCTTGCTTATTTTTCATATTTGTAGTGTAGTTTGCAGAGCAATATGGAGGACACTGGGGGAGGCCTACGCCAAAGAGGCGACTTCCATAATTTAGGAGTGAAATTACAGACTTTGCATTTTATAAACAGAGATATGATTAATTAGTACAATAACAAATTATTATTATTAATATAGACATATTCAATTATTAGAAAAAAAAATCAATTCATTAATTTATTTATTTACTTCTAAATGGAAAATGTGTTAAACGGAATGACTTAAGTGATAAAAGTGAAGATTATAATAAAATATAAACTAATAAGAATAAAAACTAAATATTGGCAAACAAGAAAAAAAAATGAACTGAAGATACAAAAATACAGTGCATGCAAATTATTTATTGTGTAAAGAAATTATGGTAGAAATAAAGGCTTTTTTATTTTTTATTTTTATTTTATTTTATTTTTTATATAATGTATGATAATGTATGCAAAAATCCTACAAACTTTTCTTCCGGAAGTAGGTAAAAAGTAAAAAACTAAAACTTACTTAACTAAGTCGATTTTTGAAATAATTTACCTTAGTAAATATTTTTCTTGTTTGTGTTTGTAATTTATCTTCTATGTGTTAAAAGTGAAACCGAAGAAAAATTGTTCACGTAAAACGGTAAATTTTACAAAATGTACAGCGTGGGTGAAAGATTTGTTATTTCTCTAGTAACAAATGGTAATAAGTAAAAAATGGTCCTGACCCATTTTAAACAACTAAAAAAAACATAAATACAGAAAAATCTTAGAAGAAAAACATGTGTGTACATATTTGTGATGATTTGCATGGAACGATATTTTGTTGAATTTTGGTGCCTACATGATACTAGACTCACAAATTATCCGTTACGCTATAAAACAGCTATTATTTTAATTATTTCCTAAATAATCAAAATTTCCATACAAGCTGTCAGGTTACTGGATTATTTAAGGTACGTACTTACATGATATTTTACTGTGTTATGTCAACGTATCTTTGGGCAACCTGTATTGTATTCTTTACATGGATTCTTGCTACAGTTTTGTTGGCGGATAGGGCCATGTGTGTAAGGTTGTATTTGTTTGAGTCAATGGAGATATTCTGATATCAGTTGATGGATTTTTGGGTCCAGCGTGGGTAGTCACTAATGGTGTTTGGAAGTGAATTGGTCGCTTTTGATGATTAAGAAAGGTTATCTTTGTATTATTTTGACAGCTTTGATACGAAGTTTTAACTAACGTCGACAGAATGTTCAATATTAAGGATGGCTCACACTAGAACGGGACGGGACGGGACGGGACGGGACGATCTATCAATTTCTATACAGGTAACAAAAGTTCCAAACGATAATTCAACAGCTGATAATATGATTAATATCAATGTCCCCGAGTATGATGCAAGTGGAAAAAATTAGAAAAATCCTTCACTGTGTATGGACAGAGTTGCATTTGCGATTAGCTGTTCCATACATTATGCACACCACGAACCTTCTTGAGCTTGCTGCAGGACTTAGTTAATTTGTGTAAGAATGTCCTGTAATATTATATACCATGATTTCTCCGTAAACGTAACGTAGTCGGTAGCGCATGCGCGATTCGTGTCTGCATCTTGTTCCTTCTTAATTGCATTTCAACTCACTAATAAATGCAAACGATATATTTATATGTCTAATCGTTTTTAATATACATAAACTATATTTTAAGCGTTTGAGTAGAATTTATAATGATTGAGTTTAATTTATCTTTCAGTACTTCACATAAGATGTCCTGGGAAATCTAAATAGGCTAGACTATGATGTCCATGATTTTGTTAAAATGTGCGATAAATCTCGAAGTACTTACAGTAATTAAGATGTTTTTGTACCTTTTTAGGGTTCCAGACCTCAAAAGGGAAAAAATCGGCACCCTTATAGGATCACTTTGTTGTCCGTCCGTCTGTCTGTCAAGGCCCTTTATCTCGGGAACGAGTAGATGTAGTTGAAATTAATACCACATACTCGTCTTAAATCACGGAAATTATTGATCATAAAGTGATTTTTACGTGGGTATAAAAACACTAGAAAAGAAATGAGACGCTCGAAATCTTGACATGGTACATATGCTCAAGTATTATATGCTTTTTAAAAGCTCATTTCATGAGAAGTAGAACACTAGCAGACAGATTTGTCTAATTATATAAATACATTTTTACATTTTTTTTAGTTCACCGAATCGCACGTTTTTCTGAGACGCGGTGGGGCTGAAACGAGCATATATTCATGTTTTTTACGACTTACAGTTTTATTTCTCTAGTTTAGTGATTTTTCGATGATTTTGTGACTCCAAAACGGGTATAAGTAACCTCGATTAGAACCATAAAACCGGCCAATCTCTAAAATTAGTAGTTAGGAAATCATATGCCTGCGGAAATATTTGTGGACCCTATGATATATGAATATAGAGAAGATCCTAAAGATTGTATCGCCATCAGGCATACATATGATTATTCATCGCCACCTTGGGAGTGAGAAAGCCGTAATGACTTGTCCTTCATATTTTCATACAAATTTTTTTTCGTGAATCTATTTCCATAGTAGCAAAATGACTTCATATTTTTTATATTTATAAAATTTTAGAAAATTTGATAATCCGTAAAACCACCTAACTATAGTCCAGCATTACAACTATGGTCCAACGTAATTAAACATCAATACCAATAAGTCATTTTATATTTTGCGTAAGCTTATTTTACAATTTACTATTGTTTTGCCATAGAACTGAGTCTTTCAAATAATAGTCACATAAAAATTAGAGTGATTTTTGGACTATAATTGGGAGGTTTTGGACCATGGTTGGGTGGTTTTACGGATTGTGTTTGATTAATACTCCAAAATGCTATTAAAAAACATATGATTCGGGTGCGTTCCATGGATACATTTCGAGCATCTGAAAACTTCCCTAGTGACCTAAGGTACATTTGTTAGTTATATAATCCATACGAAAACACGTTGATTTTGAATCACAACCGTAAGGAAATTTAATTTACTTGAGTACTACTTACTTGGAATTTTGATGACAAACTTTTAGTAAACATAAAATTGAAAACGACGGGTTTTATTACCTATATTACGTCAACAGATTTTAGTATTCCATAGGCAAACTTATTTAAGGATTTCAATAAAATGATTTATGAACAAGAACGTAAAAATATAGTTAAAGTATTATTAAATCAAATGGCAAGCTCAGCGTAGGACAGCAAATGTCCGACCTTGCGGGCGACCTTCGGTTGTAGGGACTCGGTAGGTCAGGTCATACAGGTCGCTTTTGCCCTGACAATCTGCAGGTTGTTACATAATACTGGTGATCAATATCGTATTCTGGTGAGGATAATATAGGAAAAAATATGACGCATAAAATATACTTGTGCATATTTTATACTTATTTTTTAAGAGCCTATACATACACATATCAAAAACAGGTATCTTTTTCTTACACCAGTATAAGTTATTACGTTTTTTTTAATATAAAATACATCAAAATTCCAACTTATCAAATAAAATTGTGTACATAAATAAATAAAATCGCCCGTATACATTTAAAAGTTCAAGAAAGAAGAATGAATGCAGGTTATTAATTCTACAGCTACCTACTAAGTAAGTTGTGCCTATTTATAAATAAATATTACAGGACATTCTTACACAAATTGACTAAGTCCCGCAGTAAGCTCAATAAGGTTTGTGTTACGGGTACACAGACGATGATATATATATAATATACAAATACATAGAAAACATCCATGACTTAGGAACCTGTGATCATCACACAAATAAATGCCCTTACCGGGATTCGAACCCAGGACCATCGGTTTAGCAGGCAGGGCCAATACCAACTACGCCAACTGGATGTCCAAAGGGTCGTTATTTTTACTACAAAATGTGATGTTTTCATGTCAATTGTCATTGTCTGTTATCGATAAGCAGCGCCTTATCGATAACAGACAATAATAATATTAATAAAGATTAAGTAATTTGGGATTAAAAATTAACAACAACCGACAATTTGGAACAACAACGTCACAAATATACTTTCCTAGACTATATTATAAGAATAAGCTATAAAACAAAAAAGCTGTCCCAATATTTTCAACACCGTGGTCACCCTGCGATACCTCCAAACGCCACTATCCTGTCAAAATAAATTACAACATTAAAATAGATAATGCAATTTACACCTGCGTGTCAATCTAATATACACCTTAAGGCGTAGGCAATAAAACCTGAAGTTAGCCTTTATGGTTACGTCTACGTCAAGCTAATATAGACTTTAATTTGTGGGCAATGGAGTTCAAAGTTAGTTTGTATCGAGGAATATTATGACCATAATTTGGGTTGAAAGGCGACTTTGGGTTTTTATTGGTTTCTAGTTGATTGGGTTTATTAGACTAGGTGTTGCGGCGGCGTTGCTCGTAGTTATTTTTGTTGTGATGTAGGTCATTCAGAAGTCATGTGATTTTCTTTACTAAAAAAAAGTGGAAAAATATGCAGCGTTTACTCTATTTTCCGTAATTCGTTTTTACCAATACCAACCAATCACCCAATCAACCAAGTGTAACCAATATAATTTTTATTCATTTGTATGATATCCTGGTAGCTGGTAGGTTTTCTAACCTTTTGTATTTTTCCTACTTTAAAATAGAAAAGATTTGCCATAATAGTTACTTTAGGTTAGTCAGGTATATTTTGATGCCGGGAACGCAAACTATGTATAAATAGGAGCCCCGCAAAAGCGGGCCTCCGTCGGAGTCAGTGGTCTGTAAACCTTGGTAAAAAAAAAGAAAAAAGGGGAAGCTATTAAGAAAAACTAAAATTTGGAAATTTTGCAAATAGTACCTTAACCGGTTGGGGAAACAAGATATTAATTTAAAAAAAAAAGGCAATATCGTGACGGTGAAACATCGTTTTCCGAAAAAAAACATACACACTCAAAATATGAACACATGATTTCTGGCCCTTTGGTTCTCCTACACATATTCTCACTCTAATCTATAGTCTGTTCTTTAAAGTACTTAAAACAATGTTTTAAGTCAATTTATATAATAAGTAATCATTTTAAGAGAGGTATGGTATGGGGCATGGGCACAGCGGATGCATATCGTTTAGTGTGGTAGGGCACAGCACTACGAATGTCGTCTCGCTCAAATCTGGAGCAGAGCCCATCTGGGGAAGTACCTCCACCTTACAGAAAAGCAGTTTAATAACACCAGACCCTACTCATACTGTTGTGTTTCTGTTGGTGAGTAAGGTCGCCAGAGCTCCAAGAGGATTCACTGTGCGGAGCAAAGCTTGCCCCTTTAGCTGTCAACACAGCGAATTCTCCTTTTTTTAAAGGATCGGCAACGCGCCAACTGGTCAACCAGACCGGTAGACTGATATATGACATCTATTTTCAATTTCTAAAAGTACATACTATAAGTTAAAGTTAATTTAAAAAAATATTTCGTAATTTTAGCAACTTATGGAACCTCAATTTCTCATTACGCGCTAATGTGAAGGTAATATGCCTGGTGTTAAGTAATTAAACCGCAATCCAAGCTCGGACTTAATTGCCAATTGTTTTGTCATAATTACCATGTGTAATAGAGGGTGCGGGCGGAGTGATAAGCGTAGCGGGGACGAAAGCGGTAGCGGGAGTTTAAAGCCTACCGCGAAAACCGAATGCAGTGTATCTATCGATCTCGAGAAACCAAAATGAAATTAATACCTACCACATACACTGCTCGGCTACCACGAACATTAAAAATTTGCGTTGATGGGAAAACCTCTTTGTCACTCCAATATGCAAGTGTGACAGAGACGGAGGTACAAATCCGCAATAGTTTGATTTTCGTGGTATAGAACCAGATCCGCATTGTCTTGAAGTTGTGAAAATACCGAACCGCTACGTCAACGCAATCAAAAACTACGGCCGTTTATGTCACATTTCCCGTACATTTGCAATGGGAATCAAAATGTATAGGGTACTTCCTATTGACCTAGAATCACGAAATTTGGTAAAAAGCAAGAACTTGTAACACAAGTGCAGCAAAAATTCCGTAAACCGTATAATTGCCGCACACTGAGAGTTCGAAGCCACTTAAAAAATACTAAGTACCTAAAGTCATAAATGGGAGGATATAATTTGTGCGGAATCCTCGATGGGCGAGTCCGGCTCGCACTTGACCGATTTTTTAAAATTGAGTGCTGATAATATTTTTCTATTACCGCGGTTGTTCTAAAGTGTTTGAGTAGTGATGTCAAACGGTCGGCTTCATAAATATATATGCATCTGTATTCAATTTTAACCCTTCTTCCCCTGTCATAAGTTCCGTTGTGTAAAGATATTTATAGACGGGTACCTTCAGTATGTATAATCGCTAACGCCTGTGAACATGGCATGAGCTCACGAAACTCATTTTGCATATCGGTCACATTACATGGGTATATAGTTTTTTAGTAGGTTCGAACCCCAGACAAGTCCGTAGGTTGCGTTGCTTGAAATTCTATTTTAAGCCAGCCATACGCGTAGAGATCCGCCGGATGCGTCTGCTAGGTGTGTCTGGCGTACAGATCTGTCAGTGTATGGGAGGAGTTTTGTCTCACAATATTTTTTTTGTATTGTTACCTAAGACCACGATACTGATTACGGTTTTTTTTTAGATTTGTGTATGTAGGTAGTTTATAGTAGTGTAGGTAGTGTAGTAGTAGTAGTTGTGTTAGTAGTATATACTTTAGCTGGGCCTTTTGCGCAACTCGACATCCATTGTGCCTTTTTTGCGTGCTACGAGGTAGCCCTATTCCAACCACCTAGCTCCTCAACGAAACTAAGCATCGGTTTAAGGTTGCTAAATGCCTCCTTTAGTGTGTTTGGACTGTTTGGAGTCCCCACCTACTCCTGTGTTCTTCTACTTGTTTGCAGTCTAGAAGAATATGTTTTGCTGTGTACGTACGCGGGTTCAACTCACACTTGGCTTGTTTTCTTTATTTCTAAACATTTAAATCAATGACATATTCAAAAACACTGAAATCCGTTCTTAATTAGATAAATTTATGACCATATTCATATTTCATACTGTTCTGTCTCTCTGATATTGGATATGTCTGACATTTCAAATGTAATAAATACGATTCTTGGTAATTAACCATTTTAAAATTAGAGCGCGGTGAGGAGTAGAAGATTGAAGACGAAAGTCTTCGATCAGTGTGTGTCTGTACTGAAACGTGGTCGCTTACAATGGACCTCATAAGAAGGCTCAAAGTCACCCAAGGGGCAATGGAGAGGGCTAAGCTAGGAGTCTCTCTGTGAGATCGTATCAGAAATGAGACCATCCGCAACAGAATTAAAGTAACCGATATAGCTCTCCGAATCGCGTGGCAGTGGGCGCACATTGCACGTAGAACCGATGGCCGTTGGAGCGGAAAGTGGCGACCGCGTACCGGAAGGCGCAGCGTGGGTAGGCCCCCCACAAGGTGGACTGATGACCTGGTGAAGGTCGCAGGAGTCTGCTGGATGAGGGTGGCGCAGGACCGGTCATTGTCGAAATCTTTGGGGGAGGCGTATGTCCAACAGTGGACGTCTTTCGGCTGAAATGATGATGATGATGATGGTTCCGTAGCCAACTAGGAACCCTTAATAGTTTCGCCAAGTCTGTCCGTCCTTTCGTAATGAGGGTTTTCTAAAAACAGTTTTTGATAAGAGTTCCAGAAGTTTAAAAACAAGGGTCTGAGGGACCCTTTTTAGGGTTCCGTAGCCAAAATGGCAAAAACGGAACCCTTATAGTTTCGTCATGTCCGTCTGTCCGTCTGTCCGTCTGTCCGTCTGTCCGTCTGTCACAGCCGATTTACTCGGAAACTATAAGTACTACAGTGATGAAATTTGATGGGAATATGTGTTGTATGAACCGCTACAAAATTATGACACTAAATAGTAAAAAAAAGAATTGGGGGTGGGGCCCCCCATACATGTAACTGAGGGATGAAAATTTTTTTTTCGATGTACATACCCGTGTGGGGTATCAATGGAAAGGTCTTTTAAAATGATATAAAGTTTTCTAAAAAACATTTTTCTTAAAGTGAACGGTTTTTGAGATATCAGCTCTCAAAGTCGTAAAAAGTATGTCCCCCCCCCTCTATTTTTATAACTACGGGGTATAAAATTCTAAAAAAAATAGAGGTGATGCATGCTAATTAACTCTTTCAACGATTTTTGGTTTGATCAAAGTATCTCTTATAGTTTTTGAGATAGGTTGATTTAACTGTAATTTTGGTTAAGTTATTGTGCTTACACTGAAAACGATGGCTGAACCTTATAAGTTTAGGCTCCATTCACCAGGTGTATAAATTGACATAATAAGTTTATTATATTTGCTGCTACGGAACCCTTTGTGCGCGAGCCCGACTCGCACTTGGCCGGTTTTTTTAAACATCTGGACCCTCTAACTTTTGAAGTATGAGTTCAAAAAAATTGAAAAAAATTACAAAGTTCTACTTTTCATCTCTCGGGAAATTGGGTTACTAATTTATACAAACTAGACGGGTTATGTATGTTGGGTTTTCGGGTGTAACTTTTGATGGCGTGAATCGATTTGAATAATTCTTTTTTTTTATTAGAAGGAAGATACGTGCGGGATCATAAATTAAGTACTCAAGATAAAAATAAATATGTTTCCATATACGGTTAAATTACAAACTTAATTCAGAAATTATTTTGTACAATTTTTCAAAAACCGTTCAACCAATCAAGTTCAAAAATTTTTCCAATAAAGTTCTTATTAAGTTCTACTTTTACAAATTTTTTCATGTTTTTTGAACTCAGTTTTGACTTGCAAGATTTAATCAAAGTTTCGAATAGCTAATAAAAACATTTCAAAACTTTATTCCGACTACAGTTTTTCATAAAAAAACTGTTTTCTTTTAAAATTGGTTATATATGTAGCCTAGGACACCGGCATTAAAAAATGACAAAAATAGACACAAGTCGAGTCTAAAAATATGTGAACACACATCTTACTCAGAAATATGCCCCAAAGCAACTTATTCCGGTGTAATACCATAACCATAATACATATATGGGCAATTCGTCGGATTTCCATAGTATGACCGCCATTCATCCACCAGACATATTTACTATTCATTGGTGCAGAACCGCCGGATATGCCCGAACCTAGAGCGGATATTTATGAGAAGATTTTATCGATAAAACTTTTTATCATCTACGCGTACCACCCTGTATAGATAGCTAATTTGACAAAAGGCCCCGTTACTGACATATTTCATACTTTGACATTTACACTGAACTGTAAACTGTAAATGAAATGTCAAATTCATACGAGTTCGAGGGGAAAGGCGGGTTACTATTGGAACTCGCTATTTCTGAGTTTGTACTGCATGGAGGGATTCAGAAACAGAGTGTGTAAAATGTAAAAAGGTTCCTTTTCCATATAAAAAAGTGAGTTTTGTAACGGTCCATAAAAATGTATGAAAAATGCGTTACGGTCCTGACCAAGAAAAGGGAAACTTATTTTCTTTTTTTAAATCAATCGTAGTAGTGTTTATAAATCCCAAACTTCCTATATTTTCTATACAAAAAAAGTCAGCCTCGTAACGGCCCATACAAAATGTATGAAAAATGTGTTTAGACCCTGACAAAAAAAAATAAACACTATTTTTCTTTTTTTTAATCCATAGTTACTCGTGTTATCAAAATTCCTATATTTTCAATAAAAAGGAAATGGTACTCTTTTTCTATAAATGCCCACACACGACAGAAATATCTACAGAGGTGTTATAAGGTTGAAGTTTTAACTGACGAAATCGAGATTTCCCACGAGCGAGCGAAGCTAGTGAGGTCTTCCAATCTACTACTTGACAACTTGACAAGCTTAACGGTAAATGTAGGAAAGAGAAGCTTCACTTCTGTGCTGATTAGAAATATTATAAACAATAATAAATATTCTGGGACAATCTTACGCAAATCGACCTAGTCCCACGGTAAGCTCAATAAGGCTTGTGTTGTGGGTACTAGACGATATATATAATAGACGGATACATATAAATACTTAAATACATAGAAAAGATCCATAACTCAGGAACAATGTTTGTGATAAACCCACAAATAAATGCCCTGACCAGGATTCGAACCCGGGACCTTCTGCTTCGTAGGCAGGGTCACTACCAACTAGGCTAGGAGGCCGTTAATTATTGATAGCTGGCGCTAGATGTGGTGACGGGCAGCCCGCAAGTCGGATCCGGCACAAGACAAAAGACGTTCCATTCGAATTCGCGCGGAGTTCCATAAACCAGTGAGTGCCCTTGGTAGCGCCGCGTCTCATATAATTTACGATGAGAGATATAAATATCTTGAAAATATAATTGTAGGTGTCGAGCCGGATTGGCGGTTACGTTCTGCGTGTATACGTCCACGGGTGCACACCGACCGCGTGGGCTCAGATTTTGACACTATTTCGAATGAATTTAACTAGTGGTCGCCCCGAACGTGAATTCGCGACGCCTTGTCTGATCTGGCTTATATTTAAACTTAAATCATTTGTCTTATCTAACTCGAGTTCTTCGAGTTAACGTTTAACAAACATACATCAATACAAACGACATAAACGAATAATAAAACGAATGGCGGTTGCAGCAAGACTGATTTATTTTTCTTCTAACGATATACCAAAGACAATGATATACAGTTTACACATAGTTTACAGAGATGGCGCTAGTAGTATCTAAAACAGTTAAAACTCAGATTATTTGGATATATTTTAACACTTCCTCTTATCAAAATAATCTAAGCTCCATATAATAAAAAATAACATACTGTAACAAAATTACATTTTCTGAATGCCCATTTTTTTAAGAAAATAATTATGCTTTACACTACTCAGTCCTTTAGTTAAAAGGTCTGCGGGCATTTCAGATGTTGACAAGTAAACAACTTTTACAAGATTGTTAGCGACAGCTTCTCTAACAAAATGATGTCTAACATCGATATGTTTTGTCCTTTTATGGAACAAAGGATTTTCACTTAGCTTTTGAGCTCCCTGGTTATCATTGTATAGGACAATTCTATAGTCACAACTGACTATTTCTGAGAGCAAATTTTTTAAATAAATAGCCTCTTTGACTGCCTCAGACATTGCCATATACTCTGATTCAACTGAACTCAAGGCCACTGTTTGCTGCTTTTTACATTCATATGAAATCACACAGCCTGACAACATAAAGCAGAAACCAGTGTATGACTTTCTGTCAACATTATTTGAAGCCCAGTCTGCATCAACAAAACCTTCTAAGTTTTTATCATCCTTTTTAAACATTAAACCATAAGATTTGGTTTTTTGCAAATATTTTAATATTCTTTTTGCATGTGACCAATGAACTGATGAAAAACAATTATTGAACTGGCTCAAATAACTGACACTGTAACTAATGTCTGGACGCGTAAGTACAGACAAGTACATAAGACTCCCTATCAGCTGTTGATAAGGATATTGTTTACAAACTTGCTCAGTTTTTTCTAACTTTAAATTACTCTCAATTGGAGTATCAACAGTATTACAATTTGACATGTTAAACTTCATCAAAATTTGGTTAGCAAATTGCTCCTGATCTAAGGAAATACTGCCATCATTATGCATTGTAAACCTCATACCTAAACATTTTTTCAATGAACCTAAATCTTTAGTTTTGAAATTCGACATTAAATGCTTTTTCAAATCATCTGCCAAAGCTTCACTATTTGAGAAAATGAAAAAATCATCTACAAATACAGTGACAATAATCTGCTTATTTTTTATGCGCTTACTATACAAACAGGGTTCATATTTCGACTTAACATAGCCCAAATCTAATAAACAATCATTAACTCTCTTATTCCAAGCTCTAGCGGATTGTTTTAACCCATATATAGCCCTCTTTAATTTAAGCACAGTATTTGGTTTACAATTTAACTCTGGAGGCACTTGCATATACACATCTTCTTCGAGATAGCCATTTAAGAAAGCTGTTGTTACATCAAGATGGGTTATTTTAAAGTTTAATTTTACACTTAAAGCAAATAACAGTCTTAGTGTCGAATACCTGAGAACAGGCGAGAATGTTTGTTTATAGTCCACACCTTCTTTCTGGGTAAAACCCTTAGCCACTAAACGAGCCCTAAATCTCACTTTGTTATCACTTTCAAATTTTTTCTTAAACACCCACTTGCACTGTACCACTCTATCTGCTTCCTTGACATCAATGACTTCCCATGCTTGATTGTCTTCAAAAGCCTTCAGCTCTTCCTGCATTGCCTGCCGCCACATCTCCTTCTCTGGACCATTCATAGCTTCCTCATAGGTGATTTCGTCACCGCAAGACTCATCTACCGCACACAGGTTTGCAAAACCATACCTGTCAACTGGTTTTCTGACTCTCTTGCTATTCACTATGGAAACTTCCTCTTCTGGCTGTGAAACATCACTCTCATCTTGACATAAGGTGAAATCTGAGTCATCTGATGTCACATCCGCCTCACCAACATAGGTAGAATCATTTGGGTCCATGAAGGTACTTTCACCTTCTGAATCTGCCTCTACTGGCTGCAGCTGCTTTAACACTTCACCCACTAGCTGCTGCCTAGGTTCACTACGGGGTTCTTGTACTACCATCTGAGCCATTTCTGTGTCCATCGGTTTCTTTTCCATGATGAAAACATCTCTGCTCGTAGTGATCTGCCGTGTCTTTGGGTTATAAATCCTGTAACCCTTAACGTTTTCAGGAAAACCAACTAAAATATATTTCTCAGCCTTCTTGTCCCATTTTAGTCTTCTTTCTTTGCGCACATGCACCATTACCAGACTTCCGAAGACCCTGACATGACTCAAATCTGGTTTCTTTCCTGTCCATTTTTCAAATGGTGTTATATCTCCTAAACTTGAGGCCGGCGACCTGTTTTTCAAGTATACTGCCGTGTTAACTGCCTCTGCCCAGAAAGACTTGTCTAATTTGGCCTCAAACAGTAGACATCTTGCTTTTTCTGTAGCCGATCTCACATATCTTTCAGAGAGACCGTTTTGCTGGGGCGAATAGGGATTTGTCCTCTGATGAATAATACCAGCTGTCTTCAGATAGCTTTGCATCTGTTCTGAACAATATTCTCCCCCATTGTCAGTCCGAAGTATTTTGATTTTATTTCCTGTTTGGTTTTCTGCCATACTCTGAAACTCCTTGAAACATTTCAAAACCTGACTTTTTTCTTTTAGGAAATAAACATAACACATACGACTTGCATCATCCACAAATAGCAGGAAATATCTAGCCTGACCTATGGATTTTGTCTCCATTGGCCCCGCCAAATCTGAGTGCACTACTTCCAATAAAGTTTCACTCCTATGGTTTGCTGAAGGAAAGGGTAAACGAGCCTGTTTCCCTTCACAACACACCTCACAATTGGCTTTCTGAACATCAGGCTTATCTGTGTAAAATACACCCTCAACTGCACCATTCTTCATTTTTTCTAGGTCGTTTTTGTTAATATGACCGAGCCTTGCATGCCACTGCCTTGAATCTGTTGTATGTATAGCTGCCGCTGCTATTCCTTGCTTCACAATGTTTAGCCTGTATACCCCATTCTCCAAACTTGCTACACCAATTAACACATTCTGTTGATTACGGATATAACACGCATCTTCTGTAAATGTAACTGTGTTTCCGTTTTTTATCAACTTGCTGACTGATAACAAATTGGTTGTTAGGTTAGGAACGCAATAAACTGTCTTCACCGGAATATCAATCTGTGAATCATTCACTATTGTTGTGATTTGCGTTTCACCGGCACATACAACTGGCATAGTGGTTTTGTTTGCAACTACAATGTCGCTTACTTCATGTGCTTCTCGAACTCGCGATAAACAATCTTTGTTTGCTGTCATGTGAAAACTTGAGCCCGAATCCACGTACCAATCTTCTGGGCTGAAACTGCCGCTTAGGAATACTGCACTGAATGCGCCAGCAACCTTTTTCTTGGATTCTGTACATTGGTTTTTGTAATGCCCAATTTTCTGACACGAATAACATTTTATTTGTTTGCCGTTTGACGGTTTACTCGTCGAATGCGATGACTTTGACTTTGACGTTTGTTTTGACGTATGGCCAGTGGTGCCAACCCTTTCCCGACCATTTGAGAAAAATGCTGTTTCTGCTCCACTGCTGCCAACTTCAGAGGTCATATCGAGCAACTTCGTTTTAATGACATCTGTGCTAACTGTCAAACCAGAATGTTCGATTGCCATTATCATTGGCGCGAACTTTTCGGGTAGTCCGGCCAAAAGTAATGAACCGATCCATTCTTCGCCGATTTCGAAACCTGTTCCTTTTAACCGATGCGCTGTATCCACCACTTTAGACACATAACTTGTCATGGTATCACAATTTTCGAGACGAATAGAGATTAATGTACGAAGCAATCCAATCTTCCTAGTAAATCCATTGTCATCGAACAATTGTTTCAGCTTACTCCACAAAGCACTTATTGTGTTCTCGTCCTTGATGTGCACATATAAGGAAGGATCTATCGTCATCACTAGCTTGGCTTTAGCTTTCTTCTTTTCTTCTTCAGTCATCGTCGTGCTAATGGCGTCTATGTCGATGCCCTCCAACAGCATAAAGTTTTTCACCGCGAACGCCCAATCATCATAGTTTTCACGTCCTTTTAATTTCGGCACATTAACTATGTAACTTGATGTCGACATTTTGAAAAACACACGCGAAATTACTAAAATTACAATTAAATACTGGTTGGAAACATTAATAGCCCATAACCTATAATAAAACGAATGGCGGTTGCAGCAAGACTGATTTATTTTTCTTCTAACGATATACCAAAGACAATGATATACAGTTTACACATAGTTTACAGAGATGGCGCTAGTAGTATCTAAAACAGTTAAAACTCAGATTATTTGGATATATTTTAACAGGATTGTCCAAGTAAGGATGACTGACACTAGAACGGGATGGGACGGGATGGGGCGGGACGGGAAAATCTGTAAATTTCCATAGAAAGCATCACGTGACATTCGAGGGCTCCAAGCTATCACGTGATTATTTCTATAGAAAATGACAGATTTTCCCGTCCCGTCCCGTCCTAGTGTGAGTCATCCTTAAAGGGGGCATGCAATTAACATGTATTTTAATTCATTTCTATTGAGAAATCTCCCTTCTAAAATCACTCTTAAATGACTAAAAGCAAAAAAACCTGTTTTTAGCGGTTTTTACGTAACAGATTTTGTCCAGCATAAATATGATATTCATCGACTCACTTCAAAAATGACTCATAATAGACCAACAATATTAGCAAAACAGTTTTTTTAACCGTATATATAGTGTAACAAAAATGCTAGTGATCCGTAACAAGGTTATGAAACGAATGAAATTTTGTCCAACACATATAACCATATCCATGACTCATTCATGAAGCTCACCGACCAGTGTGGTAGGTGTGTGCCCGGCCCCGAAAAGCAATAAATCCTTTTTTTGTACCAGATGTACCAGAGGAGAAAGAGGCGGATCGGTTACCGATATAAAGGATTTTATTTAAATGTTGGGTTAAACGAAAAGGAATTTCTGTGTATATTTAATAACAGGGTGTGTGTTATAAAAATGTCGTTTATAATGAACATTTATACAACTATAAGAATATTATACCTTTTAATAACTAAAGGTAGGGTAAACAATTAAAAGGCATATAATAGGCCACTTGATTTGTATAATTGACATTTCATAATTTGCCGCCTTTTTTATTTTTTAAACAATTCGAAGTGGTCGTTGGCTGTATGTAATTTTTCCTTTGTCAGTTTAGTGTTCATACGCAAATTTAAAAAGTTAGAGAAGCGGACACTAATGTTTCGTTCATACTTTACGCCATACTACTTCACGGCCTAAGAACAAGAAACTACATGTCTTTATTTCGTGACATTAATGCATACATTTCCGATCATGTTTGAGAAAATACTCTTTTAAGCTAACATGGTAATTTGCATTATAACTAATATCTAACACGGGATAATTACCATGTATATTTGTTTTATAAAATCGGGTGCTCAATAAAATAAACATACATGGTAGTTATCCCGTTTTAGATATTAGTTATAAAATAAATACCTCTCACACTGATCGACATAGCCCAAACGTGCGTGACGCGGGCGACTTTCAATTCGAAAGTAGCGGGTTCAAATCCTCGGGGCTTGTACCAATTGTATCGCAAATTTCGTACAAAATATAACTTGATATTTACCAATCACTTTTCGGTGAAGGTAAACATCGTGAGGACACCGGACTAATCCCAATAAAGGATGACTCACACTAGAACGGGACGGGACGGGACGGCACGGGGCGACATTAGAAGGCTCCGAGCTGTCACGTGATTCTTTCTATAGAAATTGACAGATTTTTCCCGTCCCGCCCAGTCTCGTCCCGTCCCGTTCTAGTGTGAGTCATCCTTAAGGCTTAGTTTACTCTATGTTGGAAGGTCAGATGGCAGTCGCTTTCGTAAAACTAGTGCCTACGCCAAATCTTGGGATTAGTTGCCAAAGCCGACCCCAGGCTCCCCTATATGAGTCGGGAAACCACTAGGAAGAAGAAAAATACATAGACAACACTTTAACTCAGAAACAAATATTCGTGATAAACACAAAGGATGCCCTTACCAGGATTTGAACCCGGTACCTCCAGCTAAGCTAGGGAGGCCGTAAAGTTTTGGACTTTGTTTTTGCGTGTCTGTTTTTCTGTCAGCTTATTACATACCTCTCCTAATCTGTTGTCACGATCAGTATGTTCTGACAGTTTCACTGAAACGTAAAACCACTGTAATGTGACACTCTACGAGTAGCTTGCTATTATAAAGGTATCGTCGGTATAAAACCCAGTAAGTATATAAAGATATATCGGGAAAGACGAGCGTATCTGGGCATTTATATTTTTTGTCGTAAAAAAATAATTTTTTGAAAATTTGAAACATTTTACTTGTTTTCTATTCTGAATCGCGAGCTCTTTCAATCCTAGTAGGAAAAAAAAGTGTCCCAAGATTTGTTTTCCACTTCGCCACCATCATTTCATAGATTTAGTATGGCGGTAGCGCAATGGAAAGTTTGAAAAATGTATGGATAGGACACTTTTTTTCTCCTACTAGGATTCTGAGTACAATAGAAATAAAAATGTCTAATTTAGCAAAAATTATTTCTACAACAAAAAATTAAAATGCCTATCTATCCGGTCCGGTGTAACATGCTCTCGCGCAAATTTTCGAGGTTCGAGCATTTTCTCAGTGCTTGTACACCTGCCAGCTATAGGTGAACTTCAGTAAGGAAAGCTTTTTCAACTTTTTCAATATAATGACGCATTTCGCATCCTACTGAGGTAGCCTAGGTTCTGCAGCGCTTCAGGCATGTTCAGGGGTGCCCGATTTCTTCGTCATCATTAGAAGTTGGATTGCAGGGTTCTGGGAGAGATTGAGAGGCTCCAACAAACTCATTCTAAGAAGCCTCTGAGATACTGTACAGCCCCATTTTCCGATACTGGTCTTCCGTTTATCAAATCGAGAATAGAAAATAAAAAAAATAACTGACTAGTCATACCTACCTGTCCACTGAAATATCTTAACGTAAGTTTACTTATTTGTATTTTTTTGTAATTTTAATTTGTATTATTTAACTATTTTTTTATAACATTGTGTACTTCGTATAGTGCGAGCGATATGGACTTTTGTGTGAATTATAATAAAAATAATAAATAAATATTATGGGAAAGTCTTACACAAATCGACCTAGTCCCATGAAGCAGGAGGCAGGAGGTCCCGGGTTCGAATCCTGGTCAGGGCATTTATTTGTGTGTTTATCACTAATATTTGTTCCTGAGTTGTGGATGTTTTCGATGTATTTAAGTATGTGTATCTACCTATTATATATATCGTCATCTAGTACCCACAACACAAACCTTATTGAGCTTACCGTGGGACTAGATTGATTTGTGTATGATTGTCCCACAAATATTTATTTATCTTATAAATTATTTATTCATATCCTTTCCATCCTTTTTTTAAGTACCACGATACTGCGATCAAACTCCTTACGGAAATCTTCCTTTTAGAGATAATAAATACTGAGGCGCATGCTCTGTAAGCGAGGTAGTAACAGCTGCGCGTGCGCCGAATCAATGCCCCGCTCTAATTGGACAGAACGTGCCTTATGCCACAGTTGCATCACTTTCGTCACTACACCAGTGTGATTACCATGACTTAAGGCTGGATTTAACCAAACTTTTTAACCAAGAGTAACGCTTACTCTTGGATACTAGTGTCAAAATCCCATAGTAATTTGACGTTACTATCTGAGAGTAAGCGTTATTCTCGGAATAAAAATTGGGTAAAACGCAGCCTTAGGCGTTCAGTGTGTTTGCCATCAGTTGTAAGTAGCCGGAGGCGTTAGAGACAGAGCGTTTCTAAAGTATGTCCGTCTCACTCCTACCACTGCTCTGGCAGGAGCACACACACACGCACAAGCGTGTACACAGACAGACTCCTGTTTGATACTCAAGATGGCTTAAGGAAACGAAGTAGTATGCAGCTAATGAAGAATTATAACTAATATTTGAAACGGGATAATTACCATGTATGTTTGTTTTATTGAGTTTACTCCGTGAACATGACGCTTGCAACAGTGTCGAAATATCCGGTGCTCAATAAAACAAACATACATGAACTATGGACTAGTGACAATACAGAGCCGCGTATGGCCATTTGGGCATGTACTTCAACAGAGTGGGACCGGTACGTATGCCGATTCCCCCTCTGTGTTGCTGGAAGTATTTACTCTATACTTGAACTATAATATCTAGATAACTAGTAAGTAAGCAAGTAACATGCGTAATGGTATTGGTAGGTATATGCATAATAATGGTTTATTTAAGTACCTATACAATAGGTTAGGTAAACAATGGGTTCATTAGCCAACAAACTGTTCCGCAATTTGGCGAAAATTTGTAGTTTTTTTATGTTATTTTATTCTGATTAAAAAAATTTTTTTTTTTATCGATGCTTGGGAGCTGTATATCGCCAAGCCACTTGTAAAATCGCCATCGACAGAACTTACAAACGATGTAAACAAAAGGTATCACATGTTTTGTCACTGTTTCTCCTTATATTTTCACACTACCTCATCAAATACCACTGAAGACGTTCACTACTGAAGTCATAGTATTGTTACATGACGTAGTCTTGGTGATTTCAATTAAACCATAAAAGTTAGATTACTACGATCAATATGGCGGTTTGTTTTGTTTACATCGTTAGGAAGTACAAAATACGATTTTAAGCTATGGTCATTTGCATCATAACTAATATGTAAAACGGGATAATTATGTATGTTTGTTGAATTCAGCACCTGATATTTTGACACTGTTGCAAGCCTGTTGAAATCTTTAAATATAAAAACTTTTATCGAGAAGTCTTTAAGTTTTCAGCTGTCGAAGGTCTGGCGTACCAGACCAAGCGTACAATCTCAATAATCTCATGCCGTATAAAGGAGCACATTCGGGCGTTTAAAAATAACGAACCCGAAAATCGGCAATCGCCGAACATCTTTTAGAGGCGGGAACAAATCACTGGATTGAGTTACATAACCCTCAGATTCTCTCGACGGAAAAGCACTACATTCCTAGGATGGCCAAGGAAGCCATTGAAATCGTTAAATATAAAAATTTTAACAGAGAAGATGGTTTCTAGTTGCCGAAGGTCTGGTATCCAGTGATCCGAAAATTCACAAATTGAAAAGAGACTGTTCCGGTAAGAAATGCGCGGGTTGATACTGTAAGTGTGGTGTGTCGTGAACGTGATCGAGTTTCCAGTGAGAAAATGGACGGTACTAGTGCCAGTGACAACACACAAAATAAGCGAACCCGTAAGAGGGTAGATCGCTATGGCGTGCGGATAGATAAAAACTAAAAACTCGCAGCTCATCAGTTTACTCCGTGAACATGACGCTTGCAACAGTGTCGAAATATCGGGTGCTCAATAAAACAAACATACATGGTAATTTTCCCGTTTTAGGTTTAAGTTATAATTCGATTCGATTCGAATTATTCGATTTTATTTCAAAATGTAGAACCCAGAACCAATTTTTTTAGTCTACCCTTTCATCGCTCGAAAAACTAGTTACGCCTAAAAATATCATCAAACCTATCCATTGTCCCCGAAACAAGTAATTTCAATCAAAAAATTCAATATGGCGGCACTTTTTTTACTCGTATTTGTACTTCACGATTAATGTTTGCAGTGATAACAGAACTGATTGCTTTATTGAAACAAATAGGAATGTTGGTTTTTTGTTTATTAATATGCCGTGATAGGTTTCATTCAGAGGTCACTTTGGAACAAACATGGCCGTCAAGAATATTTAAAATAGAAATTGGAAGTTTAAAATTGGATATTTATTATAGTTTTCATTAGTAATTCCATATCATAAATGGTTTTCAAAGTATGTTATGTTGTTGTGTGTGTCTTCGGAGACACAAGACAAAAGACTATCGATTCGAGTTTCGAAGGCTAACTTTCGTAGTCAAGATGCCAATCGCTCACGCTACGAAGCGTATCGTAGTTATCTCTATCACACTTCCTTATTAGTAAGATTTTAATGGGTCGCGGAATTACACACACTTTCCCATTTATAATATTAGTATGGATGGTACGGAACCCTTCGTGCGCGAGCCAGACTCACTTGGCCGATTTAAAAAAATATTGTTTCTACTCCAGCACTCCTATCTGTCAATTAGATGGCTGACAGCGATATTAAAAATGTTTACATTATAACGTTGTCTATGGTAGGTAATATAAGAACACTGCTACTATGGATTTTTAATACAATATATTAGCACTATTTTTTTTTAATTTCTATAATGGGCACGACTTCTTCCACATTCTGCCACGTTTCTGGATTTTGCTTTTTACGCTATTTTAGCTGTCGTAAAAAAACTAGACTATAATTGGTTCTTAAAACTCTGTAGTTTTAAGACCCTCAAGGTTTAAGAACCTATTCTATATCACTATTGCATAAACTATTATTGATGTTTATGTAGTCTGTAAAACCAACACTAACTTGGCATCCACAGTAGCAGTAACTCTATTTTAGAGTCTACAAAGTGACAATATTAACACCTACGGAAATACTTTGAATACTTTTACATAGATGTGACTCGCTTTATGAACTTAGTGGTAAGTTATTGTTGGCGTGTGGTCCGAGGCACAGGCTGATTGGTTCTTAAGAACAGATATTTAATGTCTCTACAAATAGTATCCGATCGAAACTTGTTTTTTACCCGAAACCGAACCATTGATAAATGAGATGAAAAAAATGTCAGTTTGCCGTTTTTTTTTTTCAGATATATGAATAAAAAACATCACTATGGTCCGATTTCACTTTACTCGGATTGAAATTTTTGTAACCGTCCCATTCTAGTGTGAGTTATCCTTTATAAAGAAATATTTTTGATTTGTAATGAAAAGTTATTTATTAACCACTGAGATAAAAAACTATATTTACAACACTAAACCAAATTAAAAAATGGCATGACCTTCGTTCCTTGGAGACCGGCAGTTGGTCTGGGATGCCACGTGTGTTGCGCCGTCCCACCTTCCAGGAGCGTCGGCCAGAGCTGGAGCGGCTGCTGAAGCTGCCATTTAGGGGGACCCTAGGGCCCTGGGGACCCGGTCATTCTATTTTTAGGGAGCCGGCCAAGCGCCTCATGGACGCCACGGGTGACCAGACGGCTGGTTCCTATCTTGCCCAGATACCGGAATTGCTATTCAGCGGGGCAATGCTAACAGCCTTCGGGGCACCCTACCATGTGGCGACGAGCTAGAGCTAGATCCTATTTTGACCTATAAATATTTGTAAAACAGTTATTTTTCTAGTTAGTTAATTAAGGTTTTATTGATTTCTTTATTGTTGAAATTAAACTCTTTGTAACGGATTAATCGCGTTTATTAACACCATGCCCCTATTTTACAGCACTAGTTTTCACAGGGTTAAGATAATGACTGAGAGAATTCTCCCCGACAATCAACAAAGTTACTTGTGCAAACTACCGACATACAAAAATATAAAATAATTTAAAACAAAAACAAAGGTTGGTCTACAATGCCCGGGCTTATAAAGCTAATAATGCTAATAATACATTGCCTGAGGGGGCATTCTATAATTCAAATTAAAAATTATAAAAACCCTGTGAGGTTTTAAAATAAAGCTTGTAAATAAAGCTTCGTTGTCTTAAAAAATGCTTATCTATCCTAATATGCCCTAAATCTGATCCCTGAGGGTGTAAGGCATTATCACAGTAAGTGTAAAAGATTATGTATGTAAATATTATGTAAACAATCAATAAGGCGGCTGCGTAGGGTTAACTTTAGCATAATTGTATGGAACGGGTTACTACCGAAATGTCCTCATAATGTGAGTATTGTAGCTCTGCGCAGGCGCATTGGGATTAGTAGGGATTTAACCGGTTCGGAAAAAAGCGCAAGACAAGAATCCAGTAAAAGGCTAGGAAGGTGATATAAAATATCGTATTATACAGATTGTACCAAAAATACTGGTTATATGTTTAAGATGATGACAACAACCAATTTTAATGCGTATCTATTTGTGTCGAAGTTAACGAAATTGCATTACCAGTTTTAGAAGGAAAAACACGAAAACTATTAAAAGTTTTACCTACTTAAGGGTGGTTAGAGTAGAGCTACCTCGCTGTCACGCAAAAAAGGCACAATGGATGTCGATTTGCGGAAAAAGCCCAGGATAACTAACTAACCTACTTAAAAAAAAACG
Organism: Lathronympha strigana; assembly: GCA_949128165.1. NCBI lineage: Eukaryota > Metazoa > Arthropoda > Insecta > Lepidoptera > Tortricidae > Lathronympha > Lathronympha strigana. The sequence continues at coordinate 1,847,696 of OX421926.1, read as the reverse complement.
CTTCAAGCTAAGCTAAGCTAGGATAAGCTGTTATCAACTCCTTAATGGCGTTAAAGGATGACTCACACTAGAACGGGACGGGACGGGGCGGGACGGGAAAATCTGTCAATTTCTATAGAAAGCGTCACGTGACATCCGAGGGCTTCGAGTTATCGCGGTTACGCTCACGTGATTCTTTCTATCTCCCGCCCCGTCCCGTCCCGTGCTAGTGTGAGTTATCCTTAACCAGTATCGTGTTCAAATTTGTATTTTGTTGAAAAAAATGTGTGGAAGGTTGCATTTGAGTGACCTGCCCAAAATTATAGTGTTTCTTTTCACCAATATTAAAGAAGATAATATTTAAAAAAATACATCACATCATAAAGATTACATTGTGGTATTATAAGGATAAAAAATATATACAGTAAGTGTAACTTACCTACCTACCTACCTACCTTAAATCTTAAATAGGTCCTTGAGGCATTGTACCTAGGATGCTGGCGGCATTTCCTCGTTGTATCGCAACGTTGCGCGAGGAAGCCACCAGCTCATCGGTCACCAGTAACATCAACCAGAGGTTTCGCGATTTCTACAAAACTGCGTGCGCTTGGACCTAGAGTTTCAAACCCAAATGGTACTCCCTGCCCAGGTTATTTTTTACGTTTCAAAATTTCGTTTGTAACGTTTCAAATTTTCGGCTTGTGTTGTGGGTACTAGACGATGATATATATAATAGATAGATATATTTAAATACTTAAATACATAGGAAACATCCATAACCCAGGAAAAAAATATTCATGATAAACACACAAATAAATGTTCTGACCAGGATTCGAACCCGGTACCCCCTTTGTAGGCAGGGTCACTACCAACTAGGCTAGGAGGCCGTTAGGTTACCCTTTTTTTTTTTTTTTTTTTTACATGGGGAATGCATTTACGCATACCGCCGGGTCTAAGGTGGTGTGCAACCCGGTCGGTTATGTGGGACTCGAGGCTGTAAATAGGCCCCCCTACCCACTAAACCCCATGGTGTCCTCTCACCGCTGCAAATGCGGGGTCCCGGGGAAGCTCGCGCGATACCTCCGCAGCCCCGCAGCGGCCATCCCGGAGCGGGATCCGTCGCAAGGTCGGGCTTTGAGCCGACCGATCTTCACCGTGGGAGCGCTTCCCGGACACAGGGTCGCGCTCTCATGCTCGAGAGCCGGCATCATGGGCGAAGGCGCTCTCGTGTCCCTCGCCAGCCAGCTCTCGTTAGGGTGGCAGGTTCCGCTCGTGGGCGGCGCGCCTGCGTCCTGTGCGGCGGCGGCGCATCGGGTCTGCCTCGGCCTGGGCTTCCCGTTCGCGCTCCGCCGCCTCCTTCTCTTTGAGGACGTGCTCGCTAAACGAAAGCAGAGCCTCCCACCCTTCCTCGCTGGCCACCATGGCCCGCACCACCGCCGGCAGCGATAGGTCTGGCCCCACCTGGGCTATCACCTCCTGCCGTTCCGCCTCCCATGCCGCACACTCGGCCAGTGTGTGCTGGGCCGAGTCTACGCCAGCTCCACACGCGTGGCACTCTGGTGTCGGTTCTCTCTGCGCGACCTTGTGCAGGTAGCTGCCGAAGCAGCCATGCCCGGACAGCACCTGCGTCAGTCGGAAAGAGAGAACCCCGGAGCGCCTTTCGACCCAGTCGTGGAGGACTGGGCGAACTGCTTCTATGGTGCGGGAGCCGGCCCTCGGCCGTTCCAGCCGGTGCACCCATATTTCCATCGCCTCGCCCTGGAGCTCTTCGCGCCGCTTTTCCACCTCCGGTGGCGCCGGTGGGTTGTTCCTGGCTCGTGCCTCCGCTCGCCACCGGAACAGTGCAGCGTGGGCCCTCGCGTCGAGATCCCAGGGCAGGCACCCGGCCAGCGCACATGCAGCCTCCGCGCCCACCGTGCGGTATCCTCGGATTACCCTCTGCTGTTGTGGCTGCTGAGGGCATCCGCCCATACAGGGGCCGCGTAGAGCGCCATCGAGCGCACTACGCCAGTGTAAAGACGGCGGCACGCTGAGTTGGGCCCCCCCAGGTTGGGCAGTATACGCCCAAGAGCCGCCGCGGCACGTAGTAGTTTCGGCGCGAGGCGCTCGAAATGTGCCTTGAAGTTCCATTTGCTGTCGAGCACGACACCGAGGTACAGCAGTGTCGGCTTGACAGCAATCGGGACTCCTCCCACGATGATTTGGGCGCCAGATGGAGACGCTCTCCGCGGGCCGTGGAAGCAGATGGCCTCGCACTTTGTGAGTGCCACCTCTAGACCCAAGCGGCGGATGCGGGCCACACAGTGGGCGACTCCGGCCGTCGCCAGGATAGCTGCGTCGCGGTAGCTGGGTCCTCTGGCCGTCACGAGCGTGTCGTCGGCGTAACAGGTGACGCCGACTCCACTCAAGTTTTCCCCCCGTAGAACCCAGTCATAGCCTATGTTCCACAGGAGTGGTCCCAGCACCGACCCCTGCGGAACTCCGCACGACATATGCCTCCGACCCCAGTCTCGTCGCCCCGGCCAGACTATCACCCGTCCCTCCAGGTAGGCGGCTACTATGCGCGACAGGTGGGGAGGCACTCCGTGAAAGCGCAGAGCCTCGTTGATGACTTCCCAGGGAAAGGTGTTGAAGGCGTTGGAGATGTCTAGCGACACCGCCAAAACGACCTCACCCTGGGAAGCAGCCTCCTCCGCTATGGCCTTCACCCGGAGTATCGCGTCCACCGTCGACCGCCCCCTCCGGAAGCCGAACTGCTGGTCAGCCAGATCCAGCCCTGTGCGCTCCATGTGCTCGATGAGGCGAGTTGCGATTATGCGCTCAAAGAGCTTGCCCACCTCATCGAGCAGGACTATAGGCCGGTACCCGGCTGGAGAGTCCGCCGGCCGCCCGCCTTTTCGAAGGAGGACCAGTTTCCCGGTCCTCCATTCGTTGGGGAAGCAACCCTGCTCCAGACATGCGCTCAGGAGCCGCAGCAACCTTGGCCCCAGAGCGTCTACGGCCAAGACCCAAGCACGACCCGGAATGCCGTCGGGCCCGGGGGCCGTGTTCTTGGCCCTGAGCCGATGGACCGCTGCGTTGAGCTCCCCTGGAGTGATGGGTGGGACTCCAGCCTCCTCAGAAACTTCCGCCCTTAGGGGCGCCATGGCAGGTGGTGTGTGCGGGCCCCGCTCGGGGAAGAGCGTTGCCACCACTCGGTCCATGAGGTCCGGCTCAAGCGTTTGGGTCAGCGGTGGTGCCCATGCGCGTAACTTACTCCGGACAAGTTTGTATGGCCTTCCCCACGGGTCGGCATTGAGGGTCTCCAGAAATTCGGCACGACTCGCCTCAATTGCCTTCCCTATGGCCATCGCAAACTCTGCCCTGGAGTCTTTGTACGCTTGGTAGGAGCGGCGGATCTCGTCCTCGTTGGGCCTCCTTCTTCGCCTCTGGCGCATGTACTGGCGACGCGCGGCTATGCAGCCCTCGCGCAGCTGCGCGAGCTCGGCGGACCACCAGTACACGCTCGGTTTTGGCGGCAGGGGCTTGGCCCGGGGCATTGACGCATCGCACACACGTGTCATAGCCCCCCGGAACCAGGATGCTTCCGTCTCTACCACCACCGCTCCCTCCTGTACGGGCAGCCAGGCCTCCACGATCGCCGCCTCTTTGAGCAGTTCCCGGTCGAGTTTGGTGAGAGCCCATCTTGGGCCACCCCCGACCGGGCCCATCCGGCTTGGGTTGTACGAGGTGTCCGAGGTGGTGACGTCGAACCGTATGTACCGGTGGTCGGACAACGTCTCCACCCCCACCATGACCTCCCAACCCTGGACACGGCGCGCCAGGGCAGCACTCGCGAACGTTATGTCCACGATGGAACCACCCTGTTGTCGCACGCACGTGTCTGCCGTTCCTTCGTTCAGAACTGCCAGCCCCGCCGCAACAGCCCATTCCTCGAGCGTGGCTCCCTTCGCGTCTGTCACCCGAGAACCCCATGCTGTGGACTTCGCGTTGAAGTCTCCGGCAACGATCACGGGACGCGGAGAGAGCCGCCCGATTAGCGCCCCCACTTCGTCTAGAAACCGCTCGAAGTCGGCCAGACAGCGATTTGGGGAGAAATAGGTTGCGACAAACCATATTTCTCCGCATAGCGCCGCCACATACCCCTTCCCTTTGGTCACAGCTGAAGGCGGAAGAACACCCGCCATCGCTCGCACCACCAGCGCCACCGATCCGTCCACGTCACCTATGAAGTCATCACGGGACGGGATTGAGTATGGCTCAGCGACCACGGCAACACCGATCATCCACTGCGCCAGAGATTGGAACAAGAGATCCTGGGCCCTGGCGCAGTGGTTGAGGTTCGTCTGGAGCACACGTATAGCCATCTATCTACTCGAGGGACGCTGGATCCACCTCCTGCGTCTCCATAGCGACGGCTGGGGACTTCGTGGGCTGGGATGCGGTCCGGCGGGCGGCTCCAGTCCTCGTCTTCGACTTTTTGGGGGCAGAGGTTGTGGTTATGCACCCCTTAGACCCAAGCAGGTGATCTGCCTTGCTCCCCTCGTTAGCGCACACAACGCAGTGTGGCGCCTCCGAGCAGTCGGACGCTCTGTGGCCGGGCTTGCCGCAGCGGTAGCAGGTGTCACTGCGATCAGCGTCGTTGGTGCAATTTGCCCTAACATGCCCCTTTTCGAGGCATTTGTAGCACCGCATGGGACGCTGATCCAGCAGCTTTACTGCGGCCCGGACCCACCCTACCTGGAGCCGCCCACCGTCGGCCTCCACCACCTTCTTGGCTGCACTGACTGGGCAGCGGAGCCAGATCGTACCGAGGCCGGAGGCATCCTGTCTGACCTCTCCAGCCTTGATCTGTCCCTCCGCACAGCCACCGACCCTCGCGACCGAAGCAACCACCTCGCTAGGCGACACTGAGTCGTCGAGCTCTGTGAGTCGCAGTTCCGCGCACTTCACCGGCCTGGAGACTCGGACGTCAGTCCCCAGGTTCTTGGCTAACGCTTCGGCCAGCGAGTCAGCCTTTTCGCCACTGGCTGCACCTGGGATTTCCAGCACCCTGCCGCCAGTGGCTGCCATCTTAAATTTCAAGGCGGAGATGCCGAGCTGCTCCAGGTCTACCGTCTCCCTTGCCCTGGAGATCACCTGGGCGTAACTGACGCCATTCTCTACGGCCTCTGGCTGCAGGGTTAGCACCACAGCTGCTGAGCGGGGAGGGCGAAGTTTTCGGGCCTTAGACTTCACCCGTTGCGGTGCTGGCTGGGGGGCCTTCGCCTTGTTCCCTGCCGCCTTCTTCCTTTCCTTTTTGCCGCCGACCACCTTCCAGCCCTCGTCAGTGGACGTAGCGGCCGCTGGGCGAGGGGGTTCGGTCGTGGGCGGAAGAGGGTTCGAAGTGGCAGTGGCCTTCTCTGCTGGTTTTGGCGCACTCTTTTTGCCCTTCCCTTTGCCCTGTCCTTTTTTCGTCCCGCCCTTTTGGGGTTCCGTAGTGTAGTTTGGGGGACCTCGGGTAGGCGTTTGCCCTACCATTCTCCCCCGTGTGGCCGTTTGCGCGGCTTGTCGTCCCCGGTCTGCGGCCGGTGGGGGCTGCCCGTTTTGGCTGGCAGAAGCCTGCCATCACGCTCGAGGGCTCCGAGCCTCTCGTCAAGGATCCGCCCTACCTTGGCCGTGATTGCCTCGACTAGTTCGTCCGTATCGCAAGGTGCGGGCGCAGTGGCGGGCTGTGGTGCCTTTTTAGGTGGGGACGGGACCGGGACCTGCTTTTTAAAGTGGGCCCGAAGCTCCGCTCTCAGCTCCTCCACTTCGGAACGCAGATCCTTGACCTCCGCCCTCAGGTAAGTATTTTGCCTCTGCAGCCGTCGGGTCTCTTCAGAGGATGTGCGCTCTTTGAGGTCCTCAAACGCTTCTCCGATTGAGGTGACAGCTGTCTTTAGAGCGCGCACAAATGTCCCCTTCAGGTTGGCGGACTTAGTGGCCACCATTTCAACCATCTTGAGGCTGTTCTTCACCTTTTCGTGGAGTGAGACCGCAGTGCCGTCCGCTTCCTCTGTGTCGGGTGGGCCCGGAAGTGTCCCGCCACTCTTTGGGGACTCTCGAGACGCCAACGACCGCGTGAGGCTTGCCACCTCCTCCTCTGCCTTGCGCTGGAGCTCCTCCCGCCTGAGGCGGTTCAGCTCCTGCTTTGCCAGGGCAAGGCCCGTGTCGTGCGCCGTGGTAGTTGGCGGAGTTCTGCCCACCTCCAGGGAGCCTCCACTCCGTGCTGAGTCTGCCTCGGCTCCCTCGTCGGTCCTTTTCGGGCTCCCAGAGCCGGGTCGGTCGGTCACTTCCGACTCCTGCACTTTGGCTATCGGTGAGCGCGAGCTGAGCCTTATGCGCTCGACCGGGACGATGGGTGTTTGGCCAAGCGCATCAGTCTTGTTTTTAGGGCCTATGCGGCGCCCCCCTCCTTTGGCTTTCCTGCCTCTTTTGGCAGTGGCAGTGCCCGACAAGAGTCCCGCGTCACTCTCTGAGCCGGAAGAAAGCACGAGCTCATCCGCGAGTCGTTTGTCGGGCCTCGAGCCCCAGAACTTCTGGCCCATGCCTGAGGTTGAGGGCTCCGCTAGTGCCTTTGGTGGACCCATATCCACCGAGCCCTCCGAGTCACCGGTGTCGGCTTCTCCCTCGCCAAACAAGTCACGCCTGTCCAGCCTTGAGGGGGAGTAGAACTCCTCTCTCTCAGGTGACTGAGTCGTCTCCACTCCGCGGGGACCGGCCGTCCTCCCGGTAAAAACTCTCGTCCTAGGAGTGGAAGGACGCACGAACTGTCTGAACCCTGAAGGCACAGGCGCATCCTCTGCCCCCGTTACAGTGTCGGGCGCGGCATAGCGTATGTAACGCCCAAGCGCGTCCCGCAGTGGGCGGTACCCCACTGGAACGGGCTTAGGAGAGGGCAGGGCAAGCCCGGGTGAGGACAGGGTATACACCGCCTCCTCGCTGGCCGCATCTTCTCCTCCGTGTGCAAGTTTCGGGGAGGACTCGATCACAGCCTCCTCCGCATCTCCTCCTCCACTTAACCTAAGCGGCAGATCCAAATCGTGAGCATCGGTATCCGTTGATCGTTTGCCAGAGTCGTTTGGTTTCGTCCTGGAGTGGTGTGCCCCCCCAGAATACGGTGGGCGGCATGTCACCACAGTACGGGCACTCGCCCGTTCTGTGGTGACACAGAGGATTGGAACCTCCTGGGGTAGTTTAACTGTGTATTGGCCACTCATATTTTGCTATTTTTAAAGGGATATGCCGTTAGGTTACCCTAACTGAACCTACGTTCGACAATATAATCTCTCGTCTCATCCACACTATATCGACGCCATTTTGTTTACATGTCATAAACGGCACAATGCTCTGGCATTGTAATGAGTGCGCCTACGCATACAGCTTAGTATGGCACAAGCTGCAAGCGGTGGCATAAGCGGCAGCGGCAGCGTTTATAAAATAATAAACGGTACAATGGTTATGGGTCCACAAGTTTTAGATGGCCTAAACTACGAGCGGGAGCGGGAGGCATAAGCGAAAGCGAGTTTTCTTTATTTACGAAACCGAACTAAAGGATGATTCACGTCAACTGTTGCATGATTTAGAGTTTAAGACAAAATTAAGAAAATGGCTTCAGCAACATTTTTTCTACTCTGTTAAGGAGTAAGTACTTACATTTGTAAATATTTTAATTATTACCTAAAAATGTATGGTCTCAATTGTATATATTACTTACCTTTAATATTTAGGATACTAATTACTAACATTTGCATGCCGAATGGCCGAATATTGTAACTTATCCAATACCCGAACATCTTATTTGTACATATTCTTGCAAATAAATTATTTCTTTCTTTCTTTTAAGTCACGTGATGTTCCATAGAAATGGGGACCACTTCCATTTCGTCTGTTACATACCGGCCCATTTCGCCTCATCCCGTCTCGTCTCATCTCGTCTTATCTCATTCTAACATGTTAAGTTGTCCCTCTAGATTGAAACGTCAGAACGATATTTCGTACTTACCTAAATAATTCCAGAACTGATCCGGGATTCGAACCCCTTCCTCCTCCAACCTAATACAAGACATTGAAAATTTACAGCTAAGCTACCAAAACCACTATCAATCATATACCTTCAGCGTTGAAAGATTAAACTTGATATAAATTCATGAAAAAAACGTATGTTTATTTTGCTACCCGTTATTAAAACTTGCTGAGCGAAAATGGACTGTTTTTACGAAGTAATAAGGGATATGGGTAAAGGAAAATTGCAATCTAAACTTGGGCGTGTCAGCTTGCTTGATGAATAAGAGGTTATCACGAATGTAGGCTAAGAGCTTGGGTTTTAAATTGCGGCAAAAAAAAATAACACTAACAAAAATAAAACTTTTCGATTAGAAACCCCTAAGGTATACTGTTAGTATGCAAAATAAAGTAGTTTAGTAGAGCCTTTAATATGTTGTACATGTAAAATGTCATGGTTGCTATAAAGAATTATGAGTATGAATAAGATGTGTTACAATTTAGATAGGTACCGCCTTTTTCATAGAAACTTAACAGACATTACGTCGTTAACTTACGTTTTGACCCTTTTTAATAAACGCAAATGTTAAGCTGACAGATTACAACAAACAATGAATAAGTTAGCTGAGGTTTGATGAGCGTTTGTGTTTTTATCACGAAAATTGGTTCCTGAGTTATGGATGTTTTCTATCTAACTGTTCTGTTCCTATCCTGTTCTGTGTTCTGTTTTGTATTGGTCGGTCTCTGTTATCTATTTACTTATTATATATATCGTCTAGTACACATAACACATGCCTTATTGTGCTTACCGTGGGACTAGGTCGATTTTTGTAAGATTGTCTGATAATATTTATATATTTAATGTTTCAATATTATTTTTATTCCTGAAAATCAGACACTAGCTCTTAGTCTACTGATGGGCCGCGTTAATAGCATCTGTGTTGATTCGGATTGACGCACCGCCCTTTATGACTGCAGTATTTATACTCCGATCAACGACGACCATTCTTTTGTCCACACTTACTTCCATAAGTTTAATATACTTGACGCATTGGTTATACTGTAATGTCATGTAAACGTTTTTATCAATAAATAAATAAGCTGCCAAAAGCAACAAGTGTAAGATCGCCGTCAATGGAACTTTCTAACTATATAAACAAAAGATGTCACATGTTTTGTCACTATTTCTCCTTGTATTTCATACTACTTCATCAAACACCACTGAAACTATTCACCACTGAAACGGTCGTATTGTCGTAACGTAGGTACAAAATATAAGATACCGTAAACCGGGGTTACTTTGATCAATTTTGAAGTTTGACACTAATTTCTGACGATCCCATTTTACATAAAAATATGAAATTAAAATATAATTATCGGTTTTTTCTCTTCTTTCAATACACAAAATAAAAAAAAATATGGGCTTATAGTTTTGTCAAAAAAAAACGACACGATCAAAGTTATATTGAGAATGAATACTTTAGAATACTTTTAGGATACTTTAAAACTACCACTTTTTTACAATGAAAGTACAAAATTAAAAGCTCGTAAAAAATAAAAAAATAAAAATCGGTTAAGTACTTTTTGCGTTATTTATATTCATAACGTATGGGGTGACTTCGATATGTGGGTTACTTTGATAACATACCATCATGGGGTTACACCATCACCTCTGTGTGAAGATTGACAGAAGCCTTATGACTTGTCATGTCTTGTTGGAGTGTGTCCAGAATTTGGATTTGACGAAAAGAATTCTGGATAGTTTTCGGTCCGTGCTTATGAATAATGGCCAAATCTATTGTTAGCTGATAAAGTCTTAATCCAGGGAAGCAAACAGCGGCGTGTTCAAGCTTCAGTAAAAAAACTATTTAAAAATAGAACAAATTGGAAAGCATGAATTAAATCATTTATTATTTATAATAAAAGTTATGATTCATGTTTTTAAGTAGTCACACTACTATACATCTTAAATAATATTTAAAACGGGTCACTCACGTAATTTAGTCGATTTTCGCTCGACATGTTTCGTTCTTTACGAAGAACGTCATCAGGAGCGCCCACTCGCGACAGAGGCAAGTCGTACACTGCGGGCTAATGCCCTATCTGCTCTGGTACTTGCAGCTGGCGGTGGGAGCGGCGCGGGGGGCGACACGGCGGACGAACTACCCTCGTTCTCATTATCATCGCTTTTGCCAACCGGGTTGCAAACAACACTCACTACGTCACTCGCTAAGGGCACGTTCACCCCCCGCACGTTACGTGAGTGACCCGTTTTAAATATTATTTAATATGTTCGAGTCTCACGAGAGTTTTATAGTTAAAACTACTATACATCTGTGACACGCTGCAGCATAAACGACAACTCTCACTCTGTCAAACATATAGCTAGTAGCTACTCATACATGCGTCTCTGGATAGCATCAGGAGATCAGCGTCCAAGACCGGACCGAAACATTACCACAACTCTGCCACGAGTGCCCGACTGAGAAGAGAATATATTCTTGTAAATATTTTTAAAAAATTAACAAATTCTCTAACACTCCAACGCCCTCTTTGACTGGTCTAATCCTGACTTTCTTATTGCGTTTCGACAACCGCGAGCCATTTTTTTTAATTAAACAAGAGATATTTGTACCAACTTAATCATAACACGTCAACACTCTTATTCCCATAGAGCTAAAGTCTATTTTCAATTGGCAATAACAGTTGTTAAAATGGTTGATCTTTAAAAAGGTTTTCTCAAGAAACTAAACAGAAGTCAGATTTATTTTGTAGTTGAAATATAGATCCACTTATTTGCACTTAACATTCATGTTTTGCCTGTAATTTAAAGACTTCCTAGCCTAGCCGGTAGTGTATTAGTGACCCTATTAAATAATATTTAAAACGGGTCACTCACGTAATTTAGTCGATTTTCGCTCGACATGTTTCGTTCTTTAAATTACATGAGTGACCCGTTTTAAATATTATTTAATATGTTCGAGTCTCACGAGAGTTTTATAGTTAAAATTATTAGTGACCCTGCCTACGAAGCAGGAGGTCCCGGGTTCGAATCCTGGTCAGGGCATTTATTTGTGTGTTTATCACGAATATTTTGTTCCTGAGTTATGGATATTTTCTATGTCGTCTAATCAAATCACAATCCTTATTGAGCTTACCTGAGACTAGGTCGATTTGTATAAGACTGTTCTACAATATTTATTATTATTTAGAACTTTTGTAGACAGAAATAGTGGTTTTAGCTAGTTATGCTTAGCCTTAGTTCAATTTAATTGTGTGTTTTTTTTTAAGTGTTTTAAAGGGTTCAAATTTTTCCGGTTTGTATCAATGCAATGTTTTCATGTAAGTACGAAATTTATCAATCGCTTTTCGGTGAAGGAAAATTTGAGGAAACCGGACTTATCCCAATAAGGCCTAGTTTACCCTCTTGGTTGGAAGTTTAGATGGCAATCGATTTCTTTAAACTAGCGCCTTCGCCAAATCTTGGTATTAGTTGTCAAAACTGACCCCAGTTTCTGGAGCCGTGCACGTGGCATAAGCCGGGAAAAGCTTAAAATCCTCACTTTGCTCGATGTTCCAGTTTCTAACGAATCAAGTTTTGTTGAAATTAAACACTTTAGAACGGATTAATTGCGTTTATTAACACCATGACCCTACTCATATGAATTCTCTTTCACTCAGTCATCATCTTAACCCTGTGAAAACGAGTGCTGTAAAGGGCTCGAAACGTAGGGTCATGGTGTTCATAAACGCGATTAATCCGTTCTAAAGTGTTTAATTTCAATGAATAACAATCGCGGTAACAGAAGACAATATATTAATCAAGTTTTCATATTAAAATACTTAGTGTTCATATTAAAATACTTGTATCGGGTTACTCACGTCAATAAAGTCGAAAATAGCTCGGCATGTCAGATCGGTCGAGATCAGACCGCGCTGGGGCTCGCAGAGTGCGTAGAGCAGCCGCCGCGGCCAGACGCATGACTCATGAAAAGGGACACGGACTGTTCCGAAACATGTCGAGCTATTTTCGACTTTATTGTATTTTAATATGTCTGATACTCACGGGAGTTTTGTAATTAAAATCAATTTTTCATTTTTAACCAGAGACGTCTGAAAACGATACCGTAATAAATAAAAAAGTATGGAATAGCACATTGTTAGTGGTGAATTCTCAATGTAACTTGAGACTCCACTTGCCGATTAAGAAGTACTTTCTTACAGATATTGCTAAGCTCCCCCTAAGGCGCAGGGATAAGTTCGCCTTTGTACTTCAATTCTTTTCAGTTGTTTTGTGATTTATTTTGTGTACAATAAAGTGCTTACTACTACTACTACTAAGGCGCATACGGGTGGAGAAATTCGAAGCCATGTCATAATTCTAAATTCAAAAAATAATTCTGCAAGTAGACCGCGCACTTTTACAAATCAATAAGCATTACATTATAGCATGACATTTATGTATATATATATAATATATATAGATTAATTTACTTTATTTATTGTAAGAAACTAAAACTAAAACATAATCAACACAAATTTAAATCTATAAGTATAACTAAACTAAAAACTAAAATAAAACTAAAATAAATCTAAAACAGGCCCCTGCGGCATGGTACCGAGGACGCTGGCAACATTTCCTCGCTTGATTGCAAGACTGATCCGTTGAGCGAGGAAGCTGCCAGCTCTTGGGTCTCCTGTGGCGTCTCTGAGTCTCTTCGATAAGTCTTTACACAAATTGACTAAGTCTCGCAGTAAGCTCAAGAAGGCTTGTGTTAAGGGTACTCAGACAACGATATATATAAAATACAAATACATACATAGAAAACATCCATGACTCAGGAACAAATATCTGTGTTCATCACACAAATAAATGCCCTTACCCGGTTTCGAACCCAGGACCATCGGCTTAGCAGGGTCACTACCAACTACGCCAACCGGTCGTTAAATTTGCAGGTCTGATCTCGGCAGCCCAGTTGGCAGAGCGGTGGGCTGGTATACCAGAGTCACGGGTTCAAGTACCGCCCGAGGTAATTTTTCCCGCTTTTCCTTTATTTCTGAGAAATTTGGTATTTAAATTTATATTATTAATTTTTCTTAATACAGAATTAAAGTAAAAATGGAAAGTCATGGTTGATCAAGAAACGACTTGGCTTTACCAAGTGATCGGGTAGCTCAGTGGTTAGGGCGTCTGCTGCGAAAGCAGGAGGTCGCTGGTTCGATCCCAGCCCTGCTCACCGGGGGCCTTGGTCACTTTTTCTGTAGTACCATCTCTTTCAATTTATAATTCTTAAAAAGAATTAAATTCAAATAGGAAAAAAACATGGTTGATAAAGATACCACTTGGCTTTACTAAGTAACTTAAGTAACAATGAACTGACCACGTGGTCACAGTAAATGTCACTCCGACCGCAGAGTGACTAAGACAGCATAATTTAACGCCACGCTAAAACCACGGTTCAAGCGTTTCAGTATCTTAACTAAGACTCGTTTGCCATGGCGTATATGGTTATACTTAAAATAGGTTATTTATTTTTCTACTTGGTCAAATAAATTAGAGATATTTTTAGAGTCTATTTTCTTAAGATTAAAACACACACAGTTTATTCAAGTAACTTAGTCTTAAACTGACCACGTGGCTATACGCAGAGAAACAAAGCATAGTTTACCACCGTGCAACTAGTTTAACTTTTATTATTGAAAACAGCGAAATAACTAGAAAGTCGCTTACTACAAAACTTTCGTAGATGATTATCTAGTTTTGGCCTTAGTAAAACTAGTGCCAGCGCTAAACCTTAGCCAAAGCCAGAAAAAATATAAGAATGATATGATTTAAATCTTGTTTTTTTACAACTGCTAATACAACTTTAACTATAATTTATTTATTTATTTATTTAATTTCATTTATATGGGGCATCAACAGCAATACATGAGAATTAATTAAATTGTCATAGTGACGGTATAAATCAAATTGTAAGAAATCTTTTACTGCTTGTCATTTTGAAATGGTTCTAGAGTGGCGGTTCCAATTGGTTGACTGTATCTATCGTTCGCAGAAGTATCGACAAAAAAATACTTTAATAACAATAAAAACGCACGAATTGAGAACCTTTATAAATTTTGAAGTCGGTTGAAAATTGGTTGGTAATTACGACAAGATTTCACTATCGTCTTTGCGATAAGTTATTATACTGATAATATAACCTTAACTATAATAAACAGGCGTGCGGTCTGTTGAGTCAACTATGCGGTCTGTCTGTCCGTCAGTATCTCGTAAACTAAAGTTTAATGGGTGTTTTGCAATAATTGTCAAGTTGAATATTTTTGACCGCGGAAATCATAATGTAAGATATTATTTGCGTACATTAAAATGACGATGACGCATGTTATTTAATCGATTTTAAGAAAAACCCTTTATATATAATTTATAGGGTTAAGGGAAGACACACTAGAACGGGACGGGACGGGACAATCTGTCAATTTCTATAAAAAACGTCACGTGACCTCCAGCCCAAGCTATCACGTGATTCCTTCTTTAGAAATTGACGGATCGTCCCGTCCCGCCCCATCCCGTCATGTCCCGTCCCGTTCCGCGTTAGCGCGTGTCATTCTGTCGTAAGTAATAAACACTTGATTGCACAAAGCAGGATATGCGTTTACAAAAAGGAATAAATAGAAAAATACAAAGGTGGACGTATCCCTACGAGGGATCTCTTCCAGTTAACCTAGTTAAATGCACCAATAGCAATATACTATTAAAACTTTCACGATTTTTACACATTATAAATTTACTAAAATGTACTATTATTTATTCTGAGCTAAAACGGCGCTTTAAAACTTTGAAAACTAACCTCCGACGTTTCAAGGGCGACATTGTCCCCGTGGTCCCGGAGAAAGACAGGCTGAGGTTGACATCAACATCTTCTAGCCGCGCGGGTTTTACGAACTACCCGCACTTGGTCTTATTTTCATTGTCTTGGTTGATTATCAACTTGAACATTTTGCGCACTACATACTTAACTTACATTTATTAATGAACGGATTCCATGTGGAAGAGATTCTAATGTCACCCTTGAAACGTCGGAGTTTAGTTTCCAAAGTTTTACACGATTAAGTGCGGTTTTAGGAAATGTATAAAGCCATACTATACCTCTAACCAGTGAGTCAATAATATTGTGGTTTGTCAGTCCGTTGATAACTCGTAAACTATATGATTTACCTAATTGTTATTTTCGCAACATTTGTGGTTGTTTTAAGTAAGAGCTACCATATAATTTAAACTAAACTCTCGTGAGTCATATTGATATTAAATTGCAACGGTTAACACTCACGTATTTTTATCACAACAGGCGTGACATTTTTCGACTGCATCGGGCAGTCATCGACGACACTGACGATGACTGCCCGATGCAGTCGAAACATGTCACGCCTATTGTGATAAAAATACGTGATTGTTAAGAGTTGCAATTTAATATAAGAGCTACCACTTTTTTTTTCTATCGTATTCCCGGCTTATGCCACTTCTGAGGAAGTCTGGGTACTTTGGCAAATAATCCCAAGATTTGACGTAGGCGCTAGTTTTACGAAAGCGACCGCCATCTGACAACCCAGAGGGTAAACTAGGCCTTATTGTGATTAGTCCAGTTTCCTCCCTATGTTTTCTTTCACCGAAAAGCGAGTAAATATCAAATGATACTTCGTACATAAGTTCCGAAAAACTCATTGGCTCGAGCCGGCAGGATTTGAACCCTAGATCTTCGGATTGAAAGCCTCAAGTCATACTACTGGGTCGCTAACGCTAAAAGGTCGGAACGCCATAAATATGAACCTTATCAACAAAGTGTGGTACATTTTACTTATAAAATACATTTAACAGATCAGGGTGCGTAGCCAAGATACCAATCGCTCACGCTCTGTCGCTAACGAAACGCAACTGTCATTGTCACACTAATAAGAAAGAGTGATAGAGAGAGGTAGCTACGATACGTTATTAAGCGTGAGCGATTGGCATCTTGGCTACGCACGCAGATTTTTAACATTTCTTAAACAGCCTCCTAGCCTAGTTGGTTGTGACCTTGCCTACGAAGCAGGAGGTCCTGGGTTCGAAACCTGGTCAGGGCATTTATTTGTGTATTTATCACGAATATTTGTTCCTGAGTTATGGATGTTTTCTATGTATTTAAGTATTTATATGTATCTATCTATTATATATCGTCGCCTAGTACCTACAACACAAGCCTTATTGAGCTTACCGTGGGACTAGGTCGATTTGTGTAAGATTGTCCCATAATATTTAACCTTAACCGTAACCTTAGTTTGTATGCATTCCAAGAATTCCATATTGAAATCATTCCTAAAAACTGAACTGAATCACTAAGTATGTGGTCTGTCCGAGTGTCTCGTAAACAACAAGATAATCGTTTTTGCTAATTCGGATAGAATCTATGAATCATAAAGTAGATTTTGGTATTGGAAAGAATTTGAGTGACTCAAATTTGCTTCATATTACCTTGTATAGCGTGAGAAGTTGATAACCCGTTTTTAGTGGTAACGCGATCTGTCTAGTTTAAAATGTATTTCTGAAATGCTTTCGTGAAACTAGTTTTAACTGGTTTCAGTATACAATTGGAAAGCACGAATCAAATCATTTATTAGGTAAATGTAATAAATGTTTTGATTCATTTTTTTGTTTTTAAGTAGGCACACTACTATATATAAATTATACAATACAATACAATAACTCTTTATTGCACCTCAAAACAACAAAAATAACACAAACTGGTATAGATTACACATGAAAAAGAGGCAAACAACAGGCGGTCTTATCGCTAAAGAGCGATCTCTTCCAGACAACCTTTGGGTAGAGGAGACACTACACTAAGAAAAGTATACATACAGTAGGTGGTGCAAAACTGGAAAAAGTATTATGTGAGAACCAAAATATATGACATAAACAGAAAAAACAAATCTACAAAAAAAAGAAAACAAACACACACAATTACATATACATACATATTAAATTATAAATTGAGAGAGATGTCATATACTACAGAAAAAGGGACCAAGGCCCCCGGTGAGCAGGGCTGGGATCGAAACAGCGACCTCCTTTCACGGCAGGCGCCCTAACCACTAGACCACAGAAATTTCCTAAGTATATACAATCCTTTCTTATTTTGAAACGCTTAAGGTGCGTTCCGCCAATCCTACAGCCCAGAGAGAGATTATAACTATTGTATTTATAATGTTATATATGTGTGCGCCCGCCTGATATATTACACAAAATGATTTGCTTATCAACTTAATGGTCATAAATGTATACTATAATGTATTTAGCATATAAATTATAAGCAGTTTGGGTTGAGATATGCAAGTTTGGCGAGACGATGCTTTTTAGATAGGCAATGTTTGTGAAAGTAAATGAGTCATTTTTAAAAATAAGACACAAGGTGTAACTTGAAATTGAACACTTTAGAACAGATTCATCGCGTTTATTAACACAATGATTACGTTTTGAGCCCTTTACAGCACTCGTTTTCACAGGGTTTAGATGATGACTGAGAGAATGCGAATTCTCTCGTCAATTCGGTGGGTGTTGATAAACGCGATTAATCCGTTCTAAAGTGTTCAATTGCTACTCTGACTTAAACTCAAAGCTTTCAAATGAATCCAATACATACTTAAGGATGACTCAAACTAGAATGGGACGGGACGGGGCGGGACGGGATTATCTGTCAATTTCTTTAGAAAGCGTCACGTGATATCCTCGGGCTCCGGCTAGTGTGTCATCCTTCATGCATACTTCTTAAAGTATGCATCCCACACTTCACACGTACGTTTTTGCTATTCTCAAGTTTAATATTTATCTTTTTTTTTGTTCAGCGGATGCACGGCGCCTTTTCTGTACTAAACTAACATTTTTTTCACAAATTGTTATAAAAACCGCATTTGCATGGGACGTCGTAAACTTATTTTAGGATGAAAAAAAACTGGGTTTTGATGTTTTTGATATTTTACAACTGGCGCCACTTGGTAGCACTTTTTTTTAATATTTTTTTTATACTACGACTGTGACAACAAGCATAGGGCCTGCCGGATGGTAAGCGGTCACCGTAGCCTATGGACGCCTGCAACTCCAGGGGTGTTACATGCGCGTTGCCGACCCTCTAAAAAAAAGGAGGATTCGCTGTGTTGACAGCTAAAGGGGGAAGCTTTGCTCCGTGGGTCCCCAGCTGTCAACACAGTGAATCCTTTTGGAGCTCTGGCGACCTTACTCACCAACCGAAACACAACACTATGAGTAGGGTCTAGTGTTATTAAACTGCGGTTTTCTGTAAGGTGGAGGCCCTGTCTACTGTGACTCATCCTTAAACGGTATTTCTTTTCTACTGCGGAAAGAAAACTGATGTGTTCAGCTGAGCTGTAGAGTAGAGCCAATCTTTTCTGTTGCCAATTCTACCATAGGCTACAGCTCAATAGAAAAGGAGTATCTTTTAACGTGGATAAAGGTAAAGGGTATGGAAATTGCTCCACCGACAAGAGTTTGACTCTTAAATTTATGATGATGATGAAAGGTTAAAAAAAGATGTTAATGGGTCGGCAACGCGCATAGGCTACGGTGACTGCTAACCATCAGGCGTGCCGTATGCTTGTTTGCCACTATAGTGGTATAAACAAAACGTCAATCATTCATCATCTTGTGGATAGTCCAACAGAAAGACGTATGTTACGCGTTCGTTTTGTGTTTGACAAGCTATCAGATTTTTGTAACAGAAGAAAATATTCACGTAGGTTTTTGCGATACAGACAAACGGACATACAGCTTTAGTTTCGAACTTAACTACAAAATTACTTTTGCAAGTGCTATTAAATTTAAAAAATAAACAATAGGAATTAAAATTTTTACTTAATAACAATATTCTTACCCGCTTATTATTGAAAACCATCAAACTACGATCATATGCACTATCTAAATTAAAATCTTATAATATACCAAGGTCAGGCATAACTCTTCCAACTTGAAGCAAAAGTTACTAGCTAGCCTGATTTTGAGTCTTATGTCAATGAGTTAAGATTTACAATATATTTCAAAGAATGTATGTCAGTTATGACCTTTTGGAGTGGACAGTAGTTCTGCAGTGTGTAGTGAAAAAATCATGTTGGCATTCTTTATCGCAAAATGATCTTTTTTCGTGGCGCAAGTGAAAAAATTTAGCGATTTTTCAAGGACAAGTTATATTATACATTTTTTTATTTAGATGGGGCAGTGCCACTTATAAATAATTTTAAGCGGATTTAAGGCTCACACTAGCACGGGACGGGACGGGACTACGGGAAAATCTGTCAATTTCTATAGAAAGAATCACGTGATAGCTCGGAGCCCTCGGATGTCACGTGACGCTTTCTATAGAAATTGACAGATTTTCCCGTCCCGTCCCGTCCCGTTCCATACCCTCCCGTTCTAGTGTGAGTAATCCTTTATTCCTAGAATTTTTAATGCTGGAGCGAGATGGAAAAACCCCGGTTTCCACCACCTCTGGGTCCAAGAGATCGCTTACCGTTGGCCCCAGGAAGCACTGTCCAGGAACCCTTCCCTTTCTCCCTGATCGACCGGATCAAGAAGAATGAGAAGAGCCCTGGCACTAGAGGAGGTTTCCCGCTGTAGCTCCCCAATTGGTCAAACCTGCTTAAGAGGAACAACTTCAATTACCCAGGTTTTACTGTAACATGTAGTGCCAGCATAACTAAAGGAGGGTTAAGACAATGATTATAGTAGATATTGCTACGAGTATTTGCACCAGGCCATAGAACAAGTCCTTTACTTATTTTCGAGCGGCGGTCATAATGTATGAATGTACTGTATATATTTTGAAAATAAATGTTATTTCATTTAAGTTTCAGTCACATGTCACTACCGACTAGGCTTGTAGACTGTCACCCATATCTCAGGAGTCGCTCAAAAAGAACCAACGACCCTCGCTCACAACTTGCACCCACGAGTGGAGATATTCATGTAGTAACATATTAACGAGTTAAACCTTTCGTTTAACCGGACAAGCGTAAATAATAAGACAGACGGACATACAGACGAATTTACGATCTGACGAGGCATTTGCAAGTAGGTTGTGTATTACTTTCATAGGGCATCTTTTTATTGGCGGTGTCTCGCAGCACCTTTTACTGTAACGCTACGTGATTATAAATTGAAAAAGACGTATACTATAGAAAAATCGGCCAAGTGGGAGTCGGAGTCTCCCATCGAGGGTTCCGTAGAAAGCATGCTCCCTATTTATAATATAACCTTAGGTAGGTACTTAAAATTACTTGTGGCACGGAACTCTCAGTGTGCAGAAATTACGGATTTCGGATTGTGCTACAAGCTCTTTCTTTTAGCCAAAAAGTATCCGGTCATTTTCAGAAAAAAGTGCACCCTTTTAATGAAAATCGGTCCTCAATTTTCCATACAAATTTTTTTTGTCAGGTTTGGAACGGCCAATCCGAAATGTATGAAAAAATGCGTTACAAAGCTGACAAAAAAAACGGGACACTATTTTTCTTTTTTTAAATCAATAGTACTCGTGATTCTGGTTATAAAAAACCCAGAACTTCCTATATTTTCAAAAAAAAAATGAAAATGGTACCCTATTCTTGAAAATGCCCACCCTAATATTTTGTTTCTCATTGTAAATGTATTGGAAATGCGACATAAACGGCCGTATCTTTCGATTGCGTTGATGTTGGTATTTTCACAGCTTCAAGGAATCGCAAACTTGAGTATGTGGTATTAATTTCAACTTGCTACCTTCACGCGTTCTCGAGACAAAGGGTCTTGACAGACAGACGGACGGACCGACTACAAAGTGAGGTACGGAACCTTAAAAGTGACCAAGGCCCCAAGTGCCCCGGACTGGTATCGAACCAGCGACCTCCTGGATTCGCGGCAGACACCCTTACCACTAGGCTATAGGCAGCCGGATTCAGAAATTTCCTATTTACTCGTACAATCCCTTCTTATTTTAAACGTTTAAGGTTACGCCACTCCTACAGCTCAGACTTACGTCTAGTGCTACCCTCTAGACAATCTTTACAGATTATTTTAACTAGAAGCGAGGGGGCCACATACTGAAGTTAGAAGATCAGATGGCAGTTGCTTCAGTAAAACGCCTACTCCTACTACCTTAGGTAGTAGGAGCTACCTATCTATTTTAAGAGGCCACAGTGGCCAAATTGTTATCATTCAGACGTCTAGATCTCAATATTGATAACAACTAGGTATCTGATATTCATACACATAAAACTTCAACATATTTCCTTCAAACTGGTAAACGTGAAAACATGATTTTTAACAAAAGCCTCGATACTTTTATTTTTCTAACATAGGTCCTTTTTTACATGTTTTTGGTTAGAACGTCGAAACCCTTGAATTTATAAACATGATTCTTATTTAAATAGTTAAGTAATAACTAGTTCTTAAATCTGTAACGTGTAAACAGCAATTATCTGATTATGCAGTGTATTTTGACGCGCCCGCCTACTATCGCCTTTTCATATTTCGCGTGCTCTTGCAATTAGGTCTATCCCGCTCTCTATCTGGTTTTCTTGCTCGCATATGTGGACTCTTAAATAGAAAACTCCAGTGAGTATTAGACATATTAATATACTTATATCGGGTTACACTCGTCTATAAAGTTGAAAATAGCTCGACATGTTTCGGAACGGTCCGCGTCCCATAATCATGAGTGAGAAGCACACATACACATGTCGAGCTATTTTTGACTTTATAGACGTGAGTAACCCGATATAAGTATATTAATATGCCTACTATCTAAGGTCTGTTCACTATTTTTCTGCTCGACGCAGTTGGCAAGCGGCGAATTTGTTAAGCTTAGCGGCTTGCCTGGCTGTGTGTCGGCCGGAGGGCAGAAAAAGTCAATTCATGAGCGTTTTTTAAACACTAAGGACTCTTTAAAAACAGTAATCGAGTTAAAATGTCAAAGATTTTGCTTATGTGGTAATAACATTGCTAACATAATCGTAATCATTATCATTTTCACACGCCAAGTCAAATCCGCTTTAAACAGTATTTAAAACATGACTTTATGACAAGTACTTCCAAAGGAATTAAACACTGAACATGACTGACAGCAATATTTAAAAAGTATTCATTTAACGTTGTCTATGGTATTCCATAAGAACACTGCTCCTATGGATTTTCATATAATTATGAGCACTGTTGTTGTATTTTTTATTATTTCTATAGTGGGCACAACATCTTCCCTATTCTGCCACGTTTCTAGATTTGGCTTTTTACGCTATTTTAGCTGTCGTAGAAAAAGTAGGGTATGCAACAGCTCATAATTGGTTCTTAAAACTCTTATTATATCACTGTTGCATAAACTACTATTAGAACGGATTAATCGCGTTTACACCATGATCCTACGTTTCGAGCCCTTTACAGCACTCGTTTTCACAGGGTTAAGATGATGACTCAACAACCAACTAAACCAACCAACTAATGAATAACAATCGCGGTAACTGAAGACAATATTATGCTTCTAAAGGATTTTGACTGATTTTCATTGCGGATTATTTTGAGCGAATTCTGTAAAACGGCCAAGTGCGAGTCGGAATCGCCCACCGAGGGTTCCGCACAACGGATGCTCCCAAATACATAAAAATACCGGCGGCACGGAACTCAGTGTGCGGCAATTATGCGGTTTTCGAATTTTTTCCTGTAATTATATATAGAAAATATCCACCCAGGATAAACGCACACATTAACACAAATACCCTGACCAGGATTCGAACCCGGGACCTCCTGCTTCGTAGGCAACTAGGCTAGGAGGCCGTTGAATAGGTATGTTGCCGCTACATAGGCTGTTGTATATAAGATAGGTAACATAAAACCTAGTAACCACCTATCTTTTTTTATACACTACGACGGTGACAAAGAAGCATACGGCCCGCCTGATGGCAAGCGGTCACCGTAGCCTATGGACGCCTGCAACTCCAGGGGTGTTACATGAGCGTTGCCAACACTTGAAAAAAAAGGAGGATTCGCTGTGTTGACACCTAAAGGGGCAAGCTTTGCTCCGTGGGTCTCCAGCTGTACACAGTGAATCCTCTTGGAGCTCTGGCGACCTTACTCACCAACAGAAACACAACACTATGAGTCTAGTATTATTAAACTGCGGTTTTTTCTGTAAGGTGGCGGTACTTACCCAGATGGGCTCTGCTCCAGATTTGAGCGAGACGACATTGGTCGTGCTGTGCCCTACCACACTAAACGATATGCATCCGCTATGCCCATACCTCTCTTTAAACCTACCTACCTTCCTACCTATTGTTCAATAATGTAATCAAAAGCTTGCATAAAATGCGGGGTCAGGCTCTTGGCGAGAAGGAGAGGACCGTGCGAGCGAGACGACGTGTGGAAGGTGTAAAGATGAACACTAAAGTGACGCGTGTTTTAGTGATGGGAAAGTTATCGATACCTTTTAAATTTACTGGGGTTCTAATTTATAATGAAACAAGTAAATGACAATATAACTAATACGATACAAGTGCAAATTCGGAATGTGGCGATAGAATAAAACACGACGGAAGGGAGTGTTTTAAATCGAGACGAGTTGCGAATTACCTATTCGCACATGTATCGTAAGACGTTTTACAGTACATATGGCCCTTTGAATTTTTGACGCAAGCACATAAACTGCTCTTTGTTACTGACTTATGGATGTTTTCTATGTTTTTAAGTATTTATATTATACATATCCTCGTCTAGTACCCTTAAGCCCTATTGAGCTTACCGTGGTGGGATCAGGTCAATTTGTGTAAGATTTTCTCACAATATTAAAATATACAGCTAGACATAGATTCTGTGATCATACAAAGAAAACTTAAGCTTTTGTGCGTCATAATGATATTAAATTGCAACGGTTAACACTCACGTATTTTTATCACAATAGGCGTGACATGTGTCGCCTGCATCGTGCAGTCATCGTCGGACAGACAGTGGTGTTGTCACCTTCTACAGATTCTGTAGATTATATAGATTCTATAGTGTCTGTGTTGTAGATCCTGTGATATATTTCACAGTGCTTTGGTTTAACTGTTATGCTGTGTTAATTAATTTGAATAAATAAAATAAAAATGAAATAAAATAAAATATCGATACCTATCGATAGTTGTGTCGCCTCCCTAAAGGTCGCGGCCACCGTCTAGAACCCGTTTCGCGGATACAGCGCTCAATAATAATATCACACGGGATATACTGCAATCGCTTAAAAATTGTATGCTTACTTATGTAGGTAAACTTTTCACACCGACGATGAAAAGATTATTTTCTACACTGTTAGGAGTGATCAAAGTGACTCTTTAACCCTTTAGTGGGTAACGGCAAGATATTTGTACGGGAATTCTATAGCTCGGGTTATATTTATGATAAATACAAAATACAGCTGACCATTAGCGCGAAAGTTTTATTGACAACTGGGTAACAAGAATATAAATAAAAATAGTATCAAAACCATAGACAAAAGAACATATTATAAAAAACCTAAAACCTATTATTCATTCTCGACAATATTTTCCATCATACAAACGACGTATTTAATTTATTTTTCTCAATGAACGTGATGTTAGTTAATGAATATTAATTTTAGTGCGAGGCGATAAAAATTTCTTCTGGCAACTGTGGTTGCCAGCTGTCATCCTTATTTAACTAGGGAAGAGTCCACCAATAAATATGAAGCAACTGAGTGGTTATAAAATGTTAATTATTTTGCCAGACCTTAGATATTTTGATAATATCTGTGGGTAGATCATGAATTGATATAATGTGGGTAATACTGCTTGTGAAATAAATCAGTCTATGTCTCGATCTGGTGTTTGACTTACATGTCCCAATACATACTTTAACATGGCGCAGCCAAAGGATTTTTAAAACGTTGAAAACGGACATAAAAATACTAATTGCTAGTAGCATTCAGATAAGTGATTAGTGTAGCTGTAGCGTGACTTTATTCTGTGTGTAGTATAGGGAGTGAGTTTGTGCCGACGCGATAAAATGGAGTCACTGTTACCTCCACCGCCGCCATTTACCTTTTTAAACAATGAACAAAATGTAACATCGGGAAATATTTCAAAAGATTGGGAAAAGTGGAAAAAATCATTTGAAATTTATTCTATTGCGTGTGGACTATCCGCCAAGGACGCTACAGTGCAAATTAACATATTGTTACATGTAATCGGTGAGCAAGGGCGTGAGGTATATGAACAATTTGAGGAAAAGTTTACAGATTTGAAATGTTTAATTAACAAGTTTGATAGCTTCTTCTTGTTACGGAAAAACATCACCGTAGAAAGACATTCATTTTTCACTCGCGAGCAGAAGGATGGTGAATCCATAGAACAATACTCGTTTGAATTGAGAAAGTTAGCTAACAGATGTGAGTTTCAATCCTTATGTGACGAGTTGGTGCGTGACAGATTGATTTGTGGCATTAAAGACAGTGGAATTAGAGAACGGCTACTTCGAGAACCCATTTTGACGCTTCAAAAAGCGATTGACATTTGCAATATAGCACAAATGTCACGCGTGCAGGCAGGCACCCTAAAGAAGGAATCTGCGTCGGCAGAACAAAATGCCTACTACATAGGTAGTGGACGAGACAAGATGGAAGACGTTAATGATGTCTATTTTTTGGACCGTCGTGGAGTATCAGCCAGCAGAGGTCGCGGCCGAGGTGGCTGGCGAGGCGGGCGCTCCTCCTTCGCCCGACCGCCGCCCGCGCGCCGCCCGCCAGCCGCTCGCCCCGCCGGATCAGCTGTTCACCGACCATATGACCAGCGAGATAACGACAATGGAGTACGCTTTGAATGTCAAAAGTGTGGACTGTCCCATGACAGTCAAAGATGTCCAGCATATGGGAAGAGGTGCTTGCGGTGCAATCGGTTAAACCACTTTTCGCGTGTTTGTCGAGTGTATGAGATAAGTGCAGAGGAGGACACCGATCAGGTAATTTACTATTTCAATAATAAGAATGATAGTGGCTGGTCAGTAACGGTGTGTATAAATAATAATGAAGTGTCGCTAAAGATTGACACAGGTGCTGATACGAATGTGTTGCCGTATAGTTACTTTAAAAAAATAGGTTACACAGAACAAGACCTTATACCTACTTTGGCTAGGTTACGTGCGTATTCTGGCGGTGAGATCAAGGTATTAGGTAGATGCAATTTAAAGGTGAAGCACAAAAATGTTGATTACATTTTAAACTTTATTATAGCTGACACAGATTCACCTCCTATTTTAGGACGAGATTCTTGCCAGGAGTTAGATGTGGTGCGTTTAGTACTGTCAGTAGACACGCAAGTAGACGATAGCCTTAAAACAAAAATAATGAAAAAATATCCGGATGTGTTTGAAGGTATTGGTTGTATGCCGGGCGAGTATAGGATAGCGATAGACGAGAGTGTGCGTCCTGTAGTACATGCGCCGCGGAAATTGCCCGTTGCTCTCAAGGACCAGATTAAGTTTAAATTAGATGAGATGGAGAAACAACAAATTATTGCAAAAGTTGAAGGGCCAGCCGACTGGGTAAACAGTATGACGGTGGTTAGGAAACCTAATGGGGACTTACGCATTTGTCTGGATCCGAAAGATCTAAACAAAGCGATCAAGCGAGAACACTATCGATTACCAACAATAGATGAGATAACGGCCAACTTGACAGGTGCAAAATTCTTCAGTACGCTTGATGCAAAAAATGGATTTTGGCAGTTAAAACTTAGTGAGGAAAGTACTAACTTGTGTACATTTAATACAGCCTTTGGTAGGTATAAATTTCTTCGACTACCGTATGGTATCACGTCAGCGTCTGAGGTTTTTCATAAAAAACTTTTTGAATGTTTCGATGACTTAGGATGTGGAGTATGTTTGTTTATTGATGATTTGTTAATATTTGGTCGTACCAAGGAGGAGCATGATACACGCCTTAGGAAAGTACTTGATAGGTGTCGACAAATTAATTTAAAATTAAACTTAAATAAATGCAAATTCGCATTGCCTGAGATAAAATATCTCGGACATAAAATTACTCCGAATGGAATTTACCCCGACGAATCACATACATCAGCAATAAAAAACATGCCAAGACCACAGAACAACAAAGACCTAGAACGGTTTTTAGGCCTCGTGAATTATGTAGGTAAATTTGTAAAGAATATGTCAGACAAAACATATCATTTAAGGAAATTATTAAAAAAAGATATTGAGTGGCATTGGGACAGTTCTCATCAACAGGCCTTCGACCAGCTCAAGAAATGCTTGGTGGAAGTACCGGTGTTACAGTTCTTTGATGTAAGTAAAGCTGTAGTCATATCGGTAGACTCCAGTAAAAATGGCCTCGGAGCATGTCTCCTTCAAGACAATCATCCCGTCAGCTACGCGTCAAGGTCACTGACAAAGGCCGAGCAGAATTATGCGCAGATAGAGAAAGAACTATTAGCATGTGTCTATGCGTGTGAAAAATACTATTCTTATATATATGGCAAACATGATGTAATAATTGAAACCGACCACAAACCATTAGTAAATATTATAAATAAACCAATCGCTGATGCCCCCGCACGGCTTCAAAGAATGTTACTACGACTGCAACTGTACACATTTAAATTAGTTTATAAACCTGGGCGATTTCTGTATATAGCTGATACGTTATCGCGCGCAGTAGACCCCGCGGGCGCAGGCACCGAGCCTGCCACCGCCGCAAACGCCGATTTAGGTACGCAAGCACAAGTGTGTGCTATACTCGCCTGTAACCCGCTTATAGATACACATTTCTTACAGCTGCAAAAGCACACTCAATGCGATAATGAACTAAAATGCATTAAAACATATATAAAAGAAGGTTGGCCTGACAACAAAAATAAATGTGACGACTGTGCTAGGCCATACTGGTGTTATAAGGATGAGCTGTCAGTTTCGTACGACTTAGTGTGGAAAGGCAATCGTGTTGTAGTTCCTAAGGCCATGCGTAATGAGATGCTTAAAAGAGTGCATGTAGGTCATTTAGGGCTCGAAAAGTGCAAGTTACGAGTACGAGAAACAGTGTTTTGGCCGAATCTCAACAGTCAACTAGAAGATTATATCACGAAATGTGCGGTTTGTTTAAATTATAAAAATGAGAACAGGAAAGAAACAATGATTTCTCATAACATACCTAACCGAGCGTGGTCTAAAGTAGGTACGGATTGTTTCCATTTCGGTAACGACAAATATTTGCTTGTAGTTGATTATTACAGCAAGTATATTGAAATTTGTCAGCTAAAAAATCTTACATCGGATGAGATAGTCGATAATTTAAAAACAATTTTTAGCCGACATGGTATCCCTGACATTGTCGTATCTGACAATGGCCCTGAATTCGGATCGATTGTATTTGAACGGTTTGCCCGCGAATGGCATTTTAGTCATGTGACTTCGTCACCCCGGTATCCCCAGTCCAACGGTCAGTCTGAGAGAGCTGTACAGACAGTTAAAAACATGTTAAAGAAAACTAATTTGGCAAAAACGGATTTCAGACTAGCCTTGTTGGAATACCTAAACACGCCAATTAGCAACACTTTAGCGTCACCGTCGGAACTATTAAATAATAGAAAACTACGTAGTATAGTCCCATGTGCACCGCGTTTGCTTAAACCTAAAATACCTAAAAATGTACATACTGAGATCGATAAGCGTCAACAAATGCAAAAGAAAAACTACGACAAAGGCGCTAAGGACATGGCTCCACTGTCCGTCGGGCAGCGGGTCAAAGTCCGCGTTGATAAGCGTTGGGTTAGCGCATACGTAAAGGCCATAGTAGGTATTAGATCATATTCTGTGCAGATTGACGAGGGAGGTACCTTAGTGCGGAACCGCCGTCATTTAATTATTGATAAGTCAGAAAAATCGGACAGTACATGTAATCATCCCCGTAGCTATTGTTATGATGACATTACCGTTCCGAGTACTCCCACTGCAAATATAGCCCCTGACACACATACCCGTTCATTGCCAGTAAGACCTGACCCTTATGTAACTTCTTCCGGCAGGGTGGTGATTAGGCCTGATCGGTGGGGCTTCGATTCCTCGTGATAACATTTAAGTATCTACCGACCTACATCTCCGAAAATGCATGTTACTATTAAACCTAATTTTATTTAAAGGTATGAAATGAATGTATTTAAGGTGTAAAAAAAAAAAATATATATATATTGTCATCACATAACTAATTTTGCATGTATATTCTTAGGTATAATCATTAAACTTAGACAAATTTTAAGTTTATATGCATTATAATAAATTATTATTCTATACAGCTAAATTGTCAACCTACAACTGAACTTATTTAATTAAGCGAGTTAGTAAAAAAAATAATTAATGTATACCTACCTAATCTTGCAACTAAATATTATATAAATAATTGTTTTTTGATAAATACTACCGAGATAACCAATAAATATAAAGCTTTGCATGTATTAAACATACATAATGTTATGTATAAGTCTATTGTTGGTAATTAAGGTAATTAGGTATTACTATGATAGATTTTGTGTCAATATTGAAAAAGGGGAATTGTGGGTAGATCATGAATTGATATAATGTGGGTAATACTGCTTGTGAAATAAATCAGTCTATGTCTCGATCTGGTGTTTGACTTACATGTCCCAATACATACTTTAACAATATCTGCATTGAACAATAATATCTGTAAAAAAAATTTTTGGACGTGGCTATCTTTGATACTTCAATCTTCAAATTAATGCTTAAAAAAATAACTTTCCTACAAACTTACAGTATGAAAATGGGTACTTTATGGCTATTAGGTATTGACCGACAGTAGCAAACATATTATTTATTTAGTCGTATGGCGTACATTCAACAGATACATTCAACTATAAATCTAAATCAAGATGAGTCAGCCACAAACATATGCCGTCTTGTAACTTGGAAAAGACAAACGAAAAAAAATTTTTTTTCTTGCAGTATTCATTAAAAAACATGGATCGTACGTGCCTGCACACTTTCAAATTGTTACTCAGAAAAAAAAAATGGTTAATTGGTTAAATGTATCACATAGTGTGACGGTTTCGGTCTTTATCTATTATACAATTGTAAAGCATGAATTAAATCATTTATTATTTATAATAAATAAATATTAAAAATAAATAAATATTATAGGACAATTTTACACAAATCTACCTAGTCCCACAGTAAGCTCAATAAGGCTTGTGTTGTGGGTACTAGACGACGATATATATAATAGATAGATACATATCAATACTTAAATACATAAATAATAATGATTTGATTTATGTTTTTAAGTAGGCACACTACTATATATAAATTGAAAGAGATGTCATATTCATAATTATACTACAGAAAAAGTGACTAAGGTCCCCGGTGAACAGGGCTGGGATCGAACCAGCGACCTCCTGCTTTTGGCGGCAGACGTGCTTGCGAATAAATGATTTAATTTGGATTTAATTCATGCTTTACAATTGTATAAGTATTTCAATGTTGCCAGCGTCCTCGGTACCATGCCGCAGGGGCCTGTTTGTGATTTATTATAGTTTTATTTTAGTTTTTAGTTTAGTTATAATTCTAGATTTTAATTAGTGTTTAAATATGTTTTAGTTTAGTTTCTTACAATAAATCACTTCATTGTATATACATTATTATCCTTTTTTTATGTGGTTTTTCTGTTTCACTATTTTCTTTTGTTATGGTCATATTGAACTCTATCTATCATTACCAACCTACCCTCTTCACTTTAGTTACATCATCACCACTCGTCAACCATTCAGAACAAACTAAGTGTCTGGCATAAAAGAAATCAAAGCCGGTGCCTCAAAAAAATTAAAAAGTTCGCTCAATGGAAGGAATTTTGAATTTGAAACGAGAACGTGAATAGACGTTGAACAAAATAGGTTTGTTTTATGATTCACGCTACGGAATTTGAGTTTTTTTCTTTTTGAATGCGTTTATGTTTGATTCGGTTATTTTATTGAAGAGACCTTTGTTCTATTTAAATATATCCGACTCAATGGAAAAGGAGTACTATTATTTGATGTGGATAATAGTATTTCAACTTAAATTATAACAAAAAGTATAGGTAATTTTAACCAACTGTTAAATGTATATGATACTTTGATTTTAATAGGGATGACGACTAGGTTAAAAACTATCATTCTAATAAGTCCGTCAGTTAGATTATCGAAAGTAATTAGACACGTATTTTTTCCTTTTTCAATTTAACTAAAATTGACGACGATAAAGCGCATCAAAGTTCCGGAGTGGGACTGGTGACGTCACTATACTAGGTAAGAATCGTACCTAATGGTGACGTTACGCGAAACTTGAACGCACTGTATTTTAGTCATTTTTGACTTGACGAACAGAAGAAAAAATATACGTGTACAATATTTTTTCATAATTTCATAGCCGGACTAAATAGATTTTTTGCCTAGGTAGTAAAAAAAAACTTAAATTCATTTTATCTACAAACATATCATTAGTGCTCTAAATTGCGTTCAGAAACCATGTAGGGTCATGGTGTTAATAAACGCGATTAATCCGTTCTAAAGTGTTTAATTTCAATTAATAATATATCGCGGTAACAGACGACAATATTAATATAATAATATTGTTGCTTTCAAGACACATTTAATTTAATATCGTGTGTTGGGTGAAGATTGTGGGATCTAGGAATAAACGTTTTGTATATTAAAGTTAACTATAATATAAATACAGATTACCTTTTACAATAACAGATACGCTACTGTTGAACGCGTATTTGGGTGAAAAAAAATTGAATGGCCTATTCTAATATTTTTTTAAAAGGATTTCAAATTTAAAGATGTCCTTCTGTTCCAGAAGGAAAACCAGAAGATTTGACGAAGAATGTAGGATGGGAAGGCAGCCGGGAGTGTAACCTGCAGCTCAAACTCCAGTGAAATGGGCTGAATGAACTCGTCAAGTGCTCGATAGTCCGCCTATGTCCGGCCGGGGGTCCCTGCAATCTACATCTAACATTGACATAGCTATTCTTGAATCCTATCTAAAAAACCCTAAGAGTTGACGCAAACGCTAGCGTCTGTAGCGAGTATATACAGGTTATACAGTAAATTTCAAACTCCCGTGTATATGTGTAGCATGACTTGAGTATTTACAAGTCATGCTACACATATGTAACGCAACACGCGATTTCTGATAGAGATTATACTATGAGTGAATTTAATAAGTCTTTTTTTAAATAATCGATGCGTTACATAAATGCAGTCTGCTGTTAAATTCCTTTAAGGAGAAAATTAGTGATCGCGCACTGTGCGGTTTCAGTGAAATTTCCTCCCGCGGACGGAGCGGCTGTGGAATGAGGTCCCACCCGAGGTTCCGAATGTCCGAATCCGAATGATTACATTATGGAGTTCTTCAAAAAAAGAGTGTCCAAGTTTTTAACGTGTCGGCAATGCACATGTACGCTGGAACTCCAGGGTTGCAGGCGTCAAAAGGCTACATTGACCGCTTTCTATCGCATGCTTGTTCGGTACCGAGGTGGAAAAAAAAGTAAGTGCATGGAAAATCGGTAACATTTTTAGTAGTGATGTATCTACAATATTTAGTAATCTGTGCGATTACTTCAAACGAGGTAGTTAGTCTAAGCCGGTCGGTGACATATGTAAATAAAAGGGACCAAAACTAGGATTATTATTTCTTGAGAAAAACAGACAGACATGCAAATTTATGCGAATTTAATGCAAATTTATTATTAACTAGCTTTTGCAGTCAAAAGATGTCACGCCTATTGTGATAAAAATACGTGAGTGTTAACCGTTGCAATTTAAAAATTACTTTGTTTATTGATAGATGCTCGATCAGCTGTTCCATAAACTTTTGCTACAACTTGTATGGCTGGCAATCCTCGATTCTATTCTATCGACTCACATGATTACGGTAACTGTAGTTACCAGCTGTCACCCTTATTTTGCTTGACAAAGAGGTAATTAAAAAATAGCAATCGTGTCTATGCAGTAACTAACTGTCCATTTGAGATGTCAATGCACTGTCAATATTGCCTCAAGAGTGTGCTTTATTGAGTTATCCGGTCGGCTTCATAAATATATACATATGCAGCTGTATTCAATTTTTGAGCTTTCCTTGGAATAAATTTCAAAGTGTATAGATATATGTATAGACGTATACGCAGCCGTAGGCGTTAGCGACTGCTTTCTTAAGTATGTCCTTCTCGCTCCTACCACTAGTCTGGCATGAGCGAGAGGGACCTAAATAAATAATAAATATATATTGTGGGACAATCTTACACAAATCGACCTAGTCCCATGGTAAACTCAATAAGGGATGACTAACACTAAAACGGGACGGGACGGGATCTGTAAGTTTCTATAGAAAACGTCACGTGACACCTGAGGGCTACGAGCTATCACGTGATTCTTTCTATAGAAGTTACAGATCGTCCCGTCCCGTCCCGTCCCGTCACGTCCTAGTGTGGGTCATCCTTAAGGCTTGTGTTGTGGGTACTAGACGACGATGTATATAATAGACAGATACATATAAATATATAGAAAATATCCATAACTCAGGAACAAAATATTCGTGATAAACTAACTAAATGCCCTAACTAGGACTCGAACCCGGGACCTCCAGCTTCGTAGGCAGCGTCACTACCAACTAGGCTAGGCCGTTACATACATTAGAAATGCGCAGTCTCTAACGCTTACGGTGACCTACAACTCATGGTAAGGCCCGTGACGGATATGCCCGGACGTATATGGCCGGCCATTCTCTATTCTATGCCGTAACCAACTGTCCGTTTGACATGTCAATATTGCCTCAACAGGTACAATAGAACCGTAACTCCCAAGGGTCGTAATGTTACTCGCTTTGTATTGGCCCACCAGTCAATAGGTCTGAAACTATATTATTTAGGTACTCAAATTGAACCAACTACGAGGAGTGGCAACGCGCATGAAACACCCCTGGAGTTGCAGGCGTCTATAGGTTACGGTGACCGCTTTACCATCAGGCGGGCCGTATGTTTGTTTGTCACCGGCGTAGTATAAAAATGTGTAAGTTTTTAATAGGTCAAATTCATGGGGGTTGCAGGCGTCCATAGGCTATAGTTACCGCTTTCCATCTGGTGGGCCGTATGCATGTTCCCCACCGACTTGGTATAAAAAAATAGTACATACAATGTTTTTCATCATATTTGTCCGCTATCCGCGCGACGGTAATGCTGACAGCATATAATGGCGATAATTGTTTGAAATTGTTGCCTTATCCAGGAAGCTTCAGGCTATCCGCTTGGCATCTCTTTCCACGTACGGGCGTTTATCCACGAATGTTAGATTTGTTTTTATATACTACGACGGTGACAAACAAGCATACGGCCCGCCTGATGATAAGCAGTCACCGTAGCCTATGGACGCCTGCAACTCCAGGGGTGTTACATGCGCGTTGCCGACCCTTTAAAAAAAGGAGGATTCACTGTGTTTACAGCTAAAGGGGCAAGCTTTGCTCCGTGGGTCCCCAGCTGTCAATACAGTGAAGCAGCATGGACATGGTTCTAGAGTGGCCTAGGGTTCTAATTGGTTGACTGTACATTTTCCGTTAAACATAATTTAGATACGACATTGCAACTTACAAATGTCTACCGCGTAACTGTTTTGCCTAGATATTTATGCAGCCGTAAGCAAGTGTCAGATTTGCAGGATTTACTCCTCATTTGCATAGGTCGCTTAAGATAAGGACATAAGGGTCTTGTACATTACCTAACCGCTTCCGCTTCAGCTCATGAAATATATTAACTATCCATATACGGTTGGTAATTTCCGCCGGATTAGCATATTATTATTTATTTATTTAAAACTTTATTGCACAGTAAATAATGTACAAAAGGCGAACTTAATGCCAGAAGGCATATCAATGTATGGTAAATTTGTTTTTATCACATTTGCTCGGTAATGGTGTTATAACGCGCAGGCGTATAGAGCGGTTAGAGCCGATTTAGTCCCCTCGGGAGTTATGGATTTAAGTACAATATAACTCACGAGGGAGTTATGAGTTTAGTTTTAAAATATCGTACATCATTTCATTTCAGACGAAGGAGGTTTTGCATCAGCTAAGGCTTTTGTCAAATCTTCAAACTTCGCTATAAACCAACTTTAGTGTGTAATATCAGATATTTCGATTCGATAATGTCTCCAGACCTTTATCATAACGTCCGCAGAGTAATTACTTAGTTCTAATACAGGAGTCACGGGTAGTTAGTTAATCATTTTCCTTGGGTACATTGTTGACCTCCACCGACGAACAGTTGCCAGACGCCTGGATATAGTAAATGATGACTCACACTAGAACGGGACGGGACGGGGCGGGACGGGAAAATCTGTCAATTTCTATAGAAAGCGTCACGTGACATCCGAGGGCGCCGAGCTATCACGCGATTATCTCTATAGAAATTGACAAATTTTTCCGTCCCGTTCCGTCCCGTCCCGTCCCGTCCCGTGAGTCATCCTTAATAAGGATAGTTACCTATACCAAACTAAATTAACAGGTTTCGTTGCTATGCCCTAAGAAAGATCTGCCCCATGCAAAAACAATGTCCAAAATATGTTTTTACCAGTAACGTAAAAGTATAGATCGATTCTCGAATTTCTCGAAATCTGGCGCGGAATATCTATGAAATAAATGGCAGTTATAAATTGAAAGATTATGTCATATTCTACAGAAAAATTCTAGCCCTGCTCACCGGGGGCCTTGGTCACATTTTCTATAGTATATGACATCTATTTCAATTTATAATTTATACACAGTAGTGTGACTTTCAATTCATAATTTGAAGTAGTATGATTACTTTATTAAACAAAAAACATGAATCGAAACATTTATTACAAATTAAAAATGATTTGATTCGTGCTTTACTATTATTAATTACAGTTTCATACATTTTCCGGACCAGTTTTCGTGAATCGATCTATACTACCGTAAAATACGAAACTACATACAATTCAAAATATTACAATACATACAATTCGATAGTTACACTTACTGTATATATTTCGAAAATAAATGTTTTTATATTATTCAATAGAAAAGGAGTACCTACTTTTAAATGTGGATAAGGGCTCAATAAGAAAAACAACAATTAACTTTTGTAAATTCCACAGGAAAGATTCCAAATATCGTTTTACCCGAAAACTACAAGCTGTATTTCATGTTTATATCCTTCATGTCAACGCACAATTCGGACGAAGCATGGGCGGAGCACTAGTTTGTAAAAATACATTAAAACACGATATAATCGTATCGCACACGTATCACTAAACACTTTGAGCCTTACCTTATAATATTCTGCAATAATGTGTAATTACATACGAAATAGGGGAAGTTCGAGAGAGATGATGCATCGGGAAAAATGGTCCATCAGTTTTTTTTGAAAATTAGTTGTATTCCTTGTTTTTCCCGGCTTAGAGAGCTTTGGCAAGTAATCCGAAGATTTGGCGTAAGCGCTAATTTTGCGAAAGCAACTGCCATCTGACCTTCCAATCTAGAGGTAAACTACACCTTATACTTAGGTATAGTTCGGTTTATCACGATGTTTTCCTTCACCGAAAAGCGATTTGTAAATATCAAATTATACTTCGCACATAAGTTCCGAAAAACTCATTGGTACAAGTCGGGGTTTGAACCCGCGACCTTAGGATTGAAAATCGCACGCCTCTCAACTCTTTTTGATACCTTTAACAAACCCTTTGTTCTATTTTTGTTAGGTCTTAAATTAGTCTCCAAACGATTTCTACCCTAATATAAAGGGACCCTCCCTTTATATTAGGGTAGAAATCGTTTCATAGTTATAACTTTACGATATTTAATATTGATTTTCTGCTGTCAAAATTTAATAATTATACAAATACTAGTTTGAAAGCAATATCTTATAATTTACTGAATCTTAACCTGTACTTAGGAATGGACGTCCTACGGCTGCTGGTATATAGCGATGTGATATCAAGACTGCTTTTCCACCTAAACCGAAATGGATGACGATAATGCCTACAGTACCTTATAAAATTAGAAATAAGTAACTAAAGGCTCATTTGAGTTTTATTACAGAGAATTATTTTTAACAGGTTCATTTTTCCCGCCAGCCCATTTGTGCCGGACATCCCCTCTGCTAATTATCGTTTATGCGATCATAGCATTCATAGCTTCGCAAGCATTCGACACGCAAGAGTCACATTAAATTCAATGCCAGTTTAATTGAGAACATGATGGCTCGCATTTACACTGTGGCCGACACAAAAATGGGTGGGTGCATACACTTCGTCGTGCGCTTACTGTTACTCGGGTCCTGCGGTAATGCGTATTTGATACCACGGCAGTGGCAAGGTTTGTTCTTAACTGGTGGGCCCGAGATGCAATTTGAAAACGCTAAACGCTATCGAATCGCGCGTACTCTATCTAGGTTAGGTACCTAGATAGAGTACAATAAGGATGACGATTAGGTTGAAAACCTATCATTCTAATTAGTCCGTCAGTTAGAGTATCGAAAATGATTAGACACGTATTTTTTCCTTTTTCAATTTAACTAAAATTGACGAAGATAAAGAGCATCAAAGTTCAGGGGTGGGGGCTGGTGACGTCACTACTAGGTAAGAATTGCACCTAATAGTGACGTTACGTGAAACTTGAACGCACTGTATTTCCGTCATTTTTGATTTGACGAACAAATGAAAAAATACGTGTACAATATTTTAATAATGTAAAAGACGGACTAAATAGATTTTTTTAGTCGTCTAGCCTATTGCATGGGCAGTTTATGGATGAATTCATTCTACCTTTCATCTTACCGTTCATCTTACCGTTGTGCCTTGAAATTATATCGAAGCACTTACGTCTTTTTGTAATAAATGGTTTTTCGCAAAATCTCAAAAGCTGCTTACCAAATATGTTCAAAAATATGAATAATGTACTTATGCTTAAATCTTTAAAACGACGCAATGGTTTTTAATGCGTTTTTTAATAGAAGTGATTGAAGAGGAAGGTTTAAGGATGACTCACGCTAGCACAGGACGGGAAAATCTGTCAATTTCTATAAAAAGAATCACGTGATAGCTCGGAGTCCTCGGATGTCACGTGACGTTTTCTATTGAAATTGATTTTCCCGTCCCGCCCCGTCCCGTCCCGTTCTAGTGTGAGTCATCTTTATATGTATAATAATAACCCGCGCGAAGTTGGGACGGGTAAATAACGGGTTTAATAACAAATAAAAAAATAATTTCAACAAAAATGTTGAAACTATAAAATTGTTCCGTTCGCAATTGCAACGGAACCCTAAAAAGAGATCAAAATTCCTTGACCGTTCACTTAAGACTATTAAAGCGTCTTAACACCGCAAAATGATCCTGCGCAGGAGTGGATAAGGTCGTTGACCTCTTTAAGGTATTAAATAATACCTAAACATGCCACTAACCGCGCAGAATATGAGAACAACACCTTATGAGTCAGGGTTGTCACTTTTGGAGCAGTTCTATTTTTTTATACAGAATAAAATGTCTACTAATTGTAATTAACATAGCTAAATTATTCATATTAACATTAATAATACTTAATACCAAATTTTAGTTATAATCTTTTGACATGTAAATAATGTTGCTGTTATCAATAAATGTCTTGAATCATGAATCTTGAAAAACTAGAATAATACAGCATTTTTATTTTGGTACAGTCGCGGACATGGATTGTTAAGCCACTTGGCATTTTTCACAATTTAGCTGTGTAATAAATAAAGTTCGAACGAGATCTCGGGATTAGCCTCGGCTCGGAAAAAAGGCCGAGATTCTCAGCCCTGGCCGAACCTTCCGTTCCGTCTTGACACTTTTTGCAATTTTGGTGGGTACTGTAAAGGGTTCGGCCTAGTGGTGAGCAGCAATACACGTGTTATGTATAGTTAATAATCTTTTTATTAATATATTGTCAAACAAACCTTACATGTATGGAATGCCTCATAAACTATCGCCCCCTTGGTGTGACAGTGTGGCTAGAGTTCTTAATTTGAAGTACTCATAAAGCCAGTCCTTCCAACAAACTAAGGCGGCTGTAAAGGTAAGACCTTTACAGTACTTACCATTATTATAAGCCAATTATAAAGTGTATCGTGTCATCGTTATGCCAGTTACGACTTTTCTTTTTTCAAACTTTGGCTGTAAATGTACTGTTTCAGTGTTGACCATATTATGGCGCTTGGACTGTCCGATTTTGCGGCATTGGGACGAGGCTTACGCTCCAGTGCGTGCCTCGGTCAATTTCCAAAAGTTACTTTTTTAATGTTTTTTATATTGCTGTACACAAGTGTGAAATAAATGGTTTTGATTTTTTTATTTAATTTAGAGTAAACAACAGTTTTTATTTAATTTTAATTAGAAAACTCCCGTGAGTATCAGACATATTAAAATTCTTATAGCGGGTTACTCACGTCAATAAAGTCGAAAATAGCTCGACATGTTTCGGAACAGTCCGTGTCCCTTATTTAATCACAAGCTCTTTCAACGCAATAGGAGAAAAAATATCCAAAAAAATTTCATCCTTTCCATTTTTGTAAGCCCATACAAATCTCACATTGCAACGAAAAGCGTGATTGTAAGAAAAAACATTCAACAGAAAACATCACAATAAAAAACATGGACAAAAAAACAAATGCTCATTTAATTTCTAAGCGCTGACAACCCTGGCTGTCTGCGGTACCGGTGTAAGGCTTGTACAACTATTGCTTTTATTCCTCATGAATATTATTTTTTTAAACTCGCCTCTTATCTCTTTGCTTTTTTAAAACGGTAGAGTACTTCATTCTTTAAGCTTTGTCCGTATGTGAGCTGCACTACCACGAACATCGAAAATTGGCATTGACGGGAAAACCTCTTTGTCACTCCAATATGCAAGTGTGACAGAGATGGAGATACAAATCCGCAATCATTCGATTTTCGTGGTATAGGCCTTTATGATATTTTTCAGGTTTTTATGATATTAAGGAAACTTATTAATATTATTATGGACGCATATAACCAATCGTACTCATTAATTAATGCTACTACAAAAGCATGTGCGTTTTTTAACTATAAAACTCTCGTGAGACTCAAACATAATAATATTAAATAATATTTAAAACGGGTCACTCACGTAATTTAGAAGAGTTTCGTTCGATAACGTAATTATAACAATCAATTAGCATGATTTTCGACAAAACCTCTTTCTAAACTAAAGCTATGACAAACATTTTAACACCCATATCATACAACAACGTCGTTAAGCTTTTTGTTCGCCATGACTGGTCGAAAGTGGTCGAGTAATTAAACGGGCGAATGTGGACGAAATAATTAAATACTTTCATAACACGGCAACAGGGCGTCACCACATAAATCACGGTACGGGAGTGTTTCCGTTGTTCGATACGGCACGATATTTGTAATCGTGTGCTCCAGAGTGTGAGTGAGACAACGCTATGTGTATAGAGCTGTTCCCCTTGCACACGAATGGTAAGAATCCCATAAAATATTACCGGGTTAGATGAAATTATTTAAGTTTCTAGTTTTTTAATGATCAAAGTCATATGTATGAAAATCATTAAGGTGTTAGATACGGCACGATATATTTTGTAAGCGGCATGTCACATGATACGAATAGCACCGTGCTCTGGAGTGTGAGTGAGACAACGCTATGTGTAAAGCGCTGCCCCCTTGTACACGAACGGTACGAATCCCATAAAATATTACCGGGTTAGATGAAATTATTTAAGTTTCTAGTTTTTTAATGTTCAAAGTCATAAGTATGAAAATCATTAGGTGTTAGATACGGCACGATATTTGTAAGCGGCATGTCACGGGATGCGATTCGCAACGTGCTCTGGAGTATGAGTGAGACAATGTGTATAGCGCTGTCCCCCTTGTACACGAACGGTACGAATCCCATAAAATATTACCGGGTAGGCGGGTAAGATGAAACTATTGAAGTACCTAGTTTTTTAATGTTCAAAGTCAAGTATGAGAATCATTGGGTGTTGATTGTTTTTTTTTCAAAATCATCATTTTCTGGCGCAGTAAAAAAAGGCTATGCTTTAGGTTTTTTTTTAATTTATAAATTCAGAGGTATAACTTAAAAACGGATCCTTATTGGCTCATATTATACATCTTTTTTATAAAATTGCATAAGATACATTTTCAGAGTTCCAATAATCGAATTTGCAATTTTATATGAACTAAAGGAGCACCCCTTAAAAACGGACTGTACAATGGAAACACACCCTTTCATAGGGGTGTATTCATAAAGACCAGCAACCTGCCTTGTAAGGGCGGTTTGCACTTTAGAAAATAAACCACAATAGCTCAACTTTAGCTCTTATTTGTATACGTTTAAGGGTGAAATTTGAACGAGTTAAAGGTCATTGTTGTAAATTTTGACAGTTTGTTGCAAAAAGTTTTGGATGGATTAGTTTTTAATGATCAAGAGGGGTGTGATACTTACATATTCTATGTGTGTGTAATATTAAGCACAATCAACACAACACCGCGTAAAGGATTGGGAAAAATACGCAATAAAAATACCTACCTCTAAAGGTTCGATTTTTTTAAATAGGTTTTTTACTTACGTGTGTATCTCGGGGGCACTGCCCTAATAAATTTTAATAAAAATATAATATTTCAAGATTTGGATATTATCATATCATATCATATCATATCATTTATTCAGTAATAATCATACATTGTCAGGGCTATACAATTCACTTAAATATGTAAAATTAAATTAAATTAAATAGTAGTTACAATATAAAAATGAAAAATATTTTATATTGTTACATAATGTCAAGATCCATCAATAAATTCATTTACAGAATAATAGGCCTTCTGAATCAAAAAATATTTTAAACGCGACGAAAAACCAGAGATGGCAGATATCGCAATGTACTTATATCTAAGTATTTTTTTCTGTTTAACACAGAATTAAAAGTATCACCAAATACTCTAAGGATTCTTTTTCATTTTTATGATTTCGACTGAAGGACTTGTATCCATGGACATGAATAAATTAAAAAAAGTATTTCCAAATAACGCGAGTTAACACAAACAAGTCACCTGTGAAATAAATTAAAACAAATTAAAATCATTGCACCAATATTAATACGTAATATGCTTAGTTGAGCGTACTCACAAATAAAATATTATTTATATAAAAAACGACGTAAATCATATGACAACTCTCGACGGTTACTCTCTTTGGAAATTGAAGTGTGAAAGTATCAAATAGTCAAAACCAATATGTCTGCGGTGCAATAATTAATATTATTAATATAAACGGCGGTCGGCATTGGTAAACAAGCACACAAAAATAATATTTAAATTGAAATTTTATTACGCTATCCATCAAGGTAAGGATGTGGCCTGGCATAGTAGCGGGAAACTATTTTATATTTTTATATACCTACACTTTGTCACCCATATAAATAAGATAAATCGATTTTAACTACAAAACTCTCGTGAGACTCGAACATATTAAATAATATTTAAAACGGGTCACTCACGTAATTTAGTCGCAGGTGGTCGCTCTTGATGACGTTCTTCGTAAAGAACGAAACATGTCGAGCGAAAATCGACTAAATTACGTGAGTGACCCGTTTTAAATATTATTTAATAAGATAAATCGAATAAAAAAAAAGGAGGATTTGGTGTGTTGACCCACGGAGCAAACCTTGCCCCTTTAGCTGTCAACACAGCGAATCCTCCTTTTTTTAAAGGGTCAGCTACGCGTATGTAACACCCCTGGAGTTGCAGGCGTCCATAGGCTACGGTGACCGCTTACCATCAGGCGGGCCGTATGCTTGTTTGGCAATCATAATTTGAACTCTCGATACGCTTACGCGATAGAGAATATGTCTAGTACTACAAGTAAAAGGCCTTCAGGGCCCACAAGCTGTTCACAGCAAAAATAACGATAGGGTTCTTGCGTGAGCTGCTGCCATAGTCACTTCAGCACTAATTCTACTTTATAAAATACCTACAACAAACACAGAAATAGGTTTAACTTTAAGCTTTTGAGTTTTCTTCACATTATAAACAGGACGGGTCTATCGTGGGTCTCAGGGACCAGTATGTCTTCTGATATTGTGAGTGTTGTGCGTCGTGTTTTTATCTACCCATATGTTTGACTTTTCGTCGGGTAGGCGAACATTTCTAGCTAGATCGCTGTTGACACTTCGCTGATTCATCAGTCAAGCCGAGACTATGACACATGAAACTGTGTCGAAATTTCGGTATATTAAGGTAAATTAACTAAATTCGCGATTTTATGTTAATAATAACATAAATAGGTACTAAATTGTAACGGTTAACATAACACTCGCGTATTATTATCACAATAGGCGTATTAAATAATATTTAAAACGGGTCACTCACGTAATTTATGGGCATAGCGGCATATGGGGAAGAGAGGTATGGGCATAGCGGATGCATATCGTTTAGTGTGGTAGGGCACAGCACAACGAATGTCGTCTCGCTCAAATCTGGAGCAGAGCCCATCTGGGGAAGTACCTCCACCTTACAGAAAACCGCAGTTTAATAACACTAGACCCTACTCATAGTGTTGTGTTTCTGTCGGTGAGTAAGGTCGCCAGAGCTCCAAGAGGATTTACTGTGTTGACAGCT
The DNA here is from genome assembly GCA_949128165.1 of Lathronympha strigana. Lineage (NCBI taxonomy): Eukaryota > Metazoa > Arthropoda > Insecta > Lepidoptera > Tortricidae > Lathronympha > Lathronympha strigana. The sequence continues at coordinate 1,803,941 of OX421926.1, read as the reverse complement.
GGGGACCCACGGAACAAAGAACACTGTCTTAGGTCGATGTGGGCGCGGAGTGCAGGTGCGGCGATCAGGGAGACCCGGTGAAACGGCTGTCCGCTGGCCGCCCGCAGGTCAGTAGGGTTCCCGAACCCAGGGATCACTTAATCTCCACCCTGGGAGGCTGAGCCACCAACCTGTGCAAAATCCCTGGTGTAGTAGTCGTGCCGGAGAAGGAGACCGGGGTGGACCCGGCTGCTGCATCAGGTGTGGACCGGGGGCCCTTCCGTACGCCGCACCTGTAAACTGCACCACCTACGTCGCCCTCTGGCAGGTTTGGTCCGTCCCCTTGCCCCTTTAGCTGTCAACACAGCGAATCCTCCTTTTTTTCTTAACACACTCCCTAAATATGGCCGAAAAACAAAAAAGGAATAGTTCATCAGCGGCGTCCCCTTCCACACAAGTCGACTTCTGCAACATCAGGGGACTTCACTCCAATTTAAACGCAGTACACCACCACCTGGAGACTGCGCAGCCGACCCTACTGTTCCTCACGGAGACCCAGATATCTTGCCCAGCTGATACATCATACCTGTTATGCCCCGGCTATATGCTCGAACATAAGTTCTTGCGGCGAGCTGGGGTATGCATGTATGCTCGGCATGATGTGTGCTGTCGCCGTCTCAATGCCTATGAAGACAGGGATCTGTCAGTGTTGTGGGTGCGTGTGGACTACGGCGGCCACACTCGTATCTACGCGTGCCTATACAGGTCCCATAGCGGGGACACGGACGCAACTCGGCTCTTTGAGCACTTACAAGTGACGTCCGACAAAGTTCTTGAGCAGTACCCATCCGCGGAGTTGGTAATCTTGGGGGACTTCAATGCCCACCACGTGGAGTGGCTTGGTTTCCGGTCCACTGACCACGCGGGGAGGTCTGCTCTCGAATTTTCTCTGGCCTATGGTCTCTCGCAACTGGTTACTTCTCCCACGAGAATACCAGACATCGAGGACCATACGAGCTCTTTACTGGACCTTCTGCTGACCTCTCGTCCGGACGGATACTCTGTCTCAGTGAACGCACCTCTCGGCTCGTCCGATCACTGTCTTGTCCGGACATTGCCACCTTGCGCGCGGCCTGATCCACCTCGGCCTACTAGCTCGCGACGCGTATGGCACTATAGGTCAGCAGATTGGGATGGATTGCGTGAGTTCTATGCATCGTACCCGTGGAAGCGGCTGTGTTTCACATCAGATGATCCTGACTCCTGTGCAGCTGAGGTCGCTGAGACTATCTTAATGGGAATGGATTGCTTCATTCCCAACTCAGTAATAGCTGCAGGAGCTAAGAAACGACCTTGGTTTAACCGGCCCTGTAAAGAGGCGACAATTCATAAGCAAGCTGCCTACAGGGCTTGGACCAAGGCCGTTACTGATAAGGGTCCTAACGCTTCTGATGTGAAACGCAAATTAAATGCTGCTTCGAGGTCCAGTAAAAGAGCCATTGCCAGAGCTAAATTCGACTTCGTCGGCAGAATTGGTGAGAAGCTCGTGGGCTATCCCTCAGGGAGTCGTGCCTTCTGGTCGCTCGCCAAAGCTGCCGAGGGAAATTTTTGTCGGTCGTCCTTACCACCAGCTTCCTAAGTAACAGCTTCTTCCTCTAGACCGCATCCAACGGAGAGCAGCTCGAATTGTCAACTGCCAACGTATTTCTGATCGGCTTGATCCCTTGGCGCTGCGTAGAGATTGTGGCCTCACTCTGTATTTTCTATCGCATGTATTATGGGGAGTGTTCCGAGGAATTGTTCGGATTAATCCCTGCCGCTTCTTTCCGCCATCGCCCTACGCGACAATATTTCCACTCTCACCATTTAGATGGTTGGCAGTCCTCAACTGTGCGCTTTTCCCGAAACTTCCTGCCTCGCACAGCTAAACTGTGGAACGAACTGTCGCCAGCGGTGTTTCCGGACCGATACGACCTTCAAACCTTCAAGAAAAGAGCGTACTCCCACCTTAAAGGCCGGCAACGCACTTGCGACACCTCTGGTGTTGCGGGTGTCCATGGACGACGTTAATCGCTTACCATCAGGTGATTCGTTTGCTCGTTTGCCCCCTATAGCATAAAAAAAAAAAAAAAAAAAAACCACTGCGAAATGCTGATGGTGATCTGGTCCACAGTGCAAAGGAGAAAGCTGATCTCTTGGGCAATCTCTTTGCCTCGAACTCGACCATGGACGATGATGGCAGCACCGCACCGCCTACCGTCCCGCGGTGCGGTTTCTCCATGCCCGGTATTATATTCAGGCAAACTGATGTCCGGCGGGAGCTGCTGTCATTAGACGTCCACAAGTCGAGCGGGCCAGACGGCATACCAGCAGTGGTGGTCAAGCGGTGTGCTCCCGAGTTGTGTCCAGTGCTCACGCGCCTTTTCACGCTCTCATATCACAAACGGCAGGTGCCGTCTTCGTGGAAGACCGCCCTTGTGCACCCTGTGCCTAAAAAGGGTGACAGATCAGACCCGTCGAATTACAGGCCAATCGCTATAACCTCCCTTCTCTCCAAGGTGATGGAGCGCATAATCAACGCAAAGCTCCTGGGATACCTAGAGGATCACGATCTGATCAGTGACCGACAGTATGGCTTTCGCCATGGTCGCTCCACTGGTGATCTTCTAGTGTATCTCACCCACCGCTGGGCTTCAGCTATTGAGAGTCAAGGTGAGGCATTGGCAGTCAGCCTGGATATAGCGAAGGCGTTCGATCGGGTTTGGCATGGGGGTCTTCTATCGAAGTTACCATCTTACGGACTGCCCGGGGGATTATGCGAATGGATTGCCAGCTTTTTGTCCGGCAGATGCATACGAGCCGTTGTCGACGGAAGTTGCTCCGATAGCATGGACATAAATGCTGGTGTCCCACAAGGCTCTGTGCTATCCCCAACGCTGTTTTTGCTGCATATCAATGACATGTTGTCCATTGGCGATATTCATTGTTATGCAGACGACAGTACTGGGGATGCCTATTACACAGGCCGTGCTAACATCCCTCGTCCCGTTGTGTTAGAGAGTCGTGAAAAGCTTGTGTCAGACATCGAGAGTGCTCTCTCTGATATCTCACTGTGGGGCCAGGAAAATCTTGTCCGATTTAACCCCACTAAGACACAAGTTTGCGCGTTCACCGCTAAAAAAACCCCATTTACTGTGGTCCCACAATTCCAAGACACAGTCCTTACCATGTCAGAGAGTATTGGGATCCTGGGTGTTGACATTTCCAGTGACGTCCAATTCCGTAGCTACCTGGAAGGGAAGGCCAAGCTGGCATCCAAAAAGCTCGGTGTGCTCAATAGAGCTAAGCAGTACTTCTCTCCGGGGCAAAGACTGTTATTATACAAGTCTCAAGTCAGGCCCCATATGGAGTATTGCTGCCATCTTTGGGCGGGAGCACCTGGATACCAGCTGGGCCCCTTTGACTCGATCCAAAGACGTGCTGTCCGAATTGTCAACGATCCCAAACTCACGAGCGATATCGAACCTTAAGTCTAAGGAGAGACTTCGCCTCCTTATGTGTGTTCTATCGCTTGTACAATGGATTGTGCTCTGAGGAATTGTTTGATATGATGCCAACGGCTGCATTCTACCACCGCACCGCTCGCCGTCGGCAGGGTGTTCACCCGCATACCCTGGAGCCTAAATGGTCTCGTACCGTGCGGTTTAAGAGGAACTTCCTCCCGCGGACGCTCCGGCTGTGGAATGAGCTCCCTGCCACTGTTTTCCCAAAGGACTACAATATGGGGTTCTTCAAAAAAGGAGTGTTAAAGTTTTTAAAGGGTCGGCAACGCGCATGTAACACCCCTGGAGTTGCAGGCGTCCATAGGCTACGGTGACCGCTTACCATCAGGCGGGCCGTATGCTTGTTTGTCACCGTCGTAGTATAAAAAAAAAAAAAAATTAGTCGATTTTCGCTCGACATGTTTCGTTCTTTACGAAGAACGTCATCAGGAGCGCCCACTCGCGACAGAGGCAAGTCGTACACTGCGGGCTACTGCTAAATATTATTTAATATGTTCGAGTCTCACGAGAGTTTTATAGTTAAAATCACAATAGGCGTATTTAGTATTATATAAATAGGTACTGTTTATTACTCTAGTGTTTAGTCTCGTTAGCTGTCAGCTCCGCGAGCATCCCCTCTGCCGCTTTATCTACAACTCTAAGTACTCAACCCAAGCCTACCCTAGTACCAGTACCTAAGTACTGTATAAAGTACAGAGTTAACTGGACATTAAGGATTTCATACTGCTCGTCACATTACAGCGCTCTTAGTCGCTTCCCGCTCCGCTACCATCCCCGCTGCCGCGTCAGCCGCAACCCTACCCAACCCTAGCATACCCCTAGGTACTGTATAAAGCACAGAGGGTTTACTGGACATCTGCAGGGTCGGATTAATGGTTTATCTTCAGATTAATTTGTCAGTGATGTCAAAGGGGTTGAGCGTTGTTACTGTTGTTAGTTGTAGTTATGGAAACGAGTGGAGGTGAGCCACCATAGTTTGAGTAACTTCAGAAATGAGATAATTGATATCACCGCCAACAGAACTGATGTTGAATTACTTTGTATTTTTATGCTTTCGACTGAAGGACTTGTCATGTCATGTCAGGTCATGGATAAATGAAAAGATATTTTATTTTTTATTCACAAATATAACTAAGAAAATATATACAGTAAAATTAAACACTTTAGAACGGATGAATCGCGTTTATTAACACCATGACCCTACATAGGTATGTTAATAAACGCGATTAATCCGTTCTAAAGTGTTTAATTTCAATGAATAACGATCCCAGTAACAGAAGACAATATTATATACAGTAAGTTACATGCTAGCTTAAATCTAAAATAGGTCCTTGAGGCATTGTACCTAGGATGCTGGCGGCATTTCTTCGTTATATTGCAATCGTGCGAGGAAGCTACCAGCTCTTCTGTCACCAGTAACATCAACCATGCGTTTCGCGATTTATACAATAAACTTGCGAGCGCTGGCACCCCACGGAACTAGACTTTCGACCCCAAATTGAGTAAATGGTACTTATATATTTATTACGTTTTAAAATTTCAGCACCTTGAGCCGCTCTGCCTTCTTTTACAGTTCGTTGGAGGTGAGACGGGGGCAGCGTGTCTACGCAGGTAGCATTCGAATCAAACTCCAAAGAACCAAGGCTTATTATCCCTGATAATGCCAGTTGGCTCAAGGAGAGCAGGCACGTTGATGATGGCAAGAGCTGGACGGATGTCATTACGCAATGCATGTCTTGAAAAACGGCCTGAATTTTTTTACAACATAATCTGTGGTGTCCCAGTCGGTCCACGTCTCTGTCAGAGACTGTGAAAGTTTTATGTAACCGTCATAGTTTTATAGAAATTTAACGTTTGAAATAACAATTGAACAGCACTTTAATATCAAAATCGATGAAACCAAGCTAAGCGGTCAAGCTTTAAGTCCTTGCGTAAAACAACTTGTCGGATACTTTCATTTAAAAACTACAATGTCTCTACCAACATTCAATTTTCACTTTTACACCAGTTTCATATTCAAATTGCTATTAATAATTGAATCCAACTGACCAAAGCTATAACGGCGTATCGCGTGTCAAAGCGCCATGCTCATACACTATAACCCCATTACAACCAAACGCCACAACCCAATGTCCTTCTTGAAGTACATATGACCTTTTGAAGTGACTGCATAAAAACGCTTGCAGGATATAACCTGCCTTTAATAAAACGGCATATCTGCGTGTACTTAATATAGTACTTAAAGCTTTTTTAAATATTTTCGCAAACAAGCTTGTAAGGTGAATGCTTGTGGAACAAAATGGTGTAAGTTTTAGTACTTTTGGTAGGAAGGTGGCCGTTTTAGTATTTGTACTATAATAAGGTCAGTTTGTTAATATCTTGAAGCCACGCATTTTTGCTCTTTTAGCTGACCGTGGGTGAGGTTAATTTCTTGTATACATCCAACGTCATAAATATACACTTAATTTGCAGTTGGGGAAAATACGAATTATTGTTATTTTACTGAAATAATAATACTTAATGTATATGTGTGTTTCACCAGATTTATATCTATAAATTAAACAACAATAAAATGTAGGCGAGTAGGCACAAGTAACACCTTAGTTTTTTTTAAGTCGTACCTTGTCCGGCAAAGCACTTACCATAAAAATCGGCAAAGTGCGAGTCGGACTCGCCCACCGAGGTTTCCACACAAAGGATGCTCTCCCCTCACAATTTATGACCTTAGGTACTGAAAAATACTGGTGGCACGGAACTCTAAGTGTGCGGCAATTATACGGTTTTCGGAATGTTTCATGTACTTGTGCTACAAGCTCTAACTTCAGTTGCTTTTTGCCAAATTTCGTGAACACAAAGTGATCCTATAAGGGTTTCGTTTTTTCCTTTTGGGGTATAGAACCCTAAAAATGGCAAAAAAATCATGTCTGTTGTATGGGAGCCCCCTTAAAAACTTATTACATTTTCTTTTTTAGTATTTGTTGTTATAGCGGGAACAAAAATACATAATCTGTGAAAATTTCAACTGTCTAACTACCACGGATTTGTATCTCCGTCTCTGTCACACTTATTTGTCCATCTCTGTCACACTTGCATTACAGTGAGACTTTTTTCATTTATTCCATTAAAATTGAAATTATCTTTCAATTTTTGTATTAAAACATGTAACAGTGTTTTTGTAACTATGAACACTGATGGCAAAAAGTTCAGCTGAATAGAGCCTACATATAGTACAATAGGTAATATAAATTGAGGCTGATGCTTGACTTCACAGTCAAACTAAATGTAGCCTTGTGGAGCATTTGTTAATTGTAATTTTAATTTTTGTATTCTAATCAATAAATGCAGTGGTGCGGTGCGGAAATATCAAATATTTTTTTGTTAGTTTTCACCAAATATAAGTGCTATATATTCGTACATTGACTCTACAGAGCATAAAGGATGACTCACACTAGACCGGACCGGGAAAATCTGTCAGTTTCCACACTTCAGAAATTAGATAATTGACCGCCAACAGAACTGACATTGAATTACTTTGTATTTTTAAAGATGACTCGCACTAGCACGGGGTGGGACGGGACGGGGCGGGACGGGAAAATCTGTAAATTTTTATAGAAAGCGTCACGTGACTTCCGAGAGCTACGAGCTATCACGTGATCCTTTCTACATAAATTGACAGATCGTCCTGTCGCTCCTCGTCCCGTCCCGTTCTAGTGTGAGTCATCCTTGAAAGGATAATACTATCTTACTCTGTTGGTCGCGGATTGAGTTATCAATAGCTTTTGGCAACATTCCTAATTGTACTAATAAAAGTTGGTCGTAAACAATTCCTTACGGTAAATAAACTTTGACCTTTGATTGAACATAATGAACAGAATTCTGTCTAGCCATTGTCCAAACCTTTGGATTCAAAGTCGGACGTTTTAAGGAGACTAAAACGGGACGGGACGGGACGGGACGGGAAAATCTATCAATTTCCATAGAAAGCGTCACGCGACATCCGAGGGCTCCGAGCTATCACGTGATTCTTTCTAAAGAAATTGACAGATTTTTCTCGTCCGTCCCGTCCCGTGCTAGTGTGACATCCTTTACTGTTACGGCGTTATTCGTATACGCACAAACACGGTTTAGCAAAATTATTGTTTGATTTGAAATGTCAAACTGGTCATACGAACAAAACTTGACTTTGCATAGGTCCTACAAATCGTAGGGAGCTGGTAGCCGAGAGGCAGGGCGTCAAGACGTTAATGCCGAAGGTCTTGGATTTAAATCCCACCGGCTCGTACTAATGAGTTTCGGAATTTACGTACGGACAATTGATATTTAGCAGGTGCTTTTCGGTGAAGAAACCTGCAAAAGATGCGCAAAGGTTCAAAGGTGTATGTGAAGTCTTCAAACACCTTTGAGCTGGTGGAGACTACATCAAAATTTCTCAGGAGGCCTCTGCCCAGTAGTGGGACCTATAAACTGGATTATATAATCGTATTACCGTCAAGTATTAAATTCTTAAATATCAAATAAACATAACCTTTATTTCATCTAACTTGCTTCTTCAAATTTGTACCTAAACATTGTAAGTATATGGTGTAAATTCCTTCAAACTAGCCATGACACTTAAGACATTTTTATTCTAAGCTATCTTTGGGCCAATCGCAAATTAGTATTAGTGTCATTTAGGACACATTGCCAAAATGCATAAGCGGTTTCTTGAATGATTTTTTCATACTTAAGGATTTTAAGGGATTAAATGTGAAGTTAAATGCAGGTAGTGACCGGTTTTTTATCCGGCCAACTGTGACTTGGACTGGCGTGCTAAGGTAGGTATAATTAAAGTGAGGTGAGGCCGGCGACGCACATGTGACCCTCCAGTGTCTTCCATTGCTATAAACTTCGAAGGATACATTTCAACACGTTATATACAGTTACACCCAAGCATTTTTAAAACTCTCGTGAGTATCAGACATATTAATATACTTATATCGGGTTACTCACGTATGTAAAGTCGAAAATAGCTCGACATGTTTCGGAACGGTCCGCGTCCCATAACCATGAGTGAGAAGCGCTTGCGGCGATTGATCTGCGTTGTTGTTGTTGTAGGTCCTAGGGCACCCCCGGAGGTGCATAGGGCCTCCACAAGATCATTCCACGCCTTTATATCTTGAGCAACCTTCTTGACTTCGCTCCAGCTCAGTCCTACCGCTCGGGGTTCGCTCTCCACGCTCCGCCGCCACGTATGTACAGAACAAAAACGTCAAAAAATGTGGGTTAGAATGACATTAGCGAACTTGCATTGATAATGACACGAAAAAGAGCTTACTGAAGTAAGCAAGTGTCAAATTCATACACTTTAAAAGTTTATAGGCTGATTTTCACTTAACGAAACGTCGCATTCTAAACAAGACTAAGATGAAAAAGAGTTGCATTGCTACTCTTTTACGGCAACATTTTTTCGGCTGATTGGGTATCCAGTTCTTTTATCCTATATCTATGGTATTTTGTGGAAATCCCAAAGTCTTTGTTCAGCAATCGCCATTTCATATGATATGATGATGATGAATCGGTTTGGAAGTAACACCTGGCCTAGCTAACGTTGGGTAGGTACCTACACTCAGTCAAAGTATCCGTCACAATCAATCATATCACAGGTACAGTTGGAAAAAATTGTTCAGAGTTTCAGAGTTATATTTAGGTACCTTTTGCGTCACTTTCCATGTAGTACTTATTTATCTGGGGTCACAAGACAACATACTATTTATTTGGGGTCGAGACTTTAGGTCCATGGAGTCCCAGATCACGGAAGTTTTTTGTAGAAATCGCGAAAAACGTCTCGTTGAGGTAACTGGTAACCGAACCGGCTTCCTCGCACAACGTATCAGCATTGCGATACAACGAGGAAATGCCGCCAACATCGTAGGTTCAATGCCTCAAGGATCTATTTTAGATTTAAGGTAGGAAGAGGTAGGTAGGCAGGTAGGTAGGTAAGTTACACTTACTGTGTATTTTTTCAAAATAAATTGATTATAAATTATGTCATAAAAATACTATATATCAAATCCAATAAATTAAGTATAATTTACAATCTATTTTACTTTACGCAACAAAGACAAGAGGTCACAGGTTCAATTATGAGCGAGCAATTTATGAACAGCCTCCTACAGGGTTAATTAAGTAGTGAATGTAGTTATTAATTTAATATTTATAACTAGTGGTTAGCCCGGCCGTGAACGCGCGACCCCTATCGGCAAACCCCTTGACCGATTTGGCTTATATTCAAACTTCAAAATGATATTTATCTCATCCAACCATCTGCTAAATTTCATGATGATCTCACTAAGGATACCCGAGTTATACAGGGTGTTCTTGAGCATTTGCTTTAACTTCGTCATGTGACTTGGTATAATTAAGGAAACAGAATGGTATAGTTAGATTAATCAAATTCGTTAATTTTATTTTTTTTTAATTTCTCATACAAAATAATTACATGTTGCATCAACCGTCGCCGTCATCGTCGTAGTATTAAAAAAAAATGCTAAATTACTATTTTTCCTATAATATTAAATGTCGACTGTACCAGAGAAGAGTTCGCTAACAATAGAATAAAAGTAAATATTGTTACTAGGAGTTAGTATTTACCTTTGATTACGCCGTCAACTCACCGGGCTGAAGCAGGTTGCACTGTGTACACGGTAACCGAAGATTAACTCGCCATTTTGAAAAGCTTGGTCTAACCCTAAGGTTTATTTTTTTTACTCACACTAGGACGGGACGGGACGACGATTTCTATAGAAACTGACAGATCGTCCCGTCCCGTTCTAGTGTGGGTCATCCCTTATCTGTTTCAAGTGCATACTATTGACACTTTCATTAACCATCGGTTAAGCCCGCAGCACCGGCCCTAATCTCCGCTTAAATTAATTTATGCGTAACTTAAACTCTTTTACGAGGAAACTTTATGGACTGATTATAAAACCGTAGTTAATCCGATAACTTATAGCTCTCGTAAGCAACGATGATTTTATGACCAGAAAGATGGCTTCTTGCAAATTATTAATTTTAAATTATGTTTTAATAAAATAATAAATGATATAATAATAAATCACGGATAATAATCACGTATTTTAGTTTAGGCACTACGCGCGGAGGAACGCCCGTCTGCGTCGTCGTCGCGTACGGTACTCAACGCATGATAATGGAATCCTAAGATCTGGTGATTAAACATACATAAATGTTATCCCCAATTTATTATTACACTAGCTTTTTCCCGCGGCTTCGCCCGCGTACTAACCTTAACTATAAAACTCTCGTGAAACTCGAACATATTAAATAATATTTAAAACGGGTCACTCATGTAATTTAGTCGATTTTCACCAGACTAAATTACGAGAGTGACCCGTTTTAAATATTATTTAATATGTAATTTTCAACCGTCTACAAATAAGGTGGTTTTCATTTGGATTGGACCTGTGTATTTGTATGTATGTACATATAAATTGATAAATAAATAAATACTTATTATGGGACTATCTTACACAAATCGACCTAGTCCCACGGTAAGCTAAATAAGGCTTGTGTTGTGGGTGCTAAACGATATATATAATAGATATACTTACCTATACCTACATATAAATACTTAAACACATAGAAAACATCAATAAATCAAGAACAAACCCACAAATAAATGCCCAGGATTCGAACCCGGGACCTCCTACTTCGTAGGCAGGGTCTCTACCAACTAGGCTAGGCCGTTAAATATAACAATAATTAACATGACAAGTCAAATAAAAATGGGTAATCCTAATATACAGTCCACAAAAACCGTTTTGCAAATATACTGACAGCCATACATATATATTATAATCGAAAACATATATATTAGCGATATTAGCATAAATAACATTCATAACCATAAACTATTGCCTCTATTAACAATGACAACTGACAATACATAGATAAACATCTAAATTTAATAAAATTATTGCGGAATTATTTAAATTATTAATATTAATAGTGCAAAGGTCGGATAAAAGCCTCGCGATTAGAAAACCTTTTTAACTAACTTTAAAAATAGCGAGTTAGGAATCGATTTGATTACCCGATTATGATTGATTATTTGCGTCTCTTAATGACATAATCCGTCGGTCTCTTGCCACCATCAACGTGCCTGCTCTCCTTGAGCCGACTGGCATTTTCAGGGATGATGGCAAGAGATCCGATGGGGTGTCCTTGGTTTGGTTGGTGACCGAAGAGCTGGTAGCTTCCCCGCACAACGTATCAGCTTGCGATACAACGAGGAAATGCTACCAGCACGTACTTAAAAATAACTGTTGTATGGGAGCCCCCTTAAAAAAATCTGGTATCTGGCGGCAGCAGAAATACATGTGAAAATAACTGTCTAACTATCACGGTTCATGAGATACAGCCATGAAAGACAGACGGACAGCGGACTCTTAGGTCAGGTCCTGTTTTTCACCCTTTGAATACGGAACCCTAAAAAGTATACCACAGTAGCAGTGGATACTCAAAACAGTATAAAGATACTGTTTTGATACTGTTTGTATGAAGTAAAGACTTCATATTCCTATTTTCGAAAAAAACACAAAAGCCGAATAACCAGAAAAATTCCACTCCTTAGCGTGCATTTTACCAACAAATTAAAAAAAAAGCGTGTCTACACCGAATTTATTTGCTCTAAACATGACCGCTGTTTTCACAAATATCCACACCAATATGAACCTTATTGGTTGGTAATAAAGAAATTATTGTATACATGTTATTCGTTTTCATTCGCAGCAAACGTGTATCGCTTATCATATATATTTATACAAATATGAGTCTTATTCGTTTGTAATAAAGAGAAGCTTGAATATATATTATTGGTCTTCATTCGCACCGAACAGGAATCGCTTCTTCATATTAAGTATACAAATATGAGTCTTATCTCTCGGTAATAAGGAGAATATTGTATAAATATTATTGAAGTTTTATAATGTCGTTGATGTCAGAATTATTGGACAGGTGAACCGTAAATATGGATTATAGAAAAGATTAGAATAATATACGGGTTTTTATATTATGGGTTGATTTTTTTGGCGGCGAAAATGGGTGTGACTTATTTTTAATATTTGAGTCACAGTTTTTTTTATTGGTCGTGCATTATTTATGTAAACTGGTCATTCGGAGTTTTAGTTTTTGGCCAAGTGTTGAAGGAGGGTCATCTATAAAGTACCTAGTGTTTCCACTCCAGCACTTCTATCTGTCAATTAGATGACTGTCTGCGATATTTAAAAAGTGTAGGTACTAGAAAGTAAGTCTGGTATTCCATAAGAACACTGCTCCTGGATTTTCGTACAATATATGAGCACTGTTGTTTTTTTTTATTTCTTTGGTGGGCAATTGGGCATACGACATCTTCCACATTCTGCCACCTTTTGAGATTTTGCTTTTTTCGATATTTTAGCTGTCGTAGAAAAACTAGTTTATGCAACAGGTCATAATTGGTTCTTAAAAATTGAGGGTCGCCGTTAGTGATATAATAATTTTGTGATCCGAAATACTCGCCATTTCCATGACCCAGTGGCTATAAAAATGATTTACAATGCCTTAGTAAGGAGTAAGCTGGAAACTTCGTCGATTGTATGGAACCCATTTGAATCAACGTATGCTTTACTCCTTGAAAAGGTCCAGAAGGCGTTCTTAAGATTTCTGTACAAAAAAATATTTGGAAGATACCCGTATCTATACCCGACCAAATATCTTCTTGGCTCCCTTGGGTATAACTCCTTAGAGGTCAGACGGAACTATCATGCCCTCATCACGGCATGTCGAGCCCTACGTGGTGAGTCGGACTGTCCCGAGCTTGTAGAGGGTTTCGTGCGACTGTTCGTCCCCGATGTCTCGAGGATAGCTCTCCGCCCGCGACGTCGCGACCTGTTGGCCGTGCCGCCGGCGCGCACCGTGTCGGGCGGGAACTCGCCGCTCCCGCGCACCCTCTCACACCTCAATGCGCTCCTGGCATCGACACCAGAGTGCGACCTATTTGCGTGGCGATGGGCGACATTGTGTAATGAATGCTTGAGATTCTGTGAGGCGATGGACGATAGATGCTCAACTGTTCCAATATAATTTCCTCTTGTGTTAATTTGTTATGTTACCTAAGTAGGTATATTTTATTATGAAATATTACTATAATCGATTAGTAATAGTCTAAGTTTTGTGACGCATAGGTGTTTAACTGTAATGTCACTTATAACTTTATTGTGAAAAAAAAAGGTAATAATATCACCTTATTACATCACTTTTGCATAAACTACTATCCAACTAGGTACCTATTATTTTTTAGCTGAATCGTCTGTGAATGCGAACGATACTAAAATTTACAGAAAGAAAGAAAAAGCGGAAAAATTCATGGCGTCGGGCGGGACGCGAACCCGCGACTCTGAGACACCAGCTTATCGCTCTTCCAACTGAGCTACCAGGACCACACCCATGGCTCCGAATCTCTCCACCATATCCCTCGTATATTTGTATGTTATGTCGAGGAAACCGGACTAACACATGGACATACACATGTCTACCATCTCCAGTTCTCCTTTAATTGCTCAAAGGTTAACTGGAAGAGATCCCTAAATGGGATAAGTTCGCCTTTGTACAAATACCTATTTGTGTTATTTATCTTGTTTTTTTCCCCCTGTTTTTGTGCAATAAAGTGTTTTACTACTACTACTACTACTAATCCCATTAAGGCCTATATTACCCGGGTTGGAAGGTCAGATGGCAGTTTCGTAAAACTAGTGCCTACGCCAAATCTTGGGATTAGTTACCAAACGGACCCCAGGCTGCCGTGGCAAATCCCGGGAAAACGCTACGAAAACGAAGAAGAGATTGGTTATAGTTATTCAACAAATAATATACCTAGTACTTAAATATCCTGAAAACATGAATTCATTTTCACCACCAGTATCACCCAATGCTAACAGCTGTACAATTCAAAATTAAACCTTTATCGAAACCTAAAGATGTCAACATTGTCAACCCTACAGGTTACAAACATAAAACATAACTTCACAAACGCTTACCATTCCAATTTGAACCTTCTACTCTCAACATAAAATCTGCAGTAAAGTTGGCCAAGTGCAAACGTAAGTTGGTAGCAATAGGGTTGCCGCAGTTGTTTTTTTCGACAGGTTCAGATTGAGCGTATCGTATCGGCTGTTAATTGAATTGTACTTGGGACGATTCGGTGGATACAGAACGGGGGACACAGTAAAGATATTTCACCTCCTCTTCAGAAATGAGACCATCCGCAACAGAACTAAAGCAACCGATACAGCTCTCCGAATCGCTAAACTTAAGTGGCAGTGGGTGGGGCACATTGCACGTAGAACCGATGGCCGTTGGGGCGGAAAGGTTCTCGAGTCGAGTGGCGACCGCGTAACGGAAGGCGCAGCGTGGGTAGGCCCCCCACAAGGTGGACTGGCGAAGGTCGCAGGAGTCCGCTGGATGCGGGTGGCGCAGGACCGGTCATTGTGGAAATCTTCGGGGGAGGCTTATGTCCAGCAGTGGACGTCTTTCGGCTGAAATGATGATCATGATGATAACCTCCTCTTCAGGGTTCCGTACCTCAAAAGGAAAAAACGGAACCCTTATAGGATTATTTTGTTGTCCGTCTGTCTGTCAGTCAAGACCCTTTATCTCGGGAACACGTAAAATTAGCAAACTGAAATTAATACCACATACACAGGTCTGCAGTCCCTTAAATCTGTGAAAAAACCAAACCTCTACGTCGACGCAATCAAAAGATACAGCCATTTATGTCGCATTTCCCATACATATGCAATGGGCATCAAAATGCCCGCACTTCCCGTTGACCTAGAATCACAAAATTTATGCTATAGGTGGCAAACGAGCAAACGAATCGCCTGATGGTAAGCGATTAACGTCGTCCATGGACACCTGCAACACCAGAGGTGTCGCAAGTGCGTTGCCGGCCTTTAAAGTGGGAGTACGCTCTTTTCTTGAAGGTTTGTAGGTCGTATCGGTCCGGAAACACCGCTGGCGACAGTTCGTTCCACAGTTTAGCTGTGCGAGGCAGGAAGTTTCGGGAAAAGCGCTAAGTTGAGGACTGCCAACCATCTAAATGGTGAGAGTGGAAATAATGTCGCGTAGGGCGATGGCGGAAAGAAGCGGCAGGAATTAATCCGAACAATTCCTCGGAGCACTCCCCATTATACAAACGATAGAAAATGCAGAGCGAGGCTACATCTCTACGCAGCGCCAATAGGTCTAAACGATCAGAATTACGTTGGCAACCGACAATTGGAGCCGCTCTTCGTTGGATGCGGTTTAGAGGGAGAAGCTGGTAATTTGGTGCCCTTGCCCTAAGATGAGAGCAGTATTCAGTCTTCACCAGTCTTCTGTTCATTGAAATTAAGCACTTTAGAACGGATTAATCGCGTTTATTAACCCTCTCTACTATGTTTTTTTATGGTTATATTTCTATTTTTATAATACACAGTCCAGACGTGGTACTTCACAAAAGGCCTTTTTAGAGGCTCAATGTCCGCAGCGAGCTATGGAGAGGGTTATGCTTGGTATTTATCTACGAGATTGAGTGAAAAATGAGGAGATCCGTAGAAGTACCAAAGTCGCTGACATAGGGCCGGCCAGATAGCGCGAAGATCGGATGGCCGATGGGGCAAAAAAGTCCTTGAATGGAGACCACGTACTAGCAAGCGCAGTGGGACGGCCACCTACGAGATGGACCGACGACCTGGTGAGGATCGCTGGGTCTCGTTGGATGCAGGTGGCTGTAGACCGGTCGCGCTGGAGTTCGATTAGAGACGCCCATGTTCAGCAATGGATGCTTACATGCTGAAATGATGATAAGTCACAATTGTTAAGTAAATTAATCTACGCACGATCTCTAAGCTTATAAATGCAGACAGTTATCGACCCAAGTTAAGGTCGTACTTTGACAGTATCACACAATATCCTCACACAGTCGTATACTGGTTGTAAGAAAGTCCATTAAATCCATGACGTCACTGCGGGCGAGATAGCTTCAATAACAATTCATTCGGTTATCGCTCGACGTGGGCACATTAGGAATGCAATATGGCGGGCAAGTCATAAGCGAGAGCGTTTTACAACGTTTACACTGTAGTACACTGTAATAATTTCAATAAATAGATCATTCAATATTCCGTAAACCCCTGTCTTCTTCTACTTTTAAATAAGTCCGAGACTTGGATATTTTTGTCAATGTCAAGTATTATCAAAATATCAGTATAGCATATTGCCACTTGGGTGACGATGTTTGGTAATTGCCTATTCGTTAAGTTTCTCAGGAGGCTGAGATCCCGAGACTGCCGCGTGATGGCTAATTGAGCGCGTTTCAGGATACTTCATTAACTGCACACTACTTCGTTAGTTTACTACACCATTAGCTATCGATATTACACATTAAACAACGTTTAGCAGACAAATACAAAAAACTATTCCAGGGTTTTATGCTCATAAAACCCTGTCATAGTAAAGTAACGCCATGTCAATAATACTTTGACATTGGTATTGTGCGAAAAGGTTATTTATTGAATACAGAGAAACTGAACCATTTGCACACAACCAGCATAGAATTTGACCACCTACGAATCCAGGTCAGGGCATTTATTTGTGTGTTTATCACGAACATTTGTTCCTGAGTTATGTATGTTTTCTATGTATATAAGTATTTATATGTTATAATATAATTATCATCGTCTAGTACCCATAACACAAGCCTTATTATATTGAGCTTACCGTAGGACTAGATCGATTTGTGTAAGATTGTCTTACAATATTTATTTTATTGATTTATTTGCTGCAGAATTGTAAAGCACGAATCAAATCATTTATTAAATGTAATAAAAGTTTTGTTTGTTTTTTTTATTTTATTTTTTATTTGCTGCATTCTTCAATTCAATTCAATTCATCAAATTGCAACCTGTGTCTCTAAAATGAGTTGCTGTCGATTTCGAGACGTTATATATGTAGTACAGTTGCATGCCGGTTCCACCCGCGAGTGCAGCAAGTTGCACTGACAGGGCGATGACGTAGACGCTAGCGACTATAGATTTCTACAGTAGATTTCATACTTGTGGTAAGTGTCTGAGACCTATCATCCACCATGTTAGTTTACAATTTTATAATTGAAAGAAAAATGGAAACATTCAACGCGTCGAGCGGGATTTGAACCCACGACCTCGTGGCTTATGACTACAGCCAAATCATTATTTAAATGATTACCTAAGTTACTTATAAAAAGTACTCATAGCGCATGTGCGTTGACATAACGACGTCAATTTTGATTCATTTCTAGCTACATATCAACAGTACGCAATACGCATGCACAGCCAAAAATCATAAACGTAAGCAAACCTTAGAGGCTGTTACAAAAACCATTAACCGACTGCAAAGAAAGGTCCTCGAGAAATTAATTTAGTAATTTTATACCATAAAACCTGTACTTAAGCACGTGCTTTAAAGTAAAACGCACGTCATTACAATGTATTCGAGTTCCCCGTCAACCAGTTTTAAGGTTTTGAGTTTACAACCCGCTGCTGCTTGTGCCTTTTGCACGGATAACCCGCTGTCGCTTGAGACTTGTGGCACATTAACTTATGGCATACGGAATGTAGGGGATTCTGTCTGTACGTACGGTTGACACAGTAACAGTACATATTGGATTTGCTATCTGTCCTCGGCTGATCTCAGGTGACATGTTAGTATGGAAATTGGAATAATAATGGAAGTTTGTTAACTAAGTGATGAAATACACATATTTCTGGCTTCATAATAAAATTGGTGTGTTTTACCTTTGAGATTCAAAAGATGTCACTGGTCTTTAGCCTGGTTGGTTTTATGCAATAACTAGCTTTTGCCCGCGGCTTCGCTAGCGTTAGAAAGAGACAAAAGGTAGTCTATGTCACTCTCCATCTCTTCAACTATCTCCTCTTAAAAAATCATGTCAATTCGTCGCTTCGTTCCGTGAAAGACGGACAAACAAACAGACACACACACTTTCCCATTTATAGTATTAAGTATGGAAGTATGGATTATGTAATTAAATGAGAAAACATTTATTTTCATAATATATACAGTAAGTCTAACTTACCTAGCTACATACCTCAAATCTAAAATAGGTCCTTGAGGCATTGTACCTAGGCTGCTGGCGGCATTTTCTCGTTGTATCGCATGCTGATACGATGTGCGAGGAAGCCACCTTCGGTCAGAGTTTTGACCCCAAATTAAATTAATTAATTTTCGTAATTAAATTAATTTAATATTATTGCTGAAAATCAACACCATAAGTACCTACATCCCAATCATGTTTACCATCAATAGTCTATATAAAAAATTTTTGAATGTGATAACATTAAAAAAAAGTTAAGTTAACTTTAAAAAATGTCGTTCTAAAAATAGGACAGTGGGCATCTAGAAATACACACTTTTTCAATATTCTTACTATGCCTTTTTACAATATTACTACTTAATGCCTAAACTTTTTGGATGGTTAATATGGTTAATATTTTCAGCTGACCTGTTTGAGAGTTGAAAAATAATCTTCTTTAAACAAGAAAAATGAAATAAAATGTCAAATGATTTCAGTTGATCTACGAGTATCATACTGATTCTGAAAACACAGATTGCACAGTTAAAATATTAAACTATGACTGTACCTTTTACTGACTAAAAAGGAAATACCCCAAAAATAGCTTAAGTGTCAATTTCCCCATTTAAGGCAAACTAACATGAACCCATAAGAAACCAAAACATTGTACATTACATCGTACCAACATATTACAAATTTACATTTACCATTAATTCCTACAAACAGTCAAACAACTTGTACTTAGCTCTGATTTGACCAACGCCAAACGTAACGTTGCCGAGACACAATAAAAAACTTATCGTAAGATTGAGATGTATGATACTGCTCTGTGACGTCACTTAATTCACTTAACGCTAAGTCAAACCATTTTGAACCTTAATTTAAAGCCTCAAGGTGGTAGTCAAACGCAAACAGATTGCACTCTATTTTTTTAACGCCGCGCTTTATGAGCGGCCAGTTTTATATTGTTGTCTTTCGAGTTCTTATTTCAAAGTGTACAAGTTTATCCGATGCCCTTCGAGAACCGTTTGCCATTTTAAAATGGACTTTATTTTAAGGTAACTAAGGCTGAGTGTCTTGTGATTGGGATGTATTTGTACGTTGGTTTTCACACTTGATTTTTTAAATTTTATTGCAGTGTACATGGCTTCTTGTCGCATAATGACATTCTTAGTTTTTTGTTTTTTTTTTCATGTCAAAGGCCGTGGGTACTGGGTATGCGCTGGTCAGTGTTAAGATTTTAGTTTTAGGTTAAAAAGCATTATGAGAAGATTGACATACATGTCAAATGTAAAATGGAATTCCGCGAAGTAACTGAATACATCAATTGAATATGCCAGAGAAAAATTGTCAATAAAGACTAGTAAGATTCTCAAATTCACGGATATATTATTTCTAGTCATTTTGACAACATTTTTAGTTAGACACTTATTTAAACTTTCACGATTTTCACCCATTATAACTTTACTAAATTTACTAAAACTGCTCTTAATCGTCTTCGTTAATCTTTCTCCGGGATCATTGGGACAATATCGCCCTTGAAACGTCGAGGTTCGTTATGAAAGTTTAACACGATTAAACCCCGTTTTAGTTTTTTTTGTTAGGTACTATAATGATTGTTTATTGATGCATTCAATCAATAAAGTAGAAAAATTGAGAAAATATAAGAGATTAATCGTACTGACAATGTTCGTGAGTCATACTGACATTAACGTTTTCAAGTCGCGTAATTTTTTCCCGATGCACGCAACATGTCACGCATATTCTGATAAAAATACGTGACTTTTAAAGTTTTAACTGTTACTTTAGCTGATAGTCATACTCTTCATTATTGAATATGTAAAAAATCACCTATAGGAAATTAGGAAATAAGCTACGGGATATCAAACGTCCAATTTTTTGTATGGAGCGAGCGCAATTGAACTGAGCCCTCTATGTTCCCATTACCTAGACTTTTTCAGCTTTCTAGATGACGCAACGTCTCTTGCCAGTCTTCATTACGTATTTATCTCTAACTTTACCGTATGTATTAACTAAATGCTATTGAAAGGAAATAGAGATTTTATAGTCAATATAAAGTGCCCATCACTTGGGCTGGGAACAGTTAGACGTTTTATACTAGTATTAGAACTAACTATAAAATTAGTATTACTGAACGTGTAACCGTACATATCGATTCACGGAAGCAGTCGCGGAATTTCTATGAAATGATACTTTCATACATTTTTCGCGCCAGCTTTCGTGAATCGATCTGTAACACAGAGTTTATTTAATATGGCAGAGGGAATGATCGCAGGGACAAAAGAATTTCCATGGTACGATTTTCGTGCGTTTCGTCTATGTTATATCGTCCCGATTTTCGCTCGACATTTTTCGATCTCTACGAAGAACGTCACAAAGATCGAAATATGTCGAGCGAAAATCGACTAAATTACGTGAGTGACTCGTTTTAAAAATTATTTAATGTTCGAGTCTCACGAGAGTTTTATAGTTCAAAATGCAAGTACCTTAGAAATATAAATAATAACCGCAATTTTGTGGTAGGTGCCCTTTGAAATTGTATTCATTACCCTGTGACAAAGGTTGGTGAAAGGGACTCGGAACGTCGGGAATGTAGTAAATACACGCAATTGAATCTGTTTCGAAGTGTTTTCAAAAAGGTTTTATTTTTGTTGCTCTAAAAGTTGCTAGCGAGTAAACAAAAACAACTCGTTCGCCATAAAGTTCTAGAATAAATACGAAATAACTCAAATCATGCCGCATCTTTTATAAAAAAGCACAAAAACACAAAAAACCATACAACATCGTCTCTTAACTTTTTTTAACCATTCACTTCAACAACCTTGAAACTGGCAAAAATACCCAATAATTAATCAAATCTCGAGTTTAAAAAAGTTTTGCATCGATGCATTGAGGCCCATTCAGCCAGTCGCGGGAAGACATTTTGATTTATGATCTCTTTTGTGGCAGCCCTGCTTCGTTATGGCGAGAAGATGCAGATTAAGTCAGATTGCAGATACGCCACTTGTAGCATAAGCAGAGTCGGTGTCTCTAATGTTGATTGATGGGAAAGTATGGTCAATACCTGTAAGATAAAGTGTTCGACTATGTCAAATTAAGAATAATATTGGACTGACCGGATCCGCACCACTCTCGACACAGTACATACACCAGGCTCTACACATGGCGGCAGACAGGAACAAATGGCGTCGCATTGTATGCAGCAAACTTTTTCTAGAGGTAGTCACGACCCTCGGCATTGAGGAAACTGACGCGAGGAGGAGGGAGGATGTCAAATTAAGAATGCCGAATTAAGAATGGAGTAGAGTTCGTTACGCTAAAGTTTTCTGGATTTTGATTGCACAGACTGTAAAAGTGTTAAGTGAACGTTTCATAGAAGTTGGACGTTTAAAATAATTTTTTTAATTTGGAACAAAATTTAATTTATTTGCAAAAGTTAAGTATCGATGCATTGAGACCAATTTAGTCGAGAAGGCTTTGGCAAGATTTTGAATTGCGAATAAATGTAGAAAAAGTAAGATAACAGATATGTAGTTAAGAATCCATTTGCTGGTAATGAATGTCGCGTAAGACAGACTATTTAGCAATCTACAACTGATTTGATGATTCTATCACTTGGGAGTCTCTTTGGATACACTGCCACTGATAGGAAGAACAAAATGCAAAATGTTATAAAATAAATAAAATAAAACAATAAAGTTATATTATAATTAGCACCAACATTTAGAGGCTAGGCAAATAACACATAACACAGCATATTTAATTCTCATTTTTAATTTAAGAGTGTCACATCTGTCCACTATTACCTAATCTATTTCCCCAGCGCGAAACGCCATTTATATCGCTAATGACATTAAAATCCAAAATGGCGACTTTAAATCTTATTCCGCTAGTTTGGTAATTACTTATTAAGTTATTAACCAGTTAACTTATTAGTAAAAAACTCTCGCTTTGTGATGCTTTGTGCCAGTTCTTTTGAGATCGGTTGTTGACCTTATTTGTGATTGTTAGAGTTCCGTAGTCAAATAGGAACCCTTATAGTTTCGTCATGTCTGTCTGTCCGTCCCTACCGGACCCTAAAGTGTGAGGTATCGTTGGATTGGTATTTGAAAAATAATATGGGTTTGCTACTTTGCTACAAACATTTTTCGAAAAGGTGAATATTTTCGGAAATAACCGTCCCGAAAGTAAAAATAATGTGTGCAAGGCCAAAAAATATGAAAAAGCCGGCCAAGTGCGTGTCGGACCACGCATAACTGAGAGTTTCGTACCGTCACACGATGAAAAAATTGTGCGACAAAAACGCTTAAGTGCCTTCAAAATAACAAGGCACTTACGTTTTTTGTAATAAATAGTTTTTTGGCGAAAACTCTAAAACGGCTTAACCAAATTTAATAAATATTTTTCGGGATAAGATCATCTTATATCCTATCTTCCGGATTTTTTTTACATTTTTAGACATCCCATTCAAAAGTTAAAGGGGGGACACTTTTTCAGACGTTCAGAGTGATTATTTCCGAAAATATTCGATCAATCAAATTTTTGTGTAAAAAACCTTTAATTTATTTCTAAAGGCCTATCTGATGATGTGCCACAAGTAGAAATTTGACAAAAAAAATTTGACTTTCAGTTACATGTAGGTATGAGGCACCCCCCCTAAACTTTTTTTCGTAATTTATAGGCAAAACTAAGTAGCGACTCACAAAAAACACCTGTAGCTGTAAAATCATTACCATATGCTGTATAGTTACTGAGTAAAACCGCTGTGACATACGGACGGACGGACATACAGACGGACTGGATGAAATTATAAATTGCTATAAATAATGCTGAAAATAGAGCTTTATGAGGACTTTCAAGGAAAAGTATTTTGAACTTGATCAGATTAGCCATTTTTGTTTTTTTTTTTCAAAATTACCTATCTTCTTGGTTAAAAGGGCGTATAAAGGATGACTCACACTAGAACGGGACGGGACGGGACGAGACGGTGCGGGACGGGAAAATCTATCAATTTCCATAGAAAGCGTCATGTGCCATCCGAGGGCTCCGAGCTATCACGTGATTCTTTCTATAGAAATTGACAGATTTTCCCGTCCCGCCCCGTCCCGTCCCGCCCCGTCCCGTCCCGTCCCGTGCTAGTGTCAGTCATCCTTAAGTCGTAAGAGCTGTACAGATACTCCTTTTTCATTGACATAAGCATGGTATCTATAGTCGGACAAGTAATCCAGCGCAGAGTGGGTTAGAGAGCATCACACTGTCTTTTTCTTACGGTAGTATTATTACCCGGAAAAAAGGGACGTATATAGTTTTCTTGCCCTAGTGTTACTGCGATCGTTGCGCCGCGTAAGCTGAAGACCCGAGTTCGATCCTCGGATTGGCCTTCGTCGGTGTTGGTCTTTTTCTTTAGTATAAGACATCTATTTCAATTTATAATTTATATACAGTAGTGTAACTACTTTAATAACCAATCAAAAAATATTAAATAAAATAATGTGTCAACAAAAAGTTGTATCATTTGATATTTAATTACCAATCGCTTCACGGTGAAGGAAAACATCGTGAGGAAACTGGACATATCCCGATAAGGCCTAGTTTACCCTCTGGGTTGGAAGGTCAGATGGCAGTCGCTTTCGTAAAACTAGCGCCTACGTCAAATCTTGGGATTAGTTGCCAAAGCGGACCCCAGGCTCCCGGAGTCGCATAAACCAGGAAAAAAGATAAGAATAAGAATAATGTTTCGTGTTTTTCCAACAAGCAAAATATAAACTGACGATTATTTTATTAACTAAACTAACGACCCGCCCCGGCTTCGCACGGGTTATTATTATACATGAAATGAAATGAAATGAAAATGAAATGAAAATGAAATGAAAATGAAATGAAAATGAAATGAAAATGAAATGAAAATGAAATGAAAATGAAATGAAAATGAAATGAAAATGAAATGAAAATGAAATGAAAATGAAATGAAAATGAAATGAAAATGAAATGAAAATGAAATGAAAATGAAATGAAAATGAAATGAAAATGAAATGAAAATGAAATGAAAATGAAATGAAAATGAAATGAAAATGAAATGAAAATGAAATGAAAATGAAATGAAAATGAAATGAAAATGAAATGAAAATTAAATGAAAATTAAATGAAAATGAAATGAAAATGAAATGAAAATGAAATGAAAATTAAATGAAAATTAAATGAAAATTAAATGAAAATTAAATGAAAATTAAATGAAAATTAAATGAAAATTAAATGAAAATGAAATGAAAATTAAATGAAAATGAAATGAAATTGAAATTAAAATGAAATTAAAATGAAATGAAAATGAAATGAAAATGAAATGAAAATGAAATGAAAATGAAATGAAAATGAAATGAAAATGAAATGAAAATGAAATGAAAATGAAATGAAAATGAAATGAAAATGAAATGAAAATGAAATGAAAATGAAATGAAAATGAAATGAAAATGAAATGAAAATGAAATGAAAATGAAATGAAAATGAAATGAAAATGAAATGAAAATGAAATGAAAATGAAATGAAAATGAAATGAAAATGAAATGAAAATGAAATGAAAATGAAATGAAAATGAAATGAAATGATTTATTGGTATAGAAGATAACACTATGATATGAAAAACAGCGGTCCCCAAACTAGACTTTAGGTATACAAGTAGGTAATTTACATTGTTAACGTTACTTTTAATTATACCTACGTAGTTGATTTTTCAAATTCTTAAAAAAGGAGTGACAATTACTTAATAATAATAGCATGCAATAGCTTTTAAGGTGTTTGTGTGTGTATTTATATATTATGTGTGTATATACATATTTTTTATTTATTTTTTATTTTTTATAAACCTTCCTCTTCAATCACTCTATCTATTAAAAAACCGCATCAAAATCCGTTGCGTAGTTTTAAAGATTTAAGCATACATAGGGATATAGGGACAGAGAAAGCGACTTTGTTTTATACTATGTAGTGAAAGTGATAGTCGGCCATATCCTCCCGGATCTGCCATTGAAGGTGTGTTAATTTGGCATCCGCCGGACACGTCCGCTATGCTATCCGACGGATTATCCGAACGTATGTGCTATTTATGCTTGTACTTAGTATGTCGATAAACCGATGCCTTTGTATTGTGGATATTTCGCCCGAACAAAATATAAAACTTTTAAATCTATTTCTACCTGGGTAGACACTGGCCAGGGGTGCCTGTATTAATTTGAATTGCCTTGAGCGTTCTATGAACGCAACCTGACTATTATAGTTAAGGGTTGCTACTACTAGACAAATGTTTAATATACTTTTTTTTAGTCCTGTACCAAAATGGTAAAAAAGGAACCCTTACGGTGCGACTCAGTCTGTCTGTCTGTCACATCGTTAAATTTATCGAAAACTACTTAAGGCCGTCCCCTATCCCAATGACCTCGGCGATTTGAGCTTTCTTCCTCTCCTGCTTCCTTTCCTCACCGGTTATACAATACGTCAATAAGCATAAGTCGCCACCTAGGAAGAGCTGCTTGTACTAGGACGCAACCCTATAAACTACTAGTGCCATCTTACACGACTGGCCCCCGTCGCCCGCGCAGGCATCTCGAGCCGGCGTTTTCGGAAAAATGCGTGTAATAGCTTTTTCTCGAAATGTACAAAACCTATCCAAAAATCAGTAGATGCGTTTAAAGTAAACATAAATATATACTGCTTGTCTTAGATTCTTGTACTTACGACGCATGATAAGGGAGTAGATACAGATTTAAGGTAGAAAAAAGGGTTTACGGTTTTTTTTTTCTCTTGATGTATTATGTTTTTCGACAATTTAGTAGAACCAAATGTAGACCAAATACCTAGCTACATTATATATTTTTTTCAAGCGTTGTGCTTGGAGCTGAACAAAGCCTATTCACTTTAAAAACAGTTAAATATACCGGGTAGCCCCTTAAGCTACCGATTTGAAAGTTGGAATAGTTTTAATATTAACGCAGACAAGGGGCAGAAATTAAAAATTTAGTTACATGACCATGTGGAGTATCATTTGAAAGGGCCAGATTTGCACATTCTAAAACTATTTTTCAAATTTTTGAATAAAAAAACTAAAATGTCAAAAATCTCCGAAATTAATAAAGGAAAATATATGATTTTACTCAACTTATAAGTGTCATAAATATTAGAGGGAAAATATAACATTGACCGTAACTTCATTAAAAATTATTTAATAAAAAAAAATGATTTATATTAACTTACGCTACGTAAGATATTGTAATCCATCGAGTCGGTCGAGTCAATAATCAATATTGTTGAGTTGAAAAAAATGGGGTGATCTTGAGTTCCAACCTTCTCGGCACTCAAGAGTTTAAGTGATTCTATTTAGAGATAAAATAGGGTTGAAGTCGGAAATTTAAGTTAAGGTTAATACCTAGTAGTTTATGTATTTGTACATAATGAAGGGCTTTAAAACACGAGTGTGGGTTTATAAAACGGGCCGAAGGCGAGATTCATAATGCCTAATGGTTTATAGTTGCATAAACTACTTTATCTACACACATATCATAAGTGCTCTAAGATGGGTTTAGGAGCCCTAGGGAAATGCATTTTTACTAGTGCTAGTTGGAAAATATCTATAGATTATAGGTATTAAAATAATTAAACATAAAATAAATTGAACACATGCATAAACAAATTTTTCACAATTTTTCTCGTAAACAGTAAAAAATCTTTATTTATTTTTCATTCGACTTTCAAAAGTGCACTGTAACATGACTACTTGAAAAATAAATATTTTTAATTTATTTGGAAGCCAAAAAATAAAATGATACCTACCTAGTTCGGAATAGCGGCTTTTCGAATCTAGAAAAGACCCTCACTTGTTTTCAGGAGGTAATGTTAAAATTTACAGGGTGCGTAGCCAAGATGCCAATCGCTCACGCTCAGTCGCTAACGAAACGCAACTGTCATTGTCACACTAATAAGGAAGAGTGATAGAGAGAGGTAGCTGTAGCTACGACACGTTATTAAGCGTGAGCGATTGGCATCTTGGCTACACACGCTGGTCTGTTAATTCCTGCTGGTTGTACCTGTTAATTGCCTATGGTTTCTAAAGAGCACTAATGATATGTGCGTAGATAAATATAAGTTAGTACTAACTTTTATAGGAGACAGTCACCTTAACACATAAAAGTTATCATTTATTTAACTCAGACCACTACATAAATATTTCGTCAATGACTTCGCAATTTCACCAAAGAACATAATCGTAAAACACAAAGAACATTGCAAAATCACACGTCCACTCAAGATAAATCACTATTTACAATACAAAAGTTCTTAGAATCCCAAACAAAAGACGGTAAAAAAGTAATAAAAATGTTGCTTCTGCCAGCCCTGCGTCGATTTTAACGGTCAGTTGCGTTTGAAAATCGAACGCGATTCGGTTTGGAATACACTGGCAGTTTGTTGTGAATTTTTGAATAGAGAACGGTATCGGGCCCGCAATCTATGTAGAGCGTTCGAAATGTTTGAATTTTAATTTCGGTTTTTGGGGTTCCACAATGATGAATAAATTAAATGGCATTTGAACTACAGTGCGTAAAGTACAGCCTTATAATTTTCTTCGAGTTACGCAGAGGTTTATTAGCAAAATAAACTCGAGATCTAGAGGTGAAAACAAAAAATAGGTTATTTCGAGCTATGAAGGTCGAATTTCAGTGTTCGAACATAATAATTGTCTTCTGTTACCGCGATTGTTATTCATTGAAATTTAACACTTTAGAACGGATTAATCGAGTTAACTAACACCGTTTATTTATGCGTTAATTAGGCTCATGGCGTTAATAAACGCGATTAATCCGTTCTAAAGTGTTTAATTTCAATTTTTTGTTCGAATAACGGAGGTCGAATTTGTACTAAATATCCTTGATATAAAGAATACGATGGATTCGTCGTCTTAACGAGGTTAATATTTAGAGTTCTAGAGGTTTTAGACTTTGAAAGGGAGTGTTTCATCTTATCAAGGTTTCACTGTATTTGAAGTACCTAGGTAACTAGAGTCCGTCTAAGCTACGTTTCCTAGATTTTAATAGACTATGAAGGTGTTAAATAAATATCATAATATTAAATTCATAGAAGTTTGAGATTTAAAAAGACACATGCGCAGTCCCTATAATCAAAATCTGTTCAATATGACTCTAACACTTTTATTAATATTTGGAATGATGTTATTAAGGAAAGTACATTAACATCACGTCAATAACATCTGTAAACCAACCCTTTTCCTGTAGAATAAATGTATTGATTGATTGACGAACCCCTGTCAAACTCAAATACGGAACCCAACTAAACCCACCCCGTTTCGCACTTGACCGTCCCGCCCCGTTCCGTTCCACGGGGCGTGGTACTTTTTGTAACCTTCACAAATGGAGAATATGCCTTTTGACAGTGAAAAGGAACGTTTTGATAATTTAAAAAAAAGTTGATGCTACAATGTGTATAATTTATGGTTTTTATGTTTTCTATTAACTTGTTTTTTTTTGAGTTATGAAGGTGAGCGTTTTTGCCAAATATGTATCGTAAATAGGGAATAACATTTATTTTCGAAATATATACAGTAAGTATAACTAACCTACCTCTACCGGCTCTACCTACCTTAAATCTAAAATAGGTCCTTGAGGCATTGTACCTAGGATGCTGGTGGCTTCCTCGCCCAACGTAGCAGCAGTGTAATTATGAATCAGCAGTAATTTTAGAAATAGACCGGATGTTACAGTCTTTATTAGAATAAAGTGTACATGTTATATTTTCGCGCGTTATTGTGCCAAAGTCGTATCTCGCGCGTATTTGAACATACACCGAACTCTTAAGACAAAAGATTCAACTCTAGATTTATCGATACACCCATTTGCTTCAAAATTACACCTCTCCACGTCATAACCGTGTTTCAACGGGATATGAACCTGTTGGATTTAAAAGTATTACAGTTGATTATTGTGACATTTTAAGGTATAAAACACTTAACGTTAAAAAAAAAAGATAAAATGTGGGTAAGCGAGTAACCGGGCTGAGCAGGTTCGCCACCTGCCCTGCCCTGTCCCTCCTACCAGAGGCAGGTATAAAAGTGACCGCTCGTCGACGAGCGGACACTTCTTGTGCTACCGGCGCTGTGAACAGAGTTAAGTACTTACCTTAATTTGATTTTGTAAAACTATGATTATATTATATTATACTATAATGTTGCATGTTTAAAATATAGTTTAGCAGCTAAATTGAAAATATATGATTATGTTTTTATTGCAATACAGTGAATTTAAAGTATTAAATGATCTTTATTTATGATAAACAATAAATTTGTACTTTACAGATATGAAATAGTTTTACTTGACCACCTGGTAACCAATATGATATTTGTTTACTTTGTTTTACATATTTAATATTAGTAAACTAATTCAAAGGATACACACTAACTTATTTCTAATTATTTCCGTTTGAACATAAAAGCATATTGCACAGTGTTTATCGTAATAATAGGAATTTCATTTTTTTTTTTTTTTTTTTTTATGCTATAGGGGGCAAACGAGCAAACGAATCACCTGATGGTAAGCGATTAACGTCGTCCATGGACACCCGCAACACCAGAGGTGTCGCAAGTGCGTTGCCGGCCTTTAAGGTGGGAGTACGCTCTTTTCTTGAAGGTTTGAAGGTCGTATCGGTCCGGAAACACCGCTGGCGACAGTTCGTTCCACAGTTTAGCTGTGCGAGGCAGGAAGTTTCGGGAAAAGCGCACAGTTGAGGACTGCCAACCATCTAAATGGTGAGAGTGGAAATATTGTCGCGTAGGGCGATGGCGGAAAGAAGCGGCAGGGATTAATCCGAACAATTCCTCGGAACACTCCCCATAATACATGCGATAGAAAATACAGAGTGAGGCCACATCTCTACGCAGCGCCAAGGGATCAAGCCGATCAGAAATACGTTGGCAGTTGACAATTCGAGCTGCTCTCCGTTGGATGCGGTCCAGAGGAAGAAGCTGGTACTTAGGTGCCCCTGCCCAAAGATGAGAGCAGTATTCCATATGCGGGCGAACCTGCGCCTTATAAAGCTGTAGGCGATGGGCCGGCGTGAAATACTGCCTCGATCTATTGAGCACACCGAGCTTCTTCGAGGCCAATTTGGCCTTACCCTCTAGGTGGCCGCGGAACTGGACTTCACTCGAGATGTCAACGCCAAGGATTCCAATACTGGCTGTGGCAGATAGGGGAGTGCTCTCAAAACGAGGTGACGCGACGAACGGAAGTTTTTTTGCGGTGAACGCGCAAACCTGTGTCTTTGTAGGGTTAAAATGGACCAAATTAAGTCGACCCCAATCTGAGACTTCTTTTAGGGAGGTCTCAATTTCGGACACAAGTTTGTTCCGGCTCTCAATGACGTTTTCCCGGGAAATATTGGCGCGGCCGGTGTAGGAGGCATCACCCGTACTATCATCAGCATAACAATGAATGCCGCTAGTTTGCAACATGTCATTGATATGCAGGAGGAATAGCGTGGGTGATAGCACACAGCCTTGAGGGACACCAGCATTCACAGACATTGAGTCTGAGCATTCACCGTCAACTAGGACCTTAATGCTTCTGTCTGCTAGAAAACTGCTGACCCATTCGCATAATTTCCCGGGGAGCCCATAGCATGGAAGTTTCGAAAGAAGTGCTTTGTGCCAAACGCGATCGAAGGCCTTCGCTACATCCAAACTAACTGCCAGTGCCTCACCTTTACTCTCCATCGCCTGTGCCCAGCAATGTGTCAGGTAAACTAAAAGATCACCAGCCGAACGACCCCTACGGAAACCGTATTGTTGGTCACTCAGCAGCTGGTGATCCTCTAGGTACCAGAGGAGCTGACGATTGATGATGGACTCCATAATCTTAGAGAAAAGGGAGGTTATAGCTATCGGCCTGTAGTCGGATGGATTTGAGCGGTCGCCTTTTTTAGGGATCGGGTGCACCAAAGCTGACTTCCACGAAGTCGGGACTACGCCAGAAGAGTAGGAGAGCCGAAAAAGACGCGTTAAGACCGGCGCCAACTCAGGAGCACACATTTTGAGAACAATTGCAGGGATTCCATCAGGCCCACTGGACTTATGGGTGTCGAGGGAGCGAAGAGCCTTACGCACAAAGCTTTGGCGGAACTGTACATCTGGCATACAGCTCTCGCACCACGGTATAGTCGGCGGCGCTTGTCCCCCGTCATCCAAAGTCGAGTTGGACGCAAAAAGCTTACCCAGTAGATCGGCTTTGTCTTTTGCGTCGTGGGCCAACGAATCATTTCCCGTGTGCAGAGGTGGAAAAGACGGCGTGCAGAAATTCCCCTGGATAGCTTTGGCAAGAGACCAGAACGCACGAGTTCCCGAGGGGAGACGCTCTAGTTTCTCGCCAATCCTACCAATGTGCAACGACTTTGCTCTGGCAATGGCTCTTTTGAAGGACCTGGAGGCAAAGTTAAACTCCTTTTTTAAAGCGCTGGTCTTTACATCCTGTACCGCCGCTGCATTTACCCAGGCTTGGTAGCACTCCAGCTTTCGGCGAGACGCCTTTTTGCAGGAGCGATCAAACCAAGGCTGGGTTTTGCCACCAACAGGTACCGCAGAGGATGGAACGAAAAGTTCCATTCCCTGAAGCACCACGTCAGCAACAGAGTCAGCAGCGATATCAGGATCATCCGGCGTGAAGCAAACCTGCCCCCACGGGTAAGACGCAAAGAACACCCGCATCCCGTCCCAGTCTGCTGACTTATAGTGCCACACACGGCGGCTACAAGCAACTCGCCGACGCGGCGGGCACGTGAAAGGCACTGTACTCCGGATGAGGCAATGATCCGAGGAACCGAGAGGGGCTGCAACGGATACATCATAGCCAACCGGGTGAGAAGTCAGCAGAAGGTCCAACAGGGAAGGTTCCTGGCTCTCCACATCTGGGATTCGCGTAGGCGCAGTAACCAGTTGTGTCAAGCCGTAGGTCAGAGCAAAGTCGTGAACAGATCTCCCCGCATGATCAGTCTTGCTGGAGCCCAGCCATTCGGCATTATGGGCGTTAAAATCGCCAAGAACGATGATCTCAGCGGATGGGATCTGCTGCTGCACTGAATCCACAGCCGTTTGAATCTGCTCCAAGAGTCGGTCAGTTTCGGCATCACCGCTATGGGACCTATAGAGGCACGAATAGACGCGAGGATGATCATCACAATCAACACGTAGCCATAAGGTGGAAAGGTCCCTACCTTCAAGATTGCTGAGGCGACGAGAACTGATATCGCCTCTAACGTACACACACACTCCAGCCCTAGGCAGAAAGGAATGCTCTAGTTCGTACCCAGGGTAGGAGAGGTATTTTGTGTCCGCTGGAGACGATATCTGCGTCTCTGTCAGAAAAAGCAAGGCCGGCTTAGCTGTCTCGAGGTGATGATGGACAGCATTAAGATTAGAATGCAAACCCCTGATGTTGCAGAAATCCACAGCGAGCGTGGCAGGGGCTGCCGTAGCCGTCTTGCTCTTGCCTCGGGAGGATGGCGGATGGCGGAGCGCGGATTTGCCCCCCCCAGAGTACGAAACGGGGC
Source organism: Lathronympha strigana (assembly GCA_949128165.1). Lineage (NCBI taxonomy): Eukaryota > Metazoa > Arthropoda > Insecta > Lepidoptera > Tortricidae > Lathronympha > Lathronympha strigana. Next base: position 1,770,635 of record OX421926.1, on the reverse strand, counting down.
GCTCTCGGCGTCCACGCTCAGGCACGACAGTACCTGAGCATGGAAGCCCAGAAAGGGATTCTCCAGCGCTAGAGCAGCTGGTACCCTCCTGGGGTAGCTTATTAATCTGCGCTGTCATCGTCATTAAGGGGGAGGTTGGGGGGATTGGAGCATTTTACTTAACTATTAGCATTTCCTATCATATCGATTGATCTGTTAACAAACATTACGGATGAGCAATATACGTTACGTCAATAACATAAGTGCTAAACGATTTGTACATTTTTCGATGAACAGTTAATTTATTCGCGGCTTTAAAAGTTTATTTTCAAAAAGTTTATCGTAGTAGCTATTCACAACAATGCAGTTTGAATATTCAATTTTATTAACCTAAACTCAAATGGATTGTAAGTATAATATGTAATTTATAGTGTCTTTCATAATTGAAATCATTCTCAAAATTATTATAAACCATTTAAAATTAAATTCAGAAGTGGAGATACGTTACCTAGATGCGTTTTAACTGTGGCAATCAACAATTTCAGGGAGAATGAACCACGATCTTCTAGCTAATCTGCTCACTGCCATCCGAGATGCAGTTACTTCAAACCGCCGGCAAGATGACGTTGCGCTTCCGACGTTTGACCCTGCCACGAGTGACAACGGAGCTGAGCCATGGTGTAGCAACATTGAGACCCTCGGCAAGGAGCTTGGATGGAATGGTGTTGTTATGGTTGCCAAGGCCGGTAAGGCCCTCAAGGGCTCTGCATTATTATGGTTCGACTCCTGGGATCCAGAAGAGGGTAGGACGTGGGAAAATTTTTGCTCTGAGCTGATAGACTTGTACCCACCTAAGAAGAACCTTGCTGATAAATTGAGTAAAGCTGTTTTATATAACTCGGACGCTGCCGACTCATATTGCGAATATGCCAGGGAAAAACTCAGGCTTCTGAGAAACACTAAAGTTAGTTTCACAGAGGCACAATTAATCGAGCTTGTTTGTGGTAGTATACGTGATGTAAACGTCAAAATGGCTTCCTTTAACAGTAATGCGAAAACAACTGCCGAACTGATGACTCTTTTTACAGTTTATACCAAGTCTAAGAAACGATCGCTTGAACAGGGTGGAAATGACAAAGAGGAAAATACTTCCAGTACTAAACGGTTTAAGTTTGATAACTCCCAAGAGAAAAAAAGGTGTTTCTTTTGTGGTAAATCGGGGCATTTAAAATCTCAATGCTTTAAATTACAATTAGACTCGACAAAAGATGTCAAGCCAGAACCATCTACTAGCACGTCTAACAAAAAACAATGTGGCGTTTGTAAAAAAATTGGTCATGAGGAATCTTCTTGTTGGTATAAAGACCGTAAGCCGCAAGCATTTACTGTCACTAGCTCTCAAAGTTCTGAAACACCTAAGAATAAATTATGACTGACTAAAGTAAATATTTATGACATGTCTGTCAACTGTCTTATCGACACAGGTTCAGGGTATAATATTGTGAAGGAATCGATAGCAATGCAATTAAACTGCCCTTTTTCACCGTGTTCCCTGTTCCTTAATGGCGCAGGAAACGGAAGATTGCATGTTTTTGCCACTGTTATTGTCCCAGTTAGATTTTCTGACATTTGTTTGGAGGTAGAAATGCATGTAGTAAAGGATAAAGACTTCCATTATGATTTACTTATAGGTAGAAATGTGGTTGAAGATCATAATGTGACAATAATTGCCGATTCATCTGGTTGCACAATAAAGCGTAAACAAACAAAGCCCATTATGGAAATCAACCATATTTCTTCCTACCCCGATAATAATGTTGCGATCCAAATTAAGCCAGTCATTGAACATTTAGACCAAGATTTACAAAACAAACTTTTAAATATGTTTCAAAAATATTCCTCGGTCATCCCAACTACCGAATCATTAAGTACCGTTCAGACTGGAGAACTAGAAATTAGGCTCAAACGTGAAGAAACTGTTAATTATCGTCCCTATCGTTTGGCCCCAATTGAGAGAGAGAAGGTGAATGAAATTGTAAATGATTTATTGAGTAAAAACATTATTAGAGAAAGTGATTCCCAATTTGCAAGCCCCGTCCTTTTGGTAAAAAAAAAGGATGGGAGTGACCGAATGTGTGTCGATTACAGAGCATTAAACAAAAATATTGAAAAAGACAGGTACCCTCTCCCTCTCATCGAGGATCAAATCGACAAATTAGGAAAGGCTAAATTTTATATATCAATAGATATGAAAAATGGTTTTTATCAAAGCCCGGTAGCAAAAGAATCTATAAAATTTACGGCTTTTATTACCCCTGATGGCCATTATGAATTTTTAAAGATGCCTTTTGGAATCTGCAACGGACCGTCAGTGTTCCAGAGGGCAATCAATAGAGCAGTACATCACCTGAAATTCCTATTAGTTTATCTAGATGACTTATTAATCCCCTGTTTATCAATTGACGAAGGTCTTTCGTATTTGGAACAAACTCTTCAAGCGTTGAGCAAAGCCGGTTTTATGATAAACCCTGAAAAGTGTCAGTTTTTCACTGAAAGTATTCAGTACCTAGGCAGGCATATTTCAAGTGAGGGTGTTAGACCCAGTGACTCAAAGGTTTCAGCACTAGTTAATTCCCCTGTACCCAGTAACATTAAACAAGTACGACAGCTGATGGGATTAGCCAGCTACTTTCGTAAATTTATACCCGAATTTGCCTCTCGTACCGCCAGTATAACGAAATTGTTAAAAAATAACCAAAAATGGGAGTGGGGTCCCGAACAGGATGCGGCTCGCAGTTACATCATAGAACGATTAGTATCTAAACCATTATTAGCAATTTATGACCCGACATTACCTACAGAAATTCATACTGATGCCAGTGCCTTAGGCTATGGCGCTATTTTGCTTCAAAAGCATAATAATTTAAGCAGAGTAGTTGCATACTACAGTAAAAGGACGACTCCTGCTGAATCTAAATATAGTTCATACGATTTAGAAACTCTAGCTATTTACAACGCTCTTAAACATTTCCGTGTATATTTATTAGGTATTGATTTTAAAATTATAACAGACTGCAACGCCATAAAATCTACGGTCAGTAAAAAAGACTTGTCACCGCGCGTTGCTAGATGGTGGACTTTCCTACAAGATTTTCGATTTGAAGTTATGTATAAAAAGGGCAAATACATTTCACATGTTGATTTTTTAAGCCGCAATCCTGTTGAGCCTCCATCACCCACTATTAATTTTATAAATGAAAGCCAAACTAATGAAGCTCGATCATGGTTGGAAATAGCACAAGATAACGATCCACAAACTCAATCTCTTATTGAACAATTGCAAAGGGGAGAACTGGACTATAACCGATATGTGATGATAAATAATTTATTACGGTACAAAATTGACCAAAACCTTGAAGCCAAATTGTATTTACCTAAAGGGAGCAGATTTAGCACGTTGCAATTATATCATGACCAAAATTGTCACCTCGGTTATGATAAAGTAATTTCTAAATTACGTGAAAATTTTTGGTTTCCGGGAATGGCGGCTTATGTAAAAAAATATTTGTCCCACTGTTTAGTTTGCATAGAAAGGAAAAGTTCTTCGGGTCCTAAGCAAGGTTACTTGCATCCAATTATCAAAACACCTATGCCATTTCACACAGTGCATCTAGACTGCACTGGGCCGTTTCCACTGTCAGATGATGGCTATAAGCACATATTAATATTAGTTGACGGTTTCACTAAATTTTGTATCTTAAAACCTCTTAAAACTCTAAACTCGCAAGAATTTATATTTGCCATTCGTGAAACACTTACTTTGTTTGTTCCACAATTAATAATTACCGATAGAGGAACTAATTTTAGCGCCAACCTAGTAAAATCGCTCTTTGAAGAATTACACATAGATCACCACATGATTGCCACGGGTACACCAAGAGGGAATGGCCAAGTAGAGCGTTACGTTTCAACTATAGTTAATATGTTAAGAACCTCTTGTGATGATAGGTCAGACTGGCCGAGCTCTTTATGGAAGGTTCAACAGTCTCTAAACACAACTGTTCAAAAATCTACCGGATTTTCACCGGAATATCTTTTAACTGGTCGTAGTGTAAATATTCCTTGTATACAGGCTCGATTAGTTGATGTTCTCGGAGATAATACTACTACTGCTACAAATAGTGACTTACAAGCAGATAGACAACTTGCATATCAACGGTTATCTTTAATAGCACAGAAGTCTAAGGAGCGTTTTGATTCAATGAGGCGAAACAATAAAGTATTTAATATTAACGACATGGTTTACGTCAGCCAAGAACATAGGCGAAATGATAAATTAAGCCCTAAATTCAGAGGTCCATATCGCATAATTGAAATTTTAGATCACGATCGATATATATTAAACGGGACAGGAAACTTGAGAAAAATAACAGTAGCCAAAGAAAAACTGCGATATTGGCCTGGTGAATGGAATGATCAAAACGAATCCGTAGATGACCCTTCTTAAAATTTAGTGCAAACTTTTTATTTGTAAATTTAAATTTTATGTTTTTTTTACCTTAAGATTAATTAAGGAAATGTGTGGATTTGCCGTGTTGGATATGTCTAAATAAGAGAACGTATAAGATGTTTTTTTATTATAAATAAATTTTATAACATTTAAACAAATTACCATATTACAAAAGTTACTCTGCTGGTCGGTTATATGTCTGATGTCTGCTTGACTTCACTGGCAGCAGGTGTTGGAGCATTCATGTCAGGGCATATAGCTACAAATAAGGTTATTTCATTAAATTAAGTATGAATCTATGCTGGTCGGTCACTGGTCTGATGTTTGCCTGTCTTCACGGGCAGCAGGTGTCGGGGCATACATGTCAGGGCCTTTGGCTATCTGTTGGTCGGTCAATTGTCTGATCTCTGCCTAAAACTTCACGCGCAACAGGTGAAGGGGCTTAGATGGCAGGGCAATTGGCTATATGATTAAACAAAATATAAATAATGTAGTATAAGTAAATCTAAGCTAATTCATCTTTTTTTGTAATGTAAATTTGTAACTTTGTACTTCGAGATCGAAGTACTACTGCCGTCCTATCGCTAAAACCGCTCTAAGCTGCATATTAGCAGTTTTCATTTGGACAAAGATTCTAAAAGAGAAAACAAATCCCCATCGACTGGTCTTGGAATTATATTTTTATCACTTGTAGTTACCGAGATACAGACTCGACTTTACACGTTAAGTGCACAATATTGTGATACTTCTCAAAACTATAAAATAGTTAACCCACATTACTCAACTATAAGCAATGTAAAAACGCTTAATTGTTGTTTATGTTGATAAATCTTTTATACGATACATACCTAAAACATCGTTACTTGACAAAAACTTTATAAATTCCCATTTATGCCATTTAACCCTATTATTACGTTTTATTTCGCAATCTCTTTTTTTTCATATGCTACACTAAAACACAGTTCCTACGCTTTAACATGGCTAAAAACATTTAACCGTGTATTTGAAAGACTTGTGGTATAATCCCTGTAACAAATACAACGCAAAAGCTTAGTTAACGCGCTTAACGGTGAATATGTTTGTACAAAAATATAATAATACAACACTTAAATACGGTCAACTGGCAATACTACGCTAAAATCCCACTAAGTGCGAAACATATCCCCTCTTATTTTATTACATAATGGAGTCAGTCGGCCGTGCGGCGCGTGCGCATAAGGTTGCGTGCCGTTTTAGTGAGTGATGCCTGCAAACTTTTCTATAAAAATATGTCCGGTAACCAAAGGTAAGTTGTTGAGTACGTCTTTCTATTGATGTTTTCTGCCTGCTACATTTAGGTTTAGCTTGAGTATTTTAAAAAAGATGTGTATTAAGAACAATTTAGCTTTATAAAGCTATAAAGTTAGTTATCTATTTTCAATTATTAACAAACAAAGTTAAAACACAGTCAGTAAAAACGGTGTATATCTTATTTTTATGGGTATTCTCACTTTCTCTCATAACATAATTTTTTTTTAAATCAATTGTTGTGTATTAACTAAGTACTCATGTCATCTGATCAGTATTTTTTATCGTTGTTTTATATAATTTAGGTGTAGTTGTCAAAATGTTACAGAAGCATTTAAATTAGATATGGAAACATTCTAGATTTATTTTAAAATGTTGTACGTTTGTACTTTTGTGATGTACTTTTGATAGTTCTTAAAATTTGTTAGTAGATTTTGTATTTATGTATTTATTTTATGTAAGTAAACATTTAATGATTACATCCTGTATACTTATATATACATATATGTTCTTAAATAGGTATAATATCGTATATATTCTTAGAAAGGAATACATTTACAAACAATAAATAATGATTGTTATTTCTTCCAGGTGTTTTACGAGAATACAGACTATGATAGAAATCTGGCAGAAAAACGAAGAACTAGCTCAAATTAGTCTACCGCCTTTACACAGCATAAAAGAAGAAACTCTCAATTGCATGAAGGTATGTCGGTTCTTGATACACAGCAAGAAGCCCATGCAGCATCGGACAAGCAGTAAATTAAACAAATCTTTACCGAATCTACCCACATCAAAGTATTTTGAGTTCTTTTTCGAACCTGATGAACATATTACGATTTTGGGACGTGCTCCTATGACAGAATCTCATCAACATTGGATACAAGTTGATAGATACAAATTGACTAAACAGTCCCGCTAAGCGATTATGCTTTCAATCGTACGTCGAATGTATCTCAACTTCGGATGATTCGGACAAACAAAATTGTATAGCCTGTAAAAAACACAAAATGGATAGAAACAAAAAATATGGTTTTGGCAGGACCAGTCCATTTAAACTTTTTAGATTCAGAAGTTTTAAATCCAAAAACAGAAGACAGATCTACAGACGTACTATCAACTAATAACATTTTAAGTAATACTCCACCAACCGTCGTTACAGGATGCGAAATAGCTTCTGGTCAAGACAATATTGTATCTTTATCGCATAGCGCCGATTCTGCTGAAAACCAAACGCCCAATATTTCTGGCCAGGGTAATATTCTACGTTCGCATAGCGCCAACTCTGATGAAATCCAAGCCCCTAATGCTTCTGGTCAGGATAATATTCTATACTCGAATAGCGCTGACTCTGCTGAAAACTAACCGCTGAATGCTTCTGATAAGGCAAAATACTAACTTCGCATAGCGCTGACTCTGCTGAAAACCAACCGCCCAATGCTTCTGATCAGGGCAAAACTTTATCTTCGCATAGTGACGACTCTGCTGAAAACCAAATGCCCAATGCTTCTGGTCAGGCTATATAAGGTTGTAATAAAAATATAAGCATTAAGTTCATTTGTAGGTACTTACTAAAAGTATTTTAGATTGTAAGAAATATCTTATTATTATAGTTATGTTCATAATAATTATTCAAAATAATTAGGGATCAAAGACGAAATTGTAAAATAGTCATAAAAAGTTGAAGTCGAAGGACTGACTTGTTAGTAACTAATATAATGTCTAAAATGGGATAATTACCTACCATGTATTTTTGTTTCATTCAGAATCCGATATTTCGACACTGTTGCAAGCGTCAGTTTATTCATGGAGTAAACTGACGAGCTGCGAGTCTTTAGTTAAGATCTACCCCCACGCCATAGCGATCTGCCCTCTTACGGGTTCGCTTATTTTGTGTGTTGTCACTGGCACTACTACCGTCCGCTTTCTAACTTGAAACTCGATCACGTTCACGACACTCACACTTACAATATCAACCCGTGCATTTCTTACCGAAACAGTCTCTTTTCGATTTGTGCAATATCGGGTGCTCAATAAAACAAACATACATGATAATTATCCCGTTTTTATATTAGTTATAATGAAAACGACCATGTTAGCTTAAAATCGAATATTGATTTGTAAGTTTTTTATAAACTTATATTTGGCATGCCAATAAATAAATATATGATTCATATGTGTTTTACTCACATAATATCTTAAAAACATTCTAAATACCTTGATACTATTATTGCAGGTTAACGGTTATTTGTTAAAAAGATGAATCCTTTTTGCAAATAAATACAATACTTAAACCACGTTAACATCGCTGGTTCGGGATGTAACGGGCTTATAGACTAGTAATGTATACGCATTACTTGAATATTTGAAGTCATTGCATAGCTAAAAAACGGCTACTATCATATTTTTTTGTTCCATGGATACTATAAAATTGTTAAGTAACTTTGCGGTTATTTAGTTATGTTTTGGTAACCACACAACGCACAATTACAATAAGTACTATAAACTCGTTAAGTGACTTGGCCATTATTTAGCTATTTTTGACGTGCAATCAAACTCTAAAGAACGGCTATGGTATACTTAACGGTGTTTTAGAAGTACTATCTTGGATATTTTAGTATTTATTTGCAACACTAAAACAAAAAAACAAGTTTTTTAAATATACGAGATTATTATTTGACAAAATGGTTTTCAAAGTAAGTTAGTATAAATATAGTTTGAATTTTTGCAAAAAAGAGATCTGGAATAAATGCACATACTTTCTAGAGATTTGGATTTGAACATATTTTGCAGATATCTCAAAACTATCATTTGTGGGTTAGTTAGGTTTTAGAGATAGGACGGCAGACTAGTCAGTATGGCCGTGTTGGATTTAAAAGTATTACAGTTGATTATTGTGACATTTTAAGGTATAAAACACTTAACGTTAAAAAAAAAAGATAAAATGTGGGTAAGCGAGTAACCGGGCTGAGCAGGTTCGCCACCTGCCCTGCCCTGTCCCTCCTACCAGAGGCAGGTATAAAAGTGACCGCTCGTCGACGAGCGGACACTTCTTGTGCTACCGGCGCTGTGAACAGAGTTAAGTACTTACCTTAATTTGATTTTGTAAAACTATGATTATATTATATTATACTATAATGTTGCATGTTTAAAATATAGTTTAGCAGCTAAATTGAAAATATATGATTATGTTTTTATTGCAATACAGTGAATTTAAAGTATTAAATGATCTTTATTTATGATAAACAATAAATTTGTACTTTACAGATATGAAATAGTTTTACTTGACCACCTTTTTTTTTTTTTTTTTTTTTTTTTTTTTTTTTTTTTTTTTTACGTGGAGGAATGCATTTAGGCATCCCGCCTAGCCGGGGAACTAGGACGGGTATGTGGGACTCGCAGGTCCGGACCCGCACTACCCACTAAACCATCCACGGTATGCCCTCTTGCAGCGTTGGTGACGGTGACACGGGATTGCCCTAGGCTCACAACCGCGAACACCGCCTGCTGCGACAGCCGAAGCTGTCCCCTCCTTGAGGCCGAAGCCCCTGGAGCCGAAGCTCCCCCGCCCGAAGGTAGCGTGCAGGGCGACACCACACGCTGGTCCCTCATGACAACCTCCACGCCGGGAGCGAGATGGAAAAACCCCGGGTTCCACCCCCTCAGGTTGCCTTTGCGATTTTTTATAGAGGTGGTCATCCTCGCAGCCACCACGCCGGCGCCGGCCAGCAGTGGCAACCCCCGGTCCGTCATCATAGGCCCTCTGCCTAGACAGGGTACGGGACCGCAGTTTTATACAGGACAGCGGCATTCCTGTCGGCAGACCCGGAGGCCCCCTCACGCCAACACTCAGAAGTTCTCTCCCTCAATGAGAGTACTCCCTGTGCGGAACCCCCCAACCCCCCCTGACAGGATATTTGCAGCACCAGTAAGAAATCCTCGGAATCTTCCAAGAGATCGCTTACCGTTGCCCCCAGGAAGCACCGTCCAGGAACCCTTCCCTTTTTCCCGGATCAACCGGATCAAGGAGAATGGGAAGAGCCCTGGCACTCGAGGAGGTTTCCCGTTGTAGCCCCCCATTTACTTGACCACCTGGTAACCAATATGATATTTGTTTACTTTGTTTTACATATTTAATATTAGTAAACTAATTCAAAGGATACACACTAACTTATTTCTAATTATTTCCGTTTGAACATAAAAGCATATTGCACAGTGTTTATCGTAATAATAGGAATTTCATTTTACTTAACTATTAGCATTTCCTATCATATCGATTGATCTGTTAACAAACATTACGGATGAGCAATATACGTTACGTCAATAACATAAGTGCTAAACGATTTGTACATTTTTCGATGAACAGTTAATTTATTCGCGGCTTTAAAAGTTTATTTTCAAAAAGTTTATCGTAGTAGCTATTCACAACAATGCAGTTTGAATATTCAATTTTATTAACCTAAACTCAAATGGATTGTAAGTATAATATGTAATTTATAGTGTCTTTCATAATTGAAATCATTCTCAAAATTATTATAAACCATTTAAAATTAAATAACCCACGACCCCACAGTTGAATGCAACCAACAATACCTAACAATTTGTTAGCGATTAAAATTTTAACAGCTGAATGGTTGTAATTTGGATGTAATTTAAAATACGAGTTGAGGCGTTGTCATCAATCAATATTGTTGACGGGTGTTAAGGACGGTGGATGCTGTCAGTATTACTGATGGGCGTGGTACTTACTGCTTTTACTTTAACTTCAAATACCGTATTACTGTTTCTTTACATCTTAAATCTTAATCTTAAATGTTACCCATTGATAAACAATATGTGAGCTATAAAATCTTCATTATTTAATGTAAAAGATGTACTTGGCAATCTTAACAGAAATACAATTGTACAGAAACAGAAATCGATGAACAATGTTGTCTCAAAAATGAAAGTAACTACAGTATAACCTCTACTGTTTTTTTTTAAATAAAAGTTAAAGTATCTAAAACGGGTTCCATAAAACTTGTGTGACATTAAGGACAAACAGAAATTCGACGAGAGTATGTAAGGAGGTTCAGCAGGTAGGTACATTTAAGTAATAATCAATTCGTTACACAATATATACATATTCAAATTTTACGATTAAAAAGTCACAAAATTTGATGAAAACTTACATTTACAACTATAAATGAATGTATTAATTATATTTTATTATAAGTTAGTGTAATTATATCGTTAAATCAATAATGCAGCTGGCATTATTTGAGATGATATTTTTATGTTCTATTATTTTAAATAATGGGGCTCAGGTAGTTGAAACTTAATTTCTTGCAAAATCAAGAACAAATGGATTCGAGAAGTAAAGTTGTTTTTGTTTTTTAATTTATGCACTAGTACCTACGTAAAGTATGGTTAAGTTATTTTGCATAAGGGCCATGTCTCAGACAAACAAATTGAATTGAATTGAACATAAATGTGGAGAAGCTGAGTTGAACATGTTGGTACAGTTATATCGGAAATACAACCATGTAATTAAATTACCAAATATTGTGCGGTCTGGGTACAAAGTTTGCGCCAATAGACACAGCCTAGCCTGATTTCACCCTCGTTTCAAGACTGACAGTGTGCGCCGTACTTAAGAAACAGAATCGTTATACGTTTTAATTATTGGTAAGTCAGTTATAACGGGCGCTTAACTTGGCAGGGATCGTAAACCAAGAACTACTTTATAAAATAACAATAAATGTTTATTTTAAATAAACTACTTTCTTTTTACTTTGCAATGTATTTTATATTTTTTTATAACGTACTATCAGCGTTATGTTAGCAAATTTCTTATTATTTTTACATTTTTATTCACGTTCGCTATTCTATAAGTTTGCACACATATCAAGTTAAATAAATAAATGTAATCTCAAGAAATCATCTTTCGTGTTCCAAACTAACATCCAGAATCTATCAAGTAAATGTGAGAGTTAAGTGCTCGAACAATTCTAAAATAACAATTTCAATAGACTAAAAAATAGCAGTTTTAGCAAAAAGCGGAAAGGAACGTCGGTATAGGTTAAGGTTTCTACCTGTGTGTATGTTTATAGCATTGCACCTATGTCCTAAACATATGAACTAATTTACGCACTATATGGCGCTATGGTTAAATATTCAGCGTGTTTCAATAAAAGTTATATCAGTAATTATTTTAGTAAGACGCTCGTTAAATTTTGATTATGTATTAAGTATGAGAATACTATACTAATAAGGACTGTCGATGTTTTTATTTTGTTAAGCACTGACAATATGTCGTTCGTGCTAGAAAAATATTTAGGTATAGAGAATATTCGTACAATATAAACACATCTCGTATATACATATCTCGTAAGTCATACTAATATTTATATAAAACACCGATAAAAACTCACTTATTTTTATCACAGTGGCGTGTCATGTTTCGATGGAATAAAATTACTTGAGTTTAAATTACTATTTTAATAATAAATATGAGAATATAAGAATTAAATCTTTTTTTGAAAACGTACCCAATTAGATACACGATTCCAACCTTAAAACATCATAAAGGTACTCGGCCATTCATGTTTTAACTTCAGTAATAATTTGTATTATTTTCTACTAGATTTTGCAATTTATTTACAAGGATCATTCTATATGTTGCCGGGGAAGCGAAAAATTCGCCAAATCATTAAGTTCCTAGGCATATCATGAAATGAGAAAGTTGGTGACCCTTGCCGCTCTTATCGCTGGGCCAGCGGTACCCGGCTCGTACCAATGAGTTTTTCGGAACTTATGTACGAAGTCTTCTTCTTCTCTTCTTTTTATCCTTTTACCCTCTGCTGGGGTGTAGGGCTCGAATTAAATTCTTCCACTACCTTCGGGGGCAATGGAGAGAGCTATGCTAGGAGTCTCTCTGCGAGATCGTATCAGAAATAAGACCATCCGCAGCAGAACCAAAGTAACCGATATAGCTCTCCGAATCGCTAAACTTAAGTGGCAGTGGGCGGGGCACATTGCACGTAGAACCGATGGCCGTTGGGGCGGAAAGGTTCTCGAGTGGCGACCGCGTACCGGAAGGCGCAGCGTGGGTTGGCCCCCCGCAAGGTGGACTGATGACCAGGTGAAGGTCGCAGGAGTCCGCTGGATGCGGGTGGCGCAGGACCGGTCATTGTTATGTCATGTTAACATTTTTACAATAAAAAATAAATAAAAATAAAAATTGTGGCAATCTTTGGGGGTGGCCTATGTCCAGCAGTGGACGTCTTTCGGCTGAAATGATGATGATGATGATGATGATGACTACCTTCGGTCCTGCGCGAGTTGGGTCGCCTTCTCCCAGTCCAACTCCAATGCACACATCTCTTGCTCAACGGAACGGCGCCAGGTAAATTTGGGGCTGTTTCCGTTTGCCAGACATTTTTATTTTTATGTACGAAGTATCATTTGTTATTTACCAATCACTCTTCGGTGAAGAAAAACATCGTGAGGAAACCGAACTATACCAATAAGGACTAGTTTACTCTTTGGGTTGGAAGGTCAGATGGCAGTCGCTTTCGTAAAACTAGCGCCTACACCAAATCTTGGGATTAGAAGCCAAAGCGGACCCCAGGCTCAAGCCGGGCCAACGCAAGAAAGAAGAAGAAACATTCCCAACTAACTAAAAAGTAGTCCTTTTTCTGCTAAGACTGGCCTTCAGGCATACCTAAAATATTTAATTCACAAAACCTTACATAAGACTTGTCCATAAAAACAAGTAGCCACTGCCTTCTAATTCCAATTTTTAAAATAAAACCATACTTTTATAGCAATGATTGGTATTAAAACGATGGTAACGAACGATTATAAACGATTATATGTAACGGTAAAACGGTAAATAAACGTTTTTTTTAATTGCTCCATGTTTATGGGTCTTTATTTACTTTCGGATTTGATGGAATGCGGTCACCATAGCCTATGGACGCTAGCAAATCTAGGGGTGTCACATGCGCGTTGTCAACCAATTAAAAATGTATACACTCCTTTTTTCATGAACTCCATACTGTAGTCCTTTGGAAAACTTTGGTATTTTATATTCAGACGAATTTTACGATCAGCCTACGACATATACCTATACCCAATTTGTACATAAGGGTGACCCGAGGGTTATTGAAGCTGAGACGCTATAAAGTCAAGTGTTTATTTTCTCATAGCTTTTGTTGAGTTATTGTATGCAAAATAAATCTAACCTTTAGAAAGATTAATTTATATTCAACACATACTCGTATATCGAATTTTTATTTTCATTGTAGTAGTAAAAATAGTTTATTCTATTCATACTCGTGTCAATATCAAAAGCTACGCTAATCCCTATAAAAGAAAAAAATATTTTCGCGAATATCTCGGCAACTCCTTGACCTATTAGGGTCATGTTCGATCATAAAAATACTATTTATCTCATCTCACCAGTTGCCAAATTTTACGACGATACGATCGACAATACTGGAGTTTTCTACGTACAAACATACATACAAACGACGGATTGTCCAAGTTGACTGGGACACCTCACTCGCTTCGCTCGCTCGTTCGATAATATGTCACGATCATTTTGAACCCCTCACCCGCTCAGCTACAAAGGCGAATCAACTATTTCTTGTTGTTATTCTCTTCCGTTAGCCAGGGGACAAATGCAGCAGTTTGTTAGAAGAAACGTAGTAGTATGTTCTACTGACATGCTTGGTAGATGGCCCATCATGAAAGGGAATAGAACTAAAAAAAAACCATGTTTTGTGAATTTTAGCGCCTTAAAACCGTGATTTTCAAAAGTGACCCAGGAGACCATAACCCTGGCAACTAGTGAAAAGACATAGTTAATTAACCCTAATGACCGTAGAATCTTCATTATTCATTAATTTAATTAATACATAATTCGTGATATAATATATTTTTCACAAAAATGCAATGAAATATTGATGTTATGTTCCTTATAATAGGCCGTGAAGGATGGCGTTTCAGGTGCGGCTAGGGCAAGAGATTCTTATTGGAATTTCATACAAATGTTAAAGATCTAGGCGGAAAAGTCCTCTTTTTTAATTTCCATTCCACATTTTGTGGCACAGGCATCTTGACATTCTGCCAATACCAATGCGTATAAAAAATGTATTTTCTATTAAAACTGAGTTAAATTAAAATATAGCTAAATATTAATACACATGTTAGTTTTAGTTTTTGTCTTGTGTTTACTTATAATTTCTCTAAAAATAAATCTTTGATTTTTTTGTTGTTTATTTCATTGCATGTTTGAAAAAAGCACTATGCAAGCTTCGGCATGAATAAGGACTTGCAGGTCTCATATTTCTATCCGGCCTCGCTCGCTTCGCTCGCTCTGCCGTATATACCTATTCGGCCTACAAGTCCTTACTTCCCGGCCTCTGCAGTAATGTAAGTACTATAAAAAATAATCATCTAAAATGTTGACGACCCCTGCCACTAGATTATGACTTTTGTTTAGAAATTTAATTTTAGACAAAGTGCGGCTACCGCTACTTAGAGAGATCGCTTAAAGGGATAAGTCCATCTTTTGTATATTAAGAAATGGGTTTGTTAATTGAACGAGCGAAACGAGTTAGTTGTCTACTAAAATGGAACAATCCAGCGTTTGTATGTTTGTACAGTCAGCCACACAGGTATGAATACAGCCAAAGTGCTCCTTAATGCTCAGGCAATAAAGTCCTGTATTCATTTTTTTGGCACTTTGGCTGTATTCATAGCTCTGTGGGTGACTGTATGCATCACATGACTCACACTAGAACAGAACGGGACGGTACGGGACGATCTGTCAGTTTCTATAGAAAATGTCACGTGACCTCCGAGGGATCCGAGCTATCACGTGATTCTTTCTATAGAAATTGACTGATCGTCCCGTCCCGTCAGCCAGACCCATATGTTAGTGTAAAACGTCGAACGATACACGTGGGAATAGGCAATTCGCAACTCGTGGCTATTTAAAACACTCCCTTCGGTCGTATTTTATTCTATCGCCACTCATTGCGAATTTTCTCCTATTCGCACTTATATCGTTATGTACTGACATCATACAATAGGCTAGACGACTATTTTAGTCGTCTAGCCTATTGTATAACATCCTATATGTCAACATACACATACCCACTCATTTGTTTCTGGCAACTGTGGTTACCAGCTGGCATCCTTATTTTACTAGGCAATAGAGTCCACCAATAAATATGATGCAACTTAGTGGATACCTAGAGTACCTGCGTGGCTAGGTTCGGTGATATAAGGCTGTTTATCACCATCCGACATCGGGTAACGACGCTATCCCCGTTTATTAAGGCCGCCTGTTCACGATCCGACTGACGTCATATTTTGCCTGAAAAGATTTTAAATCTTTATCGGCGGATGTGCCTCAAATTATTCTAAAGTACCTATATCTAACCGTATAAAAATCGAAAGCAAAGGAGTTCTTTTTGTATGGCCGTTGAAATGAAACTCTTTAAAACAATAAACAAAATATTTTAACATAAAACGGGTCTATCGCGAATGTAGTTAATTTATAAAACTTTTAGCTAACATGGCCATTTGCATTTGCATTATAATTGCATTATAATTAATATTCACGAAACGACTACGACTAACAAAACTCACTCCGTGAACATGGCGCTTGCAACAGTGTCGGGTGCTCAATAAAATAAACATACATGTTAATTATCCCGTTTTGAATATTAGTTTTAGTTAATTTACCTTAATATACCGACGATTCGACACAGTTCCAAGTGTCATGGTCTTGGCTTGAAGTCAAGCCAAGACCATGCATTCGCGATAGACCCGTTTTATGTTTTATAATAAATCTATTCCAATTTAACATAATTTAAATTTCATTGCAGTGGATATCATTTTATGGGCCTTTGGGCGGCAGGAGGTTACTATTACTTATTACCCTTTTCTTATTTTCTTTTTTCTCAGGGAAAATCCCTTCGGCCCGGGAGAAACCGAGTGGGTATGTCCGACTCGCACAGACTAAAAACTCTGAGGTGTTCCACCGCTTCACTTCGGGGTGGGGTCTCAGGAACGCGATTGCACAACCTCCGATAGGTACATTACTTATCTACCAAAACCTTACCTACCAAAACCTACCAAAACCTACCTACCAAAATACCTACCTAGCAAAATAATGGTTAAAAATCGTCTCCATATCGCCCCGTCCATGCCCCGCCTTACCCACCCATTCCATCCTCGTGTGAATAAAGCATCTCCTGTGAAAGCGTTTATACCGAGCTGTTTGCGCGTGCGCAGAATTCAGTGACAAAACGACGTAAGCGCCGTACACTGTCTATACACATACGCCGTTCTTTTACAAGCGGTTGTTCGTTCTAAAAGGGCGTAAGTAAGTGGAGTTTTGTATGAAGATAGGACGTGCTTGTGTTGAAAGGGCGTAAGTGCGGTGGTTTTTGTATGGAGATGTAACGTTTTGGAAGGGATGGTTGTAGGAAGATAGCGCTGTAACTGGATATCTTAAGAAAGTCTGTAGATAAAGAAAATGTCTTTAGAGATAGTTTGTGAAGGCTTTTTAATTTTTATCGCGTGTTAAAAATAGCTAATGTTTTTCGTAAAAAAAATGTGTCGCAAAAGGAGGTCGCTGGTTCGATTCCTGCCCTGAGCACTGAGGGCCTTGGTCACTTTTTCTGTGTTTATGATATATTCGTTTTTTTAATACGAGCGACGTTGGCAAACAAACATCGGGCCTTTGTGAGCTGTCATCGCAGCCTGTGGACGCGTACAACTTGAGCGCGTGAAACTACCGTCACAAAATTAAATCCACTGACACTTCAGTCAAATCGGCTCATAGTTCAAACTGGTACATAGATTATTAAATCATTACGCTTCTTTTTTCCTTTGCGTAGTCGGGTAAGTCATAAAAAAAAATCTTACTAGCGTTTTCCTGGCATAAGCCACGGCTTAAGAAGCCTGGAGTTTGTCAACTAACCTCAAGGTTTGGCGTAGGCACTAGTTTTACGACCTTCCAACCCAGAGGGTAAACTAGGCCTTTAGGATTAGTCCGGTTTCCTCACGCTGTTTTCCTTCACCGAAAAGCGATAGGTAAATATCAAATGATATTTCGTACATAAGTTCCGAAAAACTCATTGGTCTAGGTTTGAATCTGCGACCTTCGGATTGGGATTCGCGCGCTCTTAAATACCAAGCCACCAACACATATTAAACCAAAAATACAACATCTGCTCTAAAAATATTTTCGGCCAAAAATAAAATATTAAAATAAAATTTAAAAAATTAAAACCGTTAAAATATTTTATTTTAACGGCCTCCTAGCCTAGTTGGTAGTGACCCTGCCTACGAAGCAGGAGGTCCCGGGTTCGAATCCTGGTCAGGGCATTTATTTGTGTGTTTATCACGAATATTTGTTACTGAGTTATGGATGTTTTCTATGTATTTAAGTATTTATATGTATCTGTCTATTATATATATCGTCGCCTATTACCCACTACACAGCCTTATTGAGCTTACCGGGGGACTAGGTCGATTTGTGTAAGATTGTCCCATAATATTTATTTATTTAAACTACTAGCGCTCACAATTAACGCGTCGAGTTACAAACCTTGTTTGTGTACTTAAATACATAGAAAACATCCATACAAACAAATATTCGTGATAAACACAAAAATAAATGCCCTGACCAGGATTCGAACCCGGGACCTCCTGCTTCGTAGGCAGGGTCACTACCAACTAAGCTAGGAGGCCGTTAGTTTTGGTTTCACCTGTATGATTTGTCGTAATAAACGAGATATTTACCATGTATATTTCTTTGTGAGCTCCCGATATTTCAGCACTGTTGCAAGCGCCATTTTCACGGAGTAAACTGTATCTGATGGTGTGATTAGATTACTAGTGATAAGATTTTTTATTTGCCATCAAAAAACACATACAATAGAAAGAAAATCTAAGTAAAAGTAGAAACTTAGATATAGTAAAAACAGAAAAAAACAATCACAAAAAATAACTTATCTCTTAGGCTAAATATTTAAAAAAATGACTCACATTAGAACGGGACGGGACGGGACGAGAAAAATCTGTCAATTTCTATAGAAAGCGTCACGTGACATCCGAGGAGCTATCACATGATTATTCCTATAGAAACTGACAGATCGTCCCGGATCAGATCGGATCGGATCAGATCGGATCGGACTGGTATGTGTCATCCGTAACCCTTAAAAGCATTATGATGCATTCATGACACAGAAACGAGACAAGTGACAGTCAAGTTGCAATGTAGACTTTGTCATATCGTCGTAAATTCTTAATTTGAAATTAATTTAGTTGTTACTTA
The DNA here is from genome assembly GCA_949128165.1 of Lathronympha strigana. Lineage (NCBI taxonomy): Eukaryota > Metazoa > Arthropoda > Insecta > Lepidoptera > Tortricidae > Lathronympha > Lathronympha strigana. The sequence goes on along the minus strand of OX421926.1, from coordinate 1,751,517 downwards.
AGATGTTTTAAAAATTCCTTAAAACTATTACATTCAAATATAAATAAAACTCATCAAATGAAACTTAAGCGCTAACTAAAATCTAACCTATCTAACACAAAATAATACAAACAGACAGATGTTTTAGGATCAACACTGTTAATTCATGCAATAAGGGTTAAGTCTCGTTGTGGTACATTTCTAATGAGTAAAAATATGATTAAATTGATAAAAAATTATATAAATTTATAACTAAAATACTTTTAAAAATTGATCATAAATCCGCAAATACATTTGTATTAAAAATGACTCGAAGAAGAAGCGACAAAATTCAACTAATCAACAAATACGAAACAGATGTCGCTTTAAAAAAAACTTCATAACAGAAGTAGCATCGGCTTCACGCCGCTACAGTTGTTAATTCCTATCTTTCCAAATTACTCGGGAAATATCGAAAATGGAACGGTTTATGAACTTTTTAAATTGGATTTCGGAAATTAAAAAAGATCGGAGTGTCTGGGAAGATTATTTGCGAAAGAGGTTCTTTGCATTTTTATTGTTATTGTGTGAGTGTTGAAAATGGACGAGTTTTTATACCGTTGATTTTGGTGTTACTAACACTGTCTATCTCATAAAAAAAACATCAAATCTTCTCCCACCCCTTTTTTAAAATACTACTACAAACAAGCATGCGGCCCGCCTGATGGTAAGCGATCACCGTAGCCTATGGACGCCTGCAACTCCAGGGGTGTTACAAGCGCGTTGCCGACCCTTAAAAAAAGGAGGATTTGCTGTGTTTACAGCTAAAGGGGCAAGCTTTGCTCCGTGGGTCCCCAGCTGTCAACACAGTCAATCCTCTTGCAGCTCTGGCGACCTTACTCACCAACAGAAACACAACACTATGAGTATAGGGTCTAGTGTTATTAAACTACAATTTTCTGTAAGGTGGAGGTACCTCCCCAGGTGGGCTCTGCTCCAGATTTGAGCGAGACGACATTCGTTGTGCTGTGCCCTACCACGATATGCATCCGCTGTGCCCATACCTCTCTTAAACCTTTTATGAATCTTAAAATTTGCAAGTATAGCTATTAAAATACACGTTGCAATAATACTACCCGTTAATTCTAGTGTATTTATGTCCTGAAATTTGCGAAGACGTCATTGGTCAATAAAGTCGTCATGACTAAGTTAGTCATTAGTCGTTAAAGTCGTCGTTAACGACGTTACAAGTTGGAACCTGCTAATTTGAACACCTTTGGCTTTACGATGTTTGGTAGAGTTAAAACAATTCAGACAGGGGCAGGGTGTAACAGTCCCGAATCATATTTCATTTCAACAGCTGATAAGGTAAGTGACCCTGAGTGTGACACAAGTAGATTTTTTTTTCTTCGAATTTTGTATTTTTTTTTCTTCTATCGCCTATCAGCTGTTGAAGTATCGTTCGCTGCCTCCCTGCATTGCTGTATCTCCCAGGTACTTTCAGTATTGCCCACGTACTGAAAGTACCTGGGATTACCCACGTAGACAGCATGCAGTATAAAAATACATTCTGAAGAGAGTAGCTAAAAAAGTTGTATTAGCAATTTTTTTTCTTGACATTTATATCATTGAAAGCGAAGCGGCACATTTTAGAGCACAAAGGCATTTTCGCAAGAAGATATCAATTTTTTTTTCTAAAACGGGTAATAGTACATTACGATACAAGTGCGGAGTGGCGACAGAATAAAACACGACCGAAGGGAGTGTTTTAAATCGACACGAATTGCAAAAAAAATTGCTTTCAATGGGGGTGCACTGAAAACCAGCGCTGAGGTTGCTGCCACAGCTAACGCTGAGTGCAGTCCTTTTGTCACATAGTTGTGTTGTTTAGTGTTTAATATTTAATAAGAATGTGTGCTTGTTTTTCTTTCCTTTTTTTTGTATTCTTGTGTTTGTGACAATAAATAATTTTCTATTTCTATTTCAAATTACCTATTCGCACGTGTATCGTATGACGTTTTACAGTAGATATGGCTCTTTGAATTTTTGACGCAGGCCCATAAAGTGCTTGCACTAGTGCGGTAATGTAGCACTATTTGTACTGTAAAGGTATTTTTTTTACTCAGAATCACGAGCTCTTTTGATCCTACTCGAAGAAAAAAAAGAGTCCCATTTTTTTCCATTTTGTTACCATTTTTTAAACAATTTGTTACAAAATGTAACAAATATAAGTACTTACGTAAAACGGTACTTTTGAAAATTTTAGAACCTTTTTTTCTTGTAGTTTTTGCTCCTAGATTGAAAGAGCTCGGTATTCTGAGTAGGAAAAACATAAAATTTACCTACGTAAAAACAATTTTTTTGGATCTGTTCTCTCGAAAATGCTCATACATTACAAACTTTTCGCACGCTAAACCAGCGACAAAAACAATTTTTTTACGCAACATCGACTAAATACATACATTCTGACGATAATTACATACATTCTGACGACCGGTTAGCGTAGTTGGTAGTGACCCTGCCTGCTAAGCCGATGGTCCTGGGTTGGGCTGGAATCCCGGTATGGGCATCTATTTGTGTGATGAATATACGTGTTCCTTAGTCATGGATATTTTCTATGTATTTGTATATTATATGGGCCTACGCTAGCTGATGCGGATTACCCGGAACGGACGCCCTTCTAATAAGAAATTGTATGAACAGCGCTAAGTGAAGCGGGCGCACGGAGCGGGTGCGCCATACTAAATCCACCCTCCGCATGCACCCGCGGCGTCAGCTAGCGTAGGCCCTATATATCATTGTCTGAGTACCGGTAACACAAGCCTTCTTGAGTCTCACTTAGTCAATTTGTGAAATAATGTCAATTTTTTTTATACATATATACAATGACAACTCTATCGATTCGTCTGTCTGTGCGCCCGAACGTTCGTGCAACGTTCCCGTCTCGTCTGTAAATATTTACGCATCGCTCATGACTCACGGACATCTAAAATGGCGCTTTCTTTCTAATTTTCCAAAGTTATTGCTGTTTTACGACGTATTTTCACAACAAAAATAATGTTACTTTGCTAGTCAAACCACGTTATCTCTGCCGAGGAAATTAACTGTCAAACTACTGTTATTGATAGACGACTGATAGTGATAGAAGTATAATATTATAGGAGCTCCCAGCTCCCAATACTTAGGAACTCCCAGCACAATAAAGGAGGCAATTTGCAACCTTAAAACGATAATAGGTTTCGTGGACGAACTAGGGTGGTTAGAGTATACCTCGCTATCACGCGAAAAAGGCACAACGGAAGTCGATTTAAGGATACAGGCCAGGAAAACTAACTAACTAACTAACTACTTACTATATAAGATTTTAAGCTAACATGGTCATTTACACTATAATTACTATTTAAAACGAGATATTTACCATGTACATTTGTTTTCATGAGCTCCCGATATTTCGGCACTGTTACAAGTGCCATGTTCACGGTGTAACTCATGAAAACAAATGTACATAGTAAATATCTCGTTTTAAATAGTAATTATAACTACTTACTGTTATTTTAAACGTCAACTTCTATAAAATTAAGAAAAAGAAAATAAACTAACGACCTAAAGGAAACCGCCCCGATTGGTATCCGATCCCGACGCAAAGGTGCCCATCACGCTCACTGCTTTTTCGCGCTGAATCGTGATAGACAGTAACATCATCATCATATCAGCCAAAAAACGTTTACTGCTGAACATAGGCCTCCCCTTTGGATCTCCATATGTACCGGTTGGAAGCGACCTGCATTCAACGTCTCCCAGCGTCCTTCATAAGGTCATCTGTCCATCTTGTAGACGTCCTACGCTGCGTTTGCCAAGCCGTGGTCTCCACCCGAGCGCTTTTCGACCCCATCGGCCATCTGCATGCCTACCACGAACATCGAAAATTGGCATTGACGGAAAAACCTCTTTGTCACTCTAATATGCAAGTGTGACAGAGATGGACATATAAATCCGCAATCTTTCGATTTTCGTGGTACTAGCCCAGCTCTGCGTGCAATGTGGCTTACCCATTGCCACTTCAGCTTACTAAGAGGGCTATATCAGTGACTTTAGTTCGTCTTACGGATATCCTCATTTCTGATTCTATCACGTAGAGAAACAGACAGTAACATAACTGGGTGCGTAGCCAAGATGGCAATCGCTCACGCACAGTCGCTAACGAAACGCAACTGTCATTGTCACACTAATAAGGAAGAGTGATAGAGAGAGATAGCTACGAGTACGATACGTTATTAAGCGTGAGCGATTGGCATCTTTAACGGAATGATTAGCAGCGTCATTTTACCGCCCTTATGGTCGTTTGATCAACCGTGTTGCTCCGGATGCTTATGAAACTTATTGTTATAGATCTGTGGAATTGAGACGTTAACCCGGGTTTACATACAAATATACATACAGTCATACAAAATAAAAATAAAAAACCATTTATTGCCACAACTGGGGATAATCCTTAAAAAGATAAACATTACTTACAGAAAAAAAACATACATCTTCTAAATTATTAAAAAAAAACAAGCAGCAAAAAAAAATTTCATTAGAATAAAAAAACAGAAGATACAGAAGAAAAAAAAAGTTATAATTTTGAGATTCCCTCGTCTCGGCAATGGGTCCCAGTCTCAGCTTGTGCTAGATAAATACACAGATTGTACCTATCCAGCGCTCATATTCAGACTGGTCCCGCCCGAGGGTAGGTCGGCCATGGTGCTAACGACTGTCTAAGTAAGGTGATCTAAGCAACTAAATAAATTATGTAATATGAGTGTGCCAGTGTTTGAGTGCGAGTGTATGTGTTTGTGTGTGTGTGTGAATTACTGATATTCTTAGAGCCTACAACTGAGAGCCTACCACGAACATCGAAAATTGGTATTAAATTGCAACGGACGATTTTTTTCACAACTGGCGTCATGTGATGCCCGAGCAGCGAAGGTGGCGACACCACTGTCTGTCCGACGATGACTGCCCGATGCACTCGAAACATGTCACGCCTATTGTGATAAAAATACGTGAGTGTTAACCGTTGCAATTTAATATCAGTATGACTCACGAACGTTTAAGTTATATGATCGAAAATTGGTATTGATTGAGAAACCTCTTTGTCACTCCAATAAGCAAAGGTGACAGGCAGGGGGATACAAATTTTCGATCGTTTGATTTTCATGGTAGTAGGCCTGATACCCTTAATGTATGGAGACTTTGCCTCCTTATGGGTTCTATCACTTGTACAATGGGTTGTGTTCTGAAGAATTGTTTGATATGATGCCAACATCCACTTTTCATCATCGCACCGCTCGCCATCGACAGGCACTCATCCACACACTGCCCAACCAAAATGGTCGTGCACTGTGCACGGTTTCAGTGGAATTTCCTCCCGCGGACGCTCCGGCTGTGGAATGAGCTCCCTGCCGAGATTTTCCCAAAGGACTACAGTATTTCGTTCTTCAAAATAAGAATATTAAGAGTCTTCAAGTTTTTAACGGGTCGGCAACTCCTTGACACCCCTTGAGTTCCAGGCGTTCATAGGCTACGGTGGCCGCTTTCCATCAGGCGGGCCGTATGATTGTTTGCCACCGATGTGGTATAATAAAACTAGACCTAAGATAAAAGTCTGAAAGTTACTGACTAATTATCTTATATTTAATTCATTCAATTGCACGGATTCTAATAAAGAATGGGTGAATACCTTTTCTTAATTAATTCCTTGCTAATAAATTTTCTATTTAATTTAAATTATTTTGAATTTTGTTTTTAAATAGGTATAATTTTTTTAGTTTTAATGTTAGTTTTAATTTTTAACTGTAATTTAAATGTAAAGAATGGTTCAATACCTAAATAAAGAACTATTTTATTATTATTATTTATTTATTTATTAAAACCTCTTTTATCAAAGATACACGTCATAAAACCTCATACGAAACTAAAAATCCAACTGTCAAAGTCATCCGTCAATCATTTATTGACATTACAATAATGATGAAACATTAACGACATTGGCTTTACCAAAATTTCATCTTAATAGCCCGTTGGCTGTTGCGATCAGGCAACATGGCCGAAACCAAATCAACAAGTCCAAACCGACCATATTGTGAAACATCTCCAAAGACCCGGAAATATGAAACAACATCAACATGTTCAAACACATACGCCTTGTTCAATTCAGAAGAAGACATGAACAGGTCTCTTTCAAAACTATGCCATGGAGACACATCAGTAATTGGTAGAATTTGGATTTATACTCTTCGAGTCTTCCTTCTAGGGTTTAAATGTCCTATAACTTATACTCAAAATCTTCCTAAATGCGAATCTCTTAAGCAAAAGAGACCTGAAATAACTTACGACTGTCAGATAAAAGAAAGACCCAAAATTATACACAATATAGTACTACCGTATGTAAGTAAAGTTAGACATAACTGTCAAATTTCTGTAGAGAATTACAAACAAGAAGTAAAAGATACTTTTCATAATATAAAGGTTGACGCAATTCAAACTGGTAAAGACTGCAGGAACTATTTCAGAGATGACGAAAATTTCAATTTTAGAGCCCAGCTGGTTGCAAGTGGATGTATGATTGGTTTTCTTAAACCTGGTGGTCTACCTACAAGACTTTTTTGGGCTGCTTGTGGACTTGGTGCCACGGGTATGCTGTGCTTTCCTGAAGAAACTGGGGAGACGATTGGGACAATCACAAAACATACAGTCAAGGCTGTGACTAGTGTATATAATTATTTTACTGATAAGAAATCTCCGGAAGAAAAACTGGATCTCTGTAAGGATTGTTTGAAAAGTACGAAGAAACCAGAAAGTGTAAATGTCTGCAATGATTCTTTTAATATTTGCAAGAAACCGGATGAAGTAGGAAAAAATTCCGATAGTTATTTTAAATGTCCATTTAAAACTAAACTTTCCAACGAACAGGCGAAAGATTTTTGTGAGAGTCACAGACACACAAAGTGAAGTCCTGAATTGTGTATTGTTATTGTTTTGCATATTTTTATGTGACGTTTTGTGAGTTTTTACTTTTTACATTTGTTTAATAAAATTTGTTTAGAAATTGCTGAATATTGTGTTATTTATCTATATGCAAAAATATTGTTGTTTTATGACTGATTTTTAACATAATGGGACAATCTTACACAAATCTGTCTAGTCACACAGTAACCTCAATAAGGTTTATGTTATGGGTGCTAGATGACGATATATGTAATAGACAGGTGCATGGAAATAAAAAAATCTAAATCATCTAAATACCTTAAGTTATAGAAAACATGAAATCGCCCATATAACTCAGGAATATATATTCGTGATAAACAAACAAATAAATGCCCTGACCATGATTCTAACCCGTCCAGGATTAAAATCCTGGTCAGGGCCAGCTCCTGTTTCGTATACGGAGTCACTACCGATTAGGTTATGGTTATGAGACAGTTTTTAGCCAAATGACATATTTTCTTGTCTGTTCATCTTAACTCTTAAATGCATGAATTAACGGTATTGAGTATTGATCCTAAAACATCCTAAGTGACAACCAAATTCATTTCAAATTAAAAAATTACGACGATATGACAAAGTCTACATTCCAAGAGAACTTGATTGTCCCTGTATCGTTTCTGTGTGATAAATAAATGCATCTTCATGCATTTAAGGGGTAAATTTATTTATTTATTTTGTTTATTTGGGGCATCAACAGCAATACATACAGAAATACAGAGCTCAGTAACAAGGAAACAAGCCAATAAAAGATGTCCACAAAAATACAGTTCACATGAGTACGATCAAGCCCCCCGTCAAAACCAAGAACATCAAAGTCATAAGCCCGTCCTTCACTTCCTTACGAAGTAAAGGAAGTATCAAAAAGAGATGTTGGTTATTTCTCCGATTCCGTAGGTTGTCAAAAGTTTTGCTGATCTCTTTTGATGCAATTCGTGCAAGCAGCTAAATTAAATACTTCATTGTAATTTGGTAATTGGTATCAATGCATTACAACTTAAATTAGTCGCATATTTTGATAGTGATTTTTTCAAACGTCGTAAGAGTCACGTAATTAGGTTAGACTTACGAAATTTGAGAAATCCACTGCCAATTTCAAGGCCGCTCCAAACTGTTGTCATTTGACAGTTATCGTACTACTTCCATGCTTTAGTTATTCTTCCGTGCATCCAACAACCTGCCAAATCTTACGACGATCCGATCAACGCAGAAACTAATGATATTCAGCGCGAATCATACTTCTGTGGATCAACAGTGCTCGAGTTTCCGTCGAAAAAATATACATACATACAAACATACAACGTTCAAATTCATTTATGAGTTCATACATACAAACAATTGACAAATTGTCCAATTAGATTGGGAGAACTTACCTTTACCATCATGGATCCGTGGTTTACCTATCTGTTTTTAAACTGATACATCAATATAGCTACTTTAAAGTAATGTATCATTAAACTAGCTTTTGCCCGCGGCTTTGCTTGCGTTAGAAAGACACAAAAAGTAGCCTAGGTCACACTTTATCTTCTCCTCCTCATCTTCTATTTATTTCAACCTCATTTCATTTAATGACATTTCAGTTGTCACAATCTGTAAAGACTCCACCAACTGTCGTTCTGATAATGTCATTATATCAAAATTTTCGTAAATCAACATCACGAAAATGCAAAAAATATCACAAAACCACAACACAGTTCAAAATTCTCAAGATGAACAACTAGGAACGAACAAAAAACTACACATTGCTGGAAAAATAAGTGTTGGAGCTTTGAGAGGGGTTTTAAGAAGCGCCAAATACTGTTTCATACCAAAAGTTGATGCTGCTTCTAAAGATGAAAACATACCACAGAGACCACCACCAATGAAATATAAGGACCTATCAATTTATGACAGTCCCCATCTACGTTGGAAAAATTACCAAGACGATCTTATATCATGCCAAGACAGAAAAGTCATCCATGAATGTTTATATCCAACAGTGTCTGACACCCGTAAACAGGTGTCTGGAGCCATAGAAGACTTCAAAAACGAAATGATTGCTACATACAAGGAAGTAAGCAGGGATTACAGGTCAGCAGAAAAGAGCATTCTGGCCAGAATGAGATGCCCGAAGAACGCGAATCTACGCATGGCATTTGTTACCTTGGCTACTTTAGCTGGTCTGAAAAAGGGTAAGACAATACCCCGTAGACTGTTTTATTCTAGCCTTTTCGCGTTCGTATCTGGGTCTCTCTGTTATCCGAAAGAGACGGATGAAGCGACCAGGAGTGTGTTACATATGCTTGGCAAAGCTTTTGTGCCGTTATATAATTTCTATTTTGGGACCGATTGGTCGTTGAGGGAGAGAGTTCCATGTCAGAGGGATATGCCTGCGATCCCTCCTCCCACTAAACCTTTGCCAGCATGTCAACCAAAGAAATAAGATTAACCTAAGATTTAACCTTGTGCCTACATTATGTCAAAATTTACTCATTTAAATGGAACTCTGACAAATTGACAGATTTAAAATTTTGAGACGTATGTACTTTATGTAGACACCTGGTAGGCAGGAGAATATGTAAGATGTTGGTATTTTTGTTTTTTTTTATTAAACAATATCTTATCTGCCGATTTTATTGCAATTTTGGTCAATTCTTAAAATGTTAGTTTTTATATAATTTAAACTTTCGTGAGATATTAAATTGCAACGGTTAACACTCACGTATTTTTATTACAATATGCGTGACATGTTTTGACTGCACCGGGCAGTCATCGTCGGACAGACGGAGTGGTGTTGTCAAGGATTATACATTTTTGGGCGTTTTTTATGTTTTGTTGTACAAAAACCATTTTTGGAAAATTTAATTTTTTTAAATTGTTTTCTATTCAGAATCGCGAGCTCTTTCAATCCTAGTAGGAGAAAAAAGTGTCCCAAGATTTGTTTTCCATTTCGCCACCATAATTTCATTGATTTAGTATGGCGGTAGCGTTAATAGAAAGTTTGAAATTTGTATGGAAAATTTAGGACACTTTTTTCTCCTACTAGGATTGGGGAGCTCGCGATTCTAAATAAAAAAATTATTATTTTTTTTTTTTATACTACGACGGTGACAAACAAGCATACGGCCCGCCTGATGCTGAGCCTAAATTTTCCAAAAATGGTTTTTGTACAACAAAAAATAAAAACGCCCTTTTACGTTTTCGGGCATTAACTAGTGGCATCGTGGTGTTGCTATGATGCTGTTTTCGGCTTTGTTTATTTCCTCTTAGTCTGAAAGCAGTACGTGTCACACGGTATCATCGGAATAAGTTACATCTAAAGTAAATACTTGCATACAATGTAGGGATCCTTTAGTTATTAAATGTACTACATGAAGAAAAGAATAGGCTTAGAGAGAGTAAATATTTAGATGACTACATCCAGACAGTGCCTTTGACAACGGGTCGACAAGGGATAAACGTAAGTAAGCGTAAGTAAGCGTAAGTGAGCGTAAATAAGCGGACGAGCACAATGAGCAGTAAACGTGATCGGCCATTGTTTGGACAAAGTTATTGTTGTGAGATCAGTGGGCACTGGAAGTGACAAATAAATTGTTTTTTAAACGAAAAAATATATTGAGATTCGGTTTAAAGAAATTTATTGTCTCAAAAGACTTTCCGCTTTGACTAGGCGCTAGTTTTTACGAAAGCGACTGCCATCTGACCTTCCAACCCAGAGGGTAAACTAGGCCTTATTGGTATAAGTCCGGATTCCCAACAATGTTTTCAACCGAAAAGCGGTTGATAAATATCAAATAATAATAGTGGCGAGGGACGGAAAGTAAGGGATTGACTGACGGGTAAATATGACGTAAGCGATTGGTAAATACGAAATGATATTTCGTACATAAGTTCCGAAAAACTCATTGGTACGAGCCGGCAGGATTTTAACCCGAGACCTTCGGATTGATAGTCTCACAATATTAAGTTATTTATCGTATGTTTTGTATATTATGATAATTCAATCGTTTCAGTACGAGTAGTGAACGTCTTCAGTGGTGTTTGATGAGGTAGTGTGAAAATATAAGGAGAAACAGTGACAAAACATGTGATACCTTTTGTTTACATAAGTAAGTTTTTGTAAGTTCTATTCTATTGACGGGGATTTTACATGTTTTGGGTGTGTTTGTATGTGTGTGTGTTGCTCTGCGGACAGCGGAATCCTAATAATAGGATCCCGTTTTACCCTATGGGTACGGAACCCTAAACAGGACAGCGCCAATATTGGACAAATACCCAATAATGGAAATGACATATTTTTTTCCGCGGTCAATTTATAATCCCGCGCAAGTACAAATACCAAAAAAAACTGTTAGATATTTGGGCGTTTTTATTTTTTGTTGTAGAAAAGTCATTTTAATTTTTTTTAATTGTTTTGTTTTTTTTCCTTGTGTAAATAATTAATTGAAATGTGACGATGTACAAATAATACAAATAAATGATCTATCTATCTATCTATTCAGAATCGCGAGCTCTTTCAATCCTAGTAGGAGAAAAAAAGTTTCCCAAGATTTGTTTTCCGTTTCGCCACCATCATTTCAAAGATTTAGTATGACGGTAGCGCAATGGAAAGTTTGAAAAATGTATGGAAAATTTAGTACACTTTTTTTCTCCTACTAAAATTGAAAGAGCTAGCAATTCTGAGTAGAATAGAGATAAAAATTTCCAATTTAGCAAAAAATGGTTTTTTACAACAAAAAATAAAAATGCCCATTTGTCACTTCTAGCGTACTATATGATATATTCTTGGCAACTCAAGATAAAGCACCATTGTGAAAAACAATGCAACAATATGAACACATGCTTACCGCTTTCACTGATGGCCATCAAACCAACTGAAGACTATAATGACTATGAAATTCCTGTCGTACTGTTCTATTAATAGACTTAGGGCCACTTGCACCCGGGGTTACCCGCATAACCCGGAGTTAAGCGTATTTTTGTATGGAATTCAAGTGGGCCTTAAGCAGGTAAAAATTGGGGAGAGCATAAGTAATGGACACAGAGCCAAAAATGGACATAATATGTGGGTAACATTTTTTTTGCGGCAGCATCAAATAACAAAAGAGGAAGACTGACAGATTGTACTGATAGTTTCTTAACTCACCGCGCAGCATATACAAGGTGTAACGAAAGTTCTGGTTATCAGTTTACGATACTAATTACGTCCTTGAATGGATCACCAGCATTTTTGTTACAGTCTTGTATCAGTTCCATATATTTTGTGAAGCCTAATAAAATCCCTATATTTTACAAACTGAAATAGATGACATAATATACTAAATAAAAATACCAAGACTAAAAGAGGCCAAGCCGAGAATCGAACTCGGGTCTTCAGCTTACGCAGCCAACGCAATTACCTCTAGGCCACAGTCTCAAGGAAGACTGGCGAATTTCTCGATTACATGCAATCTATAAGTTAAATTTATTCATAAGTTTATAAAGTCATATCGTCCGAGATATACCTAGGTCATTACATCCTTTTGGATTTAAATATTTTGAAACAATATAATCGTAGAGCCTGCAGCAACTATTGTATAAGCTTGAATTAATATTATTAATAAAATATGAACAATATACCAAGTTAGTAGAAGCAAGCCAAGCTAATGAACTGTCAACATCTAAAGTGCTATTTTAAACGCCAAATTTCTATGAAAATAAGACGTTTACTTAAAACTGTCTGTTCTATCAAAATCTAGGAAACTTAGCATAGACGAACTTTAGATACACGGATTTCAAGTGTTAAGCCGTGGTTGTACCAATATTTGCTATGATATTGTGCTTAATAATTACTGTCGTAATTTAAATAAAGTGACGCAAAATGACAAGGTCCATACAAATACCACGTCGCCTAGAACTCAATATTACCAATAATAAATTAATATTATTTACATATTATGGGACAATCATACAGAAATCGACCTACTCCCACGGTAAGCTCAATAAGACTTGTGTTGTGGGTACTATCGACGATTTATATAATAGAATACATATACATTCTTAAATACATAGAAAACATCCATAACCATGCTCTGACCAGGATTCGAACCCGGGACCTCGTGCTTCGTAGGCATGGTCACTATCAACTAGGCTAGGAGGCCGTGTATATCACTCGGTAGGTTAGGTTCGTTAGTTATCTTTAAATGGCCGAAGGCTAAACAGCACCGAATAGGAGCCTCCGTCGACATTGCTGACGTAAAGTAAAGATGAACGAAATGAAAATTTTGGCATTTTGCGTTCGAGACCGTTTGCGAAATGGACTAAAGTTAATGTAGGCAAAATATTACACTACTTAGTTGTTTTGCCCGTATGCTTTCTAGCAACAATGTAAAGTAAAACAAAATCCGTGTAACAATATTATCTTGGCGCCTCCAGCGTCCATTGTGCGATCTATCAGTATTGTTTGTTACTATGCGTTTCGAGCTTCAATAATAATATATTCTAACAGCTCAACGATAGGTAATACTTTTTTTATTGTGGCTTAAGGCTTGAACTACGAACTCAAGTAAAGCTGAATAACCTATTCCATTTTTTGAAATTATGTAACAATACTAAGGAACGACTGAGACCACTTTTTTGTCTCGGCCGAGACCGAGAATAAATTGTATTCTCGGCCGAGACCGAAACCGAGATTTTACAATAATATACGCAAAAAACACCCGTTTTCCAGAAAAATATTTAATACTCAATATTACTCTGTTTAATAAAGCCAACATTGAAACAATACATTTAAACCGAAGTATTTTTAAAATACGGTATCTTATAATCGGAAGCGAATCTAAAAAAATCTCCAAACCCTAAAAAAACTAGAAATAAGTCCTTTTTTTATACCGCTTTGGCCACAGGCAGTGTGCTTGTTTGCCACTAAAACAAGCACACCGCCTGATAGAAAGCAGTCACCGTAGCCTATGGACGCCTGCAACGCTTACCTGCGCGTTGTACTGTGCTTGCGATTGCGATTTTTACACTACTTTTTTGAAGAACCCCATACAGTTGGGGAAAATCTCGGCTGGGAGCTCATTCCACAGCCAGAGCGGCCGTGGGATGAATATAGGTACCACAATTAAAAACAGGCAAAATTAACTTCTTCTGTAACTATTTGCAGTGGTAAAAAATTATAAAATACATTAGAACTTAATTCATAAATATGTAGATGTTGACATAGGTAATAAACATAAGTCACTTTTACATTAAACACACATGCACCTTCAAATCATAAAAGTAGGTAATCGCAATTATTAAATGGTACAAGTCTCATTATAAAATTATCACAAAGAACTTTTAGCACATGACTCGCACTCGACCAACATATTTATAGCCCGTGCCAAAATCACTAATCAAAAGTAAAAGTGCTAGAGAAATCCTATCATCATTTGTTACCTTAACAATCGGCCATCTTCAAAAAAATCACTTCCATAATCACAATACTCACAAAAGTTTCGAACACATAGTCAAAACAACATTCATTGAATGCTCCACTATGAAAAGTTACTAAAAACCGCTTAACAAAACCGTCAATGGACTTTGAATTTAAAGAAACGGTTTTCGTGGTATCGGATTATTTAAATTTGGAACACCGAATCGTGTGTCAGAATCGTGACTATACGAAAAGCATAAGGCTCAGTAACTTGCCAAAGGTCGTATCTTATTATACGTCGCTTAGAATTTGAGTTCTATTGTAAGGGATGTAAGGATGTGATTTCAATTAGAGATTTAAGTTCATTATATTTTTAGTAGTAGATGCGGGAGATGGTAAATCGATATTTAAAAATTCGAACATAACATGGCTTGTCTTCATGAGAAATATCTAGGCATTAAATACTTAGATACCTAAGGTGATGGCACCAATGATGAACGCTTTAATAACTAAAATGTGTTGCTTAATTTCAAACTACCTTATTACCTTTACTCAATACCAAAATCGCATAATCTGACACATGGATAATTTTCCCGAGTTTAAAGTTCTTCACTTCACTGCACCGAAAGAATTAAATATACTGTTATCGTTAAAATTATCTTCCAATACACCTTAAATAAACGATAAATTTTGAAAGGAAAATGGCGCTTTGAAGATATTTCTATACATCGAGGTAAGTCTTTATCTCTGCTACCATTAATTTCGGTACATTTAACACCAATGAGAATATTGTGAATAAATCTCTGAATCTGATAAATACCTCGAATTGAAGTTTAAGACGGTAATGGTCTTAGAAATTATCTTAATATAATACTAACCGATATTTAGATAAATAAATATCTCGTCTTCCTAGAGTCCTAAAGGCCAAAAATTGCCAATTAGGGGAAATAACTTGGATGTACTTTAACTAATTTTGGTACTGTTGTAGGTAGATGGGTATTTTCAGAAAAAAGTGCACCATTTTAATGAAAATGGGTCTTCGATTTTCCATACAAATTGTCAGTTTTGTAACGGCCCATACAAAATGTAGGTATGAAAAAATGCGTTACAAAGCTGACCAAAAAAACGGAACACTCTTTTTCTTTTTTTAAATCAATAGTACTCGTGATTCTGGTTTCTTATAAAAATACCCAAAACTTCCTATATAAAAAAAAAGAAAATTGAACCATATTTTTGAAAATGCCCAGATATGTGCTAAGCAAAATAGGAAAGGTAGCTTTCGGAGAGGAAAGGGTGTAAAGATCCCATAGTTTTTCGTAAATAACTCTTAAACGGTGGCCCTTGAAAAAAATAGTAGATTACATACCAAGGCCGTTTTAGTGGGAAATGCCACGGATTCCATGTAATTGTCGGCCGAGGCGAAGCCGAGGTCGACTAACATGTGATCCGAGGCTTTCCCATTTAACGGCCGAGGTTTGTATACTATTTTTCTGTCCGACGGAGCCGGCAGGCGGCAATTTAGTTTTGCGTAAAGTGGCGCTTACCGGCCGGAGGACTGAAAATGTTCTTTATCATCATCGTCATCATTTCAGCCAATAGACGTCCACTGCTGGACATAGGCCTCCGTCAAAGATTTCCACAATGACCGGTCCTGCGCCACCCGCATCCGGCGGACTCCTGCGACCTTCACCAGGTCATCAGTCCACCTTGTGGGGGACCCACGCTACGCCTTCCGGTATGCGGTCGCCACTCGAGAACCTTTCCGCTCCAAAGACAAAAATTAATAGAAAAAAGTAATTCTAATTAAATTCTCTACAACAATGGTCACAAACAAACATGTTATCTTTGAGATATTTTAAAGTTATTAAAGGGGGAAAGTCACAGGGAATTTACTTAGACCCTCTAGCTTATGTTCTGGTGCTAGAAGTCTTGCACATTATGACTTTACACTGACACTTGGCATAGTTAATCTTTACGTGGTCTTGAATGGATTCAGACACTTAGATACTTAAAGATATTAGGTATGTTCCTTTTTAGATAATTTGTAACAAATAAACAGAAAATATTCCCGTTAACCGAAACACCCTAATTTGAACATAATCTGAGCCAATTGGCATTTACAATTCTACTTTCTACTCCCTCATTAAACGTTATTTCTTATTCAAATCACAAAGACTTAAGTTACAAAAACTACAAATCATACAGCCAACTCAATTTATTAAAAAACCAAATCGAATCGAACAGTAGCCAGTTATTACAAATTCACAAATCTTTTTAAAATGATACCCGAACAATCGATTCAAATTAGCACAAATAGATAACCGAATCGATCGAAATCGCTTGAAGACCGATCATTTCGTTAAACGGAACGTTTTCTGCGAATTTTTTGAATTTGGATTAGTCTCGAAAAAGTTAAATGTTGTTGTACGGCCAAGTTTGGCGTAAACGGCAATTCCGATGCGGTTTAAAGAATGATGTTTTAAATGGTTAAACGTCTGTTACTTTTTAAATTGCTGCTGTTTTGCGTAATTACAGTTCATATATTGATTAAACTACTATTTACATTGACGTTTTTATATTGAACTAATTTAAATAAAAAAATTGAGGCAAACTGTAAATAAGTATAAAACGTAATGACTTGATATTATTCATTTTTTTTAAATATCTACTTATACCTCTTTTAAATTTGCTCCTTTTTATACTAAAAAAAAAACAAGTTGCTAAGAGCTGCATGTTCGGATTTGTTTATCAGATTACCACAGGCGGCAGTAGTTTTTTTTTAATTTATGTGCGTCTCTTTTTTGGTAAAAAAAAATAAGGAGTCATGTCAAAAAAAATTACTGAGGACTGTGGTTGTCAGATTATTTTACTTGATTATTTTACTAGAATTCGTACAGAAACTTGGCTCATTTTCCCCTTTTTCAAAAACAATCCCATTCCACTATCATTTGACGTGCGCGTTCCATTTCGTCGACACGTTTTTTTGGCGCATATTATGGGCCGGCACAAGCGTCCATTACAGGTCATTATGTTAGGCGTCCTGTTGAGTGGCGTCCCGCTGGTCTGACGCGGTTTTTAAATAAGGCCGTGGTCTGTACGTGCATTTAATGAAGATTACCGCGAGTCGATTTCCCACTAGGGGCGCTAGTGGAACGTGGGTCATTTCAAACGTCACTTTGACAATTCTCTCATACTGACACAGGACCCACGCATGAGTGGCGCCGCCTGGTGAGCGACAATACGGTAGCTCCCATTGAACTATAGCGAAATTCTCTGTCGTATGTATGTTTTTATGTATGTATGTTTGTATGTATGTATGTTTGTATGTATGTATGTTTGTATGTATGTTTGTTTGACGATAACTCGAGTATCGTTGATCGGAATGTCTTGAAATTTGGCAAGTGGTTAGATGAAATAAATATATTTTTAATTTAAACTAGAATATGAGCCAAATTGGTTGAGGGGTTGCTGAGATAGATACAGGGGTTGCGGTTCATGTTCGGGGTACTTCGCTCGCTCGTTCCACAAAGGTTGTATAAGTGAATGTAAGTAGTTTGAAGTGCCATCACTTTTGTTACGTTTTGATTTGTCTTATTTATTCTCATTTTGATTATATTTTTGGTTACAGGTATACTAGAGTAAGTATTCCCATTTTTTATTATTAAAGTACATACCTATTAATTTTAGCTTCATGACCAAATTATTAAAAAAAAACTTGAATATCTACTGTCATTCTGATATTTAATGTCATTAAAATTGCAACGGTTAACACTCACGTATTTTTATCACAATAGGCGTGACATGCCGCGAAGGTGACAACACCACTCTGTCTATCCGACGATGTCTGCCCGATGCAGACGAAAGATGTCACGCCTATTGTTATCTAAAAACGTGAGTGTTAATTGTTGCAATTTAATGTCAGAATGACTCACGAAAGTTTAAATTACATGATATTTAATGTTTTAGTTTTTACTATTATTTAATGCTTGAATTAAACATGTTATATGTTACTTTTCTTTGCACATACCTAATTGTTTTTGACATGATTTGTGTAATTATTTTATTAAATATTCTATTAATACTACACCAAATCTTGGGATTATGTTACCAAAGCGGACTTTGTGACTTTGTATCATAAATATTAGAATAACCCGCTTCCGCTGCCCGCTGCCTCCTCAGCCACAGCCTTATTAACTCAGAAGACATGCCCATAAGCGAACAAAATAAAGTACACACAAAACTTTATACAAAAAATGATATTCGAATTTGTATTCAACACTGTTGAGAATAAGGTTAAATCTTTTAAAATTTAACTAAATAAAAATGCAATTCTAATTTAATATAGAAAATAATATTTAATTTATTTATTAGTAATGTGGGATCGTTGGCTTTAGGAGGCTATACCAAGTACCTACAGATATTTTTTAAATAAAAAAATGGAAAAATGTCTGCGTTGAACAGGATTCGAACACGCGACCTCGGGTTAGATCACTCTGCCAATTGAGCTATCGACGCCTGATCGACCTCGGCGAAAATTTCCAGTATTTCTGTAGTATGACATCTCTTTCAATTTATAATTTATATATAGTAGTGTGACTACTAAAAAAAAATGAATTAAAACATTTATTATGATTAATAAATGATTGAATTCATGCTTTATACTTATACAATATTGTGTAATCTAAATCAGAGTTGGAAATTTTAAAATTCTCATATCGGGTTAGCGGGTTACTCACGTCAATAAAGTCGAAAATAGCTCGACATGTTTCGGAACAGTCCGTGTCCCTTATTCATAAGTCATGCGTTGAAAAAAAACATAATTACACTATTGTAACTAAAACGATCACAAATATGAATATTTCGCCCGCATATAAATAGTTACAGTCACGTCTATAAATGTCTATACATTTTGGAACTTATTACAGAGGAAGAAGGTTCAAAATGGAATACTGATGTATTATATTTATGAAGCCGACTGTACCCGTATGCATATTATTTCCATAATCTAAATCCAATATTGGTTTATTAGATAATATTAATCCAATTTAGGTAAAAAATAATCTTATTACCGCATACGGGTTAGAGGACTGGGGTTATCTGTTACAGAATAAGTTACCCTAGTTAATAGTGATACGAAGTTGGACCGGGTTCGAATCTCACTTAAGTATAATTATAGGTGACGGTGACAAACAAGCATACGGCCCGCCTGATGGTAAGCGGTCACCATCGCCTATGGACGTCAGCAACTCCAGGGGTGTTACATGCGCGTTGCCGACCCTTTTAAAAAAAGGAGGATTCGCTGTGTTGACAGCCTAAAGGGGCTAGTTTAGCTCCGTGAAGAGTGATTTGACTCTAGCATAAAAATAGCTGTTTTCCCAAAGGACTACAGTAGGTATGGGGTTCTTCAAAAAAGGAGTTTTAAAGTTTTTAAAGGGTCGGCAACGCGCATGTAACACCCCTGGAGTTGCAGGCGTCCATAGGCTACGGTAACCGCTTACCATCAGGCGGGCCGTATTATTGTTTGTCACCGTCGTAGTATAAAAAAGGCAAACATTAATTATTAAACTCTACTAAACTTGTGAGGATTTACTCTACAACCTCCAACTAAATAACTCTAATTCGATGTTTTATGCAATATCAACTCAATGACCCTATAATATTATGTCATTTATAACAAACGGACAGACCGACATGCAAAACGGATTCCGATATAATCGGGTGGGCACCTAAAGACCGTGACGGGGAGGGCAGCGGTGACAAAATAAAATAAACGGTTTAAGGAGAAGTCCTTTTTTACATAAAAATACGAGCTGATAGTGATACAATGCTATAAGCAAAAAAAAATACACTCGAACTTGTGACTCTTGGATACCCGCCCATCGCTCTACCAACTGAGCTATCGAGTTTTTTTTCGTTGGGTTCGATTTTTTTTATTAAACAATTCTAAACTGGCGCAAAATATAATGCCAAAGAAGTGCCAATGATGTAGACATACATACATTTTTATTAATTTAGAAATAAGTACGAAGGTACATAAACCTTCCTTTTGCAATCCTAAAAAAAGAACTAGGAAAAAAGACATCGTTTAATATTTTTGTCTATTTAAAAAAATACAGTTTTTAGGGTTTCCTACCTTTAAAGGAAAAAAACAGAACCCTTATAAGATCACTAGACAAGACCCTTTATCCCAAGAACGCATAAAGGTAGCAAGTTGAAATTAGTACCACATATACTGGTCTGTGGTC
Organism: Lathronympha strigana; assembly: GCA_949128165.1. Classification (NCBI taxonomy): domain Eukaryota; kingdom Metazoa; phylum Arthropoda; class Insecta; order Lepidoptera; family Tortricidae; genus Lathronympha; species Lathronympha strigana. Next base: position 1,730,913 of record OX421926.1, on the reverse strand, counting down.
CTTTGAAGCTGTGAAATAACCAAGCCTCTACATCAACGCAATCAAAAGATAAGGCCGTTTATGTCGCATTTCCCATACATTTGCATCGGGAATCAAAATGTATAGGGTACTTCCCGTTGACCTAGAATCACGATATTTGGTAAAAAGTAACAACTTGTAGCACAAGTACAGAATAAAATCCAAAAACCGTATAATAGCCGCACACTGAGAGTTCCGTGCCACCAGTATTTTACAGTACGTCGTAGCATCCTTTATGCGGAACCCTCGGTGGGCGAGTCGGACTCTCACTTAACCGGCTTTTTTAGAGGATGTAAGTCTTCCCCTTAAATTTGTGACTCACACTGTTCCTCTTGAGTGACTTTTCTGCGCACCCACAAAACTACCCAACTCCAAAATGTAACAACTACCTGTTTAGTACTTATACAAAATGTACCTTAATAACGTCGGCGTTTACGTCACAATATAAACTATACAGTACATTTTGTATTGAGATATTCATCGTAATGACGTAAGTGGTTGGCACATAGGGTTACTTTTTGTCACTATTTATTTTTAAGAGGGCAAAGATAATTAACATCTTATTTATTGTATTTATTTTTCTGCATTCTCGTGTAAGTATTTTAGGGTAATTTGTTTTTGTCAACTAGTATAGTCAAGTACAAAGATATGAATACAACCAAGGTGCCAAAGATATGTATACAGGACTTTATTATTTTACTTTATTTATTAAGGTCTTGTATATATATTTTTGGCACTTTAAATAAATAAATAAATTATTATGGGACAATCTTACACAAATCGACCTAGTCCCACGGTAAGCTCAGTAAGGCTTGTGTTGTGGGTACTAGACGACGATATATATAATAGATTACATATGAATACTTAAATAAATAGAAAACATCGATAACTCAGGAACACTCGTGATAAACACACAAATAAATGCCCTGACCAGGATTCGAACCCAAAACCTCCTGCTTCGTAGACAGGGTCACTACTAACTAGGCTAGGAGGCGGTTAAAAATGGATTTATGAAATAAATGGATTTTTAATATATTTTTTTATTACTTCTACTTGGAGAATCCACAATATTATTCCTTTCCTTCATCATCGTATAACAAATGAGCATCCTCATTTGATATTTAAATTGTACGCTACCTATTCTTAAGTACCGGTAATAAGTATGGTATAATAAAGTTACAATAGTATGTGATTGGTAACTATTAATAATTTCGTTTCGGCCATACGTAACCTAACCCCGGGCCTATGGGTAGATATAGAAACTTACAGAAGGGACACATGCGGAAAACTAAAAGTTATACACCGTGTTTTTCCAACAGTGAACCCTTATAATTTCTCCGTGTCTGTGAATCTGCCTGTCTGCGGCTTAGCTTAGTGACCTTTAAAATACAAAATATAATTATTTAATAAAATACAACATGGCAATGGTCTAGAAGATGGAGCCGCCCGGTAAGCAAAAGATTGCCTGTGTTGGGAGGCACCGCTCCTCCCAAAGTCAATGATAGTTATTTTTTTGCAAATTAAGAAAGTTATACATTAAATATAAACTTTAGTACATTAAACTAGCTTAAACTTGTGATTTAGTTGTTTAAATTTATGATTTTTTGTGAACATTAGTACTAGAAAGCAGTAATTTTATATGAATATACATAATAATCATCCCGACTACCTAAGTGGTAAAATGAAAAATCGAAAAACCTATTTTTAGGATACCTTCCCTACATGTAAAGTGTGGGATGTTTTTATTCGCTTGAACCCTAGATTTTGAGGTATTGTTTGATAGGAATTTATAAAAGAATAGGGGTTCGCTTAAAATATTTTTTGATCAAGAGGATGATTTCCGCCCCTTTAACTTTAGTAAGTCCAAAAATATGGAAAAAATCATGATATTTTCCTTCACCAAAAAGCGATTGATATCAATGTATTATTATTTCTGTCTTTTCCATCACGGAACAATGGTGTTCCGGACCTTTGGGAGGCGTACGCGGAACCGAAGCCAACAAGTAGAGCCCCTTTAGACAATTTAATGAAATGTAAGGGGTACACCGAGCGGATGTTGCACCTGCCCGAGTCATGGGGCGCACGCAGAGGCAGCACCCGCCAGGGTGCATAGACTATTGAGATTTAATGGAATCTAAAATACGGAGAATAAAATCAGACGTCTGCCTAAAAAATGTTATGTAATTTCATTTCCGGTAGACGGTGACTCGCCCACATAAGATGAAGGGCAACACCTGTATGAGGGCTGGGGGTAGAGAGGTGTCACTGGACTTTAAAAATATAGCCAACTCGCCACTTAGGTTTCCACATCTACCCTCGAGAACACAGCTCTCGCGACCCCACTTTGGACAGCCGGTTAAGAGGCCACAGTGGCCAAATTGTTATCATTCAGACGTATAGATCTCAATATTGATAACAACTAGGTATCTGATATTCATACACATAAAACTTCGACATATTTCCTTCAAACTGGTAAACGTGAAAACATGATTTTTAACAAAAGCCTCGATACTTTTATTTTTCAAACATAGGTCCTTATTTACATGTTTTTGGTTAGAACGTTGAAACCCTTGAATTTATAAACATGATTCTTAGTTAAATAGTTAAGTAATAACTATTTCTTAAATCTGGTAAAAGCTTTTATTTACAGAAATTGTAGTTTACGTGTAAACAGCAATTATCTGATTATGCAGTGTATTTTGACGCGCCCGCCTACTATCGCCTTTTCATGTTTCGCGTGCTTTTGCAATTAGGTCTATCCAGCTCTCTATCTGGTTTGCTTGCTCGCATATGTGGACTCTTAAGGCAAGCCAGAGGCGGAGGACTTGGTCGGACAAGGGATTACCCCAGGGCTCAGGTACATGGGGTCGCTACTCCCGAACAGCTCGCCACAAGCTGCCCTGCGTTGACTAATTGCACTGGTCGAAACCAGTGGGCGATGGGGTCGTCACGCCTTAAGGCTTCGTCAGATTAGCGCGTGGCGTGAGCGGGGCGCGAGCGGGGCGCGAAGCGAGCGCGACCCGCGCTTGGACGCAGCGCGGCGCTAGCGCCGCGCTCCTATCGCGCCCCGCTCACGCCACGCTTTCAACGCGCGCGCGGCGCGCGGCGCGACCGCCGCGCAGTCACAGCGCAAAGAAAATTGCTCGGTGAATCGAGCGCGCGGCGCTGGCGGAGCGCTCGCGCGACGCGCGCGTGACCCGCGCGCGATGCGCGCCTGACACGCGCGCGATGTAAGCGCGCCGCGCTCCCCGCTTCTATCGCGCTCTGCTCGCGCCCCGCTCGCGCCCCGCTCACGCCACGCGCTAGTCTGACGAAGCCTTTAGTATTAATACTGTTATCTTTATTGTTATTATATTATTTCCTGTACCATTCTACATTTTCGTAACTCTACCGAGATCAGCTTGAAACCTACTATTACCGTCTAAATACCCACAGTACCGAAAAAACGGTAAACACAGCCCACGACCAGTATGATGGGTAACATATCATTATCTGTAGCCTAGTGTTATTACTAAACCATAGACAACTAGTGTGCTTACAACGAGTTTCAATTCTACTGTAGAAATCTCAAACTAAACTCAAACTCAAAAGCATTTATTGAAATATTTTAACTATAAACTATAACTCTTGTGAGACTCGAACATATTAAATAATATTTAAAACGACAATATTTATAGCGAAAATCGACTATATTACGTGAGTGACCTGTTTTAAATATTATTTAATATTTATATTATATAAGTCATTCATTCGTTCACTCGTTCATTTTCCGTCAATCTACAGTCGATAGCGTCTACGTCAACAGTGTGTGCCTACCTTGAGTTGTACTTAACCGTAGGCGTTAGTGACAGCGCGTTTCTAAAGTATGTCCGCCTCGCTCTTGCGAATACGAATTTTCGTAAAAACCCCGATATTCGGCGACGGCGTATATTCGTAATACGTATTTGTTGCATCATAACATAATCATAACCAGCGGGCCTAAGATGGTTATCCACGAATGTCATAAGATAATGCTATAAGTTGATAAACTGACAAGTTGCACGGATAGCGCGATGGCGACAGCTGCCAAATGCAAAGACATTTGACAGAATTGTTTAAAATTATCAGAAATTCACAGAACGTGCCGACAAACTATCGTCTTATCCAGCATTTATCAGGATATCAGCTTAGCATCTTAGCCCCGGAGGGTTAGCATGGTTGCCATTTTATCGACTATCACGCTATGCGTCTCTTTCGCACTTACATACTTGTTAGAACGAGACAGCCGGCGGTAACCGATAAACCCGACCATAATATACTAGCTGATCGTCAGAACATAAAAAAAACAATCGGATTAAAAAACATCAATAGTAGCTATAAAATGTTATTTCCATTGTAACCCATTTAGATGCCATCTCAATTTCATCCCCAGAGTGATCCCCTCGGGGGTTGAAATTGTACATATGCCTGATATTAGTGTTATCAGATTGCATGTTTAGACGGATTAAAAGTAAAACGGTCAAGCGTGAGTCGTAATTTCTATGAAGGATGACAACTAGGTTGAAAAATCATTCTAATTATACCGTCAGTTAGATTATCAAAAATTACACACGTATTTTTTCAATTTAACTAAAATTGACGATGATAAAGAGCATCAAAGTTTCGAGGTGGGGGCTTGTGACGTCACTCTAACTAGGTAATAATTGCACCTAATAGTGACGTTACGCGAAACTTGAACGCACTGTATTTTCGTCATTTTTCATTTAACGAACAAAAGAAAAAATACGTGTATAATGTTTTATAATAATGTAAAAGACTAAATAGATTTTTTAGTCGTCTATCCTTATTTTATACCGTGGAAAAAGATAGTCTTTAGACATGACAACGGTTGAAAATATAACTTTTGGATTACGACCATATGTAATTTTTTAGAAAAAAAACATACATACATACAAAAGAATTGGTTAAGTAGACTGAGAAAACTAACTCGCTTCGCTCGTTCATTCGAAAAATACAAATCCGTGGTCATCGTCCAAATGCCGGATGTTCCAAAAGTCGAATATTCCAATGGACTTGAAGAACTCCCTCGCTCGTTCAAATACACCTGACACCCTACGGGCAGACATATGTGCGTGTTTAACACGCTATCAGATTTGGATGAATCTCTTTATACTGGGGGAGGTAGGGTTGGCACAAATGTGTTTATGGTTAACAATTTGCAGGGATGTAAATCATGTAAGGAAGATGTAATATCTTTATTTTTAAATTGAAATAGATGATACCAAAGAAAAAGACCAACACCGACAGAGGCCAATCCGAGGATCGAACTCGGGTCTTCAGCTTACGCGGCTAACGCCATAAGCACTAAGCCAATTGGTCTTACCGAATGCCGGCGAATTTCTCGAGTATAAGCAATCTTAGTAACAAGCAAGATGCCCGTGGCCATTTTCTAAGTACAAGCGACATTGCTTAGTACTTTGGGATATGACATCTATCTATTTCAATTTATAATTCGTATATAGTAGTGTTACTACTTTAATAACAATAACAGATCAAAAAATTGTAAATAAAATAATTTCATTTATCTCAAATCTGTATCTTTATTTTTCAATTTAGGCACATAACAATAACATTGTCCTGTAAAAAAAAAATGCACTTATGAACGTCAAAAAAAAGCTACTACCGGTTTTAACCCTCACCGTAGCCCAAGAAGATTACTCATCCATCCATCCATTCTTTCAGCCAAAAGACGTCCACTGCTGGACATAAGCCTCCCCTAAAGATTTTCACAATTACCGGCAAGAAACTAAGTTGCAAAACTATTATTCTATTTAGTATGTTAGTTTGATTATCCAAAATTATTACAGACGTATTTTTTTCCTTTTTCAAATTGACGCAGATTAAGAGTTCTGGGGTGGGGGTTGGTGACGTCACTATTACGTAAGAATTTAATGCACTGCCTTTCCGTCATTTTTCACTTGACAAACAAAAGAAAAAATACGTGTCGTATTTTTTTAAATCTTGTTAGATTTAAATACTAAGAACTATTAAGATTTTTTAATATCCTATTAAAACTAATTTTGGGTATTTTTTGGAAGTTTTATAGGCAAAATTTAAATCATAAAGCAATATACAAATTAAATGTAATCAATATTAATGGAATTGTTTAGCACAAAATACATTGTACTCTTAAATATTTTTTAATTTATTGTTTGTTGCATTTTTGCAATTTCATGCAAAATTTGTTTAAAACCCACGTCAACTCATAGGTTTAACAAACTTTTCATATGTGCCATTTTATTTAATGTTATTTTTAAGGCATAAGGTAATTTCAAGCTCTTTCGGTCTTAATACGAGAAAAAAAAATCCAATTTTCCATACATTTCACGAACCAACCATTCCGTTTCCGCTATACAAAATGTATGAAAATAGGTATCGGAATGAGAAAAAAAAGTTTTTTTTCCTACTAGGGTCGAAAGAGCTCGCGATTTGCAGTAGAAATTACATTAAACTTTCTAAATAAAAATAGAAGTGTGTATATTTTGAATAATATGGCCAATATATTTAATTTTAGGTATTGTTCAAAAATCATGTGTCGAGACGAGAAACCATCACGAATGATCAAAATTAGGCCAAAAAGTACCAGAAAAGATCAAGGGTTCAAAAATCGGCCAAATATGATCAAATGATTTTTGAACGTGCCGATTTTTTATATGACATAAAATTCGCAGCGACAACCCTACCACGTTTATAAATCGAATGACCGATTCGAGCAAATCCGCTTGGACGCGATTCGATTAACCGAATTTTACGGTTCGGGTCGTTTCGGGCTCTACTGCTTTATTAGCGCGCTTACCTGTGCGGGTTGGGGAGTTCACATTGCAATCTAGTAATGTTTAATGTCGTATTTCACGTTGTTTTACCGTATTTTTTAGATATTTTTAGGTAAATATATAAACTGGTTGGCGTAGTTGGTAGTGAACTAGTGACCCTGCCTGCTAAGCCGACAGTCCTGGGTTCGAATCCCGGTAAGGGCATTTATTTGTGTGATGAACACAGGTATTTGTTCCTGAGTTATGGATGTTTTCTATGTATAGCAGAAGGCCCCGGGTTCGAATCCTGGTCAGGGCATATATTTATGTGTTTATCACAAATGTCTAGGATGTTTCTATCTATTCAAGTATTTATAAATTAAATTAACCCTGAAACAATAATAACTCTCCCATCTTGAAACTTATTGAACCATATTAAATTGCAACGGTTAACACTCACGTATTATTATCACAATAGGCGTAACATGTTTCGACAGCATCGGGCAGTCACCGTCAAACAGACAGAGTGGTGTTGTCACCTTCGCGGCTCGGGCATCACTCAGTGATGTCCGAAGTGCGATAAAAATACGTAATATTGTGATAACAATACGTGAGCCGAACTGTTGCAATTTAAAATGGTTCAATAAGTTTCAAGATGCTCCCATCTTAGTTATTATTGTTTCAGAGTTCATTTTATTTACAAACAAAACAAATGAATATAGTTTTCTCTTCTACTAATACCAAGTACCAATTCAATAAAGTTTTGAGTGTACTTAAACTTCATAATTAGAAAAACTTCACAAAATTGTAACAAAACTAAACATCATTATCTCCAATTTCAAAACTAACAGATGAAAGTATTTTTTCCGATTCCAACCGTCGTGACCGCCGCCATGACGATCGAATTTTGAATTTCGAACGTCACGTTGTCAAAGATTCACACGGGTCAGTTGGTGTCGATATTTTGTTTGGATAGCTAACTTAGAAGTAACTTTTGTGTTATACCGGTAAAACGAGTTGCTGTGGAATGATAATTGCTAGCGACTGCGCGATTCGAAAGTATTTGCATCTTGCTCGTTCTTAACTGGTGGTAGCGAGTTGCAATTACTTTCGAACTGCGCAGTCGGTATCGACTCATGGCTACGCCAAGCTCATGACTAGCCCTGTAGTTTGGTGGAGCGCTGTGTTGATTGTTGATAAGATATTGTCGGTTGTGTTCTTTGGTATAAGTCTCGCATTTTAATTCGCATCAATTATGCAAACTTTGAGTAAGTTGACTTTATTTGAAACAGCCAAACTTTGGAGCAGTTGTACAGTAAGACTACTTAATGCAACGGTTTAATTCATGCTTTACAATTATACATTAACATAATTTTTCTTTACCGTGAGTCAGTGCAATTCGCCACATTTTTAATAATTTTGCAGCGTGTCAAAATTAATATCGTATATCCCTATAGATTTTTATGGCTTACGCATATGAAATAGTCACGCTTTACAATCCAATTCACAGTATAGGAAAGTAAAAGAAAATATGTAAGTAGTATCTGACATAGATTAATAGACGAAAAGTACTGGCAGAACTGTCAAAAAGCTTCACATTAGCAATCCAGTCAAACGTTAGAGGTCACCAAAGAAGGTCAGTGTCACGACCGTCCGTTTTTATTTCGAATTCGGAACGCGGTTCAAACTTTTTGAATTTGGAACTGAATGGGTTTTTTAACAGAATTTCTTTCATCTTTGGTAATTAGCGTTAAGAGATTCCTGGGAGATTGAAAAATTTATGTCAGTAGTTTTTTAAAAGTTAATCCGTCAGTATCCATTGATAGGAGCAATGATGCGTAGGCTAAACGAGACAAAAAGTTTAGAAAAACTCATTGGTACGGTCGGCTTCTTAAATATATATGCATTTGTATTCAATTTTGACCCTTTTCCCCATGTAATAAGTTCCAAAGTATATAGATATTTATAGACGTGACTGTACCAGCTGGGGTTTGATCCCGTAACCTTCGGATTGAAAATTACTTACCGCCGGGTCACCAAACCTCTATTAAGAGAGGTATGGGCACAGCGGATGCATATCGTTTAGTGTGGTAGGGCACAGCACAACGAATGTCCTCTCGCTCAAATCTGGAGCAGAGCCCATCTGGGGAAGTACCTTACAGAAAGCCGCAGTTTAATAACACTAGACCCTACTCATAGTGTTGTGTTTCTGTTGGTGAGTAAGGTCGCCAGAGCTCCAAGAGGATTCACTGTGTTGACAGCTGGGGACCCGCGGAGCAAAGCTCGCCTCTTTAGCTGTCAACACAGCGAATCCTCCTTTTTTTTAAAGGGCGAAAGGGCAACGCGCATGTGCACCCCCGGAGTTGCAGGCGTCCATAGGATACGGTGACCGCTTACCATCGGGCGGGACGTATGCTTGTTTGTCACCGTCGTAGTTTAAAAAAATGACTATACGAGTCATATGAAACGACATACCAACCTATTGCAATTCTAGGAACACTGCAAGGAGCCGCCATATGCAAATATATGAAATTCTTTGTACGTGCTGAGTAAGTATGGATGAATAATACCTTTTCGCTTTAACAATGACATGACTGTTTGTTATTGTGTGGTCGTATTTGTGTTGTATGAAATGATTAGGTATCGGCCTGTTCTCTCTTATTTTTTTAAGTATAATTAGATTCAGTCAGTCTGAGCCTTAAGATGGCGGAATGCAACTTAAGCGTTTCAAAAATAAGAAAGGATTGAAAAAAAAAATAAAAAAAATATTCGTACTCTGGTCGCCGTGGTCGGGTGGCCTAGTTATACACCGTGTTTTTATTGATTTCCGCTAAATTTGACACATTACTTTGCACGCTAATAGAAAAGGGATATAAGTGTAACAACGACTCCCTCCGTATTGGTGTGGCTCTAAGATTAGGCAGTACTGTATGCGAACCCCACCAGTGTATCTGTGGAGCTAGAGTCGAAGCAAATGGTCACCATGGCCTGAGCTGCGTACGCTGTGCTGGCAGGTTCTCTAGACACCAGTCGATCAACGATTTGATTCGGCGGGCTCTGGTAACAGCTAACGTCCCTTGCGTCTTAGAGCCACAAGGTTTAAGTAGAACTGATGGAAAAAGACCAGACGGTCTTACACTGGTCCCATGGACGCGAGGACGCAGCCTTATTTGGGATGCGACGTGTGTGAGTACTTTCGCACCGTCGCATCTCAATCACACAAAAAGGAATGCTGGAGCTGCTGCGGAGAATGCTGCGAAATTAAAGCACACCAAGTACTCGAATTTGGAGCCGGCGTATAATTTTATTCCCGTCGCCGTAGAAACGAGTGGTCCTTGGTGCACCGAGGCTAAGTCCTTCGTTAAAAATGTTGGACATAGAATCTTCGAAAAAAGTGGCGATCCCAGATCAGGTTCCTATTTAGTGCAGCAAATTTCAATCGCTATTCAACGTGGAAACGCCAGTAGCATTTTTGGCACATTTACGCCGGGTACCTGTCGGCCCTAGCTTAAACCCTAGCGTAAGTGTATAGTCGTAGATTTTTTATTGTGGTTATTTTTAAATTACGTGTATTGTTTTTTTTTAAAGTTATATTTCTATTAAATACTGTTTTCATAGTGTAATTAGGTATATCCTTTGCAATTACTTTTTTTAATGGGTACCTATAAGTATTTTTTTTTTAAACAAGCAAGATAACAGTAATATTAGTATTACGACGTGAAAGAGGATTTTTTATATACTAATATTGCATTAAAAGTATTTTTATAAATGCAACGCTTACGACACAAGAAACAATAATGTTAATAATGTTAATAAACAATAATGTTAATAATAATGTTAATAATGATGCAGATGATGCATGTGCACTACAATCTGATCTAAGAAGGCTGGACAACTATTGTATTAAAAACAAATTAAATTTGAACCCCTCTAAATGCTTCGCAGTAACCTTCTCTCGTAAAGTAAATAACATTCTAACCACATATTCATTAAAAGGTAGCATTCTGCAGCGAGTAATGAGCACAAGAGACTTAGGTGTTGTCCATGACTCCAAACTTATTTTTAGTGAGCACATAGATAGTATAATCAGTAGGGCATCCAGGGCACTTGGTTTTATAATGCGTAGTTCGGGTTGTTTCACGCGTCCCAAAACTCTCAAAATCTTGTATTGTGCTTACGTGAGAAGCAAATTAGAGTACGCATCTCAGATATGGAACCCCCAGTACCAAATCTATGTCGATAGGGTTGAGCGATTGCAGTCAAAATTCATTAAGTTTCTTTGTTATAAAATGCGAGTAAATTATAATTCTAGCAACTACCTAAAGCTATGCAAGAAACAACACTTGATTCCGCTCGTCATGCGCCGTGAAATTGCAGACATAATGTATTTATTAAATATTATAAAAGGCAATGTGGATTGTCCCAAGTTACTAACTAAAATCTCTTTTAATATTCCGTCAAGGAGGCTAAGGCATTTTCGTCCCATTAGTAATTACAAGGCTACTACTAGATATAGGAGAAACAGCTTCCTATGCAGGGCAGGCATAAGTTTAAATAATGTATTGACACATTGTGACATTGACATGTATAGCGATGGTATTCAAGCAATTAAGAATAAGTTAGTCAGATACTTTATGGGTGATGATTTATCGGGCGCAAGGCAGGGCATAGTGCACTATTAGAAATATGATAAGGTTTTTTTTTTCTTTTCTTTCCATTGTTTAGTGGAATAATACATCTTAGGTTTATGCCTACATCCACTGTTCTTGTGCTGTAGGATTTGTGCAATTAAGTTGGGCAAATACTTTTTATTAATTTAGTATAGTTCTATAAGTGAGAACCTATAATTGGCTTTGTAATTCTATACTATTTATATATACACATGTAGCGCTGTTGGTTTTCCATGTATTAAAATAAAATAAAATAAAAAATAAAATAATTTGTAGACGTAACCGTTTTTTGCGTGTAGTGAATAGTTGCGTTTTTCGAGTTATATTCCTTTTTCACTAGAGCCACAGGATATTATATTGTATGAAAATCCATAGGAGCAGTGTTCTTATGGAATACCACAAACAACGTTATACTCGTAGTGTAAACTTTTTACATGTCGCTGTCAGTCATCTAATTTGACAGATAGAAGTGCCGGAGTAGAAACAATATTTAGGGACAATCTCACACAGATCGACCCAGTCCCAAACTAAGCAAAGCTTGTAGTATGGGCAGTAGGTGACGATATACATACTGATATAACTAGATAAATCTTTATTATATTAATGAATGATTCACTCATACACTCACTGACTAATCAACGCAGAGCCGAAACCACAGAAGTTATAAAGTTGAAATTTGCACGTCAGGTTGTATTTATTTATTGATTATGATTTGATTTGTAATATATATTTGTATTTGTATGTATTTGTATTTATAATGTGTCAAAAAAATCTACCCGTAGAGGGTTTATAAGAGGGTTGAAGTATTTATGGTTATGGCGTACCGTACCTTTGAAGTTTATATTTTTAATGTCAATAATTAAAAAACAATGTAGACTTTGTACCTCAAGGTTTTCCTCTTTAACCATGACAAAGCTTTTAGTTAATATTCTTAACATTCATGTCAAGAATGAAAGACATATTAACGAGCAAAAAACACAACAGATCTTACAATGAATCGAATTTGATCGTGTGTTTTTTTCGGTCGTATTGACATGGGTAGGTTAGGTACTTATTGAAGTAAGCACTCATCTTATTTCATTCGAAATGTGATTTTTAGATATATGATCAAAGAATTGGTCATCAGCAGGACTCAGGTTAGAACAGAAATGTCCCTACAACTTAGAATTAGAAGACATTTGAAATTATTTATTTGATTCACAGAAAAAAATAACTAAGTATCTATTTACATCTTATACAAAATATCAGAGAGAACCAAAATGGATGCCACTCAGCATATGCCGATAGCTAGGATACGAGATCATAGCCATGGCGCTGGTTTTCAGGACACCCGTGGAAAAAAAAGTTAATATGTTGAGGCAAAGACCGCTAATGAATTCACTGATTACCTTTAGAATAATTTAAATTACAAAGTATACAAGAGCCCATGCTTGAAAATTTAATACAAATTAAGTATCTTAAAAAACAACACTATATAGTTAAATTTGAAGGTCGATAAGATATTTTTTTAATTTTAACTTTGAAAGACGCTAACGATAACTAAAAGGTAACACTAGAACACGGGGAGGTCTGTCAGTTTCTATAGAAATAACGTCTGAGCTCAGAGCCCTCGGACACGTGACGTTTTCTATAGAAACTGACGGATCGTCCCGTCCCGTCCCGTTCTAGTGTGAGTCATCCTTAACGTAATAATGTCTTCTGTTACCGCGATTGTTATTCATTGAAATTAAACACTTTAGAACGGATTAATCGCGTTTATTATCACCATGACCCTACTTTTGAAGCCCTTTACAGCATTCGTTTTCACAGGGTTAAAATGATGACAGAGAGAATGCGAATTCTCCCCAAATTCGCATTCTCTGTAAAGGGCTCGAAACGTAGGATCATTGTGTTATTAAACGCGATTAATCCGTTCTAAAGTGTTTCATCCAAAGTGTCAAAAACTTTCCGAAGGTCAGGTTTTTCAGGTTGATTTTTTTATTCGACTCCTCTTTGGACCTGAATGATAAAAATCATTACTAGGTACGGAACCCTAACTAGTTTCTTTTAACAATCCTAGCGCCCAGATGCCTATAAAAAGGCATTCCCATTCCATTGTATTTTAAAACTTCATTTTGAAAATCTAAAATTGTATTTGTCTCGACCAGTTTTGTCGGTTAAATATTAAATAAAATAACACACAGGATATCCTAGTTTCAACCATGTATGTACAAATACTTGAACTAACTTTTTGCACTCGACTAAATCAATATTAGTGTACATTTTATTGTCACAAGGCGGCCCTTTGTGTTGTACAAATATTTGAACATTGATATTGGTCGGTCATTGTTAACTCATCATTTGTTAGTCTTATTGCAATGGCCATAAAGGCTATCTATAGTCAATTGAGTGTTGCTGTTTATACAGTCGTCAAATACATCGGTGCTGCCGAAGTGCTCAGAAATATCTGAACACGCCTCTATTCTCAAAGCGTTAGAGTGCATGTTCAAATATTTTTGAGCACCTCCGCTGTTCCGATATATCTGATGGCGACTGTACGTGTCCTGCGCAAGAGTTTGAGTTTAAGGCACGCGCGGACACAGTTCAAGTAAGGATTGGGGATTAGATACCATTTTGTAACTCGCTACGCATTAAGCACAATTAAAGTTATTGTTGTTGCAGGTCCTAGCCAACGCCTCCAGGTCCTAGGTCCAGGCCTTTCTATCTTGAGCAAACTTGTTGGCTTCGCTCCAGCTCAGTCCTACGGCTCGCAACTGGCTCTCCACGCTCCGCCACGTGTGTACAGGGCGTCCACGAGCTCGCTTTCCGCCTTGAGGCCACTCAAAAGCGAGACTGGCACTGTTCGTTGCTCCTCTTCGAAGGGTATGCCCGATCCATCTCCACTTCCACAGCGCTAATTCTTAGGCGATTTGCGACAGTCTGCAATAAGGAATGACAATTAAATTAGCTGATAGAAAACACATCAACGCCTTTGAAATATGGCGCTGGTGAAAAATAGACGTATTTTGGATTGAACATCGACAATGCCATCGACCATCCGCAGCAGAACCAAAGTAACCGATATAGCTCTCCGAATCGCTAAACTTAAGTGGCAGTGGGCGGGGCACATTGCACGTAGAACCGATGGCCGTTGGGGCGGAAAGGTTCTCGAGTGGCGACCGCGTACCGGAAGGCGCAGCGTGGGTAGGCCCCCCGCAAGGTGGACTGATGACCTGGTGAAGGTCGCAGGAGTCCGCTGGATGCGGGTGGCGCAAGACCGGTCATTGTGGAAATCTTTGGGGGAGGCCTATGTCCAGCAGTGGACGTCTTTCGGCTGAAATGATGATGATGATCGACAATGCATCATACTCAAAGAGATCGGAGTATCAACGGCACATGCATCAATTATACAAAAAAGATCACTTATAGCAATGAAGTATTGAATAGAACGTAAAAAAAACAAACATTAAAAAAAAAAAATACGGGACAATCTTACACAAATCGACCTAGTCCCACGGTAAGCTCAATAAGGCTTGTGTTGTGGGTACTAGACGACGATATATATAATAGACAGATACATATAAATACTTAAATACATAGAAAACATCCATAACTCAGGAACAAATATTCGTGATAAACACACAAATAAATGCCCTGACCAGGATTCGAACCCGGGACCTCCTGCTCCGTAGGCAGGGTAACTACCAACTAGGCTAGGAGGCCGTCAAACATGAAACAAAACATTGACAAAACAAACAATCAAAGGCATTACATAACCGTGAACGCGACTGTAATTATAGCGGGCAGCTTTTGGAGATGTATTGGGAGAAGGCGAACCCGTACAGAACCAAAATCAGTGGAAGAGTTTATTTCAAACCCAACACCCCAGCAGTGGTCTAAGGGATGAAAAGAAGAATATAATTTTATAATATTGTCTTCTGTTACCGCCTTGAAATTAAATTAATTCATTCATTGAAATTAAACAGTTTTCTTGTCGCTCTTTCTGCCCCATAAGCCAGTTAGGGAAGCGTTCGTAAGTTGTAGGTTTTTATAATTAATAATTTTATTTTTAATTATAGTACACATAGGCACTCTATGACTAGCTAAAAAGCCCCTCTGGGCATTGTAGATCAACCTTTGTTTTTTTTTGTGTGTAGGTAGTTTGCACAAGTAACTTTTTTGATTGACGGGGAGAATTCGCATCATCTTAACCCTGTGAAAACGAGTGCTATAAGGGCTCGAAACGTAGGATCCTGGTGTTAATAAACGCGATCCGTTCTAAAGTGTTCAATTTCAATATAATTGTATGTTACGAGTATATATTGGAATAATGAAATAGTGACGGAGTGTCAAACACATAATCCATAACGAACACACTCAATGACACAAACTGTATATCGACATGGTTTCTAAGAACGTGCCACATCGGTTACTAATTCGAGGGCTATGCAAAAAAAGAATAAAACATGGACCGAGCGATCCAAATGATAAGCATTCATTGATTTGTACAAATAAACTTGCGTAGAGCTTTTAAGGATATAAAATACCTAAATCAAATTAAGTGGTTGTGATGTGTAAGGTTTTTTTAAAACTAGATTTAAAAAAGTTATCAAATCAAAGGCGTTGGTGGCAGAGCGGTAAGACCGTGTGACTTTCCCCGTACCAACGAGTTTTTCGAAACTTATAAATAAATAAATATTACAGGAAACTCTTACACAAATTGACTAAGTCCCGCAGTAAGCTCAAGAAGGCTTGTGTTACGGGTACTCAGACAACGATATATATAATATACAAATACATAAACACATTGAAAACATCCATGACTCAGGAACAAATATCTGTGTTCATCACACAAATAATTTCCCTTACCGGGATTCGAACTTATGTACGAAATCTTAATATTTACCAATCGCTTTTCCGTAAAGGAAAAAATCGTGAGGAAACCGGACTAACCTTAATAAGGCCTAGTTTACCCTCTGGCTTTCGTAAAACTAGCACCTACGCCAAATTTTGAGATTAGTGGCCGAATAATATTGTATACCGAATAATAATATTGTTTATCCAGGTTTGGGCTGTTGTATTATCATTATTTAGATTATAATTTTACTTCTCACTATATATTGTATTATGTATATAGGTAGTAGAGGCTAAATGTTTGTAGGTACGTAAAATGCTTTCTTGTAATGCTTAATATTGACTTGTAAAAGTGCCCTTGAGGCCTACTCGAAAAAAGAAGTTGAATTTTGAAGTGGACTCTCTAAGTCGTGGCATAAGTCAGGGAAAACCATAAAATTGGGATTAACGTCTGACATTTTGCACTCACTGTGCAAGATATTTTGCAGCTGTACCGACAACCCGATGACGAGTTTTAAAAACATGTAAAGGCGCATGACTAAAAACAATTAATGATTCCGAAACAGCGGGAGCCATCCGACGCCATCTTGATTTCTTTTTTTTAATCCCCGACTCGCGGAGGTCTTTAAAAAGTTTAATTTAATTATAAACGAAACTTGGTGCGTAGGAAATTTTTATAGTTCTTTAACAATGCAGTTTTGTTTTTGCTATGCTTAAGCGTTTTTAAAAATATATAAAGGCAAATTAAGCGAATATTTTAAATGGCCAGTTAACATTTTTAGCGTTTAAGGTTTTTAGTGTAACTTTCTTGGAAATACTGGGTACTAAACCGTAAAATGGGGTGAGTAGGGAAAAAGTGAGGAGTTCCCTTAAGAAAACC
Organism: Lathronympha strigana; assembly: GCA_949128165.1. Lineage (NCBI taxonomy): Eukaryota > Metazoa > Arthropoda > Insecta > Lepidoptera > Tortricidae > Lathronympha > Lathronympha strigana. The sequence continues at coordinate 1,713,721 of OX421926.1, read as the reverse complement.
ACATAGATGTTTGAAGCTCGCCGATCAAAGAATGGTGAAACAGCTGTTATAAAATGGTGAATTTTTAAAAAACTGACAACAATTTTGAAAATGTTTATCGTACATTTAAATTGAAATTATCATTCAATTTTGCATTCAAACATGTAAAAATGTTTTTGTAACTATGAAAGCTCATGGCAAAAAGTTGAGCTGAATAGTACAAATTTATATGCCTCTTAATAAAGCAGTGACTTTAGGTCCTAAACTGAGCCGTGTTAAAACGTAATGGTAAGTCCCCAGAAGGCCTAGTATAAAAGTTGTACGACATTAACTCCTCGACCGCGTTAGCGTATCGGGAGTTCAAATTATGTTTGCGCTTTATTTAAATCATGCGGCAACTTTCATATTTTGACCCCTCGATACGCTAACGCGGTCGAGGAGTTAATGTCGTACAACTTTTATACTAGGCCTTCTGGTGTTAAAGTTTACTCAACATTGGTGTGAAAGTTAAAACGTCATAATTAGACTTTGTTTAGCCAATTATAGCACCTTTTGGTTTCAAAAAGGTGGTTTACAAGTTGCTCTATTGTCGTTTAATTGGTCCGGTTTTTGTATTAAACTGTTTAGAAATTGTGCAATTAGAAGTGACAACGAGCGAAGCGAGTAACTTTTTCCAATCTACTTGGAAAATCCGTCGTTTGTATTATTTTAAATAAATAAATATTATGGGACAATCTTTCACAAATCGACCTAGTCCCACGATAAGCTCAATAAGACTTGTGTTGTGGGTACTAGACGACGATATATATAATAGATAGATACATACAAATACTTAAAGACATAGCAAACATCCACTACTCAGGAACAAATATTCGTGATAAACACACAAATAAATGCCCTGACCAGGATTCGAACCCGGGACCTCCTGCTTCGTAGGCAGGGTCACTACCAAAGAGGCTAGGTGGCGGTTGGCCGAATTATACATTTTAATTTATTTTCAGTGATAAATGCCCGATAAAAAAGGAGACTAAAATTAAAAGTTAGTTGCTGGGTCATGTGGGATGTGGGATATCATTTGAAAGGGCCTGGTATACGTAAATGTGTATCAGAAGCGAGGTATATATATAACTCGATTCCTGCTGGCTTCCCTTGTGTGAGTAAATTTGGCAGATTTTTCCTTAACCACTCAAAGTAAACGCAAACCAAACCAAACTCCTGCCGGCTTGCGTGAGCCAATTTGGCAGATTTTTTCCTAACGACTCAAAGAAAAATCAAGCTAAACAAGCTCCGGCTTGCCCAGAGAACATTTTCACGCTCCGCCACTGGTATGTTCTTTTAATACTACGACGGTGACAGACAAGCATACGGCCCGCCTGATGGTAAGCGGTCACTGTAGCCTATGGACGCCTGCAACTCCAAGGGTGTTACATGCGCGTTGCCGATCCTTTAAAAAACAGGAGAATGTGTTGACAGCTAAAGAGGCAAGCTTTGCTCCGTGGGTCCCCAGCTGTCAACACAGTGAATCCTGTTGGAGCTCTGGCGACCTTACTCACCAACAGAAACACAACACTATGAGTAGTGTCTAGTGGTATTAAACTGTGGTTTTCTGTAAGGTGGTACATCCCCAGATGGGCTCTGCTCCAGATTTGAGCGAGACGACATTCGTTGTGCTGTGCCCTACCACACTAAACGATATGCATCCGCTGTGCCCATACCTCTCTTCAATGTACCTATTCAATCAAATGAGAATCCGTATCAGTCATTCAATTGTATATTACTCAATTTGTAGAAACTTTGAAGGTTAGGTCTTGAAATTTCGTAGGACCCACGTCTTGTAATGCAATTTACTTTGATAGTCAAGCGAGAGTTCTTAAAAAGACGTGGTTCCGTATACGTTTAATGGTAAATGTAAAACATAATATTGTCTTCTATTACCGCAATTTTTATTCATTGAAATTAAAAACTTTAGAACGGATTAATCGCGTTTATACGGAAAAATACGTTTCGAGCTCTTTACAGCACTCGTTTTCACAGGGTTAAGATTATGACTGAGAAAATGCGAATCTCCTCGCATATCTCATGTAACTTTAAGGTTTAAAAAAATATTCTAAAACCTCAGATTCAATATAAATTAAAAAAACACAAGATATAAAAACAAAAACAAGGAAAAGAAATATTTTACTTTTTAACGAAACTGTATCATGTAAAAATTACACATTTCTGAGAGCTAGTGATAACTTATTATCATAGTATTTACCAGAGAGCCAAAATGTTGCAAATCCATGTTGAATCCAACTGATCTTAGTTTTTATTGTAAGTAGCGTATGGTCTATGATGCCGTGAGTAATAAGTAAACATAGCCAAGTGTTAGTTACGAAAAATGAAGATAATAAGTGAGTTGTTTTAAAAATCGAATAAATATTGTTAGGTTAAGTTTTCTTTTCCACTTTACTTAGATAAAACTGCGTATTTAACTCAGCTAAAGCAGGATATGGTTTCGCAAAAAAACAAATTATATTTAGATTTAATAAGATTCCGTAGTCAACTAGACTGTCTGTCTATCTGTCTCTCTGCGGGTAAGCTTAGTGAGTTGTATGAATACAAGTATCAAAAATGCCGACAAAACAAAAAGGAAAAAAAATGGTAAGTACCTAAAATAAAGTTGCGGGTGTTTTGTTTTCGTATCGTTATTCTTGTTCGAATACCTATCTATTCGAACAAGAATAGTTATTTTATTTAAACAAGAAAAAAAAACGCCCCGTCCCCCGTCTAACTTATGAACCGCCAGTTGAAAAATTATAAAAATAGACCTTAAGAAAGACTTTACGGTAAAAATATTTATAATTTTAATCTAGAGAAACTTACACTGAGCATAGCCCGACATGCTCTTGGTCGGTTTTTTTTAGTTGTCACACTACATACAAATTATATCGACGACGGGACAAAAATCGACTGTTGGAAGGAACCCTAAAGGTCCCAGATGTACCGAAATGAATAAGTGTAGCGAAATTTACATTTGCAGGCTCGCCTTTCAACGTTCCGGTGAATTTCCAGAATTTTCATCACAAAGGAAAAAGTATATGAATATACACAATAGACTAGACGATAATTTTTTTTTCCATCTGTTATATAAAAAAAAATGGTTGCCTGTAAAGTCGGTATACGGGCGAAAGTTTTACGTGACAACGACTTTGAGTGGTAAAATACTGTGCTCGAGTGGAAGGGACGCGTGCCTTTCACTTTTTATGTCTGTCTCTCTCGCTCTTAGGCGGGCTAACCATGCCCGAGTGGAAGGGACGCGTGCCTCTCACTCGCTCTCATTGTGAGCGCATAACGTGAGCGGAGCGTAACGCAGTTTCTTGAAGTGTCACCCGGCAAACCAATTTATAAGACGTTGTCACGTCAAAACAAAAATACTCTACGATATATAGAAGAAATGACGAAAATAGAGCATTAAGATTTAAAGAAAACAGCGTTATTAATAATAATAACGTAATGGGTCTACTACGTTTTATATTATATAATTTTAATGACCCAATTAAAAAGCTAATGACTGTATGAAAAGGTCCCTCTGACCTCAACTGTCACAATTATGTCAAAAGAAAGGCCACATCGATATTGTTTTAGAAACCTATTCGTTTCGCAACATTCATTACAATAGACATTGTAGATTGCAACGTTGCAACATGGCAATATTGTGTCCCAATGTTTGATTGGTTTTAGCAATGTCATACGATCATTTAGATAGTTGTCTATTGTTAAGTGTATAGACAATAATATCTTGTAGTATTAGGCACGTAAAGATGGCTGGCACAATCTCGTTAAGAAAAAATGGGAGCGTGAGCTCAAATAATTTCTAAATAAAAATTAAAAAGTAAACTTAAAATGAACTACCTATAAATAAAGAGAATGCTCCAAATCGCTGCTGGCAGCGTCCTCAGAAGGCTGGCAGCATTGCCACGGTGTATGGCAATGCTGATACGCTGTGACATGACCCAGCCGTCTGGTCACGCGTCGGTTCGAATATCCCGGCTGCATTCTTTAAACACTCTGTGGGCGCTTCCCCCCAGGGCCCTAGAATCTCAGCCCATAACCGCTCGAATATGCATCCACTATTTATAGACATACTTGCCCCGTGAGGGCCTCGGCCAAATTCACAGCCGAACCGGCCCTAACTGCAGTGCAGAAAACCGTGCCTCGAAGATGGGACAGCACCAGAGAATCTGCACACATCGTGTCCCAAATCAGTGACTGTTCCAATAGTTTCTGACCGTTCCTGTTTCAGGAGTTTCCTATTTCCTCCTTCAATATCTAACTTATATAAATGTTTCTTTACATTTCTGGCAAAGTTGATATTTTTTTTAAACGATTATGACTTCTGTCTAAGCCGCAGCGATCGCCGATTGCCCATCTGAGGTTAGATAGATGTTTATTTCATTAAGTTGACAATTTCGTTCGGAAACGATCTGTGTGCAAGCTTGTGCTTTGACATTCCACATGATATTCAAAATATGACTATGTATCTATATTTTCTTTTTTTGATATTTTGGTCTCTACACGTCTGTAGGCGGTAGTAAAGTTAGAAATTTTTCAGACATTTATAACCGCTTTTAATTCAGTACCTAGTTAACACCCTCCTAGCTTAGTTGGTGACCCTGCCTACGAAGCAGGGGTTCCGGGTTCGAATCATAATCAGGGCATTTATTTGTGTGTTTAGCGATATTCCTGATTAATATCGATATTGTTATGTTTTTTTTAATACTACGACGGTGAAACAAGCATACGGCCAGCCTGGTAAGCGGTCACCGTAGCCTATGGACGCCTGCAACTCCAGGTCATTTTAAAACATAACGAAATATATCGGTATGATACCGGTTTAAAGGTCCGTCTGTGCGTATATGGGCGGTTAATGTCTATCACTTAACAACAGGATCAACTTTCAAATAAAATTACATAAAAAACATGGTTAGACAAACAGAGCTCATCGAAACATAACAATCACTTTCCATTACCAAAGAAACAAAATCATGCCTTGTTACGGTAATCACAGCGCTTTCTATCAATAGCTGTATATACAGGATGATTTGTGCTTCAAGGCATTTTAAAAAATTCCATACTTCTTTCAACGTAACAAATAGCGAGGCCAATTTCCAAACAACCTCGCCCAAGACGCAATGTACTATAATGGTCTCCTAGCCTAGTTAGTCTTGGTAGCGATAGCGACCCTGCCTACGAAGCAGGAGGTCCTGAAGGGTTCGAATCCTGGTTAGGGCATATATTTGTGTAGGTATTTATCATGAATATTTGAACCTGAGTAATGGATGTTCTGTGTGGATTTTCTTTGTATTTAAGTATTTATATGTAGCTATCTATTATATATATCGTCGTCTAGTACCCACAAACCTTATTGAGCTTACCGCGGTCTAGTACCACTCGATTTGTGTAAGACGGTCCCACAATATATTTTTTTCTTCTTTTTTTATAAATAATGGCATCTGTCCGAGAATTGGACAATTTTGCCAGTATCACGATTATCAATATATCATTTATTATATAAATAGTATATTGCCACATGGGCGACGTTGTTATGTAATTGGCCTCACTATTTTTTTAATTTATAGCTATAAGACGTAACAAAATAGTTTCTCAGGGGGCTGACATTCCCGGACAACCGAGTAATTACTCAATACGGTTACACGTGTTTCAGGATTAATTCTTCATTAACTGCACAGTTCTTCGTTAGTTTACTGCACTCGTACATTTAAAATCACCCTATATTTCTATAACAAGGCTTAAAACTATTGCATCGTAACAATGTTATTTTGTACTGACAGAATTAACGAACCATACTTGAGTCTTATTTATTACTACTTAAGGACTATTATCGATTTGAAAGTCTTTGTAAAATTTGCTCAGAAATAAATATACATTCTTCACCTTTATTACAATACAGTAAGGCACAATATTGTTGATTTATTTTTGACCTTCGTATATCGACAGACAAACGGGTGTTTATGCTCTGATACTGATCAGAACATCAAAAAATCGAAAGTTTTCTTCGTCTTTTTCTCTCCAATATGCAAGTGTGATAGAGATGGATATACTTTTTTCGACCTTTGGAGACAGAGGTAACAACAGCAGTCTTTAATATTCTTCTTTTTATCGTTTTCCTGGGTTATGCCACGACTCAGGCAGCCTGGGGTCCGCTTTATCAACTAACCCCAAGATACAGCGTAGGCACTAGATTTACGAAAGCGACCGCCATAACCTCCCAACCCAGAGGATAAACTAGGACTTTAGTTAGTTAGTTTCTCTGGGCCTTTTCAGCAACTCGACATCCATTGTGCCTTTTTTGTGTGCTAACGAGGTAGCCCTATTCCAACCATCCCAGCTCCTCAACGAAACCAAGCATCGGTTTTAGGTTGCTAAATGACTTCCTTAGTGTGTTTGGAGCCCCCAAATACTTACTCCTGTATTCTTCTACCTGTTTGCAGTCTGGGAGAATATGTTTTTGCTGTTTCCTCACTTCCCATGCACGCTCTGCACATGGGACTATCTGTTATACCCATGTTATATAGATGTTTGTTTAGTGTGTTGTGTCCTGTGATTAACCCTACTATTTTCCGAGTTGGTGTCTAGGTGTCCTGAGTAGGATTTTCGTGAACTTGTAGTTTAACTCTGGTAAAACATCTTTGGTTTGTCTACAAGTCACCAGGTTATCCCAGTATTTGTTGTGAAGGTGTCTGTGATATTGGGTAAACTAGGCCTTATTAAGATTATAAATTGAAAGAGATGTCATATACTACAGAAAAAGTGACCAAGGTTCCAAGTGAGCAGGGCTGGGCTGGGATCGAACCAGCAACCTCTTCGCGGCTTATTAAGATTAATCAAGTTTCCTAACGATATTTTCCTTCGCCGAAAAGCGAATGGTAAATATCAAATGACATTTTGTACATGACCGACAAACTCATTGGTGGAGCCGGGAATAGAACCTACGACCTTCGGATTCGAAAGTCGTACGCTATTACCGCAGGGCCACTAAAAACAGGGGTCTTACCATGACGTCTTAACGCGATTCAGTTGACGACCTAAACTGAGTCGCTTCCATACAACTGAGCCTAAACTAAACCGCGTTAAGATGTCATGGTAAGTCCTTATAGTCTGACAACCCAGCGAGCGCAGTAACAGTAGGATAGAGAGCATCATATTGTCTTTTTCTTACGCTAGTATTACCACCCTGAAAAAAGGGATGGATATAGTTATTTTGTCCTACTGTTACTGCAGGAGAACACAACACAGTATTCCAAACAGAATGTGTGGGAATAATAGAAGCCTGCAAGGCAGTAAGCAGACGTCAAACCAAAAACGAAAACATACTAATACTGTCAGACAGTAAATCAGTACTGCAAGCGCTACGCAGCGACAAACTTACCTCACAACTCATACTTGAATGCCACAATAACCTCACGGAGTTAACCGAGGAAGGAAACGGAGTGACTGTACAATGGATAAAGGGACATAGTGGCTCAAGAGGAAACGATGCGGCGGATGAACTGGCGAGGAGAGGGTCAGAGACACCGACATACGGACCGGAACCCATCATACCACTACCTTTATCGTACATACAAAACCGACTAAACCAACATCACAGAAACCTTCACAACAAATACTGGAATGAACTGAACACATGTAGACAAACCAAAGAAGTCCTACCGGAGTTAAACGACAAGCTCACAAAAACCTTACTTAGGACACCCAGACAACAACTACGAAAAATAGTAGGGCTACTTACAGGACACAACACACTAAACAAACACCTATACAACATGGGTATAACGGATAGTCCTATGTGCAGAGCCTGCATGGGAGAAGAGGAAACAACAAAACATATTGTACTGGACTGTAGACAGGTGGAAGTATACAGGAGTAGGTATTTAGGGACTATAAACACACTAAAGGAGGCATTTAGCAACCTAAAACAAATGTTGGCCTTCATAGAAGAGCTGGGATGGTTGGAGTAGGGCTACCTCGTTACCACGCAAAAAAGGCACATTGGATGTCGAGTTGCGGAAAAAGCCCAGAAAAACTAACTAACTAACTACTGTTACTGCGCTCGCTCGCTTGTCAGACTATAGTTGTATGGCAGCGACTCAGTTTAGGTCGTCAACTGAATCGCGTTAAGACATCATGGTAAGGTCCAACCGAAATCTCGGACTCGGTCTCGGCAGTCTCGGCCAAAATTCGAGCCGAGATCTCGGTCTCGGCTCTCGGCCAAAAAGTGCCAAGATTCTCGGCCTTGGCCTTTTTGGTGCGTATTTTAAGCAATTATAATGTACCGTGTTACGTGTTGTGTACGTAATGCAAATTATAACTTTTTTTCTCAAGCTTTGACTATAAATGTTGTGTTTTAGTGATGGCTATATCAGACAACAGTTTAATTCTTGACTATTACATGTTTTTTTGTGGAAAATGCGCATTTTTCGTATTTATTATAAATACTCGGTCTCGGTCTCGGCTGAGACTAAGATTTGAGTTCTCGGCCGAGACCGGGACAAAAAAAGAAGTCTTGATCTGACCTTACATCATGGTAAGTCCCCAGGCGGTCTAATAGTTTATTTTAGGTTTTTACCTTCAGTGTTCCATCGACGCCGTAGCTCTGCCAGCATCAGGAATAGTCTAGAATCTAGATCGGATGTCGATAGCTGGATCATTAATTTCAATTACGTAATGTTATAACAACTCTTGTTCGGGTTTAATCAGTATAAAACCGGTTTACACTCGCCTAGATAAAAGGATGACTCACACTAGAAGTAGAACGTGACGGGACGGGAAGATCTGACAATTTATATATAAAGAATCCCGTGAAAGCGTTCTGAGCCCATAACCTAATAAATAAAACTATATTTAACGGGAAACCGCTTAGGATTGCTTTAATTTAATTTTATAATAACATGTGAATATAATTACTAGAAAGCTGTAATTGTGTACGAATATGTATATCGGTCACGCCAACAAAGTGGTCAAATAAAAGTGGTTATAATCTTTTTTTAGGGTAAGTACCTCCCTACATGTAAAGTGGGGGGTGATTTTTTTTTTCATTTCAAACCTAGTGTGACATAACATTGGATAGGTATTTGAAAAATAATTAGTGTTTTCTGGTTCAGGTTGCCTATTGTGACGGACGGTAAACTACGGAACCCTACACTGAGCATGGCCCGACATGCTCTTGGCCAGTTTTTTTCTATTACTTATTTCCATTATAAATCGCACGATCTTTCTAATCCTAAAAAAACCTAAGTATAGAAGTAAAATTTCATCATCATCATCATTCTTTCAGCCGAAAGACGTCCACTGCTGGACATAGGCCTCCCCCAAAGATTTTCACAATGACCGGTCCTGTGCCACACGCATCCAGCGGACTCCTGCGACCTTCACCAGGTCATCAGTAATCAGTCCACCTTGTGGGGGGCCTACCCACGCTGCGCCTTCCGGTACGCGGTCGCCATTCGAAAACCTTTCCGCCAGCGGTTCTACGCGCAATTTGCCCCGCACTGCCACTTAAGTTTAGCGATTCGGAGAGCTATATCGGTTACTTTGGTTCTACTGCGGATGGTCTCATTTCTGATACGATCTCGCAGAGAGACTCCTAGCATAGCCCTTCATTGCCCTTTGGGTGACTTTGAGCCTCCTTAGTAAAATTTAAGAAATTTAAAGCAAATTATCCAAAATTTAAATAGAGAACTCCCGTGAGCATCAAGCGACGGTTTATATTCGCGGGGAGAACAACCGCCGCAAGCACGTGCTCATGAATAAGGACCACGAATCGACCCGAAACACATCGAACTATTTTCAACTTTCTAGACGTGAGTAATGTCGAAGTTCCAAATTGTATAGGTGTAAATAAAATGACAAAATAGTTCTCTCCAACATTTATTGGTCGAAAAATAAATTAAAAACTTTGGATTTCAACAGAGGCCCAAATCGTACAAATAAATACTACAGGGTCTATCTTAGTTAAACAACATATTTACAGGACTTAATATACTTAGTAGGTACAGTTATTACCCCCCATTCCCCCTATTTTACAATTTTATCTTAACCAATGAGTAACTATACTTAAGACAGAGGCATTTTTAAGACAAATAAGGTAAAGGACATATTTTTTAAGATAAGGGACAGGAGTACAAATGTGAGTGTTTCAAGTAAATGATACCACTTTGTCGGCTGTCGATAAGGCGCTAATGGCATGAATTTTCGTTTAAAAATGAACCTTAGCAACAGACAAAATGATACCTTTTATTAACAAACACAAAATTTGCAACTTGACGTATTAAATGCAGTATAATTAAATACTTGAATGTTCGGATAGTTGCTAAATGTACTTAAGTAAATTATCTTTATTGAAAATTATGTATCTATACACATTTTTTAAACTTAAACAGGTCTGAGTAGGTATGCTTTTATAGTGATTTTATTAATTTAATTTTATTGCACAAAAGAATAAATACATATTGTATAAAATTTAAGTGCTCTGATTTTTTTTACAGCATAGCAGATAATTGTAGGTGCAACTACAGTAAGTAAGTTAAAGTATGATTTTTTTTCGTCCTTGCAATTTTTAAATAATCTGTGTTTAACTTGCAATGTATATGTATTCATGAATATTGAGAAAAATGACACATACAAGGTGTAATAAAAATTACGGTGATTCGTTTAAGCTCAGTATCGTGGTTCGACTATAAAAACAAAAATAAAAATTTCAAGTAGAATTCACTTTTTTTCTGCGTTTTTCTAATCACAATACAGGAACACCGCTGAACCCATTGAGCGTTAAATCACGACACTTTATTACGCCTACAATGCATTTTTGCTACATAGCGAGAAACATGGCCATAATATCAGCTACGGCGTAGTCTTACAAGAATCAGTTCAGCGCTGAATGAGTTATAATATTCTGTTTGAAAATTCTGACCGTTTTTAATAAAAGTAAAAGGTTTGTCGGTTTCCGATAAAGACATTAACCTTTCGAATCCGCCTGTCAAATATTTGCTATTAAATAATTGACCTTGACAGTTTACATCAAGGTTCAAGTATTAAGGAGCAGATCTGCTCCTAAGCATACCAAAGGTTAATTTCATAAAACAGTACGTTATAAACCGACAATGGTAACTTTTACTAAAATCAAGAACATTTCTAACCCAGTTAAGTTTCTAGTGAATGTAACAGAACTTAGATAAAAGCGACTTTAGATAACCGAACATAAGTGACAAACGAGGACTGCGAATGCATTCGAGGCAGTTTATTGCCGATAAACCGCTGCAATTTTATTCCTTCCCTTTTATTCGCTAACGTTATTTCAGTTCAGATAAAGCGGCTATCTCTTTTCAACATTTAAGCGAGAAAGAGATATATACTTAAGCTGTACAAGAGAATTTATGCCAAAGAAATGCGATTTGAAGTCTTTTGCTTGTTATATCATTAATTAGATGTTATAATGTTATTATATTTATAGTCGCTATTAAAAAATGATTTTAGGCAAAGTTGCAGCAATTTCTCCCAAAACAATTTCTTTACATAAAAAAAAAACTTGTAAAAGATAAGTTACATATAATTTTATCAGTTTTTCATAAAAGTAGCATTTCATTATTACAAAACGAGATAAAGTTTAAATTGTAATAGTCTATGTTATCAAATAGTTCATCCCTAACAATATTAAATACATACTTTGAAGTACATAGCATTTATCCAGATTTCATTAATAGTTTAGAATAATAGCTATTTACTTTAAAGTGTTTTTAGGTCCTTAAAGTTTCCAATAAGTATTAATACAATTTTATACAGAATATTATTTACAATTTAAAACGTCTCTGCCTTAAGTATTTTAAAATAATATTTGACTATGGCCGCATTTTTTATAGCAAAAACTTGAAACAGCTGCAAAAAATATATTTGACACTATACTGCTGCCTACCTAAGTACGATAATGTTGGGATGCCGTTGCCAGAATTTGTCCTTTTTATAGTACAAAAACTAACCTGTCAACTTTGCCGGTCTTTACTTAGGCCGTCACATTTATTTATTACAAAGAGAAGTTGTTTATTTGAAAAGTATTCTCACTGAGCTAAACAGGCAATATTGACGGGTATTTTTAATGCGATTAGATATTAAAAGTAAAATATTATGGAAATATTCGAAGTAAATGAATAGACTCTAAGTAAGGGAACATGTTTTCACAGTAGAGTCTATCAATATGTATGTATAACTTTAAAATAAAAACTTTTTTTGCTTTGAAAAGAAACAGACATTTCAAATGGCTGTTTACTAAATTCAAATATTACATTATTATACAAATTAATGTGTACATTTTCTTTATCAGACAAGTACATATACATAACATATTTTTTTACAACATTTACTTAAAATAAAGACCTAATGTCAACGGCATCCTCAACTTTAATTTTTAAATATCCAACATTTTTATTAGGAAATGTGAAAAATCTTTTATTTATTTTAGGATAGTATCAACCGTCAAGTAATATAAGATAGTGTCGAGCTTAATATTAACATTAGTTTATATAAAAATACCTTTAGAACATTTGAAAGAGGTAGCTCATGCTAGTTTAATTCTATTTTTTTGCACTAACACACAAATTAAGTACATATTGTTAAAGCAGAATTAAGTAGGACAAAACGACTCGTACTCATTGATAATTAAAATCAGGCGTTGAGCTTACAAATTATAACCATTTTCTGTTCCGTTTCCACACGCATATTTCGGAAAACGTGAGAAAAGGATCACAATGCATCAAGCATAAATCCACGTGTCTTTAAAAGGGCACAACGCATACTCATCAAATTGAAAAGACACACATTATGCTCTTAATAATGTTATATTAAGATGGTATGGGTATCCAACACAATTCTACTAACTAATGTCCATTACCTCAATTATATCTATCGACATTATCAACGTATATGAGTCAAACACAATAAAATAAAGTACTTAAAATGAAATAATTGTACTAGTTTAGCCATTGCTATTAGCACCAATACGAATATATAAAACGGTTTTCGAAATAAATAACTTGAAACTAAATTTAAATTAATATCTCATAATTATACTTTTTTCAGTCCTGAATTACAATAAGTACAAAACAATTGACAATTAAGTGTTAAAATCATGACAACCGTGAGGGTTTATAAATAGGAACTATCTTAAGGATTTATTCGATTCAAGTATTTTACACTTGCAATCATAAAATGGATAATTTTAGCCATTAATGGTCAAGCATCACTCTTTACGATTATACACTAAAAATACACATACATCATTTTTGCGGTCGCTATATTTGAACAAAAGGAGTAAGTATTATATTTTGAAATTTTACGACAAAATACGATGGTATGTCGTAAAATATCAGACTATAAAATTATTGCTCTTTGGATAAATATAGAGAACATTTACAGCCTTTAAATCGATTGGCGTAAAAGACATTACAATTTAATGTCTTTTACATCATCTAAAGATGTCGATAAACGGAAAAGATAAAAATATATTTTTATTAAATATATATTTTTAAACAAAGTTGTTTAAAACTTAATAGCATCAAAAGTATGTTATATTTCTGTTTGTAATCCAGGACTGAAATACTATTTAAAATATAAACCTGGATGGATTTTTTAGTAAAAATTTCACTCAGAAAACGGTAATTATAAAAAATGGAATGGGTTCATATAAATATTAATACAACCGCCACTGAGCAAATCAACCATTTCATTGGTTCGTTTTAATGGAGCTAGACTTTTTAATGTTCTATATAAAGTACAAAATTAATTTTATACGTGTCCAGTTAAGTTACAATTTCACACATTTTTTATATAAACTAAAATGGCTACTTATATATTTTATTAAAGCAATTTATTTAATTAACTATTTTATTTTAATGTTATTTAATGTAAAATTCGTTTTATACCAACTTCAGATTTTTTTAAAATTTGATTGCAACAAATATACACTAAAATGAAATCTACTTATTTTTATCTTTACCTTCAATTTAAATAGTAAAAGAAGAGGTTTTATGTACGTTATAAACACGAGTATATTAAAGCATAAGTCTAAGTTAGAAAATTAAAATATCAGTCATAAACTCCTAACGTCTGGTAGTTACGACTACCATTATAAAACAGTCATATCTAAAGAAATTAAAAAGTTTATAGTTAACAAATTATAATGACATGAAAACGAACATCTGGTGTTAGAATTCAATCAAAATATTTAATGTCGGATGTATGACACATGCGGCCACATATTATTAATGTTGAAAGCTATAAATAATTACGTCGCTTATGCAGTTTTATTGTATGATTTATTAGTTTCCCGTTTAGAAGGCGTATTTAGATATTAAAATCATGATAATAACATGATAATACATACTAATGCATTAATGCATAAGATTGGTATAGTCTACCGGTTGAATTTTTGTTCAATATAGTATCATATTTTAAAACTTGAATACGCTTCCATGTTCTACTTTTATTTTTAGTATTTTAATGAAGTTATAAATATATTCATACACGTAAATCAGATGGTTGTTAAAACTGTAATAAGATTGATATTTAGCGATAAGACCGACTGATAGTTTGCATATTTCCTGTACAGATTTAACAGGTAGTCTATAAAGTGTGTTTTAATATCTGAGGGACTTTTACGAGGAATTACAAAACTTTATGTCACATAAAATTATCCGGTAAAAATTCATAATTAATAGGTATTAGGCATACACTAATAAGATGTTAAGGTTTAACTATTTTTTGTACATACAAGCCTAGAGAAATTAGAGACACGTTTGATAATTTTGTACTTTATAAAAGACAATTATAAAAGTGAAGCTCCAAAAATCACCAATAAAATTAGGCACGTTTATAGGAGTAACTCTTCTATCTTACATTACTTAAACGGTTTCATCAATTCATATAAATATTCATGTCAAATTAAATGACAAACTATTTTAGGTTATCTGTAGGTCATTTCCAAACAGTTGATTCATTTTGTTTTAATTGTACGTGTCATAACTGATAAGTCTACAGTGTATTTTTAACAGTTCAATACAGTTCAAGAGAAAAGTACTCTTATTCAGTTCAAATAAAGTTTAAATTGGCATGTGATAAAATGACATTGTGATAAGTTTGTCGTCATGGTCATAAGGCTAATTGATAAGCTTCCGTGATACCAATTAAATGGCGCTTGATACATATTAAATCGTTACAATCATTATAAATTGCGCATATTGTTGATGATTATGACTTTATAATTACAGATTTGTATCGATAACTTAAGATTCAAGTTTAATTTTTAGCGTAAACATATGTAAAATTTGTGCAGAAAGAGGAGAGTAGATATGATTAGTTTTCATACAAGCCATAACTAGAGAATGCAATTGGTTATTAATTTTATGGAAAAAACTCCATGTTTAACCGAAACTGCGGTACAAAATCGGTTAACCGTTGCATTTCCTACCTACTCTTCTCTTTCTACGTATCCACTAAAATAAAGTTTTACATGGACCAAATTGCTTTTTGTCACAATTTCAATCATAAAAAACACGACTAATTGAATGTTAGCGTCATTGCGACAGATCCAAAACATTAAAAATTAATGTAAGTGCCACCAAACACAGAAATGTGGACTACATTTCAGTGTCCTTGGCGGCACGTCCATTAATTTTTAATATATAATTTAACTGAATCTAATTTGTCGATATACTAAAACCATTTGCATACATTACTGCAAAATGTGATCGTTTTAGTAAAAGGTTAGCCGATAAGGGAATGGAAGTATATTTAAGAAACCGTCGGGTGACAAGCAAATCACTAAGTACAATCACAAGTTCATAGTGATAATGAACCGTACATCTATTATGACAAGATCCAATTTTGTTTAACTATTTTAGTGTAATTAGTCAGTTTTGCTTGTCACCTGACGTAATGAACTTTATCAACAATGATACCTTTCACTAAAACAAGCACAAATGGTGTAGTGAACTAATTTAGAATGTATTTACTATTGTTGCAACCACTTTATATGCCATAACTGGTCTTTTGAAACATATCTACAAATACAACCGGTTACACGAAACGAGTTCCGTATATCCCATTATGTCCTTTATATATGACATTAATAAATGTCTCTCTGTTTGGAAACAACCTACACAATTATTATTATGCCTTCTCATAATTAAAACTAGCGGACTGATTTTCAATAGAGATTCAAAATGAGGTCTTTTTAATTAGGCAATTATTTAAAATCTAAGTACACAGCACAACTAATCAAAAACTAATATGAGAGAGATTACTATAAAAATGCATACTGTTGGATTTTAAACTATACTTGATCATATAAGTGTTACTATAGCCATGTATTTACTAGAAACATTTAGTTTATAAACATACAGTTCATCAGAAAAAGGTAGAAATTAAAGAAATTGGGACTTAAAGCAAACTACAGTGGCAACACCAGTGACATATGTCATTATTTTCGTAAGCAAACATCTGTCAATCAGTTATACTGCTCGCGCTTGTGCGACAGAATGAGATACACAATATACAATTGCCTGCTAAAGCTCATTGGCGCTCTCGATAAATGTCTACTTTTTTCCGTTGCACTGTAGTTTCAGATACAAAAATCTCGGTGTTGCACACTTTCTGTGTCTAATTGATATGGATTTTAGTCTCTGAAATTGTTTATAACCCGAATGTTAGTAAATAGATAACGCGGCTGTATGTAACATCTAATTTCATTTCATGATATTGACGATATCATTGATTCAATATTGGAAATATAATATTGTCTTCTGTTACCGCGATTGTTATTCATTGAAATTAAACACTTTAGAACGGATTAATCGTGTTTATTAACACCATGATCCACCATGATGATGATTAGAAATATGTTTAGGCCGAAAACGTACATCTTGTTATGCCAAGAAGTACGTCAAGTATTTCCTCCTATTCATTATGGCAGCCTTATCGATGAAAATAGTTTAGGCAAATCTGAATGAATCAACGGGCTGTCGCGCGCAGTGTGCGCAGAGCAATCGCGGCTAGCGCTTCTCACTCATGATTATGGGGCGCGGACCGTCCCGAAACATGTCGAGCTATCTTCGACTTTATAGACGTGAGTAACCCGGTCTAAGTATATGAATAAATCTGAATGATTATCAAGTCAACACACCAGAGTTTTTTTCTATAAATTAGTTTAGATCGTATTTGCGAATAGCGTTCTTGATAGCGTATTATAAATAAAAAAGTATTTGAGAGCAACTATTTGACTTTTGTGTGAATCAAACTGAAGCTAAAGCCCGCCGCAGACCGAAACGGCGGAGCGTCGGCGGGACGTAAGCGGCGCGTTGTATAACACTGATTTAAATACGGTGACTCACACCGGCGCCGCGTTCGCGCCGCGACAGCGCCGCGCCCGCGCCGCTTTCGGCCTGCCCAGTCACAACAGCGCGGTGACGGGGCGGCGCGGTAGCGGAGCAGGCGCGGCGCGGTAGCGGAGCAGGCGCGGCGCGGAAGCGGAGCAGGCGCAGCGCGGCAGCGGAGCAGGCGCAGCGCGGTAGCGGAGCAGGCGCGGAGCGGCGGGGCCGATCAGTAGTTTCGCCATGTCTTTCTGTCTGTCCGTCCGTGGCTTTGCTCAATGACCGTTAGTACTAGAAAGCTCTTAAAATGTTGTAATAAAGTAAATATATAAAAAAAAAAATTGTACTGCAACCAAAAAACTATTAGAAAGATTCATGAAAGTACCTATGTTCACCGATTACTCCGAGCTCCATCGTCCGATTTAGGGGTTTTTTTTGTTCGGAAGGAGTAACCTCCAATTTGGTTCCATAGAAATGTGGTGCTGATCTGATGATCCATGAAGAATTAATGGAAATACTCAATTTTCAAAGACATGTATGAATGATTTCGGTATTTTCTTAAGTAAATGAAGAAATTTCTTGCGAATATCATAAATTTGGTAAGGTAGACCTGATGATGGAGTCTAGGGATGGCATGTGGCACTTCATAAACATAGCCGGTGATATTCTCCGTATTCTTCCCTTTTTTTATTAATGTCGTGAACCCACAATCTTTTCTTGCGACAAAGAGCCAAAAGTACCCAGTAAAAATTCATCTTCCTCCATGAGCGGAGCAGGCGCGGAGCGGTGCGGCGGCGGGGCATGAGTGAAGCGGCGTGGTGGCGGGAAGCGGCTACAGTAGTATAGAATACAGCGTTTTAGGGTTCCGTAGTCAAATAGGAAGCTTATAGTTTCGCCATGTCTGTCTGTTTGTCTGTCTGTCTGCGGCTTGGGTCAGTGACCGTTATAAATATAAAGCTGTAATTTGGTATAAATTTAACACATAAACATCAATCACAAAAACTTATTTTTCGGGTAAACAATTTTTTTTTTCGTTTTAGCCCTAATAAAATGTTAGGTATCGTTAGATAGGTATTTAAAAAAGAATAGGGGTTCTGCTAAAAATATTTATTTTAAAGTAAATATATTCCGAGATATCGCTACGGAAGTTAAGAAAAAATCCCCATTCTAACTTTTTGACGCAAGTAAAAAAACATGAAAAGAATTAGAGAGCTTTATGAAATAATTAAGAAATTGGTCAATTAACCAATTTTTGTACTCCGCTGTCCGCCGCGTTAGAGTGGCGGCGGCCTTTGATGCACCGCGGCGGCACCGCGGCGGTACCGCGGCGGGACCGCGTCGTCACCGCGGCGGCACCGCGTCGTCACCGCGGCGGCACCGCGTCGGCAACACGGCGGCAACGCGGCGGCACCGCGGCGGTCCTGCCGCGGTGCCGGTGTGTGTCAGACCGCGCAACGCCCGCGCGGCTGGCGCGCGCATTCTGCGCCGCTGACGTCCCGCCGACGCTCCGCTTTTCGATGTGCGGAGGGCTTAATGAGTCAAATCGGCGTTTAAAGTAACTATACTTTAAACGCCGATTTGACTCCAATACCTATTAATTTTCGATGACAATAACGAGATCAACGAGCTCTTATATGATTGGCTTTCGTCTCATCCATACTGAAAGCGACATCGTACCTACACATTATTTCCAAATGACAAGAATTAATGTAATGTCAGTAGGCTTCGATATCATTCATGTTTCAAAGGTAACATTTCAAAAAAATGACAAAAGTCACCCACTAATCATTTTGAAAAAAGGAAGTATGAAATATATAAATGAATTAAATTATGAATCGTACGATAATTACTCGCATTTTAAACCAGATATAATTACAAATTACGTAGTAATCCAGCATAAAATCTACAAAACTGATCTCACTTAAATGAACGTTATCATTGTAGTGACTGCTGTAGTTTTTGTTCGCTTAAAGTGGTGTTAAGGCAATTATTTCAATTTGCACATTTTGTGGTTAACCACAGATCTTTTTGTCTGTATTTTTTGTTATTAGGTATTCTGTTTTCATTGCATAAAAAGGTGTATTTTATTTTGAGTTAATCGTGTTACTTGTCTTGAGAATGCGGTATTAACATAACTGGTTATGACAAGTATATATGCATAAAAACCGGTGAAGATAAAGTCTCGATGAACCATAAAGTTATTAACTTATTAACAAAAACTTCTTTGTATTCGATCAATAAAAAGCCACATGAGTCATGCTTGCATGTCAATGGACGAACAATGTACTTTTTACACCATGTTGAAGACAAAAGACAATTGACGTAAGTACCAAAATATGAACTGTTCCTTACGCCATGCCAGGCCTCGTTTAAATCATCAAATTTAAAGAACGAGAAAAGCCATCCGAATTCTATTTTTGAATGTCACTCATGGGCTAACGTCCCGCGAAAATAATATGAACCCGTCATACATTTATCACGGTTAGAATTCTTTGATGTCACATTTAACTCCTAACCACCGTTTCTTAAGAAAATTACTTTTGATAAATAACCTATGTCACCGGACATTTCATAAATGAAAACTGACACATTTAATTTAACATGAATAATGCGGTAATCTATTTTCTGAAGTTACAACATTTTTGAGTGAAATATCGCGTTAATTTAGATGTCAACTTCTTTGTAATTTTAGCGTATCGTGTCAAAAACTTTTGACTCTGGTAAATTATAATTGACTTATAAGTGGAGAAAATTGTTACTTTTGGCTCATTATACAATCACTCGATTTTTATAAGCATAATACTTTTTAAATTTTGATAGAGAATTAGAAATTGTTATATTCACAGTTATAAGTCACCATTTTGGATTAAAAATACTGTTATTAAAATCAAGACTGAAATATAGTCCAAAACAACGAACGAACGAATCACGAACGTGATACTTCATCTCACAGAAGCATTTAAAAGCGATTAACGCATTTATTTTAGACCGAGACCATACATCATCTAACCAAATTGCACTTTTTTAACATTAATAATCACTGAAATATAACCTAAGGTTTAGTTTAAAATTATAACCAGCAGGTTAGTCATTAACCCTTCTCAATCCTTCGTTGGGGAACGAAAATAGACAAAACTTTAAACAAATGCTTGTGTGAGACATCTGGGCTGGCATGGATGGATGTGCTTTATGTAAACTCTTTCCAATTTGGATATTTAGTGACATAAACAAAGCTCAATTTCTTACTGAGTTCGTAAAATACACTTTTTGTGTAATACTGTATTGATAAGCAATAAAATAGTGAAAAAGATTTAATTTTACAATAAAACACAAGGCTTTAAATGACTTTAAGTAACCCCACTTTTGTAGATTGGAAAATTTCAGTAACACATTTAGTACCTATAAGCATTAATATATGTATTTGCAGCTCAAAACCCCAAATTTGCGTTCTATATTTTCACCTACGAATTAGGTACCTATGTTCAGAGTGCGCATGCATTTGTTTGGTTTTGTTTTACATTTTCGGAATGAGGGTGACCTTTAGACCAAAATTCCGAAACTTTAGTTGCTGTAAATCTCGTCTATCCTTTTAATATTTCACAACCACACAACAATAAAAATGCCGTAAAGGACATTTTTCTTGTTGGCACTTACGCCATTCAGCTTCAGACTTTAGGCTTGTTTGGTTTGAAATAAAAATAGATCCACTCAGAAGGTAAGCAAGCTTAATAGCCTGGGGCCATAAAAGAACATTAATTCTGTGTTTAGAACACAATGCATTAAGACAATGTCAGCGTTCAGGTTGTTATAACAAATTTGACGCTGTTTTGGTTTGGCTTTTACATTAATATAGCTGTTACGTTAATTTGGAATATAAAATAATAAACAAACCAAAATACACATTAAACGTTAGAAGATTGTATGTTCTTACGTAAAACAATAGTGATAAGTATTATAGTTATGCGGTTTACAGAATTTTTAATGAATAATTTTGATGAATCATAATGATACGAGGAAAACCCTAGTTACAATGGACTTTAGTTTGCGTTTTGTGTTCGAACTTTTGGACTTATTTAATTGCCGTATATTCAGATTAAATATTACCATTAAAATCTTTTTAATTTGTCATATGTCATTATATATTTTATGCCGGATCTGAATCTGACTTTTGTTTATAAACAATAAAATATAAATATCAATATTTAATTTTTTATTTCATTACTGTATTTGTTATATTTAGGTATATCTGGTGTAAAATTAGAATGCAATGCCAATTGCATAATACCATGTGATAATAATATTATAATATTATGTGATAATACCATGATTCGTAAAGAAATTAAACTTATACCTGATGACAAAGTTTTTTTTTAAACAAAGCGTATTTTAGTATGTTAAACGTATGCACGTAAGTAATTTTGGTAAAAAAAATATTTTGAACTTAGTGAAATCAAGACAAATACATTTATAATGGGTTTTTCTATGAATGGACTTCAATATGAGGTTTTGCAAAATGGCTACTTCAAAACTAGATTTGTTTTCCACGAAACTTATTTCAAAGACCTCAAATTGCGAAATAATCATGCTTTATTAAATTAATCCCAAGCAATTAGGCTTTAGTTTCATTCAATTTGTGATGTGATTTGGAAAACAAAATGGTGGCCTGTAATTCTACACTCCCGTTCCATTTGAAGGTTTCACCAATTTAGTTTTCCTTTTAAATTAGAGTAATAAACCAAATTCTGGGATCTATTTCTCGTTTCTACCTGTACCCATAATTCCAACCTCTTTTGTGAATGGACTGAAAAAAAGGGCCCGAAGGACCATTTATCTTTGTCTGTCAGTTTCGGTCGTGTATTGAATTGATTATATGGCGATCAATAAATTATATTAACTATTTTCTGAAGAATACCTTTAAAACGTGAGTTCATTTAAGTCTATTACTTGTTTGTGACAGTCATCGATGATGTTTAAACCATTTTTGCAAACAAGCACATGATTAGAATAAGCATTTTAAATGGCCTATGGATATTTGTAACTCAAAAGTGTCTTATGCTCTATGCCGATTTTTATGTATCAAGGCAACATTTATATCCTAATTACAAACTAAACTGTCCCTTTATTAACGTTAACTAAATATGTATATCCTTCATCAATAAAACACAATAAAAAACGATTCTACAG
The DNA here is from genome assembly GCA_949128165.1 of Lathronympha strigana. Classification (NCBI taxonomy): domain Eukaryota; kingdom Metazoa; phylum Arthropoda; class Insecta; order Lepidoptera; family Tortricidae; genus Lathronympha; species Lathronympha strigana. Next base: position 1,691,141 of record OX421926.1, on the reverse strand, counting down.
ATACCTCACTAAAGAAAATCATATATTTCACGTTACAGTAACACACGGCGCAGACTGCTAGAATTATAACCCTTAAAGTTTTCTAAAAAGGAAATATTATCTACTCGCTAGTTTCAAAAGACAATCGAGCATTATCATAAGGCACCCTAAATTCAAAATGGCCGCCATGCAAATAACCGTAATCAAACCGGTAACGGGTTTGACCGGCCCCAGTCGCCTTAAAGCCATAGGTCGTGGATTCGAGCCTTGATTTTAGTAAACGTTAGAAATACACTGGAAAAAGAACTGAAAGAGCGTCTAGAAGTTCGCCTTTGTACAAATATATTTGTTTATTGTTTAGGTTATTATGATTAAATTGTACAATTTATAAGCGCGTATCAAATTAATTTTTTTAGTTAATGTTTTATGTCGTGTTTTATGTAGTCACACTACTATGTATAAAAAGGTCGGGTAGCCTAGCAGTTAGGGCGTCTGCTGCGAAAACGAGGTCGCTGATTCGATTCCAGCCCATAGCACTAGGGGCCTTGGTAACTTTTTCTGTAGTAGGTATATGACATTTCTTCCAATTTTTTTTTGTAGTTTTATTCAGAATTGTTTTTAGTTGTTTTAAATTCAAAATTCAAAAAAATTGTTAGATACGTTTTTTCGTATTTTACTACTACTACTAGTGTTTTGACAACTCGCAAGTAACACTTAGTTAGTCATATCCATAGGCTAAGGTAACCGCTTATTGTTAGGCTCCATAAAATAACTACTTTTTTGGTAACCGTTATTAGCACTCATTGAAGTAAAATATATAAACACAGATTAAATTGTGCATATATTATCAAACTTTACAATATTACCAGATTAGTTATGATTCTGGTGTAGGAAAATAGATTTCCGCCATGGCTTTCATATTTTTTTGTAATAACGAGTCATATTGCTGTTTATACTAGATTTTAAAAAAAATACCGTCGTCGTAGTATAAAAAAAAAAAAAAAACTATTGTGAAGCAGAATTTTATATTAATGAGTAAAAAAAATGTCACATATAATACAATAAATCTGTTAAAACTAGACTTTTTTCTTCGTGTGTATATATCCTGCATATACATATTGGCATGTATTTGTTGATGTAATTAATATCTTACCTAATTTAATCCGTTTTGAAAGGTTTCACTACTATAATTTTACGCATAGCAGGCCATATTATTTGCCAGTATAATAAAACTTAAAGATAATAAAATGAAGATTATGTATTCAAATACCTATTCTCAATATTAGTTTACTCATTTTCAAGATTAATTTATAACTATTCATTATGGCTTTTAAGTGTGATGAGTTTTTTCCAAAGTAGTATCGATCTATAAATGGAAAATATTAATTTTAGAAAAAAGCGTGTTAAATTGATTTAAAATTTAACATATTGGTACTTTACTCAGAGCTTTTGGCATTTTATTAGTGGATAGTTTATATGTGTACTAATATTATTTATGGTATACATACTCGTAGATAGGCCAACTAATGATTTTAGATCGTCTACCATTAGGGTCGAAGAGGCTTATACCATTTATGGCATTTTATGAGACCGGTAAAGTTCGTATGGGGCTGTTAGAATCACATTTTTAAGATTATAAAGAGTTTATAAATTTTTTATTGAGACATTCGTTGTTTCATTCCATTTTTGATATCGAGATATAAATATATAAACAATTGTCTAGAGCAAGTAGTACTTAAATAATATGATTGTAAATATTTTATTAAATTTGCTTTTTTAAAGTTAAACCCCACTGTTACAGTGTTGTTTATTTTAAACGTCTTTCAAATCTAAAATTGTTTATTTTTACCCCTATCCCTCATTGTGACATTTTAATTAGAGAGATATAGGATAACAGATGTTCTGTCAATTTTGTAATTAAAAGGGTTAATTTTGAATGGGCAATTTCGGAGCACGGTAGCTCGCTAAGTAGAGCAAGATTGCTAGAGTTTTATAGTATAGAAATCATATTAAAATTAGTATTTTCTAGTATAGTTTAAAATCCAACCGTTCCGTTCTTAATGTCTACCTAAATTATCTGTCTAATTGCGTATGGCTAACTGAACCCGGACTATTTGAACTATTCAACTATTTGACTATCTGTATGTTTGTCTGTCAACACACTCATGGCACGGTGTGCTAAATGCTGTGGTCTTATGTCAATGGTTTTTATGTCAAAAATAGTAACCATTAAAAACTTTTGTGTGACAGGAATACTATCTCATTCCACAATTTGCTTGTAAAATTCAGCTAGTCATAACTGAGTCTGTATTTCTCCATCATTTGAAATGGTTAAATAGGAATTTGTTCTAACATCAAACTTTTCTTATCATTTTAGCAGTTTAATGTCAAAGAAAAACATAAGATTCTTATATGAGTTCCTTTCGCAGAAACTGCTTTGAATGTTAAAGGAGAATTACAGGTTCAGTCAAAATTAGCAATATATTTCCAGTCTAAAGTTTAGGAATCTTGAATATGGTTCAAACCATTGAGTTTCATAATAAGTCCTGATTTGTCTGGTGTTTATTCAAGACTTGTGTTGTTAAAATTAGTTTTATTTCGAGCAAAGGCAGTTCTTACTAGTTGGCTCGTTTTAAAATTATCTATAAAAAGCAGAAATGCGAAATCAGTCGTAAAGAAAACTATATTCGGAGGCGAAACTATGCATTTTTCAATATATGTAGACTTATATCACATAATAAAAGCATAATGAGTTAATTACATCCTAAATAAAACCAAAATCACAGTATTTCTGGACAATTTCATAACTTGCCCCATTTTTTCGTATAAATAATTTCTAACAGATACTTTTTTCAGGAAAAAAATTGTCTTTCGAACTAAAAACTACCTAATTTGTTCTAATCCCCTATCCGATCCTAAGTCGTAATCAAATATCCTTCATTGCATTAATGAAAATATAAAAAAATGCTTTTACACCTAATGGTTTAAGAAACCTATTTTACCATTATACATGTTAACATTATATATATATTTAAATGAGTCCATAACTAGCTCCATGTATCCATATTCGATTATTAGTAGGCCCAATACACTTATATATAGTTTAGGCAGTAGTCTTTCACCTTTGTCAGTACACTGTATTCACGAGTAGACTAGGGAGTCAGGGCGTAGGTGGAGTGTGTGCAACTGTGTGTGAGTACTATGTGTGGGGCACGGCTTGCCGATGAGGTCTGGGCGCGGGGCTCGCGTCCGGGCGCACATTCACCGAGCCAGCGGGGCCAGGACCGCGCTGGCAGCCAGAGCCAGGGCCAGGGACGACGCCAGCGCAGCCCCGCGGGAATAACTCAACTCCTCACTCTTCACCACCTCATTCGGCGCCTTGTCATACTTGTGCGTCTTCTTAGGCTTAATCGTCGTCATTACTGTAGTAGTCGTCGTGCTGGTTGTTGTAGTTGGTGGAGGAGGTGGCGGAGGAGGGGTTGGTTGCGGAGGAGGCGCTGGCGACTGTTCCTCCGGCTTGCAGCAAACCCGGAAGACTAACTTCATGTTGTGGCTTAAGCAACGCCCGCCGATCCGTCTATGCAAGTCATCCTTGCTAGACGTCGATATGAAATAATAGTCTTTCCCTGGTAGAAATTCTAAACCTCCTGGCTGAGGAGTGAACGGGCGGAACGTTATAGTGAAGAACATCAGCTTATGCGGCTTGTCGCATATAGCTATTATACGTGGATTTGGATTCGTTATCCTACATGTATCATACTCCTCTTTACTCACATTATATATTATATACTTCTCCGTGTCTTCTTCATAAGTCCCCGGAGTATATACAGGACATATTATATTAACTTGGTCGTATTCGAACTGGGGATTGCCATTATTCAAGTCGAATACATGATCTGTGTTGTCTATTCTAAATATACTGTTAGTTGTGTTCCAATGGATGTAGAAACTCTTTGCCAGGTTCCCCATAGCGCTCTCTACGAAGAAGATAAGTACGATGACAGTCCAAGGCGTTTGGCGCAGCCCGAGATATCCGAGGGACACCATTCTGTAGCCTTTAGTTCACCAAAGCATTATTCGATGAAAATATTATTTAGCTTCCCTCCGTTCTGTCGCTACCGATCCATAATCCGTACACAAACACATTATCTTGCCATTTCCATGTTAAAAACACAGCACTTTACACATAAAACACAACCAAATCCGTTTTAACGCTGCGAGTCCACCATATTTCTTGTCCGCTGCGAGATTCTATTCATCGATAAAGCAAAATTCCATGGGACGTGGCCGCTCCAAAGCGATCGAATGCGTGTTTCAAAGCACCATAACACAAGTTAAAACACTTCACTAATAACGCTTTAATCCGTAAGGGTAGCGTAAACGTTGGAATTAATCAATACATCACAGATTTTTTACAATACTGAGGTGTTCTTTGTATTGGGGGTGGGACGCGGAGCGGCGTGGAGACGTACGCACGGGTCGGCGGCGGCCGGACTACTGGCTGGAATGCAGTCGGTACGCATGCGGCTCCCCCCTCCCGCGCCGCGCAGCCGCGTCCCCTTCGGCTGCGTTCGGCATAGAGCTTTTGAAAGCGTCGGTATTATTCTTGACCCGATGGTATGAACATTGGGGCGGCGAACGCAGCGGTAAGGTGTGAGTTCATATTGCACCTTTCTGTAATAAATGCTTTCGTAACAATGACGACGGTGAATGCAGTGTTATATTGTAATACTACACTTCCTTGTCGTTTAGAAGCTTCAGCGCTATTTCTTTTGATGTCAATAAGTTTACCTATTTATCAAGTAAATAGGTATCTGGATTTTTTTATACCAAAACATAATTTCTATTTTTTTGTGTAGTAGTTTCAAAGTTTGTAGGTTTGTAGGAAGTTTGTACGTAACATTTAATATGTAGAGTTCATAAAAGTTTCATTTAAAATAAATGTTTTTAAATAAGTGAAAATATTTAACTACTTAGTAATATTAAATAGATATTCACTAGTACTAAAATTATACTAAGAATTAAATACATAAAACACGTAAGGATTTATCTTATACTTATAAATAAAAAGTTTCATCTAAAAATCTTCAAATTGGTATCAATCTCTAGCAGCTTGGAACCCGTCCCGTCCGTTTCTTGAAACCGGTAACGCCATCTATATTATTTTCAATGAACTAACTTTGAAGATTATTTACATTACAGTGGTTTATTCGTAACAATGTAGCAAAATTCAAATTATTACAGGATTTGTGAATGTTTACGAAAATATATTTTAGTTTGTAAATGTTTTGTTATATAACTTTTCCTGGAAATAATGAATATTTGTATTAGGTAATTTCGAATGTTTTTGGCGAAAATATAACATGAATTATATTTAATTTAGTGGGTTTTTTGAATAGGTAGCAATATGTTGTATATAATCAGTAACATTTTGTGTTCAAAAACTTCTGTCGATTCAATAAATAATTTACTATTTGAGAGACAATTTCCGTAACTAGGTGGTTTTAGCGAATCTGTTAAGAACTTTTATCGTGAAAGTCAAGATCATAACCACAATTACGCGTGCTTTTAGTAATTGATTATTAAAAGTGTTAGATAATTTATAAAACTATTGCGTATACGTATTGCGAGTTTGTATCTATATATATTATTTTGATTAAATTACTATTTTGGAGGCCGGATGGTGGAAAGAGAGAATTTGCCTGTCATTCACTGTTACAATTTCAGAGGTAGCAGAAAAGTAAAATAACTTGACAATGGTAAGAATACATTGTATTGTCCGCATGCAGAAAGAAGTGAATTACATATTTGCACAAGCATGCAGTAAAAATTACTTCTTAAGTGTATAAAACTATACAATTGTTTTAGAATGTGCAAATGAAGCCAATGACCCAATAATTATACTTTTAAGTTTTGCTCTCTCGTTTATCGGGGATTTTTCATTGAAAATAAGATCAAATATATGATAAATCCTGACTTAATGTGTCTGGGTTATCCTTGTATAGTGTAGGTATAACCATTTTAAGCTTCAAGTCGATAGCTTTAGTAGTTCTCGAGATATTTAACAATGTGGCAGACAGACTGAGTCGCACCATAAGGTTCCCTTTTTTACTCTTTTAGTACGGAACCCTAAAAATCACAAATAATTAAAAAAAAGTTTTTTTTACTGAACACTATAATATTTTCCCACAAAATTAAACAAAGTAAGTAAGTAAATTGGTGTTATACATACATAACTACACATATTAATTGATACATATTACTCGAATAGGAAAAGCAATAAATGTTTATATTTTTTATTCACAACCAGCTCCTTTTCTATTATTTTTTTTAAACGGAAAGGTCTGCTGATTTTTTTTAAATCGAACGAACAAGCGAGTCTTGTAAGTTTTCCCAGCCTACTCGGTTAATATTTACAGGATATTTTTTTACAGCCCACATATAAACCCACAGCAAACTCTAGAAATCATAGAAGGGTTAAAACTAAGTAATTAAGGTGCTGTTGGGAGACAGGCCGGGAATCCATGCTGAGTCTGATTTGTACGCATTTTCCTGCAATTAGATGTCTTTCAACCTACACTACGTGACTTAGGGATAGCTAGCGGGGAATTATACATGATTTAATAGTAGTTTATGCAACAGTGATATAATAAAGAATTATGAGCAGTTGCATAAAGTAGCTGTAAAAAACTAAATCTAGAAATGTGGCAGAATAGGGTAGATGTTGTAGGGCCACTATAGAAAAAAAAAACAGTGCACATATATATACACATATGAAAATCAATAGGATTAGTGTTCTTATGGAATATCAAACAACGTTATAATGCATACTTTTTTAATTTCGCTGTCAGTCATCTAATTGACACATAGAAGTGCTAGAGTAGAAAAAACGAATTATCATTATTGGCTTGGAATTTTTTATTGGTACTCTACTCAGAGTCGCGAGCTCTTTCTATCCTCATAGGAGAGAGAAAGTGTTTTAAAATTTCTAGACATTATTGAAAGCCACTTTAGAATGGATTAATCGCGTTTATTACCATGACTCTACGCCCCCAAGTTTATAAGCTCCTCTGGACATTGTAGACAACCTTTGTTTTTGTTTTTATTATTTTAGTATGTAGGTAGTTTACACAAGTAACTTTTTTGATTGCCGGGGAGAATTCGCATTATCTCAGTCATCATCTTAACCCTGTGACAACGTGCTGTAAAGGGCCCGAAACGTAGGGTCATGGTGTTTCTAAAGTGTTTAATTTCAATGAACAACAATCGCGGAATTAGAAGACAATATTCAATTATGGTCGACATTAGACGTGCTAAGTCATTGCCAATTTTCAAAAATAAACTGAAAGATTTTTATTTTTCTTCTACCTAATGGTTTTTCTACTGTTATGCTGTGCTTTTGTAATATTTATGTGTATGTATGTTTATGTATGTTTATATATTTTTTTGTATATAAGTATGTGTATGACTTCCCTTTTATGTAAAATTTTTGTTATATTTATTAGTTTTGGTTTAAATACATAGTTTGGATTTCCATTTGTATTGACTCCTCTACCCAAAGGTTGTCTGGAAGAGATCGCTTCTTAGCGATAAGGCCGCCTGTTGTCTACCAGTGTTTATATTTTAGTGTTTAATTTATATTGTATTTATTTCCTTGTTGGTGACCAATAAAGAGTATTTGTATTGTATTGTATGTTCCATACATTATTTAAAGTTTCCCTTGCACTGCCGCCATACTAAATCTGTGAGAAAAAATGGTAGCGAAATGGTAAACGAATCTTGGGACACTTTTTTTCTCTTACTAGGATTGAAAGAGCTAGCGATTCTGAAGAGAAAAAAAAGAGTTTTATACAAAAAAAAAACGTCCATAGTTAATAGTAATGGTTCGCCTCAGGCTTCTATATCTCGATAACCCTTTTACCAATTTGACTCATATTCCACTTATGAACTTAATTTTTTTTATTTATCTCATGAACCACCTAACCTGCTAAATTTTATGACGATCCGATTAACGGTACTCGAGTTAACGTCGAACAAACATACATACAAACAGATTACAAATTCTACATTTATAAATGTAATATAACGAATGAAAAACATGTCAAGAAAACAGTAATCTGATTACTTTGACCAAACTCTGGTTAATCATTTGTTTCAGATGTCAATTGATCCATATTAAACTTTAGACTAAAAAACCAATTTTCATTAAATAAAATCACTACATAATACACAATCCAAAATGTTTTTTAAATATTTTAATAAAAAATGTCACTGGTAAAACAAATTTTGGGCTTTGTTTCTAGAAGTACCTAGGTAGGTAGCGGTTAAACGCAATAGGTACTTCAACTACTGGCTAAGAATTACAACATTTACAATTTAACAGTAAAGTTGCAGAAATAAACCCCCGGTAGAAGTACAGAAGTAATCCAGTCACTTTTGATATGCTAATACATTCCGTTCCTTAACAATGTAAGCGGTCAGCGAATTTATCTGAGCGGGCGAAGTGCTCAAAACTTTCTATACAGAATTGTAGCAATAACCAGCAGTAGTATCATAGTAATACCAGAGAAAAAATGTATTTTGCAATTTAAGTACTCTTTTTACCTCACTAGCTCGGAAAGTACTCTTTTATCCTTTAAAACTAGCGGGGGAAAACGCAGTTTATCCCCTAGTGAGGAAAGTAATTTGACCTTGAGTTTATGGTTTCTCCAAGTTAACTGGTAGCATTGGCTTTTAAATGATAGTTTTGAGTAATTAATATCGGATAGCTCACATTTAGATGAGATTTGTAAGCGCATTTAGTTTTTATTTATTTTAGTGTGGTGAAATTTTTTGTATTACACACGGTGGCAAAGTTTGTTCAACTCCAGTGCCTTGAGGGCCTCGTAAAGCTCAAGATTTCTGTTTTATGGAATCTTTCGCTTGCTTAGGTCTCAATATAATATAAGCACGAGAGTTAAACAACAACGTTGCCCCCTTGTATAATAAATAACTATTTTATTTCTCATGCATAAAAAATGTGGGTCATTGTTAACCTATGAAGCGGGTGGAAAATTATTCTATTCCGCCATAGGGCGTTTTAATTTGAAAATGCATTTTTTTCTTAAGTTTTACTAATTTCTATAAAAAATATGTTTAAAATGAATGTATTATATGATATATTATAATATTTATTTACCGACTCCGTAAATAACGCCTTTAATTATAATTTTTTAAATGTAACTAAATATAACCTTCGAGGTTATAAATACATAAAAATAAATATATTGTGGAACAATCTTACACAAATCGACCTAGCCCCCACGGTAAGCTCAATAAGGCTTATAGGTATATACCTATGTATAATAGATAGATAGGTACATATAAATACTTAAATACATAAAAAAACATCCATAACCCACGAGCAAATATATTTAGTTATATTTAACAAATCATACCTGACTGTTTATTTCCTACACGTAGTATCCGATATGAAAATTAGAGTGTTAAACTAGGGTGAAAAATACCATTTTATTCACGGACTATTCTATTTAGCGATAAGGCCGCCTGTTGTCTACCAGTGTTTATATTTTAGTGTTTAATCTATATTGTTTTTATTTCCTTGTTGGTGAACAATAAAGAGTATTTGTATTGTATTGTATTCCTAGGGCAAACGTATAACTTTCCACCCGCTTCGTAGGTTAACAATGAACCAGTTTCATAGCATGAGATATGAAAAGGAATACAAACCCCTATGTTAGCTGTAATCGATATATATTGTCACATAATTGTAAAAGCCTTATGAATTCTTCAATAGCCTTATTCCACCCTAATTCACTTAATACTATAATCAGTATTATTTTAATTTGATTAGAACTAATGTGTAGGTCAAGTGAAACGCACTAGTGTTGTGTTGTGGTCTTACGTTTGGTATGGAGATTTAAAAAAGTATGAGATGTTTTTACCTCCACAAGACTTCGTTTATTTTATTATGAAAAAGTAATCCGTGTATTTTATTTGAACTCATTTGCTAATGATTTAGTGGTTGCTCAGGTTTTCGTGTTTTGCAATTATCTCATACAAACAAAACTAAAAACTGACCCAAAAATCTAAATTTGAAGCGACATTTAGTTTATCTACTCATAACTACTAGAAATACTGTATAAAGACGTTAAAGAGCCATTCAAAATTAATTTTGATTAATTTTTTTATTAATTAATTTATTAAAAATAAATAAATAAATATTACAGGACTTTCTTACACAAATTGACTAAGTCCCGCAGTAAGCTCAAGAAGGTTTGTGTTAAAATGTTTCCATATTCGATTTATAAATGGCGTGATTTATATTCATACATATTTGTACTGAAAAATGACTTCACTTTGAGCGACCTTCATATTTATTTGCTCTAAAAACGAGATAATAGATCCCGTTACAATTGTCAAAAAGTTTTCACCAAGAAATTATCTATTTATTCCACATTACGATTTTATTTAAATTATAGAAATGGTGGCAATCAAGAACACAGCCCGCGCGATGGTGAGCGGTCTCCGTAACCTATGGACGCCTGAAACGCCAGTATTTCAGTCATTTTAGGAATTGTCACGCTGGTGAAATTGGGGCCAGTTCATCACGCTTTCAACTGAGCTACCGAGACCATTTTCTGTCTCGTTTCCTTTCTGTTTCTGTCTGTTTTCCTTTTTTTTTCTGAGAAATTCGATATTATTCGAACACTTTTCTGCTTAAAAATATCACTTCTACAGTAAAAGTCAAAGTCAACGTCAAACTCGTGGTAAGGACACGAGATATCTATACAGAGTGTTTCAAGTATAGGGCTGTTTAAAATTTCCCGATGCATTAGTAACACGAGAACGGTATGTTTGTTTGCGTTATTGATAGCTTACGTGCTGTTAGGGCGCGCGCACACTTCGGGCATAATGTTGATAAAATAAAATAAATAAAAATAATTAGCTTTGGTGGCCCCCAAGAGCATGCGATTTGCAATCCGAAGGTAGACTCAAACCCCGGCTACTAACAAAAAAAAATTCGGAACTTATATACGAAATATCATTTGATATTTACCAATCGCTTTTCGGCGAAGGAAAACATCGTGAGGAAACTGGACTAATCCTAATAAGGCCTAGTTTACCCTTTGCATTTGAAGGTCAGATGGCAGTCGGTTTCGTAAAACTATGGCCTACACCATATCTTGGGATTAGTTGCCAAAGCGGATCCCAGGCTCCCTAAGGCGGGAAAACGCTAGGAAGAAGAAAGGATTAATTAAAAAGTATTAAAAAAAATTAATCGTTTCAAATATAAATTTTTATCAATAAATATTGTGGGACAATCTTGCATAAATCGAGCTAGTCCCACGGTAAGCTAAACTTGGCGACGATATATAACAGATAGATAGATACATATAAAAATATCCATAACTCAAATAACAAATAATCGAGATAAACATACAAATAAATGCCCTGACCAGGACTCGAACCCGGGACCTCCTGCTTCGTAGGCAGGGTCACTATAAACAAGGCTAGGAGACCTAGTTGGTAGTGGCCCTGCAATTTAAATCCTTTTCACATGAGAGTTTTGACTCCTTACAAGAAGACAAAAGCGTGATTATTTTTGTATAAATTGTTAAATAACTTTAAAAAATTCGCGATATTTTTTTATCAGAATACGATACCAATTTTATAATCGGACCACCAGTATTTTTAACCTTAAATGATTTTTCTTTATATGAAATTGCAACGGTTTATAACCATTTTTATCACTACTATTGTATGACTCACAAAAGTTTAAATTATATGATTTATCTTTATTTTTTTTCTAAATACCGCTCCATTCCAGTTTTCGGTGCGCCGGTGTTTGCCAATATGTACACAGCCTTACATAGCTTTTAGCCCTTTTTAGCGTCCACCCTGTTTACCGGCGATCACTTTATTGCTCGATAACTTTATAATTTATAACCGTGATTGCAAAACTCTTTGGTTGTGAACAAAGTCTTTGTTCAAGAAATATCATCATACCGCGATTGTTATTCATTGATATTAAACAATTTAGAACGGATTAATCGCGTTTATTAACACCATGACCCTACGTTTCGAGCCCTTTACAGCGCTCGTTTTCACAGGGTTAAGATGTTGACACTAAAACCGATCTAAAGTATTCGAATGTATTTATTTATTTGTTGTCCTTACCGAGTGTACCTTGAAATTCAACCGTTGATACCAATAGAGTGAGTCTATGCTAAGTTTCCTAGTTTTTGATAGCACAGAATGTGAAAATGTTAAGTAAACGACATAATTTCATAGAAGTTTGACGTTTAAAATAACACTTTCAAGTTTGACAGTTCATTTGCTGAGAAAACCGATGGCTGTGATGGCGTTAGTACGATTATAATAAAGAAAGTTGCTGATATAATTTCACCCATTTTCAGTCATATCATAAACCAATGCATCACGTGTGGGAAATTTCCGGACAAATTAAAGTTAACCATTATAAAACCTCTTCATAAAAAAGGTAGCAAAGAAAACATTAATAATTATAGACCAATAGCTCTAATTCCTGTATTTTCAAAAATTATAGAAAAATTCATTTATAGCAGCATATCAAATTACTTTGAACGCAATAATTTATTTGCTATTGAACAAAAAGGTTTCCGAAAGAGTATGTCGATCAATATGGCTATCTACGACTTAATTCAAACCGTCTTAAAGAACTTGGATAAAAGGCGCCCAGTCGCAGCGTTGTATATGGATATGTCGAAAGCGTTCGATTATGTTGACCATCAAATACTTTTGGACAAACTCCATCGCTACGGAATACGCGGCAATGTCCATTCTTTAATAAAATCTTATTTAAGCGATAGGAAACAATTTACTCAAATTAATCATCTATGTCCAAAGTCGAAGATGGAAGTAATATATACATCGGATATAAGAGATGTTAATTATGGTGTGCCGCAGGGGAGCGTTCTAGGACCCCTGTTGTTTCTGATTTACATAAATGATATACCAAATGCTACAGACCATTCAATGGTGCTCTTTGCTGATGACAGCACCATTATATTTTCTGATGATGTTTTGAACTCTGATGAGGTTGACATCAATAGAACTCTAAGTAAAATTATAGATTGGCTAACAAGTAATAACTTGAAAATTAATTTGGATAAAACGAAACTTATGACATTTAAACAAAGGACTAATTATTCACCTAATCTAACTGTAGCTTATAAGGGGCAAAAAGTTGATGAGACGGACATAACTAAATTTCTAGGATTGTATGTAGATGATAAGCTGACATGGAAATACCAAATTGACTCTATATGTAAGAAATTAAACCAATATTCCTATGCATTGTATAATTTAAGAAAAAGAGTGAATATGTCAGCAGTGCTCACTGCTTACCATGCCTTTGTGACATCGACTTTAAGGTACGGAATAATATTTTGGGGTAACTCTACAGACCGAGAATTAGCTTTTCTGGCTCAAAAAAATTGTGTTAGATCCCTGTGTGGTATTGGCTTTGAACAATCGTGTAAGCCTTATTTTCAGAATCTTAAGATCCTAACACTTCCTAGTTTGTATATTTATGAAATGTGTATTTTTGTGAAATGTAACCCCCATTTATTCTTAAGCTGTAAAAGCACACGACTACAGGGGAACATATTGCATTCAGTTGTACCCAAGACAACGCTATTCCAAAAAAATGTAGTCGGAATGGCCCCAAGAATATTCAACAAAATACCACAAAATATTCAGTTGTTACATCTTACTAAGTTTAAAAATGCCTTAAAATTATTGTTAGCTCAAAAAACTTACTACTCTATTAAATAATTTTTAAATGACAAGGATTTGTAAATATATAGAATATATGTAGTTACTTAATTAATATTTTGACATGCATGCTCTCAAAATTTGTATGCCGTAAGGCGCCACATAGTGAAACTGATTGACATGTAACAACCTATGTACACCTATGTTGGACAAATAAATAATTTTGAATTTTTTGAATTTTGAAAAGTTAACGTGGTTTGACTGAGTCAAATTGACTCTATACGATTTCGGGAGCTCGCCAAAACAAATAAACATGGTAAATATCTCATTTTAAATAGTAATTATAGTTGATACCGATTACTTCTGGGAATGGAAATAGTTTTAATAAGAAAATTATGTAAATTCCAAAATTGTATGAATATGGAAACCATCTATTTGGATGTCGGTTAAAAATAAAACGGGCTAGCGGCCAGCAAGCGGGGCTTGAAATTACTGCTCAAAGTCAAAACCTGGTAAAAGGACAACTAACTGCGTTTAAATTTAATATACAATGATTACCTAACTCTGATCAATCACATTGCGTAAGAGTATGAAATAAGACCGGTCAAGTGCTAGTCTTCCTGGCAAGTTATACTATAGTCTGACAAGCCAAGGCTGCAGTAGATTTCGTTTTTATATTATGTGCGTCCCTTTTTTACGTTATAAAATAAATAGGGAGGCGTATAAATTAAAAAATAGTTCTACTGCAGCCTTGGTTTGTCAGATTATCTCATGTAGCCCGAAATTGCGAAAAATTGCTGTGTCATACATTTTGGTTGTAAAATCTTGACATTTGGGCATATTTTTATTTTGTTCTCGTTTTTTTTGGCTTAATTGGATTTGTATGAAATTTGGTGGGTAGAGTTCCTTATTCTACGCTAGATAGATACGAAATCTAAATGTGCGACAAAAAAAAATCGTATGGGAATGTGTGGGAAAAAAATGTTGGAGATACTGGGAAATTAGGTCTATCTTGAAGAGAATAAAGAACTTACATCCACTTCATAGGTTATCAATGACCTAATTTCAGAGCATTAGATATAAAAAAGCATTATACTACGTTCCACCAGCCACCAGATCTAGACAGACAAAACTTTTAGACTGTCCGTCTAAAAATAAATACAGTCTGGATTTCAGTTAGTTTTGTATGTGCTGGCTCGGAATCTGGACACATTATGTATTTAAATATAGCCTTAAACCATGGACGAATAAAATAAGAGGACTGATAAACTATAATTTAAGCAGAAAAATCTGCGAACATTTCCTAATTTCTAAGAAAGAAAGGAAAGGTGGAAAAAATCATAACCTGGGGTTGGACTCGAACCCGTGACTATGAGGTACCAGCCCATCGCTCTTTTCCAATTCTGTTTCTCAGTGGCTCGTGGAACAGTGCTATAAAGGGCTCGAAACGTAGGGTCAATGTAAATCAATGAATAGAAATTTTAAATAAAAATTGCAAGAGAACAGCTTTACTTATTTGTACAAACGTCTTCTCCAATTCCAAGTGAGCTACCGAGACTAAACCCTTGGCCCCGTATTTCTATATCCCTCGTATCCCTCTTGGTTTTTCCTCCTCCTGTTTCATTCGTACATGCTTTAAATTTAAACTGAAAGCTTCGACCATTAGAAGGAGCGTCAGGGATATCATACACTTATCCTACTTATCCTTTTTCTGGCTGAACAGAGAGTTTTACACAGAACTATATCGAGAGAGAACCAAAAAGTGTATGTACCTCGCGTGGAATAAAGAGGCCAAAACGGCTTCGTTGCTCGCCATCAGCTTCAGACTGCGTCAGGTTTTAAAACAGAAAATGACACCAGAAAATGGTTCAACACCATCAATACCTAACTGAAATTAGAGAATTTGATTTGACAACGATTTAAGAAATATATTTTTACACACAAATTAACATTACACACAAATTAACATTACAGTGTAACATTCGTAACATAGTTAGAACTTAGTACCTCACTACAACGTCACAACTCGCAAAACAATGTATACCACGTAGTACTATGCAAATTTCTGCAAACCAGCTGCGATCAGATTTGCGTCACTCAATGTTTACAAAACGTTTGTGAGAAAGATGCGCAAGCGCCGTTCTCTGAACACTGTTTGTAAATCGTGGAACAATGTTTAAACAAACACTTTTATAACGGGATTATAAGTTAACCTACGAGTTTTCATTTCAAACCAGAAAACTACTAAGCTACGGGTTAATAAGGACCTAAACTGAGTTGCTTACAACTGAGCACAATGCTGTCAAGAACCTAAACAGAATCGAGTTACGATAAGACGTCATGGAGCACAGTTAAGAACCTAAACTAAATCGCGTTAAGACGTCATGGTAAGGCCCCAGTTGTATGGCAGCGACTCAGTTTAGGCCCTAAACTGAGTCACGTTAAAACGTCATGATTAGGCCCCAGTTGTATGGCAGCGACTCAGTTTAGGTCCTAAACTTTTGAACTCTTCTCGCGAAATTGCTCATTATTATTTCGTCTTAAACTAAAACAAAATAGTATTTTATACAATCGTGATATAATGAAGAGTTTTTCAGTCGAGTACCGTGTTTAGGCCACGAAGCTTGCTGAGTGGCCTAAGTAAGGTACGAGATTGAAAAACTTAATTATATTACGATTGTATACAATACTTTTTCTACGAGTCATCATCATCATCATCTATGGAGGAACAATTTCATCATTCAATTTCATTGACTTAACACGGATGTAACACAAAAATATGTAATTGCGCACGCCGGGCCGCCGGCAGGCCGTCGCGGTCGGCGCAGGCGCGGGGCGCGCGGTCGGCAAAGTCGCAGGCGGCATCGCAAATAAGTATAGAATTTGTATGAAGTTCGCAAATAAGTATAGAATTTGTATAAACGGCCTCCTAGCCTAGTTGGTAGTGACCCTGCCTACGAAGCAGGAGGTCCCGGGTTCGAATCCTGGTCAGGGCATTTATTTGTGTGTTTATCACGAATATTTGTTCCTGAGTTATGGATGTTTTCTATGTATTTAAGTATTTATATGTATCTATCTATTATATGTATATATCGTCGCCTAGTACCCATAACACAAGCCTTATTGAGCTTACCGTGGGACTAGGTCGATTTGTGTAAAATTGTCCCATAATATTTATCTAATATAGTTGCCTACAGCGTATCGAAATGAGATATTATAGTTGAGTTGGACTGTCTAATATCGAAAAGTATGAGCTTATAGTTTTGTCCATGTACTCGTAATTGACAGATTAAAGTCAGCGAGTAGAAAAATGTATCTGTCACTATCTCTGTAATGTGACTCTACAAATAAGTATTTATCTATAACGGTATGACAAATACTTTTACAACTAGAAAGTACACGTGTTTTCCAAATAACTAGTCAAATAACTTTACCACCCTTTTTACGTAACTGTTTTTAAACAAAAGGCAAACGGAAAAACCCTTTATTGCATTTCGGCAAACGAAAAGAAAGTTATCAAAGCTGTCTTTTAACTATTTTGTAATTTAAACCTTATTGAAGGAATAATAAGACTGATTTTACAATGACTTAGCACTGAATGCATATCTTTGAACCGACATAAGGGACCGTTGTTAATCTTAGTTCTATTATGTTTACAGTAAGGCTGGTTTTTCTGTGGCAATCGTTTTTTTTTAATTTGAGCAATCAGTGAAACTGGTGAAAGATCGTATAACAAACAGCCAAAAGGGTAAGTTTAATAGTTATTTCTTTTTAAATATTTGGTAATGGGTTGCAACTTGCTATCGTTTTATGATGTCACATAACTTAGCGGAGAGTTTTGAAATAACGTTTTATTTGGAATAACGGTTTTATTGGGGTTGTATGAGCATATGGATTCCAGGTATATTTTACGGTTTTTTGACTCATTTGTTTATTACTTCTTCCGTACCGCTTGCCATCTAAGGAGATAATTTTAGACTTTGTTTTGAGCGTATCATTTCGGTGCCTACTTATGTCTGAAGGGAATAACAGACAATATGGCAATAAAGGTAAAATAAAATAAATGCCTGTGACGTAACATATAGGATATATCAGGAACGATGCGGTCGTTTTGGTTCCGTTGCTGGGCAGGCCCTGGACGCAATAACTAGGAGTAGGCATCCGGCAATATATCGCAAGATATTCTTAACAGAAACATCCGTGAGAATCCGGGCAAACATTCTTAACTATTTATTATGACAATAAGTCAATTTAAGTAGATTAAAAAAGTGCGGGTCGGACTAGGTTTCCGCACAAAGGATGCTGGGCCATTTATGACCTGAGGTACTTAAAAATACTGGTGGCACGGAACTCTCAGTTTGCGGCAATTTACGGTTTTCGGATTTTTATTGTACTTGTGCTACAAGCTCTTGCTTTTTGCCAAATTTCGTGATTCTAAGTCAACGGGTAGTTCCCTATACATTTTGATTCCCATTGTAAATGGCGAATACGACATAAACGACCGTATCTTTTGATTACTTTGACATAGAGCTTTGGTTTTTTCACAGCTTCAAGTGATCGCAGACTTGTGTATGTGGTATTAATTTCAAGTTGCTACCTCTACGCGTTCTCGAAATAAAGGGTCTTGACGGACGGATGGACAACAAAGTGATCCTATACGGCTTCCGTTTTTTTCCTTTTGAGGAACAAACACAAGCAATTTACATAGTCACTAGAGTACAAAGCAACTGTCATACTACGGCTGAGGAAACTGGGGCATGCTTGGCAATCTAATCCTAACATAGGCACTAGTTTCTACAAAAGCGACTGTCAGTGTCTCAGAGCCCCGGCTATTGCTTATACTGTTTTTTTTTTATACTACGACGGTGACAATCAAGCATATGGCCCGCCTGATGGTAAGCGGTCACCGTAGCCTATGGACGCCTGCAACACCAGGGGTGTTACTTGCGCGTTGCCGACCCTTAAAACAAGGAGGATTCGCTGTGTTGACAGCCAAACGGGCCAAGCGCTTTGCTCCGTGGGTCCTCAGCTGTCAACACAGCGAATCTTCTTGGAGCTCTGGCGACCTTACTCACCAACAGAAACACAACACTATGAGTAGGGTCTAGTGTTATTTAACTGCGGTTTTCTGTAAGGTGGAGGTACTTCCCCAGATGGGCTCTGCTCCAGATTTGAGCGAGACGACATTTATTATTATTATTTTCTTATCTCTATTTTTATTTTCTTATTTCTATAAAAATAGTATTTGTTTTGTATATCTCAAGACTGATCTTGAGATATGCGAGCCCCTGTGTCCCGTGTCAGTCTGGCGTAAGTGTTACTACGCGTTTGTCTGTCTGCTACAAAATTAGACTAACGCTAATGCTGACATACAAACAAATAAACAGTTTATTGTGGCGTTTAGGCTCTTTTATGGTGATTAAAGGCCGCTTAGACAGTAGATAATAATATTTGCTCTGATCGAACGAGTTAGTTTGTCAAGTCTACTTGAGTCTACTGGCAAATTCTGGCGTTTGTATATGTATGTTTGTTCGAAATGTGAATGAAAAAAATGATTTTTCTGTCACTTTTTCTGTAGTGACATTTTCAATTTATAATTTAAAGTAGTGTGACTACTTATAAAAACAAAAAAATATATGTAGGTATCAAACACTTTAGAACGGATTAATCGTGTTTATTAACACCATTACCCTACGTTTCGAGCCTTTTACAGCACTCCGTGTCATCACTGGCACCACGATACGATGCATCCCACGCTCATAAGTAATAAAAAATTAAAAAATAAACATCTTTAAAAACCATTTTTTAAAGCACGAATGAAATCATTTATTACATGTAATAAATGTTTTGATTCATGTTTTTGTGTTTTTATCTTTAATATGTTTGCGTTAATCGTAGGTTTTAACAAATTTAAAGCACGAATCAAACCATTTATTATTTGTAATTAATGTTTTTATTCATATAATATTGTCTTCTGTTACCGCAATTTTTATTCATTCAAATTAAACACTTTAGAACGGATTAATTGCGTTTATTAAAAGTTTTATTAAACGCAATAAAACCATGACCCTACGTATCCAAAAACCTTTACAGCATGTATCTATCTATTACACAATTTACACATATCGTCGTCTAGTACCCACAAAACCAGCCTTATTAACCTTATTAAGTAAGATGGTCCCATAATTCTGATTAACCCGTGGAGCGACCTCCCGCTTAAATATAAAATGGCCGCAACTGCCCGGCGAATTTGAGTAGAAAGATTTGAGGTTACCTTTTGATACTTCATTTAAAATTGTGCTTTTGTTTTATAATTATATAACATATGTTAGACATCGTTAGAAAGCTGAATAAATATGCTATACATGACAATTAGAAAAATGTAACTGACCTGTGATTATCAATCCAAAAACAAACATTCCTTTTCGAGTTTCATTTGTTTTTGTCACTCATTTGAACACTTTGCCTTTTTACACACAACTTGTTCACATATTTCACACTTGTTATATATATCATTTTGATCGTTATAACATTCCGCGTCGATAGATACCATTGGTTTTCACCAAGACGCGCTATGCACTACACAAGAACTATTTATTTACGCAATGTTTACGCGCGCGCTACGCGGGTCCGTGCCGCCTTTAAAACTGTCAAACTTTGGAGGCTTTTATCATCAAGTTATGCTGCGATTTTTCAAAAACCAATACATAAAACAAAATCTTTATCTAATTTCCAGTAATTTGATATATAATTTATATAAGTAACACTTAACTTTTCATTTTAAAACTCACAACAAACGAAACACAACTTTCCGCAAACGGGGTGTAATGACGGCTCGTTCAAATTTTTTCACACGTCTCAGAAATTTATTCTTTTTGGTGCCTTGGATTCGAGTAAATTGCCGAATATCCACGTTTTTATGTTGGTAGAACTGTCACGCACTAATTTTTAATACAATTTGGAGTGACAACATAACCGAATCTGACAAAGAAGCCCACCAATAGCAGCACTTCTCTTATAGTCACGGTGTGTCTATAGCGCGCTACCCGCCAACAAAAGTTATGGACACACGGTGTCTATAGGACGCTCCACGGGTTAAATAGTCAAAAACTGGCCATATAAATTCGAATAATCCGTGGGTACGTCCACCGGGCATCCGCCAGACTTTACCATACATATGCTGACCATATACGTTCTGACATATCTGCCGGGTCTGCTAATAAATGTATGTGAAATTCGTCTCGCGGTTGCCCGACGGAACCCACTATGAAGATCTAACGGATTGTCCGAACGTATACTATATGTCCAATTAATTGGCAGATACGGTAGATATGCTGAACGTATAAGTCCAGTTAACGCCATGAAAGCATATGTCAATATCCATTTGTCAATTCCTACAACAGAATGGGAGCTACCGTATTGGCGCTCACCAGGCGGTGCAACTCATGCGTGGGTCCTGTGTCAATATGAGAGAATTGTCAAAGTGACGTTTGAAATGTTCCTGCAGGACCCACGTTCCACTAGCGCCCCTAGCGGTAAATCGACTCGCGGTAATCCTCATTAAAGGGATGTTTACAAAAAGAACATAACTACACTGAGCATAATTTTACAGGAGAGCGATAAAACTAATTTTATCTTTGAATAATAACGATTGAAGCTTGATTTTCAGGGAGGTTATAGATATATGGTCACAAAGTTAGAAATATCTCTTTATTTGTTTTGAGACTTTCTATTTTGCGGTAAAGATATGAAATACCGAGAGCGTCGACCGAGACCGAGCGTCGAGAGCAGTCGTGTCACAAAAGTATTATTTAATTTATTTTACTGTGTCAAGTTCAAAACTATAACTAATTACAACCACATAAAGTGTACGTACCATTAACGCGCCCTAGTCACTTGCATCGTTTTAACTAAGTGTGAACGCGATAAGGAGACATCACAAAAAATACCCACGCTTCGACCTGTAAGTGATCCTTATTGACGATCAATATTAGCTATAAAGGCAAATAATCGCTAAGCATGAGTGGAAAGAATTCCCCGATAAGCACCGGTTCGCAACCGGACTTAACAAAACTAGAAGAGCAGTTAAAGATGCGTAAGCGTAAACAACCAGAGGCGGACTGTGAGTGTAAAAATTTAGAAAAATCAATGAGGGAAATGTTTGCAGAGTTTGCTAAGTCACAAAATGAATATTATTCTTCTTTACGCGATGATATGAAGCAAATAAAGTCAAAGATTGATAATATTCAAAGTACAACGGACTTCTTAGTGTCAGAACATACTAAAGTCTTAACGGAATTATCCAATCTTAAGGACAAAAGTAATGCCACTGAAGAAAAAGTAAAACTTTTGGAAAATAGCATAGATACTCTGAGGAACGATCCGGCCCAAGGCCAATCTGATCTAACTTCCGAAGAGGTTGTTCAAGAAATAGCAGACAGGGTGGAAAGACAGAAAAATATTTTGGTAATTGGTATACCAGAAACTGAGGAAGGCACTTTTGAAGAACGTAATAACAGAGACAAAACTGAGATACTTGAAGTACTTAAAACCGTGTTAAACACTGTCACTCCACCACAGCCGTGGAAGATAATACGAGTTGGAAAACCCAAGCTAGGAGTAAACCGTCCTCTTAAAATCTGCTTTGACACAGCTAATACTGTAAGAGAAATTTTGCGGAATCGGCAAATTTTCACAGAAACCGGCATTAAAATGTACGCTGACCAGACTCCGGCTCAGCAGGCGTATATAAAAAAACTACGAGAGCAACTTGCCAATAGGAAAACCAACGGTGAGACAGAAATAACAATCAAGTATATCAAGGGACAGCCCAAAATTGTCCCAATCTCAAAAAACTACGACAAGAAAACCGACCTGTAAGCGCTGCTAAAAAAGAAGGTGATGGAAATATATTATCGTACCAAACACTCAAAACCTATGATGATCTCTACCCCATGAAAGGCTCATTAAATTTATTTTATACGAACATCAGGAGCATCGTTAAGCAGGGAAAACTAGATGAACTCAACTGTATTCTAAAACTTATAGATGACCAGATACACGTGATACTTCTAACTGAAACGTGGATTAAATCAGAAGAAGAGGCAAAATACTTAGAAATCCCCAACTATACGCATTATTACAACTATAGGACGGACAAACGCGGAGGAGGTGTGTCAATATACATACATAAGAATATAAAACACAATCTGACTGAAGAAAAGTATTTAAACGGCAATAACTACATTTGGCTACACTTACAAAGATTTGATCTAAATATCGGACTAATCTACAAACCAGGGGACACTCACGTTGATACATTTCTTGAAGATCTCGAAAGACAAATACCTCAAAGGAAGCCAGCGTTGTTACTTGGAGACTTCAATATTAATTTGCTAGTAAAAGACAGTTTATCAAATAAATATGTTAACACGCTTGGGGAAAACGGGTACAATGTGATAAACAATGTAAGCGAACCCCACTCGACTCGAACAACTGCCACAACCAAAAGTATCCTAGACCACATAATCACAAACATGAAAAATAAGTGTATACATATAGCTACAGTAGACTCATCACTATCGGACCATAAACAAATAATTATAAGACTTAAAAATCACAGAATGCCGATCCGCACTAAAAAACAATACGAGGCGATCAACTACGAAAAACTTCGCAAATCAGCTGAGCAGTGTGCTTTTGATCACATTAATCCTGAGGATTTTAATTTGCTGCACGAATACACAAGAACATTAATAAAAAAGAATACTGATATAAAATGGAAAATCGACAACCCACCAAAAAACGACTGGATTAATAAAGAGATCATTAAACAAATTAACGTTAGAAACGAGCTCTGGCAAGAACTGAAGAAAACTCCTCTTAATGAAGAGTTACTTTTGCAGTTCAAGAAAGAACGGAACAGGACTTGCACTTTAATTAACAAAACAAAAAATAAATTTTACTGTGATTCCTTTGATAAATGTAAACACGATCCTAAACAAATGTGGAGTCTAATTAACTCTTTTGCAAACAATAAAAACAAATCTGACTGTGCTCCATCAAAACTTATGACAGATTCCGGGATAATTACAGAAGGCCAGGAAATATGTGAACACTTCAACAGTTTTTTCGCGACCATCGGTTCAGAATTAGCCAATGAAATAGAAACAAACAAACAAAAAAACGAAAATATTGCTTTGAGTGCAAACAACCAAAATAACTACAGCATAGTACTATCAGATTTAGAAAACTGCACCGAAAAGGAAGTCATGAAAATAATAGATACACTTGATAAAAGCTGTAGCTCTGGTATAGATCAAATATCAACAAAATCAATTCAATGCATAAAACAAGTTTTAGTTCCTAAACTAACGCAGTGTATTAATTTCTGTCTAGAAAATGGAATTTTTCCTGATATCTTAAAAGTAGCTAGAGTGGCGCCTATTTTCAAAGCTGGAAATAAAATGCACCCAGGAAACTATCGTCCGGTCTCCGTACTTCCTGTTATTTCAAAAATATTTGAAAAGATTATGTATAGCCGTTTAAATGCCCATTTATTAGAAATAAACTTTTTATTCAAAAAACAGTATGGATTCCGGTCTAAATCTAGTACACTATCTGCAGCAGTAGATTTGGTAACGAAAATTAAAGTAAATATTGATGCAAAAATGATATCTCTTGGCATATTCATCGATTTAAAGAAAGCTTTTGACACAGTTAGCCACTCAATACTTTTGGAAAAACTTAAAAAATTAGGTGTTACAAATAATGCATACAAAATATTCGAATCATATTTAAATAACCGGTCACAAATTGTAAAAATAAATAACCATGCTAGCTCTCCTCAAAAAATTAAATGTGGTGTCCCACAGGGATCAATTGTTGGGCCTCTTCTCTTTTTAATTTACATAAACAGTATTTCTGAACTAAACATACATGGAGAAATCAGTTTATATGCAGACGACACTTGTATTTTTTATTTCGGGACATCAATCGAAGATATCAATAAAAGAGCGCAAGAAGATCTTAACACCCTTCACATGTGGTTTCAACATAACTTGCTTACTATAAATATACAAAAAACCAGCTTCATACTTTTTAAAGCAAAAAATAAAAAAATAAATCGGGAAATACAGCTCAGTATCAATAATATACCACTAAGGAAAGCAACCGAGGAAAAATACCTAGGTCTTATTCTTGATAGTGATCTTTCATGGAAACCCCATATAAGTAAGGTAAAATCAAAAATATCTTCTCTGCGCGGTTGCTTATATAATATAATGAAATGCCTCCCTATGCAAATTCGCCATACTGTATATAATTCGCTTGTAAAATCACATTTAAATTATCTCATAGAGATATGGGGAAGTGCAAATAAAACTGCACTTAAGCAATTACAAATCACACAGAACAAACTAATAAAAACACTTTTTAACTATAATCGTCTAACTTCTACTTCCAAAATCTACTCCGAAACAAAGATAATGAATATAAAACAGCTTTACTATAATAATACATGTATATTAATACGGAAAATAATAGATAGAAAAATACACTCTGAATTGACTTTTAAAACTAAACTTGAACAAGGAAATCGACCTTTACGCAATGCGAACGACCTGTGCATAAAATCAGCTCGCACTAACGGCGGTAAAAAAAATATAAGTTTCGAAGGGGTACAGTTTTATAACCAACTCCCAAGAAATATAAAAGAGTGCAAAAGTTTTAATTTATTTAAATGGAAACTGAAAGAATATGTAATTTATAATGTCTAAGTCTGACCCTGGGAGTATGCAACTTGACAACAAAGGAAGCGATAAGCCCAAGTTGGCTACAATCTTTAACTTTAAACTTAAACGCATCGTTTTTAGGGCTGATAATCTCATACAACAAAAATTGTACACACGTGATTAGCAACAGTGCAATGACTAGCTATTTATGTTTTAAATTGAAGGTTAACTTTTTCGCCTTTTGTATTGCCTACCTATGTAACTTTGCTGTGGGTGCCCGCATATTTTAATGTTTATGCTTGTAATAGATAGTTTTATTTGTAACATAGTTAAATAATGCTTGCTAGTATGTATATGTACCTATACCTACTGCTCTTTGATGCTTTTATAGTTTTAGATACATAATATGTAATTTTCTCATTAAGCGAAATGTAAATTTCTTTTGAGAATAAAGATCTTTAAACCTAAATATATTTGGTCGCTTATGCAGTTTTTGTAAAATTTAGGTTAGTTACGTTGTTTTTGTGCAAAGTTACTTTTTTCCTAAAATATAATTTTATTTTAAACGTTTTTAAGTTAATATACCATTTATTTTACTGTTGCTCTTAATTCAGTGTTTTTAATGTAAATACCTACATAGGACATGGAGGATATTTTAATTGCATATTTTGACAAACATGATAGTTTTGGGAAACATCCCTTCAATTAATGGCCAACTTTCTAAAGGGATGCCGCTATTGTTTGTTACAATAATTTATAACGCTGATCCTAAAAAACCATTAGAGAAATTTCAATTGGGATGAAATTTTATTACACTTATTTGTGTTCGTAAAAGGGTAAACTGTAAAACTTAACAGCCTTCCCAGCCGTCGGAAGTGACGCCGAAGGTATTCTTTCTCCTAGCATTTTGCCCTGGCTCAAGGACAAGGAGCCTGGGGTTCGCTTTGGTAACTAACCCTAAGATTGGCTTAAGTGCTAGTTTTGCGTCAGCGATTGCCATCATCAATAACATACCTCCCCCCTTTAAAAATCTAAATACTATTAGTAACTTTAAACTCCAGCTTAAACGACACCTTCTTGAGTTTCAGAAAGCACTATCTTCTGGCTCTAGAGTGGCACCATCATATTTATAATAGTTTTTGTTTTATTTTTATTAGTTTCGGTTATTTGTTCTCCTATAATTACTATATTTTATCTGCATAAACGCATTAAAATTATTACAATATTAATACGCAGTGCAATGTAATGTTTATTATTCTCAAAATACACACGCGCGCACACACACACACACTCCTTATAGATCATAATGAAAATGAAAATGAAAAAATGAAAATAGTGTATTTCCTTAAAAGTTTTTACAATTTTAAAACAGTGTTTGGGGCTTCCTTTTAGGTGAATGGACCTGTGTCAGGATGCCCCGCTCTCCCATTTCTACAAGTCTATTTTTGTAGGAAATACCTATGTGCTAAACTTATTTTATGTATTTTATAACTAAACTAAACTAATTTTGTAGGTAAGTAATTTAGCAAAGTAGAAGGTACAGTGCTCTTAATAAAATAATAATAATCAGATTAATAATATGGATATGAATGTATATGTATACATATGTTTTAATGTATTCTACATATTTTACTGAAATTTAACATGTCTGTCACAAGAGAAACCTTTTCGACATACAGCAAGTAAGGGTTCATGTATAAAGGGTTTGCCTGAAAACCAGCGTTGCAGTAAATGCACTGCAACTTTATGCTGAGGCGGGTTCCTGTTTAACATCAAAATGTATTCTTTGCTATTAAGCCAGGTAGTTTTAAGGCATACATTTTTAGTTTGTAACATTATTTCAATTTTGTACATTTTGCTTTTTTTGGTGTTGAATAAAACTTTTCTATGTCTATCTGACTTGTAATGGTGCGTAGCCAAGATACCAATCGCTCACGCTCAGTCGCTAACGAAACGCAATATCTATAACTGTCATTGTCACACTAATAAGGAAGAGTGATAGAGAGAGGTAGCTACGATACGTTACTAAGCGTGAGCGATTGGCATCTTGGCTACGCACGCAGAGGGTAAACTGGACCTTATGAGGATTAGTCCAGTTTCCTCACGATTTTTTCTTTCACCGAAAAGCGATTTGTAACAAATTATATTTCGTACGTAAGTTCCGAAAAACTCATTGGTACGAGCCAGGATTTGAACCCGCTACCTTCGGATTGAAAGTCACACGCTCTTACCAGCCACCAACGCTCTATTATTTAATTTTTATATAAACTAAAATCAATCCAGCAATATAAATAGATCATCGAAGAAGCAACATGTTATACTATGTTAACACGACTTATCAGTCGGTTTACCGAAGGGTTAACTTATCGAGCTTGTTCAAACATGTTATACGTGTTTACAGTAAACATACTATACTTCCTGCGTAACATAACAATTATATAGGATGTCAAAATATAGGCATAGAGGAAAATATAGTAGATAGTATATCAAAGGCATCAAGTAACCCATTTTAGACGAGGCTATTTATCGGTCCGAGTGCAACGAGAACCAATATAGTAGTCCAGAATAAAATGGGTATTTATTCCTGATGTATACACTCTGCTTATTGCTGCGTACCCCTATAAGAGAGAAACGCTACCCATGTACAGTCAACCAATTGGAACCCTAGGCCACTCTAGAACCATGTCAAAATGACAAACAGTGACAGATTTCTTACAATCTGATTTGTAGCGTCACTATGACATAGTCCTATAGTGGCCTAGGGTTCCAATTGGTTGACTGTACCTGCGTTAGAAACTCGGATCAGTGAGAAACCTCTATAAGCGAGAATGAGATTGTGCTCACTTTGAACTCTCGATTATCCAGGTTTGACTGTATATAAATATATATATAAGGAGCGCACTCTTCGGTTTCAGAGGAATTTCCTCCCGCGAACGCTCCGGCTGTGGAATGAGCTCCCCAACCGAGGTTTTCCCGAAAGATATGGGGTATTAAAAAAATTAGTGTTTAATTTTCATGGGGGGCAATACGCATGTGCCCCTGGAGATAGGCTACGGTACCCTTTCTCATCAGGCGGGCGCTTGCGGTATAAACAAATATAGAGACTGACAGACAAGAGACAGCCATAATTGATTCGCTTACTTCAAACTCGGGTAAATCCAAGGCCCCCGTCAAAACATCAAAGTCATAAGCCAGTACTTCACTTCCTTACGAAGTTAAGGAAGTGTCAAAAAGAGATGTTTGTTATTTCTCCGATTCCGTAGGTTGTTAACAGTTTTGCTGATCTCTTTTAATGCAATTCGTCCAAGCCGCCAAATTAAATACGTCGTTGTAATTTGGTAGTTGGTATCAATGCATTACAACTTAAATTAGTCGCATATTTCGATAGTGAATTTTTCAAATGTCTTAAGAGCCACGTTATTAGGTTAGACTTACGACATTTGAGAAATCTACTGCCAATTTCATGACAGCTCGAAACTGTTGTCATTTGACAGTTGTTGTACTTCCATGCTTTAGTTATTCTTCCGTAGTATCCATCTGTCAGATTATGCTATTTTGGTATTAAGAAAAGGTACTAAGACACTGATAACTGATTTTAAAGTTGAGTAACACAATGTACAGTCAACCAATTGGAACCCTAGGCCACTCTAGAACCATGTCAAAATGACAAGCAGTAAGAGATTTCCTACAATCTGATTTATAGCGTCACTATGACATATTCCTACGGTCGCCTAGGGTTCAATTGGTTGACTGTACCTCTACTTTGAAAGGACTTTTTGAAACAAGACACTATGGGGATGAAAGTGAAGTTGAAACTCGGATGAATACGCAACCGTAAAAGAAAGACAGACGCAAATAATTAGGGAAAAAGGAACAATTAATTGCTAGCATAAGGAAAACAAAGAATACTTAGAAAACAGTTGTTTTTCTTCGTTACTTTTAAATAAATACACATTTTTACAGAATAAAATAAAATGGACACGTGTATAACATTGTATCCTCTTAAAATTAATGGAAAAGACTCGGGACTTTTTTAAACATCCCTAATTGGGTGCTTTTCAATGATTTTTACTCAAAAAAAGGTGTACAAATAAATGAAATTAAATACACCGTGTTTTCAGGGTTTTGTGACTCAAAAGAAAAATCGGATCCCTTATAGGACCACTTTGTTGTCCGTCCGTCTGTCTGTCAAGAGCCTTTATCCCGAGAACGCATAGACGTAGCAAGTTAGAGTAAGCCCATTTGTTATAAAAAAAAAAAAAGTTGAAATTCACACCACATAAGTCTGCAGTCTCCTGCTTAAGCTAAAGAATGCATCTTTGAATTTAAAGCAATTGCTCAGAGACACGTTGTATATTATTAAGAGTACCTGAATAGAGGACGGTCGGATAGGATGGCTTGGGAGAACATTCACTTTAAAAAACACAAATATGTAACTGCATCCCCGTGTTTCAACAAATGAATATGAGATAATTACGGCGAAAGAGGAAGACATTAAAAATAATATATGCTCAATCTTGTTATATACAGGTTACCATTGATGCATTAAATCCAGGGTTTGATTTAACTCTCCAAACCGCGATGGCGAAAAAAATGTTAGGTGACCCCATAGTACCCCATACAAAGTGTTAACATCTGATTTCCCGAAATATATGAACATTATTAGCAACTGATAATTTTTAGATTGAGCAAATTTCAAATTAAAAAAAAAACATTATTAGAATCATTCCCTCCGCTTTATATTCCATGCAACAACCTCGCGAAATATTCCTTTCTTAGACTGTAAACTCCCATTCCACGTTAAAATTGTAATTAAAAGCAACTCTGAATTTCCTGCTCAGGAAATTGAGTTGGAAAACTTCAAGAAAATATAAGTTGGGAGATATCGCTTCTGTGCGTTAAAGTTGCCTCTGTACATTGAATGAAGTCTACACGAGTATAAACTGTGCTTACCATGAGTTGTACGTAATCGTAGGCGTTAGCGACTGCGCGTTTCTAAAGTATGTCCGTCTCGCTCCTGCTAGAGTAGTGGTAGGAGCGAGACGGACGTAATATACAGGGTGTCCCATAAATGACACGTTACAGTGACACTGGAGGTAGACCAGGTCAAGAGGTACCAAACCAAACCAACTTAACATGCCCCGATTTCCTAGTTTTAACTTATTTTTATGGGGCATTCGAAAGATGCGAATTATTCTAAATTTTGTAGCAGGAAGGTACATGTATCATACAATTTTGAAAACAGCATAAAATGCTCAATAGTTTCACGATATTTCCTCATTAGTTTTCAAGTATTTTTTTTTACGACTGGTGGTTAAAGTCGAAATTAATGTTTCGCTGTGAATTAATTCAAGATCAAACTAGTTTTTTTTTCTTAGGTTTTGGATAAAATACCATTTCTGTAACCTTAATTAACAATTCATGGTACCATACACATAAAAAAAAACTAACCTTGAGACCTTTCCGAGTGCACGCTGGCACTAATAATGTTAAATACGGTCAAAATTTATGAAAAACTTTAATTCGACCATAACTCAAAAACCGTGCCACTTTTACTGGGGTGATGTTAAGTTGGTTTGGTACCTCTTGACCTGGTCTACCTCCAGTGTCACTGTGACGTGTCATTTATGGGACATCCTGTAGAAACGCGCAGTCGCTAACGCCTAGTTACTGATAACTCATGGTAAACACACTGTTTTATAAATATCTCGACAACAGCGGGATAGACAATGCTACTTTTTTTATTACACGTCGATGGCAAACAATCATACGATCCGCCTTATGGAAAGCGATCGCTGTACCCTATGGACGCCTGTGAACTCTAGGGAAGTCACACGCGCGTTGCTGACCCATTACAAATTTGTAAGTACAGTCTACCAATTGGAACCCTAGGCCACTGTATCACAATTACGCTTTAAATCAGATTGTAAGAAATCTCTTACTACTTGTCATTTTGACTTGGTTCTAGAGTGGCCTAGGGTTCCAAATTGGTTGACTGTACACTACTTTTTATAAAAAATTTATAATTCCGACCTATCAAAACTCCGATCATCAAAATTCCGACTCAAAAAGGTAGCTCATGCTAATTCGGTATTATGTTATTCGGAATTTAAACAATCGATTTTTTTCTATTCGGAATATTAAATATTCGTGCTTTCATGAGTCGGAATTTTGTAGAACGGAGTTTTGATCGGTCGGAATTTTTAAAATCGGAATTTTAAAACTCGAAATTTACGTAGTGTACATAAGAGCGCTAAAACCTTGCTTAATTAATATTCCACCTGTAGTTTACCCTACTATAGGGCATTACCTATGGAGCAGGCTTTAACTTGACGAGCACGAAAGTACTGCTAAAAGCCGTGTCATGTCGATGCAGGCAAGCCCCTGGGGGATTAAGGCCGTGGTATTTTCGTATTTACATTTCATATTGTCATAAGAGACAGTTCGAGATATTTTAATGACAGCTGGTTATAAGTATGATGATTCTAGCCGCAATATCTTTATAAATTGTAGCCTATGTGTTATTCTAATGTATGAGCTATATAATTGTAGTCTCATTAAAATCTATTCAGAAGTTTTTACAGGAAAAAGTAACAATCCATACAAACCGCATCTTCCCGCATCAAACCGCATGATCGAGATCAGACCGCGCTGGGGCTCGCAGTGTGCGTAAAGCAGCCGCCGTGGCCAGACGCATGACTCATGAATAAGGGACACGGACTGTTACGAAACATGTCGAGCTATTTTTTTTATTTTTATTTTTCGATCATTGTTCTTACCATGAGTTGCATTCGATTGCGACAGTATGTTCGTCTCGCTTCTACCAGAGTAGTGGTAGGAGCGAGACGGACATACTTTTGAATGCCGCAATCACACACAAGTCGATCATAAAACAGCTAAAATCGCCGCCGATAGAACTTCATAACAACGTAAACAACTTTGTCGAGTGTAGGGTTTGGTGCGGGAAATGAGAAGGCGGATTACGATTCCAAAAATGAGAGCGAACGGTATGCGTGCGTGCGCAAGTAGGGTGCAATGGCGACTAGAGGTCATACGGTGCACACATGCATACCTGTTCCTTCACATTACAACTTTAATATAACAAAAAACGGTTTCCTTATCTAGATTCACAGATGGCGCTAGTATTTTCTTATACGATATATTATGCTTATTTATGTATTTATTAACTATATTAGTTATAGGTTTTTTTTTGGGGACGTGATCATAAGCCTTATCTCACATAGGTAAGTACGTAGGAGGTTCCAGCGTTAACATCCTGCCCCCTAGTGCAGCACTAGCTGCACTCATCCTCCGTGGGAATCAGTGCAATGCGTGAGGCAGGTCGTTTCAGTGTTTCAGATTTTGTTCTCACTGTAACTACCCGTACTCGGCCATCTTTGCCTGCAAATGTCTCTTGTATTATGCCCGAGGCCATACGTTTCTAGGGCCGTCAGGGTCAACGATCAGCACAAGATCTCCCGCTTTCAGCGGTCTCACTTCTTGGTTCCACTTAGTTCGTGGTATCATTTCGGGTAGTACTTCTTTGACCCATCTCCTCCAAAACATGTCCGCAAGGCGCTGCGCTATACGCCATTGTTTGCGCAGAAAAAACTCCGAGTCATTGAACGCTCCCGGCACTGGTAGCAACGACGATGAGCCAATCAGGAAATGGTTTGGCGTAATAGCTTCTTGGCTACCTGGTTCGACGGCTACATGTGTTAGAGGACGACTGTTCATTATTCCTTCTACCTCGGCCATGAGAGTAGCGAATGTCTCATCGCGGGGCGCGCGCTCCTTAAGGATAACTTTAAGAGACCTCTTTGTGGCGCCGATCAATCGTGTTTTGTCACTGTTTCTCCTTGTATTTTCACACTACCTCATCAAACACCTCTGAAACTTTTCACTACTGTCGGTCGAATTATCGTAACATACAAAACATAAGATAAATAAGTTCATCCTGGAGATTTTATATAAAACTTAAAATTAAGGCTATTACGATCAATACTTACTTACTTACTGCTGTGGCGCAGCGACCCGAAGTGGATCTTGGCCTCTGACACTAAAGACCGCCAGTCTTCTCTGTCCATCGCCGTTCCTGCCCAATCGACGGCACAAAGCTCGCTCAGGTCTATCCCGACCTCGTCGCTCCAGCGGCGCACGATCAATACAAATAAATATAAAATATTATGGGACAATCTTACACAAATCGACCTAGTCCCACGGTAAGCTTAATAAGGCTTGTGTTGTGGGTACTAGGCGACGATATATATAATAAACACATACATATAAATACTTAAATACATAGAAAACATCCATAACTCAGGAACAAATATTAGCGATAAACACACAAATAAATGCCCTGACCAGGATTCGAACCCGGGACCTCCTGCTTCGTAGGCAGTGTCACTACCAACTAGGCTAGGAGGCCGTCAAAAGGCTTTATGTGTATCTCTTTATGATATATATCGTCGTCTAGTACTCACAGCACAAGCCTTATTAAGCTTACCGTGGGACTAGGTCGATTTGTGTAAGATAGTCCCACGATACTTATTTCAAAAATAAAGAGGACAACAAAAAATAATAATCATAACCGTTTTATGAATAAAGAAAAAAAACTAAAATCAACAGATATCTTTCGAATTCGCAATATTCCGATTTTCACTTTCGAAATGCGATTTAACCCAGAATTTTCTAGAAATATTCTCAGAAGATTGCGTAAAAACAAAATGGCCGTTAACGAAAACAAACCAAGTCGTAAATAAGAATGGGCGGGCGGAGGGCGGGCGGCCGTACGTCTTAATAGCGATAATGATGAAAGAATGCTTAATTATGTCCGGGAAATAGGGCGGAAAAATATCATTGGCCCATTTTAGCATAAAATTACAATATTGAGAAATTATATCTTTACCGAATATAACATGTCTCGCATGACATAAAATACGTGAGTGTCATCCAAAATTTTATCATTACTTACTTCTTTATCAGTACTTTCGAATCACCCATGTCGTTAGCAATTGTCATTCTATAGGAACCTATACAGGATTCTATAGTGTTGTGTTTCTGTTGGTGAGTAAGGTCGCCAGAGCTCCAAGAGGATTCACTGTGTTGACAGCTGGGGACCCACGGAGCAAAGCTTGCCCCTTCAGCTGTACAACACAGCGAATCCTCCTATTTTTTAAAAGGTCAGCAACGCGCAAGTAACACCCCTGGAGTTGCAGGCGTCCATAAGCTACGGTGACTGCTTACAATCAGGCCGTATGCTTGTTTGTCACTAAAAAATATAAAAAATAACTAATTGTATTCCCTAAATAGGCTAAATAGTAAAAATAAGTTACTTTAATAGCCACACGCTCGTTCTTCCAAGTAAAACTTGTAAAGAGAAACTTAGTCTATAATTCGATGGCGTATATCGACCGGCCGATGTATTATTAATGCCGACGTCGCCCAGATTGTCGGGTCAAAGGGAATCGAGTGATTGCCAGTTATATCGATTCTCGACGATTCGAGGACGACACGACATGTATTGTGGTTCCTGTAGAATGACAATCGCTAGCGACTACGCTATTAGATATAAAGTTATTTCATCTTACTACTTACAGGTAGGAGCGAGATGGAATCACTATCGAATCGCGCAGTCGGTGAACACTGCATAATTCCAACAAAACAATATGCCTAATTTTTTAATCTTGAATTTTAGAATTCCGATTTTGAAAATTCCGACCTAAAACTCCGATTATCGAAATTCCGACTCATGAAAGCGCGAATATTTCAAATTTGGAACGGAAATCTGATGATCGGGGTTTTGATATACTTATAGAATTTTCAAAATCCGGATTATGAAAATTCCGACCTATTAAAACTCCGATTATCGAAATTTCGACCTATAAAAAAGCTCGAATATTTTAAATTTGGAACGAAAATTTGATGACCGGAGTTTTGGTATAAATTCGGGATTATAAAAATCAGGATTATGAAAATCGGAAAATTATGTTTTGGAATATTTGAGTGATCCCTAAGCACACAGGTCGTATGTAGGGAATGCAAACCGGTATAAAATTGTATAGAAATTACAGGTTAACCGGTAAATTACCGGTAATTCTCATACAAAATACCGGCTGCGTTCCCTAGTCGTATGGTGTAAAGTGGCTTGATCGCGGGAAGCCGCAGACGGCGACCAGTCCCATACATTATGCACAGTTCTTACTGCAACTAATAACTGATAGAAACGGTCGATATAATTAACTGAGGCATATTAGAAATTAATGAAGCAGACTAGAAAAATAGGTCATATCATAAAACTTATGTTAAAATTACTCAATAAGTATGTGGGAAATTGACACATGGATAGGATTCAGACCATGACTTCGAGCAACACAGGCCTTCCAACGCGTTGGAAGGGAGAAGTCATAGAGACATCTTACCGTACATATTATTTTTCATCACACTTGCTCGGTAATGGTGTTATAACGCGCAGGCGTATAGAGCGGTTAGAGCCGATTTAATCCCCTCGGAAGTTATGGATTTTAGAACAATATTACTCCCGAGGGAGTTATGAGTTTAGTTTTAAAATATCGTACGTCATTTAACTTCAGACTAAGGAGGTTTTGCATCAGCTAAGGCTTATTTCAAATCTTCAAACCTGGCTATAAACCAACTTTACTGGATTAGATTTTTAAGGTAGGTAGTTTTATTTTTATTTCTGTATTTTTTTTAAGGTAGTTTTTTTATTTTATTCTTAAGGTAGGTTTTTCCTTTTTTAGCTACCATAATTGTTATTTATTTATTATAATAAAGATTTCCAACTTTACTGTGGATTATTCAACTTTAATAAGTAGATTCATTTGTATATTTGTTTTTTCCCTTACAAGTGTGATGAAAAACATTGTATGCATCACGGTCGGTAAGAGGATTACAAACTCGAGTCATTGAAAGCCCTCCGCCTGCTGCGTCGGGCTTCTAACAGATTCTCCTGTAATCCTGTACCTACACTGACAAATCTTGCACACTTCGATTTATTTTACGCGGACGCGGGGAATTTTTCCATTTTTCTTTCAATTATAAAATTATAAGATAATTATTATTTAAATTAAAACGAGTTATTTAAGTATCATGTTTATTTGTTTTTGTGAGTCCTATATTTCGGCATTACAAGCGCCATGTTCACAGTGTA
Source organism: Lathronympha strigana (assembly GCA_949128165.1). NCBI lineage: Eukaryota > Metazoa > Arthropoda > Insecta > Lepidoptera > Tortricidae > Lathronympha > Lathronympha strigana. The sequence goes on along the minus strand of OX421926.1, from coordinate 1,654,502 downwards.
ACTGATTTACTGCGTAGACCACTAAAAACAAAAGTACACCAATCGAAATATTTAGAAACAATAATAAATCATATAAAACGCTCTTCCTCCTCAGTTTTCTTATATCTTACAAAGCCTCTATTATGTCGGGTCTGACACGCGTTTAACCGGATTAATATTTGTCGAAAATTTAAATTAAAATAACCTCTAATATAATTAGCTATTGTTAATATTGGCGCCTGGCGGCTTTATTTAAAGTTACCCCAACAATTTTTTTTTGGATTTTTTTATACAATTTTTAATCCGTGAGCGCTTTCTTATCCTAGTAACAGAAAAAAAAGTGTCTTAAACTTTCCATAATTTTTTTCCCTCCATTTCATCACCACCTAAATTTACAAAAAAATGGTATCGGAATGGAAAAAAAATATTGCGACACTTTTTTTTCCTAGGATCGAAAGAGCTCACATTTTTAATACAAATCACTATACAATAGGCGATAGCATACTCGTACATTCTAAAATAAGTAGATATACTATAATAAACCATTAATTATAGTATAATTATCTACTTCTTTTAGAATGTATGCTATCGCCTATTGGGAATTTTTATTTTTACTTAGTTATATATCCTATGACACAGAAGCGAAGAATTCTGTTTATCTTATTTATTTCCCGTTAATTGGCATATCATAAATTTAACTCAATAGTTGTCAAACCATCACAATATTATCTCACTTCCGTGAAAGTGTAAGTGACTCAAATATTTACACAATTAAAAATAACGTACCAAAACAACTCCTCGTTTTACCCAAAGCAGGTAACTATGGCTTAAAATGCATTCAATATTAACACTTACAACTGCAACCAAAAATCTATCTTCCACCCTTTGAAATAAGTTCTAAAATCAAATAATTATTTGCATTAAATATAAGCTGCTAAGCGGCGGTACTAAGAAATATTATCTATGCATCCGTTGAATACAAAAAACAATAGAAAGCGAAGGTTCTCTATTCAAAATTTGAATTAAGTCCACTTGAATTATGTTTTGGATTTTGAATCTTATGTTGAATAATTAAGGTTTATTTTAGGACATATAAAAGTATTTGTGGTCTTTGTTTTGAAAGTGTTAAATAGACTTTAAGCTGTCATTGAATATTGGTGTAGCTTCCGCGGTAAATCTAAGAATTATGACAATTGATGCTTGGAAACCAAAACTGTAGTTTTAAAATGACGTATGTATGATGAAAAATTTATGTTGTTTGGGCTTTTTACTTTGAACAGTGTGACTGTTTTATTTTGCGTTGCAAATTAAACGCAATGGATCAGGTATTTATCCATATTTAAGATGCTTAAGTTCTTTTTAGCAAAACCTTTGTGAGACGGCATAGCATTTTTATGAAATTTTTAAAAGTAAAATATTATCTCTTTTTAAGGTTAGTTAAGAATACCTTTATTTTATATTATTTTTTAGGTTAGTTAAGAATAAGTTCTATTTTTCACCCAAAAACATCTTGTAAAAAATTATCAAATATTATCAAGGAATTTAAGCCCATTTTTTTAATTCTCTAAGTATAATCGAACGGATTACCCCCCATCAGTCACTGATAACAACTGACAACAATGATAAGCTTATACCTACCTACGGTAATCTCTGTGGGCGCTTGTGAACATGATGTCAATATGTGTACAAGCATTTTATCGTGTAACTGATTTTTGATAAGATATTTGAACAAGAATTGAAGAGCTATTAGTTAAAACATGTGTAGTTACTTTAAAATATGTATGATATATACCTATGTAGGTACAAAAGGCAAACAACTAATTATCCGTAGAGATTACCTACTCTACTATTTGTAACTCGATGTTTTAGTTGTTATAATTATCCTCCTTTTTCTTTTCTTTGCTTGTACTATTATAATTTTGTGTGTTGTCTGCTGTTTCACAATCCGTGCCACCACTCACAGACGGCCCCGGCGGAAGACCAGCGCTGGCCACCCAGGCTTGCTCGATGCTGAGTCGGGACCATTTTGTGGCAGTAGTCGTTTTGTTTCTGATTCGAATATAACTTTCTGTATTATAATGTAACTACAGAAGGTATGTAAGGTATATTTAAACATAATTATTAAACGGGTCTAACGCGAATTAATTTGTTTACCTTATTTACCGACGTTTCGACACAGGTTTCACTGGTCATGGTCGCGGCTGACTGATGTCCCAGCAAAATGTCAAAACAGAGATTTGTGTAACTACCCAACGAAAAGTCTATGTAGAAATTTGGGGTAAACACCCCAAACGTTAGACCCGTTTAATAATTATGTTTAAATATGTGTTTAAATCGCGAAAGTTTTAAATGTTATGTAAGGTATATGCCATGAATAAATGTTTTTCTGTTTCTATTTCAATTTCTACCTATTGAAAAAAAGTTCTAAAATACATTCACTACGTTTGGGATTCTAAAGTAGAAACCTGAGCGAAATGAGGGATTCAAGTGTCAACGTCAAAAAAAAACTTTGTACAGGTGTAAAGGTCCCATTCTTTAGTTTTTCGTAAATAACCCGTAACGATAACCCTAATCCTAATTAAGTTATTATTATTAAAGGGGAAAGTCATTGAGAATTTACTTAGACATTTTAGCTCATGTTATGCAGCAACTTTTTTTAGCGTAGCGGCCTGCAATTGGCTATTTGCTGGCCGGAGGGCACAAATAGTGCTTTTCTCAAACATGCGCGGCGCGCGGACACCGTGCAGGCGCGGTGTGTGGAGCGAAGGCCCCGGGGCCATGTTTTCCCTACCAGCCATACAAATTACATTATTGTCCGCAGCGTCCACGCTCTTCTAGATGTGGTTAAAGAATTGGATTCTTTACGTGTTCTATTTGCGAAATAAATGCGACCATTTCTGAGCATGTTTGAGAAATGGTTTTTTACTCCCTCGGGAGTTATATTGTACTAAAATCCATAACTCCCGAGGGGACTAAATTGTCTCTAACCGCTCTATACGCCTGTGCGTTATAACACCATTACCGAACAAGTGTGATGAAAAACATTGTATGCATCACGGTCGGTAACAGGATTACAAACTCGAGTCAATAAAAGCCCTCCGCCTGCTGCGTCGGGCTTCTAACATACTCTCGTTAGTAATCCTGTACTTACCTCCCTAGATGCACAATGTACTATTTTCGAATCGGTGGTATGAAATAAATATTTCGCATCAGAAGTCTGTTAAGGTTCCATAAGCACAAAAGACTTTCTCCGAAACCTTTAAATGTCCTCAAAAATAATTAAGTAGGTACTCAACAGTCTTCAACAATGGCGATAACCCTTAACCATAAAAACGGTTAAAATAATAATCCATACAAAAGAAATTGACAAAAGGCGTATGAAATACTGAGCGCTGTGCAGTTAAGGAGATTGGGCAATATCTTTTGTTGACGTAGGAGGGAGTAGTGGGGGGACATTGTCGATAAAGTGCTACGATGCTAAGTTTCCTAGATTTTGATAGCACATACCCCGGTCTACCCGACCGGGGACAATTGAAACAATTTGCCTTTAACCGTCTGTGACCGTTATATTTTTAGGAGTAGAAACTTTCTACTCCTAAAAATATTATTTCTACTAGAAAGATGTAAGCTCAAAATATTTCTTATCTGGTTCCTAAGTAAAATGTATACTGTGAAAGTGTTAATTAAGTTAATTTAATATTAATGGGTATATTTTTATTTTGTTGTCGTCTTTTTTTTCTCGTCAGATTTGTATGAAATTTGGTGGGTAGGTAGAGTTCCTTATTCTACGCTAGATAGATACAAAATCTCAATGTGCGACAAAAAAATTGTATGAAATTTTCCACTGAGTTACGAAAATTCCATACGATTTCGTAACTCAGTGGAAAAAAATGTGGGACATACTTTGAAATTGGGTCTATCTTGAAGAGAATAAGGAACTCTACCTACCCAGCAAATTTCATTCAAATCTGACGAGAAAAAAAAAACGACAACAAAATAAAAATATGCCCTAATAGAAGTTTGACGTTTAAAATAACACTTTAAATTTTGACAGTTCATTTGTTTGGAAAAGAGAGTGTAGTTTGTCTGTAATGTCGATGGCATTAGTGGTTAAAAGTAAGTTTTAAAATTTGGAATAATTGGGTATTATTTGGACGAGACGGGATTGCTAGGGACATTTTGGAGGTCAATGTTTAGTGATGACAGTTACTAGACCCTCATAAGATGAAAATGAGACACTGGGATAACAAATAAGCAACTGTTTTTCGTCCTAATTTCAATCATTTGTTTCAATACTCCTTGTATTTTATCGTGTATTACCTAGTAGTAGTGTAGAGGATGATTCTTAGGTACTTTTAATATTGTTTGCTGGAGCCGAGTGATTCTTTAAAGCTCAGAAATAACTAACCCCTTTTACATTCACTATGCCTTTAACTTATATTTACATATGATTACGATGTACTTGTACATCGGGTAATACGTAATAATTTAAATCGGATTCAGATTTATAACAATTTGCCAATTTAAAGTTTTTATTCGATATATTAAAGTTTGTAATTATCATAACTATTGATACTCATATCATATATGTATGATTAGTTTTTGTAAAAGTTACCACTAAGTCGATTGTCGATAAGTAGCAATAGACTTAAAAATATGATTTCGAAAGTAACTTTACAAACACGCTACTAAAAACACCTTTAACTGAAAACAAGTACATATCGACCAGAAAATCTGTAAATTTCTCTATCACTCTTGCATATTCGAGCGAAAGACACGCAGATATGAAATCAAATTGGATCGGATTTAGTACACTCTAAATTCAAAGATCATATAAGATAAGATCTAACATAAAAACATCGACATATTCACCCACATTTTATCGACACTTTCCCATCCCTACAGCCAGGCCATTAGCTCCGCTGTATCGCCGAGTGACATCAATCATAATAAGCGGCAATCGGAAAATAGCAACTCGGGCCCACAACTGCCCCTTAAGGAACGACGTAAGCGCCCTTAAGTCTGTTCCTGGTACAGTCACGTCTAAAATTATGTAAACACCTCGGACCTTATTACTGCGGAAGAGGGTTCAAATTGGAATACAGGTGTATACTTACTTATGTAGCTGACTGTACCAATGACCTTCGTTCTGTATCTCTAATTTTTAGTATTTTTCATGAGTTTATTCATTAACCGTAACTGTCTTAAGAAAATTAGCTTATTATCATCATCATAAACTAGAGTTATTCTCTTGTCGGTGGAGCACATTTGATATAACAACATTAGGTATATATTTAATAGTTATAATCACTTTAAATTGCAACGGTTAACACTCACGTATTTTTATCACAATAGGCGTGATTGTTTCGACTGCATCGGGCAGTCATAGTCGTACAGACCATAAATTCCGATCAGGCAGCCCATCTGCTTGTTTGTTACCATTTACATAAGTTACACCGCACATATTCTTCAACAGCACTCAAAAAGTCAGTAAAACCGTAAACAAGCAAAATATTGTATATTTTATTTCTTTTCACAGCTCAAGTTACTTTTAAAGTATTACACCATTGTTCCGTGTTTAGGGTTCCGCATCTCGTACAGTCAACCAGTTGGAACCCTAGGACTATGTCAAAGTGACACTATAAATCAGATTATTATAATATGCATAACACGGGTATATCGCGAATGTAGGTAATTTACTTTAATATAAGAGAATTAAATAATTTATTGAGATGCATCTCGGGCACCATTCTTCCCACTCCAACTTACTGGCTCCCAGTCCTATGCAACATCGCACCTCCTAAACTGAGGAGAGAAGAAGCCCTACTAAGGGAAACCCAGAAACTTTTAAACAGAGCGGACCTCCCTGGGCATCTAGAATTCACCAGCCCCTGCAATCACCGTCTAAAGTCTCGCCACCCACCGAGCAAACTGGCAAAGTCTTTAATAAAATCTGGACTTGGGCTTAAAGAGAAATGGGCTTCGGACTGGCAGTCAAAGTCAGATCCATCTGCTGGCAACCTTATCTCACCCGGCGTGAAAATGAAGGGGTTCAGCCTTCCGCGACACGAATGGTGCAAGCTCAACAGACTACGCACAGGGTTCGGCCGCACCGCACAATTTAAACACCTTTGTGGCTGGATCGACTCGCCCAGATGTGATTGTGGTGCCGAATCGCAAACCGTACAACACATAGTCCAGGAATGTCCCCTGAGAGCCTACCCCGGAAGACCCGAAGACCTGTTCTGTCTCACCACTGACGCAGCCAAATGGCTAAAAGCCTAGGATCTACCTTTGTGACAAAATTATTTCATGTATTATTCGATTCTTTGATGTATTTTTCTTTATGCCATACGATTAAATAAACTTGAATATACCGTAGTTTCGACACAGTTTAATTTTTATCGGCATTTAGTAAAAGGGTAGACTTATCTTTTTCTACCTACCCACGCATAAAGTGACGTATTCCGCCGGGTACGTCATTTTTTCAAGATGGCCGACACTTCGCTGATTCATTACTTTCATCAGTCAAGCCGAGACCATGGCACACGAAACTGTGTCTAAACGTCGGTATATTCAGGTAAATTAACTACATTCGCGGTACACCGGTTCTATCTTCATAATATTGTAAATAAAACGCTAAAGCTTAAAGTGTTACATAAATATATACATAAATCTGATCTAGGGATCTGCTGCCAAAACTAACCTACAGAAACTACAAAGATCTCAAAATAACTGTATTAAAACGCTATTTAAGTACGACTATCGATTTAACTCTCAACTCCTATACAAAAAAACTCAACATGCCTTTTTGTAAAAAAAATCTTAACAAATAAAATACACTCAGACATTTCTTTCAAACAACGAACATTCAAACACTGTTTAAGAAATACGGATAAACTACAACTACGGAAAATAAGAACAGGTTATGGCAAAAGTAGCGTAATGTATGGGGGAGCGCAAATGTACAACGAACTACCAAGTAATGTAAAAAGACTGTGAGTCTCTAAATTTATATAAAACCAATTTAAAGAAATATATACAAAGCAATGTTACATAAGCCTGTTGCGATCATGCTAAATACATATGTTAATTAATTTTAAGAAATCTAATATGTAAGCTCATTTAACTGAACTATTGTTCTTTTGAGTAAATAAAGAATCTCTAAACCTAACCTAATCTGTTTATAATTTTGACATGGCTCTAGAATGGTCTAGGGTTCCAATTGGTTGAATGTTCTTCAAAAGAAAAATAGGGAACCCATATAATATGACTTTTTTGTGTGTCTGTCTGGTTAAACCATTTATCTCAAGAATGCGAAGAGGTAACAAGTTAAAATTAATACCATATACTAAAGTCTGCGGTTTCTTGAAACTGTGGAAAAATTAAATCTATAAGTCAACAAAATCAAAAGTTACGGCCGTTTATGTCGCATCTCCCATACATTTTCAAAGGGAATCAAAATGATTAAGCCACTTCCCGTTGACCCAGAATAACGAAATTTAGCTAAAAGAAAGAACTTGTACCACAGGAAAAAATCCAGACGATACCGTATCAGAATTATGTGGTGGAACCCTCAGGATGCGAGTTCGACTCGCACTTGTTTTATATAAAAGCAATGTTTTAAATAAACCGATAAAACACAATAACTATGTCACATAACTTTATAACCTGGTTATCGAGCGAATGTATGTCTTATTGAGTATAGAATAAGGTTCATAATTTGGTAAAGTGCAGTCGACGCTAATAAAGTCTAGACTTGCTGTTGTGCGTTTTAATACTAGCGGCATCTTCGTGTACAGTGGGGTTGGTGTGAATTGGATGAATGAGATTTTATATCGAATTGAACAAATACAACTCAAGTATCCGTTATAAAATTTGCTACAATGGGGCTTATTGGCGTAAAAAATTGAAAACTAACCTCCGACATTTCAAGGGTGCCATTGTCCCCATGGTCACAAGACACGGGGGCATGTAACCACGGGGACAATGTCGCCCTTGAAACGTCGGAGGTTAGTTTTCAATGTTTTACGCGATTAAATCCCGTTACAGTAAATTTTATAATATGTGAGAATTGTAAAAAATTTAATAAGTGTGCGTTTTCTATGGATCTAGTTTATATTTTAAAGGTTATCTCTACGATATGACATTTTTGAGCATTTTTGTGAATAATACTTTATCGTAAAAAAACCTTAAAAAAAACAAAAGCAGGATAACATAATAATACCTATACGTAGTTTTTACCCCTGGCTAGGGTTATAGACAAGGGGTTGGACTCCTTAATTTGGCTATGACTTAACACATCCTTGTTTCTAGTGCCCAGACATAGTTGGGTAAATTGCAAAAAAAAGAGTACATTCCAAAAAAGTAAAATGTCGTCTACATTAAAAAATCCGAATAAAAATAATTATTGCAGTAACACACATTCTAAGTTATTCATAATATAGCACACCTTATATTCTAATATGTTTTTATACTTTTAAGGTATAATTTCAGTAACAGTATTAAAAAAAAAAACATAAGTATTGTTTTTTTTTGTCCCGTACAAAATTCATATGTCCTCACGACACCCCACGGTAAACGAAAATTCATAACTTTAGTTTCGAAATGAATCGAGTGAGATTGATTGTTTATATTTTATAATGTCTCAAAGTTTTTGTTTAATAAACATTGTTTTATTTCCATGAATGGTGTTGTAATTGCCAAATTTATATTAAAACAACAATTCCCAAGTTAAATGAAAATAAATTATATAACATCCACGCACAAAACAAACTTTTTTTTTAACTTACGAAGTAGTCCTCATAATTTTCATTGTGATGTTTTCTGCTTTTTTGTGTAACTTTTTTGTGAGTTCCAATGTGTTGCGTAAACTTTTTTTGCAATTCACCAAGCATCAAAGTATTATTGCTGTTTACCATTTTAAATTCGCCCCTTCAAATGTTTATTATTAGACTTGGGAATTTTGGGTGCTCGCCGTGGTCTAGAAAAGGTCTGGAAGAGATCACTTTTTAGTGATTGTTCGCTGTATTCTCCGTGTTTACTTCATTTGAGGTGTGCAATAAAAAGTATTTTTATTTTTTTCTATTATTATAAAACATATAACGGGTCTATCGCGTTGATACTTCGCTGATTCATCAGTCAAGCCGAAACGAACTGTGTCGAAACGTCGGTATATTAATAGTACATTACATACCAAGGCCGTTTAAGTGGGAAATGCCTCGGATACCATGTAATTGTCGGCCGAGGCGAAGCCGAGGTCGACTAACATGTGATCCGAGGCTTTCCCATTTACCGGCCGAGGTTTGTATACTATTTTTCAGCCCGACGGAGCCGGCAGGCGACAATTTAGTTTTGCGTAAAGTGGCGCTTACCGGCCGGAGGACTGAAAAGTAAATTAACTGCATTCGCGATAGACTCGTTCTAATTTTAATAATAATGTAAACATGTGATACTTATACTTTTAATTAAAACATCTATTCCCGTATGTAACTACCATCTTTAAGCAAATATACTATTAAAATTCTTGTCAAATAAGTACTAAAGAAAAATATCAAATCCATCGCTCTGGTTTTACCACTTATGCGGCTAACTAAATACATTTGGCGGTTAATTTTTTTTTTTTGTTTTAACAAAAAAATATTAAATTTGTTAACCGTAATAGAACACGCCAATCCATAACAACCCGACTACAGCACCTTGCAAGTCGGAACATTCCGTCTCATAAACTCCTGAAGCGAGCTCAAAGCATTGTTGACAATATTAAACGCAAGTAATATAATAATAACAATGTTATTATTATATTAAAATACAACGAGAAGTATTGAGGTCGCGCTTCTGGTCAACCTCTCGAGCTAATCAGCATTAGTGCCACTTGCATCACCGGGGTTAGCACTTAACCCTGAGTTAGCTGTCGAAATCCATAGTGAAAAACGCTTAACTTCGGGTTACATGTCTAGCTAAGAGGTTGACAAAGAGGTTGACTGAGAGGGTAGTAAAAGGGGCGCTCTGAGCTAAAACTAAATGCTCGATGCCCGAGCCGCGAAGGTGACATCACCACTCTGTCTGTCCGACGATGACTGCCGGATGCAGTCGAAACATGTCACGCGCCCGCCTATTGTGTTTTAATAAACTCAGAAGAAGATAAAGTAGATTGTACTAGTATATCAAGGGCATATATTAATGCAACAAGGACCAATATAGTAGTCGAGGATAAAATGGGTATTTATGCTTGAGGTATACTCAGTTAAGTGCCGATAATCTGAGATTGAAACAGTGCCTTTAGCTATACTTTTAATATCGAATACGAGAAAAGAAAAATACAAATGTATTTTATAATAGTCCATTATGATGATGATGATGACATTATGATACAAGTGCGAAAAGGAGGGAATTCGCAATGTGTGGCGATAAAGTAAAACACGACCGAAGGGAGAATTTTACTTTTACTTTCTTTTTAAATGTATACTTAAGAATTTATTTCTTAAATATGTAGCTACATAATTAACTAATAAAGGTTAAATAAAGGCAAGCTAAGGTCGAAGTTTCAGACGTTTAAAATTACATAGTTATACGTTCAAATATCAAAGACACTTCTTAAATATCTACTCGTCTACATCTTTGAACTCTGACCTGCATACAGGCATTTTTGCGAGAAGAGTTCCAAAAAGAATTCTTTAAGGTATATAAATTTAATGTTTTTTTACTCAGAATAACGACCTCTTTCAATCTAGGAGAATAAACTACGATAAAAAAAGGTCTCAGAATTTTCAAACGTTTTACGTACTCCCCATTTCGTAACCGCTTTTCAAAGTGGTTGAAAAATGGTAACGGTGATCGAACCCCGGTCTTCAGCTAACGCGGCTAACGCCATAACCACTAGGCCTTTTCTTTAGTACACCATATCTATTTTCAATTTATAATTTACTAGATGTTGCCGGCGGTTTCGCTTGCGTTAGAAAGAGACAAAAAATAGTCTATGTCACTCCACATCCCTTCTTCAAAAATCACGTCAATTCGTCGCTCCGTTTTGCCGTCAAAGACAAAACAAACAGACACATATATAGAAGAGGTAATTCTTACTACTTTAATAACAAATCAAAAAATTATAAATTGAAATAGATGTCATATACTAAAGAAAAAGATCAACACCGACGAAGGCCAATCCGAGGATCGAACTCGGGTCTTCAGTTTACGCGGCTAACTCTCTTTCTCTACTATTTCAATTTATAATTTTTATAAAGTAGTGTTAGTACTGTAATAACAAATCAAATAAAATAAAATAATTTGGTTTGGGTCAACAAAAAAATCAAAAAATATTTATTTATATAATTTGATTTGTTTTACAAAAATGTCTTAATAATGTTTTCATAATTAACAAAAACCTTAAGGGGCTACCCGGCATATTTCACTGTTTTTAAAGTGAATAGGCTTTGTTCAGCTCCAAGCACAACGCTTGAAAAAAATATATAATGTAGCTAGGTATTTGGTCTACATTTGGTTCTACTAAATTGTCGAAAAACATAATACATCAAGAGAAAAAAAAATAACCTTAAACCCTTTTTTCTACCTTAAATCTGTATCTACTCCCTTATTATGCGTCGTAAGTACAAGAAACTAAGACACGCAGTATATATTTATATTTACTTTAAACGCATCTATTGAATTTTGGATAGGTTTTGTACTTTTCGAGAAAAAGCTATTACACGCATTTTTCCGAAAACGCCGGCTCGAGATACCTGCACGAGCGACGGGGGCCAGTCGTGTAAGATGGCACTAGTAGTTTATAGGGTTGCGTCCTAGTACAAGCAGCTCTTCCTAGGTGGCGACTTATGTTTATTGACGTATTGTATAACCGGTGAGGAAAGGAAGCGGGAGAGGAAGATAGCTCAAATCGCCGAGGTCATTGGCTTAGGGGACGGCCTTTACGTAGTAATTATACGAGATAACGTTATTATCTATTTGTAAAGCAAAAGCTTTCATGTTTTGATGACAGTTTAAATATATTTCAAAGAATATACCGAGAGAGCAATCACAAGAAATTTTAATAAATACTTTTAAATAACTTTGTGTCTCAAGTTGTTAGGCGTAGGCGTAACCAGTATACAGTGTGTAAGTCTAATACGGGCGATAAATTTAACCAAACATAGAATTCATTAGTGTTATCAATAATTGAAACATATTTTTAAGTTACACTTAATTATGACCCCATAATTAATTTTTTTATAAAATTTTCAGCAGCAATGTACTATAAAAAATCTGACGCTGACAGTTGTCAACGAATGTTTAACGCGAGTGAGTTTGCATTACATTGCGGGCCGAATTATTTTCTATGGATAAAATTTTAATTGCAATTCCATTTAAAAGTTACCTAATTGCTCGTACATTTCTTATGTCCTATACTAAGCACCGTTAAGAGGTTCGCCCGTATTAGATTTACACACTGTAGAGTTCTAATATAATTATATATTTTTCTACTCCAGCACTTCTATCTGTCAATTAGATGACTGACAGCGATATTAAAAAAGTGTACATTATAACGTTGTCTATGGTATTCCATAAGAACACTGCTCCTATGGATTTTCATCAATATATGAGCACCGTTGTTATTTTTTTATTATTTATATAGTGGTCACAACATCTTCCCTATTCAGCCACTTTTCTAAATTTTGCTATTACGCTTTTTAGCTGCCGTAGAAAAACTAGCGTATGCAACAGCTCATAATTTATTAAGAACCCTTATTATATCACTGTTGCATACTCTACTATAAAAAACGTTACACACAAACACAAACCCGCTCTAATTGCTTAGTTACAACATTGTTTAAATTTCATTTGATTCGTCTACTATCTAAAACCTATACCTTTAAGGACTTACCTTTAGGAACGGGACAGGACGGGGCGAACCGAGCCGATCTGTCAGTTTCTATAGAAAGCGTCACGTGACCTCCGAGGGCTCCGAGCTATCACGTGATTCTTTCTATAGAAATTAACAGATCATTCCACATATATGATTCTACACAACAGATGACATATTTTTCTCCCCATTTGTGGGTAGAACCTGTTAAACTTATAATTATGTATTTATATAATCATGTTCTAGCTCTAAAGTAAATAATAATGACAAAATTCTTACCTATAAAGTCTCGACGGTTCGGATTAGCATTTTTTTTTTTGTGTGTGTTCACCATCTTTTCTGTTTGACGTAGGTAATTCGCCTCGGAACTCTTGTGGATTCCAAATGACTAACTTATTAATTTATTATTTTACTGTATGTTGTTTTATATTTTATTTTATTTTTAAATTTCTGCTGACATTGTTATATTTTAAATTCAATTGTAGTCTTTATTATGTCTACTAGAATTAAGTGTTACTTTTGTATATTATTTTTATATTTAATCCATTTGACGTCGAAAAGTGCTGAATTTTGGCCTACTTCGAATAAATGATTTTTGAGTTTGAGTTTGAGTTTGACATATATGATTATTTAAGAGAAGTATGGGCACAGCGGATGCACATCGTTTAGTGTGGTGGGCAGGGACCGGAAAACCCCTCTTTAGGCTTAAGCCTATCGAGTTGGTTACCTAATCATATCTGTTACCCAATGATACTGTAACAGCAACATTCAGTAACCGAATACAAACGGTAAGCGAAATGTTGCTGTAACAGTAACCATAACCCGGTTAACTGCAAAACCCAATCCCGATAGGGTTTTTGTTTGGGGTTTTCTTTAGGTTACTGTTAACCTTATTATAACAAACGATTATACTCTTTACGTGTAAGTAAATTAGATTCAATATCTAATAACAGTAGAGGCTGGCATCGGCAAAGACAATTCCGTGTCAACAGTGAACGATAGAAATGTCGTAAAGGACATATAAAAACCTCGTACTTAGGACATTTGTATCTTGCACTGTTTTTTGGGTCCAACAGGTAGAATAACCCAGGTTTGTTTCATAGTTGTCACTTCAATCAATTTTGAACTATAAGCCGTTACACTAGAGTTGTATTAATAATAACAAGCGGTTTCTACGTCTTACACTTTCAAATTAAAGCGAAGACGGCAACGTGACGGCACGTGTTAATAATTTCTTATTTTTCTTCAAATACACAACAACCCGTTAGATTGAACTAGCTTATTTCATCAAATAAAATGTCATCATACCTTACAACTTCAATTCACGTTATAATAAATAAAAATACTTCTATTAATTACGTGAATTTCTTAAGCTTTCGAAAATTAAAAGTGTAGTACTAAACAAAATTGCAATTAATGAAACTGCAACATCATTACGTTTGCTTGCATGTTGTGATTTAAAGTTATTCGTAGTGTTTATTTTGACGGATTTAACTTGTTCAACGAATTTAGTGAATATCTCTTACGAGTCTTACGACTAACGTCGGTTATTTTTTGTTAAGTTATTTAATCAAAACATTCAAAACCATTGTAGTAGGAACGAATAGGTCTAATACTGCACGTGCAATGATAATTAAACAACTTAGGTAGCCAAGTTTACAAGTCGGGCTCGCGTGTAATTTAGATCCGAGTATCCGTGGTACTCGTAGAAACAGATCTTAAATACACGCGGACCTAACCCATCCTTATCCGTTACCATAACGTTTTAGGGCATTTTCAAAAATAGGGTACCATTTTCATTTCTGTTTGAATATAGGAAGTTTTGGGTTTTTTGTAACCAGAATCACGATTACTATTGGAAACAAGAAAAATAGTGTCCCGTTTTTTTTGTCAGCTTTGTAACGCATTTTTTTCATACATTTCGTATGGGCCGTTACAAACCTGACAAAAAATTTTTTTTATGGAAAATTGAGGACCCATTTTCATTAAAAGGGTGCACTTTTTTCTGAAAATGCCCTTTAACGCATTTCAGTTAAGGTTCAGGTTCAGGTAAGGAACCTGTGTTGAGTTGTATGGCAGCGACTCAGTTTAGGCCCTAAACTGAATCACGTTAAGACGTCATGGTAAGGCCCCTTGGCGTGTAAAGTAACAGTGCATGATAATTAAAATAAAAAGTAGGGATACAAACAAAAAATTAGACATACTCGTAGTACATATTATGATCAATGTGAACAACAATCAAAATACAAAATATTCAGCAAAAACAATTCTACAACGATAGTAAAAAATAATATCGCACTTTTGTCTTAAATCTTCATAATAGGTAGGTCTTCCCATCACAGAACAATTGTGTTCCGGATCTTTGGGAGGCGTACGCGGAGCCGAAGCCAACACGCTGAGACCCTTTCGACAATTTAATGAAATGTAAGGGGTACACCGAGCGAATGATGCACCTGCCCGAGTTATGGGATGCAGAGGCAGCACCGCCAGGGTGTATAGACTATTGAGATTTAATGGAAACTAAAATATACTGGTCTATTAGGTGAAGGTGGTTGACTAAATACTGTATTATAGAGAATAAAATCAGACGTCTGCCTAACAAAATGGTAATAAATTTAATTTACGGCAAACGGTGACTCGCCCACATAAGATGGGCCCCCACAAAAAGCGACATCTAAGAGAGCTCGAGAGCAACACCAGTATGAGGGCTGGGGGTAGAGAGGTGTCACTAAACTTTGAACATATAGCCAACTCGCCACTTAAGTTTCCACATCTAGTAGTTAGGTAATTATTAGGATTAGCTTTTGGAGCCGACGTGCTCATATTAACAAAGGCTCGTTTATAAAACAAAAAAATGGCCTTGCACGTGCAGACTACGGACGGTATCGTTATAAAAATTATGGCAATTTAAAATGATAATATTGAAAGCAGCTCTAGAAATTCCTGCTTCAAAAACTTTACTTGCATTGTTTTTACTAATTACTCTCATGAGACAATGACATTTAAGTGCACAAAGATGAATACCGACCGAGTGCAGGCTTATTGTTATTGCCCTTATCGGTTCCACATAAACAATGAATCTCGGCAATGTCTAAGCCGCGATGCGTTATATTATCTTGGTCTGGTATTTTACATTAATATTCTTACAATTTACGTAATCCAGTCAAATTATTATTACACATATTTTGAGTTGATACTTTGTATCCCGATACCTATACCTACTAATTGGTGTCACGGTAAACACTTCCGCTTTTCTATGTTTTCTGTGTGTATGTACACGAATGCATAGAATGAGCAGAAATCTAGATCCTGGATGGCTTTATGGATCTAGGGTGCCATGAAACATTGCTATTAAAGTAATATAAATAGTTAAATACGGTATAAGAGGGCAAGCGTACTGTTGGCTAAAAAGCTATCTCAATGGACAGCGACAATGTGTAGAAGTTACAAAAATAGTTAAAAACCTTAACAAAACGTATAATTCGCCGTTCATCATTAACACATGCGGCGTGCCATCGGGTAGTATACTAGGGCCGTATTTGTTTTTACTTTACATCACCGATTTACCTGGCGCCACACAAAATGACACTATACTATTTGCAGATGACACAACCATAGTAATTAAAGAAAATACAGATGGTTCTCTATGAAATATTATTACATGTACCTATATTAACAAATGTAACAAATTGGTTAGAAAATAATAATCTCAAAGTTAACTTAACCAAAACACAACTGGTTTAATTTCAAACTTATAATAGCAAATCAATTAGATTATCTGCCGATTTTAATGGTGTAAGTACAACTTAATGAAACGGAAAGTGCAGTTTTTCTAGGAATTAAGAATGATAAGTTTTGTAATTGGAAAGCCCATATTAATACCCTTTGTACCCAGTAGATTATATTTTGTATCGTCTGCGAGCAACCGTCTCTGAGGCGGCAGCAACGGCAGCCTATAACGGTTATGTATCGTCGCAAATCTGTTACGGAATAATAATATGGGGCAACTCATCAGATGCTGATAAGGTTTTCTTAGCCCAAAGAAAGTGTTTACGAGTAAGATCTTTGTGTGGAGCATATTACCTAGATAGTTGCAAGCCATTATTTAAAAAAGTATACTACCCTTGCCATCCTTATATGTATTTGTTATGTGTATATTCGTAAAACATAATATAGAATTGTTTAAAATGAAAGGAAGGGAAAAACGATATAAACACGATCTAAATACCGACACATCAGACATTAAAACTATTTCAAAAAATACGTGTGGCACTCGGGGACTGCCGCGGTAAAGCTATTGCATATCATTTTGTATCAACTTATGCAATTATAATTATTTATTTATTTTATTCATGCAGTATTTCTTTTGCTTTGATATTAATTCAAGTTACACTTTTTGAGCGTGCTGACCGATAAGAAAACAAATTTTTCTATTATTTAACAAATAAAAAGTTAATATTGTTTAAAATGTTTTTATTATTTTACAATACATGTGGGTTTTATTATCTTACAGTAGCTGTTGGTTATTCAGGAATATTTATCATTGAAACTTATCATCATCAATCTCCTGGCTATTTCCCTATTTGGGGTCAGCCCTCCTGATACTTTTGCGCCAGTTAAGGCGGTCTTGTGTCATCTCTGGCATTAAACCCATCGTCAGCAGATCCTTCTGTATGGTTCCTGCCCAGGTGGTCGGTGGGCGTCCTCTACCTCTTTTGCCTTCGGTAATGGCCATAACTTGTCTGGTCACGTGGTCCTCGTTCCGGCGCATTACGTGACCATACCAACGTAGGCGGCTCTCTTGCATTTTTTGTTGGATTTCAACTACCTTAAAGCTCCCTCGGATGTGTTCATTTCTAACTTTGTCGAGTTTGGTCACACCCCCGGCCCAGCGTAACATCTTCATTTCCGTAACATGCATTTTCTGTTCGTCGCACTTTCGAACTCCCCAACACTCGGAACCGTAGAGTAAAGCTGGCCGTACTGCTCTTTTGTATACCTTTCCTTTCGTTTTAATGGGCATTTTTGCGTCGCAGAGAACTCCAGACAGTGTCCTCCATTTGTGCCATCCTGTTTTTATCCGATTCTCTATATCTCTCTCTATACCTGCCGTAGAGTTAAGTATTGATCCGAGGTATTTGAATTCCTCTACCTTATTTAGAGGGGTTCCTTCAAGTGTGGGTGGAATTTGGTTGTGAATATTACCGGAGAAATTGCAGTGTAGGTATTCAGTTTTTTGTCGGCTCACGCGTAGACCCCTGCTTTCTAGAGCTGCTCGCCATGATTCGAGGTCAGTTTGAATTCGCGGCAATGATTCCTCGATTAAGACTACATCATCTGCATATAATAGTGTCCAAGGTGCCGGTTTTTGAAGATCTTTGGTGACGTAGTCCATCACAATGTTAAAGATCAAGGGGCTCAAGGCAGATCCTTGGTGAACTCCAACATTTACTTCAAAACTGCTACTTGTGACAGCTGGGGAGATCACTCGGGTTGTAATGTTTCTATACATATCCTGTATGATACCGATGTATTGCTCTGGTATTAATTGAGACCTGAGTGCTTGCCATATGAGTTTGCGAGGAATCCGGTCAAAGGCTTTTTCAAGGTCAATGAAAATTAGATGAAGGTCTTTTTTCAGTGCTTTGTATTTATCCATCAGTATCCTTACAGAGTGTATTGCGTCGGTAGTACCCACTCCGGCAGAAAATCCGCATTGGTTCGGTGTTATTTTTGACAATCTATTGAGTCTCCGGATAATTACTTTTTCCCAAATCTTCAGCGTGTGAGATGTTAATTTTATGGCTCTATAATTTCCACAATCCGCTATACTACCCTTGTTTTTGTAAAATGGTACCATGTTACTAAGTCTCCACATATCTGGCATTAACCCGGTTGTTAGGATAAGATTAAAAAGACCTGTAAGCCATGCGACACCATTTGCTCCACTCTTTTTCCAGAGCTCTGCTGGTATTTCGTCGGGGCCTGTAGCCTTACCATTTTTCATACTGGAAATTGCCGATTCCACTTCTGTTAATAATATAGCTTCAATAGGGCCAAGAGCGCAAGGCAGTGGTGATAGTGGACATTGGGGAAATTCTTCATTTAAAAGATCCTGAAAGTACTTTTGCCATCGGCGGTTGATTTCTTCGTCTGATGTTAGTAGTTTTCCAGAGGCATCGTTGATATATTGAAATTATAATTATTATTATCATTGAAACTTATGATAACTGAAATAAGAAACATAAGTTTGCGACTTAATATCCTCTAAATACCTAGAAAATACCGCGTCAATGGTGGTCCCATATTTTGTTGTAGACTCTTGTGGATCATTATTCATTTTCAAATTCAATGTTTTTGATAGAAAAGTTGTCAACATTATTTTACAATATATGTGGGTTTTATTATCTTACAGTAGCTGTTGGTTATTCAGGAATATTTATCATTGAAACTATAGGTTTATGATAACTGAAATAAGAAACATAAGTTTGCGACTAACATATTTGATTTTGGCGGGACTAAAATAATAGTGTTTATTTTGACGTTTGACATCGCCGTATCTCTGGTAATAAGAGCTACTGTCCTCAATATTTTGTATAGAATATGACACTTAGCGACATTCGTTTGGAGATATATCCTTTCCTCGATAAAGAACTTTGTAACAAAGTGAATAAAGTCGGTTTCGGTCCGTCGGAGTGGAGAGCGTCAGGTTTTTTTTCGTTACGGAATTTCTGGATTCGGTCCCCGCGCTCAAGGCCCGCGATAGAAGCTATGCAATAGCTTAAAAAAATTGTAACTCTATGGCCATCAAATTATATTATAATTATTCTTCCTGTACATATGAGAGTTCTTAAAGGAAATAAAATCAGTAGAAAACTCTTGTTCATTGTTAGATTTTGTATATAATTAGATATTGTTATTATAATTTTAGTATTATAAATTTACGAAAACGGGGCTTAATCGTGTATAAACTTTGAAAACAAACCTCCGACGTTTCAAGGGCGACATTGCCCCCGTGGTCCCGGAGAAAGACTGTAATTTTAGTAGTATTTCCGTGAATATACCTACTTAAAAAAGTTATACCCAGAGTATCTCGAGATGCGATATTGTAATGTAATAAAATAAATTATAGATGTTTAATTACTCATTTATTGTCGGTACATTTTCAAATTAATTTAAACACATTACAGAAGCGTCTTGTAAATGTCGTTGTCACACACGATACCGGTTTTCTGCCCTGTTTGGAACATGCCATTAGGCCACGTGTAATTAAGACACGACTCGTGTACACGGAGCCACGTGTCAGCGTGTACTCTTGTAATCGGGAGCCTTAATCTCAAACTCGTACGATTATACAAATTTTGCTCATTACTACGATAATACGAGATACAAAAAAATAATATAATAATAAGTATCCAATATCAAAGTATGTCATAATCATTTGGAGCACCGCTTGCTGCACTTGCTTACAATTAACTCAAATACATACTTTTGTTTTGCCAATGGTAGCAAATAGCGGTCTCAAGTGAAAACACGTCAGACGTCAGCGTGCGTAGCCAAGATGCCAATCGCTCACGCTTAATAATGTATCGTAGCTACCTCTCTCTATCTCTCTTTCTTATTAGCGTGACAATGACAGTTGCATTTCATTAGCGAGTGAGCGTGAGCGGTTGGCATCTTGGCTACGCACCCAGGTAAGAAAAGAAAGTAATTGCCGGCAAAATCGTATTAAGATTGGTAATAAACAAGACTTTTATTGTCGCATTATCACTCTTGACGCATATGTGAGAAATTAAGGAAAGATAAAAACTATTCACCGTTTTATAATGTAAACATTTTAAAATCACGATTTCCACTTGAAACTTATCTGCTATGAATAGTATTGTAGTGTCTTTTGTTAAACCCAATCGCTAATTACCTGCAGAAAATGAAATGCAGTAATACAAAAACCTGTAATATAAATTACAAATTTACTGTCTTAAGAATAAGGGTCAAATTGGAATAGGACGCATTTCACATAAAACCTTTTAGAAATGAAATATGATCTGACCACCTGGATACAATTGTATAATTTATTTTGTAACTTAAAATATTAGCGGAACTCTCTTTCTAATAAAAGGGATTGAAAAGAGACTTCCGCTAATATTACAAGCTACAACTGATTATGCAATAGGCCTCCGGTAGCGTGTTTTGCAAGTCTTAGTTAGAGGGTGGTATTTATTATATTATTTTTGCTGTAGTTGAGTAGTGTATGAACTAAGCATGGATTAAAAATTCAAGAATCCAAATGCATTAAAAATCCAAAAAGTAGGCCAGTTGTCGATTGTAAGAAATATCGGGAATAGAATACAGTGTAGCTAACGTTGCCGGTACTTGGTAGCATAGCGACTGAAGCTTGCACAATATCCTCAAATCGATAAGAAATCTGTTCCCACTTTTTTTAATATCTACCTACGTAAGTTGCAAAATTTAACACAAGCTACAATAATCAAATCAACTTTTAATTATGAAAAATAAACAGACACCTGGTTGACCACGCCTCGGTTCTTAATTTCAAAAGGTTATACGTTGAGTGCATGCTATAACAATTTGAACTTTATTGCCAAAGGAATACTGTTGTTATTAATAAAATATCTCTTGTTCTTTATGGTACTATTTCGTGCAGGTAATTAGCTGTTGGTTTTACAAAGGATAACAATGTCGAGATTTTAAAAAGTTTTAACTTTACCGACAGCCGTCACAAGATGAACTCACAAAATAGCACTATTTGCTGAATTTTATCGCTTCGTAATCTGAGACTAATAGTTATGTTTTGTTTTTAAATAATATCAGAATAATTGCGCTAAGTTACCCATGTATGATGATTATTTACGACTACCTATATTTGACTGATTAACTACAAGAAAAATAAATAAACTTGAGCGTAGTAGAAACAAACGCTCACGCCGCTTTCATTTCTATGTATGATAATAAAAATGTTAGGCTAGCCTAAATATAGTAAGGAAATAAAGAAACGATGCCACACTAAGAGCAAAACAAACCTGGTTCCACAGCGAGCGACAACGTCCTAACTCCTAGCCATGGTCATTCAATATTAAGTCTAATTCCTGGGCGTATAAAGATTACTTTCGTTTGAACTGTTCAAAACAGATTAAAACACTAACAGAATTCATTGCGGTTAGTTACTGGTTAGAGGTTAATTGGGGTTAACTGGACCGATAAGGTTTCCGAATGATTAAGGTTTCCGTATCATGAGTTAACCATATTGGAGGTGTTTTGAAAACAACCTTTAAAATAACCTTATGAAAAACCCGGGTTATGGTAACCGGTTCCGGTCCCTGGTGGTGGGGCACAGCACAACGAATGTCGTCTCGCTCAAATCTGGAGCAGAGCCCATCTGGGGAAGTACCTCCTTACAGAAAACCGCAGTTTAATAACACTAGACCATGCTCATAGTGTTGTGGTTCTGTTGGTGAGTAAGGTCGCAAGCTCCAAGAGGATTCACTGTGTTGACAGCTGGGGACCCACGGAGCAAAGCTTGCCCGTTTAGCTGTCAACACAGCGAATCCTCCCTTTTTTAAAGGGTCGGCAACGCGCATGCAACACCCCTGGAGTTGCAGGCGTCCATAGGCTACGGTGACCGCTTATCATCAGGCGGGCGGTATGCTTGTTTGTCACCGTCGTGGTATACAAAAAAGGTTTTTTTTTCTAATACAACCATCTGACATATTATCCCTGTCACACCATGTTATAAGTAAAACCACTTTTTGTAGCTTCAATTGCTGGCAATTTACGTCTGGGTATATCAATGTATGAGAAATCTGTCTGGCACATGCCTGGTGGACATATCCTCGGACGAGATCTAACGGATTGTCGGAACGTATACGGCCGGCTAATTTGGGAGCATAAGGATGGCAGGACAACATTAAGACGAGGATCTATTTAGGTTTATATTAGATTACCTATAAATGTACTAATCACCAACGCCATGTCGCTAACGAGCCTCATTAAGAAATTTGGGAGTTCCGTCAAGTTGGGGGATTAAGGGAGAAGCGGCAAGCGAGGCGCGGCACGAGCGGAAGCGGTTCTCAACTCATCGGCCTTCTAACCGGCATGTCGTAAATTGAAAGAGATGTTATATTACAGAAAAAGTGATCAAGGCCCCAAGTGCCCAGGGCTGGGATTGAACCAGCGATCTTCTGCTTTCGCATCGCTTCCCTGGCACAGGTCACTTTTTATGTAGTAAGTATATGACATCTCTTTCAATTCATAATTTATATACCGGGTGCTTCCTGCACCAGGAGCAATACATTTTGCAAGATAGTCCCACAATATTACTTTATTTATTTACAATATTTATTTGGAGACAATCTTACACAGATCGACTAATCCCAAACTAAGCAAAGCTTGTACTATGAGTACTAGGCGACGATATAAATACGTATATAGATAAATACATACATATATATATATATAGAAAACGTCCATAACTCAGGAACAAATATTCGTAATAAACAACTCTACTTTTTAATATTAAATATGTTAGAAATATCATGTTGTAAAACTTGTAAATAAGGTTATTTACTAGCCCTGCTCTCTATATATCTATCTAACTGCACCCACTTTTGAAAATTTCTTTTTGGCTATGGTCGACTGGTAGAGAATGCCTAGAAGCATTAAGTCCACCCTTTTGTACTTTATTTAATGTGGAATGAAGTTTAAATAAATAAATATCTTATGACTCGAGCCGCATCGCAAAGCCGTCAGGTGTTCATCAGCTCGTCTGTCTGTAGCCCGATATCTCGGGAACCGACCACCGGATTCCGCTTACATTAGCCCGTGACTTCGTCTACTTAGTACTTAGTCAGTGCTGTTGGTAGGCCCTGTCAACATGGCCCCTGATTCCCCATGCCAACCAGTGTGACAATTCCTTAAACTAGTGAATAAAATAAAATAAACTAGGTAAAAAATCGCCCTAAATAAATAAATATTATAGGACATTCTTACACAAATTGACTAAGTCCCGCAGTAAGCTGAAGAAGGCTTGTGTTACGGGTACTCAGACAAGGATATATATAATATACAAATACATAAATACATAGAAAACATCCATGACTCAGGAACAAATTTAATATTCGTGAATAAACACACAAATAAATGCCCTGACCAGGATTCGAACCCGGGACCTCCTTCTTCGTAGGCAGGGTCACTACCAGCTAGGCTAGGAGGCCGTTAAAATATTTAATTTCTTTCTCTAACATAATAATGCCACGTGATACTAGGCAGGCTAGGAGGCCGTTAAAAAATCTATAATTACTATTTAAAACGAGATATTTACCATGTACATTTGTTTTCATGAGCTCCCGATATTTCGGCACTGTTACAAGTGCCATGTTCACGGTGTAACTGATCTGTACATGGCTGAAATGTACATGGTAAATATCTCGTTTTAAATAGTAATAATAGTGTAAATGACCACGTTAAAAAATCGCTAAATATCGCTATAAAATATGCGAAATAGTGACATTACGTTTCACTCGTCCAGGGGAGCTCGCAGAGAGATGCCATGTCGCTCCGCGCTCTGACAATATTTACAAAGATGAGAGACTGTACAGAGGAACGTGTAAGTAGTGGATATCGAGATATTGGGTGGCTGAGTAGCCCCTTGTATAGTTGGGATACTTCGGTACCTATGCCTATTATTAAGATAACGTGTAAATGTTGTATTTTCGCGCGTTATTGTGCAAAAGTCGTATTAATCATCATAATCATAATCATAATGTTTATTAATAATATACAAATTACATGTCAGATCTACGCTACGTAGCTATGATATACTTAAATAACAAATGTAGGCTTTTCTTAAATTATTAAATTCTTAAATATTAAATAGCTCCTTGTGGTCATAGAACGTTTGCTCGAGAAGCCATCTTTTAAGTTTAAATTTGAAAAGTGAAGCAGTTTGTGCTATTGTAATTGTCTGAGGCAAATGATTGTACACCTTGCGACCCATAACGTGAGTGAGTTTTTTTGATTTGGCCAATCTATGTGACACAAGTGGTAGCCGCCCAGTGCGTCCGCTGCGCGTCTCGTACCTTCGTAGGGGCTGAGTGATGAGATTTGCGTCTACTTCGTCACGCACATTAACTGCCATCTGGAGTACAAGCAGTGAAGGCAGAGTTAGTATGCCCAGTGACTTGAAGAGTGGTCTCGCGGAGCTGCCATGCGGAGCGCGCACTATCGCTCGAATGGCGCATTTTTGGAGGCGGAAAGCCCTCTCCCAATCGGCGGCTCCCGCCCACAGCTCAACCCCGTATTGTAAGGTCGCGTGCACTGATGCGAAATAACAAGCTCGGACCATTTCAGTAGGCAGCATTCGTGACAATCGTTTCAGGGCAAAACACGCAGTAGCCAGTTTCGCACACATCTTATCTATGTGACCTCCCCAGGTGAGGCCGCTGTCTAGTTCGAACCCAAGGAATGTGGAACTTCTAACTTGGTTAATGAGTTCCCCATTCGCCATTACTGACAGCTGCCTTATTTGTCGGCCAGAGAGGTCAAAGTTGATGAAGTGTGTTTTTGATGTATTCAAAATAAGGCCGTTATTGCGAAACCACTTTGACACTGATGAGGCGGTCACATTTAGTCTGTGCTCAAGTTCGTCACATGTAGGCGCGTGCACAACAACAGCCACATCGTCGGCATATATGAATATTTCTCCAGTGGTGACTGCCTCTGGCAGATCGTTTAACAGTAGGGAGAACAGTATGTTCGATACCGAGGAACCTTGTGCAACGCCCATACATGTGGTCACAGCGTCTGATCGAACGCGACCGCCATCAGCGACCACAACCTGAGCTCTGTTTTGCAATAGGTCACACATTAGGGCAAGCGCGGGACCCTCAACTCCGTAATGGCGCAGCTTGTGGGCCAGAACCTGGTGATCAGCAACGTCAAATGCTTTTGACAAGGTCGCAGCAGAGGACTGCGACTTGGCTCTTTTGCTCACGTGCTTCTAATATCCGCCGCACCACGGCTCGGGCTAAGGAAGTAGTTGAACGGCCCTTCCGGTAGGCATATTGCCTTTCCGATAGCGCATTTGTTGAGGTCAAAAATTCCGTAAGCCTAGAACATAGACCATATATTTATATTTAGTATTATGAACCTATACCTACCGGACAGTTCGTCAAATGTATGAAAGAGAAGCGTCTGTATTTAAACTGTATATGTTTCGTCTGTATATTTATGAAATTATAATCCTTTTACTTTAGTACTATTACTTATTCTGTGACATAATCTACTTTGTATCATATATATACCTCTCAGCCGTCATTTTCCCGTAATCCGGCCGAGAAGCTATCGAGTTACCTTGGTAACCCAACGCTCGAGTAAAAGTAAATCACGCGATACTTATTATGTTACTGTGACATTATTAATTTATTGCGTAAATTATGATGCGAAATAGATTTTTAATTTGGCGTCGGGTGTCATAGACCATCTGTTATGCTATCTACAGTTATCTACAGGTTGTAACAAAAATGCTGGCGATAAAATAGGACAAATTTTTGGGGCCTTTCTCATCACGCAGTTTTCGTATTTTTGATTATGTGTAAATTAATAACAGTAGAAATTAATATTGTCTTCTGTTACCGCGATTGGTGTTCATTGAAATTAATCACTTTAGAACGGATTAATCGCGTTTATTAACACTATGATCCTACGTTTCGAGCCCTTTACAGCACTCGTTTTCACAGGGTTAAGATGATGGTCAACCTAACCTAACTTAACCAGGGAAGAGATAAGTACTCGTATACTGTAAAAAACTACAATTTTGGGCATTTACCTTAGTTACTTTACCTTACCTCCGGCGTCTATCGCGAAAACAGGAGATCGCTGGTTCGATCCCAGCCTTACGTACTGGGGGTCTTGGTCACTTTTTCTGTTGATCATGACATCTCTTTCAATTTATAACATTAATTAACACTTTGTGAACCTCTGATGGAGTTTTACTTGCGTCAATTTATCTAGTGAGTAAAACCTCGACTGACAAAACTTACTTTTTTAAAGTTTATTTTGCTGGGAAGCGTTGGTCGCCAGCGGTTAGGCGGGAGACTTTCAATCTGACGGTCGCCGGTTCAAATCCTGTCGGCTCGTACCAATGAGTTTTTCGGAACTTATGTACGAAATGTCATTTGATATTTGGGCTTATTTTTATTTTGTTGTCGTTTTTTATTCGCGTCAGATTTCTATGAAACTTAGTGCGTAGGTAGAGTTTCTTAGTCTACGCTAGATACATACAAAATCCCAATGTGCTACAAAAAAAAAATACTAAATTTCCCACTAACTTGAAACCGGTACCGGACTAAACCCATTAAGTAACTCCGGGTTGGAAGGCCAGATGGCAGTCGCTTCCGTAAAACTAGTGCCTACGCCAAATCTTAGTGTTACATTGACATTACATGACATAAGCAGGGAGGTAACGAAGTAAGAAAATCTTAATGCGCTACTCCGTCTCGCACTTGGCCGTTTTTTTTTAAATATAACTCAATTCTTATATCAGAACAGTAGGCGTATCCCTAATATATCTTAAACGCCGTAATTGTCACAGTAAACGGCTATTAACCTAAAAAAAGAAGATGGCGGCCAAAACTGCGAAGAACATGATTAAAGAAACGCCCAATATCAAGAGGAAAAGTTGGCAGTAATCTGATAAAGTTCATTTTAGAGTTTGAAAGATTCACATTGAAAACAGTTTCTCGATGTGAGAAACAGAACCGAGCTTTTTACTGCGACGGTGACAAACAAGCATACGGCCCGACGGTAAGCGGTCACCGTAGCCTATGGACGCCTGCAACTCTAGGGGTGTTACACGGTTGCCGATCCTTTAAAAAAAGGAGGATTTGCTGTGTGGACAGCTAAAGGGGCAAGCTTTTCAAATCAAATCAAATATATTTATTTTGCATAAAATATGGTACAATAGATGGAAGAGTCAAAAAAATAAGCACATACATATTTTACCAGCAACTGGCATGCAAAAATGAAGAAACCGTGCACATACAATAATATTTACATTTTTACCTCACATTATAGGTACAGTCGCCATCAGATATATCGGAGCGTCCGAAGTGGTCAAAAATATCTGAACACGCCTCTATTGTCAAGACGTTAGAGTGCTTGTTCAGATATTTTGAACGCCTCGGACGCTCCTATATATCTGATGGCGACTGTATATATACATGTCTCACTAAAACTAAAACTAATGTCAATGTCGAAATGTCATAGGAACTTAAACTTACTTAAAACTAATTTCACTCGTCACTATTTAACATTTATATTTAAAATAATCAAAATATTCATTAATTGAGTAGAAACATTCCTGTACTAGCCAATCTTTCAGTTTGCTCTTTGCTCCGTGGGTCCCCAGATGTCAACACAGTGAATCCTCTTGGAGCTTTGGCGACCTTACTGACCAACAGAAACACAACACTATGAGTAGGGTCTAGTGTTATTACAGCGTTATTAAACTGCCAACGAAACGTCTGTCAAAGTAGAGGCGATTTTCAAAGCAAACATAAACGATAAGTAGGAATTAGTAGTTTATATAGTCTGACAGATCAAGTCTGACAGTAGAAAAAAAAACTATATATGTCTCCCTTTTTTCGGAGTGGCTAAACAAGTGTAAGAAAAAGACAGCATGACAGTCTCTGACTATGCGCGAATGAGAATAGATCGTTGTCAGGATACAGTTTTTACACGTTTTACATGGTATTTACTCTTGGTTGGTAGTGACCCTGCCTACGAAGTAGGAGGTCCCGGGTTCGAAACCTGGTCAGGTCATTTCATTCATTCATTCATTTATTTTTAATAAAACATAGTTTTACACGTCAGTCAGGTAGGTACATAATAATATGCATTTATTTGCGTGTTTATCACGAATATTTGTTACTGAGTTATGGATGTTTTCTATGTTTTTAAGTATATACATATCCTCGTCTAATACCCACAACACAAGCCTTATTGAGCTTACCGTGGGACTAGGTCGATTTGTGTAAGATTGTCCCACAATATTTATTTATTTGTGGACTTGATCAGTGATAAACCAACCCGTAGATGAATTCCCGCCCCCACTCCTGTATCCACGACCTATTTCCCCCCAACAATAATAAATACGAAAGTCAATTGGTTTAAAATGTTTAAATATGGCACACTTTAAAAATGGATGCCAAATTGAGTTAATGATAAATGATAAATATCTTTATTTTTCAATTTATTATTTTTTATTTATTTAATGAAAGCATACAAAGATTAATAAAGCATACAAAATTAACAAACAGTAGCAAGAATTAGGAATCACAATATCAAAAATATCCTTCGGCCCCAAACTAGGCACAGCCTGTATCTTGGAAACCGGTACATTACAATGCAATTTAGGTACATTACAATGCACTTACGAACGTCAAAAAAAAAGCTACTACCGTTTCTAACTCTACACCACAGCCCGAGAAGATTATTACCGGCAAGAAACTCGGCGGGACTTATTTTTTCAAAACAAATTACACAAGTAGTAAAAATGTTTACAATATGTGGTTCTACAAGAAACCACATCAAAAGGAACTAGGGAGACTGAATGCCCACAAAAATAATAAAAAAATAAAAAACAAAATTAAACGGTTTTCCACGATATACACAAACATTTGATATGCTTTCTTTCGTGAACTGTGTCCTTCACTCTGTAAGTTTGTCCCTGAATTTAAAAAAGGGTGGGTGACAACTGTCAATAAAGTTTATGACACAAATAACAAAGCTCATGATATGTGTAAATAGAAAGTAGTGTATGTAACTGTAAATAATAAGGCGTTAAAACACTCGTGTAGTGTTAATATGAAAATCGGCTGACGCCTTGTTTCATAAACCTATAGTCGAGTTTTAATGTCATTCATTATTAAGTCATATAAGTAAATTACTATTTTCTACTCCAGCACTTCTATGTGTCAATTAAATGATTGTCAGCGATATTAAAACAGAAAACATTATAACGTTATCTATAGTATTCCATAAGAACTAAGAAGCGATTTTCTAATATATTTTCATACAACATAGTGACACAAATGATTTTTTAAATTTCTATTGTAAGCATGCCAACAACACACACACACATTCTGTCGCCATTTGAGATTTCGCTTTTTTTGCTATTTTTGCCGTCGTAGAAAAGCTAGTGTGCACAACAGCTCATAATTGGTTCTTAAAATTCTCGGGTCTGTTATAAGATTATTAATCTATTCTTAATGTTGTTATCATATCTACAATTTAGTATTTAGTTTAAACACATAAACGGCCTCTTAGCCTAGTTGGTTGGCCTACGAAGCTGGAGGTCCCGGTTTTGAATCCTGGTAAGGGCATTTATTTGTGTGTTTATCACGATTTTTTTTTTATGCTATAGGGGCAAACGAGCAAACGAATCGCCTGATGGTAAGCGATTAACGTCGTCCATGGACACCCGCAACACCAGAGGTGTCGCAAGTGCGTTGCCGGCCTTTAAGGTGGGAGTACGCTCTTTTCTTGAAGGTTTGAAGGTCGTATCGGTCCGGAAACACCACAAAATATTTGTTCTTGTGTTATGGACGTTTTTTATGTATACATGTTTGTATTTATCTAAGTATATAAGTGTGTATATCGTCGTCTAATACCCATAGTGCAAGCTTTGCTTAGTTTTGGACTAGTTATATGTGTATGTGTCAGATTGTCCCCAAATATTTATCTTTTTTTTCTATGACTTCCAAGACATACTCAACAACATTGTATTAAAGCAGATTGATAGGAAATAGTTTCAGACCCCCGTGAGTATAAACATGACAGGTGACCAAAAAGATCATTTTCGAGCCCCCTGTACTAACAGATGGGTGCCCACACGCCAGTAGTATTTTCTTTAGGGTTCCGTATCATAATTAGCGTTAAAAAAGCCGGAAAAAATTGAATGTTTTTTTCATGATTTAATGAAACTTTCAGTTTTTTCCGAAGTTTTCGGATTTTTTAAGAAATAAACAATGTCACTATCACTGTCACTCCTTTCATCCGTTTCAATTGTTTCTTCCTCAATGTAATCGATGTAGCCCTGTTGTAGGTGTAAATTAGACCTAAGTAATATACATTGATTTAGAGTTGAAAATTAGAGCGGAAACTTTCAATGATTTCTTCCTAAAAATCGGATTTCTTCCAGACTTTTTCAACGGTTATCATAATTCATCAGTCCTTACTTTTTTATACTATGACGATGACAACAAGCATACGGCCCGCCTGATGGTAAGCGGTCACCGTAGCCTATGGACGCCTGCAACTCCAGGGGTGTTACATGCGCGTTGCCGACCCTTTAAAAAATGAGGATTCGCTGTGTTGACAGCTAAAGGGGCAAGCTTTGCTTGAGGAGCTTTCTTAAAATACAGGGTCATGATTTCACCTATTTAAATAGGTCGTAGAGTCAAACCACCTTGACTTTTCTCAGCACGTGTCAACTGTCAAATTTTTAAGTATTATTTTAAACGTCAAACTTGTATGAAATTATAAAGTTTACTTTACACTTTCATATATTATTATTAGTATTATTAAAATTGGACGCCACTCAGCATATCTGTGCTATCAAAATCTAGGAAACTTAGAGAACATTAAGGGCATTTTTATTTTGTTGTCGTTTTTTTTGCGACAGATTTGAATGAAATTTCGTGGGTAGGTAGAGTTCCTTATTCTACGCGAGATATACGAAATCATAATGTGCGACAAAAAATTTGTACTAAATTTCCCACTGAGTTACGAAATTCCCATACGATTTCGTAACTCAGTGGAAAAAAATGTGGAGCATACTTTGAAATTGGGTCTATCTTGAAGAGAATAATGAACTCTTCCTACCTACCAAATTTCAACAACAAAATAAAAATCCGCCCATAATTCAAACTATCGTGAGTCATACTGACATTAAATTGCACCGGTTCAAACAGAGTGGTATTGTCGCCTTCGCAGCTCGGGACCGGGTGATGCCTGAGCCGCGAAGGTGACAACACCACTGTCTGTCCGACGATGACTGCCCGATGCAATCGAAACATGCCACGCCTATTGTGATAAAAATATGTGAGTTGAAACTGTTGCAATTTATAAAAACTTAGCATAGGCTGACTCTACGCTATTTGCCTTGGCGCTAAATTCAAATGTAGCAGATGGTAGCGCTATGTGCTGTAATCTCCATTTACTTGCTTACTCATATTTCCTGAACCTTACAGCAAATGAAAATGAATAGGTACATTTTGTTTTTCAACTTTTGACGTCAGTAAAATTTTTTTAACTGTTTTTCTTCCTAATCGTTATAAAATACTTTATACGGCCTTTAACGGATCACTAGATTTTTTTTTAAAGAAAATTTTGCGTTTTTTATAACCAGAATTAAGAGTTCTATTGATTCAAAAGAAAAAGAGAGTCCCTTTATTTTTGGTCAGTTACTTAACGCATTTTTTCATACATTTTGTAACGATGAACGACCGTTCATGTTGGGAAAGATTTTCAATTACGCGTTAACTTTGAGGAACCCTTTTAGTAGTGTTGGAATATGCTCCATTTTGTTCTTTTTTTATGCACTCCGAACCAGTATCGCGTGTTGATGCATTTTAGTCTCACATGAGTGGACAGACGAACTGACAGCTACAATGTAAAACGACATGCCAAGCTACCTCCAATGGGAGCTACCGTATAGTCGCTCACCAGGCGGCGCCACTCATAACCCAGGAACGATACGGTTTTGACAGACATTAAATTATAATAGCTTGATTTTCTCAAATTACTTTCGAATGGGATATTTACGGGTAATATATGCAAAATTGCTACAAACTTTTCTTCCAAGTAGGTAAAAAAAAAACTTTAATTAAGTTGTTTTTTTAAATTTACGGTAGTTAATACTTTTTTCATTTGTGAACATGACGACATATTTGTCTTCTACTCGTAGGTGTTAAAAGCTTACCGTGGGACTAGGTCGATTTATGTAAGATTGTTCCACAATATTTATTTATTTCATTAAAAAACTCTCCAATTCACGGTCTTATTTAATGGTGCCCAGCTGGCAGCGTTTCCTTTTAGGGTGGCTAGTGTGCTTACCATGAGTTGTATGTAACTGTAGGCGTTAGCCACTGCACGTTTCTAAAGTATGTCCGTCTCACTACCACTGCTCTAGCAGGAGCGAGACGGACATACTTTAGAAACGCGCAGTCGCTATCGAATAAAGTTGCTTGCACGTGGTAACCACTTAGGCGTAGCCGCTGGCCAAAGTAGTTGCCAGCCCTCTGGTTACCAGACACATCGACAACGAGCTACGAGTACATTATTTCTTTAAAACGCGCCTCAGGTTTTCAGGGCTCATCGTACTCTCAACTGAGCCGAGAACACTCCCGTGACCCCGAATTTCCCCACCATATGCTCATGAGCATTGCGAGAGATTTCAACAGCGTATTCCTGAGGCTAAAAGAAACAAAAAATGTCATATTAAGTGCGTTGGATTAGGGCTAGTTTCTGAGATAATTGCAATTTTTATTTAAACAAAATTTTACCTCCACTAGGTAAATAACGCGTTTTGGAATGTGATAATGATAATCCTACTATGTGGTCTAGTCTAGACATGATTTTTGACAGACTTCAAAGTGACACTGTGATGTCTTTGCAAAACTTGGCTCTACCGAAAAAAACATTTTTTTTTTGCATTTTCAGTGGACCTTTTCTAAATTAAATTTACTTACCATGTAGTCGGCATGTACCAAAAATCCTATGACATTTTTTGTTTATTTTAGTCTCAGGAATACGCTGTTAAATCTCCCGCAATGCTCACGGGCACCGTGTATAAAAAAACCGTTTGATAACATATGAATTCTCCTTTTCTACAATCATGCAAGTTAAATTGCATTATAATAATAGCAATGAAGCCCAACTCCGCGCAGATGGGTAAAAAAGGGTAAACTTTTCGCAGCGGATTAGATTTCCGGCCTGTCAGGCTCAGATCTGGACGTTTTCCGGCGCAAGGTCTGATCACATTCACTATACAAGAATGCAAGTATTGCAGGATATATAAACTGATAAACTGAAAAATTATTTAAAGGTTTTAAAACGATTCCCAGTATTTCGGCGCTAAACTACATGCATACTCATAAAAAACTGCACCATTTTAAAACCTCGATTTTCCATACAAAAAAAAATTAAGAATAAAATGCATCATTTTAAAGCCTCGATTTTCCATACAAAAAAAAATCAGAAAAAAACTGCACCATTTAGAAGCTCCAATTTTCCATACAAAAAAAAGACAGTTTCGTAATGTCCCATACGAAATGTATGAAAAAATGCGTTACGAAAATGACAAAAAAAAAAGACTTTTTTTTTATCATTAGCATTCGTGCTAGTCTAGCATTAGTAGTCGTGTTCTGGTTATGAAAAAACCAAAAACGTATTATATTAAAAAAAAGAAATGGTACACTTTTTTTTAATGTCCACCAACATAATATACCAAACAACAACACAACACAATTATAACAAATCTTTCAGTTTTCAGTCAGTAAAATTGTGGAATGCTTTGCCGATTGACATAAGACGTGCACAATCGCTTTCAATTTTTAAAAATCGCCTTAAAGAATATTATTTAACCCTCCCCTAGTCCTGTTATTTTCATTCATGTCAATTGTTTTATTGTTTGCGCTATCTTGCCGTTGTTTTTCTTGTTTGTATACATTTATTATTATTGTAGTTTATGTAATATTATGTAGTATTTATATGTATTTTAGTGTGTAGTTTATGTAGTGTATAGTTAGCAGTATATATTTAGTTTGTCGCTGTTTTGTTTTGTTTTGCACTGCCCAATAACTTTTATCTGTACGCTGTTTCGCTATCTGAAGGTTGTCTGGAAGAGATCGCTCTTTAGCGATAAGTCCGCCTGTTGTTGTTACTTACTATCTCATGTTCTTTTTTATTTGTTTTTTTACTATTGTATTTTGTAGTGCACAATAAAGAATGTTATTATTATTATTATTATTATACCTGCCTGCCAACATAATATGCTTATGTTAAAATAATTTAAAATTTTGGCACTGTTTGTGACTTAATTTTGTTTTGTTAAGATTTTTAATTTTTAATTAATTTATTTGTAACTTGACATTTTATAAAAGTGTTAATTTCATAAAATAAAAACGACTTTAAAATTTAAAATTTGAAACACCTACCCGAGCCCCCCGGGTTCATGACTCATGTCATGAGTTTTCCCATTTACGCTCAGACCAAGGATGTTGCGGATGCTGATTTTTTGATATGCGCGTTTGCGGATATTAAAAAGCTCACATCCACGGATGCAAATACCGATATGAGATGAGGTACATAAAAAACCCCGAATATAAAAATTTTGGACCATCTATTCGAAAATAGGAAACAAACTCGTTATTTCTTTTCGCTACCCGTCAAGAAATTAACAGCTTTATCGATGTTGCTCGCGACCTTAACAATATTCCTATTGGATAATGAAATTACCTAGGTACTTTACCTAGCACGTGCGCCATCGCCGAGACGTTCCTGTACCGACTTGTTCCACATCCACATCCGCATAAGCTCCGCATTGATTTGATGCGGAGGATGCGGATTTTTAAAAATGATGCTGAAGATCCAAGTTTGCGGATGCGGATGTGAAGATCTGCAACATCCCTGGCTCAGACAATAATCTATGCAGTAGCGGTTCGGTAATGTGTCAGGACCCTAAAGGAACCCAAAAGTACATCGTGTTGTACCTACTTTGAATAGCACCGGACTGTGAGTATTGTTAAACAGCTGTCAAACTATTTATATATTATAAATTGAAAGAGATGTCATATGGTAAATCGCCAGTAACGTAACCAACCTTTAGCAACTTGCCACCTTAAACCAAAAATAAGTTCTACGAGTATATACATATTAATATAATTTATTTTTGCAAGAGGTGGCCAGTTATTGGAGGACGGCCAGTAGTTTAATACTTACAATAAAAATTTACTCTGTTTATAGGTGAATAAAAATATAAGTTGGTCGCCACCTTATGTCTATTCTATCGCTTGTACAATGGATTGTGCTCTGAGGAATTGTTTGATATGATGCCAACGGCTGTATTCTACCACCGCACCGCTCGCCGCCGGCAGGGTGTTCACCCGCATACCCTGGAGCCTAAATGGTCTCATACCGTGCGGTTTAAGAGGAACTTCCTCCCGCGGACGCTCCGGCTGTGGTATGAGCTCCCTGCCGCTGTTTTCCCAAAGGACTACAGTAATGGGGTTCTTCAAAAAAGGAGTGTTAAAGTTTTTAAAGGGTCGGTAACACGCATGTAAGACCCTTGGCGTTGCAGGCGTCCATAGGCTACGGTGACCGCTTACCATCAAGTGAGCCGTATGCTTCTTTGTCACCGTCGTAGTATAACAAAAAAGTTTTGAAATTTGGTATGTTTGTTCTATTAGCTATTGGTTCTGGCTGCATGTTTAAGCCGTTTGTTCCCCAAACGACTTTGGACCCTGGGGACCTGGAGCTCACAGCTAAGCGCCTCGTTGACGCCTCGGGTGACCAGGGCTGGCTCGTATCTTGCCCAGCGACTCGGCATCGCTATTCAGCGGGGTAATGCCACCAGCCTTCGGAGCACCCTATTACCGTCTGACGGTGAGCGAGCTGCCATTTTTTATTTGTAATAGTACATTACATACCAAGGCCGTTTAAGTGGGAAATGTCTCGGATCCCATGTAATTGTCGGCCGAGGCGAAGCCGAGGTCGACTAACATGTGATCCGAGGCTTTCCTATTTAACGGCCGAGGTTTGTATACTATTTTTCTGCCCGACGGAGCCGGCAGGCGGCAATTTAGTTTTGCGTAAAGTGGCGCTTACCGGCCGGAGGACTGAAAATAATTGTACATACCTATGTAGTAGAGCAGCGGACAATAATGTTTCGTTCATACTTTACAAAGGTTGCATATCGATACTTTAAACATCGTACGCGCATAGCGTGATTTGACATGACATGAATTACAACACTCTTGCCTAACTGTTACACATACACGGACATACAAAAGTATTAAAGCGGATCATAGTTACAGATAAGACACGACATAATTTTAATAATAGACTAACAATTCAACATAATATACTAACGGCCTCTTAGCCTAGTCGGTAGTGAGTGACCTTGTCTGAAGCAGGAGGTCCCGGGTTCGAATCCTGGTCAGGGCATTTATTTGTGTTTACGAGCCCGGTATATAAATTTGGCCGATTCAGCTCAACTCTTTGCCATGAGTTTTCATAGTTACTAAAACATTTTTATATGTTTTAATACAAAAATTGAGAGATAATTTTAATTTGAATGGAATAAATGAAAAAGTCTACCAAAACTGTTGTAAATTTTTGAAATATCCACCATTTTCTAACAGCTGTTTTACCATTTTTTGATGAGCGAGCTCCAAACATCTATCTAGTTTTCGACCTTATTGCTATTAAATCATAATAAAACATTTTTTTTCTTGTTCAGTATATAGTCTTCTACGGAACAAATGAAACATTTTTAAACATTTTCACACAAAATTATTGAGTAAAATTTTTTTAAATTTGGTAATTTTTTGTAGAAATACACGAATATTACCCATGTTTTCTGGCTAAACTATAACTTTTTTTACAGAAATGAATATACAGTTATAAACTTTATTTAATACTTAAACTTTACCGAAAACAATAAAAAATACAAATAAATGAATGCCTTCTGGCATTAAGTCCGCCTTTTGTACGTTAAGGTTTTCTTTTGTGCAATAAAGGTTAAATAAATAATTAAATTACTACTGTTTTTTTTTCTTAAACTCCCCTTCAAATCGCTCTGTTTATTAGGTACTATAAAATCAGTGACGTTATTATGGCATTGGCTACACATGCCTTCGGGGGCTCGCAGAGAGCAAATATTATTTCTAGGTGCAGTTACAACTTAAGGTTTGTACGGAACCCTCGGTGCGCGAGTTAGACTCGCACTGGACTGATTTTTAAGATGTCTATACTTCCGATTTCAACCATATTTGGTTGACTATACGATATGGTACATTGAATTGTACAGATCATAGATAAGGCACGACAGTGGTTAAGTATCTAATAATAGAAAGGCTTGTCGGTCAATTCGTGACGAGTTATGTTTGTTAAGGGGCAGCTTTCGCAATGTGACCTTGGATATAATTATGGCTAGATTGGATAACACAGCTTTTGTATGCCAGATTGGACAGGATAACACAACTTTTGTATGCCACCTTTATACGTCACGATTTAAAAGCTAATTATAGGATCGGTAGACTCAATAGCCTAGAGAGTGCCGTGACACGAAAAGAATCTGCCGTAACCAGAATCTGTGCTTCACCGAATAAAGGGAGCGATTGGCATTTTGTCTACGCACCATGTTCGGATTAGACAATACGGATGACGACTAGGTTGAAAGACTATTATTCTAATTAGTCCGTCGGAAAGATTATCCAATATTATTAGACACGTATTTGTGACTTTTTCAAGATAACTAAAATTGACGTAAACGAAGAGCGTCAACGTTCCGTGGTGGGGGCTGGTGACGTCACCAGTATGTAAGAATTGTACCTAGCTGTGACGTCACGCGTAACTTTAAAGCCCTGTATTTCCGTCATTTTTCATTTGACGAACAAAAGAAAAAATACGGGTCGTATATTTTTTAATAATCTAACAGACGGACTAATTAGATTTTTTTTTGTCGTCTAGCCTATTACAGTAGTCTTTCTCAACCACGAGATACTCTCGCAGAACTTAATGCTAGGGCTACTGATGCCATAAATATCCCTTTTACTAGATCTGGGAACCTGGCAACTGTTGCGGTGGAGGTCAGATTATTAGGGTTGCAAATGGATGACGTAGAATATTACAGATATAAAATATCAATTAATTATCTGTTATTTAAAAACCAATAAAACACTATTAAATTAAGAGATACCTACTTACAAACCATTTCGTGTTATAACACACGCCATTCCATTCCATTCCATTACTAAAGCTTGGTGCCGTGCGCATTATGCAATGCAATCTCAATAAAAAAATACTAAGAGAAGATGAAAAAAGGGGACCCATAAATAGCCTAATATTACTCACTCTTTGATTTAAAAAATTTAGTGCTGGTATCATCCTTTAAGCCGCCATCTTGTTACGATCCACCGCTCAGTCGACAGTGACCGCCCGGAGTGTAGACACGTATCATGTGCCATTTGGTGAAGTTCAGCCTTTTGCGGTAAATTCTTCGATTTTCAGTCTTATCCCGTAATATTTTTACGGTAAGTAAATTATATTTTGTATATTAAATTACCCCTTGACCATTCCATCTTGACACGTCTTCTTTTTAGACAACAATGTTTTTAAGGTTAAATTTTATTTATTTCGTTTTAGTTTTAAAAATATATTCCTTGCCCGTGTCTTCTAATTTAGACAACAGAAAGGAATCAGTTTTTATTTAATTTTACAAGGGTCAGCACAACGCTGTCTATTTCACCAAAAAACCATTCAATCTTCCCCTATTTACCTAATTCATTTTTATATACATATATATATATATATAGTAGGCCTTTTCATCTATGTCAGATGTTTAAAGCAGCATCTCGAGAATGACACTTGCGTTCGTGGCTGTAAAGCCCTATACGGGAGGGGATCCCTCGTCCACACACACGGCAGGTGTATGCTCCCCCAGGTGGATGGGGAGATATATATATATATATATTTATATATATCTTATAAAAATGCAAAAAGGACGGATTGTTCTTTACAGTCGGAGATTTTTCCTACTATGAAAACCCTTGAAGAGAACTTGGTCAATGTAAGAGCTCTATCTGCACACATTTATCACTCTTTCAGTCGAGACATGTATATGCCTGTCATATACATACATTCGGACATATGTACGGGAAATTTGTCTGGCCGATACCCGGTAGACATACTCACCATCTGACAAATTGCCCGAACTTAAATGACCGGCAAATAAGAGTAATAAAGTAAAAGTAAAGTAAAATACTCTTCATTGCACCACATACGAGACAAAAGACAGAACAAATTCACAAATTATACAAAGGTAGCAACAGGCGGTCTTACCGCTATAAGCGATCTCTTCTAGACAACCTTAGGGTACCAGGAGATAAGTTGCAAAAAAAAAACAAAAACAAAACGGATAGTGCGCGAGAAGTATTACAGATAAGAACACTACACATACACTAAACAGAACTATGCATTATTTGCATAAACAACTTAATTAATTAATATAAATACATCCAAATACATACATATATACCTAACCCAAATAAAATGCATACAAATAAAAATTATCCATATATACATATACATACAATATTATATATATATTTTTATTGCGTATTTATTTATAGTGTAGTTACAATGTGTATTCAAAATTTACTTTTTATTTGAAGTTTTGTTACTGTACAATTTTTGCTCTTAGTTTGTCTTCCATCGTTGCCTGTTTTTATCTAATTTCCTCAAAGGTTAACTGGAAGAGATCCCTCATAGGGATAAGTTCGCCTTTGTTGTATCAAATTGTCTATGTTACTGTGTTTCTTGTATTTCTTGTGTTATTGTACAATAAAGCTTATACATACATACATACATACACAATGGCAAATCAAGGCAGATACAAGTAATGATTCCTTAAAATGCTTTTGAAGCTCCGGAGAGTTTTAGTTTTAGTAATGTGTAGTGTATATGTAATATGTAATTTCATAATCTTCATATTAGGTATTTACCTATTTCATATATTCAAACTAAAAAAATCTGGAAGACATTATTTTTAGACATTTAAACGTAAAGCTGACTCATTCAGAAACTAGGCCTTATCAGTAGGTAGAGCTGTAATCAACTTCGTAACATTATTAGGTACACTGCATTATTATAGTTTAAGACCACCACAATATTCAAAAGTTAAGCTCTCATGTAGATTGGAAACTAAGCCATATAATTCATTGAATTTACGGGCATTTTCAGAAAAAATGCACCATATATGAATGAAAATGGGTCCTCGATTTTCCATACAAAAAAATATTGTCAGTTTTGTAATGGCAATGGCCTATACAAAATGTATGAAATAATTTTTAAGAAAAAAAAACCGACTTCATTTGGTTCCCGGTAAAAGTGAAATTAAGAATTTGTTTGAGTTAGCCAGTTTACTTCACAAATATCCAATACACCGCACGTGTACGATTGAAAATTGAGGAGCTTTCTTAATGTCCTAGGGCTTCCATCATTACATTTGAAGTATAATCAAACGGAACTCCCTTGTAGACCTTTAAACAAACAAAATAACAATGTGTTAAATTGGATGACAGACTGTAAATTAACGAGCATATTCATTATGCCATCCCTGATTATCAATATCAGGTCCACTCCAGCAAAATGATGGCCACAGTAAGAAAATGCCTAAGCTAATTATGAACACCCTCTAATCAAAATTAACCTGCCGTTCAAATTTGAGGAGTTCTCTGAATTCTTCTAGAACTCCATCATCAGAATATAAATCAAATCAAAAAGATAAATGTCACAATTAGGATAATAAGTAGAGCTAGGTTTATTAACCAGTTCCACTTTGCGATGTGGTCTTCATCATCAGATCCAGTTCATCAAAATGTTGGCTCCGCCAAAACACTGTTTTAGTTACTTAAGGAAACCCTCCAATCAGAATGCATGTGCCGTTAAAATTTGAGGAGTTCTCTCAATCCCTCATGAAGCCCATCATCAAAATAGAACTATAATCAAATAGGACTATCTTGAAGGTATTTCTTTACAAATAAAAGATGAATGTCTCAAATCGGATGATAGAGCTGGGAATTAACAAGCAGTTCCACTTTGCCATCCCTGGTCTTCATCATCAGGTCCACTCCACCAAATTGATGATGTTCGTAAAGAAATGCTCGAGTGTCTTAAGAAACTACCCAAATCATCATGCATGTGCCTTTCAAATTTGGGGAGTTCCTTCAGTTCCTCATGGATCCCATCATCAGAAATTGATTTTGAAAAAAACGGGACAAACCTGGAACCATCTATTTTCAGAAAAAAACATTTTTTTTTAAATCTGATGACAGTCCTGGGAATTACCAAGCAGTTCCACTTTGACATCCCTGGTCTTCATCATCAGGTCCACTCCACCAAATTGATGATGTTCGTAAAGAAATGCTCGAGTGTCTTAAGAAACTACCCAAATCATCATGCATGTGCCTTTCAAATTTGAGGAGTTCCCTCAGTTCCTCATGGATCCCATCATCAGAAATTGATTTTGAAAAAAACGGGACAATCTTGAAACCATCTATATACAGACAAAAAAATATTTTTTTAAATCGGATCATAGTCCTGAGAATTACGAAGCAGTTCCACTTTGCCATCCCTGGTCTTCATTATCAGATCCACTCCACCAAATTGATGATTTTCGTAAAGAAATGCTCAAGTTTCTTAATAAATCACCCAAATCAGCATGCATGTGCCTTTCAAATTTGAGGAGTTCCCTCAATTCCTCATGGATCCCATCATCAGAAATGGATTTTGAAACAAACGGGACCAACCAGGAACCGTCTACTTTCAGAAAACAAAAAAAAAATTTAAATCGGTTTAGTAATGACGGAGTTATGAGTGAACATCCATTAAAAAAAAAATCAGACGAATTGAGAACCTCCTCCTTTAGAAATATTGAAGTCGGTTGAAAATGCGTTACAAAGCTGACAAAAAAATTACACTTTTTCTATTTTTAAATATAGCTAATTGTGCAATAAACTAACGAAGCAGTACACAGCTAATGAAGAATGAATCCTGAAACTAGTTCAGTCACTCTTTTAGTCACCAAACGGCAATCCCGGGATCTTGGCCCCCTGAAAAGCTATATTTTAAGTCTTATAGCTATAAACTTAACATATAGCGAGGTCAATTACCGAACAACGTCGCCCAAGTGGCAATATACTATTCTATTTATATAATATACTTAAATAATAATAATACATGACACTGGCAAAATTGTCCAACTCTCGGACAGAAGCCATCATTTAAAAGAAGAAGAAGAAGACATGGCATCGAAAAGGTTCAAGTCCCGAAAAGGCTGAAGTAAATTTATAATACACAACCCTAAGTCCATAGTTTTACTAGTTAGTAGTAAAATTGTAGATTACAATACGCCCAAGTTATGCAATACTTAGACCGCATTGTTGTTGCGTTAACAAGAACCGGTTCACCGACAGCGGAGAAAACAGTTCTGTTATTTAGATATTAGAGTAAATGACAACGGAATCGAAACAAAGAGGTACCAATAGGCTAAGAAACTTAATGGCCCCGTAACGCTTACATTTAGCACACAAAAAACAAACCATTCCACAGACGCCTTCCCCGTCTTCAGTAATAACCGGACTACCTAGATTTAAAATCCGGATTGACCGGGACAAAAATGAACCGGTGCTAGTATTTCAAAGCACCACAGACGTTGTGAAAAAAAAATGACACACATTAAATTACGTACAGAGTCCTGTAAAGTAAAAAATGTCTTAGATTTTGTGTAATTGTCGGCCGAAGCGAAGCTGAGGTCAAACATGTGATCTGAGGCTTTCTTATTTACTGGCCAAGGTCTGTACACTATTTTTCAGCTCGACGCAGTCGGCAAGCGGCGAATTTGCTTAGCGTAGTCTGCAATTGGCTGCTTGCCGGAGGGCAGAAAAATCTTTTGTGGGCACGAATTTCATTGGAGGATAAATGCGCATAGATGTTGACCACTGCCCGCTAGATGCGCCATAAGGGTGTCGATGCTTCGTCCGTTACTGTAAGTACCTTACCTCCGTGTCAGACGAGTGGTATGTCGCCTGTGACGTCACGGCGTACCTACTATCATGGCTGCTCGCCAAACGCTAGGGCTGTCTCAATCAGGTAAGATAAAAACCTCGCATTGAGGATTACCGCTACTCGATTCGCCGCATACATTTCAAACGTCACTTTGACAATAGGTTTATTTATTAACAAACTCCGGATTGACGGGGACACAAATGTACAGATTCTAGTAATTCTTTAAATTAATTTAACCCGAATTAAGAACCTCCTCATTTTGAAACTATGAAATCGGTTGAATATCTACTAAGTTCGACATAACATCAACAATAAGCAAATTCCAACCATCAATATCATATTTACCATTACTAAAGTCGCCGTCAATGGAACTTCCTAACAATGTAAACATAAAGCTTCACATGTTTAACTTAGTCACCAAGTTTTTGCTTATGATGATAAAATAAGGTGCATACCTTATTTTTAACGAACTCTCGACTTAATTTGGGACTACGGAGACCGTACTGTCGTACGAAATCACCAAAAATCACCAATGCCTACCTACCTCTGGGGTCAAAATATTAAAAAAAATAGCTTGATTGGTCACAGGCTCTTAGAGTCTCCGCGTTATCTCTTCCGAGCAAATTAACTGTCTAAATTT
This sequence comes from Lathronympha strigana, assembly GCA_949128165.1. Classification (NCBI taxonomy): domain Eukaryota; kingdom Metazoa; phylum Arthropoda; class Insecta; order Lepidoptera; family Tortricidae; genus Lathronympha; species Lathronympha strigana. Next base: position 1,610,160 of record OX421926.1, on the reverse strand, counting down.
AAAGGAGTTAATTTAAAAGTAAAATTTCTATAAACGTATGACGTTTACTTAACGCTTTCACAGCCTGTGCTATCAGAATCTAGAAAACGTGGCAATGCCAAATAAAGAAAATATTAAAATTTAATACCGGGGCATTTTTATTTTTTGTCGTAGAAAAATCATTTTTTGCCAATAAATAAATGTTTATCTCTATCGTACTCATAATTGCTACCTCTTCAAATCCTAGTAGGAAAAAAGTTTCATAAATTCTCAATACATTTTTCAAACTTTCCATTGCGCTACCGCCATAAATCTATAAAATGATGGTGGCGAAATGGAAAACAAATCTTGGGAGACTTTTTTCCTCCTATTAGGATTGAAAGAGCTCGCGATTCTGAATAAAAAACAACAAAAAAAATATTTTTCTACAAAAAAAAAGTCCACCGATGGCAACCCTAATTTACGCAAGCATTCTCGCCACGCACTCTAATGAGACGTCCAAAACGACCACGTTACTAATTATTGCACCCATGCCAACGCTCGGGAATGTCTGTATTTCGGTCAGTCTGGACGGACTAGAGCAGATACATCTACACAGACACCGCTCATTGATATACACAGTATACTTAAAAGACTTATTAGTTAATTGGAGACCATTTTGTGAAAAAAAGAGTCGCAATATATTTCCGTTCCGTTACCATTTAAAAAAAAACTTTGTACGGCGGTTACAAAATTATCGTAGTTTTTTCTCATACATAGAAAGAGCTAGTTATTCTGAGTAGGAAAAACATTAAATTGACCTACATTATATTGTCTTCTGTTACCGCGATTGTTATTCATTGAAATTCATCTTACATCAACCCTGTGAAAACGAGTGCTGTAAAGGGCTCGAAACGTGGATCATGGTTTTAATAAACGCGATTAATCCGTTCTAAAGTGTTTAATTTCAATGAATAACAATCGCGGTAACAGAAGACAATATTATATAAAAATAATTTAGAAAACAAAAACAAAGGTTGGTCTACAATGCCCAGAGGGGCTTATAAAGCTAGTAATACATAGCCTGAAGGGCATTCTATAATTAAAATTAAAAATGTTTAAATTGTAAAAAAAAAAATTTCTTATCGCCAGGAACGAATCAGCACGCGATTCTGACACAATGAGCTCAAGCAAGCAAGCAAGCAAGAGGAATCAGGTTTCCGGATTTTTTTATTAGAGTCTAACCACGTTATCTTTTCTCAGCAAATTAACTGTGAAACTTGAAAGTGTTATAAATTGAAAGAGATGTCATATGCTGCAGAAAAAGTGACCAAGTTCCCCGGTGAGCATGGCTGGGATCGAACCAGCGACCTCCTGCTTTCGCGGCAGACGCCGTAACCCAGCCCTAGCCCAGTGGCTAACAGTATTGATCCTAAAACATCCTAAGTGACAACCAAATTCATTTCAAATTAAGAACTTACGACGATATTACAAAGTCTATATTCCAAGAGAACTTGATTGTAACTTGTCGCATTTCTGTGTCATAAATGCATCATCATGCATTTAAGGCTTAAGCATTTAGCGGCGTATGGATTTGAAACGCTGAATCAGTGGGGGCCAAGCACTCGTCGACTTTGAATTAAAATGCGTCGCGACTGGTTGAGGCTTCTGGTCACCAGATGGCTGGCCACTATTTTGCCCAGCAAAAAATTCAACTTTTTTGCATGTATGCAATACAAAGCTTAGCGCCTTTGAAAAACTCTAAGGCAATCTCATGAGCTAGAACTTCCTATGCGAATAATGGAAATATAAAGGATTCTGACATAGTGATACCCAATCAGTCGAAAAAATCGCAAAAGTGCAGCAGTTGCGACTCTTTCTCGTATAGTCTTGTTTAGAATATTTTATTTCGTTAAGTGCCAAACAGCCTATAAACTTTTAAAGTGTATGAATTTGACACTTAATGCTTACTTCAGTAAGCTCTTCGCACGAAACATTTAACGTTTGTATCATTATCAATGTAAGTTCGCTAATGTCATTCTGATTCTAACCCACATTTTTTGACGTTTTTCTGCTTTGTGTCTTTCTTTTATAAAGTCAATGGATTCTGATGTGAATAATTTGTTACGATCCGCCTGTAACACAACACAAATCGCCTAAGAATTGACACATGCGCATCACAGACGCGTGACATTTGCGTGTTTTATGTGCCATAAATATCGGATTTAAACTATCGTCACATTTATTTTATAAATACAAAACGCATACTTTCCATACATTTAATATACAAAAAAATACCTTTTACACGAGAGATTTTTAATTAGATTTAACGTTTAAGCTTTTATGATTTTCACATATAAATTTACTAAAACGGGTATTAATCGTGTACAATTGTGAAAATAACCTCCTGCGTTTTAAAGGCGACCTTGGCCCCGTGGTCCCGGAGAAAATTGGCTGAGGTTGACATCAACATCTAGCCGCGCGGGCTTTACGAACTACCCGCACTTGGTCTTGATTATCAACTTGAACATTTGTCCGTTGTATTTTGAGCCAGGGATATTCGCTTACGCTAACATTTATTAGCACCACTTGCACCACCCAGGGTTAACCGCTAACCCGGAGTTAAACTGTTATATTCGATACAAAGTAACGCTTAACTCCAGGTTAGTTGGTGCAAGTGGCCCTTAGTCAGTTAGTTTTCAAAATTTTACACGATTAAGGTATTAGCTTCACTATCCCCAGCTTTCTTGCTAACTTAATTTTTTTTAGTAACTTGAGTAAATTTCGATATTTTAGGTTAAGAAGACACCGAGGAAGCGAATTTCAGATTCGTAGTCATAAAAATCATTACTCTTGTCTGGCATTTCAGTTCTATCGTCTTCTTTAAAATCACTCTTTTTTGTATTTAACGTATCAATGTAGTATTCGAAGTCACAGCATATTTTCAGACGAGTTTAAAATCTTTTTAAAAGCAAGCTCGTCCTTTTATTGTTTTATAGCGCTAAGTAGGTACTGTTTTAAGTTGATACCGGGATCATCATTCATTCGATCTTTACAATCGAGACTTTTATTTTATCCCTTTTATTCTTCACTTTCCTTCTTAGGTTCTTCTGTAATTATTGGACTATTTCCTTCCCCTGATTTCCCCTGCTTTACTTGATTTTGATTTTGAATATCTTCCTCATTTTTCTTGCCTTTTTCTTCCTTCGATGTCTTCTTTTGAATCGGATCCTGAAAATATTCATAATTTTCCGTTTGATTTTCTTCTGTAGACATCGGACCATCTCCTTCCTCCAGTTTTCCCTTTTTCTGCTCCGCATCTTTCTTTTTCCTTTTAATTCTGTTTTTCACTTCCAACACTTTTTTTAGACGGAAAAATTCTTCTCTCTCCAATTCTTCTAACTCTGACAGAATGTAACGAATTGTAACTACGGTCCTGGGTATAATAATTTTACCCAAAACTTTTGCTTTCCTGTTGACAATTTAATTGTAATTTGTTTTGATATTCTTACTTTATTCACGTTTAATTTGAAAGAAAGCTGCCGATGGTGGATCCCGTCAGATCTATTGATCAAACGTATGTATTTTATAGCCTAAATTCTCTAACTTTACTAGCTACATATTTGGATAAATATGTACATAATTGTGTCTCATTTAATCTCATGGACAAAACACATAACAAACGAAGAAGTCATACGTCAAATGAAAAATAAACAAGAAATACTTCATACAATAAAAGCAAGGAAAACAGCTTATCTTAGCCACATCTACAGAAACAATAAATACGGACTACTACAAAATATAAGGGAAGACACAGGGAAAGAGAGGCAGAGGCAGACCCGGGACTAAATTGATGGACAACATAAAGCAATGGACAGAGGTTAAGGACGCAGCCACCCTTATACGAGCGGCGAAGATCAGAGGAAGATTGGATGCCATGTTGACCGCCGACGCCCTGACTGGGCAGGGCACTTGAAGAAGAAGATGTAATTGTGCATTCCATTATTAAATAGTTTCATCCTAGGAACAAATCGTAATCAAAGGATTCATATATGTATCGGATGGTAAATGCCTAAGTCGCAATCGCCAACTATGAATGGAAGAAAGGATTTCAGTTAATAGTTATACGAGTAATCCAGGTCATTTTAGTTTTGATTGTTTGCAGACTTGTTCATGATGTTGGCTCAATGAATAATCTAAGTAAAGACCGTATTGTTAAGTATAAGGACAAAACTAACCTGACCTACTTAATTGTTAAAATATTTATTATTTCCTATTACTTTGTTCTAAGAGTATGATTTGAGAGTATTTCTAAGCTATATCTGATAGTGAAGTATATGTGATTTTTATTTTATTTTGGGATTCTTTGGTGTTTTTAATGACTTTCAGCAAATATATTATATAGTAATTCATGGCTGTCGTAAGTAACATGTTCTCTAAAGGACGACCATATAATAGATTCAGATTCATATGTTTAGCAAAAATAATATGATTATTCTATGTCCAGATATTTCGGTTTACAAATCATGAATCATTGCGGTTTGCATAGTGCGGTTTTTTTGTTGTATAATATATAGACGGAGAGCTAGCGACCAAATCGGTCATGTGGCTTCAGCTGTATTGAAACTCCGTTAGCTACTTCCCTGAACAACCTTTTCCTATAATCTTCGTGCTGGCAGGCCGCGGGCGGTGGGTGCGGGTGGGGAAAAAAAGAAAAAAAATTGGGCTCAGCGACTTTAATTTTTTTTTCAAACAGTTTCTCTGTACTCCCTGTGCACCCAAAAAAAAATTAAATCGATCGGGTGGTGGGAAGGGGTTGCCAGCGTTAATTAAAAGTACCAAAATAATAATAATTTTCATGTGGCTGCTGTGTTGGCTTTTTTTCTGACGCGAGATTAATCCATATGTAAGCCCCAAAAAAATAGCCATGCAAAAATATCGGTGGGAAGGTATCGAAACAAATTGTTGAAATGCGCACTGCACTGAAAGATCTGAGAATTTCAAAAATTTTTTTTTACACCCGCACTCACCGCCCGCGGCCTGCCAGCACGAAGATTATAGGAAAAGGTTGTTCAGGGAAGTAGCTAACGGAGTTTCAATACAGCTGAAGCCACATGACCGATTTGGTCGCTAGCTCTTAGACCAATAATTTTGTTTACAATCCATACAATTTCTTGTAGTATTTGTCCACAATTGTTTTAGTTACTCGGGGCGATTGAGTCAATGTTGTCTAAACCATATGCTTTACATCGAATTCCCAGGATGAAATGTGTACATTATTAAAGCACTTATTAAACACATGTCTAGTTTTTGTATAAAAATGTAATAGCAAAAGAATACGGCCAAGGAAAGTTGTACTGATGCTTAACGATACGGTTTATATGTTACCTCGAGCGCCGAACGCATCATTGTCGAAATAAGTAAAAAGACGTGGGAATTCCGGATTTTTCTTAGATTATGCCAATTTTAACCTTTAAGGACTAGTTTTGACAGTACTTTTTCAAGGCGTTTTTAAAGTAGACTAAATACAACATTAGACTAGAGAAAGTCTCTTTTGACGCAATAGTTTCTTAGTAAAGCGTTTCAAAATTCACCATATTTCGCACTTTACAACTTTTTGTCCTATTGTCAAATCACAATATTTACGAGCAGTACCTCGTCTCAAAAAGCAAAGTTATGTTTTTGGAACATATGTGACACTTTTATTTTATGCGATTTTATGTTGTTTTTACAATAACAAGGTTTATTAACATTAATTTGCATTGAAATGAAAGGGTAGTAAATGCGCTTAAGGCCGTCCCCTATCCCAATGACCTCGGCGATTTGAGCTTTCTTCCCCTCCCGCTTCCTTTCCTCACCGGTTATACCAGGGACTGCATAACCGGAAAATAAAGGTACCGTTATAAAACGGTATGACGTCATACCGTATGATTTCGATATGGTTTCGGTACCGAAATATCAATTAGCGATATCGAAATGTTACGGTACCGCTATTTATTTTCGGTACCTATACCTTTTTCAAAAGGTACCGTTTGTGCTTTATGATAGTGCCGCCGAACGGTGCGCGGCGCCAGCCAACCAATCGGCGTGCTTACCTATATTTGTTAGATTGCGTTGAGTTGCGTGCAGTGGCTTCAGAATAGCGCGGCAAATTTTGGTTCATGTATTTGCAGTGTGTTTGTGGTCTCGCGAGGTGCGCTCGCTGTTTTAGTTGTATTGATATATACAATTCGTTATTCAATTTTAAAATCGCAATATATGGGACACCCTAAAATATTTATATAAATCTATCTACAAAATTCGCTTTATTTACATTGCGTCCTGTAAAAAACTTTTAAGGGTAATAAAGATCAAAACACAAGTTACTTTTAAAAGTCGCTGAGCAAACGTTGTTCAGTTTGAGGAGTACTACCCGGGATCAAATTCTCCTCTCCTGTCATGGGCCACACACGGTATATACAGGATGATTTTTGGGTATATATTTTTATTTTTAGTTGGTGAAGTGAAAACCTACAGAATACATAATTTTTTAAAGTTGTTGTACAAACGATGTTGGGTTTGGAGAGTACTACCCCCGAACAAATTCTTCTCCCCTGTTATGGGCCACACACGTCATAAACGCGTGTGTCCTGAACGATTCACTTATTCACTGACTGACTAATCAACGCAGAGCCGAAACTACTAAAGGTATAAAGTTGAAATTTGCACATTGGGTTTCATTTATAATGTGCACAATTAATAAGATTTTAGAAATTCAACCCCTGAAGCGTTAAAAAGAGGGTAGAACGTTTGTATGGGGATGGCGTAAAATGTAAAGTTAGAGACCTGCAACTTAATGTATAGTTTTCGTATTAAAATATAATTTCAGGGTGTTTGGAAATTCATCCCCTAAGGTGGTTAAATATGGGTTGAAATAATGTACGGAGACTGTATGATTTTTTTAAGTAAGAATATTGAAATTTGCTCTATTGACTGCTTATATTTTGTAACAAGAAAACTAATTTCAACGTTAACTGATATTTATCCCCAAAGGAGATAAAAAGGGGTTGACAGTAGGTATTAACGTAGACTCAAAACGAGCTATGCTCTAAAGTCGAAATGTACACAGTGAGCTACTTATACCACGTATAATTATAGTCGTCCTGGGTGGAGATCTTTAGTGAACAAAAGACAGATATTTTTGAGTCCCGTCGTCGTACAGAATTAGACGGCAAGAGGGATGAGCTGAAAGCCCGACCACCAGCGGCGATCAGATACAATTATTTAAATGGTGTCCTCTCGTGCCCGTTGTGCGCGCGGGTCTTCAAAAATAAGATCGGCTACGTTAGCCACGCGAGAGCACACGAACGCCAACAACGGAGCTGAAGCAGTCGCCGTGGCCGATAACGGCCAGGAGCATATATATAGAGAATAAGAAGTAAAGTTTACATTTTCAATCCCTAAAGAGTTAAAGAAGGGATTGAATATTTGTATGGGGATAGTGTAATTTTTTAAGTGTGAAGCTTGATACTTTGTGTATAGATTTCTTATTAAAATTAAAAAAGTGATTTTATGGTTTTCCGAAATTCGTCCCACAAGGGTAAAAAAATGGGTAAAAAATGGGTTGAAAATTTGTATGGATGCTATGTGCTTTTTAGGTGAGAGTCTTGAAAGTTCGTCCATAGGTTACTAATTGTAAAACAAGTAAACTAATTTTAGCGCTGTTTGATATTTCTCCTCCCCAGCGGGGATAAAAGAGGGCTTAAAGTTTGGATTAACGAAGAGTCAAAACTACTGAAGCTAGAAAGTTGGAACTTGCACAGCGGGCTACTTATTCAACGTGTACACATAATAAGAAGCAAGCTTGACATTTTCAACCCCTAAAGGGAAAAGAGGATCAAAATTTTGTAGTTTGACATTGTAAAATTTTAAGTGAGAGACTTGATAATTTGTGTGTAGATTTCTTATTAAATAAAGAAAAGTGACTCTAGGGTTTTTCGAAAACAAGAAAACCTATTTTCTCAGAAAGAACGGAAAAGTGGAAAAATGCATACATACAAGGGAAGCATACAAGGGATGGTGGAGACCATATCCCTTGAATGCTATTGAAGTTAAAAAGTTGAAATTTGCACATCAGGTTTAATGTGTAATGTGTACAATTAATACGAAGCGATTTAAAATAAAATTAACCACTAAAAGATTAAAAAGCGGGTTAGAAGTTTTCATAGCGATGGCGTAAAGTTCTAATTGAGAGACTTAAAACGTTACGTATAAAAATTGGTGAAATACCAAAAATGTAGAAAACTCCCGTGAGTATTAGACATATTAATATACTTAGACCGGGTTACTCACGTCTATAAAGTGTTTTCGACTTTATAGACGTGAGTAACCCGGTCTAAGTATATTACCAAAAATGTAATTTTAGGAAATTCTGTAGGGGTACAGGGGGTTTAAATTGGTTGAAAAATTGTATGGGGGCCTGTGTGATTTTTTGAGTAAGTCCTAAAAGTTTTTCCATTTCATATGTATTATATAACAAGAAAACTAATTTCAGTGTTAAGTGATATAATTATTATATCCTTTCCGAAAGAGGGTAAAAAGGGGTTGAACGTTTGTATTAATGCAGAGTCAATACTGCTGATGCTAGAAAGTTGGAATTTATACAGTTAAATACTTGTATAATCAAAACAATATAATAAATACGAGTTTGAAAAATTCAGCCCCTAACGGGTTAAAAAGGGTCTTGAAATTTTATATGGAAATGGTGTAAAATTCTAAATGTGTGAAGTGAGAGACTTTATGGTTTTTCGAAATCCATGCCCCGAAGAGGTGAAAAATGAGTTGAAAGATTGTATGTGGTTTTGTGATTTTTCAAACAAAAGCGAATAATATGGGTTGAAAGTTCGAATTTTATCCCCTAAAAGGGTTTAAATACGTTTAATAATTGTACGACGCTGTGTGATCTTTCAAGTGATAACCTTAGAAGTTCGTTTGTACATTACTAACAGTTAAAGAACAAAGTGAATTTTACCGTTAGAAATATTTTTCCCCAGTGGGAATTTCATTTTATTTCATTTCATTTATTTATTTATTTATTATTTATTTAAAACTTTATTGCACAATACAAATGGCACATTTATTAATTGCTTTATTTTTTTTATTGTTTGAATACAACCGGGTTGAAAGTTTTTGGTATAATATTAACGTAGAGTCAAGACTACTAAAGCTAGAAAGCTGAAATTTGCCCAGTGGGCTACTTATACAACTAGTACAAATAATAAGAAACAAGTTTGACATTTTCAACCGGATTAAAAGTTAGTACGGAGATAGTGTAAAGTAGAAATGGGATAAAAAGAGGATGAAAGTTTGTAATAACGCGGGGTTAAAATACTGGTGCTAGAATGTTAAAATTTGCACATTGAACTACTTATATAACTAACACAATATACTTAATAAGCAGAGGCCTGAATTTTCGTGACATTTTTGAGCTGTCATAGGGACTTCTCATTTATCGACTTCGGATATTCACATTTACAAAGAAAAGATCCATAACTCAGGAACAAAATATATTCCTGATAAACACACAAAATAAATGCCCTGACCAGAATTCGAACCCGGGACCTCCGGTAGGCAGGGTCACTACCGTCTATGCTAGGAGGCCGTTAGATTATAGCACGCATATTACGGAAGAATAAGAGTAAAAGTAAACAACTGGCGGTCTTATCGCTAAAGCGATTTCTTTCAGATAACCTTTGAATACTAAGTACATTTGAGTCTTTTATCCCTACGTTTCGAAAAAATATTCCATGCGATCCATAAGCAATAATCACGAACCCTCAGACGTTATTTCAGGGCACACACATTTGAAAATCCCATAAAGACTGAAAGTTTACAAAATAATTCTGACCAAAATAAAATTATTCGCGAACGAAGTCGCGGGCATCCGCTAGTGACGATAAAAACACGAACAAATATGAATATGCACATTGTGACCTCTCGCGCCGGCTCCCCACGCACAGTCAGTTCGTTTGTCGGCTTTTACGCCGCGCGCACCGCGGTGAACAAGTAACTACCTGCATCGTTCAAACGACGACTGTAATAATTTCGGTACCGAAATTATATCGGTATGATACCGTTATAATACAGGTATAAGTACCGCATTGAAAATTTGCGATATATATCTTTTTATTCCGGTACCGTACCGCTATATTATACCGGTATAGTTCTACCTCTATTACATTACGGTACCGGTATAAAATATCGGTACCATACCGCTTATACCGTAACGAAAACGGTTCCTGGGTTATACAATACGTCAATAAGCATAAGTCGCCACCTAGGAAAGAGAACGAATAGGAAGAGCTGCTTGTACTAGGACGCAACCCTATAAACTACTAGTGCCATCTTACACGACTGGCCCCCGTCGCCTGCGCAGGCATCTCGAGCCGGCGTTTTCGGAAAAATGCGTATAATAGCTTTTTCTCGAAAAGTACAAAACCTATCCAAAAATCAGTAGATGCGTTTAAAGTAAACATAAATATATACTGCTTGTCTTAGTTTCTTGTACTTACGACGCATAATAAGGGAGTAGATACAGATTTAAGGTAGAAAAAAGGGTTTACGGTTATTTTTTTTTCTCTTCATGTATTATGTTTTTCGACAATTTAGTAGAACCAAATGTAGACCAAATACTTAGCTACATTATATATTTTTTTCAAGCGTTGTGCTTGGAGCTGAACAAAGCCTATTCACTTTAAAAACAGTGAAATATGCCGGGTAGCCCCTTAAACGTCATATTAGTATTATTTACATTTCAAGAACGGTTGTGCCGGTATTTAGTAGCAAACTTTAGCTAAACCCAGATTATGTTCAGAAAGAAAGGCATTTTTTAATGTCTTGTATCCCTCAAACATACAGTAATGCATGTAATGTAAGCTCAAATTGTTCCAAATTTAATATATTTATTACCAATTTTTTTTTCTTAGCATGAACATTTATGTCAATATTTAGTTGAAAACTATTGATAAACCCAATAATATTATTAATTTCGGAAAAAATTGCAATTTTTTAGAAAGATTTATAGTAACTAATAACAAAAACCTACAGTTCTATAAATAAAGTTCCAAAACTAAAAATACTTCTATTATTTGCAGTTTTTTACATTGTAATTAAATAGATACAATATAAAACGATGAGAACTTTATAGACCTTTATTATTTTAAAAATTAACTCTTACATAAGAAGAGACAATTTCTTAGATTTCACGTCATTTGTCTCCGTAATTCCAAATTCTCAGCTTTGTTGATAATAAATTACGTTTTTTCGGCAACTTGCGTAACTTTAAATTTGTACAATTTGAAGACGCCGAAGTAGCTTATTTCTGATTCACAGACATAATCATCAATCATGAGACTCTTCTGGCATTTCAGAACTATCGTCAACATCTTTTTGAGACGCCTCTGGTAGTTCAGAATTCAACGAACTATCGTCAACATCTTCTTTTAATTCGTTCTCTTTTCTATACCGTGTAAGTATAGAATGGTTGGATGTCACAGCTAAATGACTTCCATAATTATCAGAAGAATTTGAAATCTCTCTAGAAGCGAGCTCAGTGATGCTTTCCAAAACTTCATCAAAGTTGTAATCTAAATTTGTTGAAAGGCACGATTTTATCATGCGGTCCACCATAGGTAGAGGCGGTATTGCATACTCTGACTGCGCGCTTCCTGGAAGCCTGTTTAGGAACCCTTTCCTATGATGGATCACAGATACTAGACCAACTTTTTTGTCTTTAGAATCATCCTGGTTCTGAGAAGTTCCAGAACCACTCGGATTGTCTGGTTGCTTTCTTTTGATCGTAATAGATCTGCGTTTTTCAGAGACAGTGCCATCAGGGTTTTTAACTTTTATAATTTCAGTTATTTCTTCAGTTTCAAAGACGCCTAGTGGTAGGTCGGAAGATACAGCACTGCTTGCCACACTAGCACTCGTGGAAGGTTTGCTTTTTGGGGGAGACTTAATTGAAACTTTAGACTGTGTTTTCTTAGCTGGCCCGGAATCTTCGTTCATTCGATCTTTGCAATCGGCGCACAGTCTTTCTACGTCTACGTTCTTCGGTATGGGTGGTCCTTTAAGTTTTTTCTGTAACTCTGCGGCCGTCGCTTTAAACTGTTTTAGCTTATCACCTTCTTGACCATCTTCCTCGTATTGTTTTATAGAACTAAGTACTGTATCAAGTTGCTTACGTAACTGGTTCCTGCTTTCTTTAGCTGCGGACTTGCCTTTATCACCTACAGGTTCATCACAAACTATGCATTTTGACCTTTGTATTTTATATATTTCCCTACATAAATCGCATAATTCTTCAACCTTTACGCCATCTGGTATAGTCGTAGGCGGTGTACGTAATTTTTGTTTCAATTCTTCTGCGGTTCGTTTGAAGTCTTTTAAACTCTCGGTCTTTGCAGTCTTTTTTTCGAAATTGTCAGTTGCAGCTAGTACTTTATCTAGATTTTCTTTAATGCCTTCAATAGCTTCGTGTTCTCTGGTTATTATTTCTTCAGTTAGGGGTTGTTTGGCATGTACATGCATAGGACCATCACAAACTACACATTTTGGCGGCTTTTCCTTAACCCTTTCTTTGTCTTTTTCAGTTTCCTTTTTCTCTTTAGTACTTGCTTCCTCCTGCTTAGTTTCTTCTATACATATTGGACAATCTTCGTCCTTCCCTTTCTTCTTCTCCGCCTCTTTCTTTTTCTTTTTAATTCTGTTTTTCACTTCTAACACTTTTTTAAGGCGAAAGAATTCTTCTCTCTCCAATTCTTCTAACTCTGACAGAATGTAACGAATTGTTACTACGGTCCTGGGTATAATAATTTTACCCAAAACTTTCGCTTTCCTGTTGACAATTTAATTGTAATTTGATTTGATATTCTTAATTTTCTTCACATTTTATTTCAAAGAAAGCTGCCGATGGTGGGTTCCATTAATTTTAAATAGTCAGGTGAGTGACAAGTTATATTTTGCCTAATATTTTCTAACTTGAATATAGCCACATATTAATTGATATTAGTAGTTAGTTGTAACCAATTGTTACAATCGCCGAAGGTATTATATAGGTATATGGATGTGTCAAAATATTACAATTAGCGTTTAAGTACTTGTAACTATCGAGACAGAATAATTTATTTCAAATCACCATTTTTAATATAGATAAAGAGAGAGATACCTTTCTTCATAATATTAAGCGAAAAAAATTTTAATAACGTAAAGCTTTAAATTATCTATCTAGTTCCTTCGAGCAACACAGGGAGGGAAGTCGGCATAATTATGTACCGTTTTCCCTCTGTGGAAGTACAAGCCCAAATGGGCATACGCGGCTGTGTTGTCACTATTCCGTACACTAAAATATATCGTAGTGTGCAAATTTTTTTAGTGTAGTTGTATCATTTTCTGTTTTTTGTATGTAGTGTGTGAGAAGTGCGTCTGTGTGCACGTTTCCCCGCAAAAGGTGACAGAATAATTTGTACGGTAAGATGTCACTTTATCATCTCCAACGCGTTGGAAGCCTGTGTTACTCGAAGATCTACTTCATTTGAAAAATTGGCAAATTAGGAAAAGTAACATCATAGTTTTATCAGGAATTAGTAAAAACTATAGACTTATACCTAAATGGATGGTGATTTGGCCATTTTACTCGTATTTAAAGTTAACGGTTGCTTTTCGTTCGCGACTGAGCGTTAGTGTATACGAATAGCGTGTCTTGGCTACACACGCTATTCGCCATACGTTCCAGTTAAAATATCAGCAATACAGTCCACTTTCAACATCATTTCATTACCTCCTTAATCGAAACTAGATACTCTAACTCTCTAGTTTGATGTAGACACTTTTTGGTAAATACGTCAGCATCGTTACTGTCTTAAAATATCGCATGTTTTCGTGTTAAGTGGTAATATTTACAACATTTTGCAATTTAGCTAAAATGGACTTGCCTAATCTGAAATAGTCGCAAAAGCACAATGAGAGCATTAATATAACACAGCTAAAATGCAAAGATAGTAAATTGTGCCATCAAAAACCAAACTATATTAGTCTGCCATTCATCAATAACATCCCCTGTGACCCTACGTTTCAAGCCCTTTACAGCAATCGTTATCACAGGGTTAAGGTCGATCTAAACAATCCCATTTTCATACTAAAGTTATTGCAGGTTTTTAGGCTATTTCTGAATTTTTTCATATTATCATTGAAGATTATAATCAATCGTTTTGCGTACAATTTAAAATGTACTTTCATATTTTTCGATTTGTGTCGAAATCTAAAATCTTATCGGCACTTATCAAGCTAACTCTATAAATTTTATGACTTTTAATAACTTGATAACTGTGTTTTAATAATGTAATCGGCTAAATGAAACTATATGAACACAAAAATAGTATGTAAATTTCTTATAAATCTGCTTAAACTTTTTTATAAAAAACTATCCGTGAGTTAAATGAGGACTATAAATAATATTTGACCGTTTCAAATATTATTTATAGGATTTCTTTCGGATCACTGGATACCAACACAGTAACAGTGTCGAAATATCGGGTGCTCAATAAAACAAACATACATGGTAATTATCCCGTTTCAAATATTAGTTATAATGCAAATGTCCATGTTAGCTTCAAATCGTAAATGAGGACTACCGCAGATCATTTAACCCTGTGAAAAAGAGTGCTGTAAAGAGGTAGAAAAAGGGTTAAAGTCTTTAGAGCGGATTAATCGCATGTATTAACACCATAATCCTACGTTTTGTGCCCTTTACAGCACTTTTTTTCCAAGGATTAAGATGATGACTAAAAAAATTATAATTCTCCCCGTCAATCAAAAAAGTTACTTTTGCAAGCTACCTACATATCAAAGTATTAAAAAAACAAAGGTTGGCTTGCAATTCCCAGATGGGCTAGAAAGTAGAAAGCTAGTAATAAATTGCCTAAAGGGCATTCTACAATTAAGAATTATATGCAAAACCCTGTGAGAAATAACATACATATTGGGCAGAAAGAAACGACAAGAAAACTTCCCCATTTTGCCTCATCAGTTTTCAATCTTTTAAAACAGTGCTCAATTTCAATTAGTAATAATAACAATCGCGGAAACAGAAAAC
This sequence comes from Lathronympha strigana, assembly GCA_949128165.1. Classification (NCBI taxonomy): domain Eukaryota; kingdom Metazoa; phylum Arthropoda; class Insecta; order Lepidoptera; family Tortricidae; genus Lathronympha; species Lathronympha strigana. The sequence continues at coordinate 1,595,069 of OX421926.1, read as the reverse complement.
AATATTAATAAACGTGATTAATCCGTTTGAAAGTTTGTCATGGCAATGGATACTGGAGTCAAACCACGCTATCTCTTCTAAACAAATGAACTCTCAAAGTATAAAGTGTTATTTTAAACTTCAAACTTCTATGAAATTATGACGTTTACTTAACACTGTCACAGTCTGTGCTATCAAAACCATTGAAACTTAGCATAGACGAACTCTAATCGCGGATATAGAAGACAATACAAGTACTACCATTCCCTAGTTAAGAAAAGTCAATAATGATATTGAATATCTTTTAATATAATACACACGGCTTACCTATACCAGGTACAGTTATTTAAAAATGCATACTTATTGAATTAATTTGGTATGATTCGGTAGAAATGAATGCTGCAAAAAATACATTTGCTTGATTTAGGAAACGCGTCTTACGCGTCTACTCCTTTTCACATTTGGCTTTTCTTAGTTTTATTTTGGTTTTACGTTCCCATTATTATCACTGTGTTCAATTATTTCAAATGTACCCTTTTCGTCCCAACCTTGGTAATCATTTAGCGCTTTTATATCTGGGTCGTGCGATTCATGTTTGATAGTAATCACTTCCCTTTTCTCTTGGACATTGCCATCTGGACCCAGGCACCTTGTGACTCGGGTTATCACACGTACCGTAGTCTCAAATAAGCCATATTCTTCGGGCACAGGCTCATCGGGCTTAACATCACCCGTGACCTGTTTCTGATCTGGTTGTTCAAAGCTTAATATTACTCCAGCCCTGGGCAAATATGTTATTGAGACGCGTGGAGTTACCTCCTTTTTTGTTTCTTCTTCCTTTATTTCAATATTTGGTTTTAGTTCAGATAGCGGTTCGAATGCAACGGATATTTGAGTAGCTGCTTCTTTTATTGTTTGCCGCTTTTGTGTGTCGCTGCTAGGAACGCCATCTTTTGTTTGTTGTTCGTCTTGTTTTAATTCTTTACTCGGTGGAGCTTTGAGTAATTCAGGTAAAATCTTAATTAAAATATTTCCTAACACAGTCTTGTCTTTAGTTTGGTCATCTTCTGGGCATGCACAACTTTTGTGCTGGGGATAAATTATTTTCAGAGTTTGTGGAGTATTATCTTTGTCACAACCGCAGGAAAGTACTGATTTTTTCTTAGTCTTTTGAGTCTTGCGACCAATTTTGGGTGTATCTTTTTCTGTCTTTCCTTTTAAAGGCAGTATAGTCTGACCACAGCCCTCACAAGTGACTTCTGAATCTTTACTAGAGATGGCTAGACGTGAGTTAGACGAAAGTGACATTAAAGACAATGAACTTTGCTTTCCTTCATCTCCAACATTTCTCTTTTTGGATTCGTTAGAGATTAATATGCCACATTTTTCACTTTGACTTTCTCCGCAACAGTGTTTACATAATTTAAAATCAAATTCATCTGGTGCGGGTTGTTCTTTGCCACATGTGCCGCATGATGCATCAGGAGAAGGCTCTGACTTACTTTTTGGCAACATTTTAGCTGAACATCTATCACACATATCTTTTGATGTCTTAGATTTTGTTTTGTTTTCAACAGTACAAGCATTGCATTTTTCATAAGTATTTAAATCATTCATTTTGCTGTTTTTGTAACAGGATTCATTTAAATATGGTTCAAATTTGGTATTTGGTATAATTTTAGCAGAACAACTGCCACAAATGCGTTTTGTATTACTTTTAGGGTCCATTTTATTTTCTCTTTCGTCAGTTGTCTCAGAGCATAGTATGTAAGCCTTTTCTTTTATTGACATTTTGTGTAAACAAGTATTCTTAGGTTCTTCTGCGCTGCCAATTTCAGTTGTTTCTTGTCTTGCAGCCATCCACTCACATTTATTTTTAGATTTGTTAGTTATCTCAGAACAAAAGTTGCAAGGCTCCAGTTTGATTGGCATTTTAGGCAGGTGCGCTTTCGTAATTTTTTCTGCACAACAAGAGTCGCGTATTTTTTGTCTAGGGTCCCCGCAGTCACAAACAATTTTCAATTGTTTTGTATTTTGAAGACTTTTTGCTTCAGGAATTGGCTTATTTCTGTCGCATTGGTGTTGTTTTATTTTTGGACATGGTTTTGGTATTGTAGGTTTATTATTAGCTCGATTACAATCACACGATGACACTTTATTATCTCGGCAAACATTACAGGTTTGTGTAAATTTGTCGGATAGTTCATCTTGACTAAGATTTTCACCGCATAAATCACACAAATGACTGCTCCGTGACACAGCGTTTTCAGGAGACACGCTATGTTTGCATTTTTGAGGACCATTTTTTGAAGATCTCATATTTCCTTGATTACGCTGTAAACATGCATCGCATTGACCTTGGATTTTAGATTTTTCTTGAGATGTTGTTTTATATCCCTGATCATGTTTATGTTTTTGTTCAGTAGTAGACAGTTCTTCAAGCAAATTAATTTCGCTAGCATCTTCTATAAATTGTTTAATAGTCATTACTTCTCTCTCTTCTTGAATCGAGCCATCGGGGTTTAGAAATCTTGTGACTTTAGTTATTGTACGTATTTTAGTATGTTCTTCCTCGGGATTACAATGTTTGCAAGAATTATCATATTCCTTATTGTCTTCGAGTTTTTGTGGTGCTAATTCTTCTTCATCACAACAAAGACTACACAAGTCTTCAGATGGTATATTTATATCTTTTTCATCTCTACAATAATGACAAACTAAATCAGATGGCTGCTCCTTGCTTCCTTTATTATTTTGAATACTTTTAAGATAATTTTTAAAAGTCTGGCAAAGCTCTATGAATTCCTTTACACTTGTAGTTACGTCGCTATCTTTCTTAAGTTTTTTGCTTATACCCACAACATTGTCAATCTCGCTTATAAAAGTAGATAGCGATTCTGTATTTTCGCAACAACTGGTTTTATTACTTTTAGATTTACATTGATTTACATTAACTTTAAAAACTTCGCATGTTTGCATAAAATTGTCAATTTTTTCCGGAGGTAATGTATTTATCTCGTCTGTTTCGTTATATTTAGCTAGCATTTTCTGTGAAGTCTTAAATTTTCTTACAAGTTTTTCAAAACTAGAGTGTATTGATTCTATTTTTCCGTGTTCAGGTTTCTTAACAGCATCAGATAACGGTATTTCAAGTATTTCAAGGTATTTTTTGTCTTTTTTATTCAGTAAATTTTCCCTTATCTCGTGATCCAATGAATCCTTGAGGCCATTATTTATAGTTGGTATCTGATCGGTTAATTGTGCAACAAAAACATTTGTTTTAGGGTATTCTGTATACAAATTACGTGCTCGAGACATTAAATTGTTAGAACTCGACATATTTATTATATTATCAATAAATACTTTTTTGTGTGTTTTAAAATCACTTAAGTCCACATGACCGAGATTATCAAAACCCTTCGTCGAGTTTGATAAAAAGTAAGCAATAGAAAAATTCCGTTGACTATCCATTTTCTTTAAACAATTTTTAGATTTTCTTACTTAACAACAAGTCATTAATACTCTTAATCATCCTCATTCCTCTTTCCACATTATATTTTGTATAAATTATTCTTTCGGCATCTACTATACTTTCATTTGGAAGACTAGATGTTCTTTGTATAATCTTAAACTCAGGATGTTTTCTCTTTCTTTTTCTACTTTTTACATTTATTTCCTCCTTTTTACATAAATACTCTTCTTTCGCCAACGCTTTGCATCGATTACCATGAATCCTTCTTATAAATGATTCGCCCTTTATTTCCCTGATGACAATTTTTTTGTTCTTTAGTTTATGTCAAAAATGTCTCAGTAAAAATAACTGTATTATCAAGACATTTCCGTCAACGTTGGCTAAATTGGATATATACATAAGTTTCTTGACGAGTCACGTTTTGAAAGATAATGCTATAGCTTCTTGTAGAAAGCTGCCGATATCAGATTCCGTGTACTTAAGTTATGATGAAAAAAGTAATACATACCCGTGTAGAGATCATTATTAGGACACAACGCCTTATATCATAAAATAATAGAATCATCACTTATCAAAGTAAAAACAAACAAAGTGTAAATATTTAAGCAATTAATTGAAAAATCATGTATATTTTAGGAAATTCGCAACTAGTTATCACTTTATGAGAAACCACATATGCCTTACTAATAACCTGAAATCTTTGAGTTGCACCTAAACCAAACGGAGTAACAGTTGACAGGCCTACTCCTCTGCCGAATGGGTGACACAGTATCATACTCATTGTATGTACTAACGTTTATCTGACATAGCTATCTGTACGTTATGTAACGAGCAGTACATTTGACATGCCTCACTGCAAAAAATGGCAGTCTTTTTTGGAAGGCAGATTTTGCCAGTCTGGTAGATTAATAAGTCGAAGCTTGAAATAGATGATATACATATTCCCGAAGAAAAAGTGACAAAGAACTTTAGTACCCAGTAGCCCCAGCACAAAAGCGACGTGATCAGGGCCCGTAATTTTCATGCCGATGACAGACAAATGACGACAAGCTTCATACATCATATTTTATGTTTTACGTTTGACAGAATAATGCTGTCATTAAATAGATTCAAAACTATTACGTTCGACGTTAGAATCGAACGTTGATAGACTTTATCTGTCATTAACTCATTTCGTATTAAAACATCCTCTGTCTTTATATACGTCATTATGACGAAACCGACACGAAAATTATGGGACCTGGTTATGATAATAATGGTTAAAAATTGCTTGCTATCGATGTCAATAAACTACTTCGATTTAAAAAAAACACTAGCACTGGTACATGTTTGCCCCTGTCTATCTGGAGTTTGGTTATAGGACTCTGCTTCTTTTACCTTTGCAGCAGAAGTCATAAGTCATAACATGTAGTATCGAGACGCAGATTCGAATCCTGCCCTTGGCATTGAAGGCCTTGGTCACTTTTTCTGTAGTACATAACATCTATTCCAGATCAGCATTCATATTACGTAATGAGACTATTTAACATAATACGAATCAAAATATTAATATGTTTGGTGTCAACATTTTAGTTTTTGATACAAACTTTTATCACTGACTACTTTCCACGGTCATTTCTAAACAGCGATTCTAAGAAACCCAAACACAATGGGGGTTTCCACCTCCGGTCCAGTGTCCATATTTCTATCAGTTCGATGGTACTATTACATTGTATTGTTATCCAACCTACATAAGCATGGGAAGTTCGGGATTATCCAAATAACGGGAAGTTAGACAAATTTAATGCAAAATTAAAGGTATTTATTTTTGTAAATAAATTAATTTCACTAAAACAAAGTTTAGATCAGAAATATTTATTTACTGCAATTAAATACATAAGATGAACATTTTTATTTTTAAATTTTCTCATAATTTTACCTGTATAGTTCCTCGTCCTTTAAATCGTAAAAACTCGTATTTGAGCTAGTTAGTGAAAAGGATGGGACGCTACACATCTTATCAGACATACAATCCCGTAATATTGGTTGTACCAACGAGTAATCTTGCAAAAGCCATTCAGATTTTGCTTTACTTTGTTCAGCAAAATCTGATTTGCTTGGATCAGCATTTAAAAACAAAATAGCTTTTGAGCCACCTTTCTTATCAGGTTTATCTTTACTTTCTACTACTTTATCTTCAATGACTTCAAACTCGTCAGCATTTTTATATTTCAATACATCAAAATCATCAAACTCCAAATTGTCAAAGTCTCGTTTTTGTTCTTTGATTGTCATTATTTCTTTATTTTCACCTACTGTGCCGTCCGGCTTTAAAAAACGGGTGATTCGTGTGATTTTATGAGTTTTTTCAGCGTAGGTGCTACGGCCTGCCACGACTTCAGGTTCTTTTTTTTTCTCCACTTCACTTTTTTCTGGATGTGCATGCTTGGAGCATACCCTTGGAGGTGTTGGCGGTAGTGGCGGTGGTTTACAACAGTCATCACACATTTCTTTTGCTTTCGCAAAAATATTTATGGTGTCCGTCTCACACGCTTTACATCTCATCTTATTGCAATAATCACAGTCTTTTGGTGGTGGTAGCTTTTTATTTGGCGTTACATTCATGACTCTAACTACTCCCACTTTACCTGGTATTGTTTGTCGATCATGATCTTGTAAATATTTGACAGTGTCCTCACAAACGTTTTGAAAATTTTCTACCGTCTTTGATTCTAAGTTAGACTGTTTGCTCAATTCAATGGCAGTATTGATTTGTCTGATGAGTTCCAATTGACTGAAATCATACTCAATTTTATTGTTAATTGCTGCTTTATACTGTTTTAATGTGTTCTTAAATGTTTTGCACATTTGCACAAAATCTTCAATTTTGTCTGAATAAATACTATCACAACCTCTCTTTCGGCATCCTGACTTAGCATGCGATTCAAGTACAAGTTCCATGACCTCGCAATTTTTAATAAAAGTATTAACGTTTGATTTCATGGGTTGCTCCACTCTAAGCGTGGTTGATAGTTCTTTTACGTTGGAAATTTGGTTTTTAAAACAATTGATAATATCCCATGTGTCAGGTGGAGGAGTAAAAGTTATGTTTGAATCTGATTTATATTTATGTATTTCCACAACTTTAAATACCAGATCACCTATTTTATAACAAGGCCCCGGGTTGTTGCTGGTGAAGCCTATCATTTCAGTCTTCATTTCATTATGGAAATCATTATTGTCTTCGACTTTGTTAATTAGCGAATTCCCACTTAATATTAGATTCGTTAATAGATCCTCAATACAGTCAACTGTATCAAAAATAGATTCCGATGAATTTACTTCCAAGAGCTCCATTTTATTTTTTTCCCTAAACAAATTAAATTTAAGTATATCGATCACAACAGTGTTTCAAAAATGTCTTTGTTATAATCAGAAAATTAGTTTCTTTCACGCAATCCGCAAACGTTGTAGTCATTGTTAAAATTGTTTATATGTTCAAAGTCTTCAATACGCGGTTTCCTGTTGACAATTGATTTAGCTGGTTTTTAATATTCTTGCGCTGAATGAACTGCCGATGGATTTCCGATACTTAAGCACTAGTTGCAGAATATAGCACTGATTTATAACACTGTACGGTATTTTATTATATATTATATTATAGTATCGTAGTTTGAAAATATCTTTTCTCCTCACTAGCTCGGAAAATGCAAATTTATCCTTAAAACTAGCGAGTAAAAACGCATTTTATCCACTAGTGGGGAAAATTATTAGACATTGCGCTAATTCCTATGACTTATCACCCGTCCAGTATAAGTGAGACCTTTATGACCGTAGTAGGTAAATATGCGCAATCGGAGGTTAAATGTTTGAATTGGTCAAGTCTTATCCCGCACTTGGTAAGCTATTGGCAATATCTAAATACCAGGAGTAACTCTATGACTTTTTGACTTTGAGTTTTGAATGGTTTCTTCAAGATAACTTACATTTGGATAAGATTTATAATCGTATGTAGTTTTTATTTTCCTCGCGAAAAAAAATCTATAACACTCGGAGGTAAATTTTGTTTAACTGTGCCTTTAGACCCTCGTAAAGCTCAAGATTTTGGACTCTTTCGTGTCATACTTCCTGGCGGTGACATGATGTCTTTAGGAATTCAAAGCCACATTAAAAATTTGTACGTAATTTGTACGTATTCGTACGGTATTTAAAAAAAATTGTACTACACGTACTTACGAGAAAACAACGATCAATCTGTCACCGCTGGGAGGGATCCTTCCTGGCGGGCGCTATCTGTTTCACTATGTTCCAGTCAACTTTTCAACTTTCTGCTGATACAGAAAATTTGTACGTAATTTGTACGAATTTGTACGTTAATAAACAAAAATAGTACTACTCGCATTTACGAGAAAACAAAGATCAATCTGTCACCGCTAGGAAGTATCCTTCCTGGCGGGCGCTATCAATTTCTTTATGTTAGGGTCAAATTTTCAACTCGCTTCTTATACAGAAAATTTGTACGTAATTTGTACGCAAATGTAAAAAGTAATACAAGAACTTATGAGAGCATAATGAGAAACCAAATATTAAAGCAAGTATATGTATAGATAAAGACTGCCCACTTGACACAACACAATTTATCGAAACTAATTTGACAACGCCATCCACTTTTACCTTCGAAATTAGCTGTCTAAGTGTGGGTGGGTGTAAATTCCCACCCACAAAATGTGGGTGGGGATTTACACCCACAAAACGTAAAAGTGAGATGGCGCTGTCAAATTGGTTTCGATAAATTGTGTTGTGTCAAGTGGGCAGTCTTTATCTATACATATACTTGCTTTAATATTTGGTTTCTTATTATGTTCTCATAAGTTCTTGTATTACTTTTTACATTTGCGTACAAAATGTAGTACAAAATTTTTGCGATACAACGAGGAAATGCCGCCAGCATCCTAGGTACAATGCCTCAAGGACCTACTTTAGATTTAAGGTAGGTAGAGGTAGGTAGTTAGGTAAGTTACACTTACTGTATATATTTCGGGAATAAATGTTTTTAAAAATAAAAGGGTAGACCTAACTTTTTCTACCTACCCACGCGTTTAAACTGACTCTCCGCCGTACGTGAACATTTCTAGCAAGATCGCCGTTGATAGTTCGCTGATTCATCAGTCAAGCCTCGACCGACACATGAAACTATGTCGAACGAAACGTCGGTATATTAAGGTAAATTAACTACATTGGCAATAGGCCCGTTCTGTTCATAATAATGTGTATAAAACGCGAAAGTTTAAAGCTAGATGGCGCTGTTTTCAATAACGGGTTTTTACATTTTGAACATGCATATATATTTTTTATTCTTTTTCCGTAGATAAACTCTAATAGCGACGGTTTTTATGTGTAATAAAGATCTTAAAAGCTACAAAGGCAATAAAAATCACAATCTCCATAAGTTCTTAAGTATACGGAAGGCATCCACCGGCAGCTTTCCTGTTAAGAGGTCTCTAACATCTCTAAATTAAGAACAAACATCTCCGTAGGAGGCCTCTAAGACCTCTTATAATACTACATGTTAGGGTGTGCAAACCGGTTTTTACCAGTGTAAAATTTCGGTTAATAACCGGTTCTTAATCTGGTTTTCCGCAACTAAAAACCGGTTTGCACGCCCTACTACACATTGTATTTTGGGTAAACACTGCATTGGAATAAAATAACTTGGCACAATAGATTGCCAAGTTTTTAAACGATCATCAAACATGTAGAGGCCTAATCATACGAACTTTTACATTCGTAAAACAAAAGAACACGGTCAATATTGTAAATACACGTAACAAAGTTGTATGTACACACGCGTTTAGATTAATTTATGAATGATTTCATTCATAAACTGCCCATGCAATGAACGCGATAGTACCTACTAGTAGTGAATAACGATTTACCATCGTATTATCTCGGAAACACTCTTATTTGTCATGCTATTTCATTCGACCTCGATACTTTAAGTACTGACGCTGACTGAAATAGCATGAGGGAAAATCATTATGCACTACATTAGGGTGTGCAAACCGTTTTTTTATGAAATTTCGGTTAATAACCGGTTATTAACCGGTTTTCCCATACAATTAAAAACCGGTTTGCACACCCTACACTACATCTGTACTTCATTTTCCAACGCAGTGTTTAACTGTGAAACTACTCTGAAATAAAAATACAAACCAGGGATCGATACAGGTATAAATAACAATAACGCTATTACAATATTTTTTTTCTATGAGTGTGTTCGAGTGAAAAAATCTAAATAGTCCGTCTTTTAGATTATTAAAAAATATTGTACACGTATTTTTTCTTTTCGTCAAATAAAAAATGACGAAAATACAGTGCGTCAAAGTTTCGTGTGACGTCGCTATTAGGTACAATTCTTACCTAGTGACACCGGCCCCCACCACGGAGCTTTGATGCTCTATATATTCGTAAAATTTAGTTAAATTAAAAAAGGAAAAAGTACGTGTCTAAACATTTTAGATAATCTAACTGACGGACTATTTAGATTGATAGTTTTTCAACCTAGTCGTCATCCCTATAAGAAAAAATGTAAGGTAAATGTAGCTAAGTCCGTCATAGGTACTATTCCTTCTTAATGTGCTTACCATGAGTTATACGTAGTCGTATTCGATAGCGACTGCGGCATTCGGAGGAATGTCCGTCTCGCTCCTGCCAGAGTAATGGTAGGAGCGAGACAGACATACTTTCGGTATCGAATACAGTTGCGTGCAACTCAATGGTCAGCACACAGTACGCAGCTGCCTACTCAGTCGATAAGCAGCAAACTATACTGAGCCTATACCACAAAACTTGACCGATTGCGGATTTGTAACTCCATCTCTGTCACACTTGCATATTGGAGTGACAAAGAGGTTTTCCCGTCAATGCCAATTTTCATTTCGGCTCATTTACCTTACATTGACAACCGCGTTATAAAATTAATAAAAAATCCATATTAAATTGCAACGGTTAACACTCTCGTATTGTTATCACAATAGGCGTGACATGTTTCGACTGCATCGGGCAGTCATCGTCGGACAGAGTGGTGTTGTCACCTTCGCGGCTCGCGCATCACTTAGTGATACTCTGTGATAAAAATACGTGAGTGTTAACCGTTGCAATTTAATATCAGTATGACTCACGAAAATTTGAAATATAAAAAAAAATCGATCTCTGGTGTAAACTAACTAGACTCTAGGACGGGAACAGTATTTAAAATAATCTGTACACACTCTCGTTCTTTAACAATAGTGGTGCCACGATGATTTTGGACACTGTGGCCGCTCAGTCAGTTTTGCTGTACGGGTTAATCAACAATTTGTTGTTATTCTGTCCCAGCCAGGGAGATAATTAGCATTACTTATTACAGACAGTTCCACTAGAGTTGAAGTCACGCACACAACATCGTCAACGAGATTTTTAATTTACTTGGGCCTTACCATGATGTTTTAACGCGGTTCAGTTGACGTCCTTAACTGAGTCGCTTCCATACAACTGTGCCTAAACGGAACCTTTACTTTATTTAATTTATTTTACATTGCATTTGCTCGAAAAGTGCGTGTTCCAATGGAGCCAAATCTAATGGGCCCGGAGTACTGTACGCATTGCTACTACACACCACCGCTAGTAATTATTGTTTATTTCCTCGCACTATGCATACTAAAACATTGTATGTAACACGTGCGCAAAGATTACCGACTTGTGTCGGCTTATGCGCTCGCTCGCTTCGTTTCCTGGTGAATAAATATGACCCTCGTCGGAAAACACCTACTTCCCGCACTTGTTGTATACATAAAAAGCAATTTCTGTCACACTTTACCTATTTTTTTTTGTGAATTTTACCGTGATTTTAAGAGTGACACACTCGAATGTAACTTTTGACAAGAAACAGTTGATTAACCCTTACATTGATATCTCATGATAAGAAATTCTTTTTTTTTGTCCATTTTTTATTATGATATATTTTGTAAATTTTGACATATCTCTACTCAGAATCACGAACTGTTTCTATCTCTATATGTGAATAAGTACGCTGGTACAGTATGGTCGCGTTCACGATGTAATTTTTTATTTTATGTATGGTGTTATATAATCAGGGCCCGTCATTTTCATGCCGGTTTCGTCTTAATGAGGTATTGTTTATTGTTTATTATAACAATTTTACAATTGTACCTTAACAGCTAGGGCCACGGCGGTACGAATTGGGATACAGTAATACTTAATTTATATACAAATCGTACAAAAGTATTTACACATCAATAACAGTAATATCACATAATAGTACTTACAGGCATCTCACACTCAATCACTCTCTTACATTACACTCCGTCACCAGTCGCCCGATCGCACTCGCAAATGTGATAGGCAAACGCCCAAATCTACACGTCTGTAGATATTGAGTGATCAGCGTGTTAGATGTAGATTGTGCGCTTCCATCAGATAAGAGTTCCCTCGACTGACACGTATAAGTAGTGTATATAATGTTAAGATTACAATTAAGGTGGGGTTATTGTAAGACGGGAGATTATACTAGTAACCTCTGTCCCTGTGTTTGGTGCTGAAACCCCCTCTTCCCACACCGTGGCGCTCTGCCTATTACACAAACAAATCACTTTCTGGATGTGCCTCGAGCACGGAGTTGAGCAGCGCGTGCGCGCGCGCGACCGGCGCCTGCGCGTGCGACCGCGTGCGCGCGCCGCCCTCCGCCAGGAGCGGGTGACGCCGCGCGCGGGTGTACACAAACAAACGCATGAAGGCCTCGACGAGGGCTACGCTATCTATGGTATTTCTTACAATACCGATCGTGAATTTCGCCAAAGCAAGCGACCTACGTAACTGGAGCGAGTCGTACCCTAGGTGTCCCTGTAGAAACAGTGTAGGGTACATATACGGGTAATATGTGTGTATTTTTTTGTACAGCGCCCTAAGATACGACTTTTGGACTTGTTCCAGCATTAGCGTATATTTGCTTTCACCACTGCATTTGTTTCGAGTATGCTGCGCACGAGTGCCGCATACAATACTCGTGTGGCTTCGACAGTGAGGGGCGCGGAATTGCGCAGAACAAAACCCAGTCTTTTGTAAGCATTGTTACTAACGGCCTGGACGTGTTCGCGAAACGTGATATTTGAGTCGAAGAGAACTCCTAGATCGCGTACCTGTTCCGAACGCGATATTTCGATGCCGCCAATATTGTAATGCTGTAGGTAAGGTGTCCGGGATCGGGTAAAAGACATCATTTCACATTTACTCGCATTGAAATAGAGTTCATTTTCAACACTCCAACGATGGACCGCCTCTATGTCCCGTTGCAGCTCCTCGCAATCTGTTTGGCTCTGGATTGGCTTAATCAACTTCACATCATCCGCGAACATTATCAATGTGCAGTGCTTCACTTTGACCGGCAGATCATTTATAAGTAAAACAAACAGAAATGGTCCCAAGTTAGACCCCTGACTGATACCAGAGCGCGTGCGGTAGCTTTCAGAAACATACGGACCATACTTCACATACTGTTTTCGATCGGATAGATAATTCGCAAAAAGTTTTAAAAGTCTGGGTGTAAACCCCATGGCACCTAGTTTTAAAAGAAGCACGTCATTATCTACACGATCGAAAGCTTTCTGAAAGTCTAGATAAACGACGTCCACCTGAGCTTTTCTATCCAGCTCCCGAGATAAAATGTGAGTCAAGGTGAGCAGGTTTGTGGCCACTGATCTTCTGGGGAGAAATGCATGCTGTGCTCCGGTAATGTGTGGCAGACATTGAGGAAGCAGTTTGCCATGCGTTGCCGATTCGAAGATTTTAGCCAGGGCGTTTAAAATAGCAACGGGACGGTAGTTTTCGACTTTAAGTTTAGATCCCTTTTTCGGTATCGGTGTTACTGTTACCCAACTAATTGGAAAAGGTCGAGCTTTTCCAATTAGTTAGGTATACCCCCGAATGAGGAATGAGGTTGAAAATAAACTCTATCGGACCCGCTAGAACATTAATACAACCTTTGAGTACAAAGGCCGGTATCGCGTCCGGTCCAGGCGCCGATCTAGGTTTAAGCTTTTTTACTGCGTTCCTTACGTCATATGTGTAAAACTCACAATATCTATACACCTCGCGTCAACGGGCAAGCTTGCGCTGGCTACTTGTGGGTCTAGGACAGGTTCATGCGGTAGAAACACGGAACCGAAGTGAGACGCGAACGCTTCGGCGGCATCAGCGCCTGAGTGCTCTACATCCCCTCGCGTCACTCTCTGTTCCACACCTCCCTTGCAGCGTAAGGAATTCACATGGGACCAGAATTGAGCGGGATTATGAGACAACCGCTGAGACACATTCTCCATATAATTATTGTGTGCTTTGTTTATGTCAGTTTTTATTTTTGTACGAAGCTGACTATAGCGCTCATCAAAACATTTTTTTCCCGACCTATTCCATTGTCGATGGAGATGGGCTTTTCGCTCTATGTCACGAATTATTGCTCCCGTATAAAAGACTGGATAGGTACGACTAAACGAGCGCTTCCGTATTTTCTTAGGGATGCAGCGGTGGAAAGCACTATACAACGTGTCATTAAAAAACTGGACAGCATCATCGGAACGACCAATAGTGTACAATGGCTCCCAATGTGCATCCCTAATTTCACAATATAATTGGTAAAAGTCTCCCTTTGCGAAGTTCTAGTCATTTTGTTCCCCTAAGTTAGATGGCTCCATTATAACCCTATTTGATACGAGTGTATACCTAGCTTGGATTATGATGGGAGGATGGTGCGCGTCGATTTTAGATTGCACCTCGTGCGAGTCCGCGGGCCGCACAGATACCGCTCTGCTCAACTCCTGGCTAGCCAACACTACATCCAAAGGTATATAAACACAGAGGATGTCTTAATACGAAACGAGTTAATGACAGACAAAGTCTATCAACGTTCGATTGTAACATCGAACGTAATAGTTTTGACACTATTCAATGACAAAATTATTCTTTCAAACGTAAAACCTAAAACATGATGTATGAAGCTTGACGTCATTCGTCTGTCATCGGCATTAAAATTACGGGCTCATAAATAAAATACCTCTTTAAGTATCTGTATCTAAAAAAAGTGTCCATAATTTTTTTTCCTACTGTGTTACCATTTTCTATATAGTTTGTATAGGCAGAAAAGGAAAGTAACAGTATATGGAAATTACTGGACACTGTCTCGTATTGCGAACGAAACAAACTCGTGATTCTTATAAAAAAAAAATGGACAAAAAAAAGAATGCTCCATAATAAATCCACTTACTTGTTAGTTGCATCATGTGACTCTTCCAGACTCAGGAAGTTGGACCTGAGCTGCTCGATGAAGATCATCTTGCGCAAGAGTTCGTGCCACACCTTCTTGGCTTCGAAGATGAGCTCACCGCCCTTCTCGATACCCAGGTAGGGGTACGCGTCGGGGCAGTGCTGAAGACCAGGAAGAGGTACAATTTTTGGTAAGTAACTTATAAATTGAGAGATGTCGAAAAAAAAAAGAAAAAAAAAGTAACCAAGAAAAAGTGACCAAGGCCCCCAGTGCCCAGACAACGAACCAGTGTAGTATATGAAATCTGCTTCAATTTATAATTTATATACATATATATTTTTTATATTACGACGGTGAGAAATAAGCATACGGTCCGCCTGATGGTAAGCGGTCACCGTAGCCTATGGACGCCTGCAACTGCAAAAAGCTAAAGGGGCAAGCTTTCCTCCGTGGGTCCCCAGCTGTCAACACAGTGGATCCTCTTGGAGCTCTGGCGACCTTACTCACCAAAAGAAACACAGCACTATGAGTAGGGTCTAGTGTTATTTAACCTGCGGTTTTCTGTAAGGTGGAGGTAATTCCCCAGATGGGCTCTGCTCCATATTGAGCGAGACGACATTCGTAATTTTTTGGCAGTGTGACTACTAACGACGGTTAAATTACAAACTTCATTCAAAAATTATTCTGTAAAATTTGTCAAAAACCGTTCAAACAATCAAGTTCACAATAATTTTCCAATAAAGTTCTACTTTTGTATTATTTTTTTTCATTTTTTTAACTTATAGTTCAAGATTTAGAGGGGGGACACATTTTTTGAAACTTCTGGAGCGATTATTTCAATATTAACTTTATCAAATTGTTTATTGAAAACCCTCATTATTGTACATAAAGGCACATCAGGTGGTTCCCCATCTTTAGATTTCTGCATTCTTTAATTCAGATGGAAGTGGGCGCGTGGGCGAGGAGATAAAACCACGTGGTACTTTCTCACAATTTTAATTGAAATCACGAAATACAATCACTGATTTAATCGTTAATCTATAATACGTTAATTCCACGTGACGTTCTGCAGAACACGTGATGCTACAATCCGATTCAACTCGATTATTTGAACCGCCCTTTTATTCGACCACTTGACTGTCATGACCTCCACGCAATCCCGTATTGCCCGCCTTTTCTTGCTGTCATATGTCACGACCGTCGCGTTCGGTCCGAATTGCACCAGTGTTCTGCATTACGTCAGAGCGTGCAAGACCAATCGACCCAATCTGTCAAGCTAGTCAGTCCAGCACAATCGGACATGCTGGAACGTCTAGCACGCGCTTTACATTGACACGTCTAACACGCTCTTAAGTTCACTTTTTAATTGATGCGCCGTCACGGCCTGACTGACACGTCGCATGTCCTCGTGCGACTCCTGGTTACTCTGAAAAGAAATAAATGCACCGCCTTAAAACTTCTCATATTCACGCTCGTCTATCCCTGACTTTAAGCTCCCGCAGACCTATGTAAGCACTTTGCTACTTAAACTCTAACACTATTCTTACTATCGTACCGGGTAACTACTCATTGGCACCCGTACGATACACCATATGTAGTTGCAAATCGCACCGGGTAACTACTCATTAGCACCCCTACGATACACCATATGTAGTTGCAAATCGCACCGGGTAACTACTCATTAGCACCCCTACGATACACCATATGTAGTTGCAAATCGCACCGGGTAACTACTCATTAGCACCCCTACGATAGCCTGTCCCTTACACAATTCGTCGCGCCGGGCAATCACTCATTGATGCCCCTACGACACCTGTAGACCCCATCCTGAGACATCGACCACTATGAGCAAGTCTCCGCCCGCAACAGGCATTGACACGCTCACACCAACATATGACATATAGGGCTAAGACAAGGTACGCTAGTAACGCTAATTACAAAATATACTGGCCGCCGTAAGGGTGTCAATGCCAAAAACACGTTACAGTCACTAATAAATCATAAGGTTTACTTACGAGTCAACTCAGGCTCGTCGTTCTCCGAGGCATAGAGGGTAGCTGAGCTGGCGGTCGATGTGCGAGAGCTAGCTACAGAGAGCGTATCACTGTCATCGTCAGATGAAACCTCTCCTCTCTCTTGACCATGGACCGCCGTCTCGGTCTCCTCATCATTGTTTAAACTAGCACTTACTTCGACTAAGCCCTCAAAGCCTCCGGGTACGACGCGCAGATTCTCGTGGGAGTATTTATACGTGCGGTTTGTACCACTGATTGAGCGAAGTTCATACCGATCATTATCTAGAACGCGAGTTATAACAAAAGGGCCTCTAAACTTACGTTGCAATTTTGTTTGATTGCGCTCACTGGATTTGATGAAAACAAAATCACCCTGCACGAATGGTTTGATACTTGCTTTGCCACGATTAAAGCGTTTTTCTTCCGCTGAAGCTGCCTTCGCTATGTTGCTTGATGCGTTTTTACGTATAACCTCAAGATCTAAGCGAGGTTCTGGTTCGAAAGTTGACGCTATTTGCGCTAAGCCTAGCGAGTGTGAACGTATTCCAAGCATCAATTCTAATGGCGTATAACCAGTTATTCTAGAACGCGTACTATTGATTGCTAATTGCACATTGGAGAGTTCATCACGCCATGCCTTATTTGGGTCATTCTCAATAATGGTAAGTAAGCTTTTAAGCGTGCGCATGACGCGTTCCACCTGGCCGTTCGCTCTACTTGAACCGGTGGCAATGAGGTGGAGTTCTATGTTATGGTGTGCGCAAAACTGTTTAAAATCTGCACTAACATAGCATCGTCCTTGATCGGCAATAATCCGCTTGGGTGCTCCAAAGAGGCTCACCGCCGATTCGAGGGCTTTTATAGCACACACAGTATCTAGTGAGGGAGTATATTCGAGAAGGACAAATTTTGTGAAGGCATCAATAATTACTGATGCATACTCTTTTCTGTCACTTTTTCCGCTCAACTTTCCTGTTATGTCTATGTGAATAGTATGCCAAGGTAAGGATGCCTTGGGAATTGGATGAAGCCTAACTTGTTGTGCTCCTGAGCTGCCTTTGGACGCTTTGCAGACTATGCATGAATCCACAAACCTGCGGACTTGCTTAGCCATCTGAGGGAACCAATATTGTTCGTAAATTTTATCTAAGGTCTTTTCAGCACCTAGATGTTGAATTTCTGTATGCACATGGTTAATCAATGTCCAGGTTAACGACCGAGGTACAACAGGCAACCAATAACTAGCTTTATTGCGTTCAATCTTTCTATACAGGATCCCGTTACGCACATCGTACGTATGAGCAGTTGCTTCAGGAAGCTCGCCGTTATTGTGCTTTGTAATTAGGTCCTGTATTTCAGCATCACGTTTTTGCTCCACATTAAGCCACCCTTGGTGGAGCTCTGCGAAATGCACTTCTTTATATTTTTTAGGTGCATTCACTGGTTTAGATAGGCGTTTATGTGGTGTGGGCTCGGGAATGGGGTTCCTAGACAGAAAGTCAGCATGTTCCATGCTACTTCCCTGCTTATGCACGATATCAAAATCGTACGCTTGCAGAAAGGCCCACCACCTGTGGACTCTTGGAGTCAAGTCTATTTTAGACTTAGAGGCTTTCAAAGAATTACAGTCTGTAAAGACTGTGAAGTGCTGACCGTATAGGTAATGACGGAAGAATTCTACCGCTCGAACGACCGCCATTGTTTCCAACTCATAAGAGTGGTATCGGGATTCTGTGTCAGTCGTTCGACGGCTAAAATAGGAAACAACATGGGGCACATCATTCCTTCTTTGAATTAGAATGGCGCCATACCCCTCGGAGCTCGCATCTGTATGGAGTTCTATGGGTGCTTTGGGGTCAAAGATCGTCAGAACTGGTTCGGATGTTAGGATTTTCACTATTTGTTTATGAATATTGTCATGAACTTCAGTCCAGTTGATGGGTCCTCTTAATTTCGTTAGGGGGTAAAGAGGCCCGACAATACGCGTAAATCCGGGAATAAAACGCCTAAAGTACGAGGCTAGACCTAAAAACTGTCGGACTTGCGTCGCCGTTTTGGGTGTGGGGGCGTCAACAAGGGCTTTTACTTTTCTGGGGTTCGGTGTAACTTCACCTCCCTTGATTACGTAACCTAAATATTCGATCTCGTTCTTTAAGAATTTACATTTACGCACATTAAACGAGAACCCGGCTTCAGATAACGCCTTTAGAGTGTGGTCGAGTCTCTGCAGACCTTGTGCAACGTCTTCGGAGAAACAAAGGACGTCGTCCATGTATGCCAATGCTACTTGATCTTTTAACGCGCCTAAAGCTTTATTAATGCACCTTTGGTATACGGATGCTGAATTACGCAGCCCGAACGGCATAGCTAAGTACTCATACTGCCCGTCGGGGGTTACAAAAGCCGTACGCGCTATGCTGTCACCATTGGGGTCGACTAAAATCTGGTGATACCCAGACGCCATATCGAGGGAGGAGAAATGGCACGCACCGTGCAGCCGGTCTATCTGTTCGTCAATCCTTGGGAGTGGGTAATGTTCGGGCTTTGTGTTACTATTTAACTCCCTATAATCAACACAAAGCCTATCCGTGTCATCCTTCTTCTTTACGAGAAGAATAGGGCTGGCAAAAGGTGACGTGCTTTCCCGAATAACACCAGCATCTAAAAGGGACTGGACTTTCTCTTTAACTACTTCTTTTTCAGCAGGAGATAGTCTATACGGGCGTCTCTGTACCGTTTTGTGGGGATCGATGGGGTCAATGCGTAATACACCTGTGGTCACGCGGCGAGTAGGTACGCCATCAATAAAGAACTCTTTGTACTTTCGTAACACATTTATAAGAGCGAGTCTTTCATCGCCTTCTAAGTCAGTATCAATGTCTGAAAAATCAAATGAGTCAACCACATTGACCTCATTGTCCCACGAGAATGTGACATTTTTCTTATTAATATGAACATCTACGCCCAAATGTAACAGATCTCTACCTATCAGTATTGGCGATGTGATAGTATCGTCCGGCACGACGTGAAATAAAATTGACACCTTTACGCCTTGAATATCAACTTCGCTCAGGATCTGAGAGACGCACTCGGTGCTATTTTTACCAATGCCTGTTAGTTCAATCAAATCTTTGTGCAAAGTACCCGGTAATTTGTCAGACACACTATGTTTTACTAGAGAGCAAGCAGATCCAGTGTCAAAAAGAAAGGAAACGGTCTCACCCAGTGATGTAGTCAGTGTCGCCTCAGCTACTCTTCGCTCGCAGATTTGTACTTCTTTAGTAGCCGCTGTAGATCCGCCACCGCCTTTCCGCTGCGAGCACTTCGACGCGACATGCCCTGGTTGCCCGCAGACGAAACAAGTGATGTTCGCTGGAGTAGCCTTGTCGGTAACCTTCGACAAACTGTCACTTTTTTTCTTTACAGCATCAGGTTCTTCACGTCGTTGACGGCAATCAATTGCTCTATGTCCTACGATGCCACAACGGTGACAACTGCCCGTGAAGCGTTGGTCCTGAATACGGGGTCTCTTAGCTTCAGAATCTATGTTTTCACTGCCTACATTGCGTCTTTTAAGGGAAACACTGTTAAGCACTCGACATAGTTGAGCTCGGGTTTGCAAAACATGTGAATGGAGCTCCCTGCGTATAATGCCGTCTTTTTGTGATAATACTGATGTCACTAGTCCGGTAATCATGTCTTCAGCCATTTCGACGCGTGGTATTCTTTCTATATATCCCCACAGGCGCATAGCCGCTTCACATGCAGTTTCTTTTGTCCCAATTTGAAAGCGAAGAATCTCGTCAAAATAATCTTGTGGTAGCATAGGCTTTGCAAACTTAGCTATGAGCAGTTCTTTTATTTGAGGCCTAGTAAGCTGAGAAACGTTTAATTTCGTCAGGCATGCAGCAGCTCTGCCTTTTAGGGCATGTGTCAGAACTAGCAATAACTCGGCGCCTTCAAGCTGTCGGCTTGTAACTATGAACTCTGATATATTGCACCAACCTTCGATGTCTGCTTCGGCCTCATCAGGATCAAATTTTACCAACCGTGACATCATGCCAGTATTCATAGGCGTCGCTGAAGTCTGCGGAGTGGCCAACATACGATTGAAAAGCGCTTCCATATTTTGCAACAAAGTTGGGGCTGCTGCTGTCGTACTAGTATCGCTGATCCCCTCAGGCGAAGGCCCTTTCGATCCCACAACTGATAAAGGCACATCAGGTGGTTCCCCATCTTTAGATTTCTGCATTCTTTAATTCAGATGGAAGTGGGCGCGTGGGCGAGGAGATAAAACCACGTGGTACTTTCTCACAATTTTAATTGAAATCACGAAATACAATCACTGATTTAATCGTTAATCTATAATACGTTAATTCCACGTGACGTTCTGCAGAACACGTGATGCTACAATCCGATTCAACTCGATTATTTGAACCGCCCTTTTATTCGACCACTTGACTGTCATGACCTCCACGCAATCCCGTATTGCCCGCCTTTTCTTGCTGTCAGATGTCACGACCGTCGCGTTCGGTCCGAATTGCACCAGTGTTCTGCATTACGTCAGAGCGTGCAAGACCAATCGACCCAATCTGTCAAGCTAGTCAGTCCAGCACAATCGGACATGCTGGAACGTCTAGCACGCGCTTTACATTGACACGTCTAACACGCTCTTAAGTTCACTTTTTAATTGATGCGCCGTCATACAAATTACTATCCAATGATATGCCACACTCTAGGATTGAAACGAAAGAAAATCACCCCAAATACGAGTATTCTAAAAAGTACACTGTACAGGCACCTGCAATAGTATATGACGCTGTGAAGGCCGCAAAAATATGTGACACAGTCTTGTTTGTACCGCCATAAGAGCGTGTCACATATTTTTGCGGCCTTCACAGCGTCATAATATACTATTGCAGGTGCCTGTATGCATTTTACCACTTTGTTGGCTGTAATTTTGTAACATATTCGTACAAAATTACAGCTTTCTAGTACTTACAGTCACTGAGATTATCCGCAAACGGACGGACAGACAGACAGAGCGAAACTCTGTCTGTCCGTCCGTACTCTTATTCAACAAGGTATAAAGCTGAAAATGGAATATGCATGGAAACTACTTCTAACCTTTCTTGTAATAACCTCTACAAGAAAACAAACGTAGACAATACTATTGTATTATGTATTTACTAAAACGGGGCTTAATCGTGTATAGGTTCTTAATCGTTTTAGTAAATACATAATGTGTGAAAATCGTGAAAGTTTAAATAAGTGTAATACTATTGTATTAATACAACTCTTTTGTGTTAATATAATGCCTTTGTATATGAGCTCAGTTCGAAATATTCAGACTATAACTTACGTCTTCAATAGCATACGTGAACACTCTGCAGCCAGCGATACTCCTCATAGACTTGCCCACCGTCACGCAGGCCTGGAAACAACACAAATAATAAAAAAATAAAAAAAAACGTCTAAGCGCGAGGTGGACTCGCCCACCGAGAGTTATGCACAAAGGATGCACGGAAATACAGATGTGCAAGTTGCGGAAAGTCTCCGAAAAGTTTGAAAAAATCTAGGAAATTTCTTGAAAATTACACACAAATTTGAGAAATGTCCATTTTACGTTGCGGAAAGTTTCAATCCCCATACAAAAATGTGAGAAGTTTCTGAAACTTTGCTATGCAATTTCGCAATATTGGAAAGTTTCCGTCGGCACATCACACGGAAGTCTCAGTGCGCGGCAAATTAACGGTTTTCAGTTTTTTCCTGATACTTGTGACGTCTTGGTTTTTGTCTTTCATTATTCTAGATCGACGGGAAGTACCCTATATACGAGTATTTTGATTATCTTTGCAAATGTATGGGAAGTCAGACGGACGGACAACAAAGTGATAAGGGTTCCGTTTTTTCCCTTTAAGATACGGAGCCCTAAAAACGATCACCAATCGACTTATGGGTAAAATTATAAGACGGAAGATGGTAAAACCTCCCTCGATAGAGCGAAAAGTAAGTCGCCGAAACTTGGCGAAAATAACCTCCTTATTTCACAGAAAGGAAGGCAAAGTGTGTGATGTGGTCTCGGTTGCTCAGTTGCTGCAAGACCGATGAGCTGGTTCCACACCCTTTACAGAATGGTGGCGATTCCCTGCCTTTTTTTATATACCACGATGGTATGTATGTATGATATATATACCATGATGGTATGTGGTATGGTATGATGGATTTTATATACCAGATGAAAAGCAGTTGCAGTAGCCTATGGGCGCCTGCAACTCCAGGAAGGCCGACGCATTAAAATCTTGTCCACTCCTTTTTTGAAGAACCCCATACTGTAATCTTTCGGGAAAACCTCGGCAGGGAGCTCATTCCACAGTCGCAGCGTCCGCGGGAGGAAATTCCTCTGAAACCGCACAGTGCGCGACCATTTTGGTTGCAAGGTGTGTGGGCACTTGGGCAGGCGATGTCGATGGCGAGCGGTACGATGGTGAAAAGTGGACGTTGGCATCCTGTCAAACAAGTCTTCAAAGCACAACCCATTTTATAGGCGATAAGGAGGCAAAGTATCTCCTTAGAAGGGTTCAATACCAACTGTGAGTTTGGGATCGTCGACAATAGGGATGACGACTAGGTTGAAAAACTATCATTCTCATTAGTCCGTCAGTTAGATTATCGAAAATGATTAGACACGTATTTTTTCCTTTTTCAATTTTACAAATTGACGAAGATAAAGAGCATCAAAGTTCCGGGGTGGGGGTTGGTGACGTCACTACTAGTAAGAATTGTACCTAATAGTGACGTTACGCGAAACTTGAACGCACTGTATTTTCGTCATTTTTGATTTGACGAACACAAGAAAAAATAAGTGTACAATATTTTTTAATAATGTAAAAGATGGACTAAATAGATTTTTTTAGTCGTCTAGCCTATTCGTACAGCGCGCCTCTGCTGGTCCAAGCTGGTGTCCAGGCGCTCCTGCCCAAAGGTGACAGCAGTACTCCATATGGGGTCTCCCACTTACCGTTGGAGGATGATTCTCGATGACGATCTTGTTCAGGTTGGGATAGTGGAACCGGCATCTGGCGAGGGTGATGAACGCGTCGGCGACCTCCTCGGTGAACGCGATGTATTGACTGCGAGAAACAGAAAATAAATAAATGGGCCATTTTCTTTCAAAGTTTTTTTTAGCATGGGTGTTTTTTAGCATGGGTGTTTTTTTAGCATGGGTGGTTTTTAGCATGGGTGTTTTTAGCATGGGTGTTTTTTAGCATGGGTGTTTTTTAGCATGGGTGTTTTTTATGTGATTTCTACTCGAAATCGCGAGCTCTTCCCATCCTTATAGGAAAAAAATGTCCAATAATCCTGGTGATAGTACAGTTAACCAATTGGAACCCTAAGCCACTCTAAAACCATGTCAAAATGAGAAGCAGTAAGAATTTTCTTACAAACGAGGCATTTTCGCGAAAAGAATCCAATCATTTTTTTTCTAAAATTTTATGTTAAGGATTCTGCGCAGTTCAGCGCCAGTAGTGAAGGCGCTCCAGATCATGAGCCTCCTGCTCCGCGCGGTTGGCAGGCAGTTCCTTATCTGCTGGAGGGCTACCAGTGAGTAAAACAGGGACAAGCATATTGTTAGAGTGAGACAGATACTCACTCGTTCAACTCCTTAGCGATTCTTCGCAGTTCAGCGCCGGTAGCCATAGCGCTCCACATCATGAGCCTCCTGCCGCTCTGCGCGGTCGCGAGGCGGTTCCTCATCTGCTGGAGGGAGATCAGGGAGGGGAGGACGGGGAAGCGGGCCTTCCCTGCGGTCTCGTCTCCTTCTCCATCTGCATCCACGAAAAATTCAGTTTACTTGAAGAACCTCATATGAATAAACAAAACAGTCTACCCTATCTTCTACCACCATATGTAACCATACTCGCTAGCGACTGCGAGATTCGACAGTGTTTGCATCTGGTGGTACCGAGATGGTAGTTATCGAATCGCGCAGCCACTATAGTATACGGATACGTAAAACTCATTGTGAGCTCACTAATTAGCCGGTAGTTGTGATGAAGCGGGCCCGTGTCACGAAGGTCTGAAAGCAGATAGCTAAGCGATGAGCACGTCTTTTATTCCGAGCTGTGAGAGAACAAGAGGAAGCAAGACTTACTTCTTCGCTATAAAGATGAGGTGCACCACATGCGGTGTTCGATCCTCACATGGGGGGCCAAGGCCTTTACCATGACGAGTTTAGGTTCTTAACTGTGCTCAGTATGGCAGCAACTCAGTTTAGGCATAGAGGAAATATAAACGAAATAATAATGATTAGCGGTAGATGCACAGTCCACGGTACTCCGGAGTGAGCGGCGACGAATGTCCCGATTCGCCGGATTCCTTTTTCGCCGGATTCTTGTTTCGACGGGTTCTTGTTTCGCCGGCTTTTTTTGATTTAGGAAACCTATAGAAATATCGCGGCTTTTCCTATGTATTCAGTAAAAGGCAGATATTTAGGTACAATATAAAAAATATTTATCAGTTAATTAATTAGATAATTAAATTTGTAAACATAATTATGATAATTGGCATAACCTGTTTAAACATTCTATTACAGTTATCCTTCCTTCGACGTAGTCATTGACTATGGCCCTTTCTTGTCGATATCTTGTCATGTTGATTCGACGCAACTTCGTAACATCGGGGCAATGTAGCTGCATTTTTCTTATAACAACATCTTGCAACTGTGCTATGCCTCTAAGTAATTTTATAAATTCGAAAAGGGGTGGTTTTTTACGGATCCTATGGTTTATTTTATTATTCCACCCCTCGACAGCATTATTGGTTCGGAATTCTTCCTCACTAACGCAAAACAATGAGCTTGTTACTTTACGCATCCAGAAGTTCAGGAAGTAGTTATGGAATTGCAGTATTGCGTTCCAATCCGATAACGATTCCGATATTTCCAAATAAGCTACTGGAATATCCTGTTTGGGCAATAATGCAAGGCGTGTGCATAATTTGGTATACACTTTTCCTTCTTCAGTCTCTACCAGGTGTAATTCCTTCGCCTTTTTCCACAAAGCTTTTTTAAAGTGAAAGTAACATCCACTTATCACAGCACCTGGGTGTTCTGCTTCCAATCCAAGCCATTTATTGCGGCGATTTCAAAATCACATTTAATTTTTTTTACATCGAGGGCAAATCGTTCTTTTAACAAAGAAAATAATCTCCGGTAAGTCCTTTCTTCTTTGTTTGGAAGGAGAGCGTATATTATTGGCACAAAACACGTTTTTTCCGGTAACTTGCTTAGATTTACAAGAAGTATATACAGCTGCAAAAAGGGCGGTGGTGCCACTTTAAAAGTACCATCTCCAAAATATTCCGTTTCTTTAGACATAACATCTAGAGCAGCTGGAGATGCAAATATCAATATTTTATCTAAGTTACCATCGTTGCAAATTAAAAAGCCCTCAGATAGCACATCCGGAACGACCACTTCATCTAAATGTTTAAATGTGCATTTTCCGACTCCGAGCGACCTATTGCGTGCATTATATAAGCAAATGAATATGGATAGACATCGAAGTAAGTATTTCAATAGTGTCATAGTGGCCAGTTATTAGGCATATTAGGTACGTCGGATTAGAATGGTAAGGTTACTACGTTTAGGTCTTACAATGCTAAGAACCTCTTTATAATCTATCGTAGGTGTCGGCAACTTTCGAAAGCATATGTAAAACTAAATTTTTATACTAACAATTTGTATAAAGGTTTATATTTTTAATTTTAATTGTGCATAGAAGAATTGTTTTGTATTTAGTGACTGAATATTATTATAACATTTATAAGATATAAATATATGATTAGTATTAAGGTAGCAATTTCTTTGAAAATATCAATCGAACCGATTTCTAGCTTATTGAATTTATATCCGATCTTGGCAACAAAATAGTTATTTTGTCCTATAATCAAGTATAATTATATGCTTTTTTTACTGATTTTATTATATATTAATATTTCTGACGAAACAAGAATCCGGCGAAACAAGAATCCGACGTAACAAGAATCCGGCGAAAAAGGATTCCGGCGAATCGGGACATAATCGCGGCGACTACGTGCGGTGAACGCGTGGGGGGCAGGTCCTCCGGGAGCTCCGGGCGAGCGGTAAAGTAGTATGAGAATCCTTTAAGACCATGGGCTTAATACAGCTCAAAGTCTAAGTATGCTTTCATATAATATCACCATTACGAGCAGGTGTGATGAAAATGAACTTACCGTCTTCTTTATCTCCCATCGGTGTTTTGTTTTTGCGTCGGTGTTTTGCGTTGTGATGTTATGTTTTGTATTTAAATGAACAGCATAGCAAGTCTTCTATTTTACTATTACAAGTAGTTGGAGGGCCGGATTTTAACACATTTTCTATTGAATTTGGTGAATTTTTATGTTAGATGGTATTTGGGTGCCATTGTTGTGTTTTGTTTTGAGACGTCACTTTTAGAAGATTGTGTCAGAATTTTGAACAGGTTTCGAAGAAGAAATTATGTTAAAAAGGGTCATGCTACACATTCAATCTGGACTACGATCTTGATATTTATCAAGTGAAATTTTTGATCTTGTGTTTTATACCTACATTAGGTTACAAGCTACCTACCTTAAATCTAAAATAGGCCCTTGAGGCATTGTACCTAGGATGCTGGAGGCCTTTCCTCGTTGTATCGTAATGCTCAGCCACCAGCTCTTCGGTCACCAGTATATCAACCAGAGGTTTCGCGATTCCTACAAAAACTTGGTGCGCTGGGACCCCTATGAACCTAAAGTTCGAACCCAAAATGGTACAAAACGGTTCTATGTGCCGTCTTAAATTTATTACGTTTTAAAATTTCGGCGCTTTTAGCCACTCTGCCCGCTTTGACATTAGTTCATTGGAGGTGGAGTTAATTCTTCATTAGCTGTATACTGCTTCGTTAGTTTACTGCACAATTAGCTATCAACATTACACAGTGAACAACATTTTGCACACAAAATACAAAAAAATATTCCAGAGACGCCATCGCTATCTTGAGAAATAAACGACAATCTTCGAGAAACAGGCCCAAAACCTTGATGCTGTGACGTATCTCCTGACAGCGCGACGCTACGCACTAATGGCGCCTTTCGCTAAACAGAGTTGGTAGCCAAGATGCCAATCCCTCACGCGGCGTAGCGTAGTTATCCCTCTATCACTCTTTGTTCGTGATTAGGCGTCTTTTAGCGTAATTAATTAAGAGAATTCGACTTTTCTTGGATTGGTGAAATAAAAAATGCAAATTTTAACGTGCTTATTCTTCTATTGCAAAACTTAGTCTACGTGTAACATAATTCGAGGATAGTTGGGGTATATGGGGACAATATGTCGTGACGTAAGGGTGACGTTGGCGTATATCGCGCTCCGTATTGGCCGCGATATGTATGACGCGACATACGTAACTGCGGTGCTCCGATAACAGATGTCGCTGTGAGTCTCATTCGGAACATGCCCCCGGCCTTGAAAGATCTGGCTTTCAAGAGGAATGTTGAGCTTCTTCGTCTTCGTTTGGCTGAGATACCAAGGGGCAGATTTTGACGTAGGCGCGTCTGATGATGCCGGTTGCGGTTTGGATATCTGCCACTCTTGACACTCCGTCTTTGCCAGGAATAGTCTTGACAATGCGTCCCAAGTGCCACTTTAGTGGAGGCAGGTTGTCATCCTTTATGAGCACCAGGGTATTTGGCTTCAGCTCCTGGCAATGACTCCTCCATTTGGACCGCGTCTGCAACTCGGAGACATATTCTTTGGACCAGCGGGCCCAGAAATGCTGCCTTATCTTCTCCACCATCTGGTACCGGTTGAGTCGATGAGCAGGTGCGTGCTGAAAGTCCTCCGAAGCAGGCGACGTTAAGGTGCGACCGACGAGAAAATGCGCGGGACTCAGAGGAAGAAGGTCGTGCGGATCCGATGACATGGCGTACAAAGGGCGGGAATTAAGGACCGCTTCAATTTGACTTAACACCGTGCTTAGTTCCTCAAATGTGAGGTGTGCGTTTCCTACTACACGGCGCAAATGATATTTGCTCGATTTTACTCCAGCTTCCCATAAGGAACCAAAATGGGGCGTGTAAGGTGGAGTAAAGCGGAATTTAATATTGCAACTAGTGGCGTAATCTATGATTTCGGGACTACATTTGGTCAAAAACTTGGCAAAATCGTGCATTAAACCCACAAAGTTCCTGCCGTTATCAGAGAATATCTCATTAGGCTTACCGCGTCTAGCTATGAAGCGCTTAAGAGCTAGAAGGTAAGCATCAGTAGTCAGATCGCTGACAAGTTCTATATGAATAGCTCGCGTGACGAAACAAACGAACAGACAAATATAGGCCTTGACAGTTTGAGCACCTCTGTCTTTGCGGTTTAATATAAAAACAGGCCCCGCATAGTCGACGCCGCAAGAGAAAAATGGATACGTAGGCGTTATTCGCTCCTCAGGTAGGTTTCCCATGAAAGGAGTAAGGGTTTTCCCTCTTAATCGCTTACAAACAACGCAGTCATAGAAAACCTTTCGCGCGAGGTTCCTACCACCTAGTGGCCACCAAGCATCATGCAACTCAAAAAGAAGGGCTTGAGGCGCAGCATGTAAAAGTTTTTTATGCTGATGGCGAAATAATAATAGTGCGAAATGATGCTTGCTATTTATTAAAATCGGGTGCTTCTTTCCATAAGCAAAGTGTTGCGAATAACCGATGCGACCGCCGACGCGCATTACGCGATCGTCATCAATAAATAAATTTAGCTTACTTAAATTGTGTTTTATTTTTAGCGTTTGTTTATTAGCCAATAGCTTGTACTCATCTGGAAAAGATTCTAGTTGAGACAGCCTGGCTAATAAATTTGTCGATTCCCGCAATTCCTCGACGCTGATACGGCCAGTACGCTTATTATTCTTATTGCGCGCGTTATGAATAAAACGTAAAACGTAAGAAGCGGCGTGTATCATGCGCGAGAACTGAGAGAACCGCTCGAACGGAAACATTGACGGTTCCGTAGTAGCGGTAAGCGCCACATTGACGTTGGATTTGACTTCAGGCAATAAATGCTCCGTGTTTTCCGTACTTGGCGTTCCAGGCATGGTTTTAGGGTCAAAATTGGCATCCTGCAGAAACTCAGGTCCCTCCCACCATAAACTGGATCCAGCTAGGTCTTCCAACCGAACGCCCCTTGAAACTAAGTCAGCTGGGTTGACTTTACCGCTGACGTGGCGCCATGGAAGCCCTTTGGTCAGTTCATGGATTTCAGTGACCCGATTCTGCACGAACGTTTTTAATAAATTAGGTGACATGCGCAGCCAGCCTAAAACGCAAGTCGAATCGGAATAAAATACGACGTCGTCAAATTGACAATTAATACTATTTATGACCTTGTTGTATAATTTAGCACCTAGCAGTGCGCTGCACAGTTCTAAGCGGGGAATACTTAGGACTTTAATGGGAGAAAGTTTTCCCTTTGAACAAAGCAATCGCGAAAATACTTCTAAGTCATCATTTATTGTGCGAATGTAAATGCAAGTGCCATAAGCAACCTGTGACGCGTCTGTAAAAATATGCATTTCTATGCGCGTATAATTACTGCTACTCATTACATAACGCGGCACTCGGATTGTACTTAGAACAGCTGATAATGACCTAGTGAACTCATCCCAGGTGCGCATGACGTCAGCGGGTACTGTGTCGTCCCAATCAAGTTTTAAAATCCATAAACGCTTGAGTAAAACTTTGGCTAGCATTATTGTCGGACTTAGTAAACCTAAGGGATCATAAATCTGCGAAATATGTGATAACATAATGCGTTTTGTTATTTTATCATCGCCTTTTATTGTATCAAGTCGCGAGCAAAAATAAAATTGATCATAATAATTATTCCATCCAATGCCCAATGTTTTTGAATTGCAGTCTTTATCGAACGTAAGTTGGGTTTGCGCGTCAGAGAGTAGTGCGAAGTTAGACTCTAATGACGGCTCACTAAAGTTAAATACCCACTTTCTTAACGGAAAACAACCCGATTGTAATGTGCGCGCGGTTTCATTACATAATCGTAACAATTCTAGTTTATCCTGTGACCCAGTTATCATATCATCTACGTAAAAATCTTCATTTATTATTCTTTTAACGTCGGGATCGGTGCATTCAGTGGCTAACTGCTTTAAACAACGAACGCTTAAGAAAGCCGCCGACGCCATGCCGTAAGTTACGCGATTCATACGATATATTTCTATGGGCTGGTCGGGGCTGTCGCGCCAAAGGATTAGCTGAAGGTCAGGCTGATCTTCGGCCATCAATACCTGACGGTACATTTTAGCCACATCCGCGCATGCTACGTAACGATGCTGCCTAAAGCGTAGAAGGATGGAAAAAAGATCGCCCTGGATAGCGGGACCTACCATCTGAAGATCGTTCACAGACGTACCAGAACTAGATGCCGCACTGCCGTCGAAAACCGCCCGCAGGCGTGTCGTAGTACTGGATTCGCGAAAAATGCCATGATGGGGCAAAATGAAATGCGGTGAGTTATATTTGGAAACTTTACTCATGTGTCCTAAATCGCGATACTCATGAATAAAGTCCGTATATAATTTTTTGTACGTTTCTGAACGCTGTAATCGTTTTTCCAGCGCCAGCAAACGACGTTCAGCTTGAGGATAAGTCTCCCCTAGCAGTTCGGGTGGCTGCTTGAGTGGCATGCTAACACAGAACCTTCCTTCGCTGTCGCGCGTAGTGGTGCGAACGAAGTGCTCCTCGCAAGCCTTCTCCTCGTCAGACAGTGCGTCCCGACTGGTAGGTACTTCCTCAATCTCCCAGAATCGCCGTAATAACGAGTCTGATGTTTGCGTAAAGTTACACTGGATGCGGCCTTCAATGCGTGCGTTTAAATTGATAGGACCTGCTACTACCCAGCCTAATTCGGTATTTAATAAGTACGGGCCGTTACGTAAATGTATTCTTTCCATAGTAAATAGATCCCAATACTTATCACCACCAATTAAGATATCGAAATCTTTATAATCTAAAAATTGCGGATCTGCCAGTTGAATATTATCTGGAATATCGAATTTTGCGCAATGTTCATAAACAACTGGCATTGATGTATTTATTTGCGGTAAAACGGAACAATATAAATTTGTAGTGTAGGAATTAACGCGCGATTTTATTTGTACATTGCAGGTTTGCGTGCTCTGCGTCACAATACCGCCTACACCACTTATTTCATGAGTGGACTGTATTAACGGTGCGCCTAGTAAATCACGTAATGATTCTTTTATAAAACATCGTTGCGCGCCATCATCAAGAAGAGCGATGACCGTGTGCGGTTTATTATTTTTATCTATCACGTCAATGACAGCAGTTGACAACAAGACTGGCCTTAAAACCGGCAGCTGCGAAGGAATTCGCTGACAATGCGCATTGACCGACACGGCGGCCGCCGAAGTACTTGCAGCGGGGGCTGTGACGTCAGCGGGGGCCGGGACGCGAGTGCACTCATCACTAGGAGGATGGATTATTGAGTTATGTTTATTATTGCACTTGCGACACGGGCCGAATACGCATGACTCCACGGAATGACCAGCTCGTAAACAGTTATTGCATAACTTATTATCCGCGACAAACTTAAGTTTAGATTCATAGTTAGTCTCAAGAAATTTGACACAAGAATAAAGTGGATGATTCAATTTGCACATAGGGCACGCGAACTTTGATTTGTGCTGTGATTTTTGTGGTTTACTGTTGGTAGAAACATTGCAGTGTACTTTATTGTTGTGAGTGACGTTAGGAGTGGTATATTTTTTGTTCACTTCGTGTTTATCGCGTACACTCGTACTTTGTGATGCCTGCAATGTTTCTAACATATTTGCGCGGTTAGTAAGAAATTGAATTAAATCATCCAGTTTAATCTTCATCTGAGTGTCGCCGCTCGTAAGAAAACATTTATGTTGTTCCCACTCGCGTTCAGTGGTTTTGTCGAGCTTCGACACTAAGATGTAAATAATTAAGGTATCCCAAGACGATATAGGTTCACCTAGGACTTTTAAAGCGCGTAAATTTTTCGTTGTTGTGTCAATCAGCTTTCTTATAAGTATGTGCGATTCCTTAGGCAGCGAGCGACTGAAGCGAAAATAGTGCGTTGACGTGATTGTGGATAAGCAGCCTATTGTTATTGTAGCGATTAAGAAGGAGCTCCCATGCTACCTCGTAGTTACTTGCTGTTAGCTCAAGCGCGTCTATAACTAACGCAGCACTACCGGTCAGGGATGATTTTAAATAGTGAAACCTTTGTATGTCACAGAGATCCTTCGAGTTGTGAACTAGTGATAAGTAAATATCCCTAAACGCGAGCCAGTTTTGGTAGGTGCCGTCAAAAGTAGGGAGTGATAAAATTGGCAGTTTAATAGCTTTCATTGCCGTATTTTGCGAAACGTTAGGACTTATGCAATCTGTACGATTGAATTTATTAAGTATAGACTCCGCGAGGGACTGTGCACTGAAATAAGCATCCTCAAATTGTTCTCGTTGCGTTAACTGTTCATCGAGATTTGATTCGAATACGTTAGCTTCAATTTGAGTTTGAATTTCGTTAAATTCAGTGTACAGGCTCTCCGCTCCTTGTACGCGTAATTTTAAATTTATTTTAGAAGGTTCAGTTAAAGCACCTAAGTTATCACTACAGCTTTGAATGTGGGTTGAGAACTTTGTGAGTCTAGCCTTTATAATGCCACGTTTTTTGACCAAGTCGCGAATATGAGGTTCAATCGAGGCATCACAGATTAGCCTAGCCGGTGATTTATCGCGTGTTTTAGTTCCACTACCGGTATCTAGATCGGTTCCCATTTTGATTCAGTATACGTAGAAAGCTGGAGTACTCACGTGTGAACTTTGGACCCTGATGCAACTCCGCGTGGTGTAGCGGCGAAAAGGCGTCCTAGTACTGGTTACACAATGCAAACTCGTCACGGGCTCTCACTGAAATTGATTAAGCACGGCATTAAGCAACTGAAGACAACGAGGATTAGGTATAGGGTGGCTGGATGTCCGTACCGAAATATGCGCGTTTAAAATCGTTGGATGGTCCAGTTCTCGTCCTATAGGTGTCCGCAGTTGGGTCTTCTGCTGCAAACGCGCCTCCCGTCCAAGAAGAAATGTCGACGTGTGCTTTCTCTTCTCCGAAGGTGCTGATTCTCAATGACCTCTCATCTCGGATTCGACGATTGGCGAAGAAGTCGTTGATATTTGGTGAAGAAGGATCATATGTTCGTGATTAGGCGTCTTTTAGCGTAATTAATTAAGAGAATTCGACTTTTCTTGGATTGGTGAAATAAAAAATGCAAATTTTAACGTGCTTATTCTTCTATTGCAAAACTTAGTCTACGTGTAACATAATTCGAGGATAGTTGGGATATATGGGGACAATATGTCGTGACGTAAGGGTGACGTTGGCGTATATCGCGCTCCGTATTGGCCGCGATATGTATGACGCGACATACGTAACTGCGGTGCTCCGATAACAGATGTCGCTGTGAGTCTCATTCGG
Organism: Lathronympha strigana; assembly: GCA_949128165.1. Classification (NCBI taxonomy): domain Eukaryota; kingdom Metazoa; phylum Arthropoda; class Insecta; order Lepidoptera; family Tortricidae; genus Lathronympha; species Lathronympha strigana. Next base: position 1,560,732 of record OX421926.1, on the reverse strand, counting down.
AACACTCTTCCTTATTAAGTACCTAGTGCGACAATGACAGTTCTGTTTCGTTCGCGACGCGACTGAGCGTTAGCGATTGGCATCTTGGCTACGCACGCAGGAATCTAAATCTAAAGAAATCGTTATACGCCCTACGACTTTGCTGCTTCTCAAACGGGCGTCCCTAATACGTGTTAACCCGACTATCATCAGGCGGCACTTAAGACGTCGGCGACGAAATTACTCAAAATTGGAAATCTAATCCACTTAGGCTTAATACTTGGCCTTAATACAGAGGGAGTTTTGGAGGAGTATAAACCAGCGAATAGCTACAGTTGTGCACGGACACAGAATAAATAATAGCACGGAAGAATAACTAAAGCTAAAGCATGGAAGTAGTACGATAACTGTGAAATGTGTCTGTGTGCCTCTTACGACATTTGTTTACAAAGAAGCGATCCACTATCAAAATATGCGACCGAGTTGTAATGCATTGATACCGACTACCAAATTACAATGATGTATTTAATTTGGCTGCTTGGACGAATTGTATAAAAAGAGATCAGCAAAACTGTTGACAAACTACGGAATCGGAGAAATAACAAACATATATACATCTCTTTTTGACACTTCCTTTACTTGGTAAGGAAGTGAAGGACGAGTGTATGACTTTGATGTTCTCAGTTTTGACGGGGGGCTTGCATAATATTTTCCCCTCGTATTTTCACGGAAACGCCCGAACATGTCATACAATTTCAGTCTATTAAAATTCTTATATCGGGTTACTCACGTTAATAAAGTCGAAAATAGTTCGACATGTTTCGGAACAGTCCGCGTCCCTTATTCATGAGTCATGCGTCTAGCCTTGGCGGCTGCTCTACGCACACTGCAAGAAGATAAGAATTTTAATAGGTATGTCTGATTTCAGTCTGTTGCTGAGTGCGTAGCCAAGATGCCAATCGCTCACCCTCCGAGGCGTAGCCTATTTATCTCTCTTTCTCTCTCTATCACTCTTCCTTATTAATGCGACGACAGTTGCGTTTCCATCGCGACTGAGCGTTAGCGATTGGCATCTTGGCTACGCACGCTGGCCATAATATACTTTCGGGCATATGTGTTGGATCTGCCGATTAATGTATGGGACAGTCAAGTGCAAAAATATGGTTCGACATAATCCACTCATAAATATGGTACTACGCTCTTATTACACCGGCATAAGGTGCTATGGGACATGTTTTTGAGTAAGATGTGCACCACCATATTTTTACACTTGACTGGACATTTGTATGGCGGATGCCCGACGGGAACGCTCACTATGGATACAAAGCTATAAATATTACACATTAAACAACATATAGCACACAAAAAACTATTCAAGAGACGCACCCGTTATCTTGAGTATCAAACGGAAGTCCATCTGTATATTTATAGTCTGACAACCCAGCGAGCGCAGTAACAGTAGGATAGAGAGCATCGTACTGTCTTTTTCTTACGCTAGTATTACCACCCTGAAAAAAGGGATGGATATAGTTATTTTGTCCTACTGTTACTGCGCTCGCTCGGTTGTCAGACTATAGCTGTTATTTCTCCGATTCCATAGGCTTTCACAATTTTCCTGACTTCTCTCTGACTCAATTCATCCAAGCAGCCAAATTAAATACATCGTTGTGTTGTAATTTGGTAGTCGGTATCAATGCATTACAACTTAATTGAGTCGCATATTTTGACAGTGGATTTATCAAATGTCGTAAGTGGCATGTTAAAAGGTTAGACTTACGACATTAGAAATTTTCTACTGCCAATTTCAAGGGTGACATTTGACAGTTGTTGTACTACTTCCATGCTTTAATTATTCTTCCGTGATAAGATAATGATAAAAGCTATACCAACAGTATAAAAATAATGAGTGAATGCTGCCTATTGTCAAAGAGACGTTTGATATGTTGTCGACCCACGTGCCACTATCGCCCCTAGCGTAAAACTAACACCAATCCGATCCGATCCGGGACGATCCGTCAGTTTCTATAGAAAGAATCGCGAGACAGCTCAGAGCCCTCGGAGGTTACGTGAAGTTTTCTATAGGTACATCCGTAAGTTCCGCAAAATCTTTGGTCTAAAACTAAAAACCTCAAAGCAAGTCACTACAAACTAAAACATCCACTTTAATTTAACAAATTCTTCTAACCCCACCTCTTGACAAAGCGCACAACTCACATATCTACAAAACGCGAAATATAAACTTTCAACCAATCTACTTTGATCCCCCTCGTCGCTTTTGGTCCCTGCAATTGTGGAGCAAATTAGGGGGGAATGTGGACAATTAGGGGTCAATAATGGTTGGTGGAAACGTGTCAAAGCACAATGGGTAGTTGAACAAAGAACCCTCTATAACACCTTTGCATTGATTTGAGGTTTTTGTGATGTCATTGGGATCTGATTACAAATATGATGTAGTTATTGGGATAGGATTGAGTAGACTATAAAGGATGACTCACACTAGAACAGAGGCCTTCCTATGACGTCTTAACGCGATTCAATTGAGGTTCAGTTTAGGCTTGTATGGAAGCGACTCAGTTTAGGCCGTCAACTGAATCGCGTTAAGACGTTATGGGCCTGGCCACATGTCCACGTTGCGGCGCCGTTAACGTAAAACGGCGCGTTGCCGGAGCGCAGCACGTTGCACGACGTGAAAATATACGTTGCCGCGCAACGTACAGATGCACGTTGCACGTTGCCTCGCCGCGCGCCGTGCAAACACACGTTATGCCGGATTGAGTGAATTCACGTTGCGTTGTCGCGTTGTACGACGTCGCACTTATCCATCACTACTAAATTTTGTGATCAGTCTTCAAACCGACATGGATATAATCACACGTGTTCTGCTCATGTTGTTGTTAAGAAGAAGCATGAAGAAAAAGCAAAAGAAAAGAAAATATTGGATAAATCCATATATTTATAATATGAATTACGATGGAAGTCATTTTATAAAGAAGTACGAGGCGTTGAAAACAAGTAATGACAAGTTTTATGAATGGCGGACAATTTAGATGGTTTGGCAAACATCGGTTCAAATATATTCAAGTATACAGTAAAGACGTAATTCTCCTGCTCCGGCTGCTAAGACAACGAAATAAGAAAAAAAAACCGGCCAAGTGCCAGTCAGACTTGCCCACCGAGGGTTCCGTGTTTCATAAGAATGATTAAAATGCGGTGAATAGCTTCCACTAGTGAAATCAAAAAGTCGACATCTAAATTCTCAGTCATTTTTATCCATTAATTACCGCGTGCGAAGTAGTGCGAACTAAGCAACATCGCTTGGTCAATGAGTGCTCAAAAGGGGTGTTCTAGGTGGAATGGTGAAAGCAGAATATTTAACTATGGTGTGTTGTGGAATATTAAGAATAGTTAGGAGACAAACAATAAACATACCTACTGAAAGTCCTTGCCTCTCGGTGCCCCTCGGTCCGGGGTACTGACCCCGAAGGGAGTAGGAACTAAAAAGGCCCCGTTTTTGTTTTTTTGAACATCTCAGAAACGATGCGTTATAAAAAATTTCGGTTAACTACATATTGAAAGATTATTAGATTCTCTACAACTTTGACATACTATAATTTTTATATGGTGTCCAGATATGAGTTCCGAAAAATGCTCGATTTTGATCAAATCTTTATCTCTCCACACTTTTCTTTTCATTCTGTGCTACATATGTTGGGAACTCTTTATCTGAGACAATAGCTTCTTGGAGAAAACTTTCAGATAGTTAATTTATTTTTAAACTATACCTTTACCTACATATGCATAAATATATGTATCATTTACCGTTGCAAAATTATAGGTACAACTTTAAAAAAAATTACATATTTAGAAACATCTCTTTCAATTTATAATAAATAGTAATGTGTCTACTTAAAAAACCGGCCAAGTGCGAGTCGGACTCACCCACCGAGGGTTTCACACAAAGGATGCTCAACCCCTCCCCCATTTGTGAGTTGTGACCTTAGGTACCTACTTAAAATTCCGGTGGCACGGAACTCTCAGTAAGCGGCAACTATACGGTTTTCAGATTTTTGCCTGTACTTGTACCTACTACAAGCTCTTGCTTTTTGCCAAATTTCGTGATTCTAGATTAACGGGAATTACCCTGATACATTTTGATTCCCATTGTAAATGTATGAGAAATGCGATATAATCGGCGGTATCTTGATGGCGTTGGCGTTGACGTAGAGGTTTAGTTTTTTCTCAGTTTCAAGGGACTACAGACTTGTGTATGTGGTATTAATTTCAACTTGATACATCTACGCATTTTCGAGATAAAGGGTCTTGTCAAACAGATGGACGGACGGACGGACGGACACACGTACGGACAACAAAGTGATCCTATAAGGGTTTTCATTTTTGTGGTACGGAACACTAAAACTAAACCAAATCAACACATTCATAACAAATAATAAATGGTCTGATTCTTACTCAGGGTCATTGACCTTATCAGCTGTAGAAGTATCGTTCGGGACACCCTGTAGATAATGATTTGAACTAAATAAAAATTATGAAAACATAGCCAATTTATTGATAAATTATAAAACTAAAGATTGTATCGTTAAGTATAAATACAAAATGAACCTGGCCTAATTGTTGACATGTGTATTATTTCGTCTGAGATTCTTTTGTTTTTGAGATTCCTGAGAATCTGAGAGTATTTTAAGCCGTATCTGATACAAAGCTTTATGTTATTATTTTTATTTTAGGATTTTTTGATGTTTTTATTGACGTCTTGTAAATATATTCTGGACAACCTATCGAGCTTAATTTAAGATTATCTCAGCCACTGCTTGATACGACTCAAAGAAAAAAAAGGGGTAACATGCTGCCAAAACATGTTATGTAAGTTTCCTCTTCATGATTGCCCAATTGAGCACCCACGAAATAAATGTGGTGATTTTATATTTACGAAAAAAAAGAATAACAATTTGGATTCCCGTCAACTTTTGATGCAAGAGGGATGAGGGACGCGCTAAAAGAATCAGCCAAAACCAAAGCCTAACATTCATGGCGATGGACCGTCGCTAGAGCAGGTCGATAGGGACGATATATGATAGATATATTCGATATTAAAGTTTGACCATTCCATCTAGAATCATTCGTTGACCAGGCTAATAGCTAAATAAAACTACCGAGCCGTGCGCCGTCCGCCGATGTGGTGGCACTGGCGCCGTGCCGCGGCACCGTCACCGTTCATTCTCACGGCAACGTCGACGTTAATTTTGACGTCGACGGCAACGTAAAAAACAACGTGCCACGTCAACGTCGACGTTAATTTTCACGTCGGCGGCAACGTAAAAAACAACGTGCGACGGCACGTTGGCCGTCGTGCGTCGTGCCGTTTTACGTTGGCGACGCCGCAACGTGGACATGTGGCCAGGCCCTATGATAAGGCCTCAGCGTGCGTAGCCCAGATGCCAAGCGACTCAGTTCAGCGTGCGTAGCCAAGATGCCAATCGCTCACGCTTAATAACGTATCGTAGCTACCTCTCTCTATCACTCTTTCTTATTAGTGTGACAATGACAGTTTGCGTTTCGTTAGCGACTGAGCGTACGGGACGGGACGGTTTGTCGATTTAGATCGGAGCCCTCGGAGGTCACGTAACGATTTCTATAGAAACTAGCCTGTTCTAGTGTGTTATCTTTAGACGGTGAAGTTTTTTAAGATAAGATACAAGTATTTCGTCCCCAAATTGAACTCGCGACCATAGACTTAGAAAATAAATAGACGTAGTGTCACTAAGAAGAAACTGTGATTCCATATTACGCCCATATTACGCCTGTCACCTTGTACCGACAAGAACGCACACATGCACAGACAAAACATTACGCTTGTCATCTGTCAGTGACAACGAAACCAACCAACAACAAACATCTCCGTGAAAATAATGTGAAAATGACGACGTGCGTAATTTTACATTGTAAAAACGCAACCGGTCACAAAAACAAGTCACATGGAATGACCTTTCATCGGTAAAATTATAATTGACACGTGTTTATGCAAAAAAATCGAATATGAACTTCATTACGCGTAGTGTGACCAGCAGCTTGAGTTTGGTTATATCCCGAAAGTCGCGTAATTGCTTGCTTCGTCTTGCATATTTCATACTTATGGAAATATGAAAATCCATGAAATGGTACCTTTCCTAATATATATATATATAAAATTTTGTATTTGCATCTGTATTATAATTTGGCTCTTCTTTCCCTGGAATACGTTCCAAAGTGTATATTTAAAGACGTGACTGTACTACTACTACCTACCTTCCACATGATCCCCAATCATCACTTGTCGCATGAATGTTGTTTCAACATTGTTTAGAAAGAGAATTACCTACCTTACTGTAATCCGTATGAAATAGTTTACTATACCTATTAAAGTAACTTTTACTTGTAAATTATGTGTATATTACATATTTACGTGTAATTAGTTAAAAGCACAGAAATAATTTTCATCAAAACAAATATTTAACTTTTCATTGAATCCCCGGTCATCAATTCGATTTGATTATATTCGGAAAAAAAACTTCACATGGTATCACTCGGCTGCACGCACACATATAAATCGGCCGCCATTGCTTGTCACAACACGATGTATCCGAGTGTTCACTCTTGATACTCTATGCTCGCGACCCCTATAATTTAAACTTTCGTGAGTCATACTGACATTAAAATTGCAACAGTTCACACTCACATATTTTTATCACAATAGGCGTGACATGTTTCGATTGCTTCGGGCAGACATCGTCGGACAGACAGAGTGGTGTTGTCACCTTCGCGGCTCGGGCATCAGTGATACGTGAGTGTTAACCGTTGCAATTTTAATGTCGCGACTCCTATATCTCGACAACCCCTTGCCAAATAAACTCATATGCGAACTTGAAAAATTCCATCTAGGCACCTGGCTTTCATGACGATCCTGACGCCTGACGCTGACCGAACCGGTTGAGGATAATCCGGGGCTCTTGGAACCCTGGGATCGTTCGACTGTAGATCTGGTTCATCCAATGAAAACGGCGGCAAGCCCACCGAACTCACTATGTTACCTACCCGCATCGACAGTGTAGTGGACACAGTGAGTTAAGTCCGCCCGTACGCGTCGTCGCGTACAGATGTTGACGCTTGATAATGGTATCCTAATAGTCCGAAAAATATCTGACACTAAAATATATGTGAATGTTATCCGTATTTTTTTTATAATATTAATATTTCTCACGATATTAAATTGCAACGTTTAACACTCACGTATTTTTTATCACAATAGGTCACGCCTATTTTACGGTTTTTAATTTAATTTAAATTTTAAGTTGCGCTAACAAAATGTATGGACTAATGTTGTCTGAAATAAACGGATTTTATTTTATTATTTATTTATTGTAATTGTTCAAAATACAAACATTGTAGGTAGGAACCTAATTACCTACTTACTAGATGTCATAATTAAGAAAAATACTGTAATCAGATATTCACTAAGTAAGTAAGTTTTTTTTGGCTACAACATTACAGTATCTGTTTAATTTACAGTATCTGTTTTTACAAATACCTGTAATTATTTCACAGCTAACCAAAAGGGGTTCAAATATTGCAAAGGAACCCTAAACACTATTCATCGCGAAACAAAAATGGCTGCCATTCACACCTATCTTTAAAAACACGATCAGTGTGGGATTTTAATATAAACCACAAAGAAATTCCTTAAACTAAACAAAAAGGCCATAAGTACTATTACAAAAATATAGGAAAACATACTTTAATAAATTGTATTCAAGCTTCAAATTTGAATATTTTTTATAAGTACCTTATATTTTTTGTGTGTAAAAAAAGTATGTGAAAACACCGCTTTTTATGTAGTTTTAAGAACCCTTCAACTATTCTAGGGATCTATTACAAGGGGATGAAAAGTTGAATAACCCCGTTTTATTCGTTTTTCAGTTATGCCTCTATACAAGGGAGCCTTTTTTTAGGCCATGGCCTCAGGTCACTCGCATAGTAAAACATCTGACACACAGACATATAAGTGATCCTACAAAGTTTCCTATTCTGCCCTTTAGAGAGATACCACATAAATAACTAATTTCCACAGTATTATGTCATATGGCGTACTGGTCTGGGGCAAAGCAGCAGATATAAAAACAATCTTCATCCTCCAAAAGAGAGCAGTCCGCAATATTTATAACATGGGCACTCGTGATTCATAGCTTTTCATATTTTCAAGACCAATAATCTTATTATTCTCGTATAATATAGTGGGAATATATATGCTTGGAAGCTCAAAAATGGCCCCTTTTTTTAATTCGGCGTCCCTTTTTCACTCGTGAAATATTCATATAAAGATGACTTCTCTCTTGCTCACTTTGCCGGCTCCACACATCAGGTGTGCCTCTCGCTCGCACCAATTAAATTTAGCCTCAGTGCGAGCGAGACGCAAAACGCAAATAGTGACTTGGTGGCCTATGAGAAATATGAATACCTTGTAATATAGAGGAACTTCACAAGAATGCAGTAAAGGGCTGAAGGTAACATACTTCATCGATTTAATGTTATGTCTTAGGTAACGGTATAATTTGCGGTTTGCTAATAATTATTTTAGGTAGACATTAAACTCCTTAAGGATGTCTCATACTAGGACGGGACGGGACGGGACGGGACGAGAATTTCTATACAAAGAATAGCTCGGAGCCCTTGGATGTCACGTGACGTTTTCTATTGAAACTGACGGATCGTCCCGTCCCGTCCCGTTCTAGTGTGGGTCATCCTTTAATCTTCATTGTCGTTATACGTTGACAAAGGGGCAATAATATCAACACGTCAGGATATAACTAGTCGTCACAGGGCTTATACCACGAAAATCGAATAATTGCGGATTTGTATCTCCATCTCTGTCACACTTGCATATTGGAGTGACAAAGAGGTTTTCCCGTCAATGCGAATTGTCTATGCTCATGGTAGGCGTGCAGGTCACGTATTTTTGTATACCATACAAGGAATTTGACTTTTTAACATCGCGGGGAAAAACTGTTCTTACAAGGAAGAAACATACCAAAACTTACTAAATTACTTTCCCCACTCTACTGGATAAAATGCGTTTTTACTCGTTTTTACAGAATATTTTTTATAGTTTCTCCTTTCTTACTTAGAATCCTAGAACAACGTAGAATACTTTATGTCCTAATGCCATGACGTAAAAATAGTTGGAGGAGGCATTTGTGTAAAGTACCTAGGCATTTTCGCGAAAAAAGATCCAAAAAAAATTGTTTTAGGTAGGTAGGTTTAGTTGTAGCTGGTATTATAGTGTTTGATTGTTTTGTGAATTTGCATGGCTTTATTCTATTTTACCTATCATCATCATCCAAAGCTCTACAGCCCGTGGTGGGCCTTGGCCTGGTCGAGAAACATTTTCCATTCTCGTCTATTCATGGCTTTTTCTTTCCAGCGACTAACTCCCAGCGTCTTGAGATGCTTATGGACGCCGGATATATTTTACCTATAGTTGTTCTAATATTTTGTAATCATGTTTTGTTATGGTATGTGACAATAAACTATTCTTATTCTTATTCTTATTCTTAAATTATATATTTTTCTGAGAATAACGAGCTCTTTCAATCTAGGAGAAAAAACTACGACGAAAAAAATGTCTCAGAATTTTTAAACGTTTTACGTACTCTCCATTTTGTAACCATCACTGTACAAAGTGTTTGAAAAATGGTAAAAATATGGGAAAAAAATTGGGACTCTGTTTTCCTCCTAGTAGGATCGAAAGAACCCGTGATTCTGCGTGGGGAAAACATTCAATTTAAATGATTTAGAAAACAAAATGTTTGGATCTCTTCTCGCGTAAATGCCGAACTGCTTAGCGAAAGCGTTTAACCTGCATTTTAGGACTGGTACTAGGGTATACTCCCGGTACTCATACTTTATATTAAAAGTCCTGAAAGTACCGAAAATCCTTGGGTCTACTCTTGGACGCTGTATTGAGTTCGATTGAGGTCAAATCTTTTAGGCCAAGTAAATATACATTTATTCCGTTCTAAAGAGGTTCGGTCAGCTGCAGAGTTCAGTGACCCCCCTCCATATAAAGTTTGTATACAGAGGGGGGGGGCGTAACTCTGCAGCTGACTGTACATACAAACATTTAATAAGCTAAAACTTAAGTAAGTCTGGTTGATGTAACTGGTGACCGAAGAGCTGGTGGCTTCCTCACACAACGTATCAGCATTGCGATACATCGAGGAAATGCCGCCAGCATCCTAGGTACAATGCCTCAAGGACCTACTTTAGATTTAAGGTATATGGAAGTAGGTAGTTAAGTTACACTTCCTGTATATATTTTGAAAATAGATGTTATTGATTTACTCAAAAATAATGTAACGCGCTATTTACCGCGTAGAAACATCCATTTCATAAAACCCACTTTCCATCACATGTATTAATTTAATAAGCTCCACAATATTGGTAGCTCTATGCTCTATGTGGAGTCAGCTGCGTAGCGTGCACCATTTCAAAATGGCCGCTGCATTATTACACAGCTCACCTAGCCGCGGTTATTGAATTTTGCTGTATTCTGTAATTAGTTTCTAGAACGATGATAGCCTAGATGTTCCAGAAAGTATATCCTAGAGAGATCCTAAGGCGCGATTAGATTTTTAAGTTGCTGATTCGAATCCTGGCTTGAACAAAGATTTAACGTGTTTTTTATTAAGTGTTTTTTTTATGTTTTTTTAACTTAGAATCGGTGGCTATTTCGAACGTAAAAGGAGAAAAAAAGTGTCCTAAGATTTTTTCCCATTCCGTATTCCGTTACCATGTTATCATAGAGTTGGTATGGCTGTAACGCAATGGAAAATTTGAAAATGTATAGAAATTTCGGTTCAATTATTTTCTCTTACTATTAGCAAAGAAAGAGGGCACGCTTCTAAGTAGAATACACAAAAAAATCTATATTGTTATTATAAACCGTGCTTTTTTTAATTGCTTTAATTTTAAGAGCGCATTCTTTAGTTCAAATTAAGTTAATTTGTCAAAGACACTGGTATTCTAATTAGCTCCATTTGGAAGATGAGCACTAATTTAATTTTATCTCATACGGTTTTTGCAAGTATGTAAACGGAGCATGAGTATTCATATATTGATATGTCATAGTTGTCACTTACTTAGTAAAGTTAATTCTAATGCCCGTTTTATATTAGCGGTTGATGCAACATATAATAATTAATTATGCATGAAAATTTTTACCAAGCCTTAATTGTACCAAGCTATTAATATACTTACACCGAGTTTCTCACGTCTGTAAGTAAAGTCGAAAATAGCTCGACATGTTTCGGGATGGTCCGCGCCCCATAATCACACGACTTTACAGACGTGAGTAACCCGGTCTAAGTATATTAATATGTCTAATACTCACGGGAGTTTTCTATTTAAAATTGTACCAAGCTAAATGCCGATGTTAAAGCAATTCAAGAAAAACAAAGTGTATTGTATGAAAATTCATAAGAATATCCGCTTAGCGATGTTCTTATGGAATACCATAGATAACGTTATAAATAAATAAATAAAAATCTTTTATTTCAGACACATGATCCATATCTTGTTAGTACCAAAACAAAAAAAAACAAAAACAACGAAACACTTAAAAAACGAATGTTAGTATTTTAAAAGAAACCAAAACAAAGAGACACTTGTGGTCCTGGCCTATTTGCCATATGTCAGTGTTGTCCTGACCTGCTCAATCCAATGCCACAGTATATGACACTGAAATCTATTAGCAATGACCTTCAGAATGCTGTTCCGACTTTTCCTGACGCGACCCAACAGCGACGTAATTTTTTTCCGCATTATCGCATGAAAGTCATCAGTGTGGGCCTTTGCGAACATTTCTGACGCGCTACACCATTTCGGGAGTCTCAGCAGCATTCTGAAAGCATTGTTGTATTGAACGCGCAGGGCGCTGTAAGCTCGTTTGGTATACCGAACCCACAGACCGCCAGAGTAAAAAGATTGGCTATATGCTTTGAATAGCGTTATTTTCACTTCAACTGAACATCTAGCGAATCTGCGGGCCAGCATATTACTTCTCACTGACAACGCCCTACGCTCTCTCTCGATGTCACTATCATCGCTCAAATCATCAGTTATAATGTGGCCCAAGTACTTAAAGCGATCCACTACCTTCAGGACCACTCCACCAAGAGTCACGGGAGGTATATGATAGGGTTTAACTCTACCTGCTTTAAAAACCATTATTTCACTCTTGGTGGAGTTGTACAAAAGCCCATGTGCCCTCGCGTACTCCTCACATTTGGCCACTAGCTGTCTAAGGGCCCCTATAGACGGACTCAGCAGCACCATGTCATCTGCATAGCTTATATTGTTAACACAAGTGTTTTCGATATAGCATCCAGCATGCATGCTGCTGAGGCCGCCTATTAGATCATTCATATAAAAATTGAACAATTTTGGAGACGTCAGGCCCCCCTGCCGTACCCCACATTCCAGCCTGTACTCTGCAGATAGAGCCTTGGCCCATCTCACCTGATTTGATTGATTTTGATACCAGTACCTTAACAAGCTAGTACAGTCACCCGGAATGCCTGCCTCCCTCAATTTTTTCCAAAGTGTATTATAATCGACTCTGTCGAAAGCTTTGGAGAGATCTAGGAAGCAGGCATAAATAGGTGTTTTTCTAGACGTGTAGTACCCGACAGTATGCTTAAGACACATGATGGCACTTTCCGTTGATAGCCCCGTTCTGAAACCAAACTGTTATAATGTAACTTTTTAAATATCGCTGCCAGTTGAAGTGCTAGAGTAGAAAAAACACTGTAACGTCTAAAACTAAGTATTATAATTTCTAGTTTCCTCACACAAGATGGCGTCTTACCCAAGTCTTGACACAGTTTCCATTCAGTTAGATCAAAAGATCTTTACATAGGGGTGACGCCCTAGCCTAGACTGGGGGATCTAGGCACATAGGTTTTGAGCTTAGGGGAAAGCTGCACAAATAGATGTACACAGTTTTACATGCCTTGGGGTGGTAAGAGTGAGAAATGTCCTTTTAAGACTTCAAAAACCGGCTAAGTGCGTGTCGGAGTCGCCCGCCGAGGGTTTCGCAAAGGACGCTCCCCGAGATAATAGGGTCTTGATAACTGGTGGCACGGAACTCTCGGTGCGCGGCAACTTTACGGTTTTCGGTTTTTTTTTTCACATTTCTAATTCACTAGAGACGGCACATTCAAAATAGCATCAAACAATGAAGGATGTTATAAAGGAAGACTTCCTGACAGTTGTAGTTTCTACTTTTCTACTAATTTCAACTTGCTACTTCTATCTACTCGTTCCCAAGATATAGGGTCTTGAGCTTGACAGACAGACGGACGGACGAACAACAAAATGATCCTAAAAAGGAGGTTATGCATTACAAGAAGAGCATCTGCAGTGAGTACAAGAATTCACGAGAAATAGTTATCAATATTATATTGTCTTCTGTTACCGCGATTGTTTTAATTAAACACAAATTGAACAGAAATGAACTCCAACTAGGCTAGAGAGGCCGGTAAAAACGCCAATTTCAAGAATATATTAAATAGACGAACAAATCAAAGACGATACCCGTTTCCCAATGCGTCAAGCTTCAAAAGGGTGTTCTATATGTATCAATGGTTGTGTAAGGGTTGTAAACACGCGTTTCTAGGCCGGCTCTAGCCTAGATAGCGGCATTATGCGGCGCGGCTAAACACCTATTAGTGCTCTCGCTGTTGAGTAGACCTACAAATATAGGTAAAGGGCAGATTGAAATTTGTCAGAAAGAGAGAAAAAGTGGGAAAATGCATGACCTCGGGCGGGACTCGAACCCGCGACTCTGGGATACCAGCCCACCGCTCTGACTGAGGTACTAAGACCACACCCGTGGCCCCGAATTTCTTTAACATATCTCTCGTATGCGCCATCGTTTGAGCACGAATCAAATCATTTATTATTTGATTTTTTTTTTATATAACATTTATTTTGAAAATAAATACCGTAAGAGTAACTTACCTAGCTACCTACCTCTACCTACCTTCCTTCCTTCGGTTAATACGCGGTTATATTTATTGTAATGTCTGTAATGTACATGTGAATAGTACCTAATATAGAAATACAATACAATACAATTACTAGTACACACACACACACACACAGTCTACACACGGACTACAGTATGGGGTTCTTCAAAAACGGAGTGTTAAAGTTTTTAAAGGGTTGGCAACGCGCATGTAACACCCCTGGAATTGCAGGCGTTCATAGGCTACCGTGACCGCTTACCATCAGGCGGGCCGTATGCTTGTTGGTCACCGTCGTAGTATTTAAAAAAAAACTAGTTTCAACTGTCAACTCTAGCCACCGTACAAACTCTATGCTCGCCTTTGATCGCGGTGCGGCATGCACTTTTCTAGTTACATTAAACACACGCATGCATTAATGTGCATTATACAGGAGCCACGTCTCAGGCAGGTCGTATGTTACTCTGCTGGCACTGCTCCGGGCAGTTTTGTGAGAGATAGAACATTAGAAAAGAAAAAACTAATCTTTTGCTGGCAAATGGAGGTGAAAGTACTCGTATGTACCTATACCTATACCCACAGAAGTTTTTATGGGTCGGCAACACACCTGACCCCAATTTCAGTGTGACAATTGTCAACATAGTTATTACTGATATTACAGGCGTCTATGGGCTACGGGCGCCGCTTACTATTGTGCGGGTTGTATGCTTGTTTGCCGCCAACATGTCATGTATAAATAAAAACATCATTACTACTGATATTACAGGCGTCTATGGGCTACGGGCGCCGCTTACTATTGTGCGGACTGTATGCTCGTTTGCCGCCAACATGTCATTTATAAATAAAAACATCATTACTACTGATATTACAGGCGTCTATGGGCTACGGGCGCCGCTTACTATTGTGCGGACTGTATGCTCGTTTGCCGCCAACATGTCATTTATAAATAAAAACATCATTATTACCATTAAAAACGAATACTTTTGTGAGAAGCTCTTGTTTGACATTTGTCACAAGAAACACGACAGATGTCACGAAATTCCAACACATGGATCATTCTCATGTCAAAAACTACCTGGCGAAAATGTTTAAATTGTTTTAAACACAATTACATCTCGTTACAATTGTTAAAAAGTCTTCACCTAGAAATTATAGATTAACTGACTGAGATTTGATTTAAATTAACGAAATAATGGCATACAAGCACACAGCCCGCGCGATGGTGAGCGGTTTCCGTAACCTACAGATGCCTGAAATACCAGTAATTCAGATAATTTAAGAATTGCCACATTTGACAGCTTGGTGAAACTGGGGCCTGTAGTGGCAGGCGTCCATATGCTACAGTGACCGCTTTCCATCGGGCGGACCGTACGCTTGTTTGCCATCGACGTGGTAATAAAAAAACTTTATCGAAATAGAACGTTCGAATATTGTAGTAATTGATTGCAGGAATAAACAAATAAAATGTATGGAAATACCTAGGACAGACTTTTCTAACTTTTTCGTGGTGTTTGAGCATTTAATGAGGACTACCGCGTGTTGATTTTCCGCTAGGGGCGCTAGTGGAACGCGGGTCCTGCGGGAACATTTGAAACGTCACTTTGACATCTCATACACAGGACCCACGCATGAGAACCTGACGTCGTTCGCAGTCCTGAAGTTGACGGAGCCGTGTTGGCCACTTTTACCACGCCAGGTACATACATTTGGTTCTATCCTGATAGTTATGTGATAAAAAGGAACAGCGTCCAACAACACTCTTATCGGTCTATTCATTTCGGAGCTATAACGTTACAGACAAACACATACACATCTTAAGCTTACCTTTTAACACCATTATTTGTTTGACATAGGGCCTCCTGTGTTATTGTATTCAGTGTTTAGTGTAATATTTTGTGATTGTATGTCTACTAGATTGTCTAGCTCTCTGTAATTTCAGAGTGCTTTGGTTTAACTGTTATGCTGTGTTCATTAATATGAATATAAAAAAAAAATATATATAACACTCCTCTTTTAAGGACGACTCACACTAGAACGGGACGGGACGGGACGGGACGGGAAAATCTGTCAATTTCTATAGAAAGCGTCACGTGACATCCGAGGGCTCCGAGCTATCACGTGGTTCTTTCTATAGAAATTGACAGATTTTCCCGTCCCGCCCCGTCCCGTCCCGTGTTAGAGTGAGTCATCCTTTAACCAGCAGTAAAAAATCTAGGCCCCGTCAAGTACCTAAAACAATTTTACTTCCAAAAGCCTCCCGCCGATAACCCTATTTTTTCCACAGTGCCATAAAGGCTATAAAAGGAAATCTGGTCGTATAAAGTCAGAAACAGTGACAAAAGTAACCACATATCATGCAGCATTCATATTCGACGTCTATCGAGATATTCGAGATTGTTTATCTCTCTCTATTTTTGCTTATGCGAGCGAAGCAAGTTTTGAGTTTTTCATGTTGGCGTTAGGATATGCATTTTTCAGTTTAGGGAAGTTTATACTATTCAGGGTGCGTAGCCAAGATGCCAATCGCTCACGCTCAGTCGCTAACGAAACGCAACTGTCATTGTCACACTAATAAGGAAGAGTGATAGATAGAGGTAGCTACGATACGTTATCAAGCGTGAGCGATTGGCATCTTGGCTAAGCACGCAGATCTGTTTTCTTATACAGTTCATAGAAATGTTCAATGTCATTATTCCAACATGCTGCGGGAAGAGAGGAGGAGAGAGGAGGCTGTTGAAATCCTCCGCATAAATACATGGGTGCGAGAACACCGGTGGGCTGGCTTCCCGAGTGCAGTTCGGTGGTTTATTGTTGGCAGATATAAGGCCTTGCAATTGTATTGCCGAAAGAAAGCAATTCGGATGTGAGTCTTGGGATAGTACTGAGACGTCTGTTATGTTTTCCCGTACATACGTAGCTCACTCGATAAATTTTGAGATGCTCGAAATTTGAAAATGGAACGCACCCATGTTATATGTTTTTAAAAAGCAAATTTATTTAAAAATAGAACACTAGTATCCAGTACACTCTAATTTCAAAAATAGATTAGTTCCAGTTGTTTTGCTACAACGTTTTCCGTGGGTTTTCTTTGAAACGATGGAGCTGAACCGCGAACATTTTCGTGCTATGATATATTACGATTTTAAATTTGGTTTAACCGAACAACTGACTTTGCAGCGATTACAATCGGCATTAGGAGACTCTGCTCCATCCCGGGCAACTGTTTTTAGGTGGTTTAGTGAATTTAAAAGGGGCAAAACCAACCTCGAAGATGAACACAGAAGTGGTCGCCCGCAAACAGCAGTAACTGCAGAAAACGTATGGACTACTGAAATGTTAGTGCGAGAAGACCCACGAATTACATACACGGACATCGAGAAGATCCTAGGCATTAGTTCGGGGAGTGTTAATATCATCCTACATCAACATCTTGGAGTAAGGAATTTTTGTTGCCGTTGGATCCCGCGTTTGCTCTCCGGAACTGAGAAACAGGCTCGTGTGGATTGGTGTCATGAAATGCGTTTAAAATTCGAAAACGGAACATCAAGACGTGTTTCTGAAATCATTACTGGTGACGAAACATGGATTTATCAATATGATCCGGAAAGTAAGCGGCAGTCGTCAGTATGGGTGTTCTCAGAGGGCAAGTTACCAACAAAATTACAAAGCCCTCGAAACGTAGGCTAAAAAATGGTGGCTAGTTTTTTTTCTCGGGGGGGACATCTGTCGACTTCAGTGCTGAAAAATCATAGGTCTGTTAACTCGGAATGGTACACTACAGTAGCATTGCCGCAAGTTTTCCAAGCAGTGCGGGAGAGGAGACCAAAGGCTGGACTTCGGGGAATCATGCTGCATCACGACAACGCCTCTTCACATACGTCCCTCAGAACAAAGGCGTTTATTGCAGAAACTGGGGTTGATACCTTGCCTCATCCACCCTACAGCCCTGACTTGGCTCCCTGCGATTTCTTTTTGTTCCCAACAGTGAAGGAAAAAATAAAAGGCAAGTTTTTTTCGACTGCCGAAGAAGCCGTGGCTGCCTATGAAGGAGCGATTTCTGACCTATCCGATCAAGACTGGCAAAAGTGTTTCCAAAGTTGGTTTAGACGAATGGAACTTTGTATAAAGAACGATGGAGAGTATTTTGAGAAAATGTAAAATAAATAGTGTTTATATCTTCAATAGTTTTTTTGTATCTCAAAACTTTTCGAGTGACCCACGTATGTTGCAATTCCATACTTCGAATGATTAACGGAGTGAACCTGAACATATATTCTGGAATCTGGCCTCTAGACTTCAGGTTATCCTTATCTTTCACGTGTGTTTCTTGTACTAATAATACATCAACTTTATGTTTCGTCAGAATCTTGTGTAAGTATTCACACTTTGCCAGACTTATTCCCTCAATATTTAACTGGCAAATTCTTAAGTAAGGCCCAATATCTATTGTTTGAGGGCTAGTATTTGAACTTTTTGACATTTTTGAAATATTCATCGTATTGAATTCCAGTATAAAGCGACTCAGTCCTCGTGCTATCAGGTCTTTACAGACAGGTACAGCAACCAAAGGTTGCTCGATTAGCGCCACCCAGGGGATACGTGCTGGGTGTTAGTGGCATTTCCTGTGAACCTGAGCAACTCTCATTCCCCTTAGTAAATGCGTAATACTCAAAGTCCCTAGAATGACCTACTCGGATATCAAGTTGCAAAAAGAAAGATTTGATTTCTGTCAGAAAACATTTGTTTTCAGGTAACAATTTTCACGCAGAAAAATTGGTTTAGGCGAGGAAAGTCATATTCTTATTTTGCCAGTTGAGCTGTGGGTCCAAAACTGATTACGTACTGTTAACCAATTGGAACCCTAGGCCACTCTAGACCCATGTCTAAATGACAAGCAGCAAGAGATTTGTTACAATCTGATTTATAGCGTCACTATGACTTAGAAATAAAATATGTGCACTTTATCAACCGCATTCCAAACTGTCGTATTCAGAGGCATAGGCATACATACTGCATATCTGACCTAATCAGTATTACGTAATCAGTTTTTGACCCACTGATCAGCGGGCAAAATAAGAATATCACCTTCCTCGCCAAAACCGAAAAATGGTGGGAATGCGAGCGGTTTAGAAATTACCTGATTTAAAAATGGTATTTTATTGCTTGACGCCATTGTTACTCCCGCATTAACGGGATATCCGGACTCCGGGTAGCGCCAAATTTCTGTTGCATAAAATGACCGGACTTTTAGCACGCTGTCAGGATTTTTATCAGGAAATTTAATTTGTCCATATGGCAACCCTATCCGCGCGGAGCCTTGTTGTAAATGATGTGCTCAGTGTATAATAAACCAACCTTATAACTCTTCAGGTGTTACAGCGGAGGTAAAGCCTTTATACAGCCAAGCCGACGGCTCTGCGATTTGCGTAACTTATCCATACTGACACCTACTTGCATCCAGTAAGTACGGTAGGCACATACTATGGTCAAAACTTGTTTATAATAGAGCCTTTATGAAGCTTGAAACTGGATTTCCATATAACCTGACCTAAATGATAGCCTATCACCTAAAACCTATACAGTTTTACCTTACATGCGTGTTAAGGTTGTATATATAGTTTGTTCTTTTTGTATTGTCTATGCTTTTTTACTATATTCTATTTTTGATATTTGAAGTTTATTTGTAAATACATTTGACTGCGTCATTATACATTATAGTTTTGCCCAAGCTGCTTGGTTTCCTTTCTTGATCTCCACTAGTTATCGAAGTCTTCTTTAATGCGTGTAGGTGTTTGGGGTAGATATCAAGATGTTCTTTGATAACAGTTTCATATATTTCTTAAACAATTTACATTTGAAAAATAGTTTTACAAAAACATTCTTAATTTCTACCTTAAAAAAAAAACTTAAAAAAAAAAACTTAGCCTAACAATCCTACTGACTATTACTGTCACCACACCCGCTCCGCGCCCCACCAGACGCAAAGGTGCCCATCACGCTCGCCGCGTTGCGTTCTTTGATTGTATTATATAATTTAGCAACTTGGTATTTAAATTGCCTTTTCGTAAATTTAGATTTCAAGGATGGTACGGTCGGGTTCATAAATATATATGCATCTGTATTCAGTTTTGCCCCACTTCCCCTGTAATAAATTCCAAAGTGTATAGATATTTGTAGACGCGACTGTAGAGATGCAGGTTTGAGCTTTCTACTCTGAGAATCATTATCAGTTTCATAACTTATTTTCATGTGTAGTTTACGAAATACAATTTTTCGATCGCGGGCGTGATGGGCACCTTTGCGTCTGGTGGGGCGCGGAGCGGGTGTGGTGACAGTAATAGTTAGTAGGATTGTTAGGCTAAGTTTTTTTTTTAAGTTCTTTTGTTAAGTTAAGGTAGAAATTAAGAATGTTTTTGTATTTTTCGATTAAACATGTTATTAAAGCTGCTCTCCTCTCACATATTATTTAATATGTTAACGCTAAAAAATCATATCTGACAGCAATGTTACTCGCCTAAAATTCACGGGCTCTATGAATATTCTAAAAACATTTGAATAAAACTATTTTTTTCTAAAATCGTCGCGTCACCATTTATAACATGCCAGTATGAAAACAAAAGCGACCAATGCAGGCAACAAATTAAATCAAAACACAGTTTTTCAATTTCGACACTATTTTGTTAAAAATACGGTTGCAATTTGATCAATTTTATTATTTGATGAAGCGTATTTTAGTCATAGGAAACAGAAATCCTGTCAGTACGGAATGGGTGAATATCCCAAGCACTAAAATTTGATGGCAAGACTGAAAACGCTGGTGCACAAAGTCAAAATAGTCATATACTATTTTTTTTTGGAAACATCTATTAGCTATCGACCTCGGGCAATAACTAATATTAAAATATTAAATAATTTAATAATTGAAAAAAAATAATAAAGGCCCATTTTTTCATTCAGGTGGGTTGTCCGGGACCCAGTTATTCGTGTTTAATGCCGCATAACTCGAAAACTGTACAAGATATCAAATTAGTTTTTAGTTCATTATAATACCATATCAATAAAGAACCCTTTAAAATATTACTTCCTTACTAACTCTTTAATAAACCCCCTTATTATGCGTAAAGAAATTTGTCCGGCAAAATAATCCTGATTACCGCGGACAAATTTCATCGACGTTTATTGGCTAAGTTTGACTTCGTACACCCCCCGTCTCCTGAGCACTTTGAGGAGTCAGTTGTGCAGTGGATCTCACCGCAAGAAGATGTCGACGTGATGCTGAATAGATCCGCTACACACGCGAGTCATGTCATTTCGATTAACGGGGACAAAAAAAATATCATTCCGGAGTTTGCTATATGTTTTTTGTTTCATATTTGTTATTTTTCAAATATTTACAGATCGTGTATTTTGTACTTGTGAGTTTAAATGTCGCGATAGTTAAAGAATGTGGGATTTAGTTATTTTTTTATAATTTTATTTCACCTCGGTTTATCATTCCACCAATTTCATTCCGGTGATTTCGGTGTAGTAAAATGGCTTTAATACCCACCAGAATGAAAATAACACCGGAATGATATCAAAAGTAGCTTCACTTTTGTGTTTAGTTTTATTTGGGGGCACTGCCATGCCCCCGCCAAGTCCGACAAAATAAGATTCCGGCTGTATCATATTTTTCTACAAGCCATCAAACCTCATGTCGTTTTATGATGGGTAAAGCTAGACCCCTGAATTTGTGGTTAAAAAATAGGCATTGACATCCATTGGGTGTTTCTCGGTAAACTGGTAAACACCTGTATTTGGCAAATTTTGACAAAATTACTCCAAGTAGGTAATTATTAATCAAAACTATTTTTCGAAAAACACTTCAGTGATGTGTATAGTACCATTCTTTTTTTTTCAAATGTTTTTATATTTATTTATATGAGCCTAGAGTGTCCCACTGCTGGGCAAAGGCCTCCCTCCTCTCCTTCCACGTATTTCTGTCTTGCCCCATCTCCCACCAGTTCCTACTAAAAGCATCCAGGTCGTCTCGGCATCGCCGCTGAGGTTTGCCGCAGTCCCGTGTTCTATTATGTGGTACCCACTTGGTTACTGTTTTAGCCCACAACTCATCGGGCATACGGCAAACATGTCCAGCCCAGTCCCATTTCAGTTTGGCGGCTGTTTCTGCTGCGTCGGCTATTCGGGTCTTGGAGCGTAGTACCGTACATCTGATGCGATCAGTTAACTTCACGCCAAGAATACTTCGCTCCATGGCTCGCTGGCAAACCTTCAAAGTCAAAGTCAAAGTCAAAGTGTTTATTTGTTAAACATAGGTGAGACTGTTTACAGTGGTGTCTTAAATAAATCTATTGTATCACTATGTTTTGCCTTCGGGCGTACAAAAACATTTCTTAACACTACTTACATAATAAACTTAACTACACGTAATTCACATATTTACAGATTTTTAATTTAATTATGTAAAAAAATATTAGTCTTGGTACATTAAAAAATATGAAGAGAAAAAAAAATGAAATACAGGTAATAATGATCATATTAAGAGTAAAAATTTAAATTAAATATTAATAATTAAAAATGTGCGTATTACCATCAAATTACAATTATTAATATGTCAAAGAAATAAAATAAAATAAAAGTAGGAGAGAAAAAAAAAAAGAAAAATAATAATAATCAGATGAAATATTCCCATTACATTACAAATAAATAAATTAGATTCTGAGTTACAATGTGTCACATAATAAAAAGTCAGAGATTGAGTAGAAACATTTTTCTATGAGTAGATTTGCAAGCTTTTTCTTGAATAGTTGTATTGGCAATTCTGTAATTCTATCCGGCAATTTGTTATATATTTTGCTTGCTAATACCAATGTACTTTTGCACTTTAGCGCTGTGTTTGCGCGTTCAACAAAAAGGTTTTTACCGTATCGGGTACTTCTGGGGAAGATCTCTAAGACTGTTTTATAAAAAGTTAAATTGGATTTGACAAAGACTGCAGTTTCAAATATGTAAAGGCAGGCTTGAGGGTGGATTTCTTAACTTTTGTCAAAGACCAAGTCTGTGCTCCGTAGGTCATGATGAGAAGAATGCATATGTCCAAGAGTTTCTTTTTTAAAGATATGGGAAGGTCACCCTTCATCTGATCATTCATAGACCAATAGCTCCTCCAGGCATTTTCCCAGGCCCAGGTATATATCTCGACTCATCGACACATAACATTGCTTCACCATCTACTACCACTCTGTTGTTTTCGAGGAGTTAGTCATGACTTCATGAGCTTGGTCTTTGACATGTTCATCATTAATGACCTGAGCAGGGCAATCCTTGAGGTAGGATTAATCCTACCTCAAGGATTGCCCTGCTCAGGTCTTCTAGCATGATGCCGAGCTCCACAGGTGAGGACGAGAAGAAGACTATGTCGTCGGTGAAACGGAGATTTGTTAATCGCCTTCCACCAACGTCAATACCCTTGCTCCCCCAGCCTTCAAATGTTACTTCATTTAAACATGGTAAATAAGTGATAACTAGTAGTAGGTACTAGTTAGTAGTTGTTTGATATATTTTTTATTTGTACGCGTTATTGATTTTGTTGTTAACTGTTCTTAAATTGGGTAAATATTATAAAAATAATAAGTGACTGTTGAGTTATATTTTTTATAAGTTAAAAATATTTTTATTTGTACGCGTTGTTGATTTTGTTGTTACGGACATACAATGCTGTTCTTAAATTGGTAAATTTCCTTTTTTTATCTCAACTCGCTTTTGTCACGGCTCTATGGTAGGGTTGCCATACGTCCCGGAACGCCGGGACATGTCCCTGTTTAAAGCATGGTGTCCCGGCGTCCCGGCCACTAAGCAAATTGTCCCGGTTTAAAAATTATACTTATTTAGTAGGGGACTGAACTTGCTATAAAATAATATAGGTACTTACAATAAAGACGACTAACTATTAGACTAATTGTCGTGAATAAGAACGACTTAAGCGCTGACACTTGTCCGTTCACTTTAGGAGTTTACATCAGCTATTTCGCTATTTGTAAAAAAAACACCACTTCCAAAGCGGCAGGAAATAGCGGACATAAGTTTATTCTTCGCATTATTGGTATGATAGCCTGTGTCGTTCAATTACTTTCCAGCCTATCTTTAACTACTCGTAAAATCCCCGAATTTCTGTAAAATTTCCATCGTACAAATATAGATAGAACAATTTGCTTGTCGCGTGCGAGCAGAGCTTTGAATAACTTAGTGAAAAAATTACATACAAATTAACTTCAACTGTTTTTTTTCAAATTACATAAGCTTTACCAACTTGTACTTTTAACTGTAATTCGGATAGAGATGCGCGTTCCCGCCATCTATTAAATAAATAAAGCTAGACTACCAACTCAAGCTTAGTATTTAAGGGTAACTCTTTAAATTACTAGCGTCCGTCAGGCTCGACGGTTAAGCTTTGATGGTAGCTCAGGCACAGCTTGTATTAATATTCTTAATAAAATTTCACTTTTATGAAATATACATTTTGGGTACATAATTTTTATGTTATGTATTTCAAATCGAAATAACGAGCTTTTTTTAATTTCCAACAAAAATGTCCTTAGTTCTTTTCTACTGTATTGCTTATTTCTATAGGCTTTGTATTGCGGTAACTCAAATGGAAATTCTAAAATTTTACCTATTAAATTTGTGGGACAATTTTTTCGTTTTTAAATTGAAAGAGCTTGTTATCTCGAGTAGAAGTACCATAAATTGTCCTTATAATTTAGTAAAAGTGGCACTTTTGAAAGAAATACTCGATATGCTAGATTGAACATGGCCATTCGAAATAAATTTTCGGTTAATTATTGAACTTGGCTGATTTTTTGGCACTTCTTAGCATTTTTCTCATTTTAGTGTATAGATATCATTCCTGTGTTTATTTTTTTCATTCCGTTGGGAAAAATGTCATTCAGGTGGAGTGTTATATCATTCCTGTGTATACTTATCATTCACGTGCGAGTCAATTTTTTAAATCTCCGATAATTCTCAAAAGGCTTAAGATATCAAGTGCTCTGTAAGAGGCTTATCAAAGAACAGTCTGAGGTGTCGATTGACATTAAAAGAAACATCGAAGAAGCGTAAATAAAGAATGACACCGGAATGACACAAAAAACTAGTACTGTTGAAATTGACCCGAATTCGATGAACCGAATACATAGTTTTTTGGGTTTTGTCAAAGAGATTCTAGCTTTAGTTGATGTTTTCAATGTTGTTATCAAAATCATGTTGGGTTTATGTCGTTTTGTTCATTTCTGTATTGATGCAGGTATTTGATTTGCGTATAGCAGAGCAAATTACGCCGCAAAAAAGTAGATGTGCTTCGAAATGACACACTTTTCTTTAATTTTTGTTTCTTTAGACGTCTATGGGCAGTCGAAGTTAGTAATTTTACAGACATGTACGTATAAAACATAAGTTATACCTAGTTTTCTTGATCTTGTCTCGAATATAAGCCACGAGAATCCTAGGTGCTAAAAATAGTACATATTTTAGTATGACAAAACATCATAGTAATGCGCAGTGTTCCAGAATCGCTTGGGACCGGACTTTTTTTTGGGCTTTGCAGATCGACATGATTTGATATTCCTATTAAAAGCCTAGTATATACCGGGTAAATTCTTTATAGATTTGAGGAAAAAATTAGTTGTAATTTTCCGGTAGGTACCTACTGAAATAGAAAAATTGCTAATTATCGTTGGTTGTGGATTTGTAAAAAACATCTCTTTTCTCATTCAACATTTTACAATTTTAATAGTAAATACAGTCAAACAAATCAATTGACGAAAAAACCCTTATGTCTGACCCAAAATTTAGTTTTTATGACATTTTATGTTCCACTGTTGGCAGGGTTTTATAAAATTTTAATTTATGCTGTATTTAGTAAAATACAGGCATTCATTATGTGCCTATACGGCACATAATGAATGCCTGTATTTTACTAATCAATAATTAAAGCTAACAAACCAATTTACCTTTGAATCCACGTTTCAAAGCATTTCAAAAACAATTTGAGTGTTTGTTGAAGCGCTCTTTAAGTTAATGGTCAAGCTAGAATAGAATATTATGCATTCCTTTTATTTTGCACTTAATTTTACAAAGAATACACAAAACACAACCTTATTCCTTTCATTTTAAGACGCAACAGTTATTACAAGACGGTAAGAAATAAGTTTGTAAAAATAAATGTCTCAAATGTCTTTTGAAAAATGTCGTATGTAGGTACTCTTTAAATTTAAATGTGTTAGTGTTTGGAAAAAGGGCCCTAATTGAGCTAGTCGCGAATAGTCACTCTTGTTAGGAACAGTCTGCGTCAAAAATATCTGTAGAATTTGGACCTTATTTCATTTTAATAAAGTCTAAGTTGTATAGATAGTTTTGACGTTGACTGGACATCGTGAATAAGGACGTAAGCGCCAGGAGCGTTAGGGTTCGTTACTGAGAAGGATGCAAAATGGAGTTTTGCTGTTTTGCTTTGAACGTGGTAAGCTACTTTATAGACAATGAACAATTACTTTTTTCTGCACGCACTGGTCACTAGATCAGGCAAAGTATAATGATTTGTTTTCAATTTGATTTTAATATATTTTTTATTCGTTCGGTTTTTTAATCATGTTCATTAAATTCCTTATTACTTTAGTGTAAATACATACGTCATTTGTAAACAAAAAAAAGACACCATGTCTTCTTTTTATTTTAAAAACAAATCAACTTTGACGTCTTCTTAAATTTGTTTACAAATATATGTATATTCAAATTACATATTCATTCATTCATTCATTGCAAGCCTATACTGTCCCACTGCTGGGCAAAGGCCTCCCCCCACCTTCTCCACTCCTTCCGATCGAGAGCAGTCTCTGGCCATCGTTGCAAATAGGAGTCCAGCTCGTATATCATATATGTCAGCAAAATTAGAAAATATATATTTGCTAAGCAAGGCATTATCAGTCTTATTAAAATACAAATAATGTCGAAAATAGCTCGACATGTTTCGGAGCAGTCCGTGTCCCTTATTCATGAGTCATACGTCTGGGCGCGGCGGCTGCTCTACGCACACTCATTATCATTCTGTTAAAAGGCCCTTCAAGGGCAAATATTTAATTGTATGCTTACAAAATAGATACATAGAAAGTATTTTATCAACCCTGACCGCGTGACCCTTTTTAATAATTTCTTGTTTTTTTTTTATAAATAAATAATTTGGAGACAATCTCACACAGATCAACCTAGTCCCAAACTACGTTGTACTATGAGTACTAAGTGACGATATACATTCTTATATACATAAATACATACATATATACATAGAAAACGTCCATAACTCAGAAACAAAAATTCGTGATAAACAATAAACACGCAAATAAATGCCCTTACCAGGATTCGAATTTGGGACCTCCAGCTTCATAGGCAGTGTGACCATTACCAACTAGGCTAGGGAGGCCATACCTACTAGTTATATAACCAATTCTAACACACAAACATCCACGTCCTTGTACTAGTAGGCACAAACAGCAAATAACGGAAATAATCTTTGCCAGGCCGGACCTCAAACATGGCGAAGGGTAAACAAATCAATTATTAAAGTTCCCATTCACTGTAGGGCCCTTTTTCAACTCACAATCATATAAGGGCCTAAGTGCTTGCATGTTTCGCGGTTATATGGCTTTTGTAACATAGGGCTTGTAGGTGCGCGCTTAACGCAGAATGACGTAAGTGACGTTATTTGTAATTGAAATGTGACGTTTTTTAGGAAAGCTGCTTCTAGTTTACTGGACGCAGCTGTCCCCATTTAGGTCTAGGCGATTACCGGTATTTGATGTATGTTTATAAGGTTCTTTGTGAGAATTTGTTGGATAAGTTTTTTAAATAGAATATTCTAGATTCTAGGAAGTCTATGAGATCGCCGTTATTGATTTATGTCTACATGTTTTAATGAAGTTCATAACAAGCATGCCTACGAATGAATATTATCAACTTTGTGTGCTTATTTTTAATAAAAGGTACCACTTTGTCGCGTGGTGATAAGTTTAATTTCTAAACGAATCCTTATGGCAATAGAGCCTTATCGGCAACTGACAATAATGGTACCTTTTACTTGCCTTGTAGTACAAACAATCTCTTATCTTCTTTAAATCGCGTAGTTTTATTGTATTCCTTGACCATCGTAATTCCCTTTATAATTTGAATAAATAATGAAAAACTAAATAAAAATACCAACTAAACTCCGTTTAATTCAAGACCAAATCCTAACCTCATTTTCTATTAACTATTCCATTGTATGTTTGCATGTTTTTGTAAAATAAACCACGATCCTAATTTATTTGGTAATATTATTTATACAATAATTTAACAAAGATAATATTATAATTTTATTTATTTACACGAATTTTTCGAAAAGAGAAAGGTTATAATCCTGGTCAATGTGAGTGCGTAACCTTGTTTAAAACCATTCCAAATTTCAAATCGGTAGTTTAGGTAATTCTCGAGATATTTAACGATGTGACAGACACACTGAATCACACCGTAAGGGTTCCTTTTTTACCATTTTTAGTACGGAACCCTAAAAATTGTCTTAAGACTTTCCAATTCCGTTACCATTTTTCCATAAAATTTCTTCTTCGGAATGGAAGGTTAGAAAAAATTATACTTAGTTCTATACATTTCTGTTCAATTTCAAAATACACTACATTAATCTACTTGTAAACGTTAAAAAACTCAACATAATCTAACAAAAGCATTCACTCATTCCAGAGACAATACCATAGGCAAGCTAGACGGTTCAACGCCTCTGGAATAAAGTGCCCCCATGCTATAAGCCCTTTATTCTACTAGTAATTAATGCTTACTTCCTATTTACTTCACACCTATTGTTTGTGGTTTACGTACAGACTTTATAATAGGTTCAATTTAATGTAAAATTTTTCAAAGTGACGGGTGCTCCTTAATCTTTGAATATTTAAGGATGACTCACACTATAGGGCATTTTCAGAAAAAAGTGCACCTTTTTCAACGAAGTTTGTCCTCGAATTTCCATACAAAAAGAAAATGGTCAGTTTTGTAACGGCCCATACGAAATGTATGAAAAATTGCGTTACAAAGCTGTCCAAAAAAAACGGGACACTCTTTTTCTTTGTTTAAATCAATAGT
The DNA here is from genome assembly GCA_949128165.1 of Lathronympha strigana. Lineage (NCBI taxonomy): Eukaryota > Metazoa > Arthropoda > Insecta > Lepidoptera > Tortricidae > Lathronympha > Lathronympha strigana. The sequence continues at coordinate 1,531,498 of OX421926.1, read as the reverse complement.
GCTCGTGATTCTGGTTATAAAAAACACAAAACTTCCTATATTTTCAAAAAAAATGAAAATGGTGCCCTATTTTTGAAAATGCCCTATAACGGTACGGGGCGGGACGGGAAAAATCTGTCAATTTCTATAGAAAGAATCACGTGATAGCTGGGAGCCCTCGGATGTCACGTGACGTTTTTATATAAAAACTGACAGATCGTCTCGTCCCGTTCAAGTCATCCCTTATATTGGCTGAGGGAGCCTAGGGTCTTTGGAAAGTAACCCCAAAAATTAGTTTTGGTGCTAGTTTTACGAAAGCGACTGCTATTTGACCTTCCAACCCAGAGGGTAAACTAGGCCAGTGTGCTTACCATGAGTTGCTCGCAAGTATTCGATATGTCCGTCTCTCTCCTACCATTACTCTGGCAGAAGCGAGATGGACATGTCCCCGAACGCCGCAGTCGATATCGAAGCTACTGATTGGAAATATCCGGTTCCCTCACGATGATTTCCTTCATCGAAAAGCGATTGGGAAATTTTAAATATAAGGAAAATCTCTAAATTTTTATAGAAAACGTCACGTGACATCCGAGGGCTCCGCCTGCTCCGAGCTGCCCCGTGATTCTTTCTATAAAAATTGACGTTCCGTTTCGTCTCGTCTCGTCCTAGTGTGAGTCTAAAATTCTAGGAAGACGATTTAATATTCTACCTACACTTGTGCCTTCTGTAAAACAACATTCACAATAATCTGGAAAGAAAAGCAAACCACTAAAGTTATTCAAGTTATTCACATTTATACACAAATCCTTCAAGTAACATAGGGAGGGGAGTCGGTATTTCTACGTACTTATATAGAAGGGAAACGCCTCTGCCAAATTACTAGCCCAAATGGGCATATATTATGACTTCAGTGCACTAAAATTTGTGTTCGATTGAAACATGTTTTTTTTGCCGAAACTGAAACCGAAGGATTGATTCTTGTCTCGGCCGAAACCGAATCTTTGATACATGTGCTTAAAATGCTGAATAAAATGTTAGTGAGCCGTTTTTTTCAAATATATGAATAAGGAAACATCTCCATGGTCCGATTTCACTTTTCTAGGATTGACATTTTAGCATTATCATATGTCATATTGCCAGCCGTGCCGAGCTCAACTGACGTCAGTGGAACGCGACCCAATAGTACGATATTGTAAGTTTCGGCGCGGCCGAAATATTCGGCTGGTTTTTAGCTGAAACCAAAACTTCAGTCAGACACTAACAAAAATAGATCGAAGTGTGCAAGATTTGTTAGAGCAGTTGTATCTTCTTTTAAATAATGGCTTCCGTCCGAGTGTTGGACAATTTTGCCAGTGTCACGTATTATAAATATTTGAGTAGGTATATATTATATAAATAAAGCAGATTGGGAAGCAGCAAATATTATGTTGTGTAGAATTAATAAAGCTTAATAATAATATTCTATAAATAGAATAGTATAATGCCACTTGGGCGACGTTGTTCGGTAATTGGCCTCGCTATATGTTAAGCTATAAAACTTAAAATATAGTTTCTCAGGCGCCAAGATCCCGGGATTGCCGCTTGATGACTAAATCAGTGACTGATATCGTTTCAGGATTAATTCTTCATTAGCTGTACACTGCTTCGTTAGTTTACTGCACAATTAGCTATCAATATTACACATTAAACACGCAAAATAGGCACAATGGATGTCGATTTGCGGAAAAAGCCCAGGAAAACTAACTAACTACACATTAAACAACATTTTGCAAACGGAAAACCAAAAATTATTCCAGAGACGCCATCTTGAGTAACAAACGACAAGCCTAGTGTAGATTGTATCATTTTGTATGAGTCAGGCTGGATTTGACCAAACTTTTTAACCAAGAGTAACGCTTACTCTTGGATACTTGTCAAAATCCCATAGTAATGTGACGTTACTATCTGAGAGTAAGCGTTATTCTCGGAATAAAAATTTGGTAAAACGCAGCCTTAGTGTCGTCATTACACATTGTTTTTTGTATGTAATGTGTGAGAAGTGCGTCTGTGTGCGTTTCCCCCCGCAAAACGTGACAGAATCATTTATAGTGTAAGATGTCGCTTAGCCATCTCCCTTCCAACGAATTGGAAGCCTGCGTTGGTCAAATCATAAATCATAATTTACGGTAAGACATGGTATGAATAGGCCAAATCTTGAACAGCCACAAGTATAATCCAAACTTCGGGAAACCAATGAAACTCTGAACATATCTCACATCCAAAAGACCACAAGTCTATAATAAATTACAAATATCTGTACAATTTTGGACCTTATTAGAATAGAATAAGGTCCACAAACGTGTACATATTTCTGAAGATTATCGGAAGAAAGTATATTTTTTGGGGAAAATAGAAAGACTTGTTGACCTTTTTCCTTGTGAGGGACGTAGACATTAAAAATATAAAGAGTTCTTGAAAATACTTGAAGATTTTCGGGCGTGGAGTTGATATTGGTGGATAAGGCAGGATTATATTGTGTTTAATTAAACGCCCAATGTCCTATATTTAGAACAAAAAATGTTTTAATAACGCGTGATCGGGTAGCCCAGTGCTTAGGGAGTCTGCCGCGAAAGCAGGAGGTCGCTGGTTCGATTCCAACCCTGCTCATTGGGGGCCTTGATCACTTTTTCTGTAATATATGACATATCTTTCAATTTATAATTTATAGTAATGTACAGTATGTACTATGTAGTATTACAAATAATTAATTATTCAAGCTTTAGAATTGTGTTTTGTAATAACTGTCCACAAGTGCCTTTTAACCAGATATTGCGAAAAAATGATGAATATAAGTTTTTCCTTCTATCTAAACCTACCTTAAAAACTATTGGGGCTTAAACTATATGTACAAACGTCCCCTATACTGGCAGGGTGCCCATAAGGCTGACTGCGTTACCTCGCTGAATATTAGACTAACACCCATATTTTCGCAAGAATTTCTCACTGTATTTCCAGCAGGGAAATAACACAAAACGTACCACATCCAATAAACCTCTAGCTTCGCGGCGCAATATTTCGTATTGCATATTCAGTGGCGATAAAGTCGCCATCTTTCTTTTTATATTCCCGTCAGTGACAGTCTTCGTTGCTGGGATTTATTCTTGTCGTTACTGTAAATGTTAGTTGTTTTATAAGTTACTGTCTTAATTATGACATTCCAGATATTTTCAGTATACCCCTACGTATAGAATGCCTAGGTGTGATGTGTCTAGTTAAGTATGTAAGTACATATATGTATGTAACGGTAACAAAGATAACGGCCTCCTAGTTTAGTTAGTAGTACCCCTGCCTACAAAGCAGGAGTTTCTGGGTCCGAATTCTGGTCAGGGCATTTATTTGTGTGTTTATCACGAAATGTTTCTGAGTTTTAAAAATCAAATAAACTTACCAAGTGAAGTTTGATGGTATCTAATTATTTGAACAGAATCATTCGACGCGATTTATTAGTGTTTACATATTGTAGTAGCATTACCAAGCACTAGCCTGGCAAGGTTTGTTAAATTTTTTTTTTTAACTACCAGTTGTTTGGGCTGGCAATTAGTTTTTTCCCAATCCAACATGGCGCTGGGTGCTGGTGCAGTCCGCCATTGCTCATTTTGTTTAAAGCAAATACACATATTTTATATTTATAGGATTGGGATTTTTATATGTGGGAGGGTATGTGTAAATCGCGTGAGTTTTGGATGTTTTCCGTGTATTTAAGTATTTATTATATATCGTCGTAGTACCCACAACACAAGCCTTATTGAGCATACCGTGGGATTAGATCGATTTGTGTGAGATTGTTCCACAATATTTATTTATTTATTGAAATAATTTTGTGATTCCAGATACTTTCAGTGTCTCCTAAGTATACAATATCTAGGTGTGCAGGCTAGTCCTGACGTGCATGTAAAGGTATCTGCTATTTTCTATCTAATCATGACTAGTCCTAACTTAGGTACGTATGTTTATCCATTAAAATCGTTTTCAACCGACTTCCATATTTCTAAAGGAGGAGGTTCTCAATTCGTCTGATTTTTTTTTATGTGATACCAGATACTTTAAGCATACCCTAAGTATAAAATTCCTAGGTGTGATATTATGGGCTAGCCTTAACGAAGGTATGTAAACAAGGGCCTTTTGCAAGTAAAAATAAAATTGATTCTTGAGAATGTCAGTGTCCCCTTCCGATGTCTAGGTGTGACGTAGACCACCCCTAACTATGGTACATAAGTATATTTTAAAATAATTTTGTGATTCCAGATACTTTTAGTATGCCCTAAGACTTGGTAGTGACCCGGGTTTGAATCCTGGTAAGAGCACTTATTTTTCTATATATGACATATAAAATATGACATATAAAATTCTTGTATTTTATCAATAAATGATCTTATCTTATCTTATCTTATCTATATACCGGGTGTTTCCTGTAACATGAGCAATAAATTTAATCGTAGGCAGTACTCCCCTATCTGAACAACGTTTGTTCAGCGACTTTCAAAAATAACGGTTTATTTGATTTTCATAACCCTTTAAAGTTTTTAGAAGACGCAATTTGTACTGCAAATTTTGTCATTTTTGAGCTATGACAAGAGACGTCAATTAGGCTGATGTTAACGTACACTATTTTTGTATACTATTTAGTTTGTATGAAAAATTTAAAACCTACAGAGATCAGTATTTTTAAAAGTTGTTAAGCAAAAGTTGAAAGGTTTGAGGAGCACTATTACAGGAAACACCTGGTATATATATATACCTATATAAAGTATTTATTTCTCTATACAAGTATGTATATCATCGCCTAGTAGCCATAGTACAAGCTTTGCTTAGTTTGGGACTAGGTCGATGTGTGTCAAATTATCCCATATTGTTTATTTATTTTTATTTATTTAATTATGACATTCCAATCAGTACACCCTAAATATAAAATGCCTCCTAAGTGGTATGGATATAAGTACTTATTAAAATATTTTTTGATTCCAGATACTTTAAGTATGCCCTAAGTATAACTGCCTAGGTGCGATGTGGGCTAGCCCTAACGTGTAGGTATCTGCTGTTTCCTGTCTAATTATGCGATTTGCTTCTACACCTCTCTTGCGCGCATCGGGGCCTATTCATAGTCCCACCTTTAAAAAAATACAGTATATAAACTATTTTAAGCTAACATGGTCATTTGTATTATAACTAATATTTAAAGCGGGATAATCTGGGGCTATCCGGATCGGGGGATCGGGTTTACTCCATGAACATGGCGCTTGCAATAGTTTCGAAATGTCGGGTGCTCAATAAAACAAACATAGAGTCAAACCACGTTATCTCAGAAGGCCTACCACGAACTACGAACGAAGTTTCCCCTCTCTGTCGCACTTGAGTGAGAAATCACAAGTGCGAAAGGGAGGTATACTTTCGTTCGCGGTTCGTGGTAGGCGCTCTGCTGAGCAAATGAACTATCAAACTTGAAAGTGTTATTTTAAACGTCAAACTTCTATGAAATTATGACGTTTACTTAACACTTTCACATTCTGAAGGCCTAGTATAAAAATTGTACGACATTAACTCCTCGACCTCGACCGCGTTAGCGTATCGGGAGTTCAAATTATGTTTGCCGTTTATTTAAATCATCCGGCAACTTTCATATTTTGACCCCTCCAAATGTCGTACAACTTTTATACTAGGCGTTCAGTGCTATCAAAATCTAGGAAACTTGGCATAAATGGACTCTACATGGTAATTATCCCGTTTTAAATATTAGTTATAGTATGTACCTAAACTAACGAAAACCATTCCTTGAAACTCGTTGGTGGAAGAGTACAGTCACCTGCAATAGTATAGGAATCTGTGAAGGCTGCAAAATAATCTGTCACATTCTTGTTTGTACCGCTATAAGAGTGTGTCACATATTTTTGCGGCCTTCATGGCGTCATATACTATTGCTGGTGACCGTACATTGCAATGACGTGCATTTTACGTGCTAAGTACATGTTTAATGATTTAAAATCACTAAATGATTGAGATATTATTTTTAAGCAAGAATCATCTCTACGAACGGTATCAAATTTTTCAGAAAAACAGGAAAAGTGGAGAAATTTCTGACCTCGGTGCTGGGTTCAAACCCAGGACTCTGAGATACCAAGTCATCGCTCTTCCAACTGAGCTACCGACCACACCCATGGCCCCCAATTTCTCCACCATATCCCTTGTATCCCGCCCGAGTTCATGATTATTCCACTTCTTTCTTCCTTGCTTTAACAATAAACTAATTTCTCCGCAACGCACACTACTTTTCCAACAAGTTATATGTAGCCTGCTTGCAGACACTTTGCCACAACAATTTTGTCTATTTTTTTTACTACGACGGTGATAAAGAAGCATACGGCCCGCCTGATGGTAAGCGGTCACCGTAGCTTATGGACGCTTGCAACTCCAGGGGTGTTACATGCGCGTTGCCGACCCTTTAAAAAAACGAGGATTCGCTGCTAAAGAGGCATGCTTTGCTCCGTGGGTCCCCAGCTGTCAACACAGTGAATCCTCATGGAGCTCTGGCGACTTTACTCACCACCAGAAACAACACTATGAGTAGGCTCTAGTGTTATCAAAACTGCGGTTATATATGCTTAATTAATTTAAAAAAGTCTAAATTCTGAACAGAAATCATAAAAATAAGACATTATATGTCTTATTTTGGGGACATAGAGTCGATTATTCACTTATCCTGAAATAAGTTTTATACTTAATGTAGTGTTTATCTATCTGTCAATATACATTTGACAGCTGGGGCGCAGAGCGCCTACCACGAACCGCGAACGAAAGTATACCTCCCTTTCGCACTTGTGATTTCTCACTCAAGTGCGACAGAGAGGTGAAACTTCGTTCGTGGTTCGTGGTAGGCCTTCTGTTCTGCCACGCGGGTGTTGTGAGTAGTCCTGTGACGGTTACGGTGAGTGACGGACGTCTGCCCAACACTGGTGTGGGAAAGAGCCAGATTCTGTAATACCTAGTGCTTAGGGGAGTGCTACACTTAATATATAGGTTCATCTGTCACATCTTAGTCACATTCGCACAAGTCAGTCACTAGTCATAGTCTTGATAACACAGAATGTGAAAAAGTTAAGTAACTTCATAATTTCATAGAACCGCTACTGATGCGTAGTTTTTCTTATGCATGTGTCGTACCTATCTACGTTATCTACGTTTATCTGTGGTTGTGTGATTTCAGAATTATCTGTGGTCATACTACCTGATGGCATATGGCGTCTGAAATACATTTAAGTGGTGATAAATACATTTTCATCGCATATTTTCTCCTGCCCGACTATGAATATGGCTTGTACGTGTATTTTTATATTACCGTGGGTAGTAGGGCTCTTTGATGGCCCCCCAGTTCGATAACGCACGAGCTAGGGTTGCCACAGGATAAACTTTTTTTTACATTATAGCGAAGCCATGTTTTTTTATACAATTTATACTCTCATAAGTCATACAACAGTGAGTTTAACCGATAAATAAATATTGCGGGACAATCTTACACCAATCGACCTAGTCCCACGGTAAGCTGAATAAGGCTTGTGATGTGGGTACTAGACGATATATATAAAATATAGTTATATATGAATATTTAAATACATAGAAAACATAGATAGATAGATAGAATACTCTTTATTGCACACCTCAAGTTTAAGTTAGATACAAGAAAAGATAGAAATCATCCATAACTCAGGAACAAATATTTGTGATAAACACACAAATAAATGCCCTGGCCAGCATTCGAACCCGGGACCTTCTGCGTCGTAGGCAGGGTCACTACCAACTAGGCTAGGATGCCGTTAGTCCGATGTTATAATACAAATTATAACAAATCATAATAAAACAATTTAATTATTACATGACAGTACTTTAATTATTAAAATTAAAAGTTTTATTATATTATAGTTTTGTTTTTTATAGTTTTTAATACTTTTTGTATCGGACTGATAGTGGAGTCCAAAAAAAATAATTGAAAAGTACACGCACTGCGGCCAAATCGTGCGGAAAAGTACAACTTTTCGCTTCATTTGGCTTCATAGAAAGCGCACTTTTCGAGCACATGCATTGTAAAATAAATATTTTGACAAAAAATATTTCTAATCATCATCGCCAACCCTAATACTAGTTCCCTACCTAGCACAATAGCGCAGTGGGGTTGTAATTAAAAAAAAAGCGAGCCAGAAGCTGGGGCGTGAAAATTCACGCGTCCGTGCCATATATATCTATACATACCATACATAGAGGGAAGCCAGTTGATGGGGGGTTCTATTACGGGGAAAAATAAGAGTTATGATTTCAAGTCTCTACTTAAAATATTCGAACGAAAAAAGCTACAGATGTATATAATAGGAACACAAGAGACCCGAACAGAATTGTAATCGATTTTATTCCACACAGCGCCCTTTTCCAGAAAAGTAGTTATTATATGTGTGTACGAATATTCAATGCGCTTCCAGATAATTTTAAGGGTCTCCCTCTTAATGTATTTAAATCCCAACTTTATCGTTGGCTTAAAAATAAGATATAGATGACCTGTTTTGCATGTAATAGTATTAAGTAGTATTTAGATAGATATAAGTGTACATTTGCATGCTATACTTACTAGCAAAATATGTTAAGTCCAGGAATATTTTACTCAAACCATCTTATTGTACCATATTTTAAGCAAATAAAGGATATTTGAATTTGAATTTTGAATTTGAACGAGCGAAAGCGAGTGAGTACTCCCAATCGGCTTGGATCCGTCGTCTGTATATAATGTATACAGGGTGTCCCAAGACATGAAGGGAAAGTACCTTGACAAGGTATTTTAATACTGCAAAAAAAAAACCATCATATTTTGAATATCCTGAACGGAGCCGATTTTTAATTTACGAAATCGGCTCGATAGAAAATAATTGCAAAAATTGGTTTTAAATTCATCATTAAACGGTTACATATCTTTATTTTTTTGACTTAGGCGTTTGCAATTAAAATCACAAATACATTATAATCATATCTAAAACATAGACGAATCACATTTCACAAATAGTCCACGGTTTTGTTTATTTTTATAGTTTTCGTGTTTTTTCCTTCTAACCAGGCCGGTGGGAGTGCGATCTCGTTTACTCCGATACAAATAGACAGAGCGGGATGATTTAGCTGTTAGTCTCTAAGCCAAAAAATTAGCTCCGGCTTGTCCAAAGTACATTTAGCTCCACCACTGATACCTTCCTACATCCCAACACTCATATAAAAAAGAATATGGACCATGTCATGTCATGGAGTGGTCGTGGATATACATAAAATGTTTTAATTCAGGTATTTCCCTGAAGTAAAATGGCGGTGTGCGTCAGTACGCGTGAGGGTGGAGATCGCTAACGAACATGCGTGTCCATTGTCTCACGTCAACGCTGTCGTGGGTTAAAAATCAAGTCGCGAAACGTCTGGTTGATGTTGGTGGCCAAAGAGCTGGTGGCTTCCTCGCCGTATTAGCATTGCGATACAACGAGGTAATGCCGCCAAGGACCTATTTTAGATTTAAAGTAGGTAATAACTTACCTAGAAGTTATACTTGCTGTATATATTTTGAAAATAAATGGTTTGTTATTTAATTAAATCATAATAATTTTTTTTACAGTGCACTTTTAAACGTCAAATGAAAAATTACTTTGTCTAACCTCTTATACTGTAATTGCACGTACCTATCGTACGTATATCATTATATGCTGTTGTTAGCACCGGCAGTCCTTCATAGTGCCGGTGACTAGATAGGCTCTGAATGTTTATTTAGTTTAATTAGTGGTAAGCGTCGTGGGCCACACATACTGTAAACAACATAGTAATAAGCTAGATAAGAATCACTTGTAGTGGCTGTTTGTTTACCTAAATAAAGAGAAAAATATATATATATATAGCATACACTGGCTCTAACACCACAGACCCAAAAAGATTCAACACTTTAGTTAGACCGGTAAGAAACTCGGCGGGACTCAGCTTTTCAAAACGTTTTATCTTATATCTAACATTTTAATTCAGTTTTAAGTTCAATTCAATTGCATTAATAACGTAGCAACGATCAATTACGAATCTTCATCAAAATCATGAACTACTAATTAGAGCAATTTAGTGATGCTATACATACAGATATCCGGAATAAGAATAATGTCTTAAATGTAAAAATTGTATTATAATTACTTGTCTAGAAGTTTCTAGAATGTAATCTAAATCGTTCGGTGCCGGACAGTGGTATATCATTCCCTAGCATAGCTGTGAGACTCAGGCTGATGAGACCAGAGTGGCGGCGCGACCTCAAAACTGAAGCAGAGAAACATGGCGAAGTCTGGTTCGAAACCTTCAACAGGGAAGACTTCGTAGAGCTAGATTTCCACCTGGACTCGCGTAATAAGAATAAGAATAAGAATATTTATTTCAGACCAAGTCCATATACATTTTAACTATAATAATAATAACATTAATTTAACAATCATAAATAATCAATAATAAAATAAAATTCACAATCAATTTGAAAAAAAAAAATGTTTGTGGTCATTGCGGCAGAAAATGCCGCTCTGCTATTGGCCTGGACAGTCATCGCAGACGCTGTGGATAGCAAAGTAACATTATTCTCGTTGTTAATATGGAATTCCGCAAGGTAACGCCTGAGTCAATAAATTACTATATAAGTATGCTACTTGGGTGACATTGTCATTTTGTGACAAAACCCCTTTCTAATTATATTTAATAAAGATTTTAAAAAAAAGTATGCTACTAACTATAGTACCATAGTACAAGCTTTATTTAGTTTGGGACTAAGTTGATCTATGGGCGACTGTCCACAAATATTTATCTATTTACAAATATTGAAATAAAAAAAATTGTATAGTGCATTGGAAATGCGTCCAGTTCTTGAAAAGTGCGTACCGTCCACGAGTGTGCGTTCCTTTCACGTCCCAATGACTTCATACAGCTCGCATCTCGTTTGAACAATCTTCAACTCTATCCCAACGACATACGGTCTACGTATAGTCAGCTACCACGCAGTTGTCAAAGATTTATACAGTTTTGAATCTTATTGCAAAGGATTAAGGCGCATGTGTTGATATAATTTTGACGTAGTGCTTCGTAATGTTAAACTAGCTCTGGAGTGTAGGGTCTAGAAATGAATTTAAAAATTACGATGGTATAAAAAGAGCGTGTTGGTTTTCACTATTTGAACTTGCGAGCGCAGTGTGGGAGTAGGAGCACCAATGGTGCTCCCACACTGCGCAGTTATAAGTTAGCAGTTATAACTGGTTATAACTGTCAGTTATAAATATATACAATAAATAAATAAGTAAAAAATACGATGGTATAAAGAGAGCATGTTGGTTTTCACTATTTGAACTTGCGAGCGCAGTGTGGGAGTTATAAGTAAGCAGTTATAACTGTCAGTTATAAATATATACAATAAATAAATAAGTACAAAATATATATATAATATTGTGTTCTAATATATGATATTGTTAATAAACGCGATTAATCCGTTCTAAAGTGTTTAATGTCAATGAATAAATAAACAAATAATAAATATTGTGGGGCAATCTTACACAAATCGATTTAGTCCCACGGTAAGCTTAATAAAGCTTGTGTTGTGGGTACTAGACGACGATACGTATAATATCAAATAATAAATGCCTTGACCAGGATTCTAACCGGGGACAGGTGCTTTAAATATAGCTTTGGTTATTGAAACTATTTAAGACACCTTTTTAATAGCTTCACCCACAGTGAAATTATTTAAGACACCTTTTAATTCACCGAAACTACCTGAAAAAGCTTAAATTGTCTCTGGTCTGGCTTAAATTTTCTCTATATATTCTGTCTCGAATGAGTGTGTACGTACTAGGTTGCATGTTGCATTCGCCCGCGGCCGAAACATTCGGCCGAGAGCCCGAGAGTGTAGAGGCACCATCACACATCACCGCAGCCAGTTATTATAATGCCATACAATTAAATAAATAAATTTGACACCAGAAGCGTCGATATCCCATTTACCACTACAAGAAACTGCACTCAGCAATTTCTTGTTCGAAAATTATACAAAAATCTTGTTAAACACCAAACAGTTAAATTATAATAACCGCCATGTCAGTTCCAGCGACCCCCCAACCCCCAACCCGCAACCCCCCAACTCCCGACTCACGCGGCGATCCGAAATCGCTTTCCATACAAAATCGGACAGCGCATCAATTTTGCTACAACCAAGGTTTCAATGGTGTTAACGTAGAAGGTTTAGTGATAGAGGAGTCGGGTGGCTGAAAAACGCTAAAAACAAACCCTTTTTTCTCTTTTTTTTTAAACTTTATTGCACAAAAAAAGGTTAATGTTCAAAAGGCAAACTTAAACCTTCCATCTAAAAAATGTAAAGCTCTTGTTGTAATTAGGCAAACATAAATCTTACAGGAGCTGCGACAAAGAGTTATTTTTTTACAAACATTTTCGTTCGTTTTTAAAGTCTAAAGCAGATATTTTGTGGACGATTCGAATTATTTAGTCAAAATATGCGGGTTCACATTTTAATACTATAACAGTATAATTCGTGTAACGCTATAAAAATAATGATATAAACCATTGTCAACGAATATTCATATTCATATTCATTTATTTCGTAAATGCACACATACAATACACGCCAAATTCTTTTGAATAAAATAAGATTATTAATTAACAGTTTTCAATAATAATTCACATTTAGGTACAATTCATAAAAATTCAAATTTCATTTCAATTAATCAATACAATACAACAAGGTTAACGGGAAGAGATCCCTTAAAGGGATAAGTTCGCCTTTGTACTTACTGTTTTCCTTTTGTAAATTTTAATTTATCTGTGTTTTGTACAATAAAGAGTTTACATACATACATGATGATGTTGTGGACGAATTCAACGACGGGTTTGTGGAAGCTGTCCATAGCGTTGGGTCTAAGTTTTTTAAGGCCCAACGGACAAATAAGACCAAAAGGCTCTCAGACTCCACTCAGAGACTCTTCGATAAGAGGAGTAAAATGGTTCTACAATCTTCAGTTGACGCGACTTTATACCGGCGGCTCAACAAGCAGATCCCTAAGTCCCTCACCCGCGATATGCGCCAATTCAATACTAAGTGTATTGAAGAGGCCATTCAGCGAAATAAGGGCTCCAAAGTTTTTGCAAGGGATCTGTCTGTTGGGCAAAGCCAGCTCGCTAAGTTAAAAACTGAGGATGGTAGAATCATCACATCCAAACCTGAGCTTCTGAGTGAGATAGAGAGCTTTTATGGACAGCTATACACGTCTACTAGCAGACCCGAAGTCGGTCTGGCGGAAGACCCTAGAGCTAGACTGGCCCGACACTATACCGAAGACATCCCGGACATCAGCCTGTACGAGATTAGTATGGCTCTTAAACAGCTCAAAAACAACAAGGCGCCTGGTGAAGACGGAATTACAGCCGAACTTCTGAAGGCGGGTGGTAAACCGGTCCTTACGGCCCTTCAGAAGTTGTTCAATTCCGTCTTACTAGAAGGGAAAACGCCAAAGGCATGGAGCGGAGGTGTGGTGCTAATGTTCTTCAAAAAAGGCGACAACGCCTTACTGAAGAACTACCGACCCATCTCACTTCTGAGCCATGTCTATAAGCTGTTTTCAAGAGTCATTACGAATTGTCTCGCACGCAGGCTTGATGACTTCCAGCCTCCCGAACAAGCCGGTTTCCGAAGAGGCTTTAGTACCGTAGACCACATTCATACGCTTCGTCAGGTTATACAGAAGACCGAGGAGTATAATCTGCCCCTCTGTTTAGCGTTTGTGGACTACGAGAAAGCCTTTGATTCGATCGAAACCTGGGCGGTACTACAATCTCTCCAACGGTGCCAAGTAGACTACCGCTATATCGAAGTGTTGAAGTGTTTGTACGAGAGCGCCACTATGTCAGTCCGACTCCAAGACCAGAACTCGAAGCCTATTCCGCTGCAGCGGGGAGTCAGGCAGGGAGATGTCATCTCTCCTAAGCTGTTTACCGCTGCACTGGAGGATATTTTCAAGACTCTGGACTGGAGAGGGCTAGGCATCAATGTAAACGGCGAGTACCTCACTCACCTTCGATTTGCTGACGATATAGTAGTCTTGGCTGAGACCATGGAGGATTTAAGTACGATGCTCGTTAGCCTCAGTAGAGCCTCCGGGCGAGTTGGTCTTAAGATGAACATGAATAAGACGAAAATCATGTCGAATATCCATGTAGCACCAACTCCAGTGACACTCAGAGACTTTACACTCGAAGTTGTAGACGATTATATATACCTAGGACAAACTGTCCAGTTAGGTAGGTCCAATTTCGAGAAAGAGGTTAATCGTCGAATCCGACTCGGTTGGGCAGCGTTCGGGAAGCTGCGACACATCTTTTCGTCCAATATTCCGCAGTGCCTGAAGACGAAAGTCTTCGATCAGTGTGTGTTGCCAGTGATGACATACGGTACTGAAACGTGGTCGCTTACAATGGGCCTCATAAGAAGGCTCAAAGTCACCCAAAGGGCAATGGAGAGAGCTATGCTAGGAGTCTCTCTGCGAGATCGTATCAGAAATGAGACCATCCGCAGCAGAACCAAAGTAACCGATATAGCTCTCCGAATCGCTAAACTTAAGTGGCAGTGGGCGGGGCACATTGCACGTAGAACCGATGGCCGTTGGGGCGGAAAGGTTCTCGAGTGGCGACCGCGTACCGGAAGGCACAGCGTGGGTAGGCCCCCCGCAAGGTGGACTGATGACCTGGTGAAGGTCGCAGGAGTCCGCTGGATGCGGGTGGCGCAGGACCGGTCATTGTGGAAATCTTTGGGGGAGGCCTATATCCAGCAGTGGACGTCTTTCGGCTGAAATGTTGATGATGATGATGATACATACATACATACATACATACAATACAATCGTTTATTAATTTAAAAAAAATACATGTCAAATACTTATACCTAATGGCTTTGTCAAATTTTGAGTTGCTTAAACATGCACGACATGCACGACATTAAAAATTAAGATTCGTCGTTATTAAATTCTGTTATGTCTTAAAAAGCATTTTTAATAAGCCATTTTTTCAATTTACTATACAATAGCAGGTCACTTTCAATATTTTTTATGAAGTCGATAGTTTATTATAAAATACTGGCCCCGCAACAGCTATGGTTATATCAATATGGTTAAATCACTCAGGCATCAAAATTATCATAATTTAAAAGCGTAAGAGGTCTATTTCAGTTTATTATTTAAATGTAGAGACATCTCACGGCCAATAAAAACAACTGTCGTTTTCTAACTGTTTGAATTAGAAAACGACAGGACAATTTCTTGTGCTAAGCGTGCAGGTTAATATTTATTATATTATAAATGCCGCTGTACGGAAGGTCAAAATGGGTGCGTTTTTTTTGTCAAATGCTCTAGCTGGACTAAGCTACAACAAATTGAGGTGGTGACTTGCGTTTCCAAACATTATGTTTGCCCATTCAATCGGAGGGTCTTTCTGAGGGTTCTGACCAGTGAACCTAACGCGTTTGGAATAAGGGTCAGTTTGCAATGACAAGCGGTTTGGAAGTGAATGCAATGGTACTTATTTTATACCTTATGTATATTTCTGGCGGGGACCTAATGTAACGGTAATAAAGGTCAGTTTTGAGTGGCATTCGGTTTGTGAAGAATTAAATGGTACGTACCTAGTGGACTTAATATGTTTGTATTAAGAATCATTTTTCAATGACAAGCTTTGAACGAAATGTGGATGGAATTATATTTAAAGCAAACATTACTTCTGGCGCTGTAGTATGATTTTCAATGAATGTAAATTTAAATCTAATAATGCGATACAACGAGGAAATGCCGCCAGCCTCCTAGGCACAATGCCTCAAGGACCTATTTTAGATTTAAGGTAATTAACGAACATTTATTTTCAAAATATATACAGTAATTGTTATTATGTTAAGAGACGCACGCCTTTTTTTTACAACACAATTCATGGTGTCCCAGTCGGTCCACGTCTGTGCCACAAGGACATGAGTGCGGGTGAATTTTGAAAAATTCTCTCTTATTGCACCTCTAGACTTTATAAGGAACCTATGTGCCAAATTTAAAATATCTGGAGCAGCGGTTTGGGCTGTGCGTTGATATGTCAGTCAGTGAGTCATTCAGTCAGCTTCTTCTTTTATATATTTAGTAAATTGCCTCTTGAGCGACGTTGTTCGGTGAATGGCCTTGCTATTTATTTAGTTTATAGCAAAACGTAGTAAAATAGTTTCTCAGGAGGCCGAGATCCCGGGACAACCGAGTAATCAATAACGATTACAGCGTTTCAGGATTAATTCTTCATTAGCTGCACAGTTCTTTATTAGTTTACTGCACAATAAGCTATAAATATTACACATTAAAACAACATTTAGCACACAAAAAACAAAAACTATTCCTGAGGCGTCCTCACTATCTTGAGTATCTACCAGAAATCCCTGTCGCGTAAGTTCTTGTAACTTTGTTTGACAGATGTTTGTTTACGAAAATAACGACATATTTGACAAGAGAACTGGTGTTGCCAGTGTGGTTGCGTTTAGTTCCACTTTGTTTAACATTATTTTTCTGTCACACTACGTGTTTAAAAACCATGGTTATAAAACCTAAACAATGCAACACAACAATGTTGGGAATAGAAATGTAACATTTCCTTTATGTTGCGCGTAAAAATCGAATCAAAACTTTTCAAATGCAGGATGCAGAAACACAGGAAGGTGGCACAATGTATGGGGGTGTGTATTTTACGCGCCGAGGCTGCCTGTCACACCGTGGAGTCGAACTACGCTAAGTTTACATAGTTACTTTGGTTTAAACTTTAAAATAACATTTTGCCGTTATTCATGAACGCTCATCAAACCTCCGTCAACAAATTTATGTATTGTCCTAATCTGTCAGTTTGACATTTGCGTTAGTTCAAAAGAAACAAAACATATTTTAACTTATATGGGTCTGTTAAGTATTTATGAATAAGGCGGAAAATGTTTGACAATTCATTTGCTTGGACCACGGAAGAATAACTAGCGTGGAAGTAGTACGATAACTGTCAAATGAGAACAGTTTGGAGCGATCTATATTTTGGCAGTGGATTTCTCAAATGTCGTAAGTCTAACTTAATTACGTGCCTCTTACGACATTTGTAAAATCCACTATAAAAATATGCGACCAAGTTAAGTTGTAATGCATTAATACCGACTACCAAATTACAACGATGTGTTTAATTTGGCTGCTTGGACCAATTGCATCAAAAGAGATCAGCAAAACTGTTTTCAACCTACGGAATCGGAGAAATAACAAACATATATACATCTCTTTTTGTCACTTCCTTTACTTCGTAAGGAAGTGAAGGACGAGTTTATGACTTTGATGTTTTCAGTTTTGACGGGAGGCTTGGCTTGGACGATATAACGTTTGTCTGACTTATATTCACTGGAGTTTCTGTCAGGAAGAAGCGATCATTTTGCTGGAGTCGACTTGATATTGAAGACCATTGGAAGAACTGCTCAATAATTTCCAGATTACAATTTATGACATTCTTATTTTGTTTAAGTGGAAGTACCTCCAAGATACCTTCAGAATTGATGAAGTAATAATTGAATCCACCAGACATTCAGAAGCTTCTTCAATTTTCAAAGGTGATTTGGATATTTTTGAAGTAAACTGGTTAACTCGTCAAACTAATACAAACTTTAACTTGTAGAATTACAATTTCCTTCTTATATTGCAACCATGGTACATGTAGATGTTGCAATAAAATCAGAAACACATGGTGCCCTATCTGGGTATTGCAAGGACTTCTTAATCATCATCATCATCATTTTTTTAAACTGGAATTTTGTGTAAAGCTAGAATTAGAGTACAAACTTTTACCGTGTAGTCCAATTTATGTAAATAATATAAAATAACACATTTATTTTCAAAATATATACTTACAGTAAGTGTAACTCTACCCACTTTAAATCTAAAATAGGTAGGCATTGCAGGATTAAAAAAAAAGTTAAGAATGTTCACGTAGGTGTGACTGTCGGCCGGCCTGACTGACGCGGGAGGCCGGGAGTGCTCCAAACGCAATTTTCTGTCGCCGGATAAAGGGAGAACCGTATGAATAGTAGCAGAGCATGTACTGTCTGATACATGTGATAAAACCGATGTTTGACAGCAAAATGGGACGATGCCCCTCTCTGCATAAAGCTTCTTCTTCTTCTTTTAAATAATGGCTTCTGTCCGAGTTTTGGACAATATTTGCCAGTGTCACGTATTGTAAATATTTAAAAAAAAATGTTTTTTAAGTTTACATTCAAACGATTGTATTTAGCTTGCCCCGCTTATATAAATAGAATAGTACCTATAATGCCACTTGGACGACGTTGTTCGGTAATTCGCCTCGCTATATGTTAAGTTTATAGCTATAAGACTTAAAATATAGTTTCTCAGGGGGCCAAGATCCCGGGATTGCCGCTTATGACTAAAAGAGTGACTGAACTCGTTTCAGGATGAATTCTTCATTAGCTGTATACTGCTTCGTTAGTTTACTGCACAATTAGCTATCAATATTACACATTAAACAACATTTTGCAAACAAGAAACGAAAAACTATTCCAGAGACGCTATCGCCATCTTGAGTAACAAATGACAATCCAGCATAAAGCTCTAAACGGGACTATGCTCAGCAAAGAATATAATGCTCAGTATGCTCCGTCGAAAACGTCGTGAGGAGAGTGGAAAATAAGGGCTGTAGCACACTGAAATTGCAACATCGGCCCAAGATGACCCCGTTGCGTAACGCAGGTAGCCGCAACGCGCCGGCCCATCGAGAGCCGCCAGCGCCACGCTATTTTTTCTACATGCCAACGGTTCGCGCGCAAATTCCCACACCCTGTGACCACTTGAGATGCTGCGGAGCCAAGCCACGCCAAGGGAACGCGTCGCTTTACCCACGCCATCGTCGAGTATAAAAGGTCGCCGGGTTCACGGGACAAATCAGTTGACAACCGAGTCACCTCCAAGCTAACACCTAGCTCTAGGGACGACAGTCCTGACGATCACACATAGTGTAAACCCTCTACGGTATCTATTCCGATCGCAAGACTGATCTACCTAGGCGACGGTCTAAAGCTAACTCCTTACTTATAGTACGGACTGACCCGTTCCGACCATACATGGCAGTAAACCCTACATGGTAGCCATCCGAGTCACACACGGCGCAGTACCAGAATAAGTGAGTTGTAAGCCCAGTGCGGAGTCGTCTCGTCCCGCCGGTCGAAACGCCTACACGTATATACAGTTGAGAGTCGCGTAGCAAGTGTAAAGTACTAAAAGACAATCAGTGCGCAGTGAACAGTGTAACCAATAATAGACAATATAGTATATGACAACTAGACTATAATAGTACATTACATACCAAGGCCGTTTAAGTGGGAAATGCCTCGGATTCCATGTAATTGTCGGCCGAGGCGAAGCCGAGGTCGACTAACATGTGATCCGAGGCTTTCCCATTTACCGGCCGAGGTTTGTATACTATTTTTCAGCCCGACGGAGCCGGCAGGCGGCAATTTAGTTTTGCGTAAAGTGGCGCTTACCGGCCGGAGGACTGAAAACATTATTATGTAAAGGAACTATAATTGTAATTACCTACTGTGTGTCTACAAATAAAGAATACTACTAAGAGCTCTGTGTTTTGTTGTTCTGACTAGCCAGGCCCGAACCCATTCCAATAAGAGTGCCGACCTTTTGGGACCCTGCAAACCCAATTGGACTGCTCTCTCCCAACACCACCACAAAAGGGGTCACCATCAC
Source organism: Lathronympha strigana (assembly GCA_949128165.1). Lineage (NCBI taxonomy): Eukaryota > Metazoa > Arthropoda > Insecta > Lepidoptera > Tortricidae > Lathronympha > Lathronympha strigana. The sequence goes on along the minus strand of OX421926.1, from coordinate 1,511,639 downwards.
ATCGGCCCCTTTACATTATTTCACAGGGCTAATTTCTTGAGGTTGAAAGGTCAGATGATTGTCTCTTTTTAGGGTTACGTAGTCAACTAGGAACCGTTTTAGTTTCGCCATGTCTGTCCGTTTGTCTGCGGCTTAGCTCAGTAACCGTTAGTAGTAAAATGCTGTAATTGGGTATGGATGTACATATTTATCATGCCGACAAAGTGGTAAAATAAAAAGTCGAATAACTTTAATTTTTAGGGTACCTCCCATGATGATGATGAACTCCTAACCGATTTCGGCCACAGCGACTGCCTGTACTGGACTGGACTCGGGCATTACTAAATAAGGATTCACTAATTAATTATTTTATCCTGTTCTGCTCTAATATGCGCCTTGAGATGACTTGCGTACCCAATTTTTTTTCCCATACACGTAATGTGGGGGTGATTTTTTTTCGTTTTATCAATGAAGTGTGAGGTTATCGTTGGATAGGTATTTAAAAAATAATGTGATAAAAGTCCGAGATCCGCTTAGCACCACCCAGCGTATAAGCGTTTTTGCGTATGGAATTCGACAGCTTAACTCCAGGTTAGCTCACCCTGTGCAAGCAAATAGGCCTTAGAATGTTAAAGAGTTACCTAGTGGGACGCAGCGCTTAAAGTTGACTAAACACTCCATAAAATGCAAATAATGATTTTTTATGACCTCAATAGGGATGACGGCTAGTTTGAAAAACTGTTATTCTATTTAGTCCGTCAGCTAGATTATCCAAAATTATTGGACACGTATTATTTTTTCAAGATAACAAAAATTGACGAAGATGAACAGTGTAAAAGTTCCGGGGTGGGGGCTGGTGCAGTCACGCGGAACTTTAATGCACTGTATTTCCGTTATTTTCCATTTTACGAACAAAAGAAAAAATACATGTCGAGTATTTTTTAATAATCTAACAGACGGACTAAATAGATTGTACTCGAGGCATTGTACCGAGGATGCTGGCGGCATTTCTTCCTTGTATCGTAATGCTGATACGATGTGCGAGGAAGCCACCAGTTCTTCGGTCACCAGTTACATCAACCAGACGTTTGGCGATATCTACAAAAAAATTGCGTGCACTGGGACCCCGTCGACCTAGAGTTTCGACCCCAAATGGTACAGAATGGTACTCTCTGCCCAGGCCCTTATATTTATTACTTTTTAAAATTTCGGCGACATTAGTTCGTTGAAGTTGGGATGGTGCCAGCTTGTCTATACACGTAGGATCCCAGACTAACTTATTTTTTTTTAAATATTTATTTCAAATAACTTAAAATTACCTTTCTATAATATTATTGGTTCATAGCATAGCTCTAAAACCTACGTTTGGTTACGTTACGGTTTGAGGTAATATTAAAAATACAGGCTGTATAAAAATCAGCATGCATACTTATTTGGGCAAACATCATCTTATCAAGATTGTAGTAGCGGCATAATAAAGTTAATATCAGGTTACATATTTAAATACTTTGTTAAAGATATTTTATCTTGCTAATAAATTAAAGTAAAACATTTAAAATGTAATCGAACAAAGAAGTAAAGAACGAAACGCATTCCAAAACGTCACTGTCAACGTCATATCAAATGTCACTTCACTTCACTCGTGTCGTGTTGTTTGTCAGTCAGTTAAAGCTTGAATTTCGTGTTCGTCATCGTCATGCATACAGTTGTGTGTAGGTAAGCTCTCGTCGAAATAAATGAATATCGATGCAACGATGCTTTTTCTAACATACCTACAAATAAGGTTTTAAAAACATGGCATTAAGTTAAGCAATGCTAAACTGCACGTTTCAGAAACATTTTCAACCTCGTGTTTGTTTTAGTAACAGTATGTTTTTGAAGACTACGTACGAACTTTTGTAGCTTTTCTATATTTGTGAGTGGAATAAATAACAGCCACAATGTAAGTATATCTACTACCATAATTTTTAGCTATAGTTAGTTCTTTAAAATAATGTTTTTACAAATACAAAGGCAATCAGTCTCAGAAGTTTAGTAAAGATTAATCACAAAGTATGGATACATTGTATACCCAATGATGTCGAAATGATGAGTCAATACAGTCAACACAAAATAATTAAATTTACTGGAGTTCTTAAATTGTTTGCTTTTACAAACTACTTTTTAGTAAGTACCTAAATACTTCTTCCTGGTCGATACCTCATGTCTGAGGGACGTGACTAATATGGGTTGGGACTCTATTGACCAGCGCCTTCCAGGCCTTTCGATCCTGCGCCTTTTGTATAGTCGCCTGTAGAGTTGTCCCAGTAGCCTTTTGCACTGTATCTGCCTATCTCATGGGTGCAGGTCCTCTGCTTCTCCGCCCTAAGTAGCTTTTCTTATCTTTCTACCTAAGTACCTAAATAAGGTTATGTTTATTTCATAAACTTTAAGTGATGATTTAATTTTGAAATTTTCCAGCTGTGGATCTGTACTTTTTGCAAACAAATCAATCAATCCAAGTTATCAATTCTGTATCCGTCCTTTAAATAGTTTATTTAAAGTATCTCTCCTTTGTAGAGCAGCATTGTGATTATGAGATTCTACCTTACGTTTCTATAGATATTGTGAGGTATATCGGCACTTGCAATATGACGAGCATGCTTTAATGGCGTCCTAGCCTACAGCTTGGCAAAATAGAGTAGAAATTAACAAGTGGCAACATCATAGATAGATAGATAGAATACTCTATATTGCACACCTCGTTTGTCTGTTTGCCATCTGGCAAAGAGCTGCTCCAATCTTCTCCATCCTGATCTTTCCATTGCCACTACCCCATGTTGTTCCTGTGACCTGTCTGATGTCATTGTCCCACCTGCTCTGTTAGTTAGTTAGTTTATCTGGGCCCTTTTCCGCAACTCGACATCCATCGTGCCTTTTTTGCGTGCTACGAGGTAGCCCTATTCCAACCACCCCAGCTCCTCAACGAAACCAAGCATCGGTTTTAGGTTGCTAAATGCCTCCTTGAGTGTTATTGGAGTCCCCAAATACTTACTCCTGTATTCTTCTACCTGTTTGCATTCTAGGAGAATATGTTTTGCTGTTTCCTCTTTTTCCATGCAGGCTCTGCATATGGGATTATCTGTTATACCCATGTTATATAGGTGTTTGTTTAGTGTATTGTGTCCTGTGATTAGCCCTACTATTTTCCGGAGTTGGTGTCTGGGTGTCCTGAGTAGGGTTTTCGTGAACTTTTGGTTTAACTCTGGTAAAACTTCTTTGGTTTGTCTACATGTCACCAGGTTGTCCCAGTATTTGTTGTGAAGGTGTCTGTGATATTGATTTAGTTGATTTTGTATGTGCGATAAAGGTAGTGGTATGATAGGTTCCTGCTCCTGCTCTGTAGTCTGCCTCTCTTTTTCCATCTCTTGGGTACCATTCCGTGATTATTTTACTCCATTTTTCCTTTCCTCTTATTATATGACCTGCCCATTTCCAGTTTTGCCGTCTTATTTGCTGACTGCTTTAACTATGTGAAAATGTAACTCCGTATGTATAAAAAAAAAAATTTCAGGAGTTCCCAATCGTATCATCAGAGGGAGATAGAGGAGCGTATCAGGAAGTTTGACAGTGAATGTGTTGCGGCAGTACGGCATATAGGAGGTTTACAAGAGCGGGTAAGTGATAAGGTTTCTTAGTTAAGAATTTGCTGTCTTCTGTTACTGCGATTGTTATAAATTGAAATTAAACACTTTAGAACGGATTAATCACGTTTATTAACACCATGACCCTACTTTAGAGCCCTTTACAGCACTCGTTTTCACAGGGATTTAAAAAAATGTTATTTGTGCAAACACAAGTAAACTCTTTTTTGTTTTGATTGACGGGGAGAATTCGCAATCTCAGTCATCTTAGCCCTGTGAAAGTGAAGAGGTGAGGTGAGGTCTTATTTTCTTTTTTTTAACAACAGTTATTCGTTTTTTAAATATCTATGCATATTTAAATAAAGAATATTATTTCAAAATTTGAAGCAAATCGCTTGAATACATCCCGAAATACAACACATTAAAGAAAAAACTTCAAAAAATGATAATTCAAAAACTGTGACCAATAAGACGTTAATACTCAGCATAAATATTCTTCAACATAAGAGGTTTAAAAAAAACCAGAGTCTGATTGATTTAAAGGCTGATTTATTGTAAAAGTCCGACTATGGTCTTTGTCGGAATGTCCTATAATAATATCCATATTTTATATTCATATTTATGATGTTTGGTTTTAGCAAGCAATAATTATTCATCTCATTCCAGGCCAGAAGTTTCTTAAGCCAGCTGTCATGTGGACCAACGGATTTGAAAAATCGTTTTCTGCAGTGCACCAAACAGCTAGATGTATTCATGTATACCGTCACTGAGTTTAACTTGACAGCAATCAGCCTAGGTATGTAACATGATTATATCTTACATTTCTTTATTTCAATAACAAGTAAAACACATAAAACTAAAATAAAATAAATGTTGACGTTGATGTAGACGTTGGCAGCGTTTCCTCGTTGTATTGCAATACTAATGCGTTGAGCGAGGAAGCTGCCAGCTCGAACGGTCACCGGTAGCGCCCAGAAGCCATGTGGGAGGTTGATTCGGCGATCATTGTACCGATAGTTGTTTCGGCGAACGGTCTTATAGCGAAGAATCTCGACCAACATCTCGAGAGGCTCTCGCTACGAAGTTGTGGTTGGATCAAGGGTCAGATGCAGAAGGCGGTAATACTGGACACTGCGCGCATAGTCCGAAGGTTCCTCTCTTTGCGGCCCTAACCACCGGCAGCCTGGGCCCAGCCCTGTTGCCGGCGGCACTCTAGGTTAGGTTTTTTATAATTTGTTTTGTATTTTTTTTTGTATGTTGTTTTGTATTTTATTTTTATATACGTGTTGGAAAAATCCTAACCTAAGGAAGAAAATGAATAAACGAGAATACATGATTATCACATAATAGAAAAATTATCAACTAAATAACATCAACGCGAAATTGTTACTTTTCGACTCAATTTTACCACGCTGACTAGTGTGCCAATTCCTAACATGACTGAATTACTGCGTCCTCCGTAGGTTACGGCAACCGCTTTCCATCGCGCGGGATGTGTGCTTGTTTGCCATCTTTTCGATAACTTAAATAAAATCGTAATGTATCGTCAATAAATAGATAATTTCTTGGTGAAGACTACGACATTTTTCACGAGATCTAATATTGTTTTAAAGAATTCTCGGTAGTTTTTGACACGAGAATGATCCTGTGTCGGAATTTCGTGACATCTGTCGTGTTTCTTGTGACTAGGGCTGCCATCTCGTACATTGGCGAAACCGGACAAAAAAGTTGAAAACCCGGACATTTCATTAAAATCGCGGTCTCTCCCCGGACACTAAAGAAATCAATTTTTAATGTAAAAATTTAGCTATTGCTAGGGATTGACCTGAACCCAAAAATGTCCGGGTTTACCCCGGACAGTTTTAAAAGTCCGGGCCGGACGCTCCCCGGACGGCCTCCAAACTAGGACAAATCCGGGGAATCCCGGACGGATGGCAGCCCTACTTGTGACAAATATCAAAAGCTTCTCACTAAATTATTCGTTTTTAATGGTAATAAATAATGATGCAATTGTAAAGCACGAATCAAATCATTTATTAAATGTAATAAATGTTTTTGAATCATGTTTTTTATTTTTTAAGTTGTCACAATGCTATATATAAATTTTAAATTGCCGCGAAAGCAGGAGGTCGCTGGTTCGATCCCAGCCCTGCTCACATAGTAAGCGGCGTCTGTAGCCCATAGACGCATGTAATACCAGTAATAATGATGCTGACAATTGTCACACCTGTTGTCGTGGACAAATTATGCCCTGGACTTCCTATCATTTTTTTTTATTAGCTCCTTTATTCATTTTGTCGTAGCTAAACTGAAAAACCTAATTAGATTCCAATAAACGTCAAAAAAGTGTTGCCATTAAAATATATATTTGGTGGATCGGTAAATATTCACATCTGTAAATCACTATACGTAGCTAGTTACTTTATGTATAATATTAAAGATAACATTTATTTCAACTTCTTAAATAAACAATTTTATTAAAACACAAGTCGCAAAAAAAAAACAACAATTAAATAGTTTTATAGAAGAAAAGTCCAGATTGCAATGGTATATTCTCATAATGTGCGTTTACTTAAAAAATATTCGCTAATACAATGAGGTAATATTATTTAGTTTTGTGGGTAATCCACAGCTTTATTGGGATAATCTAAACGCGTTAAACCTAGAAGCTAGCTTCGTAGAGTGTACCAAATTGAGAAGTATTGTTAGGCGATGAATGCATAGAAAGCATCTCTTAGATTTTATCACATTTTAGACAACAACGAATTATATTATTTTATTATTCCGTTTATTCATTCACTATTATGTTACCTACCCAATGGTTGGTTATTTCTGACCCGTCACAATGACAATGACATTTGTCACTGTGACATATCGCCATCTTTGGTAGCTTTTTTGACGTTTATTGGAATCTGATTAGGTTTTTTAGTTTAGTTTTTTTCAGAATATTCTATGTATTCTTTACTTAAAATATTAGTTTTAAGGAGAAACGTGAACGAATGCTGTACAAAATTTCTTAGAAAATATGTTGGAGAAATTCGGGGCCACGGGTGTGGTCTTGGTAGCTCAGTTGGCAGAGCGGTGGGCGTGTCCCCAGAGTCGCGGGTTCGAATCCCGCCCGATTCTCCGCTTTCTCTCTCTTCGAGATAGGTACCTACATAAATAAATAAATAAAATAAATAATAAATGGTCCTGGGTTCGAATCCCGGTAAAGGCATTTATTTGTGTGATGAACACAGATATTTGTTCCTGAGTCATGGATGTTTTCTATGTGTTTATGTATTTGTATATTATATATATCGTTGTCTGAGCACCCGTAACACAAGCCTTCTTGAGCTTACTGCGGGACTTAGTCATTTTGTGTAAGAATGTTCTATAATATTTATTTAATATTTTATTTATTTATATATTACTATAAATTTACAGAAACCGAAGCTTCTGAGGCAGACACAATCCTCTCGAAACACCAGAATGGACGTGAATTATTGCCTCCTCACTCTAACATACAGCAGTTACCTACAAACGAAAGAGCAAGCTATAGAAGAGAGAATAAAGAAAGGAAATATACTAAACAGTCAAAGAGACAAAATTGGAGAGAAAAACCTTTAGATCCTGTTGAGAATACTTCTAAATTGAGTCCTATCGGAGAACGTGAGAGTGTTCAGCAAAATGAAGACATTAATACAGGTATTAATTAGTTTTATTACATGTGGAACTTAAGTCCCGAACCGAAGTAAGAATTCTGGGATTTGTCACATGTGATTTGCAATACCAAGTGTGCCGTTAATGATTTTTTCAATACAGTTGCTCAAAAAGTGCCCCTTTTTTGGCTGGCAAATGTATGGAAATTTTGGGAATTTTTTTTATCTCATAGTTTTTCTTTAAATATTGCAATGAATTACATATACAGTGTGTAAATCGAATACGGGTGAACCTCTTTACGGTGGTTAGTACGGGACATTAGGGACGAAATGTAATTAGGTAACTTTTAAATGGAATTGCAATTAAAATTTTATCTATAATTCGGCCCGCAATGTAATGCAAACACACTCGAGTTAAACATTCGTTGACAACTGTCAGCGTCTAATATTTTATAGTACATTGCTGCTGAAAATTTTATATTTTTTTTATTATGGGGTCATAATTAAGTGTAACTTAAAAATATGTTTTAATTATTGAGAACACTAATGAATTCTATGTTTGGTTAAATTTATCGCCCGTATTAGACTTACACACTGTATACAATCAATAAACATATTGGTATTACATATTTACTAAAAAATGTTGTGTTTTATATAATTCAACCAAGTAATTTAACTATTACTTGTACGAAATCGTCGGCGGTAGTATATAAACTATCTGTATATTTAAAAATTTGTCCAGAATGCCCACCAGTGGGCCTGCCCCCGCAACCCAAGTTGGCCCCGGGGCCAAACGAAGCCTCTATTGTAGCAGTAGACGGAAACCTACTGTGGGTGGTTGTCGACGACTCGTCATTCTTAAAGTAAGTGCTCCGTTACAGCGTATTTGATACGGGCGAATATTTTAATAAAAATAAAAAATAAAATAAATCTTTATTGCAACTTAGGGTATTACATAAATAATTGGTACCTGACTCTCAACCTAGGTTACCCTGTGTCTCAAGAGCCAGCTCCTTCCCATTGAATAATCTTCCCATTTAATGACGATTACTATTGGACCTAGGGAACCTATTTACAAATTTCTTTAGGAAATTAAGATGTTTTTTTTTTCATACATAAAAATTCAGCACGCAATGGATTGCATCCACATAAATTAACGTAGCTATCTAAACGTCATACGATCATGTCAGTGTCATTTATCATCAAACAAGAGGACAACATACATTGCAGCTCTGTCGCACCTTAGAAAAATCATTACACATAATTAATAACACAATTTAACGAAATTATTATCCTATACGATTTAATGAACAGGTACTATAGCTGGATTATTCGCCCGTATCAAATACCCACGCTGTATATGTCAAGAGGTGGTGGTCATTTTTCTATTTTTTTTATTAACATGACGGATTCTCCAAGTATATTGGAAGAACTTACTTGCTTCGCTCGCTCGTTCGATTAAACTTAATTTCCTTTTCCAGGCTTGTCGAAGACATGAACAACTTCTACCAACATCGAGAAATTGTTAAAGATTTCATTCCCGAAGGCGTCTGTGCGTATTATGACGAAACGGATACCAAGTTCTTCTTAAGAGCTTTCTATATAGAGGTATGTAAATAATAATCATTGAAATTAAACACTTTAGAACGGATTAATCGCGTTTATTAACACCATGATCCCAACACACGCAACACACTCGGCGGTAACAGAAGACAATAATCATTGCTTTAAAAAAAATGGCGTCTGCTTAGTAGATATCTTTTTTTTTCAAAATCAAAAATCAAAATCAGAATATTTATTTTTCAAGTAGGCATGTTACAGTGCACTTTTGAACGTCGAATTATACATAAATAAAGCTACACTGGCTCTAACATGCATTAATTTGAAAAAAATACAGTTCAGTTCAATACTACGACGGTGATAAACAAGCATACGGCCCACCTGATGGTAATCGGTCACCGTAGCTTATGGACGCCTGCAACTCCAGGGGTGCTACATGCGCGTTGCCGACCCTTTAGAAAAAAAGGATTCGCTGTGTTGACAGCTAAAGGGGCAAGCTTTGCTCCGTGGGTCCCCAGCTGTCAACACAGTGAATCCTCATGGAGCTCTGGCGACCTTACTCACCAACAGAAACACAACACTATGAGTAGGGTCTAGTGTTATTAAACTGCGGTTTTCTGTAAGGTGGAGGTACTTCCCCAGATGGGCTCTGCTCCAGATTTGAGCGAGACGACATTCGTTGTGCTGTGCCCTACCACACTAAACGAATGTGAGTGTGTGTGTGTGTGATATAAGTATTATATAGATAAATCTTATTTTTTACAGAAAGATGACCCAGAAGTGTTCCTAGTAGACACTGGAGAATTTCAACCAGCGGTCCGAAGCCGCCTGTGCCCACTCGTCCCACAGTTCGCAATCACCCCGCCTCTGGCACATCTGTGTCATTTAGCCGATGTAAGTAAACTAATATATATAGACACGGGGGGATATTTTACAAGCGTAGTATCCGGCCGCATAACTGATAGAAGACTGATAGAACTGATAGTGAATTATCAAATTACAAAGTAATCAATAGTATTTAAGGTAATAGGTAAGGGTAAGGCTCTCAGAAAGTACAAAATTGTAAACAATATTAAGTTAATAGCATATTACTAGCATTAAGTAGGTAAACAAATTTTCTATAAAAACCACCCGAGACCAGAAACAAGTTGCAACCTGTGCCAAATATTCACATGCGCGTAAAATTTAAAAAGGCTCTAGGCCGGATACCGGATATTTGGCGGACACCACGGCCGGATATCCGGTATCCGGTCAAACCGCTATCCGTTACATCTCCTGTTTGTCACAGTCGTAGTATTAAAAAAAATGGAAATTGTACGCTAAGATGTCGCTATGGCGTCTCCTTTCCAACGTTTTTATTTTTTAATACTACAAATGTGACAAACAAGCATACGGCCCGCCTGATGGTAAGCGGTCACCGTAGCCTAAGGACGCCTGCACCTCCAAGGGTGTTACATGCGCGTTGCCGACTGTTAAAAAAAGAAGGATTCGCTGTTGTCGCTTAAAAATGACTCCATTTTACAAATGAATGTAATTATTTGGTGAATTCTTTGTTGTAGGTAAACCAGACGGAAGATACAGATCTGGAAGACAGACATACGGAATTCTTGAAGCAGTTTTTGGGGCAACGATACAAAATGAAACTTGTGGAACAAAACGACGATAAGTAAGAGACGTTTGTTATTCTTCATTTAATTCAAATTAAGAACTGCGCGAACTTGAATATTCCTTCTTGAAAAAACTTATGTAAAACTACTTCAAAAAGGGAAATAAAATGTTCCGCTTGAAGTCGCTTTTACACTATGAAATTTTAAAATTATAAAGTATTGTAGAGTCCGGTTATAACGACTGAAGGGACCGGCGATATCACGTCGTACTAACCGAAATCGTTCTAAAAAAACTGTCAATTTTAAAGTTGTTTAGCGATTTTAATAGTTACACATGCATTATAATTTATAAATTTTATAATTCATAATAGTTCAATGTAACCCACCGAATAATTGAAATTAAGAATATTTTGGTCTTTAGCGAAATAAATTGTAAAAAAATAAACCATTGACCTATTTACCCGTACTTCCCGACTACATTGCTACTTAAGCCATTGTAAATTGCGTAGTTTTTTTTTACACGAGATGTAACTGTGATGATGTATTGTTTGGTTACAATGCACCGTCATCGTTGTAACCGAACAATTTCGTGTGAAATCCCGTCGTTAAAAGCGGTCCGTCGATATAAGCAGTTGTACTATACAGATGACCTTTCATAAGCTTGTATGAAAACCAACCATCTGCGTATATCTACGTCGCTAAATCCGATTAGTTGTTTTATGCGGAGTCGTACTATTCTTATTTTACTGTATTTAGTCAAAGATATGTTATGGGGGATTGCAATTTCACACGAAACACAAGTTGACAGGAAAAAGACTCTAAATTCATAGCTTCATTTATGATCTTATGAAAATGTGGCGCGGAACTCTCAGTGTGCGACAATTATACGGTCTTCAGATTTTCTCCTGTACTTCTGCTACAAGCTCTTGCTTTTTGCCAAATTTGTGAATTGGAAGTTTGATTCCCATTGCAAATGACAGACATAAATGGCAGATTTTTTTTATTGCGTTGACGTAGAGGTTTGATTTTTTCAGAGCTTCAAGAGACCGCAGACCTCTGCATGTGGTTTTAATTTCAACTTGGTATCTACATATTCAAGGTATAAAAGGTCTCGACAGACTGACGAATAGACGGACGGTCGAACAAAGTGTTTCTATAAGGGTTCCGTTTTTTCCATTTTGAAATACGGAACCCTATAAATGGTCATGGAATGGATTTAGGTTTAGTATGCAATACAGGGTTAAATTCACATTCAAATTGTTCATTTCAGACAATTCTCCCATATACACATGTATACAATAGAAAAATGAAATTAAAAGGAGAAGACAATTGTGAAGCATGAATTAAATCATTTATTAAATATAATAAATGTTTTGATTCATGTTTTTTAGTAGTCACACTACTATATAAAAATTATAAATTGAAAGAGATGTCATATACTACAGAAAAAGTGACCAAGGCCCCCGTAGAGCAGGGCTGGGATGGTTAGGGCGTCTGCCGCGAAAGCAGGAGGTCGCTGGTTCGATCCCAGCCCTGGGCACTGGGTACCTTGGTCACTTTTTGTAGTATATGACATCTCTTTCAATTTATAAAAGGAGAATAACTCAAATAACGTAAAAATCACTTATTATTTCAGTGATTTGGAGTCGCTAGCCGCTTACGTATATCTAGACGACGGAACCACCATCAACGAGCTACTCGCGCAAGCACTGTCTTCCAGTAAGTTGAACAATCAACCCATTCAACGCCGAAGACGCGAATTCGCGTCCCATATATGTGTAATCGTAATGCCGAGGACGCGAATTCGCGTCCCCGAGAAAATTTTGTTTTTTTTGCTGGAAAAGAACTGTACTTTAAAGCTGATACCAAAATGTTATATTAAGTACGCTTACGAAAACAAAAAAAGATAATATTAATGCATTTGTAATAAATAAATAAATATTACAGGACATCCTTACACAAATTGACTAAGTCCCGCAGTAAGCTCAATAAGGCTTGTGTTACGGGTACTCAGACAACGATATATATATAATATACAAATAAATAAATACATAGAAAACATCCATGACTCAGGAACAAATTTCTGTGTTCATCACACAAATAAATGCCCTTACCGGGATTTGAACCCAGGACCATCGGCTTAGCAGGCAGGGTCACTACCAAATGCGCCAACCGGTCCTCTTTGTGTTAATACAAAGCCTTTGTAAGTAAACGAGCTCAGTTAAATAAATTGACTATAACATGTAGTTTTGTTTTCGCGATACTTCCGCACTGTTGCAAGCGCCACTGTGTCTCGGTAGCTCAGTCGGGAGAGCGATCGGCGTGCGTGTGAGTCGCGAGTTTTCCTGTTTTCCATTGTTTCTAAGATTTATTTGTTTATATCTTTTTTTTTAACGGCCTCCTAGCCTAGTTGGTAGTGACCCTGCCTACGAAGCAAGAGGTCCCGGGTTCGAATCCTGGTCAGGGCATTTATTTGTGTGTTTAACACGAATATTTGTTCCTGTTTTCTGATGTTTTCTATGTATTTAAGTATTTATATGTATTTGTCTATTATATATATCGTCGCCTAGTTGCAACACAAGCCTTATAGAGCGAAGCTGATTATAATTCTCTTAGAATATCAAAAGATAATTTTCAATTTCAATTTCAATTATAACTTTATTGCAACAAATAGTCCATACACTTTGTTAGTTTTGCTTATAATCTAATGTTAGTACCTAAGCTAAAGAGACTACAATAACAATGAAACATTCAATGAACATATAAACCAAGAAAATATATTAGATGTAAATATTAATAAAATTGTAAACGTTAAACTTGAAGATGACCAGGAAAATCCAGTTTGCTTGGTGGAAGATATGAATTTGGATGAAGAGTTGGATTACTCAAAATGTCCAGAATACGAGAACGCTGTTGAAGCTGTTACGGTAAGTTATGATTATGAGTGTGTTTAGGTTTTTATATTTGTTGTAGAAATGTATTTTTTTGCCAAATTGGAAATTGTTAAATAAATAAATAAATATCCAATAAATATTACAGGATATTCTTACACAAATCAAATTGACTAAGTCCCGCAGTAAGCTCAAGACGGCTTGTGTTACGGGTACTCAGACAACGATATATTATACAAATACATAGAAGACATCCATGACTGAGGAACAAATATCTGTGTTCATCACACAAATAAATGCCCTTACCGGGGTTCGAACCCAGGACCATCGGCATAGCAGGCAGGGTCACTACCAACTACGCCAACCGGTCGTCAATTGTTATCTTTATTCTTTCAATCCTAGTAGTAGAAAAAGTGTTCTAAATTTCCATACATTTTTAAAACTTTGCGTTGCGCTACCGCCATACTAAATCTATAAATAATTGTGGCGAAATGGAAAATAAATCTTGGGACACTTTTTTTCTCCTACTAGGATTGAAAGAGCTCGCGATTCTGAATATAAAACAAATAAGTTCCAATTTAGCAAAAAATATTTTTGTACAACAAAAAAAAAACGCCTATTAACCATTAAGAACTGAATAAATTAAAAGCACAAAACCTTCGATATTTAACTAAAATAGCTATTTATGCAACAAGTGCGGAAAGTAGGTGATTTTCGACGAGTGTATAAGTCGACACGAGTTAGAAATCATCTTTACGCTCGTGTTTCATACAATGTTTGTTAGTTGCATTGTGCAAGTAAATAAAAGATAATATAATGACAAATAATTCTGATATACAATGCATGTGCATAACCTGTCTTAAAGTATTTCTTGTTCTTGTTGAATGCACTAAAAAAACATTTTTCTACTCCAGCACTTCTATCTGCCAATTAGATGACTGACAGCAATATTTAAAAAGTATACATTATAACGTTGTCTATGGTGTTCCATAAGAACACTGCTCCTATGGATTTTCATACAATTATATGAGCACTGCTGTTATTTTTTTTATTTCCATAGTGGGCACAACATCTTCCCTATTCTGCCACGTTTCAGTAGTAGAAAAACTAGCGTATGCAACAGCTCATAATTGCTTTTTAAAACTCTCGGGTCTATAATTCATTGTATAACAGCTGGTCGTCAAGTTTTAAGAACCCTTATTATATCACTGTTGAATAAACTACTATTAAAAGTATTAAAAAACTAATTACATAATTCACGAAATACAATTTTCACTTCTCTTGCTCGAAAAGTTCACCTTTGTGTCGTGGCTAGGCGACACAAAATCGCTTTTCATGCACTAGGGCATAAAGTAACATCGCAGATGGAGCGCGCTCGCTGCGGCCTCGCCCCCGCGCGCCGCCTGCAGGCCGCGCGCGGCGGGGAGAACCCAAGCGCGCGAGTATGGATGTTACATTTTCAACGATTTAAAGTGATATAAAACATAATATTTTCCTTACAATCGAAGTGAAAAGCAGAGTGTATACCTCGGACATAAGTACCCATTTTATCCTCGACTACTATATTGGTCCTCGTTACACTCGGACCAATAAATAGCCTCGTCTAACGCCCTTGATCGCATATTTACGTCCCTCGCTTGCAGCTCGGGTCGCAAACATCTGCGATCTCGGCCTTTCTTTGTTTTTTTATTAATTTTTTTACTTTATTTAGAAACAAACAGTCGCTTATAATTAAAGTTAGTACATTACAAGATGATTCTAGTTACAGACTTACAGTTTAGCCTCGTCTAAAATGGGTTACTTTATGCCCTTGATATACAATCTACTATCTTTAAACATATTTATTAAACGGGTCTAACGCGAATTAACTTGTTTACCTTATGTTTAAAGATGTGTTCAAATCGCGAAAGTTTTAAATGTTATATTACAATCTACTATTTTCGCATAAACGGATACGTAACGTGTCTCATTCTGTGAGAATGTCTTGAAATTAACTATGATTCCGTTTGCACAGGGCTACAACAACCGTGATGAAATAGACATCTGCAAACATTATAAAGGCGGCGACGGCTGCTTCAAGGGAAGCCGGTGTAAGAAACGACACGTCAAAATGCATCCAGGTATACACTGTTCGTAAGGTAAACCCAGTGGATGACACTGACCCAGTGGATGACTTTATCTGAATGAGATCGCTCTATAGCGATAATACCGCCTGTTATTTACCTTTACTTTTATTCTTCCGTGATAGTCGTCCTATAATGTATCGATATATGTGAATATCGGAAATGGATAATTGAGAAGTCCCTATGACAGCTCAGGAGTGCTACGAAAATTCCGGGCTCTGCTTATGACTTACCACCTGTCCAGTATAAGTGAGTCCTATATGACCATAGTAAATATGTGCAATCGGAGGTCACACTTTAAATTGGTCAAGTCTTATCCCGCACTTGGTAAGCTGTTGGCAATATCTAAGTACCAGGAGCGTATTCTAAGACAAATTTTGAAATTGAATTTTGAATGGTTTCTTCGAGATAACTTACATGTGGATAAGATTTGTAATCGTATGTAGACTTTATTTTACTCGCGATAGTGAGGGGGAAAATGTTGTATTATACTCGGCGGCAAAGTTTGTTCAACTCTCGTGCCTTGAGACCCTCGTAAAGCTCAATATTCCAGTTATTGAACCACTCGCTACACTCGTGGCTCAATTTTGGAATCTTTCGCTTGCTCGGGTCACAATATAAGCCAGAGAGTTAAACAACAACTTTGCCCCCTTGTATAACAAATAACTATTTTCTATTTGGCTGGCGTCAAACTGTAATCAAGGCGGAATAAACCAGCATATTTTAATACACTTTTAGTGAGTACTTGAATCCATACTAATTTTGCAATATTTGGTTATCGCTACTTTAGGCTTCACTTTCACTTTACTTAAATAAAAAAGTCCACTTAACATCTAGATGAGAACCTATGGGATAGTAAGACTGACGGTTTATTCAGAAATATGTTGGTTTATTAGAAAACACAATCACCCTAATGGAACCCTACTGAGTGGTCGGCGCTCTCTTAAATAATATCACATGGCGACCCTGCCAGCTTTGCTTTACTACAGCACGATACTTCAACAGCTGATAAGGTCAACGAACCTGAGTGCGATGCAAGAGGGAACATTTCGAAAAAAGAATTCATGCCACACCTGGCCATAAAGTGCCTTTTTCCGCACGCTACGCGTACGGAAAAAGCCGATTTCTGCCCAAATGTAGGCATAAAATGATGTACCTAACCCGTGAGGTATTAAAGAAAGCCCTTGATCGCATATTTACGTCCCTCGCTTGCAGCTCGGGTCGCAAACATCTACGATCTCGGCCTTTCTTTGTTTTGCCGCACTGGTTAGGTAATGTACTATTTTCACTTTGTATCGAGATAGGTGAGTTTTCGATGAGCTGTTCCATACAAAATACAAATACAAATATTTTATTGATAACAAAAGTTACAGGTCGTAACGTCAAAACGAAAAGAATAATCGAATATCGATTTTTCTCAGCCTGCACCTTATCAGCTGTTGAAGTAAAATTCGGGTGTTTTGTATCATTATCTATACTGCCACTGACACAATGATATCAATATAACCTTTAACTGTCCCCAGACGGCTGGACACTAGACCGCGTGCCCGTAACTGTCAAATGTCGTCCCGCGCCCCTCCCTGCCCCGGGCACGTGGCACAAGGTCAAGGTCACGCACGTGGAGGACACGTGTCGGTTCTACGTGCACTTCGAAAGTCCAGGTTAGTACAGTAACTCTCAAATGCGCCCCCGCCCTGGGCATGTGGCATAAGGACAAGGTCACCCAAATTGATGCCCAGTGTTAGTTCTACGTACACTCGAGAACCCAGGTTGCTGTTAGTAACTTAATCGCGGTCATCCCCACTCCGGGCACGTGGCACAAGGTCAAGGTCAACCAAGTGCATGACTCACGTTAGTTCTACGTAAACTCTAGAACCCCAGGTTGCTGTTAGTTACTTAAATCCCGGTCATCCCCTCTCCGGGCACGAGGTACAAGGTCGAGGTCAACCAAGTGGATGACTCATGTTAGCTCTACGTACACTCGAGAACCCAGGTTGCTGTTAGTAACTTAAATCCCGATCATCCCCACTCCGGGCACGTGGTACAAGGTCGAGGTCAACCAAGTGGATGACTCATGTTAGCTCTACGTACACTCGAGAACCCAGGTTGCTGTTAGTAACTTAAATCCCGATCATCCCCACTCCGGGCACGTGGTACAAGGTCGAGGTCAACCAAGTGGATGACTCATGTTAGCTCTACGTACACTCGAGAACCCAGGTTGCTGTTAGTAACTTAAATCCCGATCATCCCCACTCCGGGCACGTGGTACAAGGTCGAGGTCAACCAAGTGGATGACTCATGTTAGCTCTACGTACACTCGAGAACCCAGGTTGCTGTTAGTAACTTAAATCCCGATCATCCCCACTCCGGGCACGTGGTACAAGGTCGAGGTCAACCAAGTGGATGACTCATGTTAGCTCTACGTACACTCGAGAACCCAGGTTGCTGTTAGTAACTTAAATCCCGATCATCCCCACTCCGGGCACGTGGTACAAGGTCGAGGTCAACCAAGTGGATAACTCATGTTAGCTCTACGTACACTCGAGAACCCAGGTTGCTGTTAGTAACTTAAATCCCGATCATCCCCACTCCGGGCACGTGGTACAAGGTCGAGGTCAACCAAGTGGATGACTCATGTTAGCTCTACGTACACTCGAGAACCCAGGTTGCTGTTAGTAACTTAAATCCCGATCATCCCCACTCCGGGCACGTGGTACAAGGTCAAGGTCACCCAAGTGGGTGACACGTGTCGGTTCTACGTGCACTTCGATAGCCCTCTTCGATAGCTCTGCTTAAAAAATAATAGTTAAAAGACCTGTCAAACAGTAAAAATACTGCTCGCACTTATGCGACAGAATGAGATACACAATATACAATATTGCCTGCTCACTCAGTGCCCTCAGTGGCGACCTCCGTAAACTTCGACGTTTTTATAGTCTGAAAAGCAAGCGGGCGCAGTAACAGTAGGATAGAGAGCATCATACTATCTCTTTCTTACGGTAGTATTATCACCCCGAAAAAAGGGATGGATATATTTTTGTGTCCTGTTACTGCGATCGTTGGCTTTTCATACTATATGTCGCACTGTAACTGTATGTATTAAATAAATAAATAAATATTACAGGACATTTTTACACAAATTGACATTGATGAAATTTGACATTTTACACAAAAGTCCCGCAGTAAGCTCAATAAGGCTTGTGTTACGGTGTTGTGTTACGGTGTTGTGTTATATCTGTGTTCATCACACAAATAAATGCCCTTACCGGGATTCGAACCCAGGACCATCGGCATAGCAAGCAGGGTCACTACCAACTAAGCCAACCGGTCGTCGGATGTATTATTCTATAAAATTATTTCCTTTTCAGAGGAGCCCATGTCTCTAGCGGACCTGGTGGACGAAATGACCCTCGACGCTGAGAATTCCAGACCTTTACAGGTTAGTAATTTTTGTATACAAACTAACCTCCGCCTGGGAAAATTCCTGCGTATAATTGGGTTTTTTATATTGAAGGTGGTCGCCGATCGGACAGATAGTCCTTTGGTCACGCATTGGATGTCAATGCACGTGGGGCCTAATAATAGGTTTATTAATTTAATGTAATATTTTATTTTATTTTATTTGTAATTGTTTATAATGTTTAGATATGTAGTTACTAACCTAGTTTCTTAAGGCAGCATGTATTTATACTAACCAATTATGGATCATGTCCGAAATAAAGTTTTCAATTTCAATTTCAAAAATTTCAATAACCAAAATCACGAGTAGGTACAGTCAAGTGTAAAAATATGGTGGTGCACATCTTACCTATATAGTATAGTAGGAACTAACTGGGTTTCTTCTTTTTTTTTTAAATGTAATTTATACAATACACATACACATGTCTACCATCTCCAGTTCTCCTTTAATTGCTCAAAGGTTAACTGGAAGAGATCCCTAAATGGGATAAGTTCGCCTTTGTACAAATATTTGTGTTATTTATCTTGTTTTTTTTCCCCCTGTTTTTGTGCAATAAAGTGTTTTACTACTACTACTACTTACTCAAAAATATGTCCCATAGCACCTTATGCCGGTGTAATAAGAGCGTAGTACCATATTTATGAGTCGATTATGTCGAATCATATTTTTGCACTTGACTGTACTATTGATTTAAAAAAAGAAAAAAAGTGTCCAGTTTTTTTTGGTTAGTTTCGTAACGCATTTTTCATACATTTTGTATGGGCCGTTACAAAACTGTCAATTTTTTATTGTATGTAAAATCGAGGACCCATTTTCATTAAAATGGTGTAGTTTTTTATGTGTTTGCAACAATCTTATACAGTACAGATCGATTGGGCCCCAGACTAAGCAAAGCTTCTACTATATGTACTTACTAGGCGACGGTACACATACTTATATAGAAAATACACACTTATACACGTAGAAAACATTCATAAATCAGGAACAAATATTCGTCATAAACGCACAAATTGCCCGTACCGGGATTCGAACCCGGGACCTCAAGCTTCGCAGCAAAGTCTGCTAACTTTAATCCAGATTATTTGCACAACAATTCTGTCTTCTGTTGGTTTATTCCCGCTTCTTTCTCTGACAACTGTCTCTTCGTCACCTGTCAAATGAAAAAAATCATCATTCCGCCGAAACTACTATTATAGGTATTTCCAATGAAGCATGCATCCTTTGACTATTTAATCAGCTGATCTGGCAATCATATAATTTAGTCTTTCGTCAGTCACACTGACATTAAATTGCAACGGTTAACACTCACGTATTTTTATCACAATAGGCGCGACATGTTTCGACTGCATTGGGCAGTCATCGTCGGACAGACAAAGTGGTGTTATCACCTTCGCGGCTCGGGCATCACTGCCCGAGATCGGCGTAGGTAACGGGTCGCGGGCGACGAAGCATGCTGATTCGAGCAATCCGGCGCCGTCGTTGCGGGAGTCTGAATTGTCGGATCGTCTGACGGGATCAACGACAAGCACACCGAACTAACCGTGTCCACTAAATCGTCACCACACAAATTCACGTTCCCTCTAGGAAGCACTGGTTTCCAAGCCGGTGGCGGAGTCCATGATAAGATAGTCAGTGACAACACTTCTGTCTGACCGACGATGACTGCCCGATGCAGTCGAAACATGTCACGCCTATTGTGATAAAAATACGTGAGTGTTAACCGTTGCAATTTAATAATCTGGCAATGTCTAAAAAAATTAGTTTTTAATTGGGTATAATACTAAGCTCTTTTGTGTTTTTTTTTTATTGTTAATTATCTGACGTCACACCAGGGAGGAGTGGGTAGCGAAATTTGACCATGTGGGGGAGGGAGGGGTCAAAATATCATGAAATTCGTGTGACGTAATTAATGGATGGGCCGTTAATTATGATCATTATTTTATACTTACAGATAGGATAGTCGCTCTCGTCGATTCCCATTTCCGATCAACACTGGTTTTTATCCCCAATCTGAAATTAAAAGATGCGTATAAGTAAATAAATATATCATCATTTCATCATCATCATTTCAGCCGAAAGACGTCCACTGCTGGACATAGGCAGGACATTTATAAATACATAAGTAAATTATAAATTGAAAGAGATGTCATAAATCACAGAAAAAGTAACCAAGGCCCCCAGTAGGGCTAGGATCGAACCAGCGACCTCCTGCTTTCGCGGCAGACGCCCTAACCACTGGGCTACTCGATCACAATAAGCTAGACGACAAAAAACATATATTTAGTCCGCCCTTATATTATAAAAAAATATTGAACTCGTATTTTTTCTTTTTTCATCAAATCAAAAATGACGAAACTACGTTGCGTTCAAGTTTCGCGTATCTAACGTCACTTTTAGGTACAATTCTTACCTAGTAGTGACGTCACAAGCCCCAACCCCGGAACTTTGATGCTCTTTATCTTCGTCAATTTTAGTTAAATTGAAAAAAGAGAAAATACGTGACTAATCAATTTAGATAATCTAACTGACGGACTAATTAGAATGCTAGTTTTTCAACCTAGTTTTCATCCCTAGTGTAGGTACAATTTTATAATACAAATAATTTATTTCCTTGAACAAGACAATGAACATAGGTTGCACGATTAGGCACTGACAAAGGAAAAAGGTATGGGCACAGTTTAGCTGATTTTAAGCCCATCCAAGGTCAATCAAAGAGGAAAAAACTAGAATTTAGGTATAATTAGTTCATGAATAGCACATAGGGAAACGATAATTCTATAAAAATGGCACCAGCTACCAATTATTATACTAAATAAAGGCTGAAATAACTTGAGACTGAGAGCGGTTGAAATCTGTTCTTTCTAACCTCAGCTGAATTGATAAATACAACTTCTTAATAGGATAATATTAACGGGCTCCTAGCCTAGTTGGTAGTGACCTTGCCTACGAAGCAGGAGGTCCCGGGTTCGAACCCTGGTCAGGACATTTATTTGTGTGTTTATCACGAATATTTGTTCCTGAGTTATGGATGTTTTGTATGGAGTCGGTGGCTACTGTCATCTGCTAAGAATTTGAAGCGCTCTGAAAGGTAAGCTACTGTATTTTAATACTATTACTTCTTCTGTGCACTTACCAAATTTTTTTACAATATACATCCATAACTAAGTAGCGGCACACAAAACATGACCTCTAAGTCAAATTTCATTAACGTACGCATTTAACAGTAACAATATCCTTAGTAAAATGGCTGTGACAAAGTATAAGGATTCTGCTTTTCCTATTTTGTCTATGGAAGCCTAAAGAAATGTTACTGGGTAACCTTTTCCACGCCAATAGCGTATATATTGGCACCGCAGGTTCAACGCCAATAACCGATATATCGGTCACAGACCACAGAGTAAAATAAACCTACACTGATAAAGCTAAAAGTTCAAGTTTTGACATTTCGTTGACGTGGCGTCTGAGTGATAGCTTCTGCGTTTGACATGGCGTCGAAAAGGTTAAAACTACCCAGCGACGGTTAAAAATACAACATAGTACCTTTTTTTTATGGGGAGGAAAAATCCGTTATGGATACTTCTGCACCGCAGGGACAGTGCAGAAGTTATGTCGGAGTCTCACCGACTAAAAAAACCCCCTTTTTCCTCTTCGACGCAATTAGGGTGGCTCTGGGATCTCGATAGAACTCGCCAGTGCCACCCTTGCGTCACGCCGCTGAGGGTTCCCCCTTGTTTTAGGACGATGGCAGTCCCTAGCTGCCATCGTCTACGACCCCGAGGACTCCTTTTAGTCGCCTCTTACGACAGGCAGGAGATACCGTAGCCGTATTCTAATGCCCGGGCTACAGGGCGCACAACATAGTACCTAGTGCAGCATTGCTGCAATAGCTCCTTCTTGAAGCCAAACAGGAAGAAGATGTAGACGCCGGTCAGGCCGTTGAGGATATCCACCGCGAGCCACAGCCAGTGGTCGGACCCGACGAGGGCGCTCAACACGTCGAAGATCCACATGACACCAGTGATGACGACCAGCTTTACGTACACCGCGAATCTGAAAAACAATGGGTATATTAAATTGCAACGGTTAACACTCACGTATTTTTATCACAATAGGCGTGACATGTTTCTACTGCATCGGGCAGTAATTGTCGGACAGACAGAAAGTTGTTGTCACCTTCGCGGCTCGGGCATCACTGCCCGAGACCGGCGTAGGTAACGGGTAGCGCGCGACGAAGCAGGGTGATTCGCGCAATCCGGCGCCGTCGTTGCGGGAGTCTGAATTGTCGGATCGTCTGACGGGACGTGAGTGTTAACCGTTGCAATTTAATATCAGTATGACTTACGAAAGTTTAAATTATAATGTGTATAACCATCGAATTTAAACTATCATGAGATGTTATTATTATAAAATTACTCGCCCTTGATGAGAGAACCGGATCATCCTCAACTGGTTTTGTCATCATGGGCGCTGCGCGCGGCAAGATGAAGCTAATTGGCGGTACATAACCCTCAACTGTGCGTGGTCCGACACGCATTTGGCCGGTTTTAATCTAATATTATTGAAGGCCGATCGGCGTAGACTGACCTGTTTGTGTCCTTGGTGTTCCTGCTGTCTCCTGTCCCACCGGGCTTGGCGCTGTTCCGCCAGATGAACAGCGCCATCATCAGGAAGAGGACTATGTTGATCACGGACGCCACCAGTATGGGGCCGTTCACATACAACCGTTCCTCGTTCGCTGCCACATCACAATAAAGTTACGTCTTTGATATATATTTCAACTCAAAATGTGACGACAATTGGTTTAACAATTACCCGAAACAACAATAAAATTGAAACTACAGATGAAAAATTATATCTACTGCATCGTAAATTGCAATCTTATTCAACTATAAAAAAATCGATGTACCTACAACAAAAAAATCAAAAAAATTCAGACGAATTGAGATGAGAACCTCCTCCTTTAGAAATATTGAAAACGGTTGAAAAAATACTTCAAAAATGGGCTATTTTTAGGGCCTTTATTTATTTAACCTTTATTGCACAATACAAGGAAGTACAAATGGTGCACTTAATGCCTTAAGGCATTCTCTACCAGTTATGAGTAGTACAGTTGGTGCCCTTACATAAGTATCCACCCGCGCTACGCGCTTGCATACGTGGGGGTGAATACTTATGTGAGGGCACCAACTGCACCAGTTATGTGAAATCGTTTTTGGGAAATAATTCGATTATGGCAATGAATCGTTAGGAAAATTGATCTTTAGGGATAGATAGATATATAGAGAATACTCTTTATTGCACACCTCAGTACATGAGAAAGAAAAAACATTTACAAGGTACAAACATTTGATTAACACAGAGGCAAAGAACAGGCGGTCTTATCGCTAAAAAGCGATTTCTTCCAGACAACCTTTGGGTAGCGGAAACATTAAAAACTTATCCTTGAAGAGTAGGCGTTGCAAAAATAAGGATGAAATGCACTTAACAATCACACAAATCAAGCAAAACAATAAACATACACATATATGATCATTAGGATTAAACAGTTAGGGCAAGTGATTTTAGAACAAATGATATTAGGAATTTCGTTTACTGTACCTGTAAAAAAATAGCAAAAACGTTTGTCAGCGACGAAATGCGGCTGAACGAAGCCCGGCACCGACGATAGGTCGGCGTGGTCGATGCCGACCACGAACCCCGCCACGAGCAGTGGTACGCCGAATCCGTAGAAGCTGTACCACAAGTACTTTATCAGGATTTTACGGCGAGTCTGCACGCGGGGGCAGGTCATTGAGCTGTGTACAAAAATTCGTAAACTTATTGAGTGACCGAGAGCGACTGGTCTTGGGACTCTGGTCACCGTGGTCGGGTGGCCTAGACTCGTCCTGCCTAATGTGATTCCTAAAGGACATATTTAACTTTTAGCAAATTACGAAAAGTCCTGTATAGTTTGAGGTTACGTTAGATCTTCTCTGTTTTTCCTTAAAACGTGAAACAAAGGAAAATCAAGTGTATTTCTTAAATAATTGGGTTTAAATTTCCATGGCTTTTTCTGAGTATGATGGGCAGGAGGAGGCTAGTGGTTAGGGCGTCTGCTGCGAAAGCAGGAGGTCGCTGGTTCAATCCCAGCTGGGCACTGGGGGCCTTGGTCACTTTTTTATAGTATATGACATCTCTTTCAATTTATAACTGACATATGGATTTACCCGGGTTTTAAGTTTACGTGACGACCATTTTTTTAAATTCATGACTAGAATTCTAGTATTACCAGCAATATATTTTACTGTTAATACTAAAATATTGTATTTATTCTATTTCAATCAATGTATATAAACACAAAAAATAACTTAAGACTAAGCTTAAGCCTAGTCAAAAAGTCCCCCACGAGTCGTCCCTGGCGCAAAAGTGCCCATCACACTGGCCGCGTTACCACGCTGAATGGCGACGGACAACCTTTGCACCAGGTACGAACCCGCGCGGGCGTCAGCCGTCCTTTGACTAATTCGACGTCCCACCTCCCTTATAAAGGCAATAGCCTCCGACCCCCAGCACCCAGAAGCCTCGACTGCGATGGGTACAAAATAATACCTTGTACCCAAGGCCGCATATTTGACCCGTTTTTTAGCGGCAGCAAAATCCGCAGCAGCACCAGCTGTCCGCACTGTCCGACTGAGATGTGAGGCGGCGAAAGTGCTGACGCACGTGGCATCCCAGAGTAAGCACTTGCCTTTCTGCCACGGCACCAAAGTCAAACCATCCGGCCTTTTGCCGTCGGAACGACAAAGTCCCGGAGGCTCCAGTACACAGGGGATGTTGGCCGATACCAAAGCCCTTCGCACAATGTCATTTAGGGCGTGGTGACGAGGAAACCTTCCCGAACAACGACAACAACTCAACGCGTGATGGCCATTTGCCTCCACCATGGAGCCACAGATGCATTTATGAGGTACACAAACATCGCAGCCCAGGCGGAGAGCAACTGCCACCCGCAATGAGTTGTTGTCCAGGAGTGTTCCCAGGTGAGGAGCAGGTAAAGCCTGCAACCACGCTCCCGCTTCGACACATGACACCGACTTTAGCCTGGCCAAATCAACCCCCGTGGCCGCACCCATAAGCCGTGCCAGCGCGTCCTTAGCCCCCACATCGTCCCAACCACGCTGTACTGGTGGGGCGTCGGGCAGTTGTGCCCGATAAATATTGTAAATAACAGAATTTCCTTCGAATAAGTAAAACAACAACGCAGCGTAGGACGTCCACCCACAAGATGGACAGATGACCTTATGAAGGTCGCCGGGAGACGCTGGATGCAGGTCGCTTGCAACCGGTACATATGGAGGTCAAAAGGGGAGGCCTATGTTCAGCAGTGGACGTCTTATGGCTGATATGATGATGATGATGAAGTAAAACAATGTTGTTGTCACACTTTTTTTGAAAATGAAAAACACGTGTAGGATATTTTTTAATAATCTAACAGACGGACTAATTAGTTTTTTTGTCGTCCAATCGGTTGTATGATGGCCCTAAGGTATTTAAAACTTACCATATGGTATACCACGTGTCGTAGGACATGACGTTCATCCAAGAAAAGCTCGTCCATAGCGCAGTGTATGTAACTAAACCTGTAAAAAATAAGTATTCAGGTTTTTAGTGGGTCATGTAACACGTAGAGTGGTGCCCGGTCTGAAGGGAGCGCTCTCATCTCGTTCAATCGTTCAAAGGAACTGGTTCGGTCTTTTAGGTCTTTAGTTCGTTTAGTTCAGTGCGAATTTTGACGTCTGGGAACGAGTACCCGGGTGTAGGTCTATACAGAGCGCGGTATTAATGATTGGGTAGCTCTTCACCGTGGGTATTTGCGTTTTGATTCTGGTGTGTGGTGTAGGCTATTAGTATGAACGTTTTAATGGTTTTCGCTCCCTCCGAACTGAACTAAAGACCGAGGACCGATTTTACTTTTTGCCGAGAACTAGTTCCTTTCGGACTGTGATGGGATTTTATTACTTTTAGTTTTTAATTCCTGACCGACACAAGCCTATGCGTACACGTATAATTAAAGGCATTCAAATTGAAGTGTGGGTTTATACTCGGCTAACACCTTCATAGACCCCGCACTTGAGTTGTAATGCCTAATTATTTACAGTTACATACACTCAAAATCAAAATCAAAATATTTATTTTCCAAGTAGGCATGTTATAGTGCACCTTTGAACGTCGAATTAATTAAAAATAAATAAAGCTACACCGGCTCTAACATGCATTAATTTGAAAAAATACAGTTTAGTTCAATTTTAAATTCCATTCAATTCCATTAATGACATAGCAACAAGCACTTACGAATCTTCAACAAATTATAAATTATTACCTACTTAGAGCAATTTATTGATGCTGTACACACAGATATGCGAATTAAGAATAATATTTTCACAATAGGATCGTCATCTTAAAAGTAAAAGTTGTAAAAAAAATGCTTGTCTAGAAGTTTCTAGAATGAAATCTAAATGTCATAAAAATAATTATAATATAATAAAGACTAAAATTAAAATTACAGTTAATAATCACTTTGTTTCAAAACAAAAAAAACATTAATCCCATATACCTACTGCTTTATATACACACATATCGTGAGCTCTCGCATGTTTCGGCCTCCATTACGGCTTTCGTCGATGAAAACTTTTCTGACAGCTGTTTCACACCCATAATCCCATGCTTTTTTTAATTCAGAGACAAACTACAGTTTTTCCGTTTGAGGCACGGAACTCTATTTCTTACCTACGAATGTGCACTCTCTCTTTCTTAAAGTACCCTCTGTGAAGACTTGGACCGCCCTGAACACGAAGGTGACCATCAGGCACGACTCGATGGTCATGAGTATGAGAGCCGGAAGGTTCTTCTTCTGTGGCAGCACCGCGTGGACCAGCAGGGTCAGGAGCAGGAAGATGCTGGAGACCACCAATACTGGAAAAAGCTATCTTTTTTAAACAAGAGAGCAATACTCAAATTCAAAATTCAAAAAAAATTCTGCAAGTAGGCCTCAAGGGCACTTTTACAAGTCAATTAGCATTACAATAAAGCATTTGCAATGTACAAACATTTGCAATACATTATACATACTTATTAGTTGGAGCAAAGTTGTTTTTTTAAATATCTCGAGCAAGCGCAAGGTTCCAAAATTAAACCACGAGCGTGGCTAGTGTTTAACAAAATGGAATATTGAGCTGTAAAAGGGTCTCAAGGCACGAGATTTGAACAAACTTTGCCACCGAGTGTAGGTAGGTAGGTATACGCGGGCTAGTTTCCGCAACTCGACGTCAAATGATGCGCCTATTTTGCGTGGTGGGTTGCCGGCACTACTCCTGCCAACCCAGCTCTTCCAGGAAGCCTAGCAGACCCTTGATGTTGCCGAGTGTAATACAAAATTTTTCAAAACAAAAAACTACTAGCTTAACTTTTATCGTTAAATCTTAGTTACTATTAAGTATAAGAATATTTATTGAGACTGATACAAAGCTGTTACTAATTTTTAACTTTGTTATTATATGTTTAAAATGTTTAAAATAGGTTAATTAATGCAAAATAACAAATTTAACTTTGGTGTTTATGTTTAATTAAGACCACTTGATATGTTTTTGCTATACCCTTTTCAGGGTCCATTGTACTTAAATGGTTAATGGTATGCAAATAAATATATCTTATCTCTTATCAACAATTCCATTAGTATTGGTTGAGTGTCTAAAACTAGGTACAATAAATTCGGTAGGTACCTAAAAATAGGTACAGTCGGCGAAATAACCGAATCAAAAATGTTTACAAATACAAATATATAATCATTTATTCGTGTTACATAATTTTGATACAAAAGTACCTACACTAAAAAATAAGATATTAAAAAACAGAAAGATAAAGTTAACCACGAAATGCGCTCGCTTCAGAATAATGCTGATTTGCTGCCCTGGAAGTCGCTGAACTTCCGGGAAGACCATTTGTGGCCCACAAAGAGAAGCATTTTGACAAGAAACTTGTCTTTTTTTAGTTCCTCCTTATTCTTCCTTAATCCACTTTATACACAATAGTTATTTTTATAATAAAAGGGCAAAGTTCGTATTTGCCGTGAGTGTCAATTTTGAGTCCTGAGCAAGCGAAAGATTAGGTTAGGTTTAAGATCGTTTATTCTCATTAAGAATTTACAATTCACTTATTATGAGAACTTAAAAATTATACTTAAATAAAATAATGAGCGTTTTAAAAATAACATGAGGGTAGATTTACATTGACATAATCGGACAACAGAAGTTACCGATAAACATTTACTTAGTACGATCCATGCGATGCGCTTACTTACAAAAGATAACGATGTCACGGAGATACTCGGTCTGGAAGTGGCTTAGCGTAGTTGGTTTCGAGCGTAGTTGATGAAGTAATAAGAGTGTATTAAATAATTTTATGTTACTTAGCATGTGATGTTAATTTGTTTTTGCTAGTATTTTATTTATTCTATTATTATATAAAACTTAGGGTCATGGTGTCAATAAACGCGATTTATCCGTTTTAAAGTGTTTAATTTCAATGAACAGCAATCGCGGAAACAAGAGACAATATTATAGAAAATGTGTTTTTTTTATATACTATATTTTTGCTTAAAATATATATACATACATACATACATATATGTGTGTCTCTAAGAATTAATAAATTTATAGGTACATTACTGACCGTTGAAATGTAACCTTAGTAAGTAAGGGACAATTCAATAGTGTTATTTTTGTTTTTGTTTTAATGTAATACTATATATTTTATTTTGATGCTATTAACTTAGCTGTCTATATTTCTGACATGTTGTAAAAGCATTTTTTAAAGCGGTATATTGACTTACAATCTTCACAAAGATTCTAATTTAGAACCTTGACTCAAAGGCACGAGCTGCAAATAACTTTGGTCTCGAGTTGAACATACATTTTTTCACTTCAGTAGGGAAAAGAACTAAAAGGTAAATTCGACTCAGCGTTTGATAAACTGAAATCGGAAATTTCGATATTGTCGACGGTCATATCTCAGAACCGGTAAAAAATAGAAGAATAAAACTTTTTAACATAAATTATAAATTGAAAGAGATGTTATATACTACAGAAAAAGTGACCAAGGTCCCCGGTGAGCAAGGCTGGGATCGAACCAGCGACCTCTTGCTTTCGCTGCAGACGCCCTAACCACTGGGCTACCCGATCACGGCTGGGCGTTTTAGCCCAGTGGTTAGGGCGTCTGCGTCTTTATACAGCATTTATTTAGCAGGAGGTCCCGGGTTCGAATCCTGGTCAGGGCATTTATTTGTGTGTTTATCACAAATATTTGTACCTGAGTTATGGATGTTTTCTATGTATTTAAGTATTTATATGTATCTATCTATTATATATATCGTCGTCTAGTACCCACAACACAAGCCTTATTAAGCTTACTGTGGGACTAGGTCGATTTGTGTAAGATTTTCCTATACTATTTATTATTTATTTATTATTTATTTATTTAATTTAATTTATTCATTTAAATATTTTATTTATTTTATACGGTACTAGTGACCCGCCCCGGCTTCGCACGGGTTATTATTATACATATAAACCTTCCTCTTGAATCACACTATCTATTAAAAAAACCGCATCAAAATCCGTTGCGTAGTTTAAAAGATTTAAGCATACATAGGGATATAGGGACAGAGAAAGCGACTTTGTTTTACTATGTATTGAAGATGGCGCTATGACGTCTCCCAACATGTTGTTACCTGATGCCTTAACACGTTTCTCGTTTTTATTCGACCTGTCCCACATAAGTGGTACATTCCAGATCCTGTGGACCAGCCTGACAGAGTCAGGGTTAACTGTTCCACTCGTGGCAGACACTTCCAGTTCCAAACAGTGCATCGTGAAGTTCTTTTCTATCGGCCACTGGTTTAGGAAGTTAACCATCCTCACGGCGAGAGTGCCATCCTGGAACAAATGAGGATTTTAAGGAAATAAAATGATATTAAGCTTTTGAACACTAGATGGCGCTGTTGGCCCCAATGGCAGGAGTTTTCATGCTCAATGTTGTATACCTTGTATTGACTTGACACTTGCTTGGCACAAGGATCTATCGGGATACCTAAAGCGTTTTATACCGTTTGACATAATGATCATTTGTCCTAATATCGTTTTCCCTAACATCGTTTTAACCTATTAAATAATATTTAATAACACGAGACGAGATCTCACGAGAGTTTTATAGTTAAAATCGTTTTAACCTACTTTACTTCCGAAAAAATACTAACCTAACCTAACCTACGAAACAGTAAACGTACTGACTGAAATACTCACTTTGCGAATGCTCATTTACTTACTTACCAGTAGTATTTGACACAGTACAGTTAGTATTCTATCCACACTTTTAATATGTCTGTGTGACGGTCTATTATTTTCCAATAAAAATTATTAAAATACAGCCATTTTAAATAGAAAACTCCCGTGAGAATTAGACATATCAATATACTTATATCGGGTTACTCACGTCTATAAAGTCGAAAATAGCTCGACATGTTTCGGAACGGTCCGCGTCCCATAATCATGCTCTGCGCACACTGCACATGTCGAGCTATTTTCGACTTTATAGACGTGAGTATCCCGATATAAGTGTATTAAAATAGAGCCAATTTAAGTGTCGACGTCGATTAATCTGAATAAATAATACAGCCAACTACTCGTAAGTCCAAAGGTTAAAATTGAAGGTAACCAATATTTGAGAGGTTCCCGAACCCGAAGACGAACATTATATTCATATTCATATTATTCATATTCTACGTTGCGAAGACGAACATTACAGTGCTGGAAGCACATCAATGAACCCACATGAGAAGTCAAAACTATTTAAAAAATCCACTCACCTCCAAAAGATACGAAACCTCAGTATCTGTACTCTGTGATATACGTCCCATAAAAACGTCACCATCTTCATACACGAATCTGAAGTTCCTCAACGTCTTTTCCTTTATTATCTCCTTCTTCTTCATCAATGCTTCTCTTGTGCTAATTATCTCGTTTTTAACATCCGTTTTGAAAACGCTTACTTCAAAATCCTGTATGTTTAGGTTATACGCGTTGTCAACGCAAGTCGTTGAACCGTTGTTTTTCAAAATTTGGTTCCCGGGACAGCATTTTGACAGGCAATCTTTGCAATCTTCCACTTTGACTGTGTGAAGAAAGAAAGAACAATACTTAATGCATTATACCATACTATATACAGCACCAAACTATAGAAACATAAACACTATAAACACTTAAACATACACCAAAACCGATTTATTCAATATATTGGTGCCATCACAGTACTAGTGGCTGCAATTGGACGCCACTCAGCATGTGCCCTGGCATCATAGATGCCATGGCGCTGGTCTTCCGTGGAGCCCAGGGGCGGAGGGTAGTTTAGTATATACAAGAAAAGAAGGATGCAAAAAATATAATAAAAATACGTGTCGTTGCTAACCGAAGCTGTTTATTGAGAGCAGATGTAAAACATCAAAAATAAACATATTTGGAATATGCATTCCATATTTAAAAACATTGTAGATGGCACTACTAGATATCAAAACAACAAACTATGTCACTTTTATATCCCTCATTTTCTCAAATCTTACATATTACACAAATATTACATGTTTATATTTATAAGTAGTTAAATATAGTGAAGAAAATATATAAATCTATAATTGGATATAAATTATTAATATAAGGAAGAAAGAGAGAAATAAATAAATTTTATGCCATTTAATATATGTCTAAACAATAAAATTAACCAACGTAACACGCCAAAAGTATGAGTACAGGGTACAGCCAAAACCATAATGATAGGTCCTGAATGATCACGGAAATTGTGAGATAAATAGGTATTTTTTTACCTGTTTCATTGTTATCCGCGTATTTGAAGATGAGTTCTATATTGTTTGCGTTAGCTAGACAGAAGAGTGTGGAGTACACGAGAACACGCTCCATTGCGACGTTTGTACTGAAATAAAGTTTTTGTGATTATCGTCAATTATTAAGATTAGGCGATGAATAGATTGCAGGCGGCGCGGCGCGGCGCGTTACCGCGTTTTTAATAGGCGTTTACACATGCATATTTTTGTAGATATTTATATTTTATTGGCTCTCCATTCGTTTACCTTTGTATTACTGTGCCCCTAATAAACTAAATAAAAATTAAATACGCAGTATTGAACCCGTACAATCGCCTTTAATAGAACTTGCAAACGATGTAAACAAAAGGTATCACATGTTTTATCTTATCACTGTTTCTCCTTATGTGTCATAAATGCATCATCATGCATTTAAGGGTTAATTAATATTTTTTGAATGAATCGTCGTTACTTACCTAAATACCGTTTAATAAAAATCATAAAATATTGTGAATACATTATTACGATTTTTAACTATACCGGTAACGCTTCCTGATTCCGGTTGTGGAATGAGCTCCCTGCCGTCTTCCCGAAGGATTAGAGTATTAAAATAGCAAAAAAAAGCAGTGTACAAGTTTTAAATGGGCCAGGAATGCGTATGTGACACCCCTAGAGTTGCACCTATAGGCTACGGCGACCGCTTTCCATCGGTGTCGTAGGATTAAAAAAGATAAAAAATGAATTTAGACAAGAGCCAAATCGCTTAAGGGATTACCGTTATTTAGGTCGCGGGTTCACGTTCGGAGTGAACCACTAATTTAAATTAATAACTGTTTTAATGAAAGTACAAATTTTTTGTGTAACAGAAGTAATTTTCTTATTTTTTTGACGTGATAACGTCTTATAATTCGATGGAGCCGGCTGCACGCACGAAAAAACATGACTCGTGCGGCGTTACCTCGCTCTGAGGCGTTCACGATGAGTAAAAAATCAATGGCTTTACTATTCGATCGTTGTCACGTTCAACTATCGTCTGTAAACCGACTTTACAGACAACCGTTTTTTTTTGTTGCTAAAATTGGGTAGTAGCTTCGATTATGGTTAGTGGATTCAATGGAGCTTTGCCGCGCGCGGGCAGCGTGTTTCATGCTTTATCGTTATCATCAGGAATTTTTGGTTCATTAATTAACAGGGAATAACAATATTATCTCAATTCAGCACAAAGCGATAACGGACTGTATAAAAGAACAAAACATCCGATCCGAGGTATCGAATTATATTTGAACGAGCGAACGAAGTTCTTCTGGACTACTTGGACAATCGCCAACCTTGTAACATATAACGCAACTGCCGGCAATATCTTGAATTAATTTTATTCTTTTTGGAAGAAATCACAGTTCTTACTTAACCTTATTTTATGTAGATAGTATATAAAAATATGTTATTCCTACTGTGGTTTAGGTTAGGTAGAATTAGCGTTTTACCATTTATTTATTATCGGAAATAGGCATTATACTAAGAAGTATGTTATAATAAATGTTATAGGAAAAAATGATCATTATATCAAATAATAATTATACATTTTGTAAGTTTTTTTATATACTACGACGGTGACAAACAAGCATACGGCCCGCCTGATGGTAAGCAGTCACCGTAGCCTATGGACGCCTGCAACTCCAGGGGTGTTACATGCGCGTTGCCGACCCTTTAAAAACTTTAACACTCCTTTTTTAAGTATATTATTTGTTGTTATATGATTCAATAAGTATATCAAATGATCGTTATTACGACTGACATTAGATCAAAAAAAGGTGGATCGATATACTATCGAGAACAAACTCAGAGTCGTGTCTCTTCGCTATTTTTCTTGCCCATACTAATTGTATGTTGAGTTAATTACATTTTATTTACTTACCTGTAATACGAAACGTTTGCATTTCGATTATTTACGTGTTTGCTCTGGTTGTTGCACCAGATTACTGAGCGATGTGGCATTTTTGATGTATTTTTATTTTTACCTATAACTCCACGACGTCCCAAGTGGCACAGCATAACGAATGTCGTCTCGCTCCCACGTTCCACTAGCGCCCCTAGCGGAAAATCGAGTCGTGGTAATCCTCTGACAGTTCGTTATGCGCTTTACGCATAAGTGCGCCACGAGTTTTGTCTGTCCAGCCATCCCCCTAAATCGCGTCGCCCTATAATTTTCAATCTCTTTGATGTTTACTAACGAGCGGATCACTTTTTGGTTTGCAGAATTTTTGAGAAAAAAACACTATAGTAATAGGCAAGGTGGCTTCATATTAATTAAAATGGACTCCTAAATTCGTCCGTTTTAACATAAAATACAGACTGCAAATCGCCTTTTTTTAATTTAGAACGAGAATTATAAAATACTCCAAATTAGATCACTGGGTAAATAAAAAAGACTCTTTCCCTGTACAGTGTTGCATGTACCGCCTTATTCATGAAAACTTAACAGACCCATATAATACAATTGTACAGCATGAATTAAATCATTTATTATCTTTAATAAATGATTTGATTCATGTTTCTAAGTAGGCACACTACTATATATAAATTATAAATTGAAAGAGATGTCATATACTACAGAAAAGTGACCAAGGTCCCCGGTGAGTGGTCGATCCCTGCTCACCGGGTACATTGGTCACTTTTTCTGTAGTATATGACATTTAGACCCATATTAGTTAAAATATGTTTTGTCCCTTTTTATCAAACGCAAATATCAAACATAAAGATAAGGACAAACGACAAATTAGTTAACAGATGATGAGCGTTTATGTATAACGACAGTACTGTTTGTACAATTTGTACGCGCTGTGTTTATTATAGATATCAATAAAAAAATTACTTACAGAAGTCACATTGAAGACGCGTGTAGTCTCATGTTCATCAGCCAAACTACTGAATTTATTTTTTTCCGCACATTTTGGCAGTTGATACATTATCTAAAAAAGCGTTGTTGGGCTTTCGTATTGAGGGTTCCGTCTAATCAAAATTATATCGATTTGAAGCGTTGGCGGCGGAGCAGTAAGGCTATTGGGCATATACCGCGAAAATCGAACGATTGCGGATTTGTATCTCCGTCTCTGTTACACTTACTAATGTGCCGTTGAAATATTCCATTATTCCCGGGAATATTTCGATTGACAGTGTGATTCTGTAATGAAACTAAGATAATTTTGTAAAGGTTTTTTACTTTCCTAGAAACTATTGGAATATTCCCGGGAACATTGGGAATATACCCCGGAAACATTGGGAATATTCCCGTAAATGTTGGGAATTTACTCTCTTAAGTGAGTTACACAGTGTGATGTCTCGAAAAATAGTTCAATGCATAACGTATTGATGTAATTCTCGATACTCTCTATCACACAATATATAAACCTATACACTTTCAAAATTCCCCTGGTAATTAAATCGACACGAGTTGCGAATTACCTCTTCGCACGTGTATCGTACGACGTTTTACAGTACATATGGCACTTTGAATATTCGATTCGGGCACGTAAAGTGCTCATTATTGCCCTAGGGCGGTAAAATAACACCATGTGTACTGTAATAGTACATTACCTAACTAGTGCGGTAAAACAAAGAAAGGCCGAGATCGCAGATGTTTGCGACCCGAGCTGCAAGCGAGGGACGTAAATATGCGATCAAGGGCTTTATTACCTCACGTGTTAGTTACATCATTTTATGCCTACACTTGGGCAGAACTCGGCTTTTTCTGTACGCGTAGCGTGCGGAAAAAGGCACTTTATGGCCAGGTGTGGCATAAATTATTTAATTTAATATTTTTTGTTTTGTTATTAAATTAAAGTAGTAACTTCTACCTATATGTAAATTATAAATTGAAATAAATTTCGTATAATAGGTACTAAAAAAAAGACCAACACCGACGGAGGCCAATCCAAGAATCGAACTCGGGTCTTAAATAATTTGATTTGAACAAAAAGTTGCATCGCTCTCTCGCCATACCGGAACCCCTAAGTGGTTTGGATGGAAGTTCTAAGCAACGTCGCTTGTAATTAGAAAATGGCCACGGGCGTCTTGCCTGTTACTAAGATTGCACATACTCGAGAAATTCGCCGACATTCTGTGAGACAAGTTGGCCTAGTAGTTATGGCGTTAGCCGCGTAACCTGAAAACCCGAGTTCGATTCTCGGATTGGCCTCCGTCGGTGTTGGTCTTTTTCTTTAGTATATGATATTTATTTCAATTTATAGGTATAGTACATTACATACCAAGGCCGTTTAAGTGGGAAATGTCTCGGATGCCATGTAATTGTCGTCCGAGGCGAAGCCGAGGTCGACTAACATGTGATCCGAGGCTTTCCCATTTACCGGCCGAGGTTTGTATACTATTTTTCAGTCCGACGGAGCCGGCAGGCGGCAATTTAGTTTTGCGTAAAGTGGCGCTTACCGGCCGGAGGACTGAAAATGTATATTTCTTATGAGTTCTAGAAAACACCGTGACAGAGTACCCCTCTAATGTCTAACGCGAATTAACTTGTTTACCTTATTTACCGACGTTTCCGACGTACAGTCGCCATCAGATATATAGGAGCGTCTGAGGTGTTCAAAATATCTGCACAAGCACTCTAAAGCCTTGACAATAGAGGCGTATTCAGATATAACTTTGCAATAACGTGTTGTTACTTATGTTCATGTCGATGTCCATTTTATATAAATAAAACTTCAAAATATCATTATTTATTTTTATTTTTAATAGGCACTGTGGCAGAATGTTATCATGACGGCACGGCACGGTTTGAGTAGACACTTTTACCGCTAATGTTTAAATTAATAATGTGATATTTGTTATGTTCATGTCGATATCGATTAAGTATCGACTTAATATATTCGAATATATAATTTATTGTTTGTTTTAATTGGCGTACTAACAGAATGTCATCATGAACCATAGTAATGAAACTGTTATAATGGCTAAAAACCATGTTGCTGCGTCACACATTTATGTGGAATAAAATTAAAAAAATATTACTTCCCGGCCTAGGCCTTCAATTTTGTATGAAATTCCATTACGTGTCTCTCCAGTTGCCCCGCCTGAAACGTGGTACTTTGAAGCCTATTATAACGAACGTTATAACAACATTTCATTGCATGTTTGAGAAAAATACTGTTTCCACACGGAACTCAAATAGTAGACTAATTAAATCGCCCCGGGGGGCATGACAGGTAATTCCATTACTTTAGACAAATTTATGGAATACCTACACTTAATAGCTGTATGTTGAATAGAGATTGTGTCACTAGGGAGGAAAGTGATATGTTTACGGCCAGGGTGTAAAGTCGCTATTAGATATGTCGGAGCAGCGAAGGGTCCAAAAATATCTGAAATTATAACTAATATTTGAAACGGGATAATCACCATGTATGTTTGTTTTATTGAGCACCCGATATTTCGACACTGTTGCAAGCGTCATGTTCACGGAGTAAACTGAAAAAAAATCAAATAAAATCGTATGTCATGTTTTAGGTTTTACGTTTGAAAGAATATCTAGAATATAAGAAGATCATTGAATAGTGTCAAAACTATTTCGACGTTAGAATCGAACGTTGATAGACTTTATCTGTCATCAACTAATTTCATATTAAAACATCCTGTGTGTTTATATACGTCATTATGACGAAACCAGCATGAGAATTACGGGTCCTGTTCATGCGTCTGGCCGCGGCGGCTGCTTTACGCACACGCACGTATTTTAAACCGTTTTGAAGTTTGATATCGAGTTATTTTATTCTAAATCTATGATTTCAACACGTAATTTTGGTTCACAGCTTGAACCAGCCCCTGGGGAGCTGGTTTCTGCCCGGTTCAGCGATGGCCGCTACTACCGCGCTAGAGTTCTTTCAACAGACCACAAGATAGAGGTAACAGTAACAGTAACAGTAAATGGCGCACATTTTTTTGAAAATGCCTACACACACTTACAATCAGCGGTAAGAACGAGAGGGACTACAGAACAACAAATACAAAAAAAGATCTTTACATGTAAAAGCGAAGAAGTATGTAAGTAGGTATATTTGTTTATCTTCGCTTACATTCATACATCTACATTTACAGCATGCATACAGTGATATCATATAAAAAAGAATAAAAATCTAAGGCGGTTAAATCTCAAAGCTTACAAAGGTTTTTATTGTATAAAAAAAATCCCTAATGAAGATAGCGTCAATATTGTATTTTTCCTGTAATATTTATGATAATGTTAACGTTGTGTAAAAACTTCAATTTTTTTCCTTTTTTAAGTTCCGTTTATAAATCAAAAATTTTTACTGTTGGAAAAAAATTACAAAATGTATGAATAAATAAAAACTGCAAATCTAGCTATTTGGGTGGCTGTGTAGCCCATTGTTGGGATACTTTGGTATGCCTATATATTAGGATAGAGTGTACATGTTGTATTTTCGCGCGTTATTGTGCAAAAGTCGTATCTCGCGCGTATTAGACTCTTAATGTCATCTCGACAAGCTAACCGTCAAATGTAGGAAAGAGTAGCTTCTGTACTTTAGTACTATTACTTATTCTGTGGTTGCACTAGGTTTCCTTTTTTACCATTTAGGTACCCTATTAAAAAGATATATTATTTGCCGCCATTGTACGAAACATTTTTACCCATTACAGGTGATGTATATAGACTATGGTAATACTTCCACCGTTTCTCCATCCGAGCTGCGCTCGCTCGAGCCCCGCTGGCTGGCGCTGCCGGCGCGCGCCGCGCCGTGCCGGCTGGCTGGCGTGCCCGGCGTGACCGACGCGGGGGGGACACTTAGAGGACTTGTGTTGGATAAGACTATGGAAGCGTTGGTTATGTTAGTATGCATGCTTATTAGTCATCATCATCATTTCAGCGGAAATAAGTCCATTGCTGGACATAGGCCTCCCCCAAAGATTTCCACAACGACCGGTCCGGCGCCACCCGCATCCAGCGGGTCAAGATTAGGTACTTTACCAGTTTTTTGCTTCATTTGGAATCTGTAGCCAAGCCACATTGTCTGGTAAGACCTGACATTGGATTCACATTCATTTTTATTCACATTAATGGATTTTTGATTCAGATTTTTTAAGTGTAATGGACCTACGAAAGTTGTATTACTTTACTTCGCTCAATATCCACGGTACAATTTTAACGGCCCTCTAGCCTAGTTGGTAGTGACCCTGCCTATGAAGCAGGGGGTCCGGGGTTCGAATCCTGGTCAGGGCATTTATTTGTGTGTTTATCATGAATATTTGTTCCTGAGTTATGGATGTTTTCTATGTATTTCAGTGTTTATTATGTATCTATCTATTATATCGTCGTCTATTACCCACAACTCAAGCCTTATTAAACCTACCGTGGGACTAGGTCGATTCGTGTAAGATTGTCCCACAATATTTATTTATTATTTAAGTTATCGAAATGGTGGCAAACAAGCACACATCCCGCGCGATAGTAAGCGATTTCCGTAACCCATGGGCGCTTGAAACGCCAGTGATTCTGTCGTTTTAGGAATTGACACGCACGAATCAAATTATTAATAAATGTTTTGATTCATGTTTTTTTTGTTTTTAAGTAGTCACACTACTATATATAAATTATAAATTGAAAGAGATGCCATATACCCAGCGTGTGTCGCTGGTTCGATCCCAGCCCTGCTCACCGGGGGCCTTGGTCACTTTTTCTGTAGTATATGACATCTCTTTCAATTTATAATTGTGACACTTGCCAGCGTGAAATTGGGGTATTATATTGACTCTTTTTTTATAGCGCATGCGTCTACGATGAATTGACAGTGAAGTTGGTAGACTTGGATGGGTTCGACGTGGGTGAACAGTTCGCCGCGTTCTCTGGCGTCATGTTGCAGCATTACGCTGTAGAGAGCGTCTCCCAGCGTTGTATACACCTGCCTGCTTGACCCGTACCACAGCGTCAGGATGTATTCTATACAGTGTGTTAACTCCGCCGATTTCTGGGTCATCGATGGGGGGCGCGGGGAAGGAGGCGGGGAGGAGACGCCGCCGAAATTTCATACAAATTCGGCGGTATATTTTAAGGGGTGTAAAATGGAAGCCAAAGATGCCAATCGCTCACGCTTAATAACGTATCGTAGCTACCTCTCTCTATCACTTCCTTATTAGTGTGACAATGACAATTGC
Organism: Lathronympha strigana; assembly: GCA_949128165.1. Taxonomy (NCBI): domain Eukaryota; kingdom Metazoa; phylum Arthropoda; class Insecta; order Lepidoptera; family Tortricidae; genus Lathronympha; species Lathronympha strigana. Next base: position 1,470,668 of record OX421926.1, on the reverse strand, counting down.
GTTTCGTTAGCGACTGAGCGTGAGCGATTGGCATCTTGGCTACGCACTCTGTACTGTAAGGTCGACGAATTTTTTTCGCATGATTTTGTTTTCCAACAAACTTATTGTATAAAGTTTAGTTGGTATACCAACGTTTACCATATTTTATTTTAGTAGTTCAAATATTGGTATTTTATTTATGGTAACAAAATATATACAGTAAGTGTACCTACCTCTACCTTAGATCTAAAATAGGTCCTTGAGGCATTGTACCTAGGATGCTGGCGGCATTTCCTCGTTGTATCGCAATGCTGATACGTTGTGCGAGGAAGCCACCATGTCAAATGTTATATACAAAGAGAATACGAAAATTATTTTAAATATTCCATTTAAATGAAGTACCAACGAAACACGTAGGTATTTAATGTAATTTAAGTATTATTAGTGTATACATCTGTATTTTAAGACTTATGAGGTCAAATTTAAATAAGTGTATTATTAAGAGTCCGACAAAGTTAAGTGAATAGTAGTTTATGCAACAGTGATATAATAAGGCTTCGTAAAACTTGAGAAACTTGTAATAATAGACCCGAGAGTTGTAAGAACCAATTATGAGCTGTTGCATACGCTAGTTTTTCTACGACAGCTAAAATAGCGTAAAAAGAAAAATCAAGAAACGTGTATATTGTATGAAAATCCATAGGAGCAGAGTGTTCTTATGGAATACCATAGACAACGTTATAATGTATACTTTTTTAATATTGCTGTCAGTCATCTAATTGACAGATAGAAGTGCTGGAGTAGTAAACGTCATAACTTCATAGAAGTTTGACGTGTAAAATAACACATGCGCATGCGCAGTCTCTAATACAAAAATTGCTCTTAGCTTTGCCCGACTCTACTATAGGTTTAATATAAAGATAACTTTTTTATTTGTTTTAATTTTAAGTAATGGTGAGTTTCTTGCGCCGTTTCTTCTCACCAGATGTCATTTTGGAAGCGCTAGTAGGTGGACATGTAAACATAGTTTTTTTAATAAATTCTGTTTTAAAAAAAAAGTTTTTTTTTCGAATCTATCATTTTTGCAGCCAATGTGGGCATTTTCAAAAATAGGGTACCATTTTTGTTTTTTTTGGAAATATAGGAAGTTTTGGGGTTTTGGGTTTTTTATAACCAGAATCACGAGTACTATTGATTTAAATAAAGAAAGTGTCCCGTTTTGTTTGGTCAGCTTTGTAACGCATTTTTTCATACATTTCGTATGGGCCGTTACAAAAGTGACGAAAAAATTTTGTATGTAAAATTGAGGACCCATTTTCATTAAAAGGTGCACTTTTTCCTGAAAATGCCCAAATACGTCCCATTGCATAATTATATACTTCTAATCAGAGGCCTTACTACGTCTTAAAGCGATTCAGTTGACGACCTAAACTGAGTCGCTTCCATACAACTGACCATACAATAAAAATTGTATTCATCTCATGTAACCTGCCAAATTTCACAATGATCCGATCAACGATACTCGAGTTATTGTCCAACATACATACATACATACAAACGATGGAGTATTCAAGTTGATTGGGAGTACTCACTCGCTTCGCTCGCTCGTTCGATAAAAGATAATAATTTAAGAAAACAAGAAATTATGCATTATTTTATTAACACAAAAATACAGTAAAGCTTAAACCGTTAAAGATAACATAAAATATAGAATTGCGCTAAATGTCTCTACCTCAACATGAAGTGAAAAAAAAAGTCCCGAATGACACTTCAACAGCTGATAAGGTCAATGACCTTGTGCGCTACAAGTGAAAATATATACTTTGATACCTAGAGAAGATACCTAGGTGCATTTTCAATCAGCTGTTCCATACAAAGTGTTTTTTATTTAACCTTTTGGCCGCCGGACCCTGTTCGCCAAGACGCTCACTCACACGCCAGAGCAAATTTTAAGTAAACAACTAATAAAAAGTTTAGGGATTGCAAATAGTGATATCGATATTCATAATTAAAGGTGGAATTCTTCTCAATTTGCCTTTTTTTATTTCCAAACTTAGATTTCTCTCAAAATTTCTAAACTAAACAGATTTACTATACAAGAAAATGTTGAAAATAAAGGACTTTATCATGAAAAACAACAACTAAACATTATCGAATCATGAAGTAATATCACCGCACTAGTCTGTACGAGTAGTCTTCTATACATGTCAACGGCGCGCAGGGCACGTCTTTAGTTCCGACTGACAAATACTGTTTACGCGCGAGTTAAGTAATAATAGCGTCTGAGTCAACGGCATAAGCGCTTGTCGGTACGTAAACTTTATAAACCATAAGATTAGGGACGCGCATCGTGTCTCGATAAATTTACATACTTACCGGAGGGTTTTCGGAGAAAACTAACAGGTGGATTTAATAATATATATATATATATACAGTATGTATCAGAATGAAAGGCAAAACAAGAAACCCGTTAATGTTTAGATCATAAATATGAGCATGGTACTTACCTAATTCATCAAAAATACGACAGGTTTTACGTGAGGTATAAAAATATACATTTATTATTATTGTGTTGCACCTCCCCTGTATTATTTGTTTACAATCTTATAAATGACATTTCTTAAATTACCAACTGACAGACAGGCGTCAAACCTTGTTGAAGTTTGGATTTTTACCTAGTTACAAACAAATAGTTAACAAAGCGCTTGCGCGTTGCCTATGACTACAGCCATTATTAAAATAATTACCTAGGTTACTTATAAACAGAACTCAAAGCGCATGTGTATTGACATAACAACGTTAATGTTTATTAGTTGCCCCTAGCTACATATCAACAGTACGCAATACGCATGCACTGTCAAAAATCAAAAACGTAAACAAACCCTATAGAATGTTACAAAAACCATTAACCGACTGCAAAAATATGGTCTTCGAGTAATTCATTTAGTAATTTTATGCCATAAAACATGTATTTAGGCACGTGAAATGCACGTCATTACATTGTACTCGAGTTCCTCGTCAACCAGTTTTAAGGTTTGCTCTTCGTTGTGATACATACTGTATATATCGGTTATATATATATATATATATATATATATATATATATCGAGTTAAAATGTAGACCTCCGCTGTCACTGCGGTCAATAATTTATTCGGCAAATAAACCGCAATGGACAATTTACTGAAGAAGCTGCCTAAACTTTATCCATTATTATGCCTTTTTTTTTCTACATATACCTACTTACTACGAGTAGTTACCAACAATGACAATAATTGGCAATTGAATGTTTGAACGCTTAAATAAAACCAGATTCGTGAAAACATATTCATTTTAAAAACTTGCACATCAATTGAACTTTCCCATCCCTAGCTGTCTTTTATACATGCCAACGGCGACAGTGACACGGAAAAATTTAGAAATTATAAGCATATTTTTTAAATCCTTTATTATGAAACAATGGATTCATATACCTGCTTAAAAAGTAAATGTATGAAAAAACAAAGGGTCAACAAGTTGACACGAGTACAAAATAATTTTTAAATTCTATTATTTTACCATTTAGTAAGCGGTTGAAACTTTGTCTTGTATACAAGACGACGGCGTTAGTGTATCGTACTATCGTTGTCTTGTATAGGTGACAACGGCGGTCAAAGGGTTAAATTATGAATTGCAACATGTCATATATAGAAAAAGTGACCAAGGAGCAGCACGCCTACCACGAAAATCGAAAATTGGCATTGACGGGAAAAACCCCTTTATCACTAATATGCAAGTGTGACAAAGATGGAGATACACATTCGCAATCGTTCGATTTTCGTGGTATAGCCCCTGGGCTGGGATCAAAGCAACTCCTGCTTTCGCGGCAGAAAGGAAGGCGAAAGCAGGAGGTCGCTGGTTCGATCCCAGCCGGTCATCGGGGGCCTTAGTCACTTTCTCTGTAGTATATGACATCTCTTTCAATTTAGAATGAACTAGCTTTAACCTGCGGCTTCGCTCACGTTAGAAAGAGACAGAAAGTAGCCTATGTCACTCACCATCCCTTCAACTGTCTCCACTTAAAAAAATCACGTCAATTCGTCGCTCCGTTTTGCCGAGACGGACAAACAAACAGACACACACATTCCCATTTATAATATTAGTATGGATGTACCTATGTAATAATGTTATATAGGATAACCTTTAGTGTTTGTGCAGATTTTCGGGGTTACTATGAAATAAATATCTAATATTGGTAAGAACTATTATATCATCTGTGCTTTAACTAACAATAGACTAGATGAATTTAATCAATACTAAAATCAACGTCAATGGAACTTACTAACGATATAAACAAAAGGCATCACATGTTTTGTCACTGTTTCTCCTTGTATTTTCACACTACCTCATCAGACACCACTGAAACGATTCTTTACTAAAACGGTCGTATCACCGTAAACCGTATCATACAAAACAAGATAAATAACTTAATCTTGCGAGTTTTCATTAAAAGCTTAAAAGTGGGGTTATTACCAATATGGCGGTTTGTTAACAATATTTGCAAGTCAGATTGACGGTGACTTTAATCCATCCAAGACATATTAGCCCTCTTTGCATCCTCATTATAATTATCTTCATTAAACCTATGTCTAAACCTGTCTTCATTCGCATTCATTTCTCCTAAACCTTCTAACTCAGTAACAGACAATTCTTTGAACTTTTTCCCTTTTAATTCTTCAGGAACAACCTTGGAGCTTCTCTCGTTTCTCTTTTTAAAAGCAGTTCCGTTCAGTTCATCCGCCATAGTGTCTATGGTTCTATGTAGTTCGTTTTCAGGGTCGCCGTTCCGACGATTGAGGAAGCCTTCGTTTCTTATTTTGGACTTCGGTTGCTCGTTGTCATCGAACGCTTTATTCTTGAATATCTGGAGGCCGCTGAATCTCTGTTTCTTCTTTTTCAGTTGAGCCTGTGAACAGAAAAAATACGTTTAATTCATTGACATAAGCATTAATTGCAGTTTCCACGAGTGCTTGGCTAGAGAACTCCTCCCTCTTTCTAGCATTTTCCCGGCTTAAATCGCGGCGCTTATCCAAGTCCTTGGTCAAGATTTGGCGTAGATAGGTGTTATTTTGACGAAAGCGACTGCCATCTGACCTTGATGCGTAGCCAAGATGCCAATCGCTCATGCTCAGTCGCTAACGAAACGCAACTGTCTTTGTCACACTAATAAGGAAGAGCGATAGAGAGAGGTAGCTGCGACACGTTATTAAGCCTGAGCGATTGGCATCTTGGCTACGCACGCTTACAACCCAAGGATAAACTTATTAGGATTAGTCGTTATCCCACGATCTTCCGCCACGAAAAGCGATTGGTACCTACATAATTTTTTCAAAAAATAAACTCCGAAAAACCACCCGAGCCAGAATTTGTCCCCGAGACCTTTGAATGGAAAGTCTCACGCTCTGGCTACCAGGGCTTGTGAACTGACCTCATATAGCTTGTCGACGACCAGGTTATGTCCCGTGTTGACCCCGATTCCTCCGATCTCCTCGATGCTGTTGGAGCGATGGTAAGGTCGCAGGGCTGAGACGGCGCGGGAGACCCCAACCTGTAACCGATAACAGTAGATCACGTACCGAGGCTTGTAAAGTAAGAAATGTCTCAGTTCTCGTGTAATTGTGGTCCGAAGCGAAGCTGAGGTTGACAAACATGTGATCTGAGGCTTTCTTATTTACTGGCCAAGGTCAGTACACTATTTTTCTGCTCGACTCAGTCGGCAAGCGGCGCATTTGTTTAGCGTAGCGGCCTGCAATTGGCTACTTGCCGGCCGGAGGGCAGAAAATATATTTATTTTCAATTCAGCCATATGCAACACTTTGAACTTTCGCGATTCATACACATTATTATAAAATAGAACACCGCATAGTTCAAACCGCGAGACCCGTCTTCGGATCGATGCACGGGTGTTGTGAATTTTGTGTGTCGTGCCGATAACATTTAGTAAAAGAGTAGACCGAATTTTTTCTATGCATTCGTTTATAATGACTTTCCGCCGGGTAGGCGAACATTTCTAGCAAGATCGCCGTTGGCACTTCGCTGATTCATCAGTCAAGCCGAGATCATACCACATCGTTGACCATGCTTGCTGTCTACCATGTGTTGTACATATGCACATCATAGTCACTGACCTCCCAGGCCATGAGACAGACCCCAAGGACCTGAACTCCTCGGAACTGGACCCCAAGACGTTACCTGTCCATGTCGGAACCTGTGCTCAGTCAGGTCTGCACCCAACCCCTAGGATCTGGCCTCGTACCATGACGACTAGACGCGATTCAGTTTAGGTTCTTAACTATGCTCAGTTGTATGGCAGTGACTTAGTTTAGGTCCTAAACTGAATCGTGTTATGACGTCATGGTAAAGCTCTTGGACCCCCAGACCTCACCTGCCCATATCGGATCCTGTGCTCAGTAAGATCAGCACCCAGCAGCTCCTCGTAAGGGTCCATACGGATTTGCAGCATACAGTCGATAAGCCACAGTAGCAGCATGGTAACTACGTCTCTCTAGGGCATCAGACAGACCCCTAAGATCTGGCCTCGTACCATGACATAACGCGATTCAGTTTAGGTTCTTAACTATGCTCAGTTGCATGGCAGCGACTTCGTTTAGGTCCTCAACGCGTTAGGACGTCATGGTAAGGCCCTTGGACCCAAATACCTCACCTGCCCATGTCGGATCCTGTGCTCAGTAAGGTCTGCACCCAGCAGCTCCTCATAAGGATCCATACGGATTGGCAGCACGCAGTCGATCAGCCACAGCAGTAGCATGGTTACTACGTCTCCCCAGGGCATCAGACAGACCCCTAGGACCTGGCCTCGTACCATGACATAACGCGATTCAGTTTAGGTTCTTAACTATGCTCAGTTGCATGGCAGCGACTTTGTTTAGGTCCTCAACGCGTTAAGACGTCATGGTAAGGCCCTTGGATTCCAATACCTCACCTGCCCATGTCGGATCCTGTGCTCAGTAAGGTCTGCACCCAGCAGCTCCTCATAAGGATCCATACGGATTGGCAGCACGCAGTCGATCAGCCACAGCAGTAGCATGGTCACTATAACTCCCCAGGCCATGAGGCAGACGCCGGTGAGCGCCTGGATGCCCAGGAGGTACCAGCCTCCGCCTGTGAAGAAGGTTCAATAATGATGCTGGCATTGACTTATTAAAAGAAATACGACAAAGCAGAACAAAAATGTGGGTCAAAATCAGAATGACGATGATACAAACGATAAATGTTTCGTACGAAAAAGAGCTTACTGACGTAAGCATTAAGTGTCAAATTCATACACGGAACAACCAACACTGTTAAAAGTTTATAGGCTGTTGGCACTTAACGAAATGTCACGTTCCACACAAGACTATATGAAAAAGAGTCGCAACTTTTATGGTGTCATTTTTCCAGCTGATTAGGTATCCAGTTATTTTATCCTATATGAGGGTTTTCAGAAAAAAGTGTAAGTGCCATTTTGAAGATAACGAGTCCTCAATTATCCATACAAAAAAAATCTATTTCGTAACGGCCCATACAAAATGTATCAAAAAATGCGTAACAAAGCTGACCAAAAAAAGTCACACTCTTTTTTTTTTAATCATTAGAACTCGTGATTCTGGTTATAAAAAATCCAAAACTTCCCATATTTTCGAAAAAGAAATAAAGGATGCATTTTTAAAAACGCCCGCATCTATGAATGCAAGTGTATTAAACATTACTGTTAACTAAATTTGCACAGATAATACAATAGGTAAGACACATATTTATCTCTTAAGTATAGAAAAAGCGAATACACACCGTTTTGAACACTACGCAAAAAACAATTGTCGCACGGCAACCCTCACCCCCGCACAACGCTAGAATATTGTATACGGCCCGCCTGATGGTAAGCGGTCACCGTAGCCTATGGACGCCTGCAAATCCAGGGGTGTTACATGCGCGTTGCCGACCCTTTAAAAAAAGGAGGATTCGCTGTGTTGACAGCTAAAGGGGCAAGCTTTGCTCCGTGGGTCCCCAGCTGTCAACACAGTGGATCCTCTTGGAGCTCTGGCGACCTTACTCACCAACAGAAACACAACCGGTTTTCTGCAAGGTGGAGGTACTTCCCCAGATGGGCTCTGCTCCAGATTTGAGCGAGACGACATTCGTTGTGCTGTGCCCTACCACACTAAACGATATGCATCCGCTGTGCTCATACCTTTAAATAGTCCTGATCTGCCATTGGTAGTGTCCATTGGTATAGGGTTGTCAGCAAACAGACCGACAGCCAGTACCCCTGCAAATTTAAATTACGAATAAAAATATATGTATACCATTATAATCTGGCTAAATTATCTTGGCCCCCGCAATTTATTTTTTATTAGTAAATTAAGACATGAGAAGGTAACACATGTTAAGCTTCAATGAAATGACGTAGTGTGCCTATTGGTGTGCCTTTTTCCTTTGTAGCACCGCAGGAAAAATATCATATTTTAGAGGCAAAATTTGTCCAGCTATTACCTATATACCCACTGGATGGATGGATATGGCCGGTCTTACCCCAAAGGCCGCACGCGCCATGAACACTAGATGCCCCGACCGGGTCGTCCACTCTTAGCTTGTCAAATAATGGTGTTGTAGCGCAGGCTATCGCAGCTCCGATAAGACCAATCAGAATCGCCTCCCAGGCGCGGTAGAGGAAGCAGCCCGCTGCAAAAAAGGAATAGAATCACATACTGAATTGAAACGGTTTTTTTAAGTGAAACAGACATGTTGGTTAAATCTGAGCCTCTGACACCCATCCAAGTCGAATTACACCAAGGCACAAGGTATGTATGTCACCGTTAAATTGTGAACTCCCGGCAGATTATAATTTTAGTACTCCGGCCGGTAAGCGCCACTTTACGCAAAACTAAATTGCCGCCTGCCGGCTCCGTCGGGCAGAAAAATAGTATACAAACCTTGGCCGGTAAATGGGAAAGCCTCGGATCACATGTTAGTCGACCTCGGCTTCGCCTCGGCTGACAATTACATGGGATCCGGGGCATTTCCCACTTAAACGGCCTTGGTATGTAATCTACTATTTTGTCATAAAACATTTATTTTCAAAATATATACCTACAGTAAGTGTAAATTACATACTTACTACCTATCTGATACCTATCTTAAATCTAAAATAGGTCCTTGAGGCATTGCACCTAGGATGCTGGCGGTATTTTCTCGTAATAATATAATACTTAAGGAGATTTGTGTTTAGACGAGGTAAATGGTTAAATAGGGGACTTTCGGATGGCGGCTAGAGCCTATATAATTTATAGTGATTGCTTACCAGTGACCGACACCAAAGATCCCAGAACGCTGTTGATAAGCTCCATCACGTCTGCTTTGCCCTTGTTCTTTATTAGAGAGAATCTGAAAAAATATGATAAATAACTTACAAGAGTGGAGCATAACACATACTTTCAATAAAAACTAAGTATTTACAACACGCTAGGTTTTTTAAATAGAAAACTCCTGTGAGTATTAGACATATTAATATACTTAGACCGAGCTATTTTCGACTTTATAGACGTGAGTAACCCGGTCTAAGTATATTAATACGCTAGGTTTTTGTAGAAATCGAGAAACGTCTGGTTGATGTTACTGGTGACCGAAGAGCTGGTGGCTTCGTGGCACAACGTATCAGCATTCCCATACAACGAGGAAATGCTGCCAGCATACTAGGAACATGCCTCAAGGGCCCATTTTATTTAGATATAAGGTACAGTAGCCGGCAAACAACTTGACCCAGAGTCGGCATGGTGGGGGAAAGTTTGCGCATCGTACAATTACGTGCAAAAAAATGGTTAACTTTATATTTATTGCAAATTATATAATTTACACAAATTTTCTCTGTTATCTTGTTTGACATACCCGGTTCAATATGGTAGGTATGGTAGGAATAGGTCGACAATTGTAAACCAAAAATGTACCTTGTTTGATGTAAAATGTTTTTCTAGCTTGTCTCTTTAACACAGTATTGCTTCGCTTCGGCATGGTTCGACTTGTATATTGTATTACGAATTACTTAACAACAATAAAATATAACATAAAAACGATAACAAATTATAACAAAAAACTTAACTACGAGTATTAACGAGTCACTTTTTAATGCACACAAGTGTATTCTGGAGACAGCGGGGCGTGAAAGCGGCGCGGGGCACAAACTTCAACTGACTGACCAATTGCGTGAGCGCCACGGTCGCCCCTCCGTCGCGCCCCGCCCCGCACCACCAAATGCCCCTAAAATTCGGTTCTGCGCATGCAAGGTCATTGGTTCAAGTTGATTGCCGGCTACTATAGCTTGTAACTAACTGTATGTTTTGTTAGTTATATTTGTAAATAAAAATATTTATACTTAGACAAATTAATACCAATACATGATGGGTTGACGGATGGGTGGCTACAGCCATAGAGGAAAGTCTGTGCTACAGATACACTGAGCAATTGAGTGTGTGTGTGTGTGTGTGTGTGTGCGTGTGTGTGTGTGTGTGTGTGTGAGTTTGAAGTTGAACTAGATACACGTAGTAATGAGTTAGAATTAGAGCGTTGGTGGCTCAACTGTGAGACTTTTGATGAGCTTTAAGGTACCTACTAAAATGTACGACATATATGTTATTTGATATTTACTAATCCAACCAAGAAGAGTTGGCCTTAGCGTACAATGGTAAAACTCACATAATTCTGAAGCAGCCTAATCCGAACAATACCACAAGAAGACTGTCTAGATGATAAAGCAGTTACGACCCATCCTAATCGAAGTTTTGCCTCTTTCTCGCACTTGTGCGAAGAATTAAAGTGTAAAAGAGAAAAACTATGTACTCACATAAGGCCAAAGCAACCTCCTCCAAACGACCCCATCATAGTCATGACCGCCGCGCGCGCAGCGTACTGCCATTTTGCACCGCTCACCTGGAAAATAGCATTAATGAGGATTACCGCGAGTCGATTTTCCGCTAGGGGCGCTAGTGGAACGTGGGTCCTGCGGGAACATTTCAAACGTCACTTTGACAGTTCTCTCATACTGACACAGGAGCCACGCATGAGTGGCGCCGTCTGGCGAGCGACAATACGGTAGCTCCCATTACGATGTCATTCATACCCACTTCATTAAATGAGATAACCTAATAGCAGGCCCATGGATTTTTTTTGTCTCTCTGTCTATCTTGGATCATCTTTTATCTTGTGTACGACACAGGCTGCACACACATACCTATTCTTTTTGGGGAAATACTTAATACGACATCTCTAAATATGTACCGAATTTAATGGGTAATACGTATTTTAAATACGTGCATATTTAATCTTTCCCATCCAGAAAAACACGTTCGCGTGCGGCAAAATGGCCACCATTCACACAAAATGGCCACCGTTTACGCAAATGGCTGCCAATCTGCATTCGTAAATACGTAAATAGAATAATTTACTTAATTACGTAAGTAGTTATCTATTATTCAATTTGTTGTTGACTGTAAATGGTGAAATATTACGGTCGTTAGGCAAATCCGACTGATAATTAGTACGGTACGTAAAGGAAATAAAATTTTACAACTCCCAAGAGCGATATTATTTGTCGACGGTTAGAATACTCTTAGAACAAGGCGTAAAAAAAAAAGATAACAGATTTTGATATTGCTTTAGGAATTAAAAAAAAATTCGTTACCAACCTTTTAAATCTTAGGAAAAAATAAACAAGAAGAACATTTTTTCATCAGATAATCGTATTTAACTATTTGAACGTCGCCTATCATTTAATAACATATTTGACAAGAGCTTATTTAAATATAATATAAAAACTTAAAAAAAAATATTACTCCTCGAAAACATTACGCAAGTGCTTTATGGTAACTGAAATGCATTTAATATTATCAAAGGTAACTATTAGAGCCCATTTCTAACACATTCATCAATAGCTTAAATTTATATAGGCACTAGAATTTAAAAAAAATTCTGCTTGCCATAAAATAAATCTCATAATTTTCAAGTCAAGGTCATTAATTCAATATCATTTAAATAGTATGTATACGGAAATACTAAGGATTTCATCGAAAGATTCAACTTTTATTATCTTATCAATTCTAGGCGTAATTCAAATGCTCGAAGCTACGCGCGGGAATTAATATCGCGTGTGTTTCGCGCGGAACGGGGGCGGTTTGACCAATCACAGCCGGCGCGCCAGGCGCCTTTGCCTCTCGGTGAATTGGTACGTACATCGACTACATCGGTAGGTCGTTGTATTTCATTGAGTTATACTACTTCGTATAGAGGAGCCGTAGGCAAACAAGGAATGTGTCACAACTTGCGAACTTAGTAGGGGCGTCAACCACGCGACCAAAACATCGTAAACGCCGCTATTTTCACGGCGCTTACACGTTTAGGTCACGAGATGCAATGTTCCGCTTCTGCATTGTCGTAAGCGCCGCGATTTGCTCGGCGCTTTCGACGTTTAGTCGCGATGTTGATCCCGGCATAGATTATATAACTATATAGTATAACTCAATGTTGTATTTGCACCTTGTCTCACACTGAACACTGAACTCCAACAACACTAAAGGAAGCAAATTAGCAACCTAAAAAAGATGCTAGGTTTCGTGGAGGAGCTAGGATGGTTAGAATAGGGCTACGTCGTTATCACGCAAAAAAGGCACAATAGATGTCGAGTTGCGGAAAACGCGCAGCATAACTAACTAACCTTGTCTCACTTGTCTGTCAATAACAACAAATAACATAACAATGATGTCGATAATATGACTACAACTGAGTGTTTACGCAAGATAGTAAAATCAAAATGTCAATGTCGTGTGATAAAGTCTGGGTCGATGTCAGTGAAAAATACTTGTTTTTTTGCCGAAAGTGCAAAAACCATGGAGTCGTAAAAGACTTAGAATTTTATGACGAAAAGTGCGATATTCATACATAGGTAAATTTAAAAAAAACTTAGTTTTTTTACCAGAATTAGTGCGCTGGACTTAGTCAAATTTTCGATGGTTGTTGTGCTATGATGACACCTACTTTTTATGTAAGTATCGTATAGAACACGCTAAAATAAGCATGTTTTGTATGGACAGTTTTTTTCTAAAATAAAAAATGGCCGACTTATTTGACCCCAAAGATGAATAATTTTAGATCTTAGTTAAATTTTCGATGGTTGGTGTGCTATGATAACACCTACTTTTTATGTTAGTATCGTGTAGAACACGCTAAAATAAGCATGTTTTGTATGGACAGTTTTTTTCTAAAATAAAAAAGTGCCGACTTATTTGACCCCAAAGATGAACAGTTTTAGATCTTAGTAAAATTTTCGATGGTTGTTGTGCTATGATGACACCTACTTTTTATGTTAGTATCGCGTAGAGCACGCTAAAATAAGCATGTTTTGTATGGACACTTTTTTTTCTAAAATAAAAAAATGGCCGACTTATTTGACCCCAAAGATGAACAATTTTAGATCTTAGTTAAATTTTCGATGGTTGGTTTGCTATAATAACACCTACTTTTTATGTTAGTATCGTGTAGAACACGCTAAAATAAGCATGTTTTGTTTGAAGTTTATTTTTTCTAAAATCAAAAATGGCCGATTTAGGGTAGAAAGGGGATAATTGAAACACGTTATAATTGAAACTATTCAAATTTTTCGAAAACTATAATACCTACGCGTCTGACGCATCACTCTGAAAACATGGCCAGCCATGTTTGAATACTTGGCCAGTACCACTCGAGCGCCGGTGCGTTACGGGAGTATCCACGAGCCAAAACAGGTTTACGCGGTGTAAAATAAGTATTTGGGTTTTCGTATATTTTCTTATAACTTCGTTCACTCTTGTATTTTGACGAATTAAATTATGCAGGTGTTATTTAAGAATAAACGAATGTTTTTAACAGCCGTTGATCAGCGTTCGAGTCTTTTTATATATAATATTTGACTTTGAACTGAAAAATGTGGTGTGACGACAGAAACAAATTGAAACGTTTCAATCGTCCTCGCGTTTTAATCGTCCCCAAAAGTAACCAACTTCGAAATATAAATAAATAATAAATAAATAAATATTACAGGACATTCTTACACAAATTGACTAAGTCCCGCAGTAAGCTCAATAAGGCTTGTGTTACGGGTACTCAGACAACGATATATATAATATACAAATACATAAATACATAGAAAACATCCATGACTCAGGAACAAATATCGAAAAAAATAATAAATAATATAAGAATATAATATAATATAAGATTCTGTATTCGATGCACAAGTTTGTTCTTTCATTTTTCAAATTCACTTGTATTCGTAACGTAGGATCGTGGTGTTAATAAACGCGATTAATCCGTTCTTCTCTTCTCTTCAGTGTTTAATTTCAATGAATAAAATCGCGGTAAGAGAAGACAATATTATTCACTTGTGTAGTTTTTGACCTAGTTGTTAAATTATAGATATTCGATGTTTTTTATACTGATTTTTTGAGAATATGTGACTTCATAAAGGAGGTTCTCAGTTTGACCCGTATGTTTGTATTTATGTTTGTTTTGTACACGATTATCTCGCGTTCGGCTAAACTGATTTTGATGCGGTGAGCACAACTACTTTGTTTTATGTCACATAAAAAACATAATATGTTATTTTATTTTGGTATATCGCCATATAGCAACACTTGTTACAGAATGTTTTATATGTTGATTTGATATTTTTGACATATAATAACACATATGTCAAGCATATTAATACATTTTAGCAACAACTGATTAACGAGGTCGCCTACTACTAAAATTCAAATCAGAGTTACGGAACATTTTTATTTATTTGGTATACATGTTTAAGTAAGTATACATAATAAAACAATTTAAACTGATTATTTTAAGCTAGAAATATAATATAATACTTTATGGCGTCTATTACTGAATATTACATCCCGATGTCTGCATCACTCGTCTCGAATTGTGTGGGAATGGTTATGATTGAAACATTGTTATAGGTGAAACAAGCACTTTTGTATGAAACATAATTATGCTTATTTCTGCGATTCTTTAAAGTTATATCTTATAATTGCATTAAAACCATGAAGTTTTTGTGCGGACATCTTTCAACTCATAAAAATATGACGGCCACAGACGGTTAAAGGCAAATTGTTTTAATCGTCCCCAGTCTACCTTATTTGACTCGAAAGATAGAAGATATTTTACGACAGTCAAATTTTCTAGCTGGCATCCCCGATATAGTCGTGGCAGAGGCAGACCGAGAAAGAGATGGCGGGACGACTTGGATGCGTTTCAGCGGTATTGGTGGGATCTTGCCCAGCCGTGGGACACAAAAACAGGCTTTTACAAAAAAAAACAACGATGGGTATCGTGCTATGATGATACCTACATTTTGTAGAACACGCTAAAATAAGCATGTTTTGTAAGGACAGTTTCTTTCTAAAATAAAAAATGACCGACTGATTTGACCCCAAAGATGAGCAGTTTTATGTCTTGGTAATATTTTTGATGGTATGATTTTGACAGCGAGCGAGCAAGACCTTCCCGGGCAGAGCTTTGCTCCCGCCTTAGACTTCCAGGTTATTAATTTTTAATAAGGGAAGCGAAGCTCTCGCCTTAGTCTTCTAACCTAACCAAATCCGTGTCGGTTCTGCCCCGGAGGATTTGCTCGCTCGCTGTCTAAAGTGACAACCAACAGCCAGCTGTGAAGTTATCTTATTTGGACGGATAAAAAAAACCATCGTAGACTAAGGCGGGAGCTGCTCCTGGTGTAAGACCTAAACCACCAAACATGTCCCCCTATTTAAACAATGGCATATTTTGCCATTACCGTGTTTGTACATAAGGGATATATGTATTTTTGTAAACAACCACCAAACTTCATTCAAAACGCGAGGTGCAATTATGAATAACAGACAGACCCGACAAAACATTATGGATTTATTATACAAGCCACGTGCTCATAAAATGATTTATGATAAGAATGCTTTTAATATGTGTATAATTATTTATAATAAATTACCTGTTGACATAAAATTCCTGCAAGGCAATAGATTTAAGAATAAATTGACTTCTTGGCTTTTAGACCATTGCTTCTACAGTGTTAAAGAATATTTAGAATATAGCTGACATATTTATTTTAATTATTATTAATATTGAATTTTTATTGACATTTGCATTAATTACCTACCACAATTGTTTTTTGTTTTTTATTTTTATTTTTGGGTTTTGTTCATAATTTACACATTGTTTCATGCATTTTTATCTATCTTGACATATTTTTTATAATTTTAGATATAATTATTAACACATAAAAGGTTATAGGTATATAGGTATATAGTACTGTAAATACTGCACGCTATTCGAAATATTTGCACGCCTGCATGCAGGTTGAATGCACTGGACTTAACCATTCTAACTGTAAGACCCACTATACTGTGTTCGATGCAAATAAATACTTTGAATCTTTGAATTAAAATTGTTTATCTTTCAGGTCAAATAAGTCAGCCATTTTTGATTTTAGAAAAAAATGTTCATACAAAACATGCTTATTTTAGCGTGTTCTACACGATACTAACATAAAAAATAGGTGTCATCATAGCACAACAACCATCGCAAAATTTTACTAAGATCTAAAATTGTTCATCTTTGGGGTCAAATAAGTTGGCCATTTTTTATTTTAGAAAAAAAACTGTCCATACAAAACATGCTTATTTTAGCGTGTTCTATACGATACTAACATAAAAAGTAGGTGTCATTATAGCACAACAACCATCGAAAATTTTACTAAGATCTAAAATGGTTCATCTTTGGGGTCAAATAAGTCGGCCATTTTTTATTTTAGAAAAAAACTGTCCATACAAAACATGCTTATTTTAGCGTGTTCTATACGATACTAACATAAAAAGTAGGTGTCATCATAGCACAACAACCATCGAAAATTTTACTTATCTAAAATTGTTCATCTTTGGGGTCAAATAAGTCGGCCATTTTTTTTTTAGAAAAAAACTGTCCATACAAAACATGCTTATTTTAGCGTGTTCTATACGATACTAACATAAAAAGTAGGTGTCATCATAGCACAACAACCATCGAAAATTTTACTTATCTAAAATTGTTCATCTTTGGGGTCAAATAAGTTGGCCATTTTTTATTTTAGAAAAAAAACTGTCCATACAAAACATGCTTATTTTAGCGTGTTCTATACGATACTAACATAAAAAGTAGGTGTCATTATAGCACAACAACCATCGAAAATTTTACTAAGATCTAAAATGGTTCATCTTTGGGGTCAAATAAGTCGGCCATTTTTTATTTTAGAAAAAAACTGTCCATACAAAACATGCTTATTTTAGCGTGTTCTATACGATACTAACATAAAAAGTAGGTGTCATCATAGCACAACAACCATCGAAAATTTTACTTATCTAAAATTGTTCATCTTTGGGGTCAAATAAGTCGGCCATTTTTTTTTTAGAAAAAAACTGTCCATACAAAACATGCTTATTTTAGCGTGTTCTATACGATACTAACATAAAAAGTAGGTGTCATCATAGCACAACAACCATCGAAAATTTTACTTATCTAAAATTGTTCATCTTTGGGGTCAAATAAGTCGGCCATTTTTTTTTTTAGAAAAAAACTGTCCATACAAAACATGCTTATTTTAGCGTGTTCTATACGATACTAACATAAAAAGTAGGTGTCATCATAGCACAACAACCATCGAAAATTTTACTTATCTAAAATTGTTCATCTTTGGGGTCAAATAAGTTGGCCATTTTTTATTTTAGAAAAAAGCTGTCCATACAAAACATGCTTATTTTAGCGTGCTCTACACGATACTAACATAAAAAGTAGGTGTCATCATAGCACAACAACCATCGAAAATTTTACTGAGATCTAAAATTGTTCATCTTTGGGGTCAAATAAGTCGGCAATTTTTGATTTTAGATAAAAACTGTCCGTACAAAACATGCTTATTTTAGCGTGTTCTACACGATTCCTCCATATAAAGTAAGTGTCATTATAGCACAACAACCATCGAAAATTTGACCAAGTAGTTACTTCTGGTAGAAAAACTAAGTTTTTTAAATTTACTTATGAATATCTCACTTTTTGTCAAAATAAAATCGAAGTCTTTTACGACTCCTATGTTTAAAAAAAAATCTAAGTCTTTCACTGCGTACCCTTTGAAAGGGCACATCGTCTGTCTGATATCGGTCTAAATGAGGTTTCTTTAGAAATAGTGATTAAACAGTATTTGAATAAATAATTTTATACTACGCGTGCATTTAATATTTTATTTAAAGAAGAAAACAATTTTGCTTTAGGTACCAATATGGATTACAATTTAAAATTAACAAATTAATATTTACATTACAGATCATAATTTAATACGTAGCACAAACGAAATGTAAGAAACGCGTTGCGTAATCGTGATGTGATTGGTCGCACAGCACGGGCCGTAGCGCGATAGACTATCCCGCTCAAATCTCTTCGAGTTCGAATTATGATGCGAACTGATAAGATCATAAAATTTAGAGCTATTGATGTATTTCTTAGAATTTCGGTGTATGCATTTCTATAATACTAATGAACAAAATGTACCAACTTGAAAATTTCTAGATTTTTATTGAAGTTAACAGAAGACCTTAAAAGTTGAATTCTTCATATAGATTGAAACTATTGATGAATACGTTAGACATGGAACCTATTCGTTATCTACATAATTTTTTAACACATTTCAGGTACTTAGATGTACTTAAATATTTTTTTGGAGAAAATATGTAGGTTTTTCTCGCTTCAAGAAAGCTTTTGACAAATTTGTTATAAAATGACAGGTGACATTCAAATAGTTTAATCCAATAATATAAAGATAGAAAATATGACTTGCATAATCTTTCCTTGATTTTACACGCGTCGGTAACAAATACCTATATTTTACCCAAAGCTTTATCTAAAACAGTTAGACAATATTTTTCTCGATTAGTCTAAAGTGTACTCTAATAGGTAATTTAAAAAAAATCGACTTGTGAGTTATGTTATGTTTAGGGGTCATTATAGTCTTCGCGTATTCGCCTAAATCGACTTAAGAAAATGGCGTAAATAACCATACATTAGTTATGGTTAACGAGATACGTTTTTAAATTAGTTTTCGTTTAGATTGAAAACAATACTTACTGAAATGGGATCGACTTTGGAATATGCATATTTTTAAACAACATTTTTTTTTGTACGTATCTCAGCATGTTTTGAGAGATTTCAACAAATACAAACCTCCTTTCAATTTCTAAATTTGGATAGGAATTTTAACTTTTAAAATTCCCTTTATTTATTTATTTGATATTTTCTTTTTATAAAGTTTGATAAATAAATACTTGATAATTAAATAATATTTGAAAAATAAGAGTGGTGTTTTTAGCAAATATTTTTGGCCCATTCTGTATAAATACAAAGATAAAATATTGTTTTCTGTTACCGCAATTGTTATTCATTGAAATTAAACACTTTAGAATGGATTAATCGCGTTTATTAACACCATGACATGATGATGATGGCAGGCATCATTTTAACCCTGTGAAAACGAGTGCTGTAAAGGGCTCGAAACGTAGGGTCATGGTGTTAATAAACGCGTTTTCTTTCTACAAAGATAAAAGTTTATACAAATTGTCTGGTGTTTACCCCATAAGTGCTTCCAGAGTTGAAAGCCAGCCATCCCCACCACAACACGAAGGTACCCATGACAGCATTCACCGGGTTACCCAGCGGCAGGGGGGCGGTGCCCCTCGCGTACCGGCCCAACCGGGGGCCCAGCATTAGGGCTGAGGCGAAGGCTGATGAGCCACCTGAGAAGAAAGTCGGTAGTTGTTGAACACTGCGTTTGAAGCATGAAATAAACTGCATTTTGAAAACTCATTCAGCGCTACGGATTTCTCGTATCGCTACACCGCCATAGCCGATAACATGAATTTCCCGCTTGTAACGAAAATGACCCGTAGAGGCGTAACGACAACTTATGATTTGCATCATTCACACGATCGAAGAGCTGGTGGCTTCCTCGCACAACGTCTCAGCATTGCGATACAACGAGGAAATTCCACCAGCATCCTAGATACAATGCCTCAAGGACCTATTTTAGATTTAAAGTAGGTAGAGGGTAATATTGTCTTCTGTTACCGCGATTGTTATTCATTGAAATTAAACACTTTAGAACGGATTAATCGCGTTTATTAACACCATGATCCTACGTTTCGAGCCCTTTACAGCACTCGTTTTCACAGGGTTAAGATGATCTTAACCCTGTGAAAACGAGTGCTGTAAAGGGCTCGAAACGTAGGATCATGGTGTTAATAAACGCGATTAATCCGTTCTAAAGTGTTTAATTTCAATAGGTAGAGGGTACCTGTGTTACACTTACTGTATATATATTTAGATAATAAATAAATTTAAAATTTACAACCTTTTAACAACTGAGGATCCATCAAGCTTTAGACTGAAAATGTCACAAATGTGTCAACTAACGATTCCCTCAAAAACTAAAATTTACCTATTAAAAACAATTTTAACACGCTAACGTCAAATTAAGATTTACATTTTGGATGTTGGTCGTGAAAAATCAGAATTTGAAGAAAATCTACATCCGTCTTTTTTTGTATACTACGACGGTGACAAACAAGCATACGGCCCGCCTGATGGTAAGCGGTCACCGTAGTCTATGGACGCCCGCAACTCCAGGGGTGTCACATGCGCGTTGACGACCCTTTAAAAAATGGAGGATTCGCTGTGTTGACAGCTAAAGGGGCAAGCTTTGCTCCTTGGGTCCCCAGCTGTCAACATAGTGAATCTTCTTGGAGCTCTGGCGACCTTACTCACCAACAGAAACACAACACTGATCTATGATCTATGATCTCGTCGAAGAACTCCTGCATATTAATTACCATTAAGTACAGCATTCCTACAAGGTGCAATACATACATCAAGTGCATGTCAGGAAGTAATTTAAGAAGGAAGGATGCGGGATGTAACGAACGTAATATAGATTGTAATAATTCGAAATATTACCAATAAGATGCACTGGCCCGGAGCCAGCGATGTCCACAGCTCCAAGTCGGCTGAGGAAGCCGTGGGAGCCCCACACCCAGCCTGCCGGCACGCAGTACACGATCGTATTCATGAAGGAGAACAGACAGTATGCTTTGAAGTTGCATCTGAAACAAATGTACCTGTGACCGAAGAGCTGGTGGCTTCAAAACGTATCATCATTGCGATACGAGGAAATGCCGCCAGCATCCTAGGTACAATGCCTCAAGGACCTATTTTAGATTTAAGGTAGGTAGCTGGGTAGGTAAATTTAATGTGTTTCCTTTTTTTTATACTACGACGGTGACAAACAAGCATACGGCCCGCCTGATGGTAAGCGGTCACCGTAGCCTATGGTGTTACGTGCGCGTTCCCGACCCTTTAAAAAAAAGGAGGATTCGCTTTGTAGACAGCTAAAGGGGCCAAGGACTTTGCTCCGTGGGTCCCCAGCTGAACAGTGCATCCTCTTGGAGCTTTGGCGACGTTACTCACCAACAGAAACACAACACTATGAGTAGGGTCTAGTGTTATTAAACAAATAAATAAATAAATAAGATGTACTTTCGAATCGCGCAGTCGATAGCGATTCGAAAGCGAGAGCAACACAGCACCCGATACAAGTCTTATAGAAATCTCCCGCACCCCGCGCGCGGGCCCTACCGCCCAACAAATTGAGCTTCATTTACCTTTCCGCCATAGCCCCGCTCACAATAGTCGTAGCAGTAGTAGCAAAGGACAGTTGAAAGAGGAAAGAGGCGAAAACGGGCCCCATGAGCGAGTCGCCTACAGGGGGGTCGATGAGGAAGTCTCCCACGCCGATGAAGGGGTTCGAGTATGGACCTTGCCCAAATGACATGCCGTAGCCGAAGATCCAATAGGTTAGACCTAGGGCAAAACAATATTTTTTTAGTTTCGTTTAGTGGATTACATTAAGTTTTTCGCAAAGTTGATAAAATGCATTTTTGTGTTTTTAGATTTCCAAACATAACCAAAGATACGAAACTATGTATTAAATCCTAACAAAATGCACATGTTTTCGTATTATCGCAAATGAATGAGCACGACTAGTTATATTCTTCAATAATAGACTTTTGCTAGGTGGATGGATAAGGGTCAGATGCAGAAGGCGCTAATCTTGGACGAGGCGCGTATAGCTTTCTCTGCGGCCCTAACCACCGGCAGCCTGGGCCCTGCCCCGTTGCCGGCGGCATTCTAGGTTAGGTTTTCTATAATGTGTTTATGTTTTATGTTGTTTTTTGTACGTTGTTTTATATTTTACTTTTATAGACATATTGTAAAAACCTAACTTAAGATATCCAAAAAAAGCGCACCAACTTTAGTATGAAAATATGATCATGTTAAGGAGTAAAATTGGACGGTAAGTACAGAAAGAGGGCTTACCACCAAGAGAGATGTCTGTCAGATTCTTCATCATGATATTCGCTTCGTTCTTTATTGACACGCAGCCGGACTCCAGCATTCCAAAACCTAAACAGATAAATACCTATTACGAGTAGAAGACAAAGGTTTTGACATTAGTTGAGGCAACGGGCTCTAAATATTTTCACGCGAATTTTTTTATTACAAAAATGCAGTTCTAAATAAACAGCTATTACAATCATCATCATCATCATTCAGCCGAAAGACGTCCACTGCTGGACATAGGCCTCCCCAAAAGATTTCCACAATGACCGGTCCTGCGCCACCCGCATCCAGCGGACTCCTGCGACCTTCACCAGGTCATCAGTCCACCTTGTGGGGGGCCTACCCACGCTGCGCCTTCCGGTACGCGGTCGCCACTCGAGAACCTTTCCGCCCCAACGGCCATCGGTTCTACGTGCAATGTGCCCCGCCCACTGCCACTTAAGTTTAGCGATTCGGAGAGCTATATCGGTTACTTTGGTTCTGCTGCGGATGGTCTCATTTCTGATACGATCTCGCAGAGAGATAAGACTCCCAGCATAGCTCTCTCCATTGCCCTTTGGGTGACTTTGAGCCTTCTTATGAGGCTCATTGTAAGCGACCACGTTTCAGTACCGTATGTCATCACTGGCAACACTGGGCAACACACACTGATCGAAGACTTTCGTCTTCAGGCACTGCGGATTATAAAACCCTACAAAACTCTGGAACGAGTTTGACTTGGGGATAACATTTATTATTTATTTATTTATTTAATACTAGACTCACGATATATCCGTCACGCTAAAAAAATTAGCTAATATCAATTATTTCCCAAACACTCAAAATTCCCATACAAGCTGTCAGTTCAATGACTGGATTAATATACAAACACACCTGACACAGTAGTCAAAAATTCCCTAGGTGGCTGGATCAAGGCTGAGATGAAAAATAATTGTTCAAGCCCTTTATGATAACAAGCGAAGTTATGACACAACTAAATAAATAATATATAAATAAATGGGACAATCTTACACAAATCGACCTAGTCCCACGGTAAGCCCAAGAAGGGCTTGTGTTGTGGGTGCTAGACGACGATATATATGATAGATAGATACATATAAATACTTAAATACATAAAAAACATCCATAACTCAGTAACAAATATTCGTGATAAACACACTTATAAATGCCCTGACCAGGATTTGAGCCCGGGACCTCCTGCTTCGAAGGCAGCGTCACTACCAACTAGGCTAGGAGGCCGTTGCATAATTCTAGAAAGTGCTAGCTTTATAATCTGTAGCAGAAGTAGCTAAGTACTCGATTTTGATAAATATGTAGATCTAACTTCGTTTTCATTAAACGTATGTATTTTTGATATTTATGAATCGCTCGGCGCTGGAGGAAAATATGAAATAAACTCGTGAGAAGACTGGAAAAGCCGAGAAAAGTATTTAATGAAATTTTGATAGACTTACCAGTTTGCATAGTGAATATGATGAAAGACGACGTCAATATCCAGTTGGTGTCCTCGAGATCGATCTCAAAGTTCCCCTGGAGGTTGACAGAGCTGTTCGCTATCAAGTTTGGGGACCGCAGACCGATCCGCCGCTCTGTGATGTTCCAGTCCGTTTGGTTTTCGTCCATGATGGTTGTCAAAGTTTGAGAACTTTTGAACACTATTTTTAGTTCATGTTTTTAGGGTTTTCAAGATTTTGAGTTATCACTTGTCCTGGGAAGGGCTATTTTTCATTTCCTCCGTTTTAAAGTATTTTTTTTAAACTTACACAAAAGAGAGTTTAAAGGATGACTCACACTAGAACGGGACGGGACGGGAAAATCGGTCAATTTCTATAGAAAGCGTCACGTGACATGCGAGGGCCCTGAACTATCACGTGATTTTTTCTAAAGAAATTGACAGATTTTCACGTCCCGCCCCGTCCCGTCCCGTCCCGACCTAGTGTGAGTCATACTTAATACTCAAATATTTTATAATATTGTCTTTTATTTCCGCGATTGTTGTTCATTAAAATTAAACACTTTAGAACCCTTCATCTTAACCCTGTGAAAACGAGTGCTGTAAAGAGCTCGAAACGTAGGGTCATAAACGCGATTAATCCATTCTAAAGTATGTAATAATAATGAAAAATTTTATTTACCTATTATTTACATGTGTATGTTTTAGTAAAAATTTACCAATTTGTCGATTTGTATGGCGCTAATAAAATATTCGTTTAAAAACAAACCTCAACAAAATGGTATCTTTTAATTTTTTTTTATAATTATTTACTTACTCTGGTTTCTTATTAAAACACTTAACAAACCAAAAAACACAAGCGTATTCTAAAATGTATTCGGTTAAATACAGACTGTTGGACAATGTCAACGCGTTTTGAAGTCCATATCGAATGGATGATACTGGCCGGTTGGCGTATAACGTCGCTTATATATCATCGAGGATAGTGCAGTACCACGTAAGTAAAAAATGCAATAGGGTACAATAACCTTGTAAGATGTTTGAATATTTAACTCTATGGATTTGTTAGTTACGCTGTGATGACTAGGCTGAAACGTCGCTTGCAACCTTGGCAATGGTAAACGTAATGAGGATTACCGCGAGTCGATTTTCCGCTAGGGGCGCTAGTGGAACGTGGGTCCTGCGGGAACATTTGAAACGTCACTTTGACAATTCTCTCATACTGACACAGGACCCACGCATGAGTGGCGCCGCCTGGTGAGCGACAATACGGTAGCTCCCATTCAGTCTTAAGGATGACTTACACTAGCACGGGACGGGACGGGACGGGGCGAGAATCACGTGACGCTTTCTATAGAAATTTATTGATTTTCCCGTCCCGCCCCGTCCCGTCCCGTTCTAGTGTGAGTCATCCCTTTAACCTCGTAAGGCCCAAGCTACAAACCAAACCAAACCTCAACGTCTACGCAATCAAAAAGATACGGCCGTTTATGTCGCATTTCCCATACATTTGGAAAGGGAGTTAAAATTTACAGGTTACTTCCCGTTGACCTAGAATCACGAAATTTGCAGCACAAATACAGGAAAAAATCTGAAAACCGCAAAATTGCCGCACACTGAGTGTTCCGTGCCTTGCCACCAGTATTTTTAAGTACATAAGGTGTATCCTTTGTGCGGAACCCTCGGTATGATGAACCTACGGTTTTTGGTCCTTTTTTGGCCTGATGTAGGTCGTTGGTGATGTTGTGTATAAATGAACTCTACTAAGTGACAACTATGTCAAATCAATGTCATGTCGAATACTCATACTTCGTACACATTGCCATATTGGATTAACACTAAATAAATAAATAAATATTATCATACATTTGTTTTCTGTTACCGCGATTGTTGTTCATTCATCATCATCATCATCATTTCAGCATGTAAGCGTCCACTGCTGAACATAGGCCTCTCCAATCGACCTCCAGCGCGACCGGTCTACAGCCACCTGCATCCAACGGGACCCAGCGATCCTCACCAGGTCGTCGGTCCATCTCGTAGGTGGTCCCACACTGCGCTTGCTAGTACGTGGTCTCCATTCAAGGACTTTTTTCCCCATCGGCCATCCGATCTTCGCGCTATGTGGCCGGCCCATTGCCACTTCAGTTTGCTAATCCTACGGGCTATGTCAGCGACTTTGGTTCTTCTACGGATCTCCTCATTTCTGACTCGATCTCGTAGAGAAACACCAAGCATAGCCCTTTCCATGGCTCGCTGCGCGACATTGAGCCTCTGAAAAAGACCTTTTGTGAAGCACCACGTCTCAGAGCCGTAAGTCATCACTAGTAACACTAACACACATTGGTTGGATACCTTAGTTTTCAGGCACTGGGTTGTTTTGGTTGTTGTTCCTTGAAATTAAACATATCTTTAAAATTCTATTTAAATCTTGTGAATATTGTCATTAAGCTGTCACCAAGAAATGGTTAACTGTACTCTGGTTTAATACTCAAATAATGTACCTACGCTTGAAATCGGTAATGAAAAAACAGGGTGTAAGAATACAAAAACTTAATCAACGAGGAAATTTTTAATTTAGTAAGGTAGGTAGGTAAGTTACACTTACTGTAATATATTTTGAATATGATTTTCCATTAATACTTATAAAAAAACATAACTTGAATTCACGTCAAACCACTGCATCATTGTGATATAAAATTATCAATGTTCTGTAAAATACTTGCTAACAATTATTGTCAACGAAAATAATTCGAGTCTGAGAGTCTGACTCGCTAATATGCCACCGATGTCAAGGAGCTGAAGTAGATGACAATCACGCTATATTCGGGTGATCCTGAACAAATAACACGCTAAATGTACATATATACAAGTGCGGAAAATGTATAAGTATGCGGTTTTTATGAAAGAAAGAAGTACACAGCACTTTACAAACAACTTAATATTTCTCCGCCAAACTGCGATAAAAAAAGCGCTAAATGTACATACAAGTGCGGAAAATGTATATGCGTGTTTTTTATTAAAAGAAAAAATTGTAGGTGATATCGCCCGTATTGTTTCATTTTCGAAATATATACAGTAAGTGTAACTTACCTAACTACCTACCTCTATCTACCTTAAATCTAAAATAGGTCCGCGAGGCATTGTACCTAGGATGCTGGTGGCATTTCCTCATTATATCGCAATGCTGATACGTTGTGCGAGGAAGCCAACCAGCTCATATCCCCCCAAAGGTTGTCCCTACAACTTTTTTTTATGATTTTTAAACTTTTATGTGATCATGATTTTGTCCACTATTCTTTCTTTCTAACGTTTGTATCATAATCAATGCAACTTCGCTAATGTCATTCTGACTCACATTTTTTGACGTTTTTTTTCTGCTTTTTGTGTCCATTTATTTTAATAATCAATGGGTAATAAGCATATTATTCCCCGACCCCCACCGTCCGACCGCTGCCACGGAACAAATTTTGAATTTGGAACTTGAATTATAATTTGTTTGATCTATACAGTAATAATGTATAAATTGATCTCAATTACGGGGGTGACATTGTCATTGTGTGACAAAACCCCTTTCTAATTATATTTAATAAAGATTTAAAAAAAAAGTTAGAGTACTGGGAGAGACTCCTTCCCTATAATTCTGTGCAATAAATAGTTCAGTCTCTTTACTCTGTTGATATTCAAAACAAAGAAAAAGCTCGTATCTTACCATCAAGTCAGTCTCAAGATACGACGTTTCAGAAAACCGGATTGGACGAATAATACTTAGACCCTTCTGGAAATGGTGGACAGAGTTAGCATGTCATTTGTCACACAGCTGTTAAGAAAAAGCCGGAATGAAAATCTGGTTTGAGGCGGTTTTTACTGGTGACTAGATTTTGGTTACTTGAGAATGGAGCGAGTCGGTGTGGCGGGAACACTTCAAACGTCACTTTGACAATTCTTTCATATTGACACAAGACCCACGCATGAGTGGAATACTCTCAGTCTCTCATTTTTGTAAATATTGTCTGAGCGCGGAGCGAAATGACCTCTCTCTGCGAGCCCCCGAAGGCATGTGAAGCCAATGTCATTACGTCGCATATTTTATAGCGCTAAACAGAGCGATTTAAACTGCTGTTTAAGAAAAAAAACACTAGAGATAGATATACCGCCTTATTCATAAAAAAGTTAACAGAAGCTTTAGTTAAACTATGTTTTCTCCCTTTCTGACAAACGCCATTGTCAAAGTGACAGATAAGGACAAATAATCATTAAGCTAAACTGTTGTTGAAGTGCGGTTATGAATAACGCCATTACACTTTATATAATTTTTTGATGTAGTATTACCTAAACTTTAACGGCATTGAAATTAAACACTTTAAACGGATTAATAGCGTTTATTAACACCATGACCCTACGTTTTTAGCCCTTTACAGCACTCGTTTCACAGGGTTAAAGGGGTTTTTTTATTGACAGGGAGAATTCGCATTCTCTCAGTCATCATCTTAACCCTTTCTAAAGTGTTTAATTTCACATGTGTTTATTTTTTTCTTAATTTCTGTCCATATCATTTTACATATATAATAAAAAATCCGAAAAATCGATTAATCGCGTTTCATTGTTGGCAAAAGGGAGAACCCACTAACAGTATTTAATGACTATAAATTCGTCTAAAGTAATGGAATTACCTGTGAGATCCCCTGGGGGGTTGGAATTAGTCTACTATTTAGGGTTCCATACGAAGACAGTAAAACGCATAGCCAACGGTAAAGAGGGATTTTAAGGGTAAAATAACTATTTCTTATTACTAGTTGCTATGGTGACGGTTTCCTGGGTTACTTTTAAAACGGTTTTATTCATTCAAATTCACAAAATATTATTTTTTGGTACCCAGCAGGGATGTTACGGAGACCTGGCTCTGGCTCCGTTAAATCCGAACTTACGATTAACGTCTCGTTTACCTCCCAATGAGGACTAACCGCGTGTGAATTCGCGGCTAGGGGCGCTAGTGAAACGTGGGTTCTATGGAAAGAGGTTATATGTCATTTTCAGTACATTTCTCATCAGTTTTTAATTTAAGTCGGCACTTTTAGAGGAATTATTACATAGAAATATATTAGATACTAAAAAAATATTATTTTGGCTATAAAATAACAAGTACTTATATGAAGTACACTACAGAAAAAGTGACAAGGCCCCCGGTGAGCAGGGCTGGAATCGAACCCGCGACCTCTTGCTGTGCTTCTAGTTGAAAATAATCTGTAAAGATTATCTAGAAGGCAGCACTAGACGTAAGTCTGAGCTGTAGATTGACGGAACGCATCTTAAATATTTAAAATAAGAAAGGATTGCATATATTTAGGACATTTCGGACTCTGGCCGCCGTGATCGGGTAGCCCAGTGGTTAGGGCGTCTGCCGCGAAAGCAGGAGGTCGCTGGTTCGATTCCAGCCCTACTCACCGGAGGTCTTGGCCACTTTTTCTGTAGTATATGACATCTAACCGTTGCAATTTTACGTCAGTATGACTCAAGAAAGTTTAAATTATATATATGACATCATCTGTTTCAATTTATGGGCATATTTACAAAAAAAGAGTACCATTTCCTTTTTTTTAACCAGTATCACGAGATTTAAAAAAGAGTGTCCCTTTTTTGGTCAGTTTCGTAACGCATTTTTCATACATTTTGTATGGGCCGTTACGAAACTGACAAATGTTTTTTTTGTATGGAAAATCGAGGACCCATTTTCTTTAACATGGTGCACCTCCTGAAAATGCCCTATATAAAAAGCCTCTACACACAAGTTTTAAAGATATTTCACGTTAGAATATTTGGTTTGTACGGAACCCACAATAGGTACCGTTCGACTCGCACTGGTTTCAGCTAATGTCGCTAAATGTAATCGTACAAAATGTTCAGTTTTTCAGCTGAAGAACACCATACAGCACACAATGTGATATTCTGTAAGTAAAATTAATAAAACAAAAAGATAGGACAATTTGACGACCGATTGGCGTTGGTAGTGACCCTGCCTGCTAAGCCGATGGTCCTGGGTTCGAATCCCGGTATGGGCATTTATTTGTGTGATGAACACAGATATTTGTTCCTGGGTCATGGATGTTTTCTATGTATTTATGTTTTTGTATATTATATATATATATCGTTGTCTGAATACCCGTAACACAAGCCTTCTTGAGCTTACTGCGGGACTTAGTCAATTTGTGTAAGAATGTCCTATAATATTTATTTATATTTATTTATTTATTTACACAGATCGACCTAGGTCCTAGCCCCAAACTAAGCAGAACTTGTATAATACCTACTAAAGTCTAAAGATTATCTCTTCCAGCAAATAAACCGCCATTAAATGTCTAACTTCTATGAAATTATGATGTTTAATTGACACTTTTACAGGCTGTGCTATCATATCACAATCTATGAAATTTATCATAGACGGACTATGGGACTAGGGGACGGTCTTGTCCGTAGCGTTTTTCGCGGGTTAAGGTTGACTCACACTAGCACGGGACGGGACGGGAAAATCAGTTAATTTCTATAGAAAGAATCATGTTATAGATCGGAGCCCTCGGATGTCAAGTGACGCTTTCTATAGAAATTGACAGATTTTACCGTCCCGCCCCGCCGCGTTGGTCGTCTATTTTGAAACGAATTGTCGATTGCATACAATGACGCACGCAAGTCGCACGTTATTTTGATATGGAACGATATGAAAATTGGGGCCAACTCTAGTTTGTCTACGAATTAAAAAAAAATGTCAAAACTTGAATGTCAGACAAGTTTTCATCCCTGAAAGTCGTAATGGCGCACTATGGCCCAAAAGTCCGATCTAGCTGGACAAAAACGATCACCGCATTTTTACAAAAGTTCTAGTAAAAACGATAGCATATAATCCCGAGGTCACGATTCCGTTGATAATTTTATCTAAGTACCCTCCAATAATTCTATATAAATATTTGAAGTGTCATTAAGAGCGGTGTCAAGCTTATTAAAGTAAGTCACTCTGCGTATTCATTTGTATGTATTTTTAACTAGTTTTAAGATAAGTTCCTAATTTTTTAATTATGGATGGTGAAGTTGATGGTAAGAACTATGTTTTGTAAATATTATAATTGTAAACAAATTCGCTTTTGCTGAGAAAAATGCTGACGAACACAATTTATATTACATTTTTAGTGCATATTTCAACTTTATTAGACCAGAAACTACCTGTAATTCCATGTCCCATAGCTGTATTTTTTTTATGTGTTAGTCTCATTCATATAGTATTGGCTTATGTAAATTTGAGACTGCGGACGGCTGCGGAACCGCGTCATATTTATAGTTAAGCTAAAGCGAAAATTTTATTTCAGAAAACGTAATTACTATACCGAGGAGAGTTTTTTTATCATAATTGGGTTATATACCCAAAAAACGAAAGAAAGTTCGTTTGTTTGAATTAATTTCGATAAAATTTCACTCCAATAAAGCTACGGAAGAGAAGTCTATCCGAAATATCAAAATTAACATTTCCCGAATTCGAAAAACGACAGACCGTTTTGAGACAATGTCGGCGGGTATTGACTGGCTGAATGGTCATGATTTAAGATTTGCCGTTACATATTACCTACAGCGATCTACTTCACAATTAGAAAATAAGCCTGCTCCGGGTCCTGGGCGCCCCAAGATCGAGTTTGACCAAGCGTCGCTCAAAACTAAACGTAGACGAGTGGACGACTTGATTCAGTGCCGTCCTATCCTAGATACTCGTCCACCAATGTATTGTCGTCCGTTAAAGTTTATTTTCTCAAAAGAAAACACGGAACTGACAGTTGTTGAGACTAGTTAATAAGATCTTAGATTAATAAGAGGAAATAAATCAATTAGTTGCGACAGTATGTGAAATAAACGGAAGTTATCAATATGTGAAAAAACAAAACCTAAATGCTTATCATCCACGGTGAATTTAAATAAGGAATTACAAGTGCGACAGGAAGATATTCTTGACAGTAAAATATATAAAAGGAATATAATAGTATATTACCTAACTAGTGTGGTAAAACAAAGAAAGGCCGAGATCGCAGATGTTTGCGACCCGAGCTGCAAGCGAGGGACGTAAATATGCGATCAAGGGCTTTATTTATTACCTCACGTGTTAGGTACATCATTTTATGCCTACACTTGGGCAGAAATCGGCTTTTTCCGTACGCGTAGCGTGCGGAAAAAGGCACTTTATGGCCAGGTGTGGCATAAAGAATTATTCCGATGTGCGCGGTCAGTCCAGTCTTTAAAAAAATGTTAATTTTTGCTCCGAAAATCAACCCGAAAATCCAAGAAACGTAGAGTTCGCAAAATTTTTAGTTTTTGAGCTGGACCGTGTTCCAGTGGAAAAACGTACGATGGCTTTTTCTAAAATACTTGACGTTGTGAGAAAAATACGCGGTGAAGATAGTTTGGGAAATGTCAGTTTACCCAGTTTCGATGACTCTGACGAAGAAGATTAGATAAATTGGGTTGTTCTGTGTATTTGTTTTATTCAAAATTAAACTTTGTATTTAAAAATAATGTATTTATATATATGTATGGTGCTAATCCTTATTTTTTTAGGTAACAATGACAAATGGAATAAATAATGCTTTTTTTTCTTTTAGAATTAAAAACCAATTATAACTGACCTCTTCTGCCGTAGTAGTTCCTCTTACACAAAGGTCAAGATACACTGGTTCTTAAATTTTCGCATTAATAATGGGGAAAAAAGGCCATATAATAATAAATTTGCTTAATTTAGACAAATCATAAATAAACAAGTCCCTTGGAACTCATTAAGAGTATAATAGAAATTTGTCCAGCTAGATCATGCTTTTGGACCATAGTGTGGCGGTCAATATATTATATGCGCTTTGAACGCATCATGGAGAGCTCATGATAATGTATGTAGGTAATTGTAAATAATTAGGCATTAAAAAGCTCGTGTGATGTTATTATGAAACTCGGCTGACGTCTCGTTTCATAAACCCACACTCGAGTTTGAATGTCTTTCATTATATACAATCACATAAACTACAATAATATTTTATATAATTTTCATAATATACGGTTAAATTTTTTTTTACATTTTCAGACTTTAATCATCGTCACCTCGGCGACAACGACAATATCCTTTTTAGCCTAATAAATGATTTTTCTAGGTCAACTGTAGTAATTGAAGCAAATACAAATAATTTATAGTGTTCCTACTGATAAATTTCTTCTGTACAATTCAGTTCTATTTCTTTTCCAGACACCCAATCATTTATTTTAAACTTAAAATGAAAAACTTGGTCATTATTTATGATAATGATGGTTATAAAATTGCTTTTTATCGATGTCGATAGCCGTAGTTTTTTAATTAATTACTAGCTAATTAATGAGTTTTATATATGTAATGTTTTCAATCTAAGGCTTATTCATGGAAGATAATATAAAATAGTTAGCGCCACATTTTTAAACTTGGGGCGTAAAACATAAAAATATATATCAAATATAAATTTGAATCGGGAATTCCTGTTATAATACCCTTATCGTTATTGAATGAGGAAAAAAATATTTTCCTGTTCGATACTTTTTTTAAAGGTATGTTACACACTAACGTCGCGCGGCAAAGTTTGATTAAATCTACATAGTGTAACGAAAATGCTGGTGACGTTTAAACGTGGAATCAGTATAGTGAACTGATCGGCGAAGTAAAGAAAAAAAATTACGCTAAAAGACATGGTTTTTTTCGACGGCAATTTTTCTTTTCCATATTGTTCTAATCAGACCTCCAGCATTTTTGTTAAATTTTGCATAGACCATATATGTGCGGTTGAAAACAATTTATAGTAGTGTCCTAGAAAAGAAAGAAAGAAAGCTTTATTGCCATACACAAGAATATCAAGAAAAAAAAATACAAAGTATAAACAAAAAAAAAATCACATCCATATAAAAAAAGGCAAAATTGTGGCAGTAGCCGGGCTCAACTTTTGCTGTGACAGGCTAAATGCCACAACGCTGATTTTCAGCCACAAATAATAGATTAAACATTACATATCCTCGTAGGCGATAGCTACGTTAACGCGAAGCGGTTTATTTCATGACATTTATGAAATTTGAAAGCGAAGCAGCGTACCGCGCGACGTCGCGTTAAAATGTCACAGTAACGCGCGTTGCCTTCGCGATATTTTACCCACGTGTGTTCAACGCCTAATCTCCTAACGATAATCATATAAATGTTTATTTTATTCCAGTTTAAACGTCAAAATGATGATGCTGGCCCGTTTTATAGTGTACTCCATACTTTTCTGTGTCACCTACGCACAGAACGACACCGAAATCATATTTAAATATGTCGATAACAACAAAACAGTGTCAGTCAAAGATTGCATAGACTGCTTGACAAAATGTTGTCGGGGCACTCAAATAATTTTGGAAAACGACAGCAAAACTTGCGTTGACAATAAGTATAATATAACTATACAGGATTTTGATGTAAGCGTTTTCAAGAAGGACGTTAAAAAGAAAATAATTCAGACGAAAAAGACGTTGAAGAACTTCAGGTTCGTGTATGAAGATGGTGGCGCTTTTTGGGGGGAAGATGCGTATAAAATAGAGAGCGACGATAGAGAGCCTATGTATCTTTTGGAGGTAAGTGAAATTAATATTAAGTACCACTTGCACCAGGGTTACCCTATTAACCCGGAGTTAAATGTCAAATTCCATTATATATTTTTTTAATCGTATGGCGAATTTACACATTGTAGGCAATTCATTACAAGTCGATATCCAGGTCGCGCAACCAATCAAATATTTTTTTTTTATAATACGTTCAACTTTCATGTTTTATACACATAATTATGAACATGGTCTCGGTTTGACTGGATGAATCAGAGAAACACGAAACTGAATCTAAACGTCGGTATTTTTAAGGTAAATTAACTACATTCGCGATAGATCCGTTCTTTGTTCATAATATTAATAACCGGCCGGTCTACTTATAGAAGAAAAGACGAGAGTTTCGTGTTTAATGTCCCGCACCGCTCCTTACGTCCTCGTGATCTGTTTCATGTGAGTTTCGCACGTACTAATTATTCCAAACATACCTTTTTCATACGAGTAACAAAGAATTATAATGAATATTTTTGTGATATTGATCCGTTTATGCATTCTCTTGATGCTTTAAAGGCACGTACGAGATCAAATCTGATGTTGATAAAACAATAATATTTATTAGTTTTTACTTCTTTCTTGTTATTGTATCTTATTGATAAGATTATCCTATTGTTTACTTATTTAATTTCCTCGTCGCAAAGACGCTTTTGTAACTACCTATTCTTAATGTTTACATTTATGAACCTCCAGGTCTGTTTTTGACATATTTTTGTAACATATATTTCTTGTATATGACTGTATGTGTTCTGAAGAATAAATAAAAATAAAATAAAAAAACTATTAAAAAAAACCGTGGACTATTTGTGAAATGTCAGACGTTGCAATTAGATAAGAATGAAATGTTATAGTGCTTTTCATTGCAAACATCTAAGTCAAAAAATCAAAGACTTTAAATTCATAATATTCAGATCATAATACTTACCGGTGGAAGGAAACATTCGTGTTATATTCCGTCGGGTTCACTGCACCCTGGTACCACTCAAGTTATCATTTTACCTACTAATTCATATTTGCACCACTTTTCATTAATAATAATGACATTTATTTTTTATTATTGTGTCGCTACCTCTTCCGTTCAAGTCCACTGCAAATAAACATGACTGCGGGGACAACGTCAAACTTAATAGACTCTTAATAGACTTAATAGACGTACTTAACGAAATATATAAAAAAATAGCAAATATCTACTTGTGGCACATCATAGGTCTGATAGGTCTTTAGAAATAACTTAAAGGTTCCTTGAGCTAAATTTTGATTAATTGAATGTTCAAATGAAACACTTTAGAACGGATTAATCGCGTTTATTAACACCATGATCCTACGTTTCGAGCCCTTTACAGCACTCGTTTTCACAGGGTTAAGATGATGACTGAGAGAATGCGAATTCTCCCCGTCAATCAAAAAAGAAAAAAAAAGAAAGAAAAAGAGTTTGCACAAGTAACTTTTTTGATTGACGGGGAGAATTCGCATTCTCTCAGTCATCATCTTAACCCTGTGAAAACGAGTGCTGTAAAGGGCTCGAAACGTAGGATCATGGTGTTAATAAACGCGATTAATCCGTTCTAAAGTGTTTCATTTCAATGAATAACAATCGCGGTAACAGAAGACAATAATTGAATGTTTTCAGAAATAATCGCTGAAAGTCTGAAAAAGTGAAAGTAGTATGACGGTACTACGCACATTGCCGGTTGTTTACGATAAATTCATGATTCTATAAAATAATATTAATAATCAATAGATTTAGTGTGGTTATCGCATGACGTCGTACTCGGAATAATAGGGAAACATTTTTAGTTTTATGCCTATTACAACCGTTTATGATGTTTATTGTGGATAATTCATTTTATTTTAAAAATATTTGGCAATATTGAACTTCGGATTCTATGAACTTCGGATACTGAAAACAGGCTTAAGGATGACTCCCATTAGCGTGGGACGGGACGGGGCGGGACGGGAAAATCTGTCAATTTCTAAAGAAGGATCACGTGATAGCTCGGAGCCCTCGGATGTCACGTGACGCTTTCTACAGAAATTGACAGATTTTCCCGTCCCGCCCCGTACCGTCCCGTCCCGTTCTAGTTCGAATCATCCCTTATTTCAATTCTATTCAATTTATGAGTTTATGGCCTTCAAGGCTAATTTGAATGAGCAATTTTTCAATCGACATCAAAAGAGTTATTTCTCAAAAATTCTTTCATCGAGAAATTTCTAAAGAATTTATAACTCACACAATCAAGTTTCCTTTTTCTGTAAACCATACATTTGTCATATTCCACAGCATTATATTCGAAAGTGGTGAAAAAAGTTGTATACAACCCTCTACGTTCTACTTATACAGCGTGATCCCTTATTCCAGGATGGGAGTCTCGCCTTCAGACAGTTGAACTACCTAAATCAGTGGCCATACCCCCCTTACACCTTTACAGAACATTGCCTAGAAATCCAAGCTTCTGTCAGAAATGGGTCTATTCACCATGACTCTATCAGGCTGATCCACCGGGTTAGGCCACCACCCGATGAAGAGGAAGAAGATGAGTATAAAGAACTTAAGAAGAATATTAAGGCATCAGGTAAGATTGCCGTCAATGAAACTTCCTAACAATAAACAAAAAGCGTCACATGTTTTGTCACTACTTCTTGTATTTTACACTACCTCATCAAACACCACTGAAACCATTCACTACTGACACGGTCATAACATACAATACATGAGATTAATAAGTTAATCTTGGAGATTTCATTAAAAATTGAAAAGTTAGGTTATTACTAGGTAAGTTACACTTACCTACTGTATTTTGAAAATAAACGTTCGTTCATTTATTTGAGTATTTATATGTACTTGTCTAATATATATATCGTCGCCTAGTACCCACAATACAAGCCTTAATTGAGCTTACCGTAGGACTAGGTCGATTTGTGTAAGACTGTCCCACAATATTTGTTTTTATTTTTATTTATACCTAAATGGGCATTTTCAAAAAAAGTGTATCATTTATTTTTTTATACAGGAAGTTTTGGGTTTTTTATAATCAGAATCACTATTGATTAAAAAAAAGAAAAAGATTGTCCCTTTTTTTGGTCAGTTTTGAAACGCATTTTTTCATACATTGTGTACGGGCCGTTACGAAACTTAATTTTTTCTGTATGGAAAATCGAGGACCCATTAACTTGTTAGCCCACTTGTTTCTGAAAATGCCTATATATGTTTACAGCAATGGTAATATCCAGCTTTTTCCTGCTCCTAACCCTGCTGGCCTACGCAGTGCTGCCTCAGAAGAGGAACCTTCCGTCCCTCATGCTGATGACCTACGTGTCATGTCTGATGACCACATTCGTGTTCAGGGCGATACAGGTTTTCAAGGACGACTTTGATAAGGAATGGTGCACATTTATAGGTAAAGAGTCCTGGCGGGTCAAGAATTTCTTCTTCCTTTAAACCTTCTTTCTCCCAAATGCGACTCCTAGTCGACTATTAGTACTCTGTACACAGCTTTGTTTAAGGACCACTTATGGGATCAGTCCGGCACACACCGGATTGGACAGTAAATCTGTACTGATGATTAATATTGCGAGGACACATTTAACTAATTTTTTCTACTCCAGCACTTCTATCTGTCAATTAGATGACTGACAGCGATATTTAAAAAGTATGAAATTATAACGTTGTCTATGGTATTCCATAAGAACACTGCTCCTATGGATTTTCATACAATATATGAGCACTGTTGTTGTTTTTTTTCTACTCAGGATCATTGACCTTATCAGCTGTTGAACTATCGTTAGGTACCTTTCATACAACCTGTATAAGCAAAGTATGCAGCTGCTCTCATTGTCAGGATCGCCTGCTGCTTATCGATTGAGTCGGCAGCTGCGTACTGTGCTTATATCAATGCAGTGCAGGCCAGCATTAGAAGGAATAGGCCCTATAATGGAGCCACATTGACCGTACTACAAAAATATGAACTTTTTTTTAGAAGATTTATTGATGACAGCGCCATCTCTCTCGACCCCTAAGTTGGTTTGGATGGAAGTACTAAGCAGCGTCGCTTGTACTTAGAAAAATGGCCACGGGCATCTTGCCTGTTACTAAGATTGCATGTACTCGAGAAATTCACCGGCATTTCGATAGGACCAGTTGGCCTAGTGGTTATGGCGTTAGCCGCGTAAGCTAAAGACCCGAGTTCGATCCTCGGAATGGCCTTCGTCGGTGTTGGTCTTTTGCTTTAGTATATGACATCTATTTTCAATTTATAATATGAACATTCTTATAGGGTTAGTGCTATACACCACGTTTTGGGCCAGCTTCACTTGGATGAACGTGATGTCTTACGACATGTGGCAGACCACGTGGTAAGTTGTTTAGAGGGCGCCACTGGACGCGTATTTTTTAATACTCTTTTTTTTTATAAATCAGCAGGGCTAAGATGCCAAGCGGATCCAGCAATAAAACTCCCAGTAGGTAGCTAGATTTCTTACACACACCTCAGTGTGGACATTGCACGTAGAACCGATGGCCATTGGGGCGGAAAGGTTCTCAAGTGGCGACCGCGAACCGGAAGGCGCAGCGTGGGTAGGCCCCCCACAAGGTGGACTGATGACCTGATGAAGGTTGCAGGAGTCCGCTGGATGCGGGTGGCGCAGGACCGGTCATTGTGGAAATCTTTGGGGGAGGCCTATGTCCAGCAGTGGACGTCTTTCAGCTGAAATGATGATGATGATGATGACCTCAGATTGGGTTGGACTCGTTCCAACCGATCTCTCTGGAGCGCAAACTCAGGAGTATTCCAGAGTAGTAAATATCGTGTCGTATCGCGGAAGGGTCCTGGATTTTCACAGTCCGTACGCTCCAAAGCTCAGTGCATTGAGCCCCTGCCAGGTTAAAAAAAATGCCAAGCGGATAGCGTGATACTTGCTAGATAAAGGATGACTCCACACTAGAACTGGCCGGGACGGGAGTGGTCCGGGCAGATCAGTTAGTTTCTATAGAAATCGGACTATGGAGATGTTTCTTATTCATATATTTGAAAAAAAACGGCTCCTTTATTTTATTCATCGTTTTAATCACAATTATCAGAGGCGCGGTTTCGTTTTCAACCCAAAAAAAAAACAATACCGAACCTTCGGTTACTATTTCGCCAAAAAAAACATGTTTCGATCGGACACTGAGGATTACCGCGAGTCGATTTTCCGCCAGGCGTTAGTGGAACGTGGGTCGTGCGGGAGAATTTCAAACGTCACTTTGACATCTCATACTGACACAGGACCCACGCATGAGTGGCGCCGCCTGGTGAGCGAGCATACGTTACGTTGCTTGAAGCACAAATTTTGAATTTCGAACGAGAATTAGAAAATGTACGAAATCTGAAGAATACGAATTTATAGATACCTCCGCTATACTGTGTCCTGGCAAAGATAACGAGGTTTGACTCTGTTCTTTGTACACAGCACAATGTTCGGCCGTCGCTTGGATCCGCCCCGCAAAATCCTATCCAAGTTCCTGTGGTACAGCGTGTACGGGTTTGGCGTACCTCTGCTCATGGCGGCGTTCCTGGTCGGCATCGACCACGCCGATCTTTCGTCGGTGCCGGGCTTCGTCAAGCCGCAATTTGTCGCTCTTCGCGACTCCTGCTATTTCGCTACAGGTACAGTAAACACATTAAAGGATGACTCACAGTAGTTCATTCCGTTCCGATCCGATACGGGACGATCTGTCAGTTTCTATACAAAAAGTCACGTGACGTCCGAGGGCTCCGAGCTGTCACGTGATACTTTCTATAGAAACTGACAGATATTCCCGTATCGGATCGGAACGGAACTGACTCATGTGAGTCATCCTTAAATACTTCGTCAAGCCAAGCCGCATGTTGTGGCTAGCGATTTCTGCTATTTTGCTACAAGTACCTAAAGTTTCATTGAAATTCAACTGCGCTTTCCGAGCTAGTGAGGGGAAAACCCTCACTATCTCGGAAAACGCTGTTTTATCCTTTAAACCTAGCGTGGAAGAATACATTTTATCCACTTGTGGGGAAAGTAATTTGACCTCGCTCTAATTCTTATCACTTACCACCCGTCAAGTATAAGTAAGTCCTATATGGCCATAGTAAATATGCGCAATCGGAGGTAACACCTTGAGTTGGTCAAGTCTTAAGGATGAATCACACTAGCACGGGACGGGACGGGACGGGGCGGGACGGGTAAATCTGTCAATTTCTATAGAAAGAATCACGTGATAACTCGGAGCCATCGGATGTTACGTGACTCTTTCTATAGAAATTGACAGATTTTCCCGTCCCATCCCGTCCAGTCCCGTCCCGTTCTAGTGTGAGTCATCCTTTATCCCGAACTTGGTAATCATTGAAATTGAAGACAAATTTTTAAATTGAATTTGCTTTTGCCCCGACCTAACATATGTGCCACGCTCTTACAGCTGTACTGAATAAGATTGTCTGAGACATTTATGCAGCTTCCATAGAGATACTATAGCGTCTGTTTTCGTTATTTACGACAGAGGACGAGCGGCGACTGTACGTGAACGGCCCCGTACTGGTGGCGACCGTGATCAACATAGTCTTCTTCGTGATGACGGCGCTGTACATCTGGCGGAACAGCGCCAAGCCCGGCGGCACAGGGGACAGCAGGAACACCAAGAAGGATACAAACAGGTCAGTTCTTTAAGATAGAGCACAGCGGATGCATATCGTTAAGTGTGGTAGGGCACAGCACAACGAATGTTGTCTCGCTCAAATTGGGAGCAGAGCCCATCTGGGGGAAGCCTCACCTTACCAAGCACCTTACAAGCCGCACCTCCACCTTACAGAAAACCGCAGTTTAATAACACTAGACCCTACTCATAGTGTTGTGTTTCTGTTGGTGAGTAAGGTCGCCATAGCTCCACGAGGATTCACCGTGTTGAGGCGGGCCTATCTATCTATGGAACTCCACGCGACCTTGGTTCGATTGTCTCTTGTTTTGTGTCCGGGAGAGTCCAACTATGCTAAGCCTAGATATAGCACAGACTGATAAAGTGTTAAGTAAACGTCATAATTTCATAGAAGTTTGAAGTTTTAAATAATGGGTGGAAATATAAATGGGACATGCTACATATGGAACCCTAGGCCACTCTAGAACCATGTCAAAATGACAAGCAGTAAGAGACTTCTTACAATCTGATGTTATCCTTTGATTCACAAAATCTCTATTTACATCTTATACCATCTTATTTATTCTCAAGATTCGCGATCTACCTCAAGCTGGTGATCATCACGGGCATCACCTGGATCCTGGACGTACTGGGAGCGGTCGTGGACCCCCACAACTGGGCGTGGCTCGCGGTGGACATCTTCAACAGTCTGAGCGGCGTATTCATCTTCTTACTGTTTATATTCAAGAAGGAGTTGCTAGGCCAACTCTGTACGAGGTAATTCCCTTTTTTTTTGGCTCGTCGATCTAACAATAATCTTCCTACGAATCAAGAATACACCACCAGCCCTGTGTGTGTGTTGTCCTGATCCAGCGCGGTTTCCATTTTGTATGCAATAGGAGACAAACGCTTGATGGTAAGAATCACCGCCCATGACCACCTTACCAGCCTACGTGGTGGAAGAACGCTTTACGCTTTTTTCTTGTAGGCCATGGCATGAATTGGTATGAAGCTGACGCCTCCATGACACTGCACCGGGTACCTAGGACGCCCCAAGTACGCTCCTTTGACTGCATAATGCTCCCCATTTTAAGTAAGTGATGGGGTCATTTAATATGCTATGCATAGAATAGTCTAGGATTAAGTTCTTAAGAGGGGGCAGAGTGTTTTCAACGTAAACGACAGTTACGGTTAAGACTGTGGCGTCCTCAATTATTTGCAAAGACATACAACATGCATGTAATTATTATCTCAAAGAGTGTGTCTACCATATTCGTATATTTATAATCTACAATAATGTACAGTTTAGTAAATATGTCTACGCAAAGACGCAGCAAAATTGAGAAAAACGCGTGTCAGCGTTTATGCCAAAGTGAATGAAAAATCATTTGCTTTATTTTTAAAAACTAACTCTATCCAATCTCAAATATACAAGCTACTGAATTCGTATAGTCTTGTTACATAATACTGGTTCATTAATTAATTATGATTTTTTTAAAACGTCCTAAAAATTCGCCATACAAAATTACTATGGAATCTGATCGTTGAAATATAACAAGTGAGCAACACTCGAAATAGTCAGTCGGCCCCGAATGTTCGAAGCGACACCACGTCTCTCTGCGGAGCGTCTACATCTTGAAATAAATCGATGTTCATTGTGTACGTATACTGCGTTATAGGTAGCAAAACGGTATAAGAATTTTTTTACCATTTTTTGTGTTTCCAAAGGAAATAGGCAATAGCAACCAGTTCAAAATGAATGACATACAGAGTTAGTTTCGTTTATACCTCATTGTATATAGTGTCACTTGGACCGTAGAAGATGTCCAAGGTCTGATGACGGAGTAGAAAGGTGGCCACCGGAACTCAGGAAGTAGTTGATGTAATACCCCCGTGTTTGGACTCATTTGTATTGTTTTGGCGGGCACTTGGACCGTGACTGGTGTCCAAGGTCTGATGATGAAGCAGAAAGATGACCACCGGAACTCAGGAAGTAGTTGATGTAATACCCCCGTGTTTGGGCTCGTTAGGTTTGTTCTGGTGAGCACTTGGACCGTGAGTGGTGTCCAAGGTCTGATGATGGAGCAGAAAGGCGGCCACCAGAACTCAGGCAGTAGTTGATGTAATACCCCCATGTTTGGAGTCATTTGTATTGTTTTGGCGGGCACTTGGACCGTGACTGGTGTCCAAGGTCTGATGATGGAGCAGAAAGATGACCAGCGGAACTCAGGAAGTAGTTGATGTAATACCCCTGTGTTTGGGCTCGTTAGGTTTGGTTAGGCGAGCACTTGGGCCGTAGGTGGTGTCCAAGGTCTGATGATGGAGCAGAAAGGCGGCCACCGGAACTCAGGCAGTAGTTGATGTAATACCCCCATGTTTGGAGTCATTTGTATTGTTTTGACGAGCACTTGGATCGTGAGTGGTGTCCAAGGTCTGATGATGGAGCAGAAAGGTGTCAACCGGTACTCAGGAACCAGTGGGTGGAATACCTTCGTGTTCAGACTCGTAGATTTTGTTTTGACGAGCACTTGGGCTATACATGGTGTCCAAGGTCTGATGGTGGAGCAGTAAAGTGTCAACTGGTACTCAGGAACCAGTTGATAGAATACCTTCGTGTTTAGACTCGTTAGTTTTGATACGAGCACTTGGGCCATGCATGGTTTCCAAGGTCTGATGATGGAGCAGATATTTACAAATATATTAAAAAATTATAAATTATATTTATTACATTAATATTTATAAATTTTGTAAGGTTGACTCCGATTTGGATAAAAATCGATATCTGAGGATCCGGCGGGGTGATTAACATGAATCTTGAGTCAAATTTGTTAAATATTGTTTAAACCGACGCCATCTTGGATTTTGTAAGATAAACTCCGATTTGGATAAAAATCGATATCTGACGATCCGGCGGGGTCCTTACCATGAATCCAGAATCAAAATCGTAAAATACTGTAAAAACCGACGCCAT
The DNA here is from genome assembly GCA_949128165.1 of Lathronympha strigana. Taxonomy (NCBI): domain Eukaryota; kingdom Metazoa; phylum Arthropoda; class Insecta; order Lepidoptera; family Tortricidae; genus Lathronympha; species Lathronympha strigana. Next base: position 1,426,435 of record OX421926.1, on the reverse strand, counting down.
CTTGGATTTTGTGCGATAAACTCCGATTTGGATAAAAATTGATATCTGAGGATCCAGTGGGGACCATGACATGAATCTAGGATCAATATTGTAAAATATTGTAAAAACCGACGCCATCTTGGATTTTGTAAAATCAACTCCGATTTGGATAAAAATCGATATCTGACTATCCGGCGGGGTCCTTAACATGAATCCAGAATCAAAATCGTCAAATATTGTAAAAAGCGACGCCATCTTGGATTTTGTGAGATTAGCTCCGATTTGGATAAAAATCGATATCTGAGGATCCAGCGGGGTGATTAACATGAATCTTGAGTCAAAATTGTAAAATATTGTTAAAACCGACGCCATCTTGGATTTTGTAAGATCAACTCCGATTTGGATAAAAATTGATATCTGACGATCCGGCGGGGTCCTTAACATGAATCCAGAATCAAAATCGTAAAATATTGTAAAAAGTGACGCCATCTTGGATTTTGTGAGCTTAACTCCGATTTGGATAAAAATCGATATCTAAGGATCCGAAGGAGTGATTAACATGAACCTTGAGTCAAAATTGTAAAATATTGTTAAAACCGACGCCATCTTGGATTTTGTAAAATCAACTCTGATTTGGATAAAAATCGATATCTGACTATCCGGCGGGGTCCTTAACATGAATCCAGAGTCAAAATTGTAAAATATTGTTAAAACGGACGCCATCTTGGATTTTGTAAGATCAACTCCGATTTGGATAAAAATCGATATCTGAGGATCCGGCGGGGTCCTTAACATGAATCCAGAATCAAAATCGTTAAATATTGTAAAAAGCGACGCCATCTTGGACTTTGTGAGATTAGCTCCGATTTGGATAAAAATCGATATCTGAGGATCCGGCGGGGTGATTAACATGAATCCAGAATCAAAATCGTAAAATATTGTAAAAAGCGACGCCATCTTGGATTTTGTGAGATCAACTCCGAGTTGGATAAAAATTGATATCTGACGATCCGGCGGGGTCCTTAACATGAATCCAGAATCAAAATCGTAAAATATTGTAAAAAGCGACGCCATCTTGGATTTTGTAAAATCAACTCCGATTTGGATAACAATCGATATCTGACTATCCGGCGGGGTCCTTAACATGAATCCAGAATCAAAATCGTAAAATATTGCAAAAAGCGACGCCATCTTGGATTTTGTGCGATAAACTCCGATTTGGATAAAAATCGATATCTGAGGATCCAGTGGGGACCATAATATGAATCTAGGATCAATATTGTAAAATATTGTAAAAACCGACGCCATCTTGGATTTTGTAAAATCAACTCCGATTTGGATAAAAATCGATATCTGACTATCCGGCGGGGTCCTTAACATGAATCCAGAATCAAAATCGTCAAATATTGTAAAAAGCGACGCCATCTTGGATTTTGTGAGATTAGCTCCGATTTGGATAAAAATCGATATCTGAGGATCCGGCGGGGTGATTAACATGAATCTTGAGTCAAAATTGTAAAATATTGTTAAAACCGACGCCATCTTGGATTTTGTGAGATTAACTCCGATTTGGATAAAAATCGATATCTGACTATCCGGCGGGGTCCTTACCATGAATCCAGAATCACAATCGTAAAATATTGTAAAAAGCGACGCCATCTTGGATTTTGTAAAATTAACTCCGATTTGGATAACAATCGATATCTGACTATCCGGCGGGGTTCTTAACATGAATCCAGAATCAAAATCGTAAAATATTGCAAAAAACGACGCCATCTTGGATTTTGTGCGATAAACTCCGATTTGGATAAAAATCGATATCTGACTATCCGGCGGGGTCCTTAACATGAATCCAGAATAAAAATCGTCAAATATTGTCAAAAGCGACGCCATCTTGGATTTTGTGAGATTAACTGCGATTTGGATAAAAATCGATATCTGAGGAGCCGGCAGGGTGACTAACATGAATCTTAAGTCAAAATTGGAAAATATGGTAAGAATAGACGCCATATTGGATTTTGTAAAATTAACTCTGATTTGGATAAAAATCGATATCTGACGATCTGGCGGGGTCCATAACATGAATCCATGGTCAAAATTGTTAATTAACGTCAACACTGACGCCATATTGGATTTTGTAAGATAAACTCTGATTTGGATAAAAATCGATATCTCATGATCCGGCGGGGTCCTTAACATGAATCCAGAATCAAAACTGTATAATATTGTAATAAGTGACGCCATCTTTGATTTTGTGAGATTAACTCCGATTTGAATAAAAATCGATATCTGACGATTCAGCGGGGTCCATAACATGAATCCATAGTCAAAATTGTTAAATAATGTCAACACCGACGCCAAATTGGATTTTGGAAAATTATCTCTGATTTGGATAAAAATCGATATCTGACGATTTTTATCCAAATCGGAGTTGATATCACAAAATCCAAGATGGCGTCGATTCTTACCATATTTTCCAATTTTGATTCTAGATTCATGTTAAGGACCCCGCCGGATCGTCAGATATCAATTTTTATCCAAATCGGAGTTGATCTTACAAAATCCAAGATGGCGTCGGTTTTAACAATATTTTACAATTTTGACTCAAGATTCGTGTTAATCACCCCGCCGGATCCTCAGATATCGATTTTTATCCAAATCGCAGTTAATCTCACAAAATCCAAGATGGCGTCGGTTTTAACAATATTTTACAATTTTGACTCAAGATTCATGTTAATCACCCCGCCGGATCCTCAGATATCGATTTTTATCCAAATCGGAGCTAATCTCACAAAGTCCAAGATGGCGTCGCTTTTTACAATATTTAACGATTTTGATTCTGGATTCATGTTAAGGACCCCGCCGGATCGTCAGATATCAATTTTTATCCAAATCGGAGTTGATCTTACAAAATCCAAGATGGCGTCGGTTTTAACAATATTTTACAATTTTGACTCAAGATTCATGTTAATCAACCCGCCGGATTCTCAGATATCGATTTTTATCCAAATCGGAGTTGATCTTACAAAATCCAAGATGGCGTCGGTTTTTACATTATTTTACAATTTTGACTCTGGATTCATGTTAATCACTCCGTCGGATCCTCGGATATCGATTTTTATCCAAATCGGAGTTAAGCTCACAAAATCCAAGATGGCGTCGCTTTTTACAATATTTAACGATTTTGATTCTGGATTCATGTTAAGGACCCCGCCGGATCGTCAGATATCGATTTTTATCCAAATCGGAGTTAATCTCACAAAGTCCAAGATGGCGTCGGTTTTTACATTATTTTACAATTTTGACTCTGGATTCATGTTAATCACTCCGTCGGATCCTCGGATATCGATTTTTATCCAAATCGGAGTTAATCTCACAAAGTCCAAGATGGCGTCGCTTTTTACAATATTTAACGATTTTGATTCTAGATTCATGTTAAGGACCCCGCCGGATCGTCAGATATCAATTTTTATCCAAATCGGAGTTGATCTTACAAAATCCAAGATGGCGTCGGTTTTAACAATATTTTACAATTTTGACTCAAGATTCGTGTTAATCACCCCGCCGGATCCTCAGATATCGATTTTTATCCAAATCGCAGTTAATCTCACAAAATCCAAGATGGCGTCGCTTTTTACAATATTTAACGATTTTGATTCTGGATTCATGTTAAGGACCCCGCCGGATCGTCAGATATCGATTTTTATCCAAATCGGAGTTAATCTCACAAAGTCCAAGATGGCGTCGGTTTTTACATTATTTTACAATTTTGACTCTGGATTCATGTTAATCACTCCGTCGGATCCTCGGATATCGATTTTTATCCAAATCGGAGTTAATCTCACAAAGTCCAAGATGGCGTCGCTTTTTACAATATTTAACGATTTTGATTCTAGATTCATGTTAAGGACCCCGCCGGATCGTCAGATATCAATTTTTATCCAAATCGGAGTTGATCTTACAAAATCCAAGATGGCGTCGGTTTTTACAATATTTTACCATTTTGACTCTGGATTCATGTTAATCACTTCGTCGGATCCTCGGATATCGATTTTTATCCAAATCGGAGTCAACCTTACAAAATTTATAAATATTGATATAATCAATATTATAAAAGTGACGTTTTCTGGGTAAAGAAAGATACCACATTGTCGCTTATTGATAAGAATGATAAGGCGCTTCTGTCATAAAGAATCACTTGGAAAACCTTATCAACAGGCGACAATGTGGTACTTTTACCAAGAAAACGACACAATTTTTTAACGATTTCATAATATGTGACGTTTTGCGGTGAAAGGTACCTTATGGACGATCGGCGCTTACGCTGTTAACAAAGACGCTGATAATAATGCGCTGCAACGCGACGTAAGCGCCGACCGTCCATAAGGTACCTTTAGCCGTAAATAGCCACATATGAAATCATAAAAAATGTGCTTTTATTTAGAAAAAGGCACTTTGCCATTCTGCCGGTTGTCGATAAGGCGCGAATGTCATAAATATTAGTTTAGAAATGAACCTTATCAACAACCGACAGAATGGTACCTTTCTTTAGTACTAAATACAAACACAAATAATAAAATCATTTGGAAAAACCGAACAAATATTAGGTGAATTAATACAATATCTGTATCAAAGGATTATAAAAATGAGGAATTCTAAGATTTCTAAGTTATAACCTTTTAACGCCCGAATAATGACGCGCCGGTGTAGTAGTGTGCGTGCGCGCACGCACACAGATAGCGATCAGTGCGGGGCCGCTAAATGCCTATTTCGTGTCCGCGGCAAACACTCTGCCCGCTCTTAACTAAGTTATAATTATTTGATGTATGTATAATTTGATAATTTGGTAAGTAGCTAGTTTTAGGTAAGATTTAAGTATTTGCATGTCGACATACGACAGGATACTGTACAACACTGTACGACCATCTGTACAATAATAGTACATTACCTAACTAGTGCGGTAAAACAAAGAAAGGCCGAGATCGCAGATGTTTGCGACCCGAGCTGCAAGCGAGGGACGTAAATATGCGATCAAGGGCTTTATTTATTACCTCCCGTTTTAGGTACATCATTTTATGCCTACACTTGGGCAGAAATCGGCTTTTTCCGTACGCGTAGCGTGCGGAAAAATGCACTTTATGGCCAGGTGCGGCATAAATAGTTTTAAATATTCTAGCAAATAAAAATCTCTATCTTTATAATCTTACTGCGCCCTAGTAACCCTGTGATTGTACAAGATAATTCAGAACACCTTATGTAATACCAATCATGGTCGCAACGAATAAATAATTGAACGATACTTACAGTAACCTAGTATGTTTTAGTCTACTAATATACTCGTACCGTACCTTGGATTTCAGATTCGGAATTCAGACTCGTTTTAACCGGAAATCGGAATCCACAATGGTGACAAGCGTCTCTGTAAGTACAATCATCATCATCAGCAAACCTGTGATATGCATATGTCCCGCTTCTTAGTTAACAGATTTTTCTAATTAAAATTGAAGTGTGAGCAATAGATTTAAAGCCGGCACTGTGGAGGGCTTATTCGCCTACATTCGGGCACCAAACAACCCGAACACGCAAATCGTACACTCGCCGATCCGTCCTCTTTATTTGGTCACGCATTTAAGGACGCGAATAAGCAAACCACCACAAATGCACCGTCCACAAATCGCGCGCGGTGTTAAATACCGCAGAAATTGATGATCCGCATGACAGCTGTCAGTTCAATACATTATCTGTCAATAATGTTACTTTTTAACATTAAAATTTAAATCTTTCGCAAAGTGGTTTTTGTTCGCACCCCAAGTGTGGATGACGTCGCGGATGGCGTTCGGACTCCATTACAAATATTTGGCGAACACTATACGCAACGCGAATACCATGCAAACTTGCAGTGAAGCGGCATAATATTTGAGCTAAATGCGAGATGCGAGTAAGTTATCCCAGTCTACTTGGATACTCCGTCGTTTGTATGTATGTATGTATGTATGTTCGAAGATAACTCGTTGATCGGATCTTCGTGAAAGGCAGGTGGTTATATGAAATTAATAGAATTTTTCATTTCGAATACGAGCTAACAAGGGTTGAGTTGAAGTTTGGGGGCGAACCTATAGTAGAACAACTGAGCGAAGTACTAAATGTACTTGGACAATCCTTCGTTTGTATGTATGTATGTTTATATGTAAGTTGATGACCGTTTCCCATCAGGCGGCTCGTCTGCTCGTTTGTTACCTTTCCCATAAAAAAAAATAAGAAAAAAAGTTATGTGTGTTTGACGATACCTCGAGTATTAGGTGAAATAAATATGTTTTTGAAGTATAAATTGAAAGAGATGTCATATACTACAGAAAAAGTGACCAAGGCCCCCGGTGAGCAGGGCTGGGATGATTTGATTCGTGCTTTACAATTGTATATTTTTGTAGGTCAAGGGCTTCCCTAGATATAGGAGTCGCGGTAAAAAACTTAAACTATATTTATTACAAATGGCGTAACGATGGACTGAGTCGGCTACTCTATCTAATATTTGTAGTAAGTACTCGAACCTCCTATCGGCATCAACTTACATATTCTGGGCATTTTCACGAGGAAAACTAAAAACTTTTTTTCTAAATAAAACTAAACTAAAACTAAACTTGTATAATTTTTGGCAAATAAACAACTTTTACTTTTTTTTTTAATAAGTTAAATTTAATATTTCCTTCAGAATCACGAGCTATTTCGATCCTAATAGGAGAAAAAAAGTCTAATTTTTTTTCCATTCCGTTACCATTTTTAAAACACTTTGTATGTACTGTAACGAAAAAAAAGTTCTCAAAAATTTCAAAATGGAGAGTACGTAGAACGATTGAAATTTTTGAGAACTTTTTTTTCTCTTAGTTTTTATCTCCTAGATTGAAAGAGCTCTTTATTCTGAGTAGGAAAAACATTAAATTTACCTACCTTAAAAAAATATATCTTGAAAATGCCCGTCTGACATTCTGAGATAGCTACAGGTTATGAAGATCTTTTAATAATTTGATTTATTTTTTCCCAATATCTTTATAACTTGACAGGTAACCAAGAGATCAAGGGAGCTGTCATACAAAGAAGCGGAAACAAATGAACAAAAGCCAGAGTTCTTATCAGAAAGGGCCGGATTCATCTAAACAGACACAGTACACCGCTCAGCAGCCAGTTACTGTTTTTTTTAACTCTGCTGTTAAAGATACCAATACAAATACAAAATACAAATACAAATAGTTTGATCGCAGTAATACGGTTACAGATGGTCTTAAGTTAGTTATAATATTTCTACATATTACACCCCTTTTGGGCGTGAGAATTGTAAGTGATTTATCCTTCAAGTCCTAAAATAATATGTACAATTCGTGCTTAAACCTATCATGCTACTAACTTAACTACATCTATATACAAATGTCATCTTTATGATATGGTGGCTTACATATTAGATGTTTTACCAACAAATGAAACACACAGTAAAATCAGATGAAATGAAAATTAGACGTAATGAATAAGTACGCGAAGTAATTTTAGGTGAACTAAAATTATACGAACTGATATTAGGCAAAAATTGGTTAGACAAAACGAAAGTAAACCTTCCTGCTAAGCTAAGTGAGATTATTATGTTCCTGGTATATTTTTATTATTAAAAATCGTACCTGTTAAGGGCATGTTAAACTTTTCTGAATATATGGCATTGTAAATTGGCTGTGAGCATGATTCTGGGACGCCTGTCATTATATTTTAATATATACTACAGTCAAAATAGTTGTACTTGAGTTTTTTTTTTTACTTAGAACCAGAGCTTGAATACCGGCGTTTTCTCCACAAAGGTGTATGATTTAGGTAACTACTTTGTTTATTTTTTATTTTTGATGGGGTTATTATTATTATTTTTATTTCCTTTATTTATTTTCATTCTTAAGTTAGGTTTTTACAATATGTCTATAAAAGTAAAATATAAAACAACATACAAAAAAAAATATAAAACATAAACACATTATAAAAAACCTAACCTAGAGTGCCGCCGGCAACGGAGCAGGGCCCAGGCTGCCGGTGGTTAGGGCCGCAGAGAGAGGAACCGCCGGACTATACGCGCCGTGTCTAGGATTACCGCCTTCTGCATCTTTATTATTATTAATTATTAATAATTCACAATATAAAACTTATAGCTAATTCAGTTCCCCGCAAAACTGTATGTACAGTTTGTCTGCGGGTGTGAGTCTCTAGATAACAAAAAAAAAATCTTTAATCAAACAAAAATAAACAAAAATTACATTCTAGGCTAAACAAATATCACCTAAGGGCTTGCAACAGGTGCAGTTTTAAACCACTTTTAAATTTATTTTTATTGGTCTCATGCCGGATATTCTCCGGCAGACTATTTAAGAAGTATGGAATTCTTTTATTTAATGTTCGGTCTCCATAGTAATTAGTTACACGCGGTATTTCAAATTTTCGTGCAGTTGCTGTTCTTGTTGCATGATTGTGTTGGGTCAGTATTGGATTATGCTGTCTATTGCTATGGTTGTTAACTGCTAGGAGGTATTTGTGTTTAAGACTGACAGGAAGAACTTTGCAGATTTTAAATAACTTGAAATAATCACCTTTACAAATGTTTCTTGTTTTCTTATTAACTAATAATTTTAAAAACCGTATTTGTAATGCTTCTAGATTATGTATGTATGTTTTAAATGTAAGGCCGTAGCTATCGAGTGCATAACCCAATACGGACTCAACCATTGCGAAATATAAACATTTTAAGATATTCGTTGGTACTTTATAGCTTAGGTGGTAGAATCTTCCTAGTAGAATTCTAAGTTTACTGCAGATGTAATTAATATGTTGTTGCCAAGAAAATGTGCTGTCAACTTTGACTCCCAGATATGTGACACAATCTACTTTTTCTACGGGCTTACATAGGCAATTGTTAAACTGATTATGATAACAAGAAAAACTGTGGGTATACATAGGCAAAGGCGTATCTATTGTGCATAAGTATGGTGAATGTATGATAAGAAGTTTTGTTTTGTCCGAATTCAATATTATGCCATTATCATGGGACCATTTTACAACTAAGTCTATATCCTGTTGAACCAAACGACATGTTTCACTCATATTGGTTCCGGCACGTAGGGTGCAAAGGTCGTCAGCAAACATGTGTGCAGAGCAGTTTTTTAAAACACCACATAAACTATTCACATGCATAAGATAACACACAGGCCCACATACGGAACCCTGGGGTACTCCGCATTGTACCCGTGTCTCATCACTCAAAGCGTCACCAATCTTGACATGATATGATCGTGACGTGAGGTAGTCACGGAACCATCCGTTAAGTGGCTGCCCCACACCGCACTCGTCCATTCCATTTAAAAGGGTGTTGGTATCCAGAGTATCGAATGCTTTTTTAAAATCATAAAATATTGCTACGACAAATTTTTTGTCGGCTAGGTAAGAATTTATTTCATTTGTGAATCTTGACAATAAAGTGGCAGTGCTTTTATTTTTTTGAAACCAGTGTTGACTGTCGTTTAATATGCTATGTTTTTGTAAAAAAGAACTAGTTTGATTGATAATGCATTTTTCCACTACTTTATCAACACTTGAAAGAATGGAAATTGGTCGGTAGTTTGAGTGTACTTTACGGTCTCCCTTTTTATAAATCGGACGAACTAGGGACTCTTTTAGTTTGTTAGGGTATTTGTTTTGAGCTACTGATAAATTAATAAATTTCGCTATGATTGGACTAACTTTATCTACTACTAATTTAAGGTCGGACATACGCACGAGATCGCTCCCCGGTGCTTTATTTTTATCAATTTGGTTGATAACTCGTTTAACATCTTTGCTACTTACGGGTTGCCATCTCATGCAAACGTCCGCCCTATTTACATAACTCTTTCTGTCTAGCCATAGTTCACTACACGTATGCTTTAATTGCTCTATCTCATTTGAAAAGGTAAATGCAAACTTATCACAAATCTCCTTAGTACTACCTTGCATTTCCATATTATTCAGAACAGTACTATCTAATGAAGAATCTATCTATATACGAATATGTTACCAAAATGTATGATCGAATGCTACATAAAGAGCATTAAATAGTTCAGAGTATTGGGTAATTACTAGGTCTTTAAGAGTCCACATGCAAGAGAGAGCGGGATAGATTTCATTGCAAGAGCACGCGAAAAATTAAAAGGCGATAGTAGGCGGGCGCGTCTAACCGCGTAATCAGTTAATTGCTGTTTACAACTAAACTACAATGTTTGTAGATAAAAGCTTTTACCAGATTTAAGAACTCGTTATTACTCAACTATTTAACTAAGAATCGCGTTTATAAATTCAATAAGTTCAACGTTCTGACCAAAAACATATCAGTATCGAGGCTTTTGTTAAAAATCATGTTTCACGTTTACCAGTTTAATGTATATGAATATCAGGTAGGTATTGAAGTTGTTATCAATATTGAGGTCTGAATAGAAAAAATTTGATCACTGTGGCCTCTTAAAAGTGACAAAACTTTCTACATGATTACACTGCTACAGACTTTAGGAGTATATTTTCTTAAATTAGGTCGGTTTTAGAAAGGTATAACATGCGCTTGAAAAAGCTAGGTTAAGTTTAGATACGTCTTTTTTTTAGTATAGGTACCTATTCTACATATAATAAGAAAAAAATATTGTGCCATAAATCTTATTTTTAAATGAAAAACAGAACTGACAGACAACATACTACAACATCGTAGCTCAGCTGGAAACATTTAATTTGTAGTACATCCCACCTTTTTTATTGGCAATTTTATGTGCTTTGTAATCAGAATCACAAGCTCATTCAATCTTAATAAGAGAAAAAAGTTTACTTATAATTTCCATTCTGGCACCATACAAAGTCTATGAAAAATATTGTGAGATATTTTATTTCTAACACGATTCTGAGTAGGAACTAGTAGAAATCACATATATTCTTAATGATAAAAAAATTACAACTGTAAATTAAATGGTCGGGAAGTGAGTTCTAAGTGTATTTCTTTTAGGTCTTAAGTCTTATTTAGTATCTTTATTTACTATCTTTTGCCCATTTTATGTAATTTTATCTTAGAAAAAAAAATTATATCTAGCAAATTTAGTCTAATAAAGTTGTATTTTTACTTACAGTTTCAAATGTATACTTACGTATCATGTCGTATTGTTTGGTGTTGTTTTTAAGGAAAAATGTCAAAGATTCGTTTTAATTACCTACTTGGGTATATTTTCAGCTAATTTAAATGATGAAATTGCTGATTTTAATAAATGTATAATAAATAACGTAATTTCGTTTTAATGACGCTCAACGTTTTGACCGCTATTCCTTCCACTTACTTACATTTCGGGATTAAAAAAAAACAATAAATTTAGCTTAAACGCAAAAATAGTAAATAATTCAAATAATTAAGTTGCACTCCATCTTCTGGTGTCGTTCGGTACAAATACATAATCTACATCTACTCAACAACAGATGGCGCTAGTATTAATCAACTAGCAATACTCTCCAAACAGGATGATTATGCTCAACTACTCGACGGTAGATGGCGCGATCAGTTATATCCAATAAAATTGCATATGTACTGATCCTGCTGATATTCAATGTGTGTTTCGATGGATTCGTGAGATTTGAGTAAGATAAATAATACCAATATATCAATGAATTCTTTATAAACGATTTTAAAAATATGCGCCTTCCTGAGACATTTACGAAGATAGGCGATACGCACCCACAAAAAGAGAAATACAGCTTAGCTACTGAAAAACAAAGCGATTTTAATATGCAAGAGCGGTTTTAAGTCAAGATCTCCTTTTTTCCGTCTTATTTTTGGTACTAAGAGTTATATGAGTTTAGCCATTTAATAAAAGCGATCGAATTAAATGAAAATGCATTGCATAAAATATGGTACAATAAGGTACAATAAAAAATACGTGTGGCACTCGGGGACTGCCGCGGTAAAGCTATTGCATATCATTTTGTATCAACTTATGCAATTATAATTATTTATTTATTTTATTCATGCAGTATTTCTTTTTCTTTGATATTAATTCAAGTTACACTTTTTGAGCGTGGTGACCGATAAGAAAACAAATTTTTCTATTATTTAACAAATAAAAAGTTAATATTGTTTAAAATGTTTTTATTATTTTACAATACATGTGGGTTTTATTATCTTCCAGTAGCTGTTGGTTATTCAGGAATATTTATCATTGAAACTTATGATAACTGAAATAAGAAACATAAGTTTGCGACTTAATATCCTCTAAATACCTAGAAAATACCGCGTCAATGGTGGTCCCATATTTTGTTGTAGACTCTTGTGGATCATTATTCATTTTCAAATTCAATGTTTTTGATAGAAAAGTTGTCAACATTATTTTACAATATATGTGGGTTTTATTATCTTACAGTAGCTGTTGGTTATTCAGGAATATTTATCATTGAAACTATAGGTTTATGATAACTGAAATAAGAAACATAAGTTTGCGACTAACATATTTGATTTTGGCGGGACTATAATAATAGTGTTTATTTTGACGTTTGACATCGCCGTATCTCTGGTAATAAGAGCTACTGTCCTCAATATTTTGTATAGAATATGACACTTAGCGACATTCGTTTGGAGATATATCCTTTCCTCGATAAAGAACTTTGTAACAAAGTGAATAAAGTCGGTTTCGGTCCGTCGGAGTGGGGAGCGTCAGGTTTTTTTTCGTTACGGAATTTCTGGATTCGGTCCCCGCGCTCAAGGCCCGCGATAGAAGCTATGCAATAGCTTAAAAACCGAAAAAATATGTCACAGTACAGTAAACGTGCGATTATTAACTTTTAAAATTAGTAATAAGTATCACATTATTCCCCGCGGTAGACCAAAAAAGCGATGGCTAGATGTCGTGAAGGCCGACATGAGCGTAAACGGGCTTACAAGGGAAGACGCCCAGGATCGTGCAAAGTGTAGGAGAGGATGCAGGAAAGCGGACCCTGGCAAGGGCCGGGATAGCGCTAGGTAGAAGAAGAAGAATAAGTATCACATTATTCACTTAAGACTAAAATTTCTACTTACATTAAATTACACGACGAGCAGTCATTTACGGTGTAAACATTTCAGTTACAAGCCATCGTTGCAGGTGTGTTTTAAATGCATTGAAAGGCAGGGTATTTTTATTTCCGGAAGGGCATTAAATATTCTCAATATAAAAACAGAAAAAAATACCCTGCCCCTGAATTAGTAGGGCTGTTTTATAATTAAAATAACCCAGAAATCGTTTGCAGTTTTAGAATTTAAACTGTCAATACTGATATATATATATATATATATATATATAGGGTCACTTGTTAGACAGTGGCTCAGGCAGAAACAGTGGCGCAGGTACCATAACTGAGAAAGGGATAGCTATATTCTGTTGGTTTCGGCACTTCGCGGACGCTCGTGGCACCCGGGCAGGAACGAACTAGTCGCCTGGCGTCTGCGCCGCATAGTTGTCGTGTGTCAAGGTATTTTGTGTTTTGGTGGTGCAAATTGAGTATTTAAGGTAAGTTTTCTTTGTGTTCTACTTACTATAGCTTACGCTATTTAAGCACATTGTATTTTTTTTCGCAATATGTGGTTAATTGGGGAGGCAGAGGTGTGAAATTCAATAGGAAATAGATAGTAAATTTCTCGTGGCTTATAAATGTTTTCAAAATAGCGGTGATGTTCTACAGTGGTGCAGTTTGCGAAAGTACACAGGGGATCATGAGCCACTGTGTATGGCACGAAGTTTACTATATGATCCACTGTGTACTAAAAAGGCAATTATATCTGCGATGAGCAAGCACATATTTCTTTTAGTATTGTTTGTTTCTTTAATGTATTTTATTTGTTTGATGGGCCTTTGTTTATTTTTAGGATGCCACGACCTTCAAAGCCGCGTTTGATTGGTGGCCACACCGAAGAAAATATGAAGGAGGCATTGAAAAACATTAGAAAGGGAATGAGCGTAAGAAAAGCTTCTAAATTATATGGCAAACCCTTCACAACGCTAAGGCGATACAATATTAAATGTATGGGGTCTGGTGGTGTGATAGAAACCATGCGACTAGTGCCAAATTACGAAGTTAACAAAGTTTTTAATGATGAACAGGAAAAGGCCTTAAAAGAATATTATAAATATTGCTCATTATTATTTTACGGTTTGACAGTAAAAGAATCGCGAAGAGTAGCCTATCAAATAGCCTATCAAGTAGCCTATCATATGTGATTGTTAATGATCTTTATTTTGCTCAAAACTCGAACTAGTAGATTTGCCTTTGTTGAATTTGTGTATGTTTACATAAGAAGATAGTTACTATAATAAATAAATGTTGATTTACGACTTAAATTGTTTTATTTCTCTTTATTAAACTAAAACTATCCACTGTGTACCATGCCGAACCACTGTAAAAATGGGGCCGAACCACTGTTTCGACCCCATCGTACACAGTGGCTCATTTCTGACTTTTTAAAAAGATACGTATATCATATCCACTATACCGTTCTGCAAAAAAATAATTACACATATGTAAAATAGATAAAATTTGCTACTAATATTGCTTTTAAACAACATTCTACGATTATTTATTTCGAAGTTATGGCTCTCCGAAAAAAAGTGAGCCACTGTATACCACATGACCCTAACTTTAATAAAAATCAACAAATGGATCGTCCAGCCGATTTTTTTGTGCTACTTGGACAGGTCATCACATTTTCCTTCCTTTTATTACAATGAAAAAAAAATTCAAACTGATAGCATTTTATCGGTGATGTTGTGTCGTTTAATATTGATATTTTTACTCACGTTCTTTGTCCCCGTCGCCAATGTAACGTTCAGGGTCAACGTAAGGGGGCTGGTTTTAATAAAACACGAGATAGGTATTTGCGTCCACAAGCGATACGTCCGTTCACCGTGACGTCTACCCTCCGAGTCGGGGAGCGGGCGGATCGCAGTGCACATTTATTTATATATACATTACAATAATAATATAGGCTGTTGGCACTTACGGAACGTCACGATCCAATCAATACTATATAAAAAAGAGTCGCAACTGCTGCACTTTAATCGCGTATTTTTTTTTCGGATGATTGGGTATCCAGTTCTTTTATCCTAAATCTAAGGGATTTAATACAAAAATTTATAGATAATTTCAATTTTTATGGTATAAATGAAGCACATTGGCAATCTTGTTGTCAGTTTTTGAAAAATCCACCACTTTCTAACAACTCATTTACCATTTTTAACTCTGCGAGCTTCATATATTACATCTACTTGGTGTTCGACTTTATTGACATTCAATCTTAATAAAAGATTTTTTCTCGTTTATGTACTACGTTAGTCTTCCACGGACAGAATAAAATCTAATTATTAATATACTAGATATTAGTATTAGAGTTATATTTTATTTACTATTATTTACTACTATATTAAGATTGTTATAGTTTTCAAATATAGCAGATTCTCAAGTCCGATTATTTTAATCGGGACTTCACTGTTTAGCAGAGTAGTTTTATGGTGTTAAGTTAACTATCAAATACTTCATAAATGCTTAACTCCTGGTTAGCGGTTAACCAAGGCGGCGCAATTGTAATTAATTGTAAGTATTGCTCCTTATAAAAACGAGAGTGTCCTTATTCCACCAAAAAGTGGCCAACCTACAGCAATACGTATCATCCCCTGATTTGTGAGTAAGATTAAGACGTCGCTATATGAGATGATACTTATCTGATGTTATTATGACGAACCATGTTTATTCGACGAACGTTCCGGGTGTTTTTCATACTTTTATTTAGTTACACTCTGTATTTAAAAAGAAAATATATAAATGAAATTTTCGAAATTTAAACAAACTAAAATTGCCAGTCTCCCCGTTAAAGCTCGTGGCATTTGGATCCCATTTGATGACTATCAAACTTTATAATCCCCTACCGAATTCTATAAAAAACATTGAAAGACCTAACTTATTTAAAAAAAATTAAACTATTTTTAGTTAATAATTGCTTGATATTTTCAAAGAAAAATATTCATAAAAATTTAGTTTTATATCTTTAGATAATGTCTTACAACCTATTTTCGATTCCAATCTATAATGTAATTAGTTATTTCTGCCTTCCGGCCGGCAAGTAGCCACTTGCAGGCCGCTACGCTAAACAAATGCGCCGCTTGCCGACTGCGTCGAGCAGAAAAATAGTGTACTGATCTTGGCCAGTAAATAAGAAAGCCTCAGATCACATGTTTGTCGACCTCAGCTTCTCTTCGGCCGACAATTACACGAGATCTGAGACATTTCTTACTTTACAGGCCTCGGTACGTAATCTACTATTAAGTAGTAGTTACTAAGCTATGTAGTCTTTAAGCCGTATGTTCATATGTTGCCATGCCCTTGCGTCACGCCTCTGTGAGTCCTACCTTTCGTTCTGGACGGTAGCAGCCCCTGATTGCTACCGTCTGCGACCCCGAGGGCTCTTTTTAGTCGCCTTTACGACAGGCAGGAGATACCGTAGCCGACAGAACTACAGACAGGATTCTACAGACAGGGTTTCACTGGAGATCCCAGGGCCGCCTTGATTGCGTTGTAAAAGACCAACGGGGGGTTTTAGTCGGTGAGAGTCCGACATAGCTTTGCACTGTCCCTGCGGTGCAGAATTATCCATAATGGATTTTAATCCATAAAAAAATGCATTTAAATTAATTTTAAAAACGATTCATACGGCGCTGTAATTAAAACTTTTAGGCTATTATTTCGATGATTTTTTTTGGGAAAAGCACTATATATCTTATTATTTTTGCCCGTGAAGACGTGGTCACCCCCGAAATCTTTCTATCCGTTTAGTTTTGGCCTCTGAGTCCGTATTGATATTACGTCATAGGGAACAAGTTATACTGGATAAACAACTGGCCAAGTGCGAGTCGGACTGACCCACCGAGGGTTCCACATAAAGGTCCATACCAAATACCATATACAGGGCGTCCCACGGCTTTGCCACATGGAGGGGAAGTACCTTAAATACTGCAGATAGGAAAGTTTACTGAAAGAAGTCTTCATTTTTATTTTTAAAACAATACGAACTACATGCTAAGAATTAAAAAAAATACCTGTCTGAACCGGGAATCGAACCCGCTAAACGTGGTAACAAAAAATCTGTAATTTTTCTGTACTGATCGAAACCCTCAATCGTAGAAATGTATGTCTTCATACACTATAAATACCCGAAATCTATAAATATTGGTTTCTTAAGTCAAACTTGTGCCAAATTGGATGTTTCTAGAAGTATTCCTTACTGCATGGAACCCTAAAAACAAAGAATTACACCGTGATCCTTCATCCCCTATCAGATATCATGT
The DNA here is from genome assembly GCA_949128165.1 of Lathronympha strigana. Taxonomy (NCBI): domain Eukaryota; kingdom Metazoa; phylum Arthropoda; class Insecta; order Lepidoptera; family Tortricidae; genus Lathronympha; species Lathronympha strigana. The sequence goes on along the minus strand of OX421926.1, from coordinate 1,409,069 downwards.
AATATGCTCAGTAATACAGTTTCACGAGATATTATCGGCTTGTTATTTAAATGGAAATATACTGTATTGTTTTTATATCGCGAAGTATTATCGGGTAGGCAATATACTGTGACTGTGTTATTATATTATTCGTGAGATGGTACAAAGGTAGCGCTTTTGGGTTCTATGGCGCATAGGACCTTTGTACCAATTCCCGCTATTAAAAAAACCGAAAACTGAATCGACAAATTTTATGTAATCAACAAATAACATTTATTTTCGAAATATTAGTAAGTGTAACTTACGTAACTACCTACCTCTACCTACCTAAAATCTAAATAGGTCCTTGAGGCATTGTACCTAGGATGCTGGCGGCATTTCCTCGTTGTATCGTAATGCTGATATGTTTTGCGAGGAAGCCAGCAGCTCTTCGGTCACCAGTAACATCAACCAGGCGTTTCGCGATTGTTTACAAAATTTCACAAGAATTGGTTAATAACCTACGGTCATTACGGACCAACACGAACCACTCCGTACGTCTATGTACCTCTTTATCCCTCGAATATGCGGGAGCAATAGAGAGGGATATAGGCGAACGAAAGTGCTTCACGGTAGGCCTTCAGTATTGAATGGTTCCAGTGGTGTTTGATGAGGAAGTGAGATAACACAAGGAGAAACAGTGACAAAACATGTGTCGCCTTTTATTTAGGTACATCGTTAGTAAGTTCGATTGGCGGCGATTTTAGCTGATTTTTTTAGCGTAACGGATACATTGTGACTCTAGTATTATGTAGGGTAGGGAGGGGCATATTGAGCAGGCGAGTAAGTTGGGCAATCGCAATATCTCAAAACTACTCACGCTACGCGGAAACACCTAACAGCGGAAAATTAGGTCTAGTCTGTGAGAAGAATCTATCTCGCTAATATCATTACCATGCGGCGCCGGAGTTGGTGACAGGCATCGTTTGTTTATTTTTGCGCTCAAAAGTAAGAAAACTAGATTGAAGTATTTTTCTTCTAATTTAATGAAAAAAGATGTCTCAAAAGTCTGGTAAAGGCTATCACTTAATCATTACCTAAATTTCTGTGACAAGTCTTTATTAGTGAACGTTGATTTCGGATATAAGAATTCTGATTATGAGTTTTATTTTTATGCATATGATTAACTAAACTTATATGAGTAAATAAAAAAAATTTTTGATTAGTTTATCACATAAATGTTATCTATATCTCTGCTCAATTTACCCCATACCTATGCTCAACTTACCTCACTATAAGGATAATTTGAGCAAGTCTGACTTTGATGACTTTAGAGCAAATAAAACAAACAATAAAATCATATCAGGGAATATTTATAGCCAGATAAACTTCCTAGCAATCAACGTGAGTTTCATTTTTCTGGCGCAAACCATTAAGAAAATATTATAAGGGCTTTGATTCCAAAATTGCTCAATGTGCCCCGCTCTACCCTACGCACAAAAAAAAAACAAAATATCGTAACATGCTAATCGTCACAAATATTTACACTCATGTTACAGACGTTTCTTATGAGATTTATATGTACAGTCAACCAATTGGTGCCCTAGGCCACTGTAGGACTATGTCATAGTGACGTTATAAATCATATTGTAAAAAATTTCATCTTCTTCTTCTAATAATGGCTTCTGTCCGAGTGTTAGACAATTTTGCCAGTGTCACGTATTATAAATATTTGAGTATATTATATAAATAGAATAGTATAATGCCACTTGGGCTACGTTGTTCGGTAATACGCCTCGCTATATGTTCAGTTTATAGCTATAATAAGACTTAAAATATAATTTCTCAGGGGACCAAGATCCCGGGATTGCCGCTTTATGACTAAAGGAGTGATTGAAATCGTTTCAGGATTAATTCTTCATTAGCTGTATACTGCTTCGTTTACTGCACAATTAGCTATCAATATTACACATTGAACAACATTTTGCAAACAAAAAACCAAAAACTATTCCAGAGACGCTATTGCCATCTTGAGTAACTAACAAACGACAATCCTGTAGAAAATCTCTTACTGATTGTCATTTTGACATGATTCTAGAGCGGCCTAGGGTTTATATAATTTGTGCTTCAAGGCTGTACCTACACTGCGTAGGTTGCAGCCAATAAGCCGTTGTGGCGTCATTTATAGTAACTTTATAGCCTTCATTGCCTCGTCAGGTAATTGCTTCCTCCAGATTTATGGTGACGTTTCGACCTTGCCGCAGTCACTTGTAGTTTTAAACCAGACGGTCTCTAATCTAGTCATTGAACTGAGAGCTTGTATAGAAATTTTGAGTGATTGGGAAATAATTGATAATAGCTCATTTTTTTCGCGTAAATAAAGTTACACTTACTGTATATAATTTGAAAATAAATGTTTTTTTTTTTACCAAAAACAAGTGTAAAACTAGTACCTCTTTTACCTAATACCTAACTGGCCACTTCACATCGACAAATGAAATACTTGATTGTCAATGTCATTCTATTTACTGTCTGATTAATTAATTTCCAATTAAACTTTTAAATGCATATGTGTTTTAGACCTAGCTTTTTTTTGTAAATGTTAACAAAAGAATGACAGGTAAGAAAAGATTTCTTCGTTTCAATTTAAAATATGTTTATAGTATCATGTGTTAAAATATCAGTAACTTTGTTAGAACCTTATACGGGTTATTATACCTGTGTAAACAGTAATTCAGTGTGAGAGAGACGGCTATATTGCGGTGGTGTTATCAATTACGATACGGCAGTTTATTGGCACCTTAACGAGATTTATAGAGACCGTTCCATTATTGAACAAGCTCGGTTGCGACGGAGGATGCGTACCGTCAACTGCAAAAATATGAATACAGCCAAAGTGCCAAAATATGTATACGACTTTGCTTGACCGTTAAGGTCGTGTAAACATATTTTTGTCACTTCGGCTGTATTCATATCTATGTAGTTAACTGTACCACAAGTCCACGAACATCGAAAATTGGCATTGACGTAAAAACCTCTCTTCACACCACCTATTCATGAAAGTCTTTCAGATCAAGCTAGGAGGGATCAAAGTGGCACTTTCCTTCCCTGCGGGAGGGACCAAAGTGGCACTTTTATTCCCTGGTGGGAGGGACCAAAGTGGCACTTTTCTGTTTAAAGACTACACATTTTTTTCGTTTTCGGGCATTAACTAGTCGCATTCGTGGTGTTGTTATGATGTTTTATTTATTTATTTCCTCTTAGTATTCTTTTCGTCTTGGGCGTTAACGCTTGAATCCCTCATTACGCTCAGGATTCTAATTTTGTATTGTATTGTAGAAACTATCGCTTCACTCGGACTTCAATGTACGCCCTCGCCAGAAATATATCATTTTGATGTATTGTAACACAATTTACTAACAAAAAGAATGTTAGAAAACATATGGTCATAGTCTTATCATATTCTTTTTGCCAAATATAAGAATCTGAATCTGTGTAACGGTGGCCGTTTAGAGAATATATCATGTTACTAACGCACCTCTGACTTAATATCGAAAATATATATATATCATATAGCGTTTCTATCGACCTGCTCTAGCGACGGTTCAACGCCTGCAATGTCCGTCAGGCTTTGGTTGGTAGCTGATTCTTTTATCTGCGTTCCTCATCCCTCTTGTATCAAAAGTTAACGGGAATCCAAAATGTTGCTCACAAACTAGTTCTTTTGCATAAATATAAAATCACCACATTTATTTCGTTATATTTATATTCGTTATATATATTTAAATAATAAATAAATATTATGGGACAATCTTACACAAATCGACCTAGTCCCACGGTAAGCTCAATAAGGCTTGTGTTGTGGGTACTAGGCGACGATATATATAATAGACAGATACATATAAATACTTAAATACATAGAAAACATCCATAACTCAGGAACAAATATTCGTGATAAACACACAAATAAATGCCCTGACCAGGATTCGAACCTGGGACCTCCTGCTTCGTAGGCAGGGTCACTACCAACTAGGCTAGGAGGCCGTTGAATATATATATATATATATATGTTTTGGCAGCATATCAACCTTTTGTTTCTTTTAATTGTACCAAGGAGTCAGTAAAAGAGTCCGAAATTGAGATCGATACGCTTGTCCAAGATATATTAGTTAGATGATATTGAAAGCACTATAAAATCCCTAAAAAACCGCTTTCTATCAGATATCATTTGTAATGTTTATGTTTATTTTTATTCTAAGTTAGTTAGAATTTGTTATTGTTAAGTATGTAGATTGTTTATCTAAATAATGTAATTTTTTTATGAATAATAAGTACCTACTTTTGTTCACAAATATAACTAACAAAATACATCAAGTTATTTTTCACTATAAGTACCAATATTTGCTAAATATAAGAATAAGAATCGTTTATTGTCATATACCATAACAAAAACAAAACAAGATTATATATAGATATAGGGTATACCATCAGCGTAAAAATATGTGTACAAAATTATATCTTATTTTATTTACAGTGTATTGTTGTAGTGTGAATTGAGGTTTGTTGTCGTCAATTAAAACAACGAAATAAATTTATAAATAACTTCTTTTTAATTTAAAATGTTACTATTTACAATCTTATTTGCTACAAATAAAACATTTCACTAATCTATTTTGAACACTAATTATATCTATACATGCTTTATACAAACATCCAGTGCCTATATGGAATTTAAAAAAAGATATAATTAACCAATCACAAATAGGCATTGGAAGTATAACAGCCAATGAAAGCTGAGAGAATATTATTTACATTTCAAAAACGTCTCTTTATTTTGTATTGCACTATGAGACGTGTTACTTTGGTTTATACAATTAATCTATCTTATACTTATATATTTTACACAAAAAACATTATGCATTATTTATGCAATGTATTGAAAGGAGTAATATGTAAAATCTCCATATTTCCTATTATATATCACTCGCTTGACTATGGAATCATTAGAAACAATTTTGGAACTAAATTTCAGGTTAGGTTATTACTGTTATAAAAAGCCAAGAGAATGACAATACAATTTTGATCAACCTACTGGAATTATTGTATGGAATGAAAAAATAATATTAAATTTTTTTAAAATAAAGTTAATGTCTTTTTACGATCATCTTAAAAAATATGTAAAATGCGGTTGAATAAAACCGCGAATATCTGCTGCGCTTTTTTTTTGTAACCTGACTTTGGAATGAGTTTGAACAGCCGCAAAGTATGTTTCTACTTTTTTCAAGGGTGTCTTTTTTGTAAAAAGTGTGTTCTTTTGTATAATACTGTTTTCTTTAACCAATGACAATAGGTATTGTTGTTTTAAACGCGTGTAACCTCATTATTAAAACAAAACTGTTTATAATTAAAATTAAAAACCTTTTGAATTAACTTTTAATGTTTTATAACAATAATTAAATACTTAGCCTCATTGATTAAACTACTTATCTACATTTAAATTGAAATTGTACTGCGGTCGTATTGCCTCAGGGTTGACAGGGGGCGGAGTGGGGGGGATATAGGGGTAGCGGGGGTAGGGGTAGGGGTAGGAGGGTACCAGCTGTGGGTTGAATGGGAGAGGAGAGGGGTAGCCGTAGGGTAGGCCGACGGAGGAAGCGGCGGCTTGGAGTATGGACGCTGCGAACGCCGGGTCGCTGTAGACGGCGGCGTAGGGCCACGCGACGGCGATACGTTGCCTTTTGTCCTTCATTCTCCGGTTTTGGAACCATACCTGGAGAAGAAGAGACAGAGGTTTAGACATTGACTTATTAAAAACTTACTCGCAAATATAGAACAAAAACGTCAAAAAATGTGGATCATTCTGTGCTATCAAAATCTAGGAAACTTAGCATAGATCTACTAGTGAACATAAAAATATTATGGCAGATTACTCGAAAATTTTAATTTTTAAGGTAAAGAACATACTTCGACTTAATTAGTACTATGGAAATGAACGCGAAACCAAAGGTTTAACTGTCACACACACATCACATTGAACTCTTGTTTTATTCTACGTTTTAACCATTTTATAGAATACATCTACATTGAAATTAAACACTTTAAAACGGATTAATCGCGTTTATTAACACCATGATCCTACGTTTCGAGCCCTTTACAGCACTCGTTTTCCAACAACAACAATCGCGGTAACAGAAGACAATATTAATACATCTACAGTTATCGTTCTTCGTAGACCGCCTCGTAGCAGTTTCGTAGCAGTTCTACGAAACTGTTCGTGTTCTTAATTAGACTAATAAACAGAGAGAAAGCATCCAATTTGTTTCTCTTTTCATTATGTTCTTTGTCTTTGGTTTCCAAAAGATCGCGATAAATGAGAATGATTCAAAACAATGACGTGTGAATGAATTAGTAACTTCACGCAGTTTGCATAAGTAGCACAACTGTACACACACATTTTGTGCCTACATGTCTTTCTGTGTTAAATATACAGCCATGTCCAGATAATAAGAGACAACATTATTTTCCCCATAAAATGCCTATAAATTCTATAAACTAAAAATAAGCGGGGTAGGGAGATTTGCGGTTGGCACAGCATACAGGCCGGAGTCGGTTTCGGTAGATACCGCAATTGACGCACTGAGCGAGTCGATGGATATGTTCGCGACTTGTGACGGTATCTTTATTCTCACTGATTTTAATGTAAACCTTATGTCACTAGACAAACCGAATACTAAAAAACTTTTAACATTCGTATCGCAACGAAACTTGCATCAATTAGTTACAGAGCCGACTAGAATAACGACAAAAACGGCTTCCTTACTAGATTTATTTATTACAGATAGTCATAATGTATGCCAAGCCGTATATGTTCATCACAACCATAACATCAGTGATCATGCCATGGTATTCGTGGAACTTAAAATTAGGAAACCGAAGCAACCGCCTCAATATATTTACAAGCGAAGCTTGGACAAAATCAATAAAGATATGTTTAACATAGACCTTAATGATCTGCCATGGGCAGATATTATAAAGCTGAAAGACGTGAATGACAAAGTCAAGTTATTTAACCGGCTGGTTACAACATTGTTCGATGCACATGCTCCAATAAGACGGTTTCGCATAAATAATAACTCGTTTCCATGGGTAACGGATAATGTTAAATTAATGATGAAATTGCGCGATAACGCGCTTGCAAAAGCTTGCAAAACGGGTTCCAAAGTGCATAAGGACTACTACAAAAATCTACGGAACTATACAAGCGGAGCCTTGGAGCGGGAGAAAGCAGCCTACTTTACCTACTTTGTCAACAATAATAAAAAATACCCAAAACACATGTGGACTCATATTAAAAGCTGCTCAATAATGGGGAATAGAGATAAACCTCAGATACCAGAACATTTATGCAATCCAAATGACCTAAACGACTACTTCTTGAGGGTACCGGGAACCGCATCAACAGATCAGGGGACGCAGACTTTTTTCGAGAATAATAAAATCAATAATAAAGTCTTCAATACGGAAAGAGCGACGGAGAACCAGGTACTTAAAATTATACAGTCGGTGGAAACAAATGCAAGTGGACAGGATAATATATCAATGGACATGATACGTCTCACTTTAAGCGTTACACTACCGATAATAACACACATGGTAAACGAATCAATTGAGTCGGGCATTTTCCCGGAGGACTGGAAAATAGCTAAAATCAGACCAATACCTAAAACGAGCAAGATTGACGATTATAAGGACCTGCGGCCAGTCAGCATACTTCCAGTTTTATCGAAAATAATAGAAAAAGTGGTGTGTCAACAATTGAGTAAATACCTGGATGAAAATGATCTCCTACCGCTAATACAGTCAGGGTTTCGCGCTATGCATGGTACAGCCACAGCCCTGGCAAAAGTGACAGATGACATAATAGCAGCTTCAGACGAAGGAAAAGGGTCGATTCTCGTCCTTCTTGACTTCTCTCGTGCGTTTGACTGTATTAATCTATCTCTGCTTCTCTCAAAAATGTCTTACTATGGAATAGGACCATTGACACGCAAATGGTTTCAGTCGTTCCTTACAGGTAGGCAGCAGTTCGTGGAACTTCAGTTGGAACAGGGAGAACTAGCAACGTCGCAAGTCAGGCAAATAGAGCGAGGAACGCCGCAGGGTTCTGTTTTGAGTCCGTTGCTATTTATTCTGTACACGGCTGATTTGGTGGCTGCACTAAAACACTGTGAGGTACATTTATACGCAGACGATACACAAATTTATCACTCGTTCAAACCACAAGAATTGAGTTCAGCCCTTAAGAAAATAAACAACGACCTAAACATGATAGCGGAATGGTCATCCAAGAATAATTTAGTACTGAATCCATCTAAATCACAGTTTATGGTAATGGGGAGTAAATGGCAAAGACAAAAGATTATTAATAAAGAGCCAGTAGTTTATATAGGATTGGAGCCGGTTCCGCAGGTACCTTGCGCTAAGAATTTGGGTCTTGTCATGGATGGTGAGTTAAGATTTGAAAATCATGTTAACACTAAAATACGGAATGCTTTTTACCGTCTCAAAACCCTGTACAGTGTTAGAAAATATTTGTCGATAAAAGTTAGGGAAATACTTATTGAGGCACTAGTACTATCACCTTTCAACTATACAGACATAGTATATGGGCCAAGGTTACTTGCCAAAACAAAGAAGGCGATACAACGGGTACAGAATGCTTGTGCACGTTTCTGCTACGATATACCGAAGCGAGCGCATATCACACCGCACCTCAATAGCAAGGGTGTACTTAATATGTCTAGTAGAAGAGACCTGCATCTGGCGTTTACCCTACGTAAAATTATCGAATACCATAAACCGCCATACCTTTACGGAAAATTAAAGTGGGCACAGGATGCACAGAAAAACACTCTCAGAGGTTATCGACAAAACTCTTTGCTGGTCCCTAAGCATAAAACTAAATTCTACAGGGGGGGTTTCAAATATGCAGCTACAAAAATTTGGAATGACTTGCCACCTCCATTAAGAGCTCCTATGCCTTTATTAAAATTTAAGAAACTGGTCAAGTCGCACTTTCTGGAGGTGCAAAAAGGAAACCGTCCCCAAACTTAAACGTAAACTTTAAAAATAAAAAAATAATAATAATAACGTATTAATAGCACAATCCAACATTGACATTATATATATATATAAATATCCATATATCATTTGGGCATCCCAATGTAAGTATACACACACACACACACACACACACACACACACACAAACATGCGCACACACATACACGCACACATACACTCGCACTCAAACACTGGCACACTCATATTATATTACATAATTTATTTAGTTGCTTAGATCAACTGACTTAGACAGTCGTTAGCACCATGGCCGACCTACCCTCGGGACCAGTCTGAAAATCAGCGCTGGATAGGTACAATCTGTGTATTTATCTAGCACAAGCTGAGACTGGGACCCATTGCCGAGACGAGGGAATCTCAAAATTATAACTTTTTTTTTTTCTTTATCTTCTGTTTTTTTATTCTAATGTAATGTTTTTTTTTTTGCTGCTTGTTTGTTTTTTAATAATGTAGAAGATGTTATTTAAGTTATTTTTTTCTGTAATGTTTATCTTTTTAAGGATTATCCCCAGTTGTGGCAATAAATGGATTTTTATTTTTATTTTTTATTTTTAAATAGAACTTTGCAAATTTTATGATAATTTAGAAAGTAATTGACCAAATATTTGATCATCCATATTTTTGGAAACTAGGTATTTTACGGAACTTTGCAATACATTCGAATATACCATATGTAAGCATAGGTACATTGTATTATTATTTAAAAATTTGGTCAATTACATTTTTAATTATCATTAAATTTGTAGTTATTTTAGGGGAAAAAATCTTGTCCTTATCTGGCCACGACTGTAGATTTTTTAATATTTAATATAATACGCGCTTATTTAATAAAAGCCAAAACAGTTTAAATTGTATACCTAAAATCAATTTCTTGCACTGAAGCTAATTGTGACAATCGTCATTTGAATACGAAATTAAAAAAAAATACTTAATGACAGATATATTAAACGGGCAGCTGACTCATTTTGCTTGATCGCAGGGCTTGAAGTATTTTTCTTGAACAAAAGTTATAACAAAACAACCTAAAACAAAGCCTAACTTCATAATTAAACAGCAAACTGAGAGAAATCCGACAGATGTTTGCTTTTCGAGCACTAAAACGCCAATAAAACGCTGTTTGCACGGCGAGAAACGCTCAAGCAGTTCTGAAATCATCAACGCGAAATAATAGCCCTCCGTACAAAGTAACTACCATCGCAACACTGTTAACCAACCAATCGTAGTCCTTATTTCAACGGTATAAAATCCACCTAGAGTCAGTTATTAAAGCTGTGTTTGTCCGCAAATAAAGGCGCGAAACTTCGTCTTTTGTCCAAACAAAATGGCCGCCACACTAATTGGCGGGAATTCTTGTCATTCCAAAACCATAGACAAGATTATCACATTTCAATTGTTTTAGTGGCATTGCACTTCTAGCGCATTCAGCCATAATTCGGAATTCAAAATCTGTTAATTGTAATAAAATTCAAATGAAGTGCGAACGGAATTAATGTATGTCGTGTTTATAGTAACTATAAAAGTATCACAATAAACAAACAACCGAATGAAATCTCGATTTTTACTACATATCATGTGGTAGCCACGGTTTAATAGTTTTTAATTGGTATAGTCCCCTCATAAAACAGATGCGCATAGACAACCGATGAAGTCTTCATATACACACTAATAGCCAGTTTATGGTTCTGTTTTTTTAGCTATCATGTTCATTAGAGGTTGGCTACTGAATAATTCTACATTTTTGATATCGAATTAGCGTGAATGTAAACTTCGAATGGTGCAATAAAAACGTATGTTCTTATTCGGCTTTCTTTTTACTTGGAAGTGATAATTGAGATTATGACTGGCCGCGAGGAATTTAGAGTTGATTAAAAAAATACTTGTCATGTTTGAATTTGGAACGATCGCTTTGATTACAGACCCGTTATGTCCCGCAAATATTGTAAAAATATTGAACAGTTGCGTTTTAAAGATACTGACAGACCATAAGACTCTTAAATTACCTACCTACATACGTTTATAGAATGATTTACTTCTTGACTATGGAATACTTTAAAGTCTGTTCGATAAGATTAGAGTATACGTACGAAGACATTTTTAATAAATTAAAATAGAACTCTTTTTTTTTTATTGATCCCTGGGTATAAAGCATTTACGCCAACACACATTCAAACAAAGAACTTCAACGGCCAAACTAGGTTTCACAAATCATTGTGTAGGAATTAACGCTTCCATTTGAAAATGGAACGCGTTTGTTAGCGGCCAGTACATTCACACATTTGTATCGTGATTCTGCGAATTATCGAGCAGCCATAAAACGTTCGTGATGGAAATTATTGTGGATCTAATTGAAGCATCATACCACTGCCATAAACGGCCTTCCGTCAGAGACAAAGAGAACAAATTACCTACACATCGTATTATAAATAAATATTATGGGACAATCTTAAACAAATCGACACTTAGTCCCACGATAAGCTCAATATGGCTTGTGTTATGGGTACTAGGCGACGATATATATAATAGACAGATACATTTAAATACATAGAAAACATCCATAACCCAGGAACAAATTTCGTGATAAACACACAAATAAATGCCCTGACCAGGATTCGAACCCGGGACCTCCTGCTTCGTAGGCAGGGGAAAATAACCTTTATGGTCATTTTCTCGTGAATATTGTCTATGCTTTACGTAGTTCTGACGTATATTAACACACGATTTTTTAACGTCAGCGTAATTTTAAATTTGGAACTTTTTTTCTGACAGATGGATTTACTCGGGTAAATCCATCTGTCAGATTATGCGATTTTGGTATTAAGAAAAGGTAATAAGGTAGATATTTGCTGATAGGGGCGAATGGATTTACCCGAGTTTGAAGTTAAGCGACACATTTAGTGATTTTATTTATTAAAATTGTTTCATTAAATCTCCAGAAATAGGTAAACATATGTACCGTATAGTGGGCGAAGCGTGACACAATGAAATCGTGATAATAACGTTACGAAGTTGTCACTAGAACAATAAGTGACTAAAGGCCATTTTCATGTAGGACATGCGTGGGCATCGGGAGTATGAAATTCATTGACATGTTCGAGATACGTGTACTTACAATTTTTATAAAACAAAGCATTTAAGACCGTACTTGTATTCGGGTCAAATTTTCTATTAAATAAAAAATAATCTTAAAGAGTTAGTTTTTCTACCGTCAATTCATATTTTCAGCCAACCCTATTTCAGTGAGACATAATTAAAAACCTTATAATTTGCTTGATTTCCTGCCCTATATGCTCTTTCTCGTTCACGATTATGTTATGTTATGTTATGTTATATTATGTTATGTTACATTATATTTTGTTATGTTATGTTATAAAGCTATCAAGCACCCAGTGTGCTCATTAACCCTATTTCCCCGTTGCTGGAGCTGCAGGAAGCAGGTTATTGTCCCGGTGGTTTTCCCCTTTTACTTCCTTCTAGCCTCCCTGTTTTCTTATAGAACCACGGAACAACTCTAAGGTCGACATCCTTAAGCTCCTCCACCACCATATCTTTACCAAACACATTAAACCTCAGTGTAATCTCTTTCGCTATAGGATTATGAGTGAACAATCTGAATCTGAATCTGAAACGGCAACCAATGTAAGAGGAACCTACCTTAATGGTGGACTCAGGGAGATTCAGCTGAGCAGCGAGCTCGCAGCGTCGCGGTCGCGAAACGTAATTCTCTTTAAAGAACTCCTTCTCAAGTCTTGCTAGCTGCTCCCGTGTGAACGCCGTGCGGTATCGTCTGTGGACATATGCTGGGTTACAACTGATTCTGTTATATTGTCTCTTTCTAACAAAAGGGATATTAATAAGACTGATGGAGACAAACGATTATCATTTTACATTAAAACATATTAAATTGGTTTAAAAGTTTTGGAATAAGATAGAGTAGGAATTTTAACAGCAGTTTGACTATATGAACCGCTCTCGGTAATGATCTTTTTCAATGTTGTTGTAAAAGGTGCTTCAATGTCTTTTGTCCGCGAATATTAGGCATTGTTCTAAACTTAAAATAACATGTATTGATTTTTTACCTGATATTTGGGTCCGGCACTGAATTGGAGTTGGTCATCTGTTCAGACTGCGGACTGAGCGACTCTGTAGGCAAAGAAAGTTCCAAATTAAAAAAAAGAGTTTTAAAAATAAACTCTTAAGCGCCTTCTGGACTTCAGAGGACCGATTATCTATCCGAAAAAGCCACCGCATTTCATAAAGGGTTGTACAAGTACGCTCTTCAGTCCTGTAATCTTAATTACACCAGACCCCAGAACACAAAGCGCGCCGCGATAAAAAAAACTAATTAGTCTATGGAATTGAGTTATCAAAAAAACGTTCGGAAGCGAAGGTGCTAATTGTATGCAGCCAGCGTTTCAAAAGGAATACATTAACACAATGCAAACACAAATAAGCTGTTGTCTAATTAAACGTTTTCCCATGTGTGTTCCCCCGCTATTATGGACTGGCCACAAAGAAACCGAACGCCGCGGCCTTTGCCGCTCAATTTAAGAAAAAGTGCCACCGACACCGACTTTACAGATCTGATTATGTTGAAGTGGTTCTAAATTTAAACGCTGCCGCTATTGACACTGGCCGTTAAAACACTTTCAACTCCATTGTTTTGGGGAATTAAGACGCTTCTAAATTTGAAACTAGATCGTACCCGACTTTTTAAATCGTAGACGTCGCCAGTTATTTTAAGTTGTAAAAAAAACTGCAACCGTATTAGGACATCGTTATGGAGAATTTATCACCACTTCGAATGTTTTAAACACATGATGATTTTTTTTAATCGGCGCGGCGTCTGGACCACTTGAGCCGTTCCCATACTGGGTGGCGACAGCGTACTTAAACCAATTTGCAACGTCTAGCCCCGCATCCTCCCATTCAAAACGTTGTTGTCAAACAAACTTTTTTCGAATCGTAACCTTTTCCGTGTCTATGGTCACCAGCTGCGCTATTATGGCGTGTGTCGTTTTTGAAAAAAGAACGAGGAAACGAAACAAGATTTAAAAAGCTTCCGTTTGAGCTTCCGTTCGTTTTTTGTTTTATAACCGTCTAAATCAAGCCATATTTATTTCTAATTACTGTCGGAAGCGAGCGAAATAAAAGTTTTTTTATTTTTATTCATGTTTGACAACAATGACATTACATGTTCTAACAGTACACCCACTTCTCAGGCACTTAGTCTTCTTAAACGCTGTAATGACGTGTGTCATTTGCGAGAATAATGTCGAAACGTTCCTTCGTCTCTGTTTGGCGCTAATTGGTAGAAACAACGAGCTCTGAGGAAACCGTGAGTACAAGCCGCCATGTTAAAGCTTATTCATTATTGAGGAAATTTGAAGTCGTGTAGGCGTTTTGGTTCCAGAAATCTTTGGAAAAAGTAAAAATGGAGTTCTAATCTTGCCCAAAAATAAACATTTGTCCTTTCTATTGCCGGCGGCACTCTAGGTTAGGTTTTTTATAATGTGTATATTTTATGTTTTTATTTTTTTTGTATTTTATGTTTATATACGTATTGTAAATAACCTAGCCTAAGAAAGAAAATAAATAATCGAAAGTTATCCTACACTACATAGGTATGTTTTAATTGGAGATCTACATAAATCATGTCATGATCATGTGTAGGCATTACACCGTCATAGGTTCGTCCTATTTGACTCGTATTATCATAGTTATATGAAGTATTATGGGCCTAAGAGTAGTCATTTGACCGTTTAGTAGGCAGTTACCCCATTCATAGACTACAGAGTGAAGTGACGAAACCTTTTCACACGCGGCCATCCGTAACGACTCTATGGCTCGGTTAGCGCCTGCGCGATTGGCAATAATTTGATGGCGCAATATGCTTGACTTTAAACGGGACTTGTTAAGTTGTGTCTTTGGTTATGCAAATAGTAATTACCGAATACTAGTCTATGCCCGTGACTTCGCTTATAAATGCCTATAAAATAACCCTGTGCTACTCCCAAAAAATAAATCAAGCCATTCTTAATTGAAAGAGATGTCATATACTACAGAAAAAGTGACCAAGGCTCCCGGTGAGCAGGGCTGGGATCGAACCAGCGGCCTCCTGCTTTCGCAGAGGCCCTAACCACTGGGTTACCCGATCACGGCAGCCAGAGTCCGAAATTTCGTAAGTACATATATGCAATCCTTTCGATAAATCGAGCCCTTTATGAGGCAACTATAACTATATTTTCAAACGCTTACGTTACGCTCAAATCTAAAATTAATTAAATTACTTTCACCTCACCAAAGAATTTGTCATAAAGCACTAAAATGTTAAAAGTCAATCAAAACTAACGGAAGCTAATTGCCCATAAACCGAAAATACCAAAGAAACGCCATAAATGGCCAATCGAACGCTTAATTAATAATAGTGACGTTCAATTTAACCGACCAATATACAGCAACATCTATCAAGGCCTTAATACTATAGACTAATGATTTAATTCCGCCCGATTTACGGTGGCGATAAGTTGGTTAGCTAAATTTGGCATTGGTATTATCGCCACCCTCGCCACGCGCCGGGGATTGTGTCGTGTGTTGCCGCTTAATAGATCGGTTTAATTGTCTACGGTTGTTACTGGCCAGTTACAGTACATCCATTACAATGCCGAGCAGTACTAATGGTAATTGGATGAGATTGATGCTGATATACGATAGAAGACAATGGAATACAAGCTTTCAGACAAAACTTCTATTTTCCACGTTTTAACAACTACACAGTTCATCAATAAATTACTCTGTTTAGCTCATGATGTTTGGAATATCGCTGTGGCATATCGTTATCGTGGTCGTATCGTCATATGAAAGCGCGTATTTGAAAAGGTTAAAATACCGAATTAAAAATTTAAAAAAAATTGCGTTTAAAAATATATATAACCGTTAATTCAAATTATAAAGTATAAATTAGACCCGTCGCGAAAATGTTTGAAAGTAAATCAGAATAAAAAACTTAATAATATTACAATTATAAAAACTAATCACCGTTATTAAATTAGCTTATCTTCGTGAATAACAATTTAGTTTAAAATATTAAAACAATATGCTGGAGATAGTGCAAGGATCATGTTCCCAAAGGACCAGAAACAATTTGAACCTTCCATTTGGACAATTATCCTACACGGCTCCAATTATCCATGTCCCCTGTTCCCCTACACAATTTTCATAATAAAATTCGTATCTACTAGTCGGCAACGATGTAATGAAGATAAATATCTCAGTAGGGAGCACGGCGCAATAAAAACAAAATCAGTTTAAGCCCAATTGACAAGACATATTACATTCTCGACCCTCGCTCCTGCACAAATTTATGTCAACCGGCGGCGAAATTTGAAACTATCGTGTCTCCATATAACAATAGAAGTTGTAAAGCCCGATAGCGCCTTTATCGACTGCATTGTTAAGTTGGTAAAGCTGTGAACGTGTGCACAAATTAAAAATGGCCACTTGTCAAATTGTGGCGGGAGTCCACCCGCGCTGTTAACTTTTTCTACCATAGACAATGCATTGATTCTTTTGATTTAATTTGGCGCTGGCAGCTGTGGCCAGTGTTAATGGTTCCGTTTGATGATAATTGAGCCATTTAGGTTAAACTGCTGAATTGACGTATGCTCACGGTTTTAGCCCGGTAGGTTAAATGATGCAGCTAAATAAAGTATTTAGTTAATTGTATTTCTTGTAAATCGGCTGCGGCTAATGCATGGTGGCTTATTGTGGTCGCGTTTCTGTCATCTGGCATCGTAAAGTCACGTTCTAACAATTATATTAAACTGTATTTAACCATGTATACTTGTAACTGCTGTTGACTGCTGTTGCCAGACCGAATAAATAAAATAAAACAAAAAATATAGGTAGTATCATATGAGAGTGAAAACGACAAGATAAAAATCATACGTCATCATAGACTAAGTAATTTATAAAATATTTAGTTGTCTACATATGTATTATGGAGTAAGTATATTATATCTGCAAATGAAATCAGACTGTTACATTAGATTATCGGTAATACAATAACAGTACTCATTATCCTATGACTATTTTAACATAATTATTAATTTGTTTGTCAAACACCGCCATTAACAATTCGTCGGCAACTCCAAAGACCCTAAATTTGACCATACTGTCGATAACCTAACCTAACGGTACGGAATAAAACGTCAATAAAAATATTAAACTCAAAATTATCGAAAGAACGGTAAAGATTTTGTATGTTATAAATAACAACAAAGGTGTCGGCGTTCTCAAAGATGTTGTAAAAAGCTCATAATTACTTTAGATATTTTGACAATGTTAACTTCCGAGTTTGAAATACATGTTTATCGTTCTTATTGCCGTGGCTAAAGGTTTAAATTAGCGTTACAAAAGGTTTAAAACACGCAATATTATTGGTTATCTACCTGTGTTATCTCTATACGTTTATGACGATTTGTTTAGGTCCCAAAACTGGGGCTAATTGCCTTACAAACGGTATTTCTAAGTTTAAAATTTAGTTTCTCCGTTAGATAAGGTATGGTATTTATGAAAAAGGAACATTTATGCTATATTTATAAAAAATACCACGGAAAAACCGCTGTCTTCAGCTTTTTACAGAATATTACAACATCTATACCTGAGTCGTCTAAAAGACAAAACAGCCGACTGGTGTAGCTTGACATTCAACAAAAGAAGATAAACATAAAGCATGTAAATAGCTATGTTGCAATCATATCAGCTGTAAAACTGTGTTTTCAAGTACAAGTTCCGAATTCAAAATAAAAGTGTAATATGAAATAAAGAAAGAAATAATTTATTGCCACGGTTACGGAAATAATCACTATACAGTGTGTGCAATACAATTTCAGTACTAGGTATATAGGTTAGGTACTATGCGTGACAAAAGGAACGGGCTCAGCATATGTTTCGTCAGCTTATAACTGCGCAACACATTAACATTTAGCTGCGGGTAGAAACAGCCGTATATGCCATCTTTATTATGATAAATCAATTGAGTGAATGTTGACTTGACTGGAATATAACCAGACCACATAAACCATGAGACCGCCAGACCATACCAGAGACCAAAGAGAATGGGAGCTATCGTATTGTCGCTCACCAGGTGGCGCCACTCATGCGTGGGTCCTGTGTCAATATGAGAGAATTGTCAAAGTGACGTTTGAAATGTTCCCGCACGACCCACGTTCCACTAGCGCCCCTAGCGGCGAGTCCACTCGCGGTAATCCTCATTGCAATCGCTTTCAAAACAAAAGACATTCGGGACTTTATATCTCCATTAGTTTTTCAGACTAAGTAGGTATATTAAATACCCATAAAACAATAATTAGAACCTGTAATCATATGTTAGCGTATTCGTGAATTTCTGTAATAAACATAGCTTTCTATTAAGCCCCCTCGAGGATATCTGCACTGATGAAGTACTAAGAATAATGAACGCCTTATTAGCTTGAGAAAGTCTAGATAAATAATGCCAGATGGCAAGTGTTGAGTGGATATAAAGATTTATAGCGTTCAAGAAATTATTAAGATTTCAATATACATTTATGAAGTATACTTACCTACATCTCTGAATAACCGACGTATAAGAATAGTTAATGCGGTACGGTAGGACAGGTGATATTTGTAATGATAAATATTAAAGGTTAAAATTTAAAACAAATAAACAAAGCGAAAATAGGCTTAAGTGAACCAACCTAAGCAGTGTGCTTACCATGAGTTGCATTCGATTGCGACTGCGGCATTCGACAGTACGTCCGTCTCGCTCCTGCCAGAGTAGTGGTAGGAGCGAGACGGACATACGTTAGAAACGCTCAGTCTCTATCGCCTCCGGCTACTTACAACTCATGGTAAGCTCATAGTTCAGACGGCTTTTCCTAGAAAGTTTAAGTAAAACCTTTTCGTAGAAATCGCGAAACGTCTGGTTGATGTCACTGGTGACCGAAGAGCTGGTGGCTTCCTCGCACAACGTATCACCTTTGCGATACAACGAGGAAATGCCGCCAGCATCCTAGGTACAAAGCCTCAAGGACCTATTTTAGATTTAAGGTACACTTACTATATATATTTTGAAAATAAATGTTTTCAATTAAATTTTTAAATAATAAATAAAAAGGATAGCTTATGAATAGGTATGAATTCATAAGTAAAACTATAAAAAAATACAACTATTTGAATAATACATCCATAAAAATACCTTTGCTTTTCGGCGATGACGGAGGTGTGACACCATAATGTTTTCTCATCAAATCAACTGTCAACATCTTGTGATCCATCGAGTAACTCCTAAACGATTCCATTATTAAAAAAAGTTTTAAAACTGAAAACACTGGCCGAAAACGAACTGTCAGTTTTAAGCGCGCTTAAACGGATTGTCTATGACAGTTAAGGCGACTGTAGTAAGTGGGTGTACTAAAAATCTATAACGCTTCTAACCAATAACGTGACCAGTTATCCCCACCAATCAGGGCGGGGCGTTCGCTGTCCCTTTCGCACACGAGGTGGAGACTGGGATTAAGATAACGGGCCTTTTATGGTCGTATTTGTTTTTTTAGCTTTTTGTTTTTAATTGCTGAGCCTTTAGTCTACGTTAATACCAAGTAAAAGTGGCGATGAACAAAATGAAGTTTTTAAAGCGTTAGGTAATTAGAAGTTCCAATTAAATTAGATATGGTCGAGCTTAATTGAATAGGTAAGTATACCTAGAACAATTTGAATGTACGAATGAAATCATTTATTATTTTTAACAAATAGAACGCGTTAAAATAAGAATGAATTTCTGACCCTGGTCGGGTAGCCAAGTGGTGCCTGCCTACTAGGTATATGTAGGGCTGCCATCTCGTATATTGCCGAAACCGGACAAAAAAGTTATAAAACCCGGACGTTTCATTATAATCGCAGTCTCTCCCCGGACACCATAGAAATCAATTTTTAATTTTAAAAGTTTAGGTTTTGCTAGGGATTGACCTGATCCCAAAAATGTCCGGGTTTACCCCGGACAGTTTTAAAAATCCGGGCCGGACGCTCCCCGGACGGGCTCCAAACTAGGACAAATCCGGAGAAACCCGGACGGATGGCAGCCCTAGGTATATGAAATCTCTTTAAATTTATTAGGTATTAAGTATTTTGATATTTAGGTACTATAGTTAAATTAGTCGCATTAGTATTTCTCTATTTCGCTATTTCTTTCTCACTCTAGTTGAAATAGGTACTTACTTAATTAAAAAAAAAACATCAATTTTTTTTTATATCTCTTATTGACTCGCGTAAATCGAAGTATAACCGATAACCCCGCGTATTGTTTTTCTGTTTTGAGGTGTGCAATCTATATATCTATCAATTTGATCATAGTGAGACGAAATAAAAGCATCAGTCCATCAGGCCATGTACGTTCGGGCATATCCGCCGGATCTGGCAATCAAAGATCCGATTGCTCGAAAGTATATAGCCTGCTATTGCGCGTTAACAAACTCAAAGAATTTAATTTGGCGACTAAAACTTCCCGTTTAAAACAGCCTTCAGTTCGCAGAAAACACCGCATTGACCAAAAATGTGGAAGCAATAAAACCAAATGGAAACCAAACAATAACCGAAGGGCACCATAAAAGAGAAATTTCAAAGGTTGGTCAAATACTCCATAATTGAGCAAAACAAAAGTTGTGGCCCAACAACCGACAAAAGCATTAAAGCTATTGTCTATGGCTCTTTCTTTTTGGCGGCAAAGTTGACAGACGTCACGCTGACAAGATGGCGGACAATGAGAAACAGGAGCAAACAATGTGTGCTACCGTGTTTAATTTTAAATTAAAGCGTGAATACTTGGTAACTCTTTGGATTTGGTTATTACTAGATTTATTTGTTTATTGGTTTACAGCGCATTTGAATTCTGGTTATTTTCGAGGTGGTTTCGATTAGTAACATAGATTTTCAGTCCTCCGGCCGGTAAGCGCCACTTTACGCAAAACTAAATTGCCGCCTGCCGGCTCCGTCGGGCAGAAAAATAGTATACAAACCTCGGCCATTAAATGGGAAAGCCTCGGATCACATGTTAGTCGACCTCGTCTTCGCCTCGGCCGACAATTACATGGGATCCGAGACATTTCCCACTAAAACGGCCTTGGTCACAAGAAAATCTAAGTAGCTCCCACACCGAGAGCCATCATGAAATAAGCTTAAAATATGACAGTTTGCCCAATATTTCGGTTCTCGATAATACAGAAATACTTAACCTCAGAGGTGAAATCGACCAACTTAAAATAGAATTATTAAGCGCTCATGAAGAGATCGCGCGATTAAATTCTGAGGTCACTGAACTGACAAAAACAGTTGAAAATTGTCACCAGAGGATGGACTTGTATAAAAAAATACTTAACACCAATACACCGAGCAAGTATACTCCGAATAAAGAGAAGAGACGATCCTTCATAACAAAAACAATAGTAAACCGAGAATCAATGCTACCAACCCCTTCAAAAAAAACGACCGAGGGAAAATTACACAAATACGAGGTATCGCCATCGCCAACACAAACCAACGAACTATCTTCTAAACAAAATAACGAAGAGTCTCCTGTAAAGATCAAAAAATCGCCTATAGTCCCAACTAAGTGTTCAGAAAAATACAAAAGGCCTCAAATTACGATTTTAGGCGATGAACAACTATTGGGTTTGCCATTAGCTCTTAAGAAGACAAGATACGGTCGGTGGAACGATAAGTATGACATATTCGGATTTATAAAACCAAACGCATGTATGACACAATTTTTAGAATATTGCGATGTAATTCAGAGATCGGTTACTGAAAACGATGTTGTAGTAATAAGTATTGGTGCGCATAATAAAAATCCCGCCAAAGTCTATTCGGAGTTGTCAATTGCTCTCCACATGCTACGGAATGCTACCGTATTTATATTACCTGTTGCCAGTAGCCTATATCTGAATACTTATAAACTTAACCACAAGATAAAGATGCTATGTAAAAACTTTCCGACTTGTACGTATATTGACATGAATTACTATAGCAATTCTCAATATAATTCTGTAAATAGATTGTGCACTATGATAAATTGTAATATTGACACGTTAGCATATAATGAACAATTTATTGTGAGGACTGATTGCTCGAATTCCAATAAACCCTGGTTGAAAGCTCTACGGGAAAAAAACTATAAGGCCGAGTTACCAAGTATTAATTACCGTTCAGTTGAAAATTGCACAAACAAGCTTTTTAATCAAAACGGCCTTAGCAATCAAGTGCCATTCTATTTCTTCCCATATTACGATTGCAAATGTGTAGCCCAAGTACAAAATAATGATAGAGCTCGAAGCCAAGAAAGAACAAGTATTCAGAATAATGCAAATATTTCAGCAAATACAAAACGTACTATTACAGACTATTTTCCTATTATTGACAAGAATGACATATTATGTACTACAAATGATTCCCAAAAAACTACTTTCAACTCACGAAAAACCCCGAATACTTCATCATTAAAAAATTTTTTTCGTGACTAACACTCTGACATTGCTCCATCAGAACATTTCAGGACTTATAAACAAGAGTGATGAGTTAACAATTAATCTAGATGAATTAGAAAATCGAAGTCAGATCGACGTGCTTTGTATAACTGAGCACAACATGACTCCTGTAACTGAAGTATTTCTGACGATCCCTAACTTCCACTTAGCAACGAGTTTCTGTAGAGACCAAACTAGAGGTGGGTCCTGCATCCTAGTGAGAACTGGCCTGCAGTATAAAGTACTTGTAAATATTAAAAAAATGTCTATAAAACGTATGATCGAATGCTGTGGAGTAGAAATATGCGATCATGACGTGGTGGTAGTATGTATGTATAGAGTTCCTGGCACATGTATAGATACTTTTCATGAAAAACTTGAATGTATTTTGAACTATGTAGGTGACTTAAAAAATAAACGAATAGTTATTTGTGGCGATTTTAATATAGATACGCTGAAAAATACGCCTAAAAGCAGAGACTTCATAAACCATCTAGTTAGTTATAATTTAAAGCTTGAAATTAAAGAAGTTACTAGACCAAGTAGTGGAACCTGTCTTGACAACTTTGCTCACAACATAAAAGGTTCAACTGGTGAAGTTATTGAAATGGCCCTCTCAGACCATGCAGCCCAAATTCTCAAATGCCCTACAAAGAAAATATGCAACGTATCCTCATGGCGCGTTAGACGTAGGGACTATAGTAAAACTAATATGGACAAATTTAAAAATTATTTACAATGTTTATCCTTCAATGACGTATTAATTTCCACTGACCCTAATGAAGCTTATAACAATTTTTTTGACATATTTAATTGCCTATATAACCAATGTTTTCCCTATATGACGTTTAAAAAATATCTTAAACCGAAACCGCGATGGATGAGAAACGGAATAAAAGTATGCTGTCGTAAAAAGAGAGAGATGTTGTGGCTATACTGGTCTAGCAAAACCAGAGATAAAACGATCAAATATAAAAATAAAGCAGCATTCAGAATGTACAGCGCTAGACTACGGAAAATTATTAGACTTACTCAACGCTCACTAAATGATAACCATATAAAAACTGCGGAAAACAAAATGAAAGCAACATGGCAGGTCATAAATAAGTCGAAAACGTTCCTTCCCAGAGAACCAATTCATAGAATAAAGTTAGAAAATGGATATATAACAGACCCGAGCAGTATAGCGACTGCTTTTAATGAGTATTTTATAACAGCAATAAAAAACTCAAAGCAAAATAATCAAACAAAGTGCCACGCCCTAAATATAGAACGCAATGAAAAAACTATATTCTTGGCCCCAACTACGGCTGATGATATAATTAAAGTTATAAACTCATTAAAAAACACAAATAGTACAGGATTTGATGACATTAGCACAAAAGTCGTAAAATACGTCGGTTGTTGCATTGCAACACCTCTGAGCCATGTAATTAACTTATGTTTTGACACAGGCATATTCCCAAACCAATTAAAGTCAGCCATTGTTATACCTGTTCTCAAAAAGGGTGACAAAGAATGTCCTCAAAATTATAGACCCATTGCGTTATTGTCAGTCTTTTCTAAAATAATAGAGAAGATTATATATAACATTTTGTATAGCTTCTTAAATAAATACAACATATTAATCAAGGAACAGAAGGGTTTCCGAAAAAACACTTCGATTAACGTCGCTATCTATGACTTAGTTAAATTAATAATTAGTTGTCTGGATAAAAGGAATCCGACATGTGCCATATACATGGACATGTCTAAAGCTTTTGATCATGTAGACCACAATTTATTAATTGAAAAATTAAGTAGATATGGCATCCGTGGTAATGCATTAAATCTTCTGAAATCTTACCTTAGTGATCGAGATCAACGCATAGACCTAACTCAGATCTGTACTATTACTAGAGAAGAAAAAAAATATTCATCCAGTAGCATGACAATGGAATATGGTGTGCCGCAAGGAAGCGTTTTAGGGCCCCTATTATTTTTAATTTATATTAATGACATTACGGCTATTACTCGACATCCAATGATACTTTTCGCAGACGACATCACAGTATTTATAGAACAAAATAATGATTGTAATTTTGAAACTGACATTAATGTAACTATTCATAATATTATTCAATGGCTTGTTGACAATAATTTGAAAATTAATTTGGAGAAAACAAATATTATGCAATTTACTCAAAGAAAAGCTGTCCCAGATATAAGTATTGAATACGAGGGACAAGCTATTAATAAAACCCTTACACAAAAGTTTTTAGGTATAAATATAAACCATAATATGACGTGGGAAACACATTGCACAGAAGTTTGTAAAAAAATGTTTAAGTTTTCCTATGCTCTATATCGGTTAAGAAAAACAGCTGACCGTAGTACTGTCCTAATAGCATATCATGGATTTGTCGCTTCTACCTTACGATATGGGATAATATTTTGGGGCAATTCAACATATAAGAATGTATTATTCCTAGCGCAAAAGAGATGCATTAGAGCAATTTGTGGATTAAAACGTTGTGAAAATCACCAGCCTCTCTTTAAAACCTTAAATATCTTAACATTGCCATCTCTATACATATATGAGTGCTGTGTTTTTGTTAACTCCAATCCCGATCTTTTTCAAAGGAGAGAACCACCACAGGGTGTCAATTTACGTCCCAGAAACCCTGGTGTGCACCTAGAAACATGTCGAACTAGCCTTATGCTTAACAGCATTGTAGCAATGGGGCCAAAGTTGTATAATAAACTGCCACCTGATTTCAAAAGTACTACCCCAAAAACATTCAAAAGGTTATTGCGTGAATTTCTTTTGGAAAAATGTTATTACAGTGTAAATGAATTTTTATATGACATTAGTTTTTAATATAATATTGATTTTTGCTATTTCTATTTGTAATTCATCCACTGACATACTAAATTATTATTATTTATTATGAATTGCAACTGTAATGTGTAGGTTAGTTGACATTTGGTAAAATTATTGATATTTGTTTAATTATTGGATTTTTTAGTTATGTAACTTAAATTTTAATTAAAATGTATTGTTGTATTATATAATAAGTAGGTATATTTTTTAAGTTTCGTACGCCGGAAAGGTACATCATAGATGTGACATGTAAAACAACCTATCACCTATACTAAATGTATTACCTATGATGACGAAATAAAATGATTGATTGATTGATTGGTATGTAATCTACTATTACCTATTGCCGAAATATAAAACATTTCCAAGTTAGTATAAATATAAGAGAGTACCTTTTTGTACCATTCGGGATCGAAACTCTTGGTCCATAAGGTCCCAGCGCACGCAAGTTTTTCGCGAAATCACGAAAGGTCTGGTTGAAGTTTACTGGTGGCTTCCTGGCAAAACGTATCAACATTGCGATACAACGAGGAAATGCCGCCAGCATCCTAGGTACATACAATGCCTCAAGGACCTATTTTAGATTAAAGATAGGTAGAGGTAGTAGCTACTCGTAGGTAAGTTACACTTACTGTATATATTTTGAAAATAAATGTTTTACAGTTACAATTTAGAAATGTATCCGTGTATTAAGTTGTATTGTTACTATGGTCAAACCAAATTAATGTATTTTAAAATTGAAGGTTATTTTTACGACATCAATTCAATTACGCGGGTATCAATTACAATTGATTGTCACAGTTTTAAACAAAAATACTTAATAACACCAATCATTCTCGACTAAACATGACTCGTTTAGCTGAGTATATCGAGATAACCCTACAATCCTACATATTAAAAAACTTTAACCCTTTTTAAATAGTCTATCAAATTCCAAACTTAATCACTTGCTGATAAACACCTGATTCACGAAATAATTGAGAATCCAGCCCTTCACTTTATTGAATAAGCATCCCTGGGGTTTAAGCCCCCTTTAGGCGGCTGACGAGGGAGAGTAATGTTTTACGCCAGTGTTTTGTAAACAGTGTAATGCTCAATTGGAGAATAAATAAACAGGATTAGGGTGATCGCTTAGGGTGCCTTTGTTCACGGATAAACTGTTATTCTAAGTTTAATCTAATTATAATCCGTTCTTGACTTTGTCGGGCCGCTAGTTTTGTAACTAGCATAAAATGTTTAAAAATGAATGTGTTTTACTACTATGAAGAATAAATTATGAAATATTTTTCACATGTTACTGTGACTGTGCTTCGCTTTCAATATTATATTGCGTTACATAAATCAAACTAAGTAATTTAAAGGTGTTTCCTTCAATTTAATTACAAAGTTATATCACACCCGCCCGATGCTCTATTGGATCGTTGAGCGATAAGATGGTTCATAGACATACGCCACAAGGTTCAATCCTCAGCCCACTGCTTTTTATTTTGTTTATTTCATTCTGTAGTATTCATCTATACATATACATGAGACGCAGGTGTATATTTCATTTCAGTCTCAAGATACAGGGAATGCTGTAGAGAAAATAAATGTAGATGGATATATATACAAATGGGCATATACAAATAATCTAGTTTTAAACCCTTAGGTTATCGTAATTTAGCGGCGAGTATCATTTTACAGAGAACGATTCCTATTATAAATCCTAACTAATACTCACATGTTACTACCCGGCCATATATGTCCGGGCGAATCCGCACGATCTGCCAATGTAAGATAAATTTGTCCGGCGTCGGCTATTTGATTCGTGCAAATGAATATGCAAATGAATATTACCTATATTCGTCATTAATAATATGAAAAATCCTAGATATCCAAAAACTGTTGTATAAAAATTTGCTTAAAGGATGACTCACACTAGAACGGGACGGGACGGGCGGGACGGGAAAATCTGACAATTTCTATAGAAAGCGTCACGTGACATCCGAGGGCTCCGAGCTATCACGTGATTCCTTCTATAGAAATTGACAGAATTCCCCGTCCCGTCCCGTGCTAGTCTGACTCATCCTTAAGTACATAGATCAACGTAAAAGGGGATGCCTACATAAATAGATCATTTTTTTGCATAAAATATGGTACAATAATTTCGATAGATATTTAAGTACAATCACATATTTTGCTAGGCTGTCTTTAAAACTATTCTTGAAATCAGAAAACAATTAGTAATGTTTTATTGCCTAACGGATATTTCAAAACTTAACTTACAATCGGTAATTCTTTATTACAATAATCTTAATGTCTTTAAACCCCCAATAAACCTTTTAGCTAAACCTTTGCCGCCGTCTAAAGTAAACGGTTTACCGCTATTCAGATAACCCAAACAATACGGTCATAATGTCGGGATATTTGAACGTCGGCACTTCATAAAAATAGAGGTACTTTTTAATAACTTACAAAAAAATCTGGTACAATGAAAATTTGCAGTCTTAACATAATATTATCATCTGTTACCGCGATTGTTATTCATTGAAATTAAACACTTTAGAACGGATTAATCGCGTTTATTAACACCATGACCCTACGTTTCGAGCCCTTTACAGCATTCTTTTTCAAAGGGTTAGGATGGATGGATGGATGGAGATGGATGAACGTAGGGTCTTGGTGTTAAATTGTTAATAAACGCGATCAATCCGTTATAAAGTGTTTAATTTCAGTCTTAACATGTTATGCGTGACAGGTTTTGTAAGCATTTGGTCCATTATTTAAATACAAAGTTCCTATTTAAAACGAGATAACCGTGTAAGTATATTTGTTTTTGTGAACTTCCGATATTTCGACACTGTTAAAAGCGCCATGTTCGCGGTGTAACAGCATGCCTACCACGATCATTGGCATTGACGGCAAAACCTCATTGTCAGTCCAACACGCAAGTGGCTTCTCCGATCTCCGACCGAAGATGCCAATTGCTCAGGCTCAGTCGCTAACGAAACGCAACTGTCATTGTCACACTAATCAGGAAGAGTGATAGGAGAGATAGAGAGAGGTAGCTACGATACGTTATTAAGCGTGAGCGATTGGCATCTTGGCTACGCATGCAGATGCAGATACCCCCAAATTCGCAATCGTTCGATTTTCGTGGTATAGGCCCTGATATACAGTTAAACCAATATTTCGTTTTTAATACTAATTATAATATTTACAAAGTTACTTACCGTTTGCGGATAACACCAGCGCAATTAGCTCCGGGTAAAATGATGAATTTTGAAGTGAAACGCTAAAAGCTTCCGACGGCAATTTTTTTCCGTCGGTACAGCCACGTCTATAAATATCTTCGTACTTCGGAACTTATTACAAGGGATGAAGATTCAAAATCGAATACAGGTGTACTCGTATATATAGAAGCCGACCGTATAAGAGAGGCGCTTTGTCTTAAAACGGATTGATATCCATTACATTGCATATACATACCATTACGTATCTAAATTTCCTATAGCAAAAAGAACTAACTGCGCTGGCTCAACGATCCAAAATGAGTCTTGCCTCCGACAAGAGCTCGCCACTCTACCCGATCCTGCGCAATCTCTCGCCAGTTTTTGACTCCGAGTTAGCAGATCCCTCTCCACCTGAAGGCCTAGTATAAAATTGTACGACATTAACTTCTCGATCGCGTTAGCGTTACTTAGTACATTTATTTTAATATTGTTTACCCAGGTTTTGGCTGTTGTATTATCAGTATTTAGATTATACTTTTACTTCTCACTATATATTGTAAATGTTTGTACATGCAATTGCTTTATTGTAATGCTTACTGACTTGTAAAAGTGCCCTTGTGGCCTACTTGCAGAATAATTCAGATTTTTGAATTTTGAATTTGAATTTTGAGAGTTCAAATTATGTTTGCCGTTTATTTAAATCATCCAGCAACTTTCATATTTTGACCCCTGGATACGCTAACGCGGTCGAGAAGTTAATGTCGTACAATTTTATACTAGGCCTTCAGTATGCCTAGCACAACTTACACTGTCGCCTGTCACTCCATACATGAAATCGCGGTCGATGTATGGAGCCGCGCGCGAGAACGTAACATATGCTAGCCCGCCAGATTTAACTTCCTATAGTCCTTATAACAGTGTTATGATGATACATTTACTCGTCTGAGCTATTGAAGTTTCCTAAATGTACTAAACCATAAACACTGGCACAAATGTTTAACAACTCTGTCTTATCTACTTGTAAAAAAAGAAAAAAAAACACAAGTTGACTTCGATTAGCCAGCTATAACGTTCGGGCAACCGGATCTGCCTTCAAGTATGGTAAAGTTGTCTTGCGGACAGATCCGACTGCTTGCCTGAACGTATATGGCCAGTTATTGACGCGGATTGTCAAAATAAATGTACCGACGGCGACAAAACCTTATATACTAAAGCGCGCGGTTGTTTTATACGATAAACGCTATGTTACACGCAATGCGTTAGACGCAGATCATTTCAAATCAGGTAATATCATTATAGACCATTGTTTTACGCGGTTAACGCAGCAGGTGAAACATACGGGGCCAACGCATTCCGTTAATCGCATGCGTCTAAACGCTGCGATTGCCGCACAAAACAACCGCGCGCTTTAAGGTTGAAATATTTGACAAACAAGCTTTTACATTGGACTTTCTCAATGTCTTTTTCAACAAAAGAGTCATGCAAATGTGTGGGCCCAAATATTTGGGCCAGCACACCGACTGAAGTGTATAAAAAACAAAATTCACTCACCATGAGGTCTCTCGTCAACTCCGTCGCTGTCCACCTCACTCCTGGCACTCCCTGGACTGGCTCTCTTCATCTCTTCCCCCTGCCCCTCATACCCCAAAACCCTCTTATCATACGACATGAAAAACGGAAAATTCGGCACCCGACTCTGATTGAAATAGTACCCCATCTTCGCATCCCGAATCTTATCGTTGTCCTCAGCCGCGTAGTCTTGCGATATCGAATTCTCGATATCGATTTCCGGTGATCTCCGCTCGTTTATCCCCACAATAGATTCGATGGAAAAGTTTTTCGGCGGTATTTTGGTAGGCATTTTGCTTATTTCGGACTCCATGGCACTACACTGCACTCACTTCACGTTTCGAGCGTCGGATCTCGACTGACGGGAATAGTAAGAACAGCTTAGAGGTGTTGGAAGCCACGCCTACTCTGTAGGGAGTTGACTGTTGGAAGCTTAACGTGATGCATTTTGAGCTCTAGGTTTATCATAATAAAGTGTATATTTAGATGATACCATAGTCAAAGTTGTATAGGTTAATTTTCGAAGAGGGATTTTGAGCTATGTCGTGTTGAAAATAAAGGTTATTTTAGTGTGATTTTAGCGGTTGTAAGTTTAAACTCATTCGGTCCAATAATGAGTCGTTCAATACTGCAGCCTGTGGCCAAGCCGTGAGCACAGGCTAAGTATTTTATTATGGAGTAAGTACTTTATTACTAGTAATTTGGACTGGAATGGGCAGGTAGGTTTTTAATGAAATTTTGGGATGTAAGGGTGTTAAGTCGTTATGCATTTATTGGCTAACGGGAGTCTCGGGGTAATTAACCTGGGCTAAAGGTTTAAAAAAAACAATGGAAAATATTAATGATAACGGGATACATCGTTCAAGTCCAACTGGGATCATTACTATTAAGTATCTAGTACCTACCTACAACATTAAACTCAAATAAATAAATAAATATTGCGGAAAAATCTTACACAAATCGACATAGTCCCACGGTAAGCTCAATAAGTCTTGAGTTGTGGGTAATAGACGACGATATATATAATAGATAGGTACACATATAAAGACTTAAATACTTACATAGAAAACATCCATAACACAGGAACAAATATTCCCGATAAACACACAAATAAATGCCCTGACCGGGATTCGAACCCGGAACCACCCGCTTTGTTGGCAGGGTCACAACACAACTAGGAGGCCCTTTCTTGTGACAATTGTCAAGAACTCTTCACAAAAGTTTTAGTGATAATATGAATATAAATATTAATATTATAGGACATTCTTACACAAATTGACTAATAACGATGTCTTAATTTATAAATGACATGTTGGTGGCAAACAAGCATACAGCCCGTGTGTGTGTGTCACGTCACACATGTCACCGTGGTGAAACAGGGCCATGAGTTGTCCTTTAGGAAGTGTAAGCGACGGGCTCAAAAACTCTTTGCACCGAGCGCACCGCGCACTGGCTGAAAATGGCCAGCGCGCGGAAAGCGCGACTCGCACGTCTTTTGTTTGAGTGTGTAAAATAGATTGCCAAAACGTATGCATGTCTTACTGTTTTAATTTCATATTTAACGATTGCTTTGGCTATTTCTTGTAAATAATTGTGTAATTTTGTGTAATAAACTGTAAATACTATTCTTCGTGTGTATATTCTCAATCTTCGAGGCCCGATCTGCTACAAAAGTGGTCCTTCGAACCGGATCAAAATGTATAGAACACCACCGCCCTTGGAGATGCAATTGCGTAGTACTACGAAGAAAAATGTACATAATATTGCACAAGATGAATCACAAAGCCTTCAGGTACCGATTTTAGATAGTACTTTTCACATGGAGCGCACAAATGAAACGAAACAGCCGTCGCCGCGCGCTGAGGGCGCACACTCCCGGCTTTCGTTGCCGCGCTCGGTTAAAAGTAAGATAAGATTAAGATTGGCTCGACAAGCATGATCAGCCGCAGCAGGAACGAGTTGAGCAGCAGCTAGACCACATTTGTTATGAGAACTCGGTCAAGCTGCGCCAGCCGGCGTTTGACGCCGACACTCCTGCCGGTATAAGTGAACCGTCCGCGAGCGCACAAGCAAACACGAGTATGTCGCCGCCTCTGTTAGTAACATAAATAAGCCAGTTCATTTGCAATCCGCGGCAGTCCCAGTCGATAGAATAGCTGAACTAGCAAGCGCTATTAAGGATTTAGCCGTCGCCTCCGCTAATAATAAAACCAATGCTAGCCTGCTTAGCCGAATCAGTACTTCGAGAGACCTACCCGCGTTCTCCGGAGACCCGATGGAGTGGCTACAGTTCAAGAGGGCGTATATGGAGTCAACAGAGGTGTGCGGTTTCAGCCCGGCTGAAAATATGTGGAGGCTTAGGAAGTGTCTACGTGGTGCTGCAAAAGATGCTGTGTCAGCTCTTTTAATCAGTGCTTCCTCGCCTGACAAGCTCATCGCGACATTGGAGCTACAATTTGGTAATGCTGACACTATCATATACAGACTTATGCACGATATTAAGAAACTTCGCCCAGTATCGCCTGAGTACCATAGTGATATTGTTGCATTTTCAGTGAAAATACAAAACTTTACTGAAGCGATAAAGGCTGTCGGCCGCGCGGTGTACATGCATGATATGACTATTTCGTCGATTGTTTTAAGGATGACTCACACTAGGACGGGACGGGACGGGACGAGACGGGACGGGGCTTTTTTTAGTATGGAAGGCGTCACGTGTTCACAGAGCCCAAAACTCTGACAGATCGGAAGCATCGGAAGGCCCCGTCCAGCGCCGGCCACGCTTTTTTGGTATGAAATTTGATCGGATCGGAGAGCACGGAAACAATAAGCTAAAATAAGTAAGTTACCAAATGTCATAAACTTGTATGTGAAATATGATAATATATATCCAAACTTCCACCTGTGCTTATTTCAAAGTGGTCCGATTACAGCTTTGTGCTAATAAAGGCTGGCACGAAATCGCGATTGGAAATACTATCAGATTTTCTCAGTCTAGAAGCGGAGAAAATATCGACCACGGCGAACGCAAGTTTGATGACTACACAGCACAATAGCCACAAAAATGTCACTCGGCCACAAGCTGTACTAGTGCACGCAGAGAGGCAAGTAGATCGTAGTAGTACTACTAACTCAAACTGTCACTTTTGTAAAACAACTGCACATAATCTGACCGAGTGTAAGAAGTTCAAGAAGGCTCTGCGTAAGGACCGCTGGCGACATGTCAAACGAAATAACGTTTGTTTCAAATGTTTGCACTCTGGCCACGGCGCCCAATCTTGTTCTGCTCCCGCTTGTGATGAAGACGGCTGTGGCGGTGAGCACCACCGTTTGCTGCATTTTACTAGCCGCAGTAGCGATAACAGGCCAAGCACGGACACGACTGACACTTCAACGTCGGAGCCTACGCCTATTGTTGAAGTCGTTAACAATGTGAAGACGATGGACACTCGAGTGTTTTTGAAAGTGGTACCAATTAAACTTCACGGTCCTAACGGCATTTTTGACGTAAATGCATTTCTCGACGATGGCTCCTCGGTAACAATGGTTACCCGCGCCCTCGCCGATCGCGCCGGGCTACGCGGTCGTCCTGAACTTATGCGTGTGTGTGGTGCATGGAAAGGTGACGAATCAGTACGTGAAACTGTAGTGTTTAATGTAAATATTACTAGTGTTCATAATGAAATGTTTAACATTAAGGCTCGTAGTGCCGTAGATTTGGATATACCAGAACAGAATGTATCACAAATTAACTTGGATAAATATTGTCACCTATCAGAAATGAAAGAACAATTGTCGCAAAATGTTGATATGAAGCCCGAATTGTTAATAGGGCAAGATAATTGTCATTTGTTTATACCTTTAGAAGTGTGCGTAGGTAAACTTTATGAGCCGTTAGCTACCCGAACACCCTTGGGCTGGTCCGTGCACGGTGTAGTGCGCGTTCCACGCGTGGCGGCCTCGACCACGACGCACACGACGCTGCTCTTGTCCGGCGCCCCTGAGACCGATGCTGACCGAGACCTCCGCGAGTTGCACGAGGTGGTGAGGCGCTCTTTCAGTATAGAAGCCATGGGTGTAGCAGGTAAGCCAAGGCAGAATAGCGACGACGTGTTGGCCCAGGCAAAACTTGAACAAACAGCGGCCTCTGAAGGTAGGTGACTTAGTGTTTATTGTAGAGGACCCTGCAGCTCGACGAAACATGTGGATTAAAGGTGTAGTATGTCAGGTTTTCCCAGGAGCCGACGGTCGGGTGCGTATGGTTGAGCTGAAGACTAAGTCGGGAACGTTAAGACGTTCCGCAACGCGTGTCGCACGTGTGCCTTTGATTGATGAGTGCTGAGCCAGCACTGGGGTGGGGTGTGTAAGCGACGGGCTCAAAAACTCTTTGCACCGAGCGCACCGCGCACTGGCTGAAAATGGCCAGCGCGCGGAAAGCGCGACTCGCACGTCTTTTGTTTGAGTGTGTAAAATAGATTGCCAAAACGTATGCATGTCTTACTGTTTTAATTTCATATTTAACGATTGCTTTGGCTATTTCTTGTAAATAATTGTGTAATTTTGTGTAATAAACTGTAAATACTATTCTTCGTGTGTATATTCTCAATCTTCGAGGCCCGATCTGCTACAGGAAGACTGTCTGTTATCTGTCAGTATCTAAACTATCTACAACGTGTCTTTGAGCAGTTGTTTTAAATTCAAGGGTGCATTCTTTAGCTTAAATTAAGTTAATTTCTCAAAGACACCGGTATTCTAATTAACTCCGTTTAGATAACTACTATAGTTTAATTTTATCTCATATGGGATTTGCATGTGTGTAAATGGAGTATCAGTATTCGACATGACATTGATATGTCATAGTTGTCACTTACTGAGTAAAGTCAATTCTGGGTCAATTTCAACAGTACTAGTTTTTTGTGTCATTCCGGTGTAATTCTTTATTTACGTTTCTTCGATGTTTCTTTTAATGTCAATCGACACCTCAGACTGTTCTTTGATAAGCCTCTTACAGAGCACTTGATATCTTAAGCCTTTTGAGAATTATCGGAGATTAAAAAAATTGACTCGCACGTGAATGATAAGTATACACAGGAATTCAGCTAATTACGGAAACCTTCTAGACCCTAACAGTTTCCGTATAGCTGTCGGCTTGCGACTCGGGGCTAATGTAGTCGTCTCACACCGCTGCCTCTGTGGCACAACAGTTGACCGGTTGGGGCACCACGGCCTCGCTTGCTCGAAGAGCGCGGGTCGCCTGTCCCGCCACGCTAGCTTAAACGACATCATCCGTCGGGCTCTGGTCAGCGTCAGCATACCGGCCACTTTAGAGCCTTCTGGCCTGGTACGTGATGACGGTAAGAGACCCGACGGGATGACACTTGTGCCCTGGCAACAGGGTCGGCCTTTAGTTTGGGATGCTACATGTGTCGACACCCTAGCGCCGTCCCACTTGGGCACGACATCGATAAGGGCTGGCGGGGCTGCAGCCGCTGCTGAGGCTGCTAAGCGACGCAAGTATGAAGCTTTAGGGGACAGTTACATATTTGTGCCGTTTGCAGTGGAGACCCTTGGCCCCTGGGGACCAGAAGCATTGAAGCTTTTTAAAAAATTAAGTTACTTGCTTATCCGGTCCTCCGGTGACCATAGGGCTGGATCGTTCCTAGCCCAACGAATCGGCATAGCCATTCAGCGAGGTAACGCAGCCAGCCTAATGGGCACCCTGCCTGGTGGCAGCGGTATAGGGGACGTTTGTACATATAGTTTAGGTCCCAATAGTTTTTAAGGTAGGTTTAGATTGTTTTTTTTTTTTTCAGCAAATATTTTAGTCTTAAGAAAATTATTTGTTTGAAGTGTATATACCTTTTGAGCTTAAGTTAGAACTTGAAAATAAAATTAGTACTTGAAACAGGCTAACAACAGTCAATTCATTTCTAATTTCTGGACACAGGAATGATATAACACTCCACCTGAATGACATTTTTCCCAACGGAATGAAAAAAATAAACACAGGAATGATATCTATACACTAAAATGAGAAAAATGCTAAGAAGTGCCAAAAAATCAGCCAAGTTCAATAATTAACCGAAAATTTATTTCGAATGGCCATGTTCAATCTAGCATATCGAGTATTTCTTTCAAAAGTGCCACTTTTACTAAATTATAAGGACAATTTATGGTACTTCTACTCGAGATAACAAGCTCTTTCAATTTAAAAACAATAAAATTGTCCCACAAATTTAATAGGTAAAATTTTAGCATTTCCATTTGAGTTACCGCAATACAAAGCCTATAGAAATAAGCAATACAGTAGAAAAGAACTAAGGACATTTTTGTTGGAAATTAAAAAAAGCTCGTTATTTCGATTTGAAATACATAACATAAAAATTATGTACCCAAAATTTATATTTCATAAAAGTGAAATTTTATTAAGAATATTAATACAAGCTGTGCCTGAGCTACCATCAAAGCTTAACCGTCGAGCCTGACGGACGCTAGTAATTTAAAGAGTTACCCTTAAATACTAAGCTTGAGTTGGTAGTCTAGCTTGGTATTTAAGGGTAACTCTTTAAATCACTAGCGTCCGCCCGTTGACCACCTACACGTCATCAGGAAGTGTCACCTCCACACCCTCTAAGCATGTATTTGTAATAAAAGAATCGGAACAGAATGAAAGGAAAAAAGGGCAGGAATAAGCTTCATTAACAAGAACATTAAGAGGCAAAACAATCAAATAGGGCTTCTTCTCATTAAGCGTTTTAAAAAAAAGTCGATGTCTTCTTGGCTTCTTCAACCATATGGCTGTACGATGCACGATGCAACGTCGACGCAATAGCGACACAACGCTTTTTAAAGTAAGTTGAAGACCCCGAAAAGACGTCGACGATCGATCTCGAAAAACGCTAAATATGAGAGAGCCCATAGAGCCGTGACAAAAGCGAGTTGAGATAAAAAAAGGAAATTTACCAATTTAAGAACACAGCACCAGCACAGCATTGTATGTCCGTAACAACAAAATCAACAACGCGTACAAATAAAAATATTTTTAACTTATGAAAAATATAACTCAACAGTCACTTATTATTTTTATAATATTTACCCAATTTAAGAACAGTTAACAACAAAATCAATAACGCGTACAAATAAAAAATATATCAAAAAACTACTAACTAGTACCTACTACTAGTTATCACTTATTTACCATGTTTAAATGAAGTAACATTTGAAGGCTGGGGGAGCAAGGGTATTGACGTTGGTGGAAGGCGATTAACAAATCTCCGTTTCACCGACGACATAGTCTTCTTCTCGTCCTCACCTGCGGAGCTCGGCATCATGCTAGAAGACCTGAGCAGGGCAATCCTTGAGGTAGGATTAATGATGAACATGTCAAAGACCAAGCTCATGAAGTCATGACTAACTCCTCGAAAACAACAGAGTAGATGGTGAAGCAATGTTATCTGTCGATGAGTATATATACCTGGGCCTGGGAAAATGCTTGGAGGAGCTATTGGTCTATGAATGATCAGATGAAGGGTGACCTTCCCATATCTTTAAAAAAGAAACTCTTGGACATAATGCATTCTTCTCATCATGACCTACGGAGCACAGACTTGGTCTTTGACAAAAGTTAAGAAATCCACCCTCAAGGTTTGCCAGCGAGCCATGGAGCGAAGTATTCTTGGCGTGAAGTTAACTGATCGCATCAGATGTACGGTACTACGCTCCAAGACCCGAATAGCCGACGCAGCAGAAACAGCCGCCAAACTGAAATGGGACATGTTTGCCGTATGCCCGATGAGTTGTGGGCTAAAAGAGTAACCAAGTGGGTACCACATAATAGAACACGGGACTGCGGCAAACCTCAGCGGCGATGCCGAGACGACCTGGATGCTTTTAGTAGGAACTGGTGGGAGATGGGGCAAGACAGAAATACGTGGAAGGAGAGGAGGGAGGCCTTTGCCCAGCAGTGGGACACTCTAGGCTCATATAAATAAATATAAAAACATTTGAAAAAAAAAGAATGGTACTATAAACATCACTGAAGTGTTTTTCGAAAAATAGTTTTGATTAATAATTACCTACTTGGAGTAATTTTGTCAAAATTTGCCAAATACAGGTGTTTACCAGTTTACCGAGAAACACCCAATGGATGTCAATGCCTATTTTTTAACCACAAATTCAGGGGTCTAGCTTTACCCATCATAAAACGACATGGTTTAATGGCTTGTAGAAAAATATGATACAGCCGGAATCTTATTTTGTCGGACTTGGCGGGGGCATGGCAGTGCCCCCAAATAAAACTAAACACAAAAGTGAAGCTACTTTTGATATCATTCCGGTGTTATTTTCATTCTGGTGGGTATTAAAGCCATTTTACTACACCGAAATCACCGGAATGAAATTGGTGGAATGATAAACCGAGGTGAAATAAAATTATAAAAAAATAACTAAATCCCACATTCTTTAACTATCGCGACATTTAAACTCACAAGTACAAAATACACGATCTGTAAATATTTGAAAAATAACAAATATGAAACAAAAAACATATAGCAAACTCCGGAATGATATTTTTTTTGTCCCCGTTAATCGAAATGACATGACTCGCGTGTGTAGCGGATCTATTCAGCATCACGTCGACATCTTCTTGCGGTGAGAGCCACTGCACAACTGACTCCTCAAAGTGCTCAGGAGATGGGGGGTGTACGAAGTCAAACTTAGCCAATAAACGTCGATGAAATTTGTCCGCGGTAATAAGGATTATTTTGCCGGACAAATTTCTTTACGCATAATAAGGGGGTTTATTAAAGAGTTAGTAAGGAAGTAATATTTTAAAGGGTTCTTTATTGATATGGTATTATAATGAACTAAAAACTAATTTGATATCTTGTATAGTTTTCGAGTTATGCGGCATTAAACAAGAATAACTGGGTCCCGGACAACCCACCTGAATGAAAAAATGGGCCTTTTTTTTTTTTTCAATTATTAAATTATTTAATATTTTAATATTAGTTATTGCCCGAGGTCGATAGCTAATAGATGTTTCCAAAAAAAAATAGTATATGACTATTTTGACTTTCTGCACCAGCGTTTTCAGTCTTGCCATCAAATTTTAGTGCTTGGGATATTCACCCTTCTAATGCCCATTTTACATTAGCGGTTGATGGAACATGTATTTTTTTGTATGAGAAATAAATAAAAAATAACGAACTTAATAAAACTAACTATGCCATTCTGTTTCCTTTATACCAAGGCACATGAAGTTAAAGCAAATGCTCAAGAACATCCTGTATACAGTTATATATCTTATCTATCTATGTATAACAGTTTTATGTGTTTTTTCTACTCCAGCATTTCTATCTGTCAATTTGATGACTGAAAAAAGCATACGCATACATTATAACGTTATCTATGGTTTTCCATAAGAACACTGCTCCTATGGATTTTCATACAATATATGAGCACAGTTGTTTTTTTATTTATTTCTATAGTGGGCACAACATCTTCCACATTCTGCCACTTTTCTAGACTTTGCTTTTTTCGCTATTTTAACTGTCGTAGAAAAAGTAGCGTATGCAACAGTTCATAATTGGTTCTTAAAACTTGGGTTCGTCGAGTTTTGTAATAATAGCCCCGAGAGATAAGATCTATTATTATATCACTGTTGCATAAAGTACTATAGACAGATGAACAGGCAGGCGTAAAATAAAACAACCCTTGATTACCGAGCTAATGGAAAATAAACATGAATGTCAGAGACTTAGCCAGATGGAGGTCGTGAAAAATGCCCGCCATTTATATTAGGACCACGGGGGAGGGGGGGTAGGAGATGACTGAATTTTGTTGGAGTCTCAAGTCTCAACATGACTTACAATGGGAGCTATGTGTCGCAATATGTCGCTCACCAGGCGGCGGCACTCATGCGTGGGTCCAGAAGGCCTAGTATAAAAATTGTACGACATTAACTCCTCGACCGCGTTAGCGTATCGGGAGTTCAAATTATGTTTGCCGCTTATTTCAATCATCCGACAACTTTCATATCTTGACCCCTCGATACGCTAACGCGGTCGAGGAGTTAATGTCGTACAACTTTTATACTAGGCCTTCTGTGTCAGTATGAGAGAATTGTCAATGTGACGTTTGAAATGTCCCGCAGGACTAGGGCCCCTAGTGGAAAATCGACTCGCGGTTATCCTCATTTAGACTTTCGAAAGTCATGCTGTGTAGTCTGAGCCGCGGAGGTGACATCACTATGACCGACGATGATTGCGCGAATGTGACTTTTAATAGGCAGTAACAGTACAATAGAGAGAATCAACCCGAAAAAATCAAATCAAATCAATTATTTATTTCGTCATCATAGGTAATAGGTATAAGGTGACAACTTAAATTATAGGTACAGCTATGGTGAGCCTTTCGACGTACGAAACGTACATCCTAAATACTTAAAACTAATTACATAATCAGATAATATAAGGTGCAAAATTAATTCTTAAACCAACAATAACTATACAAATTAAAATGGTAAAAATAAAAAAAAATAAATAACAACATGTCAAATCAGCATTATACTAAATACAAATTAAAATCAATTCAATGAAAACCTAGCCTAAGAGGAAAAAATAATTACAATATACATAATATAACCAATGGTCAACAACGCATGAGTGGCTCTTCCGATGTTGCTTATGTCCATGGGCGGCGATGACCGTTTCCCATCAGGCGGCTCGTCTGCTCGTTTGTTACCTTTCCCATAAATAAATAAAAAAATGCAACAATTTAAAAAAAAAATTACTAATAAAATCTATTATCAACAAAAAAATTAATTTAAATTTAACTTTGGTTACAAATACAAACAATACTGATGTCAATATAAAAAGGGATGGATATAGTTGTTTTGTCCTACTGTTACTGCGCTCGCTGGCTTGTTAGACTCAGACTATATCTTGCCTCAATCTAACTCTACAAGTTACAACACTAAAAATTTAGTGACTGCGCTTTCTACATAAGTACACACAAAACATTTTTTTAAAGTATAATTCCGTGATAATTTCACAGTAAAAAAACTCCTACATACAGAAGCTTTGACATCATCTTTTTCTCCCGACCATTATGATTCTACAACTTTTTAAATTTCACAACTAGCCAACTTATTTGTCAACATTTTACAATGTCACATTAGATACGCCATCAATTAACATTTCACCAGAAGCTCTCACCATCGGCAATTTACAACAAAACGGCCATAATTCATCCATAGACAATACTGTTTTCATCCACCGTGGTGACACATAGACAATAAGTTGTTTTTAGTTTTTGAAGTCCGGTAGCAATCATTGGGACTGAGCTATTGTTTTTTTTTAAAGAATAGTGTTGTATAAATAAGGGTCTACCACATTCAGTTTGTTTATGGTTTTTAAATAAGCGTTTAGGGTTTATTAAAAAAAAACGATGAAAGATAGCTGTAGGTGTAGATTTAATTTAAAATGATAGCAATTAAAATG
Organism: Lathronympha strigana; assembly: GCA_949128165.1. Lineage (NCBI taxonomy): Eukaryota > Metazoa > Arthropoda > Insecta > Lepidoptera > Tortricidae > Lathronympha > Lathronympha strigana. The sequence goes on along the minus strand of OX421926.1, from coordinate 1,367,270 downwards.
AATACGAATAAAATATTTAGGTTTGACCGGCCGGTTGGCGTAGTTGGTAGGGACCCTGCCTGCTAAACCGATGGTTCTGGGTTCGAATCCCGGTAAGGGTATTTCTGTGATGAACACAGATACTTGTTCCTGAGTCATGGATGTTTTCTATGTATTTTTGTATTTGTATATTATATATATCGTTGTCTGAGTACCCGTAACACAAGCATTCTTGAGCTTAGGTACTGCAGGACTTACTTAGTCAATTTGTGTAAGAATGTTGCATAATATTAATTTATTAGTTTATTTATTTATTTGTAAGGCATGATAAAAGTTCAAGCTAATATAAAATGTGACCGTTTTTTGTAAAAGGTACCACAAAGGTAGAAATTAACCTTATCGCCAAGCGACAAAGTACCTTTTGCTCAAAATAACTTTTTTCAGACTTAAGAAAGAAGCTCATCTGATCAGATTCCTAGGTCTCAATGTAGATAGGTTTTCTGGCTTTTTTCCATGGATCCTTATAGAGCAAACATTGAAATAAGCACCAGCATTTACAGATACAAGATATTTAAACTGACATGGGAAGTAGCTCTTATGTACCTATTAGAAAATAAATATACTTAAGATATATTCGGAAATAAACCGGCTAGATAAAATGAAGCTAATAGTTGGATAGGATTTGCCAACATTTTATAAAATAAAAATAAATGGATGGTTTATTTTTAATTTATATACATTTTTTTAATTTTAATTATAGAATGCCCTTCAGGCTATGTATTACCAGCTTTATAAGCCCCTCTGGGCATTGTAGACCAACCTTTGTTCTTGTTTCTATTTTTATATTTTTGTATGTACTTAGGTAGTTTGCACAAGTAACTTTTTTGATTGACGGGGAGAATTCGCATTCTGTCAGTGATCATCTTAACCCTATGAAAACGGGTGCTGTAAAGGGCTCGAAACGTAGAGTCATGGTGCTAATAAACGCGATTAATCCGTTCTAAAGTGTTTAATTTCAATAAATAGATGGATTATTCTGCAGGCGAAAATATTATTTAACCAAATTAGTATTTAGTAATAAGCTTTCCACCTCCGCAATTTTCATTCCCATGCCCAAAGGAAAATCTGGTATAATTGTCCTAATATTGCAATTTCTTTTCCCTTCCAATCTTTCGCGTAAAAACCTCTAACATCTAACATTAAAAAGTCCTAAATACATCAAATCAAAACGGCACTTATGTCTTTTTGCAGTTAACAAACGCAAGCAGTTGCGATGTTTCCTCCAAATTCAAATAAAGAACGTAGCGCGAGCAATTTGTTTTAGCCAATCACAGGCGGCGTAGTTTTTTTGAAACAACCAATAGCGGGAGAGAGATAACAGCCCGTTTCGCTCCGGGATTTCTGGGCTTAAGTCCGTGACCGTTTCCACGTATATTTTACTTGGGAAAGCGTTCAGTGAATTCTGGACCGTATTGTATTGTATAATCAGCCATCATGGACGGCGAGGGCGATTCATGAACGAACTTTAGAAACAAAGGAACGTAGTTCGCCTGTTTTCTTTTCCGCGTGTGAAAGAGATGGTGCTATAATGGAGTTGGGGAGTGAAAGAGACACACTGCGAGGGCGGTTAGGCTGTTTCGAAATTGTTTGGGGTAAAGTAATTTTCCGGCTTTTATTCAACGTACGAACAATGTTACGGATTTGGGGAACGTTTTTGTAAGCGTTTGAAATTCTAAGTTTGCATTTAACTTAGACCGGAAATTTGGACCATGATATTATTTTTTAATCTAAGTTTTTGAGTAGTGTTATCATCCTAAAATTAAAAGGGAGCTTAGAAATCCTAAGAGTACTATAAAACTAGGCTATATCACCCACTGCTATTTTTACTTAGGTTAACTGGAAGAGATCCCTCAAAGGGATAAGTTCGGCTTTGTACTTTTCTATTTATTCCATTTAATGCGTATCCAGTTTGGGGAATTAAGTGATTATTACTTATTTACTTAAGAGTCCGGTATATAAATTTGGCCGATTCAGCTCAACATGGGGGGTTTTCCTTTACTTTCTGATAAAGTGAATTAATAGTTTCGGAAATAATCGCTACAGATGTTAAGAAAAATGCGTCCCCACTACCCCCCCCCCCACCTCTTACTTTTGAACCTTAGGTCCAGAAAAAAACCGGCCAAATTCGAGTCGGACTCGCCCACCGAGGGTTCCGAACAAAAGACTCTCCATTTATGATCGTAGGTACTTAAGACTACTGGTGGCACGGAACTCTCAGTGTGCGGCAGTTATTTTCGCCTGTACTTGTGCTACAAGCTCTTGCTTTTTGCTAAACTTCGTGATCCTAAGGCAACGGGAAGTACTCTTATACATTATGATTCCCTTGCAAATGTATAGGATTAGGAAATGCGACATAAACGGCCGTATCTTTGAATTGCGTTGACGTAGAGATTCAGTTTTTTCACAGCTTCAAGAGACCGCAGACTTGTGTGTGTGGTATTAATTTCAACTTGTTACCTCTACGTGTTCCCGAGATAAAGGGTCTTGAAAAACTGACGGACGGACAACAAAGTGATCCTATAAGGCATCCGTTTTTTTCCTTTTGAGGCACGGAACCCAAAAACGGTTAGCTACAGAACCCTACTCTGAGCGTAACCCGACATGCTCTTGGTCGGTTTTTTTAAAAGTCGGTTAAGGAAAATCTTACAGTCGAATGGGAGCTACCGTATTGTCCTTACCAGGTGGCGCCACTCATATGAGATAAATATGAGATCGAGACGTCAATATGGTCCATGCTGGGGTCCCAGCGCACGCAAGTTTTTCGTAGAATTCACGAGACGTCTGGTTGATGTTACTGGTGGCCGAAGAGCTGGTGGCTTCCTCGCACAACGTATCAGCATTGCGATACAACGAGGAAATACCGCCAGCATCCTAGGTACAATGCCTCAAGGACCTATTTTAGATTTAAGGTAGGTATTTATTTAATGATACATTTTCATCTGTAATTCTAATAAACACGCAATGAAATCGTGATTCGCGTTACTTTAACGCGGGCCTAAAATTTAATTTAAATGTTCAATGTAGTCAAATCGCTTGGGTTGTCGAGATATAAGGGTCGTGAGTTCACGGTCGGGGCTAACCGCTAGTTTAGGAATGTATGCGGCATCCCGCTTATATGAGAAACTACGACGGGCACGTGGGACTTGCAGATTAGAGCCCGCATACCCGCTAAACCATCCACGGTATATTGTACCATTCGGGGTCGAAACTCTTGGTCCATGGGGTCCCAGCGCACGCAAATTTTTCGTAGAAATCGCGAATCGTCTGGTTGATGTAACTGGTGACCGAAGAGCTGGTGGCTTCCTCGCACAACATATCAGCATTGCGATACAACGAGGAAATGCCGCCAGCATCCTAGGAACAATGCCTCGAGGACCTATTTTAGATTTAAGGTAGGTAGAGGTAGGTAGTTAGGTAAGTTACACTTACTGTATATATTTTGAAAATAAATGTATTGATATATGAGAGAATTGTCAAAGTGACGTTTGAAATGTTCCCGCAGGACCCACGTTCCACTAGCGCCCCTAGCGGAAAATCGACTCGCGGTGATCCTCATTGAGAACCTCCCATTTTAGAAGTCAGTTGAAAATGTAGGTACCTACGCTAAAACAGTATATTCCGGGTACATTGTAAGCGCAGTTTATGTTTTAACGTCGTCTAACTAGTGATGTGACTTGCGTTCCCAATGTTCTCTTGGGAAAGAAATATTCCCAATCTTTTTCTCCCAATCGACTTGGCGGTCCGTCGTTTGTATGCATGTGTTCGACGATAACTCGAGTCGTTGATCGGATCATCGTAAAATTTTACAGGTGGTTATATGAGATTTAGTACCAATCCACGACAAGAGTAACGTAAGTCACCATTTTATTGAATGTTCCCTTTATTCATGATGCAAATTCAAGTGATAATTAATCATATAATTTAAACTTTCGTGGGTCATACTGATATTCAATTGCAACGGTTAACACTTACGTATTTTTATCACAATAGGCGTGACATGTTTCGTCTGCGTCGGGCAGACAGAGTGGTGTTATCACCTTCGCTTCGATAATTAATATCTAAATAAGTGTTACTTTCCCTAGATATATATATATCTTTAATCTTTGGTTGATGTTACTGGTGACCGAAGAGCTGGTGGCTTCCTCGCACAACGTATCAGCATTGCGATACAACGAGGAAATGCCGCCAGCATTCTGGGTACAATGCCACAAGGACCTATTTTAGATTTAAGGTAGGTATTTATTTAATGATACATTTTCATCTGTAATTCTAATAAGCACGCAATGAAATCGTGACTCGCGTTACTTTAACGCGTACCTAAAATATAATTTAAATGTTCAATGTAGTCAAATCGCTTGGGTTGTCGAGATATAAGGGTCGTGAGTTCACGGTCGGGGCTAACCACTAGTTTAGGAATGTATGCGGCATCCCGCTTATATGAGAAACTACGACGGGTACGTGGGACTTGCAGATTAGAGCCCGCATACCCGCTATACCATCCACGGTATATTGGGTTTTAGGACCCTTTGCACCAATCAGGGTTAACCACTAACCTGGAGTTTGGCTGTCTAATTCCATACAAAAAAACACTTAACTGCGGGTTATATGGCTAACCCCGGGTGGTGCAAGTGACCCTAAGTGGGACAGCGGACGGTAGTAAGTGCCAGTGACAACACACAAAAATAACCGACCCCAAAACTAAATACATATATAAATAAAATAAAAATAAAAATCATTTATTTCGGACCACATAAAAATCCATATTGAGTCAGTAGGTATTATTATACTATGTTAAAAACTTAATACTAATATTTAACTAAGGAACAGTGCAGGCTTGACCAGTGCCGACAATAAAACCTCGCAGCACGAGAGTTTACTTCGTGAACATTGCACTTGCAACAGTGCCGAAATATCGGGCGCTCAATAAAACAAATATACATGGTAAACATCCCGTTTTATACTGTAGTTACATTCACAGTATGCTTGTCTGGCTGCGATGGTGACGGTGAATAGGGGATAACCTTAGGCATGCAACCGCGATCACCGCCTGCTGCGACAAGCAAGGCTATCCCTCTTTAGGAGCGAAAGCCTCCAGAGCCCAAGCTCCCCCTCCCAAAGGTAGCGAGCACACACTAGTCTCTCATCACAAATAATCCCGAGATAACGTAAAACAATAATAGTTATTTATTATACAAGGGGGCAAAGTTGTTGTTTAACTCTCGGGCTTATATTTAGACCCGAGCTAGCGAAAGATTCCAAAATTGCGCCACGAGCGTAGCGAGTGGTTTAATAACTGGAATCTTAGGCTTTACGAGGGTCTCAAGGCACGAGAGTTGAACAAACTTTGCCGCCGAGTGTAATACAACATTTTTCCCCTCACTATTGCAAGGAAAATAAAGACTACATACGATTACAAATCTTATCCACATGTACTTAAGTTATCTTGAAGAAACCATCAAAATTCAATTTCAAAATTTGTCATAGGTACTTACGCTCCTGGTACTTAGATATTGCCAACAGCTTACCAAGTGCGGGATAAGACTTGACCAATTTTAGGTGTGACCTCCGTTTGCGCATATTTACTATGGGCATATAGGACTCACTTATACTGGACTGGTGGTAAGTGATAGGAATTAGATTACTTTGCCCCACATGTGGATAAAATGCGTTTTTCCACGCTAGTTTTAAAGGACAAAACAGCGCTTTCCGAGCTAGTGAGGGGAAAAGTATTTTATTACCACCTCGGTGTAAAACAAGCTTGTATCCTTTACCTCGTGCATATTAAAATTGGTTTAAACTTCTGTTTGTCAAAATAACTAGATGGAGGAACGCCTGATGGTAAATCAGGAACTCGAGATAAACACACAAATAAATTCTCTGACCAGGATTCGAACCCGGGACCTCCTGCTTCGTAGGCAAGGTCACTACCGACTAGTCAAATCCTGCCTGGTCAAACTAATCAAACTACACATCTGTGTCAAATTTGTCATATTCGACTTTATTATCGATTGCGTTCCTGCATACATAAAGAGAATATTCCTGGGACTAAATATACCACGAAAATCGAACGATTGCGGATTTGCATCTCCAACTCTATCACACTTGCGTATTGGAGTGACAAAGACGTTTTCCCGTCAATGCCAATTTTCGATGTTCGTGGTAGGCAGGCAGCTTACATTCCCATTTCCCGCGGCCCTATCCGCAACCCGTCCGCCATTTCTGTTTCCACAGACAATGATCGCACTTCATCCGCGCGTCTGCGCCATGAGGGCCTACCGCGACCCACCAACAAACTCATCCCTCTCTGTTGCACTTACATACAAAAATATAAGTGTGACAGGGATGAAAGCATTCTTTGGCGTTTCGCGGTAGGTCCATAGACGAATGACGTTAATTTTGGCGCGAAACGACGCGCAATTGGCGCGTAATTTGTTGTCTGATGGATCCCTCTGTTTATGGTCGGATTTATTTTCTTGAGGCTTTAGAAAATTCATAAAGCCGCCGGTTAAAGGTTGTAACGGGCGTTATGACATTAAAGAGGCTAGCTTTGGTGTTTATTAGGATTCCGTAGTATCCGTACCAGACTGATAAATACCGGCCAAGAGCATGTCGGGCCATGCTCAGTGTAGGGTTCCGCAGTTTACTGTCCGTCACAATAGGCAACCTTAAAAAGTGTTTTAATAGATACCATGCTCAATATGCTTATAATAATTAACAATTGGATGATACTTTCGATCACACCCGTCCCGACCCCATCAACTCCGGAAACACAGTGCCATCTCTCGGGCAATTGGGTTACTAATTTATACAAACTAGACGGGTTATGTATGTTGGGTTTTCGGAGGTAACTTTTGATCACGTGAATCGATTTGAATCATTTTTTTCTTATTAGAAGGAAGATACGTGCAGGATGATAAATTAAGTACTCAAGGTAAAATAAGTGTTTGCATATACAGTTAAATTACAAACTTAATTCCGAAATAATTTTGTACAATTTTTCAAAAACTATTCAACCAATCAAGTTCAAAATAATTTTCCAAGAAAGTTCTTATTAAGTTCTACTTTTGTAATTTTTTTCATATTTTTTTAACTTATAGTTCAAAAGTTAGATGGGGGACACATTTTTTTAAACTTCTGGAGCGATTATTTCCGAAAATATTAACTTTATCAAAAACTGGTCTTAGTAAACTTTCATTATTTTACAAATACCTATCCAATGATATGCCACACTCTAGGGTTCAAACGAAAAAAAAACACCCCCCACTTTACATGTATGGGAGGTACTCTAAAAAAGAAATTATAACCACTTATTATTTTACCACTTTGTTGGCGTGACCGATATACATATTCATACAAAATTACAGCTTTCTAGTACTTACAGTCACTGAGATTATCCGCGGACGGACGGACGGACGGACAGACAGACAGATAGAGCGAAACTATAAGGGTTCCTAGTTGACTACGGAACCCTAAAAAGGAAAGGAAGGCGATTTTTTTTATATATAAATGAAAATGTAAAATAGAGTACCATTCCCCTCCCCCCTCTTTATCTCCTAATTTAAGGATCGCGGTCAAAAAAAAAATGTAAATTCAAATACGTATGTCACTTTTTTTTTCTTCTTTTGTGGGGGTGAAGAGTAACTTTACGGGGAGATGTAATAAGTATATCCCTAATTAATTAACACTTTAACAGTAACTTTGCGTTACTGTCTGGAACATACATGTGAGGTACGTATGTGAAAAAATAGCATGTAAGCAATAATTTACTATAAATAAGGTATGTTTAGTTTTACTCTCGCTCTCCTGTATTAATTATCGACAATACAAAATATCATCCATAATGACCGGTTTTACTTAACCACCACTCGACCCTCCAACTTCATCATATCTGAATATAAGCAACATCGGAAAAGCCACTCATGCATTGTTGACATTTGAGCCTTAAATCCCTGAACACTCCTTCTTTCATTTCATTTATTCACATTCACACACACATACAAGCTTACAGCAATAACAACCAAGACGCTTATATTCTACATAATCTAACATGTAAATGTTATTACACAAAAATAAATAAATATTTAAACATTACAAACTTAAATTTAAAAACATATACATTATAGACGGAACCCATTCTTCATTCTTTGCCATCTCATATCATAACGCAAAGAGAACAGGAAGTAGGTCGTTCCACATTTTGCAGTTTCTGGGTACAAATAGCGAGAAGCTTTAAAAGTGTGGAATATTTAATACCTAACCTTATTACCTAAAGAGGCCACAGTGGCCAAATGGTTATCATTCAGACGTCTAGATCTCAATATTGATAACAACTAGGTATCTGATATTCATACACATAAAACTTCAACATATTTCCTTCAAACTGGTAAACGTGAAAACATGATTTTTAACAAAGCCTCGATACTTTTATTTTTAAAACATAGGTCCTTATTTACATGTTTTTGGTTAGAGCGTCGAGACTTTTGAATTTATAAACATGATTCTTAGTTAAATAGTTCAGTAATAACTAGTTCTTAAATCTGGTAAAAGCTTTTATCTACAGAAATTGCAGTTTACGTGTAAACAGCAATTATCTGATTATGCATTGTATTTTGACGCGCCCGTCTACTATCGCCTTTTCATGTTTCGTTTGTTGTGCTCTTGCAATTAGGTCTATCACGTCTATCCCGCTCTCTTTTGCTCGCATATGTGGACTCTACCTATTGCACAAACGATACAACTTAAGTCTAGGCACGAAAATTAAAAACATTTATTCTCGAAATATATACAGTAAGTGTAACTTACCTAACTACCTACCTCTACCTACCTTAAATCTAAAGTAGGTCCTGGAGGCATTGTACCTAGGATGCTGGCGGCATTTCCTCGTTGTATCGCAATGCTGATACGTTGTGCCAGGAAGCCACCAGCTCTTCGGTCACCAGTAACATCAACCAGACGTTTCGCGATTTCTACGAAAAATTTGCGTGCGCTGGGACCCCATGGACCAAGAGTTTCGACCCCGAATGGTACAAAAAGGTACTCTCTGCCCAGGCTCTTATATTTATTACGTTTTAAAATTTCGGCGCATTCAGCCGCTCCGCCCGCTCGGCACGAAAATGAAACACCAGTTTAAATTTAGGTATAAAAAAGTACGCTACATAATTCCGTAAAACCATATGCAAAATTATTAAATCTCGAATTTTATTAACTCAGATCCGATCATCAAAATTCCGACTCATGAGAGCACGAATATTTATATTCCGAATAGAAGAAAACCAAATTTTTTAATTCCGAATAACATAATTTTTAAGAAAAAAAAACCGACTTCATTTGGTTCCCGGTAAAAGTGAAATTAAGAATTTGTTTGAGTTAGCCAGTTTACTTTTCAAATATCCAATACACCGCACGTGTACGATTGAAAATTGAGGAGCTTTCTTAATGTCCTAGGGCTTCCATCATTACATTTGAAGTATAATCAAACGGAACTCCCTTGTAGACCTTTAAACAAACAAAATAACAATGTGTTAAATTGGATGACAGACTGTAAATTAACGAGCATATTCATTATGCCATCCCTGGTTATCAACATCAGGTCCACTCCAGCAAAATGATGGCCACAGTAAGAAAATGCCTAAGCTAATTATGAACACCCTCTAATCACAATTAACCTGCCGTTCAAATTTGAAGAGTTCTCTGAATTCTTCTAGAACTCCATCATCAGAATATAAATCAAATCAAAAAGATGAATGTCACAACTAGCTAGGTTTATTAACCAGTTCCACTTTGCGATCCCTGGTCTTCATCATCAGATCAAGTTCATCAAAATTTTGGCTCCGCCAAAACACTGTTTTAGTTACTTAAGGAAACCCTCAAATCAGAATGCATGTGCCGTTAAAATTTGAGGAGTTCTCTCAATCCCTCATGAAGCCCATCATCAAAATAGAACTATAATCAAATAGGACTATCTTGAAGGTATTTCTTTACAAAGAAAAGATGAATGTCTCAAATCGGATGATAGAGCTGGGAATTAACAAGCAGTTCCACTTTGCCATCCCTGGTCTTCATCATCAGGTCCACTCCACCAAATTGATGATGTTCGTAAAGAAATGCTCGAGTGTCTTAAGAAACTACCCAAATCATCATGCATGTGCCTTTCAAATTTGAGGAGTTCCCTCAGTTCCTCATGGATCCCATCATCAGAAATTGATTTTGAAAAAAACGGAACAAATCTGGAACCATCTATTTTCAGAAAAAAAAATATTTTTGAAAATCGGACTATAGTCCTGGGAATTACCAAGCAGTTCCACTTTGACATCCCTGGTCTTCATCATCAGGTCCACTCCACCAAATTGATGATGTTCGTAAAGAAATGCTCGAGTGTCTTAAGAAACTACCCAAATCATCATGCATGTGCCTTTCAAATTTGAGGAGTTCCCTCAGTTCCTCATGGATCCCATCATCAGAAATTGATTTTGAAAAAAACGGGACAATCCTGAAACCATCTATATACAGACAAAAAAATATTTTTTAAAATCGGATCATAGTCCTGAGAATTACGAAGCAGTTCCACTTTGCCATCCCTGGTCTTCATCATCAGGTCCACTCCACCAAATTGATGATTTTCGTAAAGAAATGCTCGAGTTTCTTAAGAAATCACCCAAATCAGCATGCATGTGCCTTTCAAATTTGAGGAGTTCCCTCAGTTCCTCATGGATCCCATCATCAGAAATGGATTTTGAAAAAAACGGGACCAACCAGGAACCGTCTACTTTTAGAAAACAAAAAAAAAATTCAAATCGGTTCAGTAATGACGGAGTTATGAGTGAACATCCATTAAAAAAAAAAAAAAAAATAAAAAAAAAAATTCAGTCGAATTGAGAACCTCCTCCTTTTGAAATATTGAAGTCGGTTGAAAATACAGAATCATTATTAGATTCGGGATTGTTAATCGGAATTTTAAATATTTATTTATTTAACCTTTATTGCACAATACAAGAAAGTACAAATGGCGGACTTAATGCCTTAAGGCATAAATATTCTTGCTTTCATGGGTCGGAATATTGATGATTGGTGTTTTAATAGGTCGGGATTATAAAATTCGGAATTATGATATAGAGGTAGGTTTTACTAAAATTTGGGATTATGAAAACTGGAAACTAATATTTCGGAATATTTGAATGTAACCAATGTCCAATATAAATACCTAACATTGAATAGAAAACTCAACATGTCTTAAAACGGCATTGAACACTCCTAACCCGTGCCGCGCCCAAATAAAACATATATTAGGGACGTCCCCCCGGGGCCACTGCTACATTTTCCCGGGAAAAAATAGTGCAGATAGTCGGATGATTGCCCCGAATATCCGTGATGCCCGGACCCGGTATTTACGACCGACCCGGATTAAAAAATAACCCGGGTTTATACCGGGGAGGTGACGTCTGATTATTTATTTATGCCGGAATATATTGGAGGTGCGAAGGACGGAATTATGTGGTTTGTTCGTGCTAATAGGAGTAGTTTTGTTTAATATTGAATGTTTTTATAGACCGTATGTTTTCTGTAAGCGCAAGCCAGGGAGTTTTGAGATCATTTAATATGAATTTGACACACGAACATGCAGATTAAGCTTTTGACTGTTTTTTTGTCTAAACTAGTCGTAAATCTGTAATTTATAACTATTGATATCTTCAACTCCGAATAATTGTCAAAAATATCACATTATATAAAATAATATTTGTAATTAAATAACTTACACCATCACGTGTACTTCAATGTAGACTTATTTAACTGTCTACAGACTAGATTAATTTTAATTGACAGCAAAAGTCGGAATTTAAAATATACGTGCTTTCATGAGTCGGAATTTAGATGATCATGATCCTATCAAAATAGGTCGGGGTTATAAAATTCGGGACGTTGACAAAAATTCGGAATCATTAAAATCGGGATTGTGAAAAGCGGAATATAATATGTAAGTATATCGGAATATTTGGGTGTAACTCAACTTGTAACCTTTGAATTATAAGGTTACAAGTTACATGACTAAATGTCATGCTACTTTTAGTACTGACACCGAGGCCGATTGAAGTAACATAACAGATACGAGCATATGAGATTAAAATGTTATGCACTACATCTTTAGTGTCAAAATCGATCAATCGAAACTAAACTTGGTACTATTTTTTTCACGTCAACTCTTTGCTCTACACTCCTGTCATTGCGCATAGTAAAACTGCATACAATTTTCTCGGAATTCCCTGTTGAACCTCGAAGCAGGCAGAACCAAAGAGTTTAGTCATACTAAACAAATACACAGACAAGATTATTTACACTCAAAACACACCGAAACTAATTATCTGCTACCGAACGGCTATCAACTCAGCGGGGGCGGCCATTATCGCTATAAAACCTTTTTTGAACAATTGACCATAAACTACACGAAACGTCAAAATGTTTCCCGCGTTTTTATTGTTGGACGCCATTGTTTTCAGCCAGTAAAATGTGTTAAGGAGAAATTGTAACAATTTCTTTTTATTGAGTTGTAAATGTGTTTGGATGATTATAGCGTTAAGTTATTTTTTCCGTATATTTTGCCAAATGCTTTGACTTTATAAGATTGCTGTCAATGGAACTTCCTTCCTAACAACGTAAACAAAGGGCGTTACATGTTTTGTCACTGTTTCTCCTTGTATTTTCACACTACCTTATCAAACACCAATGAAACCATTCAGTACTGAAACAGTCGTATTATCGTAACATACAAAACATAAGATAAATAAGTTAATCTCAGAGGATACATCGGCACAATTTGTTTGACAATGACAAATGATGAATTGTTTGACATGATTTGTTAAGCAGGCATCAACTTGGTTACTAAGTAGGTTCATTAAGGTTCAAAGATTCGTAAGTTCATCGGAACTCAATGCCCCATATAGGGTTATTACATTTGCTCTCCCGACAGGATTTGACAACAGTTTTAGTTTCGGCAAATTGTATTTTAAACTAACCTAACCTAATCTGTTGTTGTTTCAAAACCTTAAAGATTCCACTTTAACTGTTTATGATGTGCAATGTCTGTCAGTTAACAATAAAGGATGACTCACATTAGCACGGGACGGGACGGGACGCGACGGGACGCGACGGGACGGGAAAATCTGTCAATTTCTATAGAAAGAATCACGCGATAGCTCGGATGTCACGTGACGCTTTTTATAGAAATTGACAGATTTTCCCGTCCCGCCCCGTCCCGTCCCGTTCTAGTGTGAGTTATCCTTAAACTGAGATTATTTTCTATACATTTTAAAATTAATTTGTTTCACACGTTTCACCACATTGAAATAAAAACAATATTCAGATAGTCAAATTCATACCATATCCGCTACGCACAGGCTTCGTCAGGCATAACTCCAAAAGAAAACTAGCAGCAGGCTTCGTCTCATACAAAACAATAATTACAAACAATAATTAATTCCGCAACCAGTTTTGTCATTCTTATTCACAAATTAAAGATAGTTACAAGAACAGCCCCGAATTGTACCCGGCCCAAATGGTGTAACTTACAGGTACCTACCTACCCATCACACTGGCAGCGACACCGAGCTAAAATGATGAGTTTATAAAACAATAAAACTCATTCAAATTCAAAACAATCGACACATTAACCCCATGGATTCAAACCGTGTCGAAGGTGCATAAAGAGTAACTGATGTCTGGTTACTATTGCTACACTCAATTACTCTCTTTAACCCTTTAACACTAAACAACAAATCTAATAACGCCCCCAACGCTTAACCCCCCGAAATAATAACGAAACATCATCCCTGCTTATTCCCTAATATAATAACAAGATTGTTTCATTTATTATTTAAATATTCGTCACATCTCTTAGCCCCTGTGTTATTACAATCGCTTCGTGAATGAGGGAGTCGAACTTACTTGAACCAATAAGGATGCAGATGACATTATTGGGCATATTTTAATTTTGTTGCCGTTTTTTTATTTGCGTCAGATTTTTTTGAAATTTAGTGGGTAGGAAGAGTTCCTTTTCCTACGCTAAATAGATACGAAATCTCAATGTGCGACAAGAAAAATACTTAATTTCCCATTAAGTTACAATAATCCCATACGATTTCGTAACTCAGTAGAAAAAAAATCGGGACATACTGGGAAATTGGGTCTATCTTGAACAGAATAAGGAACTCTACCTACTCACCAAATTCTACTCCACTCCACCAAATACTCACTAAAAACCAAAAAAAACTACAACAAAATAAAAATATGCTCTATTCAATTGGCATCCTATACTTAGTTTCACTTCATACAGACATGATTCAGTATTAGGTTCCGATTTTTTAAATTATTTAGGTCTGTTTTTTGTTTAAGAGTCCACAACTCCACATGCTCGAGCAAAAGAGAGCGGGATAGATCTAATTGCAAGAGCACGCGAAAAATGAAAAGGCGATAGTACGCGGGCGCGTCAAAATAAACCGCGTAATCTGTTAAATTACTGTTTAAAACTAAAGTACATTTTTTGTAAGTACTTAAAAGCTTTTACCAGATTTAAGAACTAGTTATTAAGTAACTATTTAACTAAGCATCATGTTTATAAATTCAAGGGTTTCGACGTTCTGACCAAAACATGTAAAAAATAAACGAATGTTTGAAAAAAAATGTATCGAGACTTTTGTTAAAATCATGTTTCCACGTTTACCAGTTTGAACGAGTGTGAACGACGTTTGACGAAAACTGAGCCTAGGCTCAGCCTAGTTTCGGGGTCTATGCCACGAAAATCGAACGATTGCGGATTTGTATCGCCATCTCTGTCACACTTGCATATTGGAGTGACAAAGAGGTTTTCCCATCAATGCCAATTTTCGATGTTCGTGGTAGGCGTGCTGGACTCTCTCTGCACGACAACCATATCAACACACGGCCCACTCCCCAAACGGTCATGAAAATAAAATCATGGAGCCGGCCCGCCTAGATTGAATTCAAAATTGGAATCAAAGACAATCCTTTTCTTTTTTATGGCGACAGGCGCGTGGGTTGCCAGAGGTAAATTTAATACGTGAGGAGGAATCGTTGAAATGGATATAAACGTGGTGATGCGAAAATAAATAGATTTTTAGCAATATGTCCAATGAAATTGATCGGGCAAAGGACTGATTACATAGTTGGGAAGTGAACTTGAAGAAAAATTTTAAGAACTAATTATTACTCAACTTTTAATAAAGAATCATGTTTATAAATTCATGGGTTTCGACGTTCTGACCAAAACATGTAAAAAATAAACATATATATGATTGAAAAATCATGTATCGAGGCTTTTGTTAAAAATCATGTTTTCACGTTTACCAGTTTGACGGAAATATATTTTTAGTTTTATGTGAGTATATAAACTTCAGGTACCTAAGTACCTAGTTTATTAAGTTTTTGTATGTACCTTTTAGTACCGAATAAATGACTTAGTAAGTACCTAGTTGTTATCAATATTAAGATCTAGACGTCTGAAAGACAACAATTTGGCCACTGTGGCCTTTTAAAATAGAGCAGCCGGTAGAAGATAGAACACACTTCAGGAGGCAGTTTCTCAGACTCAAAAGGACCAATATAGCTTTTAACGGAAATAGGAAAGTGCTTAAGCTAGCTAAGTAGCTTTCAACAGGAGTTATGTATTAATATGCTTTTTAAAGTAAAACCTGGTCATATTTTTACAGCTTAATGTTAACGTATGTTTTTGTAGTTCCATTCTTATTTCTTACCTTCACACAGGCAAGAAAAATCAGAAAAAACCGACCGTCGTATCTAGCCACAAACGGGAAAAGCTAATAGACATTTATTGCAACCATTAACCGCAAACAACCTAAATTATGAAATACGACAACTTTGACCGCCAAAGCACCCGACAAACCTTTAAAGACAATACTGAAATCCTCATTTCAAAAGAACATTGAAAACAATTGAAAACTACACTTTATTACCCTTCAATTGCGGTAGTAGGTAATGAAGATACGGTCGCAATATAAATATAAATACTACTGTAAAATAATAAAATTAGAAAGGACGGCCTTGGGTAAAATGGCGGCGGTCAAAGACAACGGTCACGCTTTTTAAAACTATACAAAAGCGGTGACAAAATATTTGTCGTTCTTTGAAATTCGTGGCCCTAGCGCTTACAAATCGGTATCGTTAAACGTTTTTTTCGCATCACTAATTGGCGGGTAAAGAAAGTAACTTTTTAAATAGAATGTGGTCAAGTTCTGGTTTTTGCGTTAAACACGTAATATAGTTTTATGCCGCCAATAATAGCCAAGTTGTAATAATTATTGTGTTCGTCAAACATGGTTGAAACCTATACGTAAAAGAAAATCAGTTATTATTGTGGCCTAAGATGACTTTCATGCAATAAAAATAAAACCCTGATTATCGTTATTATTGTTGTTTAATTAATAGTACATTATTGCAGAGGCCGGGAAACCGAATTTCGTGGATGAGTATTTTTTGTCGGACGAAACGAAGCTGAGTCCGACAATTACATATGAATCCACAAAATTCTATTTCTGTCCGAGGCATTGCTTTTCTCCAAACATGAAAGGAAATAAAATGTATTCTTGCATAAGATTTGAAAAGAAAAATAAGGTTCCCGCCTAAACTTTCTTTTAATGCACGGTTGTGTTCATAAAAAAAGTTGAAAAGTTCTTTAGTTTTATTAAGCCGTATCTACACAACCTTGCACAGTGAGCCGTATGCAACTCGCGATAGAACGAGACAACCAAGCATTTGATCTTCTTCTCTCTAGAACTACTACACTACTACAAAGCCAGCCCAGACGGGGCATTTTTAAGCACGATATGATCAGATTGACAATTTGATGTCAATCAGATTGTCCCGTCTGTGCAGACCGTTTGGTCGCGGCTAAAGTAATATATTTGGCTGTTTGCAATATTGATAGTCCAAATTTTTTTTTTAAGTAAAAAACAATACAGTAATGGGTTTTAGTACAACTTCCTGCAGTTCCTGGACGCTAAAACGGTAAAATAATGAATTCGATTTTTTTTTATTTGAGTCGGTACATAAGGAGGTTCTTTTCGTACCAATTTTGCTACATTAATGTGAACATTTCCGAGCATATTGGAGAAAAATATAAAAAGTAGGGGTAACTTACCTAGCTACCTATACCTTAAATCTAAAATAGGTCCTTGAGGCATTGTACCTAGGATGCTGGCGGCGGATGCATTGTTTAATTTACATTGTTTAGTTTAAACACGCAAAGTAAAGTCAAGTTTTTTTTAAGGAGAAATCGCGAAATGTCTTGTTGATGTAAGTGGTGACCGAAGAGCTGGTGGCTTCCTCGCACAACGTATCAGCATTACGATACAACGAGGAAATGCTGCCAGCATCTTAGGTATAGTGCCTCAAGAACCTATTTTAGACTTAGGTAGGTAGGTATGTAGAGGTAGGTAGGAAGGTAAGTTACACTTACTATAGGTATATATTTCGAAAATAAAAAGTAATATACATTTATTAGCTATTGAAATAAGTTCTAACAACTGGTCGCGAGTCGCGACTAAGAGATGCAACCGTTCACCGTTTTTGTATTAAAAAACCGCGGTTTCGGTTAAATTACACAAAATAATAATATAACCGATTACTTACCCTAGACTTGCGACTTAGTTCGCCTATATGTATATTGTCAACCCAATTTTCACCCCAGTAGGGGTTGAGTTGCAATTAAAACCTTTATTAATACTTTAAGGATGAACCACACTAGGACGGGTCGGGACGGGACGGTCTGTCAATTTCTATAGAAAGAATCACGTGATAGCTCGGAACCCTCGGATGTCACGTGACGTTTTCTATAGAAACTGAGAGCTCTTTCTAGTGTGAGTCATCATTATTAAATTTATCTTTATCTTTAAGTATTAATTATTAGTAACTCGAGGCTATCGGGTTTTTGTATGTACAAACTAAAAAGCGGGATTTTTCTTTTCAATGGTTTTCTAACAGGCAGATTGCACAGGCAAATATATTTTCTCATCAGTATTAAATAACAAGTAACGAAAAAAAAGATAATAGTCGGCTTGTTTACGCTACCACGCGATTTTAGTTGCCAAACTTTATGATATTCATAAAAACATATTATTGCTAATGTGCCAACATCAATAAAGATGTAGGCTTAATAAAGATAAATATTGCGATGATTGAAATGTGAAAGTTTGGTGTGCAATTTATGCAACACTATGATAAAATCTCTTCACGTCAGCACAAATAAACACTCAACGAAACTCAATCATCCCCCCGCATCCCCAAAAAACGGGCGCAGGTGGCGCCGCGGCAATCTGACAGACTATTAATCCGGATTTAACCGGTCTTAACCGGATTAGGGCGGATTCGGCTGGTTTAAAGGTGTCAGCGCTTTGGCGGTGAGTTAGTGACAATGACTGTTAGGGTAAATAGGTTTATTCATTGTTTATTAAGAGTGTGAAAAAACGAACCTATAGTTTTGACTCCATGTTATCTTTTCCAAGTAAATTATTTGTCAAACTTTAGTAAGTAAGTAAGTAAACACTTCATTGCACGAAACAGGATATGGATTTACAAAATGGAATAAATAGAAAAGTACAAAGGCGAACTTTGGTGTGATTTTAAACGTGTAACTTCTATGAATTATGACGTTTACTCATAGATATAGGATATAAGAACTGAAAACCTAATCAGTCGAAAAAATTACGTAAAAGTGCTATAGTTGCGACTCTTTTTCATATCTTGTTTGGTGGAATGTGACGACATGAATCAGGAGCCCCGACAGAGACGACTTTCCTGATGGCGTTCTGCGGAAAGTTCAAAACATGACCAGCTATAAATCAACTACGTGAGTGACCCGTTTTAAGTATTATTTAGTATGCTCGAGTCTCACGAGGGTTATATATTTGCGGAATTTAGTCAATATACGCGATTTATCCGTTTAAAGTATTGTTCAAATCATGCTTCGTCACAGATTTTCCTGCCTTTCATAATAGAGTCCGACTATGCTAAGGTTCCTAGATTTTGCTAAACTTAAACGGTTAAAACTCACACGCACTATATTTATCACGATAAGCGGAACATGTTTATATTTATACGTATTTATTTTTTTTGTTTCTATATCAATGATTCTCAGTTATCTGACATAAATAGTTTAATTTCAATTATTCAAATTAATTAGCAAGAATTCTCAACAAAAATACTGAAGCATCTGTGTCCGTCCGTTTATACTTATTGCTATGAAAACCGTCTAAAGACTGATTTTCCCCGCCCTACAACTTAAAAAAAGTTCCCCTCACACCATTATGGCACTCAAAAAAAGTTAACCACTCTTAATATGTCACAGTTAAAAGTATCGGCCAATAAAACCACAATTAGTGTTCGAAATTCAAAATATAACTTGACAAACTTATCTATGCAAGTGACCAAATATGTATAAAACTAACCCTGCCTCATATTTTGTTAAATGAAAATATAGAGGCTAGCGCCGCGCTCGACGGCAAATTTAACTTTGTAACTATTTAGAATAGGGGAACATAATGCAATATCCTTGTCGTTTAAAAAGTTAAAGTAGTCTATGGTTTTTTTTTAATGGATAATTTTAATTTAACTGTACACTTATGTGTGTTCCTTTGATGCTGTTTTGATACCTTGTTAGGATGAAACATCTAAATAAGCGGTTATATCTTTTGTATGATGAAGTTTAAAAGCTGAATATTTTCAACTAAGACACCGGAGGTAATAGGGCCTAGCTAAGGGAGATTTATCGTCAAACGGAAAATAGCTGATCTACGATGTATTTTAATGTTAATAAATCGTTTAGTTAGAGATGTGAAATTAGAAACAAAAACACAACAAAAGGTTTTTAAAAACCATTCTATTAGGCCTTGTTTTACTCTGGTAGGTTAAGATGGCCTGCAGGTGCCCTAAGGATTTCGAGAAATAATCAATCGTAAGTTAATTAATTCGTTATGTATTAAGTAGGTACCTTATAATTATGCAACAATGAAAAACAGTGTGTAACACTCGAGCAAAGATTTAGGGTGTCCCGTGCACTCTCGCAATCACATTTGTTGCATATTTTTTGATAAACATAGTTAATTTTTTTAAATCTTACTTACGTTTGAGATTCAAAATTATAACGAGAGGTAAACAAACACATTTGTTCCTTTTACTTAGTTAATAATAAATCATTATGCAACTGTGTCATAACTAGTTCCTTTGTATTTGAAATTGCAGCTTTACAAAGTTAGGAACTCATAAGCAAACTCATTAGTGTAATTAACTGCACTTAAGTACAAATACTTGGGTTATTCTTGCATGTAAAATATTGGCCCTTTCTCGTTAAAAATAACTGGCCAAGAGCATGTCGGGCCACGGTGTAGGGTTCCGTAATTAAGGGGCTCCACGCGGAAATCGACGTTTTTTACGAGTTTTGACTCGATATTTCGCCACGAATACTATGAGTACAATTACTAAACAATTAGTCATCGATTTATCAATCTTTTATCTTGACTTTCAAGAGCCGGATTTCGGAAAAAAAAATAGTTATTTTTTATGATTTTTTCAAACATGGTCTGAAAAAGCTAGCTTTTCGATACTCTAAAGCAGTTAATGCTGTTATAATGTGCAATCTACAAATAACTGTTCCTATTCAAAGTCTCTAATAACCTAAGAAAGATTTTAAATGTAAAAATATTGGTACAAAAGTTATGTACAAAAAACTGTTATTTTGGACTAAAATTGCCAAAGTTTAATGACGAATATCTCGAAGATAGTAAATATTTAAGTAAATATGATAAGCTTTTCTTAAGGCCGTTGGGGTTAATGTAGTAAGCCATAAAAAATACTCGAAAATTGAGAGATACAGATCGAAGGTCATTGCGTGAAATTTATAAATCGTGAGACTATACGTTCGGGCATATCCGTCGCATCTGGCGATAAATATTTATTATATTCTGTTTTTTAGTAGTATTTATTGCTACTCGTATAGCGGCAACAGAAATAGGTACAATCAGTGACAATTTCAACCCTAAAAATAAGTAAGTATCTACCTAGTTAAGCATCAGATATAAAGAAGCGGTTAAACGTAAATTTTTAAAGAAGACTTTAAAGCCTCACAATAGAAGCTTGTTTAAATATTTCTGACTACTTTGCCCGCTCCGATATATGTGATAGCGACTGTACTTGAAATTATAAGTGAGTCCATCGACACATACAATTTTCAATCTTCTGTCTTCGCTAATAAGGTTGTTATTTCAATAATAATTCTCTGCGTCATAATTAAGGAATAAATGAGGAAATAACTCTAAGTAATAGCCTTTTCAATTAGTATTTGCACAAAATAAGTAATTAAGTTTAAAGTTTACTTTAAGAGCGTGGTTATTCAAATAATTTACTAGTTCAAAAACCTTTTAGTTGGTAATTGCTGATTGTGTTCCTTTTAACCGACTGCGCCACAAAAGAAGGTAATGTATGTAAATAGGCCGTCAAACCAACTTGCAAATAATGTAAACCTATGGTCTTTAAAACAAAAATCTATCTTGTAGTACACGTTTTAAGCACTTAACCATATAGAGTTCGCATAAAGGAGAAATGTTCTACATCGTGGTATTTAAATGTTTTGATCGACTTGCATAAATACAACTTCCAATTTACTTCAAATAATAGTCTGTATTGCCACTATAAAAAACCCTCGAAAATTTCTTCGTTTATAATATTAGTGGGAAACTTGACATTGGCAAAATTTACCAACTCTGACAGACGCCATTGAAAATGAAAAAATTAAAAATATAAATGATTTATTTGGTAACATACAACATTTAGCAGTAGCTATGTTAGTATCTCTTTTTAAGTATTGTAAATACTAGTATTAATTAAGAGATACTGCTCTTCCAAAGAGGGTAAATACAATATTACTGGGTGTTACATTTAATTACATTTGAAGTGTAGGTATTTATATGAAGCTAAACAATAAAAATTAAAAAGATTAAAAATTAAAATACCATGCTAACTATACTATTTTGCTATGCCATTAAGTATTTAAAAAAGAAGAAGAAGAAGAGAGGAAAAGTGATGATACCAATACCATTCTGAACCCATCACCACACAGGACGTTAAACACAAGGACGCTTGTGTTTAGCGCCTTTACCTCATATCAAAATCTTAAACGCAAGTACATAGACTGTTAAAATAATTTCCGTTATTTGCTGTTGGATAAATATATCCCAACTGAGTTCTTATAAACTGCATGTATAATAAAATCTCTTTCCAGCTAAACCGCTGCCGATGGCGGTGAAAGCTGCGAGCGGAGCATTATTGTTTAATAATTGAGCATTATTCTACAGCGTCCTACGACCGGCGACGCAGGTTTAGACTCGCGACTGAATAATATTTAAGAACATAATATTGTCTTCTACATTCCCAGGATGCTGCGCGAGGCTATTGAAATCAAGAAGATCCCTAATTTCAATAGAGAGGATGGCTTTTCGGCACCACCAGCTTGGGATCCTGTTTTACATCTCATCAAGGATCAAGCACGACACAGAACTGGAAGACCTTAGTGTGGACTTTGTTTGAAAAGATTGAAAACGGATAAAAGAGGCAAAATGGGGTAGTTTTCTTGTCGCTTCTTTCTGCTCCATAAGCCAGTTAGGGAAGCGTTCGTAAGTTGTATGTATGTTAATTTTTTTTTAATTAACTCTTTCCATTTCATTTACAATAGCTCTAATGCCTATTGAGACCGGTTCACGGGTATCTATTGTTGTACCCGTGAATGGGTTCCAACTCCAACAGGCATTCCATATGACATCAAAGCTCTCCAAACGGCCTCTGCGTGTTGGATCTGTATCCCCACGTACGCCTTAAAAATAACCGGACTCGAAAAACCCGAGAGTTTGAAACGTATATTATTATGGCCAGCTAAAGGATATTTCGTCTTTTCAACCGACTTCAATATTTCTAAAGGAGGAGGTTCTCAATTCGTCTGAATTTTTATTATTTTTTTTTTATTTTTTTTTTTAATGGATGTTACCTCAGAACACTTAATTATGTAAGGAAATTCGTGTTCGTAGTGAATAATATTTATTAAGAAATTAGAGATAATGGAACACAATACAAGTTTATCAAGACATTGACAGAATAGAATAACAAAATATATAAACTAGACATATCAAAAACCCAAGTGTTCTTATTACAAATGACAAACATCAAAGAGGTTTAACACCCTCCGTAATATGAACACCCTGTATATATTTGTTATATTTATAGGTATAGAGACATATCAAAGCAACCGGTACACATAATAAAAATATAGCACAAAAAAAAATATTTACACACTGTATATACATCTATCACTAACTATTCACACCGTTATACATATTATATACAACTTAATCTAACCTAAACCTAAAGCATTTGTACATTTATAATGTTTTATTTTGGCCAAAGGTTTGGTTAAAATGTCGGCAACCATGTCATTCGTAGAAATGAATTTGACATGCAGGTTGTGGTGTGATAGAGCGTCACGAATGAAGTGATGTTTGATGTCGATGTGTTTGGTGCGAGCGTGATAAGTGCTATTATGTGCAAGTTTGATGGAGCTCTGATTGTCAGAATGAATTGTCATGGGATGAGTGATGTCGAATACTTCCTGTATGAGGGTCTTAAGGTAAATAGCTTCCTTGCAGGCTTCAGCTAAGGCCATATACTCGGCTTCGGTGGTTGATAGAGCAACTGTACGCTGCTTCCGAGCTTCCCAAGAGATTGGCCCTCCACTCACCAAGAAGACATACCCTGTATAGGACCTTCGATCAATAACGCTATTACCGAAATCAGCATCCGAATATCCCATAACGTTCTTGTGGCCATTTTGATTATAAATTAACCGTAAGTCTTTAGTACCTTTGAGATACCTGAGAACTCGTTTAGCGGCTTTCCAGTGTACCCCCCCGTAATGTGTGTTGAATTGGGATAGGTACGAGACTGTGTGCGCAATATCTGGTCTCGTTCCAATGGCAATATACATTAACGAGCCGATGAGTTCCCTATAAGGTACGTCAATTTCTTCTTCCTGCGTGGGAAGGGTTAATTTAAGGCCGGGTTCCATAGGTGTAGTGACGGTTAAGGCATCCGTCATGTTATATTGTCCAAGAAGTTTTTCAATATAGTTTGACTGGTCAAGAGTGAATCGCCCTTGGGTCTGGGTCACTCTCATTCCGAGGCAGTCTTTGACAGGTCCTAGGTCTTTGACAGTAAACAACTTCTTGATGTCATTTTTAAATTTCGTTTTTAGTACGTTCGAGTTTGACAGTATAAAGAAGTCGTCGACAAATACTGCTACAACTAGAAAATCATCATTACTTCTAGTATAATATATACAGTGCTCTGTTGAGGCTTGAGTGAGCGATAAAGTGACCATAGCTTGACTCACCTTCTTATTCCACTGGCGTGGAGCTTGCTTTAAGCCATAGAGCGACTTCTTCAAGAGGCAGACCTTATTCTTTGAGTCTGAAGAAAAACCTTCCGGTTGTTCAATATATATTTCCTCTTCTAACTCGCCGTTTAAAAATGCAGTTTCCACATCGAGGTGATCAACTTGACAGTTTAGTTCCGCCGCGTATGCCATAAGTAGCCGCACTGATGACAGTCTTGCAACAGGCGAAAAAGTTTCTCCGTAGTCTACGCCGGCTACTTGAGTAAACCCTTTGGCTACCAGTCTGGCTTTGTATTTTACTACTTGTCCACTTGTGTCCTTTTTTATTTTGTAAACCCACTTACATTTGATCGTTTTTCTATCCTTGGGTCTGTCAACGAGAACCCAGGTACCATGCTTTTGAAGTGACTCGTACTCCGTTTTCATAGCTTCCAGCCATTTATCCTTTTGAGGATGTTCAGAGACTTCCTTGTAGGTCTCTGGTTCCAGATCCGATGTCATGTTGACTGCGCATACCTGAATGTAGCGCTCAGGAGGGCGTCTGTCCCTTTCAGGGTATCTGCGTTCCGGTTGTTCGGGAATGATTTCCGCAGGTTCAGGGACTTCTGGACGCTCTGGCACAGGGTCAACAGACTCAGCTTGTGGAGGTTCTGGAACTGAAAGTTCAGGCTGAATATCGAGCTGTTCGGGGTACTGTGGTGGTGGAATAGTATCAAAAATTGGGATTTGGACTTGTGGTGATTGTGGCGGGACTTCTAATTCTGTCTGTGGGGGAATCGGGATGGACTCTGCCTTAATTTTATCTTCTATAAAGACTACGTCCCTCGCGATGATAATCGCTCGAGGATTAGTGGGGTTGACTAGACGGTAGCCTTTACTGTCTGATGCATAGCCCACGAATACACATTTTTGGGTCTTGGCGTCAAGCTTCGTACGTTTTTCTTTTGGAATAAGTACGTGAGCTTCACAGCCAAAGACTTTGAGGTGAGAGAGATTGACTTTGCTACCAGTCCACATCTCCTCAGGTATTCGGTTTTTGAGGGCTTGCGTCGGAACGTGATTTTTTATGTAAATGGCTGTATTTACCGCCTCTCCCCAGTAGGCTTTTGGCAGTTGGGAGTCCTGAAGCATTGATCGCGCTTTCTCGATTATCGTGCGATTTGCGCGTTCCGAGATCCCGTTCATTTCTGGATTATAGGGAACGGTGGTCTGATGGACAATCCCGTTCTCCCTCAGAAACACGGACAGATTACGGTTGACGTACTCGCCACCATTATCTGATCTCAGAATTTTTATTTTCTTCCCCGTTTGGTTTTCTACTAGATGTTTAAATTCTACAAACTTATCAAAAACTTCATCTTTCCGTTTCAAAAGATATCCAAAAGTTTTGCGACTAAAGTCGTCAGTAAAAGTCAGTAGGTATAAAGCTCCGCTCCACGAGTGCGTACTCATTGGACCACAGATATCCGAATGAATTAATTGCAATACGCAACTCGACCTACTTGTAGATTTAGGAAAAGGTTTCCTAGATAGCTTACCTTCTAGACATGGTACACATTGGCCATCTAAACTTTTTGGAAAGTCAATGCCAACATTCCTATTCTTAAGGAGGTTTAATGATTTGGCATTTAAATGACCAAGGCGTCTATGCCAAAGCATTGCAGACTCTTTCGTAGCAGTGCATAGGGCATGTGGCCTATTTGAAGCTATGTCAAGTTTAAACATACCTTTATGTAAAGAACCTGTGGCAATGACAGGTTTTGTCACTTGACAGCCACCTTCCGGGATGATATTGGCACCTTTAGATGTAAATAAAACATCGTACCCTTTTTCGGTTAGCCTACGTACCGATATCAAATTTGTAGCTAGCTCGGGAACATACATAACATCGCTAATACTATTTACAGAGTCAGATATATACATATTTACAGTACCTTGGCCATGGCTCAAGATCTGCTCCTTATTAGCAACGGTAATGGGCGTGCAACGTGGTGACATGGTGGAGAACCAATCTCTTCTGTTGGTCATGTGTGAAGTAGCTCCAGAATCCAGAAACCACTCCTGCTGATGCTGAGGACCTGTACCTATGTGCGGGATGTTAGAAAAACATGATGAAAGTACAAACTCTGATATATTAAATGATTTGGTTGCCGAATCATCTTTTTTCTTAATTTTCTTACAAGTAGAAACTACATGCCCTGAATTTTTACAGTATTTACAAAATAGTTTCTTCTTTGCGTTCACTTGAAGAGCATGGCTTGTAGGTATTGTAGGTCCACGAGATTTGGTGCTGGCTGCAGCGGTGACAGCACGAGAATCTTCTTTTAGTAGCGCCGTCACGACGATCTCCGAAGACATCTTCTTGCTCGTGTGCTCTAGCGCCATTACTAGAGGTTTAAATTCCTCCGGCAGACCAGCAAGCAGGACAATTGCAAGGAATTCATCATCCATCGATGCGTCAATCCCTTTGAGTTCCTGTTGAGTAGCTAACGCCTTGTTTACATAATCTTGGATATTCCCATTAAATTGGTTATATAAAAGCTTTTTTATAAGGCTAAGCCTTCTTGACAGGCCGCTGTCAGCATACGCCTTCTTGAGGCAGTTTAAAGTTTCAAACGCACTTTTAGCTGACCTTATGACGGGATAAATTTTTTCGTCGCAAGCGAGACATATTTTCGCTCTTGCGCGAGCATCCTTTTTCTTTTCTGTGTCGTCTGCAGAATTAACTTCTTTCGTGCAGACGTCCCAAAGCTCTAGGTCGGTAAGTAGACATTCGATGCTGAATAGCCAATTACTGAAGTTTTTACCAGTGAGCTTGGAGAAGGAAATACTTGTACTTGCATGCGGTGCCTCCGTACGAACTGCTGCCGTCGAAGGAGAATCCATTTTGTATCTTCTCTTTCTTCTACTATTCACAGCGTGAAATGGGCTCCCATAACCACTTAATTATGTAAGGAAATTCGTGTTCGTAGTGAATAATATTTATTAAGAAATTAGAGATAATGGAACACAATACAAGTTTATCAAGACATTGACAGAATAGAATAACAAAATATATAAACTAGACATATCAAAAACCCAAGTGTTCTTATTACAAATGACAAACATCAAAGAGGTTTAACAAGAACTCCGTCATTACTGAACCGATTTGAATTTTTTTTTGGTTTCTTAAAGTAGATGGTTCCAGGTTGGTCCCGTTTTTTTCAAAATCTATTTCTGATGATGGGATCCATGAGGAACTGAGGGAACTCCTCAAATTTGAAAGGCACATGCATGCTGATTTGGGTGATTTCTTAAGAAACTTGAGCATTTCTTTACGAAAATCATGAATTTGGTGGAGTGGATCTGATAATGAAGACCAGGGATGGCAAAGTGGAACTGCTTGGTAATTCCCAGGACTATCATCCGATTTAAAAAAATATTTTTTTGTCTGAAAATAGACGGTTCCAGATTTGTTCCGTTTTTTTCAAAATCAATTTCTGATGATGGGATCCATGAGGAACTGAGGGAAATCCTCAAATTTGAAAGGCACATGCATGATGATTTGGGTAGTTTCTTAAGACACTCGAGCATTTCTTTACGAACATCATCAATTTGGTGGAGTGGACCTGATAATGAAGACCAGGGATGGCAAAGTGGAACTGCTTGGTAATTCCCAGGACTCTCATCCGATTAAAAAAAAAAATTTTTTTCTGAAAATAGATTGTTCCAGAGTAGTTTCGTTTCTTTCAAAATCAATTTCTGATGATGGGATCCATGAGGAACTGAGGGAACTCCTCAAATTTAAAAGGCACATGCATGATGATTTGGGTAGTTTCTTAAAATCTCGAGCATTTCTTTACGAACATCTCTAATTTGGTGGAGTGAACCTGATGATGAAGACCAGGGATGGCAAAGTGGAACTGCTTGGTAATTCCCAGCTCTATCATCCGATTTGAGACATTCATCTTTTTTTTGTAAGGAAATACCTTCAAGATAGTGCTATTTGATTTTAGTTCTATTTTGATGATGGAATTCGTGAGGGATTGAGAGAACTCCTCAAATTTTAACGGCACATGCATTCTGATTTGAGGATTTCCTTAAGTAACTAAAACATTGTTTTGGGGGAGCCAACATTTTGATGAAGTGGACCTGATGATGAAGACCAGGGATGGCAAAGTGGAACTGGTCGATAAACCTAGAACCTTATTATCCTAGTTGTGACATTCATGTTTTTGGTTTTATTTCTATTCTGATGATGGGGTTCTTGAAGAATTCAGAGAACTCCTCAAATTTGAACGGCACATCATCATCATTGTGATTAGAGGGTGTTCATAATTAGCTTACGCATTTTCTTACTGTGGCTATCATTTTGCTGGAGTAGACCTGATGTTGATAATCAGGGATGGCATAATAAAACTGCTCGATAATTTACAGTCTGTCATCCAATTTAACACATTGTTATTTTGTTTGTTTTAAAGGTCTACAAGGGAGTTCCGTTTGATTATACTTCACATGTAATGATGGAAGCCCTGGGACATTAAGAAAGCTCCTCAATTTTCGATCGTACACCAATCCAATACGTGCGGTGTATTGGATATTTGTGAAGTAAACTGGCTAACTCAAACAAATTCAAAATTTCACTTTTACCGGGAACCAAATAAAGTCGGTTTTTTTTTCTTAAAAATTATTTGTTTCGGATTACGCCTTGAAAATAATTATGAAATAGGTCTGTTCATATTACGGAGTTTTTCTACATAAGGGTACTCTTGATATCAGAACGGTTCAATTCGAAAGGCGTCAGTACGAAGTGAACTCCTAGCATTTTATTGATTAAATTGTGCGTCGAAACCTGTGTGACCCAGGGTACACAGCTATGAACTTCGCTCGAATTTGGGCAAATTTAATCTACCCGATGAACCGACCGCTACAGACGGCAGCGCGAGTTGAACACGTCACAAGATATCGGGGAAAATATTAATCCAAGATGCAAATAGTTTCAGTTTCATGGTATCAACGCGTAGTCATACTTTATAGGTTGTACCTATTCAATAGTATTTGCTATGAAATTGCGAAAAATACTTTTACCTGTGAGACTTTTTGGCTAGAGGAGGCACTTTGTCGGTTGCGAAAATAGCTGGCAGTAACATAAAAATCACTACAACGGTGAACAACAAGCATACGGCTCGCCTGAGGGTAAACGTTCACCGTAGCCTATGGACGCCTGCAACTCCAGGAGTGTTAAATGCGCGTTGCCGACTTCTAAAAAAAACGCTTATTTCGTTCAGTCTAGTATGAAATAATAGCTTATCATTCACTGAAACCGTAAGGTTAATCCTGCTCACGTCTTAAATCACCTGTATTCTATGAAATAGCCAAAAAGATTTATTTGAACTGTCCTGTGGTCAGTGTGCGAGGTTTATAAGCTGGTTATTTGTTGAGATCTAGTAATTGCAATAGGTATTCTATAGAAATGTTGTGATGCATACAGATTCTTATTCTTATTTGTCTTTGTCTTTTCCTTTTGTTTCTTATGTTGTTTCCTGTGATGTCACAAATAAATTTCAATTGCTACTTTCTTTTTCCTATTACCTTATTCTTTAGATTTTTTTTCATATTTAAGTATCTTGCACAGCTCAAGTCACAAGTCTATCTATCCCCAGATGATATTTTTGTATAAACTCTAGAGAGTTCTGTTATTGGCTATCCTTATAAGTATATATGTTTATTGTATGTCATTCACTGTAAACGCTGTTGAACTTCTTAAATAAATAAATAAAAAATAAAATATTTCATTCATTCATTCATTCAGAAAAATGATGTCTCCAGACCAGTCTGGATCCCCCGACCCGCGTAGACAGCGCAGCGCATCGTAAACGCTGTATGATCACGTAGAAATATTGCATTAAAATATAATCTAGCGCCCCCCACGGGAGGTCGGGGGGTTTCTGGGAGATGGGAAGCGTTTACCCGACTGTTAAGGAGGGTTCTGTTTTTGGGGAGGTATGTAGCTAAACGACTTGAAGGAGGATGGTTGCTGCGGCTGACTTTACCTAAATTAAAAAAAAATACTTGCTGCAAGCCCTTTTTGTAATTAAAAAAAAAACGGTTTTTATTTGCTAATTAGCATAGTGAAAAGAAACAAATTATATATAAATATATACAAACTGCCGCCGTAAGGAAAAATTCGTATTTAAAGTATAATTAAAAATCTAAATTAAAAATACCAGTAGATGCGTGTTTTTACACCGATTCAGAACAATTTTGGTCCTTTTTTCGTTTATAAACAACCAAAAGCGGTGTTTCCGATCACGTCATGACGGTTTCAAATTGTTTCTTACCACTATGCCAATTATTAGGAGTATGAGTTACATGGATTTCGACTTCTGTATTATTATTATTTTTTGGCCTCTTAAGACTCGTAAACTTTTGAACACCAATTTCTTCAGATATTTAAATTTTTTTTGAGTTTAAAGTAGTTTCTGGACGTGCTCTATAAGTTCAAGCGACATCTATCATCGAGTAGCGATGTTAACTGAATTGCTACGCACGCCACCTATTGGCAAGTAGCGTACTATTTAAACAACAAGGTTTAATTGTAGTGCCGTGTCCTATAACTAGATGGCGCTTTTTTCAATTAAAGATTTGTACTAGACCACTAATGATGGGTAGAGAATGAGATTGAGTAATGGTCAATCTGAAAGATTGTACTTTAGCAAATATTATTACTACATATGACTGTTATTAAGTCTAATTAGCTATCTCAGCTCAAATAGGGCATACAGGAATAGGGCATAGGCCTTTAAGCACAACAATTCTGGACCAAAATTGCTACAAAATTTACGAACACTGATTTAGTTTATATGACAAAACGTTAAGAAATGGTATATTCAATAAAATTCTTTTATATGTTTGATTGTACTTTATTTCAAATAACTTAAAATCTAAATTGCATAATAGTCAATTAAATAGTTAAAATAAATAATACAAAACGCCAAATAGTAATAAATTAATCAAGGGTATTGACCCAAGTTATACTAAGTCTCTATCCCGCTTTACTATATACCAATCCGACTCATGCAAGAGGCCGATTCCCAGCAGTGAGACATTCTTAAAATCCCCAAATGGAATATTGATCAGTGCGAGGGACTAAATTGAATCTCGAGCGTAGCGAAGCACTCTAGATTGCCAGTGTTAAGCCAATGGAAAATCTTAAAAGAGGAAATATAATCTAGTGTAGTGTGGGCCTTTGAGAGTTGCACACTTAAACCAAAGACTATCAAAGAACGAGGGACGAAATAGAATGTAGAGCGTAGCGAAGCTCCCTACAGATTCCCACAGTTAAGCCAATGACTATTTTTAGATCGGGACGAAATAGCATCACGAGCGTAGTGAGTGACTTCTGCAGATCCCCACTGTTAAGGTATTACCTTTTAGAACGGGGGAAGAAATATAATCTAGAAAGTAGCGAGGAACCCAGTAGATGGCTATTCCAAAGCGAGGGACGAAATAGAATCTTAAGCGTAGCGACGCACCGAATCTAATCAATAGCTTATAGGTCCCCACTATTAACTCAATCACTATATAAGAGCGAAGGGGGAAATACAATCTCGAGCGTAGTGAGTGATTTCTACAGATCTCTACTGTTGAGGTAATGGCTCTTAGAGCGAGGGAGGAAATGGAATCTATAGCGTACTACAGAACGCCACCGTTAAGCCAATGGCTATCTTAGAGCGAGGGAGGAAATAGAAAATCGAGCGCAGCGAGGCACCCCATCTATGAGTACCCATTGTTTACTTAATAACTGTCTAAGAGTGAGGGCCGAGATAGAATCTCGAACGCAGCGAGGCAGCCAATCTATGAGTACCCATTGTTTACTTAATGACTGTCTAAGAGTGAGGGACGAGATAGAATCTCGAGTGCAGCGAGGCACCCAATCCATGAGTACCCATTGTTTACTTAATGACTATCTAAGAGTGAGGGACGAGATAGAATCTCGAACGCAGCGAGGCACCCAATCCATGAGTACCCATTGTTTACTTAATGACTGTCTAAGAGTGAGGGACGAGATAGAACCTCGAGCGCAGCGACGCTACAGGTCCCCACCGTTAAGCCAATGACTAATCTCCGTGGGCAGCGCCCTGAAGCCAGCCACCGCCTCTTTCAACCCTTCCGCTGCTAACGTGAACAGTTGGTATTCCTTCTGGACTCGACTGGCGGTGGTCTCGCTGGTCGAGTCGCCGCGGATGGGGGAGAGTAGTTCCAGGGCCTGGAGATGCTCAAAGGCTTTCAGTATGACGGGGCGCGGGACGGTTTGTGTGGACGAGTTGGTTGATGCGAATTTTGTGTATCTGTAAGGAAATAAATAGTTATAAATTGAAAGAGATGTCATATACTAAAGAAAAAGTGACCAAGGTCCCCGGTGAGCAGGGCTGAGATCGAACCAGCGACCTCCTGCTTTCGCGGCAGACGCCCTAACCACTGGGCTACCCGATCACGGCCAATAAAAATTGTAAATAAATAGTTTTTTTTTTTAAGTTACAGTTCCAATATAATTACGAAGTGACGGTTTTTTAACAATGTAATCTTATAAAAAGAAAGAGATGTCATATGCTATAAAAAAAACATATACAACGCCAAATGTTGGGATTCGTTGCCAAAGCGGACCCCAGGCTAAACGCTAAACGCTAGGAAGAAAAATAAATTAAGGATATAACTCACATATTTTTAGTCACTACGCGCGCGCCATGCGCGCGCGCGACATGTCATCCTAAATAGGTTTTAAGATGGCGATGCGCGCGGCGAAACGCAACGCAGTGCCGCCGCCTGCATCATTTCACACGGTATTCGACGCTTGATAATGGAATCCTAATATATCTATAACGAGTTGCGCGTAGTGACTAAAAATACGTGAAATTCATCCGTAATCTATTCTTCTTATAAAGCTCATCGATTTTGTTCTAACATTGTCTTCTACCGGGACTTCTACACTGAGCGTAGCCCGACATGCACTTAGCCGGTTATTCATTATTAAATAATTAGCTTTGGCACGCGGCTTCGCTCGCGTTAGAAAGAGACAAACAGTAGCCTACGTCACTCAATCCCTTCAACTATCCTATAAAAATCACATCAATTCGTCGCTCCGTTTTGCCGTGAAAGACGGACAAACAAACAGACAGACTTTCCCATATCTTAGCTTGTAACTCACCTATGTAACACCATCTCAAAATTCATCGGCTGTCCATCGAAAATATCCATTCCATGCTTCATCGCGATGAGCAGAGACAACTCCAGTATGGAGAGCGACTGAATCAGCTTCACTCTGTGTTCCGGGGCCACCGTCTTGTCTATGGTTGAGGTCAGGTCGGAGGTCTCTATGTAGGGCTTCGCCGGCGAGAGGGTGCACACTATTTGGAACTGAAAACATATAAAAAATAAGTAAATGTCGTGCCTTTAGACCCGCAGAACGCTCATGATTCCGATTAGTGAATCACTCGCTACGCTCGAGATTCCGATTATTGAATCACTCGCTATGCTCGAGATTCCGATTATTGAATCACTCGCTACGCTCGAGATTTAAATCTGCAATTATCCTCAATATAGACACGAGATGTCTTTGAGGACAACTCCAAGATAGAAAAGGAACGTCTCATTCTTTATTTCTATGTATCTTTTATTTTCATTTTTTTCCGACTCTCTCTCTATGTCTCACTCTTCGTCCCTAATACAAAAATGTAGGTCTTCGTCGGTAAAAGAAAAAAAAACTTGTGGTGCTCTCGTACCGCAAAACCCTCGCAATGCTCAAGATTCCCTATTGAATGCAAAATGTACAAGACTCACAATGCTCAAGATTTCATGTATTGAATCACTCGCTACGCTTGTGATTCTATATGCAATTATTGACTTTCTCAATGTCTCTTTCTTTGTTTCTATGTGTCCGACTATATCTCTCTTTCCTGAATCTCTCTCGGTCTCTCTCACCACTCCCTGGCCCGGATATCTCTGTCTCCCTCTCACCCCACAGATGAGATAAATATTTGTTCTTAAGAATGAACATAATCTGAGGTTCGACGTTTGAAATAACTAAGCCCCCCGTCAAAACTAAGAACATCAAAGCCATAAACCCGTCCTTCACTTCCTTACCAAATAAAGGAAGTGTCAAAAAGAGATGTATATATGTTTGTTATCTCTCCGATTCCGTAGGTTGTCAACAGTTTTGCTGATCTCTTTTGATGCAATTCGTTCAAGCAGCCAAATTAAATACATCGTTGTAATTTGGTAGTCGGTATCAATGCGTTACAACTTAACTTGGTCGCATATTTTGATAGTGGATTTTACAAATGTCGTAAGAGGCACGTACTTAGGTTAGACTTACGTCATTTGAGAAATCCGCGGCCAATTTCAAGGCCGCTCCAAACTGTTGTCATTTGACAGTTTTTGTACTACTTCCATTCTTTAGTTATTCTTCCGTGATCAAAATCGTTGCAAACTTAACTTGGGCTGACTCTATCTCGAATGACAAACTTTTTACTCAAAACCCCAATCACCTGTCATTTGACATCCAAAAATAAACCAACAAACTGTCAACACTCCGTCATTCACAACGAACTAGTTTTCATATTCCAAACAATTGTATAAATAATGACGCAATCTCCAAAGAAATACGTGTCTACATACACAAGTTCAACAACGAATAGAGGAGTAGAGGCTAAGGAAGTGGAAATAGGGAATATACAACTCGATACGTCATCTCAGTACCAGGAGAGTACCGATGTGGAGATACGATCGCAAGCTTCAGGTAAGCGACAGATAAGCAACTTGTGGAAAGTTAACATGTTAACCCTTTGACCGCCAAGAACGCCTAAAGGCGTCGTGTGCTGTCGTACCAACGACGCCACAAACGCCTAAAGTTGTCTCACTTAAGGTGTACTTCGATCATGAATAAACTATATTTAGAATCGTTTTGCACAGCACTACGAGATTCGTCATTTTTGGTTATCGTAACGTGCTTGGCGTCTGACTGATCACTTCATTCAAATATGAAAGCGGCGAAAGGGTTAAAATTACGATACAACGGCAAAACAGAGGGAATTCGCAACGAAGCGATAAATAGGCTGGACGACTAAAAATATCTACTTACTAGTAGTCCGTCTTTTACATTATTAAAAAATATTGTACACGTATTTTTTCTTTTGTTCGTCAAATCAAAAATGACGTAAAGACAGTGCGTTCAAGTTTCGCGTAACGTTTTACATTACAGTAAGTTTCGGGTTTCATGCAAAATAAAAAAAGATTTGAAATTTTGCGAATTTTGGAAACTTTATCTGGACATTTACTACTTATACTTAGACGATAGTAGAGATAGGAAATATTAAATAGGTATATGTCAAAGCCTAGAGACAGAAAAAAAATATGCATTCCATAGCCACTTTAAAATAACTGCTAATTTTCTATCCATTTCACTAAAATTTTGTTATAAAATTATATCAATATCACTATAAAGTATACACACACACACACACACACAAACATGCGCACACACATACACGCACACATACACTCGCACTCAAACACTGGCACACTCATATTATATTACATAATTTATTTAGTTGCTTAGATCAACTGACTTAGACAGTCGTTAGCACCATGGCCGACCTACCCTCGGGATCAGTCTGAAAATCAGCGCTGGATAGGTACAGTCTGTGTATTTATCTAGCACAAGCTGAGACTGGGACCCATTGCCGAGACGAGGGAATCTCAAAATTATAACTTTTTTTTTCTTCTTTATCTTCTGTTTTTTTATTCTAATGTAATGTTTTTTTTGTTTTTTGCTGCTTGTTTGTTTTTAATAATGTAGAAGATGTTATTTAAGTTTTTTTTTTTCTGTAATGTTTATCTTTTTAAGGATTATCCCCAGTTGTGGCAATAAATGGATTTTTATTTTATTTATTTATAAAATTACTTACCCACCTATAAATTACTATTCAGACAATAAGCGGTTTAAATTTTTCAGCTGACACCGGCTCCTATCTCCAAGTTGTAGTTCAAAAACACAAGAAAAAGGAACCCATTGCGACCGCCACACAGACGTCCCCTCGCCTCCCCATAGCTTCCAGTCCTCTAAAACCTTCCCGAAACGGTTCTGGAGACCAGCCCCTATACGTCCTACAACACCCCATGCTCTTATATAACACTCATAAAGCCCCAGATAGAGAAAGGAAACCAGAGAAAAAAGAGAAGAGATCTCTCTGGTCTAAATTGAAACACACTCAAGATACACCAGATAAAGTGGACTTTTACTATTTCGAAAAAACTACAGGAGACTTTTTAGCTACGTCAGATGGTATATATACGTATACGGAGAAATTCGCTTTAGGAATATCTAGGATGCCGCAGAGAATTGTAGCTGAAATCTTTTCTGTGCCACAGATAATTGCATCTATACCGGTGGCTATATTTTTAAATTTAGAACGTTCGATATTTATAACGTTAAGAAATGTTACAGTTGGTAGTGTCCAGATTTGGTCAGATTACTTTTTTAAGCCAGTGTTAGCGTTAGCTTATAATACTGTTATACAACCACCCTTGGTGTTATTACGGAATGTGGCGAGAGGTATAAGGGAGGTATTGAAGCCTTTAGCTGAGATTTTAGGGGATTTCTTGGAGCCGGTAGTGAAAGTGTTAAGTGCTATAAGATTGGTGAATATTGAGAATAAATGTACGCATCATGTGTAATTTTTTGATTTATTGTTAATTTAATGACATAAGTTAGAATTACTCTTGTTATTTTTGTGTAAATAATATAATAGATGTAAATGATTATTAGTTTTTATTTCAGTTTAAACGAACATAATGCTACTTTGCTATTCCGCCAAACGTGCTAGTCAAATAGTGCCAACGCGTTATACCTACTTGCGTATTTTTTGCATGCAATTAATGTTCCCACCCTCCCGTCGCGAAAAATAAATACGCAAATAGAAATAACAAACCGCCAACAATAATATAAACCTCGACACGGATCTCCTGCATCTCCTGAGGATGCCTCGTAGAGGCGAAACACGTGTCGAGGTTTATATTATTGGTGGCGGTGTGTTATATCTATTTGCGTATTTATTTTTTGCGGCGGGAGGGTGGGAACATTAATTGCATGCAAAAAATACGCAAGTAGGTATAACGGGTTGGCACTAATTGACTAGCACGTTTGGCGGAATAGCAGCTTCGTAGTACATATAAAGAGTTCAGTATGACCATACACATTATCTTTGCAGAATAAGATCATATATAACTTTTTCGATAAATTAAACAGTTGATAAGCCAAACCAAGTGCGGGTAGTTCGAAAAACCCGCGCAGTTAGATGATATTGATGTCAATTTCAGCCAGTCTTCAAAAATTATGTTGAAGTACTCTTGGTCCATGGGATCCAGCGCACGCAAGTTTTTCGTAGAAATCGCGAGACGTCTGGTTGATGTTACTGGTGACCGAAGAGCTGGTGGCTTCCTCGCACAACGTATCAGCATTGCGATACAACGAGGAAACACCGCCAGCATCCTAGGTACAATGCCTCGAGGACCTATTTTAGATTTAAGGTAGGTAGAGGTAGGTAGTTAGGTAAGTTTTACTTACTGTATATATGTGGAAGTTGAATAGTGTTTTAATAAAAACTACTCACCAAAATATCCTTAAATATCTGCTCATTATTGGTATAATAACACAATTTTTCAAATGCATCAATCACTTTTTCATCCCCCCTTAAGGCCATAATATGAGCATTCCAGTCTTCGGCGAAACTTGGGTCTATGGTCAGGTCTTTGGGGTCGACTTTGACCCGATTTAGGACTTCGATAGGTATGGTGTTGGGAACGTCTGTTTCCATTGGCTCGGAGGCTGCAAATAAAATTTGAAGTAAGGTATAGGGCGTTTTAATTTTTTGCTAAATTGGAAATTGTTATAAACACAAATAAATGCTCAGAAGGCTTAGTATACATTTTTACTTTACGCGTTAGCGTATCGAGAGGTCAAAATATGAAAGTAGTCAGATGATTTGTATAAACGGCAAACATAATTTGAACTCTCGATTCGCTGACGCGATCGAGAAGTACGGGTATGTCAAATACAGCAAGTAAAAATTTATACTAGGCCTTCAACCAGGATTTGAACCCGGAACCTCCTGCTTCGTAGGCAGGGTCACTATAGACTAGGCGAAGAAGCCGTTAGACATAAATAATAAATAAATAATAATTAAATAAATATTATGGTACAATTTCACACAAATCGACCTAGTCCCACGGTAAGCTCAATAAGGCTTGTGTTGTGGGTACTAGACGACGATATATATAATAGACAGATACATATAATTACTTAAATACATAGAAAACATCCATAACCCAGGAACAAATATTCGTGATAAACACACAAATAAATGCCCTGACCAGGATTCGAACCCGGGACCTCCTGCTTCGTAGGCAGGGTCACTACCGACTAGGCTAAGCCGTTACATTTTTGCATAAAAATGGTAATATCCTACCCATACTCTTCCTCCTAGGCCGTTTCTTGTCTATTTTCTTCTCCACTGGCACAGTCAGCAATACCACCAGCTCGTCAAGGAGTCTGGTCTGCGGACTGGTGCCTTCCCCAGGAAAAATGAAGATATGCCGGTGGGAAAAGCGGGATTTGACGCGTTTTTCCAGGGTTTCCATGACGTCTAAGCGGTTGGTTACGCCTGAAAATAAAATGCATATGTTTGAAACTGATTGTGAAATAAGTTGAGGAAAGAGAGGTGAGGGATAGAGGAACTGAGAAGGTTCAAAATATTCATCACTACATAGTATAAAACAAAGTCGCTTTCTCTGTCCCTATATCCCTATGTATGCTTAAATCTTTAAAACTACGCAACGGACTTTGATACGGTTTTTTTTAATAGATAGTGTGATTGAAGAGGATGGTTTATATGTATAATAATAACCCGTGCGAAGCCGGGGCGGGTCGCTAGTTATCTTAGAAATTACTAATCATTGGCTTAGTTACTCAATCATAATTAGCAGCAGCGGTTAGCAGAATCATTGACAAACACCAACATAATAGGTTAGACGACTAAAACATTCTATTTAGTCCGTTTAGATTATTAAAAACTATTGTCACGTATTTTTTCTTTTGTTCGTCAAATGAAAAATGACGGAAATACAGTGCGTTCAAGTTTCGCGTAATGTCACTCCTAGGTACAATTCTTACCTAGGAGTGACGTCACAAGCCCCCACCCAACTTTGATGCTCTTTATCTTCGTCAATTTGAGTTAAATTGAAAAAGGAAAAAATACGTGTCTAATAATTTTAGATAATCTAACTGACGGACTAATTAGAATAATAGTTTTTCAACCTAGTCGTCATCCCTATTGTCAAGATTTCTTTATATATGACTCTTGTACTCACCTAAAACACACATCGGCGCCTGCCTTGCATGTGTTATATCAAACAAGTTATACAGCAGGGTCTGCGCGCGCGCGGAGTGGCAGAAAGCGTGGAACTCCTCCAATAGGAACACCATGCTGCGGCTCCGACTGGTAGCACTGTTGAGGCAAGACAGAAGGAAGGAGAGGTTCTCAGCGAACGTGCCAAACACTCGGTCGCCTACTGCGTTCTCTAACTGCATCTGGGGACGGAAATGCAGATTTGATTAGGTAATAAATATAATATTGTTTGTTCCTTTTGGTGCGTGGGGTCCAGCGGCCCAAAGCCTGTATAAAGACTTGGCCAAACGTCTGGTCGACGTCTCCGGGGATAAGAAGGCTGGCAGCTACCTCGCCCAACGCATAAGTATTGCGATACAGCGAGGGATCGCTGCCAGCATTCTTGGGACCATGCCCCAGGGGCCGGGGCTATTAGTTTTTTAGTTTAATTTTGTTCTTAGTTATTTTATTTAAGTTATTTCTAATTTGTTTATTTTGTTGGAGGTATTTTATGTTGCCAATCAATATTAGACCATATAAAAAAAAATTAAAAAAAAATTGTCTTCTGTAGTTGTTATTCATTGAAATTAATAAATAAAATAAAAATAAAATCATTTATTTTCAGGTAAATCAACCCATAATACAACACAGAACAATACAGAACAAAAACATAAATGAAATTATAAAACACAACAAATGAATTAATGAACTTAGATAAAATTATTGCAAAAAAAAAAAAAAAAAAGTTAATATCGGTACTCAATAAATTAAAGTAAATTATAATCAAAAAAATAAAAAAATAAATAAATTAATTAAATACCTTAAAATTACTTATTGGGGGACATGTACATTATTCCAATGCCGTAAGATTGGAC
Source organism: Lathronympha strigana (assembly GCA_949128165.1). NCBI lineage: Eukaryota > Metazoa > Arthropoda > Insecta > Lepidoptera > Tortricidae > Lathronympha > Lathronympha strigana. The sequence goes on along the minus strand of OX421926.1, from coordinate 1,326,477 downwards.
AATCCAGCCGTTGAGCAACCAAACTTAGAATGCCATTGGAGCTCTCACGTACGCGGCGCATAATGGAAGCGACCCGTTTCCGCATAATGGCATGGAAACCGTCAACTTGTGCCTCCGCGAACATGCCAGAAGCGCTACAGAACTTAGGGAGTCCCAACAGCACTCTAAGCATATTATTATATTGAACGCGCAAGGCGTTGACTGCCCTCTGAGTAAAATTCACCCATAGGCTGCACGTGTAGAACGACTGGCAATACGCCTTAAACAGGGTTATCTTGACTTCTTCTGTACATCGTGCAAACCTACGAGCTACCATATTACCCCGGACAGCCAACGCCCTGCGCTCCCTCTCTATGTCAAGGTCGTCCGAGAGGCATTCCGTGACCCAATGACCCAGGTACTTGAATTTCTTGGTCCTGTTAAGAGGTACACCATAAAGCGAGATCTCTGGTACCCTATCCACTTTCTGCTCACGCGGCTGGAAAACAAGTACCTCACTCTTGGCTACATTATATCTAAGCCCGTGAGCCACGGCATACCTCTCGCACTTACCTAATAGTTTTCTTATTGCGCAGACAGAGGGCCCCAGCAGCACCATGTCATCGGCATAACTAATATTATTCACCATTTCCCCAGCAATGGCACACCCAACCCTAGTACTGCTGAGATCCTCTATGAGCGCATTGATATACAAGTTGAAAAGCCGCGGCGAGGTTAACCCCCCTTGCCTCACCCCGCATCTCAACTTGTACTCATCAGAAAATACGTTTCCCCACTTGACAACATTCGTTTGATTATTGTACCAATAATCAAAAATACGCACTACCTCCTCCGGTACGCCCGTCTCCGTTCGAAGTTTATGCCACAGAAGGTCATAGGACACCATATCAAAAGCTTTCGATAAATCAAGAAAACACGCGTAGACCGGCGTTTTCCTATCAGTGTAGTACCGGACGGTGTGCTTGAGGGACAAAATGGCTGTTTCAGTCGATAGCCCAGCTCGGAAACCAAACTGGGCATCATGTATCTTGAGATATTTACATAGCTGTCGATCTAGCAAACCGTCCAGCACCTTGGCTATTGTAGTTGCTAGAGATATGGGCCTATAGTTGGTCTTGTCTGACGGATCCCCGGTTTTGTTCTTGGTTATTGGTACAACAACGGTTTTCATACACTCGCCAGGCAAATACGAGTGACGCATAGCTAGTGTGTAAAACATTGCAAGCACGCGCGGCAGGTGACCCCCGGCGTATTTGAGATGCTCAATGCTGATGGCGTCATGGCCAGGTGATTTGCCTCTGCTGGCGAGGCTGCGGAAGAGTACTTCAGCGTCCCTGGGGCCTCGCCAAACAGCGGAGAGGCGGCAACAGAGGGGTTTTTAGTGGGTACACCTGGGGTCTCATGAGCCCAACAGGGAGTCCCACATAACCGTTCCGGGTCCGTCCCCGCACCCGGACGGTATGCGTAATGCATTTTCCCCTCTACAAAAAAAAAAAAAAAAAAAAAAAAAAAAAAAAAAGGTGATTTGCCTCTGGTCATACCACGAACGACCGAAGCGACCTCCGCCGCATCGAACTTCAAGCCTGACCCTACCCCGCCTGCGACACTCATCGTTGCCTCACGAGTACTTATACCACTATATAGCGGCACATTTACAAAGGTGTCCTTAAACAAATTTGCTACGTCAGTGGGCTCACTGAAACCATTGACACTGAGAGGGACACGCGATCCAGGGTTAAGCTGGTTGGTCTGCTTCCAAAAACTTTTGAAGTCTTTCTTTACATGATGACCGGCCAAAATATCCATCCTTATCCGTTCCGCGTTGTCCTGGCACCATTTTAACCTAGACTTAAAAGTGCGCCTAGTTACCACCATACGCTCATAAAAAGGCCCATTGGGCGGTTTACCGTGCGACACCCATAGGTGGAAATGGAGCCTGGCCTCTTTGTGTGCAGGATAAACATGTTTATTCCAACCAACTACACACTCTTTTCTCCTATGCTTGTTCCCAGAAACAGACGCACTGAACTCAGCCGCATACCTCAGAGTGTCAATAATACTATTATATAATCGGTCAATAACTACTCTGTGCTCACTATTGTTACACAAACTATCACAACAATCCGCTAACTCTGCTGGAAAGTCTATAACTCTTAGCCTATCATTACATAAACATTGATAATTTTCGATTTGAGCGGCATCTCTATGTCCCCACAATACTTTGTTATATGTTAATATAGGCAGAGACTGTACAACATTCAATACGTCAATATTACAATTAATTTCCAAAGCTAAGTGGTCCGACCAGTCTGACCCGTAATGAACCTTAACGTTAGTCACAGATTGCATCGCTGCCTCGGTCACCACACAGTGGTCGAGCCAGCGCGTACAACCGTGTGCATCACTTACGAACGTAAAGGTATCAGACGTTTCGCCTAATTTAACTATATCTGCACATAGCCACGACTGGTCCTCACAAAACTTTAACAACTCATGACCAAACAAACTGTTAGGATCAGCGTTAAAATCGCCCAACATATAAACTGAGGATAACTCAGAGCTCTCCACAATAGCACATATTTCACTTAAACACTCTGTAAAACAGCTTAAGTTTTCTACATGGTTTACGGGCATGTAAATCGAGAACACTAAAAACGCACGGTTACGAACATTGACCTTAATAGCAGCTAGTCGTTCACTAGCACAGTCGATCACAGTCACGGAGTCGAACGCACCCTTCTTCCACAATAACGCCACGCCACCATACGGCCTACCACGTATAATACCTACTGTGTCATCAATCCCAGACTTGCCCGTAAACCCGAAGCTGTCATCAATACTACCTAGAAATGCCAAATTATGGTTAAAAAGCCAGGTCTCCTGTAATGCCAATATGTGAGCATGTTTGCATAACGTTCTAACATAATCTACAGACCGGGTCACAGACTTACAATTATAACTAATAATAGACATATCAATATTTTTATTCGCCATTAATAAAAATCTAAAATTCAAGTTTTATTATCAACTGAGTCTATTTGCTTATTTTTAAAATGAATAAAACGCCTGAATACAATATTTCTAGGCCACAACGCTTTATTCATAAAAACATCTAAACTTGACCTAGGCACGAACATCTTGTAAGCATTGTACTCTTTATCTTGCTTCATGCTGACCTTTGCCAATGTGACACTTATACTTGTTTTATCTCTAATGTAGTCTGCTATATCCGCTGGTGATGTATCCCTGCTAACATTATTAATAAACAAAGGAATCCTCGGCGGCGCCGCTCGAAATTTACAATCTGATTCTATACTTGCAGTTCCTTTATTGCCAATAAACCGGTTCTTGTGACGTTTGTACTGCGCAATCTTCCACCCAGGTGATCTTTCCTCTCGCTTCCACTCGCCCGGAGCTTGCACTATAGCGGCAAAAGACTGATCATGCACTTCGGGACCGTTACGCGCCGAAGACTCTCCACTCGGCTCCCCGCTGTCAGCCGATTCTCGATCCCTATTTGCTGTCGCCGTCGGAGAACATTCCGCAACGTCATTCGCAACGCATTCATTCGTTTCTGTTCTAGCAAGCAAGTCCGTATTGGCTGCGGCATGATCTCGGTGCATTTCGGTAGATGGAGTAGATGCAACGGAACTCGCTCGCACGCGTGAGCGAGATAGCAACGGTTCACAACCGGAATCAACCGCTAGGCTGGGCCCCGCGGAGACGTTGTCAGTAGCCGATTGAAACGACACGTACGGTAGGCCCATAGGGCCGCTATTCAAATTCACATTGGTGTTATGCGCTCCGCGACGGTTGTTAATGTTTGTATGTTGGGAAAATTTTAAAACCGTCTTCTGCTGATTGTCATACGCTACACCATCCTGATTATTACACAAAATCTCTATTTTCGTTTGCTGCAACAGATCTTTAGTAGCATACGTCTCTTTAACGTCCTCCAAATCCCGTTTGAGTACCGTTAAGTCCTTAAGTAGTTTTGACACATCCAGGTGATCCCAGGTTATTGCAGGAAGCTTATTAAGATCACAAGCCACAAACACGGGTAATTTTTCACTGTCCGTTACTTTGAATACGTTGATAATATCAAACAAGTCCTTGTTGATTTTGCCTTCCTTACTTTTGGCCTTCCGTTTTATGTTACGAAGGTCTGTCGAAATAGACTGAAATAGCAAGGACTTTGCCTTTTCGACATCCTCAACACTAAATGCTGACCCGCATATTTTCACCAAACTGTCACTTTCCATAATCACATGCTTATTTTGAATAAAACACAGAGCCTCGTTTACGACTAAATTACAGTTAATGCATTTAAGCAAGTTCACCAACGTCATTTTGACTCGTAACAGGCGATACGCCTACCGTTCGTTGCATGCGCACACACACCTCAAGCGCACGGCACAGACTGAGCGCACGGCACAGACTCATTAAACACTTTAGAATGGATTATCGCGTTTATTAACACCATGACCCTACGTTTCGAGCCCTTTACAGCACTCTTTTTCACAGGGTTGAGATGATGACTGACAGAGGGTTAAGGTGATGATGAGTGTCATCATCTTGCACAACGAATGACGTCTCGCTCAAATCTGGAGCGGAGCCCATCTGGGGAAGTACTTCCATCTTACAGAAAACCGCAGTTTAATAACACTAGACCCTACTCATAGTGTGTTTCTGTTGGTGAGTAAGGTCGCCAGAGCTCCGAGAGGATTCACTGTGTTGACAGCTGGGGACCCACGGAGCAAAGCTTGCCCCTTTAGCTGTCAACACAGCGAATCCTCCTTATTTTAAAGGGTCAGCAACGCGCATGTAACACTCCTGGAGTTGGTGTCCATAGGCTACGATGACCGTACCATCAGGCGGGCTGTATGCTTGTCTGTCACCGTCGTGGTAATAAAAACTTATCGCTTTTAGGGATCTCTTCCAGTTAACCTTTGAAGAACTGGGGATGTATGTATTTAATATAAGTGCTAAACCATACCTGAGCAGTAATAGACTTGAGGGCCACCTTGTCATCATGATGCATGTAGCCATTCAGTTTAACGATGATGGCATCGCTGTCCAGGTCTGCTTCCTTCCCAAGTCGGTGCAGGACTGAGTTTATTAACTGAAATAATACAAGCCTGCGTTATTCTGGTTATAGGTAGTGTCATCACCATGCCTCTTGATTCTGCCTAAGTTAAAGTATGTCTCTTAAGGCGACGTGCCTCTTGGCAAAGGCCTCCTCCAGCAATTTCCATTGGTGCGGATCTTGGGTTACCCATCACCAATTTGAACTAGCGGCATAGCTGGGCATTAACTCGTTAATCCGTTAATCGTTAATTAACGAAGTTAACATTTTCATGAACGGATTAACTTTTAAGTTAACTTAAAAATATGTTAACGGAATCATTAACTTCCGTTAAGTTTTCCCAAGTCCGTTAATCGTTAATCCAGTTCCAAAATACTTACCAAAAAGATACCGCACATACCGCGCCACGCGGCAAAAAACCTGTTTCCACCCGACTACACATTTTCAAAAAAGAAGCAATTCATGTGATTTTTTATTATTATTCTTTATTTTTATTTTACTTTTATGTTTGTTACGTCAGAACTCCGTCAATACTTTGACCAATACTGAACCGATTTTAAATTATCCATGGTGGTTGCAGATTGGTCCCATTTTTTTCAAAATTCATTTCTGATGATGGGATCCATGAGAAATTGAGGGAACTCTTCAAATTTAATAGGCTTATGCATGATGATTTGGGTGTTTTCTTTAGAAACTCGAGCATTTTTCTTTACAAAAACCATCAATTTGGTGGAATGGAGCTGATGATGGAGCCCAGGGCCTATACCAAGAAAATCGAACGATTGCGGATTTGTATCTCCATCTCTGTTACACTTGCATATTGGAGTGACAAAGAGGTTTTCCCGTCAATGCCAATTTTCGATGTTCGTGGTATGCATGCAGGGATGGCAAAGTGGAACTGTCTGTTAATTCCCATCCTATTTGAGACATTCATATTTTGAATTCATGGAATTCATGAATAAATTAAAGAACTCCTCAAATTTTAACGGCACATGCATTATGATTTGAGGGTTTCCTTATAAACTTGAAAACATTTTTGGGGGTTAACAACATTTTGGTGGAGTGTACCTGATGATGAAGACCAGGGATGGCAAAGTGGAATTGGTGGAATTGGAAGTGGTTCATTTATATTCTGATGATGGAGTTCTTGAGAAATTCAGACAACCTTCAAATTTGAACGGCACGTCCAATGTGATTGGAGGGTTTTCATAATTAGTTGGCGTATTTTCTTAATCAAGCCATCAATTTTCTGCAGTGAACCTGATTTTGAAAACCAAGGATGTCATATTAAAACTGCTCGATAATTTCTAGCTGTCCTCCAACTTGAGACATTGTTATTTTGTCTGTGACCTCGTAGTTCTACAAGATGGTTGCATTTGATTTTACTTCAGATCAAATGATGGAAACCATGAGACATTAAGAAAACTAAAATACTAATGGTAAATTGGATATTTTTGAAGGAAACTGATTAACTTATATAAGTTGTAGATCACTAACTAAAAGATGCCCTTTTTACCATGTGTTAACGGATTAACGATTAACGTTAACTTCCGTTAAGTCTTCCGAAAAGTAAGTTAACTTTTTTTGTAACGGATTAGCGATTAACGAAGGTAACTATTTGATTAACGGTGCCCAGCTCTGACTAGCGGTAAGTTTGACTTCATCATCCCATCTTCTATATTGCCAACTTCTTGACCTTTTTGTCTCAGGTACCAATCCGTAATTGGTGGATGTATCAGTTTTGTACTTAATTTGTTTCGTAATAAAGATCTTAAAAAACAATAAAATACGTGAAAAGTGTGAAAAATTTAATTGAACTTGGGAATTTGCTATCTTTTTTAGGCACAAAAATATCTAGTGACCACTGATTTTTAAATTAATACTAATGAAAAGGAAATATAGGCCTTACCATTTCCATTTAGAAACCTTATAGAATACTTACTAAATGGAGTAGGTTCCCATACCTCCCATACACTACATAATATAAAACAAAGTCGCTTCCCGCTATCTGTCTGTATGTATGTATGCTTAATCTTTAAAACTATGAACGGATTTTGATGCGTTTATTTTAAATAGATAGAGTGATTCAACAGTAAGGTTTATATTAATAACCCGTGTGAAGCTGGGGCGGGTCGCTAGTTTTTTTGTATGTAAGAGTTAAGTATTCTTTGTTGTACCACAGATGAAACCAGATACAGAACATATTTACAATTTAAATAAAGATAGCAACAGGCGGTCTTATCGCTTTAAGAGTGACCATGTATGGAGACGGAATCCCTACTATCCCTAGCACTGAGCTTGAGAGTTGTTGAACTTTAGTTTTAAATAACATTAGATAAGTAAACATTAATATGTAAAATGAAGTTGAAACATGCTTTAAAATCGAAAATGTACTACTTACGGTAGTCTTTCCACTACCCCTAGGCCCTATTAACAGAGCAGAGTGCGATTCGCCCTGCAAAACGCTCCTCTTCATAAGATCGTAAACATGGTTCCATTCTTGCTCATGCCCGCGAAATGTAACGTTATCCTCCATTATTCTCAACTTCAAATACTTTCTAATTAACTTTATTTGCTTCGCAGTAATGTTTTCCGCATTAAGCTCCCTCATTTTTGGGTAAATATTAAAATAAACACACGCACAAACAAATACATAACCTATTGACGTTACACAGATTTCCCGCCGGTTTTTTCAGTTTTTTGACACTTTTGACAGAAGAGTGTTTTTTTTTTTTTTAAAGATTGTGGCCTGGATACTGGTCCTTTAAGCCAAACAGAAGAGTGTTTGACTTTGTCGTTTGTAAGGATGTGCCTAGCTAGACCAGAAAATTTAATGACTTGACAGGATCAATAGTTCAGCAGGTAGCAAAAGTATCGATATCAAAGAAATGATTTTAAATTATATCATTTATAAATTAAACGTGTTTTTTTTTAAATCCTTCAACTTTTGCAAACGTTACATATTGTAACTATGCAGTTTGATTGATGGTTAATATAACTCGTATATACGTAACCCTTCTGCGCATGTGCTAACACTCCTACCTGCGCAATGCGTAGACATAACTGGTCAATATGTAAACCGCTACACAAGAGCTTGGGATCGTAAGACATTATTTTTAAATTTACGATAAAACAGGTGTCTTGATCAGGGTTCGTACTGGTATTATTTTCATACAAATTAACCGGTGTTAAATTTTGGTACCACAGATTTGAATGTATATGTCATGTCTATATTTTATACTACTTAATAACATTGATGAAATGTTGGGTGATATTTCGATTTTAAGTTATACCGGTAATCCCCGGAGTCCCTGATTTTGATACAACATTATACACATATTATTCAAATTTAATCAAAATGAAATATTTAACCGGAATTATAAGAGGTTATTTCCTCGCGATCTATGTGATGAAAAATGTTGTATTAGGTACACTTGACAGCAAAGTTAGTTCATCTCTCGAGCCTTGAGACCCTCGCGACACTCAAGATTCCAGTTTGTGACCCTTGTTCGGCTACGCTCGTAGCTTTTTTCTCTGGAATATTTGGCTTGCCCTACAACTTTGCACCTTATTTTATAAATAACTATTGTGCCTATACCTATTTGAATACTGGTGTAGATACTTATTGAGCGGGGTGATTATGTAGGTCAAACTGAGCAACTTTTATTATGGGACCAACTCTTCGGATGATTAGGGCAGGCATCAAACTTGAGTCCTTCTGCATTCGCGACAAACGTCATAACTACTAGGCCAGTGGGTCACGGCAGACAGGGTAAAATTCCTGTTGTAACTTTTTTTTACTTTTTCTTTTTTATATGACATCTACTTCAGTTTGTAATGGAATCAAAGGTCATTTATAGGATTTATAAATATTGAGCGTAGTCATGCATATATTAGCATATTGGTGTTGTTATACTATCCAGGGACCGAAATATCACTCACGTTGCCTTGATCTTCAGCCCTTCTCTTTCATGCGTTCCACTAACCTAAATATTGTGTCCCTGTCTTGACCTTAAACTCTAGGTTTTTCGCTGCTCCACATGAGATAAATTCATCAACGGACCAGATTGACCTATAAACTTGTGTATTAGATTGTCAGTTCCTGGATTTATTTGACTTTACATCAAGTTCTTTGGCTAATATGATTTTCGTTACAGTGTCTGGTAAATAGTTGTGTTGATGTTAATTTAAAAGTCTTATTGATACATTAAATTCCTTTACATATTCATACCAAATCATGCCACGTCTAGTTACTGGCACACTTTCGCAGTTCCGTGTTCTATCAGTGTTGCAAAAATCGGTGAATACATTAAAAGTACTTCAGTAAATTGTGTCAATTGTTTTGATCGGATGAAGTCCCGTGATTTTAACATTTTCTTGTGATCGTGAAGAAGTGAAAAATGTGTTCTCGTAAAAAGCGCATCAGGTCTTAAGTTCAATTAAATTATTGCAAACCTGCAATTCTGCACACAACACGAGCGATTATAAATCACAATGTAATAATTGTACATACATATAAAACAGTGTAGCACCGCTTTCAGTGTTCAGTAACAAAAAGAAGCTAAATTTTGCTTATTAAATGCTTCAAATTGTAAGTTGTCGATTATAACATAAGAACTTTCAATTTATGTCTAAGCTTCTGGTAGATGTTTTTTATGTGTCCATCGCTAGCAATAATTAATGGATTATTTTTTCTACTATTTTTTTGTTGTTCCTAAAGAAAATCATCTCCAATCATCATTACGAAAATAAAAATATCTGTTTTTATTTATTATTTGCTGCGTATTTTTGTTTTAGTTTCTATCGATATACCTAATGCATGTATACTTATTATAAACTGCAATATATAATTTGACCTTCATCTTCATACTGCGCTCTGCGCTTCCTAAGTTTGACATAGGTATAGGTACCAACACGGTACACAGGATGGACGTTGCAATGTCTCGGTTCCTGGATTCATTTATTTAAGTTAAGGCGTCAAAGTTCAGTGCGTTTATACAAGATTGATTTAAAATAAATATTAAAATAACCAACCTCATTCGCCAATCATTGCAAATGTGGATCACGAGTTCAAACTATATTGGAATAATATAGCATGATATTGCAAGTCACTTTTTTGATAAATAATAAATATGAACATTGTAATTTTTTTCTCATTTACGATATCAAGCGCAGCACTATTCATCAATCGATCATTCACTCAAAAATAACCTAGCTAAATTAAACATCATCTAAACATGTCGCATTCTGCTTCCACTTGGCCCAGTACATTAAGTTATTAGCCGTCTCCTAGAATAGAACGGGTAATACAGTTATTATCATCGGTCCATCATCGGCATCATTCATCAGTGTGTCAGTCAGATTATAGAACATTTGTATTGTTCATGTATTTGGAAAGACTTTATTTTTGCCAAGTGACAATAAAATATTCCAATTTGTTTTCTTAATAAATAGAAAGAAACATTAATTTGATTTGCAGAATTTTTACAACTAACTGCAAGTGACAGTGGCTTTGTGTATAATGTGCTTTAGACTTTAGTGTATTAACTTAGAAAAAAAGTTGAACTTTTTTATTATTAAATTTCTCAAATACGTCTAAATCGATTTTTATTTAATTAGTGTAGTAATCCGTAGGGCATTGTGATTGCGTATTGCGTTTTTTCTTTACCAAGTGCATACAGTTTATATGACGTAGTTTTGTGCCCCCTGCGCGTACTAAATTGGATAAATGCGGTCCTAACGCCCACCGCACTTGGTTTGTCACCAAGATTATAAACACTTGGTTTAAATCGTGGATTTGCTTATATATGTGATCAAACAGCTGTAAAAGTAAGTCCAATTGCAAATAAGCTTTTACTAACAATATATTTGTGGATATTTCAAATTATTTATTATTTAATTGTCAAAGTTCTGCTCGTTATTTTACTAATACACTCGAAATTACTCCAATAATAATCCAATTTATGTTTGATAACTGTGCTTGTTTGTATATATTGCATATTAGATAAGATAACATTACTGGTGACTGCGTACATATGAACCTGATAATAAAATAAATTGTTATTGAATTATTCACTTCTGTTAACAATTCTGTTACAAATTGTAACATCAAGAAACCTTAGCTGGTAATGCTAACCTGTTAAAATGTTAACCTTCAACTACCAACCTGATTTCAATTGAAAATACAGTGTAAACTCCATGTAACGTCACTCGATTTAACGACAAACTCCCTAAAGCGTCGAAATCACTTGGCTTTGTTTGGTTTAGCTTGCCTTCCATACAATTATACACTCTGTATAGCATTACACTCACTCTCAATAACGACAACAATTAAGTAATAAAAAGTACCTTTTAAGTTGCCGAAATTTGTGAAAACTGCGCAGGTGTGTACGGTCTTTTGTCACTCTTATTATCTTAATCCCTAATTAGCTCGGTTGTCGGGCATCCTGCATACCAAACTTTCTAAGAAATTCGTTCTTTTGTTTACAAATTGGGATTGCTTGCATGTGTGGACTGTTGTTGACCATGACTAATAAGTACCTACGAGTCATGGATTATTTCATACGTTATCATATTCTTAGTTGCTCACAAACTTTCAAACTGTAAACATGGCAAGTAAAAGGTGCCTCAATATTGCAAGATATGAATAAAATAAGTAAACAAATACAACAAAATTACTGGTGCAGCTAGAGACGTCAGACAAAAATAACAGACTAGGTATACGCAATAGCGTTCAAATAAGATTGTTTTTATGTACATAACTGCTAGCCTGAAATATACTTTTTCATTTTATAATTTTGTTTTTTCTTCTCTCCATTTAACGACAACTCTCTATAACGCCATAAAATGCACAGTCCCTTCTCTGTCGTTATATAGAGTTTACACTGTAATTGTAAACTTACACCCCCTGCTTAAAGGTGTGAATACCCACATTGTCAGTTAGTGGTTAATCAATAAGTGAACTAGAAGCCAAATATGGAAAGTATTGAAAACTTTTCATATTGACATAATAAAACCAGCGTCTATACTATAAGGTGATAGTATTATCTAAATTCTGGACAGCTTTTGTGCATACCTGATGAATTTAGACCAATTTTTTAGTAGAACCATCAATACAGTAGAAGCCGATTGGTATGACTCTACAGAAAACCACCAATTGTTTTTAGCCATGCAAATATAGGCATATGGTTGGTTTTCATGCAAGTTTTAAATGGACCCTTTTAACAACGGAAAATGCAACGATGACCAGCATTGTAACAGAACACACAAGATAGAACCTTTGTTTATATAAGTGAACATTTTAAAACCTTTGTTTATATAAGTGAACGTTTTAAAACCTAAATACGTGAGGGTTTCTACCCTTGTAAAAACAATATATAAACTGCTTAAGCTAATGGCTTAAGCTGCAATCTAATCCGGAAGTAAATGGTTCAACAATTAATTTCGCTAAAGATAAAAATATCCTCTGTTTGGATTGTTCAGTGAGTTACATGAACTATTATGAATTATAATGCATGTGTGATTATTGAAATAAATAAACAAAATTAAAATTGTAGTATGACTGCCAATTAGTAAGACGCAATATCGCCGGTCACTTGGACGTCATTATATCCGGATTCTACCATACTTACTTTGTATGTGTTATTATTCTAATATTTGCAATTAAAGTAAATTGGTGGTTTGGTCACCATATTGTCAACTATAGGTTAAATTTTGATAAAGGTAAAAAAGCCTGTTCTTTTAATATCTTTTGAATCTTTGATTGATAGGATCTCATGAAAATTGGTTTAGTATTTAATACCTGATGCTATAGACATAAACACATGCACACAAATGGGTAATTTAATTTTTCATTTTAAGAGTGCATTCATTTTAATAGTAAATGTATTACAAGTTTTTTTTAATTTCTGGCTTTTTTGTACATTACCGAAAGTTGACCCCAAGGAAACTATTGATAACTGGATAGAAATGGAATCGATTGACATAAAAAAATATATGTAGAAAAAACTTTTTTCATTTTCATACAAATTGTATGAATGTGTTGGGAAAGCTTTTCTCGATTTATGGCTTTTCTAGCCACAAATTTATTTTTGGTCCCATACAAGCTTTTCATCCTGGACAGGAATGGAATCGATTGGCATCAAAAAAACAGTTTGTCAAAAATGACCATTATTTCGCACCCTGTATGTTTTTTTCCAGAATCTGTAAACGCCAATATTTATTAATTTGAAATCGAAGGAAGGTCTCCTTAGACCATTTTTGCCTAGCAACACGGGATCTGGTAGCTGCCCTCAGTGACCCAAAATCTTCCACCCTGTATAGTAGTGTGACTACTTAAAAACATGAATAAAAAAACATTTATTATCAAATCAAATCAAATATTTTAATGTAATAAGCATTGTACAGGGTAGTCTCTTAAATACTAAATAATTATAATTAGACCAGGTGATTTACAATTATAATCAATGAGTGATTTAATTCATGCTTTACAATTGTTCTAGATGTGTCACATAGCAAGTGCGAGCGAGAAGCATGGCGGAGGAACAGGCGTGCCTCGTGCGCGCTCGCTCTGACTCTGAGAACTCCTCGAAACAGAGTTTCGGGTCTATAGCACGGACCATGGCCTATACGGAGGACAGACTGACAGGTATGTCCAATAGATGGCACTAAGTAATGTGTGAGCGAGATAGAGGCACATCCCTCGTGCGGCCTCGCTCTCGGAGAAGTACGGAGCTTCGGCTCCTTTCGGACCATGGCTTATACATAGGACAGACTGACAGGTATGTCCAATAGATGGCACTAAGTAATGTGTGAGCGAGATGGAGGAACAGCCCTCGTGCGGCCTCTCTCTTGGAGAAGTACGGAGCTTCGGCTCCTTTCGGACCATGGCCTATACATAGGACAGACTGACTGGTATGTCCCGTGTGTGCATGTTGATTAGTCCAAAGTGTCCAAACTGGGACTTAAGTCCCATAATATGTGGCATACTGTTATGAATTGAAAGAGATGTCATATACTACAGAAAAAGTGACCAATACCAACGGTGAGCAGGGCTGGGATCGAACCAGCGACCTCCTGCTTTCGCGGCAGACGCTCTAACTACTGGGCTACCCGATCACGGCAGCCAGAGTCCGAAATTTCCTAAGTATCCTAAGCAATCCTTTCTTATTAGTCTTCTTAAACGTTTAAAATAAGAAAGGATTGCATATACTTAGGAAATTTCGGACAATTTATCAATTTATAATTTATATATAGTAGTGTGACTACTTAAAAAACACGAAACAAATCATTTATTACATTTAATAAATTATATGATTCGTGCTTTATTGTATGTGGCATACTGACTATGAAAATTAGCGTCAATTTTTTTTTATGCAGATGGCACAGGCGAACCGGGCACAGTCAGTATGACTGCCAACCCTCCGGAACCCTTGGACAACGAGAGCGGCGAGCTCATCGACTACAGCGACACCAGCGCCCTCGACCAGTTTCACGACGACGCATTAAGACAAGTAAGCCTTTTCCGCAACTCTATCCATCGTGCCTTTTTTGCGTGCTACGAGGTAGCCCTATTCCAACCACCCCAGCTCCTCAACGAAACCAAGCATCGGTTTTAGGTTACTAAATGCGTCCTTGAGTGTTATTGGAGTCCCCAAATACTTACTCCTGTATTCTTCAACCTGTTTGCATTCTAGGAGAATATGTTTTGCTGTTTCCTCTTTTTCCATGCAGGCTCTGCATATGGGACTATCTGTTATACCCATGTTATATAGGTGTTTGTTTAGTGTATTTTGTGTCCTGTGATTAGCCCTACTATTTTCCGGAGTTCTGCCCTCGTAGTGAAGAATGCAGTAATTGCAAAAACATCATTTCGAGAAAAACTTGATTTAAGGTTTTCTTTAAAACTGAACGTCTAGCGAGACGAAATAATAATATTTTGGGTTTTATAAAACTGTTATACAATATTTTCCATGATATTATAAAGTTAAAAGTTAGAATATATGAACACATTCGATTTTTAAGTCGATTACTGCAACTTATCTTTGCATGTTTTTTGCTACACGCGATACATGCTAAATAAGTATGCAGTATACGCGTCGAATACTGCATTTATATCTAGACTACATACATTACTGCATTTCATACTTGAATGGCAGTTAAATTCAAAATAAGTTTTCAAAGAAGGAATGCAGATTAACTTTGTGTCAGAAACTATATGGCACATACTATTAAAAAAATACATTAAAATGTGCCCAATTACAAAGAAAAAGTAGGTGTTTACAAGATCAAAAGATAGAAGAGAAAAAAAATGCAATTCATAAAACTTTGCACCACTAAAACAAGTGAAGTAACTCCAAGGTTGAATGAAATGACGATCTAATAATGAGCGACTAATGATACTTGCAGTATTGACCTATGCGACATGCCGACCCTTTCGTTATACTAGGCTAAAACGCAGCAATAGCACGTACTGCGGTTCAGCCTAGTTTAGCGCTGTAGATATTTTTCACTCTGTTTTGTGTAAAATGCAGTAATCGACCGAATACTGCATTTCTTTTTAGCACGAGTTTAATGCTGCATTTTATCCTAGTATGTCAAAAATATTCTGATCAAATGCTGCATTTTTACTTAATAAAAATCTATGTTCTGTACATTTAAAAATTATGAAAAAAATATACATATATAGATATTGATTCACAGGCTTCATTTTTCGAAAAAAGTCAAAATCTTAATTTTGTCGATTTCTGCGCTCTTCACTACGAGGGCAGAGTTGGTGTCTGCGTGTCCTGAGCAGGGTTTTCGTGAACTTTTGGTTTAACTCTGGTAAAACTTCTTTGGTTTGTCACCGCATCACCACAGCGCAAGGATGTATTCTATACAATGTGTTAAGAGGCCACAGTGGCCAAATTGTTATCATTCAGACGTCTAGATCTCAATATTGATAACAACTAGGTATCTGATATTCATACTGAAAGGGATAAAAACACCAGACACCACTTAAATACATGTTTTAATCACGTACGCCAAGTATTACAATCAACTTTGAATAAATAACACGGGAAGTAATTGTACGCGCGACCACGCGCCATCTTGATGATTATGACAGCCCCGAGGACGCGGTAGGGATGTCCTGATGCGCCTTAGGGAGGGGACACGCGTAGTATATTGTCGGTCTTTCATCTCGGCCATTCTGACCTTGAGCTTCGTCCCGAAGGTCATACTCTCCAATGCTCCGCTGCAGTCTGCAGCAGGTTACGCAGTCCCCACAGGCTGAACCAATCCCAGGAACCAATCCCCACCTGTTAGGTATTCTGTGAATTAGAAAAGCCCATTGTAGGTGTGCATGATTCACATACAACCCTTGATTCTTTTGGGTACACTTTGTTGAATACCGCTGACGTTATTTTACGCCATTATAGACCAAGATCCATATTTAGTCCAATTCAATGTAGAATTGCAATCACCAATATAAGAGTTGGATCACCCTTGATATGACAAATGTAACAAGTAATGATTTACTAAGATAGTCACTTTAAATTTTATCACCGTAGTTATAATTAGTAGTATAGTAATGATGTGTGATATGTGTGACATCTAGTGGCGGATAGATAAGACTTTATTTTTGTACAACGCCATCTCGACGAAAGTAGCAAATATTTACATATTAGCGCCATTAAAATATACTGAAAATGGATTGTACAGTATTTGATAGATACCATTGTTTTCTTGAGACCCAGTTAATACTAATAAAATTGTTGAGTCCTCATACAATCAAATCTCATCTTCAACAATCATTGGTATGCTATTATACATCAGCCAAACATAGACATTATGAATCACGTATTTTGGTTAATGGTAAAGACTTGGAAACCATTTACAGTTGACTTATAGACAGTACAACAACGCAGTAAAGCGTACAATTCACTCTCGAGTGCAATACACGAGAAAGCGAATAACGGTAACATTACTAACTCACGTTTAGATCATTGACATAGCACATAAGGACGGCTAAACAAATCTATGTTTTTAATTACATACCGATTCATGCAGGGCTTAATGCAGCGTTCATTCATATAAACTGCAATACTGTCATTTAGCATCATTCTCAAGGGTTTCAAGGATATTTGGCATTGTCGTGATTCACCGACAGTTAGTTGATAGAAAACAAACATTACCGTTTAGACCACGGTTATACAACCGCCTCAGTCTTATGGTGGAGATCAGCATACACCTATATGCCTGTAGACACCGACGCATTCATGTCAATATCTGCATGAAACTTGTTGCATGCACGCATTCGTCTAGCTCGTCGTCCAGAACAGGCGCACGTTCCACATGCCGGGGGACCGGAGCCTCACTAGAACGCAGCGAACGGGAGTATGGCCAGGAGGCAGCTCATCCCAATGAGCGCAGTCAAATTACTGGGAACATAACAGCAGATGGCTCGATGAGCCCATTGCTATAAAAGGCATTAATAAACGGCAGACGGCTCCTGGAGCACGCTGCAATAACCGGATTTAAACGTGCAGAGACATCTTATGAATATCAAATGGGTCAACGAGCACTTTGCGATAACCGGCAAACAACCGGCTGATGTCTCCAGGAGCACACACCGATTAGCAGTATCACACAGAGGCGCATTTTACATTCATGATGTTACAATACAGGCTTTTTTCTAAAGGTTTCTTATCGGTATTACAAAGTCTCAAATTAAAGAACACAATTGCGATTTCGAAACTATAAACGAAACAGGCCCCTTTTAAAGGGCACTTTTGATTTTTTTTCGATTTCACAAAGGCTCAAATTAATGAACACAATTGCGATTTCGAAACTATAAACGAAACAGGCCCCTTTTAAAGGGCACTTTTGATTTTTTTCGATTTCACAAAGGCTCAAATTAATGAACACAATTGCGATTTCGAAACTATAAACGAAACAGGCCCCTTTTAAAGGGCACTTTTGATTTTTTTTTTCGATTTCACAAAGGCTCAAATTAATGAACACAATTGCGATTTCGAAACTATAAACGAAACAGGCCCCTTTTAAAGGGCACTTTTGATTTTTTTCGATTTCACAAAGGCTCAAATTAATGAACACAATTGCGATTTCGAAACTATAAACGAAACAGGCCCCTTTTAAAGGGCACTTTTGATTTTTTTCGATTTCACAAAGGCTCAAATTAATGAACACAATTGCGATTTCGAAACTATAAACGAAACAGGCCCCTTTTAAAGGGCACTTTTGATTTTTTTCGATTTCACAAAGGCTCAAATTAATGAACACAATTGCGATTTCGAAACTACAAAACGAAACAGGCCCCTTTTAAAGGGCACTTTTGTTTATTTTTCGATTTCACAAAGGCTCAAATTAATGAACACAATTGCGATTTCGAAACTATAAACGAAACAGGCCCCTTTTAAAGGGCACTTTTGATTTTTCGATTTCACAAAGGCTCATTTTAATGAACACAATTGCGATTCCGAAATTATAAACGAAACAGGCCCCTTTTAAAGGGCACTTTTAATTTTTCGGTTTCGTAAAGGCTCATTTTAATGAACACAATTGCGATTCCGAAATTATAAACGAAACAGGCCCCTTTTAAAGGGCACTTTTAATTTTTCGGTTTCGTAAAGGCTCATTTTAATGAACACAATTGCGATTCCGAAATTATAAACGAAACAGTGCTGTAATTTCATTAAGGTTAAATTTGAACACACAATCAACACTATAATCATGTGCAACTTGGATGTACTCTTCAGTGTCCCTAAGTCAAAAGGAAACACGTTGCACCGTACACCCATTAAAATTCAGTAAATATTGAATAGAACTGCGCCTATTTCCCCATAACAGGGAAACATCAACTATATTTTAATAAAACACGTGAGTTGAAACTATTCTAGAACACTATCACATTTTAGAACAGTGCTGTAATCTCGCTTAAGCCAGATCTCTTAACACACAGTCAAAAGTATAATCATGTGCAACTTGGCTGTACTCTTCCGTGCCCCCAAGTAGAAGGGTATACACAAGGAAATACAAAGTACCATACAACAATTGAAATGCAGTGGAGGCTGAGCAAGTGCTACTTACCGACGATTCACTTATCAAAGTTCGTCTTATCGAGGTCCCACTGTATTTATCTTAATATGTGTATGATTATCATAAAACAGCATTACCATCAATATACAGCAGTGATGTAATATTACACTCGCTTAAGCAAAGATGTGCACTCACCAATTTGTGGTTTGCAAATATTGTGAACATATACATTTCTGACAGGACGTTTCAAAGTCTATCCACAAACCTGGAAAAACTATAACACCAACACCCAACAGTATACACCCAGTATACAGTACACCTCGTTCGTGAGTGCATTTTATGTGTAACAACATGTTCAAACCTGCATAACTAAAATCATTTATGAAATACCATGCTAGAGTCGGACTATGCTAAGTTCCCTTGATCTTAGCAGCACAGACAAAGTGTCAAGCGATCGACACAACTTCATAGGAGTTTGACGCTCAAAATAACACTCCATAGCTTGACAGTTCACTTTCCTGAACGTGATATCATGGTTTGACTTTAGCACATATGGAAGATAAAATGATTTCATATTAGCACATTATGTTGTGAGTATTTATCTCAACACACAGCAATTTGATCAAGGTTATTCTTGACTTCTTTAGAACTAATAAATACTATACGGTGTCATTTGTTTTGTTACACCCAGTGCTTACTAAATTACTGATAAATTCCTAATGAATTGAGTAAAAGTCACAGTAAAACATTGGCTCATTACATGACATGTAAGGTTATGTTTTGTTTTTTTTAAATAATTAACAGCAGTGAAGGAGTCAAAATAATTTAAGTAGCTTTAATAAGCTATTTTCCTTTGTGAATAAAACATCCATCCAACTTACCAATATATTAGTGTCTTAATGTCATTTGAATGCCAAAGACATATAATGCATGACATGCAGAGTGTCAAGTGCATATTGAGGTTGGCTGAAACATACCTGCTTATCATGATTACCAACAGCTGGCCTTACTTGTATATTTATGGATTCACTGTAGTATCTTTATTTCTCTTTGTGTATTTCGAAACAGTAAGCCTTAAATATTTCTTTATCCATATGCATGTGGTTTTTATACAACGGCTTACAGGTTCACCAATAATTCTATATCAACATTCAATATGTATCTGGAAAATAATTAAACAAATCCTTATAATTTTCAACTCATCCTCATCATAGTTATGGATGGGTCATCAATAACAAACAATTCTTTTTTTTTATTTCATTAGTTCAGCAAGTTCTCTCCAACTATATGTCCGTGGTCAATTGACAACAGTCATAAGGTACACTGATAACAAGATGCTGCCAAAATCATTGCAATAAAAGGTTTATTCTCTTATAGAACTCTAAAGCCTACATTTATGTAAACAGAACATTGGCCACATGTCACAATAAGTCATATATTAATCATATATTAGTTTATTTCATGACAAGTTTCATATGAAGGTTACAATGAATAAAATGTTGATGCTGCATTTCCTTAGTAAATGTAATGATTTTATGTCATAATTATAGTAGCATTGAGTCTAAATAGTTTTTCCTAGGACACTTCAAATCCATTTATTACAATATCATGTTTGTAACTTACCGCTGAACTAGTTAGCTTTAATTTTTGTCAGAAGACAACGACCATTGAACTCATTAGCACATTGCTGTGTTTATTTACTTAGAAAGTGTATTGTTATGTTACACATTGGCAGCTAGTGTACAGTGTGTCAAGTTGGCAGAAAACATGTAACACATAAACTTAAGTTTTGAACAAATACATCACCTTGAATATGGCTGTTGAATATAATCTTCTTTCTTTCTGTATAATGCATTCTTAGTGTTATGAATGGCTTAAACATACCTGGTGGGTACTGAATAATAAACAAAACATATATCCAAACACAGTACCTATTCAGTTAACTTTCAGTACTACTGAGTCCAGCCTAGATATCTGACTTATGAATCTTATGTTATATTCCTTACTCTGAAATGTCTGAAAATTACACAAACAAAACACACCAACCAAATCATCTTGTTGTATGTTGTACACACAGTAGTACAAGCAATTCATTCCCTTGTCAAATACGGCTAAACACTCCGCTGTATATAGAACAAACCTTAAGGTTGACTTGTCATTATATGATTGAAGCTTAAAATTAAGGTATTTAATAACACACACAATGTAAAACCATTAGTTATAAAGTACCATTCAAAGGCTAAACACTGGTATTTGTTACTATTTCATCAAACTTGAAATTACTACAACATTGTAGCAAGAACTTACCGTTCAATATCCATTCCTTTTTACCTGTATGTAATTAATATACTGAATACATACTTGTCTGAAACATTGAATTATCCATGCTAATGTCAGAGGATAGTGATGGTTGTTTTAGTTCAGAGTAGATTTTATCTCTGATCTCCATTGACACACAAACTTAGTGAAATTGCATTGTCATCCTTTTTCATACATTTGGTAAATATCACTGTAGGTATTGTAATATCAGTATTTAGAATCCTGTAATCACAGAACACACACAAAGCAAGCAAATCAGAGAATATGTTAGTGGTGGGTGACACCTTCTCTGCATTTTCCTCTTTGGTAAGAGTATATTATTACTTATCAAGTAACACAACTTCTTTTACTTCTTACCTGCCTGTTTTGACAATAAACCTGTACTGTACTGTGTGCTTTGCTTACCAACAGTGTCACACAGTATAATAAGTAACAAGAAGTCTTCCTTTATGTCTTGCCTCTGTTGCAAGTTGCAACTTTAGGACTTAGTTCACGGTTCACTTGCGTAGGCGACGTACGCGTACCTACTTACTTACTTACTAGGCTTCTTTAAGGCAAATTACTGAATGTATTACTGGTGTTTCGTGTATTTACCCCAAGATACAATAATATATTCGTAGAATAAGTTTAACCGGTATAATTAACAGTTTTTATATAAAAATTGAACATCGGGAGCACGATGACGATTTTAGATTGACGAATATGATCACGGGCACTATTGATTCAGATCCCACTTCTGAGCTGAAAGGGATAAAAACACCAGACACCACTTAACCTTTTGGCCGCCGGACCCTGTTCGCCAAGACGCTCACTCACACGCCAGAGCAAATTTTAAGTAAACAACTAATAAAAAGTTTAGGGATTGCAAATAGTGATATCGATATTCATAATTAAAGGTGGAATTCTTCTCAATTTGCCTTTTTTTATTTCCAAACTTAGATTTCTCTCAAAATTTCTAAACTAAACAGATTTACTATACAAGAAAATGTTGAAAATAAAGGACTTTATCATGAAAAACAACAACTAAACATTATCGAATCATGAAGTAATATCACCGCACTAGTCTGTACGAGTAGTCTTCTATACATGTCAACGGCGCGCAGGGCACGTCTTTAGTTCCGACTGACAAATACTGTTTACGCGCGAGTTAAGTAATAATAGCGTCTGAGTCAACGGCATAAGCGCTTGTCGGTACGTAAACTTTATAAACCATAAGATTAGGGACGCGCATCGTGTCTCGATAAATTTACATACTTACCGGAGGGTTTTCGGAGAAAACTAACAGGTGGATTTAATAATATATATATATATATATACAGTATGTATCAGAATGAAAGGCAAAACAAGAAACCCGTTAATGTTTAGATCATAAATATGAGCATGGTACTTACCTAATTCATCAAAAATACGACAGGTTTTACGTGAGGTATAAAAATATACATTTATTATTATTGTGTTGCACCTCCCCTGTATTATTTGTTTACAATCTTATAAATGACATTTCTTAAATTACCAACTGACAGACAGGCGTCAAACCTTGTTGAAGTTTGGATTTTTACCTAGTTACAAACAAATAGTTAACAAAGCGCTTGCGCGTTGCCTATGACTACAGCCATTATTAAAATAATTACCTAGGTTACTTATAAACAGAACTCAAAGCGCATGTGTATTGACATAACAACGTTAATGTTAATTAGTTGCCCCTAGCTACATATCAACAGTACGCAATACGCATGCACTGTCAAAAATCAAAAACGTAAACAAACCCTATAGGATGTTACAAAAACCATTAACCGACTGCAAAAATATGGTCTTCGAGTAATTCATTTAGTAATTTTATGCCATAAAACATGTATTTAGGCACGTGAAATGCACGTCATTACATTGTACTCGAGTTCCCCGTCAACCAGTTTTAAGGTTTGCTCTTCGTTGTGATACATACTGTATATATCGGTTATATATATATATATATATCGAGTTAAAATGTAGACCTCCGCTGTCACTGCGGTCAATAATTTATTCGGCAAATAAACCGCAATGGACAATTTACTGAAGAAGCTGCCTAAACTTTATCCATTATTATGCCTTTTTTTTTCTACATATACCTACTTACTACGAGTAGTTACCAACAATGACAATAATTGGCAATTAAATGTTTGAACGCTTAAATAAAACCAGATTCGTGAAAACATATTCATTTTAAAAACTTGCACATCAATTGAACTTTCCCATCCCTAGCTGTCTTTTATACATGCCAACGGCGACAGTGACACGGAAAAATGTAGAAATTATAAGCATATTTTTTAAATCCTTTATTATGAAACAATGGATTCATATACCTGCTTAAAAAGTAAATGTATGAAAAAACAAAGGGTCAACAAGTTGACACGAGTACAAAATAATTTTTAAATTCTATTATTTTACCATTTAGTAAGCGGTTGAAACTTTGTCTTGTATACAAGACGACGGCGTTAGTGTATCGTACTATCGTTGTCTTGTATAGGTGACAACGGCGGTCAAAGGGTTAAATACATGTTTTAATCACGTACGCCAAGTATTACAATCAACTTTGAATAAATAACACGGGAAGTAATTGTACGCGCGACCACGCGCCATCTTGATGATTATGACAGCCCCGAGGACGCGGTAGGGATGTCCTGATGCGCCTTAGGGAGGGGACACGCGTAGTATATTGTCGGTCTTTCATTACACATAAAACTTCAACATATTCCCTTCAAACTGGTAAACGTGAAAACATGATTTTTAACAAAAGCCTCGATACTTTTATTTTTCAAACATAGGTCCTTTTTTACATGCTTTTGGTTAGAACGTCGAAACCCTTGAATTTATAAACATGATTCTTAGTTAAATAGTTAAGTAATAACTAGTTATTAAATCTGGTAAAAGCTTTTATCTACAGAAATTGTAGTTTACGTGTAAACAGCAATTATCTGATTATACAGTGTATTTTGACGCGCCCGCCTACTATCGCCTTTTCATGTTTCGCGTGCTCTTGCAATTATTTAAAGATAAATAGAATACTCTTTTTCTTCATTTTATACCAAGATCGTGGCAAACAAGCGTACGGTCCGCCTGATGGAAAGCGGTCACCGTGGCCTACGGACGTCTGCAACTCCAGGGGGTCACATGCGCGTTGCCACCCATTAAAATCTATCTTTCATTGCTTATTAAAAATTTCACGGTGATTAGTTTTCCAAAAAAAGTTCCGTTTCAAGCAACTTAAGTTTCGTTTTAAACAACTAAAATACACAACTAAAAATATTTTAATAACGCAGTAATCTTAGTTTTACATTATTTTAGCCTTTTTTATATAAAATAATCATCAGATACTTCCCTATTAAGCCTACGTTATTACATTATATTAAGCTTATTTACGGTTATATGGGGAACTTACTAGATGGCAGCACCTACGTTTCGTTGGTTTGCTGAAAAAGTTATTTTCGATTTTCTATAGTGTAAATAGTATGTAATATGTGGAGAAATTTATGCAATGTTATTCTTCAATAATTTTCGCTTTTTCTTACAAAAAGAACAGAGATGTCCATTTTCTGCGCATAGCATTATTACGTGTTTGTTAACGAAAGTTCCTTGTTACGCTTTAAATAAAGAAGTCTCATTGGAGAAAATGCGAAGATCATCTTAAAACTACTGTTAGATTATATTGTATTTGTTTTCTCCCACTGTGCGAATTTCTAAGGCATAAAAATAAAAATAAAACTTAATTTGGGTCATTAATACTACAATTTTATATTTTATCGGGAGAAATTTAAATCTTGTATTAATATTACCATCATAACCCACTGTGTAAGATATCTCCACGGTGCGAATTATTCTTTACTAAATATACAATATTTCTAAAAAAGTCATATATCTAAAAAACGAAAGCTGATATCGAATCATAACTTCACAGCTAGGTATACAATACGATAAAGAATTAACCCATACAGAGAAATTTGGATGTCCATTTAATGTGACTTCAACTTTTAAATGACTCCACTATATGGGACGCGTACCGTTCCGAAACATGTCGAGCTATTTTCGACTTTATAGACGTGAGTAACCCGATCTTAGTATATTAATATGTTTGTACTCACGGGAGTTTTAAAAAAAGTAATCGATGTCTTCCAGACAATCTTTGGGTAGCGCTTCGGGTAGTATTAACTAAGTTGTTTATTTCCAGGCCGGCTGCGGTATAGCCCAGTTGAAGGTGTATTTAGCATGCAGCCTCGCGCTTGCCGGCGCTACCTTGGAACTGTCGGCTGTTCCTTTCGTCCTGCCTTCGTGTGAAATCGAACTTTGCATACTGCCGCATGAGAAAAACTGGCTTGGTGAGTCATTTTAGAAAATAGATCGGGTAATTGCGAGTCGGGTTCGCCCACTGAGGGTTCTGCAAAGGATGCTGGGTTATTTATGACCTTAGGTATTTAAAATTACTGGTGGCACGGTACTCTCAGTGTGTGGCAATTAATTGTTTTTAGTTTTTTTTTCCTGTTTTTGTGCTCTTCCCTTTTGTAAAATTTACATTTTAATAATAATTTAATTTATTTCGAGTTAAAGTTACACTCATATATCTATTGTCGTTTCGACTGAAATAATGATGATAATGATTGTTAGGATGACTTAGGCTATATTGTTAATACTATTCTAATTCTAATATTATTTTGATTCCGATTGCAAATGTATGGGAAATGCGACATAAATGGCCGTATCTTTTGATTGCGTTGACGTAGAGGTTTGGTTTTTTCACACCTTCAAGGGACTGTAGATTTGTGTATGTGTTATTAATTTCAACATGCTATCTCTAGTTTTCCGAGATAAAGGGTTTTGACAGACAGACGGACGGACAACAAAGTGATCCTATAAGGGTTATTTTTTTGAGGTACGGAGCTCTAAAAAGTTGCTGAGATAACTATTTTTAATGTTAGCGGGCTTGTAGTTGTACCACTGAGTTAGTCTGAATTTATGTATGAAATATAATGTGATATTTATCAATCTTTTTTCTGGGAAGGACAGTATTGTGAGGAAACCAAACTAATCGCAATAAGGCCTAGTTTATCTTCTAGATTGGATGGTCAGATGGCAGTCTTTTTCGTAGAACTAGCGCCTGCGCTAAATCTTGGAATTGGTTGCTTAAACGGACTTTGAGCCGTGGCAGATGCTACGAAATCGCTAGGAAGAAAAAAATAAGTAAATACAGTATAATCTCTATTTTTGGCCGAGAGCCGAGATCTCGGTCTCGGCAGTCTCGGACAAAATTCGAGCCGAGATCTCGGTCTCGGCTCTCGGCAAAAAACGGCCGAGATTCTTGGCCTTGGCCGAACCTTCCATTTGACACCTTCTGCGATTTTGGTGGGTATTTTAAGCAATTATATTGTACCGTGTTATAATACGTAATGCAAATTATAACTTTTTGTCTTAAGCTTTGACTGAAAATGTTGTGTTTTAGTGATGGATATATTAAAAAACAGTTTAATCTTGACTATTACATGTTTTTTGTGGAAAATACGCGTTTTTCGTATATAATATAAAATCTCGGTCTCGGTCTCGGCCGAGACAAAAAAAGAAGTCTCGGTCGGACCTTAGTTATCGTACGTAATGCAAATTATTAACTTCTTTTCTCAAGCTTTGACTGTAAATGTTTTGTTTTAGTATTAAAATCAGTTTCATTCTTGACTGTTACATTTTTTTTTGTGGAAAATGCGCGTTTTTCGTATTTATTATAAAATCTCGGTCTCGGCCGAGAACTCAAGTTAATCTCGGTCTCGGCCGAGACAAAAGAATAAGTCTGGGTCGGACCTTAAATGGAAGGTTTGGCTAATTCATTTTACCAGTGGAAAAAATCGTATTTATTTTTGTAATGAGTATATAGATTAAGATTTAGGATTGAGTACTAGAATAGTCGTCATTGTTGTAGTGTTGATCGCGCTGGTGGGCGGGTCGCTGGGCGCGCTGGGCGGCGGCGCGCTGGGCGGCGCGCTGGGGCGGCGCCGCGCGCTGCGCTGGGCGCTCGCCGTCAACGCCGTGTTCGCAGCCGTCGCCGCCGTCATGCCCACCTACGGCACCTTCATGATGGCCAGGTATGTACCACACATGGGACTACTCACAATTCCCCTTTTCAGGGAAAAACTTCGATAAAAATCATATTTAAATTTTATTCAAAATTTTAATAAAACTCTCGTAAGACTCGAACATATTAAATAATATTTAACACAGGTCACTCACGTAATTTAATCGATTTTCCCTCGGTTGCGACCGTCATCAGAAGCAACCACCTGCGGCAGAGGCATGTAATGCACGACTCGATCGAAACATGTCCAACGACAATATACTAAAGTACGTGAATGACCCGTTTTAAATAAATATTGTGGGACAACATAGACATAGACATTTTAGACATTTATTTATATTCACAATGTAAATTTTACAAAAATCATAAAGCATTAGTCCCCGCACTAGGCGACGAACATGTCCCACGATAAGCTGAATAAGGTTTGTTTTGTAAGTACTAAACAGCCATAAATATATATATATATATATATATATATATATAATAGATAAATAAATATATATACTTAAATACATAGAAAACATCCATAACTCAAGAACAAATGTTCGTGATAAATACACAAACAAATGTCCTGACCTGGATTCAAACCGGGGACCTCCTGCTTCATAGGCAGGGTCACTACCAAACCAACTAGGCTAAGAGGCTGTTAAAATTAGCTCAAATATCATAATTCATCATATTATTTTTCATACCAATGTCTTTGAGAAATTAACTTAATTTAAGCTAAAGAATGCACCCTTAAATTTAAAGCGATTGCTCAAAAACACATTGTAATAGTTGAAAGTTAAGACTATAGTCACGGAAGCCTAAACTTACTATAGTACTGGCGCAAGAATCTGTTACTGACTAGACGCTGAAAGAAAAATAGAAGCCATATTGGTATGCCAGATAAAGTCGCACAAACATATGACGTAGTCCCATTGTCACATTCCGCAGGAACTTACGTCCAGCAATATGACATTCCCTTAACCCACAATATTGTTTTCGGTTTCCGCGATTGTTGGAGAGAATTCGCATTCTCTGTCTCATAATCCGAATTATTGCCCAAAAACGCCATCATACAGAGTCGAATCGCTGCTCGAAAACTTGGTTAAAACTATGTTAGAGAAAACACTATTAAGACAAATGAGTTTAGGACAAATGATCATTAGGTAAAAAATAATATAAAAAATTATTTCAACTGTTTATTATCACATTTATCACATATTACAATTTTACAATTTTTTATTGCTATCTCTTAGAAATGATCTTTTATTTTCAAGATTGGGGCTCTAAGAGTACTCTCTTAGAGCTATATATACTTATAGGGCGGGTATGCAACCCCTTTTAAATGATGAAATTAATTTAGGTACTTTGACAATTTATCAATTTTCTTTCAAATTAAAATTCGTCTGTGCTTTTTTAAAAGTATTTTTAACACTGTTTAGATCAAACAGTATTAGGGAAAGCAAAAATACGATAAAAAGCTGTAGGGATTCCGATACAGATCCCATAAAAGTGTATTCCTTGAACAGAAAAGTGTCACTATAATCCCTCCTGAAAAAAGAACCGTTTTAACACCACCTATTCATAACAGGAGTTTTCCTGTTTAAGCTAGGAGGGATCAAAGTGGCACTTTTCTTACCTGCTGGGAGGGATCAAAGTGGCACTTTTCTGTTCAAGGACACAGTTTTACGTTTTCGGCCATTAACTAGTGGCATCGTGGTGTTGGTAACTTGGTATGATGCTGTTTTCGGTGTTTATTTCCTCCTAGTTGGTGTGAAAAGCAGTGTGTCACACGGTATCAAAATTATTTTCGTCTTGGGCGTGAACGCTTGAATCCCCATAACGCTCAGGATTTTATAGTAGAACCCATCGCTAGCATTCGGAAGTCTAAATGTATCATTTTGATCCCATGTAACACAATCTACTATTTTCGAATAGGTGGTGTCAAAAATAATACCCTTAACACATTAAGCGCCGGAAACGCCCTAGGAAAGTGTTTAGGTCTTAGAAGAGAATAATTGGAAAAACGTAATTTACTCGAGACATGACAATATTTTATTGCAGTCGTTACATAAGCTTAGAAGTAAGTGCTTATAAACTAAAAAAAATAAAAATTCAGACGAATTGAGAACCTCCTCCTTTAGAAATATTGAAGTCTGTTGAAAATGCCTTAACCTTAACCTAAACCTAAGTGACGGGTGCGGGGAGCTTCAATGTGTTTGCAATTACGCTTTTAGCAGGCGCTGTAACGTACCTATCCTGCATTCTTCAACAGAAAGTTCAGTGTGTGGTCGCTTTCCGCTACAAAGCGGGAGAACCACCGGACCGGCTACGAGCGTAGCGCGTAGCACTCGCTGGCACTCAATGTGTTAATCCTTCCAGGTTCTGCTCAGCCATCGGTTCTGGCGGCCTGGTCCCTACGTGCTACGCGTACTGCTACGAGGTGTCGGGGCGCGGGGCGCGGCGCCGCCTGCTGGCGGCGCTGGTGGTGGCGCACGGCGCCGGCGCGCTGCTGGCGGCTGCGCTGGCGCACGCCGTGCTACCGCCCACCGGGGCCGACGCCTTGAGAGACGATAAGGAGCATTTTTCCGCGTGGCACAGGTGACTGCTAGCTTTTGTACTACTGCGATGCCTTGAGAGATGATATGGAGCATTTCGACTTTTAGGTTATTTGCAATGTGATGATCTTTCCGGACGTGTGTCGTGTGTCGACAACAGGGTTAAAAGAGGTTGAAACCGTTTGATACCTGGTGTTGGCGTATACTGTAAAGAATTAGCCGAACGTAAAGGAAAACAAAAGAAATATTTAGGAGAGAAGCGTTGACACCTTGATTATGTTAGAATTTTTTCTAGGTTAGTACTACTTTATTTGTCTAGGTTAGTATCAATTGACAGTTGAAAGAAATTACAGTCATCAATAAAAACTGGTATCAATCATCTACTGGTATCAACTATCAGGAGCGTTGGTGACAACACTACTCTGTCTATCCGACGATGGCTGCCCGATGCAGTCGAAACATGTCACGCCTATTGTGATAAAAATACGTGAGTATTAACTGTTGCAATTTAATAACCTCCCTATTATGCCTATCTCCAGGTACCTGCTGCTGTGCACGCTGCCGATCCTCGCTTCGCTCGTATCTCTAATATGGACGCCAGAATCCCCGCGTTACTTACTAGACGTCGGGAGAGAAGTGGACGCCATGCTAGTGTACCAGGTATAGCCCAGGAGTATACGGTTTAAAAAATAAATAAAAAAAAGGGAAAAAAGTATTTATTTCAGACCAATGTTGTCCATAATGCGTTAGTGCAGTCAATCTTAAGAAAAACTACAGAATTTACAGTTAAGGTTAATAAGGTTTTGACAGACATTACAATGTATGCAAAAATCCTACATACTCCTCCTGGCCCATTTTAAACAACTAAAATAACATAAATACATAAAAATCTTACAAGAAAAACAATTGAAACATGTGTATATTTGTGACGATTTGCATGAAACGATATTTCATTGGATTTTGGTGCCTACATGATACTAGACTCACAAATTATCCGTTAAAAAATCAGCTATTACTCGTATTATTTATTTCCCAAATAAATATTTCCATACAAGCTGTCAGTTCAATTACTGAATTAGTATATTAAACACGCACACGCATAGGAATTAGGAATACATACTACTATGCCATTCACATAACAATTTGTACTGTAGCGGGCGAATCATCATTGGTTATATCTGAGTAGCCATGTTGCTCATAAGAATCTAATCTAACGTCTGTAGTCGACGCATTTAAAATAAAATAAATAAATATATCGGGATAATCTCACACAGCGACTTAGTCCCAAACTAAGTAAAGCTTGTACTATGGGTATTAGCTAAGCGACTATATATATACGTTTAGAAAACACCCATAACCAGGGCCCGTAATTTTCATGCCGATGACAGACAAATGACGTCAAGCTTCATCATGTTTTAGGTTTTACGTTTGAAAGAATAATGCTGTCATTGAATAGTGTCAAAACTATTACGTTCGACGTTAGCATCGAACATTGATAGACTTTATCTGTCTTTAAATCATTTCGTATTAAAACATCATGTGTGTTTATATACGTCATTACTCATTATGACTTTACCGGCATGGGACCCTGCTAATTACAATAAAAAATTAAACAAAAATCGACCTTGTTATAATAGATGCACGGTTTACAATGGCTCTGAACGTGTGGTCATATTTAGTAACTTTTAGTTGTCACCCGACGAAATATTCGTGATAAAAACACAAGTAAATGATTGTTTTCATAACATCACATATTTATTGCAGAACATCCACAGCAGCAATCAGTTCCGCCTGTGTGGATTAGGCGGCACGTCTGGCGAGTACCGCGCCAGCTCGCTGCAGCTACCGCCCAAGCGGCAGCACCACAAGCGGCACAGCGGCAAGGTGGTACGTAGAACAAAATAACACCTTAAATCTCTCTCCCTCTCTCTCTCTCTCTCTCTCTTTCCCTCTCCCTCTCCCTCTCTCCTTCTTTCTCTTTCTCTCTCTCGCTCTCCCTCTTTCTCTCTCTCTCTCACTCTCCCGACGATACAAAATGGTGTGATGGCAAAATTGTGAACACTAATGTGCGAATAGTACTCGCACTAGCTCGGTTGTCTTTGTCACGTACTAGTTGAGCTTCTGTGGCTACAAATTACGTTTATGATATATACCCGGAGTAAATCGAAGTAAAATATTTTAAATTTTGAGGATTTCAAAAATAACGTCTAATTATAATCATTAAAGTTGACCTTGTGGGTAATGTCTTAATTTTTTCATCCTAAGGTGACATGAAGTCAAAATTTGGCTTCCATTATTAAATCAATCTGTAAGTCAAAAGAACTTCGCGAAACGGAATTCCATCATTGTCATTTGCCGTATTAATAAATTGTTTTGTTTACAGTTATTTCAGGCGTTTTTCCAACTATTTTCGAGTAGCTACAGAAACACTACGCTATCGATCGGCGGGGTGATGCTTTTCTCTATGGCTATACAGGTAACACTAATAAATTTAAATAAATATGATGCATTTAATGTGTGATTTTTTGCAGCTACGAAAAGTTGTATTTTTCCCATCGCCGGGGAGGCGCTCGAGCCTCGCGAAACATTTCATATCATATTTATTTATCTGAATTAGAGATGGGAGATAAATGCAATTTTTTTTTTAAACCAAGAACGCAAGGGTTTTAGGCGTCGGGGCGAAAACCTTGCGGACCCTGTTCTAGCGCTATGGCGGTAAATAAGGTGGTTCGGTAAGAGCTAAACCGAATGTTCGGCCGAATTCGGTAAATTCCGTATTCGGCCAATCTCTGAATACATGTTTCTGCTAAAAATACGTTCATTACTTGTGTCGTTTCTAGGCTAAAGATACCACGTAGTCGGTTGTTGTTAAAGTTTATTTCCAAACGAAACTTTAGTGGGAGTAGCGCCTTATTGACAACCGACAATACATACAATCGTGGCCTGATAATTAGGGACAAGATTTTATTCAAATGCCTACAAATGGGATTTAGAAAATTTGATGATAATTTTAAGTTAATTGATAATTTTTTTAAATAATAATATAATTTATCCGTGCTTAAATAAGTTATACTCGAACATATTGCAAAGTTACGTAAAGTACCAAATTTAAAAAATATGGATTATTCAACAAACACTTCAACTTGATTGGGAACTTCACTGCTGCTGCTTATATTTAGCCTGAAATAGCAAATTTTACTATAACTGTAAATCACCGAATTCTAATAAATATTAAGGAACGTCCTAAGGAGTATTTTCTATAATCTCGGGAAGTAACAGGACAAGTCTTTTAACAAAAAAAGCGTCTCAAGCTAAAAAAAAAATGTTGATATAATTTGCTATTAACTTTTTTTTTACTTCGTGTTTTCTTAATGATTAAAATCGAACAGATATTGTTTTAAATTAATTGCTTTTACTAAGTATTAAAATAGCCAATATATATCTTTGTTCCAGTTCTTCCTAGCCTCCTACATACCATCAGCGGTGCTCTCAATTGAAAATCAAGAGTTCGAAGCGTCAAAACTCATCATAGAGAACACCACGTACGATAACCGGCACTTCAACCAAACCCTAGAAAACGTGGAGTACAGGAACGTGACATTCTACAAATGTACATTTAGAGATATGATGCTTTCGCACGCTGCGTTCAGGAATTGCTCCTTTCTTGACGTCGCCTTTTCGAATATCAAGACGTCTTATGCGTACTTCACGGGGTCGCTGTTTGTGAATACTACGTAAGTGTTATTTAGGGTTGGCAAAAAATTTGAAAATATAGGAAGTTGGGTTTTATATAACCAGAATCGCGAGTACTATTGATTTACAATTGAAAAAGAGAGTCCCTTTTTTTGTTCAGTTTCGTATGTAACGCAATTTTCATATTTTTTTTTGTATCGAAACCGAGGACTCACTTTCTTTAAAATTGTACACTTTTTATCTGAAAATACCCGCATACATCTATTTAAATATTACATATATTATGTTATCCACAGCACCTAATTTTCTTTAAATTAAAGTTCCAAAATAATTATTGATCGCAGAGTTCCTCATACTTAACTGCTAAAGCCAATTAGTGGCTTAACTAACAGCTAGAGTACGGTGTCACTAATTACAGTGAGCTCCTATGAAGATTTCATTAAGACTACCCATTTTTTTAGCATAATCGACACAGACATAACAGTCGGACGCGAGATAGACACGTGGTCGGAGCTTCGGAACTCGGTTATCCGCGGCATGCGGCTGGCATGTCTGCGCGAGGCGCCGCTGACGTGGCGGCTGGCGGGCGCGCTGCGGGAGCAGGCGCACGCGGCGCTGGCGACGCTGCTGGCGGGCGTGTTCGCCGCCATCTTTGCCCCCACTCTGGCTTTGGGGGGGAAATTCTCACCAAGAGGTTAGTACATAATGTATTTATTCTTTATGAAGTCGCAATGGGGATTACCGGGAGATCGCTAGGTTAGTAGTACAGTCAAGTGCAAAAATATGGTTCGACATAATCGACTCATAAATATGGTACTACGCTCTTATTACACCGGCATAAGGTGCCATGGGACATATTTTTGAGTAAGATGTGCACCACCATATTTTTACACTTGACTGTACATAATGTATTTATTCTTTATAAAGTCGCAATGGGAATTACCGGGAGATCGCTAGGGGCGCTAGTGGACCGTGGGTCCTACGAAAAGAGGTTATTACTATAAAGTGAAAAGAGATGTCATATACTACAGAAAAAGTGACCAAGGCCCTCGGTGAGGGCCCCTGCCACGAAAGCAGGAGGTCGCTGGTTCAATCCCAGCCCTGCTCACCGGGAGCTTGGTCACTTTTTCTGTAGTATATGACATCTCTTTCACTTTTAACTTTGTATATAGTAAATAAATAAATAATAAATTTTATAAGACATTCTTACACAAATTGACTTAGTCCCGCAGTAAGCTCAAAAGGTACTCAGACAATGATATATATGATATACAAATATATAAATCATACCAACACAACGATGCCACTAGTTAATGCCCGAAAACGTAAATGTGTAGTCCTTGAACAGAAAAGGGCCACTTTGATCCCTCTCAGCAGGAAGAAAAGTACCACTTTGATCCCTCATAGCTTGAAAAAAAAAGCCTGTTATGAATAGCTTTTATAGTATAAAAAGAAAATTGTTTACTTGAATTTTTTTGAAAAAATCACTAAAATATTTTATTGTCTTACCCACAGTGATCATGTGCGCGATATGCGTATGTCTGTCCCCCTCTATCTACGTGGTGCAGAGCGAAACGGCGCTATATGTGGTGGAGGCGATATACAGGGTGTTTCTAACGCTGGTGTTCTACGTGGCCTGTGTGGGGATCGTGGACTTTTATCCTGCTAATTTGAGGTAAATATACTTCTTTTATAATATTTCGCTTCGCATAGGATTCTTTGTAACTTTTCATTGTGTTGTAAATATTTTTTTGACTTATGTAATACTTTTGTACGCAGTTGGTATACACAATATCATTAGCGTTTAAAAATTATTGAATATAAAATAATGACAAACCAGTAAGAAATAAAGATAAGATATAAGATTCCAGTACGTCACGGCCGTTTAAATAAGAATATAATATGGTACGGATTTCGTGGTGTAACGGAACGGACCAAAAATTGGTACCTTACTTTTTGGAGAAGTGTTTTAAAAGTTTATTATGAATCTTTTAAAACACATTAAAAGTAAAGAGTTAGGGTTTCAATATACAGGGCGTTCCAACACTATGGGACATGGAGGGAAAGTACATTAAATATTGTAATAGGATGTTTTGCTGAAAGATTTTGTAATTTTGAAAAGTTAGTAATAGTGCATTCAAAGATATTCTGAATTTACTTCGGCAGTTTCATGTAGGTATGTTATTAATTTAATTAAATTGATGAATTTCACGTTGTTCCTTTCTTTTGAAATACTATGTTACTTCAGAAGAATTATGATTTTTTTGTCCATTCTTATTTCTATTGGCATCATAAAAATAGGGGTGTTTTTTTGTTTTTGCGGCTCGATCTTCAGTCGAAGCAAGTAATTATTAGAATATCTTTGAATGCAGTATTATAGTTTTGGGACGGTTTTATGTATATTTAATATTCAAAGTATAGCAGCTCTCCAATGGTATATTCTACCAAGCTAGTAGTTTTAAATACTAATATCAAAGCGTAGGGATGTATTCCATACATTGAGGTAACTTCATACACGGCCAGCGGCTCGGCTCGGTGCTCGTGCTGAGGCTCAGGGTTGTCAAAAACTATGCGAAAGCCATTACAGTCTGATTGGCAAACTAATTTCCATTTTACACCCTTTAAAATAGACCGCCGAATTTGTATGAAAATTCGGCGGCATTTCCTCCCCGCCTCCTTCCCCGCGCGCCCCCCATCGATGACCCAAAAATCGGCGGAGTTAACCCACTGTATGGAGTACATCCTTACGCTGTGCTAATATTAATAAGTAATATTTTCAGATATTTTTTTTTATTTTTTTTTATTATATAGGTAATGTTCCTGGTCTTTTCTCTACAATTATGTATTAATCTAGGCTAAATAAATGTAAGTGTATTTTATATGGGTGTTATATGATACCTGAAATAAATGACAATTTTTTTTTATTTAGATGCTGTGCGCACGGGCTGATAATGTCAGTGGCGTATATGGGGGGCGCCATCGTGCGCGGGCTGGGCGCCGCGCCGCCCGCCGCGGGCGCCGCCGCGGGCGCCGCCGGCGCGCTGGCCGCCGCCGCGTGCGCCATCCGGTGGCGATAGAAGGTACCATCTAATCTTTGCTTGTGTCCCACTAAGGCTGGATTTGACCAAACTTTTTAACCAAGAGTTAACACTCACAGTACACTTTCCACTTCCATACTTTTAGCACAAATACTTTTCTCATTGTCTTTATTTTATTGTTTCTATTTATTTGTTCAATTTTAAGCGTTGCACGTGGCAGTTGTAGTTTTAGTTTGTAAAGGTCCTGGCAGAATACTAGCGATGTGGCTAGCCGCATCATAATGCTGAGCCAGCGCCTATTCTCTGCCACGACACATGGCTATTTTTGTTATTAATAAGTACTTCTGTTTTTTAGTGTTTAAATTGCATGCATGTCCTTTTTTGTAATTTTTTTTTGTGCTTTATGCCGTGTATGTTGTGGGTATGAATAAAGATTTTATCTATCTATCTAAGAGTAACGCTCGCTCTTGCCGCCTGTTGTTACCTTTATATAATTTGTGAATCCGTCTTCTGTCTCATATGTGGTGCAATAAAGAATATTTTACTTTTACTTTACTCTTGGATACTAATGTCAAAATCCCATAGTAATTTGACGTTACTATCTAAGAGTAAGCGTTATTCTCCGAATTAAAAATTTGGTCAAATAGATCGATAGATGCATTTATTTCTTAATGAAAATTACACGGTATTTAACAATGTCACAACCTACAATGTATCTAAATAACATGAATTCGCAAAAAGATCGTCAAAGAATATACAAAATAAACAGATGAAAAATAATAAAAAATAATATTGGAAAACAAGCTTTTGTCAATTATTAAAAGTATATATTGCTAGGGTATCCTAGATAATATAATGTCAAAATGTCAAATCATACAATTATGTATATTACTATTAAACATCCATAGAAAATATCTGGAATCATTCAAAATGTATTCAAAGATTACGGTTCTAAATAATAAACTAGCTCTGTAAGCTCTAGACCTCGCCAGATGGTCCTGGTATTGGCACAAAGGTCGTAAGCGCCTTTGAATAACCTATGGCGCTTAGGACCTATCAAAAAAAGCAATTTATCAAATACACCATTCGCTGTAATATCATGAACATATGTTTTATATGACATACGGACAGACAGACGGACTTGACGAAACTATAAGGGTTAAATTTTTGCCTACACCCTATAAAATGTGACCAGATTGATTCGTAAAAAAAAAATTAACAGTATTTTTTATTTGCAGATGACACTCGACTTTCCCGAAACAGAAACTACGTAATACGGACTGACATCAAATTTGTATGTATATAAACCGATGTTTGTAATTAAAATATCTTGTAATTATGTAGAAGACTAGGAAACAAATATTACATGAGTGAGCTTAAGAGGGTTTATGCTAAGCGGAGCTACGGATTCCATTATTAACCGCGCAGGCGGGCGTACTGCGTTGCGTCTCGCCGCGCGCACTGCCCTCGCTGACACAAGTCGCGCGTAGTAACCAAAATTCGTGAGTGTTATTATATTAAGATACGATACACGATAATTTATATTCGATAATCTGTGGTTACCTATCAAAAAAAGATTTTGCGACATTCTACTTCTAAGGGAAAATCGCCAGGAAAATAAGGAACATAGCCAGTGTAAGCGGAAACCCTCGTTAGAGTTGTTTATAATATTTTCTGACGAATCCTCTTATTTATATGGATAATGAAATTTTAAATAGAAAACTCCCGTGAGTTAGACATTTTAATATACTTATATCGGGTTACTCACGTCAATAAATCAGTAATAGCTCGACATGTTTCGGAACGGTTCGAGTCCCATAATCATGAGTGAAAAGCGCTCGCGGTGATGCACTGTCGTGCTATCATGCTATTGTGATATGTCGAGCTATTTTCAACTTTATTGACGTGAGTAACCCGATATAAGTATATTAATATTGTTAATAAAACATTTTTCGAGGATATACTACAGAATTAACATTCCCTAGCTGTTGTGATTATACATATAAATATATATACAGGCTGATTCATGAGTCGTGAGTATTAACCTTACGGTTTCAGTGAATGATAAACTATTATTTCGTACTACACTTAACGAAATTAACGTTAAATTAAATTAATTCAAATCTCCTGATTATGAGGTAATTGATACTTAATTGATAGTTAAGTATCAATTAACTCAGTTAGGAGCTGAAATTAAATTAAACGTTAATTTCGTTAAGTGTAGTATGAAATAATAGCTTATTATTAACTGAACCCGTAAGGTTAATCCTGCTCACGACTCATGAATCAGCCTGTATATGCACCTGTATGTAATTTTGAACCTACGTCCTATGTAATACGTTCAGAAGTGTATTGATATTTAGACGTGACTGTACCATGCCTGTTGGCTGACCATTGGTACAGGTCGATTCACGAGAGCTGGCATGAATGAATAGGGATGATGACTAGGTTGAAAAACTATTATTCTAATTAGTCCGTCAGAAAGATTATCAAAAATTATTAGACACGTATTTTTTCCTTTTTCAAGATAACTAAAATTGACGAATATGAAGAGCGTCAAAGTTCCGTGGTGGGGGCTGGTGACGTCACCTCTGAGTAAGAATTGTACTCAGGTGTGACGTCACGCGAAACTTTAAAGCCCTGTAATTCTGTCATTTTTCATTTGACGAACAAAAGAAAAAATACGTATCGTATATTTTTTAATAATCTAAAAGACGGACTAATTAGATATTTTTTTGTCGTCTAGCCTATTGACCGAAAGTAATGTCACTTGTCACTGTTGGTAACAGTGTGAGTGCCGTTCTTATACAGGGGCCTCCTAATATTTTGTAAACATTTACCTAATACGTTTGCGTTATTAAAGAAGAAATAAATTATATTATTATATCCTATTTCACACGGATGCTGCAATCTACAAAATAACAGCTAAAAAATTCAAAATTGTTACGGAATTTAACTGTTTTTGTGTTTCATGTCGTCAAAGATTCATTATACATTTTAGTATAGGTGGTTTCACGAGAGTTGATGTGAATGATTACACACACAGCTACATGAAGTACTGATTACAAACAAAGTGAATGAAAAGTATAAGTGAATGTTAATGAAAACACTTCAAAAAAACTTTAATAGGTATAAAATTTTTTGGTGTATCGTACAATTCACTGTTCTTGCCATCGGTACGAAAAAATAACAGTAATTTCAAAATCTCGATTTCATTATGTGACAATGTTGTTGTGTGCGTGACCTCAACTCTAGTGGAACTACCTATAATGATCATAGCACACCTTAGCTTAGATATCTTCAGGGATCGTTGGCGTAGTAAGCGGGTATGCAAGATTCTCTTAAAACACAATGATCATATTAAATTGCAACGGTTAACACTCACGTATTTTTATCACAATATGCGTCACATATTTCGATTGCATCGGGCAGTCATCGTCGGACAGAGTTGTGTTGTCACCATCGCGGCTCGGGCATCACTATGACGCCTATTGTGATAAAGATACGTGAGTGTTAACCGTTGCAATTTAATATCAGTATGACTCACGAAAGTTTAAATTATACAATGATCATAATTTTTTGCATCTGTATTTAATATATTCTTAATCGTTCAATTCATTCGTGCCAGCTCTCATGAATCCACCTGTAACATGGCATATGGAATACGTATAGTCATTTAATGGTTTTGCTGTTTCTCCTTGCCATTTCTAAATGAAACCAAAGTTGTATGACTGATTCTATGATACTCAATGTTGGTGGTTATACGTGAAACGGAATGTGGATTACCGCGAGTCGATTTTCCGCTAGGGGCGCTAGTGGAACGTGGGTCCTGCGGGAACATTTCAAACGTCACTTTGACAATTCTCTCATACTGACACAGGACCCACGCATGAGTGGCGCCGCCTGGTGAGCGACAATACGGTAGCTCCCATTGAATAGAACTCTCGACTCGTTACATTGACTCAAAATTAAAGTTATTTCAAAATCTACTCCGTTGTGTAGCTACTAGCATATTAGACTTAAGAATTACTAACATTCATTAATACGACTCCTGTATTTATAGTTATACA
This sequence comes from Lathronympha strigana, assembly GCA_949128165.1. Classification (NCBI taxonomy): domain Eukaryota; kingdom Metazoa; phylum Arthropoda; class Insecta; order Lepidoptera; family Tortricidae; genus Lathronympha; species Lathronympha strigana. The sequence continues at coordinate 1,285,600 of OX421926.1, read as the reverse complement.
GGTGATTCTGTTATCGCTGATCATACTTTGAAAGGTGAATATGTTCGTTAGAATAGAATAAAAAGCGTCTTAGATGATATGTTAAATCATTAAATGCATGAATTAACAGTGTTGATCCTAAAACATCCTAAGTGACAACCAAATTCATTTCAAATTAAGAACTTACGACGATATGACAAAGTCTACATTCCAAGAGAACTTGATAGTCACTTGTCTCGTTTTTGGTGCCATAAATGCATCAATTTAAGGGTTTAAACGTCTGATTATTTACGCATTTTCGGACAGGACCGTTTAGTAACTTATTCAGAATGATATAAGGTAAGGTACCGGGGGAAGATTGAATGGTTTTTTGATGTAGACAGTGTTGTATTGGAACTCTTGTAAAATAAAATAAAACTGTTTGATTTTTGATTCTTTCTGTTGTCTAAATGAGAAGGCATGGGCGAGGAATATATTTTTGTATTTCGTCGGTAAAACTCGGCTACGCCTATTCTAATACATAAAAATAATAAATTACAATTAACAACAGCCTCCTAGCCTAGTCGGTAGTGACCCTGCCTACGAAGCAGGAGGTCCCGGGTTTGAATCCTGGTCAGAGCATTTATTTGTGTGTTTATCACGTATATTTGTTGCTGAGTTATGGATGTTTTCAATGTATTTAAGATGTTATATGCATCTATTATATATATCGTCGCCTAGTACCCACATCACAAGCCTTATTGAGCTCACCGTGGGACTAGGTCGAGTTGTGTAAAATTGTCCCGTAATATTTATTTATTTACTAAGTAAACTGGTTACGATCGAATGGTCGAGGGATACAATTTAAATAGTGTCTAAAATTGGATATTACGGGATAAGATTGAAGATCGACGAAATTGCCACAAAATGCTGACTTTCACAAGATGGCACATAACACGTGTATACACACTCCGGGTGGTCACTGTCGACTGAGCGGCGGTTCGTAACAAAATGGCGGCTTAAAGGATGATACCAGCACTAAAAAAACGAAATAGGGTGTAATATGAGACTTCATATTTTCCCTTTTTTCGTCTTCCCCACCGTAATGAATACGTAGTTTATAACATACATAGAAAATATCGACATATGTACAGTCGCCATCAGATATATCGAAGCGTCCTAGGTGTTCAAAATATCTGAACAAGCACTCTAACGCCTTGACAATAGGGGCGGGTTCAGATATTTTTGAGCGCCTCGGCTGCTCCGATATATCTGATGGCGACTGTACATTATCGGTTGTCTAATTTCCAAATATCTTTATGGCATTGGTGCCTTATCCACGACTAACAAAAAAAGGTACCTTTTGCCTAAGTACGTCATATATCAACGAAATGAAATTTATAGTATTTTCGCTTTTATATCGAGGTTCCATTTCATGTGACCTACATATTCGCCATTCAGATTATGGTTTGAGATAACAAAATTAGCCTGTATTTCATGAAAATGATGTAAAATTTATAATAGCCACTTATAATCTTTAATGTAGCAATAATGAAAATATCAAATTGGCAATTGGAGAGAGACGTGTATATATATATATATATATATATATAGTTATACATATTAATATAATGCAGTTAGTTTGGAAATTAGAAAAAATAATCAAATTAAGGATAAATGAAAATTCGCATTGTTAAAAATAATAGCTGCAGTAGAACCTCGATAATTTGTCTGGTAATTGGGACTGAAGTTAATTTCGATAAACAAAATTTCTAATAAACGAAATGTGAATTGAAATAGATGTCATATACTAAAGAGAAAGACCAACACCGACGGACTATTTCAATTTATAATTTATGTATATATATTTATGTATAAAAAATCAAATAATATTAAATGAAATAATTTGATTTTTTTCAACAAAAAATCGAAATGTGAGTTGTAACGACGAGATCTAAGTAAAAAAAACATTTATTATTATTTATTTATGTAGTTGTCAGTAACATTTTTATATAGCGATTGATTTGTTTAAAGTGTTTAATTTCAATGAGGGTCGGATAATCGAGGTTTTACTGTAATGATAGTCGGAAACCTGTTTTTTGTCATACAAAATAGTGTTACTGTTACAAATTCTTGAACATGGTAGCTATAGAGTTGTACAGATAAATATAGATATGTATTATATGGCATGATAAAATACTTTTCAATGATTATATAGAGGAAAATATTTCTTTGACAGCCAACTACCAAACCGTATCTGGGCATTTAAAAAAAAAGGTTACCATTTCTTTTTTTTTATAGGAAGTTTTGGGTTTTTTATAACCAGAATTTAAAAAAGAAAAAGAGTGTCCCGTTTTTTTGGTCAGTTTGGTAACGCGTTTTTTCATACAATTTGTATGGGTCAAAATTTTTTTTGTATGGAAAATCGAGGATACCTTTTCATTAAATGGTGCACTTTTTTCTGAAAATGCCCATCTACGAAAACGAACTAAAGATATCGTTTTTAGAATTTTGTTAAGGCTGAGAATATTATTATAGGTGTCTGGTTGTACATTTTTTAAATTATTGGCTTTTGATTTGATACTTTTTCCAAGTATTTACTGACCGTAGTTATACTACCCTCTCATTCATAAAAGAGTTAACAGACATTAGTTAAATTATGTTTCCCTTTCTAACAACAAATGTGCAAATGATTGATAAGGACAAACAATCATTTAGCTAAAATGTGTTTGATATTGAAATTAAACACTTTAGAACGGATTAATCGTCAATTCCGATTGACGGGGAGAATTCTCATTCTCTCAGTCATCATCTTAACCCTGTGAAAACGAGTGCTGTAAAGGGCTCGAAACGTAGGGTCATGGTGTTAATAAACGTGATTAATCCGTTCTTAAGTGTTTAACAATCGCGGTAACCGAAGACAATATTGTTTGATATTTTATGGATACCGCCATCATACTGAACAATTTTGACTATGAGACCTACCCTGGATAAAAAAAAAAGTTAAAACTCATGTATTTTTGCCACAACTTGTGTCTTGTTTGTGCCGCAAAGGTGAACATCACTCTACCTGACGATGACTGCCCGAAGCATTCGAAACATGTCTCGTAATAAAAATACTTTAGTTTTATAAGTTTACAATATTAATTTATTCTAGTAAAAACGCTTTATAATCGCCATATCCTTTAGGTATTATCTTTTTATTGTAATAAAAAAGACTTTTAAGTATCTTTAAGGTAGAATTATTTTATTTTTAAATTATTTTAGTGTATCATTTGTGATCATAGTCGATTGCAGGACAGGGGTCTCCAAGCTTTCTTAGGCTAGCGGCTTAGCAGGCCGTTGGTTGGGGACCCCAGGTATACAAACAACGGATTTTTAAGTACCTATATACGAATTTGTTGCCAAGTTGAAATTTTAATGTACGTAACATTATCAACTTAAAAAATTTTTGCGACGAATTGAGAACCTCCTTTTGTTTTTATAAAGCCGGTTAACATCTTCGCTGCGTACCAGGCCGAAATGGCCTGGTACAGTAATGGTTGATTGCGATGTTAACTAATTGCCGCAGCGAAGGTGAAAAGGAGTTGTGCCACTTTTTAATTTCCTTTTTTTAGTCGCACTATGGTACACTGCCTTGCATTACCTACGTGGACAAGGGTTTTAATTTAAAAGACTATTATAAAAAACTTGGAAAAGGACTGCTGTTTTAAATTAGCAAAAAAAGACATACTAGGTTTTTTCTTGAAAAATGCACGGAAATACGGCTTAAAATCAAACGTAACCCAAAAATGTCATTAACGGCGCGGTTCAAAGTCACTTTGCCGGCCTAGGCTTGCAATATTGTACATTGTACAGAAACAAGTTTCGAATAACAAAGTATACAGGATTCCGAACAATACGTCAATAAGGTCGATGACCCTGAGTGCGATGCAAGTGAAAATTCGTAATAATAGGCTTCTCTATACATAATCTTGACTCCATAAACGAGGCGCCCCACATATTGCCATTTTCGTAGGGGAGAGTGGCTTACAGTGGATCCCGGGTTACAGTGGATTATTCGCTATATCTCTTACGTGTGATGCTTTACGGACACAAAAAAACGTTGCTACTACTCATCTACACCCCCCTCCTACGTACTAGTCAATGCCGCGTTGTCAGAACTGTATCACATGCTATCACACTCAGGTCAGTTGGTAGTACGAAAGTATTTTTTTCGTAATTTAGAAATTTTTAGTAGTTCCAAATAATTCATAAATATAAATGATACCTTTATATTTTAAACTTGATATTTGATAAACGTGTTGTGGGTAATGTAGCATTTTAGGTATACACTTTGGAATTGCGGACCTCAAAAAAGTGATCCACTGTTACCCACTCTCCCCTACTTCCCTATCTACATTGAACACACGTAGGTATATATTAATATTTTGATGTTATTATTGTTTATATATGCTATTTCTTCGCATTTTTCGAGGAAATCAATGAAAATATCTCGGCCGGGATAGGGTTAGCCACTAACCTTATTTTAAAAGGGGTTTTAGTCGCTCGGCTCTGTATATCTTAATGGGCCAACAATGCCCTATTTCCCGGCCTTTTAAGTAATGTACTATTTATATGTTTTAGTGTAGATCTCCTTATTTGTATAAAGCATTCCTTATTGTGACTGATTTGGTGAATATTTAGCCATATGCCTAGTCAAACGCCATTTCCCTCTTAATGATTTAATTATAATATACAGGGTGTTTGTTCAATTCTTATCCATGTTATGCGAGGTTAATTTACGTATACAGAGTAACCAAAATGCTGGTGATCCGTTTAAGGGTGTAAACAGTAGGTGTCATGTTAATGAAATGCGGTTTTTTTTTGACGCGGTCAAATAAACATATTTAAGGACCTCATAAAGTATGGTTAAGGATTGAAAACATAAACTGTATTTATAACGATATGTTACAATTTAGAAGTTACATCATATGAATTTTAAAACTTGGAAGTAATTTTTGATATTGAAAAGCTCGGCCCTTTTAATATAAGGAAAGTAAGCGATATGAATTTTGTGACAATAACGTTAACATAAATCTGTGTGTTAGTTATTTACGACAATTGTTTATTTACAAGCTCTAGAAACATAAAAACATATAATAATTAATAAGAGCTTGAATGTCAAAAATTGCTCTCATGGTGACAATAAAAAAATGGATGTACCTGAACATGGCACAGTCAATTGTAAAAATATGGGTGTACACATTTTACTTAAAAATATGTCCCATAGGATCTTATTCCAGAGTATCATAATCATGAGACGATTTCATTGATACATACAATTACATTTTATGTACATCCATTTTTTATGAGTGTTCCTTCTAGTTTACCAGAGAAACGTTTAGTAGATTGTCGTAAGTTTTTTAGGAACGTTTTTAGTTTATGATGCAACTTCTATTTTGTAATATATTGTCATATATTTTTACACATCTTTAGTAAGTTACATGAATTTTGATTAATTTTAGTTACGCTATAATACGATCTGTGCAGCTTTTGGTCGATATTCAGGGCGGTTTTGTTAGTTGATCATTCAGTGAAGAGAAACTGAAAAAAAATCTTTATTAAATTTTGATGTTGATCCCATAGTGGAACTGGTATGGTGTCGCTAGCAAAATCAGCCTGTATAGTTATTTGGCAACGAAATGCGATTAGCACGTAATTTATAAATATTTGTGTATAAAACTTCATTTTATAATCACTTAGTACCTTTAATTACATATCCTTTTAAATTTGACTGAAATTTAATTATTTAGTAGTTTAATCGCAAAATTATTATAATCCAATTAAATATTATAAATTTATTCGAAACTAATTTTTTCATGGTTATATGAAAACAGCAATAATTTTGTAGTTTAATCAAAAAAATATTTAATGATTAAATATTATTTATTTTTAATATTATTATAGTGGAAACGAATTATTAAGATCGAGTGTATAATGACAGTATTTAGGTAAAATTTTCGATTAAAAAAATCTATTTTTTTTTTAGATGTATGTAGTAAAAAATCGGAAATAGTATATGAATATTGTGGTTTCAAATTGCAGATTGGTGTAGTGGATATGGACTGATAGATGTTCGGATAATGGTATTTGTAAATATATATACATAAGTAAAATAAAGTTGTCTTTGCAACATAACAGCTTTTTATTGGAGGCAGAACAGACGGCAATATCATTAACCTTTTGACCACCGCAGTCGAGTATAGCCGTCTTCCAAGTCTTGCGAATGGCGCCAACGACGCCTGCAGCCGACAGGCCCCAATTTCACCACGGCCGCAGCTCTCCAACCCTCAGATATAGATTTTTATGACGATCGGATCAAAACTGAAGAAATCCAAGATGGCGACGACAGTTACTCGCAATTATGACCTAAGATTCGTTATAGAGAACCTCTTGGACCCTCAGATATCGATTATTATTACGATCTGATTAAAACTGAAGAAATTAAAGATGGCGGCAGTTAATCAATTTTGACCTCAGATTCGTTACGAGGGGCTTTTAAAATTCTTAGATATCATACCATTAAGATTATTACTTTTACTTCTATGTAACCTGTTCATCACACAATCCGAACTACTGTTGCAAACTATTGTTATACATGCATTGACTAGCAATCTGTCAATCGAGAGAAAATTAGTCTAATTAATTAATCGATGAAAAATTTAGTCGCTTGTAATTAATCGGCGGTTAATTCAATCGTAACTAAGCTATTCGAGCTCTTGCGACTAAAATTGATTAATCGTTAATCGCGAATCGTAAGTTAATCTTAATCGTTAGTCGATTAAATTTGGCCCATCACTGGTAGTAAGTCGCGCTGCAAGTTTTATGGATAACCGCACGGTTTGTTGTGATTCTATCGTCTACAGTGTCATACCTCACTTTCGCACTTATTGACCGAGCGTAAGCGAAGCTCTCCGTTTCAGCTTGGTATAAAATGCTTTCGTCTGTCCGGTTGACTCCTCTACAGGTCGCATTTCTCAACCGATTGGCGTGACATTTTGTGAACTGGTTCCATAGGTTTGTAAGTGGTTGAAATTAGCACTTAAGCGCCATACCTGTCTATGGCGCTTAAGACCTTATACCCGAGAGGTCTACAAGCTCACAGGGATACAAGTTAGAGGCGAGAGTCATTAGGATAGACAATAAAGGGGCAGCCATCTTAGGAACATAAATAAAAGACAGACTCCATTCGTTTCATTTATTAAAAAAGTCATCACAATGGGAACACTATGCGTTAGGGACTCTTTAAGGGCAAAGCTATTCATAAAATGACTTTATTTCGCAACATTTTACAAGTATGAAAAATACTTTACTAGGCGCTGAGTTGGCACATTTTGAACCTTTAAATTCTTTAAAATTTTGATAAATACCAGTTTAATTGAAGACTTTAAAATACTAAAGTCAAATCCTAACAATTTTGTTTTGATTTTGCACACACTTAAACATAATACTTCTGAATATAGTCTGCCCAGTCAAAGTCAGTAACAGTAGAAAACATAAGCTATATCCATCCCCCTTTTGAGGGTGATGCTACTAGCGAAAAAAGACGGTATGATTATTACTGACTGCATTAGACGAGATCCTGGCCAAACTATAGTAAGTAATATTATTTTACAGAACACATGGTGCTATATTACCGCACTAGTGCGATAATGAGCACTTTACGTGCCTATATCAAAAATTCAAAGGGCCATATGTACTGTAAAACGTCGTACGATACATGTGCGAATAAGTAATTCACAACTCGTGTTTTATTCTATTGCCACTCATTGCAAACCTCATATTCGCAGTTGTATCGTAATGTACTATTAAATAACTTAATTTTGAAATGAATAACATTTTCCAGAATAGCTCTACTATACTTTTGAGATATTTTTCATAACAAATCGGTAAATTAGATTTTTAAGGTTTAAAATGTTCCGAAACTCTGGGACGTTGCCATTCTATTAATTTTTTAACCCTAAATTTAACATGGCCTTCGTAGATAACCTTCTCTAGTATCTTTTCATAACTATATTTGACATTTGTACAGTTTTACAAGATAATATGTCAGACATGGCGATTTTTTAAAACTGTAAAATTTGTCAAATATAGGTATTTTTTATTACAACTTAATTTATTCACTAACCTAATTTTTATTAAAAAATATATGACAAAAATGTATAATGGCGTAAAGTCATGTTTGAAATAATACATTAATAAGGAATAAAAATTAGAATAAGTAATTGATTGAAAGATATGCATAATAGGTACATACATCGATATACATATATATAACAGTATATATACTTATTCATATTGGAAAAAATATGGAAGAAGGTAGAGTAGAAATCCAAAAGCATTGTAATATTTAATATTAATTTAGTATATTCGAGAAATAATTTTTAGCAATTTGGTTCGAAATTGGCCACCATCGAAAGTAAGTATTTACAACAATAAAAAAACTTGACCCTTAAGTTGCTAAACATTAAATTTTTCGTCTGTACCGTGCGACAGAAAAAATATAGACATTTACGGGGGGCGGCACTGCTTGTAAGTTTCAACAGGTAACATTGTATATTGTCCATCTCATTCTGTCGCATGAGTGCGGGCAGTAAGTTTTATTTTTGATAGATGAGATGACAAGAGATCTGCATGCCTACCAGCATCGAAAATTGGCATTGACGGGAAAACCTCTTTGTCACTCCAATAAGCAAGTGTGACAGAGACGGAGATACAAATCCACCTTTTTCTGTCGCACCGCACAGTCGGCGCCAAAGAGATGCTTACAGCACCTTAATCCCTTATTAATGGGCGGACGACGAATGCAAAACAAGCCTTATTTCCTTACGGTAATGCCCAAGTCCCACGTCAAAACTAAAAACATCAAAGTCACCCGTCCATCACTTCCTTACCAAGTAAAGGACGTGTAAAAAGAGATGTATATAATTTTGTTATTTCTCCGATTCCGTAGGTTGTCAACAGTTTGGCGGATCCAGCCAGCAACCAAATTAAATACATCGCTGTAATTTGGTAGTCAGTATCAATGCATTACAACTTAACTTAGTCGCATATTTTGATAGTGGATTTTTCAAATCTCGTATGAGGCAAGTTAATAGGTTAGACTTACGACATTTGAACAATCCACTGCCAATTTCAAGGCAGCTCCAAACTGTTGACATATTTTGACAGTTGTTGTACAGTCAGTCACACAGCTATGAATACAGCCAAAGTGGCAAAACTTTGTATACAGAACTTTATTGCCTGAGCATTAAGGTTGTGTATACATATTTGGGCACTTTGGCTGTATTCATAGCTTTGTTGCTGACTATACTACTTTCACGCTTTAGTTATTCTTACGTGGTAATGCCAAACTTTGACATTTATAAGGCATTTGACATAATTTGCATCCGTCGTCCGCCCATTACCTATAATAAAGTATAAACATATTTTTGGGTCCACTGTACAAATGTAAGCCGAGTAGATAGGTTATGTATTTTTTTAATTGCTGCTGTATTTTAATTAGGCGACTACAGGATTACTTTGAAGACATTTAGATTATTCAAATAACATATTAATTGAATCATGAAGAAATTTTAATTTTTAATTTATTATACATATTGAATGGCTCCAGATAACATAACGTCACATAAGGCGAAATTGAGTAAGTTTATCAGGGAAAAATAAAAAATGTATTAAAAAGGATTTTTTATTTTCCCCATTTTTACCATATTTCTCCAATTAAACTTCATTATATTTAACGATTATTATAGATATCTGTAGAAGGCATAACACAGCCTTAAGCACCTCGAGTTAACAAAAAATAATATTCAAGAAGGATCCTTCCGCTTCGGTTTACATACAAATATCATGTGCTTACCAAAAACAAGATTTAAAAGAAGCAATTTATAAAGGAAATACAGTCAAGCGTATATTTAAGTAGACCGCAGTGGTCTTCAACTTTTTCTACATAATAGTAGTTTATGCGACTGTATATAATGAAGGGCATTACAACACAAGTGTGGGTTTTCATAATAACACCACACTAATGTTTTAATGTATGTTATTTACACACATATCATAAGTGCTTTAAGATGGGTTCAGGTATTGTAGTTAAATGACCTGCATTGTTACTAGTTTGTAAAATATCTATAGTTTATAGATATTAAAATAAAACAATGAAAAATAAATTAAACGTATACAGTAAAAAGCCAACAAACAAATGAAAGTAAGGAATGGCGGCGTTTCGAATAAAGAGTAGACCTAGAATATAATCTAGAACCTATTTGGATTTGACAGCTGTTCCAAATTTAAACTCATAACCTACTGTTTTCAGGAGGTAATGTTCATTCCTGCTGGTTGGTAATGCTGGTTTCTGAACGCATTTTAGAGCACATTGATATGTGGGTAGTCTGCGTAGATAAAGAGCCAAAAATTGATATTATTTTGGCAAGACCGTCATAGCGGGTTGCATCCTTGAGACACAAGATTTTATTATAAAACATTCAATGGGCCGCCAATGGACTGTTGAAGGGTCTTCAACATTCCAATTAGGATAACGGAAAGGGATTTCTGTGTCCGTTTCCTTAATTTAACGAAAATTGCAAAATATAGTGTATGAAAACCAAACCGTAAAGATTCACAACATATTGCACCGCATGGAACAAAATTCATTAGAAATTTTACTGTTCTTACTCGTATTTAGTAACAGAGAATAGTTTTAAAATTTCAATAATTAGTAAACACAAAATAAAAAAGTTTTTGTTTTTAAATATTATTAATGCATTAAAATGTTTGTATAACAATTGATAGCTTTAAAATCAACGATATCTATTCAATTGAATCCTACTATTATTTTCAGAGTAATTAGATACAGTCAAAATGACAAGCAGTAAGAGATTTCTTACAATCTGCAAGCCTACCACGAACATCGAAAATTGGCATTGACGTGAATACCTCTTTGTCACTCCAATATGCAAGCGTGACAGAGATGGAGGTACTAATCCGCAATCGTTCGATTTTCGTGGTAAACGCCCTGGTTTATAGCGTCACTATGACATAGTTCTACAGTGACCCAGGGTTCCAATTGGTTGACTGCACCTAATACAATGAAAGGAAAACAGGGTTATTCAACATCTGATCCGTTCACAGTAAAAATCGAAGATTACAATGATACCAGATCACAAAATTTACTTTATAAAGATTCAAAATGATTCGAGCAAGGTATTTTATAAATGGAATGGTTGAGTAATACAGTTAGGGGTCATAAATGGGACAGAAAAAAACTTATTATATTAATGGCCACTCTGACTGTATAACTATTTATGACTTAAACCAGTACTGATAATGGAGGACATTGAATTTAAGCAGACAGATTTAAAGACAAAAGTTGGCTGGTTACCATCATTTGGGCATTTTTTTTAAGTTATCCCCCCACTTTGTGATTTCTCCTCAGACTCACAAGCTTTGATCCTAATAAGAAAAAAAATCCCATGTTTTTTTCCATACCATTTTTTCATAGACTTTCTATGGCAACGGAATGGAATTTTCAAATATGTATGGAAATTTTGTGTAAATTATTCTTTACTATTAGTATTGAACAGCACGCGATTCTGACTAGATATCACATCAAAATACCAAAAAAAAAGGAGGGGAACACCTCAAACAAAATGGCCCAGTTATTGATAGATTTTACAAAACTTAGTTAATATTTTAGTGAAAAAGGACAATATATTTTTAACGCTGTAGTATATCCTTATGTCTCTTTTACTCACTTCAAAGAAGTAATCAGTGAAGGAGAGAAATTAACTTAATCGATCTATTTTGTTAGTTTTATTTAAGAGATTGTTAAATATAAAGCTCTCAATAACTATATCTAGAATCATTCTATAAGTTACACTTATAATTTGGCCAGTAGAAAATATCTAAACCACATTCTGAGCACATAAACATTCACGCCAAACAAAAAAAAATGAAAAAATGATGGAAAATATGTAAAACAATCTAAATACGTCAAGCATTAAATAGTTGCGTGATTTTTAGTGCAATAATGTATGCAATGAAAACTTGAAAGGATGGAGAGAACAATTCAATGTAGAATTCGAGATGATATTACAGATCTTGGTGTTATTATTTAAAATAAAGCAACAAAAATAGCATGCTCCGGTCGCGCAAAAAAAAATTAAGACTTATTAACACATATAGCACGATGATTTATTAATAAATGGTATTAAACAATGGTTTATAAAAACAATACTTACATGGGTCTAAAGGCACTAACATCACTTTGATAAAAATCTTATACTACCCGCGACACACGAAACTGAAGGAATGTTTAAAGAAATAATTGAAAATGTCTTATTTGCAGTAACCTTGTTTATACATTTAAAAAGGCAATTCACTCGAGCAAGCTTTCTCGCGCAAAGGGTTACTAGAAAAGCATACACCACCGGATATATCGCAGCATCCAAGGTGCTCAGAAATATCTAAATACGCCAAGTCAAGGCGTTAGTTCATGTTCAGAACACCTCGGACGCTCTGATATATCTGGTGGCTGCTGTATGTAATTTATTAAACAATCCTTTTAGTATATACAAGGTGGTCGTGCGAGCGGGTTCTAACAAATGAATATCTACTTAGATTCTAATAATGTACAATATATTCTCAATAATATCTAAAATGTACTACTTAGCAATACTACATAAAATTTTAAGTAAAAATGGTAAAAATAACTCCAAACACAGAATACTGGTAATGGAATATTTTAGTATAAATTAATTGATTAAAAAAATTACTAATAAAATATAATATCAAACTCATTAATATATTGTGTACTAAAAATAGTACAAATTTAAATCGTTTGTAAAGAATAAAGTGAAATAAAATATATTTTATGCTATATTTAGTACACAAAAATTAAATAAGCAAAAATTGGAGTCACTCGACATTATCAAGGTGTATTTTACGACAATAGGCGCTTTGAAATTTAACTCGTAATATTTCGAAAATAAATGTTTTAAAACTCTTAATGCATATTTTGTGTATAAAGATATTGCCCGAAATTAATTTCATATTTTCTCATTAAAATAAAAACATAAATAAATAATATAAACAACGATGATTACTGAAAAAAGTCAGAATCATAATTATGTAACTATTAATAAATAGCTTAACCAATCAATCCGAATATAAAAAAATGAAATATTTTTAATGATAAATAATAATCATGTGTTTAAATAATATTCATTTCATTGAAATAAAACTTTGACGTTTTTATGTAACCTGGGTATTTTTTCGAAAAGAGATCAATTGATTTTTTTTCTAATCTCGGTAAATTTAATGTTTATCTTACTGCTCTTTCAATCCTACTTAGAAGAAAAAAATCGTCTAAAATATATTTTTTTAATCCGTTACCACTTTAAACACTGTACGGCTGTAACAAAATGGATAGTAAGTAAAATGTCTGTACATTATGGGATTTTTTTCTCCTCCCTTTTTATAAGATCGAAAGAGCTCGTTATTCTGAGTAGAAAACTAACTTAAATTAAGTAACCTACCTTAGACAAAAAGTTGATTTGACCTCTTGTCGCGAAAATGCCCAGTATCCCTAGCCAAAGAGTACTTCAAACAGTATCTCGCGGACGAGAAAAACACCTGTATTTTTCTATTCGGATTAGACAGTGACAGTTGTCTTCCTTGATCGCAGGATACTGTCCCGGTAATCTTGTGATGGGGCCGTATCCTACAGTATGCATTTGAGAGTAAATACTTTTATATAATTATTCATTCAATGCATTCTGCAATCTCGTTTTCTTGATACTTATTTCTTTCTAAAGAATATAACATTTTCATGCTTCGTTTGTTTCGCGCGAACTCCGATTGTCGTAAAAGTCTTGATGATGTTAACAATAATACAGGATGACTTCAAAATGGTGAAAATTTGACACATTTTTTTAATATGTGTCTAAAAACATTTAGTTTATATTTTCAAGCCATCCTGTCTAAATGGCGTAGCTAGCTTACTATGAATTCGCATTTTTAAAAAACATAATATTACATTCATATTTTGTATTGAGTTTAGACGCCAGGATTAGTTGTATTAGTTCAGTGTTAAATTTATCTTCAAGTACTCATATATTTCTTGACTTTTTAATAACACTTATTTTATATACCAACCTCATCGTGTACTAAAGCTAATTATAAATGAGCAATAAAGAATTAAGTATTGTATTATATTACTCACAATTCAATTATAATACTTATTCGAGTCCAATTTAAATACTTTTTAATCTCATAATTCACTAACACGAATCTCTTTTGAGATAATGATATGTAAAAATATATTTATAACAATAAATTCCATTGATAATAAGTAATTGCCGATACATACAGTTTTTCATTGTAACAAAAACGTTGATCGTTAAAGGCGTAATCAGGAAGTTTTTCTTTTTTTTTCTTAATTAGAATACGATACTGATTATGCCCTTAAAAGGCTCGCCGTATTTTTTTTACGTTCTGTATGTGCGAGTATTTTTTTCCACGTTTTTCGTAACTTAGCTACGCCACCTTAACACTCGTAAGACACGAGCATCTTTATGTATTTGTACCACACATATAGCCTATGTTGGGGCTCTTTCATCTGAAAGCGAAAAAAAATGGACAAATAAAAAGGTAAAAAAATACTTAAAATAAAAAGAGGTGAATATGAACATGCGTGCAGTTTGAGGTGTTTTTTGTTAACTACATTTACAACAGATCATAATAGACTAGTAAAATAATCAAATATTATTTTACAATTGCAAATACATACAGTGGCATGGCGGGACAGCGGATGCCGCTGAGAACATGGTTAATAATTTAGAGATAATTTTACTAGCACACCATAATAAGTCCACAGTAGACGCCAATAAATATCGTTTTAATAATAATTTATTAATTGACCGAGAGTGAGCGAAAACCTCTATTTTAGCAGCGGTTGTTTTCGACAGGTCGTATTTCTCAACCGATATTCGTGAAAATTTGTAAAAAAATCCTGTGGTTTATTCATTTCTTATTGTCGTTTTGTTACAACAGATAATAAAGGTTTCTAGGGTTATTTTCCTTTAATAAACAGTTATATTCTTATATTTTTAAATACACATCGGTTAACCATATGTCGTCGCGATAGGGATAATTGGTCTGTTAACAATTATTTATTATACAATACAAGGGGCAAAATTGTTGTTTACCTCTCGTCCTTATATTGAGAAGGCACGAGAGGAACAAACTTTGCCCCCGAGTACACTCGGGGGCAAAGTTTGTTTTACAACATTTTTCACCTCAATCGCGAGGAAATTAAATACTGTATACTGTAAGAACTCTCATCAAAATTTAGATTGTGCGATCATCTTGTCCTGGCCGGTTTCGACCATGGCGACTGGATAGCTGCTAGTGAGAGCGACGATCGTGAGCTCTCAGGTGGCTGACGTAGCCTATTTTGGCAGTAAATGTGCGACTACACTTACTGCATGTCAGCACCCCTCCGACAAAATTGTAATTAATGGCCGCAGGCGGTCGAGCCTTTAACTCATCGCGTTTTGCGTCGAGCTTTAATTGCCTCTGATTCTCAAAGGCTTGCACGCTTATCATCACTGCATGCCTCCACTTCGACCGATCTTGCGCCGAAGACTCCCATTGCGATGGATTAGTGTCGCATCTCCGCATGTGGCGCTTCAGCACGTCTTTATAGCGCAAAAGCTGGCCGCCCTGTGCTCGCCTGCCATTTTGCAGCTCAGAGTAGAAGATGCGCTTAGCCACTCTGTCGCTGGACATACGGGAGATATGACCACACCATCGCAGCTGACGCCGCATTAAATAGGCTTCAATGCCGCTGACATTGGCGCGACGCAGAACCTCCGTGTTTCTAACACGATCCGACCAGGAGATGTTCATAATGTCACGCAGGCATTTAAGGTGAAACCTATCTAATGTACGAATGTGCTTTCGGTAAAGGCACCATGTTTCAGAGGCATACAGGAGGTTTGGCAGAACTATTGCCATGTACACAGATACCTTGGTGTGGAGCTTAATGTCATGCGAGCGGAACACCTTGACACGAAGTTTGCCGAAAGCAGCAGCTGCTGCTCCGATTCTGCTATTCATTTCGTCGTCAAGAAGGCACTTAGTTGTTATTGTGCTCCCCAGATATTTGAACTTGTCCACTTGCTTAAGAGAGTCACCGCCAAGCCTGATGTCGACGGGCGCTAGTGTCTCAAACCCCATGACTTCGGTTTTCTTGACACTAATTTTTAGGCCGAAACGTTGACAAGACTCGTTGAGACTCGTCATAAGTGCTTGCAAACTATCTGGAGAGTCAGCCACAAAACAAAGGTCATCGGCGTACATTATCTCCGTAATAGTAGCATGAGATACTTTCGTGCGAGCCCTCAGCCGTGCTAAGTTGAAAATACCACCATCGGTGCGATAACGAATCCGGATGCCCTCCACTAACATCTGTAAGGCGTCTCTCACGACAACAGCAAAGTAAAGAGCAAACAAAGTTGGTGCCAAAACACATCCTTGTTTGACACCACAGCTAATTCAAAACCATCGTTTAATAGTCAATGCTCCCAGCTAACATAAAAGAACTAGTCAAACTTCAAGGTCAAATGACTTTCCCCATTAGTGGATAAAATACGATTTTACTCGCTCATTTTAAAAGATAAAGGGAGGCTTTCTGAGCTAGTGAGGTGAAAAAGTGTTAGTGATGGTACATACGTGATTCAAGACAGGTTATCGGGGACCACTGTGTATTAAGAACATATTTGCAAAAGTAAACAATATGATACTATCTATTCAATTTCATGCACCATTCCCTTATGTACAGATCCCTACGTTTCTATTGGCCACATTTATACGTGTATTCTAGCTTTATATTAATATTTATACATTTTATAATTATATCAAGACGGAGTTTGTTCTTATACCTACGGAGAGTTGCCTACAAATTATAGTGACTTGAGAGAGGAATACAAAAAAAAGTGATCCAAAAAACATGTATTTTTTACTTTTTAGGATTGCATATACTCGTACCTACTGGATATTTTTTCGCGTAATAAACATTTGTCACATTTACATTATATTCCACTACAAAAACAATATAGTAATTTTGGAATACATGTGCGTAGATAGGACAAAAAAAAGGGTTATTTTTTTCTAAGTCCTCGGACTGTTTTTTTATTTGGATATTTTAGCTGTCTCGATCCTTATAGGAGAAAAAAGTGATCAGTTTTTCTCATTCTGATAAACATTTTTTCATAGATTTTGTATGGCGGTAGAGTAAAGTTTGAAAAATGTATGGAAAAGATGCGACAATTTTTTTTATTAAAATAGAAAGAGCTTGCGATTCCGAGTGAAATCGCATAAAACATACCAATTGAAAAAAAAGTGGGTGTCTCTAAACAAAATGGCCTAAACAAGTAAAAAGTACACATTTTTAATGGATTCCTTTTTCTTGTATAACTTTAACAGATCTTATTTTATCAAGTCACTCAATGCTTTTACACTAAAAAGACACGAAATCCATATGCAACTTAACTTATGATATACCTAGTATAATAAAGATGACGACTAGGTTGAAAAACTATCATTCTAATTAGTCCGTCAGTTAAAAATATTAATATCTAAAATTATTAGACACGTATTTTTTCCTTTTCCAATTTAACTAAAATTGACAAAGATAAAGATCATCAAAGTTCCGGGGTGGGGGCTTGTGACGTCACTACTAAGAATTGTACCTAATAGTGACGTTACGCGAAACTTGAACGTACTGCATTTTCGTCATTTTGGATTTGACGAACAAAAGAAAAAATACGTGTACAATATTTTTCAATAATCTAAAAGACGGACTAAATATATTTTTTTAGTCGTCTAGCCTATTCTCAAGTCAATAATTTCAATGTTTATTTTAAAGTGAAAAGTACCGCTTTGTCAGTAAGGTTCATTTAGTATCAGTGCCATTGCATGTAAACGATGCTTCTACTGACGATCGTTTGGTTTAATGCAAATTTACAATGTATTTTATAATCTTATCTAATCTCATGGCATTGGTACCTTATTGGCTAGCAACAAAGTGGTACCTTTTACTTAAACGGACATATGATAATCCCAAATTGTGTTATTAGAACATGTCATTGTCTTCAGTAAAATGTCCTGTCGCTAGCCTATAAGGCGCATTGACAAAGATTAATTTAGAAATTAACGGTATCAAAAAGTGACAATAGTAACTATATATCACTAAATCGAGCACGTACTTCTATATTTCTTATCGCAAACGCTACCTATGCCTTTAAAGGCATTAAAAAAACATTTTTTTGTCAACATTTTAGTTGTCTATCTACACTATAGAACCTATCTACCATAAAACAATGTTTTGGTAAAATTGGTAAAAATTTTAGCATATCTTTTTTTTTATTGTGATATTTCCTGGGAGTTATATGTTACTTCTACTCTTCTTTTTCGGTCCCAATAGGAGAAAAAAAAGTGTCCAGAATTTCCCATACAATTTTGTTCCTTTTTTGTTACCCCATACAAACTATATGGAAAATGGTAATACAAAAGGAGGAGGAAAAAATCGTAACGGACACTTCTATACTGGGATAGAAAGAGCTAATTCTGAGTAGATATATGACAAAATTTACATAATATATCACAATAAAAAAATGCACAAAAAAAACCGCTCATTGAGATTCTATTTTGCAATTCCACGCAGATCTTTCAAAATACATGTGCCTTTAAAGTTTTGACAGGCACTGTCGGCTGTAGCCGTCATCGAGTTTTACAAACGCCAATGACGGTTATATCCGACAGCTTCGCCAATGCAATAACGACTTACGCGGGACCCCGTAAAGTTCAATTTCGCTTATCGAAGTCCTAGGGCACAATACTTCGCCGTCTAGCGTTCAAATGGTTAAAAATGTATTCATTGAAATTAAACACTTTTGAACGGATTAATCGCGTTTATTAACACCATGACACCCCTCATGATAACCCTCTGAAGATGATGATGTCATCATCTTAACCCTGTGAAACGAGTGCTGTAAAGGGCTCGAAACGTAGGGTCATGGTGTTAATAAGCGCGATTAATCCGTTCTAAAGTGTTTAATTTCAATGAATAACAATCGCGGTAACAGAAGACAATATTACAATGTATTGTTGGAAACAGTGGCGGACCGGATTTTTTTTTGTTTAATGACCAAGACTGTAAGAACAGCCAGACACTTGTTTCACATGGCCTTAATACCTGTACTGCGATTGAAACTGAGTCTTAATTAAAATAGTTGCTGTTTTAATGTTTTACATTAAGGTTTCCCCATACTGTCCCATTTTAAAATGCCCTGTAATAATTGGGCTTTTTCCGCGCAAAAAAGGAAGACGAATCGCCGGGAAATAAAATAAAAAAATATTACTACAACGGCGCTTCGCGTAAAACATTGAAAATAACCTCCGACGTTATAAGGAGACATTGTCTCCGTGGTCCCGGAGAAAGACTGGCTGAGGTTGACATTAACATCTTCTAGCCGCGCGGGTTTTACGGACTACCCGCACTTGGTTCATCTTACGCGATAAAGCCTCGCTGTAGTAAAGGACCATGTGCAAATTAGCCCCAAACCCAACTGAACTGAGAGGTCATTTGATAGGTATTTTTATTTACTTATTTTCTTTATTTGGACACCAAGTTGAATTCCATTGCATAACTGAGATATTTAGACTTTTGTCAAGCAATAATTGGTACATAAATGCATCCGAGTGGTATGCGTAACGCATTCCCCCCTAACAAACAAAAGGCTGCGTGGATCCGCCATCATCGCCGAGCGGTTGTGAATATTTTTAATTACATAATACTCGCGTTTTAATACAAATATCTGCTAATTAGTTGCCCATATAACGAAATGAAGCAGACAATAAGACCTGTTTATAAACAGAAGTCACATCTATGTGTAAAAATCGTGAAAGTTTAAATAAAATCTATGTTAAAGCAGATCTTGAAGGGGAAGTAAATCTTACTTTGATTTATAGAAATTGAGAACTACTTAGCTGCTGCTAAAGTATCCTGCCATATTTAGTTGCTATTTTAAGCTCTAATTTTATTAAAAACAAAAAAAACATTTATTTGCTAGCCTAAGAAAACATCGAATATTTGATATAGTTTGGTCAATAGTTTAGAGTTTCATTCTTGGAACAAACTTCTTATTGTTGACTTTAAATTTATTTTTAAGAAAATTTTAATCCGAATCAAAGTTTGCAAATACAAAAGTGACAAATTCTAACAAAATCGATATTTTGGCAACTCGATATTCAATACAATTCAGTAACCTTTACCATAGCTTTTTACAAAGGCCATAGTTCCCTTAAACAAGAGGTCACTAAAATACTTACTAAACTAAGGGACTAAAATGGTAAAAATAACTTATTTAAGGCAACTTCATTCGTTTTTAACGTATTTACCATTTTGTCCCAAATTTTATAATTAAACTATTTTCGGATTGATCACCGTTTGAAATTAACCTTTTGACCGCCAGTCGGCTGTGGCCGTATTCTGAGTCTTGCCAACGCTGACGGGGACATCCGACAGCTTCGCCAATACAATATGGACTTATATAATTTAAACTTTTGTGAGTCATACTGATATTAAATTGCAACGGTTAACAGTCACGTATTTTTGTCACGATAGGCGTCCGTGACCATCTGGCGTTCAAAAGACTAAATAACAGTGGCGGAGCGTAACTTTTTTACTAACAAGACCAAAACTGTAAGAACAGCCACCCTGTTTACAAGTGTCACAATTTCTAAAACTACTGAATTATTGGCGTTTCAGATGTCTATAGGCTACGGAAACTTTACCATCGGCCGTGTGCTTATTTGCCACAACAATCAAATTGTCAAATTGTCAAAGTCAATAAACAGGTGATGTGTTGGTTAAGATTTTATGACAATTTCAAGAGTCCTTTGCAAGAGTAATTTTGGTGATAATTGTTTTTATTTAAAAATGACACGATGACAAAAAAGCATACAGCGTACCTAATAGTAAGCGGCGCCCGTAGTCAATGGACAACATCAATAAGTCACTCTTGTCACCGTAGTGACACAGGGCTCAGTATGGTCACACACGCTACGCCACTGCCCAGTGGCGTCCCCAAATCGGTTAGTTCTTATAACCTAGGGGGTATAAGTTTGGTTAGTCGCTTGCCCTTGGGGCGCGGCTTCGGTCGCATCCGGTCCCTCCTTACCTGGGTAAGTCTTATCCGTTCACACCTGAAACAAACGTTATTGTAACTATTACCACACATTATACAGGGCGTCCCAAGACTATTAGACATGAAGAGAAAGTACCTCAAATATCATTTTCAAAAATAGGGTACCATTTTCGTTTTTTTAATATAGGAAGTTTTGCGTTTTTTATAACCAGAATCACGAGAACTATTGATTTGAAAAAAGAAAAATAGTGTCCCGTTTTTTTTGGTCAGCTTTGTAACGCATTTTTCATACATTTTGTATGGGCCGTTACAAACCTGACAAAAAAATTTTGTATGGAAAATTGACTAACCATTTTCATTTAAAGCACTTTTTTCTGAAAATGCCCAGATATGATATTTTGCTGAAAATTGCTATGTTATTGTTAAAAGATAATAATACTGACATTGATGACATTGATGTGTTTAATCAAAGTACGCAGTCTATACGCCGTACTATAATGCTAAAATTCTTTGAATGAGCTTGCCCTTTCTTTTTTTTTAATTCTATTTTCCATTTTGTCTCAAGGATTTTGTATTGTCATAATTTCTGTTTTTTTTTGTCTATAGCTATGTATGTATTTGCCTAGTCTATGCAGAATCGTAATTTATATAATTGTTTAACCAGTGAAGTTAACTTCTCTAAGATTTCTATCAGTGAAAATCTGTAATTGGCCTCTAGTTTTTATACATATTGTTAACATTGTTTTACGTGCTGTTGGTTTTCCAATAAATAAATAATACTGCATACGAGAAGAAGCTTTTTTTCAGATACAGAGCCCAGTAGGCGGGATATACCTGTAGGATCTGTCGTTTTCTGATATTCTTCTATTTTGTGTATGATCGCAGTGTTTAAATTTAGTAAAAGGTAGAAAGTAGAGGTAGAAAGGTAGGAGAGGTAGGAGGTGTGAATTTTGAACTGGGCCCCAAATCCCCTTTGTTTATTGTTTATTATTATGATAGCTTTATTTCCACATGTATATAAGTTTTTTACATAATTAAAAGTTTCAAATATATGGTGCGTTTCAATGTTATGTGGTCCCAGATAGGGTAAAAGCCTCCTCCATTGATTGTCATGTTGTTCTGTCTTGAACTTTAATTTGCCAGTTTTTTCCTGCAGTTTCTATTATGTCGTTGTTTATTGTTAGCAAAGCTCAATTGCTGCATAAAGTTTCGGTCACGGTGGTCCATAGGATATACCTGAGAGAAATATGGCTCGTTCCTAAGAAATAAAGTATTTTTAATCATTTTTCTTAAGGAATAGAACGAGTATACCAAGTTGATGGTTGTTTGGTGTAAGGTTTATTTCTAGACGATAATTGAAGCTCTGTGGTAGTTTAGGTTTACAAATTGTATGGAGGTGACAGCTGTCGCCGTATCCAACTGAAACTAGAGACTATAGTGCGTTATTGAAATTGCTAAATTAAAATTAAATTAAATAAATCTTTATTTTGGGTCTCCCTCGACATCCCTAACAACGATTGTCCTAAAATCACTTGCCCTAACCGTTTTGCCCTAATGGGCATTAGCTCTAACGATCTATTGCCATAATAATTATTTTCCATAACGTAATGGTTGCCCTAAAACTCATTTGCCCGAAGCATTTATGGCATAACATCAATATCCCTAATGTATTTTGGCATATTCATTGCGATCCCTAACAACGTTTGTCCTCATATCTTTTGCCATAACTATTTTATCCTAACCGGTATTAGTTATAACAATTAATTGTCATAATAATTACTATACATAATATAATGATAAGTAGTTTTAATTAGAAAACTCCCGTGAGTATCAGACATATTAAAATTCGAGTGAGTCGAGAGCTGCCCGCGCTGGGGCTCGCAGTGTGCGTAGAGCAGTCGCCGCGGCTAGACGCATGACTCATGAATAAGGGACACGGACTGTTCCGAAACATGTCGAGCTATTTTCGACTTTATTGACGTGAGTAACCCACTATGAGAATTTTAATATAATGATAAGTAGTCCTAAAACTCATCTGTCCGGAGCATGTTATTATATACACCATGGCATAGGCATGCAATCAGCTGGATTGCATACAGCCGATGCAACGGAATGTATAAAGATGACTACCTAATAGAAATGCCGAGCATTCCACAAGGTCGACCAAAGTCCAAGGTCTCATAAACAACAAAGGAAACATATGAATGTTATTACTCGTCTTTAACATTCCAAGCCCAACATATGGCAATAAGGTAACAGATGTAAACTAGTATAAATATCAGTGTTTCTAGTAATAAAGCGCTCATTACTTAACCGACTTTGGTGTGTATACTTTCTACCCTAACGTCCAATCACCATAACACGCAGTATTGTACCAGTTTTAACCATATTTTAGTTGGACTGTACCAAAGGGGGGCTTACTTTTTTCTAAAATTAAAAATAGGTTGAGATAGAGCGCTCCAAAGGTCAAAGGTTAAGGCAGGTCGGTTTAGGTACGACGACGAGCGAAACGAGGAGGAGTGTTAGGTAGAACGACCTAACAGCGCGCGAACATGCGTGCGGGTGCCACACCAGTCTGTTTATGTAGTATAGTAAATACGAGTAGTTGCTAACATAGGTCATAAGTCATTATTGCTGCTAACCATACTATGGACTTGTAATTGTCTGAAAATAGAGAATTTTTATTTTATTTATTTTAACGGCCTCTTAGCCTAGTTGGTAGTGACCCTGCCTACGAAGCAGGAGGTCCCGGGTTCGAATCCTGGTCAGGGCATTTATTTGTGTGTTTATCATGAATATTTGTTCCTGAGTTATGGATGTTGTATATGTATATAAGTATTTATATGTATCTGTCTATTATATATATCGTCTAGTACCCACAACACAAGCCTTATTGAACTTACCGTAGGACTAGGTCGATTTGTGTAAGATTGTCCCGGTATATTTTTTTTATTTATTATATTTATGTACTCACTGGTCCACCTTGTCGGGGTCCAGCAGCCGCGCCTGTATCCTGGGCAGCGCGGGCGCGGGCACGCGGTGCGCGGTGGCGCGCGCGTGCGCGGCGCAGGCGGGGCGCGCGCCCGCCTCCTGGTACGAGAACATGGCGTCGTCCCGCGGCGGGATCACCGGGACGGACCGTAACGCGCATATGCCTAGAATGGAGAAACATGGTCTCAGTTGGCTAGGCGTCCGAACGGCTTTCCGAACCTAATAAAATTAAATACCTACATTTTATATACCCACATGTCATTAGCCCTCAGTAATGCGTTCAAAAATCGCATATAAAGGCCCCCATAATAATAAACTTTTTTGTTACAACAAATTTCTTATCTGTGAAAATGTTATTATAGCTAAATAATATTATCGATTTCGATAATATTATTTTTGTTCAAATTTCGAACACGTCTGACACAAGAAAATTTGATTTGACCTCTATTCTCATATCAGTCGAGATGACGTTTATTTTGAAACGAATTGTCAATTGCATACAATGACGCACGCAAGTCGCACGTTGTTTACATATCGAACGATATGAAAATTGGCGCCAACTCTAGTTTATCTCTTAATTTAAAAAATATAAATGTCAAAACTTGAATGTCAGAAAAGTTTTAATTCCTGAAAGTCGCAATGGCGGTCGATATATATGCGCTTTGAATGCATCATGGAGAGTCATGATATGTGTGTATATAAAGCAGTGTATGTAATTGTAAATAATCAGGCATTTAAATACAATCACATAAACTACTATTATTTTTAATTTTTGAAGTCGGTTTTTTTAATACTACGAAGGCGACAAACAAGCATACGGCCCGCCCGATATGGGGTGTCAACACAGTGAATCCTCTTGGAGCTCTGGTGATCTTACTCACCAACAGAAACACAACACTGTGAGTAGGGTCTAGTGTTATTTAACTGCAATTTTCTTCCCCAGGTGGGCTCTGCTCTAGATTTGAGCGAGACGACATCCGTTGTGCTGTGCCCTACCACACTAAACGATATGCATCCGCTGTGCCCATACCCCTCTTAAGACATGGTTTTAGGGTTCCGTTCCAAAATGGTAAAAAAGGAACGCTTATGGTGCGTCAGTCTGTCTGTCACATCGTTAAATATCTCGAGAACTACTTAAACTACCGATTTGAAATTTGGAATAGTTATAAACAAAGTTAACACAGACACATTGAGAGAAGATTTATCACAAATTTTAATTTATATTCAATGAAAAATGCCTGAAATTAAATATTATAAAAGCGGGGACAAATATTAAAAGTTTAGTTACTAGATCATGCCATGTGGGGTATCATTTGCAAAAGCTAGATTTGCACATTATAAAACAATTTAAAAAAAACATATAACATTGACCCTAACTTTATTCAC
Source organism: Lathronympha strigana (assembly GCA_949128165.1). Taxonomy (NCBI): domain Eukaryota; kingdom Metazoa; phylum Arthropoda; class Insecta; order Lepidoptera; family Tortricidae; genus Lathronympha; species Lathronympha strigana. Next base: position 1,260,011 of record OX421926.1, on the reverse strand, counting down.
TTTTTTTTTTTATAAAAAAATACTTTTTGGAACTAAATTTTAAATTTAACCAACTTCAATCGTTTTTTTTTATTTTAAATTTATGTGATATCATGCTGAAAGTACCGTCTTATAAACAAAGTTTAGAAATTATCAAGGAAAAACAAACTCGCATACTAACTCCACGCCGTATTAAACGACTGACCCAATCTGTCGATACATGTGGCTGACGTCAATTTTTACTTCTAGGTGTAGTTGCAACATAAAGTTTGTACGGAACCCTCGGTGCGGGAGTCCGACTCACACTTGGCCCGTTTTTCTTAAATATACTTACAATCAAGATGTAGGATACAAGTAGGTACCTGTGATATAAATATCCTCGAGATGGAAGTAGTTCTGGTGTAAGGCGGCTCGGTAGAGCGCGGCGGCGGTGGGGGCGGAGAGCGCGTACCCGGTACCCGACAGGTAGCGCGGGTACACGCGCCCCGAGTACATGTAGCGCGGGCTGTACCTGTTGACAATCATAACTAATGTCATTATTCCTGTTAGATTTGTACATCACACTATAATACCACAGATTAAGGTCCGAGAGATTAAGGTCGGCGCCCCCCGAGCAAAGAAGATCCCTGCACCGTCACCGAGGAGAAAATTTTGAATTTCGAACGAGAATTATAATAGTACATTGTGCATCTAGGGCGGTAAGAAGGGCATTACTTACGAGGGTCTATTGAAGCCCGACGCCGTAGGCGGAGGGCTTTAAATGACCCGAGTTAGTAATCCCCTTACTGCCCGTGGTACACATAATGTTTTTCATCACATTTGCGAGGAAATAAATAAACTCTCTATACAGGTAAAGAAACAATAGAATGAATTGATAGAATGATCAGCGGTAGTGTAGTTGCACAGTCCACAGTACTCCGGAGTGACGACGTGCTGCGAGCGCGTGCGGGGCGGGTGCTCGGGGAGCTCCGGGCGGGCGATAAAGTAGTATGAGAATCCTTTAAAACCATGGGAGTAATACAGCTCTTTAAGTGTAAGTATGCTTGCATATAATATCACCATTTACGAGCAGGTGTGATGAAAAATTATATAAGCTTTCTGAAAAGGCAACGGTTAGACTTACCACTTATTGTGTTTGTCGGCCACCGGCCTAGCGCCGCATATAAGGTCCCCAATAAGCAGGTATTCCTTGTTGTTCGGGTGCTTGAGGTCGTGCTGGTGAGACCGGTTCCTCAAGTTGGTGACCAAAGCAGGCACGTTGATATACATATCATCGTCTGTTTTGAGGATGTAGCGGACTGTGAAGAAAAAAACATTTTCAGACCACCTATTCGAAAAAGTTGCACTTTTCTGTTCCCGGACGAAACATTTGTTCGTTTTCGGGCATTCTCTGGTGGTGTTGGTATGATACCGTTTTTGGTAATTACAGGTTTTGTTTATTTTCCTCATAGCTGGTGTGAAAAGCAGTATGTGTCATGTCACACGGTGTCAAAATTATTTTCATCTTGGGCGTTGAAGCTCGAATCGAGCATAATGAAGCCCAGGATTCTACTTAGGAATCCATCGCTTCATTCGGGAGTCAATGTACGCCCTCGCCGGAAATATATAATTTTGATCCATTGTAACACTATCTACTATTGACACAAGTTTTTCATTATAACACTATCTACTATTGACACAAGTTTTTCATTATAAATCATGAAATATCAAATATGACTTTCCGAATTCATATTCGGTAGGGCGGTTATCATCATTTTCCTCCCGCTCAATAGGTTAACGATGACCCATTTTCAGAGCGTGATACATCAAAAGCTTTATTACAAGTTAAATCAAGCGAGGAAATGTTGCCAGCGTCCTCGGTACGATGCCGTAGGGGCCTGTTTTAGATTTATTTTAGTTTATTACTCTAAAAAGTTTTTAATCAAAACAAAAATAGGATTATATACTCACCGCTTTCATTGCACTTATTTGTGACCCATTTCAACATCATAATAGATTTCAGAGTTAGGTTATTATACGAATCTATAAAGCCCTCCTGCAAAACATCTCCATACTTCTGCACTTCATCTTCTATCTTACTCTGTACTTCTGTATCGTTCTCATTACTCGGCAAACCGAGAAGAAACAACAGTTTAAAATCTGGTTCTCCATCTTTAACATCATCTTCTTTAAGAACAAGTTTACTTTTCCTTATCATATTAAGCACTTTATCTAAATTACTATTATCTTCGTAACCTTTCGGCGGTATCTTCATGACATTGCTCTCATAATTATAATCATAATCGTTATCTTCGCCTAATTCTTTATTCATATCAAATTCAGGTATCATATCATCGTCGAATCTCTTTTCTTCAGGTACTTCTGTTTTATCATTATCAGTTGTTTTATCATTAATATCATTTTGGAGAGCTTTAGCCAGTTCTGGTAGTAAATGTTTGAAGCTGGAGATATCTCGTTTAGTTTTTTCGCTACTGTTAACATGGCTATCTAACGCGTATAGATCATATGTATAATTATAATCTTTGTATTTTTCCCTAACATCATTATATATCTTCGATAATTGTAAGTAAGTTTTGTAATGTCCCCAGGATTCTCTGATGGCTTGTCTCCTGTCGAAATGGGTAGTTGAAGAGCAGACTATAATGAGGAGGAATAAGTTATTCTTTTTATTTCTGGTGTGTTGTGGGCAGATGTGTGTGGGTTCGTGGATGGTGGTGACGTTGTTTGGTTGGACGTATATTTTTGTATCGCGATTGGTGTTGATGGACCAGCCGGCGACAGCGGCACCTGAGAAGACAGAAAATAACAGTGTATTCAACTGTTTTCTTGATGACACAAAGAGCGAAACGCAATAACCAGTAATTGATACCGTCGCCAAAAGACAGTCAGACTTAAAAATATCTATACCACTTAGACCTTACAATTTTATAATTGAAAGAAAAATGGAAAAATTCCCCGCGTCGAGCGAGATTCGAACCCACGACCTTTCTGAACACCGATCGCTCTGCCAATTGAGCTATCGACGCCCGATCGGTCCCGGCGAATGTTTCCGCTATTTCTTTAATTCGATAAGTCATACGCTCGTTTGCCACCTATTTTATTAAAAAACAGGTACCCAATCATCGATTAAAAATCATCGTGTGTAGAAGAGCAATGCGACCTGTAGAGAAGATTAAATTTTGTCCAACCCAAAACGACTTACTTCGCTACCGCTCGGTTATATAGGCTGACATTAAATTGCGGTTATTACTCACGTATTTTTATCACAATAGGCGTGACATGTTTCGACTGCATCGGGCAGTTATCGTCGGACAGACAGAGTGGTGTTGTCACCTTCGCGGCTCGGGCATCAATGCCCGAGACCGGCGTAGGTAACGGGTCGCGCGCGACGAAATAAAAATACGTGAGTAATAACCGTTGCAATTTAATATAATAATATTACACAAATCAACCTAGTCCCACGGTAAGCTTAATAAGGCTTGTGTTGTGGGTACTAGACGACGATATATATAATAGACAGATACATATAAATACTTAAATACATAGGAAACATCCATAACTCAGGAACAAATATTCGTGATAAACACACAAATAAATGCCCTGACCAGGATTCGTACCCGGGACCTCCTGCTTCGTAGGCAGGGTCACTACCGACTAGGCTAGGAGGCCGTTTAACGTTTAAAATATCAGTATGACTGACAAAAGTTTAAATTATATATATAGACTGACCTTTGAACACCTGGTCGTTGGCCTTATTGTAGACGGGGATGTAGAGCAGCACGCAGAACATGATCATGGCGGTGCAGAAGAGGAAGAACTTGGCCAGGGTGGTGACGGCGGAGCGCCGGGAGGGGGCCTCCGGCGACGGCGAGCGAGTCGACGAGCGGGTTGCATACCTGGAACGTTAGGTACACTAAGTATATGGTCTTTGAACTGAAAAGTTCCTGAGTTATGGATGTTTTCTATGTATTTAAGTATTCATATGTAACTATCTATTATATATATCGTCGCCTAGTACCCACATCACAAGCCTTATTGAGCTTACCGTGGGACTAGGTCGATTTGTGTAAGATTGTCCCACAATATTTATTGTTTATTTATTATTATTATATAAGTGCCGCTTTGATCCCTTTCTTTCTCAAGGAATATCCGTTATGGATCCGGGTGATCCTATCTGGCATAATTTTGTCCGAAACGCTTTTGTCATAACAGTCTTGGCATAATAAATAAATAATAATAAATAAATATTATACGACATTCTTACCCAAATTGACTAAGTCCCGCAGTAAGCTCAAGAAGGCTTGTGTTACGGGTGTACTCAGACAACGATATATATAATATACAAATACATAAATACATAGAAAACATCCATGACTCAGGAACAAATATCTGTGTTTATCACACAAATAAATGCCCTTACCGGGATTCGAACCCAGAACCATCGGCTTAGCAGGCAGGGTCACTACCAACTACGCCAACCGGTCGTCAATAATCGATTTATCGTGGCATATTTAAGTAAACATAATTTGGCATAATGCACAATATTTCGCATATTTTGTCCGAAAATATATTGGCATACTAAAAAGTAGGTTTGGACTGTGTCGGAATATTCGCACAAATTAAATTCGGCCAAATCAAATTAGGTATGCTAAACTCGACTATGCCATAACTGTAGCAGACTATAAAAAGCACCTGTCATAACATCCTTTGTAAACGCATCGGGCTGTCAAACCTTACCAAGTGACACTATCACAGCCCCCTCTTTGCCGGTGCCTTTGACACGGTACACAACTCACCCTATTATAATAAAATAAAAATGCTTTATTTCAGACCTGTGCGATCCATATTTTGTTAGTGACTTAAGGCTAGATTAAATTTAAATTTAAAATAAATTAGTAACATTTCTTAAAAACTAAAAGTTAAAAATTAAATAATGAATTGGGCAACACCCTTGACCTGTCCAACCCAGAATGAAAAAATGGGACAGTCATGTCTACCCGCTATAATAATAACAGTATTGTGAATTACTTTAATAAAAATATATTAATAAATACCCTGAAGACTAAACATCCGTGTTATTGAAGATCTTACAATAACAGTACCTATGCGTAAAACCAATTATGACTATACTGGTTATGCCGAATAGAATTATGCATTGCTATGGATCCCAGTCGGCTCGGGAGAAACCGAGTGGGTATGTCCGTCTCGCACGGAGTAAAGGCCCTGAGCCTGAGCTGTTTCACCGCTTCGCTTTGGGGTGGAGTCTCGGGGGCGCAATTGCACAGCATCCGCTACAACCGACCGAACTAGTTCCTTTGACCGATTGAACGAGATGGGAGCGCTCCCTTCAAAGACCGAGCGGGCACAACTCTACCGTCCGTTTCTCGCATACCTTTTTTTTACACGATGTGGAAATGCTTTGTGCAAACCCCCCGGCTAGGGAAGCCATGATGGGGGGTTATGTGGGACTCTCCGTTTCTCGCATACCTAGGACGCCTCAGTTAAACGGTAGACCTGTAGAAACATGTTGTCACCTGTTGTACAAGATGGGACTGTCATCACTGTCGCGGCCCGAGGAGTAGTACCTGTCATCGTAGTCCTCATCATGCGCCTGGGCCATGCTGGAATAGACAGACAAACATGTTACACAAACATAAGTTAAAACTAGTGGATAAGCTAAATAACCTGCAGGTCACATGTTAAGAACATAGTTATCCAGGAGTATCATCATTTTATGCTTTAAGTTATATATATAGTTAAAGTTCCGACGGTCCGACCGAGATTTCGGTTTCGGTCTCTGCCACCATTCAAGCCGAGATCTCGGTCTCGGCTCTCGGCCCTTTTGAGCCGAGATTCTCGGCACTGGCCGAACCTTCCGTCTTGACACTTTTTGAGATTTTGGTGGGTACTCACCAGTATTTTAAGCAATTATAAAGTGTACCGTGTTATCGTACCTAATGCAAGTTTTAGTGATGGATATATTAAACATGTTTTTTGTGGAAAATGCGCGGTTTTTCGGTTATTATGAAATCTCGGTCTCGGTCTCGATTCCAGCCGATTTTACGTTACGCAAAGATATGGTCGCCTCATGGAAGCGGAAGACAAAACGAGAAAAAGTATATCAGAATTTTACAAACAGAGGAACAAGGAAAACAGAGACTTTTAGAACTGAAATCGCAGCGCACAATTTTTCCTGTTAGCGATTACCTATACTAAGTAGACTTATTATCCGCAAATAACCTTTCTGATAAAAGGTTATCTTTAAACAAATAGGGGTCGCGATAAAATCGAATTCAATCCAACTTGCTAATGAAAACAAACCGCCAGATTAAACGTCAGAACCTTACTTTTAAGTTTGTAATAAAATCTTTACGATCAAGTCATTCATCTTATGTTCTACTAGCTGTTACCCGCGACTTCGTTCGCATTAAAAGTTGAAGTTGAGCAACTTTTAGTTGGTGCATGAAAAGCACGGATTGCCTTAATAATTCTTATAACTTAGGACTTATAATGGTCAAATTGTACAGGTTAACTTAAAGGAAAATTGATTGGGTTGTTTATAAAGTGTATCAATGGTTATCAGTGGTCTTTCAATGGTTTAAAAAAATATATGTATTATTTATGTTTCCTATAACCTTGAGGAAGAACCGATTTATAAATTTGCATATTTATAGCATGTTTCATAGTTAAGTAGTTTTATTCGTAAATATCTGAATTTCCTTCTTAAATTGTCATCCACTGGACCACTTACCTTAAGTATGTATGACTTACGAAACTTTAATTTATGTTCACGAAAGGAGTCGTTTGAGAAATACGACGAACAGACTATAGCATTTTTGCGCAAGCTAAAAACAAGACGTTCGCCTTCGCTCGGTTAATAATATGATTCGTTTCATGTGGTTTTAAACAACAATAACAGCATTTGCAGTAAGATGATACGCAGTGTCAATCTACGCTTGCAGTTTATAAGTGTAATCAGTGCAGTGGGAGGATTGTGTAATGTCTATTAGTCTATTCTTAGAACTAAGACTTCGTATCAAATGATAAACAGTTATAAAGCAAACATACTTTGGGTTAGGTATATATGTATTTGGATGTATTAATATTTATTAATTAAGTTGTTTATACAAATTATGCATAGTTATGTTTAGTGTGTATATACACTTCGAAACTCATTACTGGGAAGAAGGTCCAATATTGATTGCAGTTGCATTATATATGTATGAAGCCGACCGTATAGGCAGGACAGGATGATCCAAAGCCGGTACGACAGGAATAGATGCAAATGCCTCGGTGATGTCATCGCATTGTGCGCGCGCGCACTCCAAAACGACATATACAACTTATACGAGTAAATAAACATATATTTAATAGTGTGTGTGTTAAGGCCTTTCCTGATCCCAATGACTGTCGATCTGTATCTCTTAGTTTTCGAATATTATTTTAGACGATCTTAAGAAAATTAGCTTATCATATTTACTTAAATATTTACTGTCTTCGAAATATACGGCGTCAAACTTTAGCAATTATAGTCCAATATAACAGTCTTTCGTACATAACTTTTGTACCAATAAGTTACGATTTAAAATCTCTATTAAGTTATTAGAGATTTCAAATATAAACAGTTATAAGTAAATATAACATATATATCAGCATAAACTTTTTTAGAATATCGCAAAATGTGATTTTTTTAGACCATGTTTGAAATAAACATAATAAAACTACCATATTTTTTTCAAAATCCAGCTCTTGCGAGTCAAGACAAGATAAAAGATTGATGAACCCATGACAGATTGCTTTGTAATTGTATTTATAGCATTCGTAGCGGCATATCGAGTCAAAACTGTCCCCTGTGGAGCCCCTTCAGTGTTTCATATAAATTAATCTTCATTTTCACCTCCCATATGGCGCATACGAGGGTACGAGGGATTCGAAGGATCCTCCTCATCGCGTTGAGTTCCTCATTACTGAGGGTCGTGACTCTCCGGAAAGAGGTAGAAGCTATGCTTAGTTACGACCGGTTGGCGTAGTTGGTAGTGACCCTGCCTGCTAAGCCGTCCTGGGTTCGAATCCCGCTAAGCCTAAGGGCATTTATTTGTGTGATGAACGCAGATATTCGTTCCTAAGTCATGGATGTTTTCTATGTATTTGTATGTTATATATATCGTTGTCTGAGTACCCGTAACACAAGTCTTCTTGAGCTTACTGCGGGACTTAGTCAATTTGTGTACTTAACAAGAATGTCCTATAATATTTATTTATTAACAAAAAAAAATCGTTTGGTCGAGCTGTGATAGTCCCAAATATTTATTTAGTATAAAAACTTCATAAAAATAAAAATTGAAATTGAATCAATACCTAAGTGAAACCATCGCACACGTATCCATATGGATAAGAAAACACACGGACATACAGTAAATAGTAGTTTATGCAACAGTGATATAATAAGGGTTCTTATTATCAGTTAGCAATTATGGAATACCATAGACAACGTTATAATGTATACTTTTTTAATATCGCTGTCAGTCATCTAATTGACAGATAGAAGTGCTAGAGTAAAAAAAATGTATATTGATTCGGAAGCCCTAATAATCATTTTAATTTTAATTTTTAATTTTAATGTGACCCCCTTTCCGGTTCTTATTTGGTCCAACAAATTTCACTTGCCGTGCAGCGCGGCAATGCTGCAAGTATATTCCGCACTTTTGGACCCGTGGGGCACATCTTTGTAATTAGTAGTTTATATTATTGTTATTATTTTTCCTTTTTTTATTTTTGGTTTTTTTAATTTTACGTGTTACCTATGACTATTTCTTGTTTACGAAAATAAATATCTCCTTTCTTCATTTGAATTATGGTCCGATAAGCCAAGGCTGCAGTAGATTTTGTTTAATTATATGCCTCCCTATATTTTCATAACGAAAGAGACGAATATTTAAAAAAACTGCTTCCTTGGCTTGCCAGACTATAGAACCGCTTTCTTATTTGAGTCGCAAAAAACGCATAGTTTCTTTCAGTTGATATAACCATTTCAGTATAAAGCATTGTCTCTGAGTCTGGCTCGGAAGTAGGGCGTCTCAAAACGCCCCAAGCTCTTGAGTAAGCACAACTTGTGCCAGTTTCTTCTTGTTTTTGTTTCATCTCGTAGCGATGGCGTATTCTACACTATGTATTTTTAGGGTTCCGTAGCCAAAATGGCAAAAACGGAACCCTTATAGTTTCGTCATGTCCGTCTGTCCGTCTGTCCGTCTGTCCGTCTGTCCGTCTGTCACAGCCGATTTACTCGGAAACTATAAGTACTACAGTGATGAAATTTGATGGGAATATGTGTTGTATGAACCGCTACAAAATTATGACACTAAATAGTAAAAAAAAGAATTGGGGGTGGGGCCCCCCATACATGTAACTGAGGGATGAAAATTTTTTTTTCGATGTACATACCCGTGTGGGGTATCAATGGAAAGGTCTTTTAAAATGATATAAAGTTTTCTAAAAAACATTTTTCTTAAAGTGAACGGTTTTTGAGATATCAGCTCTCAAAGTCGTAAAAAGTATGTCCCCCCCCCTCTATTTTTATAACTACGGGGTATAAAATTCTAAAAAAAATAGAGGTGATGCATGCTAATTAACTCTTTCAACGATTTTTGGTTTGATCAAAGTATCTCTTATAGTTTTTGAGATAGGTTGATTTAACTGTAATTTTGGTTAAGTTATTGTGCTTACACTGAAAACGATGGCTGAACCTTATAAGTTTAGGCTCCATTCACCAGGTGTATAAATTGACATAATAAGTTTATTATATTTGCTGCTACGGAACCCTTTGTGCGCGAGCCCGACTCGCACTTGGCCGGTTTTTTTCGTTAAATTCGACGTTGTTAAGGAGCTGACTGATATACCTATCAACGTAAAACGCGTGAAGAGGAGTGCCCCTGGTTGTATCGATATTTTTTACGCGCCCCGCATGCGGGGTGGATGTTTTCAGGGTTCTGTGGTCATATATGTATGTCTACGGTTTTGAGCTAAGGTTATTTACATTATAACTAATATGTCTGTTCGTCTGCGGCTAAGCTCAGTGACTGTTAGTGCTAGAAAGCTATAATTTAGTTTAAATATACATATTTTTTTTTATACTACGACGGTGACAAACAAGCATACGGCCCGCCTGATGGTAAGCGGTCACCGTAGCCTATGGACGACTGCAACTCCAGGGGTGTTACATGCGCGTTGCCGACCCTTTAAAAACTTACACTCCTTTTTTGAAGAACCCCATATTGAATAATTCCTACAAAGTGGTAAAACAAACAAATAAATACAGATGGCTGTTTTTTTTCCTTTCAATGTAAGATATCGTTGGGTAGGTATTTAAAAAAGAATAGGGGTTTACTAAAAACATTTTTTGATAAAGTGAATGCTATCGGAAATAATCGCTCTTGAAGTAAAAAAAAAATGTTTTTTTTTAATACTACGACGGTGACAAACAGGCATACGGCCCGCCTGATGGTAAGCGGTCACCGTAGCCTGTGGACGCCTGCCACGCCAGGGATGTTACATGCGCGTTGCCGACCCTTTAAAAAAAAGGAGGACGCGCTGTGTTGGGGGCCAAGGGCTTTGCTCCGTGGGTCCTCAGCTGTCAACACAGCGAATCCTCTTGGAGCTCTGGCGACCTTACTCACCAACAGAAACACAACACTATGAGTAGGGTCTAGCTAGTGTTATTAAACTGCGGTTTTCTGTAAGGTGGCGCTACTTCCCCAGATGGGCTCTGCTCCAGATTTGAGCGAGACGATATTCGTTGTGCTGTGCCCTACCACACTAAACGATATGCATCCGCTGTGCCCATACCTCTCTTTAAATGTGTCAAGTGTGTGTGTGTCTCGGCCCTGTAACTTTGAATCGCAAGTTCAAAAAATATGAAAAACTTCATGAAAATAGAGTTTATTAAAGACTTTTAAGGAAAATTGTTTTGAACATTTTCAGTTTAACCATTTTAGCTTTTTTTACATAAAGCGATATCCTTAGTATAGTTATATGTATGATAGTCTTACCTTTGAGGGGTGGGTACTTTATCCACTGATATGATTAATGTAGCTGTAGGTGTTGTCACTCTTATTATACTTGTCAATAAAGGGCAATGAAAAATAGCAATCATGTGAGTGGTTATAAAAATGTACTAACTAACCACTAATTAAAACTGAGGGTTTATTGCTAATTACAAGACACTAAACACTTTACTTGAACACACTTAACACACACTAATTTAACACACGTCACGTCACTTTTACTTCGATTTGATCTTGATCCGCACTGTATCGCATTCAGAATTGAACTACTCGGCGGCCGACGGGCTGCCGCTTATATACCCGTCGGCGGTACTCCTGATGGTTCCAGAATGTTCCAGCCAAATCTTGCCTCGACAGGGCAGCTTCGATTCTAGTATGTTCGCGAGTAGGTAACTATCTAAGTACTTCTAACTATTTATTCTCCTAAGTATTTAACAACAAAAAACATCTGCTCAAAGCTCACATCTCGAAAGGTGTGAAAAAAGGCTTATTAAGGTATATACGAGTATGGTTATATGCGAGTGAGACGTGGACACTGACACAGCGAGACAGAGAACGACTGGAAGCCTTCGAGATCTGGTGCTGGCGGAGGATGTTAAGGCTTAGTTGGACGGAAAGGAAGACAAATGAGGAAGTCCTGAGCATGGCAGGAGAGAAGAGATGCCTGTTAAGCACCATAGCCAGCAGAAGGGGCAAGATGGTTGGTCACCTGGTACGGCACGATTCTTCCTAAACATCCTGGAGGGCAAAGTTGAGGGAAAAAGAAGTAGAGGAAGGCCCCGACTCACATATTTCAGCCAAATTAAAGATAAAGTATCTGCCGTGTCGTACGAGGAAGTCAAAAGGCTGGCCCAGAAAAAAGAAGAGTGGCGATTACTCCACCGACAAGAGCATGGAAAGCTCTTAAATATTGATGATGAGTCTATTGGTTGACTGTAAGTGTTGCGAAAATACTCCTTTTTACATGTCATGAGTTAAATACCAATAACTTTTAGAAAGAGATAGTTATAGTTTATTCATCGGTAGCTCTTGCTCACATTTTCTTGAGACTAATTGATCTAGTAATAATAATAATATTGGCGTAGGGATGTGACGACCCCATCGCCCACTGGTTTCGACCGGTGCAATCAGTTAACGCAGGGCAGCTTGTGGCGAGCTGTTGGGGAGTAGCGACCCCACCTGAGCGCTCCTGGGGGACTCCGTCGTCCGACTAAGTCCTCCGCCTCTGGCTTGCCTTAACCGGCCGTCCAGAGTGGGGTCGCGAGAGCTGTGTTCTCGAGGGTAGATGTGGAAACCTAAGTGGCGAGTTGGCTATATGTTTAAAGTCCAGTGACACCTCTCTACCCCCAGCCCTCATACCGGTGTTGCCCTCGAGCCATCTTAGATGTCGCTTTTTGTGGGGGCCCATCTTATGTGGGCGAGTCACCGTCTGCCGGATATAAAATTGATTACCATTTTGTTAGGCAGACGTCCGATTTTATTCTCCATAACCCAGTATTTAGTCCAGCACTTTCACCTAAAAGTCCAGTATATTTTAGATTCCATTAAATCTCAATAGTCTTTACACCCTCGCGGATGCTGCCTCTGTGTGCGTCCCATGACTCGGGCAGGTGCAACATCCGCTCGGTGTACCCCTTACATTTCATTAAATTGTCGAAAGGGCCTCTGCGTGTTGGCTTCGGCTCCACGTACGCCTCCTAAAGGTCCGGAACACCATTGTTCCGTGATGGGAAAGACATAACAAATAATAATACTATATGTATAGCTCTGACTGAGTCCGCGGAAAATACAGTGTACCTCCTAAGTAGATAGATAGTTCTTTCTTAGGTAGTCATCTATTGTCAATATTATAAGTATTATAACACTCTCGTGACATGATATCCACGGCACAATGATGTTTTCTTTAGTTGAACTTGCCACATGATACTTAACCGACATGAAAAAGTAGGTTCTCAATTCAATGCTACTTTATGCTACTAGGTTGGAAGTTGTATTTATGCAATGTGATTTAAATATTTCGCTATCGCGATGTAGAACATTGGTAATTTATGCAAACTGTATATGCTTCATATACATGGATTTCCCTTTTAATAAGCATGTTACGGTAAATTTAATTAATTCCAACAGTAATTTAAAATGTTAAAAAATCCAAGTAATATTTTAAAAAAGGTAGACTGGCGCCATCTATTTGCTTAAATATGAAGTGAGTAAATATGTCATGACAATGGTTTTATTGCTATATTTTGCTAATTAGCGGACCTTATTTTAAATACAATTGTGCACACATTTAATATGTTTATCAGAAGAAATGGGCAGAGTTCCGGGAATTCCGTTTTGTCCTACTGCTGAGTTCTACTAATAGGACTAAACGAAAAAAAATGTTGTCGCTGTCAACGTTGTCGATAGGACAAAACGGAATAATTAGTAGGACTAACCGGAATTCTAATTAATGTTTATGATTACACATGAAAATTGTTAACAAGATTAAGAGGAATGTTTCCACGATTAAATGGCAATGTTAGGAGTATTTAGTAATAAAAATGTTGCTTGACTTCGATTAGGTTTTGATTAGTTCAAGGTAAGAGCGGTTTACACATTTGTATGAATAAACTCGGCTGGGAAGCGCATGTAACCGCGTATATGCGCGCCTATTATCACGATTTGACGCGCTTCTTTGATCGTATAAGCGCATGTTGATACTGACTCATGACTATCGCTCAAGGAGTAAGAGTAACACGCTGGAGTAAGCTCGTTAGCTCGTGTAGGCTGTACGCGTGGGTAGTGGGTAGCGAGTATCCTCGCAACATATTGTTTTTTTATACTACGACGGTGACAAACAAGCATACGGCCCGCCTGATGATAAGCGGTCACCTGCAACTCCAGAGGTGTTACATGCGCGTTGCCAACCCTTTAAAAAAAGGAGTATTCGCTGCGTTAACAGCTAAAGGGGCAAGCTTTGATCCGTGGGTCCTCAGCTGTCAACACAGTGAATCCTCTTGGAGCTCTGGCGACCTTACTCACCAACAGAAACACAACACTATGAGTAGGGTCTAGGGTTATAAAACTGCGGTTTTCTGTAAGGTGGAGGTACTTCCCCAGATGGGCTCTGCTCCAGATTTGAGCGAGACGAGATTCGTTGTGCTGCTACTACCACACTAAACGATATGCATTCGCTGTGCCCATACCTCTCTTAGTTTGAAATCTACTGTAGAAATCTATAGTCGCTAGCGTCTACGTAAACGCACTGTTAGTGCATCTTGTGTGCTTACCAGGAGTTGTACCGACTCGCTCCTACCACTACTCTGGCAGGAGCGAGACATACATTAGAAACGGTAATGGTATAAGAACGGGTCTCCCGCGACACCCCTAATATCGGTTGTCCTAAAATCACTTACCCTGTTTTGTCCTAATGATCATAATCCCTAACGATCAATTGTCCTAACTATTTTTTGCCACAATCGGCATTCTCTCAATTCACTCTGGATTCCAAACTGTTAGTTTATAGCAGTGGTACCGTTAGCCTGAATTCGTCACATAAGCCTCCAGTCTACGCGAATTATATATAATTGAATCTCTTATTTTATATATTTAGATGTTGTGTCACGCGCAGCGCTCGATTGGGTACTTTCTTACGACGGTGGATGCTGGAGAGCGTTGGGTAAGAGCGTGTCACTTTCAATCCGAAGGTAGCAGGTTCAAATCCGACTCGTACCAATAACTTTCGGATGTTATGCACGAAATATTATTTGATATTTACCAATCGCTTTTCGGTGATGGGAAGCAGCGTGAGGAAACCGGAATAATCCTAATAATGCCTAGTTTACTCTCTGGGTTAGGCCAGATGGAAGATGCTTTCGTAAAACTAGTGCCTACGCCAAATCTTGAGGTTAGTTGCAAAAGCGGAATCCAAGATGCAAAACAGCCAAAACAAGGCCACTTTTCGGACAACTGTATTGAAAAAATTGTTTCCCCAGTCTTCTTTCTTCCTCGCGTTTTCCCGGCGTATGCCACGATTGCCACGGCTCAGGGAGCCTGGGGTCCGCTTTGGAGACTAATCCCAAGATTTGCCGTACGCACTAGTTTTACGAAAGCGACTACTATCTGACCTTCCAGCCCGGGTGAACTAGGCCATATTGGGTTTAGTCCAGTTTCCTAACGATGTTTTCCTTCACCGACCAGCGATTGGTAAATATATTATGATATTTCGTGCATAAGTTCCGAAAAAGTAATTGGTATGAGCCGGCAGGATTTGAACCCGGGACGTTCGGATTGAAGGTCGCACGCTCTTACCAACGATCCTAGATAGTATGAAATAGCTACGGTTAACACTCACGTATATTCATCACATTAGGCGTGACATGTTTCGTCTGCGTCGGGCAGACATCGTCGGACAGACAGAGTGGTTTATCACCTTCGCGGCTCAGGCATCACACTTTAATATCAGTATGACTCACGAAAGTTTAAATTATATGATCCTAGATAGTGTCCAGTAACGGGTAAAAATTCCGGAAACATCCGTATAATTACCTACAGACGCGGTCACAATTACCCCTCGACAAAAAAATATAATTCAGCTTGACGCCTACTCGTCCATTGTCGGTTCACCTTGGCTATTTGTCGTAACTGTGAAACTATTGATTCCATTGTAGTTATACAAAGGTGATGAGCTGAGTCTTTCTGGAAATGTGTGGACATTTCACGTGTATGTTGATATTATTTAAAAAATACTGGCCAAAGCATGTCGGGCCATGCTCAGTGTAGGGTTGCGTTAACCGTCCGTCACAATAAGAGAACCCAAAAGGTGTTTTCAGTCCTCCGGCCGGTAAGCGCCACTTTACGCAAAACTAAATTGCCGCCTGCCGGCTCCGTCGGGCTGAAAAATAGTATACAAACCTCGGCCGGTAAATGGGAAAGCCTCGGATCACATGTTAGTCGACCTCGGCTTCGCCTCGGCCGACAATTACATGGAATCCGAGGCGTTTCCCACTTAAACGGCCTTGGTATGTAATGTACTATTACTTAAGAGGGGGCAGAGTGTTTTCAACGTAAACGACAGTTACGGTTAAGACTGTGGCGTCCTCAATTATTTGCAAAGACATACAAGATGCATGTAATTATTATCTCAAAGAGTGTGTCTACCATATTCGTATATTTATAATCTACAATAATGTACAGTTTAGTAAATATGTCTACGCAAAGACGCAGCAAAATTGAGAAAAACGCGTGTCAGCGTTTATGCCAAAGTGAATGAAAAATCATTTGCTTTATTTTTAAAAACTAACTCTATCCAATCTCAAATATACAAGCTACTGAATTCGTATAGTCTTGTTACATAATACTGGTTCATTAATTAATTATGATTTTTTTAAAACGTCCTAAAAATCCGCCATACAAAATTACTATGGAATCTGATCGTTGAAATATAACAAGTGAGCAACACTCGAAATAGTCAGTCGGCCCCGAATGTTCGAAGCGACACCACGTCTCTCTGCGGAGCGTCTACATCTTGAAATAAATCGATGTTCATTGTGTACGTATACTGCGTTATAGGTAGCAAAACGGTATAAGAATTTTTTTACCATTTTTTGTGTTTCCAAAGGAAATAGGCAATAGCAACCAGTTCAAAATGAATGACATACAGAGTTAGTTTCGTTTATACCTCATTGTATATAGTGTCACTTGGACCGTAGAAGATGTCCAAGGTCTGATGACGGAGTAGAAAGGTGGCCACCGGAACTCAGGAAGTAGTTGATGTAATACCCCCGTGTTTGGACTCATTTGTATTGTTTTGGCGGGTACTTGGACCGTGACTGGTGTCCAAGGTCTGATGATGAAGCAGAAAGATGACCACCGGAACTCAGGAAGTAGTTGATGTAATACCCCCGTGTTTGGGCTCGTTAGGTTGGTTCTGGTGAGCACTTGGACCGTGAGTGGTGTCCAAGGTCTGATGATGGAGCAGAAAGATGACCACCGGAACTCAGGAAGTAGTTGATGTAATACCCCATGTTTGGAGTCATTTGTATTGTTTTGACGAGCACTTGGATCGTGAGTGGTGTCCAAGGTCTGATGATGGAGCAGAAAGGTGTCAACCGGTACTCAGGAACCAGTGGGTGGAATACCTTCGTGTTCAGACTCGTAGATTTTGTTTTGACGAGCACTTGGGCTATACATGGTGTCCAAGGTCTGATGGTGGAGCAGTAAAGTGTCAACTGGTACTCAGGAACCAGTTGATAGAATACCTTCGTGTTTAGACTCGTTAGTTTTGATTCGACGAGCACTTGGGCCATGCATGGTTTCCAAGGTCTGATGATGGAGCAGATATTTACAAATATATTAAAAAATTATAAATTATATTTATTACATTAATATTTATAAATTTTGTAAGGTTGACTCCGATTTGGATAAAAATCGATATCTGAGGATCCGGCGGGGTGATTAACATGAATCTTGAGTCAAATTTGTTAAATATTGTTTAAACCGACGCCATCTTGGATTTTGTAAGATAAACTCCGATTTGGATAAAAATCGATATCTGACGATCCGGCGGGGTCCTTACCATGAATCCAGAATCAAAATCGTAAAATACTGTAAAAAGCGACGCCATCTTGGATTTTGTGCGATAAACTCCGATTTGGATAAAAATTTATATCTGAGGATCCAGTGGGGACCATGACATGAATCTAGGATCAATATTGTAAAATATTGTAAAAACCGACGCCATCTTGGACTTTGTGAGATTAGCTCCGATTTGGATAAAAATCGATATCTGAGGATCCGGCGGGGTGATTAACATGAATCCAGAATCAAAATCGTAAAATATTGTAAAAAGCGACGCCATCTTGGATTTTGTGAGATCAACTCCGAGTTGGATAAAAATTGATATCTGACGATCCGGCGGGGTCCTTAACATGAATCCAGAATCAAAATCGTAAAATATTGTAAAAAGCGACGCCATCTTGGATTTTGTAAAATCAACTCCGATTTGGATAACAATCGATATCTGACTATCCGGCGGGGTCCTTAACATGAATCCAGAATCAAAATCGTAAAATATTGCAAAAAGCGACGCCATCTTGGATTTTGTGCGATAAACTCCGATTTGGATAAAAATCGATATCTGAGGATCCAGTGGGGACCATAATATGAATCTAGGATCAATATTGTAAAATATTGTAAAAACCGACGCCATCTTGGATTTTGTAAAATCAACTCCGATTTGGATAAAAATCGATATCTGACTATCCGGCGGGGTCCTTAACATGAATCCAGAATCAAAATCGTCAAATATTGTAAAAAGCGACGCCATCTTGGATTTTGTGAGATTAGCTCCGATTTGGATAAAAATCGATATCTGAGGATCCGGCGGGGTGATTAACATTAATCTTGAGTCAAAATTGTAAAATATTGTTAAAACCGACGCCATCTTGGATTTTGTGAGATTAACTCCGATTTGGATAAAAATCGATATCTGACGATCCGGCGGGGTCCTTACCATGAATCCAGAATCACAATCGTAAAATATTATAAAAAGCGACGCCATCTTGGATTTTGTAAAATTAACTCCGATTTGGATAACAATCGATATCTGACTATCCGGCGGGGTCCTTAACATGAATCCAGAATCAAAATCGTAAAATATTGCAAAAAACGACGCCATCTTGGATTTCGTGCGATAAACTCCGATTTGGATAAAAATCGATATCTGACTATCCGGCGGGGTCCTTAACATGAATCCAGAATCAAAATCGTCAAATATTGTCAAAAGCTACGCCATCTTGGATTTTGTGAGATTAGCTCAGATTTGGATAAAAATCGATATCTGAGGATCCGGCGGGGTGATTGACATGAATCTTAAGTCAAAATTGGAAAATATGGTAAGAATAGACGCCATATTGGATTTTGTAAAATTAACTCTGATTTGGATAAAAATCGATATCTGACGATCTGGCGGGGTCCATAACATGAATCCATGGTCAAAATTGTTAATTAACGTCAACACTGACGCCATATTGGATTTTGTAAGATAAACTCTGATTTGGATAAAAATCGATATCTCATGATCCGGCGGGGTCCTTAACATGAATCCAGAATCAAAACTGTATAATATTGTAATAAGTGACGCCATCTTCGATTTTGTGAGATTAACTCCGATTTGAATAAAAATCGATATCTGACGATTCAGCGGGGTCCATAACATGAATCCATAGTCAAAATTGTTAAATAATGTCAACACCGACGCCAAATTGGATTTTGGAAAATTATCTCTGATTTGGATAAAAATCGATATCTGACGATTTTTATCCAAATCGGAGTTGATATCACAAAATCCAAGATGGCGTCGATTCTTACCATATTTTCCAATTTTGATTCTAGATTCATGTTAAGGACCCCGCCGGATCGTCAGATATCAATTTTTATCCAAATCGGAGTTGATCTTACAAAATCCAAGATGGCGTCGGTTTTAACAATATTTTACAATTTTGACTCAAGATTCGTGTTAATCACCCCGCCGGATCCTCAGATATCGATTTTTATCCAAATCGCAGTTAATCTCACAAAATCCAAGATGGCGTCGGTTTTAACAATATTTTACAATTTTGACTCAAGATTCATGTTAATCACCCCGCCGGATCCTCAGATATCGATTTTTATCCAAATCGGAGCTAATCTCACAAAGTCCAAGATGGCGTCGCTTTTTACAATATTTAACGATTTTGATTCTGGATTCATGTTAAGGACCCCGCCGGATCGTCAGATATCAATTTTTATCCAAATCGGAGTTGATCTGACAAAATCCAAGATGGCGTCGGTTTTAACAATATTTTACAATTTTGACTCAAGATTCATGTTAATCAACCCGCCGGATTCTCAGATATCGATTTTTATCCAAATCGCAGTTAATCTCACAAAATCCAAGATGGCGTCGCTTTTTACAATATTTAACGATTTTGATTCTGGATTCATGTTAAGGACCCCGCCGGATCGTCAGATATCGATTTTTATCCAAATCGGAGTTAATCTCACAAAGTCCAAGATGGCGTCGCTTTTTACAATATTTAACGATTTTGATTCTGGATTCATGTTAAGGACCCCGCCGGATCGTCAGATATAATTTTTTATCCAAATCGGAGTTGATCTTACAAAATCCAAGATGGCGTCGGTTTTTACATTATTTTACAATTTTGACTCTGGATTCATGTTAATCACTCCGTCGGATCCTCGGATATCGATTTTTATCCAAATCGGAGTTAAGCTCACAAAATCCAAGATGGCGTCGCTTTTTACAATATTTTACGATTTTGATTCTAGATTCATGTTAAGGACCCCGTCGGATCGTCAGATATCAATTTTTATCCAAATCGGAGTTGATCTTACAAAATCCAAGATGGCGTCGGTTTTAACAATATTTTACAATTTTGACTCAAGATTCGTGTTAATCACCCCGCCGGATCCTCAGATATCGATTTTTATCCAAATCGCAGTTAATCTCACAAAATCCAAGATGGCGTCGCTTTTTACAATATTTAACGATTTTGATTCTGGATTCATGTTAAGGACCCCGCCGGATCGTCAGATATCGATTTTTATCCAAATCGGAGTTAATCTCACAAAGTCCAAGATGGCGTCGGTTTTTACATTATTTTACAATTTTGACTCTGGATTCATGTTAATCACTCCGTCGGATCCTCGGATATCGATTTTTATCCAAATCGGAGTTAATCTCACAAAGTCCAAGATGGCGTCGCTTTTTACAATATTTAACGATTTTGATTCTAGATTCATGTTAAGGACCCCGCCGGATCGTCAGATATCAATTTTTATCCAAATCGGAGTTGATCTTACAAAATCCAAGATGGCGTCGGTTTTTACAATATTTTACCATTTTGACTCTGGATTCATGTTAATCACTTCGTCGGATCCTCGGATATCGATTTTTATCCAAATCGGAGTCAACCTTACAAAATTTATAAATATTGATATAATCAATATTATAAAAGTGACGTTTTCTGGGTAAAGAAAGATACCACATTGTCGCTTATTGATAAGAATGATAAGGCGCTTCTGTCATAAAGAATCACTTGGAAAACCTTATCAACAGGCGACAATGTGGTACTTTTACCAAGAAAACGACACAATTTTTTAACGATTTCATAATATGTGACGTTTTGCGGTGAAAGGTACCTTATGGACGATCGGCGCTTACGCTGTTAACAAAGACGCTGATAATAATGCGCTGCAACGCGACGTAAGCGCCGACCGTCCATAAGGTACCTTTAGCCGTAAATAGCCACATATGAAATCATAAAAAATGTGCTTTTATTTAGAAAAAGGCACTTTGCCATTCTGCCGGTTGTCGATAAGGCGCGAATGTCATAAATATTAGTTTAGAAATGAACCTTATCAACAACCGACAGAATGGTACCTTTCTTTAGTACTAAATACAAACACAAATAATAAAATCATTTGGAAAAACCGAACAAATATTAGGTGAATTAATACAATATCTGTATCAAAGGATTATAAAAATGAGGAATTCTAAGATTTCTAAGTTATAACCTTTTAACGCCCGAATAATGACGCGCCGGTGTAGTAGTGTGCGTGCGCGCACGCACACAGATAGCGAGCAGTGCGGAGCCGCTAAATGCCTATTTCGTGTCCGCGGCAAACACTCTGCCCGCTCTTAAGAGCGCACCAACCTTTTTCCAAGGACGGCATTTAGCGCGCCGAGCGTGACTCGCTATCTGTGTGCGTGCACGCGCACACTACTACGCCGTCGGCCCGTCATCACTGCTATGGCAAAAGTCGGTAACTTAAAATTCGACATTTTTGTAGTCCTGCGATGCCAACGATGAATAAAATCATCTTAAATTCAGTTGAGATTTTGTACGATATTATTAAACTAAATGATATTCTAATGAAGTTAGTATAGTAAAAATTGTACATGTGCGTTTTGGATTTGTTCATTTTTTTGAGAAAACTAGGATGCAGGTGTTATCGAAGGATGATGGATGGATGGAATATCTGATGATGGACTCAGCTATTTGCAGCAATTTGTTAACTTTTATTGGAAAGGGACAATTTAATTTACTTAGCGAAGATGTGTGAATGTCACGCTCCCACTAGACAAAGTATGAAGGTAGGACCTTAATGCAATATACCTGGAATCAAAGGAATCCGAGCACAACCCCTGAGCTCCATTATCCTTTACATGGAGTTAGAGCAAGCTCTTTGAGTAGTACGGGGGGCAGTAGGCTAGACGACTAAAAAAATATACTTAATCCATCTTTTACATTATGAAAAAATATTGTACACGTATTTTTTCTTTTGTTCCTCAAATCAAAAATGACGAAAATACAGTGCGTTCAAGTTTCGCGTAATGTCACTATTAGGTACAATTCTTACCTAGTAGTGACGTCACCAGCCACCACCCCGGAACTTTGATGCTGTTTATCTTCGTCAATGTTAGTTAAATTGAAAAAGGAAAAAAAAAGGGTCTAATCATTTTCGATTTCCGAACTGACGGACTAATTAGAATTATCGTTTTTCAACCTAGTCGTCATCCCTATTATACAAAAGATCCCCATGAGGCGAAATTTGTAATTTACACATTCGAAAATTTAGGCTTGTATGGAGTTTTCAAAACTTCAAGGCCGTTGAGCGAGTGCTGAAAGAGACATCTGAAGTAGATATGTTGAATTCAGTTTATTTAAAAACACACATAGTTGGCATACGACCTCTTCCACATACTGCTACCTTTCGAGATTTAGCTTTTTTCGCTATTTTAGCTGTCGTAGAAAAACTAGGGTATGCAACAGCGCATAATTGGTTCTCAAAACTCTCAGGTCTATTATCACAAAAGTGGACTACGTTTCGTTTTATAACAGCGGCCCTGTTGCATAAACTACAACGGGCATTGTTTACTCATAGTATTATACATACAGTAGTACAATCAAATGCCTTACTCAGATAACGGTCACTATAATACAGTGGAAGATGCAATTATATATTTCCGTTACGACAGTAATCTTCAACTAATAGCAGTAACTAAGGTACACACTTGTTCAAAAGTGGATAGGCAATTTATTTAAAACTAGAAAACTCCCGTGAGTATATTAGAGTGAGTGAGCAATCGCCGCAAGCGCTTCTCACTCATGATTTTGGGACGCGTACCGTTCCGAAACATGTCGAGCTATTTTAGACTTTATAGACGTGAGTAACCCGAACCGATATAAGTACATAATTTTATTAATATGTCATTCATAAACTGCCCATGCACTTTTGAACGCGATAGTACCTACTGTAACGACTAACCATATTATTATATAGGGGTAGAATTTAAACAAATTGATAAAAATTAAAATAAGATGGTGCCGAATAAAACAATTTTCTTTTTATAACTGGGATATTTGTTTTTAAATACCTAAGTTGTTTTTTTTAGGTTCTTCTTTTGTTTAGTTTTTAGCCTGAACATAGGTATTTATAATATGATTATAAAAGTAAAATACAAAAACACATACAAAATACATGTTTCATATAAATATATTATAAAAAAACCTAACCTAGAGTGCCACCGGCAACGGGGCGGGGCCCAGGCTGCCGGTGGTTAGGACCGCAGAGATAGGAACCGCCGGACTATACGCGCCGTGTCCAAGATTCCGCCTTCTGCATCTGACCCTTGATCCAGCCACTTAGCGAGAGTTTCTCAAGGTGTTGGTCGAGACTGCGCTATGAGACCGTTCGCTGAAACGACTATCGGAACAATGGTCGTCGAGTCAACATCCCACATGGCGGTTATCTCGTGAGCCAAGTCTAGGTACTTACTAGACTTTTCCTTCTCGGCCTTCACGAAATTCTCATCAAGGGGGATGGTGACGTCGGCGAACACAGCCCGACGCTGCGATCGATCAACCAGCACGATGTCAGGCTTATTGGCTACAATAGTCCTGTCCGTGATGATATCGATCCCAATAGAGCCACGACCATTTTCGAGAACTGGCGCAGGTGCGTACTTGTAGTACGGTTCTTCGTGGTCCACAAGACCGTATTTAAGAGCAAATTGCTGGTGAATAATCCTGGCTACGAGATGATGACAAGATGAGAACAACTGGAAATAATATGCCTGACTGGCTGTCCGGGACGGCATCATGCCCGACAAATCTCGACCGTACCGTCATTCAGTTGTCATCGTACCATCATCCACTACTCTGGCAGGAGCAAGACGGACATACTGTCGAATGCAGCAGTCGCATTCGAATGGAACTCATGGTACGCACACAGGATATATTTCCGGTAGTTATCATGATAACTTCATCCGCAATTGCACAGGCAAACCTTCGGTTTCTCCGAAAAGGTCCCCGAATCGTAACCAGTTCACCGACGCGGGCAGATCTACATCGGGGCCCGAGAGCCTTGTAGAACCGCCCGCGTGTAGCTCTTTGCTCTACCACATAAGTTTTTTTAATTAATATTTGTGTTTTTTTTAATACGTGTTTAAATAAACCACTGCACAGAAGGCCTAGTATAAAAATTATACGACATTAACTCCTCGACCGCGTTAGCGTATCGGGAGTTCAAATTATGTTTGCCGTTTATTTAAATCATCCGGCAACTTTCATATTTTGACCCCTCGATACGCTAACGCGGTCGAGAAGTTAATGTCGTACAACTTTTATACTAGGCCTTCTGGTTCAAGAATTTGATAAAAATACAAAAATATTTATTAGCACTAACAGTTCTTCAGATAGCCGTTATTTGAAATCTACAGGAATAAGTCCTAGATATAGTCATAGACACGTCATATTTAAATAATAATAATCCAGGTCATATGAAAATATTTAAATATTAATTTATGCTTGTAAAATAGTGTAAAACATATTAAAACATTTGTATAGTCGCTAATGACCGATAAGCAAGCTAACGACCAATAAACTAATGACTTTTCATTCCCTCATGTTTTTTATGTGAGTTTTATTCATTTTTAAACGTCCTTATTCTATTTAAAAAGCTAATGGATTTAGTACTTTTTCGGTTTTATTTAATGTAAATTATAGTGTTTTCGTCCTTTTACTATCTTAATCTAATGGCATACAATTTGTATGAATTTTAGTGATTTTTTATTGAGATATCATTCAAACCTCACTCGAAACCGACAAAGTTTTAGCAAGAAAGTCGTTTTATCCACAAGTATATTGTTAAACGAAATAAAGGTCCTTTTACCACCTAAAATTAAGATAAGCATCATATTGTATACATAGGAAACGTCCATAACTCAGGAACGTCACTGTCTACAAAGCTAGAGGTCCCGGGTTCGAATCCTGGTAGGGGCTAGCACGACCAACTAGGCTAAAGAGGCCGTTAAAGCGTGTCACATATTTTTGCAGCCTTCGTAAAATATGCTAATGCTGGTGACTGTATGTACTTTTTATAATCATATCAAGTTATTAATAGACTGTGGTATTGAACTTTTAAAGGTTAAATATTGAGAGAACACATGTTATTGTATTCACCTTAAAGATTTTTAAAACTCGACTTTATTACCATACAGATAAAGCATGAAATTGAATGGCACGGACTTATATTGATCGCATCATTTGTGTCCATTTTGGTAAGAAATAGAATAGATATGATTTTCAAGTTACTTACCCCCGTTTGGTAAAACTACTTTATTTGCATACGGATAAAGCATAAAATTAAGGATAAAGCATAACATGATGATGACATATAATTTAAACGTTCGTGAGTCATACTGATATTAAATTGCAACGGTTAACACTCGCGTATTGGCACCGGATTGCTCGAATGAGCCCGCTTCGTCGCGCGCGACCCGTTACCTACGCCGGCGAAGGTGACAACACCACTGTCTGTCCGACGATGACTGCCCGATGCACTCGAAACATGTCACGCCTATTGTGATAAAAATACGTGAGTGTTAACCGGTGCAATTTAATATGATAAACTTTTTAACTGACTTGAGGTATGAGCGCGCGCCTCTCACGCGAAGTTATGCTAGAACGTCCTCCTATAAATTGCGATACCCTGTCAGGGTCCATTGTACCTAGCATAACATAATGCCTTACGTAATTCCAAAACTTTATCGACCTTCAAAAATCACCTTCGTAAATTCCTAGTATCTAAACAGTTGTCCAACCCGTAGACAGCCGTGCCACAAACACACACACGCATGCTAACGTGTGAAAAATGTTTATTTGCCTGTTGTGGTAGTAGTTTTAGTATTTCTTCAAAAAAAAAAAATATGTATTTGCATGAACACGGTACAAATACAGATTTTAAATTTTTAAATAGGTTCATCGTATTCAACCCGCACGCAGGTGTGCAAATAGTACATGCAAGTACATGCAGTGTGCTGCTGAGAGCATCGCTTACAAACTAATGACAATATACAATACCTATTCTACCTAATCATAATCTGTCAAGTATTCCTTAATACTATAAAAAAAGGCCATCAGGTAAATTGTTATACAGCGAGATGCACATGTTATAGCAGTTTTTCTTATAAATGTAACAGCGGCAAGGAGGCTGATACATTAGATTTATGTATTGTGCCCTCGTATGTTTTGTACTAGTCTCACAACGGTATGTAAAAAAGTTAGGGTTTTCCTTCACAATTAGGCAGGCTTCCTTTATATACTGACACGGGAGTGGTAATATTTTAAATTTCTTGAACAGTGGCTCACAATTGTCCATAAACCAAGTATTTCCTAAAGCTCGGATACAACTTTTTGTACTTTGCAGGCTCGGTCTATATCAGTAGAATTCCCCCAAAGCACTAAACCGTAGCCTAGCACTGATGATACGTATCCATGATAAGCCAAAATCGCCGCTTCTAATGAGACTGTTCGTCTTAGTCTTTTTAGAGCAATTCGAATTCAGATTTACTCAATGCATACATAAATCTGGCTTATTCTAATTATAATATGCAACCGGTAAATATCCCTAACTCCTATCAGTATTCTATATACCTAATGCATAATAACCATATTTTCATGTTAATAATAATTGCAAAGTTGTAAACAAAAACGACATAAATGGTGACATAAATGGATATTTGTTAATTTTATTATGCATATGCCATTGAGGCTACTGATTTGGTAGGAATGTTGACGACCGGTTGGCGTAGTTGGTAGTGACCCTGCCTGCTAAGCCGATGTTTCTAGGTTCGAATCCCGGTAAGGGCATTTTTGTGTGATGAACACAGATTGTTCCTGAGTCATGGATGTTTTCTATGTATTTATATATCGTTGTCTGAGTACCCGTAACACAAGCCTTCTTGAGCTTACTGCGGGACTTAGTCAATTTGTGTAAGAATGTCCTATAAAAAAATCTTTAACTTTACGTAGGTTTTCAAAGTGTTCAAGTATTATGAACGAGTGAGCCAGCGAGTGAAGTTCTCCGAGTTTACTGGAACAATCTGGTATTTTTATGCATATTTTATATTTGTTTTACAATAACTTGAGTATTTGAGTGGATTGTTGTGAAATTTGGTAGGTGGTTAAATGAGATGGGAAGATGAATTTGCAAAGATGTGGATTAGAACAGCTCGTAACAGAGATGAATGGAAAATGTTGGAGGAGGCCTTTGTTGGAGACACCCGACAACCTGACTATATCTAAAAATTGTTTATTTATATTAAAAAAATTTGTATTATATAACATTCAGTCAGTGAATAAAGGCTATTGAATTTGAATTGAATTGAATAAATGAGATGAATAGGGTTTTTACGTTCATATATGAGTCAAATCTGTCTAAGGGTTACCGTGATACAGGTGTTGCGAGTTCATATTAAATAATATTTAAAACCGGTCATTCACGTAATTTAGTCGATTTTCGCTTGACATGTTTCGTTCTCCTGATGACGTTCTTCGTAAAGAACGAAACATGTCGAGCGAAAATCGACTAAATTACGCGAGTGACCCGTTTTAAATATTATTTATTATGTTCGAGTTTCACGAGAGTTTTATAGTTAAAAAAGTTGCGAGTTCATGTTTGGGGCTAAGCACTAGTGTAAATTTTTCTACTAGCGATAGGCCAAATATGGACTTTGCCGAATATGAATATTCGGCCGAACATTTGGTTCAGCTCTTACCGAACCGAATATCTGGTTGAGCTGTATCGCTAGAAAAAATGTTGACAGGTCCGCGCTCACCTCTCCTCACATGTTTCGGATCATCGGATCCCTCCCGCTAAAATACATGCAAATCGTAATAAAAAAGGGATGTTGCCTTGCATCAAATAAGGTACTTAGTTCTGATTTTTTAATATTTTGTAGTAAGTACGAGGACCTCTGAAGTCCTCCAAATCATTGTAAAATTTCAAAGAAAAAGCTTTTTATGGGGATGTAGGGAGTAAAATTTAAAATTTAGAGTCTAATTTATTAAGATTAGAATATAAGAAAAGTGTTTACAAGGTTTTGGAAAATTTGATACATATTTAAACTATGTTAAAAGATTCAGTATTAAATTTTAAAAAAGTAGTTTAAGACTTTTGGAAAATTTTACCTAGGGGGTTATATGGGGTAGAGTATATAGCTGGGGACTAGATTGTATTAATACAAACTTGTGCATTTGCAGTAACATTCGCAACCCCATTTAACCCCTTTAACTTAAAAGTTTTAAATCTAATAAGAAATATTTTTCCAAACTTTGAAGTCTAGCTTAAAAAAAATATACTTCATGAATCCCTATTTATGAAATTTTCCAAAACCCTGAAAACACTTTTCTTATATTTAAATAAGTCAGTCAATAAACAAAATTTCAAGTCTCTCGCAAATTTTACTATGTCCTCAAACAATTTTGTTTATTTGACAAATAATTTCGAGGGCTTTCCAAAGCGAAAACTTGGGATTGCCATTACTACTTAAACACATACAACATATCAAAACATCAGAACTACCTTATTTGATGCAAGGCAAAATGTACACATTCTATGTACCAACAACCTTTACCCCAGTTACCATTACGCTAATCACATTAAGATAATTTTTATACAATTTAATTGTATTTATATTTTAATGAACCTATATTTATTTCTCTTTTTGTTAGTTCTTTAGAATGATGAAACAGGATGTAACAATCCAATGGCAGAATAAGTCTTGGTGCAGAACCTTTTATGCTTCTAAGGCTTTTAATCAAGATAGCTAAATATTTTTATCCAGTTTAGAATTTAAAGGTGGAAAAGTGTTCCAACTGTATAAAACGAAATGCCAGCCGTATTTCTAGTATGTTCACCAATAATTGAACAACTAAGTATACAAATTAACACTTTACCAACATCTATAAACAGACCGTGACCATAAGGGGGTCAAAGTATACAAACGTATGTAAACACTTAGAAATCCGGTGTTACAACATCACTTGATAGTTCCACACATTACCGCGTCTTAATGATTTAACGACGGTAAAAATCCTTGTCTATTGTTATTAAAAGACGCTTAAACTCATTAAAATAATCATCATAGGAAAAGCTTAACAAAGTCGTAAAAATTACTTAAAATTTTATTCTGAAAATAATAAATAAAATCTCCATTGTACTTACAGTTTTTTAATGAGCTGATGTTGAATTCGTTCAGGTTTTGTTCGATACGGTGTTACTTCATCACTTCTACGTTAGTTTTAAGCTTATAATTAATTTAAACGAGCTGCAAAGTAGACCGTCGTTCAATACACCTGACGTTTTTTTGACAGGTCGTGAGGCGCATCACTGGCATTCGCATACAGCACCGTCGTATCATGTCGTATGATTGGGAAGCTGCATGCGGTGTTGCCATCATATTTTTTGTGTACAAATTTATACTCATGTAAAAATTTAATTAATTGAATACCGATTTATTTTAAGTAAGGCCCCATCAATCAATATTTTTAATACGCTTCGGATTCGTTAGACAACATTGTATTGTTCAATATTATTCAAATTTTAAAATCAATCTGACAATAAGTTTGTACTTGTGGTGTTTACCCCTATCTTCAAAATGGCAGCATAATGGCTTAAAGGTCTAGTTACCAGGCCATAAAATTAAAAAAAAAATGGCAGCATAATAGACCGTTTCGATTTACGGATTTATTTTTAATAGCTAATAAATATTTACATTTGATTTATTTATTTATAGCTATTAGCTGAAAACTACAGAAAGAATGAGAAAAATAATAATTGTCTTATACTAGAAGCTATAAGACAGTTATTTGCATTCATCAAGATTGTAATTGCGTACAATGTCAAGCAGTAGTTGTTATTCCGTGAAACGGAGCACGCTGTCTTTATTTACATTTTCAGTTTTCGATTTGCCTTGATAAGAGATAATTTCGGTAAATTATTGTGCAAGCATATAATGGCCACAAGTGTTACAAAAATGCAGGTCCTATCTATCTACAAAAATCTGTTGAGGGAGTCACAAAGATTTGCCAACTACAACTTCAGGTATTTCACAATAAGGGATCTAAATTACATAACCTATATTCAATAATATATTTTGTGAATTTGATATTTTTTTTGTCCCGAGTTTAGCTACTGACTATTTTCTACATTTAATTTTTGTTTTGATTCCAGATCGTACGCGCTACGTAGAGTGAGAGATGCGTTCAAAGCCAACAAGACATTGTCGGATCCCAAGCAGATACAGAAAGAATACCAGTTTGCTAAGGAAAATCTTATTGCCATCAGACGTCAAGTAATTTTTTTTACTAACACCTTTTTTTTGTGCTGGTATTTAAAGGATTCTTATAAACTGGAAAAACCTGCACTTTTAGATGGGTCCATCAACTTTTTAGTAAATCAAATCAGGTGTAAATAAGCTTTTTGTTATGATAGGATAAAAGTATTGCTTTAAACAATTTATATCATTACAGTTGAATAAATTAGCTTATTATATGTTGATTCAACAAATTGAGTTACAAATGTTAAAATGTGGGTCCTCTGGGCAACTATAATATACAATATTTAAGAGGACATGAAATATGTCTATAATATTTAATGAAAAAAAGTGCCGAGGTTTTCCTGAAAGATTAGTTTGGGGTTCAAAAAAGGAGTGTGCAAGATTTTAATGAGCAACATGCATTTGAC
This sequence comes from Lathronympha strigana, assembly GCA_949128165.1. Taxonomy (NCBI): domain Eukaryota; kingdom Metazoa; phylum Arthropoda; class Insecta; order Lepidoptera; family Tortricidae; genus Lathronympha; species Lathronympha strigana. The sequence continues at coordinate 1,228,899 of OX421926.1, read as the reverse complement.
CCCTAGAGTTGCAGGTGTCCATAGGCTACGGTGACTGCTTTCCATCAGGCGGGTCGTATGCTTGTTTGCCACCATTGTTGTATTAAAAAACAACAATATAGACATTCGGACAAGGAGAAATGGGGATAAGCACCATGGTAGCAACTTGTCAATTATCTCCTTTCCAGCATATATTGTCTCAAAAGCAGACAATTTTTAGATGACACCGAAAACTTGATTAACCCACATTGTTTTTTTTTATGTTACAGGCTGTAATTGGAGATATGTACCAGACGGAGAAACTAGTTATAGAGAACATACGATAAAATCAGGAGGTGTTATATCTGTGAATTTAAAACTAAGGATAACACTATTACTTTCAGCACACATTGAACCAAATTAGTTAATTTTAGGAGACTAGAAAAAACCACCCGAGATGCGAATGTTGGATGCGAATTTTTGTTTACATTTTTCTCTATTTTAAAAACATAGTTTAATGGAAATCATTTCTGAATGCAAGATTTAAACAACAAATTAGTAATCAAAAATTAAACCTAATAATAATGTTATAAAATTAAACATATGTTATTATCACAATCACGTAGACTTGCCTTTTTACTAGCTTGTATTTAACTTGCAACATGTGTGGTTGTTAGGGTCAAATCTTACAAACTGAATTTGACTAACTTCCCGTTATTCGATTAAGCTGAAACATCACATGCTTATGTAGGTTCAATGACAGTACAATGTTATGGTACCAAAGTACAGTCAGCAATAAAAGCTTGTATCAAAAATTAAATTTTTGACAAAAACACTTTCTACCTCATCTTACCTGTAAACAGTTGACCCACTAAATCTAATATAACTAATAATAGTAATAATCAAATAAGTACCAGTTTTGAATGGGTCGGCAACGTGCATGTGACACCCCTGGAGTTGAAGGCGTAGCTCTCCATCAGGCGGGCCGTATGCTTGTTTGCCAATCGATTTGATTAGATTGCTTTACAATTGTAAAATATATGCATTTCTTAATAATCTTAACTTTCTTCATTTTTATGAACAACCGTCAAGACTTAGTAACATTTTAAGAAAATACTAGGCTTACTCGTATCCAGCCCACATCATTTAAAAATCTTCTATTGGCCCCTTCCCACAATGGACCAATATACGGGAAGCAATATTGCGTATTCTGACGCATAACTGCGTACTTATCATCGCCCATCATAAGCCATTATGTGGAGGGGCCATAAAAAATATGCACGTCTCCCCTCCAAGGCCTATAACGTCTTACGTAGTAAATGTATTGCTCCATGCCGGTGAAATGTGAGTTGTATGGAAGCCTATTTTTAGCTTCATTAGCCTACATGACGTATTTATCTGAAAAGACACTGTATTGATTGCATTTTGTTTTAGTTAGTGACATTAAATATAAGTTGATATTTTGGTGTAAATATATGAGATATTTAATGTTATTTCGTTTTTTTTGGCTCTTTAAAAAATCTTGTTAATAAAGCACTAATTTTAAACAATAAAAATATAAATGAATTCACCTTTTGCAGTCTGATTGGCAAACTAATTTCCATTTGACACCCCTTAAAATTGACCGCCGAATTCGGCGGAGTTACCAGTGTTACCACACTGTTTAGAATACATCCCTACGCTGTGCCCGAAGGGTTGGGGGGGGAGGGAGAAACTGCCCAGAATAGGTGCCCCGCGGGGCTCCGTCAATCATAAGGCAGAACATTTTTTTTTTATGCTATAGGGGGCAAACGAATCGACTGATGGTAAGCGATTAACGTCGTCCATGGACACCCGCAACACCAGAGGTGTCGCAAGTGCGTTGCCGGCCTTTAAGGTGGGAGTACGCTCTTTTCTTTAAGGTTTGAAGGTCGTATCGGTCCGGAAACACCGCTGGCGACAGTTCGTTCCACAGTTTAGCTGTGCGAGGCAGGAAGTTTCGAGAAAAGCGCACAGTTGAGGACTGCCAACCATCTAAATGGTGAGAGTGGAAATATTGTCGCGTAGGGCGATGGCGGAAAGAAGCGGCAGGGATTAATCCGAACAATTCCTCGGAACACTCCCCATAATACATGCGATAGAAAATGCAGAGTGAGGCCACATCTCTACGCAGCGCCAAGGGATCAAGCCGATCAGAAATACGTTGGCAGTTGACAATTCGAGCTGCTCTCCGTTGGATGCGGTCTAGAGGAAGAAGCTGGTACTTAGGTGCCCCTGCCCAAAGACTATAACTGTTATTGTAAATATTTCGTTAAAAATAAATACTATCGGCCTCCTAGCCTAGTTTTTTTTTTATTTATTTACTAACATACACAATAAATAAAAACAGTTATAAGAATTTCGCCAAACTGCAGAACAGTTTGTTGGCGAATAAAACACTCATTATCTTAACCTATTGTGTGCGCATAATTATAGTAGGTAAATATAACAAAATATTTTTTAATTAAAGAAAACTTAATTATCTTAACCTATTGTGTGCGCATAATTATAGTAGGTAAATATAACAAAATATTTTTTAATTAAAGAAAACTAATACATAAACAATGAACTAACCAGGGACCGGAACCGGTTACCATAACCCGGGTTTTTCATAAGGTTATTTTAAAGGTTGTTTTCAAAACACCTCTAATTCGGTTAACTCATGATACGGAAACCTTAATCATTCGGAAACCTTATCGGTCCAGTTAACCCCAATTAACCTCTAACCAGTAACTAACCCCAATGAATTCTGTTAGTGTTTTATTCTGTTTTGAACAGTTCAAACGAAAGTAATCTTTATACGCCCAGGAATTAGACTTAATATTGAATGACCATGGCTAGGAGTTAGGACGTTGTCGCTCGCTGTGGAACCAGGTTTGTTTTGCTCTTAGTGTGGCATCGTTTCTTTATTTCCTTACTATAACCTAACATTTTAGGCCTAACATTTTTATTATCATACATAGAAATGAAAGCGGCGTGAGCGTTTGTTTCTACTATGCTCAAGTTTATTTATTTTTCTTGTAGTTAATCAGTCAAATATAGGTCTACCTAAGCGCTAAGGCGCTAATTGCGCTAAGTTACCCATGTATGATGATTATTTATGACTCTAGTCATAAATAATCATCATACATGGGTAACTTAGCGCAATTATTCTGATATTATTTAAAAACAAAACATAACTATTAGTCTCAGATTACGAAGCGATAAAATTCAGCAAATAGTGCTATTTTGTGAGTACATCTTGTGACGGCTGTCGGTAAAGTTAAAACTTTTTAAAATCTCGACATTGTTATCCTTTGTAAAACCAACAGCTAATTACCTGCACGAAATAGTACCATAAAGAACAAGAGATATTTTATTAATAACAACAGTATTCCTTTGGCAATAAAGTTCAAATTGTTATAGCATGCACTCAACGTATAACCTTTTGAAATTAAGAACCGAGGCGTGGTCAACCAGGTGTCTGTTTATTTTTCATAATTAAAAGTTGATTTGATTATTGTAGCTTGTGTTAAATTTTGCAACTTACGTAGGTAGATATTAAAAAAAGTGGGAACAGATTTCTTATCGATTTGAGGATATTGTGCAAGCTTCAGTCGCTACGCTACCAAGTACCGGCAACGTTAGCTACACTGTATTCTATTCCCGATATTTCTTACAATCGACAACTGGCCTACTTTTTGGATTTTTAATGCATTTGGATTCTTGAATTTTTAATCCATGCTTAGTTCATACACTACTCAACTACAGCAAAAATAATATAATAAATACCACCCTCTAACTAAGACTTGCAAAACACGCTACCGGAGGCCTATTGCATAATCAGTTGTAGCTTGTAATATTAGCGGAAGTCTCTTTTCAATCCCTTTTATTAGAAAGAGAGTTCCGCTAATATTTTAAGTTACAAAATAAATTATACAATTGTCCCCAGGTGGTCAGATCATATTTCATTTCTAAAAGGTTTTATGTGAAATGCGTCCTATTCCAATTTGACCCTTATTCTTAAGACAATAAATTTGTAATTTATATTACAGGTTTTTGTATTACTGCATTTCATTTTCTGCAGGTAATTAGCGATTGGGTTTAACAAAAGACACTACAATGCTATTCATAGCAGATAAGTTTCAAGTGGAAATCGTGATTTCAAACTGTTTACATTATAAAACGGTGAATAGTTTTTGTCTTTCCTTAATTTCTCATATATGCGTCAAGAGTGATAATGCGACAATAAAAGTCTTGTTTATTACCAATCTTAATACGATTTTGCCGGCAATTACTTTCTTTTCTTACCTGGGTGCGTAGCCAAGATGCCAACCGCTCACGCTCACTCGCTAATGAAATGCAACTGTCATTGTCACGCTAATAAGAAAGAGAGATAGAGAGAGGTAGCTACGATACATTATTAAGCGTGAGCGATTGGCATCTTGGCTACGCACGCTGACGTCTGACGTGTTTTCACTTGAGACCGCTATTTGCTACCATTGGCAAAACAAAAGTATGTATTTGAGTTAATTGTAAGCAAGTGCAGCAAGCGGTGCTCCAAATGATTATGACATACTTTGATATTGGATACTTATTATTATATTATTTTTTCGTATCTCGTATTATCGTAGTAATGAGCAAAATTTGTATAATTGTACGAGTTTGAGATTAGGGCTCCCGATTACAAGAGTACACGCTGACACGTGGCTCCGTGTACACGAGTCGTGTCTTAATTACACGTGGCCTAATGGCATGTTCCAAACAGAGCAGAAAACCGGTATCGTGTGTGACAAGACGCTTCTGTAATGTGTTTAAATTAATTTGAAAATGTACCGACAATAAATGAGTAATTAAACATCTATAATTTATTTTATTACATTACAATATCGCATCTCGAGATACTCTGCGTATAACTTTTTTAAGTAGGTATATTCACGGAAATACTACTAAAATTACAGTCTTTCTCCGGGACCACGGGGGCAATGTCGCCCTTGAAACGTCGGAGGTTTGTTTTCAAAGTTTATACACGATTAAGCCCCGTTTTCGTAAATTTATAATACTAAAATTATAATAACAATATCTAATTATACACGGTGCTCGTGAGCATTGCGAGAGATTTTAACAGCGTATTTCTGAGGCTAAAAGAAACAAAAAAGGTCATATGATTTTTGGTCATATCGACCAAAAAAAAAAAACATAAAAAAACTTTTTTTAATACGCTTAATACGCTTTGATACATGGTAAGTAAGTTTCATTTAGAAAAGGCCCACTTAAAATACAAAAAAATATGTTTTTTTGGTAGAGCCGAGTTTTGCAAAGACATAACAGTGTCACTTTGAAACCTGTCAAAAATCATATCTAAACTAGACCACGTAGTAGCATTATCACATTCCAAAACGCGAAATTTACCGAGTGGCGGTAAAATTATGTTTTAAAAAAAATTGCAATTATCTCAGAAACTAGCCCTAATCCAATGAACTTAATATGACATTTTTTGTTTCTTTTAGCCTCAGGAATACGCTGTTAAAATCTCGCGCAATGCTCACGAGCACCGTGTATACAAAATCTAACAATGAAAAAGAGTTTTCTACTGATTTTATTTCCTTTAAGAACTCTCATTTGTAACAGGAAGAATAATTATAATATAATTTGATGGCCATAGAGTTAGAATTTTTTTTTAAGCTATTGCATAGCTTCTATCGCGGGCCTTGAGCACGGGGACTGAATCCAGAAATTCCGTAACGAAAAAAAACCTGACGCTCCCCACTCCGACCTCCGACGGACCGAAACCGACTTTATTCACTTTGTTACAAAGTTCTTTATCGGGGAAAGGATATATCTCCAAACGAATGTCGCTAAGTGTCATATTCTATACAAAATATTGAGGACAGTAGCTTTTATTACCAGAGATACGACGATGTCAAACGTCAAAATAAACACTATTATTTTAGTCCCGCCAAAATCAAATATGTTAGTCGCAAACTTATGTTTCTTATTTCAGTTATCATAAACCTATAGTTTCAATGATAAATATTCCTGAATAACCAACAGCTACTGTAAGATAATAAAACCCACATGTATTGTAAAATAATGTTGACAACTTTTCTATCAAAAACATTGAATTTGAAAATGAATAATGATCCACAAGAGTCTACAACAAAATATGGGACCACCATTGACGCGGTATTTTCTAGGTATTTAGAGGATATTAAGTCGCAAACTTATGTTTCTTATTTCAGTTATCATAAACCTATAGTTTTAATGATAAATATTCCTGAATAACCAACAGCTACTGTAAGATAATAAAACCCACATGTATTGTAAAATAATAAAAACATTTTAAACAATATTAACTTTTTATTTATTAAATAATAGAAAAATTTGTTTTCTTATCGGTCACCACGCTCAAAAAGTGTAACTTGAATTAATATCAAAGAAAAAGAAATACTGCATGAATAAAATAAATAAATAATTATAATTGCATAAGTTGATACAAAATGATATGCAATAGCTTTACCGCGGCAGTCCCCGAGTGCCACACGTATTTTTTGAAATAGTTTTAATGTCTGATGTGTCGGTATTTAGATCGTATTTATATCGTTTTTCCCTTCCTTTCATTTTAAACAATTCTATATTATGTTTTACGAATATACACATAACAAATACATATAAGGATGGCAAGGGTAGTATACTTTTTTAAATAATGGCTTGCAACTATCTAGGTAATATGCTCCACACAAAGATCTTACTCGTAAACACTTTCTTTGGGCTAAGAAAACCTTATCAGCATCTGATGAGTTGCCCCATATTATTATTCCGTAACAGATTTGCGACGATACATAACCGTTATAGGCTGCCGTTGCTGCCGCCTCAGAGACGGTTGCTCGCAGACGATACAAAATATAATTAAATCGATGTAGCTTATTACAAAGGGTATTAATATGGGCTTTCCAATTACAAAACTTATCATTCTTAATTCCTAGAAAAACTGCACTTTCCGTTTCATTAAGTTGTACTTACGCCATTAAAATCGGCAGATAATCTAATTGGTTTTGCTATTATAAGTTTGAAATTAAACCAGTTGTGTTTTGGTTAAGTTAACTTTGAGATTATTATTTTCTAACCAATTTGTTACATTTGTTAATGTAGGTACATGTAATAATATTTCTTAGAGAACCATCTGTATTTTCTTTAATTACTATGGTTGTGTCATCTGCAAATAGTATAGTGTCATTTTGTGTGGCGCCAGGTAAATCGGTGATGTAAAGTAAAAACAAATACGGCCCTAGTATACTACCCGATGGCACGCCGCATGTGTTAATGATGAACGGCGAATTATACGTTTTGTTAAGGTTTTTAACTATTTTTGTAACTTCTACACATTGTCGCTGCCCATTGAGATAGCTTTTTAGCCAACAGTACGCTTGCCCTCTTATACCGTATTTAACTATTTATATTACTTTAATAGCAATGTTTCATGGCACCCTAGATCCATAAAGCCATCCAGGATCTAGATTTCTGCTCATTCTATGCATTCGTGTACATACACACAGAAAACATAGAAAAGCGGAAGTGTTTACCGTGACACCAATTAGTAGGTATAGGTATCGGGATACAAAGTATCAACTCAAAATATGTGTAATAATAATTTGACTGGATTACGTAAATTGTAAGAATATTAATGTAAAATACCAGACCAAGATAATATAACGCATCGCGGCTTAGACATTGCCGAGATTCATTGTTTATGTGGAACCGATAAGGGCAATAACAATAAGCCTGCACTCGGTCGGTATTCATCTTTGTGCACTTAAATGTCATTGTCTCATGAGAGTAATTAGTAAAAACAATGCAAGTAAAGTTTTTGAAGCAGGAATTTCTAGAGCTGCTTTCAATATTATCATTTTAAATTGCCATAATTTTTATAACGATACCCTTACCAACAACTCATACCTATCCGTAGTCTGCACGTGCAAGGCCATTTTTTTGTTTTATAAACGAGCCTTTGTTAATATGAGCACGTCGGCTCCAAAAGCTAATCCTAATAATTACCTACCTACTAGATGTGGAAACTTAAGTGGCGAGTTGGCTATATGTTCAAAGTTTAGTGACACCTCTCTACCCCCAGCCCTCATACTGGTGTTGCTCTCGAGCTCTCTTAGATGTCGCTTTTTGTGGGGGCCCATCTTATGTGGGCGAGTCACCGTTTGCCGTAAATTAAATTTATTACCATTTTGTTAGGCAGACGTCTGATTTTATTCTCTATAATACAGTATTGAGTCAACCACCTTCACCTAATAGACCAGTATATTTTAGTTTCCATTAAATCTCAATAGTCTATACACCCTGGCGGTGCTGCCTCTGCATCCCATAACTCGGGCAGGTGCATCATTCGCTCGGTGTACCCCTTACATTTCATTAAATTGTCGAAAGGGTCTCAGCGTGTTGGCTTCGGCTCCGCGTACGCCTCCCAAAGGTCCGGAACACAATTGTTCCGTGATGGGAAGACCTACCTATTATGAAGATTTAAGACAAAAGTGTGATATTATTTTTTACTATCGTTGTAGAATTGTTTTTGCTGAATATTTTGTATTTTGATTGTTGTTCACATTGATCATAATATGTACTACGAGTATGTCTAATTTTTTGTGTGTATCCCTACTTTTTATTTTAATTATCATGCACTGTTACTTTACACGCCAAGGGGCCTTACCATGACGTCTTAACGTGATTCAGTTTAGGGCCTAAACTGAGTCGCTGCCATACAACTCAATACAGGTTCCTTACCTGAACCTGAACCTTAACTGAATTGCGTTAAAGGGCATTTTCAGAAAAAAGTGCATCCTTTTAATGAAAATGGGTCCTCAATTATCCATAAAAAAAATTTTTTGTCAGGTTTGTAACGGCCGATACGAAATGTATGAAAAAAATGCGTTACAAAGCTGACAAAAAAAACGGGACACTATTTTTCTTGTTTCCAATAGTACTCGTGATTCTGGTTACAAAAAACCCAAAACTTCCTATATTCAAAAAGAAATGAAAATGGTACCCTATTTTTGAAAATGCCCTAAAACGTTATGGTAACGGATAAGGATGGGTTAGGTCCGCGTGTATTTAAGATCTGTTTCTACGAGTACCACGGATACTCGGATCTAAATTACACGCGAGCCCGACTTGTAAACTTGGCTACCTAAGTTGTTTAATTATCATTGCACGTGCGGTATTAGACGATTTATTCCTATTCGTTCCTACTACAATGGTTTTGAATGTTTTGATTAAATAACTTAACAAAATATCACCTACCGACGTTAGTCGTAAGACTCGTAAGAGATATTCACTAAATTCGTTGAACAAGTTAAATCCGTCAAAATAAACACTACGAATAACTTTAAATCACAACATGCAAGCAAACGTAATGATGTTGCAGTTTCATTAATTGCAATTTTGTTTAGTACTACACTTTTAATTTTCGAAAGCTTAAGAAATTCACGTAATTAATAGAAGTATTTTTATTTATTATAACGTGAATTGAAGTTGTAAGGTATGATGACATTTTATTTGATGAAATAAGCTAGTTCAATCTAACGGGTTGTTGTGTATTTGAAGAAAAATAAGAAATTATTAACACGTGCCGTCGCGTTGCCGTCTTCGCTTTAATTTGAAAGTGTAAGACGTAGAAACCGCTTGTTATTATTAATACAACTCTAGTGTAACGGCTTATAGTTCAAAATTGATTGAAGTGACAACTATGAAACAAACCTGGGTTATTCTACCTGTTGGACCCAAAAAACAGTGCAAGATACAAATGTCCTAAGTACGAGGTTTTTATATGTCCTTTACGACATTTCTATCGTTCACTGTTGACACGGAATTGTCTTTGCCGATGCCAGCCTCTACTGTTATTAGATATTGAATCTAATTTACTTACACGTAAAGAGTATACTCGTTTGTTATAATAAGGTTAACAGTAACCTAAAGAAAACCCCAAACAAAAACCCTATCGGGATTGGGTTTTGCAGTTAACCGGGTTATGGTTACTGTTACAGCAACATTTCGCTTACCGTTTGTATTCGGTTACTGAATGTTGCTGTTACAGTATCATTGTGTAACAGATATGATTAGGTAACCAACTCGATAGGCTTAAGCCTAAAGAGGGGTTTTCCGGTCCCTGGAACTAACTAATTGGATTTTGTTTCACAGATCCCTACGAGTATGTTGGTCGTTGTAGTTGGTCGGGACTCTGCTTATGAAGGCCTAGGCCCCGGCTTCTAATCGTAGTCGGGGCATTTATTTGTGTGTTTACTGCATTATATACTTAACTAGCGACCCGCCCCAGCTTCGCACGGGTTATTATTATACATATAAACCTTCCTCTTGAATCACTCTATCTATTAAAAAAAACCGCATGCAAATCTGTTGCGTAGTTTTAAAGATTTAAAGCATACGTAGGGATATAGGGACAGAGAAAGCGACTTTGTTTTATTTTATGTAGTGATTATACTGGGTGGAAGGGATAAGGAAAAACCGGTTATGATTTGTATGATTCCGACGAATTGAAAAGTCAATTAATAAAAAATAATGTTATAAAAAATGATTTTATTCAATGCACAACTTTTGTAAAAGCATTACCGTGAAATATCACACATTAGTACTTACAACTAAATTACATATCACATACAATATTATATCGAGAGGTTATATTCGTGTTAGCTTCGTGACCAGGGACCCATTTCACTCACCACCACGTCATGACTACGCTGTTAACGCGAGCTTTTTTGACAGTTGATAATATCCTACACATATACAGGATGTAACTAAAATGCTGGTGAACCGTTGGGCTAAAGAACAAAAAATAATTTGACGCGAAAAAATAAATGTTATACTTACAAAAAATTGGCATCAACATTTTTTTTCTTACATTTTACTCATCAATCCACGATACTGAACGCCCTTAAACGGATCACGACCACGAGCATTCTTGTAACAACTTGTATTTATGATTATTGCCTGTCACATATTTCGCCAAACGTAATATAACCTACTCATAAATAATTATTTATCTATACTTAACGTTTATCACCTTATTTATCTAAATAGCATTCTTAAAGCCTTCACATATATCTTTATATCTATTTAAACATACGGTTTTCTATTCAATTTCAATTGAAATTAAAACGATTTAATCGCATTTATTAACACCATAACTTAGTCATCATCTTAACCCTGTGAAAATGAGTTCTGTGAATGATGGCTCGAAACGTAGGGACATGGTGTTTAGCGAGATTAATCCGTTTTAATGTTTAATTTTAATGCACAACAACCGCGGAAACAGAAGACAATATTCAGGACAAAAAAAAACCCATACAAATGCCTAGAAACAGAAGGCCTACCACGAACGAAGTTTCACCTCTCTGTCGCACTTGAGTGAGAAATCACAAGTGCGAAAGGGAGGTATACTTTCGTTATCGGTTCGTGGTAGGCGCTCAGGACACGATAATGTATCCCACAAATATATTTTTTGCTAGAAAACCGTATCTTAAATTCCCACATCTTTTCGGTATATGAACATCTATAATCTGTACCGTCCTAACATTTAAAACAATTATATATGTAACTATATTCCCGGCATTTTTATGTTACCTCCCATTTTACACTGTATAAAAAACTTAGTTTAAATACTCTGTAATTAAACTAAGCAGCCCATATTCCAAGTAGTCCTTTTATTGCGATTTTTTAAAGTTCAAAACAATAAGAAAAAAAGCCAAAAAAACTTTTTTTACACAAAAAAGGCATTTCAGTGGCAGAAAAAATGCCCAAAACGAAACTGGTTATGTGTATGAAATAACCGGTTATGCTTATACAAAAATAACCGGTTTCGCATTCCCTGGTTTCAACAATAAAAGTGTAATTTTTGACAAAATATTTCCAAATTCATACTAATTTACAAACATAGACGGACCTTCGACAATTTCGTGTGACACATATTACATATATACGAAGATTACGAAGTAAACAAGTTTTGTGTCCAAACTTAACATAACCACGTATGCGTTTATATAACACTTTCAACCTTCGCGTGTGCTCGTGAGCATTGCGAGAGATTTTAACAGCATTTTCCTGGCCATATTTTAAGTTAAAAATCTTAATTAACGTCTGCTCAATTCGGGTCGGCTTTCGTGATATTTTCATTTTCCTGTAGAATTGTTGTAATGAAATCACCAGTACCTTTACGATTGCGACCTAATTTGGCTGCGACCTAATTTGATTGCGACCTAATCCAGTCCTAAAGGCACGTTTTTACTAGATTAGCAATTATAATGTAAGAAAATATGAAAAAAAAACCTCTTATTTCGAACTAAGTTCCTGAATATAAGATTTATTACTTCTTATAGCCTCAGAAATTTGTGGTAAAAATCTCTCGCAATGCTCATGAGCACCATGTATTCATATAATTATAAAATCACAACGGGTCTATAGCGAATTAATTTAAATTAATATACCGACGATTCGGCGGTTTCATAATAAGGATAATTAATTAATTCGCGATATACCCTTTGTAATTTTATAATTATACATATATGCGTTTTTGCTGAAATACCCATATAGCTTGTAGCTAATTAATCCTTATTTTACTTGACAAGGTCACTGAAGAATAACAATCATGACATACATTAAAACAAATAGCACATTTCATATTTGTCACCCGCCATTCTATTGTTTTTAGATGATAGAGACGGCACATTTTTGTATGCATTCCATACAATTTGATTTGTGTTATTTGTATGGAGCGTATATTTCATGCCGCTGACAGACAAATAACGTCAAGCTTCATACAACTTCTTTCAGGTTTTACGTGTGAATGAATAGTGTTGTCCAAACCCCGTTATCAAAACTAACTATCCTAAAATCGCCTTCGGTACGAAACATGTTCTTTTTTCGAAATCGAAACCGAAGGTTCCGTATTGATTCTCGTTTCGGCAGAAACCGAACCTTTGATAAATGTGATTAAATTGATAAATAAAATGTCAGTGAGCCGTTTTGTCAAATATACCTAATATATATAAATAACGAAACATATCCATGGACCGATTTCACTTTTTTCAGATTGTTTTAACATTATCGTATGATGTCATATTGCCAGCCGAGCCGAGCTCACCTGACGTTAGTCGAACGCGACCCGAAAGTACGATATTGGAAGTTTCGGCGCGGCCGAAAGGTTCGTCTGGTTTTTGGCCGAAACCGAACTTTTGGCCGAAACATGATTTTTAGGCCGAAACCGGCCGAAACTGAAACCGAAACTTCGGACCAATAATATAAAACATTCTGTATGTTTATATACGTCATTATGACGAAGCCGGCATGAATTATACGCTCGCTGGTTATTTGAAAGTTACATTTGCATTATATTGTTTGTGTCAAAAAATAATCACACATTCCAAAAATGACATTCAGCAAAACCATTCTGTCAAGTCAAACAAGTCATGCATTTAAAATGACCAAAACCATATTCGAACCAGCGTCCTCAGAATTCGCGGCCACTTGTTTTAACACCACGCCAGTGGCCAACAAACATATAGCCCATGATGGTAACCTGAACAGCCTATGGACGCTCGCAATTCTGAATACCACGTAGAAGGGCACTTCTTAACTGTTCTACATACAACTGTCACTTTGAAAGATCCTAAATAGAAGTTAGCTATCTTAAATCTAACTTGCTATGAAACAGTATTGAATACATTAAGGTATTTTTTATGGACATTTTTACATTCACTTCATATAACTTTCTTATGCAAGCGTTATTCCTTTCATATGCAAGTCTTATGCAATTCGAAGTAGTCTTGATAAGTAGACGTCATAGTAGCCCACGGACATTTGCAAACAAAATGTCTGTCAACATTAATGTGGTTATTTTATTAGATAGGATATTTTGAAGAAAGAAGACGTTATATTAAGTAGTTAGTAATTTTTGACTTGAAGATATTTTAAAAATTACTTGCTTCGCCTGGGAATCGAACCGACTTAAATGTGAAAAAAATTATTAGTGTTTGTATGATGCCAATCGAAAGAAAAGACAAAAAATAATAATTCTTCTGAAGTAACATATATAACATGTATTTTAAAAGAAAGAAACAACGCGAAATTTATCATTTTAATCAAATTAAAACGTAGGTACATGAACTGCCGAAGCCAATTCAATATATTTTTTTTAATATCTTTGATTCCAGTATTACAAACTTTTAAAAATACCATAAAGTCTTCTTTCAGCAAAATATCCTATCAACGGTATTTAAGGTACTTTCTCATGTCCCATAGTATTGGGACCCTCTGTATATTTTTTCCCTTTTTCAAGCTCTTTTATAATCACTCAATCCCGATACCTCTACTACAGCAATGTAGTGATACAGCAACCTGGGTGAATATTCCAGCGTCAAAGGTTTTTTTCCAATACTGACAGTGAGCAGCGAACTAGTCAAACTAAAGATTTTAATAGCAAAGACTAAAAGTGTGAATTAAACGTCATCATTTCATAGAAGTTTGACGTATAACTGTTTGATAGTTCATTTGGAAAAGATAACGTTGTTTGACTCTATTCGACAGAGGTCCGGTTTAATTAGACCGGACTAAATAACCTACTCGTAAGTAGTTAAGTTCTTTTCTGCAGATAATTTTCTCTGTCGTAGCTTTTAACAACACGACACTGTATGGAAGCAAAATGTATGAAGTTGTATGAGCTTTTATACTTATTGTGATCGTTTCCCCATGTTGGTTTATAGCACATGAAATACATCATTTGTCTGTGTTTTACATCGGAAATAGTTACTTAATACCGATTTTGCCACTACCAAAAACCGGTTATAATCGTATGGTAAAACCGGTTTCCAGCCAGTGATGCCATAAATTTAAACCGGTTTTGGATCCCCTAAGTTTCGCATACTAGGATATGCTCCCGTCGCTTCACAATACAAATCCCGAAAGTACCGAAAATCCCTGTAACCGCTACACAAAACCAGTCTGGAGAGCAAACCCTAATTTGTACAGACTTTAAACTTCGATGAACTGTTAAACATAATTCTTTCGATTAAATCATAAACTTCAGAGCGTAACTGAAACCGGTTTTAAAACCGGTTTCAAGACTGAAAAATGCAGAAAATCGTCGCAAAAACGCTAGTCACCTCACTGTAGCCCCTAGTGTCCACACGCTTTTACACTCGCAGGGCGACGCACGCTGTATATTATGTCCAATACTCACTGCTTGGAAGTCGACACGTAGCCATTTAACCGGTTCATGTTACCACCTAATAAAAAGAAAGGCATATGAGTGTATACCGAGTGGGCCCTATAACACAAGCAAAAATTGTAACACGAACAAAAACTTGGTCGACTGTTGAAAATGAAAAAAAAAACGGTCAAGTGCGAGTCGCACTCGCCCACCGAGGGTTCCGCACCCATTGCAAATGCATGGAAAATGCGACATAAACGGCCGTATCTTTTGATTGCGTTGACGTAGAGGTTCGATTTTTTTCACAGCTTCAAGATACCGCAGACTTGAGTATGTGGTATTAATTTCAACTTGCTACTACGCGTTCCTGACGGACGGTCAACAAATGAACAAAGTGATCTTTTAAGGGTTCCGTCTTTTCCTTTCGAGGTACGGAGCCCCAATAAAACCCAACACAGGTCT
The DNA here is from genome assembly GCA_949128165.1 of Lathronympha strigana. Lineage (NCBI taxonomy): Eukaryota > Metazoa > Arthropoda > Insecta > Lepidoptera > Tortricidae > Lathronympha > Lathronympha strigana. The sequence goes on along the minus strand of OX421926.1, from coordinate 1,213,259 downwards.
GACGCAAGTGTTACCACAAAAGGGGTAACATTGGCGTCACCCTCGGAGACTGCGACGTTAGAGTGAGACGTACCGTTGTTGGTCACAGCAGGGGGGGGGGCGATCATATGATGTCGCAGCAGCGGCAGTAGCGCGGGCGCGCCGCCCCGCCGGCCGCCGGCGGCGTCACCGGCGCGAAGTACGCGTGCACCTTTATGTTCGGCAGGTGGTTCTGTACACAACACAACACAATATACATTTCACTTTAAGGCCGTCCCCTATCCCAATGACCTCGGCGATTTGAGCTTTCTTCCAGCTCCCGCTTCCTTTCCTCACCGGTTATACAATACGTCAATAAGCATAAGTCGTCACCTAGGATGAGCTGCTTGTACTAGGACGCAACCCTATAAACTACTAGTGCCATCTTACACGACTGGCCCCCGTCGCCCGCGCAGGCATCTCGAGCCGGCGTTTTCGGAAAAATACGTGTAATAGCTTTTTCTCGAAAAGTACAAAACCTATCCAAAAATCAGTAGATGCGTTTAAAGTAAACATAAATATATACTGCTTGTCTTAGTTTCTTGTACTTACGATGCATAATAAGGGAGTAGATACAGATTTAAGGTAGAAAAAAGGGTTTACGGTTTTTTTTTTCTCTTGATGTATTATGTTTTTCGACAATTTAGTAGAACCAAATGTAGACCAAATACCTTGCTACATTATATATTTTTTTCAAGCGTTGTGCTTGAAGCTGAACAAAGCCCATTCACTTTAAAAACAGTGAAATATGCCGGGTAGCCCTTAACCAACTTTCACCATTCTCACACATTTTAAAATTTACTACAACGCCGTTAATCGCGTAAAACCGTACGTATAGGATAAAATAACTGGATACCCAGCCGAAAAACATGACGTCGTAAAAGTGTAGCAGTTGCGACTCGTTTTCATATTGTCTTGTTTAGAACGTGACGTGTCGTTAAGTGCCAAACAGCCTATAAAATTTGAAAGTGTATGAATTCGACACTTAATGCTTACTTCAATAAGCTATTTTTCGTACGAATCCTTTTACGTTTGTATTATCAATGCAAGTTCGCTAATGTCATTCTGAGCCACATTTTAGGGTTCCGTAGTCAACTAGGAACCCTTATAGTTTCGCTCTGTCTGTTTGTCCGTCCGTCCGCGGATAATCTCAGTGACTGTGTGTACTAGAAAACGGTAATTTTGTACTAATATGTATATAGGTCACGCCAACAAAGTGGTAAAATAAAAAGTGGTTATTTTTTTAGGGTACCTTCCGTACACGTAAAATGGGGGATGATTTATTTTTAGTTTAAAATTTTTAGTTTTTAGTATAGAGTACATATCATTTGATAGATATTTGAAAAATAATGAGGGTTTTCTAAAAACAGTTTTGTTTAAGTTAATATTTTCGGAAATAATCGCTCCAGAAGTTTAAAAAAATGTATCCCCCCTCTAACTTTTGAATTATGAGTTCAAAAAATATGAAAAAATCACAAAAGTAGAACTTAATAAGAACTTTATTGGAAAATTATTTTGAACTTGATTGGTTAAATGGTTTTAAAAAAAAATTACAAAATAATTTCTGAAATCAAAATCATTTTGAATAGTAATAATACCAATATTTTTGAATTTGAATATTGAACTCTTAAGTGGGGAGGGGACATTAGGAAACTACGGAACCCTACCTGAGCGTGGCCCGACGTGCTCTTGGACGGTTTTTGACATTTTGTTATGCTTTGTGTATCTATTTCTTTTAATCAGTCAATGAGTAAAACATTGAAAACTAACCTCCAACGTTGAATTAAGCAAGGGGCAGAGACTGTTCTACTATTTCGGGAATATCTTTTCAGTCTCTAATTTTTATTTGTTATTATTCCAAATCAGATATTTGCTGGTTTTATTCAAATCAAATTAAAATATTTTATTCAAAATAGATTCTTACAGAATACTTATTGAAGGTCAAGCATTCAAAACTTCTTATTCCTAATTGAATGTAGAAGAGATATATACAATATGTCATGGAGTCATAATTTGAAATATTCATTAAATTAATCAATTAAGAGACAAAAAATTACTAGAGTCCATATGCTAAGTTCTGAAATCTGAAATCATCTATGCTAAGTTTCGTAGATTTTGACAGCACATAATGTAAAAGTGTTAAAAAAACGTTATAATTTCATAGAAGTTTGACATTTAAAATAACACTTTAAAGTATGGCAGCTCATAACGTGGTTTAACTCTAGGGTTTAAGATTAACCACAACTATTTACCGGTTTTTTGTACGGATTCAAAACCGGTTTCTGGCCCCTGGTATCGTTAATAATGCTCAGAGACTGTTTCAACTATTTCGGGAATATCTTTTCAAGTCTCCAATTTTTATTTGTCATTTCAAATCAGGTATTTATTGGTTTTATTCATTAAATTAATCAATCAAGAGACAAAAAAAATACTAGGGTTTAAGATTAACCACAACTATTTACCGGTTTTTGTACGGATTCAAAACCATTTCGGGAATATCTTTTCAAGTCTCTAATTTTTATTTGTTATTTCAAATCAGGTATTTATTGGTTTTATTAATTAAATTAATCAATTAAGACAAAAAAAAACTAGTGTTTATGATTAACCTCAACTATTTACCGGTTTTTTGTAGGGATGTGAAACCGGTTTCTGGACCCTGGTATCGAGAATAATGGACTTTGATATAAGGCTCAGAGACTGTTTCAACTATTTCGGGAATATCTTTTCAAGTCTCCAATTTTTATTTGTCATTTCAAATCAGGTATTTGCTGGTTTTATTCATTATCAATTAAGAGACAAAAATTACTAGGGTTTAAGATTAACCTCAACTATTTAGGAGCATTCCACGGAATTGTCTACCGCGTGTCCCGTACGAACACGAATTTTATGAAGATTGTAAGTTTTGGAGTTTCTTCCTTTGCGGCATAGGCGTAAAAAAATACTCAGAGAACTAATTATCGACTTAAAACGTAGAAAATAAACTAAAAAAAAGCATTTATACGGGACAGCCCCGTGGAATGCTCCTTTACCGGTTTATTGTAGGGATTCAAAACCGGTTTCTGGAATCGAGAATAATGGACTTTGAGATAATGGACTTTGAGATAATGAACTTTGAGATAACGGACTTTGAGATAATGGACTTTGAGATAACGGACTTTGCGATAATGGACTTTGAGATAATGGACTTTGAGATAACGGACTTTGAGATAATGGACTTTGAGATAATGGACTTTGAGATAATGGACTTTGAGATAATGGACTTTGAGATAACGGACTTTGAGATAATGGACTTTGAGATAATGGACTTTGAGATAATGCACTTTGAGATAATGGACTTTGAGATAATGCACTTTGAGATAACGGACTTTGCGATAATGGACTTTGAGATAATGGACTTTGAGATAATGGAATATGGCATACCCTCAGTTTGCGGATGGCGTTTCTGGTGACCAGCTGGCAGTCGTACAGCTCGATCAGCTGCAAGTTGTGGCACGATGTCAGGTGTTCCAGCGCTCCGTCCGTCACGAGTGGACAGTTGTCTAGACCTGGAAACAACATGGTAATAGTACGTTACGATACAAACGCGACAAAGAGGAAATTGCGAATTACCTCTTCGCACGTGTATCGTACGACGTTTTACAGTAGGTACATATGGCCCTTTGAATATTCGACTTCCGAAAGTGCTAAAGAAGTGGTAAAGAAGCACCATGTGTACCGTAAAAACAATTATAAAGCATGAATTAAATCATTTATTATTTGGTAACTTTTTCTGTAGTATTTGACATCTCTTTCAATTTACAAAATGGTAAAAAATAAGGCATATTTTATTTCTGTTAGTAGTGACGCTGCCTACGAAGTTGGCATGCGAAACCGATGGTCCTGGGTTCGAATCCCGGTATGGGCTTTTTCTTGTGTGATGAACACATATATTTGTTCCTGAGTCATAGATGTTTTCTGTATATTAATGTATTTGTATATTATATACATCGTTGTCTGAGTACCCGTAACACAAGCCTTCTTGAGCTTACTGCGGGACTTAGTCAATTTGTGTAAGAATGTCCTGTAATATTTATTTATGTTATAAAATCTCGGTGTCGGTCTCGGCTGAGACAAAAAAAGAAGTCTCAGTCGGACCTTAATGGTAACATTACCGGTTTCGTCGACATACCCAAAACAGTGAGGTGCTCAGCGGCGCACGGGGACATGGAGAGTTGCTTGATCCCGTTATCTGTTATCAGCTCGCAGTGGGATAACGTCTGGGGACAATGGACCATTATTTTATACCATATACAGGTTGGAAATAGATTTTGGGTCAGTGAGGGCAGCTACCAGATCCCGTGTTTTCTGTTGGCCGCGAAAATCTTATCAAGATGGGCCATATTTTTGATTCTCGAGGCTAACATTGAAACATTTGACTATGAATGTGGAGTATTTAGCTTGTGAACTTGTGTTTCGTGTGACAATTGACTTTCTAATTTTAAAATTTCAGCAGCAAAGCAAAATTTGAAATATAAAATGTATATATTTCTTATTTGGCCAACCTGTATAATAATAACCCGTGCGAAGTCAGGGCGGGTCGCTAGTCCATACTAATATTATAAACGGAGCGAAGAATTGACGTGATTTTTTAAATGGAGATAGTTGAAGGGATGGAGAGTTACATAGGCTACTTTTTGTCTCTTTCTAACGCGAGCGAAGCCGCGGGCAAAAGCTAGTTTATTATTACACCCCGTTATCTAACGCTCACTTTGGGGGCAAGTTAAAATAGTGATGTTGCTTAGTCGATTCATATTTATTAATCAGTCAAAATAAAATTATTTTTCTATGAATAATCTTGAGATAATTAATTCATTGCAAATGCAAGTAATGAGTTATATTTGATGTCATTAGATGTTCTGTATCTATTTGATCGGATAGGAGGACGACAATTATTGAACAGTATAGAGACGACTTACTAGGTAATTTAGTACAAGCAGTTTCAATGTCGGGGGTAAATTTGAATTATTTAGTACATTATTAGGTCCCGTTTTGTTAATAATAACGAGCAGTTTAAGTTTTTATAGTCAACTTCATAATTTTATTAATTCATCGAAACTGCCCCATCCCTTGCCCCGAAAGTGAGCATTAGATAGCGGGGTGTATTTATTATAAATCTCGATAATCCTCACCAGTTTTATAGTCAACTTCATAATTTTATAGTCAACTTCATAATTGTATTAATTCAGATTATCGAAACTGCCCCATCCCTTGCCCCGAAAGTGAGCGTTAGATAACGGGGTGTATTTATTATAAATCTCGATTATCCTCACCAGCTTTTCCAGCCTGGGGCAGCCCATGGCTAAATGCACGAGAGTGACGTCGGTGATCAGCACACACTCCTCCAGGTCCATTCTCTCCAGCATCCGGCAGCTCTGCGAGAAACAAGTCTGTTCTGTATACGAATTGACTAATCCTATAAATTGAAAGAGATGTCATATACTACAGAAAAGGTGACCAAGGCCCCCAGTGAGCAGGGCTGGGATCGAACCAGCGACCTCCCGCTTTCGCGGCAGACGCCCTAAACAAAAAAAACATGATTGACTTGATTCGTGCTTTACAATTGTATTAAATAATCCTAGTTATTAAGATTATAAATTGATGTATCCTGTCAGGGCCCATGTGCTACTTAATTGTATACTAATTTGATACTTAACACTTACGCCAGTAAAATCTTTTTCGAACATTTAATCTTTTGTCTTCTTCCTAGCGGTTTTATCACGGTTCTGGGAGCCTGGGGTCCGCTTTAGCAACTAATCTCAAGATTAGACGTAGGCGATAGTTTTACGAAAGCGACTACCATCTGGTCTTCCAACCCAGATGGTAAACTAGGTCTTATTGGTTTTCCTCCACCGAAAAGCGATTGGTAAATATCAAATTATATTTCGTACATAAGTTCCGAAAAACTCATTGGCACGAGCCGGGACCATTTGAACCCTAGACCTTCGGATTGAAAAATCACGAATTGTCAGTTTCGTAATGGCCCATACAAAATGTATGAAAAAATGCGTTACGAAACTGACCAAAAAAAAAACAGGGACACTCCAGGGTCACCAGCTCGGGGCAGCCAGGGTCCGTGGGCTCCGCAGTCGGGGCTAGTGTGCCTACCCTGGCTAACGCCTGGAAGCCGGCGTCCGTGAGCTGCGTGCACTGCGCCAGCTCGAGGGTCACCAGCTCGGGGCAGCCAGGGTCCGTGGGCTCCGCAGTCGGGGCTAGTGTGCCTACCCTGGCTAACGCCTGGAAGCCGGCGTCCGTGAGCTGCGTGCACTGCGCCAGCTCGAGGGTCACCAGCTCGGGGCAGCCAGGGTCCGTGGGCTCCGCAGTCGGGGCTAGTGTGCCTACCCTGGCTAACGCCTGGAAGCCGGCGTCCGTGAGCTGCGTGCACTGCGCCAGCTCGAGGGTCACCAGCTCGGGGCAGCCAGGGTCCGTGGGCTCCGCAGTCGGGGCTAGTGTGCCTACCCTGGCTAACGCCTGGAAGCCGGCGTCCGTGAGCTGCGTGCACTGCGCCAGCTCGAGGGTCACCAGCTCGGGGCAGCCAGGGTCCGTGGGCTCCGCAGTCGGGGCTAGTGTGCCTACCCTGGCTAACGCCTGGAAGCCGGCGTCCGTGAGCTGCGTGCACTGCGCCAGCTCGAGGGTCACCAGCTCGGGGCAGCCAGGGTCCGTGGGCTCCGCAGTCGGGGCTAGTGTGCCTACCCTGGCTAACGCCTGGAAGCCGGCGTCCGTGAGCTGCGTGCACTGCGCCAGCTCGAGGGTCACCAGCTCGGGGCAGCCAGGGTCCGTGGGCTCCGCAGTCGGGGCTAGTGTGCCTACCCTGGCTAACGCCTGGAAGCCGGCGTCCGTGAGCTGCGTGCACTGCGCCAGCTCGAGGGTCACCAGCTCGGGGCAGCCAGGGTCCGTGGGCTCCGCAGTCGGGGCTAGTGTGCCTACCCTGGCTAACGCCTGGAAGCCGGCGTCCGTGAGCTGCGTGCACTGCGCCAGCTCGAGGGTCACCAGCTCGGGGCAGCCAGGGTCCGTGGGCTCCGCAGTCGGGGCTAGTGTGCCTACCCTGGCTAACGCCTGGAAGCCGGCGTCCGTGAGCTGCGTGCACTGCGCCAGCTCGAGGGTCACCAGCTCGGGGCAGCCAGGGTCCGTGGGCTCCGCAGTCGGGGCTAGTGTGCCTACCCTGGCTAACGCCTGGAAGCCGGCGTCCGTGAGCTGCGTGCACTGCGCCAGCTCGAGGGTCACCAGCTCGGGGCAGCCAGGGTCCGTGGGCTCCGCAGTCGGGGCTAGTGTGCCTACCCTGGCTAACGCCTGGAAGCCGGCGTCCGTGAGCTGCGTGCACTGCGCCAGCTCGAGGGTCACCAGCTCGGGGCAGCCAGGGTCCGTGGGCTCCGCAGTCGGGGCTAGTGTGCCTACCCTGGCTAACGCCTGGAAGCCGGCGTCCGTGAGCTGCGTGCACTGCGCCAGCTCGAGGGTCACCAGCTCGGGGCAGCCAGGGTCCGTGGGCTCCGCAGTCGGGGCTAGTGTGCCTACCCTGGCTAACGCCTGGAAGCCGGCGTCCGTGAGCTGCGTGCACTGCGCCAGCTCGAGGGTCACCAGCTCGGGGCAGCCAGGGTCCGTGGGCTCCGCAGTCGGGGCTAGTGTGCCTACCCTGGCTAACGCCTGGAAGACGGCGTCCGTGAGCTGCGTGCACTGCGCCAGCTCGAGGGTCACCAGCTCGGGGCAGCCAGGGTCCGTGGGCTCCGCAGTCGGGGCTAGTGTGCCTACCCTGGCTAACGCCTGGAAGCCGGCGTCCGTGAGCTGCGTGCACTGCGCCAGCTCGAGGGTCACCAGCTCGGGGCAGCCAGGGTCCGTGGGCTCCGCAGTCGGGGCTAGTGTGCCTACCCTGGCTAACGCCTGGAAGCCGGCGTCCGTGAGCTGCGTGCACTGCGCCAGCTCGAGGGTCACCAGCTCGGGGCAGCGCGCCGCGAGGGCGGCGAGCGTCGCGTCCGTCAGTCTGGAGCACCCGGACACGCAGAGGAGTCGCATGCCGCCGTTCAGCTTCGATATTGAGTCGTCTGATAAGTTCTGGAGGAAATGATGAACTACTATTGTAAATAATAGATAACACAATAGATATAGGATAAAAGAACTGGAAACCAAATTAGCCGAAAAATTAACGCCATAAAAGTGCAGCAGTTGCGACTCTTTTTCATACAGTCTTGTTTAAAACGTGACGTTTGAGAATTTAATGTTTCACCTACGCAGAATAACGAGCTCTTTAAATATGGGAGAAAAAATAGTCTCCAAATTGTCAAACGCTTTACGTACTCTCCATTTTGTAACAGCTATACAAAGTGTTTGAAAACATTAAAACCTGTTTTAGAAATACGTTATTTGATCTATTCTCGCAAACATCGACTGCAATTTTAAATTTGGAAGACTTACTTCGCAGCCCTGTACGTTGAGCACCTCCAGGTCGGGGCAGTACGTGGCCAGGCAGGACACGGCTCTGTCGTTAACATTCTTGCAGCCTAACAAAGATAATTGGTTTTATTTTATTGTTTCAAAAGAAAACTTACGTGGCTAAGTATACATATTTTTTCGCCAAACTGAGGACAGTTTGTTGGCGAAAAAGAATTTGATCAACCCTTTCGCCGCCACGTCAAGTAATAAACCATCGCCAAGCAACAAATAAACATAGGTAAACCCAAGCCCCCCGTCAAAACTAAGAACATCAAAGTCATAAGCTCGTCCTTCACTTCCTTACGAAGTAAAGGAAGTTTCAAAAAGAGATGTATATGTGTTTGTTATTTCTCCGATTTCGTAAGTTGTCAACAGTTTTGCTGATCTCTTTTGATGCAATTCGTCCTAGTAGCCAAATTAAATACGAGTACGTCCTAGCAGCCAAATTAAATACGTCGTTGTACTTTGGTAGTCGGTATCAATGCATTACAACTGAAATTAGTCTATTTTGATAGTGATTTTTTCAAATGTCGTAAGAGCCACGTTAGTAGTAGTAGTAGTAGTAGTAGTACACAAAATAAATCACAAAACAACTAAAAAGAATTGAAGTACAAAGGCGAACTTATCCCTGTAAGGGATCTCTTCCAGCTAACCTTAGAGTTGATGAGTGGAAAACTAATATTACGACACGTCAATATTAGAACGTCATCGTCAACGTGTACGACTTGCCTCTGTCGCGGGTGGTCTCTCCTGATGATGTTCTTCGTAAAGAACGAAACATGTCGAGCGAAAATCGACTAAATTACGTGAGTGACCCGTTTTAAATATTATTTAATATTGTCTATCTTTATTTATGTAGAAAACAAGTTGACAGAGGTGTTAGAGGAGAGACCTACCAGCCAGCCAGCCAGTCCAGTATAGTAGTAGGTAGTAGTAGTAGTAGTAAAACACTTTATTGCACAAAAACAGGGGGAAAAAAACGAGATAAATAACACAAATATTTGTACAAAGGCGAACTTATCCCATTTAGGGATCTCTTCCAGTTAACCTTTGAGCAATTAAAGGAGAACTGGAGATGGTAGACATGTATATGTGTATTGTATGATGTGGATGAAACATACCTCTGCATATGAAGCTCTTCAATTTGGGACAGCCCCGAGCCAGCGCCTCCACCCCGTTCTCCGTGATGGACTGGCACCACGACACGTTCACGTGAGTCAGAAGCTAAAACATACTTTTTCAGTCCTCCGGCCGGTAAGCGCCACTTTACGCAAAACTAAATTGCCGCCTGCCGGCTCCGTCGGGCAGAAAAATAGTATACAAACCTCGGCCGTTAAATGGGAAAGCCTCGGATCACATGTTAGTCGACCTCGGCTTCGCCTCGGCCGACAATTACATGGGATCCGAGGCATTTCCCACTTAAACGGCCTTGGTATGTAATCTACTATTTCTCAAACATGATCGTAAATGTATGCATTTATGTCACGAAATGAAGACATGAAGTTCCTTGTTTACGGCTCCCCCCCATTTACTTCTTGGCCGGCGGCCGTGAAGTAATGTATGGCGTAAGTATGAACGAAACATTATTGTCCGCTGCTCTAACTTTTTAAATTTGCGTACTAAAACTAAACTGACAAAGGAAAAATTACATACAGCCAACGACCACTAGATACTTGCGACATTAAAAAAAACAAATTCTATGTTTCTATGTATATTTATGTGCGGTTAAACATGGTGCTCGAATAGCTAATTCAAATTGCATCTTTAAAATATAAAAAAGGTGGCAAATTAAACATTTTTTTCCTTACTAACCTATTTACCTAGTAGTTGTTTTAAATTTAATATTTCCTTACAATGTTTGATAAAAGCACTATACAAGCCTCGGCCGGAAGAGAGATTGCAGGACTTGTTTAATCCGGCCTCGTCTACGCCTCGGCCGTCTACCACAAACTCGTCCTGCAATCTCTTACTTCACGGCCTCTGCAGTAATGTATTATTTATAAACATGTCAAAGGACCATGGGCATATCTGTATGGAGGCTGCGCCCAAATCCAACAGAGATGAGACGTATGTCTTCAAACAGGTCTTATTGTCTGCTTCATTTCGTTATATGGGCAACAAGTTGAATTCTATTGCAGATCTGAGATATTCGTATTTAAACGCGAGTATTATGTAAGTAAAATATTCACACTTACAACCGCTCGGCGATGATGGCGGATCCACACAGCCTTTTGTTTTGTTAGGGGGGAATGCGACGCATACAACTCGGGTGCATTTATGTACTAATTATTAACTGACAAAAGTCTAAATATCTCAGTTCTACAATGGAATTCCATTTGGTGACCATATAAAGAAAATAAGTAAATAAAAATACCTATTAAATGAGATAACTCTCAGCTCTGTTGGGTTTGGGCCCAATTTGGCCATGGTCCTTTAAAAGATTAAATCGTAACTGTCACATGAATCATATGACTTCGTAAGCGCATGTTGTATGACTTTCGAAAAAATCCAATTTAATATACAATGACATCACTGTCGCAAATTAGGCGAATATGTTTCTACACTATTGTTGAATCTCATCAAATGATGGCGGGACCTATACCAAACAGTCACTAAAATAAATTATTAATAAATAAATTAATTAATGATTAGGTACCAACATTTTTGGTTTTGATACAAGCTTTTATCGCCAATTATACTTTTCTACTAACAATTTTGGACTCCTCGTTAGGCCGATTTTAAATAATAGATAGGTTACATTTTACGACGTAATTCCTTTTCAAATGCCTGATATCATTACAACATTGCCCGGATTTTCGTAAATTCATCATCATCATCATCATTTCAGCCGAAAGACGTCCACTGTTGGACATAGACCTCCCCCAAAGATTTCCACAATGACCGGTCCGGCGCCACCCGCGTCCAGCGGACTCCTGCGACCTTCACCAGGTCATCAGTCCACCTTGTGGGGGGCCTACTCACGCTGCGCCTTCCGGAACGCGGTCGCCACTTGAGAACCTTTCCGCCCCAACGGCCATCGGTTCTACGTGCAATGTGCCCCGCCCACTGCCACTTAAGTGTTTCGTAAATTAAATGAACAATATAAGAAAATTAAGAAACTTACCGGACATCCGTCCGACAGAGCTTTCAGTGATATGTCCGATATACTAGGACAGGAATCCAGGTTTATTCTGCAAATCACAAAACAACATAAACGATTACGTAGCTTATCTAATATTATAAAAGGTACTTTAGTTGGGAATTGTGGGAGAAATGGATGTTCCTTTGTTTTAGACGCCACTTGGCAAGATTGTTCATTGGTGTGGCCTTGAAGCCATATGGCAATAGATGGTCTTAGCCAACAGACAGGAAAACGTCGTCTTCCGAGGTTCGTTTTCGCAGAATTTTGAAATATGAAGGTTCAATAAAAATTTTATATTTATGTTTACTTTAAACGCATCCACTGATTTTTGGATAGGTTTTGTACTTTTCGAGAAAAAAGCTATTACACGCATTTTTCCGAAAACGCCGGCTCGAGATGCCTGCGCGGGCGACGGGGGCCAGTCGTATAAGATGGCACTAGTAGTTTATAGGGTTGCGTCCTAGTACAAGCAGCTCTTCCTAGGTGACGACTTATGCTTATAACCGGTAAGGAAAGGAAGCGGTAGGGGAAGAAAGCTCAAATCGCCGAGGTCATTGGGATAGCGGACGGCCTTAAGACGATGAAAATAAAGTTGAAAGTTATAAAAATTGTGGCTCTTAGTGGAAAAGGGTTTTTCTACTCCAGCACTTCTATCTGTCAATTAGATGACAGACAGCGATATTAAAAAAGTATACATTATAACGTTGTCTATGGTATTCCATAAGAACTCTGCTCCTATCGATTTTCATACAATATATGAACACTGTTGTTGTTTTTTTTTAATTTCTATAGTGGGCCCACATCTTCCACATTCAGCCACCTTTCTACATTTTGCTTTTTACGCTATTTTAGCTGTCGTAGAAAAACTAGCGTATGCAACAGCTCATAATTGGTTCTTAAAACTCTCGGGTCGATACGGCGAGCCTCAATTTTTAAGAACCCTTATTATATCACTGTTGCATAAACTACTATTATATAAAGTAAGATGTATACCTCTGTAACTTGCTGCAGCGCCGGCCAAGGGCCTGGCAGGTTTGGTCCGTAAGCTTTTTACATTTATTCAGGTTCAAATCCTCGATGTTAGGGCATGACTGTAAAAAATAAATTGTTTGTGTGTATTTTATTTGTCATTCCCATTTTCATTAACCTAACCTACGATCGACGATACGTAAGTATGTACCTACATAATATACATTATACACGGTGCCCGTGAGCATTGCGAGATATTTTAACAGCATATTCCTGAGGCTAAAAGAAACAAAAAATGTCATTAATCTTTGGTCATTACGACCAAAAAAATTTTTTTTTTACTTTTTTTATGCTTTGATAGATGGTAAGTACATTTCATTTAGAATAGGCCCACTTAAAATACATAACACTTATAACATTTAAAACTTTCGCGATTTGAACTCATATTTAAACATAATAAACAAGCAAACAAACAAAGCAAAGCAGGTAAACAAGTTAATTCGCGTTAGACCCGTTTAATAATTATGTTTAAATATACATAACACTTGTTTTTTTTTTTGGTAGAGCCGAGTTTCTGTGCCACTTTGAAGTCTGTCAAAAATCATGTCTAGACCAGACCACATAGTAGCATTATCATTATCACATTGCAAAACGCGTTATTACCGAGTGGCGGTAAAATTATGCTTAAATAAAAATTGCAATTATCTCAGAAAATAGCCCTAATCCAATGCACTTAATATTACATTTTTTTGTTTCTATTAGCCTCAGGAACACGCTGTTAAAATCTCTCGCAATGTATATTATAGATTCTATGTATAATGTGAATCTTATACCTGTGCAAGGGTCTTCATGGAGCCATCAGCGATACTCTCGCACCCTCGGAGGGAGAGCTGCCTAAGGAACCCCCCGCAGCGCTGCGAAATGTTCTCTATCACGGGACCCTAAAATCAAAATTGCGGTATGATATAATATGATAACTATGCCAAATGAAATTACGGGAAATATGTATTTGGTAAACATTGGTATGCCAAGTAAACTTTATGCGATACGTTATTTCGATAGGTAAGCGGTAAAACCCGATCTTCTTCTTCTTCGTGCCATATCCTAACGGATGTCGGCGATCACCACGCGAAAGTCCTCCCTGTGTTTCGCCACTCTACCTAGGGTGGCAGCGTCTACAATACCGGTCCAGGTCCTAATGTTATCGCCCCATGAAGTCCTGGGTCTTCCTCTACCTCTTTTCCCCTCTATTTTCCCCTCGATTATGCTTTTTAATATTTCATATTTATTATGCCTGTATATATGACCAAAATATGCCGTTTTTCTTCTTTTGATTGTTAATACGACTTCCTTTGCCTTTTTCATTCTGTCTAATACTATTTCATTTGATATTCTGTCCACCCACGATATTCTTAACATTCTCCTGTATATCCACATTTCAAATGCATTCAATTTGTTGATTGAGTAATTACTTAAGGTCCACGATTCTGAACCATACAACAAGATTGGCAGCACATAGCATTTAACCAGTCTCCATCTTTCATTGAAATAGCAACGTTGCGTAAATGCACAGAGTTCGAATTTCAAAAATCGGTTTGCTCGACTTATCGGATTTGACCGCTCAACCCTCGATTTGGGAAATGAAATTATGCGAAAAAAGATTCCGCCAAATGGCAGTACACCATTGTCAGCGATATATAAGTACTTAAACCGGTTCTGAAAAATTAAACAAATGTTAACGTCGGTAAATAAGGTAAACAAGTTAATTCGCGTTAGACCCGTTTAATAATTATGTTTAAATAAATGTTAACCGGTTATGAAAAATTAAACAAGTGTTAACCGGTTCTGAAAAAATAATTTGTTTACCTCGACATCCCTCTGGAACTCGAATAGGTCTATCCGCTGCCAGTTGGAGCCGTCGAGTGCCAAAATGTTCCATAGTTTCGATACCTACGCCAAACATAAAAAATAAAATAATCACATACCATTAAAAAACAACTGTCGGAATTGTTGCAGTATTACACCCCTTACGTTACGGGCTTGAAATACCGGTATTTTTTGCAACCAGTATCTTCGTTATGACCATAAACCGGTATAAGATTTGGTACCGGTTTCAAGAAGACCCTATATAGAGTACCGGTATTTTTTCGGTTCTAATACCGGTACTTTTTTAACCGGTTCTCTGGAACCAAAACGAAAACAACCTATGAATACCGATCTTTTACGGTAACGGTTTCAATAACTTCTTCTTCCTCGGTCCCTCATTGACTGAGGATCGCGACCACATGTTGCTTTCTTCCATTGAGTGCGGTCATGGGCCGTGTGGGCCGCTCGTTGTATGCTGCCGCCGACTCTTCTCTTCACCGCATCAGTCCATCTTGTAGGAGCTCTTCCCTGCGCTCTTCTACCACTCATTTGGCCCAAAATGATGTGATTTTGTGACCGAGATCTCGGTCGGACCTTAATGATATGGCCTATCTATCTCCATTTCCATATCCCGCTTATTATATTACGTCTCTAACTTGGCCTCTATAAATGAAGTTGATGGAGTACTGACCTGGGCGCAGCGACACAGCGATACGACGTCCAAGTACGAGAGGATGCGCAGGAGCAGCTCCTTCGGCAGTTTCTTGTTGATGTGGTACTCGTCCTCGCCCGAGAACCGCCCGATCTGACACAAAGACACGCTATTATACGATACTTAAACTAAGAATAAATAAATATAACTGTTGTTACTTAGTTTTAGTGAGTCTTATAGATAATTTAAAACTATTACAAATTAAAAGTTATTTGTTGGTATGTAACTACTCTAGGGCTAATTCATATTATAAGAACTTGGAATGCAATAAAGATCTCTCATATCTTAAATAAATATTGTGGGAAAATCGTACACAAATCGACCGAGTCCCACGGTAAGCTCAATAAGGCTTGTGTTGTGGGTACTAGACGACGATATATATAATAGATAGATAAATATAAATACTTACATACATAGAAAACATCCATAACTCAGGAACAAATAATATTCATGATAAACACTCAAACAAATGTTCGGACCAGGATTCGAACTCGGGACTTCCTACTTTGCAGGCAGGGTCTCTACCTTTTTTAATTGTATGGAAAAACCGGTTAGTAACCGGTTATTAACCCAAATTTCATAAAAATAAAAACCAGTTTTCACACTCATTGTATGGAGTAACAAAGCTATTTGTACGTTACGTACGAATAGTCATACATTTGAGGTCCCGCGCAAAAATGGTTAGACTTTTTTTGTATAGAAAACGATAGACATTGCCAGTCCGGTTGGTTATAGTCAAAGCCTACACAAGAGCTCGCCATCTTACTCGATCCAATTTGTGGCTCACGCAGAACCGTCTCCACCTGATATATGACTCCAGCGTGACTATTTTTTTTAAAAAACACGAGTCAAAACATTTTTCATAAACAATCTGATTTGTTATAGGGAACACAAAACCGGTTATGTTTTTTTTTTTTATTGAGATACAAACAGTCTTATAAAACATACAAGTTAATAAGCTAAGTGCTATCATGTTAAATGGTTATAGACCTATAGTTTCCTTAATTACTAAGTATACAATTACTTAAATAGTTTGTTTTTACAAATAAATGTTTCACCATGATATAAAGGTTTAACTATCTTACGAAAAAGAGAGCAAAAGAGAAGAGAGCAAAAAAGAAGAAGAAGAGAGCAAGAACAAGAGATTATTCAGCATATAACCGGTTTTTTCATTCAAGCATAACCGGTTTTAAACCAGTTTTGACAGTGTGATATAAATATATTTGAACAGAACTGAACTGAACTGATAATTCCTAAAATGACTGAATTACTGGCGTTTTAGGCATCCATAGGCTACTGAAACCGCTCAACGTCACGCGGGCTTGTTCCTTGTTTGCCACCATTTCTATAATTTAAATGTATTATTTAAATAAATTATAGATAATATAAATTATATATTATCTATCCTCAATAAATAGATAATTTTTTGTTAAAGACTTGAAGATCTTTAAAACACATTGTATAAAAGAATTTTGTCGGAATTTCGTGACATGTCGTGTTTTTTGTGACAATTGTCAAGGGTTCTTCACAGAGGACTACGTTTTAGTTATAATAATGGTGTTTTTATTTATAAGTGACAAGTTGGCCGCAAACAAGCTTACAGCCCGCACAATAGTAAGCGGCAATAGTAATACCAGTTACAGTGTTGCTGACAATTGTCACACAGGTCAATATGGTGAAATAGTCGCCAGGTTATCCCGTCAGCTCTTTTTTGGTCCACCTCTGCCCCAGCCACCCTGTCAGGTCTAATAATAAAAAATAAAAAAATTGTTTATTCTCAGATACCACAGATCCATAGAGTGTTAATCACAAAGTACTTATAAACTAAATTAGTACAATACCTAAACTTAAGAGGTGACACAAAAACATAAAATAAATTTATTTATTCTTAGGTCGTAAGACATGAAGGTCGGTATATCGGCGGAGTATATCTGAATCCAAGTCCTAATACACCCCACAGGATGACCAGCTTTGTGGGGTCTAATATGACCCAACATTGCCACTGTCTATGTAATCTAAATACTTTGATTACCGCTATACACTAACAAAGCTAAGTAAAGAAGTGCATAGATAACAAATAATTGGACTGAATCCCTTCCGTAGACACCTCTTATCTTATCAGTCATACGTAAACTGCTGATAACTCAGATATGTTTATAAACAAAGAATCTATGCAAAATATTTTGATGACGCCATACTTAAATCCAGGAAAGGTACTTTTATACTGTGTGAAAATATCTTTGGGCTTCTTAGGCCTACTATGGATATCAAAAAATTAAATAAAATTATCTCCCTCTTTTTTGCACTTTCTAGTAATGAGCTGAATGGATGCAACTAGCTACTTACAAAAAATGTTTTGTGGTAGGTTGGCGGGCCAATGTTTAAAATGTTGACTGGGTACAATACAAAATAAATATTTTTTTTTTTTTCTAAACGGACTTTCTAACACAGGAAAAAAAATCTGATCAAATGCTAACCAAGGATCAAATCTTTAACTTTTCAATAAATTTTGTGTAATTAAAAAAAAATGCTAACTGGATGAATGTGTGATGAAATAAGTTAATTTTTTTTTTAATGCTTCTATGATTCTACACCATGCGAGGGTCACACAAGGCCGTATAATTTCGCGGTCTACCTAAATAACGGTATCAGCGCACGGGTTATTGTACTCTCAGGGGTCAATACACTCACATAACAAAGAAAACTACCTAACCCCGCGCGACTACTACCCAAATCCGAATAAAACCGGCACAACAACAACTACTCAATTTATTTGCATAGGTAATAAAAACGCACTTAAAGAAAACAATTTAAAAAAAAAGTTTAAAAATAGAACGCAACTCATTGTTTATCATTTGCGTTTATGCTGCTTTTCTTCTAAGCTTTGTAAATGCTGTTAAATATTAATAATCATCGTGTGGGAGAACAAAGGAATAGGGCATGTACTTGCATATAGGTACAGATATGTCAGCTGTTTCTAATCAAAATGAAAACACAAACATGTTACCGATGGCGATCGATGAATGCTTAATACCTACCTCGAATTTACTCCTCCCCGAGTAACTCATGTTTGGGTAGGGCGTAATCTTCGCCACTCTGCAAAATTTCACTGACTCGTCGGTCCTAAAATTTTCAATACCCGCGGGCAAGAGCGCACCAAACAAATATGGACGACTTTGAATTGGCTTTTCCTAGTTTTTCTCGATGTCCTTCGTTGCGAGTGCTGAGGTGCGTTCGGAAACTAATTTCGTTTGACAGCTGTGGGACAGCTGACAGAAACGTTCATGGAATTGCAATTATGTGCTGGAATTGGAAAAAAACTTGAATGAAAATAAACAAAACATAACTCTCTTGGATAAACTGTTTATTAGTTAAACATTTTGCATTTTTATGATGATTTTTATAATTCTGTTTTCCTGTTTTTGTTCTTTTATTATGTGTTGTGTGTGTTCGTCATGAATAAATGATTCTTATTCTTATTCTTAAAATATGTTTATCTGTTTTCGATAATAATACAATAAGTGAACACTAGTATTCGAACGTATATGTCATTTTCAGGATGCGTTCAGCAGTTTTTGTTTGTAAACAAATTGAAAAATAGTTTTTGTTTATTTATTATTTTAGCTGAAAAATGGTAATCAGGTCAGTCGTTATTTTATAACTATGTATTTCAAGAGCTTTTGGTTTGATGTATCATTGTCATTAAATGAAACAACTACGTATTTCAAGGTTGCTTGTTCATTACCAATATTACCATGTAGGGTCAAGCGCAGGGAGGAAGTCTCAAATTCACTTGGCGTATTTGCGTTTTGCCTCTCGCTCGCACGGAAGCCAATCTTCCCGCCAACTAAAGGTCCAGACAGAAGTGACAGTACTTGGGGTATTATCGTTCTCTCGCTCGCAGCGAAGT
This sequence comes from Lathronympha strigana, assembly GCA_949128165.1. Classification (NCBI taxonomy): domain Eukaryota; kingdom Metazoa; phylum Arthropoda; class Insecta; order Lepidoptera; family Tortricidae; genus Lathronympha; species Lathronympha strigana. The sequence goes on along the minus strand of OX421926.1, from coordinate 1,194,182 downwards.
AAAACTTAACTGGTGCGAGTGAGAGGCAAAACGCAAATACCCCAAGTGTAGTCAACCCATAAATGCATGTCTCGGTAGAATGAAACGGTTGAATATCAGGGACCGGACAACCCTTTCCTCGCTAAAAGCCTTTCAAACGGCGTCCCTTTAAAACGACTTACCCAAAATAAGACTTAGCCGTTCGAACAGCTAGCCCATACATTTGACTAGCCCTTACCAAAATACTGACCGAACAATAAAGCTAGCCCTTTGCAATTGCTTACCGCTAACCTATACGTCTTGTTACCCTTATATAAGGGTTACCCTTATAATTAAGCGCTTTTTATAAAGCTTTCCCTTTGGCAATTTCATTCTTTATGACGATGCCGCCAAACAGCGGCAGCCAATCAGCATCAGTTATTGAGTATGTGCTCTAAGTAGGTAACTATTTCGTTCGGTGTAGCACATTTTTGGTTTACATTTACATTCGCTGTTTTTCTTCCAACTCCTCCTGTCGTCCGTCGCGCTACTCGCGCTGTTTGAATGTTTTTAATCGACTTCGAGAATTCGATGGAGACGGTTATGTACCTATTCATCTGTTTGTATTTTCAACCGACTTCAATATTCCTAAAGGAGGAGGTTCTCAATTCGGCAGAATTTTTATTTTTATATTATTATATATATTTTTTTAATGGATGTCCTCAGAACTCCTTCATTACTGAACCGATTTAATAATTTTTTTTGGTTGCTTAAAGTAGATGGCTCCAGGTTGGTCCCGTTTTTTTCAAAATCCATTTCTGATGATGGGATCCATGAGGAACTGAGGGAACTCCTCAAATTTGAAAGGCACATGCATAGTCATTTGGGTATTTTCTTGAGAACCTCGAGCATTTCTTTACAAAACCTACCAGTTTGGTAGAGCAGACCTGATGATGACGACCACGGATGTCAAAGAGGAACTGCTCTATAATTCGCGGGCCCCAGCTGTATCATTCATCTTTTGTTTATTACGAAATGCCTTCGAGGTAGTCCTATTTGATTTTAATTATATTTTGATGATCCATCATTATGAGGAATTAATGGAGCTGATGCTGAACCCTGGCAGTACCTCATGGAACTCAGGTTTGGTAAAACTTGCGAGAGTTCTGTTTTCGTCATTCAACTCGTATTAACGATCAATTAGGGGAACAGTTCTCAAGATGGAGCTGATGCTGAACCCTGGCAGTACCTAGTGGAACTCAGGTTTGGTGCAACATAGGCGAGTGCTGTTTTCATGATTCGATTCATATTAACGAGCAATTCAGAGGGCAGTTCACAAGATTGAGCTGATGCTGAACCCTGGCAGTACCAAGTGGAACACAGGTTTGGTGCAACATAGGCGAGTGCTGTTTTCATGATTCGATTCGTGTTAGCGAGCAATTAGGAGAGCAGTTCACAAGATGGAGCTGATGCTAAACCCAGGAAGTACCTAATGGAACTCAGGTTTGGTGCAACATAGGCGAGTGCTGTTTTCATGATTCGATTCATGTTAACGAGCAATTAGGAGAACAGTTAACAAGATCGAGCTGGTGCTGAACCCTGGCAGTACCTAGTGGAACTCAGGTTTGGTGCAACATAAGCGACTGCTGTTCTCATAATTTGATTCGTGTTAACGAGCAATTAGGAGAGCAGTTCACAAGATGGAGCTGATGCTAAACCCTGGCAGTACCTAATGGAACACAGGTTTGGTGAAACATACGCGTGTGCTGTTTTCGTTAATCGACTCATGTTAACGAGCAATTAGGAGAGCAGTTCACAAGATGGAGCTGATGCTGAACCCTGGTAGTAATAAGTTTTAAATACGATGTGAGAAAAATTTAACAAAATAAAAACATAAATTAGCAATAATTCGCTTACTTTAACTTATACCGGGAAGTCCAATTGAAGTCGGTTTTTTTTTCTTTAAAATTATTTTTTAAATGTATGTTCACCGATTACTCCTAGCTCCATCATCCGATTTAGGTGTTTTATTTTTAAGAAAGATTACCTCCGATTTCAAATCAGATCCGTGAGGAATTAAGGGAACTCCTCAATTTTCAAATGCACATGTATCATATGATGATTTCGGTGTTTTCTTAAATAAATGAAGGAATTTCATGCGAAAACCATAAATTGGTAAGGTAGACCTGATGATGGAGACCAGGGATGACAAGTGGAACTTAGGATACATTAGCCGATAATTCCGAGCTCCGTCGTCCAATTTGAGCAATTATTTTTATGTGAGAAAAGAGTCACCTCCAAATTGGTCTGGTAGCAATTCGGTGCTGATCTGATAATGAGGTTAATAAGGAATCAGGGAACTCCTTAACTTTCAAAGGCACATTTATGGTAATTTCGGTATTTTCTTAAGTAAATGAAGCAATTTCTTGCGAAAACCATAAATTTGGCCAGGTAGACCTGATGATGGAGACCAGGGATGACATGTGGAACTTCAGATACATAAGACGATAATTCCGAGTTCCCTCGTCCAATTTGAGCAGTCTTTTTTTAGTCGAAAAGAGTTGCCTCCAAGATATAGGATGTAGGATATTGGTGCTGATCTGATGATGGGATCCGCGAGGAATTAAGGAAACTCCTCAATTTTAAAGGCACATGTTTAGTGATTGCGGTCTTTTCTTAAGGAAATTAAGCAATTTCTTGCGAAAATCATAAATTTGGGACGATAGACCTCATGATGCAGACCAGCGATGGCACGTTGAACTTTAGATACATAAGCCGATAACTCCGAGCTCCGTCATCCAATTTGAACAATTATTTTTTTGTTAGATAAAAGTTACCTCCAAGTTGGTTCCATAAGAGCTTGGTTCTAATCTGATGATGGAATCCATGAGGAATTTAGGAAACACCTCAATATTCAAAGGTAAATTAGCAATTTTGGTGTTTTGTTAAGTGACATAAGAATTTCCTTCCGAAAAATTATAAATTTGATGAAGACCAGGGGTGGTATGTGGGACTTTACATAGGTACTTAAGCTGATAATTCCGAACTCCGCCATCTTGACTTTTTTGACTATTTTTTTTCTGTTTTTTAGTAGTACTGCGTTACTCATACTAGTACTTACCAACTAAAATAGAAAGATTAAACTTTTTAACAATAAATTAAAACCGACTTCAAAAAATAAAAACTAAAATGTATTCATTTTTATTTGCTGTAAGGTTCGGAAAGGATGAGTAAGCAAATAAGCAAGTAAGAAGTCGGTGCCAAGCAAAATAATAAACACATTTCTGGCAATAATAAAACTCAGCATTCTCTCTGAAAAATAATAAATATGATATGATGACGTTATTTTTTTTTTTTTTTATGCTATAGGGGGCTAACGAGCAAACGAATCACCTGATGGTAAGCGATTAACGTCGTCCATGGACACCCGCAACACCAGAGGTGTCGCAAGTGCGTTGCCGGCCTTTAATGCCATGCATGCCTACATAAAATGTTGTCGTCCGTCAACCCGTTTTAAATTTTGCTCTTCGTTTGGATACATACTGTAGGTATAGTGACTATGTCAAATTTTTAAATGAACACACGGGAAAAAGCCGGGCATAGCAGCAAGGTAGAACCGGCGGACATGCCCGTACTTATAATTATGGCCTGCTAAACAAATATAAATCAACCAATTTCCGTCAATTATTGAAACACACTACCTACTCTATCAATATTTGTACATTCTATTAAAATAAATCAATGATAATTTTTAAGAAAAACAAAAACTGACTTCAAGTGGCCTTCCCGGTAAAAGTTAAATTTTGAGTTAGTTTAAGTTAACCAGTTTCTTTCAAAAATATCCAATTCAACATTCGAGTATACCTTTGAAAATTGAGGAGCTTTCTTAAACCTTTCTGAAAAATTCAATTTTGAGTTATTTTAAGTTAACCAGTTTCTTTCAAAAATATCCAATTCACCATACGAGTACCTTTGAAAATTGAGGAGCTTTCTTAATGTTTCATGGCTTCCATCATTAGATCTCAAAAAATCAAATGGAACTACTTACCTTGGTCTTCAACATCAGGTCCGCTGCAGCAAAATGATGGCTTCAGTAAGAATATGCCCCAACTAATTATGAATACCCCCAATCACGATGGACGTGGCTTTCAAATTTGAGGGTTATCTGAATTCCTCAAGAATAGGAGTTCTTCATCAGAATAGTAATCAAATGAAAAAGATGAATGATACGACAACTCGGATGATACGTAGAGCGAGGTTTACCGACCAGTTCCACTTTGCCATCCCTGGTCTTCATCATCAGGTCCACTCCGCAAAATTGATGGTTTTCGTAAACATATGCTCGAGTGTCTTAAGAAAACAGCCAAATAATCATGCATGTGCCTTTCAAATTTGAGGAGTTCCATCAGTTCCTCATGGATCCCATCATCAGAAATTAATTTTGGCCAAGCTGAAACTATCTACATTCAGATAAAATAAGAATTTTTAAAATCGGTTCAGTATTGACGGAGTTCTGAGGTAACAAACATCTAAAAATAACACACAAGAATTGAGAAACACCTCCTTTTTGAAATTTAAAAGTCGGTTGAAAATTAAACCTTATTTCATCTATTGCGGCTTCTATCACTCGGAAGCGGGCGAACATCAAAGAGTGCCGCCGCTGACGACGATCGCTTGCTATCATGTACGAATAAATGTGCGTTTTATGCACAAGGTAGACGGTTTAAATTAGCACGCCTTTACTATAAGGGTAGCCCTTTATAAGGCTAACCAATATGCAAGGTATTGGTGAGCGAGTCATAAGGGTTTCATAAGGGTATTGGGATATTGATTACTCATAAGGGCTACCGCTAAGATAAGGGCTTTAAAAACAATATGAAAGGGTTTTGTCGCGTAAGGGTATGGAGAGTTAAGCCTTATTAAAAACCCATACAAAACCCTTTATAAGGGATAGCGGGCCGGTCCCTGGAATATTATCTAGGTATATATGCCTCCCTTCTTCTCAAACGTGAGGAAAAGGGAGGCATACAATCTATGATCATAGATATATTATGGTTGTACCTATATATATTAATATTGGCTTTTTTTTATTTGAATGCAGTTTGGGTATATAATACATGAAATCCGGCCTACTAGCCATAGTCAATCCATTGAAACATAATTTTTAAGAAAAAAAAACCGACTTCATTTGGTTCCCGGTAAAAGTGAAATTAAGAATTTGTTTGAGTTAGCCAGTTTACTTTTCAAATATCCAATACACCGCACGTGTACGATTGAAAATTGAGGAGCTTTCTTAATGTCCTAGGGCTTCCATCATTACATTTGAAGTATAATCAAACGGAACTCCCTTGTAGACCTTTAAACAAACAAAATAACAATGTGTTAAATTGGATGACAGACTGTAAATTAACGAGCATATTCATTATGCCATCCCTGGTTATCAACATTAGGTCCACTCCAGCAAAATGATGGCCACAGTAAGAAAATGCCTAAGCTAATTATGAACACCCTCTAATCACAATTAACCTGCCGTTCAAATTTGAAGAGTTCTGTGAATTCTTCTAGAACTCCATCATCAGAATATAAATCAAATCAAAAAGATGAATGTCACAACTAGGATAATAAGTAGAGCTAGGTTTATTAACCAGTTCCACTTTGCGATCCCTGGTCTTCATCATCAGATCAAGTTCATCAAAATTTTGGCTCCGCCAAAACACTGTTTTAGTTACTTAAGGAAACCCTCAAATCAGAATGCATGTGCCGTTAAAATTTGAGGAGTTCTCTCAATCCCTCATGAAGCCCATCATCAAAATAGAACTATAATCAAATAGGACTATCTTGAAGGTATTTCTTTACAAAGAAAAGATGAATGTCTCAAATCGGATGATAGAGCTGGGAATTAACAAGCAGTTCCACTTTGCCATCCCTGGTCTTCATCATCAGGTCCACTCCACCAAATTGATGATGTTCGTAAAGAAATGCTCGAGTGTCTTAAGAAACTACCCAAATCATCATGCATGTGCCTTTCAAATTTGAGGAGTTCCCTCAGTTCCTCATGGATCCCATCATCAGAAATTGATTTTGAAAAAAACGGAACAAATCTGGAACCATCTATTTTCAGAAAAAAAAATATTTTTTAAAATCGGACTATAGTCCTGGGAATTACCAAGCAGTTCCACTTTGACATCCCTGGTCTTCATCATCAGGTCCACTCCACCAAATTGATGATGTTCGTAAAGAAATGCTCGAGTGTCTTAAGAAACTACCCAAATCATCATGCATGTGCCTTTCAAATTTGAGGAGTTCCCTCAGTTCCTCATAGATCCCATCATCAGAAATTGATTTTGAAAAAAACGGGACAATCCTGAAACCATCTATATACAGACAAAAAAATATTTTTTAAAATCGGATCATAGTCCTGAGAATTCCGAAGCAGTTCCACTTTGCCATCCCTGGTCTTCATCATCAGGTCCACTCCACCAAATTGATGATTTTCGTAAAGAAATGCTCGAGTTTCTTAAGAAATCACCCAAATCAGCATGCATGTGCCTTTCAAATTTGAGGAGTTCCCTCAGTTCCTCATGGATCCCATCATCAGAAATGGATTTTGAAAAAAACGGGACCAACCAGGAACCGTCTACTTTTAGAAAACAAAAAAAAAATTCAAATCGGTTCAGTAATGACGGAGTTATGAGTGAACATCCATTAAAAAAAAAAAAAAATAAAAAAAAAAATTCAGTCGAATTGAGAACCTCCTCCTTTTGAAATATTGAAGTCGGTTGAAAATTGTTTTTTCCTCTCGGTCACACTTGCATATTCGAGCGATGAGGAAGGAAGGAGGAAGAGGTTAAATATTCCGTCAATATCATTATAATTAGATATTTTTTACCAATTACTTTTCGATGAAAGAAAACATCGCGAGGGAACCGGAGTAATCCGAATAAGGCATAGTTTGCCCTCTGCGTTGGTAGGGCGTTGGCAGTCGCTTTCGTAAAACTAGCGCCTACGCCAAATCTTGGGATTAGTTGCCAAAGCGGACTCCAGGCTCCCTGACCCGTGTCTTAAGCCGGGAAAACGCTAGGAATATTCTTCCGTCACAACAGAGCGCCTACCACAAACCGCGATCGAAAGTATACCTCCCTTTCGCACTTGTGATTTCTCACTCAAGTGCGACAGAGAGGTGAAACTTCGTTCGTGGTTCGTGGTAGGCCTTCTGGAAAGATTTTACTACTCAGACGAAATGAATAGGAATGATTGATAAAACATCTGTTTAATTCTAGTATTACAATATTGTCATGATAATATAGTACATTACATACCAAGGCCGTTTAAGTGGGAAATGCCTCGGATTCCATGTAATTGTCGGCCGAGGCGAAGCCGAGGTCGACTAACATGTGATCCGAGGCTTTCCCATTTACCGGCCGAGGTTTGTATACTATTTTTCAGCACGACGGAGCCGGGAGGCGGCTATTTAGTTTTGCGTAAAGTGGCGCTTACCGGCCGGAGGACTGAAAAATTAATTAAACCTGTAGATTCTTATGCCATTATTCATAAACGCTCATCAAACCTCCGTTAACTAATTTGTCGTTTGTCCTTATCTGTCAGTTTGACATTTGCGTTTGTCAAAAAGGGACAAAACATATTTTTCAGTCCTCCGGCCGGTAAGCGCCACTTTACGCAAAACTAAATTGCCGCCTGCCGGCTCCGTCGGGCAGAAAAATAGTATACACACCTCGGCCGTTAAATGGGAAAGCCTCGGATCACATGTTAGTGGACCTAGGCTTCGCCTCGGCCGACAATTACGTGGGATCCGAGGCATTTCCCACCAAAACGGCCTTGGTATGTAATCTACTATTAACTAACATTGGTCTGTTAAGTTTTTATGAATTAAGCGGTTAATGTCTTAAATAAAAACCAATACTTGCACCCGGCTAACCTAGAGGTAAGCGTTTAGAAATATAGACGGCTAGCTAGCATAGATCATTAATCAATCCGGGCGCTGGGCAGCTGTTCAGCGATGGTTGTGATAGCTGTAGCGCTAGCATGGTTGGCATTTTACCGCTTATCACGCTATGCGTCACTTTCGCACATACATACTTGTTAGAAAGTGACAGCAAAGTCAGTAAATGATAAAAACCCGACCATCATAGACTAGCTGATCTTTGTCGTCGCCTGGTGGGGTGATCGACTGAATAATTGCGCCTGTATTATCATTATCACACACGCAATTTTGAAGGTCTATCCTAATAAATAGTACTTTATGCAACATTGATATAATAAGGGTTCTTAAAACTTGTGGGTCGCCGTTACAAAATGAGACGAAGCCGAGTTTTGTAATAATAGACCTGAGAGTTTTAAGAACCAATTATGAACTGTTGCATACGCTAGTTTTTCTACGACAGCTAAAATAGCGAAAAAAGCTAAATCTCGAAAGGTGGCAGAATATGGAAATTGCCGCATGCCCACAAAAAAAAGTAAAAAAAAAAACAAAAGTGTTTATATATTGTATGAAAATCCATCCTCCTATGGATTTTCATACAATATATTAAAACCATAACAGTTCTTAAACCTCTCGGGTCTATAATTACAAAACTCGGCTTCGCCTCGAACCCTTATTATATCACTGTTGCATACACTACTATTCTAATCACAATGGTTAAATCAAATACAACAGTATAAAAAAACTTTCCTTGAAACAATTAAGACTTTCTTAACATATACGTAAATAAGAAATAATTGACAAGATATTTTGGAATGTTGTCATTTAATATTGTTTTAAATACTTAAATGTAATTTAAAGTATTTCTCAATAACAAAAAAAAACTTACTCTAACATTGTCTTGTTTCCGCGATTGTTGTTAATTTAAATTAAACACTTTAGAACGGATTAATCGCGTTTATTAACACCATGACCCTACGTTTCGAGCACTCGTTTTCACAGTGTTAAGATGGTGACTATCATCATGGTGTTAAACGCGATTAATCCGTTCTAAAGTTTTTAATTTCAATTAATCTATCTTAATATGATAAATGATAAGGCAGCATGGAGGGGAAATGGCGACCGTGACAACCCTAGTATCCCCCCCCCCCCCGCCATCACGCTACGCCTTTGCGATAAGGAACTAAGATATTCAGCATCGTATGGCATTATACAAGAATAGGCAGATACATAAATGTCAATTAATAGTTATTTATTATACAAGGGGGCAAAGTTGTTGTTTAAATCTCGGGCTTATATTGAGACCCGAGCAAGCGAAAGATTCCAAAATTGAGCCACGAGCGTAGCGAGTGGTTCAATAACTGGAATCTTGAGCATTAGGAGGGAGTCAAGGCTTGAGAGTTGAACAAACTTTTCCGCCGAGTGTAACACAACATTTTTCCCCTCACTACCGCTAGGAAAATAAAGACTACATACGATTACAAATCTTATCTACATGTAAATTATCTGGAAAAACCATTCAAAATTCAATTTCAAAATTTGTTATAGTACGCTCCTGGTACTTAGATATTGCCAACAGCTTACCAAGTGCGGGATAATACTTGACCAATTTAAGGTGTGACCTCCGATCGCGCATATGTACTATGGCCATATAGGACTCACTTATACTGGACGGAGGTAAGTGATAGGAATTAGAGCAAGGTCAAATTACTTTCCCCACATGTGAATAAAATGCGCTTTCCACGCTAGTTTTGGGACAAAACAGCGCTTTTCGAGCTAGTGAGGGGAAAAATTAAATGTTTATATTCAGTGCGTTGAGCCACGCAATTGGTTCGGGTGAAAAAGTCTGGAAGAAATCCGATTTTTTCCCAGACGACTCGTTTTTTTGCGGATTCTTTAGGAAAAAATCAATGAAAGTTTCCGCTCTAATTTTCAACTCAAAATTAATGCATATTAGGTCTAATTTACACCTACAACAGGGCTACGTCGATTACATTGACGAAGAAACAATTCAATCAATTCATCTGTGACATTATTTTTTTCTTAAAAAACCCGAAAACTTCGGAAAAAAACCGAAAGTTTCATTAAATCATGAAAAAAACATTCGCTAGTCTTATCCTATTAAATACTTATTTAAATTGTATAATCTGACTCCTTTAAGCTAGTGGTACGCACGCACATACAAATATTCATACAAAATTCGGATTGTCCAAACTGTTCGTCTGATGCTCTACTTGTGGTAATTCTAAAAAAAAAAAAAACATTAACATATGAATTTTGCAATTAAATATTAACATATTATTTAAACTTACGTGAGTCATACTGATATTAAATTGCAACAGTTACAACACCACCGAGCCGCGAAGGTGACAACACCACTCTGTTCGACGATGACTGCCCGAAGCAGTCGAAACATCAACCAAGTCGAAGCTGGGAAGCACTTTTAAGCCGTTTTAGCTATGGGTTTACTTCAGGCAGGTACTAAATATGTCACGCCTATTGTGATACGTGAGTGTTAACCGCTGCAACTTAATATAAGTATTAACATTGTTACATTTAATAAATGATTTGATTCATGCTTTACAATTGTTTAAATATATTCTTAGCGACTTACTCAGGTCTTCAGGGTTGGAGCATTTCTTCAAGTGGTCAGTGATGAGCAGTTTGAGGGCAGCGTTCTCAGCCACCAGCTTGTGGTTCGTTTCCTTCAGGAGTCGGTTCTCCTCCGCTTGCCAATTCATCAAAACCTTCTGTTTTTCTCTGGAAGAGTATTTTTATATACTTTTCAATTCCTAGTTCTTAGTGTTCTTACCACTAGTTACAGTCAAGAGTAAAAATATGGTGGTGCACATCTTACTCAAAATATGTCCCGTAGCACCTTACGCCGGTGTAATAAGAGCGTAGTACCATATTTATGAGTCGATTATGTCGAACTATATTTTTGCACTTGACTGTACAAGAATTGAAAAACAGCCAAGTGCGAGTGGGACTCGCGCACCGAGGGTTCCGTACAAACTTTATGTTGCAACTACACCTAGAAGTAGAAATTTGACGTCAGCCACATGTATCGACAGATTGGGTCAGTCGTTTGTACGGCATGGATTTAGTATGCGAGTTTGTTTTTCCTTGATATTTCTTTATGTAAACCAATTTTTTCAGCATGATATCACATAAATTTAAAGAAAAAAAACCGTCTAAGTTGGTTAAACTTCAACTTTTTTTCGAAAAGTTTTTTTATTAATAAAAAAGTTAAAGAAGTTAGGGACTATGTTATATTATTCCTGTAATGTTTATGATATTATTAAAGTTGTGTAAAAAAAAACATATTTTTTTCCTTATAAACTTCGGAGATAATTTTTTTTTCATTTTTGTTTATAAATCAAAACAGTTTCATTGTAAAAAATTAATTCACCTGTATCTTCTAGAAGCAGCCGTCCTAGGCTCCAACATCTTCTTCTTCGCATCTTCTCCATCCACTATCACACAATCATCCTTCTCCGCTTTACTGTTCCTTCTCTTCACCGTCTTCTTAAAATTACCACTAACTTTGTTAACATTTAAAGGTACTATCGGTATTTTTTGTAAACTATTCGTTATTAATATAGTATTCGGATTCACTATTGTCACTGGAACTAAAGTCCCAGGTAGGGTAGATATGGGTAGTAAATTTTGAACTACCTTCGTTTCACATTTTTTATCAGCTTTATCGGATAAAACCCTTTTTAATTTCTCCTTAGTCTCATTTTGTATTTTCCTATCATCATCTACAGGTCGCATTCTGACCTGACGTCCATCAGGCTTTTTGATTATAATTTCAAAATCGTCTAAATTATCCTTTTTAATAGCATTCTCATAATTCCTTTTAAGCATTTTGATAATTTGTCTGTCTTCTTTATCATTATGGTCGTCTAAGCTGTCGACTACAAAATCGAGAGATTTCTGACTCATGATCGGTGGAGCTTTTTCAGCTTCTTGTAATAAAACATCTTTAGTCACATGCGCATCTTTTATAACAGAATCTGTATATACTAAAGTTCTCGGGTGATTTTTGGTTTCTATATTAATGCCATCTTTCCTGATTTCGACGTTGCTGTGTATTTTGATAACGTTGTTCGTGTAGGAGACGGTTTCATTTATTTCTTTGTCTTCGAGTCTAACAATGGCGACATCGTCTGTGACCTTCTCAATGTCCTTGCCGACTATCCTGCTGATGGTTGTCACCTCATTGGTGAGTTTAGATATGGTGGTAGTTTCGTATTCTTTAACGGCTCCTGGTTCGTCGCTGGATGACCTGGAATTAAAGATATTGCTGATGAATGAATGAAATCGTTTATTTCGGAAATATATCCATATTATGTTAGTAAAGCTTATTCTAATATAAATAACTATTACATTAATTGCATGCAAAAAACACGCAAGTAGGTATAACGGGTTGGCACTAATAGACTAGCACGTTTGGCGGAATAGCATAGTAACATTATTTTCGTTGTTAAATAACTATTGTTAGTGGAATGTATAATTATAATTGGAAGTAACGTGCACAGACATCCAGTGAGCTAAGATGGGGCTGTCCATCTTCCCAGCCTTCAGGAGTGAGTTGGTGCTGCCCCAAATGCGCTCGCTCATGGACGCCACCCGCTTACGCAACACGGCTTGAAACCCGTCAGTTCTCCGCTCTGCGAACATCCCCGATGCGCTGCAGTGCCTGATGAATCTGGCTTGTTCGGGTTATGCAGAAGCGACAAAATTAACCAAATGTGCCAATTCAAAGGAGAACCTCCAAGATGCGCTACTTGTAAGCGTTTCAAGCCCAACAACCATAAGACAGGGGACCCTGAGTGTCCCGCTAGGATAATGGCCGAACGAAGATATATTAAGAGTCCGGTATACATTTTAAAGTGGTTAATAATGAAAGAACCCATATAAATTGCAATTTAGTTTTATGTGTTTTTATTGTTGAAATAAAGAATTGCAATTGCTAAAATAGGTAATATGAAGTATTAGTATTACAAAAAAAAAATTATGGATATGTTATTATTTAGTATCCAAAAACACAATTCTTACAGACCTTGTTTTGCAAGGTGGATGATTCATACAATATTGTAACTCGATTGTTTATTATTTATTGTTATATCACCTAATTTATTTGAATACTAGTTAATTAGGCATAAAATAAAGTTTATTTTTGCATTTTTTTTTATGAAATATATTTTATACATACCCAAATATACCTGCTAAACTTTGGCTATTTTTCTTAAATTTGCTGTAGCTAAGTGTATATTTATTCGAAAAATATATATAAAAATGGAAAAAAGTGTTCCATATATTCCTTAAACGACTCATTTTCCAACACATGTGTAACTTACATGCCGGTTTGATATCAGTTTGATTATCAGAAAGCCTTAATCATTTACCTCTTCGAGCAAAACGGAGCGAGGAAATACGTGATTTTTTAAAGTGGAGATAGTTGAAGGGATGGAGAGTGACGTAGGCTACTTTTTGTCTCTTTCTAACCCGAGCGAAGCCGCGGGAAAAGTTATTATCCTTATTTAGTACGTGCTTTAAGTGTTTTTTTTTTTGCGGAACTTGTTTTTGAATATAGAGTAACTGCCCAGCGGTAAGAGCGTGCAACATTCATTCCGAGGGTCGCAGGTTCAAATCCAACCCCGGCTCGTACCAATGAGTTACGGAACTTATATACGAAATATCATTTGATATTTACCAATCGCTTTTCGATGAAGGGAAACAGCGTGAGGAAACCGGAGTAATCCTAATAAGGCCTAGTTTACCCTGAGTTGGAAGGTCAGATGGCAGTCGCTTTCGTAAAACTAGCGGCTACGCTAAATCTTGGGATTAGTTGCCAAAGCGGACCCCAGGCTCCCTGAGGGAAAACGCTAGGTAGAAGAAACAGGGGGCAATCTTGTAGTACCTGCTTATGGTAATGTTCCTGTTGTTAATGGTGTATGGGGCCTCTCCGTCAAGAGGGTACATCTGTGGGGTGTGTAGGGTGTCCACATCGTCAGAGCCCTCTAGCGAAAGCACTCCAGCTCTGGAAAAACAATTCATACTTCAAAAAACTAGTTGAAAGGCTTGGTGTGACTTTTATTTCTTAGAGACAATCAGTCAAATAAATGACTGATTTACAAAAGGAAAAGTGGAAACTGCAGGACCTCGGGTGGGACTCAAACCTGCGACTGGGACACACGCCCATGGCTCTACCAACTGAGCTACCGAGACCACATCCGTGGCCTGTGCCGATTAAGAAAGAAAGAAGAACGTTTCAAACCTAAATCGTTCGATATAGGTATTTCAAAAACAATAGAGGTCTCAAATTTTTTTTATAACGTGAAACAGATCTAGAATAATTTTTATTTTTTATTTTGAACCGTTAGTCCCAAAAATATGAAAAAATCTTGAAAGTACAGCTTTATAAAGACTTTCAAAGAAAATAATTTTGAATATGGTCAGTCAAGCCATTTTAGATTTAAAAGAAATCATATTCTCTTATTTATAAAGGCCTATTTATTTCTAATCAGTAAGAGATGCAAAGATACTCCTTGTTATGAACATGAAAACCCCTTTTAAGTTCATCTATAGTGACAGATGGTAAACTACAGAACACTATTTTATAATTTAAAGAAAACAGAGTGGGTTCTCTTCCGGTATTTAGAGAGGTTGAACCCTGCTCAACACGGGGAATTTTTACATTTTTCTTTAAATATAATTAAATAAAATTGTAAATTTCGTTTGCAGACATCTCTGCTAAATACAAAATTAAAACAGAACCCTACTTTGAGACCCGACATGCTCTTGGTCAGTTTTTATTTCACAGATTTTCTCTCAGTAAATGACATCTCTAACACTGCTTACTTAGTCTCCATGGCCCGCTTAAAGCCCTCATCAAAGGGGTTGACATTCTGCAGGTCCTGGAAGAGGCCCACCTCCTCGCAGTTGCGGATGAACCGGGTAGGTGTTGGTGTCTGGTCCGCTGAAAAAAAAAATTGATGTAGTAAACATTCTAGAAATTGTTGTTTATAAATAAATATTGTGGGACAATCATACACAAGCTCAATAAGGCTTGTGGTGTGGGTACTAGACGATTTATATGTATATACATATATATTTCAGTATGAAAAAAATATGGAGGCAAATAAAATTTAAAAAGAAACTACTGCAGCCTTGGCTTGTCAGACTATATTTATTTGTAAGACTGTGGCAGTATGGGTAACACCAAAGTCATAACTTATTTAAACATAATTATTAAACGGGTCTAACGCGCGTTAGACCCGTTTAATAATTATGTTTAAATATGTGTTCAAATCGCGAAAGTTTTAAATGTTATAAAGTCATAACTTGCCCAAAACTAAAAATAAAAACATACCAGCAAATGCAGCCTTTTGCTCCATACCCAACTGCAATACCATATCATGTTTCTTCGTGTGAACGTGCAAGTGGTCCTCGTTTGTGAACGTCATGCCGCAGCCCTGCATCACGCAGGCGAACGGCTTCTCCGGTTCCACCATTGTATCAATTGATTGACCGCACAATACTCGGCTGTCTATAATACACTACCAAGAAATGTTGTTAGTTTCTCCTGCTCAGTTCGCTTGTGAATTCATGCTAAGACATTTGGGAGTTTTGCGTGAGTAATCATTGTAACTATTTAATACATTATTTGATAAGGAAATAAATATTTGTGATAAGAATTCCCCAGGGTATTTAGTGGATGGCGTGAAGTCCTTCCTTGACTTGATGTTTTGATTAATTTGATTTGACATTGACGTTTGTCAAGTTTGTTTGAGTTAACGTAAAAAGCATCACAATGTTATTAGAAATGTAAGTTGCAATAAAAAATTAAGGGTTCCGTGAAAATAAGTAATTTGATGAAACAATATTAAGGAAAATATATTTTTGTAAAAAAAAAAATATTTTTCTATTTAATGTAGGATAACAGTAATATCTAATAATTCTTCACACGCTTTTAATATTATTGTGCTGCTTACATTTTAGTGCTAAATCATTTAAGTGCCAAACATAACAAGCTTTTTGGGATTTTGAACAATTCAAAACATTCATGTTTTAAAAATAATACAAAAACCATGTAATTTAACTTAACATTGCTGTAAATATTATCAAATTAAATGGAAAACAGGGGACTTAGAGTAGAAGCATAATTCTAATTGCATTATTTTCATATAAAGACTGTAAAACTAGGTTGAAAACACAACAAAGCAAACAAATAAAAGTATTCAACTTATTTCTATTGTCTAAAGCTATTGCAATGATCATCCAACAAGAAGTGAGTTAAAAATAATAAGAGTGTTATTAATATTTTTTTAAACTAAGAATAGTTGAAAAGTAATTTTGGGTGGCCGTGGCTTTTGGTACCAGTAGCGAAGTAAGACGTGTATTTTTCTGGGACGTATCCGTGAATTTTAGCCCGGTGAACGGAATGATTGGGGTACACATCGGCATCCTGGTTTCTCTTAGAGATGATATGGACCGGAGATCTCTTTTTGCGAGGCGATTCCTGCATCTGCTGAGTCGGGAATGGGTCTACGTAGCGGCGTCCATTAATATCAGTTCCTTCCGCTGTTGGCAATAGGTCCTATTAATGAACTGTACAGTAAATCGGAAAACATGTTAAAAAATTGTAGAATTACATGTTCTAGTAATAAACATTGAATCACATTGATAAAAAATAATACAGTAATAAAATGTTTGCAAAAATTTAGCTAAGCAATAAAACGATTTATTTATTTATTGAATAAAATATATCGTGTAGCTTAATTTCCAATTGCTAGAGATACCGCTTTGACCTTACCCGCGCCTCTGCTATTGAAGATTCCAGGAGCTGGTTGTCCTTGCTGGTCGTTAACCACGTTGGTCTGTGGGATACCACCCATGCCAACCACGGCAGGATTTGGCTCATTCTGCTGTCCCTTCCATGGTCTGCGATAAAACGAGACAGTATTTATAAAATTGAATAGGCAGGTAATCAACTCACATAGTTAATAAAAGTTAATTAGTCCATAGTTGTATAAAACAAATAGTATCTTACTTATCAGGGAACAGTTCCCCAGGCTGTCCTCTGGTTTGGACGATTCTATCTCCATTTACTTCAACGACACATCTCAGACGGGCACAGCATGTCGGGAATTCTGCAAAAAATGTTTTAGTTAAAAAAAGAGTCTAGGCACCTACTGAATCATAGAAGTTATTTCCGTTTCGTTTTAGTTAGTAGTACTTAGTAATACAATAAGTAGTTAAGATTTGATATTATACAGTCCACTCACCAACGTTCTCATCTTCAATATATTCGTGGCATTCCAACGCGTTTTCAGGAATTTTTGGTTTTCGGCAACTAAAAATAATGATGCCAATTATATGTTTTTACGATTAACCTACATAAATATTAAATGACATCGCGCATTAGTTTATAGAATGATACTGCGGTAACATATCTTACCCGACCGCAGCTATGAAGTACTTTCCGTCTCTGATTTCACATCTATACCGGTGGCAAGTGTAATGATCAGACCACTCCTGCCAAGGTTGATATCCTTTTCTGGAGTACTTATCCACACAGGCTTGATCTAAAATATTAATAAATCGACGTTTAAGAATATTTTCATTTAAGCCAGCCATCACTATATTATTATTATGTATATCTTTAAAAATATGCACTTACAGCTGACATCCTCAGCAAAAACAGCCGGTATAATCAAATATGCCACCAATAACAATCCGCCAAACTGCATATTAACTGCAACAAAATTACTTGAAATGTAAGAAGACACTTTTTCTTCAAAGTTATCCGTGAAAGGACAAACTGTTTCTGATCTAATTTCAGTATTCGCAGAGTATTAATACTCTTTCCTCGAATCAATATTTATAAAACAAACGGAAATCCCACGCTCGTTACTTGACTGGTCAAATTTGTTTGCTGTTATGAGAAAAACTGATAATTTCCGCGAAAGAATACTACAAACTCTTGCTCATCATGAATTTACATCTAAAAATTCACGAAAGTGTAGACACGGTAGGCAGCAGTTTTTGCTAAATAAATTGTTATCAGTGTTTTCAAATACGTATACTTGGCAATTGAGGGGCATATCATAGGGGATGCGAGTAGATGGATATATTTTCTCAACGTATTTACTTTGAAAATGAACTACAAAGAAGATTAACTACCAAGAAGAGGAATACAAATAAACAACCTGAAAGATGCATATAAGTTCTGGGAGGTATACCAAGCAATAAGCCTATTGCCTAAACATACCTTTTGCCTAAACAAAAGTAACTATTATTAAGATAGTAGCTTGAAATAAATATTAAAAATTCCTATTATAGTTTAACACTGTAGTCCTTCCTTACACCTAAAGATCAAGTACAAATCTGAGACATTATGAAAGACCAGATACAAGTCAGTTGCGAGTACTTTGTTATACCCATTGTTTCGAGCATCATTCATCTATTCTAAGAATAGGTTGCAATTGATAAATCAAACAATCTTTCATTTGCCAAGTGAAAAGTTCTAAAGTGGTCACATCCTTTTTTATTAATAATTTTTTAATAATTCTTTTAAATACGTTTCATAAAAATATATTTAAAAGAATTTACCTGCTTTTCATACGTGTTTAACGAAAAAAAAACTTTTTTTTTTAATTTTCTCCTATTATAAAACTAGTGGTTTTATTTAGTTTATCCAACATGAATGCTATTTATGCAACAAGTGCGGAAAGTCAGTGATTTCCGACGTGTGTATAAGCCGACACGAGTAGGAAATCATCTTTATGCATGTGTTTCATACAATGTTTTACTATGCATTGTGCGAGTTAATAAAAAATCATATCATGACAAAACAATTTAATTGTTACATGACAGTAATTTAATTATTAAAATTAAAAATTATATTATTTTATAGTTTTCTTACATACAAAATACTTTTTGGATCGGGCTGTTAGTGGAGTCCAAAATTAAAAAAAAAATTGAAAAGTAAACGCACTGCGGCCAAATCGTGCGGAAAAGTACAACTTTCCGCATGATTTGACTTCATCGTTGCGATTGTAAATTCCGTTGTGCTCAATTTTTAATTACCGATATGACACTCTGGTGACTTTACATAAGGTTTTCTTTTCATAAAATTTAACAGAGCACATGTCGGATTTAACAGGCGCAGATGCATTATGGTAAATTACCATAATTAATCCTAATTTATACGTTGAATTTATTTATACCTTGAAAATATTAGAGCGATTTTTTTTATATCTCAAACAGCGCTAAGTTAGTATGTATACAATACTCTATATTGCATTCCAAACAAACGTCAAGTCAAGTCAAGCCCGATAGGGAATCAATTCAATTCGATATCGAAGTGCGTTATTTTATTTATTCTATTTCTTTGTTCATGTAAATAATATAATTTTGTAAAGTGGCACGGTGAAATCTAATAACTCAGATGAGGTGAGTCTTAACTAATAGATAAGTAACTTAGCATTTCTATTTTAAAGAAAGCTTTTGTAAATTGGGTGTAGTAATATCCTGATTGATTTCGATATTTTCATGTAACGATGTTGATTAAGATCTTTTAAAAGTACATTTCTAGTGTGATTTACATGAAATACAAACGGTTTTTTTAAATAGTTGAATCCGGAAACGTCCTTTATTGTAATTTTTTTATGTACCCTCAAGATTCAAAAACAAATTTCTAAAAATTATTTTAACTGAATATATTTCACATCGTCCACGTTATCTCTGCAATTAAAATGAGGGAACCACTCTGCTGTTAATTAAATGCATTGTTTACAAGAAAAATATAAGGAATTGATAATACTAGGCATTTGTGTTGCATACTATTGGTCCCGGGTTTGAATCCTATGTGCCCCTTCCAATAAAACAAAATCCTATTGGCTCTGAGCTGTAGAGCTCGTGAGAATATGGTCTTAAGCACCATACCTGTGGGGTTCTTAAGTTCGTAGTACAATATTAAAGAAATTCCATAAAACTAAATGATAAAAAAATCTTCATATATTACAATCTTCATATAAAGGTTTATTTATTTTGTTGTTATTTTCGCGTCAGATTTCAATGAAATTTGGTAGGTAGGAAGAGTTACTTATTCTCTTCAAGATAGACCCAATTTTTTTTAAATTTTTACTAAACTTTTGTTGCACATTGGGATTTTGTATCTATCTAGAGCATAGAATAAGAACTCTATCTACCCACCAAATTTCATTCCAAACTGCCATAGAAAAAAAATGTTTAAAAAATTCACCCATAAACCTATACAACTTATTTACAAAATTTCATGAGGATCGGTTGATAAATACCACTTTTATAGATAAACAACCAGACTTACACATTTTTGCATAAGCAAAGGAGCCCTTCCCTTATGCTCGGTCAATCATAAAAAATGGTAACACTTTTGCTAATAATATAGTTCATACTTCATGTTTAATTCATTAGGTACATCATAATCAAAATCATCACACCTGTGTATATAAATTATGTATAATCGTACATATTCAAATTATGTATCTGTAGAGTTATCTGATTGGCATTTACTTGGAGTAGAGTTCGAATAAGCTAAGGTTGCATCAATTTCGATGGCATGCACTGAAAGTGTTAAGTAAACGTCATTATTTCTTAGAAGTTTGATGTTTGAAATAACATTTGCACAGTCTCTAATATCAAAATAATATGCATTATTTTTTTATTTTTTTTAATCTAATTTTTAACGAGGCTTTGACCACTGCAGGTGATCATGTCAGCCTCATGGGAGCCTACCCAATTCCCTATTCAAGGGAACGATCAACAAAGTGGTATACAGTGATTGCTTTCTTGGATAACGGTTTTGCCAACCAACAATTGATTTGGCCATTATGCATGGAACCAAAACGTTCCACAATTCTTTTTCTCAACTCCGAATTCCGGACACACTCCAACAACACATGAGACAGGTCATCAGGCTTCTGGCAATCATCACACAGACATAATGAAATATTTCAATTAGAAAGTATTTTTTTTAAACATGTTATTGAAGGATGGCAATTTGACACAAAGCACAAGTTCACAAGAAAAAGACTCCATAGTGATGTTTCAATGTTAGCCTCGAGAATCAAAAATATGGGCAATTTTGATAAGATTTTCGTGGGTACCAGAAATGTTTTGTTTTGTTTGGGAATAGAGGCTTGTCGTTGCGACCAACCAATGAATTTGGGACATTTAAACTGTGTCCCAGACAAAGCTAGTGCAATAATGCCGATAATGTGAGAAAATTTAAGAAAAATAATGACATTTTATCGGCCTCCTAGCCTAGTTGGTAGTGACCGTGCCTATGAAGACAAAGGTCTCGGGTTCGAATCCTGGTCAGGGCGTTTATCACAAATATTTGTTCCTGAGTTATGGATGTTTTCTATGTAAGTATTTATATTGTATGTATGTATCTATTATATATATAATCGTCTAGTACCCACAACACAAGCCTTATTGAGCTTACCGTGGGACTGGCTTGATTTGTGTAAGATTGCCCCAGAACACATTTCCCGTCTGCAGTGCTGTAAGTAGACATTTTCCTACACATTTAGTAAATTTTTTGTTTCATATGAAAATGCCATCCGATTAATAAACACTTTAAAATAATAAAAAAATTATATAGTAAAATGTGTCATTATCTGGTAAAAGGGACCTTATCGTCGATGGCGGTTACGCCTCACTGCGCCGCGCGGTGTTGAATTTTGTAATGGAGCATAGTACACAATGACGTAACCGCCATCGACAATAAGGTCCCTTTTACCAGATAATGACACAAATTTAAAAATGAAAATGTACACCTCTTATTTGGCCAACCTGTATATGGGAGTACCATATTTGGCATAGCATTTGGAGTGAAACCCAAGCATGGTTTAGAATACAACTGTTACACTTTCACCTTTGCCTTTCCTTATTTTTAGGGTTCCATATATGCTCCTGACCGTTATCGGCCACGGCGACTGCTTCAACTCCGTTGTTGGCGTTCGCGTGGCTAACGTAGCCGATCTTATTTTTGAAGACCCGCGCGCACAACGGGCACGAGAGGACACCATTTAAATAATTGTATCTGATCGCCGCTGGTGGTCGGGCTTTCAGCTCATCCCTCTTGCCGTCTAATTCTGTACGACGACGGGACCTTCCACGTAAATGGTGACAAGTGGAACCCTAAGGAAGAAGTTGCAGAGCGTTAAAATATTCTTTAGGCTACCCGGAGCTGATTTGGCCTGCTTTTTCTTTGAGTCTGAGCTTTTTCTGTGATTGAATAGTGTCAAAACTATTACGTTCGACGTTATAATCGAACGTTGATAGACTTTATCTGTCATTAGCTCATTTCGTATTAAAACATCCTGTGTGTTTATATACGTCATTATGACGAAACCGGCACCAAAATTACGGGCCCTGCTGATTATGTATTTGTCTAACTGTCTATTTATTCCTTTATCTATCTATCTGTCAGTCTGTTTGTCAGAGACCTCTATCTTAAACACACATAGACTGCTAAAGTCATTACCCTTCCTGTTGGCTTCGCCGTAGTCCTGTTAAAAATTGGAAACTATGTTTTTAAACAACGCTGTTTTTGCTGCATATCAATGACATGTTGTCCCTTGGCGATATTCATTGTTATGCAGACGACAGTACAATACAATACTACAAAATACAAATACTAAATTAGCCAAGCAAGCTTTAATTTTAAAAGAAATCTAACTATACGGAACCCTCAGGGCGCCACTCCGGCTCGCATTTGTCAGTTTTTAGCGTCTAATTTGCATGTACAATACATTGTACATTATTGTGATGGGCACTGATTAGTAACAATTACAAGCGTGAGAAACATGGACAATGGTGCCATTTCACTTTAAAAGCATACATTTAAAGTAGTGTTAGAAACTAGGTCAGTAATTTTTTTGTGTTTCTGTTTTAATATTTTTTTTGTATTATATGCTAGAGAGTAAGACCATGTATATTTTTCTTAGTGCCCCACCCAATTTTCGATACCGGTTTCGGTTAAAAATCATGTTTCGGTCAAAGGTTCGGTTTCAGCCAAACCCCCAGTCGAAACTTTCGGCCGCGCCGAAACTCTCAATATCGTACTTTCGGGTCGCGTTCGACTGACGTCAGGGCTGCTACTACCAAAATCGAACGTAGTTCTCAATCCGCCCGTCTTTCCGTCCGCTCGTCACTTGTAATCCTTACTTAGCATTTTCAATATGACCGCTTTCGTGCGGATCCATAGACATGAACGACAGGTGAGCTCGGCTCGGCTGGCTATATAACGTCATATCACATAATCATTGTAAAATTTCAATCCGAGAAAAGTGAAATCGGACCATGGAGATGTTTCGTTATTTATTTAAGTATCTGTATTATATCGTCACTACGACATAGTCTTACAGTGGCCTAGGGTTCCAATTGGTTGACTGTACAGTCACCTACAATAGTATCTTGCACTATGAGAGCCGCAAAAATATCTGACAAGATCTTAATTGTTTAGCCATAATGAGCGTGTTACATATGCGGCCGTTATATTAGCGGAAGATACTATAAGACGTGGGCCATTTTATATAAAGTTATCCCCCCTTTTATTAACATGAGTATTTTTATTGTGATTTCTACTCAAAATCGCCAGCTCTTTTGAAGAAAAAAAATCGCAACATTACCGCCATACAGTGTATGAAAAAATGGTAACAGAGTGGGAAAAAAACCCTGGGGCACCTTAATTTCTACTATTAGGATCGAAAAAACTCGCGATTCTGTGTAGAAATACCAAAAAATTGGGGTACATAGGTTATAAGAAAGAATCCTTGTTCCAGCACCAGCACTCGTCTGCATGAAGACTCCCAATCCTCAGATGAGAAGATGGACACCGGCTCCGAGTCCCAGCACACCCCCAGCTCTCTCTCCGACTATGAAGACCCGGAGCTGAACACCGGCCCTGTCCTGCGACTCCAAAATCCTCATTTAGGGAATATTAAAGACATCAACCCAGAAGACCTTAGTGTGAATAACTTAAAGATCTCCATAGAAAACTCAAATAGACCAAAACATTTAAGTCTAAGTCCAAAATTCAGTTCCACACTCACTTCCACAACAGATCATCCACTTATGGGCTTGATAAGTCCCGACGAAAACTATCCGGATTTAATACCAAAACGGAAAGAAGATGAGAAAGACTTGAGTTTGTCCAGTATAGAAGATGAAAGGAATGAGACTAACGGTTTCTACAGCCCTCAAAGGAATACTAGTAAAAACAACTTATACTTTAATGATAACTTCACTACAGCGGAATCGATTTTAAGTAACGCTTTAGATGTAACTAGTCCTCCGGACGTGGCTAAGATTGAGAAGAAGTTTCAGAGGACTGTGGGCCGTACGGGGGGTGAGAATAAGGTTGAGAATGGGGGGAACAGGTTGGAGGGGTTGCGGGTGACGGGGCAGAGCACGCCGAAGAGGGGCGAGGAGATTCCGGAGGATGAGGAATTCCATTCGGGGGTAAGTTGGATTTGATTGTGTCACAGAACGAGATAAACCCACAGAATAAGGTGTATATGGTGCTACATTACCGCACTAGTGCAATAATGAGCACTTTATGTGCCTGCGTCAAAAATTCACAGAGCCATATGTACTGTAAAACGTCGTACGATACATGTGCGAATAGTTAATTCGCAACTCGTGTCGATTTAAAACACTCCCTTCGGTCGTGTTTTGTTCTATCGCCACTCGTTGCGAATTTTCTCCCATTTGCACTTTTATCGTAATGTACTTTTATAGCGAACAGTTCCTTTTTCAAATTCGTCTATGTATTGAGCTTACCGTGGGAATAGATCTATTTGTCCAAATATATTTATTTATTTATTATTCTTTATTAGTGCGACAATGACATTTGCGCTTCGTTCGCGACTGAACGTAACTGAGGCCTTAGTATAAAAATTGTACGACATTAACTCCACGACCGCGTTAGCGTATCGAGGGGTCAAAATATGAAAGTTGACGGATGATTTAAATAAACGGCAAACATAATTTGAACTCCCGATACGCTAACGCGGTCGAGGAGTTAATGTCGTACAATTTTTATACTAAGGTCTCTGAGATAAAAAAAGTTACTACGATTAATATGGGCATTTTCAGAAATAGGTTACTATTTCCTTCTGTTTTGAAAATATAGGAAGTTTTGAGTTTATTATAACCAGAATCACGAGTACTATTGATTTAAAAAGAGAAAAGATTGTCCCGTTTTTAATTGGTCAGTTTCGTAACGCATTTTTTCATACATTTTGTATGGGCCGTTACAAAACTGTCAAGTTTATTTTGTATGGAAAATCGAGGATCCATTTTCATTAAAATGGTGCACTGTTTTCTTAAAATGCCCAAATGGTTTGTTTATATTGTCAGGAAGTTGTATTGATGGCGATTTTAGTTATGGAGTTGGCCGCGTAAGCTGAAGACCCGGGTTCGATCCAAGGCTTCACCGATGGAGTTGCTCTTTTTCTTTAGTATATGACATCTATTTCGGTTTGTTATATTTGTAACATTGTCATCAGGTTTCGGAATGGTGTGAATCCCCTGCTCATAGAGCGAGGCCCAACTTTGATCTGCCTATCGAGTTAAAGACTACCATTAAGGCACCAACCGTAAGTTACAGTTTTTTACATTAAAATGCAACGATGCCCGAGCCGCGAAGGTGACAATACCACTCTGTCAGTCCGACGATGACTACCCGATGCGCTCGAAATATGTCACGCCTATTGTGATAAAAATACGGGACTGTTAACCGTTGCCCACTCGTTGACTCGCGAACAATATTGCGCTTTTTTATATGACATTCAAATGGTCAAAAACTTGTTCTCAGGACCTGGACTCTCCAGATGTCGTATCATCGTCCCAAGAGGACCGGTCAGCGTATCAGGCCCTCTTGGACCCGTACACCGGCAGCGTGGCCCTGAGGCCCACACCGCAGGCCCGGAGCCCTACGCAACGCCGGAGGATACAACTGGTATGTAAAAATATACGTTTGTCCTTCAATTATGTGTATAAGAAAAGGGTTACCTCAAATTTCGAGACCTACAAACGAAAACCATACAAACTATACCCCAGAAACCGACAAGAGGTACCTATACCTAAAGGTATCCGTAAAACCTAATGATGAATTTATGATATAAATACGAGACTTATTAAAATACTTATCGGGTTACTCACGTCAATAAAGTCGAAATTAGCTCGACATGTTTCGAAACAGTCCGTGTCCCTTGTTCATGAGTCATGCGTTCTAGCAAGATCGCCTTTGACACATGATACTGTGTCGAAACGTCCGTATATTAAAGTACATTAACTAAATTCGCGATGGACCCGTTATGTGTTCATAATAACACTAGCTTTTGCCCGCGGCTTCGCTCGCGTTAGAAACGAAAAGTAGCCTATGTCACTCTCCATCCCTTCAACGGATGGCAACGCGCATGTAACACCCCTGGAGTTGCAGGCGTCTATAGGCGACGGTGACCGCTTACCATCAGGCGGGCCGTACGCTTGCTTGTTACCGTCTCAATATAAAAAAAATCGATTCTAAGATACACGCACTCTGCCAACTAAGCTGTATCAGTATCATACAGAACTAACATAGTTATTAAGTCTAGAGTATAAGTACTAACATATTATGGATCACTGATCTGCAATAAAAAATAAATAATAATAATAAGCTACCTAGACCCCGAATTTCTCCACCCTCGGATGCGCCTCAGCGGAGCGCCTGGGATCATGAATTCCGCTACTTTTTCTTTTTTTTAATTTGGTTTCGTTCGCAAACGTTTCTTCTCATATCAACTAAATTATAAAAGGTGGCGATAACTTACACAATCGTCGTGGGAGCCGTAACAATGGCGTTCGGTAACTGACGCCCGTATTGTTTCCAAACACGTCACGCGTGGTTTTTGTAGAACCGTATCGGCAATTGCACGATTAATTCGTGAAATGCCGAATCTAATCACTAGATTAACTATTATTTTTAAGAAGATACGTTTGCGAACGACACCAAGTTAAAAATAATAAAAATTCAGACGAATTAAGAACCTCCTTTAAAAATATTTAAGTCGGTTTAAAAAGAAAAAGTAGCGAAATTCCCGGGCGCCCCGCTAAGGCGTATCTGAGGGATATAGTGGAAAAATTCGGGGCCACGGGTGGTCTAGGAAGCTCAGTTATCAGTAAGGTCCGACCGAGACTTCTTTTTTTGTCTCGGCCGAGACCGAAACCGAGATTGAATTGAGCTGAGACCGAGACCGAGATTTTATAATAAATACGAAAAACGCGCATTTTCCACAAAAAACATGTAAGTAATAGTCAAGAATTGAACTGTTGTTTAATATAGCCATCACTAAAACACAACATTTACAGTCAAAGCTCGAGAAAAAAAGTTATAATTTGCATTACGTACGATAACACGGTACACTGTAAGTAACGCATATTATTATGTTTCCACGATTTGAGTTCATAATGTAAAAAGTGCAGGCTCTGACCACCCTAACTTTTTACTCAAGGTTACTTATGTAAATTGGGCATTACCCAATGTGCAGTACAATGTACAGCCCATATTTGTGACTTAGGTTGCGTTTTACCAAATTTTTATTCCGAGAATAACGCTTACTCTCAGATAGTAACGTCAAATTACTATGGGATTTTGACATTAGTATCCAAGATTAAGCGTTACTCTTGGATAAAAAGTTTGGTCAAATCCAGCCTTAACTACATATGACTATATTACAAAAGAAAACATAAATGATAAATTTATAGCGTAAGGATATTTTCCATCGGATGTTCATATATAATAATGTGTAATACAATGTGCTTACCAACGATTTCTTTTTCATGAATTAGGGATGTTTCCTATGTCTGTTTTTATTGTTGGCGAAGAATAAGGAGTATTTGTCTTGTATATACATATGTTATCCATTTAAGTGTGTAGGTGTATACTTGTACAGAGTCGCCTAGTACCCATACTCAACCACAAGCTTTGGCTAGTTAGGTTCTATGTCGATTTGTGTAATAAATTTTGTTAAACTATTGAAACATAACAAAAAAATAAGGTAGTCTGAAAACGCATTATCTGACGTCACCATAAAGAACCACTTAACATAATATGTGTCGCTAAAAACTAGCGACGGAACTTTTAACAAAAAACTTAAAGCTTAACTGGCAATACTGGCATCTGAAGCCTACTACTCTAATACTGGTTCGCTGGCTCAGCCCTGTCTCGCTTGTGTCGAAAATGTAATAACTTACCAATTTATAACTATTTAACTAGTTGTAAGCACGTGTACCTGCCTATATTGACATGTAAAAATGTATTTTATCAATAAATTATTGAATTGAATTAAATTGTTGATAAAAAATACTTCTCTGACCGTGTCTTTAGTATATTTTCGTAATTTTTATGTGTTTATCAAGCCTCCCGACGATGACGATTCACTAGAGTCCGAGGAGGAGCTCCCGGAGCCCGAACCGGAGCCCGGGTACCACACACCCACCGAGCAGGACCACAGCAAAAGGTACGTGTACTTTAACTTTTCCTCAATCCGACCGCGATCGGCCCTAGCTGAGTTTCTTACTGGAATCTTCTCGGTTAGGTTAGAGGTAGCGAACCAGCAATAAAACTCCCAGTAGCTAAATTTCTTACACACACCTTAGATTTGGTTGGACTCGGTCCAACCGATCTCTCTAGAGCGCAAACTCAGAAGGAGTATTCCAGAGTAGTAAATATCGTGTGATGTCGCGGAAGTGCCCTGGATTTTCCCCAGGCTACCGTCCCACTCCACAGTCCGTACGCTCCAAAGCTCAGTGCATAGAGCCCCTGCCAGGAAAAAAAAAACCTTTCCAGTTTCGCCCGGCTGCGCAGCGCAAAGGGTAACCGTAAATGTTTAACAAATGTAACGATTTGAAGTTTGTTAGAAATATTACTATTGCTGGCTCAATCGTAGGATTTTCCTTAATTTGTCTTATATTTTAAGCAAAGCAAAGCAAAATTATGATGTACGCTGGGTTTCATTTATATTGAAAAACGGGCTAAATGCGAGTCAGACTCGTGCACGCAGGGACGGAACCCTGCGTGCACACACAATGCCTAGTAAAACATTGTATGAGACACGTGTGTAAAGATGATTTCCGACGCATGTCGGTTTATACACTCGTCGATAATCACCTACTTTCCGCTTCCGCTTTATTTGTTGTATGAATATCTATTTCATCTCATCTATCATGTCCACTCAATTGCTTCTGGCAACTGTCATCCTTAGGTCACTAGGCAATAGAGTCCACCAATAAGAAGCAACTGAGTGGATATTTAATATAGTACTGCGTGCCTATTAATAAAATGATTGTTTGTCTTCAGATCAACGAACACCATCAGCTCATGCAGCGCCAGCGAGCCGATCCCAGAATACTCCGCCGCCGAAGAACTTCGAGACGAGCGCTCGTGGCTCAGCGTACCCCGGCCGGGCGGGCCCGTCACTTGTGATATGAAGGTGACTGTACTTTCTATATACGTGGGATTTGTGCCCCCAACAATTCCATTGTGTCCATTTTTCACCATCGCACGGCTCATCATCGACAGGGCTCTCATCCACACCACACACCGCCCAACCAAAATGGTCGCGCACTGTGCGGTTTCAAAGGACTTTCCTCCCGCGGATTTTCTCGAAAGATTACAGTATGAGGTTGTTAAAAAAAGTAGTACAACTACAAGTTTTAAGGACACCCGATATGGTACAGTGACCGATTTCCAATCAACGGACCGTACTTGTTTGCCACCGACGCTGTATATAAATGTAAAATGTTGAAATAACCTTTCGTTCGGGATCTATAAAACAAATGAAGAGCTCCGTCGTTTAATTTGAGTACATATTTTATATTTAACAGGTGATCGAGCCGTACAAGCGCGTCGTCTCTCACGGAGGTTACGACGCGTCAGGGTGCGCCCTCATCGTGTTCAGCGCCTGTCATCTCCCCGACGTCCGTCGGACAGACTACCACTACGTTATGGACAATTTGTTCCTGTGAGTACGACTTTTCTTTCTTCATAACCGCGTTAGGCCCAATGTACATTACAATGTACACCCGCTTTCAATGTAATGTAAATTTGGCATAACGCAAGTAAAGTAGAATGAAATTTTTTCATAACCACGTTAGGCCCAATGTACATTACAATGTACACTCGCTTTCAATCCACGCCCGCGAATTACCGGGCTATCATGTACTTTGATACACAATAATTTAATTACCTACTTCCCTCACCATCCCTGAATGCTTTTTGATTATGAAAGCAATTGAGATTATGATTGCAAACTAAAATACTCCCGCCAACCTGGCAGTCAGCTTGGCGAGTAGTTGATTTTCGTAATAACTTTAATTAATCGGAGGTACTAAATAGTAGCAATTAGGTACTAAATGTTGATATATTACTTTCTTACATTTGTTTATATACACCCGCCATTCTGACTCTCATGGGAAAACGGTAGGAAGGAGACTTCATAAACTGCCCGTGCAATGAACGCATGTGTTCATCATCATATCAGCCATAAGACGTCCACTGCTGAACGTAGGCCTCCCCTTTGACCTCCATATGTACCGGTTGGAAGCGACCTGCATCCAGCGTCTCCCGGCGACTCGAATTGAAAATTTTCGTCGAATTGAACAATATAAACGTTTCTCTTCAGATACGTGATCTGGACGCTGGAGCGGCTGGTGCCGGACCACTACATCCTGGTGTACCTGTACGGCAGCGCCGGCCCGCGCCGCCTGCCCACCATACACTGGCTGAGGGAATACTATAAGCTGATAGACAGACGGTAACTAATCATACTTTATTTATTGCCTAGAGTGGCTTTCACATCTTGTGGTGAGATGTATTTTGCCAATGTCTGCGTTTTTTGACTTCCGACACGATCAGAGAATGTACGGTGAAAATCCTACTTAATTCATTTTTTTACTCCAGCACTTCTATCTGACAATTAGATGACTGACAGCGATATTTAAAAAGTATACATTTTATAACGTTGTCTGTGGTATTCCATACGAACACTGCTCCTATGGATTTTCATACAAAATATGAGCACTGTTGTTGTTTTTTTTTATTTCTATAGTGGGCCCAACATCTTCCCTATTTTGCCACTTTCTAGATTTTGCTTTTTACGCTATTTTAGCTGTCGTAGCGTATGCAAAAGCTCATAATTGGTTCTTAAAACTTGAGGGTTGCCGTTACAAAACGAGACGAAGTCGAGTCGAGTTATTATGTCACTGATGAATAAACTACTATTATCTTTAGTCTAGGGCCTTCCTATCCTATGCTGCATTCTCCTACACGTTTGCTGCTTTAATTTTTTGTCTGCAGCACCTTGGAAGGGTGAAGTCAAAGCGATATCTTACTGTACAAATTATTCTGTAAATTTTTGCGGGTGGGAAACATGCACACAGCCGCACTTCTCACACATTACATACAAAACACAAATGATGACACGAACACAAAGAAAATGATACGACATAAACAAATCTTACACACTTCGATCTATTTTTGTGTACTAGTGATAAAATAAAGCCGCGTTGACCCATTTGGGCTTGTACAGTCAAGTGCAAAAATATGCTTCGACATAATCGACTCATAAATATGGTACTACGCTCTTATTACACCGGCATAAGGTGCTATGGGACATATTTTTGAGTAACCTGTGCACCACCATATTTTTACACTTGACTGTACTTGGGGGGAAACGATTGCCCTCTGCCGAAGTACAAGCTTGCTGTATTGCTTAAAGCTGCAGTACAATAAAAAAAAATGAGTTAAGAGTTTTTTTTTCTGTAACATGTTGTCTGTTTGGCAGGTTACGAAAGAGTTTGAAGCATTTATACCTAGTTCATCCCACCTACGGACTGAAGATCTTCGTCGCATTCACGAAAGCCTTCGTCAGGTGAGTTCCCACCACAGACCTAGAGTCCGACTAAGCAAATTTTGCATAGATTTTGATATCGCATACTGTGAATGTGTTAAGTAAACGTCATCATTATTTTATAGATGTTTGACGTTTAAAATGACACTTGCGTATATCAAAATCGACGCAACCTTAGCTTAGTTTGACTTTATATAGAGATAGAACAAAGTTTATCAATTTGTAAGGAGACCGAGAGTGTAATATTTTGCATACATTACTTTAGCACTAAGAGAGAAAAAGACTAACTCGATTGATATCGACCTCTTTAATGGTGAGCAGTTAATTGTTAAACGACGAGTCTTTTTCGATTTTAAACCTGACGTCGCACGTAATCCGCGGTGTGTTGTATTGTTTATTGTACAATTATTCATATAAATAAGTATACTTTTGGTTACTATTTATGTAACTTTGGTAGGAAGAGCGGGGTCTCCTGCCACGAGTAAATATTTTACTTACTTAGAGATTCCAACCATACCTGTTGTACACAATATTGTAACCAATAAATGCTTTTTCTTTTTTTTTTCATAGGAGGAGTGAAAAGCATTATATGTCACATTGTATCTAAATGATTTCCGTCTTAGACGTTTACGCTTTGATCCCTCATCACGCTCAGTATCTACTTTAAATTATATTGTAGAATTCATGTCATTCGGGATTGAAATGCCGTGCCGGAAATATATCATTCTGATTCCTTGTGTCACAGTATACAATTTCTTTTTCAGCTCAAAATTCTTTCGTAAACTGAGCTACGTACGCAACCTGACGGAGCTGATGTCTCTAGTCCCAGTGGAGCCCAACGCCATCCCGGAACTGGTTAAACAATACGACGCAGGCAAGCGGTAAACTTGGAGTTAAGTAGTTTACACTTTTGGCTGACCAACTTTAAACCTTATGCTAATGTGATAAGGCGCAGGTTAGTTAATGGTGTGTTGTCAACTAAAGATACCCTGGGACATCATGGAATGGCTAATTGAAGTTGGAACTCTTGAGATGCAACGTATATATCGTCAATCACCATCAGGCCAAAATAGTACCAAAAGGGTGCTGCTTTTTGTTCAGTTATTGCATGGTCAGTTTATGAATGAATTCATTCATACATTGCCCATGCACGGAACCCGTGTGTACATGTAGTTATTCCACATGTACACATGTGGAATAACTACATGTACACACGGATGGATGTTCACTCTATTAAAGTTTCTGCCAGTCTAGAAATACTTACAGCGATAGTAGAGCCTCCCAATATAGTTTGCCTACCTCTTTTTAATTAGTGACATTTTGAAGAGACAGAAGGTACTTTCTAGCGCCGGTTACGATTTTCTACAGATGGAAACTGTGCTCATCAAACCATTAAAACTACTAATTAAGTTGCATAACGTAGTAGCGTAATAGTCAATAACGAGAATCCTTCACAAGTGTCACATAGTTATAAATTGCAGTGACCTGAATTGTGTTTATAAACAATGCATGGTTGCTGTTTTTAACTTTTATTCTGAATTTCAGTACAGTTCTTAAGTGACAGGACTGTTCTGAAGTGGGTTACAAATTTAAGTCCTTGAGTGTGTGATGATTAATTAAACTTCTGCCCATTGTACATTTTTATGTACAGTATTTTTCTTTTAGGTTATATATCCGTCCTCATGTACACATTGCTAGGATATTGCTCATACTTTGCAGAGGCTGAGGTTAGACATCATTTAATATACTCTTCTATTTTCATGATTCCATGGTGACCAAAGGTAGGCTTTTTCAAACAATAACACTAGCTACACAGCAAGAAATCCTACTAGGTACAAAATTAAACACGAAAAAATATGCAAAAACTTTGGAATTAATGCACGAGGGTTTCATATTGCTAAATGTCCCCTGCGATGGCGTGTAAATTAAATTGTCTTTTTTCTTTTAAAAGACTTTCTTCCTTTACTGTGTATTTCTGTAGGTACTTAATATATTTTCCTTTAAGATGCTTTGGTGAAAATGCACAATTTTACTGATTCACTTTTGTTCGGTCACGCGGGTCACGCCAGAGTTCAACCTATTGTGTCCATGTTATAAAAAGTACATTATATTATTAACAGTAATAGTTTTGATATATTTTAGTGTAATTATATCTAGAAAAAGTTTGGAATTTAATGTTATTATTATGTTTACGTTGTTGTGATATCATAGCAAGAAAATTTAATATATTTTATTTTGAAAAACATGAGAAATCTTGCCATTTATGTGGTTCATAAATTAATTTAGGCAAAATATAGTAAAATAGTGCCATTTTTTCGAATTTAAGAATTGATGTGTATTCGTTTTAGCCTATCATTTTGAATTTAACGAATCATTCCTGAAAAGTATTATTTTTGTAACGAATTTGACATTTAGTTTCTTTAGATTACTATTTGACATTCCATATCACTAAATACGAATACGAATAATGAATATTGGATTATAATGTTATGAATTGATTTTATATACTTTTTCAATTGTACAAAAAATTTAAATTAATGATAACTGTATTGAAATATTAGTTATTTTTATGGAAACGTAAAATAGGACCAAATAAAGCAATATTTAATACATTCATAATAAATCAATGTAAATTATATTCGTATTAATCAAGAAATCATGCTATTTTCTCGGCTCAGGTGAGAAAGAGACGAGTGTTCCTGTCTCAGTCTTTATTATGATATAATAGTTTTGTAAGTTTTATATTTTCTGCCAATATTATAAGCACAATAATTTTGTAAAATCAAATCAAATCAAATCAAAAATATTTATTTGCATGAACACGGTACAAATACAGATCTTAATTTTTTAAATAGGTTCATCGTATTCAACCCGCACGCAGGTGTGCAAATAGTACATGCAAGTACATGCAGTGTGCTGCTGAGAGCATCGCTTACAAACTAAAATGACAATATACAATACCTATTCTACCTAATCATAATCTGTCAAGTATTCCTTAATACTATAAAAACACAACAGAAAAATAATAACTTTTCGTGAAGTACATTTATTAAAATATAATTATTTTAACATATAAGATGTACCTGTTATCTGTCCCTTACCTTTAATACAAAGAAAACTAGTAAAAGTATTCTTTCAGATAATTTCTAACGTTAATTGTATCATACTAAATCTGCTTATTGACTTTAAAAAAAGAAATATTATTTTCATTAAAAACATTTTTACGTCTGATTTTAGCAGGAGTCTTTCTTATAAATATGAAGTAAAAGTCTTTCTTATACTTACTTTTATACACCTAAAGCTCTCAACTAAGTAAAATAATCTAAGAATATGCCATAAAACATAATAATTTGTTAGCCATGCCATGTGAGTTTTATGTATGCACAAATTTTAAGCCATAGGGTCAACAATGTTTGCAATGTCTCGTTAATTGAAAGAATCCATAAAATGTTTCCACTTTTAATTAATTTTCATGGGATTTTGATAGCCATCAAAATATATGAAAAAAAAAGATAAACATCTTACATTAATAAACAAATTTTACTGTTTATTGTATTAAAAATTTAGGAGGAAATCTACTTATCCGTTAAATTTTAAAGTATAAGCAAATTTAACAACGAAATAATCATAAATGTACAGAACCTAACAAAGATGATCTGAATTGCAGTATTAAGGCTTTTGCGCACTACACGATTTGTCAATTTTGCAATAACGATTCACGCTGCGCCGAAAGTTTTATTTTTAAGGGTACCATCACTATATCTCTATACTATGACATGTTATTCCGTTATGAGTGTAACACAAATCGCATAGTGCATGGAGGGAACTGTCTCTGTTATCTCATTAGAAGTATTTTTGTATATAATTTTATTTTGCATTTAAACGATTTATTTGATTTACTTTGTTTTTGTTTTATCCTTAACCAATTTGTTAACAAGGCGCGCGGGAGATCTCGCTGTCACGAAAGACGCCTGTCACTTTATAACTGTTTGGATTAGACAATGACAGGTGTCTCTCTGAATGCGATATCACTGGTAAGCCGTTTTGTGCTAAACGTGTGCGGCAGTTTTGATTCACGAATTCATACGACCTTTAATTAAAATTAAACTGTCTGCCCTCCAACCGGCAAGCACCCAATTGCAGGCCGCTACGCTAAACAAATTCGCCGCTTGCCGACTGCGTCGAGCAGAAAAATTGTGTACAGACCTTGGCCAGTAAATAAGAAAGCCTCAGTTGACATGTTTGTCGACCTCAGCTTGTCTTCAACCGACAATTATCGAGATCGGAGACATTTCTTACTTTACAGGCCTCGGTACGTAATCTACTATAAAATCATATTAAATAATATTTAAAACGGGTCACTCACGTTGTGACGTTTTGTGTGTGTTCGACTTGCCGCTGTCGCGGGGCGCTCCTGATGACGTTCTTCGTAAACAACGAAACATGTCACGCGAAAATCGACTAAATTACGTGAGTGACCCGTTTTAAATATTATTTAATATGTTCGAGTTTCGCGAGAGTTTTATAGTTAAAATTACTATAAAATCACCAAATAAGTGATAAAAGTCCCATAGTTAACGTGTAAATGTCGTGAAAGTAAAGCATGGAATATATAATATGAATAGGAACAGGTGGAAGTGAAATAGGTAATGTTACAGTATTTTTATAGACTGGATGTGGTAGAAGTAGAGATGCGGGGCGTTAATAAAAATAAATTTCCAATTTGGGACAATTTAGTGCTTTGTTTATCCTCGATACCCAATGTACATTAAAATGTACAATCTATTTAATGCATTTTGAACTTGAGTTAATTCCATTTGAATTTACGATTTACTGAATTTGTGGCAAAATAAATTCAATCAAATATAATTATACTATGTATATTTGAATATAAGGTTGAAGAAAATAAGCCAAGAAACTCCCTTTAATTTGCAATGCGCCCTGCCTGGATGGTAGTGTAGAATGAATTTGTGGAATACCTAGTTACGTTGGAGGACGATGAGTGAATAAGAAAGCCTGTCTTTAGGACGATGGTCGACATGGCCGGTTTCACACACTGCACGCGAAAAATATAGTGTACAGTTGTGCAGAAACATGTTTTGACATAGCGTTTGAATATGGTACTACGCTCTTATTGAATAATATGTTATTGGACGTATTTTTGGGTAAGATGTGTCCACCTACATTTTGTACACTTGATTGCACAAATGTCTACGTTCTACCTTCGAATGTTTAGGTAATGGCGCCTGTACACCAAATGTCCGAGAAGCCGAGAACGCGCGTGTACAGCCGGCTCTCGCAAAACGAGAGCTCCCTGTTCATTCGCGTTCTTGGGTGTCGAATGTTTGGTGTACAGGCGCCATTAGACGCTGTATTTCTGTTTACCTACTGATTTTGTTTTATACATTTTCAAGATAATTTTCTTTTTTTAAAATGATAAAAGTTGAAAAGATTTATGCACTATTAAAAGACTTATGCACATATTTTTTAATTGTTTATTTATTATTCAGCTTAATGTAATTTTGATCAGGAATCACGCATTTAAATATAAGTATCAATGCAATACATTCACCAAAATAATATTTTTTTACAGCAAATAAAAATTAAATATCACTTGTAGTAAGTAGATTTAAGTATAAGGAATATAGTGTTCAATGTCTATATATAATAAATTATATTTATATGTACAAAATAATATATTTTAGCAATAAGTCATGTGAGGTAATCATAAGATACTTATCATTATGTACCTATTAAGTGATTACTTATACTCCAAAAAACTAATACCGTAGGAGTTTTTAGTTTTGTTGTCAATTTTTTTAAATGCTAAATTGAATATTTTATCTGTATCTAGTCAGAATCACGAGCTCATTCAATCCTAGAGTCAAACCACGTTATCTTTGCCGAGCAAATGACCTGTCAAACTTTAAAATGTTAATCTAAACGTCAAACTTGGATTGTCGCCATCTTGAGTAACAAATACTCAAGATGGCGATGGCGTCTCTGGAATAGTTTTTGTTTTTTGTTTGCAAAATGTTGTTTAATGAGTAATATTGATAGCTAATTGTGCAGTAAATTAACGAAGCAGTGTACAGCTAATGAAGAATTAATCCTGAAACTAGTTCAGTCATTTAGTTATCAGGCGGCAATCCCGGGATCTTGGCCTCCTGAGAAACTATATTTTAAGTCTTATAGCTATAAACTTAACATATAGCGGCCAATCACCGAACAACGTCGCCCAAGTGGCAATATACTATTATATTTATATAATATATAATATTGTCTTCTGTTACCGCGATTGTTATTGTTATTTATATAATATACTCAAATATTGATAATACGTGACAATGGCAAAAATGACCAACTCGGGCAGAAGCCATTATTTAAAAGAAGAAGTCAAATTATGACGTTTACTTAAAACACTTTCCTGTGCTATCAAAATCAAAGAGATTTAGCATAGACTGACTCTAGATCCTTGTAAAGTGTCCTAAAATGTTCATACATTTCTCAAACGTTCCATTGCGCTACCGCCATACTAAATCTGTTAAAATATGTTGGCGAAATCGAAAAAAAATGAGCTACTTTTTTTCTCTAGTAGGATTGAGAGCCCGCGACTCTGAAAGGAAAACACATGAAAATTTCCAATTTAGCAAACAAATTTTTTTGGACAGCAAAAAATAAAAACTCCCAAAGCCGGTTATTTGGTCCCATGAGGTAACATTGGCCACGCATAAAACTTATGTTATTTAATTACTAAATTCTTAAACAAAATACAAATCAAATAAGCAAAATTGGTTTGGTCTCATGGTGTCTTTTTTATGAACCTTAGTGATTAAAAAAAATATAAGTGGGCAATGTTACCCTCCGGGGCTGAAGTACGGCTTTACGGTAGCAAAAGGACGCGATACAAAGGGTAGACTAATACCGACATGCGTGAGTCCTTCCTGATAAATAGGGTTCGAGAAGAAGTGCAGTCTTTATAAATTTACTACATCGGGACTTAATCGCCCCGTGGTCCCGAGACGTGAGTTTCCTGTTCTTTCGTGTTCCGGGTCAATCCACGTAAAAGTAACGCAAGTCACGACTTCATTGCGTGTTTATTTGAGTTATAGATGCGAATGTATGATTCAATATATATCTAGGGAAAGTAACGCTTATTTAGCGATAAATTATCACTTAAATTTGCGTCATGAATAAAGGTATAATGATTTGGTCTCAAAAAATAACGATATCGATATTTTCAACTCACGGTTAGCGGTATTTAGGAGGCAAGTTGTCGAAGTTCTTGGCCATCGCACACCATAACAA
Organism: Lathronympha strigana; assembly: GCA_949128165.1. Classification (NCBI taxonomy): domain Eukaryota; kingdom Metazoa; phylum Arthropoda; class Insecta; order Lepidoptera; family Tortricidae; genus Lathronympha; species Lathronympha strigana. The sequence goes on along the minus strand of OX421926.1, from coordinate 1,155,020 downwards.
GAAATGAACACTTTATAATTTTGATTTACTTAATTTGTTAACTTAAATTTCATTTATTGTACTTTTTTTTTAAAGCACGAATCAAATCATTAATTAAATGTAATAAATGTTTTGATTCATGTTTTTGTGTTTTTTAAGTAGTCACACTACTGCCGCGAAAGCAGGAGGTCGCTGGTTCGATCCCAGCCCTGCTCACCGGGGACCTTGGTCACTTTTTCTTTAGTATATGACATCTATATCAATTCATTTATTGTGTTAAAAAATGTAATTTGTAATTTTAGGATAGGTTTTTACTCATTGTTATTTTTTTTCAAGATTCAAGATGTTTATTGCGTATCACATTACAATGTTTTGGTGGAACTTAGGTAAAGGTAAACACGTGATGCCCTGCTGTGTTTTCTTGCTGTGCATGCATGTGCATGTTTTGGACGGCATTTTTATTTTATACCTACCACATAGCTGCTGTAATAATGTAATGAATGTTGTCTGTTTTGTGTGCCGTATGAATAAAATAAAAAAATAAAAGGGAACATGCATTAAAATGGTGACTCGCGTTACTCTTGCCGTGGACCCCTCTCGAATGTGAAGGTTCCTTCGTAGAACTAGATTCCTGCAGCCTTCCCTGGCGTGAGCCAATCTAGCTTATTCCTTAACGACTCAAAGAAAAACCAGACCAAATCAGCTCCAGCTTGCCCAGAGAACAGACGCTCCGCCACTGCCGGACCTGTCAGTATTTGTGACAGGAATTGCGGACGGATTTTTAGAAAAGACCTCGTATAAAAATGGTATCTTACTCCCGCATTAACCGCAAATTTCAGCCAAAAGACGTCCATTGTTGGACATGGCCTCCCCCAAAGATCGCCATGACCGGCCCTGAACGCCTACCACGAACCGCAAACGAAAGTATGCCTCCCTTTCGCACTTGAGATTTCTCACTCAAGTGCGACAGAGAGGTGAAACTTCGTTCGTGGTTCGTGGTAGGCCTTCTGTGCTGCTTGCTTCCACCGGGTTCCTATTCGTAAAATGACTGAATTACTGACGTTAACGGCGTCCATAGGCTACGGAAACGGCTCACCATCGCGCGGTGTGCTTGTTTGCCACCACTTCGATAATTTGTTCGAAAAGTATCGTCATTCAATCGATAATTACTTACTGCAGAATTTTTTACAATTGTCACGAGATCTATCAGTGTTTTAATACAGAATTGCCGGTAGTTTTTGACATGATAATGATCTTGTGTCGGAATTTCGTGACATGTCGTCTTTCTTGCGACATATGTCAAAAGCTCTTCACAAAAGTATTCGTTTTTAATGGTAATAATGATGTTTTTATTTATAAATAGCATGTTGGCGGCAAACAATCATACAGTCAGCACAATAGTAAGCGGCGCCCGTATCCATAATGGCAACCCAAAATGCAAGTGTATTGTCGACTTTAGGATCATATTACACTACCTATCATATATTTGATCATATCCATGATCATAGATTTAAAATCGCCGTCAATAGAACTTACAAACTTTGTAAACAAGTCACATGTTTTGTCACTGTTTCTCCTTATATTTTCACACTACCTCATCAAACACCACTGAAGCCATTCACTACTGATATGGTCGTATTATTGTAACTACAGATAAAAACTATAACACACTATAACTATAGATAACTATAGATTGTAACTATAGATAAATAACTTAATCTTGGAGATTTAATTTAAAACATAAAAGTTGGGTTATCGTTCAATATGGCGGTTTGTTGACATTGTTAGGAAGTTGGATTGTCGGCGATTTAAGATCTATGATCAGTAGGTACTTAGTACATTTTACAAAAAGGGATGCATATATGATCATAGGTATATGATAGTGTAAATATGGGTCTTAGAGTGCAACTTTTATTTGTAAAATAAGAGTATATAGGTATCAATGGTTTGTATTGTACAAGTAAACAATAAGAAATTATGAAATCGAGCACAATAATGTATTTAGTATGAGTAAGTAGAGAAATGCTTTAAATAAAATATAACATATAAGAAATTGTGTACATTTCGTTTCATTATCATTACATACAACGGCTGAAACGGCTCCTTGTAGACAATTTTTGGTGGTAGTGTACTTTGAACTAGAGGTGCAACGGATAGTGGTTTGGCCGTATACCGGATAACGGATATCCGGCCTTTGTGGCAACCGAATCCGTTATCCGGCCGCCGAATATTTGGCGTAAAGTTTATTTTCAATCGACCAAAATTATTGAGCCGAGATTCTACAACCGCCATGACATTTTCTTTACAAAAATATTCTGCCGTTCTTTGCGGGGGATATTTAATTTTGATAATATAATATAAAAATTAGTGTAGAAATGAGCTTTGAGCTTTATCAACAAGCAGATATATTGGTATGATTTTTCTGTTTATTCTTTTGGCGGCAGAAAAATAGTACGAAGATAATGCACACCCACACAATGTGCTGCCGGATCAGCGAGCGCTTTTTATTTTGAACGTTATTTTCCTAGTGTCTGCTTGAGGAGTAGGTATATCTGCAGGTCACCGATATAGTCCTTCTCTGGATATGTTTCAACCTTAACGTCGAGTCTGCATTTCTCAAAAGGCCATACATTTGGGAAGTCATGAGCTGACACAGATAAGTTGCTCAGTGACCACTCGCGCTGAAAAAAAAATTGCGTGTAAACCAAAAGCAAATACGGAATCAGATTGTAAGAAATCTCTTGCTTTGTCATTTTGTCATGGTTCTAGACTTTCTAGAGTAGCGAAGCCTAGGGTTCGAATTGGTTGAGTGTTAATTATAAGCAGTATAGGAAGTTAGACTGGGACAGACGAGATTCTTTGAATGTTTCTTTGTTTCGAAAAGTACGCCATGGCATCGTTAGCACACGTCTAGATACCTATGCATAATAAAAGAATGCACGCGGGTGCGCTCAGGAACGTCTGTGTACTGCGTGCTAGGTCGGAGGTAGCCACGGAGTGGATACTGCATAATACTAAATACGTTTTCAAAAGGCTGTTTGTTTCTCAAAAAAAAAAGTGCAACTTACAGCCGGCACCGGGCACTGCAGCCCCGCTGCGAGGAGCGACCCGCCGATAAACTTCTCCTTGTTCACTAGATCGCACAACCTGACCTGGAACTCTACGAAGCTTCGCTTGTACTCATTGTGCAGAAATTCGTAGAACACGTAATTAAGCTGGAATATAGTATTAAGTATTTTGGTTCAGTCCCGAACAAAAAGTGCTAGCTTAGAAAATAGAAGTATTGTATTGTAAGAGTATTGGCCAGAGCGTATATTTTTATATTTTTCAATTGCAAAAAGTGTCAAGGCAAAAAAGTAATTCCATTGAGTGTTAAAATTATTTTGTTAATAACAATTACATATTTGGTTTCCATATTGTCACAACAATTATTGAGAAATATTATCGAGAAATATAACGAGAAAATTTATGGGACAATCATACAGAAATCGACCACGGTATGCTCTTTAAGATTTGTGATGTTGGTATTAGACGACGATATATTATATAGAATACATCCATACTCAGGAACAAATATTCGTGATAAACTACGTGATAAACATAAATAATGCCCTGACCAGGATTCGAACCCGGTACCTGGAAGTAAACAAGGTTTTTGCGGCGTAACATTTGTTAACAAATAAGCAGTTAACAGTGTTGGCGATGGTATAGTGAAAATGAAATGATAATTGTACCGAAATATTGTTCCCCCAAGTCTGCTGAAGAGTCCCGCTAAGGTTTAAGTAATAGTCCCCGCGCCGGGTGTACCTCCTCACGTTAATTTTCACGCCCGTGACATATTTCTCGTTAGCGTAGACGACGTTAGCGCGTTCAAAAATTACTTTCAAGTTCTAAAAAAAAGTAAGTTTATTAGTAAACAATTATCTTTAAGCTAGGGCTGCCATCCGTCCGGGTGCCATGCGCCTGACATTTTTCCACTGATGGTAATTCTTTCAACAGTCTACTACATCTACATCAGCATGCCTACCACGAACATCGAAAATTGGTATTGACGGAAAAACCTCTTTGTCACTCCAATATACAAGTGTGACAGAGATGGAAATGCAAATCCGCAATCGTTCGAGTTTCTAAAGCTCTGAGCGCCTACCACGAACCGCGAACGAAAGTATACCTCCCTTTCGCACTTGTGATTTCTCACTCAAGTGCGACAGAGAGGTGAAACTTCGTTCGTGGTTCGTGGTAGGCCCACTGGTCTTTTGCTTACTAAGTAAATAATAATAACAACATTCTTTATTGTGCACTACAAGAGTAGTACAGTACGATACAAGGACGAAAAGGAGGAAATTCGCAAGTGGCGATAAATTGAAACACGACCGAAGGGAGTGTTTTAATTTGCCACGAGTTGTGAATTACCTATTCGCACGTGTATCGTAAGACGTTTTACAGTACATATGGCCCTTTGAATTTTTGACATAGGCACCTAAAGTGCTCATTATCGCACTAGTGCGGTAATATAGCACCATGTGTACTGTAAAAATAATTACAATAATTTTAATTTAATTCTATATTGTAATTTGAGGTGACCGTGATGATCCGTTTAATTAGGGCATAACCGGCATCCTATTATAAGTATTAGGATTTTTTTTAAAGAGATATTTCATATTTTTTTAAATGCTATATTTATATTAGACATTCATTTAGCGAATCGTGTTCACGAGTGGTGAAATAATCTTAACCACGGAATTAAAATATAATTGTAAATTTAATGAAAAAGTAAACAAATATTATAGGCCAATGTTACACAAATCGACCTAGTCCCATGGTAAGCCCAAAAAAGCTCGTGTTGTGGGTACTAGACGACGATATATGATATATGTAATAGATAGACACATAGAAATACTTAAATACATATAATACATCCATAACTCAGGAACAAATATTACAATACAATACAATACTCTTTATTGCACACCTCACACAGATGAAATACAGTTACAAGAGAAAATAATAATACAGAACAGTAACAGTAAGGGGTAACAACAGGCGGTCTTATCGCTAAAGAGCGATCTCTTCCAGACAACCTTTGGGTAGTGGAGTACAGATCAAATGAAAAAATGTATTAGGTGGCACAGAGATTAACAAAAGCACACAAACAACACACACAATAAAATATACATACCAAAATAATAATACGATAAAACATACATACATAAACATACATACATAATAAATACATACGTAAACATACATACATAATATATATATACATAACGATGAGTGAAGAAGAGAAACGACAGTGTCAAAGAAGAAAAGCTAAGGAAGAGACAGATAGTATTCCTTGAGTTTCAACGTAAAGGCAGTTATAGTTTGAGCACGTCTTACGTCAAGGGGAAGAGAGTTCCACAGTTTAACAGCCTGGAAAGTAAACGAAGAATTAAAAAACTTAGTAGAAGAAGAAGGAACGGATAGTAGTAAGTTATGAGAGCATCTGACAGAATTTAAGTAAGTAAAATGTTCTTTGATATAGCGGGGAGTTGCAGGGTTAAAAAGTATAGAGTAAAGGAGAGAGAGTATATGAGAGTTACGACGATGGCGGATAGGAAGCCACTTGAGTTGAGAACGAAAACTGGAAACATGGTCATATTTGCGTAACCCATATATGAACCGGATGCAAACATTTTGAAGACGCTCAAGCTTGTTTAGTTGCTCCACAGAGAGATCAGGATAGGAGACATCGACATAATCAAGAATGGGAAGAAGTAAAGTTTGAGCAAGCGCAATTTTAGTAGCAATAGGCAGAAAATTACGGAGCCGTCTGAGAGACCCTACAGCGGCAAACACCTTCCTGCTCACCTCACTCACTTGCGGTACCCAGGACAAACATTGATCCATAATAAGGCCAAGATTCTTGACGCGGTTTGAGAAAGGAATTTGAATGTTCCACAGAGAGATCAGGATAGGAGACATCGACATAATCAAGAATGGGAAGAAGTAAAGTTTGAGCAAGCGCAATTTTAGTAGCAATAGGCAGAAAATTACGGAGCCGTCTGAGAGACCCTACAGCGGCAAACACCTTCCTGCTCATCTCACTCACTTGCGGTACCCAGGACAAACATTGATCCATAATAAGGCCAAGATTCTTGACGCGGTTTGAGAAAGGAATTTGAATGTCGTCAAAAACTATTTTAGGGAGATTTCCGAAATCGACTTTAGAAATAAGTTTGTTGCTGCCAATTATGATGACTTGAGTTTTGAGTGGATTAACTTTAAGGCCATAATCGCGACTCCAATTTAAAATCTGCAACAAGTCATCATTCGTTCTATCAATGACAGATGGAAGGTCACTTAATGCGCCCTGAGAATATATTTGGAGGTCATCAGCATACATGTGATAAAAAGAAGAAATATTAAGAGTAATTGTATTTATAAATATGGAAAACAATAGCGGGGACAGCACACCACCCTGCGGAACGCCGGCTAGCGTGCTGCACCAAGAAGAATTAGAGGTGCCCACCATTATTCTTTGCCGACGATCAACCAAGTAGCTGCCGAACCAGTCCACCACTTCAGGAGCAATGTTCAGAGAGCGTAGGAAGGCTAGTAAAATTTCAAAATCGACATTATTAAATGCATTACTAAAATCTAAAAGTGTAAGAACCGTGAGTTGCCTGTTATCCATACCCAATCTGATATCATCAGTTACTTTAATTAAAGCCGTAGATGTACTGTGACCAGGACGAAAACCAGACTGGTACAGATTAAAAAGGTCGTTTTTATTTAAGAAAGAAGTTAACTGCTGATGCACTAGCCGCTCGAGGACCTTAGATAAGAACGGGAGAATAGATATAGGACGATAATCAGAAAAAGAACACGGGTTTGATTTTTTGGGTAAAGGAATAATATTAGCATTCTTCCATACACTAGGAAACATACTGGATGATATGGAATAATTATATTATTATTATCGCAAGCAGGCTCACTACTCATTAATGACTATAGTCCTTTATTTATTCAGTATCGCAAACGAGCGTATATTACTTACCCAAATATGGTTGATACTAATGATAAATATGAAGAATAAAGTGATCGTATGCATTGTTGGTCTTAGTTTTCTCTAATTATAGTAAGTTTGGTGAAAAAGTGCCTTATTTAGTAATACTTCAATCACAGATCAAATGCATTAAGTTCAATGCTAATTACATTGTAAGTCTGCAGCGCTCTTACCGCAACTAAATTTCGTCAAATACATTCTAATGAATAGCTAAAACTATAAATGGGAATATTTTAAATTTTTACGGCAGCGGAAGTAATTACAAATAAATATAGAGTACTCGCACCGTAATTTCTTTATAATTAGTTTATTAAACCTAAACCCGAGAGACTACCACTAACATCAAAAATAAGCATAGACGGAAAAACCTCTTTGTCACTCCAATTATCAAGTGTGACAGAGAGGAAGGAACAAACTTTCGATCGGTCGATTTTCATGATACTAGACCTGATGCTATGTCCTTAGTCTGTTTTTAATGTATAGTAACGATTTGACGATGTTGATATTAAAATAGTTTTGCCAAAATCGCTTGATGAATTATATGTCATTATATAACTCTGTATTTCGTATCAGTAGATTAAATAATTGAGAGCCTACATCGACATCATTATTCTAAATATATCAATGCCGCGTTAGGATCACAGCCATATCAAATAATAATTATACACGTGTCACTAAATCTTTAGGTATACGACACGACTTGAGGCGGATAAACGCTATCTACGCCTGATCGATCAATAGGCAGAGCGATCTGACCGGTGTTCAGAGAGGTCGTGGGTTCGAGTCCTATTCGACGCGGGGAACGTTTCGATTTTACTTCAATTATAAAATTGAAATTTCGTTCGCAGACGTCGCTTCTTAATACAAAATTAATTGACTATGGGGTAGCGCATTGTTATCGATTATTTCTAAAATGTCTTCGAATATCGATGCCGTACAAGTGCTTACCACTATTGGTAAATGTAGCTACGTGTCACCCTAAGGCGTGGCCTGAAACGAACTGAAAACATGTTTCAGAAAACCTGAAAACACCGGCAACTGGGGCAAATTTTCGAATCTTCTAGTATGTGAAAAAGCCACCTCTAAAATGGCCTGACATCACTTAACAGCCTGCTTTGTTCACATCCCCGGCGTAACAGTGGAAATCAAGTCCCCCATCAAAACTAAGAACATCAAAGTCATAAACCCGTCCTTCACTTCCCCCACCAAGTAAAGGAAGTGTCAAAAAGAGATGTATATATGTTTGTTATTTCTCCGATTCTGTAGGTTAACAACAGTTTTGCTGATCTCTTTTGATGCAATTTGTCCAAGCAGCCAAATTAAATACATCGTTGTAATTTAGTAGTCGGTATCAATGCATTACAACTTAACTTAGGCTGCGTTTTACCAAATTATGATTCCGAGAATAACGCTTACTCTCAGATAGTAACGTCAAATTACTATGGGATTTTAACATTAGTATCCAAGAGTAAGCGTTACTCTTGGTTAAAAAGTTTGGTCAAATCCAGCCTTCGTCGCATATTTTGATAGTGGATTTTTCAAATGTCGTATGAGGCACGTTATTACGTTAGACTTACGACATTTGCGAAATCCACTGCCAATTTCAAGGCCGCTCTAAACTGTTGTCATTTAACAGTTTTTGTACTACTTCCATGCTTAAGTTATTCTTCCGTGGTGGAAATATTCGCCGGGGTCGATGCAGGCGTTAACAAGGGTTAACGCCTGTCTGTCAGTTAATAATCTAAGAGATATCATTAATAAGATTGTATAGAAATAATTTCGGAGGTTTAAATCAATAATAATACATTTATATTTTTATACCTCACGTAAAACCTATCGTATTTTTTCTTTATGGTACCATGCTCATATTTATGATTTAAACATTAACGGGTTTCTTTTTATGCCTTTAGTTCTGACACACTGTATATTATATGAATCACTACATAGTATAAAACAAAGTCGCTTTCTCTGTCCCTATATCCCTATGTATGCTTAAATCTTTAAAACTACGCAACGGATTTTGATGCGGTTTTTTTAAAAAGATAGAGTGATTCAAGAGGAAAGTTTATATGTATAATAATAACCCGTGCGAAGCCGGGGCGGGTCGCTAGTTATTTATAAAATAACCATATTAAGTGTTTGTTCAATGACTGGACTACAGGACTGAACGCGATTTATGCACCAAAATTGCCTTACACCAGACAGCGGGTAGTAATTGGCGGGGTGTAAGTATGGCCGTACATTAATGGTTTATTATGACAGTGACAGATAGAGATAACCAAAACAAAAAAGTTGCTTATTATTATTGTTACAAATTGTAAATAATAAACTTATTAGGTATTATAGTTCTTATATATCTGCACAGTTTATTGTACAATTGTTGGAAAATGTCCGTTACAGCCGCAACTGAACTCGAGCCACCGGAAGAGTACTGTACTGAACACAGGTTTGTAATTACTTGTATTTTTCTTTATAATTATATCGGCGGGTTTACTTGTGGCAAGAGTGGCTGTACATTTGCTGCAAACTACTTCAGCCACCCGAGAGCTCATCAGCGATGCTCTTAAGAAGGCATCAGTAACTATAATGGGCAATATATGTGATAGTGTTTAGTAACAGTTACCACTTTGTTGCATGTCGATAAGCCGTGAATTTCATAAAATTTAGTTTAAAAGTGAACACTAAACAAAGAAAACAAGCACAATATACTATTGTAAAGCATGAATTAAATCATTTATTTATAATCAATATTTTGATTCATGTTTTTTAAGTAACTCTTTCAATTTATAAGCACATGATAACCAGTGATCGGTTATTTGGATTCTCCCTCGCGGGATATCAAGTAGAAAAGTTAATATAGATACGACAGTTTCCCGCGATACCGAACAAATCGTTCAAAAATAAAACAATTTAAATTATTTCTTAGGATTTTTTTACTCCCATCGAGAATATTCCAATCATACGCGAATCAAAAGTTCAATAAGAGTAAGCCATAGTTGTTGTAAAAGATAATCTTAGAGTCCATGAAACAAGTTGATGAAATGAAAATTTAACCATAAATCACAGCGTGCTAACTTAACGTGGATTTTTATTTATTGGATCGCCTTTGAGCTATAAGATCTATGTATTGGCACTTATACGATAACCTGTGACCTAATATTATAGTATAAATTATACCTACTTAATACCTATTTATTTATGCAATCCTTACTCGCCGAACCTTTATCCAAACAGTACAAAATGTGTCGCTTTGGAGGCAGCAAATGAGCTGTCAGTGTAAACACTTGTGCTCATTTGTTCGATTTCGACAAAAGAACGGAGAGTCAGTACGCGTGTCTACAGCTACTTAGATGTTTTAAAGTGTAATAAAATAAACACATTGTATTTTTTTGCCTCTTCTAACAACATAAAGCCGGGATTCCCGGGGCATATCCATACTAACATAATGATTGAGTTCGTTCACCCCGTGCCGAATCCAAAAAACCGATCACTGATGATAACATAGGCAAACAATTAGGAGGCACAGTTAGCAATAAATCTCAATATTCTCAACCAATTTAAGTAATATTTAATGAGTAAGTTTTATAATTTTTTGTTATGAAACTTAACTTTTAACTTAGATTAAGTACATTGAATTTTATAATTTTTTTCCGTCTTTAGCAATTTGTGGATTTGAGTGATTTCGGTAGTTTGGTCTTCATGTAATATGAGGAGTTAAGTACATAAATGTATAGTTAAGTAACAAGCTGTATATCATTACAGATGCACATGTGCCCCCCCTCCAAAGAGGCGTCGCATGTGTCGAGTCAACATACTGAACGTGTTAACTGTAGATCTGTGTAGGAGCGCAATCTTCGACTATGTCTCGTTGGGGGACTTGCTGCGCTCCGAGTGCGTTTGCCAGTGCTGGCGGAACGCTGTACATGATTATTTAAGAGGTGATGTTGCTTTCATTAAATAAAACAAATAGAGGTGAGGAATAGCGTTACATTTCTATCATGGTGACTGACATTCCATTTCCTAAAAAGTCACAGTGAAATATTATAAACATTGTTTTGTCACGGCGGTTACTTGCATCATGGTGAGTAAGTGAGCATGTTGATCACTTTTTCTTACTTGCACCTTGTAATTGGTGCGGCTTGGGCCGAACTGGCCGAGTATCAGGAACCATTTCTATCGCTCTTGCATATTTGAGTGATAAAGAGGCCAATAGACTAATGAACGAAAGAAGTGGTTCGTGGAAGCCCTCTAGTGCCCACGTAGCCTGCACTTAGTGGTTAAGTGGGCACTGGAGGCAATGAGGGCTCTATTGAACGCTCTACGCCCTCATTAAATTGTGATTAGTCTATAAAATCTCGATATTGTTTTGACATTATTTCCACTCTCACCATTCAGATGGTTGGCAGTCCTCAACTGTGCGCTTTTCCCGAAACTTCCTGCCTCGCACAGCTAAACTGTGGAACGAACTGTCGTCAGCGGTGTTTCCGGACCGATACGACCTCCAAACCTTCAAGAAAAGAGTGTACTCCCACCTTAAAGGCCGGCAACGCACTTGCGACACCTCTGGTGTTGCGGGTGTCCATGGACGACGTTAATCGCTTACCATCAGGCGATTCGTTTGCTCGTTTGCCACCTATAGCATTAAAAAAAAAATATATGTTGTGTTATTGGGTGTCGTTCTAAATCTGTCTGAATTGCAGGAGCCCGCCGTATCCGCTCCAGACTCCATATCACGTCCCCCTGGCATCCCCTGGAGCGGGTCCCCCGCGGCTGCCGCTCTTTCCCGCTGGACGAGAGCCGAGACCCCTGGTTCGCGCGCGCGCTCTACAAGTGGGGCCCCGCGGTGGAGGCGGCGCCCTGCACGGCGGGGAGCTTTAGGGACATTGTGGGGCACTGCCCCAATATACGGGAGATTACGGTAGGTGAAATGGACATTTTTGTCACAAAACGGATGGTTACGCGTCTAGCAAGAACTACGAGGTAAATTTACATAACATTACATAAATATCTTCTCAGTTCCATTACAATTTTCTTAGAATAAAAGGAAAAGTAAAAAAAATGGCTTTGTGACTATACTATACCGGTACTTAAAATACTCGGACAATCCGTCGTTTGTATGTTTTTCTATGTATATTTGTATGTATGTTTGTACATATTTATGTACTCAAGTATTGTTGGTCAATTCGTCGTGAATTTTGGCATGTAGTTAAGAGTCCGGTATACATTTTTTACAATTTTGCTCAACTTTTTGATACATTATTAGGGCAACTTACAAGAGTCCTGTTAGTTTTTTAACATATTACAGAAGATATTTTCAATGCGAATGGAATTTATGAACTACTTTTTTATTTTTGTTTTCCGATTTTTAATAATTTACTGAAATCTGAGGACTGTTTCGCGATTTTTGCTTGAAGAGGTAAATACTTGAGGCTTTCTGATAATCAAAATGATATCAAACCATTATGTAAGTTACACATGTGTTGGAAAATGAGTCGTTTAAAGAATAAATGGTACACTTTTTTTACTTTCATATATATTTTTCGAATAAATTTAATGTACATTTAACTACAGCAAATTTAAGAAAAATAGCCAATGTTTAGCAGGTATATTTGGGTATGCATAAAATATATTTCATAATAATGAAAATGCAAAAATAAACTTTATTTTATGCCTAATTAACTAGTATGAAAACAAATTAGGTGGTATAAAAATAAATAAGAAAAAACAATTTACAATATTTTATGAATCAACCACCTCGGAAAACAAGCTCTGTAAGAATTGTGTTTTTGGATACTAAATAATAATATATATTTATCCTAGTATTTTTTTTTCATACCAATACTTTATACTATCTTAGCAATTGCAATTTATATGCGTTATTTCATTATGAACAATTTTCACTTTAAAAAGTATACCGGACTCTCAAAAAAGATAAGTCGATTTCTTAAGTTTTTTTTTTCCTTTATGGCTTTGCAAAGATTAGCCAGTGTCATGTCGATTTTACTGAAATAAATAATAACGAACGAACAACAAAAAAATTAAACAGTTACTTTTCCTGAAAGCCAGATGTAGTTAAAAATAAAATAAAAATTATAACAATGTTTTATAAAAAAGATAAATAAAATAAATATAATTTATGTTAGTACGTACCCCAAAGTTGAATAATAATATAATAAAATTAAAATATGCTAATAACCGCTACTCACTACAAATATCAAATCTTTAAATTGTTATGCTGACAAAAAGATCCCAAAGCCTCAAATATATCTTTATCCTTGATTTGAATTAGTTCTAGGATGTGAGTCGGAAATGGAACCTTAAGTCTAATTAGATCATTATATAAGTCATTATGGTCATACAATGGACATGATAGGAAAATGTGATTTAAATCACCCTCGTCTAACCCGCATTCACAAATCGACGAGTCTCGAACGTGGATCTTTTTCAAATGGACAGGAATACTACAACAACCCAGTCTCATCCTAATAATCGTGGAACAATATTGTTTCTGGATAAATAACCTAGCGAACCATGGTTTTCTTGAAACATTAGGTTGAACGCGCGCGTAAAGCTTTCCTCGAGATCTACTAGAAATCAACCAGTCATGAGACCAAGCTTGGTTTAGCAATCTAGCAGCGAAAGGAACCAGGTCATGAGAGAAATTTCTAAAGGGGACTTTGTCTCCACATACTACTGCCTCCTTGGCAACCCGATCAACCCGTTCGTTTCCCGATATCCCCGAATGGCCAGGGATCCACACCAAAGCAACCTCATAGCCTTTATCTTTACAGGTTATAAGACTATCTTTAATTTGATATAAAATAGGGTTATGAACCCTTGCCGAAAAAGGATTAGAAAGCAAAGCTTGTAGGCAGCTACGAGAATCCGAAAATATAATAGTTTTGTTTAACTTAAAAAGAAGAATGTACTTAATACTCTCCAAAACACCAATACACTCACCGGTGAATACAGATGTTTGTGGGGGGCATTTGATTTTTTACACGATATCATACTGTGAATGAAAGACTCCTACACCAACACATCCAGACGGGGTCAACTTGGACGCATCACAGTAGATTGTGTTCCAATCATGCCACTCCCGGGAAAGAATCTGTCGGAGATACTCATCAGCTTGAGGGTCATTATGGCAAATATCAAAGTTCAAAATGACACGGGGTTGATGAATTATTGTTTGATATTTGAATTCGTAAAGGGGAAGACGGGGCGAGTGGAAAACCGGATCCTTAAGAGATTGGAATTTTATCAGGCTCTTTACAAGACATTTCTTAAGTTTGAATATAAGCGAAATCGGTCAAGGGGTTGCCAGGGTAGGAAGGCGAGTTCGCGTTCGGTTAATATTTAGGTACACTATTTAATCTGTTTTAAATTGCTTCATTTGAATGACTACCGAACAAAATATTTCGCCCACCTCTTTAACAGTTAAACTGTAATCTTGACGTAGACGTTTTTTTTTAGTTTTACGGATTTCCGGACCGAGAATCAGTGAGAGATTACGTTGGTGTTGGGAAGTTACGCAAGCTGAAAAAGGTCGCCTTCAGAAACCTGACCACAGAGGACGAGAACAAAGAACAGGTATTGTCTACTATAAATTTATTTTTTATTTTTTTAATAGCCTATTTTGTGTCCCACTGCTGGGCACAAGGCTCCCCTCTCTTCCTCCACCACCAAACTCTAAATTTATAAAACTTTTTATAATTTATTTGAAGGTTTCTATTAATCGCCAGCGCTTTCCATCATATTAGGAGACAAAAAAGTGTCCCAAGATATTTTCATTCAGTTCGAGAATTGTGTGGAAATTGTGACAGTTTTTTTCCAGTAATCACATAATATTATCCAAATTAAAAAAAATAGGTGAAGGGGACAACTTTGAAAGTAAAATGGCCCACCGTTTTAATGATTTTAGTTATTTATAGTAAAACCAATTATTTGCTTTTAAACTAACGTCACAGCGTAAGGATGTATTCTTACAGTAGGTTAACTCCGCCGATTTCTGGGTCATCGATAGGTGGCGAGCGGGGAAGGAGGCGCCGCCGAATTTCTATGTAAATTCGGCGGTCTATTTTAAGGGGTGTAAAATGGAAATTAGTTTGCTAATCAGACTGTAATATCTTTCGCATAGTTTTTGACAACCCTGAGCCTCAGCACGACCACCGAGCCGAGCCGCTGGCCGTGTATGAAGTTACCTCATTGTATGGAATACATCACTACGCTGTGCTAACGTGGCAATTTACATTAGAACAACTATTTACAACGGTGTATTTAGTAGTATTTACCATGTATATTTAATGAGTTCATATTTTGGTACTGTTGCAAGCGCCATGTTCATGAAACATGAAAAGCTTGATTGGTAGAGAATGCCATTAGACATTAAGTCCTTGTATTTTGTGCAAGTTTAAATAAAGTAAGTATGGACATACTTACCTACATGGTAAACACCCCGTTTTTAATTGTAGGTATTTTTAATTAATGGAATGCACTGTGCGTTCGAAAGTGGTCACGCTACATGTGATTAAACTCTTTAAACGAATGAATGAACAAATGATTGAATGAATGAATGAATAACTGAATGAATGCATGTTGCCTATTTGCTATAGGTAGTTTCACGAGAGTTGAGGTGAATGATTTCACACACAGTAATGAAGTACTGATTACAAAAAAAGCTATGAATGAAGTGAATGAGTGAACATTAATTTCAATGAAAATACTTGGTCTATCTTATAATTCACTTACTTGCCATCGGTACGAAAAAAAAGAGTAGTAATTTCAAAAATCTCGATGTCATTACATCACAATGTCGTTGTGTGCGTGACCTCAACTCTAGTGGAACTACCTATAACATCAGACGTCGAAGGAATATGCCGTGCCCCGGACGCCAGGCGATCGCGATTTAAGCGAAATTGAACTTTACAGAGTCCCGTGTAAGTCTTTATTGCATTGGCGAAGCTGTCGGCTGTAGACGTCATGGCGACCGTGGCAATGCTTCCCGGTGACAGCCACAAACGACTGGGACACTTCAAAATCAATGGTTTTTTTTCAGGCAACCGACGAAGACGTCAGTATAATTCTACAACACAATCCAATTGAAGACCTTACAATAATCGGAAACGACAATATCACCGGCACATTTTTCCAACACCTCAAAACCAATCTTACATCACTACGGTTAAGAAACTGTCCATGCTTAGACTATCGCCATCTTATTGCAGTCTTAGATCACTTAAAAGAAATAACTGTATTAGATTTATCAAAGAATTCTCCGGATATTTTGAAGAATGTCCATTTGTGTTTAAATGTGATGCCGAATTTGGAATATTTGGAGTTGTGCGGTTATGAAAAGATGGAGTTAGATGGGCAGTTGAAGACGCATAGTTGTTTGGGAAATTTAAAGCATTTGAGTTTGAGAAGGAATAGAAATGTCAACGATGATTGGTTGGAGACTATAGCGAGAGGGAAGAAGTTAGTGTCGTTTGATGTCTCGTATTGTAAAGGTGAATAATAACTTTTATCACAAAATATAATAATAAATTTATGGGTAACACTAACGTATTATTAGTCGCTATTCTCGGCATGTTTCGGACATCCTGTGATGCCTTTATCAAGGGTTATGTACCGTGCGCGACGACGCAAGCGGACGTACGAAAGGTTTGTCATCGAGAGCTCTGCGGGCGGCGAAGCGAAACGCTTTATACACCGCTTAAGTTAAACTTTGAAAATTGAAATATTTAATCTTTAAATGCATGATGATGCATTTGACACAGAAACGAGACAAGTGACAGTCAAGTTTTCTTGGGATGTAGACTTTGTCATATCGTCTTAAGTTAATTTGAAATGAATTTGGTTATCACTTAGGATGTTTTAGGATGAATACTGTTAAATTCATGCATTTAAGGGTTAATTACAAAGTGGAAAAATCTCAACAAAACTGCGTCTCAATATGAAAAACATGAATGAGAATAGAATGTACCAGAGTTGATATCGTCACTTTTATGAAAAAAAAATTAATTGAATTTTTATGCCGTCACAAAGCTGACTCGTACATTTTGTATGGTACCGAATTTGCTAGGATTTATTTTAATCTTGTATTTTTTTATATTTTAATTTTGTAGGCGTAA
This sequence comes from Lathronympha strigana, assembly GCA_949128165.1. Classification (NCBI taxonomy): domain Eukaryota; kingdom Metazoa; phylum Arthropoda; class Insecta; order Lepidoptera; family Tortricidae; genus Lathronympha; species Lathronympha strigana. The sequence continues at coordinate 1,137,857 of OX421926.1, read as the reverse complement.
CAATGACGGGTTTAACGGAAGTGTGCGAGTCGTCCAGATCTATGAGTGAGCTCGCGATAGCCGAGAACCATGACGTGTCGGACGAGGATGTGGAGACGCTCATCCGACTTTGTCCTTACCTTACGGTGAGTACCATCACCTGTTGAACTTAACTTTTAACTTGCCATACAGTCACACTAAGTTTCCTAGATTTTTGATAGCACAGACTGAAAATGTTAAGTCATCATCATCATCATAATTTCAGCCGAAAGACGTCCACTGCTAGACATAGGTCTCCCCCAAAGATTTTTACAATGACCGGTCCTGCGCTACTCGCATCTAGCGGACTCCTGCGACTTTCACCAGGTCATCAGTCCACCTTGTGGGGGGCCTACCCACGCTGTCGCCACTCGAGAACCTTTCCGCCCCAACGGCCATCGGTTCTACGTGCAATGTGCCCCGCCCACTGTCACTTAAGTTTAGCGATTCGGAGAGCTATATCGGTTACTTTGGCTCTGCTGCGGATGGTCTCATTTCTGATACGATCTCGCAAAGAGACTCCTAGCATAGCCCTCTCCATTGCCCTTTGGGTGACTTTGAGTTTTCTTATGAGGCCCATTGCAAGCGACCAAATTTCAGTACCGTATGTCATCACTGTCTTAAGGCACTGAAATGATAAGTAAACGTCATAAATTTAATTAAAAACTTAAAAGTTAGGCTATTACGATCAATATGAGTTTCGACCCCGTATGGTACAAAATTAAATTAGTTCTCCCCATTAAACTTCAGTGTGTAATAAAAAAATATTAGATTGTATATCAAGGGCATAAAGTAACCCATTTTAGACGAGGCTATTTATTGGGCCAAATGCAACGAGGACAAATATAGTAGTCGAGGATAAAATGGGTATTTTTGCCTGAGGTTATACAAACGCTTTTCACTTCGATTGTAAGGAAAATATTAGGGGTTATTTCACTTGCAATGCACAGTAGTAGTAGTAGTAAGCACTTTATTGTACACAAAATAAATCACAAAACAACTGAAAAGAATTGAAGTACAAAGGCGAACTTATCCCTGTAAGGGATCTCTTCCAGCTAACCTTAGACACACACAGCACAGTTTGGACGCAACTTCTTTATTTATAAGCCTCCATTTTTTTACTCCGGGGACGTATATAAATTTAAATAATTCTACGGTCGGTCAGACTATATATTTTTACATTTTCAATTTAAACGGGTATTACATGAGGCGATCATCGGGTCCCGTTATCTACGGTACCTTGCCCCTTAGGGAGTTTCACATTTGTATGGTAAAAAAAAGTGATATTTTTTCAGACTTTTCTCGGCTTCCGGGTCCAGCTTATCTTAAACGCATATATACCAAAAATCAGGGAAATCTGACAATATTTAGAGGTTGCGCACTGAGGCCACTTGTTAGATTTTTTTTTTTAATATTAACTTCTTCATAGATCAAAGATAAATCAAACATTTGGATAATGAACCACCCTATTGCCCCTGCTTACCCTCCGACGACGCCCTAGCTTCCCTTTGTCCTTACCTCATGTAATACCCGTTTACCCTAGAGTTTATTCCACAGACCCTCAACATCCAGAAGTGCCGCGGCGTGACCCCCGACCTGGTGGTGTTCCTGGCGCGTCTCATGCGGCGCCGGAACCGCTGGCGGCTGCCGGCGCTGCGCCTGCGCCTCTACGGGACCCTCGTGCCGGACGCCATGCCGGTAAGGTCCGACCGAGATCTCGGTCTCGGTCTCAAAAATCAAAATCAAAATATTGTGTGTATTATTTTCAAGTAGGCATGTAGGTTTTTTTTTTACTTACTACTTCCTTTGCTACTTCCTCCGGAGCTAATCGTAGTCTTTGTGTATTGTTTTTCTTTCATACCAGTTCTCGCTTACTTGCCTTTCGCACTTTTATACTTCATTCGATTCTTTCTCGCATTCATCGTCTGTCTTACTTTTATGGGACTCCCATCTATCTATCTATCCTTTCGTTTTGTTTGGGATTTAACTCGACACATTTTTCTTTATTGTATGTTACAGGTTTTGTTACATTATTTTCTTTATAGCTATTACACTTTATTGTGCTTATCTCAAGTAGGCATGTTACAGTGCACTTTTGAACGTCGAATTAAAAATAACTAAAAATACACCGGCTCTAACATGCATTAATTTGAAAAAAATCAGTTCAGTTCAATTTTAAATAGAATCTTCAACAAATTATAAATTATTACTTAGAGCAATTTATTGATGCTGTACACACAGATATCCGAATAAAAAATAAAAAATTCACAATAGGATCGTCATCTTAAAAGTAAAAGTTGTATAAACAAATACTTGTCTAGAAGTTTCTAGAATGAAATCTAAATGTCATAGAAATAATAATAATAATATAATTAAGACTAAAATTAAAATTACAGTTCATAATCGGTCTCGCCTCTCGGCCAAAAGGGGCCGAGATTCTCGGCCTTGGCCGAACTTTCGATCTTGACACTCTTTGCGATTTTGGTGGGTATTTTAAGCAATTATAGTTTACCGTGTTATCGTACATAATGCAAATTATAAGTTTTTTTTCTCAAGCTTTGACTGTAAATGTTGTGTTTTAGTGATGGCTATATTAAACAACAGTTAAATTCTTGACTATTACATGTTTTTTTGTGGAAAATGCGCGTTTTTCGTATTTATTATAAAATCTCGGTCTCGGTCGAGAACTCAATTTAATCTTGGTCTCGGTCTCGGTCTCGGCCGAGACAAAAAAAGAAGTCTCGGTCGGACCTTACATGCCGGTACTTACGTACTACGCTGGGTCCGTGACCCCCCACCTGGGTCTAGGTTCCACTTCTCAAACCGAACAAATTTTATTAAACAACTTTTAAAAATTGTCTAATTTGTGGGTAGTTACTTTTTCATACAAATTAAATAGTATTTCCAATGTACGTTAACATCAGTCTAATTGAGGTCTCTTGTCATAGTACAAATAGGTCTAACTTTGGAGTTCATTGCGTCTTGTAAAAACATTAAAGTGTAATAAAAGTCTAAATCTACGTTAGATAGACAACTCGAAAGAACCTCGGCCTCCATTATCAAACGTTAAGAATACTAGAATATTATTCGTAATTTATTATAACTTATACAATATTCTTATACAATTTTACATGTGTCTTTATCATTATAATAAATTGTAACACTCACGTATTTTTAGTCACTACGTGCGACATGTTTTGGTAATCATAAGATTCCATTAACAAGCGTCGAGTACCGTGCACGACGATGCAGGTGGGCGTACTTGGCAGTTGGCCGCGCGCACCGCCCTCGATGAAAACCAATAATGTACGTGTCATTATCCCCATTACTTATTTTATTAATAATATTGTTTTTTTTGTTTCAGATGATGTATTCGTTTATCCTGGACTTTGCCAAAGGCACGAAACTCTGGCCAAAACCTAGCCCGTGGTTAGGTTTTTAATCCACCCATGTGATGTATTTAACAAAAAAAGAAACAAAGTGTTGGTTTAAATGGCCTCACTAGTTGGCAGTGACCCTGCCTACGAAGCCGGAGGTCCCGGGTTTGAATCCTGGTCAGGGCATTTATTTATTTAGTATGTATATCGTGTGAGATCTGTGTGAGAACGTCCCCAAATATTTATTTAGATAATTTCTTACAATATCGGGTCATAGGATTACAAAAAGTGTGTGTTTTTTTCAGCTTTTTGACGCCTATTGACATATTATGTATGGAGCGTAATAGAACTGACTCTGACAAATAGTTATCCATACATTTTGTATGGATAACTATTTGACAGACGTGGACGCCTGTCATACATTTAATGTAGCCTACTCGTATAACCGAGAGAGAGACTTTTCTATACCTTTAAAGAAATTTGGTATTGTTCGCAGAAAGGCGTTTTGTTTTTATTTTGTGTTGTATAAAAATCATTTTTTGCTTAATTGGAATTTTTTATATGTTTTCTACTCAGCATTACGAGCTCTTTCAATCCTAGTAGAAGAAAAAAAGTGTCCTAAAATTTCCATACATTTTTCAGCTTTGCGCTACCGCCATACTAAATGTATTAAAAGGTATCAATTTGTAGCTTGTTGATAGCGTAATTTCTAAATAAATCTTTATAGCAATAGCTCCCTATAGTTAACTGACAAAAATTATACCTTGTACTAAAATCAAATTGAAAAACATGTCATATACTACAGAAAAAGGGACCAAGGCCCCCAGTGCCCAGGGCTGGGATCGAACCAGCGACCTCCTGCTTTCGCGGCAGACGCCCTAACCACTGGCCCACCCGATCACGGCGGGCATCGCGGCCGGCGGGGTCTTCAAATAACTGAAATAAAGCATGTCCGCATGTCGTATGCCCACTATAGAAGTGCTTATATAGTCTGACAAGCGAAGGCTGCATTAGATTTCGTTTTTAAATTATGTGCGTAACTTTTATTCGGTATAAAAAAAATAGGGAGGCGTATAAATTAAATAAAAGTTCAACTGCAGCCTTGGTTTGTCAGACTACCTATATATTGTATGAAAATCCATAAGAGCATTCTTATGGACGTGGAATACCATAGACAACGTTATAATGTATACTTTTTTAATATCGCTGTCAGTCATCTGACAGATAGAAGTGCTGGAGTAGAAAAATAGTTAACTCTGAAATAGATAGTATAACTAAATATAATAATAATGTAGTTTTAAATGTCATCATACATAATATAGTATAATATATACAATTTATCTCAGTACTATAGTTGCCGATTTCTAAGTCTGAACTTTTGACACATCGAAATACCCGTAGAACGTAAACGCGCAAGACACTTTGGAATTATAAACAAAATCCCATAAAGATATTACAGCTAGTCATGTACATAAACACAATATTTCACTTTTCATAAACATAATGTGATGAATGTTACATTTTTTCCTACATTAGTTATTGAATATTTTACGATAACAATGTAGCATGCCAACAGTAACGGTCTACGTCGTTTTTTTTTTTAATTTAGTGTTGTGACCATGTCTGCTGTTCCGATTCATACAACTGTCTGTTAATCGATAAAAATCGATCTTGTTATCAATAGGCAATACAGTAAAAAATCAAAACAAAACGATTAAAACGAAAATAAAACTAAGTACGATGTGGAAAAAAATGTTATTTAAAATAAGACAAATTAACTATGAAGGTTTTTATCTTACATTTTAAGAATTCAACAGTATTGATTTCTGAACGAAACTAAGATGACTTTGGAAAAAATTGTATGACAAATGCGCAGTTTGTCGAAGTTTCTCGGTCTTATCAAATACAAATCCGTAGTAGTAAAATCGAATCAAACAATTCATCGCTAAAATCAATAATCGCTGAATTTGACAAACGATTTGTCTTAGCCTCATCACTAAGTACGTCAATACTCAAGTGTCAAAAGTTCAGACTTAGAAATCGGCAACTATAAATTAAAGTATTTATAGTATAATATTAAATAGTTTTAATTTTTAAATTTAATATTAAATTAGTATTGATTAATTTTAAATTGGTATTAAACGTAATAAATTATTTTATCCAAGTCGTTTTTCTCCATGTGTTTTTAAGCGTTTTCAGCGAACATACTTATTAGGTAGAAGACAGTAGAAACATCCCCTCGTCCCAATCATAAACGCATAACCCATCTTCGTTCAGTCAAAGTAAGAATAGGTATACCCTTTTAGGCGTGTCTAAGTCTATACAAGCCCATTTTTGATCTACTTTTAGAAACGGCGCATCTTGCGAATATCAAAAGGTGGTCTTTGTGGCGAATTCATAAATAATTCACAATGAGAATTCAAAACAGTTTTGTTTACTGCCAAAACGAGGTACCTACTTTTATCCGCATAGCGGCAATCGGCCAATGACATATTTTCACGTGTTGCCAAACTAAAAAAAACATGTTGCAGTAAAATGATCTTCTGGATCGTTTCTGCGCTATTAATAGTACGAATCTGACATATTCACGTTATTTTAGTGCTTTGACTATAGTTGCAAAGAGATTAGATAAATAAATATTATAATGTTTTATAATAAAAGAGACATTTTCTCGATTTTGTTTTTTGGCAACACCGTCAGTCTGATAAATTGAGCGCGACGTGAAGTCACGATTTTATCCGCATTCCCTTAAAAATGGGCCCGAAATCGCTTTTAAACCCAAAAAACATGTTATAGAATGTATAACACAAATTATTTATAACAAAATTATGTACGAAGCACGTTTATAACGTTCGTTTCATTGAATATTAACATAGCTAGTGTTTTTTTATGTTCACCGATGTTTTTCGGACTTTAAGATGTTACTGGCCGGTAAGAATCTCCAATTTACATTAAAAAGCTTAGAAAAAAAAGATTAAAAAAACAACGCTGCTAAACCGCCAAAATAGTGCAGTATTTTTGTTCTCTGAATATTTTTTTTTAATAGTTTATGGTGTTGGATATCGATCGCCTGAAACAAGTGTTCATTAAATAATGTTTCTTGTTAAGGATCGTGGATCTCATGCCCGATTTCATTGCAAGGACGACATTGGCACTGCTTTCGACTTAAAATCAATAATGTGCGCGCATTGGAACGCGGTAGTACGCTAATGCTTGATAGCGTAAATTACTCTTTATTTCCATAAAGCTTCCTTATTTAACTGTTTCCTATTTTACAAATTTAATTTATCTATTTTCATTTTAATCGTGTGTGAAACATGACATACCCTTTTGTTATAATAAGTACCGTTAGGTAACAATCAGAAAAAAAACATGATCGTGTTTTTTTCTATAAAAAATCTGTAGATGAAAACGTGTGTAATCGTTAAAAAAAATAGTTTACATAAAATATCCTGTCATAGTATTATAATTTATAGCCATTATTGTCCTATAAATATTCGGGAGCGATAAAATAATGTCGTTTCTCGCCGTTAGTGCGCCTAGACGCAAGATGCTCTCGATTTTATTATTATCTAAAAAAATAATAGTGATGTGACTACATTATCGATGTTATAATATTTTTTATAAATTTGAGTTTTTATTTTTATTTTCTTTCATTTATCAGTCCCGTAATACCTAGATACGGTGCTTATGCTTACTGGTAGCAATGATTACAACATTTTTATATTTATTTATTATTTAATGTGTACTTACTTTAGAAAAAAAAGCCGCATTCACCTGTCCATGTTTGAGGGTTTGATAATACACAGTACGTAATAATTACGTATATTATGTACCTGTCTGCCTATAATAATATTTATTATATTTATTCGTGTATACGACGCATTTTTAAAAAGAAGCCCTCATATTTAAGAGATAATAAATAAATTAAGACATTTTGTACCTACATTATGATTGACACTAATTAATTACAATAAAAGATCATACGTTTTAATGACTAAATGAAATACCCGTGCTATATGCTATAGGCAAATGTCAAATAGCGTATCTTTACAGGATTTTAGTATCAATGTAAGTTTCGTAAAGCCTTAGTGTGAATAAATCGTGCTCGTTTTGCTGTATTACACATGATGAAGTTTGCCACATTCTCATTAAATAAGTAATTTTGTAATCACTTATTTGGTCATCTTATAACTTCATAAGTAAGATATTCTCAGTTTATATCCAGTACGGATCAAGAACATTCCGTGTTCAACCTATTCACTCACACATATCGAGCGCTCGAATGTCGTAAATATCCCCCTTTCCAGCCCCCAGTTCATGCCTTATAGAATTTCCTGTGGGACTAGGTGGATATACTCGTATGTTAGACTGACATAAAATATTTATGTTTAAGTCTCGCGAAAACCGCTGAACGGAGTTTAAATATAAGCTAGAAAAAAACACCCACAAAACGTTTAGTCCTAGAGAAAGGAGTTAGAGGGTAATCTTAACTCACCTCAACTCTACAGGGACCAATTCGCGAGAATATACTAGTAAAAATACTACTATAAGCCCACGGTTTTGTTCGCATTCGTTGAATAATAATATCCAAGTAGACATGGTAAAACGGGTACGAAACAATGGTTAGAAAATGTTATCATGTGTTATGTATACATGTATATGTGTGTATATAAGTGGTAATCATTAATGGAATGTATGTACATGAAGCGGTGATGGCGCGCAGCTGAGTCCAGTGCGAGCACCACAGCCACGCAAGATGCGCTGGATATTTCCAGTACCAGGTGAGCATTTTTAATATATTTTTTATTTATATTTTATTTTTAATTACATATTTGCGGCAGCCCTAATGGCCGAAGGTAGGGTCAAAATTGACATTCCCAAAAAGCCACATGAAATGTGTCTCCCTGGGCCATGATTTATATTTTTAATGTAACTGTCGGAATCTTATTACTTGGCACCTTGCTCTGCAGGTCAGAAGCATTTTTCTTCAAACATTTTTATATTTTTTTGCGAATTATTAATTTTTAATGTTGGTAGTGTCTCCCTCTTGAGTGAGCAACCCAAAAAAAAACCTTATATGAACTCTAAGCGTATGTTTTTATTTAACTAAATAACAAATAAAAATATATTTTATTTTTAAAAATTTGGATCAATGTGGAATTTTGCATTAAGCTAGCAGAACAGCCAGCCAGCGAAATATTATTTGCTAACAGGCTTCTTTGTGTAGTAGAAAAATAAAATTAATGTTGTGACACATTTATTTATTAAATACGTTCAAACGGCAGTTCTCTAATATAGTCCTCCACATCGATTTCGATGACGGCGACCTCAGGAATTTATGGATTTCTCCTATTGTGGGCTCGTATGTGGCTGGCCAGGCCGAACTTGCTCTTAAAAACTCTTCTGCACTCATGGCAGAAGAGTTGACCCGCTTCGTTGTATGTGTACACGTAGGAGGGCTTAGGCCTTTCTTTGCGTACTTTGCGTTTTGTGTCAAGGCTCGTGAGGCGGTTTTCCTCAAATGACTTGATTGACTCAAAGACTGACTTGATTGATTGAGTTCTCTAAACTGTGCGTTTGATTTAAGCTTTGTTTGTTTGTACTCAGTAGGGATGCAACGAATACGAATATTCATATTCGCCATTCAGATATAGTACTGCTCAGTAAATAAAATTGAAAAGTTATTTTCGCCTCTCACTAAAAGCTACTTTATAAGTTACCTAAAAGGAAATGTTCATTAAACAATTTTTCCGCGTAATGTTTTAGTTTTCTTTTTTGGGGCAAATTTCTATTTTATTTCAAAGAAAAAATATCAAGCATTTTCTTGTAATATTTTTTCCCATTCGTAGGTGATACAGAGAAAAAGAAGGGGCGTTGAAATACAGTACAAAAACATTAACATATGATTTACAATCCTTTTGTAGTTTCCCGTTACAGTCGCCAATTTATTCATTCATTCTGCGACCCACTAAACTACACTTTTTCTTAAAAAGCTTCGTCCATTTATTTGTATTCCATTATACATATGTCTAGCTGTAGTGGCTGTTTTTTTACCAAAAAAAAAAGTTTATTTAAAACGATTTTTATTAAAAAAAATATTAGATTAATGTGAAAACTTAATAATATCTCAATATTTTCTTTGTTTGTACTTGCATATCATTAATCCAATTTTATAATTTTTTTATTCGTGAAAATAAATACCTACGTGTATTTCTAATTACTTTTTTTTCGGTTTTAAAAAATAGGGAGGAATGAGAATAAAAATAAAAAATCTACTGCAGCCTTGGCTTGTCAGACTACTTATATCATTCCCTTATGACAACATTTGTAGATTTGTATATAAATAATTATTTTTAATTTTCATTGATTAATGTAGTGATTATTTTATATTGAAATAAATAAAAAATACATAAATTTTCTAATACTAGTAAAATGAGTGGTGCTCACAAACTATCGATATCGATAGTATCCCACTTTCAGTTTTTAATGCCGCCGTTTAATGGGCTGTCAGCGTGCCAGAAACGTACCACATTTTATTAGGTCCATCAAATGTGGGCCAAGATTGGATTTAATTTCTTTTTAATAGTAAAGACAAAGGTGTTGACGTGAAAATATAGAAAGTGTGGGTTTACCTTTATTTTAAGGGCTAGATTGAAAAGTTTTGAACAACTTATGTAGTTTTAACTATAAAACTCTCGTGAGACTCGAACATATTAAATAATATTTAAAACGGGTCACTCACGTAATTTAGTCGATTTTCGCTCGACATGTTTCGTTCTTTACGAAAACCCTTGAGTCTGTGCGATCCGCAGCACTTAGACCGTGAGCTGAACCACGTGAAATGTGTGTTGGAAAACAACGGGTACAATTGGAGGCAAAGTAAACGTGTTGCGAACACATCGGCGCGTCGTCGATCGGCTGCAGTGGAAAGGTTGCCCTTATACCTGCCGTACATTAAGGGCGTGACGGATAAAATCGGACACTTGTTACGCCGTAGATATTGCATCAAGACGATTTTCCGTCCAAACACTCAGCTGAGACAATGGTTGCGTTCGCCGAAGGACAAGGAGCCCTTAAATGGTCCTGGGGTATATATGATTCCGTGTTCTTGTGGAAAGAATTATATTGGAGAGACCGGCCGGAATATTTCTACGAGACTCACAGAACACATACGTAGTATGAAAAACCGAGATGGCCGTGGTTCTGCGGTAACGGAACACGTATTGGACTCGGATTCGACGCACTATATTAGGTTTGATAGGGTAACCGTGTTGGCTAGAGAAAAATTCGTAGTTCAGCGGAAAATACGGGAGGCTATTGAAATAAGTCGTCATCCGAACTTCAACCGTGATTGTGGTTGGTCAGTGCCTCCCAGTTGGAAAACGGTTTTAGGTACCGCGTCAGTGGACTGTGTGAACGTGCCCTTAGCGAGTGACGTAGTGAGTGTTGTTTGCAACCCGGTTGGCAAAAGCGATGATAATGAGAACGAGGGTAGATCGTCCGCCGTGTCGCCCCCCGCGCCGCTCCCACCGCCAGCTGCAAGTACCAGAGCAGATAGGGCATTAGCCCGCAGTGTACGACTTGCCTCGGTCGCGCGAGTGGGCGCTCCTGATGACGTTCTTCGTAAAGAACGAAACATGTCGAGCGAAAATCGACTAAACTTATGTAGTGAATAAAGGCTATTTATTTGGCTATTAAAAATACACTCATTAAAACTTACCAAGTTGTTTTCACTTCGTTAAGGTTAGGAATTAAAAAAATATTTCTTAGTGGAGCTTCGTAATATTTGAAGAATATATCTAAGTATTCAATATCAAAACCAAATTTTTCGAAGCGGTAAGTTCAATCCGAAGGTCGGGGGTTCAAATCATGCCAGCTCGTACTAATGAGTTTTTCGGAAGTTATGTACGAAATATTGTTAAATATTTACCAATCGCTTTTCGGTGAAGGAAAACATAGTGAGGAAACCGGGCGAATCCCGATAAGGCCTAGTTTACCCTCTGACTAAATCTTGGGATTAGTTGCCAAAGCGGACCTCAAGCTCCCTGAACCGGGGAAAGGCTATGATGAAGAAGGAGATTCAAATCTATGTTTAACCGCCTTATTCATGCAAAAGCTAACAGAAGCTTTAGTTAAATTATGTTTTCTCCCATTCTGACAAACGCGATTGTCAATGTGACAGATAAGGACAAACAATCATTTAGCTAAACTGTTGTTGAAGTGCGTTTATGAATAACGCCATAAGTGTTTAGTTCACCGTGAACTTTTTCAAACGATTGTTATTGTAAACAATTATACAAAATAAAAAAAATCGCCAACATTTTCCTAATTTTAAATAACACTTCTTTTTAACTTTTCATAGATTCCCACAGTACTCTTAACTGTGAAACATTAAACACAGTTACATAAATCATACCTAAAGCCAGTTAACACATTACGATCACACAAATCAATCGGCGATCGAATCTACATTGTTTACCCGAGTATTGTGGCGTGTGTAGTAGCCGAGAATAGCGCAGAAATTGATACAATTTGGACTGAATATAAATAGATCGCCTGGAGATCTATCGACAGTGTCGCGCACTAAATTTAATTATAGAAATAGTTTTTTTACGCGGCAGTAAGAAAAATAATGCTTGCTCGCTTCAGCTTATATGGGGCATTTTATTCAAAATTGTTGTCTCACTTTTATAACACGGGTATTTTAATGTGATTTATACCCCTAACCGCGAGCTCTGTCGATCGTATTAGGAGAAAAACAATGTATTAAAAATGCAGACGAATTGAGAACCTCCTCCCTTAGAAATATTGAAGTCGGTTGAAAATTGGTTTCCATTCCGTTGCCTTCAAGGGAAAAAATCTACTACCTTTTTTTATGCGGCAAACGAGCGATATAGGTGGCAAACGAGCAAACGAATCGCCTGATGGTAAACGATTAACGTCGTCCACGGACACCCGCAATACCAGAGGTGTCGCAAGTGCGTTGCCGGCCTTTAAGGTGGGAGTACGCTCTTTACCTACCTAATAGGACACTTTTGTATCCTTTATATTATATGATTCTGAATAAAAATTACATGTAATTACCAAATTACAAAAAAATAGGGACAAATTTGAAAAAAATGGCCCATATAGTTAGATTAGGCTATATACGTGAGTGACCCGTTTTAAATATTATTTAATATGTTCGAGTCTCACGAGAGTTTTATAGTTAAAATCCCATAAATAGTTATGTTTAAAGTAAAGGGACTGGTACAATCAAATAATTTATGGACAAAAACTCCCAAGAACTCATGTTTATTAGCCCGAAGGAGGTAAATAAATAATCATTTTATCTAGTACATTTCCAAATAAATAAATATAAATTATCTTTATTTAGGTACATATTAACTTTAAAGGTCAACAACGCATGAGTGGCTCTTCCGATGTTGCTTATGTCCATGGGCGGCGATGACCGTTTCCCATCAGGCGGCTCGTCTGCTCGTTTGTTACCTTTCCCATTAAAAAAAAAAAAACTTAACCCATCAAATAAGTTACAACTACTTACTTACTAAAACCAATTACAAAACAATTTTTTTTAAATACTGTATGAGAAATATGCTTTTCACTTCTCTTGCTCGAAAAGTTCGCCTTTAAGTCGTGGCTAGGTGACACAAAATCGCTTTTCATGCTCCAGGGCATAAAGTAACATTGCAGGTCCACCTGCGATGTTACTTTTCAACGATTTAAAGTGAAGTAAAACCTTATATTTTTCTTACAATCGAAGTGAAAAGCAGAGAGAGTGAGAGAGTGATCCTCGACTACTATATTGGTTCTCGTTGCACTCGGACCAATAAATAGCCTGGTCTAAAATGGGTTACTTTATGCCCTTGATATACAATGTGCTATTATTTGGCACGATCTACAGGTCAACAATTTTGGCATGAAAGGTGTCGCTCGTTAGTGTCAGATTTTTTATCATTTCATTGAAATTTTTAGTCATTGCCAAAGAAAACAACAGTGCAGATTATTTAATATTTATGTCTTTGTCTATCCCTCAAATTATTCATTGAATATTTTGTGAAGTAATAAAATAAAAAGTTAGTTTGCAGCACATATCACACCTCTTTTTCATCAGCTGATTTTGATTTTAAAGCTCTTTTTTAATTTTTTAGAGCATTTTATTAATTTTATGGGCAAGGTGATCTTTAGGTACTATGAATTATTAGAAATGATTATAGATCAGCATAGGTACGCACCTACATACTTACGTCCTCGCATTAGTAATCACTTTGGCGCTTGTTGATAAGGTATAAATAAAATAATAATAATAAATAAATATTGTGGGACAATTTTACACAAATCGACCTAGTCCCACGGTAAGCTCAATAAGGCTTGTGATGTGGGTACTAGACGACAATATATTTACATATAATAGATAGATACATATAAAAACTTAAATACATAGAAAACATCCATAACTCAGGAACAAATATTCGTGATAAACACACAAATAAATGCCCTGACCAGGATTCGAACCCGGGACCTCCTGCTTCATAGGCAGGGTCACTACCGACTAGGCTAGGAGGCCGTTAATATTTCTAAACGATTTTAAAGGTACCTAAAAAGGGCTAAACGGGACCCTGTTACTAAGGCTCCACCGTCCGTTTGTCCGTCCGTCCGTCCGTCTGCTGTATCTCAAGAACCGTGATAGTTAGACAGTTGAAACTTTCACAGATTATGTATTTCTATTGCCGCTATAACAACAAATACTAAAAAGCAGAATAAAATAAATATATAAGGCGGCTCCAACAAGATTTAAAAAAATAATGGTACGGAACTCTTTGTGCTCGAGCCCGACTTGGTATTAGCGCCTTATTGGCAACAGCAAAATTGGTACCTTTCTCTAAAACCAATCACGTCTAAAACAAACTGACACTATTTTAGATTTAGGCTCCAGAACGACGTAGTCTCTACCTACACAAGTACATAATAAGATTATATTATAATCATCACGCCAGACGTCGCACAGTTAATATTAGATTAAAATATCGTGTGATATTTTCAGTTCTAAAATTAGGTCGCCTATGACTCCTAGGAGTATTTCCAGAGGGACATGTGTTTAATTGACCTGAATAGGGTTTTACTGAAATAAGAATATAAACGTGCCAACAAACATCATTGTTGTTTTGTAGAAGTATTTTATAAATTAATTGCAAACGAGTTTCGAAGATTGAATTAGATTATTTATTTAATACAACGGATTAAACACACAAGAAACATATAATAAGCCTACTACATACAAAAAAACATATTTAAATCGAAGATACATATAAAATTTTGCATAACATTAATTTAATTTAAATAAACTCGTTAAGCTAAGTTACTCATTTGCCGGCTAAACAAGCCTTCTTGAGCTTACTGCGGGACTTAGTCAATTTGTGTAAGAATGTCCTGTAATATTTATTTATTTATTATTTATTCACTTTATTTATTTTTAATCTTTATTTATTTATTATTAACATACATAATAATTCAGCCTAAATATATCCCAGCTGGTCACAGTCCTCTCATGTACATACTTGAGGTAAATATTGGGCTATAGTCTCCACGCTGGCCTAATAACGGTCGGAGACATCATTACAGCTTCTAATCTTGGTATTTTTTGTATGGGCAGGGCGTATCTTTTTTTTATAACAAATGGGCTTACTCTTGGCCACAGACTAGCCGAGGGCAAAGACGTGGCCTACGAATTAGAAGCTCACTAATCGTATTTCACATACACCTTGAATTTCTCTTTTTCTCACGGAAATATTTAATTAAAATACTAATTTTGTCATATATATATTTTTAAATTTAATTGTAATTTATCTTATTTTTTAGAAATAAAGGAAAATGACAAAATAGCGGGTTCGCGAGTGTCATGAACTTTTCCACTGTTCCTTTATTTCTGAGAAATTTGGAATGATTCACAGACGTTCCTACTTAAAAAAGAAATTTTATGTATTTTTTATTTAAGCTTTTTTTTTAGTTCTTATTAAGTTTTATGTATAATAAATGATTGTATTGTATTATTAAAAAAATACGATACGTTTACCATGTAATATTAATTTTAATTCAATTTAAAATGTCATGTAGGTGAGCTACAATAAAAAACAAAAAATTTAAAGCAAAGAACGACTCCTTTGCTAGTTTACATAAATAAATCGTACAAACAACCATTGTTACATTTTAAATCGAGGTGAACTCAGTAGTCGCGTGTTGAAGATTGCCGATGGAAAATGCTGCACCGTGCTTACAGATATTAATAATGCATTGAGTTGCTGCAGGTACTTTTATAACTAACACGTCGGCTCTATATAAACGAGGAGATTTGTACTTTTTTTTAAATACTATGACGGTGACAAACAAGCATACGGCCCGCCTCAATATTCTCTTCTGAATGACTTGCTTTTATTTGTCTAACACTAAAGTAAGGTAGACGTTCTAGTGCCCGACGCTGCACTAGTATTCGACATGGGCACTTTAAGTCAAAGTGGTACAGGTTAAATTTGAATAAGGAAGATTTTTCTATATTCGAATTTAAACCTTGTCACTTTAACATAAAGTGCCCATGTTGAATACTAGTGCAGCGTCAAGCACTAGTACTTTTACCTTAGTGTTCTGATCCTTAGGTATTTAAAACGCTTAATTGAATAGTTAAATGAAAGTCCTTTTTTACTAATTTAACAGTATAAACCAAGAGGAATTTAATTAATATCGTTGAATTTGTGTTTCAAAACATTTTTAATTGTATTAACAGGAATAATTAGTGGGTATTATCAACTGGTAGCTTTGTAGATACCAACTTTGTAACATAAATATGTTTTTATCTTTGTGGCTTTGTGACAAAAATATTGTTTTTGTTCCACATTTTTATCGTTGATGATAAAAAAAAAAATCGTATTAGCGAATATAATAAATCATTAGCGAATATTTATATCCGTAGGTATGTATTTGATTAAATTGTAAATATTTTATTTTAATTCTTACGCTAAATGGGAATACTCTAGGTATATGGAGGAGGTCGAGGGTTCGATCCCTAATCAGGTCATTTATTTGTTGTTATCACTAATGATTTATTTTTGGGGGGTTCCTGAGTTATGAATGTTTTTTGGCTATTTAAGCGTTTATATATATATCTATCCAATAAACACGGTGCCCGTGAGCATTGCGAGAGATTTTAACAGCGTATTCCTCGTATCCTGATGCTATCACATATCCTGTACTAAAAACAGCACTGAAATAGGTCCTTCCGGTCAGGAAATACGATAACACAGAAAGACACGTCTAGATACACTGTAAATCACGTACTGTCATCAGTAAAACTTGTAAACTTTATGAAGGCCCTTAGTCATAGGCAACAGGACAGGTCATTCAAAAGTACTCGGACTGTGATCTTCTTTTTTGAAGTTATTGTAATGTTTTGTCCTTTTCCACGCCAAAGACGTATAGGGAGACAGACCAGACGTGGGGTCTGATTGTGTTTGACATGGTGTCGAAAACATTAAAACAAATTATATTAATTTGTTTTAATGTTTTCGACACCAGGATCATCAATATCAGGATCAGGCTGTTTTATGATATTTAAGCTTTGTAATTTTTTTCTAGTATATTTAGATATTTGTAGGTATTATAAATATAATACTGTTTTGAAAAAAAGAACATTGCTCTTCTGAACCCAAAATAGAAACAGAGGAACACGTTTGTATAGAAAACTAAACTAGGTGTCCTGTTGCCTTTTTTAAGTTTTGTAAAACAACCCAACACCTATGTTTTTTTTTAATTTCATTATCGAATATATTAAATAAATAATCCACATAAGTGATATTCGATATATAAGATGTTTAAACCAAAATGTATTATATATAATAATATATGTAATTTAAGACAAAACTACATTCTCAATATGTATTTAAAATATTTTATACGAGTAGGTAATTATTATGTAAATAAAATGCATTATTATGGCTGTCTGGTTTTATTATTATGTCCGGAACACCAATACAATCATGAATTTGACATTAAACCACAAGTTCTATTTATTATAAAAACCCGATCAGCAAATATTCAAATAGTTAAACTTCGTGGTCTTACTTTTGAGCTGCAAACAAACTTCTTTTTATTGCATAAAAAACGGTAAACGACCACACTCATTTATTTATCAGGGCATCTCGTATCGATCCATCGTCTAGTGCCCATAAAACGAGCCTTATTCAATGCTTATTGCCTCCCTTTTTTCAGTCTGACCAAAAATAAGGCATATAAATTATTAAACATTCTACTGCCAGGGATTGCTGGCCAGGGTATATATATATATAAATGAATTGCGATTTGTGACACAACTGCTGGACATTTCTAAAACCTCTTAAAAATTCCCCAAGAACCTGATTAATTATACAAAGCTAATACTTATGACTAATCTACTCTTTTCCAGTCCTTCTGATGTCCTGGTTCGGGGTCGAGGAAGTAAAAGGGAACTCCTGCATCCGGACCGGTAATACCAAGCTTGTGTGTTGTCGATATGTGGATAGTCAGTGTTGTGACGTAGCTGCAAACATCATCGAGCCAACGGTTTGGTAGCTCTTTAGTGTTGCACTGATGGGTAAAACGTTTGAGTGATAGTTTGTTTTTAATGGGTGTTTTTCCGAATTTAATGTTTCTGAAGCGTGTTTTTCCTATAAATGTATCCTTGAATGTGTTTTTTTAAATCTTCAACTACTCTTACAGTTTGAGTGATATTATAGTACGTAATGTTTTTTTAATAGGTGTTTTTCGAAAAACAATTGCTTTTTTCTTCTTACAGCGTCTCGTCCCTTTGTATCCCTTCTTATAAAAAATTATGTGCTTTATTTATTTATTCTGGGATTAGTATATTTTTCTAACTTTACTACCATATAATTTAAACTTTCGTGAGACATACTGATATTAAATTGCAACGGTTAACACTCACGTATTTTTATTACAATAGGCGTGACATGTCACGTCTGCGTTGGGCAGACATCGTCACGCCTATTGTGATAAAAATACGTGAGTGTTAACCGTTGCAATTTAATAACTTTTCTACCACTTAAGTTAAAAAACATCAATCAATCTATAAACCTATAGAAAGACACCTATTTATTTTAAACAGTGTGGCCAGTGTATTATTAAAGAGCAATGTTGTAATCCTAAATATTTCTAGATGTGTTTGCAGCGCGGTTTGTCCACAGGAATGAATGTTGCCATGTTTCGGCGAATGGGTAATTTTATGCATGCTCCGACTGTCTACCTTTGTTTAGGAATTGCCAGAGTTGTTGTCAAAAAGTTACTCAACAATGTCATTGTAACATGTACAAAAAAGGGCTCTTTCAAATGGTCATGCTTTAATTAAAAATAAATTATTTCATGATTTACAATTGTAAAAATAAATTACCCCGTAAATGTAATTACCTATGAATAAAACATGAAGGTGCAGCAAAACTAGAATTGTTTTCTATAACTTTTTTATATTAACAACATATATTATTACTAGTTTGACTTTCCGACCATAGATTATTTATTTTCCACAATATCTGGCATTTCCTAAACCCCCGAGGTATAGCCACCAACACTTACAAATATTACATATATATTACTTTCCTGTGAATAACTGAAGTCAATGTTTCAGGGAATTTTATTCACTACTTATACATCACTTGACCACGGTAGGTACGGTGACGCAACGTTTCGTGTTTTTTTGTTTATTTAAAAAAGAGTAATTCAAAAAACACCTTTTATAAAAAATAAAAATACAAAATATTGGTATTGGCATCACGAAATGTTACGTTAGAAACAACTGTCTTAAATCTTCTAGTGTTTTTTATTTTCATAGCTTTAGAGCTCAGTCTACGGTGTTTTTTTAATTCAGTTATTTACAGGAGTCAGGGTTTCCTCACTTTTCAGTTTACTATTTAGTACTATGTATTTTTTTTACTAATTGAAGCATGGGTTTTCAGCGTTATGGGCTCTTAGCCTCAGTCCACTGGCTTCGGCCGAATGTCAAAGTAAGTACTTCTTTCTATACGAAGCTTACCACAAGCTTGTATGCTTAAAAAAATAACACTCGCTAGTAGAAAGCAAATAGCGAAAAAATAATAAATATTTGAATATTTTTATTGGACTAATTCTTGGAAAAGCATAATATTCATATATTTAATTTAGACAACGACTAAAATGCCGTAGACTGAGTTGCCTTCTATTATATTTATCGATTTTTTTATCTGCTTTTTTGTTTATTCTTGTATATTCTATAGATCTTCTACTAATTGTTTTTTTTTGTTGGGAAAATACATAAAACACTAACAAACAATTCGAACATATTTAATTTTTAAAGGTAAGTGTTATTGTTATGTATTGTAATATTAAATTGTATGTGCATGTTGTAATTATTGTTTAGAATTTAGAAAATAATGTAAGCTTGAATATTTCGAAAAGCTTGAAAGCGGTTTTCAATTTCTTAAAATTGTAATGATTACTGTATTGTAAGATCTTGTTACAAAAAAATTGTGCATTGTGATCCCCAACTAAGTCAGGAATATAGTAGGTAATAAAAACCGGAAAAAAATAAAACCAGTTAATAACCGGTAAATTTCACAATAAATATTTATCAGTTGCATTTTTATTCTAGATTTTATTATGCTATAATTTAAACTTTCGTGAGACATACTGATATTAAATTGCAACGGTTAACACTCACGTATTTTTATCACAATAGGCGTGACATGTTTCGTCTGCGTCGGGGACATGTCAAGCCTATTGTGATAAAAATACGTGAGTGTTAACCGTTGCAATTTAATATATTATTATGCTCGTAAAATGGCGAGATTACCATAATTAAATAATATTACATATCAAAATAAATCACAGCGTTTAGTTTTTCACTTGAGAAGCAACAACAGACGAAGTAATATACTGTTATTTTATTCAGTAGCTCCTAACGTTGGTTCTTAACTTTTTCAGGGCCTATACCACGAAAATCGAACGATTGCGATACCTTTTAACTCACCCAAACTACCTGAAAAAGCTTAAATTGTCTCTGGTCTGGCTTAAATTTTCTCTATATAGTCTGTCTCGAATGAGCGTGTACTAGGTTGCATTCACCCGCGGCCGAAACATTCGGCCGAGAGCCCGAGCATGTAGAGGCACTATTAAGTGCAATACGGATACTAATGGGAAGTCATAAAAATGCATATGTAATGATTGCTCTAGAATTGCATTTTTTTTTCTTAATAAACACGACGTTAAAAAAATTTTATACAGAATGGCATTTGACCTCATTTCATGGGACTCATGGTAAGACTTACGCTACTAGCGCCCCTAGAGGCAAAATCACTCGCGTTAGTTCTAATTTAGACACTTGCATTATAATCATATATGTTCCTTTTAAACCTATCTCCAAATACGTTACCTAAGCTCGACCTTATTAAAAATAAATTATGTTGCTGCAGGCCAAGAATATATCCTTGGTTATTAGATTCCATAAAAAAAACAATAATGCTTTAAAATACATCCAAATTTTATATCTTTTTTTAATAAGAAACACAGTAGTTTTCTTAATTACCAAGTGTCCTAAAATGCCAGTAGATTTGTCATATCGATATTAATTCAATTAGCTAAGTCCCATCACTACGGTATTAATTAGTCTTCTTTAAGTATCAAATGTTAAAAGTAGACTATACTGTATTGTAATAAGACTCAAATTTCATTGAGACGAAATGAAACATAGGATCTTTTTATGATTAGTACAAGTTAGTATGATTAGATGGTTGGTTATAAACCAATTTACGTGAAATAGATAATCAGATTAGATATAGCTGTCTCATTTTTACTAGTTTTCGCGTCATAATTGCGTCTGTTTTTGCAATAAGGTCTTCTTTATACAAATTGTTAAAAAAGGGATGGGGCAAATTGCTTTAATAAAATAAAAGCCTAGGTTATAAAAAAAATACCTACGTAGACATGTTACTTTTAGAAATAAAAAAAATATTACGTCTTGTATAGTAAACTGGATCGGCCGGTTGGCGTAGTTGGTAGTGACCCTGCCTGCTAAGCCGATGGTCCTGGGTTCGAATCCCGGTAAGGGCATTTATTTGTGTGATGAACACAGATATTTGTTCCTGAGTCATGGATGTTTTTTTATGTATTTATGTATTTGTCTGAGTACCCGTAACACAAGCCTTCTTGAGCTTGCTGCGGGACTTAGTCAATTTGTGTAAGAATATCCTATAATGGCTATAATATAAAACGACCTAACATTAAAAAGTGTTATTTATGCCATTTTAATCTACAATATTCCAGGTTCATCCCAAAAACACAATAATTGTAAATAATGTTAATTTTCTCGAGAACAGATCGTAAACGTAAGTGTAACTGATATAAGCGCTCGCTTCCATACTAAATTAGTATGGAAATGCCTATGTGCGGTGACCGCAATGTTTTGTATGCTCTGTCTAGTCCAGGTGGTCTGTGCCTACTGCCTACTACCCTACAGACTCCGATTGAAAATGTGACATACAGACGGACGGACCGTCCGATAAAAATATCTTATAAGGATTACTCAATAATACTAAACTCACGATATATCCGTTACGCTAAAAAAATCAGCTATTATTAATTATTTCCCAAATAATCCAAATTTCCATACAAATTGTCAGTTCAATGGCTGGATTTGAAAGCATTATTAGGGCATATTTTTATTTTGTTGTCGTTTTTTTTTCGCTTCATTTTTGTATGAAATTTGGTGGGTAGGTAGAGTTCCTTATTCTAAGCTAGATAGATACGAAATCCCAATGTGCGACAAAACTTTTTTACTAAATTTCCCACTGAGTTACGAAAATCCCATACGATTGCGTAACTCAGTAGAAAAAATTGTGGGACATACTGGGAAATTGGGTATATCTTAAAGAGAATAAGGAACTCTTCCAACCTACCAAATTTCATTCAAATCCGACGCGAAAAAAAAGAACAAAAAAATAAAAATCCGCCCATTAACTACTTGTTAAAACACAATATGAGTACTTTGACATTTTTGCTGCAAAAATAAAACCAGGTTCATCCGTTCTTAGGTAGCCGGTCAAGTTTTAAGGTATATATAGTTCAGTAGTTGTCTCGTTTTGTTTTCAGTGCGATGAGCGAGAAACAAACAACGCTGGCTTCTCTTGGCAACCACTTGCATGACCTTACCAAAGACCTTTGTGTACTAGACCTGCAATTCGAAAACGGAAAAATCTTTTTGTACGGTTTTTAAACCTGTTATTTGTAGCGTTCCTTTTTGTATTTGTAGCTGTTTCTGAGTTCGTTTACGTACCTACGTAATTCTCCTGCAATAGTATCTTCAGCTAAGAAAGTCGCAAAAGTATGTGGCAAGCTCTTATGGCTGTACATATAAGATTGTGTCAGATATTTTTGCAGTCTTCATACCGGAGGATACTTTGTAGGTGACTGTACAAATGAGGAATGTTTTTTCCCCTCACTACCTCGGAAAGCGCTGTTTTATCTTTTAAAACTAGCACGGAAAAACGCATTATATCAAGTTAGGGAAGTAATTTGACCTTGCTCTAATTCCTACCACTTACCACCAGTTCAGTATAAGTGAGTCCTATATGCCCATAGTAAATATGCGCAATCGGAGGTCACACCTTAAACTGGTCATGTGATCATGTCTTATCCCGCACTTGGTAAGTTGTTGGCAATATCTAAGTAACAGGAGCGTACCTACTCTATGACAAATTTTGTAATTGATTTTTGATGGTTTCTTCAAGATAACTTACATGTAGATAAGATTTATAATCGTATGTGGTCTGTATTTTCCTCGCAATAGTGAGGGGAAAAACTTGTTCAACTCTCGTGCCTTTAGACCCTCGTAAAGCTCAAGATTCCAGTTATTGAACCACTCGCTACGCTCGTGGCTCAATTTAGGAATCTTTCGCTAGCTCGGGTCTCAATATTAGCCCGACAGTTAAACAATAACTTTGCCCCCTTGTATAATAAATAACTATTAAAAAGGAATTGGCATTTGTGTGACCTTTATAGAGAAATAAGTCCTTTTGAAAAGCACGGCTAAATTGTTAGAAGTCATGAAAATAGTTTTGCTTATATCTGATGTAAATACAGGGGGTAACAAAAATGCTCGTGATCCGGATAAGGGCATAAATTAGTATCGTGGTCTGTATATAAAAACATTTTTTGGGTGGAATAAAAAAAAACTTCTGTTCCTAATCAGTGCCCTAAGATGACGGCCTTAATGGGATAGGATGGAACTTGTATATTATTGTACTCAAATAGTTTTTTTAAGTATGTACTTAAGTCTATTAGTATGTAAGAAATTTAGGTACCTATGAACTTATTTATTTTAAAATTAAAAAAAAACCTTCTAGCTGAAAATAATCTGTAAAGACTATCTAGAGGGCAGCACTAGACGTAAGACTGAGCTGTAGGATGTGCGGAACGCACCTTTAAAACGATTATAATAAGAAAGGATTGCATATACTTAGGACATTTTGGACTCTGGTTGCCGTGATCGGGTAGTGGTTAGGGCGTCTGCCGCGAAAGCAGGAGGTCGCTGGTTCGATCCCAGTCCTGCTCACCGGAGACCTTGGTCACTTTTTCTGTAGTATATGATATCTCTTTCAATTTATAATTTATATATAATAGTGTGCCTACTTAAAAACATGAATCAAAACATTTCTTATAAATAATAAATTGTTTGTATCGTGCTTTAAAACTGTTCGTTTATTACGTCCACGTACTACACCGCCTAAGCCAAAACAATTGCAATTTACAGGCATTTTTGTTATTAATTAAATAAAACATAATAAATATAAGAGCCTGGGCACAGCACCATTTTGTACCATTTGGGGTCGAAACTCTTCCCAGTCCCCGCGCACGCTAGTTTTTTGTTGACATCGCGAAACGTCTGGTTGATGTAACTGGTGACCGAAGAGCTGGTGGCTTCCTCGCACAAAGTATCAATGAGGAAATGCCGCCAGCATCCTAGGTAGCTCAAGGGCCTATTTTAGACCTAAGGTAGGTAGTTTGTAACTTACTGTACCTATATATGTTGTTAGTTATATCTGAAATAAGTAATTGAAATTAAACACTTTAGAACGGATTAATCGCGTTTATTAACACCATGACCCTACGTTGACTGAGCAACTCATACATCATCTTAACCCTGTGAAAACGAGTGCTGTAAACGCCTCGAAACGTAGGGTCATGGTGTTAATAAACGCGATTAATCCGTTCTAAAGTGTTAAAATGAATAACAATCGCGGTAACAGAAGACAATATTCTGAAATAGTTATTTGAAATAAATTAATTTTAATTAAAACAATTCTGACTTAGTCTAGTACACGTAGATCATTGGTTTGCTTATAGGTCGCGTGACGAAGCCTAGCTCAGCTTTGCCCTAGATTTAACGCTATAACTAGTACATAAGGTTTCATGATATCACGTCATTGCTAACAAGGTCGTTTTAAAATGGCTTCTATGCACGAACATTCGTGTTGGACGCGAATTCGCGTTGTAGGTCTTAAATATCTATGGAAATAATATGTGTCACCTGCAATAGTATTTTCTGTGAAAATATCTGGTGAAATCTTATTTGATTTGTTAGTGTTTTAGAAAAACACTAACAAATCTTGCACACGTGGATATATTTTAGTGTACGGACTAGTAACAACACAGAAGGCCTACCACGAACCACGAACGAAGTTTCCCCTCTCTGTCGCACTTGAGTGAGAAATCACAAGTGCGAAAGGGAGGTATACTTTCGTTCGCGGTTCGTGGTAGGCGCTCAGAGCCGCATATGCCCATTTGGGCTTGTACTTCGACATTGGTTAAACGTATGCCAACTCCCCTCCCTGCGTTGCTTGAAATTCTGAGTAAAAATATCACAAAACGTACAAACTAAGTATATTACGATAAAAAACCGGCCAAGAGCATGTCGGGCCATGCTCATTGTAGGGTTCCGTAGTTTACCGTCCCTCACAATAGGCAATCTTAAAAAGTGTTTTAATAGATACCATGCTCAATATGCTAATAATAATTAACAATTCGATTATACTTTCGATCACACCCGTCCCGACCCCATCAACTCCGGAAAAATCTTAACAGCGCGAAGTAGACCACAAGGCCATCTCGCGGGAAATTGGGTTACTAATTTATATAAACTAAGGTTAAGGTAGGTATGTTGGGTTTTCGGGGGTACCTAACTTTTGATCGCGTGAATCGGTTTGAATCATTCTTTTTTTATTAGAAGGAAGATACGTGCGGGATGATAAATTAAGTACTAAAGATAAAAATAAATGTTTTCGTATACGGTTAAACTACAAACTTGATTCAGAAATTATTTTGTATATAATATAATAATTTTCCAAAAAAGTTCTTATTAAGTTCTACTTTTGTAATTTTGTTCATATTTTTTGAACTCATAGTTCAAAAGTTAGAGGGGGAGGGGGGACATATTTTTTAAACTTCTGGAGCGCTTATTTCCGAAAATATCAACTTTATCAAAAACTGTTTTTAGAAAAACCTTTATTTTTTTCAAATACCTATCCAATGACATGTCGCACTTTAGGTTTGAAACGAAAAAAAAACTCATCCCCCACTTTTCGTGTACGTAAAAAAAATTATCACCACTTTTTATTTTATCACTTTGTTGGCGTGACCGATATACATATTCGTACAAAATTACAGCTTTCTAGTACTTACAGCCACTGAGATTATCCGCGGACGGACGGACAGACATGCAGACTTGCACTGGGTTCCTAGTTGACTACGGAACCCTAAAAAACGATCATTTTTGATATTAATTAAAAATAAAACTTAATTTGTAGTATAATGATTGGTAGAAAATTCATAAGATACAAACCAGTTTTCCGGTTAGAGCGAGATAGTTATCTATCACTAGCACGCTGTTATCTAAATTACCAATTTCAATAGTAGACTATACATACTTAATAAATATAATTATACAGCTTGATGAATATATGTAGGTTAAAAATAAAAAAAACATTAATTTACAGACGTTTGTTTAAGCTAGGTGTTGGATAATATTGAAAATTAATGGGCTGAGGAAGATAGTGTTGTCCCTTTTGAAGACTATAACATATCGATATCGATAAACTCCCTGTACAGGTCAGGTTCGTCCATCAATATTAAAAGGAAAAAAATAAGAATGATTGAAATTAAACACTTTAGAACAGATTAATCGCGTTTATTAACACCACGACCCTCCGTTTCGAGCCCTTTACAGCAGTCGTTTTCAAGGGTTAAAATGATGACTGAGAGAATGCGAATTGACGGAGAGAATTTAATTTCAATAAATAATAATCGCGCAAACAGAAGATAATATTATATAACTTTTTTTGATTGGGTATTAAAATATGGTATTTGGCGGGCTTATGATTTTAAATCATTAATGTTTTTCTAATGTTGACTATGTAAGAACTAAAAATACAGCAATGCCGTTACAGTTCATAGTCGTAACGATAGTAGTAGTTGAATAGTAATAGTAACACAATTCTTAATTATTAGTTATTCACTAGGTAACATAAATTCATAAAACTAACTGAATTTGAATAGAAACGTGATTCTTTGCCATGAATGCAACTTTGTGAAATACATTAAGCATTATGAAATGGGTATGTTTAGTTAGTTGTTCGAATTTCTCCATAGATGTCGCTGCTACTAACGCAAACTAGATAACGAGACTTTTACACAGATTCTAGGTAAGCTAACAGCATATCAAATTAAAGGTTCGGTATCGTAGCAACGTGTGTACATTCAGTATATGTGCTTATCGGTAACATAGTCGAAAAAAAACGACAGTAAACAATTAAAAGAAATGAAATAAAAAATGTATTTTTTCGCTAAAATGTAGACGAAATTAAGATCCCTGCGAGATCAGCTCTTCTTGTCCTGACGGAATTTTCAAGTTGAGTTAATAAGCATCGTCATTTCAATAGTGATTATAGAAGATAAATAAAATCGTCTTAAAACGCTAGATTCACCCTAAATCACTCGCACGGGTCACATCAAGGTCGATTCTTGTAACATTCTATAAGCTATCCTTGTCTTCCAGCCCGCACGATCTACTGCTACGAGTGCGACAGCTGGACGGACCCGCGCTGTAAAGACCCCTTCAACTACACGGCGCTGCCGCGCGACCAGCCGCCGCTGCAGACCTGCAACGGCTGCTGCGTCAAGATGGTCCGCTACTCTAAAAGCCGTAAGTTTGATTTCCTCCTGATGATCTTCCCTTCGACATAGTTCCTTCTTCTTCCTTCCATCGGCTTCTGCCCGAAAATCTGCAACGAGTACTTCGTTAATATGATCCGCTACTCTAAAAGCCGTAAGTTTCATTTCCTCGTGATGATCGCGACTCCTTCAACGTAGTTCCTTGATGGCTTTATGCCATCGGCTTCTGTCCGAAGACCTGCAACGAGTACTTCATTAATATGGTACGATACTCTAAAAGCCGTAAGTTCCCTTTCTTCCTCCTCCTGAGGATCGTGACTCCGACGAATTTCCTTGATGGCTTCTTCCCATCCGTTTTTGTCTGCTGCCGGGAGATCTGCAACGGGTATTGGTGCACTACTCTAAGAGCCGTAAGTTTCCTCTCCTCCGGAAGATCGTCACTTATCTGTGGAAGTTCCTCGATGGCTTCCACCCACTATCGCGCAAACCAGGCTCAGACTATCGCGTAGACCTGCAACGTGCTGCGTTGGTGTGATACTCTAAAAGCCGTAATTCCTCTTTCCTACCCCCTCGTCCACTCATTACTGAGAATCGTTCCTTCGTCGCAGTTCCTTGATGACTTCTCTCGATCGGCTTCTGTCTGCTGCCGCGCCAGCCACTGTACTTTTTAAGATAGACCACGATGTAACGAAATGCTTCGCACCAGAGGCACGACCTGGTATAAAATGCTTACTTACATTGATTATCATACGAATTATTATATCTAATAGAGACATAAGCGACAAGACACAGACAGACGCATTTTATCTGTACTTTGATGTGCAGTTCAACAATTAAAGGTAGAAATTAAATAAAATGGAACTAAACGCAAATCACAGTGGCACCTGTTTTCTTGTCAAATATGTCATTATTTTCGTAAGCAAATATCTGTCATACAGTAAACATACTGCTCGCACTTATGCGATTGAAAGAGATAAATAATATACAAGGTTGTCTGTTAAAGCTCACTGGCGCACTCCGTAAATTTCTACCTTTTTTGTATTTGTTTAAATGAAATACCCGGTATTTGCGATGTATTTGTTGACGACTGGTTGGCGTAGTTGGTAGTGACCCTGCCTGCTAAGCCGATGGTCCTGGGTTCGAATCCCGGTATGGGCATTTATTTGTGTGATTAACACAGATATTTGTTCCTGAGTCATGGATGTTTTCTATGTATTTATGTATTTGTATATTATATATATATCGTTGTCTGAGTACCCGTAACACAAGCCTTCTTGAGCTTACTGCGGGACTTAGTCAATTTGTGTAAGAATGTCCTATAATATTTATTTATTTATTATTTTATTTGTTCTATTCAGATCGGCCTGAAAACGAAGTAACACTAAAGTGTTTCAATCTCCTTTCAGCTTACGAAGTGGTCCGGCGAACCTGCACCTCCCAGCTCCAAATCAACCTGTTCATGGTGGACCATGTTTGCATGATGGAAAGTACAGGCACTGGCCACATGTGTTTCTGCGAGGAGGACATGTGTAACGCGACCAGCGGCGCACGCGCCGCCGCCTGGTTGCTCGCGCTAACGATCGCATGTGCATGGAGGTGAAGCGTAGTGTGGGGCGAGGTCGACAATGGTTATCGATAGATTGCTCCAATGCCTATTGGGTACTCGAATGGGAGGTTTATAATGCAAGAAGATTTAAGTCTTACGCGATGCCTATTGGGTACAAAACATGTAGAAAGATATTAAATACTAATTAGGGTCTCGAATTTTGTTTAATCGAGATGTCTATTGGGTAAACTAAATAGTATCTAGAATAATTTGATTTTTATAGAGGTCTCGATTTTATTGTAAAACTCGAGATGTCTATGGATGTGTTTTTGAGGAACCAGTTGATCAGGTTCTGGATCGAATATTTCGAAAGTCGGTTGTGAATCTTTAAATGAAATTTTCGATAAGTTAACTTTTCAATGGCGCGTTGAAGGTGTGATTTTATGACGCTAAAATTGATAAATATCCGTAATGTTAGATTATGATCAGTATTTTAAATGTTATCGAGCTATTTTGAAAGGTTAACAGTTGCAACGAAAGACTATTTAAAAGTAGTTATTATTCGAGAACCAATAGGCCTGAAATTTAGAATGTTGACAAATGTCTGCACTTTTGAATTCGAATTATAGTCGGCTAATTCTGTTCTTCAGTAGTATACATCAAAGTCACAAAAACCTGAAAATCACAGTTGGCTTTTATAATAAAAAGACGCGATTTCATAAAAAAAGTGCACGTATTTATCGATCAGTCTGAATTTTACAGAATTTCAAAAACACTGGCTTGTGAAGATTTGTTAGCATCTGAACCTAAAAAAGTGGACTTAAATTGAGGGCTGTGCTTTGTATATCAATCTTATCGATATCGATAAGTTTAATGTGGAAGGTATGGTAAGATTTTTGACTACACATTTTTGTTACCCAATGACCAGGGCAGTGTTTGAATGAAACACAAATTAAAAACTAATTTGATCAAACCAGTGTTCCAACAACGATTGTTCGACTAAGCCCAATATAGACACTTTCGTCCAACGTAGTGTAGTCGAGCTTTTTCACATCACTATACGTCCCTCAGAACTGGTACCTGATATTTATGTACTGATGTGGAAAACGCTCCATCATTCGCTCTCACGATAACATTTTGCTCTAACTTAGACGTAGTTATGACAATTCCAAATGATTAGCTTGTAAATAGTGCGGCACGGACGCGCTCTATATTGATATCGATAAAAAGCTGACACACTCAATGCTTTCTTATTGGTCCAAGTTTCTTAGACCAAGTTGAATTTGCTCATAGATGCACGTAAAATAGATGTGGGCACTTTTAGATAGAAATAAAATTGGTTATAGAAAAACTGGCTGGAACTGCCGCTAGGAAAGGTATAGGTTTGATTACAGAGAGTTTGGATAATTTAACGCATTTTGACAACGATTGGCAGTCTGATTTTATTAAGGCGTCTCTTGTACTTTAAAAAATCTGGCAAGTTATTTTATTTTTAATTTTATTTAAAGACAAAGTAAAATCTTGTTTTAATTCAAAAAGTGTTTCTTGAAAATATACCACAATACTATTCTTGTTGATATTGTAAAACCGATTGTCTTTGTTTTATAGTTAGTTATAAAAATTAAAAAAAAATCGTGAAAATGAACGTTGATATTAATGACGACATAAATGTAAAAACCAAAGTCAGGAGACCAAAACAGTAAAAAATGACTATTTGAACAAACTATTTGTTCTCAAATTACTTTTTTGATCTCGTTGTTTTTATACATTGGGGTCTCTGAACTTAAATCCAGCCATCGAGATCCGTGAAAAGCGCTCTAAAAACGAGCAACCAAAAAACTAACTTTTGGCGAGCTAGATCATATCTAAGCTATATTGTGGCCTTCGGGGCAAGAGCTTGCTGAACCCCGACATGTATAACGGTAGTTCTGACGAGTCATAAGAATGACAAAAAGCCTTGAGGTTTGTATGTAGTGATTGTAAACTCGGATGCTAGATTCCTAGGTGATTAAAAAGGCAATAGTTAAAAAGTTAACGAATTATAGATATTTTATTCCGCTTTGTTTTTGAGTTTCGTGTGACGGGCGTAGCTGTACGATGCTAGTTATAGAAGAAGATGCGAAACAAGGTGACCTCTTTAATAATAAATATAGTGCTAGAACTTGGCCGCAACACTCCCGTGCGGCCTTAGCTTAACTAATTTAGGAACATAAACACCAAATAATTTTTAATCGTTAAATAGCTAATAAATAATAATAATTTAGCGTTTGATAACATACGGCGATGGTTTTTAGGTAGTTTTTAATTTTACTTTAAAGCACGAGTCGAGGTGCATACCTAAAAATGTGCATAAAATTCGTTATTTGATTTAAATTTGGAATCATCTCGTCGTTAGTTTGGATTATTTTATTATTTATATTATATTCAGACGAACGGCGAGAAGTTCAGAGATTCCCCAAAGCACTGCGCCACAGTGAGATTTTTGTGAATAATAGCTTTATAAAACCGTAGTTCCTTTTACTCAGAATCGGAGCCACACTAGTTATAGGCAATTTGATTTAATGCCATATCATCAGTAGGTTAGTAATCTGATTAAGGAATGCAAAGCCCGCGCGGAAAACCGGTTATTTTTACAGAATCCGGTAATAAGTAATGGACGCTTTGAAAGCTTCAGATGTTTTAATGCAATTAGGTTCCGGCTTAGACAATAAATGTAAAAAATATAAATAAATACATATAACGCTTTGATTCAATAGTATAAATCAAATTAAAATTCACTAATCAATCCATTCTCATTCCACGTGTAAATAATAAACGTAAATGCAAGAAAAATAACACATTTACGTTAGCACATATTCCAAAATATAAAACCGGTTTTAGATATCGAAAAACCGATTCTTCACCCAACGGATTTGCATTCCCTAGTTTTAATGTAAGTGCAAAGCATAATATAAGAAGATAAATATTGTATGTATATTAAAAATATAGTATGACTATATCTATAAATAGTTTACATAATCTTCCTTGTTAACTCTAGTTCTAACTGACGTTTTTGACTTAAATAGATACTCCGATTATTTTTAAATTTCTAGCTCTAGAGTAAGTTCGGTCTGACATGTCTCGACCCATCGCATGTGTCATGATGTCCAGAATGGCGTCCAGGATTGATTTAAATAGTTCGGATATACCACAGCACAATAAAAACTGTTTAGTTAACTCTTCGGAGACCGTCCTGATCCGTTAGTCCCTTAAAAATGGACCAAACATACAAAAAACAGTTCATTATACACGTATAATATATTCATCCAGATTTTCTACTTAAGTACATGCTTAGCTTAGAGCCAGAAACTCGGTAACTGGTTACAAGAGTAACTAAAGTTTGCTACATAAATCGATGTTTTAAATACTTTGTTTTAAATAAATTTTGTTGTGGGACATCCAACTATTCCACTCCTACATATTCAATCTGTCATTCTTGTTAATATTTTGGTATATTCGGCATTTTAAATTATGTTTTTCTACTTTACTGGGATAAAGATGAGTCAGATTTATAGAATATCTTTTCTCTCTTGCACATATGAAACTACAGCGTATGTATCTTTTTTTTTACAGTAATGTTGTTTCAGTTTTATTGCAATTAATAGTACTTTTAGGCGAGTCATGACATCATTGGAGATTGTGAGGGTAAGGGAACAGTTTCAAAAATGTTTATAATGCCGAATGAACCGCTGTTATGTTAGGGTTGTAGCATGTCACAGCACTGTAGCCTGGCTTCCCACCGGCCCAGACACTTTGGAATGCGATCCTTTAATATAACTGCCACTACTTGGCTGCGGCACTACCGTGCTACTCAAATCAAAGTCGATTGATGGTTGACTCCCGATTCTACATATTTCAATCGGAATCAAGTTGATTGTGAATTTGACTATTGTTTTTGCGATCCCAATTTATTTAAGATATTTTTAAATATGTTTTGCTTGATGAAAAAAAACTATTACTGTAATGGATAAACTTTGACATTCATAAATACGGAAACTTCGTTTCTGCTTCTTATATTTTGGGATGTTAAGGTCTAAATGGTGGCATTAGCTAACTTAAACCCTACATTATTACTTAGTAATTATGGAAGCTGAAGATAAGACTACGTAACGTTTTACCTAAATCGCTTTAATTTTAAAAGTTAGTATTTACCTACTATAAGAATGCAATGTAGTGTTGGAATATATTTTTTTATAAAAAAATGGAAAACACACACTTGTAGATGTTTTTACAAACAATGGCAAACAGTCAAAAATAGCCACACGTTATTGAGTATTAGTACTTGATAGGCAAATATAATTCGAAATACACTTTTTATAAAAGTGGTTTTGCTATGTTGCACTTATAGTGAAGTGGCTACACATTAATTGTATTAATTACTATTGTGATTAAATACGAACATAACTATCTTGTAAAAGCAAACAAGCGTTTTTTTGTCAAATGTTTTTAATGTGATATTTTATGCGGCTTTTATGTTCTTTCTACTCAAAAACACGAGCTTTTCGATTCTAATAGGAGAAAAAAAGTGTCTGAAATTGTTTAATACATTTTTGTTACTTTTTCTTTTTGTTATTATTATTACTAATTATTTGGGTAATGGTAACACAATAGGAATTTTTTTTAAACAATTTTTCTCTCCTAATGGGGATTGGCGTGATGCTGTGTAGAAATAACATGAATATCACAGAAAATATCAAAATTAAAAAAATTACAAAAAAAGAAACGCTCCCTGATATTCGACTTTTACTGGCTTCCTTAAAAAAATATATTTCAACACATTTATTTATAAATCTTCTTCCTTCACTTTCTTATACGGCATATCACGCATTAGACAACTAGATCCGACCGTACTCATAGTCAATTAGACCTCTAAGATAACACATGTTAACTTTATTTAATAATAAGCATGTATCTATCTGCATTGACAATATGCGAAAAAAGTCCAGCGTTTTTTCTTTTTTCAAATTGCGTTGTAGTATTTTTTCTTGAGTATTGTTGGGTAACATAACTAATTGATTTTTTATATTACCATCTATTAATTATGTGATAAATATAGCGAAAAAGTGATGCAGAAAAAAATACTTCTATCGACAAAAATATCGATAAAAAACGACGCGTCACTAAGTCCATACTCAATGTTCGTTTTAAAAAGTCTACATACTTTATAGATGGTATGTTTTAGTTAACAGTTTTATTCAAAATTGGTTAATTCTTGCACTTCCTAAAGCTACGCTTGGCGACTAACAAAATTCTGACCGCTCCAAGGCTGGAGTCTCTATCCTACAAGACGATGGAGACTGGGACACAATAGAAAAAAAAAGCCTTAATAATTATTCTTTAGGTACGTAAATCGCTTATTACTAACACTTCAAAAGGCATCTACAAAGCTTATAACAAAAATATAAATAGGTAAAAAAACAGGTGTAAGAATAGTTTAATTCGTATTTATTAATGTCTCAGTCTCCATAGTGCCTTGTCAGAGGCTTTAGCCAAATCCAAACGCAATGTGGCCTGTCTGTTTAATTTTTCTCATGTTATTCTATGGTTCAACAATCAATGTGCAGTACACCTTAATGTCAGTTTTTACGGCCTATATTTACCAATTAAAACCCTATGAACTATAGATATGCGTTATTTATGACTCGTATTGACCAAAATATGTCCAAATGTTTTTTTACGAGACTCATTATTTGGTAAAACTGTGTCCAAAAAGTTGTATAAAGATATTACCGCACTTATCAACTCCGGAAATGCTTGACCCGATGACAATGAATACTTAATATTGGTGAATATCGGTAGTAAAACCAGCAGTGTCGATGTTAAATGTTTCTAATTTTCCTTTATTTTCTGTGTCTTCTAGAATGAGCAATGTGTATGTTTTCGTTGTGATATTGTAAATTTGTTGTATCTAAAGAAAATTGTTTTCAATCAATGTTAACACTGAGTAGCATATCTCGCTTATAAAAAAAATCATAACTAAAAATAACCAAGCTGTACAAATAAGTTTGTTCTCAACACGTTCATATTCAAAAACAAAGTTATGTGTACAGTTTCGTGACTTCAAAGTAAAAAAAATGTAAGCTGGCGGTTTGGAATGCGGGAAAAATGCTTTTATGCTGACAATAAATCAGTCCAGTATTATTTTATCGAATATTAACACAATCCTCTGAATCGGCTTCAAACCTAAGGTAAAAAGTGTTTTTGTCAAATATTGAGAAGTGCCATAATTATAAAAAATATTGTTATACAACTGCATTTTTATTTTAAAACACTTATTTAAACTTTCACGATTTTCACACATTATAAATTTACTAAAACGGGGCTTAATCGTGTATAAACTTTGGAAACAAACCTCCGACGTTTCAAGGGCGACATTGCCCCCGTGGTCCCGGAGAAAGACATGTATAAACTTTGGAAACAAACGTCGGAGGTTTGTTTCCAAAGTTTATACACGATTAAGCCCCGTTTTAGTAAATTTATAATGCATTTTTATTTTATCCTCTATTAAAAAAAACATTGTAATAAAATAAAACTCAAGGGAATGAGAAAACTCTTTTAATGACAGCGCTATATCTTAAACATTTCTCCTCCTCCATGTCGGTATCCTCAATGCTGAGGGTCGTGACCCCTTGTCGTCACTTCTTAAACATTATTAACACTAAAACTAGTGTAAAGTAAATTAATTGGAACCCTAGGCCACTCTAGAACTATGTCAAAATGACAAGCAGTTAGAGATTTCTTAAAATCTGATTTATAGCGTCACTATGACATCGTCCTACAGTGGCCGAGTGTTCCAATTGGCTGACCTAAACCAAATTATCCCCTGTGGCCCATCTTCAAAAAAACAAAAAGAGTGGATTAGGGAAAAACAAGCAACAAAGCGGCAGATTTAAGCATGTTTGCTAAGAGACGGTTCCCCCTACCTCCGTCATCTCATCTGACTATTGCTTGGAAACAAATTTTAAATTACGAAAGAGAATTAGAAACTGTTCGAAGTTGGACTACTGGGTAAAGAAACATCTTCCCTATACTGTGCTGGAACTATCGACATACATATCGATAGTTTGCACATCCCTACGCACCAACATCCTTTCAATGTTGAGTAAGTTTTTTAATAGTAGTTTATGTGATTGTATATAATAAAAGGCATTTAAACTCGAAAACGTGGCAGCAGCCGAGTTTCATAATAACATCACACGAGTGAGTTTACAATTAACACTGCTATACACACATATAATGAGCTCTCCATGTTGCGTTCAAACCGCACATATATCGACCGCCATTATGACTTTCATGAATGAAAACTGTTTAAGACTTTAAATTTTAGACATTTATATTTTTTAAACTCCCAGTCAAACTAGAGTTGGCCCCAATTTTCATATCGTTCGATATCAAATAACTTGGGTGCGACATTGATTGCAGTCGAGACTTCGTTTCGAACTAAATGTCATCTCGACTTATGTTAGAATAGAGGTCAAATCGTTCCTTCGAAATGTGTTCGAAATTTGAAAAAAAATCGATAATATAAATGAGCCATAGTAACATTTTCACAGATAAGAAATTTGTTGTAATAAAAAAGTTTATTATTATGGGGGTTTTATAACGCATTATAGAGGGGGCTAATGATATGTGGGTATATAAAGAATATTTATTTACCAAAAGGATTTGCTATAGGATTGTCTATCTTCTCGAATGGGTAATGAGGATGAGTTTGCCAGAAAGATGGCAAAGTGAACCGAGTATTGGTGTTCAGTGAGTTGATTTGTTGTATTTCGTCCTTTTCTAACTTGAAGTCGAAGATCTTGATGTTCTCTTCTAGCCGCCTTGGATTCACCGTTTTGGGGATAGGCACTATGTTTCGGTCCACCTGCAAATGAAAATCAAAGTGAACCAAAGTTTCGACTATAATATATAATGCTAGTATTACACGGTGCGGTTATCGGCCAAGCTGGTGCATTGGACGGTGACAATTGTCAAGAGTTCTTCTCAAAAGTAGTAGTTTCTGGTGGTAATAAGGTTTTTATTTATAAATGACATGCTGGTGGCAAACAAGCATACAGTCCGCACAAATTGTAATCGTACAATCGCCGTCAATGGAACTTCCTAACAATGTAAACAAAAGGCGTCACATGTTTTGTCACTGTTTCTCCTTGTATTTTCACACTACCTCATCAAACACCACTGAAACCATTCACTACTGAAACGGTCGTATTATCGTAACATACAAAAAATAAGATAAATAAGTTAATCTTGGAGATTTCATTAAAAACTTAAAAGTTACGTTATTACTTATTACTATCAATATGGCGGTTTGTTTACGGTTTGGACATCGATCTTAGGCACTACGACAAATAAAATCTAATTAGTCTGTCTATTAGATTATTAAAAATTATTCGACACGTAGGTACCTACTGTTTCTCTTGTTCGTCAAATGAAAAACGACGGAAATACATGTTTCGCATGTGCATTCAAGTTTCGCGTGACGTCAAAATTAGGTACGATTCTTACCTCGTGACGTCACTAGCCCCCACCCCGGAATTTGGATGCTCTGTATCGACGTCAATGTTAGTTATAATGAAACAGGAAAAAACACGTGTCTAATAAATTTAGATAATCTAACTGCCGGACTAAATAGAATAATAGTTTTTCAACCTAGTCGTTCCCTATTGTTACACATGTCACCAACAAAACAACAAACAAAAACAACAGAAACAGGGGTTCATTTTCACTCACCAGCCATCGCAACACCACCTGGGCCTCAGTCTTCCCATATTTCCTGGCTAGCTCCTGCAGAACACCCTCCGACCTGCCCGGCGGGGCTCCAAACCTGGACACGAGAGCACCGAACGGGCTGTAACCCATGACCACCAGGTGACGGGCCTGAGCATACGAGACGAGGGATGACTGAGTCATCTGAGGGTGGACCTGGTGATGGAAAAGCAAAAATACAGTTGTTAAAGGTAAAAAGTAGGTATAAGATAAAAGAACTGGATACCCAATCGGCCGAAAAAAATGATGCCATAGAATTGCAGCAGTTGCGAATCTTTTTCTTATAGTCTTGTTTGGAGAGAGACGTACCGTAAGTGCCAACAGCCTATATACTTTTAACAGTGTTGGTAGTTCTGTGTATGAATTTGACGCTTAATGCTTACGTTAGTAAGCTCTTTTTCGTACGAAACATTTATGGTTTTGTATCATCGTCAATGCAAGTTCGCTAATGTCATTCTGACCCACACTTTTTGACGTTTTTGTTCTGGTTTGAGTGTCTATTTCTTTTAACTAATTAAGACCCATAATGTCTTATTAACCGGCCATATACGTTCGGGCATAACCGTCGGATCTGACAATCAATGTACAGTCAGCTGCAGAGTTAAATGACCCCCTGCATAGAAAGTTTGTATGCAAGGGGGTCACATAACTCTGCAGTTGACTGTACCTATGAAAAATTTGTCTGGCGCATAACCGGCGGATATACACAGATCCGACAGATTGGCCGATATTGTTGGCAATGAGGACTACCGCGAGTCGATTTTCCGCCGTCGCGGGACGCTAGTGGAACATGGGTCCTGCGGGAACATTTCAAACGTCACTTTGACAATTCTTTCCTCATATAGACAGAGGACCCACGCATGAGTGGTGCCGCCTGGTGAGCGACAATACGGTAGCTCCCATTGGATGGAGCACGTCAGATCTATTTTGACTCGTGTCAAATAAGTACTAGGCCTATAATAAGTAATTTTTAACTCATAACAGAGCTTTGAACATGTAACTAAAAATATATGGACTGTTAGGAAATAAACATATTTATTTTAGTTTTAAGTCACCTCAATTTGCAGAACAGTGGGTTTGATGCTGCTCTCATTCAGCAGTCGCTCCAGCTGGTGCTGGTTGAAGTTGGAGACGCCGATGGACTTGACCAGCCCCAGGCGGTGCGCGTCTTCGAACCCTCGCCAGGTCTCCATGAAGTCAACATCCGAGTAGGTGTAGTCCTCCTAGTGTTAAAAATATAGTTAACAAAGACTACCTATTTTTTTTTTAAGTAGCAGTAACGTCTGAGATTTGGCGTACGTATTAGGCGCTAGTTTTACGAAAGCGCCTGCTATCCAACCTTCCAACTCAGAGGGTTAATTAGACCTTATTAGAATTTCATTAGTCGGGTTTCCTCCTAAAGTTTTCCTTATAAGCGATTGGTATTAAGTATCAAATTCTGTAGAGAGGCTAGTAGTACAGGACCGAGTAGATGGCTGCAGATCCAGAGGGTGATCTCCTCTGCGTTGGACCAACCAGATCAAGGCGTTAATCCAGGAGTCTCAACGAGTGCGCAAGGCAAGCTTCCACCAGAGACAGATGAATAGCGGTAGTGAGACGTTGCTGGGAGACACGTGTGACCACGACTACTCTGTCAAGAGTAAACTCCTGAGAAGGAGAAGCATCAAATGATATTTTGTTTTGCTGAAACCCGCGACCTTCGAAGGGAAAGTCGCGCGCCTTATGCAGGGCCAACGCTTCAACAACGCAAAAGATTATGATTAGAGACTTACGTTTAATCCAATGGGCCAGTGCATGAGATACAGATCCACATAGTTGAGACCAGAGACGTTGAGGGACTGCTGCAGGGCCGCGGCCACCTGCTCCCTTTTGTGGTGGGTGTTCCACAACTAGAAATAACAAATATTTAAGAAAAACGACTTCAATGATGAAAGATTTTTATAGATTGAAAGAGATGTCATATACAGAAAAAGTGACCAAGGTCGGTGAGCAGGGCTGGGATCGAACCAGCGACCTCCTGCTTTCGCGGCAGACGCCCTAACGTGGATACTTAATGTTACCCTGGCGCGTGCCAGTGACAGTTGCAAAAATATACAAAGGCCATCGTTTAAGGGATCAAAGCTTCAACCGTAAAATTCACCTCAGAAGTTTCAACCTTAATACAGTTTGGAATTTTATAATTACCTTAGTGGTAACAAAGATATCGCTCCTCTTCACCCCCTCCTTCACCTTAGCCGCCACCCCCTCCCCCACCTCCCCCTCTGTGGCGTAAACAGACGCCGTGTCGAAGTGGCGGTAGCCCACGTCGATAGCCCGGGATATCACGTCGCGGAGGAGGTGGTTTTCGGACCGGACTATGCCGTGCTGCGAAAAAAAAAACATACATCTAATTTAAACTTTCGTGAGTCATACTGATATTAAATTGCAAAGGTTAACACTCACGTATTTTTAACACAATACGTGAGATGTTTCAGCACCCGATGCCCGAGCCGCGGTGACACCGCTCTGTCTGTCCGACGATGACTGCCCGATGCACTCGAAACATGTCACGCATATTGTGATAAAAATACGTGAGTGTTAATCGTTACAATTGAGTAACATATATCTATGCTTTAGAATTTACTGTAGTCTTATAAAGGACATATAGAGCACGATCAAATCATTTTTTGTTCTTAATAAATGTTTTGATTCGTGTTTTTTAAGTAGTCACCCATTTGAAGTGCTCTTCCCCTGCAAAAATCGTCAGACTCTTTTTGTATAGATAATAAAAATTTCAGTCTGGTTGACAAACAAGCATACGGCCCGCCTGATGGTAAGCGGTCACCGAGGCCTATGGATGCCTGCAACTCCAGAGGTGTTACATGCGCGTTGCCGACCCTTTAAAAAAAGGAGGATTCGCTGTGTTGACAGCTAAAGAGGCAAGCTTTGCTCCGTTAACTGTCAACACAGTGAATCCTCTTGAAGCTCTGGCAACCTTACCTTACCCAAGTAGCAAACAAGAATAGTGATTAAATCTTACATATCTTAACTTTATCTTAAATAATAATTAGATAAATTTAAAACGACTCAGTTTAGTCATTTTAATCTTAAAAACTAAATAGTTTTAAGCTACTGCTACTTTAGCAAGTTAAGAATACCTTAAACCTAGTTAAGTATGCTAAAAACTATTTAGTATTAAGTATGTCTACAGTTAAGTCTAAAAATGCGTATTTTACTCAACTCAGATTATTTGGAAGCTCACTTAAGACTCAATGATATAATTCAAGTATTAGTTTAGAATTGCAAAGTAAAAACTGATTTTGGTAGATGAACTTAAGATGATTGTAATACTAAGCTCTATTAATTGGGTTAATGAAGACTATTGTATTCAATTTTTGCTACATTTAATAAAGTTTAAGTGAAAATAGGTTTAACGGGACGTTTTTAACCGAACTAGAACCATTCAAAGATAGACGAAATAAAAAAATATATTTAAAAAATCGTCAAATTGTGTGCGACCAAGTGCTTCAAACGTTACCAGTGCTATGCGTGAGACTTCGTTAGTAGTACCAAGTACGTCTTCGAGTGATACTTCGGTATCATTATGCAGGACTGGGTATGTGCCGATTTAGATATTTTAGAGTCGTCGGGAGCATTCACATTTATTAGCGAGGCGCATGGATCCCGCCGTTTTCTCGACCACTGTATAGTAACTAAGGCCGCATTACGGCATTATCGAGTGTTATTGATGTTCATGTTACATACTATGAATGTTGGTCTGATAATTTTCCACTCATAGTAAAATGCAAATTGAACGTAGCGAGGAAAATCACTAATGTCAGTTGGTTAATAAATAATACAAATAAAGTGAAGTGGGGACAAAGAAATGTCCACCAAATAACGGAATATTTGAAAATTTGTAATTTAAAGTTAAAGAATATTGATTTTCCTACTGAGTTTCAAGATTGTTGCGGTAGGTATTGCGACAGTGTATGTCATAGGAGCCTTGTTGACCAACTGTGTACTGTAATTGGGGCTCTATATGTCATGTGGCTACTCTAACACATTTAAGTAATAAGTATTAGTGGACGTAAAAATACTTTAGCCGGATGGAACAAGCATGTGAAGGAGGCCCACAGTCACGCCAAAAGAGCGTTCAAAATTTGGAAATGGTATGGGAAACCGGGCTCAGGGACGGTGTAATGACATGTTGGAGGCGCGTGTAAAGTCTTTAAAGGAAGGTTGAGGTGGTGTCAGAACCATCAGGACCAAATTAAAATGGACCTGCTGGCATCACATCACTCTAGTGGAGATTTCGGGGCCTTCTGGAAGGCCACAAATAAACTTAATCCTAAGAACGGCGTGCCTGTGAGTGTTAATGGAGTTTCAAATCCTAAAGAAATAGCTAACTTTTTCAGAGACCGGTTTAAAATTAGTTCGCCCTTAGGTCCTGCATGTCGGAATATCGAATCTGGAACTTTAACCATACAAGATGGAGTGCGGGGTACGCCAGCGAGGGTTTGAGCTCACCCTTGATGTCTATACGTACGTAGACCAGTGGGTCTACTTATTGAGCAACTGAGCGGTACACATATCGGATGCCATGTTGATGGCGTATGCCTAAACAACATTACGCGGACGATATGTTGCTACTGGCTCCCTCCATTAGTGCGCTTCGGAAACTTTTTGCCATATGTGAATCCTATACGCCTCCTCACACGATTTGCTTTATAACGGGAAGAAGAGTGAATTTATGGTTTTTAAGGCTGGCAACAAGTCCCTGACGAGAGTCACTCGCTTCAAGTATCTCGGGCATATTGTTACTGACGATCTGAAGGACGATGCCGACATAGAACACGACGACATTAACCATGAAAATAAATGACTTCTGAAATGAAATGAAATGACTTCTGATAGAAAGGGAACGGAGAGCATTATATTATTATAACTACTTTGAGCTAATATTGAAAAACCCTTATTTTTTTATAATTTCACCATAATTTTCTTACCGTATAGATAAAAAATGAATGATTAGCTTAATGTTACTGTAACTACTTAAATAACATCAAGAATAATATTGGCCGCCCAGATCAGTAAAATACCACACAGCAACATTCAAAACCTACCTTTTTTATTTTATTTTGTTAAATGTGAATAACTGTATTAGCTGTAAGCGTAGTGACGCATTTGTACCACGCATAAACCTCTACAGGTTTCTGTGGCGCATCTTAGTTTTTAAGTCATGTGTATTCTTTTTTTTAATATAAATAAATTTAAAAAAAAAGTTCTAAAATTGAATTTTGGCCAATCCTATGTTAAAAATCTGGGAGTACACCGGGAATGCACAGCACTGCGCCGGGCGAGGCTATTATATGAAGTTATGATTCAGATTCAGAATTCAGATTCATTTATTTCTACAGTGTATTACATGATTTTGCATTACAAATTAAAAATTCGTAATTGAAATATGAATACAAGTTGA
Organism: Lathronympha strigana; assembly: GCA_949128165.1. Taxonomy (NCBI): domain Eukaryota; kingdom Metazoa; phylum Arthropoda; class Insecta; order Lepidoptera; family Tortricidae; genus Lathronympha; species Lathronympha strigana. The sequence continues at coordinate 1,094,410 of OX421926.1, read as the reverse complement.
GTTAGCCAAAATGTGTTTTCATCACAGGACATACAGATTATACAGAATGAATATTATATACCTATTATAAATTTAATGGCTCTTCTTGCATAAAACTTACCGTAAGTTGGACGACAACTTGCATTCACTAAGTCAAAACTAAGGATTCTATTGAGTCCCTTTAAGTATTAAGTAGAACGGTTTTTAGTATAAGTTAAGTATAATATATCTAAATCGGTACTTCTCCAAATCCAATGTGTCTATACTTTATCTAAAGTAACCTTACAAAATCAGTATCGTTTAAAGTCATACTTCGCTAAAAGTAATAAGACTTAACGCCATTTTACACTTGTAATAAATAAAACAAATTTAAAATATCGATGCTGATTCTTAAAAAATAAAGTTCATGGAAGTTAGATTTTTGTTATATCAATAATAATTGCATTTATATCTCAAATACATTTACAGAAAAGTAGTATTCTGCGCTGTATATAAGAAAATTTTCATTTTGCAACATAATATTCCAAATTTTAATTGTTTTTTTCTAGTATTTTGTAAGCCCGTCTTTTTTATAGCACTTTCGATCAATTCTACACGACAAACAATCGTGCGTTGTAGTTTTTAAATACCTACAAGGTAATAAAACGGTATTTTCTAAAAATAATAAATAGTAACATAATCGCCATTTTGATAACCTTCAATGAATTCTCTTTTTAGTAAAAGAGTTAGCCATGTTTTCTAAAATACATCTAAAATACAATCCATGAGTAAAAAAAGGTTTAAAATTTTCTTTATTAAGAGAAGGTCGAATTTGTGCAACTCAGTGTTAATAGTTTTAAGTCAGTATTGTAGATATCTTTAAGTATATTTCTTGGTCTTAAATCAACCTTCAAGATATCTTGAAATCCAAGTTTAGAGATCTGTAAACCCTCATTCTTAAGTAGGGTTTAAGTTTGTCTAAACAGAAGTATTAACTCTTTCTTGAAATTTTCTTAAAGACTGTGCCCACTTTGTCTTAACTGAGTCTTGGGGGATATCTTCAAGATATCTTCAGGGACATAATGGTTTTAGCCAAGACAACAGCAAGCATTTGTCTAATTGTCTTCAAGATATCTTCAATACCTTTTTAAGACATTTGATTGCTACTTGGGTACCCACCAACAGAAACACAACACTATGAGTAGGGTCTAGTGTTATTAAACTGCGGCTTTCTGTAAGGTGGATGTAATTCCCCAGATGGGCTCTGCTCCAGATTTTAGCGAGACGAGATTCGTTGTGCTGTGCCCTACCACACTTAACGATATGCATCCGCTGTGCCCATACCTCTCTTGAAATTGACCGGTTGATTTTCAACGGTAAAAGTCGTGAATGGCCGACAATGGCGTACGAACCTCGTTGAAGCCGAGATACGTCCCGAGAGCCAGCATCGGCATCTCCCTTCCATCGCTGAGCTTCACTTTGGGCACCTCCACGCTGGTGGCTAGCTGAAAACAATATTCATAAAGTGAGATGAACTTCCTAACAATAAACAAAAGGCGTCACTAGTTTTGTCACTGTTTCTCCTTGTCAAACACCACTGAAACCATTCACTACTGAAACGGTCGTATCGTAATATACAAAACATGAGATAAATAAGTTAATCTTGGAGATTTAATTGAAAACTTAAAAGTGAGGTTATTACGATCAATATGACGGTTGGTTTATAAATAAATAAATAATAATAATAAATAAATATTCATTTAAGAGGCTGACAACAGCTAAATGATCGCGCACTGTCTATTTGTAGGTACCTAAGTAAACAAAAACGCGCGATCACCGGCCGGCCTGAATTTAGAAGGAAAAAACACGGACCCGATAAAAACCAATATTTGAAATTATTTTAGTATTAACGTTGTCAGTACTGAAAGAACAAAATAATCGGGATTTAAATCCGCCAGAATCGGTAAGGTCGTCGGTTATTTCGGGTAATTCCTTGTAAATATGTAACATGATATCAACTTACGTATCTGTAGGTACTGTACATGCATCCGTGAAACTGAGACAAAATTGACAAACTAAAACACCGGATAGTTCAGATACTGTTTTACATCCAAATATTATACCTACATACTTAGATCTAATATTAGGTGTACCACAAAAAACAACCTCATTATTTATCAAGAAGAAACCACGAAACGTATGGTTGATGTAACTGATGATCGAAGCTCGAAGAGCTGGTGGCTTCCTCGCACAACGTGTCAGCATTGCGATACAACGAGGAAATGCCGCCAGCATCCTAGGTACAATGCCTCAAGGGTATATTTTAGATTTAAGGTAGGTAGAGGTAAATCACACTTACTGCATTTTTTTATTTTGTGTGTTACACCTCATTATTGGTGTATTTTTTTTGTAAATTCTGCACTGCACTAGAATATTTAAACGTTTATGAATATCTACTATAATTAAGGATCATTGCGTATTTGATACCCTTTGAAAGTTTTATTAATGAATAGGTTATCACTCGCTACTTATCACAGTTTCTAGAACCAATATTAACAAACTTAGCTTATTAAGTAAACTTTTAGTGTATTTAGGTTGTATGTGCCAATAAAGTAGTAGATTATAAATAAAAAACTTACATTACTTTTTAACATTTTTAACCGACAAACACTTATAACTAAGTCACTAACTAAAACAAAACCTGCTTACTTTTTATAAAAGTTTTAAAGATACCCACTGTGTTTGTTAAAGTTTAAGGAGGGTCTTAGTCACGGAACGCAAAGAAGTGTGCACTAATGAAGAATTAATCACGCGTCATTGAGTCCTTATTCGGTTGTCCTGCCGGATCTCGGCCTCCTGAGAAACTATTTTGTTATGTATAGCTATAAACTTAATAAATAGCGAGGCCAATTACCGAACAACGTCGCCCAAGTGGCTATATACTATTTATGTAATATATGATATATTGGTATATTGATAATACGTGACACTGGCAAAATTGGCCAACTCTCGGCCAGACGCCATTATTCATAAAAGAAGAAGGAATAGTACATGTTAACCAAGGGAAAAAAGGCAGCCATTTTAATTGAGGAATTTTGGCCAATAGTCCGAGATTAAAATAGTGCTTTTCATATCGAATACGAGGAAAGAAATATTCTAAAAGAGGAGGTTCTCAATTCGTCTGAATTTTTTTGTTTCATTGTGACACATTTGTCTATTACAGTGCAATGTTGCTACATACACTTGTGCAGTAATGAACACTTTACGTGTCTATTATAATACGTACTGTATAACGTTGTACGATACATGTGCGAATAGGTGATTCGCAACTCATTCCGAATTTTCTACTTTTCCCACTTGTATCGTAATATTCTATTATAGAACATATACACAGTGTTTATTTTATTTCGAAAAAATTCGACACGTTGCGTTATACGTTAATAAGAGGTGCCTGGTATATCGCTTTTTGTCGAATTGGTTATTTTTCTCGTGTACAAAATAAATGAATATTACTTTGTAAAGGTACTTAAGAGTTACACGAAAGAAAGTGTCAACTATGACTAAGCAGACACTGATGTAGACATGCTGCAGACATAAACACAGCTTAGTAGAAGATGGTTTAGTAACCCTTTACACTGGTTCAGCTGATAAATGTATTTCTTGAAAATCTCAACAACGGTAATAGTTATGAACCTAGTTTTTTAGAGAAATTAACTCGATTAAACCTGAAGAAAAAATCGGGTGTACATATATCAACCTAGCTTTTTCCCACGGCTTCGCTCGTGTTAGAAACAGACAAAAAGTAGCATATGTCACTCTCAATCCGTTCGACTATCTCCACTTAAAAAAATCACCTAAGACGGACAAACAAACAGACACACACACCTTTCCATTTATAATATTAGTATGGAGTATGGATTTATAATATTAGTATGGACAGTATGGATTGCTACTATTATAGAATTTATAGACTCACCCGGCAAGCAAGGATTAAGATGGCGGTGCGCAGCATGGCGGCGACTGTGCCGCGGGCTGCGAGGGAGTTGTTTATATTCCCGATTTGGGGGTCCGCAGGCAGCCGTGTTATAAAATATACTTGAGCCTTTCTTTATTTGTCAATTTTTTAAAATCATTTATTTTCAAAATATATACAGTACCTAAGTGTAACTTACCTAGCTACCTACCTCTACTTACCTTAAATCTAAAATAGGTCCTTGAGGCATTGTACCTGGATGCTGGCGGCATTTTCTCGTTATATTGTGATATTTTATTACAATTTTTATCGAGATATTTCCTCTGATTTTTAGTTTATTTCTACTCAGAATCACGAGCTGTTTCCTTCCCAATTGGAAAAAAACCATACTTACATTTTTGTTAAGTAATTTCCTTTTTTTACCCCATACAAACTACTTATATGCAAAATGGTAACACAATAGTAATATTAGATTGTGTTAGAAGGGATCAAAATGATATATTTCCGGCGAGTTCGTAGGTACATTGAATTCCAAATTATAAGTATAAAGTAAGTGTAACTTACCTAACTACCTACCTTTACCTACCTTGTGAAGTGTAAATGTTCTTTGGGCAAGCCGGAGCTGATTTGGCCTGTTTTTTGAGTCCTTAAAAAACGTGCTAGATTGGCTCACGCAAGGGAAGCCGGCAGGAATCGAGTTGTATGAACGCCCCGCTACTGCTACTTACTTTAAAAATTGTTCCGGTTGTATGAATTTTAGTGTCTCATTTCAGTACATAGATTTTACGATAGATAAACACAAAATAGTACAAAATCCCAGCTCACCCCACTGGGACAATTGCTAGAATTGCTACGTTACATAACCGAAAAGCAATCATAACTTCCGAATAAAATATTGGTACAAGCCGGGGTTTGAACCCGCGACCCCGCGGGATTGAAAGTAGCTCGTTTTTACCTCTGGGCCACCAACGCTTCCTTACGATATTAAAGTCGTACCTACCTAAATTTATATATATATATTTTCTACTCAAGCACTTCTATCTCTTAATAAGATATTATCTGACAGCGAGCGCTATTAAAAAAGTATACATTATAACGTTGTATGTGGTATTCCATAAGACCACCGTAAAGCAATGCTGCTATGGATTTTCATACAATATATTAACACTGTTGTTTTTTTTTAATTTCTATAGTTGACATACGACTTCTTTCACGTTCTGCCAACTTTCGAGATTTTGCGTTTTTCGCTATTTTAGCTGTCGTAGAAAAACTAGCGTATGCAACAGTTACAATTGGTTCCTAAAACTCTCGGGTCTATTATTACAAAATTCGACAACAAGAACCCTTATTATATCACTGTTACATAAACTACTATTAAAAAGAACCCTTCAGTTTACAAAATGCTCTTCCGATGTTCCAAAAAATACAACCTAGTAAAACAAAAGTTTTATTTACTTATTTGTCGAGAGCATTAGCGGACCCTGGCAAGGGCTGGGATAATGATAGGCAGAAGATTTGTCTCTGCATCGAAAGTGATACACGGGACAAAAAAAAGGAAAAAAAAAGGGTTAAGAACGGATTCCGTAGACTCCGTACCATAGTAGGTACAATGTTTCATTCAAATTTCATACTGACTTGGATACTGGCTGTTTATATGTTTCTTAATATATTATAGAAATAATCACGTGATAGCTCGGAGCCCTCGGATGTCACGTGACACTTTCTGTAGAAATTGACAGATTTTCCCGTCCCGCCCCGTCCCATCCCGTCCCGTCCCGTTCTTGTGTTCTTATTACCTCAATGGCCAGTAGCTATGATCGATTTTACGTGTAATTTTTTTTTTGCAGATTTTTTTTTTAATTTTTCAATGTATTTTATATTTTACTGTTGAAGTTGTAACAACAGTATTTAAAAATGAAGTGAGCAATGGTATTCCATCGTATCCCTTAGAGAATATCGTACTTATATTTCACCCACTGTCGGGTCTAATCAGTTGTCACCCTACAGGTACAGAACCCTAAACATTATAGGCCCGCTTCATAAAAACTCTCACGCTTGCCTTAAAAACAGGATTTTATTTTAGTTTTATTTTAGTCCAAAGTCAAGGCTAAGGATACAAACCGCCCCATGCAAACCGTCTATGATTATAGACTGAGATATGGTTGAGGTATTTGAATACTCATCTGTTATTTGAATTAGACTGGAATATTCTTTGAGAAATTGCGCATATACTCGTATATATGAAGGGGATGGCACCCTCCATATATATATACGCATATTTGGCATAATTTGTTTTGTCCGAGCATTGCCAAATTATGTTTCTGCTACATTAGAATTCGGCGAAAATCGATTATGCCAAGGCTGTTCATCATCATCATCATCATCATTTCAGCCGAAAGACGTCCACTGCTGGACATAGGCCTCCCCCAAACATTTCCACAATGACCGGTCCTGCGCCACCCGCATCCAGCGGACTCCTGCGACCTTCACCAGGTCATCAGTCCACCTTGCGGGGGGCCTACCCACGCTGCGCTGCGCAAGGCTGTTAATTTGGCATAAAATGCACAATATGTCGAATACTATTTTATCCGAAAATATATTGGCATACAAAAAGTTAGGTTCGGACTGTGTCCGAATATTCGGACAAATTAAATTCGGCCAAATCAAACTATGCTAAACTCGACTATGCCATAACAGTTTATGCGTAAAACCAATTATGACTATAGGTACTGGCTATGCCAAATAGAAATATGCGTAGACAAGAGGAACCATATATGGAATAGTTGGCGTCATTTTCTGGCGTTAGATAATATTTTATTTGTCAATTTTATGTTTTATTTGATCAGTTATTTGGATTTTTAGGATGTAGGTATAGTAAGTATCTTTTCAGCTGAGCCCTTACGGATTAGCGTACAACAAAGCAATTGTATTCAACAATGGCATTATCTGTCTATGAGGCGCCGGCGCCGAATATGCAAAAAAAATTTAATTACACTTAACTGTTTTGCCATTATCAACTCTATTTCCTAAGAAAAAAGATTAAAAATACATTATTTCTTACGCACATGCCATAATTCTCCCAGGTAATTTTATAATATAATATGTAATATGTTGTTTTCTCAATAAGTTCATATTGAATCTTATTGCCATAGCCATAAAGTCGTAAACCAAGAAACGCTTAACATGACCGAACTTTTTTTTGATGTACGCAGTAGCTCTTGCGGTTTGCTAACAATAAACAAAGGCGATTTGGTAAAGGCTCAGTTTAAAAGATAAATACTATACTTATATAAAAAATATTTCTTTAATTTACAATTAATTTAATGGTAGCCTCAAGGGCCTATTTTAGATTTAAAGTAGCTTGTAACCTTGTATTTTATCACGTATACCTACACTGGGATGAATCAAATAACAGATGAGGGTAGATATCCACGTAACAGATCCCTGACTATACATTAAGAGTTAAAGTTATTGTCACCGTGACGGCAACATAATCCTGCGTGGATATAAATAACATGTGGAAAAATATGGAGGACTCAAGATTATGGTTAGGTTGGGTCGTAGTAGTATTTTTTTCTAATTTTTACTTATCTTGTAACGTATGTGTGTTTGTTAATTGCAAGCTGAATTTGACTAACTTCCCGTTAAGAATGACACACTAGGACGGGATGGGACGGGGCGGGACGGGACGATCTGTCAATTTCTATAGAAAAAAATCACGTGATAGCCCTCGGATGTCGCGTGACGTTTTCTATAAAAACTATTTAATTCTAATTTTACCTATTTGGACAATTAAAACTAAAGTCGCGCATTGTAAGCGTGGGCTAGCCATCTCTCTGCTACGCAAAATAGAGTCCGTCTTTGCTAAGTTTCCTAGATTTTGGTAGCAGACACTGTGAAAATGATATTTTAATAGAAGTTTAACGTTTAAAGGTAACTCAGAAATCATTAAGTCTTTAATGTAAGAATTGGAAGCAAATTTATTAATTGATATTGTATTCAAATATTTTAATGGAATGATATGGATTATTTAAACCAATTGTATTTTATTTTTATTTTATTTACAAAACCATTTAATTACATTTAAATGTCAATTAATTTATTTTATCGCTGTTCTCTTTATTTTGAATTTAATTAAGTTAAGTTTGTAAAAGATTATTTAAGAACATAAATAGTATTGTAAGTACTCTTGCATTGCCTTAACAGGGCCCATGTGGAACTATTTTTATTAATATTATGTACATCTAAAATACCATGGTTGCAATAAAGAATTATGAATTATGAAAGGTTGACTCACACTAGCACGGGACGGGACGGGGCGGGACGGGAAAATCTGTCAATTTCTATAGAAAAATCACGTGATAGCTCGGAGCCCCCGGATGTCACGTGACGCTTTCTATAGAAATTGATAGATTTTCCGTCCCGTCCCGTCCTAATGTGAATCATCCTTAAAATAACACTTTAAAGTTCGACGATTAATTTGCTCGGAACAGACAACGTGTTTTGGCTCTAGGCATTAGCCATCGAGTTGCGGAAACTAACCGTGATACAAAATTCCACTTAGATATTTTTAATCTACTTTATGACGTTTTCATGAAACACAAATAAGTGAAAAGTCTATCACTTTTTTTTAAACCGTCATTTTCCCATGATGACTGTCGTCCCCAATTCTCTCGTCTACGTCTTTATTGTGAAGCGATAAGGTGCATTTTGCTTTGATTCAATGCGTTTGCATGTTTGTAAGATCTTGGAGCTCCGGATACAACCTTACTGGTTTGTTTGTATGCGCGTTTGTTTTCAAAACACGAGTACAGTGGCAGTAGAAAGTGGAAATCTAAATTAGAGACGTGTTAGACAATGAACAATCGAGCAAAACTGTTATAGGTAGCTGACATAGATGGCGTTACAGATCTAAAGCGCGGGACGTCTCTGCAATCTAAAAGATATAGTTATCCTACTATTTTAAATGCGAAAGTTTGTATGGATGTTTGTTAGTCTTTCACGTAAAAACTACTGATTGGATTTTAATGAAACTTTAATAATATAGCTTATACATCAGAATAACACATAGGCTACAATTTATAAAGATATTGCACAGACGAAGTCGCGGGCACCACCTAGTTTATTAATTTTATTATATGATGGGGCGTAGTTGCTGATTATTTCTCGGGCTTATATTGATATAATTATATATATAATTATGAATGAATGAATTCTTTATTCGAAACACACACAATACAAAATATACGCTTAAAAATAACAGAAATGAAAACTAAGTTTTACATGTGGTTTCTGAAAAGGATAACACTCAGCATGTGTCGCAGCACATACAGTGTTACGACGCTGATTTTCAGTGTACCCATTGACACGAAAAACAAACACAAAACGATACATAACATATAAAGACAGAAGCGAGATACAACAGAATGTGCGGTGCAGAAAATTATAGACAAAAAATAAAAAATAAATAAAATATATATATATATATATATATAATGAGCATAAAACTAGATATTATTAAGTTAAGTGAGCTATAACACAGATCGGCTAGGTGGAAATCGTTTGTTCCTTGAGTAGATGCAGTTTTAGTTTGCTTTTAAAGACGAACAGAGAGTTAGCGTTTCTTATTGGTGGAGGAAGATTGTTCCAGCACTTCGTGGCCGCGTATCGGAAGCTGCCACGGAAACTAGCCGATCTGTGCCTTGGACAAATTAAGCGTAGGGCTTGCCTCACATGTTTCTGGGAGAACGTTAGGCGTTCGTAAAGGTAAGAGGGCTGTTGGTTCTGAACGATTCCGAACAGGAGTGAAGCAAAGTGTAGCTTTCTTCGACCCTCCATTTTAAGCAGTTTGCCATTGTTTAAAAACGGTGTTACACGAGATCTTGGTGGCATCGGGAAGCAGAATCTGGCACAGGCATTCTGGAGTCTCTGCAGTTGAGCTTTAGTACGAGACAACAGGCAATTTCCAATAACCGTATCCGCGTAGTTAAGTTTGGATAGCACAAGAGTGTCACAAAGTTTTATTCGCATATCTACACTTAAATAGTTCCGAAGCTTGTACAAAACTTTGAGGCGATAAAAATTATATATTTTATAATTAAGCAAAATATTTAAAAATTTAACCACGAGCGTAGCGAGTGAATTAAAAACTGGAACTCTTGACTTAGGAAAGTCTCAAGGCACATTTGAACAAACTTGCCACTGAGTGTAATATGACATTTTTCACCTCTTTCGTGAGGAAAATAAAAACTTTATTAATTAATTCGTTTTTCTTGTGTTTACGGCGGGGAGCGAGATGTAAATATATTTTTAATTAGGTAATTTATATTTATTATGAAACAAATGTACTTATTTTAGAATTCGTCGTCTGTATATATATTTCTATGTATGTTTGTTCGGCGATAACTCGAATCTCGTTGATCGGATCTTTGTGAAAATTGGCAGGTGGTTAGATGAAATAAATATAATTTTTAAGTTTGAATATGAGACAAATTGGTTTAGCGGTTCTCGAGATATAGGGGTCGCGAGTTCAAATACGGGCCAACTACTAGGTTGTAGAATCGATTAATTTATTCGGCCAATACACGGCCTCATCTGAAATATACTTTTGACCCATTGTGACATAATCAACTATTACTTACTTATGTATGATATAGATACGTAGAGGGCCTATACCACGAAAATCGAACGATTGCGGATTGGTATCTTCATCTCTGTCACACTTGCCTATTGGAGTGACAAAGAGGTTTTCCCGTCAATGCCAATTTTCGAAGTTCGTGGTAAGCATGCAGACTTACCTACACGGTAAGTGTGTACGTACACGTACGGTGCTAAGGTCACTAAGATTCATTTCTTCTTCCTTAGCATTTGTCCTTGAATGGAGACCACGTACTAGCAAGCGCAGTGTGGGAGCCACCTACCAGATGGACCGACGACCTGGTGAGGATCGCTGGGTCTCGTTGGATGCAGGTAGCCGTAGACCGGCCGCGCTGGGGTTCGATTGGAGAGGCCTGTTCAACAGTGGACGCTTACAGGCTGAAATGATGATGATGATGAAGAGAGCTTACTTACGTAAGCATTAGTAGTAGTAGAAAATAAACACCAAAATATTTTTTCTTAAATTTAATATGAAAAAAAAAAATAGTTGTATACCTATACTTACTATAGAAGTTGACTCGCGATTTTTTTTTTTGTATTACAATGTCAAACTCCTGGACTTTAAGGTTTGCTCGCTCCCAAGATGGGGATGAAAAATAACATTAATGGCGACAAAAGGTTAATTTCCAAGCTAATTGCATTTCGACGTAACTGTACTTAAGCCTACACTGCCATTTGCAGGTCCACGATTATTTCAGTGCTCCCCCATCAGTCTGGGATGTCGAGCGAACATAACCTGTAATATAATGTGTTTAATATATTTAATATGTTTAGTTGTGGTGGTGTATGGGGAAGCGGTCAAGGAAACTCAAAAGGATGAATGTAAGAATATTCATAGGTGTTTTTAGACTATTATGGATGGAGTTATCCACATGACATTTAAGCATTGAAGGAAACTGGAGACACACTTAAGATGGATATTATACACTATAATACTATAGTACATTACCTAACTAGTGCGGTAAAACAAAGAAAGGCCGAGATCGCCGATGTTTGCGACCCGAGCTGCAAGCGAGGGACACAAAGGCCTCAAGGCACTTTATGGCCAGGTGTGGCATAAATGTATTTATTTAATAAAAATAGACATAAAACTTAAATAACAAGATAATAAATTAAACTAAATAAACAAAACAAAAATGAAAGCTCCTAATACTGCAGGTAAAACAAAAATGAAAGCTCAAAATAAGACTCTATAATGTCATTTTGGCGACAAAATTTGTACAGCTTTGGAACTTTGTTTATAACTATATATTGGCACTAGAAATAAGGATCTACCGAGTCCTAGGAAAAATTAGGGGTGCAATTCCTCCTAGGGGCTTCAACGCAGGGGGTAGGTTTTTATAAATTCACATGTTACAAACTAGGCAAGTGAGGTATCATTTTCAATGCAATTTTGTGCGCTGAATCGTATGAGACCATACTCATACTTGTAGGGTCAATATTTTCCGAGATATAAAGGGTTTTTGTTGAACAAAATTTAAAATACGTCTAGGCAACGAAAAAACTCGTTTAACTTGTCAAATATTTTAACTAGCGCTATTATTTTGATGTCTCTCTTATTCGGAAGAAATAATGTAGTTTGACTATATTGGCTGCGGTACTGCCATTCTGCCAGTTTTGTAGATTTTGATTTTAACGCTATTTTAGCTGTCGTAGAAAAACTAGCGTATGCAACAGCTCATAATTGGTTCTTAAAACTCTCGGGTCTATTATTACAAAACTCGACTTCGTCTCGTTTTGTAACGGCGACCGACCCTCAAGTTTTAAGAACCCTTATTATATCACTGTTGCATAAACTACTATTTGACATGTGTTCTTTACGATTTTGAATTTGAACTTATTTCCATTGTTTACTTACCGTACCGGTGAATGTAACGTTGGTGAAGAAAATAAGAGGCAAAGGCAAATATGCCAGCTTTTATATTGTTTTCCTAAAAATCGACGACAATCGCACGATTTTTCTAATCCTAGAAAACGAGGTAAGTACTTAGAGGTTGGAATCCCAGCAAAGGCGTCACCTGGACCTGTGCTTATCGCAAGAATAAATGTATATTTTTGCGATAAGCACAGATGACGAACATAATTATATTAAGTTCTACTGTTAAGAATGTTATCTTTTAAATAAGGTGTCCGATAGACTTCATTAGGTGACTTGAGAGTGGTAGTGTTGGGATATAAGAGCAGTGTGCTTACCATGAGTTGGTTTTAAAATATCACTTCAAGTCTATGAAAATTTAAACTGGCCGAGGAAGCGCACAATCGTCTAAATTTGCTCCCAAATTGAATTACATAAATGATTGAATTTGCAGATTGTACGGACCCGCGTACAATGAGGAAGCACGCCGCGTACACGGAGTGGGCGGACGCGTACTCATGTACGCGGCACCGTTGCCAGCCTGGGGGACGGAACCTCGCTATATACACTGTCGGGTAAGTCACAGATCGCGCCCATTATCGACAAGGTCAAAGAGCGTCGCATGCGATGGTATGGACATGTGCTCCGCCGTCCTGAAGACCACATGGTGCGAGTGGCTCTAAACTTGCCGAACAGCGCGACGACTTCGTGGAAGACTTCCCGCCACCTGTCTGACGGCGGTCCAAAAGGACCTAAAGGAAAATCAAATTAATGACGCCGTAGCCGTAGCTCAGGACAGAGAACGATGGAAAAGACAGACAAGGAGAGCCGACCCCAGATAATGGGAAAATGCTTAGGACAAGAAGAAGAAGAGAGTGTGACTTACCCTAAGTCACACTCAGACTGTAGGTACAATGATGCGTACACGGAGCGGACGCGTATTTGTGCACGCGGCACCGCAGCCAGCCCGGGGGCGCACTCTCGCTATATACACTGTCGGGTAAGACACTCAGACTGTAGGTACAATGACGCGTACACGGAGCGGAGGCGTATTCGTGCACGCGCCACCACAGCCAGCCCAGGGGCGCACTCTCGCTATGTACACTGCCGGGTCAGTCACTCAGACTGTAGGTACAATGACGCGTACACGGAGCGGACGCGTATTCGTGCACGCACCACCACAGCCAGCCCGGGGGACGGAACCTCGCTATATACACTGTCGGGTAAGTCACTCAGACTGTAGGTACAATGACGCGTTACACGGAGCGGACGCGTATTCGTGCGCGCACCACCACAGCCAGCCCGGGGGACGGAACCTCGCTATATACACTGTCGGGTAAGTCACTCAGACTGTAGGTACAATGACGCGTACACGGAGCGGACGCGTATTCGTGCACGCACCACCACAGCCAGCCCGGGGGACGGAACCTCGCTATATACACTGTCGGGTAAGTCACTCAGACTGTAGGTACAATGACGCGTACACGGAGCGGACGCGTATTCGTGCACGCACCACCACAGCCAGCCCGGGAGACGGAAGCCTCGTTATATACAGTCGGGTAAATCACAATCAGACTGTAGGTACAATGAGGCGTACGAGGAGCGAACGCGTATTTCTGTACCTGTACGCGGCATCGCGGTCAGACCGGAAATCGCAAGAGCGTTGCGGTCATTGTTGTCACAAAATTGACGTTTCGTGTGTTGCCAATCACCAATGCTTTGCATGCTAGCAGACTAAATATAGACACGACAACGTCGTTAGTTCTCGAATGACACTGTTAAAGACAGGATTTTTCTTTTTTGTTAATTGTAAAAAAAGACATTCGATTTTCGACTTTGTAAACACAAAAAAAGACTTTGGTTAAGGAACGGCAATTTCCTTTCCAAAGAATATGACCCAGTAAGTCCAATTTGCACCCAGTTTTAAATAACTATGTGTATAAATAACATTACTAACAGAATATATACAGTAAGTCAGTAAGTTACAAGCTACCTACCTTAAATCTAAAATAGGACCTCAAGGCATTATACCTAGAATGCTGGCGGCATTTCCTCGTTGTATCGCAATGCACCAAGTTTTTATTAAGTACTTTTTGACTGAGATAAAATGGCTAACTAAAAATAGTATAAAGTTTATTATATTATACTATAAACAACCACTCGGTTGAGTTCTTAGAATAAGACACACAAACTATTGTCTTCAATTACATTTGATTTACAATTGTAAGGAAGATCTAGAAGGCAGCACTAGACGTAAGTCTCAGCTGTAGGATTGGCAGAGCGTACCTTAAAACGTTTAAAATAAGAAAGGATTGCATATACTTAGGAAATTTCGAACTCTGGCCGCCGTGATCGGGTAGCCCAGTGGTTAGGGCGTCTGCCGCGAAAGCAGGAGGTCGCTGGTTCGATCGCAGCCCTGCTCTCCGGGGGGCCTTGGTCACTTTTTCTGTAGTATATGACATCTCTTTCAATTTATAGCATTTGCTTTATTGTATATTGTTACACAACACAAAGGATAATGGCTCAAACTATTCCAAATTACCAATATTCAGTCGCACGCGCAGACTCAGACTGTGGCCATTTCTCTATGACCCTTGGGTTAGTATCGAGAATAGAACGATTGCGGATTTGTATCTCCATCTCTATCACACCTGCATATTGGAGTGACAAAGACGCTTTCCCGTCAATGCCAATTTTCGATGTTCGTAGTAGGCGTGCTGTCGTACGTCAGGCGCACACGTTTTAGGAGACCGCGGCGCGTTTAAGCAGCCGAATATAACGCTACCAATATATACGTACATCCAAATAACATGTAGTGTTTAATGAAATAGTTAACACTTGATTTCAGATGCAAGCGCGTGGAAGCTCCAGAATCCGCCATAGAATGCGAGGAAGTGGTCGAAGATACCAACATGCAGTTTCCTTACTGTTGCACTAGACTCAGGTCAGTTATGTTAAGTAGTAGGTACTTATAGGTAGTTGTTGTTGTTCATCATGAACTCCTCGCCCGAAAGGAGGGAATAGTATTGTATTTGACACTCAAAAACACTTCATACCACGATTTGAACAAACAACCGTGGTCAGGACCCGTGTGTGGTAACGTGGGTGGTGGCAACTAATTTATCTTAAAAACTTAAAAAAAACCTAAATCAAAGGAAATGTTGATTATGAAAATACAGGGTGTAACAGAAATGCTAGTGATCCGTTTAGGAGCGTAATCATTATCGCGGACTAATTAAGAAAAAAAGGGGGAAAGGGGATTTCACGTGGAAAATAATTGTTCGGAGGTTTGGCATCGGGACGACTGCTCCCTACAATTTTTTTCATCTTTAGCCTATCTTTTCCTAATCAGTATCATGGAGTTGTTATGATGATTAGTGATTATTGTGTTAAACGGATCACCAGATTGGTTGTTACTCCTTCTATTTTCCACTTAAATCCTATTAAAAAAACCGAGGGTTTTCTTTGAACTTCATATTTTCTGTTACTTTTCTGACAGATATAGTCATGCCGTCGTACCTTTCCAGATGTCTGGTGGTGGTTCGCGGCGAGGTGTGGACCCGAGTGCTAGGACAACCCTGGGAGACCCTCCCCGCCGCGCCCTGGAGCCACATGTACAAGATGAAGAAACCCCCACCCGTGGATGGGACCTTCTTGCCTAAGTATTACATTATACGGATTTTTGTTTCTAGGTATAATTTAGAATTTAGGTATAAATATAATCACCGCCACCGAGACAGAAATAGATAGAGACGCTTCTAAAGAGAAAAAGTGACAAGATTTTGAAATGTTAGTTGTCTGTTGCCATGACGGTAAGGACACCTTAAGGACCAGGGATTTTGTGGATATTTGCATCCACACATCTTCCGCATCATTTTAATCATGCGGATTTGGAACAAGTTGGAACAGGAACGTTTCGTCTACAGGACGGTGTTAGGTAAAGTACGTAATTTCACCATTACCCAATAGGAATATTGTGATGTTTTCGAGGTTCGTCGATCGTGCTCTTACGTCCTTGACCGATAGCAACGAGAAATGACGAGATTATTTATAATATATGGGGTTTTTTTATGTACCTAATCTCACATCCGCATCCGAATACGCGGATGTGAGCTTTTTAATGTATGTCAAAAAGTCAGCATCCGCAACATCCCTGGTAAAGACGATTGGTTCTAGATTGAGCGAAGTCGCTCAGTTCTGAATTTCCCCGCGGTCAAAGCATGGTATGGGCATCTCTAGTATTGACTTCTTTGTATTAAATGTAAGTTTCTTTTGTGGGATGGAATTAGAACTCGCGGTGTTTTAATGAAGGGAAATTCTTGTTATACTGCTTACAAAAGAAAACACAAAAATTAAAGATTCTCGATATTTTAAGCCTTGAAACGATTCAGCTTTGACCCATAACGCTACATGTATCTCATCTATATGGTTTTATCTCTAATTTTGTTCAGAGGCGGCCCAGTCCCCGGTCCCGTCTACGAGCTGATGGAAGACAAGACGGTAGACCGTCGAGCCGCCATCAATAAGGACTGTGACAAGCCAGTGGCGCGGTCGGCGCCGGGACCAGGCCCTGATATAGTGGTATAATCGGCTGTTGTTGTTGTTGTTATATAAGATAAGATAAGAAGAGATAAAATAAAAGATCGTTTATTTCGGAATATAATACAGGGTGTCCCACGGCGATGCCACATGGAGGGAAAGTACCTTAAATATCATAGGTAGGATATTTTACTGAAAGAAGACTTTATTTTATTTTTCAGACTTAGTATAACTGCATTTAAAGTTTTTTTTATTTAGCCTTTCTCACCCGAAAACCCAACCAGATAAATACTAAAAAAATTAACTTTTTTTTTCCTTTTCCACTAATCGATACTGTTAATCCCTGTTTTAAAAATTCTCAAAGAAACACTAGGTATTACACTCGTATATCCGACAAATAATCCATAAAATTGAGTATTTAGAATGCAAATAAATTTTGACCCAATAAATTTTTAAATTTTTTTTTATTAATGCAGTTTCACTAAAATTAAGTCTTCAATAAAGTCTTCTTTCAGCATATTATCCTATCTTTGATATTTAAGGTAATTTCCCTCCATGTGGCATCGCCGTGGGACAACCTGTATATCATATATCTATGATCAAGGATTATGCCTACAGTCTTTGGAAACAAAAGGACATAAAACCTAACAAACATATTGTTTTAGATTGCTTTGACGACAAACAACCAAAAGAAATCGAGCGATACAGAAACAAGAAGGTAATTTTATTACTAACCTATAAATAAGCACCTCCTTGGATCTCCGTAAATCACTTTATTTAATATGAAAAGGTACCTAAGTAATAAAGAGATACGATCGCAAGATACCTACTCACGTCTCGTCTCGTTCTCATTTATCTGCGTTCACGACATCTCGAATGTTTGGTGTACAGCCGGCATAATATGCTCTACATAGATAAAAGAAAAAGATGCTCTATCACTCACACACTAAAGATTTCCGCAAACCGGTTTTTATTTGTATGAAATTCCGGTTAATAACCGGTTTGTCCTACAATTAAAAACCGGTATTACCTAACTGGAGATAATCTGATAACCGTGTAAATTGTGTTTTAGTAAGTTTCTGTCTCGAGCGGACGAGGAACGAAACCAACCCAACGACATCGAAGCGGAGGAATCCCCCTTGGTTACTGAGAAGGTAATTACTACTTTATTTTGTTGAATACAATACTTTCATGACAGTTTGGGAAGAAAGGGAAGGACGGTGATTTTTTGTACAAAATATTATGATTTTTTTATAACAATATCGCGAAGGTGACCTTTCGTCACTGGAAACTCCTGAATCGATTATGAATACTTCGGCACTGCAGGGACAGTGCATAATGCCGGATTCTCACTGCAATGCAATTAAAGACGGTCCTGGGATCTCCAGTGGAACCCGCCAGTGCCGGCCTTACATCACCTCTGGTTTGGAAGATAGCAGTCCCTGATTGCTACCGTCTGCGACCCTGAAGCTACCTTGTAGTTTGCGCCTTTTACGACAGGCAAATACCGTAGCCATTTTCTACTGCCCAGCACGCCTACCACGAATATCGATAATGGGCACTTACGGGAAAACCTCTTTGTCTTTCTAGTATGCAAGGCTACATGGTGCCAGATATATATACCTAATGACTACTGTATATATAAAATGTTGTTTAAGGTTCCAGATATCGTTTCGGAGGAGGGCATGTATCCAGCAGATAAGAGAACAAACAGAGATCACAAAGTAAGAACACTATCATTATAACACTTATACACCAGAATAAAGATTTGTATTATATAGCCAGTATTTACACCACAATCACATACAATGTTTTTCATCACATTTGCGAGGAAATAAATAAACTTTCTAGGCAGATAAAGAAAGAATAGTTATTAGCGGTAGTGTAGTAGCACAGTCCACAGAAGTCCGGAGTGAGCGGTGACTACGTGCGGTGAACGCGTGGGGGGCAGGTCTTCCGGGAGCCCCGGACGGGTGGTAAAGTTCACTAGTGCGGTAATGTAGCACCATATGTACTGTAATAGTACATTGTGCATCTAGGGCGGTAAGAAGGGCATTACCTACGAGGGTCTATTGAAGCCCGACGCCGTAGGCGGAGGGCTTTAAATAACCCGAGTTAGTAATCCCCTTACTGCCCGTGGTACACATAATGTTTTTCATCACATTTGCGAGGAAATAAATAAACTCTCTATACAGGTAAAGAAACAATAGAATGAATTGATAGAATGATCAGCGGTAGTGTAGTTGCACAGTCCACAGTAGGTACTCCGGAGCGACTACGTGCTGCGAGCGCGTGCGGGGCAGGTCCTCCGCGAGCTCCAGGCGGGCGGTAAAGTAGTATGAGAATCCTTTAAAACCATGGGAATAATACAGCTCTTTAAGTGTAAGTATGCTTGCATATAATGCTTGCATATAATATCACCATTTACGAGCAGGTGTGATGAAAAATATATAACAGTTTTATTTCATTCTATATTAATAATATTTTATTTTTACTTAGCACCATATGTACTGTAAAACATATAACAGTATTGTTTATTTTTTTATGGGTAGTATTTTATTTTTGTTATTCCTTTTAAATAAACAGGTATTTTATTTTATAGCTCCCTGATAACTCCGACGACGAGCCAGGCTACAGAGGAGGGAAAGAATCAAGATCACACAAGGTAAGACTTATTGAAAGGTCGGTATCTAGGATTCACGAGTTCAAATCGCGGCCGAGGCAGTAGCATTTACCGTTTCTGTTTTATTTTGATTTTTATGTTATTAGCCGTAGTGTAGTAGCACAGTCCACAGTGCTCCGGAATGAGCGGCGACTACGTGCGGTGAGCGGGCTCCGAGAGAGCGGTAAAGTTCAGTAGTGCGGTTATGTAAGCACCATATGTACTGTAATTAGGGCGTGCAAACCGGTTTTAAATTGTATGGAAAAACCGGTTATTAACCGACGTTTCTTACAAATAAAAACCGGTTTGCACGCCCTAACTGTATGAGTACATTACGATACAAGTGTAAATAGGAGAAAATTGGCAATGAGTGGCGATAGAATAAAACACAACCGAAGGGAGTGTTTTAAATCGACACGAGTTGCGAATTACCTATTTGCACGTGTATCGTACGTTTTACAGTAGGTATAAATGTCCCCTTGAATTTTCGACAAACGGACATAAAGTGCTCATTATCGCACTAGTGCGGCAATATATATATATATATATATATATTTGATATTAATCTCTTTTTGCTGACATGTTTCATAATTAATTATTACATAATTCATAATAAATTAATTTTATTTTTGTCTATACTAGATTTAAGATTTCAAACACAATTAATCATTGTTAATGAATTATAAATAAACAAATAAACAATAAACAATATACCACCATAATAATATGTACTGTAAAATATATAACAGTATTATTTTATTTTATATTAGTAGCATTTTATTTTTGTAATTCCTTTTAAATAAACAGGTGTTTTATTTTATAGCTTCCTGACAACTCCGACGATGAGCCAAACTACAGAGGAGGGAAGGAATCCCGATCCCAAAAGGTAAGACTTATTGAAAGGTCGGTATCTAGGATTCACGAGTTCAAATCGCGGCCGAGGCAGTAGCATTTACCTACAGTTTCTTAAAATTTATTGCAACGACGTCAAGAAATACCCCAATTTCAATTGGGACGATGGTTTTAGGTTAGGAATCCGGTCATTAATAAATATAGGCGTAAGGGCCTACGCTAGCTGACGCGGACGCCCGCCGCGTGCGCACGCTCGCGGATCGCGGCGGGTGGATTTAGTATGGCGCACCCGCTCCGTGCGCCCGCTTCACTTAGCGCTGTTCATACATTTCAGACGGGCGTCCGCTTCGGGTAATCCGCGTCACTTAGCATAGGCCCTAAGCGAATATCATCGGCTCAAAAATCGGACGTGAGTGTAGTGTATCGACAGAGTCACATACCTAGTGCGCAAAATGTTCAAGTTGATTATCAAGACCAAGTGCGGGTAGTTCGTGACACCCGCGCGGCTAGAAGATGTTGATGTCAACGCCAGCCAGTCTTTCTCCGGCCCGGCATCACGGGGACAATGTCGCCCTTGAAACGTCGGAGGTTAGATTTCAATGCTTTACGCGATTAAGACCCACTTGCACCACCCGGTGTTAGTCACATAACTCGGAGTTAAACGCTTTTTTGTATGGAATTTGACAGTTGAACTTCGGGTTAGCGGCTAACCCTGGGTGATGCAAGTGGCCTTAAGTCTCGTAAATTTAAAAATGTGTGATGATCGTGAAAGTTTAAATACGTGGTTAACCGTTTCTGTTTTATTTCGATTCTGTCGTTGTTCTGTCGATTATTGGGAATAACTTTTGTGCGGTTTTTTTAGTTACTAAGATGTTGGCCCATGTGGGATTTCAGGCTTTGTCCAATGGCTGAGATCACATTGCATCGTATGATTCGTATGTCTTAGTTTTGTTGGTGGACGGTATGATTTTCTAAATATAAAAGAAATTGTATCTTTCACAGGTCTCCTTATTCGGTCCAGATGCGTCATCTGACGAGTATACCAATGTCAACAAAAGAGGAAAGAAAAAGGTGAGCGCAAATTTAATTCAGTGATTTACAAAAAATGTGAAACGTTGGGTATCTCATGTTGCCCAAAAGCCAAAAGAAATAAATGAGATTATTTATTTATGAGGATGGATGCGACTCAATTTAGGTTCTTAACTGTGCTCAGTTATATGGCTGCGGCTCAGTTTAGGTCCTATACTGAATCGCGTTATGACGTCATGGTAAGGCCCCTGGTCTTAATATAATCTCGAGAGGTAAACAACTTTTCACCCTTGTAGAATAAATAACTATTTTACTTTAGTCTGTCGAAGTTATTGCAATTAGGAAGTACAACCGGTAAAAATTGTGTAGTAATGGTGTGAAATTTACTGGTTAACCGGTAATCCCTATACATTTTTTTACCGGTCAGTATTCCTTAATTACAATCAGCTATATATTTCGTAGATTTCTGTTTGGCCCTATGGTATGATAGAAAATACCAAGGCTTAAGTCTAACATAAGGTATAAAATTAACTATAGTATAATATATTTATGTTAATAATTAAGTTTTAATTTTTGTATAATTATTTAAGGCCGACCCGGTGTCAGAAGAACGATTCTTCCCAAATCCCGATAATCAACCTATAAGAGGACAAAAAGTAAGTTTTTTTTTATAATTACTAAATTAAAAGAAACGCTATAAATAAAATTGAAATAAATACAACTAATAAATATTAAAAGAAATTCAGATTTATTTAGCTTTTTTAGAGTGGGTTTATGCGTACCTATATAAAATGAGAAATATAAAAAAAAACATATAAATATAAAATACAATCCAAAATTATATTATTAAAATTAAAAAAAGAGCTGACAGGATTTGAACCCGTGAACTTCGGATTGAAAGTCGCGCGCCTTACAGCTAGGCTACCAACACCCACTCCCACCTCCGAAACAAATCCTCTATATGTATATGTATGTACTGCCTATATATTTCAATTCGTCCCAACTTTATGCTGCAGATACGGTTAGGTACAGGGATCAGATACCGGTATTTTTTTCATGCAAATAACCGGTTAATTTCGATTAATCGATAAACCGGTTAAGATAAAGGCTAAGAAAAATAGAAAATGCAGTACCGTAAAATGGGGTGCGTAGAGATTGAAAAGGTAGTTGGGTTATGAATGGGGAGAAGTGGGATTGTAGAGGGTTAGTTGGTATTTCTATACCAGAGTTGTTATGTTGTTACAAAAATACTTTATTCTCTTGGCAAGTCAAGCTATTGTAATATTGTATCAATTCTAGCAATTTCTATCGTTGCGGACCCCAACTATGAGGTGTGCTGGGACCGAAAACCGCATCACACTTTTTTAGTCTTTCAGAGCAATTATTTTTGAAAATATTAGACTAACCTATTTCTTGTTAAAAATACCTTAAAGTTATTTTAAAATACCTATTAGATGTGCCACAAAATATGCATAAACATATGATTATTATTATACTTTTAAGTTAGTTAGAAGACATATTACTGCGAGTTTTATCATTTTTGTATTATGACAGGAGTCGTCAATGCTGATGTTAACGCCGTGAACGTACATTGAAATGGCAATTTAGTTTATATGAAAAAGTGGAAATCTACACAGTACATAATTTTATAGTTAATGAAGAGTACAACCTACTATTTAATTTATTGCTCCTATAATGGGCCAAACTCGGTATAAAATAATGTGCCACATATAAATATCATATTTTATGCTGTTTGAACTTCGAATTCATCCCAACTGACCCCATTTTACGGTACCTAACTAAAATGTCACTGTTTCAGCAATGGAAGCGGATTACTCAGGACCAGTGGAACACCAGCCCCAACATCAGGGCCCAACAGCCGGACCCGCATGACTACGACAAGGAACAACATGTAAACCCTCCAAAGGTATGATAATATCACATAGTCTCAATGCTATAAATCAATATGAGTCGGGTTAGAACTTAGAACATAATAAAGATGTGAGATGAAACCGGTTAATATTGAGTATTAAGATTACCGGTATTAACCGGTTTACGGGTGTATTTAGCCATTGGGCATAGCGGAAACGTACACGCGCTACGGTATAGCCATATTATAATCGGTACAGAGGATACAGTCGGTACAGAGGTTACGAAGAAATGAACAAATTAGTATTTACGATTTTAAGTATTATTATATTCGGTACAGAGGTTACGAAGAAATGAACAAATTAGTATTTACGATTTTAAGCAAACATGGTCATTTGCATTATAACTATGAAACGGGATAATTACCATCTATGTTCGAAATATCGGGTGCTCAATAAAACAAACATACATGGTAATTATCCCGTTTCGAATATTAGTTATAAATTAGTATTTGTTACTTTGTAGCAGCGTGTCGTGGTGGTTTCGTACAATTTTATTATATTATGGTGGTGCCTAAGTTTTGCCGAAGGACTACATTATGGGAACTACATTATTCAAGAAAGGGATGTATATGTTTTTATTGTCGTAATGGGTCGGGAACGCGTGGTACTCCTGGAGTTGCTGACGTCCATAGGCTGCGGTAACCGCTTTCCACCAGGCGGGCCGTAGGCTTGTTTGCCATTGGTATTAAAAAGCTGATTGTGCTTGTTTCAGGCGGATGCTCCATTCCACGAGTCCGAAGAGAAGTCGGACAAGCCGGCGTCGCTGCAGCACCTAGTGAACGCTATCGGTACACGCATGCGCGACATAGAGAACGTTGTGCAGCAGATGAGTGAGAAGGTGCAGCCTCCTTCAGCGAGCATCGAAAGGTATACATACTAGGGAATATATTATTAAATAATGGCTTACAATGCGACAGAAAAAAACAGTCTGAAACCGGTTACCCGGTTTTAGAGCTTAATATTTCGGTTAAAAACCGGGTTTGGATTTCGGGCGGTTTTTACAAACCCTAGATAATTGTAAGATACCTGTAGTTAAACATAATTTCATGTTGAAATGTTTTGGTTGAGCATGTTTCGGATAATCGACATTGATTGTTACATTTGCTGCAGACATTACGATACAGAGATGCTCTAGATTGCTGTTATTTTAACAAGCATATTAATTTTAGCATTGCAGTCATGCAGCACATTTCACAACCAATTTAATTGTCTAAATATTTTTGATTACCTACGTGAATTTTGTCCTCTGAAATTTGCAGTTTTGAAATTGTTTTAACATCATATTAATTTATTATTAGATTAGGATAAGTAAACCGGTAAATTATTTAAACCGGTTACCACTGTAAATTACCGGTTTGCTTAAATATTATTGTGATAGCCAGTGCACCAATAATAGTCAAAATGGAACGTGAAATATTCAAAATTGGATAGGATATTGCAGGTTAAATGCAAGAATAGACCTATACCCACTTAGCCTTTTGAAAGTATGATCTACGACGCGCCCTTCAAAGTATGTCGTGCGATGATACAGAGAACTCACTAATGGTTGTAAAATGATTACCTACCGCACATTGTTGTTAAAATATTAAGTTAATAAAATCCCAATTTTTAGAAAATAAGACTTTTTGTGTACTATTTATTTTAGCGAACACAGCGAAACCTAATTCAGGCATTTTAAATCTACTTTTACCTTATACGTAATAAATCTTAGTCGTTAAGATTAAAGAATAGTGTAAAAAATATTTTTCAATAAATTTTTTTTATTTTTTTAAATTACTTATCTAATTCTCAGTATCAGGGCGGACCGAGCGTTGGCACATCCGGAAATGAAACAAGCAGATTTGGCAAAAGCGAAAAAGCCGAATCCGGATAATTATAACCGGTATGTACTTAGATATAGGATAATTCTAAAACAGGACAGGATGATATGTTTTATTGTCTATTTCTAAAGAAAGCAACACGTGAATTTAAAACCGGTTATTGTATGTATAATAATGTTGCTGTTGACGAACATAATCAATCATGCTCATAAATTTGCGCGAATATAAAAACATATAGCGTTTATGTTACGATTTCTAGCAGTTTTCGTTTTGTAAGAAAATCTAAAAACCGAAAACGAAGACATTAATCACGATAATTTTACAAATTTTATCAACTTACCTCAAATAACTTAATGTGATCTACTAAAAAAAACGATTAAAACACGAAAATATTAAGCAAATTCTTCTTAAATCTAAAAAAACTTTCGTATGAAGTACCTATGATTGTTTGAATGAATAAACTCGTTGGTTTCTAGATTTCCACCACAGGGTGGCAGCAAGTACCTACGCGCCGCAGTGGACGCCACCACCGAGCCTCCTCTCTTTGTGGGGGACAGCATGAATGGATACTTCAGCGACCCCAGCAACAGCCTGCTGAGGAGGTCTATGAGCAAGACTGGGCCGAAGGTTTCTTACTTTCTTGTTCGTAAATATCAGAAGGCCTACCGCGAATCGCGAACCAAGATATAAAAAGGGATAATTTCACCTTGATTCATGATACACCTTCCCCTACTAAGTGCGTCAGAGGGGCATCTTTGGTCACGGTTCGCGGTAGGCCCTGTGAATAGAGCTTAAGTTCATCACCTAGAATCCTAATAAGTCCATGTACATTTCATCCAGGAGACGCAATTTATCCCATTTTTGTATTTTAAATCTAACTAATCAGAATTATTCCAACTATCTCGCTCCATGTAGGCTTCAAGTTACGACCTGGGTCCTTACCATAACGTCTAAACGCAACTCAGTTTTAGACCTAAACTGAGTCGCTGCCATACAACTGAACACAGTTAAGAACCTAAACTGAATCGCGTTAAGACGTCATGGTAAGGGCCCTGTTGTGGGTCGAATTAAAGTTTAATTGTATAAAGAACCGGTTAAGAACCGGTTATCGACCGTAATTTCATAAAAATAAACGGTTTCCATTCCCTATTACTGAACCAATACTTCCATCTTCACTATTTCCATCGTGCATCGTAAACTGAAAACAAACTAAACCCAAAACTGTTACAGGAGCCACAAGAAACCTACATGGCGCCTATAAACACAGAACGCAAAAAATCACCACTTTCCGACGATGAGGAGTCAGAAATCAAAAGAAAGAAGCACACCCACAGAAGAAAGAAGTCCAAGCGGGGAAGAAGGAAACATCATCGAGAAGACAGAGAAAAGAAGTTCAGCAGGATTGCAGAAGAGAAGAACACTGTGTCAATTGAAGATAGCAACGACTTGGGTAAGGCATGACTAGTACGCCGCTACCTTATTGGCGAAGCCGGTAGAATTATGAATTCACCGGTGAAAGAAGACAGGGCAACGCTATATTGGAATTGATAGTACAAGAAAATGTGAGTGACGGGAATAAGCTAGCGAATTGCCTGCAAACCGGTAAATACCGGTTAAGATGTAGCTATTAATAAAAATTACGATACACTTTAACCGGTTAAACCGCAAGTGTCGTATTAATTAAATAAATATCTATTTAAATAGTTTACCGCGAATATAAATTTCTCCTTTTCGCACAGACTTCTTAAAAGCCGAAAGAGTCAAATGCAAAACACTGCGCTTTCGCTAGTTTATTAAAATAATTTGCTCTATTTTTCAATTTTAAGCTTATTCAACTAAATCTACTTTAAGCTCATCTGTAATTTGAATTGACGTTAGTTAAAATAAGACGAATAAGTAGGTCAAAAATAAAACGATGTTACCGTATTTCCTGTGGACTGTCAAAAAGTAAACGGTTGTATAGGTTGATTTTCTTATTTAACGCTTATCCACATGAAATAATAGGTAATTTGTATTGAGTTCTTTGAAAATTATTACTTCATGCCCACAAGCTGTTAACCAGGGGTAAGATAACTTTATAATGTAATGGGTAAGAATTATTTCGTTCTTTGGCTTATTAATCCATTGTTAATGGGGCAAAATAATAACACGACGTCTTTATCTATATAAAAGATGGACTCACATAAGAGCATAAAATATCCTAAAATATCAGGCTATTTCAAAATTTAAAAAACCGGTTCCGATTCCTGCTGTTACCTATATGGGCATTTTCAGAAAATAGTGCACCATTTTGATGAAAATGGGTCCTCGATTTATTTTCCATACAAAAATAAATTGTCATTTTTGTAACGACCCATACGAAATCTAAGAAAACAGCGTTACAAAACTGACCAAAAAAAAGGGACACTCTTTTTCTTTTTTTAAATCAATAGTACTCGTGATTCTGGTTATAAAAAACCCAAAATGGTGCCCTATTTTTGAAAATGCCCCTATAATCCACAGGAAGGAAAAATACAGTTTGGCGGAACACGCAAGTTTTCTCTTCTGTGGACGATAGTCAACAGCTTGTGGGCAAAATATTTTTTATTTTACAGCTCAATAGAAAAGGAGTAAGCGTAAGTACCTTTCATATTGGTAAGGTTTAAATAAGAAAATCAACGTCTATGGCCAATACATTTTGGGTAGTCCACAGGAAAGACTAGTAACATCGTTTTGTGTTTGACCCAAACAAAGGTAAATTTAGAAGATTTAATATACTTAAATAAATAATTCTAATTGTCAAAGTAAAATATAGCAATACTTAAACTCGTTTTCTGTGTTAATTGTAAATCCCGTTGTTACAACTGTGAGTAATAAATTTATTATTAAGAATTTTTTGTTTTCCTACATTCACAACAATCGCGAAAGGAATTCTACCTCACTAGGTACCGAAGAAATCGATGTGCCGCGGCGATACCGATACCACACTTGCTTCGCGCATCAGCGACCAATGAGGGAGCAGTCTATGGCCGAGCGACCAATGGCAGCCCACCGGCTTACGAACCGACCAATAGCATGCCAGCAACATACTCGTATATCGTTTGCGCTTTTAAATTATATTCATAACTATAGAAGTGCTCGACATAAGTATCTATAGAACTCTGTGAAAGATTTTTTAAATTAAATACTTTGGATATCATCCCTAATTTTTAAATTTAAATTGGTATTTACAGATTTAGGAACAATTTTGGTACAGGTTGCAAAACTATCATTCTAATTAGTCCGTCAGTTAGATTATCGAAAATGATTAGACACGTTTTTTTTCCTTATTAAATTTAACTAAAATTGACGAAGATAAAGAGCTTCAAAGTTCCGGCATGGGGGCTGGTGACGTCACTACTAGGTAAGAATGGTACCTAATAATCACGTCACGCGAAACTTGAACGCACTGTATTTTCGTAATTTTTGATTTGACGAACAAAAAAAATACGTGTACTTACAATATTTTTTAATTTTTAAAAGACGGACTAAATAGATTTTTTTAGTCTTCTAGCCTGTTGTATTGTATGCATGTTATAGTTTGGCAGTAACTCGTCTACAACACAATTTAAACAATATTTGTTTTGCAATCGGTAAGAAATCTCTAGACACGAGATTAACGGCTTACTATATTTATAGTAATTTAGTTAAGACGAATGGGAAAAGTAAATGACCAAAATGTTAAATTCTTTGTTATGTCGCTATTAAGGATGACTGACCAGTCGGAGAAAAAAATATTGTGTGTTCACTTTATTTTAAATGCAAAGGTCAAATAAAGGCCATTTGATATGGAGCAGAAGTTAAAAATGTCAACAAATAGCCCTTATTTGTAATGTCATTGATGTAAAAAGTATGGTTTCATTTTGAAAATTTCAATAGTAAAGTTGTGGCTACCGTAAAACCACCCAACTATAGTCCAGTACTACAACTATGGTCCAACGTAATTAAACATCAATACCAATAAGTTATTTTATATTTTGCGTGAGCTTAATTTACAATTTACTATTGTTTTGCCATAGAACTGATTCTTTTACATAATAGTCACATCAAAACATAGAGTACATACAACAACATACTAGAGTGATTTTTGGACCATAATTAGGAGATTTTTGACCATAGTTGGGTGGTTTTACGGTACTTTTTTACGTGACGTACCGTTTGACGGATGTTTTTTTTTCTATCTGTCGTCTTTTACTCAACACCCCCGTCAAAACTCATCATCAAAGTATACTTTTTAAATATCGCTGTCAGTCATCTAATTAACAGAAGTGCTGGTGTAGAAAATATATATATTACATGTATAGTTAATTGAATTTACCAGCACCTTACGACAGATACGAGTATTACTAGAGAGTTACGATTGCCAACTAAGGCTGGATTTGATCAAACTTTTTAACAAAGAGTTGCGCTTACTCTTGGATACTAATGTCAAAATCCCATAGTAATTTGACGTTACTATCTGAGAGTAATCGTTATTCTCGGAATAAAAAATTGGTAAAACGCAGCCTAAATTCTTTATCTTCGCTCGAATTACACTCCTAACTTTAAAAACATCGGAGGTAGAAAGGTTTTAATTTTGTGTGTTTCATTGATGAACAACTTACCCTACTTTGCTTTGTTTTAACCCTTTCATTAATTTAAAAAAAAACTCTTACCCGACTAAATATGACCCACAAAGGTAAAAAAAAAGTCACGAAGAGTTTTTTTTTTTAATTTTGTGTGTTTCATTGATGAACAACTTACCCTACATATGTTACACATGTTATTACTTTAAATTACCTACTTTTAAAAAATAGTCGTAGTTATGCTTTGTTTTAACCCTTTCAAAAAACTCCTACCCTACTAAATATGACCCACAAAGGTAAAAAAAAAGTCACGAAGAGTTTTTTAGATCTGATTTATTACAACAACAATCAGCCAGCCAGCCAGTATCTAAAATGATACAGATACAAATACACTCTGTTTTTAACATTTATAGTTTTAATAAGCAGATTTGATCTCAAAAACCTTGATGATTGAAACTTGATGAAAAAAACATACTTACTTTTTTAAAAATAGATTTATAACGGATTAACTGTAGGTAACTATGACATTTCTTGAAATGCCCTAGCGTTTACACATTCATAGCGTTTTACCTGTTGTGAGTGGAGTAGAACCTCGATAATCCGAACCCTCGATTATCTGAACGCCACCATGGCTTATCCGAAGCCTCTAATATGCGAACGCACCTGATTTTTGCCTAAGGCACGCCTAACATGAACATCGAAAATTGGCATTGACGGCAAAACCTCTTTGTCACTCCAATATGCAAGTAATGCAGTATATAATGTTTTGCCCTCGCGTTTTTACGTAAACGACCGAACTTGTCATGCTATTTCAGTCAGTGTGAGTACAGTCAAGTGTAAAAATATGGTGGTGCACATCTTACTCAAAAATATGTCCCATAGCACCTTATGCCGGTGTAATAAGAGCGTAGTACCATATTTATGAGTCGATTATGTCGAACCATATTTTTGCACTTGACTTGATTAAATAAATTGGCATTTTCAAAACAATAAAACAATTAAATTCAGTCATGTTATTTCAATAAAAAAAAGTAGCATGACAAATACGAGTGTTTCCGAGATAATACGAGGCCATATCATTATGCACTACATCTGTATTATAGTACTATGACACGGTCAGCATCAGCTTGCCCTTGTCCCATTTATTTAGGTCGGCGCAGCATGTATTTTTCTTCCATACGTCTATATCGTCATCTCATCATTCACATCCTTTTTGTTCATATTATCCCTCACACAGTCCATTTATCTTTTCTTTGGCTTACGTCTCCTTTTACTTCCCTCAACAATCATTCCCAGTACCCCTTCTCGTCACATGACTTCACTCACAGTGTGTTAGGCTTTATAGGTGGTTTCAGTGTTAATATTGTACCATTTTTAAGTTAAAAGGTCTTTTTCTTAGATCGCGTCCTTAAACCCTCATTTCGATAAAATAACTAGTTCCGAAAATCGAGGTTCTACTGTGTGTCTGACAAATGCGTCTTGTCTCTCCGTCACGTCCGTATATCTTCTCGTTCCATTTACCTGATCAGTCTGATCTATTTGGTATAATTCATGCAAAATTACCTAATATGTTATTACAATAGTAAAAAATATAAATCCTCTAAAGCTTCCAAACAAAGCTTTCAAAACCCTTTAACGCATAGGTATGGGCATTTTTTTATTTTGTTCACGTTTTTTTTTCGCGTCAGATTTGAATGAAATTTGGTGGGTAGGTAGAGTTCTTTATTCTACGCTAGATAATACGAAATCCCAAAGCGACAAAAATGTTTTACTAAATCTCCCACTGAGTTACGAAATCGTATGGGATTTTTTATTTTAATACAGAAAAAATTGTGGGACATACTGGGAAATAGGGTCTATCTTGAAGAGAATAAGGAACTCTTCCTAAAAACCAAATTTCATTCAAATCTGACGCAAAAAAAAAATCGACAACAAAATAAAAATCCGCCCATAAAATATAAATTATTGAAATTCGAACTTTAATAGCTCTCAAAAGAGTTCAATGTCGTAACTGCCAGATATGGCTTCGTATACAATAATTACACACACCACATCATGACACAGACCACGGAGCAATATAGACCTTAATGATTACTTAAAATCGCCGGCAATGGAACTTCCAAACAATGTAAACAAAACGCGTCACATGTTTTGTCACTGTTTCTCCTTGTATTTTCACACTACCTCAAACCCTGAAACCATTCACTTCACTACTGAAGCGGTCGTACTATCGTAACATACAAAACGTTTGATAAATAAGTTAATCGTTCGAACGTTTTACAACTTTATCAACAGATAAGTGTTAAATTGTGCATGTTTAGGTATTATAACTAATATTTGTTATGCAAATGACCATGTTGGCTTAAAATCGTATATCATGTTTAGATACTTACTGATTTTAATTTGTTACTAGCCTATACGGACAGTTGTTAGTTCGGTGTTAGCGCTCACTGGCGCGATAATTACTATAAGGCATGTTGATATAATATTTAGTCTCATTAAGTCAAATGCCAATTTCTTTGAGATAATAAAGAATCTATAATCGGAATCTTGGAGATTTCATTAAAAACTGAAAAGTTAGGTTATAATTATGAATATTAATTATTAATTGTAATATGGCGGTTTGTTTACATTATTAGGAAGTACCATTGACAGCGATTTTACTCATAAATTCAGGTTTTAAAAAAATGGGTCCGTCTAGTGGGACAATTTCGCCAGTGTCAAGGTATATTGCCACATGGGCAAGTGTACGGTGAGTTAAAAAGTAGGTTCTTAAAGCGACGTTGTACGGTGAAGGCCTAGCTTGGCAAGAAAGAAGAAGAAGAAGAAGCTTGGAAGAAGATAGCTCTTTACGAAGCAGGTGGCAGCCTGACCCCGAACTACCGACTGATGACCGAAGTGTGATGTGATTACACGCGCTTCAAGAGTAATTTTCTATTTACTGCACACTTCTTAAGGTTGTCTGGAAGAGATCGCTTATAGCGATAAGACCGCCTGTTGCTACCTTTATATAATTTGTGAATTTGTTCTGTCTTTTGTCTCATATGTGGTGCAATAAAGAATATTTTACTTTTACTTTTTACTTCTTCGTTATAATCGATAATAAGCTATCAATATTAAATAACTTAAACGGGAAAAATAAAAAAAAACTATTCCGGAGACGTCGTCGCCATCTTGAGTATGAACCGGAAGTCCCTACTTACTCATAATGTTCAACTTCAGTTGAACTTCAGTGACGTGACGCTTTCACATTTGTGTGAACATGCCGTCAAAAAGGTTATATTGTCATACGCGTCAAGTCTGTGTGTAAACATATTTAATTATGAGAAAATAACAATTCGTATACCTACTTGTATAATACAGTTTCAAAAAACTTAATACTAACATTTTAAACACATCTATAGGAACTATTTGCGTTTGCACCCAAATATTCCGAAATATTATAATGCCGAAGTTTCATATATCCAATATATCAAAATTCCGAATTTTATAATCTCAAACTATCGAAACTCTGCACCTATGGAAGCACGAATATTTAAAATTCCGATTACCATAATCCCGAATGTAATTCTGATTCGGTATTAAATTATTCGGAATTTAAAAAGAACGGTTTTTTCTATTCGGAATTTTAAATATTCGTGCTTTTATGAGTCGAGAATTTTGATGATCGGAGTTTTGATAGGTCAAGATTTTCAAAATCGGGATTATAAAATTCGAGATTTAAAAATTCGACATATAGTTTTTCGGAATTATGTAGTGTATACCTGATATGGCACAGTTGGTAACATTGTATAATGTAAAACTTGGTAGGAGGACAGCGTGGTCCAACCATGGTCCCGATTCACAGCATCATAAAAATTATTTAAACTTCTTTTAACCTAGTGAGACATTTATAAGCGAACATAAAAAAGCTATATGTGCCCACGTTTTCGAGTTTCTATATCTAAAAACATAATCTCGTCCATAGGACCTGCCTAATAGACAGTGCCTATTCGATACTCCTTAGTAAATATACTTTGCAAACAGTAGGATATTCCTACCAGTTTTTACATAGAAAACAGGTAATAACAGATTTCTTATACCTAAAAAAAAGTACAATTTAAACTTTAATGAGTCATACTGATATTAATTTAGAATAAAAACACGGTCAAAAATCACGTATTAGGAATCCGCGATGACGGGTCATACCAGCGGTACGGACGCAACGCATTTCATTACGTTCTACCAGGTGAAATTGTTGGTATAAGAAAAATGTTAGGTGATCCGGGAGCCATTGAAATTGGACGTTGCCTTCAACTGCGACGGTGCTAGACTCGGGACCCAAATATTCCTAATTATTTCCGATTTTCATAATCCGCCTATGCCAATTTCTTGCAGGCACTTATAATTCCGAAAAACAATAATTCCGAAAAACAATATGAAGAATTTTTGAATCTCGAATTTGATAATCATAAATATCAAAATCCCGACGTATCAAGTCAAGACAACGATCATAAAAATTTCGACTCATGAAAGCACGAATATTTAAAATTCCGATTAACATAATACCAAATCTAATATTGATTCGATATTATTTTATTCGAAATTCAAAAAATCTTGCTTGCATGAGTCGCAATTTTGATAACCGGTGTTTCGATACGTCGGGATTTTCAACATTGTGATTATCAAATCCGAGATTTAAAAATTCGTCATATAGTTTTTCGAAATTATTTAGTGTCTGCTTGCCACAAACATCTGAAATTGGCATAGGCGGAAACACCTCTTTATCACTCCAATAAACAAGTGTGATAGAGAGAGATATATAAATTTTCGAACGTTCTATTTATGCGGTACTACGCCTGTGTGGAAGCCAGTCTCCTACAGTATAGGAGTGTGACAACGCATACTCCTACAACGACGACGCCGGATTGCCCGATCCGATCCACCAGCGCGCGTTGCGCGTTACCTACGCCCGTCGCAGTCGGTACTGCTTGAGCCGCGGACGTGACATCACTCTGTACGAGCATGACTGCCCGATGCAATAGAAAAATCTCACGCCTATTTTGATAAAAATACGTGAATTTTAACCGTCTTTCTTTTAATATTTAAATAAAAACCGGTTTGCATTCCGTAACAGTAGGTAAATAACGGTGACCGGAGGCACTTACTTATAAAGTACCTATCTTTGGTAAAACTAAAAATATACATTTTGAGCTCAAATATACGTAGCCGTATACATTCTTTTGTTTATTTCGTGAGACGTCAATCAAAACTGACGAGCAATTTTTTACTTCTTAAAAAAAATACAAGATGCCCATGACGAATACAATAGGAGCATTTTTATTGCACCAATAAGAAAAAATAGTAATAAAATAACAAAGGTTTACAAAGAAGGGAATAATGTAACAGGGCGTTTATCAAACTAAGTGGTCGTCCCTGTCTAATTAAGGGAGTTAAACAGAGACTTCCGCTTGTTTTAGTAGTTACGTTTTAGTTAAGCATAGACAATAGTAAATTACGATACAATGGCGAAAAAGTGGAAATTCGCAACGAGTGGCGATAAATTAAAACACGACCGTAGGAAGTGTTTTAAATCGACATGAGTTGCGAATTACCTCTTCGCACGTGTATCGTACGACGTTTCACATTACATATGGCACTTTGAATATCCGACTCTGGCACGTAAAGTGCTCATTATTGCCCTAGGGCGGTAAAGTAACACCATGTGTACTGTAAAGTTTAAAGGAGTGTAAAATATTGTAGCCCATTATGAGGTAAGTTGTAAATTGCTAGTTTGATAACTGACCCAACGATAACAAAGGGTTCCGTTTCAAGTTAGGCAAAATGTTATCATATCTCATGCACTGAAAACACATGATGCGGGGAAAAATCGATACGTTTCCGCCCTAGGGCGTTTTATTTTCCAAATGCATTTTTTTCTTAAATTTTACTAAGTACAATGTAGGACTATGTCATAGTGACGCTATAAATCAGA
This sequence comes from Lathronympha strigana, assembly GCA_949128165.1. NCBI lineage: Eukaryota > Metazoa > Arthropoda > Insecta > Lepidoptera > Tortricidae > Lathronympha > Lathronympha strigana. The sequence continues at coordinate 1,058,577 of OX421926.1, read as the reverse complement.
TTGTAAGAAATCTCTTACTGCTTGTCATTTTGACATGGTTTTAGAGTCGCCTAGGGTTCCAATTTGTCGACTGTACCTATGATTGTTACTCTGGTATTTATTGCGCAAATCCATAAATGACTACATTAAATCTATTTTTTTAAATTATAGCTCTCTCGGACTCGTGCGGATAAGGTTACATTTAGATTGTATTTATAAAATTAATATGAAATAGTACATTACATTACCTGCTCAATTACCTATTCGCACGTGTATCGTACGACGTTTTACAGTACATCTGGCTCTTTGAATTTTTGGTAATGGTAATGTAGCACCATATGTACTTTAAATAAAATTAATATAATTCTCGGATCTATTATTACAAAATCGACTACATCTCGTTTCGTAACGGCAACCCTTGAATTATACCCCTCATTATATCACCGTTGCATACTGATGTACAAGTTGCGGAAAGTTTCCAAAAGGTCGGAAAATTTTCACGGAAATTTCTTGAAAACTTCACAGTAATGTAAGAAATTTCAATTTTACGTTTCGGAAAGTTTCAATCCCGATACAAAAATGTGAGAAGTTTCTGAAACTTTCCTATGCGAAATATTTCGCAATTTCGAAAAGTTTCCATCGGCACATCAGTACCGTTGCATAATATTATATGTAGGCTACAATATTTTACACTATACGCGGGTTAATCAACTATTTTTGTCGCTCGTTGCCATGGTGACGGTCTCCTGGGTCACTTTTGAAATACCGGTTTTATGGCATTAAAATTCACAAAAAATGTTTTTTTTTTTTGTAGTTATATTCATTTTCGATGATGAGTCATCTACTAAGCAAGTAGAACATTCAAAAATGTTTCTTCTAACAAACTGTGCTGCATTTGTCCCCTGGCTAACGGGACAGAGTAACAAGAAATAGTTGAATTACCTGCATTTTAGTTTTTTTTTGTTCGTTTCTTACTTAAAATTTCGATTACATTTCTGAAATCCTATAAGGCCTGCCCATCCTGATCCCAACCTTAAGCCTGCCGCGCCCCCTCCCCACCTCACTCTGTCCTGACCCACCTTGCTCGGTCCTCCCCTTCAAATCCGGCGTAGCTCGGGAACAAGCGATGATAGGATCGTTGAAATGTAGGGGAGGGTGGTATAAAGTGGGCCCTGGGTCGCGGACGGGGATCTCGTCGAAATTGTAGATGTTGGCGTCTTTTGGAGGTACCTGAGGAAAGTGTTCGTTAAATAACAAACAATGTATAAATATAAATAGATGCCATATACTAAAGAAAGAAGAGAGAGAAGGGAGGTGTTGGTCTTTTTTCTTTAGTATATGACATCTATTTATATTTATAGTTTATATATAGTAGTGTTACTACTTTAATAACAAATCAAAAAATATTAAATTAAATAATTTAATTTGTCAACAAAAAGTAACACACAATGTTTCAAAATAAAGCAAAATTCAGTCGGGCAGGTAAAGTAAAAAAAAAAAACGGCCAAGTTTTTTTTCTTATGGGAAAGGTAACAAACGAGCAGACGAGTAATTAATGGTTTACATAATTGATGGTTTCTTACTGTTATACGAAAAATTACGTCCCTTTGTAATTAATAGTTTTCTGGTAAAAACTCAATAACGGCTTGACCAAATTTGTTCAAAATTTTCGTGGTAAGTTTGTCTGATATCCTATCTGCCTGATGTTTAGACCTCGCTTTCAAAAGTTAGAAAGGGAGGGGGGAACTATTTCAGACTTTCGGGGCGATTATTTCTAGGAGGCACTTCACTGCAGTATGCGAGTTCGCGTATTTGCTGTGTTTGGCCGAATAGATGATGTTTGGAGGGCTTATTCGCCTATAGTTGCCGATTTCTAAGTCTGAACTTTTGACACTTGAGTATTGACGTACTTAGTGATGAGGCTAAGACAAATCGTTTGTCAAATTCAGCGATTATTGATTTTAGCGATGAATCGTTTGATTCGATTTTACTATTACGGATTTGTATTTGATAAGACCTAGAAACTTCGACAAACTGCGCATTTGTCATACGGTTTTTTCCAAAGTCATCTTAGTTTCGTTCAGAAATCAATACTGTTGAATTCTTAAAATGTAAGATAAAAACCTTCATAGTTAATTTGTCTTATTTTAAATAAAAAAAATTTCCACATCGTACTTAGTTTTATACAATACAATACTCTTTATTGCACACCTCACACAGATGAAATACAGTTACAAGAGAAAATAATAATACAGAACAGTAACAGTAAGGGGTAACAACAGGCGGTCTTATCGCTAAAGAGCGATCTCTTCCAGACAACCTTTGGGTAGTGGAGTACAGATCAAATGAAAAAATGTATTAGGTGGCACAGAGATTAACAAAAGCACACAAACAACACACACAATAAATATACATACCAAAATAATAATACGATAAAACATACATACATAAACATACATACATAATAAATACATACGTAAACATACATACATAATATATATATACATAACGATGAGTGTAGAAGAGAAACGACAGTGTCAAAGAAGAAAAGCTAAGGAAGAGATAGATACTATTCCTTGAGTTTCAACTTAAAGGCAGTTATAGTTTGAGCACGTCTTACGTCAAGGGGAAGTGAGTTCCACAGTTTAACAGCCTGGAAAGTAAACGAAGAATTAAAAAACTTAGTAGAGGAAGAAGGAACGGATAGTAAGTTATGAGAGCATCTGACAGAATTTAAGTAAGTAAAATGTAAGTTGTAATGTAATGTAAGTTTTATTTTCGTTTTAATCGTTTTGTTTTGATTTTTTACTGTATTGCCTATTGATAACAAGATCGATTTTTATCGATTAACAGACAGTTGTATGAATCGGAACAGCAGACATGGTCACAACACTAAATTAAAAAAAAAAAACGACGTAGACCGTAACTGTTGGCGTGCTAAATTGTTATCGTAAAATATTCAATAACTAATGTATGAAAAAATGTAACATTCATCACATTATGTTTATGAAAAGTGAAATATTGTGTTTATGTACATGACTAGCTGTAATATCTTTATGGGATTTTGTTTATAATTCCAAAGTGTCTTGTGCGTTTACGTTCTACGGGTATTTCGATGTGTCAAAAGTTCTGACTTAGAAATCGGCAACTATATATTCGTGAACACCCAAATGCCAAACTCGCCTGTTGGCACCCAAGTTTGGATGTCGTATTCGTGGTGTTCGGACTCCAACACGAATATTTGGCGAACACGGCGAACCCGCAACGCGAGCCCCAAACTTGCAGTGAGGCCGTGAAGTAAGAGATTGCAGGACGAGTTTGTGGTTAAACAAAGTCGGATTAAACAAGTCCTGCAATTTCTCTTCCGGCCGAGGCTTGTATAGTGCTTTTCTCAAACATGGTGAGGAAATATTAAAATTAAAATAACTACTAGCGAAATAGTTAATAAGGAAAAAATAGTTTAATTTGCCACCTTTTTTATTTTTTAAAGATGCCACTTGAATGAGCTATTCGAGCACCATGTTTAACCGCACATAAATATACATAGAACCATAGAATTTGTTTTTTTTTTAATGTCGCCAGTATCTAGTGGTCGTTGGCTGTATGTAATTTTTCCTTTGTCAGTTTAGTTTTAGTACGCAAATTTAAAAAGTTAGAGCAGCGGACAATAATGTTTCGTTCAAACTTACGCCATACATTACTTCACGGCCTCCGGCCAAGAAGTAAATGGGGGGAGCCGTAAACAAGAAACTTTATGTCTTCATTTCGTGACATAAATGCATACATTTCCGATCATGTTCGAGAAAATCAAATTTTTGGACGTTATTACAACGCACCTGTTGCCGGCGGTGCGCCTCGTGCAGCAGCTCCCGCAGCGCGGCCGAGTGCCGCGCCACCGCCGCCGCCAGCGCCGCGCCCGGCAGCGCCGCCGCCGGCTCCGGCCCTACACAGCACAGTTCTAGCACAGCGTAGGGATGTATTCCATACAGTGAGGTAACTTCATACACGGACAGCGGCTCGGTGGTCGCGCTGAGGCTCAGGGTTGTCACAACTATGCGAAAGATATTACAGTCTGATTGGCAAACTAATTTCAATTTTATACCCCTTCAAATACGCCGCCGAATTTTCATAGAAATTCGGCGGCGTCTCCTCCCCGCCTCCTTCCCCGCGCGCCCCCCATCGATGACCCAGAAATCGGCGGAGTTAACCCACTGTATGGAGTACATCCTCACGCTGTGGTTCTAGAGACGAATGGCCACAGCGGATGCATATCGTGTAGTATGGTAGGGCACACCACAACGAATGTTGTATTAGGGAATTTTTAGAAAAACCGGCCAAGTGCGAGTCGGGCTCGCGCACAAAGGGTTCCGTAGCAGCAAATATAATAAACTTATTATGTCAATTTATACACCTGGTGAATGGAGCCTAAACTTATAAGGTTCAGCCATCGTTTTCAGTGTAAGCACAATAACTTAACCAAAATTACAGTTAAATCAACCTATCTCAAAAACTATAAGAGATACTTTGATCAAACCAAAAATCGTTGAAAGAGTTAATTAGCATGCATCACCTCTATTTTTTTTAGAATTTTATACCCCGTAGTTATAAAAATAGAGGGGGGGGGACATACTTTTTACGACTTTGAGAGCTGATATCTCAAAAACCGTTCACTTTAAGAAAAATGTTTTTTAGAAAACTTTATATCATTTTAAAAGACCTTTCCATTGATACCCCACACGGGTATGTACATCGAAAAAAAAATTTTCATCCCTCAGTTACATGTATGGGGGGCCCCACCCCCAATTCTTTTTTTTACTATTTAGTGTCATAATTTTGTAGCGGTTCATACAACACATATTCCCATCAAATTTCATCACTGTAGTACTTATAGTTTCCGAGTAAATCGGCTGTGACAGACGGACAGACGGACAGACGGACAGACGGACAGACGGACATGACGAAACTATAAGGGTTCCGTTTTTGCCATTTTGGCTACGGAACCCTAAAAAAGTGCACCCTTTCAACGACAATGGCTCCTCAATTTTCCATACAAAACATTTTTGTCAGTTTTGTAACGGCCCATACGAAATGTATGAAAAAATGCGTTACAAAGCTGACCAAAAAAACGGGACACTCTTTTTCTTTTATCAAATCAATAGTACTCGTGATTCTGGTTATAAAAAACCCAAAACATCCTATATTTTCAAAAAAACGAAAATGGTACCCTATTTTTGAAAATGCCCATTAATATACATAAATCGGGTTACTCACGTCTCGAAAATAGCTCTGAGCGTGTGCGCAGAGCAATCGCCGCAAGCGCTTCTCACTCATGATTATAGGACGCGGACCGTTCCAAAACATGTCGAGCTATTTTCGACTTTATAAACGTGAGTAACCCGATATAAGTATATTAATATGTCTAATACTCACGGGAGTTTTCTATTTAAAATAACAAATGGCGTCTCGCTCAAATCTGGAGCAGAGCTCTGAGGAAGTACCTCCACCTTACAAAAAACCGCAGTTTAATACCACTAGACCCTACTCATAGTGTTGTGTTTCTGTTGGTGGGTAAGGTCGCCAGAGATCCAAGACGATTCACTGTGTTGACAGCTGAAGACCCACGGAGCAAAGCTTCCCCCTTTAGCTGTCAACACAGAACAAGAACAGACGTAGGATCAGGCTCTGGAACATTCTCGGAAGACCTGAACTGAATGTATGGGCATCATAAATGCGGCAGCCGCCATCAACGCAAGGAAGGTAGTAGGATCCTCCATCCGTATACTCTCCGACAGCATGGCAGCGCTAATGGCTCTGAAGAGTCACACTATTACATCAAGTCTTGTGCATGAATGTCATGAACGACTGATGGAGGTAGGTCTAAATAACAAGCTAACTCTTCAATGGATCAAGGGTCACAGCGGATCCCGCGGGAATTATGCTGCAGACGAGCTTGCCAGACAGGGTTCAGGCGCAGGGGCAATAGGTCCAGAACCTATTCTTCCGACGCCCTTTAGCAAAACCAGGAGGATTGCATGGACTGGATGGACACCAAAGGTTTGATAGGATTTCTGGAGGAGTTGGGATGGCTAGCTGACTAGCCATCCCGCCATCCTTGCTACGCAAAATAGGCGCTAGCCGTCGAGTTGCGGAAACCAGCCCGTGATTACAATACACTACAATACAATAGGCTCTGCTCCAGATTTGAGCGAGACGACATTCGTTGTGATGTGCCCTACTACACTAAACGATATGCATCCGCTGTGCCCATACCTTTCTTAAAATGTGTCTGATGTTGGTATGATGCTGTTTTCGGTATTGTTTATTTTGTAAAGTAGACTTACCGAGCAGCAGGTCTATTTGTGTAGAATGCGGCGCGAGCGCAGCGCCGCGAATGAATTCGGTGCTCGCCACCGACTGGAGGCTGTCGCACCGGGACACCGAGCTCTGACGACATATTCTATCATTAAAGGCCAGAGCTGAAGCACAAACAGAACCTTTATATTGAAAAACCCGGCCAAGTGTGTGTCGGACGGATAATGAAAGGATTTCCTACTTTCATACTCGTTTTCGTACTTACAGTGGATTTATCCTTACTTGTCTTATCATGTAAACAAACGAAATATGTAATCGTAAGATTAGCCGTTCGTAATTGTGATTATTGATGAATATCTTGTTAGAAAATATATTTTTCAGTGGTTTTTTGATTTATTTCAATACTTTGTGAGTTTCTGTAAGTATACAACAACATTTTCAGTGATGATTACTGTGTAATTCCAGAGAAAAGTCTGATACTGTTATTAAAAAGTGTTTGTTTACATGAATCAAAATCAAATCAAATCAAATATTTTAATGTATTAAGCATTGTACAGGGTAGTCTCTGGTTTCGCAACTAAAAGCACTTAAAACCTATTTCTAATATACTGACCTCCTTGTCGGGGATTCATAAACTCGCCGGCAAGAAGAACATAATAAGAAAATCTGTCATTCACTTAATGTCAAGATAAAATATAAAAAGACACATGCATGCAAATATTATAAAATTAATCTGAAGAAATCACATAAAGGATCCTAAATAAATTGCGATACAAGAATTGTTCCCGCTATATTACAAATACGAATATGTCTACTCGGCAAGGAAAGAAGGAATTTTAACGAGAACCAGATAATTCGGTAAGTTGCACCCCCAGTCTCTTAAATACTAAAGAATTATAACTGGGCCAGTTGATTTTCAATTGCCTGAACTAGGAAATTCCTGTGTTCATGATAAGACAATGATAAGACTCATTCAAAAATTTGAAGAGGGCTCATTTTTTAATATAAGCAGCTCGTTCTGTGTAGTAATCAGATACATATGAACGGTCAAGGTGGTCAATAATATCTAAACAAGCACTCTAACGCGTGTTCAGATATTTGTGACCACATTGACTGCTCCGATATATCTGATGGCGAGTTTAAGTAGACGTGCCTGGTCTGAAACTCTGAACGTCTCATGTAATTTAAACTTTCATACTGACATTAAATTGCAACGGTTAACACTCACGTATTTTTATCACAATAGGCGATCCGACAACCCAGACTCCCGCAACGACGGCGCCGGATTGCTCGAATCAGACTGCTTCGACGCGCGACCCGTTACCTACGCCTGTCTCGGGCGGTGATGCCCGAGCCGCGAAGGTGACAACACCACTCTGTCCGACGATGACTGCCCGATGCAGTCGAAACATGTCACGCCTATGCAATTTATTGTCTGAACGTGTCTGTCTGTCTCTAAAGCGGTGTCTCTGTCACTCACTCACCAGATCGTTCCTCCAGCCGCCGTCCAGCGCGTCCTCGCCGCCCGGACCGAGCCCCACGCCCGCGCCTACCGCCGCCGCCTCTACACCACACAAAGATACATTTATTTTTTATAGCTTTATTTCCCATAGCTATAGAAAAACATAACTGGATACCCAATCGGCCGTAAAAACCCGGCAAAGTGTGAGTTGGACTCGCCCACCGAGGATTCCGCACAAAGGGTCGGCAACGCGCATGTAACACCCCTGGAGTTGCAGGCGTACATAGGTCGTAGTATGCTTAAAAATACCTACCGGTGGCACGGAACTCTCAGTGTGCGGCAATCTTACGGTTTTCGATTTTTTTTCTGTACTTGTGCTACAAGGTCTTGCTTTTTAACATTTTCATGATTCTAGGTCAACAGGAAGTACCCTATACATTTTGATTCCCATTGCAAATGTATGGGAAATGCGACATAAACGGCCGTAACTTTTGATTGCGTTGACGTAGAGATTTGGGTTTTTTCTCAGCTTCAAGGGACCGCAGACCTGTGGTATAATTATCATCTTGCTATCTCTGCGCATTCTTGAGATAAAGGGTCTTGATAGACAGACGTACGGACATACAACAATGATCCTGTAAGGGTTCCGTTTATTACTTTTGAGATACGGAACCCTAAATATGACACCATAAAATTGCTCCACTTTTTCATATATTTTTGTTTGGAACGTGACGTTTCAAATAATCAATAAAAAGTTAAACTTATCCTAACTACATAAGATTTAAAATCCTTACCTGCCAACCACTCTGCTTCGCTCCAAGCGGCCCCCTCCCCCGCACACCAATCATAATCATCCCACTCTTTTCCCCCATACGCACTTATCCCATGGGGCATCAATATATTACCCTCACTACGCATCATATGTACCCCATTGTCAACATGAGAGCATATGTTTGAATTGTAATAGTACACACTTGACCCATACTTTGTGTCAAATTCTGAATTTTTTGGCTGTAAATTTATATCAAAATGAGGGTAGTTTTGAATTTGATTTGAATAGATATCTTGCTGTATTGTATTGTAGTTGTTATCAAAAACTGGACAGGATTCGATGTTTTGTTCAAGGCAAGGGTTGTGTGTAGGACTGGGGTAAGGGGGGCATGTTGGATCAGGGGTGGAGGTAGTTGGTTCAGGGTCCCAGAGGCGGCGCCGTTCTGCCCAGCGCTGGATGGACCAACGCGGGGAATAAGGGCTCCCAGGAGGATCCAATGAAGTTATTTCTGTGGGATAGATAATAATTTCAGTTGTAACATTATTGGTGAGTTTGGAAAGGCATTTAACGGGGTGTTGGAAACTATTTAGAGCGGGTCATGTACGTTGGGGAACGAATATGATGACAAATGCAGTGATATTTCATTGCGATGGCGCGCGGCTCGTCGCTTTGCGTTGAAATGTTGTTGTTTGTAACATGTATCTATCTGTAGTTTATTGTAACATGTACATATAACAAAATTTGAGCTTTGGTGATTCTGCTCAAATGTGCGAAAAGGAGGAAATTCGCAATGAGTAGTGATAAAAAAACACGACCAAAGGTCTAATTCAAATTAACATGAGTTGCGAATTACCTATTCGCACGTGTATCATACCTCGTTTTACAGTACATATGGCCCTTTGAATTTTTGACGCAGGCACATAAATTGCTCGCTAGTAGGTAACACCATAACACCACCATAAACCAAGTATTTACCTTTCTCAGTGTCACAGTTCTTCAAGACATTCTGCTCCTCAACCATGGGCTCATCAGACTCCGAAGCCGTTCCAGTCTCTGTCTCCACAAACGCTTCATTCAGGTTAAGCTCTGTCTCCGGTGTTGCTGGTGTCTCAGGCTCTGGAGGCTCGTCCTTCTTAGGGGCGGGTGCAATGTTGTAGGTCTGGTTGAGTTTCAAACTGTTGATAGATTTATATTAAGGTCACAGCTCATTAGAACAGTAAAACGCATGGCTACAATGGAGTGGGAAAGGGCTGGTCAGATAGCACGGTAGAAAAACTTATAGAGTGAAGAACTACTCTAATGGTGACCATGAAGAGAAGAATGTTGTCAGCAAAGACCACATGGGCATTTTCGCGAGAAGAGATCCAAAAACTTTATTTTCTAAAACAGGTAAATTTAAGTGAAATTAAACACTTTAAAACTAAAACTGAAAAAAAAGAATGCCCTCAGGCAATGTATTACTTGGTTGACTTTCAAAAATTGACTGTTTGGATGGATCACACCAGGCCTCTCAAACCAGAGATATTTTTTTTGTTTTTGAAATTGGAACGCTTGGTTACTTGATAAAAGTTCACACAAGACAAGAGATAAAAATTAGATTGCAGAATATGCACAAAAATTCTACACGGGGATTTAGGAGGTTAAGCTATGTCTAGATCTAAATCAGGAATCATTTATTTTATTGCGCTTATAGGCATGTGCCTGTAAGGTGCTGCATTACAACAGTAATCAGCTATGAACCCTGTACTTAACTATTATAATTATAACATAATTTGTAACTAACTAGGTAAAAATGACACCTCATTCTCACACCGAAGGGGAGTTATGTTTCTGCGGCGGAGTATTCATAAAAGTTTTATATACCATGATTATGTTACGTTGCGCACATTTTATAACCAACAGAAAAGTTTATTAAACTTTGTAATTCGATGCAATTATACACTCTTAGAGTCGAACCACTTACTTGGAAGGCTTACTGCGCCTCTTCGAATCTTTCACTTTGCGATCCTGCCCGCAGAATTTCCAGTTTTTTTGCTTGCGATAGAATTCGAGCTTACATATAGCTACCAAATCGGTTTTAGGAGGATTTTTCGAGGCCATTTTACGAAAAAAATATTTCTTTATTTGAACACGCTAGAATAAAACACGCTAGATCTATGTATCTTATTAGAAATTGTGGGTTTCGTGACTTTTATGGGAATTTTAGTTATTTTTGCCGGTAGTCGCGGGTATTTTTAATTTATTGACAATTTGACAAAGCAGATTTCAACCACAGATGATATCAAAATTTTTTTTCGTTTTGTATGTATACTTTTTAAACGAAAGTTATATAAAAAAACCAAAGTGGTTTTAACATTATAAAAAGGTCATCTATACCTATTCACCTTTACAGCGCTTAAGAACTTTACTATCTTCACAAAATTATAACAAGAACTCACCAAACTTTCTTACACTTGTTTCTATCTCATAGGAACTAAACAAATACGATAAATTAGTCAGCCAATATTTTTCTTTCATGAATAATCCGTGGAACAAAGTCAAATTATGAAAAATGCATCTAGAAATAAATCGGACAATTTCATTTCGTTCTGTTTTTTTTTCATAAGACAACACCAAACCTCCACGTTCTCTTGACAACGTCACGACAAACTTCACTCGGTTCAGTTTTGACGTGACACGAACGGGATCGGTCGACGAAAATGTTCTCAATAAAACTATTATTCTGTGCGTTATTACTATGCTTCACAGTGCGTGCCAACAGCCAGACAATCCATAGACGGTTCGAATACAAATACTCATTCAAACCACCTTATTTGGCGCAGAAAGATGGGTCGGTTCCTTTCTGGGAGTACGGAGGCAGTAAGTATTCTAACTGTTCACATGATTTTTACTGCTGTAAAAGATTATTTGACGCTTAAAGTTAGTGCAACTCGTAGTCTCATCATATTTCTAGCTTCAGTATTAATATTTTGTGTCACAAAAGCGTTTAATATAAACATTTTTCGTTTATTGTTACGCTTGTTATCAGGCCCGTTCGACACGTCAGTAGTATCTGTCAATGAAGACAGAGACGGACATATACGTTGTAGACGATATGTGAGAGAGATAGCGGACTGTCAAAAATCATGTTTTTTGCTTCCAACTCGACAAACCTAGGCAGGGTGTGAAATTACCCGCTTCTTGAATGAAACTGAGCCCCATTTAATTAAAATATAACGTTTTAGAACGCTTACGAAACATCGTGATTCGCGAAAATGCTAAAATAGTTGTAATCCAGGAAAGATACGATTTTGACAGACGTTAAATTATAATAGCCTGATTTTTTCAAATTACGTTAAAATGGGATATTTATATATGATATATGCAAAAATCCTACAAACTTTTCTTCCGGAAGTAGGTAAATAGTAAAAAAAAAAACTAAACTAAATTGATTTTTTTAACTGAACGATAGCAAATAGTTTTCTTGTATGTGAACATGACGACATATTTGTCTTCTATCTGTTAAAAGAGAAAACGAAGAAAAATTATTCAAGTAAAACCATTAAATCTACAAAATGTACGGCACTGGTGATAGATGTGTTATTTCACTAGAAACAAATGTTAATAGGTAGAAACTGGTCCTGACCCATTTTAAACGGCCTAAAAACATATATACATATAAATCTTACAACAACAATGTTTGTAACATGTGTGTACATATTTGTGACGATTAGCGTGTAACGATATTTTGTTGGATTTTGTTGCCTACTTAATACTAGAATCACGATATATCCGTTACGCTAAAAAAATTACCTATTATTAATTATTTCCCAAACTGTCAAAATTTCCATACAAGCTGTCAGTTCAATGACTGGATTATTGACCTTTATATTTTTATACATTTACACTTAATTCAATACTATGAAAAATATATTAGTTTTCTAATAAGATCCTAGTAAGGGTTTTACATAAACAATAGTGATAATTTAATTTAGTTCATGTGGTACTATTAAATATTTTTCGCAGATTGTTATAGCAACTTTTTAGAATAAATATAGCGATCTAGTAGATTATAAAAAAAAAACATTTTTTTTTACAAGGTATGAGAGTTTGAGATTCCAAATTGGAAATAAACAAAAGAGGAATCAGACGCTTTATGCTTGTTTTTGAAATCTGTTTGATATTTATGCCCATTTCTCTAATGCCAGATGACAATATTTTGTTATTATCATTATAGTCTCTTCAAAATGCTACTTTTTATTGGGTTGCTCAAAATCACAAGATTTTTCTTTAGAACTAATAATAAAAATCTATACATTTTTGATACTTTCCTTTATGGTAACATATTGCAATGGATGTTCCTATACCTATATGAAAAACAACAGCATAGTAGGGGAAAAATTAGGAAACTGGAAAAAGCCGCTAAAATTAGGTCATAGAGGAGTCTTCAGGCCTTATCTCTAATGAAGAATAACAAGAACAAATCATCATTGATCGATCATCTTACGATCAATAATGAATCTGATTCTCAGAAATTATCACAGTTTCAAAAAGTGTATTTTTTTAATGGAACACTCATCAGGTAAATGTTTTGAGATTAACCTCATCTAACTAGGGCTTGCATCCCGGAATTCCGGAATCTCGAAATCCCGGAATCTCGGACTATTTTTCCGAGATTACAGTTCCGGGATTGACACCCTCAATCTCGAAAATTCCGGAATTAAAATAACCCTACTATTTGACGGAAACGTTTAATATTGACATGGTTATAAATGTTATAATATTGTCTGCTGTTACTGCGATGGTTATTCGTTGAAATTAAACACTTTAGAACGGATTAATCGCATTTAATTTAATAATAAATAAAAAACCCTGTAAAACATCCGTACAATTTACGAACGCTTCCCTAACTGGCTTATGGGGCAGAAAGAAGCGGCAAGAAAATTGTAAAGGGCTCGAAACGTCGGGTTATGGTGTTAATAATAGCGATTAATCCGTTCTAGTGTCTAATTTCAATTGGCATAGTTATTTCGCAAAACTGCCACTAAATGTATTAGATTGATGAATTATATATATTCCGTGTGCAGATAAATGTTCCTTACTTTTGGACTCAGAAGGCTTAGGTACCACAAGCATCAATACTTTGAATCTGCACATCTTTCGCCCAAAGAAGCAAGTGCTTTAGAGCAGGATAAATACATTTTCGATTGTTCTCTGTTAACGATAGTAGACCAAAAGGTTGAAGCGAAAAATATCTTACCTTATCTTTTTCAGTTGTTGCCTTTCGGTATGTAAATAATGAGTTCTTATTGCAATACTGTTAAAAAAATGTTGTGAGGGTTGTGAGTTTTTAGCCTTAAATTCAGTGTTTTGCGCGCAAAATCTATGTAATTTAAAGATTTGTATTCAAAAACTTTGCCGCTGTCGCCATACCATAACATGACTACCAGCCTAATATTAATTTGTAATCGTAACGTTGTAGGTAACTAAGTTTTATGTGTATTCGACAATACATAATAGACAATTATGGCCTCTAATCTAACATATTTTTTTAAATGTTTTCTTTGTGTGTTCGAAAGAAGTTCCAAAAAAATGGAGCGATGATTGCCTTACATTGTTTTTTTTAGCCTTAGCTTGAAGAAAAAATTTATTTTGATAACCTTACTTGTTTGGCTACGCAAAAATAAGTGTTAAAAATATTTTTTTTAGCACTTTTGGGAATTAATCTGACACAAAAGAAAGAAGAACGAAGGCTGACGTTTTCCGGCAAAAAGTACCACTTAGTTAATCGATAAGGTACAAATGCCTAAATTATTGATTCGGAAATTAACCTTATTAACAACCGAGAAATTGATCAATTAAGCATAAAATTTTCTAAAGTAGGTAATTCCTGCTGCTACATCACTTTAAACTATAACGAAACTCTTCGAAATAGACAATCTTAGCTTGGTTTGTGAGATCCTTTATTGATTATTTAAAAAAAATATAACAACTCTGTTAAACCCTTGCTTTTGTTTCTTTAAAGTAGCGTAAGATTACACGTTTTTATTGATTAATAAATATAAATCCAACAATGTTATGTACTAATCGTAAAAACCCGGTATTTAAAAAAAAATTGCCATAAAATCATATTTTTTCAAATCCCGGAACCAGTTCCGGAATTCCGGAATTGAAGGCCAATCTCGAAATGAATTCCGGAATTGGAAATCAGTTCCGATACTGCAAGCCCTACATCTAACCATTTCTAATTGATTCTCTTCACATGTTCTTAAATTAAAACTGTTTAAACTGAAGCTATTAATGATTTTTTTTAACACACAAAAAAAATTCATCAATCATTTGTAACAAATTCAATAAATAAGTAAGAAAGGAAAGATGTAATGGGGCTACCATATCACCAGAAGGCCTAGTATAAAAATTGTACGACATTAACTCCTCGACCGCGTTAGCGTATCGGGAGTTCAAATTATGTTTGCCGTTTATTTAAATCATCCGCCAACTTTCATATCTTGACCCCTCGATACGCGGTCGAGGAGTTAATGTCGTACAACTTTTATACTAGGCCTTCAGGCGGCGCCACTCGTGCATGGGTCTTGTGTTCATATGAATGAACTGTCAAAGTCACGTTTGTTTCCACCTAACCCATGTTCCCCTAGTACTCCAAGCTGCGAATTGACTCAAATTAATCATAAATCTAATATTGTCTTCTGTTACCGCGATTGTTATTCATTGAAATTAAACACTTTAGAACAGATTCATCGCTTTTATTAACACCATGACCCTACGTTTCAAGCTCTTTACAGCACTCGTTTTCACAGGGTTAAGATGATGACTGAGAGATTGCGAATTCTCATTGTCACTCAACAAAGTTACTTGTGTAAACTACCTACATACAAAAATATAAAAATAATTAAAAACAAAAACAAAGGTTGGTCTACAACGCCCAAAGGGCTTATAAAGCTAGTAATACATTGTCTGAAGGGCATTCTATAATTAAAATTAAAAATGATAAAAGATCATAAAAAAAGGGCTTGAAACGTAGGGTGGTGTTAATAAACGCGATTAATCCGTTCCAAAGTTTTTAATTTCTATAATCATGAATCTATTAAAGTTCTTGCTATAGTCTGAGAAGCCAACAATCACTGTAACAGTAGGAAAAAAAACTATATCCATCCCTTTTTTCGGGATGGTAATACTAGTGGGAGAAAAAGGCAGTATGATGCTCTCTATCTTACTGTTGTTACTGTGCTCGCTCAGACTATATATTGTCGTTCTCATCAGATGAAAACAGTCAAAGTGCTCATAAATATCTAAATACACAAATACACCATATCTCAGTGACATAAATTTATCCATAATGAAGTGACACATTCCGTCCAAGGGCATAAGAAAAAATCAATTTAGCAAAATGTTATCAAAGTAAATTGGCCATTTTCCAAACATGCTTTTGCTAATACTTCATTTAAACCATTCAACCTTCACTGTTAACGTAAAATAAGCTTTATCAATAAGTAATAAAGTGCAATTCTCAATAATATGCAATATTAATGGTCAGCTGTATGTTAAATGGTTTATAACAGAGACTTTAGTATTTGTATTCATGGCATTATAGCACTTAAAAGTGTGACAATTAAAGGTATAATTGAATGAGCAGCATATTACACTTAAGTCTTTACGGAATTTAGATATAATATTCAACATATTGAGAAATGTAGGTCAATTTATATTGATTTGTCATCATTATTCAATATTTTTAAATCTCACGTTTTACATATACATTACATTACTAATGTGAAAATGTATGGTCTTTCACTTATTTAAAATGTTACATTATTTGTAAGAAATAAAATGTTAGGTTTGCAGTTAAATTTCTTCTTCTTCAACGTGTGTTTGCCCACTGTGGGGCATACACCTTTCTACAACTCAGGTTTACTGTTCTAATCAAATTGCGGACAGAAAAGCAGACGGATGTTTATTTTTTTGTTATTTTTTTAAGAACAAAAAAACTAAACCAGACAATCTGATTGTGGCTAAAAAGCCAGATATAGCAGATAAAGCAGATTAAAAAAAAGAAATATAGACGGATGGACACGGCGAAACTATAATAGTGGTATTTAGTAGGTAAGTATTTAAATATACTATTCAAAAAATGACAAAAATATATATTGTGGTCTTATCACCTATTATCGCAAGAAATTTCAATTTCTCTAAGGAATTCAGTGACAAGGCCGGTCAAAGTGCTGGCTGTGGCGGCTTTCAAAAGTAACGATTATCGCAACGCCGTAGCGATTGGGATTTTTAAAATTCGATTTTATAATTGCAAGATGCTTAAGTGTGACATGTATTTATTTCATATTTTTTAACACCGTTAATTATGTTTACGCCTCATTAAAAAATTAGTTAGTGTCTACTGGGCAAAGAGCGCGTTAATATCTGCTAATAAAAATAATAAAATAATATTTTTATTTTTATTTTATTTATTTATTTCGTCACATATAAGCTTACAGTATTACACCAAAACGCTTATACGTATTCATAAAGATTACAAAAAATAATTAAATAGGCTAAAAAAAATGTCACATTAATCTCTAATTAAAATAACATGCAACTCCAACAAAATGGGTTTACAATACAATGGGTTTCAATAAAAAAGCTAATACATAAAAATTAAATTAAAATAATTCCTTTTTTTTTTTTTACTCCAGCTAGGCAGAATCCAGAGCAGGCATGATAATTTTTAGAAACTTCCCTAGCGGATCAGCAAAAAGGTCGGCATCCGGGACCTGTATCAGCAGGTTATTTAATAAATTAATAACCCGAGCAGTGGGTGCATTTGCAGCTCGTACAGTACGCGTCACAGGGCCGACCAGCAGGCGCCTACGCTTGCGCGCGGGCCGTGCGCCACCCGTACCTGAACCCTCCCCGACTGGACAGAAACTCGGCAAAGGAACCGATAACCCCACTCGGCCCAGAACATTGGGATTGTTGACAGCACCATGGAAAATGGAATGCAGATGCGCTATAAGGAACTTCTTGCGTCTGAGTTCCAGAGTGTCGAGACCAACCATACCCAGGACAAAGCGGGAGGGAAATAGATAGGGATAATATCCATAAATTTTTTTATAAGCAAATCTGGCAAATTTGCGTTGTACCCTTTCAAGCATGAGAGTGTACTTCTCCTCATGCGGATCCCATACAGTGGCTCCAAACTCCAACCGACTCCGAACATAGGCAAAGTAAAGCAGCAATGCAGGCCTAGGACTTGTAAATTGGGCAGCTATTCGGATGATAAAGCCTAAAGTTTTGCACGCAGTTTTACAAGTTACAGTTATGTGCTCTCGAAAGTCGAGTTGAGCATCCATAATTAGTCCGAGGTCCCGCATACTACAGACTCTTTCCAGCTCGACATTATTCAGGTGATACAATTGCGCAATAGGTTGCCTTGCCCGAGTAAAAGTCATCACCTTACACTTTGATGTATTAAAGTGAAGTCGATTCCTTTCACTCCAAGCAACTACAGCATTAATATCGCCCTGCAGTCGTTTGCAGTCAGAAGCGTCCTTAACATCGAGAAATAGTTTTAAATCGTCTGCAAACAATAAGCATTTGGCAGCACTAATGACCTTCGGCAAATCGTTAATCATAATTAGAAATTGTGTGGGACCAAGCGTGCTACCTTGGCTTACCCCAGAACGGGTAAAATAAGGCTGAAAATCATAGCCTGCCAGCCGGACGAACTGGCTACGATTGCTTAGGTAATTTGCAAAGAAGAATAATAATTTGGGCGTGAATCCCATTATAGCAAATTTTTCAAGGAGGATATCGTTGTCAACTACATCAAACGCCTTTCGAAAATCAAAGTACGCTGCGTCCACTTGATGCCGACAATCCATTGCTATCGTAACATAGTCCACAAAGTCGCTTAGATTGGTTGTAATAGAGCGACCTTTACGGAACCCATGCTGGCTGTCATCCAGCTGAGCGGAAATCTGCTGAGTTATTTGACAGTCAAGGATTGTCTCAAATAACTTTCCGAAAACTGATAGCACAGCGATTGGTCTGTATTCCGTAACATCTGATCCAGAACCTCCACTTTTAGGCACGGGAGTCACCCTAGATCTCTTCCAACATGAAGGGTAGGTTTCGGCTTGCAGGGAAAGGTTGAAGATGTACAAGAGCGGAACTTCTAGTACCGATATACAGTCCTTTGCGAGAAATGGAGGAACTGCATCAGGCCCAGCCGAAGAGCGAGGTTTCAGCCTGCGCGCTGCTCGACGCAGGTCCGCAACGCCGACACTATCAACAGAAACACATGTTGCGTCCCTCATACTCTTACGCGCAGCATCGATCGGGTCCAACTTTGGTTGCTCTGGTTGGAACACGCTGCTGAAATAACTTGCGAAAGCATCAGCTGCGTGTTGCCCCGTCACTGTAACGTTATATCTGCTAAATAAAATAATATATAATAAATAATATAGCCTTTATTCACTGACATCGTAATAACAAAATACATTTGTTACATTTGTTTTATTCTATCAGGCTGCCATCAAAATAGGCCACCTCCATATTTCGGCGTTCATACTCATACTCATACTGCTTTATTCATAAAACCAATTTACATGTCAAAAAAAAATACAATATTAAACAAAGATTTGGATTCTTAATAGTACCAGGGTACACATTAAATTATATAAAATAAAAAATTACAATTAAACAATGTCAAACTCAGATAGGCAAATTAAGTAAATTCCTGTCGGTTCTTGGATATTCTCCTCAAGTTTCTGGGAAAGTCGTCCTTCAATCTTATGTGTGGTCTACCTCTGCATCTCCTTTTTTGTCTTGAGTACCACTCGGTGACATCTCTGGTCCATTTCTCCTTATTTGATTGCATATGCCCCGTCCATCTCCACTTCTGTTTTGTGATCTTTTATGTGACACATCACCTTAGTTGTTATTCTAATGTCTTTAAAAAAATATCTGCTTATACTCACAAAATATGTTGTTAACATGACATCAACAAACTTGACTCGAAATATCAACGTGTAAATAATTCGTAGACTCCGTTTTGATAGCCTTTGCTCAGTTTATGGTCCCGATTAGCCACACATTGTAAAATGGTTACGATAAGGGTCATAAAGATTGAATAGTTATCATTTTTACCATATTTTGACCTTTATTACATTGTCATAAGAGCTATGAATGGGTGTTACAGTAGTTTAGTACTATGCTGTCGATGTTACAGGGTTTAGACTAAATATTTTGTTAGTTAAACTCATAATTGATAAATACCTATATTGTGTCCTCTTTTATTTATTTATTTATTTAAACTTTATTGCACAATTATATTAAAGTACAAATGGCGGACTTAACGCCTTTAGGCATTCTCTACCAGTCAACCATCGGGCTAAACCGAAATCGTTAGTCTGGTGCAGGATAGTAGAAAAAAGAGATGATAACCTAAGACATGTCAAACCTAATTAATAATATAATGTATATACTTACACATATACAAATATAAATATCTTTTCATAATTATTCTTTTTTTTTTTTCATTTCTTCATCTTCATCTTCATCATTTTTCTGACTTATGCCACAGCTTAAAGAGCTTGGGAAACCTAATCCCAAAATTTGGCGTAGGCGCTAGTTTTGCGAAAGCGACTGCCCTCTGACCTACCATCGCAGACTAAACTAGGCCTTATTGGGTTTAGCCCGGTTTCCTAGCGATGTTTTCCTGTACTGAAAAGCGATTCGTAAATATTAAATTATATTTTAATACGTAAGTTCCTAAAACTCATTGGTAGGAGCTGGGGTTTGAACCCATGACTTTCGGATTGAAATTCGCATGTGTAACCACCAGGCCACCAACTTTCCCCAAGTTAATCTATGTTATCTGTGACAATACATTATAATTACTATTTCAAACGCTATATTTACCATCAAAAGTAAGAAAAAGTGGGTAAATTCATGATCTCGGGTGGGAGTCGAACCCACGACTCGGAGATCAGCTCATTGCTTTACAACTGAGCCACCGAGACCACACCCGTGGCCCCGAATTTCTCCACCAAACGAGCGATGTAATCGTACTAGCCTTAACGCGCGCTGTTGCTAAGCACCCTCTAAGCCTTAGAGGGTGCTTGTGCTTGTTTGATTTTGATAACTAGAACACTTAGATACGAAATGCCATTTGATGTTTAACAGTCGCTATTCGTTGAAGGAATGCCTTGATTTCCCCTCTGGGTTAGCTCAGCTGGACTCACTTTCGCAAAAACTAGTGCTTCGCCGATTATTGGGATTAGGTTAACGGCAACGCTAAGAAGATGATTGCGATGGGTTAGCTGCTATTCACTTCCGTTGCCTTGCCTCGAAGTAAAGGGGGGGCGTGGGAATTTCATTTTAGGCAGCAGGGGGCGTGCCTGAAAAACGTTTGGGAACCTCTGCTCTAAGGTGCGTACGAGGAATATGGTAGCTCAGTTGTAAGAGCGAAGAACTGGTATATCAGAGTCGCGGGTTCGAGTCCTGCCTGTTGTCATGATTTTTTCCACTTTCCTTGCTTTCTGTGAAATTTGGTATCGTTCGTACACATTTCTGCTTAAAAATAATAGATATGTATGGTACTGTTATGGTGGTATGTATGGTATGTGACAATAAACTATTCTTATTCTTATTCTTATTCTTATATGTATATTTGTTTACGTGAGTTTCCGATATTTCTCTGTGTAGAGTTGTGCCCGCTCGGTCTTTGAATGGAGCGCTCCCATCTCGTTCAATCGGTCAAAGGAACTAGTTCGGTCTTTAGTTCGTTTAGATCAGTGCGAATTTAGACATCTGGGAATGAGTAACCGGTTTAGGTCTACACAGAGCGTGGAACTAATGATTGGGTAGCTCTTCACCGCAGGTATTTTTGTTTTGCTTCTCGCTCACACCAGTTAAATTTTGCTACGGTGCGAGCGAAAGGCAAAGCGCAAACACCCGATGTGTAGGCTATTCGTATGAACGTTTTAATGGTTTTCGCTCCGTCTGAACTGAACTGAACTAAAGACCGAGGACCGATTTAACTTTTTGGCGAGGAACTAGTTCCTTTCGGTCCGTGATGTCATTCCTTTTAGTTCTTAGTTCCTGACCGACACAAGCCTATCTTTGTGGTACCACACGCCGTAGCATTCGACCCTTTTACGTATCCTATATTAAGAATACAACTTAAACTCATGTCGTCTCTTTCAGATGCGATCGCGTCAGGCGAGAGCGTGCGTCTGGCGCCGTCGCTCCGCAGCCAGAAGGGCGCTATCTGGACGAAGCAGCCCATCAACTTCGACTGGTGGGAGGTGGACGTCATGTTCAAGGTCACCGGCAGAGGGCGTATTGGTGCTGATGGTCTGGTAAGTTTCACAAGAGGTTTTTTCGGCTAGTTCACCGTAAGCGCTTTTTTGACGTGACAACGTCTTATAAGTAATGACTCATGCGGCGTTACCTAGCCGCACGAAAAAACATGACTCATGCGGCGTTACCTCGCTCTGAGGCGTTCACGATGAGTAAAACATCAATGGCTTTACTATTCGATCGTTGTCACGTTCAACTATCGTTAGTAAACCGACTTTACAGACAACCGATTTTTTTAATACTACGACGGTGACAAACTACCATACGGCCCGCCTGATGGTAAGCGGTCACCGTAGCTGACGCCTACAACTCCATGGGTGTTACGTGCGCGTTGCGGACCCTTTAAAAAAAGGAGGATTCGCTGTGTTGACAGCTAAAGGGGGAAGCTTTGCTCCGTGGGTCCCCAGCTGTCAACACAGTGAATCCTCTTGGAGCTCTGGCGACCTTACTCACCAACAGAAACACAACACTATGAGTAGGGTCTAGTGTTATTAAACTGCGGTTTTCTGTAAGGTGGAGGTATTTCCCCAGCTGCTCTGCTCCAGATTTGAGCGAGACATTCGTTGTGCTGTGCCCTACCACACTAAACGATATGCATCCGCTGTGCCCATACCTCTCTTAAAAAAGAAGAAAGAGTCTTAGGGCCTACGCTAGCTGACGCGGATTACCCGGAACGGACGCCAATTGTATGAAGAGCGCTAAATGAAGCGAGCCCACGGAGCGGGTGCGCCATACTAAATCCACCCGCCTCGTGCACCCGCTCCGTGCACCCGCGTCAGTTAGCGTGCCTTAGGAAAGAGGAGAATTAATAATAATGATTTGTCAACAGGCTTTCTGGTACACCTCAGCGCGTGGAGACTACACTGGTGAAGTTTTCGGTTCCTCGGACCGATGGAACGGTTTGGGAGTCATCTTTGACAGCTTCGACAACGACAATAAACACAACAACCCGTATATAATGGCGGTGGTGAACGATGGCACTAAAGTGTTCGACCATAAGAGGTGAGTTCGACCGGGCTCCAATTTCACCAGTGACAGGTGTGACATCATCATCATTATTACTGGTATTACAGGCGGCTATGGCCTACGGGCGCCGCTTACAATTGTAACTGTTTGCTGATGTTTATTTATACATTTTTTTTTTATTACTGCCACTTTGTCTGTCCGACGATGACTGCCCGATGCAGTCGAATCATGTCACTTATTGTGATAAAAATACGTGATTGTTAATCGTTGCAATTTAATATCAGTGTGACTCACGAAAGTTTGAGTTGTTTATTACATTTAGGCGTTTTATAAACGATAAATTTACGTACTAAAGTGTTTAATATCAAACAACATCGCGGAAACTGAAGACAGTATTATTTTTAATTTATTTTTCATCACACTTGCTCGGTAATGGTGTTATAACGCGTAGGCGTATAGAGGTTAGAGCCGATTTAGTCCCCTCGGGAGTTATGGATTTTAAGAATAAGAATAAGAATAAGAAACATTTATTCGTGACGATCACACAACACATAAAAAAAGAACAAAAACAGGAAGACAGAATTGTTGTGTGCATCACGAAATGGACCCAACTCAGCATAATGCTAGTTTTGAAGCCATTTTAGTACAATATAACTCCCGAAGGAGTTATGAGTTTAGTTTTAAAATATCGTACGTCATTTCACTTCAGACAAAGGAGGTTTTGCATCAGCTAAGGCTTATTTCAAATCTTCAAACTTGACTATAAACCAACTTTACTACAACTTTAATAAATAGATCCATTTGTATATTTGTTTTTTCCAAGTGTGATGAAAAACATTGTGTGCATCCCGGTCGGTAAGAGGATTACAAACTCGAGTCATTAAAAGCCCTCCTGCTGCGTCGGGCTTCTAACAGACTCTCGTTAAAAATCCTGTTACTTCCCTAGATGCAAAGTACTATTAATGGGAGCTACCGTATTGTCGGCGCCACTCATGCGCGGGTTCTGTGTCAGTATGAGAGAATTGTCAAAGTGACGTTTGAAATGTTCCCGCAGGACCCACGTTCCACTAGCGCCCCTAGCGGATCAACTCGCGGTAATCCTCATTCTATATCCAGTTATTGTGTTCCAGTGACGGCTCTATGCAGATGCTATCGGGCTGCCTGCGCGACTTCAGGAACAAGCCGTTCCCGACGCGCGCGCGCATCGAATACTACCAGAATACGCTCACAGTGCACTTCCATAATGGTAAGGTTACAGTTTTAATAGTAGTTTTTCTACTCCAGCACTTCTATGTGTCAATTAGATGACTGACAGCGATATTTAAAAAGTAACCATTATAACGTTGTCTGTGGTATTCCATAAGAACACTGCTCCTATTAATTTTCATACATTTATATTAGCACTGTTGTTGTTTTTTTTTAATTTCCATAGTGGGCACAACATCTTCCCTATTCTGCCACGTTTCTATATTTTGCTTTTTACGCTATTTTAGCTGTCGTAGAAAAACTAGGGTATGCAACAGCTCATAATTGGTTCTTAAACTCTCGGGTCTATTATTACAAAACTCGGCTTCGCCTCGTTTTGTAACGGCGACCCTCAAGTTTTAAGAACCCTTATTATATCACTGTTGCATAAACTACTATTATGCAACAGTGATATAATAAGGTTTTAAGGACCAATTGTAAGCTGTTGCATACGCTAGTTTTTCTACGACAGCTAAAATAGCGTAAAAAGCAAAATCTAGAAAAGTGGCAGAATAGGGAAGATGTTGTGCCCACTATATAAATTAAAAAAAAAACAACAACAGTACTCATATATTGTATGAAAATCCAAAGAAGCAGTGTTCTTATGGAATACAATAGACAACGTTATAATGTATACTTTTTTAATATCGCTGTTAGTCATCTAATTGACAGATAGAAGTGCCGGAGTAGAAAATAGTAGTTTATGTGATTGTATATAATGAAAGGCATTAAAACTCATCATAATAGCATCACACAAGTGTTTTAATGCCTAATCATTATTTATACTTACATACACTGCTTTATGTAACGGCCTCCTAACCAAGTCAGTATGACTGCCTACGAAGCAGGAAGTTCTGGGTTCGGATCCTGGTCAGGGCATTTATTTGTGTGTTTATCATGGATATTTGTATTTATTTTTATTTATCAGGATTTAAGTATTTATACAACGTAATTTTGAGCAATTGCTCAAAAACAATAGTTAAATCTTTATGACTATTTTTGTCCCAGGAATGACCAACAATGAGGCGGACTACGAGCTCTGCTTCCGCGCGGAGAATGTCGTGCTCCCACGGGGCGGGC
This sequence comes from Lathronympha strigana, assembly GCA_949128165.1. Lineage (NCBI taxonomy): Eukaryota > Metazoa > Arthropoda > Insecta > Lepidoptera > Tortricidae > Lathronympha > Lathronympha strigana. The sequence goes on along the minus strand of OX421926.1, from coordinate 1,033,405 downwards.
ACTTTGGTCTCTCGGCCGCCACGGGAGGCCTGGCCGACGACCATGACGTCGTGCACCTACTCACCTCGTCCCTCCACAGCACGCAACAAGCTGGTAAGATACTATTTACGACAGCATTTGCAAATCCGACGTTGCGACTAAATTTCCCGTGTAATAAGTGTAAATGAAAATAAGTGCCAAAAAAGCACAATGGATGTAGAAATGCGGAAAAGCCTAGCAACACTTTTTATTTATTTATTTAGGATTACCAACGGAATACATCTTGTACGCTCTTATATCTATTTTACGATCATGGTTGATGTTTATCTAATTATAGGTGTAGTGAGTGTACGCCTCACCCACACACTAGTATAGCCGCATTATATAAGTGCATGTTAGTGTTATTTTAGACAATAAACCTATACTCCAGCCAACGTGTTTCCATTAACGTCCCACATCACATGGCGACCCTGCCAGTGCGGCCCAGCTAAGTTAGTGTCTTTTACCGACGAACATGCAGTAACTTTAACTTAATACTAGTGATACAATAATAATAACAACAAGGCAATAACTAGTGCTAGTGCTTCATAAAGGGGATGATATTAGTAAAATACAAATAAACAACTAACACGACATCATGGGACACACCACTTTTGGTTATATATTTATAGTAATGCATGAGCGAATGAGACAGCTGTCAGTGACGTTGTTGTCAGAGAGAGACCACGGGACGGTCTGACTTTTTTTCTTTCCACCATAGAGCCCCCCCCCCCTTCATACGTCACCAGTTCCCCACGTCTTCGCATAATTTTGTATGCATAATTCTATTTAGCATAAACAAAAACAAATAAAGAGATATTTCTAACTTTTTGACCATATATCTATATATGTATAGTCATCACTGGTTTTTCGCATAAACTGTTATGTGGACATATCGGGTGCTCAATAAAACAAACATACATGATAATTATCCCGTTTCAAATATTAATTATAATGCAAATGACCATGTTAGCTTAAAATCGTATGTTATGGCATGTCGTGTTAAGCATAATTTGATTTGGCCGAATTTAATTTGTCCAAATATTCAAACACAGTCTGAACCTAACCTAATCCGCTCTGCTACATTACGATTAGGCTAAATTCGATTATGCTAAGGCTTTTATGACAAAAGCATTTCGTACAAAACAAATTATGCCAAATGGATGGCACCCGTCACCCACCAACTAGCAACTAGGCCATGAAAGTTGTTAAAATCAATATTAAATATACGATACCGGCGTATACGATTGGTGCCGAGACCAGGATCGCTCTTATTTGATTTGTTTGTTTTCTCTTGTTGAATATTTGCACCATGAGATAATTATGCATATTTGCTATTTATATATCATATACTTTCTTTAAGTATACTCATTACCTAGTATCAACAGTAAAATTTTAGCCTAGTCTTTAAATATTGTCACCAAATATGTGTTTATCAAAATATTTATGAAACCAATAATCGCAACAATTCGCAATAAGGATAAGATATTGTTCGGTAATGTCATTCTGACTCTCATGTTTCTATATTTTAGTTGCTTTGTGTGTCAAATCAATGCTAAAAAACAAAAGCCATAATTCAATCAAGCATTTTATTTGTGTGATGAACACTGATATTTGTTCGTGAGTCATGGATGTTATAGATATATATATCGTTGTCTGAGTACCCGTAACACAAGCCTTCTTGAGCTTACTGTGGTGTTAGTCAATTTGTATAAAAATGTCCTATAATATTTATTTATCTCATGGAAACACTCCGAAGGGTACCTGGTCCAAACGTCCCCATAACACTGGCAGCGATCCATAACCATATATTAATATGTTTACAATAGTGTCATAGTGTTGTGTTTCTGTTGGTGAGTAAGGTCGCCAGAGCTCCAAGAGGATTCACTGTGTTGACAGCTGGGGACCCACGGAGCAAAGCTTGCCCCTTTAGCTGTCAACACAGCGAATCCTCCTTTTTTATAAAGGGTCGGCAACGCGCATGTAACACCCCTGGAGTTGCAGGCGTCCATAGGTTACGGTGACCGCTTACCATCAGGCGGGCCGTACGCTTGTTTGTCACCGTCTAAGTTTAAAAAAATAATTTTTTTTCACAGGTGGCCAGCAGATCAGCAACGACGAACAACAGAAGTTGTCCCAGGAGTACCAGGAGTACCAGAGGAAGCTTGACCAGCAAAAGGAGGATTATAGGAAGGAGCACCCTGATGAGGTACTTCGTCTATAGTCTGACAACCTCCTAATCCTGCCTCCTAACCTCCTTTGTCCTCTATGCTCTGTTTAATAGTTTATATATATATTTATTATTTAACATATGTATATATGTATTGATGTTTAGTGTATATTTATATGTAAATATTATATATATATTTTTATTGCGTTTTTATTTATAGTGTAGTTATTGTGTATTCAAAATTTACTTTTTATTTGAAGTTTTGTTACTGTACAATTTTTGCTCTTAGTTTGTCGTTCATCGTTGCCTGTTTTTATCTAATTTCCCTCAAAGGTTAACTGGAAGAGATCCCTCGTAGGGATAAGTTCGCCTTTGTTGTATCAAATTGTCTATGTCACTGTGTTTCTTGTATTTCTTGTGTTATTGTACAATAAAGCTTATATATACATATATATACATACAACCCAGCGAGCGCAGTAACAGTAGGATAGAGAGCATCATACTGTCTTTTTCTTACGCTAGTATTACCACCCTGAAAAAAGGGATGGATATAGTTATTTTGTCCTACTGTTACTGCGCTCGCTCGCTTGTCAGTCTATATAAACTATTGTTTTTAAGTAAAAACGTTTCCAAATTACTTCGGAACAAAAGGAATTCATGACCCCGGGAATCGAACTCGCGACTCTGGTAAACACGCCCACCGCTCTGTCAAGAGCAACAACTGCAACTGAGCTATTTTTCTACATAGTTTTAGAATAAAGGAACTCAATACAAAATCAGTCGAAAAAAATTACGCTATAAAAGTGCTGCAGTTGCAGCACTTTTTCATATTGTCTTGTTTCGTTTTACCTATAAAGTTAATGCTCTTAGTTAGCTTCCAAAGCTAGATTTACTCGTAGTGTTACTACTTTAATAACAAGACAATAAAATATTATCTTATCTTATCTTAACAAATTAATGCTGTATTTAATACTAGCTTTTGCCCGCGACTTCGCTCGCTTTAGAAAGAGACAAAGTATGCTATATGTCACTCACATACACAAACACGTCCATTCGTCGCTCCGTTTTGCCGTGAAAGACGGACAAACAAACAGACACACACGCTTTCCCATTTATAATTATATTAGTATTTAAGTATTTATCACTAATTATAATATTAGTTTACTTAGACCGGGTTACTAACGTCTATAAAGTGACTGTCAATTATAATATTAGTATGGATAAGCAGTAAGCGACAAATATTTTATTGCCCAACAGAAATTTATTTTACATATTATATTTTTGTTTCACTCTATTGCAGGTGCGAGATAAGGAAGGCGAATTCGACGACTGGTTCGAGTCGGACGGCCAGCGGGAGTTGAGACAGATCTTCCAGGGTCAAGGGCAGATACACGACATCCTCAGGGATTTGAACAAGAAAGTTGATGAGGTGGGTAGGTGGGGAACGCAGAACCGGTTATGATTTGGTTTTTTACGGTTATTCGGTTAACAACCAATTATTTCCATAGCAGTTTGCATTTTATTATCGTATTATCCTTAGTTTGTATTTTAGGACAATTTTAAGGCTATTATATTAAAATAATAAGGGTTTAATATTGTCTTCTGTTACCGCGATTGTTATTCATTGAAATTAAACACTTTAGAACGGATTAATCGCGTTTATTAACACCACGATTCTACGTTTCGAGCCCTTTACAGCACTCGTTTTCACAGGATTAAGATGATGACTTAGAGAATGCGAATTCTCCCCGTCAATCAAAAAAGTTACTTGTTACGTTTGGGGTAGGGACGAGTGAAACAACCGAGAGCTATAGACACACTTCGTTAATCCATGTACTGATCGAAGTGGGGCGGTGTGCTTACACACACATACATAACAGTCTACAATGCCCAGAGGGGCTTATAAAGCTAGTAATACATAGCCTGAAGGGCATTCTATAATTAAAATTAAAAATGTTCAAATTGTAAAAAAAACAAATACAACACACACAAATAAAACATTTTTAGCGATTAATCCGTTCTAAAGTGTTTAATTTCAATAATAAGGGTTTGTAGGGAGAATTTAAAGAAGCAATTCTGAGCTGTTGCATACACTAGTTTTCTAAGATAACAATAATAGCGAAAAAACATAAGATAAATAAGTTAATCTCGGAGATTTCATTACTCAAAAGTTAGGTTATTACGATCAATATGGCGGTTTGTTTACATTGTTAGGAAGATCCATTGACAGCGATATTATTTGTAGCGTTGAAAATGCCGGAAAAAATCGAATGTTTTTTCATGATTTAATGAAACTTTCGTTTTTTTCCGAAGTTTTCGGGTTTTTTAAATAAATAATGTCACTATCACTGTCACTCCTTTCATCTGTTTCAATTGTTTCTTCCTCAATGTAATCGATGTAGCCCTGTTGTAGGTGTAAATTAGGCCTAATTTGCATTGATTTAGAGTTTCAAATTTGAGCGGAAACTTTCATTGATTTTTTCCTAAAGAATCCGAATCGTCTGGAAAAAAATCGTATTTATACAATTATAAAGCACGAATCAAATCATTTATTAAATGTAATAAATGTTATGATTCATGTTTTTGTGTTTTTTAAGTAGTCACACTACTATATATAAATTATAAATTGAAAGAGATGTCATATACTAAAGAAAAAGTGACCAAGGTCCCCGGTGAGCAGGGCTGGGATCGAACCAGCGACCTCCTGCTTTCGCGGCAGACGCCCTTAGTATATGACGTCTTTAGTATATGACATCTCTTTCAATTTATAAAAATCGTATTTCTTCCAGACTTTTTCAACGCTAATTATTTGTATAACAGGTGATCGGGAAGCAGATGAACTCCTTGTCGATGCTGTCGGCCGTGTACTCGCACGCGCAGGGGCAGCCCGTCGCGGCGCCGCAGCCCGGCCAGCAGGCCCCAGTAAGTATTTAAATAAATTACGATGCAGGGTGGGTTATTTTAGGTTTAGTTTAAGTTAGTTTTATTTAGTTTAGTTTTAGGATTATTTTTATACTTAATTTTTAAGACATTTTAAATATGTTTGTCATAATAAAGTCATTGTTGTACAAATATAAGGCTGGGTCCTATCCAAATTAGTTTTCTAAACAGATTCCTTCTAGATGTTATTTTATTAGCTATCTATAATTTGTCAATTAATGGTTTTTGTTTGTCATTCATTTCATCTTTTTGTTTTTATACTAGCTTCTCTCTTTATGTTTAAAGTGTTAATTAAACTTAGATTGTGTAGTCACAAAATGTAAAGCGTGTGATATGTGTAAGTTGTGTTTGCCTATAATTGGGTGAATACTCTGCAATGATTTTGTACCTTCGATTAAAGTGTTTTAGTAATAGTATTGCACCTGTTGGCAAACCTGTATCAATAAATAAATAAAATAATATGTGTTTTCATAAATTGAAAGAGATCTCATTAGACTGATGTTAACGTACATTGAAAATACTATTTAGTTTGTATGAAAAAGTAAATACATTTAAATACATTGAAAGAGATGTCATATCATGCTCATATAACGCTCAACGATTATAACGCTCTGCGCGTAGTGTATAACAACGCTTTTAGAGTGTTAGTTAGGCTACCTAGGTTCTGCAGCGCTTCTGACATGTTTGCAGAGGCACGGACCGATGGCTTGCAGCAATATGTTAGATGACAAAAAAAAACTAATTAGTCCGTCTGTTAGATTATTAAAAAATATTCGACACGTATTTTTTCTTTTGTTCGTCAAATGAAAAACGACGGAAATACAGCGCTTGAAAGTTTCGCGTGACGTCACAATCGAGTACGATTCTTACTCTAAGGTGACGTCACCAGCCCCCACCACGGAACTTTGACGCTCTTCATATTCGTCAATTTTAGTTATCTTGAAAAAGGAAAAAATACGTGTCTAATAATTTTTGATAATCTTTCTGACGGACTAATTAGAATAATAGTTTTTCAACCTAGTCATCATCCCTATTATGCGCAAAAAAGCGACGTCCTTACTGCATAGAACCAGGGTTAGCGCAAACACCATTCTAAGGATGATCGATGACACGCTGTCTTATTCTTGTTAAAATAATTAAATTAGTTAAGTCCAATCTAACTTTTCACTACTAATTATATTGTGTAATTTGTATCGTCTAGTGTATACCTACTGACAAATAATGAGGTCATGTTATCTTGGAAATAAATAAAATGAAATGAAATATACTACAGAAAAAGTGACCAAGGTCCCCGGTGAGCAGGGCTGGGATCGAACCAGCGACCTCCTGCTTTCGCGGCAGACGGCCTCTCTGCCGCGAAAGCAGGAGGTCGCTGGTTCGATCCCAGCCCTGCTCACTGGGGACCTTGGTCACTTTTTCTGTAAATAAATGAGCGAAGTGCGAGTTGTTATTTATCAATCGCTTTTCGGTGAAGGAAAACTTCTTGAGGAAACCGGATTAATCCCAATAAGGCCTGGTTAGTTAGTTAGTTAGTTTCTCTGGGCTTTTTTCCGCAACTCGACATCCATTGTGCCTTTTTTGCGTGTTAACGAGGTAGCCCTATTCCAACCACCCCAGCTCCTCAACGAAACCAAGCATCGGTTTTAGGTTGCTAAATGCCTCCTTGAGTGTTATTGGAGTCCCCAAATACTTACTCTTAATAAGGCCTGGTTTACGGCCTTATAATAAAATTGAAGACAAATTGGCATTGGTTTTTAATTTTAGATGTTGTTTTGTTATTTTTCTTGACTCTCCTTTTTATATGTAGCACTAACTATCATCTTATTATAAATTTACTAAAACGGGGATTAATCGTGTATAAACTTTGAAAACAAACTTCCGACGTTTCAAGGGCGACATTGCCCCCGTGGTCCCGGAGAAAGACAAAAAAATTTATAATGTGTGAAAATCGTGAAAGTTTAAATAACTATCATCTTAATCATAAGTTACTAGCAAGGATATGGATACCAATGGTCCATGTTCATATGGTGGTATGGTGGCCTTGACGACCGGTTGGCGTGGTTGGTAGTGACAGTGACCCTGCCTGCTAAGCCGATGGTCCTGGGTTCGATCCCAGTAAGGGCATGTGTTTGTGTGATGAACACAGATATTTGTTTCTGAGTCATGGATGTTTTCTATGTATTTGTATGTTATATATATCGTTGTCTGAGTACCCGTAACACAAGCCTTATTGAGCTTACTGCGGGACTTAGTCAATTTGTGAAAGAACGTCCTGTAATATTTATTTATTTATGGTCCGATATACGATTCTTGTTTTATACAGATGCAGGGTGGCCTTCCGGTGGCGCGGCACGACTGGGACGCGCTGGTGGCCAACAACCAGATCATTATCAACACCATCGCAGAGCTCAAGTCAGTATTTATGGGCATTTTCAGAGAAAAGTGTGTTTTAAAGAAAATGGGTCTTAGATTGTCTAAAAAAAAACTCAGTTTCGTAACGGCCCAGACAAAATGTGTGAAATATTGCTACAAAATTGACCAAAAAAAAGGACGTTTTTTACTGTACTCGTGATTCTAGTTATAAAAAACACAAAAATTCCTATATTTTCAAAAAAAAGGGTTTCTCGATTTTTCATACAAAAAAAATTCTCAGTTTCGTAGCGGCCCAGACAAAATGTATGAAAAAATGCGTTGCCAAGAAAAACGGGACACTCTTTTTCTTTTTTTTAATCAATAGTACCTATTCGTGATCCTGGTTATAAAAAACCCAAAAATTCCTATATTTAAAAAAGGTAATGGTACACTTTTTTTTAATGTCCGTACGTGAGCGTTTTCAGAAAAAAGTGCACCATTTTAATGAAAATGGATCCTCAATTTTCCATACAAAAAAAATGTGCAGTTTTGTAGCGGCTCATATAAAATGTATATTTCTTTTTTTATCAATAGTACTCGTGATTGTATTTTCAAAAAAAAAAGGAATAGTACACGTTTTTTGAAAATGACTGTTATCATAATAAATGACTGAAAACACTCATGTATTCACGTTTACACGGGAAGAACCAAATTGAACGATCCCGTGGTTCCAAGATAAGATCATCCTCAAGCGGTTTTGCCAGCGAGAGCTCTGCGCGCTGCGAAACGAGACTCAGTACGCCCGCACGCGTCGTCGCTTAATAATGGCATCCTAAGATATCCAAAACACGTCGCGTATATTCGAGAGTGTTATCCGTGGTTTAGTTTAATATTAATGTCTTACGATAGTTTAAATATGATAATTACCACTCATTTATTTATTTAAAACTTTATTGCACAATACAAATGGCACAAATGGCGGACTTAATGCCTTAAGGCCTTCTCTACCAGTCAACCAATGGGCTAAACCAGAATTTTACTCACTCGTATATGTTTTCATATTTGCTGTTTACTATATTTTTATTGTCATTTGTGTTTCGTTCAAAAAGTAATTATATCCTTATGGTCCGACCTAGTTGGTAATGACCCTGATTACGAAGCAGGAAGTCTTGGTTTCGAATCCCGATCGGGGCATTTATTTTTTCGCTTATCACGAGCTTTAATGTGTTCTATATACATAAGTATGTTTTTCTAGGTTTGGAATTTGGAGCGAAGTCAATTGTAAAATTATCCCTAATAGTAGTTTATGCAACAGTGATAAAATAAGAACCAATTATGAGCTGTTGCATACCCTAGTTTTTCTACGACAGCTAAAATAGCGTAAAAAGCGAAATTTAGAAACGTGGCAGAATAGGGAAGATGTTGTGCCCACTATAGAAATTAAAAAAAAACAACAACAGTGCTATAATATATTGTATGAAAATCCATAGGAGCAGTGTTCTTATGGAATACCACAGACAACGTTATAATTTATACTTTTTAAATATCGCTGTCAGTCATCTAATTGACAGATAGAAGTGCTGGAGCAGAAAAAAATGATTTATTATATCTTTATACAGAGGGTTCATAATCGAGGTATCCCGTAAAGCGGACGGCATCCCGGCGGCGGGCGGCGGCACCGCCGTCAACCCGCAGTTCCTCTCCGAGATGAGGGAGAGCATCCAGCAGGTGCAGCAAACTGTCAACGGTGTCGCACAAAGGTATGGGACTTCGACGATGTTATTAGACATCAATAACAATATCGGTCCTAGTACACTCCCTTGGGGTACCCCATTTTTAATACAATACCGGTCCTAGTACACTTCCTTGGGGTACCCCATATTTAATCAACGAGTGTTCTCATCAGCCTACTGATTTCCCTGGGTAGGACTATCAATTAAACTAAATTATACTAAGAAAAACCGTTGTCACAAACGCAGTGGTGTAGTTTTTAGAGAGTAGCGGATTCTACATAGTCATTTTATTCATCACATCAAGAACAATAAAGATCCCAGTATACTTCCTTGGGGTACCCCATACGATGTTACTGTACATACAACAAGTATAGTAGATGCCCTAGCATACTTCCTTGCGGCACGCCATCAACCCGCAGTTCCTATCCGATATGAGGGATAGCCTCTAGCAGGTCCAGCAGACTGTCAACGGCGTCACACAGAGGTGAGACAACGTCAAACGTTTTGGTAAAGTCATTGACATGAAGTAAAGTAAAGTAAAGTAAATATTTATTAATAACATTGTTACAAGTCATCGGTAGGTACAGTACAAAAATCAAAATTGATAATTAATTAATTAATAATCATAATACTTAATACTAGCGAGTATATATTATTATCGATATTTAAAAGGTAATGATAGGCTATTATATATCTACGAAATCTTTTATGTCATAAAAGGATGACTGTAACAGCCACTTTTTTAACCTATTTTTAAATGTATAGGGAGAAGGTGCATCCCGGATACTGTCCGGCAGCTGGCCATATACCAGAGGTCCCAGCACATAGACTGACCGTTTTGCTTTAGCTAGCTTGTGTGGTACGGAGACTAAGTTACCCGCATTTTTGTTGCTACGCAGACAGTAATTCGTGTTTACCTCTTTTGAGGCAAACTCCTGTTTGTTAGCGTGTGTGAAAATCGCGACTTGTTGTATTAGTATACACGGGAGCGTTAGAATGTTATACTCGATAAAGTACTCACGAGCAGAGACGTCGTCTGGAACACCCGCTATTGCCCGAACTGCTCGCTTTTGTAATACAAATACCCGGTCCCAGTCCGCCGCTCTGGCCCAAAGCTCGGTGCCGTACGATATCAGCGCATGGACTGTTGCGAAATAGCAACTTTTGACGACGTCTCTGGTCGCGGTACTGGCGAGTCGCTTCAAGCCGTAGCACGCGCTGCCCAGCCTGGCGCACAGCTGATCGATGTGCGCGTCCCACTTCAGTCCGCTGTCTATCGTGAAGCCTAACAGTTTCACCTCAGTCATATGCTGCACTAGGTCATCACCGGCGCATACGTTCACCGACTGGGGCATGTTCTGGCCATTGAGGCTAAACTTCATCCAGAACGTCTTGCTTTTATTGAGGGCAGAAGAGCAGTGGAGGCCCTAGTCTAACTTCCTTGGGGTACCTCATACAATGTCATTGTACAATCGCGTTCAGAATTGCATGGCCAGTTTATGAATGAATTCATTCGTGTATACATCGATAACAATATAGGGCCTAGTACTCTTCCTTGGGGTACCCTATATTTATTATATTACTGCTTTTCTCCGGTCAAATCGCTTTTCTACGCTCAATTAAACTAAAACTACTCGTAACCTAACGCTGCCACAAGCGAAACCGATGCAGATTTTACAGAACAGTTGTCGGTCTACATGGTCAAAGGCCTCTGTAAAGTCATCAATTTTTTTTCACCAATATTGTTCGTTGCGTTACAGGATATCGTCTCCAGCGCACGCGTCGGCGCAGACGTCGTGCCCGACGCCGAACTGCGTGGGCCTGACCTCGCTCGTCATGGTGGTGTCGTCACAATTGGTCGTTATGTTCCTTTACAACCTCTACAAGTGAGTAGCCATTTTTGTTGTTTTTCATATCTCATGTCCTAAATGTGGATAATTTTTACCCGATGAAGCGAGTGGAAAATGACGAATTTATGCCCTTCTAGGCGTTTTATTTTACAAATGCATGTATTCTTAAGTTATACTTATTACAATTGAAAGTCGGTTAATGGATGCAATGCATTGTATGATTTCCGTTCTGATATTTATTTCCCCAATCCATAACTAAATCAAAAATTTAAAATTCTCTTCGAACCGCTCATACTGTACTTAGTTATGTTTAACTGTAAATAAATACACTTTAATTCTTTCCTCGTATTCGATATGAAAAGTAGTATTTAACACAATACCTCCACTAAAACGGGTGTCTTTCATCCATCAATTATAAAAAATAATCGCTCTGAAACACTAAAAAAGTGTGACATCGTTTTGTTTTATTTTGGCTGTACCACTAGACCAAATTTCAAGTTTTAGAAACTCATTCGACGTATACTTTAACCCACTTAAATACCTACCTGAATGGCTTTTCGGCGTGCCATTTTAGCCAGTAACTTGACTCGCAAAAGTCTAGCTCAACTCCTAGAATTGTGCAAACTCGGTTGACACGCACTTAGGACCTAATTAAGGTATTAAAACGATATTTAGCTCTCTGGGAATTAGTTCCTAGAAATTATCAAATTTTTTGGCCTAATTGGGCCGAACTCCATATAAATAACTAACTTTTACTATGTGTAAAATTTCTCGAATATATTAAAACACCGAATTACTAATATTATAATTTTAATATTTTTCAGAGAAAGAAAAGAAGCTCAAGCGAAGAAATTCTTCTAATGTAGTTACCATTACCCCTCCCCCGCACCCCCTTACATACCGATGTTATCCCGTACTCATAAATAGCGCATGTCTGTTGAATGTTGTAACTTTATACCTTACCAATTGACATTATGGTACCTTTTCCCTGAAAATGCCAGAAATATGTAATACTCCGCTTGAAATTAGATGAGTTAATCAACTATTTCTTGTCACTGTTAACATAGTTTTGGTCTCTTAGGTCACTTTTAAATCTTTTTTTTTATTTTTATACTACGACGGTGACAAACAAGCATACGGCCCGCCTGGTGGTAAGCGGTCACCGTAGCCTATGGAAGCCTGCAACTTCAGGGGTGTTACATGCGCGTTGCCGACCCTTTAAAAACTTTAACACTCCTTTTTTGAACCCCATATTGTAGATCACGGTTTTATAGCTTTTTTTTGGTAGATATATTCCATCTACCAAGCATGTCAGTGGAACATACTAGAACGTTTCTTCTAACAATCTTTGCTGCATTTGTCCCCTGGACGGGACAGAGTAACAAGAAATAGTTAATTCACCCAGATATACAATGATTCATAATCTTTCGGCTTTATTGTTGTGAGTAACTCAATATAAGTATTTTAATATGTCTAATACTCACGGGAGTTTTCCAATTTTAATACATTTACTGCCATATAAAACCTTCCTTTTTTGATAAGCCTTATAGCAACCCGCCTAGCGGGTCCAGCATCTGAGCAAAGTTCACGCCCCACCAGGCGGGTCTTTGGCACTGAATGTATAATACATTGCGGAGCACATACGATTGAGATTATATGACTCATTTTACATATTTAGAGCGCAAACTAACAAAATTGTCACAAATATACTTTTTTATGTAAAAAAATTGCTTCGAAATTATTTTACGAACAAAGATTGACGTTTGGATAAAAAGATTTCGAGCAATTTGACACTAAATTTAATGTTTATAACTAACGATGCACCGACATACCAAAGTATGAGAGCACTGTAGTCTATAATAAAAACACAAAGGAATGTATCCCCTGCAGAGTTAAGTGACTGCGTAGAAAGTTTGTATACAAGGGGGTCACTTAACTCTGCAACTGACTGTACAAATTCGAGAAATTTCGACCACTGTCGCTGTGACCAGGTGGCCTAAGTCCTTTGCCTTCGTCACTTTTTATTTAAACATGGATTTAATGTTAGTACAGTATTATTTTGCCGGGGGTGCGGCGCGGTCTGAAACAATACAGTCGCTACGTATACCACACGATTGTCAACTATATGTGTAATGTAGAATCACGAGAATGTCTTTTACGGAATGCGATTTTTAATAATGATACTTCTGGTAACTCCAAGTAACCGATAGGCTGGATTTGACCAAACTTTTTAACCAAGAGTAACGCCTCTTGGATACTAATATCAAAATCCCATAGTAATTTGACGTTACTATCTGAGAGTAAGTTATCTCGGAATAAAAATTTGGTAAAACGCAGCCTTAGGGCTACTTGCGCCACCCGGGGTTAGCGATATAACCCGGAGTTAAGCGGTTTTTTGTATGGAATTTGACAGCTTGACTCAGGATTAGCGGCTAACCCTGGGTGCAATTGGGCCTTAGTGTAATATATTCCAACTCAACAAATTGGTAGTAAAATCAGAATATGATTTCCTAGATTTTGATAGAACAGACTGTGAAAGTATTAAGTAATAATTAGTGTCATAATTAATTATTATATTTAAATGACGTTTTAAAGTTTGACAATTCATTTGTTCGGAAGAGATGTGGTTTAAATTAAATTAAAATTAAAATCTGTTTATTTCGAGTAACAAGACTCATACATAATTTACACACAATTAAAACAATTTACACACAATTAACACAATATACATTTACCACGATACACACATACAAATAAAACAATTACTTAAAATTCCACTCTACTGGACTCGTGGTTAAAACAGTGACTTTGACCACCGTCATCTCACTGTGTTAACCACCAGGCGCATGAAGTCCGACTTTAGCACGTTTAACTCGAGCTTTATTTTTATTGAATTGAATTAATTTTGAAAGAGACATTCTCGTGGCATTCTCCAGAAGTTCATTTTTTACCACTTCGAGTGTAAGAAATAAATAATTTTGTAAATAATATTTATATTTTTTGTGTCCTGTAATAGTTTTATTTTTCTCACCTTTTTTTTCTACGAAATTTTATTGTGCGACGAAACTTAAGTGAGGTTGTATTTTTTTATAGATAAATGAAGACTTTGTTGGCATTTATTCTACTTGGTTGTTTTGGAGAATTCTCGAGTCGTCTAGGAGAACTTTCGAGAGTTTTTATTCGAATAGTCTCTAGTTATTTTGTACGAGAACTCTCGTGCTTTTTCAGGCAATTCTAATTATTTAGACCGATTTATGGTTTCCTCTAAAATATGTTATGGAATAGCTTTACATTATTTCAGAAAGTTTTAGTGGGTATAACTATTTGAAATCTTTCGTCTCGCTTTATAAATGACGATGGTTTTTAATATATTTTATATGGTAGCTAGCGACCCGCCCGGCTTCGCAGGGGTTATTATTATACATACATATAGACCCTTTCCTCTTCCTCTTGAATCACTCTATCAATTAAAAAAAACCGCAACAAAATCCTTTGCGTAGTTTTAAAGATCTAAGCATTGGAACAGACAGCGGGAAGCGACTTTGTTTTGTACTATGTAATGATCCTTATTAAGTCTTTTACTATTATATGGAACTGTGTTTTTAAATATCTAAATAATTAACAATAAAATCAAAGATCCTCTTCCTTTTGACTTAATGTTTTGGGTCTCGAAATTTCGAGAAAGTTCTCGAGTTGTCTCGAGAATTCTCCGCTTGTCTTTAAATGTTCTCGCAACTTCTCGTATCGAATTTACTAGAAGGAGAAAAAAATTGTAATAAAAAAACATTGTTTATTGTTCAACAATAAAAATGTGCCAAATATGCAGTGTTTTATTTTCGTAACAGTGAACTAAGCAGAAAAGCCTTGTGTTTAGGGTATACCTCAAAAGAAAAAAAAACCCTTATAGGATCACTTTGTTGTCCGTCCGTCCGTCTGACTGTCCAGACCCTTTAAACATTTTCGGGAACGCGTAGGTAGCAAGTTGAAAAGAATACCTTATAAATAGGTCTGCGGGCCCCTGAAGCTGAAAAATCTAAACCTTAGCGTCAACGCAATCATAAAATGTGGACGTTTAATCGCATTTACCATACATATGCAAATGGAATCAATCAACTTCCCGTTGACCTAGAATCCAGAAATAAACATAAAACCCCACCGAGTCGATGTGGGTCAGAATGACATTAGATTGGATTGGAGACAATTTTAGATTGACCTTTCGTACGAAAAAGAGATTACGCGCGTAAGCATTAAGTGTCAAATTCATACACAGAACTACCAACACTGATAAAACTTAATGGGGTTGGCAAAAATCGAAACGTCACGTTCCAAACAAGCGTGCGTAGCCAAGATGCCAATCGCTCACGCTTAATAACGTATCGCAGCTACCTCTCTCTATCACTCTTCCTTATTAGTGTGACAATGACAGTTGCGTTTCGTAAGCGACTGAGCGTGAGCGATTGGCATCTTGGCTACGCACCAAGGTATGAAAAATGAGTCGCAACTGGGTGCCTAGCCAAGATGCCAATCGCTCACGCTCAGTCGCTAACGAAACGCAACTGTCACTGTCACACTAATAAGGAAGAGTGATAGAGAGAGGTAGCTACGATACGTTTGTAAGCGTGAGCGATTGGCATCTTAGCTACGCACGCTGCTGCACTTTTACGGCGTTATTTTTTTCGACTGATTGGGTATCCAGTTCTTTTCAAAAAACAATCCTGTCACGACTACATACATACATACTTAACCCTTAATTAAATGCATAATTATTTATTTATGATACATAAACGAGACAAGTGACAATCAAGTTTTCTTGGAATGTAGACTTTATCATATCGTCGTAAGTACTAAATTTGAAACGAATTTGGTTGTCACTTGGGGTTTTAGAATCAATATTAATATCATGCATTTAAGGTTTGGCTTTCGTCTGGAATTCTAAAACAAACCATGATATAAACACGATTAATTTTTAATATCCCTAAAATTAATTTTAACCGGCTCAGAATCCACCAATACCCGAGTGGTCTCAGTGGTCTCAGTACTCTCAGTAGACGTAGTAGTTGTGGTATCTGGAACCCTCTCGAACGGGTAGAACGGATGGTCCTTCCACTTCAGCTGGGGGATAGTCCTGTAGTGGCGATCGAAACTCTTCAGCGTGTTTAAATCGTCACGGTGGAGTTTGAAGTCGAAGATGTCGATATTCTCGAAAATTCGGCTGCCGTTTAGGGTTTTTGGGGTGGGCGTTACACCCATGTCTACCTGAAATATTAAGGATATTGTGCTGGTTAGGGCATGTGCAAAGGATGGAGTCTCGTCTGTCACGGAAGACTCTCCAGAGCGAAGAGCTAACAAGGAAAGTTACCCAACTGTCCCCCTCCGATTTGATTGATTGTTTTATATGTTATAGAGTAGTCTAAAATAACAGACACGTATTCTTTATAGCGGCCCAAACTCATCCTGTTGGGAGAAGTTGTCCTTCAAAGTCCTGAAGACTGACCAAACCCTCTAATTTCTTCAGAGAGATTTGTTCAATCATATTGTTAATTAATTATCAATTTTATAATTTAAACTTTCGTGAGTCATATTGATATTAAATCGCAACGGTTAACACTCACGTATTTTTATCACAAAACGCGTGACATGTTTCGACTGCATCGGGCAGTCATCGTCGGACAGTGTTGTCACCTTCGCGGCTCGGGCATCACTGCCCGAGACCGGCGTAGGTAACGGGTCGCGCGCGACAAAGCGACGATGACAGGTTCTACTCACAGCAAATCTCAGTAATAGTTGAGGCACAGTCTTCCTATACTTGGCGGCCATTTTGGTTAGCGTAGGGTCGTCGATGCTAGTGGGCTTGTCGGCCTGGTGCTTCTTCATGAGGGACCCGAACGGCGTGTAGCCCATCACAGCGATGCCCTGCTGGCGGCAGTACACCAGGAGTTCTGGTTGTTGCAGGTTAAGGTTCCACTGCAAAAAAAGGTAATGGCAGGCTTATTCTACGGCTTTTTGAAAAAAATCTTTGATGTCGAAGGCTTATTACACAGTAGAAACTGTAACAAAACATCACTATAACATGCTAATGATGAAGGGAATATGGGTTGGATATGTCAAATGTCAATTAAGCACGTTCGAGAGGTCTCCAGCATAAAGTTGCTTCGTACCTCGATTTGAAGAACAGCTGGCATCATCAGCCCGTGTGCTCGGATGTTCTCCAGCATGACCAGGTTGAAGTTGGAGACACCGATGGACCTGGTTAGGTTTAGCTCGCGGGCGTCCATCATGCCGCGCCAAGTTTCTATGTAGTGTGTTGTGTCGTATGTTTGGTTCTCCTAAAATTAGAAATAGAAACATCAATCAGCCTATTGCAGTCCATTGCTGGACGTAGGCCTCCCCAATTCACTATAAAGTACGGTCATTCGTGACCCTCATCCAACCACTACCAGCTACCTTTTTCAAGTCATCGGTTCACCTGGCAGGAGGGCGTCCCACACTACGTTTGCCGGTGAGCGTTGGAGCAATAGGGTTCTCGAATGGGGGAGTAGAACTTACAAACTGCCCCAGCGGCCAGTGCATGAGGTAAAGGTCCACGTAGCTCATCTGCAGCTCCTCGAGCGACTCTTCAAGCGCCGGCACCACCGCGTCCCGCGCATGCGCGTCGTTCCAGAGCTGGACAACAAAGAAACCATTGTTACTGATACGGCACCATGACTTGACCGGTTGGCGTAACTACGCCACTACCAACTGGTAGTGACCCTGCCTGCTATGCCAATGGTCCTGGGTTTGAAACCCGGTAAGGGCATTTATTTGTGTGATGAACATAGATATTTGTTCCTGAATCATGGATGTTTTCTATGTAGGTATTTGTATATATTATGTAAATCGTTGCCTGAGTACCCGTAACACAAGCCTTCTTGAGCTTACTGCGGGACTTAGTCAATTTGTGTAAGAATGTTCTGTACCTAATATTTATTTATTTATTTAAAAATAGAGGCGGTGATTTCTTCTGAATTTGCTTTATAAATAAAACCGTTTTCCCGTCTTACGGTTCAGGGAGCCTGGGGTCCGCTCTGGTAAATTCCAAGATTTCGCGTAGGCGCTAGTTTTAAAAAGCGACTGCCATCAGCGACTGTGATCAATAGTTAACAGCTTGTGGACATGTAGTAATGATTTTTATCATACAATGCAGTTCACTAGTTAGTAGATACTTAAGTCCTAACCTTAGTGGTGATGAATATTTCTTCTCGTTGCAAAGCCGGAATCGTGTTGCCTGTCCTTTCTATCCTCTTTTTCAGACTTTTCAGGTAACAATGGGCGTTACAAATCTGGAACACACAGCTAGACACTTAACTAACCACCAATGTAAACCAACACTTTCCGGAAATTCCCTGATCTTCCTTCTCACCCTCATATTTCAGGGTTCTGAATAGAAAACGGCCGTGAGTATTAGACATATTAATATACATATATCGGGTCACTCACGTCAATAAAATCGAAATTAGCTAGACATGTTTTGGAACGGTCCGCGCCCTATTTTCGAATTTATTGACGTGAGTAACCCGATATAAGTATATTCATATTTCAGGGTCTTCATACGTAAGATGTTTTTTAAGGATATGTACCTAAAAGACAAAAAGGGAACCCTTCTAGGATCCCCCTGTTGTCCGTCCATCCGTCTGTCTGTCTAGACTCTTTATCTCGGGAACGCGTAAAGAAAGAAAGTTGAAATGAATACCACATACACAAGTCTACGGTCCTTTGAAGCTGTGAAAAAACCGAATCCGAAAACCGTATAAAGGATGACTCACACTAGCACGGGACGGGACGGGGCGGGACGGGAAAATCTGTCAATTTCTATAGAAAGAATCATAGCTCGGAGCCCTCGGATGTCACGCGCTTTCTTCCTTCCATCAAACCAGTGATGTTTGTAAGTGCGCTGCGGCCGTTGCCAGCCTTCAAGGTTGGAGTATGCTCTTTTCTTGAAGGTTTGAAGTTTGTATCGGTCCGGAAATACCGCAGGCAGTTCATTCCACATCCACAGTTTAGCTGTGCGAGGAAGTTTCTAGAGAAATGCACAGTTGAGGACTGCCAAACATCTGCTGCATGCTTTCTATAGAAATTGACAGATTTTACCTTCCCGCCCCGACCCGTCCCGTCCCGTCCTATTCTAGTGTAAGTCATCCTTAATTACCGCACACAGAGTTCAGTATTTTAAAATACCTAAGTTCATACGTAAATGGGGTGGAGTCCAACTCGCACCGGTTTTTTTACCTTAGGCGTTGTCGTAATTTCCTGTCGGTCCTTATATCTATCCATGACATTCTTGACAGCTCGGCCGACTTGGTCTTCAACAGCATAAGCCCAGGCGGTGTCCACATGTCTGTAGCCAGCTTGAAAGGCCCAGAGCACGGCTTGCTCCACTTCATGACCCTCAGGCACGATGCGACCCTGATGATAAAATTTGCGTTAAAACGTGTAAAAGGAGTCTGAAGACCTATTCGAACGTGTTCAAGTAATATTAAAAAAAACTTCTTAAATAAATTTTCAAAGTGCCATGATATTGGGAATATGTGGCCTTTTCAGGCTAAAGGTACCACATTGTCGGTTGTTGATAAGGTTGATTTTTAAGTAATTATTTATGACAAGAGCCTTATCGATAACCGACAATGTGGTACTTTTAGCTTGAAAACGCCACATGTGAATCGGTTATGTCAAATGTCAGCTTAGCGCGTTCGAATAGGTCTCTTGTTTAACGTTATTCCTTGCATATCTTTTTTTTTAATACTACGACGGTGACAAATAAGCATACGGCCCGCCTGATGGTAAGCGGTCACCGTAGCTTATGGACGCCTGCAACTCCAGGGGTGTTACATGCGCGTTGCCGACCCTTTAAAAACTTTAAATCTCTCGAATATTCAATTCAATTCAATAATTTTATTACAGACCTATTCGAACGTGCTAAACTGACATTTGAGATATCCACTTCATATTCCCTACGTCATTATCATGTCATATTGATAATTTCCACGGAATTTCGCATGTAAATGTTACTTAAACACGTTCGAATAGGTGTGCTGACCATGTCCATAGTGTTAAAATACAAATACAAATACAAATCATTTATTCGTGGCTTTAAGATACAATTACATATAAGAGACAAATATACAAAAAATTACCACGAAATGGTCTCGCCTCAGCATAATGTCGACCCGAAAGTCGACGCTGTTCTTCCGGCCAGACCATTTTTGGGCCACGATCGCAGCGTATAGGCGTGTTAGTATAGGTACATTCCCTTAATCATAAAAGTTAAACCTAAATGTAATGTCTATAATAAATTATAATAAACTAAGCCTCTAGGATGCTGTACCTACAGCATCCTAGTGTTTCCAAAAGGCGCAAGCCGGCGACTCCAATACTAGGCGCAGAAGGCTATTGGAACATTTGGAACCATCACAGCGTCGCATTTGGGAGGCAGTTATATTGTGTATTATCGTAGCGAGGCAGTAATTCCGCGCTTCCGCGAATACCTGACGCGCTGGAAAAAGGCAGTCCCAATCCCAACAGCATCCTGAATCCATTAATGTTTTGTGTAGGTAATGTAATGTATAATATTTTTCCGTTGTCATATTTCGAAGAAGTGCCATAAAAAGTTATTGTATTGTATTTTTGTCCAAATGACTGTTCTATTACTATATTTTTTTAATCTACGACGGTGACAAACAAGCACACTGTCCGCCTGACGGTAAGCACTCACCGTGGCATTTGGACGCCTGCAACTCTAGGGGTGTTACATGCGCGTTGCCGACCCTTTAAAAAAAGGAGGATTCGCTGTGTTGACAGCTAAAGGGGCAAGCTTTGCTCCGTGGGTCCCCAGCTGTCAACACAGTGAATCCTCTTGGAGCTCTGGCGACCTTACTCACCAATAGAAACACTACACTATGAGTAGGGTCTAGTGTTATTAAACTGCGGTAAGGTGGAGGCTTCTCCAGATGGGCTCTACTACAGATTAGAGCGAGACGACATTCGTTGTGCTGCCCTACCACACTAAACGATATGCATCCGCTGTGCCCATGCCTCTCAATATTGGATCTTCACCGTACCATGGTATTGTTTCCAAGCCAGGTCCCCAACGCGAAGGTGGGCATCATGTTCCCATCACTCAACTGCAGCAGCGGCGCCGCCCCTTGGTTTGCGGACTGCAATCAAACAATTTGCAATCAAAGTATAAATTAGCACATTTTAAAGTTTTCGAGCATTAACTGCGGAATCGCGGTGTTGGTATGATGCTGTTCGGTTTTGTTTATTTCGTCTTAGTTGGTGTGAAAAGCAGTATGTGTCACGCGTTATCAAAATTATTTTCGTCTTGGGTGTCAGCGCTTCAATCCCTCATTACTCTCAGGATTCTACTTTGCAGATGAATTCTGCTTCATTCAGAATTCGATGTACGTTGGAAATATATAATTTTGATCCCTCGTAACAAAATCTACTATTATGTATTGTCATATTTATGACTAGATGGCGCTGCGACGCCACTCAAGCTACGGCTGCGTTCAATTTTATCATAAGGCCGCGTTATACACTTCAAAAATGGTCTTGCCGGAAGATCAGCGCTGATTATTAGGTTAGCATAATTCTGGCACGAGTCACGCACAAAGGGCAAATAAAACAAATATTTAAGCCCCATACAACAACGTGATTGTTTGCCGATTTTATAGATAATAGTACGGGACCTTGCGTGCGCGATTGGCGGATTCTTTTTATTTTCATGTTAGTTACGCGCAGCCATGTGAATCGATTTTGTTGTTTCTTTTTTTTAAGGCATCTTGCCTGGTTATTTTGATGTACCATATAGGTACACCTATGTTGTGTTGACTTTACAATCTAACCAATCCATGCATTGAAAACTCGTTTTTAATTTCATGCCTTTTACATGTGTAATTAATGATATCGAGTATTTATTAAAATGCGTATCAGATGATATGACAACATGAATATTTTCTCAAACTCTTTAGAACTGATTAATCGCGTTTATTAACACCATGACCCTACGTTTTGAGCCCTTTAAGGCACTCGTTTTCACAGGTTAGAATGATGACTAAGAGAATGCGAATTCTCCCCGAAAATCAAAACAGTTACTTGTGCAAAAATCCGTTCTCAAGGGTTTAATTTCAATGAATAACAATCGCAGTAACAGATTTATATGTAATATTGTCTATTACATATAAATACTTAAATACATAGAAAACATCTATCAAATCAGGAATCACATCGTGATAAACTACCAACCATCCTAGCCTAGTCATGAAATAGTTGCTTCTTTTTGATACTTTTAAACGCAATATAATCAAGTTTTGAAGGCGTTAGGCCTCTTAAATTAAAATATATTGTAAAAAACTTACAGTAGAGACAAAATTCCATAAAACTAACGCACCAAAAATATATATAGCGTCCATCACTCACGTAAAACGCAAAGATACTAACTGTATATCCAATTATTTATTCACAAACTCTTATTGAAACCAGCAGTTTTTAATACAATTGAATACGCACATTCGTTGTAATTATATGTTAAGAACGTTCATATTATATTGGTTAAAAGTGGTGTCGGGTAAATTGCAGGTCGGGAGTGGACTCTGGGAATGTTAGATACTACCGATAAGTATAGAAGAACGATATCTTAATGAAGGGTTATCATTAAAATGTTTGGGCTATGTGAACATACTAAAAATAAAACATTTATTTTCAAAGTATTAATATAAAGTAAGTGTAACTTACCTAGCTACCTATCTCTACCTTAAATCTTAAATAGGTCCTCGAGGCATTGCACCTAGGATGCTGTCGGCATTTCCTCGTATCGCAATGCTGATACGTTGTGCGAGGAAGCCACCAGCTCTTCGGTCACCAGTTACATCAACCAGACGTTTCGCGATTTCTACAAAAAACTTGCGCGCTTACTACATACATCATCATCATAATTTCAGCCGAAAGACGGCCACAGCTGGACAAAGGCTTCAACGAACGGTCATTCGCCGCTCTTAACCAACGGTCTCTCGCGATCTTCACCAGATTTTCGGTCCATCTAGTCGGGGGCTATCTCACGCTGCATCCTCATCATCCGGTTCGGCGAGCAATGTGGCCAGCCCACTGCCAATTCTCTGAGCTATGTCGACAACCTTCTAAAATACTTATACAGTGCGCTTATCAATAAAAAGGTCGAAATAAAAAAGTGGTAACATCCTAGTGTCATCCAGTTTTCTTACATATATATTGATTTGAAAGGGACACTACGATGTTGCTACGTTTTAATTTCTATCGGAAAAAAACAGAAGAGTATCTCGGGATCGGGAAAGGCACCTGTCATTGTCCAACTGTTTGGATTAGAGATCAGATAATGGTCATGACAGTCTTTCTCTACCGCGAGATACTTTCACGGGACTCTTGTGATAGGCCTACCGGAATCCCATTCTAATCTTGTCGTTTTTAATTTAAAAAAAATGATGCAACGTGCAGCTGCGAGCAAGCTTATGCAAGCATGCAACCCGCACCATTGTTCTCTATCCGTAGATAATGAGCATTGTGACAAAGAACTTGCAACGTTAGTCATTTTCTATACAAAAAAAGTCTGCCCATTTATGCGAAGATGGGGCACATTTTTACGTCTTTTAAGATCAAGTCATATTCATAATAAATCCATGGAAGTCTTTATAAAGCTCTACTCTCACGACTCTTCATATTTTTTGAACTTGACATTCAAAATAGGTAGCCAAGGTAGGTAGGTAGCCAAGTCCTACGGTTTCCTTTGTTTATGTACATACATTTTTAAAATCTGCACACGAAGTGTTCTATGCTTTTAGAATGCAAACTGGCCGGTTGTTAGCCAGTGTGTGTTACCAGATGCTTCGCATTACGCATTTTACTCCGCATTGTCGTCTATAGATCCGCAATCCGCTTTATGGTAATGGGGATTCGCAATTTTTACTGTGCGATATGACATACGGACATACACTTTTTTAGATTTTGAGAGCGATTATTTCTGAAAATATTCATTTAAACCAATTTTTTGCTCAAGAAATCTTAATGTTATTTCTAAAGACCTATCAGATGATGTGCCACATTTTTTTACATTTATTTACATGTATGGGGCGCCCCCCCTAAACATATTTTTTGTTTCACAACTTATTATGCAAAACTAAGTAGCGGCACACAAAGTACATCTCCAGCTGTAAATCATTACAATATTCTTTATAGGTACCTACTGAGTAAAACCGCTGTGACATACGGACGGATGGACCGGACGAAACTACGAGTATAAGAGGACTTAATTAAAACCCGCTTTATTATTTAAAAATCCGCATTTTCGAAGCGTAGCTTCCACTTTTTGCATTTCAGTATCTAGCAACACTGCGTGGCCAGTGTGCGCGGTTCTCGACTTGTCGTAGTTTACGTCCGTCTCCCTGCGCAAGCGCACGTCATGCAGTTTCTGGCGATTTTTGCGGTTTTTGCGCCGGTAAGTCTTGAGTTTAGTATTTCGATATACTGTGCTTCCTTTTTTACTTTTGGTAACCGAAGATGACAGTTTATTTCTTAAACATAATTCGTTAGTTCTGTTTAAGCTATTTCTTATATTTTTCAACCGACTTCAAACTTTCAAAAGTAGGTTCTCAATTCGTGTAAATGTATGTTAGGTACTTCATAACTCCGTCATTCAGAACCGATTTAATGAATATTTTTTTAGTAGGTCGTTTCCAGATTAGTCCGGTTTTTATATGTGCAAAAACTTTAATGTTAAGTCAATGTGCCTAACCATAAGATTCAATCAATATTGCAAGTTTATTTTATTTTATTGTTAAATTTAGTTACACAGCAATCAGGATCGTGAAAAAAAAACTTGACGATCCCCAAATGCCGAAGTGATCGTGCAATAATGTGAAATAAAACATACATTCCAATTAAGAAACTCTTCCTTTTGTTGAAGTCGGTTAATAAAAACTTACCTACAGATCTATTTTTGCACCTTAGTGCATCTTATTTTTTTGAGTTTAGTAAAAGGTACCTCGTAGATTGTTGTTAAGGTTAATTTCCAAATAATCTTCATTGCATTAGCGCCTTACCAAGTACCGACAAAGTGGTACCTTTAACCTAAGAACGTCACGAATCCGTCATGGTCATACCAAATTAAAATGTAATTACTGCATTAAGTTTGTATGCTATTTGTCGTAAGACATAATTTACACTCTATTTTCTGCGTTAGCTTAACCTGATTGTGGACATTAATCAATGCAAACATTAATTACAGTCAAGTTCATAAATATCTGCGCAGCTGGATTCATAACATAATATGTAAACAGTTACACCTTATTTTCAATTTCCAAGATATTTTTGAAGTCTGTACAGTCAACCAATTGGAACCCTAGGCCACTTTAGAACCATGTCAAAATAAAGGGTCCAGTAAGAGATTACTTACAATCTGATTTATAGCGTCACTATGGCATAGTCCTACAGTGGCCTAGGGTTCCAATTGGTACAGACAACCAATTGGAAACCTATGTAAGTCTTGAATTGCATAGGTTTTTTGAGGTTAATCCTTCATCCTTCTTAAACCCAAGCCCGCGAATTCTAGGGCTATCACTTTGATCCCCAATAAGTACCTCCTTCCTAAATCCCCCTACATTAAAGTCCGCGAATTACTTGGCTTGGGAGTGAAGTGTTTCAATTTTCAACTTTGCAAGAGTTAAATATGTAGCATTTATTATTCCTAATGTACCATCCTTAAAGCGTTTTTTTTTCTATGCATATTTTTATTGCATACCTACTATGTAATGAAATGATCAGAGCAAAAAGCTCATCTCAGTATTACTCGTATAAGCTGGTGTCCAAGGCTAACCGGTCCATCGACTATCTAGGGGCGATGCCCATTGTGTGATGTAAGTATAACTCTTCAAGGTTCATTGGCTATATGTTAGTTATTTATTTAACCCGGTATTTTCCGACGCTTCGACTGATGAGATATACTCGTAAATGGGCATTTAGTACGTATTTCGTGTGAATAAATAAATCATTTTATTGAGATACGACTTAAACCCTGCGAATCAAGATAATGTTTGTGCTTCTAAGTTTAAACAAAACATTTGTAAAAAGAGTTGATAGTGTAGCTAGACCACTCAAAAAAGGTCGAAAATAGAGGTGACTTTGGGATTTTTTTTCTATCGAGCGAAGTTTTTTCTACTTAAGTTTTTTTTACTTTTTGTTTGCGATTTTTATTGCAAAATGCTGAAGTGTGACATACATTTATATAACATATTTTCATATTTTTATAACACTTAGTTTGGTGTCTACTGGAAAAAGAACGACTTTTATTTCTCGAAAGAATATTTTAACATACAAAAGGTGGACTTGATACTAAAACTAAGGTAAAGTAATTCAGGTAGAATGCTATTCTAACGTCTAGTGCTTATACAGGATAAAAAAAGGCTGGAGGAGGACTGATGTAAAGAAAAAATTGAAACAGAAAGAACTACGCAAGAAAACGGAAAATTCTTTCCGAGTCAATTTTGCTTTCCATTTTTTTCCTTACGCCATTAAGATGGATGCTCGGGTCATTTTCCATACAAAAGTTATTGCAGTCTTATGACGCATTTGCTAAATATATTTGTAATTAAACACTTTAGAACGGATAATCGCGTTTATAAACACCATGATCATGTTAATAAACGCGATTAATCCCGATAAAAGCATACGCCTCTTGTATGCTATATAAAAAAGACTATCTGTACCTCCATGAATGAATTTTCATACAAACTAAATAGTATTTGCAATGTACGTTGCCTCGCGTCTCTCACGTCTTTCGTCTTATCAGCCTAATTGTAGGTACATTGCGTCTTCAAACAAAAATCAAAACAGTGTAATAAAAATCAAAACACGTTATTTTTAAAAGTCGCTGAACAAACTTTGTTCAGTTTGAGGACTACCTACGATTAAATTGTTTGCTCCTGGAGCCCACCCGGTATATGTCATGTATTGTTTCATGTTTATTTTCATAGATGGCGCTAGCCCTCCACAGCGGCGGCGTGGCTCCGTGGCGCCCTCTCAGCGACAACAACAGTGTCCCCAGCTTCGGGCTCGGGACATGGCTTGGCTTCTCAGACAAGGTAATTTACTTATGTTACAGAATAAGCACAAAATGTTTTCACGCCTTTGATGTTTAAGTACCTTATCGTTATGGTACCTAACGCACTTTTCAGATAAAATTCGCGATAAAATTATAAGCGAATACCGCAAACATCGCTTTTGCGACACCTCCAGAAAAGTGGTAAAGGTACCACTTGGATTAAATATAATAACGATAAATATCTTTATTTTTCATGTTAAACCTATGTACTTATAAACGTCAAACGATGATTTGATTAAGTACGCTACAGATGGCGCTGTAACAGTATCGTAAAATAATGTTACGTTGCTATTCCGCCAAACGTGTTGGTCAATTAGTGCCAACCCGTTATACCTACTAAACCTACTTGCGTATTTTATGCCTGCAAATGTTACCACCCTCCCACCGCAAATTAATATAACAAACCGCCATCAATAATATAAAACTCGACACGTGTTTCGCCTCTCTACTAGGCATCCTCAGGAGATGCAGGAGATCTGTGAGTTTCACAAGCAAAAATGCAAAAAATACGCAAGTAGGTATAACGGGTTGGCATTAATTGACTAGCACGTTTGGCGGAATAGCAAAGTATCATTATTTTAGTTGACTCACATTAGGACGGGACGGGACTGGGCAGACGGGACGATCTGTCCATTTCTATAGAAATAATCACGTGATAGCTCGGAGCCCTCGGGTGTCACGTGACGTTTTCTATAGAAACTGACAGATTGTCCCGTCCCGCCCCGTGTGAGTCATCCCTTATGCTAATAACTTCTTACTAGTATGTCTGTCTGTCTATCAGGGACGCGTAGAACCTAAAGGGCAGGAGGTGGAAGACGCAGTGATTTGGGCCATCGACGCAGGCTACAGACATATCGACACGGCGAAAATTTACGACACTGAGACTCAGGTGAATTTCTCTATCATAACTCTTTCTTTTGGCAAATGAAAAAATGTAAACAAACAAAAACCATCTGTTGTTGGACCAATGACATGATTCCATATGGTGACAGATGCGGAATGCGACCATATCTGAGCATGTTTGAGAATAGTAACATTACGATACAAGTGCTTATAGGAGAAAATTCGCAACGAGTGGCGATAGAATGAAACACGACCGAAGGGAGTGTTTTAAATCGGCACGAGTTGCGAATTACCTATTCGCACATGTATCGTACATATGACTCTTTGATTTTTTGACGCAAACACATAAAGTGATCATTATCGCACTAGTGCGGTAATGTAGCACCATATGTACTATAAATAATATGTTTACCCATCCCTGAGAGCTTGACAGCTACCATTTTGCACCTCCGATAACGGGGTCTAAATTTATGACGTTGAAATCGTTAATATGCACAAATTGTGTTTCCAGGTTGGTCGAGCAATCAAGAAGAAAATAGATGACGGAACGGTGAAGAGAGAAGATTTGTTCGTTACTACTAAAGTGAGTTATTTTTCTTCGACAGATTGAGCTATTATTAGTGAACCCTGGACCCTTACCATGATGTCTTAACGCGATTCAGTAGACGACCTAATCTGAGTCGCTTCCATACAACTGTGCTTAAATTTAACCTAAACTGAATCGCGTTAAGACGTCATGATAAGGTCCCCAGAAAATAGTGAACGATTTGCAGAACAATTATTATCATATCTCGTTCTCGAATTAGTACTTATTCCCTCATTCGTTCGGCTGCTGTTCATTGGTAGAGTTCTGACCTGATGATGAGATCCATTAGAACCAGATGCAGAACACTAGACCAGATGGTATTATCTTAAGTAACTCAAGCATATATTTGAAATCAATATTCCCATTGAAACCGCTTTTTTTCTTCAAGAAATCGAAGCAGGCTATATGTTCGTCTGTATTGTAAGGTCCGACCGTCTTCACACTTTTTGCGATTTTTGTGGATACTCACCAGTATTTTAAGCCAATTATAATGTGTTTCGTGTCATCCTAATGCAAGCGATGAATTTTTTCTCACACTTTGACTTAAATGTATTGTTTCAATGTTGGCTTTATTAAACAACAGAGTAATTTTGATTATTAAAGATTTTGGCGGAAAACGGGTGTTTTTGCGTATATTATTTATTATAAAATCTCGGTCTTGGCCGAGAATACAATTTAGTCCCGGTTGGACCCTAGTATTTTATTTTCCTAAAATTAATATAAGTATCTTAAATCTATGCTTTCAATTATAATATCTTCTCAGCTATGGAACGACCAGCATGCGCGCGAGGCGGTGGAGCCTGCGCTGCGCCGCTCTCTTCAGAACCTCGGCCTGGACTACGTGGATCTTTACCTCATCCACTGGCCCGTTGGCACCTACGTAAGTAGCCTGTGACCTATACCACAGCGTAAGGATGTATTCTATGCAGTGGGTGAACTCCGCCGATTTCTGGGTCATCGATGAGGGGCGCGCGGGGAAGGAGGCGGGGAGGAAATGCCGCCGAATTTCTATGAAAATTCGGCGGTCTACTATAAGGGGTGTAAAATGGAAATTAGTTTGCCAATCAGACTGTAATATCTTTCGCATAGTTTTTGACAACCCTGAGCCTCAGCACGAGCACCGAGCCGAGCCGCTGGCCGTGTATGAAGTTACCTCACTGTATGGAATACATCCCTACGCTGTGCCTATACCATGTGTCCCCATAATAGGGGAGAAGAATTTGATCGCGGGTAGGACTGTAAAGGGTTCGGCCTAGCGGTGAATATCTTTGTATTAATACATATGCGAACACAGAACCTTACGTGAAGGCTGCCACGCACAGAATGAACAATCAACCATCGCCCCCTTGTGTGACAGCAATGTAGGTACTGCGCATTTGTCACTTTTGAACTACGACAAAAGATGAGAGAGAAGAGGAAATGGGAGTACTCGATCTCGGCCCATCCCGTGTCGTTGGGTACTCAATGACAACTTAGAAAGCCCGGTGAGATCGACCTCGTCCCGTCCTGTCCCGTCCCGTCCCGTTCTAGTATGAGTTATCCTTTGCCGTTAGAATATACAAACTTTAAGTAAAATCGCACGACATCGAACGATTGGACGACGATGTTATAAATAAATATTTCCTTTTCTTTTCTTTTCTTTTCTTTTCTATTCTTTTCTTTTCTATTCTTTTCTATTCTTTTCTTTTCATACCATAACGCAAAAATGTTGGTTACTAGGCTACCAAGCTCTCAAGAATGATGTACCTACCTAATTACTTCTACTCCTCAGGCGAACAACAGTTTCGACAACTCAGACTACCGCGACACATGGCAGGGCATGATCGAAGTCAAGAACAAGGGGCTGGCGAAGTCCATCGGCGTCTCCAACTTCAACCAGCAGCAGCTGGAGCGGCTGATTGCAGCCAGCAATGTGAAGCCAGCCATGCTGCAAGTGGAGGTATGTTAGACCCAGCGAACTTATGGTTAGACCCTTTTTTGTTTAGGTGCAGTAAGCGCGTTACGCGTTCGGGTGCGAGGCAAGAGGTGACCCTAGCGGTTATGTGGGCCTTCCGTATAGGCTAATGAAGCTGGGCGCCTAGCAGCTGTTTAGCGGTGGGTGTGGCAATGGTTGGGCCATAACGGGGTTTTATAATCAATTGTAGGTGTGAAATAGAGCTGAGTTTGATGTGTTGTAATAGTTTTTAATGAACTTACCTATTTAATGTGAATATAACATTGCCAGGCGTTTTAATTGGGGGAAAAGTAATGCCAGACGACGTCTAAGGTGCGGTTTTTCATTATAGTAAACCTTCAAAATCGTGTGTAAAAATACAGGCGCAAATATTCAGTTGATCACCCTCTTTAGGCGACGACAAAGAGCAACTATCGCACCCACCGCTGAACAGCTGCCAAGCGCCCGGAATAAATAAAAATGATAATAGTGGCTCTATAAACTGTACACGTATTTCCGTGGCTAGTTATATCTAAAGCTCTTCATACCAATATATCTGAAGAAGAGATTTGACGTTTTCCTTACTCCCTTTCCAGCTAAACCTGAACCTCCAGCAGCCAGCACTTCTAGCCTACTGCCGCCAACAGGGCATCCAGGTGACCGGCTACACGCCCTTCGGGTCCCTTTTCCCGAGCAAGGCCACACCGAACGCCCCGCCCCCGCGGGTCGATGACCCCGTGCTTGTTGAAATTGCCGGGAAATATAACAAGACTGTGCCGCAAATCGCGCTTCGATACTTGGTATGTAGCATTATCATTTAAAATTAAAATGTAATATTTAATCGTACTTTATAACGTAAAGGTTTCGTTGCTGCGTCCAATACTATCCGATCCCAGTCGATCTGTCAGTTACTAGAAATAATCACGTGATAGTTTGGAGCCCTCGAAAGCCAACGTGACGACTTCTATAGAAACTGTCAGATCGCCTCGGATCGGATGGTGTGAGTGTGAGTAGAGAATGCAATCCCGCATGAGAAACTCAATCCCGGTATTTTGCGGGATTACAAGAAAGGAACAACTTACATGAAAGAACCTATCAAATTGTCTACTTCATATACATATCTTGGTTTTTTAAATAATTTCTATCGTTATCATTTTACTCAAGATCAAAAATTAGAGAAATACAAAAACATAATCTATCGATCGACACAAATATATTCTAAACATTTTGTCTACAGTGGGAAATCGGTGTAATTCCAATCCCAAAGTCCATCACCCGTTCCCGTGTGGAGCAGAACATCCAGATCTTCGACTTCGAGCTAAACGCAGAAGAGAAGGAGAAGATTAGGTCCTTCGACAGAGGATACCGCACCATCGATGTGAAGTGGTGGAAGGACTCCCCTGACTACCCATTTGAGAAGAACTGAAATCTGAAGAACGCTTGAGGACTTAAAACTAGATATCCTCCTACCACCCACTCCATCAACAAAAATCGCCAGTGAATTTTGAATAAATTGCTTAAGGAATATAATTGAATTTCATTTGTTTTAAAATCGAACGAAACAAATGAAATGCAATTGTGTTTCAATGAGGATTACCGCGAGTCGATTTTCCGCTAGGGGCGCTAGTGGAACGTGGGTCCTGCGGGAACATTTCAAACGTAACTTTGACAGTCCTCTCATACTGACACAGGACCCACGCATGAGTGGCGCCGCCTGGTGAGCGACAATACGGTAGCTCCCATTGATCAGAGTTTACATATCATGGCGGTGGAGGATACCTTTTAAAAGGCATTTGGGCGGTAGGAGGATATGACAGGAATGCTTGTCAAACATTGAAAACATGACCAAAAACACAAAAGTCAACTGTCACTGATAAAATTGAAATGAATAAATAATTATAGTAACTACGTGTGTTTTTTTTGTAACATTATAATCCAAGACATATCCAC
This sequence comes from Lathronympha strigana, assembly GCA_949128165.1. Classification (NCBI taxonomy): domain Eukaryota; kingdom Metazoa; phylum Arthropoda; class Insecta; order Lepidoptera; family Tortricidae; genus Lathronympha; species Lathronympha strigana. The sequence goes on along the minus strand of OX421926.1, from coordinate 1,000,868 downwards.
ACATATCTCTTAACCAGAACTTCATATTTCCAAGACTGATAAACTATTTTCGTATCATCAAGTTAAAAAACAAAATTGTTAATTGGCTGACGCCTCGTTTCATAAACCCACGCTCGAGTTTTAATGCCTTTCATTATACACAATCACATAAGGGTGATAGGTTCTAGATTGAGCGAAGTTGCTCATTTCAGGATTGTCATATTTCCGCGCGGTCGATGTGATATGGGGGTCTTGGATGTATACGAGGAGGGTAATAAAATAAAGACATTTAAATATATTTATTTAGAGAATACATCTGGCGGTTTAAAATGGACGGACGCAAAGATTAGGCTTCTTGTTTTTCAGTGCTGCAGGTGGGTTGTACACACGCCATCAACAGCAAGAATGTTACGACGCCGACTACCAGCATAGTCCCCAGCATGGCCGCCAGCGCTACCCACATTTGTGCTAACAGATCATCTGTTAAGGAAAAAATATTTTTTTCACTTCACCAGCTAGGAAAGTGCTTTTATCCTGGCTTTTAAAACTAGCGGGGGTAAAAAACTAACTACGAGATCCGACCCTTGCGGAAGGGTTCCCAGGATGCTGGGTTTGTTCCCCCTTTGATTGGCTATACCTATCCGTTGTGCGACAAACGAGCCAGCATTACAGTCCCCGGTGACTTCAAACAATTTTTTGGACAAATTGGTCAAGTCCAGGTCAAGTCTTATCCCGCACTTGGTAAGCTATTGGCAATATCTAAGTACTGGGAGTAGGTAACTCTAGGACACTTGTTGACATTCTTGGTTTTTTAAATATATCTTACATTTGACTAAGATTTATAATCGTATGTAGTGTTTATTTTCCTCGCGATAGTGTGGTGTAAAATGTTGTATTGCACTCAGCGGCAAAGTTCGTTCGGCAGATGAGTGTGTGCATGCGAAGTAACGCAACTATACGTGTGTGCGTCTCACTTTTGTTAAAATTTGATTAAAATGGCAAAATCTACTCTAGATTCATTGGACAAAACATCTTGGCCCGATCGAACAGAAAGTGAACACAGGATTCAAACAATTAAAGAGACTTGAATAAATAATTGGATATATAGAAGTTAAAGACGTCACAAAAAAAGAACGAAGGTAGGAATATAAGTAATAAAGCTCAGGATTTCAGGGGAACTTCGAAAAATTTCCTCTTTCCTCCACTCAGAGTCATTGACATTATCAGCTGTTGAAGTAATGCACTTTTGTAACATTCTGTATAAGCCCGAGAGTAAAACAACTTTGCCTCCGTGTATAATAGATAACTATTTCATCACACTTGCTCGTAAATGGTGATGTTATATCCAAGCATACGTAATGAGCTGTAATCATACCCATTTACGGACTAGGGATCACGACCCCCCTCAGGAGCCCACAAAACCTCGAAACATGTATAAGTTCTTTTACCTAACTGTAGAAACATAGTTTACCGTCTGTTTCCTCAAAATTCAGAATGATGCTGCCAGAAGCGTTAACAACGCCATAAGACTTGATGAACACGGCACCATCAGGATCTATTATATAAGCCACGTATCCTTGTCTACAGAACATCTGGTTCTGGTCGTAAGACTTGTCGGGCGACAACGTCAGCTCGTTCCTACTCGCCTCCGCATCGTAGCTTTGAATCTCTGGTAATGTCAGATGGGAATCTGAATCTGAAACTTAAGACACACAAGGATTTAATCAAAAAGACAACAGACACCGAGAATATTTTTGCACGCAGAGCAGATGGCCGATGGGGTCGAAAAGCTTGAGTGGCGACCATGGCTTGGCAACCGCAGCGTAGAACGTCCACCCACAAGATGGACAGATGACCTTATGAAGGTCGCCGGGAGACGCTGGATGCAGGTCGCTTCCAACCGGTACATGAGCCAAAGGGGAGGCCTATGTTCAGCAGTGGACGTCTTATGGCTGATATCATAATGATGATGATGACCCTGAATATATCATTTCTAAACTTCTATAAGTCTATAAGTCTTCTGCCTAGCGTATTCCCGGCTTACCCTCGGCTCATGGAGCCTGACCCACTTTTGTCAATTTATCCCAAGATTTGGCGTAGCCCTGGTTAAAAAAGCGACTGCCATCTGAGCTTCCACCCATAGGGTAAACTAGCGCTAGTTGGAGTTAGCCCGGTTTCCTCACGATCTTTTCTTTCACTGGAAAGCGAATGGTAAATATCAAATGACATTTCGTACATAAATTTCGAAATACTCTAACCGCTGAGCAACCAACTTTGGTTAATACTTACAGTCTTATACAAGTAAGTATTATAAGTCTTACAGAGTATACGTAAGTACTTACTTACTTACTGCTGTGGCGCAGCGACCCGAAGTGGATCTTGGCCTCTGACACTAAAGACCGCCAGGCTTCTCTGTCCATCGCCGTTTCTGCCCAATCGACGGCACAAAGCTCGCTCAGGTCTTTCCCGACCTCGTCGCTCCAGCGGTACCTAGGACGTCCAACAGGTCGTCGACCAGTAGGACGACCCGAATACGCTCTCCAAACTGCACGATCTTCTCCCATACGGACCACGTGCCCGAGCCATCGGAGTCTTGCGGCTTTCGTTTCCCCTACTATGTTGGGCTCGGCCACTAGATCTTCGATCTCTTGGTTCCTGCGTATCCTCCACGAGCCATCCTCTCCGTAAGTGGGTCCCAGTATCTTCCGATAGATCTTCCGTTCGGCCACCAGCAGTGCGTATTCCTCTCTTTGTGTTAGGGTCCCTAACACAAAGAGAGGAATAGGTAAGTCCATAAACATATTTCGAAGTTACCTTCTCCAACTAAGCATACCTTTTCTGAACCACGTGTAGTTTCTACCGTCTAAAGTGGGGCTGCCGCTGCAAGTGAAGGTCAGTCTGCTGTTCACCGTGAAATTAACACTTTCAAGGTTTGGCTTGAGCTCTATATTGAAAGGTATTTCTGTAAGATGGCCAAACAAGGTTAGATAAGCATTTTACTTACCCTTAAAACAGCGTAAGGATGTATGCTATACAGTGGGTTAAGTCCGCCTGGGCGCGCGGGGAAGGAGGCGGGGAGGAAATGCCGCCGAATTTCTATGAAAATTCGGCGGTCTATTTTAAAGGGTGTAAAATGGAAATTAGTTTGCCAATCAGACTGTAATATCTTTAGCATAGTTTTTGACAACCCTGAGCCTTAGCACGACCACCGAGCCGACCCGCTGGCCGTGTATGAAGTTAGCTCACTGTATGGAATACAGCCAGCAGTTTACGCTGTGATATTAGTCTAGAGCTCGTAATGTTCATGCTGGCAACAGGATGTCTTAAATTAGTTAATGTCAGCTAAAGTCTATCAACGTTCGATTCTAATGTAACGTCGAACGTAATAGTTTTAACACTTTTTAATTAGAAAACTCCCGTGAGTATCTATGTGCGTAGAGCCGCCGCCGCGGCTAAACGCATGACTCATGAATAAGGAACACGGACTGTTCAGAAACATGTCGAGCTATTATGTCGACTTTATTGACGTGAGTAACCCGATATAAGAATTTTGATAGTTTTGACACTATTCAATGACAGCATTATTCTTTTAAACGTAAAACCTAAAACATGATGTATGAAGCTTGACGTCATTTGTCTGTCATCGGCATGAAAATTACGGGCCCTATTTTACATAAATGTGATCTTAAATTGGAACATATTAACGTAGACGCGCGCGCGCACGCGCTGCTCAACTCCGTGCTCGAGGCACATCCAGAAAGTGATTTGTTTGCGAGTGCGATCGGGCGACTGGTGACGGAGTGTAAGAGAGTGATTGAGTGTGAGATGCCTGTAAGTAAGTACTATTTATTTATTTATTTATCGTATGGCTTTTACACACTGGTATTTTACATGAATAGTATTACACATTATTACTATTATATTATGTGATATTAAATAGAAATAGAAATAGAAAAATATTTATTTATGGCAAATTACAGAGGGTAAGTTATAATAATAAATAATAAATAAAAATAAAAAGCCTTTTTATTCCATAACCACTTTTACAAAGTATTTTAAATCTAAATAATTTTATATTTTAAAGTAAGTGTTAGGACCCCTTCCGGGTATAGGCCTCCTCCAACCTCTTCCACCGATCTCGGTCTTGTGCCTCTGTGAGCCAGTTGCTTGTTACGCTTTCTATGTCGTCTGCCCAGCGAGCGCGTGGACGCCCAGCTCGGCGTTTGCCGTGCGGTCCCGTCCAAGTAGTTGTTTGTTTCGTCCATTTCTCCTGTGGCATCCTTGCGATGTGACCTGCCCACCGCCATTTAAGTCGTAATGAGTGCTCGAGAGCGTCAATAACTTTCGTTTTTTCGCGTATATTTGTGTGACGTGTTTTATCAATTAATCTAACTTTTAGAACTTTTCTCTCGATTGCTCTCTGGCATGCTCTGATTTTATGTTTAATGCAGCTTGTAAATTTCCATGTTTGACAACCATACGTAAGTGTGGGAAGGAGACACGAATCCATCGCTTTTCTTTTTAAGTGCAGTGGCAGGGTGCTTAAAAGTATATTGGTCATACTCCAGAACTTGTTCCATGTTTTATTTATTCGTCGTTCTACTTCTTCAGTGTTGTTGTCCGGTTTGAAGGATATCTGTTTCCCTAGATATATGTAATCTCTTACATAGTCTATCTTACTATCTTCAATAAATATTTCTTTTTCTATATGATTTGTCATTATTTTAGTTTTTTGAAGATTTATTTCGAGACCTATGTTTTTACTGGCTGCGTGTAAAGTACTTATCATGCCTTGTAGCTCACTCGAACTTCTAGAGAACAGTACTATATCGTCTGCAAAAGCTAAGTACGATAGATATTTTCCATCTATGTTTATTCCTCTATATTCCCATTTTAGATTTTTCATAACTAAATGTAGGGCGCTTATGAATAGAGTCGGGGAGAGCGGATCTCCTTGTCTTACCCCTCTTCCAATGTTAATGTATCTTCCGGTGGTTTCTAACTTGACTCTACTTTTGCAGTTAGTGTAGATGTATTTTAGTATGTTTATATATGTTACATTGATTTCTGCCTCTTCCAAAGCTTTCCATATAAATTTATGCTCTACCGAGTCGAATGCCTTCTGGTAGTCAACAAAGGCAGCATAGAGTGGAGTTCGGAACTCTCTATGCTTGTCAATAAGTTGCTCTACCGTTTGCAAATGATCCACGGTACCGAACCCTCTCCGAAAGCCCGCCTGTTCCACTGTAAGAAAGTTTTCGATTTTTGGAGCCATTCTGCTCTGCAGGCCTCTTGCAAAAAGCTTGTAAAAGCTTGCCATCAGGCTGATCGGACGATAATTTGCGATGTCCTTTGGGTCACCCTTCTTATAGAGGATTACGATGTCGGACTCTACCCATTGCTTAGGGACGGTTTTTTGTAGCAGTATTTTATTGAAAAGTTGTGCTATGGGGGTCAGTAAAATATCCTTCGATGCAATCAACATATCATTTGTTATTTCATCGCAGCCTGGACTTTTTCCTGTTTTCATTTCCTTTAACAATTTGAGTATTTCATTTTCATCAAAAGGTTTTGGGTTTTCGTTTCTGCTTGTAAAGTTTTCTTCAGTTTCATGCGCTGATGTGTTGTAAGAGGACGTGTACAGGTTTTCATAAAAAGAGGTAGCTATTTCTAATATATTTGGTCTCTGTACTTTGTTATTTAATTGTGAAATCCATTTCTTACCACAAAGTAGTTCTTTTTCGGCTCTTTTTATACTGCCTGAACTTTTTAGGTGTTTTTCTATAATTTGTGTTCTATGTTGCTCATACTCCTTTTTAATTTGTTTATTGACTTGTTTATATAGCATACCTAGCTCAATTTTTTTTTTTTTTTTTTTTTTTTTTTTTTATGCTATAGGGGGCAAACGAGCAAACGAATTTCTTCTGTAAAATATGATATTATTGGTCTAGCAGAAGTAAGAAGAGAAGGATACCACATTGAAGAAGATAGCGACCATATATTTTGTTATTTTGGTGAAAAGAAAGGCCACTTGGGTGTCGGCTTTTTGTTAAAAAAGAAATGGAAAAATAACATAGTCAGTTTTATAGGCATAACCGAAAGAGTTGCTGTACTGAATTTAAAATTTGAAAACATGGAGCTCTCGCTTATACAAGTACATGCACCTACAGCTGACTCTAGCACAGAGAAAATAGACAGTTTTTATCACACTCTAAACCACGCTCAAGAAATAACAGGCAAGACAAAAATAATCCTAGGAGATTTTAATGCAAAAGTAGGAGTACCAAAACCCGAAGAGTCACTAGTCACAGGCAGATTTGGACTAGGGGTTCGAAATAAAAGAGGTCAGAGATTATTAGAATTTGCATTAGAAAACAAATTATACATAATAAATTCATTTTTTAAAAAGAAAAACAGCAGGCGATGGACGTGGCTCTCACCAAACAAAAAAGCAACTAACGAAATTGATTTTATAATTTCCAACGAAAAAGGACGTTTCAAAAACATTGAAATGCTAAATATAGATTATGCCTCGGATCATCGCCTCGTCAGAGGCACCTGGGAGATGAGTACAACAAAGAAAAGGAGAACAGCATTCAAAAAATACATGCCTAGGACAATAGGCACAAATGAAGAAGAAACAACATACCTCAATAATTTGATAGAGTCCCGAGAGCGAATATTATACACGAGTGAGTACGAATCAGTTCAAGATTATTATAATAGAATAGAGAATACTATCACAGAAAGTATTTGCTCTATAGGGCAGCATAAACAAAGTAAAAAAAGTAAAATAATATCGGAAGAAACAATAAAACTAATTAAACGCAGATCTGAACTTCAGAAAAAAAGGCCGCTCCAAGTTATAATACAGAAAGGTATTATTCCGAATCCGAAACAAAAACGATTACTGCCACAAAATGGTCCCGACTCAGCATCGAGCAAGCCTGGGTGGCCAGCGCTGGTCTTCCGCCGGGGCCGTCTGTGAGTGCGTTACTGTTATTGTTGTGTAAATACTTTTGTACTCTTTGTAGGTACCGCCGTGGCCCTAGCTGTTAAGGTACAATTGTAAATTTTATAATAAACAATAAGCAATAGACGTAGTATTCGACATTCGCACTTTATGTCAAAGGACAAAGTATAAATTCGAATATAGAAAAAATCTACGTTGTTCAGGATTACCGGTTGATACTCAGCAAGCTGGCGAGGACGCCTCCCGAATAGTTTTTTATTATTTGTTCGTTGAAAGTTGTTGAGTCCTACTAATATTACAAATTCAAAATTATAAATTCAGTACTCAAAATAGATTTAACTTATTTAATATTTACCTAAAGGCGGTTTGGTATTTTGAAACTCTATATGTATCCGTTGGCTCTCCGCCTCCCCCTCGAAGGGCGCGAAGCTGCCGCCCCGCTGGACGCTCTGCTTGGCACAGTACACCCACGTGTCGTGGTCAGACTGCTCCAGGGTTTTCTCCAAGGTCAGTTCCACCGGCTGCTCTTCACCATGCTGCTGAGTCACCCTTAGCAATTTATCCTCTGTCATCCACGTTCTCCCTAAAAAGTTTTATAGGTATGTACACTGAATAGGCGGAGCGTCAAAATGCTCTCTAGGCAAGCCGGAGCTGATTTTGAACTGTTTTTTCTTTGAGTCGTTGAGAGAAATGTGTTAGATTGGCTCGCGCAAAGGAAGCCGGCAGGAATCGAGTTCTATATAACGTCACGCTGCCGAATGCAGACAAATAAACTCTTTATTTATTTACGTAACGTATTAGTACGTACAAATAGTTGTATAGGTAGATTTCAATCTAATAAACAGAAATGCAACTGACAAAATCTACTTGGGTGACATCGTGTTCGCCGGATTACAAATACAAATACAAATACAAATCGTTTATTTCCTTGAACAAAACAATGAACATAAAATACAGAATTAGGCACTGACAAAGGAAAAAGGTATGGGCACAGCTTAGCTGGTTTTAAGCCCATCCAAGGTCAATCAAAGAGGGAGAAATTACAATTTAGGTATAATAAGGCAATGAATAGAATGTAGGTACACAATAATTTTTATAAGAAGTAAAACTAAAACTACAACTACTTACCAATTATTATACTAAACAATGGCTGATTACGTAAAAGTAAACTTTAAAGGATGACTCATAGTAGTGCGTTCCGTTCCGATCCGATACGGGACGATCTGTCAGTTTCTATAGAAAGTATCACGTGATAGCTCGGAGCCCTCGGACGTCACGTGACTTTTTGTATAAAAACTGACAGATCGTCCCGTATCGGATCAGAACGGAACGGACTACTGTGACTGTGAGTCATGCTTAATACTTAATATTTTTTGCAGTTGTCCAGGGCATAATACAATATGGATATTTTTTTCTCTTAATTGGTCATTAAGTAATAATATAAGACCAAATTCAAAAAAAAGTTTTGTCCGATTAAGAGAAAAAGCATCTTAAGGCTGCTACTTGTCTAATATCCGCAGCTGAATTCGGACTTCGGTGGTCATACCTTCGATTTTCCAAGTGCCACCGCAGTCCCAGCAGGTGTTAATACCGTAATAACTGGCAGTAAATGGCCGCGGGTCCTGCCATTTCGCGATAGGGGTCTCGTCCCCTTCGCGGCCCATGGTTAGCTCGCCCTTTTCCCAGCTGACCCAGAATCCACGAAACTCACTGGCGTTCAATATATCGGGCGTAGGAACAATAACTTTATCCCATAATGAGTCTCTTCTAAGCATACTGTTTCTGTTACTATTTCCTCCGAAAACGAACTGAAATATATATACATTTCTAAATTTAAAGGCAATCTGTTACTTCAGCTAGGGCTGCCATCGGTCCGGGTTTCCCCGGATTTGCCCTAGTTTGGAGCCCGTCCGGGGAGCGTTCCGGCCGGATTTTTAAAACTATCCGGCGTAAACCCGGACGTTTTTGTGTGGAAGTGAATCTCTAGCAAAATAATATATTTCTAAATTAAAATTTGTTTTCTTTAGTGTCCGGGACGCGATTTCAATGAAGGCAATATCTATCGGCAATATCTGAGATGACAGTCCTACTTTAGGCAACTATAGGTTAACTGTTAGTGTCACAAGTGACAAAATATCGATCAAGAGCGTGTCGGAGCACGCATAATAAAGGGTTCGGAGCTGTAATAATAGTAGGCGTGTTAGCGAGGGAATTAGAACAATTTTGCAAGGAGCAAAACATAAGCGAAGTTATAATTAATAAGAATACACAAAAAGTAAATGCATTTTTAGCATGTGTCGTTTATATGTGTAATACCTAGTGTGTAGAATAGTTAAGAATAATAATGATAATTTAATATAATTTATAAGAATTTTTAATTTATAATATACTAATTTATTAACCAAATATGGATTATGAATCTGAAATAAATAAAGAGCGTGTCGGAGCACGCATAATAAAGGGTTCGGAGCTGTAATAATAGTAGGCGTGTTAGCGAGGGAATTAGAACAATTTTGCAAGGAGCAAAACATAAGCGAAGTTATAATTAATAAGAATACACAAAAAGTAAATGCATTTTTAGCATGTGTCGTTTATATGTGTAATACCTAGTGTGTAGAATAGTTAAGAATAATAATGATAATTTAATATAATTTATAAGAATTTTTAATTTATAATGTACTAATTTATTAACCAAATATGGATTATGAATCTGAAATAAATAATTTTTATTTTTTATTTATTTTATTTTTTTAGCTAGCTATACCTAAATGTGATATTACTAGGATCCTAGTAACAAGAGGTGTTAAAAGTATGAGGTTATAACGCACCACGTACATAGGGGGCCCGTACGAATGCCTGGCGGTGATGCCTACATGAGCATCGTTCCTCGCGCGCACCTTGAACCGCAAGGAAGTCCCCGAGACTGGAGCGTAATGATGTAATTCTCGGTCTGAGTTTTTTCCAGTCACCAAATCTGAAATGCATACGCAACCGACGGAACTCTTTGATACTTAATAGAAGAATGCCGGACAGATGTGTATAAATAATAATAATAAATAAATAAATATTATGGGACAATCTTACACAAATCGACCTAGTCCCACGGTAAGCTCTAAGCTTGTGTTGTGGGTACTAGGCGACGATATATATAATAGATAGATACATATAAATACTTATATACATAGAAAACATCCATAACTCAGGAACAAATATTCGTGATAAACACACAAATAAATGCCCTGACCAGGATTCAAACCCGGGACCTCCTGCTTCGTAGGCAGGGTCACTACCAACTAGGAGGCCGTTACACCCACAGCGTAGGGATGTATTCCATACAGTGAGGTAACTTCATACACGGCCAGCGGCTCGGCTCGGTGGTCGTGCTGAGGCTCAGGGTTGTCAAAAACTATGCGAAAGATATTACAGTCTGATTGGCAAACTAATTTCCATTTTACACCCCTTAAAAATAGACCGCCGAATTTTCATAGAAATTCGGCGGCATTTCCTCCCCGCCCCCCATCGATGACCCAGAAATCGGCGGAGTTAACCCACTGTATAGAATACATCCTTACGCTGTGGTATACCTATGTGCAGCTATACAGATGTGTAGCTATGTGCGTGGTCCAACACACATTTGGTTGGTTTTATTGACATGTCAATCACTTCGACCAAATGCTCTATATAAAGGCAGGTCCTACACGTAGTAAATGACAATATATTCTGATGATAAACGCCGTTTCCGTATTCTGGTCAGAGTATAATACGAACATTGAGCAGGTTGTATGTTTATGTTCCATTTGCTGACATATCTGCTACAACTTTAGAACAATTTTTGCTTTCCACCACTTACCTACCAAGTCCCGCTAACATACCTTTGGTCTGGTACCACGCCAGAACCTCCCCAGTCTTCAGCGTGTCCTTGCACGTGAACTGAGCTGGTTTCCCATCGTCTACATATTTGTCGGGGTCCACGACAGGCTGCGCTGTAACACGGCACACGGTACCATCATACTTCCTTCGAATAAAATTATGAGTTTACAAAATAAATGCCATCACTGATCATGGTTTCTTAGAGAAATTAACCTGGAGAATTTCCCCTTAAACAGAAATATATAGCAGGGAAAATTAGGTAACCGAAAGAAATTTGATACCTACCACTGCCTAAGATCATCTTATAACGCAAAATGTATCGTTGGGGTATTATTGTCGCTACTAGAATATTGGAACTACTTATATATTCTCCGAAAACGAAATAATAAAAACAAATGTTAAAATATTGAATAATACTTACAGTACACCTCAGAAACACTCAAACACAATGTCGTTAAAAACAATAAAGTATTTTTTGCCATAATGTTCGTAAACTGATGATACGTTCAAATTTGTGGCTTAAAATGGCGGTGCATGCCTCGTCTATCTTATACACCACCAGTATATTGAATAATAGTGTCCATTAAATAAGTAAGTAAACCAATCTCCATAAACCAGATTGAAATCTCAGTATTATGTGTTATCGGTTAAGCTGGGCGCTAGGTAGAATAATTTTTCATTACCGTGTTACATAAAGACTCATATTCACTAATTGTTCATCATAGTTGATCACGAGATTACTGCAGATTGTAATCAAATACCTAGTAAGTTAATGAACTACTTGGAACTAAATAAGCGTACAAATATTAGCTTGAACCAATCAATAAATTTATAACAACTAGATAACAATAGATAGATAGATTGCGTTCCGGGTATTGATGGGACTGCCTCGCTTCTGTAGCGCATCAGGGATGTTTGCAGCGGCGCGAGTCGATTGTTTTTATACAACCATGCGTGCGCGCGCCGCGTCCCTGGTGCGCCGGGTGCGCTGCAGTCCCAACAGTATTCTGCGCATGATAGCGGACAGGGTTGACTGCCCCTACATGTCGCACTGCGAGGGATTGCACTCCCCTGTCAGTGTTGTCCTATTTTAAATGTATTTTTTTTTTATTTTTTTTAGTCTAACTAACCCCTACATTTTAAGTTGTTTTACTAATATAAATGTGTCAATCGTTACATGTAATAAAAATATTCATTCATTCATTCATTCATAACTGAAGCAATTACTTTGGTCAACAGTCCCAAAATTAATATGTGTATACCTACTTATACACATTTAGGCCATAAAAATTTGATCAATATTTTCAAAAGCATTTCCAGAAATTCATGTACAGCAAGCTGGATATCGTTTTAATACCTTCATTAGGTGCTAAAGACGTGTCAACTGAGTTTGCACAATTCCAGGAGATGAGCTAGACTTTTGAGATCCAAATACCTAACTGTCAAATTTTGGGTAATTTTTCAGTTTTTTGCGTCGAGCTCGAAAATGGTACGGTAATGGTAATTAAGGTATTAAAACGATATCCAGCTTGCTGGTAACTAGTTACTGTAATTTATCTAATATTCTTGAGCTAATTTGAAATTTGCATACTGAGGAACGATTGACGGATGACTAACACCAACAAAATAAAACAATAAAACAACAATAAAACAACAACAATCCGAACCGATCCGATTCGGGACGATCTGTCAGTTTCTATAGAAAACGTCACATGACCTCAGAGGGCTCAGAGCTATCACGTGATTCTTTCTATAGTCGTCCTAGAAGAAGGATATAAAAATAAAATAAAAAGTTTAAATTTATTTATTTAGAAAATACATCCAGCGGTATACCTACTCGCATCTAGTATATGGCAAGTGTAAGTTTATAATACAAAACTGAAAAAGTGGAAGTTTAGATGACTTGTGATGAAAATTTTAAGAAAATTAATGTGGTGTTTGACTTGTTTATATCAGTGTAATGTATAACGTTGCAGCGGCTTTTACGATTTAGTACAAGTTAGTACATAGATACAAAGATAATGGACCCCTTACATTAAACAATCAAGTCAGGGGGTTCCATTATCCGTACTTGACTAGGGTATTTCAGGCTGTAATCGAACAAGATTGTTCCGAACATTAGGTACAGCGGTTTCATACGCGTAGGCGCATATAAGCGCGCCTATTGCCACACGGGCTAGTACGAGCGTTGACGCGCTTATAAGCTTGTATAAGCGAGCGTAAAAGTCCGTGCATGTGAAGCGCGTATGCCTGAAATACCGTATACGCGCAGAATACGTAAACACCAGGGTGTGTTGGAGTAAGATAGAACCTTTTTTCACAGGGTTAGACAAACACTAGCCCTTAATGCTGGTAGCATTATCTTCGTCTTTATGAAAAAAGCTATTTCATCTTATCCCAACCGAACTATTCTGAAACCGTTATAAAAGTTACAAATCAACTACTATTTCTAGTCGTTAACTTAAATGTACATTATTAGCAAAAGTTAAATCAGCCGCCATCTTTGATTCTTAGTCTAAACTGTTAGTTGCAACCGAAGTCACAGATGTAGGAGTTGACGTATGCTCGCAGCAGGTAGTTGGCGCGGTAGAAGAATACCTCACGTTCGTAGATGTTCAGGTAGGACAGGTCGGGTGTCAGGAAGTCTGCTGTTGGCTTGTCTGAAACACAAAAAACAAATAAACTTAAATATTTGAATAAGTAGTTCACTGTCCCTGCGGTGCAGAAGAAATCCATAACGGATTTTCCTCCCATTAAAATGAGTTAGATGTAGAAAGGCGGTAATCCTGGACACGCCGCGTATAGTTCGGTGGTTCGTGGTTCCTCTCTTTTCTACCCTACCCATCGGCAGCCTGGGCTCTGCTCCACTGCCAATATCCATTGCTTGGCCTAAGAAAAACAATGGATAAAGAGAATACGTACTGTTAGGGTCGATGTGGAAGATGGGCAGCGCCGTGACGTCTGCGAACGTGAGCCCGTTGCAGATGTTGAGGCGGTTGGCTTTCGGCACGTTCATCGTCAGACGGATCAGAGCTGCGGATCAAATAATGAATAACGAGCATAAGACTAGAGCATCATGAGCGAATCAACAGTAAAAAAATATATGAATTACTTGAAACGCGAAGTCTATTAAGAAATAATCGATTTCTTGGCTAATGTGAGTGAAGGTGTGAAGGCTTCAACTGAAATTCTTAGATCCAGATCTTCTCACAAACTTCCCCTTGTTTCGTGTAAAAAGGTAAATCAAATTACTTCTTTGTATCTCAATTATTTTTATAACCTGGAGACCTATTTGAACGTAGGTACTTCATATTCCCTACGTCATTATCATGTCATATTGATAACTTCCACGGAAGTTCGCATCCAAATGTCACTTAAACACGTTTGAATAGGTCTCCAGGGGACCTATTCGAACGTGCTAAACTGACATTTGTCATATCCACTTCATTCTCTACGTCATTATCATGTCATATTGCTCATTTCCATGGAATTTTGCATCGAAATGTCACTTAAACATGTTTGAATAGGTCTCCTCTCATGGTTAACATTAGTTACTCACGGTAGGTGCCTCTGATGTGGTAGCTGTAGGTGGTGTCCTCCTGCAGCGAGTAGTGCTGCAGCAGGGTCCTGTCCGACTCGAAGTCGATGTTGGGGCAGTCGATGGCGATCACCGCGACGTCCGTCTTCTTGTTGAAGCTGCCAGCAATTAATTAATTTCTTTATTTTATTCACTTTAAATATTAAGTTATTAATACAGTAGCGACTCGCTCCGGGTTCGCACGGGTTTTTATTATACATATAAGTAATAAGTAATTTATTCATAAAACCAATTTACACGTTAAAAAGAAAAATAAACATTTAAATATGTCCTTACATTGGCATACATTTCAAGATACATAAACCTTCCTCTTGAATCACTTTATATATTTAAACCGAAATCAAAATCCGTTGCGTAGTTTTAAAGATTTAAGCATCATACATACACTACTTGTTACACTATGTAGTGATAATGTATTACATTTCAATCGGTTATACTTAATGTACGTATAATCAACGACATTATCCACGAAGTACTATGAAATTTTTAACGCTTCATGAGACCGTAACCTTTAACTATGTACGCTTAATGGATGACACCAGCACGCCTACCACGAACATCGAAAATTGGCATTGACGGGAAAACCTCTTTGTCACTCCAATATGCAAGTGTAACAGAGATAGAGATACGAATCCGCAATCGTTCGATTTTCGTGGTAGGCATGCAGACGTAACCGGACTGGGCCGATATCAGTTTCCATAGAAAACGTCACGTGACATCCGATGGCTCCGAGCTATCACGTGATTATTTCTATAGAAACTGACAGATCGTCCCGTCCCATTCTAGTGTCAGTCATCCTTAATAGGACCGCTACGTCCTAAACTGAGTCTCTGTCATACAACAGAGGCCTTACCATGACGCCTAGTTGTAAGGCAGCGACTCAGTTTAGGAACTTTAGGTCCTAAACTTAATTGCGTTAGGCAAACGTGGTAACCCCCAGGGACGGGGCCGTTGCGTTCTAAATAAATAAAATAAATAAATAAATATTACAGAACAATCTTACACAAATCGACCTAGTCCCACAGTAAACTCAATAAGGCTTGTGTTGTGGGTACTAGACGACGATATATATAATAGATTGATACTTATAAATACTACATAGAGAACATCCATAACTCAGGAACAAATGTTTGTGATAAAACCACAAATAGATGCCCTGACCAGGATTGGAACCCGGGACCTCCTGCTTCGTAGGCAGGGTCACTACCAACTAGGCTAGGAGGCCGTCGAATGTTAAGATTGAAAGTAGGTACTTACAAGAATTCAGAAACGTAGCATTTATCATGGTTCCTGATCACCAGCCCCTGGTCGATGTAAGAGGCGTTGAAGTACGGCGTCTCGAAACGCCAGGTGCCGATGGTGTACTCGCCAGGAAGCGAACCCCGGACATTGGGCTGGCAGTGCGAGTTGGCCTTCAAGTTGTCGCGGATGCAGTGGTGGTCGCTCAGCACGCAGGGGCGGACCACGTTGCCGGCTGAACGATTTGGATTTGGTTACTAGACTTCGTGCGCAGAAAACTGCGTGCTTAGCAGGAGGCAGCTCCAAAAAGTTACAGCAAAATATGACAATAATAAGACTACCTACGGATAAGACTCACATATATACGCACGACATGTTGTGGTACTCGCTTGATAATGGCATCATAGGATGTTCACTGTACCCGCCAAGTATAGGTGGTTTCACGAGAGTTGAGGTGAATGATTACACACACAGCTACATGGAGTACTGATTACAAAGTGAATGAAAACTAAATGTTAATGAAAACACTTCAAGATAAATTTAATAGGTATACAAACTTTTTGGTCTATCTTACAATTCACTGTTGAACTTGCCATCGGTACGAAAAAAGAACAGTACTCGTAATTTCAAAACCTCGATGTTATTACATGATAATGTTGTTGTGTGAGTAACCTCAACTCTAGTGCAACTACCTATACACATACTTCTATGTCATTTCCTAACAATTGTTGAGAAAAAAAATATCCCATTCTCATAACACTTTTAGCAGGTTTAAAAATAATAGGGGATTCCTATTATAAAAGCGAATTGAAATATAGTTCCTTTAATTCCACTATTATTCTTAAACCTCTTAACTGGTAAAAGTTTTATGAGAATGGGATAATTTTCTTAACTTAATCCTAACAATAACTAATGATAGTTAAGATTATGAAAATTATTCCATTCTCATGCAATTTTGAAATGAAAGGAACAGTAGGTATCTTGCAATTCGCGTTTCGAACAACCACGAGGGGCCTACTGATAATGTGATAATGCCTGGATTCTAAAAAAGTACAATAGTAGATTGTTAACCTAGGTGTAAGGCAGCAATTTACGAGGTATTTTGGCGTTCGAACGTAGTGAGACTGAAATAGTGCTGCCGCCGGTAGTCTGAGACTGAAATAGCCTTTCATCTGAGTTAAACACTCTACTTTTCATATCGAATACGAGGAAAGAAAAATACAGGTATTTCAAAAATATATCTAAACATGATCTAGCTCGAGGGTCTTAAAGAAACTTTTATTCATAAAAATCTCTTAAATATCAGAATGAAAATCGTATAGTGCCAATTTTAAACCGATTTCTAATTGCAATTAGTAAAGTTGAGAAAAATGCATTTGGAAAGTAAAACACCCTAGGGCGGATCCTATAATTTTTCACCCGCTCCATGGATTAACAATGACGCACTTACAGAGCATGAGATATGAAATATGAATAATGCTTACCTGTGGCAACAGAGAGAGCTGCGAACACAAACAGTGCTTTGGTCAGCATCTTCACAACCGTCAGTTGTCCTGGCTGGAAGACTATTGCCGCCGATCTGCGAGGCGCGCCAGATACAGTGACACATCTGTTATATTGTCGCATCTGTGTCAACACCTGACGCGGAGCGAGTACAAACTTAAGTTTGCAGTTCATTTGAGTATTAGGCAACATTTTTGTGGTTTGTCCCCGTCAGATATATCAGTACCCCTCTATGGGGGCTACCGTATTGTCATCCACCAGGCGGCGCCACTCGGCGTGTCGTGATGGCGAATTGACTCCCGATAATCCCTACTGTCATGCTTGTTTAGATATTTTTTAACAGCTTGGACGCTCCAATATATCTGATGACTACTTATACTAACCATTTTTTCGGATTTTGTGTTGTAAACTGGTCAGTAGAGATGTCAGAGGTCAGATGGCGATGAAATATATCGATATCTATGTGCCAGTGGCTTTCCAGTAAAGGAAACTAACGAGAGGTAAGCAGAATGCATATAAGAATAAAATTAAAGGGATTTCAAATAGGAACATTGATCAATGGACAGTTAAAATCTCACAATCATATTGACACAGAATACGGTTTGGCCAAATAATTCTGAACATCTAGCCCGCTTAGCTCTGCTGATGACCTTACTATAAGTACATTCATAGTTTTGCCGTTTTTAGCGTCAACGAGCTGTCACCGCGCTGAAAACTGTCCGATTTAGAATTTAATTAATATTTTTTGGCAGGAGTAAATTTCAAAAATGTTGAATTACTTTATTCATTGTTATTTCCCTGGTTAGGGACTGTAAACTTACCTACATTATTAACTCAAAACACTGTGCCAGAGTGGTCAATCGGGAGGCTGTCTTCGTTGAAAATGGCCACTCTGTCACCGTGTTTTCCAGAAAACCACTTTATAAGAAAAATGCCTTACAAACATGAAAATAACTATCAAATAGTCTACTTCAAACACATGTTCATTTGTTTATTATTTTCTACCATTATAATTTTACACAATCCGGAAAATCAAGAAAATCGCGCATATCCCCCGACGGGAAAAAAGCAGAACGGACCAGTTACAGATGACAATGATCTGATGATCATTGGCATCTGTAACTTCTGAGTTTATTGAATGAGCTCCTGGTATCAGCTCCAGAATGTGATCTGCTTGCTTGGGGATGGACGGATCTGTGTCAGGAATGCTTGAGATTATGTGAGGCGATGGATGATAGGGTGTCCAGTATATTTAAATAATGTGTATTAAAATAGTGTCAGTAATGTTATTGTACTTTGTAGTTAGTGTAGTTTCACGGTGTCTTAGTTGTATGACTGTAATACTGTGTTAACAAAAATAAATCATTAAAATGATGGAGTCAGGAGGGTAGTTGAAGTTAGGGCCTCTTATGCCAACCAACGTTACCCATCTAAAGCTGCATATGTGCCGATTGCCCTGCCCCTGCTTCGACACCCTAAGTTTCATCGATTACACGGGGCGAGGCGACTGATTAGCCCCTAAAAAGCGTGTCATGTACTCGTAATACTAGCTTAACCTAAAAATTTCATACTTCATAAACATTTAACTTCGGGTTAGTTGACTAAACCCCGCATGGTGCAAGAGGCCCTAAGGGGTCCACTATTGAGCTAAAATGATTCGATTTGAAGAATAAATAAGGAAAATTATTACAGGGCAAAAAAAAAAAATTAAGTGTATTCATAACTTTGTTTTACATTATTGCTCACGCACATGAACTCAGACAAAAGACCTGAATTTACGTATAAATTACTTACAGCAAAATATTTTTACAAAATTAAAAACGGACTAAATCCAAACTTTCTTGAAATCAATGTGTGCTTTATATCTTTATAATAAAGTTGATGTTAGCTTGGCGCGGGCTGAAAATAATGTATAAATAATTAAAATAATAATATAATGATTTGTTACTGTGTTTGCGAGTTTCGTATTGTTTGAGTTTATTTGCTTAGTTGGACGTCAATGGGGAAATTATTGCTCTGTTTTTGACAGTCATTTGTTACTATTTCTGTGACATACATCACTTTTGGTGTGCGTAGTCACTGGCGATTGAATTGGGTGTTTGACTTTTCCAATAATAGTAATCTGTTTGAATGAAACACTTTATAATGGATTAACCAGGTTTATGTTCCCAATGTTTCGTGGCCAATGTGACCAATTGTGGTCACAAGCTTTACTTATACAGGGTGTTCTTAAGCATTTGCTTTAACTTCGTCATGTGGCTTGGTATAATTAAGGAAACAGAATGGCATAGTTAGTTTTATTAAATTCCTTAATTTTTTTTTAATTTCTTATACAAAATAATTACATGTTGTATCAACCGCTAATGTAAAACGGGCATTAGAATTAACTTTACTAAGTGACAACTATGACATATCAATGTCTCGTTGTATTAAATCGTTATAAAAGATGAAAGTATCTATAAGCGATCTCAACAGCATACAAAAAAAAAACTGTGTTTTTTCTTGTATTAATCTATTTTGACATTTACAGAAAAGACTGTCGAAAGCAAAACGCAATCAAATCTCTTTTAAGACAAAGACAAACTTATAACACCCTTATAAGTAAGATTCAAAAATATCACCACTTGATACAAAATTATAAAATAAATTGGAGATTGTTACTTACTTTACTTTTTTAATAATCAGCTGCTTGTATTTTCAAGTTTCCTCACTAAATGCACTGAAATAGTATTAAGTTATTATTAGGAAATTTCCGTATTTTACTTAAATCGAATATGTTTATTTTCGCACGAGTAGCTTACGTAGCTGGAGTCTTAATAAACAATTATTCATCGAGCAGCCAATTTATTTTTATTAGTCATTATTTGTACAATTGTTAGAAAATGCTGTTGCAATCGACCCCAATGTGAATAACACGGTTAAGAAGATTCTGGACTAAATTGAACAAATAATATTGTTTTTAAACCTTGAAGATATTTATTTAATTCTCAGACCATACTTTTTTTTGTATCACGACGTTTAAACCTTGAAGATATTTATTTAAGACCATACTTTTTTTATATCACGACGGTGGCAAACAAGCATACGGCCCGCCTGATGGAAAGCGATCACCGTAGCCTATGGATGCCTGCAACTCCTTTGACAAACAAAAGAAAAAATACGTGTCGAATATTTTTTAATAATCTAACAGATAGACTCATTTTATTTTTTGTCGTTTAGCATACTGATCCTACAGTCGACAACATGTCAATACCAATAGGCAAGGAGTTGGCGTGAATAAAATAAAACCGGTAAAGGCTTAAAAATCATTTTTATTCATAACTATCGTACATGAATCAATTAATAATTAATACATTAATTACGGGTAATATTTGACACAGCTTCCAAGCGGTTTACCTTATAAATGCAATTTTACAATTAAATACAATAACATATAACTATCAAACCAGATGTTGCATTGAAACGTTTATGAAGCACTATTGTAATTAAAACCCTTACTAAGAAAATAATCCATATATTTATTATAAGCAGACCGATTTCGTCCATGTATCATATATGATACAATAGAAACTTACGGATAAGCCGAGCGTATGTGACGTTTACAGGAAGGTTTACCAAAGACGTACATTGTAAATAAATCGTGTAGATACCCAATCAGGTAATCTAATTGAAAAAAAAAAAGGATTTTACTTTTTTAGAAGTAATATTTCGAGTAATTCCAAAACAACCATATCACGAAATATAAAATGCCAATATCACAATTGTGTTTAAACTAATGTGACCGATTATTTCGATGTTGAATGATACATAACTTTTAAAGCTCAGAAACACACATGTGATTGTTTCAAGTAAAAGATACCGCTCTGGTTTGAAATGAACCTTATCAAACACCGACGAAGTACTAAACTAAAGTCTATGAAATCATCACGTCGTAAGAACAGTACTAGAAATATTTCTTCTTTTAAATGATTAGTACGGGTTTTAAGGAACATTATATAAGAATCTACAAAATCACTGTATTTTCTCCTGTCTGAAGATTGAAGTCAAACCTATATTGAATAATCATATTCCTTGTTTTTACTATTAAGATAGTAATAAAACAAACCTCATTTTTATGTCTAATTCTGATATAATGAAACCTTACATAACTAAAAATGTTATTTAGTGCTTCTAAACATCCAATATATAACAGATTTCAATGCATAGGCAAATAATCCAACAGTTTTTCAGAGATTCAAACAAATCAACACACTGATTGCATAACATACATATAAGCAACATGAATTCAGTAAACCAAAAGTTGTTGCGTCCAAAACTTAACATATTTCCTGAGTCAGTGCGAACATATATCATACACATTAGGTAATGTGTATCTTATATGATACATAAGCATATTTCTTTACACATGTATCATATATGATACATAAGCATATTTCTTTACACATGTATCATATGTGATACATACGGTTTTTTCTTTACACATGTATCATATATGATACATACGCATATTTTTATACACATGTATCATATATGATACATAAGCATATTTTTTTACACGTGTATCATATATGATACATAACATAAACGTCAGTTTGGCAGGTATATGTTAAGGACCAGCGCTGGATGATACTTTTGGTCTGACCATACAATTTATGTAAAATTAGATATCTAAATGTTAAAGCATTAGAACTGAATGGGTTAAATAATTGGAATTAAAAAGAGATAGTTCATGTTCTATGTTAAAAAGACTTACAAGTGACCATTTGCAGATTAATTCAATAAGCTCTACAATTGATTCAGGGCGTATTTAGTATTATAAAAAAAACACTGGTCTTGGTGCATTTCAGCATTAAATATTTTACTATAAAAATTACACTTTTCTAAAGTGATATCTATTTTACTGTTATGTTAATTCCACTTCAAAATCACGAGCTCTTTGAGACAACATAGGGGAAAAAACAAATTATTTTCCTTCATTGTTGTACTATTTTTCCTATACGGAATGTGCTAATAAAATGAAAAGTTTCAAAAATGTATGTAAGTTTTTGAAGACTTTTTTTTTATATTGCCATAGAAAGAACTAGTGGTTTTAAGTAGAAATAACATATTCGTTTCAGAAACTCACAAAAAAGCGTGCATTCTTTTCAAAGAAACTGCCTTCCAACTTTGTTATACAAATGTCATTATAACAGGGATATATTTACAGTTTACATATGTTTATCTCCTTTTTTAAAAAAAATACAAAAAGCTTTTTAACATAAAACATGAGACTGATCTTAAACCTATTTATTATTTGTAATAATTAAATAAGCTACATGACTCGAGCTAGGTAAACAACATACGATTAACTATTTACTTTTAGTATTTTACCGTTACGTAGTTTACCAAGCTTAAAAAATCTGTTCATTTGTTAGAAATGTACATAACTTACATAAATACAAACGGTTACTACAGTATGTATGTAGCAGTCGTATATCTTGGTGTATCAAATATATACACATTACTTGAATTGCCCGTACACTTTTATATATATTGAAAACCATTTTTCTAGATTTGGACTGGCATGGGCTCCTTCGAATCAGAATCAAGCTGACTAAAAAAAAATTACTTAAAATTTACATATAAAATTTAAGATTACGTCACACTCATAGTAAGGTCTTAAAAAACTTTTTTTAAATCATTTTTATTAT
This sequence comes from Lathronympha strigana, assembly GCA_949128165.1. NCBI lineage: Eukaryota > Metazoa > Arthropoda > Insecta > Lepidoptera > Tortricidae > Lathronympha > Lathronympha strigana. Next base: position 978,016 of record OX421926.1, on the reverse strand, counting down.
CAGGATCGAATCATCTCGTGATTTGGATTCGAATGAGCCCAAGCTTGTCTTGTGATCTTGTCAGATCCAAGTGGTTTCCTTACGCCTTAAATGCATGAGTACCAGTATTGATCCAAAAACATCCTAAGTGACCACCAAATTCATTTCAAATTAAGAACTTACGACGATATGACAAAGTCTACATTCCAAGAGAACTTGATTGTCACTTGTCTCGTTTCTGTGTCATAAATGCATCGTCATGCATTTAAGGGTTAAAGACGCTCACGATTGAAATGTCGCCCTAGTATCGATGTTGTATCATATATCATACATGTCTGTGATACGTATTTGATACAACAAGAAGACAGTATTTTGTCCAAACAATAACCAACGATATTTGGCATGAAGGCACGGGCGGGTTCCGCCATCTGAAGTTAACCGGGAACAAATCCTAACAACTTTTGATACATGTGTATTTAGTAACATATTATGTTTTTTTTCCTGTTCTGTTTTGTTCCTCGCACAAAGTATCAGCATTGCGATACAACGAGGAAATGCCGCCAGAATCCTAGGTACAATGCCTCAAGGGCCTATTTTAGGTAGGTAACTTGTAACTTACTGTATATATTTTGTTAGTTATATCTGAAATTGTTATTTGAAATAAATTGTTATTAGCAAGAAGTATTTTGTCAAAAATTAAAAACATTTATTTTCGAAATATATACAGTAAGTGTAACTTACCTACCTACCTCTACCTACCTTAAATCTAAAGTAGGTCCTTGAGGCATTGTACCTAGGATGCTGGCGGCATTTCCTCGTTGTATCGCAATGCTGATACGTTGTGCGAGGAAGCCACCAGCTCTTCGGTCACCAGTTACATCAACCAGACGTTTCGCGATTTCTACGAAAAATTTGCGTGCGCTGGGACCCCCGATTTTGTCTATATTTCAGAATTCACATGTATCCGTAGTTGTCTCGATAAAAACGTAACGTATACGGAACAGGCAATTATCAACCTAATGACTCGCTTTTAGAGGCCATAATACAAAATATATGTGATGATAAAAAACCCTTTTCTTGACGTAACACAAAGATATACATTTTTGGTACACTTTTTCCATTTTTTTATACAGCGTTTATACAAAATCTTTATGCTTTATTAAAAAGCCTTGAATTTTTTCGTCAAAACAGGGTTTACGGGATACTGTCAAAGTTTTTTATTTAAATAACGAACCATATCTCCATTTAAAGGCAAGCTTACACAAGCGACTCTCTAAGGCAACTTGAGAGACGTTTGGAAGTTAGGAAACGCCCTCGTAAGTTTTATTAAATTAGAAACTTCATTAAAACCCTCAGCTACGCTCGAGTTCCGAACGGGCCCTCGTAACCAAAGACTTTCATGTTGCCTTTGAGATAAACAATGCAAAGCTATCGTCCATATTACCTATCCATAAGAAACTTTAGACTATAGCTTTTTAAATTCGGTACAAAACTGTATTTCAACATCTTCTTTCCAACAAATGAGATAGCATGCCTTTATACCTAATGTCCTAAATATAGTACATTAAGATTTTCGCCTTCACGGTTTAGATTGATTGATACAGGGTCAGGGTGCGTCAAGCCGAGACACATGAAACTGTCGAAACGTCGGTATATTAAGGTAAATTAACTACATTCGCGATAGATCCGTTTTATATTCATAATAATGTGACACATGGTGTTTTTAACCCGTCTTAGGACTCTCTCGCTCGTAACTTAACAATTATTACAATGGAATACAAAAAAGGCATTTAAAAAAATTAAAGCATGCTATCTCACACACACTGATATCTATTATTAAGTGATTTATGTATAAAACTATTTTACAACAAATCTAGATCTGACGTTAAAAAATTACTTCGTAAATGAAGAATTAGTCTAACACTCAATTTATCAGACAGTTTTAAATAAAAAATGCAATTTTTATTTTATTTAAAACTGAAATGACTCGGAATGAGTTGAGAATATTTGGAAGTGCGTTCAAAAACTATTTAATAATTAGGGACCGGGCTTTTCGTGTCATTTTTAAAACAGCGAACTTTGGATCTTTAGTTATTTATGTAATTGAAAAAATCTTGTTACAGTAATTGATATTACTTTACACTTGAAAGGAACCGAAATACGATTCCACAACAGCTCAAAAGTGCTACGAAAATTCCGGGGTGTGGTCATAATCATAAAATATTATTGATTGAATTTGATTGAGAAACAAGCTACTCCGTTGCTCTCTGGTTTCGAAATGAAACGAAATGTTCGGTCCTTATTAAAATAAGTTAGAGTTGAATACCCTACCAACGTACATAATTTTATACACCGCACTACAGATTGCCATCCTAATCCGAAACTTTTAAGGGTCAATATTGGATGACATTTCTGTTAAATGTTCTATAAGAAGCACTTAGAGTCTTAAAGAATACGCACTTAATTTTCTATGAATTTTAGATGTATGACTAATAAGTGTCTAGTATTTTTTATCATTGTTTATAATAGAAGTATAGTACTGTGAGTACAATCTTATGTGATTTTATTTTATAATAATCGACATAATTTTATAGTAAAAAATATAAGAGTTTTGTGTTTTGAATGACGTATAAAATTAAGAAATATTGTAAAATTGTAATGTCATCCAATATCACCCGAAAACCACATCTATTATAAATACAATTCTGTACAAATTTGTAGACGCGCGCTCCCCCTTGCCATACGAATCATTTCAAATAAATTAACATGTCTTTTTAATACATAATCAATACAACACTTTATATTTATCAACTGTTACCTATAGGTATACAAATTTTGTTTTTCATAAGCAGAAATAATGAATAAAACAATATATTTGCAAGTACATTTCGTGATACTATTTAATTTGTCCTTAATAAAGAACATGTGGTGTATGTTAGATATTAAGTGATAATGTAAACATCATGATGTTCTACATAAATTATGTTATTTTAAATCATATGAGGGAATAAAAAATGCCATATGAATCTATATCATACTGTCAATATTTTTTTGTTAGTTGATAAATATGAAATCTTGCACGTCTCAAACAAACGTAGTCCTTAACGCAATACGAACAGAGTCGAAATATAAGAGTACTATTGATCTATTCGAAACATACATTTATTAACATAAATATAAATCACAAAACAAAAGAAATGCAATTAGTCCTATAGGTAGTAACCTAGGAGGTTCCTTAGGAGGTTACTTGGTGCTGTCGGCGATTGTCATTTGGCCAGATCCCCAGATATTGTTAGTGTGTGACCGTTTGTTAATAAATAATAATGAAATACTAAAAAGTATTTCTAAACAGTAGTCCGTTATAGATCAATAGTCCTAAATCAGTATCACATAAATGAATGACAAGGCTCGCCTCTCGCCGACGACTTGTTAAGGTGGTTGGCTGTTACGTTTCGTTATATTTAAATACACCTAAAATTGTTTAATGATTGGCGGAAAAATTGTTGAATAATACGGTCCCGAGAAAGAATATTGAAAATTTAAAAACTTACGGCCTCAGGCGATACTCGAACCCATATTCGAAGGATTCGCAGTCAACGGTTAAGTCTCGATATAGTAGAGCGATGGGCGTATGCCGTGTATTCCAGCTCCAGCTCGTCAAACGCCGTGAGTTTTTACAATATTCCTTTAGTACTAAAGCAATGTTGTATGCTTAACACAAAATGAGTTTAAGATAAAGCTGTTGGTACCTAAAATTGTTTGTCAACATCTATCAATACTAGTACTTATAAGTTTCAAAAAATCAACAAGCGCAACGTAACAACCAGCTCACCTCGTTCTACCATATGTCCTTTATGAAGGACGTTCGGCGTCGGTCTGCGTGGCGCGGGTGGTGGTGTGCGCGCGCCGCCGCCTTCGCTACGTGGAGGGCGCCGCCCCCGCCCCGCGGCCCGCGCCTGCGTCGTCGCGGTGCTTGCTGATGTACACCTGAAGACAATTCATCCTTTAAAAGCCGGCCAAGAGCATGTCGGGCCACGCTCAGTGTAGGGTTTCGTAGATAACTGTCCGTCATAATTAGCGAAACTAGAAGGGGTTTTAGTAAGTACGATGACCATAACTAGCAAAAAAGAGTATATTTGCAGGCCTACGACACATATACACTCTTTTACTAAGAAAATATGTTTTTTGTAAATAAATAAAAAATGACTTAATTGACCATGTTCAAAGGAATTTTCCTTGAAACTCTTTATAAAGCTCTACTTTCATTATGATTTTTATCATAATTTTTTGAACATGCGGTTCGAAAGTTAGTGGGGCACATTTTTTAAAACTTTTAACTTGTTTGAAATATTTACTTTATCAAAATTGTTTTTAGAAAACTCCTAGTCTTTTTTAAATACCTATCCAACAATACCTCGCACACAAGGGTTGACACGAAAAAAATCACCCCCCATTGTAGGTGCATAGAGTACCGTAAAAAAAAGTTTTCGCTCTTTTTGTTTTACTACTTTGTCGGCATTAATGTTATGTAATTCATACCAAATTACAGCTTTCTACGACTAACAGTCATTAAGCTAAGCCGCAGACGGACGGGCGGACGGACACACAGGCATGGCGAAACTATAATAAACTACTCCTAGTTGACCCTAAAGAGGGGCAGGAGGGTTTCATTACACTTTATGGCGCTATTGAAGATTAACTAAGAAATTTGTTCTTTATTAAGGACACGTGGTTTCGTTCGATTAAATATAATAAGAGAGCTTCGATCCGTTTCTATGATAAACCACATCACCTTAATAAATGACTAAGGGAATAAAAACGGACAAAAAAGTAGAAACGATAAATGTAAATGTGTTTCTGTAATTATGTGTTGTCTGAATAAATGTTGTTCTATTCTATTCTATTCTATTCTAAACCATGCGAACGGAGTTTCGAAAGGAGACTTTTTAACCACGTTATGGCATAGAGGAAATATAAGTAATAGTATAAGAGGGTATAAGTAGTGTGTGGTTACGGCAAACAAGTCACACCATAAGCTGTTACTGTAGCCTATGGGCACTTGCAACATGCGTGTTGGTGATGGCTGAATGATAAGCAGAGGTTGGCCGAGGTGAGCTGTTTTCCTTATAATTTGCCATGACATAGATAGATTGATTAAAGACAGAGGTAACCTGCGGTCTTATCGTTAAAAAGCGATTTCTTCCAGATGACCCTTCAGGAGCATTCCACGGAATTGTCTACCGCGTGTCCCGTACGAACACGAATTTTAAGAAGATTGTAAGTTTTGGAGTTTCTTTGCGGCATAGGCGTAAAAAAATACTCAGAGAACTAATTATCGACTTAAAACGTAGAAAATAATTCTTTAACTAACTAAAAAAAAGCGTTTGTACGGGACAGCCCCGTGGAATGCTCCTTCATACGTCACAATGAGGAGAATAGCTCACCCCCGAGCTCAGCACGCCTACCACAAACATCGAAAATTGGCATTGACGGGAAAACCTCTTTGTCACTCCAATATGTAAGTGTGACAGAGATGGAGATACAAATCCGCAAACGTTCGATTTTCGTGGTGGAGGTCCTGAAGGTAAGACCATACCTGCAGCAGCCGGCACTTGCTGACGGAGAGGTGCTTGAGATGCGGCTGCATGCGCTCCTCGCCGAGCGCGAACGTGAACGCCACCATGCAGAAAATGGCCGCCTTGCGTACAGCAGAGTTCTGGTGGTCGGCCAACTGTGGACAAAATCGTATGTTAGCTGGGTGCAAAACATTAATCTTCAGAGCGCAGAGCAATCGCCGCAAGCGCTTCTCACTCATGATTATGGGACGCGGACCGTTCCGAAACATGTCGAGCTATTTTCAACTTTATAGACGTGAGTAACCCGATATAAGTATATTAATATGTCTAATTCTCACGGGAGTTTCCTATTTAAAATTCATCTTCAGGTGAAAGTGCGCAAGGATATTTTCATACTGTTTGAGTACATTTTTAGGATATTTATTATACTTTTTAATATAATTATTTAACAATAAAATTCATGTATGGGAAACAGTTGATTTTGCTTAGTGTTAAAATTTAACAAGACAAATAGATTTATGTCTATATGGAAATGTATTTAAATTTAATCGAACTGAATTAGTACTATATACAGGACATTTGGTGTTTTCACTTTGTCGGGTGTGCAGTTGTGTTGTGGCCATTTGTAATATATATGGGTAAAAAAGAGTTTTTCACTTGTCTTCCTACAAAAGTTGGAGACAAGTCGAGGCGACATAAAATCGCTTTTTATGCTCTAGACTCTTAGAGCATAAAGTAACATCGCAGGCGGCTGGCGCTCGCTCGCACTGCGAAAGAGGAGAACCCAAGCGCCCAGGCATAAGGCAAGCCTGGATGTATAATTTTCAACGATTTAAAGTGAAATAAAACTAAATATCTTCCTCACAATCGAAGTGAAAAGCAGAGTATTGAGTGCCTGAAATATACCTCAGGCACACATACCAATTTTATCCTCGACTACTATATTGGTCATCGTTGCAGTCGGACCAATAAATAACGTCGACTAAAATGGGTTACTTTATGCCCTTGTTAGGACTAAAATGGGTTACTTTATGTCCTTGTTAGGACTAAAATGGGTTACTTATGCCCTTGTTAGGACTAAAATGGGTTACTTATGCCCTTGTTAGGACTAAAATGGGTTACTTTATGCCCTTGTTAGGACTAAAATGGGTTACTTTATGCCCTGGTTAAAGGTTAAATAGTAGATTGTATTACTATTTAACCTTTAACCACTGACGTACGAATATGGTAGTTTCGTGAAAGTTCAGATTCGGCTACCGCAAAACACGCCAGTGATTAACGATTAAGTTCAAGTTGACACATGAGCGAAATAGTTAAATCGGTCTTGGGCAGAGCCAATGGTTAAACGGCCTCCTAGCCTAGTTGGTAGTGACCGTAGTACGAAGCAGGAGGTCTCGGGTTCTCAATCTGTCTATTGTATATATCGTCATCTAGTACCCACATCACGAGCCTTATGGATCTTACCGTGGGACTAGGTCAATTTGTGTAAGATTGTCCCATAATATTTATTTCTCAAACATGATCGTAAATGTATGCATTTATGTCACGAAATGAAGACATGAAGTTCCTTGTTTACGGCTCCCCCATTTACTTCTTGGCCGGCGGCCGTGAAGTAATGTATGGCGTTTTTAAATTTGCTTACTAACCCTAAACTGACCAAGGAAAAATTACATACAGCCAACGACCACTAGATACTTGCGACATTAAAAAAAAACAAATTCTATGTTTCTATGTATATTTATGTGCGGTTAAACATGGCGTTCGAATAGCTAATTCAAATTGCATATTTAAAAAATAAAAAAGGTGGCAAATTAAACTTTTTTTTCCTTATTAACCTATTTACCTAGTAGTTGTTTTAAATTTAATATTTCCTTACAATGTTTGAGAAAAGCACTATACACGCCTCGGCCGGAAGAGAGATTGCAGGACTTGTTTAATCCTACCACAAACTCGTCCTGCAATCTCTTACTTCACGGCCTCTGCAGTAATGTACTATTATTGAATGGTTGGTGTACCTGTGAGACTCCGTCCATGAGTTGCCCGACGATGTCGTCAGTGAGCTCGTTGCTTCGCGCCTTGGCCACCTCGGCCGCCAGCTTCAGCGCGCACAGCGACGTGGGGTACCCGCGCGTGCGGATCACCGGCTTCAGGAGCGCCAGCACCTACAACCATACTCATACTCATACTCATTTATTGATAATACAGACCATAACCACAGCGTAAGGATGTACTACAGTGGGTTAACTCCGCCGATTTCTGGGTCATCGATGGGGGGCGCGGGGAAGGAGGCGGGGGGGAAATGCCGCCGAATTTTCATACAAATTCGGCGGTATATTTTAAGGGGTGTAACATGGAAATTAGTTTGCCGATCAGACTGTAATATCTTTCGCATAGTTTTTGACAACCCTGAGCCTCAGCACGACCACCGAGCCGCTGGCCGTGTATGAAGTTACCTCACTGTATGGAATACATCCCTACGCTGTGCCATAACTAACCATGTTGGTATTGACCCAATATACAGTCAAGTGTGAAAATATGGTGGTGCACATCTTACTCAAAAATATGTCCCATAACACCTTATGCCGGTGTAATAAGAGGGTAGTATCACATTTATGGGTCGATTATGTCGAACCATATTTTAGCACTTGACTGTATATACAATTTTTATTATAAGATAAGATGCATTTATTGTCAGAAACTGTGTACAAATAGGTCTTACAATAAGGTCCAAATGTGACCCGAAAACAATTACGGAAAATAGTAGGACTACTAACAGGACACAACACACTAAACAAACACTTACACAGAATGGGCATCACGGACAGCCCGATGTGTAGAGCATGTATGGATAAGGAAGAAACAACAAAACATGTTCTCCTACAATGAAAACAGATAGAAGAATACAATGGATGTCGAGTTGCGGAAAAAGCCCAGAGAAACTAACTAACTAACATCTCTACGCTGTGACCGGTAGCTCTTAAATATAGTTGTATATATAACGGCCTCCTAGCCTAGTTAGTAGTGACCCTGCCTACGAAGCAGGAGGTCCCGGGTTTGAATCCCGGTCAGGGCATTTATTTGTGTGTTTATCACGAATGTTTGTTCCTGAGTTATGGATGTTTTCTATGTATTTAAGTATTTATATGTATGTGTCTATTATATATATCGTCGTCTAGTACCCACAACACAAGCCTTATTGAGCTTACCGTGGGACTAGGTCGATTTGTGTAAGATTGTCCCATAATATTTATTTATTTTATTTAAATCTTTGTACTCGATATCTAAATTTTACGTCGGCCTTTGCCACTACTAGTGTGCTTACCATGGGTTGTAAGCAACTATTCGATAGATAGATAGATAATTACTTTATTCATTCCCACAACATACATGGCATCAACAGAAAACAAAACTAGAAGAACTTTACAAAAAGCATATAACTTAAAAACTAAAAACCATTACAATAATTTGCACATTTGTATTTAATTAAGCCATGTGTCGTGGCAGAGAAAAGGTGCCGGCTCAGCATGGTGATGCGGCAAGCCACATCGCTGGTATTCTGCCAGTACCTTATGATTACGTAACGAGGTAGTGTCATATTCTTATCGCTCCGTGCTCTTTAAGTTGTATGTATCTTATGTTTAAGCATATAACTTAAAAACTAAAAACCATTACAATAATTTGCACATTTGTATTTAATTAAGCCATGTGTCGTGGCAGAGAAAAGGTGCCGGCTCAGCATGGTGATGCGGCAAGCCACATCGCTGGTATTCTGCCAGTACCTTATGATTACGTAACGAGGTAGTGTCATATTCTTATCGCTCCGTGCTCTTTAAGTTGTATGTATCTTATGTTTAAGCATATAACTTAAAAACTAAAAACCATTACAATAATTTGCACATTTGTATTTAATTAAGCCATGTGTCGTGGCAGAGAAAAGGTGCCGGCTCAGCATGGTGACGCGGCAAGCCACATCGCTGGTATTCTGCCAGTACCTTATGATTACGTAACGAGGTAGTGTCATATTCTTATCGCTCCGTGCTCTTTAAGTTGTATGTATCTTATGTTTACGTGTATGTGTATATAAATGTAAATAAAAAATGTAAATTAAATGTGCATTGATTGTGCATGTATTTTATAACATATAATAATATGTGGACGACAATGGGGAAACGCAGTTTAAATCAGATATGTCACTATTGGCAAAGACCCTAGGCGAGGGAGTACCACAAATCAATGTTTAAAACTAAAAATAAAAAATAAAAGAACTAACTAAAAAAACTAAAAATCAGGTTTGTTGTTTTCGATAGGTATTGCGGCGCTCGAAAATCCGTCTCGCTCCATGATAGGGTCCTAGGGACCCGTAATATGTGTATACCTGTGCGGCGGGCAGCGCGCTGGCTACATGCGGCAGGCCGTGGTCGACGGCGCGCATGACCTCCTTGCTGAGCGCGCCGTACGCGTTGATGAGCTTCAGCAGGATGAGGTCGAAGTAGTCCAGCCACTGCGGCCGCGTCTCCGGCCGCCGGCACAGCCAGATCAGCACCTTCACGGCCTCCGCCGCCGCCCGCTCGTTGGCCGTCGCCCAGCCTGCAAATACATCGTCAACTTTGATAGATAGCCTCGTCCTGCCCGATGTCATTCCAAAAGGACATATTTAACTTTTAGCAAGTTACGAATAAATAGTACATTACATACCAAGGCCGTTTTAGTGGGAAATGTCTCGGATCCCATGTAATTGTCGGCCGAGGCGAAGCCGAGGACGACTAACATGTGATCCGAGGTTTTCCCATCTAACGGCCGAGGTTTGTATACTATTTTTCATCACACCTGCTCGTAAATGGTGATATTATACGCAAGCATACTTACACTTAAAGAGCTGTATTATTCCCATGGTTTTAAAGGATTCTCATACTACTTTACCGCCCGCGTGGAGCTCGCGGAGGACCCGCCCCGCACGCGCTCGCAGCACGTACTCACTCCGGGGTACTGTGGACTGTGCAACTACACTACCGCTTATCATTATTGTTTCTTTACCTGTATAGAGTTTATTTATTTCCTCGCAAATGTGATGAAAAACATTGTGTGTACCACGGGCAGTAAAGGGATTACTAACTCGGGTCATTTAAAGCCCTCCGCCTACGGCGTCGGGCTTCAATAGACCCTCGTAAGTAATGCCCTTCTTACCGCCCTAGATGCACAATGTACTATTTCTGTCCGACGGAGCCGGCAGGCGGCAATTTAGTTTTGCGTAAAGTGGCGCTTACCGGCCGGAGGACTGAAAAGTCCTGTATAAGTTGAGGTTACGTTAGATCTTCTCTGTTTTAACAACGAAAATAATATTACTTTGCTATTCCGCCAAACGTGCTAGTCTATTAGTGCCAACCCGTTATACCTACTTGCGTATTTTTTGCATGCAATTAATGTTCCCACCCTCCCGCCGCAAAAAATAAATACGCAAATAGATACAACACACCACCACCAATAACACAAAACTCGACACGTGTTTCGCCTCTCTACGAGGCATCTTCAGGAGACACAGGAGATCTTGTCGTACTGGCGTCCGACAAGTGAATGACATGCCCAGACTGATCGGCCATATTTATAACCTGGCCACCCCCCCTACCCCGCAAATGACTTGCAAATATTCGTAATAACGGTGATGACGCTACATTCAACTGTTCGTTAACAATCACACCCCTATTGTTGTACCTAATTATCTCTAACTGTTCTAGCACACTCAAACGCAACCCTTTCTCACAAACATGTAAAATATTAAAAGAATGATCGTCAGACAGGTTATGGCCATTATCCAACAAATGCTTCGCAAAATTTGACCTTTCTGGATGGTTATGCCTGTATGCCGCAAGATGCTCCCTATACCTTGTGGTGAAATTACGACCCGTTTGCCCAACATACACCTTACTACAATCCTCACAAGTTAGCTTATAAACACCAGACTTCTTCCCATTCTCGATTTTATCTTTCCCATTACAAAGTTTCGAGCGCAAGGTATTATTTGTCTTAAAAGCCACATTAATGTCGTTAGATTTCAAAATCTTGTAAATCGATTCTGACAATTTACCAACGTACGTAATGCTCGCCTTAAACTTCCTAATAGGATTAGAGGATTGTGCTGCATACAACATATTATTGATCAAATTATTTTGCTTCTTTCTGATGATACCATCCACAATAGACCTATCGTAGCCATTAGAAATCGCTAAGTGATAAATATTATTTAATTCCATCTGATAATGCTCATCAGAAAGAGGCACGGCCAACAACCTATGCACGTAACAATGAAACGCAGCCAATTTATGCTGCCACGGATGTGTGGAAGAAGCCGGGATGACTGTGTCAGTGTGTGTAGGCTTACGATAAATTCGGAACTGATGCTTATTATTGACCCTAGTGATAGTTAAATCCAGAAAATTGAGTGCACTGTCCTGCTCTAGTTCTGTCTTGAACTTGATTTTTGGATGCTTGTTATTAATATCTACAACAAATGCGTCCAATTGGCTCATACTCCCCGTCCAACAAATAATCAAATCATCTACGTATCTAAAATAATATAAAATATCTTGATTACCCACAATATGCTGGTTTTCAAAGTAGTCCATAAAAATATCCGCCATTAAAGGACTCAGGGGCGAACCCATAGCCAAACCATCATCTTGCAAATAATAATGCCCCCCAAACCTAAAATAATTTTGTTTCATGCAAATTGTAGTTAGTTCAATCAATTCATCTATCTCCCCTGGATGTAGCCGTTGCCTTTCAAACAGACCGCGAAGAATATCTAAAGTATCCCCGTACGGAACATTCGTAAACAAACTATCAACATCCAATGATAGAAGTGTAGCATTATCAGGCAAATCGATGTTTCTGATCCTGTCTATTAAATCCAAGCTATTTTTTAAACAATACTTCGGCCGAAATTGGGATTTCTCCCTGATAATGCAGTTCAAACTCTTCGCTAAATTATAAGTTGGTGCACCCAAGTATGAGACCACTGGACGAATCGGGATATTTTCTTTATGAATTTTCGGAAGTCCATAAAGAATAGGAGCTCGTGGATTCATAGACACAACCATATTTTTCTTATGCTCGTTTTCAAAAATAAACGAAGAATTTTTAATTGCATTCTTTAGATCCTTCTGGAACCCCGGTGTCGGATCTCGACGTAAACTAGAAAAACCGTCACCTTGGATCAGATCCAATACTTTTTGATCATACTGTTCCTTCTCCATAATCACAATGCAATTGCCCTTGTCCGCTTTGGAAACCACAAGCTCATTCTCCTGCACTTTTTGTTGTATAGATTTCAGCAATAAAGTATCAGAACGTGCCCCCACACCTTGTACCGGACCAGTGCTTTTAATGACGTTAGCTATCATAGTCTTTGTATCTACATCACCACGACCCCGCACTATCGCAATTTCTGAATCCACTGCCAAATTCTCTAGTGCTTCCTGATTCAATTTTGGCTGTAAATTATATTTCAACCCTTTTTCCAAAAGCCCAATTTCATTTCTAGAGAATTCTACTTCGGTAAGATTTTTTACTCGAGAATGGAAAACATCGTGAAGCATTGGCTCTACTTCCGGCCTCCTTAGAAATGTTCTAGAACCCAATCCCGTTAATCTATGCAGTTTGTTAATCTGTGAAGTATACATGTCATGTGCTAATTCAGAAGCAAAGAATCTCGCTTTTTGGTCTAGAATATCAAACTCTAGATTATGCAACTTAAATGAAAGCTCTGAATACAACACTTTAAGGTGCAATTTTAAATTATCTCTAATCGAAAACCAATGGCGAGATTCTTCTTTCAACCAAATTTTCTTAGCCCGATCGATCGCCACCTTTGCCGCCCTGCTAGTATTATTACAGCGAATATGGATGTAATTAGGTACAACATTCAAACGCTTGCACTGTTGGTTAAACCATATATTCTGGACCGCCACACGATGTTGTTTGGTTAGCTTGACATAAAGTCTTGCCTGTTCGGCTACGCTAGCCGCTTTTAAGTAATTTATTGAATCAGGCGTTACTTTGCGGAATTCCATATTAACAACGAAAATAATATTACTTTGCTATTCCGCCAAACGTGCTAGTCTATTAGTGCCAACCCGTTATACCTACTTGCGTATTTTTTGCATGCAATTAATGTTCCCACCCTCCCGCCGCAAAAAATAAATACGCAAATAGATACAACACACCACCACCAATAACACAAAACTCGACACGTGTTTCGCCTCTCTACGAGGCATCTTCAGGAGGTTTGAATGTTGTACCTAATTACATCCATATTCGCTGTAATAATACTAGCAGGGCGGCAAAGGTGGCGATCGATCGGGCTAAGAAAATTTGGTTGAAAGAAGAATCTCGCCATTGGTTTTCGATTAGAGATAATTTAAAATTGCACCTTAAAGTGTTGTATTCAGAGCTTTCATTTAAGTTGCATAATCTAGAGTTTGATATTCTAGACCAAAAAGCGAGATTCTTTGCTTCTGAATTAGCACATGACATGTATACTTCACAGATTAACAAACTGCATAGATTAACGGGATTGGGTTCTAGAACATTTCTAAGGAGGCCGGAAGTAGAGCCAATGCTTCACGATGTTTTCCATTCTCGAGTAAAAAATCTTACCGAAGTAGAATTCTCTAGAAATGAAATTGGGCTTTTGGAAAAAGGGTTGAAATATAATTTACAGCCAAAATTGAATCAGGAAGCACTAGAGAATTTGGCAGTGGATTCAGAAATTGCGATAGTGCGGGGTCGTGGTGATGTAGATACAAAGACTATGATAGCTAACGTCATTAAAAGCACTGGTCCGGTACAAGGTGTGGGGGCACGTTCTGATACTTTATTGCTGAAATCTATACAACAAAAAGTGCAGGAGAATGAGCTTGTGGTTTCCAAAGCGGACAAGGGCAATTGCATTGTGATTATGGAGAAGGAACAGTATGATCAAAAAGTATTGGATCTGATCCAAGGTGACGGTTTTTCTAGTTTACGTCGAGATCCGACACCGGGGTTCCAGAAGGATCTAAAGAATGCAATTAAAAATTCTTCGTTTATTTTTGAAAACGAGCATAAGAAAAATATGGTTGTGTCTATGAATCCACGAGCTCCTATTCTTTATGGACTTCCGAAAATTCATAAAGAAAATATCCCGATTCGTCCAGTGGTCTCATACTTGGGTGCACCAACTTATAATTTAGCGAAGAGTTTGAACTGCATTATCAGGGAGAAATCCCAATTTCGGCCGAAGTATTGTTTAAAAAATAGCTTGGATTTAATAGACAGGATCAGAAACATCGATTTGCCTGATAATGCTACACTTCTATCATTGGATGTTGATAGTTTGTTTACGAATGTTCCGTACGGGGATACTTTAGATATTCTTCGCGGTCTGTTTGAAAGGCAACGGCTACATCCAGGGGAGATAGATGAATTGATTGAACTAACTACAATTTGCATGAAACAAAATTATTTTAGGTTTGGGGGGCATTATTATTTGCAAGATGATGGTTTGGCTATGGGTTCGCCCCTGAGTCCTTTAATGGCGGATATTTTTATGGACTACTTTGAAAACCAGCATATTGTGGGTAATCAAGATATTTTATATTATTTTAGATACGTAGATGATTTGATTATTTGTTGGACGGGGAGTATGAGCCAATTGGACGCATTTGTTGTAGATATTAATAACAAGCATCCAAAAATCAAGTTCAAGACAGAACTAGAGCAGGACAGTGCACTCAATTTTCTGGATTTAACTATCACTAGGGTCAATAATAAGCATCAGTTCCGAATTTATCGTAAGCCTACACACACTGACACAGTCATCCCGGCTTCTTCCACACATCCGTGGCAGCATAAATTGGCTGCGTTTCATTGTTACGTGCATAGGTTGTTGGCCGTGCCTCTTTCTGATGAGCATTATCAGATGGAATTAAATAATATTTATCACTTAGCGATTTCTAATGGCTACGATAGGTCTATTGTGGATGGTATCATCAGAAAGAAGCAAAATAATTTGATCAATAATATGTTGTATGCAGCACAATCCTCTAATCCTATTAGGAAGTTTAAGGCGAGCATTACGTACGTTGGTAAATTGTCAGAATCGATTTACAAGATTTTGAAATCTAACGACATTAATGTGGCTTTTAAGACAAATAATACCTTGCGCTCGAAACTTTGTAATGGGAAAGATAAAATCGAGAATGGGAAGAAGTCTGGTGTTTATAAGCTAACTTGTGAGGATTGTAGTAAGGTGTATGTTGGGCAAACGGGTCGTAATTTCACCACAAGGTATAGGGAGCATCTTGCGGCATACAGGCATAACCATCCAGAAAGGTCAAATTTTGCGAAGCATTTGTTGGATAATGGCCATAACCTGTCTGACGATCATTCTTTTAATATTTTACATGTTTGTGAGAAAGGGTTGCGTTTGAGTGTGCTAGAACAGTTAGAGATAATTAGGTACAACAATAGGGGTGTGATTGTTAACGAACAGTTGAATGTAGCGTCATCACCGTTATTACGAATATTTGCAAGTCATTTGCGGGGTAGGGGGGGTGGCCAGGTTATAAATATGGCCGATCAGTCTGGGCATGTCATTCACTTGTCGGACGCCAGTACGACAAGATCTCCTGTGTCTCCTGAAGATGCCTCGTAGAGAGGCGAAACACGTGTCGAGTTTTGTGTTATTGGTGGTGGTGTGTTGTATCTATTTGCGTATTTATTTTTTGCGGCGGGAGGGTGGGAACATTAATTGCATGCAAAAAATACGCAAGTAGGTATAACGGGTTGGCACTAATAGACTAGCACGTTTGGCGGAATAGCAAAGTAATATTATTTTCGTTGTTAATATGGAATTCCGCAAAGTAACGCCTGATTCAATAAATTACTTCTCTGTTTTTTCTTAATACGTGAAACAAAGGAAAATCAACTGTGTTTCTTAAATAATTGGGTTTAAATTTCAATGGCTTTTTCTGAGTATGATGGGCAGGAGGAGGATATATGAAACTTTACTCAGTAACACTTAGATACAACATATCACAATTAAAAACTTATAAAACGTATCATTATTAAGCGTCACTAAAAAGGTATCCACTTAACTTAATGTCAAGGTGCCTTTTCAGGACCTCGACGCTCTTTGACTCTACGCGAGGACTTTGCTCTACAGGAGGCGTTTTAAATAGATTTTTCACTTCTCTTGCTCGAAAAGTTCACCTTTGTGTCGTGGCTAGGCGACACAAAATCGCTTTTCATGCACTAGGGCATAAAGTAACATCGCAGGTGGAGCGCGCTCGCCGCGGCCTCGCCCCCGCGCGCCCGGCCGCCTGCAGGCGGCGCGCGGCGGGGAGAACACAAGCGCGCGCGTATGGATGTTACATTTTCAACGATTTAAAGTAAAGTAAAACCTAATATTTTCCTTACAATCGAAGTGAAAAGCAGAGTGTATATCTCGGGCATAAGACACATTTTATCCTCGGCTACTATATTGGTCCTCGTTACACTCGGACCAATAAATGGCCTCGTCTAAAATGGGTCACTTTATGCCCTTGATGTACAATCTACTATTACAGTACACATAGTGCTACTTTACCGCCCTAGGGCGATGATGAGCACTTTACATGCCTCCGTCGAATATTCAAAGGGCTATATGTACTGTAAAACATCGTACGATACATGTGCGAATAGTAATTCGCAGCTCCTGTCGATTTAAAACACTTCCTACGATCGTGTTTTAATTCACCTTGTATCGTACACCACCTGTTCATAAATAGATTTTTTTATAAACAGGTGCACCGTGAACAAAATTGCACTTTTCTTCCCTACTGGTAGATATCAAAGTAGCACTTTTCTGTTAAAAGACTTCACGTTTTTACATTTTAGGGCATTACCTAATGGCAGCGGCTCAGACATTGTGATAAATATATATTTAGTCAATATTACTGTCAGTATAATTCACAAAAGTTTAAATAGTATACCTGAAGACTGTTGAGCGTTGGATGCGTTTTCCGAATTCTCCTTGTCACCAGCGTTCTCATCCACCGCCAGCGTCGCCAAAGCCACTCGCACTATATTCCTAAAAAAAATTTTTTTTTTTTCTCATACAAATTTATTACATGTTGCATCAACCGCTAATGTAAAACGGGCAATAAAATTGACTTTACTAAGTGACAACTATGACATATCAGTGTCATGTCGAATACTCATACTCCGTTTACACACTTGCAAATCCCATATGAGATAAAATTAAATTAGTAGTTTTTTTCTAAATAGACCTAATCACAATACCGGTGTCTTTGATACATTAATTGAAGCTAAAGAATGCACCCTTGAATTTAAACAAAAACACATTGTACATACAGTATGTATCATAACGAAAAACAAACCTTAAAACTGGTTGACGGGGAACTCGAGTAGAATGTAATGACGTGCATCTCACGTGCCTAAATACATGTTTTATGGTATAAAATTACTATGACTACTATGAATGACCTTCTTTTTGGAGTCGGTTAATGGTTTTTGTAGCATCGTGTAGGGTTTGTTTACGTTTTTGATTTTTGACAGTGCATGCGTTTTGCGTACTGTTGATATGTAGCTAGGGGCAACTAATCAACAGTGACGTTGTTATGTCAACGCACATGCGCTTTGAGTTCTGGTTATAAGTAACCTAGGTAATCATTTAAGTAATGGCAGTAGTCATAGGCAACGCGCAAGCGCTTTGTTAATTGTTTATTTATAACTAGGTAAAAATCCAGACGTCAACAAGGTTTGACGCCTGTCTGTCAGTTGGTAATTTAAGAGATGTCATTGTAAACAAATAATACAGGCGAGGTGCAAAACAATAATAATAAATGTATATTTTTATACCTAACGTAAAACGTACCATGCTTATATTTATGATCTTAACATTAACGAGTTTCTTTTTTACCTTTCGTTCTGATACATACTGTATATCTATATATGTTAAAGTAGATGACTTACTTGAAGTACTCGGAGGGTTTCCTGCAGTCCCCGTACTTGAGTATCTCGTGTGTGGCCAGCAGCAGCCGCTCCCACTGCTCGGGCGGCGCCTGCGCCGTGTCCAGCTGGCACAGCGCCTCCAACACCTCCTGCTCGTGGAGCCCGGCTAAAAAAAAAGGTAGTGTGAAAATCACAGCGTAAGAGCCTGTCCAGACGGAGCGTTTTGCGCGCGTAAGCTCTCGCACGTAGCGTTGAAAATGTCTGGAAAGAATCCGATTTTTTCCCAGACGACTCGTTTTTTTCGGATTCTTTAGGAAAAAAAATCAATGAAAGTTTCCGCTCTATATTTCAACTCTAAATCAATGTATATTAGGTTTAATTTACGCCTACAACAGGGCTACATCCATGACATTGAGGAAGAAACAATTGAAACCGATGAAAGGAGTGACAGTGATACTCGTAGTGACATTATTTATTTCTTAAAAAACCCGAAAACTTCGGAAAAAAACGGAAAAATTGATTAAATCATAAAAAAAACATTCGATATTTTCCGGCAATTTAAACGCTACTCGCACGTAGACACTCGCGCGTTTCCGAAGTACTAGAGTTACATACAACCCGTCCAGATGCTCTCGCGCGTTTCAAAACGAGTGCCATGCGCCGGACTCTCGACTAGCGCCGCGCGAGTCGAGATACTCTGGCGCCATTAGAGCGTTCAGTAGTACGCGCGTGTCCGTAGAGAGTGGACGTATTTTGTTAAAAATGGAGCGCGATAACTTTGACACCGAACTTTTAATTGAAGAACTAGAAAAGAGAGTAGGGATATGGAATCTGCTGATTACGCAAATAGAATACGCAGATAAACTGTGCGTCATTCTGTCTCGTAGAATTACATGCACGTTAAATCTTCGACTTTCTCTACGTTTACGACGTTTCCATCGACAGTATGCAAGCCACAACACAAACGCTGTATCTTGCTCAATTTTTATCACCACGCGTAGTAACGCGCGTAAAACGCAGCATCTGAATGCAACATGAATTGAAGCGCGCGAGGGCTTACGCGCGCAAAACGCTCCGTCTGGACAGGCTCTAAGGATGTACTCCATACAGTGGGTTAACTCCGCCGATTTCTGGGTCATCGATGGGGGGCGCGGGGAAGGAAGCGGGGAGGAGACGCCGCCGAATTTTCATACAAATTCGGCGGTGTATTTTAAGGGGTGTAAAATGGAAATTAGTTTGCCGATCAGACTAATATCTTTCGCATAGTTTTTGACAACCCTGAGCCTCAGCACGACCACCGAGCCGAGCCGCTGGCCGTGTATGAAGTTACCTCACTGTATGGAATACATCGCTACGCCAGTGGCTCAATTTTGGCATCTCTCGCCTGCTCGGGTCTCAATATAACCAACAACTTTGCCCCCTTGTATAATAAATAAATGTTGCACATGGCTACAAAAACATACAGGGTATACAATTGTAAAGCATAAATTAAATCATTTATTATTTATAATAAATGTTTTGATTCATGTTTTTAAGTAGACACACTACTATATATAAATTATAAATTGAAAGAGATGTCATATACTACAGAAAAAGTGACCAAGGTCACGGCCGTGATCGGGTAGCCCAGTGGTTGGGGCGTCTGCCGCGAAAGCAGGAGGTCGCTGGTTCGATCCCAGCCCTGTTCACCGGGGACCTTGGTCACTTTTTCTGTAGTATATGACATCTCTTTCAATTTATAATACAGGGTATACTTACATTTGGTAATTAGGAATCCATTTTCATCAGTCTCGTACGGTTTAATTTTGTCGCGGCACAGCCCGGAGTTGTAATCCCTGTAACAAGACAACATAATAAATAAATAAATATAAATAATAAATAAATAAATATTATGGAACAATCTTACACAAATCGACGTAGTCCCACGGCAAGCTCAATAAGGCTTGTGTTGTGGGTACTAGGCGACGATATATATAATAGACAGATACATATAAATACTTAAATACATAGAAAACATTCATAACTCAGGAACAAATATTCGTGACAAACACACAAATAAATGCCCTGACCAGGATTCGAACCTGGGACCTGCTTCGTAGGCAGGGTCACTACCAACTAGGCTAGGAGGCCTTTAAACATGACGATAACTTTACCACCGATGACTTCACTCGACCAGGGACCGGAAAACCCCTCTTTAGGCTTAAGCCTATCGAGTTGGTTACCTAATCATATCTGTTACACAATGATACTGTAACAGCAACATTCAGTAACCGAATACAAACGGTAAGCGAAATGTTGCTGTAACAGTAACCATAACCCGGTTAACTGCAAAACCCAATCCCGATAGGGTTTTTGTTTGGGGTTTTCTTTAGGTTACTGTTAACCTTATTATAACAAACGAGTATACTCTTTACGTGTAAGTAAATTAGATTCAATATCTAATAACAGTAGAGGCTGGCATCGGCAAAGACAATTCCGTGTCAACAGTGAACGATAGAAATGTCGTAAAGGACATATAAAAACCTCGTACTTAGGACATTTGTATCTTGCACTGTTTTTTGGGTCCAACAGGTAGAATAACCCAGGTTTGTTTCATAAAAATAAAATAAAAATAAAAAATAAAAAAGCCTTTTATTTCATTGTAGCTCCTTATGTTACAATTTACAAAATGTAGTTATTCTTAGGTGTTAGCTACACCAGAACCCCCTTACGAGGTAAAGGCCTCTTCCAGAGATTTCCAGTCTTCTCGGTTTTGGGCCCTCCAAGTCCAGTTGGGCCCCGCTACCTTGCTGATCTCGTCAGCCCATCGCGCTAAAGGCCGGCCTCTCTTACGCCGTCCTATTGGGCCCCTCCAAGTCGTGGCTTTGAGTGCCCACCTCTCTTCGTGTTGTCTGGCAACATGGCCGGCCCACCGCCACTTAAGTCTTTGGGCTTGGCTTAGAGCGTCTATTAATTTGGTTTTTTTCCTTATTATGCTGTGGTTTATTTTTTGAAGTTTACTCACTCCCAGTATGCTCCTTTCCATGCCTCTCTGGCAGGAGACTATCTTACTCTTTGCTTTGGCTGAAAATTTCCAAGTTTGGCAAGCGTAGGTCATTGAAGGGAGTACACACATGTCCATAATTTTCTTTTTTAGGTGTATTGGTAGACTACTTTTTAGGGTTTCCTTCAAACTCCAGAACTTGTTCCATGCACCTTTGGTTCTTCTAGTTATTTCCTGTTCGTTTGACATATGGTTAAAACTTATTTGTTTGCCAAGGTAAATATACTGGTCTACATATTCTATTTGTTCATAATCTATGCATATTGGTTTCTTCTTGCTATTTGACATGATTTTAGTTTTGGAGTAGTTCATCTCTAGCCCGACTTTTTTACTTTCGGTGTTTAGTGTATTCATCATGTGTTCGAGAGTCGAGCTGTTATTGGCAAATAGAGTTAAATCATCTGCAAATCTGAGATGTGTTAGGGTTTTCCCTCCGATGTTTATACCACATGTGTTCCAGTCAAGCTTTTTGAATATTGATTCCAGTACGGCTATGAAAATCCTTGGGGATAGCGGGTCTCCTTGTCGTACCCCTCTTTCAATGGGAAATGTTGGGCCTGTCTGGTCTAGTTGTATTTTACTCCTGCTGTTTTTGTAAATGTTTTTTATTACTGTCAGGTATGCATCAGGTATTTGTTGGTATTCTAGTGCATTCCAGATGGCAGAGTGTAGTAGTGTGTCGAAAGCCTTCTTGTAGTCTATATATGCAATATATAGTGGTATGTTGAATTCCTGGTGTTTCTCAATGACCAGTTCAATAGTATGTATGTGATCAATAGTTGAGAATCCCCGCCTGAATCCCGCCTGCTCTACTGGCTGGTGTTTGTCAAGTATATTACATAATCTTTTTTCTATAATTGTTGAGAAGAGCTTGTACAGGTTGGGCATTAAGCTTATAGGCCTATAGTTACTTACGTCATTCGGATCTCCCTTTTTGTATAATAAGATAATGTTAGATTGTAACCATTGCTCTGGTATTTCGCCAGTCTTTAGGATTGAGTTAAACAAATTGGTCAGTGGGACGTATAGTTGGAAGTCCGCGGCCTTTATGGCCTCGTTATAAATGTTGTCTGGGCCTGGGCTTTTGTCTGGTTTGAGTTTTTGAATAGCTTTCAGTACTTCATTCTCTGTGATATTCTCTACATCTTTTTGTATTTCTATGGTGTTATCCTGTGGTATGGTACTTTCTTTTTGCAGACTTGTAACCGTGACTTCGTTTGCGCTATATAGGTCTTTGTAAAAGTCTGTTGCCATCTCGAGAACCTCCTTCCGATTGTTAGATGTTTTCCTTTGGTTCTTTAAACTTTTTACCCAGGATTTGTGTGTTTGAAGTTCTTTTTGTGCCTTTTTTAAGCTGCTAGATTTTATAAGATGTTTTTCCAGTATTTTTAGTCTGTAGTTTTTATAGTCCTGTTTAATATATTTATTTGTTAATTTATAGAGTGCCCTTAGTTCATTCTTCATTGCTCGAGATTTCGGTTTAATTTTTTGTAAGTCTTGTCTGCGAGCTAGTAGTGCTAACGTTCGGTCTGTCAGGACTGGGTTTTCATTAGTTTCTTTGTTTATATGTTTGATTTGTTGTATACTTGATGTAATTGCATTTTCTATGCTGTTATAGTGTTTTTGAACTGTGTAGTTTTCTTTGTGCTCAAGTAGTTCTGGTATGAATTTTGATAGACAGGTATTATATTTTTCTGTGTTTTCTGAGTTGGCTAGTATAGATTTCATATTTATTTTGTTGAACTGGGATCTGTTCTTTCTAGTTTTATGCATGCTAATGGTGGCTCTGACCATTCTATGATCTGATGGATAATTTAAGTTTGGGGTATCAATATTTTGAAATATTTTGGGTTGGTTACTCAGTATATAGTCAATTTCATTCTTTGTAGTGCCATTTGGTGATCTCCAGGTCCATCTGCGGTTTGGTCTTTTCTTATAGAATGTGTTTATGACTGATAGTTTATTTTCAAAGGCGAAATCCACTAGTTTATCCCCTCTGTCATTCCTCGTGCCTAAGCAGTGGTTCTTCAGTAGAGATTTCTCTTCTGGTAGGACTTGGCCTATTTTGGCATTAAAGTCGCCCATTATTATGACGTTTTTGTGAGTAGGTTCCATAGCATCATTAAGAGTGTCGTAGAAATGTTGGATCTCATCATCGCTAGCTGCTTCAGTAGGGGCGTACACCTGGATTATGGATAGTAAGTAGTTGTTAATGTTTAAGTTTAATACTGCCACTCGCTCTGATATGCCTATAAAGCTTTCTAGGTATTGCTTTAAATATTTTCTTATGAGGAAGCCCACGCCGAACCGGCCTGGTGTCTCACCTTTGTAGCATAGTATATAGTCGTTGTATTCATCCATGGATTCTCCTTGCCTTCTGACCTCTGACAGTCCTATGATATCGTATTTGACGTTTTCTAGTGCCTTTGAAAGTTCTATTAGTTTGTCATGGCTAGATAGTGTCCTTGTATTGAATGTTGCTATGTAGAATTTGTTGTCTTGTTTTTGCATTTTCTGTTTGTTGTTCTCTGGAAGGTTGCGGTCATTTACCCCCACGGTGACCGCGTTCCGGCTTGGGGGTTTGTTGTGGGTTTTCTTAGTATGGTGAATGGTTTTCTCTTCATGTGGTTCGATCTTCCGGTTACCGATGTCTACATTTGTGGTTGTTATTTTTATTTTGTTTGTTTGATGGTTCGATTGTTTGTTTCTTGATATTTCTTTGGGGGGGGTGCCGTCTAATTCCCCAGCTGTGTTGGGGGATGCTGTTTTAAGTTCACTTGATTGTGTTGTGTGAGTTATTGTTTTATTTTTTACAATCGGTACCCTGTTGCTGTTTGTAGTTAGTTTTTTGGCTGTGCTTCCTCTGATGAGTTCCTTCTATTTGTTGTTCCTATGAAGGAATCTATTTTAGACTGCTTAGCCGGCTGCTTAGTTTGTTCCTGATTAGGGCTGATGATGTTTCTAGGGTTATTAGAAGGTGAGAGAGGAGGTGAGGAGGGTACCCGTTTCCGTTTTTCGTTATTAGATGGGGTACTATTATTTGTTATGCTGCTTTTTTCTTTTATTATAAGTTTGTTCTGTTTGATTATTGCATATTTCCCAGCTTCCCGGGCTTCTTTCATCTTCGGTATAAGGGCTTTCCTTTCTTCTAGCACGTCTTTTGTAAGGTCGTCAGTGAAGTTGACATTTTTTGGGAAAAACTTTCTGTTTCTAAGCAGTTCCGTTTTCCTCCACCCCAGTGTTACTGTTATTCTTATCGGGCGGTTTTTATTTTTATTTTCGGCCTTATTCCCAATCCTATCAGCTCGACTAATCTCCCATGTGTCCCAGTCTGCACCGCTATATTTTGTGTTGAAACTGTTTAGGGTTTCCAAGACTAGTTGCATCAGCTCGCTATGATTCGTTTCCGTCTCTTTCACGCCGTGGATGATCATGTTATTTTTCCTGGATTCGAATTCCAGGTATTTAATTTTTGATTTCAATATTTCATTTTCAATTTTTAATTTCTGTGTATCCTGTGTTAGCGGCAGTAATTTTTCATCTATTGTGGTTGATATGGTGTTTTGAACCGTTGTATTTATTGTCTCTGTTTGTTTTTGAAGCTCCCCTTTCATTTTTTCCCATAGTTGGTTTATTTGTCCTTCCATATTCGCTTTTGACATTGACAGTTTGTTGGTTAGGATGAAACGTTTTATTTTTGTCTGTAGGTTGCTCACCCTGCAAATGTGTCACTGATGTTTAATCGTTCTGCTAGTTTATGTTAGCAACACTGGCCAGTTTGTATTTTTATGTTGGCTCAAAAAAGATGTCGGCTTTTCTCTTTATAGGTTATATTCACAGTTGTTTTCGCACTCGATTTTTGGTTGTGATTCGACGTAAAACACAGAGTTTTTTAGGTAATCCACAGTGGAGAACTCTTCTTCGCAGATATTTACACTTTATGGTTGTCAAACTGTCTTTTACACTGGTTTCGCGATTATTATTTACGGAGGGCACTAAACACAGTCTTCACTCTAGAACGCCGGAACCGGAACCGGAACCGGAAAAGGTTTGTTTCATAGTTGTCACTTCAATCAATTTTGAACTATAAGCCGTTACACTAGAGTTGTATTAATAATAACAAGCGGTTTCTACGTCTTACACTTTCAAATTAAAGCGAAGACGGCAACGCGACGGCACGTGTTAATAATTTCTTATTTTTCTTCAAATACACAACAACCCGTTAGATTGAACTAGCTTATTTCATCAAATAAAATGTCATCATACCTTACAACTTCAATTCACGTTATAATAAATAAAAATACTTCTATTAATTACGTGAATTTCTTAAGCTTTCGAAAATTAAAAGTGTAGTACTAAACAAAATTGCAATTAATGAAACTGCAACATCATTACGTTTGCTTGCATGTTGTGATTTAAAGTTATTCGTAGTGTTTATTTTGACGGATTTAACTTGTTCAACGAATTTAGTGAATATCTCTTACGAGTCTTACGACTAACGTCGGTAGGTGATATTTTGTTAAGTTATTTAATCAAAACATTCAAAACCATTGTAGTAGGAACGAATAGGAATAAATCGTCTAATACCGCACGTCCAATGATAATTAAACAACTTAGGTAGCCAAGTTTACAAGTCGGGCTCGCGTGTAATTTAGATCCGAGTATCCGTGGTACTCGTAGAAACAGATCTTAAATACACGCGGACCTAACCCATCCTTATCCGTTACCATAACGTTTTAGGGCATTTTCAAAAATAGGGTACCATTTTCATTTCTTTTTGAATATAGGAAGTTTTGGGTTTTTTGTAACCAGAATCACGAGTACTATTGGAAACAAGAAAAATAGTGTCCCGTTTTTTTTGTCAGCTTTGTAACGTATTTTTTTCATACATTTCGTATCGGCCGTTACAAACCTGACAAAAAAAATTTTTTATGGATAATTGAGGACCCATTTTCATTAAAAGGATGCACTTTTTTCTGAAAATGCCCTTTAACGCAATTCAGTTAAGGTTCAGGTTCAGGTAAGGAACCTGTATTGAGTTGTATGGCAGCGACTCAGTTTAGGCCCTAAACTGAATCACGTTAAGACGTCATGGTAAGGCCCCTTGGCGTGTAAAGTAACAGTGCATGATAATTAAAATAAAAAGTAGGGATACAAACAAAAAATTAGACATACTCGTAGTACATATTATGATCAATGTGAACAACAATCAAAATACAAAATATTCAGCAAAAACAATTCTACAACGATAGTAAAAAATAATATCACACTTTTGTCTTAAATCTTCATAATAGGTAGGTCTTCCCATCACGGAACAATTGTGTTCCGGACCTTTGGGAGGCGTACGCGGAGCCGAAGCCAACACGCTGAGACCCTTTCGACAATTTAATGAAATGTAAGGGGTACACCGAGCGAATGATGCACCTGCCCGAGTTATGGGATGCAGAGGCAGCACCGCCAGGGTGTATAGACTATTGAGATTTAATGGAAACTAAAATATACTGGTCTATTAGGTGAAGGTGGTTGACTAAATACTGTATTATAGAGAATAAAATCAGACGTCTGCCTAACAAAATGGTAATAAATTTAATTTACGGCAAACGGTGACTCGCCCACATAAGATGGGCCCCCACAAAAAGCGACATCTAAGAGAGCTCGAGAGCAACACCAGTATGAGGGCTGGGGGTAGAGAGGTGTCACTAAACTTTGAACATATAGCCAACTCGCCACTTAAGTTTCCACATCTAGTAGGTAGGTAATTATTAGGATTAGCTTTTGGAGCCGACGTGCTCATATTAACAAAGGCTCGTTTATAAAACAAAAAAATGGCCTTGCACGTGCAGACTACGGATAGGTATGAGTTGTTGGTAAGGGTATCGTTATAAAAATTATGGCAATTTAAAATGATAATATTGAAAGCAGCTCTAGAAATTCCTGCTTCAAAAACTTTACTTGCATTGTTTTTACTAATTACTCTCA
Source organism: Lathronympha strigana (assembly GCA_949128165.1). Taxonomy (NCBI): domain Eukaryota; kingdom Metazoa; phylum Arthropoda; class Insecta; order Lepidoptera; family Tortricidae; genus Lathronympha; species Lathronympha strigana. The sequence goes on along the minus strand of OX421926.1, from coordinate 950,449 downwards.
TGAGACAATGACATTTAAGTGCACAAAGATGAATACCGACCGAGTGCAGGCTTATTGTTATTGCCCTTATCGGTTCCACATAAACAATGAATCTCGGCAATGTCTAAGCCGCGATGCGTTATATTATCTTGGTCTGGTATTTTACATTAATATTCTTACAATTTACGTAATCCAGTCAAATTATTATTACACATATTTTGAGTTGATACTTTGTATCCCGATACCTATACCTACTAATTGGTGTCACGGTAAACACTTCCGCTTTTCTATGTTTTCTGTGTGTATGTACACGAATGCATAGAATGAGCAGAAATCTAGATCCTGGATGGCTTTATGGATCTAGGGTGCCATGAAACATTGCTATTAAAGTAATATAAATAGTTAAATACGGTATAAGAGGGCAAGCGTACTGTTGGCTAAAAAGCTATCTCAATGGGCAGCGACAATGTGTAGAAGTTACAAAAATAGTTAAAAACCTTAACAAAACGTATAATTCGCCGTTCATCATTAACACATGCGGCGTGCCATCGGGTAGTATACTAGGGCCGTATTTGTTTTTACTTTACATCACCGATTTACCTGGCGCCACACAAAATGACACTATACTATTTGCAGATGACACAACCATAGTAATTAAAGAAAATACAGATGGTTCTCTAAGAAATATTATTACATGTACCTACATTAACAAATGTAACAAATTGGTTAGAAAATAATAATCTCAAAGTTAACTTAACCAAAACACAACTGGTTTAATTTCAAACTTATAATAGCAAAACCAATTAGATTATCTGCCGATTTTAATGGCGTAAGTACAACTTAATGAAACGGAAAGTGCAGTTTTTCTAGGAATTAAGAATGATAAGTTTTGTAATTGGAAAGCCCATATTAATACCCTTTGTAATAAGCTACATCGATTTAATTATATTTTGTATCGTCTGCGAGCAACCGTCTCTGAGGCGGCAGCAACGGCAGCCTATAACGGTTATGTATCGTCGCAAATCTGTTACGGAATAATAATATGGGGCAACTCATCAGATGCTGATAAGGTTTTCTTAGCCCAAAGAAAGTGTTTACGAGTAAGATCTTTGTGTGGAGCATATTGTTGAGCCCTTGCCATCCTTATATGTATTTGTTATGTGTATATTCGTAAAACATAATATAGAATTGTTTAAAATGAAAGGAAGGGAAAAACGATATAAATACGATCTAAATACCGACACATCAGACATTAAAACTATTTCAAAAAATACGTGTGGCACTCGGGGACTGCCGCGGTAAAGCTATTGCATATCATTTTGTATCAACTTATGCAATTATAATTATTTATTTATTTTATTCATGCAGTATTTCTTTTTCTTTGATATTAATTCAAGTTACACTTTTTGAGCGTGGTGACCGATAAGAAAACAAATTTTTCTATTATTTAATAAATAAAAAGTTAATATTGTTTAAAATGTTTTTATTATTTTACAATACATGTGGGTTTTATTATCTTACAGTAGCTGTTGGTTATTCAGGAATATTTATCATTAAAACTATAGGTTTATGATAACTGAAATAAGAAACATAAGTTTGCGACTTAATATCCTCTAAATACCTAGAAAATACCGCGTCAATGGTGGTCCCATATTTTGTTGTAGACTCTTGTGGATCATTATTCATTTTCAAATTCAATGTTTTTGATAGAAAAGTTGTCAACATTATTTTACAATACATGTGGGTTTTATTATCTTACAGTAGCTGTTGGTTATTCAGGAATATTTATCATTGAAACTATAGGTTTATGATAACTGAAATAAGAAACATAAGTTTGCGACTAACATATTTGATTTTGGCGGGACTAAAATAATAGTGTTTATTTTGACGTTTGACATCGCCGTATCTCTGGTAATAAAAGCTACTGTCCTCAATATTTTGTATAGAATATGACACTTAGCGACATTCGTTTGGAGATATATCCTTTCCCCGATAAAGAACTTTGTAACAAAGTGAATAAAGTCGGTTTCGGTCCGTCGGAGGTCGGAGTGGGGAGCGTCAGGTTTTTTTTCGTTACGGAATTTCTGGATTCAGTCCCCGCGCTCAAGGCCCGCGATAGAAGCTATGCAATAGCTTAAAAAAAAATTCTAACTCTATGGCCATCAAATTATATTATAATTATTCTTCCTGTTACATATGAGAGTTCTTAAAGGAAATAAAATCAGTAGAAAACTCTTTTTCATTGTTAGATTTTGTATATAATTAGATATTGTTATTATAATTTTAGTATTATAAATTTACGAAAACGGGGCTTAATCGTGTATAAACTTTGAAAACAAACCTCCGACGTTTCAAGGGCGACATTGCCCCCGTGGTCCCGGAGAAAGACTGTAATTTTAGTAGTATTTCCGTGAATATACCTACTTAAAAAAGTTATACCCAGAGTATCTCGAGATGCGATATTGTAATGTAATAAAATAAATTATAGATGTTTAATTACTCATTTATTGTCGGTACATTTTCAAATTAATTTAAACACATTACAGAAGCGTCTTGTCACACACGATACCGGTTTTCTGCTCTGTTTGGAACATGCCATTAGGCCACGTGTAATTAAGACACGACTCGTGTACACGGAGCCACGTGTCAGCGTGTACTCTTGTAATCGGGAGCCCTAATCTCAAACTCGTACGATTATACAAATTTTGCTCATTACTACGATAATACGAGATACGAAAAAATAATATAATAATAAGTATCCAATATCAAAGTATGTCATAATCATTTGGAGCACCGCTTGCTGCACTTGCTTACAATTAACTCAAATACATACTTTTGTTTTGCCAATGGTAGCAAATAGCGGTCTCAAGTGAAAACACGTCAGACGTCAGCGTGCGTAGCCAAGATGCCAATCGCTCACGCTTAATAATGTATCGTAGCTACCTCTCTCTATCTCTCTTTCTTATTAGCGTGACAATGACAGTTGCATTTCATTAGCGAGTGAGCGTGAGCGGTTGGCATCTTGGCTACGCACCCAGGTAAGAAAAGAAAGTAATTGCCGGCAAAATCGTATTAAGATTGGTAATAAACAAGACTTTTATAGTCGCATTATCACTCTTGACGCATATATGAGAAATTAAGGAAAGACAAAAACTATTCACCGTTTTATAATGTAAACAGTTTGAAATCACGATTTCCACTTGAAACTTATCTGCTATGAATAGCATTGTAGTGTCTTTTGTTAAACCCAATCGCTAATTACCTGCAGAAAATGAAATGCAGTAATACAAAAACCTGTAATATAAATTACAAATTTATTGTCTTAAGAATAAGGGTCAAATTGGAATAGGACGCATTTCACATAAAACCTTTTAGAAATGAAATATGATCTGACCACCTGGGGACAATTGTATAATTTATTTTGTAACTTAAAATATTAGCGGAACTCTCTTTCTAATAAAAGGGATTGAAAAGAGACTTCCGCTAATATTACAAGCTACAACTGATTATGCAATAGGCCTCCGGTAGCGTGTTTTGCAAGTCTTAGTTAGAGGGTGGTATTTATTATATTATTTTTGCTGTAGTTGAGTAGTGTATGAACTAAGCATGGATTAAAAATTCAAGAATCCAAATGCATTAAAAATCCAAAAAGTAGGCCAGTTGTCGATTGTAAGAAATATCGGGAATAGAATACAGTGTAGCTAACGTTGCCGGTACTTGGTAGCGTAGCGACTGAAGCTTGCACAATATCCTCAAATCGATAAGAAATCTGTTCCCACTTTTTTTAATATCTACCTACGTAAGTTGCAAAATTTAACACAAGCTACAATAATCAAATCAACTTTTAATTATGAAAAATAAACAGACACCTGGTTGACCACGCCTCGGTTCTTAATTTCAAAAGGTTATACGTTGAGTGCATGCTATAACAATTTGAACTTTATTGCCAAAGGAATACTGTTGTTATTAATAAAATATCTCTTGTTCTTTATGGTACTATTTCGTGCAGGTAATTAGCTGTTGGTTTTACAAAGGATAACAATGTCGAGATTTTAAAAAGTTTTAACTTTACCGACAGCCGTCACAAGATGTACTCACAAAATAGCACTATTTGCTGAATTTTATCGCTTCGTAATCTGAGACTAATAGTTATGTTTTGTTTTTAAATAATATCAGAATAATTGCGCTAAGTTACCCATGTATGATGATTATTTATGACTCTACCTATATTTGACTGATTAACTACAAGAAAAATAAATAAACTTGAGCATAGTAGAAACAAACGCTCACGCCGCTTTCATTTCTATGTATGATAATAAAAATGTTAGGCCTAAAATGTAAGGTTATAGTAAGGAAATAAAGAAACGATGCCACACTAAGAGCAAAACAAACCTGGTTCCACAGCGAGCGACAACGTCCTAACTCCTAGCCATGGTCATTCAATATTAAGTCTAATTCCTGGGCGTATAAAGATTACTTTCGTTTGAACTGTTCAAAACAGAATAAAACACTAACAGAATTCATTGGGGTTAGTTACTGGTTAGAGGTTAATTGGGGTTAACTGGACCGATAAGGTTTCCGAATGATTAAGGTTTCCGTATCATGAGTTAACCGAATTGGAGGTGTTTTGAAAACAACCTTTAAAATAACCTTATGAAAAACCCGGGTTATGGTAACCGGTTCCGGTCCCTGCACTCGACTCATAATATTGTCTTCTGTTAAAAAATTCTGAAATTAAACACTTCAGAACGGATTAATCGCGTTTATTAACACCATTTTTTTTAAATTATAGTTTACCGTGTTATCGTACGTAATGCAAATTATAACTTTTTTCTCAAGATTTGACTGTAAATGTTGTGTTTTAGTGATGGCTATATTAAACAACAGTTTAATTCTTGACTATTACATGATCTTTGTGGTAAATGCGCGATTTTCGTATTTATTATAAAATCTCGGACAAAAAAAGAAGTCTCGGTCGGACCTTACAATTTATACTGATAATACAACAGCCAAAACCTGGGTAAACAATATTAAAATAAACGTACCAAGTAATATGGCAAGAGTAGTCTCTATGATTAATAAATTAAGTTTGAAGATGTAAAAGGTCCCCAAAGTCAAAATAAAACGCGAATAAAATTTGGAAATGTAAAGGCTCAAGTGGCAAAATAGAGACTGGAGATGTAAAAGGTCCCCGTACGGTGTCAGTGTGGGTCAAAGTGGTTACTTACGCATGCGGTGGTAGGTCCAGCCGGTGGTGTTGCGGTACGGGAGAGGACTCCTTGGTGCTGTTGGCCTCCTCCGAGCTGTCAGCGGACAGGGCGCGGGCATTTTCACTGCTAATTAAAAAAGAGTTGGTTGAAGTACTCATTTGCCATATGTCATTTTTCATAATCTAAAACTTTTTGTAAGGCGGGAAATCTTAAACCGCTGTGTGAAACAAGTTATGGCAAAACAAAAACATTATAAGTTTACTTTGTTTACTGTTATAGGGTTTTATTTCTGTACAACGGCTTTTAAATTTTTTATCATAAATATAAGATAAGATAAGATAAGATATATTTATTTCATTATAAAATACATTATAAATTTGCATTAAATCAAACTTATACGCATTTACATAACGATCGTCAGTGACTAGAAGCATCGTATTTACATGCAATGGCATACAAATCTAGAAATATAATATAATGTACAAGTTCTGTATGTTTGGTTGTACATGAGATAACAACTTAATATCGATTGATATACCATAAAACAATGACTACTAATTTTTAAGAAAAAGGTTCAAGTCCATTTGAATAGCAGAACCAGACTGACACATCCAAACATATGAAAAGGCATAAAAAAACAAAAGCATGATACAAAATCATCGACAGTAAGGAAACCTTCAGTCTAAAGCGATATAGGAATTTATTATCAAAAAAGGTACACAGTAACGTTTCAACTCATTAAACTATTTTGTACAATTTTTGCTCTTAGTTTGTCTTTCATCGTTGCCTGTTTTTATCTAATTTCCTCAAAGGTTAACTGGAAGAGATCCCTCATAGGGATAAGTTCGCCTTTGTTGTATCAAATTGTCTATGTTACTGTGTTTCTTGTATTTCTTGTGTTATTGTACAATAAAGCTTATACATACATATATATACATACATACTATTTTTATGCAGCGATAACTTTTTTAGCGATAATTACAAGTTGGAAGTATAAGTTTTAGAACTTTGAATAAGCTATCCAGTGACATGTCGCTTGTCCTTATTGGTCAATAGACCAATCTGACCACCCTCCTTTATAATGCGTGATAATCATTTAAATAAATGAGTTGGCATACGTCATCCACATTCTGCCACCTTTCGAGATTTTGCTTTTACCGCAATTTTAGCTGTCGTAGAAAAACTAGCGTATGCAACAGCTCATAATTGACATATTAATATACTTAGACCGGGTTACTCACTACTACTCTAGACTATACTTAGACTTTATAGACGTGAGTAACCCGGTCTAAGTATATTAATATGTCTAATACTCACGGGAGTTTTCTATTTAAAAAAGCTCATAATTGAACCTATTACAAGTTACTAGTTTTTCTACGACGGCTAAAATAGCATAAAAAGCAAGATCTAGAAACGTGGCAGAATAGGGAAGATGTTGTGCCCACTATAGAAATTGAAAAAAAAAACAACAGTGCTAATATATTGTATGAAAATCCATATGAGCAGTGTTCTTATGGAATACCACAGACAAAGTTATAATGTATACTTTTTTAATATCGCTGTCAGTCATCTAGGTGACAGATAGAAGTGCTGGAGTAGAAAAACTACTATTGATTAGCGTTGAAAAGTCTGGAAAAAGTCCGACTTTTTCCCAGACGACTCTTTTTTTTCGGATTCTTTAGGAAAAAATCAATGAAAGTTTCCGCTCTTTATTTCAACCCTAAATCAATGCATATTAGGTCTAATTTACACCTACAACAGGGCTACATTGAGGAAGAAACAATTGAAACAGATGAAAGGAGTGACAGTGATAGTGACATTATTTATTTCTTAAAAAACCCGAAAACTTCGGAAAAAAACCGAAAGTTTGAAGTCATGAAAAAAACATTCGATATTTTCCGGCATTTTCAACGCTACTATTGATAGTGGGCTACCGTGGGCCCTGCTGCCCAGCAGTGGGATAGTACTCACGCGTTGTAATGCCCGTTGGGCACCCCGTTCACGCCCTTGTTGGAGAGCGTGACGTCCGACATCTGGCTGATGCCGGAGTCTTTGCTGGACATGTGGTTACCGCACTCCGCTGAAAGATAACGTTTAAAGTTACTTGTACTGTATTACTTTTTGTCTGTTTATTACCCAATAAAGAAAATAAAATTAAAATAAAACAAAACACAGCCCAAAGGTTGTCTGGAAGAGATCGCTCTTTAGCGATAAGACCGCCCGTTGTTTGCCTCTTTTTCACGTGTTATCTATACCAGTCTGTGTTATTTTTGTTGTATTGAGGTGCAATAAAGAGTTATTATGTTGTATTACAGCGAATCCTCCTTTTTTTCAAAGGGTCGGCAACGCGCATTTAAAACTCCGTGAGTTGCAGGCGTCCATATGCTACGATAACCGCTTACCATCAGGCGGGCCGTATGTTTGTCACCGTCGTAGTATTAAAAAAACACCCCTGGAGTTGCAGGCGTCCATAGGCTACGGTGACCGCTTACAATCAGGCGGGCCGTATGCTTGTTTGTCATCGTCTTAGTATTAAAAACACAACAATTTATTGCACAGGCGGCCAGCAGATCAGCAACGACGAGCAGCAGAAGCTGTCCCAGGAGTACCAGGTGTGTGTGTGTGTGTGACGTACTCGTACGTTGGCGTGTTGCGCGGTGTAGACATGTGTATGAGTGTGTGTGTGTGACGTACTCGTACCGTTGGCGTGTTGCGCGGTGTAGACGTGTGTATGTGTGTGTGTGTGTGTACGTACCGTTGGCGTGTTGCGCGGTGTAGGTGTGTGGGTGTGACGTACCGTTGGCGTGTTGCGCGGTGTAGACGTGTGTATGTGTGTACGTACCGTTGGCGTGTTGCGCGGTGTAGGTGTGTGTGTGTGTACGTACCGTTGGCGTGTTGCGCGGTGTAGGTGTGTGGGTGTGACGTACCGTTGGCGTGTTGCGCGGTGTAGGTGTGTGTGTGTGTGTGTACGTACCGTTGGCGTGTTGCGCGGTGTATGTGTGTGTGTACGTACCGTTGGCGTGACGCGCGGTGTAGGTGTGTGTGTGTGTGTGTGCGTACCGTTGGCGTGTTGCGCGGTGTAGGTGTGGGTGTGTGTGTGTACGTACCGTTGGCGTGTTGCGCGGTGTAGGTGTGTGTGTACGTACCGTTGGCGTGTTGCGCGGTGTAGGTGTGTGTGTACGTACCGTTGGCGTGTTGCGCGGTGTAGGTGTGGGTGTGTATGTGTACGTACCGTTGGCGTGTTGCGCGGTGTAGGTGTGTGTGTGTGTGTGTACGTACCGTTGGCGTGTTGCGCGGTGTAGGTGTGGGTGTGTGTGTGTACGTACCGTTGGCGTGCTGCGCGGTGTAGGTGTGTGTGTACGTGGGGGGCTACAACGGGAAACCTCCTCGAGTGCCAGGGCTCTTCCCATTCTCCTTGATCCGGTTGATCCGGGAAAAAGGGAAGGGTTCCTGGACGGTGCTTCCTGGGGGCAACGGTAAGCGATCTCTTGGAAGATTCCGAGGATTTCTTACTGGTGCTGCAAATATCCTGTCAGGGGGGGTTGGGGGGTTCCGTACAGGGAGTACTCTCATTGAGGGAGAGAACTTCTGAGTGTTGGCGTGAGGGGGCCTCCGGGTCTGCCGACAGGAATGCCGCTGTCCTGTATAAAACTGCGGTCCCGTACCCTGTCTAGGCAGAGGGCCTATGATGACGGACCGGGGGTTGCCACTGCTGGCCGGCGCCGGCGTGGTGGCTGCGAGGATGACCACCTCTATAAAAAATCGCAAAGGCAACCTGAGGGGGTGGAACCCGGGGTTTTTCCATCTCGCTCCCGGAGTGGAGGTTGTCATGAGGGACCAGCGTGTGGTGTCGCCCTGCACGCTACCTTCGGGCGGGGGAGCTTCGGCTCCAGGGGCTTCGGCCTCAAGGAGGGGACAGCTTCGGCTGTCGCAGCAGGCGGTGTTCGCGGTTGTGAGCCTAGGGCAATCCCGTGTCACCGTCACCAACGCTGCAAGATGGGCATACCGTGGATGGTTTAGTGGGTAGTGCGGGTCCGGACCTGCGAGTCCCACATACCCGTCCTAGTTCCCCGGCTAGGCGGGATGCCTAAATGCATTCCTCCACGTAAAAAAAAAAAAAAAAGGTGTGTGTGTACGTACCGTTGGCGTGTTGCGCGGTGTAGGTGTGTGTGTGTGTGTGTGTACGTACCGTTGGCGTGTTGCGCGGTGTAGGTGTGTGTGTGTGTGTGTACGTACCGTTGGCGTGTTGCGCGGTGTAGGTGTGTGTGTGTGTGTACGTACCGTTGGCGTGTTGCGCGGTGTAGGTGTGTGTGTACGTACCGTTGGCGTGTTGCGCGGTGTATGTGTGTGTGTACGTACCGTTGGCGTGTTGCGCGGTGTAGGTGTGTGTGTGTGTGTGTACGTACCGTTGGCGTGTTGCGCGGTGTAGGTGTGTGGGTGTGTGTGTACGTACCGTTGGCGTGTTGCGCGGTGTATGTGTGTATGTGTGTGTGTACGTACCGTTGGCGTGTTGCGCGGTGTAGGTGTGGGTGTGTGTGTACGTACCGTTGGCGTGCTGCGCGGTGTAGGTGTGTATCTCGGTGGTGGTCCGGCGGATGCGGGAGTGCACGTCGTCGGCGCCCGACACGGGGGTGGCCGAGTTGGTGCGCAGCGGGGACTCGCTGCCGGCTGGAGGGCAATCATAGTATTAAGAGCTACAACATCGACATAACAAATTAAAATTCTCATAGCGGGTTACTCACGTCAATAAAGTCGAAAATAGCTCGACATGTTTCGGAACAGTCAGTGTCCCTTATTCATGAGTCATGCGTCTAGCCGCGGCGGCTGCTCTACGCACACTGCGAGCCCCAGCGCGGTCAGCTCTCGACGGCGCGGAGGGTGCGGGCGGCGCAGGCGCCGGCAAAGTTAGAAGCGAAACCCTACCATCTCTTTCACTCCCTTTGTCAACTGCACGATTACTTTATTGACGTGAGTAACCCGCTATGAGAATTTTAATATGTCTGATACTCACGGAAGTTTTCTAATTAAAATCGACATAACAAATACAATACATAAATAATTGTTTATGGGACAATCTTACACAAATCGACCTAGTCCCACGGTAAGCTCAATAAGGCTTGTGTTTTGGAGACGACGATACATATAATAGATAAAATATATAACATACTTAATAACATAGAAAACATCCATAACTCAGGAACAAATATTCGAGATAAACACACCAATAAATACCCTGATCAATATTAGAACCGGGACCTCCTGCTTCGTAGGCAGGGTCACTACCAACTAGGCTAGGAGGCCGTTAAAGGGTGTACAATGACAGTATACAATAGTGAATTACTGCCGGAGCATGGAAAAAAGCGATTTCTAGCCGAGCCAAGTATAATGCTTTTAAAATTGTAAAGCACGAGTCATAGTAGATTACATACCAAGGCCGTTTAAGTGGGAAATGCCTCGGATCCCAAGTAATTGTCGGCCGAGGCGAAGCCGAGGTCGACTAACATGTGATCCGACGCTTTCCCATTTACCGGCCGAAGGACTGAAATAGTACATTACTGCAGACGCCGGGAAAGAAGGGCTTAACGGGTGAGTATGTATATACACGAGCCGAGCGTCAGCGAGGCCGGGTAACCATACGAAGCCGTTAAAGCCCTTTTCACGGCAAGGCATGTATAGTGCTTTTCTCAAACATGCAATGAAATAAATAAAAAAAATCTCCAAAAATATGATAGTTTTATTTCTAGAAAAACTAAAAGTTGACTTGACGAATTATATCTAACACAAATATAGCTATTTAGTTCGTAATGATTCCAACATGAATTTAGTCTATAACGATAAAACAGATGATCCATAAATATTTCATGATGTATAAATATGTCGCAATGTAAAATGTACCAAACACGGACAGCACTTGTTATTCTGTGACAATGAAATGTATAACCTCTTTACAAATTTTTGTAATTCCTACTTATCCTTAGATAGACAGACACAGTTCTCATTAAACAAGAAACCAATTTAGTGTAAACAGTTAGCGTAATATTAACTAAACACGCATGCATTTTGGGTAGCCATATGCCTTCCGACATCTCGTTTGTCATTTGCGCCATCAATTAATTTAGAGCCCATTCAATTTTACTTTCGCATTTCGCACTTAAATCTGGTGGGGCTCAATGAATAGTCATTTCTTCTTCAAAACTCAACGACAACATTATTATTATAAATAACAATGAACAATAAAACCATTGAAATAGAATAAAAGAATCAAAGTTATTTAACTTAACCTCCAAAATTATTAAAAAACTACATAGGCGTTTTTTCACACGCGGTTTGAGTAGACGCTTTTACGTTTAAATTTATTTTAATATTTGGAATGTACCTATATTTGTGTGAGTAAATTTTCAATAACGTGTTGTTACTTATGTTCATGTCGATGTCCATTTTATATAAATAAAACTTCAAATTATCATTACTTATTTTTATTTTTAATAGGCACTGTGGCAGAATGTTATCATGAAACAAAACGGCACGGTTTGAGTAGACACTTTTACCGCTAATGTTTAAATTTATGTGTTATTTGTTATGTTCATGTCCATATCGATTAATTATCGACTTAATATATTCGAATATATAATTTATTGTTTTTTTTAATAGGCGTACTGGCATAACTGGCAGAATGTCATAATGAACCATAGTAGTGAAACTGTTATAATGGCTAAAAACCATGTTGCTGTGTCAAATATTTATGTGGAATAAAATTAAAAAAATATTACTTCCCGGCCTAGGCCTTCAATTTTGTATGAAATTTCATTACGTGTCTCTTCAGTGGCCCCGCCTGAAAAGTGGTACTTTGAAGCCTATTATAACGAACGTTATAACAACATTTCATTGCATGTTTGAGAAATAGCAGTTTATGCAACAGTGATATAATAAGGGCTCGGCTTCGCCTCGTTTTGTAACGGCGACCCTCAAGTTTTAAGAACCAATTATGAGCTGCTGCATAACCTAGTTTTTCTACGACAGCTAAAACAGCGTAAAAAGCGAAATCTAGAAACGTGGCCGAATAGGGAAGATGTTGTGCCCACTATATAAATTAAAAAAAATCAACAATGTAGGTGTAGGAAAATCCATAGGAGCAGTGTTCTTATAAATACCACAGACAACGTTATAATGTATACTTTTTCAATATCGCTGTCAGTCATCTAATTGACAGATAGAAGTGCTGGAGTAGAAAATAGTATATTACTGTCGAGGCATGGGAAAGGCGTTTTGCAGGCTGAACATCATGGACAAACGTACGACTTTAAGAGAGGTAGGTTGATAAATATTTCCCTTCTGGGTTTTAATTGAGAATATAGTTGAATGTTGATTTAACAAACAAATGATAATTTGATAATACATACTGCTAGAAGTTCTTCTGACATGTTGTTGTAAAACCCCGTTCACTAGCGCCTGCGTGTCGGGTGACAGCTCGCTCATTAGCGCCGTGAACTGAAAACAAAACCATATCGTGACTATTAGACTCCCTGACAAGCAAACAAACATAGTAACAGTAGTTTTTTTTATACTACGACGGTGGCAAACAAGCATACGGGCCGCATGGTAAGCGGTCACCGTAGCCTATGGACGCCTGCAACACCAGGGGTGTTACATGCGCGTTGCCGACCCTTAAAAAAAAGGAGGATTCGCTGTGTTGACAGCTAAAGGGGAAAGCATCCCTCCGTGGGTCCCCAGCTGTCAACACAGTGAATCCTCTTGGAGCTCTGGCGACCTTACTCACCAACAGAAACACAACACTATGAGTAGGGTCTAGTGTTATTAAACTGCGGTTTTTTGTAAGGTGGAGGTCCTTCCCCAGAGCTGCTCCAGATTAGACCGAGACGACATTCGTTGTGTTGTGGCGTATATACAGGGTGTACTGACCGGCACCGGGTTGCAGTCGTAGAGAGCGGCGAGCGCGCGGCGCGCGTTGACGCGGATGTCGGCGGCGCGCGGCTCCTGCGCGTGCGCAGCCACCTTAGCAAGGTATATACAGGGTGTACTGACCGGCACCGGGTTGCAGTCGTAGAGAGCGGCGAGCGCGCGGCGCGCGTTGACGCGGATGTCGGCGGCGCGCGGCTCCTGCGCGTGCGCAGCCACCTTAGCAAGGTATATACAGGGTGTACTGACCGGCACCGGGTTGCAGTCGTAGAGAGCGGCGAGCGCGCGGCGCGCGTTGACGCGGATGTCGGCGGCGCGCGGCTCCTGCGCGTGCGCAGCCACCTTAGCAAGGTATATACAGGGTGTACTGACCGGCACCGGGTTGCAGTCGTAGAGAGCGGCGAGCGCGCGGCGCGCGTTGACGCGGATGTCGGCGGCGCGCGGCTCCTGCGCGTGCGCAGCCACCTTAGCAAGGTATATACAGGGTGTACTGACCGGCACCGGGTTGCAGTCGTAGAGAGCGGCGAGCGCGCGGCGCGCGTTGACGCGGATGTCGGCGGCGCGCGGCTCCTGCGCGTGCGCAGCCACCTTAGCAAGGTATATACAGGGTGTACTGACCGGCACCGGGTTGCAGTCGTACAGAGCGGCGAGCGCGCGGCGCGCGTTGACGCGGATGTCGGCGGCGCGCGGCTCCTGCGCGTGCGCAGCCACCTTAGCAAGGTATATACAGGGTGTACTGACCGGCACCGGGTTGCAGTCGTACAGAGCGGCGAGCGCGCGGCGCGCGTTGACGCGGATGTCGGCGGCGCGCGGCTCCTGCGCGTGCGCAGCCACCTTAGCAAGGTATATACAGGGTGTACTGACCGGCACCGGGTTGCAGTCGTACAGAGCGGCGAGCGCGCGGCGCGCGTTGACGCGGATGTCGGCGGCGCGCGGCTCCTGCGCGTGCGCGGCCACCTTCGTCAGCGCGCGGCCCGCCACGCCGGTCGCGCCGCCTAGCGGGACAGTTACACGTTTGTTGTTAAGGCGATGGAAAACACTACAGCACTACACTCAACCCCAGGGCCATTAAGGTGCAAGGGGCGCTCGAGGGGCGAAGCCCCCCATAAAATCAGTCTACAGCAGTATCGCTGAATTCACCGTTGGGATTGTAATAAGATGGTGCAAGGGCGGGGAGCGAAGCCCCCCACATAAAAAGAAAACACAGCACTATCGCTAGACTCACGTCTTGCGAATTACGAATAAATTGTCAAGTCGGTTTGATCATTTCGATTTTCCGTTTGGAGCAATTCCGAGTCACACCGTCCGGTTCGCGATATATCCGAGTTGGCCCATCGCCATTAACAAACCCCTATTTTTTTTAAATACCTATACAAAGACACCCTCAAACATTAGGGTTGAAAAAAAATCCCCCAATTTACGTATACACGTACATCTTACGGAACTTGATAAAAGTGTTCCGCACCTATTAATATACTTAGACCGGGTTACTCACGTCTATAAAGTCGAAAATAGCTCGACATGTTTCGGGACGGTCCGCGCCCCATAATCACGAGTGAGAAGTGTGCCGCACCTGTGTTGCAGAGAACGTACCTTGCAGCGCCTGTGCGCACGCGTGCGGCGTGCAGTAGTCGTGCGCGAGCGCAGCCAGGAACCGCAGCGCGGCCGCCTTCGTCTTCGCTGTCGGAGCGGTCGCGCCGTCCGCCAGGAACCTACAATCATATAATAATATACTAGTTTATGTAAAAGGCTAGACAACAAAAATAGTACATTATTGCAGAGGCCGGATTTCCGTCCGAGGCATATATAGTGCTTTTCTCCAAACATGAAAGGAAATAATATGTATTCTTGCATAAGATTTGAAAAGAAAAATAAGGTTCCCGCCTAAACTTTCTTTTAATGCACGGTTGTGTTCATAAAAAAAGTTGAAATGTCTTTAGTTTTATTAAGCCGTATCTACACGACCTTGCACAGTGAGCCGTATGCAACTCGCGATAGAACGAGACAACCAAGCATTTGATCTCCTTCTCTCTAGAACTACTACACTACTACAAAGCCAGACCAGACGGGGCATTTTTAAGCACGATATGATCAGATTGACAATTTGATGTCAATCAGATTGCCCCGTCTGTGCAGACCGTTTGGTCGCGGCTAAAGTATATTTGGCTGTTTGCAATATTGTTAGTCCAATTATTTATTTAAAAAGTAAAAAACAATACAGTAATGGATTTTAGTACAACTTCCTGGCCGATAAAACGGTAAAATAATTAATTCGATTTTTTTTTATTTGAGTCGGTACATAAGGAGGTTCTTTTCGTAACAATTTTGCTACATTAATGTGAACATTTCCGAGCATATTGGAGAAAAATCTATTTAGTCCGTTTTTTACATTATTAAAAAATATTGGCCACGTATTTTTTCTTTTGTTCGTCAAATCAAAAATGACGAAAATACAGTGCGTTCAAATTTCGCGTAACGTCACTATTAGGTACAATTCTTACCTAGTACTGACGTCACAAGCCCTACCCCGAAACTTTGATGCTCTTTATCTTCGTCAATTTTAATTAAATTGAAAAAGGAAAAACATACGTGTCTAATCATTTTCGATAATCTAACTGACGGACTAATTAGAATGATCTGTTTTGTCCAAAGGTTGACTAGTAGAGAATGCCTCATAGCATTAAGTCCGCCTGTTGTACGTTTGTATTTTCTTTTGTGCAATAAAGATTAAATAAATAAATAAATGAATCATAGTGTTTTTACCTAGTCGTCATCCCTATTGTATGTAACGTGTTTTTGAGGAATTGCTAAAATATAAGTTGAACCAGTGAATGACAATGTCTATGTGTGCATTACATAATTATTAAATACAGGTTGATGTAAAAAGTGATTGATAATTGTATTTTAAGAGTATCGCTCGCCTTTCGACGCGAAGAACAACCACTCTTTTGAAGACTTTTTCAACGCTATTCAGTAGTGAATGGTTTCAGTGGTGTTTGATGAGGTAGTGTGAATACAAGGAGAAACAGTGACACTTGTTACTTTTGTTTATACTGTTAGGAAGTTCCATTGACTGTGATCTTACCTGAATATGTTATGCAGCTGCAACTCGGGCGGGAAGCACTCATGTATGACGTCCAGTGTCTTCATGATCTTGCTCTGCACAGACCCCAGTATGTCTGTCCCTAGCTTCATAAGTAGCCTGTAAACAAAATTAAACGTCACATCTAAATCTGCTACATGGATTAACACTTTCGCAACCAGGCAAAATTTCGAACAATACCCCAGAAACCGACCGTACTCGCTAGTCGGGTAACGATGTGCAACTCAATGCCGCACGCCGCGAACCCGCTAGGCGGGCAAGCGGCGGACGTAGCGAAGATGCAATGCTTGCCCGCCTGGCGGGTACTTTGGCGTCGCGTGTAGGTTTATAGCTCTTGCCCGACTAGCGGGTACGCCGGCATCTGAGTAAAGTTTACGAGTGCCCGCGTGGCGGGTACGCGGTGTCGAAAGTGTTAAACCTTCGTAACCCAGCGAATTACGGGGCTACCATGTACTGTAATCCCCAATAAGTACCTCCTTCCCTAACCTCCGCTACGTTAGAGCCCGCGAATTACGGGGCGTGGGAACGAAGTGTTTCTATTTTCAACTGACGTGTGAGTAGCAAGGTTTAATCAAAATAGTGGTTTCGCCCAAAAAACGCGGCAAACTCTTGACCGATTTTGCTTTTATTCAAAACTTAGAAATTCTATTT
Organism: Lathronympha strigana; assembly: GCA_949128165.1. Lineage (NCBI taxonomy): Eukaryota > Metazoa > Arthropoda > Insecta > Lepidoptera > Tortricidae > Lathronympha > Lathronympha strigana. The sequence continues at coordinate 933,589 of OX421926.1, read as the reverse complement.
ATCAAATCATACGAACTGCCCAATTTCAGGACGATCGGTTCAATGATACTCAAGTTTATCACTGAACAAATACAGTATGTATCACAACGAAGAGCAAACCTTGAAACTGGTTGACGGGGAACTCGAGTACAATGTAATGACGTGCATTTCACGTGCTACTACATGTGCTACTACATGCGTGATACATGTTTTATGGCATAACATTACTAAATGAATTACTCGAGGGCCTTCTTTTTGCAGTCGGTTGATGGTTTTTGCAACATCCTATAGGGTTTGTTTACGTTTTTGATTTTTGACAGTGCATGCGTATTGCGTATTGTTGATATGTAGCGGGCAACTAATCAACATTGACGTTGTTATGTCAACGCACATGCGCTTTGAGTTCTGTTTATAAGTAACCTAGGTAATCATTTAAATAATGGCTGTAGTCATAGGCAACGCGCAAGCGCTTTGTTAACCGTTAATTTGTAACTACGTCAAAATCCAAACTTCAACAAGGTTTGACGCCTGTCTGTCAGTTGGTAATTTAAGAGATGTAATTTATAAGATTGTAAACAAATAATATAGGGGAGGTGCAAAACAATAATAATAAATCGTAAAAGCTCTCGTATTTTTGATGAATTAGGTACCATGCTCATATTTATGATTTAAAAACTGACGGGGTTATTTTTTTGCCTTTCCTTCTGATACATACTGTATACCTACTTACATACGAACGGTGGATTGTCCAGTAGAATGAGAGAAACTTCGAAGAGAACTTCGCTCTTTTGATTAATAAATAAACGGCGTCCTAGCCTAGTCGGTAGTGACCCTGCCTACAAAGCAGGAGGTCCCGGGTTCGAATCCTGGTCAGGGCATTTATTTGTGTGTTTATCACGAATATTTGTTCCTGAGTTATGGATGTTTTCTATTTAAGTATTTATATGTATCTGTCTATTATATATATCGTCGCCTAGTACCCACAACACAAGCCTTATTGAGCTTACCGTGGGACTAGGTCGATTTGTGTAAGATTGTCCCATAATATAATAAAAAAATCGTCACCTGAACAGCAGCTGGTAAAGCCAGTCCTTGAGCTGCTGCCAGTGCACCAGCAGCAGTTCGCACACAGCATCCAGCAGCAGGCTGAACACCTTCGTGTGCGCGTCCACGAACATCTTGTTCAGGAGCTCCGTCAGCCGCCGGAGCTGCGAGTCGGTGAGGAGGCGACCGGAGTTCAGGTAGTTGGCCTGTCAACAATAATAATGATAAGTTTTGAACCACACGTACTTGATAATAACCTGGGAAATTTGCGAATAAGAGCTGTTTCGTGAAAAAAGTGATAATTGTTTTTTTTATTTTATACTACGACGGTGACAAACAAGCGTATGGCCCGCTGGATTGGATGGGCTTAAAACCAGCTAAGCTGTGCCCATACCTTTTTCCTTTATCAGTGCCTAATTCTGTATTTTATGTTCATTGTTTTGTTCAAGGAAATAAACGATTACTGCCCCGCGCGCCCCCCATCGATGACCCAGAAATCGGCGGAGTTAACCCACTGTATAGAATACATCCGTACGCTGTGGTAATGGTAGCGAGCGCAGTAACAGTAGGACAAAATAACTATATCCATTCCTTTTTTCAGGGTGGTAATACTAGCGTAAGAAAAAGACAGTATGATGCTCTCTATCCTACTGTTACTGCGCTCGCTGGGTTGTCAGACTATATCTCCCGGCGCGAAATCTGGAGTCGAAATCTAAAAATACCACTACGGGTGTCGTTATATGTTTATACTTTCTTATGCGGATAAAGAACAAACTTTGCAGCCTTTAACTTTCGGTAGTTCACAGGAGGAGTGTTTAACCTTTGTACAAAGGTCGAATAAACGAGTAAAAGATATATAGTCTGACAAGAGAGCGAGCGCAGTAACAGTAGGACAAAATAACTATATCCATCCCTTTTTTCAGGGTAATACTAGCGTAAGAAAAAGACAGTATGATGCTCTCTATCCTACTGTTACTGCGCTCGCTGGGTTGTCAGACTATAGTTTTTTTTTTACTATAGTTACCAGGTGTGTGAGGCCATCCTTGCGCTCGGTCCAGTGCGTGCTGGCGCACAGCGCGAGGACGTCGTCGGGCGGCGGCGGCGGCGGCGGGGAGCCCTCCCAGCCGAGCCGCGACGCCGAGCCCGACCACGACACGCTCTGGAAAATTAAGGTTATCAATATGGCCGACCATTCTCAGAAGGAGGAAGGAGTATTACAGAAAACTCAAGAGTATTCCAAAGTAGTATAATACATTACATACCAAGGCCGTTTAAGTGGGAAATGCCTCGGATCCCTTCTCCTCGGATCCTCGTGATCCGAGGCTTTCCCATTTACCGGCCGAGGTTTGTATACTATTTTTCAGCCCGACGGAGCCGGCAGGCGGCAATTTAGTTTTGCGTAAAGTGGCGCTTACCGGCCGGAGGACTGAAATTGCTATTTATGCAACAAGTGCATAAAGTCAGTGATTTCCGACGAGTGTCATATTATTCACGAACGAGCGAAGCGAAGCGAGTGTATAAGCCGACACGAGTAGGAAATCATCTTTACGCATGCGTTTCATACAATGTTTTACTATGCATTGTGCGAGTAAATAAAAAATCATATCATGACAAAACAATTTAATTGTTACACGACAGTAATTTAATTATTAAAATTAAAAATGATATTATTTTATAGTTTTCTTACATAGAAAATACTTTTTGTACCGGGCTGATAGCGGAGTCCGAAATTAAAAAAAAAAAAGAAAGTAAATGCACTGCGGCCAAATCGTGCAGAAAAATGTACTTTTCTGCACGATTTGGCTTCATAGAAAGCGCACTTTTCGAGCACATGCATTGTAATAGTTATTTATTATACAAGGGGGCAAAGTTGTTGTTTAACTCTCGGGCTTATATTGAGACCCGAGCAAGCGAAAGATTCCAAAATTGAGCCACGAGCGTAGCGAGTGGTTCAATAACTGGAATCTTGAGCTTTACGAGGGTCTCAAGGCACGAGAGTTGAACAAACTTTGCCGCCGAGTGTAATACAACATTTTTCCCCTCACTATTGCGAGGAAAATACAGGCTAAATACGATTACAAATCTTATCCACATGTAAGTTATCTTGAAGAAACCATCAAAAATCAATTTCCAAATTTGTCATAGAGTAGGTACGCTCCTGGTACTTAGATATCGCCAACAGCTTACCAAGTGCGGGATAAGACATGATCACATGACCAATTTTAGGTGTGACCTCCGATTGCGCATAATATCTCCTGCATCTCCTGAGGATGCCTCGTAGAGGCGAAACACGTGTCGAGGTTTATATGATTGGTGGTGGTTTGTTATATCTACTTGCGTATTTCTTTTTTGCGGCGGGAGGGTGGGTACATTAATCGCATGCAAAAAATACGCAAGTAGGTATGGTTATCACTAATTGACTAGCACGTTTAGCGGAATAGCGGTGATTCAATAAATTACTCAAAAAACCAACCAAATGCGAGACGGACTCGCCCACCGAGGGTTCCGTATAAACTTTATGTTGCAACTACACTTCCATGTAGAAATTTGACGTCAGCCACATGTATCGATCGACAGATTGGGTCAGTCGTTTGTACGGCATGGAATTAGTATGCGACTTTGTTTTTCCTTTATAAACTAATTTTTTAAACTTTAGTTATACGACAATACTTTTAGCATAATATCACATAAATTCAAAGAAAAAAAAAACAATCGAATTTGATTAAATTTCAACTTTTGTTCCGGAAAGTTTTAATTTAATGGCATAAACCTTCCTCACCTCAACTATAGCAATACACCACCTCATAGCCACAAACCGGTAAAGAAATACACTCACATCATGCCTCCTATATGAGTCCAAGCTACGTTCCGAACAGACGCTTGACGCTTCAGAGTCGTCGTCACGCCTGCCGCTGTCATAAGCCGAACTGTCTTCTGGACTCTGTTGAAACAAACATTCATAATTAGATAATACTGTGGATTTGGTTAGATTAGGATTCATTCATTCATAGATAACTAGACCCTTAATTTTAGCACGAGTTCGTAATTCTTGTACCCCCGTGATACATACAATGTTTTTCATCACATTTGCGAGGAAATAAATAAACTTTCTAGGCAGATAAAGAAACAATAATACAGACCTTGGCCAGTTAATAAGAAAGCCTCAGATCACACGTTTACATTACACGAGATCTGAGACCTCTTACTTTACAGGCCTCGGTACCTATGTACTATTATTGTCCGAATGTACAGTATTGGTTTACGATCATAGCGGGAGCGGTGGGGTGGCGATCATCGATCGAAAACTATGTGTATTATTTTCTTTCTGTTTGGTCGGGTTAATTAAGGCGGAACAAATTACAAAACTCCCGTGAGTATTAGACATATTAATATACTTATATCGGGTTACTTACGTCTATAAAGTCGAAAATAGTTCGACATGTTTCGGGACGGTCCGCGTTACATAATCATGAGTGAGCTCTGCGCAAAGCAATCGCCGCAGGGACGCGGACCGTTCCCAAACATGTCGAGCTATTTTCGTCTATATAGACGTGAGTAACCCGATATACGTATATTAACAGCCTATTTTAATACAGTCCTTTAATTTCTACGTCCCTAAGACCCTATCAAGGAGCGAGACGGACTTTCGTTATCGAATACAGTTGCGTGCAAGCCATGGTAAGCGCACTAGTAGTGACGTAGGCCGACGTAAATTTTACATATCGATCAAAGATATACCCTTAACACGCCCTCTGCGTCCCTGGTCTGCTGAAGTAACCGCAGCGTGGCGGAGGGCGCGCGGCCGGCAGGGCGCTCCGTGGACTCGCGGCGGCGGATGGCGGAACCCACCACGCTGCTGGAGCGACCGGTTCTGGAACCACAGATACAATACAATACAATACAAATACTCAAACACTAAAATATAAACACTGGTAGACAACTGGCAGATAATAGATAGATACGTCACAATAAAATTACACAGTCGAGATCAAACCGCGCTGGGGCTCGCAGTGTGCGTAGAGCAGCCGCCGCGGCTAGACGCATGGCCCTTAAATAAGGGACACGGACTGTTCTGAAACATGTCGAGCTATTTTCGACTTTATTGACGTGAGTAACCCGATATAAGAATTTTAAAATTACACTATTCTACAATTTGCATTCTTATCATGACCGTCAAAAAACTTTACATGTACACTAAAAACCATATTTGAAATTCATGTCTTGTCATCGTCACCCTATAAGTATCGTTATATCTACAATTTTAACAATTACGATTTTTTTATTTTATGGGAAAGGTAACAAACGAGCAGACGAGCCGCCTGATGGGAAACGGTCATCGCCGCCCATGGACATAAGCCAAAAGCCAAACTGGCCTCTAAGAAGCTTGGAGTGCTCAACAGAGCGAAACAGTACTTCACACCGAGTCACCGTCTTTTGTTATACAAAGCGCAGGTTCGACCGCATGTGGAGTACTGTTCCCATCTCTGGTCTGGTGCTCCTCAGTACCAGCTTCTCCCACTTGACTCCATCCAGCGTCGGGCGGTTCGTGTTGTGGACGACCCCGAACTCATGTAGTGTTATTACCTTATTATTAACGTACATAACTACCTATAAGATTTACAGAATTGATTACCTTGATTTAATTCTATTCTACTGACAAACTAAACGTTAAAAAGTAATTTATCTTACTATAAAAATAAAAAACATAATACACTAAAGTATGTATTAGCGTATTCTAAACGTAATGATATTTATATGCAAATCATGTACAAAGACGGCCCACTATTACTAGTTCTTTGTTCTCTTAACGCAGCGATAACCGATGCGCTTGGCAACCGGTATTAGCTGCACTCGTGCTCCATATAAGGTAATATCGGAGGCAATCGTCTGTGATTGGTCGCGTATTCGAAGGCACGCTACCCCTCCGGCTTCCCTCGCCGGGCGTTTGCGGCCATTCTGAGTTATGAGACACAGACCTCTGCCCGCGTCACTTTGTCGCGGTGTCTGTGCTCCTAAGTTTCGTGTGAAGTACCGAGCTTTATTATATTTTTTATGATAACGGTGTTAATTATTACACTTAGTGACTTGGTCAAAGTAAAAGTTTAGTGTTTATTGTTTCCCCACTTTTGGGTAAGTGTGAACATAAATTATTATTTAGGTTTTACTTTAAGCTTAACGTAGTTGTTATTTAAATAATGCTTTTGGCTAAGTAGCCAAACACAAGTGTGTTTAACGTGCGCTTATCTGCCTATAACAGACATTCATATTACATATTTTCGTTTATGTGCCGCGTCATTCTTTTAACGCCACATATCTAGTGCTTAATTTTATCTATGTATTAGTTTTTTTACATTACTTAGATTTATAAAACTTGTAGTCGCACCTTATTGCTCGCTTTGTTCACTCCGCTCTGCTTTTGTTCACCGCCACACCCAACCTGCAGGCTTTGGCACTTCCCTCTATTGTTTCTAAAAGAGGTGCTGAACAAAAGGCAAATAAGAAGGATTTCTTGCTAACCCGTGGCACCGGTACATTACAGGAACACAGTTCCGGCGGTTGACCACTAAGGAAAGAGTTACCTCAAACTGGACATTTCGTCGAAATCCCGAAAGGCGGGTAGTGCCTGCAACATTTCGTCGCTTATCAGCTGTGACGTCGTGCCCGTGTTGCTAACTGCGCTTGGAGTACCTACCGGCCGGCGCGCGAATAATAAGGGAAGTGTCGTTGTGCGGAATTCCAAGTGCCCAAATATTACAATTAGAGCAAATCCGTAAAGAACTGATCGAACTAAGGTTTTGTAGATCCACGATCCGTACTTCATGTTTATTCCTCAATATAGTCAATTGTAAATTAAATGTTGTATTATTTCACTTTATCTCTGTAGTAAAATAGCCACGCGACAGTGGCGCCCAACGTGGGGCCCGAACCCACGACCCTGAGATTAAGAGTCTCATGCTCTACCGACTGAGCTAGCCGGGCCGGTAGGTACTCCAAGCGCAGTTAGCAACACGGGCACGACGTCACAGCTGATAAGCGACGAAATGTTGCAGGCACTACCCGCCTTTCGGGATTTCGACGAAATGTCCAGTTTGAGGTAACTCTTTCCTTAGTGGTCAACCGCCGGAACTGTGTTCCTGTAATGTACCGGTGCCACGGGTTAGCAAGAAATCCTTCTTATTTGCCTTTTGTTCAGCACCTCTTTTAGAAACAATAGAGGGAAGTGCCAAAGCCTGCAGGTTGGGTGTGGCGGTGAACAAAAGCAGAGCGGAGTGAACAAAGCGAGCAATAAGGTGCGACTACAAGTTTTATAAATCTAAGTAATGTAAAAAAACTAATACATAGATAAAATTAAGCACTAGATATGTGGCGTTAAAAGAATGACGCGGCACATAAACGAAAATATGTAATATGAATGTCTGTTATAGGCAGATAAGCGCACGTTAAACACACTTGTGTTTGGCTACTTAGCCAAAAGCATTATTTAAATAACAACTACGTTAAGCTTAAAGTAAAACCTAAATAATAATTTATGTTCACACTTACCCAAAAGTGGGGAAACAATAAACACTAAACTTTTACTTTGACCAAGTCACTAAGTGTAATAATTAACACCGTTATCATAAAAAATATAATAAAGCTCGGTACTTCACACGAAACTTAGGAGCACAGACACCGCGACAAAGTGACGCGGGCAGAGGTCTGTGTCTCATAACTCAGAATGGCCGCAAACGCCCGGCGAGGGAAGCCGGAGGGGTAGCGTGCCTTCGAATACGCGACCTTGGCAGGACCTCTGAACAAACTAACCTCAAATAAAAAGAACGCACCCCCTTTTAGATGGTCGCCGGAAGCTGACAGTTCGTTTAATGAACTCAAAAGGTGTTTAATGACCGCGCCCGTCTTAGCATGTCCAAATTTCCAACTGCCGTTCGAGGTTCATGCAGACGCTAGTAGTTACGGTATAGGAGCAATGTTGACGCAAAAACAAGATGGTAAGGAAAGACCGGTTGCTTATATGAGTAGAGCTTTATCGGGAGCTGAACGGAATTACGGTATAACAGAGAAAGAAACGCTCGCAGTCTTAACAGCGCTGGAGCACTGGCGTTGTTACCTAGACAATGGTAAGACTTTTACTGTATATACCGACCATTCCGCGCTACAATGGTTCCTTTCTCTCGATAACCCAACCGGTAGATTGGCTCGTTGGTGCATAAGATTATCCTGTTTTGATTTCGCAGTAAAGCACCGCAAGGGTTCTGATAATATTATCCCAGACGCGTTGTCTCGACTTCCTGCAATCGATAGCATTACCACCGCTAATTCCTTTAGTTCAACCGCAGACACCTGGTACAAAGACAAATATAATACTTGCCTTAGTAACCCCATTTGTTTACCTAACTTCAAGATAATTAACAACACTTTATTTCGGCTATCAAAAAATCGTTTTCCGTTGACGTCAGAGTTTGCCTGGAAAGAAGTAGTACCAGACGAACTGCGCGAAAAGGTCATTAGTGACTATCACTGTGAACCCACCGGTGGTCACCTAGGTATACATAAAACGTATTTGCGTCTGGCTCTATGCTACTTCTGGCCTAACATGCATGCGGATATTGTGTCTTTTGTTTCCAAATGTCCGACCTGTCTGGCAATTAAATCCCCTAATCACGCGACGCTTGGTGAAATGGGCCGACCAAAACAGTGCTCAAGGCCGATGCAGATGATTTCGATCGATTTTATTGGACCTTTGCCAAAAAGCCGGAAACAAAACACTTTTCTATTTGTCATAGTTTGTTGCTACTCAAAGTATTGCATGATGTTTCCGCTCCGTAGAGCTACAGCTGATTCTGTCATCAAGATACTTGAAGACGAATGGTTTCTCGTACATGGCGTACCTCAGACTATTCTGCTAGACAATGGCAGCCAGTTTATCTCTAATAGTCTTAATAACTTGTTCCGTAATTATAAAGTGCCAAATGTATTTTTTACGGCTAAATACTGTCCACAGGTCAACACAGTGGAAAGGTATAATAAAACCATTGTTACCTGTATATCATCCTTTATTGAAAATGATCATAGAACATGGGATACGAAATTGCGAAAAATTCAGTTTGCTATGAATAATTCTACAAACGAAACAACTCGTTACACGCCCACTTTCATTGTTCATGGAAGAGAATTGGTTATTTGTGGTTCCCATTACGTCAACCCAAACTTAGATGATGAAATAATATTCTTGCCTAGGGATGTATATTGTGATAATGTAGGTTATCTTGCTGGCGTGTTTAGCGAGGTGCAATCATCCCTTTATAATGCGTTTATTAAAAACACAAAGAAATATAATTTAAGAAGGAAAAGAGCCGAATTCAATATTAACGATACAGTCTGGAAGCGTACCTTTTATCAAAGCGATAAGGATGGTTTCTTTAGCAAAAAGTTGGCCCCAAGGTTCATGAAATGCAAAGTCTCAGAAAAACGGTCCCCGCTTATATATCGCTTGCAAGATACTGATGGTAATGATCTGGGACTTTGGCATATTAAGGATTTAAAATGCACCAATAGGGGTTAACTTAATTTTCTTTTATTCGCCGTAATAGTAGGTTACAAGTGCCGGATTTTAATTCTGCTGTAGTGTAATTAAATCCTGGAGAGGCGGGCGGAATCTGTAGTGTTATTACCTTATTATTAACGTACATAACTACCTATAAGATTTACAGAATTGATTACCTTGATTTAATTCTATTCTACTGACAAACTAAACGTTAAAAAGTAATTTATCTTACTATAAAAATAAAAAACATAATACACTAAAGTATGTATTAGCGTATTCTAAACGTAATGATATTTATATGCAAATCATGTACAAAGACGGCCCACTATTACTAGTTCTTTGTTCTCTTAACGCAGCGATAACCGATGCGCTTGGCAACCGGTATTAGCTGCACTCGTGCTCCATATAAGGTAATATCGGAGGCAATCGTCTGTGATTGGTCGCGTATTCGAAGGCACGCTACCCCTCCGGCTTCCCTCGCCGGGCGTTTGCGGCCATTCTGAGTTATGAGACACAGACCTCTGCCCGCGTCACTTTGTCGCGGTGTCTGTGCTCCTAAGTTTCGTGTGAAGTACCGAGCTTTATTATATTTTTTATGATAACGGTGTTAATTATTACACTTAGTGACTTGGTCAAAGTAAAAGTTTAGTGTTTATTGTTTCCCCACTTTTGGGTAAGTGTGAACATAAATTATTATTTAGGTTTTACTTTAAGCTTAACGTAGTTGTTATTTAAATAATGCTTTTGGCTAAGTAGCCAAACACAAGTGTGTTTAACGTGCGCTTATCTGCCTATAACAGACATTCATATTACATATTTTCGTTTATGTGCCGCGTCATTCTTTTAACGCCACATATCTAGTGCTTAATTTTATCTATGTATTAGTTTTTTTACATTACTTAGATTTATAAAACTTGTAGTCGCACCTTATTGCTCGCTTTGTTCACTCCGCTCTGCTTTTGTTCACCGCCACACCCAACCTGCAGGCTTTGGCACTTCCCTCTATTGTTTCTAAAAGAGGTGCTGAACAAAAGGCAAATAAGAAGGATTTCTTGCTAACCCGTGGCACCGGTACATTACAGGAACACAGTTCCGGCGGTTGACCACTAAGGAAAGAGTTACCTCAAACTGGACATTTCGTCGAAATCCCGAAAGGCGGGTAGTGCCTGCAACATTTCGTCGCTTATCAGCTGTGACGTCGTGCCCGTGTTGCTAACTGCGCTTGGAGTACCTACCGGCCGGCGCGCGAATAATAAGGGAAGTGTCGTTGTGCGGAATTCCAAGTGCCCAAATATTACAATTAGAGCAAATCCGTAAAGAACTGATCGAACTAAGGTTTTGTAGATCCACGATCCGTACTTCATGTTTATTCCTCAATATAGTCAATTGTAAATTAAATGTTGTATTATTTCACTTTATCTCTGTAGTAAAATAGCCACGCGACACTCACTAACAATTTAGAGCAGCTCAGCCTCCGGAGAGATGTTGGCTCTCTGTGCCTGTTCTATCGTCTGTACAATGGGGAATGCTCTGAAGAACTCTTTGACATGGTGCCTCCGTCTCGTTTTTACCATCGCACCTCCCGCCAAAGGAATAAGGTTCACCCACATTTCCTGGATACATGGCACACCAAGAATAAACGGGCTTCTCGCTCGTTTTTACCCAGAACATGTAAAATGTGGAACGACCTACCTCCTGAGGTGTTCCCTTTGCGATATGATATGGGGTTCTTCAAGAAACGAGTGTTCAGGGCATTAAAAGGCTCAAAGGTCAACAACGCATGAGTGGCTCTTCCGATGAAAAATTAAAAACTACTATCCAGAAAAATTGTAAAGCAATGTACAGTAATCCTAACTAATATTATAAATGCGAAAGTAACTCTGTCTGTCTGTCTCGTTTTCTCTATATAGCCTCAAAAAATCACGTTTGTTGTATGGGAGCCACCTTGAATTTATTTATTTTGTATTTATACCGGCAACAGACCAAAATCATGTGTTAAAATTTCAACTGTCTATCATGAATCATGAGTTACATCCTGTTGACAGACGGACAAGCATAAAGCGGAGTCTTAGTTTTACCCATTGGGTACAGAATCCTAAAAAAGGTCAGTTGCTCAACGAGACACAAAACCTGCAAATATTTCACCTGGTTGGACTAGTTTCCCTTGAACCGGCGAGCGATCGCGGGATCCCCGACGGCCGGCGACGAGCGCTCGCCAGCGAGAGCGGCCCCGACGAGCGAGACGACGGCGACGATGAGCGAGACGTCGCTGGGAAGGAAACATGTATAATATTAAGCCTGAACGGTCTTAAGGGCAGATTACACTTGACTGAATTTAGGATCCTAATTTAGGAATGTGTAATCGCGTTTAGCCAGTAAGGATCCTAAAAAGTATCCTAATTAGAAAAAAGAATGGTTTCTAACAAGCTAAATGACTTAGCGTCCTAGTTAGGATAGGTGTAATAATATTTAGTGCAGTCAGTCGCCACGCACACCTGACAGCGGGCGGACGTGTCTCGATAATAATGGCGCACGAAATAATTCGTCAAATGATTCCGTATCCATTCTTAAATAACGTCTAAAATCTTCAGGTTCCAAAACATGCGTTATATTTATTGTCGACAATTTGTTTCGAAGCAATAAATATTCTTTGACCCAAGTCCTTCTTTTTTTATTTCCATGGATGCTACGGCCAGGGCTACTCCAAGGCCAATCTTTTGATTTTTAGACAGTACTGGCGGCATTGCATCCGAGACGTTCGTCACTGACCACGAGTGAAATGCTGACTGATTCAGTCATCATTTAGAATAGTGTAATTAGGAGCGTCCTTTCTGCGTCCTCTCCTGCATTCTAATTAGGATGACTAAATTCAGTCAAGTGTAATCTGCCCTTTACTTCGAGTTACAGAGTTCGTGTGTTCGCATCCCACTCGACGCGGGGAATTTATCCATTTTCCTTTCAATTATAACATTAAATTAAATAATCATTTATTTCGGGCAGGACCCATAGATACTTTAGTACTGTACATTCTTATTCACTACTGTTAGTACATACATATAATTCTTATACAGTGTGTAAGTCTAATACGGGCGATAAATTTAACCAAACATAGAATTCATTAGTGTTATCAATAATTAAAACATATTTTTAAGTAGTCTTAATTGTGACCCCATAATTAATTTTTTTATAAAATTTTCAGCAGCAATGTACTATAAAAAATTCGACGGTGACAGCTGTCAACGAATGTTTAAACGCGAGTGTGTTTGCATTGCGGGTAAAAATATATAGTTAATGTTTTGAGTAAGACGTGCGACTTTAAATCCCAAGGTCATGGGTTCAAACCCAGCTCGCTCAATGGGTATATTGGTTATTTCGGAACTTATGTACGAAATATCATTTGATATTCACCAATCGCTTTTGGGTGAAGGCAAACATCGGGAGGAATCCGGACTAACCCCAATAAGGCGTAGCTTGGAAGGTCAGATGGCAGCTTTCGTAAAACTAGCGCCTCCTTGAGATTGGTTGCCAAAGCAGACCCCAGGATCCCAAAAACGCTAGAAAGAAGCGGAGCTAATGTTTAGAGTATAAAATACTTACGTTGTGATTGTGAAACCCCGGGGCGAGACCGTGAGCGCCCCACCACTCGCTCGGGGCTGGGGGGGACCCCGCTGCCACTCTGTGGGGATCTCTTCGCGCGCGCTGCAAATATTTCATTATACAGTACATTTTTGTGGTAATATCCTACATAAAATAAGTGAAATACACGTATCTTATCATATTTTTTTCATTTTATCGACTTAGTTCCCCGGTGAGTAGCGCTGGGATCGAACCAGCGACTTCCTGCTTTCGCGGCAAACGCCCTAACCACTGGGCTACCCGATCACGGCAACCAGAGTCCGAAATTTTCCTAAGTATATGCAATCCTTTCTTATTTTAAACGTTTAAGGTGCGTTCCGCCCATCCTACAGCCCAGACTTACGTCCAGTGCTGCCCTCTAGATAATCTTTACAGATTAGTTTTGACTAGAAGCGAGAGATGGCGCCACCATACTGTACAATTGTAAAGTATGAATTCAATTATTTATAATAAATGTTTTGATAATTTATTCGTTTGTTTTAGGTTCTCCAAATAGCTCACTAAAAAGACAACAGGGTACTTCACTTATACAGAGCAACGAAATGGTACAAGAAAAACTACTGTGGGATGTTAAGTGCTTCATGCTGATATGATATGTTCTACAAAAAAAAAATACGATGTCCACAGAAGAGACTAGCGGCAGCAAATATTATTTAATAACCGAATTAACATTTTGCTAACTATAAAATTGTTCAGAGTTATTTTTTTGTTTATTTTAAAATAGCTAACAAAAAAGACAAAGTCTACAATTCTACATCACTTATATATAACAACGAAAAGGTGCAAGAAAATCTACTGTGGGATGTAGTGCATCATTATTATAGGGTAGGGTACCTTGTTGAGCGACTTCTCCCTCTATTCGGAGGCAGAAAATACAAATTTTATTTTAATATTATTTAAAAAAGAAATGTTATGAAAATACACCAAAAATAATTAGACGAAGCGAAATATTTACACGTGGATACAAGAATTATCAAAACACATGTAATGTATTGGATATTTTTAGTTTTACACCACTCCTCGCTTAGCTCGTTGTCGCACTAAACTTTTTTATCTTTATTAAGGTGGTTTTCAGAAAAATGTGTACCATTTTGAAGAAAATGGGTCCTCGATTACCTTAAAAAATGAGACAGGTTCGTAACGGTATGTAAAAATGCGTTACGAATCTGACTAAACAAAGGACCCTCTTTTAAAAAATCAATAGTACTTGTATGTCTGTTTATAAAAAAACCCAAAACTTAAAAAAAAAAGGATATGGACACTTATTCTAAAAACGCCCTTAAGCACAATTAAATAATTATATTCACGCAGATTGGCTGTGGCACACACAGTCTTGCTCGCTTTACTCGCCGTCGCACTGCATTATCTTGAATTATCTTAGCGCCACTTGCAGCTAACCCGGGATTAACCATGTAGTTCCATATGAAATAAACGCTTAACTCCGATTTAGTTGGCTATCTACGGTTGATGCAAGTGGCCTATAAAAAACTAAAATCGGAAGTAATGGTCCTACCACATCAGTAAGACTGATCCAAAAAGGCTATATGTAGATGGAAATACACAAATACAATCTAAGTTCCTATATTAGACAGCTTGCTAGCTCGCAATGTGAACCATATCACTAAGAGAATACAATGTATGATAGTTACGCAGACTGGCCGTCCCTGGTGCGATTTTAGCGCGTGTCATGTGCGAGTAGAGCGCTCGTGCGCGCGCGCGCTGCGCCGCCGCCGCGTCCACGGCCGACACGGAGCGCGCCACTGCGCCCGCGCCGCCCGGCGACCGATCTGTGGAAATTACACAATAAAACACCTTCATTTTAGGTAGTCAAAAGCCAAAACTTTAATTCATTTCGCGTTAACCACCTATGCGGGGGGGAAAAACGATGTTCTGTTGAAATTTGGTCTTTTTGGAGTGATTTTTGAAGTAAGACTTCTGAATATAAATTCACAATAAATTGTACGCTATGATTTACGCACACGGGGCTGGCCACGTCTGCCGGATGAATGGGGACAAATGGGCCAAAGTAACCACTAGAGCTGGCATCCCCGGTATAGTCGTGGCAGAGGCAGACCGAGAAAGAGATGGCGGGACGACTTGGATGCGTTTCAGCGGGATTGGTGGGATCTTGCCCAGCACAGGGAGGATTGGATAAGGAGAGAAGAGGCCTTTGCCCAGCAGTGGGACACAAAAACAGGCTTTAAAAAAATTATTTACGCAAAATCACAAAGAAAATATGTTAAATTTAAGAGCGTTTTTCAGGGAAGGACTCTTTAAGATGCTAAATATGCATCGCAAACAGTCCGTTTTTCTAATTTTAAATAATAAAGGTATTTCAAAGGATGCCATCAATGGTAAAGTAGCCAATTGGATGAGGAGTAGTGAGGAGTAAACCACGTGGGCTGCACAACACAATACGTTCACTGGAAAACAGCTACCGTTGCTAATGGACGCTAGCGATTACAAGTTAATGCATCCCTGTATAGTCGATGTCAAAAATATTTGGCAATTTCAAACTAAAGGCACTGTCGCTTGTTGATAAAGATTTTTAAGTGATTATTAAGTAATGACAGTAGCGCCTTATAGATATCCGACAATGTGGTACCTTTAGCCTGAAAACGCCACATATTCATTTTTGCACTTTACTCCTATCATATCAAAAACTGTAAACATAAACACAACAAGTCACCTGGACACTTCTTTGAAGCACCTAATTTTGCAGTGACATTACTAGCAACTTAGTATTTAAATTCCTATCTCATATACTTACATAGCCGCCGCAAAGAATTCGTCTTACTAATTCCATACTAGGGTTTATATGTATTTTTCACAACAGTTTAGACACCTGGTATGGCGTAAAAAATGAATATAAAACTTCGATAGAATCAGTTAATAATTCTTCAAAATTAAGTAAATCGGGCCCGCCTAATGATAACCGGTCACCGTAGTCTACGGGCGCTGAATTGTCACATACATGTTGCCAAACCATGAACAGTCATAATAAAATACTCATATCGAGTTACATCAATAAAGCCGAAAATAGCTCTCATGAATAAGGGACACGGACTGCTCCGAAACATGTCGAGCTATTTTCGCCTTTATAGACGTGAGTAACCCGATATAAGTATTTTAATATGCCTGATACTCACGGGAGTTTTCATAAACAGCCATGTTTAAAAAACTCAATATTCTAATAGTGTAAGTGGTGTGATTGTGTGAATCAACTATTTCTTGTTGTTATTCTGTCCCGTCTGCCAGGGATAAATGCAGCACAGTTTGTTAGGAGAAACGTTGTAGTATGTTCTACTGACATGCTTGGTAGATGGCCCATTAAAAGGGAATATAACTACCAAAAAAAACATGTTTTGTGCAATTTAACGCCATAAAACCGTGATTTAACCCTTTGACCGCCAAGAACGCCTAAATGCGTCGTGTGCTGTCGTACCCACGACGCCAGCAGCGCTAAAAGTTGTCTCAGTTAAGGTGTACTTCGATCATGAATAAAATCTATTTAGAATCGTTTTGCACTACGAGATTCATCATTTTTAGTTATCGTAACGTGCTTGGCGTCTGACTGATCACTTCATTCAAATATGAAAGCGGTGAAAGGGTTAAAAGTGACCCAGACCGTAACCCTGCCAACTGGTGACAAGAAATAGTTGATTAACTGATGATCACCTCTCATAGCGACGGGTATATGCGACATCGGCGGTCGCTCCTGCGACGCGCGACGCCGCCGCAAAGAGTTCGTCCTGCTGATCCCAGATACTAGGTTTTCGGTCGAAGCTTATAAATTAATATTACAAACCATATCCGTATGCAGCATGGAAAAGAACATCATAGTTAAATGACGGAACAAGGTGATATACTTAATATCTATGAATAACTCCCAAAAAAGGTAAGCAAATAGCAACACCCTTAACCCTTAAATGCATGATGATCGATTTATGACACAGAAACGAGACAAGTGACAATCAAGTACTCTTGGAATGTAGACTTTGTCATATCGTCGTAAGTTCTTAATTTGAAATGAATTTGGCTGTCGCTTAGGATGTTTTAGAATCAATACTGTTAGTTCATGCATTTAAGGGGTAAGAGGCCAGTAGCCAAGTTGCTATTCGGACACCTAGATCTCAATATTGATAATAAATAGGTACCTGATATTCATACAGTAACAAAAGCCACGAGCGTTACTTCAACAGCTGATAATGTCAATGACCCTGAGTACATCTCAAATAGAAAAAAAAAACTTATGGAACAGCTTATCGAAAATGCACCTATCTCCATATAAAGTACAATATTTTTTTCGAATTTCGACAGTTTTCCACTTGCATCGCATCAGTCATTGACCTTATCAGCTGTTGAAGTTTCGTTATAAAACTTCAACATACTTCCTTCAAACTGGTAAACGTGAAAACACTATTTTTAACAAAAGCCTCGATACTTTTATTTTTAAAACACAAGCCCTTTTTTACATGTCATTGGTTAGAGAACGTCAAAATTCTTGGCTTAATTGCCCGCTATTATACAGTATGTATCAGAACGAAAGGCAAAAAACGAGACCCACTTATGTTTAGATCATAAATATGTGCATGGTACCTAATTCATCAAAAATACGACAGTTTTTACGTGAGGTATAAAAATATATATTTATTATTATTGTTTTGCACCTCCTCTGTATTATTTGTTTACAAATCTCATAAATGACATCTCTTAAATTATCAAATGACAGACAGGCGTCAAACCTTGTTGACGTCTGTATTTTTACCTAGTTACAAATAAACAGTTAACAAAGCGCTTGCGCGTTGCCTATGACTACTGCCATTTTTGAAATAATTAGTTGATTACCTAGGTCACTTATAAAGAGTACTCACAGCGCATGTGCGTTGACATGACGACGTCAATGTTGATTAGTTGCCCCTAGCTACATATCAACAGTACGCAATACGCATGCACTGTCGAAAATCATGAACGTAAACAAACCTTACAGGATGATACAAAAACCATTAACCAACTGCTATATGCTTTCCGTGCACATATAACCCGACAGCCTTCAAATCAAGGGTTAACAGGCACCTTCTGGGCGAGCTCGCTCCATCGTAGGCCACGTCTTTGCCCTCGGCTAGTCTGTGGCCAAGAGTAAGCCCATTTGTTATAAAAAAAAAGGTCCTCGAGAAATTGATTTAGTAATTTTATGCCATAAAGCATGTATCATTACAATGTACTCGAGTTGCCCGTCAACCAGTTTTAAGGTTTGCTCTTCGTTGTGATAGATACTGTATATGTGATGACGACTGTAAGTGAGTTTCTACTTTTTAGCAACTATTCCTTAGATCAGCTCAAGTTATATTCGACTAGTTATAATTTAGTAATTATTTCTTAACTCTACGGTACGAGTAGAGTCTATTAGTGTAACTCCTTGTCAACGTGTTAGTCGTAGTTTTTTCTAATTGTGTATCATTCGTTATACAGAACATTAATCGCGTATATGAACTTTCATTGTAAACATAGCCCAACACACCCTAAGTACCTACCCAACATTGCCAAATTAGCAGACGTTGTCGCTAATATTTCTTAATACACCATTAATATGTTAATGTGAAGAAATTTGGTTAAAATAAAGTATCATTGTCGTGAACGCAGCCGGCTTAGCATACCTAGACAAAAGACATGCAGAATCGCGTCAGTCGCGTTGAGTTGTGCTAGGCGTGTTGTTAGTTAGTATCCAAAGGCGTAACCCTTTGACTGCCCAAGACGTTCGCTCAAGTCGCGCCATGTGTCGTCAAAGGGTTAACGACTGCGGAACTTTATGCCTTATGCCCATATTATAAACTATCACACTCTAGGTTTCATATCAATTAATTATAATATTGCAAACAGTATTAAAATAAAATAAATAATTCAATAAGTTAAAATGTATAATTGTAACCAACTTTATTAAATACAATTTTAAAGCACGAATCATTTATAATAAATGTTTTGATTCATGTTTTTTTTTAAGTAGTCAAACTACTATATAAATTATAAATTGAAAGAGGTGTTATGTACTACAGAAAAAGTGACCAAGGCCTCTGGTGCCCAGGGCTGGAGTCGACCCAGCGACCTCCTGCTTTGCTTTGCCGGCAGTAAGTCGCTGGTTCGATTGCAGCCCCGGGCACTTGGTCACTTTGTCTGTAGTATATAACATCTCTTTCAATTTATTTTATTAAGGTTAATAACACAAACAAGATTTTTACAGTGCGACTAGAAAAAGGTAGAATAAAGTGGAATTAAACTACAGTGGCAACACCAGTCCTCTCAAGCGATAAAGGTGTGATCTCTTTTTATGAGGGGGGCTTCGCCCCCCGAGCGCCCCTTGAACACTCTTCATATGACCCTAGCGATAGTGCTTCGCCCCCCTTGAACACTCTTCATATGACCCTAGCGATAGTGCTTCGCCCCCCTTGAACACTTAATGTGATCCTAGCGATAGTGATTTGTTTATGCGGGGGACTTCGCTCCCCGAGCCCCCCTTTACCGCCTTAAATTGTCCCTAGTGGCGAATCAAGCGATATTGGTGAGTTTTTTATTCTGTCAAGTTAGCATCTGTCAAACAGTTAACCTCCTGCTTGCGCTTATACTACAGAAAGAGATGCACAATATACAAGGTTGCCTGATAAAGGTCAGTGACCCTCCGTAAATGAATACTGCTTTTCTGTCGCACTATGTAGAACATAAAAAACTATGTAAAAGATTAATCCCTTGTCATTTATAAGACATTATAAATATAACAAGACAAGACTGCATACTGTCCGTGCATAAGCATTTATAAAATACAATTTTCAAAATACATAATATTGCACTATGTTAAATATATCGTTGTTTTGTTATCACAAATATTTGATAAGAAATATACAAAAAAAGAGTATAGATTATTTAATTTAGTACATTTATTTCATTTACATGCTTTTTGTACAACAGGATGTCCCAAAAACGTTTCTAGTTACACTGTATATTTTGTCACGAAATATAACAAGTAAGTCAAAATATTTTTACTAACAGTAAATTGAATCAACTAGTACAAAGGCATAAATTATTTGTTTACGAACTAAATTAACATAAAATATTAAGTAAACTACATTATATTATGTCTTGATATTGCTTCATTAATAGATTGGATGGGACGCTTTCGGTAATGCTTTTTTTTTACATCATACAGACATTCAGACAGATTTCTTCCGTCGAACTTCAGAAACTGAAAAGATTTACAGCCAATATTATATTTCGCAATTAATTAAATTTTCTACGGTTCCCGTTTAAATGGATCTATAATGGAGTCCCTAAAGTTTTCTATCCTATTTCTGCTTTCCCTAATACTGTTTGTCATAATGACCATTTGTCCTAAACCCATACGCCTTATACTGTTTTCCCTAACATCGTTTTAATCTACTTTTCTAGCTACAATTCGAATTAGGGTCACGGTTCTAACCGAACTTAACCGACATTTCTAACAGCGATTCGGTTCTGTGCGAACTCCTTTTTGGGCAATAATTCGATTATGACAAATAATCGTTAAGAAAATTGGTCGTTAGGGATTATGATTAGGACAAAGCAGTTAGGGCAAATGATTTTAGGACAAACGATATTAGGGATGTCGAGGGTCTCCCGTTTAAGTACATTGAAAATGAATGCGAAAGTTTCCCCGAGACCTCCTATGGTCTTTAAAATCAGAATGCAGTTTTTAAAAGTTTTAATTTCGCAAAGTGATACTGGTAACTATTTTCCTAGCAGTATACATTCTTTTTCATTTCGCCTATTCGGCCTAGAATCTCTTGTCTGAAAACTTGTTTTTGGGACACCCTATATAAACATGCGGCGAAACATGCCAGTGTTCAACACTACAAGCGTACACACGCTTACCGCTTAACTCAGCCGGTTCCGTACAACAGTCAAAATTTGAAGGAATTTGACAGACCATAGAACTGTTTAAAATACGTTGAAGGTACTAAATGTATCACGAATCACGATATTATCGCATGCTCCTCAACACCGTTGCTTAATTTTTTTTCTACTCCAGCACTTCTATCTGTCAATTAGATGATTGACAGGGATATTAAAAAAGTATACATTATAAAGTTGTCTATGATATTCCATAAGAACACTGCTAAACGATGCTTCTATGAATTTTGATAAAGTATATTAGCACTGTGTCACCTTCCACATTCTCCCAAGGTGTGCTAGTTTTTCTATGATAGCTAAAATAGCGAAAAAAGCAAGATCTAGAAAGGTGGCAGAATGTGGAAGAGGTCGTATGCCCACTATAGAAATTAAAAAACAACAACAGTGCTTATATATTGTATGAAATAGAGAAATACCATATACAACGTTATAATGTATACTTTTTTAATACCGCTGTCAGTCATTTAATTGACAGATATAAGTGCTGAAGTAGATTTTAGCTCGCGATTCTGTATATAAAACAAATAAAAATTCCCAATATAGCAAAACATTGATTTTCCACAACAAAAAATAAAAATACCACGTATTTTTAACAGTTCTGTGTTCGATTTTCAAATGTTTCCACTGTGCAAACGACCAGATGTGCATGCGTCGAAGTCAGTGCCAACTTAGCGTGTTAATTCTAACCCTGTGAGTTAAGCAGCAAGCCTGTCTGGTCAAGGGTACCAACCTGACACACTGACGGACGGGCTGCGTGGACTGGTGATGGTTCGTCTCTCTGTAACAAAAATAGCATAGATAGGAATAGAATAAATTAAACTGGATACCCAATCAGCCGACTTTATGATAGGTTTTTTTTGTTATTAGCCTTATTATATTATAATTTAATTATTAACACAGAAAATATACATCAAAAACAAATATAATGTCTCACAAAACAGTTTACACTGCTTGACTGTGTGGAACATAATAGCCAACATAAGGGCGGATTTTTATTTTGTATTGGTTGAATGAAATTGGGTGGGTAGGTAGAGTTCCTTATTCTCTTCGAGATAGACCCAATTTCAAAGTATGTCCCACAATTTTTTCCACTGAGTTACGAAATCGTATGGAAATTTCGTAACTCAGTGGGAAATTTAGTACAACATTTTTGACGCACATTGAGATTTTGTATCTATCTAGCGGAGAATAAGGAACTCTACCTACCCACCAAATTACATTCAAATCTGTCGCGAAAAAAAACGACAACAAAATAAAAATATGCCCATATAGTGTAACGTTATGTTACATAAATGACACGATTGGTAAATTAATAAACCATTTACAATGTCATTTTTGCTTAAAACAGCATCTTAAGTCATATATGTCAGTGCATCGCCTTAATGGTTAGCGCGAAGCGCACGGCTTTAACATCTCGTCTAGCGGGACTAGTTTTTCGGCATAGGCGATCCTCATAGGAACGCCCGGCCGTAGCCTCTGCATTTGCCCGCAGACTCGACAGAGGTCGGACGCGCGCTGCGCTCGCACGGACATATTTCGTGGCGGAGCGTATGCGGCGGACGTGTCGCAATTATCAACTATTTACTAGTTGTGGAACCTTAACTTCTTAGATTATAACGTTATTGCATTAAGGGACAACTATATCCCATGTATAATTATTAGTGAGTGTTCGCGCCCCCTACGGGTAAGTTTTGATGGATGCATTATTTTTATAATTAACGCTTTTAGCTTGAAGCACTTATTAGAAGTTAGTGATTTTAGATATCGTGTTTAGTGTTCAAGCGTTATGCATGAACGCATTTAGCGAGCTGTAATACATGTTAGGGATTGCATCAGCCGCCGTGCTGTCTACACCTACCCACTTTTATAAATGTTAACTAGATACCTGTAGGGACCCGGGTATGTCCTTAAACTACGACCAAGACCACCGGGGGATGGGCAGCAGCATCCCTAAGTTACGGTGGAGAAACTGCGATCGCCAACCCGCATGCCAAGCGTGGCGATTACGGCAAAAACCCCCCTAATGAATAGTACACAAAGGCCCCGGCCCCGAGGTTCCGGCGACCCCCGGTGCCCTGGTTATGGTAGCGGCCAGGGTGCTAGCGGGGTCAGGGGTGCTAAGAATCTCCGGCAAAGATCCGGCTACCACCACCGACGACTCCTGGCCCTGGCAACATATAACACGCGTACACTGCGGACCGACGAAAAGTTGGCGGAACTGGAGGAAGGATTGAGCAAGTTGCGTTGGGACGTCGTGGGATTGTCAGAAGTCCGAAGAGAGGGCGAGGACACGATAATCCTAAAGTCCGGCAACTTGCTCTATTTCCGGGAGGGCGACCAACAGTCCCAGGGAGGTGTCGGGTTCATCGTCCACAAGTCCCTCGTAAACAACGTGGTGAAGATCGAGAGTGTGTCGACTAGGGTGGCGTACCTTATACTCAGAGTATCCGAGAGGTACTCGTTGAAGGTCATACAGGTGTACGCGCCGACTTCGGCACACTCCGATGACGAGGTGGAGGCTATGTATGAGGATATTTCAAAAGCCATGCATAGCTCCAGAACCTACTTCACCGTTGTTATGGGGGACTTCAACGCGAAACTAGGCAAGAGAGATGGTGACGAGCTGAGAGTGGGGCAATTTGGGGTTGGACGTCGGAACCACCGGGGGCATTTACTGGCTGGTTTTTTGGAGAAAGAGGGACTCTACATGATGAACTCTTTCTTTAAGAAACGCGAGCACAGAAAATGGACCTGGATGAGTCCCGACGGTGCAACTAAAAACGAGATTGACTTCATCATGTCGACGAAGAGACATATATTCAATGATGTTTCTGTGATCAATATGGTCAAAACCGGAAGCGATCACCGTCTGGTAAGAGGCACATTGAATATATGTCCTAAGCTAGAACGCTCTCGACTGATGAAGTCTACGCTTCGTCCTGCACTCCAAACTCAAAACCCCGAGAGCTTTCAGCTGGAACTCCAAAACAGTTTCGATTGCCTAGGCGATGATGTGGACGAATTTAACGATGGGTTTGTGGAAGCTGTCCATAGCGCTGGGTCTAAGTTTTTTAAGGCCCAACGGACAAATAAGACCAAAAGGCTCTCAGACTCCACTCAGAGACTCTTCGATAAGAGGAGTAAAATGGTTCTACAATCTTCAGTTGACGCGACTTTATACCGGCGGCTCAACAAGCAGATCTCTAAGTCCCTCACCCGCGATATGCGCCAATTCAATACTAAGTGTATTGAAGAGGCCATTCAGCGAAATAAGGGCTCCAAAGTTTTTGCAAGGGATCTGTCTGTTGGGCAAAGCCAGCTCGCTAAGTTAAAAACTGAGGATGGTAGAATCATCACATCCAAACCTGAGCTTCTGAGTGAGATAGAGAGCTTTTATGGACAGCTATACACGTCTACTAGCAGACCCGAAGTTGGTCTGGCGGAAGACCCTAGAGCTAGACTGGCCCGACACTATACCGAAGACATCCCGGACATCAGCCTGTACGAGATTAGTATGGCTCTTAAACAGCTCAAAAACAACAAGGCGCCTGGTGAAGACGGAATTACAGCCGAACTTCTGAAGGCGGGTGGTAAACCGGTCCTTACGGCCCTTCAGAAGTTGTTCAATTCCGTCTTACTAGAAGGGAGAACGCCAAAGGCATGGAGCGGAGGTGTGGTGGTCCTGTTCTTCAAAAAAGGCGACAACGCCTTACTGAAGAACTACCGACCCATCTCACTTCTGAGCCATGTCTATAAGCTGTTTTCAAGAGTCATTACGAATCGTCTCGCACGCAGGCTTGATGACTTCCAGCCTCCCGAACAAGCCGGTTTCCGAAGAGGCTTTAGTACCGTAGACCACATTCATACGCTTCGTCAGGTTATACAGAAGACAGAGGAGTATAATCTGCCCCTCTGTTTAGCGTTTGTGGACTACGAGAAAGCCTTTGATTCGATCGAAACCTGGGCGGTACTACAATCTCTCCAACGGTGCCAAGTAGACTACCGCTATATCGAAGTGTTGAAGTGTTTGTACGAGAGCGCCACTATGTCAGTCCGACTCCAAGACCAGAACTCGAAGCCTATTCCGCTGCAGCGGGGAGTCAGGCAGGGAGATGTCATCTCTCCTAAGCTGTTTACCGCTGCACTGGAGGACGTTTTCAAGACTCTGGACTGGAGAAGGCTAGGCATCAATGTAAACGGCGAGTACCTCACTCACCTTCGATTTGCTGACGATATAGTAGTCTTGGCTGAGACCATGGAGGATTTAAGTACGATGCTTGTTAGCCTCAGTAGAGCCTCCGAGTTGGTCTTAAGATGAACATGGATAAGACGAAAATCATGTCGAATATCCATGTAGCACCAACTCCAGTGACAATCGGAGACTTTACACTCGAAGTTGTAGACGATTATATATACCTTGGACAAACTGTCCAGTTAGGTAGGTCCAATTTCGAGAAAGAGGTTAATCGTCTAATCCGACTCGGTTGGGCAGCGTTCGGGAAGCTGCGACACATCTTTTCGTCCAATATTCCGCAGTGCCTGAAGACGAAAGTCTTCGATCAGTGTGTGTTGCCAGTGATGACATACGGTACTGAATCGTGGTCGCTTACAATGGGCCTCATAAGAAGGCTCAAAGTCACCCAAAGGGCGATGGAGAGAGCTATGCTAGGAGTCTCTCTGCGAGATCGTATCAGAAATGAGACCATCCGCAGCAGAACCAAAGTAACCGATATAGCTCTCCGAATCGCTAAACTTAAGTGGCAGTGGGCGGGGCACATTGCACGTAGAACCGATGGCCGTTGGGGCGGAAAGGTTCTCGAGTGGCGACCGCGTACCGGAAGGCGCAGCGTGGGTAGGCCCCCCGCAAGGTGGACTGATGACCTGGTGAAGGTCGCAGGAGTCCGCTGGATGCGGGTGGCGCAGGACCGGTCATTGTGGAAATCTTTGGGGGAGGCCTATGTACAGCAGTGGACGTATTTCGGCTGAAATGATGATGATGATGATGAGATACCTGTTTAGATATCTTCCTTTGTTCTCCTTCTGTAACTCCGTTCTGATTTTGAGCACCTACACCAACTATAATCGGTTCCCCCTGTCGCTTGCTTTGCTTAACCGAGGTGCTCATCATCATCAACGGCCATAGGTTCGGAAGGGCCCTTACTAAAGCGGGTCATTATATTCGCAGGGTGCGACGTTTACATTTATTCACAACATCAAGAGGAAGCGCAACACCCTCTTCCCCTGACGACTCCGCCGATGGAGCGCATCGCCTGACCCAGCATTCGCCGGCCGGCTGCTGACGACCTTGAGCTGACCTTGGGCCTCATCGACGGGGACCTCGCAGACCACCAGCGCTAGGCCAGGGGAGTACGAGAACTCACGGAAGTGGACCACACGGGCTAGGTCAACCCAGACCCTAGTTTTTTTAATTAAAATAAATTTTTCAATTGTGCTGACGAATGGCGTTTAATTTTTATAGCCGCCATCTTACCAACCGTCACAATAGTAATTTATGTGATTGTATATTATTATAATGAAAGGCATTAAAACTCATGTGTGGGTTTCTCATGGGTGGGTGTTATTATGAACACCGTTACATCACACCGCTATGATAACATTATCACAGATAAGAAATTTGTTGTAAAAAAAGAGTTTATTATTATGGGGGCCTTTATATGCGATTTTTGAACGCATTATTGAGGGCTAATGATATGTAAGTATATAAATATACTTATATCGGGTTGAGTTATGCTTCTCACTCATGATTATGGGACGCGGACCGTTCCTAAACATGTCGTGCTATTTTCGACTTTATAGACTAACCCGATATGAGTTAGTTAGTTAGTTAGTTTTCCTGGGCTTTTTCCGCAAAAGCCGATATGAGTATATTGTTTTTATTGTTGTTTTTATTGTTTTATTTTATGGAGAACCAACAGCTGATAAATTTACAGTATTCAACAAGATAGGACTCAGAAAGCCTATAACAGGATCTCGCAGATAGTTTCAAGATAATCAATTAAACTAATGCTAACACCTATACCTACGTACACACAGGCTCACAAAAGTTAGAATGTAATAAAAAGAAGGAAAACAAGATAGAAGGTTGAATTAGATAAATTAACCAGTGGAAAAATTCTACAGTCATATTAAAAATTCACTCACAAATAACACCGCCTAACCAACATTTGCCTCACACTCGAAACACTACAGTTAAATTATATTATTAACATCTAATACTCACAGGAGTTTTCTACTAAATTCATGAGCGTTTTTAAGAATTAAAAAGAGCTGGTACGGTCGCCTTCATAAATATATACAGCGTGGGTATTTGATACGGGCGAATAATTAATCCAGCTATAGTACCTGTTAATATGAATCGTATGGGATAATAATTTCGTTAAATTGGCTAAGTAAAGTTTTTTGAAGGTGTGAATATTATATTTTTTCCTGATAGCCGACGTCTTAAAGTTCAAGGAAATGTGGCTCTTTTATTTTTATTTCCTATTACTTATTAATAATATTTTTTTAAGTGAACGAGTTGACATTTGTTAAAAAGTTGAAAAAGACAACTGTCAATGTCAAAGTGACATTGACAGTTGTCTTTTTTTTGTCTAATTCCTTATACTCATTACGGACGAAAGCATTGGGCTCTGTTCAGCCGTTAAACTGAACAAATGTCAACTCGTTCACTTAAAAAAATATTATTAATAAGTAATAGGAAATAAAAATAAAAGAGCCACATTTCCTTGAACTTTAAGACGTCGGCTATCAGGAAAAAATATAATATTCACACCTTCAAAAAACTTTACTTAGCCAATTGTTATTAATTCGGTGTAATGATTTTTCTAAGGTGCGATAGAGCTGCAATGTATGTCGTCCAACTTTGTTTGACATGATAAATGACACTGACATGATATTCGTATGACGTTTAGATAGCTACGTTAATTTATGTGGATGCAATACATTGCGTGCCAAATTTTGATGGATGAAATAAACATCTTATTTTCCTAAAGAAATTAATGTAAATAGGTTCCCTAGATCCAATAGTAATCGTATCAAATACCCACACTATATGCATCTGTATTCAATTTTGACTCTTCTCATAGGGGTATAATAAATTCCAAAGTGTATAGATATTTTCTGCCCTCCGGCCGGCAAACGCCACTTTACGCAAAACTAAAATGCCGCCTGCCGGTTCCGTTGAGCAGAAAAATAATATACAAACCTCGGCCGGTAAATGGGAAAGCCTCGGATAACATGTCAGTAGACCTCGGCTTCGCCTCGGCCGCCAATTACATGTTACATTTCCCACTTTAACGGCCTAGGTATGTACTCTACTATTATAGGCGTCACTGGTACTGACCTGTCCCGATATGCTGCAAGCTGTCGACGCTGCCGACGTTCCGCTCCCTCTCCAGCTGCTTCTGAGCCGCGGCGTCCAGCCGCGCGAACAGCTGCTCGGCGTCGGCCGGGAACGCGCGCTTGTACGCCCAGTACGCTCTACAAATATATTAATAATAAATAAATAATAAGTGTCACATAACATTAAGAGTAAATTGTCTTTTACAAGGGGCCTCTGCGCTGTTGGCTTCGGCTCCACGCATGCCGTCCAAAAGTCCGGGACCCCATGGTCCCGAGATTATGTAACAGACATACAACTAAATAATAATAAATAAATATTATGGGACAATCTTACACAAATCGACCTAGTCCCACGGTAAGCTCAATAAGGCTTGTGTTGTGGATACTAGACGACGATATATATAATATACAGATACATATAAATACTTAAATACATAGAAAACATCCCTAAGTCAGGAACAAATATTCGTGATAAACACACAAATAAATGCCCTGACCGGGATTCGAACCCGGGACCTCCTGCTTCGTAGGCAGGGACACTACCAACTAGGCTAGGAGGCTGTTATTACAAATCATTAACCAAAATAGATTTGTTATAATATTGTCTTCTGTTACCGCGATTGTTATTCATTGAAATTAAACACTTTAGAACGGATTAATCGCGTTTATTAACACTATGACTCTACGTTTCGAGCCATTTACAGCACTCGTTTTCACAGGGTTAAGATGACTGAGAGAATGAGAATTCTCCCCGTCAATCAACAAAGTTACTTGTGCAAACTACAGTGTTTAATTTCAATAGATTTGTTATACTAAAGAAAAATACCAAAGCCATAGATAGAACCCGAGGATTCAGCTTACGCGGCTAATATAACGTCTAGACCACCTGGTCTCAATGAGAGCCGGCGAATTTCTCGAGTATATCCAATCTCGTTGAAAGGCAAGACGCCTGGTGGTTGTACTCCAATTATGAAATGAAATGGTTTATCCTTCTGACTACACGCGTATACGTAGTACATAATACATAGTCCAATGAAAATTGGACTCTTATTCGGTTGTCAGTAGGTTATATCAGAGACTATTGTCATCAAATTTTCAAATTTGAGCTCCAACTGAATTCTATTTTTGGGAGGCAATAGCATATTGAATGTTACAAAGCCAGTAAGATGAAAAAAAAAGAAAAAAAAATTAAAACATCCTAAAATTTATAGGAAATTTTAACTGTAATCCGGAGGCAGTAAAACTAACTTAAAAAATTAATAAAAAATATAGGTGGTGAGTTACCAAATAGCAACTTTTTATAACTGTGCCCCCTAAAAAAAATACCCAGCCTACTGTACGCCTTCGTAGTAAATATTTTAATTTACAGTACAATACACAATACAATAACTCTTTATTGCACCTGAAAACAACAAAAATAACACAAACTGGTATAGATTACACGTGACAAAGAGGCAAACAACAGGCGGTCTTATCGCTAAAAAGCGATCTCTTCCAGACAACCTTTGGGTAGAATTTACCATTCTACTAATAGTCAAACACCTAACTACCCGTCTATATTAAATGGTAGGTACCTGCGTCCATAAGTCCTGGCGGTGCTGTCGGCGTCGATGCACGCGCGTCGTATCGCGTCCCGGATGACTGGCAGCTGTTTCTCGATGGCGGGCTGCGACCATTTATCTAGCAGCATCACTAGCACTTCGCTGTAACAACAAATACGTGTGACCAGTCGAGGAACTTTTTAATTAATAAATGCTATTACGGTAAATAAATAAATAAATATTATCTTACACAAATCGACCTATTCCCACGATAAGCTCAATAAGGCTTGTGTTGTGGGTACTAGACGACGATATATATAATAGATAGATACATATAAATACTTAAATACATAGAAAACATCCATAACTCAGGAACAAATATTCGTGATGAACACACAAATAAATGCCCTGACCAGGATTCGAACCCGGGACCTCCTGCTTCGTAGGCAGGGTCACTACCGACTAGGCTAGGAAGCCGTTACAGTGTACAAGATTTTCTTGATGACGAAATTTAACTATCTCCAATGTAATAACTAAAAATAAAAAAAATAAAAAATATAGACAGGACATTCCAAAACCATGTACACTTACATTAATATACCTTAATTCGAATGTTAATCTGAATCATAATTATATAATTGATAAATTGATATATTGACATGAATAATGCTAGTTATTAAGATTATAAATTGCTGTGCCCTGTCAGGGCCCATGTGCTACTGAATAGTATGTAAGACCAATGTATACCATGGATGCAATAAACTGTGACTATGAATATGAACTAGTGTTTTTGGGGTTCAGGTAATGGGGTTAAGTAATAGTAGATTACATACCAAGGCCGTTTAAGTGGGAAATCGGCTTCGCCTCGGCCGACAATTACATGGGATCCGAGGCTTTCCCATTTACCGGCCGAGGTTTGTATACTATTTTTCAGCCCGACGGAGCCGGCAGGCGGCAATTTAGTTTTGCGTAAAGTGGCGCTTACCGGCCGGAGGACTGAAAAATAAGTTTTACCTTAAAGTAGAGCGGATCTCTTTGGACTTGTTGCTGGTGAGATTGGTGGCTATGACCGGTACGAGCCGCGGACAATGCACATACGTGACAATGTAACGCACGCATATGGTGCCCGCTGATGACACCACCTGTGAACAATGTTATTCGATTTTAGCTAACATGGTCAATAACATTATAATAACTATTTAAATAATAAATAAATATTACAGGACATTCTTACACAAATTGACTAAGTCCCGCAGTAAGCTCAAGAAGGCTTGTGTTACGGGTACTCAAACAACGATATATATAATATACAAATATGTACATAGAAGACATCCATGACTCAGGAACAAATATCTGTGTTCATCACACAAATAACTACGTCACTACCAACTACGCCAATCGGCGTAGTCGGCCTTCTTGAGCTTGAGCAGGCCTTAGTCAATTTGTGTAAGAATGTCCTGTAATATTTATTTATTTATAAGTATTTTAAATGTACCTTCAGCCAAAAACAATCACATTTTATTTAAAACTTACCTTAGCGGCGTTCTGTATGAGGTTGATGAGCTCCTGAAGTATGTACAAACTGAATTGCTCAATCTTGTTCTTCAACACTTTGGCCATGTGCGCGATGGTTATACACGCTTCTCGGACCACCTGAATACAAACAAACACATTAGACAAATCTATTTTTCACCCATCTTGCTCGAAAAGTTCGACTTAGTCGATGCTAGGCGACAAAATCGCTTTTTACACGACTGCCCAAAACAAAAAAGAGTGTTATTAATTATCGCGCCCAACTGTGATTGGATGGTTAATTTTTTTTATCGATTTAAAGTGTAAAACTAAAATTTTTCTCACTATCGAAGTGAAAAGCAGAGTATACTTTAGGCATAAATAACCCTTTTATCGTCCACTACTATACATCTATCCGAGACGTGGTGCTTCACCATTGGTCTCATAAATAGACTCAAGAGTGACTCATCTAGGTATGGAGAGGGCTATGCTCGGGGTTTCTCTACGAATCAGAAATGAGATACGTAGAAGAACAAGGGTCACCATAGCCAAACGGATTAGCTCGCTGAAGTGGCAATGGGTAGGCCATATAGCACGGAGAACAGATGGCCGTTGGGGCCGGAAAGTTCTCGAGTGGAGACCGCGGACCGGAAGACGCAGCGTAGAACGTCCACCGACGAGGTGGACCGATGATCTGATAAAAGTGGGGTCACGGTGGATGCAGGCTTCCAACCGTAACACGTGGAGATCCATGAGGCCTATGTCCAACAGTGGGCATACTATGGCTGTTATGATGAACACGAGCGAATCCGCAGGCAAAAGCTAGTTGTACAAAATCGTGTAGGATGGAAATGAGTTATGCATAGAACCGTAGAAATTTCCAAGTAAAACTGCATATGTGTCATCATCATCATCATAAAACGTCCACTGCTGAACATAGGCCATTGGACCTCCATATGTACCGGTTGGAAGCGACCTGCAAGCATCTCCCGGCGACCTTCATAAGGTCATCTGTCCATCTTGTGGGTGGACGTCCTGCGTTTGCCAAGCCGTGGTCTCCACATGGTGACCTCATTCCCTTTGGGAACGCTTCTGTATGACTATACTAATACCACAGCGTAAGGATGTACTCCATACAGTGGGTTAACTCCGCCGATTTCTGGGTCATCGATGGGGGACGCGGGGAAGGAGGCGGGGAGGAGACGCCGCCGAATTTCTATGAAAATTCGGCGGCGTATTTTAAGGGGTGTAAAATTGGAATTAGTTTGCCAATCAGACTGTAATATCTTTCGCATAGTTTTTGACAACCCTGAGCCTCAGCGCGAGCACCGAGCCGAGCCGCTGGCCGTGTATGAAGTTACCTCACTGTATGGAATACATCCCTACGCTGTGCTAAAACTGTACCTGACTCCGTAGGTCCTTGATGACGACTAGAAAGGGCACGGAAAGCTCCTTGAGGTGCGCCGCGAACTCCGTGGGGTACTGCGCGTGCGCGTTGGCTACCAGGAGGGAACGGATTTTCTTCAGCTGGAAAAATAGAAACAAATAAATAAAATAAATAAATATTGTGGGACAATCTTACACAAATCGATCTAATCCCACGGTAAGCCTAATAAAGCTTGTGTTGTGGGTACTAGACGACGATATATGTAATAGATAGATCAGGCGCTTTTCTGGCTTCCTAGGCCCCAACAAATGCTCTGACCAGGATTCGAACCCCGGACCCCCTGCTTCATAGGCAGGGTCACTACCAACTAGGCTAGGCCGTTAAAATATAATATAGAGTCTCATTTTCTTTCAAAGAAGTTTTTTTTGAGGATTCACTTTTTTTTAATGACGATTACCGCGAGTCAATTTTCCGCTAGGGGCGCTAGTGGAACGTGGGTCTTGCGGGACCATTTAAAAACGTCATTTTGACAATTCTTTCTTATTGACACAGGACCCACGCATGAGTGGCGCCGCCTGGTGAGCGACAATGCGGTAGCTCCCATTGGGATTGGAGGGCAAGGGAGGTTTTGGGGTCGTATTTTAGCAATATTTTTGTTGCAGCAAATCAAATTATTTAATGAAATATTTTTGATTTGTTATTATAGTAGTAACTATATGTAAATTAATTGAAAATAGATGTCATATATTTAAGAATAGTTTAAAAAACTAAAAAACACGCTTTTAGTACGCACTAAAAATTACTTAGCTAGTCATGTATTGTCATCAGAACTCAGAGCGTGTGCAAAATTTCATCATAATCGGAGACCGGGAGGTCAAATTAAGATTCCAAGATTTTCTTACATACATAGTTACAAGTGAAGCTAATAAAAGCGTGGTAAAAAGACCTAATAATCGGAGGCTAAGCCAAGACGGGTTAGTGGTTATAGTGTTAGCCGCGTAAGGTAAAGACCCGGGTTCGGAACGGGCGCGGTGGCTGCGAAGGGAGACAGTGTACTCACCGCGTCCACTCTCCTCTCCCACTCGGCCTGCTTGTCGCCCAGCAAGGCGGCGGCGTGTCGGCACAGGTCGTCGAGGCCGCGCGAGCCGTACACGGCGGCGGGCGCGGTGGCTGCGAAGGGAGACAGTGTACTCACCGCGTCCACTCTCCTCTCCCACTCGGCCTGCTTGTCGCCCAGCAAGGCGGCGGCGTGTCGGCACAGGTCGTCGAGGCCGCGCGAGCCGTACACGGCGGCGGGCGCGGTGGCTGCGAAGGGAGACAGTGTACTCACCGCGTCCACTCTCCTCTCCCACTCGGCCTGCTTGTCGCCCAGCAAGGCGGCGGCGTGTCGGCACAGGTCGTCGAGGCCGCGCGAGCCGTACACGGCGGCGGGCGCGGTGGCTGCGAAGGGAGACAGTGTACTCACCGCGTCCACTCTCCTCTCCCACTCGGCCTGCTTGTCGCCCAGCAAGGCGGCGGCGTGTCGGCACAGGTCGTCGAGGCCGCGCGAGCCGTACACGGCGGCGGGCGCGGTGGCTGCGAAGGCGGCCTCGAAGGCCTCGCAGGAGACGGCGCCCGCCTCGCCCCCCGCGCCCGCGCCCACCGACACGCTGGCGCCGGATGACACTGCAAATAAACGGATTATTTAACCTTTTGCACCAGCCGAGAAGGTAACAACACCACTTTGTCCGTTGTCCTGCTCGATGCAGTTGAAACCGCAGACTTAACCATTTTTGACGTCTTATAATAGGGATGACGACTACGATGAAAAACTATTATTCTAATTAGTCCGTCAGTTAGATTATCTAAAATTATTAGACACGTATTTTTTCCTTTTTCAATTCAACTAAAATTAACGAAGATATAGAGCATCAAAGTTCCAGGGTGGGGGCTTGTGACGTCACTCCTAGGTAAGAATTGTACCTAGGAGTGACATTACGCGAAACTTGAACGCACTGTATTTTTGTCATTTTTGATTTGACGAACAAAAGAAAAAATACTTGTACAATATTTTTTTATTATCTAAAAGACGGACTAAATAGAATTTTTCAGTCGTCTAGCCTATTCGATGGAACCGGTTGCACGCACAAAAACATGACTCATGCGGCTTTACCTCGCTCTGAGGCGTTCACGATGAGTAAAAAATCAATGGCTTTACTATTCGATCGTTGTCACGTTCAACTATCGTCAGTAAACCGACTTTACAGATACGTCATGTCTGTCTGTCCGTCCGCCTGCAGCTTAAGGCTCCGGTATACTTTTTAAAGTGAAAATCATTAATAATTAAACGCATATAAATTGCAATTGCTAAGATAATATGAAGTTTGGTATTGCAAAAAAATTGTTTTGATAAATATATATTATTGTCTCTCTCCTTTTTTATTGTTATTTGCATGGTATCTTTTAAAACCCTTTTTAGCACGTTCATTACGGAACAGGTCATTTTGGCCCTGTACTAAACTTTCTCCTGGTGCGCCGGCCGGAATAAGTCAAATCCCCCGGTGCGAAAGAGATAACATTATCGACACTTTTACCCATGCCCAGGCTCTGTGTTACAAGTCAATTTTGACCTGTAAAATAATTTCTCTATAAAATCTCATCAAACAGTCACCGCTTGTACCTAATGAACATTTTTGTAGCTTATATAAAACCGTTTGTTTCTAAATAAAAAATAAAATAAAAGTTTAAATTGTACCATAGGAAGTGTGCAAGTTTTTCGACAGAAGGGAAACAGTAAAAAAGGCGACTCCTAAGCTATGCTCTAAGGATTTTGTGTATACTTACCACTGGTAGCACTATTCAGCTTGGTAGGCGGCGGCGGTTTCCTACTCGCAGACGGTAGGCTGTATAACCCTGGGACTGTTCTTTTTGGTACTTCACTTGCTATATATATTAACGTATATGATATATAATGGATATATTATTGATAAATTATTATGGAATTGATTTGTCAATAAAGATTGATTTCAGAATGAAATGAAAATTGCGACAAAAAGCCGATTTCAATGTAAAATAAAAGTTACAAAATTATTTATTTTATGATAATTTTTAAAGTGATAGAGTCGAAAATCATGATTTAGATGAGAAATTGGAAATAAATCATAGATGTTTAACATAGATATAGTAAAATTAATAATATAAATAGAGTGATAAGTATTAAGAAGATGATGAAGTCCCACGTTGGATGTATTAGTTGCAGCCGGTTACGGTGAGTGACCCCACGGTGAACATGTTAGGAAAGAGAGGTTATGCGTTAGAACAGCTTGGAGTAAAAGTTAAACTTAATTAAGATTTTAAAATGATTAAGAATTGGATGGATTTTGACGGTGAAACATTTGCATTGAAATTATTTTTTTATTAAATGAGGAAGCATGTTGTATACGAGTTAAAGCTAACACGATCATTTACATCAGAATAACTTAAAAAAAATACCATGTATATTTATTTTTGTGAGCGGAATGTCTCGTTTTAAATAGTAATTAATGTAATTATTATAGAAGTTATGTTCAATATGTTGAAATTTAAATTATTAAATTATCGACAATCTTTGTAACAGACAAGACGCCTGTGGCCGTTTTCTGAGTACAACCATCATTTCTTACTTTAATTTACTAACAAAAAAAATTTATTTAAATAATTTGATATGTTTCAACAAAAAATGTTGAATCCCAATAAAGCTTAGTTTTCATAGGGAAAAGTAACGTGAAAATAGTGAAATCGACTCTATTTTCTTAACCGTCAGTTAAAATCGCAGTCAATGGAACTTCCTAACAACGTAAACAAACCGCCATATTGACCGGAATAACCCAACTTTTAAGTTTTTAATGAAATCTCCAATATTCTCTTATTTATCTTATGTTTTGTATGTTACGAATGTTACGATAATACGACCGTTTCAGTATTATATGGTTTCAGTGGTGTTTGATGAGGTAGTATGAATACAAGGAGAAACAGTGACGAAACATGTGACGCCTTTTGTTTATTGTTAGGAAGTTCCGTTGACGGCCATCTTGGATTTTC
Organism: Lathronympha strigana; assembly: GCA_949128165.1. Taxonomy (NCBI): domain Eukaryota; kingdom Metazoa; phylum Arthropoda; class Insecta; order Lepidoptera; family Tortricidae; genus Lathronympha; species Lathronympha strigana. Next base: position 896,586 of record OX421926.1, on the reverse strand, counting down.
ACTGGTTTGAATTGACATTGTTGTTTTCTGCTGCGGTGAACCTTAGCTTAGTTTGGTAAATTAACTGACATGCTATGCAATCGTAAAGCATGAATTAAATCATTTATTATTTATAATAAATCGGGTAGCCCAGTGGTTAAGGCATCTGCCGCGAAAGCAACAGGTCGCTGGTTCGATCCCAGCCCTGCTCACCGGGGACCTTGGTTTTTTTCCCGTAGTAAGTGTATGACATCTCTTTCAATTTATAACTGACATGCTATGGCTGGACCTTATATAGTAAATGACTGACCTGGCGTGGGGGGTCCGGAGTCCCCGTCCCTTGACCTCGCCGATGTGGGGATGGCGAAATGCCGCCGCGCCGTCGTCCGCGACACGAAGTCCGCTTCGTCCACGCTGGCGTGCGCTGAAATATTACAAAAATATTTATACGAGCACCAGGGACCGGCCCGCTATCCCTTATAAAGGGTTTTGTATGGGTTTTTAATAAGGCTTAACTCACCATACCCTAACGCGACAAAACCCTTTCATATTGCTTTTAAAGCCCTTATCTTAGCGGTAGCCCTTATGAGTAATCAATATCCCAATACCCTTATGAAACCCTTATGACTCGCTCACCAATACCTTGCATATTGGTTAGCCTTATAAAGGGCTACCCTTATAGAAAAGGCGAGCTAATTTAAACCGTCAACCTTGTGCATAAAACGCACATTTATTCGTACATGATAGCAAGCATTCGTCGTCAGCGGCGGCACTCTTTGATGTTCGCCCGCTTCTGAGTGGCCGCAATAGATAAAATAAGGTTTAATTTTCAACCGACTTTTGAATTTCAAAAAGGAGGTGTTTCTCAATTCTTGTGTGTTATTTTTAGATGTTTGTTACCTCAGAACTCCGTCAATACTGAACCGATTTTAAAAATTCTTATTTTATCTGAATGTAGATAGTTCCAGCTTGGCCAAAATTAATTTCTGATGATGGGATCCATGAGGAACTGATGGAACCCCTCAAATTTTAAAGGCACATGCATGATTATTTGGCTGTTTTCTTAAGACACTCGAGCATAATTGTACGAAAACCATCAATTTGGCGGAGTGGACCTGATGATGAAGACCAGGGATGGCAAAGTGGAACTGGTCGGTAAACCTCGCTCTACGTATCATCCGAGTTGTCGTATCATTCATCTTTTTCATTTGATTACTATTCTGATGAAGAACTCCTATTCTTGAGGAATTCAGATAACCCTCAAATTTGAACGCCACGGCCATCGTGATTGGGGGTATTCATAATTAGTTGACTAGTCTCTCTGCGAGATCGTATCAGGAATGAGACCATCCGCAGCAGAACCAAAGTAACCGATATAGCTCTCCGAATCGCTAAACTTAAGTGGCAGTGGGCGGGGCACATTGCACGTAGAACCGACAGCCGTTGGGGCGGAAAGGTTCTCGAGTGGCGACCGCGTACCGGAAGGCGCAGCGTGGGTAGGCCCCCCGCAAGGTGGACTGATGACCTGGTGAAGGTCGCAGGAGTCCGCTGGATGCGGGTGGTGGGCGGGGGGTGAATATACCTACATTCGGACAATCTGTCGGATCTCCATAGTGGCTATGTGCGCCGGGCATCCGCCAGACAAACTACCCATACGTACATTGATTGGCAGATCCGGCGGATATGCCCGAACGTATATCGCTAGCAATTTTCACATTTATTTTTCACATTGACAACATTTTATGTAGGCATGCATGGCATTAACGTCATCATATCATATTTATTATTTTTCAGAGAGAATACTGAGTTTTATTATTGCCAGAAATGTGTTTATTTTGTTTGGCACCGACTTCAAACGTATCAGTAGATAGACCACCTTCATATAATTGCTTACTCATCTTTTCCGAACCTTACAGCAAATAAAAATGAATACATTTTAGTTTTCATTTTTTGAAGTCGGTTTTAATTTATTGTTAAAAAGTTTTATCTTTCTATTTTAGTTGGTAAGTACTAGTATGAGTAACGCAGTACTACTAATAAACAGAAAAAAAATAGTCAAATCAGACGGCGGAGTTCGGAATTATCAGCTTAAGTACCTATGTAAAGTCCCACATACCACCCCTGGTCCTCATCATCAGGTATATGTATTGCACCAAATTTATAATTTTCCGGAAGGAAATGCTTATGTCACTTAACAAAACACCCAAATTGCTAATTTGCCTTTGAATATTGAGGTGTTTCCTAAATTCCTCATGTATTCCATCATCAGATTAGAACCAAGCTCTTATGGAACCAACTTGGAGGTAACTTTTATCTTACAAAAAAATAATTGTTCAAATTGGATGACGGAGCTCGGAGTTATCGGCTTATGTATCTAAAGTTCAACATGCCATCGCTGGTCTGCATCATGAGGTCTATCGTCCCAAATTTATGATTTTCGCAAGAAATTGCTTAATTTCCTTAAGAAAAGACCGCAATCACTAAACATGTGCCTTTAAAAAGGAGTTTCCTTAATTCCTCGCGGATCCCATTATCAGATCAGCACCAATATCCTACATCCTATATCTTGGAGGCAACTCTTTTCGACTAAAAAAAGACTGCTCAAATTGGACGTATCTGATGGATGTATCTGAAGTTCCACATGTCATCCCTGGTCTCCATAATCAGGTCTACCTGGCCAAATTTATGGTTTTCGCAAGAAATTGCTGCATTTACTTAAGAAAATACCGAAATTACCATAAATGTGCCTTTGAAAGTTAAGGAGTTCCCTTAATTCTTCATTAACCTCATTATCAGATCAGCACCGAATTGCTACCAGACCAATTTGGAGGTGACTCTTTTCTCACATAAAAATAATTGCTTAAATTGGACGACGGAGCTCGGAATTATCGGCTAATGTATCCTAAGTTCCACTTGTCATCCCTGGTCTCCATCATCAGGTCTACCTTACCAATTTATGGTTTTCGCATGAAATTCCTTCATTTATTTAAGAAAACACCGAAATCATCATACATGTGCATTTGAAAATTGAGGAGTTCCCTTAATTCCTCACGGATCTGATTTGAATCGGAGGTAACGGAGGTTTAAAATCGGTGAACATACAGTTAAAAAATAATTTTAAAGAAAAAAAAACCGACTTCAATTGGACTTCCCGGTATAAGTGAAAGTAAGCGAATTATTGCTAATTTATGTTTTTATTTTGTTAAATTTTTCTCACATCGTATTTAAAACTTATTACTACCAGGGTTCAGCATCAGCTCCATCTTGTGAACTGCTCTCCTAATTGCTCGTTAACATGAGTCGATTAACGAAAACAGCACACGCGTATGTTTCACCAAACCTGAGTTCCATTAGGTACTGCCAGGGTTTAGCATCAGCTCCATCTTGTGAACTGCTCTCCTAATTGCTTATTAACACGAATCAAATCATGAGAACAGCAGTCGCCTATGTTGCACCAAACCTGAGTTCCACTAGGTATACTGCCAGGGTTCAGCACCAGCTCGATCTTGTTAACTGTTCTCCTAATTGCTCGTTAACATGAATCGAATCATGAAAACAGCACTCGCCTATGTTGCACCAAACCTGAGTTCCACTAGGTACTGCCAGGGTTCAGCATCAGCTCAATCTTGAGAACTGTTCCCCTAATTGATCGTTAATACGAGTTGAATGACGAAAACAGAACTCGTAAGTTTTACCAAACCTGAGTTCCATGAGGTACTGCCAGAGTTCAGCATCAGCTCCATTAATTCCTCATGATGATGGATCATCGAAATATAATTAAAATCAAATAGGACTACCTCGAAGGCATTTCGTAAGAAACAAAAGATGAATGATACAGCTGGGGCCCGCGAATTATAGAGCAGTTCCTCTTTGACATCCGTGGTCGTCATCATCAGGTCTGCTCCACCAAACTGGTAGGTTTTGTAAAGAAATGCTCGAGTTTCTCAAGAAAATACCCAAATGACTATGCATGTGCCTTTCAAATTTGAGGAGTTCCCTCAGTTCCTCATGGATACCATCATCAGAAATTGATTTTGTAAAAAACGGGACCAACCTGGAACCATCTACTTTAAGAAACCAAAAAAAAAATCGGTTCAGTAATGAAGGAGCTCTGAGGTAACACCCATTAAAAAAATATATAATAATAATAAAAATTCAGCCGAATTGAGAACCTCCTCCTTTAGGAATATTGAAGTCGGTTGAAAATACAAACAGATGAATAGGTATATAACCGTCTCCGTCGAATTCTCGAAGTCGATTAAAAACATTCAAACAGTAGCGCGACGGACGACAGGAGGAGTTGGAAGAAAAACAGCGAATGTAAATGTAAACCAAAAATGTGCTACACCGAACGAAATAGTTACCTACTTAGAGCAGATACTCAATAACTGATGCTGATTGGCTGCCGCTGTTTGGCGGCATCCTCATAAAGAATGAAATTGCCAAAGGGAAAGCTTTATAAAAAGCGCTTAATTATAAGGGTAACCCTTATATAAGGGTAACAAGACGTATAGGTTAGCGGTAAGCAATTGCAAAGGGCTAGCTTTATTGTTCGGTCAGTATTTTGGTAAGGGCTAGTCAAATGTATGGGCTAGCTGTTCGAACGGCTAAGTCTTATTTTGGGTAAGTCGTTTTAAAGGGACGCCGTTTGAAAGGCTTTTAGCGAGGAAAGGGTTGTCCGGTCCCTGACGAGCACTCAACTGGCCCAATGGGGTTTAACGAGTCGATTCGCCGCTAGGGGCGCTAGTGGGACGTAGGTGTCGCGGGAAACTCTTAAACGTCACTTGACATTCAAAATAAAACGGTCATTACAAAAGAAAAGTGTAAGAAATATTAAATTGCAACGGTTAACACTCATGTATTTTTATCACAATAGGCGTGACATGTTTCGACTGCATCAGGCAGTCATCGTCGGAGAGACAGACGTTTAGTTCGGTGTGCTTGTCGTTGATCCCGTCAGACGATCCGACAATTCAGACTCCCGCAACGACGGCGCCGGATTGCTCGAATCAGCCTGCTTCGTCGCGCGCGACCCGTTACCTACGCCGTTATGCCCGAGCGGCGAAGGTGACAACACCACTGTGTCTGACGATGACTGCCCGATGCAGTCGAAACATGTCACGCCTATTGTAATAAAAATACGTGAGTGTTAACCGTTGCAATTTAATATCAGTGTGACTCACGAAAGTTTAAATTATAAAATTATTATTCTTTGTAAATCTTATCGTATTACAAGACCCACACACGTTATAGGTGATGGTCGCTCGCTCTTACCGCTCTAGATATTTCACTATCCGTGTAACACCTGCGTAATATTTACCAGTGGGTAGTAATAAGCCCGCCTCTCGGACTTCGTCAAACTTGCTCTCGAGTAACGAAAGCTTCTGAGCCGGCACCAACTCTTTCTTCTTCAGGTCAGATCTCAGTCTTTCTCCTGTAAAAAAAAATTGTTTAATGTAGTAATGTTTAGTTTAGTTGCCCAATTTCATGGCAGATGGCGCTGTTACATCGGCTACATCGCGGTGTTAAGATTTTTCCACGGCCACGTATATAGTCAAATAGAAAATTGTCGAGTAAAGTGTTTAATTACAAATGGTAGTAAGTGCAGTACAGTAGTGAGTGAACACAATTTATCAGGAACACGATTTATCTATTCCAGCAAACAATCTGTCGATACTAATGAATTGATGACACATTTTGATCGTGCTAGGATCGCCCGGAGCTAGGTTTTTTACGGCGCCGGGTTGACAAACAGGGCCCAATTTCACCACAGCGGCAGGGGTGACAATAGGGAATATTCACTATTTTTTTAAATACTGTTGGATGATAGCTTTTATCATAAAAATACTGTAAAATAAATTTCAGCGCATAATAACTAAAATTTAGTAGATAAATCTTCTTTCAAAAACTCCAAATAAAAACGGGCGTTTGAAACGCCCGCCATTCCGACAAGCTGAGCCGTGATGTCATTTCTCATCTAAGGCCGGCACACAGTCTGAATCAGGGCCTATACCACGAAAATCGAACGATTGCGAATTTATACCTCCGTCTCTGTCACACTTGCATATTAGAGTGACAAAGAGGTTTCCCGTCAATTCCAATTTTCGATGTTCGTGGTAGGCATGCAGATTACGATGCATAATTACAATTATATTGTGAATTAATAATGCATAAAATTACGTACAATTTAGATATTGCTCACATGTATCCTGATTTTTTCAGATATAATAAATTTCTCAGATCAATTGATGTGAATTAAGATTATGATTTATGAACGTGTTTGACCGGCCCAACATAACCTAAAAAATGTTTATTATTTAATTAGTCTTGTATTGTTCAGCCGATTGTGTTTACATTTACAATGGAAAACGACATACAAGTCATAAAACCGCTTTAAAGATGGGATATGTATTGGATTGTGCCAAAATGCAAAAATATGAGTAGCAGAACGAGAAACACTAGATATCTTATGAAGGAAATTCCATACGAGAACATGTATACAATTTGACACAGACGATTCACGATTCGCATGCTTTTTTTTTAATGATCTGGATATCTGGATCTGGATCTGCTTCTGTGCCGGCTGTACACCAAACATTTGAGAAACCGAGACGCGAGATTACATACAGCGGCTCTCTGTTCATTCGCGTTCTTGGCTTGATGTACAGACACCACTATCCAATGACGTCACACTCGACGTCACAGCGTTTTAACCGTTTGTAATTTCACACATTTTTTTGCACTTTTCAATAATTATTTTCACAGCTAAAATAAAATAAAATTAAGAAATTTTGATAGGGATATAATGCTGAACCAATATAGTTTCTGAGAAAAAAATATAAGCCTTATCTATTTCAAGTGCATATAGCCTATTGTCAGCATCATTATTTCTGGTATTACAGGCGTCTATGGGCTACGGGTGCCGCTTACTATTGTGCGGGCTGCATGCTTGTTTGCCGCCAACACGTTATTTACAAATAAAAACATCATTATTACCATTAAATGAATATTTTTGTGAAGAGCTCTTGACATTTGTCGCAAGAAACACGACATATCACGAAATTCCGACACAGGATCATTCTCATGTCAAATACCGTCAATTCTTAAAACACTAACAGATCTCGTGACAATTGTAAAAAAAACTTCACCAAGAATTTATTGACGATTTACGATTTTATAAAAATTATCAAAGTGGCGGCAAACAAGCACACAGCCCGCGCGACGGTGAGCGGTTTCCGTAGCCTACGGACGCCTATAACGCCAGTAATTCAGTAATTTTAGGAATTTTCACACTTGTGGTGAAATTGGGGTCAGCAAGTCTACCCCGAACATCGAAAATTGGCATTGACGGGAAAACCTCTTTGTCACTCCAATATGCAAGTGTGACAGAGATGGAGATACAAATCCGCAATCGTTCGATTTTCGTGGTATGGGCACGGGTGGGGACACTCACCAACATGCCGGTACATGTCGACCAGCAGTTGCATCGCTGCGTCCCGCACTGCGCTGCTGGGGTCGCCCAACAGTGCAGCGAGGTTGGGTACGGCGGCCCGTAGCTGCAGCTCTTGGGCTCCGTGTCTGAAACACAAAATATCGATAACATGGGCATTTTCAAAAAGGGTACCATTTCCTTTTTTTTTCATATAGGAAGTTTTTGGGTTTTTTATAGCCAGAGGCAGAATCACGAGTAATATTGATTAAAAAAAGAAAGAGTGTCCCGTTTTTTTGGTCAGCTTTGTAACGCGTTTTTTCATATATTTTAAATGGGCCGTTACAAAACTAATAATTATTTTTTGTTTGGAAATTCGAGGACCCATTTTCATTAAAATAGTGCATTTTTTCTAAAAATGCCCATATAATTCTTCTTCCTAGCGTTTTCCACGGCTCTGGGAGGGGTCCATTTTGGCAACTACTCCATTGATTTGGCGTAGGACTAGTTTTACGAAACTGCTGTCTGACCTTCTGACCCAGATCCAGAGGGTTAACTTGACCCATTGAGATTCCGGGTTTCACGCGATGTTTTCCTTCGCCGGAAAGTGATTAGCAAATTGAAATTAAACACTTTAGAACGGATTTATCGCGTTTATTGACACCAAGACCCTACGTTTCGAGCGTTTTACAGCACTAAAGGGCTCGAAACGTACGGTATTGGTGTTAATAAACTCGATTAACCCGTTCTAAAGTGTTTAATTTCAATGAATAACAATCGCGGTAACAGAAGAAGATTGGTAAATGTTAAGATGTTTTAGAACACAACCCAAATAGTTTTTTTTTATATGTCTAACTACGCCTACGCCTTTTTACTTGTCATCGGTGTCATCCGTCAACGCTGTGAATAGTAACCGTTAGACGATAGATCCTTTATAATTAAAACCAATATTTCCAGTGAAATTACAGTTTTCTTTGCCAAACCACCAAATCCTTTAGTAAAATATATCAAATGATATTTCGCACATAAGTTCTACATAAGTCATTAATACGAGAACGAGCCCCCATTGGACGCTGCGACCTATAGATTGAAAATCTCACGCTCTTTCGCTCGGCTCTCGGCGTGAACCGCGAACCCTGCCCCTGGTTCTCTGTCAGCCCGCTCAGCGGTGCCTGTGTGTGGATTAGGGTTGCCAACCGTAGTCCACAAATTAGCGGTACATTCTGAATTAACATGCGGGACTTTATAAATTGCGGGACGGCTCCAACGGCCTAAATATGTGGAGTGTATCGACTATCATAGAAAGGCATACAAACAATTACCTGGTTAACTTTTTTTGCATTTATTGCATGTTAGCGCGCGGTAAATTAAAATTTTACGCACGCGCTCTGGGTCACGTTCATAAAACGTTATTTTTTGTGCTTATTATCCGGTTTAGCCTGGAAACGGGACAATCGGCGTACTGCGCGGCCTCTTTGAGGGACGCGTCGTCTAGACCCCAGAAACGGGATGTCCTGCGTATAGCGGGCCGGTTGGCAACTCTCTGTGGATGCACTCACGTGTCTAGCAGCGTCTGTATGGTGCGCAGTGCCTCCTCCCTGGTGTGCGGCGCCTTGTGCTGCGTGGCGGGGATCAGGCGGGCGAGGAGCGCGCGCGCCGGCGCGGCGCGGCTCTCGCCCAGCGCTGCGATACACACGCGCGCCATATGCCGCACGCCTTCCTTTGTATCCGCCAGCCTGTATCAAATTGAAAGAGATGTCTTAAACTACAGAAAAAGTGACCAAGGCCCCCGGTGAGCAGGCCTGGGATCGCACCAGCGACCTCCTTGTGAGGAGTTACTGAATAAGGTATTGTTACGTTTGAGGGGTGGGTACTTTATAAAAAATGCACTAATTAACCACTAATTAAAACTGAGGCTTTATTGCTACTTACAAGACACAAATCACAGTACTTAAACACAATTAACACACACTAATTTAACGCACTCGTCACTTATACTTCACTTCGATTCGCTCTTGATCCGCACTGTATCGCATTCAGTATTGAACTACTCTGTGGCTGCAGGCTGCCGCTATATATACCCGTCTGCGGTACTCCTGATGGTTCCAGAATGTTCCAGCCAAATCTCGCCTCGACAGGTCGGCTTCGATTCTAGTAAGTTCGCGAGTAGGTACCTAAGTACTTCTCGCGATGCTTCTGACGCGGCTGGGTACTAGGCAGGTGTGTCCGCGAGTATTCGAGAACATTCTCGACTCTTGCCGTCTCTTTCTATATTTCTCTTTCACACCCTTCTCGAATGTTCCGTATAGCTATCTCTTTCTAAGGGTGGTCTCTTTTACACACTTCTCGAATGTTCCGTATAGCTACTAGGTAGGTGTGTTCGCGAGTACTCCAGAACATTCTCGATTCTTGCCGTCTCTTTCTATCCTTCTCTTTCACACACTTCTGGAATGTTCCGTATAGCTAGCTCTTTCTAAGAGTGCTATCTCTTTCACTCCTTCGAGAAATTTCGCCATATACTGAATTGTACTTCAGGGGCCCATAAGGGGTCCTGAAAACGCCTGAAAACGGGTTTTCAGGTTATTGTGCCATCTGGTAGAGGGTGGCCTGAAACGAACTGAAAACATGTTTCAGGCGCCTGAAAACAACGGTAACTGGGGTAAATTTTGAATCTTCTAGTATGTGAAAGAGGCATCTCTAAAACGGCCTGAAATCATATTTCAGCCTGCTGAAAACGCTTCTAAGGCATGAAAAATCACATTTGAAGTTTTGTTCACATGACCGGCGTAACACTACCCCCTCCTAAGACATGCTCGTCCCGAGCATCATCATTATTACCGCAGTATCTCGCCAGCCGATCAACGTGAACAATCTTACATGGGCTTCGTGAATGTCGCTGTATCCGATACGTGACGTCGTTGATTTTTGTGACCACTTTATATGGCCCTTCCCAATTTGGAGACAGTTTCGGGGACTTCCCTTTCCTTCGCATCGGGTTATGTAGCCACACCAACGAACCTTCCTCGTACCCCATTTGGTTAGACTTCCTGTCATATCGAGTCTTCATTTTTGTGCTAGCTTGAAGCCCCTGTTCACGAACTAGGCTGTGAACGTCATCAATCCGATCCCTTAAATTGCATGCATATTCTGAGATGCACCTTGGAGTATCTGGGGGTCGACCAGTTAGGAGATCAGCAGGTAACCGAAGTTCTCTTCCAAAATTCGCATACGCTGGAGTAACTGCCGTACTTTCATGGGTTGCTGACCTGTATGACATCAAAAAGAGAGGAATATGCCGGTCCCAATCTTTTTGGTGAGTCTCGACAACTTTGGCCAGGTGTCTCTCCAACGTCTGATTGAATCTTTCGACCATTCCATCCGATTGTGGGTGATATGCAGTAGTCCTAGTCTTATGCAATCCCATGATTCGACAAGTCTCCTGAAACACCGCAGATTCAAAATTTCTGCCTTGGTCACTGTGTATTTCCAGGGGTACTCCAAAGCGGCAACAAACTTCATTCACTAACTTTTCCGCAACGGTGACTGCTTCCTGATTAGGAATGGCAAATGCCTCGGGCCATTTGGTGAAGTAGTCCATCACGACAAGTATGTACTTGTTGCCGGAGTCTGTTGTTGGGAATGGCCCTGCCACATCTAACGCAACCCTTTCCCAGGGCGCACCGACGTTGTACAACTTGAGTGCTCCTCTGCTTCGGGTCTGCGGTCCTTTGACCGAAGCACAGTTTACACACTTTTTGCACCAATTCTCAACATCTTCACGGCAGTGGATCCAATAAAATCGCTGTCGAATTTTCATTAAGGTCCTTTTCACTCCAAGGTGTCCACCAGAAATACCGTTGTGGAAACTTTCTAAAACATCTTTCACTCTTTTTCTCGGGACGACAACTTGTAGGTGAGCATCTTTCCCATTAGCCGATTCCCATTTCCTGCATAATACACCGTTATGCATAAGCAAGCTGTCCCATTGTGCCCAGTAGCTTTTTGTTGTCGTACTCATTGGAGCTACTTCACACCATTTTGGTTTGACTACACCCGCATTAATCCACTCAAAAATGGGTTTCACGTCGAGGTCCTCTTTTTGTGCTTGTTGCATGACTTCATCGCTCCATTCCTCACTAGCCGTGTCTGTCCTCAACATCCTAAAACATTCCTTGCCCTCTTGTTTAAGACAATGCTTACAGTCATCTGGGCAAGGTCTTCGAGATAGAGCGTCCGCGTTTCCATGCGATTTCCCACTGCGATGTTCGATGACAAAGTCATATTCCTGAAGCTGTTCAATCCACCGGGCCACCTGTCCCTCGGGATTCTTAAATTCTAACAACCATTTCAGAGCAGCATGATCAGTCCTAATTCTAAATCTTCGCCCTAGCAGGTATTTACTGAAATGCTGTAAAGTCTTTACAACTGCTAGTAGTTCCCTCCGTGTGACGCAGTAATTTCTTTCAGGCTTTGACAACGACTTACTAAAATAGGCGATTACGACTTCGTTATCTCCTTTCTTTTGTGACAAAACTCCTCCAATACCTGTATTACTCGCATCCGTGTCAACAATAAAATCAACTTCTGGATCTGGATAACCCAGTATTGGAGTTTGGCAGAGTCTTTGCTTGAGGTTGTTGAAACTTTCCGTACACCGCTCGGTCCAATCAAATTGTCGCTTTTCTTCAGTCAGTTCATGCAACGGTTTTGCGATATCTGAAAAGTTCTGCACAAACCGCCTGTAGTATGAACATAGTCCTAAGAAGGCACGTACAGCAGTTTTGTCCTTTGGTATCGGCCAATCCTTCACGGCGCTAACCTTTTCAGGGTCTGTCTGAATGCCATCCTTCGAAATCACATGTCCCAAATAATTGACTTTTCTCTTGAAGAGTGAACATTTCTTTGGACTCAGTTTAAGGTTTGCCTCTCGTAACTTAGATAATACTTGCTCCAATTTGTTGAGGTGATCATCGAAGTCTCTTCCAACGATGATTATGTCATCCAAATAGACCAAGCAAGTGTCACCTAATAGACCAGCTAGTATCTGTTCCATCAACCTCTCAAATGTTGCTGGTGCGTTACATAATCCAAACGGCATGACATTAAACTGCCAGAGTCCCTTTCCGGTCGAAAAAGCAGACTTCTCTTTATCTTTATCCTTGATTTCGACTTGCCAATAGCCACTTTTTAAATCCAACGTTGAAAACCATTTCATTCCATTCAAAGTGTCTAAAGTGTCATCGATTCGGGGCAATGGATAGCTGTCTTTCTTAGTTACATCGTTCAGGCGGCGGTAGTCGACACAGAACCTCATAGTCCCGTCCTTCTTCTTCACTAAAACTACGGGTGAACACCACGGGCTTGTTGAAGGTTCGATAACGCCGCTCTTCCTCATTTCTTCAATCATGTCCTCTACTTCCTTCTCTCGTGCTACTGGAACTCGCCGAGGTCGCTGTCTGATAGGTGTGACTTCACCAGTGTCGATCTCGTGTTGTACTACTCCAGTCCTTCCGATGTCACTGTCGTGCGCAGAAAAAACATTGCTGAATCGCAACAATAATTTACGTGCCTTAGCCCGCTCTTCCTTGGTAAGGTCGTTACTTGACCCGTCCAATAACCTTTCTATGTCGATTGAAGACAGAGTATCTCGAGATTCCTTAGCCGCTGTAGGGTTCTGACAGCTTCGTATCCATGAAATTTCCTCGCATGATCCAACCAGAGCTCCTTTATTGAGGACACACTCAGTGTCACTAAGGTTAAGAACTCTCACAAATGCTTTAGATGATGTAGTTACCACCGTGCGGGCTGCCATCCATGGTTTATCATTGCTGACTTTTTCCACAATTACGCAACGACGACATCCTTGTCTTGTGTCACATGGCAATCGTACAGGAACTAGCACCTGTGCCTTAGGCAGGAGGATAGTCCTACTACTACAGTAAACATTTCCACTTACTCCACCCTCCATGGGCACCTCATCAGGTCCGCATTTCAAGACTCCAACTTTTAAGTCAATTTTACAACCATGGCCTCTCATAAAATCCAGTCCAATAATGCAGTCATCAATTATGTTAGCAACGATAACTTTATGCCAGTAGCTTTTCTCACCAATTTTTAAAGCTACTCCTTTCTCCCCCTGGATGGGAATGTACTGGCCGGTAGCGGTTTGCAGCTGGAGATGCTTAGGTCGGACTAGATGACCTCTGGTCAGGTGTTTCAGTAGCCGTGAACTGATTACCGTCCGAGAAGCTCCGGTGTCAATGGTGAGGTGACATGGTATTCCACCAATTTCTCCCATGACGATCAGACTATTCCCGTCGTTAACCTGTGAGATCACTATTGGGACATTTCGACCACCAGCCAGCACTCGTCCCTTAGTCCTGGCTTTTATTCGTTTCCCTGCTGCGGCTCTGGGCCAATAGATCCAGTTGTCCTTGGCACCAGGGTTTGCCCTCGTTCGTTCCCACTGCGATTTTTCGGGCAGCTAGTTTGGATGTGGCCGCGCTCTCCACAACGGTAACATCGTGGCCCAAACTCACGACGGGGTGCAGTTGGCTCCCTTGCTGACACTTCACGCACCCTGAAAGGCCTTGATGGATCCTGGCGGACAGCTTCCACTTCTAGAGCGTGGGCCATCGCGTCCTTCAGAGTCCCATGGTGCCCTAATCGAACTGCCGCTCGCACTTCCAGGTCCCGTATTCCGTCAACGAAGGCCTGCACAAGCGTGGTGTCTACGAAAGAGGCCGATGTACGTTGGTACGCCTTTCTGACCAACTTCTCAATTTCCAGGGCCCACTGTTGCAAGGTCTCATTACGACCCTGTGTTCTATCCTTCAGCTGAGCTCTGTAGACGTGTTCAAGGTGGCTATCACCATAACGAGCCTCCAACGCTTCTAGAAGCCGGTCGTATGATTTCTCTTCTCCTAAGGCTTCGAGTATTGTAAGAGCCTCGTCACGAAGCGCTAGGGTTAGAGCTGTCCTGGCTTGCTCCTTACTCCAGCCGTTAGCCTGAGACACGGACTCGAACTGCAGCTTATATGCTGTCCATGAAGATGTGCCGTCAAAAGGAGGTACCTTAAACCTTCCACTTCCTGACATGGGTGCATCTGATACGCAGGTACCCGTACCACTGGCCACTTTAATTTCCAGTTTCTGGAGGCGGTTCTTGTATGTTTCAACTTTGTCCTTGACGTCATTAACGGTTTCCCTGACGTCATTAACGGTTTCCTTAACGTCCGTCAATTGGGTTGCGTGCTGAGAAACTTGAATGTCTAAGTCCACTAGTTTCCCCTGAAGTTCACCCATCTCCCGCTTCCATTCAGTCGTAGTCTCGTGTACCTCCCGGAGCATACGCGCCTGTTCTTCTTGTTTCGCGAGTTGACCACGTAGCTCGTCCTTTAGCTCTCTCGCTTGTTCACGTTGTTCTCTCGCTTGTTGCTCTTGTCTTATCGCCTGTTGCTTCAAGAGCAGAAATATCGCGTTGATGTCTACGTCTTGCTTGGCGGGGGCGGTTGAGTCCGATGAACCGGCTTCTGGTGCAGGATTCTGACTTGCTGCAGCTTGGCTCCGAGTCTGAACTCCCGTCGGCACGTCCTCACTCGCTGCATCATGACTCCGGGTCTTGTCTCCCGTAGGCACGTCCTCACGTGGCGTAAATGGCATTTTCTATCCCACTTCTGACACCAAATGTTACGTTTGAGGGGTGGGTACTTTATAAAAAATGTACTAATTAACCACTAATTAAAACTGAGGCTTTATTGCTACTTACAAGACACAAATCACAGTACTTAAACACAATTAACACACACTAATTTAACGCACTCGTCACTTATACTTCACTTCGATTCGCTCTTGATCCGCACTGTATCGCATTCAGTATTGAACTACTCTGTGGCTGCAGGCTGCCGCTATATATACCCGTCTGCGGTACTCCTGATGGTTCCAGAATGTTCCAGCCAAATCTCGCCTCGACAGGTCGGCTTCGATTCTAGTAAGTTCGCGAGTAGGTACCTAAGTACTTCTCGCGATGCTTCTAGACGCGGCTGGGTACTAGGCAGGTGTGTCCGCGAGTATTCGAGAACATTCTCGACTCTTGCCGTCTCTTTCTATATTTCTCTTTCACACCCTTCTCGAATGTTCCGTATAGCTATCTCTTTCTAAGGGTGGTCTCTTTTACACACTTCTCGAATGTTCCGTATAGCTACTAGGTAGGTGTGTTCGCGAGTACTCCAGAACATTCTCGATTCTTGCCGTCTCTTTCTATCCTTCTCTTTCACACACTTCTGGAATGTTCCGTATAGCTAGCTCTTTCTAAGAGTGCTATCTCTTTCACTCCTTCGAGAAATTTCGCCATATACTGAATTGTACTTCAGGGGCCCATAAGGGGTCCTGAAAACGCCTGAAAACGGGTTTTCAGGTTATTGTGCCATCTGGTAGAGGGTGGCCTGAAACGAACTGAAAACATGTTTCAGGCGCCTGAAAACAACGGTAACTGGGGTAAATTTTGAATCTTCTAGTATGTGAAAGAGGCATCTCTAAAACGGCCTGAAATCATATTTCAGCCTGCTGAAAACGCTTCTAAGGCATGAAAAATCACATTTGAAGTTTTGTTCACATGACCGGCGTAACAGTATAAATAAGTCTAGATTTCCTAAATAAATGTCAGTATTTACGCAATACTCGTGTTGTTTACTTGTTGCCCTACTTCCCGCTCCGCATGGCGACCCTGCCAGGATTATAGGCTTTTGCGGCAGCACATTACAACAATAGTACATTGTTGGATAGGCTAAGACAGTGAACTATAGATGGACGAGCTAGTTACTCCCCTGCGGGTCAGCCCTCTAAAACATGAGTCCATCTATAGCGCTTTGCTTTCCATGATTACTGTAAGGAAATAAAAAAAAACAGTGTCCTGAAGCGTTTTTACGTAGTTTGCTTCAAACAAGATCACTATTCACAGGCGTTTTTACATCGTCAGCTCCAAACCGAATAACTTTTAACAACGAAAATAATATTACTTTGCTATTCCGCCAAACGTGCTAGTCTATTAGTGCCAACCCGTTATACCTACTTGCGTATTTTTTGCATGCAATTAATGTTCCCACCCTCCCGCCGCAAAAAATAAATACGCAAATAGATACAACACACCACCACCAATAACACAAAACTCGACACGTGTTTCGCCTCTCTACGAGGCATCTTCAGGAGACACAGGAGATCTTGTCGTACTGGCGTCCGACAAGTGAACACTTGTCACTTGTCGGACGCCAGTACGACAAGATCTCCTGTGTCTCCTGAAGATGCCTCGTAGAGAGGCGAAACACGTGTCGAGTTTTGTGTTATTGGTGGTGGTGTGTTGTATCTATTTGCGTATTTATTTTTTGCGGCGGGAGGGTGGGAACATTAATTGCATGCAAAAAATACGCAAGTAGGTATAACGGGTTGGCACTAATAGACTAGCACGTTTGGCGGAATAGCAAAGTAATATTATTTTCGTTGTTAATATGGAATTCCGCAAAGTAACGCCTGATTCAATAAATTACGAATAACTTTTTTTAAGTTATGGTCTTAATTAGAAAACTCCCGTGAGTATTAGACATATTAAAATACTTACACCGGGTTACTCACGTCAATAAATTCAAAAATAGCTCGACATGTTTCGGAACAGTCCGTGTCCCTTATTCATGAGTCATGCGTCTAGCCGCGGCGGCTGCTCTACGCACTGTGTTTTAATATTTAATTTATTAAGTTTTAATAAATTATCGTCTGTACGCTAGTCTTTAAGCCAAAATCAACCTAATTGGTCTTCAATTGAGGAGAAATATGTCCTATAAACAACCTTTTTAAACCGTCTGAGAGAGTTGTACCCTTATAAAATAATAATAAGGAGACTTAAATGTACCTACATCATACTAAAATTTCGTGAAATTTGACTGAAATCACTTTTTCCCTATGTTTGCTGCGGGGCCCTTTATTTGTATTTGTATGTCGCGCATAGTGACTAAAAATACGTGTCATTCGTAATTTTATTATAGTATTAATATACAGTCAATTCGGCAATCTCCGACATAAACAAACATAAGGCAAGCCCTAAAATCATAACCTCCATTGTGATGTAACGCTCCGACGAGCCGCTAACTAGGGCTCCGACAATGATGTCATTACTCACACTCATACGCTAAGTGATCAACAAAGTACTACTCAACTTGTGTACATAAATAATAGGGATGACGACTAGGTTGAAAAACTATTCTATTTAGTCCTTCAGTTAGATTATCCAAAAATATTAGACACATGTTTTCCTGTTTCAAGTTAGGCTAAAATTGACGATACAGAGCATCAAAGTTCCGGGGTGGGGGATAGTAACGTCACTTAGAGGAGTTAGAGGTAAGAATCGTACCTAATTTTAATGTCACGCGAAACTTTAATGCGCTATATTTCCGTCATTTTTCATTTGACGAACCAGAGAAATAGTAGTTTATGCAACAGTGATATAATAAGGGTTCTTAAAACCTGAGGGTCGCCGTTTCAAAACGAGACGAAGTCGAATTCTGTAATAATAGACCCGAGAGAATTAATAATAATTGTTACCTGTCGATGATATGTGGCAGCACTGACGGCACGTAGCACGAGAAATCGGCTCCCAGCCGCTCGGCGAGGGCCGTGATCGTCTCCAGCCCGTTTTGGGCCACCTGGAAACAATACAACATTTAAAAAAACATTATTAATTTAAATAGATGCCATATACTAAAGAAAAAGACCAACGCCCGACGAAGGCCAATCCGAGGATCGAACTCGGGTCTTCAGCTTACACGGCTAACGCCATAACCACTAGGCCGACTGGTCGTATCGAAATGCCGGCGAATTTCTCGAGTATATGCAATCTTGGGAACAGGCAAGACGCCCGTGGCGATTTTTCTAAGTACAGTCAAGTGCAAAAATATGGTTCGACATAATCGACTCATAAATATGGTGGTACTACGCTCTTATTACACCGGCATAAGGTGCTATGGGACATATTTTTGAGTAAGATGTGCACTACCATATTTTTACACTTGACTGTACAAGCGACGTAAATGTAAATCGAAACCACTCAGGGGTTTTCGGTATGGGTAAAACAAATTAAGTAAAATAATTTGATTTGTGTCAACAAAAACCATTATTATTGAGCAATAAACGTCTTCGAACGAAAATTCTAAAGGACACGGACCCCCGAAAATTCTAAATCCACGAACACGAATTATTAAATTTGTCACTTTTTTTAATTTTAAGTTTTTCGTAGAAATCGCGAAACATCTGGTTGATGTTACTGGTGACCAAAGAGCTGGTGGCTTCCTCGCACAACGTATCAGCATTGCTATACAACGAGGAAATGCCGCCAGCGTCCTAGGTACAGTGCCTCAAGGACCTATTTTAGATTTAAGGTAGGTAGAGGTAGGTAGTTAGGTAAGTTACAATTACTGGATATATTTCGAAAATAAATGTTATATTTAATTTCTCATACAAAATAATTACATGTTGCATCAACCGCTGATGTAAAACGGGAATTAGAATTAACTTTACCAAATAAGTGACAACCATGAAATATCAATATCATGTCGAATACTCATACTCCGTTTACACACATGCGAATCCCATGAGATAAAATTAAATTAGTATTTATTTTCTAAATGGAGCTAATTAGAATACCGGTCTCTTTGAGAAATTCACTTAATTTAAGCTAAAGAATGCACACTTGAATTTAAAGCAATTGCTCAAAAACATGTTGTATATGTTTAACTCTTGGCAATATCTAAGAAATCAATATCTAAGGTGATGGAAATTAAAAATCCAGCCAAGATATATTGAATTTACTCTTCCATTCATTAAAGTAAAGTGATAAGAGGAAAATTTAGAATTTAAACTAATTCGGATTATTTAGATTGATAATTGGAGGATCCTCAAAAATGCCGAAATACAAGAACTGGTAGCCGAAACAAATATCACTGGTGAGACCAATGCCCATCGTCTTCGCTGGCTCGGCCATCTTGAGCGAATTGGAGAGGATCGGCAGGTGGAGAGCATACCTTGGTCGACCGACTGGACGTCGGACGTCGGTCGACCAAAGTACCGCTGGATAGATCCGGTGGAGACGGATCTGCGTGATCTCGGAGTTAATAACTGCCGAGAGATTGCGCAGGATCGGGTAGAGTGGCGAATTCTTGTGTCGGAGTCGTAGTTAGTTAGTCAGTTCGGATTATTTAGAAACATGTCGAGCTATTTTCGACTGTATTGACGTGAGTAGGTTAATTTTAATATCTCTTGAGACATTAATAGTCATATTAATTTATGAGACATTAGTTACTGCGCGCGACATGTAACGGATACCTTAAGATTCCATTATCAAGCGTTGAGTACTTTGCGCGACGACCTTAGAAACAAGGCTTCCAAATGTTAGTGTTGCTGACAGTTTCCTGTACACAACACGTAGTAGGTATGTGTGGGTTGGTGGTAACAGCGACTGACTCCGAAGGTTGCCGGTTCGTATCCAGACGCTTTGTGTATATTTGTTTTATATCGCGTTAGGGGCAAACACGCAAACGGTTAGCCTGTTGGTAAGACACCGTAGTCTATCCTTGACAGGGGTGTTGCATGAGGGCATTGAATACCGTACTTTCTAGGTTCTTTTTGTACTTTGTTTATTATTTTAGTTTTGATGGGGTTATCTAATAATTAGTCCTGGGACCTTTGGATGCTCGCCGTGGTTCTAGAAGAACTATCAATAAAGTATCAACTACCTAATAATTAGAAGATTTTAATTAATTTAACGTTAATTTCGTTAAGTCTGGTATGAAATAATAGCTTATCATTCACTGAAACCGTAAGGTTAATCTTGTTCACGACTCATGAATCACCCTGTATAAGTTCCGAAAAACTAATTGGTACGAGCCAAAACAATTTGAACCCGAGACCTTCGGATTGAAGGTCTCACGTCATACCGTTGAGCCACCAACGCCCTCTCGATCATCCATATTTTTGTAATTAGGTATTTTACGGAACTTTGCAATACATTCGAGTATATATTGGATAAATTATATTGTTATAAATTGAAATAGTTTATATATAGTAGTGTTACTACTTTAATAACAAATCAAAAAATATTAAATAAAATAATTTGATTTGTGTCAACAAAGTTGTATTGATGACAGCGCCATCTCTTTCGCCATACCAGAACCCCTGAGTGGTTTGGATGGAAGTACTAAGCAACGTCGCTTATACTTAGAAAATGGCCACGGGCGTCTTGCCTGTTACTAAGATTGCATATACTCGAGAAATTCGCCGGCATTTCGATAAGACCAGTTGGCCTAGTGGTTATTGGCGTTAGCGCGTAAGTTGAAGACCCGAGTTCGTTCCTCGGATTGGCCTTCGTCGGTGTTGGTCTTTTTCTTTAGTATATGACATCTATTTCAATTTATAATTTATATGTATATAGTAGTGTTACTATTTTAATAACAAATCAAAAAAATTTAAATTAAATAATTTGATTTGTATCAACAAAAAGTTAAATTATATTTTGTCCTTAATTAACTGGCCATAACAGCAGGTATATTATGTATTCTCTTACCTTTCAAGTATCAGTAATCGTCAAATCCATATTGTCACTACAATAACTCGTGAACAATGGCCGACGGGCACAGCTCAAGTCGTACTGCGATACTACAACTATATGAATTAAGTGTCACTATTCTGATGGCATGTTATTCGAGCGTTTTAAGTCTAAAGCCCTCCGCACATCGAAAAGCGGAGCGTCGGCGGGACGTCAGCGGCGCAGAATGCGCGCGCCAGCCGCGCGGGCGCTGCGCGGTCTGACACACACCGGCACCGCGGCAGGACCGCCGCGGTGCCGCCGCGTTGCCGCCGTGTTGCCGACGCGGTGCCGCCGCGGTGACGACGCGGTCCCGCCGCGGTACCGCCGCGGTGCCGCCGCGGTGCATCAAAGGCCGCCGCCACTCTAACGCGGCGGACAGCGGAGTACAAAAATTGGTTAATTGACCAATTTCTCAATTATTTCATAAAGCTCTCTAATTCTTTTCATGTTTTTTTACTTGCGTCAAAAAGTTAGAATGGGGATTTTTTCTTAACTTCCGTAGCGATATCTCGGAATATATTTACTTTAAAATAAATATTTTTAGCAGAACCCCTATTCTTTTTTAAATACCTATCTAACGATACCTAACATTTTATTAGGGCTAAAACGAAAAAAAAAATTGTTTACCCGAAAAATAAGTTTTTGTGATTGATGTTTATCTGTTAAATTTATACCAAATTACAGCTTTATATTTATAACGGTCACTGACCCAAGCCGCAGACAGACAGACAAACAGACAGACATGGAAACTATAAGCTTCCTATTTGACTACGGAACCCTAAAACGCTGTATTCTATACTACTGTAGCCGCTTCCCGCCACCACGCCGCTTCACTCATGCCCCGCCGCCGCACCGCTCCGCGCCTGCTCCGCTCATGGAGGAAGATGAATTTTTACTGGGTACTTTTGGCTCTTTGTCGCAAGAAAAGATTGTGGGTTCACGACATTAATAAAAAAAGGGAAGAATACGGAGAATATCACCGGCTATGTTTATGAAGTGCCACATGCCATCCCTAGACTCCATCATCAGGTCTACCTTACCAAATTTATGATATTCGCAAGAAATTTCTTCATTTACTTCAGAAAATACCGAAATCATTCATACATGTCTTTGAAAATTGAGTATTTCCATTAATTCTTCATGGATCATCAGATCAGCACCACATTTCTATGGAACCAAATTGGAGGTTACTCCTTCCGAACAAAAAAAACCCCTAAATCGGACGATGGAGCTCGGAGTAATCGGTGAACATAGGTACTTTCATGAATCTTTCTAATAGTTTTTTGGTTGCAGTACAATTTTTTTTTTATATATTTACTTTATTACAACATTTTAAGAGCTTTCTAGTACTAACGGTCATTGAGCAAAGCCACGGACGGACAGACAGAAAGACATGGCGAAACTACTGATCGGCCCCGCCGCTCCGCGCCTGCTCCGCTACCGCGCTGCGCCTGCTCCGCTGCCGCGCTGCGCCTGCTCCGCTTCCGCGCCGCGCCTGCTCCGCTACTGCGCCGCCCCGTCACCGCGCTGTTGTGACTGGGCAGGCCGAAAGCGGCGCGGGCGCGGCGCGGTCGCGGCGCGAACGCGGCGCCGGTGTGAGTCACCGTATTTAAATCAGTGTTATACAACGCGCCGCTTACGTCCCGCCGACGCTCCGCCGTTTCGGTCTGCGGCGGGCTTTATACTTTGACGTCCCTGAACTTCAAACTACAAGCAACACAGTGCAAGCCCAATCGGGCATACGCAAGTCTGTGTTGTGACTTGTGACTAGTTGTTGTAGATCCTATGGCACCCCGGAGGTGCATAGGGCCTCTGTGACGAACTCCTTGGACAATTCGCCTTTTTGGAATGATATTTTTTTTATTTTTTTTTTCAAAAATAGTTAACAGCATAACAGTCAAAACCAAAGCAATGCAACTATCAAATAAAAAAGCAAAACATATAATACATACAAAAAACACAAATAAAACCATAACATATAAAACTAAACACTACTTATAATTTAGGCGACGTAACTACGTGGCTTCGTTCGTTTAATATTTTTATATATTTTTTGATGTTTTGTTTTATTGATTTGTTTGTATTCATTCTGCTTTTATCTTGCTAGAAATAAACATGTGTCAGAACCAGCTTCTATTTTTCATTTGAAAGCCAACAATTAACAGCCTCCATAAGATCCTTCCACGCCTCTTCGATCTTGAGGCACTGATTTAAGGTAGGTAGTTGGGTAAGTAACACTAACTGTATATATTTTGAAAATGTTTTTTTTACTATGTACTGTATGTGTTGATGTTACAGTTGATTCGAGAATCTCTTGTTCTTGAAGTGGGATAAAAAGCAATAATGGAACACTTCAATTGAACCCGCGGCGCCTATCAGAATACTCGGCGCGCAATGGCGCATGACGCGCAATCAGACTGTGCATGACGCATGTGACGATACAGATCATTTTCTCGGATTCCGATTGTTATGATCTTGGATTAGAATTAGAATGGAGGGATCGATGGCGTTTGTATTTATTTATATTGTACCAAAGTACCTCCCCCAGATATACTGGGTACTCGGGAGGAAACCATAGTAACATACATTCCCGATCACATTTGAAGACTAAAGAAAAAAAAACCAGCGCGTCCAGCAGTTGAGCGGTGATGTCGTGCTTGATCTCCGGCGCACCAGGGCCGGTAGCTGCTCCCCCAGCTGCTGGAGGACTGGCTTCACCAGAGGTACAGCCAGTGACGTCGGTTGGACATACCTTAAAGTTGCCCCCATTGAGCCAGTGCACCAGCGCGTCCAGCAGTTGAGCGGCGAGGTCGTGCTCGATCTCCGGCGCACCAGGGCCGGTAGCTGCTCCCCCAGCTACTGGAGGACTAGCTTCACCAGAGGGAGAGCCAGTGACGTTGGTTGGACATACCTTAAAGTTGCCCCCATTGAGCCAGTGCACCAGCGCGTCCAGCAGTTGAGCGGCGAGGTCGTGCTCGATCTCCGGCGCACCAGGGCCGGTAGCTGCTCCCCCAGATGCTGGAGGACTGGCTTCACCAGAGGTACAGCCAGTGACGTCGGTTGGACATACCTTAAAGTTGCCCCCATTGAGCCAGTGCACCAGCGCGTCCAGCAGTTGAGCGGCGAGGTCGTGCTCGATCTCCGGCGCACCAGGGCCGGTAGCTGCTCCCCCAGCTGCTGGAGGACTGGCTTCACCAGAGGTACAGCCAGTGACGTCGGTTGGACATACCTTAAAGTTGCCCCCATTGAGCCAGTGCACCAGCGCGTCCAGCAGTTGAGCGGCGAGGTCGTGCTCGATCTCCGGCTCCCGGCGCACCAGGGCCGGTAGCTGCTCCCCCAGCTGCTGGCGGAGGCGGAGGTCTGGCTTCAGCATTAATGGTAGAGCCGCCTCCAATGACGTTGGTTGGGGGAAGTGGGCCATCTGTGAAACAATGAGGAGAGAATAAATGACCTGATGACAATATGCGGAAGGGCATAAATTGTAGGCTCTAGTCTCTGAGAAAATATTTTTTAAACATAAAAGCGTAGCGTATTACGTATTCGCACGTGTATCGTTCCAACTAGTACATACGTATGCTATGGCCCGTAATTTTCATGCCGATGACAGACAAATGACGTCTTTTTTCGGGTTTTTTAAGAAATAAATAATGTCACTATCACTGTAATAGATCTAGCCGTGTTGTAGGTGTAAATTAGACCTAATATGCATTGATTTAGAGTTGAAAATTAGAGCGGAAACTTTCATTGATTTTTTTCCTATAGAATCCGAAAAAAAACGAGTCGTCTGGAAAAAAATCGGATTTCTTCCAGACTTTTTCAACGCTACTCCGAAGGTAATTAATCCTCCAGAAAAAGAATACTAACCTTGTAAACCTAATCAATCCTCGACGACCTCTCTCGTATGGCAAACAGTCCACCCCTCCGCTCTCATCTCACTCCACGCACTGACTCTACACTTTGTCCAGTTATCACTAGCACTATACACTGAACTGCACTGTACACTGTGGTGCTAAGGCACTTTTTACATGGTTGGGCTACCTGGAAAGAAAGAGATAGGGTTAGAAAGGGTAAAGTAGTTTAATCTTCTGCCTAGCGTTTTCCCGGCTCATGTAGGGAATCTGGGGTCCTCTTTGGCAACTAATTTGGCGTAGGCACTAGTACGACAGCGACTGCCATCTGACCTTCCAACCCAGAGGGTAAACTAGGCCTCATATTAGTCCGGTTTCCTCACGATGTTTTCATCACCAAAAAGCGATTGGTAAATATCAAATGATATTTCGTACGTAAGTTTTGAAACTCTCATTGGTGCCGCCAGGATTTGAACCCGAGACCTTCGGATTGTAAGTCGCACGCTTTTACCGCTGGGCTGGTGGAAATGCCAATTCAGTATGTTTTTTTAATATATGGCACACAGGGTGACACAAGAATAGGGAGTTCTATAATTTACACTTTCGTGAGTCATACTGATATTAAATTGCAACGGTTAACACTCACGTATTTTTATCACAATAGGCGTGACATGTTTCGACTGCATCGGGCAGTCATCGTCGGACAGACAGAGTGGTGTTGTCACCTTCGCGGCTCGGGCATCACTGCCCGAGACCGCTTATTGTGTTAGCCGTTGCAATTAAATACCTAATAGGGAGATCATTTGTTTGTTTGTGATTTAATAAAAAAATACAGAGATTCGAAACGCTTGAGGCGTGATGTCATTTGTTCCTTGGCTTTTTTTACCAACACTCGTGTTGTGATGCCCTTCATTATGTACAGTCTCATAAGTCATAAACTACTATTAATTAAAAACGCCTGTGATAAGTATTCCATTTTCAGCAATATTATCCTCATTCTCTCGTTAAATACCTACACAGTAGCTTCGATTAGGCAATTTATTTCCATTTTTTTTCCTGTAGTCATAATTGAATGTAAATGTAACTATAATTTTTGCATTATTAAAAATTACTGACAAAACACAGTACTACAGGCACTTAGGTATTCATCATCATCATCATTTCAGCCGAAAGACGTCCACTGCTGGACATAGGCCTCCCCCAAAGATTTCCACAATGACCGGTCCTGCGCCACCCGCATCCAGCGGACTCCTGCGACCTTCACCAGGTCATCAGTCCACCTTGCGGGGGGCCTACCCACGCTGCGCCTTCCGGTACGCGGTCGCCACTCGAGAACCTTTCCGCCCCAACGGCCATCGGTTCTACGTGCAATGTGCCCCGCCCACTGCCACTTAAGTTTAGCGATTCGGAGAGCTATATCGGTTACTTTGGTTCTGCTGCGGATGGTCTCATTTCTGATACGATCTCGCAGAGAGACTCCTAGCATAGCTCTCTCCATTGCCCTTTGGGTGACTTTGAGCCTTCTTATGAGGCCCATTGTAAGCGACCACGTTTCAGTACCGTATGTATGCATTGTATGTAAGCATTTTCTGCCAGTTAGTACGAAGACGCTACTCATACAGGCTCTGGTGCTACCAATAATTGATTATTGTGATGTGTGCCTTACTAACGTCTCACAGGGACTCCTAGACAGGCTGGACAGGCTGCTAAATAGCTGTATCAGATTTATCTACGGCCTTCGCAAGTATGACCATGTCTCTGCCTTTCGGCGTAAATTGAATTGGCTTCGCATACGTGACAGAAGGAACCTCAGGGTCTTGTGTATGCTTTTTAGCATTCTACATGACCCAGCTGTGCCAGAGTACCTGCGGTCTAAATTTCAATTTGTTACAGCACAGCCAGGCCGCGAGCTCCGATCCTCCCGCCAAATCATTCTTTCTACCCCACTCCATCGATCCGGTTCTATGACAAATTCTTTCGCCGTCTACGCAATTCGCCTCTGGAACACCCTCCCATTTGATATACGGAATGCTCAGACAAAAGCGTCATTTAAAAATAAGTTACGCAGACATCTTTTAGAAAAGTCTCATGAATAAGTATCATAGTGGTTTGATTGCAGGTATGTATATGTATATGTATATATATGTATATATGTAGGTATATGTATTTTATTTGTATATATATATATTATATTATGTTAATATGTATATATTACTTAGGTATTTAGAATTAGATCCAATGTACATAACACTAAAGTTTTTTTTCCTCTTGTTTCATAATAACTTCCCGCACCTATAAATTTTGATCTCTGTTTGGCCCAAAGGTTAACTGGTAGAGAATGCCTTCTGGCATTAAGTTCGCCTTTTGTACATTATTTACTGTGCAATAAAGTTTTAAATAAATAAATAATAAAATATGTCATCACTGGCAACACACACTGATCGAAGACTTTCGTCTTAGGTATTACAGCGGAAGAAAGTTCAGAATTGAATACAGGTGCATATATATTTATGAAGCCGACCGTACAGTCTAATTCATTGTAGGTGATTCATGTCCTGAAATTTACAGTAATGGTACATTATCAAATATGTATAAGTCAAATTTCACTACGCAGACATTTTTAATTTCTATGCGGAAATAAGGTATTCACTGTTGCTTTTGAACACTAAACATAAAACAGTCTGATACCTTTCATGCATAGACATAGAATAAAAGCACTGAATACCGTAGAAGCCGAAAAATATACGCTATAAAAGTGCTGCATTTGCGGCACTTTTTCATATAGACTTCTTTGGAATGTGATGTTTCTTTAAGTGCCAAAAGCCCATAAAGTTTTAACATTATTAGTAGCTCTGTGTATGAATCACTTAAAGCTCTTTTTCGTAAGAATCATCTATTGTATGTGTCATCAACTTATCATCAATGCAAAATTGTTCGTTAACACATTGAGTGCTCGGAACCCGCTAGGGGAGTTCTCTGTGGGTGATCGCTTTCCGCTACAAAGCGGAAAAACGACGGAATCGGGTACGAGCGTAGTGCGTAGAACTCGCTAGCAGTCAATGTGTTAATGTCATTCTGAGCCATTTTTTTTAAGTTTCTTTTCTGCTTTGTGTCAATTTTTTTTAAAAGGTCAATTCTTTAAATTATGAAGGACTAAAGAAATAAAAACATTTGTGTATAGTAGCATATTTTATAACTGTGCTGCAATGCAATGGCAGGTTACAGGTCTTCTATAAATAAGACCGACAGACAGACTTACATTGTTTCAAAAGAACGAGGAACTCACAATATGAACTATCTGTGGTAGTTAAACCTCATTGATCCCATATTGTAAGTAGTAGCAAGAGTTAACCACATAATTAACCTCACCTAAACATTAAACAACTGTTTAGTTCAAAACATCAAAGGAACGTATAAATAGCTAAAAGTTAATGCCCCCATAAATTATGACATATTTATCAGATTAGATTTATATCTTCCTGATGTGAAGTCATAAATAACATAAACATAGGTAAATTGAAACCAACTAAAACATTTTCTGATGTGAAATGTGATACTGATATCTCAACAAATTGAATTTTTGAATATTTAAAATGGGTCACTCACATTATTTAGTCGATTTACGCTCGACATGTTTCGAAATCTTTACGAAGAACGTCATCAGGAGCAACCACCCGCGACAGAGGCAAGCCGTGCACTTCTTCGTACAGATCGAAACATGTCGGGGAATGACCTGAACCCAAAAATGTCCAAAAGTTTTAAAATTCCGGGCCGGACACTCCCCGGACAGGCTCCAAACTAGGACAAATCCGGGGAAAACCGTACGGATGGCAGCCCTATCAGTGTCTATTATAAGAGTCATTATCTTATGTAATGAATGCCCAAATAAAGAGAGAAAATGTGTACATTAGTTTATTTCCCACAACTTTCAAACAAACAATGGAATATCTGTGAGAAATTACATGTGTTTAAATGTGAGTATACCCATTGACAAGTTATTTTGTATTATTATATGTATATCTTAACTTATGAAACTTACGGAGAGGTCGCACTGGATGCGAATCGCACTGCACTTTGATGTGTGAATGAGACACTGCTATGCGTGTGTATAGTGCTAACCCCCTTGCACAACCTGACGTGCGAATCACATTCAGTGATTCCAGTGTGACATCCGGACTTGAGGATATTAGCTAATTCTAAGTTATAGGTTGTCGCTTTCAGTATGGGCGGCTTACAACTCTTATTGCTTTCATTTATATTTTACTTTTCCGTGTATATTTATTACTGTGTGTTGTACAGTCGAGATTCATAAATATCTATGCAGCTGAATGCATAATACGTAAACACCAAACTGAAAACCACTGAAAGATTACAGTATGGGGTTCTTCAAAAAAGGAGTGTACATGATTTTAATGGGTCGGTCCATAGGCTACAGTGAGCCGTATGCTTGTTTACCACCGTTGTGGTATAAAAATTGTCGTAATGGTGTAGTTTTTGAAGCCTTGGAAATGCTCATATATTTATTAACTCCAATCTATCTAGGATATTAGCTGGGTTCAATTATGTGTGGCACGCATGTTTGCAGCAGCCGCACACAATGAAGACATGTGTTAAACCTTCTCGAGTCTGTGGGGTTAGGGCAGGTATAGCTTTATACACCGTGGGCGTCAATAACCTGACAGACTTTACCAGTGTTTTTTGGATGTTAAAAGAAGCAAAAAACATAACACGACTTTTGTGATTTTAGGAAAAAAAAAATTAACGTTTTTTTTTTAGTTTTGTTTACCTTTATACACGGCCTGTGATAATAAATCATAAACTAAAAATGAGTTTTTAAGTTTTTTTTCATATTTTTTTAGGTGTAGAGGATTTTTGCGAAGTTTTTCAATTTTTTTCTAATACCAATATATAAGTGTGTCAAAACTAAAATACAGTGGTAACACTGCAGTCAAAAATGCTTTGTTGTACGAGTTATGTTGTAAATTAGTTTTAGAGAAACATGTAACTATTTCTGAAACTAAGCCAAATCCAGATAATTTTGTATGACTTTATAGTCTCTAAATGCAGTCAGGAAAACACCGTTAAAGTCTGTCAGTATACTCATTCCCACCATGTATATTTTTAGTTCAAATAACTGGTTGTTTTGCGGCTTCCACAGAGGAAGACACTTGCAAGTGACTGTAATGACGATTTTTTTACACAAAAGGAGAAATATTGTTGTATAGTAAACAAAGTAAATTATTTGAGTTCTTGTGATCTCTAAAACCAAAGAGATTGGAAGTCGTAGGGCGACGCGCCTATAGAGAGACGGCTTGAGAGCCAAAACTCGTGTCTCGCATATGCGCCCGGCGCATATGTGACAGTTAGTAGCAGTCAGTACCCCTTGGACCGTCATGGAGTAATAATAAAATGAAAATACTTCAAAAATGCCACATTGCTCAATAATCGGGTGCCGCAACCAAAGGAAATTTGCAAATAAACAAAATTCAAACGTTTCGTATCACAGGTAATTAAATAATATGTAATTAATTCAATATAAAATTAGTATGGGCAAGAGAAATAGGGAAGAGACACGAAGCTGCATTTGTTATCGATAGTGTATGTCATATGCCTTACTAAAATAGTAAGATGAATTTTTATTTAAATATTATTGAAATACTAAAAAAATACACAATACAATATACAGTGTGTATCAGAACAAAGAGCAAACCTTAAAATTGGTTGATGGGAACTCGAATACATTGTAATGACGCCCATTTTACGGGCTTGTGGTATGGTCGGTATGGTCGGCGAGTTCTCGAATGGCAACCACGCACCAGACGATGCAGCGTGGGAAGGCCCCCACAAGATAAACTGACGACTGGCTGGCTGACTGGTAAAGGTTGCGGGTGTCTGTGGCAGTTCCTGAGGAAGGCCTATGTCCAGTAGTTGTACAGAATGAGCTCTTCGAGCAACAGAGGCTTTCAACATGTTGGGAGACGTCACAGCAACATCTTAATCCCGTCCAAATTTTTGCGAGGGGAAACGTGCACACAGGCGCACTTCTCACACATTTATACATACAAAAAGCAATCAATAATGGTGAAACTGACACATAAACAATGAATACAACTACAATAATAAATCTTGCACACTTCGATCTATTTTTGTATACGGACTAGTCTCTCTAGTAGGACTTCGGAAGAGGTAGAGGTACCTTATGAATGTTGACACCACTTCCTGTGTTGCTTGAATGTTCTACTAACTACCGCTAATAACGATTGTATATTTATCTGCAGTAAGTTTATTTATTTCCTCGCAAATGTGAGGAAAAACATTGTGTGTATCACGAGCCGTACTAGAATTACGATCTCGTCTTCGACTCAACCCGTGACTTAAATTCACATTCGTTCGTAATATCTTGTTTACTGCCCTTAATACACCTGTTCTATACCGTTCGTGTATAGCACATTACTGTAAATAAAAGTGTTGTAAAGAAAGAGAGCGCGTTAGGTTTTATCTGAAAGATAGCTGTAACTGGAGATTGTAAAACAGGCCCTTAGTTAAATTATTGTAAATAAAATTAGTAGTTAAAATTGCGTCAATTCTTTATTTACTCTTGTGTTAATAATTAAATATCCTCTTCTTATGTTGTACTAAGATAGTACTAGCATCGCTTCATTATAGAATACTGATATAAGAAACAATTCACTTAAACCATAACGCAGTAATAAAATGAAATAACAATGAAGTCATTTGAGTGTCTGATTTTGAAACAGAGGTTAAAATAAGGTAAGAAATAAAAATATTTGCATAACTTTCCTCCATGTAATTTTTAGTGAAATCTTAATAACTGCTCCTTATCTATCGATATACAATATCGACCCATATCACAACCCTATTAATAGCACGTATGGCAGTTTTGACAATAACATGTCAAAATTACCTGACACGGTCGATTTCTATGAGAATCACAGCCAAAGGCTCCTCTATATGTAAGGTTGTCACACTAAAGAGGTCCGTGCTCTGTGTCTAGTCATAGAGATTGTCCAGTAATATTTATTGACCGAGCGAGCGAAGCGAGCGAAGCGTCTCTGCTTCAGCTTGGACAAAAATGCTTTTAGGTGTCTGTCCATTTGTTCTCCTCTACAGGTCGCATTTATCAACCAATTCTTGTAAAATTTTGTAAACGAGTTCGTCAGTTACATAAAATTTTTTTGTCGATTCAGTTTTTGGAAATTTAAAAAATGGCGGGAATTGGCACAAAGGTCCTAAGCGCCATAGAAATCAAAGGCGCTTAGGACCTTTGCGCCAATACCAGTACCATTGAGAGTTCGTTGTGATAATGAAACGGTAAACTAAGTAATTATTATTTTTATTGACCGAGCGAGCGAAGCGAGCGAAGTGGATCTGCTACAGCTTGGAGAAAAATGCTTTTAGGTGTCTGTCCATTTGTTCTCCTCTACAGGTCGCATATATCAACCAATTCTTGTAAAGTTTTGTAAACGAGTTCGTTAATTACATAAAACTTTTTGTTGATTCAGTTTCTGGAAATTTTAAAAATGGCGGGAATTGGTACACAGTTCTTAAGCACCTTTGGATTCTATGGCGCTAAGGACCATTGAACGTTCGTTGTGATAATGAAACAAGGAATATTTATAATTTTTACAAATTTAACTGAGCGAGCGTAACGTCTCCGTTTCAGTTTTTGCAAAAATGCTTTCGTGTGTCCGGCTGTCCATTTGTTGTCCTCTAGAAATCGCATTATTCAACCAATTCTTGTGAAGTTTTGTAAACAAGTTTGTTCATTACATTTTTTTTTGTCGATTCGGTTTTTGGAAATTTTTATAATGGCGGGAATTGGCATAAAGGGCCTAAGCGCCTTCTGAGTCTATGGCGCTTGCGATCATTAATAACGAAACGATAAAGGAAGTATCTTCTTAGTTTTATATATTATAATAACCTATAATACGAGCAGGCTATATAATATGAGTACTAAATTACACATGCAACGACATCCAGTTAATGAGGATAGGGCTCCATCTTCTCAGTGGTGATCACCTTCAGGAGACTCAATACGACTCGATGCTTTTAATTCGAAATCAATAAAATTGTGTCTCCACTTCACTTGATCAAGTAACGGTTGCATTATGAATATATACAGGTAGTGAATGATAATAAGTATGGTAATATGGTTGTTTCCTTTTTTTTTATACTGCGACGGTGACAAACAAGCACACGGCCCGCGTGATGGTAAGCAGTCACCGTAGAGTATGGACGCCTGCAACTCCAGGTGTGTTGCCGACCCTTTAAAAAAAGGAGGATTCACTGTGTTGACAGCTAAAGGGGGCAAGCTTTGCTCCGTGGGTCCCCAGCTGTCAACACAGTTAATCCTCTTGGCGCTCTGGCGACCTTACTCACCAACAGAAACACAACACTAAGAGTATATTGTTATTAAACTGCGGTATTCTGTAAGGTGGAGGTACTTTCCCAGATGGGCTCTGCTCCAGATTTGAGCGAGACGACATTCTTTGTGTTGTGCCCTACCACACTAAACGATTTGCATCCGCTGTGCCCATACCTCTCTTAGAAATCCTATAGATGTTAAGAGATCGATATAACGGAATTTGTATGAAAATTATTGTAATTTTCAACGGACGTCAAAAGGAGGAGCTTTTCAATTCGTGTGATTTTTAAAATGATTGTTACCTTGGAAATCCCTCATTACTGAACCGATTTAAAAAAAAATGTCTGAAAATAAAAGTACCAGATTGGTCCCATTTGTTTCAAAAGTCAGTTTTGATGATGGAATCTATGAGTAATAAAGGGATGTCCTTAAATTTGATAAGTGATTTGTGTGTTTTTTCTTAGGAAAATCGAGCATTTTTGGAAGCATTGATGAAGTCGACCTGATAATGAAGACCACAGATGGCATAGAGGAACTGCTTGGTAATTGCCAGCTCTATCATCCGATTTGAGACATTCGTCTTTTGTTTGTAAGGAAATACCTTGCCAGTAGTCTCATTTGATTATTGACCGAGCGAGCGAAGCGAGCGAAGCGTCTCTGCTTCAGCTTGGACAAAAATGCTTTTAGGTGTCTGTCCATTTGTTCTCCTCTACAGGTCGCATTTATCAACCAATTCTTGAAAAATTTTGTAAACGAGTTCGTTAATTACATAAAAATTTTTTGTCGATTCAGTTTTTGGAAATTTTAAAAATGGCGGGAATTGGCACAAAGATCTTAAGCGCCATAGAAATCAGAGGCGCTTAGGACCTTTGCGCCAATACCAGTACCATTGAGAGTTCGTTGTGATAATGAAACGGTAAAAGAAGTAACTCTTATTTTTATTGACCGAGCGAGCGAAGCGTCTCTGCTTCAGCTTGGAGAAAAATGCTTTTAGGTGTCTGTCCATTTGTTCTCCTCTACAGGTCGCATAAATCAACCAATTCTTGTAAAATTTTGTAAACGAGTTCGTTAATTACATAAACATTTTTTGTTGATTCAGTTTTTGGAAATTTTAAAAATGGCGGGAATTGGTACGAAGGTCTTAAGCGCCTTTGGAGTCTATGGCGCTTAGGACCATTGAACGTTCGTTGTGATAATGAAACAAGGAAATGTTTATAATTTTTACATATTTCGAAATCCTTCAATCGATTTGAAGCATTGTTATTTTGTTTCCTCCAAACTCCAAAGTAGTTTTGTTTCATTTTACTTCAAATCTAATGATGGGATCCATGAGACGGTAAGAAAGATCCTTATGGCGATTTCGGTATTTTATACTCCAACTAACTCAAACTAATTCAAACTTTAACATTGACCGGGAACGGGAAGTTGTTTTGTTTTCCATAAAGATTTTATTTATTTAAATTTATAAATAAATTATTTTTTAGTGCCTACCTACCAAATCGTTTTGAGGATTCTTAAAGAGTAACTTAGATGTTTTTTCTGGTAAATATATACCTAATCGCTAAATATGACATGTGACATGCTTTTATGGCTCTTGATTTGACCTAGAGTAAGCGAAGGTCTACGTTTCAGCTTAGTCAAAATGCTTTCATATCTCCGGCTGTTCTCCTCTACAGGTCGTTTTTATCTACGAATTCTCGTGAAAGTTGAGCGATCAGATTTTATAGCTTTGTATGATCTTTTTGTCATTTAGTTTTTTGAAAAATATTAGAATTGATGGAAATTGGCACAAAGAGATTAAGCGCCGCACAGGCCTATGGGGCTTAAGAGCAGATGGTCGCGAGGTCTACAGCTCACAGAGCCACTAGTTTATATTTTATTGACCGAGCGAGCGAAGCGAGCGAAGCGTCTCTGCTTCAGCTTGGACAAAAATGCTTTTAGGTGTCTGTCCATTTGTTCTCCTCTACAGGTCGCATTTATCAACTAATTCTTGAAAAATTTTGTAAACGAGTTCGTTAGTTACATAAAAATTTTTTGTCGATTCAGTTTTTGGAAATTTTAAAAATGACGGGAATTGGCACAAAGGTCCTAAGCGCCATAGAAATCAAAGGCGCTTAGGACCTTTGCGCCAATACCAGTACCATTGAGAGTTCGTTGTGATAATGAAACGGTAAAAGAAGTAATTCTTATTTTTATTGACCGAGCGAGCGAAGCGAGTGAAGCGTCTTTGCTTCAAATTGGAGAAAAATGCTTTTAGGTGTCTGTCCATTTGTTCTCCTCTACAGGTCCCATAAATCAACCAATTCTTGTAAAATTTTGTAAACGAGTTCGTTAATTCCATAAACATTTTTTGTTGATTCAGTTTTTGTAAATTTTAAAAATGGCGCGAATTGGTACGAAGGTCTTAAGCGCCTTTGGAGTCTATGGCGCTTAGGACCAACGTTCGTTGTGATAATGAAACAAGGAAGTGTTTATAATTTATATTTCCAAATCTTTCAATCGATTTGAAGCATTGTTATTTTGTTTCCTCCAAACTCCAAAGTAGTTTTGTTTCATTTTACTTCAAATCTAATGATGGGATCCATGAGACGGTAAGAAAGATCCTTATGGCGATTTCGGTATTTTATACTCAAACTAACTCAAACTTTAACTTTGACCGGGAAGTTGTTTTTTTTTTCCATAAAGATTTTATTTATTTAAATTTATAAATAAATTATTTTTTAGTGCCTACCTACCAAATCGTTTTGAGGATTCTTAAAGAGTAACTTAGATGTTTGTCTGGTAAATATATACCTAATCGCTAAATATGACATGTGACATGCTTTTATGGCTCTTGATTTGACCTAGCGTAAGCGAAGGTCTATGTTTCAGCTTAGTCAAAAATGCTTTCATATCTCCCGGCTGTTCTCCTCTACAGGTAGTTTTTATCTACGAATTCTCGTGAAAGTTGAGCGATCAGATTTTATAGCTTTGTAGGATCTTTTTGTCATTTAGTTTTTTGAAAAATATTAGAATTGAAGGAAATTGGCACAAACAAAGAGATTAAGCGCCGGTCGCGAGGTCTACAGCTCACAGAGCCACTAGTATATTATTGGATTAATAGCACTGCCACATGAATTTATTTCGTGGTTTTTATCTATTTGCGGAATTCACATCTCCTTCCTTCCTAATATGCCAGACTAACGTAACGCTTTGAAACAAAGACAACGCAATAATAAATGAAGAAATATGTGTTTGATATCTACTTATTTGAGTATGATATTTGCAAATCCTATTTTTTTATCCGGATAATATTACACTATCATAGATCTATATATCCATGATCATATGTAGGTATTACACCGTCATAGCTTCGCCCTATTTGACTCCTATGATCATAGTATCATTTTTATAATAGTTTAATATCGGCCTTATACCTTAATGGCTGCTCCACGCAATGGGTCATCATGACTAACGCACGTACAACGGAATGCCAAAAGGGCCTTGAATTTGCAGGTGCGATAGAGAGCGAGATACAAAATTTTCGCGGTATCTACACTGTCAGTGTGCAGTCACTGCAGTCAACAATCAGTCTTCTAGTAGGCCAAGAAAATGTTCTACTAACTACTGCTATAAATAAAAATATTTGCATAACTTTCCTCCATGTAATTTTTAGTGAAATTTTAATAACTGCTCCTTATCTATCGATATACAATATCGACCCATATCACAACCCTATTAATAGCACGTATGGCAGTTTTGACAATAACATGTCAAAATTACCTGACACGGTCGATTTCTATGAGAATCACAGCCAAAGGCTCCTCTATATGTAAGGTTGTCACACTAAAGAGGTCAGTGCTCTGTGTCTAAAACAATTTATCTTTCAGTAATATGTCATCTTAATGTGACAAAAAAATCTGTGTCTGTGACAACATTTGTAGAAACAATTCATTTATTTTAAATAGAAAACTCCCGTGAGTATTAGACATATTAATATACTGATTATGGGGCGGGAACCGTCCCGAAACATATCAAGCTATTTTCGACTTTATAGACGTGAGTAACCCGATCTAAGTATATTAATTCATTTATTAACAACAAGTATACACTAGTGGCTCTGTGAGCTGTAGACCTCGCGACCGGCGCTTAATCTCTTTGTTTGTGCCAATTTCCATCAATTCTAATATTTTTCAAAAAACTAAATGACAAAAAGATCCTACAAAGCTATAAAATCTGATCGCTCAACTTTCACGAGAATTCGTAGATAAAAACGACCTGTAGAGGAGAACAGCCGGAGATATGAAAGCATTTTCAACCGACTTCAATATTTCAAAAGGAGGAGGTTCTCAATTCGACTGAATTTTTTTTTTTTTTTTTAATAGATGTTCACTCATAACTCTGTCATTACTGAACCGATTTGAATTTTTTTTTTGTTTTCTAAAAGTAGACGGTTCCTGGTTGGTCCCGTTTTTTTCAAAATCCATTTCTGATGATGGGATCTATGAGGAACTGAGGGAACTCCTCAAATTTGAAAGGCACATGCATGCTGATTTGGGTGATTTCTTAAGAAACTCGAGCATTTCTTTACGAAAATCATCAATTTGGTGGAGTGGACCTGATGATGAAGACCAGGGATGGCAAAGTGGAACTGCTTCGTAATTCTCAGGACTATGATCCGATTTTAAAAAATATTTTTTTGTCTGTATATAGATGGTTTCAGAATTGTCCCATTTTTTTCAAAATCAATTTCTGATGATGGCATCCATGAGGAACTGAGGGAACTCCTCAAATTTGAAAGGCACATGCATGATGATTTGGGTAGTTTCTTAAGACACTCGAGCATTTCTTTACGAACATTATCAATTTGTGGACCTGATGATGAAGACCAGGGATGTCAAAGTGGAACTGCTTGGTAATTCCCAGGACTATCGTCCGATTTTAAAAAATATTTTTTTTTCTGAAAATAGATAGTTCCAGATTTGTCCCGTTTTTTTCAAAATCAATTTCTGATGATGGGATCCATGAGGAACTGAGGGAACTCCTCAAATTTGAAAGGCACATGCATGATGATTTGGGTAGTTTCTTAAGACACTCGAGCATTTCTTTACGAACATCATCAATTTGGTGGAGTGGACCTGATGATGAAGACCAGGGATGGCAAAGTGGAACTGCTTGTTAATTCCCAGCTCTATCATCCGATTTGAGACATTCATCTTTTCTTTGTAAATAAATACCTTCAAGATAGTCCTATTTGATTTAGATATGAGCGCCGCGCCGGCGCGCCGCCGCCGCCGGTAAAAAAACTCGCGCCGCCGCCGCCGACGCCTCCACCGGCGTGGAATCGGCGTGACCTTGATGAGGCATACCGAAATTACACTTATTTTGGAACTTTAAAAATTAAATGTTTTTAATAGCTAAAATCGTTGTAAAAGCCACCTTTCGATATGTTTTGACGAATATTATGTTTAATACTTTTTGATTATTGATTTTAAAATCAACTTTCTTCCCGGCGATGTTTTTTATACACGATGATTTTTAATCAGTGATCGGATACTATTTTGTTTTTGTCTAACTCAGTAATTGACGGGAATCACGTTGCAGTCGAAATTACACGGATTTTGTTAAATAAGAATTTTAATTTTGAGATAAAACTTATCCTTGAATGATCCTTCTCCATATTTATACATATGGTATGGTTGACGCACTGATACGACAAAGTGTCTGGACTACACAGTGGAACGTCAACCAGCACTTTTACCGTATGTAAAAGGATTGTCAGATAAGGTTGCTAATAAAATAAGAGAGAAAACTGTTGGGGATGAAGATATACTACGGACGTCGAAGGAAAGTTTCTCACTTGAACGTCCAGTGTTGAGTTTACAAAATAGTAGCTATGGTAGAACCTACATTAGACAAACTAAGCGTACAATCGCATACCGTATAAAGAAACACATACAAGCGTTTAAAAACAACGAACTCAGAAAATCAGCAGTCGCCGAAACCGAATATCTTTTGGAGGCAAGAAAAAATCGCTGGATTGAGTTACATAACCCTCAGGTAATCTCAACAGGTAATGGCGTGTATGGTGTGATGGCGTGGCAGTGATGCTTCTGTGCTCAACAAGATAAAAACCGGTAGTGATCACCGAATGGTCAGTGGTTCACTGAATATAAATATTAAACTTGAAAGATCCAACCTGATGAAGTCTACGCTCCGACCCACTCAAGCCCACATTCAAAACCCCGAAAGCTTTCAACTCGAGCTCTCTAAGCGCTTTTCTTGCCTAGAGAACTTTGTTTCAGTTGACGAGATTAACGACGGGCTAGTGGAAACTGTGCACGTCGTAGGGTCTAAGTTCTAAGACCTCAGAAATTGACCGAGCAAACCTTAAAACTCATGGCTACAAGACGCTCACTACAGCTGCAGTCTCCAGATGACGCTAAGTCATATAGGCAGCTCAACAGACGTATATCTAAGTCCTTGCGTCATGATCTGCGTCCCTTTAATACTAAAGGTGTTAAAGAGACTATTGAGCGAAACCAAAAGACAAATCTGTTGGGAAAAGCCAGCTGACAAAGTTGAAATGGGAAGACGGCAGCATAGCGTCAGCAAAAGCAGAGGCTTTAGGTGAGATCGAGAGATTCTATGGACAATTATACACCGGTCGCACAGCCCGTTGACAGCTTGGTAGGAGACCCAAGACCCAGGCTGTCCAGACACTACACCGAAGATATCCCAGACATCAGTTTGTACGAGATTAGGATGGCCCTAAAGCAGCTTAAGAACAACAAGGCGTCGGGCAATGGCGGAATCCCCACAGAGCTTCTGAGAGCGGGTGGAACACCGGTACTTAAAGTCTTCCAGAAGCTCTTTAATTCCGTCTTGTCAGAGGGCAAAACGGAACAGAGGAACATGGAACAGAGGCGAGGTGGTGCTGTTCTTCAAAAAAAGGTGACAATAGCCTTTTGAAGAACTACAGACCCATCATGCTCCTGAGCCATGTTTATAAACTGTATTCAAGGGTCATCACGAATCGTCTCGAACACAAACTTGATAACTTCCAGCCTCCCGAACAAGCCGGATTCCGATGAGGCTATAGTATCATAGACCACATCCATACGCTATGGCAAATTATACAGAAGACCGAAGAGTATAACTTGCCACTATGCTTAGCGTTTGTGGGCTATAAGAAAGCCTTCGATTCGGTGGAAATATGGGCGGTGCTTGAGTCTCTTCAGCGATGCCATATTGACTATCGGTACATCGAAGCGTTGAAGTGTTTGTATAGTAACGACACAATGTCGGTTCAAGTACAGGAGCAAAGCACGAAGGCGATTCCGTTGCGAAGAGGCGTAAGACAGGGAGACGTTATCTCTTCGAAACTGTTTACTGCAGCAATGGAAGACGCCTTTAAGCTCCTGGAATGGCAAGGACTTGGCATCAACACAAATGGCGAATACATCACTCGCCTTCGATTTGCCGACGATACGATCGTAGTCATGGCAGGTCGACAGAAGAACTCAGCATGCATGATGACCTCAACCGATCGCAGTAAATCAGTTACACCG
Organism: Lathronympha strigana; assembly: GCA_949128165.1. Lineage (NCBI taxonomy): Eukaryota > Metazoa > Arthropoda > Insecta > Lepidoptera > Tortricidae > Lathronympha > Lathronympha strigana. The sequence continues at coordinate 855,767 of OX421926.1, read as the reverse complement.
TGAACATGGCGCTGGTGGGGGCTCACAAAAACAAATACCTATACATGGTAAATATCTTGTTTTAAATGTCTCGTTTTCAATATTATTATAATATAACTCTTTCTCATCACGGAACAATGGTGATTCGGATCTTTGGGAGGTGTACGCGGAGCCAAAACCGACACGCAGAGTCCCTTTAGATCATTTAATGAAATATAAGGAGAACACCGAGCAGCTTATGCACCTGTCCGACCTGTCCGTGTCATGGAACGCACGCAAAGGCAGCACCCGCCAAGGTGTATGGACTATCCAGAATTATTGGAATCTAAAATATACTGGACTATAAGGTGGATGGGGTGAACTAAATACTGAGTAATGGAGAATAAAACCGGACGCCTGCCTAATACAATGTTGAGTAATTTTATTTTCGGCAGACGGTGAGTCGCATATAACATAAGATGGACCCCCACAAAGAGCGACATCTAAGATGGCTCAAGGGCAGTATCAGTATGAGGGCAGGGGTAGAGAGGTGTCCCTGGACTTTAAATATATAGCCAAGTCACCACTTTGGTTTATAGATCTACCCTGGAGAACACAGCCCTCGCGACCCCACCCTAGATGGCTATTTAAGGCAAGCCAGAGGCAGAGGACTTGGGCGGATGACAGAGCCTCCTCAGGAGCGCTCAGGTACGTGGGGTCACTACTCCCCAACGACTCGCGGCAAGCTGCCGTGCGTAGACTGATTCGAAACCAATGGGCGATGGGATCGTCAAATCCCTAATCCCTTCTTATACCATATCAATTTTGTTTTTCACTGTAAATATTTTTCCAATAGATACGAGTAGGTACTTTCATCGAAAGGTACTCATTCTGCATTTTCATTATTTTTAATCGAGCAAATACTATGACTTCTATATTTATATGTGTTGAGATTTGTTTGAAATATTGTTACATTATTTGACATTTGAATTTGTAAAATAATCAATTATTTTACTACATGCTGATTATGGAACGCATAATTAAAGAAATTAGTGATATTTCTTGACTTCCTATATATATAATCCTATAGACAAGTGTATTCAAGGCCACGCCGCCGATTCGCCGCCGCCGCCGATTGATTTTGACCGGCGCGCCGCCGCCGACCATTTGGTCATCGGCGCTCATATCTAATTTGATTATAGTTCTATTTTGATGATGGGCTTCATGAGGGATTGAGAGAACTCCTCAAATTTTAACGGCACATGCATTCTGATTTGAGGGTTTCCTTAAGTAACTAAAACAGTGTTTTGGCGGAGCCAAAATTTTGATGAACTTGATCTGATGATGAAGACCAGGGATCGCAAAGTGGAACTGGTTAATAAACCTAGCTCTACTTATTATCCTAGTTGTGACATTCATCATTTTGATTTGATTTATATTCTGATGATGGAGTTCTAGAAGAATTCAGAGAACTCTTCAAATTTGAACGGCAGGTTAATTGTGATTAGAGGGTGTTCATAATTAGCTTAGGCATTTTCTTACTGTGGCCATCATTTTGCTGGAGTGGACCTGATGTTGATAATCAGGGATGGCATAATGAATATGCTCGTTAATTTACAGTCTGTCATCCAATTTAACACATTGTTATTTTGTTTGTTTAAAGGTCTACAAGGGAGTTCCGTTTGATTATACTTCAAATGTAATGATGGAAGCCCTAGGACATTAAGAAAGCTCCTCAATTTTCAATCGTACACGTGCGGTGTATTGGATATTTGTGAAGTAAACTGGCTAACTCAAACAAATTCTTAATTTCACTTTTACCGGGAACCAAATGAAGTCGGTTTTTTTTTCTTAAAAATTATTGACTAAGCTGAAACGTAGACCTTCGGTTACGCTAGGTCAAATCAAGAGCCATGAAAGCATGTCACATGTCATATTTAGCGATTAGGTATATATTTACCAGACAAACATCTAAGTTACTCTTTAAGAACCCTCAAAACGATATGGTAGGTAGGCACTAAAAAATAATTTATTTATAAATTTAAATAAATAAAATCTTTATGGAAAAAAAAACAACTTCCCGGTCAAAGTTAAAGTTTGAGTTAGTTTCAGTATAAAATACCGAAATCGCCATAAGGATCTTTCTTACCGTCTCATGGATCCCATCATTAGATTTGAAGTAAAATGAAACAAAACTACTTTGGAGTTTGGAGGAAACAAAATAACAATGCTTCAAATCGATTGAAAGATTTGGAAATATAAATTACTAGCTTTTACCCGCGGCTTCGCCCGCGTACTAAACGTAATTTTCAACCGTCTACAAATAAGGAGGTTCTTAGTTGGGCCCGTATATTTGTATGTACATATGTTGGTTTGTCCGCTATTATCTTGCGTTTGACTGAACGGATTTAAATGGAATGGATGGTTGTCAGAAAAGTTATCAAACTGAAAAATTCAAGTTGGCGGCTGTTTCTCAATTTTGACCTCTGATTTGTTATAAAGAACCTCTCGAACCCTTAATATGTGCCTACCGAGCTTTATTACGAACTTAACTATAAATTCAAGATGGTGGCCGTTGATGGTGGCGGTGATTCGTTAGAAAGAACCTTTCGGATCCTCGGATATCGATTTTCATCACGATCAGATCATAACTGAAGAAATTCTAGACGATGGCCGTTTTTCTCAGTTTTAACTTCAGATTATTCATAAAGAGAACCTCACGGATCCTCGGAAATCGATTTTAACACGATCGGATCAAAATCGAAATAACTCAATATGGCGGCCGGATCTCGCAGTTTTTACTACAGATTCATTACTGAGGAATCTCTCGGATCCCCAAATACCGATTATTATCAAGGTCTGATTAAAACTCAATAAATTCAAGATGGAGCCCCTTTTCGCAATTCTGATCAAGGACCTATTTTAGATTTAAGATAGGTAGATGTAGGTCGTTACGTAAGTTACACTTACTGTATATATTTCCCATGTTGACTTTTTCACCCCATTTCATACTCCTATTTACTCATTTCTCGTTAGGAATACTCCTGTGAATAAAATAATCTAATAAATCTTGTTTCCCGATATACAATCAAATCTCACTTCACCCCTTTAGGAGGAGAATTCTAAAAAATTCTAGCTATTTCCCGCAGCTTCGCCCGCGTACAAAATATGTTCAACCGTATCGTCATTTCAAAATCAAGTTGGCGGCTTTGATTCGTTATAAAGAACCTCTTGAACCCTTTGATATGTACCAACCGAGTACATATTACGATCAATGTTGACTTCTGATTCCTTATAAAGAAACTTTCGGATTCTCAGATATTGATTTCCATCAGGATCAGATCATAACTGAAGAAATTTCAGATGGCGGCCTTATCTCGCAGTTTTGGCTCCAGATTCATTGTAAAGAACCTCTCGGATCTTCTTTCTTATCTCGATTAGGTTAAGGTGAATTCTGAAAAATCCTTTCTTAATGCACACCTACACCTTAATAAGAAACCTACGTGCCAAATTTGAAATTCTAGAAACAGAAATAAACAACAAAACGACACTCATATTGATATTTTGAGAGTTCAACCCCATCGCACCCCAACAGGGAAGATGGTGTATCTTACGTCCACCTCATTGGATTTTAAAATGGTTGTTGTTTTTGATTTCAGCGACCTGTTAAACCATAAAAACGATAATCATGTTGTTTTTTGACTTTGTTACCCCTTTTTCCCCTCTTAGGGGTTTAATTCTCAAAAAATCAAATACACGTCTTTACTCATTTATCTTTAGAAATACTCTTGTGTAGTTTTGAATAAAATAGTTTAACTAATCATGTTTCCCCATACATAGTTTGTACCGTCATTTCTCCCCCTTTGGAGGTGAATTTTGAAAGCTCCTTTCTTTGTGCACCCCTACGCCTTATAAGGAACCTAAGTGTTAAGTTTGGAATCTATAGAACCAGAAATAAACAACAAAACGACACCCATATTTATATTTTTAGAGTTCGACCCCCTCGCGCCCCAACAGGGAAGATGGTATTTCACAATCGCCACGTTAGATTTTAAAATCGTCGTTGTTTTTGTAATCAGCGACCCGATAAACCAGAAAACGATACCCATGTTGTCTTTTTTACTTTTTCACCCCTTTTCCCTTTATATGGGTTGAATTCTCAAAAAACCTGAAACACGTGCTACCTCATTTATCTTTATAAATACTCCTGTAAAGTTTCAAATGGAATAGGCCAACTAATCTTGTTTTCCCATAAAAACTTTGGACTTCCAAATCACCCCCTTAGGGGGTTGAATTTTGAAAAATCCTTTCTTAGTGCACCTCTAGACTTTATAAGGAACCTACGTTTCAAATTTGGTATCTCTAGGACCAGCGGTTTGGGCTGTGCGTTGATATGTCAGTCAGTCAGTCAGTCAGTTAGTCATTCAGTCAGTCAGTTTCTTTTTTATATATTATATAGATAAAAACACCTTTTTTGTATTTTGATGAGAAACCTTTACACATAAAATAAAGTCTCTAGCTAAACAGAAAACCTTCCGCCATACAAACTTTCAACACCCTTTTCACCCTTATAAGGGTCGAATTTTCAAAATCGCTGAAATTACTTTTTGTAAACTCTAATGAGGATTCTTTTCACAAAGTTTGTAGTCTATAACTAAAAGGGAAACGCTTCCGTCATACAAACTTTTAACACACTTTTCACCCCCTTTGGGGTTGATTTTTCCAAAACGCTAAAATTACTTTTTTTGTATTTTAATAACAAACCTGTACACCAACTTTTGAGTCTCTATCTAAAAAAAAAACTTTCTTCCATACAAACTTTCAACCCCGATTTAACCCCCTTAGAAGATGATTTTTTCAAAACCCTTTCTTATTCGTTACCTTCGTTAAACACCTAACATAATGTGAAAATTTCAGAATCATACGTTTAGTAGTTTCGGCTGTGCGTTGATCAGTGAGTCAGTCAGTCAGGACTTTTCCTTTTATATGTATAGAAGATAAACACTTCCTTGTTTCATTATCACAACGAACGTTCAATGGTCCTAAGCGCCATAGACTCCAAAGGCGCTTAAGACCTTCGTACCAATTCCCGCCATTTTTAAAATTTCCAAAAACGAAATCAACAAAAAAATGTTTATGTAATTAACGAACTCGTTTACAAAATTTTACAAGAATTGGTTGATTTATGCGACCTGTAGAGGAGAACAAATGGACAGACACCTAAAAGCATTTTTCTCCAAGCTGAAGCAGAGACGCTTCGCTCGCTTCGCTCGCTCGGTCAATAAAAATAACAATTACTTTTTTTACCGTTTCATTATCACAACGAACTCTCAATGGTACTGGTATTGGCGCAAAGGTCCTAAGCGCCTTTGATTTCTATGGCGCTTAGGACCTTTGTGCCAATTCCCGCCATTTTTAAAATTTCAAAAAACTGAATCGACAAAAAATTTTTATGTTATTAACGAACTCGTTTACAAAATTTTTCAAGAATTGGTTGATAAATGCGACCTGTAGAGGAGAACAAATGGACAGACACCTAAAAGCATTTTTGTCCAAGCTGAAGCAGAGACGCTTCGCTCGCTTCGCTCGCTCGGTCAATTAAAAGCGGGTTGCACAGCCCATATGTACTGCAGAATAAGGCTTCCAATATCTTATCTTAATTTTGGTATTAGCAATACAAAAAATACCAGTATTGGAAGCCCTACTGCAGAGTCTAAAGAGGGCATTTAATCCATTATTGTGGTGAACATGTAAAGACATGTTTTAGTCAGTAAAAAAAAGGAAATATTGAACAACCAAAAACCGTTTGTCTTTTAATTCTGATATACAAACATTAATTTGTACACCTCAAGCTAAACTATTTTGCCAATAAATGTAGTATGAAACATTAAGGTTTGACAGGATTATGAATTCTACTAGATATGTCTACTCAACTCTTCTTTAATGAGATTAAGAAGCCACACTTTTAACACCAGGTAGGCTTATCCAGATAGGATTATATTCGTCATTAGCAACTAAAAATGATTGATTGTCTTCAGCTCATACCAATAAGTGCTACATTGTTTACATATATGTATGTCTGATTGTACGTAGGCATGATATCCGTAGTGATGTCATCGTACCAACGACCAATTGAAGCCAGTTGGAGAAAAATTAACTCGTTTGTTACTGCCGACTGTGACAACCAACCTTGTATGACACTACAACACCCATACGAATCAAATGCAAATTTATGCACTATTCCCATGACCTACATAAAAATATCATGCAGTTTCGCTTTTAAGACGAAGAGAGCGTTATTTTAAAGGTCACTATGACAATATCCTTGAATTCATCAACGAAATACGCGGAGATGTCGCGACAAAAGATGTCAAACGAAACGGCACTAAGATTTGCAAACCGCATATGCGACCGTTACGACGCGATGTAACCGATGTAAATACGTAAATAACTCCCCATCCCCAACAGCGATATAATGAGAAAATGAGTCACAAGGAAAACAAAGAATTTCTCAAGTTATCCACTGCAAAAATACCATTTGGAGGAGACATTACCTTTTTCAGAAACTGACCTTTGCGAAGTAGCACTTCCTTGCACAAATCAATTTGAAACACAAACACTTCCAACACTTGAGTATTTATGCACTGTAATCGTAATTTAGGTTCGTATTTGAGTATTTTATATCAATTTTCTCCGCGAAAAAGTCCATCGTTTCAAAATCACTTGTAAAATTCGTGGTGTCGCGCATGCCCGACAAAAATTTACATCACGTGACCTGTCATGGCGTCATGAAAGTTTGCTTTTTTTCTTCTTCGTATAGTGACATTGGAATGATCTCATACAGCCAAATACTTTGTTTGATATAGAGATTGTCCAGTAATATTTATTTATATTTTATATATTATTGGATTAATAGCACAGCCACATGAATTTATTTCGTGGTTTTTATCTATTTGCGGAATTTACATCTCCTTCCTTCCTAATATGCTAGACTAACGTAACGCTTTGAAACAGAGACAACGCAATAATAAATGAAGAAATATGTGTTTGATATCTATTTATTTGAGTATGATATTTGCAAATCCTATTTTTTTATCAGGATAATATTACACTATCATAGATCTATATATCCATGATCATATGTAGGTATTACACCGTCATAGCTTCGCCCTATTTGACTCCTATGATCATAGTATCATTTAGACATGTGTAAGTAATGCGAGTAATATCACAAATGTAATGTCACTCGACCGCGTGACGTTACATTACGCATCACTCCGAGAAAACAAGCATCACACCAAACATCACTCGATGCGACATTACCCGAGCATAGCCGTCTCGCGCAATGCGAAGAGAGCGGGCGACCGATACCGTCCCGCTCGTACTCGCTGTTCGCTGCGTGCCGAACGAGCTACCAACGACCGGGGTGATGTTTCGAGTGATGCCTGATGTGATATCTCACTGTGATGGTACGTTTTCGAAGACGTGATGTAATGTTGCATTACTTTTCGAAGCACTGTTTCGCGCATGTCTAGTATCATTTTTATAATAGTTTAATATCGGCCTTATACCTTAATGGCTGCTCCACGCAATGGGTCATCATGACTAACGCACGTACAACGGAATGCCAAAAGGGCCTTGAATTTGCAGGTGCGATAGAGAGCGAGATACAAAATTTTCGCGGTATCTACACTGTCAGTGTGCAGTCACTGCAGTCAACAATCAGTCTTCTAGTAGGCCAAGAAAATGGGTTATTTTCAGGAACTTACTACCTAACTAACGCTTTAACTATTAAAATGATATCCAGTTTGCTGGGAATTATCTGCAGTTAGTAGTTACTAGTTCCTGGAAATAATTTTTACTGATCTAATTTTACTATACCTAGGGTTTGCCGAAATATTATTATAGGGGTCACGATTTCACGTTTGGAGCGAACCGCTAGTTAGCTAGTATTATTGTCATAGAAACACTAAAAATGCCAAATAGAAACACTAGAAACAGAAATATTGTATTTATTCAGCGTAATTATAATCTGCAAACTCAGAAATACATGTAACCCATACGCGGAGGATACGGCATATTGTAAGCACAGTCATCATCTCTTGCACAAGTTTCACAATATTGGTGGCCTTGGCCACCAAGAAACTGTCGTTCTTTCGGACAGTCTGACACAGAACGCGTCTCATTCCGGGTCCGTTCAGTATTTATAACTCTCGCTCCCTGTTCAAGTGGTATTTGTTGTTCAACAGTCTCAGGTTCTCTAGAAGGTTGCTCGACGAAACCTCTAGAAGAAAAATTTTGCTCATTTTCTGGTCTACGGTAAATTATTTGAGGGCCTGGAGACTGATACACGGAGTCATTTGTCTGATTAAATACTGGAGGAGGTACAGGAAAAGGCCGTATATTAATGCCAGAAGACGGGTATAATATTGGGAGCTCTTGACGAAGATGTGGTCGTATTTCTCTTCGTGTCATTGGCATACTTTGTCGGAAGTTAGGTGGTCTTTCAATTCTTGGACCTGGGAGGGATGTAGATAGAGGGGCATGATATCCCCGAGGATATAAAGGTTTTGGAACTGGCATATTCGTTTGTCTAATGTTTTGCGACGGAACAAATGTCGCGCCATAATTTGGCGGAGGATAGGGTAGCGAATGGCGCCTTAATGGGGGAGCTGAAGGCAGTCTGTTAACACTGAGACGATATGGTTCTGAATATCTTCTCTGCGCTCCTGAATGAGCAGGGGGTTCTACTTTGGACAATTCACAAAGCAGGCGATTTGTTGCCAGTAAAGGATCTACATTTTGAACGTTTAATTCGTTGTTTAATTCCTCGTTAATCTTTATCCTGTACAGTTCTTGGGTTTCAAAATCTCCTTTGTGCTCTTTGTACTGCAAGAAGTCATCTAAAATGGCCATTTGTGTGTTTTCACTTAATTCTCCTGCTGAAAACTGGTTCATCGATTCATGGAAATTCGATATTGTGTGTCTAAGCTTTTCTCTATACATTTCTTGAGATCTTGTCTGTTGGACTAAAGGTCTTATTGCTTTGAGTGCATTAATGAGTTGGTATTTCCTGTCGTTTCTACTATGTTGTTCCTCCCAATATGCTCGATCATTAGCGAGCTGTGTAAGAATACCTTCTATCTCGAGATTTAGATGGTGCTCATATAATCCTTCATTGTTTAATGTGTCCGGTCGATAATGTAACTCGGTTACAAATTGGAATAATCTTTGTGAAATAAGTTCTTTCATGCCTTGTACTACATTATGTTCATCAGCAACTCCGTATCGCAGTGGCAACTGTGCACACCAGTTATTAATAGCTTTGTTGATTAGAAATGTAAGTTGTTCTAATGTAGCACCACAGTTACCACCGCAAGACCTCGGTTTGCTGGGCCCAGCAATTTGACTTGTATTTCCTTTATTTGTTTTAGACGGCCCTACCTCATCAGATTTTAATTTGATCAAGGTTTCTTCTACAGCAGTAAGGTTTGCGTCTTCTGTTTGTCTTTGGCATTTTCTTGAATCTGCTGATGCTTTAAGAAGACATAAAAGTAACTCTGTATATTTAGTAATATTATCCTTCTCACCTGGTAATATCGGCAATTTTTGAGTCCATTTAACTATTTCCATCCGCATTTTTTTCTCCTTATTATGTTCTCCGCTTACTTCAATGTCAAATAATATTTTGCTTAATAGGGTCAGTATTTGATCGCGTTCTAACATTTTGCTATAATTGGGGGCCTCTTTCAATGGCAATTCATTTGCCCATAATTCAATTTCACATCGAAGTTTTATTTTTTCAATTTCATCAACGATTGCATCTTCATCGGGAGGTTTCGCATTATAAAACGCACTGTGTATATCATTCATCATTTCATCTTTATCTGCGGGAAAAAGATTCTTGTTTTGTATCTCTTTTGATAGTGAATTTACTTCCTCTGAAAGCATTTTTTTGTATTTCAGGGAGTGAAAGTCAACAGCGTAGTCGTAATTTTCTAGAAGCCAAAGCCTGACCAATCGCTTCTTAAATAGTTTATAGCCGGGGTCATACTTAGGAGACCGATGTAGCGTATTGGGCAAAGATGCGTCTATACTATTTTCAAGAGCCTGTATATAATTTTCACCAGCAGTTATGTCTCTAATCTCGTTGTTTATTGTCACAATTTTATTAATTAAATCAGCTTTTAAAGTTTCCTTGTTCTTATTGATACCTTTATGTTCAGACAAGTTTTGTAACTGTGCTTCTATTTCATCATCCAATATCTGTTTAATCTTTTCAGTATCATTAGCAACTTGAGGGTCATCATTGAGTGAACCTACTATTTGGAATATGTTTGTAGCTATCTCTTTTTTCTTAGTTTTGGTAGCTTCATTATTGCTTTCTTTTATTGGCAAATGGTTACACCATTTTTCTATGGCTTCTACCATTTCGCCTCCTAGATCTCTTTCTTGAGATTTGTGAGATTTTGATCGTCGGCTGCACCTGAAATAACATTGTATTTCAATTTATTTATTTATTTTTAGTTCAGATCTATTTACGTAAGATATCAATCAGCATAAATATTTACTAAAATTATACACTTTATTCTAACGATGGGGAATGTTTTCTGAGTGTTCTAGGTAAGCTTTATAGAGAGAGGTTTGAAAAGCCGAGATTGTGCAAGAATCGACGCTTTTGAGATGTGGTGTTGGCGGAGACTCTTACGCATACCTTGGACGGCTAGGAGAACCAATACGTCTATCCTGGAGGAGCTGAGGATCACAACACGACTCTCCACAATTTGTCAACATCGCGCGCTTGGCTTTTTTGGCCATATCATGCGGTCTAGAAAGCACGACCTAGAAAGGCAGATTATCTTGGGGCAAATGGACGGCAAGCGTGCGCAAGGTAGAGCACCTACGAGATGGTCTGATGCGGTTAAGAGGATAGTTGGTGGCAACATGCAGCACGTGACTCACATGGCTTATGACCGCACACTATGGAGACGGAGCACAGATGGTCGCGATCCTCAGCAGTGAGGGACCGAGGAAGAAGAAGAAGTTTAATGTTGTTCTTATTATTATTTAATGCAGTTTTCAGTGACTGTTACCTGATTTACAGCTTGGCAAAATACAGTACAAATTTAAAAGAGGCAACATCGTAGTCTCGTCCCTTTTAATTCAGTATGTGTAAGAAAGCGGGACAACACTACATATTCCCACTTTTCTACGCTATTTTGTCAAGCTGTAATGTTATCAACCGACTTCAATATTTCAAAAGGAGGAGGTTCTCAATTCGACTGATTTTTTTTTTAATGGATGTTCACTCATAACTCCGTCATTACTGAACCGATTTGAATTTTTTTTTTGTTTTCTGAAAGAAGACGGTTCCTGGTTGGTCCCGTTTTTTTCAAAATCAATTTCTGATGATGGGATCCATGAGGAACTGAGGGAACTCCTCAAATTTGAAAGGCACATGCATGATGATTTGGGTAGTTTCTTAAGACACTCGAGCATTTCTTTACGAACATCATCAATTTGGTGGAGTGGACCTGGTGATGAAGACCAGGGATGTCAAAGTGGAACTGCTTGGTAATTCCCAGGACTATCGTCCGATTTAAAAAAATATTTTTTTTTCTGAAAATAGATGGTTCCAGATTTGTTCCGTTTTTTTCAAAATCAATTTCTGATGATGGGATCCATGAGGAACTGAGGGAACTCCTCAAATTTGAAAGGCACATGCATGATGATTTGGATAGTTTCTTAAGACACTCGAGCATTTCTTTACGAACATCATCAATTTGGTGGAGTGGACCTGATGATGAAGACCAGGGATGGCAAAGTGGAACTGCTTGTTAATTCCCAGCTCTATCATCCGATTTGAGACATTCATCTTTTCTTTGTAAAGAAATACCTTCAAGATAGTCCTATTTGATTATAGTTCTATTTTGATGATGGGCTTCATGAGGGATTGAGAGAACTCCTCAAATTTTAACGGCACATGCATACTGATTTGAGGGTTTCCTTAAGTAACTAAAACAGTGTTTTGGCGGAGCCAAAATTTTGATGAACTTGATCTGATGATGAAGACCAGGGATCGCAAAGTGGAACTGGTCGATAAACCTAGCTCTACTTATTATCCTAGTTGTGACATTCATCTTTTTGATTTGATTTATATTCTGATGATGGAGTTCTAGAAGAATTCAGAGAACTCCTCAAATTTGAACGGCAGGTTAATTGTGATTAGAGGGTGTTCATAATTAGCTTAGGCATTTTCTTACTGTGGCCATCATTTTGCTGGAGTGGTCCTGATGTTGATAATCAGGGATGGCATAATGAATATGCTCGTTAATTTACAGTCTGTCATCCAATTTAACACATGGTTATTTTGTTTGTTTAACGGTCTACAAGGGAGTTCCGTTTGATTATACTTCAAATGTAATGATGGAAGCCCTAGGACATTAAGAAAGCTCCTCAATTTTCAATCGTACACGTGCGGTGTATTGGATATTCGTGAAGTAAACTGGCTAACTCAAACAAATTCTTAATTTCACTTTTACCGGGAACCAAATGAAGTCGGTTTTTTTTTCTTAAAAATTATAATTTGTGTAGAGACCTTTCACAATTTATATGTTCAATCATCGTCCAGAAAAGCAAAAAAAAACATGGCTTACAGTTTACAGTATAACATAATCTTAACTTTAATCTAGCATTACTTACATAAATACAAAAATTGACCTGGTAACTTCATGCTCCGAAGACGGGTGTGGCTGTATTTCAGCCAATCTGACATACTCCAACCCACTCCTCAATTGAGAAATAAGCGTCGGGACATTAATGTCAGTCCCTTCCTCAAATTGTAGCTGGGATATCCAAGCTACAATGTAGTTATCTAAGTCATCATCAGCTTGAGTGTCATGAGGGTTTTCAGCTTTCCTTGCATCAGTTTCTATAATTTTTTGTAAGAGTTCCTGAACCTTGTTTTTTCTTGCATGATCTTCTTCATTGGTTTTCGGTGGTACTATAGGAAGAGCGTGAAACCAATCATGAATAGTTATATTATATTTGATTTCCATCTTAAATTTGAATACGGAATTATCGCGTGGTAAAGGTATCATTGCTAGTGCCTTTTCAACGTCTTCACGAGAAGCTGAAGGTTGTCCAAGTAGCAACTTCTTAACATTGTCAGCTAGCCGACGATGCCATAATATTTTCTTTAGGTAATCTTTTGCTAATAAAGCATCATACTTCTTCATATGTTCAGTAATGATTTTACAAAGTTCATCAGTGTTTTCCTCATCTTTCCGTAGATTTATAATTCGCAAACATAGTTGACCTGCGTGATGATCAATTGTAAACTTATCCTCATCATTTGTTATCGCCGCGTCTTTCTGCAGCATATAAGTCGCTATCTCTGTGTGCAACCACGAATTGTAATCCATCCTCTTAGGATGGATAATTCTTTCGAGTTCTATATCAGCAATATTTCTTGCAAGACTATAAACGAATTCTATCATTTCAGGACCTGGTTTCAGCAAAGGATAGTAAAAAGGTATATTCTTCAACCAGTCATGCACTTCCTTTGCAATTTCTAGCTCTTTACGAAATTCATCGGTATTGAATTCAGTATAACTGCTATTATTATATAACTTTTCCCGTGTTGAAGGACTTAATTTGTATAATTCTCTCTTAATCATTAATTCTAAAACACCATTTACAACATTGTCGTCTAGGTTATAATGGCGTACATATCTCTCAGTAAACTCTTTTAGGTTTTGGTCAGTCTCAGTATCTTTATAGCTATGTTGTTTAGATTCAGTCATAGATACTGGAGCTGCGTTCTGCTCAGACATCCTTTTCTGATGAGCTCTGGTCAGAGTTTCATCTTGAGGTAGTTTAATAATCTTGTCTTTCAGAATTTCTGCTAGCCCCTCAACATTTCTTTGCATTTCTGGTTTAACTATTTTACTTAGCCATTGGGCTAATTCATTTTTTATTTCACTTTCAGACTCTTTTCTTACCAGTTTTTGTTGTAGGTTGGTCGCAACGTCTCGCATTAATTTGTTCCTAGTTGGTTTGTCATATGGCTTATATATATCAGATGGTTGTTCATTTATCCAAACTGATATATTATCTTCCAGTATATCTAAGGCTTTTGGTTGGAATAATAACTTTGAATCTTGATCATCATTATAGTCAATATCATTTCTAAACCTTATGTTTGCCATGGCTTGTCTATTGCCGTGCTGTGGTTCCAATAGAGCAGATTTATCTAATAGTTCATCAGTATCTAAAGCCAAGATACGTTGTCGAAGATCTACGACTTGCGGTGACTCGTCAGTCAATTGTCTTCGAAATAAGTCGTACTTCATTATTCCTTTTAATATTATCTTATTTACTAATGCTTCACCTATTCGAACACCACCTGGTATTTGTAATTGAACAATTTGTTTTACGATACTGAGAACATCATTAGTTATATCATCAACAATGGTTTCTTTAAATATCTGATCTTCCATAGTTTCAAAAGATACGTCAGTAGTATAAAGCCAAGTTCTAATAATTGCTGATACTTTTTCAACAAAAACTTTTTCTGCCTTATTGAGTGTCGGGATTTCCCTCTTTTGTGCATAGTTTGATGGAGTCGAATGAAACGGAGGATCGCTTTTATTTGATAGCTCTTGCTCTGATGTTAATACCAGAAATGATCTTGAATGGCTATGTTCACGTCTTTTTGAGTAAACATCTTCATTAAGATAGTCTCTAACATTTATTATCAAATTTTTAGCCAAACTTGATGCTTCAGAGTCAGAAAATTCACCTGATGACTTAAGAACACGATGTATTTCTTTAACTACATTTCGTTTACTGTCATTCAAAGGTACTTCATCAGAGCCGAACAGAATATCAGTGATATTGGTAATAGTTTCATCTCCTGTGTTATCAATTAATTTATAATCATTAAATATGGTGTCTTCCTTCAATTCATGGCTTACATTATATTTATTACCGGCATTGCTTAAAAGATTTGTTAAGTCACTAGCAAGTATATTAACATAAACAGTTTTGTCTTGAGGTGATTTTAAATATGGTGATAATTCTTCTAAGATATTCACAATTTCCGCTCTCATTTTAGGTTTTTCGTTGATTCTGGATTTTAGAATTGGTTTAATCTTCTTTATTAATTGTTTAGCTACGACATCATTTTCACTGGAAGTTTTCAGGTTATTTTCTACCCAATTACTTATTTCTTTTTCTATATTCTCATTTATTTTGTCTTTAGTATACGGTATAAGACCACCGGAGTTATTTTCAAAACATGCAGTATTAAAACTATGCCAGTTTTCATTAAACGTCCTTATTAAAGTTAACAATGTGTCTCGTAGACAGTGTTCAAATCCATTTTTATCTGTGTTTGATTGTGGCTTCCACACAGGCAGCACATGCAAACATTTATCAATCTCATGTTTCACTTTAACATAATAATCTTCATCATTAATAAAAATAAATAGATCAGCAATGTTATCAACAAAGTTATCAATAATTTGTAATCGTTTTAGCTTCACCATTTCACTTGTGTCTGGGAATACTGGTATGTCGTGAAAGAATTCATGTGTTATTTTCTTAAGCCGATGTCTATACCCAGATGTCAATAACACGTCATGTGTTTCTTTCTGTGGTATAGGTATGTTACTGTTTATAGTTTCGTAAGTTTCTGTATTTTTAATAGGAATATAACGCCAATTATGTTCTTTATCAGTTTGACAATCTTCACAGTTAAGTTTAGGATTTTTGTTTTCAGCAAAGGTCAAATTGGTTTGAGCTGATTGTATTCCAGAAGAGTTCTCGACGGAAGGCACATTGGCATGAAAAGTCAAACTTGTTTGGACTGAATTGATTTTAGACTTTCTTTTTTTGGATATCATTTTGCGAGTTGATACTCCTACTGATGACTTTCTTGCAGTATACGCTGCTTGATCAATAGTGCGTTTTACTGAAAAAATAACGCACTATGTAGTCTACAGTTTTAATTTCAAGAACTATATAAATGAATAATAATAAATATTCTGGGACAATCTTACACAAATTAGATATGAGCGCCGATGACCAAATGGTCGGCGGCGGCGCGCCGGTCAAAATCAATCGGCGGCGGCGGCGAATCGGCGGCGTGGCCTTGAATACACTTGTCTATAGGATTATATATATAGGAAGTCAAGAAATATCACTAATTTCTTTAATTATGCGTTCCATAATCAGCATGTAGTAAAATAATTGATTATTTTACAAATTCAAATGTCAAATAATGTAACAATATTTCAAACAAATCTCAACACATATAAATATAGAAGTCATAGTATTTGCTCGATTAAAAATAATGAAAATGCAGAATGAGTACCTTTCGATGAAAGTACCTACTCGTATCTATTGGAAAAATATTTACAGTGAAAAACAAAATTGATATGGTATAAGAAGGGATTAGGGATTTGACGATCCCATCGCCCATTGGTTTCGAATCAGTCTACGCACGGCAGCTTGCCGCGAGTCGTTGGGGAGTAGTGACCCCACGTACCTGAGCGCTCCTGAGGAGGCTCTGTCATCCGCCCAAGTCCTCTGCCTCTGGCTTGCCTTAAATAGCCATCTAGGGTGGGGTCGCGAGGGCTGTGTTCTCCAGGGTAGATCTATAAACCAAAGTGGTGACTTGGCTATATATTTAAAGTCCAGGGACACCTCTCTACCCCTGCCCTCATACTGATACTGCCCTTGAGCCATCTTAGATGTCGCTCTTTGTGGGGGTCCATCTTATGTTATATGCGACTCACCGTCTGCCGAAAATAAAATTACTCAACATTGTATTAGGCAGGCGTCCGGTTTTATTCTCCATTACTCAGTATTTAGTTCACCCCATCCACCTTATAGTCCAGTATATTTTAGATTCCAATAATTCTGGATAGTCCATACACCTTGGCGGGTGCTGCCTTTGCGTGCGTTCCATGACACGGACAGGTCGGACAGGTGCATAAGCTGCTCGGTGTTCTCCTTATATTTCATTAAATGATCTAAAGGGACTCTGCGTGTCGGTTTTGGCTCCGCGTACACCTCCCAAAGATCCGAATCACCATTGTTCCGTGATGAGAAAGAGTTATATTATAATAATATTGAAAACGAGACATTTAAAACAAGATATTTACCATGTATAGGTATTTGTTTTTGTGAGCCCCCACCAGCGCCATGTTCACGGTGTAACTGATTTACTGCGATCGGTTGAGGTCATCATGCATGCTGAGTTCTTCTGTCGACCTGCCATGACTACGATCGTATCGTCGGCAAATCGAAGGCGAGTGATGTATTCGCCATTTGTGTTGATGCCAAGTCCTTGCCATTCCAGGAGCTTAAAGGCGTCTTCCATTGCTGCAGTAAACAGTTTCGAAGAGATAACGTCTCCCTGTCTTACGCCTCTTCGCAACGGAATCGCCTTCGTGCTTTGCTCCTGTACTTGAACCGACATTGTGTCGTTACTATACAAACACTTCAACGCTTCGATGTACCGATAGTCAATATGGCATCGCTGAAGAGACTCAAGCACCGCCCATATTTCCACCGAATCGAAGGCTTTCTTATAGCCCACAAACGCTAAGCATAGTGGCAAGTTATACTCTTCGGTCTTCTGTATAATTTGCCATAGCGTATGGATGTGGTCTATGATACTATAGCCTCATCGGAATCCGGCTTGTTCGGGAGGCTGGAAGTTATCAAGTTTGTGTTCGAGACGATTCGTGATGACCCTTGAATACAGTTTATAAACATGGCTCAGGAGCATGATGGGTCTGTAGTTCTTCAAAAGGCTATTGTCACCTTTTTTTGAAGAACAGCACCACCTCGCCTCTGTTCCATGTTCCTCTGTTCCGTTTTGCCCTCTGACAAGACGGAATTAAAGAGCTTCTGGAAGACTTTAAGTACCGGTGTTCCACCCGCTCTCAGAAGCTCTGTGGGGATTCCGCCATTGCCCGACGCCTTGTTGTTCTTAAGCTGCTTTAGGGCCATCCTAATCTCGTACAAACTGATGTCTGGGATATCTTCGGTGTAGTGTCTGGACAGCCTGGGTCTTGGGTCTCCTACCAAGCTGTCAACGGGCTGTGCGACCGGTGTATAATTGTCCATAGAATCTCTCGATCTCACCTAAAGCCTCTGCTTTTGCTGACGCTATGCTGCCGTCTTCCCATTTCAACTTTGTCAGCTGGCTTTTCCCAACAGATTTGTCTTTTGGTTTCGCTCAATAGTCTCTTTAACACCTTTAGTATTAAAGGGACGCAGATCATGACGCAAGGACTTAGATATACGTCTGTTGAGCTGCCTATATGACTTAGCGTCATCTGGAGACTGCAGCTGTAGTGAGCGTCTTGTAGCCATGAGTTTTAAGGTTTGCTCGGTCAATTTCTGAGGTCTTAGAACTTAGACCCTACGACGTGCACAGTTTCCACTAGCCCGTCGTTAATCTCGTCAACTGAAACAAAGTTCTCTAGGCAAGAAAAGCGCTTAGAGAGCTCGAGTTGAAAGCTTTCGGGGTTTTGAATGTGGGCTTGAGTGGGTCGGAGCGTAGACTTCATCAGGTTGGATCTTTCAAGTTTAATATTTATATTCAGTGAACCACTGACCATTCGGTGATCACTACCGGTTTTTATCTTGTTGAGCACAGAAGCATCACTGCCACGCCATCACACCATACACGCCATTACCTGTTGAGATTACCTGAGGGTTATGTAACTCAATCCAGCGATTTTTTCTTGCCTCCAAAAGATATTCGGTTTCGGCGACTGCTGATTTTCTGAGTTCGTTGTTTTTAAACGCTTGTATGTGTTTCTTTATACGGTATGCGATTGTACGCTTAGTTTGTCTAATGTAGGTTCTACCATAGCTACTATTTTGTAAACTCAACACTGGACGTTCAAGTGAGAAACTTTCCTTCGACGTCCGTAGTATATCTTCATCCCCAACAGTTTTCTCTCTTATTTTATTAGCAACCTTATCTGACAATCCTTTTACATACGGTAAAAGTGCTGGTTGACGTTCCACTGTGTAGTCCAGACACTTTGTCGTATCAGTGCGTCAACCATACCATATGTATAAATATGGAGAAGGATCATTCAAGGATAAGTTTTATCTCAAAATTAAAATTCTTATTTAACAAAATCCGTGTAATTTCGACTGCAACGTGATTCCCGTCAATTACTGAGTTAGACAAAAACAAAATAGTATCCGATCACTGATTAAAAATCATCGTGTATAAAAAACATCGCCGGGAAGAAAGTTGATTTTAAAATCAATAATCAAAAAGTATTAAACATAATATTCGTCAAAACATATCGAAAGGTGGCTTTTACAACGATTTTAGCTATTAAAAACATTTAATTTTTAAAGTTCCAAAATAAGTGTAATTTCGGTATGCCTCATCAAGGTCACGCCGATTCCACGCCGGTGGAGGCGTCGGCGGCGGCGGCGCGAGTTTTTTTACCGGCGGCGGCGGCGCGCCGGCGCGGCGCTCATATCTAACACAAATCGAGCTAGTCCCACGGCAAGCTCAATAAGGCTTGTGTTATATAAGGTGCTAACAAATTAGTCACGGATATTTTAAGAGATAATACATTGTATTAAAACAATTAACTTTAAACTATAATTAAGGAACCTTTGTAGGAATATATTTTTTTTTGTTTTCATTTACCGAACAAAAATAATAATTATAATTCCGTCTAAAACTAATCACCATGTGCAAATTTAACTGAAAAGGTGTTTCGCATGACGTTAACAATCGAGTATTTGATTTGACGTTAAGTGGCCAGTTAGGTGTTAGGTAAAAGAGGTACTAAAACTATGTTCAATGAGTACTCATTTAATAATCACACTAACAGGTGTTTTAACGTTGCAAATTTGTTCCCTAGTTTTCTCCAAAAAACATAACAAAACTTATGATGTTTCACACCTAAATGTACTCCGAGAACCGAGTACTATCAGCGGTAAAAATATTCGTGACTAAATTGTTAGCACCTTATATATAATACGACGATAAATATTCGTGATAAACCCACAAATAAATGCCCTGACCAGGATTCGAACTCGGGATCTTCTGCTTCGTAGGCAGGGTCACTACAAACTAGGGTCGAAGGTCGATAAATTGACGCCACAGTTATTGCAATCACAAGTCTCAAATTTTACTAAATACAGCAGTAAAAAAACTACTTTAACCAGACGGCAAATGGGGAAGCTTTTATATGCCTGCCTCATACCCATTCGCCATTCCTCATACCCATAATTCTATCGTGGTCCCCGAGAAAACTTGGCTGAGGTTGACAATTGACATCAACATCTTCTGATATTCAAGACGAAGTGCGGGTAGTTCGTTAAACCCGTGCGGTTAAAATATGTTGATGTCAATCTCAGGCAGTCTTTCTCCGGGAACACATGGACAATGTCGCCCTCGAAACGTCGGAGGTTAGTTTTCAAAGTTTTAGTCGATTACTCCCCGTTTTAGTAGATTTATGTGTGAATAAATAATAAATAAATATTACAGGACATGCTTACAAAAATTGACTAAGTCCCGCAGTAAGCTCAAGAAGGCTTGTGTTACAGGTATTTAGACAACGATGATATACAAATACATGAAAAAATCCATGACTCAGGAACAAATATCTGTGTTTATCACACAAATAAATGCCCTTACCGGGATTCGAACCCAGAACCAC
Source organism: Lathronympha strigana (assembly GCA_949128165.1). Classification (NCBI taxonomy): domain Eukaryota; kingdom Metazoa; phylum Arthropoda; class Insecta; order Lepidoptera; family Tortricidae; genus Lathronympha; species Lathronympha strigana. The sequence goes on along the minus strand of OX421926.1, from coordinate 835,092 downwards.
AGCTTAGCAGGCAGGGTCACTACCAACTACGCCAACCGGTCGTCAAAACCGATGTTATGTAAAATTAGTAAATTACAATTTACCTTGAGGTCTGGCCATCAGTATCTGCAAAAAATAACCGAATACATATAAAGCTCAAAGAACGAAGCGAAGTTTCATTGTCAGCAGCCCTAAGATGTAAAACAGGTTTATTTGAATGGAGATAAATCGGAAACACTCGAGACCCCTCGTCTTATTTTGGGGCCAGATGTCGGAGAGTGGTCAAAAGACTCGAAAGATTACTCATTTTTGTTTTGTTTCGTTTTATTAACATTTCATCCGGCCTGGATTTTATTTTAGTGCCTATAGGTCGCCTCTTCGGTGACGGAAAACATCGTGAAGAAAGGACTAATCCCAATAAGGCCTCGTTTACCCTCTGGGTTGGAGGGTCAGATGGAATTCACTTCTAGGCCAAATTTCGGGATTAGTTGCCAAAGCGGACTCCAGGCTCCCTAAGTCTTGGCATAAGCCAGGATAGGGAGCCGGAGCACAGAACAGGGAAGGAGTCGTTTTACCCAGTAATCCCACTGCGAACATTTCATAATTCTCGATGAGCACTACACTTGGGGTATTTGCGTTTTGCCCCTCGCTCGCACCGAAGCAAAACTTAACTGGTGCGAAGTGTAGTGCTAGCAGCAAAAAAAAGTCGAACGGTGGTGGGGGCGTCTGCTCGTGAGTAAACATTGCTAAAAATCTGCTTGGAGATCGGGAATGCATCACGAACGATCAAACCCAAGCCAAAAAAGATAACATGATTTTTAAATAAGCCCAAGCTGCTAAAAGGGAGAACCACACTGCTAAAAGGGAGGTCCACGCTGCTAAAAGGGAGGCCTACACTGCTAAAAAGGAGGCCCACCCTGCTCTATCTTAGCAACCATTATGCTTACTTTCTCTCCACCGCTAACTCCGGATGCAGGACAGCTAAGCCGATGTCGCTCCAGCCTCTCTTTCATCTTGGAACATAGGTGCGTCTTGCAAGTCTGCGTGAACATCCATATTAAAGTGTAAGGACCACATCCTGCTTACTAGGAGTTGTATCTGTTGCAACCGTAGGCGTTAGCGACTGCATTGCTTCTGGTAACTGTGGTTACCAGCTGTCGTCCTTATTTGACTAGGCACTAGAGTCAACCAATAAATATGAAGCAACTGAGTGGTAAAGTATGTCCGCCTCGCTCCTATCACTGCTGTGGCAGGAGCGAGACGGACATAGTTTCGAATACGGTTACGTACAAGTCAAGGCAAGCACACTGATGGATTGTATAGACAATACGTCGCATACTTTGGCGATGAGGATGCGCGTATCTATGCATCTGCTGTTTGGCTAAACGTACACATGTGTGGCGGATTTATTCGTCTACACACGTGGTCACATTTGCTCGAATAAGCTAGACTCGGGTACCTATCCGTCCTCTTGTCGGTTTTATGTCACACATCAAAGGACGCAAAGCAAACATTTGCGTGCTCCGCAAAAGCAACGTCTACACATGACTCGCGCGGTATTATAATATAATGTATTATTATCTATTCTATTTGATGTATGTTCTCTTCACACTCCAAGTTTCGATGTCGTGTTTGTGACGTTCAAACCGTATATGAATACGATTAGATTACGTACCGAGGCCTGCGTAGTAAAAAATGTCTCAGATCTCGTGTAATTATCGTCCAAAGTGTGACAAACATGTGATCTGAGACTTTCTTCACTGGCCAAGGTCTGTACACAATATCTCTGCTCGACGCAGTCGGCAAGCGGCGAATTTGTTTAGCGTATCGGCCTGCAATTGGCTGCTTGCCGGCCAGGCAGAAAACACACTAATTAATGCTCTTATCAAGATTAAAACCCGGGACCCACAGTCCTTCGTAAGTCATTACCGGCTAAGCTTAGAGGTTATTACCGCTGGTTTCCCTAGCTCGAGCAGTTCCCTGCAGACCCTAGTGCTCCACCTCTCTGCATTTTCCTCACAACGCCACGTGTTCACTATGTCCCTGTTTCGTTTGGCGGCCATTTTGTTTTTCTGAAAGAAGAAATTATAATATTACAATTAATGACTTATCAGAATGCCTTGCGGTGCGGTGCAGCCCTGCATAAAGTTTTCGTGTCCAGGCTTTTCAGCAGGAGAACTAAGACCCGAATTTAAAAGACCTCCTATCTTGACATACGGATGTTAAGCCTGGACATTAGCTCTGAAGGAAGAGTATAAGCTTCTGGTGGCTGAGAGAAAAATTCTCCGAACAATCCTCGGCCCAACGCATAGACCCCATGGCAGATGGAGAATCTGCAAGAACGCCGAAGTAAGAACTTTCAGAACCAAACATCATTGCTCAGGTGAAAGACGTCGGTGACTCGGCCACCTAGAGCGAATGTGGAGCGATGAGACTTATAGGGAAAATCGACAGCACGCCGTGCGGTCGGTCGGTCTAGATACCGTTGGGTGGATGTTGTGTATGCGGATCTACGCAAACTCCCTGTGAGTGGCGAGAAATTCCACAGGACCGTAGTCAGTGGCCAGCAGTCGTGTTGGAAACCAAGACTCACTTTGGATCGCTGCGCCAGGGGAGTAAAAGTAAGTAGTATATTCTAAGACCCTCGCTTCGCTCGTAGATAAAAAAATGGTTGCCTGTAAAGTCGGTATACGGGCGAAAGTTTTACGTGACAACGACTTTGAGTGGTAAAATACTGTGCTCGAGTGGAAGGGACGCGTGCCTTTCACTTTTTATTTATTTATTTATTTATTTATTTATTTATTTATTTGGGAAACATACAGCACATAATTATACAATAAGGTAAAAAACAGAGTTAAAACATAAGCCAAAACAGTTTCCACTAATAGCTAATACACAATTCCTTTGCTCCGAAACATGTAAAAATAAATAAGTTATTTCAGGTTTAATTTAGTTGATATTGAAAAACATATTTAACATGCATGATTATACGACATGAAAATACAACAATTACAATTTAGAACAGACAAAATTGAATTTAAAATACAACACAAGATACAAACAAGCAAACAAGTACAATAAGTGACAACTCGATATAATTTTAATTAAAAGTAATAATAATAACGAAATAACCATAGTATGGTAATGTTAGTGTTTCATGTTATTATTATTTTTTTTCGATTTTTTTTGTTTAATGGCAGAAACAAATCTGTTATAATTCGGTTGGAACAAATCAGTGTGTAAATATTTCTTATTGTAAGTATTGCACGCTCGTGCTAAAAATTTATTATTAACATATTTTTTGCGGCTAAAAGGAACAGCTAGCAAAGCGGTGGTTCTTGTACGATATGAAGGACATCTAAATGATACGTTACTCAGGAGATCTTCGGAATCAATTAAATTATTTAATAATTTATATAAAAATATTACATCCCGCTTTTCTCTTCTTACTTGCAAGGACTCAAAATTGTCATGTGTAAATGATTTAAATTTATATTTCAAACGATTAAGAAATTTTTTCTGGATACTTTCTAATGAATTAATGTGCACCAAGAAGTGGGGGCTCCAAGCTGTAGATGCGTATTCCAAATATGACCTTACATATGCATTATATAAAAGTATTATTGTTGTAGGGTTTTTAAAATCTTTACTTTGCCTAAATATAAAGCCTAACATTTTATAGGCTTTAGATGTAATTTTATTTATGTGTGAAACCAATTGAACTTCGCTGTCTAAATACACCCCCAAATCCTTCACCTCTGAGACTCTTTTATGTCTGTCTCTCTCGCTCTTAGGCGGGCTAACCATGCCCGAGTGGAAGGGACGCGTGCCTCTCACTCGCTCTCATTGTGAGCGCATAACGTGAGCGGAGCGTAACGCAGTTTCTTGAAGTGTCACCCGGCAAACCAATTTATAAGACGTTGTCACGTCAAAAATTAATTTTCCCAAAAATCTATACATTATTCGAATTTAGCAAAAGTACATACACAAGGCCTTATTTTCAAACGAATTCATAATTTCAAAAGGAGGTTTTCAATTCGTGTGATTTATTATTATTTTTATATTTATTCGATTTGATTGATTCAAAAAAATTACACAACATTACAGCGAACTAATACACTCTTCTTTTCTTCCTAGCGTTTTTCCCGGCTTATGCCTCCGGTCAGGCAGGCTTATGTCTGCTTTGGCAAGTACTCCCAAAATAAGCGAAATAATACACCGTGAAATTTATAATAGACAGTATTTATACAAACTAGGCACCATGATACAGACTAAAGAGAATCACCAGAACAGATCTAAGAAAAAAACTCTTAATTTAATTTAAATTAAATTGCAACGGTTAACACTCACGTATTTTTATCACAATAGGCGTGACATGTTTCGACTGCATCGGGCAGTTACCTTCGCGGCTCGGGCATCACTGCCCAAACACCACTCTGTCTGTCCGAAAATGACTGCCCGAGTCGACGCCCCGCGCTACGTGCGGAACGACGTGATAGCCCGGGACCTGAAGATGGAACCGCTACGACAATTCGTAGCTCGCCTAGCAGACCGGATGTTCGGGCGCGCGGACCAGTCGCGCTTTGGCCACCTCCGTGGCATAGCGCCGTACCATGCGCGCCCACCCGACCACAGGGGTCTGCCGCGCGAGCTCGCGCCCGCAGCCCCCACCACACCGGACTGACCCCCCCCCTCGGACTAGACACCACCCTGGCACCGGTTGACGATCGCTAGCTGGGCTTCCCCCAATGGGGTTCCACCCGGCTGGCTCGATCTCGCCGGTGTGAAGATGACCCGGACAAGACCACAGGAGCTCACAAAGCTCCCCCCCAATGACCCAGCCATTTTCATGGCCGGCGGTAGAAACCGCTGAAAGGGGCCAACGCCCTGACCAGCATCCCCAGATCCCCCTCGGGGGTTTCTGAGATGACGTCCTGATGATGACTGCCCGATGCAGTCGAAACATGTCACGCCTATTGTGATAAAAATACGTGAGTGTTAACCGTTGCAATTTAACTCTTCATTGGTCCTTAATTCTTGTTTTTTACTCCCAACATGCCTTTTGTTTTAAATTTCACTTTACACTACGGCTCATATCACTGAGATCGTATAACAAGAGAGCATGACTAGTTTTAGCTGAACACCGTGAAGACAATTAGAATAGGTGTCCATTTAGATCTTACCTGATCTGTTCTAGAATTCTGCACTATCCTGCATTTCACTTTGTGATCCTTGTGTTTTTTGGTGGTTTCTGCGGCCCAAAAGGACCTGTTGTCTTAAAGACCATAGGACATACAACTGCGGATGCTGCGACCAACATAATACCTATAGTTGTAGCTGCGTATAGCAACATATCTGTTTTGCAAGAGGCGGTTTTGAGACTATTTTGAGTGGTTTGGACATTTTCAAAAATAGGACTATATGTGGGTCGAAATCATGATTTGTTGATAGCAATTGATAGTTTCGACCCTGTGACAACTGACATTTGGTTAGAAAGGTTGTACCACGGTTTAACACGGAATTGAAATGCAAGGTACCAAACAAGGTACATAATAAATCTATGGTTTTATCACAGAATAAGTAGGTACTAGAGTCAAACCCAAGTCCCCCGTCAAAACTGAGAACATCAAAGTCATAAAGCCGTCCTTCACTTCCTTACCAAGTAAAGGAAGTGTCAAAAAGAGATGTAGGTGTATATGTTTATTATCCGATTCTGTAGGTTGACAACAGTTTTGCTGATCTCGTTTGATGCAATTCGTCCAAGCAGCCAAATTAAATACATCGTTGTAATTTGGTAGTCGGTATCAATGCATTACAACTTATCTTAGTCGCATATTTTGATATTGGATTTTTCAAATGTCGTAAGAGGTACGTTATTACGTTAGACTTACGACATTTGCGAAATCCACTGCCAATTTCAAGGCCGCTCCAAACTGTTGTCATTTGATAGTTTTTGCACTACCTCCATGCTTTAGTTATTCTTCCGTGCTGCGTCGTAAATCCATAGATTTTAAATGCAACTCAAATGCAACTCCTTCAACCACAGTAACTAGTTCTTTCAAACACGACATTGAAAGAGAAAAATACTCTGTCAAATGTTTATGTAGTGCATTAGCGTCATGGTGTGATAAAATTCTAAATTTTCTATGTAACTGTTTGGTCTATGTCTAGTGTTTTCTGTAAATTAAAATATATTTAGAAAATTCGCATGCAGACGAAGATTTGAACACGTTGTGTACCCTTATCTGTTACAGGCCATGTGAGTGATTATGTACAGTAAAGTTACCAATGTATTATATCGACATAGAAATAAATATAGGTACTCATAACGCCTCCTTTTTCCTCCTTGTTACTCTTTTTACGCCTCTAAAACTATAATTGATTTTATTTAACCAGTCATATGTACACACTTCATTATAATTACTATTTAAAACGAGATATTTACCATGTATTGTTTTTGTGAGCAGATATTTCGGCACTGTTACAACCGCCATGTTCACGGTGTAACTGATTTACTGCGAGTTTTTATTTGTCTACCCACACGCCGTAGCGATCTACCCGCTTACGGGTTCGTTTAATTTGCGCAGTGCCAATGCCACTGCTAACGTCCACTTTCTCACTTGGAACTCGATCACGTTCACGACACTTACAGTATCGACAGGTGCATTTCTTACCGAACCAGTCACTTTTGGATTTTTTTTATTTTAGTATCACTTTCACTGGATGCCAGACCCTCGACAGTTGAACCCGTCTTCTATAAAACCGATAGACCTAGAAAATCGGCAGTCGATGAACATCATTTGGAGGCAAGAACAAATCACTGGATTGAGTTGCATACCTACTATAGTATACAAAATAAATTGTGCTCTCAAAAATCCAAAAGTGACTAGTTCGGCAAGGCATGCACCAGTCGATACTGTAAGTGTCGTGAACGTGATCGAGTTCAAAGTGAGAAAGTGGACGTTAGTAGTGGCAATGATACCACGCAAATTTTCAAACCCGTAAGCGGGTAGATCGCTACGGCGTGTGGGTAGACCATAAATAAAAACTCGCAGTAAATCAATCACACTGAACATGGCGCTTGTAACAGTGCCGAAATATCAGCATACAGCTTATAAAAATAAATATACATGGAAAATATCTCGTTTTAAGTAGTTGTTATAATGTAAATGACCAGGTGGGTTAGCATGGTTGCCGTTTTATCGCTTATCACGCTATGCGTCACTTTCGCACATACATACTTGTTAGAACGTGAAAGCAACGTCGGTAAACGATAAAAACCCGACCATCATAGACTAGCAGGTAATACTAACTAAGACCATTTTTTGTGCATATTTTGAGCAGTAATTAGTTACGTTTCCAAACTCATTATCTTCCACGCCTTCTATATTTAAAGGGAGTAGGTTTTTTTTAAACAAAAATAGGTATAATTAATTTGCAAAATGGTTAAAACTCACGTATTATTATCACAATAGGCGTGACATGTTGTGGCCGCGGAGGTGACAACATCACTCTAACTGTCCGAAGATGACTGCCCGAAGCACTCGAAACATGTCACGACTATTGTGATAATAATACGTGAGTTTTAACTGTTTTGAAATTTAATGTTCTGTATGACTCACGATTAAATTACTAATAAAAATAGGTGCCTACACCTTCAAGTTTCATTATCTATAAAATTATATTCCAGGCTTGAAGAATCCGAATTACAGAGCTGTTACCAACCCGATCTGTCCAATTTCGTCACAAGGTGGCTTAAATTAATGGTAATTATTAACATATCCTACAAAACATATCGTGGCCCGAATATGAGATTATGGTCATTTTGGTGCCCTTTGTAACCTTACTTTGCTTAATGGTTAATCGGGCAACGTGTAACCAATTGAGTCTCAGTCCACTGAGCACGGCGGAGACACGTGGGCTCACTCACTCGTTGATGTCTTTTGTTAGAATTTTTTTACGCGCTTTCTTATTTAGAACTATTATAAGAAATAAATAAGCACGTATTGCCCTGGACCACAAAATGAAACCAACAAAAGCCATCAACGAGTGAGTGAGCCCACGGGTTTGCACCGGGCATGTGAAGCGTTTTATAATGCGCTCATTATAGTCGAGTGTATCAAAAAGCTGTTATAAATATAAATAGTGTTAATTCAAACAAGGTAAACGAGTAAAACTCTATATACTTTTATTAATAAATTGTATGTTTACTCGTAATATTACAGAACAGTGTAGCACCCGAGTTCTAAAATGGAGGCGGATTTGATGCAAGCTGTGCTGCAGAGCTTTCTCGATGCCGACCTGCGGGTAAGACCTCCTCCTGTATACCTATAGTCTGACAATGTTATGTTCTCATTCGTGCATAGTCAGAGAGAGTCATACTGTCTTTTTCTTACGCTTGAATTGCCACTCTGAAAATCAGAAGGCGTAAAGCGGAAGAATTTGCAATTTTAGAAACACAGGTTTTAGCGCCTTATTATTTTTAAAAGCAATGCCAATAATGATATTGCTATTACAAATTAGCAGGCGATTTCACAATTTCAAACATTGCAAAAAACCTGTTTACAAAATTTTGCCCAAGAAACGGAGACCTTAGCTTACGCTGGGGTATATTTCAGGTGGAAGTCGTTCCAAGAACGGAAGAGAAGAGTCAGAGCAGGACAGCAGATACCGGGTCGGGGCCGAGCTACGATGCCACTACACAGGCCTACGGACGGCTCGCTAACAACTGCAGAGTAACTTACATTACTTACTAAGTACTTGTTGCTCAGCGATTTAAACCTTAGTCGATAACGACTACGCGATTCGATACTGTTTCATCTTGCTCGCTCTTAACTGGTTGTGATGCAAACGCTATCGAACCTGATCCTGCGCAATCTCTCACCAGCTTTTGGCTCCGAGCTCACTCATATCCAGCGCGGCGATTTGTGACACTCGAAGACTTGAATTAGTTAACTCTTTCAAGCACCATGAAACGACATACTGTACTCATGGTGCTACTTTACCGCCCTAGTGCGATATTGAGCACTTTATGTGCCTGGCGTTGAATACTCATAGAGCCATATGTCATACGACACATGTGCGAAGAGGTAATTCGCAACTCATGTCGATTTAAAACACTACGGTCGTGTTTTAATTTATCGCCACTCGTTGCGAATTTCCTCTTTTTCGCCCTTTAAAAAAAGGGCTATCGAATCGACATTCAAATACAAAGTGGGTGTTAAAATTATTCATTTCATATTTTTTGTTTACAATTATGAACCAATACTATTATTACTTGTATATTTTGTCCATTGTATCTTATTATAGTTATTACAAATAAATACAAGTTACAGCCTAAATCACTAATATATTAGCTTGTGCTTAGGCCCCTAATCGAGGTCAGTTTGATTTTCTTTGATATTTATTATTTTGCCGGTTTTCTAGCGTCCTCCTGAGGCGGTTCGGATGAACACTTTTTCGGGACCGACGCAAGTTGACAGCTCCGCGCAGGCCGTCGATGGACAATACGCCTCCGTGTACAGGGTAATGTATACCCAGTAACTAGAATACACAGTTATTCATAACGGCCTCCTAGCCTAGTTGGTAGTGACCCTGCCTACGAAGCAGGAGGTCCCGGGTCCGAATCCTGGTCAGGGCATTTATTTGTGTGTTTATCACGAATATTTGTTCCTGAGTTATGGATGTTTTCTATGTATTTAAGTATTTATATGTATCTATCTATTATATATATCGTCGCCTAGTACCCACAACACAAGCCTTATTGAGCTTACCGTGGGACTCGGTCGATTTGTGTAAGATTGTCCCACGAATATATTCATACCCTGAGCCAGTCTTTTTTTAATTGACGAATTTTTTTTTAATTGAAGTCCCGCAGTAAGCTCAAGAAGGCTTGTGTTACGGGTACGGGTACGATATATATAATATACAAATACATAAATACATAGAAAACGTCCATGACTTAGGAACAAGTATCTGTGTACATCACACAAATAAATGCCATTACCGGGATTCGAACCCAGGACCATCGGCTTAGCAGGCAGGGTCACTACCAACTACGCCAACCGGCCGGTCTTGGAGTTTGGAGCAACAGAGAGGGGCGTTAGTATACGTACTCGTACCGTTTCCCCCCTACCGAATTAGAAGCCCAAATGGCCATACGGCTCTGTGTTGTCACTAGTCCAATAAAATATTGTCAGTGTAGTATCATTTACTATGTGCATCATTACAGTTTTTGTATGTAATGTGTGAGAGGTCTGTGTGCACGTTACCCGGCAAAAAGTGTATGCAATCTCGATAGGTCATTGTAGCCGCCGTGGTGTCTCGACGACTCGTAAATAAAACTTCAATATGAAGAAGACTTGATATATTCCAATAGGTATTGGTTAACAAAAGAATAGTGCCAAATACATATACGAGTAAGGTAGAAGTGGATGGTATGGATGACGATGAAAGAGTGATTTTACTGATTTTAAACAATGAGTATGAACTTATGCTAACTTAATCCTAATTGGCCGCGGGAAAGCGTATGTGGAGCGCTGCTATTGGAGCTTAGAAGAAGCTTCCGAATAGTAGCCGAGCCCGAAGGTGCGTTTCGCTACTGCACAAATATATTGGATATAAAAAAAGGTTGCGTTCGCAACAGTCATTACTCATTAATTTGATTGTTTACAACTAAATGGTTCCAGGTTAATCACTGCAAGGTGACACCGACGTCACCTCCCCCGATGACCTCTGAGTTTCCACCGCAGCGCGCTGACATCTCTTATGGTGGGTTCATGAGGCGTTCCACAAGATGGTACTTACGAGACGCGATTTTTTTTAACACTTTCGGGGGGACCGCAATCGCCTAACACTATTACACTAATAGCGAATGCGGCGTTCGGAGGTATGCCCGTCTCGCTCCTACCACTACTCTGGCAGGAGCGGGACGGACGTACTTTCGAATGTCGCAGTCGCTGTCGAATACGGTTACGCGCAACTCATGGTAGGTAAGCAATACTCGGATATCCGGATTGCAAGCCCTAATTACCGCACTAGTGTGATAATGAGCACTCTGTCATGTCAAAAATTCAAAGAGCCATGTGTACTGTAAAACGTCGTACGATACATGTGCGAATATAATTCGCAACTCGTGTCGATTTAAAACACTCCTTCGGTCGTGTTTTATTCTATCGCCTCATTGCGAACTTTCTCCTATTCGCATTTGTATCGGAATGTACTATTCATTTAAATTTCTTTTTTTTTAATTGTTTTCTAACACGATACTGAATGGCGCAGCCGGTAGGATATGATTCCCAGTGTCTCTGCCATGAGTTGTTAATGTCGCTATAGATTGCGAAGGATAGATTTCGACACGTTATCTACAGTTGCATCCCGCTTCCACCCGCAAGTGCGAGCGAGACGCACTGACGGTGCGTTGAAGTAGACGCGACTATTATAGATGTCTACGAGTAGATTTCAAATCTTCGCTCGCTCGGACGAGAAGTAGGGTCGCAAAGGGAGCTACCGTATTATCACCCACCAGGCGGGCGCCACTCATGTGTGAATCCTGTGTCAGTATGAGCGAACTGTCAAAGTGACGTTGGAAATGTTCCCGCAGGAGCCACGTTCCACTAACGCCCCTAGCGGAAAATAGACTCGCGGTAGTCCTCATTCAACCTAACACTCCTCCTCGCTTCGCTCGTTGTCGTACCTACACTGAACTGCCTTAGAGTGTTATAGGTAGGGAAGTTATCTAACGTATAATCATTTCGGGAATTCAAACGTACGTAAATAATTCTACAGACAGCGGGAAGCGACTTTGTTTTAAACTACGACTGACTGATGACTGTACAGTCGCCATCAGATATATCAGAGCGTCTGAGGCGTTCAAAATATCTGAACAAGCACTCTAACGCCTTGACAATAGAGGCGTGTTCAGATATTTGTGAACACCTCCGACACTCCGATATATCTGATGGCGACTGTACGGTCGGCTTCATAAATATATATGCATCTGTATTCAATTTTAACCCTTCTTCCCCTGTAATGAGTTCCAAAGTGTACAGATGTTTATAGATATTTGTACCATTGTGTTTCCAGGGTGTGACAACTTCCAAGTGGGTGGTATGGGGAGTGGGGAGACGCGTGCGGCCCCGTTGAAGGCGTCCAGCTACCGGGGAGCTGGCCTGAATTGGCCTAACAGAGGTAAAGGCTTTATATACAGGTCGTTACAAACGATACTTCAACAGCTGCTGAGGCCAATGACCCTGAGTGCAACGCAAGTGGAAAAATTTCGAAATTCGAAAAATATTTTTCTATAGAACTAGGTACAGTGGGCCAAGAAGGTGGTCTACCACTTTTGACAAAAGTTTATGCGAGCTCTAACGATCGCTAAGGTTGACTTGACACTGACATAATATTATTGGCAGGGGAAATCGACCTTGTTGTCTCATGACGTTCAAACGAATCTCAACCTTAGGGTGGTAAACCACATTTTTGGCCGACTGTACTCATCGAAAATGCACCTATACAAAGTTATTTGTTTTTTCGAATTTCAATTCAGCTGTTGAAGTTCGTTCGGGACGTTTGTAACATCATGTACATTTATTCTGGTATAAGGGCCATTTACATTTAACTTTGTATCCCCCACTTTCTTAAAATGTGTTTTTATGTGTTTTACACTCAGAATTGCGAGTTCAATGTCTATCGATCCTAAATATCAGAAGAAAATTGTTCCAAATTTTCATGTATACGTTTTTGGAACCTTCCTTACCATTACCGCCATACAAAATGTATAAAAACATTGTAACGGAATCGGAAAAAATCTTGGGACACTTTTCTCTCCTATTCTCTCTTGATTCATCAAGAGAGTTCATGATTCTGAGTACAATTTACATTTAAAAAACCCAAATAATATTTGTTTATTTTATTTTTTATATTCATATTATGACAAAAGTTGTGTGAACAGTCACCATCAGATATTATGAGAGCGGCCATTGTGCTCATAAATATAACAAAGCGTTAGAATCCTGTTAAGATATTTTTGAGTACCTTGGTCGCTCTTATACTACGTGTTTTTGAGCAATTGCTTTTAATTCAAGGGTGCATTCTTTAGCTTAAATTAAGTTAATTTCTCAAAGACACCGGTATTCTAATTAGCTCCATTTAGTAAATAACTAATTTTAATTTTATCTCAGGGATTTGCAATGTTGGTAAACGGAGTATGAGTACTCGACATGATTGATATGTCATAGTTGTCACTTACTTAGTAAAGTCAATTCTAATGCCCGTTTTACATAAGCGGTTGATGCAACATGTTATTATTTTGTATGAGAATAAAAAAAACGAATTTAATAAAACTAACTATGCCATTCCGTTTCCTTAATTATACCAAGCCACATGACGAAGTTAAAGCAAATGCTCAAGAACTGTATATCTGATGCCGGTTGTCAACTTTGATTAAAATATGCACTTAGGCGTGACGGGTGGAGGAAGAGAGGGGAGGCTTTAAAAAAAAAAGTTTATTTCAGATCAGTGATCCATAATATGTTAGTACTTATACTCTAGACTTAATAACTATGTTAGTTTGATCATACAGATACATAAAATCATAAAAAGTAAACAAAAACAAAAACAAAAACGTCCACGAGTACATATTTGGCCCTTCCAATGGCAACTTCGACCCAGTATTTTATTATACGGCAGTCAAGGCAATCCGACAATACCCTGAGAAGGCCATTGCCACTGCAACGCACTCGCCTAAGTAGTGATCCAACACGCTTGCGTCTGATTGCGAAAAAGTCGTCACTTCGCGCTTCCGCAAACATGCTCGACGCACTACAGTGCTTCGGCAATCGCAACGGCATCCTCAAGATATTGTTACGTATACTGGACTCTCAGTGCGTTGTATGCCCTTTGTGTAAAATTTTCCCACAGACTGCAGGTGTAGAACGTCTGACAGTATGCATTAAAAAGCGTCAATTTGACTTGTTCGTTACACCTTGCAAATCTGCGGGCAATCATGTTACCACGCACCGCCATCGACCTTCTTTCCCTCTCTAGATCTAGGTCATCCTTTAGATCTTCTGTAAGGATATGCCCCAGGTATTTGAACCTCTCCACTCTCTTCAGGGGCACGCCGCAGAGCATGATCTCAGGTACTGTCGTTGGGTTGTACTTCTTGGCTTTAAAGAGGACAAACTCGCTCTTGCTAGTGTTATACCTAAGACAATGCTCCTCCGCATACCCCTCACATATAGTGATGAGTTTTCGTAACGAGTCGCTCGACGGGCCCAGCAACACCATGTCGTCTGCATAGCTGATGTTGTTGAAACTTTTGCCCAGCAGTGGGACACAAAATAGGCTATAAAAAAAAATAAAAAAAATATGTATTTTTCAGGCGAAGTGTACGCACCCCGTATGTCCCGCTGCTCGGACCCGTTCGCGAGGTCGCTCCGCAAGTACCCCCCCGTGTCTCCGGAGCGCTCCGAGGTCCTGGAGAGGCTGGTCACTTACGCCATGCCGAGGACCTGTGAGTCACTCAAATTCTTTATTATACAAAAATTGTACAGATGGGGAAATATTTATTTGGAATGACAAAAAAATATTCTACGAAACATTAAAAGTTACTTTTAATTTAAAACACAAACTTAAAATAAATAAAAAATGCCCCCCAAATCGTTGCCAGTGGGCAGCGTGCCCAGAAGGCTGGCTGCATTGCCACGTTGAATGGCAATGCTTATACGTTGCGCGAAATACTGGCCAGCCCTCTGGTCACCTGTCTCTTCAATGAGGCGGGACGCTACAGCATAACAGTTCTACACCAAAGCACCGTAAAATTCATAAAAAGGCAACAATATACAATAAATTTGTAAATTACAAAATTATACAAAATTAATAAATAAATAACAGATGACTCCCGATTATCCATCGCTTCACAGAACTTAAGACACACACTACACAGAACACTCCAATCACTTGCAAAAATGTCGCATTCTGGTAATGAAATGAGACAACTAGAGGTGTTACGAGATTTTTTTACTGGGCCATCTAGGGGCATTTCACTGGGCCATCTAGGGGCATTTTCAGAAAAAAGTGCACCATTTTAATGAAAATGTGTCCTCGATTTTCCACAAAAATATTGTCAGTTTTGTAACGGCCCATACAAAATGTATGAAAAAATACGTCACGAAACTGACAAAAAAACGGGACACTCTTTTTCTTTTTTTAAATCAATATAGTACTCGTGATTCTGGTTATAAAAACCCCAAAACTTCCTATATTTAAAAAAAAAGTATTGGTACTTACCAATTATTGAAAATGCCCACGTGTGACAAGCAATATGAGATTTTATGTATACTTCTTACAATCAGATTTAGATTCAGATTTCAGGTTTAGATTCTTTTCTTATGAGATTTCTTACAATCTGACGTATATAGCGTCACTATGACACAGTCCTACAGTGTCCTAGGGTTCCAATTGGTTGACTGTACATTTTCTTCACGGATGATTTCTTCTATGCTTTCCTTGGATACAGCAAACATGTTGTGATCTGAGGCTTTTTTATTTACAGGCCAAGGTCAGTAAGTAAGTACAGTCAACCAATTTGATTCCTAGGCCACTCTAGAACCATGTCGCAATGAATTAATCTGTTTATCTTCTGTGACTGTGACATTGATTGTTGCGTGATGCATGTCATAATGACATCTCAGCATTTGCGAACATATGTCAACGATAATGAATAAATAGTAAAGGAGTTTGCATGTGTATTAACAAAATTTATATTAGAAATTGGAATGGAAATTAAAATACTGTTCCGTCAAAACATCACTGAAACAGGCCACGGAAGCCTGGAGACCATTTTTTGAAAAGAAACATTTTTCCGTTCGTAGGATAAGAAAATATATTTCAAGCATATTTTCCTGGATAAAATGAATTATATCACAGTATCTATGATGTTTTTCTAGAATCAACATGAATATTCAAGAAAAAATATTTTATTGTAAACAGACAGTAGGATTAGGACAGTAACGAAAACAGAACTTTCCATTAACTATGCAAATGCTTTAATACAGATAATAACAATTAAATCGAAGCACAATAACTTTAATATCGGGTAAATGCATCCTCACTTTGTATAACGTTTAGAAAAATATTTAGTGGAGTTGAAGCCATGTTGTTCGTAATTATGACGCATTTGTGTTCTTTGCTCGTCAGTTACTCGCCTCACAACATGATTGCGACTGCGATCATCATTTAAATCTCCTTCCGCTGGCTATTGATTGACCAACAAATCCACTGTAGCTCGCTGAAAATAATATAATAGCATTAACTTAAAATGAAAATAAACCAACATTTTTCTAGAATACCGTTCATACTTGTAAAACCTAACTTACCGAAACGTTCAATCTTTCTGCTATGTCACGTCTGCTGTAGCCTTCCTGTTGCAATATTAGTTCTCTCATATAGGTTATATCTGCTGCCGGCATTTCAATACATATTTTGAGTATTTTTATTACCCAATTTAATAAAATTGACGACAGAATGTTAACTTGAATTGTCACTGTCTGTCTGTCAATACTTATTTTTCTGTTCATGTCATCGAGCATAAACGTGTATGAACTCTTTACGTTTATTTCATGTTGTCATCTGAAAGTTGATAATCGTTTGACCCGCACTGACGTTGTTACTATCTAGTAGTTACTGCGACAAAGTTCTATAGTGGCCTAGGAATCAAATTGGTTGACTGTACACTACTCGTCTGCTCGATGCAGTCGGCAAGCGGCGAATTTGTTTAGCGTAGCGGCCTGTAATTGGCTGCTAGCCGGCCGGGTAGCAAAAAATGATATTTACCTACACTTTTTTAGATCGTTCCCCCCGCCAGTCTCCCAACCGCTCGCCGCAGCGGGAACCGGTCCGCAAGACCTACGAGGAGTACTACAGACCCAGGGCTCCTGAGGAGGACCCCACCAGGGACAGGAGGGATGATTTCAATCATTACAGGTGATTGTCAACTTACCGTGGTAAAGTTACATCTAAAGCCCGTTTTACATTAGCGGTTGATGCAACATGTAATTATTTTTTATGACAAATCAAAAAATAAAAATTTACGAATTTAATAAAACTAAGTAGATATGCCATTCTGTTTCCTTAATAGGCTAGATGACAAAAAAAAACTAATTAGTCAGTCTGTTAGATTATTAAAAAATATTCGACAAACAAATTCGATTTTTCTTTTTCTTTTGTTCGTCAAATGAAAAACGACGGAAATACAGCGCTTTAAAGTTTCGTGTGACGTCACAATCGAGTACGATTCTTACTCTAAGGTGACGTCACCAGCCCCCACCACGGAACTTTGACGCTCTTCATATTCGTCAATTTTAGTTATCTTGAAAAAGGAAAAAATACGTGTCTAATAATTTTTGATAATCTTTCTGACGGACTAATTAGAATAATAGCTTTTCAACCTAGTCATCATCCCTATTGCTACTTCAAATGCCGTGTGGTTTTGCCAGATTGGACCAAAGTTACGTCCACTGGGTCAAAGTAACGACCTTGCGTTTTGTCTATGGTCACCGTAGGTATACCGCATTTTGTCAGCAGACAGGGCGGCAAACAAGCATTCGCGAAGCATGGGGACGCCAGGCACGTCAGGGAGATGTCTAGGAGGCTGCGGAAGAGTTTGAAAAGTATTTCTTCTTATGTAAGTCTATAACATTATGCCTTAAAATCTTTTGTTACTATTACAATATGGATCAATGTGGTCTAAATTAAAGTATTTTTTTTATTTATTTATACGAGTGGTACGTTACGATAGAAGGCCGAAGAGGAAATTCGCACACAAAAGAGGAAAAACACGACCGTAGTGAGTGTTTTAAATCGAGACGAGTTGCGAATTACCTCTTCGTGTACTGTATTACGTTTTACAGTACATAATGGCCCTTTGACCTTAATAAGAAACCTACGAGCCAAATTTGAAATTTCTAGAAACATAAATAAACAACAAAACGCCCATATTGATATTTTAAGATTTCAACCCCATCGCATCCCAACAGGGAAGATCGTGTCTTAACACTCGTTGGATTTTAACATGGTTGTTGTTTTTGAAATTAGCGACCAGATAAACCACAAAAACGATAACCATGTTGTTTTTAGACTTAGACACCCCTTTTCCCCTCTTAGGGGTTGAATTCTCAAAAACCTGAAACACGTGTTAAGTCATTTCTTTTTATAAATACTACTGTAAAATTTCAAATAGAATATTCCAATTAATCTTGTTACCCCATTCAAATTTTGGACCCCCAAATGGGAGGGATGACCCATAAGGGTTGAATTTTGAAAAATCAATCTTAGTACACCTCTAGACTTGATAAGAAACCTACGTGCCAAATTTGGAATCTCCAGGAGCAGCGGTTTGGGCTGTGCGTTGATATATCAGTCAGTCAGTCATTCAGTTTCTTCTTTTATATACAGATTTGGGGATTTTTTATGTACTTAATCTCACATCTGCATTCGCTTCCGCTTCCACGGATATGAGCCTTTTTATATCCGTATCCGCATGCGGATTTAAAAAAGTCAGCATCCACAACATCCCTACACTGCACATAGGCTACGCTAGCAGAGTCCAATCGCTCCTAGCCCCTATCGAATAAAGAATCTATAGTATCGAGAATATCGAGATCCAGCTTTTCTTAGGAAATACGTCTGCAAAACCCTAACACACACACGCACATATTTACTAGAGAGGCTTACTAACCAACAGCCGGTTTAACTGGTTTGTATTTAAATGCTTAATATTAGTGTAGTGTCTCCCCTACCCAAAGGTTGTCTGGAAGAGATCGCTCTTTAGCGATAAGACCACCTGTTGTTTGCCTCCTTTTCACGTGTAATCTATACCAGTTTGTGTTATTTTTGTTGTTTTGAGGTGTTTCAGTTTTTGTATTGTATTGTATTGTATATTTTACCAGACACACACACATACCCTGGCGACGTACCTGGATGGCATTGAACAGGAACGCGATACACCGATCATGGAAACTTCAGAGACTGAACACGAAGAACTACCCGTGTCTTATGTGAGTGGAAATAAACCGAAAAATGTGCACCATTTTGACGAAAATGGGTCCTCGATCTTCCATACAAAAAAGTTGTCAGTTGTCGTAACGGCATACAAAACGTATGAAAAAATGCGTTAAGAAAATGACCAAAAAAAGGGACACGCTTGTTCTTTTTTTAAATCTACTCGTGATTCTGGTTATAAAAAACCCAAAACTTCCTATATTTTCAAAAAAAAGGAAATGGTCCACTTTTTTTAAATGCCCCCATTTACCCATCTGCGGCTAATGTGGTTACCATGAGTTGTACTTGGTCGTATTGGATAGCGGCTGCGAAATTCGGGGATATGTCCGTCTCGCTCCTGCCAGAGTAATGGTAGGAGCGAGACGGACATACCTTCGAGCGCCGCAGGCGAATCGAATCCCGTTGCGAGCAACTTATGGTAAGACAGAGTTCGTAACCTTACTCGATATCGAATGCGCGATTCGTGTTAGCTCCAACAAGTTTAGAACGTGTAAGATACAATTGTAAAGCATGAATTAAATCATTTATTAAATATAATAAATGTTTTGATTCATGCTTTTAAGATTTTGTAAAGATTGTCTAGAAGGACAGCACTGTAAGTCTAAGCCGTAAGATGGCGTGAACAATAAGCGTTTAAAATAAGAAAGGATTGCATATAATTAGGAAATTTTGGGCTCTGGTCGCTGTGGTCGGGTGGCCTAGTGGTTAGAGCGTCTGCCACGAAGCAGGAGGTCGCTGGTTCGATCCCAGCCCTGGGCACTGGGGGCCTTGGTCACTTTTTCTGTAGTATATGACATCTCTTTCAATTTATAACGAGTAAGATGCAAACGCTATTGAGTTGTACGTCCTGCCAGAGTAGTGTTAGGAGCGAGACGGACATAGTTTAGAAACGCGCAGTCGCTGTTAGCCCACGGTTACGACTCATGGTAAGAGCCCAGAAGGCCTAGTATAAAAATTATACGACATTAACTTCTCGACCGCGTTAGCGTATCGAGAGTTCAAATTATGTTTGCCATTTATTTTAATCATCCGGCAACTTTCATATTTTGACCCCTCGATACGCTAACGCGGTCGAGAAGTTAATGTCGTACAATATTTATACTAGGCCTTCTGTGCTTCAATCAATGCAGGCGAGTGAGGCGAAATGCCCGGAAATGGCCATATTTATCTTTTAATACAATTTAAACTTTCGTAAGTAATACTGACGTTAAAATTTAAACGGTTTAAACTTACGTATTTTTATCACAATATGCGTAACATGTTTCGACTGCAGCAGGACATACAGAGTGGTGTTGTCACTTCTGCGGCTCGGGCGTCACTCCCCGAGACCGGCGTAGGTAACGGGTCGCGCGCGACGAAGCAGGCTGACTCGGGCAATCCGGCTTCGTCGTTGCGGGAATTGTCTGATCATCTGACGCACACCTAGCTAACCGTGTGTGTGGTGACTATTTAGCAGACACGGTTAATATACTGTAAATTTTAATGTCCTATTTATATTATTCGCATGTTGTTTCAGAGTTATCCCGTAAATACGACTGTGCAAGGTAAATATCCTACTAATATTATAAACGCGAAAGTTTGTATATGGATGTTTCTCACTTCACGTTAAAACAACTGAATGGATTTTAATGAAACTTCACAATAATATATCGTATACATCAGAATAACACATAGGCTACAATTTATAAAGATATGGCGCAGACGAAGTCGCGGGCACCACCTAGTTAATTAATAAATGAAAAAAAAAATGTTTATTCGGTTACAAAGGAGGATTTGGACGTAGTTTATCGAAACAGATCTTATGAGAAAGATGATAATCATCTTAAAAGTGATTGGTACCTCATTTCAAGATTTTATATAGCTTATACGGGGAGGTGCCGCTCCTTATTAGCTGAAGTATTGTAAACAAAATATTACAAAGCATAAAATAATGGTAGTTTATGCAACAGTGATATAATTAAGGTTACGGTTTTGTAATAGTAGACCCTTGAATTTTAAGAACCAATATGAGCAATTATGTGCATACTAGTTTTTATACGACATTAAAAACAACTTTCACCTATTTACATGTTTTCAGCCGTTGTCCCCACCACCTCGATGGGGGTTGAAGCCAAACCGTTGCCATCTACAAGCAGACGTACTGTAAGCACATAACTTCATCATTATCTATAGGTACATAGAATAAAATAACAGGATACCTAATCCGAAAAAAACACGTCTTAAAAGTGCTGCGGTTTCAGATTTTTTTCATATAATCTTGGTTTGGAAAATGACGTTTCGTTAAGTGCCAACTGCTTATACAACTTTAACAGTGTTGGTAGTTCTATTTGACACGTAAGGCTTACGTCAGTATGCTCTTTATGCGTCTTTCCATTTTCCAAAACTACTTAACATTTAGTCTATTCCCTCTCTTGTAGATCGCCGTCCCGCTCTCACCGACGCCTTCGTCCCGCCTGTCAATGCTAACAGAGCACATCATAGACCCTCGTCATATACCCACGTTTAGGGTGGAAGATAAACATTTAATGACAAACAAACGAACAGTAAGCAAAGTTATTTTTATTTTCTCATTTTCCATGATTTTCATCCACCATCTAAAGTTTAGCCACATCTAAAATAGTAGTTTAGGTATGCAACAGTGATATAATAAGGGTTCTTAAAATCCAATGGTCGCTGTTACAAAACGAGTCGTAGTTGATTTTTGTACTTTGGGTCCCCAGCGGTCAACACAGTGAATCCTCTTGGAGCTCTGGCGACCTTACTCACCAACAGAAACACAACACTATGAGTAGGGTCTAGTCTAGTGTTATTAAACTGCGGTTTTCTGTAAGTTTCTGTACTGCCCCAGATGGGCTCTGCTCCAGATTTGAGCGAGACGACATTCGGTGTGCGGTGCCCTACCACACTAAACGATATGCATTCCGGTGTGCCCATACCTCTCTCAAAGTAGTAGTCAAATCCTGGTAACAGAATTAGATTGTGTGTTTATCATAGTGTTTGTTCCTGATTGTTTATTGATCGATGGCATCATAATCGTACAGATGTAGTACATAATGTTTTGCCATCGCATTTTCACGTGTGGTGCTATTTCACTTAGTGTTAGCACTAAAAGTATTCGAGGTTGATTGTACTTAGCATGACAAATATGAGCGTTTCCCACAAAACACGTCTAAGAATCTGGAACGTCTATGAAATATGATAACTATGATAAGATTGATAAGTTGCAATGTCCGTGGAAAATCTTCAATGACAGTTTCTGCGGAGGCTGTTAAAATAAACTTTGTCTTTATTTTACTTTTATTCATATATTATCGTCTAGTTCCCACAAAACGAAGCTTTGTTAAGCCTGCTTTTGGACTAAGTCGATTTGTGTAAGATTTTCCCATAATTATTGATTTATTTACAATGTCTACTTTTCTTTAATGAGTTTGTCATTCCTAAAGTCTTACCATAAGTCTACGTTTCCACTGGATATGAGCGAGGATGCTTTGAGAAATTTGTTTTTAAGAACCAATATAATCTCTTCGTTTTACTATGCTCATAACGCCAGTTACTCCACATCTCCGGTGGAAACGCAGCCTTTGAATCACGTTTGTTGCAGATAGCGATCCCAGTTACTCCATCCTCCTCCAGACTCACCACACGAGCACCGGACCTGCCCAGATCCTACGTCACCAAGTCCGTCCAGACCTTCCCCTTCCCTGGAAGATCCGTGGAAACCGTCACCAGCACCACGGAACTACCAAAAAACCCGGTTAAAGTCATGGCTAAAAAAAGCAAAAGCCTTAACGACTTCAGACTGAATAGGGACTTCAAAAGTGAGATTTTAGAATGGATTGATGATACCAATGATCCTAATGTTAAAGAAATACAGGAGGTTGTGTTAAGGAGTTTGAATTATAGGTTAAAAGGAATATCTACGTCAGGAGCAGGAAAAATACAAGTGAAGATAGGTAATTGTCTGAAATCTTGCGGCAATAAAGTTGCAAAAAAACTAACTTGTGAGCTTGATAATAATGAACCATGTGGTAATACAAATCACAGCCAAGAAGTGAAAGACACTAAACAAGTCACTGATCATAGCGAATTTAAAATTGCTATGGAGGATTGGTTTAATACTTTGTCTATGAACAAACGTGATTTTATATCCAAACCCGTGGAAAAAGAACAAATTCTAAGCACCTTTATTAATAGATTGAAATATTTAGCAATCGGAAAATCTAAACATTGCAGTGAACAGACTATGAGAGCAGATATTTTAAGAATTCTTGATGAGGTACTAATTGAAGGGGATGCGTCAGATAAAACTGCCTTCCTTAACAAACTTACTGACACTCTAATGTATAAATTAGATAATATATTACTAGGTGATATAAATACGAAACCAACTACGTGTAAGGATAGTGAAAAATCAAGCGCTGATATGAAAACTCATGTTCAAGTTACTAAGACAGGAATGAAGGATTTCGTAGTCAACGAAATGAAAGACGATATACAGTTTCAAGAAGTTTTTAATCCTGATTTAATTAAACAAACCATAGTAGATTTAGTAGATATATTAAAAGATTCAGTAAATAATAACATTGGATTAGAAGAAATAGGTAATACCCTTCACAATACGACCAAGCATTCGGGAAGAGCTAGTAAATTTACTGAAAACTGCAGAGACATGCATTCCAAAAGACATGCAACAAGTATTAAAACACAGCCACTAACTGTTTTTATGCTTCAGACAAAAAGTTTTATTAAAAAGGCATCCACCACGACGTCTCAACTCAGTATTGGATCGATTATAGAAAGGGATATTGAGGCAAATTTAAATCAATATAAGATACAACTTGCACAGCGGATAGACCAATGGCTTTCTGATTTAGCTATATTACGAGCACAAGACACAGATTTCAGACAAGCAGTTATCCTTGACTTGGCCAGTGATATAGTCGACAGGCAAAAATATTTGGAATTTAAGAAAAATAAAAGTTCAGATATAGATGAACTTGAACATTTGAAGTATCTAATATTCAAATGGATGAGAAGGTACATAGGTGAAGATAATATGGAGACTGTACACCATGCTGTAGAATTGATGGAAATGATCAGAAATATCCCAGTACCCATGTTAAGTAGATCCCAAGATCTATTACATAAATCTAATAGCCGTCTCTGCTGTAAAAAGAACGACCATGAACCAGGAATTTCTACTGATATAAGTAAAGATAATGTGTATAATTCTAAGTCCGATTCCGGTATACATAACTTTAAAGGGTCTGAAAGTGGTTCGCCTTCATATACTGTAATAGAAAATGTATCAATAAATAAGGATATATATTTAAAAAAACAACGTTTACAAAGTGAAAAGTCATCTCCATGCAATCGGCTTAACAAATGTAATCCAAGTCACACAATTTTAAATAATAATTCATTTTCTTCTAAATGTGCTACAGAAAATCTAATAAACTCTAATGAAACATTAAAAAACAACTTCCAAAATGAAGTCAATGTAGATGCCAATCACATGAATACTGAAAAAGTTGATTATAGTACAAGCCTATTCAAGAATTTAAATAAAGATGGTCATTCTAGCCAGGATAGTTTTGTATCAAGCCGATCTCGAGATGATTTCTATTGTAAAAGCCGTAACGATGAACATAACCCTTCCATTGATATTAGTAAAGAAGATAGAAATACATCAAAGCCGCAAACATGTTGTAAATCCAAAATTATAGATCCAGTACTTACAAACTATGTAGTACATAAAGTTATAGCAACCAACCAAACAAACGACGGAACCAATCAAAGGGAAGAAATAGCATCTACTAGAAGTGGTTCAAAGAATAGGAAAAGGTCAAGTAAAATATCACCGAGTTCAAAAACGTGTGAATCAAAGTGTGCTTCTAAGTTTCACAGCCTTTGCAATGTTACGAGTGCTTCTGCAAGTGAAACTGAAGCAAAAGATATTCAACTAAAACCAGAGCCGTCAGGGCTCGTGACTCCAGTACCTTCTCATTCTGGTAAACCTAGTTCTGCTGCCCAACTAATGGCAGAATGGCAACCACCACCGGTGTTCACTCTCCCGCCTCATGGACTATCACATCTTGATCAGGTACACGAAGAATTTAGGGAGTACCTTCAAAACTGGTGCAAACAATTACCATTACCTGCCAATAATTGTGAGGAGGCTAAATCAGCTGAAAAATCTAGAGCAGGAATTTTAAATGGCATATGGAAAATGTTAACGAAGTTAAAAACGCAACCCGCGGTATTTCAGAACAGATTCTATTATGAAGACGTGTTAGGGAAAGAGATGGATGGATTACTCGATTGCTTACCGCAAACACCAGAGCTACAGGAACAAAAGTACACTCTGAAAGCGCAACTACTGGAAAAAATATCAAATATGAATGACTTGATTAAGGAAGTAGAAATGCCAGACAATTATAAGCAAATGGTAGCCCAGAAAACTGAGGTCTTAAAAGAAGAAAAAATAAGAAAGACCGTCAAGTTAGGCCGCGAAAATCCAACCCATATGATTGAAGAGATGCTCAAGTACTGCACTCTCGATGACTTCTTAGCGGAAATTGATTATAAAGAGACCAACAACATTTTAGATAAAGCGTATAAAAACAGGTTGTTGGATACGATCCAGATACAAATAGATAAACTTAAGAGAGCGCATGGCAAAGAAATGGAGCATCTTTTCGGTTTCTGGAAGGAAAGCGATATCTTTGAAATACTTCGCAAAGTACCAGTTCCGACAGAAGACTCTATAAGAGAAGATGCTGATGAAATTATTCTAGGGCTCGAAATTGACCAATGGATGAATGATTTACCTATTATTAAGAATGACGATGGAAACGAACAGCGCCAGCGTACCAGATTAAGAGATGCATTGACGAAAAAATTACATGAAATGGGAAAAAGAACCAACATTTCTGATTGCTGTGCAGATACCCAAGTAAAACATGAGATTTCTGTCTTCCTAGACAGGGTTCCACTTGAAAGAGATCAAGATTTGCATATCAATCAGATGGTCGATGAGCTGACTAATAGATTGAAGAACAGACATGGAGCTGAAGGGAGACGAAGATCAGTAGCGTTCCAAGATGAGAGTCTATATCAACAGGGAAATCAACCGAGCAGGTTATTAAACAGAAGTGATTTAACTTTTGGACCAGGATCGAATAATTACTCACCTGAGAATAAGTGGGCTTTCCAAGAAGACGACGATGCTCAGTACAGAGACCTTTTCCAAAATGCACCTTTATGCTCCACCAGAAATGATCAACCAAGCGAATGGGCTTTGGACGAAGACCCAGATACCCAATACAGAGCATTATTCAAAGATGGCGTTCCGTGTTCTTCTATGATAGAACAACAAGGCGGTTATGGTCCCGGTCCAATGATGCCACCAGATTTTCGCCATTCATATGATCAAGCCCCACATTTTGATTTCCCACATGGGCAGTTTCATGAAAGTCATCTAGGAGGTTCGTTCGGCTACCCAGTGCATGAATCGCGTGTTGAAGAAAGATATCAATACCCTGATGCGATTGGATCCCAATATTTGCCTCAGCAAGGCCCGACATCTCCGAGATTTTACGAAAGCGCAGCAGAAGTGATGCCTCACGCTTCGATACCAGACAGCCAGTTCCAATCGTTACGTGGACACAGCTATATGCCCGGTATGGATGCACAAGTGGCTCCAAGGATGGAGCGGGCAGACTTCAATCGTTCTCAGGGTATGAGATGGATACCGCCAGTCGAACCATCAGGTTTTGTATCGATGCAAGAGGATGGTGCACCGAGCCCTCCTATACAGATGGCACCTCCTAATCGGCGATTCTCTAACGGAATACCAGCATTTAGCTCACACCTATCTCATTTACATCACAATATGTCACTTTCACAAGCTGAAAGGTCAGCGCCCCAAGGATATATATCAGCAACAAGCTACAGAGCTCCACAAGGCTTTATGTCAATAGATAGCGAACAGCTGCCAGGTGCAATGCCACTATCTTTTCGCTCATCTGCTCGAAATGAACCTTACATAGAGCCACAACCGGCTTTCATTCCTGATCAGTCTCGTTTCTCAAGAGGATCACCAACTTCGAGATCGAATAGAGAAATCGGGCGTAGTGTGCGTCAACAATCAGTAGAAGACAGCGTAACAACGAATCAAAGTATGGCACCACCAGAACCCCTCGAGGTATCCGTTCAAGTTCATCAAGCTTCACGTTCAAAGCATCAGGAGCCAGCTGGAGAAGCTGCCCCAAGATTTATTTCAATGGTAAGCCAACAACGACCACGTAACGCTTCGGAAGCATCTGCCCCTCCCCAGCAGTCAGCCTCAAGGCCCGGTCAGCCTTCAATAAGAGTAACTCCAGCTCGAAATGGTAAGGAAGAGATACAGGGACAAAACAGAAGCCAGGACCAAGCGCGCAAGCCTGTGCAGAACCGACAAAGTACTCGCGACAGTCGCGACCATACTCCAACAGACAGACTGACAGCCAGTAGAGAGCCATCGCCTCCGCAAAGATCTAGACTGCAGGCTTCAGCGCCATCTACAGAAATAAGTAACCAACCAGCATTTTATTCCACTCCTAACCATCATGGGAGCAATCCGCCGCCACCCAACATCAGGGAACGTAGGCAGATAGAAAAAGAAAGGGTTCCAGCGAGGAGATTAGACATGAATGCGGAAGATGGGGAAGGCGAGGAGAGATGTCATTGTAGGGAGAGATTTAATCGGTGGAACAGAAGATCTAATTGCCACACTTGCGATGAGTGTCTACACGGAGGATTCCATCCGTATCCATTCCCTTTCACGTATATGTATCCGCCGTTTGGTAGACCACAGTATCCGCCACATTGTAGAAAATAATGACAAATCTACTTAGTTCTAAACTATCCAATAGTACCGATACTATATTTTAACATTTTAACTAATAAACACGGCTTCTTACCACAGTTTTTTGCTATATTTGAGCTCCCGATATTTCGGCAATGTTACATACCGCCATGTTCGCAAGAAAACTGAAGTCTGCAGGTACGTTGGCACTTAGAGTCAAACCACGTTATCTTTTCTCAGTAAATGAACTGTCAGCCGTGAAATTGTTTCCATCAAATCGATACCTCCTACGTATACTGAGCCAAGTGACTTTTTTACGATTTTCGTTTTTTTGCATATTTGGGATCAAAATATTGATATCTACATGCTATAAAAATTTCATGGCGAAATTACTGCTAGTTTTCGAAATAAAGTGACGTATACTGAGCCAAGTTACAACGTTTTTTCAATTAGAGCATCGTATACTGAGCTAAGTCACTTGTACCACTATACGCGGTACACGTATCGGGTGCAAGTGGCAGTTGGCTCAGTATGCGCGAACCGGATTACCGGTTTACCAGTAATTTGACTGGATTTGGGGTCCGGGTTTTTTACCGAAACCTGAATGAACTGGAAATTATTTGATAAAACTCACTTGTAGGACAAATTGAACTACAGGACTTTATTGTCTTCTGTTACCGCGATTGTTATTCATTGAAATTAAACACTTTAGAACGGATTAATCGCGTTTATTAACACCATGATCCTACGTTTCGAGGTTCTCTCAGTCATCATCTTAACCCTGTGAAAACGAGTGCTGTAAAGGGCTCGAAACGTAGGATCATGGTGTTAATAAACGCGATTTATCCGTTCTAAAGTGTTTAATTACAGGACTGTAATTTTAATTAAGATGTAACATTTAATGACTTTGTTCATAGCAATAAAAATAAATTTAAAATTTAAAGTAAGACTTATTAGAAGCTATACCTACGTTCTACAAAACCTTAAGAGACAATTGTCTCACCTGCTCATATTTAAGGTAACTTTTGAAATAGCGATTTAGTTTTGTTCATCTACTGGAATATTTTGAAGTGACTCGTACAAATCAGGCAAATTGTAAACTGTCGTAGATTTAAAGTTCATAATATATTTTAACAAATACAATATATATATATATATATATATATATATATATATATATATATATATATATATATATATATGTATATATTATTAATGTGGGACACTCCAATATTGATGTAAAATATTGGAGAATATTGGTGGAAACGAATTAGCGGATGAACGTGCCAGAAAACACCACTGGTGGCCAACCAAAACCGTTCTGCAGAGTCACCAAACAGGAGATAAACAATGTTTTCTGCTGAACCAAGAAAATATGAGAACAAGCGCAGAGTGGAAGTCTGTCATAGGAAATACACACTCAAATCCAAGGGTTCAACGACAAAAATACTAAAGAGCTGCTAGGGCTCAAGAGACACAAAGCCTGTGCACACACACATGTTTATAATGGGCAAGAAAAAAGATGCAGCATGCAAGTTCCGTCAGGAAGCAGAGAAAACTGCGATGCACATTGGAAATAAATTAAAAGGTTACAACAGTCTTCATAAACATTGTGTTTATAGTTAGCTTTATGAACTAGTGCCTAGACTTTCCGTATGTGGCAGCACCGTCAATGCGCTGTCTGTGCTGATGTAATTCTCTAATTCTCCATTTTGTCTTTAAAGCTTAATAAATAGTTATTATCAGAATTCTCGCTGTTTATACTTTTAAAGCCTGTTGGTCCCCCATAATAGGTTATGGGCCCAGGCACGCGAGTGCGCAAGAAACAGTGAAGAGCAGAAAATCAAATATAAGATTGTATGTAACTCGCCGCGTGTTCATAACATGGAAGTCACAAACGCGATGCGAGTAGAGAAGTTTGATGGTAGAAACTTTCGTCAATGGAGATTTCAAGTTTTTTGTGCTTTGAAAGCGAAGGGTTTGGATATTACCAGTGTAAAACCCGAACAAGGAACGCCGGAACAAGTCGCAAAATGGTTAAAAGATGACGGAATGGCAATGTTTATTTTAACCTCTTCTATGGATTTCAATCAAATCTCATTAATTGAAAATTGTGTATCTGCCAAGGAAATAATGGATAAGTTGGAGTCGATCTATGAACAGAAGTCAGAGTTTAACAAAATGATGGTACATGAAAAGTTTTACCAATATAAAATGTTGCCTACTGATAGCATTGCTCAACACATATCTAAGGTAGAGAATTTGGCGAAACAATTAAAGGAAAGTGGTGAGAGTGTGAGTGACATGGCTGTCATGACTAAAATACTGTCAACTTTGCCATCCAGTTACCGTTCCCTTCGTCAAGCCTGGCTATCTTTGGACTCGTCTAAGCAAACACTACATAATTTAACTTCAAGATTGTTAGATGAGGAGGCTACATTGAACTCTGAAGAATCAAGTGAAACTGCATTAGTGGTTGCAAAGAAGCCGGCTGCACAGTTTAAGCGGAGCAACAATAGTGGACAGAGCTCATCAGGGCACAGTAATCATAGATTTATTTGCTACAATTGCAATAAAAGAGGTCATTTTGCAAGGGACTGTAAAGCGCCTAAGAAATCTGGTCGTAAGAACCAAGAGCAATCTGAAATGTTAGCGTTTAGTGCTGAGAATAGTTCCTCGTATGAAAGTGATGAAAGTATTTGGACCTTGGATTCGGGTGCAAGCATGCATATGTCCTTCAGAAAGGATTTCTTCTGTGAACTGGACGAGTACCCTGGTGGAAATGTCAAATTAGGAAACAAGCAACCTCTGAAAGTTTGTGGAAAAGGTTCCGTACTAATAAACAAACGAGTTAATGGCCAGTGGGAGCAAAGTGTGTTAAGGGATGTACTCTATGTGCCTGATTTAAGCAGAAATTTGTGCTCAGAGGGTGCAATGGTTAGAAAAGGTTTCATTATAATTAAGAAAAATGAAACAGCATTTATTATGAAAGATGATGTTGTAGTTCTATGTGCACAATTGAAGCAAAATAATTTATATGAGATGGACATTAAAACTATCACACAGGAAAACTGTAATGTAGTGCAAACAAATATAAAAGTGTGGCATGAACGCCTTGGACATGTAAATGTCAGAGAAATACAAAACATGAGCAAAAATGGCGCTCTTCCTGCACTCACAGGGAGTGATGGTTTTATATGTGAAGCATGTCAATATGGCAAACAATCAAGATTGCCCTTCAAGAAGTCTCATAGAGGCTCATCGCAACCTGGTGATACTTGTTATAGTGATGTTTGTGGCCCTATTGAGGAACCATCTATATCAGGTATGCGATATTTTGTTTTGTTCAAAGATGGAGCAACAAGCTACTGTCATGTCTATTTCATGAAAAATAAAAGTGAAGTGCTGGACTACTTTATGAAGTATAATGCTATTGTGAAGAACAGGTTTCTACATGATGTGCGCACTTTACATACAGATAATGGACGTGAGTATGTGAACCAAGAATTTAAGAAGTTTCTAGATGATAAAGGTATAACCCATGAGTGTACAGCTCCATATACTCCCCAACAAAATGGCCGTTCTGAGAGAGAACTGAGAACGATAATGCAGTCAGCAAGATCTATGCTGTATGCAAAGGATATAACTATAAATTTGTGGGCAGAGGCGGTTCTCTGCGCGGTTTATCTTCTAAACCGGACATCATCCAGCCAGACACCCAACATTTCACCTCACGAACTTTGGTTTGGTGATCAACCAAGCCTGAAACATGTAAGAATATTTGGCTCTTTAGGGTATGTTCATATACCAAAAGAAAAGAGAAGGAAATTGGATAAAAAGTGTAATAAGATGTTGCTGGTTGGATATGAGCAGGAGAACTACAGAATGTATGATCCAAATACAAGAAAAATAACAGTGTCTAGGGATGTGAAATTTGATGAAGGCAGTGTTCCAGAAAAAAGGCAGAATTTTACGCAGATTGAAATTAGCAGTGACAATGTAAACATAGATGAAAACAGAAACAATGATCAAACACAGGAGGTTTTGCCTTCACAGCAAATAGTACAAAATGAACAATGCGTTGAAGTGTTAAATTCTGATGATAGTATGCAAAGTATCAACAATGATTCTGCCGATGAATCATACCGTCCTCCTTTTGAAATCAATATTGATGAACAGCAGCGAAGCAATGTGACACTTCGTCCAAGACTAGAAAGGGATTTAGAAGCCAATTTTGTCGAAGTGGAGATACCAAACACATATGAAGAGGCTGTTACTGGTATGAATAGTCATGATTGGAAGAAAGCTATTGTAGAAGAGCTTCAGTCACATGAGCACAATAATACATGGACAATAACTGACAGAACTAAGAAGAAACCTATAACATGTAAATGGGTATTTTGTGTAAAAAGAGATAAAGAAGGAGAAATCAAAAGGTTTAAGGCAAGATTATGTGCTCGTGGCTTTACACAGGTTAAAGGTTTAGATTACACAGAAACCTTTTCACCGACTATCCGATATGATTCCATTAGGTTGCTATTGAGCATAGCAGCCAAAGAAGATCTTGAGATCCAGCAGTTTGATGTAAAGACCGCATTCCTGTATGGAGAGCTTTCGGAGGAGATCTACATGGAAGTGCCTGAAGGTGTCAAGGCTGAGTCTTCTAAAGTCTGTAAGTTAAACAAATCTCTATACGGTCTCAAACAGAGTTCTAGATGTTGGAATAAAAAGTTTTGCTCATTTTTGATAACATATGGATTTAAACCATGCCAGTCTGACAATTGTGTTTTTGTGGGATATTTTAATAATATCAAAGTGTTGTTAATACTTTACGTAGACGATGGACTTTTAATGTCAAAATGTCAGGATACTTTATCCATAATTTTGAACGATTTAAAAGGTAATTTTGAAATAAAAACATTCAATTGCAATTCCTTTGTTGGCATGGAGATAAACAAAGAGAAAGGATGTGTATCCATATGTCAAAAACATTATATTGAATGTATAATAAATAAATTTAATATGACAGATGCTAAAGGCTGTAATACTCCTGCAGATGTAAATGTACAGTTATGTAGGTATGTAGATGATGAAAGAAAAAATGATTTCCCATATAGAGAAGCAGTGGGAGCATTGCTGTTTTTGTCATCTGTGTCGAGACCTGACATATCCTACGCAGTTAATCTTGTTAGTAGGTATGTAAGCAATCCAGATAGTTCCCATGTTAATGCCTTAAAGCGAATTATTCGCTATTTGAAAAGTACTAAGGACATGTCAATTCGCTATTACAATGACAGTGAACTTGTGGGGTATTCAGATGCTGACTTTGCTGGTGATATAGACACCAGGAGATCAAATACAGGTTACATATTTTTAATGAATGGTGGGCCTGTTACATGGGCTAGTAAGAAACAGAGTACTGTGGCTATGTCAACAACGGAGTCAGAATTCATGGCGGCCAGTGATGCGGCCAAAGAAATATTGTGGCTGAGACAATTCCTGTCTGATATTGATGAATCGCAAGATTCTGTAACATTAAATGTTGATAACCAGAGTGCAATTAAATTAATTCACAATCCTGTCTTTCATAAACGTAGCAAACACATTGATGTTAAATATAATTTCATTAGGGAGAAAGTTGAAGCAAGAATTATCAATGTCAAATATGTAGAAAGCTCATCTCAGCTCGCAGACTTTCTCACTAAAGCTTTGCCTGTTAACAAATTTAATTGCATTCGAGATAAAATATTGTTTTAAGTTGAAGCTTAATTTTCTTTTGTTTTTTTTTTGTTTGTTTAAGCAAAATGTAACCTTATTAATTTAAGTGGGAGTATTGGAAATAAATTAAAAGGTTACAACAGTCTTCATAAACATTGTGTTTATAGTTAGCTTTATGAACTAGTGCCTAGACTTTCCGTATGTGGCAGCACCGTCAATGCGCTGTCTGTGCTGATGTAATTCTCTAATTCTCCATTTTGTCTTTAAAGCTTAATAAATAGTTATTATCAGAATTCTCGCTGTTTATACTTTTAAAGCCTGTTGGTCCCCCATAATAATCTACTCCTGCGGACCACTAAATCTTAATGTTTAAAATAAGTACCTATACTACCTATCCACCATGGTAGGCTTGTACCTAATACCTTATGAGGCACAATATTACACCCCAACCAAAGAAACTTTCTGGATGCAACGGGAATCAGTAATGATTTATAAACGGCTGCCACGGTAGATCACAACTGGTCGATGCAGCATCTTCAATAGCCCAAAAGCAATAACAAATATTTCGGTGATTTTAAAACGAATTTAGCGATAGTATTTTAAAGTGGCAATGGCAATACTGATATCCCGTCATCTTCAAGATAATTTTTATATTATAAACAGTAAAGCTCAAGATTTTTAGAAATAATAAAATACAGTTTGTTTGTTATAAAAATATTTCTGTTACCTACTGTATCTCAAACTAATAATCTTTTAAAAAGTAAATAATTTTACCTAAACTAGCTACTGTTTAAGAAGTTATAACGTACCTAACTATATGTTTTAATTTGTTTTATAGAAGAGTATTTTATTTCTATTCAATTTGGATTCCCTTTGTTATATTTTATAACACGCCTTAGTTAAGCTTATTCTTAATAGTTTTTTGTGTTAAAGGTAATAGAAAATTATTGGTTTTGTAGATGTACACTAAGTAATGGGAATTAAGACTTTGACATAATTAATCCACAATAAACGTTTAAACAGTACTATACCGATAATAAATGTCGGCTGTGATAAGTTAATTTACCTTTATAATAAAAGTAATTTTAGTGTAAATTCGTTTTAAGTTTTGTTTTTCAAACGTAATTTGCTTAAATATCCTAGATACATATATTTTTAAGCCAACTATAATGTCCATAACATATACAGGAACCTCAACGTATACTGGTACACAATGCATGAATTCAGGCGTATACTGGTACAAGTGACTAATCAAACGAAAACTAACAGATAAAATCCATTCGAGTAAGAGCTTTGAGTTTGTTTAGGTACTAAATGGTACATGACACAAAATAGACATGTAATATACTAAAAATATATCCATATTCATCTAGTCGTAGTTTACTACGTATACTGGACCAAGTGGTAGTTGGCTCAGTTTATCAAAAACTGGAACTCGAAAATTTCACGTATACTGGGCTAACTATCATTTTTTCAAAAACTACTATTAATTTCGAAAAAGTAAATATGCACATTTATTCAAAATATATTTGTTAAATATACTTGAAAATTTCATTAAATTATTCCAACGTATGAGTTAGTTATGGAACTTTGTACCTTTGAACAGCTCTCCTGTAAAATCATGATTTTGCACTTGGCTCAGTATACGTAGGAGGTATCGAAATTATGACGTTTACTTAACACTTGCACAGTCTGTGCTATCGAAATCTAGGAAACTTAGCATAGACTGACTCTAACCCTTAAATGCATTTTATGACACAGATACGAGACAAGTGACAATCAAGTTCTCTTGGAACATACAATACAATACAATACAAATACTCTTTATTGTTCACCAACAAGGAAATAAAAACAATATACATTAAACACTAAAATATAAACACTGGTAGACAACAGGCGGCCTTATCGCTAAGAAGCGATCTCTTCCAGACAACCTTTGGGTAGAGGAGTCAATACACATGGAAATCCAAACAATGTATAGGTAAACCAAAACTGAGTACATAATTAATTTAATTAATTAATATAACAAAAATTTAACATAAAAGGGAGGTCATACACATACTTATATACAAAAAATATATAAACATACATACACATAAATATTACAAAACACAGCATAACAGTAGGAAAACTGTTAGGTAGAAGAAAAATAAAAATCTTTCAGTTTATTTTTGAAAATTGGCAATGACTTAGCACGTCTAATGTCGACAGGTAGAGAGTTCCATAAAATAACCGCCTGGAATGAAAAGGAGCTCGTGAAAAATTTGGAGCTGGAAGAAGGAACTGAAAGAAGCAAGTTTTCAGCACACCTAGCGGAGGTTACATAATTAAAACGTTCTTTGAGGTAGCGGGGAGTACATACTTTGTCGTATCGTCATAAGTTCTTAATTTGAAATGAATTTGGTTGTCACTTAGGATGGGATCAATACTGTTAATTCATGCATTGAAGGGTTAAGTATAGCCATAAATGATCTACCCTCCTTATTCGTTTATATTCACCACTATTGGGGACCCTCCAGTGGCACCCTCATGGGGCTGTCTAAGCTGTTTGTAGGATTGGTGGAACGCTTAAAATAAGAAAGGATTGCATATACTTAAGACGGACTCTGGTAGCCATGATCGGGTAGCCCAGTGGTTAGGGCGTCTGCCGCGAAAGCAGGGGAACCTTTTGGTTCGACTCCAGCTCTGCTAATCGGGAACCTTGGTTACTTTTTCTGTAGTGGTTCTGTAGTGTGTGTGGTGTCTTTTTCTGTGTCTGACATCGCTTACAATTTATAACTTTAAATAGATTGTTTTTATTTTTATTTTACCCCGATAGAAAATGTACTTGATTAGAATCAGCCGCATTTATTACAAACTATGTGTATGTAAACCTTTTCATTATATGCTTGTTATTTTGATAGCACAATGTCACTGTTACTATTTAAATAAATAAAATTAAATATGCAAGTATTAGCATGTGCGTATTTTATTTTAAAGATACGCGGTCATTTTATACGTACGAAGTACGAAGCTAAAAAACGGTGACTATTCAGAATCAGAATCAATTATTTGTTTAAACATAGGTACTTATTAACAATACAGGTGGCAAATTTAGATTTTTCGGGTGCATACATTTAATACTTACGTAATTACAATGATAAAGTATGTGTAATTATACAGTAAAAGATTAAAATTTAATACAGAAAAAAAGAACAAATTAATTATCCATGCCATGAGCAATGATTAATTGATGGTATGCATTTTGCATTGATAACTATAATAATTCAAAGCAATAGTAATGCAATTCATTGTTTTAACTGTCAATCTAAGTAGCCATTAAAAAACATATAACACATCAACATAAACCATGTATTAGCTCCATTTAGAAAATAACTACTTACTAATTTAATTTTATCTCATATGGAATTTGCATGTGTGTAAACGGAGTATGAGTATTCGACATTACATTCGATATGTTAGTTGTCACTTACTTAGTAAAGTCAATTCTAATGCCCGTTTTACATTAGCGGTTGATGCAACATGTAATTATTTTCGATCAGAAAATAACAATTACAAATTGAATCAAACTAACTAACTATGCCATTCAAGCCACATGACGAAGAAGTTACAGCAAATGCTCAAAAACCGCCTAAATATATTATATTGTTGACCGTTAGCGATTATGTAGTGGAGATAATAAATAAGTCGGGGGTCAGGTCAGGAGGTGACAGCGGTCAACCGATGTAACGGTTTGGTTTTGTTTTGGGACATCGTGGTGTGTAAAGTAGGTGAATCGACGGCCTAGTGGTGAGCTGTGAGACTTTCAATCCAGAGGTCGTGGGTTCAACCCCGGCTCGTACCAATCATTTTTTGGAACTTATGTACCACATATCATTGGTGGGGGAAAACATCGTGAGCAAAGACTGAGGGGTTACCACGATCGCGTAACGCGATTCTATTCAGTTCTTAAAACTGCACCTGCACCTCTACGCACTCCCGAGATAAAGGGTCTTGTCTTGACGGACGGGAGGGTCTTGACGGACTTTCAACCCCCTTTTTTACCCCTTAGGGGATGAATTTCGGAAAACGCGGAATACGGTTTAAAGGGACCGTAGAATTTTGTATATAGTATACCTCCACGAACTCCCGAGATAAAGGGTCCTGACGGACAGACGGACGGACGGACAACAAAGTGATCCTATAAGGGTTCCATTTTTTCCTTTTGAGGTACGGAACCCTAAAAACGCTCAAAATAAGAATAAAAAGTAGTTTTGTATCTTGACCTGGATCTGGATATCACTCTGTATATGATTGACCGAGTGAGCAGAGCGAGCGTCTGTCCATTTGTTCTCTTCTACATCGCATTTATCAACCAATTCTTGTGAAATTTTGTTAACAAGTTTGTTAATTACATCTTTTTTGGCAATTCCGTTTTTGGAAATTTTCAAAATGGCGGGATTAGGTACAAAGGTCCTAAGCGCCATAGACACCCCCCCCCCCCCCACCCAAAGGCTCTTACGACCTTTGTACCATCTTGCGAGATCTACAGCTGACATAGCCAGCTAGTACTTACATAATACTAGCTGGTGCCCGCGACTTCGCCTGCGCAATATCTTTATAAATTTGCAGCCTATGTATTACATTGCAACGGTTAACACTCACGTGTTTTTATCACAATAGGCGTGACATGTTTCGACTGCATCGGGCAGTGATGCCCGAGCCGCGAAGGTGACAACACCACTCTGTCCGACGATGACTGCCCGATGCAGTCGAAACATGTCACGCCCATTGTGATAAAAATACGTGAGTGTTAACCGTTGCAATTTAATATCAGTATGACTCACGAAAGTTTAAATTATATGTAGCCTATGTGTTATTCTGATATTATTGTAAAGTTTCATTAAAATCCATTCAATAGTTTTTACGTGAAAGAGTAACAAACATCCATACAAACTTTCGCGTTTATAATATAAGTAGGATTGTTGACCGTTACCGATTCTGTAGTTGAGATAATATGCCTCGGGTCAGGAGGTGACAGTGGTCGGTAAATATAACGGTTTGGTCTCTTTTGGGACGATATGTGTTTCTAAAGTTGGTGTTACCTACTTAGAAAAGATTAATGCTAATTATAGTATATTATTGACCGATAGACATGTGGTTCTGAGCGTTGGGGACCCAGCGCTATGAAGTAAGGCTTTCCGAAGGTTTCGGCTTCAAATCTTACCAGGGCGTTTTTTTTTTGATGTAGAAAAATCAGTTTTTGAAAATTTGATTTTTTTAATTGTTTTTAATTCAGAATCGCAAGCTCTTTCCATTCTAGTAGGAGAAAAAAGCCTAGCAATTCTGAGTAGAATAGAGATAAAAGTTTCCAATTTAGCAAAAACTGATTTTTCTACACCAAAAAATAAAAATGCGCACCAATGAGTTTTTCGGAACTTATATACGAAATATTATTTGATATTTACCAATCGCTTTTCGATGAAGGAAAACATCGTGAGGAAACCGGAGTAATCCCAATAAGGCCTAGTTTACCCTCTGGGTTGGAAGGTCAGATGGCAGTCGCTTACGTAAAACTACCGCCTACTGCAAATATTGGGATTAGTTGCCAAAGCGGACCCCAGGCTCCCAGAGCCGTGCAGAGCGATCTGACGGGTGTTCAGAGACGACCTCGCGTGGGGTTGGAAACCCGCTCGGATTTTTTTTTTAATTTTTCTTTTAATTATAAAATTGTAGAGAAACAGTGACAAAACATGTGACGCCTTTTGTTTACATTGTCGGGAAGTTCAATTGACGGCGATTTTACCTAGTCCATTACTGGGTGTCCGTTACAGGAGTTTTATTAATGTACCAAAAAATATTGTGTGGAAACGGTTGCAGTATGTTACAATAATAAAGTCAAACACATAACTTTACCTTACAGCGATAAATGAACCCCAGGACAATGTCGCAATTTACTTCAAACGCACGTTCTACAATAAAATGCTATGATTACAATAACCCTTGCCTTATGAAATCTACAAGTAAATACTTTGCATCACCCATGTAGCAACAAACTATCGTCTAACAGACATTTTTTATGCACAGATATACAAAAAACCACAGACTATGTTTTTTTTCATAAAACCGTTATGGGGTTTGATTCGAATAAAACAATTATTTAATGCCGTTTTTAAATTTTTATGTAGCTCTTATTACTAAGGTTTAAGATGGAATTTAGTTTGGCATTTGTTAAACAATTGGAATAGTAAGTTTGTTGCGGTATCACATTCCAATGTTTGATGTAGATGTAAGGTTTAGGATTGTTGGTGTCTTTGAACCGGGTATTATTTGTGAAATGTTTGGGTAATAACTTGTTAATTACTACGAAATAAATATCCTAAAGATAAATGAACAAGACGTGACATAAGTACATGTTAATGTTGGAGAGTATACTAGTGAAAGAAAGCGGTAAGTAAAATGTTTTCACGTCCACATATGACGATGATTTTGGTCCTTCGAACCGGATAAATGGATGAATTTAGAGCAAAACTGCGAGCTTAACGTGCCATTCATTAATTCATGACTCTGAATTCGTTATAAATAATTAATTAAATACATGCCCCACTACTTGACTCACAGCCATAACCGTCAAATCAAAATTGGAGTTTTCGATTTCTTCATTTAGGACGCTCATCATTCCGATGGTAGAGTCAAAACACGTTATCTTTTCTCAGTAAATGAACTGTCAGACGTGAAAGTGTTATTTTAAACGTCAAACTTCGATGAAATTATGACGTTTACTTAACACTTTCACATTCTGTGCTATCAAAATCTAGGAAACTTAGCATAGACTGACTCTAGGTATTCTGAGAATGCACGTTAAATATTGAATATTTATGTTTTTGAAAATTGTGGAATAAATAGAATTTAATATATTTAATTGAGTGTAAATTAATTTCATATGATTATTTGATTGTTTCAATGCCTCAACTGCCTGATGTAAGTAAATTACCATTCAAATTGGCAGAACTTAATGACATCATTTAATCAATATTAGCGATCCAGTTGAGCACATCTGTGTCCGCGTAAGCAGACAACTTCACCAACCACAAGTTTAGTTTTCGTATCGCCGCGCGAGGCACAGGCCGCGCGCGTTCTGCCAAACATAAAAGTTTGTTTTTAATGCCACAACGACCGGTTTTTAAAAACAAAAGTGACAGTTGACCCGTTTAACGTTGATAATCGCCTTTACATCGGATTTTAAAACATTTGAACGTTTGATTAGTTTCGCGCAAGGACGCATTGTGTTGCTGTGTAGTATGATTTCGTAATTAAAATAATACAAAATGGAGGACGTTTATACTATTAAAGTGAGAACGAAGCCCGATACGAGGAATTTGTATCCTTCTGAGAGGAGATATTCGGCTTCTACTGTATCTGGACTAGCGTGGGTCCATTTAGCATTAGCGGCCACATCCTTCCTTCTAGCCTGTTTAGCGTTAGTCAATCCACACTCGGGTATAAAGAGAATGACTTTAAATGACACAGAAGAGCGAACAGTCAACAAAAGTGAGCTGTTATTTAATTTCACAGAATCCACCGAGGCGAATGATTTTGACAACATAACGAATAAAGTGCACGATACTTATGAAAACAGCTACATACTGGTGTTAGCACCTTCTTTAATAACAGTTTTCGCAACTGCTGCCGGTATTGCTTCTATAATGGCTTCTATAAGGTGGTATATTGACCATAATATAACCTGGCTATTCATAATGTCTATACTATCGACTTTATTCGCGTTTGTGTCGTTCACCATGATCATAGTCTGGTTTGTGACAACGTCAAATACGGATTTTTCGGAGTTTTATAAAGATAAAATACCATTTAAAGATCACTTGATTGTTAAACACAGCGATGTGTTAATAAGAAACGAGACGCATTTAGTTATAGCTCTAAACGCCCCTAAAGATGAAGATGAAGAGGCTTATGTGTTTACAAAACGAGTGCTATCAATTAATATCATGATAGCTGCCTTTTTAGAGCTACTCTGGTCGATTTTAAGCGTCAAAATATCATTTAAAGGCATGAGAACTAACTACAAAGACGATGCGGAACCGAGAAGCAACTGCATATCAGTAGTAACAACAATTAAAGGTAATAACACGAAGAAACTACCACGAAATGCCAAATTAATCCCACCGAAGCCGGATATAATCGACCATTATCCAAGCAGAAAGGTTAAGAAGATATTCCTAGCGCAGAGCGACAACGGTTTCTATTTAAAAGATCAGAATTCGAAAAAACAAAATGACGATACAGGTTCCGAGTTATACAAGGAAAGGATGTTGAACTTTTTAAATCGCTGCGCGCCATCTGAGGTGTCCAATCCGGAACAAACGCCCAGTGTACAGTCGGATGCGTTGAATACGATCGCGGAAGTCACAAATGTACAAATAAATGAGAGCCGGGCCACGCCAGTCAGCTGGGGCGACACGCCTGACCACACCATTTACAACCAAAACAATATTAACTTTGAAAAGATATTTAATTTCGGGAAAGAGAAGGAAGACGTAGAAGAGGAGAATGTGCAATAAAACTTAATTATAGTTGAAATATTTAAAATAATTATTGAGATTATCAACTCTTAACCCTTGGAACATTTTTTATTCAAACGATGACCTTGAATTTGAAACGCTAAAATACATTATAAGATGGCAGGATGGCACTGATCAGTGCTTAGACATACCACGGGTTAAAAGTGCCCTTGAGGCCTACATGCAGAATAAATTTTGAATTTGGAATAAAGACATCGAAAGCGAAGCGTGAACATGTGCATTCCATTTCACGTTTGAAAATAGAACAAAAAAGTTTTGTCAATAGACAATTAAAGCGCAAAAACTTAGAAAGCGTTATCAAAATCGGACAAAACATCGAGATTATTAAGGAAAGCAAAGATATAAGTGAAAATGCATTCGTGCAACGGTAAAAAGCGTAGAAAGTGTTGTTGAGTGAGCATTGGACGATAATTAAGTTCTGCGTTGCTATGATTACCCATTATGGCTTGGAAAGACTACACTTTTATTTGCGCATTTTGTGCTGTTTAGTGTCTCGTGTTTACTTTGTGTTCAGAATTTAATAATGCATATACTTAAGTATGTAAGACTTATCGTTTATAATCACGAATGAATGAGATCAGAATTTGATAGTTTTATTCCGAAAACGTTTATCTAAATCATACTGGTGGTATTAAAGATCTTTATCGTTTAATACGCGTGTTAATTAGATTTTTTATGGCCTCAATGTGTTAGAGTCCGACTAATTTTGATAGCACGGGGGCGTTTTTTTTTAGTAAAAAAATTGTAGGTTCTAAATCAGAATCTATCAACAACGAAAATAATGTTAATTTGGCGGGTGTAACTGATTTTCGTAATAACTTTAACTACTCGGAGTTACTAATTATTTTAACAGATGGACTAAACGGTAGCAATTAGGTAATAATTTTGGTATATTGCTTTCTTATATTTGTTTAGATACACCCGCCATTCTGACTCTCACTGCGCACCAGGGATGCACAGCGTTTTCTCATGGTAGTGTAAAAACAGTCCACCCTAGCCTCCGCAAACATCCCCGATGCACTGCAGAAAAGGGATAGTCCCACCATCACCAGCACCCTGAAGGCGTTATTGTATTGTATTCCAAGAGCGTTATACTCTTATACTGTTTCTGCGTATCAAATGTAATGTAAGTATAATGTATCGATATATGTAAATGAGAAGTCCCTATTGCTAAAATGGCTACGAAAATTCCGACTTCTGCTTATGAATGGCACAAAGGAAAACTGCCACCGGTCCCAACCCTGTACTGAGAAGATACCGCGCGGTTAAAAACTCGGCAGGACTTGATTGTATAGGTAAATAAATAACATGAATTTCAGTAGGTACTTCATATAGGTGAATTCTTCTTCATATGAATGAATGAATAACTTTATTTCAGACTTTACATCCATATTTGGGTATACAATGTAGAATTTGTTAGTAAACAGTCAAGTAAAATCCATAACATACAATATTATAAAACTAAAATTTAAATTATACAAACTAAATGGTAGACCAGTTTCTATAGTAATATTTTCGGGGTAACGCAACTTGAAAATGCATGCATTTTCACCCAGATAGGTATACATATAGGATGCGTTATATTACTAATTACAGGACGGTATCATGGCCAAACCTCTTAATTTGTTTACTTTGCCGAATACGAACATTCGGCCGAATATTCGGTTGCACTAGCTATGCTACCCGCAGTCACCCTTGCGATCGCTTACTTGCGCTTAGGTATTTAATTAAACGATTAAAACAACTCTGATTTCTCTTTCTTAAGCTACAGTTTGTACACAATAATTGTATTTTTACTTTGACGCATATTTCTCTTTTTGGTAGTTCCTTACAATGATGAATAGCATGTAATTATACTAATTATCCGATGAATTACGAAACAATTTCCGCTAGTTATTTACTTTGTTTATAAATATTCAGCATTGTAACCGAACTATTCGGCCGAATACAAACATTGAATAACTTGCCGAATATTCGGCAAACCGAATATTTACCGAATATTCGG
Source organism: Lathronympha strigana (assembly GCA_949128165.1). Classification (NCBI taxonomy): domain Eukaryota; kingdom Metazoa; phylum Arthropoda; class Insecta; order Lepidoptera; family Tortricidae; genus Lathronympha; species Lathronympha strigana. Next base: position 790,901 of record OX421926.1, on the reverse strand, counting down.
CTCATCTCTAGTTTTTACTTAACAACAGAATTGAATGGAGAGAAGTTACTGAACCAATAACGAACACTAACATGGCACTGGCAGACACCAGTGATGGACACGTCATTTAAATATCATATGATTGTCAATTGATTGACACAAAATAAATGCATGAACCTTATTTCCTCATAATAAATTACTGGTTCAATATACGATTTTAAGCTAACGGTAATTTGCATTATAACTAATATCTAAAACGGGATAATGACCATGTATGTTTGTTTTATTGAGCACCCGATATTTCGACACTGTTTGCAACAGTCTCAACGGCTTCCTAGCCTAGTTGGTAGTTACCCTGCCTACGAAACAGGAGGTCCCGGGTTCTCTAACCTCTTTGACTCTGACAGAGATGGAGATACAAATCCGCAATCGATCGATTTCCGCGGTACTAGGCCCGGCTACAATTCTATACTGATTGATTATTGCGACACTACAAGGACAGAAGGCGGTGTCAATGACATTTGGAAATAGAACCCACGGAGTGTCAAGTCGACCAAAACAAGCGGTCTGGGCGTTGGTCTCAAATGTCGTTATAACCTTAAATAAATTTGAACAGTTTTAAATTTAAGTAGCTATATATTATACTTATACTACCATACCCACTTATTATATGAATTAGGTATATAATTAATTGTAAAGCACGATTCAAATCATTTATTATTTATTCGTTTTCACAGGGTGCTGTAAAGGGCTCGAAACGTAGGGTCATGGTGTTAATAAACGCGATTATCCGTTCTAAAGAACAATACAATAAGAATTGGCTACCCGATCACGATCACCCAGTGGTTAGGGCGTCTGCCGCGAAAGCTGAAGGCCTAGTATAATAGTTGTACGACACTTACTTCTCGATCGCGTTAGCGTATGGACTAGTATGGAGAGTTCAAATTATGTTTGCCGTTTATTGAAATCATCCGGCAACTTTCATATTTTGACCCCTGGATACGCTAACGCGGTCGAGAAGTTAATGTCGTACAATTTTTATACTAGGCCTTCTGGCTTGGACACCTTGGACACTTTTTCTGTAGTATATTATATGACATCTCTTTCAATTAATAATTTATATATAGTAGTGTGCCTACTTAAAAACATGAATCAGATCATTTAATATTATAATTATTTAATTCATGCTTTACAATTGAAAAATATTTTGTTTTACTTCCATAGCTCATTTACGCCAGTCGTCACATGCATTCAATTAAGTGTGTGCAAAAACTGTTGCAATCGGCAATGACCTAACAAAAATGGCTGTTAACGAGTAAGAACGGTGTTGGTGTGACCAATTGATTGTATTCATGTAGATAATGTTTGCAACAAATGTTGTAAGACTTAAAAATGTAAATTACTGTCGGTTGTAAATTATGTGCAGGTAAGTCGTTTAACGGCCTCCTAGCCTAGTCGGTAGTGACTGCCTACAAAAGAGGTCCCGGGTTCGAATCCTGGTCAGGGCATTTATTTGTGTGTTTATCACAACTATGTGTTCCTGAGTTATGGATGTTTTCTATGGAAGTATTTATATGTATCTATCTATTATATATATCGTCGTCTAGTACCCACAACACAAGCCTTATTGAGTTTACTGTGGGACTAGGTCGATTTGTGTAAGATTGTCCTATAATAATATATTATATCCTCCTCCTCGCGTCGCATTCCTCATTGCTGAGGGTCGTGGAGTCGTTGTGCATTTCCTAGTTGAGTCTATAATGAACACAAAATCATAATATTCACTTATTTATTTACATACTAAATTGATAAATTATAAACATATCCAAAATAGAGATACATAAAATTATGAGGCTTTGTGGGCGCTACCGGCGACCGTAAAGCTGGCAGCTGCCTCGCCCAACGCATTAGTATTGTACTGTAATGTAAAACATGTTTTTCAATAAATTTATTTGTATTTTTTGACATTACGATTCTAATTTGTAAATCATGAAATCTTGTTTCTGACTATTGATGATATTATTGTTATTGTTTAAGTATGTCAAGTCCTTGTGTTTATGATTAGATCGTGATATCATACGTATTATATATCAACAGCTCCGTGACCATAACTAACAAACTAACGCCTTGTTGTAAGCGGTCACCGTAGCTTATGGACGCCTGCAACTCTAGGAGTGTTACATGCGCGTTGCCGACCTTTTAAAAAAAGGAGGATTCGCTGTGTTGACAGTGATAAATCCGTTTTAGAATGTTTCATTTCAATGAATAATAATCGCGGTCACAGAAGACAATATTACATGTACAGTCAGCCACACAGCTATGAATACAGCCAGAGAGCCAAAAATATGTATACACGACCTTAATGCGTTGACAGCTGGGGACCCACGGAGCAAAGCTTGCCCCTTTAGCTGTCAACACAGCGAATCCTACTTTTTTTAAAGGGTCGGCAACGCGCATGTACCTAATACTCCTGGAGTTGCAGGCGTCCATAGGTGACCGCTTACCATCAGGTGGGCCGTATGCTTGTTTGTCACCATCGTAGTATTAAAAATATATATAAGTATATTAAGTGTTCAAATTAGTAAATACATAGTTCAAACCTGCAGTATCATTAAAAATTGTAAGGTAGGTAAGTGGGTTTAGATAAGATTATAGGACAAATAGATATGTACAAATACAAAAAGTGAGTGCAACAGTCGCCGTTAAACTTAATGTTTGGCGAATTTAAGATTAGAATGTAATTGTACAAAACTTTCTTTTGAGAATAAATTAAAAAAAAAAAAAACCAACACCGACGGTCTATTTACTTCTTTAATAACAAATCAAAATAATATTAAATTAAATAATTTGTTTTCTTTCAACAAAAATAATTCAGACAATAGATAAAGTCTGACTACCGCAGACCGTAGTGGTTTTTTTTAAATGTATATAGGTAAGTACATGTCTCCCTATTTTTTCGCTCCGAAAAAAAGGGCGCACATAGATTAAGAATTCTATTGCTACCTGTAGTTGTTGGGAACGATTGATTCGTCTAAATTTAAAGTATTCCGTTGTGTTACGAAAATTACCCATATAAAGGTATAATTAATTTCCTACACGTGGTTTAATTAAAATGTAAATTACGTGTAATACGACTCAACGAAGGCCTCAATCGTATATAAAAAAATTGCGTTCACCTCACCTTGCATTTATTTAGCAATGGTCTTTGAACTTACTGTCTTTTACAAAGTCACAGAATAAGTAATAGTATCTACTAAAGTACAGAAGCTTCTCTTTCCTACATTTAACGTTTAGTTTGTCAAGCATGCGACATTAACATTAGGGTTGTCACTATGCTGTCAGGTAGTGTCATGGTACAACAATTTGTATTATTAATTATTTATGAAAAAAAAATATGAGTATATTTGTATTAATTTGTCTAAGTATAAATTAGTATGCGGTGTTTGAAATATAAATATATCTGCTATAATGCGCGTTGCGCGTACATTCAAGTACAAAAATATGAATACAGCCAAAGTGCCTAAAATATGTATACAGGACTTAATTACCTGAACATTAAAGTCCTGTACACGTATTTTTGGCACTTTGGCTGTATTCATATATCTGTAGTTGACTGTACCTTGAGGGCTGCTTCACACAATAGGCCATGATGAGCGATGATAAGGGAGGCAGTTATGAGTAAGAGGGGTTACGCAATACTGCCATCCCATTCTGCTGTATATCTACGTCCCATGTGTGGAGCGGCCATGAATGCTTATGAAACGCAGAGTGACGCCCCCCAAGTAAAGTGTCCAACACTGGTACCGTCCCCTTAAGGATTTTTTTAAATATTAGACCGTGCCTTACACATCTTTTAGCCAAAAAGGTAAGGTATCTACCTATATTCCCTAAGCGAAATGTTATCACCTAAGTTATGACCACACCTAAGCTTTTGTAGCATTAAATAAGGCGCGGCTGGGTGCGCCCACCGCAGACTTACCTTCATATATTATTTAGACGTATGTATCCATGAACGAATAAAACAAAGACAATCAATGTCCATAATATAAGCGTTTCTTGAATGGCTATTGAAATGAATCACTTTAAAACAAATTCATCGCCCTTATTAACTATATTTACCTACTTTAATATTGCCTTCTGTCATTCTGTCTCAGCGATTGTTGTTCATTGAAATTAAACACTTTGGAACGGATCGCGTTTATTAACACCATTATAGGTTATCATCAACCGAATCGTCTCATCGTTCGAATGGGTCTCCTGCTGCGTTAACAATTGTAAACTTTAGAATAAAAAGCGGTTTTGTATAGATATTGTCAGTCATCTTGGTTTGTTCGTTCATGACGTAACTTAATAATTAAGTATACACGACTAAAAGACATTCGCGCCATTGGCGACCTTCCTGTGTTAAACCACACGGTAAAATATTAATAAAAAACACACACAGTCAGTCACACAGCTATGAATACAACCAAAGTGCCAAAAATATGTATAGACGACCTTCTGTATAGTTATTTGGCGCTTTAGATGTATTACTCTGTGGCTGACTGTACCTAGCTTGTCTAGAATCTCTACAATTCGTAATTTATTAATCTATTCTTATATAGATTGAGTATATAAGCTTTCAGGCCTTCAAAGCGGTTAATTTTTCGAAAATATTATATTTACGGAAAAATCTTTTTAAAAACGTATAATGGGCATTTTCAGAAATAAGGTACCATTTCCTTTTTAGGATGCGGATGTCTGCGGATGGCGGCGGATTGCCCAAACGCGGCGGTCATTGGGACAATGCAATTCAAAAAAAATATTAAAAACTGATATTAAAAAATGATTATGCATTCTATTCTATTCGATAGAGTATTCTCTAACTAACCATGACAAAGTTATCTAGACTTCTAACAACATAGCCCTGTTATCCTTTTTAGGTATCATTTATACATGGTAAAAATCATTGACGACTTCTTGTTGAGGACCGCAAACCGGTCTAGATTATAAATACGAGTAGGTCTGAGAAATAGTCTAACGGAAGGCTGCGGCTGCTTTGCAGGTTTGATTCCGGGCTTGAATAACATTAGTTTGAAATGAAAAATTTTAAATCGCGTATATTGGCTACATCCCGGCGTTTTGAGTCCTTTACAGCACTCGTCACCGGGTATGGAGATAACGTCAAGAAGTAAATAATGATAAATAAATAAATATTATGGGACCATCTTACAAAAATCGACCTAATCCCACGGTAAGCTCAATGAGGCTTATGTTGTGGCCGTTGTGGGTACTAGACGACGATATATACTTATACATATATACAACGTGTTTTTGAGCAAATGATTTAAATTCAAGGATGCATTCGTGCAGCTTAAATTAAGTTAATTTCTCGAAGACACTGGGATTCTAATTAGCTCCAATTAGAAAATAGCTACTAATTTAATTTTATCTCATATCACTCATATGATATTAGCATGTGTGTAAACGGAGTATAAATATTCGACATGACATTGATATGTCATATAGTTGTCACTTACTTGGTAAAGTTAATTCTATACCCGTTTTACATTTGCTTGATGCAACATGTAATCATTTTGTATGAGAAATTTAAAATAATAAAATTAACGAATTTAATAAAACTAACTATGCCATTCTGTTTTCTTAATTATACCGAGCCACATGGCGAGGTTAAAGTAAATGCTCATGAACACCCTTTATAATAGATATATAATAAATAAAATAAATAAATAAATATTAAAGGACAATTTTACACAAATCGACCTAGTCTCACGGTAAGCTCAATGAGGCTTGTGTTGTGGGTACTAGACGACGATATATATAATAGATAAATACATATAAATACTTAAATACATAGAAAACATCCATAACTCAGGAACCAATATCCGTGATAAACACACAAATAAATGCCTTGACCAGGATTCGAACCCGGAACCTCTTGCTTTGTAGGCACCAACTAATCTATAGGTATACATATATGGCCGGTAAATTGTATTGTAGACACATTTTGTAAAAATACTTTGTAAAAATACTTCCTGACTATTAAAGATATCTTGTTTTATTTCCGAGCCGGGGAAACCATGACACAATGCATGTAATGATATCATTATGCCGTAATCGGCTACAAATAAATAATCATCGTCATTTTGATGCATACGTACTTATTGAAAATAGTTACGTAGTAGGAAATGCGGTAACTGGAGCGAATACATTAAAATTTCTTTTCACAATATATACAGTAAGTGAAACTTACCTAGCTACCTCTACCTACCTTAAATCTAAAATAGGCCCTTGAGGCATTGTACCGCTAGGATGCTGGCGGCATTTTCTCGTTGTATCGCAAGTTGATACGTTGTGCGAGGAAGCCACCAGCTCTTTTCGGTCACCAGTAACTATCTAACAGACGTTTCGCGATTTCTACGAAAAACTTGCGTGCCCTGGGACCCTATGGACCAAGAGTTTCAAGTTTTCAACCCCGTATGGTACAAAAAGGTACTGTCTGCCCAGGCTTAAAATTTAAGGCTTACAAATAAAATTCATCTCATACATAAGTTCCGTAAAACTCATTGCTACGAGCCGGCAGGATTTGAACCCAAGACCTTCGGATTGAAAGTCGCTCGCTATTACCGCTGCGCTGAGCCACTGACGCCTAATTCTTAATACATTCGGCCCTCGGCCCATGGGGTTCGAGCGCCCACGCCCTCTTTAAGGATATCTCTAAGAGGCTTGTGGGCGCTACCGGCGACCGTAGAGCTGGCAGCTTCCTCGCCCAACGCATTAGTATTGCAATACAGCGAGGAAACGCTGCCAGCGTCTACGGTACCATGCCGAGGGGGGAATATTTACTTTAACATTTATTTATTTTAGTTTTATGTGTTTTTCAGGTCATTGAAATAAATAATAAATACCTAAAATATTAGGTATTATAACTCATCTCGCATCCTGCAGTTAACGCCAACTTTGACAATTACGTCTCAAGTTATGTGTTTACCTCATTAGCTTACACGTAAATGCTTAGGTAGAGTTAATTAACAGATAACACACCTGTTACACATTATCTGCATACTTTGGACACATCGATATCGACCAATGACGACATTAGTGGGCTCTTCGCTAACTGTTTAGGTTTAAACTATTACCACCTCTTAGAATAAGTAATGAAATACCGAACTACAGCTAAAGGGGCAAGCTTTGCTCCGTAGGTCCCCAGCTGTCAACACAGTGAATTCTCTTGGAGCTCTGGCGACCTTCTTCTTCTTCTCAGTCGGTCCCTCATGGCTGAGGATCGTGACCAACAGTGATGTCCCTCCACTTGGTGCGGTCTAGGGCCATATGGATAGCCCTCTGCATTGAACCACTCGCTTTCTTCATGGTGTCAGCCCACCTAATCGGTATTCCACCCCTGGAGCGTTGGTATTCCACCCCTGGAGCTTTGGCCTTCAACTTGCCGAGAATAATGTTTCTTTTGAGAGTGTGCTGGTTAGAACGCATTATATGCCCGAAGAACCTGAGTATTCTCTCCTGGCAGATAGTTGATAGCCGCTTGGTGATATTCAGTTCTCGTAGTATGGACTCGTTTGTTCTAAATGCAGTCCATGGGATCCTGAGCATCCTTCTCCAACACCACATCTCAAAAGCATCGATCTTCTTCCTATCTAGGGTTTTTAAGCTCCAAGTTTTAGCGCCATACATAAAGATGGAGAAGACCAAAGATCGTACCAGCCGTACCTTGGTTGTACGACGAATACCTCGGTTTTCCACAGCTTCTCCAATCGAGCCATTGCACCTTTAGCCATTCCTGGCCGCCGACATATCTCCTGTGTATTGCCACCACCGTTAAAAATAAGTGACCCTAAGTACACAAACGTGTCCAATTTCTCAAAGCTATCCAGGGCATTAGATTGAGGAATAACTCTTGCTCGATCTACCACCATGATCTTGGTCTTGCTGTGATTTATCCTCAATCCAACTTTTGCACTCTCTGCTTCAACTTTCTTCAGCAGAGTAGCCAACTCCTCTTCACTCGAAGCTACTCGTACAATAGTAATAGTGTCGTCTGCGTATCTTAGGTTGGTAATGTTATGGCCGCCCACCGTGATGCCGAGCTCTATGTCCTCAAGTGCTTTTCTCATAATGTATTCGCCATACAAATTAAACAGTATTGGAGACAAAATACAACCTTGTCGCACACCTCGCTCAGGGCGATATGGCTTTGATAATTTATCATCCAATTTAACGCAGCTCGTGCTTTCAAGGTACAGGTTCTGAATCAAGAATACAAGATGGCTAGGTACTCCCATTTTAATAAGCACATCAAACATGGTAGGTACTCCATTGAACACAATCGAAAGCTTTAGCATAAGTCAATGAAACACAGGACCATTTTTCTATGAGTATTCGAACATTCAAAATTTGATCCCGTGTTCCCTGATCTGAAAAATCTGATCTTCAGGATCAGTAAAGTCTCAACATGAACCTTGCTTTGCTACATTTCAAGTATGTACATAACTACATACTACATAGTTACTTATGCTAGGTAGGATGAACAAGTAATACAACTTAACCAGGGTATAGCAAATTGTAATATACGTAGCTGAAAGTGAATTCATATGAACGAACATGCTGCTACTAAGTACTTACGTGCAATCTTAGATAATTATATTCTTACTGGCCGGTTTCACGAAAGCGATATTTTATAGATGCGTTTTCTCTTCGTGACTTGTTTAGTTCAGCTAGTCGACGAGAGGTGGCGCTGTACGGTCTGAAGATAGATGCGAGTCAAACCACGATCGATCTTCTTTTATAATGGCTTCTGTCCGAGAGTTGGGCAATTTTGCCAGTGTCACGTATTATCAATATTTCAGTATATTATATAAATACGAGTTGGGCGACGTGGTTCGGTAATTGGCCTCGCTATATGTTAAGTTTATAGGTATAAGACTTAAGATATAGTTTCACAGGAGGATCCCGGGACTGCCGCTTGATGACTAAAGGAGTGATTGAACTCGTTTCATGATTAATTATTCATTAGCTGTATACTGCTTCGTTAGTTTAGTGCACAATTAGCTATCAATATTATACATTAAACAGCATTTAGCAAACAAAAAACTATTCCAGAGACGCCATCGCCATCTTGAGTATCAACCGACACACCAACCACGATCACTTCCAAGCAAATAAATAAATTTTGTGGAACAATCTTACACAAATCGACCTAGTCCCACGGTAAGCTCAATAAGGCTTGTGTTGTGGATACTAGACGACGATACATATAATAGATAGATACATATAAATACTTAAATAGATAGAAAACATCCATAACTCAGGAATAAATATTCGTGATAAACACACAAATAAATGCCCTGACCAGGATTCGAACCCGGGACCTCCTGCTTCGTAGGCAGGGTTACTACCAACTAGGCTAGGCGGCAAATGAACTGTCAAAATTTAAAGTGATATTTTAATTGTAATTGGATTATTTATAATTGTAATTGGATTATTGTTTTTGTTATTAATTTTATTTTAATGAAATGTCTGGACCATATGTTGTCTGTAAATAAATGATTTCTATTCTATTCTTCTTCTTAACACACTGAGCGCCGGGAAGTTCTCAGTGGGTGGTCGCTTTTCGCTACAAAGCGGGAAAACCACGGAATCGGCTAGGAGCGTAGCGCGTAGCACTCACTGGCACTCAATGTGTTAAACGTCAGAATTAAGTATATGAAATTATGACTCTCACAGTGTTGACTTCCCGTTCATACTCAAGATGGTGATAGCGTCTCTGAATTTTTTCGTTTCTTGTTTGCTAAACGTTGTTTAATGTGTAATATTGATAGCTAATTGTGCAGTAAAATAACGAAGCAGTATACAGCTAATGAAGAAAGGGAGAATAAGGGCTGATAAAGTGAGAACTATTAACGACTAGCAACAACAATGTACCTGTAGGGTTTCTCAGACTACAAACTTTTGTTGACAATGCCTGATATCGGCTATGTGTTCCTTCACCCTGGTTGGAGCACCCCGTTTCGTATGCACAATGTATGAGACCACATTCACAGTCAAAACTGTAAATTCCTACAACTTGTAGAGGCGTGTTACACTTTACAGGTCTCAAGAATTGGGGAATCTTCTTTAACAGCTTGAAATAAGATTTGATTGAAACGCACTTCAAGATGTAGCTGATCTTGTCAGTAACCCCTCTTACAAAAGGCCAGTATATATATACAGTAGGTCTACGCTCAACTCCTTGACACGGGATATCTTCTTGAAGTCATTAGCCAGCTGGGCATGCTTCGCATGCTGCAACTCAGCATCAAAATACGTTCATCATCGTAAATCCTTGTGATGTTCGCTTATTTTGGCTCTTCGGTTTAAAAAAAAACGACTTTTTAATAAATAAATCACAATTTTTTTCTCATTATATGAAATAATTTTCGAATTGCGCGCATAATGACAGCAATTGTCAGAACAGATAAAGACAGAAATATATATTGCAGATGCTGGTAACTATGTGAATTTGCGCAACCACACACGCAATTTGGAAGAGGCCTTCAATCATATAGAAGTTAAAATACACCTTTTATAAAACTGAAACATTTTGCGAAGTATCAATGAATGAAACAATATAGAAATAAAAAATAATTTTATTTGGCGACAATTCGATAAGGAACATCAATTCTTGTACAATTATCTTGATCATTAAATTACTTATATCAATAATACTTAAAGTTAAAAATGCGATTGTATCAAAAATACTTAATTATTATCATTAATTATTCAAAACGGGACGACAAATTATTCAAAAAATACCTAACATTATGTACTTATGAAATTTCATTAACGTATAACATAAAAATAACTAGACAATATTAAAACTATTTAATTGTAAAGCTCAATTGACAACTTCTCAAAATTCTCAAAACACACAGCATTTTTAAACAAGTAAGGAATATCACACATACTTTTCTAATCTGTGAAAATTGTATTAATTATCAAATTTAATAATATCGGTTTCGATAATATTATTCAATTCTCGTAAAACAAGGAAATTTGATTTATATTGACCTCTATTCTAACATCAGTCGTGACGTTTAGTTTGAAACAATAGTAGATTCTGTAACAAGGGATCAAAATGATATATTTCCGGCGAGGATATTTAGAAAATTTCCAAAACAAAAATTTATATTTAATCAACCAACTTGTTTACATTCACAAGAATTGGGTGATAAATGCGACCTGTAGAGAACACATGGACAGACACACGAAAGCATTTCTGTCCAAGCTGAAGTGGAGACACTTAGCTCGGTTTGCTTGCTCGGTCAATAAATCTCCTGTTATACTTAGTTCACCAGGCTACTTACTATAATGTACAATCAACCAATTGGAAACTAGGCCACTCTAGAACCATGTCAAAAACAAGCAGTAAGAAGTTACAATCTTAAAACCAATTATTACTATACTGGTTATGTCAAGTAGAATTATGCACATAAAAATTATGTGAAAACAAAGAGAACCGATCTATGGCTGCCATTTATTTGGCATAATTGGTTTTGTTCGAAACGCTTTTGTCATAATCGATTTTCGCCGAATATAATGCACAATATGTCGAATACTATTTTGTCCGAAAATATATTGGCATACTAAAAACTGGGTTAGGTTAGAATCGGACTGTGTTTGAATATTCGGAGAATTAAATTCAGCCAAATCAAAGTATGCTATTCGACTACGCCATAACAATTTATGCGTAAAACCAATTATGACTATTGGTTATGCCAAGTAGAATGATTGATTTATAGCGTCACTATGACATAGTCCTACAGTGGCCTAGCTCCAATGAGGATTACCGCGACTCAATTTTCCGCTAGCGGCGCTAGTGGAACGCGGGTCCTGCGGGAACATTTCAAACGTCACTTTGACATCTCATACTGACAGGACCGCGCATGAGTGGCGCCGCCTGGTGAGACAATACGGTAGCTCCCATTGCGTTGAGTGTAGTTGGCGAGTTCAGTTCGGACATGTTGCGGCGAGGAGCGGGCGGTGTTACGTGAGCGGCTCGTCCGTGAAGTATGGGTGCTCCAGGCAGTCCAGCGCTGTCAGGCGCTTAGCCGGGTCAAACACCAACATGCGCTAAAAATATACAATACAATAACACCAAAAAACGTACAACAGAAAACTAACCTCCGACGTTTCAAGGGCGATATTCTCCCCGTCTTTCTTCGGGACCACGGGGACAATGTCGCCCTTGAAACGTCGGAGGTTAGTTTTCTATGTTTTAATTGATTAAGCCCCGTTGTAATAAATGTTAAAATGGAAAAGTTTATTAGAAAACACAATCCCCCTATGAAGGCGCCATCTTAGGTCGATCCGCCATGTGACTTATCAACTCATCAACACTATAAATAAATATTATAGGACATTCTTACACAAATTGACTAAGGCCCGGTCGCCAAATACTTTAACATACTAACCCGTATGAGATCCAGGGCGTGGGGGTGGATCCTGGGCAACACATCAGCCAGGTCCTGTGGCGGGTAGTCCGGGAAGCTGTCAGCTACGATGGAAACGTTCTCCGGCCATTCTTCCCGGGGAGGTCGACCAATCAATCTGAAAACACATAAATAGGTTAGCAATCTGAAAAACATAAATATACAAAGTGAGTCATCCCACCTAATTGCCAGCAGTTCCTAACCTATCCTCGAAATCCCAGCTCAAAACTCCAAGATCATCCGAACAAACCAGTCAGCATCTTAAGTCAATACACTATCTCCTTTCACCCCATCTAATTGCCAGCAGTTCCTAGCCTACCCTCAAAATCCCAGCTCAAAACTCCAAGATCACCCGAACAAACCAGTCAGCATCTTAAGTCAATACACCATCTCCCATCACCCCATCTAATTGCCAGCAGTTCCTAGCCTACCCTTAAAATCCCAGCTCAAAACTCCAAGATCATCCGAACAAACCAGTCAGCATCTTAAGTCAATACACCATCTCCCATCACCCCATCTAATTGCCAGCAGTTCCTAGCGTACCCTTAAAATCCCAGCTCTAAACTCCATGATCACCCGAACAAACCAGTCAGCATCTTAAGTCAATACACCATCTCCCATCACCCCATCTAATCGCCAGCAGTTCCTAGCGTATCCTTAAAATCCCAGCTCTAAACTCCAAGATCTCCCGAACAAACCAGTCAGCATCTTAAGTCAATACACCATCTCCCATCACCCCATCTAATCGCCAGCAGTTCCTAGCGTATCCTTAAAATCCCAGCTCTAAACTCCAAGATCTCCCGAACAAACCAGTCAGCATCTTAAGTCAATACACCATCTCCCATCACCCCATCTAATCGCCAGCAGTTCCTAGCCTACCCTTAAAATCCCAGCTCTAAACTCCAAGTTTCCCCTAACAAACCAGTGACCTCACCTGAATATACAATGCAGCTGGTCTGAGTCCGACGCGCCGGGCAGCAGGGGGGCCCGGGAGTGCAGCTGGGCAAGCACACAGCCCGCAGACCACACGTCCACGCCCGTGTTGTAGGACACTCCCAGTAGGACTTCAGGAGGCCGATACCAGAGGGTCACCACCTGGAATGATTAGCTACAATTTAGGTCTTCAAAGAAGTGTAGGTGAAAAAGGTATGCCAGGATTTTGAAAAATGAGAGATGTTCGCAAACCAACTAAATGTACGTGCTCCTTATTCATAATCACCAACCTCAAAATCTCTGCTTGAAATTAGTAACTTTTTTGTAAATGTGGCTTCAAGTCTACTCACCACACTAGTGAGCTTCATGTCCGTATCGTAAGTCTTAGCGAGGCCGAAGTCCGCGAGCTTCACGCGGCCTTCAGCAGTTACCAGGAGTCTACTGTGACCATTGACTGTGTGTGAGTCTACTCACTACACTAGTGAGCTTCATGTCGGTATCGTAAGTCTTGGCGAGGCCGAAGTCTGCGAGCTTCCCGCGGCCTTCAGCAGTTACCAGCAGTTTGTGTGTTAAAGTCTACTGTGACCATTAACTGTGTTAGAGTCTACTCACCACACTAGTGAGCTTCATGTCGGTATCGTAAGTCTTGGGGAGGCCGAAGTCTGCGAGCTTCACGCGACCTTCAGCAGTTACCAGCAGTTTGTGTGTTAAAGTCTACTGTGACCATTAACTGTGTTAGAGTCTACTCACCACACTAGTGAGCTTCGTGTCCGTATCGTAAGTCTTGGCGAGGCCGAAGTCTGCGAGCTTCACGAAGCCTTCAGCAGTTACCAGCAGTTTGTGTGTTAAAGTCTACTGTGACCATTAACTGTGTGTAGTCTACTCACCACACTAGTGAGCTTCATGTCGGTATCGTAAGTCTTGGCTAGGCCGAAGTCCGCGAGCTTCACGCGGCCTTCAGCTGTGACGAGGAGGTTGTGTGGTTTCAGGTCCCGGTGGACTATTCGGTGGGAGTGGAGGAAGTCCACGCCGGACAGGATGTCGTAGGACATGCTCTGGAAACAGACAAACATAATAATATGTAGATTTCGCGGGCGTAGCTAAAACCGAGTAGATGTGAAGCTATGCCATTTTAAAGGGTTTCTAAAAACGGTCGACAATAAGCATTGATTTAATTACCAAATTGCAAACAAAATTAATGCTTACAGTCAAGTGCACCCCTTGCGTATCCTGCGCATGTGCAGCTGATTGTCCATATTTATTTTAGAGAACTAAAAATACTTGACACAGATCGTTAAGGAGCAATACCTTATTCATGTTTTTTAAGCAGTTTTTATAAAGGAAACTATTTATTGTTCATCATATTTCAAAGACCGTAATACAATAAGAATTTGCCATGAAAGGGCTCTCAGCTTCTTCGGACATATTAAGCGGTCGAAAAAGTACGATCTGGAGAAGCACATAATTTTGGGCCAAATGAGTGGTAGAAGAGCGCAGGGAAGAGCTCCTACAAGATGGACTGACGCGGTGAAGAGAAGAGTCGGCGGCAGTATACAACGAGCGGCCCACACGGCCCATGACCGCACTCAATGGAAGAAAGCAACATGTGCTCTCTAACATGAGCTGCCCTTCCCAGAACTGGCCATCACCTGGACACCTGGACTTTCTTGAGACTCACCCGTATCTTATTCTCGGCCAGAGGACCTGGAGTCCGCTTGAGGTACGAGTCCAGGTCTTGCTCCACGTGCTCGGAGACCACCAGCACCAGCTACTCTACCATGGACCACCTCCAGCAATCTGGATCCAAGCTGGACTCACCCGTATCCTTTCATCTGCCAGAGGACCTGGAGCCCGTTTCAGATACAAGTCCGTCTTGCTTCTCGTGCTCGGAGACCACCAGCACCAGATACTCTACTATGGTCCTATCCAGCAGTCTGGATCCATTCACCTGGAAACATTCTTGCCCAAGACTCACCCGTATCCTGTTCTCTGCCAGAGGACCTGGAGCCCGCTTCAGATACGAGTCCAGGTCTTGCTCCACGTGCTCGGAGACCACCAGCACCAGCTACTCTACCATGGCCCTATCCAGCAGTCTGGATCAATTCACCTGGAAACTCTTGCCCAAAACTCACCCGTATCCTGTTCTCTGCCAGAGGACCTGGAGCCCGCTTCAGATACGAGTCCAGGTCTTGCTCCACGTGCTCGAAGACTAGGAACAGCACCAGCTGCTCCCGCTCCATGGAGTGGCCTCCGTGACATACATCCAACAACCTGGAAACAACATTTATTTAGATCTAAAACATGGAACTGAAAACAGATGTCGATATTTTATTGTACTAAATCAAATAAATAGTTTCTATGTATTTTGAGCAAAGAAGAACCTTGTGGAGAAAGAATATTCTAAATTTTTTTTCATGGACCACCCTGTCCTGGAACCTGTAAGGTGGTCCCAACTTCTTACCTGACTATGTTGGGGTGTTTATACGCCCCCAGCTGCTGCAGCAAGGCTATCTCCCGCAGCGTGGACAGCGGGATCCCATCCTCGGTCAGTGCCACCTTGACTTTCTTCATGGCGACGATCTGTCCTCCCTTCAGCAGGTCGCGCGCTTTGTACACTGTTCCATAGGCCCCTGAAATAAGAACATTGGTTAGAAAACAACAGCCTCCTAGGCCTCCTAGCCGACTCTGCCTACGAAGCAGGTCCCATATTTTTTTTTATTGTTCCGAAGAATTGTTTGTCATGTTGCCATCATCCACTTTTCACCATCACACCACTCGCCATGGACAGGGCACACTTGCAATCTAAATGGTTGCGGTTTCAGAAGAATTTCCCCCCAAGAACCCTCCGGCTGTGTAATGAGCTGCGTTTCCCAAAGGACTATGTTACAGTGTTCTTAAAAAAAGCAGTGTCAGTAATCTGCACTTTCCATCCTGCATATCTTAAACAGTACCACTTGAAAGCTGTTACATGTATAAAACAGTAATAATAAATATGGCCGCCTAACCTAGTCAATAGTGACCATGCCTCCGGAGCAGGAGGCCCCGGGTTTGAATCCTGGTCAGCACATTTATTGCTGGCTTTGTCACAAACATTTGCTCCTGAGTTATGTATGTTCTCTATGTAGTATTTATATGTGTCTAGTACCCACAACACAAGCCTTATTGAGCTTACTGTGTTGAATTGTGTAAGATTGTATTGTAATGTTTATTTTTAAAATAAAAATAAATGACATGAAAATTACCAAATCTATTTTAGAAATTGTTCACCAAAGGTACACACAAAAATTATCCCAGGTAACTTGGCTCCCAGACCTCTAGCAGATCTCTGTGGGGTTAAATAACACCACAATTGTGACAAAATATAATGAACATTCTCAATTAAAAGATACCAAATAGTAGTGTGCCAATAAGATCGCTTTTAACTTGCATCCTTATGGCAGAAACGCCTTTATGTCAACTGACCTTTTGTTAAACGGCTCAAATTTCTTTATTATCAACGGAAGTTGATCTCTACTTCAAAAAAACTTCATGTCTTCCGTGTTTTGTATAGCCTACATGAGTTATGAGTTAGTTCATTAAATATTACATTTATATCATTGATAAAGTACAATTTCACGATTCATAAACATAAAGCCGCTTATATAAAAATGCGTGAATTGAAATTATAGCCCGGCACATGTGTGTTGAAACCATTTAGGTTACATTATGCATTCATAATGTTTATAAAGTGATACATTACCCGTGCCGATGACATTGAGCTCTTCATATTTCTTTGCCGATTCAAATAATCCGCTGACTTCACTTATTGAGACGAGAGGAGCTGATTTTGAACTACCACAAGCTGAAGAGGAGTCCGACATTTTTGTTGTTTTAAACTAATTTTCATTCACAAAACACACTTAACTATATCACAGATCACAAATGCACATTCTTCACGACTGTCTCAAGGTCTTACATAGCTATTTACACTGTCAAAGTGCTTTATTTTGTTCATAAACTTGTTTAAAAGTTTGTTCTATTTCAGTGAACTTTACAAGTACCAAGTGTAATACAAGCTTCGAGGGCTGGGGGGAGGGAGGTGTAACTGTAACTGTAATCAAAGAACACCTGTCGTATAATACAAATACATTCAGAAAGCGACAATAAACTCATTTGTAAATATAAGTAACAACTCTTTAATTCAGTCGTATTTTTGCGTCCTGTTGTGGTGCGCACGTCGCCATCTAGCAACAAATTGACAAACTAATTAAGACAGAACTGAGAATAGACGAAACACACACAATACCACGTAAATGTAATAGGTGGCAGCACACGTATGATCATATCATATCAAAAGCTTTTGTGAACCGAATATATATTTTTTACGTAACTCACGCCCGCGAATTACCGGGCTAAAGAAAATTATTAAGATATTGAAATTTACATTTGATTTGATTTTGTTTTCAAATAGACGCGAGGCATAAAAAAAACTATTAAATAAAGAGTAAAGTGGTAATTAAGAAAACATGATTCTACATACATACATATATGACTGTATCCGAAAATATGTTAAAAATACAAACATTCTACAGCTACAATTTTTTGATTTAATAAAATAATTAATTAGATCATTAAAAATACTGAGACCTTATTGTCATATCACAATGAAAAGGTAAAAAAAATATCGCCGTAAATGCCAGTAGAAGTTGGCAAAAAGCATACCAGCCGGGCTCGTCCGGGATTTGAACCCGGGACCTCTCGCACCCGAAGCGAGAATCATACCCCTAGACCAACGAGCCTTGTTGAAGACCGGCGAAATACATTATCAGTTTGCACTACCTATGACGTGCTTACTTTAAAGGAATTGGTGCAAAGCTAAACAACTTTGATTAGTTTGTTATCAAACATAATGGTCTAAAACATGTCTACAAGTATTGGTTACTAATTTGCGGTCATTATTTATAGAATAACTCGTGTATTAATCATTATTTACTTGTTTAAGCCCATTAAAGTGAGTGAAGATAATTAGGGTAGTCGATATCTCAATAATCTTTATAGTTTGACGTTTAGTTCGTGCTAAAAATCACGCATTACGACAGGGAAACGTGTATTCTTAAACGCAATTGACAACATTTCATATTTTCAAATGATGCCAATTCAAAAACCATTTCGGTAAACATGTATGAAGAACTCGAAAAAAATATTTTTGGATTTTTTTGTTAGTTAATTTTGAAGAAAATCGTGAATTAGTGTAAACCGGATGATGACGTCACTTTTATAGCATAATCGAGAAAGTCCTTAGTCTTGTGATAGATAGTGAAATATTAAAAAGTTTGACGTTTGACGTTTATCATGTCAGACGTTGGTTTGATATTTATTTCAGTTGTCACTTAATTTGAAATACTCGACGCTATAATTTCTTTTAAATTCATTAATTTGCTCGTATTCGAATAGGTATCATAATCATAAACGACTTGGCACTTTCTCACTGGACTCCGATTTACCTAACATATAACCTACTTTATTACGAACTTGGCATTGCTGGATGAATGAATCCCTCGGAGGGCTTTTCGCTAATAGCACCAACCTGCCGTGTGTAGAAGCATTGATGATGATGGAGTACACAATGACAAGTGATAATTATAATGCAGCTGAAATCAGAAGGGCAAAAACATAGTTGTCTTCTTGTTCTTCCTATGTCGAAAATGCTATAGGATATGTGGAAGTTAAACGAGAAGCAGGAAAATGCATAGTGCAATGCCGAATCAGTCCGGAACAAAACACTTACACAAAGTTGAATAAAGTAATTGCGCATATAAATAAGGAAAATGAGACAGTACTTAATGTTGAATGTCAAAGAAGTAGAGAAGCACCTGGAAATAAATATCAATAAATTTGAGTTTTACATTATCTCCCCCTATAATGGAAGCATCACCTGATGGTATTTTTGACGAGTATGTCATCAAGGTCATATGCCCTTCAAAAGAAAAGGCTGGCAAAAACTATGTCACTGAAGATGGGCAGGTATGTGACAAATTTAAAGCCCAAATAAACCTGCAAATGCATGAAACAAACAAACAGAATGGGTTATTTTGTGTTGCAAGCCCCAAATTCAAGGAAAGTAAAGAGGTTAATGTCTACTGGGTTCAAATTGAGAAAACCTATATTGAACACATCATTACAGCTGCTGAAAGTTTTTGGGTTACAAATGTTTTTCCAAAACTACTAGATAGCGTAAAGTAAATATTAATAGCAACTAGGTTATTCGTTACTTAGGTTAACTGGAAGGGATCCCTTGTAGGGATAAGTTCGCCTTTTTATTTTTCTATTTTATAAATAGGTACCTTTTTGTAAACTCATCCTGTTTTGTGCAACAAAAGGTTTATTACTTACTAGTAAGTAATTGAAATGATAATGTAAAATGTATTGAATAAATTATTGCTTTTACTCATGTATATATAACAACCATACTGTTTTTATTTCATTGATATTAATATTCTTATAACATCCCCTCTGTCCTCGGTTGCCCTATATTAAAACTTAGGAACTGTACTTATTGTATGTGTTAAGTTAATACATACAATAAGTACCGTTCCTAAGTTTTGATTCAGTAAATTTTTTTGGATGTTAATACGATTAACATTTTCACAGAAAATAAGAATCCCAAATGTAGAAGGTTCCTACAGGCTACTAAAGTAAAAAAAATACTTACATAGTAAATGTCTAAAACCATGGTATACCTAACATTACTATAATGTAATGAGAAAAAGAAACACAGAAATATTACATATTTTTTATTATAGGAGATAGTATATTTATCAATCCGCAGGCCACAAGTACAGCATCGTCTAAAGTATTGACAAACTTGTTCTCTGTTTTCAGAAATTTGTAAATCCTGACTCTCCTGATAACACATTCAATATGGACTCTGAGGGTTTGAAATAAGTCAGCCATTTTAGTGAATGTATTCATTGTTTCTTATTTTATAAACTGTTATGATGTTTAATTCAGTGACTGCATTATTTGATAGAAAGGCAATAATCCAATAATATTTACATGGGAGTTCCAAATAAGTCATTGGTATTTTCTTTATAATTGACATCATAAAATCTCTGCCGACAAATCCTTTATTTTCCAAGCCAGGTGCAGATGTTTCAGATGTTGAATCGAACTCTGTGACTTCTTAAGTACTTCCAAGGTGTGAAGGAATGGTGCCTGATAATGGACTTTTTAGTACAGTATTCTGTAGTATTTTTTGGTTTTAACAGAGAACACTGGGTTGTATGATGTGACATTTTTACATTAATTTGAGTCTTGTGGTGTGCCCTTCAGGAGAGCACTGCACACTTTGACAACCATGTAGGTCAGTTTTTACTTCATTAAAAGTCAAATTGCTGTTGGTTTATATTTGAATTTGATGTTGCACATAATGGTGTTATAAACATTGGAAGATAGGTCTTGAGTCTTGCATTTAGGTACCTTTGTTGTCTCTTTCATAGTCTTCCAACAGATATAATTTTCCAAGTTCTCCTCCAACTGAAATGATACAAAACATGATGTTATCTTCTTAGGTAAGGTACTGTTGTGATCTATTTTTATGAAAGCAAACAAAGAATACTTACATTTAAATGTTCATCAAATATTTTAAATTACTGGATGGTGTGCCTTTTAGTCCTGCTGCACGACACCATTCTGCTCGATTCTTAACGGGAACGAAGAAAAAATGGTTTTCAGACCATGTTTTAGAGTTGTTTTTACAGTCTGACCTGACATAAAGCAATATTTTACTAATGGCAAAGTTGACAGCCTTTACTAGTTGATGCCATCGTTTTAAACGTATTAAATCACCGTTATATCTATTTTGTTAATAGTTCTTAACAATTACAAACAGCTAACAAAACTAGTAAAATACAAATCTATCTCAATAACCTAACCGCCACTTTTGACTTTTGACAACTATCAGTGACAATGACAATGTCATAGATAACTTTTTTTTAATTAACTACTCTGCCCCGGATTCCGTTATAAAAGTGACGTCATCATCCACTTACGCTCTTTTAGAATGAGCGACATTTAAAAATTGTTTTTTTATATTAAAAATTGAGTTATCATGAAAAAGAAAAAACACGTGTCGCTTAAAATGCCTTCTATTTTCTGATTAGCTCATAAAATGGAAAACTTCAAAATATGAAATGTTGTCAATTATCCTTTCAATGAAGCTGCAGCGTCAGCGTCACAGTTTTTGTTTCTAGCAATAAACTTTGCATTTTCTAATAGATGCCTGTAATTTTTTAATAATTTTGATAGCGCGACAAATAATGTGCAACCGAATCTACACTTTACTTAACGTACATAAGGAAGAAATCCGCTCGAACCATTTTAGAAAGTTGACGCGGGAAAGGAGAAAAAAATACCGCTACATGACACCTCTAGCCGTCTCCCTCTGCCCCGTGAATCTCGTATGTTCTCTCTTTCTAGCGTACGGCACGGTCGAATACATTTTGAATGAAGGCAGTCGTGTGTTGTGTACTGCGCGCGCGTGTTCGAAAAATGGCCGATTTTTTGTAAAATAAACAATTTGAAAACTTTTTTCATTTGAGTAACTAAAGTTTTATCTGTTCTAGTGTCGTGTTAGTGTTTAAAAATAGTTATTTCTGTGGATATTAATTATTACTGACTACTCAAGTGTTAAGACGTGTGCTGTGTAAATGTGAAAGTTGGTATAAGAAAAGACTGTGTTCTTTTTTTGCAAGTTCATCCTACTTTTTTTATTTGAACAGCTGTTTTTATTGCTAATTAAGCTGAGGTAAGTTTCTTTTATGTATGATAATTTATTTAATTAAGATTTATAGTGGGTAGTTCATTTCCTTCTAGAATATTATTATTTTATTTAAATATTATCTAAGTGTAGGTATGTCCGGATCCGGATACTGGCGATATTGGCTTACTTGAATGAAAACACTCCAAATTTAAATAAAGGTTGATATTTGCACCCACACATTTCATTATTTGGTGCAATAATCTTCATATACATAAAATAAGTGTAGCTTATAAATAGTAGGCGCGTTGACGTCTTTTTCAGAGGAATGTACGACCACGACCTACCGATTATACCTATTCATTCAGCTACATTGTCATTTTAATGATTTTAATAAATACCTAAACATCTCTTGCTACTCACACGTCATTTGAAAAATAGAAACATTTCGTTCCCACGCCCCGTAATTCGCGGGCTCTAATGTAGGGAGGGCTGGAGGTACTTATTGGGGACCAAAGTACATGATAGCCCGGTAATTCGCGGGCGTGGGTTACGAAGGACCTGACAGGAGATTCCCCAGTGAAACTTGCATCTAAATCCATTTAACCGTTTGCACGTGATGCTTGATCAAATAAACAGGCAGACAAACGGATAAATATTCTAAAAATCATTGAAATGTGTTCTTTTATCAATTCTAAGAGCTCCTAACTCATTTTTTTTTCAAATATATTCAATGTACACATTTTTGACCCTAAGTACTCTGCTTTATTATGATATAGACAGATAAATTCAAATTCAAAATTCAAATTCAAAATCTACCTATACCTACCTACTCGTGGTTCGCCCGAACTTGAACTCACAACCTCTATGTCTCGGCAACCCCTTGATTGATATGGCTCATATTTAAACTTAAAAATTATATTTATCTCATGTAACCACCTGCCAAATTTCATGGCGATCCGATCAACGATACTTGAGTTATCGTCGAAAAAACATACATACAATCGACGGAGTGTCCAAGTAGATTAGGAGATTATGTAACGCAAAATGGAGATTTTAAGAAACCAACGCCAGAAGAAAGTTAATCTTAATGGTTGATTTAAATACGAAATACCATTTCAGAATATGCATAGTTGCATACAATCGAGACCTCTCTTCTTCTTTTTAAATACTTAATGGCTTCTGTCCGAGAGTTGGACAATTTTGCCAGTGTCACGTATTATTATTATTTTACAATATTATATACATAGAATAGTATATTGCCACTTGGGCGACGTTGTTCGGTAATTGACCTCGCTATATGTTAAGTTTATAGCTAAAAGACTTAAAATATAGCTTCTCAGGGGGCCAAGATCCCGGGATTGCCGCTTGGTAACTAAAGGAGTGACTGAACTCGTTTCAGGATTAATTCTTCATTAGCTGTATACTGCTTCGTTAGTTTACTGCACAGTTAGCTATCAACATTACACATTAAACAACATTTTGCAAACAAAATACAAAAAAAAAGTGACAAACAAGCATACGGCCCGCCTGATGGTATGCGGTCACCGTAGCCTATGGACGCCTGTAACTCCAGGGGTGTTACATGCGCGTTGCCGACCCTTTAAAAAAAGGAGGATTCGCTGTGTTGACAACTAAAGGGGCAAGCTTTGCTCCGTGGGTCTCCAACTGTCAACAAAGTGAATCCTCTTGGAGCTCTGGCGACCTTACTCACCAACAGAAACACAACACTATGAGTAGGGTCTGTGTTATTATTAAACTGCGGTTTTCTGTAAGGTGGAGTACTTCCCCAGATGGGCTCTGCTTCAGATTTGAGCGACACGACATTCGTTGTGCTGTGCCCTACCACACTAAACGATATGCATCCGCTGTGCCCATGTATACCTCTCTTAAACCTCTTACTTGTATATTGGAATGGCAAAGAGGTTTTCCCGTAAATGCCAATTTTCGATGTAGACGTGCTGGATAACGCTAGTAAGAAGAGACTTGGATACCAAATATTTATAGTGAACGTGGCTAACTCGCGTTGAAGGTCACTCCTAACCGGTCCCGCTATTGGGTCAGTGTAGCCCTATAAACATGTTTCTACGAGATAGAACAGGCTTATGCAGTTAGAGGGAGACGGCATGCCAGCGCAAGTGAACAAACTTGCAATTCATGGATAAAATAGACGATGATTTTTAATCTGTCTGATGACAGTCGAATAGGTCTGGAGACCTATTCGAACATGTTTAAGTAACATTTCGATGCGAACTTCCGTGGAAATGATCAATATGACACATTGACAAAACTTAACATATAGTTTATCAGGGCGCTGAGATCCCGGGCGGGACTAGTGCAGTAATATAGCACCATATGTACCGTAAAATGCTACCATTTAACATGTCACTTAAAACTGCTCTACATTCCTATGTAGCCCGCATGGAAAGCCATTAAAAAGTGAAAACTGATAAGGATAAGCCGCATGTTTTAACACTCGGTAATGGATGACTCACACTAGAACGGGACGGGACGGGACGGGACGATCTGTTTCTATAGAAAACGTCACGTGATCAGATCCGAGCTATCACGTGATTATTTCTATAGAAATTGACAGATTGTCCCGTCCCGACCCGTCACGGGGAGTTCTAAGCCTTTACCATGAGCTGCCTTAAAGTGACAGTTGTGAGAGACTGAGAGACTAACGTTTGATACTACACAATAATAAAAAAAGACGTTTCTTCCGACCTAGCAATGAAAAAAGTGGCACCTCACAGCGGGGACGAAAAATACCTCTATGCCTACACTTGGGCGGAAATCGGCTTTTTCCGTCCCCGCTGTGAGGTGCCACTTTCTTCACTTTTTACAAGTGTAGGCATAAAATGATGTACATAATACGTGAGGTAATAAATAAAGCCCTTGATGGCATATTTACGTCCCTCGCTTACAGCTCGGGTCGCAAACATCTGCGATGACTGCGATCCCGGCCTTTCTTTGTTTTACCGCACTAGTTAGGTAATGTACTATTACAGTACATACGGTGCCACATTACTGCACTAGTGCGATAATATAGCAATTTATATGCCTATGTAAAAAATTAAAAGTGCCATAATATGTACTGTAAAACATTGTAGGATACACGTTCGCCACTCACTACGAATTTCCTCCTTTTCGCATTTGTATCGCTATAATATAATATAATATAATATTCTTTATTTCAGGCAGTACCCATTCTGAGATAGATGGAAAAACTAATTTAAAATCCTTAAACCATTAGCCACCTGCCCTACTAAACTGTATCTAGACTGCAGATTACTGTCTTAAGCCTACAATTACCGTGTTCCCGTGGGATTGGCAGTTATAAACTTTCTATAGCGTAATTTGCGCCCTAGCTTTAATGACAGGCATCAGGCCTTTGGAATCCAGAGCGAAGTGAGAGTCTTAGTGCGAATAAATAGGTCAGTCACCTGCAAAAATATTGTGCACTAATGCTGCAAAAATGTTTAACACGATCTTTTGGGTCTAGAAATTGTTTGGTCTAAGGTAGGAAGAAATATATTTAATTATAACTATTTATATTAATTTTAATTCGAATTATCAAAGGTTCTCGTAATGAATTGAAAAATGATGTGTATTAAATATTATCGAGTAAAAATTATGTGAGTGACCCGACACACCCAAACATGACGATCAAAATTCGACTGAGATTACGTGAGTGACCCGTTGTAACAAAACATGTCGACCTGAATTCAACAAAAAAAATACATGCGGTTCCCGTTTTAAATATATTGTTATATTATCTTAGTTTCATGGAATGTCACAGAATAAGGGATGACTCACACTAGAACGGGACGGGACAATATGTCAGTTTCTATTTCTATAGAAAATGTCTCGTGACATCCGAGGGCTCCAAGCTGTCACGTGATTTTTTCTATAGAAATTGACAGATCGTCCCGTCCCGTCCCGTCCCATCTCTACTACGTCCTGTACTAACTTGTCATCCTTTAAGTTATCAAATTTTACGGTTATAAACTTAATATTTGTACTCTTCAACAGTTATTTATCTATGCAATTAGTACTCCAATCAACGGAGACGTCAGATTACTGGCGCGATGCCAAATTACAAATGGCCGCCGACGTGAGCACGTAACGGTATGACAGGTGCGCGTGCGCAAGTAACCCACTTACTAGTACCGTCGACCCTTCGAGTCCATGCATTTTTAATAGGAATAGAAGTTACTCATGTGTGAAGAATAACGTTTTTTTTTATATTTTAAGCAGAAACGATACAATTGTAAAGCACGAATCAAATCATTTATTAAATGTAAGTAATGATTTCATTCTTTTTTTTTTGTTTTTTAAGTAGTCACACTACTATATATAAATTATAAATTGAAAGTAATGCATTGATACCGACTACCAAATTACAGTTATAATTTTTATGTTATTTAATAAATGTCAAAACAGTTAGCATGTAAGGTTTATCGGTTAGTGCTAATTTTGTGAAATAAATAAACAAATATACAAATATAAATATATACAGCGATGTATTAAATTAGGCTGCTTGGACGAAATGCATCAAAAGAGACCAGCAAAACTGTTGACCATCTACGGAATCGGAGAATTAACATACATATGTACATCTCTCTGCGACACTTCTTTCCTTGGTAAGGAAGTGAAGGACGGGTTTATGACTTTAATGTTCTTAGTGTTGACGGGGGGCTTGTAAAAACCTAAAATCCTCTGACTGATTGAACGAGATGGGAGCGCTCCTTCAAAGACCGGGCACAACTCTAGTGACAAAGAGGTTTTCCCTTGAATTTTCGATGTTCGTGGTAGGCGTATGTATCCCAGCTTTACAGTTACCATACATGTAGAAGTTCAAGGTTGTTGTATAATGCATGGGCACGAACTGCACGAAGGGTCTACGCCTCTACGGTACTAGCAAGTAGGTCGCACACACCTGTTATACCACTCTTACCGTTATAACGATACAACCATCAGTAGGGCATTTCATGGGAATGACTCTAACTAAATGCGATTCTTTTAAGGGATGACTCACACTAGTGCGCATGAGTTGCATTCGATAGCGACTGCGGCGTTCGACAGTATGTCCGTCTCGCTCCTGCCACTACTCTGGCAGCTTATGCTTTCGTCAGTAAACTCTTTTTCGTACGAAACATTTAACGTTTGTATCGTAATTCGTAATCAGGGCCGTGTTTTATAAAGTTACAAGTTACAGGTTACAAGTGTACAGGCTACAGGCACCTGTAATGCACTGTGAACGACTACAGGTGTTTTATAAATACACACAGGTAGTTACAGAGTTGTAATGAACCATTGTAAACCTCGATTATAAGTAACATCTACAGGTGTGATGGACATCACTAATTAAAAATAAATTCTGCCATAAATACTCATTGAATTCTTTCAAACGTTCTGTTAAGTATTTATTGTTTATGTTTTAATGGAAACATGGTCAGAAGTGAAGGAAAAATCGAGTGGTTGATTGCGGTTTTCGATGTTTAATACTGCTAGTTAGTATTATTGGTCAATATTTAGAGCCTACCATTGACACACGATTTACAATTTTATTCGGGGTCAAACAACCTGACGCTGCCGCAGATTCTCTCAGAAGATGAATCATTTTAACATTATTACGAGAAAACGTGTGTAACATACGAAATAACTGAGAAAACTGCACTTGTAGCTGCTGTTACAGGACTCAAGACCTATGTCAGTTTTTGTTACAAGTGTACCAACCTACACTTGTAATTTACAATATTTTTATAAAACGCTTGTTCGATTATGAGTTTAAAACTATTAAATTCCCATATTTTGTCTATGGTTGAGCTACAGGCACTTGTACATGTAACCTGTAAAATTGTAACACAGTACTTTTATAAAGCGCAAATTGTAAAAAACGGGGCAGGTGTTGCCAATAAACGCCTGTAAACTTGTAACTTGTAATTTTATAAGACGGGGCCCAGGTCCCGTAATTTTCATGCTGATGACAGACAAATGACGTCAAGCTTCATACATCATGTTTTAGGTTTTACGTTTGAAAGGATAATGCTGTCATTGAATAGTGACGTTAGTAGTAAGACGTTAGAATCGAACGTTGATAGACTTTATCTGTCATTAACTCTTTTCGTATTAAAACATCCTGTGTGTTTATGTACGTTTTTTGAAGTTTTTGTTCTGCTTTGTCTGTTCTTTTAAGAAGCCAATGTTACATACAACATTTAGTAAGAGACCCCCAACTGATACTGATTGTTAATATAACGGCTATAGTATAGATATAACAGTTAGGCATGAGTGGAATGACAGGTGTGCGACCTACTTGCTAGTACCATAGACCCTACGAAGTATTGGTTTGAAACAAGCTTTATTAATCACACACCAACACAACAATATAATCTAAAATAAACACTTTAGAACGGATTAAACCTAGATACGCAGCAATAATACCCCCCTCACCACTATCCGCATTAAGCAAACAACAAATAAACTGCGCACGCACACAAACACATAGACTACAACACAACTTTACACAAACATCACGCTACAAAGACACCATACACTCTAAAAAAGGTTGCACGGAAATAGCTCCCTATTATCTTATAGACAGCGTAGCGCCCACCTTTCAGGGACCAGTTTGAAAACCAGGGCTGGGCTGCATAGCTTGGCACATGCTGAAATTGGGACCCATTTGCCTTTATGTAAAGCAATAGTTTTACTTTAATGTTTAAAATATTTAGCCTAAGAGATAAGTTAATGCTTCTGATTGTTTTTTCTTTTGTTTTACTTTATCTTAGTTTTACTTTTATTTCGTTTTTTCTAATGTATTTGTTTTTTGATGGCAAATAAAAAAAATCTTATTCTTATTAATCGCGTTTATTAATACCATGACCCTACGTTTCGAGCCCTTTACAGCATTCGTTTTTACAGAGTAAAGATGATGACATTGATGACTGAGACAATGCGAATTCTTTTTTATCTCAATCTTCGTCTTCCTCTTCTTCCTCGCGTTTCCCAGGCTTATGCCATGGCTCGTGTAAGGAGCCTGAGGTCCGTTTTGGCAACTAATCCCAAGATTTGGCGTAGGCACTAGTTTTACGAAAGCGACTGCCATCTGACCTTCTAACCCAGAGGGTAAAATAGGCCTTATTGGGATTTGTTCGGTTTCCTCGCGATGTTTTCCTTCACCGAAAAGCGATTGGTAAATATCAAAATACATTTCGTACGTATGTTCCGAAAAAATCATCGATTGGTACAAGCCGCCAGGATATGAACCCGCGACATCGGATTGAAAGTCTCACACTCTTATCCCTGGGCCACCAACACCCTTTTTTGTCTTATTATACCTAAGTATTATATAATTGTTTACAATTATAAAATTGCGTAATTAAGTGGATTCTATATTTTAGAAAATACGTCAAAACATGTAAAAACATTCATCAGCATCTATATCGACTATAACATTAAATATGAAAGTTTAGTTCTAACAAATAAAATCATTTTAATTATGCAAACCACCAGTTTTTGTCACAGTACTTATATAATAAAATAAATAACCATAAATTATATAATTAGAAATCTCTATTTAAAAGTCCAACGACCTTTTATATATTTACATACATTCTTGTTTATATAACATCAATTTGTCGGTTCACTGAACTGAACGGTTTATTATCATTAGGAACTAGTTTTAAGTAGTTTTACTACTTTTCCAAAACAGTTACTTCGTGAAAATAGACGAGTTTGGCATGCGATGCGCGAGCGCATTCGATGATCAAGAAACCGGACTATAAAATTACTAAATTGAGCTTAGGAAGCGGGTAAGTGCGTACCACCCGTGATATGATATGAATACAGCAAAAACAAAATATTTATTTATTATATTTATTTATTTATTATATTCAACAATTTTACAGCATAACGTTTGTACACCAAAGCACCGTAAAATTCATAAAAAGGAAACAATATACAATAAATTTGTAAATTACAAAATTATACAAAAATTAATAAATAACAGATGACTCCCGATTATCCATCGCCTCACAGAACTTAAGACACACAATATGATTCTTTCGAATATGTTCAACAGTTAATTTCCAAAGTATGTATTTACCGAGGTAGATAAAGATAACACACTGTGATTCTGTGATTTTTTTTACAAATATTGAAGTCCGTGATACTTTTATCAAAATTTTTGGATTATCCTCATGTTGGCATGAAAAATTTCTTAATAAGAAACCTAAAAAAACAACTTACAAAATCATACTAAATAAAGCTAATTAGAACTAAATAAAACTAAAATACATGTAAAAAATTGGGTACCTGCGGCAGAGTGCTGACGATGTTGGCAGCATTTCCCACCACCGACCACCGTCTATCCAACTTACAAACACGTTAAACAAAAGACGTCACATGTTTTGTCACTGTTTCTCCTTGTATTTTCACACTACCTCATCAAACCATTCACTACTGAAACGGTCGTATCATAACATATAAAACATAAGATAAATAACTTAATCCTAAAGATTCCATAAAAAAATTAAAAGTTAGGTTATGAGAAATAAAATAAATAAATATGGCGGTTTGTGTACATTGTTAGCAAGTTGGATTAACTATTGATTGCTATTTTAGTGTCAACAAGTCTTTTGGCATTTCTTTTTAATCTTCATTTATTATATAAGGTTCAATCTAAATTTTTGATAAAATTTATTTTCAAAATATATACAGTAAGTGTAACTTACCTAACTACCTACCTCTACCTACCTTAAATCTAAAATAGGTGTTTTACCTAGGATGCTGGCGGTACATAAAGATTTTTTCTGTGACAATAGCTTCTCTTCTCTCTACCTATCTTGTATACCTATTTGTACGCAATACCTCAAGTTTTAGGATGTCCGCCTGTGATTCATCTGAGCAGATCGGGGCCAGATAGAGGCGCAGGCGCCGAGTTTTCGACATCAACACTGACGCAAAAGAATTGTTGCTTTACTTATCTGTGTCACACACGGGTTAGTCCATTCAACAGGTAGTTGACAAATAGGTTTGAGTTCAGTGTGACGTTTTCACACGATGTATGTCTTTGATTTTTCGGCTGACGATAGTGGAAATGGGTTACCTACGCTGCCGCCAGTGAGTGACCTGCGTGAGTGACGTGCGTGAGTGCCCTGCGTGAGTGACCCGTGTGCTTGCCATGATTTAATTTAACCGTAAACGACTGCGCGATTCGATAGTGTGTGCTCGCTCGTTCTAAACTGGTGGAAACAACACACAGTCGCTATAGAGTACGGTAACGCTAAAGAAAGTAGACGGTTTTAAAAAGGGGCAAGATAGAGGCGCGAGTTATCGACATCAACACATGACGCTATAAAAATGTTACTTTATGTGACAGCCAAAGTCCAATCGACGCACGAGGGTCTTGGTAGTTAACACAGTGTGGCGTTGCGCTCGTAAAGGTACACTAGCGTTCAAAATTACATGGGCTGTTTATTAATGATTTCATTCATAAATTGCCAATGCGCTTATTGGACGGTGAGTTAAAAAATTTGCTCTTAGACCGACGTTTTACTGTGAGGGCAAAGGATATAGCTTCTTTACAAAGGCAGAACAATGACAAGACGTGTATCAAGAGTAATTCTTTATAAGCTAAAAACTTTTTCGTCAGTCCACTGCATGATATGCTATCAATATTACACATTAAACAACTAAACAAACAAAAAACAATTCTGGAGACATCTTCGCCATCTTGAGTGTCAACCGGAAGTCTACAGAAGCTTCACTTTAATAACTTTCCTACATTTGACGTTGCTAGTCAAGCATGCAAATGTCAAGATGACATTAACATTAGGGTTGTCACCACACGGTCAGGTGCGTATGGTGGAACACCAATTTGTATAAACAAACAATGTATCGGAATATTATTTGTATTACCTATAAGTGGCCCTATAAGATAGATAGGTAGATAGATAGAATACCTACTCTAAATAAAAAACACGAACACGAACAAATATAATGAATAAGAACACGTTTCCATTTATTATTTAATAGTATTAAGAAAATAATATAATATAATGTAATGTATATTCATAATAATCATAATAATTATATTTAGTCACAAACAGTGCCAAACAAATAGCACTAGTCAAATAACCCGCCCCGTGTCATCCCTGGTGCAAACGTGCCCATTACGCTTGCGGCATTGCCACGCTGAATCGCGATTGACAATCTTTGCACCAGGAATGACCCGGAGCGAGGGTCAAGACCTCTCTCTCGAAAACGCTGCCCAATGTCCGCGACAAAGGCCCTAGCCTCTGACCCCCAACAACCAGTCGTCTCCACCGCAAAGGGGACAAATACATAGTTTCCCAAAACCGAGTACTTGTCCCTCTTTCTGGCGGCCGCCGCCTCTGCAGCTGCTGCGGCCACCCTAGTGGTACGACCCAGGTACGAGGCAGCAAAAGTGCTGACGCACGTCGCGTCCCACAGAAGGCACTTGCCTCTCTGCCAAGGCACCAGGGTCACACCATCAGGTCTTTTGCCATCCGTACGGCTGAGACCAGGGGGCTCCAGCAAACATGGGACGTTAGCTGACACCAACGCCCTCCGGATGATGGCATTAAGGGCGTGGTGACGAGGAAATCTCCCTGCACACCGACAACAACTCAGAGCGTGGTGACCGTTACTCTCAACCATGGTACCGCAGATGCATAAATGTGGTTCGCAAACATCGCAGCCCAGGCGGAGAGCAACCGCCACTCGCAAAGAGTTGTCATCAAGGAGAGTACCCAAATGTGGAGAGGGAAGCGCTTGTAGCCAGGCTCCGGACTCGGGCCTAGATACTGCATTTAGTCGCGCCCTCTCCACACCTGAAGCTCCCTCCAACAAACCGTCAGTCACACGCTTTACCCCCACATCATCCCATAACCGCTGACGTTCCGGCTTATCAGGGAGTGTCGACCCAGGGTTTAAAGCAGTCCAAGCGGCCTGAGCCTCAGACGCGAACGGAATAGTCACCGTGTTACCGTCCAGCGCAAAAATGTGGGAGACAAGTTGCGCGACTCCGCTTGCAGACGCCAAGAACGCTGGTAGACACACGTCGCGCGCGCGTCGTATGCCCAGTCCACCATCTCGGATAGGGAGCGATGCTTGGTCCCACTGTCCCGTGTCGAGAGACACGTTTAACAAGCACTCCATCGACTCCCTCAATACCGAATCAAAAGAGTCCATCTCTTCGGAGCACAGCCACGCAGGAACAGTTCGTAAGAAATACGTCAGTTTCGGGACCGCGAGGCAAACCCGCAGAAGTATGAGCGCTACATGGGCTGGCAGATCCTTGAGCCTGACTTTGGCAAGCAAAAGAAGTTGCTTAAGTTCCTCAAAGGCCTCGGGAATAGCTGCCGGAAAAATTGGCGCTCCTAAGAGACTGAAACTCCGGACTGACAGCTGTACGAGACCGGGAAGCAAGGTGCTGAAAGAAGAAAAAGAACAGGAGGACTCAGGACTACAAGGAAAGAACTCGCATTTCGCCGCGTTAACCTCCAACCCCAGCTGTTGTAACTGGGGAAGAAGAGTCAACAGATCCCGCTCCACTATTTCAGGCCTCCCCCCAAGAGTACCGTCGTCGAGATACCAGACATTCAAGGGGGATTTTAGCTCTGAAATAACTTTGTGGATTGCGAGACTGAAGGCAAGGGGGCCAAGCGGATCACCTTGTTGCGCACCAACCTGAGTTAGGATAAGGGATTCATTGTAGAAGAGGTTAGTGGAGGATGAATATATCTGAAAGAGGAAAGGATAGAGGGAAGGAACCTGGTCTTTGACTTCGCTCAATAACACGTCGCGCTCGATCGAGTTAAAGGCGTTTTTGATGTCAAGTTTGACGATAATGCAATCGGAGTTGTTCGGATCCAAAGCAAAAGCTCGTGTAGCGTGGATGGCAGCTTCGCATCCCAGCCTAGTTCCAAACCCTAGCTGATGAGGCTGCAGGTACGTAGCCATTCGCTCCCTCACCGCAAAACACCCCAGCTTGGCGGCCAACCGACGAAATGTGCTACCGACAGCAATCGGACGCACTCCTCCATCTTTCTTCGCCAACGCGCAGAGTGACGCTCCATAAATATAGGGACACACTTCAATATTAACTTGACCACTGAGTAAAAAGTTACATAACCTCGTTAAACTTTTCAGCAGTCGCAAACCGCTATCACCGGCGGAGGCAGAAGTAAGCTCCTTCAAAACCGCCGGACGGATTCCGTCCAGCCCCGCCGCAGAACCGTTGTAAAAAGTGCTTAGCGCACGAGCAACGTCCTCCACCTTGACCTCGAGAGCCGGAGTAGATCTATCAGGTTCGGCTGGAAATACTAGAGGTCGAGAGGGAGGTGGGTGCTTAGTTTGCAGCGTTGCCAGAGTTTCGAGACTCAACGGAGCAATAGTGTCATCTGACATAAGCAACCGGGCAGCACCCCCGAGATCACCCTCAAACACTTTGGACTGTATGGTCTTAAGTACTGAGGGAGCCCTAGACGATACTGACCCCAGCTGCACATACCCTAATAAATCAACCTGGCCAGCCAAGTCAATGTTGCGCTTTACTTTAGCTGTGAGATTACCAGAACCCGTCGGTTCCGGCGCTCTAAATGCGGAATATGCAAAAGAAAGCAAAGCCATCCACTCGGCTGTGCCATTGGTATCAATACACCTATCGATGACCTCAGCCAGTCGACTAGCCGCGAGGTTCCGAGCCCCCTTAGGGATATGTCGCAATACCCTCACCGATTGCCGAAGGGTGACCAGATCATCCAAAGCCGAGGCAACTTGGTTATTGATGTGTGCCTGCTGTGGTACATCAGGTTGTAAGGGGTCACGAGCTAAAGTACGGGGCACATTCTTGTGCATACGCCCTATGTGCACCTTGAGCCCGCGTGAAGTGAAGTATTAAGCGTGTATTAAGTAGTATTAATTTGCGAAAGCATGCATTAGTATGCATTGTTTCATATATCTGATCGCACCCGTTTGTGCGTGAGGCCCATTGCGCGAAACTGACAGCTTATGCCACCTTAAGGTGGAAGATTTCGTGTTACCGTAAAACGCGTAGTGACACCTCCCTGTTAATACTCACAGTTTCGTTACCCAATAATTTTAATTCGCAACTTTATTGACGTCATTGAGCGTCAACGCTGAGTCAACCCGGACGCGTTGCCCAACCGTCGCGTAAGTCTCGTCAAACGCAACAACGTAACACACTCAAAGGGTTACGAAATTGGGGGAACCCTGCGAAACTTTCCAAAGAAGTTTACATGTAAACGGTTAAAGGATACGGGACGGGGCGGGACAGGACGATCTATAGAAAGAATCACGTGATAGCTCGGAGCCCTCGAAGGTCACGTGACGTTTTCTATAGAAACTAACACATCGGCCCGGCCCGGAGACGTCGCGCCACGTTCTATTGAGTCATCCTTTAATTACTTAGGTCATACATTGATTGTGCCACAAAATAGCACTTGGGTCAAAACTTTCCGATGTTCAGGTCTCTCTGTGGCAACAGTTATTAAGCTTGCCCCTTTAGCTGTCAACACAGCATCGGGAACGCGCATGTAACACCCCTGGAGTTGCAGGCGTCCATGGGCTACGGTGACCCCTTACCACCGGCCGTAAGCTTGTTTGTCACCGTCGTAGTATTAAAAAAATGTTATAAAGGTTGATTTTTTTATTCAACCCTAGATAAATGGGTACCGACTCCGTTTCTTTTGGCATGTAGGTATGATAATAGTAGATTGTATTACAAGGGAGCAAAATACTATATTGTATGGAGGGTGAGAGATTGAATCCTGAGCGATGCGAAAGATTTCAGAATAGAATCCCGAGCGTAGCGAGGGATTCTAACGTGGAATCTTGAGCAAAGCGAGGGATTCGAAGTATGTCACCCGAGGTATCAATAATTTTGCTACCGCGTAATACACTCTACTTTTCACTTCTCCTATTAAATGAACATAAATTAAAACGAGATAGGCATGTTAACATTAAATTTTAATTAGATAAGTAAAAAACAAATCAAAAATAAAATAGGTGCTAAAAGTTTACTATGAAAGTTGTGCATTTTTGCTTAGATTTTTTTTATGGGCGGTGAAATTAATCTTGATTTTCTATTAAGTATCTTCTTCGGTCTGCTTGTTTATTTTCCGTTTGATTTTTCTAGTCTAGGTAGTTAGTGTTTAATAATTTCAATCCTCGATATGCACTGACTCCGAAAATTATCACTTCCTGCAAAAGACGTTTCTTATTAAAGGCCTGTGCCGATACCTGTGTGCTTACCATGAGTAGTAAGTAAGCGGAGGCGTTAGAGACTGAGCGTTTCTAAAGTATGTCCGTCTTGCTCCTCCCACTACTCTGGCAGGAGCGAGACGGACATACTTTAGAAACGCTCAGTCTCTAACGCCTCCGACTACTTACAACACATGGTAAGCACACTGTACCTACACACAGAAAAGCAGAAAGAAAAACATTGATTTATATTGGAGTTTAAGTACTAAGTAGGTATGTATACTTACTTTTATGGCGAAAAATATGCTAATATATGAAATAAACGATTTCACTCATTTAGCTGTTTTTCATGTACAAAAGTTTTCATAGGCTGTTAGTTATTTTAATCCTTATTTTTGCCGGGAGCAGGTTACTGATGACATGCAGTGATGACTTGTTGCTGCACTGGAGCTAATATTTCATCACTGCTAATTGATGAATTAATTTTCTGTTAACCTTATTCGTGAAATTAAGACCGAATAAATGAAAAAAGATCAAAGTTGTTTGTACTTCGTCTTGTACGTTTTAGTGGAATAATATTTTTTTTTATTTAAAAAAACACATGTTTGCCGCCGTTTTCACTTTGTCTATGGTACATTTATTTTTCTTAAAACCGGTATTAGACGATGCGTTTCGTCGGGCCCGATCATGTATATCGGGCTGGATACTAGTAGTACAGAAAGGGAATTTTGGGAACCGAAAGAAGGTTTCGAAGGGACAATAGTACGCGACAGATCGGACCCGACTAATTCAAGCCGTCTAATAACCGCTTTAACGCGCTCCAAAAACATTATGTTTTTATTTTCGGTCATCGGTAATGTTTATTCCGTGCATTGCTACCAACTTACAAAATTGATAACAGGGAGCAAAATTCAATTTTGTTCCCTGTAAGTAGGGCAGAAATGAAAGATTAAACCAAACTTCTTGAAAGGGAACGAAATGCAGTTTTGATACCTACAAACGGGCTACAAAATACTTGTTTTCCGATAGGAGAAGTGAAAAAATCATTACGACATTGTCCACAGGATAGAAAACTTGAGTGTTCAGCTGACCTGTAGAGTTTTCTTTCCCCCGCACCCTAAGGACCACTTCCGTCAACCAGACAACCAGGGTTCGTCTACTAACCCGGAGTTAGGCGGATAATTTCATCTTAAGCATAAACTTGCTAACTGGTTGCAGATGTCAACCAAAGAAACAGTGTCGATTAAAATAAATGATAAATATCTCTATTTTTCAATTTCGGCACATTACAATGCACTCATGAACGTCAGCTACTTACTACCGGTTCTATCCCTGCACCACAGCCCGAGAAGATTATTACCGGCAAGAAATTCGGCAATCTAATTTTTCAAAACAAATTACAAAAGTAGTAAAAATATTTACAATATGTGGATCTGCAAGAAACCATATCAAAAGAAAATAGTGAAACAGAAAGAAAAAAAAAGATCAACTACTATTAAAAATGACTTACCGTGTATATATGTATACAGCTATACGTATATAGCTTCATGCTTGAGTGGACGTGTGCCAAAGAAACCACGACACAGAGATATAGATTAGCTGGAAACTTTAATATTGGGGGAAACCTGCGAAACTTTCCAAAGAAGTTTACATGTAAACGGTTTAAAGGATAACTTACATTAGAACGGGACGGGACGGGACAGGAAAATCTGCCAATTTCCATAGAAAGCGTCACGTGACATCCGAGGGCTCCTTGCGATCACGTGGTTCTTTCTATAGAAATTGACAGATTATCCCGTCGAAAATCTTCACTATACGGGGCTTAAGCGTGTCACATTGCGTGGGACATTGAAAACAAACCTCCGACGTTTCAAGGGCGACATCGGCGTTTTCCCGGAACACCCAGGTCTTTCTCCGGGACCACGGGACAAAGTCGCTCTTGAAACGTCGGAGGTTTGTTTTCAATGTTTCTACACGATTCAGCCCCGTTTTAGTAAATTTATAAATGGGTGAAAATAGTGAATGTTTATATACGGGAAAACCTCTTTGTCACTCCAATATACAAGTCTGACAGAGGTGAACACCGCAATCGTTCGATTTTCGTGATATATATAGGTGTGTTCTTGCACAGGCTGCTTGAGCCAAGCCAGGCGGTTAAAAAAAGGGTTATGATATTTCGAAAAACCTTACCTACTGTTCAATAATGTCAAGTACCTAAGTCGGGTTGACCATCCCTTTTGCTGGAACTTTCCGTTCTTCATCCCATCCGGAATGTAGGTCACCGGACTCCGATAGACCGGGAAATAGCGCCACACGCACGTAATGTCACTTCCAGCTGCGCCCGTGCAGGACCGCGAAACTGTTACCCGTTTATTATTCAATCGCCGGCTGCCCCAGTTAGCACCGCGCATGCCCGGCATACCTGAACTTTCCATCTCTTTCACGCTTACATACGTATTACAAGTGCGACGGAGAGGGAAGCTTTGGTTGCGGTTGCGGTAGGCTCCTTATGGAGCCAATACAGTTGGGAATTTTATGGGGCGCAAGGTCCCTTAAGTGTGGTGTTATATAAGCGTTTAGTATTTTTTTAACTGGATCAAAACAAGGTTCTCATTATCTGTCGTGTACCACAATATATTTTCTATAATAACTATTTATGCAACAAATGCGGAAAGCTGGTGATTTCCAATGAGTGTAAAAGCCAACACGAGTAGGAAATCATCTTTACGCACATCTTTAAACAATAATTATTAGCGGAAGTAAATAACATAGTCGACAGTACATGCATCCTGCCGTCTCTTTATTGGTCTGCCCCTGTTAAGATTATTCTGGGGATGCCAACTTTGGCCCATCTGTTCAAGGATAAAATAGTCATAGATATTGATTGAATATTGTCTTGTTTCAGACACAAATGTGAGCGGGAGACGAGAGCGATGTGGAGCGGATGGCCGGCAGACTGACATCACAAAATGGCCGCCGGGACAAGATGGCGGATCCAGTGCCGCGGCGCGGTGCTGTTCGCCATACTACTGCAAGTTGTTAATGGTCAGTTTTGTAAAAAAATATGTTTCCATTATTTAGATTTAAGGTTTACGCTTCGCTGGATCGATAATGAAAGGCTGCTATGATGTCTCGATCCTAAAAAATCTAAGAACTGACGTCAGGTTACGCTAAGTTAAACAAAATTCCCGGTCCTGGGCCTATCCCTCGAAAATCGAACGATTGCGGATTTGTATCTCCATCTCTGTCACACTTGCATATTGGAGTGACAAAGAGGTTTTCCCGTCAATGCCAAGTTTCGATGTTCGTGGTAGCCGTGCTGGATTTCATCTAAATAACCTATTCATGTTTTAAACTAAAATAAATGACATCCCAAGCAGAATGGAGCCTAGTCACGAGATTCCTACATTTTTTATACGACCGACTTCATAAATATATAAGTACCTATATTCAATTTGAACCTTCTTCCCCAGTATTAAGTTCTGAAATGTATACATATTGGACGTGACTGTACATGTATACCAATTACTTTGTGCACCGACTCGCTTTTTTTGGGCTTTGATGAGACTCGTGCAAATTTTTTCTTCGTAATGTTATTGGCATCGTCCGCATTCCGCATCCATCCAGTAAAAGGTCGGGACGGGGCGGGGCGGGACGGGAAAATGTGTCAATTTCTATAGAAAGCGTCACGTGACATCCGAGGGCTCCGAGCTATCACGTTATTCTTCCCGTCCCGTCCCGTGCTAGTGTGACTCATCCTTAATTTGTCGGAACCTTTAGGTTATGCCCACCTTTTAAGATACAATTTGGGACTCTTGAGAGTTTTCCTTTTCGATTGGCGTTGATATAGGCCTATTTTTCATTCCAGAGACTAAAATGACAACCTCAAATGTCAAAGGTAAAAATAATGATACCAGCTTAAAACAACTAGAGCTGATCTTCAATTACGGTTTTTGTTGTATTTGTAAATAATCGACAAAATGTTAAATTTAAACTCCTCCTTTTTTAAAGGGTCGGCAACGTGCATGTAACAACCCTGCTGTTGCAGGCGTCCATAGGCTACGGTGACCGCTTACCATCAGGCGGGCCGTATGCTTGTTGTCACCGTCGTAGTATAAAAAAAAATAGTCTGGCAAACCAAGTCTGATAGTAGAATTCTTTATTTAAGTATTTAAATGGCTCGCTTTTTTTCACTCCCAAAAGAGACTAATCAGGAAAACCCGAATTCGTGGGAAATATACGGAGAGTCCAATCGAATCACGACAATATCCTATAATCTTCGACACGCCATTTTGTGAGCGATCAGAATGAGTTGATTGTCGAAGCCTCACCTCAATCTTCAAGGCCGTGCGGTCACCGCCTCCTAAATAGTTCGATATAACGGTAACAGATTCCATCAAACATGTTTCTTATAATATAACGTAGGTGTTGACGAACATCCTGCGAATATTATAAAAATGTTCATAATATATGTTTAATTGCCATCGCCAGTTGCATTAGCCAATTAAAGATGAGGAAATCTTCCTTTACCACTAGTGAAAACTTTTTAGTGGAAGGTAAGAATAACCCACATAATTATTTACATGTTCAATAACATTTATTTTAAAATATATACCTACAGTAAGTGTAACTTACCTAAGTACCTAAAATAGGTCCTTGAGGCATTGTACTCGGACCTAGGATGCTGGCGGTATTTCCTCGTTGTACGTGTGGCAATAT
Organism: Lathronympha strigana; assembly: GCA_949128165.1. NCBI lineage: Eukaryota > Metazoa > Arthropoda > Insecta > Lepidoptera > Tortricidae > Lathronympha > Lathronympha strigana. The sequence goes on along the minus strand of OX421926.1, from coordinate 749,792 downwards.
TGGCAATGCAATGCATTGATACGTTCTGCGAGGAAGCCACCAGCTTTTCCGTCACCACTAGTCATCAGTAACATCAACCAACCGTTTCGCGGACCTATTTTTTAGATTTAAGATAGGTAGAGGTAAGTAGCTAGGTAACCCAAGCAGCACATTAGTGAATTTTGCAGCTTATCTTATAGCTTAATGTTCTAAATGAGTGGTTTAACAGTGTTTGATAAAACTTATAGCTTTAAACACAACTCAAAATGGTATACGAGTTCATCTTGTCACTTGTAGTTGCTTAGTAACGTTTTTTGTTTCTACTTTAAAACTTAGAGATTTAAATACAACTCACAGTTGTATTTGAGTTTATCCTGTCACTTTTAGTTGCTTAGGAACGTTTTTTGTTTCTACTTTATTACTTATAATATAATATGCTACTTAAAGTTGCATGCAGGTTTTAATTATCACTGAATAAGAAGCAATAGTGCTATATAAGGGCCTAAAGTCACTTATAAGCAACTTTTACAAATAAGTGGGAACATACCCTTATTTGGAACTTTTAATTCCAAATGACTGGTATAATATAGTAGTATATCACCAATAGTGGCTAAAGAGATCATTTTACGGCCCTTTTGGTACCTAAAGTAATTGCAACTTTAAGGCCTAGAAGGGCTGTAAAATTATTTCTTTAGCCACTATTGGTGATATACTACTCTTTTATACTAGTCATTTGGAATTAAAAGTTACAAATAAGGGTATGTTCCCACCTATTTGTAAAAGTTGCTTATAAGTAACTTTAGGACATTAAATAGCACTTTTGCTTCTTATTCAGTGTCAATTAAAATCTGCATGTAACTTTTAGTAGCAAAATCGACTTTACCCAACCATAAGTAATAAAGTAGAAACAAAAAACGTTCCTAAGCAACTAAAAGTGACAGGATAAACTCAAATACAACTTTGAGTTGTATTTAAATCTATAAGTTTTATCAATCAACTCATTTAGAACATGAAGCTATAAGATAAGCTGCAAAATTCACTTATGTGCTGTTTGGGCTCTTTTTGCCACTCCAACGCATAATTAAGTCTCAATTGGAGGTTCTTGAAAACCAAAAGCAGTTATATTCACTTATTTCGAACCACTAACGATCTCACAGTTCCAATATTAGGACATATTAAGTACTTGTTGTTCCTATTGCCACTGCCAAAATATATTATTCGTCCTGCGTCATGCACTCTGTTGATATAAATTTGTTTTGAACATTTGTTTCTGTTGATATAAAGTTCTAGACATTAAATTCATCAGAAAAGAATTTCGCGAAATGGAAAAAAGTTAAAAGATGTGGAAATTATCATCGGCAGGTCGTAGATACTTTAAGAAATATTATGGAGATGGACACAGAAGATACCGATTCAAACCATGAAGTTAATCAACAATCCGAAGAAGATACTCGTATTGTTGAAAGGTATTTATGATTAGAACTTTGGCAAAAATTAGCTGTATGATACAAAAGAAATAAATTGAAATAGGTTATAATAAAATTGTGTCAATAATAATTGATTACAAATTCAAGGGTTCCGCATACAAAAGTGATTTGTTTGCTTGTATTTTCCGTAACTTGATATTAGTTGTTTATGCACATTTGACGTATGAAAAGTGTTGCATTTGAGTTAATAAGCGAAAGTTACAGAACGATCGAATTCTAGGAGTAAATTTCATTTTCAGTAATAATTTCGCTTATCAACACATTTTTCCATGGCACTTAAACATGGGATGGAAAAATCAAATATCCCTAAATTTACCGCAAAAATATTTTGCTCCTAAAAAACCTCACGCTTCTTGTTTACCCCCTAAATCTAGGGGTAAAACCCCTAAGTTGGCAGAGATGTGTCAAATGTTTGTGGGTGACAGAAAACCAGTGTATTAAATAAGTTCAAAAACTATCGAAATATTGCAAATGGCTGTTTCAAAACCTGGCTCCTACATCCCACTTCTCCCCTACCTACTCACCTAGATTTGCTTACAACAACATCAATTTGGGATTTTGGAACAGTATTGAGGACTCCTAATTCACGAGCACTGGGCGATCTAAAAAGAGCAAATAATTAGAATTGGTAATAGCATTCACTGTTTTGCCACGCGCAAGATACAAATAAGTGATTTTCAGACCTAATAGTTCCAAATAGAGAACAAATAAGTGAAAATAAACACCGTAAGATCTTTTATTTTCCGCCATGTTTACAAAATGGAGTCCTTGAAAATGAATTATTGTAAACAGTATTTTATCACACTGACGCATAATCACAGAATTTTGATAGTTGTGATGGTGTTAATTTAACATTGTACGTAACCTACGATCATTAAGTCCGGTTTTTAATAGTTTTATTTCTTACCAGTGTCAATTCCTTACGTGATTTAGCACTCTCTTTTTAAATATTTTTGATCAAATCAAAGGCGCATTGAAATTTACAAAGAAACCATACTATAGTTACACAGTAACAAAAAATTCCCAAGCATTTCGTGCTTATTTCAACTGCTGAACTTGAAGTTTTAATCACTTATCAAACGGATGACATATACCAAATTAAAATGGCAGATCACATTCATATGAACTTTGGCGTCGCAATTATAAATCACTCATTGACCGAACTGAAATATTTTTTTTTGTATCATTCAATAAATATCGGTCACTGCGCATAACTTTCACCCATAGTTCTAATTGTCACTTAAGGTAATCGTGAGATCTCTTATGGAGTCTATTTAGAACCAAAAATCGTTCAATAAAAATGTCGTTCACTGCGCATAACTTTCACCCATAGTTCTAATTGCCACTTAAGGTAATCGTGACATCTCTTATGGATTCAATTTAGAACCAAAAATAGGCTGCAATTTTTCTCCTTTTGGTTCTATATTGGTTGCATAAGGGTTCTCTCCACCTATATAGAACTAAGTCATAGCTATATATTTCACTTAAGTATCTAAATATATATGATATACGAGCTATATGTCTTCAAGTGTGCTACTTGGGAAGTTATACTTACTGTATAATATTTTGAAAATAAATCTTCATTAGGTATTGGTAGGTACTAACTTACCTCTAGTTATAAATCATAAAATGGTTATTCCCTATTCACGCAAAAACAGCAACTTGGAATACTTGTACCTACCTATTCATCTTCCTAGCGTTTTTCCAGCGTGAGTTCAGGGAGCCTGGGGTCCGCATTGGCAACTAATCCCAAGATTTGGCGTAGGCGCTAATTTTACGAAACCGGCTGCTATCTCACATTCCAAACGAGAGGGTAAACTAGGCCTTATTAGGATTAGACCGGTTTACTCGCGGTAGTCCGGCTTCCTCACGATATTATAGCCCCAAAATGGGACTTCTTTCTTAGAATTCACTCCCTAAGGAAGTAAAAGGAGTGCAAAGGGTCGGCTAAAAGTTTGGCATTACTACAATTATCAATAAAACTTCGAAATTGAAAAAAAAATGGAGATAGGTGCATTTTCGATCAGCTGTTCCATACAGAGTTACAGTGTTTCATTTTGTCCGAATTTCGAAATGTTTCCACTTGGATCCTACTCAGGGTCATTGACCTTAGCAGCATGTTGAAGTGTCGTTCGGTCGGTACTAATGTGAAAATTTGAGCCGATGACGTAAGGGACTTGTATAATATTGCCAAAATTTTAACTTAGCAACTTAGCAAGTAAAAACAAATGAATTTTTTTTTCGAAGTATAGGTACTTTTTTTTTTCACGATGTGGAAATGCTTTGTGCATACCCCCCGGCTAGGGAAGCCATGATGGGGGGTTATGTGGGACTCTCCCCTCATAGGGAGGGGCCTACCCACTAAAACCACACCGGCGTTTCTCCGCACTGCCGTTATGGGGGGTGTCATGGGGTCGATAACATTCTTCCATAACACCCCCCGGGAAATATAGGTACCTACAGTAAGTGTAACTTACCTAACTACCTACCTTTACCTACCTTAAATCTAAAAAAGGTCCTTGAGGAATTATACCTAGGATGCTGGCGGCATTTCCTCGTTGTATCGCAATGCTGATACGTCGTGCGAGGAAGGCACCAGTTCTTCGGTCACCAGTAACATCAACCAGACGTTTCGCGATTTCTACGAAAATCTTGCGTGCGCTGGGACTCCATGGACCAAGAGTTTTGACCCCGAATGATACAAGTAAAATAAACTTAAAACTCGTAACATAGGTAATTAAAACGAACGGTTCACCCGAAACGCACTATTTGGCGCGCAGTTATCTTAACTGTGCGTGCGTATGCGCAGCGCAAGTAATTACCCGGGCTATATATCGCTGCATGCTTCAGCGAACGTGGCGGTCTATCAGCCATGAGCCGACTGCTGGACTTAACCTCTCTAAGGCTTGTCATCATCATCATGACGGGTGACCAGACTACATAGGTCTAGTTATTTTTTTTTTAAATATATAGGTAGGTACAGTAAGTGTAACGTGACCTTCACCTATTTTATTTCCATGGGGTCCCAGCACACGCAAGTTTCTTGTAGAAATCTCGAAACGTCTGGTTGATGTTACTGGTGACCGAAGAGCTGGTAGCTTCCTCGCACAATGTATCAGCATTGCGATACAAAAAAAATCAAAATAAACGATTTCTATTATCATCACATTTGTTACCTTCATTACTTCACTGCACCTAGCCCAAGTTATTCGTGTTACAAACACAGAGTATGTAGGCCTCACCGTTACTCCGATGTATAGGAAACACGTCCTTACCCTCTAATACAGAAGGTCGTATCTCGTATCCAATTTACACGTACTTAAGACCCTTTGAAAGTGATTTGGAAAAACGCACCGAAGTAACACATACTGTTTAAGACAGAAGGTCGTATCTTCAAACCATTTATACTGTTTATAATATAAGCGTACTTAAGACCTTTTTAGTTTGGAAGAAACGTGCGTAGAATGGAATGTCGTATATTTATAAGCCGAAATACTTTTAATATGTACTTACTAAAGAAAAATACCAACTTTATAGGTGTTCAAGCCTGGGAGAAATCCCAGGTCTTCAGTGTAGGGCTTGGACATAAATCACGCAAGGTTCTAAAGGGCGTGGGAAACGAAAAACACACGAAAGATCACGTTGGGGGGTAGGGGGTTCCAAAGAGACCTCACGTGTAACCGCTGAGCCACCAAGTTTGTACCACTGCAGCACTGGCTATGTTATTTTGTAATCAGTACGAATCACTAAACATACATAGTTGCTATTGTTTGAAGATAAGATAACACAATAATACTTAATTACACAGTAAAGTTGTAGGAAAAGCATTGTTAAGCAAATTACTCTCTATAAGTTACTCCATAGTAGTTCAATTTAATTCAATACGAGTGTTATTATCCAAACCGTTATAGTTTACTTAGATAGTTCGAAATTTGACTTCGATGTTGTTCTTTTAACCCCCTTAAAAAAAGGCGTAGCATATATAATTTCACGTAAGTACGTATATACGTACGTACGTAGGGTGGTTCATTTTCCAAATGTTTGATTTTCTTCTTGGTTCTACGCCTATACAGAGTCTATATACCAAAAATCAGGGAAATCGGGCAATAATTACAGGTTGCGCACTGAGGCAACTTTTGTATGAAGAAGTTAATATTAAAAAAAAATTCAAACAAAAGTTGCCTCAGTGCGCAACCTCTAAATATTGTCAGATTTCCCTGATTTTTGGTATATATGCGTTTAAGATAAGCTGGAACCGGAAGCCGAGCAAAGTCTGAAATAATATCACAATTTTTTTTAACCATTCAAATGTGAAACACCCTAAATTATCTGTGTATGCATGTGCCCCTGCGCCAATAACGTAGCTCGCCTTTGCGATTGAGTTTAGGTCCTTAACTGTGCTCTGGGGCTTTACCTCGTTATTTTTTTCTGAAAAAACTTATATTTTATTTCTAACATATTAATCCGAACGCTCCGTGAAACCGAACAGGGGTTGGTTTTTTGAAGTTCGCATTATCGAGGTTCTACGGTATTTGAAATACTCGTAATACTAATAATCGCACCAGTGTTTTGCACCAAAAGATCTCAATACAACGTACTTTCACTGCATCTCGTCACGATTGTATCCACTTTCGCTATTTTAGTATAACTCGAGCATACCTAGGATTCTTCAACAAACATGGTTGTAAGTATTTACTTGTATTTACCACAATTTTCTAAATGTATCGTGGCTACAAGATATTGTAAATATGAAAGAATCATTTGTGTCAGTTAAATATGATACGACTGTTGTGTGAAACTGTAGTTTTTCTGTTGGAAAATAGTAATATATGTTTGGGGGAATGTTTATTGCTTCCTAGCGAAATAAAATCGGTATTTAATTTCACGGAGAATACTTCTGTAGGAACTGTAGGCACGGTAGGTTGGGGAGAAGATAAAGTCCCGATGGTTGTCTGCTGATAGAATGAATTTATTTACAGAATGTTCCTACTTATATATACAATTAACAATTAATAATAATTATGGTGCGAAAGAGATATTTACAATAAAAATGAGACAGCGCTACTTGGGCGCGAGACGTAAGCGCGGGTGCGCGGGGAACACACACTTCCTAATAAATCAAATGCCTTCAATGTAAAGCAAGAAAGTTTTAAATATAACGAATCGAATAATTGAACAATAAGTCAGATCAAAGGATGACTACGGGACGGGACGAGTGGGACGGGAAAATCTGTCAATTTCTATTTCGTAGATTATCAGTGGTATCACTTCACTATGTAGGAAAATAACATTTGTCAAAATAAAATTGTTATTGACATATAATTTTTTCCGTTATTCGTTCTCTCTCCGTCTCAAATGTCTCAATGACACAGGTTACGTAACGAACTTCACTGAAGTTAGCGTCGACGAGTATAATGACGTCACTACCTCACTACATGGCCGACAGCGTTTTCAGAGTTCGAAATTAAAAAATATGAATACAGATTTTTATTTGTAAAAACGTAGCCGTCGTATACACTTTTAATACCCGAAATCAACAAATATTGGGTTCTTAAGTCAAATACTATAGAAAATAATCATTTATTGTGCCAAATTTGATACGAATCTAGTAGCCTATTGTCAGTCTTTGTTATTCCTTGGTATAGGGAGTTCCACCAGACTTACGAGTAAGGTCACACAACATCATTGTCATGTAATGACATCGGGATTTGAAATTACTGTTCTTTATTCGTACCGATGGCAAGATCAACAGTGAATTGTAGAATATACCAAAAAGTTTTTATACCTATTCCAAATATGTCTTGAAGTGTTTTCATTAACATTAACATTCACTCATTCATTCAGTTTTTTTTCAATTAGTACTTCATGTAGCTGTGTGTGTTATTCACCTCAACTCCCGTGAAACTACCTATATTATGATGTCTACATCTTCAAGATGCCCCCGAAACCATTCTCGATTGTGTTGTCATACGTTAGTAGTACAATGCGACAATGACGTAACCAGTAACGGCTGACAGTAGGTACTTTCACTGCGTCAGGTTTATGCATAACTAATGGTTCCGCGGATCCGACTGGCGTATAAATTATACTAAATTTTTATGAAATAATTTAAGTGCCATTACACCAACCGGTATCATGTCATGTCAAATCCATAATAAACGCTTAATGGATGACTCACACTAGAACGGAAGGCCTAGTATAAAAATTGTACGACATTAACTCCTCGACCGCGTTAGCGTATCGGGAGTTCAAATTATGTTTGCCGTTTATTTAAATCATCCGGCAACTTTCATATTTTGACCCCTCGATACGCTAACGCGGTCGAGGAGTTAATGTCGTACAACTTTTATACTAGGCCTTCGGGACGGGACGGCGCGGGACGAAACGATCTATCAGTTTCTATACAAATCGTCACGTGACATCCGAGGGCTCCGAGCTATCACGTGATTTTTTTCTATAGAAATTGGCAGATCGTCCCGTCCCATTCCCATCGCATCCAAGTGTGAGTCATTCATAACTCCGGGTTAGTTGGCTAACCCCAAGTGGTGCAAGTGGTCCTTAGGGTTTCAATCTCAGAACTATATCGTGATAAAAAAAAGTTCAACAACTTGTAAGTGGGCGGTCTGAGCGTGTAGGAATCGAGGGGTAAGCGGTCAAATCCGATAAGTCGAGCAAACCGATTTTTAAATTTGAACTATGTGCAATTAACGTAAAGTTGTTATTTCAATGAAAAATTATCTCGACGTTTATCTCGGGTTTGAACGCTTACCCCTCGGAATATTAACCTACTTTATCCTCGTCTCTAACTAACTTTTTTGGTGTTTGATCAGTTAAGATAAACGGCCCAGTGGATGACACTATACGGAGGAAATTCACACATTTTTACAATATAACTTCTGAACTATAAAACATACCGATTGCATGCTTTTGAAAATATGTAATGTTGTAAACCGCGTCTTTCTGCATGATATGCGGTCCATAAAATGTATTATTTTCTTACCGTTGTCCAATTATTTCAGTTCTCTGCTACTTCTGAAGTTGTACCAGTGAATGACAGGCAAATTCCCTCTATCCGCCATCCGGCCTCCAAAATAGTAATTTTATTCAAAATAATTAGGGACAAATACATAATATCAACGGTTTAATAAATTATCTAACAGTTTTAATAATCAATTACTAACAACACGCATCATTGTGGTTATGATCTTGACTTTCACGATACAAGTTCTTAACAGATTCACTAAAAACACCTAGTTACGGAAACTGTGTCTCTCAAATAACTAGTAAATTATTTATTAAATAGACGGAAGTTTTTGAACACATTTCGCAAATATGACTGTCTATTTTTGGTTATATTAATAGCGATATCTTTAGTTTTTCAAAAAAACTGCAAAAGTCATCCTCTGGGTCAGTGTCATCCACTGGGCCCATGTATGGAATAGTATGGATAATATTATGTGTGTCACTGTTTTAATATTTTATCAGATAATTTGCATATTGTGATACTATATTACTTTCATAAAGATGTGGTTTAAGTATCGTCTCGCTTTCATATTTTTATGGACAGTTTAATTCTTAATGATGACTTAATTTTGTTAAAAAGAGTAAAAGTACATTTTTATAAAGGTTTATGATGTGGTTTGTCATTTAAATATGTGGTAGGTACTTAGTTTGGGAGTTGCTGGTAAACGCGGTTGCGCGTTCAGTTTTGATACACTTGAGGACGACTCACACCAATTCGATCCGATACGGGACGATCTGTTAGTTTCTATAGAAATAATCACGACTATCATCTCGCGCAGTCGCCATGTTTACTGTGCAATAAAGATTACTTAAATAAATAAAAATACGCCTCTTCGACGTACACGCGACGTATATATTTGAGTTTGAGATATATTTACGATTGCTTACAAATGCATTTCTGTAATTCCAGGTTACGAAGAAATCTACACGATATCGCAACTATCCCCAAAATCTGACGCCGTCGAGCTAGCTGAGGACGCCGTCCTCCACACCACCCAGTCAGACAACATAGCCTTTAAGATAGAACCTAGCGTCGCCAGATACGACGACCTAGACGACCTACAACCAGAAAATATAGTCAGTGACGAAGAAGAAGAAAAACATGTAATTGTAGCTAGATCCGCAGATCCCAACGATAGGGAATCTAGATCAATAATCTTCGATGAAATACCATCATCAAACAACGAGATAGACAACGAAATAGAATTACATAATAAGAGAGCATACTACGACATACATCCAACGAAAACTACAGGGTTTAGTCATGAGAATGAAGTGCTTATGTCTTCTGAAGGAGACAGATTTGATTTTAACTTTCCGGGGGAAGCCAGAAGGGCTCCAAAGGCCAGGGCGTTGCCGCCTTTGGGGCCCAGAATACGGCCTACTGCAGTGCAGCCGATGTATGCCACGATCAACCCTAACGAAGGAAGACAGAACACTGAAATTCAAAATATAATTACCGGTATAGTCAAGCTTCTAAACGGAAATGTCAACGTACAGGCCAACACGCAGCTCCTCCGACCAGGCAGGCCTATGAACTCAAGGATAAACAATAGAGGACCACCTCGAATATCCGACGTGCCACCGTTACCTGATTTTGATAAACCTATAACCCCTCCAACTCACACGTTCCATCCCACAAAAACCCCTCCTCCCTACCCCTTCGATAGACCCCATCATGGTGTGAATTTGCCTGAACAAATTGTACCACCACTGAACCCCCACAGACCAGGGTTTCACAGGCCTAACATTCCCCCTTGGCAACGGCCTAGACCTAGGCCTCCTAACATGCCAGGCAGAAGGCCTAACCCTGGTCTACCTATATACAAGCCTACTCCACCTCCCATGCCTTTTGACATTCCAAACTTAGATGAAGAAGAAGAGGCAGACAATGAAACTGCTCATGATAACCATCTCATCCAAGATGAGAAAGATACCGTTCCTTTACTTAATCTACCCGTGTCTAATACTACTGAAGAGAACGAAAAAGAAGATAATAAATTAACCACAGCCCCTGAAACTACAAGCAGTACAACAACAACAAGCACAACAACAACAACAGAAAAAACAACTACCTCTACAACCGAAAAAACCACAACAGAACCACCGAAAACTACAACCGAAAAACCAAAAACTACAACAGCAAAAGTCGAAACCACAACAGAAAAAGCCAAAACTACAACAGAAAAACCAAAAAGCACAACAGAACGTAAACCTACCACCGAAAAGGCAAAAACTACAACTGAAACGAAAACTACAACAGAAAAAGCTAAAGTGGAAAAGAAGCCAGAAAAGAAAAAGGAACCTTTCATCGCTGATAAGAAAGACAAGTACAAGGTTGATGAGAAACCTGGGAATAAGACGAAGATAGAGACTATTATAGACATCATAGAGTCCTCGATAGACGAGTATAAGGCTTCAGCGTCAGCGGCAGCAACGCCAACAGAAGGCCTGATGTCCCACGCTCCGACGGTCAGCGCCCCGGAAAGTCCTCATAGTGTTGTCAAAACATCTTCTATCAACGCACATCCTTTGCCATGTAAGTTTTTTCATTTAAGGGCCAATTTAATTCTCCATAGACATTCCTTGCTATTTCTTAAAGATTTCGATAGGTTTACCATCATTTTATATCCCACGTCTCTTTCATAGTATCCCCCTGCTGATCTTTGATTTCTACTAATAGCTCAAAGCAATTGTTAAGCAAGTTGTATCACGATATGCCAATCACTGCTAAACTTATTCTCCCACAGCCTCACAAACCCCGTACCGACCGTACCGGCGTCCCGGCATCGTCCTCGATGACACAGACTTCAAGCCGGCCGCGAGCCGCCGCCCGCCCGCATCCGACGCGCCCGTGCTCACGGCCAACATACCTGGCTATGGGGAGATCTTTGATGTTACCGTCTCTGCTATACAAGGGCCGGGGGAAAAGGGAGGCGCTTCTGGTGAGTTCTCTAAGCTATACCCATAATAGTAGCGTATAAGTTAGCTCATCGTGCTGCCTGCCAGGCTGTCTCTCTCTTTCTGACTCACGGCAGCCATAACCGGATACGGAAGAGACCTTTGACGGTACTGTCTGCTATAAAGGGGCCTGGAGAGAATGGGCGCTTCTGGTGAGTATCTTCAATTTGATTTTTCAGGTTTGTGATATTTAGTGACACACATGAAGGGCCATGCAGCGCGCCCGTTGAGTTGTAGGCGTCTTTACGAGGCAGTGACTGCTTACCATCAAGAGCCAAAGTGTGCTTGTCATGGTACAAAAAGTATCTCATTACATCGTAAGTGACGTTCAAACCACTGAAGAGATTTGAATTACCAAGGTACTTGGTTTTCAAAATCAGACAGCAGACCCGACGCGTGACATGAATGACACGATTCACCGTTAATTAATTTTATAATTAAATTCAAATGGTAAAATTCCTAGCGTCAAGCGAGATTTGAACTTGCGACGTCTCTGAACACCGGTCAGATCGTTACTGGACGTGGGAATTTCCCATTTTTCTTTCAGTGGAAGTATCAACACAATAGTAAGCATGTTATGAAGCCAGTGCCGCCCCATTTGCCATGGACTTCAAGCCACCAGCTAATAACAGTGGTAATATAATATGGTTAAGATTTTCTTCGTGTTTCCAGTCCACATCGAGAACGTCAACCTACTATCGGGGCACGCAGAAGACGACATCATTGTGTCCCCATCAGGAGAGCAAGGCTTTGTGTCCATTGACGGCAAGCGGACTTACTTGAACCTGTTCGACACCTCCAGTGGCCACGTGGAGCCGACCAGGGTGCAGAGTATACAGCATTCAGGTAAGACCATCATTTGTTACCTTATGCTGATATTGAGTTCAAAACTCGTCTCAATTAGGTGAAGCAAGGAAGCAAGTAATATACCTGAACCTGTTCGATATGTCCAGTCCCTATATAGAGCTCAGGGTGCGGAGCATAGTATTCTGTTTAGGGTGCGTAGCCAAAATGCCAATCGCTCACGCTCAGTCGCTAACGAAACGCAACTGTGATTGTCTCACTAATAAGGAAGAGTGATAGAGAGAGGTAGCTGCGATACGTTATTAAGCGTGAGCGATTGGCATTTTGGCTACGCACTCTGGTCCACCTTTTCATTTGTTACCTTTAAATCTGGTCTCCGGATAGGGGGAGAAGATTAAATCAGTCTGCTTTTTTTATACTACGATGGTGACAAACAAGCATACGGCCCGCTTGATCGTAAGCGGTCACCGTAGCCTATGGACGTGTGCAACTCCAGGGGTACATGCGCGTTGCAGACCCTTTAAAAAAAAGGATTCGCTGTGTTGACAGCTAAAGGGGCAAGCTTTGCTCCGTGGGTCCCCAGCTGTCAACACAGTGAATCCTCTTGGAGCTCTCGGGATCTTACTCACCAACAGAAACACAACACTAATATGAGTAGAGTCTAGTGTTATTAAACTACGGTTTTCTGTAAGGTGGAGGTGGAGGAGACGACATTCGTTGTGCTGTGCCCTACCACACTAAACGATATGCATCCGCTGTGCTCATACCTCTTAAAATCTTGCTTGCTTGCTCCCAATGGAATAGAGTTTAGCTTGGTTTACGAAAACACGATGTCTATAAAACTCTAATGGGCATCTCGGGCCTCTTACAAGGCTTCATCTTATCGGCGCTAGTCTAATACAGATTTATTTGTATTACGTTGTCAAGCATGAAGTGCGTTTTTGGGTAAATTGTTGGCGTGAATTACCAAAGTTTTGCCCTATATTTGAAGGACACCTTGAAACTCTAGAGAATAGTATAACCATTTGAGTGCTAACGTAAGTTGTCTGTCACAGCACCACCGGCACCAGTCAGCCACCCCAGCCACCCCAGCCAGCCTGGCCATCCTAGCCACCCCAGTCACGGCCAGCAGTCAGCAGTGGGCACCGGTATAGCAGTCCCCGCGGATCCTGAGCCAGTCCCGCCCAGGCGGCCACCCTACCGCCCAAGACCACGCCCGCAGCCTACAGTCAGGTTAGACACAATGGAATATAATGAAAGATACGTGTTTGCTGCTTCTCAGTTTAGTCACATACTCAATATGGGAAATCTTGATGGCAATTTTTTCGTTCGGCAGTTATTTCTTGTCCACCACTCTACTGCAGAGCATCCCCTCTTTGGAGTCATTGTGTTTTCTAATATATAAACCTTTCCATTTCTCTATAATCCATGGTCTTATCCTAGTTGCAGTCCATAAGAAACCACAATCTCCCCTCTTAATCAAATTTGTTCACCATTGATTGTTTATTTCCAGAATTGACACCTGCATTGTCGGCGATGATTCCACATGTGACCAGGCGCAGAATGAGAAATGCAGGACTGAGGCTGGTGAGTCAATCTGCCGTTGAATCAGGGATACCTTGTCTTAGATTAAGTGGGGCTATTTACTTAAGTATTTATTTAAGTTGCCCCACGTGCCATGCTGGTTAGAGCAGATGGGGACGATTTATGTTTATTTATCGAATGTGTATCTGTCTGCAGTGCCTTGGTACTGTTTAGAACTATTCAGAATAATCCCTTCTCCTTGAGTCGGTCCCTCACTGTTGAGGATCGTGGTTATGACGGTAATGTTGCAACAGGCCTCAATTTGCTGCGATCTTTAGCTTGATGCAGTTCTTCGGACACCTGGTCGGCCATACGTCTGGCATCCACCTTACCGGTTATTACCAGCTTATCTAGATTATTAAGAGTAATAAATACCTGTTAAACCCCAGGTATCTCGAGCTGCCAGTGCCGGCCGGGCTACGCTCGCCGCACGCACCGCGACCCGTGCCGCCGCGTTGTGGCGCTGGTGCTGAACCTGCGGGTGGACCGGCTGTATGACAAACCTGTAAGTGGAGTGATTAAACCAAAAAAGCATACAGTGCTCTGAGCGTCCAATAACGCTTTCAGAGGGTTGTTAGGGCTGCAGCGCGTCGGGAATTTTCGCACGGACGGTTTCCAAGCCGTGCTGCGCAAGCAGGTGGCGGCCCTAGCTGAGCGCGTGCGGGGCAGTTCCAAAACTCTCCTGAAGGTCATCGCTGAGAGGATGGACAGCCCTATCCTAATTCGCTGGATGTCGAATGTGCACCCAAATTATAATAATAGTTTTGTTTATGTTTAACATAGGCTTAAGAAGTTAACTAACATAATATGGATGTAAATAACCGAAATAAATGCTTTCATTTCATTTAATTAATCTTATTTCATAAGATCCTTATCACACTTGGGCGATTTGAAAGCGATTTTTATACAAAATTTGTACGCGGCGAACTCACGACGTTTTCGCCTCCATACACAACCCGCTCGTAAATCGCAAGTGTGTCAACGCCCTTAATATGACTCCCATTAAAACGGGCTGGGATGTGATAGGACCGCGCCGATCTATCAGTTTCTATAGAAAACGTCACGTAACCTCCGAGAGCTCGGAGCTATCACATTATTTCCGTAGAAATTGACGGATCGTCCCGTCCCGTCCAAGTGTGAGCCATCATTTATGGGATCGTCACGGAATCGCTTGCGCATTCTACCGCTACCCCCCGAATACTTACTTACTCAAATCTTTATTTTCAGTTGACATGGGATAACAAGTTAACGGACAAGGATTCTGAACTATACCAACAATTGAGCTACGAGGCAATTAGAGCTGTAAGTACTTTTATTTTACCAGTGATTACTATAGTCTGAGAAGCAATCGAACGCAGTAACAGTAGGTTAGAGAGCATCACACTTTTTCTTACGGTACCTAGTACCGTCCTTAGGGTGCCTTCCCATCAGAGCTATACTACGCTACATTTTATAAAACGAACACACAGCTTCGTAGCATATTTGTTATAACGTAAACGGCACTCTTAACCACGTTACAATTATTGCTAATTTGAATACAATGTTGCAACAATTTTTGCATTGTGCACTCATTGGGGTATTGTATTTTCTAATAAAAACCCATCCATTTCTCTATAACCCATTGCATCACTGTTGTAACGACTAATTCAACAACTTTTGGTCTATGCCACATAATTTCGATGTACTTATTTGTTTGCTTTATCACGTATCGGACGAAAAGTGGACACTTTTCCGTTTAAGTGATAAAACCAAAAGTATCTAATATAAAACTATATCATATAGACGAACAGTTGGGCAATTAGTGAGACTACAACAATGATACCATGAACTATAGAGATATGGAAATATTAAGAAAACACAATCCCTCTAATGAGGGTGCCAATAAACTCCTACACTTCCATACTGTAAAAGTTCCAGTGAACATATAGTTGAATAATTTTGCTCTACAGATCGACTCAGCGTTCTCAATGACGCCGTTCTCAGACGAATTCGTGAGCGGTTCCATCAACTCCGTGCACCGCGAGTTGGGGCCTGGTGTGTTCGTCAACTACACTATATTGGTGAGTTGTGAACTGATAACCCGTACACAGACCTACACGTTCACAGTTTGTGAGCGGTTCCATCAACTCCGTGCACCGCGAGCTGCGCCCTGTATGTCAACTACACTATATTGGTGAGTTGTGAACTGATCCACCGTGCACAGATCTACACGTTCACAGTTTGTGAGCGGTTCCATCAACTGCGTGCACCGCGAGTTGGGGCCCGGCGTGTTCGTCAACTACACTATATTGGTGAGTTGTGAACTGATAACCCGTGCACAGATCTACACGGTCACAGTTCGTGAGCGGTTCGATCAACTCCGTGCACCGCGAGTTGGGGCCCGGTGTGTTTGTCAACTACACTATATTGGTGAGTTGTGAACTGATCTGAAATAAACCGAGTTGTTCAAAAAATAAGTGATTGCATTCCCTTACTGCTATGCTTAGCGCCCCGGCTAGCTCGTGTGATTCGTACTTATTAATGTTTCTCCTACAGATGTCGGAGTCCGGAGAGATGCTTCGCCCAGCAGTGGGCAGTGAGATCCATAAGCAGGTGCTGGGCGTGCTCCGGCGCCGGTCGAATAACGTCGGTGCCTCCGCGCTCTGGGTCGACCACCTCGCTGGCGCCGTGGCCCCGCTCAAAGGTATGATTCCTGGCTGGTGTCCATTGGTGGGCACCGCTCCAAACAAGTCAACTCTGCCCTCTGGATCCTGGACCCTTAATTTAGACTCCAGCGCTTTCCCGGCTTATACCAGGAAGCCTGGGGTCCGCTTTGGAAACTAATTCTAAGATTTGGCAAAGAACCAGTTCCCCATTCGCGGAAGACGCCCTAACCACTAGGCCGTGGTCAGCCTTAGGCCTACCTATATGACATTTGTTTCATTTTATGAAGTATCCAAAGTTTAATATGACCATATTGTTTTAGACCTGGATGAGTGCGCGTCTCCAGAATACAACGACTGCCACCAGCTGGCGTACTGCATCAACACCTGGGGAGGGTTTCGGTAAGACTGACACTGTTCATCTTAGATTTTTACAGGTTAAATAATATTTAAAACGGGTCACTCACGTAATTTAGTCGATTTTCGCTCGACATGTTTCGTTCTTAACGTGAGTGACCCGTTCTAAATATTATTTAATATGTTCGAGTCTCATGAGAGTTTTATAATTTTTACAGGTTTTTTTATAACATAGGACGCAAAAGAGCTGACCTGATGGTAAGCGACTATTGTCGTCCATACCTGAGTACGCTATTTTCTTGAATGTGTTCAAGGTCACATCGGTCCGGAAATTGACTGGCGTGATATTTCCAGTGAATTTCAAAAATACGAACTATGGTATCATGCGAATATAATCGTGACAAATTTTCACGTGCGATTATTTTCGATCACTTGTTTTTGTATTCGGGCGTTCGAATCTCAAAAATCGGTCCCCTGGTCACGACGTATTCAACGTTTTGTTGAAACAAATCAAACTTGTACAATTAATATTTATGTATTAAATAAAAGGCAATTAAACTTGTACTAAGGTATAGTACCTACAGCCTTAGACGTATCGCATGTCACCAACCTACCTGTTGTTGTTTCTAGTTTCTATAGTGGGCACTAGACATCTTCCACATTCCGCCACCTTTATAAATTTTGCTTTTCCGCTATTTTAGTTATCGTAGAAAAACTAGCGTAATATGCAACAGCTCATAATTGGTTCTTAAAACACTCGGGTCTATTATTAAATAACATAAAAAAAATAGTTTAAAAAACTAAAAAACACGCTTTTAGCACGCACTAAAAATTACAAAATTGGATTTAAGTCACGTATCGTATTCCTGACAGCAAACCCTTTCATTTGATACCCATATCATGGGGGTACATTTCAAATTGCCTGTCCGCCATCTTAGATGTCCGCTATGTTGGATTTAAGTCACGAGACTATTTTTTTCGTATTCCTGACAGCAAACCCTTTCATTTGATACCCATATCATGGGGGTGCATTTCAAATTGCTTGTCCGCCATCTTGGGGAGGCCGCCATATTGGATTTGTAATGACGTTTCTTAGCTAGACATGTATTGTCATCAGAACTCAGACCGTGTGCAAAATTTCATCATGACCATGGGAAGTGGGTCAAATTAGGATTCCAAGATTTTCTTACATACATAGTTACAAGTGAAGCTAATATAAAAGCGTGTTAAAAACTCGACTTCGTCTAGTATTGTGACGGCGACCCTCAAGTTTTAAGAACCCTTATTATATCACTGTTGCATGAACTACTATTGTATTGCAGGTGCTCCTGCCCGGACACGACCCTGGATGCGCAGGAGTCGGGCGCGCTGGCCGGCCGCGACTGCCGCGCCTGCGCCACCAGCCACTGCAACGAGCGCGGCACCTGCCGCTACTCCAACCGCCGCCCTACCTGCAGGTCAGTCACGTCTACAAATATCTATACACTTCGGAACTTATTCCAGGGGAAGAAGGTTCAAAATTGAACACAAGTGCATATATGGGGTGTTTCCTGTAATAGGAGCAATAAATTTAATCGTAGACAGTACTCCCCTATCTGATCAACGTTTGCTCAGCGACTTTTAAAAATAACGTTTTTAAGGTATGGTTATATTGTCTTCTGTTACCGCGATTGTTATTCATTGAAATTAAACACTTTAAAACGGATTAATCGCGTTTACTTACACCATGACCCTACTTCTCAGTCATCATCTCAATCCTGTGAAAACGAGTGCTGTAAAGTGCTCGAAACGTAGGGTCATGGTGTTAATAAACGCGATTAATCCGTTCTAAATTGTTTAATTTTAAGGTTTAGTATTACTTTTTTAAAGTTTTTTTTTCTTATGGATTTCATAAGATTAGCCAATGTCATGTTATGTGATAATTAAAAGTTAGAGAAACTAAGAATTAGGAAAAACGAATGTAGGTATCGGGAATTTGGAAAAGAAAGAATTGGATGGAATTGGAGGAATATGTACATATGTATATGTATTAAATCTTAATATCATTTTTTTCGAGGAACACAGATATAATTTTATAAATATCGTACGAAATAGTAAACAACAAGCATTTTATAGATGTATGAAATGGAATGCGAAGTGATTCAAGACTGGAAAGAAAGTCAGACCGATCGTAAAGTGCGCATGTAAAGAAAATATGATTCAAATCCCCTTATTATTGTTTCCAGTTGCTCCTCTGGGTACTACGGGTCGACGTGCGAGGTGGACGGCGAGGTAGTGGGAGTGGCTGTCGGCGCCTCGCTGGCGGCTGCCCTCGTCATTGCTGCCACTCTGGCTGCCCTGCTTAGCTGGAGGTAGCACAAATCCTACTCAATATTATAAATGTCAAGCTATATCTAAGAAACAAACGTGTAAAATTTATAATCAGTAGTCCTCAACATCTAATAAAAATGCATGCTAGTTTAAGTACCTAACAATAGAGTATAAAGTCACATGTAAACAATGAGTTAATTGTAACTGAGTGCGAAGCGCCAACAAACCGGTTTCTCCAGTTTGGCGCATTTATTTAAATTTCAATGTAATTGTTTTGTGTGAATAAATGATTTAATAATAATAATAATATAGGGGCATTTTCAGAAAAAAGTGCACCATTCTATACAAATGTAAATCCTCCGCCGCGAAAGCAGGTCGCTGGTTCGATCCCAGCCCTGCTCACCGGCGGCCTTGGTCACTTTTTCTGTAGTATATGACATCTCTTTCAATTTATAATATGCACCATTTTAATGAAAATGGGACCTCGATTTTCTATAAAAAAAATTACAGTTTTGTAACGGCATATAAAATGTATGAAAAAAATGCGTTACGAAACTGACCACAAAAAACGGGACACTCTTTTTCTTTTTTTTAATCAATAGTACTCGTGATTCTGGTTATAAAAAATCCAAAACTTCCTATATTAAAAAAAAAGGAAATGGTAAGTACCCTAGTTTTGAAAATGCCCATATACCGGATGTTGCCTGTAACAAGAGCAATATATTTAATCGTAGATAGTCCCAAACGGAACAAAGTTTTTTCAGTGACTTAAAAATAACGTGTGTTTGGATTTTTATTACACTTTAAAGTTGTTAGAAGACGCAATTACTCCGAATTATGTCATTTTTGTACTATGACAAGAGACGTCAATTAGGCTGATGTTAACGTACACTGAAATAACTATATAAACGATACTAACATACATAACCCCTCTAGTTTGTATAAATTAGTAACCCAATTTCCCGAGAGATGGCGCTGTACCGTGGTCTACTTCGCGCTGTTAAGATTTTTCCGGATTTGATGAGGTCGGGACGGGTGTGATCGAAAGTATCATCGAATTGTTAATTATTATAAGCATATTGAGCATGGTATCTATTAAAACACTTTTTAAGGTTACCTATTGTGACGCACGGTAAACTACGGAACCCTACACTGAGCATGGCCCGACATGCTCTTGACCGGTTTTTACAAGTTGTTTAACAAAATTTGTTAGGTTTCCGCATGTAACAATTAATAAATTACAACTACTTATGTCAAACTGTATAATGTTCATGCTAACGGAAAAATAAAGGTTTATTTTTTATTAATTTATATTAATTTATTATTATTCTGATGTGTTTCCAGTCGCAAGTGGTCCCGCGAGCAGAAGGCGGCCGGCATGGGCTCGCCGGTCTTCAGCTACATGCAGGGGGTCAACACCATCAAGGCCCCACCAGTGGGCGGACCGCCTTACCAGGTACTCCCACATTTACATACTGTCCCGCTGATTTATATGTTGAACCGAATTAATTTACACCATTGCCAATAATGATGACCGACCATTTATAATCCCTAATTGTAACAGAGTAACAGCAGCGGTCTACCGGTGGCTACTCTCTTAGCTTAACCTTTATATGTATGAATTAACAGTATTATTGATACTAACCAACTCAGATATACAATTGGATCAGGTTCAAAGCCTAGTGCGGAGAGGAGACCCCTATGAAACTCTGTTATGTATTTTTGAGAATAAAGATATTTGTATTTGTATAAAATAAGAGTAACCGTATATTAAACAGTAAATTAAACATACGAATCTACTCGTCAGATTTTGAGATGAAATATTTTTCATATGCATACAATAGGAAATACTTGGTGGAGGAAATACTCTTTTTCTGGTAACAGAAACATTTTCGGTGACGCTATTGCTATAACCGTATTGTTTAACGTGCTATATTTTTATACATTTAAGCGTCCAGAATTAAAGTTTTTCTTTCTTTTATTCTAATGAGGATTACTACGATTCGCCGCTAGAGGCGCTAGTGAAACGTGGGTCCTGCGGGTACATTTCAAACGTCACTTTGACAATTCTCTCAGACTGACACAGGACCCACGCATGAGTGGCGCCGCCTAGTGAGCGACTATACTGTAGCTTTTATTGACCTCAAATTGTTCGCAGGTGACCCTGGAGGAGCGCATGCGCTGGGCGCAGATAGCTGAAGCCATGGCGCAGTCCAACCACTACGCGGTAAGATTTTATGACGCACTAACTGACAGTCTAGCCACTCAATTGCTTCTGGCAACTGTGGTTGCCAGCTGTCATCCTATTTTACTAGGCAATAGAGTCCACCAATAAGGGCAACTGAGTGGCTAGGATACACTATACAATACAATACAATACTCTTTATTGCACACCTCACACAGATAAAATACAGTTACAAGAGAAAATAATAATACAGAACAGTAACAGTAAGGGGTGACAACAGGGGTACTATAATCAGTAACTACTTTTTAAAACGAGATATTTACCATTTAATTCGTTATATTTATTTTTGTGAGCTCCCGGTATTCCGGCACTCTTACAAGCGCCATGTTCACGGTGTAACTGGTATACTGCGAGTTTTTATTTGTGGCGCACTACCCACTAGTGGCGATCAACCCGCTTACGGGTTCGTTTAATTTGCGCGGTGTTACTGCCGCTACTACCGTCCACTTTCTCACTTGGAACTCGATCACGTTCACGACACTTACAGTACCTTCTGGTCCTTACCAAACTAGTCACTTTTGGTTTTAATTTTCGAATCACTGAATGCCAGACCCTCGACAGTTGAAATCCATTTTCTCGGTTCTTGTATTTTAGGATTTCTATAGCTTCCTTAACTATCCTAGGTGTAATGCTTTTCTGTCGAGAGTATCTGAGGGTTATGCAACTCAATCCAGTGATTTGTTCCTGCCCCCAAAAGATGTTTTTAAACGCTCGTATGTTGTACGCTTCGTTTGTCATATGTAGGAGCTACCACAATTGCAGACAATTTTGTATTAGGTAGTTTAAAATTGTATAGGTATACCTATTTGTGCTAATATACCTAATATAATATGTTTGTTTTTTCAGACGGAACCGAATCAAACGATGGCAACACGGCCCTCGTCCGCCATGTTTGGTGGCTACCCCACGCTGCCGCCCGTCCCTATGCCCAGGTATGTACGAGTATACATCCCGAATAGACCCGAGAGTTTTAAGAACCAATTATGAGCTTTTGCATACCCTATTTTTTCTACTCCAGCACTTCTATCTGTCAATTAGATGACTGACAGCGATATTTAAAAAGTAAACATAACGTTGTCTATGGTATTCCATAAGAACACTGCTCCTATGGATTTTCATACAATATATGAGCACTGTTGTTTTTTTTTAATTTCTATAGTGGGCACAACATCTTCATTATTCTGCCACGTTTCTAGATTTTGCTTTTTACGCTATTTTAGCTGTCTGTAAAACTAGGGTATGCAA
The DNA here is from genome assembly GCA_949128165.1 of Lathronympha strigana. Classification (NCBI taxonomy): domain Eukaryota; kingdom Metazoa; phylum Arthropoda; class Insecta; order Lepidoptera; family Tortricidae; genus Lathronympha; species Lathronympha strigana. Next base: position 727,155 of record OX421926.1, on the reverse strand, counting down.
GCTCATAATTGGTTCTTAAAACTCTGGGGTCTTAAGGCGAACCTCAAGTTTTAGGAACCCTTATTATATCACTGTTGCATAAACTATTATTACGTGTTAACTTTGTTGTAGGCTGGGGCTGCACCACTCAGGCACACTCAACACCGTAGCGTCGCGCGTCAACACCGGCTCGCACCACAATCTGTACGGTGAGTACCATGCCATCTTTATATGCGAGACAACGTTGAGAACAAGCCTATAAATACCAATGCTTACTCTCTGACAGAGCGTAGGTAGTTCAGCGGTTAGAGCGTTTTTCAATCTGAAGGTCGCGGGGACAAAAAGGTAAATCGGACATCGTGAGTGTAGTGTGAGCAGTCACATCTAGGGCGTGCAAAGCGGTTTTCATTGAGTGAAAAAAACCGGAACTTTTAAGAGAGGTATGAGTACAGCGGATGCATATCGTTTAGTATAACGAATGTCGTCTCGTTCAAATCTGGAGCAGAGCCCATCTGGGGAAGCACCTCCTCCTTACAGAAAACCGCAGTTTAATAACACTAGACCCTACTCATAGTGTTGTGTTTCTGTCGGTGAGTAAGGTTGCCAGAGCTCCAAGAGGATTCACTGTGTTGACAGCTGGGGAGTGGGGTGTACCCACGGAGCTAAGCTTGCCCCTTTAGCTGTCAACACAGCGAATCCTCCTTTTTTTAAAGGGTTGGCAACCTGGAGTTGCAGGCGTCCATATAGGCTACGGTGACCGCTTACCATCAGGCGGGCCGTTTGATTGTTTGTCACGGTCGTAGTATAAAAAAACCGGTTATTAACCGAAATTTTATACAAATAAAATCCGGTCTGCACACCCTAGTCACTGCGTAGTCCAGTGCGCAAAATGTTCAAGTTGATAATCAAGACCAAGTGCGGGTAGTTCGTAAAACCCGCGCGACTAGATGTTGGTGTCAACCTCAGCCAGTCTTTCTCCGGACGACGGGGACAATGTCGACTTTTAAATGTCGGAGGTTAGTTTTCAAAGTTTTACACATTAAGCCCTGTTTTAGTAAATCACTAAATAGTATAAAACAAAGTAGCTTCCCGCTGTCTGTATATACGAGTATGTATGATTAAATCTTTAAAACTACGCAACGGATTTTCATGCGGTTTTTTTGTAATATATGTATAGTGATTAAAGCAAGGTTTATATAATAATAACCCGTGCGAAGCCGGGGCGGGCCGCTAGTTTCAGTATAGTATAGTATAGTATAGTAGTATAGTATAGTAGTATAGTATAGTAGTATCGTGAAAATCGTGAGTGTTTTGTTCATAAGTTGCTAATTAAAGTTCCCGTTATCAATTTTATTTTATTTCATTTATTAGGTCTGTCAACAGCTGTTACAATTATACATGGTTAAATACAGTCTAAGAAGTCTTAAATTTGCATAGTTCATTATAGGCAAACACCACATCTGTAAACTTAGTTAGATCAATATATTAACGAAGGAAAATAGGAATCTGACACGTTAAAATTCAGTTTACGTAACACAAATTGCAAAGGGCGACTCAGCCCTGTGTGCTAGTCTGGAATCTAATTAAAGAGTCGAAGTAAATATCTGCATTAAGAAAGAAAGAAAAACGTTTATTCGCGGGACGCTTCAGTGTACAAAAAATATAAAAGACAGTACGGTTAGAATTAGCATCACCGAAAAGGTTTCTACTCAGCTTGATGTCAAGGTACCTTTTGCGTACCTTGACGCTGGTCTTCCGCAGAAACCATTACTGCATTTTTCATTTAGTAATCTACTGCTTGGTCCGCAGGCTACACCAACCACATGGCGACGGAGTCCTCGTCGTCGGAGGCGTCGTCGCACGCGCAGGAGCGCGCCGACCTGCTGCACGCGCCGCGGCCCAAGTCCCGCGCGAGGAGCTTGCATGTGAGTAATGCTGGAGCGACACCAACCCAAGTGTAACGAATATTCGCAAATATTCGCATGTTTTTAAATATTAATGTTACTGGTGACCGAAGAGCTGGTGGCTTCCTCGCACAACGTATCAGCCTTGCGATACAACGAGGAAATGCCGCCAGCATCCTAGGTACAACGCTTCAAGGACCTACTTTAGATTTAAGGTAGGTAGAGGTAGGTAGTTAGGTAAGTTACACTTACTGTATATATTTCGAAAATAAATGTGTTTTCCCACAAAACTGGGTGAGAATATTTTAATTCCTTTTTCTACTCCAGCACTTCTATCTGTCAATTAGATGACTGACAGCGATGTTTAAAAAGCATACATTATAACGTTGTCTGTGGTATTCCATTAGAACACTGCTCCTTTGGATTTTCATACAATATAATTATGAGCACTGTTGTTTTTTTTTTTAATTTCTATAGTGGGCACAACATCTTCCCTATTCTGCCACGTTTGTAGATTTTGCTTTATACGCTATTTTAGCTGTCGTGGAGAAACTAGGGTATGCAACAGCTCATAATTGGTTCTTAAAACTCTTGGGTCTATTACCCCTTATTATATCACTGTTACATAAACTACTATTATTTCATACATTTTGGCAGTACTAATGGCTTCTTTTTATTTATATATTTATTACCTACAGAACCAGACGGGCATCTACTACGACGTGGAATACGAGAACGCCGAGCCGATCTACGGCACGAAGGGCATCCCATTGTCTACGTACACAGTGAGCCGGGGCCCGCCCTTCTACCGCGCCTAGTACTTGTAGTGTCGGTGGTCTACCCTATATCAGCCCTATATAACTCTGCGCGTACATCGAGCGTCTTGTCTTGAGGTACTAAGCCCCCCGTCAAAACTAAGAACATCAAAGTCACCCGTCCTTCACTTCCTCACCAAGTAAAGGAAGTGTCAAAAAGAGATGTATATATGTTTGTTATTTCCCCGATTCTGTAGGTTGACAACAGTTTTGATCTCTTTTGATACAATTCGTCAGCAGCCAAATTAAGTACATCGTTGTAATTAGGTAGTCGGCATCAATGCATTACAACTTAGTCGCATATTTTGATGGTGGATTTTTCAAATGTCGTAAGAGGCACGTTATTTAAATTAGGTTAGACTTAAGACCACTCCCAATCCACTGCCAATTTCAAGGCCGCTCCAAACTGTTGTCATTTGACAGTTTTTGTACTACTTCCATTCTTTAGTTATTCTTCCGTGGTCGGTACCGACGCGCGGGCCAAACATACCGCGCTGCCGCCACTATTGTACATTTATAATCGTAGGAAATCGTTGTGACGGAGCGTGCGTCAATTGTTTTTTGCGTGATGTTCGAAACGCTTTAAAATCTTTAAATTCAAAACGCTTTAAATTCGCGTTTTCTATGAGATAGATCTGCGTGCGTAGCCAAGATGCCAATAGCTAACGTTCAGTCGCGAACGAAACGCAACTGTCACTATCGCACTAATAAGGTAGAGTGATAGACGGAAATAACTACGATATGTTTGCGTGAGCGATTGACATCTTGACTACGCACCCTGTACTTAAGAACTATTATATAATCAACTCGGAACACAACTTGTTTCGACATGTATAGTGCAAGCTGTATTAGCATCGACTTTGATAGCACTATGAGTGTAAACATCATTCATAGAATTGACGTAACACTTGCGGAGTCTTATCAAAATCGAAGTAAACTTAGTTTAGTGACTCCTAAGCTTTTGAACGCTGCGAAGGAATATGCCGTGCCTAGGACGCCAGGCAACCGCTATTATTTAAACGAAAAGGACTTTGCGAAGTCCTTACTGCATTGGCAAAGCTTTATACCCGTCGTTCGCGTCCTTAGCAAGACTTCCCGATGACGGCCACAGCCGACTGTGACGGTCAAAAAGTTAAATAGGCACTCAATTGCTTCTGGTAACTGTGGTTACCAGAACCAGCTGTCATATTTATTTCACTAGGCAATAGAGTCCACAAATAAATATGAAGCAACTGAGTGGATAGTAGGTTACTCTGCGTCCAGTCGCCATCAGATATTGAAGCAGCCAAGCCGCTCATAATATATAAACACGACTCTTGTCAAGTTGTTTGGTAAAATATTTTAGGGACAATTCTTGAGTACTTGTCCTTGAGTTGAATTAGATGAGCGAGCGAACAAAAATTAATTATTTTGCAATGGATTTACATGTGTGCTAAAAATTGGTTTTTGGTATTTAAATCTTAAATGCATGATACAAAAACGAGACAAGTGACAATCATGTTCTCTTGAAATGAAGATTTTATTATCGTCGTAGGTTCTTGATTTACTCGTAAAATGAATTTGGCTGTGACTTGGGATGTTTTTGGGAAATACTTATAATTAATGCATTTAAGAGGATAACGAGGATTTTATTAAGGCGCCAGAAAATTCCATGAATATCGTGTGATATTGATTAATTGCTCCAAAACTGAAAAATAAAGTGTAGCTAATATTGCTTGGCTCGTCTGAGTAGACAGCCTTATTTCAAAGATATTTACAGAAATTTGAATTATTGTTCTTTCGCTATGCGTATATATTTTTATACTGAATAAGTCTTCTCAAAATACGAGTACTTAGTTCAATAAGCATTATTAAGAAAATAAGATTGTACATAATTTATTGAATTATTAAAATATAAGTGAAGATATTTTTAAATTTTCTTTTTTCGGGCCACCGACACATAGCGATTTTTTTATACATCCATCGAAATCTTTTAGACTGAATTAAAATAGATTTAAGTTTTGTTTTGCATTTTAACCAGTTATGTAGTTTTTATTTTATTTGTGAAAAACAGTGATTTTTGAGCATTGTACATACTTTTAACGAATTAACATAGTCATTGTATACTTAATGTTGCATTTATAATGTAAAACCAGTTTTTTATATAGGTATACAGAAGGATAGTTATAAGAAATTCTATGTATTTATCATATTTAATTACATTTAAATATAAAACTGAATCTTTTGTTTTATTTTCGTTTTTAGGGACCCTTATAGTTTCGCTCAGTCCGTCTGTCCGTATGTCACAGCTGTTTTACTCAGTAAATACATGCAAATGTAAGCATATGGTAATGATATTACAGCTAAAGGAAAGGTTTATCTTGTGTGCCGCTTGTTTTGCCTACAAGTTGCGAAAAAAAATATGTTTTAGCGCCCTACATATGTAACTGAATGTCACATCATCGGATAGGCCTTTGGAAATAACAAAGGTTTCTTTGAAAAAAAAATTGGTTTTTCGAATATTTCCTGAAATAATCGCTCTGAAAGTCTGAAAACGATACCTATTAAAACGTGTCATACTTCCTGGCGGTGACATGATGTCTTTAGGAATTCAAAGCCACATTAAAAATTTGTACGTAATTTGTACGTATTCGTACGGTATTTAAAAAAATTGTACTACACGTACTTACGAGAAAACAACGATCAATCTGTCACCGCTGGGAGGGATCCTTCCTGGCGGGCGCTATCTGTTTCACTATGTTCCAGTCAACTTTTCAACTTTCTGCTGATACAGAAAATTTTTACGTAATTTGTACGAATTTGTACGTTAATAAACAAAAATAGTACTACTCGCGTTTACGAGAAAACAAAGATCAATTTGTCACCGCTAGGAAGTATCCTTCCTGGCGGGCGCTATCAATTTCTTTATGTTAGGGTCAAATTTTCAACTCGCTTCTTATACAGAAAATTTGTACGTAATTTGTACGCAAATGTAAAAAGTAATACAAGAACTTATGAGAACATTATGAGAAACGAAATATTAAAGCAAGTATAATATAGATAAAGACTGCCCACTTGACACAACACAATTTATCGAAACCAATTTGACAGCGCCATCTCACTTTTACGTTTTGTGGGTGTAAATCCCCACCCACATTTTGTGGGTGGGAATTAACACCCACCCACACTTGGACAGCTAATTTCGAAAGTAAAAGTGGATGGCGCTGTCAAATTGGTTTCAATAAATGAGCAACGATCAATCTGTCACCCAGCGGTGACAGATTGATCGTTGTTTTCTCGTAAGTACGTGTAGTACAATTTTTTTTAAATACCGTACGAATACGTACAAATTTTTAATGTGGCTTTGAATTCCTAAAGACATCATGTCACCGCCAGGAAGTATGACACATTAAAACGATATTATTGCACATTATTAATACGAATTAATAATGAAAACACCAAGTATTCATATCATATTGGCCACAGCATCTCTTACAGATGACTGTTGCAGCATCAGTAGTTTAAAATTAAATGTTATGGGAAGGTTGTCCACAGCGTCACCGATGACTGTACAATTAACCCAATAGCAGAGCGGAATTTTCCGCCGCAGCGATCACAAACATGTGAATCCTGATGAGATCTGGCCCTACGGATTTTTTTTGGTGAAAATTTTCGACCCAGACTTGTTCATGTTTCTGTGCTCCGTTCTTGAGGTCACGCCACCATTCAGGTCTCATTTCAGCCTGAGTCTCTAAGCTATGAGGTTGGATTTCAAAACAGACCAGTATTGGGTAATTACTAACAAAATCGACTTTTTTTAGTTACACTGAAATGGAGGATGTGACCGAAGTCCTCCTACTACTACTATTACCTCTGCCCTTTGGGTACAGGTGGGAATATATTTTTAACCTTTCCATGCCAGAGCCTAGTTTTTAATTTCGCCAGTGTCAAGGTGTATTGCCATATGGGCTGCACTGTACGGTGAGTTAAAACAATTGCTCTTAGAACGAGGTTGTAAGGTGAGAGCCTTGGTAAGGATATAGCTTTTTTACAAAGGCAGGAGGCAGCGCAAGCTCGGAACTACCGGGTGATAACAAAACTATGGTAAGACGTGTCTTAGGCTGCTAAATCGTAAAACTGATTTCAGGATAGGTATATAGTTTGGAAATAAAACAAGCAATACAATTAGTTATTTATTACACCCATACTGTAATGTAAGTTACAAATAAACCCCGCAGGGGGCGCTACCGACGACAAACAATAAACTTATAATCGAAAGCGATTTAAACAAAAACAATAATAATTAGTGATTTTATTTGGTTTTCCCTATAGAGGTTACACTGTATATTATAAAGTATCAAAAAATGTTTGCGTGAAAACTGCATGCATATGTCGAGACTTAGATAATATCCATCGAACACATAATATATTAAAATAACAATACATATCTTTTTAATACGTAATTTTGAACGTAATACAAAATCAGCTCAACAGGTGATTTACCTACATAACAAATAAAGTGAGATTTTTTACTCTTGTACTTTTGTATATAAAAAAAAAAGTTTTTCGCTACATCATCAAAAGCAGATTCTGAAAGATTTTGTATTTAGTTGAAAATTACAACATGCGTATGAGGCATACAGTTCACACGCATTTTATATCTACACAGTACATATATTAATTTGAGGATTACATTACATAGTCATAATTATATTTATATTAATAAGACACCAGATTAGCCTGACGTTACATAAACGTCATCATTATATTACGAACTTATATAAAACTATCGTTTTGCTATAAGTTTGCTGACTCGATAAATGTACAGTTATCGTCATATATGTATCTACGCGTTAAATTCTAAAAAAAAAAAACGGCACATTGTTTATGCATTTTTTGTTTTTAGCAATTTTTTACACGATTTGCGCTTAACTTTTGACACACACTGTACTAAGTATCTTAACTCTACTGAGTTTAATTAATTATAATTATATGAAATATATGTAAAGTTAATATAGACATATATCTATTTGATTGGTGTTATATTACCTCCAGTGGACGTGTCGCTTGTCGCGGGCTCCTTATAATAATATAATATAATATTAATATACAAAAATATTAATTATCACACGCTTAATAATATAATGACCGAATTCAAACATCTAAAGCTGTCGAGAAATAAAATATATTGGAATTATGTCTGTATAGATTTAAGCGTGCTGGAATACATTTTCAAGCGAAATTAAGGCACAATTAAATATAAATATATCTCTATTTAATATAAATATATTTATATTTATACGTAAATATAAATATAGATATATATCAGGAAGTTCTTCAGACCACGGTCGACGTCGCCATTATTTTTCTATAAAAAATAAATTATATATCATAATTTCATTGAAATAAATATGTTAAATAAGCATTAGACATAATCTCAGATATACGCTAACTAAAAGCAGTATTTCATGGGACTGCCACATATTCTATTTAATATTATTTAAGCATTATGACCCACGGGTAAATATATATCATGTACTATGACGTATCTATAATTCTATATAAATCAAAAATATCTGAGACTATTAGCTACCTAGCTGTTACATTTATTAGTATTTAAACTAGTATTTTATACAAGCTACGTCCGAAGCTCAGCCGCACATACAAAATGTATGGACGCCTGAACTGTGCCTTATATGTTACTTAGATTGCACCCTAATGACATCACATTTAAGTATTTATACATAAATTATGTACACAAATGGCTGTTCATGGCACGTTTATAGATTTTTGGGTAATTTGACATAATCACGGTAAATATTATATCAAAAGTGCTCCTAGTTATTTAAGCATTGTGGTATTTTTAAATATTTTTTAAAGACATTAGAAGGCTTCTTTTTACTTTGTTTTAAAGGCACGGTTGTAAATAAATGTTTTAATGGCACATTTGGTTTTGGCTAAAAGACTAGAGGGCGTGGATTTTTTATATTCATATCTATGTCACGTTTTTTAAAATATTTATCATTTTTTTACATAATACTAAACAAATTATATAGATACTTAGTTATGGCAAGAAATAAAATAATCTAGTTTTCATATTTATATAAATACATATGCTTTTTTTAAGTAAATTTCTGTATATCTCATATTCTCTTGCGAATTGATGTCTAAGTTTATAATTTCGCTCAATCAACATTTAGTTGTGTTTGAGATCCATTTTTGTTTAATTAACTACATACTTCATTTTCTTTTTTTTTTCATTTCCACGCCGCTTCTCGTCTCTGCCTGTGTTAATATATGTTTTTTATAATTTCATAATATATTAAATTTTAAGGCATAAGTATAAGGTACCCAAAGGGTTAGCACTTTGTGAATCGACTAGGAGCTTTATGTTATTATTTTTAATTTTTATTTAAACAGTTAAGGCAATCGTTTGTTATTTTTTTTGCTTGTTTTATATTTAAAATGACAATTAAGTTTAGTTTTTTAATTGTTATTAACGCATTTCAAAGTTAGTGTTACGTATTATTTAGTCCAAAACCAGTTTTCTTTTATTTTAGTTATTTATCCGCTCCCAGTCTAATAATTTTCACCAAAAACATCAACTTTAATAGAATTTACAAATTGAAACAATAATCTTTGTATATTCTTGTTCTAAGGCCAGATTTAGGCACTATGTTTACAAATACATCGTGTCTAGCACCGCGTACAGAGTATTAATTGCGAAAAATATCAGCTGTTACTTTTTTGTTTTGGATGACACTAACGTCATATCAACACTCAGACTTGTCTCTATTTAAAGAACGTAAAAAAGAGACAGGTAAATTTCATTAAACTTTTTTCACAGTTAATACCCTTGCAGTCGAGGTTACGTAAATATAATGTTTTAATAATATGTAATTAAAAGCTACATCATTTTAAAACCTTGTATAGATTGTAACCTCAACGAATTATAGTCATTTTTAGCTCCTTGATTTTGAATAGTATTTTTTTTTGGTATTTTTATAAATTAGCATTAAGGAACTAAAAACAACTTCATGACACGTTAAAATTTCGAGACAATAAGGCAGTTAATCTTAACATAAAATCTTTTTTCATATTTTTAAATATATATTTAAAATTCAACGTGCGTTCACATATTTCATAAGAATCAATTTCATTATAATGCACAGACAAATGCCATATACGCGTGAACTTTATCACCTTAGCAATAAGGACTAGTTTCGGTTATTCCGCGCGTTGAAGCCAAGTGAGATAGTATGGGACATACTCCTACTTCTAAACGAAACTACACGAAGCTACACTCATTACCGCTCTGTCCAAAGTCGGTACAACACAACATCTATTTTGCCGATTTTATTGCGAAACCAATTATTATATTATGTACAATATTCAATATAAAAAATGGCCGCCATGTTTTCTTACACTCCGGCTTTAGAAAACAAAATAGACTTTATAAACAATAAAACCGGCATAAACTACGAAGCCAGTCAAAATTTAAGTACCCCTGGTCTACGTGTTATTGAAAATTGTATAATGACGTAAACAGTAGTCAAAGGGCACTTTAAGACGAACCTTTTAGAAGTTTCCGAATTTCTTGGTAACAGTCGAACTGGTCTCAGATTTGTGTGAACTGGTCATTACACTCTTCTTCTCAATGGTCTCTGAAGTTATGGTCGACTTGGAGAATTTCTTGTCCAAGCTATCGAGCTCTTTCGAGAGGTCCTTCTTCACGATATGGCTGACATCCGATTGGAACTCTGAAGGCCGCATGAAGGAACGACTTGTGTCCGAGCTCAATTTGGACTCTAATGTATTAAATCTAGAGTCCAAAGTGCTGTAGCGGCTGTCATTGTCGATATGCTTGGAAAGTTCGTCAATACCCTCCAGTTTCACAGGCTCATACTTAGTGTTTGTCGTAGTTAAGTTAACTGGTGATGAGCTGTAGATCTTTGTTGTAGTAACTTTTTGGGTACCATTGGGTATTTCTTTGACCTCCGTCGTGGTTTCCTCCATGAAATTGGGACCTCCGTAGCTATGGACCTCTTTGCCGTATGGCGAGGAAATCCTTTCATAGTCGGGTGTTGCCGCTTTGACAAGGTCTGTCGACGTCTGTTTGAATTCTTGGTGATAATCCGACTTTTCGAATTTCGAAGGCGTGGAAGTAGCAAAAGGCGATTTTGTTTCTGTCTTAATGAATTCGGTTTTGGGGTAGCTTTGGTATGACTCGCTTTTCATAGTGAATTCTGTCTGTTTAGTGCCGCCTGGGATCGCTTCGGTGGACTTTTGATGCTCAGTGAAGCTTTGACCGACTCCATCGAAATTTGCTGGTTTTTTTAGAGTTGAATATATGTGTTCTTTGTCATCGAATTTGAGGTCTCTAGCGTTGAACTTGGGGCTTAAAGGCGTTTTCGGTGCTTCGTAGCTGAAATCCTTTTTATAAAAGTTGGATTCATACTGTCTCTGCTCTTCTGTCTTCGAGTATTCGTTGCGCGGAGTAGCTGGAGTATCGTAGAGTCTCGTTTCGTAACTGCAATGTGTTCTGTTATTAGTGGACGACCGGACGTTACCCGTCACCGGAAGAGGAAGCTGTCCATGCATGCAGGCTTTAGTTACAGTTAAACCGAAGTTAAAAGCGTGCGATGGCAGGCTGTCTCTGTCGCACAGTCGTGAAGAGACGCCGATGCCTTGGACGACTGGAATGGTGTAGTTTTGTTCGGATTCGACTTTAGCAATTCTTTTTATAGCCAAATGTTTTTTTTTGTGCAGACGACGGTCGCTTGAGTTTACAAATTTGTTATGACTATGATGACTTTTCTGTTTTTCAATAAGTGTTCAGTTTTGATTATGTGACTCCACTACCTAAAAGTTGTCTGGAAGAGATTTCTTTTTAGCAATAAGATAATTTAGTTTTTTTTTCTTGTTGGTGAACAATAACGAGTATTTTGTCTTGTATTGTATAGAGAAAGCTGCATCTATCATCTGATACTACTATAAATAAATACTACTATCTTCTCATCTTGATGATTACTATAAATCTAGATTTGAATACGAACACATGATCTAAAAAGTTCTTTGGGGACAGACGTGACACAAAATGGCCGAATGTTAGAAATTATTTCATTAAAAAAATCTATAACTATTTTTAAAACCATATTTAAAAGGAGATAAAAATTAATAAACATCAAAATAAATGCTAAATTATTTTAATCCACCAATAATATTTTCCCTAAAAATATTTAAAGTAAATCATAAAACTCCCTCAGTAAAAAGTCATCATCATCATAATAAGCTTGCACCCCCAACCGTCAAATGATGGTGCGATGGCTACCCCCGATGCCAGTAAATGATGAACCAACCCTCTATTCCTCATACTTTAGCAAGGACGCGCGGCGGGGCGGCGGCGGCGGTTTCTCCCGCCGGTAGTATATCCTGTCCCCCTCTATCCTGTTGCTGTCCCTGTCGTCGACTAGCACGGCTGTCCGCACGTGGGGCAGTCGCAGCGAGCGCACGGTTACCGTCTCTTCCATGCTCCTATTAGTACCCCATGCAGGTTAAAGAAAATTAGTTGGCGTTAGAGTAAGTTTATATAAGGGTTGTTTTAAACGGTCTCAAAAATCTTATTTTTTTGTATTAAGCCTTAGCCTATTGAAACAAGACACGATAATATATAAAACGTAGCTTATACCTACAGTGCGACAGAAAAAAAATAGACATTTACGGAGGCGTCACTGAGCTTTAACAGGCAACATTGTATATTGTGCATGTCATTCTGTCGCATAAGTGTAAGCAGTAAGTTTGCTGTTGGATAGTTATTTACGAAAATAATGACATTTGACAATAAACAAACTAGAGCGAATAAAAAAACACTTGCTTCACCACTCGGTAAAGCGGGGCTCGGGGGGCGAAGCCCCCCGTATACAAGTTACCAAACCACTATCGCTAGGCTAGGGTCACATTAAGAGGGTTCGTGGGCGCTGGCGATCACACTTCTATCGCTTGAGATAACTGGTGTTGCCACTGTAGTTTGCGTTTATTGCAATTTATTTAATTTCTACTTTTTTTGTCGCATTTTAATGTGACAATCCATTTTCAACAAAACGTGTATCACTGTACGACCTATCTGCGCATATTGTATATCTGTGTGACACTATTTAATTAAAGTCATAATTAATATTTAAATAGATTTTTTTCTATTTATTTTTTTATTTTTAAGATGAGTTTACACCCAATGAAAACCGTTTAAAACAACCCGTTCTACATCTACTAGTCAAACACGATTATTACAGTTGGTTATAGAACTGTCAAAGCTGAAACAAAACATGGATATGTACAGAACGATGGTTCGAAGCGATGTCCACACAACAAGGTACCTTACCTAGTGAGTAGTCGGTTACAATTTAGATTAACATTAGTATTAAAATCCGTATAATTATTGGGATATTTTAACTATGAAACTCGAACATATTAAATAATATTGCCGCGACAGAGGCAAGTAGCAGGGCAGATAGGGCATTAGCCCGCAGTGTACGACTTGCCTCTGTCGCGGGTGGTCGCTCCTGATGACGTTCCTCGTAAAGAACGAAACATGTCGACCGAAAATCTACTAAATTACGTGAGCTTTGCTTAGTTTGGGACTAGGTTGATCTGTGATATTGTCCCCAAATATTTTTATTTTTTTAGTATTAGTGGTAGACGTGAAAATTTTAATTAGTTGTAAGCTGTAAGGTACCTTGTTCTATGGATTGTCAAACAAAATGGCATTTTCAAAACGCGGGATAAGCAAGAAGTCGGCGTCAGACGAGATGGGAGGGGAGGGCAAAATAAGTTGCAGGGTAAAATATTACTCCAAAAGGACATGAGGATATTTTAATAAATGCTCTTTATTTCTTAAAGGTGAGAAGATAGGTAACTAGAGAAATAGATTTATTGATCATTTTTGGGAAAGAAAAAAATATTTTGCTTTATTTTCAGTAAAGAAATAAGAAGAAAGTAGGTATTATGATTATGAAAGAGCTGAACTTATATACAGGACGTAACAAAAGTCCTAATCGATACTTCAACAGCTGATAAGGTCCATGACCCTGAGTGCAATACACAAAAAAAATTAGAAATTGGAAAAAAGTATCTTTTTGTATAGAGATAGGCGCACTAAAAAAACATGGAAACAGCTTAACTTGTTGTTTCATTAGCGTGGGTTAATTTGTAACCTTTTGTACAATATGAAAGCAATCAAGGGTTAGAAGTGGGATCGCTAAGAGAAAATGAAAACAGCTTGACAAAGCCAATTTTTAGATTTTCATTTGTTTTTCTTGATACTCAGGATCATTGACCTATTCAGCTGTTGAAGTATCAATTGAGACTTTTGTAACAGATTATATTTGGAAGATTCATATTTAGTCCGACGCCGACACAGCCATTACGCACCTCAATCAGTGTTCCCACACATTTGTACAAAATGACAATCATTCAAATCGTACCAACATTGAGAACACCAATGAGCTAAGCTAACCCACTTACGGCATCGTTCTGTCATTTCTGCTTCTGTAAATTAAAATTATATCGGTATACTAGGACACATTATAAGATCTAGAATCTATAGCTATAAACACATTATATCTAGACATAAAGCAAGCACCGGTCTGCGGTGGTCATAGCTTAGACAAGAATGCTAGTTTTCGACATATTTCTTTGTCCTTGAGAATGGGTCTTCAGAAGTGGGATAGGTAAGTAAGCTAAAGTAAAACTTTTTTAATAATGATAACAGATGTCGCTAGTGTCGTTATCAAGGTTACATTGAATAAATTCGCTGCAAAATTGTAATAATTGGGTTTGCAGGCATGTGGTTGTGGGTTCGATTCCCATTGATGGTCGTTCAGTTATTTTTTTTTTTCATTTCACATCCGTCAAGCGATTGGAAAAACATATTTATATTTGACAAGTAAGTTTACGTTGCAACACAAACATAACTGACTATTTGAATCACTTATTCAAACTTTCACGATTTTCACGCGATTACGCCCCGTTTTAGTAAATTAATGACTATATAAAATGTTTTAATACAATACGAAATACAATCGCTTACTTACTTCTCAGCAAAAGTTGGTAAAAGTATGTAGAAAACCAGCAATACAATTAACAATGAAAATAGGCATTTTATGAGTAATTTCCATTTGTCCTATAGAAAGGACATAATATATTAAATGTCAATTCTAAAGGACCAAATCATAGCCTAGAAAGAAAGTATAGAGCAAGCGCGAAGCCATGCTTATGGTAAGAGTACATCTTAAATCTAACTTAAACTATTTCGAATTAGACACAATAGTGAATAAACCACACTTTTGCATGACGTGACACATTCATGTTAGACACAATGTATACAGCACACTTTATATGCATTACAAGTATTGTGCAATAGTGAGAGAATGGGTTTGTTAGATTTATGACAGCATTAACTTTATGAAAGCAGTATAAATGTTATAGTTGTTATAAATGAGCACAATACTTTAATTTTGACATTATGACATACAATTTAATGTAAAAATGTTCGTGTCGGTGTTTTCCTAAATGTTTTTGAAAAGTGTAGTGTATTCTTAACAACAAAACTTAGTCTCTTATAAAATATTACTAATATTCAAGAGACGAAGAACTGTGAAATATAATTGTTCATTTATAAATACCCTCGTTATCTATTTTCTAGTGAGGGTAGTTTAAAAACGAACAGTTCAGAATATTTAAGTGATATAAAATTTGGAAAATCTTATCAAAAACCTTAAACTATTCCAACGTCTTTTTAGGCACATGTAATAATTGTGTAAAGGCACTTCTAAAATTAACAATTAAGTAAATTACTATCACGTAATGCATTTCAACTTGCAAATGACCGTTATGCCACAAATGGGTTATAAAAAGTACAAAATCATAATGTCCTTTGTAAAGGACATATTTTACAAATCGTTTCTGGCAGTCTTGTTTTAGTGTCCGTGATGTTATGATGTATATACAGGGCGTTATCTTCTGGTGATCCAATGGTAGCGTGTAAAAAAGCAGTAATATGTTAAAATTTGTGAATAGGTTAGTTTTTGGTAAATCGTTGATTTATCGCATGATATTGGAGATATATGGAAATATTACTGTCAAGTTTTAAATAATAGGCTAAACACCAATATAATCTTGATTGTTTTACAAAAATATTTTTTGTCCTCTCTATACGCGGTTTCATTTTTATAAACACCAAAAGAGAAATATCTTCAATGCTAAAATACAGTATAGTTAGCAACATAATAGCCGAAGATGGTGTTCAAAATGGCCTTGACACACTTTTATTGTCACCAGGGGGGTGTCACTCAAGGTTTTACGTTGAGACAAAATCATCCGCCCATGGGTGGCATACACTGCCCCAGGGTTCGCACAACGCGCATTACCTCACGGGTGCGTTCAGATATATTTATATTTCAAACACAGCATACAAATTTATACTTAATGAATACCAATACTAATAAATAATCAATAAAACGGTGCTCTTATAATAAAATAAAATAAATTGTTCTTATTTATATGTTTATACAAAGTTGTACCACCATATGCACCCGACAGCATGGTGACAGCCCTAATGTTAATGTCACCTTGACATTTGCACGTTTGACAAGCTAAACGTCAAATGTAGGAAAGAGAAGCTTCTGTACTTTAGTATTATTACTTATTCTGTGTTGTCACCAAAATAAGATCGTGCCAAGATAATTTTGAACACCTGGCCCGTTTAGCTACTTCCGCTGCTAACAGTATGTTAAAGTTAACCTAAGACCTAAGTCACCGGTCGAGAAAAGCAAACTCTTGATACCCCCGCGTCAATTGAAAAATTGTAACACTTCGTCACCAAGCCCCGTAATTCGCGGGCTCTAAGAAGGTGAGGGAAGTAGGTACTTATTGTGTATCAAAGTACATGATATTACCGTGGTAGACGAAGGATTACCACGATATTACAAACAGAAATATTTCCATCTCTCTACCATAACAGACCATAAACTCACCGAGTAGTGAACCCCTCGTAATTCTGTTTCGGCTCTTCTTGAGGCCTGAAGCTTGAGAATGTCGGGCTCTGCACAGTGTACTGCTTCTCATCGTGTTTCCGCTCGAGGGTTGAATATCCGTTGCTTGCGTGAGTAGAGTGTGACATATTTGTGACATTGTGACCTTGGTAGCCCTGTGTGTGGCCAGTTTGTTGGTAGTTTTGGCTAGGGTGACCATGCGTTTGCTGATACCCTGGGCTAGTTGGGTGCCCATGTTGGTAGCCAGGACTAGGGTGGCCGTGGGTTTGGTAGCCAGGGCTAGACGGCCCGTGTATAGACTGATCGAGGTGGGAGATGTGGTGGGTTATGTTGGTGTTGTTTTGTGCAGAGTATGTGCTGTTCGGGCTGTATGTTGTGTTTATGTAGCTGCTGTTTGGCGTGCGGGGCCTGGAAATTCGAAGAGGTGACTTTTATTGTGACATTTAGGTACTTTATTTTGTATATAACATTCCATCATTGCATGAGAATATCCCCTTACTTAATAAGTTAATCTTCAAAAATATCTATTTGTAATTACGTCGTTTGTCTGAATCTAATTTTAAAATAATAAATAGTTAATTGCACTGTTCTAACACGTACACAATTGTCCTTTTAATAAGACACTTTTTTTAATAGATAAATATTTTTTATAGAACATAAAAAGACCCCGGGAGGAAATTTCTTTCCTCATGGGGACAACATACAATTGACACAATAATCCTTTTTATAGGACATATTATTTAGAAAATAGTTTTTAAGACATAAAATTACCTAAGAACTGTTTCCTTCCTCTTTCGTTCCCTATTACCCTTTAACTACCGACTTTGAGTGAATATAATCGCAAACTTACACCCTGCATAAAGTTGAGACTAAATACACGACGTCAGTCAAGTGAGACACCCACATCGTCAGTTAAAAGTTTTAAGGTGTCCTTTTTATGGGACATTTTAGAGACACTCAGTTTAAAGAAGGTGTCCTTTTTATAGGACATTTTATGATTATTTTTTTCATTATTTTTTTAGTACCTGACGGGCGCCCTGCCAAGCGTGAGCTCGGTGTCGGTCTCGTCGCCCGAGGTCTCGGCGCCTCGAATCTTGTACTTGGCCTGCCGGATCGCGTTCAGCCTCCCTCTAGCCTCTTCTAGCTCCTTCTCGATGCGGAGGATCTCGGATCTGCGAAAATTGTGGGTTTTTTTGTAATTTCTACTTTTTTATTTCTACTGAGTATCCCGGACTCCTTTGATTGTACAGTCGGTGCCCTAACATCAGTATCAACCTCACATATGCAACCGCGTAGCGCGCAAGGATACTTATGTGAGGGCACTGACCGTACAGTCGAGTTCATAAATATCTGTGCAGCTGAATTGCATAATTTGAATTGCTCCTTACATACATTATAACCTCAAAAAGGTGTAGGGAAAAATGTGATTAAATACGATTTGTTATTAGACGGGCGTCCGTTCCGGGTAATCCGCGTCAGCTAGCGTAGGCCCGAAGACGTTTTTGTACTTAAACCACAGCGTAAGGATGTACTCCATACAGTGGGTTAACTCCGCCGATTTCTGGGCCATCGATGGGGGACGCGGGGAAGGAGGCGGGGAGGAGACGCCGCCGAATTTCTATGAAAATTCGGCGGCGTATTTTAAGGGTTGTAAAATTGGAATTAGTTTGCCAATCCGACTGTAATATTTTTCGCATAGTTTTTGACAACCCTGAGCCTCAGCACGAGCACCGAGCCGAGCCGCAGGCCGTGTGTGAAGTTACCTCACTGTATGGAATACATCCCTACGCTGTGCTTAAACACATTGTCAGTAGTCAGTACCTGGCGTCGATCTCCTGCGCGATCCCCCCCACCATCCTCCTGTTGAGCACCAGGCTGCGCTCCTCCTCGCAGGTCATGGCGTCCCGCGCGGCGCGGACCAGGTTGTCGGTGGAGCGGATGACCTCGGCGCCCGCGGCTTGCAGGCGCCGGGTGGACTCGGACGACGGGTCCGCTTTCACCTATACCAAAATACATTTTTGATAAAAATGTAATAGAAAATTCTAAGAGGTGTGCGTAGAGCAGCCACCGCGGCCGGACGCATGCCTCATGGATAAGGGGCATGGAGTGTTCCGAAACATGTCGAGATATTTCCGACTTTATTGACGTGAGTAACCCGATACGTATGTATTTTAATATGTTAAAATGGTGGTTTATTTTATTTATATATTCAATTTCATAAGTATTTTATGCTGAACATCTGTTGAATCTATGTCCACATACCATTTTATAAACAGTTAGTTATTCCGGTATACCGGTAACAATCCCTGGTTTAGTGTATCAATTAGTACAAATTTTTAAAAAATGGCTAGACATCAAATGATCGAGGTTTCACTGTTGCTGAATTGTTATTACAAACATAAGTTTGTTATACAATGTTGATAAGTAACTTAATACTTTTCAACTTGCAAATCACTAGCAACAGCCGCCAAGTTATTTCGCTCACATCCGTAGCACCGTTTCTTATGGCATTATATTCTGGGGAGCACCTACTAATGGTATGGTCAATAATTTACCACCTAGAAGAATCCCTCACTTTGCAAGCCACTTGTCTCGCGCTAGATATCAGCCTCTCCTCGGATCAGCATTCTGGACCAGGGCATTAGCAGCCTCCACCAGGGAATGAGCCGCGCGGCGGAGATGAGACCTTCGAACCACTGAGGACGTCTTACCCTGGATGTTTGAAACGACCAGCTGCACCGTCGAAGATCATTTGTCTCCAAAGAGCCACGCTTCCGAGCCTGGACCGGAGCATAAACCTGTTTTTCATTCACATTAATAGTATAGTTACTTACATCATTATGTTCTGGGGGAACTGATCACCTAAGCCTATGAATTATAGACTCCGCATCAGTATCAGTCGTCAAGTTATTTCGCTCACGTCCATACGACATCTCCTTAAGGCACTATATTCTGGGGATCACCTACTAACGCTAAAAGTAGGGTTGCCAACCGTCCTGCTATACGCGGGACGTCCCGTTTGTGGGGTCTTGACGACGCGTCCCGCAAAGGCTACCCTTGCGGGACGCCGATTGTCCCGTTTTCAGGCTAGACTAGATAAAAAAAAACGTTTTATGAACGTGACAGAGCGCGTGCGTTGGATTTGAATTTAACGCGATGCTAATATACAATAAATGCTGAGAAAGTTAACCATGTAATTTTTGTACGCCTTTTTATACGTTCAAAGTCGATACAGCTTAGGGTAGCTCTACACTGCAGGTATTTGCGTTTTGCCTCCGTTTTGCACCCGTACGGTGCAAGCGAAAAATTTTCAGTTCAAAATTTTGATTCGGTGCGAACGAGCGGCAAAACGCATCCAGCCGTTATGTGGTATATTTAGGACGGAGAAGCTGTCCCGCATTTTATAGCCAAACCGTACATCCGGAAAACTTGTGCACTACGGTTGGCAACCGTAGCTAAAAGGCCAATAGTTTACCACCTAGGAGAATCCCTCACCTTGCAGGCGACCAGCAGCTGCGCCGTGGACGAGGCCACCTGGCGCGCGCTGGAGACGAGCCGCTCCTCGGAGCCGGCGCCCTGCACCAGCGCGTTGGCCGCCTCCACCAGCGCGTGCGCGGCCGCCGCCACCAGCCGCGCCGCCGACACCAGCCCCTCCGACCACTGCCCGTCGTCGGACGACGACGTGGGCCGCCGGGCCACCTTGCCCTATAAACAGTTTGCCGTCACAAAATACTAGATTACATACTAAGGCCGTTTAAGTGGGAAATACCTAGGATCCCATGTAATTGTCGACTAACATGTGATCCGAGGGTTTCCCATTTACCGGCCGAGGTTTGTATACTATTTTTCTGCCCGACGGAGCCGGCAGGCGGCAATTTAGTTCTACGTAAAGTGGCGCTTACCGGCCGGAGGACTGAAATAGTAGATTACATACCGAGGCCTGTAAAGTAAGAAATGTCTCAGATCTCGTGTAATTGTCGGCCGAAGCGAAGCTGAGGTCGACAAACATGTGATCTGAGGCTTTCTTATTTACTGGCCAAGGTCAGTACACTATTTTTCTGCTCGACGCAGTCGGCAAGCGGTGCATTTGTTTAGCGTAGCGGCCTGCAAGTGGCTACTTGTCCAGCCGGAAGGCAAAAATAGTAGTTTATGCAGTGACATAATAAATCTCGGGTCTATTATTACAAAACGAGGCGAATTAAGAACCAATTATGACATGTTGCATACCCTAGTTTTTCTACGACAGCTAAAATAGTGTAAAAAGCAAAATCTAGAAACGTGGCAGAATAGGGAAGATGTTGTGCCCACTATAGAAATAAAAAAAACAACAACAGTGCAAATATATTGTATGAAAATCCATAGGAGCAGTGTTCTTATGGAATACCACAGACAACGTTATAATGTATACTTTTTAAATATCGCTGTCAGTCATCTAATTGATAGATAGAAGTGCTGGAGTAGAAAAAAGTGTATACAACAACGCAACTGACATGAAAACAACCTACTTTTGGTATAATTATAAATATCGAAAGGACCGTGTGCCAATTGGCCTCAAACTCAACAGAGCTGAGTATCTCATTTGATACGTATATTTATTACCCTATTTTCTTTATATTGACACCAAGTTGAATTCCATTGCAGAACTCGGATATTTAAACTTTTGTCAGTCAATAATTGGTACATGCACCCGAGTGGTATGCGTAACGCATCCCCCCCTAAGGCACAATGGCTGTGTAAATCCGCCATCATCGCCGAGCAGTTGTGAATATTTTTACTTACTTACATAATACTCGCGTTTTAAAACGAATATCTCAGATCTGCAATAGAATTCAACTACTTACCCATATAACGAAATGAAGCAGACAATAAGACCTCTTTATAGACATACTCGTAAGTCTTATCTCTGGTGGTTTTGGGGCCAGCCTCCATACAAATTTGCCCATGGTCCTTTGCAATGTTTTAATAATTGCATGTTTGGATATTTGGGGCCTGTTTATCAAAAAACTTGTAACTTGTAAAATAAGCGACAATCTCCATCTAATGACAGTAGTATAACAAGGACATTCGCTACACTTTGGATAAAGAGGGTCTTGGTCACCCTGTACGCAAGAATAACCGACGGAATTTCGGTCCTAACCTAACTAGGGATGTCAAATACACAGCAGATGCTTATAGGTTATCTTTATCAAGAAGTTCTGAACCCTGGAAAGAAAATTATCGAAAAGAACTATGAATTTACAAAGAGTTCATACCTGGTCAATGAGCTCCCTCTGGGCCGCAGAAGCGGCTCGAACTAACGCAGAAGTGGCCGTGATGATGGACTTCGCAGCCTCCAGGATCATCTCGTCGAAGTTCAGGCTCTCGTCTGCCTCCTGAAACATTTCATATGGTAAAAAAAATATAAGATTAGGACAAACTATTATTTTTAAGCAGACGTCAGCTCACGATACCAAATCTCTCAGAAAAAAGTGGAAAAATCCATGACCTCGGGCCCGCGAATATAGGAGAGAGATCTAAATAATAAATAAATATTATGGGACAATCTTACACAAATCGACCTAGTCCCACGGTAAGCTCAATAAGGCTGTGTTGTGGGTACTAGGCGACGATATATATAATAGAAGATATATACATATAAATACTTAAATACATAAAAAACATCCATAACTCAGGAACAAATATTCGTGATAAACACACAAATAATGCCCTGACCAGGATTCGAACCCGGGACCTCCTGTTTCGTAGGCAGGGTCACTACCAACTAGGCTAGGAGGCCGTTAAAGAAAAGATATGCTGGTATCCCAGAATCTTGGGTTCGAATCCCGCCCGAGATCATTAACTTTTTTACTTTTCCTTTATATCTGAAAGTTTAGAACATATTCGCGTACATAGCGTAAGTAGCTGAGAGACCTGAGCTGTTCAAAATGATTTTACCACTCTTATTGCCACAACAATAAGGTCGAGCCAAGATAATTTTGAACACCTTGTCCTCTTATTTCTGCTAACCACAATACTTAAAAATGTAGGAAAAATGGAAAAAACACCTCCTAACTCGGTTAGCGTGGAAGAATTCCCAGGGAATGGATAAATCTCGACAGATTTTCTTGCCTGAGACGAATTTTTCCCACTTTTCATAAAACTCCACAAACCATTGCAAACATATCAAGTAATTTATAAATTATCATAAATATTCAAAGTACAATATTCTTGCTTCTTCATTTTTCGATAAAATGCCATCTTCTTTCTTGTTCTCGACGAGGCGCCAGAGTCGTTGGGTAATATGTTTGATTCCCGGGTGATACACAGAACAACCAAGAATATCAAACATATCTCAACGACAACTGGCATTGTCTTCTTTGCTGTTCTTCTTCAAGGGGATTTCTTCAGTTTTCTTCTTGTTTCATGTGTTTGAGAGAATTAACTTTTGAAAAGTACTTTTCGGAGTGTTACTGAGTCAAAATCAACCAACATAGTTTCTGGATTTTCACTGGAACCATATTCCATACTTTTAATATTATGAATGGGTAAGTGTGTGTGTCTGTTTGTTTGTCCGTCTTTCACGGCAAAACGGAGCGACGAATTGACGTGATTTTTTAAGTGGAGATAGTTGAAGGGATGGAGCTTTTTGAGTCTTTCTAAGGCGAGCGAAACCGCAGGTAAAAGCTAGTGTATCCTAAATTAAAAGGAACAAATTGTGCAACAATATTACTTAACCCTTTGACCGTCATCGGGAAGTCTCGCCACGGACGCAATGACGGCCCCGAAAGCTTCACCAATGCAATAAAGACTCACGCGGGACTCCATAAAGCTCAATTTCGCTTAAATAATCTGGCGTTTAAAAGCTAAATGTTCACGAGTCCTTTCACCAGGACAACGCCCCAGTGCACACCTCAACTATTGCAATGGCAAAAATCCATAAATTAGGCTTCGAGCTGGTTCCTCATGCTCCGTATTCATCGGACTTAGCTCGGTGTGATTAGATTACCTATTCCCAAATTTGAAAAGATGGCTCGGAGTGAAAATCGTGAAAGACTAAATACATTTTATTTGATACTTGTTGATTTTACGAGAGCCTACCTGAACTTTCATGCTCTTCCTAGGGCGCAGGGACTCCAGCTTCTTGGCAGCAGCATCGATGGAGGCTGCTGCTCCGAGCAGCTCGTTCTCCGCAATAATGGTGGGGTCGTCGGGGTCCACCCAATCGGAACCTGTGTGTGATTTATTATATAATGAACAATCGCGTTCAGTGTTTTTTATCGTAATGTTTCAAGTACATAGTCGTACGGAGTATATTTTAATTGCATATTTTGACAAACAATAGTTTTTGGACTAACTTTTTTCACCTTTAGTAGATCCTTTGGACCCGAACAAGATGACATCAAAAACAAATCCGAAAAAGTGGTAGTTATGTTGAAATTAAACACTTTAGAACGGATTAATCACGTTTATTAACGCCATGACCCATGTCATTAATCCGTTCTAAAATGTTTAATTTCAATGAATAACAATTGCGGTAACAGCAGACACTATTTTGTTAGTTATGTTGTTTTTGTAAACATCCCTTCAATTGTTCTTAGTAGATTTCTTCCACATGTTGTTTGTTTGAATGTGTATACCTTTGAGTAAGTCAGCGGCGGCGATAATGTCAGCCACAGCGGCGGCGACGCGGCGCGACAGGTCGGGCAGCTGCCGCTTGCCGCCGCCGCCGAGCACCGCCTGCAGCAGCGCGCGGTACGCCAGAGCGGCCGAGCGGCCCGACTCGATGGTGCGAATGCGAAGCTCGTCCGTTTCCGCTGTGAACGCAGCCGCCTGAAATTAAAATATATACATATATTTGGGGACGATCTTAAACAACGAATTGTCAACGATCCGAAACTCACGAGCGATATCGAACCCTTAAGTCTAAGGAGAGACTTCGCCTCCTTATGTGTATTCTATCGCTTGTACAATGGATTGTGCTCTGAGGAATTGTTTGATATGATGCCAACGGCTGCATTCTACCACCGCACCGCTCGCCGTCGGCAGGGTGTTCACCCGCATACCCTGGAGCCTAAATGGTCTCGTACCGTGCGGTTTATGAGGAACTTCCTCCCGCGGACGCTCCGGCTGTGGAATGAGCTCCCTGCCACTGTTTTCCCAAAGGACTACAATATGGGGCTCTTCAAAAAAGGAGTGTTAAAGTTTTTAAAGGGTCGGCATTGCGCATGTAACACCCCTGGAGTTGCAGGCGTCCATAGGCTACGGTGACCGCTTACCATCAGGCGGGCCGTATGCTTCTTTGTCACCGTCGTAGTATTAAAAAAAAAACACACCCCTAGCCACAAAATAAGCAAACCCGTATTATGATGGCACTTTCTCACTCTGGTTCTTTTTGTTACAAGCTGTATATCCTCTAGAAAGACTCTACTGGTAGTGGACTCCTCTGGTAATTTGTCTTTTTATCCTTAGTTGTGTAATTTAATTATTTTCACTGCACCCACCTTAATTCTGTTGGGCCCTATGGTTGACTGGTAGAGAAATCCCAAAGGCATTAAATCCGCCTTTTGTACACTTTTTTTACGTGCAATAAGGTTGAAAATAAATAAATAAATAAAGACAAATAAATCGAGTTTTAGTTTGGACTAAGAGAGAACTTAATAGAATGTTGTTCATAGCTGTCATGTATCACGAGATACAACAAGCAGTAGCCAACAGAAGGGAGTACCTTGCAAGCAGCCAGTAGGTCCACCACAGTCTTCCGTCCCAAGTTGGCAGCAGCAGTGAGCTCGTCCTGTTTGTTGGTGTTCCCAGCCGAGACAGCCTTGGCTGTGCTGACCGTCATCTGGCGCGTGCAGCGGATCAGCTCCTCGGGAGTAGCCGTGACCTTCGGCGGCGTGGGGTTCATGAGGATCTGTGGTAACAAAATTAAAGTGTTTCTCAGACTTCACTATATAACTTTCTTGGACTGAGTTACATTTTGGTGCCATGACCAGGATTTTTTATCTAGAATTAGGTCAAATACTTATATTTTGATAAAATTTAGTTACACGGTAGCCTTAAGGACTTATGATCACTTGTTATTAAATTTCGATACTATATCAATCTCAGTTTTGTGAGTTTAGTCTGAAATGTTACGTACAACTTTTCATTCACAGTTATGATAAATCACGGAGAAGTAACTTATAGATATTTAATTTATCAAAAACACGTTTACATGACATGACAGTTTGTACAACTCATGCGCCATGATCTTAAACATATTAGATATAAACCGCAAGGAAAAAAGTTTTCAATATTTTATCGTAATTTTATAATTATTTACTTTCGGTTGACACAAGTTATTTTACTTTTCTCAGTGTACCTCAAATAATTTGACAGTAGATTAGAAATATTATATAACACTGGCGGCGGCGCCCACCGGCGGGCGCGGGATATGTGGACAGCCTGTGTGTCTGTACCGACAAAACTTGCTTACCTCAATCGCCTGTGAGATTGCTTCAATGGTGCTCTCAAGCGCCCTGGTGCCTCGCGTATGCTCATCCTCCACAGCTTTCACGGTCTTCAGTAGCGATGTCACATTCGTCACCATCACCTGAAACACCAAAACCTTTAGTAAAAGTCGATATCTACATGCCTTGATTTGTTGGAGGTAAATTTTCTTCAAGATTACGTCGCTGCCAAAGAATCATGCGGACCGCGTATAGCATATAGACATCTGCAAGTCTACGCTGCAGGTGCGTTGCCGACCATTTAAAAATCTGTATACTCCTTTTTTTTAAGCCTAATGTGGTTACTTACAGTTTTTCTGATTAATAAAACTATATCCGACAATTGGAGATGTTGAAACAAGTACAGTTTTAGTTTTTACAATCTGCATGTTCGCCTAGAGTCAGACCACTTTATCTCTTCTAGACAAATTAACTGTGTTTTAAAGTGTTATTTTAAACGTAAAACTTTTAAACTTAACACTTTTACAGGCTGTGCTGTCAAAATCTAGCTCTTAGCTTAGTCGGACTAGCGATGCTTGACTTTTTGTATTTGTAATAGATAATAAAATATGTGTTTTGAATCAAGATTTATCCATTTATAGTTATCGTGTATTAATACCGTATAGTTAATATACACTTATTTTTGTAAACCTACTCCACAAATCAAGGCATTTGTATATGAAAATGGGAAGCAATGGCGCCATTTTTAAATTTATTAAATACCCCAATGTTGCCTGCGTATCTAATATTAACAAAGCTTAGGGTTGCCAGCTAAGTTTAGGATGAACTGATAAAACAAGTAAAGCACCATGCCATAGCGGAAACCCATAAGCTTTCGACACCGTGAGATATAATAAATACATACATATAATAAACGAAGCTCACGTCAATATTGGACTTTTATTGCTAGTGATATAATGAAAGCTTGTGGTTTTTAGTTATTCACTTGTATACCATTCAACGACGACGATAATCCCAATAATTCTGTATGTAATGGTAAAGTTTCAAGGACAACTGGCAGGGTCGCCATGAGTCGTCGTTGACTGGGGTATGGATGTCAAGCGGAACCTCCAATACCATGAGATGGGTCGAAATGTGTTTAGTAATTCATACAGTCCTGAAACTAATGGCACATACATTGGTTACCCTATGGGGTACGCCCTTATCCCGCACGGTAGAAATTTTGATATGAAATTACCCTGAATTTTGTATAAGTATGAGAAAATAGGCCAATGAGACAAAATTAATGTCATATACTCAAGAAAAAGCGACCAGGCCACAGGGGTCGAACCTGCGTCCTCTGCATTCACTGCAGACGCGATAACCTTTAGGCCACCGGGTCACATCGGCTGTGGTCGAAATCTCTTATGTATATTTGAATCTGTGTTCTAGAATTGTACAGTGAAATAGTTTAAAATGTTCATTGTTTTTTTTGGATTCAATTTAGATTTCTCATTGACTCTTTATTCATACTTAAACATTACCTTACAGGGTAAGGGCCGCCAAGCGAGCTAACGCTCTTGGCCCGCGAGCTAGGGAAGCATGCCACACCAAACAAGACTAAACACATTTCTAGATGACACAAGATCTGAAAATGACAAGAAGAGAGGTGAGAGCTCGTGTCCGAAACATACATTTAAAACTGATTTATGTCTAAAACTTTGGTCAAGATGTGAAATAAAAATGGATCAGATATGTGTAGTTGTGTACGATAATTGAGAAAATATTTGGCATCATTCTACTATATAACTTTATGTTTTAACGTTTTACTACGTATTTCTACAATCACGAAAAAGCTATCAATTTATTTGTAAATTAGCTTAGATAATTATGTATGTCGAAGCAAACAAATTTTCAAGAAAACTTTTATAAGTTTATTGAGCTTACTGTGAGACTTTGATAATTTTTTATTGTATCTATGTTTCGGACACGAGCTTAACAAAAATTATAGCACGACACTGAGCCCGGCCATGCGTTAGTCGTGCGACAGGCTGACTCTGACCGATTCTCTGTTATCCGTCGCCACGTCCTCCGTCTCCGTGAAGGACTGTCTCTTCACCCCGTCCAGCATCTTCAGCTGTTGTTCCATCCTACTGCTCGGCTTCCTTAGACTATTCCTGTATTTGACCACAGCTCGAATCTTTTTCAGTTCTTCGTCTGAAGTTTCCTTTTTGTTTAATATGTCTTCGTAGAAATTCCACCAATTATCGATAGAACCAAATTGATTCTCTCTGTTTTTGAGGATGTCTTCGTATATTGACCACCAGTTGTTAGCGTAATATTCTTCTGGATAAGTCCTAGTTAGATCAAAAATGTCTAGATTGTTTTTGGAATTGTTACTGTAAATTTTTGAGCGTTTCAGTGAGTCACCATTTGTGATTATGGTGCTACCGTAGTGGTTAATGTTTTTAGTTAAATTCTGACTTGAATGGACATTCAAAATTACGTTTTTGTGGAAAGTTGGAGGAGCTGATTTAGTTTCTTCTCTACACAAACTAGGTGATCTATCGTCTCTTCTGATATTCTCTTTATTGTACGTTTCTTCTTTATATTGTCGGATAATTTCTTTGTAATATCTCTCCAATAGACAAAGTTCCTCATAAGTATATTTAGATATATCAATTTGTGTATAAATATTGACGATGTCTTGTATGTTAACTTTCTTTTTACGAGCTTCTATCTGGATGTTAGAAAGAGCTTTTAACTGTTCTATTAACGGATCAAAACCTTTATAGATGAAATCTTTCTTAGCAAATTCTATCAGTTTCAGAACCATATCTTCATATTTCTTATCATATTCCAAATCTTTATTCACAGCTTTCGATTTATCGACATCATCGATAAACGTCTGTAACGTTTTCTTCTCATTCTCGTATTTATCTATCTCATTCTGAAATTCGCCTAGTACTAATTCATGTCCGCTAAATCTTTCTAGTTCTTTCCTAGTTTCCTCCATTTTATCCAAATTCTTTTTAGCTATAGCCTTCCACCATTCAGAGTCATCGTTTAACATTTTCTGGAAGATAACTTTGACATCTTTAGCGACAATTTCCGGGGCTACCGTGATTTCTGTGAAGCCATTTTGTTTTTCTACAATAGGACTTGTAACTTCTATGTTTTTCTCAGGGCTAGGACTTTTCTTATCTAAATTGACTGGTTTAACTGTTCTTACTTTAAATGTTGGACTCTTTAATCGCTCTCCTTGTTTATTAGATCTAGGGAAAGTTTGTATAGATCTAATAGTTTTCGTGACTTCTTTCACATCTTCAATTTCAGAGTCCATGTCCTCGATAACTTGCGACAGCCGTTTCATTTCTTTATCAAGATCATCATTCGCTTTTAATCTCAGAATTACAGCCCTTTTACGTTTATTCTCCGCTCTTTCATTATAATCTACAAATAGGTCTACTAAAGTTTTAACTTCGCCAAGGAGGATGTTTTCACCATATTTCAGTACTCTCCAATCCATGTCTAGCAAGCTATTTTTCGCTGCTAGATTGTATCTTAGATTGAGATCATCATCGACTTTTCTTTTGTGTGGATTTTTCATTAGTCTTTCGATGTATGCGATGATTTCCTCGCAGTTGTCATGGAAGACGGATGGGGAGACGTCATCGTCTTGACTGGAATAGTCTAGAAGTTTGACGAGTTCGTCTTCTTGGTCGGACTGGAAGAGATCAGTCTCGGAGTCGGCCGAGTTGTACTCGCGGCGGCGCGGGGTGGGGAGACTCCGGCGCTTGTCCGTCAGCCGCTATTGGAAATAATGCGTTAGGGCTGCTTTTCGACACATATGTACGAAGATCCTTTAGAAAACTTAGTATTTAGTGTCACCACTAAGACATATTTTGATTATGTCAGAGAATACGCGTAAAAAAAGTGTGATAAATTAACAGAAGTGTTGACACTAAATAAACACGTTTCTATGTTTAGGATCTCACTCTAACAGCGTCCGTCCTGCTTCAAAAAGTCCAATATTGACACAGACGACACACACATAAACCCAGAATATATACAAAACGACACAACCATGTTAATACCTGAAATACAATTTTTAAATTATGTACAAGTCAGGATTCGAACCTCACTGTTGTTCAGGAAAGAACATTGCGTATTTCTTGTAGTTAATATTTCGCGAGTCAGTGAAAGCAAATTATTAGGTAAAATAATAATAATATTAAAATATACACATAATTATGTGACAGTTTGACAATTAAAGAGAAATTAAACGCAAACCACAGTGGAGACACTGTTTTCTTGTCAAATACGTCATTATTCTCGTAAAGAAACATTGTGTCCCACAGCAAACTTATGCGTCAGAATGAAATAAACAATATACAATGTAGCCCGCTAAAGATCAGTGGCGCCATCTGTAAATGTACTTTTAAGTGTTTTTAAGCCAATATACTTTACAAATGTAAATCTGTATTTGCCAATATTTAGTTCCACCGCCGTTATGCACTCTGACGTTATACAATTACTTTTAGTGACATGATTGAGTAGCTCTCAGTCGGAATGTATGTCTTACATTCCGCTGGTACGTGTGCCCGAGCAATACGACACCTTTTTTTTTGACAACACTGCCTCTACTAGTGAACGCCCCAAAAAATCTTACCTCAACGGCATGTTTAGAATCTCTATATCTGTAGGGTTAGCATGGTTGCCATTTTATCGCTTATCACGCTATGCGTCACTTTCGCACATACATACTTGTTAGAACGTGACAGCAACGTCGGTAAACGATAAAAACCCGACCATCATAGACTAGCAGGATGCTATTTTAAAGTGTTATTTTAAACGTCAAAGTTCTAAGAAATTATGTCGTTTACTTAAGAGGGGGGCAGCTCTCCAGTGGGCACCCTCATTGGGTCGAATGTATTTTCTTATAAACCATTCCATTTCTCTATACCCTGCCATAAGATCGTTGTAGTCCTACTAATTCCCCAACTTTTGGTCAGTGTCACATAAATCCATTTTGCATATTTTTTGCTTTATTGCCTATATGGCAAAAAGTGGTCACTTTTGCGTCTTTTAGTGATAAAGCTAAAAGTGAGTAGTATAAAACTGTACCATATACATCAAAAGTTGGGGAATTAGTAGGAATACAACGATGTTATGGTGGCGTATATACCCCAGAAATGGAATGGTTTATTAGAAATCACAATCAGTCCAAAGAGGGCGCCACTGGAAAATAAAACGCCCTCTTAACACATTCAGTCAATGCTATCAAAATCTAGGAACTTGGTCATTTGCATTATAACTATTTTTTTTTGCGGGTGCTCAATAAAACAAACATACATGGTAATTATCCCCTTTCGAATATTAGTTATAATATCTAGTCGGAGTCTGGTAGTGAAATAAATTCTTACCTTAGCAGCATGCTTCAGCCGTTCGCAATCCGGGTGTTTGAGCTGCTTGCCGCTGGCGGCGGTAGTTGCGGCCGCCAAGTCTCGCAGCGCCGCGCACACGTCCCGCGCGGCGTGCAGTAGCAGCACTTGGGGCTCGGGAGAGTGGGAGCCGAGGGACATGGCCCCTTGCTTCACTACTTCGCACAGTTGGACTGTAAGAGGAAGAGGTTGGTTTGGAACTCTTAGGCTGCGTTTTACCAAATCTTTATTCCGAGAATAACGCTTACTCTCAGATAGTAACGTCAAACTACCATGGGATTTTGACATTAGTATCCAAGAGTAAGCGTTACTCTTGGTTAAAAAGTTTGGTCAAATCCAGCCTTAAGAGTAGAACCTTTGAAAGAACTGACATGAAAAGATTTCTGTTATTTCCGGAAACAAACATTTGAAGTCAATATGAAATTTTAATAGTAGAGTGTGTTACAAGTGATCAAAGTGAGGGCGTACATTGAATTCCGAATGACGCGATTCTACAATAATGTAGAATCCTAAGCGTAATGAGGGATTAAAGTATTAACGCCCAAGACGAAAATTTTGATACCGTGTGACACACTGTTTTTCACATCAACTAGGAGGAAATGAGCAAGTGACAGCTAGCTGTCAGTGAGGTCATTCGCATCAACCAAAAGTGTCTGTGATGACGTCATGACGATTAAGCCATGTATTGTGTCATGGTGAAAAGTAGAGTCAAACACCGTTATCTCTTCCAAGTTCCAAGCAAATGTAAAACTTTAAAGACAACTATTAAGAAAAGACACTCACTAACTTACAAGTAAATTAAATCTAAGTAATTTAAAAAACTACTTAAAAAACATTCAAAAATGGCCCCCGAGGCAGTGTGCCAAAGATGGTGGCAGCATTCCCTTGCTGTATGGCTATGCTTAACCGTTACGAGAGAAAGCTACCAGCTCTCTGGTCACCGGTGACCTCGACCAAACGCTTGCCGAGGGTTTCGACACCAAATGGCAAAAAATGATATTGAGTGTGAAACTTTAACTTTAAACGGTAAACCTCTACGATATTAACACTTTCAGTCTGTGCTTTCAAAAACTAGGAAACTTCGCATAGACGGACTCTAGTGGATTACAAGATAAACTTACCAATAGTAGTGACAGAGTTCTGGGCCGCATGGGCGAGTTGCTCCTGGGTGCCGGCGGCCCCGCCGACCAGGGTCTTGGTGTCTTCCACCAGCGTCTTGGCCGTCTTCAGGATGTTCTCCCGGTGGTCGGAGAACGTGTCGTTCTCCTTCTCCGAGTGGAGGGTGCCTGGAGGATAAAAGAGTAGGTAAAAATCCGATCAAGAGTCAGACTCTGTCCCCCCACACAATACTAGTGGTAGGGAGTTTCTGGTTTTCGGATTTTTCCCTGTACTTATGCTACAAGATCTTGCTTTTTGCTAAATTTCGTGATCAAAGTCAATTGGAAGTACCCCATACATTTTAATTCCCTTAGCAAACGTATAGGAAATGCGACATAAATGGCCGTATCTTCTGATAGATGTTTGTTTTTTTCACAACTTCAAGGGATAAATACTTCAGTATATGGTACTAATTTGAACGTGTTATTTCTACGCGTTTATAAAATAAAGGGTCTTGTCAGACAGACGGACGAACAACAAAGTAATCCTATAAGGATTCCGTTTTTCCCTTTTGAGGTACGGAACCCAAAAAAAATATTGAAGTTTACGCTTATAAAACGAAGGTCGCGGATTCAAACTCCGACTAGCACTTACGAGGGCAAGAAGTTTTTTTTAATTCAAAAAGCGATGGGTATACATGATTTTGTATTTACCAATCGCTTTTCAGTGCAGGAAACCTTCACAATGCATATTAGCAGAACTACCAAGGTTTTCGACTAATATTGTGATCCTGGTCACGGCACCAAAATGTAATACCTGCACGAGCAGCTGATGACGTACCTTTTCACTTAAACAGGTATAGTTTCCTTCTGGGTTGTAAGGTTAGATGACAGTCGATTTCTAGTCAAACTGCCTACATCAAATCTGGAGATTAGTCAAGCGAACCTTTGAGCCGTGGGCCGTAAAGAAATTATTACGCTTAGTTTTTTGACTCACCTGCACTAGCGAACAGTATGGTGGTATCCAGATCCTGTATGATGGCTGCGATTGTGGCGGCAGCGTCGATGCAAGCCTGCGTGCCGCGGGAACCCGCCTGCAGGGCAGCCAGCACTGACACCACCTGTTAAACAAATACGTTTAAATTAATATTGCTTAGAGAGAAAGAAAAAGAAATACGGAAGGAAATTGAGAGAGAAAATATATTTATTCCGGAAACCCTTTTATAGGAATTAAGTATAAGGTCTTTGATATTCATATTCGTTTTTTTATGCTTTGTCGGTAAGTCTGCTCAGATAACTATGGCAATCTCATCCTCATCACTATATATCGTCCAGTAGTCATGGAGTGAAGCGTGGAATTCCTACAATAAAGGAGTTCAAAGAATATCCTGGTCACGGCACTCAAATGTAACACCAACACACATTAACGCACCTTTTCGCTAAAACGGCGTGAGCAGTCCGCGACAAGGTATCGGGCGTCACAGTTGAGACTTTTTGTTCGGCAGTCGTTTCACGAAACCCCACTGCACAATGCCTATTAGCCGAACTACCAAGATTTTCAACGAATATTGTGATTATCCTGGTCACGGCACCAAAATGTAATACCCGCACAAGCTGCTGATGA
This sequence comes from Lathronympha strigana, assembly GCA_949128165.1. Taxonomy (NCBI): domain Eukaryota; kingdom Metazoa; phylum Arthropoda; class Insecta; order Lepidoptera; family Tortricidae; genus Lathronympha; species Lathronympha strigana. The sequence goes on along the minus strand of OX421926.1, from coordinate 692,858 downwards.
CGTACCTTTTCGCTGACGCGACGCGAACAGTCCGCAACGAGGCGACGGGCGTCAGTGTTTGAGTTGAGTCTACAAGCTCCGCCAGCCTTTATAAGTTCGGCTGCTGCTTCACCAAGCTCCACTACAGCGACTCGGATGCTGCAATAATAACACAATAAGGATACAGATGTTTCAAGAAGAAATATTTATTGAAATTAAACACTTTAGAACGGATTAATCGCGTTTATTAACACCATGATCCTACGTTTCGAGCCCTTTACAGCACTCGTTTTCACAGGGTTAAGATGATGACTGAGAGAATGCGAATTCTCCCCGTCAATCAAAAAAGTTACTTAAACATTTTAATTTTAATTATAGAATGCCCTTCAGGCTATGTATTACTAGCTTTATAAGCCCCTCTGGGAATTGTAGACCAACCTTTGTTTTTATTTTTAAATTATTTTTATATTTTTGTATGTAGGTAGTTTGCACAAGTAACTTTTTTGATTGACGGGGAGAATTCGCATTCTCTCAGTCATCATCTTAACCCTGTGAAAACGAGTGCTGTAAAGGGCTCGAAACGTAGGATCATGGTGTTAATAAACGCGATTAATCCGTTCTAAAGTGTTTAATTTCAATGAATAACAATCGCGGTAACAGAAGACAATATTAAGAAATATTTATACATTTAAACTGAAAATATAGTATATAGAATTGTTTTTATTATTTCCGTTAATTTTAAGCAAAGATTTTTCATGTTATCTAAGAAACTAGTATCGTAACTAAAACTGTTTTTAGATGTTCAATAAATCATTTTTTTAGTTGAACCAGTGTAAAAGGCTACTAAGCTCTGTATTGGCATTTGCTGTCACGACTAAAGATTTGTCATCATTGACAATTACTTTGGTGTAACTCTAACAATGTAATATATATTTATATTGTTTTAAAAACCATTTTTTCCAATTCGACACAAAGCGATATACCTGCCACATAGCTCATACTAACATACGATTTGAACCATTTGACACTCTTATGTTTCATGGTACTTTCTGGCAACATAATACAACACCATTCTCATAAAAACAGTAGGTAATTAGGATATCTTTTTCACCTTATACTCTACTCTAGCTTCAAACTATTAACACAAATGTATTTTTCAAACAAGTTTATAAGCGTACCTATTAGCTACATCGGCGTTCGGGGTGGTGGCGGAGGCGCCCACGCTGTCCTGCGCAAGCTGCTCGTACTTCACACACAACTCGTTGCCGAGAACCACCAGTCTACTGGCGTCTGTTGCTGCCTTCGCCGTCTGTAATACAACATAACAATATCATATTTATTTGATTACTGTACAATTGTAAAGCACGAATCATATTATTTAATGTAATAAATGTTTTGATTAATATTTTTTGCAGTTAAAGCAGGAGATCGATGGTTCGATCCCAACCCTGCTCACCGGGGACCTTGGTCGCTTTTCCTGTTAGTATATGACATCTTTTTCAATTTATTATTTGATTCCTGGTTTTCAATCCAAGGTAAAACAAATTTAGCTCACTTGCTCAGTTTTGACGTTTGTATCTCATCAGTCAAATGAATAATTCGCGGTTTTTTATTATTTATTATAATCACTAAATGGTTAATATCACAGATAACATAATTCTTAATAGTTCTTAATGACAGATATATCTCTCTAAAAGCGAATCCAAACCGTTTGATACCACGCAAAAAACGCGGCGCGGCGCGGGGTGTGGGGGCAGCCCGAGTGTCTGTACCAACACAAGACAAGAGTCTTGTCTAATAAGCTACACCTTAAACTGGCCATCGGTAGACCTTATACCGTTGCCATAGGGTTTAAGTAAGTAACACTTTATTGTACAGAAACACGGTAGAAAAATACGGTTAACAAGTTAATTAACGGCCTCCTAGCCTAGTCGGTAGTGACCCTGCCTACGACGCAGGAGGTCCCGGGTTCGAATCCTGGTCAGGGCATTTAATTGTGTGTTTATCACGAATATTTGTTCCTGAGTTATGGATGTTTTCTATGTATTTAAGTATTTATATGTATCTATCTATTATATATATCGTCGCCTAGTACCCTCATCACAAGCCTCATTAAGCTTACCGTGGGACTAGGTCGATTTGTGTATGTAATTACTATTTAAAAAAAAATACTGCCTTAAAGGGATGTGAAATACAAAGGCAAACTTATCCTTTTAAGACAGACTTTTAAATATTCAGTAAACAGGGTTGGCGATGTTACTTACCATATCAGTAGCGATACGGGCGATCTCCTTGGCCGTCCCGACCATCCTTGTCTGGTAGTCGACAAACGAGTCGGTCTCGTCGAACGACCCGACCAGCGACAGTCTGGAACAATATTTCATTTTTCATTTTGGAAATTTTATGTCGCGGTGGTGTGGTCTGAGTTAATCATCTCTCAGTACAAAGAGACTAAATATAGAAATGAAACACTTTAAAACGGATCGCGTATATTAACACCATGAACCTACGTTCCGCGCCCTTCACAGCACTCGTTTTCACAGAGTTAAGAATGAGTTTTTAGTAAAAGGTACCATTTTTTAATTAAAAATTGAACGGGCCTATCGCAAATTTACTTAATTTACCAATTTAGAAAAAAAAACAAACAATAACGTCAAAAAATTGCATTGATTATGATACAAACGATAAATGCTACGCACGAAAAAGAGCATAAAGTATGAAACTATGAAAAAGTGCTGCAACTACAGCACTTTTTGTAATGCTTGTCAATAAAAGATGTCTTGTTTAAATCAGTTATTTATTATTAATACCTTTACAATTTAGGTTTTACGTCTCTCAACTATGTTCACTGTTAAGCTAGTGGCAATGCCTCAGCTCATTTTACCAAACCCCAAAACCCGCGTCTGTACCAAACCCACGCCACCAACTGTCATCGTCCTATTCCCTAAGTCACGGCTCATTCAGTCTGTACTGACGTTCCGTTTCAAGCATCAAACAACATTCATTACACTTTTATGACGCTTTTTTTGGCTGATAGGGTAGCCAGTTCTTTTATTCTATATCTATATATATATTTATACATAATAATATGTACAAAACGCGAACGTTTTAAGTATAGGTATTTACCAGTGTCGATTGTTGATAAATAAGATTCATTTCTAGCCGACTTAATCATAAGATGTATGGCTTATAAAATAAACGAGATTAAAAAAAAAAGATTCATTTCTAAATGAATCTTTATGATATTAGAGCCCTACAAACAAGCGACGAAATGGTACCTTTTACAAAAAAAAAACACATTTTACGAGACGATTCCGCAGAAAAATATTTACAATACACATGGTGCTACATTACCGCACTAGTGCGATAATGACCACTTTTTTGTGCCTGCGTCAAAAATTCAAAGAGCCATATGTACTCTAAAACGTCGTACGATACATGTGCGAATAGGTAATTCGCGACTCGTGTCGATTTAAAACACTCCCTTTGGATGTGTTTTATTCTATCACCAATTTTTGCGAATTTTCTCCTATTCGCACTTGTATCGAAATGTACTATTTTGCACTTGACGTTACTCTGGTATCACCAAAAAACGAAACAATACTGGGTACACATTCGAAATACAATCATCCACTACGCTCCGAAATTTTCAAGTATCATGACCTTGTTCTGAACATGAGCCCATGTTTCTGCCGCTTGGCCTCCATAGCGTCTGCCGCGCGAGCGGGCGACCGAGTACTGAGCTACTGAGACCGATATTGCATTTCAGAATATTGAATCTATATTGCTTTGTGCGAATATACACCGTGGGCGTTGATAAGACGAAAGATTTTAACAATGTATTCTTTACGCTAAAAGAAGCAGAAAATGTTCAGGCACTTGTCATATTCGGATTTTTTTTCATATTTTTATACGTGGTCTGTAATAAGTCATAACGAAAATAAGAGGTAAAAGCTTTTATTGTAAACTAGTTAGAAACATACAAAAAGTAGCCTAAAGTTAAAAAATCACGTCAATTCGTCGCTCCGCTTTCCCATTTATAATGTTAGTATGGATTTTTTGAGGTATAGGTTTTTCGAAAAGTTTTTTTCAATTTTTTTCTAATATCAGTCAATAAGTATGTCAAAACTAAAACTCATCGTGGTAACACTGCAGTTAAAATCAGTCTTCGCGTGATGAATAACAGTTTTAGATAAATATGTCATCATCTCTGAAACTAAGCCAAATCCAGATAATATCATGACATTATCGTCTCTAAATGCGGTCAGGAATACACCGTTAAATTATTTCGGGTTATTGACGCCCACGGTGTATATAAGTAATATACGAAAATTCTGTTGTTGGAAATGTCATTTTTTTTACAAATCGACAAAAGTCCACTATTGTCCGTTGCCGCGCTATGTTATATACGAGTATATAACAATACATTATGGACGACATTGGTCTGAAATAGATATTTTTGAATATTGTCTTCTTACCGCGATTGATATTAATTGAAACTTAAATACTTTAGAATGGATTAATTGCGTTTATTATCACCATGACCCTTCGTTTCGAGCCCACCATGACCCTACGTTTGGTCTTCCGTTTGATATTCAAAATGGCGGTTGCGTTTCTTGAATAGTTATTTGTTTTTGTGTGCTAAATGTTGTTTAATGTGTAATATTTATAGCTTATTGTGCAGTAAACTAACGAAGAAGTGTGCAGCTAATGAAGAATTAATCCTGAAACGCGTGTAATCGCGTTATTGAGTCATTACTCGGTTGTCCCGGGATCTTGGCCTCCCGACATATTTATTACGTATAGCTGTAAACGGAATAAATAGCAAGGCCAATTACCGAACAACGTCGCCTAAGAGGCAATATACTATTATATTTATATAAGATACACTGATTATATTAATACGGGACACTGGCAAAATTGTCCAATTCTCGGACAGAGGCCATATTATAAAAGAAGAAGAGGAAGACCCTACGTTTGATGATGATGATGATGTGACATCATCTTAACCCTGTGAAAAAGGGTGCTGTAAACGTAGGGTCATGGTGTTAATAAACGCGATTCATCCGTCCTAAAGTGTTAAATTTCAATAAAAAAATATTGTTTTTTTTATAAGACGGGTGAAAAGAGGTTTGAGTTTGACCTCTAGGCAGACGAAGTCGCGGGTAGAGACTAGATATAAAATTAATCAAGCCGTACTGAACCTTTTCTGTACCTTAAATGCCAAATACAGACAATCAGATGGGTGAATCAACTATTTCTTGTTGTTATTCTGTCCCGTCAGCCAGACGACAAATGCCACAGTTTGTTAGAAGAAACATTGTAGTATGTTCTACTGACATGCTTGGTAGATGGCCTATGATGGAAAGGGAATATAACTAGCAAAAATATCATGTTTTGTGAATTTTAATGCCATAAAATCGTGATTTTAAAGTGACACATGAGACAGTAACCGTGGCAACCAGTGACAAGAAATAGTTAAGTAACCCAGATACACCCACAATAGGCTAGACGACTAAAAAAATGTATTTAGTCTGTCTTTTACGTTATTAAAAAATTTAATGTATTTTTTCTTTTGTTCTTCAACTCAAAAATGACGAAAATACAGTGCAAGTTTCGCGTAATGTCACTATTAGGTACAATTCTTATCTAGCAGTGACGTCACCAGCCCAGCCCGGAGCTTTAATGCTCTATATCTTCGTAAATTTTAGTTTTATTAAAAAAGGAAAAAAATACGTGTATAACGTGTATAATTCTATAATCTAACTGACGGACTAATTAGAATGATAGTTTTTCAACCTAGTCGTCCGTATTTAAAGGTTTTAAATCGCTCGTTTCCATCGGGATTTAATAAATGGAAGTTATCAAGCCAGTTTAGGCTATCTTTAGTCCGTTAGATCACTCGCTGGCTGGACCGCGGCCAACTGCAATCCATCGAAGAATCGCTTGTGAAGTTAACTCGACCATCTGGCCGGTGTGTTCCAGTGACTCATCTGAGCTTTCATAATCAGATGAAAAACAATTTATTTTCCAATATTGTTGGCCGTTTTCTTATGCAAGCAAATAAAACCGAATGGCAGCGATTGGAAAAAATAGATGCATTTTTAATTGCAGACATCGACTTGATGTCTGCTATTAGCAAGCCCCCCATCAAAATCTTTATGTTCATATGTATAATATTACTAGAAATAGGTACGTATTAGTACTTAGCAGACATTTATAGTAAATAAAGCAATGATGCGCCGCGCTATTTCGGTGCGTCGGTTCATCAGTCGTATTTATACTTGCGTTGGGTTAAGGACAATGATGTAACTCGAACAGCGCCAATACACGGTAAGATCGGTGATGTATGAAAATAGGCTACTTGATCCTTTTTTGAACTTATATTATTAATTAATGACCAATTGAGAAAAAAATATATATCCATATTTTATTTTGACCAGGAAAACTTTAGAAACTATTTTTAAATTTTACTTTTATCAGCCATGGTAGTCCATAGATTATCTGTGGTATGACGTCACTATGCAGGAAAACAACATTTGTCAAAGTCAAATTGTTATTCACATATAAATTGTTCCGTTATTTGTCTATCAATGTCACAGCAGAGGTTATGTAACGAACTTCACTCGTATACGATTCAACATAAAGTTAGCGTCGACGAGTATAATGACGTCACTACATGGCCGATAGCGTTTTGAGGTTCAAAATAAATAAAAATATATACAAACTTTTATTTGAATACATGTAGCCGTCGTACACTTTTAACACCCGAATTTAATCAATATTGGGTTCTTAAGTCAAATACTATAGAAAATAATCATTTATTGTGCCAAATTTGATATGAGTCTAGTAGTCTATTCCTCATTTATTGATGCATTTTAACTTGCAAATTATAAAAATAAGTATATTTCATTTCTTAAAGTACCTATTCGTTAAATGCAGATTCACATATAATTTATTAAATAAAAATAATGATGTTGTAATTTAAACATTACGACTGGGTATTACCTCGAATACATCTATGAAGCCGACCGGTATCCCAACAGTATAAAAACAATAGGTCAATATTGGCTATTATTTTTTTATAAGCGACCTGAGTTAGTTGGTTGGCTTACCTGCTGGGAGTGAGCTTGCAGACGGAGCGCTGCAGAGAGTCCAGCAGTGGGCCCACGGCCCCACGCTCCGTGCTCAGCGCCCGAGCACATTCTAGAAGCTCGGTGAGCGCGGAGCGGCACAGCTGGCTCTGCTGGTCTACATTGCGGTGAGCGTTGACAGCCTGAAACAATAGATTTTATAACAAGGGCATAAAGTAACCCATTTTAGACGAAGCTCTTTATTGCAAGGATAAAATAGATTTGTCTATGCCTGAGGTATACTCTGCTTTTCACTTCGATTGTAAGGAAAATATTGGGCTTTATTTTACTTTAGCGCCGGCCGCCCGCGCGTGGGTTCCCACACCGCTCACAGGCTGCCGGGGGATTCGGCGAGCGCCGGTCGCCTGCGGTTTTACTAAATGCTAGAGCATAAAAAGCGATTTTATGTCGTCTAGCCTCGACTTAAAGTCAAACATTTCGAGCAAGAGTAAATGAACTTAAACGGAAAGCTTTAGGACACCCAAATTGCTTTATCTCAAACATACTCGTATCTTTGTAGAAAACAGGCAAAATGTTTGAAAAACTTTGACGCAGTGAGTTGACTTTGAATAAGTTCCGAAAAATTCATTGCTACGAGCCGGAAGGATTTAAACCCAATACCTTCGGATTAAAGGCCTCACGTCGTATCGCTGGGCCATATCAGACATAGTAAGAATGAAAAATTGTAAAATTATCAATAATTATCAGCATCAGCAGTATCAATTAATAGGCATTCTAAAATTACCACAATTGAGCACGAAACTAAGCTTACTATGCCTATGTCCAGTCGTAATTACGTTATGGCATTGTACTATGGGGTTTTTCTAGTCAATATGTTCGCTTCCAAACCAGCATAGAGTTCATTAAATCAGCCTATAACAGTCCACTGTTGGACGTAGGTCTCCCTAAGCGTACGATAAATGAATTTATGTACCATTTGTCACTGGAACTGATTATATTGATTTTCATTGTGGCAACGTACAAAGTGGTACATAAATCCAATTCCTTAACAAAGAGAAGTTACTTCATGAGAAGGGCATCAATATCAAAATTAAAACAAGTAAAATATCAGTGATAACTTACATTTGGATTACCAGCAGATTGGCTGGCGGCATGGGTGACCAGGGCCAGGGTTTCCAGCACAGTTCTCGCGTGCTCCATGAGCTCGCCGGACGACGATGATGACGTCATGTTGGATGCTGCGCCGATGGTGGCTGAGACAAGCGGCTCGCAGTATGACACCTAGAGAATAAATATATTTTAGGTTATGTCATCAGACGTTTCGTACCAAAGTGGTAACAGCAACTGTTTTGCTGTTTGTAACTTCTACCCCATCTACTACATGTACTGAGAAAACAAACAAGAGGGACCTTCTATTATGTTTGTTCTTTAATTATTCTTAACAACATCCCATAGTTAAACATTCTGCTTTCCACCATTCCACCTAGACCCCCCTTTTAAACATTCACCAGGCTATAGGTTCATTTGACATATGTCAGTTTGGTGACACTTTACTAGTGTTACTTACCAGCTGAACAACGGAGTGTCCTAGATTCTCCGCTTCGCCCTTGGCTGCGACACGGACCGGCTCGATGCGTTCCAACATCTCTGTGGTGCTGTTTTCTATTTGCTCGAGGTAGCCTGAACAAGAAGGACCATTATTATGGTAACATTGTTGGAGGGTAAGAAACTGAGCTGATGGAGGAGTTAGCCGCCCGTAGGGGAGGCCCTTTAGGATACGGGTCCATCTTTAGCGCTTTCGGTCGAGGCATTACGGGTACATAGTGCTTTTCACGATTATTGTAAGAAAATATTTAAAAAAATCAATATTCATAAGCGTTTTTACGTAGTTTTCTTCAATCAAGAAGGCCTAATATACATTTTATACTACCAACTACGCTAGGGGGTTGTTTGTGCACTACATCTTTAGTCTATTCCTGATAATATCTACTTTATACAATGGAGGTGCAGGGAACATTGAACCATAGTACTGGATATACCTTGTAGCGAGTCGGTCTTCATCTGAGGCAACTCCTGAGCAACCGCCTGCAGGGCGGCCTGGTCCAGCGCGCGCCGCTGCCGGCCGAGCGTCTCGAGCGCCGCTGAGCACTCCCTCTGCCCCGGAGCCTTCTCTCTGCAACGACAAACGTTTGGCATTATACGTAAACGTTGCTCGTTTGTTATTTGTTTTTCATAACGATGTTTATTTGTTTTTATGTTTGTATTAGTCTTAGTTTCATGACGCATTGGCGTATGCTGTAATGTCGTGTTAACTTATTGAATAAATAAATATAAATAAATAATAATTGAATTAACTGCAATAGTTCTTGTTAACAACTTGGCAGTAAGTCCCGATTCAGTTAGTAATTTGTATATCTAAAGATTTTCCTAGTTGTAAGTGTTTGACGAAATAAAAACATCGACAGCCTTGTTATCGATAAGTAATACAGAAACATCATAGAGAATAGAAACACCAATATCAATTTATTTATTATTTATTTATTTATTTTTTAAAAACTTCAGAATTATAGAGGAATTACTATCGTAACTTTACAATTGTAAAGCATGAATTAAATCATTTATTAATTATAATAAATGCTTTATCCATGTTTTTAAGTAGGCACACTACTATATGTAAATTATAGATTGAAAGAGAGCAGGACTGGGATCGAACCAGCGACCTCCTGCTTTCGCGGCAGACGCCCTAACCACTGGCCACTGGGCTGGACTGATTACAAAAGTAGTATATGACATCTCTTTCAATTTATAATTTTTCGTAATTTTATTTCAACGTGTGAATTAATTATCCCATATGTCACTCCATACAGTTCGACTATGCTATGTATGTTTCCTAGATTTTGACAGCAAAGACTGAAAGTAACTGGAACGTCATTATTTTATAGAATAATATAAAGTTTGACAGTCCATTTGGTTGGTAGAGATAACGCGTTTTGATTCTAACACAACGGAAATTGTCTTTCAAATCGACGCAGAATGTCACAAGTTCATTGAAGTGGTATGTCATCATCATCATCATATCAGCCATAAGACGTCCACTGCTGAACATAGGCCTCCCCTTTCGACCTCCATATGTACCGGTTGGAAGCGATCTGCAAGCGTCTCCCGGCGACCTTCATAAGGTCATCTGTCCGTCTTGTGGGTGGACGTCCAACGCTGCGTTTGCCAGAAGAGGTATTTACTTATCGATAACAGGATTGTCGATGTTTTTAATGAGGCAAGCACTAAACAAATGTTCCTCTGGAACATTTGTTTGGAACATTTTGGAAGGTTGTCTGGAAGAGATCGCTCTTTAGCGACAAGATCGCCTGTTGTTTGCCTCTTTTTCTTGTGTAATCTTTACCAGTTTGTGTTGTTTTTGTTGTTTTGAGGTGCAATAAAGAGTTATTTCAGTCCTCCGGCCGGTAAGCGCCACTTTAAGCAAATCTAAATTGCCGCCTGCCGGCTCCGTCGGGCAGAAAAATAGTATACAAACCTCGGCCGTTAAATGGGAAAGCCTCGGATCACATGTTAGTCGACCTCGGCTTCGCCTCGGCCGAAAATTACACGGGATCCGAGACATTTCCCACTTAAACGGCCTTGGTATGTAATGTACTATTGTATTGTATTGTATTGTTCCTCCTAGAAAAATATCTAGGTGTATTTATGTGTATGGAATGATATGTGTACCTGATATCGCCAAGCAAGCTCTTGATGCTGTCCGAGACGGTCTTGCTGTGCGCGGCCAGCGCCTGCCACGGCGGCCGCGCGGCCGGCGCCGGCGCCAGCGCCCGGGCCGACTCCAGCATGGAGCACGATGCTGAGATAATACTCCTGCCAATAACAATACAATACTGAAAATTTGCAGAATTGGCTGGGCGAGTAAAATAGTAGTTTTTCTACTCCAGCACTTCTATCTGTCAATTAGATGACTGACAGCGACATTAAAAAGTATACATTATAACGTTGTCTATGGTATTCCATAAAAACACTGCTCCTATGGATTTTCATACAATATATGAGCACTGTTGTTATTTTTTTTTTAATTTCTATAGTGGGCCACCATCTTCCCTATTCTGCCACGTTTCTAGATTTTGCTTTTTAGGATATTTTAGCTGTCGTAGAAAAACTAGCGTATGTCACAGCCCGAGAAGATTATTACCGGCAAGAAACTCGGCAGGACTTATTTTTTCAAAACAAATTACAAAAAGTCATACAAATATTTACAATTTGTGGTTCTACAAGAAACCATATCAAAAGAAATTAGTGAAACAGGAAGACCATAAATAAACAATTAAGAAATTACAAAGTAAATGTGTCCTTAAGAAATAAAAAAAGTTGAAGCTTGTCCTGCGTGTTTTGAGATTGCCGGATCTAAATCATCAATCGAGGATCTGAAAATTAGTTCTTGTCGATATATTTTCGATTCAAAGGTGTAAAGTTAGAACTGGTTGTAATTTTTTCAGTTTTGCTTGAACGCTGTGTTACCGGTTTCGAGTATGAGTTAATTACGGGTATGTTCAATCATGATTACGATATGGCGTTATACTGTGAAGCTTTTGATATCAGTCTTTTTTCTGAAACAGTAAAGAGGATAAAAATCCTTGTGTTTTAAAGTTTAAATCAGGGTCTTACCTGCCGCTCTCTAGGATGGGCTCCTGGCTGCGGCGCGCTTGTGGCGAGATGCGCGCGGGCACGGAGCTGAACTGCGGCGAGTCGGCGAACTGGCACAGCGAGCGCACCGCCTCCTGCAGCGGGCCCGTCGCGGCCGCGCAGCGGGCGCGGTTGGCCTGCACAGGGATTCATTATTAAATAAATATTACAGGGCATTTTTACACAAATTGACTAAGTCCCGCAGTAAGCTCAAGAAGGCTTGTGTTACGGGTACTCAGGTAACGATATATTTAATATACAAATACATAGAAAACATCCATGCCTCAGGAACAAATATCTGTGTTTATCACACAAATAAATGCCCTTACCGGGATTCGAACCCAAATTATTATTATACTAAACAATAGTATATTCTTAATTAACACTTTAACAGTAACTTCGCGTTACTGCCTGCAACATACATGTGACGCACGTCGAATAAATAGCATGTAAGCAATAATTTACTGTAAATAAAGTATGTTTAGTTTTACTTCGCTCTCCTGTATTGATTATAAATAATACAACACATCTTCCATAATGACCAGTTTTGATTAAATCTCCATTCAACCCTCCAACTTCAACATATCTCATGGCGACCCTGCCAGGATAAAAAATATATTGCATGGCGACCCTGCCAGGATCGACCCTACGAAACCAAATATATTGCATGGCGATCCTGCCAGGATAAAAAAGAAAGATAATGTCAAACTTTAACACATTGAGCGCCGGGAACCCGCTAGGCGAGTTCTTTGTGGGTGGTCGCTTTCCGCTACAAACCGGGAAAACCACAGAATCGGCGACGAGCGTAGCGTAGCATTCGCTGGCACTCAATGTGTTAAAGTGTTATTTTAAACGTCAAACTATATGAAATTATAACGTTTACTTAACACTCTCAAAGTCTGTTATCAAAATCTTTGAACTGACCTCGCTATAGTCGCTGTCCAAAGCCTTGATCTCCTTGACGAGGGCAGCCGTGGAGTTGGCGACATCCTTGGCGGCCTGCACGAAGTGGCGCTTGGCTTGCGGCTCCGTGGTCTTGCCGGAGGCGACGCGGCACGCGTTGCAGAGGGCGCTGGTGTGCTTGGCAATCACTGTGGCGGCGGATAGCACCTGCGGAAGAATACATTTTTTCACACCACCTATTTATAAGTGTTTTTTCTGTTCAAGCTAAGAGGGATCAAAGTTTCACTTTTCTGTTCAAGGACACGTTTTTACTTTTTCGGTCATTAACTAGTGGCATCGTGGTGTTGGTATACTTGGTATGATGCTGTTTTTGGTTTTGTTTATTTTCTCTTAGTTGATGTGAAAAGCAGTATCTATGACACGGTTTCAATAGTTATTTATTATACAAGGGGGCAAAGTTGTTGTTTAACTCTCGGGCTTATATTGAGACCCGAGCAAGCGAAAGATTCCAAAATTGAGCCACGAGCGTAGCGAATGGTTCAATAACTGGAATCTTGAGCTTTACGAGGGTCTCAAGGCACGAGAGTTGAACAAACTTTACCGCCGAGTGTAATACAACATTTTTCCCCTCACTTTTGCGAGGAAAATACAGACTGAATACGATTATAAATCTTATCCACATGTAAGTTATCTTCAAAAAACTATCAAAAATCAATTTCAAAATTTGTCATAGAGTAGGTACGCTCCTGGTACTTAGATATTGCCAAGAGCTTACCAAGTGCGGGATAAGACATGATCACATGACCAATTTAAGGTGTGACCTCCGATTGCGCATATTTACTATGGACATATAGGACTCACTTATACTGGACTGGTGGTAAGTGATAGGAATTAGATTACTTTGTCCCACATGTGGATAAAATACCTTTTTCCACGCTAGTTTTAAAGGACAAAACAGCGCTTTCCGAGCTAGTGAGGGGAAAAATTATTTTTGTGTTGGGTGTTAACGTTTGAATCTCTCATTACGCCCAGGATTTTACTTTCTTTCTTTTCCTTTTATTGATTAGATTAATTTCCCAAATTAATCTTTATGACAATAGGACCTTTGCAAAGGTCAAACCAAAGTATTGTCCACCCAAAGCTTTGGGTGGACAATATAACTGTGGAAATGCTGACCTGCTGCTGGTCGCTGGTGGGGTCGGCGAGCGCCTGGCAGGCGTGCTCGATGGCGACGGCGGCGCGCGCGAACTGCGCCTGGTCCACCAGCCCCGGCCGGCCCGCCACCGATGTCGAATCCGACACCGCCACCTGGAGACATGAACATTCATAACAATACTGGCCTTCGTCACATTCATTCGTTCGTAAACAAAATTGTCGAACGCCCTAACCGCTAGCATTAGACGTTAGTCTGAGCTGTATGTACACATAATAGTTACTTTTTTTATCTCTACAAATAAAATTGTCTACGTGAAACATTTTTACCAAATGCTCGTATGTCGTATATCAAATTTGCACACAATGTAACAATAAATATGCAAAGGATTCGAGAATACCCCAAACCGTCAAGCTAACCGAAAAGTTAAGTAAAAAGCATATAATATCCTGGTCACGGCACCAAAATAACAAAATTGTCTAACGCCCTAACCGCTAGCATTAGACGTTAGTCTGAGCTGTAAGATTGGCGTAACGCATCTTAAGTGTTTTAAAAATAAGCAAGGATTGCATATACTTAGGTAATCGTCGAGTGAGGAGGACAAACGATTCTGAACTAATGGTTGTAAGACGTATATTAATTGGTAACATTATATATGTAATTAGAGAATATTGATCCCCAAACTGTCAAGCTAACCAAAAAGTTACGTAAAAAACATAATATCCTGGTCACGGCACCAAAATGTAACAATACATCAAATTGCATCTTCAACATTGACAATGGCGCAGTTACAACTACCTCGCTTGTAATGTCAGCTAACGTGTCACAGTTCTCACTAAAAGAAACTCACCCAATAGGCGGCTTGTGCGGTACAGTCGACCAATCCCAGCACGGCGTCGGCGACAGCACGCACCGCGCGCGCAAACTGTGCGTGCTCAGAGCGCTTCACTGATGTAGCCATGCTTGACATGCCCTCACCTAAAACAAATGATTAGTTGATTTTAACACTTTCGACACCGCGTACCCGCCACGCGGGCACTCGTAAACTTTACTCAGATGCCGGCGTACTCGCAAGTCGGGCATGAGCTATAAACCTACACGCGACGCCAAAGTACCCGCCAGGCGGGCAAGCATTGCATCTTCGCTACGTCCGCCGCTTGCCCGCCTAGCGGGTTCGCGGCGTGCGGCATTGAGTTGCACGTCGTTGCCCGCCTAGCGAGTACTGTCGGTATTGTTCGAAATTTTGCCTGGTTGCGACAGTGTTAATATAGCTACAACATCTGCTAAGTATACCAGAGGTGTAGAAATAAAGAAAAAAGGATATGTTTCAAAATTCTCTGAAGACACAATAGACTTACTAAGCGCCTTGCTGTGTCCCACACAAGCGTCGACATTGGCGAAGTAGCTGAGCTCACTAACGGGCTGAGACGGAGCATCCAGCAGCACCCTGGAGCCCTCGATGCTGCGGATGGCGGCTGCGCACTCCTTCTGGCCTGGAGCCGCTTCCGTACACACGTCCACCTGACGCAAAATAATAATAAATAAATAAATATTATGGGACAATCTTACACAAATCGACCTAGTCCCACGGTAAGCTCAATAAGGCTTATGTTATGGGTACTAAGCGACGAATCGAAGCGATTCAAGAGTCTTAAGAATTTGTTCCACCATCGGTTACCATTCAAACTAGCAAAATTTTGTTAGATATAAATAAATATTATGGAACAATCTTACACAACTCGATCTAGTCCCACGGTAAGCTCAATAAGGCTTGTGTTGTGGGTACAAGGCGACGATATATATAATAGACAGATACATATAAATACTTAAATACATAGAAAACATCCATAACTCAGGAACAAATCAAGATAAACACACAAATAAATGCCCTGCTAGCCTAGCCAAGATGACAATCGCTCACGCTCAGTCGCTAACGAAACTCAACTGACATTTTTTTTTTTTAATGCTATAGGGGGCAAACGAGCAAACGAATCACCTGATGGTAAGCGATTAACGTCGTCCATGGACACCCGCAACACCAGAGGTGTCGCAAGTGCGTTGCCGGCCTTTAAGGTGGGAGTACGCTCTTTTCTTGAAGGTTTGAAGGTCGTATCGGTCCGGAAACACCGCTGGCGACAGTTCGTTCCACAATTTAGCTGTGCGAGGCAGGAAGTTTCGGGAAAAGCGCACAGTTGAGGACTGCCAACCATCTAAATGGTGAGAGTGGAAATATTGTCGCGTAGGGCGTCATTGTCTCACTAATAAGGAAGAGTGATAGAGAGAGGTAGCTACGATACGTTATTAACCCTTCGTCTGTGGGTGGGTCAAAAAGTCGTGAGTTCAAACCTCGGTGGTATCGTAAAGGGCAAATGAAATTGTTTAGAAAAAAAATGCAAAAAGAGGACCAAAAAATGTGGTCAGGATCCTTATCAAACACAGACGAAGGGTTAAGCGTGAGCGATTGGCATCTGGGCTAGGCACGCTGACCAGGATTCGAACCCGGGATCTCCTGCTTCGTAGGCAGTCACTACCAACTAGGCTAGGAGGCCGTTATAAAATTCATATAGTTTTGTTTTCTTAAGTGCCAACAGCCTATAAACATTTGAGAGTGTTGGTAATTCTGTGTCTGAATTTGTTTTGCCACAGATGTCAGATCATCTTGTTCGTTGTTTGAGATTGACCGTCTAGTATTATTCTAGCATTTTCCGAGCTTATGCCACGAATCAGGGAGCTTGTGGTCCTTTGGCAACTAATCGGACCGCAAGTTTTTTACCCTCTGACCTTCCAACCCAGAGAGTAAACTAGGATGTGCATAGATGCTTAAATTCCTCGACTGATTTAAGATCGCCGATCTTACACTAGTTTAAGCACGATTGAGCCAATGAGACATGGTTTCAGTACTCGTATTGTATCTAGATTTTTTTACAAATACTTTATACACAAATATAACTTACAAAATATAAAAACTACCTTAGATCTAAAATAGGCCCTTGAGGTTATACCTAGGATGCTGAAGGTATTTCCTCGTTTTACCGCAATGCTGATGCGTTGTACGAGGAATCAACCAGCTCTTCCATCGCCAGATAAGTACATTAGCTCTAGAATAATGAAATCATCAGAAGTAACTCTACCCAAAGGTTGTCTGGAAGAGATCGCTTCTTAGCGATAATACCGCCTGTTGTCTACCAGTGTTTATATTTTAGTGTTTAATTTATATTGTTTTTATTTCCTTGTTGGTGAACAATAAAGAGTATTTGTATTGTATTGTATTGTAACTTACAAGTCTGTTGATGCTCTCAGTAACAGCTCTTGCGGCTGCAGCGAGCTGGTTCCTCGCGTTGGGGCGCGTCAAGTCTTGGCTGACGGACTTGGCCACCGTCAGCAGCTTCGACGAGTTGATGGTGACGGACTTCATGGAGTTCACCATGAGGGTTTGGGTGTCGTGGTCCTGCGATTATAAATTGGTTTAGCATTGGGGCTGGCTTCGTTTTTATATGATTTCAGATTTAAAAAAAACAATGTAGTTACTGAAATTAAACGTATTCATCGCAATGCCTTTGTTTTTATTTATATTTTTGTATGTAGGTAGTTTGCGCAAGTAACTTTTTTGATTCATGGGGAGCATTTGCGTTATTTCAGTCAGCATCTTAAAACGAAAAAACTGCTGAGTGCTGTAAAAAGATCTAAATGCAGAGTGTTAAAACAATATGTTAATAAATGCGATTAATCCGTTCTCAAGTATTTAACTTCAATGAATAACAATCGTGGAAACAGAAAACAATATAATGTAGTTACTCCTAAGACAAAAAATGCTTTAGAAAAGAAAGTGGTCAGTGGGTTGAAGAACCTGTTGACCTTACCTCAGTCTGACCAGCCATCTCCATGCCAACCCCCAGGAGCCGATTGAAGGCATCTCCGAAGTGCCTGGAGTTGTCAGCGAGGGCTGGTGGGGAATCCACGCCTTGAACAACTTCGGAAGAGGCCGAGTTGAGGCCGACGGCGGCCGCGTTGAGTTCCGACTGGAGTTCTCTGCAAAGAAAATAGAGATAATTTTATCTTCTTCTTCTTCTTTCTTCTTCGGCTTATGCCACGGCTAAGATAGTCTGGGGTTCGCTTTAGCAACTAAAGGAGGCCTGTGCCCAACAGTGGGAAGTTTATAGATAATGGTGGAGGAAAGATGCAGACAAAGTACAGTCACGTGTAAAAATATGGTGGTGCACATCTTACTCAAAAATATGTCCCATAGCACCTTATGCCGGTGTAATAAGAGCGAAGTACCAGATTTATGAGTCGATTATGTCGAACCATATTTTTGCACTTGACTGTACTAAGATGTGTGCTTACCCATAAGTGCGGTCGCTGGGCGGGAATTCGCCCATGTTCAGAATGTTGAGCGTCTCGTTGATGTTCTCCATGGCCGCGTGTAGTTCCGAGTGGGAAGGCACCGCCTCCAGGCTTGTGTCGAGGTTCTGTTAAAGGGTACATTGTTTATTTATAAACTTTATTGCACATTAAAAGTGTAAAAGACATTTGTATAATAATATAGGCAAAGATTTCTTGATTTTAAGCCCGTAAAAAAATGCCTATAATTAGACTACTGAATTAAATCATATCCATTGGGATATTATTTAATTCAATAGTCAAATTTGTAAACTTGTTGATTCACAAATGTTTAAATTTGGGAATTTATACAGTGTGTAAGTCTAATACGGGCGATAAATTTAATCAATAATTAAAACATATTTTTAAGTTGCACTTAATTATGACCCCATAATTAACGTTTTTATAATATTTTCAGCAGCAATGTACTGTAAAATATTTGACGCTGACAGTTGTCAACGAATGTTTAACGCGAGTGTGTTTGCATTACATTGCGGGCAGAATTATTTTCTATGGATAAAATTTTAATTGCAATTCCATTTAAAAGTTACCTAATTATATTTCTTATGTCCTATACTAACCACCGTTAAGAGGTTCGCCCGTATTAGATTTACACACTGTATATTAATTATTAATTTAAATATATCGCGACATTTAATTTATTTCATTCGACGTTCTTAAGTGCAATGTAACATGCTTACTTGAAAGAATATTTTATAATATATTTATTTACTTGTGACCATTAATGGTGGCCAGTTTTAAGTAATTATTGGCGACATATTTTACCTGAGTGACATCTTTAGCCATGGACACGATGGTAGCGATATCGACTCGCTCGGACGTGGACAGGTATGTCTTGACGGTTTCAACCAGAGTCAGAGAAGAATGTAGGACCTCGCGACCAGTGGATGTCAATCTGTAGGAGAGATTTTCAAGTTAGTACTCATTTTAATTCATTTAGGTGCTTCGTTTACAGTTTTTTTTTATATTATAGGACATTTTTACACAAATTGACTAAATCCCGCTGTAAGCTAAAGAAGGCTTGTGTTACGGGTACTCAGACAACGATACACATGATATACAAATACATAAAAGGAGTGTTAAAGTTTTTAAAGGGTCGGCAACGCGCATGTAACACCCCTGGAGTAGCAGGCGTCCATAGGCTACGGTGACCGCTTACCATCAGGCGGGCCGTATGCTTGTTTGTCAACATCGTAGTATATAAAAAAAACATAGAAAACTGCTCCATGACTTAGGAACGAGTATCTGTGTTCATCACACAAATAAATGCCCTTACCGGGACTCGAACCCAGGACCATCGGCTTAGCAGGCAGGGTCACTACCAACTACGCCAACCGGTCGTCAAGTTTCAGAACTGAACACCGGTCAGAGAAGTCGTCGGTTCGAATCCCGCTCGATACGGGAAATTATTCCATCTTTCTGTCAATAAAATTGCAAATTTCGTTGGCAGTTGTATCTTAATACAAAATGAGTATAACTAAACTTGACGAGGATGAAGAGCGTCAAAGTCCCGTTGTGGGGACTGGTGACGTCACTGTTAGCTAAGAATTGAACCTAACTGTGACGTCACGTGATACTTGAATGCACTGTACTTCCGTCATTTTTCATTTGACGAACAAAAAAAATACGTGTAAAATATGTTTTAATAATCTAACAGACGGATTAATTAAATAAAAAAATTGTGCGGGACAATCTTACACAAATCAACGTAGTCCCACGGTAAGCTCAATAATGTGATGTGGGTACTAGGCGACGATGTATATACATATAAAGGTTGAATCACACTAGCACGGGATGGGACGGGGCGGAAAGGGAAAATCTGTCAATTTCTATATAAAATCACGTGATAGCTCGGAGCCCTCGGATGTCACGTGACGCTTTATAGAGAAATTGACATATATTCCCGTCCCGTCCCGTTCTAGTGTGAGTCATCCTTAAATACATAGAAAACATCCATAACTCAATTAGTTTTTTTCCTATCGTTTAGCAAAACATCCATCATAAGCAGGACCCGTAATTTTCATGGCCGTTTTCGTCATAATGACGTATATAAACAGGACGTTACACGAAATGAGTTAATGACAGATAAAGTCTATCAACGTTCGAACGTAATAGATTTGACACTATTCAATGACAGCATTATTTTTTTAAACGTAAAACCTAAATCATGATGTACGAAGTTTGACGTCATTCGTCTGTCATCGGCATGAAAATTACGGATTTTAGTGTTATGCTGTAAACTTTTTTTTTAATAACTCAATTAGTTTTTTTGCCGTTTTATCTATAGTTTATCGTTCAGCAACAGTCTCACCTGGCTGTATGCTCCGAGTCCGCGTGTGCCGCGGCGCGCACGCCGCCGGTCCACTGGCGCAGCGCGGCGGACAGCGAGGCGGCGGCGTCGCCGCAGCCGGGCGGGTGCTGGCGCCGCGCCGCCGACACCAGCTGCGCGGTGGACGCCGCTGCCGCGCGCGACGACGCGCCCATCGTAGAGCGGGCCCATTCCGCCTGGACAACATACCATACTAATATTATAGATAGAAAAGTGTTTGTTTGTCCGCCTTTCACGGCAAAACGGAGTGACGAATTGACGTGAATTTTTAAGTGGCGATAGTTGAAGAGATGGAGAGTGACATAGGCAACTTAAAAAAACAAAAAAAACTAATAATCTACTTTCATAAATGTGTACATTAACAAGTGACACTTTAAAATATATAAATAACTTGAACGGTTGTGAATAGGGTTTCTGATTTCTCGGCCCATTTGTATTCTCGAGTTTCGAGAAATATTGAGCCCAATTTCTCGAGTCTCGAGTCTTTTTTTAAAGGATAGTAATTTTTAATGTTTTTCGTATACCACCGTAAGTATTCATTGTTAAAATATTGTAACCCTTTTAAAGCAAAACCTTTATTTAACGACATCTTTTTATATGTTTTCTTTATATATAACTTTTTCATAACTATGAATTGGCGATGAGATTTGAATTAAGCATTTTACCCAGTCTTAACCGCTAAAGAGTTAAGACAGTTATTCTTTAAAGCACTCGTTGTCACTGGGCAGAACGTGATCTCCCATTCGATGGGCTAACAAAACGGAGTACCTATTCCATGTGTTCCTTACACATGACATAGCCGATGTCCAGCACAGCCAAAAAACATCGCAGTCTGCCTCCATCGAATTAATATTAAGCCATTCAATAAAGTTTGAAAATCCTCTCATGCTATCGCTTTACCGCTTCTCTAGGTTCTTACGCGTAGCTATTCAAATCAAAATGTTCCTAATTTCAATAGTAAGGAAGCTTTCCCATGTCACCAGCTTGGGATCCTGTACATTATTACGATATAACACGAGGATCAAGTTAAGTACAGGACTGGAAGATTGTTACGTCGATTGTCTCAGAATAAATTAAATATAAAAGGAAAAAATGCGGAATGAGTTTCAGTGTAGCTTCTTTCAGCATCAACGGAATCTTCTGTGAGGTACCTACATGCTTTTGTAAGATGTTTTTCAGTGGGCTATTTCTGAACTCTTAACAGATATCATATTTGTTATAAAAATATATAATATTCTTTAGATATTGCACGTTGTTTGCAGTTACCCTACTGGGCCTACTGTAATGAAGAAGTATTACTTATAAAAACAAAATAATAAAAATTCTGTGTTTATTATTCTCAACTACTACATATAAAACTATTTAAAAAACACAAAAAACATGAATCAAAACATTTATTACATTTAATAAATGATTTGATTCGTGCTTTATAATTGTATTATTCTCAAGTTAATTTTCTTTAAGTCTAGTTGTACGGGGCGAAAAGGCGCGTGCCTGCCGCGCATGACTCGAGATTTATTTCTCGTCTCGAATGAAACCAAAATTCTCGAGTTGTCTCGAGTTCGAGAAATCTCGATCAGAAACCCTAGTTGTGGAATACTAAATGCCGCTTAAATTAAACGCATAATGAAAATCTATAGTTGTTTATGCAACAGTGATATAATAAGGGTTCTTAAAACTTGACAAACTTGGGTCGCCGTAACAAAACGAGACGCAGTCGAGATTTGTAATAATAGACCCAAGAGTTTTAAGAACCAACTATGAATTGTTGCATACGCTAGTTTTTCTAAAACAGCTAAAATAACGGAATAAGCAAAATCTCGAAAGGTGGCAGAATGTGCTAGAGGTCGTATGCCAAATATATAAAAAAAAACAGTGTTTACATATTGTATGAAAATCCATAAGAGCATCGCTTGACGGTGGTCTTATAGAATACCACAGACGTTATAATGTATACTTTTTTATTCAGTCAGTCATCTAATTGACAGATAGAAGTGCTGGAGTAGAAAAAAGGAATTTAGCTTCAATATTGGCTAAAATCTTATAGCTAATTTTAATTTAAGTACTAAACAATACTTACGCTTTGTCCTGGCAACGGCTTCAAATCAAAGGCCCTGGCCGCTTCGTCGAGTTCGTCTAGTTCGTCTTGCAACGACCGGATGATTTCGGCCGCTGCGTCCAGTTCCAGACCCTTGCAGGAGATACGGGCGCGGCTCACAGCTGACCTAAAGATTAAACATGTTGTTAAACGGTGTTCTTTTGAGGTTTGGATTCGAGGGCCACGGCTTTTAGTCTTTAATATTTTCTTATTGACTGTTTTATTTTGCTGTGGAAATTTTCATGTGTTAAATTCGGAATCGCGAGCTCTTTTAATACTAGTAGAAGATAAGTTTTTTTCATGGCGGTAGTGCAATGGAAAGTTTGTAAAAATATATGGAAATTTTAGAACTTCTGAATAGTAAACAAAGCATTTTTTCGCCATCAAAATATAGCGCCCTATTGCGGTCCAAATTGGACACCTTACAAATTACCAGACATCTCTAATATGCTAGTGTTCTTTTTAGCAGCGAGCGAGCTTTTTTACATAAAAATAAAAAAAATGGAAAAAAGTTTATTGAACAAATGAAACATTACAAAGTAAATCACGACCCTGTGCCCTGAGCTAGGAAACCCTGTGTTACAGGAGCCAGTTTCGTCGTCGCATGTATAGTCTGACAACCCAGCGAGCGCAGTAACAGTAGGATAGAGAGCATCATACTGTCTTTTTTTTACGTTAGTATTACCACCCTGAAAAAAGGGATGGATACCAATATAATAATGTTTTCAGGGCCCTGTTGAGGCTACCGAGATACTGCAGTGCTTCTGGCATGTTTGCTGACGCGCACGTAGATGACTTTTATGCCATTTTACGTAAAAACACAGCGTCTGTAGTGCACCGCATGCGCGGGGGCACCAACGGGATCTTGAAAATGATAGGCGAAAGATTCGACTCTGTCATTCTCCGCCGATATATCGAACTACATGTTCAGAAACGTGTAGTCCGATAGGTCGGACTGGGGATCTGAGTACATACCTGCTCATTGTTTTGTATTCGTTTTAATTTTGTATGTGTTTCTTTGTGCATGTACCTATTTTAACATAGTATTATAAGTTGATTCTAACAAACTATGGACTGTAATTGTCTGACAATAAATAAAAAAATATTATAGTTTTTTTTTCCTACTGTTACTGCGCTCGCTCGCTTGTCAGACTGTAGTTACCGGAGGTCGGCGCAGCAGGCGGTGAGCTGCTGCGTGGTGCGCGTGAGCTGCTTGGCGGAGGCCGCGTCGGCCACGCCCGGCAGCGCGCTGCGAGCCGCCGCCAGCGCGTGCCCGCACGGCTGCACAGACAGACACGTTTCATCTATAAACCTCGTAACACTCGAACATATTCAATTAATAAAAACCGGCCAAGAGCATGTCGGGCCATGCTCAGTGTAGGGTTCCGTAGTTTACCGTCCGTCACAACAGGCAACCTTAAAAAGGGTTTTAATAGATACTGTAAAATCTTCGTGTGGTCTCAGGTGGTGATTGTGGTGTTAAAAAATAAGCGGACTGTATCTCAAATGCTGGTTTAATCCAAATTAAGATCAGAACAGAAAAGTGAAAGTGTACAGTCGTTAGGAATCGGTGAACAACGGTGAGTTTTCAAAATCTCTCAAACATCTGTCAAAATCCTGAATGATTGCCATTTCTAAATTTAAGCATAGACTTGACTGATAATTTGTGCATTACATTTTATTGAATATTTTATTTAAAAAATATGCAATATGAATTTAATTAATTATAATATTTGTTTTGACATGAAATTAAAAATGATTTGAAATTAATACAGTGTTCTTGTTTATAATTAAAACTAACGAATATTGGCTCAAAACTAAAGTGGTTTTGAACGTTTCGTAACAGATACCATGATCAATATGCTTATAATAATTAACAATTCGATGATACATTCGATCACACCAGTCCCAACCCTATCAACTCCTAAAAAATCGCAACAGCCATCTCTCGGGAAATTGGGTTACTAATTTATACAAACTAGACGGGTTATGTATGTTGGGTTTTCGGGGGTAACTTTTGATCGCGTGAATCGATTTGAATCATTCTTATTTATTAGAAGGAAGATACGTGCTGGATAATAAATTAAGTATTCAAGATAAAAAAAAGTGTTTGCATATTCCGTTAAATTACAAACTTAATTCAGAAATTATTTTATACATTTTTTCAAAAACCGTTCAACCAATCAAGTTCAAAATAATTTTCCAATAAAGTTCTTATTAAGTTCTACTTTTGTAATTTTTTTCATATTTTTTGAACGCGTAGTTAAAAAGTTAGAGGGGGGGGGGGGACACATTTTTTTAAACTTCTGGAGCGATTATTACCGAAAATATTAACTTTAACAAAAACTGTTTTTAAAAAACCCTAATTGTTTTTCAAATACCTATCCAATAATATATCACACACTAGAGTTGAAATGAAAATAAAAAAACACTCTGTATGGGAGGTACCCAAAAAAAATTTTTTTTACCACTTTGTTGGTGTGACCGATATACATACTTGTACAAAATTACAGCTTTCTAGTACTTACAGTCACTGAGATTATCCGCGGACGGACGGACAGACAGACAGACAAAGCGAAACTATAAGGGTTCCTAGTTGACTACGGAACCCTAAAAACAGGACATTCGCGAAATTAAGTCTTCAATATTTCTAAAGGAGGAAACCTCCTCAATTCGTCTGAATTTTTATTACTTGACAAATTTCGATCTGTACGAAGTTCGTCATCTGGAGCGACCACCTGCGACAGAGGTAAATCGTGCACCCTTTCTTCCCCGCTTCTTGCAAAAATCAACATAATTACGTGGGTGACTAATTTTAAATATTATTTAATACGTATTAACATCATACTCTGTACTACATCTGTAACTAAAATGTGCAAATCTAAAACATTACATCTGGATACAGTTTTACCGTTCGCTAAATTTTTTACATAATCAATGCGTATGTTGCCTCCCCACAGTTGATGCCATAATTAAGTGGACGTAAATATGCAAAAAAATTCCAATCCATATGAATCGTAACTACGTCCAAATATAACACAGCATTTACTATGCGAAGACTTGACGAGACTATCTTGCAAGTTGACCCCATATGTATAACGCCATAACAAGAAAATATGTAAGCATATCCGTAATACGCTGAGCCTAGCTGACCTGCAAGAAAGCATCAGCACTAGCGATAACATCTAATCTAGCGACGGCTTGACCTGAACTCCATACTGCAACCTCCACGGCGCCTTTACTTTCATGAAAACTCACCCCATATAACGCCATATGTATAATGCCATAACAAGAAACTGTGTAAGCATATCCGTAATAAGCCTAGGTTACCTGTAGGAAAGCATCGGCACTAGCGATGAGGTCTAGTCTAGCGGCGGCATGATCTGGACGTCGTTCTGCGACTTGCACAGCATCCACCACGCGCGGGATATGCTGGGATAGCACTTCACACTCTTGCATGAGAGAATCCTGAGGACGAAAAAAAATAAACGTGAAAATGCGCCAACTGAATTTTATGAATTAATTAAGATAATATCTTTTTACGATTCGGCCGGCAAGCAGCCCGTTGCAGGCCGTTACGCTAAACAAACTCGTCGCTTTCCGACTGCATCGAGCAAGTAGTGTACTGACCTTGGCCAGTAAATAAGAAAACTTCAAATTACATTATAAATTGAAAGATATGTAAATATACTTAAACCGGGTTACTCACGTCTATAAAGTCGAAAATAGCTCGACATGTTTCGGGACGGTCCGCGCCCCATAATCATGAGTGAGAAGCGCTTGCCGCGATTGCTCTGCGCACACTGCGCGCGACAGCCCGTTGAGCACGCCGGCAGACCGGCGTGGGGGGCGCGGTCGGCGCAGGCGCATGCGGCACCGGTATAGGCGAGATACTACCGTCTCTTTCACTTCTATTGTCAACTGTAGTATCTCGCCTATACCGGTGCCGCATCAGCTCAAGATTCCAGGTATTGAACCACTCGCTACGCTCGTGGCTCAATTTTGGAACCTTTCGCTTACTTGGGCCTCAATATAAGCCCGAGAGTTAAACAACAACTTTGCCCCCTTGTATAATAAATAACTATTTCGTGTGTATAGTTTCAAACTTCGAGGACCGATCTGCTACATCATCAATACATTGCTCTAAGATTTTGTTGACGATTCGAAAGTGCTCGCTGGCCTAGGCCTACTTGGATAAATAAGAAAAAAAAACAAATATTGTGTGTATAAATTTAAATAGAAAACTCACACATTAGACATATTAATTTACTTATATCGGGTTACTCACATCTATAAAGTCATACACAGTGTGCGCAGAGCAATCGCCGCAAGCGCTTCTCACTATGATTATGGGACGCGGACCGTTCCGAAACATGTCGAGCTATTTTCGACTTTATAGGTACATAGACGTGAGTAACCCGATATAAGAATATTAATATAGTGTGTATAAGTACAGCGTAAGCATTTATTGTATACAGTGGGTTAACTCCGCCGATTTCTGGGTCATCGATGGGGGGCGCGGGGAAAGAGGCGGGGAGGAGACGCCGCCGAATTTTCATACAAATTCGGCGGTTTATTTTAAGGGGTGTAAAATGGAAATTAGTTTGCCAATCAGACTAATATCTTTCGCATAGTTGTGACAACCCTGAGCCTCAGCGCGAGCACCGAGCCGAGCCGCTGGCCGCGTATGAAGTTACCTCACTGTATGGAATACATCCCTACGCTGTGTGTATAAGTATAAGTATTCTGACCTGTGAGTATTTGTTGTTGCTGTGGTTGGCGGCGTTGTGCGCGGAGGTGATCAGCTGCGCGGCGCTGCACGCGGCGTGCCGCGCCGTCTCCTGCAACACACACTACATCAACTTCTGTCTAACGAGTCCTCATCATATCAGCCATAAGACGTCCACTGCTGAACATAGGTCTCAAATGTGTGTGGAACAATTTTAAGAATGTTGACTATAATTTGATACTATAGCATACATAGCTGGCCGACATGGTGGCATGCAATGTTTCCGAAGACGACGTTATGGATAGGGCGAAGTGGAGGAGAAAAACAAGGAAGGCTGACCCCACCACCATGTGGGACACATAGTCGGGAAAAGAGAGAGAGAGAGATAGCATACGCGGAGAGTTATACTTCTTTAAGTTTGTATTGCTTCGAAAAAAGGAAGAGATAAATAAACACTACAGAGATAAATACCAAAACTGGTATCGAACCAGCGACCTCCTTACGCTATCGAATTATCTTAAGAACTATTATATAATTTGTGCTTCTATTTCCATCGCCACACATCCAACGCAGTCGTCTCTTTTTTCGTCGGGGCCTAAAAAGAGTAATGCCTTTTCAGGGTTCCGTAGTTAAGTTAACCCTTATAGTTTAGCCATGTCTGTCTGTCCGTCTGCGGCTTCGCTCAATGACTGTTAACACTCGAAGGGTGGAATTTGGTAAGAATATACAAATCAATCATGCCGACAAAGTAGTAAAATAAAATGTCGCAAAAAAAAACATTAAGTTATGATATAACAGTTTTAGATATAGTCAATATTTTTAGAAATAATCACTCCGGAATAAAAAAATCTGTCCCTCCCCTCTAACTTTTAAGCCGCAAGTACAATAAATCATGAAAATAGACCTTTATGATGACTTTCAAGGAAAATTATTTTGAACTTGGTCAGTTTGGCATTTAACATTTTTACAAAAAAAAATCTCCTCGGTTAAAAGGGCGTATAAGTCGTAAGAGATACGAAGATACTCCTTTTTTATTGTTACGAGCTTGATATCTATTAAAACCCTTTTTAACTTCGCCTATTGTGACGGTAAACTACGTCCTACACTGAGCATGGCTCGATATGCTTGTGGCCGGTTTATTGTACCTGCAAACGCGCCATTTGCGAGCTGACGATGTCCTGTCCCTGCGCGTAGTCCACCGTGATGTAGCGAAGCTCCTCCGCTGCTTTGCGGAGATTTTCTTGCTTTTCCCGATCCTGAAGATAGACACAAGTTTAAAACATATTCATAACGCATTATCACTCAACTGTTTCTTTTTATGCATCGATTATTAAAATAAATAGACAAAGAAAAACGTCAGAATGACATTAGAGAACTATTTTACATTGAAGATGATATAAACAATAAATGTTTCGTACGAAAAAGAGCATTAAGTGTCAAATTCATACACAGAACTACCAACATTGTTAAAACTTTATAGACTGTTGGCACTTAACGAGACCTCACGTTCCTAACAAGACTATTTGAAATAGTAGTGTAGTAGCACTTTTATGACATATTTTTCGGCTGATTGAGTGTCCAGTTTTTTTATTTTTTTATGTTTCCTTTGCTCCCTAAACTTGTCTGGAAGAGATCGGTTATTAGCGATAAAACTGCCTGTTGTTTACCTGTTTTTGTGTGGAACGTATAATATATTTCTTTGTTGTAATATTTGGTGCGCATCAAAGAGTCATTGTAATGTATTGTATTGTATCACTCAATAATTTGGCTGGATGAATCCAATTTTAGAATTAATGTAGCAGGTATGATCCAATCTGAGAATTTACATATTCTGATTTGGATTTATTTTGAATTTGGCTTTGTAATTATGGCTTTTTGAAAAAATATATATTGAAATGAATGACTATATAGTATTTGACAGAAATCTCACAGAACGCTGTGATTCGAACAAAACAAAAAGTTTCATTTAGAGAAACAGTTTTAGAGTTATTTTAAGTTCATTTTATGTATTGTACCAACCAATATTTTATTTCTATTTTCTTTTTTCTCTTAATTTTATGTATAATGATAATGATAGTGTTTTAATGTTTATAACTTTAATTTTCTCCTTTTATTATTGTTATTATTTGTTCAAATTTTAATTAATTCTTATGTAATGTTAATTTTGAAATAAAATGTAATATAGTGCATGTATGCATGATACTAAAATTAATTTCGTATGTCCTGTGGGCACAACATAGTGATGCATTTCTATCTGCCCATCTTATACAATGTATTGTTGTATTAAACCTATGTTTGACGAATAAATGATTCTGTATTCTGTAGTTACCTGTGGTGACGTTGCACATTGTCGCGCCGCCTCCACCATCCTGGCTGTAGCGTCGGCCAACAGCTTGGCAGCTGCGAGCAGCTTGCGTTGGGCATCCGACGGTTGCTTCTCGGCTTCCGTCTAAAAATAACATGTACATTAGAAACTTGATGAAACCATTTATTAATAATGGCACACGCGCTGTATTCGCTTTAGTTACAGATGCGAGTAATGGAAAACTCCCGTGAGAATTAGACATATTAATATACTTATATCGGGTTACTCACGTCTATAAAGTCGAAAATAGCTCGACATGTTGTAGTGTGCGCAGAGCAATCGCCGCAAGCGCTTCTCACTCATGGGACGCGGACCGTTCCGAAACATGAGTAACCCGATGTAAGTATATTAACATCCATTATGTTAAATGGCGTCGCGTCTTGCCTGTTACTAAAATTGCATATACTCGAGAAATTTACTGGCATTCGGTGAGACCAATTAGTCTAGTGGTTATGACGTTAGCCGCGTAAGCTGAAGACCAGAGTTCAATCCTCCGATTCGCGTTCGTTGGTGTTGGTCTTTTTCTTTAGTATATTACATCTATTTCAATTTATAATTTATATAGTAGTGTTACTTTAGTAACACAGTATTGACTATTCCTTGCTTATACATTTTCGAAGTGGTAATGTTTGTAAGATGTAATCTTCAATTGTTTCATAGCTTTAGGAGTACACGACATGGGAGAAAAATAAATTCAACGTCTTCCAAAACTGCCCTATTTCAGAAGAGTATACTCGGAATGGCCCCAAAACTTTATAATAAATAATAAATAAATAAATATTATTGGACATTCTTACACAAATTGACTAAGTCCCGCAGTAAGCTCAAGAAGGCTTGTGTTACGGGTACTTAAACAACGATATATATAATATACATATACATAAATACCTACATAGAAAACATCCATGACTCAGGAACAAATATCTGTGTACATCAAACAAATAAATGCCCTTACCGGGATTCGAACCCAGAACCATCGGCTTAGCAGGCAGGGTCACAACCAACTACGCCAACCGGTCGTCAAATAAAGTCCCTAAGGATATTATAGACAGGAAATGTGATAGATTTTAAGAAACAGCTATTTAAATATTTAGTCAATAAAGCCTACTATACGATAAATGAATATTTGTTAGATAATAATTAATAGCAATTGTATGTATGTTGTCAATTGCAAATCAAATTTGTACGCCTCTCGGCCCGACATGGAGAAACTTCCTCTTTTATTTGTTAGATCTGTACCAATGTTGTACTATTTACCTGTGTTGTACAAATAAACGATTTTGATTTTGAACAATTCAAAAAATATTAAATGAAATAATTAGATTTGTTTCAACGTTTCAATATAAAAAGTTCCATCATGTTAGTTATGTAACAGTTCCTTGCCTTGATGTTGGTGATGAGATGCGCCGTGGCCTGCCCCAGCAGCCTGGCCTGCCGCACCATCTCGGCGGGATCATGGGCTTCCACTACACGCTCGCTGGCCGTCATCACGGTTTCCACCGTGCGTTCCGTCACGCTGGGCTCAGCTCTACGATCTATTCAAAACAATCTCAATTTAGCGGGATACCCTCATCCGGCAGAAATACTTCGCATAACACGTATTGAAATATATACTTGCCATAATTTGGCAGAATGCAGAAAGTGTGTTAGGTTAGGGTTTTCTGCCAAAAAATTCTGCAAATCAATAGTATGCGAAAATCAGTATGCGGAAGGTGATTCTGCCAAACGTTATCTCTGCCATAACAAATAAAATTCTACAAGACAATAGTGAACCGAATTTAGCTCATCAGTATCCCTATATTACCCCCTTGTGTATGCAGAATTATATTTTCACTTTTCTTGCTCGAAAAGTTAGTTTTTAAGTCGAGGTTAGGCGACGTAAAATCGTCTTTTATGCACTAGGGCATAAAGTAACAACGCAGGCAACGCTCGTCGCTTTTGGGTGGCGTGCGCGGGGAGAACCAAAGCACGCAAGCATGGACGTTACATTTTAAAGATTTAAAGTGAAATAAAACCTATTATTTTTCTCACAATCGAAGTGAAAAGCAGAGTGTACGCCTCAGGCATAAATACTCTTTTTATCTTCGACTGCTATATTGGTAGTCTCTAATGTGTCTAACTCGTTTAAAATAGGTTAGTTTATGCCCTTGATCTACAATCTACTAATGATACAGTACAGTCATTCATAATCAAGGAGCGTACAATTCATGCCGATTTCGTCATATCATAATGACGTGTATAAACACAAAGGATGTTTTTAAATCCGTAATGAGTTTATGACAGATGAAGTCTATCAACGTTCGATTGTAACGTCGAACTTAACAGTTTTGACACTATTCAATGACAGCACTATTCATTCAAACGTAAAACCTAAAACATGCTCTATGAAGCTTGACGTCATTGGTCTGACATCGGCTTTTTTTTTTTTTTTTTTTTTTTTTGAACCTGGCAGGGGCTCCATGCACTGAGCTTTGGAGCGTACGGACTGTGAAGTGGGATGGTAGCCTGGGGAAAATCCAGGACCCTTCCACGACATCACACGATATTTACTACTCTGGAATACTCCTTCTGAGTTTGCGCTCCAGAGAGATCGGTTGGACCGGGTCCAACCAAATCTGAGGTGTGTGTAAGAAAACTAGCTACTGGGAGTTTTATTGCTGGTTCGCTACCCCTAACCTAGCCGAGAAGATTCCAGCAAGAAACTCAGCTAG
Organism: Lathronympha strigana; assembly: GCA_949128165.1. Lineage (NCBI taxonomy): Eukaryota > Metazoa > Arthropoda > Insecta > Lepidoptera > Tortricidae > Lathronympha > Lathronympha strigana. Next base: position 660,407 of record OX421926.1, on the reverse strand, counting down.
GTCCGATCGCGGTCGGATTGATGCTATCCGGTACGCGGCGGTACCGGGTCGATAACGGACTGAATGTGTCTATGTCGCGGGGTGGGCGACCCCGCCGGCGGGGACGCTGGTGTGTACGCGGCGCGTCGGGCGACGATATTGCAGCGCGCCTTCTTTCGAAGTCGGCTGCGATTTCGTCGTCCGGGTCCGTGAGTGTGTGCCTAGGTCGCCGGACTGAGCGACCCCTAATCAGTGAATCGTGAGCAAGAAGTTCCGGAGGTGGTGGAGGAGTTGGCAAATAATTGGCAGCATTCCTGACTAGTGGATTCCTATGATGGGAGGCGTTATCAAAGTAACGCCGAGCAGTTTGCTTAAAGAAACCGTACATGGAGTTAAGCTTCATGTCGCGGTGCAGACTGAGGTTCGTCTGGTACCACGGGGCACCAGTCGCCCTACGGAGGAAACGATTCTGTACGACCTGAAGCGGCTTGAGACGTGCCTTACTCATGTGGGAAAATACCACACTTGAGTAACTCATTATGGGACGAACACACGTCTTGTAAAGCGTCAGCTTATTTCTAAGTGACATCTTACTAAACCTGTTGATCATCCCCCCAAGCCTACCTAGTACGAAGCTCGCATTTCTTCGTACCCTACGGATGTGGCTAAGGAAAGTCAGTCTACGATCGAGAGTAACGCCGAGGTATTTCACCTCATTGACCCACGGGATGCGTTGGTCGAAAAGCCGAACCGGTTCCACCCTCGAGTCCAACGGCATATTGTCTGTTGGGTGGAATATTATCGCTGCGCTCTTATCCGGATTCACTTCAATACGCCAAAGACGAAACCATTGGCCTAGGTCAAAGATTGCATCCTGGAGGTATTTCCGAATAAGGTCGTAGCGAGTGTGCGTCGTATAGAGCGCGGTGTCGTCCGCGAACAACCCTAGTTCGACACGCGGGTGCCTAGGTAAGTCGTTCGTGAACAACGAATAGAGCGTAGGAGAGAGGACGGAGCCTTGCGGGACTCCGGCCCTGATAGGGTGTGGGTCTGATAACGTTCCCTCAATTCGGTAGCAAAAGCTTCTGTCCGTAAGGAAATCTCGTATTATGAGTACGAGTCTGTCCGGCATTCCGATTTGATATAGTTTGTATACCAAACCGTTATGCCAGACCTTGTCGAAGGCTTTTGCAACGTCAAGAAAGATCGCACCAGTCTTTAACCCCCTAAATCGCGAAAACCCGAAGGTTATGTGCTCCGTGAGGCGGTGCACCTGGTGGACGCTCGAGTGTCCGGATCTAAAGCCGAACTGCTCGTCAGTAAGAATTGAATTTTCAGTCGTGAAACTGAGAATTCGGGTGAGGATGATGCGCTCATATAGCTTCGCAAGCGAGCTAAGTAAGCTGATGGGCCTATACGAGGCGGGCGAACGCCGGGGTTTTCCCGGCTTCGCGATCCCGATGACCGTTGCACGTTTCCACGCGGCTGGAAAGTGACTATTGGCCAGGGCGGCATTGAAGATGCCAACCAGAATGAGGATGAGATGAGCGGGTAGAAGCCTCAGCATGCGGTTTGATATGCCGTCCGCACCTGGTGACTTCTTTACGCGGAGTGCCCTAACCCTATCACTGACTTCCTTTACCGACACCGGTACTAAGGGTGAAGTTACGGGAAGACGCGATCTCCTTTCCACCTCTGAATTTACCCTCTCGACATGGGCTTCATCGGCAGGCAGGAGGCTAGGCGAACATTGGGATTCTAAACTACTGGCTAGGCATTCAGCTTTCTCACTGTCCTCGAGCGCGGGTGTCGGGTGATCCGGGCGATCCAAGGGGGGAATTGACCAATGGCCGTCCGATTTGAGAGATCGAGCTAGTTTCCAGTATGCGTGGTGACTAGGCCCTATCTCCCCCATCAGTTGCCTGAAATCGTTCTCCCGAAACTCTGCAATTCTCTGTTTGGTCTCGATATTCAAGGCCCTCAGGATTTGCCGGTTTTCGGGGGAAGGGAAGTTTGAGCAAGTTTTGATGAAGCGATTTTTCTTAGTTAACAGCTCTCTCAATTCCCTTGGCAGGGGGCGGCGTTGGTTTACCTCGGCCGACACCTCCCTTGAGCATTCGCTTTTTACAGCGTTGAGGTAACTGGTAAATGAGTCGATCGCTTGGTCAGTCTGTTGAGTTGTGGTAATATTGTCAGGGATGTCTCTAAGTAGGGGGGAGTCTGTCTTTAGGAGACTTTCGCGTACCTTTTCCCAGTCCACAAGTGTCCTGGTAGGGGCCGCGTGACTGGGGTGAGGGCCTAGTCTCACAAGGACTGGCCTGTGGTCGGATGTAAGTTTGTCTAATACTTCAATAGAACGCAGGGTTAATCCTACGTTCTTTAGGAGTACTATGTCGAGTATGTCGGGTCGGTGATTTACAATCTGACATCGGCATGAAACGTACGCTCCCTGGTGATAATGAGTTTTTCTTAAACATGCAATGAAATATTGATGTTGTGTTTCTTATAATAGGCCGTGAAAGATGGCGTTTCAGGTGCGACTAGGGCAAGAGATTCTTTATGGAATTTCATACAAATGTTAGGTCTAGGCCGGAAAAGTCCTCTTTTTTAATTTCCAATTCACATTTTGTGGCACAGGCATCATGACATTCTGCCAATACCAATGCGTATAAAAATTGTATTTTCTATTAAAACTGAGTTAAAATATAGCTAAATATGAATACACACACGTTAGTTTTAGTTTTTGTCTTATATTTACTTATAATTCCTCTAAAAATATTTTTCAATACAGTTGCTCAAAAAGTGCTCTTTTCTTGGCTGTTTTGCGTGCGCAAAGTTAGTTTTTGCGAACTAGTGCTTTTTACTTTTCCAATTTTTTTAAATTTTGTTTTGTTCCAATTCATGACTGCTTACCGAAGAGTATTATTGTTAGTTAACTTTGCCGAGACGTAAAACAACTAAATACCAACTATTAACGCAAAAATATTAAAGATATTCATATTTAATATTTCACTATTACCTCTCCATCATAATAATGATCATTAATTAAAAAAATTAACATTGAAAACAGTTGTTATAAATCTGTGTGTATGAAACGGAACAGCCAACGACACGTCTGTCAAAGTAGAGGCGTTTTTCAATCAGGTAAACATGTTCGAAGGGTCTATTAGACTTGACGATACGATTTGTCACATGCGATTTATTATTTTGTTAATGAGAAATAATGGTTATGATATTGAAAATGAGAAAGTAAAGAAGATAAGATAATCATTTTGAAGATGTTCTTGATAGTTTAGTTACAATAGTGTTACGGAAATAATAAAAAACTTTCAAATTCGTTCTTATGTATTTAATTTTTTTTCGCATCTGTATTGAAAAACGTCGTTCGATACACGTGCGGACATGTCATTTTTCACTCATCCCGAGTATTGCCACTCGCCTACGGCTCGTGTCAAGATACCTCGGGACTCGTGAAGTAATGACATACTTTCCGCACTAGCATCGAAATGTACTATTTTTGATTGTTTTGTTGTTTATTTCATTAAATGTTTGAAAAAAGCACTATACAAGCTTCGGCGTGAATAAGGACTTGCAGGCCTCATATTTCTATCTGCCCTCGCTCGCTCTACCGTATATACCTATTCGGCCTGCAAGTCCTTACTTCCCGGCCTCAGCAGTGATGTAATATCCTCGTCCTGCCCAATGTGATTCCTAAAGGACATATTTAACTTTTAGCAAGTTACGAATAAAAGTCCTGTATAGGTTGAGGTTACGTTAGATCTCTGTTTTTACTTAAAACGTGAAACAAAGGAAAATCAACTGTATTTCTTAAATAATTGGGTTTAAATTTCAATGGCTTTTTCTGAGTATGATGGGCAGGAGGAGGCTATTACTAGGTAGGAGCAGTAGAGGACATGTGTAGTCGTGGTAAACCCTCACCCGTGTGACAGTGCTGCAGCAGCCTCTCCAGCTCCTCGGAGACGCGGCGGGCGGCGGCGGTGAGCTGTTCCACGTGCTGGGCGGCGCCCTCGGCCCCGCGGCACGCCGCCACCAGCCGCTCCACCGCGCGCGCCACCAGCCGCGCCGCCGCCGTCAGCTGCTCGCGGCACTGCGGGTTGTGCAGCGTTGGCGCCACCACCTGGGACGACATGTTGTTTTAGCCTTTGGAAACGTTCAGATACTCTCCGTGTTTATTAAAGTTACATAGTAAAGGTTACTCTCTACTGAACGTCACTATTATCCCCTGATAGCGAGAGGCAATAGGCTAGATGACAAAAAAAAACGAATTAGTCCGTCTGTTAATTATAAAAAATATTCGACACGTATTTTTTCTTTTATTCCTCAAATGAAAAACGACGGAAATACGGCGCTTGAAAGTTTCGCGTGACGTCACAATCGAATACGATTCTTACTCTAAGGTGACGTCACCAGCCCCCACCACGGAACTTTGACGCTCTTCATATTCGTCAATTTTAGTTATCTTGAAAAAGGAAAAAATACATGTCTAATAATTTTTGATAATCTTTCTAACGGACTAATTAGAATAATAATTTTTCAACCTAGTCATCATCCCTAAATATTATAGTACATTGTGCATCTAGAGAAGTAAGTACAGGATTACAAACGAGAGTCAGTTGGCGGAGGGCTTTTAATGACTCGAGTTGGTAATCCTCTTACCGGCCGTGATGCATACAATATTGTTCATCACACTTGTAAGGGAAAAAACAACTATACAAATGAATCTATTTATTAAAGTTGAATGTAATAGTACAATTACACACTAAAGTTGGTTTATAGCCAAGTTTGAAGATTTGAAATAAGCCTTAGCTTATGCAAAACCTCCTTAGTCTGAAGTGAAATGACGTTATTTTAACACTAAACTTATAACTCCCTCAAAAGTTATATTGTACTAAAATCCATAACTCCCGAGGGGACTAAATCGACTCTAACCGCTATATACGCCTGCGTATTATAACACCTTTAGTGATGAAAAGATAAAAAACACCAGGGGTGTTACATGCGCGTTGCCGACCTTTTAAAAAAAGGAGGATTCGCTGTGTTGACATCTAAACGGGCCAAGGGCTTTGCTCCGTGGGTCTTCAGCTGTCAACACACCGAACCCTCTTGGATTGGATATGATCAAAAATTAGAAAAATAAAGAAAAACCGCCCTTATCCCCACGTTATAGCCGCTCAGTTGCTTCATATTTATTGGTGGACTCTATTGCCTAGTTAAATAAGGACGACAGCTGGTAATCACAGTTACCAGAAGCAATGAGGATTACCGCGAGTAGATTTTCCGCTAGGGGCGCTAGTGGAACGTGGGTCCTGCGGGAACATTTCAACAATTCTCTCATACTGACACAGGACCCGCGCATGAGTGGCGCCGCCTGGTGAGCGACAATACGGTAGCTCCCATTGAGTGGGTAATGTGTACTAACCTTGGCACAAGCAACCAGTTGGCTCGTCGCCAACGCGCAGTGTGTGGCTGCAGCAATGATGCTGTTCTGCAGCGGCTGGTCGTCGCGGCACTGGGCGGCGACGTTCTTCGCCTTCAGGACCAGGGCCGCTGTGGTGTTGGCCACGGCCTTCGCCAGCGATAGGAGGATGTCCTGGAAAGTATACATTAGTAGTGGAGACAGTTCATGAAATCATATCAAATGTTGTATATCGTGTAAACTGGTTCAGAAATGGTCGTATGGTGGTGGAACGGTTCTAGATTAGTTGGTAAATAAAATAAATAAATAAATATTGTTGGACAATCTTACACAAATCGACCTAGTCCCACGGTAAGCTCAATAAGGCTTGTGTTGTGGGTACTAGACGACGATATATATAATAGATAGATACATATAAATACTTACGTAGAAAACATCCATAACTCAGGAACAAAGATTCGTGATTAACACACAAATAAATGCCCTGACCAGGATTCGAACCCGGGATCTCCTGCTTTGTAGGCAGGGTCACCAACCAACCAACCAACCAACCAACCAACCAACCAACTAGGCTAGGAGGCCGTTTATTTATTGATCAAGCGAGCGAAGTTCTCACACATTCTACTTGGGCACCGTTCGTATGTAAGTATATATATATATCTTATTGTATAAATTATTCCTATTCTATTCTATTACAGGACATTCGTATGACGTTTTGACGCCCGGTTGGCGTAGTTGGTAGTGACCCTGCCTGCTATACCGATGGTCCTGGGTTCGAATCACGGTAAGGGCATTTATTTGTGTGATGAACACAGTTTGTTCTCGAGTCATGGATGTCTTCAATGTATTTGTAAATTATAAATATCATTGCCTGAGTATCCGTAACACAAGCCTTCTTGAGCTTACTGCGGGACTTAGTCAATTTGTGTAAGAATGTCCTGTAATATTTATTTATTTAAATATACCCTTCTAGTTACAACTTTATGAAATAAAAGCTGATACTTACTAATGTTCATTTATACTTACCCAGCTCTCATTTGACCGTAGATTCATTTGCCTGACGTTATAACTGTATTACTAACTAACTTTTGCCTGCGACTTCGTCTGCATAAAATTAGAAGAAAAACTATCCTTTTCTAAAAGTTCACTTGAATTTCAACTTGATCCGTTCAGCACTTTTAGCGTGAACAGGTAACAGACAGACAGACGTATTAGCATTTATAATATTAGTATGGATAGTTAGATCATAACAGAATCCTTGCATTCACAGTTTTAGTCAAATTCCATCTTTATAACTTGATATAGAGATATCCAACTTTTATGCCAATTTTCATGACATTCTATTTCAATAGGTATCATACAAACTTAGCAACCTTAATTGTCGATAAGACCTTGCTTTTCTCGTCCATGTTGCTTAGTTTCCTATTAAAAGTGTCTATCTCTTTCAAAAAATTCTAGGCAACACTTTCTTTTAATTTTGCGTAATATTAAGCTTTCTGTTCTCAAAAACCCAGAAAAAACCCTACTCATGTTGTCGACGATTTTAATTAGAAAACTCCCGTGAGTATCTAACACATTAAAATACTTATCCGGGTTACTCACGTCAATAAAGTCGAAAATAGCTCGACATGTTTCGGAACTGTCCGTGTCCCTTATTCATGAGTCATGCGTCCGGCCGCAGCGGCTGCTCTACGCACACAAGGGACACCCGATATAAGTATTTTAATATGTTTGATACTTACGGGAGTTTTCTAATTAAAATCGTGTTATCTTGTTCTTTACAAATAACAAAAAAAAAACTTTAGAAATAATCATGTCGACCATTGTAAAGCATGAATAAAATCATTTATTATTTATAATGAAAGTTTTTATTCATGGTTTTAAGTGGGCACACTACTATATATAAATTATAAATTGCAAGAGATGTCATATACCTTTTGTAATGCACATGACTTGTAATGTTGAATATAAATAAATAAATATAATAATATACTACAGAAAAAGTGACCAAAGTGAGTAGGGCTGGGACCGAACCAGCGACCTCCTGCGTTTGCCGCGAAAACAGGAGGTCGCTGGTTCGATCCCAGCCCTTGGTCTCTTTCAATTTATAATAATCATGTCGTTTTTTTGCAAATATAAGGACATGATATGTGTTTTTTTAGTGTAATTATTTTTGCCACTACATTCACTTGTGCTTTGGACAGTTAGTGTAAAATAAAACCAAGGTTCCAGGTCAAGCAAATGTATTAACAAAAATAATAAAATATGGCGCATGCTAAAATATTATATTATTAATATAACCATCACCGTTACTCGACCGCAATAAAACAGGCAAAGAGATGAAATAAAGAATATAAACATCTATATCTAGTCAACAATCTTTTTTTTTAATGGATCCTTATTCCTCATTATCCTTAATATGGATCCAAATCATAAATCGCGGAAGATTACAACATGTATATTGTCGAACGTAGCTTCCAATAAGGGACATGGTAATTCTTGTCCATTACCCTGGCCTTTTGAACCTACGCCCGACGATAACCACGGATTTTGTAATCCACACTCATACTTCAGTAATTATCACCACAATATGTACGTATGATTTAAAAAACTACTTATATGGAAAACTTTTTCAACGGTAACCATAGAATAGAATAGAATAGAATAGAATAGAAATTATTTATTTGATTCACAGAAAAAACCTTAATCTATTTACATCTTGTACAAAATATCAGAGAGAACCAAAATGGATGCCACTCAGCATATGCCGATAGCTAGGATACGAGATACTTAGCTATGGCGCTGGTTTTCAGGACACCCATGGGACAAAAAGGAATACAGAAGGATATATCACATAAACATAGCATTCTGAAACAGCATTTTGTTTTAAAATATCCGGGAAAAAACTACTCGTGTTATCTTATTAAAATACTTATATCGGGTTACCCACGTCTATAAAGGCACACACGCACAGAGCAATCGCCGCAGAGCAATCCCACTCATGATTATGAACGCGGACCGTTCCGAAACATGTCGAGCTATTTTTGACTTTATAGAGGTGAGTAACCCGATATAAGTATATTCATAAGACTTATATGTTTTGACAGATCAGGAAATTTGACAGATAAAAACTAAGATTAAAAAAAACTTGTCAGTAAGTTGCTGATTTCGCAAGAATGTACTTTATGAATGAATTCATTTATACATTTCCCATGCACTTTTGAACGCGTCTTAACCTATAAGTATTTTTTTTAATCATACGAACATATTGTAGTGATCATTACTTAAGTATGTGCGATAATCCCTCATATAAGATAAAATTATGTGTTTATGATGACTAAACCGATCTGTGATTTTATGGTTTAAAAAAATATATTAATGTAAAAAAATAGGTACAAATTGTAAATGGCAAATAAACTTACCAGTTTTAAAGCAGTCAAATTAAAAAAACTATTCTGACAGTAATTCAAGTTACCATTACCAATGTAATTAATTAATATGTCCAAAATACTGTCAAAAAAGTGACAATACAGGATAAAATAACTTAATGAGTAACAAAAATAAATTATAACAATGTATACGGTTATAAAATAAACAATGTTTGAAAAACCAAACCAAATAAATTAATGAATTAGAAAACATAACTCTATGGCACTGTACAATAAAAAACACTCAATCAATAGAGTTACGAGAAAAGGATCCGATTCACTCAATTTTGGCTATTACATATTATATTTCAAAATGTATTTTTCTATGACTTGGATCCATTTCGTTATACTCTGCCCAACTCCAATAGTAATACAAAGTGGTCAAAACTGGTGAAAAATAATAATGGCTTAAATCACATACATTTTAGACCACTTTCATGGGCTAAGTGTATTTTGTAGCTTATAAAGTCAATCAATTTAATCATTTGACTCTCTATTTAAAAATAAACTGTTTCCTGTCATGGTAATATGCAAATAATATTGTCACCGGTTAGGTAATTGAAATTGACCACCCTGTATTAAACTTTTGACCAAAATTACATCAATGAGTTACGACACCACTACCAACCAATAAATGCTTTTGTTTTTAAGTAATTAGTTACCATATGACTAGGGTTAAGTACCTTTTTAAAATAATATTAAAATAAATTAGCAAAACTTTAGAATTTTAGTAACTCAGTGATGTATTTTACACACCGAAAACAATAATACTGATAATTTTGTTAAATACCAAATAATATTTATTTTGTAAATGCCAATACCCATCGTATAATTTAATAGTTTACAACAAAAATAATAAATAAAGACTAGATTAGTTAGGCAATCTAAAATAATGTTAACAAAAATATAAAGTAACAATCAAAAGTCAGGTAAAATAATGGCCCGTGTATGGCAAGACGTAAGTCTTAATAATGAACAAAAATACGTAAGTCTTTTAAAATTAACAAAAAATATACATGGCCGATGTCCAAATTCTTTACCGTCACAGGACCATACAACATGTTATTTTTGGATCCAATTTACTTAGTCTTCATTCATACTGTTTTGGGTCTTTAGCAATAGCTGTTACCTCGTACTTTCTAAAACGAAGTTGTACTTTGACCAATAGAATATGCCTATGATTACAGTTTTTAAGCTTAAACTTGGTTTAAAGCATCAGCAAGAATAGACAATTTTAGCTTGTATTTAGTAAAAGGTACAACTTTGTTGTTTGTTCAGAAGGTTCATTTCGAAACGATACTTTATGGCATTAGCGGCAATTTTTTTGGCCATGTGACGGTCTCGCATCTTTTCAACAGTCTATACTACTACCATGCTAATATATAATCTTAAAACTACGTCATTTTAGCAGTCTTTTTCCTTAAACTTTTGTCTTTTGTAGAGATTTAGTTCTTGAAAACGAAATTCGTGAAAAGTATAAGGAAAATGACATAGGCATACAGGAACACTGTTAACTGACGGTTGATGAGCCTGATGTCCTTTTAATAAGGCTTATGGTAAGTTAACGGTGCAGCAAGTAGAATCTGGCAAATAAAAACCCTTATGTGTATGCTCATTAATCTCATTATAAAAAAAAGTGATAAGATAAGACATATTTTAAATCATTTTGTCTTCTGTTTCCGCGGTTATTGTTCAATGAAATTAAACACTTTAAGACTTTTTTGATCATCATCTTCATCTTAACCATGTGAAAATGAGTGATGTAAAAGACTCAAAACGTAGGGTCATGGTGTTAATAAACGCGATTAATCCGTTCAAAATCGTTTAGCAAATTTAAAGAAAAGGATCCAATCCACAAAAATTATCCAAATCAGCTTTTTTTCTCAAATCAACTGTGTAAGTGTAACCTTTTGTGATTATTCAAAACGAAAAGGTTTTTATTTGCAAAAAAATGGATTGAAAGCATAATTACAGCTAGTAAAAGAAAAAACAATGTAATTCAAAAATTGTCGTTAATTGCCAAGATTCTATGTGACTATGATTATTTCCTACTGTGAAATAATGACGTCAGTATGTTGTGATTTCTAATAGTCCAAATTTTCGATCAGACATAAGGGCGTATTATTTTTTGTTCTAGAAAAATTTTTTTTTGCTAAGTTGGAGATTTCTATTCAGATTCGCGGGTAATCCTAGTAGGAGAAAAATTGTGTCCTAAAATTTCCATACATTTTTCAAACTTTCCATTGCGCTGCCGCCATACTAAACCCGTAAAAAAATTGCGGCGAAATGGAAAAAAATGTTGGGACACTTTTTTTCTCCTACGCCTAAAGACGCCCAGAAAGATATATAATTGTGTCAGGACTATCTGAGTTTATGGCAGAAATGCTCACAATTACATTTATGTAGCTGTGACATTTAATGAATACTCTCTTTATAAACTGGGACGAATATGTATACGATTGTATCGAGCAAATAATCAAATCAAATCAACATGCATAAACACATCAGAAATTCCTTTCAAATCTTCTTTCCTCAAAAGATTTCTATTTTTTTTTCATTTACTCTCTTTCTTACTTACTGATCATCTCAAAGCATTTTTCATTCTCATTTTCACACACCTCTTTAGAAACAAAACATTGTACCAGCAAAGCAAAAAACGCCGCGATCAGAGCTAAAAACAAAAGAATATTCAACCAATTCTCCTTCCAAATCGTTTTCAATTCTAACTCTAAGCAAACGCATTTCGGGCAGCATTTTTCTTGAGTCCTAGGACATTTCCTTTTGCAATACTGACAGAAACCTTTAAGAAAATCTGTAGTTGTATTCCGAAATGTAGGGTTATAGAAAATGCGTATTTCAGTTTTACCTTTATTGTCACTGTCTAGTTCTACTGTAGTTTTGCGATCTCGCATCTCTGTCGTGTAGTATTTCTCGCTCTTTTTAACGAACGTCTCGAAATCGTCTCTCTTTAAATTGATTTCGTTTTTAGTGAAACTCGCCTCAGCTTTCTCCATGAAAGTTTCTGTGGTTGTTAAAACTCTGTTGTACTTATCTAAATTATTTAATAGTTTCATATTTAGAGAGCCAGATACTTTAACACTAGGACCAGATTTGGTCACATCGTTACGAATACTGTGACATTCTATTTTGGCTCCATTTTGTTTATTAATATGCTCATTAATTTTATTCTTCTCAACATTATCTGTCATGAAAAACCGCTCGCGTAATATATCATTCTTAGATTTCAAATTAGGCTTCCCAAAATTGATGTTAACATAGTCATGATTAGAGAAATCTTTCTTGAAATTATATATCTTATCTGATACAGTCTTAGGATACAACTTCGGACTATCACTAACATCTAGATTAATATCTTTAACTTTGGAATCTTCCAAATATCCTTCGCAATCATTCAGAATCGCTTCAAAATCACTGCCTTTCGCCGGACTATCATCTTTAACCTTCCCCATATTTATTTCCTCAATAGTAACGGGTTTCCCAGGTTTGAAAACAGCGTTACAATAATCTAGACTTCTATAATAATCAGAATCAGATTCCTCTTGTATAACATCTAGTTTCCAATGTCCGGTATCAATATCTTCATAAATACCGTCGTCTTCGTATTTGGGGTCAAAATCGGCGCCATATTGGTCTTTTTCGCCGAAGAAGACTTTATAGAAATTATCGTAGCAGTAATGTAGTTTCCTGTAGAATGTGGAGGGTTTTACCTGTGTTTCTTTGTCGAGTTCGGAGTCTTCGCCGATGGTGTGCAGCACCGACGTGGAGGCTTCGCCGACGCGGGACGCCGCATTGAGGAGGCTCTGACGAGGCTGGAATTTGAACAAGTCCAATTAATACGGGATAATTTCTAACGCTATTTGGGAAGAACTAAATGAACAGTAGTGATGTCTGCATTAACAAATAACGCATTGTAGTTAAGCTTAAAAAAAGAGCATACTTATATTGCATGCATGTTTGTGTGTTTGTGCAACTTATCACGTTTTATTGAAAAGGTTTCTGCGGAAGACCAGCGTCAAGGTACGCAAAAGGTACCTTGATATCAAGCTGAGTAGAAACCTTTTCGGTGACGCTATTATTTTAACCATATTGTCTAAAAGTGCTATATTTTAGTACATTGTACCATACAATGTTATGGTACCAAAGTACACTTTATATTTTATTAAGAATTTAGATTTTCCTCTAGAAAACCTTGAATTTCTAGATAAAATAAACACTAACATAACACGTAGGATCTAAATTAACTGAGCAGATTTATCTTGATCTTGATTTGAGGCTTGATCAACTATCTCTTGTCACTAGCTGGTCAGTCTCCTGAGTCACTTTTAAAATCCAGGTTTTATGGCATTAAAATTCACAAAACATTTTTTTCTTTTGGTAGTTATACTCCCTTTCTGTAATGGGCCATCTACCAAGCATGTCAGTAAAACATACTACGACGTTTCTTCTAACAAACTATGCTCCATTTGTCCCGTCAACCGGGACAGAATAAAAACAAGAAATAGTTGATTTACCATTTTAACATGACAACTCCAAAGAGTCCAGAAAAACAAGGTTAAGAAAATATCTGTGGCACAAAGAATCTTTGGGCAGGGCATAAAAATAAACGATGGGAAGGGCAGCTAAGGAAGTCTAAGCGTATCAAAGGATTCAAATATGTGAGTCATATACGTAAAGTACACATACATACGTAAAGTATGTATCTTAGCCCTATGAAAACGAGTGCTGTAAAGGGCTCGAAACGTAGGGTCATGGTGTTAATAAACGTGATTAATCCGTTCTAAAGTGTTTAATTTAACGGCCTCCTAGCTTAGTTGGTAGTGACCCTGCCTACGAAGCAGGAGGTCCCGGGTTCGAATCCTGGTCAGGGCATTTATTTGTGGGTTTATCACGAATATTCGTTCCTGAGTTATGGATGTTTTCTATGTATTTAAATATTTACATGTATCTGTCTATTATATATATCGTCGTCTAGTACCCACACCACAAGCCATATTGAGCTTACCGTGGGACTAGGTCGGTTTGTGTAAGATTGTCCCAGAATATTTATTTGTTTAATTTCAATGAATAACAATCGCGGTAACATAAGACTATCACATATTTGAATCCGGTGTAAGGGACAAAAAGGAATCTGAGCGTAGCGACGGTTTCAAATGTCTCTTACCTCCTTAGTCTCAGGTTCAGCAGCCTTCAGCAGGTCGCTGAAGGCGGAGCAGAGCTTCCTGGTGGCGTCCAGGAGACGGTCTCCGCTGTCGTCCTCCATGAGGGCGGCGATCATTTGGACGCCCTTCGTCATCTCGGGCAGGTTGCTCGTGATGGTGGTGATGGCGGCCCCCACTGCTGTGTGGTCCACCTCTTCTGTGGTACCTGGATGTTGTATACATTAACCATGACCATAAATATTTATAATCAGATTATTGACTTATATCATGTTTGGGTCAATATTTTTTGTGTAAATATTCAGCTTTCTGGATCGAGAAGCCACGAAATTACTTAAAATATTGATAACACCGAACAGTTTCAAGTTCAAACTATATAAAAAAACACAAAAGTTTCGAAATATAGTACTACGGTAGTAAATAAATAAGCGATACATCTAAATAGATGAATCGCTTATTTATTTCTTGATTATTGCAAATGCAATAAATCTCAGAAGATTCTTATATATTTAATTTACGAAATCTAGTGCCCATAGGTTATCTCGCTCTTTAGCGATAAGACCGACTGTTATTCACCTCTACTTTTAATCTTATTAATATATTTTGTTCTATAATGTATCAATAAATGAGAAGTCCCTATGACAGCTTAAAAGTGCTACGAAAATTCCGGGCTTTGGTTATGTTTTTTTTATAATATGTCTATCGATATATTGTGACATATATAATTAAAATGTATACTTGACATATATAATTACCTTTTCTGTTTTTTTTATTGTTACTTTTTTTTGGTATTTTAATTTTTAATTGTAATGATAATGATGTTCTGTATTTTAGATTTAATTTATTTTTATTATTCTTGACATGTGTTTTATGACATTAAAGATTTTGAAACTTGAAACTTGTAACTTTGATGGTATAATCTTACCGGAAGTGAGTGTGACGACTTGCGCGGTCGCAGCGTTCATGGCGGCGATCTGTGACGTCACGACCTGCTTGCTCGTGTCCATCGTCACCTGCTTCCACTTCACCGAGGCCGCGTCCTGCCCCAGCGCTGGCAGGGTCGCCTTGACAACCAAATGTACAATCAATATTATGAAACTACTATTTAAAACGAGGTATTTACCAACTATATTTGTTTTTTTTACCACGACGGTGGCAAGCAAGCATAGGCGTCCATAGGCTACGTTGACCGCTTACCATCGGGCGGGCCGTATGCCTGTTTTTCAACGTCGTAGTATTAAAAAAACCATACCCTGCTAAGCGACTCTTCAGTGTGCTTGATGAGCTCCCGTCCGCTGGTAATGGTGGACAGCAGCGCCCTCTGTGGTTCGCTCGTGATAGAAGTTACTCTAGTCTGCTGGACTTGTGACGCCTGCGAATGGATTAACATTTATTAGCTTGCGCCCGCGACTTCTTCTGCGTACAATTAGAACAAAAACTATATATACTTTTATTTTAATTAGAAAACTCCCGTGAGTATCAGACATATTACAATTCTTATATCGGGTTACTCATGTCAATAAAGTCGAAAATAGCTCGATATGTGTCGAGATCAGACCGCGCTGGGGCTCGCAGTGTGCGTAGAGCAGCCGCCGCGGCTAGACGCATGACTCATGAATAAGGGACACGGACTGTTCAGAAACATGTCGAGCTATTTTCGACTTTATTGTCGTGAGTAACCCGATATACGAATTTTACTATATATTTCATCCTAATCCGCGGTTTTAGCGTGCATAGGTAACAGACAGACAGAATTATTTTCGCATTTATAATATTAGTATGGATTGAAAATAATTTATTTAATTACCGCGAACAGTAGTGATTGAAATGAAATTAATAAGTTACGTAAAAATGTTTCATTTAAATTGCAATTGAAAACTTTTGTAATCAAGGAATAGGATTAAACATTTTAAACTAACATGGTCATTTACATTATAATTACTATTTATAACGAAATATTTACCATTAATATTTGTTTTGTGAGTTTTGTGTGAATATCGGGAGCTCACAAAAACATGCATAACAAAAAAATTGTTTTAAATAGTAATTATAACTGTAAACTTCTGAAACAAAAAAAAACGACTATGGAAAAACCAAAGGTTTACGCCTAATGTCGACTTTAGGAAGATATAAATAATTAAGGTTAGTATGTACCTACACAGCCTATCTCGTAGACTTTATAGCCAAAGATGCGTGAAACAAACAAAGATTTATGTTAGTCAAAAAGAACAGTTATCATTTCAATATATGTGATAATCTTTAGCGAAAGGTACCATAGATGCTGCCATAAAGACAACTTTATCTACGACAGTGGTACCTTTAAAAAAACACATAATTAGAAAGTAGGGATGCACCCACATGTAGTGAAACTAAATTATATCACATACAAAATAAGCAAAAATAATATGGAGCAAAATGTCAATCAATATCAGTGTCTTCACAGATCGGATTCCTTATGTGGCCTTTGGGACTGTGATTCTATATTGCAACATGTAACGCTCTAAATGGCTAGTCAAAACAGATATCCTTTACAAGAAACCTTTGAATCTGAACTAAAGTGGAATCGATTTACGGAAAAGCATCCAATCGACAAAAATAAAAGTATATAAGCAATTTTCGTCATTGGATCCTTTTTGCATGCATTTTGCTCCAGAAACTATAATCGCTGTCATTGGAACTTCCTAACTATGTAAACAAAAGGCGTCACATGTTTTGTCACAGCTCCTTGTATTTTCACACTACCTCATCAAACACCACTGAAACCATTCACTATCGTAACACAAAACATAAGATAAATAAGTTAATCTTGGAGATTTCATTAAAAACTTAAAAGTGAGGTTATAACGATCAATATGGCTGTTTGTTTACATTGTTAAGGTTCCATTGTCAGCGATATTATAAAAAAAAGCAAATAAAACCCACAGCAGGAGGCGTGTGGCCTGTGATGACTTGTCCCGACACGGTGGTCTGCTGAGCGCCCGTCATGTGCCCCACCGCGAACGACTTAGCCCCTAAACGCAAATAAAAACAAATTTAAAATAAAACAAATTTAAAATAAAACAAAAAAGTGTGTAATAAAAACTATGAATATAGTATTACTATTGAATACATTCATAAACTATCCATACAATTCTGTACGAGAAACATCAAGACTTACGAGTATCTTACCATTTTGCTTATAGCTTTTACTGTTGAAAGTGTTAAATATATACTTAATGTAAATGTAATAACGGGTTTCAGTAAAATGTAGCTAAAGACACGTAGAATTACGTACTGATCATAACTCACATTGTGGAAAAAATGTAACATACAAGTAATATTGCGGAAGCGAACTCTCGGAATGTCATTTAATATTGTAAATAACTGACACCGGCAGTTTAGCCTATTTTGGCTGTTCGCAGTCACATTCACGTTAATTTATGTTTTTTGGATTATTAATAAAAAAAAAGGATTGCAAAATGGTTAAGGGGCTGACAACACCGTCACCATGTTTTTTAAGCAGTTTTTCAAGAAAAACTATATATTTTAATACGGCAAATTATTATATAGGCAACACGGGTTCAACGCAAAGACCGATTAATCGGTCACCGATCACAGAGCAACATAGACCTTAATGAACACTTATAAAGTTCAACTTCAGTTTTGGAACTTCGGTGACGCGGCGTCTGAGTCAAAGCTGTATTTAACATGGCGTCGTTTTTCCCTTTCTGACCGTCTTTGGCGTTAGATATATCCGTCGTTGGCCTTGAAAAGAGTAATCAATAGTATATTAAGCGAATTAATTACCTTCAGCGCCGGGTCGCATGACGGCCGGCTTAGCCACCGACTCCGTGTTGACTTTGCCGGACTTGAAAGTGTCATGCTGGATAATGTTGGCCCTGTAGACAAAAATATACTGATAAAACAGTATTTTTAAATAAAACTTCTCCTGTAAATTATTTATAACAATAAGCTCGTCTTTATCAATTTAATTCTTCTTTTTGCCTAAAACCTTTTGTGAAAACGGTTCCATTCCAGCTCGTACCAATGGGTTCTTCGGAATTTATGTACGAAATATAATTAGATATTTACCAATAGCTTTTCGGTGGAGGAAACCGGACTAATTCCAATAAGGCCTAGTTTACCCTCTGATCAGATGACAGACGCTGCCCAATCATGAAATGTGACCTAACATATTGTCGCTCAACAGGCGGCGCCACTCATGCGTGGGTCCCGTGTCAGTATGAGAATTGTTAAAGTGACGTTTGAAATGTTCCCGCAGGACCCGCGTGCCACTAGCGCCCCTAGCGGAAAATCGAGTCGCTATCATTGGCAAAGCGAACCCCAGGGCCTCTGAGTCGTGGCATTAGCCGGGAATGCTATAATAGTTATTTATCAATAATTATACAGGGGGCAAAGTTGTTGTTTAATTCTCGGGCTTATATTGAGACCCGAGCAAGGGAAAGATTCCAAAATTGCCACGAGCGTAGCGAGTGGTTCAACAACTGGAATCTTGAGCTTAACAAACTTTGCCGCCGAGTGCAATACAACATTTTCCCCCTCACGGGTGGTAAGTGATAGGAATTAGAACAAGGTCAAACTACTTTCTCCACTTGTGGATGAAATGCGTTTTTCCACGCTAGTTTTAATGGACAAAACAGCGCTTTCTAAGCTGGAGAGGGGAAAAGAAGATGTTCTGTGCACTAACTTGGAAGGCGACACGGAGTCCTCCAGCATGGCGGAGCCCTCGTCGCCCTCGATGCCGAGGTGGTCGCGCGCGCGGCGCTTGCGCACGATGATGTCGATGTAGCCGGCGATCACCTGCAGGATCTGCTCCGCTTCCGTCGTCTGCACGGAGTAGTATTGGTCGCTGGGGACGAATAGGATTTGTTTAACTAAGCGCGTAATAGTAGATTACATACCAAGGCCGTTTTAGTGGGAAATGTCTCGGATCCCATGTAATTGTCGGCCGAAGCGAAGCCGAGGTCGACTAACATGTGATCCGAGGCTTTCCCATCTAACGGCCGAGGTTTGTATACTATTTTTCTGTCCGACAGAGCCGGCAGGCGGCAATTTAGTTTTGCGTAAAGTGGCGCTTACCGGCCGGAGGACTGAAAATTAAATTAATTTAGTATGAGGTAGCGCATTGTTATTGATGATTTCTAAAATGTCTTAGAACATCGAAGCTGTACAAGTGTTTAACACTTTCGGTAAATGTCGCTACGCGTCTCCCTAAGGCATGCCAGGTGTGCCAGGTGTGTGTAATAGGAGCAAAAACTTTAATCGTAGGTAATCCTCGCTAAACTGAAAAACGTTTGTTCAACGACTTTTAAAAATTACGTGTGTTTTGATTTTTATTACACTTTAAAATTTATTTGAAGACGCAATGTACTGCGATTATTGTCATTTTTGTACTATGACAAGAGACGTCAATTAGGCTGATGTTAACGTACATAGAAAATACTATTTAGTTTGTATGAAAAAGAGAACACCTATAGACATACATCATTTTTAAAAGTTGTTGAACAAAAGATGTTAGGTTTGAGGAATACTACCTGCGATTTAATTTATGGCTCCTGTATAGGAAACACCCGGTATATACGATAAAAGAACTGGATACTCAGTTGCAACACTCTTTCATATAGGTGATCTTGTTTGGAACGTCACGTTCCGTAAGTGCCAGCAGCCTATATACTTTTAACAGTGTTGGTAGTTCTGTGTATGAATTTGACACTTAATGCTTATGTCGGTAAGCTCTTTTTCGTACGAAACATTTATTGTTTGTATCATCATCAATGCAAGTTCGCTAATGTCATTCTGACCCACATTTTTGGATGTTTTTGTTCTGTTTCGTGTCTCTATTTCTTTTAAGTCACCTAAGACGTATAACCAAATGAAAGAAATATAAAAAAATTAGTTGTTGACAAGACAGAAATGGTAACTAAATTTTTTTTTATACTACCACGGTGACAAACAAGCGTACGGCCCGCCTGATGGTAAGCGGTCACCGTAGCCTATGGACGCCTGCAACAACAGGGGTGTTACATGCGCGTTGCCGACCCTTTAAAAAAAAGGAGGATTCGCTGTGTTGACAGCTAAAGGGGCAAGCTTTGCTCCGCGGCTCCTCAGCTGTCAACACAGTGAATCCTCTTGGAGCTCTGGCGACCTTACTCACCAACAGAAACACAACACTATGAGTAGGGTCTAGTGTTATTAACTCCGGTTTTCTATAAGGTGGAGAGCAGAGTCCATCTGGAAACTTGAATCCCCTCCCTGTTACTTGAAGCCCTGGGCTGAAATATTGAAGATTAAACAGCACCAACCTGTAGTCCCCAAAATCCAAGGTGAAGGTATTGGGGCTGGCGCACCAGCGGCGCACGGTGGTGAGCGGCCAGGTCTGCAGGATCTCCTTGGTCTTCTCGTCCAGGCGCAGCACGGAGTCCTTGGTCACGCCCAGGAGACGGGGGACCAGCTTGTTCTTGCCTTTCATTTTCTCCTGTAACGTTTAGGGAGTGTAAAATGCCAGTCTACTTGGACAAGGTTGTGTGTATGTTTGTTTGATGATAACCCGAGTAGTTAATCGGATCATTGTGAAATTTGGCAGGTCGTTAGATGAGATAAATATAATTGTTTAGTTCGAATATGGGACAAATCGGTTGAGGGGTTGCCGAGAAATACGAGCCGCGAGTTCGGGGCGAACCACTAATATTTTTATTTATTTATTATTGTTACTAGCGACCGCGGCTTCGCACGGGTTATTATTATACCTACATATAAACCTTCCTCTTGAATCACTATATATATTTAAAAACCGCATCAAAATCCGTTGCGTAGTTTTAAAGATTGAAGCAAGATTTAAGTACACGGATACATATTATATCTAAAAATGAGTTTGTCCGTGGATTCAGGAGTAATATGATAATTTAAAAGTATGAATGGGATAACAAAAAAAAGGGATTTTAGAAAACACTTTAATCATCGGTTATCTATTAACCGAACTTGCAATAAAAACATAAAGGGTGCGTTGTCGTTTCAACTTTACATAGTATAGGTATTTTATCTGGTTTTTCTTAAGTTTATATTCAAAGAAAGTGGCATTGAAGAATGTGCACTGTTTACAATCCATTCTAAGCTATTAGTGTAGATTTGGCAGGACCACTTTTATATTGCAAGTAAGCGACGTCAACAGTGCGACAGGAAAAGGTGAAATTAAATGCAAAGCGGTGGCAACACTTGTCAAATATGTCCATTATTTTCGTGACATCTGTCAAACAGTAAACTGCTCGCACAGAATGAGATGCATAATATACAATGTTGCCTGTTATAGCTCAGTTAAGCCCTCCGAAAATATCTACGTTTTTCCGTCGCACTTTAAGGCCGTCCCCTATCCCAATGACCTCGGCGATTTGAGCTTTCTTCCCCTCCCGCTTCCTTTCCTCACCGGTTATACAATACGTCAATAAGCATAAGTCGTCACCTAGGAAGAGCTGCTTGTACTAGGACGCAACCCTATAAACTACTAGTGCCATCTTACACGACTGGCTCCCGTCGCCCGCGCAGGCATCTCGAGCCGGCGTTTTCGGAAAAATGCGTGTAATAGCTTTTCTCGAAAAGTACAAAACCTATCCAAAAATCAGTAGATGCGTTTAAAGTAAACATAAATATATACTGCTAGTCTTAGTTTCTTGTACTTACGACGCATAATAACGGAGTAGATACAGATTCAAGGTAGAAAAAAGGGTTTACGTTTTTTTTTCTCTTGATGTATTATGTTTTTCGACAATTTAGTATAACCAAATGTAGACCAAATACCTAGCTACATTATATATTTTTTTCAAGCGTTGTGCTTGGAGCTGAACAAAGACTATTCACTTTAAAAACAGTGAAATATGGGTAGTTCTTTAAGTAAAACCTTGTATGAATTCACGTACCTTGACCAGGAAGAACGCCACGCCGTAAGTGGGCAGGTCCCTGGCGTTCTTGGTGTACAGCACCTTGGCCTCCAGCTCGGAGAGGCCCGTGTGCCGCTTGTGCTCCTTGAAAACCTTCTTCTCGGTGCCTTTCACCTTCACGTACGAGCCGGGGAGGAACTCCTTCAGACTGCCGGGGAAAATATTATGTCAAAACATAGATACATAAATTACATACATTTTCACCACGACGACAGATCATCAGACAATGGGAGCTAACGTATTGTCGCTCACCAGGCGGCGCCACTGATGCATGGGTCCTCTGTTAGTATGAGAGAATTGTCAAAGTGAAGTTTGAAATGTTCCCGCAGGACCCACGTTCCACTAGCGCACCTAGCGGAAAATCGACTCACGGTAGTCCTCATTGTAGGGTCCACTGAAAATCAGCGTCGCTGCACTATGGTGCTTCGACAAATGCTGAGTGGCATCCTTTTTGGGACAACAAAGCATAAAATTGTTTAGTGTGTTTTTAGTTATAAGAATGTATACCTAATGTTGTTTCAAATAAACAAATTTCATTTCATTTCATTTCATTTCATTTCATTTCATTTCATTGTCAGCATCATTATTACTGGTATTACAGGTATGAGCTACGGGCGCCGCTTACTATAATATTATAGTGCGGATTGTATGCTTGTTTGCCGCCAACATGTAATTTATAAATAAAAACATCATTATTAATATCGAATACTTTTGTGAAGAGCTCTTGACATTTGACACAAGAAACACGACATATGTCACGAAATTCCGTCACAGGGTCATTCTCGTGTCAAAAAACTCTTTGTGTTTTAAAGAGTTTTAGGAAGTTTTTTTTATAAATAATAATTATTAGACCTCGCGACACTTGTCACTAAGAGCTCACTAAGAAATGATATATTTATGAAATTATATAAAAAAAAAAAAAAAAAAATCAGGATCAATATGCAAATAAATTTCTTTCAAATAAATAATTGAATTGAATTGAATTGTCCTTTGCAAGTAGGAAACGTTTCTTTCGAAAATAATAATTTTTTTTTTGGAAACAATGTGCTTATGTGCTAATATATACTTACTCTAAGAATCCAATGGTATGTTTGTCTTCCTTATGGTCACCAAACTGGATCTGACACTGTATACCCGCGAACTCGCAAGCTGAAAGGATAAACATACTTACATTATTGTATTTCTTGCCGGTTATTTGCATTACAACCAAGTACAATCTAAAACGGGATACGCAACACGACAGTTTATGAACATGGCGCTTGCAACAGTGCCGAAATATCGGGTGCTCAATTAAACAAACATACATGGTAAATCCTGTTTTAGATTCTAGTTCAAGCCAGTTTATATTTACTCATTGAGGACGCGTAGGTTTCAAGTGACATTTATGGAAGTACCAAATATATTTCATCTATCATAAATATATTTCATTTATCATCGCCTGAAACACAGGAATTCCTAGTTCAGGCAATTGTAAATCACCTGGTCTAATTATAATTATTTAGTATTTAAGAGACTACCCTGTACAATGCTTATTACATTAAAATATTTGATTTGATTTGATTTGATTTGATTTGATATTTTGACAAGTGTTCCAAACCATTATCTGTGAACATTTCAAATGTCATTAGAAAGACATAAACATTGTACCTTTATCCTGTGTGCTGATGATGATGGTATGCATGCCGCCAGGATGGCGTCCCTCGCGTGCACGTACAGAGAGTGCAGCCGGACGGGGTCCCGGGAGACCACATGAATAACTACAAGAGGGTCTCAAAACTTTATCCTGCATTATGCGTGCCGTCAAGGATGGCGTCCCTGGCTTGCATATACAGCAGGCTCTAGAGGGGTCTCGACAGCCCGCGGGTCAAACAGCAGCAGGAGGGTCTCGTACCTTTATCCTGTGTGATGGGATGCGTGCCGTCCAGGATGGCGTCCCAGGCTTGCATATACAGCAGGCTCTAGAGGGGTCTCGGGAGCCCGCGGGTCTAACAGAAGCAGGAGGGTCTCGTACCTTTATCCTGTGTGATGGGATGCGTGCCGTCCAGGATGGCGTCCCAGGCTTGCATATACAGCAGGCTCTAGAGGGGTCTCGGGAGCCCGCGGGTCTAACAGAAGCAGGAGGGTCTCGTACCTTTATCCTGTGTGATGGGATGCGTGCCGTCCAGGATGGCGTCCCAGGCTTGCATATACAGCAGGCTCTAGAGGGGTCTCGGGAGCCCGCGGGTCTAACAGAAGCAGGAGGGTCTCGTACCTTTATCCTGTGTGATGGGATGCGTGCCGTCCAGGATGGCGTCCCAGGCTTGCATATACAGCAGGCTCTAGAGGGGTCTCGGGAGCCCGCGGGTCTAACAGAAGCAGGAGGGTCTCGTACCTTTATCCTGTGTGATGGGATGCGTGCCGTCCAGGATGGCGTCCCTCGCCTGCACATACAGCAGGTTCAGCTGCACGGGGTCCCGGGAGTCCACGTTTCTGTCGGAGAAGAACAGCTTGCGGCGCAGCAGCAGGGTCTCGGTGACGTCGATGCCTTGCTCGCGGAGGGTCTTGGCTGGTTCTACCCAGTTCACTGTATTAAAAAAATATTTTGTTAATTAATGATACACAAAAAAAACTTTTAAATTCTAGCTCCAATGAGTTTAATTATGAAAAATGGTTGAGATTTAGTATTTTCAAACTACCATTAAGGAAAATCGTTTGGTATATTGAAATAGCTAGTAGAAGAAAATCATCGTGAGAGTTGCCAAAAGTGAACCATAGGCTATTGCACCATAATGAGTCGTCATCGGTTGGCGCAGTTGGTAGTGACCCTGCCTGCTAAGCCGATGGTCCTGGGTTCGAATCCCGGTAAGGGCATTTATTTGTGTGATGAGCACAGATATTTGTTCCCGAGTCATGGATGTTTTCTATGTATTTATGTACTTGTATGTCTGTATCAGATATATTTTCGGACTCAAGAAATATGATCATGTGACCTTTTACCGCAATCAATTAAACTGGCTACCTATCCGCCGTCGGAGGGATTTACACACTCTTTCTCTTTTGTTTACTGTGCTTTTTTCTCCCTCTTCTCCAACGTACCTTTCGGAGAAATTTAAATTTTTGGCTGAGGGCAGTGGTCACCGTTTGCGGTCCAGTGAGCATCAGTCACTTTTAATCCCATCTCACAAATCTCGTGGCTATGACAAGTCGTTTGCGGTACGCTCGGTTAGACTGTGGAATGATTTGCCTGTCTCGTATAGGAAGTCCCAGTCAACTGCGTCGCTCAAGGGGAAGTTAAAGAAGTTGTGGTTACCTGTTTCTGTGTGATTGGTTGCTGTTATCTCTTTGTTTATCTGTATACTCTGTTTATTTTTTTTTATTTTTTTTATTAGTGTTGTCTCACATTTCCTTGTTAGTGTGATATATATACTTTTCCTTTGTATTTTGGAAATATATATATAGTTTATATTATTATTTATCTGGTACGTTGTTGTACATTAGGTGTATTTGTCTACCTCTTTTCATTTTTTCTCTCATCTACTCAAAGGTTAACTGGAAGAGATCCCTTAAAGGGATAAGTTCGCCTTTGTACTTACTGTTTTCCTTTTGTAAATTTTAATTTTTCTGTGTTTTGTACAATAAAGAGTTTACATACATACATACTTGTATATTATATATATCGTTGTCTGAGTACCCGTAACACAAGCCAATTTGTGTAAGAATGTCCTGTAATATTTATTTATTATAATAGCCATTGGTCCACTCTTGATGAAAATTATGGTATTATAATAGTAGTTTATGTGATTGTATATAATGAACATTCGTGTGATGTTATTATGAAACGAGGCGTCGTATCGAAATCGATAATATTATTTAGTTATGATAACATTTTCACAGATAAGACATTTGTTGTAACAAAAAAGTTTATTATTATGGGGGCCTTTATATGCGATTTTTGAACGCATTATTGAGGACTAATGACATGTGGGTAATTGGGTATATACTTGATCGGAAACCAAGCCGGGGATCGAACCCGGGTTTTCAGTTTACGCGTCTATCACCATAACCTCTAGGCCACCTGGTCTCAATGAACGCTGTCGAATTTCTCGAAAGTACTAATTTGAATGCGTTATGGCATTCTCTACCAGTCAACCATTGGACCGAACAGTAGTGAGGGGTATAATGGATGGCTGTACCTTCATCATCAGTCCTCAGCTTCTTCCGAAGTTGGTCCATCTTGACGTCCCTCTCTTTGTCCTGGTGTTTCCTCTTCAGCGTCAGGGTTCCGAAGTTGGGCTTCTCGCAAGGGTCTGGCTCTTCTTTCAGTTCTTTGCGGACCTACGGAGAAAAGGAATCAATATTAGATTGAATTATTTTGTACGGTTTGTCTATGTTAAAATCTGTAGAATTTTCTTACTAGCGTTTCCTGGTTTATGCTAAGGGGCCGCTTGAGTAAGTAATCCCAAGATTTGTCGTAGGCGCTAGTTTAACGAATGCGACAGCCATCTGACCTTTCATCTACCAGGAGGTAAACTAGGCCATGCTGGGATTAAATCGGTTTCCTCACGATGTTTTCTTCACCGAAAAGCGATTGGCAAATATCTGATGATATTTCGTACATAAGTTCACGAAGTTTGCACGAGCCGGGCTTTGAACCTGCGACCTTCGTATTGAAACACTTTTACCGCTGGTCCACCAACGCTGATCAAAATAAGTAGAATATCCTGTCAAAAGTTGCGTAACTTTAGGTATATTTAAGTATATTTAGCAGAACCAAAGTAACCGATATAGCTCTCCGAATCGCTAAACTTAAGTGGCAGTGGGCGGGGTACATTGCACGTAGAACCGATGGCCGTTGGGGCGAAAAGGTTCTCGAGTGGGGACCGCGTACCGGAAGGCGCAGCGTGGGTAGGCCCCCCACAAGGTCGACTGATAACCTGGTGAAGGTCGCAGGAGTCCGCTGGATGCGGGTGGCGCAGGACCGGTCATTGTGGAAATCTTTGGGGGAGGCCTATGTCGAGCAGTGGAAGTCTTTCGGCTGAAATGATGATGATGATGATGAAGTATATTTAGGTACTCACCAAACCGTATTCATCATAGTTGGTGATACCGATCTTGGTGCAGATCACCACCATCAGGTTGGCCACGATCTGGCTGTCGTCCACCAGGAGTGTCTTCACGGAACCTGCGAGTAAATGCAGTTCTTACTAACGGAATTAAAAAAAAATATATTCAGAAAAAAAAGGTATACACAAGAACAATCAAAATCAACAATAATCACCAGAACGGGTGCCTCTCAATATGTTTCCAGGCAAAGTTTCAGTGTAGGTAGCCAAAATCTTACTATAACCT
Source organism: Lathronympha strigana (assembly GCA_949128165.1). NCBI lineage: Eukaryota > Metazoa > Arthropoda > Insecta > Lepidoptera > Tortricidae > Lathronympha > Lathronympha strigana. The sequence continues at coordinate 633,127 of OX421926.1, read as the reverse complement.
TTGACCAAGGGAAGTTTATCTCATCTACTGTCATATCAAATTAGATATCAATTTAAATCAGATAATCCAATCACCCAGGTCTTTGAAAGGGTTGCTGTGAAGACTCTGGTTTCTGGTTGACATTAGTACATTTTAGGAACTCCAAACACACTAAAGGAAGCAGTTTGCAACCTTAAAACGACGATAGGTCGGCTGGGGTGGTTAGAGTAGAGCTACATCGTAATCACGCAAAATAGGCACATTGGATGTCGATTTGCGGAAAAAGGCCCAAGATAACTAACTAATTAACTATAGTAACCTAAATTTAACATTGACACTTTATGCTATTAAACAGTCCTGTGCCCTAAATAGTTAACCCCTATCAGTATTTTTATCTTACCATCCAACATGCGAACACGCAAGTTCCTGGTCTTCCTGCAGTACTCCAGGATATCCCCGTTACGCAGCATATAGTAGTCCAGGCTGCGAGAGGCTTCTAACCAGATTCCCTTCTTGTTGTCCTCTTCTGACGCGAGGAACAGGCCGTATTCTTTTGCTGTAAGAGAGAGACAATTGATAAGCATTAGAATGAATCCACAGTCCGTGGATCAAGAACCTTCGGATATCGGTGGTAACACGCGGTAAAGCAGGACAACAATGTACAGTGCTTTCGCCGAAACCCGAAGTACTTAACCCTCACGGTCTGTAGTAGCGTATCATGGCTATATTTCCTCTGTTCGTGTATACGGAGTGTTATTGTGGGGAAACTCAGTACTCCGTCCACGTAAACAAGTGTGTTAGTGTAAGAGCTATTTGTGGCTCCCATTATAAATATTACAATAGGCTCAAGAGGAATATCGACCGAAGCGAACTTTGAAATGTTTAGCCAGTTTAGACTTTCTTCTTTCATATTTTAATCAAAATCTCACTAAGATAATGCAAATCGAGAAAGCGTATCTAAAATTCCTTCCATTAAACCGGATCACAGACAACTTGAGCGAATAGCAAAAGATATAAGGCCAAATATGAAATTTCAAATTATGCCCACTGGTTGGCGCTGAAGAAAAAGAAGATGTGAAGTCACGGTCACTGGAGTTAGCCTCCAATATCTTCTCCTTGATGATGCGGTACGCAACTATTGCTTCTCGGAGGAGGGTGGTTCGAGCAATCCAGCGCCGTCGTTGCGGGAGTCTAAATTGTCGGATCGCCTGACGGGATCAACGACAAGCACACCGAACTAACTGTGTCCAGTAAATCTTCACCGCACAAGTTCACGTTCCCTCTAGGAAGCACTGGTTTCCAACCCGGTGGCAGAGTCTAACCTCGCTCGCGGTTGAAGGGCGACGTCCGATTTCAATGGCCTCGCGGATCTTGCCACCATTTTGGAAATATACCAAACGGTGGGCGCTAAAGAACTGTTACTCACGGTCACTGGAGCTAGCCTCCAGTATCTTCTCCCTGATGATGCGGCAGGCGTCGTAGATGGTGGTGGAGGGGTCGAACTGGATGGTCTTCACCACCTTGCCGCCCTCTAGCGATATCTTCAGCGACAGCGTCGCCATCTTGGTTAAGGAGTATGCTCTGGAAAGATGGAGAAAGAGTTCAGTAACGGAATAATTACGAGCGAATCAAGTAGAAAAAACTGACATTTTCTTTAATGCTATTTTTCTTTAATTTAAACTTTCGTTAGTCATACTGATATTAAATTGCAACGGTTAACACTCACGTATTTTTATCACAATAGGCGTGACATGTTTCGTCTGCGTCGGGCAGATATCGTCGGACAGACAGAGTGGTGTTATCACCTTCGCGGCTCGGGCATAACTCAGCCCAGTGATGGCCGAGCCGCGAAGTTGATAACACCACTCTGTCTGTCCGACTACGACTGCCCTGTGCAGTCGAAACATGTCACGCCTATTGTGATAAAAATACGTAAGTTTGAACCGTTGCAATTTATGAAAAACTCATTGGTCGTACGTCTACCGCTGGCCCAGCAACGCTCCTAGAATGAGATTATTGGGCATAAGAATTGGAGATACTAACCTGTGTATAGTAGCAGTGCGTAAAGGTTCTCGTTCAGGGCTGGTTTCTCTACTGGCAGAAGGCTCTAAGTCCAAAGAACGCGCGCTGGGCCTGCGCCTTCTTGGTTGGCTGAATGAGCGAAGTCGCTCACGAGGTTGCGCGTTCTGCAGACAAAAGTTTCGTTAGGGTAAGAACTTCGAGCAACACAGGCTTCTAAAAGGGAAGGGACACGTCAAAGCGATATCTTACCGTACAAATTATTCTGTCACTTTTCGCGGGGGTGGACAGACGCACTTGTCGCACATTACATACAAAAAACAATCTGTAATGATTTATAACTAGTATTAACGGGATAATTACCACGTATGATTTTATGTGCACATGGCGCTTGCAACAGTGTCGAAATATCGGGTGCTCAATAAAACAAACATAATGGTAATTATTTAAATATTAGTTATACGGGTACGAATGCCGACTCTCCTGTATTGCTTGAGAGGCAAGAATGTCTTTAAAAGGAGATAGGATCACGAATTATTTTGTTATAAAGTGACATTTGACTACTAACGACGTCGTGCCTGTACATCATCATCATAATATCAGCCATAAGACGTCCACTGCTGAACATAGGCCTCCCCTTTTGACCTCCATATGTACCGGTTGGAAGCGACCTGCATCCAGCGTCTCCCGGTGACCTTCATAAGGTCATCTGTGCATCTTTTGGGTGGACGTCCTACGCTGCGTTTGCCAAGCCGATGCCTGAAGCAACCTTTCATGGTGGACATGGTGGCATGGTGGAGTCTACAGCAAGCCTGGATGGGAGCCACAAACTACTTACTGGATGAGTCAGCCGCCGCCAGTTGTCTTGAAGCGCGTGTTCGATGCGCTCGCGCAGACTACGTCACGCGCGCGGCGATGCTTGCGGTGCTGGGTTCGAGTCTGAATCAGTCTGTAACAATAGACAACTACCGTTAGTCACTGTTATACTCTCGTAAACTGGAATATTTTGAGGACTTCTATTGTTCCACTCTATTAGGGAGTCCCGTAAATTTAGTTTTTAATTCAGCGTTGGCAAAATATGGGCAATCTTACAGGATGTAGCTATGGGACAGACAGAGATAGCAATAACGGTTTCTTTCTCTCACCCACCAGTAGGTTGAACCAACAAGTACTGCTTGTTTTAGGATTGTTCCTATACCCCGCACCATATTGTAAAACTATGGTATTTTGTTTATTTTAATTTTACAAATATCATCCTCTTTATGAAGCACTAGCGCTAGTTATTGCCATGTTGTTGTTATTATTGTATCACTAGTATTAAGTTAAAGTTACTGCATGTTCGTAGGTAGAAGACACTAACTTAGCTGTGGTTACCTATAATTAGATAAACATCAAAGATGATCGTAAAATAGATATAAGAGCGTACAAGATGTATTAACTGTTGGTAATCCTAAATAAATAAAATAAAAAATATTACCGAGTTAACGAAACACCACAAATACACAATACAATTACTGTAAAATTTTTGATCTTAGTTTGTCTTTCATCGTTGCCTGTTTTTATCTAATTTTCTCAAAGGTTAACTGGAAGAGATCCCTCATAGGGATAAGTTCGCCTTTGTTGTATCAAATTGTCTATGTTACTGTGTTTCTTGTATTTCTTGTGTTATTGTACAATAAAGATTATACATACATACACAAATGTAGGTACTTTAAAGTGTATTTGCTTCGAAAACCGTACTAAATTCATGCCGTCGCCGTCCCATATACATGTCAAGTTATAAACCTCGTGTTTCAAAAGCAGGCCAGGCCACCATCTGCTATTGCGCAATGTCCAAGACCAAACTTAAACCTTATATCCAAGGCATAAAAACTACTAGTAACTAAGTGAGAATCTTGTGTCTAACGATCTAATACCAACCTTATCTCAACGGCATACCGACTACTAGTTAAGAGATGTAACAGGCGCGGAAACAATTAAAGTTATTACCGGGCTGTACAGTCATCAATGATCAAATATATCGGAAAAAAGGACAAATATCGAAATGCACCCTAACGCTTTGAGAATAGAGGCGAGTTTAGATGCCTGTGAGCTCGGCAGACCTGTTCTGGTGGCTGTACCTACAGCTAAATAATAACCGATCGTCGGTAGATCTTATGTAGTTGTATTAGGGATTATAATGGTCAGTTACTGTTAGCGATGGGTTTACGCAGTTATATGGAATGGTGCAACTCTTTTATTGCCTGTAAAAATATTATGGGGTAATATTACACAAAATGAACAGCGTGCGTAGCCAAGATGCCCATCGCTACACTGAGTCGCGAACGACACGCAATTGTCATTGCCGCGCTAATAAGAGAGCGATAGAAAGATTACGATACGCTACGTAGCGTGATCGATTGGTATCTTGGCTACGCACCATGGTCCCGTAGATGAACTTGTGTTATGCAACGTGGCTACAAGTATGCTTGCTCGTTTTATTTAACGAGTCATTAGCGACTGTTAAAAAAGAGCAAGCTGCATATACTTTCGAATCGCGCAGTCGATAGCGAAAGCGAGAACCACTCATATTATGGTACCGATATAGACGACAGTTGATAAATATGTCCTTATAATACGAAAAGTAGAATACGAAATTAGCTATAGCCTTGTCAGGATTGGAACCCAGAATAAGAGAGATTTAGGGGTGGCAAGGGAATGGCGGAAATTTAAAATAATTTCAAGGCAAGCAACTAGAATTTACCATTTTGTTTACAAAATTTACTTCCCAGATCTCTAGTCTCCAAGTATGGTCAAGGTGCCAATTGTATTTTTCGCTACATTTCGATGACATCATAATTACGATAGTCATCCATTACTTAATCCACTTCGCATACCATAATAAGACAGCACTTGACTCTCGAAGACACCTTAAAACAAGTTTACAGAATAGTGCCAAAACATGGATACCCTCGATATTTACTATACATCGTCAGATTTTGACCATATGACGATACCACGTAAGAAGTGTTTCCAAATGGGTCAAGCTTTCTTTAAGCAACCGAGGAATTAACACCATCTTTCCTGTAAAAAACCCAACCAATCCAACGAATTGAACCTTTTTGTAAGCGGTTAAAAAGGGTCACTCCATCCGGACGCACTACACATTCATCCCGCATTTAATCATTTTAAAGTGCACAATAAACCCCCTTATAACTCGTCTATAACTCCATATTGCGTCGTCAAAATTCCTGCCGACCGCCGGTTTTTATGCAAAACAGTGCTATAACTTTTCTTGAAGGACCGTTGGCGTTCATACTGCGTGGCGAGTCGAAGTATGGAAGCTCCGCTTGGAACCCTAGGCCACTGTAGGACTGTCACAGTCACGCTATATATCAGGTAAGGAATCTCTTACTGCTTGTCATTCTCACATGGTTCTAGAGTGGCCTAGGGTTCCAATTTGAAGACTGTACGCCGCTCCGGTGTAAGCCAGACTATATATAGCGATGTACTGATTGCGCTGCGGAAAGCGCATCTGATGTAAGAAGCGGATATGTCATGTCTGCTTGTAGTACAATTAAAGAGCTAATAAGATTATAAATGCAATTTACGAGTATAAAGTCACAAAGCCTATCTAGGTAGTGTGCCATACTATAATTTAATTAATCCGGGCGCCTAGCAGCTCTTAGACCAGGTCAACCTCGGCAACCTTTTAGCAGCCAAGGGCCACATAGTAGTTAACAAAATGGGAGCTACCGTATTGTCAATCACCAGGCGATACTCATGCGTGGGTCCTGAGTCAGTATGAGAGAATTGTCAAAGTGACGTTTGAAATGTTCCGCAGGACCCACGATCCACTAGCGCCCCTAGCGGAAAATCGACTCGCGGTAATCCTTTATTTAATAACTTTAAAGTAAGAGGCTCGTGAGTCGCCTGTTGCCGACAGCTGTCTTTATGTCTTATAGCAATAAAGTAAGGTTTGACAGTTTTATTTCAAGAGACTTAATAAAGACTAACATTTTGGATTGTTGAGCCGAGTCGTTACCAGATCCCCACCAGCTCCACTAATTTGTTACCAATGGTAATAAATAGCTGGGATATTTTTCTCCATTAGTACTTATACTTTTTAGAGTAATTTGCGATTGTTACTGTCAAATTCCGTTTGGAATAAACACAAATCTCTGGGTCAGTTGGTGAGCCCCGGTAGGTGTGAGTGCTTCTTAGGTATCAACTGTGTTACCCCCATCTTATCTGGGGTTAGGGGGCCCTAGCGGATACACTTCGACCCATGGGGATCTCTTGTGCTGCCCCGCACTACTCAAGAGCTTGCTCGACCATATCCATGTGACGGATGGAGCTCAGGGGTAGTGCTGAGTACCTTCGGCTCCAGGTATCCTGCATCAAAGTCCTTCTTTGTCTGGCGAGAGCGTGACATTCACACACTACGTGCTCCTTTGCCAAACATTCTACTTACAGGCACCTCAGCTCTATAGATCGTTAACCCTTAAATGCATGATGATGCATTTATGACACAGAAACGAGACAAGTCACAATCAAGTACTCTTGGAATGTAGACTTTGTCATATCGTTGTAAGTTCTTAATTTAAAATGAATTTGGTTGTCACTTAGGATGTTTTAGCATCAATACTGTTAATTCATGTATTTAAGGGATAAGTCTAAGAGTCCTCATTATACTGGTGACACAAAACCTGAACTCAACTCGCTATAACATTTTGGGGCTGCATTTTAATGAACTGCATATGAAATTGGGATCGTTTAAAAGAACACCATATTTTCAAAGTAATAAGGATCGTTTTAGCATGGCTACCAAATTGGGTTTAAGAGGAGCGCCTGAAAACTTCGGCGTCCAGGTATTTTGAGTTCTAACATTTGGGTAGAGAGTTTAATTTTGTTTGAAAATGGTTTGGGTTAAATTTAGCCTGGAATATGTATGATTCAGAGTTTATTATTGTTTAGCGGAATTCCTTAATAACTACAAGGGTGTGGATGGGAGCATTTGTGAATAAAATAGTAATAATGGAGACGACATTTAAATATCTGTCTCATGGTCATTAAACTTTATGCCATTTTCCGCGTGCCTTTAAAGGGGTTGCCAAAATTAATTTTAAATTGACGTTATTTAAACAGTTTTAAAGAGAAACTGTTATTCTTTGTTGTAGCATGAAAAATGTACTGCAATTATATTCAAGACTTTAGCTATAATTAAAACAGGATTCCAAGTTAAGCTCTTTGTTTTATAAAGTTTCACGCTTTAGGAAAATTTCAGGAAAAGCGACTTTGTATTTTATTGTCGGTCCTCTTTCAAAATGTTTTTGCTCGTGAACGAATAAAAACGTTTATTCGTTACGTGTCTATATGTACGTTATCTCATGTATTTTACGACTGTTTGTGTTCTAAATAAATTAAAAAAAAAAATGTTTCGTAAACAACTGTTAAGTTGACTGATTATTAAAATAGCTTGAGTGTAATACTTCTGGTTGTATTTACAATACGAATATATGCACCAACGATGCAACGCAATATGAATATGCACTCTAGTTCATGACAGTTACTCATCAAAACCCATAAACACAGGCTATAAGTGTACGGAGCAATAACCGTTACGATTTACGAGTAGTTTTATTGTTAAAGGGGGACGAAAACGAATTGATTTCAATCCTAGTATTGGTAATATAGGTACCTACATATTACATAAATGAATATTATTTATAAAATAATATATTGAGAGATCCCAGGAAGAAAGTGCAATATTAGATTTCTTTCAGAAACGAAGAATTCGCGTGGATTGAAATGCTTCATACATCTGACAATCTCCCATATGAGTTTACTATGGACTTTATTTAATTCTATAGGTATAAGTAATATTGTCTTCTATTACCGCGCTTGTTATTCATTGAAATTAAACACTTTAGAAACGGATTAATCGCGTTTATTAACACCATGACCCTACGTTTCGAGCCCTTTACAGCACTCGTTTTCACAGGGTTAAGATGATGACACATCCATCATCATTTTCATCTTAACCCTGTGAAAACGAGTGCTGTAAAGGGCTCGAAACGTAGGGTCATGGTGTTAATAAACGCGATTAATCCGTTCTAAAGTGTTTAATTTCTATATAAGTATAAAATAAGTCAAGTGCTCTATATATAAACGTCCTTCTGTTTACATCATGGTACTACTTGTTTTTGCTACCTGAGTGATATCATTCACAACAAGCAGCAAATCTATCCATCCTGTCACCAACGATCATCGCTAACAATATTTGACAGCCGTCTGTCACCTCATATAAATAGTCGCGTGCGCACGGCGCCTGTACAAAAATACAACTAAATCATATTATTAAATATCTACTTTAACGCGTAAGCCAGAAGGTTCAATTTGAATTGTCGCGTATTTGGAAACGGTATTTAACTGATATCAATGCGAAATTGAACGTTACATTTCAGGACATAAGATTCAAATTGGATTAAGTTCTTTAATCGTTTATCTAAATTGTTGTCGTCAGTTTTAATACTTTCCTGTTTGCTGTACTATAAACGTTCTTAACGTGTAAGAATTAGTTGTAAATTCGTGTATAATTTGTGTTTTCAATGTAATCTTTCTTGCTTTCGTGTTTCATGTTTTTATATATGAGAGTGATGAGACGATGATAAAAATTGCCTTAATGCTTGTTGTATAATCTAATGTTATTTTTTTATTAACTGTATTATTTTTATTGTGTATTAACTATTTTAACTGTGTATTAACTGTATAAAATTAGATTTCTGAATGTATCATTTTTGTTCGTCTCTTCCTTTCTGTTTGTTTTTCTTTTGATTTGTTTTTATTTCAGTGTTTGTGTTACCTTTCGTGTTTTTTTCACCGGATGGGCTCATCGGAAGATCAGCGCTGGAAGTCGCCAGCATTATGCTGAGATGAGTCCATTTCGTGGCACTTCTTTAATCTTGGCAATTTTTTGTTAATTGTAATTGTACTGTCTATTTTGTGTGTCCACGAATAAATTATTTCTATTCTATTCTATTCTAATAGTGACCTTATTGTGTAGGGCAGAGGGTTTGCATTGTAAGTTTGTGAATGTTTATTTTAATGATGAAAATTGGACAGACAGTTCGTTTAATTGATCTTACCGTTTAGGTAATAAGATTGAAATTATCCGTGAAAATTGTAAAGCACGAATCAAATCATATATTAAAATGTAATAAATGTTCTGATACATTTTTTTTCACCGGGGGCCTTGGTCACTTTTTCTGTAGTATATGACATCTCTTTCAATTTATAATTTATCCGTGACAGTTGAAGCATGTACTTGTAAACTTGAAACGTCTTCGTTTCCCTATATATTTCACAAGTTATCGACTATCATATCACGCGACCCTTTCGCCCTTACATACTTGTTATAACGTGACAGCATTATAAAAAAGCGACCTTAATAGACTAGAGTCCGTCTATGCTAAGTTTCCTAGATTTTCATAGCACATACTGTAAAAGTGTTAAGTAAATAATATATCATAGTTTCATAAAAGTTTGACGTTTAAAATAACACAATACAATACAATACAATAACTCTTTATTGCACACCTCATAAAATATTACAACAGAAAAAAAATATACATCATACACAAAAGCAGAGGTAAACAACAGGCGGTCTTATCGCTAAAAAGCGATCTCTTCCAGACAACCTTAGGGTAGTGGAGCCAGATGTAACACTTTAAAGTTTGACAGTTCATTTGCTTGGAACAGAAGGCCTACCACGAACGAAGTTGCACCTCTCTGTCCCACTTGAGTGAGTGCGAAAGGGAGGTATACTTTCGTTCGCGGTTCGTGGTAGGCGCTCAGATAACGTGGTTTGACTCTAGCAGGTTTACTGCATAACTAGGTGGTGCCCGCGACTTCGTCTGCGCAATATCTTAAATTGTAGCCTATGTGTTATTCTGATTCGAGCTATATTATATTATATTATTGTAAAGTTTCATTAAAATACATTCAGTAGTTGTTACGTGAAAGAGTAACAAACATCCATCCAAACTTTCGCGTTTATAATATTACTTAGTAGGATAGGATAGTAGGATATATGTTATATATGGCCGTAATATACGCTCTTATGGCTGAACATATAATATGTCAAATATGTTTGCGTCCTTCATAGCAGAAGAAACTATTGCTGAAGGCCTAGTATAAAAGTTGTACGACATTTAATCCTCGACCGCGTTAGCGTATCGGGAGTTCAAATTATGTTTGCCGTTTATTTAAATCATCCGGCAACTTTCATATTTTGACCCCTCGATACGCTAACGCGGTCGTGGAGTTAATGTCGTACAATTTTTATACTAAGGCCTCTGGTGATTTTATTACGACTTTTGTGTTTCTTCTGAAAATATACCTTACACTTGATCAAATAATTAATTTTTCTACTCCAGTTCTCGGTAAATTAGTTGACTGACAGCGATATTAAAAAAGTATATAACGTTACGTTACGTAGTATTATAACGTTGTCTGTGGTATTCCGTAAGAACACCGATGCTCTAATGAATTTTCGTACTATATATGAACACTGTTTTTTTTCTAGTTGCCATACCTCTTCAGCATTCTGCCACTTTTCGAGAATTTGCTTATTCCGCTATTTTAGCTGTCGTAGAAAAACTAGCGTATGCAACAGCTCATAATTGATTCTTAAAACTCTCGGGTCTATTATCCGTCCGATTTTAAGAACCATTATTAGGTATATCACTGTTGCATAATAGAAAGCCAGAAGCGATCTAAAAACCGTATCTGCCGTGTCACACAAAAATGTTTACTTTTAAACACACTGCATGTAATAGAGGTAAAGATATAAGTGTGTAACATGTCTATATTCATAGGGCCTTTTGTAAATAGAGTGTGTTTAATGGTTTCACGGTAAGAATTGATTTCATAGTAGCGGCTGTGTTGTTTTTAGTTTGTAATTTTAGTTTTGGCACGAATGTTGAACTAAAATATACGTTCACCTGGGATCGTACACAATGGGAGCTACCGTATTGTCGCTCACCAGGCGGCGCCACTCATGCGTGGGCCCTGTGATGAGTATGAGAGAACTGTCAAAGTGACGTTTGAAATGTTCCCGCAGGACTCACGTTCCACTAGCGCCCCGCGGAAAATCAACTCGCGGTAATCCTCATTACGAATTATAATTACGAAAGCATTTTTGTCTGAGCTGAAACGGAGCTTTGTGCGCGTTTGGCCTGCAGGATAAAAGTGGATGTACTTGACTTGAGTGGCGCATAGGTTAAATACCAGATTCTTATTTTATGGGAATGCTATATATACTTTACTAGCTATTGCCCGCGGCGTCGCTTTAGAAACAGACAAAAAAAAACACGTCAATTCGTCGCTCTGTTTTGCCGTGAAAGACGTCCAAACAAACAAACACACACACTCTCCCATTTATAATATTAGTATGGATTACTGCATGGATTTAAAATGTATTAACTTTAGCGTGTTAATCTTGTAAATTGTATATAAGTACACAGTATGTACAGTCAAGAGAAAAAATATGGTGGTGCACATCTTACTCAAAAATATGTCCCATAGCACCTTATGCCGGTGTAATAAGAGCGTAGTACCATATTTATGAGTCGATTATGTCCAATCATATTTTTGCACTTGAATGTCCCTACATAACATACAACGTAAATGTAGTCTTTCCATCGGCAAATCTGGGCCATCTCGTACTAGGTACTCAGAAGTCGGGCGCGCTAAATTTAGCGCCATGAATGAACGTCTGATTTCGACAACGGGCCGTGTCAATGACTTTTCAGTCCGAGGAACGTGGGTAATTCCAGTATTTTGTGCTCTAAAGTTTGTCAGGTGAAATGGTTTCTGTGAATTCATTTGGGGAATGAATAAGACTGATGTATGTGAGTGTGTATAACTGATGTGCTTACAGAGAAAATTCAGTGTTAGAATTTTTTCAACGCTTTCAGAAATTATATACATATTTGTTTGAGGTTTAATCCCATTTAACCAATTTCTATGTCATGTATTACTAGTGAAATGAAATCCATTTATTTGTGACATCACAGAAAACGGCATAAGTAACAAACAAAAAAGGATTAGCATGTATGTGCTTCGAAAAAATGACCCAACTCAGCCAGAATTAAGTATAATTACATATCTCAATATTCTAACATCTTTACATTACAGTCACGCAGTTTAGCACGCTGCAACCATCTAAACGCATTTTTCTTTGGCCTCATGGTTTGTACCTCAAAGCATGATATCCGCTTTTTTATGCTCTTTTTATGTGCAGTGTCCTTATTTAAATATTTTCGGTTTAAACATCTCTCACATGTAAACAGATGCACAAAATAAGATAAAGACTCACCTATTAACCTGGATGAGGTAATCTCATGCAAGTAGAGCTAATTTTATAAACATGACATGTTTTATCATAACGACGTACAGACAAATCATTAATAAGTAAAATCGGAACAACTGTTTTATGAAAATAACCAGCAAAAATAGATCGTAAAGATCCGCCTGTGATTTTTTTCCGAAAGCTCTCTTCAACGTTTTAGGAAATACAGGGAGGGGAATCTGCATACGTATTGTTTCTTTTCCAGAGAACAAGCCCAAATGGGCATACCCGGATCTGTGTGTTACTTGTCACTAGTCTGTACACAGGTTCAAAGTGTGCAAGATTTGTTAGTGAATTTTTTTTTAATACTACGACGGTGACAAACAAGCATACGGCCCGCCTGATGGTAAGCGGTCACCGTAGCCTATGGACGCCTGCAACTTCAGGGGTGTTACATGCGCGTTGCCGACCCTTTAAAAACTTTAACACTCCTTTTTTGAAGAACCCCATATTGTAGTCCTTGTATTGTAGACATTGTAGTTGTGTCATATTGTAGTGTCGTCTCTACAGACTTTTTTGTATGTAATGTGTGCGTGCGTCTGTGCACGTTTCCCCCCGCAAAAGTTGAATAACTTGTACAGTAAGATGTCGATTTGCCGTCTCCTTTAAGTGTTGAAAGCCTGTGTTGCTCGAAGAATCAACCAAAATCAGTTATTTGAAGTTTGAACCAAAAACGCTTCAAAATGTCAGCTCGTTTAAAATACCGCATGTCAAAAAACAAAAGCCGGCGAAGCGCAAACCAATAAAGAACGCGTGTTGTTAAATCGACTGTGTTATAATGTGTTGCAACAAGTCCGTTTTTATTCCTGTTGCTAACTGACGAATGAGTCGAAGAGGCGAACTAGGTACTTTTTCTACTGCAGCACTTCTATCTGTCAATTAGATAACTGACAGTATACATTATAACGTTGTATATAGTATTCCATAAGAACACTACTAAACTATGCTATGGATTTTCATACAATATGGAATAGAATAGAATAGAAATTATTTATTGTATTCACAGAAAAGCTTTCGTAGAAAAACTAGCGTAGGTATGCAAATAAAGGAAGGTCAACATACAGTTGAAAGTCAAAGAGCTGGTGGCTTCCTCGCACAACGTATCAGCATTGCGATACAACGAGGAAATACCGCCAGCATCCTAGGTACAGTCGCCATCAGATATATAGGAGCGTCCGAGGCATTCAAAATATCTGAACAAGCACTCTAACGTCTTGACAATAGAGGCGTGTTCAGATATTTGTGAGATGATGGCGACTGTACAATGCCTCAAGGACTACTTTAGATTTAAGGTAGGTAGAGGTAGTTAGGTAAGTTACACTTACTGTATATATTTCGAAAATATATGTCTATTATCAACAAAATGCGAATGTAAGCTCCCTTTCTGAAAGCCCAGAGACGAGCGTATCCGACCCGACCCAGTTTGGTTGCCGACACCGCGGCGCCGTCCCGTCGCCTGGCAACGCGTGAGACTAGTGTTGCCAGAGCGCCTACCACGAACCGCGAACGAAAGTATACCTCCCTTTCGCACTTGTAATTTCTCACTCAAGTGCGACAGAGAGGTGAAACTTCGTTCGTGGTTCGTGGTAGGCCTTCAGGGCCCAATCTCACCACGGCGACAGGTGCGACAATTGTCAGCATCATTATTACTGGTATTACAGGCGTTTATGGGCACGGGTGCGGGCTGAATGCTTGTTTGCCGCCAACATGTTATTTATAAGTAAAAACATCATTATTGCCATTAAAAACGAACACTTCTGTGTATACACATATGTCTTTATTATTTGAGACTTGCTGGATATAAGACAACAGTTTGTCTGTATTTTTTTTTGATAATCTTGGTTATCTACATTTGACAACTATCACTTGTCTGTTTATCACTTTATCACCTTATAGCATTATCATTATCTCAGGCTTGCTGGGTGACAATGTTATGGCATCCTTGAACGCAGATGACGCTGGCTCGATTCCTGCTGTCCTGGGCACTGGAGGCATTGGTCAATTTTTGTTTAGTATTGCCTACTCAGTCATGTTTTGTTTTGCTATCTCCTTTATTCACATGTTGTCTGGAAGATATCGCTTTTTAGCGATAAGACCGTCCATTGTTTACCCTAATTGAAAATTTTCTCAATTGTTTCAATTTCGTGTGTCATTGTAGAAATAGATAGATTATGTACCGAGGTCTGTAAAGTAAGAAATGTTTCAGATCTCGTGTAATTGTCGGCCGAAGCGAAGCTGAGGTCGGCAAACATGTGATCTGAGGCTTTCTTATTTACTGGCCAAACTCTGGCACTATTTTCTGCTCGACGCAGTCGGCAAGCGGCGAATTTGTTTAGCGTAGCGACTAGCGACCTGCAGTTGGCTGCTTGCCGCCCGGGGGCCAGTAAAATTTAATCGTGTGTGATCTTTTAGATGGAAATGTCCGGTTTTTCACTTGTGTCTGGCAACACTAGTAAGGACCGTCTTTGGGACAGCCGCACCTTTATCAGCGGTTTGTATTGTACGAGACATTATCGTATGTAACAATGTGCTACAGAAAGGCCAGTTAGGGATTCAGGTACGTCCTTTAACTAGGTTGGTATAAGAACCAGAGATAAGGCACTACCTAGTTTATCAAGCATAGAGTATAATTGATTATGTTGCCAACGTAATACCGTAAATTTTAGCCCTAAAGGGGTAACATTGCCCACCCTTAAAAATACATGTTATTAAATTACTGAATACTTAAAAACAACGCCGAACTAACGAGCAAATCGGTTTAGACTTTAGTCGTATGGTGTTGTATTTAAGAAAGTAGTAATTTAATTATATGTTTTTTTTTGCCCTCCGGCCGGCAAACGCCACTTTACGCAAAACTAAATTGCCGCCTGCCGGTTCCGTCGAGCTGAAAAATAATATACAAACCTCGGCCGGTAAATTAACTTAAAACACTTTAACGTCCTAGGTATGTAATCTACTATTACGGGTGGGCAGTGTTACCCCCTAGGGCTTAACTTACCCGCATTTCGGTATAGTGTGCAGTCAACCAATTGGAATCCTAGGTCACTCTAGAACCATGCCAAAATGACAAGCAGTAAGAAATTTTACAATAGTTACGTGACGTCTTAACGCGATTCAGTTTAGGACCTAAACTGAGTCGCTGCCATACAACTGAGCACAGTTTTTGTTAATAGTACATTGTGCATCTAGGGCGGTAAGAAGGGCATTACTTACGAGGGTCTATTGAAGCCCGACGCCGTAGGCGGAGGGCTTTAAATGACCCGAGTTAGTAATCCCCTTACTGCCCGTGGTACACACAATGTTTTTCATCACATTTGCGAGGAAATAAATAAACTCTATACAGGTAAAGAAACAATAATGATAAGCGGTAGTGTAGTTGCTCAGTCCACAGTACTCCGGAGTGACTGCGTGCTGCGAGCGCGTGCGGGGCAGGTCCTCCGCGAGCTCCACGCGGGCGGTAAAGTAGTATGAGAATCCTTTAAAACCATGGGAATAATACAGCTCTTTAAGTGTAAGTATGCTTGCATATAATATCACCATTTACGAGCAGGTGTGATGAAAAGAATTTTATTGTTTCAGTTTTTGTTAAAAAAAAAAAGTTAAAAACCTAAACTGAATCCGTAAGGGGCATTTTCAAAAATAGGGTACCATTTCCTTTTTTTTGAAAATATAGGAAGTTTTGGGTTTTTTATAACCAAAATCACGAGTACTATTGATTAAAAAAAAGAAAAAGAGTGTCCCGTTTATTTTGGTCAGTTTCGTAACGCATTATTCATACATTTTGTATGGGCCGTGACAATTTTTTGTATGGAAAATCGAAGACCCATTTTCATTAAAATGGTGCACTTTTGTCTGAAAATGCCCTAAGAGGTCATGGGAAGGTCCCTGATTTATAGCGTCACTATGACAGTCCTACAGTGACCTAGGGTACCAGTTGGTTGACTGTACATAGATTTATTTTATTTTATGATAAATTTTAAAATTTTACAAGTCAATTCGTAGGTACATAAAAATAGAATCAGATTGTCGTTGTGGCTATATTAAAATATGAACACCTCACCTTTAGAGAGCCAAACTAGTGTCAGGTATCCTCAAAAGACACCCGGAGTTTCGCTACTGTTATAAACGTTTAACGCCAACGGCGGCGCGCAAAATTTGTTTACTGGCAAGCCGGAGTCTGTATTGGCTTTCCATTTCTTCATGAGTTTTAGAAACTGCTAAATTGTCTGAATATTAGGTATGTCGGCGGTGATTGAGTTCTGCGTTCTGCCTAACTGACACCTTACCTACATCTACAATCTAAAATATAGATCCATCCAGAACTTTCGATATAAATAATTTTCATGCGCATACATATTATTGACCGTGTAATATGTATTTATGACTAACTGTAACTATCCATGCGAATGTATTAAGTAATTCATTTAATGTTTAAATTATCCCTACTTATGACATCAAACATGACCAACACAAGAAAGAAAATATGAAAAGCGCAAATAATAAGATCCCACATTGACACAAGCGAAACATTAAACACATGACAAGAAGGGGGAAGACAAAGCCTGTCGGCGTGACAAGTGACAAGGCTACATTAGTGTTGAGTTGCTGATAATAGAAGCAAGTTACATATCGAGAGGGAGCCATTTGATATGACGATATAAACAGCTGATTTTGGAACAAAATAAACAGATGATCAAATTACGATTGAAACAATAAAATTCTTGAATGACAATAATCCAAAAACAGTAATGTAAAGTAACTGGTAAAAAAGTGGAATTAGTATCAACAGAATCGTTAGAATCTATAAATGAATTGAATATTGGCCAGATACGTAAGGATATACATAATGATAAATGTATTGATTAAATCAGTTTATTAAATTTAGGAAAGTGGTGGTTAATACGATAAGGGAAAAAATGTGTTTATAAGAAAAAGAAGCACAGAATATAATAAAGACGATTAACTTAACAAAAGCGAAACATTACCCAAATAACATGAATCATATCACAGTAGAGCTATTTAACCATCTACAAATCAAAACTATTACAGAAGAAACCTAAAGTAAAAGTACATAAGAAGATACACACACCCCATTGGATACATCTACATATAGAACATACATAGAAGCCATTTACCCCCACCCTTAAGATTATGTACTCAGTAAATGACGCAAGGAAATCCATAAATCCGGAGAAATCTGCGCAAACAAGCTACGCGCATGCGTCCCCCCCTCTAAGAGGGGGATCGATAGACTCTGGCGCCGGCTAGTCTGCCGCCTACGACGTCGCCGTCTCCCTCTAGTTGGGGGAGATGAGAGGGATGCAAGAAGGGTGTGGCTGGAAGATTAATAGTTTTATTTTTTTAGTTTTGAAGATTTTAGTATAAGAGGAAAATATAAAACTAAATTGGCAAGAAAAGAAGAAACACGCCACCATCATACCACCTTAGTATGTTTTTAGTCTCTTTGTAATGATAAAAAATACGTGAAGAACAGCAGCCGTTCAGAAAAGTCGTTAAAACAAAATTCACAAGAAAAAGAAAATGACATTTCATTATTCCTCAATATTTTGTGCAATATTTTAATGTCATAATATTAACATAAGACTAAATTAAGCAAAACTGTATCTTCTAGAAATAGATGCAGCAAATGTGAATCAAGGGACACTAGATTCCTATTGAACACTAACAACATATCGTTCTATGGATATCCTAGGCCTATTCTATTGATTCTTCTTTATTCCGTTCAACTTCGTCAATACCAACAAAAAACTTTCCTAATCCAAGACATCCGATGTTAACATTAACCCAAACAGCTCCACCAAAATCTGTCCAACGTCCATCCATTACAGATAAAAGCCAAGTCCGCCATATTGCACATCCGTTTGCCAACTTCCCGTTGCCGGAAGTTGTCATGTCCGGTAATCCGATCGTCTGCTTTCTATTAGCATCGGGGAGTGTAGTGGACCGTTAATGCAAGCTTTATTAGCAAGAGGGTGGATTTATTAAATTCATTAGTCACGAGGATATTTTATGTGGTGCTAAAGATTTGGTCGTCTATTTTGGCTTGAATTTTAGAGCAATGATCATGTAGATAATCCTTAGGGTATATGATTGGATTCGATGAGTCTGTGTCATTGATAATAGACTCATGAGATTAGGCTTGTAGAGCATTTAACTGATATACGTGACTTTTTTTTAGTAAAAGGTACTTCTTTTTCATAAGGCGCTAATACCTTAAAGATTCGTTTAAAAACGAAACTTATCAACAAGCAACAAAGTGGTAACTTTTACTGCAAACAAGCACATTTCTATAAAAATGTTTTTATTCGCTTTAAGGAACATAGTGAGTCGTAGAGCTGAGTCGGCAAGATGCAATTTTTTGAAAGAAGCTAAACCCAATACCGTCGTTCCCATTTCGATACCTATAGATGAAAAAAAATTTCAAGTTTTATAGATAGAGAATAAAAATAAACTTCCAATAGGATCTTTTTTTAACTTTAATCGAAAATATAAAGGTAAGGTCCCTTCAGAAGACTAGTTTAAATACAAAAAGCATGTCTTTTATCAGATGATCAAACGCCTTCCATAGTTCTTTATAATGCAACTGGCGCAGTTATACCCCAAGAAACAAACGAATACAACCCCCAACGAAAGCCTTCAAAAACTCGGTCCCAAACACAATTCACTCAATCATTCTGTAATTGGTGAGCCAACAGTCACCCGAGCCAGCAATTTAGCAATTACGGCACCATCGATCACCACGACTGACGAGGCTAACGAAGAGATTTGAATAAAGACACCCTGGTGTGCTGGATTAGAAGACTTCGGTATTTGAGTCTTTCAAAGAGCCCCGTGGAGTTGATGATGCTGATAGATTAGGTCCAGGTTTATTGGATGGAGACAAATGTATTGAAAATGTTAAGTAAATCAGTCTTGAGGATTAGGAGACTAATTTGTGAACTTTAGTTTATACTGAGATCTGCTGAAGATTGGCTACGACGTGAAGACAAGAAAATTCACTATATAAGCGAAAAATAAGGAGTTTTTATGGTGTTTTTATGGAGTAAAGGAAAACTGCAAAAATATGTGAAACACACACACACACACACACACACACACACACATTATTGCCTTCCCTATAAGCGTTATTGAACACGAAGATTACAGAAGTGAGGAAGAAACGCAAGTTTAAAAGATTAAATAGGATATAGAAAGAGAGGTTGCTGTTTATCATCTTATAAATCAAACAAAAACTAACGTTTACTTTATAGTTAACTTTGAAAAAGAATTAAAACCCAATTTACACACAAACGAGCTTGAATCATAAATAATTACTAATAACAGAGCCGGTGTACGATTCGACGAACTCAATACATTGAAACCTGATTTAATTACACGACGGCTCACACATGTGACTGCAGATTTAAAAGGAACCCTAACGAACGGTAATGACAGGGTTCAGCACGAGGAAATTATTCTAATCTCAAACAAACAGGGGGCAATGGCCGCCGGTCGATGTGATTACGGACTTTGCAGATTTTCCGACTGCAAAAGGTGGGGACCTTCGCCGACACTGTTAAGTGCCCTTTTCTAATACCTATGCCAATGGCATAAGGTCTACCAGTGTTAATTTAATAATATATGAACTAAATAGGGTAAAATATAATGGAAATGTAGATGTACATTACGTAGATTATGCAGTGTATGTTCTTTTTGCAAGAAAATTTAAATGTAATGAATTAAATGAAATTATCGATGAAAAATTTAATTTCTAAACAAAGACTTTTTGGTCCGCAAAAAAGTTTATAATTAGAAGGGATAGTGACAGAACTTTGAAGACAAGAATTAGGAAATATACGTTTTTAATATTAAGTATATTGAGCAGAAACCAGCAGAAAATAGTGGATGTGTTAAAGCTTACGATAAAGTTTCAGACTTTAGTCAAATCCGTGACAAAACCTAATAGAATAAGTGTATGATAAATTATTTCAATTTGATTAAATATTAGTCTAAAATAACTACTATCAAAAAACTCTTGACTGTAGAGCTTATAATATTGGCAAATTGAACTTTTATTTTAACTTTATCGGTATACTAAACGATAACATGATCTAGCCCAAAATAATAAATAAATCTTATTATTTTGTAAAGGATTAAAATTTATTACAATCTTAAGAACCCTTCAGCACAAATCATCAACTGTCACGTATAGTGGTTTTTCATAATTTCTAGCATTATAAACAGACTGACAAATTAGAAAATTTAAACACCTATAACATTCTGTTCAGAAATAGATCTATAACGTTGTTTCTTGATTTCTTGACTTTACCCACAAAATATTTAGACTACGAGAATTTAAGAAAAAATCAATTAGACTAAAAATAGTTATGACCAACCTACGTTACAGATCTGAAAACGTGACCAAAGGGTACAAACACGTGGACTCACCTGCCAGAGCGAGCCATCTCGTCGTCTCGTTCCCACTTTATACAGACCCCTCGCTCTTCCACGCCCTGCTTCCACTTTAGAGGATCTTGTGGCAATAGAGTATGAAAGAGCAGAGGACCACCGCCTCCGCGGACGGTCCTGTAAGGAGTGAACTCTTAGGGACTCTGCGGGTCTCTGATGCTTCTGTCATCCCGGCGTTTTCATGAGGGGAGAACCGCGCATGCGTATTAAACACCCTCTGTCTTTTTCTTTATCGTGAGTTAGAGGGGGAAAACGATAGGGATGATTTCGGAGGGTGTCAAGGAAATGCATCTAGGAGCTTGCTCGGATTTCCTCTTGCGATTTTGTTTATTGATTTGGGCCTTGGTTATTAATACTTGTGTGTGGAGATTTTTCGTCGAGATTAATGGTTAGTTTAATGATGTCTTTCATATGTCCACCTGTGGTTTTTCATTCATAAAATGTATGTTTCGATATAACCATAAAGTCAGAGTAATATATGAACCTTAAATCAATGATTCAACTATGAATATAGCTCGGATCAAACAAACAATAAATAAAATAGCACCTACTAGTTTTGTTTTGGCAATTTATTCAAAAATCGTCTTTAATTATTGGTAGTTAAATACCAAAATTGCGTAGCTGGTAATGTTTGTATCTGAGACTCTTTGCACTTAGTGAAGAATATAAAATTAGTCCAATGGGGAAGAGATGTACAGAGTTGTTAAGAGAGTTTTTGATCGTACGAGCGAAGTTCTCCGAGTATACTGAATATTAACCTTTTAACCGCTTAGAATTTTCTATTGAGCGTTCTCGTGTCGCCGCGTAATCCGAAATTACACGAAGATTTATCTTATTTATCAGACTTCGTCGAAATGAGCGGAGTCGGACTATGGCGGTTAAAAGGTTAAAAAAATAAAGATTTCTCTTTTTTATCTCGCCTTGTGCCTTAATTGCATATTGCGCAAACGTATAGATAAACAAATAGACAATTATGAATATTTGCTCACCGAAGCGAGAGAGGCAATAAGCCTGAAGTAATTCGCGAAGACGTAAGGGTTGGGGGACAATTTTAGTATAAATAAACATTATAAAAGTGCTTTAGCTAAGTTGTATTATGAAATGTATGACGGTTTATTCAGTATTGATAGTCACCTGTAGCCGCAAATATATCTCACACAATCTTATTTTATACCCATAAGAACAAACAGCCTCCTAGCCTAGTTGTAGTGACTCTGCCTACGAAGCAGAAGGTCCCGGGTTCGAATCCTGGTCAGGGCATTTATTTTGTGTGTTTATATATTGTTTATAAAACGGGATAATTCGCATGTATATTTGTTTTATAGAGTACCCGATATTTCGGCACTGTTGCAAGTGCCATGTAACGGACGGAGTAAACTATCAAAACAAATTAGTTAGGTATAATGTACTCTCGCGTTCATCATCATCATCTTCATCATCATTCAGCCGAAAGACGTCCACTGCTGGACATAGGCCTCCCCCAAAGATTTCCACCATGACCGGTCCTGCGCCACCCGCATCCAGCGGACTCCTGCGACCTTCACCAGGTCATCAGTCCACCTTGTGGGGGGCCTACCCACGCTGCGCCTTCCGGTACGCGGTCGCCACTCGAGAACCTTTCCGCCCCAACGGCCATCGGTTCTACGTGCAATGTGCCCCGCCCACTGCCACTTAAGTTTAGCGATTCGGAGAGCTATATCGGTTACTTTGGTTCTGCTGCGGATGGTCTCATTCCTGATACGATCTCGCAGAGAGACTCCTA
Source organism: Lathronympha strigana (assembly GCA_949128165.1). Classification (NCBI taxonomy): domain Eukaryota; kingdom Metazoa; phylum Arthropoda; class Insecta; order Lepidoptera; family Tortricidae; genus Lathronympha; species Lathronympha strigana. The sequence continues at coordinate 610,505 of OX421926.1, read as the reverse complement.
GCATAGCTCTCTCCATTGCCCTTTGGGTGACTTTGAGCCTTCTTATGAGGCCCATTCCCACCTCGCGTTCAATCGCGTGTGTCGTGATTCACTTGTGGTGATGATTATTTTGTATAATCACTTAGTAAATACTTACTAATTCATTGAAAATATTATAATGTAAACAGTAATTATATGAACTTTATTAAGATTTAAGTCTGATCGTGTGAATACCCTTTAATTGGTAGTGTGTAGTTTTATTTTTGTGAACCGGCAACATCGGGTAGAAATTGAATGTTGACGGGGAAGGTAGATATAAAAGCGGCGATCATTCCTGGATCGCCCTCTGTTCGATTTGTGATCTCATGGTAACAAGACCTAAAGCTGCAATATACGGGATGTAAAAGAAGACTGACTGAGTTTTATTACAAGTCAGAATTGGGATATATCCACGAAAGCCCACAGTAGACCATCGCCACCAGACCACCAGAAAAACAAACTGTAAGTACAAATTATGCCAAATTTCTATCAGATTTATTTTTCAATTTAAAAATAAAGTTTGAAATGTTGGTCAGAATTTGAATGCTATAAAACGATTTATTGATTACTTATGCCTACCTCAATTTAAAAAACTTGATAGCAATTGCAAGATTTGCAAGTAAATTTGATAAAGTAATAAATTGACGGTAGTTTTGAAATTCTTACAACGACTATGACGCTAGTTTTCGCATGTGTTTTTAATTCTGTAATTCAAATTACGGTTTATCTATTTACAAAGTTACTGTATTAATAAAATTCCAACCATACTTGCGTAAATGCACAATAGGTCAGTAACACGTACCTACCTACTCTCTAAAATAAGTATTTTTGTTCCTATGGAGACGTGGTAATCGTTGCTAAGTAATCTAAACTAATGTAGAATAACAACCGCTGTAAGAAATAATGGAGTTGTATGTATAACTTAGTACAAATTATGTACGATGGATTTATAGGCACGCATGATAAACTGACTAAATAAAACTATAGTTTTTAACGTTTCATTCGAAACGTTTCTTAACCGAAAATAAACGGGTATAAGTCGGGAATTTAAAACTAATTTTAATGTGTTATCATATTATAATAAACTAGGCCATTAGTCGCAGCTTAACGATCGCTATACTATAAACTACCAGTTTAACTCTGAGCTGCGGCTACGTACGCTTTCTATGAGTCTGGAGATCACTTTATGTTGGTTCTTATGCGCTGATGTAAATGGATGAGAATTACGTATCCACAATATGTGTTTTATTATTATTTAACCTTTTTGGAGAAACTAAAGACAACTAATCAGATACATTAACCACACTTGTAGCTGCATATGTCATGAGATACAGTTTAGCTTCCAGATTAAGTAGTCTCAGAATACAATTAAACATGACGAGCGATAATAATGGGTTGCTTATTTCATGGCATACCTGTTAGCTACCGCCTTGTACCATAAAAATAATTGGTAAATAATTTAACCTCCCAAATCGACGGAGTAGTACTTACAACACAAGTATTGAACTTGCCAAGAAACTAAGTCTATTTATGTGAGATTGTTCCATGTTATTTAATTAAGTACGAGTATTAAATGAAATAATACTAGTTTACGACGTTGCGCTTCTTAGACTATGTACGTCGAGACTGTTATTGATGATTTTCAGTTCAACATGTGTGGAATAATACTAGTTTACGACGTTGCGCTTCTTAGACTATGTACGTCGAGACTGTTATTGATGATTTTCAGTTCAACATGTGTGGAATAATACTAGTTTACGACGTTGCGCTTCTTAGACTATGTACGTCGAGACTGTTATTGATGATTTTCAGTTCAACATGTGTGGAATTCATTTACTAATCGAATATTAAACAAAGTAGTAGTTTGAAACTATGTAAGTTTCTTCTACTAGTGACGCTATGTATGCCGAATGCAAAATAGGACTCAAAGTTGAACCATGTGAGTTCCCCCTGATTGATACCCGATACATGTGGCTATGTATGCTATTGTATGCTATGTATGGCTATGTTGATGATCTAGCTCAAGTTTAAACCATGTGTGTCCTAGCAAATACTACCCAGTCGCATGTGGCTATGTAAACTTTTATTAACGACCTATCTTGAAGTTTGGACCATGTGAGTTCTACCGATTATTGCGCAGCTACCTAAAGGCTATGTGTGCCATAATAACACCACCTAGTTGTATTGTTTAAAGTTTTTATTAACAGGCTATGTACGCCAATATTGATATTGTGTGAATGTGAGCATATTATTAGTATAAATGGAACTATGTGTGTTTCCGTTGCCTAGGTTAGGCTACCGAAGTCGCTCGTGGCGTAATACCAGAATTTGAATGTTACCAATGTCGGGTGATTATAAGTATAACAAGTGTGGGTACACTATTTATTTTGGAGTGATAACTTAAGATTAATCGAGTAATTAATGAGTAAAATTAGTAAAAAAAAAAAAAAAATAACGACACACTGAGTAATCGCAGCAAAGCTATGTAGGCCTGCAATATGAGAATAATTGTAATGGGTGACGTTGTAATTTTATGATATTACGCCGATTAAAATGTGAGGTATTTAAGATCTAGGACAGTAAACGAAACATTTACATGGATTTAAATGTAGTAAGATGAGCGTTACTAGTTTGGATCATGTTAAAGTAAACTAGTTACTTAAAACCGTTAACACATGTACATACCGAATTTAGCCCTAAGTCCTGTTATTTATAACGTTTACATCTTATTTTTATTCAACTACAACGTCTTTTAAATACAAGGTATGCAAATTTAAACAGTGAATACGTCAATATCATGGATTAGGAGTTTAAAATAAACAGGTTGCACAACTGATTCCATGTATGCCGTATTATTTAAATACATACTCGTAATATGCGATAATTAGCGATTGTAGTCGGTTATGTTTACCGATGATAGTTTCAGAATAGATACCTAATCGTTTGAAAGTACTAAGTAATGGTTGTGGTTATTGCAGTGACTACTAAGACGTTATGGGGAAGCATAAAAAGAGAAGCAAGGACAGGGAGTCCGAAAGGAACAGGAAAACGACTAAAAGGAAGAGTATGTGTATCTATTCAGATGAAGAGGAAGGAACACCACCACCAGAAAAGCGACTAAGAACCCCAGAAGTTTCTACCAATGACTCCATGCCTATTACTGAAGTATTAGACTTGATTAAATCTATCCAAGGTGACAGTAGCAAGCGTTTGACACCGTTAGGTAGCAACCAAATGAACAATGTTATCCCCGAATTCGACCCCGACAATAGGGCTCAAGACATTGAAACCTGGATTAGAAAGGTAAATGAGTGCACCACTATTTACGGATGGGACGAAAGGCAAACAATACATTTTTCCTTATTGAAGCTAGTAGGGTTAGCAAAAAAATGGTATGAGGGGCTGCCATCAGTAGTGCATAGTTGGGGTGAATGGCAGGATAAACTCAGAAGAGCATTTCCTAGCGAGGAGAACTATGGGCGTTTACTTCAGGAAATGTTAGCTCGGACTTCTAAATCAAACGAAAGTTTAAGGGAATACTTCTATGACAAGATAGCTTTGATCAATAGGTGCGAGATAGTAGGCAGTAAGGCGGTACATTGTATTATACATGGCATCGCGGACCGAACTACACAAAATGGGGCTCAAGCCTTAAATTGTCAGGACCCAGAAGATTTACTTAGTTTTCTTAGCACGCAAAAGACATATGAGCGTGATCGATTCGGCTATGATAGTAAAAAAAGGGACCGGACTAACCCTTATAGGAATAGGTATGTTAGGCAGGGTCAGATAGCGTCAACATCATCTGAAAGCGGGGTGACTTGTTTTAACTGTCGTACTAAGGGACACTCCTTTGGTAAGTGCCCAAAGCCAATAATACAGTGTCCGAAATGCAACAGAGTCGGGCACAATAACGAGGCTTGTAAATTGACACCTTTGTCTGTTCAGATAGATAACAGGATTAGTCAAAATACAAACAATGATCCGAAAGTTCTTAAAATCTCTCTTGGCCATGACAATGAAGTATGTCCGTTGCCTGAGTTGCCACCTCGGACTAGTAAAACAGAAAATTTAGTAAATCCGCAAACGAATAACGTTCCCCAGGTACTTAAAATCTCGACAAAAAATATAGGTAACGACAAATATTACAAGCATATCACTATCAACAGGGAAAATGACTTGGTAGCTTACGTAGATTTCGGGAGCGAATGCAGCTTAATGCGCAGTACGGAAGCTCAGCGCTTGAAGCTTAGTAAAGATTACAACATGTTACCCAATATTAGTGGTTTTGGTAACGCCATAATCACGCCACTGTACCGATCTAATGTAAATATAAAACTTGACGACGTTGATACTGATTTGGTTGTACTAGTCGTAAGTGACGAATATATAAAAACCCCCATGTTGGTCGGTCAAGACTTCACGGAGCTACCATCTGTGTCGGTTCTAAAAGACAGTAGACGGTTAACATTTTATACAAGTACTGAATACAAAGATGATGACCGAGAAAAGCAATTCGGCTTATTCACACAAGATGGAAGTTTAGTGAAGGACACTGACCCGGTTTTGATTCGGACGGAGGATCCGTCATACTCGGGAGACATCTATGTACAGGGTTATGACAATAATGAAACAGGTAGAGAGTACCACCTTCACCAGGGAGTTTATCGGATTAAAGAAGGTAAAGGCTTTGTGGTTGTGACCAATTTGTCTAATACACCGATCGATCTAAAGGCAAATTCTCTGTTAGCCAGATGTATACCGTTTGTCGAAAGGGAAGTTAGGCATGTCAACGTGATCGGCAAAAATGAGTCAGTGCCCAAACCTCTCGAAAAGTCAGATGTTAGAGTAGGTCAATCTCTCGATAGCGACCAATTTGAACGGCTTTATGCGCTCCTACAAAAATACCGCGATTGTTTCGCAACTAGTTTAAGTGAAATTGGGTGTGCAACGGGTGTGGAGATGAATATTGAATTGACGGATGAAAAACCAATAGTTTATCGTCCATACCGATTATCATACGCAGAGAGAGGGCAGGTCAGAGAAATAGTTGATGACCTACTACAAAATGACATCATTCAGGAGTCTACATCGAATTTTGCCAGTCCTATCTTGATGGTCCGAAAAAAAAAACGGAGAACAGCGACTCTGTGTCGATTTCAGGGCCTTGAACCAAAAGACGATTAAGGATAAATTTCCACTCCCGCTGATAGAAGATCAACTAACAAATCTTAGTGGAAATTCATTCTTCACGACTTTGGACTTAGCTTCCGGCTACTACCAAGTACCAGTCGCTGAAAAGTCTCGCCCCCTTACCGGATTCGTAACTCCTGACGGGCACTACGAGTTTAAACGCATGCCGTTTGGGCTCGCGAATGCCCCAGCGGTGTTCCAAAGGATGATCAATAAAATGCTAGGTGCCAAGCGTTTCAATTCTGCATTGGCTTACCTAGATGATGTTTTAATCCCTTCAGCTTCAATTGATGAGGGATTCAGTCATTTAGAGGATGTCTTGATTCTGCTCAGGCAGTTTGGCCTAACGCTCAAATTATCTAAGTGTAGGTTTTTTGACACTAGAATCACCTATTTAGGTCATGAAATCTCAGCAGAAGGGATAAGACCGAGTGAAACGAAGATATTGGCAGTCCAACAATTTCCTCAGCCAAGCAGTATACACGAAGTCCGTCAGTTTTTAGGACTTGCAGGATATTTTAGAAAATTCATCAGGGGTTTTGGAGAAATCGCTAACCCATTGACGAACTTGCTCAAAAAGGACGTTCCCTGGTTGTGGACTGATGAGGCAACCGCGTCATTCAAGACACTTAAAGACAGGTTGACCGAACGGCCCTTGCTAGCACTTTACAATCCAGATTTGGACACGGAACTTCACACCGACGCCAGTTCTCGGGGAATCGGTGGGATTCTTCTTCAATGGCAATCCGATCCCCGAGTGCTAAAACCAGTCGCGTATTTCAGCCGACAAACAACGGCAGAAGAAAGATTTTTACACTCTTACGAATTAGAAACGCTTGCCGTTGTCTGTTCGCTGAAACAGTTCCGCATTTACCTCCTCGGGTTGAATTTCAAGGTCGTCACCGATTGTGGCGCATTGCGGACTACGCTGACAAAACGTGATCTAGTACCACGAATAGCCAGATGGTGGCTCCATATTAGTGAGTTTACGTTCGAGATTGAACATCGCCCAGGCATTCGTATGGGTCATGTCGACGCCTTAAGTCGAAACACAACACAGCAATGTGATGATGTCCTTGACAGTTCCACTATGACGGTTTATAATATAAGTACGGAGAATTGGTTGTTAACGTTACAAATTGCTGACCCGGACATAGCGCGAATTCATAAGATTTTGAAACCCGAATCTAACGAGGAACTCAAAGACATAAAAAATAATTACATCATCAAAAATCATGCCGTATATCGACGAACCGGCGACGAATTGCGTCTAGTGGTGCCACGAAATGCTAGGTGGCAAATTTGTCGCTCCAATCACGATGACATTGGTCACCTTGGTTTCAGTAAGACGGTAGAAAAGATACAAAGTCAATTCTGGTTTCCTAAATTACGACGTTTTGTAAAAAAATATGTCAACGCTTGTATCAATTGCGCTTATAATAAGGATAATGCTCCCAGAACTAAGACCGGTAAATTATATCCTATCGAAAAAGTTAGCCGCCCATTCCATACACTACATATTGACCATCTTGGTCCTTTTGTACGGAGTCGACATGGTAATTCTTACATTCTTACGATAGTTGATGCGTTCACGAAATATGTTTTCGTGAAAGCGGTTAAAGATACCAAAACCAAGAGCACGATTAAGGTTTTAGACAGTATATTTCAAGATTTTTACCTACCGTGTAGAATCATTTCTGATCGAGGTACGTCTTTCACCTCAGCAGCTTTTGAGAAATATTGCAAAGAACGTTCGATTAAGCACGTTCTCAACGCAGTTGCTTGCCCAAGAGCAAATGGACAGGCAGAAAGGTTCAACCAAACAATACTCAACTCTCTGTCAGCCCAAAATTCTGCAAATGACGAACAGGATTGGGACAAATGCTTGCAAAAGGTGCAGTGGGGTATAAATAATACCGTGAATGCAACTACACAAAAGACTGCTGCAGAAGCCATGTTCGGCATACGACCTCGAGATGAAATGTCTAACAAACTAAACTTATACCATAATCCTTGTAGTACGTCAGTTGAGGATATACACAAAGACATTAGTGAGACTATTAGGCAGTCACAAATAAAGCAGAAAGAAAAACATGATTCGCAACACGCCCCTGCTCAAAAATACAATTTAGGAGATCTGGTAAAAATGAAACGTAACAATTTTAATAATGATGGAGCCAGTACAAAATTGCTGTCGAAATTTATAGGTCCCTTTAAAATAACAGATGATTTAGGGAATGATAGGTATAGGGTTGCTCATGTCCCCGGGTTAAAGCATAAAAGCAATAGGAAGTATTCCAGCGTTGTTGCCGCAGACAGATTAAGACCGTGGATTCATGAGAAAGCACTAGAAATTGAAAGTTCAAGCGAATATGATAGTGAAGATAATATTCCGTTAGCGAAGTTGAAGGATAAATAAATGAAGGACGCGTTTGTTGTTCTTTCTTGATTCTCATTATCAAGTAGGTACCTTTACTGTTAAGTGTTAACGTTACGAATATTATAGATGTAATTAGAATGATGATTTGTTAATGTGATTATTACACACTTATGTTGGCTTAGTTGTTAGATATTGTATAATACAAACCGAAAGTTAAACAATGAGAAATAAATAATAGTGATGTTTTGTATTTACATAAACACATACAGATAAGATACTTAAGGATAAGATTACTTTTGAGTTTATTTAGGGTAAGATATTGCAAAATCAAATAGTTGGTGAACCACATTTCTGTTACATGGTCAACTTCTTCGACATCGCAAAATTAAGATAAATTACAGTGAATATTTAAGATACTTACTTTGAAAGAAATGTGTTTGACCCACTTGTAGCTATTTCTAACCGAATGTCGTGATCCTATATACCTACATATTGTTTAGTTTTTAAGTGCACCGGGAGGTCGCACAAAGTCTGATGGCCGAATGTCGTGATTCACTTGTGGTGATGATTATTTTGTATAATCACTTAGTAAATACTTACTAATTCATTGAAAATATTATAATGTAAACAGTAATTATATGAACTTTATTAAGATTTAAGTCTGATCGTGTGAATACCCTTTAATTGGTAGTGTGTAGTTTTATTTTTGTGAACCGGCAACATCGGGTAGAAATTGAATGTTGACGGGGAAGGTAGATATAAAAGCGGCGATCATTCCTGGATCGCCCTCTGTTCGATTTGTGATCTCATGGTAACAAGACCTAAAGCTGCAATATACGGGATGTAAAAGAAGACTGACTGAGTTTTATTACACGTGCAATTATGAGCTGTTGCATACGCTAATTTTTCTACGACAGCTAAAATAGCGAAATAAGCAAAATCTCGAAAGATGGCAGAATCTGGAAGATGTCGTATCCCCACTATAGAAATTAAAAGAAATCAACTGTGCTCATATATTATATGGAAATCCATAGGAGCAGTGTTCTTAAGGAATATTTACATTCATTATAATCGCTGTCAGTCATCTAATTGACAGATAGAAGTTCTGGAGTAGAAAAAAGTACGTAAGTAAGTAACAATAAGTCTCAAAAAGTTAAGTGTCCGTACACTATGGTTATCAAATCAAGACCATTCTTTTCGGCTTACTTTTTAACTTTGTATAAAATAAAATTAAGTATGAGATGTTAAGCGGTCACTCCAGCGTATGGACGCCTGCAACACCAAGGGGTGTAACAATAAGATATGTACAGTCCGCTGCTTACAAGTGCAAAGTTTATAAGCAGGGCCATTAAATCTGCAGCTGACTGTACTTATATCAATATCTTACTTGTTTGCATCTATATAAAATATAAACACTCCACGAGTATTGGTTTAGCTGAAAGCGAGTGGGTTAGTTTTAAAGTGTTTGTTTGTTGTTGGCGTCTCTGGCAGCCGCTGTCAATTCCCTGTGTTGCGCCACAACACAAATAGATGGCGACACAATCGCCACTCCCATACAACGAGTGTCAACTTGTTAGAAGCGCCATATAAATCCTACATCGCGCTATCGAAGTTTCTAATGTCCGTTACATAAATGTAAGTTCCAACCTTCTGACATTGGATTTCGGTCCCCAGGCACAACGTCTGCCTGGAGAGATATCTCAGGTCACCGTAGCCTATGGACGCCTGCAACTCCAGGGCAACATGCGCGTATAAATATAATATGAAAATTATTTCTGTTTAAATTAAATAATGTTCTTTGATTCGATGACATTGTTTCTTTACGGCCATGCCATTTGCGTGCATAGCGCGTTCAAGTTTACCCGCTTGAGCCTGATAAACCTGAGATGAACCCTGAATAGCAAACATAAAAACCTAAAAAGGACGAATGGACGTCACGTCCTTCTAAAATCCTCACGAAGAGCGTCAAGAAATGGCAAATGTATGCAGCGCGACGGGACGCCCGTGTAGAGGGGCCTTAATGGAAGGCGGGCGCTATACTAAGACGAAAGTCGTTTTTCGGCGTGCTGTGCCCCATAACGGTATGGCCACAGATTATGTTAGCTCTTAAGAACAGATATATTTTTAAATATTTTGTGGTACAGTCATCTGCAATAGTATATGACGCTATGAAGGCCGCAAAAATATGTGACACGCTCTTATGGCGGTACAAACAAGAATGTGTCAGATTATTTTGCAGCCTTCATATAGTCCTATACTATTGCAGGTGACTGTACAATCTTACACATATCGACCTAGTCCCACGGTAAGCTCAGTAAGGCTTGTGTTATGGGTAGATACTAGAGGACGATATAGATAATAGATAGATAACTCACAAAGAAATCCCCTCACCAGGATTCGAATCCGGGACCTCCTACTTCGTAGGCAGGCATATAATCTGACAAGCCAGCGAGCTCAGTAACGTTGGGACAAAAAACTATATCTATACCTTTTTTCGGGGTGGTAATACTAGCGAAGGAAAAAGACAGTAGGATGCTCTCTCTCCTACTGTTACTGCGCTCGCTGGCTTGTCAGACTATAATTCGGATAATTTTTCTATGGAAAATATTCGGTTTTTAACCGAATCCGCGGTATTTCATACCTACAAGAGATATCAGTAGAAAAGTAAAAAGTGGTAACATCGTAGTGTTGTCCTGTTTTATTACATATATTGATTTGAAAGGGACAACACGATGTTAAAACTTTTTTTTAATTTCTACCTACCTATTTCTGTCGCACTGTAGGTACCTAGAGCGACGGGTGTGTGTCCCAGAGTTGTGAGTTCTGGTCTCACCCGAGGTAGTGGGTATTTCATTTTGAGGGTTCCGTATCGAAAGAGCAATACGGGACCCTATTACTAAGGCTCCGTCCGTCCGTCTGCTGTATCTCAAACACCGTGATAGTTGGACACATGATTTTTTTACAGATTATGTATTTCTATTGCCGCTATAACAAATACTAAAAAGCAGAATAAAATAAATATCAAAGGGGACACCCATACAACAAACGTGATTATTAGCCGTTTAAAAAAAATACCCGTCAGTCTCGCACTCGACTAGTTTTTTAAATAATTTTCTAAGTATTGTGGTATTCGTCGTTAAGATATTTTATACTTCACAGTCTTCATATCAGCGGTTTCATACATGACTGCTCCGATTATTGTGACGTATTCAGGCGAAGGCTACCACATTGATATTATTTTGGATCTGAACCTTATCGACAATCTATTATTTTTAGGCAGAAACGTTTGCGAAGCATTCCAAATTAAAAAAAAAACTCCTTTTTTTGTCGAAACTGGAAAAAATCATGAAAAGGCCACGGGTGTGGTCTCAGTAGCTCAGTTGGCAGCCATCGGCATGCATCCCAGGGTCACGGGTACACACCAGACCTCGGTAACCCCGAACCCGCGACTTTGTGATACACTCCCATCGCTCTACCAACTGAGCTACCGAGACCCGTGTCCCCGAATTTCTCCACCATATCCCTCGGAGGGTCATAAATTGTTCCACTAATACTTTCATTCCAGACAACTTAATTTTAAATGGAAAACTCGCGTGAGAATTAGACATGTTAATATTCTTATATCGGGTTACTCACGTCTATGTATAATGTCGAAAATAGCTCGACATGTTTCGGAACGGTCCGCGTCCCATAATCATGAGTGAGAAGCGCTTGCGGCGATTGCTCTGCGCACACAACAACAATCTTCCAGACAACTTATCAACAGTCTCTCGTGGTACCTTTAGTTAATATCGCCACAATTGTGGTCGCAGTTGCATCCCCCGTCATAGTCGCATATTTATGTAAACAAACACGCAAAGTGCAATATGTTGAATAAACTAAACTGGAGACACTTGTGTCCCGGCCGAGCAGGTTTCCATGGATGTCCGACACGATACCCGGGTATTTTCGAGAGAAAAGATAAAAAAGAATTAAGGCAGGTAAATCTAATGTTCTTCCTACTCAGTCAGAATAACGATTTCTGACTTAAAACACAACGGGAAAAAAAGATATAAATAATTTCAAACGTTTTACGTACTCTCTATTTTGTAACTGCTGTACAAAGTGTTTGAAAAATGGTAACAGAATGGGAAAAAAATTGGGAAACTTTTTTTCCTTCTAGTAGGATCGAAAGAGCTCGCGATTCTGATTAGGAAAAACACCTACACTACCTGTTTGAAGTCGGCAGTATGATTAATACAAATAAATGAATATGAATATAATATTGTTTGTTACCGCGATTGTTATTCATTGAAATTAAACACTTAAGAACGTATTAATCGCGGTTATTAACACCATGACCCTACGTTTCTAGCCCACTCATTTTTACAGAGTTAAGATGATGACTGAAAGAACGCGAATTCTCCCCGTCAATCAATAAAATTACTTGTGCAAACTACCACATATAAAAATATAATGTATATTTTAATTTTAAGCTATTGCATAGCTTCTATCGCGGGCCTTGAGCGCGGGGACCGAATCCAGAAATTCCGTAACGAAAAAAAACCTGACGCTCCCCACTCCGACGGACCGAAACCGACTTTATTCACTTTGTTACAAAGTCCTTTATCGGGGAAAGGATATATCTCCATACGAATGTCGCTAAGTGTCATATTCTATACAAAATATTGAGGACAGTAGCCCTTATTACCAGAGATACGGCGATGTCAAATGTCAAAATAAACACTATTATTTTTTCCCGCCAGAATCAAATATGTTAAATCGATTTTGTAATCGATGCATAATATACTGGCTGGATCGAATTAAAGGCAAAAGGCGCCTAATTTTTTATTTAGACTGCGAATCGTTTTGTTTTTTTAATCGATACCTTAGTGCAAATGCAAAGTCGTACTAAGTACCATTTTAAATTTGTGAATTTAGCACGTTAGTGCACAACGGAATAAAGTGGAAATTTCATTGGCATAAGAAATATTAGTACCTACAAAGAAGTAGAGTATCGAAATATGCCTTTGTCTTGTTTATCAAATATTTTCTATTGGTATATTAGATTTGTTCCTTATTGTGATAATCACAAAGGTGATATTGCTGCGTGCTGTAAATATTTTGTTTGTGGTGTTCGAAGACGATGAATACCGTATGTTTTTCGCCTATAAAAAAGCTCTCTTTCACTGCAGACGAAAATGTACCCAAATTTATTTTAAGTTTTTTTTGTTCAGTAGTGTCATAAACAAACAGAAATTAAACTTAAGTAGGTACATATTTGTCACTACTGACGAAAGTGCACAAAAAATACAAAACTGTGTTTTTAGGAAATGAGTTGAAAAGTGACCAATGTGCCGGGATCCATTAAATCTATGTAAATATGATATGTTTAATGCTGTGATAAATTTGATAATAAATAAAATCACTAATAATGGTAACTTTGTAGCAGCCCGCTGTCTCCACAACCAAAGGCATGAACATGTATTGTATCCATGTCCTATAGACCTAAGTTGCTTATCCACGAATGTCATCTGATAATGATAATGCTATAAGTTCATGAAAAGACAAGTTGCATGGATAGTGCGACGGTGATTGCTGTCAAATGTGAGTAACTGTATAGAATTATCAGAAATTGTCATACAAAGGTGACAAACTGTTGTCTTATTACGTTACGCTATCCGTTTGGGATCTTATCCCAGAAGGGAGCGCACACTTTTGCGGCTTCGCCACCGCTAGTTACTGATTCAGTTTTTTAGTCAGTTATAGTTGTTCTCAATGGCGGAGGCTCTGGAGATTGCAGAGAAGGCAGCCGTCGCAAGGGAGGCCAAGTCGGAGATGGCGGCGACGGTCAAAGAGGAGCCTATATTTTATAAGGATAGCGGAAACGGGTATGGTCGAGGTGGCTGGAGTAAAGGGCGCCGCGGCGAGAACAGCAGCGGCGGTAGGACTCGGCCAGCCGGTGGCCACCAGCGCCAGCAAGAGGATTTTCCATGTGCAGTTTGTGGGAAGAGAAACCATGATGAGAGCAATTGTCGTTACAGACGTTATCGGTGCCAGAGATGTGGTGTAATGGGGCACCTTAAAAAAGTGTGCAAAAACAATGTTGCGCGCGTGAACTGTATTGCAAGTGAATTGCAGGATGACGTGATGGAGCCGGCTGAACACTGTAGGGAATGCCAAAATTTTAATTTAAGGTATGTGTCTAATAAACCAATTGTCTTAGATGTAATTTTAGATGGTAAAAATTTATCCATGGAATTAGATTCCGGCTCAGGAGTAAGCGTAATTTCAGACAGCTTATATAACGAAATGTTTAATGAGTATCAACTACAAACATGTTATGTTAAAATGTGCTTTTATACAGGACATAAAATCTCGCCACTCGGATATTTTCAAATAGGGGCTACCTATAACGGTAGATCAAATAAAATTAATATCTTTGTAGTGAGAAATGGTGGGCCCCCTTTACTGGGACGAGATTTTATGGGCGCTTTTGATTTGGTTATTACCATGAAAACTAATATTAATAGTATTGGAACTGATAACGATGTTCAACAATTGTTAGAACAATATCCCGATATTTGGCGCGATGAGCTCGGTGAGTTTAATAAGTTCAAGGTCACTTTGAATCTAAAGGAAAATTCATACCCAAAGTTTTTTAAACCACGGTCAGTACCTTTTGCCTTGAAAACAAAAGTAGAAGAAGAACTGGATAGGTTAGTTAAGTTAGGTATTCTAGTTCCGGTCAATTATTCAAAATACGCTACCCCTATAGTACCCGTACTTAAAGAAAACGGCAAAGTCAGGATAGCCGGTGATTTTTCGGTGACATTAAATAAGGATCTGGTGATTGACAAGTACCCGTTGCCGCGGATAGAGGAGGTCTTTGCCAAGCTAGGCGGTGGCGAACACTACAAATAAGTTCCAAATTGGTTTTAAATAGTGGTGGAGGGATGGTGTGTATTCATATATACCTGTACGTAGTTATAAGGCGCTTGCGCCGATTGGTAAACCAGTAATAAACTAGCTTGCTAACTAGACGGTTGTTTTACTACATATTCCACAGTTTATCAGTTTAGTTAGTTTCAGTTATTGAGTTTGGTGTATATTAGGTGTACACACCTAAGTACTCATATGTATGACATTAGAGGGTAGAACTATTTAGTCTTGCAATAAACGATTTACCGAACGCCGGCCTATTATTTGTCACTGGCGAACGAGGCGTGGTTTTACAGTATTTTGGGAATAAACGTGGTAAATGAACTGTTGTTCAGTGTACTAGTGATAATATATTCAAAAAAACAATGGGTGTTGGTAAAATTCCCGAGTTCGACGTTAAAACAGGGAATTGGACTTTGTACTGTGAGAGGTTAGAAATGTATTTCCTCGCGAATGAGATTAAGAATGAAGTGAAATTGCCAACATTAATCGCCGTGATGGGTGAAGATGCGTACCAGTTGCTGTCTACGTTAGCAAGTCCATGCCAACCTTCATCTTTGACCTTTACTGGCGCGGTGACACTGCTAAAAAATCACTTGCAACCGAAACCCTCCATCTTAGCGGAACGCTACAGATTTCGATAGCGGCGTCAGGCAGAAGGTGAAAGTGTCGCAGAATATGTAGCTGAACTTAAGAAGCTAGCCAAGACTTGCGATTTCGGTACGAGCTTGGAAGAAAATCTCCGCGACCAACTGGTTTGCGGCATTGTTAGTGAGTCGACGCGGCAAAGATTATTCGCTGAAGACGGCATCGGGTACTCTAGAGCAGTTTGTTTGGCTACCTCACTTGAGGCAGCAGAAAAGAACGCGGGAGCAGTCGATCGGGAAAATAGTGTTATCACCGGCTTACATAAATTAGAAGCGAACCATAAATGTTTAGCGTGCGGGGAGATCGGGCATAAAACGGAAGATTGCAAATATAAAAACTTTGAGTGCAGTTGGTGCAAGAGCTTGGGCCATCTAAGAAGAATGTGCCCAGAGAAAAATGCAAGACTCGGAGTGACGGGAACGGCGGGCAGCCAGTCACAATCACGCGGCGGTGGCGTGAATTTCAACGGTAGCGGGAGCGGGGCGCGAGGCTACCGAGCCGGGAGAGGCGGCAGCGGGCGCGGGCGCGGGCGCGGAGGGCGCGCGGGCCGCCGGGGCGCCGGCCACTATTGGGTGCACGGGCACCAGACTTCAGCTGACGCGGCGAGCGATAACGGCGGGTATACTTCGGCGCTGGATAACAGTTATGACATTGATAACAACGATGAACCTATGTATCAAATGTCGCTAAGCAATTATAAACCGGTATGTATCGCTCTGTTTGTTCAAAATCAGTTGTTAAATATGGAAATCGACACGGGAACAGCTTTAGCATGTATCGGACTAAATACATACTATAAACATTTCAGTTATTTACCTTTACAATACTGTAATTTAAATTTAACATTGTATAATGGTTCTGGGTGTCAACCAAGAGGCTTTGTGCAAGTAGAAGTAAGACACAAAAATATTAAAAAAATATTAGACTTGTATGTCTTTGACCACGGTGTTGCAACCCTTATAGGTCGACAATGGCTTGCGGAGTTAGGTATTGAAATCCCAGCTCTCAAAATCTATAATATGAGCTCAGAAAAAGTAAACACATGTAATAGTCTTAACAAAATCCTTTCCAGGCATGAGTCATTGTTTGACGGCACCCTGGGGCGGTACACGGGCGGAGCGGTGCGCCTGCACGTGCGGCCGGGCGCGGGCCCGGTGTTCTGCCGCGCTCGTCCGGTGCCGTTCGCGCTGCGGCCGCGAGTTGACGCCGAGCTTGACGCTATGCTCGATGCGGGCGTCATCATCCCTGTCAGCCGCTCCGACTGGGCTACCCCTCTCGTGATTGCTCGTAAGGCGGATGGAGGTATACGACTGTGTGCGGACTATAAGGTGACCCTCAACCCTAATTTATTGGTCGATCGGTATCCGGTTCCAAAGGTCGATGACCTATTTAGTACGCTTAGTGGAAATAAATTTTTCACCAAGCTGGACTTATCACAAGCTTATAACCAACTAGTACTTGATGAGGCGTCCACAGAGTATACGGTGATAAATACGCATAGAGGGCTATTCAAATATACTCGTTTGGTTTACGGTCTAGCCTCTAGCCCGGGAATTTTTCAAAAGTTTATGGAAGATCTGTTTAAAGGTATACCGGATGTAGTGATATTTTATGATGATATCCTGATTAAAAGTAAAGACATAGGTAGTCACATTAAGACAATCGAGCAGGTGCTTAGGGTATTAGAGTCAAACGGGTTAAAAATAAAGAAAAATAAGTGTGATTTTTTGACTGAAAAAGTTCAGTACTTAGGCTTCGTCTTAGACAAGGAAGGTTTAAGGGTAAATACAGACAAAATTCAACCCATACTCGATATGGCTCCGCCGCAAAATAACCACGAACTTAAATCCTTTTTAGGTATGATTAATTTTTATGGGAAATTTGTAAAAAACTTGGCTACCCGCTTAACGCCCCTTTATACCTTATTAAAAAAAGGAAAGCATTATCATTGGGGAAAGGAGCAGAATGATGCATTCCGCCTGGTAAAAAAAGATCTGTGCGGAGCAGACGTATTGGTCCATTTTGACATGACGCGGGTAAGTGTGGTGACGTGTGACGCATCGGCGCGCGGCCTGGGCGCGGTGCTCGCGCAGCGCGCGCCCGACGGCTCCGAGCGCGCCGTCGCGTACGCGTCGCGCGCGCTTACGCCGGCTGAAACCCATTATAGTCAAATTCACAAGGAGGCATTAGCCATCGTTTTTGCGACGGACAAGTTTCATCAATATTTATTCGGTAGGAAATTCATACTCCGCACAGATCATAAACCTTTAGTCAGTATTTTTGGACCAAATGTGGGAATACCGACGACGGCAGCAAGCCGACTTCAGAGGTGGGCAATCAAGCTTTCAGCTTATGATTTTAATATTGAATACGTAAATACCGATAAAAATACAGCTGACGCCCTATCGCGCTTAATAAAATCTCATAAGGACGAGTCGATCGCCACCGAAGAAGAGCTGCCGGAACAGACGTACTTACATTTTGCGTCGGAAGCCCTTTTATTAGACTATAAGGTATTAAAACGGGAAACTGCTTCAGACACGATTCTTAGCAGAGTTTTGAGTTACATTGCGGACGGGTGGCCAAGTGACGTAGATATAAAAGAACTGAAGCCATATTTTAACAGACGAAAGGAAATGTATACAGAACTAGGATGTGTCATGTGGGGACACAGGGTAGTTATTCCGCTATCGTGTCAATCTAAGGTAATGAACGAGCTTCACGAAGCTCACATGGGGATGGTCAAAACAAAGGCGTTAGCGCGGAGCTACGTGTGGTGGCCCGGCGTGGACGAGGCGGTGGAGGCGGCCTGCGCCAGCTGCGAGGTGTGCGCTAGCGTGGCGAGCGCGCCGCCGGGCCACGCACCAAGTCCCTGGCCGTGGCCAAATCGTCCCTGGGCAAGATTACATTGTGATTTTTTAGGACCCGTATTAGGAAATACTTTTTTAATTGTGGTAGACGCCGGTTCCAAATGGATTGAAGCCATTCGTATGAAAACAACCACCGCAGGGGCCGTAATTTCGGAGTTAAGGTCGATGTGGTCGAGATTTGGCCTACCAAAACAAGTGGTTACAGATAACGGCCCTCCCTTCTCTAGTGCAGAATTTGAGTCATTTTTGAAAAGAAACAAAATCGAGCATTCATTTTCAGCTCCGTATCACCCGGCGTCTAACGGAGCCGCGGAAAATAGTGTAAAAATTTGCAAACGGGCAATTTTAAAGGCCATAAAACAAAAAGTAGATATTGATACGGCTTTAAGCAGGTTCTTACTTTCGTACAGGAATACCGAGCATTCTACAACAGGCGAAAGTCCGGCAAAAATTTTACAGGGTAGGCATTTACGTATGCGCTTAGATAATTTAAAACCAGATCGTTCGGATCGTGTAAACAAACGTCAAAGACAGGACGGCGGGGAGCGGGGGGTGCGGGAACGTGCATTCAGGCGCGGCGACGAAGTGTGGTGTCGCGATTATCGCTCCTCCGACCGGTGGGTTCCGGGGAAGGTCTCAGATGTTCTAGGTAATACGGATTACAAAATTAGGTGTGATAAGGGAACCGAGGTACATAGGCATATCGACCAAATGAGGCGTAGGGTACCAAAGGAAATGGAGGAAGTACGTACACGGTCTAGTTCCATCCACCGTAGAAACAGCTCCTTGATTATTCCGCAAACTGATAAGAACGAGCCGGAACGAGAGGAACACCCAGTCGAGCCAGGAAGAGGTGAGGCGAACCAGCTCGCGGCGGTAGTCGCGCGGTCGCAGGCTGCAGCCGTGGACCAGCCCCAGGGTACTACCGTGGAGGGTGATAACATTGATCCGCCGAAAAGAGTACCTAAGCCTCCTATACGTTTCGGGTTTGATGAATACTTTTAATGTTATCTCCTAGATGTATATTGTATACCTACTGTACTACTTTATGACTGATAGTATTAGAGATGGATAGGGTTAGTGTAGGTATGCTAGGTATATGCGTGGACGAAGATTCGCACGTTTACCTTATTTACCTGCAATAATGTTGAGATAAGTATGTCTAAGCTTACGATTGTATTTTAGGATAAGGCTTGCAAGCGCATTGTTTCGCAGTGAACTTTACCACATTAATTTTAAGTTTAAAGTTGTTAAGCATACGTGTTTTAGTTGTTGCTGTGAGCATAATTACAGAATGAACGTAGGTACACAGCCATGCTTATCAGTGTTTTTTTTAATTTACTACATTGTACTTGGAGATATAGGTCACCATGAGGCACAGCTGCTATTTAGATTAAGGAAATTAATAATGTTATGTGGGTTATTATGTAACGATTAAGGGTGGAGGTATTGGTGTATATTAGGTGTACACACCTAAGTACTCATATGTATGACATTAGAGGGTAGAACTATTTAGTCTTGCAATAAACGATTTACCGAACGCCGGCCTATTATTTGTCAAGTTTCGGCAGAGGGCTCCTGCTACGTGGGAAGTGCGAGTAATATGGGTGGTCGAAATTGTGCTAACGCATGTAACATCCCACACTGAACACCGCCCCGTTTTCCACAGCACCAGGGTCACTCCATCTTGCTATCAGTGCGGCTAAACCCAGTGGCTCCAGAACGGAATGAACACCCGCTGACTGAAGAGACCTCAGGACAATATCATTGAGGTCTTAGTGACGCGGAATCCAACCACTACAAATACGGCAACTCAATGTATATATGGCTGTCAACACCCACCATGCATTGTACAAGCGGATGACATACATACCTCATAGCGGGCCCAGGGGAGTACAATGGCCAAACGCAACGATTTTGCCTTTGCGCAAAGAACAATGTCACAAAGCCAGTACGGTTTTTATATTAAATATTGGACAAGGATAGTTTATAAATAAACTTAGATTTTTTTGTACGATTACTTTTCTAAAACGGCTTATTACTGAATATGCACAACTTGATGGATTAGGATGGCACTTATTACAGTTCTATCTATATGGCACTAATGGAACTAGGTATCGCCTATATCCCCGTTAAATTGATTTGATTAAAATTATTTTAACTTTGCGCAAAAACATTCTTAGATCATGGCATGCCATTAGTCTCATTAGATACATTTTACTTAATAATGGCATCTATTTTATTTTTGTTGTCTAGCAAACTGATCTTGCGTAGCGATGTTGTCACAAAACCAGCACGGTTTCTTCAATTACATTTTGGACAAATTTCCATGCGATGCTAATATTGTAAATTTGATGAACTATTATCTGTTACCAATTCACACTAAATTAAAAACGCTGAACGGATTAAGGTGAAATTTGGCATGGGGATGTTTTGACTCCTAGGAAAGGACAGAATAGTTTTTGTTATGAAAATCATCCTATATAGAGGTGCAAAGGGGAAGGAAGCAAGTGAAATAGTCAAATCTATAATTGCATGGGCAGTTTATGAATGAATTCATTCATAAATTGCCCATACACTTTTGAACGACTGTGTAAATGCGAATAAAGGCCTCTGCCGATCCTATCATAAGATCGTCCTTGGTTGAGATGAGACATAATATATACTTACCTACCTAATGAAAGTTTATAATTATTATATGCGTGACGTAATTATTTTGGTATCCTCGCAATGTTTTTCTTCACTGGGAAGTTAGTTGTAATCAGGTACCGACTGATATTCTGTGGGTTAAATTCAGTGAGCTTAAGGCAGTGTTGTAAACCGTGATCAAAAACACTCGGCCTTGATTGCTTATTTCATTGAAAGATAATTTATGTCAACTTGGACGTACTTTTTAGCATATCAGGGTGTCCACTGATAACCACCAAAAAATTCCCTGACTTTTCCCTGACTTTCCATGACCATTTCTTAAAATTTCCCTGACCAAATTTTCTCTCTACAATAACAATTTTACAAGTATTGGGTCTAGAAATTCAAATTTTCACATGAATATAGTATGTAACTTAAAAAACCGACCAAGAGCGTGTCGGGCCACGCTCAGTGTAGGGTTTCATAGTTTCCCATCCGTCACAATAAATATTTTACCTGCCATGCAATTTAATTAAACCCAATTTCTCATAAATCTAAACCCTTAACAGAACTTCAACTATCAATCAATTTTTCCCCATAGAAGTCAAAATTATACTTTTTTTTTTTTAATTAGCCTTTCAGAGTGTCCCACTGCTGGGCAAAGGCCTCTCCCTTGGATCTCCATAACTCCCTCTGTTTTGCTTCATCGGGCCAGTTAGCAAGGAAGGCGTCTATGTCATCTCGCCATCTCCGCCTGGGCCTGCCTCGTCCACGCCTACCTTGCGGCATCCACTTGGTAGCTATAGTAGCCCACCTATCCGGATGCATGCGATAGACGTGGCCGGCCCAGTCCCATTTTAGCCTGGCAGTCTTCTCGCCTACATCAGCTATGCGTGTTTTAAAATTATACTTAGTCACAAATTAACTAACTTTTTACACTATTTCCCACAATTCCAATTCCACAGAACATGTCTCAATTTAATAATATCAATGAACGACAGTTAGACTACGAAACGAGAGACCAACGTAACAAACGGATGATTTTTAATAACTGTTTTGACAGCGGTACATTCCCTGAACAATTTAAGGTTGCGAAAGTGCTACCTGTGCACAAAAAAGGTGCAAAATCTGATCCTAAAAATTACAGGCCCATATCTCTTCTGCCGACACTCTCCAAAGTTCTTGAGAGATTGATGAAAGACAGATTAATTAAGCACCTCAACCGGCACAAAATATTAAACGACAGACAGTTTGGTTATCAGAAGAGCAAGGGTACAAACGAAGCAATTACGACGCTCATTGAAGATGTGGTTCGTGAGCTTGATTCCAGAAAGAAAGTGGCAGGGTTATTTCTAGACCTGAGTTCAGCGTTTGACACAGTAGACCACAACATGTTGTTAGCAAAGCTTGAACATTACGGAATAAGGGGTAAAATTCTGGCGATTTTTCGTTCTTACTTAACAAATCGGCGACAATACGTTGAGATTAAAGGGATGGAGGGTAACGCAGAGACATCACATAGGTCCAAGATGATGCAATTAACAAGAGGGGTACCTCAGGGATCCATTTTGGGCCCTATTTTCTTCATACTTTTCACCAATGACCTCATAAGCTATATGTATGACTCACTTCCATATACCCAACTTGTGGTTTTTGCTGACGATACAAACGCTATTATATCAGCGGATAACATCTTGCAGCTTAATGAAAGAGTAACTGATACCTTAACTGCCTTTAAAAGATGGTTCGATGTGAATAACCTAAAGCTAAATAGTGACAAAACGCAAGCATTGCTATTTAAAACTACTGCAAAAAATAAGGATACTCTGCATATCACTACAAATGAAGCCAGTATTAGTGTTGTAGACTCCGTGAAGTTTTTGGGTGTTCACATCGACTCAATCTTAAACTGGAAAAATGAGCTGATGGCACTGGTTAAGTCGATAAGTTCAGCCTGTTACGCCCTCAGAAGTCTCCGTGAGGAGGCAAAATTAGTGCAACTTAAGATGGTTTATTACGCATTAATAGAATCCAAAATCCGCTATAGTATAAAATTTTGGGGAAATAGCTATAAGTATAATGTTCAATCGGCTTTTGTTGCACAAAAAAATGCTATCAGGATTATGGCCAGAATACCTCAGGATGCATCCTGCAGGAACTACTTCTTGGAGTTTGAGGTCCTTACTGTTCCTTCTCTTTATATATTGGTAGTCCTAACTGACCTAGTTAAATATCTTCCGAGTATAGAAACAGCAGAATGTAGGCAAAACCGTTTAGCAACAAGAAGAAAGGACCTGCCACAGACTACTCAGGCTAAACTCAACGTTGCTAGGCACTCGGCAGGTCACCAGGCAGTAGCCCTATTCAATAAACTGCCCGTTGAATTGAAGTCACTGACAAATCTAAACTTATTTAAAAATAGATTGAGGGATTTTTTGCTGAGGAAGTGTTTTTACACGGTCGATCAATTTTTGTCTAGTGAAATAGAGTATGATTAGATTAAGCATAATTATATAATTAATTTATTAAGTAATTAGATTAACTCCTAAGATAGGATAAGTGTATGTTCTGTCTGACATAGTTGTATACATATTGACTCCAAATAATTTCACTTAATATGTCTTTTAGTTAAAACTATTGTACAGTCAGCTATTTATTTTCTATTTTTTTATTTATTTGGATTTATGTTTTTTTTTTTCTATTTAAATTTTTTATTCTCATGTACTTACTTATGTGTATACGTGTAAATTTCTAATTTCAAACACAATGTATATTGTAAATGAATAAATTGAATTGAATTGACTATAGATCACACCCGTCCCGACCCCATCAACTCAGGAAAAATCTTAAAAGCGCGAAGTAGACCACGGTACAGCGCCATCTGACGGTAAATTGGGTTACTAATTTATACAAACTAGGCGGGTTATGTATGTTCGATTTTCGGGGGTACCTTTTGATCGCGTGACTAAATTTGAATTAATCCTTTTTTGCAGAAGGAAGATACGTGCGGGATGATAAATTATGTACTCAAGATAAAAAAAAATGTTTCCATATACGGTTAAATTACAAACTTAATTCAGAAATTATTTTGTACAATTTTTCAAAAACCGTTGAACCAATCAAGTTGAAAATAATTTTCCAATAAAGTTCTTCTTAAGTTCTACTTTTGTAACTTTTTCATATTTTTTAACTTATAGTTCAAAAGTTAGAGGGGGGGGGCACATTTTTTTAAGTTTCAGGAGCGATTATTTCCGAAAATATTAACTGTATCAAAAACTGTTTTTATAAAACCCTCATTATTTTTCAAATACCTATTCAATGATATGTCACACTCTAGGGTTGAAACGAAAAAAGAATCATCCCCCACTTTACGTGACTGTCCGGGAAGTACCCTACAAAAATTATAACCCCTTTTTATTTTATCACTTTGTTGGCGTGACCAATATACATATTCGTACAAGTTGTACAGTTGACTTAAAAAAAAAACAACATTTTCAACTTGATGCCTCTTCCTGAGAAAACGAGTCGTGATAGGCGGATAACAAAGTGTATTTATTATAGGGATTCTCCTTCCTTTAGATTTAGAGGTTATCAATTTCACGGATTTATTTTGCTTGTCTTCATTAGAGTGTTCATAAAAATATCACCTGCCTCATTATTGTAGGAAGCATCTTGTCGTTAATAAAATTTTATAAATAATGATTTCCTTGTATTTAGAGGTATGCAATAAAGAGTTTTTCTATCTATATATCTATCTAAATATATATCTATGTAAATATTTTTTTTAGATAAATCAATCAGTGTGCTACCTACGTCATTTGATAAAACTTTAAATTAAGCCTCATTTCAATTAGGTAAATATTTCTAGAAATATTGACTCTGGAAGTTTAAAAACTACGTGAAAAAATCAAGAATATACAGTATAATTTTCATTTATGTAAAACGAAAATTAAATACTTTAGATCGGATTAACCGCGTATATTAACACCATGACCCTTCGTTTCGAACCCTTTACAGTCCGACACGGAACACGCACTTGTCAGTCACTTGAATTATAAATTTCGTTCTGCTATAAATTATCATTTTGTTACCAATTATTCATTCCAAAATTATTTGACTAACTTCACAAAATCCTTGTGAAAAAATCTTGAAAACAGTTTCTAATGGCCACCTCAGATCGTTGAGATCTGATCTGTCGCAGTTTTTATATTCATTATGCCGATTTAGAAAAATAACTTTTATTATTTCGCTTTAACACGTAAGGGTGAGGTGAGTGTGAGTAGGCAGTTGAAAATAGGTCTCTGCAGTTTTTAATTAATTTAATTTTATCGGTAATATTGAAATATTCGAAAAATTGGGAACTAAACTAAGGCTTTAACATGTACTATCGCGTTCAATATTACATGGGCAGTTTATGAATGAATTCATTCATAAATGGCCCATGTACGTTTGAACGCGTGTGTACGTTCAATGATAATTACTTTGATATATTAAAAGTGTTAAAACGTTTTCGAGTTTTTGAAAAATAATCGTTTTTTAGAAAAAGGATTTGTTCTTATTAAAATACCTTTGTTGTAACTGATGAGTTATAGATTTCACACAGAGCATGATTGTTACTGGACATGCTCTTGACCAGATTTTTTAAATATGTTTAAAAACTTCTTGGTATTTTTATCTCAGGGCAGTATTTTTCCCTGACCTCCTAATTATTTCCCTGACTTTCCATGACTTTCCATGACCACTGTGAGCTTCCCTGACTTTTCCCTGACTTTCCCTGACTTTCCAGAAAGTGGACACCCTGCATATCTACAGCGTATCCAGCCACTGAAAGATTAATATGTGGTCAAAGATACATACAGCTGTCACAAAAATGCTGGTGATTCGATTAAATGTGTAATCACTAATCAGTATCGAATTGTGGTTAGGAGAATAAATAAACAAAAAATGTTTGACAAAAAAAACATTTAGTCCTATTTTTTCCAAATCAGATTACAATATTGATCACCAGCATTTTTGGTATATCCTGAATTATTAACGAGAACAAAGAATAACAGGTTACTGTAGTTGCAAGTTAGTTGTTTGTTTTATACGGCCCCGGAATTTAATTAGCAATTTACAGTTCAAGTCAATTGGGTATTTAATACTTATGGTAATAAAAATACACTACCAAACATTATAATACTGCGCAGACGAAGTCGCGCTAGTAATTGCATAAGTTGATACAAAATGATATGCAATAGCTTTACCGCGGCAGTCCCCGAGTGCCACACGTATTTTTATTTTTATATTTTGTACGTAGGTAGTTTTACATGTAGGTAGGCAAATATTAGGCTAGTTAATGTTTTTGACGTATCGCGGCCGCCCGTATAATGGAAACACGCGCGTCGTGCGACACTCGGGCTGTCACAATATTGACCCGCGGAAGGGTTAACTTATTAGCTGTGTTGCCACAAGCTATTGTATCAAAACACTTGGTACAGTCACGTGCAATAATACTGGAGCCCCAGTTTGCTTCTATCCTAGCGTTTTCCTGGCTTATGCCGGGAACATACTATGCTAGGCTAGCATACTATGGATCTACTTGGTCTGAAATAAAGTTTTTTTTTTATGCCACGTATCAGGGAGCTTGTCCGCTTTGGCAACTAATCCCATTTGGCGTAGACACTAGTTTCGGAGAGACTGCCATCTGACCTTCTAAGTTCTAACCCAGAGAGTAAACTAGGCCTTATTGGGATCAGTCCGGTTTCCCCACGATGTTTTCCTTCACCGAAAAGCGATTGGTAAATATCAAATGATCTGAGCCCAATATCATCAGTGAAACGAAATCTCACAGACTTCGCTGGCTCGGTCACTTACTTAGAATGGGGGGGATCGGGCGGTTAAAGGAGCGTACGTGGGGCGACCAACCGGGCGTCGCCGGCCGGGCCGGGCGGGGGTCGGGCGGGAGGCCTAGTATAAAAGTTGTACGACATTAACTCCTCGACCGCGTTAGCGTATCGAGGGGTCAAAATATGAAAGTTGCCGGATGATTTAAATAAACGGCAAACATAATTTGAACTCCCGATACGCTAACGCGGTCGAGGAGTTAATGTCGTACAATTTTTATACTAGGCCTTCGGTTGGGCGCCCCACGTACTGCTGGGGTGATGCTGATGTCGTGGAGGCGGATCTGCGCCAGCTCTATGCCAACTCATGGCAGGAAACCGCGGTGGATCGGGTCAGGTGGCATGCTCTCGTTTCGGAGGCCAAGATTATTTTTGGATCACTGAGCCAAAATAGTAAGTAAGTATTTAGTACGTAAGGTTAGAAAAACTCTTTCGACAAACTCAGAAACTTACAATATCGTACATTCGGGTCGAGTTCGACTGATGCCAGGTGAGCTCGGCACAGCAGCAGCAATATGACATCATATGATAATGCCAAAACTTCAATTCGAGAAAAGTGAAATCGGACCATGGAGATTTTTCGTTATTTATTAGGTATATTTGAAAAACAAATACGGCTCACTGACATTTTATTCAGCGTTTTAATAAAAGATTTCAAAAGTTCGGTTTCGGCCGAAATAAGAATCACACCGAATATTCGGTTTCGTTTTCGGTTTTGGCAAAAAAATATGTTTCGGTCGGACACTTTTAGTAATATACAGGGCGTCCCACGCCTATGCCACATGGAGGGAAAGTACCTACCTTAAATATCATAGATAGCATATTTTGCTGAAAGAATATTTATTTTATTTTTAAAACTTAGTAAAACTGCATTCAAAGGTTTTTCATTTTTTTTGATAAACAATTGTTTGTATCGACAAATTTATCGCGTCGGCTATGCCACGTGGAGGAAAAGCACCTTGAATATTGTAATTGTAAATGAACATTTTACTGAAAGAAGACATTATTTCGATTTAAACCTACCTACTACCTTAAGGTAGTAGCCTCAATGACTTATTTTAGATTTAATTAAATCTAAAATAGGTCCTTGAGGCATAGTACCTAGGATGCTGGCGGCATTTCCTCGTTGTATCGCAATGCTGATACGTTGTGCGAGGAAGCCACCAGCTCTTCGGTGAAAGGTACCATTTTGCCGATAAGACGCTAATGCCATAAAAACTCGTTTAGAAATGAACCTTATCACCAAGCGACCAAGTGACCTTTTACTGAAAACACACACATTCTTTTCGCCACCTGCTTCAACATTGGCGTTCATCCTCATTCTTACTAAATATAATTGTAATAATAACTTACCAAATATAAAAATATCTTCGTTCGCGTTTCGTTCGTTTATAAATATGTTACAGTAAAGGCACAGTTTCGTTGGCTATGTATAAGGCACTTGTTTTGGCGTGTTCTCTCTCACATCGCAGTTATACCTGGGGAAGAAAGATGGCGGTTAGTTCAGTTTTGACATCATTTCGACTGTAGGCACTAAATAGTACATTATGTTCCATGTAGGGTTTCTCCCGAATTTTTGTATGTCCTCCCGACAAAGTAAAAAATCTCCCGAAAAACTTCACTACAGAGTATAAAACAAAATCGCTTCCCGCTGTCTGTATGTATAGTCAACCAATTGGAACCCTAGGCCACTGTAGGACTATGTCATAGTGACGCTATAAATCAGATTGTAAGAAATCTCTTACTGCTTGTCATTTTGACATGGTTCTAGAGTGGCCTATTAGGGTTCCAATTGGTTGACTGTACGTAGGTATGCTTATATTTTTGAAACTACGCAACGGATTTTGTTGCGTTTTTTTAAATATATAGTGATTCAAGAGGAAGGTTTATATATGTATTACTAGCTTTTACCCGCGGCTTCGCACGCGCAGATTTCGTACTTCTAACAACATTTTGAACCGACTTCAAAAAAGGAGGAGGTTGTAGGTATGTACACGTGTATGTTACGCGATAATTCCGCCAGTTCTAAATCGATTTTGATGATCCTCTTTCTTTGGTAGATTCAGAGTTGGCCAAGATAAATTAAAACTTTTAACTAAAAATATTTTGGACTTTGTTTAGGAAATCAACTGAAAATAGGAGAAATGGATATGGAAAAAAAAAAAACAATAACACCTTCAAAAATTACACGCACTTATTTAGGGAGGTATTTTATATTTAAATATGCCCTATGCACTTTTTGAAGGCGTTAAGTATTATTTTTTTGTTAAAAAACTCAGCGTAGTACTTCTTTGTACACAACGTTTACAGTTTTACCTTGAGGTGATAAGATGACTAAAGTGCGTGGTGAGCGTAATCTCGAGCAGGCCACGTAAAATTGTCCGTGCGAGAAGCAGTCTTCCCTAAGATCAATTCCTGCCGTTTTCAGTGGCCTTGAGATTTGTTTATTGTCATCGCGTATGAGTGGTATCCGTGGAATATATACCGATTCTCCGCGAGCGCAATCATTAATGATGATAGCCTCCACCGAGTACTTATGCAAGACTTTAACCCCCTGCAACCAGACTGCAACGTTGTACTGATGCAAAATTTGGGCGGATTAACGTTGCGTAGCAACATTACTGGTGCACCCACTTTCAGAATCAGAACATGTGAAGGGAGGCCAGGTGGACTGAGGGAATTTAAAAATTCCACAGGGTAATTTGTTGCGTCGTCCGTATTTACACAGAGTCCACAGATTTGTACACGTGTTCTGCACCTTCGAACGATTTTAATAACATATTATTGATCGTTCTTAGGTGCGAGAATTGCGCGCTCACATAACCTTACATAAACTCCACTGACTTACTGAGTAGGTTGTGGCCATCTGGGTAAATCCGGGCTATAAGGTCTTCGACGGTTTGTACAATTGAGGCAAGATTGGGTGGAATATCAATCCTACCCTCGATTTCTGGATACTCTCCATTGCCAATTTGAAGGAGAAGATCGGAGAACGCTCCAGCGCCAGCGTCGCCCTTGAGATGTACACGCATATTTTTTTTGAGGTGGAGTTTTTTGACTAAGGGCCATAGATTTGACGCCTTAATACACGCTTTGACTTCGTCTGACCGAGTTCCTCTCGACACTACGGGTAGCGTTTGACGGAAGTCTCCGGCAAGCAATACAGTGACGCCACCCATCATATTTTTTCACCCTCTGATGTCTTTTAGAGTTCTATCATGTGCTTCGAAACCTCCTTATGCGCCATGGTACTTTCATCCAAAACTATGTGTTTGCAATCGCGCAACACCTGTGCCACGTTACTTTGCTTGGAAATATTGCACAATAGAGTTTGGATACGAATTAAGTTTAAAGGCAGCTTGAACGCGCTGTGAGCGGTTTTTCCTACTTCCAGTAATGTCGCTGCAATCCCGATGATGCGACTGCCAATGCGATGGTATGATAACTCCCCACTTTTGCAAGCAGTAGGTTAATGAGAAAGGTCTTTCCAGTGCCACCAGGAGCATCTAAGAAAAATATTAAACCAGCACGTTTATCAATGTTCTCCAGAATTAACTGGTAAACATCCTGCTGTTCAGCTGATAGCAACTCCTCATTATGTAACACTACCTCTCTAGAACGTTAATATACCTCTAAACTTTCAACCTCCATTTTATTCCCTCCCAATATCGTACGACATAGTCCACGATCTCTTCCTAAATCTTCCTATCCACATTTATGGTGTACGATATTGAACGAAATGTTAAACACTCTTTTCATCCCTGTATAGTTGTTTTTATAATTTTTGCAAAATGATAAAAACACCTTTTTTTGTACTTTGATGACGATGAGAAACCTTTACACATAAAATAAAGTCTCTAGCTAAACAGAAAACCTTCC
This sequence comes from Lathronympha strigana, assembly GCA_949128165.1. Classification (NCBI taxonomy): domain Eukaryota; kingdom Metazoa; phylum Arthropoda; class Insecta; order Lepidoptera; family Tortricidae; genus Lathronympha; species Lathronympha strigana. The sequence goes on along the minus strand of OX421926.1, from coordinate 580,083 downwards.
GCCATACAAACTTGCAACACCCTTTTCACCCTTATAAGGGTCGAATTTTCGAAATCGCTGAAATTACTTTTTTTCAACTCTAATGAGGATCCTTTTCACAAAGTTTGTAGTCTATAACTAAAAGGGAAACGCTTCCGCCATACAAACTTGTAACACACTTTTCACCCCCTTTGGGGTTGATTTTTCCAAAACGCTAAAATTACTTTTTTTGTATTTTAATAACAAATCTTTACATCAACTTTTGAGTCTCTATCTAAAATAAAAAACTTTCTTCCATACAAACATTCAACCCCGATTAAACCCCCTTAAAATATGTTTTTTTCAAAACCCCTTCTTATTCGTTACCTTCGTTAAACACTTAACACACTGTGAAAATTTCAGGATCATACGTTTAGTAGTTTCGGCTGTACGTTGATCAGTGAATCAGTCAGTCAGTCAGGACTTTTCCTTTTATATGTATAGATAATAATACCCGTACGAAGCCGGGGCGGGTCGCTAGTTAAAATATAAAACAATGAATTTAAATACCGAAATTGCGTCGAACGAAGCGTTGCCGCTCCGTGCCGAAGAAGAACGATTTGATTTCGACATTAACAAATAGGCACACAAGAACAAAAACGCCGAAAAAATGTGGTTCAGAATGGCATAAGCGAACAAACATAGATATAGGACAAAACAACTGGAGAACCAATCGGGTGAAAAAAATTACGCCATGAAAGTGCAGCAGTTGCGACTCTTGTTTGGAACGTGACTGAGTTAGAATTTGACACTTAATGTTTACGCCAGTAAGTTCTTTTTCGTACGAAACATTTATGGTTTTGAATCATCATCAATGCAAGTTCGCTAATGTCATTCTGACCCACATTTTGACATTTTTGTGCTGTATCTGTGTGTGTATCTCTTTTAATAAGTCAATGGATACAAACGATAAATGTTTCTAACGTAAGCATTAACCGTTTAATTCATGCACAGAACTACCAACACTGCTGTTTAAACTTTATAGCCTGTTAGCACTTGACGAAACGTCACCTCAATGAGTCAACTAATAAAATTCATTTCCAAATCAATCTTGTTGTAGTAGCAATAAGCACTTTATTGAAAGAAAATGAAAAACCATAGTTCAGCTTGGAAGTAAAAATAACACATGACATGAGAGTTGTGGATCATACCTAATTTTGAAAACCCATATCCGTAATTCCGTACTAATAATATTATAAATGCGAGAGTAACTCTGTCTGTCTATTACCTGTTCACGCTAATACCACTGAACGGATTAAGATGGAATTTGGTATGGAGATAACTACCATCGGTCGTCATGCTTATTATCTAGGTAACAGGGATCAATATAGAATAGAATAGAAATCATTTATTTACAGACAACATATGGTCCAGACATTTCATTAAAATAAAATTAATAACAATAACAATAATCCAATTACAATTAGAAATAAATTATACATTATATTTAATATACATTAAATAATCAACTACCCAAAGGACTCCCAATTCCCTTAACCCGAATCCAGGCATAACCGCATTCCTATTATTTATACAAATTATGAAATGATTACACTAAAAGCCTGCAGTAAGTAGCTACAGCTACCAGGAAGCAGCATAGGCAATAAGGCTTAGTACAGTCAAGTGTAAAAATATGATGGTGCACATCTTACTCAAAAATATGTCCCATAGCACCTTATACCGGTGTAATAAGAGCGTAGTACCATATTGATGAGTCGATTATGTCGAACCATATTTTTGCACTTGACTGTACAGTCGCCATCATATATCGAAGCGCCTGATGTGTTCACAAATATCTGAGCTCACCTCTATTGTCAAGGCGTTAGTGCTTGTTCAGATATTTTTCACGCCTCGGACGCTCCAATATATCTGATGACGACTGTACCAAAGTTCTACGTAAAGGACTCCCAAACCGCCGAATCCCGGGTTACATAACGGGCTCCAGGGCGGCGGCAGACGCGGCCTAGACGGCGCCGACGGCTGGCGCCGAGAGCGGGACGGGGATACAGCTGGCTCGCTCGCAGGAACGTTGGCGCCCAACGTGGGGCCGCTGAGATATGGCGATATGTCGTGCTCATATTAGTGGAAAAGGTACAATTGCGTCAAACAATAGTACATAACATATTTATAGACATATATGTAAAAATCCTACAAACTTTCCACATTTTAAAATAAAAACTTAGATTTTTTTAAATAAGACTTATAAACCCGTTTCAGTTTATAAGTATACAAAAAAAAAATGAACTCTTGGTTAAGTAAGGTAAGGGTAAAGCTAAACCTAAGAAAAAATATTTAATTATTAATATAATCTAACCAAATCTTTGGTTTAAACCAAAAATTACAATCTAATTACCTACAAATATCAGTCATCTAGACATGGTTGTAATGGGAATACCTAGGGAATTGTAGATCATCACACGTTATTTAAATGAAGACCGTTCCAATTGTGCTGAAATGTACCGGATTTTGTAATTTAATTAAGAATGTAGCTGTAATATTTTGAGTATACAACATTAACAGATATACCGCGTCTAAGATGCTCGAAATATCTAACTAGGCGCTGAGCGAGACAAAACTATAGCTTTCTCGCTTGCAAGAACATTGGCGCCCAACGTGGGACCGCTAAGGCAAAAGGTCAAATCTGTCAGATATATCTGAACATCAAAGATGCTCAAAATATCTGCACGTGTGCTCTAGCGCTTGGGGAATAGAGGTGAGTTTATATATTTATGAGCATCTTGGGTGCTTTGATATATTTGAAGCGTTTGTGTTCGAGTTGGGAGGGTAATATTGCCCCGGTTTACGGATTTTGGGTGGTTAAGTCAGACCTCAATGGGGGAGGAAAGATTTATACAGAGAAGTTTGTTGCGCACACTTCTTATTCTTAACTGTTAATATCCTCTAAGTAATTTTGAATAGGATATGTTAGAAAAGACTAGAAAGCCTCCTTGGGCCTTAACATGACGTTTTAACTCGATTCAGTTTAGGCTCTTAACTGTGCGCAGTTGTATGGCAGCGACTATGTTTAGGTCTTAAACTGAATTGTTTTAAGACGTCATGGTAAGGCCACAGTTGTATGGCAGCGACTCAGTTTAGGTCCTAAACTGAGTTGCAAAATAGACAGAAGAGGAAATAGCACAGCCATTATATATTTCTATTGCTATACAACAATACTAAAAAGCAAAGAAGAAAATGGAAAGAGGAAAATGTTTGCTGTGGGACGCCACCTGCGTTAGCACTTTTGCGGCCTCTTATATAAGCCGTACCGTACTATGGCAACGGCAGGAGCCGCAGCGGAGTTGGCGGCTGCCCGTAAACACGAGAAGTACGCGGCTCTCGAAAATTATTTATTTGTCCCGCTGGCGGTAGAATCCACTGGTTGTTGGGGTTCTGAGGCCAGGGTATTTTTTGGGCAACTGGGTAGACGTTTGCGTGAGAGGGGTCTCGATCCCCACTCCGGGTCTTTCCTTTTGCAGAGGCTGTCCATTGCAGTTCAACGTGGTAACGCGGCGAGTGTAATGGGCACCTTTGCACCTGGAGGACTACGGAGCGATTTTAATTTTAATATTTAGTTTGTTTTTGTAGGACATTTTTATTATATTTGTATTTTATTTGTAATTTGTTTTAGTTTAGTCATACTTATGGATTTTTGTTGCTGTTAAATTAATTGCTAAAAAGCATAATAAAACAAATGTTTAAAGGTAATGTTGTCCCATCAAACAAAAGTGATTTTGAATAAAAACTAATGGTACGGAACCCTGCGCGAGTCCAACTCACACTTGGCCGGTTGTATTGTACTATGACATGAAACGTCAATTAGCCTGATGTTAACGTACACACACGTCCACAAGTGCATAGGCAGTTTATGAATAGATCCATTCACAATGCCTCAAGTTCCATTTTCGATTTAAGGTAGAGAGAGAGGTAGGTAGGTAAATAAGTTACACTTCACTATCTGTATGTATGTATGTATGCTTAAATCTTTAAAACTACGCAACGTATTTTGATGCATAATAGATAGATTGATTCAAGAGGAAGGTTTACGAGTATATGAATAATTATAACCCGTGCGAAGCCGGGGCGGGTCGCTACTACTGTATATACTTTGAAAATAAAATCTTTATACATACAAAACGCAACTCCACGAGCATGCTCAGGAAATGCTTTTTTTTTACAATTAATGATACTTTGTCGAACAGAATGAATATCAACTTCCGCAAAACGCCTGATTCAATAAATCACTTCGTATAAATATTAATAAAATGATTCAGTAGCCAACAAGCAGGCACAAATCACTGCATGACTACATACGAGCAGATAAACAGACAAAGCGGCCGCTGTGCCAACAGCAACACAATCTGTAATGTTAAGGCCTGTATACATTAGAAAAATAGTAGTTTATGCAACAGTGATATAATAAGGGTTATTAAAACTTGAGGGTCACCGTTACAAAACGAGACGAAGCCGGGTTTTGGAATAATAGACCCGAGTTTTAAGAACCAATTATGAACTGTTGCATACGCTATTTTTTCTACGACAGCTAAAATAGCGTAAAAAGCAAAATCTAGAAAGGTGGCAGAATGTGGAAGATGTCGTGCCCACTGTAGAAAAAAAAAACAACAGTGCCCATGTGCCCATGTATTGTATGAAAATCCATTAGGAGCAGTGTTTTTATGGAACAGCGTAGACAACGTTATAATGTATACCTTTTTAATATCGCTGTCAGTCATCTAATTGACAGATAGAAATGCTGGAGAAGAAAAATGTTTTTCCACTCCAGCACTTCTATCAGTTTCTGGTAGAATGCGCAAGCGATGTGACGCTCCCATAACGATATTGCGGGTGACGCCGGTGTGCTTTTAGTGGGTAGGCTCCTCCTCTCCCTCTAGCTAGGGGGGGTTCCGAGAGTAGAGTCCCACAAAACCCCCGATCGGTACGATCGAAATCAGGCCAGGTTCATTACAATCAATCAATCAATTAGGTTTATTACGCATTGTTTGTATGTATAAATAATAAATAAATAAATATTACAGGACATTCTTACTCAAATTGACTAAGTCCCGCAGGAAGCTCAAGAAGGCTTGTCTTACGGGTAACGATAAATACATAGAAAACATCCATTACTCAGGAACAAATATCTGTGATCATCACACAATGCGAATTCGAAGCCCGGACCATCGGCATAGCAGGCAGGGTCACTACCAACTACGCCAACCGGTCAACAAACAAAGTTAGTCATGTATGCCAACAAAGTTCACGCATGTGAACGCAGCTTAACTCCGCGCACGTGTCATATGCGCAGGCGCCGGCGATACGGCACGCGACGACACTTTGTCAATTATTGAATGCGGGGTGTTTATGCAATGTTTATAAATATGTTGTTGGTGCCATAGTGTAGCGCTATTGAAGTTGGTACTGTAGAATAGGTATGTACAGTAAAGTGGTTGTCGAGCTTAGTTTAGCATAAACAGCTGTTTCGGGTATGATGTTCATAAATATCTGAACACAATCATTCAGTTAGTTAAATACCGACGACCGGTTGGCGTAGTTAGTAGCGACCCTGCCTGCTAAGCCGATGGCCCTGGGTTCGAATCCCGGTATGGGCATTTATTTGTGTGATAAACACAGATACTTGTTTCTGAGTCATGGATGTTTTCTATGTATTTGTATATTATACGAGTATATATCGTTGTCTAAGTACCCGTAACAAAAGCCTTCTTGAGCTTACTGCGGGACTGTTGTGTAAGAATTTCCTGTAACTGTAATGTTTATTATTATTCCTTTTCGGTTCGCTGATGATGATGAAGTCGACAGTGCTTCGTGTGCGGATAATTATGATGGAGAGCGCCGGGAAAACATCACGAACGATTATAATCAGGCCAAAAAAGATCACCAGAGAGATCGCTTCATTTGTGCATGAACCTATACTGCAGTAATCATCTGAGATTTAAGACTGCAAAGATCCCTCCCGACCAATTAAGAACTTTTCTGAAATCTTCAAATTTCTACTCTAAAAGTCTTGATCGCAAAATAATTGTGCCTTGGTCACGCCGGCCCTTTTAGGGCTTGCGCAGCTTTCGCCGACCTTTGGCGTGGGACGCGCCAGCCGTGCGCCCGCGCACCGGATGTGAGCCAACCGGCAACTCAAGCGAGATCGCGGTCAGCTTCGGTTTGCTGATTTGTCGAGCTTTGGACGAAGTATTTCTGTAGAGACCTTTGAAAATATTTCTACTTAAATTATGACGAAACTATAGGTGACTTGAACCAACTGTTTTATACCTATGATACTTTGAATACTGTGATCTTAATTTTAAGAGGATTTACTGTGTTGACAGCTGCATGGGGACCCACGGAGCAAAGCTTGCCCCTTTAGCTGTCGACACAGCGAATCCTCCTTTTTTTTAAAGAGTCCGCAACGCGCATGTAACACCCCTGGAGTTGCAGGCGTCCATAGGCTACGGTGACCGCTTACCATCAGGCGGGCCGTATGCTTGTTTGTCACCGTCGTAGTATTAAAAAAAAATATGCAGTTTTTCTAGTAAATTTCTACGATTCCAAGAGCATAACCGAACTACCACCCTACACCATTTTATACTACAATATTCAAGGAATACCCCTAACACAATAAATGTATAGTAGTTTATGCAACGTTCAGTGATAAAACTTGAGGGTCGCCGTTACAAAACGAGACAAAATCAGGTTTTGTAATAATAGACCGGAGAGTTTCATGAGCTGTTGCATACGCTAGTTTTCCTACGATCCAGCTAAAATAGCGAAAAAAGCTAAATTTAGAAACACTGCTCTGGTCGAAACACTAGCTAAACATGTTGTCAATTAACCATCCATTCATACCATTCATCGTAACCAGGACACTCCATTATGTTTTCTATAATTCTTCCTCATCATTCATTAATGAACCTTACCTATAACCATATCATTTACAACTAAATATATACAGTCATAAAGTAATTACAAATATATAAACCGCAAAACCAAAGCTCAATGCAATTATCCTTGACATACTGACATAAGTACTAAAAATTACCTTATTTTGCATGTTAAATCAGAAGCATGATCATACAAAAATACATTTTATTACATTGAATTAAGGTCGATAAAACAATTGCGAATTTTAAAAATTCACACGTCATTGGATTATATCCTTTATTGGATCCCCTTAAGGTCGATTTGAGCAATTTACCTTATTGTGGTTACTTGTTTACCTCGACAGTATGACGTGACGATGCGTCATTATGTGACGTCACGTCATTGGAGTATAATTTCACATTTAAAAATAATTGCCATTAGACACAGTGTTAGTCATGTCAATATGGACTGACATACGAAATACGAGTCTTTTTCTTCTTCTCTTAAATAATGGCTTCTGTCCGAGTGTTGGACAATTTTGCCAGTGTCACGTATGCCACTTGGGCGACGTTGTTCGGTAATTGGCCTCGCGATATGTTAAGTTTATAGCTATAAAACTTAAAATATAGTTTCTCAGGGGGCCAAGATCCCGGGATTGCCGCTTGATGACTAAAGGAGTGTCTGAACTCGTTTCAGAATTAATTCTTCATTAGCTGTATACTGCTTCGTTAGTTTACTGCACAATTAGCTGTCAATATTACTCATTAAACAACATTTTGCAAACAACAAACTATTCCAGAGACTCTATCGCCATCTTGAGTAACAAACTTACAAACTACAATCCAATACGAGAGTCGATCCAAAAGTTTCTATCTCCATTAGATTCATTCAGATATTAAGCTTATCAACAACTATCAAAGAAAAAAAAGATGCCACAGGAGACCCAAGAGCTGGCAGCTTCCTCGCTCAACGGATCAGTCTAGCAATTTGCGAGGAAAGGTTGCCAGCGCCCTCGGCACCATGCCGCAGGGGCCTGTTTTAGATTTATTTTAGTTTACTTTATTTACTTTAGTGACTTTAATCGAACGAGTGACAAGCGAGTAACTTCTCACAGTCTACTTGGACAATCCGTCGATTGTATGTATGTATGTATATTTGTATGTATGTTTGTTTGACGATAATTCGAGTACCGTTGATCAAATAGTTGTGACATTTGGCAGATAGTTAGATGAGATAAATATAAATTTATAAGTTTAAATGTGACCCAAATCGGTCAACGAGTTGCCGAGATATAGGAATCGCAAATTCAAGTTGAGTGGTAGTGTGGAGTTAACGGCCTCCTAACATAGTTGGTAGTGACCCTGCTTAGGAAGCAGGAAGTCCCGGGTTCGAATCCTGGTCAGGGCATTTATTTGTGTGTTTATCATGAATATTTGTTCTAAGTTATGGATTTTTTCTATGTATTTAAGTATTTATATGTATATCTATAAATACTTAAATACCTATACCTAAAAGACCAAGATAACAGACGTCATAGAGAGAATAAGGAATTTAAAATGGAAATGGGCCGGACATATTTGTAGATTAAACGACAACAGGTGGACAAGAAAAATCTTACAATGGATACCACGGGATGGACTACGAAACAAAGGCCGCCCGAAAAAAAGGTGGGACGATGTATTTAGGAATCGTTGTGGAGATAAATGGAAAAAAATAGCAGAAGACAGAGCAATATGGAGGACACTGGGGGAGGCCTACGCCAAAGAGGCGACTTCCATAATTTAGGAGTGAAATTACAGACTTTGCATTTTATAAACAGAGATATGATTAATTAGTACAATAACAAATTATTATTATTAATATAGACATATTCAATTATTAGAAAAAAAAAATCAATTAATTTATTTATTTATTTACTTCTAAATGGAAAATGTGTTAACGGAATGACTTAAGTGATAAAAGTGAAGATTATAATAAAATATAAACTAATAAGAATAAAAACTAAATATTGGCAAACAAGAAAAAAAAATGAACTGAAGATACAAAAATACAGTGCATGCAAATTATTTATTGTGTAATGAAATTATGGTAGAAATAAAGGCTTTTTTATTTTATTTTATTTTATTTATGTATATCTATTATATATATCGTCGCCTAGTACCCACAACAAGCCTTATTGTGCTTACCGTGGAACTAGATCGATTTGTGTAAGATTATCCTATAACGTTTTTTTTTAAGTTCGGGTGAACCACTACTTTATGTATATTGTTTATCGATAAACAAATGCCCTTTACCTAGATTTGAACCCATAACATTAGTCCGTAGGCTGGGTCACTAAACTAGTAGAGGTAGTTTTTATACACCTTCTCTTTCAGATAAAATAGGCCGATGGATTTAGATGTGGGCGGTTGTGAGTTATAGATAGTTTCCACCTACACAACGACAAGTACCATAACAATAGAATAAGATGGGTTTCGCTTTCAAAGGAACGCATATATATCTGTAGTCATAGATATAGGATAAAAGAACTGGATAGGTACCCAATCGGCCGATAAAATTACGCCGTAAAAGTGGAGCAGTTGCGACTTTTTTAAATATTATATTAAATCTGAAAAAGTTATTTGAAAGTAATTGTTTTAATCAATAAATAAATATTATGGGACAAACTTTCTCAAATCGACCTAGCCCCACGATAAGCTGAATAAGGCTTGTGTTGTACTTGACGACGATATACAACAAATCCTCCTTTTTTTTAAAGGGTCGGCAACGCCCATGTTACACCCCTGGTGTTGCAGGCGCCCATAGGCTACGGTGACCGCTTACCATCAGGCGGGCCGTATGCTTGTTTATCACCGTCGTGGTATAAAAAAAATGTGTTTGTATAACAGATAAACACAAAGCTTAGTTGGTAGTGAGTGACCCTGCCTACGAAGCAAGAGGTTCCGTGTTCGAATCCTGGTCAGGGCATTTATATGTTTTTATGACGAATATTTGTTCCTGAGTATGGATGTTTTTATGTATTTAAGTATTTATATGTATCGTCGTCTAGTACCCACAACACAAGCGTTATTGACCTTACCGTGGTTCTAGGTCGATATGTGTAAGATTGTCCCACAATAAATATTTATTTATGCCCGAACGTTGGGATCGCCCAAATATTCCGAAGAATTATTAACCGATTTTCATAATTCCGACTTTTAAATATTCGTGCTTTCATGAGTCGGAATTTTGATGATCGGCTTTCATGAGTCGGAATTTTGATGATCGGCTTTCATGAGTCGGAGCTTTGATGATCGGCTTTCATGACTCGGAATTTTGATGATCGGCTTTCATGAGTCGGAATTTTGATGATCGGCTTTCATGAGTCGGAGCTTTGATGATCGGCTTTCATGAGTCGGAATTTTGATAGTATCACAGAATAGCGGGTTCGAGTCCCGCCCGAGGTCATGCATTTTTCCACTTTTCCTTTCTTTCTGGAGAAATTTGGTATCTTCGGAGACGTTTCTTCTTAAAAATAATACAGTCCTATCCTCATTCTGACTGCTAAGAATAGGACCGAATGGAAGAGACGAGGGGAGGCCTTTGCCCAGCAGTGGGACACTCAATAGGCTATTTAAAAAAAAAACCTCATTCTGAATGCGGTCCTACTATTGTATAATGCTACATACGGTCTGCTTCATAAATATTTTTTTATTTTATTTTATTTTATTTATTCCTTAAAATTAACACTAACAGACAGGCTAAACATGTTAATCATACAGGAGGATAATAATTAATTTGTACTAAGATACTTAGGACTAGAGCAGTGGTTTACAAAAAATCACAGTTCTATGGAACTTGAAGTCGTGATAGACTCCAGGTATCGGCAGCTAATAGCCAGGAATTGAGACTCAGTGCTATGAAACATATCCAGTTTGCTGTCGCTGTCCAGTATATCGTTGAGAAGAGTCAAGGCATGGTGGAGTGGTGAGTGAGAAAGAGCCCGAGTACGTGCCGTTGGGACAGCAAAAAAAGAGCAGTGACGCGGACGGAGATTAAACCGGGAGATAGGACGCACTTGGAGTGAGATGAGAGATAACAATGTAGGGTTACTAATCTGACCTCGTAATAAACGAAAAAAGTACTTTATTAGTGAGATATTTCTTCTGCACTCTAGCGAAGTATAATTTACCATTCCTAGTATAAATAGAGAAGGATAAAGATGTGGATAGTACCCATAGAGTTTACGGAAAAGGAAGCGTATAAATGATTTTTGAACTTTCTCCAACATAAGTGTGTATTGCTGTTCATGGGGGCTCCATATCAACGCGTTAGACTCAAGTCGGCTCCGAACATACGCGTTGTACAATACACTAAGAGCATTTTGAGCGTGAAGAGGTTTGCATTGACGGATTACGAAGCCCAAGGATTATGAATACATCTGGAAATATGCATGCATCTGTATTCAATTTTGACCCTTCATACACTGTAATAAGTTCCAAAGTGTATAGATATCTATAGCCGTGACTGTACAATTCGTATCAACATCGTAACGCTATAAAAAGCTTGCCCAAAGGAAATGCCCAGTTCACCGTTGCCAACTGATAGTGTGAGTCACAGTAGCTGCTGATTTTTATCACAACAAAAAACTGGAGGACTGATGACTTCTGAACAATGCTTGCTACGGTCTCTGAATGAATAGTAGATTGTATATCAAGGGCATAAAGTAAACCATTTTAGACGAGGCTGCTTATTGGTCCGAGTGCAAAGAGGTTTTTTTTGGCTGATCCGTTACTACGTCCTGTGTCTTGTCACCGTTAAATTGTGAACTCCCGACAGATTAAAATTTGACTAGGGATATTATAAACTAACATCACATAACCTATCCGTTTGTTTACAATCTCGCGCGTAAGTTTATGAACAGTATTTAGAATTCTACGGTGACATATATACACACTGCTTTCACTTCGATTGTTAGCAAAATATGGTTTTTTTATGGTTTATGGTTTAAGATATTTATTTCTCATAAGAGTTTACAAAATCACTTACTGAGAAACAATATTATATTAACTTAAATCTAGGTAAGAGAGGGTACCACGCAAAGTGGCCGAACACAATTATTTTAGAAAAATGGGTAAACACACAAAACATGGTAGTCGTTAGCAACTATACGAAATGCAGCATATTAGGTTTTATTTCATTTTAAATCATTTAAATGTAACATCCATGCTTGCGCGCTTGGTTTCTTTCCGCCGCGCGCAGGCGGCCGGGAGCGCGGGGCGCACGATGTTACTTTATGCCCTAGAGCATGAAAAGCGATTTTATGTCGCCTAGCCACGACTTAAAGGCGAACTTCTCAGGCAAGTATCACGCTTCACGCTATCACCTTGGAATCTTAACTCTGATGATGATAATATTCTATCTTTAGTCTGCTGTTTGGGTAATCTAAGCGGTAAATTTTAATGGAACGCGACTGTCTATGGATTGTCGGTCCTCTATAGTTTTGGTTCATGGCTATCGTAGTTTTTTTTATCAGAGCATTAGTTTTGTTATAGAGTTATAGTGTAAACATGACATTGGAACCTGGGACGGGATACCGTAACATTCATAATATTTATTTGAATCGCTAGCTTAATTTTTATCCGGCTTGCCCGAGCACCATTTTAACGCACCGCCGCCACTGGTAGTAGTCTGATTGTAAACAGACGTATCGCCCCAATTCCGTAAGAATTGTACTAACAACAGTAATAACCTTCGGTACTGAAAGTGATTGGTCCAAGACAAAAGCTATTTCACCATTCAGCACGGTTGTAGTCGCTAGCGACTGCGTAAGCTTGCAGTGCGACTCGCTCGCGTAAGTATGCCATACGCTGGGTGCAAGCGAGACGCACTGACTGTTTACGAGCTCGCATTAGAGGGCACAGACGAATTATAAACCGAGAAAGGTGTGTTAACTAAGGTAAAAGACACAATCGAAAACTAAGCCAGGGATCGAACCCGGGTCTTCAGCTTACGCGGCTACTCTACCTTTTTTTATACTACGACGGTGACAAACAAGCATACGGCCTGATGGTAAGCGGTCACCGTAGCCTGTCGACGCCTGCAACTCCAGGGGTGATACATGCCCGTTGCCGACCCTTTAAAAAAAACAGCGGGGACCCACGGAGCAAAGCATGCCCCTTTTAGCTGTCAACACAGTGAATCCTCTTGGAGCTCTGACCTTACTCACCAACAGAAACATAACACTATGATTAGGGTCAAGTGTTATTAAACTGCGGTTTTCTGTAAGGTGGAGATAATTCCCCAGATGGGCTCTGCTCCCGATTTGAGCGAGACGACATTCGTTGTGCTGTGCCCTACCACACTAAACGATATGCATTCGCTGTGCCAATACCTCTCTTAAAAACCATCTGTTTAAATTAAACCATCATCATTTCAGCCGTTTATCACCCACTGCTGAGCAAAGCTCTTTCTTGTACGCCACTGGTAAACCGCCTCAGCGTATGCCTAACGCCGGTTACGCCAGTCGGCCATTGCTATATTTCTCGATAACGCGACCTAATTGACCCAATGTTTCATTTAAGGACGATTGCGAAACACTGCCAATTGTGCTTCGACTGTGGAATGAACATATAACGGATGCAGGTTCGAGTCCACGTTCGCTCGTTTATGGGCATTTTCAGTAGAAAGTGCACCATTTTAATGAAAATGGGTCTTCGATTTTCCATACAAAAAAAAGACAAGTTTTGTGACGGCCCATACAAAATGTATGATAAAATGCGTTACGAAACTGACCAAAAATAACGGGACAGTCTTTTTCTTTCTTTTAAATCAATCATGATTCTGAAAAACCCAAAACTTCCTATATAAAAAAAGGAAATGGTACCCTATTGTTGAAACTGTCCTTATGTTGTATTTCCCATGCATTTGCAATGAGTATCAAAATGTATAAGGTACCGTTGACCTAGAATCACGAAATTTGGCGAAAAGCAAGAGCTTGTAGCACTGGTACAGGAGAAAACCGTTATAATTGCCGTAAACTGAGAGTGCCGTGCCACCAGTATTTTTAAGTATACCTAAGGTCATAAATGGGGGATCATCCTTTGGGCGGAACCCTTGGTGGGCGAGTCCGACTCGCACTTAAATAAATAAATACTATGGGACATATTAAAATTCTCATAGCGGGTTACTCACGTCAATAAAGTCGAAAATAGCTCGACATGTTTCGGAACAGTCCGTGTCCCTACACACTACTACGTGACGTGTACTATGGGACATCTTACACAAATCGACCTAGTCCCACAATAAGCACAATAAGGCTAGTGTTATGGGTACAAGACATCGATACATATAAATACTTAAATACATAGAAAACATCCATAACTCAGGAACAAATATTTGTGATAATCACACAAATAAATGCCCTGACCAGGATTCGACCCCCGGGACCTCCTGCTTCGTCGTCACTCCCAACTAAGCCTGGAGGCCGTTAAACGCACTTGCCCGGTTTTATCTAGTTACCCAGTCCAATATACACATTTAACTTATATTTTTATTTATTTTTTATTTTATTTTACAAGTATACATCTGTAACTTACAGCTAACATGCCAAAGCGTTACAAATATTAATAATACCTATATACTAAAATTACAATACTTAAAATCTAAGGTAGACATAACATTTTAACACATTTAGGATGTTTCAATGAATTTCTTATATTTTTGAATGAGGAATTCCCATGTAGAATGAAATAGATCACATTCCGGGTGTACGTTAAGTACGGAGTTGAGCAGAGAGAGCGCGGTCGGGTGCGGCGCGTGCTGCTGCAGCGCGGTGCGCGCGTGCGGGCGCGCCAGGAGAGGCGCTGATTACACCATAGGTATAACAGTAACATTTTAAGTTTACTTGTTTTGAATAGTTCAAATTAGAGATGGGCCGACACATTAACATTGGCAAAATTGTCCAACTCAAGGACAAAAGCCATTATTTATGTAAAAGGAGAAGAAAATTAGATAATGTGGTTTGACTTTATTCGGCTTATCTCTAGTTAAGGCCGTCCCCTATCCCAATGACCTCGGCGATTTGAGCTTTCTTCCCCTACCGCTTCCTTTCCTCACCGGTTATACAATACCGGTTATAAGCATAAGTCGTCACCTAGGAAGAGCTGCTTGTACTAGGACGCAACCCTATAAACTAATAGTGCCATCTTACACGACTGGCCCCCGTCGCCCGCGCAGGCATCTCGAGCCGGCGTTTTCGGAAAAATGCGTGTAATAGCTTTTTTCTCGAAAAGTACAAAACCTATCCAAAAATCAGTGGATGCGTTTAAAGTAAACATAAATATAAAATGCTTGTCTTAGTTTCTTGTACTTACGACGCATAATAAGGGAGTAGATACAGATTTAAGGTAGAAAAAAGGGTTTACGGTTTTTTTTTTCTCTTGATGTATTATGTTTTTCGACAATTTAGTGGAACAAAATGTAGACCAAATACCTAGCTACATTATATATTTTTTTCAAGCGTTGTGCTTGGAGCTGAACAAAGCCTATTCACTTTAAAAACAGTGAAATATGCCGGGTAGCCCCTTGGCACCAGCAGCCGTCACCAATTTTTTGGGTACATTTATACGTTTTACACTTACGTTTCCAAATAAAACCTCGTGCGCCCAACATTGGGCTTCATATATTCCTAGTATGTCTTAGACGCTGACTCATCGTTTAATATGTATTGCAATACTTTCAGGTCACGTATTTAGCTTTATCAAATGCGTCATGGTCATGATTCTTGGAAATTTAAGAAGAGGCTGAGAGGCATTCTGAGTATTTTGACGTGATTATTCTTTGCTAGGTATACATTTTAAACGGCCTCCGTTCGAATCCTGGCAAGGGCATTTGTGATCGTTTTAGGGTACCTACCGTAGTCAACTTTCACAATGTCTGTCTGACCGTTAGTAGTAGAAAGCTGTAAGTGGTAAAATCAAAAGTGGAAAAGAACATTTTCTTAGGATACCTCCCACAGGCAAGTGGGGGGTGATTTTCGTTTTGGTTCAACCCTAAAATGTGAGGATTGGATACTTGGATAGGTATTTGAAAAAGAATAGGGGTTTAGTAAAAATATTTTTAAAGTTAATGTTTTCAGAAATAATCGGTCTAGAAATAAATAAAAATGCGTCCCTCCCCCTCTAACTATTGAATCGCTATTCAAAATATGAAAAAATCATGAAAGTCGAGGAAATACGCGAGGAACAAGACACTTATTTCTTGCTGACTGTAAGCTCCAAAAGTAACAATTGGATTGTTCATAAGTTCATAACAAATAATTTGAACTCAATCAAGGGGTCTACTTAGTCACTATGAAAGAGTATTTTCATTCATTTCCCCCCCCCCCCCTCCTTTAAAACGTTATATCACCGAAATGACCGGATAATCTGGTTGGACCAGGTCAAGGTAACCAAATATTTGTACTGTACACAAATAGTAAGCGTTGGTTGGCTACAATGTGTTTGTTTACCACTTAGCTATGAATACCTACTTAGGAATGTACAGTCGCCAACAGAGCTTGTATATCCCCGCACCCGCTCAGCTATTTGCTGCTGACTGTATAGTATCCAAAGTACTTTGTGTAGCCGGCAAAGGATTATTACCTGGGCTCAAGTAGTAGATTGTATGGGAATAAAATAAATGGGCATAAATTAACCCATTTTAGCCGAGGCTATAGTTAGTCGAAGATGGAATGGGTATTTATGCCCATGATATACACTCTGCTTTTCACTTCGATTGTGAGGAAAATATTAGTTTGCCATGTTTGGGCGCGATCATTCTCACCCGACCCATTTTACTTTATTCTCTAGAACATAAAAAGCCATTTTATGTCACCTAGACTTAATGGAACTTTTCGAGCCTGTCGGTCACTTTTTCTGTTGTATATTATATGAGTATGACATCTCTTTCAATTTATAGGTTATAGTCACAGATATATTTTTGTTCAACCAACATAGTATGTAGGTATACTGACACTGTGAGGTGTAGTTCTCGCAAGATGGTACTGGAATATGGCGCCTTTGGGGTATATGGTGCTAAGGCCCTTTCTATCAAATACCACCGTTTTCAAAATTTCAAAAACTAAAAAAAAAAAAAAAATATGTAATTAACGAACTTGCTTAAAAATTTTCACTATTCTAGTGAAATTTTGGTTGATACCTACATGCGACCTGTAGAGGAGAACAAATGGACAAACGCATTTTTGTCCAAGCTGAAATGGAGATGCTTCGCTTACCAGGTTAAACTCAATGCTTACCTATTCCTTAATAAAAAAAAAAACATAAAACATGACTACTACTCTATTATTTTTCTAGCCCAATGAGTAATTCAATGAATGGAAATGAATATTATTACAATTATCAATAAATTATTCCGTTTACATTACATACTCTCTTCCATACGGAAGCAAATGTGAATAAACAAGGATAAATTGACTCACACTATCAATTAATGATTGTTAACCACATAATTAACTACTATATTATATTTAAATTGAAATATAATAGGTTTATCAATTAATTCTAATCCAACACAACAACCCAATTTAGTATTTATAGATCTTATGTAGTTGTAAGAGGGGTTATGTATGGTCAATGATTTCATCAATGGATGGTATCCTAGTATGTTTAGTAGAAAAAATAAGTAAACACTCTAGTATTCTTAATTTAGTGAAATAATATGGTAACATTTTAGATTGTTGTATCAAATGTTTATACATATAAAGATATACATATCACATGTCTAGTATATAGTTCAGAAACTAATATTTGTATAAAAATGCCTCTACAAGGATTGAAGCTCAGGCAGGTAACAATTTATTTTAATTTTTTAGTAACAGGCACTGATTCTAGATTCATAGTAAGTATTTTATTATTATATTCCAATTCAATTAATTTATTACAATTATAATGACTTGAACGTCACGTAAACTCAAAACAACATTAATTAAACATATTAGGTACGAGACCATTAGGTTGGTGAAATTATCGATTTTCGAACGCACTATGAAAAATTTAAATGACATATTTGGCTGAATACGATTTTCATAGCCCTTAAACAATTTTATAAAACTTCAAAAACAGCTGATTGCGATATTTACAACCAGCCAGTTTTTTTGGCAAATTATCAGACGAAACGAAAGGCAAGCCCCCAGTTAGGTCCGCCTAAAGCAAAGGGGGCGCAAAGTAAGGACTTAGAATTTTTTTGATCAAAAGTGAAAATTATATAGGAATCATAAAATACTTAGGAAAATTTTATTCAAAACGCTAAAATAAGCATGTTTTATAGAAAAAACTTTTTCTCTAAAATCAAAAATGGCCAAGATATTCGCCCTCAAAGACTTTTTTATATTGTGTCAGACACTGCCTTAGCTCCGGCGCTGCGGGAAGTGCAGCCCTTCCGCCCTTGCGTGACAAAGCACGGTCGCCCGTACTCCGCTTCGCAGCTTCGGCCTGTTGGTCGCCTTCGGCGACCAGCCTCAGCCGCTCCGCTCCGCACGGCTCCCGAGCTTTGTCACGGCGGGCGAGGGCTGCTCTCCCTCCGCGCCTCCGGCTTTTTATATACACTCTAGGGGTAGGGCAGACAAGACCACGTGGAATCGGGGTTGACAGCTTCGGTTCTGTGGCAAGTCTTATGATAATGCAATGCTTATTTTAGCGTAGCGTGTTTTAGCTAGATTCGGACTTTCGCAGCCTAATATTGAATACATAATATTCCATCATTGAGAAAATTACATTTTACAATCCGTCATGTATCTTGGTAATTATCAAGTTTAGAGAAAAGTTGCCCCAACAAAACATGCTTATTTCAGCGTATTTATTACGATAAAACAATAATAAATAGGTGTTAATGACACCAACATTCATCGAAATTTTTCTGTCCCAGCTCCCTTGAAAACCATCAATCTTTGAGGGCGAATATCTCGGCTATTTTCGATTTTAGAGAAAAAGTTTTTTCTATAAAACATGCTTATTTTAGCGTAATATTTACGATAAAGCAATAATAAATAGGTGTTATAATAACACCAACATCCATCGAAATTTTTCTATGTCCCAGCTCCCTTGAAAACCATCAATCTTTGAGGGCGAATATCTCGGCCATTTTTGATTTTAGAGAAAAGTTGTTCCTATAAAACATGCTTATATTAGCGTAATCTTTACGATAAAACAATAATAAATAGGTGTTATAATGACACCAACTCCATCAAAAATTTTTTAAGTCCTGCGCCCCCTTTGCTTTAGTCCAACCCCCAGTTACGCTCGTGGAGGACGCGCGCTCCAAAAACACTGTATTCGTGATCAAATCTATTTAAAATTTCTGATGTCACCTCGTATGTCGATGTAGGCGCGTAAAGCAAGGCCGTCGAAACATGCTAACAAACATCGCTAAAACCTTGAAGCAGGCATTTAGAAAACTCAATAAGCTAACTTTTTAGGACATTTGACCCAAAAACTCAACCGGAAAGCAAGTTTTTCAGGACTTTCAAGCGAGATTCCTTATGTCAACAAAGCGTTTTTAGACGTTTACCAAAGAATAATGACTACGGAAGCTATTCTAACCAGTTTATAGCTTCGAACGCTGGTTATAGACGAGAATTCAAACGGAATTAGGTTACGTTAAGCTTTCGATCGATATATTTATACGAAATCCTGAAAGCTCTGACAAGATGGCGGGAATGTAACCCGATAGAATCCGGAAGATCGGGAACGGAGGGAAGTGCACCGCGCACGGCGCGACCTAAATTCGGTCGGGTTATACGTCTATCGGACATATGTACGGATTCTCAATTCTTACGCGTTATCTATAAGCACCACATTTTTGCGACTATTAATTCAGTTAGATAATATACTTAACTATAAATACTCACTGTTTTTAGTCTCCATTAGGGTTAAAATAATCACAAAACACAATTTTTTGTCACAAGCACTCACACGCCCTATTCATGTAATAACATCTCGACTACACTGCGCCATCTGGTGCGTTCGGATACTCACGTCACCTGTGACTGCATTCACTGCGGTGTTAAATTAAATTTAGTTCTCAATAATTAGTGAGTCAAACTTTGAATTTAGACTTAATTTGTATAACAGTAGCCGCAATGACGAAATATTTACGTTTTAATTTATTTATAACACACTACACAATGTTTAAAGCCTGTTATACGTGTAGTTGTAAAGCAAGCGACAAAACTATTGATTTTTGTGCCAGCTGATTCATTCTGCCGCCTACGCTAGGCGTAATGATCGTAATCGTCGATTTCGCGCAATTCTGTCACAAACGCATAACCCTATTTCTCGTTTCCTGGTTCTAACTGCTAAGCTAGCACATTCCGCACGGGTAGGCAAGGACACTGCCGTAAAAGGAGACTAGTTTGTGATGCTGATGCGGTACTGTTTTTCAAACGGGTTGCTTAGCTCAGTTATTCCGATAGTGTCCAATGACCAAGGTCTTTAGAATAGACATTTACGGAATCCTATGAGTTTCTAAACGGTTTTGATTGACTGATACAGTCCGCTTGTCGTTTTGAAACGAATTCCTATTACCTGTCTTGTTTAGGTTTAATAGGTTTGTGACATTAATGTTTAAAATACTTAACACAAATATAATGTTAGACTTGTATAAATAGAGCCAAATGCCTACGCTACCAGCGTTCATCTTTTATGATATGACTAAAAATCTACAGGCATGACAATATTTCAGGCCAATTTTAGACAGATCGACCTAGTCCCAAACTAAGCAAAGCTTGTACCTACAATGGATATCAGTGCAGCCCGTTCATAAAACTTGATTCCCAACGGATTGCCTAACATTTAGGCAG
This sequence comes from Lathronympha strigana, assembly GCA_949128165.1. Taxonomy (NCBI): domain Eukaryota; kingdom Metazoa; phylum Arthropoda; class Insecta; order Lepidoptera; family Tortricidae; genus Lathronympha; species Lathronympha strigana. The sequence goes on along the minus strand of OX421926.1, from coordinate 559,361 downwards.
TTGATGACTTTTCCTGCAGGGCAAGAAGAAAAGGAAAGCCAATTTAGTACTAGATGCCGATATACATATGTATTTATTTAAATAGATAAATACATGCAATACATAGAAAACACCCATAAGTCAGAAACAAATATTCACGATGAACACACAAATAAATGCCCTTACCAGGATTCGAACCCGGGACCTCCAGCTTCATAGGCAAGGTCGTTAAATCCATGCGAAACCTTGTTCTTCACAAAATGTATCGAACGCAACGCCATCTATGAATGCACGTTGTAATTTTATCACGGAAGAACGTGAGATTTATATTATATAATACAGGCCGTCCCAATACTATGCGACAATGAAGGGAAACAAATGTACATCCAGTATTTCAGATGGAAGAGAATTGTACAGTTTCATGAATTAATAAATAGATAGACTTTCTCGACCACTAAGAACAGCAAGCGCCTGATGAAACAAATTAGCAACGAGGCGTCATTATGACACGCGGTTAAATAGTAGAGTGGAAACCAAGGGTGGAAAGTGTCCCATTATGCATTAAGCCGAGTCCGCTGCGACGTGTTTTTGTTTTATTCTAACACCTAACATGTTATCTAACAATTTGACGCTCTTTCTGATGGCGACTCTGCATGTAAAAATCAGACATTCGCGGAATTAAACATAAGTGGAATTAGACCTATCCGAAACACTGGACGCTAGGGGACATGGAAAAAATGGACATATTTGACATAAGGGTAATTAGATCTTCGAAGAATAGACATTTTGGGAATTAGACCTAACGGACAGACTGGACATTTAGGGAACTAGACCACATGGACCGCTCCGTTTATACCCGAGATATTTTGGCGCTCGAACGAAGTGAGCACGCTAAAAGTTCGGTCGGAATTGAATTGGGTGCTTTAACCTGAGAAAACACTCTACTTTTCATTTCGAATCGGAAAGTAAAATACTACAAGTAAAGGACCGCAAGTATACTGAGAGAGAGCCTTTATAAAAAAAATAAGGAGACTTGAATCTACATCATACTAAAATTTCGTGGGTTGTACTAAAACCACTTTTTCCCTGTTTTCCCCTTTTTCCTACTCAGAATAACGAGCTCTTTCAATCTAGGAGAAACAACTAACAGAAAATGAAGGTCTCAAAATTTTTAAACATTTTACGTTCCAATATACGATTTTAAGCTAACATGGTTATTTACATTGTAATTACTATTTAAAACGAGATATTTACCATTTATATTACCATGTATATATCGGGAACTCGAAAAAACAAATATACATGATAAATATCTCGTTTTAAATAGTAATTACAATTTTACGTTCCCTCTATTTTGTAACCACTGTACAAAGTGTTTGAAAAATGGTAACAAGTTTCTGTTGGTGAGTAAGGTCGTGAGCTCCAAGAGGACTCACTGTGTTGACAGCTGGGGACACGGAGCAAAGCTTGCCCCTTTAGCTGTCAACACAGCAAATCCTTCTTTTTTTAAAGGGTCGGTAACGCGCAGGTAACACCCCTGGAGTTGCAGGCGTCCGTATGCTTGTTTGTCACCGCCTTAGTATGAAAATCGGGACTTTTTTTTTCCTTTTAGTACGATCGAAAGAGCTCGTGATTGTGAGTAGGAAAAACATTAAATTTACCTGTTTTAGAAAAAATGGTTTTTGGTTCTTTAAAAGATTAATCTGTTAAATCTTTTGCTCGTATCTCGTATGACAAGCCCCACTCTGTATATTTCCAAATCTGACTAAATTGAGCTGTGGTATCGCCAGCTGTCAAACGAAGTAATCTCTTAAGAGTGCATTTCCATATTTTCTGCACAAGTCAAGCGCATTTGAGATAATCATCTAGATGCCCCAAAAGCTTATACGTTATCCGTCTCTTTCTATCTTTTGATTGTTAGAAAGAGAAGGGTGATGTTATGAATAGTTATTGCTGGGGTGGCTATCACTGGATTGAGTTTGTTATTTTTATTGATAGTGATGTGACATGGATTGGGAATGTTCCCGTGTTGCGGGAACATATTGAGCAGAAAATATTTTGCTGATAATAGTAGTTTATGCAACAGTGATATAATACGTTACAAAAATAATAGACCTGAGAGTTTTAAGAACCAATTATGAGCTGTTGCATACGCTAGTTTTTCTACGACAGCTAGAATAGCTTAAAAAGCAAAATCTAGAAACGTGGTAGAATAGGGAAGAAGACTAGGCTTGGGACTTTTGGGTGCTCGCCGTGGTTCTAACATCCACGGAGTCGCCATTATTTTAACAGTTTTTTATTCGAAGTCAAATTCAAAGTGTAAAAATACGGTACGGTAATAAACACGTTATTAGGACTGCAATTAAGTTTATCACTTTGACTCAGTACAGCAATTCAAAAAATCTGTCCGCTCCTATTTAGCCGAAAATTTATAGTCAAAATAGTGCTAACTACCCACTGTTTTTTTTGTATATTTTTTATTGTCTATTGTTACACTCGAAACGGTATATGTTATAGTGTTTTTTATTTCACGCATGCTGTGTTTACCTTTAAGTAATTGTTACGCTTAGAAATAGTACCTAATGAAAATGTTTGTATCTACGCTAAGCATAGTGTATACAATTGTTGGTGAACCAATAAAGAGAAAAAAATAAAAATTATCAAAAATCTAGGTATTACACATAAAGTCACAATTTGCATATTTAAGAATTACTGAATTATGCAACCTCCTTGATACTTGTGTTGTTGTGACAGACTATTGATATCTATTTTTCAAGCAAGAATTGAGAACCTCCTCCTTTTGAAATTGTGAAGTCGGTTGAAAAATAACACTTCGGTAAAATGTCTATTTTTGATTAAACCAAATTTCTGATATAATTAAATGAGTGATACAAATGAGGTGCCTGACGAGTGAGTAGCCCAACACTACGCCCGCGCCGCTTAGGTGTAAATTTTAACAGTTGTCCGTCCAACATATTTTATGAGAGGAACTGTGGAGAGTACCTACGTATTTGTACAGCTTTGAAACATTAACTTGTAACTTTGTAAGCGACGAACCAACACTAATATAAGTAAAAAGTGGTACGTCTATGTTAAAAACGAAAAACGAGCAATAGTCAAGTTTAAGCTGTCGTATATTTGTTTACGGTGTTTAGTTAACAAGATATTGGATATTGTATGGTTACATATACATTTCACAGAAAGTTATTGTATGACATATTTAATATTATTTAAATGGGAATAAGTTGTGACTATGATAACATGGTCAAGCCCTTTTTAAATTGTCATCAAATTCGTTAATACATCAATCAATCAGCCTATTGCAGTCCACTGCTGGACGTAGGCCTCCCCAAGGCTGCGCCACAAAGACGGTCATTGGTAACCCTCATCCAACTACTACCAGCTACCTTTCTCAAGTCATCGGTCCACCTGGCAGGAGGCCGTCCTAATTCAAATTCAAATTCAAATCGTTCGTCGTAAATATATATTCGTAGACAATTGTATGGGAAAAAAATCGTGTCCATAATCCAGTATGAACAGTCGCCTCGCTCCTGCCGGAGTAGTGGTAGGAGCGAGACGAACATACTTTCGAGTGCCGCAGTCGTAATCGAATGCAACTCATGATACGCACACTATTCTTAACTTATCGGAACGAGTTGCAAATAGAGGTATTTACGAATCGCGCACTCGCTATCGACTTGTGGTTAAGTAAAAGAAACAGATCCTTGCCAGACTACAGCTAGTACCACGCAAATCGAACGATTGCGGATTTGTATCTCCACCTCTGTCACACATGTATATTGGAGTGACAAGAGGTATTCCCGTCAATGCCAATTATCGATGTTCGTGATAGGCGTGCAGTTTGGGAATATTACCGGCCCCGCCACTTGCGCAGAAAGCGCACATCACTAGAGGGGCCATTTTAAATATAATGAAGGGAAAGTTTCATTAATCATAAACAAAGTGTCGTTAATTTTGAATTGTTAGTTCGTTTGTTAATGCCTTGATGATCCTTCTGGGTGTCATTGCTAAGTTTAATGAAAGAGCTTTGGAAATTCTGATCTAATGGATTTCCATTTTGTTATGGCAGTTTGTTAAGTAAGTTTCCAATTTAATTGTATCACGAGGTATCAAATATCCTATAACAATAATAAGCAATGAGAATTATAATCCTTCTGACTACACTTAAAATAAATAAATAAATATTGCGGGACAATCTTACACAAATCGACCTGGTCCCACGGTAAGCTCAACAAGGCTTGTGTTGTCGGTACTAGGCGACGATATATATAATAGATATACATATAAATACTTAAATACATAGAAAACATCCATAACTTACATATAATCCAAATATTATAATAGATTATGAATACTTAAATGCATAGAAAATATCCATAACTCAGGACAAATATACGTATAAACACACAAATAAATGCCCTGACCAGGATTCGAACCCGGGAATCGTCATGTGGAATGGCATAGTTAGCTTCATTACATTGGTTTCTTTTTCATCTAACGCTAATGTAAAACGGGCATTAGAATTGACTTTACTAAGTGACATCTATGATATATCAATGTCATGTCGAATACTCATACTCCGTTTACACACATGCAAATCCCATATGAGATAAAATTAAATTAGTAGGTAGGTAGTTATTTTCTAAATGGAGCTAATTAGAATACCAGTGTCTTTGAGAAATTAACTTAATTTAAGCTAAAGAATGCAATCTTGAATTTAAAGCAATCTCAAAAACACGCTGTATAAGCCTGATAGGATTACTTTGTTGTCCGCCCGTCCATCCGTCCGTCCGTCTGTCTGCCAATACCCTTTATCTCGGGAACGCGTAGAGTCAAGTTTAAGTTAATATCACGTACACAGGTCTAGTACCACGAAAATCGAACGACTGCGGTTTTGTATCTCCGTCTCTGTCACACACACTGGCATATTGGAGTGACAAAGAGGTTTTTCCGTCAATGCCAATGTTCGATGTTGGAGGTAAGAGTGCTGGTTTACGGTCACTTGAAGCTGTGAAAATTCCAAGTCTCTACATCAACGCAATCAAAAGATACGGCCGTTTATGTCGCATTTCCCATACATTTGCAATGGGAATCAAAATGTATAAGTTACTGCCCATTGATCTAAAATGCGGAACCCTCGGTGGGCGAGTCCAACTCGCACTAGACCGGTTTTTTTTACGCAAGACTCGAACATATTAAATAATATTTAAAACGGGTCACTCACAGAATTAAGTCAAGCAAAATCGACTTAATATCGTGAGTGACCCGGTTTAAATTTTATTTAATAGGTAAGTACCTACATTCAAGTACAAAGATATGAATACAGCCAAAGTGCCAAAATGTATACACGGCCTTAATATTAAGGCAATAAAGTCCTGTATACATATTTTTGGCGCTTTGGATGTATTCATATTTTTGTAGTTGACTTGAAAATTGCTGAAACTTGAGCAGTTAATCATAGCGTTTGTTACAATTAGAAAATGCGACGGCTTACCGATTTTGTATGAAATACCCGCGATTTCGGGAAAAATAACAGTTTAGTCGCTGCAAATGGTTGATCACAGGAGTCATGTGTTAATATATATCATCACTGGAAGCGTCGTGGGATTCGTTAGTGGAACTTGTTACAGATGGCGTTAGCGTAGGCGTAGATTTTCCCTGTCAGCCATCGATAGTGTCAAATTTTTGATTTATTTGAAATACTTTAGCATAGAAACAGACGACTGCGTGCACGACTTGCCTGCCTCTGTCTGTTTTCGGATGCGAAAACCTTATAGGCAAGCATGCTTAAGACTTAATATGCTGTATTAAGCCCATGGCTGTAATGGATTTGCATACTACTTTACCGCCCGGGGCCCCCGGAGGACCTGCGCCCCACGCGCACGTCATACGTTTTATATATCTGCTTAGTAAGTTTATTAATTCCTCGCAAATGTGATGAAAAACATTGTATGTATGAAGTCTGGTACAAGAATTAGGAACTAGTGTTAAAATTAAATTCACACTCGTTCGAGTAATAACTTGTTTAACGCCCTTAATACAATATACTAATACTAAAGCTTTCTGACCAAGTTCACTGCCGCTTCCATACTCTCTACATCTGCCAATAAACTGAGTGTGTGTAAGCGGCGAGTCAATATTTACCATTTCACTTACCCTGTTGACTCACGGATAAACACATTACGCAACTTGGCAACCACGGTTGCATTCAGAGCGCTAAAAACTCATGGTACCGAATTACGTGCGCATTTGACAGTGACGTTTCTCTAGCTTGTTTCGATTCCAAAGTATTTTGCATCCTGCTCTTTCTCATTGGTGCGAGCGAGTTGCAAATACTTTAGAAAACGTTAGTCTCTAGCCTGTCACTGGCAGCTCATGGTAAAGGTTCTTAGCATGAACGGTAAATCTTGATGAGTCACAACTTCCATACAATGTCGCAATCTTTATAATGGTTTTGTTGGAACCACGAGTTATTTGGCACCGACCGCTCTACCATTTTAGATATAGAAATTTTTGTAATTTCATTAGTACACATTATTATAAAACAGAACGGGTCTATCGCGAATGTAGTTATAATAATAATAATAATAAAATAGCTTTTTATTTCCACATACAAGTAAATTACATTTGTTTTCTTTTAATAAAGTTAATTTATGTGGATCCCTTTCGAGTGAAAGCCTCCTCACACGCCTTCCATTCATCCCTGTCTTGGGCTTTGTCTATCCAGTTAACTCCAGCTGTTGAAATTATGTCGTCTATCCATTTCTTTTTTGGTTTACCACGGTGTCTTTTTCCTGCGGGGCCTGTCCATTTCGTAGATTCTATTGTCCATCTCTTATCTGTGTATCTGCATATATGCCCAGCCCATTTCCACTTTAATTTGAGACTATGTTGTAATGCGTCGGTAAGCATAGTTCTCTTTCTTATAATTTCGCTCCTGATTTTTTGGATCTTCTTTACCTTTAGCAGACTTCTTTCCATTGCTCGCTGGCATGTAGTGATTGAGTTTTTAATTTTGCTAGTAAAAATCCATGTTTGGCTTCCATATGTTAGGCTTGGTAGTATATTTGTGTCCATTACCGTTTTCTTTAAAGCCATTTCATAGTCGCCCTTTAAAATTTCTTTAAGCGACCAAAACTTCTTCCATGAATTGTTTACACGCCTCTCTACTTCATCTTCATTACTAGTAGGGCTAAATGACATCATTTTTCCAAGGTAGATGTATTCCTGTACATATTCGATCTCTTTACCCGACACATATATTGGTCTTCTTCTGTTGTTTGTCATTGCCTTTGTTTTGGCTGCGTTCATGTGCAGTCCTACTTTTTGGCTTTCTTTGTCCAGGTCATTCATCATTCTTTCTAGGTCTATAGCAGACTCTGCAAACAGCACGAGGTCGTCCGCAAAACGTAGATGACTGAGGTAGCGATTGCCCATCTTGATTCCTTTCCGTTTCCAGTCTATGTTTTTAAAGACTTGTTCCAGAACCATTATAAATAGCTTTGGCGATAATGGGTCTCCTTGTCGGACGCCCTTCCCTATACATATCTCTTCTCCTCTGTTTTCCATTTTAACTCTACTTAAACTTTGGCTATAAATATCTTTAAGGATGTTTATATAAGTCCTATGTATTTTACATGCCTCAAGAGCTTTCCAGATACAGTTGTGGATAATACTATCAAAAGCTTTTGAGTAGTCAATGTACCCTATGTAGATGGGGTAATTGTATTCTCTATGTTTTGCCATGATTTGGTCTAAAGTATGGATATGGTCTATTGTGGAGTAACCTGATCTGAAGCCGGCTTGTTCAATAGGTTGATTGTTATCTATTGTGGGTGTTAATCGCGTCTGCAGGATGGACGTGAAGAGTTTGTAAGTACTAGACAGCAAACTGATAGGGCGATAGTTGCCAATATCTAATGGGTTGCCTTTTTTGAACAATAGTATAATGTCAGAGATGCACCATTGTTTAGGGACTTTTTGCGTGTCTAGCGCCATGTTGTACAAATTCACAAGGTATGGTATCAATAAAGGTGCTCCAATTTTTAGTGCTTCATTGGTTATATTGTCCGGTCCGGGGCTCTTTTCAGGTTTCAATTTTTTTATGTGTTTCAAGACTTCAAGGTCTGTTATGGGGTCTATTATTTCTGTATTATTTTCTGGCGGTTCATAAGTGATTGTTGTGTTTGGCTCCTCGGGTGGTTTTTTGTATAGCTCTCTATAAAAATTGGAGGCGTGTTGGATAATGTCTTGTCTAGTATTGTTCTCATGTTGACCTTCTTGCAGTTTCTGTATCCAGTCTTTATGACTGTGTAGTTGTTTATAGGCGCGTTTGGTGCTTCTGTATATGTGTAAGTTATTTTCAATCACTTTCTGTCTATAATTTTTATAGTCTTTCTTCACAGCCTTGTTTGATAGTTTGAATATCCTTGACAATTCTAATTTGTCTTCCCGCGTTTTGTTTTTTATTGATATTATTTCTGTCCGTTTGCTTATTAATTCTAGGGTTTCTTTGCTTAGGATTTTGTTTTCTTTCTGTGTGTTTTCATTAGTTTTAATTTCAAGGCTTCTTTTTATGCTTGTTTCTAATTCATTGTAGTATGCTTGTATATTGTCATAGTTTGTGTCTGAAAATTGTTTGGATAAGTTTTCATTTAAATTTTTTAAATATATAATTTTCTCATTTTCTGTTTTCAGAAGTTTTGTTGAAGGTTTAAATGATTTCCTACTTAGTTTGGGTGCTTCTATCAAGAATGATGATCGAACTAGTCTATGATCAGATGGGAATGTTATTTTATTTAATATTTCAACATTTGTTATTCTTTTTGGCTTGTTGCACATTATATAGTCAATCTCGTTCTTGGTTTTTTGGTTTGGAGCTAACCAAGTCCATCTTCTATGTGGTTTTTTTATTAAAGTATGTATTCATGATGGCTAACTTTTGTTCGCAGGCATATTGTATGAGACGATCACCCCGCTTGTTCCTTGTGCCATATCCATACTTCCCCATTACCATATTTTCCGATTTCTTTGGTTGCCCTATTTTAGCATTAAAGTCTCCTATGACTAGAGTATTTGTGTCTTGTATGTCTTGTGCTTTCCGAAGATCGTTATAAAATTTATCCATTTCTTCTTCGCTCGCTCTTTCAGTTGGTGCATAGGCCTGGATTATGGAAATAGATTCTTTTTGAAATTTCAGTTTTAATATGGCAACTCTTTCAGATATCCCGATGAAACTAACTATGTTATTTTTCAATTTTTTTCTAATGATAAAGCCCACTCCATGCAGTCCATTAGTTTCCCCTTTGTAACATAATAAAAATTCTTGATGCTCTTCTATTTTACTTCCAAATCTTCTTACTTCTGATAAACCGATTATATCATATTTAATGTTCTGGAGGGCATTTGTTAATTCTAGAAGCCTTTCTGGAGTGCTCAGTGATCTCACATTGTATGTGCATATGTAAATTGTTGTTTCATTCGAGCTTGTGTGAGGGTTTTGGTCTATAACCCCACGGTGACCAGCCGGGTTGGGGTTTATTTTATGATTCTTTGAATTGATAGTTTGTTTTTGTTTTTTCCGGTTGGTGTATGATTGCTATTTGCTTGCACTTGGTGATTCTTGTTCAGCCGTCAAGGTGAGTGAGTTTGACCTGATTCTAAACTTATCAAAGGCATCGGCTCTGACTGCTTTCCCATCTTTGGCGGCCAATTGTTTCCTGGGCTGGCTTTCTTGCTGAGGGGACTCCGAAGGCATTCTCTTTCTGCTGTCTTTCTTTCCTTCTAATACTACTAATTTATCATAATTAATAAAGGCTGTGTTCCCTTTCTCTCTCTCTTCTTTTACTTTCACTTGTAGTTCTTTCCTCTTGTTTTGTATCGCTCTGGGAAAGTCTTCACTTGCATATACGTTATCAAATTGTTTTCTTGCTTTCATTATCTCTCTCTTTTTAATTTCTCTGACAAATGAGATTCGAACAGGTCTAGCCTTGCCTTCCGTATTTTTTCGGCCAATTCTATGTATTTTGTTCACTTCGCTGTATGAAATTTCTATTTTTAAGTCGTTTTGCACTTTTTCTTTCACATTGTTGAATAGTTCTTCTGTTGAGTCTTCATTTTCCTCTATGCCAAAAAGTATTATGTTGTTTTCTTTCTCATTTTTTTCCAACTCGAATATTTTTTCTTCTAAATCCTTTATTTTTGATGTGAGTATCTTATTCTCTTCTATTATTGGTGACAGCCTATCATCCAACTGCTTCATTACAGTGTTCGTAATAGAGGAGTGAAGCTCAGTTTTAAGTTCTTCTGTTTGCTTCGACAGTTGTTTGTTGATTTCAACACTCAAGCTGTCAAATAATTGCTGTAGGGAGGCGTTCATTTTTGTCGTGTAACGCGAATGTAGTTAATTTACCTTAATATATAACATTTAAAACTTTCGCGTTTTGAACACATATTTAAACATAATTTTCAAACGGCTCTATCGCGAATTTACTTTTTTACCTTATTTATCGACGTTTCGACCCAGGTTTCACTGGTCATGGTCACGGCTAATTCATGTACAGTCAAGTGCAAAAATACGTATCGACAAAATCGTCTCATAAATATGGTAGGTACTACGCTCTTATTACAGTGGAATAAAATGCTATGGGACATATTTTTGAGTAAGATGTGTCCACCTATATTTTTACACTTGACTGTCCCAGTAAAATGTCAAAACAGAGATTTGTGACGAACGACTACCCGACGAAAAGTCTATGTAGAAATTTGGGGTAAACATACAATTTCAAACTACCAACAAAACATATGTTAATTATTGTCAATAGTCCGACACACGACACTCTCCGCGCACATCCGAAGATATATCCCTTGGCTGCAACTTCTGGATCACTGGTCCCCAAGTTGGTGATAAGTTTAAACCTCGTAAACGGTACGGTACGGTATAAGTTAAAGTTCGAACAAATTTGGTCAAGCCCTTTTTTAGTTTTTGCCAAATAACTATTTTTTTACAAAAAGGTAGGTAACCTTAATATTTTGAAGGCACTTAATCCTTTTAGCTTGCACGATTTTTAATAGTATGACGGTACGGAACCCTCAATTTGGCGTGGTCCGACACACACTTGGCCAGTTTTTCTTTTTGAAGTATGTACGAAACCCCAAAAAGTTTAGAAATTGATTCTGTCTGTTCTATCTCCTAACACAGCTATAAAAATAGTCTCAAGAAATAACTCAGAAGGGGTTGTCGACATAAATCAGATGACACTCGATTTAATCTCGCGAAGAGCGGAGAAAAATGGCCGATAGGGTACGATGCTTCCTGCTGCGACATACATCACAATTACTGATGATCTGATGCTTGTACGTACAGTCGCCATCAGATCAGATATATCGGAGCGTCCGAGGCGTTCAAAATATCTGAACAACACTCTAACGCCTTGACAATAGAGGCGTGTTCAGATATGTGTGAACACATCGGACGCTCCGATATATCTGATGGCGACTGTACACGCGATTTATGCCGTGATTGTGCTAAAATATACATTTTATAAGAATTTTGTCTACAGAATGCATAAAAGCAGAAGCGGCCTAAGGGGAGGGTTTCAGGCTCCAGGGCGATTTTCTGTTTGTGAAGATTAAATTATATTTTACTGTATTTGCTATACAGCGGCATAGTATCTACTGACGTTGACTTACCTAATGGTGTATCTTCGTACACAGTACAGTATCTAAGTAAACGCATTTCGGAATCCTCCCCAATTCCTTCTTTTCCAACTTTTATAGTTCCAAAGATTTATGCGTCCTTTATCGTCGATATCTACAATTTGCAATCGCCAGGGCAATAAAAGATAACTATCGTGGAAATGAGAGGGAGATGGGACGGAGATGAGGCTGTAGATAATAGGACTAGCAAGGAAAACTGTAATTAAGACAGTATTTTTGTTTTGAAAGTTTGAAAGATCCGTTGAGGTTGAGGGATTGAGTGACGTTTGACGCCATAAACCATAGAAACATACTTCTTCATCATTTTTATTTTGAATGGCCTTATTACAAGACCTTTAGCCAAGTCTTTTTTTTATAGATTTAATTTCATATCACTGAAGAATGTTTTTATTTTTTTGGTATTTATTATAATTTTTGTACTAAGTACATGTATTTAAATATACTTGTAAATGGGCAGGTATTGTTCAGAGTATTTTAGGAGAATATTAAGCGGCTTGAACTTCTACACCTATGCCATAGACAGTTTTTTTCGTCTTTGTAGGATGTATTTGTAATCATTATGAACTTCTTGGAACTTTTTAATAAAATAAATAAAGTGTTATCCGTGATTTAATACATACATTTTTTAGCTATCAAAATGTTACAGTGTTACGGAGACAGTGTTACTGGTGACATTGTTACTGGTGACAGTGTTACTGGTGACAGTGTTACTGGTGACAGTGTTAAGTAAACGTCATAATTTTTGAAGTTAGGCGGTTAAAAAAACAATTTAAAGTTTGACAATTCAATTCCTTGGAATAGATAAAGTGGTTCGACTCTACTCTCTTTACATACCAATCATGATGATAAAGAATAAATGATTTTAAAGTGTTAAAAAAAAAAAACATGATGATTGTCTGTCAAACTAAATTCCTACGTTATCAGTCATAACTAACATTTTAGGTTATGTGCAATTTAGATAGATCCAAAGAGTATAATAATATATATAATAGATCTAAATATATATTATGAAACCAAATTTGTTTGGTGTCATCGTCGTCGCAATTATACTCCTCTTTTCATTGTTTTCTGTGATCAAGTTTGCTGTGGTCGTTGAACATAATGAGAAACTAATTTCCGACGCGTTCAAAGATGCTCACTTCCGGGATAATCTGCCTATTCTTACTGTTCCAAGGACACTGCTTAGAACTGCACAAGACAATCATTCTTTGACTGCATCTTTAAGGTGAGAAAAATTTAACAACGAAAATAATGTTACTTAACGGAACAGTGTTGGAAAGCGACTTAAATTTTATTTAAGTAGATTTATTTTTCAAGACCCTTTTTTCTGTAAAGTTTGCGTTAAAACAAGCATATTTTGTTGTTAATTTTTTTTTCTCATATCAATGAAATAAGAGCCTTTAGGTCATAGAAATTTCCACAGTCTGGATTCGTACAAAATAAACTATCTGCCTGTCTGTCGCCAGGCTGCATCCCATAAACCGTTATAGTTAGGCAGTTGAAATTTACATACACTTTGTATGGCCGAACCGGAATGGAAGGTTTGAAAAATGTATGAAAAATATGGGATTTTGCCAAATCTTGGAAATAGGTAGACAAACCGAATCCCAGGCTTCTTGTCCGTGGCCTACGCCAAGATAAAACGCTACGAAGAACAGAGCCTGAACTCATCCGTTATTTACCGTTATTTATGGTATCTTATCTAATCTTTCCATAGGTATCCATTTATTGCCGCGATAATATCTCGAAGAAACACTAACAGTACTAACACGACTCTGACCTGGAACTTCAAATGCTTTGGAGGCGTTATTCTCATGAACTGGATCATCGCACCCGCGCACTGCTATAAACCAGGTACCACACATTTTATTAACACTGGTGTCTGAAAGATATCAGGTACCAGATTTTTTAAATTAATACTGCACTGCACACACATTTTGTAAACAGTTCTGACTGCAAGATATCAGGTACAGTCGGTGCCCTCACATAAGTATCCACCCCACGTATGCAAGCGCGTAGCGCGGGTGGATACTTATGTGAGGGCACCGACTGTACCAGATATTTAACAAACTCCGGTGACAGCAAGATATATGGTACCATATATTTAGTAAACTCCGGTGATAGCAAGATATCAGGTACCACACATTTAACAAACTCCGGTGATAGCAAGATATCAGGTATCACACATTAAATAAACACTGCTGACTACAGGCGGCGCCGCTAATGTAACGCGACTAACTACAAAATTTAAGAGTTCGATTAATGCTTTCGTATCATATCTTCATATCCCAGTGACAATCATATAGTTTAGATATTTTAATTTATCTGCATAGTACCCAAGACGCTGGCAGCATTCCCATGTAGGATTAAGCGAGAAAGCTGCCAGCTCTTCTGTCTAATAAGGCTGTGTCTCTTGTATATTAATTTAAGCCTTTAACGACCAGACCACTCCCACCGGGCCCTTCTCTTCTACGAATATATCCGGAACTACACCCGAAGCCACCTCATCATACAGTGGATAGTCCACCCTGGGTACGACCCTGAGAGCATCATGCAGGAGTATGACATCGCGCTGGCCAAGGTCGAGGGGAACTTGGAGATGGCCCTGGACACTAGCGTGTTCAGCAGCATAGGGGTTCCACAGGTATTATTGTTATTGATACTTTTTTTATACCACGACAGTGGCATACAAGTATACACCTGATGGAAAGCGGTCACTGTATCGATGCCTGCAACTTACTTGCAACTAAATCTTGTACACTCCTGTTTTGAAGAACCCCATACTGTAATCTTTTGGGAAAACCTCAGCAGGGAGCTCGTTCCACAGCCGGAGCGTTCGCGGGAGGAAATTCCTCTGAAATCGCACCATTTTGGTTGCAAAGTGTGTGGATGAGTCTAATGGTACAGTGTGACAGAAAGAGAGGTGTGGGCACAGCGGATGCATATCGTTTAGTGTGTTAGGACACAGCACAACGAATGTCGTCTCGCTCAAATCTGGAGCAGAGCCCATCTGGGGAAGTACCTTCACCTTACAGAAATTTAAGTTTAATAACACTAGACCCTACTCATAGTGTTGTGTTTCTGTTGGTGAGTAAAGTCACCAGAGCTCCAAGAGGATTTACTGTGTTGACAGCTGGGGACCCACGGAGCAAAGCTTGCCCCTTTAGCTGTCAACACAGCGAATCCTCCTTTTTTAAGGGTCGGCAACGCGCATGTAACACCCCTGGAGTTGCAGGCGTCCATAGTCTACGGTGACCGCTTACCATCAGGCGGGCCGTACGCTTGTTTGTCACCGTCATAGTATTAAAAAATAGGTAGAAATTAAAAAGTGGCAAACATCGTACAAGTGTCGTCCCGTTTTCTTGCATTACTGAATTGAGCTTCTTAGCTTGGTGAGCTAAGCCTTACGCTAAAACGTGTTCACAGCTCCAAGTAAGCGTATGGAAGACGATAATGACGATGGACCGTCACACGTACCTCACCAGCGACCTGGGGGCCTACATCGCCACCACCACCGACCCAGCGCGCTGCTACGAGATGTACGGCTTCTACCCGCAACACCAGCTCTGCGTGAACATGTCCGCTTACGCCGACTGCTTCGTCAGCGAGTTTGGGCCTCTGTACACCAGCGAGCGGGTGGCAGGCGTGCTGGCTGTGGGGCCGAAGGACTGCGACAACAAGATGGCGGTGTTTACCAATGTGTCTGCGTATGGGGAGTGGATTATGAGCTACGTACGGGCTAAGGATGATGGAGGGGGTTTTGTCCACTAGATGTGGGAACAGATTTCTGTTTTTAATTGTGAAACCAATATATTTTTATTTGGAAAAATTCAGTTTTTGGGATTATTATAGCCATTTATATAACCTTATAATCAAAATTAAAACCGGCTATGGCCCACCGAGGGTCTGCTCAAAGGATTCTAGCCCCCACCCTCCATTTTTGACCTTAGGTACTTAAAAATACTGGTAAATACTGGTGGCACGGAACTCTCGGTGTGCGGAAATTATACGGTTTTAGAACTTTTTCTGTACTTTGCCAAATTTCGTGATTTTAGGTCAACGGTATACATTCTGATTCCCATTGCAATTGTATGGGAAATGCGACATAAACGGCCGTATCTTTTAATTTCGTTAACGTAGAGGTTTGGTTTCTTCACAGTTTCAAGAAATCGCTGACTTTTATATTTGGTATTAAGTGCATGTGCAAGTGCAACATGCTACCTCTACGCGTTCTCGAGAAAGATGGTCCCGACAGACAGACGGACGGACAATAAAGTGATCCTATAAGGGTTCCGTTGTTGCCTTTTGAGATACGGAACCCTAACAACAAAATAAATCGCCACCTTCACTGCAGCCAATACAAGCTGTGGCTCCATCTACCAAAAACTAAGTGTGTAATTAATTCCTACCCTTTGTACCTACTCAACACCTTAACTGATTTTTAAAAAAATATACAAAGTGGTGAACCCCGGCTCGTACCAATTTTTGGATCTTCTCTTCTTCTCAGCATATTTTATTCCACTGCAGGATCCTCTTACAATTTTTACCATTTCTTGCGGTTTGCGGCGTCTCTCATCCAGGTCAGCCCTGCCGTCTTCTTTATATCGTCCGACCATCTGGCAGCTGGTCTGAAAAAGAAGGATGTTGTGGGTGTTGTGTCGTGCCGATATCATTTAGCAAAAGGGTTGACCTAACTTTTTCTATCTACTAATGCGTTTACATTAAAGTGACTTAGGTACCGCTGGGTAGGCAAGGTTCTAGCAAGATCGCCGCTGACACTTCGCTGATTCATCAGTCAAGCCGCGACTATGACAAATGAAACTGTGTAGAAACATCGGTATATTAAGGTAAATTAACTGTATTCGCGATATACTTATTCTATGTTTTATAATAATGAGTACAAAACGCGAAATTTGATAGTTATTTTATGGGCATTTTCAAAAATAGGGCACCATTTCCTATTTTTTTTTTAATATAGGAATTTTGGTTTTTTTTACCAGAATCACGAGTACTATTGATTAAAAAAAGAAAATGAGTGTCCCGTTTTCTTTGGTCAGTTTCGTAACGTATTTTTTCATACATTTTGTATGGGCCGTAACAAAACTGACAATTTTTTTAATGGAAAATCGTGGACCCATTTTCATTAAATGGTGCACTTTTTTCTGAAAATGCCCTTATACTTGTTTAAAAGAAGTGAAGCTAATAAAATTGTGTTAATAGGGTGGTGAACCCAATCGGCCACTCTTCATTAATCTGATATAAACCGCCAAATTGACTTTTAAGACGGACCCTCGTATCTAATGAAGTAATGAGGGCCGGACTGGAGCCCCGACGTCATAAAACTGCAATAGGAGCCGCCATTCCAGAGACAAAATGGAGGACGATGACCTTACTGATATGCACTTCGGTGTCTGGGCCTTTGCCACGAAAACCGGAACGATTGCGCATTTGTGTCTCCATCTTTGTCACTCCAAAATGCAAGTGTGACAGATCACACTTGCATTTTGGAGTGACAAAGAGGTTTTCCCGTCAATGACAATGTTCGATGTTCGTGGTAGCCATGCTGCAATTGCTGCGAATTTGCGAATGACTAATTCTCTGTAGTATACGATTTTAAGCTAACATGTTCATTTGCATTATAACTAATATTTGAAACGGGATATTTACCATGTAGGATGTTTGTTTTATTGAGCACCCGATATTTCGACACTTTTGCAAGCGTCAAATATCGGCGAAATATCGGGTGCTCAATAAAACAAATATACATGGTAATTATCCCGTTTCAAATATTACTTAGTTATAATTCTCTGTAGTTAAAATGATAAATATCATTATTTTTCAATTTAGGCACATTACAATGCACTTATGAACGTCAAAAAAAAAAGCTACTACCGGTTCTATCCCTACACCACAGCCCGAGAAGATTATTACCGGCAAGAAACTCGGCGGGACTTATTTTTTCAAAAGAAATTACAAAAGTAGTAAAAATATTTACAATATGTGGTTCTACAAGAAACCACAAAAATCTAATCTAAAGTCGCCGTGAATCCAACTTCTTAACTATGTAAACAAACCACCATATTGATCGTTATAGGCTATTTTCAGAAAAAAGTGCATTTAAAGAAAATGGGTGCCCGATTTCCCATACAATAAAATATTGTTGCTTACATCGTTAGCAAGTTCGATTGTACTAATAAATGTAAAATCTCGGAATGTGTGGAATCGATAAAATGATACTTACAAAAACTAAACGCATGCTTACTTAAGAGGAGCTTATCGTATTATACAGGTTGTAACAAAAATGCTGGTGATCCGTTTTAAGGCTTAATCGGTATCGGTATCGTGGACTGATTGAGAAAAAAAGTTAAAAAAAATTTTTTTGTTTGGGCAAGTCGTCCGAATAGGCAAATCTTTAAGCTGGCCACGTTTGGGCATATCTGCACATCTGCAGGATCTGCCGATAAATGTATGGGAAATTGTTTTGGCGGATGCGCGGCGGATATAGGTAAGATCTCCATTGTGTGTATGGAGATCTTACGGATTACCCGGACGTATATGGCTGGTAATACCTACAATTTTTTGTAATTTTTTTATCAATTTTTTGCTAATCAGTCTATGTCTACAGATGTAGTGTATAATGTATTGCCTTCGTAATTTCTCGGCAGCGCTCGTATTTGTCATGCTACTTCAACCGACCACGGTACTTTTAGTACTCACACTGAATGAAATAGCATGACACATTCGGGCGATTCCGTAAAAATACGAATGCAAAACATTATGCACTACATCTGTACCCTATAGTTATAGATAAATTGTCATTCAACCAAAGAAAAAATTTAGGATAATTTTCCCAAAATTTTACGATTATATTTTCTTGAACGCAACATTGCAATCCCCTACCTAAACTATCACAATCAGTTAAAAACCAAAAATAGATTTTATTCAAACCTCATAAGGCTCGCATTCCCTTAACAACTTTTTCGAAGATTTAACTTAGAATGTTTACGAACGCATAATGTATTTGTGGCACGTATCACTAAACTGTAAAAACATTGTGTTAGAGCTGATTTTCGTTTAAATATCAGTTTAAAGACGGCAAGAACTTTGTAATATAGTTTCGCTTCGGTCTCGAGCCAATGATGCAAAGATTTTTATGATCTTCGGATGAATCTGCGAATTTCACTGTTATTGTTACGATATTTCTTTTATCTTCGCGAAAATGTACTCAAAACGCGCGTTCAACTTATTTTGGATCTTATTTCTATGGGAGTAAGTTTGAAATTGATTTAAAAGGGATATTTTGAGGTTATATTTTGGAGTATGGGAAATGTTAATGTTGAGTTATTAGTTATTTCGGAGGGTGGTCAACAATTTGTATGATTAATGTCTGGTAAGTAACTGGAGAAAACTGCGGTGGATTATACCACGACATCTGTTTGGTTGGTTAAGTGGTGTTTGTCTTTGAGCTGGCAATACCTACTTATAATAAAGTGCATTATGACGGTTGGCTTAAAGGTCTGGTTACACACAGGCCATAAAATAAAATAAAAGCATTATGACGATGCACTCATAGTCTGAAGACAATCGAGCGTAGCAACAGTAGGTTAGAGAGCATCATACCGTCTTTTTTTTAAATACTACTACGGTGACAAACAAGCATACGGCCAGCCTGATGGTAAGCGGTCACCGTTGCCTATGGACGCCTACAACTCCAGGGGTGTTACATGCGCGGTGCCGACCTTTTAAAAATTTAACACTCCTTTTTTGAAGAACCCCATACTGTCCATTCATCCTCTTTTTCTTACGGTAGTATTATCACCTCGAAAAAAAGGGATGGATATAGTTTTTTTGTCCTACTTTCTGACTCAGCTTATCAGACTATAGCGCCACTTGCGTGACTTGCATCACCTAACGTTAGCCGCTAACCCAGAGTTACGCGTATGCATACACATATAGGATTTACCTTGACGAAACACGAACTGGTGACTTTGGAATGCTTGCCCATCGCCCTACCAACTGAGCTACCGAGGTCGTAAGTTCTTCTACTCTTGTTAATCCGCTGGAGACTTACTTTAAAGTACGAAACCACCATGGATTCTATTCAGGAGTATCTTCTGTTCTTCATGCAGCCATCATCACACCAGTACAGTCGCCATCAGACATATCAGAGCGACCATCATCATCATCATCATCATTTCAGCCGAAAGACGTCCACTGCTGGACATAGGCCTCCCCCAGAGATTTCCACAATGACCGGTCCTGCGCCACCCGCATCAGAGCGACCAAGGTGGTCCCAAATATCTGAGCATGCCTACCACAACAACATCGAGGATTGGCATAGACGGAAAAACCTCTTCTTCACTCTAATATGCAAGTGTGACAGAGATGGAGACACAAATCCGCAATCGTACGATTTTCGGCTGTGTTAGATCAGAGCTACGTAAGTTTCCAAATACAAAAAAAACAGAAATATTGAAATATTTGTAGACATGGTCGTTAAAAATACCATTAGGGATGTCGATTTTCGATGAATTTCCTTTTTTTTCCTGTAATTTTTAAAATAATTGAGTTTTTTTTTCTTATTTTTTCTCGACTAATCATAAGCAGCCCCATTCTGTGGTGCCGGCTTATCGTTGAGTTTTGGGACACGTTGTATGATAAATCTTCAATGTGTCTGGGTTAACTTTGTTTATAATTATTCCCAAATCTTTAGCTTAAGTAGTTCTCCAGATATTTAACGACAGACAGATAGACAGTGTGACAGACAGAGTCACACCATAAGTGTTCCTAAGTTACAATTTAGGAACGAAACCCTAAAAACGAATACAGTCGAATGAAAACCACCCCGTTTTCAAGTCGGTTCAAAATAAGTAACTATAGATCGCAATCACAATCACCCATGTTTTCACAACAGCATTATAGATAACTATCAGACAGGGGGACGGACAGACAGTAACAAACTTTTTTATGTATACCGCTTCCCGCAGACCCCTTGCGACACATGAATCACATTATTTATCATAAAATGACGTAACTGAATAAAAAACACACAATTTTCAATCTTAATTGTATAAAATAGGGTTGTTATTTAAACAGGATTGTTTAGACATATGTCGTTTTATTGTGAGTTCAGTCAAATGTCTGTCTATCCGTTTTACAATATATGCCATAAAATTATCATAAATGGTATTGATTTGGCTTAAAGTCTTCATGGCAGGTTTGCGCATCATTGGTTTTCATTTTTATCTTATGCAATTCGATGTAAGATTTATTTATACATGTGGAATAAAATTTGATTGAAAAATGTATGAATTCTGACGCACATTTATCTATTATTATTATTTATTTAAATTTTATTGCACATATTGCAAATGGCGGACTTAATGCCTAATGCTAAAAAGGATCCAAAGATATAAAGATTATTAGCTTTAGGTACTTGTAAAACTTGGTAACTAGGGTAACGAATTGAGAAAATAAGGGAAATTTATCTTTGAAAGTACTTATACGTAGATGACTATGAGTTATAGACATAAATAAACAGACTGGTAACGCGGAACAAAAGTCGTTTAAAACTGTTTTCACCTTTTTACGTGCTATAATTTCTTCTACATAACCAGTCAAATGTGCACACTTAGAGTTGTGCTTTCTCAAGAACTTTCCCCGTTTTGTATGGGGAATATTCTCGCGCGAGAACATTCTCCATATAAATCGGAGAACGTTCTCGAGAATGGTACAACTCTATGCACATTTCACTAATTTAGACTATAGTTACCTACTAAAGTATGCTAGCTAAAAAAACTGCACGTTTAAATATAGAGCTTTTGAACTTAAAATTATCTATTGAGCTATTTTTCTAAACTAGTTTAGTTCTAGTGTTTTGAAGCATGTTTTTTATTTCAATTAATTCCTACTTTAGATTATAAATTGAAATAGATGTCATATACTACAGAGAAAGTGACCAAGGTCCCATGTGAGCAGGGCTGGGATCGAACCAGTGTAGAACATGAATCAAATCATTTATTATAAATAATAAATGATTTAATTCGTGCGTTACAATTGTCCTACTTTAGATAAATTACTAGGATCCATCCACAGTCTAATGAAAACGTTTAATCTTATTTATATAAGTACCTCAACGTTTCGGCGTCGAGGGTGCTGATTTATGCTCTCAATAATTGAGTTACTAACTTTTTAGCATTAGTATAAATGGCAGCAGATATTTAATTTAGTTTACGGATGAACGAGCTAAGTGTTGGGGATAGTCGTTCCAATGCTTGCCGTTAAACTAATTTATTTTAAAATACATTCAATGTAAACTGTACTTATTTAGAAAAAAATATTAATATCTTTGTATTTATGTTAATGGCTTGGTTTAAGCTGAAATAAAATATTATGGCTAAAATACAATTAGCAACCTATTTTGTTTAGTGAACTGGGACTATCTACTTGTGTCTAGGGCCAGGGGGGCCTTACTACGTAAACAAAGTACTTGCTTATCCGGTCCGTCGGTAACCGTAGAGCTGGCTCGTTCCTCGCCCAACGAATTGGTATAATTCAGCAAGGTAACGCAGCCAGCGTTATGGGCACCCTGCCAGGTGGCAGCGGTATAGGGGACGTTTGTACAATATAGTTTAGGCCCCAATAGTTACGTTTAGATACTAATTTTTTATTGTTTTGTTTCATTCAATAAATCAGTAAACTTAAAATTGTACTACGGTATAGGCAGTGTATTTTAGTACTTATGGTCTAAATAAAATAAGTTAACAGCGTGTACACTGGTTAACCGGAAGATTTTATGCATTTGAATGTAAAAGTGAAACACATTTTTAAGCGACTTTCGTTCGGCGTTATTAGTTTATATTTTTCTATGTCGATGGCTGTTATCACGTTTTTTTCGTAGTAAAAAAACAAGTACACTACAAAACTACAAAATATTTGCACAATCGCCATTAGACATGTCGCGGCCGAGGTACTCACAAATATCTGAACACGCCTCTATTCTCAAAGCGGTACAGTGCTTGTTCAGATATGTTTGAGCACCTCTGATGACTGCTCATTCCCCTTACCAACAAAATCCGTGACTTATATTCATTTCAATTTTCGCAAAAATCTAAGTGGTGTTTGGGGTGAACTGTTGACATAGCGGCTAACTCAATTACTTACGGTGGCGTAAATCAAGTGGAGGGGCGTTAATCCCATCAAAACAGACATCTATACACGTTACTGGCCCCAGGGGACCTACCACGTCTATACTATCGGTTTCGAAAGGTTCCTTTTCTGCCGCACTTACTGTTTTTTACGCATTTCCGACAGAGACGCAAAACTTTGTTCTCGGTTTGTGGTATACTTTGGTTTACAGAAGACTTATACAATAACGTTTTAGTTTTTTTGGTAAAATGTCCATGCGTGAACGCAATTTAGGGCATTCCAAAAAAAAGTGTACCTTTTCCTTTTTTTTGAAAATATGGGAAGTTTTGGGTTTTTTTATAACCAGAATCACGAGTTATCTATACTATACCTTGTCGCCTTGCAGCTAGGTAGAGACAACTTCAAGCGAGAAATCTCTAGGCGCTTGCAGCTGGGCTGGGCAGCGTTCGGGAAGCTGCGTCATATCTTTTCGTCTCCACTACCGCAGTGCCTAAAAAGCAGGGTGTTCAACTGTGCGTCCTACCTGTGATGACATACGGAGCCGAGACGTGGACCATGACGGTCGGGCTGGCTCAAAATATCGCACGCCTAGATCTAAACTGTATCAACTCAAAAAAGACGTTTTTTCAGAAATCACGAAAAACTGATCTTGGCGTTTGTATGAGAAACAGGAATCTAATTTTAAGATAATTAGCTCAAAGGTCAATACCTAAAGTGATCAGAATTAAAACTTTTGTAATTATTTAATAATACTAGATATAAATAATGATTTTTAAGTTAATACCGTTTTGTATGCTAATTTCTGTATTATTTGTGAATTATTTAGGGTTAAAACTCTTTTGTTGATTTTTTTCAAGTTGTTACATCTTATTTGTTTTAACAAAGTATTAATTGATTCACAAAAACAGTATTTTGTAAAAAATAAAAGAACTTTATTAGGCTACGGGTTTTATATCAACAATTTTAAAGTTTTCTGTCAGGTATTGTCTGTTTTACTGTAATAAAACCCGGATTTTGGCCTGCTTTTAAACTATTGGTGTTCAGGGTTTTAGAGCAGCTAGGTTCTGCATCAAGTTTTCTGTTTTACCGCAATAGAAACTGGATTTCGACCCACTCCCGACTCATAAATACCGGTGTCTTTGCTTGATTTGTTTTGGTTCAAAAGAAAAGCGATTGTCATCCACACCAGAATCAGAAATGTCATTCTCGTCAGAATCTGGCACTATTTTTTGTCTTTGACTTACTGCATCAAGAGGAACAAATGTCGGGTCAGCATCCGAATCATTCACATCACTTTCATCACTATGAACTGGTGATAAATAAAAATAGATTCGCTCATTTGTGGGATTTCGCGTATAAAAGCGATTAAGAGGCGTCTCATCCCTTTTTTTGGTTGGAGCCGTTACTGATGTTACTGATGAACGAAACACAGGCTTAATTTGATCCGATTCGGATGATACGGAATTATTACCTTTTCCATTTACTAAGTTTACTAATAACTTTCCACGCCGCTTCATAATTCTAGAATAAAACCATAGTGCGGGTATTTAGGTAAGTAAATGAAGTAACCATGAAAACAGAATTAACTCAAAAATACATAAAATAAAGGTTAACTAGTGTTTACATTGTGCTACCCATATTTCATAATTGTTATGGCCGAGAATAATTTGCAATTTTTCTTAATAGAGACTCAATACGTTTCGTTTCAGAAGAAATAAACCTGATATTTGGAAGATTCAACAAAACAGAAATATCTTAAAAGTGATGATTATTTTCATTAAAACAGGATTAAATCAAAATATAGAATAAAATATTTGTTACCTCGGTACCTGAACTGCTTTAAATCGAAATACAACAATGATTTTTTCTGATAATATCCATCAATAGCGTATCAACTCAAAATAATCACTAACAAGTGGCTACTTTGAAATCAACAAGACTGTAACAAGTTGAAATAGCACTATATTGCAGAATTGGTTTACGTCGACAATGCGTAGCAACTGACAATACTGCAGTTTAGACGGTACTAATAAAATAAAAATAAGTCAGTAAAAGGTACTTAAACGGCATTCAATCGCTGTGCGGCGAAGATATTATTGCACCGGTTTTCGTGGCTTACGCGGCTTGATTAGTAGAATTCAAATATGCAGCTAACTAAAAATTGATGTTTTTTGAGTTAATACTCTTTAGATCTAGGCGTGCGATATATAAGAAAGGAAGCAAGGAACATCATTTTTATTAATATCAGTTTTTATAAATACCCCCAAGAGATTCAGTCTAAGGTGTTTTTTTGTTTTTTCTACTTTTTTCTTTAATCCGCCTTATTAATAAAAACTTAACATCTTACCTATTACTAAAAATATTTTTTGTCTCTTTTTAACAAACGCATATGTCAATCTGACAGATAAGGCCAAACAACAAATAAGTTAACGGAGTTGTGAATTGAAAGAGATGTCATATACTACAGAAAAAATGACCGAGGCCGGTGAGCAGGGGTGTGGGATCAAATTAGCGACCTGCTGCTTTCGCGGCAGACGCCCTAACTGTACACAATTAATTGTAATTTTACAATTGTAAAGTTTTTACAATTGAAAGCGTTTATGAATAAGCCGTACATCTTTAAACCACTACATACTACCACGACTGTAACTATTGTATAATAGATAGTTACAAATCTATCCACATTGACAGCGACATGGGGCCGCGAATGTGTAAAGTTGTATTCCTTAGAGCCCTCAGCCGTGCTCAATGACCCGTGGCGCCCTCGACGACGGAGGAGGGGCAGAGATAGATGGCACGTCTCACGGTAATGTCGCGGATGACAGGCTATTTGAATATCTAGTGATTTTTAACCGATTGCGAAAAGGAGACTAAAACTCAGCACTTTACACTTTAGCAAAATGTTTATTTACAGTACACATGCTCCAGTGCAGTGCTCCATTACTGCACTAGTGCAATAATGAGCACTTTACGTGTCGGCGTCGAATATTCATAGGGCCATATTACTGTAAAACGTCGTAAGATACGTACATGTGCGAATAGGTAATTCGCAACTCGTGTCGATTTAAAACACTCCCTTCGGTCGTGTTTTATTTTATCGCCACTCATTGCGAATTTTCTCCTATTCGCACTAGTATCGTATGTACTATTATGTATTTAAGCTTTATTACATTCTCTCTGTGATCGCGCCCTCATGACGAGGATCTTGGTCATCGGTGGATGTGGAAGCTCAGCGCCTAGATTTTATAATCTGCTTCCATCGGTGTCTGTTCTGCTTCTCTAAAGACCGAGCAAATCTTGGTTGAGGATGTGCTTTTCACTTGATCGCTCCATCTGGTTGGATGGATAGTAACGTTACGTATTGCACATTTAAAGAAGTAAAATAGTATAGTGGGCATGCGACATCTTCCATAATATATTCTGCCACCTTTCGAGATTTCCCTTTTTTAGCTATTTTAGCTGTCGTAGAAAAACTAGCGTATGCAACTCTCGGGTCTATTATTACAAAACTCGATTTCGTCTAGTTCTGTAACGGCGACCCTTAACTTTTAAGAACCCTTATTATATCACTGTTGCATAAACTACTATTAGTTTCAAAGTGGTACCATTTAATAAATACAGTACAGTAACATATCAAGATGTATCATATCATATCATATCATATCATATTAGATAGAGCCCAGACATAGGACCCTAAAGCCGAAACAATTCTATAAGTAACATGCACCATAAAGTGCGTCTCTGCCCCTCCGCGAGAAAATCCATACAAATATGAACAATAAAACTGCGATGGAGCAAATTGAGACAAACGGGGAGATTGGGGTGACAACGATACGGGGATTCTGTGGGATTTTTGTTTTAACTCAATTACAACAGTGGATTGTTTGTAATAGGTTGAAGATAACCGAAAGGCATCAACAACGCCTTATTTAATATTTAAAGCATTTTGATTTTGATTTTTGGTTTGGATGTGCACAAGTCATTTCATACAAAAGTTTTTGCAAATTTATGACGCTTTTGCTAAATATTATAGTGTAAGAAAAATATTCATTCATTTTGTGGATATCATCACGTTATTTGGGCAAAGTGTATACAATTTGTAGAATTATCGTGATTATATTTATAATGCCTTATTTCTGTGTTTTTAGATTTTCATTCTTTCATTCTTGTTTCGGCCGAAACCGAAACTTAGATAAATGTAATTAAAACGCTGAATAAAATAATAATAATAATAGCCGTTTTGTTCTGATACATGAATAATGGAACGTCTCTATGATCCAATTTCACTTTTCTCGAATAGATATTGCGTGAAATTTTGGCGAAGTCATTTAGCAGCCGGCGAAGTCAGTCACCGACGATATATTGCCAGCCGTGCCGAGCTCATCTGTCAGTCGAACGCGAGTCGAAAGTAGAGTCAGTCTATGCTAAGTTTCCTAGATTTTGATAGCACAGAATGTGAAATTGTTAAGTAAACGTCATAATTTCATAGAAGTTTGACGTTTAAAATAACACTTTCACGTCTGACAGTTCATTTACTGAGAAAAGATAACGTGGTTTGACTCTATGATTGTAAGTTTCGGCTGGTTTTTGGCCAAAACCGAACCTTTGGCCGAAACGTGATTTTTAGGCCGGCCGAAACCGAAATTTCGATCGGCCACTAGTAATGGGACATTATTTCCTCTTAACGTAATATTAATGGTGCCTCTACTCGTCTGTTTCGGAAGGCGGTGACGTCACACCGGAAGTGGCCCGCCGGATACGCCGCCATTTGCAGTTACTCACCGACATACATCTTTGCGAATTGTGCATTCTTTGGGATTAGGGCAAAACTTTTATTTTATAGTTATCTTTAGTTGTCTGGCGAACAAATTTTGTTAGTGGTGAAGAATAAATGCTTGATTTTCTGGAATATTAGATTAGATTAGATTAGATTTTTCTATGAACGTAAATAAAACTCTGTCTCATGACCATGACGTCTCAACGCGATTCAATTTAGGTTCTTAACCATGCTCATTTGTATGGCATTTGTAAGTAAGAAGTCATGGTTAGGGCCCTGGGGCCTTAACATGACGTCTTATAGCGATTGAGTTGACGACCTAAACTGAGTCGCTTCCATACAACTGAGCCTAAACTGAACCTAAACAGAATCGCGTTAAGACATCATGGTAACGCCCCTAGTATAAGATACATATATCGTTCAAAACTTACACAAAAAAACTAGCTTTACGTAATAACGAATATAGAAAGGGATTTCTCTTACAAAAGAAACGTACCCATTCATTTTGTTGTATGTACAAGCTAAGCTAAGCTCAATTTCAAATACCATTTCACAATAAATAAAATAAAAAATAGAAATGGTAAAGCGAGAATCCTGTGTCCCACTGCTGGGAAAATGCCTCTATTTCTTCCGCGTATCCGCATCTTGACAAATATCCCTGAAAAAGAAAAACGCGTCAAGTTCGTCTTCAGGAGAAAAACAGAACATGAAAAAATACCAGCTTAGTGGGAGTCGGGCTCGCCCACTGAGGGTTCCCACACCCGCACCGAACTCTTGTACGGTTTCCAAATATCCCCCTACTTTCCTGAGTTTGTGCTACAAGCTCTTACTTTTTGTTAGATTCTAGGTCAACGGGAAGTTCCCTAAACATTTTGAATCCCTTTCCAAAGGTATGGGAAATGCGGCATAAGCGGCCGTATCTTTTGATTGCATTGACGTAGAAGCTCTTCACAAGCAGACGCACGGACGGACAACCAAGTGATCCTATAAGGGACCTAATTTTTCCTTTTGATGTAAAACCCTAAAAAAATGTGTATTTAGTCATCTCGAGTCCGACTCACACTTGCCCGTTCCACCATGACGCATCTTAAAATACACACAAACTTACAAACTGCCATAAAAAAACTAATTTATTATTCCAACTGGCAAAAAACCTAGCATCCGCGCAAGTCACTCCGCAAAAACAATAACTGTCATTATGTCTTTGTCTCCGCCCCTCTACGTTGTCTGTGGCTTCGCGCCAACGACAATTAAAAAGATGTTAGTGGTTGAAATAACAAATGTTCAAACGTCGGGGAGGTTAGGGAACAGGGGATGAATCATTGACTCATTGTTATACATAGGGCAAGTTTAAACATTTTAAGATGATGAAACTTCATTAGTTTCGGGGAAGGGGGAGGGGTTGGGTTGCTGTTGTACGGCGGCTGTACAGCAACAATAAAAAAAAATGTATGCATTTCGAAGTACCTACCTTCTGAAATATTGTAGAAATTGAAGTACCCACACTTTTGAAGTACTAAAATAGTTTGGCAAGTAATGGCTTGGCACCAAACGTATCAGTTTGGTAGCGCTATGTGGTGTCACCTCCATTTTTGAATACTCATCCTTTCCAAACCTTACAGCAAATAAAAATGAATACATTTAATTTATCACTCTTTGAAGTCGGTTTTCTGGAGTATGCTCTCTATGGAAGCGAAACCTGGACAATGACACAAAAAGACAGGAAAAGATTGGAAGCATTTGAGATGAGGGTCTGGAGACGCAGGCAGAAGAAGGCATAAGTTGGAGAGAAACCGTAATGAATGAGGAAGTGCTGTGTAGAGTGGACGAGAGAAGAACGAAAAATTATTGGACATTTGATACGACATGACCACTTTTTCAAAGCTATTCTGGAGGGAAAGGGCGAAGGCAAGAGAGGTAGAGGCAAACCAAGACGAAGCTACATGGACCAAGTGAAGGAAAAAGTAAAAGCCATGTCGTATCAAAAGGTCAAAGCGCTGGCTAGAGAGAGCTGGGAGATACTCCACCGACAAGAGTGAGAATCTTAAGTTTATGATGATGAAGTCACTTTTATTTTTTTGTTAATTTTTTTATTACAATTGTTATTGTATGTATAACTAAATCCCCAACCCATTACAGCATTCTAAATGACGCCTTACGGACTAATTTAAATAAACAATCACAAAAGCGCCATCTGAATAAAATCTCGTCACACTCTCGGCCCCAACTTTCACAAAAAAACAAACTAATTTTAATAATGAATTTAATTGGGTGCTCAATAAACATAATTCATAACTACGACCCTTCCTTTGGCAGTTGACGATGTCCCCCTCGCTAACTAGGGATGTTGCCCTTACAAAACTTGTTTATACAGGCTGTAACAAAAATGCTCATGACCCGTAATCAGAATCGTGGACTGATTAGAAAAAAAAAATCACTCAGCTAAGTTTCCAAGATTTTGATTGTACATGCTGTGAAAGTATTTAAGTAAACGTCATAG
The DNA here is from genome assembly GCA_949128165.1 of Lathronympha strigana. Lineage (NCBI taxonomy): Eukaryota > Metazoa > Arthropoda > Insecta > Lepidoptera > Tortricidae > Lathronympha > Lathronympha strigana. Next base: position 529,218 of record OX421926.1, on the reverse strand, counting down.
TATGGGATCCATGCCGCAAGTTAGTTTCAAGTATTTTATAGTAAGCAGCAGCGACGCGCCGCAGACTGTGCGGCAGTACAATCACCTGCAATAGTATAAGACGCTGTGAAGGCCGCAAAAATATGTGACACGCTCTTATGGCGGTACAAACAAGACTGTGTCACATATTTTTGCGGCCTTCACAGCGTCACATACTATTGCAGGTGACTGTACCAACAGCATCCTGAGGGTGATAGCGGACAGGATTGACAGTCGCTATTGTCAGCACTGGTCAAGCCTGCACCGCTCCTTAGTTAAGTATTAGTATTAAGTTTTAAGTAAGTTTTAAGTTTTAACATGAGTATTAGGTTTTGTAATAATACCTACTAACTCAATATGGATTTGTATGTGGTCCGAAATTAATGTTTTTTTTTTTATATATTATTTTAATTTAGTCTGAAGGATTGCTCACCGCTGCTCCGTTCCGATCCGGGACAATCTCTCAGATTCTATAGAAAGAATCACGTGATAGCTCGGAGCCCTCGGAGATCTCGTGATGTTATGTAAAGAAACTGACAGATCGTCCCGTATCGCAGCGTCCTGGGTTCCGTGCCGCAGGGGCCTGTTTTTTTATTTAAGTTAGTATTTAGTTTTAGTTTAGTTATACTTTACAGATGGCGAGACGAGCTTGACTCCTTTTTGCAACGATGGCCAGAGACTGCTCTCGATCGGGAAGAGTGGAGAAGGTGGGGGGAGGCCTTTGCCCAGCAGTGGGACAGTAATATAGGCTTGCAATAATAATAATAATAATAATAAATACTTTACAGACATACATTATTATTCAACACACTAAACTAAAACATATCCTTTATAAACAGCCTTTTATTGCAAATAATAAAACTAAAAAAAGTATTTGTTAATTTCATTTCGTATAGACTTGCTTGAGCTGCTGAGCCTGGGGTGTTTTTTGGGAACTAATCCCCAGATTAGGCGTAGGCGCTATTTTACGAAAACGACTGCCATCTGGGGCCTTTCCTTACAGATCAGATTCAGATTCATTTATTTCTCAAGTGTATTACCTACATGATATTGCATTACAAAATTAAAAATTAGTAACTGAAATATGAATACAAGTTGAGATCGTCAAAATACAATAGAACAGTAACCATTATGATAACCACATAGTAAACATTATAATAACAATAAAAAATTTGAAGAATTAACTAACATTTTTCAGTCTAAGTACAATTTATAATTCCGATGATTAAAATTATTTGAAAACTAATGACAATGACAATTGATAAAAATAAATAAAAATACGATTGATTCACGATTAAAATTTGCTAAAATTATTCAGATTTGTTACAAAATTTTACCAAGACGTATTAACGCGATTCAGTTAAAATAAATGTAATAATAATAGTACGACCTAAACTGACTCGCTTCCATATAACTGAGCCTATAAACTGAACCTAAACTGAATCGCGTTAAGTCGTCATGGTAAGGCCGCTGACCTTCCAACCCAGAGGGTAAACTAGGCCTTATTGGGTTTTGCCCGGTTTCCTCACGATGTTTTCTTTCACTGAAAAGCGATTGGTAAATATCAAATGATATAAAAATCATATACGAAATAATTTCGTATATGGGCATATTTTTATTTTGTTGTCGTTTTTTTTTCGCGTCAGATTTGAATGAAATTTGGTGGGTAGGGTACCTACCCTAGAGGTAGAGTTCCTTTTTTTTTTAATCTTTAATTTAAAGGAGCCTTTGTCAAAATGACCAAGTCGGCTCCGTTGGGCCTCTGCAATTCATACATAAACGAACTTAAAAGAAAAACGATTAACTATACAACAACCCATACATTATAAGAGTAGAAAAAAAAAACTGCTAAATTTGTATACTTATTTATAAAAAAATCGGTATACAAATTTTGCGTCTTCTGACAGGGGATCCGCCAATATAGACTGGAAGATTCCAACATCGATCAACGAACAACCTCGAATTTCCATAAGTTGCACCCTCTTGGCTCGAGTCCGGACACACTCCACGAGGAAGTGTTGCACATCTTCTACTTTACCACACTCTTCACAGTTGGGCGACTCTGCTTTCTGCATCAGATGTGCAAACTTACCCAGCGGAACGTGTCCGGACCGGAGCCTGTGTGCACGTACTAAATAGAGCGGACATCGTAGAGTTCCTTATTCTCTTCAAGATAGACCCAATTTCAAAGTATGTCCCACATTTTTTTCCACTGAGTTACGAAATCGTATGGAATTTTCGTAACTCAGTGGAAAATTTCATACAATTTTTTTGTCGCACATTGAGATTTTGTACCTATCTAGCGTAGAATAAGGAACTCTACCTACCCACCAAATTTCATTCAAATCTGACGAGAAAAAAAACGACAACAAAATAAAAATATGCCCATATATAAATATACGAAATTTCTTACGTAAAACAGCCTATTTAATTAAACATTGCATGTGTTGAAAGTGACGATAAGTAAATCCCCAAACCCCAAAACATAACGTTAGAAGATTTTATTGTCACTACGACTAATAAAAATGCAACAATTAATTTTCCAAGCACCGATTCCCGTCTGTATAATAATTTAAGTTAACCACCGGCGCGTGCGGCGCATTATACCCTGAGGCACATGAACAATTACCGTAGACCTTAACATCATAGCAATAAGGGTGACAATTAGTCGTTTAACCGTGTTGACAATGGTCCGTATCTCCCTAGCTTCCTTTGATTCGTTATGTGCAAATTCGGCTATTATTGCGCTGTTTAATGATGTCGAGGGAGGATGTGATTTGAGAATTGTGAGATCGTGTTATAAAATTGCCGTCGATCCAACTTGCAAACAATCTAGACAAACCGCCATATTGACTGTAATAACCTCACTTTTAAGTTTTATGAATTCTCCAAGATTAAGTTATTTATTTTATGTTTTGTATGTTACGATAACACGATCGTTTCAGTAGTGAATTGGTTTCAGTTGTGTTTGATGAGGTAGTGTGAACATACAAGGAGAAACAGTGACAAAACATGTGACGCCTGTTGTTTACATTGTTAGGAAGTTCCAGTGACGGCGATTTTACATGTAAAGTTGAAGACGTTAATTAAATTTTATTGTGTTCTGTAACCGAAAGGTTTTAGAGTTATATTCCGGCATGATCGGAATGAAAAAATAAATAATTATATGAAGATCAGATAAGAACCGTATTTTTAAACCTTTCTTGGGTGTAAAAGGTCTGTAATAGGTACCTTCATGTTTTATCCATTAATTTGTAAGTAAGTACCTACATGAAAGTACGATACCGACGAGTAATCGCCGGTTTATTGTATGCTACCGACTATTTTCGCACTTTTCTTTAGGACAACCAAGCACATAACGTCTTCTATTCACTACCAACAATACATAAGGTAACAAAACCTTTTAAATTATGCCCCCAAATTCTCCACGTAAGTATCTAACATCTATTCTTCAAACAGACTATCTCGATGTAACTTTTCCCTCCCCACCCCTTCCTACCCTAAAACCGCTCGAATTCCAAAGCAGAACAGGCCGAAATCGCTTAAACGCAAGTTTTGTAACTTTTGGCACCACCCAGACAACGAAAAATAATTTTGCTTGTACATTTACTTACGACAACCACACCAAATTCAACCTTATCCCAAGCAATTACGTTTTAAAACCGCTTGCGTTACAAATATGTATCCGATAGTAGAAAATGCATAGAGAAAATTGATATAGAAAAGTCGATACGATTCTGCATCGATATACCAATCCAAATTCAACCCTAATGCTATGTCATCACAGTTCATTTTTCCTAGTTTCGCAGTAGTGACTTGTGGCGTTTTAAACATAGAAGGGGAGGCAAGTTTTGGCGCCAGACAGTCCGCCGCCATTTTGGTTGGGACGAAGGCAATAGGCGTTCGGCTTCTGCAGGCCTATTATGCCAACTAATTTATCAGACGATGCGGATTATGTTTTAGCGAATGGAAGGCGAGAATGAGGTTTATTTACATACATTTCGCTGAAATATGGGATGACGATTGTGGTACGCAGTTGTTGCTGAGTTGGCAGTTTGGGGTGTATGATTTATTTCATGATATTTGGAAGTGCAGCACAGCACGTAAATACTATTTAACATAAAGATAATTACAGTACATAAGGCCCTTTGAATTTTTGACTCAAGCACATAAATAATTGTAGCACCATATGTACTGTAAATATATAGTACATTACGATAAACCGACGAAAAAGGGGAAACAGGACCGTAGGAGTTTAAATCGACACGAGTTGCGAATTACCTCTTCGCACGTGTATCGTATCGTACGACGTTTTCACTTTGAATATTCGACTAAGGCACGTAAAGTGCTCATTATTGCCCTAGGGCGGTAAAGTAGCACCATGGGTACTGTAAAGATGTAAACAGAAATACAACTTGAAAAAATCTATTGACGTAATTTACAGATAACCAGTATAAATAAATAATAACTCCGACTATACACTTACGCTAGAGTTTAAGCTAGGGCCGGCAGGTACCCAGCGTAAATGTGCCAAAAATGCTACTGGCGTTACCACGTTGAATGGCGATTGAAATGTGTTGCACTAAATATGAACCTGACCTGGGATCGCCACTTTTTTCGGAAAATCTATGTCCAAGATTTTTAACGAAGGACTTAGCCTCGGTGCCCCAAGGACCACTCGTTTCTACGGTGACGGGAATAAAATTATACGCCGGCTTCAAATTCGAGTACTTGGTGTGCTTTAATTTCGTAGCATTCTCTGCAGCAACTCCAGCATTCCTTTTTGTGTAATTGAGATGCGACGGTGCGAAAGTACTCACACACGTCGCATCCCAAATAAGGCTGCGTCCTCGCGTCCATGGGACCAGTCGTAGACTATCTGGCCTTTTCCCATCAGTCCTATTTATTTAAATAATAGAATTCAACTCGGTACTCAATTATTTTTCGTGGGCGGAGCGTGGAGAGCGAGTTGCGTGCCGGAGGACTGAGCTGGAGCGAAAGGCGGGGAAGGATCTTGTGGAAGCCCTATGCAGTGCATAGTATGCACTTCCGGGGTGCCCTAGGACCTACAACAATAACAACAACTCAATTATTTTAAAGTCGTTGTATTGTATATGTATATGTAATCATTTAAAACATTGTTATGTCTGGTTAAATAAATTTATTAAGAAAATACGTAATGAACTTAAAAGAATCAACAGAAAAGTCATATAATTTTCATGTCAAGTTTGAAACAAGAACAAGAAGAATAAAAACTATGTCGGTTTAAGACCGAATAGGTTTTAATACCGAACATTCTCGGCCCTTTAAACAGAAAATGAACTTCTTATATTATAGCATTCAAAACTAATTAATAGGTAACAAAATCACTTTACAAATTGGCCTAACAAAAACACCTTTCTGGGTTTTCACTTGCACAGAACGAATCAAATTGTCCGATGCGTTTTTGTTCACTGAAATTATCTTACCCAGCGGCCAACAAGCAGGTGGAGTAGCTTCATCTTTTAATAAAACAATTTGTCCAATTTCTAAATTGGTCTTTCTCTGCAGCCACTTGCTTCTTGGTTGCAGCTCACTTAAATAATTATTATAAAACTGAACCCAAAACTTTTGTTTAAGTTGACTTATCTTTTGATACATATTTAATCTATTTTCTGATTTATCAACAAGACTTGGCTCAGGTAAATCTGTAATTGTAGATCCAATCAAAAAATGAGCCGGTGTTAAGCAAACAACGTTGTCATTATCAGGTACATCAAAAACAGAACATAAAGGCCTAGAATTTAATATGCCCTCAATCTGAACGAGCACTGTGTAAAAGAACTCGTAAGTCAATCTGACATTGCCTAAATATCGTTTAAGTAAACTTTTTACAGACTTAATTCCTGCCTCATAAATTCCACCCATGTGGCTGGCAAGAGGAATTGTGAATTTCCATTCAATAGAACCAATATTACAGTAGTCTATTATTTGACTGTATGAAGAATTGTTTTTGAACAATTGATACAAATCATGAAGCTCATTATTTGCTCCTTTAAAATTTGTAGCATTATCTGAGTACAAATGTGTACAGTAACCTCTTCGACTAATAAATCTTTTTAAGGCGCAAATAAAGGCTTGCGAGGACAAATCTGAAACTAGCTCTAGGTGTATCGCTTTAGTTGACAGACATATAAACAAACATATATATCCTTTGGTGTATTTAGAATTCCGAAGCATAGAATTTCGAATATACACTGCTCCGCTAAAATCAACACCAACATGCAAAAATGCTCGTGTTAAGGTAACTCTAGGAGCGGGCAAGTTAGCCATCTGCTGCTCACAGGCTTCAGCATTGTATCTGACACAGCGAACGCATCTATGTATGACCTTTCTGACTTCCATACGTCCGTTAATAGGCCAATATTTTAGCCTTAGAGCAAAAAGTGTACCTTGTATGCCTATGTGCAACAAACGAAGATGAAATTGTTGAATTAAAAGTGTTGTTACGTATTCCTTTCCCGGTAATATTATTGGGTGTGCTTGACTGTAAGGAATGTCAGCGTTTTGAATACGACCACCAGTACGAATAATGTTGTCGTCATCAAGAAAAGGGTTAAGTTTTCGAAGGGGGCTTGACTTGTATGTGTATAAGCTGTGAATATCAGTGTTGTTATTTCCACTACTAGTACCATTCGAGCCTATATTTGTGTTATGTGTGGACTGTATAGTATGTAACTTCAAAGTGTGCAACTCTTGGTACTCTTTAGAGAAATGAACACGCTGAATTCTTTGAATTATGAAGTTGTGTGCACTTTTCAGTTCCTGTGTTGTGAGAAAACCATAAGCTTTAATTACTTTTCGTGTATTGTTTATAAACCTAAACATATATGCTAAAACTCTAGTCAGTTTATTAAAATTTGAATGCCTCTGAAAATATGTATAGAAAACATCTATATCTTGCTGAGTCACTACATGTGTAGTGCGTGGCTCGATCACTTCAGTCTTCAGATCATCGTCAGTAATAGCAGGTGATGTCGTCATGGGCCATGTGTTAGGATCACGAAGTAGCCATTCAGGTCCATTCCACCACACTGAATTGCTCTGTAAATTCTGAGGGTAGACTCCTCGCGTGAGCAAATCTGCGACGTTCTCTTTTGTATTGACATAATTCCACATTTCAGCTTTAGTCAATTCTATAATCTCCATCAGTCTATGAGACACAAATGTGTGAAGTTTCTTGTATGGTGATTTTATCCAGTGTAACACAATCTGAGAATCTGTGAATAATACAATGTCATGTACCTTGAATTTGTCTTTGAAGGCTCTTCTCAGTTTGTCAACTAACTGTGCTAACAATAAACATCCATTGAGTTCCAGTCGTGGCAGTGATTGTATCTTGATCGGTGCGACTCTTGTCTTTGCCATGACGAGGCTACAGGTTGGAGCTTTGTTGGGATATGTGGCTCTGAAATAAACAACAGCTCCGAATGCCTTCGCGGAGGCGTCACTAAATCCTATCAAAGTTATCCACGATGGTATATCTGAAAAATAATATCTAGGGACTTCAATGTTCTGCAGCTTTGGCAGATTCCCTTGAAACTCTAGCCAAGTTCCTTGCAGGTCTTCTGGAATGATCATGTCCCAAGAAATCGAGGCTTTCCAAATATCCTGCATTAGGATATTCGCTATGATGACCGTTGGCGCTAGTATTTATTTATTTAACCTTTATTGCACAAAAAGAAAATTACAATTGTACAAAAGGCGGACTTAATGCTATGAAGCATTCTCTACCAGTCAACCTTCGGGCAAAGCAGAGAATATGTAGGCGGTGCAATATCAAGTTGTTTGTTAATTTATTTACAAATTACAATATAAAGTAGGTACTATAATTACACAATTGCAGATAATCTAAGTATTATATAAAAATGACTTTAAATAATACATACACATATAAGAATATAATATTAATACATATATTAAAAAAAAATACATATACTTACACAAACATAAGATATCAGATGAAACTTGCAAAAAAAACACTAAGAACTTGCCATTCTGCCAGCAAAATACTCACTTAAGGATTTTTTAAATTTAAACCTATTCGGGCATTGTCTAATTTTAACTGGGAGACTATTCCAAAGGCGGGCTACCTGAATGGAGAAAGAATTGGACATGAAACCAGTGTGGTGAGATGGTATAGACAGAGAGAGGTTGCCAGTAGAGCGAAGTTGACGGACACGGGACACACCATAGTAGTTAAAGGAAGCTTTCAAATATTCGGGGGCTTGAGGATCGTTAATGATTGAAAAAAGAGTGCAGAGCATGCGAATGTTGCGACGAATTCGTATAGGAAACCATCCAAGTTTAGAGCGGAAAAAGGAGATATGGTCGTATTTACGTAGACAGAAAATAAATCGAATACAATTATTGAGTAGACGATCTAACTTGCTCAAAAGCTCTTCGTTCAAGTCGGGATAACACACATCACCATAGTCAATTATGGGTAAGATCAATGTTTGTGCTAATAATATTTTGGTTTTTACGGGTAAAAAGTTTTTGAGTTTGTTAAGGGCATGTAATGAACCCGTAACTTTACGGCATATTTCAGCTACCTGTGTCCTCCAGCTCAAGGAGCTGTCTAAATAAATGCCTAAGTTTTTTACATTTTGGCTATAGGGAATCAGAGTGCCATTGAAATAAACGGAGGGTTTGAAATCTATTTTCGCAAGCTGGCGATCGCCGCCTATTACAATAGCCTGACACTTAGAAGGATTAACAAAGAGACCGAATTTCTCAGACCATCGCTGGATATGCAAGAGATCGAGATTTAATTTATCAACAGTAATAGCAAGGTCAGTAACGTTACAATGATCATAAAGTTGCAGGTCGTCGGCATAAAGATGGTACGAGCAGCGAAGGTTCGGAGTAATAAAATTGATGAAGATGGAGAACAATAACGGAGAAAGAATACCTCCTTGGGGCACGCCAGTGGCTAAGTCACACCATTCTGATAACGCGCGATCAACTCGCACCGCTTGTTGACGTCCGCAAAGATAAGCCGAGAACCATTTCAAAGCGCCAGGTGACACGTTCAGGTGCTGAAGAAGGGCAAGGAGAATTTGATGATCGACAGTGTTAAATGCGTTAGAAAAGTCTACTAGAATGAGCACTGTGACCATTTGGTTCTCCATGCCACGTCTGATGTCCTCGGTCACCTTGAGGAGTGCAGTACAAGTGCTATGTCCCGGCCGAAAACCTGACTGAAAGGGGCTCAGAAGTTTTTGTGAGAATATAAACTTAGACAGCTGTTTATGAGCCACCGCTTCAGCAATCTTCGACAGAAAGGGAAGTATGGAAATAGGTCGAAAATTACTTACTAAAGTGGGGTTATTTGTTTTTGGTAAAGGCAAGACGAACGCCCTGCGCCAAAGAGCTGGAAATTCGCCACTGGAAAGTGAGGAGTTGATGATATCAGTCAGTATAGTATGCCAATAGGATCATATATTTTTGCTATTGCAGACAGTATATTCCGTTTGGTTAGCTTAAACTGTTGAAGCTCTGGAATAGCTGTAGTAAGCATGTCGCGTTGTGGTATCCACTTCACTCCCAGCGTCTTGACAGCTCCACTAGGGGTAAAATCGTATGTTTCATCATTGGTGGGTATAGAACATGTAAGTATTTGAGGCTCATTTGTAGTCCATTTATGTAGAATGAAGTTTCCCTTTTTTAAAACTTCTATGAGTTGACTACAAACTTGTTGCGCTTGATCAAGAGTATTAGCTCCAGATAGGAAGTCATCCATGTAACATTCAGACTCGATAATGTCGGCGGCTTCTGGATACTCCTGCTTGTGTTGTCCAGCCAACATGCGCAGCGTTCGGCAAGCGAGATATGGTGCACATTTGGTACCGTATGTGACAGTTTTTAATTGAATGCATTTTAAAGGCTCTGACTTCGAATCTCGCCATAAAATTCTTTGTAATGGCCTTTGCTCTTCTTTGACCAAAATAGTCCTAAACATTTTTACAATGTCACAAGTGAACGCATATTTGTACATACGAAATCGAAGTATAATGTCAAGAACATCGTTGTATATGTTCGGGCCGTCTAACATTATGTCATTGAGAGAAACTCCCGACGATGTCTTGCTACTAGCATTAAATACCGTTCTAAGCTTTGTAGAGCGACTTTCTGGCCTTAAAACACCTAAATGTGGCAAAAAACACTGTGGCATGTGTGTATGTTGAAAATCATCAATAAACTCAGCGTGACCTAGCTCAATGTATTCATAAATGAATGCCTTGTATAGTGTATAGAGCATGGGGTCTTTTTGAAACTTAGACTCGAGACCTAATAAGCATCGGTATGCCTTTTGAAACGAGTTACCTAAATCTTGAACTTTTTCATTTTGTATAGGCATTTCGACTACAAAATGTCCAGTCTCAGCTTGCACTGTTGTGTCAATAAATAACTGTTCGCAATATTTTTGCTCTGGTGTATATACGACCTTAGGGCTTACCTCTTCTTGTTGCCAAAACCTAACTAACAAATCATCAGTCGTAGGTGAGTTCACGATATGTAAAGCTACATGAGGACTATGTGTTTTATGTGTGCCCGGTGTGCATTCATTGACGGGACCGCCTACGACCCATCCTAAGACGGTTTCGATCAGTAATGGTTTGTTTGGTCCGAGGCTAATTGCGTTATGTAACAACAAAGAATAGAAATATTCTTGCCCTATAAGCAAGTCTATCTCACCAGGTTGGTAAAAGGTAGGATCCGCAAGCAATTTGTGTTGCTTTGCAGGAATGTTCCATGTGCTTGTGTTTATGTAAGTATGTGGCAGTGGCAGGGTTATTTTGTCCATAACAATAAACTCGAGATTCGCTGTAAAGTCAGAATGTCTAGAAGCTATGTTTGCTTTCATACATAATTGCGTTTGCTTACCTGTCACTCCAACGCCGAATATTTGGTTTTTGTCATAATATAGCTTACTGTTCATTCGCTTAATAAGTCTGTGAGCAACCGTGTGAACTTCACTGCCATTATCCAACAGGGCACGCGCAGGATACCATGCTCCTGTGTCATCTTGTATATTTATTATCGCTGTGGACAGTAAAATATGTTTACGTGTGTTTGACACATGCATTGATGTAGGTGTCACTAAATTTTGTTGACATTGTGTATGTGTAATGTCATTTAAAGGCGATTGCTTTGAGACGTGTATATCGTGTGTCAGCTGTTGCTGAGGCAGCTGTTGCTGTGACAGCTGTTGCTGTTGCTGTGTTATCTGTTGTTGTGGCTGTGTCTGCTGTTGCAGAGAAGGCTGTTGCATTGAAGTCGTAGGTATATGTTGCTGCTGTTGAGCTGTTGATTCTGCGGCAATAATAAGGCTCGCGCGTTTAGGGGGAGTCAAATGAATCAAGCTGTGATGCTTACCGTTACATGTGGAGCACGTTCTTTTTGAACACTTATGTTTTGCTGTGTATGGCTGTAAACAATTGTAGCACAAAAACTTGGATTTTATGTAGTTTATACGTTTGTCAACTGTCATTTCTAAGAATTGAACACATTTCGCTATATTGTGTTGCCCTTGGCAAAGCGGACACATTTCATTAATATTGTCAGATGTTGACACATGAACGAGCTTGGGGGTTGACTTGGATTGAGGAGACTTGTCAGACTTTTCATTCATTAGCTCAAATGCTGTTGCACGCAGCTTAAGGAAATCTAACAACTCTTTTATTGTTGGAATCGAAGTCTCTTTCCTTGTCAATTCCCATGCCGCCCTCAGAGAATTATCTAATTTCTGAGCAATTATATACACTAAAAGTACATCCCATTGTTGAACAGGTAAGTCTAAAGCACTTAAGGAGTCTAAACTTTGTTGCAACACATTTAAAAACTCTTTTATGTTATATCTAGTTAACACAGGAAAACTCATAAAGTTCTTTAGGTGAAAGTTTATAACAATAGTTTGGTTTTCATACCTGTTTTCGAGTATACTCATTGCTTTAATGAAGTTTCCGTCGATAATCAGAAGCGAATTAATCAAACCCGCAGCTTCGCCCTTTAAGCAGCTCTTCAGATACTGCATGCGCTGCAGCTCCGGCACGATTCCTCCGTCCATGGCACACTGAAATATATTTTTAAACGCAGGCCACTCGCGAATGTCACCGCTGTATGTAGGAAGCTCTAGTTTCGGAAGCTTGTACGGTTGACCTTTTGCCTTGACATCCTCTTCTTTTCTCTCTAGCAATTTGTTAATGAGCGCTCTAGTTTGGTAATATCTGGACTCCATGATTGATCGTTCCTCATCGGCTTTCTTATCGTCTTTCTCTATAAGCTCAATTGCCTGCTGAACTTGATCGAACTTCTCCATTTGCGTAGACAAGTCGGCACATCGTAACTTTATCTCCTCTACATTCAAACTATCTCTGTCAGATGAATTTAATCCAGCAACGTAATTTGCAATTCTCGTTACCTTTCCTTTTATTATGCTCCGTGAACTTTTCAACGTTTTGTATTCTTCCGTGTCCGTCATTATGTGTGTAACTGTTGCTACGTATTTAGACACGAAATATTCTTACGCACTTTCTTGTAGGCTCGTAAAGGACCAAAAATGTATTGTATATGTATATGTAATCATTTAAAACATTGTTATGTCTGGTTAAATAAATTTATTAAGAAAATACGTAATGAACTTAAAAGAATCAACAGAAAAGTCATATAATTTTCATGTCAAGTTTGAAACAAGAACAAGAAGAATAAAAACTATGTCGGTTTAAGACCGAATAGGTTTTAATACCGAACAGTCGTCATACCTGAAATGCTTTGCGTCTTGAAAAATTATTAGATATGTTTTATTTATACATTTTGATGAATGTACAGAAATTACAAAAACTTTATCTCCCACTATAATTACTATTTAAAACGAGATATTTACCATGTACATTTGTTTTCATGAGCTCCCGATATTTCGGCACTGTTACAAGTGCCATGTTCACGGTGTAACTGATTTGCTGCGAGTTTTTATTTTATTTGTGGTCTACCCACACCAGGAACAAATCACTGGATTGAGTTGCATAACCCTCAGATACTCTCGACAGAAAAGCATTACATACCTAGGATGGTTAAAGAAGCTATAGAAATCCTAAAATACAAAAATTTCAACCGAGAGGACGGGTTTCAACTGTCGAGGGTCTGGCATCCAGTGATTCGGAAATTCAAAAATCCAAAAGTTATTGGTTCGGTAAGAAATGCACCAGTCGATACTGTAAGTGTCGTGTGTCGTGAACGTGATCGAGTTCTAAGTGAGAAAGTAGACGCTAGTAGCGGTAGTGACACCGCGCAAATTAAACGAACCCGTAAGCGGGTAGATCGCTACGGGGTGTGGGTAGACCACAAATAAAATAAAAACTCGCAGCAAATCAGTTACACCGTGAACATGGCACTTGTAACAGTGCCGAAATATCGGGAGCTCATTAAAACAAATGTACATGGTAAATATCTCGTTTTAAATAGTAATTATAGTGTAAATGACCATGTTAGCTTAAAATCTTATACTTTATCTCCCAGTATATGTATATCAGGTTAATACACAGTATGCGGTAAGTATGTATAATAATAATTATTATTGACGATATGATCATCACATCAGCCATAAGACGTCCACTGCTGAACATGGCCTCCCCTTTGGCCCTCCATATGTACAATACAATACAATAACTCTTTATTGCACCTCAAAACAACAAAAATAACACAAACTGGTTTAGATTACACATGAAAAATTACACATGTACCGGTTGGAAGCGACCTGCATCCAGCGTCTCCCGGCGACCTTCATAAGGTCACCTGTCCATCTTGTGGGTGGACGTCCTACGCTGCGTTTGCCAAGCCGTGGTCTCCACCCAAGCACTTTTCGATCCCATCGGCCAACTGCTCTGCGTGCAATGTGGCCTGCCCATTGCCGCTTCAGCTTGCTAATCCGGAGGGCTATGTCGGTGACTTTAGTTCGTCTACGGATCTCCTAATTTGATGATATGATGATTAACTAAAATGAATAAAAACTTTTTAGCAAGAAACTAACAATCATGTCTATTCACGTGCCACAAACAGAATGCAAACAGAAGTCATTTTGACAGAATATTGTCAGCTTTCACTCAGCTTTTATAAAATACATTTATTTTATAGGTTATTTACATTTTTATCGCCTATTCAATGTTACCCAAGATTTAACAATAGGTACGTAGGAAAACGTAGCCTGTTCAAGACTTGACGAGGATATTAGTCCGCCATGTGGCGGCAGATGGCAGTGTTGGTGGTGACCACCATGGTCGCTACTGAAAAATTCAACGAATTCAACCCTAATGATGAGAGTGGTAAGTTTTGACTTCCAGAGTTAAACTGTAGCTTGTGAGAGTATTCTTAGTTGCACTAGAAAAACTTGAGCCAGTTTTAGGGTTCCGTATCGAAATGCTAGAACGGGGTCCTATTACTAAGACTCCACAGTCCGTCTGTCTGTCTAAATCTGTCAGTCTGAGTGTCTGTCTGTCCGTCTGTGACTCATGAACCATGATAGTTAGACAGTTGAAATTTTTACAGATGATGTATTTGGGCATTTTTGCGAGAAGAGATCCATTTTTTTTTAAGTAGGTAAAGTTATTGTTTTTCCTGCTCAGAATAACGACCTCTTTCAATCTAGTAGAAAAAAGTACAAGAAAAAAAGGTCTCCAAATTTTCAAACATTTTACTTTACGTTAGATACTCTCCATTTTGTAACCGCTGTACAGAGTTTGAAAAATCGTGATTTTTCAGTAGGAAAACATTAAATTTAGAAAAAAATGCTCATTTCTGTTTTTTTTTAAATACTACGACGGTGACAAACAAGCATACGGCCCGCCTGATGGTAAGCGGTCACCGTAGCCTATGGACGCCTGCAACACCAGGGGGTTTTACATGCGCGTTGCCGACCCTTTAAAAAAAGGAGGAACCTTTGTTCTGTTGTCGGTATAATACCATATCATATGGTAGTTTTTGGTAAAATGGAATGGTTTGTAAGAAAGCACAACCCCCCAATGTCGGCGCCCTCTTAAGCCACTCTTGTGTGCATCCATAGACTACATCGACGACGTCGCGGAGGATGAGCCGAGCAGCACGTCCGTGTGGGTTTCCGACATCGACATAGTTTCCACTAAGGGCTCAACTACGAAGGGCATACAAGGTTTGATATTCTTTAGCTCTATAGGTATTTACATGTATATATAGGTTTTTTAGTTCTCCGTACCAGGGTAAAAGCTTTTTGTCAAAAATTAAATTTTTGATATAAGCTTTTAGTATTAGTTGTAGTTATTATTATTTTAATCTGTACCCTTATGAGCCATGGTGCTTGAAGTAAATGCATTTTTTTTATCACTGTCTGTACTTTGGTACAGCCAAGTGCAAAAATATGGTTCGACATAATCGACTCGTAAATATGGTACTACGCTCTTATTACACCGGCATAAGGCGCTATGGGACATATTTTTGAGTAAGATGTGCACCACCATATTTTTACACTTGACTGTACCATATCATTGTATCGGCATCCAACCTACATAAACATGTGAAGTTTTAGCTTATTCGAATAACGGGAAGTTAGTCGAAATCAGCTTAAAAAATTTGATCCTAACAAACACAAACACACATACATTGCAAGTTAAATAAATGCTTGTAAAAGGGACTATATTACTAGGACTCGGCTGTCCGTCTGTCTGTCTGTCACCCGGCTGTATCTCATGACCCGATATTGGGACCTTGCACGACGACAGCGCCACACGGCAGTGGCAGCTATAGGCAAAATATATATATTTTGACAAAATTGTCATTCGAGAAGTCAAGTACCTACCTAATCGTTGTAATACTTTCACGATTTATGTGTAAAACTTTGAAAATTAACCTCCGACGTCTCAAGTCAGACATTGCCCTAGGGTCCCGGAGAAAGACTCACATTTAAATGTGTTAAAATTGTGAAAGTAATAAATATTTATATTCCATTTTAAGCTAACATGGTCACCATAGTTACTATTTAAAACGAGATATTTACCATGTATATTTGTTTTTGAAAAACAAATATACATATATTATTATATGTATATTTGTTTTTCAAAAATATAATATTTATATAATTAATACGCAGCTGAGGTTGAAAAGCTACTGGGCCAGCCAGTGTTTCACTACGAGGAGCCTTCTACCATTGTGATACCTTCAGAGTCCGAGAGGCCTAGCAGCACCTCAAGGAGGCCTCCCGCCGTGTAAGTAATCAATACTAGGGATAAGTATAAATGTATCGGAGGTTGTGCATTCGCGTTCCCGAGACCCCACCCCAAAGCGAAGCGGTGGAAGTGGTGGAACACAGCGGTCTGTGCGAGTCGGACATACCCACTCGGTTTCTCCCGGGCCGAGTGGGATCCATAACGGATTTTCCTTGAAATAAAAGGTATCAGTATAAATGAAAAGGGAAAAAATGGAGCGTTGCGTCAAATATAAGATGGGCATATCTGCCGGTTCTGCCGATAAATGTATGGGAAATCTGTCTGGCTGTCTGGGAGAATCGACGGAATGCCTGAACGTAACTGTTGCCGAGAATTAATCGCGTATTAACTATGTTATGTTATGTTATGTATGGGGGGGACGCTCGGCCGGAATCGAGCGGGCTGTCGAGCACCTGATGTGCTCATTCACATTTCTCTGTTGCTGGAGCTGCAGGTTTGCCCCGGCGACTTTCCCCCCTTGCTTCCTTCTAGCCTTCCTGTCGCCTTACAGAACCTCAGGACATCCCTAAGTATATTATCTAGGTCCCGAAGTTACTCAATGTGACATTTTGTTACATTCTTGTTTTAAATCTTCTTTCTACCCTAGTAATTCATATATAATTCAATCCTTTTCGATATCATATTATATCAAAACCAAGTGCGGTTTACAAAGACTATAGGTACTAATAATGTTTTCTATGTAGTGAATAAACAGCTCTACGCGCTACGTCGTAGCACTCGTAGCCACCCGTAGCACTGACATGTAAATTATAATATTTACCTTTTCTACTCCAGCACTTCTATCTGTCAATTAGACGACTGACAGTAAAATTAAAAAGTATACACTATAACGTTGTCTATGGTATTCCATAAGAACGCTGCTCCTATGGATTTTCATACAATATATTAGCACTGTTGATTTTATTAATTTTTATAGTTGGCTTACGACATGTTTCACATTCTACCACCTTTCGAAATTTAGATTTTTTCGCTATTTTGGTTGTCGTAGAAAAACTAGCGTATGCTACTCATAATTATATCACTGTTACATAAACGACTATTTGTAAACGTAACTCACTGGAAGATGACATAACATTTTCTTTGAGACAAGTTAAATAAGTATCTTTGTAAAACCATAAGATGTGAAAGCCATTCCAGGCAAAAAATAAGTTTAATAATATATCAAATAATAATTTTTATTCCGTCCGGGATGACCTGCAGTCCAGTATAAAAAAAAGACGTAATAAAAATCTGCACCAGTTTATTATACCCACCAGAACTAGTACCAGCCAGTCCAGCACCAAGTCCGACACACGATGGGTCAAGCTAAGAGGCGCGGGGCTCACGCCCAGGGTGCTGCAGTTCAGGCCGCGAGGCCACCGGACCAGCGATGTCGTGTACAGCGTGCGGGTACCCCAGTGGGACGATAACTACCCGCAGGTTGGACAGAAAAGTACGTATTTGAAAATATCCGTTTTTCTACTCGCCGACTTTAATCTGCCAATTACGAGTACATAGACAAAACTATAAGCTCATACTTTTCGATATTAGACAGTCCAACTCAACTATAATATTTCATTTCGATACGCTGTAGGCAACTATAATAGAACTTCATACAAATTTTATACTTATTTGCGATGACGCCTGAGACTTTGCCGAGCGCGCGCCTCACGCCTGCGCCGACCGCGCCGGCCTGCCGGCCATCTTTTTGTGTTACATCCTTGTTAAGTCAATGAAATTGAATGATGAAATTGTTCCTCCATAGATGATGATGATGATGACTCGTAGAAAAAGTATTGTATACAATCGTAATATAATTAAGTTTTTCAATCTCGTACCTTACTTAGGCCACTCAGCAAGCTTCGTGGCCTAAACACGGTACTCGACTGAAAAACTCTTCATTATATCACGATTGTATAAAATACTATTATATAATAGTAGGTGTAAAGACAGTTTTTATGTTTGTTTGACGATAACTCTATTATCGTTTTTCTACTCCAGCACTTCTATCTGTCAATTAGATGACCGACAGCGATATTAAAGAAGTATACATTATAACGTTGTCTATAGTATGCCATAAGAACACTGCTCCTATGGATTTTCATACAATATATATGAGCACTGTTGTTGTTTTTAATTTCTATAGTGGGCACAACATCTTCATTATTCTGCCACGATTGCTTTTTACGCTATTTTAGCTGTCGTAAAAAAACTAGCGTATGCACAGCTCATAATTGGTTCTTAAAACTTAAGGGTCGCCGTTACAAAACGAGACGAAGTCGACTTATTATATATCTGTTGCATAAACTACTATAGTTGGTTCGTTATGAATTTGGCAGAGACAAATATAATATTGTTATTTAGTTAACAACCGATAGTTAAGAACCATTAGTCAATTGCGCTGAGAGCGGATAGGTAAATTAAGTCCTTTTGGTTCTTACAAACACATCTCGAGTGGAAACGCAGCCTAACCGCAAATTAATCACATCACATTCGTGTCCTCAGTCCGACCAGGCGTGATCGAGAGCCTGGTCAACGCTCACGACATAGTCCGCTTCGAGACCCCTCGCAAGCCCACCGACCTACCCGGCCATCCGTACCACCCGTCACGGACGCACGGGGCTCCGACGCGTTCGGACCCGGTACGGTTGGACCCGACACGGACGTCCGGGCCGGAGAATCGGACGGCGTTCAACGAAGGAGGATTCCGGTATAAGGCAACACAGGCGAATGAAGATAATTCAAATGTGCTGGCGGTGGTACCGACGGGGAGAAGATATTTAGGTTGGTTATAATTATAAGAAAATTTTATACAAACTTATATTAAGCCAGCGATGAGGCACTTAAATGCTACAAAAAAACCTGTGACTAGAGGATGAGTAAAAGTCGATAGCTCAATTGGCAGCGGGAATTTTCCCATTTTTCTATCAATTATAAAATTGTAAATTTCGTCGCTGCTTGGTAAAATAATAATTTAGAATCAGTTGTTGCAATATGATATCTAAATTAAATCACGATTTTATAGGATTATGGTTCACAAAACATACATTTTTGTGGTCCTTTTCATGATTGGTGAACTACTAAGCAAGCTAGCGGACTCTTGGTAAAATTTTTGGGCATCCTACTTTAGACCGTATTTAATCTTACATTGAGCGATGACATCGTTTTGGGTAACCGTTAGACACTGGATACCACGCAGTAGCAAGTCGTTAGAAAGGTGGATCAACTATTTCTTGTTGTTATTCTGTCCCGTCAGCCAGGGACAAATACAGTATAGTTTGGTAGAAGAACCGTTGTATTATGTTCTACTGATATGCTTGGTCAAGAAATTGTTAACCCAGAACCATCTTGAAGGCTATCGACTCTATTTTTATATCACAAGTCCGATACGCATATCACATACAACGGGACACTTTTCTAACATACAACTTTTTTTCTAACAAAATATGCTACTAATTTTGTTTCTTGGCCGATCGAACCAAATGCCACATGTTTTTTTTAGCGGGACTCAAAGAGAATCACCCTCAGGAGCCCTAGTTCACATAAAAATAAATAAGCACCTATTTACAATTGGAAAGCACGGATCAAATCATTTATTAAATATAATAAATGTTTTGATTCATGTTTTTTTATGTAGTCACACTACTATACAGTATGTATCGGAACGAAAGGCAAAGAAAGAAACCCGTTAATGTTCAGATCATAAATATGAGCATGGTACCTAATTCATCAAAAATACGACAGTTTTTACGTGAGGTATAAAAATGTACATTAATTATTATTGTTTTGCACCTCCCCTGTATAGTTTGTTTACAATCTTATAAATGACATTTCTTAAATTACAAACTGACAGACAGGCGTCAAACCTTGTTGAAGTTTGGATTTTTACCTAGTTACAAATAAACAGTTAACAAAGCGCTTGCGCGTTGCCTATGACTACAGCCATTATTTAAATGATTACCTAGGTTACTTATAAACAGAATTTAAAGCGCATGTGCGTTGACATAACAACGTCAATGTTTATTAGTTGCCCCTAGCTACATATCAACAGTACGCAATACGCATGCACTGTCAAAAATCAAAACCCTATAGGATGTCACAAAAACCATTAACCGACTGCAAAAAGAAGGTTCTCGAGTAATCCATTTAGTAATTTTATGCCATAAAACATGTATTTTGGCACGTGAAATGCACGTCATTACATTGAATTCGAGTTCCCCGTCAACCAGTTTTAAGGTTTGCTCTTCGTTGTGATACATACTGTATGTATATTAATTATAAATTGAAAGAGATGTCATATATTACAAAAAAGTGACCAAGGTCCTGGGATCGAACCAGCGATCTCCTGCTTTTCTGTCGAGAAAGCAGGAGGTCACTGATTCGATCCCAGCCCAGCTCACCGGGGACCTTAGTCACTTTTTCTGTAGTATATGACATCTCTTTCAATTTATTAAGTACCTATTTGTTTGGCAGTGACGAGACCGGGGGCCCATTTCACCACGAAGACGAGACGTCCCCGACCCACCCCTGTTACTCATGCCATGACTACTATTTACCAGTACGTTTAATTTTCTCCTCTTATTTATGATGTTGAATTTTTATACTCTGAAAAAAACGACATATTAGTCTGTCTCTTAGATTATTAAAAACATTCGATGCATATTGACATCTATCCCACCTATTTTAAAATGCATGACTTGTATATCTGTATTGATTTGTTTTGCCAAATTGCTCTCTTGCTTAAACTCAGTTTAAACCTAGTGTAGCATAATTATTATAAATCTAGTTATTAAGTGCCTGACATGTCCTATATTGTATGCCCTAACAGGGTATCATGTACTGACTAAGAGTAAAATGTAAGACCTTTATGACCTAATGAACATGATAACAATGGATTAAATGAATATGAATATGAATATTTTTTCCATTGTTCGTCGAATGAAAAAATGACTTAGTTCATTCGTTTACCAAGTTTTCATAGAATTAGTATGGCTGTAACGGAATGTACCTAAAGTTTGAGAAATGCATGTACGTATTGGGAACGCAAAAGACGAATTGCAAAAGAATGTTAGAAATGAATTTGGATGGACAGAGAGCAATCGGTAGGCCCAAATCAAAATGGATGGATTGTGTGAACGAGGATATGAGGAAGAAAGGTCTCTTGATATATCAGCACTTACTGCTGAGATCACGAGTGATAGGGGAGAATTTAAGAGGAAAATATGATGTGCCGACCACATATAACGTGAGATAAGGACAGGAAGAAGAATATGGATATTTTACAACAATTATTTCTCCTATTGGGGTCAAAGAGCTCGCGATTCTAAGTAGTAGTCACATAAAGACACCCATGTTAAAAAAAGTGGGGGGAGGACAACTTAAATGACCTGTGTACCGGATTTCAAATCTCAAAAGAAAAACAAGGTATAGAACGCCCCATTTCGCTGCCCGCCTTGCTCTCGTGTCCTGTCAGTTTAATCCTAATTTGTATATAGTATGTTATATTTAATATTTTTCTCAAACTTGCTTAGAAATGAGAACATATGACCTACTGGCCTTAAGCCCTCGCCCCAGGCGCCGCGTATGTTTGATAAAAAGCACTATATCTGCCGAAAGACGGTAACTTTGCTTGCCTGAGCTCGGCAAAGTTCGCCTCGGCGACTACCTTCTCAGTCAATCCCTTACTTTCCGTCCCTCGCCAATAATATATATTTTTTTTAATAACGCAATATATCTCTCCAAAGGTACACGAGACGAACACGAAGACACCCGAACTGTACGGATTCATACTACGAGTGTCTGTTTATGTGCTTCGACAGGAAAGGGTACAGGTAAGAAAACATATTTACAGTACACATGGTGTTACTTTACCGCCCTAGGGCAATAATGAGCGGTTTACGTGCCTGAGTCGAATATTCAAAGTGCCATATGTTCGTACTGTAAAACTACGTACGATCGGTACGATACACGTGCGAAGAGGTATTTCGTCTTTTTCGCCCTTGTATCGTAATGTACTATTTCACACCACGTATCATTTGAATATGTTTCCTCTTAATTGGTGTGAAAAGCTGTATGTGTAACACGGTAGGTATGTACGAGTAGCAACATTATTTTCGTCTTGGGCATTAACGATTCCACACCAAACCATGGGCCAGCAAAATTAGATCAATAAAACGCATATTTAGGAATGTATCCTCAGCAGCGGCATTGCGGCGCTGGACGGCAAGTCGAATGCGTTGCGCAGGGTACGAGCCAGCCCTCCTGCCACTTTAAATTTGGTTAAGTGGTACAGCGAAAATAAAAGAAAACCGCCTCGCACTTTTTTAGACTTACAGAGCAATTATTTTTGTATATATCCGACTAATCAAATTCTTGTTCCAAAAACCTCAAAGTCAGTCAGTTGATAATTTAAGAGATGTCATTTATTAGATCGTAAACATATAATACAGGGGAGGTGCAAATATTTTTGACGAGTTAAGTACCATGCTCATATTTATGATCTAAACATTAACGGGTTTCTTTTTTGTCTTCAGTTCTGATACATACTGTATATAAGTTCTTATTAACCTGAGCTATGTTATACAGGGTGAATTGCCCCTGGGATACGAGGCCGCCGCGCCCGGAGCCGAATCGCCTCAACTTCACGGGACTGTTCCACGCCGTCCATAAGTGGTACTGGATGACCGATTACGATGTGTCTAACCTCTTCTGGGTAACTATTTCTGCCTATATTCCCTGTATTTTAGGGTTCCGTAGTCAACTATGGACTTGATCCGATGACAATACAAATAATGTATCTACTCATAATCATAAAGAAACTTACCTACACACTCACTCGCACGCGCGCGCACGCACGCACGCACGCACACACACGCACACACACACACACACACACACACACACACACACACACACACACACACACACAAACAATAGTTCGTCTAATGCTAAAATTGTTCGTGTAGTTAAGCTAGTTACTTTAATAGTGTTAATCTCAAATCATTAGTTTTCCCAACTGAAATAATGTTTAATATGTAATGGTTTTATGCATGATAGTTGTAGCAATTACAAATTATTGTTAGTTTATATTATATGCAACCAATGGAAGAGCGGTGTCTCCCAACACAAGCACTTTTTTGCTTAAAGGGCGGCTCCGTCCCCTGGTTTATATTATATGTGTATTTCATGAAAATAAAGAATTTTGTTTTTTTTAACTATCCTTATAGTTTTGCCATGTCAGATTGTCCGTCCGTCTGCGACTTAGCTTAGTCTGGTGGTTAGTAGTAGAAAGCTGTGATTTGGTATGCATATTCATATCAATCAAATCGACAAAGAGGTAAAATAAAAAGTGTGAAAATTATTAGAGTGACAGTGAGTGAAAGTGGGGGGTGTTTATTTTCGTTTCAACCCTGAAGTGTGAGGTATCGTTGGATAGGTACTTAAAAATAATAAGGATGATTAAGAGTGTGAATCATGTGAGGTTTATATCCCTCCTTATATCACCCCCCCTCCCCCTAGTGATCTGTTTTGGTCCTTTTTTGGCCAGATTGTGATCGATCCTGAAGTCCCCCAAATGAATGTATCCCATGTGTTATGCATGAGCCTTTGTTTATGATCGCAGAGCTGGAAGGATCAGCTGATAGCGGGGGGCTACCGTTCCTGCAGGACATTCACATCACCTTCCACCACCACCAGGAAAATATACCCCATATACTATGACGACGTGTTGAGTCCGAAGACGGGGCGCATCATCGCTAAGGTTTGTTAACAGTGGGACAAAAAACTATATCCATCCCTTTTTTCGTGGGTGATAAATTGATAATACTACCGTAAGACAGAGAGAGTATGATGCTCTCTAATCTAATGTTACTGTGCTCGGTTGCTTGTCAGTATACATTATACACTCGGGTAGCTACGAAAATAGGTATGCATTTTGTTGAGCGAGTACTTCGTTTGTAAGGCGTTTTAATTGGGGGATAAGTAGTGCTGAAAGTTGTGCAAAAATACAGGCGCAAATCGCACCGCTAAGCGACGACAAAGAGCACCAATCACACGTACCGCTGAACAGCGGGCCTACCACGAACATCGAAAATTGGCATTGACGGAAAAACCTCCTTGTCACTCTAATATGCAAGTGTGACAGAGATGGAGATACAAATCCGCAATCGTTCGATTTTCGTGGTACCAGCCCAGATGCCAGGCGCCCGGATAATTAATTAATAATGATAGTATGGCATATTAACTAGAGGAATGTCGTCGCTTTACTAATTGCAAACCTATTCCCGTAGCCAGCTCTTCGTCCAAGTGTGCTTACCAGGAGTTGTATTACGTAGAATAGGGGTTTGCAAAATCATTTTTTAGCAAACGCCTATTTAATAAAAAAAAGCCCCCCCATTAAAGGATTTTTTTTTAATACTACGACGGTGGCAAACAAGCATACGGCCCGCCTGATGGTAAGCGGTCGCCGTAGCCTATGGACGCCTGCAACTCCAGCGGTGTTACATACGCGTTCCCGACCCTTTAAAAATAGGAGGATTCGCTGTGTTGACAGCTAAAGGGGCAAGCTTTGCTCCGTGGGTCCCCAACTGTCAACACAGTGAATCCTCTTGGAGCTCTGGCGACCTTACTCACCAACAGAAACACAACACTATGAGTAGGTCTAGTATTATTAAACTGCGGTTTTGTATAAGGTGGAGGTACTTCCCCAGATGGGGATTATTTTGAACTTACTCAGTTAAGCCATTATTGTTTTTTTGCAATAAGCATAGCTTCTCAGTTAAAAGGGTGTACGAGTATAAGATAATCCTTTTTTATTCTTATGAGCATTGTATCTATTAAAAACCTTTTTAAGTTCGCCTATTGTGACGGATACGGAACCCTACACTGAGCAAGGCCCGACATGCTCTTGACCGGTTTTTTTTTAACTTTCAGTGCTGGGTGTGCGGCCTCAATGACTACGGGATACCGCTTAACTCTCACTGTGCCGACAACTTTGGTAATTCTGGCAACGGCATAGCGTTGTCAGAGAAGAACTCCTACAGACGATATTGCAGATTCATGGATGAGTGAGTCACTCATACAGATTTTAAAATTAAATTGCCGCGACGGAGGTTGGAGGACTCTGCCACCGGCTTGGAAATCAGTCCTTACTAGAGTGAACGTGAATGTGTGGTGATGATTTAGTGGACACGGTTAGTTTGGTGTGCTTTTCGCTGATTCCTTCAGACGATCCGACAGTTCGCACTCCCGCAACGACGACGCCGGATTGCTCGGATCTGCCTGCTTCGGCGCGCGCGACCCGTTACCTGCGCCGGTTTTGAGAGCCGCGAAGGTGACAACACCATTCTGTCTGACGATGACTGCCCGATACAGTCGAAATATGCCACGTTGTGATAAAAATACGTGAGTTTGAAACGTAGCAATTTTATGTTAGTATGACTCACGATAGTTTAACCCTTTATATTAAAGCAGCGGGAATATTTTTCCCACCATACATTATCGTTATTTTTTTGAAAACGAAGTAAGCAATCTGATTATTTCCTATGGCAACATTGTTGGTGAATACGTTATTAACATTTTTTTTGTCTATGACTTAACTACGGTCGACAATTATTTTTTTAGTCTGTGACGGTTGCAAGTTTGAAAATAAGTGAATTTCGGTACCTGCTGTTAAATATATATGCATCTTCAAAATTCGCCACTTCTAAGAGGTAAGTTATTTTTATTATTCTTATTTTCTAATGTGTAAACGTATTTGCATTGAGTGAAATTTTTGATTTTGGATTTGGATCTTTTTTTATACGCATCTGTTGTGGTGGTAAATATATTCCCTCTGCCCGTGTGGATACATTTTTGTGGTGGTTCCCTTTGCCTGCGGAGTGAGCATGTTTTGCATATTTTATTTTATTTATTACAGAATATTGCGAAAATGAGTAAAAGTAGAAAAGTACTAACCGATTTAGAAATAGTTACGGGTTGTTAAAAAATATTTGGCCGCGTAACCGCAAAACTACAAAAAATATTGGAAAACTATGACGAGCCTAATGCTGGCATTGTGGCACCATCACCTGATCTACCTAGAAGCCCAATAGTTTTCGGAAGTGAGCCTTCCAGATCACCAGCTGATTTTCCACCTAGCCCGACACCCGAGTCGTCCCAACGTGATCGTCCTAGGTGAGCCACAATGCTTGAAGTATTGCCCAGTTCATCTGCTCCTCAGCGGACCTCAGCACCAAGGACAATATCACCGGTTAATGTTTATGATCATTCCTGAAGATTGGTAAAACGAGTATTTTACGGACTCGGAAAAATGGCACAAAAAAACATTTATATTTCAATAATCGTAGACCAACATCTTTCCTGGTCTAGTCACATTCGTTATCTCTCGGACCGTATACGTAAGCTAATCTTCATCTTTAAAAAACTAAGGCGTGTCTCTGACAAAAAAAATTTGAAATCAGTTTACTTTGCTTTGGCTCATTCGTTGTTAACTTATTGCATACCGGTCTGGGGTGGTGCTGCCAAAACTCACCTGCTTCGATTAGAACGTGTACAAAGAGCTATTCTTAAAGTTATGCTCCTGAAGCCGATCAGATTTTGTACGAGAACGCTTTACTCCACAGCTGAGGTCCTCACAGTTCGGCAACTTTATATTGAGCGGGTGTGCTTAAAACAACACAAATATGCCCTTTACCCACAAAACAGAGAGACTAAGGGGTGTTGCTGAACTATTTGATGATACCTAATAGTTAAGCTACTCGATGCCAGGTGACACCTCTTCCTTTGCACGTTAAGTGTGAAAATTGAAACGTCGTATGTGGTAAAATGAGTAGTATAATTTCAACAATGTTACTTTAAACGTTAAGCTTAGTTTTGAATAAGATATTTTGGCCAATTATATTGTAGATACTGTGGTGTGCGAGTTTGAGGCTGTGTGAGTTTGGCGACATCCGTTTTCCTAATATTCCGGTCGCAAGTCACTTCTACTAGTCTCTCTGTTTTGTGCCTTTACCCAACTGGGCGAACACGTTCTGTTGGACGTAGAAAACGCAAGGTTTTTGACTCTGTTGCACACAATACTGCATTCTATCGCCGACAATTAAACTTCCTTGCACCCTTTCTTTACAACAAAGTCAACGAATATTTGAACATCATTAATAGGAATAAGTACAACTTGGTAAAAGATGTTCGTAATTGGGCTCTAAAACTAGACTATGCAGAAACTGAAAAGTTATTTGACATTACAAGGTAACAAATAGTTATTTAAATCCACGCCCCTTATTCATACGTCAAATCCTTGCCTCAGTGTAAATATTTGTTTGTGTTGGTCTGTTGTAATAAAATTGGTATTTGTTTGAATATTACATGTACCTTCTTAATAATCAGTAACAGTTATTATATGCCAGCACCTATTTAGTATGCCGTGAAATATTTCATCTCCACTCACACACACTAACACATCCACCACATCCACACATAAACACATACTCTTACACAGGGAATTCACACACGCACATTTACATTTTAATAGTATAAATATTATAAAGCTAGTTGATACTCTGTGAAAAAGAAACATAATACGTAGTAAACTTTGTATTAAGTATTACGTACAAGTGTCACAGTAATGTCAGCCAATGACATCACAACAATTGGAAATAGAGTAAGTGTAAACTTGAAATTGTAATTAGTTAAGTTATCTTTTTATACCAATCTTCCTAATGCTTGTTATGCCATCAATCTATGCGGCGTCTTTAGAAATAGCGGTGGTTTATTCCCTGGTCCCTATAAGACAGGTTTACCTAGTTTAGGGCACAGGACACTAATCCTAGGCTTAACTTTCTATAAAAATTAAGATAACAAATACATGTACAAACATACAACAAGCTGTAATTTAGATTCCCAAATAAATCATTTTTCATTTTCATTTTCAATCATGTACTGAGGCGGAGAAAAGCCACGCGGGCAGAGGGAATATTTTTACCACCGTGTTTTTTTTTTAATTTTAAAGATTTTTTTTTATTTTGTGAAAAACAATAAAAAAACCAACCTAGAAACATAAATAGTTTTATTATATCACCCGTAGATGCTTATTCCTTATAAAGGGTTAAATTATATCATACAGATTTATTGAATTCTTTTGTTTTGCTTGCCTTAGGTACCCTTGGCTTAACCAACTAATCTGGAGATAAGCGTTTTTAAATATGGAACTTGACAGCTAACACCGTGTCCCATAACTGGTTGGAAATTATAAATTTACTATTTTTTTTTTGTAAATTTATAATGTGTGAAAATCGTGAAAGTTTAAATAAGTGGTTGGAAGTTGTTAATGAGGATTACCGCGAGTCGATTTCCGCTAGGGGCGCTAGTGGAACGTGGGTCCTGTGGGAGCATTTCAAACGTCACTATGACAATTCTTTCATACTGACACAGGACCCACGCATGAGTGGCGCCGTCTCGTGAGCGACAATACGGTAGCTCCCATTGGATGTCTAGGTGGAGTCAGAATGAGGTCAAGGCCGTAGCCGATGTTGAATTTAAGATTGGTCATTATATTTAGGGCGCAACTGGCGCAAGTAAGCATTTTGGGGTATATCATCAGAGTTGGTGGTATTTCTTAAGGTAGGGCATTGCCCCATAACATCTACCTGGAGAGATTTCTCTATCGGCCCACTGTCTACATTGTCTACATTACGATTAAATACAAGCAAATGTATGTGAGCGGCTTAAGTGAATGATGCACATAAGCTGCTCGCCCCGCTGCCCGCCTTATCGCATGCTTCGCTAGACTAGCGTATTACGTTTTAATCTCTGACTCTTCTTCATCGTACTCTTCATTCCTGAAGGTCGTGCCTTTCTTGAAAAGCCTTTACCGAGACAGTGACGAGGTCTTTCCACCCTGCCCTATCTTCGGCTTGTCTCAGGGCTGTCGGTATGGTGAGTCCGGTCACGTCCGTAATCTCTGACATATGGTTCAAAATCTATGGTTTTCTTGCAGAGTCCCGCTCTGGTTCAACCGCTCCGACCCTTTCTCGGTGTGGGGCCAGTGGACAGGCGGCTGCTCCTACCGCTGGCTGGACCTCACCGGACTGTACACCCAGCGCGCCTGCCGGAGCAAGATCGTGCCGGCCATGGGCCACCACTTCCTCAGCAAGCGGATGGCGAGGCTGGAACTGGCTTTAGCGGTAAGTCAAATAGGAATAAAGTTCAGCCACATTACCTGGATACGTGGCACACCAAGAATAAGCGGGCATTTCGCTTGTTTTTACTAAACGTGCCGAATGTGGAATGGGCTTCGTCGTATTTGTGAATGTTGCTGTTACAGTATCATTGTGTAACAGATATGATAAGGTAACCAACTCGATACGCTTAAGCCTAAAGAGGGGTTTTCCGGTCCCTGCTTTGGATACTATACAGTCAGCAGCAGAAATAGCCGAGCGGGTGCGGGGATGTTCAACCTCTGTTGCCCACTACATTCCTAAGTATTCATAGCTAAGTGGTAAACAAACACATTGTAGCCAACGCTTACTATTTGTGTGTTGTGTTCAGGGCTTTAAGGCCAACAATGCATGAGTGGCTCTTCTAATGTTGCCTATGTCCATAGGCGACGATAATCGCTTCCCATCATATTCCCATAGTTACCTTTTTCATTAAAAAAATCAAATAAAAAGAAGCAAATATTAGAGGGAGAATCTCTTGTTGTTATTCTGTCCCGTCAGCCAGGGATAAATGCAGGACAGTTTGTTAGAAGAAACGTTGTAGTATACTCTACTGACATGCTTGGTAGATGGCCCATCATGGAAAGGGAATATAACAACCAAAAAAATTGTGTAAATTTGAATGAAATAATACCGGGGTTTTAAAAGTGACCCAGGAGACCGTAACTAGTGACAAGAAGTAATTGGTTAACCCGTGGTATGTCGAAGCACTGATAAGTTCCCTCTTGTAATGTACTAGCTTTTTCCCGCGGCTTCGCTCGCGTCAGAAAGAGACAAAAAGTAGCCTATGTCACTCTCCATCCCTTCAACTATCTCCACTTTAAAAAAAAATTTCAAGGTCATGCCAAATTACTATGGGATTTTGACATTAGTATCCAAGAGTAAGCGTTACTCTTGGTTAAAAAGTTTGGTCAAATCCAGTTTAAGAAGTGTTTGACAGTAACAATACAATACAATACAAACTCTTTATTGCACCTCAAAACAACAAAAATAACACAAACTGGTATAGATTACACATGAAAAAGAGGCAAACAACAGGCGGTCTTATCGCTAAAGAGCGATCTCTTCCAGACAACCTTCAAAGGGTTAACCGTAATGTCCAATCGACCTCTATGTATTTTCAGGATGTGCGCGAAGGCTGCGTGGTGAGCCCGATGGCTACCCTCGTCCCTTTCTCCCGAGCCATCTCGCTCTACGCCCGCTTCCACGTCTGCGTGTGTAGAGGCCATTTCTGCAACCAAGCGTCCCACAAGGAGCCCTCTTGGGGCCCACTTCTTTTCTTCGCAGTTTGTGCGAGGACTTCTGTTGTAGTTATTTTTTAAGTATCTATCACCTCTTTCTGGAAGAGAATGTACTGTTCGCCAATGGGCTATTCCTCGGGAATATCCTTAGAATGTAAAGGAAAATTATAGTCTGAAAAGCCAAGGCTTTAGTAGATTATTCTAGTGCGTCCCTTTTTCGGTATGAAAAAAATAGGTAGCATTTTATATTTAAAAAAATGTACTGCAGCTTTGGCTTGTCAGACTATCTGTTGTGTATGATAATATTTTATGATCTGGCTAAAAAAATAGTACTTAAAGTATTTAGCTGGCATACAAAATAACTCGCATACTAAATTTCTCAGAAAATAAGGGCAAGTGGAAAAATTCATGACGTCGAACCCGTGGCTCTCTGATAGATATATCTCTCAACTGAGCCGATTGAGAAGTACTTTCTTACGGTAGATGTTGCTAAGTACCCCCCTTAGGCTAGTGAGGACGGATATGGTGGAGGAATTCGGGGCTACGGGTGTGGTCTCTGTAGCTCAGTTGGAAGAGCGATAAGCTATCTCAGACTCACGGATTCGATACCCGCCCGAGGTAATAAATTTTTCCACTGTTCCTTATTTCTGAGATATTCGGTATCGTTCTGCTTAAAAATAATAGTTAACTAGCATACTGGGGGGGCGAGGGGGAATATGTTAACTATTCACTGGCTGCTATGTTACTTCAGTCGACCTCGGTACTGTGAGTACTGACAGTCTGACACTGACTGAAATAGCATGACCGTTCGGGAGTTTTCGTGATACGAAGGAAAATCATTATGCACTACATCTGTATATGCCTGCCTTATACACGGCGCCCGTGAGCATTCATCATCATCAATATTTAAGAGCTTTGCTCTTGTCGGTGGAGTAATCGCCACTTCTCTTTCCTGGGCCAGCCTTTTGACTTCCTCGTACGACACGGCAGATACTTTATCTTTAATTTGGCTGAAACATGTTACACTAGCTTTTAATGATTGGCTTTTCAAATGAAGAATGACGATTAATGTTTTATAAATTTTGTTATAATTTTTAGTTTATTGTATTTTGTAAATGTTTATTTATTATATTAAATGTAATTATAATTTTATAGTGTCTGTACAATAATATAGGGTAATTTTGTACTGTACGAATTTACTTGTTGTTTTATTTTCATCGCCTATAACTGTATGTCTGTATGTTTTTTCCACCATCACTCTATTTCACAATAAAGCTTAAAATATTTGTACGCTGAAGACATGCGGGGGACAAAGCAAATCCCTTTTTCCTCTCAATAGCTCGGAAAGTGCTGTTTTATCCTTTAAAACTAGCTTGTAAAAACGCATTTTATCCACTAGTTGGGAAAGTAAATTGACGTTGCGAAGCAAATATGCGACCAAGTTGTAATGCATTGATACCGACTACCAAATTACAACGATGTATTTAATTTGGCTGCTTGGACGAATTGCATCAAAAGAGATCAGCAAAACTGATGACAACCTACGGAATCGGAGAAATAACAAACATATGTACATCTCTTTTTGACTTTCTTTACTTGGTAAGGAAGTGAAGGACGGGTTTATGACTTTGATGTTCTCAGTTTTGATATCTCTCTTTTTACCCTCGGAGGTAAAAAGGTTCCATTAGACTGGCATCCACATTCTGCTGTCATTACATACTGAACCATTTAATAACTTGTCAGTCACATTGACATTTTGTTATTTATTGTGTTCTTTAATGTTGTATTCTTTACTTATGTTTTGATATAATTTTTAATTCGCTATAATTATGATAATGTTCTTCCGTGTTTTGTTTATATCTTTGGGATTTGTTGACGCAAATATAAAAGATGATATTGGAAATATTCCTTATGAAAATCCAGGTAACTCGTCTTTCCATTTCCTGTTCGGTTCTGAGGCGTGGACTATACATGCCGACACGAGGAATCGTATTGTAACTTTATAATTTCGAAATATATACAGTAAGTGTAACTTACCGACCTCTACCTACCTTAAACTTAAAATAGGCCCTTGAGGCATTGTACCTAGGATGCTGGCGGCATTTCCTCGTTGTATCGCAATGCTGATACGTTGTGCGAGGAGGCCACCAGCTTATATTTATTACGTTTTAAAAGTTCGGCGCTTTTAGCCGCTCCGCCCGCTTTTACATTTTGGAGGTTGGACGGTGCCAGCGTGTCTACGCACGTAGCATCCTACAATAGCATCCGTCCCAAACTCGAAGGAACCAAGGACACCCCATCAGGTCTCTTGCCATCATCCCTGAAAATGCCAGTCCGCTCAAGGAGAGCAAACACGTTGATGGTGGCAAGAGACCGACGGATTATGTCATCAAGCGATATAATATTAGTATTAACGCGTTTGAGATGTGGTTTTGGTGCTGGCTTTTACGGATTCCATAGACTGCAATGCGTACTAATCAGTCCATACTTGACAAGCTACGCATCAAACGCCGATTATCAAGGATATGCCAGGACCGCCTTCCGGAGTACATTTAGATTCGCAGGTCCTACGCGTCTACGCAATATTTTGAAAACAAATGCGTGGGGAAAAAATGCGATTCCGATAGGCTACTAAAACGACTAGTAGAATACGTACAGATCGTTTCGCGAAAGCTGGAATGTCTATGAAGTGAATTAAAGTTTCATGTATTTTCCGTCAGCTTTCCTGAGTCTGTATCGAGGCCTGTAAAGTAAAAAAATGTCTTATGTCTCGTGTAATAGTCGGCTGAAGTGAAGCTAACGTTCTCGTTGTACGCGGACGTTAGCTATCGACTAGAACGGCTCCCCGAAAAGCTCTAATGACATGCGTTCTGATATCTCCCGACCCCGACATGCGGGCCCAACTAGACACCAAATGATTTAAAAAATTATTTTTTCAGCAAGTCCAAAACCCTCCCCTGGAGTGTCCACGGACCATGACTACGGTATTATTCCATACGACAAAGGTAAGCATGATACATTCAGATCAAGACGTGCCGCCAGTCGATTTTCCGCTAGGAGCACTAGTGGAACGTGGGTCCTGCGGGAAAATTCCAAACGTCACTTTGACAATTCTATCATACTGACACAGGACCTACGCATGAGTGGCGCCGCCTGGTGAGTGACAATACGGTAGCTCCCATTGCGTAGCTCTAGCTCAACGCACTTAAAAGTACACCTTAAAATCGTACAGGGCCCTACAAGTACAGTACAATAATGCGTTTAGGGCGCTGATGGGGCTGCCGCGGTACTGGAGCGCATCAGGGATGTTTGCGGAGGCACATGTGGCGTGTTTTAAAGCAACCATGCGTCTGCGAGCCGCATCCCTGGTGCGACGTGTTCGCGCTAGTCCCAACAGTGTCCTGGCCATGATTGGAAATAAATGTTGTCCATATATTTCATTTTGCTGCGGACTTCATGCGCCTGGTGGTTAACACAGTGAGAGGAAGATGACGGTGGTCAAAGTCACTGTTTTAACCACGAGTCCAGTAGAGTGGAATTTTAAGTAATTGTTTTATTTGTATGTTTGTATCGTGGTAAATGTATATTGCGTCAATTGTGTGTAAATTGTGTTAATTGTGTGTAAATTATGTATGAGTCTTGTTACTCGAAATAAACAGATTTTAATTTTAACTATAAAACTCTCGTGAGACTCGAACATATTAAATAATATTTAAAACAACGAAAAATGTCGAGCGAAAATCGACTAAATTACGTGAGATTTTAATTTAATTTTAATTTAATTTAATATAAACTCTTCTTCTTCTTAGCGTTTTCAATCTCTAGATTTGACGTAGGCGCTAGTTTTACGAAAGCGACTGCCATCTGAGCTTCCAACCCAGAGGGTAAACTGGGCCTTATTGGGATTAGTCGTTTCCTCACGATGCTTTCCTTCACCGAAAAGCGATTGGTAGATATCAACTTATTTTTCGTAAGTTCCGAAAAACTCATTGGTACGAGCAGGCAGGATTTGAACCCGAGACCTTCGGATTGAATGTCTCACGTCATAACGCTGGGCCACCAACGTTATTTACTACAAACATCTAATTTTAATTGATATTTAATTGTATCTGCCTATTCTCGTAGGTATATACGCCATACGAATCATACGATTAAGGCTACGTTTTACCAATTTTTTATTCCGAGAATACTCTTAGATAGTAACGTCAAATTACTATGGGATTTTGACATTAGCACGCCTACCACGAACATCGAAAATTGGCATTGACGGGATAACCTCTTTGTCACTCCAATATGCAAGTGTAACAGAGATGGAGATACGAATCCGCAATCGTTCGATTTTCGTGATAGGCATGTAGTATCCAAGAGTAAGCGTTACTCTTGGTTAAAAAGTTCGGTCAAATCCAGCCTTAGGCCCACTTGCACCACCCTGGTTACCCGCTAACCCGGCGTTGAGCTGTCAAATTCCATACAAAAAAAAACGCTTAACTCTGGGTTATGTGGCTAACCTCGAGTGGTGCAAGTGGCCCTTAGTAAATTAAATAATTGACTTATTAGAAGACTTAAACACACAAAGCAGAACATGAAAGTCGAAAAACGTAGGTCAGAATGACATTAGCGAACTTGATGTGATGCTGATACAAAACCATAAATGTTTCGTACGATAAAGAGCTTACTGACGTAAGCTTTAAGTGTCAAATTCATACACAAAACTACCAACACTGTTAAAACTTTATTGGCGTCACGTTCCACACAAGACTATATGAAATAGTGCTGCAACAGCACTTTAATGGAGTAATTTATAGATAGTAGTGTGAATACTTAAAAAAACATGCATTAATACATTTATTGCAAATAGTAAATGATTTGATTCGTGCTTTACAATTGTAATTGACTTTTGTTTGTTTGTGTACCTGAATTACCATCGATGTTTTATATAAGTAATAATATTAATTTCAATTCCGTTTTGTTTCAGTGGCGCCCCCTATCAAGGGCGACGACTATGGCAACATCCCTTACGACGGAGCCGGAAAAGGTACAGATCCAAAAACTTTTTTTTACTAAAACAGATAAAAATGTTTTATTTCTACTTATAATCACGAGCTCTTTCGATCCTACGACGGGGGAAAAAAAAGAGTCTCATTTTTTTCCGTTTTGTAACCATTTTCAAACACTTTGTACAGCGTGCAGCGGTTACAAAATGGAGAGTAAGTACGTAAAACATTTGAAAATTTTGAGACCCTTTTTTTCGTAGTTTTTTCTTCTATATTGAAAGAGTAGGAATAGTTATTCCAAGTAGGATAAACATTAACAAAAGGTAAATACTTTAAAAGATATCTCTTCTCGCGAATACATAGGTTCTGTAAAACTTATTGGTATTTAAAAGCCGGGGTGTGAGCCCGCGGCCTTCGCATCGGATGGGTTACCAACGTTCTAATATTAGTATTTTAATAATTTTGTTATTCTTGCTTTTGCAGTTGTTGGTAAACCTCGCATTGAAGTGGACTACGGCAACATACCGTATGAAAAAGGTATGTGTAACTGGAATGTGCAGATACGTTAAAAATAGGTAGTGAAATGTATTTATGTAAAAAATGCAAATACTTTGATATTTTACCTATATCAAATAAAAGTACTTACAAAGTAATTTCACAAACAATTATAAGAAATACAAAATAGGTATTTTAAAAATACTTTTTTGACATTTGTTACTTAAGATGTAAATTATGAAATTATTATAAATAAATAAATAAATTATTATTATTATAAATTATTATAAATTATATTAAATTATTATAATTATTAAATTAAATTAATTATTATTATTATTTAATTAATTATTACCGTATGCTTGTTTGTCACCGTCGTAGTATAAAAAAAAAAAAAAATAAGAGGCAGACAACATCTAAGTGGTGTTCTATAAGCAGTTAAAACTGCTTCAAATATGGCTTCATTAGGTATATTTGAAAGACCGAAGATGGAGCAATTTTTAATATAACAGAATCGTCTGTCTTTTTTTTTGATTTGGGTGTAATTCGCCACGTGTCCGATTTCACAAAAAGTCCACGGTTTATTTATTTTAATAGTTTTCGTGTTTATTTAAACCAGACCGGCCCGTCATAGTGCGATCTCTTTGACTCCGACATAGACAGTATTAAGTATAGTACCACTAATGCGAACTTTCAGTTCATCAGTCTTTGGAGCTCCTTATTTATCCTGCATAACGAAACGCTTCAGGGAATAATATGTATTTGACCAATCACGTGTTACTACTGGGCTACGTAAAGTCACGTAATTGGTCAACATTATTAGAGGTGTAATAGTACATACAAGTGCGAATAGGAAAAATTCGCAATGAGTGGCGATAGAATAAAACACGACCGAAGGGAGTGTTTTAAATCGACACGAGTTGCGAATTAACTATTCGCACATGTATCATACGACGTTTTACAGTACATATAGCTCTTTGAATTTTTGTCATAGGCACATAAAGTGCTCATTATCGCACTAGTGCGGTAATATGTACTGTAAATTACCTAATGCTTTGCTTTCTTCTTAGTTAGTTTCCTGACTCCAATCGTCGAAAACCGCACCATGGACATTCCAGGTAAAAACAAAGTAATTAACCAACTATGTTTCTCAGAGAATACGGATTGAGCTTGTTAACGTAATTTTGACGATAATCTGGCCTTATACGTCCGGGTAATTGATCGGATCTGGGCCTATACCACGAAAATCGTACGATTGCGGATTTGTACTTCGGTCTCTGTCACACTTGCATATTGGAGTGACAAAGAGGTTTGCCCGTAGCAGGTATGCCCGCTGGGCAGCTGCCGGACCAATTTACCATACATTGATTAGCATATCCGAACGTATAAGGCCGGTTAGTTAATATTGATAACGTTATTTATTTTACTTAAGTACTGATTAAACAAATTAATCGATCCTATTGAGTAGTATTTAGAAAAGTAGCCTTATTACTATTCTGATATGAATATTTTCATTGATGTCATAATTTTTTTGGATTATTACTCGAATTAAAAGAAGACGTCGTATCGTATCTGGCAATCCCTTGAAAAAACCACATAGAAATTGCTCCGCTGACAAGAGCGCATCTCTTAACCCTTAAATTCATGAGATGATTCGTTTATGACACAGAAACGATACAAGTGACAATCTAGTACTCTTGGAATATAGACTTTGTCATATCGTCGTAAGTTCTTAATTTGAAATTAATTTGGTTGTGATTTAGGATGTTTTAGGATCAATATTGATAATTCATGCATTTAAGAGAAGAATCGAATTGAATACATCTTATGTACTTACTAAAACGGGGCTTAATCGTGTATAGATTTTGAAAACAAACCTCCGACGTTTCAAGGGCGACGTTGGCCCCGTGGTCCCGGAGAAAGACTGGCTGAGATTGACATCAACATCTTCTAGCTGCGCGGGTTTTACGAACTACCCGCACTTGGTCTTGATTATAAACTTGAACATTTTGCGCACTAGGGATGTGACTCTGTCGACACACTACACTCACGATGTCCGATTTTTGAGCCGGTGATATTCGATTACGCTTACATTTATCAATGACCGGATTCCAAGTAGACGAGATTCTAAAACCGTCATCCCGATTGAAATTGGGGTATTTCTTGATTTCAATGGCTTCCCGTACTTTTCTACTATGGAAACGACGATCCGTTGAAAGGATTTTAGGGTTATGCAACTCAATCCAGTGGTTTGGTCCAGACTCTAACAAATGTTCGGCAACCGCAGACTTGTTTACCTGGCGATTTTTGACAGCTGCGATATGTTCCTTCACTCTTCCCCCTTCTTCTTTGTTCCTTCAGCCCCGTTTTAGTAAGTACATAATGTGTGAAAATCGTGAAAGTTTAAATAAGTGAATACATCTTGTTCCTATAGCGCTTTTCCGACTTATGCCATCAATTGGCATGGCTCAGGCTTTGACAACTAATTCCAAGATTTCACGTAGGCGCTAGTTTTACGAAAGGGATTGCCATCTGAGCTTCCAACCCAGAGGGTAAACTAGACCTTAGGAGTCTGGTTTCCTCACGATGTTTTCCTTCACCGAGAAGCGTAAATATCGAATGATTCGTACATAAATTCGATCATAAGCAGAGCTCGTAATTATCATGCCGATAACAGACAAATGACGTCATGCTTCATACATCATGTTTAGGTTTTACGTTTGAAAGAATAATGCTGTCATTGAATAGTGTCAAAACTATTACGTTCGACGTTAGAATCGAACTTTGGGGTCTTCCGTTTGATATTCAAAATGGCGGTTGCGTTTCTTGAATAGTTCTTTGTTTTTGTGTGCTAAATGTTGTTTAATGTGTAATATTTATAGCTTATTGTGCAGTAAACTAACGAAGAAGTGTGCAGCTAATGAAGAATTAATCCTGAAACGCGTGTAATCGCGTTATTGAGTTATTACTCGGTTGCCCTGGGATTTTGGCCTCCTGAAATATTTATTACGTATAAGCTGTAAACGGAATAAATAGCAAGGCCAATTACCGAACAACGTCGCCCAAGAGGCAATATACTATTTATATAAGATACACTGATATATTAATACGGGACACTGGCAAAATTGTCCAATTCTCGGACAGAGGCCATATTATAAAAGAAGAAGAAGAAGAATCGAACTTTGATAGACTTTATCTGTCATTAAATCATTTCGTATTAAAACATCCTGCGTGTTTGTTTATAATACGTCATTATGACCAAACCGGCATGAAAATCACGGGCCCTGATTATAAGTAAATCTCATTGGTACTAACCGGGGTGTGAATCCGCGACAAAGAAAGTCGCACGCTCTTACGGCGAATACCTATTATAATGAAGAAAACTGTTTTCAGGAATAATTCAGGACATTTTCAAAGGACGAGAAGTTCCGGGGCTCACAATGACAACGAAGTAAGTTTGTAACACGCCTCATTT
This sequence comes from Lathronympha strigana, assembly GCA_949128165.1. Classification (NCBI taxonomy): domain Eukaryota; kingdom Metazoa; phylum Arthropoda; class Insecta; order Lepidoptera; family Tortricidae; genus Lathronympha; species Lathronympha strigana. Next base: position 489,507 of record OX421926.1, on the reverse strand, counting down.
CTATACACATTGTAGGTACAGTCAGCCACACAGCTATGAATACAGCCAAAGTGCCAAATATATGTATAAACGCCCTTAATGCTCAGACAATAAAGTCCTGTATACATATTTTTGGCACTTTGGGCGTATTGTTAGCTGTGTGGCTGACTGTACAACACAGACCGGAACACCTCTGTGCTTACCATAAGTTGTACGCAGCGGTATTCGATAGCGATTGCGGCGCTCGAGAGTGTGTCCGTCTCGTCCGCACCATTACTCTGCCAGGAGCGGAACGGATACAACCCCGAACGAAAAAAATATGTTTAAATTAAACACTTTAGAACGGATTAATCGCGTTTATTAACACCATGGTCCCACGTTCCGAACCCTTTACAGCACTCGTTTTCACAGGGTTAAGAAGATGACTGAGAGAATGCGAATTTTCCCCGACAATCGAAAAAGTTACTTGTGCAAACTACCTACATACAAAAATATAAAAATAATTAAAAACAAAAACAAAGGTTGATCTACAATGCCCAGAGGGGCTTATAAAGATAGTAATACATAGCCTGAAGGTTATTCTATAATTAAAATTAAAAATGTTTAAATTGTAAGAAACCCTGTGAGGACTAACATACATACAACTTACGAACGCTTCCTTGGCAATGCTGTCAGCATCCACTAGGCAGCGATTTGAGGCAATTATTTTATTTATAGGTTTCTTTAACTTTTATTTTTAAGTTTAGTTTTTAATGTCTATTTAGGTAAGTTTTATATTAACGTCTTTATTTTAATTTCAGAACTGCGAATGTGACTGTGGAGACCACAAGAAACCAGTCTACGGAGCTAATTACGGTCACATCGTCCATAATAAGCACGCCAAATAGTACGTATACCTTGATATTTCCAAACAAAACAAAAGAAAAATCAGCAATGCCTATGTGGCTCTTCTGATGTTGCTTAAGAGGCCACAGTGGCCAAATTGTTATCATTCAGACGTCTAGAGCTCAATATTAATAACAACTAGGTACCTGATAGTCATACACATAAAACTTCAACATATTTCCTTCAAACTGGTAAACGTGAAAACATTATTTTTAACAAAAGCCTCGATACTTTTATTTTTCAAACATAGGTCCTTTTTTACGTGCTTTTGGTCAGAACGTCGAAACCCTTGAATTTATAAACATGATTTTTAGTTAAATAGTTGAGTAATAACTAGTTCTTAAATCTGGTAAAAGCTTTTATCTACAGAAATTGTAGTTTACGTGTAAACATCAATTATCTGATTATGCAGTGTATTTTGACGCGCCCGCCTACTATCGCCTTTTCATGTTTCGCATGTTCTTGCAATTAGATTTATCCCGCTCTCTTTTGCTCGCATATGTGCACTCTTAATGTCCATGATAATGGTCATAGAGTTCTTCCGCTTGTATTTTTTTTTAATGTATGTTATCCGATTACTCTGAGCTCCATTGCCCAATTGTAGTGTTTTTTTGGTCCAAAAGGAGGCACCTCCAATTTGGTCCCATAGAAATTTGGTGCTGATCTGATGATGGGATCCATAAGGAATTAATGGAACTTCTCATTTTGAAAAGGCACATGTATGGCAGTTTCGGTTTCGGGAAACCAGCGATTCAGTAAAGTAGAACTGATGATGAAGACCAGGGGTGGCATGTAGAATTTCGCATACAAACCAAAGTTGGGATAAGCGTTGAAAATTCCGGAAAAAAAACAACTTTTTATTTCATGATATTTGAACCTTTCGTTTATTCCGTTATTTTTAGGTCTTTTTCAGAAATAAATAATGTTAGTATCACTGTCAACTCTTTCCCATTATTACAATTGTTTCTTCCTCGATGTTATCGATGTAGCCCCTTTGCAAGAGTAAATTAGACCTAATCTACGTTGATTTAGAGTTGAAAATTAGAGCGGAATCTTTCATTGTTTTTTGCGAAAGAATATGAAAATAACGAGACGTTTGGGAATTAAACGGATTTTTACCAACGCTAGTTGGGACAGACCAAAAATTGGGAAATTACTATGACTACAACTAATATACGGTGGATAATAGAGAAATAGATAGGTTTAATAGAAAGAAAGAAAAAAAAAATATTTATTTGCGACGATCACAATAAACAGTACAGACATAAAATGAAAACAATATAGTTGTGTGCTCATCACAAAATGAACCCAACTCAGCAGATTGCCAGCTAGGAAGCCAGCGCTGGTCTTCCGTAGGACCCATTCAGTGATGCCACGACAGATACCACAAAAAGTTACAAACAATAAGTTACAAACCTTATTATTAGAAAACACAAGCCCCCAATGAGCTCTGTGCTCTTATGGTAGTAGCCGTTTGTACGTTGTTCTTACCGGTAATATCTACACAGTCACAGTGAAGATCCGAGCTGATGAAGATGCTTACGATAACTACAAGTCTCCGGGAACCATCGACGACTCCAATTGTGACCCGAGGCGGCAGGAGTGTTCCACCTGCAGGGACGAGAAGGGATACAGGTACCTGCGATAACTTCACGGTCACAGTCACACTTCATATCATAGACTAGATTTAAGATTTAAAACACAATCATTAAAAAATAATAAACCTAGCCTAGCCTACTTGGTAAGTGACCTTGCCTACAAAGCTGGGTTCGAATCCTGTTAAGGGCGGTTATTTGTGTGTTTATCACGAATATTCCTGAGTTATGGACGTTTTAGCATACAGATTGTAATAACTATCGTCCGATTGCTCTTCTACCAACATTCTCAAAAATCTTCGAAACAGCCATGTCCACACGCCTTTACGCTTTCCTAGAAAAATACTCCATATTCAGCGAATGCCAAACGGGTTCAGAAAAAAACATTCTACAACCTTAGCAGTGTACAAATATGTAAATCAAATTTTAGAAATGATTGACAATAAAAACTACGCAGTGGGAATCTTATTAGACATGAGTAAGGCGTACGATAGGGTTTCTCACGATATCCTGCTAAATAAGCTATATGGCGTCGGTGTACGAGGAACCGTATATAAATGGTTTACCTCGTACCTCAAACATCGCGAGCAGTGTGTAGAAGTCGAGCATTATGACAATAAAACTGGTATCATCAGTAGAATAAGATCAACTAAAAACCACCGCACCGCTCGCCGTCGGCAGGGTGTTCACCCGCATACCCTGGAGCCTAAATGGTCTCGTACCGTGTGGTTCAAGAGGAACTTCCTCCCGCGGACGCTCCGGCTGTGGAATGAGCTCCCTGCCACTGTTTTCCCAAAGGACTACAATATGGGGTTCTTCAAAAAAGGAGTGTTAAAGTTTTTAAAGGGTCGGCAACGCGCATGTAACACCCCTGGAGTTGCAGGCGTCCATAGGCTACGGTGACCGCTTACCATCAGGCGGGCCGTATGCTTGTTTGTCACCGTCGTAGTATAAAAAAATAAATAAAAAAAAATAAAAAAAAACTAAAGCCGATGTTAAAAGATCCATTCCCCAGGGCAGTGTTTTAGGTTGTCTATTATTTTTAGTCTATATTAATGATTTACCTAAAGTAATTGATTCACCAAGTGTACTATTTGCTGACGACATATCTGTTGTGTTTCCATGTTCGAGCGAAAGTAATTTAAACACTGATCTTAATAACATTCTTTCAAATTTAGATTCCTGGCTAACTGATCATAATTTAAAAATAAATTACAATAAAACCAAATTGATGCAGTTTAGGCCATATCAAAAAGAACCCTTAAATATAGATTTTTCCTTCAATAATAATAAATTAGAAACAGTCGATATCGATACCTTTTCTCTTTTAGGATTGCACATAGACACGAATTTAAATTGGAAACACCATATACAAAACTTAATTACTAGACTTTCAAGTTTTAAATATGCCCTGTATGAACTAAAAAGAACAACATATTTAAAAACAGCTACATCTGCCTACTACGCTTACGCAAATTCCCTTTTGCACTGTGTATTGCTTTGGGGAAACAGTACGATTGTGAGCAGTCTGTTCATTGCTAAAAAAAATGCATACCCTAGTGAACATTAAACAAGAGCAGATAAAATACCAATAGCAATACAATCAATTGAAAACCCCAAAATATTTAATATTTATATTTTAATAAATACTTGTTGAACAAAAGTTACTACTCCTTGCAAGAGTTTTTGAAGATGTTTCTATACGAACCTTTAATATCTATAATATTACCTAGAGCTATCAATATTTGACCTGTAATTTGTAACAATATCTGAAGTGTCTTGCCAAAAATAAATATTAATTGAATATTGTAGGTAATTTACTATAAGTTACAAGTTACACTTAGGTACCTAAGTACTTAATTAATTAGCTATAAGTAAATTTTAATTTTACTTGTTTAGTTTTTAAGACTTGTTTGTAATTGTTTGCTGTGCCCTTACTGGGTTCATATTGTTTAAAATATGAGTGCAATAAACGTATCTTATCTTATCTTATCTTTTCTATGTATACATTTATCTATATAAGTATGTATGTCGCCGCCTAGTAGGTACCCTAGTACAAGCTGTGTTTAGTTTGGGACTAGGTGTGAATTTGTCCCCAAATATTTTAAATTACTTATATATTTATTGCTACAAAGTCACGGGAACCATCAACGTCCTATTTATCCCCTTTGGATGTGTAAAATTTTCTCCATCCCCATACAATCTTTTTTTAATGTTTACAATGTTCCGGCCGATACTCGAGGTAAAAATTTGCGTTTGCCATAACCACATCATTATATATTATATTATACACCGTGACCGTTAATAACCCGATTAGCCCGAAGATTTTAACGATGCATTCTGGACGATAAAATACGCAAAAATTGTTATAAAATTTTTTTCATTATTTAACAAAAAAAATTATAGGATTGTTTTTATTGTTGCGAATATGTACTTTTACACATGGCTTGTAGTAAGTCATAATCAAAAAAAGTGTATTAAAGTTTTTTTTTATAAATTTTTTGAGGTAGAGGTTCTTTTGCGTAGATTTTGACGACCGGTTGGCGTAGTTGGTAGTGACCCTGCCTGCTAAGCCGATGGTCCTGGGTTCGAATCCCGGTATGGGCATTTATTTGTGTGATGAACACAGATATTTGTTCCTGAGTCATGGATGTTTTCTATGTATTTATGTATTTGTATATTATATATGTATTTCGTTGTCTAAGTACCTGTAACACAAGCCTTCTAGAGCTTACTGCGGGACTTAGTCAATTTGTGTAAGAATGTCCTATAACATTTATTTATTTATTTTTCAATTTTTTTTATAATATCATTCAATCAGTATGTCAAAACTAAAACAACAACAGTTTTAGAGAAAGATGTCATTATCTCTGAAACTAAGCCAAATCCAAATAATTTCATGACATTAGTTAAAATCATTCGAATTATTAACGGTCACGGTGTATATATCATATGATAAATCGTAACTACCTTTTTTGATGCAAAGCAAAATGTACCAACTCCATGTACAGTAACGTCTATAAATATCTATACACGTTGGAATTTATTACAAGGGTAGAAGGGTGAAAATTGAATACAGATGCATATATATTTATGAAGCCGTACAATATTATCTTTGTTGCAGGCGATACTGTTTGGATGGCACGACAACGAAGGCGCCATCAGATTTGACTATGGTAAGTGAAAGGAAATGAAATGTAATATTAATAACAGGGTTCGAATCCTGGTCAGGGCAGTTATTTGTGTATTTATCACGAATATTTGTTCCTGAGTTATGGATGTTTTCTATGTATTTAAGTATTTATATGTATCTGTCTATTATATATATCGTCGCCTAGTACCCACAACACAAGCCTTATTGAGCTTACCGTGGGACTAGGTCGATTTTTGTAAGATTGTCCCATATTTTTTTTTTAGAGTCCAAGGACAATCATGTTACGAAATTAATAATTATAACCATTCATATTTAAAAATCGTGAATATTACATATACACACGATTTATTTGTAATACTTACAATTTACAAAATTAAATGAACTGCAAGATAGTGAAAACGTCTCAAGAATAGTTATTTATTTTTTGAACATTTTTTGGTGTTTAATGTGTAATATGGCGGTGTATTATTATGCTGTAAACTGGGAAGAAGTGTGCAGCTATTGGAGAATTCATCTTGAAACACGCTATATTCTTCTGGTCAACAATCGGCAGTTCCTGACTATTCCTGTAAAGAAAGCTGCGATGTTTACATGAAGCAACCGTACAACGATGCTGATATATTATAATAATTAATTTGTTATAATTTCTACTTGACGTTGGCAACGTGCCCTGGTAGCAAAAAGCCAAATAAATACGAAAAAAATAGACTCAAATACCATCATTCTTGTGCAATAGCCATTTTTTCAGTGTTGTTTTGTGCGATGGAAGTTGCATTTCTTAGTCTCGGGCAGGTGGTTGTAAAAATACTGTCCAGAAACGTATATCGCTCTGACTTAGCAGACCAGAGACCAGGCGAAAGTTTAGTTTCTTTAAGGTATCGCATATTTTTCGTGACAATAAGAATGCACATCAAACATTTCAAAAATGTCGAAGTGAAGGAATCATTCAATTATTTTAGAACAATATGGTCGTTTGATATTCAGATGAATGACGTCATATCCAGATGAAAGACGAAATGTATAAGTACTCAACAGAAGCAGGTTAACGACAAATGGGTACAAGTTAGTATGAAACATTTGACAAGTTACCGACAAGCTTCGTGAACCTGCGTTCTAAGTCGGTAAGTTATCTGACAATCTAGTTTTAAAAGTTATGGATCTTCGAGAAACGCAAGGAAGGGAGGCGGCATACGCCTATTTCCCCTCTGTCGAAATACAAGCCTATAGCATCGGATCTAGATCAGATCATGCGTGTAATATGTGCCGTTTTGAGCCATACATTACAGGTTTTACGATAGTCCTGTAAATTTTCCCCTTTAAGGAGCATGTGTGGATCGCAAGATGTTCCGCTTTTGTTGCTGCAGTCACTTTGGATCAATAAAATGTATACTTTTATTATAGTTATTCATCTATTGGGATAATAAATACTATATTTTACACTTGACTGTCTTTAGTTTTTAGAACATTGTGTATTGAGGGCGGTAAACCTGAAATTAGGGCTCAATTTTAGCACGAGTTCGTAATTCTTGTCCCGTCGTGGTACATACAACGTTTTTCATCACATTTGCAAGGAAATAAATAAACTTTCTAGGCTGATAAAGAAACAATAATTATTAGCGGTAGTGTAGTTGCACAGTCCACATTACTCGTGGGAGGCAGGTGCTGCGGGAGCACATCCCCATATAGATTATAGAAACCGTGTTAGGGTGCATATTATGACTCGTCCGTACACAAAACTGATTGAGGTGTGCAAGATTTGTCTTTGTGGTGTATATTATTGTATGTATTCGTGTCGTGATTACAGACTATGTTCCGTATGTAAGTGTGTGAGAAGTGCGATTGACATTAAATTGCAACGGTTAACACTCACGTATTATCACAATAGGTGTGACATGTTTCGACTGCATCGGGCAGTCATCGTCGGACAGACAGAGTGGTGTTGTCACCTTCGGCGTAGGTAGTGGGTCGCGCGCTCCGAAATAGGCTGATTCGAGCAATCCGGCGCCGTCGTTGCGGGAGTCTGAACTGTCGGATCGTCTGACGGAATCAACAGCAAGCACAGCGAACTAACCGTGTCCACTAAATCGTCACCACACAAATTCACGTACCCTCTAGGAAGCACTGGTTTCCAAGCCAGTTTATTCTATATATCTGCTGTATATCTATAAATCAGAAATCCATTCGAAAGTACTGTTAGCACACTAACAGTACTTTCAAATGGATTTCTGATAACGGTTTGATAATACAAAAAATAATAAATCGATTTCAAAGCATCAGATCTCTATGTAAAAAGTGTCTTTTAATATATATTGATAATTTATTTATTTATGAATGTATTGCATATAAAAATAAAGAAAAAAGACCCAGAGGCCAGAAGATCGTATCGGTCCGGAAGTATCGCGAGCGACAGTTTATTCCAACGCTAAGCCGAGCGAGGATTTTTTTCTCGAGGAATTTAAACCGATGTTCTCAAATACTTCCAGATATTGCGGATGCTGGTAAACATCGCCGACGTATACTGGAGCCATGGCGACACGCTGACTCTGAGACGGTTCAACGATAGTGTGTACAATGCGTATCCTAGCGGCTGGCCAGCCTGTGCCAGCACCACGTCCACCACACAGACGCCGTCACCCACGTGGCGGGCCCACAACCTCACGGGACGAATTATATCCAAGGTACAGTCTACAGCTCGTACCCTGGGGGCTGGCCGTTCTGTGCCCCCGTCACCCACGTGGGGGCCCCACAACTTCACGATCCAAGGTACAGCTTGTACAGCGCGTACCCTGGCGACTGTCCTGAAGCTGTGGTTGAACCGATACAGCGTCAGCGTGCTGCCAAAGCTCCAATGTCGGCGATGTTTACCAGCATCCGCGATATCTGGAAATAAGTTAAGCACATCGGTTTAAAAATAAATGTTGTTTCCTCGCACAGCTGAACTTTAGGATAAACTGTCGCCCGCGGTTTTGTCGAACTTCTGATGTCATTTCTCAAAATTTTGGCACCGCCACCTGTCAATAGGTTTTTGTTAGATTTTTTAAAATATAAAATATACATATTGTGATGCACACACATTCTAATCCTTATTTGTCGTTTTCTTTTGTTTCTTATGTTGTTTTCTGTGATTTCACAAATATAGAACATTACGATACAAGGGTGAATCGGCTATGTATTAGTAGCTTTATAAGCCCCTCCGGGCATTGTAGACCAACCTTTTTTTTTTAATGGCTTTCACTCCTCGGTTTTTGTCCCGAGGTGGATTTTGCCAATGACAATGTTACTTACAACGCACGAAAAGAATGTTCGGTGGTCCGAGAATTTTGTTTTTGGGAAGGAAAAGGTTTGGATTGGAGACCGTAGACCAACCTTTGTTTTTGTTTTTAATTATTTTTATATCTTTGTATGTAGGTAGTTTGCTCAAGTAACTTTTTGGATTGACGGGGAGAATTCGCATTCTCTCAGTCATCGTAAAAACTAGTGCTGTAAAGGGCTCGAAACGTAGGGTCATGGTGTTAATAAACGTGATTAATCCGTTCTAAAGTGTTTAAACTGAATACCTTTTATAACAAAAGACCAAACAGAAGATGGACATGGATATCACCTGACCAAAACACCAGGAACGAAATAGAGTTTATAGTGACTAATCGACGAGCACAAATCACTAATTTCGAAATCCTGAATAATGTAGGTACTATTCCCATCACACCATCGACTTCTGAGAGCAACATTTAACTTGAAACATCCAGCAACGAATTAAATAATATTGATTAAAAACGGGTCACTCACGTAATTTAGTCGATTTTCGAAACATGTAGAGCGAAAATCGACTAAATTGCGTGAGTGACCCGTTTTAATAAATATTATTTAAAATGTTCGAGTCTCACGAGAGTTTTATAGTTAAAATCCAGCAACGAGTCGAATAAAAACCATTCCTCGTTTAAAAGCCTAAAGACGGAAGAGGAAATACAAAGTTATATCTTATATCAGATGGACAGATGCTTAGAGACAAAACTAGGAAACAAAACAGAAGATACAAGTGTTCAAGATTATAACAATAAGATAGAAAAGTCAATAATAGACAACATAACACATAGGACCACGACTCACCACACAAACATAATTAAAATCTTTAGCGACCATCAATACAAAACAACTAATAAATAAACGCACAGAACTAATGTTTGAAAAAGACAAAAATCAAGACATGAAGTAAGAACTTACCCGGCTGTTCAAGGAAACAAAAAAATCTATAAGAATAGACTACAGGAACCACAGGAAGGGTTCTGCCTGTGCTTCAGGTTACTTTCATGCCGAACGTGGGGGTTCCGAACCGAAGTGAACCGGCCTGAGATCAGGGCCCACTGAAGCCATGCGACGCTTGAATCATAGGTCCTTATTAAATATATATAATTGTCCTAAACTTATATCCTCAGTTCAATATATACTTGGTAGGGATACACATTCATATGAAATAACACAAAGTCCATGGTGAGTACGACTTGTGTAGCTTTTGTTTTAGATAAGGGACGCGCGGACGGGGCTGATATATTAACTTCATATACATTGTTAGGGGTTGTTTTTGAACATCGGAGGGTTCACTTAAGAATAAAATAATTGGTACGTTTATCTACTTCACAAAAGGGTTGAGTTTTTATAAAAAAAGAGGTCTAATAAATAAAATTAATAATAAAGGTTTAAAAGCATTAATTGCCAATTGCAAGGTATTCGAGTTACTCAAAGGGAGGGGAAAGTGTTCTATTCAAATATCTCATCGTTACTCTTTTCAATTTTAATATCTTTAGAAAATGAAAAATAATAGAGTAAACAATTCTATATTCTATTTAGGGAATTAAGTACTAATAACGTAATTGAGTATACAAGGTAAATCATTTATGGTATCAATTCTTAAAATATCAAGCCGAATCGAACAACGCTGGCTGTTTCAGGATAAAGAAATAGTCTGTGGAGTAGTCATTGACGAACAGAGCAGTTCATGGTATCTTTAGAAAGGGTTAGAACTCAATTTGATGTTACACTCTTCTAGAAACATTTTATAAACAGACTTTAGGGCTTCATTTTTGCATGTTAAAATAAACACTCGTGAACATAAATTACAAATTGGAAAAAATAATAAAAGGATCACTTCTGTTCTTATTCTGGGGTGCAAAATACGACGAATAGATGGAAAGACCTATGCTGCGAATTCACCACTAGAGCCTTTCGTTGAGTCTTATACTCTGCTTTAAGTACATTTAGTACATAGGTAGTTCAGGCAAGCCCCCTTGACGAAGTATGCTCTGAGTGAATGGCTCACATCAGGGCCCTATTTAATATACACTACAATTTGTAAATTGTAGCTGACAGGTTACAATTCTACAAGTTTCTGTTTAATAAAAATTATAAGTTACAAATTTGTACCAGTGGAAAATTTACAAAATTGTATAATTGTATCTACAATTTTACATAATTCTGTTTAATAAACATTTTTACCTTATAGGTGATAGTTTACAAATTTGTATGGAAATGTACTTTATTAAACACATCATTGTATTGACAAGTTTACATATTTTGTAAATTGTAATACAATTCCGACAGGTGTTTAATCCTATGTCAAAACTTGATTTGAAGTGTGCTTTACGATCAATAGTCTTTGAATAACCAAAAAAAAACATGGTTTTAACAACGACCAGTGACAGTAATAGTGAGGATAGTGATAATGAATATGTAATTCAACGAAATCGGCGAGTTTTTTTCGTAAAACGATTCATTTTACTTTTGAAGTAACGGATATTTCGTTCAACGTAAAATTTCGGGTGAGCAAGACTACTGTCGAATATTTACTTTTAAAAATAGGGTGTGATCTTGAACATGATACAAAAAGAAATGCAGCCCTTACGCCGCCTGAACAGATTTTGTGTGCATTGCACTGGATGGGCTGTGGCTCTCAATATCATGTGGTAGATGCACATGGAGTTTCCATAGGAACGGTGCATAACTGCATAAAAAATGTGTCTACTCAGCAATATCTTTCCACTTCTTGATTTTCATGTCATGAGTGAACTTTTCACTAAACCGACCGAATAATATATTTTTATTCTCGTATATTAGAGATAAAATAGTAATTTTGTTGTTGTTTTCCAAATTCAAAAAACTGTTAGTAATAAAAAGTCTACCCTCATTTAAGAACTTGTAGAAAAAACTTACATTTTATGTAAATTGTATCTTACAATTACAATTATGTAAGTACAATATTGTCATTGAACTGACAGGCGTTTTTTACATATGTAAACGGTTATTAAACAATGTTTAAAATGACAATAATTGTATGCTTTTTACTTGTAAGATTCTCACTTATTTGTAGGATTTATTAAACTTGTAGTAAATTTTAACAAATATGTTACTTTTTTACAAAATTGTCGACTTGTAATGTTTATTAAATAGGCCCCAGGGGTGCTTCACGCTAAGGGGTAGTTAAGAAGCTGCGCGAACCTCCATCCAGTATAAGGGACGCATAATAATGTGGAAATCACACGTCATCAGTTATCAGGAAGATAGGATTACTTAAGGTAAAAGCTATGTATAATCGATTGGCATAAAAAAACAGTTTTACAAAAATGAAATTTTCTCGCAACCTGTTTGTTTTTTCCAAAATTTGTAAACGCCAATCTTCATTCATTTGAAATCGAAAGTAGGTCTCCAAAGACCATTTTCGCCTAGCAACACGGGATCTGGTAGCTGCCCTCACTGACCCAAAATCAATTTCCACCCTGTATACAAATACAAATACAAAATACAAATATTTTATTGATAACAAAAGTTACAGGTCGTGTCAGTGGTACATTTTGTACATTGTTTTATCTTACAACAAATTATATTTTGAAAATTGTAATCAAATTGAATTAAATTCATTGTAATTGGTACGGGAGTTGGAAAAATTCTACATAATCGTAGAAAACTTCGCTCATCAGCCACATTTTCATTTTATATTTAAAGCTCGCGGTGGTAGCTGCGTTTCGGATGTATACTGGTAGGCGATTATAGATGGACGGTCCCGTGCAGTATACGGATCGCTGGGACTTTGCGAGCCTGTGCGGTTCAGCAATCAGCCTGTCTTTGTTAGCGTTGCTGCGGAGGTGGTAATTATCATTTGTTCCCTTGACTTTAAAAATGTTTAAATTTTCGTGTGTGAAAGTCGCCACTTGGTAAAAGTAAAGGCAGGGCAGCGGCAGTATGCTTAAGTCTCGGAAAAGATCTCGCGCTGGGGCATCTCTGGGTTTTCCGGCTATAATCCGGACGGCGCATTTTTGCATAGCAAATACGCGGTGCCAGTCCGATGCTCGAGCCCATAACTCAACGCCGTAGGTGAGGAGTGAGTGCACTGTCGCGAAGTAGCACTCGCGCACGACGCGCGGCTCGGCGGTGCTAGCTAGGCGCCGCAGAGCAAAGCATGCCCGTCCCAGTCTGCCACACAACTCATCAATATGGGACTCCCACGTTAATGCGCTGTCGAGCTGAAACCCCAAAAGGCGTGTGCAGGAAACTTGCTGTATAGGGGCACCGCCCGCACACACCCTCAGGGTTGGGGCCGCGTGTCCGTTTAACTTAAAAGTTATAAAGCAGGTTTTTTCCTTGTTCATCGCCAGGCCGTTAGATTTGAACCATTGGTGCAGCTGTTCCATTACGTCACTTATCGCTCCCTCCAACTCGCCCTTGGCGGATGCAGTCACGACTGCCGTGACGTCGTCGGCGTACATATATATTTCAGCACCTTTTATCGCCTTTGGCAAGTCGTTTAAAAGAATGCTGAACAAGGTGTTGGAAAGGCACGATCCTTGTGGAACGCCCATGAGGCTTCGGAGTTCCGCAGACATAACACTACCTCCCGCGCCAACGACTACCTGTGATCTGTCGGTCATAAATGAAATGACATTATAAGATTGTTGGCTGGGCCCCGAATGCCGTAGTACGCAAGCTTCTCGGCGACGAGTGCATGGTCTGCCGTGTCAAAGGCGCGCGAAAGGTCACAGCAAATGACGGCTACCTGGCGCTGTGCCTCGCGGGTATATAGCACTCCTCGCACCACTTCGCGTACCAGGTCTGTGGTGGACCGACCTTGTCGATAGGCGTATTGGCTTTCGGATAGTGCGTTCCTTGGTGCCCAGAAACTCAAAAGCCTCTTGTTTAGTCCAGCTTCAAAGCATTTGCTCGGCCCGGGGCCCGGCTCAGTGATATGGGGCGGTATGATTTGATCGCAGATTTTTTACCTTTACCTTTGTAAAGAGGACATATTTTTACCCTTTTTAGGGTCTCTGGGAATACTCCAGATCGCATGCAGCTGTTAAACAGGTGGGATAATACGTAGCTGATTTTGGGGCTGGACTGCTTTAGCAAGTTAGTTGATAATCCGTATGTGTCAGTACTGTTTTTAGCTGCAACAGAGTATTTAAATAATCTGATGACTTCGTCGGGTGTGAATGCCCTCAGTCTCACCGAGCAATCGGCCGCAGCGTGCCCGGCGGATAGGGAGGACAAGCATCGAGTGCGGTCGGCAGCGGGCGCACCGCATGCGGTGGCCGCCGTCACGAACTCGCGGTTGAGCGCGTCCACCGCGAGCTGCTTGGACTCGAACCGGCGGCCCGCGCTGTCCACGAGCAGCTCAGTGTAGTCGACACGCTCGCGGGGGCGCGCTATATAGAATGTGGAGAGGTGTGAATGTGGGGAGGTTACAATATGTTGGCTAAATATGTGATACTTATACATTTTGATTATAACATCTATTTCTGTAAGTATGTAACTGCCATTTTTAGCAAATAAATTATATCATTTCATTTCATTAAAGGATATCTTGTTTCCGACACTCCACTGATGCAGCCTGTCTACATCCTCCTGCAAGGACACGCAGTTGGAAGATACTTACACACCATCTGCTCGAGTTCAAGTCCATTAATCATAATTCCAAACATTTTGAGAAGTTACCTCAGAAGGTCGTATCGGTCCGGAAGTACCGCGGGTATTCCAAAGTTAAGCCGTGCGAGGACACTGCATTTATTCTCAAAATATCATCATTTATTTGCTAGAATGGTGGTCGATACAGATGTCAAACACTTTTCCAGATTTTGCGGATACTGGTAAACATCGCTGACATATATTGGAGCAATGGCAGCACGCTGTCGTTGTTTCGGTTCAACCACAGCGTCTACAGCGCGTACCCTGGTGGCTGGCCCATTTGCCCCAGCACCACGTCTACCACAGAGACGCCGTCACCCACGTGGGGGCCCCACAACCTCACGGGACGACTAATATCCAAGGTACAGTCTACAGCGCGTACCCAGCCGGCTGATCGCTGTATCAACCCCACGGCCACCACAGAGATGCCGTCACCCACTAATAATCGAATATCTGAAAATTCGACTTTTTACGATATTCGAATATTAGTTTTTTTAAGATATTCGAATGTTCTATTAATATTCGAATATTATGTATTTACTAAAACGGGGCTTAATCGTGTATAGATTTTGAAAACAAACCTCCGACGTTCAAATCTATACACGATTAAGCCCCGTTTTAGTAAATACATAATGTGTGAAAATCGTGAAAGTTTAAATAAGTGTTTAATATTCGAATATTTTGGGAAATATAAGAAAAAATAACTAAAGTGTTTTCAAGCTTCTGTACCTTCAAAAGATAAAATTAACGTTTATAAAACTCTTCCTTGCCCGTCTGCCTGTCTGTTTGTCCATCTCCGTCCCCTGTTAAGCTCAAGAGTTCAAGACCCTTTTTCTCAGTATTGCTTCGAGGTATGAAGTTTAATTTACCGTACCGGAAGGCGCAGCGTGGGTAGGCCCCCACAAGGTGGACTGATGACCTGGTGAAGGTCGCAGGAGTCCGCTGAATGTGGGTGGCGCAGCACCGGTCATTATGGAAATCTTTGGGGGAGGCCTATGTCCAGCAGTGGACGTCTTTCGACTGAAATGATGATGATGATGATCACGTTGAATTTAATATCATAATATACTGGTCGGGTTTGCCAACGGGCAATGGAGCGCAGCATACTGGGTGTTCGCAGGACTGATCGCATCAGAAACACCGAACTGCGCTCGAGAACCGCTATCGAGGATGTGGGTAGGAAGGCCGCTAAACTGAAGTGGGACTGGGCAGGACATGTCTGCCGAATGCATCCCGAACGCTGGGCAAAAATAATTACAGAATGGACCCCACAACAAGGTCGAGGCAGAGGCAGACCAAAGAGGAGATGGCAGGACGACCTAGACACATTTGACGGGGACTGGCGGGAGTGTGCACACGACAGAGTCGAATTTCGAGAAAGAGGGGAGGCCTTTGCCCAGCAGTGGGACACTGAAGTAGGCTATTAAAAAAAAAACTGGTCAGGTGGTGGGACGGACGAATTCGCGGTAATTATCGGCCTTAATCAGGGTGATGCTGTCTCTTGCGCTTTTCAACAGGAGACAGAGCTCCAGTCCCATGTTAACGCTTAACATTGGACTGGGGCTGGGTTGAAGGCACAAGATGAAAAGGTACGCGGATGGCCTTGCCTTGGTGGCAGCAGGCAGTGAACCGGTCGTGGAGGCGGCTAAGGTCCTGGAGCAGGAAGCAACCAAGATAGGCCTCTGGATCAACAAAGCAAAAACCGAATGCATTACTATAAACATAGAACGTGTCTATCGCGAATTTAGTTGATTTACCTTAATACCGAAGTTTCGACACAGTTTCATATGTCATGGTCTTGTCTTGACTGATGAATCAGCGAAGTGTCAGCGTAGGGCGAAGTGTTCGCCTACCGGGCGGAAAGTCGCTTTAAAAGTTGGTTCTTAGAGTTACTACACGCAATCACGACACAGTTAAATAAACTCGCGTAGCGTAGTTTAGTCGATTTTCGCTCCGCATGTTTCGATCTTTACATATCGTCCCCCACGCCGCTACTACCACCCGCTGCAAGTAGCAGGGCAGAGAGGGCGTTGGCCTGCAGTGCACGACTTGCCGTAAAGATCGAAACATGTCGAGCGAAATCACGTAAATTACGTGAGTGACCCGTTTATAATTTTGGGCTATAAGGGTTGTGTATTATGATGTAGGATATAAAACTATGCCAAGTGAAAATAGGCAAAAGAAAATTATGCGTTCCAATATAAACCTGGATTTAACAAAAGCTTTTGACGACATTGATCATAATATCGTATTATCAAAGCTTTCCAATTATGGTATCGGTGGAAACGCCTGCAATCTATTAAAATCCTACTTAATGCATCGAAAACAGGTCACACAAGTAACTCGTATTTTGGTCAAGTCTAAAGAAGTTAATTATACTTTAGATATTAAACAAGTCCATTGTGGCGTCCCACAAGGATGTGTATTAGATCCTCTCCTCTTTCTAATCAATATTAACGACCTACCGACGGCAATCTCAGATAAGATGATTCTATTGGATGATTGCACAGTATTTTTTTACAGGCGAAGACCCACTAACATTCGATCAATTGGCTAAATAAAAATAATCTTTCAATTACTTTAATAATAGAAAAATTATGAACTTGAAACAAAGAACATAACAAATTCCTTATCAGAAAATTATTCACAAAGCTCAAGAGATTGAGATACGAATAAAATATTTTTTTTGGAGTGAAATAAGATCGCACCTTGGGTTGGAATAATCATATAGACAGCATTTGTAAAATCTAAACACATATTCCTTTGCACTGCATAATTTACAAAAGATAACCAGTCGACTGTCTTAATCGCGTACCACGCTCATGTGACGTCGACGTTGAGATACGGGGATATATTTTGGGGTAATGCCACAGATAGGGAACTGGCATTCGGAGCTCAAAAAAATTGCTTGCTGTCAACCATACTTCATTAAATTAATTATTCTGATGCTCCCGTCTGTTATATATACGAAGTTGCGTTATATATCGTTGTCCGAGTACCCGCAACACAATTATTCAGTTTGTGTAAGAATGTCCTGTAATATTTATTATTATTTATCCTTTTCGGTTCGCTGATGTTCATGATGTCGGCAGTGCTTCGTTTGCGGTATGTACGAGGGTGGGATACCGCAGGAAGACCACGTTTGCTCGGACGCCTTCCTGTCCCACTCTTACAGGAAACACTGCAAGTTCCTCAACAGGTATAGTAGACATATCGAGGTGTGTAGTAAGAAATGTCTCGGATTTCGTTTTAAAATCACACTCGTTCGTAATTTCTTATTTACCGCCCCTTAATACACAATCATCGAGCAACACAGGCTTCCAGCGCGTTGGCGATTTCGCATTGGAAAGTTTCAGAAACTTCTCACATTTTTGTATGGGGATTGAAACTTTCCGAAACGTAAAATGGAAATTTCTTAAATTTCTGTGTAATTTTCAAGAAATTTCTCCAACTTTTTGGAAACTTTCCGCAACTTGCACATCTGTAGAAGGGAGACATCTTACCGTACAAATTATTCTGTCACCTTTTGCGGGGGGGGGGGGGGACGTGCACACAGACGCACTTCTCACACACTACATACAAAAAGCAATCTGTAATGATGACACTAACACATATAAAATGATACAACTACACTGATAAATCTTGCACACTTCGATATATTTTAGTGTACGGACTAGTGACAACACAGAGCCGCGCATGCCCATTTGGGCTCGTACTTCACCAGGGGAGAAATGCTACGTTTGCCGATTCCCCTCTCTGTGTTGCTAGAAGTAGGCACACAATGTATTATTGATACTTACTACTTGGTTTTGAAGGAAAATTTTAAGAAACCTGCATACTTCCGCAAATAAATTGAACAATTTATTTGAATTATAAATTGAAAGAGATGTCATATACTACAGAAAAAGTGACCAAGGTCACCGGTGAGCAGGGCTGGGACCCAGCCCTGCCCTGCCCTCCCAACCCGGCCCTGCTCACCGGGGACCTCGGTCACTTTTTCTGTAGTATATGACATCTCTTTCAATTCATAATTTATATATAGTAGTGTGCCTGTGTGTACTTAAAAACATGAATCAAAACATTTATTATAAATAATAAATGATGTAATTCGTGCTTTACAATTGTAATGTATTTGAAGTCTCAACCCGCTTTTGGGCAATTTTTGTGGGGACTATAACCACTAACCAGGACAAAAAAAAAACATTAAAATCAAAAAATTAAAATCATAAATAAAATCATTCTGATTCTGATTCTTGTCTTGTGTCCGAACCGACTCACGGGCTGACCACATATCCCGCACCGGCCGGTGCACGCCGCCGGCAGTATTATATAATACTAGCTTTTCCCCGCGGCTTGGCTCGCGTTAGAAAGAGACAGAGTAGCCTATGTCACTCTCCATCCCTTCAACTATCGCCACTTAAAAAATCACGTCAATGAGGATTACCGCGAGTCGATTTTCCGCTAGGAGCGCTAGTGGAACGTGGGTCCTGCGGGAACATTTCAAACGTCACTCTGACAACTCTCTCATACTGACACAGGACCCACGCATAAGTGGCGCCGCCTGGTGAGCGACAATATGGTAGCTCCCATTCGTCGCTCCGTTATGCCGTGAAAGACGGACAAAGAAATAGACCACACTTTCCCATTTATAATATTAGTATGGATTGTTTAAATATTTTTGAGATGTAGGTAATTTGTTTAGATATAATTAAAAAAACATGACTAGGTCAATGTCAAATAAGATTACTTTATTAAAGAAATTGAAATGTTTTTGAGATATTGTTTCATTTAGTCGGTGAAATTAAGTTGAATGAAGTTGAATACAATTAAGAGGGCGTCCTACCCTCCAGTGGCAACCTCATTGAGCCAATTTAGTTTTCTAATAGACCGATCCATTTCTCTATACCCCACCATAAGAGCAGTGGGAGTCCTACCGCAAGCTGATTGTTCCAGAGACGGCTGGCACGTGAACGGTAGCGCTGGATTCTACATGTGGGGTCGTTGGACAGGCGGCTGCTCGCTCCGATTCACCGACATCAGCAGTGAGTGCACTTGCTACCATTCCTATATATTACAACAGCTGAAGTACGACAGTCTGGAGTATATTATACAGCTATTTTTTTCCTCCCTTGCTGATCTTTGGTGAGGTTCGTGGCTATTTGGATTTCAAAACTAACGAAATAACATACTACACAACACGACCCTTATCTCACCTTAAATTAACTGTATCCTAACACTCCTCCTCGCTTCGCTCGTCGTCGTACCTAAACTGACTCTGGAAACATACCTGGCTTTTTGCTTCCGATTATTGGGTTGGATAAGTGT
Source organism: Lathronympha strigana (assembly GCA_949128165.1). Taxonomy (NCBI): domain Eukaryota; kingdom Metazoa; phylum Arthropoda; class Insecta; order Lepidoptera; family Tortricidae; genus Lathronympha; species Lathronympha strigana. Next base: position 469,623 of record OX421926.1, on the reverse strand, counting down.
CGACCCCCAATAATTGGCGACCCAATAAGTTGACTCTGGGAATATGTTTTCTGATGTGATGGCACGCTCGCACAAGTTTTTAATGAGTCGGCACATCGCTTGTGATGCCCATATAGTTACATGGGCTACGGTGACCGCTTTCCATCAGACGGGCCGTATGCTTCTTTGCCACTGACGTGTATAAATAAAATATGGTTATACCTAATTATAATTGAAATATATCGGTGTTTCAGCCGTGTATCACCAGCGCACGTGCCGGAACAACAAAGACCCGGCCGTCGGCGGGCATTACGTCAGCCGGAGGATGGCCAAGCTGGAGTATGCACTCAGGGTGAGTCCTCTCCCTGCCCTTGCCCCAGAGACAGACCACCTATACTTTGTGAGGTCTAAGAACTAGAGTTGTGCCGCTCGGTCTTTGAAGGGAGCGCTCCCATCTCGTTCAATCGGCCAAAGGAACTAGTTACAAATAGGTACAAATTACAAATCATTAATTTCCTTGAACATAACAATGAACATAGAATAGAAAATTAGGCACTGACAAAGGAAAAAGGTATGGGCACAGCTTAGCTGGTTTGAAGCCCATCCAAGATCAATCCAAGAGGGAGAAATTATAATTTAGGTATAATAAGGTAATGAATAGAATGTAGGTACACGATAATTTTTAAAATAAATAAAACTAGTTCAGTCTTTTAGGTCTTTGGTTCATTTAGTTCCGTGCGAATTTTGACGTCTGGGAATGAGTACCCGGGTTTAGGTCTATACAGAGCGCGGAACTAATGATTCGTATGAACGTTTTAATAGTTTTTGCTCCGTCTGAACTGAACTGAACTAAAGACCGAGGACCGATTTAACTTTTTGGCGAGGAACTAGTTCATTTCGGTCCGTGATGGGATTTCATTCCTTTTAGTTGTTAGTTCCTGACCGACACAAGCCTACTAAGAACCTCCTTTTGACACATGTCAACGCCCATATAACGTAAACGCGCATGCAGTCGTCTTCATCATCTTACAGTGCACCGGTAGTCACAGAACTCCAGCCAAAATGGAAGCTTAACTCCCAAAATTTACTTACCAACTAGGTTTAGCCAAGTAACCCGGGATAGCTGAAATATTCTATACTTAAAACGATTAACTCCAGGTTACTGTGAATGTCACTTTGAAATTAAACACTGGAACTTTTAACCTACGTTTCGAGCGCTGTACAGCACTCGTTTTCACAGGGTTAAGTAGTTTAGTTTTAGTAGCTTTTTCTATGTGTCCATAACACTTTTTTTTTGTCGACAGAGAGAGAAAGACGCCTGTCTAGCGTCCCCGACTGCGTCTCTCGTCCCGCTCTCGCGCGGGATCTCGCTCTATTCGCGTTTCCATGTGTGCGTGTGCTCAAAGAACTACTGCAATCGTGCTGAGCGACTACATAGCGTATCACTACGGAATACGGTCGCTTTTGCATTGAGCATTCGGTTTTGTGAAGTTTTACATAGAAAAATAACATTTTGAATGAATGTAAGGTAACTTCAAGATTGTAAAATGTATGCAGTTGTGGGAAATGTTCCGACGCATTTACTTTTATGTTACCGCAACATTTTGATATGTAAATGATTTTAAGAAAAATAAGATCATTTACATTATGTAACCGCATAGATAGTGTAAGTATTGGGCTACTTCCGAAATTACCCCAACACACCCTATATACTATTAGTTAGGAGTATGTACTCCGTTGACGATGGCGTTTGCAAGAGGGACAGTATGTAGCTCACGAAAACAAACATTAATTTTTATGTATTGTTTCGGTTTAGGTTTCATGAATCCGCTTGCTGGTGATTCTGTGTTTTTTATTTTTGCTAGGAAATGCAATCGGTTATTTTTAGTTAGAATAACTCGGTTTTTAATCGGAAAGTTGTTATTTTTCATATGTTCAGTTTACTGATGCCTTTTAAAAAAATTGTAATGTATCTTTGTACCAAGTGGTTGATGTGGTCCGTCGAAGCTACGAAGCCGATTTTCGCAAGTGTGATGCTGTTTTAATTTTCAACGTTGACATGATACCATGATACTTCAAACTTTCAAAGTCACATCATATAAATTTACGAAAAATGTACGTGATTGTACGGTCAATTGGAATTCTAGGCCATTTTAGGACTGTTAGTATAGTGACGCTATAAATCAGATTGTAAGGAATCTCTTACTGATTAACATTTGGGCATGGTTCTCGAGTGGCCTAGGGTTCCAATTGGTTGACTGTACGCTAATTGAAAAAGTATACAATCACAGTCAATTTGATGTGACCAGGTTATAGTCAAAAAGTTAGGTAAAGCCAAATAAAGCCAAATAGTTACTGAATAGGTATGACGCCTTTTATTAATCCGACGATATTGTAATCAAGATATAACATAAATACCTACGTTTATTTTCGTGTTTAGTTTATATTTATTGTTTTATTTTATAGTATACCTAATTTTAATATACTTTTTTATATTTTATAATATACCTAATAAAGAAAGGATTTTGTTTGTATTTATTTTATTTCCATTATCAAAGTTAATACGTAGCTCACTCGATAAATTTTGAGATGCTCGAAATTTGAAAATGGAACGCACCCATGTTATATGTTTTTAAAAAGCAAATTTATTTAAAAATAGAACACTAGTATCCAGTACACTCTAATTTCAAAAATAGATTAGTTCCAGTTGTTTTGCTACAACGTTTTCCGTGGGTTTTCTTTGAAACGATGGAGCTGAACCGCGAACATTTTCGTGCTATGATATATTACGATTTTAAATTTGGTTTAACCGAACAACTGACTTTGCAGCGATTACAATCGGCATAAGGAGACTGCTCCATCCCGGGCAACTGTTTTTAGATGGTTTAGTGAATTTAAAAGGGGCAAAACCAACCTCGAAGATGAACACAGAAGTGGTCGCCCTCAAACAGCAGTAACTGCAGAAAACGTATGGACTACTGAAATGTTAGTGCGAGAAGACCCACGAATTACATACACGGACATCGAGAAGATCCTAGGCATTAGTTCGGGGAGTGTTAATATCATCCTACATCAACATCTTGGAGTAAGGAAGCTTTGTTGCCGTTGGATCCCGCGTTTGCTCTCCGGAACTGAGAAACAGGCTCGTGTGGATTGGTGTCATGAAATGCGTTTAAAATTCGAAATCGGAACATCAAGACGTGTTTCTGAAATCATTACTGGTGACGAAACATGGATTTATCAATATGATCCGGAAAGTAAGCGGCAGTCGTCAGCATGGGTGTTCTCAGAGGGCAAGTTACCAACAAAATTACAAAGACCTCGAAACGTAGGCAAAAAAATGGTGGCTAGTTTTTTTTCTCGGGGGGGACATCTGTCGACTTCAGTGCTGGAAAATCATAGGTCTGTTAACTCGGAATGGTACACTACAGTAGCATTGCCGCAAGTTTTCCAAGCAGTGCGGGAGAGGAGACCAAAGGCTGGACTTCGGGGAATCATGCTGCATCACGACAACGCCTCTTCACATACGTCCCTCAGAACAAAGGCGTTTATTGCAGAAACTGGGGTTGAAACCTTGCCTCATCCACCCTACAGCCCTGACTTGGCTCCCTGCGATTTCTTTTTGTTCCCAACAGTGAAGGAAAAAATAAAAGGCAAGTTTTTTTCGAGTGCCGAAGAAGCCGTGGCTGCCTATGAAGGAGCGATTTCTGACCTATCCGATCAAGACTGGCAAAAGTGTTTCCAAAGTTGGTTTAGACGAATGGAACTTTGTATAAAGAACGATGGAGAGTATTTTGAGAAAATGTAAAATAAATAGTGTTTATATCTTCAATAGTTTTTTTGTATCTCAAAACTTTTCGAGTGACCCACGTTGGCTGCGAAGTTCTCACTGAGAGATATCCTGCGTGCGTATTAGCCAAGATGCTTCAACTCAGGCTTAAATTCATACTCAGTCGTTATTTCTTATTTACCGCTCTTAATACACAATGTAATAATTGGATCTCTTCTCAATGCCCACATACATATTTTTGCACATGACGTATTTCCAGGACTCAACCACAGACGCGTTGAAATCGATACAATTCCAAAATGGCCGCCATCTCGCCCACCTGTAGGTCCTGTCAGTTACAAGCGTCGTATGATCTTCGTAATCGCTATGGAGATACGTCGTTTTAGAATGAGGTAACAGAGCGGGGCGTCATTGGCGCGCGCACCTGAGTTTATGTGGTAAATAATATAACCGCAAACGTACAGAGGGCTTTTAAGAACAAGAAATTTAATCTTGACTGTATCTTTTGCTCAAATAGGTGTTTTTACACCTTGCAAGTGCGACAGGGAGATAATTTTGATTTTTCTCTTTGTGGTAGGAACTTGAGGTGGTATTGTAATAAAAATATCATAATATCATTTGGAGTGTATAGTTTATTTAAATGAATGTCGGAAATCATGGAAATAGAGTCAGGCGACGCTATATTTTAATAGCTTCCTAATGTTAGCCTCCTAGTGACCCTACGAAGCAGGAAGTGCCGGGTTCGAATCCTGGTCAGGGCATTTTTTTTTTAATTTATTTATATTAAAAAAAAGAATACACATGATGCAAACTAAGATGCGCCACAGAAACCTGTAGAGGTTTATGCGTGGTACAAATGCGTCACTACGCTTACAGCTAATACAGTTATTCACATTTAACAAAATAAAATAAAAAAGGTAGGTAGGGTGCAACAGATGAGTCAGACATCGCCGTCCGCTCTTGATATATACAATTTTTTCAACGCAGTTTTACATTTAATTTTATTTTCGAGACTATTTTTATATGTATCCTCTGGTAAACTATTTAGTATGTCAGGTAGCATGTACTCCCACGTCCTTCTGCCATACACATTAATATATCGCGGTAAATTATATCTGATAATATTTGTGGATTTATCACAAATAATTGTTCCTGAGTTATGGATGTTTTCTATGTATTTAAATATTTTTATGTATCTATGTATTATATATATCGTCGTCTAGTACCTAACCACAACACAAGCCTTATTGTGCTTACCGTGGGACTAGATCGATTTGTGTAAGATTGTCCTATAATATTTATTTATTTATGCTTAACATTTTCACAGACTGTGATCATGACGGACTTCCCTTAAACATAATATCCAGACTTACCTAACTTACTTACCCACGGATTAAGTGATATTTGGTAAGGGTAATTCTTCTTTGTCAGCATCACTCTTGACAGAGCGGTCGTGGTCATCACTTCAGGTGTTAGTGGCAAGCTTCACAACACGCCACCACTCTTCTCTGGCCGCCTTCCTCGTGCATTCATGTAATGATGATGAGCCATTTACTGCCGTTTTTATCTGGTCAGTCCACCTCATAGGCGATCTTCCACGTGGCCTGGTACCCTCAACCTTTCCCTGGACCACAAGTCGCTCAATAGCCACCTCTGCTCGGCTAAAAAGGTGAGGATACGAGATTGTACCAAAGATGATAAACGCTGCTTGATGCCGAGTTGCGAAGGGTAATAATGGCCTAATAGTAGACAATTTCTAAAATTGTTGCCTCTGTAATAATTCGTGTAAGTGTGGTGCATGTTTGTTATACCATACAGTGAAACTTAGACGAAACTCTCCATAACAAGAGTTAAAATGCTACCCCTCTCCTTCAAAGCCCGATACCTCTACAACCAGAAATATATTTAACCTCGTTAAGCGAGGAATCAAAGCATTCCATTCAAGTGTTACTATTCAGTGTAGGTATAACTTTGACTACCATAACTCGAACCTTCGAACCCTCATGCATCTATAACTCGAAATATTTAACCTCGTCAAACGAAAAATCAATAGATTCCCTTCAATGGTATTCAACATATTTAAGTTTTTTTTAATACTACGTCGGTGACAAACAAGCATACGGCCTGCCTGATGGTAAGCGGTCACAGTAACCTATGGACGCCTGCAACTCCAGGGGTAACGACCCTTTAAAAACTTTAACACTCCTTTTTTTAAGAACCCCATACCTACTGTAGTCTTTTTTTTCTGTGTAGTATCACCGAATTAGAAGTATCACCAAATAATGCGAGTTTACCCTACCTAACTCAAACAAAATTATAAGGCTGTAATATGTATTTGAATTCAAACGTAAGTTTATAAACACCATGACTCTACTTTTCAAGCCCGATGAGTAAAAAACGTTATACATATCGTAATAAAATTTAATAGTATCGTAATAAAAATAGTAAAATTTAATTTATATTATGTTCGATTTTATGCTTTGACGATCACAATGTAGATTCTTATAGATTGACATTAATGTACTTTATACTGTAATCATATGTTGTGAAATAAAAAAATCTAAATCAAATAGTTAGGTCGAATTTGGACTTTTTAAGTTTAAGAGTTCGGCTTCGGTTTGCCTGAAAATATTTTACTTGATAATTTTGGATGGAAAAGTTTACGAGATAATTCTTATCGAATTATCTCGTAAACTTTTAAACATAATTAATATATATAATAATACTGTAACACTATTAAGTCATAATTGACCTACATGTGCCTGAAATTTGTCTTTAGAATCTAAGGTTTAAATATGTCTGGTTGATCGGACCCTCCCTGTAGACCCTGTAGACTAACGACCCCTTGCATATAAATAATAAACTAGAAGCAAAGTCTCATACACGACATTAAGCAATAGTCCTCCGTTATTCATCCAGATGTCGCTACACGGAAATTATAGTGGCATCTAGCGGTTATTCGCAGCATAACCCAAGGGGGAACCGTATTAGCTGAGGGCGAAGGCGAACCGCCAACATCCATTTTGCCTCACTGTATAAAATTTGCAATTATTTTTTATTGATCAAGGCAGATATCTTCACGCTCATTTAGTTCCTAATAGTTCATTAACTGGTATTTGATTATCTGGACATGAGTCTTTATGTCACACGTTAATGTAAAATTACACTACTTATAGCACCTGACTTAACCGATAGCACATAGTAGATTTCAATCTTTATGAAGATTACTTGATGGTATGTATATAAGATGCAGACGAGGCATACCCGCCATTTTAATCCGCAAACTATGCTTGAACGTATCAACAGTTTACGAACATTATGTCAAAAAATACTTTATTGTTTTTAACTACGTTGTCTTGGGGTGTTGCTAAGGTGTACTGTAAGTTTTATTTTTATTTTAATGATTTAGTTTTTGCCGGTATGGCCTGTACGATTACGGGGCAAGATGATATCTGTATGAAATCCTTTCAACTTCTTTCGATTACCTTTTAGTTCGAACATTTTTACTATTACTTAGTACTTTGTGTATTCAGGGCGGTAAACAAGAAACTACGACCGAGTGTGAATTTAAGACCGAGTCGAAGACGAGGGCTTAATTAACACAACTTCGCAATTCTTGTACCGCCCGTGTTTCATACAATATTTTTCATCACAATTGCGAGGAAATAAATAATCTAAACCTAAACCTCATAAGTGGAGAAGTAGTAGCACAGTTCACAGTACTCCGCGGTGAGCGGCGGCTACAAGCGACGAGCGTCTAAAGAGGTTTTTTTTTTTTTTTTTAATACTACGACGGTGACAAACAAGCATACGGCCCGCCTGATGGTAAGCTGTCACCGTAGCCTATGGACGCCTGCAACTCCAGGGGAGTTACACGCGCGTTGTCGACCCTTTAAAAAAGGAGGATTCGCTGTGTTGACAGCTAAAGGGGCAAGCTTAGCTCCGTGGGTACACCCCACTCCCCAGTTGTCAACACAGCGAATCCTCTTGGAGCTCTGGCAACCTTACTCACCGACAGAAACACAACACTATGAGTAGGGTCTAGTGTTATTTAACTGCGGTTTTCTGTAAGGTGGAGGTACTGCCCCAGATGGGCTCTGCTCCAGATTTGAGCGAAACGACATTCGTTGTGCTGTGCCCTACCACACTAAACGATATGCATCCGCTGTGCCCATACCTCTCTTAGTCTACTCTACTAAGGTCTACTCTACCTCTTTATAAAATATAAACAAAGGTGTGGCCAGTGAAAAGAAACCTTTACAGTATTCAAGATATTTTTACTTTAGTTTTATGTCCACACAACATAGGTACAGTGTGCTTACCAAGTATCCTTAGCCTTAGTCGCTTGCGACTGCGGCATTCGAAAGTATGTCCGTCTCGCTCCTACCTCTACTCTGGCAGTAGCGAGATAGACATACTTCCGAATGGCGCAATCGCTATCGAATACGGTTGCGAACAATATGGTAATAAATAAATAAATATTTTGGGACAATCTTACACAAATCGACCTAGTCCCACGGTAAGCTCAATAAGGCTTGTGTTGTCGGTACTAGACGACGGTATATATAATAGATAGATACATATGAATACTTAAATACATAGAAAACATCCATAACTCAGGAACAAAGATTCGTGATTAACACACAAATAAATGCCCTGACCAGGATTCGAACCCCGGACCTCCTGCTTCGTAGGCCAGTACCAACTGGGCTAGGAGGCAGTGATGGCATTTATTTTGTAAACTCATAATTTTGTTTGAAGGAAGTATGATGGTACCGTGTGCCGTGTTACAGCGCAGCCTGTCGTGGACCCCGACAAATATGTGGACGATGGGAAACAAGCTCAGTTCACGTGCAAGGACACGCTGAAGACTGGGGAGGTTCTGGCGTGGTACCAGACCAAAGGTATGTTAGCGAGACTAGGGAAGTGGTGGAAAACAACCATTGATCTAAAAATCGGAGTTTTATCTATACAGTGGGTATATCAACCGGGCATCATCCAGATTTGCAGATCTGTCGGATATGCTCGAGCGTATACGGCAGGCTAAAGCCGTAGCAGACGTCGTCGGCCAACTATGTACAAATAGATATGTGGTAGAGACTATTTAAAAGAACTATATCTGCTTTCTGAGCCATTTTTACGTGCAATAATGTATAAAATAAGTAAACATGACAGTACCCACCTACCTATCGAACTTGTTACTCGTTTTAGGAATATCATGGCCCGAGGATAAATTGCTAAGGGTGACTCAGCAGCTTGGTGCAGAGCAGTCGGTGGAACTGACCTTGGAGAAAACCCTGGAACAGTCTGATAACGGCACGTGGGTGTACTGTGCCAAGCAGAGCGTCCAGCGGGGCGGCAGCTTTGAGCCCTCCGAGAGGGAGGCGGAGAGTCAACGTATACATATAGAGTTTCATAATAATGGACTACATTTGGGTAAATGTTAAGGCCATACCGCGTTCCTTAATACCTATTCATAAGCCACTCCCACGGAGTCTCGCCCTCTCAAATCGCACGCACACATGCACGCAAGTGGAGCGGCTTCGGTTCGCCGCGCCGCCAGCGCTCCGCGATACCGCTCCATCTAGCTAAATCTGCATTATATTAAGAGGTCTTCAAGCAACGCAGGGAGGAGTCAGCATACGCTACGTGTTCCCTCTGCCGAAATACAAGCCCAAATGGGCATACGCGGCTTTGTGTTGCCAGTGCACTAAAATTTTTGTTAATATCGTCATTACAGATTGTTTTTTGGGTTATCTACCAAAATGATAAAAAAGGAACACTTATGGTGCGACGCTGTCTGTCTGACTGTCAAATCGTTAAATATCTCGAGAACTACTTAATCCGAAAGCGCTCTTATCCTTTACTAAGTAATTTGACCGAGCTTTGAAGTTTCTTCAAGTTAACTGGTAGCAGCTTATTGATTATTAAACTATAGTTCTGAGTAATAAACATCAGAGCGCTTTAGATGAGATTTGTAATCGTATGTAGTTTTTAGTTTTGAGGTGAAAAATGTAGTATAATCGCTGGCAAAGTCTGTTTAACTCTCGTTGTTTAACCTTGAGACTCTCGTAAAGCTCAAAATTTTGATTTTTTTTTAACCAATCGATCGTGAACACCATTTTGGAATCTTTTGCTTGTTCAGGGGCCGTACCATGAAGTCTTAACGCGATTCAGTTTAGGTTCAGTTCAGGCTCAGTTGTATGGAAGCGATTCAGTTCAGGTCTTCAACTGAATTGCGTAAGGACGTCATGGTGAGGCCCCTGGTCTCAATATAAGCACGAGAGTTAAACAACAACTTTGCCCCCTTGTATATATGTACTAAATAACTATTCCCTAGCCGAACTCCATGATACAATCATGGATAACAACCATGATACCATAACACCGTCCATAAAACTGGAGCCAAACGATACAAGTGTAGATTTTACGCTGGACAGCACACTGACCCTGACTTGCAGCGGCAGCCCCCCTGTAGATGGCAGGACCTACACGTGGTTCAGGAAAGGTAACGTTTTCTTGATATAGTTCCTATTGGCATTGGAAGTAGGACCTCTTAGGGGACAAACTTTGAGGTAACCTACAGAAGGGACAAAAAAATTAAACTCTTTTTAACTTGATACCACATAAGATATCGATTCGTACGAGACATGCAACCTCTTCTTCCGTCTTATCGGCTTAACCCACGGTTCAGGGAGCCTGGAGTCCGCTTTGGCAATTAATCCCAAGTTAAGGCGTAGACTTAGAGGGTAACCTACGCTTTATTGGGATTAGTTCGGTGTTTTCACGATGTTTTCCTTCACCGAAAAGCGATTGGTACAAGGGTTCCAATTGGTTAACGCACGAGCCGGCACGATTTGGAAAGCATCGCTTTAAGGTTACAAACTGCCTCCTTTCGTGTCCCTAAATATATACTCCTGTATACTTCTACCTGCTTACAGTCTAGAATAGGAGGTTTTGTTGTTTTTTCTATGCATGCTCTGCACAAAGGACTATATGGCCATATAGGGTGTTGAAGTGAGCAGATCGGTTGCCTCGCCCCGTGTAATCGACGAAAAGGAACTTAGGAAGTTAACACGTTCACTATCCGTGTCCCCACGTATGGGGCACGAATCGCTTCTATTACAAAACCGTAAGGTTCACATGTCAAATCGGGACAGTGAATGTGTTAAGGGAGGGGAGGGGGCATGGGGCAGGCGATAATTAGCCCCTAAAAACGTGTCATGTAATACTTCCTTTAGTGTGTCGTGTCCTGTGAGTAGTCCTACTATTGACTGATATGTGTTACCCTTCTGGATAAACCCTCGTTTATATAGTTTCAGGGTCCAATTCTAATCTTATATTACTCGAAAATCAAACCTACGACGATGTAAAAAGCACGAACGTTTTAACGTTGTCGCCCGACAAGTCGTACGACCAGAACCAGGTGCTCTGTACACAAGGTTATGTGGCACACATTCAAGATCCTGATGGTTCCGTCATCATTAAGTCTTACGACGTTGTTGCTTCTGACAACGTCACTCTGAATATGAAGGAGATAAAAACAGTCGAAAAGATCACACCAGAATCAAAACCAAACGAAACAGTCACAGAACCAGAACCAAAGAAACCAGACGGTAAACTATGTTTCTAATAGGGTGTGCAAACCGGGTTTTAATAGTATAGAAAAACCGGTTATTAACCGGAAATTCATATAAATAACAACCGGTTTGCACACTATAGTTTCTACAGTCGCATACACTGCCCGAGCTCCTTTGAGAACTTATAAAGTAAGCCATGTATGTATACGGAGTAAAGCAGTGTTCTCCGTGAACATGGCGCTTGCAACAGTGCCGAAATATCGGGTAATATCCCCTTTTAGATTGTAGTTATAATGCAAATGACCATGTTAGCTTAAAAACGTATATTATAAAGAAAACTTGCCCCCTCCTTAATTTTTCAAGCTTACATTCAAAGTACAAACTTACAATATATGCTTGCATGCTGGTTTATTAGGATCAAATCTTGCAAGCTTATTTGACTAACTTCCCGTTATTCGAATAAGCTGAAACTTCACATGCTTACGCATAAGCATTCATGCTTACATAAAACACAGTATTACCTACTGTACTGTATTATGTAATTTATGTACCACCTATGTATCCAACTTATGTAGGTTGGGTGACTGTTATGTTACCATTGAGCATGTTATGTTAAAATTCGATGTTATGTCAGCATCGAACATCATTACGTTTGGGCATATTTATTCTGTGGTTTGGGTTTCATAGAATTGAGTATAAGTTGACAGGAAAGGACAATCAGGATAAGAGGTTGTATAAAAAAAAAACTTTTAAAAAAAACTTAATTTTTTAAACAATCTTCTATTATGTAATTAGTTCTATACCGTCCATGTACAAATGGCGTTTACCAAAAATATGTTTTCCTTCACAGATAGCCTGTTCGATCAAATGTGGGGACCGGTGCTGACCCTCCTGGCCATGATGCTGGCGGTCGCACTGTTGACGACCTTGGTGTTGATGATGGCGTGTCGACGGTCCCATCAAACTGAAGAACAAGAAGCTTAATTATTTAAAATAAAAATGATTGTAAAATTTGCCATCTTGCGCACTCGAATGTGTCCATACAAAACAGCGAACTTAAAAAACATGGAAGAGGAGCTTCAAACAAATTGACAACATAAAACGGGGTAAACACTCGATATGCGCATGCACGCTACGCTGCCAATCAAACTCGTCAAAATTTTCAGTCGGTTTTAATAACTCAAATATCCCAAAATATCATTGGTCAACGTCAATATGGTGCGGTGGGATTGGTCTGAGCGCTGACACTTATTGATGACACAACAACTGTGACATTGGAAACGTATTGTTAGTAGACGGTGTTATGCAATAAAGAGCAAGTTTAATATGATATATTTTTGTTGTGATAAATTTTAATCAAATTTTCAATAAACAAAGATAACTTATAACATTTAAAACTTTCGCGATTTGAACACACATTTAAACATAATTATCAAACGGGTCTAACGCGAATTCTAAAGATAACTTACTTTATTGATCTCGTTGGTTTGCTGTAGGATTATTAATATATGTAATTAATATGTATAATATTGTAACGTCCATAATACCGCAACCGTGCTAATTATTCGCGATCTCATTTTCATAACCTGGTATATGGTCAAACGTATGGTAAATTCATGGGTGGGTGTGTTTAGTCACATAAATATATCAGATAAAAAAAGAGATTTTGTTTGTCCATGAAGTTACAGGCAATTATAAGAACCCTTAGACACGTATTTTAGGAATATGGTAATGCCCCTTGCTACCGTTAAATATGTTAAGCCTTGAACAGCATAATTCAATTGAAATAAGCAATATATAAATGAAAATAAACGCGTAAACCAAAGAAAATAATAACTATGATTACGCAAATATTTCATTCTAAAAAAAGTATAAAAAAATACGTGCCATTAACATTTTCACATATTTATAAAATGGATGTTATAAAATTATCTAAGACTTTCACTACACTATCTATACCTAAATCTTAAACTTGGAGTCCGGTTATTTAAAGCCCTAGCTGAGCCATTGAGGTATTCCGTATTGTTGTATAATAAGTTTTTTTAAACATACCGTACAAATTGGGATTGAACCCTTTTTTAATTTGTTAATCCTTTATTTGTTATTGTAACTAATTTAATTATAATAAAAAATATATCCCTGTATTATAATTTCAATGGTTGTCCAAAAGTTGGCATAACACCATCCCCATATAAAATTGTCCCGGATCAAAGAAATTTAAAATAATATGTAAAATAACTACTTACAGATGAAAAGTAATGCCATCTTATTTGTGGTGTTTTTCCGTGCGACTTCGACACCATTTCACAGCGCAACAGGGCATTTTTATTATATATTATTAAATTTTACGCTATCTGTCAAACTGACCACATCGCTGACGGCCATTTGTATACTAAACGGCACGCTGGCGTGGCTGTGTAAGTCCCGCCTCGCGTGGCGTGCGTTTTGTGGGGTCATTATTTAGAGCTTATTAGTCTTCCATGTTTTTTAAGTTCGCTGATACAAAAGTACTGGGCCTTTACCATGACGTCTTAGCGATTCAGTTTTTAAGGGTTAACAGTCGTCCAACTTAGACCTCGGATTTACCGCGCGGTAGTCTCCAGTTACATGACACTGACTCTACTAATGTGTATGCGATAGAAAAGAAGTATTAGTAATAACTAATAGGCTACGCGCGTTTCAGGATTAATTCTTCATTAGCTGCACACTTCTTCGTTAGTTTACTGCACAATAAGCTATAAATATTACACATTAAACAACATTTAGCACAAAAAAACTATTCAAGAGACGCACCCGTCATCTTGAGTATCAAACGGAAGTCCAATCGAGAAATGGTGTTCACTTTGTGATGCTCTTTGACGCATTGACGTAGAGTCAAACCACGCTATCTGTGCTGAGCAAATGAACTATCATACTTTAAAGTGTTATTATAAACGTCAAACTTCTATGAAATTTTGATGTTTTCTTAACACTTTCACATTCTGTGCTATCAAAATCTAGGAAACTTAGCATAGATGGACTCTAGACACCTGTCACTGGTAGACAAAAAGTATGAAATAAATAAATCTTTGCTGGTAGAGACTAGAGCAACAATCATTTTTATATTGAAATACTAACTGTGGCTAACAAAACTAAACAGTTAGTATTTCAGCATTATAGTCACCGTACTCAAACCACCCAGTTGTTGAAAGTGTTCATGGACGACGGAAATGGCTTAGCATCAAGCGATCCGTCTGCTATTTTGCCTCCTGTAACATAAAATAGTACATTACGATAAAGAGGAACACGATAGACGCACTAAGTCAAAATAGGTTCGTTAGGTAGCTCCAGATCCAGAGCACTCGAAGGACAAATCGCCCAGAAATAGGACCCCGCTAGTTAGGTTGCGAGAAAAATTATTGCGAATTAAATGTTTTTGGAAAAGTTACACTTTTACCACCGTTTAGTTTTAGTAGCATTTTCCATTGGGGCGATCCGCGACACTGTCACTTACGTAATGCTATTCTTCTGGTCCTTTTGAAAACGCTAAGAACCCGATTTTTTGCTTGATAATCGTAATTCTTCATGCTTTGGCTAACTACAAGTAGGTACATCTGTGCTTGTAGTGCAGTAAGTGTCAGTACTAACAGTACCGAGGTCGATTGAAGAAGCAACAAATACGAGTGTTTCCCAGACAGATAATACCAAGGAAAGTCATTACGCATTACATCTGTACGAGTCTATTCTCAAGCTTTACGAATATAATTGAAGAAAAATTGGGATATTTATTTACAAAATATATACAGTAAGTGTAACTTACCTACCTCTACCTACCTTAAATCTAAAATAGGTCCTTGAGGCATTACCTAGGATGCTGGCGGCATTTCCTCGTTGTATCGCAATGCTGATACATTGTGCGAAGCCACCAGCTCTTCGGTCACGTTTGGCGATTTCTACAAAAAACTAGTGTGCGCATGGACGTAGAGTTTCGACTCCTAATGGTACAAAATAGTTAATAAATACTTCAGAGAGAAAAAAATAATACTCTTTCTCTCTGAAGTAGTTGTAATACAAGGCAAAATATCTTCGTAGGACATTGGAATGCTTCCATTTCGCTGTAAGAACAAAAAAACTAGTCAATGTGAAATAAATTTAATATAGTTTACAAAGTTAACAACACAGGACGTAATTATCATTTCAAGAACACAGGACAAGACAATTCACTCGCGCACGGGGTTGAGCTGAGCCACGTAGCGGCGCGCGACCAGCCAGTAGCAGCGGCAGAGTGCGCACAGCGAGGGCGCTCTGGCCGCCTTACCGGAGCCCTTGGACGAGTGCGAGCCCTTAGTGGAGCCCGAGTCGTGGCCGGAGTCCCGGGAGCCCGAGGAGCTACCCGAGCGGCGGGCGCGCGCTTCCAGCCGTTTAGCTTGCTGGTACAACTGAAATAATTAGTATTCAGGTTGAGTGGACTTATTTGTTTAGCTATCTATTAGAAAGATTTCCCTAAAGAAGATATGGTAAAGTAATGTGTTTAAATATCACAAGTTTGTAGGTGAATTCAGAGGTGAGTGCGGGAGTGGGCTTTGGGTGGACGGCGACTGTAAGATTATAATAGGGTGATCGTATAAAGCTGGATTATAGAGGTATAATTGTGGAATTCTCATATTACTAACATATCATACCTACTTCTAAAATTGGTTGGACCTACTACTAGCTGTCTGATCTTGTTTTTTGCCTGTTTCGCTTATTGTGTTGTGTACTCTGTGTGACTTGCAAATATTATTCAAACTACCTACATAAAAATTAATCACCTGTATTTGCGAAC
This sequence comes from Lathronympha strigana, assembly GCA_949128165.1. Taxonomy (NCBI): domain Eukaryota; kingdom Metazoa; phylum Arthropoda; class Insecta; order Lepidoptera; family Tortricidae; genus Lathronympha; species Lathronympha strigana. Next base: position 453,470 of record OX421926.1, on the reverse strand, counting down.
GCTATCACTGCTATTCATTTTGTAAACAATGGATGACTGTTATTGGCCTTGTATTATGTAACAAAATTAATGTAAACTGTTTACTTACGGCTGTTGTTGTCCTAAATATCAATAAAAAATAAATAAATAACAGGTTGTGTCACAAGGGATCAAAATGACAGTCAAACCTCGTTATCTCTGCCAAGCAAATGAACTGTCAAACTATAAAAAAAAAGTCAAACTTTTACTTAACACTTTTACATTCTGTGCTATCAAAATTTAGGAAACTAATTGTTTCTGGTGAAGGCGTAAATTGAATACATAATGAAGCGATCGAAACCGACTCAGCGGCTGCCAAAACATCCCACGCCCGCCAGTATTATACAATATTTCTAATAGGCAACCCTATTAGCGCTTGCGCTGGGTGGGGAGCCAAGCGTCAAATGTGTTTTTGAGTAGTGTTCACAACGGTTTGTACCTATTCGCTTCTTCTATGAGCGATAAGTTTCTGTTTTTAAAAACGATTAAATAATCAGTGATAAAGGGACGTACCCGCACGGGGTCGTCGAGGTGGAACCGTCCAGGCATGCCCTTCTCGCTCGCTGGCTCGCTCAAGTCTCGCTCGTTGCGCACCACGCTGCCAAAACACGAACAATCTTAACTGTTATTTGGAAACAGAATGATACCAATACTTAAGTCTTTACCAAAACTAGTGCTAGACGTCTTGCACATTGTGACTACACGCTGCCACTTGGCATAGTTAGTCTGGAGACTCTGGAGTGGATTTAGACTGGGAGCCAAACCGCAGTTTGCGTTTGCAGAGGGAGCGGGGTGAAGGTTGACTTCGTCGCACTTAGTTTTGGAGAGAAAAAGTGTCTTAAAACTTCTATACATTTCAAACTGTAGCGACATGGAAAACCAATCTTGGGACTCTTTTTATCTTCTACTAGGATAGAAAGAGCTCGTGATTCTGAGTAGAAAACAAATAAACATTTCCAATTTAGCAAAAATAGTACATTTCGATGCTAGTGCGAAAACTATGTCATTACTTCACGAGTCCCGAGGTATCTTGACACAAGGCGTAGGCGAGTGGCAAAACTCGGGATGAGTGAAAAATTCAATGTCCGCACGTGTATCGAACGACGTCTGATTCAAATGCCAAGCAAGTCCAGATCTAGAAGAATCAGGTTTTCAGGATTTTATTTGGAAAACGCCCCTCTACCAGTCAAATAACCATTGGATCAAACAGTAACTTGTATTACGCTGGTTACCTCTCGGTGACGATGTTTTTTCTCGGCGTCGGCGGGATGTCGACGGCGGCGGTGGCGACGATGATGGTCCGGTGGCGCTCGCCGTCACTCTGCCTCCGCGCCTGTCGATCAGACATGCTGTCAGTCCATCTGACAGTCTCACTTATCTGCACATTACCAAGCTTCGACACTATGGAGGCTGCAGATTATAGGAGGACAATATCATATAGCGAAATGTTTGCAAAAATGTCCAGCTTATGGTATAAGCCATATGGGTTAGCCGCTAACCCGGAGTTAAGCTGTGAAATTCCATTCAATAATACACTTAACTCCAGGTTAGTTGAGTAATTCCGGTTGGTACAAGTGGCTATACATGATTAAGAGATTTGCACTAAACGGGGTTAGGCAATTTAGTAGTGTAGTATTTAGTAATGTATGTAATTTGACTGTTTAACTCCGGGTTAGCGTCTAACCCTGGGTGGTGCAAGTGGCGCTTAATCAACTATTTCTTGTCACTAGTTGCCATAGTTACAGTACCCTGGGTCACTTATAAAATCACGGTTTTATGGCATTTACAATTTGAAAAAACCTGAATTTTTTTGATGGTTATTTTCCGTTTTCATGATGGTCTATCTCCCAAGCATGTAAGTAGAAAGATGCTTTGTTGTGCTGCGAGCCGGCGTGAAAGAGAGAGCGAATGCGGAATGAGTCAGTGACTTTTATAGACGTGAACGAATGGACAACTCATTCGCACTCGCTCCGCCAATCACAGAGCCGGTCCCAGTGACCGTATCTTAAACGGGGTTCATGGCTTCTAAAGTACTTTTCCCCTCACTAGCTCGAAAAGCGCTGTTTTATCCTTTAATACTAGCGTGGAAAATCGCATTTTATCCACACGTGGGGATTGTAATTTGACCTTGCTGTAATTGCTACCACTTACCACCTGTCCAGTCCAGTATAGGCGAGTCCTATATGGCCATGGTAAATATGTGCAATCGGAGGTCACACCTTAAAATGGTCTTGTTTTATCCCTCACTTGGTAAGCTGTTGGCAATATCTAAGTATCAGAAGCGTACTCTAAGACGGCTGGCGTCGCTGGTGCGGCGCGTACGCGGCAGCGCCAACAGTCTCCTAAACACGATAGCTGACAGAACAGATGGCGCTTTCTGGGAATACTGGAGTGGCCTACATGCATATAAGAGTTAGAATATATATAAGCATACACTAACATAGGTTAAGACTAATAATAGATGCTAATAATTTATGGAATTTTTTTTTTCTGAAATAAATAATTATTTAATTTAATTTAATTTAAGACAAATTTTGAAATTGAATTTTGCATGTTTTTTCCAGATAACTTACATGTGGATAACATTTGTAATCGTATGAAGTCTTTATTTTCCTCGCGATAGTGAGGGGAAAAATGTTGTCCATTCGTTCACGTCTATAAAAGTCACTAACTCATTCGCACTGTCTCTTTTTTCACGCCAGCTCGTAGCACAACAAAGCATCATGTCATTCCTGTAAGTTACTGAAGCTTTACTGTACTTAGTGTAGTCCCAATAAACACTACAAGTCACACACTGTGTATTACTCGGAACGTCAGTAAGTAGGTCCCACGTTTCTGACTCCAAAGAGTTTTTCTGACTCAAAAGTTGTCTGAGTCTAGGCCTCTAGGGGTCGAGATATAGGGGGCGCGGGTTCACGGTCGGGCCGATCCACTAGTATGTGGGTGAACCTCAATTTCTGTTGACATACCGAATGCTGGGGGGAATCGGTGCCCACCACCTTGTCTGACACCGTCACCGACGAGTCCCCGTGGGCGCGGTTGGCGCTCAGGGCGCCAGGAGCCAGGGCGCCAGGCAGGGCACTGGCCAGGGCGCCAGGGGCGAGAGAACCAGGGGCGAAGGTGCCAGGGACGAGGGCGCCAGGGGCGCGGCGCGCGCCGAAGAGGCGGTTCAGTTCATCCAACTTTGACATTATGATCTTGTAGGTTCTGCATTCCGAGGTCTATAATAAACCAATGTTCTGCATTAGATAGGTACATTTTTTATTCGATAATAAATAATTTTCGATGTAATTTTGTTTGCTGAATCAAATGAGACCATACTCATATTTGTGGGATCAATATTTTCCGAGATATGAAGGGTTTTAGTTGAACAAAATCGAAAACACGACTAGGCAAGGAAAAACCTCGTTTAACTTGTGAAATATTTTAAGTAGCGTTATTATTTTGATATCCACTTTTATACTTAGTTTGTTAAATGTACATTTATACGAAGCTACTCCTGGAGCCCCTGGTAGGGATGGAGGCCTTAATTTTCCTAGGACTCGGTATATCCTTATTTCTAATGCCAAAAATATAGTTAAAAACAAAGTTTCAAATCTGTACAAATTACAGCAAAACCGGCGGTAACAGCATGTGACTTTCAATCCTAAGGTGCAGATTCGAACCCGTGACACTAGGTGGAAAGGTCAGATGGGAGTCGCTTTCGTAAAACTATGGCCGACGCGAAATCTTAGGATTAGCTGACAAAACGGACCCCGAGCCGTGGCTTAAGCCAGGAAAGATAGGAAGATTACCCTTACCCGGCGTTTCATCGGATCCACGCTGCTACTAGAAGATGAGAACTCAGTTGATCCGCTCGAAGTCCGACCGCTTTCGAGGCCGTTGTGTCGCTCGCTCGCTCGCTCGTGCCCCTTCTCGCCGCGTCGCTCGACCCGCTCCCTGGGCTCTCGGCGCTCCTTGCGGCGTCCGCTGCGCTCGCTGTGTCGCTCGCTGCGTCGCTCGCTGGCGCCGGAGCGAGCCTGCAGCTCGCACATTTGCGCAACGCGAGCGATTTGCGCCTGAAAGCGAGCAATAGACAGTTCAGTTATAAACACGGTCACCTGCAAAAGTATCTTCTGTTATAAAGATAAAGACCGCAAATATTTGTGTCACGCTACAATATGGCCGTACACATAAGATGAGGTCAGAATTTTTTGCGGCCTCCATATTAACAAATAATACACGTCATCATCATCATATCAGCCATAAGACTGATGCTCCCCTTTGGACCTCCATATGTACCGGTTGGAAGCGACTATCCAAAGTAAACATAAATATAAAATGCTTGTCTTAGTTTCTTGTACTTACGACGCATAATAAGGGAGTAGATACAGATTTAAGGTAGAAAAAAGGGTTTACGGTTATTTTTTTTTCTCTTGATGTATTATGTTTTTCGACAATTTAGTGGAACCAAATGTAGACCAAATACCTAGCTACATTATATATTTTTTTCAAGCGTTGTGCTTGGAGCTGAACAAAGCCTATTCACTTTAAAAACAGTGAAATATGCCGGGTAGCCCCTTAAACAGTTTTCCAGGGCTTCTGTCTGTACCGTATTTTTGTTGTAAGTTTGATAATTAAATAAATAATAAAATAAGTCATTCATTGGACGATAGGCCCGCATGTGTTTATTATAAATGTCCTAGTTTTGTTGATCGATAGCGCCCGCAAGCGGGGTAGGGGTGATTTCCATCTTGCATATCATTAAGGCCCATGCTCGTTTGTCAATACATGCGGGCTCTATGGCATACGTAAATGGAAATCACTTGTACCCTACAGGCGGGCTCTATCCCAGCTAACCAATGAAATGGAGCCTTAAGGCTTGCAAGGCATTTATTAAACTGTTTAATCAACTATTCCTTGTCACTAGTTGCCCTCTGGGTCACTTTTAAAATCCCGTTTTTATGGCATTAAAATTAACAACACATGATTTTTTGGTAGTTCTTCCCTTTCCATGATGGGCCATCTGCCATCCACCAAGCATGTCAGTAGAACATACTACAGCGTGTCTTCTAACAAATAGCTGCATTTATCCCTGGCTGACGGTACCGAATAACAACAAGAAATAATTCACCCAAACACGTCATAAATATCTTCACCTGCTGGTCGCGCAATGCGCGCTCCAAGGACTCGCGGAAACTACTCCTGGACTCCGACGAGCGCCTCGCGTCGCTGCCACTCTTGCCTCGTGCTGCCTCGCGACTGGCGCCTCGCCGCGCCTCCTTGCTCTCAGCTCGACGCCCCTCGCGACTCTTGCCTCGGTGTGCCTCGCGACTCTTGCCTCGGTGCGCCTCGCTACTCTTGCCTCGCCGCGGTGCCTCGCCGTTCTTCTTGCCTCGTCGTGGCTCCTCGTTCTTGGTGACGCTGTCCACTCTATTACGTCTGCACAAGTAGAGAAAATATCATATTTTTTTGTTTTAAATCCAGACGGGATATATGAGCACATATATACCCCTAGTTTGACCATCCAACAGACGTAGTGACAGTAGAACAAAAAAACTATATCCATCCTCTTTTTAGGGTTGGTAATACCAGTGTAAGAAGAAGACAGTATGATTATATTATCTCTGGCTATGCACGAATGGCGAAACTATACCTGTTCTGTCGGCTTTCCTGTCGGTAGCTGGTGTCAGAGAGGCCGGAGTCATGCGAAAACCGCTTATCCGTCTCGGAGGCGGAACTGCTGGAGCTAGTCGGGCGGCCCGCCCCCGGACACGCCCCCGCGCCCGCCCCCGCGTCCACCACCAGCCCGGAGCTGCTTCTGCGAATCACGGGACCGCCGGTTGGGGCTCTAAAACGAAAACACATTTATAACGCAAACCCCAATCAGAAATCCAATAGGTACATCATCCTAACGTTATACCTTCGGCAGCTTATGCCCCGACTCAGGGACCCTGTGTTGGCAACTAATCCCGAGATTTGGAGTACAAGCTTGTTTTACGAAAGCCACTTCCATCCGACCTTCCAATCCAGAGGGTAAACTAGTCGTTATTGATATTAGTTCTGTTTCCTCACATGATTTTTCTTACATAAGTTCCGAAAACCTCATTGGTGACCTTCGGATTGAAAACCACAAATACCACAACAACCATACAATACAATACAATACCATACAATATTTCCACTCTCACCATTTAGATGGTTGGCAGTCCTCAACTGTGCGCTTTTCCCGAAACTTCCTGCCTCGCACAGCTAAACTGTGGAACGAACTGTCGCCAGCGGTGTTTCCGGACCGATACGACCTTCAAACCTTCAAGAAAAGAGCGTACTCCCACCTTAAAGGCCGGCAACGCACTTGCGACACCTCTGGTGTTGCGGGTGTCCATGGACGACGTTAATCGCTTACCATCAGGTGATTCGTTTGCTCGTTTGCCCCCTATAGCATAAAAAAAAAAAAAAAAAAAAAAAACCGCGCGGAAATGTATAAACCTCGAAATGAGCGACTTCGCAGAATCAAGAACCAGTGCGCATCCGAACGCCGTGACAGTTGGGCGCATCGCCGGTGTCGTAAGTGACAAGAAAAAACATGTTAAAATGCCACCATGCGCCTCCAGAAAATCAATCAATAACTCAAAAAATACAACCCTTACGGTCGCCATGGCAACGGACACTGTAAACAAATTTCAAAATCTTGTTACATTTCTCTATCTACTTCTATCTCGGTGGTATTGACATTTCCGCGCGGTCGATGTAAGGTATGGGCGTCTCTAGTATTGCCCTCATTGGCCCTGGGAATGAGGATTATCCAGGGCCCGTAATTTTCCTGCCGATTACAGACATATGACGTCGAGTTTCATACATCATGTTTTAGGTTTTACGTTTGAAAGAATAATGCTGCCATTAAAGTGTCAAAACTATTACGTTCGACGTTAGAATCGATCTAATCTGTCATAACCTCATAACTATCCTGTGTTTATATACGTCATTACCAGCGCTGGCTTTAAAACTAGCATTATAATGCTGAGTTGGGTCCATTTCGTGATGCACACAAAAATTCTGTTTTCCTGTTTATGTTCTTTTATTATGTGTTGTCTGTACATGTGTGTGATCGTCACAAATAAATTATTCTTATTCATTATGACGAAACCGGCATGAAAATGACGGGTCCTGAGAATGACACATTATTTGACAGATCAGAACTTACGTGTTCCTCTGCGGGCGGCGCGCGGGCCTGGTGCCGCGCATGTACCGGTCCAGGTCGAGGATGTCGGCGCCCGGCGCCTCCTCGGACCACTCGGAAGAGGTGCCCGTCATGCTGGCACGGGGTCACGCAAGCATGTCACGAACGCTGACAAACATTTTGTAAATTTACCAAATTCTGTAAAGTATACTGGTGATTGACAGGTGTTCCCCACTGCCAAACGCACATGAGCACTGACCATGTGTTCTGTAAGGACTAAAGTTTGTATGAAATAGCTATTTATAGGTATACATTTGCCCTCCCCTCCCCCCCCTCCCCCCAAAACCCTCCTCCGCAAAATCGGCAGACTTTATACGAACCTATACGAAACTACGAATAGCTATACTACGGTCTTCCTCGACATCCCTAATATCGTTTGTATCGTTCGTAACATTTTTAGCTATAAATTACAACTTAGAGAGGCGAGCCACCCAACAACGTCGCCCAAGTGGCAATACATTTTAAAATCATCATCATCATCATCTGAGGCGTTACAGCCGTTGGTTGGCCTTAGCCTGGTCAAGCAAATCTCTCCAGTCCGATATATTTTTGGCTTTTGTTCTCCAACTTTGCACCCCTAAAGTTTTTGTGTCCTGTTCGACACCGTCCAACCACCTGAGCTTGGGCCTGCCTCTACTTCTGCGGCCCTCCGGCCGGCCTTCTAGAAGGCGTTTGGGTACTCTGGTCTCATCCATTCGCACCACATGCCCCGCCCATCGCAGGCGTCCTATTTTAATGGTCTGAATGATGTTCGTCTCGTCGTACATTTGGTATAGCTCGTGGTTATAACGGGTTCGCCATCTCTCATGTTCCATCACAGCTCCGAAAATGCGTCTCAGTATTTTCCGCTCAAATACTAGCAAGGAATTTTCGTCGTTTTTGCTCAACACCCAACATTCAGAGCCGTAGGTGAGTATGGGCCTTAGTAAGGTTTTGTACAGGAGAAGTTTTATGCTTCTTGAAAGTAGTTTGGAGCGAAAATATCTCAGAAGGCCGAAATAGCACTTGTTAGCGGTCATTATTCTCCTATTTATTTCTAAAGATACATCGTTGTTATCGGTTACTAAGGACCCAAGGTATACGAAATCATTGACGGTAGCGAAGGTGTTATTTCCGATGTTAATTCCTTGTTGTAGAACTTGCTGGTCTTTTGACGCTTTCAAGTACTTAGTCTTGGCCATGTTAACTTGAAGACCGGCCTTCGCAGCTGATTTTTCAAGATACGATATATACATTTTAAAATACGATACCTATATACTTGACATTGGCAAAATTGTCCAACTCTCGGACAGAAACCATTATTTAAAAGAAGAAGGATTCTAATTTCATCGACTTTGAAAGACCAACAGTTTTAGGAAAATTTCGCAGTCGGGTTAAGAATTGATGCTTATATATATGTTACATGGTACTTACATTGGCCGTGGTAGTTTTACGAACCGTGAGATGAGCTGGGTTTGTTGGGGCGCCGCATGCTGCCCGGAGTTGTCAGATACACCAACGTCAATGTGGCAAATTTCAACTGTCAGCGTTTAGAACTTGGAACGACCAAAAAGTTTCAAACAGAGTTATGAATGGATCACGCTACACATGCGATCTGGAATGCCGAACTCAGGATCGACGATAGTTATCGAGTCGAGAGTAACAGTAGACCGCATCCAACGGAGAGCAGCTCGAATTGTCAACTGCCAACGTATTTCTGATCGGCTTGATCCCTTGGCGCTGCGTAGAGATGTGGCCTCACTCTGTATTTTCTATCGCATGTATTATGGGGAGTGTTCCGAGGAATTGTTCGGATTAATCCCTGCCGCTTCTTTCCGCCATCGCCCTACGCGACAATATTTCCACTCTCACCATTTAGATGGTTGGCAGTCCTCAACTGTGCGCTTTTCCCGAAACTTCCTGCCTCGCACAGCTAAACTGTGGAACGAACTGTCGCCAGCGGTGTTTCCGGACCGATACGACCTTCAAACCTTCAAGAAAAGAGCGTACTCCCACCTTAAAGGCCGGCAACGCACTTGCGACACCTCTGGTGTTGCGGGTGTCCATGGACGACGTTAATCGCTTACCATCAGGTGATTCGTTTGCTCGTTTGCCCCCTATAGCATAAAAAAAAAAAAAAAAAAAAAAAAACAGTAGGTTAGAGAGCGTCATAATGTCTTTATTTTACGGTAGTATCCCGAAAAAAGGGATGGATACAGCTTTTTGTCCTACTGTTATTTACAATGAAAAAAATCTGCAGCATAAAGAGGTAGCGTTTATTTTATCAATCTTACTTCGTTTTGTAATAAATATTTTTATGGCGAAAACAATTTGGCTGCTTGGATGAACTGAGTCAGAGAAAGGTCAGCAAAAACTGTGACCACCTACAGAATCGGAGAATTAACAAACATATATATACACATTTCTCTCAAAAGTAAAGGACGGGTTTATGACTTTAATGTAGACTAAGGTGATGAGTTTTGACGGGAAGCTTGTGCCATACAACCCCCCCCCCCCCCACCCCCCAGTGAATGACAGCATCTAATGACATTCTAAGAACAAACTCGATTTGATTCGGTATCGGCGATTCAGATTGAGTGTGTAACAAGATCCAATAAGCAATTTAGTAGTTCTTTTATTAATTTAGTATATTAACTTTAAAAAATTAAGTAATTATTTGACTGATTTTTCCCTAGGTAAACCTTCGCTATTAAATGCAGACACCAATAATGGTGGTTAGATCTTTCAACAACTAAGCATAAGTAGACTGGCGGAATCTGATTGCGTTATAACTATGTTTAATGACTAATTCTAATTACATTAGGTATATATGTAGATAAGAGTAATGTACCTAAGTACTTGAAACCTCTTTGTAACAGCAGAGTAAATCAAAACTCTTTACTGATACTTCTTCGAACTGGCCACTGTTTCAACTTATTCCAACTTCCTTATCTTAAGTCATCTGACGTCCAAACAAAAGCACCACGACCGTCATCCTCCGGACCCAAATTCTCCAAATTTTTACCGCAAATACAAACACCATGTACCAGGACACATAAAAACTACAGCAAAATGAACCGGTCGGAGCTCCTGATCTGCTGGCTTTTCATAATTCTCGTCGAAGTAAGTTTTTGCAGTCTTGTATCTTGTTGGAGTCTGAGTAGCATTCAATGGCAGAAGCTCAACTAAATGGCGTTATTTATAAACTAATATATCCGTTTCTAAACGTGCAAGTGATAGTTTTATTTCACTTAATTCATTTGGATAAATTTCTTTATTTCCAACGGCACGTAGACGGTATATGCAGTGAGCACCTAGTACTTTATTTTTAACGAAATTCTAGCTTACAGTTGATTTCAAAACGTGATATTCTTTACCTATCTTAGCGTGTACCTTGTGGTAAGGTGAAAAAATGTGCACATACATATTAATGAACATGACGCCACGTCAGCGAATTGTCAAAACTGAAATTGAATTGTATACAAGTGCTGTGTTCTGTGATGGATTAGTTGGAGTTGGATCTGTCGACGATTTAGTCGCATTTTCTCAAATTTTAATAGCTTTTCGTGATACTTTTTTAATTGGGCGAGAAAACAATTTGATGTACATGTTATTTATTAATATACCTCTATAACTGAAGATAGTGGGTTGACTCAAATCCAGGTTCTATTAGGATATAATTATAGGTTTCTCGAGACACTCCTCCGTTCTGACCATGGCTTCAATGGAGTTGTGTTCTGCATACTTACTTACTTCTTCGGCGCTACAATCCTTTATGGGTCTTGCACACTTCTACGATGGAGTGCCACTCGCTTCGATACTTGGCCTTTCTTTTCCAGGTGGTATAACCTTTCATATGGCCCTGAGATCTTCTTCCACACAGTCACACCATCTCTTTTTGGGCCTCCCTCTCGGCCTCTTCTTCGTCATGAACCTGGGTGCTACGAGTATACTGGGTTCTATTATCTCCACGTGGCCCGCCCATCTTAGACGCTGTGACTTACTTTATTCTCTTTATATTACTCTAACGATCGTTTCCTGTTTCATCAACTGATCAAGTTCGTATCGTATCCATTGAGTCCGTCTCGGATGGGCCCATACACTTCTCTTAGCACTTTTATTTCCAACATGAAGAGTTTCTACTGTTCTCTCGTCGTTAATTTGTCGTTGTGTTCTGCATAGTTAATGTTTTGTGTGTGTTCCTTCGAGCCAACTACAATTGAGAACCTTTTAGACCCGTGTGTCCAGAAATGTTGACGTAATGTTGGTATCTTTTAGTCTGTTTAGGACGTCGCCTGGACGCTGAGCCCAAAGCCTGGCTAACTGTACTGACCGGTTGTGATTGCATGTCATTAGCCAGGCTATGGGCGATTCCGGTTTGCTGAGGCCAAATATCATAATTACCATATTTCTAAAATGTCGCAATATCAAAACAGAGCATTTCCAAAATGACAAATACCCACATATACTTGTTTTCATATGGTAAATACTTAATCATAATGACGATACAATTTAAGTTTTCATTACACCATGCTACTTGATACACAGGTACCTATCTACTTTATTTGTGTAAAGGTTTGGTATATATGTACCAAACTAACTCATACTAGAAAACTCTAAGCAAGATTTTAGATTAGTTTACAATTAGACCGTTTTGTGTTTGCTGACTGCTCAAGTGGTATGTTCTTGGGTTCTGTTGACAGAGTGTGACTGGTTGTTCGCAGATGATTAGCCAAGCCTCCGGCTGCTGCTGCCGCTGCTGCAGGGCCGGCTGGGGCCGGGCCTGCATGTAGGTCTCGCACCAGGTTGAGGCCACATCGACCCGTGGAACTGGCGAACAGTTGTCTTCTGCATAATGTTTTGTCTGTGTGTATTCCAAGCCAACTCAAATTGCGAGACCTATATGCAGTGGCGGACTAAAATGTTTTAAACCTATCTGTGTCCAGGCGTGCCCTTGGTGTGTTTGACTAGGTTCGCGTTGTTTGCAGGTGATTGGACAGGTTTTGGGGTGCTGCTCCTGCTGCTGCGATTGCTGCAGAGTGGGCTGCCGCAGGGGGCGCTGCCAACCGGTCTGCAGATAGGTCTCGCAACGAATGTTGAGGCCCAGACGACGAGCGTAGACCTGGAGTTTTTGTTTTGTCTGTGTGTATGACTCAACTATTGCGAGACCTATATGCGGTGGCGGATAGTGCGATGATTGTGGTAGTATGCTAAGGCAGTGGTGGGGGTCGACGCCCGTAGCATGAGCTAGTCGCTACTAGGCAAATCCGCCACTGCCTACAGGGCGCGCATACTTCACAGCCGTCGCAGAGTGTCAAAAGGTTACTTCGGAGTTCGGACAATTATTTTAACTTTTTTCACTCACTGTCGGTCCATCGATTTTCATTATTTTCTGTTAATCCGCAAACAAAAAGCCTCCGCCATTTAGAAGTTTTTGAAGGGCATTTATGATACTTTAAATATGTCCTAAGACTCCAAAGTCCTAAAGCACTCTGCTACGTAGTGTCTCTGACCATGGGGCTTCAAGGCTTGACTTTATTCTCCAAATTGAGCATCTTTTACTATCAAACCAATCCCGAAAACGCGAAAAAATTTGTATAACAAAAAAATTTGTTAACAAAATTTTAACATCTGATATTTGTAATGTTGCAGGTTGGTTATGTAGATGCTAAGTTTGTAGAATCAATCAAGCCTTGGATTCAAAGCCCCATGGCCGGAGACCCAGTATAAGATGTCTACTGATCTATGACTTTATATACGCGGTAGTGCATAATGAATTTCCTTCGTATTTTGTCGGAAGCTCTCGTATTTGTCATTCTACTTCAATCGACCTTACTTTTAGTACTGACATTGAAACTGACTGAAATTATGCACTACATCTGTAGCTTGTAATGTACCATAACATATCGAATGTATTTTTATGATATTTTGGCATTCGAACAGAGCGTCGTATGTCGTATGCCAAAATGTCGTATCGCCTTAAAGGGTGGTTTTTACCCTTGGTCGGCTGAGGCACCCAACTTACACACACTATGAACTTTGTTTATTAGAAATTATGAACTATTAGATGGATTATGTATTATTATAACAGTCATTGCCATAGCTGGGCATTAACTCGTTAATCCGTTAATCGTTAATTAACGAAGTTAACATTTTCATTAACGGATTAACTTTTAAGTTAACTTTAAAATATGTTAACGGAATCATTAACTTCCGTTAAGTTTTCCCAAGTCCGGTAATCGTTAATCCAGTTCCAAAATACTTACCAAAAAGATACCGCACATACCGCGCCACGCGGCAAAAAACTTGTTTCCACCCGACTTTTCGACACCCGAAATTTTCAAAAAAGAAGAATTTCCCAATTCATTTGAATTTTTGATTATTATTCTTTATTTTGTTACGTCAGAACTCCGTCAATACTGAACCGATTTTAAATTATCCATGGTGGTTGCAGATTGGTCCCATTTTTTTCAAAATTCATTTCTGATGATAGGATCAATGCGAAATTGAGGGATTTCTTCAAATTTCACAGGCTTAGGCTTATGCATGATGATTTGGGTGTTTTCTTAAGAAACTCGAGCATTTTTCTTTACAAAAACCATCAATTTGGTGGAGTGGAGCTGATGATGGAGCCCAGGGATGACAAAGTGGAACTGTCTGTTAATTCCCATCCTATTTGAGACATTCATATTTTGAATTCATGGAATTCATAAAGAAATTAAAGAACTCCTCAAATTTTAACGGCACATGCATTATGATTTGAGGGTTTCCTTATAAACTTGAAATTTTTTTTGGGGGCTACCCACTTTTTGGTGGAGTGTACCTGATGATGAAGAACAAGGATGGCAAAGTGGAATTGATCGGTAAACACAGACATTCATCTTTTTGATTTGATTTATGTTCTGATGATGGAGTTCTTGAGAAATTCAGACAACCTTCAAATTTGAACGGCACGTCCAACGTGCTTGGAGGGTTTTCATAATTAGTTAGGGTATTTTCTTAATCAAGCCATCAATTTGCTGCAGTGGACCTGATTTAAAACACCAGGGATGGCATATTGAAACTGCTCGATAATTTCTAGCTGTCCTCCAACTTGAGACATTGTTATTTTGTCTGTGGCCTCGGAGGTCTACAATATAGTTGCATTTGATTTTACTTCAGATCAAATGATGGAAGCCATGAGACATTATGAAAACTCCTGAATTTTCAAAGGTACTCGGATGGTAAAATTGGATATTTTTGAAGGAAACTGATTAACTATAAGTTGTAGATCACTAACTCAAAAATGCCCTTTTTACCACGTGTTAACGGATTAACGATTAACGTTAACTTCCGTTAAGTCTTCCGAAAAGTAGCGCTTTAACGATTAACGAAGTTAACTTTTTTTGTAACGGATTAGCGATTAACGAAGTTAACTATTTGATTAACGGTGCCCAGCTCTGGTCATTGCTTCAACAGTCCATGTACAGCAAATAAAAGTGCTAAAACTATCCGTGAAGTAGAAACCTAAAAAAAACCTGTCCATGAAACAGGATTTTTAATGAAAAAAGTCTAGTTTAAGTCAATCGTCGCTTTCTTCGAAATCGGCAGATAATCGGTCAAGTATACGGCTGCAGCGGATGCTGTAAGAGGAAACAGTGCAGCCCGCCGCGCTGCCCCGGCGGCTGCAAGCCCCGATACTGGTGACCGCACGGTCCGCTCCCACCCTCATGGTAAGTGACCTACCCCGGCGGCTGCAAGCTCCGATACTGGTGACCGCACGGTCCGCTCCCACCCTCATGGTAAGTCACCTGCCCCGGCGGCTGCAAGCCCCGATACTGGTGACCGCACGTTCCGCTCCCACCCTCATGGTAAGTGACCTGCCCGGTGGCTGGCAGCCTCTTGGTGACCGCCCTATCCACCAGGGACAGTTGTAGAGAATTTTATAAGCTTTCAATATGTAGGGTACTTTTTAAACCAAAATTTTGTATCGTTTTCGAGCTGTACTCAAAAATCCTAAAAACGGGACCATATTTATCCCCCCCTCCTCCTCGGGCTCAGGTTCTAAGCTCTCAGGAGGTTTAGTAGAAACTATTCTTAACAACATCCCGTACTTAAACTTTCTGCTTTCGACCATTCCATCTAAGATCATTGGTGTGTTTAAGTATACACCAAAGTAGGTCCATAGTAAATCGTGATCCCCCGAAATAAATCCAATCCTCACACCCTAAAACTCTCGAGATCTTTTCAATTCTAGACTAAACAATGTATGGAGATTTTAGGACACTTTTTTTCTCCTGGGATTGAAGGAGTTCACGATTCTGAGTAGGAAACAGATGAAAAATTCCAATTTAGCAAAAAAAATTGTACAACAAAACACCCACCCATTTTTCTTGAGTTTCATTCTCATTTATGTGTTGAGCAGGTGGCGTGGCTGCTGCGGCTGGCGATGCTGTTGTGGCCGGCGCTACTGGCGGCGGGCTGCAGCAAGAAGGTCTACGTGTGCCGCCCGGCGCCCGGCTCGCCGCCCGCCTGCCAACAGGGTGCCGCGGGTGAGTCATGACACAGACAGCTGCGGCCGGCGCGGCTGGCGACGGGCTGCGGCGAGAAGGTGCTTGTGTGCCGCCCGCCTGCCGGCAGGGCTCCGTGAGCGAGTCATTCCACAGTAGCGTATCTGTCATCGTTAGCGTTTAGTCTGGGAAACATATGCTTTTTTTCCTACTCGTTTTTTTTCAAATTCTTTCGGAAACAATCAATGAAAGTTTCCGCTCCAATTTTCAAGTCTAAATCAATGGCCATTAAGTCTAAATTACACCTACGAGAGATCTACAATGACAATGAGGAAGAAGCAATTGAAACAGATGAAAAAAAAGATATATATATTTAATGTAACTATAACATTAGCTATATATTTCTTAAAAAACCCGACTAGGTATTTCGGAAAATAACGAGTTTCAGTAAATCTTTAAAAAAAATCGTTTTTTTCCGGAATTTTCAACACTAGTCATAGTATGGAATTAATTATGTCATTGGTCCCAAACTGAGTAACGTGGTTTTAGTTTATTTTTACATTCCTTTAATTTTGAAAAACAAGCTATGGTTTTGCGCCTGTTTTATTTTAGGTTGTAAGTTTGTTGTGAATTTTCTGTGACATTGCTCTTGTTATTTCCGCAGGCGCTGCCGGCCCACCACCGGGAAAGTAACACTTGTAACGTTGCCTAAACTAGTCACACATTAAAGTGAACCTATAAAAATTGATTTTGCCTTTTATTACTACAGATCCCCATGGAACTGGTCTTTCTCGCCCTCCTTAACTTTAACTTAGCGGTATTATACGTACCTATTACCGGAAGTTATATAGCTTAAAATGGTGTAGGTATATATAATTAATAATACTACTAATAATAGGATAAGATAGTTGCGTTTTTACTAATACTCTATGGATGCATATGTTTGTCCGAAATAAAGAATTTTCATTCATTTCATTAATTCATTACCTACCTTGCCCCTGATTAGTCTCTAAGGGCGCCTGGTGTGAGAGATGCCCGACGAAACGAGCCGTGAAACACTGCTTTCCTTTTTAGATCCACGTTTAGACTTTAGGTGACCGTCAGGATGATAGGTCCACGGTGGATTTTTGAATCGCGAGTTATTCCAATATTCAATACCTTTTTCCTACTATTTTTTAGAACCTAATCCAACAAAATGTACTGAAAATAAAGTGAAAGTGAAAATATTGACGTCAGGTTGATAGGACAACCTCCAATTTCCATGGTTGTAGGCGTTGTATCGAATCCATCCTTCGGCATGTTTTATACAAATATAAAATCAATTCGTGGATTTCGTGGTAATAAAAATAAAGACAACAAATATACAAATAAAATATTCAAAACGTTTACCACGAAATGGTCTCGCCTCAGCATAATGCTTACCTGAAAGTAAGCGCTGATCATCCGGCGATACCATTTACGGGCCACTAACAGAATGTGTGAGTGTGTTTGTGTATGTACCTTTACAAACCTAGTAAGTACCCGCAATGCAATTCCGCTAAGACGCTGCAAAAAATATCTGACACAATGTTAAGCCTGTGATCATAGATCTGTCTCCCTTTTTCTAAAGTTCAGAAAAACTAGAAAAACACGGCATGTAATCTATGGTCAGAGATATGATCATACACGATAGTGTACCTAATATAGGCCTTATTGGTATGCACATAAGAGCGTATTCAGCGTATCACATATTTTTGCGGCCTTCATACCGGAAGATAAGTACTATTGCATGTGACTGTATACACTTCGGAACTTATTACAGGTGGATATATATTTATGATGCCGACCGTCCATACGGGTCAAACGCAAAACCCCCGACTTGTGTGTTCATCTGAACTGGGGAGCCAATCTCTGCTGTGGACAATATATAGTTAACAGCTTGTGGGCATGTATTAATAATTTAGAAAAGTACCGTTTAATGTAAATAAGGAAATCGACTTTGTAGCTGGAAACACGTATAATGTAATGGGTCGGCAGCGCGCATGTAACATCCCTGGAGGTGCAGGCGTCTGAGGCGTCCATAGGCTACGTTGACCGCTTACCATCAGGCGGGCCGTATGCTTGTTTGTCTCGTAGTATTTAAAAAATATATATATATCGTTTGCGTCTGGACCATACTCTAAAAATAGGGCGCGTGAAAATGCGTAGTTTATAGAGTATCAGCAAGCCTACCACGAACATCGAAAATTGGCATTGACGGGAAAACCCCCCTTTGTCACTCCAATATGCAAGTGTGACAGAGATGGAAATACAAATCTGCAATCGTTCTATTTTCGTGGTATAGGCTGACATATTAAAATATGTACTTATATAGGGTTAAGTCTATAAAGTCGAAAATGGTACATGTTTCGGATCGCTACATTTACTCATGACATGAGATGCGCTTAAGAATAAAACACAAAACGATGTTCGGAGTCTCCAGTGGACTATTCCAAAGTTAGGAGCTATAAAGCTTGATTTTCTTATTTAAGCCTTATCTACAGTCAAAGTGCAAAAATACGTATCAACCAAATCGTCTCATAAATATGGTACATACTACGCTCTTATTACAATAGAATAAAATGCTATGGGACATATTTTTGAGTAAGATGTGTCCACCCATATTTTTACACTTGACTGTACATCAAGGGACACTCCTTTTCTATTGCATTGTATCATAACAATCATTACTACATGTCCACAAGCTGTTAACTAGACCACAGAAAAGAAAAAATGCGTGTTCAGTTGAATTGTAGAGCCAATCTTTCCGTGGCCAGTAGTTAACAGCTTGTGGAGATGTAGTCATCATTTTATTATATAATTCAATAGAACAGGAGTACTTTTTAATGTGGATAAGGGTTCAATAAGAAAGTCATCCTTCATAGCCCTAATGAAAATACTAATCTGGTAACTTTTGAAAAGTTCACCGGAAAAACTCCGAACATCATTCTCTCTGAACATAGTCCTAAGTATTATCTCATCTCATTCAGAGCCACTTGTTTCAACTAGAGTCAGCCAATTAACTCTGAGTTAAGCTTGTATAAAATATGGATTACCAAACTCCGGGTTAGTTCGCCCACCCCGCTTGACTCAACTGGTGTTAAGAATTTAAATGCGTAGTTGTATACTGGGCCGAATGGCACCCCATGGGTTTTGCAGTGGCATATGAGAAAAACAAAAATACAGGTTTTATACTTTTTTTTTATTTTTTATAATTGTACTCTTACACAACTAACTGCATCAGTAGTTCCTGAAACAAAACAGAAATGATTATATATTTAATTGGAAAACTTTGAACCTTATAATTACTATAAAATGAAGTATTTACTATGTATATTTGCTTTTAAGTGAATCAACTATTTCTTGTTGTTACTCTGTCCCGTCAGCCAGGGGACAAATGCAGCACAGTTTGTTAGAAGAAACGTTGTAGTATGTTCTACTGACAATTGACATGCTTGGTAGATGGAATATAACTATTAACCTTTACCTTCATCACAATGGTCGTGAAATGGAAAAAGTCTTGAAACATTTTTTTCTCCTACTAGGATTAAAAGAGCTCGCATTTTTGGATAAAAAACACATAGTTTCTATTAAAAAAATCTACAACAAAAAATAAATACTTTCATATAAGTTACAGAATTAGGCACTGACAAAGGAAAAAGATACGGGCGCAGCTTAGCTGGTTTTAATTAAACCCATCCAAGGTGGTTTTAATTAAACCAATTAAAGAGGGAATAACTGCAACTTAGGTGTAATTACGTAATGAATAGTACAAGAAAATGCGACTTATACCAAGTATTATACTAAACCAAGGCTGACACTACTTGAGACTATAAAGATTGGTTGAAATCTGTCCATTGTGGGTAAGCACACATTTTGAAACCTTAATTAAATTGATAAATAAATGTGAATTGATAAAAAACAAAACTATCCTCTCGTAATGTCTGTTGTTCGCCTCTTTTTCATGTGTAATCTATACCAGTTTGTGTTATTTTTGTTGTTTTGAGGTGCAATAAAGAGTTATTGTATTGTTGTATTGTTGTAATCTTTAAAAAAGCACCACCTCCTTATGTTTTGAATTTAACTGTATGTTGTTATTTTTATTTTTGTTAACATTTTTTTTTTTCAATTTCAATTTGATTCTTTATATATTGACAAGTTTACTATAGAATTAAGTGTTACTTTTGTGTATTCAATCAGACATTGAAAAGTGCTGAGTTTTGACCTACTTCATTAAATGCATTTGAGTTTGAGTTTGAATACTTTAATACACACAAGACATGTAAATTAAGTAGTTTAATGAAATGCTTATATATATTATTGACATTATTGTCATAATGTTTTAAAATGATTTCCATAAAATACTTGAACAATCAGTGTTTTAAGGTATTTTATATAAAAATAGTTCCTCTTGTTTTATATGTAACCCTTATCACCCACATAAAAGTATAATTTTATCAACAATATTGACACCTTGCCAAACAGACCACTGTTATGTTATTCAAGAGTGAATTAACTACCATCAAACTATGTTCCAGTTCAGCAGTACAACATATATGTAAGCTTACGAAAATTAATATATTTGGGCCTGTGCCTAACTTTTTTATTCCATCACAAAAGGCAAAAGGCTTAGCAAAAATTTGTTGAGAATACTCGGTTTAAATGGCCCCTGATAGATTATGGAGTACAATAAATGTAGGACAATCTTAGACAAATTAACCTAGACCCAATCACTGCAAGATCACTTGAATGATGGGACATTGGGGCAGCACAGACAAACAAATGTAGTCAAAACTAGTCAAATTGTAGACACCAGTCGTTCCGTAGATCACATTGCAGGATGGTAGCCTACTGTATTCATGTTTACATGTAGATGATTATGATCTCGTCTGATTAAAATGTATAATATACTACTATTTTATAGTAGTTAATAAACCTGTAACTATAAAGGAACCAGAGTAACACTTACTTGGTGAGAATGCCATCCTTCTTCGTGAGCCTCACGATGCAGTCGTCGCTCTCTCCCATGCGGCGGATGGCGCCGCACACCACGTACATCTTGGAGCCCTCGGCGGCGCGCCCCGAAGCGGGGTCGACGTCCGCGATCACCAGCTGTACAGACGCGTGGTCCTTTGCGTGGATTAAACGGTTGCTCGCAGAGCTGAAAGCGTTAACAAAACAGTTCACTACACTGATTAAAGTACTTTAAAAATGTATTTATTTACGTTTTAACAGCCAATACAGCGTAGAATTACAAGAAAATAGTGTAAAGTTGAAAGAATAACCTAAAACAATGACACTAACCATTTCCTGGGGCAGTACAGGTCAACGAATTCACCGGCGTCGTTCTGCATTTTGATTATCTGAAATGCACAATTTTACACTGTTTAGAACTATATTTGGATGATTTTGTATGATTTTTTTGTGGAAAACACGCACTAACCTAGAATAATCGCGCGGATCACGGGAATGACAGAAGCGAAAAGGAAGATGGCGGGGCGGGTCGTCAGTGTTGCTATAGTTTGAAGTGACGTGATCTCACGAGCGGTTTATGAGCGGTTCAAAAGTTTCTACAAAAAACGTATGTGATAAGCCCGGTTTAAGTACCGTGGAAAAGATAACGTAGTTTGACTGTAATAGTTTTAAATAAAAAAATCGAATAAAGATATTTTTCTATATAAATTATTAACATTAACATTGTCACTGGCTAAAATGGCGTGAAACAGCCAACCATACCAACGGTGAACTATAACTACACTTTGTTTGTTTAGCTTTTGTTTTGTATACCCACCAAAATAAAAAATGTATAATCTACCTTTATGCTTTTAAGATACAGGATATTGTATTGAAATGCTTAAAAGTTAAGTTTAAGTATCCGCTCACCGATAAAAATAATAATAATAATAATGCATGCTTAAGTAAAATTTCTCATATAAGTGAATATGTATGTATTCTTATGAGGAAATAAAGATCTTTGAACCTAACAGAATGTTCATATCGTGACCAAATTACCAAATTGGATCGAGGCGTTGCTAACGATAAATCGAAAACAAAATTGTATAAACCGCATGGACAAACAAACAACAGGACACAAAAATTAAGGAAATTATTTCATAGTGGCACTAACTCAGTAAAATCCAAAATTTTTATTCGGTCCTAGGTTCTAAAGGAACGCGATTTGTTATACACAACGCTTGTCTTCTTTAACCTACCGTTTTGGACAAACTTTTAGGGTCAATTGCCGAATTATTACAGTTTGAATACCTACTTAATTTAAGAAAGTGAAGTTGTATGTAACATTTTAACTTAGTCTGCACCTCAGTCTGCTTGGCTGCCCCAATGAGGACTACCGCGAGTCGATTTTCCGCTAGGTGCGCTAGTGGAACGTGGGTCCTGCGGGAACATTTCAAACGTCACTTTGACAGTTCTTTCATACTGACACAGGACCCACGCATGAGTGGTGCCGCCTGGTGAGCGACAATGCGGTAGCTCCCATTTTTGCATCCGTTTCACGAAATTTTGCCATCGGACTTTTACCCCAGAAAAGCAAAGGCGGTGAATCATTTTTTTATGGTAGCAACTTCGCGCTTCGTACAACAGTCCATAAAATTTCAGTCCGGTTTTCACGCAGTTTTATGGCGCCTGTACACCGAACAGTTAAAAAACCGAGAATGCGAGTCAGCCGTCTCTCGCGAGACGAGAGCTCCCGGTTCATTCGAGTTCTGGCCATTAGCGGAGCTACACGACATTTAATGAATACGAGATAGTCTGACCACCGAACGACCGGAGTAACTTTAGGACAAAAAAAACTATATCCATCCATTTTTTCGGGACTAGCGCACGAAAAGAACAGTATGATGCTCTCTTCACTTAGTTACATCTCAAAACTTTTTATATAATGCAAATAAGAAGTGCGAAGCGAGACTCTTTTTGTAGGCAGACCTTCGTTTTTCACATGTATCCGATATTTATACTGAAATATTGCATACCTGTAGTATTGCATAAAATACACAAGTAACTATGTAATCGTATGTATTTATATGGAATTACATTTATTTTAATATTCTACGGCCATAAACTTTGAACCTTTAAAATTTGGAGCTTCTGGACCTGCTAGAAGTACCTTTGATGATCGGTGAGTGTCCAAAGAACTTTGACATTCGATAGTTGTTAGACTACAATTTCAAATCAAATGTTATTGAAACTATATCTATATCATGTTATAACTTATAACCAACACATGTGTATTCAAAATTTACTTTTTATTTGAAGTTTTGTTACTGTACAATTTTTGCTCTTAGTTTGTCTTTCATCGTTGCCTGTTTTTATCTAATTTCCTCAAAGGTTAACTGGAAGAGATCCCTCATAGGGATAAGTTCGCCTTTGTTGTATCAAATTGTCTATGTTACTGTGTTTCTTGTATTTCTTGTGTTATTGTACAATAAAGCTTATACATACATACATATACATACATACATACATGTCACAGAAAACTAGGTACTAGCTTAACTAGCGCGAAACTACATGAAGTCGAAAGATGCCTGAACTGCTTCGAGAAAAGGTTGGTACAGCCGTGCCTTTGTTTTGCTCGACTTATTGGGGGCACGCCAGATATTAAGTATAGAATACTTCATTTTGGTCAACACCATATTACCTGGATACAAGTCGAGTGTCGCTCGCCGCTGTCATCGATTGCGGGGCCTATCGTGGGCTCAGTGGCCACGCGGCGAGGCGGGTAGCGTGGCGTACAGTCAACCTATTGCGCACGCGACGGCTGCCCTGCGCGGGACCACCGTCGCGGGCGCATCTCATGATTAAGAGACACTGATTGTCCCGAAATATGTCGAGCTATTTCCGACTTTACTTACATGAGTAATCCGATATAAGTATTTTTTTATATCTCAAATTTAGCGAAGGGTGAAATAAAACCATACATGTGGGTATTTGTATATTGATATTGGCGCCAATGGCTACAAAATTTCATTTCAACACGGACAGCGTAAGGTCAGCTAGAGAATGCAAACTGGTATAAAATGTATAGCATAGCAATTACCGGTTAACCAGTAAATTACATTTTCATACAAATTATTTACCGGCCGCATTTCGTACGTCGACGTCGAATATATGTCATCACTTTTGCGCCTTACTCCTTCGGAATAAGGCAAATAATGTATAGATACTTATTTTTGACGTCAACTTAATTACAAGTTTGTACTCCAGTTTGGTATACTCAGCGGCAGAAGTAGCTAACAGAGCGAATATCAAATTGGCAATTTTTTTTCTCATTAATAAAGTTATGTCACATTATATTAGACACGTTCGTTTTTCTATTTCCGCAGCTGATTTCACACTTACCCAAGATAATTTTGAGCTTTATTTCGATACATTTTATATAACGTTTTAACAAAAAATGTATTAAAATGAAATTATTTAACCCACTATGTTAGATTTGTGTCAATTGATAATAAAACAATAAAAACATTAAAATAATCCTATGTAAACTATTATACACATTATAAAACTATGTATCGTGCTATACAAAGCGTATCAACACGCGATAAAATTCAAATCAAGGCGTAAAATCAAATTATATTGCTCAAGACATCATGTATATATACATTTCATTACAAAAGTATTTCAAAACAAGTGATTCTGAAAGCCAAAGGTTGTGGCAGAATAAAAAATACAATCGATTTATTTTTAGTTTAATCAATAATGTGTGGACGAATTCATTCATAACCTGTGTATCAACGAAGACTTCTAATTCTGAACCGTTAGTTTATAACAAATGGTACGAGACTTTTTTGAATTACATATGTACATCGCACCGAGCCATCGACAGGGCGCTCATCCTCACACCTTGCAACCAAAATGGTCGCGCACTGTGCGGTTTCAAAGGAATCTCCTCCCGCGAACGCTCCGGCTGTGGAATATATAAGCTCCCTGCCGAGGTTTTCCCGAAAGATGACAGTGTTGGGTTCTTCAAAAAAAGTGTACAAGATTTTAATGGGTCAGCAACGCGCATGTGACCCCCCTGGAGTTGCTGATAGGCTACGAGGAACGCTTTCCATCAGGCGGGCCGTATGCTTGTTTGCCACCGTCGTGGTATTAAAAAAACACCCATATTTGTGACTGTTGTAAAAGGAAACACATTGTCGGTAGCCTATAAGGCGCTAATGCTATAAAGAATCGTTTAGAAATGAACCTTATCAACAAACGACGTAGTGGTACCTTTTACTACAAACAGACATATTTTTACACTTGGTTAAACAGTATATTTTACATTAAATTGCAACGGTCCAAAATCACGTAATTTTATCACAATAGGCGTGACATGTTTCGACTGCATCGGGCAGTCGTCGTCGGACAGACAGTGTTGTCACCTTCGCGGCTCGAACCATGCTGAATTTGAACCGTTACAATTTCATGTCAGGATGACTCACGATAGTTTAAATTATACAGTATAATAAATTCAATTTTTTACTGAGAAAAGTAAGATTTAATAATTCAATTTAAAGCATACAACGGATTTAGAAAAGTGCGCTCGCCTTATCTACTGCTAGCACTATTATAGTTGTCGTATTTGCGTTTTGCTTCTCGCTCGCACCAGTTATGTTTTAATTCGGCGCAAGCGAGAGGCAATACGAAAAAAACCGCCAACTGTTACATACTACATACAAAAACAAAATTTGAACTTTATTGTAACCTACTTACTTTGATTTAATTGCAACGGTTAACATTAACACTCACGTATTTTTATCACAATAAGGCGTAACATGTTTCGACTGCATCGGGCAGTGATGCCCGAGCCGCGAAGGTGACACTGACACCATTCTGTCTGTCCGTCCGACGATGACTGCCCGATACAGTCGAAACATGTCACGCCTATTGTGATAAAAATACGTGAGTGTTAACCGTTGCAATTTATCACTACTTAGTTTTTACATTATTTTTATCAAGGTCATCTCAGGGAAACTAAAACTGGCATGAATGAAGCGAAGTTAACGTCTGTATGTTTTGGTGTATTATTTGTAGTTTGTACAGAATCTTTTTTTCGTGCATAGCCAGAGAGAATCCATAATAATATTATAAATGGGAAAGTGTGGGTCTGTTTGTTTGTCCATCTTTCACGGCAAAACGGAGCGAAGAATCGATGTGATTTTTAAGTGGAGATAGTTGAAGGGATGGAGAGTGACGTGACGTAGGCTACTTTTGTCTCTTTCTAACGAGAGCGAAGCCGAAGGCAAAAGCTAATAAGAAATATGCTGTCAAAGGTAAAGTTTCTATTTAGAAACTATTTTTGATCAGCATTATACAGGTTGTATCAAGTCTCGAACGATACTTCAATAGCTGATAAAATCAATAATCCTGAGTGAGATGCAAGTTGAAAAATTTCAAAATTCGTTTTTTTTTCACTTAGTATGGAGATAGGACAAAGTGATTTTTATTTTCGTTCGACTTGCATCGTACTTAGGAGAGAAAGAGATGTCAAATACTACAAAAAAAGTGAACAAGGCTCAGGGCTGGAATCCAACCAGCGACCTCCATCTTTCAGGGCAGGATGTCGCTGGTTCGATTCCAGCCCCATAATATGGGGCTGTACAGGGGGTTCTTGAGCATTTGGTTTAACTTCATCATGTCGTTTGGTATAATTAATAGAATGGCATAGTTAGTTTTATTAAACTCGTTACTTTTTTTTTTCATGCTAAATAATTACATGTTGCATCAACCGCTAATGTAAAACGGGCATTAGAATTAAATTTAGTAAGGAAGTGACAACTATGACATATCAATGTCATATCGAATACTCATACTCCGTTTACAGATTTGCAAATCCCATATGACATAAAATTGAATTAGTAGTTATTTTCTAAATGGAACTAATTAGAATACCAGTGTTTTTGAGAAATTAACTAAATTGTTGATACTTCCGAACAATTTAGATCAGTGTTATTTAACGAAATACGCTCACAGTGCAGCAGCGCACCGCGCATAATTATATTGTCTTGCAGGCGATTCAAATCTACCTACTATTATCATCTAAACGGTAATTATACCGAATATTTGCTTTATATAAACTCACTAGTTAAATGCTTAACATTCATATTATAAAATTGCTTCTTTCTCATGTAAGTGAATTACTGTAATTCTTATGGGAAATAAAGATCTTTAAACCGAAATTTAAGATAAATAATGCACCCTTGAATTTAAAGCAATTGCTCAAAGGATTGTCATATTATGACATCTCTTTAAATATAATGATTCAGATTCAGATTAAGATTCAGATTTATTTATTTGATAATACAGATTACATTATAAATTGCAGGCATGTCAATCTACAAGTATCCATATTATGATCGTCAGAATAGGTATAAGAGCATCAATAGAGTAATCATTTCAAACAATAATGAGGATAACATAATTTGGTTCCTATTTTTACCGTCAAAACTGGTTTACCAGGCTGTATGTGTACCTAGTATAACAGTAGATGATGCATCAACGATTTGTGTAAATGTCGGTAATTGTTGATCACTTCATTAATGCTAGTTTTTGGGTAATCAATGTTATGGGCGAATAAACTATTTCTTGTTGTTATTGTGTCTCGTCAGCCAGACGACAAATGCAGCACAGTTTGTTAGAAGAAACGTAGTATGTGCTACTGACAAGCTTGATAGATGGCGCTGGAAAGGGAATATAACTACTCGTAATTATAATGAACAAATGTATACATGAATTGAATCATTTATTATTTATAATAAATGACTATTGTACAGTATGGTGGCGCCATCTCTCGCTTCTAGTTGAAAATAATCTGTAAAGATTATCTAGAAGGCAGCACTGGAAGTCTGAGCTGTAGAATGGGCGCAACGCACCTTAAACGTTTAAAATAAGAAAAGATTGCAAATTTCGGGCTCTGGCTACCTTCGGGTGGCCTAGTGGTTAGGGCGTCTGCGAACGCAGGAGGTCGCTGGTTCGATCCCAGCCCTGCTCACCGGGGAGCTTGGTCACTTTTTCTATAATATATGACCTCTCTTTCAACTTATAATGCAATAAAACCGTGGATCTAAAAGTGACGCAGGGGACCGTAACCATGGCAACCAGTAACAAGAAATGGTTGATCAACCCTTTTATTAGTATTATTTCCGGTGTATAAATGTTTGTGCAGATTTTTATAAGCACTTCTTCTGATTAGTATTATCTGCTGGTAATCTTTTCTGCGCCAAAGACGTATATATAGTAGCGATGTAACGAATATCGTACACAACCTTTATATAATACACAAAATTTTGTTCAGAATGCAAAAATATTACACAAATGCAATGGAACGTAAAGACCATGTGATGTCACGACCTCCTAGTCTAGTTGGTTTGGTAGTGACCCAGCCTACGAAGCAGGAGGTCCCGAGTTAGAATCCTGGTCAGGGCATTTATTTGTGTGTTCATTACGAATATTTGTTCCTGAGTTATGGCTGTTTTCTCTGTATTTAAGTATTTATATGTATACGAACTGTTGCCAGCGGTGTTTCCGGACCGATACGACCTTTCAAACCTTCAAGAAAAGAGCGTACTCCCACCTTAAAGGCCGGCAACGCACTTGCGACACCTCTGGTGTTGCGGGTGTCCATGGACGACGTTAATCGCTTACCATCAGGTGATTCGTTTGCTCGTTTGCCCCCTATAGCATAAAAAAAAAAAAAAATATCTATTATATATATCGTCGATGTCTGAAAATGCCCATAGGCGCCGTAGATTCAACGCTAAAGGTAGATTAATCGGTCACTGACCACAGAGCAACAAAGACTTTAACGCACACTCATAAAGTTCAATTTCAGTTTTGACACTCCGGTGACGTCTGAGTAAAAGCGTATTTAATAAACACTTCTAAATAGATCACAACCTATTTCATTTTCAAAAAGAATCTAGTTTTTCACACCACTTTTACACAGCAGTATTTTGTGCATTTCTTCTAGTGATTCTTTTTTTGTCTCAGTATTGACAGATTACCTGGTCACAATCACAATATCACTCGTTCATACGAGGTGTATCCAACTTAGGGGCTTGATTTTATTCTCCAACACGAGCATTTTTTAGTATGAGACCAACACTGAAAGAGCCAAAATTTTTTTTTGATGTTATTATTTGTATGGATTCAGCCAACATCTTTTTCGTGCTTTCTAGGTTGGTTCCGTAGTGAAAGGGGCTCGGTTAGGAGAGTAAAACAAAACCCTGAATTTAAATCCCCATAATCGGAGACATTCAGTATATCCTGTTAGTGACCGTATAAGTAGTGTGTACTGCCTCATAATCAGGGTAAGTCTGTATTCAAACAATTTGGCGACCATCATCAAAGCGGTAAGTAATCGTTTATTTGTATAACACAGGTGATACAAAGGGTGTTAATATACAGCGGTACAGGAGCATTTTAATACTTTTGAAATTGCTAAGAAAGCGAGCTTATTGGACGATGGAGGCGGTGGTCGCCTTAGCGACTCACATGATTATGGTAACTGTAGTTACCAGCTGTCACCCTTATTTTACTTGACAATAGAGCAAAGTAAGAGCAAGAAAAAAGCAATCGTATGAGGGGTTAGGAACTCTGTGATGAAACAACTAAACCCTAAACTATTTGGGTTTCGTAGAATTGCCTCGATGAGTACAAGTTGACCGTCGGAACAAAAATACAGCCTACAATAAAAGTTTGGAGCAATTTTTTTTGATATAAAACTTTAAAATAGTGATGATGTCGACAAATTATCTAAATGCAGATTGAACCAGCGTATGGCGATCCTTAGTCTGTATAGTCTGGGGAGTGTGCGAGGTTTGTTCCTGCTGCGGCAGCCGAGGGTCACTGGCTGCTGGCCAGCTCGTCCATGCGGCATCTATAACATTATAAATATATTAAATTGCAACGGTTAACACACGTATTTTTATCACAATAGCCGTGACATGTTTCGACTGCATCGGGCAGTCATCGTCGGACAGAAATAGAAAAATAGAAATAGAAAATTATTTATTGTCACAAACACAAGAATACAAAAAAAAGGAAAGAAAAACAAGCACACATTCTTCTTAAATATTAAACACTAAACAACACAACTATGTGACAAAAGGACTGCACTCAGCGTTAGCTGTGGCAGCAACCTCAGCGCTGGTTTTCAGTGCACCCCCATTACAAGTTTTACATTTCAATTGGCGGGAATTCAATTCAGACAGGTGTTGTCACAACACTTATTTAAACTTTCACGATTTTCACACATTATGTATTTACTAAAACGGGGCTTAATCGTGTATAGATTTTGAAAACAAACCTCCGACGTTTCAAGGGCGACGTTGCCCCCGTGGTCCCGGAGAAAGACTGGCTGAGATTGACATCAACATCTTCTAGCTGCGCGGGTTTTACGAACTACCCGCACTTGGTCTTGATTATAAACTTGAACATTTTGCGCACTAGGGATGTGACTCTGTCGACACACTACACTCACGATGTCCGATTTTTGAGCCGGTGATATTCGATTACGCTTACATTTATCAATGACCGGATTCCAAGTAGACGAGATTCTAAAACCGTCATCCCGATTGAAATTGGGGTATTTCTTGATTTCAATGGCTTCCCGTACTTTTCTACTATGGAAACGACGATCCGTTGAAAGGATTTTAGGGTTATGTAACTCAATCCAGTGGTTTGGTCCAGACTCTAACAAATGTTCGGCAACCGCAGACTTGTTTACCTGGCGATTTTTGACAGCTGCGATATGTTCCTTCACTCTTTCCGCCATGGTACGCTTCGTTTGGCCGATGTAGGAACTACCACAACTGCAATCAATCTTATAAACACCAGGTGATTGGTACGGGATAACATCTTTCGGCGATCTTAGTTTGCCCGAAATCTTGGATAAAGGGGTAAACACAGTTTTTATGGAGTACTTCGCTAGCACTGTGCCAATCTTGTCCGTCACCCCTTTCACATAAGGCAAAAATGCCGGTTGCCTTGATACATCAGGACGCTTCCCTCTTCCTCTTCGTCTGGGCTGCCACTTTTTCACCTTATACCCGTTCCATCTGAGTACCTCCTGAATATGTGACATCTCACTCTTTAAAAATTCAGGGTCACAAAGATCGTGTGCTCTATTCACTAAAGAGCTGACAACTGACTGTAGATGGCGGGGATGGTGGTGAGAAAAAACGTTCAAATATCTGTCTGTGTGCGTCGGCTTCCTATAAACAGTATGCGTCAGGGTTCCGTCCATCCGACCAATCACTTTTACGTCCAAAAAAGGCAAACTGCGCTGGGCTTCCAATTCATACGTGAAATGTATCTTAGGATGAATCGAATTGATATACCGGAGAAGTTGCTCCACCTCCGGCTTACCACCTTTCATGATACAGAAAACATCATCCACATATCGTTTCCACACTCTCACTCCCCAAGACTGCAGGTTCATACTGGCCTCGATATGTTCCATCCAGATATTTGCCAAAACCGGTGCTACAGGACTACCCATGGCAACCCCATCAATCTGGAGGTAATGTTTCCCGCCGTATAGAAAGTAGCTGCCCTCTAAACAGTTCCTTAACAACACCATGACTGACTCCGATATACCACCCTCGCACAACTTCTTCCTGACAACTTCAAGACACTCCTTAACGGGAACATTGGTGAAAAGCGACTCAACATCGAAACTCACCATTATGTCATCCGGTTCCAACGTTATCCCTTTGAGAATGTCTATAAAGTGACGAGAGTCCTTCACGAAAGACGCTGTACCACCCACAAACGGCGGAGGTTTGTTTTCAAAATCTATACACGATTAAGCCCCGTTTTAGTAAATACATAAGGTGTTGTCACCTTCGCGGCTCGGGCATCAGTGTCACACATGAAACATGTCACGCCTATGGTGATAGAAATACGTGAGTGTTAACCGTTGCAATTTAATAGCAGTATGACTCACGAAAGTTTAAATTATAAATATAGTTTAGAACTTTAGACTATGGTGCATTTCATGCCAAACAGGAAAAACCCCGGCCAAGGGCGAGTCGGACTCGCCCACCGAGGGTTCCGCATAAACGGAACGGAACGGATTTTCTCCTGTGCTACAAGATATCTTTTTGCCAAATTTCGTAATTGTAGGTCAACGGGAAGTACCCTATACATTTTTATTCCCATTGCAAATGTATGGGAAATGCGACAACGGCCGTATCTTTTGATTGCGTTGACGTAGAGGTTTGGTTTTTTCGCAGCTTCAAGGGACCGCAGACTTGTTTTTGGTATTAATTTCAACTTGCTAACTTTACGCCTTCCCGAGATAAAGGGTCTTGACAGACAGACGGACGGACAACAAAGTGATTCTATAAGGGTTCCGTTTTTTTGCTTTTGAGGTACGGAAGCCTTTTCGTTTTGAGGTAAGGAACCCTAAAAAGGGTTGGGTGTTGAATTTTGCGTTTATTAACACCATGAGCCCAAGTTTTATGTCCTTTACATATCCCTCGTATCGTCTAGCCCATCTCTCAATCAATTGATCATCTCATGAAGATCCACCCAGTATTGAAGATGGAACAATTGACATGAAACTACCCATACACCTGCGATAATTGTAATGATACAACGTGAAAATCCTGGTCACGGAACCAAATGTAACAACCTCCCCTTTCCGTTGAGCCTCTATGTTTTGATTAATTAGTTCAGTTTTATAAAATTATTTGTCATGTGTTTGTCATACAAGTTTATTATCTTTTTATCGATTAATTTCGTTCACTTTACATATGTAGGTTATAAAAATAGGTTACCTGACGGCCATTTCCGCGACTTCTAGGGAGGGATAATCCAATTCCTTCACCAAGCATAGCACAGCTGACAGCAAATTCGAATTCTGAAATTATTAGCAACGAATTAGTCACGTGATGAGGGGCGTATTTTGAATGACTAAGGGCAAGTCTCCTGGTCATGATGGGCTTAGTATTGAACATTTACAGCACGCAGGCCCTCATCTATCCCGAGTCCTGTCTCTGTTATTTAATGTCGGTATAAGCCATTCCTATCTGCCTCCAGAGATGCTGCGAACTATAGTAGTGCCGATAGTCAAAAACCGAACGGGTGACGTCTCCGATGGATCCAATTACAGGCCAATATCCCTGGCGACCATCACGGCTAAGGTATTTGACAGTGTGCTCAACGCACAACTGGATAAGCACCTAAATTTGCATGATGCCCAATTCGGATTCAGAACGGGTCTCTCTACTGAAACCGCTATCCTGAGTCTCAAGCATACTGTCAAATATTACGCTGATAAAAGGACGCCGGTTTTCGCATGCTTTTTGGATCTGTCGAAGGCGTTCGACCTTGTCTCGTATGACATTCTCTGGAGGAAGTTAGACAAAGCGGGAGTACCTCCTGACATTGTAAATATTTTAAGATTCTGGTATAGTAACCAGATAAACCATGTCAAGTGGGCTGGGCAGTTGTCGGAACCGTACAGGATGGAGTGTGGAGTAAGACAGGGTGGCTTAACGTCGCCCTGTCTTTTTAACCTGTATGTAAACGAGCTCATAGAGGAGCTTAGCAGCACGCATGCCGGTTGTCATATTGGTGGCATTAACGTCAACAATATCAGCTACGCGGACGACATGGTGCTGCTGGCTCCCTCTGTGGGTGCGCTCAGAACACTAGTTGCTATATGTGAACGCTATGCGAAGGCACATGGCCTGCAATATAATTGTAAGAAGTCAGAGCTCATGATCTTTAGGGCCGGTAACAAGTGCCCTCAACACGTACCATCTGTAACTCTAAACGGGACTGAACTTAAAAGGGTACAGCAGTTCAAGTACTTGGGGCATTATGTTACAGAGGATCTTAGAGATGATGCAGACATGGAAAGGGAACGCAGAGCATTCTCAGTCAGAGCTAATATGTTGGCTCGTAGGTTTGCCAAGTGTTCGGACGATGTTAAAATAACACTATTTAAAGCGTACTGTACGTCTATGTACGCGGGTAGCCTATGGGTCAAATACAGCCAAAAGGCTTACAATGCTCTTCGAGTCCAATTTAATAATGGGTTTAGAATGCTGTTGGGGCTGCCTCGCTTCTGTAGCGCTTCAAAAATGTTTGCGGATGCTAGAGTGGATGGGTTTCACGCCATCCTACGTAAGAAAGCTGCTTCCTTATTGGGCAGAATGCGAGGCAGCAGCAACATTATTCTTAGGATGATTGCCAGCAAATTTGATTGCCCTATAGTCTTCGGGCTGATTAAGCTGGTAAAGTCCAATTTAGAATATAAGTTTTAAGTTTTATGATTTTATTTTACATATATTTTATTTTAGGTACCTTAATAATATTAATTACTAACAACTTAGTTTTAAAACAACAGAATAAATGTATACTAACACAAAATGGACCATGTTGTCTGAAATAAAATATTTGAATTTGAATTTACTCTAGGGCTAGCAGGCTGCAAAGGGTGGCTTCGCTGCCTTCTCTGATCGCATTTTACCGTGACAAAGCCAAATATCCCGGGGTACCAAATCTTTAAATACACCTATGGAGAAAGCCCAGCAGTGGGACGTATATAGAATGCACTAGTAGCCCAAAAACAATCCCATATTTAAGAATCAAGGGATCGAAGTGAAGTTACCCGTGTAACCGGCCGGCGTGTGAAACCACGATGCTCAGCCATGACGGCAGAGGGGTACCCCGCGCTGTGTGCGTCTCGCTCCCGCGGGGGCTCCCTGTCTCGCTCGCGCTCCCACTCGCCCCGCCCCACGGTGCTGGGCGTGTATTCTGACCTGAAAATTAGACTAGGATTTAAGTACGTTGAGTTTCAGGTATGGTATTATGAGTTGGTTTGAAACTTGTTCTTATTCGAAATGTGGTGTGACAATTTATGCAACAGTGATATATTATAAGGTTCGCCGTACAAAACTAGACGAAGTCGAGTTTTGTAATAATAGACCCCGAGAGTTTTAAGAACCAATTATATGAGCTGTTGCATACGCTAGTTTTTCTACGACGGCGAAAATAGCGAAAAAAAAACAAAATTTCGAAAGATGGTAGAATGTGGAAAATGTCGTTTGCAACTATAGAAATTAATAAAAAATCGACAGTGCTAATATATTGTATGAAAATCCATAGGAGCAGCGTTCTTATGGAATACCATAGACAACGTTATAATGTAGACCTTTTTAATATCGCTGTCAGTTATCTAATTGACAGTTAGAAGTGCTGGAGTAGAAAAGAATACTTAGTTATAATCTCTTTCCTACGACATTAGTCTTTTGAAGTGACATATTATTAGTTGAAAGAGATGTCATATACTACAGAAAAAGTGACCCAGTCTCCCAGTGGCTAGGGCTGGGATCGACCCAGCGACCTCCTGCGTTCGCAGACGCCCTAACCACTAGGCCACCCGAAGGTAGCCAGGGTTCGAAATTTCGTATGTGTTAAATCCTTTCTTATTTTAAACACTTAAGGTGCGTTCCGCCAATCCTACAACTCAGATTTACGAGTGCGTCTAGTGCTGCCCTCTAGATAATCTTTACAGCAACGACATAAAATCTACCGTATAGTAGTTAGTAGCTACCTGTTGTCGCCGCGCTCGTACGTGTCGTGTGGAGACTGGACGCCGAGCCGGCACTCACCGTTCATGGCGTACGCGTACTCCTGCGTCATAAACAATACATACTAAAGGATCATCTTAGACTAATAGAACTGGTTCCACAGCTCAATATGGTTTGTGTAGAGTATAACTTGTGATGTGTGTTTAGTCAGGGTCATACAATCATGACAAGGGAACGTACAATTCATGCCGATTTCGTCATATCATAATGACGTGTATAAAAACAGAGGATGTTTTAGATCCGTAATGAGTTAATGACAGATAAAGTCTATCAACGTTCGATTGTAACGTCGAACTTAACAGTTTTGACACTATTCAATGACAGCACTATTCGTTCAAACGTAAAACCTGAAACATGCTCTATGAAGCTTGACGTCATTGGTCTGACATCGGCATGAAAGGTACGCTCCCTGGTCATGATCAGATAGGGACAAGATTCTTGACCAATAGAATAGAATAGAATAGAATAGAAACAATACAAATTATCCAAAGGTATACTCGAATGTTTTGCAAAGTTCCGGAATATATCTAATTTTAAAAATAAGGACGGTCAAACAAACACTACATCTAAAGGGCAGATTACACTTGACTGAATTTAGTCATCCTAATTAGAATGCACTACACAATTCTAAATGATGTGACTGAATCAGTCAGCATTTCACTCGTGGTCAGTGACGAACGTCTCGGGTGCAATGCCGCCAGTACTATCTAAAAATCAAAAGATTGGCCTTGGAGACTGGAGTAGCCCTGGCCGTAGCATCCATGGAAATAAAAAAAAAGATTTTTTTATCCCAGAGACAGGTCATTTCTTTGTACAAATACAAAATGCTACACAAAACTTCTTTTTCGTGCGCCATTATAATTGAGACACGTCCGCCCGCTGTCAGGTGTGCGTGGCGACTGACTGCACTAAATATTATTACACCTATCCTAACTAGGACGCTTGGTCATTTAGCTTGTCAGAAACCATTCTTTTTTCTAATTAGGATACTTTTTAGGATCCTTACTGGCTTAACGCGATTACACTTTCCGAAATTAGGATTCTAAATCACTTAGGATCCTAAATTCAGTCAAGTGTAATCTGCCCTTTAATTAGGAACAAATCCTCCAAAATCCTATGCCTTGCTAGAACATAGATAAATTCAGATAAATTCATCTACCAAGCATGTCAGTAGAACATACTACAACGTTTCTTCTAACAAACTGTGCTGCATTTGTCCCCTGGCTGATGGGACAGAATAACAACAAGAAATAGTTAATTCACCCACTTAGTTACTTTCGCATATAATTTTATATATCGAAAATATATCGACATGTTTCGGAACAGTTTGGGTCCCATAATCTAACTTATCGTTGGTCGCAAATGGATGTGTCAATTGTCAATAAGTTAAGTGAGTTGCGTGTAAGTAAGCTTGCTGGTGTGCGTGTGATGTCACTTGATCTATTTATGTATATATACAAGTAGTCAGTAATCAGTATATGTATGTATAATCATCATCATATCTTATGGCTTAAAGTTCACTGCTTTATTTGTAATTTGAGTCGAAATCAAACATCAATTTTTAGGTTTCTCAGCCAGTCTTCTGCTGCCGGGGAAAGCTGGTGGAGTTCCTCGAGACCGCCAGGAAAACTGTAGAGTGGGCACTCTTCCACGATATGAAGTAGGGTTTGGTCCACGTAGCCACAATCGCACGCCGGAGAGTCTTTATATCCCCATTTGAACAGATTGTGGTTGGACCGCCCCTGTCCCGTGCGGAACCTATTAAGCTTCACCCAAACGGAACGTGAAGCCTCGAATCCTGCGTGGGTCTTTGTTGGGTCCGGGATTAAGTTCTTTTGTAGGTGGTCATACATTCCCCAGGACTGACACCATGCTTCTTGTATGTCAAAAGTTGCGAGGCAACGATCGGACCAGATTGGGAGTCTTGATGGTAGGCGGTGTTGGGGCAGCTGGTCCAGTGTTTTGCGGATTGGCATGTTTTGCCTTGTTGATTTTTGCCATTCGGCGGCCGCCGCAGCACGTCTGCGCATCTCCGGGGGCTGAATATGGGCCAGTGTAGGTAGCCAGGGGAGTGGGGTGGATTTAATTAGTCCTGTGATTATTCGCATCACCTCATTAAGTTGGGTATCAACTTTGTTAGTGTGTGCGCTTCGGTACCAAACAGGGGCACAATATTCTGCGGTGGAGTACACCAGGGCCAGTGCAGAGGTACGCAAGACTGAAGCGGAGGCTCCCCAGCTAGTGCCCGAGAGGCTTCTTAGGATATTTACTCTACTTTTTAGCTTCTGTGCCACGTTTTCCAGGTGCTTTTTATACGTCAGGGATCGGTCCAAGGTGACGCCAAGGTACTTGGGATAAAAATTGTGTTTCACACTCTGGCCGCAGAAAGTGACGTTCAGTTTGCGTTTGGCGAGACAGTTCGTGAGATGAAAGACTGCTACTTCTGTTTTGGAGGGGTTTGGGCATAGCCGCCACTTTTGGTAGTATTTTCCCATAACTTCCAGATCCGCGGCTAACGCTGCTTCCCCTTCCTCAAAAGATTTGGCCTGATAAGCAAGTGCTAGGTCGTCGGCATATGCGAACTTTCTGCTCTCAGTGTCGGGCATATCATTTGTGTAGACGTTGAATAGAAGTGGCGCCAAGACCGACCCCTGTGGTAGGCCGTTTTTTACGAGCTTGTAGTTACTGGTTTTTTCTCCTAAATGTACTTTGATAAGACGGGGGCCCAGGATTGCTTTTACAAGTCTTGTCGTTTTTCGGCATGAGATTATGTTGCCAAGTTTATGTAGGAGTGCTTCTGTCCATACGGTGTCATATGCGGCGCTGAGATCCACGAAGGCCACAAAAGTCTTAAGCCCTCGTTGGAATCCGGCTTCTATGAAGGACGTTAGTGCTAGGACTTGGTCGGCACAGCTTCTACCCTCTCTGAACCCGGCTTGTTCTGGGCGAATTGCGGTATTTATTTCGCCCTTTATGCGGTTGTATATAAGACGTTCCAGCAGTTTATATGTCACAGAGAGCAGAGTTATGGGCCTGTAGCTTGATGCCTCTTCTGGTGGTTTTCCAGGTTTCAGTATTGCAATGACTTTTGCCTTTTTAAAGGCTTCTGGGACTATGCAGGTTCTCATAATGTTATTGAAAAAATTAACCAACCAATTTTGTCCGGCTTTCCCTAGGTGTATTAAGAATTCAGGGTACATATCATCTAAACCTGCGGCCTTATTTGGTTTTATACCGTTCAGCGCCAGTTTGAGTTCGGGCACCGAAAAAGGTTGGCTGTAGCTTTCGATTTCTCCAATTGTGGTGCTATGGGCCCTGTTTTTGTTGCGGAGGTATTTGGCAAAAAATTTGTCGTTCGTGCTACTTTTTGTAAGGGACTGCATACGCTTTGCTACGTCATTTGGATGTATAGGCGGTGTTTTGGCTTCGTGGAGCGGAGCGCCTCCCAATTTTCGTAAGAGAGCCCAACTTTTCTTGCTCGAATGGGTAAAGTCCATGCTCTGAACACTGGTTTCCCATTTCGCTTTTCTAGCAGCATCAAGGGAGTCTAGGAGTCTTTGGGCGGATTCGGCGTTATTTGTGGACTTAAATTCCTCGTATGCCTCTTCAGTCTCACTTGACCATCCTGGCGTATATTCTGCACGGAAGCCTCGAGGTATAAAACGTTTGGCTGCAGATATGGCGGCTTTGGAGAAACGTGTGTAGTTGCCAACTTCAGGCTTGATGAAACGTAAGGTAGCATCCAAGCTCTTGGAGTATGCGTCCCAGTTTGCCTTACCAAAGTTCCAGCGTGGACGCGGAGCGGATCTTATAAGAGGAATCTGGATGCCAATCGTGATCAGAGCCGGTCTATGTTGACTGCGCGGGAAGTTATTTAGTAAGCGTCTCGATATTGACAGTCTGTTACCCTGCTCATCCTGTGTCGCAAAACATAGATCAGGGTTCGTGTCGCTGCCCCACCTAGCGGATCTAAAAGATCCCCTTCCTTTAGCATCGTGCAGAAGGTGTAGGTTGTTTCTCTCGGCCCATGTGTGCAGTTCCACTCCGTTGTCATCATTTTTTGTATAACCCCATGCTGTGTGATGGCAGTTGAAGTCACCTATATACACTGCAGGATGTTGGAGCTTTGGCAGAGCTTGGCTGTTCAGTTTGAGGCTTGGTGGTTTGTAAACTGCAGTGACATTCAAGTCACTGACGTGTGCCGTAATTACTTCAAAGTTGTCTTTGTTTGAGACCGTTAAAACGGTACAATTATTAAGGGACGATTTTTGGTACGTGGCTGAGCCATAAGAAGGAGAGAGTGTGTAGCCCATCATTTTATATCCCTCTATGTTGCCCCGGGGGGTTAAGTCGCTTTCCTTACTAATATGATGTTCCTGTATGCATATGATATCAGCGTCGTATTCTTGAGCCAATCTGGCTAAGTACTCGCATTTGCTTTTAGACGATCCTTCAATATTAAGTTGCATAATACGGACAGAAGGCCCAATATTTTTTGTCAAGCCCCGAGGAGGGCTGTTCGTACTGGGGCCCTGGGGAGGGCGATTTGGGTTCATTCTCATTCAGTTCAATTCGATTCGATTTGATTTCGCAGCGATAGCACCGGGAGGTTTTTGGATGTAAGGTAACAGTCCGGTGAGCCTATGTTGGGGTCAAGAGCATTTAGCCGGATTTCGCAGAAAGTTGCTAATCCGTTGCCCAGGGTGGACCACGGGGAGGTAGTTCTTGACCAATCTCCACCCCATGTATGTATAATCAAACTAATATTCAATGTATTGTAATTATAAGATTTATAACATAAAACCGTGTAAATTAAAGTTATAAAACTTCTTGAGTAAAACCTGGTAGGTACGATTTAACCGACCCTCCGCTATGCAATATCATTGACTACGGGGTTAATAAACTATTTCTTGTCGTTGCCCTGGTTACGGTCTGCTGAGTCACTTTTGAAATAACGGTTTTATGGAATTAAAGTTTACAAAACATAATGATTTTTTGTTAGTTATCCTTTTCACGCTGGGTCAGTAGAACATACTACAACGTTTCTTCTAACAAACTGTGCTGCATTTGTCCCCTGGCTGACGGAACAGAATAACAGCAAGAAATAGTTGATTCACCCGACGTCATCTTAAATAAGTTTAGTAAACTTATTTAATATAATTTCTTAACTTCGACAAGTGTAAACTTCCAAAGAAACTATCTATGAGTATGTGGATCCAATGACATTGTGATTTGTGGGATTTGATTTACGCTTGACGCTGTACGCAGCGTCAAAATTTATATAAAAGATAACATTACATACAGGGTGCAACAAAAACACTGGTGATTAGTTTACGAGCGTTACTATTATTCTGATTAGTAAAAAGGAGAAACAAAATTAAAGTTTTAGAGACAATTTTTGTGTCTTTTTAGGGTTCCGTACCACAAAAGGAGAAAAAGGGGAATTCTTATCGGATCACTTTGTTGTATGGCCCGAAAAATAACGATACACCTAAAGTTGATAACGATACCAACCGAATCGCAGCGCCAGTTGTGGCCACAAAAACACCGGATACACCGCTTATGAAGGACTCTCCTCTTGGCAATAATTCTGATTTGATTATTGACCAGGACTCACCGGAAGGAACAGAGATACAGCACCTTTGTAAGGAAGAGGATGGCGTGGGATGGACAAACCATACCAACAAAAAGAAAAAGAAACAGAAATCGATCGTTGTGGGAACTGGACAAGAAGACGAGACTATTAAAGCTGTGCCACAGTTAAGATTAAAATATATACAAGCTTGGTGTTTCAAACCAGATACGACCACAGATAATATCCTGCATTATCTGAATAAAATTGAGAAGTCGGATGAGTACTACGTAGAAAAGAGGAGTATAAACTCTATAAGGCACGCCTCGTTCATAATCGGGATTCCTGAGAACTTGTACGAACGCCTGAGGTCGCCGACGGTGTGGCCCCCGGGTGTAAAGTTCGCGAACTGGTTTCTCGTCCGCTCCCGCCGCGCCGCCGGGCGCGGTCCAGTCTGCGCTCCACCGGCCGCCGAGCAACAAGGATAAAAACACTAGTGCATGTGAACGACATATTCATATTTTGCTACAAAATGTGCGGTGCCTACGGAATAAGACTGCTGAAATTGAATGTTTACTCCAAGGTGGTATAAATTATGATCTTCTGCTGCTTACCGAACATTGGCTACAACTCGATGAATTGGCAGTGACTAACATTAATAATTATGTTTTAAGTTCAAAGTTTTGCCGTCTAACAAGACAACATGGTGGAGTATGCATATATGCTCACCACGGGCTGACAGTTATAGATAGACCCGACCTGTGTAGTTACTCTATAGAAATGCATGTTGAAGTAGCTGCTATACAAGTTGTTGACATTAATTTAATTGTAATGTGTGTGTACCGCTCCAATACGGAGGGTAATCTAGACACGTTTATTCATCAACTGGACTCATTACTTAGCAAATTAGTTAACGAAGATGTCAATATTTTGATAATGGGTGACGTTAACATAGATTTTATGAAATGGACTAAACAAAAACGGGATATTCAAGGACTATTGACACGATTTAACTTAACTTCAATGGTTAACTTTGCAACAAGAATACAAGGCAGCTCTAAATCATGCCTCGACCATGCATATACCAATTTATCTCGCGAGTCTGTCTCAGTTGAGCCACTGGATACGTGTATAAGCGACCATTGTGCTGTCTATTTTAAATTGTCGGTTGTAAAGGTAAACAATCAGTCACGGTACGTAACAAAAAGACTCGCAAATAAAATGCAATTAACACAGTTCATAGATAACGTAGCTAGTTCTGATTGGTCAACATTTTCCCAACTATCTACGAATAATAGTTTTGAAACATTATTTCACCACTTTCGTAGGAAATTTGAAATCTTTTGTCCCATTAAAAAAGTACTGATTAAACCGAGAGACAAGGTGTGGTTAAATGAAGAAACTGTTAGGAGCAAGGAATTTCTTCTGCATTTAGGGATGCTAGCGAGATTTTATCCAAATAATGACAATTTAACACATTTTATCAATAACTACAAATGTAAGCATAACACTCTTTTAAGTAAAACTAGGAAGGCTTTCATAAACAATATAATTGAGTCTAGCACTAATAAATCCCTTGCCTTATGGGATATAATTAAGGCCGAGACAAACAAAAGCCAATCATAT
This sequence comes from Lathronympha strigana, assembly GCA_949128165.1. Taxonomy (NCBI): domain Eukaryota; kingdom Metazoa; phylum Arthropoda; class Insecta; order Lepidoptera; family Tortricidae; genus Lathronympha; species Lathronympha strigana. The sequence goes on along the minus strand of OX421926.1, from coordinate 410,942 downwards.
GGTCGGGACGAATTGGGCGTGCTGCGCCGAGCGGTGTGCGGCGAGCACGGCTCCGGTCGGGAGCTGGCTGACGTGCTCAACCATCACTACCTGGCCGTTGTCCAAGACACTCCTGTGCGCCCGCACCTGGAGGATGCACTGCGTCTACTGCGTGCCACCTGCCCGGTGCAGGCGTCCAGCATGCTTATGTTGCCTTTTACAGCCCCCGAGGTATTAAGAATAATAAAAAGAACTAAAGCAAAGGGAACCAAAGACATATATGGCTTCCCTACTTCATTATTACATAAACTACCTCTAAATTTCGTCTACAACCTATGTGATTACTTCAATGAGTCCATTCTGAATGGTTGCTACCCAGAGTCCCTTAAAAGGATTAAGGTGACTCCGGTTTACAAGGGAAAAGGTGCTAAAGATTCAATGAAGAGCTACCGTCCCATATCCCTTGTACCTGCAGTTTCCAAGATCTTTGAAACCGGTCTCTGTGACAGGCTACTTAGGTATTTCGCCATGAATGGGGCACTTAGCGACGAGCAGTATGCCTACCGGGTTGGTCGATCCACAGATGCCGCTGCGCGTAAATTGCTGACCATTGTCCTGGACAATTTGGAGGCAAAGAGGCACGTTGCTGCTGTTTTCTTTGACCTTTCCCGCGCTTTCGACCTGGTCGACCATAGGCTGGTGGAAGCCAAATTGGAACACTACGGTGTTAGAGGTATAGCCCTAGACATATTCAAATCTTTTTTAGCCAACCGTAGCCAAATAACAGACGTAGCTGGTGAGCGGTCTGAGGCAGGGTATATCGGTGACAGAGCGGTCCCCCAGGGCTCGAACGTGGGGAACACCATCTTCTCTATACTCATGAATGACTTGCCATATCCTAGCACTATCGTTAAATTTATCATGTATGCGGATGACATTTGTGCAATCATTAATGGTTGTAACCATGAAGAGCTAGAGAAAAACGCTAGTGATGTCATTATTAAACTCCTACACTGGTTCGAAAGTAATGGCATGCAACTAAATATAAGCAAGACAAACCTGATCCACTTTACGCTCAGCTGTAAAGTACGGCCAGGGTTGGATGTAAATGTAAACGGGGACCGCATAGAACCTGTAGACCATACTCGGTATGTGGGTTTCACTTTTGATAAAAGTTTGCAGTGGGGGAAGCACATCGACTCCTTATGTGCCAAGCTAAACTCCGCTCATTACGCCATACTTCGGTTGAAACGTACGCTATCGCAGCGGAACCTAATGACGGCATACTACGCCTATTTTCAGACGCATCTCAACTGTGGCATAGACCTGTGGGGCTTAGCAGCTGACAGAGACCGGCCGTTTATCATACAAAAAAAGGTTATTCGCCTGATATGTGGTGTTCCAGCGGACGCGCCAGCTAAGCAGCTCTTTATCAATATCGGGGTGTTGACAGTGCCTTCACTCTATATTTATGAAGTTGGTATGTATGTCAGAAGGAACCAAGCTGAGTTCCCTATAGCAGGGAGTAACTACGCAAGGAGGAAACCAGGGCTAGCTGTCCCCTCGCACAGGCTGTCGAAAACGGGCAAGTCTCTTGGTATAATGGGTGCTAAAATATACAACAAAATACCCGAGGCTATCAGAGATCTTGATACATATAACGCATTTAAACGTACATTTAAATTGTACTGCCAAAGGAAGGCTTATTATTCAGTTAATGAGTTCTTAGATGAATGAAAGTGTCTGACACAATTCTTTATATTAAACATAATGTATTTTATCTTACATTTTAATCTTGACAGTAATAATTATTTTCTTATGTGATCATTGTTAATTTAAACTTTATTTGTTTCCAATTGTGGAAATCAATCTAAATTTGTATTTCTTATTGATATTATGTGATATTATGTGACAATGTATGATTAGTGCAAATAAATATATCTATCTATCTATCTATGTATGCTTAAATCTTTAAAACTACGCAACGGATTTTGATGCAGTTTTTTAATAGATACCTAGTGATTCAAGAGGAAGGTTTATTATGGTTTATATGTATAATAATAACCCGTTCGAAGCCGGGGCGGGTCGCTAGCTAGTAATATAATCGCAAGTGATTTGACAGTTTTATTACGAGTGACAGTCTCTTGGCAATATATGTCGACTTATACTATCGCGCATGTTGGTTGACATTAAAAAAACTATTTTAACCAATAAAAAGTATTTTAGACCAATAGCAACTTCATTTGAATAGCCGGAAAATACGAATTGGCTTGCGTATATTTCTGACGGGGGGGATAATTGTCAATGAATTGAGTAAAATATCAAAATAATCTGTTCAATTTCATCAAATATACTATTTAAATTGATCTTACATTTCCCTCGTAGGATTTTCATTGCAAATTCAATAGAACAGTTTTCGGCAATGGACGCTATTGACACATATGGTATCAAATTTCGGCAATCCCCTTTAGCAAAAAACAAGAGCTTGTAGCACCAGCACAGGAAAAATTCAGAAAATCGAATAATTGCCGCACACCGTGTTCTGCGCATCCTTTGTGCGGAACCCTCGGTGGGCGACACCGACTCGCACTTGGCCGGTTTTTTCTAACACTATCTAATCAAGTAATCAGACTACGATACTGGTAACGCCTTAGAATCGTCGGTGTTTTTGTTGAAATAGATAATGAGGCACGCAGCGTCAAGCGTAAATATAACGTGCGTGTGTAAAGCGTAGGTTCACCTTGACGCTCTGAGCGGAGACGGAGTGGCGGAGCGGCGCATCTCGCTCGCGCGCCCAGCGCGGCTGCAACAACACTGCCGGTCTAGCTACTGTCGGTAACTACTGCTTACTCTACCACAGCGGTTCTCAAACTTGTACACTCTGCGGTACAAGTTAGTGTTGTGAGTTAAAGATAATTTCAAGGCCTAAAGACTCGCGTTTAGCGTTGAAAATTCCAGAAAAAATCAAATCTTTTTTTTCATAATTTAATTTAATAAAACCAGCAGTGGGACACAAAATAGGCTATTAAAAAAAAACTTACGTTTATTTCTTAAATTCTCGTGTTTTTAATGGCCTTATTCGATATTGCATTGCCCAAGAGCTCGTACAGTTTGAGAAACGCTGTTGACTGATATTGGAAAGGTTGATGTGTGACATTTTTGAAACGGTCTTTAAATTTACCATTAAGGCAAGGCCACATCGCTCGTCAAAATACGCAGATAATATCCTCAGGCACATGAGCTGTTTTTATTTTTTGCTTTCCAATAAACTATTTTTGCTAAATTGGAATTTTTTATCAGTTTTCAAATCAGAATAGAGAGCTCTTTCAATCCTAATGAAAAAAAAGCCGTGAAATTTCTATTCATTATTTAAACATTCCATTCCATTTTCTTTCTGGGTTGGACAGGTCAAGGGCGTTGCCCAATTTATCAGTTAATTTTTAACTTTTAATTTTAAGTCAGTAACCTTACTAATTTCTTTAAATTTAATTTAGCCTTAAGCCAATTGTCATTAACTAACAAATGAACTAACAAACAAACTATGGATCGCACAGGTCTGAAATAAAGCATTTTTTATTGCGCTATCGCAATACTAACTCTGTGAAAAAACAGTGTCGAAATGAAAAAAATATATTGGTAAGTACATTTTTTTCTCCTACTAGGATTAAAAGACTCGCGATTCTGAAAAGCACATGAAAATTTCTAATTACCGAAAGTAATAATTGGATAGAAAAAATAAAAACGGCCAGTTCCTACAAAATGAATGGAGCTGCGTGAGGTAACGTGCTGCATATAAGCTGTATGGCCTTGCCATTAAGAAAATAAGTATGCGTAATTACTTTATTCAGTTGTAAGTCAAATTCACATGAACCCTCAAAACCACTCATAATATCTTTACTTATTTACAAAGCATATGTACGTTAAAATACTTAAGAGGACGCCGACCCTCCAGTGGCGCCCTCATTTGGGGGATTGAGTTTTCTAATGAACTACTATACTTTTTATAAACCATATTTTCGTTGTAGCCCTACTGATTCCCTAACTTTTGGTCTGTATGATATAGTTTCATATTACTAATTTGAAGACTTATCACATGAAAAAATTGCTACTTTTCACTGTATTTTAAGCTAACACGGTAATTTGCATTCTAATTCTAAAACGGAATATTTACCATGTATGTTTGTTTTGTTGAGCACCCGATATTTCGGCACTGTTGCCAGCGCCATGTTCACGGAGTAAACTGTTGTGATAAGTGAACCCGTAAGAGGGTACATCGCTATGGCTTGTGGGTAGATCACAACTATAAACTCGCAGCTCGTCAGTTTACTCCGTGAACATGGCGCTTGCAACAGTGCCGAAATATCGGAGGCTCAATAACACAAATTTACATGGTAAATACTCCCGTTTAAAATTTAGTTACTACACTTTTCACTGTTTAGGAGATTAAGCAAAAAATAATTAAAATGAAACTTCGTGCCAAAGACCAAAACTTGGGGAATTAGTATGACTACAATAAAAATATGATGGATTATAGAATATATAGATATACCATCCCAACAAGGATGCCACTGGACGTTCTGCGCCCTCTTTATTTACGAATGTTGACCCTTTGTTTTGATGAATCAATTTAATGAAAGTGAGATCGTGATGTTAGGAGCCAAATCTAATGTTAATTACTCGAAATACAGCAGTATTAGTGCTCTTATATGTTATATCATACTTAGTATACCGGTTGTTTCCTGCAATAGGAAGAATAAATTTAATCATAGGCAGTACTAGTAATCGCCAAAACAAACAACGTTTGCTCGGCGACTTTTAAAAAATAACGTGTGTTTTGATTTCTATTACAGTTTAAAGTCTGTTAGAAGACGCAATGTACTGCGAATTTTGTCACTTTTTAACTATGTCAAGAGACGTCAATTAGGCTGATATTAACGTACACTGAAAATACTATTTAGTTTGCATGAAAAATTTAAAACCTACAGCGTACATCATTTCTAAAATTTGTTGAACCAAATATTGTCTTCTGTTACCGCGATTGTTATTCATTGAAATTAAACACTTTAGAACGGATTAATCGCGTTTATTAACACCATGATCCTACGTTTCGAGCCCTTTACAGCACTCGTACTGTAAAGGTGACGAGTGCAGTAAAGGGCTCGAAACGTAGGAGCATGGTTGTTGAACCAAAGTTGTTAGGTTCGAGGAGCACTGCCTACGATCAAATTTTCTGCTCCTATTTCATAAAACACCCGGTATATTTTTTAATAATACTTTAATGTCATGATGCCTACTTACAATTTGAGATACGTTGGAATGTTTCGCTCAAAATGTACAAGCATACGTTATGTCTACAACTTTATTCGTGTTTTTTTATTGCGTTGCGTAGTGTTTCATTTGACATAATTGTCGTTGTGCAGTCAACCAATTGGAGCCCTTAGGCCACTGTAGGACTATGTCATGGTGACGCTATAAATTAGATTGTAAGAAATCTCTTACTGCTTGTCATTTTGACATGGCCTAGGGTTCCAATTGGTTGACTATACAAGTACATAATAAACCCGGAAAAAAAGAGTTCTTAATTAGTTCTAAATGATAAAATATAAACAAACGAAACCACGTGATTTGATAATTTTGCTAATGTGGTTACAACAATTGGCTAAGTAAAGTTGTGAATATTATATTTTTTCTCGATAGCCGACGTCTTAAAGTTCAAGGAAAAGCGGCTCTTTTATTTTTATTTCGTATTACTTATTAATAATATTTTTTTAAGTGAGCGAGTTGACATTTGTTCAGTTTAACGGCTGAATAGAGCCCAAAGCTTTCGTCCATAATGAGTATAATGAATTAGAAAAAAAAAGACAACTGTCAATGTCACTTGTGTCATTGTTGAAAAAAACGGTTTATTACTCTCGTTCTCTTGCAATTTGGTGTTATCGGTGTGATGTGATCTATGTAATAATTTTAACGACCCTAGCTGAAACAATGGACATCTGATTTTGTTACTTTTCTCCACGACTTCTGATAATTATTTGAACAACGATTTGATCTACTTTCGACGACTTGGCGCTGCTTTTTTGGACAACAATTTACTGCCTTCACGATCACCCTTCTGCTAACATTTGGACTGTACAGTATCTATAATATCCATGGATCCAGTAGAACCTGGAACCTCTCGAAGGGAAATGGAGTATTACAGAGATGAACTTCAGTGTTTTGTACCATTTTGTAAGAAGTACAGACGCGACTTTCCGAATAAAGCGTATTTAAGTATACCAAAGTCTTTACAAGTGGTTTGGTGCGAAGCTCTGGAGAGAAACTGCCCAAAACGAAACCTATATGTCTGTGAGGATCATATCAATGTGAGTGCTCTAGTTGTACATAACATATTAAGTTAAGACTACTTATATTCTTTTCTCTAACTGCAGTCTATGGTGGTGCTGGTAAAAAAATACCCAAAACACTGTAGTCGAAAGTAGATCAAATCGTTGTTCAAATAATTAGCAGAGGTCGTGGAGAAAAGTAGCAAAATCAGATGTCCGTTGTTTCAGCTAGGGTCGTTAAAATTATTGCATAGATCACATCACACCGATAACACCAAATTGCAAGAGAAAGAGAGTCTAATAAACCGTTTTTTTCAACAATGACACAAGTGACATTGACGGTTGTCTTTTTTTTTCTAATTCGTTATACTCATTACGGACGAAAGCATTGGGCTCTGTTCAGCCGTTAAACTGAACAAATGTCAACTCGCTCACTTAAAAAAATATTATTAATAAGTAATAGGAAATAAAAATAAAAGAGCCACATTTCCTTGAACTTTAAGACGTCGGCTATCAGGAAAAAATATAATATTCACACCTTCAAAAACCTTTACGTATATGTCATCTTATTGTCATCAATTCATCATATGGAATTATGTGATTAACTCTACACTTGAGTCATGTGGTTTCGTTTGTTTAATTTTTTTGAAATACTTAAAAGTACAAGGTATAGTTGGCCACACTGTACATATATCCGATGACAGCAACATCTGACGTGTAGTGTTTTTTGTGTACTCACGTCGTACTGCGATCGCGTCATGGCGGCGGGGTGCTCCAGGCGCTCATCATCCGGAGACGCGCGCGGCGCCGCCCGACGGGTGGGAGACAGTGGACACTGGAATACGTACATACAAAGTATCAGCATTTGTCAAGTAAAAGCTGTATTAGACGATGCTTTTAGGAGTCTAGAGAAGATTGGAATAATCTTGTCAAGCCATTGCGTGCCATGTCACCCTTACAATCAACCGCTAGGGATCTGATATTATTGTCGTTGTGACGAAGAAGTGGCACACAAATCAAATTTCTTTACTGTAACAAAATATTGGGCCCACGCCCAATACAACGCATCGTCTATTACTACCGTTTTAAGTGAAGCCTTGTATTTTTTGTATAAATCAAAATGATGGCAAAATTAAAAAGTGCCCCGAGTGTTTCCACTTTACTCTGCTGTCTAAAAAGATAAAGAAAATTAACAGTGCAATACCCTTCACCTTTTCAAGCTTTAAAACAAACAACTCAAGCAAAATAAGTTCACAACAAAGATATATTGATGCCGAACAAAAATACCTCACAAGCAACATTAGAAATTAGTTGTTATTTCATAAAAAAAACAGCCAAACTAAAACATAAAACGAATGTCCTGTTACATTTTGAAGCCGTTTATTGAAGGTGGTGAATACGCCAAAATAAAACAGTTTCCACATTCCGTATTTTTGTACCTGGAGTGTAAGGAACCCGAGTCGTGCGGGGGCTCCATTCTGAGTATTCTGACACAGCATATAGTTCTGACAGCAGCACATTGCTTCGAAACTTGCAGGCACAGGCAGGAGGATCTACTTGTGTATACTACTAAACTTCACACGGCGCTCCTTTTTTGTGTACAAATAATGTGTGCGAATTAAATAGTAAAAAAAACCGGCCAGGTGCGAGTCGAACTCGCCCACCGAGAGTTCCGCACAAAATTAACAATGGACATGTCGTGTCTATTTTGCGATATGGTATAATCATGTGGGGTAACTTTGTCAACTTATAGTGCCGAAAAGGATTGATGATTTAAGCGTGCTTGTTACAAAGTGCGCCTTATTAAGTGTATACAGTCCCCCTTGTAAGCCTTACCTGTTCCTGTCTCTCGGGCCGCGCTTCGGGCTCGGGCGCCGCCCCTTCAGAGCTGTCGCTTCCCTGTCGCCAACATTCCTAGCGGTTAGTCACACACACACTCACGCATACAATTTAGATTTGAATGTAGATTGGCTTTGTACTTAGACTTGTAGGTAAGTTTGTTGAAACGCAGATGTTTCCACAGAGTGATACAATAATACTAATATTTGATAGGTATTAAAGAAATATATACGTAAGATCTAAATTACAAATTCACCTTGCTCAAGTAAAACAAACTTACAAATGTAAGAAACGCCTTAAGTCAAATAAAACACAGATACACGTAGCATAACCATTTGTTAGTTTAAAAGACATAACAAATAACTTTCTTTCATGTTTCGTAATATTTGTAAAATGCATTCGTTTTAATTTAATCGCAAACGACTTAAAGATAAAAGCTTAATTGAATGTAAATAAATATAATAAATAATTTATAGTCACATGCTGCTTTATATACACACATATCATGAGCACGTCATGATGCTTTCACGAATGAAAACTTTACTGACATTCAATTTTTGACATTTTGTTTTAATTCAGAGATAGATAGAGGCCAAATCCAAATTCCTTGTTTTTCCGAGATGTTCGTTTGAATATAATCATATTATCGAAGTCGACGATATTATGTAGCTGTAATAACATTCTCACAGATAAAAAAATTGTAGTTACAAAAAAGTTTATTATAATGAAGGGTTTTGAATACATTATAGAGGGCTAATGATTTGTGGGTAATGTGGCTATATATATAAATATATATCGCTATGCTTGAAACACGCTTCCAAATTAGCATAAAGATAAGATTTTTAAATTAACAGCAACACTGTGACGTGGAAGACCGTATCGATACCTCCTACGTATACTGAGCCAAGTGCAAAATCATGATTTTACAGGAGAGCTGTTCAAAGGTACAAAGTTCCATAACTAACTCATACGTTGGAATAATTTAATGAAATTTTCAAGTATATTTAACAAATATATTTTGAATAAATGTGCATATTTACTTTTTCGAAATTAATAGTAGTTTTTGAAAAAATGATAGTTAGCCCAGTATACGTGAAATTTTCGAGTTCCAGTTTTTGATAAACTGAGCCAACTACCACTTGGTCCAGTATACGTAGTAAACTACGACTAGATGAATATGGATATATTTTTAGTATATTACATGTCTATTTTGTGTCATGTACCATTTAGTACCTAAACAAACTCAAAGCTCTTACTCGAATGGATTTTATCTGTTAGTTTTCGTTTGATTAGTCACTTGTACCAGTATACGCCTGAATTCATGCATTGTGTACCAGTATACGTTGAGGTTCCTGTATATGTTATGGACATTATAGTTGGCTTAAAAATATATGTATCTAGGATATTTAAGCAAATTACGTTTGAAAAACAAAACTTAAAACGAATTTACACTAAAATTACTTTTATTATAAAGGTAAATTAACTTATCACAGCCGACATTTATTATCGGTATAGTACTGTTTAAACGTTTATTGTGGATTAATTATGTCAAAGTCTTAATTCCCATTACTTAGTGTACATCTACAAAACCAATAATTTTCTATTACCTTTAACACAAAAAAACTATAAGAATAAGCTTAACTAAGGCGTGTTATAAAATATAACAAAGGGAATCCAAATTGAATAGAAATAAAATACTCTTCTATAAAACAAATTAAAACATATAGTTAGGTACGTTATAACTTCTTAAACAGTAGCTAGTTTAGGTAAAATTATTTACTTTTTAAAAGATTATTAGTTTGAGATACAGTAGGTAACAGAAATATTTTTATAACAAACAAACTGTATTTTATTATTTCTAAAAATCTTGAGCTTTACTGTTTATAATATAAAAATTATCTTGAAGATGACGGGATATCAGTATTGCCATTGCCACTTTAAAATACTATCGCTATTCAAATTCGTTTTAAAATCACCGAAATATTTGTTATTGCTTTTGGGCTATTGAAGATGCTGCATCGACCAGTTGTGATCTACCGTGGCAGCCGTTTATAAATCATTACTGATTCCCGTTGCATCCAGAAAGTTTCTTTGGTTGGGTTGTAATATTGTGCCTCATAAGGTATTAGGTACAAGCCTACCATGGTGGATAGGTAGTATAGGTACTTATTTTAAACATTAAGATTTAGTGGTCCGCAGGAGTAGATAATGTGCATCGCAGTTTTCTCTGCTTCCTGACAGAACTTGCATGCTGCATCTTTTTTCTTGCCCATTATAAACATGTGTGTGTGCACAGGCTTTGTGTCTCTTGAGCCCTAGCAGCTCTTTAGTATTTTTGTCGTTGAACCCTTGGATTTGAGTGTGTATTTCCTATGACGGACTTCCACTCTGCGCTTGTTCTCATATTTTCTTGGTTCAGCAGAAAACATTGTTTATCTCCTGTTTGGTGACTCTGCAGAACGGTTTTGGTTGGCCACCAGTGGTGTTTTCTGGCACGTTCATCCGCTAATTCGTTTCCACCAATATTCTCCAATATTTTACATCAATATTGGAGTGTCCCACATTAATAATATATACATATATATATATATATATATATATATATATATATATATGTATTTGTTAAAATATATTATGAACTTTAAATCTACGACAGTTTACAATTTGCCTGATTTGTACGAGTCACTTCAAAATATTCCAGTAGATGAACAAAACTAAATCGCTATTTCAAAAGTTACCTTAAATATGAGCAGGTGAGACAATTGTCTCTTAAGGTTTTGTAGAACGTAGGTATAGCTTCTAATAAGTCTTACTTTAAATTTTAAATTTATTTTTATTGCTATGAACAAAGTCATTAAATGTTACATCTTAATTAAAATTACAGTCCTGTAATTAAACACTTTAGAACGGATAAATCGCGTTTATTAACACCATGATCCTACGTTTCGAGCCCTTTACAGCACTCGTTTTCACAGGGTTAAGATGATGACTGAGAGAACCTCGAAACGTAGGATCATGGTGTTAATAAACGCGATTAATCCGTTCTAAAGTGTTTAATTTCAATGAATAACAATCGCGGTAACAGAAGACAATAAAGTCCTGTAGTTCAATTTGTCCTACAAGTGAGTTGTATCAAATAATTTCCAGTTCATTCAGGTTTCGGTAAAAAACCCGGACCCCAAATCCAGTCAAATTACTGGTAAACCGGTAATCCGGTTCGCGCATACTGAGCCAACTGCCACTTGCACCCGATACGTGTACCGCGTATAGTGGTACAAGTGACTTAGCTCAGTATACGATGCTCTAATTGAAAAAACGTTGTAACTTGGCTCAGTATACGTCACTTTATTTCGAAAACTAGCAGTAATTTCGCCATGAAATTTTTATAGCATGTAGATATCAATATTTTGATCCCAAATATGCAAAAAAACGAAAATCGTAAAAAAGTCACTTGGCTCAGTATACGTAGGAGGTATCGGTATGTCGTGTTGCTTTTCAAATTACAATGTTCCACTGTTCTTCGTTTTTTTAAACGTGTATAGTGTTACACCTGTTATGTCTTTGATGCTCTCTCGAAGATTCCTCTTCCCCATGCCTCTGATGTCTTGGTACCCCCGTGCTTACACTCAGGTTCATATTTGTTCCCGACTTGACTGGATTTGCTGAACGCTTACCTGCTCATGCCTCTGGTTCTGGTAAGGCTCCTCGTGCCTCTGGTGTTCCCGGTAAGGTTCTTCATGCCGGTGATGGTACTCGGGTTCATGCTTGGGTTCTCTGTACTCGTCTCGCTCGGGGCTGGAGTCGCTGGAGCGCGCGCGGGTGGCGCGGCGCGCGCTGCCAGCGCTTCGCACGCTTTCGGCATACGCTTCCTGGAATTACGTAAACAATTTGGTTCCGTAGCAAAATGGTAAAAGAGGAACCCTTATGGTGCGACTCTATAGTAAATATCTCGAGAACTACTTAAGCTACCGATTTGAAATTTGTAATAGTTATCAGCAAAGTTAACGCAGACATATTGGGAAAATATTTATCATTATTTTAATTTATTTCCAATGAAAAATGCCCGCTAACAAAGGCAAAAATGAAAAGTTTAGTTACTGGGTCATGTGGGGTATCATTTGAAAGGGCTCGATTTGCACATTCTAAAACATTTTTTACTTTTTTTCACAATAAAAAGTTTTTGATTAATATTCAAAAATGATAAAAAAAATATTCCATCCCCCCCTTTATCTCCGAAGTTTATGAAGGAAAAATATGTTTTTTTTACACAAACTTAATATTATCATAAACATTTAAGAAAAAAAATTATTTCCTCTTTATTAAAAACAACTTTCCGGAACAAAAGTTGAAATTTAACCAACTTCGACTCGATTAATGTGACATCGTGCTAAAAACATTTTTTATAACTTTATTTACAGGGCAATAGCCCTGTAACAGTAGGACTATAAAATATTAATAAAGTGCTGCAACGATGGCGTCCTCTTTTGGCTGATTGGGTCTCGAGTCCATGCTTGGAAAAAATTAAGACCCTTATTACAATGAGGTTGTATTCACCTGTTGCTGAGGGTACCCCTCATCATCAGAGTCGATGAGTGAGCCGCGCCTCTGAGCTTCTTCCAACTCTTCTTGCTGTACAGCCACATTGTCAAGCTTCTCAAGCCGCGGCAGGTTCCGAAGTACTGTTAGTCGGTATCTGAAACATGAATAATTAATGTGATTAACAAGAGAATAAAATAAAAACAAATAGTATATTTAAGGAGGATTTTCCGAAGGTTATTATTATAATTTTTATTTAGATACATTTATAATTACATACATTTTTATATGACAATATCGTTAAACCAGATCGTTTTGTCTGGATACCTCAAAATCTTAGGCTATGGTGACGGCTTACTATCAAGCAGGCCGGACCTTTGTTTGCCGCCGATAATCAGAATACAAAAAAGCACTGAGTGATTTTCTTTTGTAGTTTTATCAAGAAATGAAGAGAGGGATGGTGTTACAATTTTACGCTATGACCAGGATTCTTCCAAACCGGGACAAAATTTGAAATGATACTGTGGGGTGTCTGAGGAGGCAGAGCGTTAATAGCTTGCGGACGTATTGTTTTCTCAGCAGTCGACATCCTGCGAAGTCCTGGAAACTGCAGATCTTGTTTATTTATTATTCTTTATTGCACAAAAGAAGATACAAACGTACAAAAGTCGAACTTAATGCTATAAGGCATTCTCTACCAGTCAACCTTCGGACAAAGCAGATAATTTGTAGGCGGGTCAAGATCATATTGTGGTTATTACAAAAAAAGTTAAGTACTACGATTACACAATTCAAACAATTATACATATAGGGTAGAATATAAATAATATGTAGGTATAATACATACACATACATGTATTAAAATGTTTGAGCGTAATTGACGGACACCATACACCATAGTAGTTAAAGAAAGCTTTCAAATACTTAACTTTATGCTAGTAACGAAAACTAAACACACTGTGGGTGATGTGTGCATGGACTCTCATCTAGCCAGAGCGAATTGAGAGCTGGAAGATGCCTCAGGTGCCTGATCTCCCGCGGGTCTCGGATCTCGTTCTTGCGGAGGTAGAGTTCTCGCGACATCCGGTGAAGTCCTGGAGACTGCAGATCTTGTTTATGCTATAAATGAAAACAGAACTCACTGTGGATGGTGTGTGCAGGGGTTCTCGTCCAGCCACAGAGAGGTGAGAGCTGGAAGATGCCTCAGGTGTCTGATCTCCCGCAGGTCTCGGATCTCGTTCTTGCGGACGTAGAGCTCTCGCAGCTGTCGACAGCCTGCAAAGTCTTGGAGACCGCGGATTTTGTTTATGCTGAAAATATAAACAAAATACTTAAGAATTATACATGGAGACCAAATCTTGATATAAGTTGCCAAAGCGGATCCCAAGCTCCCTCAGCTGTGGCACAAACCGGGAAATCGCTAGGAAGAAAACTTATTTAAATACTAGCATCAGCCCGCGTCTTCGTCTGCGTACAAGTCTTTAAAACATTCAAGCTATTAGGAATGGAATTCAAAACACCCTTCTTTTCAAAGCTTTACAACAACAACCACTTAAAATAGATATTATAAATTTAAAGATGCTTTTTTAATTAATATATGTTGAACGTCTACGAGCAACTAGATGAAGTACTTCAGAACTTAATACAGGGTTAGAAGGTTAGGCCGTTATCAATATGAAGGTATTTTAAACAAAGTCCCTAATTGTTAATTAATAATGTAGAAGACTAGAAACATGTATTTGTTCAAAATAAAATAGCTCATACATATGACGTCACAATGAAAACACTTTCAAGTCAGATCCGCAAACCTAATTGACCAAGAGCTCACGATTGGGCAACACAAACCGCGCCACGCTCCAAATGGCAGAACCTTGCCTGTTGCTAGCGCACGCATGAAGACCGGGGCTGATAGCGAGGGCTAATTACCCTAATGTGTATTTAATAGATTAGAAGAAACCTAAGGTTCTCGGGCCGGGTAAGAAAGGAGGACCTCTTTTGGACCTCCTTTCTTACCTACAATGAAAGGCGATTTTCTCGGTATTTCGGATTTTTGATCATGTGTAAAATGAAAGCAATAGAAATTATTAAATAAAACAACATATGTGGTTGAAATTAAACACTTTAGAACGGAATAATCGCGTTTATTATTATGTTTCAAGCCCTTTTACAGCACTCGTTTTCACAGGGTTAAGATGATGACGGAGAAAATGCGAATTCTCCCCGTCAATCAACAAAGTTACTTGTGCAAACTACCTACATACAAAAATATAAAAATAATTAAAAACAAAAACAAAGGTTGGTCTACAATGCCCAGAGGGCATATAAAGCTAGTAATACATTGCCTGAAGGGCATTCTATAATTGAAATTAAAAACTATAAAACTCTGTGAGTATTCCGGAGGAATCCGTTCTAAAGTGTTTAATTGAAGGGATGTTTACAAAAACAACATAACTAACTACACTGGTCGACACCTCCGGTTGTTACAAATGTTCCTTCAGAAGTGTCAACCAGTCTAAGCAGTTATGTTGTTTTTGTAAACATCCCCTCAATTTCAATTAATAACAATCGCGGTAAAAGAAGACAATATCATATGTGGTTGAAGTAAACTATTTGATCGTTTTTATTTATGTGGCTAAGGTGTTTTTATTTTCAGTGGTTTTTTTTTTTCTAGATAACACCGTGACAGAGTGGCGCTTTTCAGCGAAGACAACCTCCTTTTTGGCCCCTCTGTCACAGTGCTTTGAATTGAATAATGTGGGTAAGTTTACACTGATAATGTAAACTTAAATTTCGCGCATTAACCTTCAATACAAACCATAATAATTAAATTCTAAACCAGATAGTTTTCAGTGTGTAACCGATTTCTACTGTCCGGGCTACAGAGCGCTAGGCAAATGGGGAATCCTCTAGTTGTTTATATGTTTATTTTAAGGTTTTCAATTTGTATTCACAAATATAACTAACAAAATATATACAGTTACAAGCTACCTTAAATCTAAAATAGGCGCTTGAGGCATTGTACTATCGCGTTAAAAATTGCAAGGGCCAAAATTGACCCTAGGATTTTGGCGGCATTTCACCGTTGTATCGCAATGCTGATAGATTTTCATATTTAAATTGAACTGAAGTGATATGATGTTACCTGAAGGCTAGCACCTCGACGTTTGGCATCCGTCGCAGCAGACTGACGTCCCCCAGCTCCGCGCCCCTGTAACAAACAAACATACATATTTACACACGATAGTACATCAGACATACTTCATAAAACATCATCATCATTATCCCTGTGCTAACGAGTGCTGTAAAGGACTCGATAGGGATGTATGATATAGCTCACCAAGCCCAAGAAGCACCAAGAAGACGCGCGGGGCAATGTTTTCGAGCATAAGTTTGTAGGTACAGTAGTCAACCAATTGGGACCATAGGCCACTGTAGGATTATGTCACTTATGCCATGGCTCAGGGAGCTTCGGGTTGGTTTTGGCAACTAATCCCAAGATTTGACGTAGCCGCTAGTTGCCATCTGACTTTCCAGAGGGTAAACTAGGCCTTACTGGGATTAGTCCCGTTTCCTCACGATGTTTTTTTCACCGAAAAGCGATTAGTAAATATCAAATGATATTTCGTACATAAGTTCCGAAAACTCATTGGTACGACACTTATTTAAACTTTCACGATTTTCACACATTATACCACCACACCAAGACCAAGTGCGGGTAGTTCGTAAAACCCGCGCAGCTAGAAGATGTTGATGTCAACCTCAGCCAGTCTTTCTCCGGGACCACGGGGGCAATGTCGCCCTTGAAACGTCGGAGATTTGTTTCCAAAGTTTATACACGATTAAGCCCCGTTTTAGTAAATCATTGGTACGAGCCGGCAGGATTTGAACCCGAGACCTTCGGATTGTAAGTCTCACGGCACACCGCTGGGTCACCAACGGTGTATATTAAGTAGTCTACGCTCGATGATGACGATGATTGATTAACGATATGTCTAATTCTTTGTGTAAGTAATGTATATCAACATCATCAACAATTACTTGAAACAATGTTTTGACATGTCGTAAAACGGAAAACAATCCTATGTCAAGGTCGTCCGGTCCGTTGAATCGTAAGCTGTAACTCCCGTATTGTCCTATGCGCCGGCGCATACACGGAAGTGCGATCACGCCAAGGTCAAGGAACAATGACTCAAAAGTCAAAACAATCATCCGTAACGGTCATATCTGACACACCAATCCTTCAAATATATACCTTATTTCATACCTCATAAAGTACAAAATTTATCGTCTTTCCGTTGCCATAAAATCGATGGCAATCAATACAATGATAGCTAAAACAGTGGAGCATCTAGCGTATTGATTGCAAATTAGCACTCTGTTCATATGAAGATAAAGTTGTAATTGAATCACAAAGTATGATTACTATGTGTGTTGTTGATGTTATGCGCATGAGTTTGTTGCTGTGACGTAATTGGCATTCAATATGCGTGAGCTGACTATTTAGGAACACTTTCCCACGATATTTTAATAATTATGTAAATATATTGGTTATGTGTTAATCGGGTTAGCGAGTGGAAAGATCTGCGATTTATTTATAAAGAAAATCGGGAAAAAAGTTGAGTGAAAAATGAAGCACGGAAAAAGTGACCAAGGCCTCCAGGCCCTCCAGCTCTTAGGGGTGGAATCGAACCAGCGACTTTTCCAGCCCTTCATGCCTATCGCGAACATCGAAAATTGGCATTGACGGGAAAACCTCTTCGTCACTCGAATCTGCAAGTGTAACAGAGATGGAGATACAAATCCGCAATCGTTCGATTTTCATGGTATGGCGGCTGAGCTGGAGGCCTTGGTCACCTTTCTGTAGTAGACATCTCTTTCAATTTATATATATATATAGTAGACTACTCAAAAACATAATCAAAACATTAACTAAAAAAATTGTTTTAATTCGTGCTTTAAATAATGAATGTAAATTATTAAAAAAATCTGATGTAAATTGCAAAAGCTGTACATAGTTAGAGTATTTAGAGAACCTCTTCTTTTTCTGGAAATTTAGCTATATATCCACAAAGTTGTCACGGCCGTGCTATCCAAATAACATGTAGACAACATTGTTTCTATACCACGTAGGTACTCGCGAGATATCGACACATTGACAAGTCCGAGTCTATGCAGGTCATCCCACCATCTTTTACCATCCGCCATCATACTTTTCACCATCGACAGGGCGATCATCCGCACACCTTGCAACAGTTGCAACCAAAATGGTCGCACACTGTGCGTCCGAGGAACATCCTTCGCGGAGCATGACGAGATTTTCCCGAAGGATTACAGAATGGAGTTCTCCAAAAAAGTAGCGTACTATTTTTCTGTGAGTCGGCATCACGGGAGTTGCAGACGTCTATGAGCTACAGTGACCTCATTCCATCAGACGGGCTGTATGCTTATCTCCACTTTGGTATGCCTCTGCCGCGGCCATCTTAGATTATAATTATGCCATTTTATTCTGATATATATGTATCTTGTAATGTGTTGGTATGTTGTAAGTCTTGTATACATGTTAACAACCTCCAATGCGCTTCACGCCCGTCACTCAAACCTCAAACAGTTGATGTTGAGGCATATCACATTATCATAAATTCAACAACAAAGTAACTCCACACTCAACTCGCACAACGTCCGCCATTTTGGTTCTAACATCGGATAGGTTTCACTTTCGCTGCCATCGACCCGAGCTGAGGTGCGGAAGGTCATAAGTCAAACTATGTTAATGTCAGTCTAAAATGGACCTTAGTGTATTTAGATTAGGCTCATTGTTGTTTTAACAATAAGATTTTTTTTTTCAAATTTCACAGGAACTCATCAATCTCATCATCCTCCTGGCGTTTTTGCGACTTTTGCTACGGTTATGAAACCTTGGGGGTAATCTAATCCTGTGATTTGGCAGGAGCAGTTGTTTTTATAGAAAAAAAATATTCATAATATGTAGTACATTTGTGTATTTGTTGTTTTTGGAAAAAGTCCACCCGCAACCGGATCCGTATCAAATCGATGTCGAGCAAGTCTTAGGGGGTGCGCTAGGGGCCACGGGTGAGGCAGCTGAGTTGGAATAGCAATGGGGTGGTACGCCTGGTACCCCAGAATCGCGGGTTCGGGTCCCGCCAAGGGTAATAAAATTTTCCAAAAAATAATATTCGAGGTTATTTATTTACCTACCTAAATCTCACATCCTTATCTGTAATATCCGTATCCGCGGATTTCCATTTACAAAACAGGACCTTAAAACCGCATGAGGTTAAGTTAACATGGCGCTGGCATCGTACTATGTATTTCCCTCCCCACCAGAATATTATTGTATAGAAAATGTCAGTGAACTCCTGTGATGTAGCTCTATGGTTACGGTAATCATATCGTCAGTGTGTCAACGATGATGATGACATTGGCGACGGTAACTTACGACGCAACACAATGACCAGTTACGACACTGCGCCGTTAAGAATAACGTCTGACACAGAAAATACTAATGATATGCTTTTATTTAGTCTCCGGTATCCGTGACCGGTATCGATGGTGTCAGCGTAAACTCATACAGTCGACATCAGCGGCAAGGTGGCTCAAAAAGATCTGAACGAGACTCGCTTTGATAATAGACGCGTATTAAAATATTTATGAGCACTTTGGCCGCTCTCTATGTATAATTCCCTACGGTACAGGAGTATCCATGATGAATTTTCAATCCGAAAACCGTATAATGGCCGCACCAGTACTTTGAAGTACTTAAGGTCATAATCATAAATGGGCGGAGCATCCTTTGTGCGAAACCCTCCATGGGCGAGTCCGACTCGGCCGGTTTTTTAAACTTTTTACAAGGACTTAAGGTGGAGAAATGTACCTGGTCTACATCTCACTGTACATTTGGTGCATGACACGAAAATGTCCCCTGCGAAACGCTTTAGCCTAGTATGTCAGCTACTTTATTAGCTTGTTTTTTAGCTTTTGAACGGCCTCCTGGCCTAGTTGGTAGTGACCCTGCCTACGAAGCAGGAGGTCCCGGGTTCGAATCCTGGTCAGGGCATTTATTTGTGTGTTTATCACGAATATTTGTTCCTGAGTTATGGATGTTTTCTATGTATTTAAGTATTTATATGTATCTGTCTATTATATTATATCGTCGCCTAGTACCCACAACACAAGCCTTATTGAGCTTACCATGGGACTAGGTCGATTTGTGTAAGATTGTCCCATAATATTTATTTTTACTTGAATGGAATTCGCTAAGATCGAGAATAGTATGCCAATTTCTTAGCCAAGTCAGGCCTGTCCCACTTGCGCGTGTAGGTATCGAACTGTAAGTACCCCTTGCTAGGGGCCAAATCAGTAGGGACTCACGGGCGAGCGGTGACGCACGCGCGAGAGTTGTTCGTCGCATACCTACGTACTGATTCGACCGCCGTCACAGAATTTTATTTATATTAAAATAACTAAAGGGTGGAATTATTCAAGGCCTTTGGGTAGGTTCATCAGGCCTGTTTCAATTAAGGTACCTATCTAAGTAAGTACCTATGCCTAACTAGTTGCACGCAAATTTATTAGAATTAAACCTACATACCACTTAGACATATCTTAGGTTTATTCGAGCTAAAGTAGAGCAATATAAAAAGGTAGTAACTAAGTATTAAGATTATATTAAAAGAAGACAACATTGATATCATCATAAAAGGAACGAGTTACGCGATAGAAAGAGAGCGCACTTTACGTGAATATAATTGTAGGCATTCAGCGTTGCGGTCGGAATTTTAACTTAGTATTATCGTAACATGAGTCGTTATTTCTTTAAACGAGTTGTTGGAGAGGGATTTTTGTACTTGAACTAATATGTATTCTGTGCCGTAACGAAGATCGTAAAGTCTATCTCCGTCTCTGTCACTCGAATAGTAAGTGTGACAGAGATGGAGATAGACTTTACGATCTTCGTTACGGTTTGCGGTCACACGCCTGTTATGTTTTCGGTGTTATTTACCTAAGTAGCTGCTAAGTGTAATAATTTATGCATGTAGATATACCACGCGTGCTATTTAATATTTATAATTTGCGTATTCTGTGTGTGTATATTACTGGATCAAGGGTAGGTACAAGATGCGTAGGTGATATGTACCTACATTGAAATATCTTATTGTCGCCGAGGCGGACCGTATGCTTGTTTGCCACCGACGTCGTTCAAAAAAATGACAACCCTATCTTCGGCGAGGTGCGGAGTAATATCGACCTTCGCGCCGGGCAATAGAACTCAATGACAGCGCGGCTCGCGTGCGGTCCGTGCTAATAATAATTAATAGGCACGTAAAAAGGCGGCATTCGTGAACATCAAAACAGAGGGTCTTCTGTACTTGTACTATTATTTATTCTGTGGCCAAGTCAA
This sequence comes from Lathronympha strigana, assembly GCA_949128165.1. NCBI lineage: Eukaryota > Metazoa > Arthropoda > Insecta > Lepidoptera > Tortricidae > Lathronympha > Lathronympha strigana. The sequence goes on along the minus strand of OX421926.1, from coordinate 389,846 downwards.
GAAATATCGCATACTTAGCGTTTTCAGAAGTATTAGAACAATCGCATTTCGCATTCTAGTAGAATGCGCCATTTCCAAAGTTATCAATCACCATAAGCACTCCTAAATCACCTTGTTAACCGAAAGTCTTGCCATATTTAGTCGATAGCTGCACCCCGTCGCGTGCCGACCCCACCGCACACCGCAGACAATAACACTCAAACTCTATCACACTTAAAAACACTACCTTAACCTTATCTTATTCCAATACCAAACTTACTTACATACAAATTAGGTTCAAATTCTGAATAGCTAGATTCGGCTATCGATGCGTTTTTGTTTTTCATGACCGGTAACGACCTGTCGATTTGTCAACGGAAATTGAATCGTATTATAGTAGTGTTAAGGTGTAGTTTGTGGAGTGCTGAAATGAGCGTGACAGGGTCGCCATGAGTGATGAGTTTCGCGAGGTGCTCTACAAATTAATGGTGCTTCGATAAGTTTGGATAGCAACAAGTTTTCGCGGGTTTAACTTCAAGCTGTTGATTTTGGTGATTGAGCAGCATTAAATAGGCACTTAATATTGAAAACTTTGCATTTTTATTTACATTATTCTCATTTATTTATTTCGTCAGCCTCAATTGAAAAAAAAATCCTCGTTTTAAGATTTTATTTAACTTGTAATGTATGTGTGTGTGTTTGTTAGATTCAACTAAATATGACTAACGTGAAACTGCACATGCGTATGTAGGTTGGATGACAATACAATATTATGGTACAGTCAGCCACACAGCTGTGAATACAGTCAAAGTGCCAAAAATATTTAGAAATGCTCAGGCAATAAAGTCCTGTATACATACTTTTGACAATTTGGGCGAATTCATAGCTGTGTGTGGCTGAGTGTACCAGAACCAGAGTACAGTCAGCGACAAAAGCTTGTATAAAATAGTATTTTATACAATCGTGATATAATGAAGGGTTTTTCAGTCGAGTACCGTGTTTAGGCCACGAAGCTTGCTGAGTGGCCTAAGTAAGGTACGAGATTGAAAAACTTAATTATATTACGATTGTATACAATACTTTTTCTACGAGTCATCATCATCATCATCTATGGAGGAACAATTTCATCATGCAATTTCATCGACTTAACAAGGATGTAACACAAAAAGATGGCCGGCAGGCCGGCGCGGTCGGCGCAGGCGTGAGGCGCGCGCTCGGCAAAGTACCAGGCGGCATCGCAAATAAGTATAGAATTTGTATGAAGTTCTATTATAGTTGCCTACAGCGTATCGAAATGAGATATTATAGTTGAGTTGGACTGTCTAATATCGAAAAGTATGAGCTTATAGTTTTGTCTATGTACTCGTAATTGGCAGATTAAAGTCGGCGAGTAGAAAATAGTACATTACCTAACTAGTGCGGTAAAACAAAGAAAGGCCGAGATCGCAGATGTTTGCGACCCGAGCTGCAAGCGAGGGACGTAAATATGCGATCAAGGACTTTATTTATTACCTCACGTGTTAGGTACATCATTTTATGCCTACACTTGGGCAGAAATCGGCTTTTTCCGTACGCGTGGCATGCGGAAAAGGGCACTTTATGGCCAGGTGTGGCATAAAATATTTTTTGACAATTTTTTTTTACATAGGAAGTGTCAAGTTAGCTACTACTACGGCTAACCGTACTTATTTTTTTTTTTAGTTTGAGCTTAAAACCGACTCACTCTTGTCCCGTATCGAGCGAGGGTGATGCGTCAAAAACCGAAATAACTCGGCAAATATCCACAATCGATATTTCTGAGACGAGGACGCCACTTGGGTGGAATATGTAAGTGAGCGGGTTTTAGTGAAGGACTAAAATATCTACACTCAAGGACAGGGTACGCCACGCATATATCAGAGGGAGTTTCAACATCGTAACTACAGTTCTTGAGCATTTGCTTTACTTCGTCATGTGGCTTGGTATAATTAAGGAAACAGAATGGCATACTTAGTTTTATTAATTTCGTTATTATTATTTTTTCTCATACAAAATAATTGCATGTTTCATCAGCCACTAATGTAAAACGGGCATTAGAATTAACTTTACCAAGTGACAACCATGACATATCATGTCGGATACTCATACTCCGTTTACACACTTGAATATACCATATGAGATATAATTAAATTAGTAGTTATTTTCTAAATGGAGCTAATTCGAATACCGTGTCTTTAAGAAATTAACTTAATTTAAGCTAAAGAATGTACCCTTGAATTTAAAGCAATTACTCAAAAACACGTTGCATATGCCGACGTTGGATATGATTTTTTTTGTTTCTTTTAGCCTCAGGAATACGATGTTAAAATCTCTCGCAATGCTCACTAGCACCGTGTATAGTAAGTGCAATATGTGTTAGCCACATAAGGCGCACCTAGCCAATATGTGGATGTAAGGTGCGCCTGTATACCTAACGTGCTGACTAAACGACCTCGCCTCATTCCAAGCCTTTAGCTAGCGTATAGTTATCTACTGTATAAATATGTACTCGTAGATATACATATACGCACTTGTGGCTAGTTAGTTAGTTAGTTTTGCTGGGCCTTTTGCCGCAACTCGACATCCATTGTGCCTTTTTTGCGTGCTAACGAGGTAGCCCTATTCCAACCATCCCAGCTCCTCCACGAAACCAAGCATCGGTTGCTAAATGCCTCCTTTAGTGTGTCTGGAGTCCCCAAGTACCTACTCCTGTATTCTTCTACCTGTCAGTCTCATGGGGCTCTGTTTTACCCATGTTATATATAGGTGTTCGTTTAGTGTGTTGTGTCCTGTGATTAGTCCTAGACTATTTTCCGGAGTTGGTGTCTGGGTGTTCTGAGTAGGGTTTTTCCTTATCTCACTTTGTTGTCGGTCTGTCAGTTCTCAAATGCATGAATCTTTCTCCTAGCGTTATGCTAGCCTGGAGTCCGCTTTGGTAACTAATACCAATATTTGGCGTAGGCGTCCGTTTCACGAAAGCGACTGCCATCTGACCTTTCAACCCAGAGGGTAAACTGGGCCATACTGGGATTAGTCGTTCTCCTTCAGCGGTTAGTAAATATTAAATGATATTTCGAGGTTAAATTCCGAAAAAATCATTGGTACGCCGGGTTATGAACCAGCGACCTTCGGATTGACCGTATTGTCACTAACCAGGCGGCGCCACTCATGCGCAGGTCCTGTGTCAGTATGAGATAATTGTCAAAGTGACGTTGGAAATGTTCCCGCAGGACCCACGTTCCACTAGCGCTCTAGCGGAAAATCGACTCGCGGTAATCCTCATTAATCACGACGTATGCAAATCGTGTATGATTGTATCAAACATGGCCGCTACCGCGAACTGTCACGCGTTTGTCACGCGAGCGGCGCACGCGACGCTGGCTTTGTGACAGGACATGACACATGTCTTGTAGATCTGGAATTATGCTTAATGCGGTCAAACACCCACATATACAACAGGTTAAACAACAGTGCAGTGCAGAATGTCTATTTTTTATACTACGACAGTGACAAACAAGCATACGGCCCGCCGGATGGTAAGCGGTCACCGTAGCCTATGGACGCCTGCAACTCCACGGGTGTCACATGCGCGTTGCCGACCCTTTAAAAAAAGGAGGATTCGCTGTGTTTGCTTCGTATGGCAGCTAATTCAATCAAAGTTGTTAATGTCGAGAATATACTACAAATTCGTGCGCGTTTTTAGTCACGTCTATAAATATCTATACACGTCGGAACTAATTACAGGGTATATTTATGAAGCCGACTGTACCACAAAAGGGAAAAACAGAACCCTTATCTCACTTTGTTGTCCGTCCGTCCGTTCGTGCGTCTCTTTGTCAAGACCCTTTATCTCGGGAACACGTAGAGGTAGCAAGTTGAAATTAATACCACACACACAAGTCTGCGGTACCTTGAAGCTGTGAAAAAATCAAACCTCTAGGTCAACGCGATCAAAAGATACGGCCGTTTATGTCGCATTTCCCATATATTTCCAATGGGAATCAAAATGTATATAAATTATAGGGTACTTCCCGTTGGCCTAGAATCATGAAATTTGGCAAAAAGCAAGAGATGTAGCATAAGTACAGGAAAAAATTCGAAAACCGCATAATTGAGACAGTGAGAGTTGCGTGCCACCAGTATTTTTAAGTAACAAATGGGGAGCATTCTTTGTGCGGAACCCTCGGGGGAGGTTTTTGGTGAAAGGTTTATCATTTGTTCATAAGGTTCACTTCCAACGACTCTTTATGGTATAAACGTGGTAACTTTAACCGATCACATTTTAGGAAACACGGCGGGAAAGATACGACCCGTCTAGGAACGAAGACGCCGCGCCGTCTGCGAAGGCCGAGCACACCTCCCTTGGGTCTCAGCCAACGTGATCGATGACCCCTGCTGTGGCCTAGATTGGATTCTTGGCTTTGTTTCCACGCACGTAATATGGGCCTTGCAACGATGCACCAAAGTGCGATATCTATAACATCTATCATATATATTTTTTTAAATTCGGTGTACCAACAACTGTTTACATTGACACAAAGAAAATAGATAAACGGAGTTATATGTTCAATTGTTCATGTAACAATAACTTACAAAACACTACATGCATTTTAGTTTGAAATAAAAAGAAATATCTTTACTACAAACAAAACTTAACTAATGTTATTAACCTTTTAACCGCTTAGAATTTTTCATTGAGCGAGCTCGTGTCGCCGCGTCACCCGAAATTACACGAAGATTGTCTTATTTATTTATTTATTTTAAACTTTATTGCACAGTAAAAGAAGTACAAAAGGTGGACTTAATGCCTTAAGGCATTCTCTACCAGTCACCAGTCAACAGAGATTTTCAAAAGTGGGTTAATTTATTTGTGTGATGGAGACAGATATTTGTTCCTGAGTCATGGATGTTTTCTTGTATTTATGTATTTGTATATTATATAAATCGTTATGAGTACCTACCCGTAACACAAGCCTTCTTTAGCTTACTGCGGGACTTAGTCAATTTGTGTAAGAATGTCCTATAATATTTATTTATTTTATCAGACTTCAGCGAGATGAGTTCGAAAATGTTTGTCTTGCATATGGAACTATGGTTTAAAGGTGAAATGTTTACAAATTATTTTTAAGGAGATTACAACGGACAAGTTCCTTGAATTTATTGATTGTGCCAAAGTGTAGGTATATCCGCATCGTGACATTTATTATTTTACATATTTAGCCGCGGTATAGGCGAGCTGCTGCCCAGGACAGTTGGTCTAAGAGGGGGACAGCGAGGTGTTATCGGATTTCGAGGATTTCGAGCTGGAGCGCAGAAGTGCAAAAGATTTACCGCCTTATTCATAAAAAAGTTAACAGAAGCTTTAGTTAAATTATGTTTTCTCCCATTCTGACAAACGCGATTGTCAAAGTAACAGATAAGGACAAACAATCATTTAGCTAAACTGTTGTTGAAGTGCGTTTATGAATAACCAGAATAACGCCATTAATATCTGAGGACAGTCAATTTTGAACCTGATAAGCTTGTACAGTCAAGTGTAAAAATATGGTGGTGCATATCTTACTCAAAAATATGTCCCATAGCACCTTATGCCGGTGTAATAAGAGCGTAGTACCATATGTATGAGTCGATTATGTCGAACCATATTTTTGCACTTGACTGTACAGTCACCTCTATAAATATAAATATACACTTCGGAATTTGTTACCGGGGAATAAGATGCACAATTGAATACAGGTGCATACCTGTATATTTATCTCCGACCGAACAAAAATACGCCATCCGCGATCTTAACATAGTTCCAAAGAATCCCTTAATGTACCGACGTTTCGACACAGTTTCGAATAGGTATTGCCTAGGTAATAGGTATTGATTAAGTTTCGTTCTGGTAATTAATAACAAACTAAGCCCTTGGCAGACAAGAGCAGGCCTTTGCCAAGCATTATTAATAGGCCTTTCGCTTTAGCTGTAAGAAATCGATCAGGGTCGTTGGTCAAAGTTGCGCTGAATTATTGAATGAGGTAACCAAGGACGTAACCTGCTGATGGCCAATGAGGGGACATGAGGACTTAAGGGAAAATCATCGACAGAAATAAATAGTTATACATATTTTACTATTAGTTACTATTTGACTGATATTTAACCAGTCAAATACGCACATTTCACTTATTTGGGCATTTTCAGAAAAAAGTGCACCATTTTAATGAAAATGGGTCCTCGATTTTCCATACAAAAAAAATTGTCAGTTTTGTAACGGCCCATACAAAATGTATGAAAAAATGCGTTACAAAACTGACCAAAAACAACGGGACACTATTTTTCTTTTCTTTAAATCAATAGTACTCGTGATTCTGGTTAAGTATAAAAAACCCAAAACTTCTTATATTTTCAAAAAAAAAGAAATAGTGCCTTTATTTTGAAAATGCCTATTTAGACCATAGGTACTAAAGTATACTTAAAAGGTTCCAACACAGGGTTTTTATAATTTTTAATTTTAATTATAGAATGCTTTATAAGCTTTATAAGCCCCTCTGGGCATTGTAGACCAACCTTTGTTTTTGTTTTTAATTATTTTTATATAGTTTGCACAAGTAACTTTTTTGATTCAGGGGGGGAAATCGCATTATCTCAGTCATCATCTAAACCCTGTGAAAACGAGTGCTGTAAAGGGCTCGAAACGTATGGTGTTAATTAATAAACGCGATTAATCCGTTTTAAAGTGTTTATTTAAAATTAACAACAATCGCGGATACAGAAGACAATATATGAGTACAGTCGCCATCAGATATATCGGGGCGTCCGAGGTAGAGATGGGTAACTACCCGGGTAAATACCCAAGGGCGGGTATTTACCCGGTAAATACCCGATATTTACCTACCCACGGGTAGATACGCGGGTATTTATTTTTACTTACAAATTTTATGCCTGATTTTTTTTGTTATAACTTATTGTATTAAATCTGTTTTATTACTTATGTTTTAATAGTATTAGTGTCCATACAAATTATTTTTGTTTCTTTTTTTCATTTGTTTCTTATTATTAATGTGGTTTGGGATACTTTGAATGTAGATAGTTAATAAAAATGATCAATCACGAAAAACAGTATAAAACAAGAGTATTTGAAATAACTTCAAAGTCCAGGAAAGGTTTAATTAAACGGGTAGAGCGATCTGAAATTCATCCTCTAAGATTCTTTTGGATCACCCGAGGTTAGCCAACTAAACCGAAGCTAAGCGTTTTTTTACTATGGAATTTGGCAGGTAAATCCGGGTCAGTCAACTAACCCTGGGTGATGCATGTGGCGCTTAGAGGGTTAAAAAGGGGTTGAAAGTTTGTTTTTAGATGATGTAATTTTTAGTAAGGGACTTAAAATACGGTCAAAGACTAGAGTCAAACCACGTTATCTCTAAGTATTTTAAGTATCTTATGTACCTATTTAAAAAGTCAAACTTCTATGAAATTATAACGTTTCCTTAACACTTTTGCAGTATGTGCTGTCAAAAACTAGGGAACATAGCATAGACAGACTCTAGTCATTATAAAGCGAAAAAATAATTTCAAAGTTTTTTATATTCCACTCCTGAGGGGATGAGAGGAAGTTGAAAGTTTGTAGTAACGCTGGGTCAAAACTAAGTACTGAATCTACAAAATTGGCATTTGCACAGCGGGTTACCTTATAACAAGCGGCTTTAAATACTTCAACCCTGAATGGGTTTAAATAGGGGTTGAAAATTTTGTACGGACGGAATACTAGACATTCAAATCTTTGTGTGATTACTTTAAAAAAACAATTTTAGCATTAGTATGGATTTTGTTGTATTTTTTTAATGAGACTTTAAAAACTAATAGATAGGTATATGTAGGCGAAGTTTACCGGATCATCTAGCAAATCATTATATCGTTGTCAGTATTGTCTTTTTTTCATTGTTTGTTGTAATATTATTAATTTACGCTGTTATAAAAACCGTCAAACAGTTACCATTAATTTGCAACTGATGTAAATTTGAATAATTTATTAAATTATTTTTGTTAACTGAATAAACTCGCTTTTTTAAAACAATTCCGAATGTACAAACGAACTTTCAAGATTCTCACTTTAAAAATCACACAGCCTCATACAATCATTCAACCCACTTTAACCCCTGTAGGCGGTGAACTTCGAAGAACCTTGAAATAGCTTTACTTGTATTTTAATAAAAAAATTATACACGAAGTTTCAACTCTCACTTAATATTTTGCACTATCCCCATACATACTAACCTTCAATTCTTCTTTTAACCCTTTTGGGGGTTAAAAATCAAATCATATTATTTGTACTCGTTTTATAAGTAGCCCACCACGAAAATGTCAATTTCTAGCATCATTAGGTTTGACCCTGCGTTAATACAAACTTTCAATCCCTTTTTCTCCCCTTCGGGGAAGCATATCAACAAACGCTAAAACAAGTTTTTTTTTTTTTTTTTTTTATACTACGACGGTGACAAACAAGCATACGGCCCGCCTGATGGTAAGTTTTCATGTTTTACAATAAGCAACTTTCAAGAATCTCACTTGAAAAATTATACAGCCTTGTTTCAACCCATTTTCAACCCCGGTAAGTTCGTTTATTTTAATAAGAAATGTATACACAAAGTTTTAAGTTTCTCACTTAAAAATTTACGCCATATCAATACAAACTTTCAACCCCTTATTATCCCTTTAGGGGTTGATTTTTTCAAAATTGCTTCGGATCACTTGTATAACATTATAAATGAAACCTGATGTGCATGTTTCCTTTTTAACTACAGTAGTATGGGCACGGCGTTGATTAGTCAGTCAGTCTGTCAGGGCACTCACATTTATATATTTATATACTAGCTTTAACCCGCGGCTTCGCCCGTGTACTAAACCTAATTTTGAACCGTCATACAAAAAAGGGTTTTTTTATTTATTTATTTCACGTCCGCTAAGTTGGCTTTGAAAATCGTTGTTGGATTTGAAAATTGTTGTTGTTTTCAAAATCAGCGCCCCGATAACGACACCCATATCAAATAAAATAGTCGTAACTATTCTTGTTTTCCCTTTACATATTTTGGACTATCATTTTACCCCTACTTTGAAAAATCCTATCTTTGTGCACCCCTGCACCTTATAAGAAACCTACGTACCAAATATCGAATATCTAGAACCAGAAATAAACATAAAAACGACACCCATATTGATATTTTAAGATTTCAACCCCATCGCACCCCATCAGAGATGATGATATTTCACGCTACGTTGGATGTAGAAATTGTTATTGTTTTCGAAATCAGCGACCCAATAAACCAGAAAAACGATACCCATGTTGTTTTTTTTTACTATAATAACCCTTTTCCCCATTTTGGGGGTTGATTTCTAAAAAGCCTGAAACACGTCTTTACTCATTTATCTTAAGGAAAATTTCTGTAAAATTTCGAATAAAATAATCGAACTAATCTTATTTCCCCATACCAACTTTGTACCCCCATTTCACCCCCTTTGGAGATGAATTTTGAAAACTCCTTTCTTTGTGCACCTTTAGGCTTCATAAGAAACCTAAGTGCTAAATTTGGAATCTCTAGAAACAGAAATAAACATATAACGACATCCATATTAATATTTTATGATTTCAACCCCATCGCGCCCCAATATGGAAGATATCTTACGCCCACCTCGTTGGATTTTAAAATGGTTGTTGTTAATTAAATCAGCGACCCGATAAACCATAAAAACGATACCCATGTTGTTTTTTTTACTTTTTCACCCCTTTGCCCCCTTTTAGGGGTTGAATTCTCAAAAACCTGAAATAGATGTTAACTCATTTATATTTATGAATACTCCTGTAAAGTTTCAAATATAATAGTCCAACTAATCTTGTGTCCCCATACAAACTTTGGACCTCCAAATCACCCCCTCAGGGGTTGAATTTTGAAAAATCCTTTCTTAGTGCACCGTTAAACTTTATAAGGAACCTACCTGCCAAATTTGGAATCTCTAGGACCAGCGGTTTGGGCTGTGCGTTGATATGTCAGTCAGTCATTAAGTCACTCAGTCGGTCAGTTTCTTTTTAATTAATTTCAACCACCACATTGATAATGTCATTGTTTGCTAAACTTATACTCGTAAATTCGTAATAATAGATGCACCGCGTTACATTTCTATGACCTAAAACCATAATATCTACGATAAAGAGTATCTACCCTTCGATTTGGGTAGATACGGGTAAATACCGGGTAGATAGGTATTTACCGGGTATTTACCTGGGTGGGTAGATTGGGTAAATACCCGCGACCCATCTCTAGTCCGAGGTGTTCACAAATATCTGAATGAACACGCCTCTATTGTCAAGACGTTAGAGTGTTTGTTCAGATATTTTGCACGCCTCGGACGCTACGATATATCTGATGGCGACTGTACACATATTAATGAGCTCGCCGTAGGACGTAAATATTGAAAGTGTGTGGTGTGATGTGATGTAATGTAACACGTGTTGGAGACTGACTTGGAGTGCCATCCCACACACTACACCCGGACATGGCCATAACATAAATATTACGAAGGCGTTAGAAAGTCTAACATGCAATAATACTAATAATCAATAATTGACGTATTGACAGCTGCGGACCCACGGAGCAAAAGCAATTTCAGGCAAAAAGCCCTATATACATATTTTTAACACTTTGGCTGTATTCATATTTTTGTAGTTGACTGTACACTCCTTTCATAATCATAATCATTTATTTGCAACCATGGTATTAAATAAGTTCTTAAAATAAAATAAGTACAGTCATGGACCCTACTATATAGGGCGTAGCAACTTACGGATGTAGGTAAATAATAGATACATTTTTCAGTAAAATAGGTTGAAGAACCCCATACAGTAATCTTTCGGGAAAACCTCAGCATCAGCTCATTCCGCTCATTAGTTTGTCGCGACTCTGGGTGCGTAGCCAAGATGCCAATCGCTCACGCTCAGTCGCTAACGAAACGCAACTGTCAATGTCACACTAATAAGGAAGAGTGATAGGGAGAGGTAGCTACCATACGTTATTATTGTTATTAAGCGGCCACAGTTGCCAAATTGTTATCATTCAGACGTCTAGATCTCAATATTGATAACAACTAGGTATCTGATATTCATACACATAAAACTTCAACATATTTCCTTCAAACTGGTAAACGTGAAAACATGATTTTTAACAAAAGCCTCGATACTTTTATTTTTCAAACATAGGTCCTTTTTTACATGATTTTGGTTAGAACATCGAAACCCTTGAATTTATAAACATGATTCTTAGTTAAATAGTTAAGTAATAACTAGTTCTTAAATCTGGTAAAAGCTTTTATCTACAGAAATTGTAGTTAATGTGTAAACAGCAATTATCTGATTATGCCGTGTATTTTGACGCGCCCGCCTACTATCGCCTTTTCATGTTTCGCGTGCTCTTGCAATTAGGTCTATCCCGCTCTATATCTGGTTTTCTTGCTCGCATATGTGGACTCTTAACGGCCTGGCCACGGACCCGCGCGAACTGCGGCAGCGGCAGCGGTGAGCGGCGAGCGGCCGAAACAAACGGAAGAAGCGCATGAAGGATGCCACGAGCCGCCGCCGCTGGCGACAACGCGCGCGAATTTACCCGAGCGGGCGGCGGCGGCGGGGCGCGGAGCGACGCGCGGGGGAAACAAACATACCGGGCTAGTAGACGACGCCACGACTCAGAGCGGCGCGACCGGCGTTATTGACGGCGCGTATCGGGCGGTTAACGAGAGAACAAAAAATATTAGACGATTCGCGCGCGAAATTGATTCGGAAATACTTATTACCGATATATTCAATAGCCTAAGTATATAATGGAATGTTTCAATGCTCATTCTGGTGCACTCGTCAAACTTTTTAGGGTAGGTACTTTCTGTATTCTTCATACAAAACATTAAAAAATACTTATTATTGTTTACACATCCTTAATATTATGATAAAAATTACAGGATTATTCTCCTCGCGTGTTCAAAATATCCTGCCTGAAATATGAGCTACTGACGAGTAATTTTGATGAGTAATTTTTGGATAACGCCAGCAACAAAACTCCCAGGAGCTCGATTTCTTACACACACCTCAAGATTTGATTGGACTCGGTCCAACCGATCACTCTGAAGCGCAAACTCAGAAGGAATATTCCAGAGTAGCCCCTGCCACGGTCCAAATTTTGCCATTTTGAATACGTCCCCTCCGCTCGATGCCGCTGACGCTACTGCGAAGTACGTGGCATGCTCGACTCACGCTTGCCCTTGCCGCGCCGCCCGCCGCCCCGCTCACCGCTAAGACGATGTCCGTGGCCAGGCCGTAAACGTGAGCGATTGGCATCTTGGCTACGCACGCTGATCTGTCATGTTCCCGACCTACATTTACTAGCTCGCAGACGCTTCCTCGTTCGTGCGACATTGTATGCGTGGGCGCACGGAATATGCCAATGAGGTCGTTGCCGTTATGTCTAAATAAATAATCTGTAAACAGAAGAACGTTTGCATTCGTGCCGTAACGTATAGTACAAGGTGGTATAAGGGCACAAACACCAAAAGAGATAACGAAAAAGTGTTTGTACAGTCAGGTGTTAAAATATGGGTGGACACATCTTACTCAAAAATATGTCCCTTAGCATTTTATTCCATTGTAATAAGAGCGTAGTACCATATTTATGAGAAGATTTTGTCTATACGTATTTTTGCACTTGACTGTACCTCGCGTGGCAAAAGAGGCCCAAACGGGTCCACCGACTTCAGTACCCAATATCATCACAGTGGTGTGACAATTCCTAAAATGACTGAATTACTGGCGTTTCAGGCGTCCATAGGTTACGGAAACCGCTCACCATCGCGCGGGCTGTGTGCTTGTTTGCACCCGCTTGTAGCACTGACAGTGCGTTGACATAGACGCTAAGCGACAATGGTAGATTTCAATATCTATATTAGATTTCAATATCTGTTACGAAACGTTCAAAACCACTTTAGTTTTGAGCCTATATTCGTTAGTTTTAATTATAAACAAGAACACTGTATTAATTTCAAATCATTTTTAATTTCATGTCAAAACAAATATTATAATTAATTAAATTCATATTGCATATTTTTTAAATAAAATATTCAATAAAATGTAATGCACAAATTATCAGTCAAGTCTATGCTTAAATTTAGAAATGGCAATCATTCAGGATGTTGACGGATGTTTGAGAGATTTTGAAAACTCACCGTTGTTCACCGGTTCCTAACGAGTACTTTCACTTTTCTGTTCTGAACTTAATTTGGATTAAACCAGCATTTGAGATACAGTCCGCTTATTTTTTAACACCATAATCACCACCTGAGACCACACGAAGATTTTACAATATCTATAGTAGATTTCAATATCTATAGTAGATTTCAATATCAATAGTAGATTTCAATATCTATAGTAGATTTCAATATCTATAATAAATTTCAATATCTATAGTAGATTTCAATATCTATAGTAGATTTCAATATCTAGAGTAGATTCCAAAGTAGTACGAGTAAGCACACAAAATCAATTTGCAGACAAGCCGTTACGTATTTGAAACAAGTATTGTATTGAGTAACGATCGGTTCTGAAGAAATCGCTTTCTTGCGGACAAAGGCGTCTCTAACGCGGTTTCCTTTTACCGCCATTGTTAGTTGAATGGTTACCAATAAACGTTTACTTACCGTTATTTCTAAAGCATGTATAAAAAAACCAGCCAAGGGCGAGGACTCGCCCACCGAGGGTTCCGCACAAATGATAAATTTGTGACTTCAGCTACTTAGTTTTTTTAAGTCGCGTGGAACTCTCACTGCGCGGCAATTATACGGCTTTCCGATTTTTTCCTGTACTTGTGCTACAGGCTCTTTCTTTTTACCAAATTTCGGAATTCTAGGTCAACGGGAAGTACCCTATGCATTTTGATTCCGATTGCAAATGTATGGGAAATGCGACATAAACGGCAGTATTACTTATGATTGCGTTGACGTAGAGGTTTGGTTTTTTCACAGCTTCAAGGGACCGCAGACCTGAAGGCCTACCACGAACCACGAACGAAGTTTCACCTCTCTGTCCCACTTGAGTGAGAAATCACAAGTGCGAAAGGGAGGTATACTTTCGTTCGCGGTTCGTGGTAGGCGCTCTGAAGGCCTAGTATAAAAGTCGTACAACGCTTACTTCTCGATCGCGTTAGCGTATCGAGAGTTCAAATTATGTTTGCCGTTTATTTAAATCATCCGGCAACTTTCATATTTTGACCCCTCGATACGCTAACGCGGTCGAGAAGTTAATGTCGTACAATTTTTATACTAGGCCTTCTGTGTCACCTGTGTGTGTGGTATTAATTTCAACTTGCTACCTCTATGCGTAGAACTTATTTAAAAAAATGTTTGATAGTTCTTTTCATGTCGGTGAGGTATTTTTCTTATGAGTGGTTTTCTAGAAAAACACCACGACAGAGTGGCCCTTCTCAGCCTTCCGATAGTTCCGATTGACCGCTCTGTCAAGGTGTTTTGAGTTAAATAATGTAGGTAAGTTTACAGTCACTAATAACAAGTATGCACTGATAAGGTAATTGAAAATTTTGGGTGTTCACCTCCTACCAAGAAAATAATAATTAAATTCTAAATCAGACAGTTCTCAGCGCAAAGACAGCTCATTGTCGCTAAAAAAGAACGGGCCCAGCTATTCGGAAATGGAATACCAAATATACGAATACTACGAATACAGCTCGTCCCCGTCATAATGCGGTAGGTGACTCGACCAAACTAAATAGGTCACTATGACTCGCCGCGGGTCACGGTTTTACATGCAAACTAGATCCTTAATGATATTAAAACGATGTGTCATGTGGATAAGAAATACTACTAAGGCTGCATTTTACCAAATTTTTATTCCGAGAATAACGCTTACTCTCAGATATTAACGTCAAATTACTATGGGATTTTGACATTAGTATCCAAGAGTAAGCGTCGATCGTAACAAAGTAGTAACAAACGTAGGAACAAAATATGGAACATTATAATTTTTTAACCGCTGAGACAATCTATTATGAATTTATGAGCTACATCTTCTAGAAGAATACCTTGGCTGACCTTCCTTCTCGCGTCATTAAGCATGGAAACCCAGGAACACAGAATCAAATAAATAATCATAATGGTTCCATCAGTTCACGTGTGTGACATGGTTGAGCTGACACTGACATCATCAATTCAATCATCGCAATAAATGAATACGTATTTCACAAAATATAAATAAATGCGACGAAATTTATCTTAACACACACTTATATTTTTTAAAGCTTTTATTTTGAAGACTTGCCTAACTACCTACCTTATGGAAGTATGGAGTTAACTATAAAATCACGAACAAGATTAACTACTTTGTATATTTCTACCGGAGGCTTAGTAAAAGCGAGGGGGGGGGGGTAGTTTACCGAGAAGGTCAGATGGCAGTCTCTTTTGTAAAACGAGCGCCTACGCCAAATCTTGTTATTAGTTGCCAAAGCGTTTCCCATCAGGCTCCCTGAGGGCCTACGCTAGCTGACGCGGATTACCCGGAACGGACGCCCTTCTAATAAGAAATTGTATGAACAGCGCTAAGTAAAGCGGGCGCACGGAGCGGGTGCTCCATACTAAATCCACCCGCCGCATGCACCCGCTCCGTGCACCCGCGTCAGCTATCGTAGGGCCGTGGGGTTAGCCGGGAAATTTTGAAAAGAGTGACAATAGACGTGTGCGCCGTCCACTTTTATTGCCACGCCGCCGACAAACGATCGGCGTGAAATCGGCGTGGCCTTGACAGAATGCCAGAGGTTCTTTTTATCATACCTAAAATGACTAAATGACTGGCGTTTCAGGCGTCCATAGGTTACAGAAACCGCTCACCATCGGGCAGGCTGTGTGCTTGTTTGCCACCATTTCCATTATAATTTAAATAAAATCGTAATGTATCGTCAATAAATAGGTGATTCCTTGTTGAAGACTTTTTGACAATTGTAACGAGATCTAATAGTGTTTTAAAGATTTTTTGTTTTTTTTTGACATGATAATGATCCTGTGTCGGAATTTCGTGACATATGTCGTGTTTCTTGCTTTAGAAATTCGTTTTTAATGGTGATAATGTTTTTATTTATAAATGACATGTTGGCGCCAACCATACAGTTAGGGCATGCAAATACCGAAAATTCTCAATACCGGTATTGAAATTCGATATTGGGCCTCAATACCGGAATTCCGGTATTAATACCGGTATTGGAGTATGCCAGAAATAAAACATATTCTTGAGAATAATTTGTTTGTTATAGGTCCCGTTTTATACAGATTTGAACCACAATTATTATTTGACAGTAATTTATTTATTTATATTATTGTTTAACCAGATCTTGCAACGTTACAGCTAGGCGCCAATGCGCTATAAGACGATGTGTTTTTAATAAAGGGAGAAGAAGTAAGGTGTTAACAATAATAATAGTAACGCAACCGGGAAGGTTGCGGTTCTCAACAAATTTCAATTTTTGTACATCAGAAGTCATTTGACTCAGACAATTATGTTTAAGTGTATTTTTGTGAGGAGCCTTTGGAATACATACTTGCATACCCTAATTCATTACTACCGGTACGTACACTAACTTAAACTAGCTGTGCGATAAGTTATGAAAACTTGACGACACTTAATCGATACTTACTTAACAAATAAGTAAGTATCGATTTTAGTATTTCTCATCCTTTTTTGCTTATTTCTATTTAGACAACCGTGAAATCTTTGCAGCGATGCTAAGCCGATTGGCGGTGTGTACAACTGTTGAGGAGCATGGCAACGATGTCTGTTCAAGTCCAAAACCATAAGACAAACCCTATACAGCTGCTCAGAGGATTGAGACAGAGAGATTTTATCTTTCCGATACTGTTCACTAACGCACCGGAGGACGTCTTTAAGACCCTGGATTCATGTTAAATGAACGGATAATTCCGGAGCTGATATCGATCAGTGGCGAGACGCTTGAAGTTGTCCAAGAATATGTCTACATAGGGCAAACCTTGCAGCTAGGTAGAGACAACTTCAAGCGAGAAATCTCTAGGCGAGTGCAGCTGGGCAGCGTTCTGGAATCTGCGTCATATCTTCTCGTCGCCACTACCGCAGTGCCTAAAAAGCAGGGCGTTCAACCAGTGCGTCCTACCTGTGATGACATACGGAGCTGAGATGTGGAACATGACGGTCGGGCTGGCTCAACAACTATATGTCGCTCAGCGAGCAATGGAAAGAGCAATGCTGGGTATCTCGTTAAGAGACAGAGTCCGGAACGAGACTATCCGGCACAATACCAAAGTAATGGACATTGTCCATAGGTGTTGCAAGCTGAAGTGGCAGTGGGCCGGCCACGTCTGTTGCAGAACCGATGAGCGTTGGAGCAAAAGGGTTCTCGAATGGGCACGCCTCGGCAAACGTAGTGTGGGATGCTCTCCTGCCAGGTGGACCAACGACTTGAGAAAGGTAGCTGTAGCTGTAGCTGTAGGTAGTGGTTGGATGAGGATCACGAATGACCGTACTTTGTGGCGCACTTTTGGGGAGGCCTACGTCCAGCAGTGGACTGCAATAGGCTGATTGATTGATTGAACCATGAAATAAAGACGTAACAAATGTACATAAAATATTTGTAACCTACGTTTTTCCTCGTTGCTGTACACATTTATGAGCCGCAAACTATCGCCACTATGAAACCAGAAGAACAGAAAATATAGTACCCATTTAATTCAACGGACTCGCACAAGGAAACTTTGACAACGGTCAACTTCGATGACCGTGGCTTTTTTTGCAACTAAATAAATTTATCATTATTAGCATAGTGTTTCCATCCCAATTCTTGCCAAACAAAGAGATAACGAAATATCCTGTGCAGGTAAAATAATGACCGACCTACGCCACCGGCCCGCTTATATATCTTCGAGTCGGGACTGTTAGGAGTTCGACAGCATAACGTTAACCAATCAGCCGTGCCCTTGGCCATTTATCGCAAAACTCGGGCTACCTTTCATACCCTAAGTCACACATAGCGTGAATAGAGTCGGTCTAAGCTAAGTTCCTATAGATTTGATAGGACAGACTGTGAAAGTGTTAAGTCAACGCCATAACATCATAGAAGTATGACGTTTAAAATAACACATTAAAGTTTGACAGTTTATTTACTTGGAAAAGTTAACCTTGGTTTGACTTTATAATAATTACCATGTATTTTTAATATTATTACAAAGAATGTTGATTTTAAGACTTATAATTGATGAAATTTAACTATTTTTCTTCGAATGAAACCTAATATCGAAGTTTAAAGTTGCAACATTTCTTGTTAACATTTTGTCCTATCTTGAAACAAATAATTTTAAAAAAATATCGGAATTCCGATATTTCGATATTGGTTCTTTAGAATACCGGTATTGAAATATCGGAAAAAATGGTCCGAGATTCCGGTATTTCGAGATTCCGGAATTCCGGTATTAATGCCCTACATACAGTCCGCACAATAGTAATCGGCGCCCGTAGCTGTACGACACTTACTTCTCGATCGCGTTAGCGTATCGAGAGTTCAAATTATGTTTGCTGTTTATTTAAAATCATCCGGCAACTTTCATATTTTGACCCCTCGATACGCTAACGCGGTCGAGAAGTTAATGTCGTACAATTTTTATACTAGGCCTTCTGTAATATCAGTAGTATCAGTCATAATGATGTTGGTGTCGCACGCTGTCGTGAAATTGGGGCCAAATCTAGTTGACAACTATGTTCGCGATGTAAACACAATCTGAACGTTGATCTTTATTGGTTTGAATTCATGTCTACTTATTTCAAACCAATAAGGATCACAGTTGCTTAACTAACGGTGAAAGTAAATATTATCGCGTGATAGGTATCAATGTCACGGCTCCGAGATAATTGGTGCATGTCAGACAAGAACGCTTATCAATCTCATATGCTTATCTATTGCGTGTTGGCAATGTCATTGCCAACAGGACGAAAAGGTTATGATGTAATAGCTAAACGTTCTTCAAAGATGTTACCACATTTATAAGCTAACATTGATAATTTACATACGATGTTTGCCATGTGGGTCGGTCTCATTTTTTAGCGACAATGAGCTGTCTCCAAACTGAAAACTCTGATATACATTTTTTTTTGTTGGAAGTAAATGCCCAAAGTTTTGAATTACCTTATAAGTTCAGTATACTTGCTATTCCCCTGATTAGTGACTGTAAACTTACCTGCACCGTGACAGAGTGGTCAATCGGGAGGCTGTTTTCGCTGAACAGAGCCACTCTGTCACAGTGTTTTCTAGAAAACCAATGAAAAGAAAAATACTTTACCGACATGAAAATAACCATCAAATAGTCTACTTCAAACACATGTTTATTTAATAATTTCCACTGCTATTATTTTACACGTGATCAAAAATCCGATTACTCATTAGTCGGTGAAAAAGGAGAATGGCCCATGTATGTTTATTTCAATGAGACGATGACTCAGTTAACATGGCGCTTGCACCCGGGCCAAAATATCGGGTGCTAATTGAAACATACATGGTAAATATCCTGTTTTAGATGATGTCACTGTGCTCATAGTCGTTATTTCCTAATTATTGTATTCTTTGTTGCATAATATTTAATATTTCAAGCCTTGGCCAACTTTTGCGAGGTAATGGAAACCAGCCTATGTTGGGAATTCGAGGTTGGTCCCACAGTGCAATCTCTTCGTATGTATAACTTAAAAAAATCACACGTTATCTTCGCGAAAACCTTTTTTCCGACTTATGCCACTGCTTAGAGAGCCCAGGGTCCGCTTTGGCAACTAATCCAAAGATAAGGCGTAGGCACTAGTTTTACGAAAGCGCCTGCTATCTGACCTCCCAACCCCGAGAAGACCCCCGAGACTAAACTAGACCAAAAAAAATCACAAGTTACGTTAAAATTCATCCAATATTTAACGCAATATTTAGTTGGTGCATGAATAGGTGCCCTTTATTCATAAAGTTAACAGAAGTTTTAGTTAATCACGTTTTCTTCCTTTCTAATTCTAACAAATGCAAACGCCAGACTGACAGATAAGGTCAGACAATCATTCAGCTAAACTGTTTGATCTACGTTTATGAGTTACACCATAATAATTTAGCGGTTGACGCACCTATATTTAACTACACGCGCATGTATACGTCGATTAACGAATGAATTGAACGAGTGAATGATGTCTATGTGTGCATTACATACTTATTAAATACAGGTTGATGCAAAAAGTGATTGATAATTGTGTTTTAAGAGAATATAGCATGCCTACCCGCCACAATGTTGCTCGCCTTTCGACGACAAGAACACCTAAGGTATACTGTCGTGCCTACCAAGCCAAAGATCCCTGAAGATATCTAAGCTAAGGTGTGCTATGATCATGACTGTGTATTAAGGGCGGTAAACGAGAAATCAATGTGAATTTAAGCCTGAGTTCGTAATTCTTGTACCGCCCGTGACACATACAATGTTTTTCATCACATTTGCGAGGAAATAAATAAATAAATAAATATTATAGGACAATCTTACACAAATCGACCTAGTCCCACAGTAAGCTCAATAAGGCTTGTGTTGTGGGTACTAGAAGACGATATAATAGATAGATACATATAAATACTTAAATACATAGAAAACATCCATAACTCAGGAACAAATATTTGTGATAAACACACAAAACACAAATAACACACAAATAAATGCCCTGACCAGGATTCGAACCCGGGACCTCCTGCTTCGTAGGCAGGGTCACTTCACTACCGACAGTAAGTACCGACTAGGCTAGGAGGCCGTTAACTTAATAATAAAGCTGTATAAGAAAGGCACTCACACTGTCACTAAAAGTGACAAGTGACATTAATTTCGGTCAATTCATTCATGCCAGCTCTCGTGAATCGACCTGTATGTATGTACCTATATCATGTCATGTTTTAAAGAAACTATCCATTGTTTTATAATGCCTCGTTGTAGAATTAGCATAATCGTGTCCATTTATAAAGTCCATCCGCACGGGATCGCAGCACTCGCACTATTTAGCAGGCCTCGCACGCTCGTCATTACAAACCATTACCGGCGCACGCACTAACAAATTACTCGAACGTGTTGACCATTTAAGGGCATCTATTACTTATGTATAATGTGTGGTTTAATCACAGAACTGTATCGAGATATAACAAAAAAGTTGAATTTGTAAAAATGAAAGGAAATATCGATATTGATAGATCGATAATAATATCTCTAACTTTATTAGTGGTTAATAGGCTAAGACGACAAAAAAATCTATTTAGTCCGTCTTTTATATTATTAAAAAATATTGTACACGTATTTTTTCTTTTCTTCGTCAAATCAAAAATGACGAAAATACAGTGCGTTCAAGTTTCTCGTAACGTCATTATTAGGTACAATTCTTACCTAGTAGTGACGTCACAAGCGGAACTTTGACGCTCTTTATCTTCGTAAATTTTAGTTAAATTGAAAAAGGAAAAAATACGTGTCTAATCATTTTCGATAATCTAACTGATGGATTAATTAGAATGATTTTTAAGCCTATTCGTAATTCCTTTATTTAAACTTTCACGACTTTTAAACATTAAATTACTAAAACGGGACTTAATCGTGTAAAACATTGAAATATAACCTCCGACAGTTCAAGGGCGACATTGTCCCCGTGGTCCCGGAGGAAGACCTTCGGAGTCTTGCTCCGGGACCGAGGGCAATGTCGCCCTTGAGATTAAACCCCGTTTTAGTAAAATGTATAATGAGTCATTTCCTGTTTTAAACCAGCAGGCCTATTATCCACGAATATTATTTGATAATGCTCCAAGTTGATACCACAAAGATGGATACTTTTAATACCATAAAATAAAACCAGGGTTTTTAAAACTGGCCGACCAGACCGATAATGACTAGGTAACCAGAATCGGTTGACTCATAAATCGCAAAGAACAACAGAAATAAGCCAATTCCTTATAAAATCCAGTACAATTGAGTACCTACAATTTACAAGCGCCGCCCACGGAGGCACCAAATGACTCAAGATACGAACGTGCTGTCTTTGTTTGCAAATTTGTTGCCGGATTTGGAGATGAGATGGCGAAATTGGGAAGGTACTGAAATCTGACATGGACGGATCGGGAGAAACATAAAAAAAAAAAAATATTACAGAACATACTTACACAAATTGACCAAGTCCCGCAGTATGCTCAAGAAGGCTTGTGTTACGGTTACTTAGACAACGATATATATAATATATAAATACATAAATACATGGCGTTATGTAGACGCTAAATCCGTACAAATGTTTGTGTCTGGTTTGATTGATTAGGATATTTATATTTTTTTTACTCCAGCACTTCTATCCGTGTTAGATGACTGACAGCGATATTAAAAAAGTATACATTATAACGTTGTTTATGATATCCCATAAGAACACTGCTCCTATGGATTTTCATAAAATATATTAGCACTGTTGCGTTTATGAATTTCTATTATTTTCTATAGTGGGCATACGACTTCCACATTCTGCCTACCTACTTATCTACCTTTCTAGATTTTGCATTTTTCACTATTATAGCTGTCGTAGAAAAACTGGTGTATGCAACAGCTCAATTGGTTCTTAGAACTCTCGGGTCTATTATTTATTACAAAACTCGATTTCGTCGGTCTTTCGTCGGTCGGTTTTGTAACGGCGACCGTCAAGTTTTAAGAACCCTTATTATACCACTGTTGCATAACCTACTATTTTTGGCTGTTTCAACCAGGTACAACCAATTGGAACCCTAAGCCACTCTAAAACCATGTCAACATTAATCAGTAAGAGATTTCTTACAATCTGATTTATAGCGTCACTATGACATAGTCCTACAGTGGCCTAGGGCTCCAACTGGTTGACTGTACCTGGTTGAAACAGCCAAAAATACTAGTTTTTCTACTCCAGCACTTCTATCTGTCAAATAGATGACTGACAGCGATATTTAAAAAGTATACATTATAACGTTGTCTGTGGTATTCCATAAGAACACTGCTCCTATGGATTTACATACAATATATGAGCACTGTTGTTGTTTTTTTTTAATTTCTTTAGTAGGCACAACGTCTTCCCTATTCTGCCACATTTCTAGATTTTGCTTTTTACGCTATTTTAGCTGTCGTAGAAAAACTAGGGTATGCAACAGATCATAATTAGTTCTTAAAACTCTCGGGTCTATTATTACAAAACTCGGCTTTGCCTCGTTTTGTAACGGCGACCCTCAAGCTTTAAGAACCCTTATTATATCACTGTTGCATAAACTACTATTATGCAACAGTGGTATAATAAGGGTTCTTAAAACGAATGCGAATGCAACACTAGAAACTCCATGTAAAAAGCTTCGCTAAAAACCAAATCGTCAACCTTGACACCCAAGCCGAGCCGTACTTGGGCAAGTTGGGCATGATTTTATCTACCACCTACGCTACGCCATCGGTATCTTACGTAGGTACCGTACCTACTTCACTAATGTGGCCCTGTATACACATTTTTGGCACTATGGCTTTATTCATATCTTTGTTGCTGACTGTATCTAGATTCTTACTGAACTCTGATCTGTACTAGCTTTTGCTCGCGGCTTCGCTCGCGTTAGAAAGAGACAAAAAGTAGCCTATGTCAGTCTCCATCCCTTCAACTATCTCCACTTAAAAAAATCACGTCAATTCGTAGCTCCGTTTTGCTGTGAAAGACAGACAAACAAACAGACACACACACTTTCCCATTTATAATATTAGTATGGATCTTTTATGAGAAAAGTAACAAACAAGCAGACGAGCCGCATGGGAAGCGGTCATCGCCGCCCATGGACATAACTGACATCGGAAGAGCCACTCATGCATTGTTGACCTAAAGCCCTGAACACTCGTTCCTAGAAGAACCCCATATCATATCGCAAAGGGAACACCTCACGATGTAGGTCGTTCCACATTTTGCACGTTATGGGTAAGAACGAGCGAGATGCCCGTTTAATATAACTACAGAACTGGTTACTTGAGTAGCTTGCCTTATTGGCAAGGCTAACATAGTTGATACTTATCAAGTTAATTTAAAACATCCATTCCAGTCAGGGCTATCGAGTTATCGACGTGCGTAGTTTACCATCATTGATATGGAGGAAAATGAGAAGACTGGCAACTATACATATTTTTGGCACTTTTGCTGTATTCATATCTTCGTAGTTGACTGTACAGTCAAGTGCAAAAATATGGTTCGACATAATCGACTCATAAATATTTTACCACACGCTCTTATTACACCGGCATAAGGTGCTATGGGACATCTTTTTGAGTAAGATGTGCACCACCATATTTTTACACTTACTGACTGTACCTACAGTACCCTCGCATGGGAGTGGGCTGCCAAGAGCGCATGCGCGCGAACGTGAGTCATGGCTGTGACTGCTCGATGGTTTTGTATGCACATTGCACGTCAATTTTTATTCCAGTCACGTCTATAACTATGTAATCATTCGGAACTCATTAGTCTAATTACCTACTGGCGAAGGTTTAAAATTCTTTATTCAATTTTGACGACCGGTTGGCGTAGTTGGTAGTGACCCTGCCTGCTAAGCCGATGGTTCTGGGTGCGTGCGAACCCCACTAAGGGCATTTATTTGTGTGATGAACACATATATTTTTCCTGAGTCATGGATTGTTTTCTATGTATGTACATATAAATACTTAAATACATAGAAAACATCCATAACTCAGGAACAAATATTCATGATAAACACACAAATAAATGCCCTGACCAGGATTCGAACCCGGGACCTCCTGCTTCGTAAGCAGGGTCACTACCAACTAGGCTAGGAGGCCGTTACACTGCCATGTTATATTGTGTAAGTATACATATTTATGCAATAGTATCTTCACTATGAAGGTCACAAAATATCTATGCATCTGTGACAGAACGGATCAACAGACACCCACACAAGTTATCTCCCATAAGGATTTCATTTTTCCTTTTGAGGTACAATCAAGTGCAAAAATATGGTACTACTCTCTTATTACAGCTGTATGAGATGCTTTGAGACATTTTTGGGTAAGATGTGAGCTATTGAGAACTATTTTTTCCACTTGACTGTACATGAAGTATACACGGTGCTCATGAGCATTGAACACGAATTCCTGAAGCTATAAGGAGTAATAAATATACATGATACGAAATACGATTAATTTTGTTTTTCATATTTTCATACATAATAATTGCTAATCTAGGAAAAACGTGCCTTTAGAACTGGATTTGACATGTACAGTCAAATTAAAGTCTGGCAACGTCGCAATCGTAAAGGAGATTCATACTGCAGATTTCATCACAAAATTTTTACAGGAAAAAATATCTCGAAAGCCGAGCCAAATTTAGCAGACATTCATTATGATTTTTAACTAAAAATTTGTTCGGAATATGCTGGTAAAATCTCTCCCAATGCTCATGAGCACCGTGTATATCAGTTACTTATTCCCGTTTGGAATCCTACAATTCGTCAGAAATGCTAGTTGCATGATTTTTCATCTGATGAGGCATACACTTATAAACAGCTATAATACAGGGTTAAACACCCGCCATTGAAACCAGCCATACTTTAAATCGCAAAAAAATAAACTCTTCAAAACCAAAATGTGTGAAATAGTTTTATTTTTCGCAATTCCCAGATTGGTCAAATAATAAAAGTTACTCCGTATGACTTATACATAATGGAGTGTTTGAGGTTTACACCCTCTATACATTGATCAAAAAGTGAAAGTGTTATACAATAGGTATCCAAGTTCCACGTATTACCCATCAATTAACTTTATGTTACAAAAATAATGATTTCACAATCAAGTTATCTCAAAAACAAGGCATAAAGTAAAATAAGTCTTATCTTGTAACACATAAAAGCTATTTTCAAATGATTCAATGTTTCCATGCGTCTTGAAGTTTTCAAGCAATTTTAAATCTTATGTCTTTGGAATAAGTCACTAAGTTATAAATTATGTCTAATTGCTTTGTTTATGATACAATTTTATGAGTACTAATTTGTATGACTAATTGTGTAGAAATGGTGCTTTTAATCTTTGTTGTTTGACATGAATTCTGATTAATTGTGATCATCATCATCATATCAGCCATTATATTTATTATGGATAATGCAAAGTTCTCAAAAGTCATTATTCATTAATTTATTATATGATCCTGTGTCCCACTGCTGGGCAAAGCCCTCCCTCCTCTCGATCCACATATCCCTGTCTAGCCCCATCTCCCACTAGTAAAATTAGCATAATATACGTATTTGTCTTAGCTGAAACTGGGGATTCCTGGTTTTTCATACAAAACCAACATGCCCTTATTTGTACATATGTATGTAAAAAGTATACCTACATATTCTTTGCAACTTAGTAATCAAGTCAATAAGAGAAGTAGTATATAACGTTTTTCATTGTATACATTTTATAACACCATCACAATGAAAGACCTTATGAAGGTAGCCGGGAGGGTCGTGCTGGATGCAGGTTGCTTCCAACCGGTACATATGGAGGTCCAAAGGGGTGGCCTATGTTCAGCAGTGGACGTCTTATGGCGGTTGGACTGTAGCAAAGGGGGGGCCGGGACTTAGAATATTTTTGGTCGAGGTGGTGTCATTATAACACTATTTTTAAATGATTGTAATGTGTAGATGGCGTCAAAACAAGCATCTTTTATTGGAAAAACTTTTCTCTAAACTTAAAAATGGCCGAGTTAGAGGCCTTCAAAGGTTGAAGTTTTTGAAGGGACTTGTAAAATTTTCATCGAGAGTGGTGTCATTATAACAGTATTTTTAAATGATTGTAATGTATAGATGACGTCTAAACAAGCATCTTTTATAGGAAAAACTTTTCTCTAAACTTAAAAATGGCTGAGTTAGAGTCCTTCAAAGGTTGAAGTTTTTGAAGGGACTTGTAAAATTTTCATCGAGAATGGTGTCATTATAACAGTATTTTTAAATGATTGTAATGTGTAGATGGCGTCAAAACAAGCATCTGCAAGCAAAACAAGGAAGGTCGGTGTAGGTACGACGACGAGCGAAGCGAGGAGGAGTGTTAGGTAGAACTGCGACCTTACAGCGCGCGAGCCGAGCGAGCGAAGCGAGCGTGCCGCGGCAGCGGCCGGCGAAGCGCCAAAACCGACTTTTTTTTAATAAAAAATGCTTTACAGAATGGCACCTTAAGGAAGGTCGGTGTAGGTACGACGACGAGCGAAGCGAGGAGGAGTGTTAGGTAGAACTGCGACCTTACAGCGCGCGAGCCGAGCAAGTAAAAACTCCCAGCTCATTTTAAAACATCAACCTTTGAAGGACTCTAACTCGGCCATTTTTAAGTTTAGAGAAAAGTTTTTCCTATAAAAGATGCTTGTTTTGACGCCATCTACACATTACAATCATTTAAAAATACTGTTATAATGACACCACTCTCGATGAAAATTTTACAAGTCCCTTCAAAAACTTCAACCTTTGAAGGCCTCTAACTCAGCCATTTTTGATTTCAGAGAAAAGTTTATTAAGAAAAAAGTGGTTATTTCATCAAAATCTTTCATCAGTCTTTTGTAACCCCTATGTTTTTTGCATTTTTCAAAAAAAAAAAACTAAGTCCCAAAATCGGCCCCCCTTTGGTATAGTCTGACCAATATGATCAATAAATAGTAGAGTACTTCAACGCAATAAGATATTAAACTGATTGCCATTCTTTTTCTAACAGCTGGCACACAAAATGTGCCACAACAGCCAGAAAAAAATAATTTTATACTTAATGCATTTTTTTAAACTACACAGGGAATTTTATACAGGGAAGATGCAGAGTTAACTTGAAAAGTTTATAGTCAACCTGATAATTTGGTCTGATAAGGCTAGAATTAGCACTCCGAAAAATAGCCTTGGTAAACAATGACTCATTTTACAACCTCATTCCAATTAAACTCTAATGAGAATCATTTCGGCTATCAGGAAAAAACAAGTTTATTTTCACCTTAGAATATTCACGTGTACACAGTGTGTATCAGCTGTAACGTAGTTAAACAAGTTCAATAAACCAGCTGGTTGTAAACTCAGGTTCAAGAACTCTCTCACGACACAACCGCGCTATAATGTAAATGCTTGGCGACCGGAACGGCAATTATTCACGCCGTGCCCTTAATAACACCCTTAAAACACTCACCAGCAGTTCAACTTCTTTATAGACGACAAATCCGACTGCTTCGAGCGCGCTATCACCATCTCCTCCGTCAACCGAGCCATGGTCACTCACAGCACTTCACTGGTTCAAAGTATAACAAAAAACTTAATACAAAACTCGGTTTGTTCGATTAGATTGGCGCGAGGTGAGGCATGGCGCTCCGAGTCACGGCAAATACGAAGCGAGCCCGAATAAAAACTGAAAACAATGCACGGTCGTGACTGTCGACCGCCTTCCGTCAATTTGCTGAGAAGTTTTTTTAACCTTTAACGAAGTAGATTAAACTTTCTCTTAAGAATCGAAGTAAGGTTAAGTACATCTCAAAAACGTCTTATAACTGTCATTTCTGCGTTTTGTTAATGAAATGTGCATAGTTTGTTAATATTTATTTAAGGATTGGTGTCATATTGCGCAAATAGTTAAATTTTAAAAATAATTTAAAACAAAAAACTAAGCTAATAGCACTTTTATCACTGGCTTTGTTTTTTCATGCAAGCAATTTTATTTAAAAACAGATGTACGCATTTTGCATATCATAACGCAATAATAAAGTGACGTTTACATTTATTTGACACTTGACAGTGACAGCAAATTCTAACATCTACATTTGAGGATTGGGAGACGAATGATTTCAGCAGAATTTTGGTGAAATATGGAGTCCAACGGCTCGGACGACAAGGATGTGGGGCCGGAGGTGCAGATCAGCTTCCCGGAGTCCGTGACGAGCCGCATCGAGGAGCTCATGGGCGGCACGGAGCAGTTCGATAGCGAAGAGGTAAACAAACAGAATTTTTCTGTTTTATTTATATATTGACGCTTATTTACCTCTTTTATATCAAATATATTGTTTATTTTGGTGTAACTTATGTGTTACAACATTATTTTATCCGAAATCTTTTGAAAACTCCTCCTAAAAATAAATATTAAATATAATGTACATTCCGAACAACAACACTTTGATGTGTGGTTTAGTGTCATGGTGTTCCGGTAATATATCTCTAGTATCTAGGTTTGCATAATAATAATAATAAGACAACCTAAATATTCCATTTTGACTGACCCTGATTTTCTAACATCAATTTGGCTTTTAAACGCTTTTTATGTGTACACTATCTAAACCGTATTTTAATAAACGTATAATACCATGTTACTAGCATATTTCATAATTCTTAGCTACAATCCATAATGGTTTTTTTTTTCAACATGTGAATTTCTTTTTTTAAGTTTGATGCGGTATCCTACATCAACCGAGTGTTCCCAACGGAGCAGTCTCTAGCAGGTGTTGAAAGTGCAGCGGCTCGTTGTGAGATGAGACTCGCTGGTGTGGAGGCAGACATCCGGCGTCTGGTGAGAGAGCAGGCGCAGCAAAGACAAGACGGACATGAAGCCCTTTTGCAGGCACAGCAGTGTATTGCTGAGTTGGCATTACAAGTGAGCTTTTTCTTCTCTTCATTCTTTTAGAACAGCTTCCGTAGCTTAGTTGGTACTGCCCCTGCCTACAGAGTTGAAGTTCCTGGCTTTGTTTGTTTGTTTGTAAGCACTTTATTGTACACAAATATAGTAAAAATAAACATTTTGATAAGAACAAAGGTACAAAGGCGAGCTTATCCCTATAAGGGATCTCTTCCAGCTAACCTTTGAGAAATTGAGAGGAGAATCTTCGAGTTCTAGATAAACAAACAACAAATACAATAATGTACAAAACAACAAGGAAGTACTTAAGTACGTAAAATACAACAAGTTATAATAAATTACGTATATATTTATATATAACAATAATAATAATATATATCTACATTTATACATAATATATATCTACTTATACGTAGAGCATGGCGAAAATACTGGTCGCTAAAACTAATCCTCAAGAGCGACATGTCAATGGATATAAAGAAAAAGGTATTTAATACGGCAGTCCTACCTACACTAACTTACGGTGCACAAACCTGGAGCCCTAACAAAAGACATTCAGAAAAATTAAAAATATGCCAAAGAGCTATGGAACGCTCCATGCTAAAAATTAACATTAAAGATAAAATAAGAAATGAGAGTATAAGAAAGAAAACTGGGCTGAAGGATGTGATATTGTCCATAAGAAAGAGCAAGTGGGCCTGGGCTGGCCATATATACCGTACAACAGATGAACGTTGGACCAAACTTGTCACGGAATGGACACCAATGGGCGTAAAAAGAAGGCAAGGTAGACCAAATTGCAGATGGAGAGATGAGCTGGGAAGGTTCGACAGACACTGGTGGAGAACAGCGCGCAGTAGAAAGGAATGGGAAAAATTGGGGGAGGCCTTTTCCGCATAAAGGACGTGCAAAAAATAATAATAATATATTAAGCATAAATAAATTGTAAAATTTTGCATGAAATAAAGGCTACTATTACTATATATCTACTATATCCTTCCTAGCTTAGCTTAGTTAGCTTTGAATCCTAGTAAGGGCATTTATTTGTGTGTTTATTTGTTCTTGGGTTATGGATGTTTCCTATGTATATATGAATGTATTTATCTATATAAGTAAGTATATTGTCACCTAGTAACCAGAGTACTTCCTTAGTTTGGGGCTAGGTTGATCTGTGTGAGATTGTCCCCGAATATTTATTTAATTTACCCACTGCTGTGATGCAGAGATCTGGGAATTTTATACAACTTACAGATTTAGAAATGTTATTTTATCTTCAAAGTTTTTAAGATGTTTAAATGTGGCTTAATAATTATTGGTCGGTAAAAAATTTAAGAAAAATAATCACGCAATGGTACCCAAGAAATGGTGAAAGAAAGGGAGGCACAGCACAGAACAGATGGGACTTCGACATCAGACAGGTTGATAAAACAACATGACATGACCAGAATGGAGAAGATTGGAGGGGGCAATAGCCAGATGGCAAACAGAGGCTTAAAAATGTAGCAGCTGCTAAATGTCTGAATAAAAGATTAAATAAATAAATTATTGGTTTGGCTAAACAATTTGTTACTGAATGGCTAAGCATATGACATGGTTTTTTTTCAGGTAACAGATATAAACAAGAAAGCGGGCCGCTCCGAGAGCATGGTTCGGGAAATAACCGCCGAGATCAAACAGCTGGACCGCGCCAAGAGTAACCTGACGGCCGCCATTACTGCGCTCAACCACTACCACATGCTGTGCGGCTGCGCGACTTCACTGCGCGCCATGGCCGCGCGCCGCCAGTACAGCGCGCTGCTGCCGCCGCTGCAGGCCGTCATGCAGGTACATGCATACAACACTACCACATGCTGTGCGGCCTCGCTGCGCGCCGTGGCTCTCGCCGCCAGTACAGCGCGCTGCTGCCGCCGCTGCAGGCCGTCATGCAGGTACATGCATACAACACTACCACATGCTGTGCGGCCTCGCTGCGCGCCGTGGCTCTCGCCGCCAGTACAGCGCGCTGCTGCCGCCGCTGCAGGCCGTCATGCAGGTACATGCATACAACACTACCACATGCTGTGCGGCCTCGCTGCGCGCCGTGGCTCTCGCCGCCAGTACAGCGCGCTGCTGCCGCCGCTGCAGGCCGTCATGCAGGTACATGCATACAACACTACCACATGCTGTGCGGCCTCGCTGCGCGCCGTGGCTCTCGCCGCCAGTACAGCGCGCTGCTGCCGCCGCTGCAGGCCGTCATGCAGGTACATGCATACAACACTACCACATGCTGTGCGGCCTCGCTGCGCGCCGTGGCTCTCGCCGCCAGTACAGCGCGCTGCTGCCGCCGCTGCAGGCCGTCATGCAGGTACATGCATACAACACTACCACATGCTGTGCGGCCTCGCTGCGCGCCGTGGCTCTCGCCGCCAGTACAGCGCGCTGCTGCCGCCGCTGCAGGCCGTCATGCAGGTACATGCATACAACACTACCACATGCTGTGCGGCCTCGCTGCGCGCCGTGGCTCTCGCCGCCAGTACAGCGCGCTGCTGCCGCCGCTGCAGGCCGTCATGCAGGTACATGCATACAACACTACCACACGCTGTGCGGGCTCGCTGCGCGCCGTGGCTCTCGCCGCCAGTACAGCGCGCTGCTGCCGCCGCTGCAGGCCGTCATGCAGGTACATGCATACAACACTACCACACGCTGTGCGGGCTCGCTGCGCGCCGTGGCTCTCGCCGCCAGTACAGCGCGCTGCTGCCGCCGCTGCAGGCCGTCATGCAGGTACATGCATACAACACTACCACATGCTGTGCGGCCTCGCTGCGCGCCGTGGCTCTCGCCGCCAGTACAGCGCGCTGCTGCCGCCGCTGCAGGCCGTCATGCAGGTACATGCATACAACACTACCACACGCTGTGCGGGCTCGCTGCGCGCCGTGGCTCTCGCCGCCAGTACAGCGCGCTGCTGCCGCCGCTGCAGGCCGTCATGCAGGTACATGCATACAACACTACCACACGCTGTGCGGCCTCGCTGCGCGCCGTGGCTCTCGCCGCCAGTAGAGCGGTTTTTTATAATTTATAATTTTAATTATAGAATTCCCTTCAGGCTATGTATTACTAGCTTTATAAGCCCCTCTGGGCATTGTAGACCAACCTTTGTTTTTATTTTTAATATTTTCTTATATTTTTGTATGTGTAACTTTTTTGATTGATGGGGAGAATTCTCATTCTCAAAGTCATCATCATAACCCTTTGAAAACGAGTGCTTTAAGGGCTCGAAACGTAGGTTCACGGTAATAATAAACGCGATTAATCCGTTTTAAAGTGTTTATTTTCAATGAACAACAATCGCGGTAACAGAAGATAATATTATTAATGTATGAACTATATTTGACAGGTTCTGGAACATTTTGAGCGCTACCGCGACATCAAATCGTTGAGCGTGCTGCGTGATGACGTCACGGCTCTGAGGGTCTCGCTCGCCGCGCAGATACTGGCCGATTTTAAAGAGGTTTTCACAGGTAACGCCCTCTCTGTTTAAGAAAAAGAGACCACATTAAAAGTATACAAAGTGTACAATAGGGATGATGACTAGGTTGGAAAACTATTATTCTAATTAGTCCGACAGAAAGATTATCAAAAATTATTAGACACGTATTTTTTCCTTTTTCAAGATAACTAAAATTGACGAATATGAAGAGCGTCAAAGTTCCGTGGTGGGGGCTGGTGACGTCACCGTAAGAATCGTACTCGATTGTGACGTCAAGCGAAACTTTAAAGCGCTGTATTTCCGTCGTTTTTCATTTGACGAACAAAAGAAAAATACTCGAATATTTTTTAATAATCTAACAGACGGACTATAATTAGTTTTTTTGTCATCTAGCCTATTGGCTACTGACTTGCAGTTACTGATTTCTACCTTACGTCCCATTTAGAAAACAGAGAGAGTGAGAGAGAAGTTATACATGAAAGAAAAATGCAGGTCTCAACTTACCCATAAGTGAATCACGTAAAATCGCCAAAAACTTATTTTTACGTTTAATACGATTTCCTGTTTATAACGTAAAAAAATGTTTTAGAATGTGCAAGCCAAGCCAAGACACAAGAGCTCGCCACTTTACCCGATCCTGATCTCTCGCCAGTTTGGAAAGACTGGTCCAACTAAATCTAGATGTTTCTTTCAGCGGGGAAAGCGAGCACGGTCTCAGCTAAGACCCTGAGCGAGGCGTGCGGCGTGGTGGACGCACTAGAACCTAAAGTCAAACGGGAGCTTCTCACCTGGTTCACCACCATGCAGCTGCAGGTCAGTACACATTCACCGCTAAGGATTTCTCTTAGCGCTACGCCGTAGTCAACATTTCCCGCTTTGTAGCGAAAATGGCGCGTAGAGGGGCGACGACAACGTTTCGTCATGGGCTAACGAAGCGCAACTGTCATTGTCACACTAATAAGGAAGAGTGATAGAGAGAGGTAGCTGCGATACGTTCTCACATACGCCGATAACCTACTAAGCTCATATCAAATTTGGCACAATAAATGATTATTTTCTACAGGGTGTCCGACGGCGATGCCACATGGGGGGAAATTACCTTAAATATCAAAGATAGGATATTATGCTGAAAGAAGACTTTATTTTATTTTTAAATTTTAGTGAAACTGCATTAATGGTAAATGGCAAAATAGAATTACATTAATTTTAATGTTAATTGTAAATTAAATTGTGAATGTAATATTATGTGTATTTTAATTATTTTATTTTATTTTATTTTTAATTGTGGACCAAATTGTTGTCTTATAAATAAATAAATTTGAATTTGAATTTGAATTTGAATTTGAATTAATAAAAAAAAAATTGAAAAATTTATAGGGTCAAAATTTATTTGCATTCTAAATATTCAATTTTATGGATTATTTGTCGGATATACGAGTGTTAGACCTAGTGTTTCTTTGAGAATTTTTAAAACAGGCATTAACAGTATCGATTAGTGGAAAAGGAAAAAAAAGAGTTTTTTAGTACTTATCGGATTGGGTTTTCGGGCGAGACAAGCTAAATTAAAAAAAACTTTAAATGAAGTCTGAAAAATAAAATAAAGTCTTATTTCAGTAAAATATCCTATGTATGATATGTATGGTTGTGGCATCGCCGTGGGAAATCCTGTATAGTATTTGAACCCAATATTGATTGATTTCTGGTATTAAGAGTGTACCACGGCTACGTATTTTCAAATAAAAAACTCATATTTTTTAATTTTGAACTCAGAAATCGCTCTCGGCCATGTGGTGACGTCATTATACTTGTCGAACTTCATGTTGAATCTTATACGAGTGAAGTTCGTTACGTAAGCTCTGCTGTAACATTGACAAATGTTTTCCTGCTTAGTGACGTCACAGATAATCTATGGACTACCATGGCTGACATCGTTTTCGCCGGATTACTTAAATTGAACTTTAAAAATACTTTTTGCGGTTTTCCAGGGCATAATAAAATATGGATATATTCTCTTAATTGATCATTAATTCATAATATAAGACCAACGTCAAAAGAGGATCAATTAGCCTATTGCCAATGGTTCACTACGGACCTCATGAGAAGGCTTAAAACCTCCTACCACACCAAAGATCACCAATAGCGTCAAATCAAAATCACATTTGTTGTATTGGAGCCCCCTTAAATACTTATTTTATTCTTCTTTTCAGTGTGTGTTGTTATAGTGGCAATAGAAATACATAATCATCAGGGCACACTAGTCATTATAGACATATCACTTCTGGGGTACCGCAGGGGTCACATTTGGGACCCCTGTTGTTTATTATCTATATTAATGATATTGCAGATTGTATGAGTAGTTCAAAAATGTTGTTATATGCCGACGACACTAAAATTTACCGAGTAATAAAAAATATGGACGACTGCATGGCTTTACAAAGCGATCTGAATAACTTTCAGAACTTTTGTATCGCTAACAACTTATTTTTGAACCTTGATAAATTTTACACTATTAGTTTTAGTAGGAAACGTACAGCTTTACATTTTAAGTACAAACTTTGTAATAAAGATCTAGTCCGTGTTAATCAAATCCGTGATCTCGGTGTTATTATGGACTCTCAACTTACCTTTGTACCTCACATAGATAATATAGTTAGTAAATCCTTTAAGAGCGCACCAACCTTTTTCCAAGGACGGCATTTAGCGCGCCGAGCGTGACTCGCTATCTGTGTGCGTGCGCGCGCACACTACTACGCCGTCGGCCCGTCATCACTGCTATGGCAAAAGTCGGTAACTTAAAATTCGACATTTTTGTAGTCCTGCGATGCCAACGATGAATAAAATCGTCTTAAATTCAGTTGAGATTTTGTACGATATTATTAAACTAAATGATATTCTAATGAAGTTGGTATAGTAAAAAATGTACATGTGCGTTTTGGATTTGTTACATTCATTTTTTTGAGAAAACTAGGATGCAGGTGTTATCGAAGATCTGATGATGGAGCAGAAAGGTTAGTTGACATAATACCCCCGTTTCTGGGCTCTTTACTTTGAATTTCGCGAGCACTTGAGCCTTCGGTGGTGTCCAAGGTCTGATGATGGAGCAGAAAGATGACCACTAGACCTGAAGAATAAGTTGATGTAAAACTATCGTGTTTGGACTCGTTATGTTTGTTTCGTCGAGCATTTGGACCGTGAGTGGTGTCCAAGGTCTGATGATGGAGTAGAAATATGGCCACCGGAACTCAGAAATTAGTTGATGTAATACTCCCGTGTTTGGGTTCGTTAGGTTTGTTTTGGTGAGCACTTGGGCCGTAGGTGGTGTCCAAGGTCTGATGATGGAGCAGAAAGGTGGCCACCGGAACTCAAGAAGGAGTTGATGTAATACTCCCGTGTTTGGGCTCGTTAGGTTTGTTTTGGTGAGCACTTGGGCCGTAGGTGGTGTCCAAGGTCTGATGATGGAGTAGAAATATGGCCACCGGAACTCAGGAAGTAGTTAATATAATACCCCAGTGTTTGGGCTCATTTGCATTGTTTTGGCGAGCACTTGGATCGTGAGTGGTGTCCAAGGTCTGATGATGGAGCAGAAAGGTGGCCACCGGAACTCAGGAAGTAGTTGATGTAATACCCCCGTGTTTGGACTCATTTGTATTGTTTTGGCGAGCACTTGGATCGTGAGTGGTGTCCAAGGTCTGATGATGGAGCAGAAAGATGACCACCGGAACTCAGGAATTAGTTGATTTAATACCCCCGTGTTTGGGCTTGTTAGGTTTGTCTTGGTGAGCACTTGGGCCGTAGGTGGTGTCCAAGGTCTGATGATGGAGCATAAAGGTGGCCACCGGAACTCAAGAAGGAGTTGATGTAATACTCCCGTGTTTGGGCTCGTTAGGTTTGTTTTGGTGAGCACTTGGGCCGTAGGTGGTGTCCAAGGTCGGATGATGGAGCAGAAAGGTGGCCACCGGAACTCAAGAAGGAGTTGATGTAATACTCCCGTGTTTGGGCTCGTTAGGTTTGTTTTGGTGAGCACTTGGGCCGTAGGTGGTGTCCAAGGTCTGATGATGGAGCAGAAAGGTGGCCACCGGAACTCAAGAAGGAGTTGATGTAATACTCCCGTGTTTGGGCTCGTTAGGTTTGTTTTGGTGAGCACTTGGGCCGTAGGTGGTGTCCAAGGTCTGATGATGGAGTAGAAATATGGCCACCGGAACTCAGGAAGTAGTTAATATAATACGCCAGTGTTTGGGCTCATTGGCATTGTTTTGGCGAGCACTTGGATCGTGAGTGGTGTCCAAGGTCTGATGATGGAGCAGAAAGGTGGCCACCGGAACTCAGGAAGTAGTTGATGTAATACCCCCGTGTTTGGACTCATTTGTATTGTTTTGGCGAGCACTTGGATCGTGAGTGGTGTCCAAGGTCTGATGATGGAGCAGAAAGATGACCACCGGAACTCAGGAATTAGTTGATTTAATACCCCCGTGTTTGGGCTCGTTAGGTTTGTCTTGGTGAGCACTTGGGCCGTAGGTGGTGTCCAAGGTCTGATGATGGAGCATAAAGGTGGCCACCGGAACTCAGGAAGTAGATGATGTAATACCCTCGTGTTTGGACTCATTTGTATTGTTTTGGCGGGCCTTTGGACCATGAGTGGTGTCCAAGGTCTGATGATGGAGCAGAAAGGTGGCCACCGGAACTCAGGAAGTAGTTGATGTAATACCCCCGTGTTTGGACTCATTTGTATTGTTTTGGCGAGCACTTGGATCGTGAGTGGTGTCCAAGGTCTGATGATGGAGCAGAAAGATGGCCACCGGAACTCAGGAAGTAGTTGATGTAATACCCCCGTGTTTGGGCTGATTTGCATTGTTTTGGCGAGCACTTGGATCGTGAGTGGTGTCCAAGGTATGATGATGGAGCAGAAAGGTGGCCACCGGAACTCAGGAAGTAGTTGATGTAATACCCCCGTGTTTGGACTCATTTGTTTTGTTTTGGCGAGCACTTGGATCGTGAGTGGTGTCCAAGGTCTGATGATGGAGCAGAAAGATGACCACCGGAACTCAGGAATGAGTTGATTTAATACCCCCGTGTTTGGGCTCGTTAGGTTTGTCTTGGTAAGCACTTGAGCTGTAGGTGGTGTCCAAGGTCTGATGATGGAGCAGAAAGATGAACACCGGAACTCAGGAATTAGTTGATGTAATACCCCCGTTTTTGGGCTGTTTAGGTTTGTCTTGGTGAGCACTTGGGCCGTAGGTGGTGTCCAAGGTCTGATGATGGAGCAGAAAGGTGGCCACCGGAACTCAAGAAGGAGTTGATGTAATACTCCCATGTTTGGGCTCGTTAGGTTTGTTTTGGTGAGCACTTGGGCCGTAGGTGGTGTCCAAGGTCTGATGATGGAGTACAAATATGGCCACCGGAACTCAGGAAGTAGTTAATATAATACCCCCGTGTTTGGGCCCGTTCGGTTTGTTTTTTTTTACCTTTATTGCAAAATACAAGAAAGTACACCACCTACGGCTCAAGTGCTCACCAAGACAAACCTAATGAGCCCAAACACGGGGGTATTACATCAACTACTTCTTGAGTCACGGTGGCCACCTTTCTGCTCCATCATCAGACCTTGGACACCACTCACGATCCAAGTGCTCGTCAAAACAATACAAATGAGTCCAAACACGGGGGTATCACATCAACTACTTCCT
Source organism: Lathronympha strigana (assembly GCA_949128165.1). Taxonomy (NCBI): domain Eukaryota; kingdom Metazoa; phylum Arthropoda; class Insecta; order Lepidoptera; family Tortricidae; genus Lathronympha; species Lathronympha strigana. The sequence continues at coordinate 351,002 of OX421926.1, read as the reverse complement.
GAGTTCCGGTGGCCACTTTTCTGCTCCATCATCATACCTTGGACACCACTCACGGTCCAAGTGCTCGCCAAAACAAACCTAACGAGCCCACACACGGGGGTATCACATCAACTACTTCCTGAGTTCCGGTGGTCATATTTATGCACCATCGTCAGACCTTGGACACCACTCACGGTCCAAGTGCTCGCCAAAACAAACATAACGAGCCTCAACTCGGGGGTATTACGTCAACTACTTCCTGAGTTCTGGTGGCTACTTTTCTGCTCCATCATCAGACCTTGGACACCACTCACGGTCCAAGTGCTCACCAGAACAAACCTAACGAGCCCAAACACGGGGGTATTACATCAACTACTTCCTGAGTTCCGGTGGTCATCTTTCTGCTCCATCATCAGACCTTGGACACCACTCATGGTCCAAGGGCCCGCCAAAACAATACAAATGAGTCCAAACACGAGGGTATTACATCATCTACTTCCTGAGTTCCGGTGGCCACCTTTTTGCTCCATCATCAGACCTTGGACACCACTTACGGCCCAAGTGCTCACCTCAACGAGCCCAAACACGGGGGTATTACTTCAACTACTTCCTGAGTTCCGGTGGTCATATTTCTGCTCCATCATCAGACCTTGGACACCACTCACGGTCCAAGTGCTCACCAGAACAAACCTAACGAGCCCAAACACGGGGGTATTACATCAACTACTTCCTGAGTTCCGGTGGCCACCTTTCTGCTCCATCATCAGACCTTGGACACCACTCACGGTCCAAGTGCTCACCAGAACAAACCTTACAAGCCCAAACACGGGGGTATTACATCAACTACTTCCTGAGTTCCGGTGGTCATCTTTCTGCTCCATCATCAGACCTTGGACACCACTCATGGTCCAAGTGCCCGCCAAAACAATACAAATGAGTCCAAACACGAGGGTATTACATTATCTACTTCCTGAGTTCCGGTGGTCACCTTTCTGCTCCATCGTCAGTCCTTGGACACCATCTACGGACCAGGTGCTCGCCAAAACAAACCTAACGAGCCCAAACACGGGAGTATTACATCAACTACTTCCTGAGTTCCGGTGGCCATCTTTCTGCTCCATCATCAGACCTTGGACACCAGTCACGGTCCAAGTGCTCGCCAAAACAATACAAATGAGTCCAAACACGGGAGTATTACATCAACTACTTCCTGAGTTCCGGTGGTCATATTTCTGCTCCATCATCAGACCTTGGACACCACTCACGGTCCAAGTGCTCACCAGAACAAACCTAACGAGCCCAAACACGAGGGTATTACATCAACTACTTCCTGAGTTCCGGTGGCCACCTTTCTGCTCGATCATCAGACCTTGGACACCACTCACGATCCAAGTGCTCTCCAAAACAATACAAATGAGTCCAAACACGGGGGTATTACATCAACTACTTCCTGAGTTCCGGTGGCCACCTTTCTACTCCGTCATCAGACCTTGGACATCTTCTACGGTCCAAGTGACACTATATACATATGAGGTATAAACGAAACTAACCATGTATGTCATTCATTTTGAACTGGTTGCTATTGCCTATTTCCTTTGGAAACACAAAAAATGGTAAAAAAATTCTTATACCGTTTTGCTACATATAACGCAGTATACGTACACAAAGAACATCGATTTATTTCAAGACGTAGACGCTCCGCAGAGAGACGTGGTGTCGCTTCGAACATTCGGGGCCGACTGACTATTTCGGGTGTTGCTCACTTGTTATATTTCAACGATCAGATTCCATAGTAATTTTGTATGGCGGATTTTTAGGACGTTTTCAAAAAATCATAATTAATTAACGAAAAAGTATTATGAAATGAGACTATACGAATTTTGTACCTTATTTATTTGAGATTGAATGCAATTGGTTTTCAAAAATAGACCAAATAATTTTTCATTCACTTTTATCTAAACGCTGACACGCGTTTTACTACATTTTACTGCAACTTTACGTAGACATATTTACTAAACTGCACAATATTTTAGATTCTAAGTATACGAATATTGTAGATACACTCTTTGAGATAATAATTACAAGCATCTTGTATATATTTGTGAAGAATTGTGGAAGTCACAGCATTAACCGTGACTGTCGTTTTTGTTAAATTTACTCTGCCGGCTCTTAAGCAGTTAGGTTTTATACTACGTGTAGGAAAGCCTTTTAAAGATATTTCAACATATAAGGTTTTATTTAATAGTTATGTTCGTAGTCGGTTAGAATTTGCTAGTGCCGTTTGGAATCCACTTTATAAAATTCATATTGATAAAATAGAAAAAGTGCAGAAAAAATTTGTTAAAGCAATTGAGTTACGCACCGGAAATAAATACATCGATCACCGCTACGAAGAGACAAAATACTACATTCTTAAGTTCTCGCCGCGATTGTATTGATGTCTTAATGCTTTATAAAATTATTAATAACATCTGCGATGCTCCCTCGTTGATGCACTCCCTTTCTTTAAGAGTACCCAGGCGTTGTGAACGAACCTGTAGAAAAAAGCCCCTCTTTCATATACCCCGTAGTCGTACTTCATACGCAAGAAATGGTTTCATTAGAAGAGCATGTAGGCTTTATAACGAACGATTTCTAAATATAGATATATTCCACGAAAAATTATACGGTTTCAAGCGACTCTCATTGGAATGTATTAAAACTTAGGTTTATATTTTATATCTGCATATGTTCGGTTTCACCATTACTCTGTAACGATACATAATGAAGTAGTTAACTTGTGTACTTGTATTTGTTATTTGGTTAACATAATGATTAATTAAGGAAACTGTAAGTCTGCAATTTATTAACTTTTACTGTGTTAAATGTAAACATAAGAGACTGTTTGTTTCTTTCCTAATAAAATAAAATAAAATAATCTCTGAACATTTCAACTGTCTAACTATCACGGTTCTTGAGATACAGCCCAGTGACAGACAGACGGCGGAGCCTTAGTAATAGAAAGAAATAAATAAAAAAAGAAAACCGTTTATTCGGGACGCTTCAGTGTACAGTCAAGGGCATACATATCTATACACTTTTTGTCTTTTCAGCCATATGATTCCATATAAAGTAATGAACAAGTTGTACATATATTTATGCCCTTGACTGTACAAAAATATAGCACTTTTAGACAATACGGTTAAAACAATAGCGTCACCGACTCTTCTACTCAGCTTGATGTCAAGGTACCTTTTGCGTACCTTGACGCTGGTCTTCCGTAGAAACCTTTTCAATAAAACGTGACAAGTTGCACAAACACAAGCACAAATAGGGTCCCGTTTCACCCTTTGGGTACGGAACCCTAAAACATGGCCGGAAAACCTCGCGTGAGCGTCGAGCGCTATGTGATAAAAATTGTCTGGCCCAGTGGTTCTCTAGCTCAATTTGTTACCTACAGGAATATGAACACCTCTTCTCCGCTGAGCAGGAGTGTGCGTGGCTCACACACATAGAGCGCCGCTACGCGTGGCTAAAACGACATCTACTGGCCTTTGAAGATGGCGCCGGCAACGTGTTTCCAAGGTCGTGGCGAGTTAGCGAGCGGATCACTACGCATTTTTGTGAGGTAACTGTTTTATGAGGTAAGGTGTCACTTTTATGAGGTAACTCGGAAACAAGAGGGCGCGTGGTACACATTGAGCGACGCTACGTATAGATCAAACAGCATCTACTGGCCTTTGAAGATGGCGCCGGCATCGTGTTCCCAAGGTCGTGGCGAGTTAGCGAGCGGATCACTACGCATTTTTGTGAGGTAACTGTTTTATGAGGTAAGGTGTCACTTTTATGAGGTAACTCGAAACAAGAGGATGCGTGGTACACATTGAGCGTCGCTACGCGTAGATCAAACAGCATCTGTTGACCTTTGAAGATGGCGCCGGCATCGTGTTTCCAAGGTCGTGGCGTGTTAGCGAGCGAATCACTACGAGTTTTGAGGTGACTCTTTTATGTGGTGATAAAGACACTAATAAAAAATCTCGATTTATCGATATATCGATAAATATTGGCGTTCATTCCCAATGTTTTTTTCAAAAACCGTAGGCTTTATTCCGGGCCCTGTATCACTAAGTTCGCTTATCTCGCTCACTTCGCTTGGTGAATCTGTAGAACCCTGACACCCTTCGAATTGTTCCGAACCGCTCCGAAACTGCCTCCCTCGTATCTCGACCAGCTCATCCGAATCATGAGTGGGAAAGAGCAAGAGACACTGAGATAGATAAGTAGGTGAGCGACTTTAATATTCAGTGTGTCACTTTAATAAAATCGGCCTCCTAGCCTAGTTGGTAGTGACCCTGCCTACGAAGCAGGAGGTCCCGGGTTCGAATCCTGGTCAGGGCATTTATTTGTGTGTTTATCACGAATGTTTGTTCCTGAGTTATGGATGTTTTCTATGTATTTATATGTATCTGTCTATTATATATCGTCGCCTAGTACCCACAACACAAGCCTTATTAAGCTTACCGTGGGACTAGGTCGATTTGTGTAAGATTGTCCTATAATATTTATTTATTTATTTATTATTTATTTAATAAAATCGCAGGTGACGAAGACCCAACTGACAGCACTCCTGGCCGCGCGTCGGAGCGAGCTCGATGTCAAACTGCTTCTGTACGCGATACAGAAGACGTACGCCTTCGAGTTACTGCTGCATAAGAGGTTCCAGGACGACGGTGAGATTATAGATTATTCTATCTATATCTCTTTATTGCACAACTCAGTATAGGGGGGCTACCATGAACATCGAAAATTGGCATTGACGGTTCAACGGACGGGAAGATTTGACGTATCCCAACCACGAAAACTATGCACTTTCGTATTTGCGTCCATATCCGCCCGTAAGTAAAATTTGTGTCCATGCGCCAGTCAAGTGTAAAAATATGGGTGGACACATCTTACTCAAAAATCTGTCCCATAGCATTTTATTCCACTGTAATAAGAGCGTAGTACCATATTTATGAGACGATTTTGTCGATACGTATTTTTGTACTTGACTGTACATGAGGAAGAAAAAAACATTTACAAGGTACAAACATTTGATTAACACAGAGGCAAACAACAGGCGGTCTTATCGCTAAAAAGCGATTTCTTCCAGACAACCTTTGGATTATTTACAGATTATTTACACCTCTGCACGTAACTCTAAAAATGTAGTTGTTCGTATAATTTACACGTTCGTGAGTCATACTGATATTAAATTGCAACGGTTAACACTCACGTATTTTTATCACAACAGGCGTGACATGTTTCGACTGCATCGGGCAATCATCGTCGGACAGACGCCTAACTGTTAACCGTTGCAATTAAATATCAGTATGACTCACGAATGTTTAAATTATACGAAGAACTACATTTTAGAGTTACGTGCAGAGAGAGAGAGCGCCCACAAAATAGCGAAGATTAAGAACCAAGAGAGGACAGGATTAAGAGAGGTATGACCACAGCGGATGCATATCGTTTAGTGTGGTAGGGCACAGCACGCTACAACGAATGTCGTCTCGCTAAAATCTGGAGCAGAGCCCATTTGGGGAAGTACCTCCACCTTACAGAAAACCGCAGTTAAATAACACTAGACCCTACTCATAGTGTTGTGTTTCTGTTGGTGAGTAAGGTCGCCAAGAGGATTCACTGTGTTGACAGCTGGGGACCCACGGAGCAAAGCCCTTGGCCAATTTAGCTATCAACACAGCAAATCCTCCTTTTTTCTTTAAAGGGTCGGCAACGCCCATGTAACACCCCTGGTGTTGCAGGCGTCCATAGGCTACGGTTACCGCTTACCATCAGGCGGGCCGTACGCTTGTTTGTCACCGTCGTAGTATATTAAAAAAACCTGACAACACCTCATTTATGATTTTAGCAGTTTCTTTAAGAAGCTATGTATTTTAATTAAACACTTTAGAACGAGTTAATCGCGTTTATTAACACCCCTGTGAAAACGAGTGCTGTAAAGGGCTCGAAACGTAGGATCATGGTGTTAATAAACGCGATTAATCCGTTCTAAAGTGTTTAATTTCAATGAATAACAATCGCAATAACAGAAGAAAATATTGTGTATTTTAATACAGAAAAAAAAACATATTCATTAAATTGCAACGGTTCCAATTCACGTAGGGATCGTTTCGACTGTATCGGGCAGTCATCGTCGGACAGACAGAGAGTGGTGTTGTCACCTTCGCGGCTCGGGTATCACTCATAGTATTTAATATTAGATCTTCGTTTTGTGTGTTCAGGAGAGGTGTTGCCTGACAGCGCAGAGCTGAATGTGGACCCGCAGGCTGTGTTCGACGCTGATGCCAAAGATGTAAGTCGATATAACACTAACCTTTCGCGTTTTATACACTTTTTTTTAATGAGAAAGGTAACAAACGATCAGACGAGCCTGATGGGAAACGGTCATCGCCGCCCATGGACATAAGCAACATCAGAAGAGCCACTCATGCATTGTTGACCTTTGAGCCTTAAAGCCCTGAACACTCGCTTCTTGAAGAACCCCATATCATATCGCAAAAAGAACACCTCAGGAGGTAGGTCGTTCCACATTTAATTTTACACGTTCTGGGTAAAAACGAGCGAGAAGCCCGTTTATTCTTGGTGTGCCATGTATCTAGGAAATGTGGGTGAACCATTATTATGAACATATAAAGGGTCTATCGCGAATGTAGTTAATTTACCTCAATATACCGACGTTTCGACACAGTTTCATATGTCATAGTCGCGGCTTGATGAATCAGCTGAGTCAACGGCGATCTTGCTAGAAATGTTCACGAACCCGGCGCAAAGTCACATTAAACGTGTGGGTAGGTGGAAAAAATTTAGGTCTACCCTTTTACTAAATGTTATCGGCACGACACAACACTCACAACATCCGCGCATCGATCCGAAGATAGATCTCGCAGTTTGAACTTCTAAATCACTCGTCCCCAAGTAGGTGATCAATTAAAACCATCTTCACGATTGAAATTTTTGGGATGTTGATTGATGATGATTTTTGATGCTTCGCTGATTGAAGTGAAGCCGAGCCCATGACACATAAAACTGTGTCGAAATGTCGGTATATTAAGGTGAAGTGGCTGAAAATCAGCGCTGTGGCGGCTAACTCTGGCTTGGTGCAAGTGCGCAGTAGGAAGGGGTACACTAATTAATGCCATAAAGCTATCCCCAGGGGGCGTATATCTCATGCCGATGACGTCAAGCTTAATATAGCATGTTTCAGGTTTATAAGAAACCGGCATGAATTGTACGCTCCCTGATAATCCCGAGTTTGAAAATCCTGACCTATCAAAACTCCGATCATCAAAATTCCGACTCATGAAAGCACGAATATTTAAAATTCAGAATAGAAAATAAACGATTTTTAAAAATTCCGAATAACATAATACCAAATCAGTATTAGATTCGGGATTATGTTATCGGAATTTTAAATTTTCGTGCTTTCTTGTGTCGGAATTTTAATTATCGGAGTTTTGATATGGATTATAAAATTCGGGATTTTGATATATAGGATTTATGAAAATCCAGGATTACGAAGATCGTAAAATTATATTTCGGAATATTTGGGTGATCCCATGTGTCCCATGTATCCCATGTGTCTATGTAGCGACTCCTCGTGGACAGTAAGCCTTACTTTGAATGTGTTTTTGCAGCCGGCGACCATGGGCGGAGCATCCCGCCCCGGCGGCCCATGGGTCGGCATCATAGGCTCATGCTTCGAGCCCTATCTGTCCATCTACATCAGCAGCCTCGACTCTAATCTGGCTTCGCTCATGGAGCGGTTCATACAGGTTTGTACTGACATAATCGGATAAATTTATCTACATATAGTAGTAGTTTATGCAACAGTGATATAATATCATATAATAAGGATTCTTAAAATTTAATAGTCGCTGTTACAAAAAAACGTAGTCGGGATTTGTTATAATAGACCCGAGAGTTTTAAGAACCAATTATGAGATGTTACATACACTAGTTTTTCTACGACTGCGAAAATAGTGAAGCGAATTTGTCGTATGCCGACTATACGTAAGTAAATTCATAAGAGCTTAGCGATATTCGTATGGTATACCAAACGTTATAATGTATAATTTTTTAATATCGCTGTCATCTAATTGACATATAGAAGTGCTGGCGGAATGCTACGGAAATGCCGCTTACGGGATGCGATTTTTCTAATACTTCCGAAAACGCTAAGTGATTTTGTGTGTGATGATGTTTCATATCTTGGCCAACTATTTGGTAGAGTATTCTCGAGATTTACAGATGTCATTGAAGTAGCCATACGAGGCGAAAGCATTACGTAAGCGACATCGTGAATGCACCTGGATTGGAAAATGATTAAATTTTAAATAGAAAACTTCCGTGAGAATTAGACTTATTAATATACTTATATCGGGTTACTCACGTCCATAAAGTCGAAAATAGCTCGACATGTTTCGGAACGGTCCGCGTCCCATAATCATGAGAGCAATCGCGGCGAGCGCTTCTCACTCATGATTATGGGACGCGGACCGTTCCGAAACATGTCGAGCTATTTTCGACTTTATGGACGTGAGTAACCCGATATAAGTATATTAATTATTTACTTATTGGCTTTCGCAAAAATCATGTCATCGAGAATTCATGTCTGAAACGGTTACCTACGAGACAGGCTTCGCCTAGTGTAGGAGCCAGTGAAACCTGCTGATAATCTTTAAATGTACTCTACTGCTTCTTTGTTTTAAGACTTGATAATTTTAAATTTCCGTGTAATTTATCTTGTGTACAATAAATAATTTTACTTTACTTTACTTTACTTTATTGAGTTTGTTGGTCAGGATGCGAAGACCCCAGCGGCCCCCGGGGCCCCGGCGGAGGCCGGCGCAGTGCTGTCGTCGTGCGCGGACTTGTTCCTGTTCTACAAGAAATGCCTCGTGCAGTGTGCGCATCTCACCACCGGCGAGCCCATGCTAGGTATGGCTTCGCTAGGAATACCAGAATAATAACTTCACACCAACCATTCTTAAAGGGTTTTTCTGTTTAAGCTAGGAGGGATCAAAGTGACACTTCACGGACTACACATTTTTACGTTTTCGCCCAACAAACAATTTAACCTTATAAAATGAAACCTATAAGGTCTAAATTCTTATTAAGAGCTTTCATTATGTCTATTACCTTATAATGGTACTTTATAAGACTGTTTGGCTAATATTGCCTTTATTCCCAAGATACAGACTCGGCCTAGTTTGGGGACCGCTGTTTTTCATATCATAGTGTTATCTTTTATACCAATAAATCATTTCATTTAATTTTTTCATTTCATTCTTTTAAATCGGCTGTGTACACGTTAATATATCCAATTAATATGGCTACAATAAGGGCTCTAAATTTGTTAACCTTATAGAGGCTAAATACTTACATTCCCTTGTAGCCATATAATATTCAAAGCCTTATAAAGGATTTTAATATGGCCAATAATTCTCATAAAAGTTTAAAGCTGTTTAAAATACGTACAAGTAAATAACAAACATGCGAATCTAAAATAATGATGGAATTTTACAATATTGTCTGAAATGTTTGAATGTCAAGTTGAATAGAACAATAGGTCTAAAATATTAAAGAATATGGAACGTAAAAATAATTAAAAAATGATTACATTAAACATGTCAGTGGAATAAGAATTTAACAGAATACGAATAAGATATTAATTTATATTAATACATAGTTAGGTGTGGTGGAGCTAGTTGTGACAATTTTTTCCAGATAGCGGTACGAAGCGGTCAAAACTGGCATAACCCTTTATAAGGCCGCAGTTACACAGATATGCTACGTGAAAGTTAAATACACTACCAAGTTTGTAATGCACTGGGGAACACATCTACGGCAAAAAAAAACCGAAATCATTAATAAAAACATATGCACTCTGCCCGTTAGTGCACTCGAGTTTTCAGATGATCTGTTTCCAATACACCTATTCATTGACATTGACAACAAACATAATGATGCTCTTTACAGACTGGTGTTTACTGTGTTTTTGTTTTGTGTGTGTACAATATTTATCGATATAGCATGTAACCTTTTATAATTTTATTAATCTTAGGTGGCAAATGATACACTTTCCTGATACTACAAACAACGTAGTTCAGTTATTGCAAATATTGCAATTCACGATGGAGCGTGGATGGAGAGTGGATTTATCAAAATTAGACCTTATTATCATACCAATAACAGTCTCACCACTCGCCTATAATAGAAATTATTAGATACAGCGACTTGTGTATTTTTACCCGACTACGGCAAAGCCAAAAGAAAGGGTTATGATTTTAGCAGTCTATGTATTTAATAGTATAATGGAAACAGTGACAAATGCTTGCTTCCCTTAACGGGCATAGTGCATTCATTGACCACAAACTTTAGATTAATTAATTTCACTAAAATTAAATTATGACCGAAAAAGTATAAATAAGAAAAGAAAGCCTGATATATTTGCTATATAATACCATAATAGTTAAATAAAAAAGAGGATGTTCTTCTCTATAAATGTTTATTAACTAAGTGGTTTCCAAATCGCCTCTGCCTTATAAAGGGTTAAAATTTGATTGTGGGCTTGAAAATATAAATATAAAGGACCCGCCTAGGGGAGATCTGAGGCGAACGCGTCTGTATATATGCTATATATATGTTCTCCACGCGGCCCGAGAGCAACTACTGCTTACAGGGATAAGTTCGCCTTTGTATTTCAATTCTTTTCAGCCCTCCGGTCGGTAAGCGCCACTTTACGCAAAACTAAATTGCCACCTGCCGGCTCCGTCGGGCTGAAAAATAGTATACAAACCTCGGCCGGTAAATGGGAAAGCCTCGGATCACATGTTAGTCGACCTCGACTTCGCCTCGGCCGACAAATACATGGAATCCGAGGCATTTCCCACTTACACGGCCTTGGTATGTAATCTACTATTTCAGTTGTTTTGTGATTTATTTTATGTACAATAAAGTGCTTACTACTACTACTGCTGGCTCGCACAAGAACTTACTAGAACGGGGGTACAAGAAGGAGATTTTGAGAACACCTAATGGGGTTATCCCAACAAAATAATTTGATTAAATTAAATGTATGACAGATAGTATTTTACATAGTCGTATATTTGTTTTATATAGAGTTGGCGGGTGTGTTCCAAAAGTATCTGCGCGAGTACGCCGGCACCGTGCTGCGTGCGGCGCTCCCCCGCGCCCCACACCCACCCTCCGCGCTCGCGCTCGTCGCCAACCTGCAGACGCTCGCCACCAACCAGCCCGCCAGGTACTCCGTCTCGTATACGGCGCTACAATACAACAGTATCTGCGCTGCCGCTGCCAATAAATGGCCATACCGGGATTCGAACCCAGGACCCTCGGCTTAGCAGGCAGGGTCACTACCAACTACGCCAACCGGTCGTAATAGAAAATGAATAATAGTGGTTATGATTTGTTCAGCAGCACGCGGTACAGCGCTGCGGAGACGTCTCGAGTGACGTCCGTCATCACCACGGCCGAGTACTGCCTCGAGACCACCGTGCACCTACAACAGAAGTTGAAGGAAAAGGCAAGTTTGTAATTTAATTAAATGGGGCGCTTTACTTGATAAATGATAAATATCTTCATTTTTCAATTTAGGCACATTACAACACACTTATGAACATCAAAAAAAAAGCTACTACCGGTTCTATCCCTACACCACAGCCCGAGAAGATTATTACCGGCAAGAAACTCGGCGGGACTTATTTTTTCAAAAGAAATTACAAAAGTAGTAAAAATATTTACAATATGTGGTTCTACAAGAAACCATATCAAAAGAAAATAGTGAAACAGAAAGACAAAAAAAAAGAATAAACAAAATTAAACGGTTTTACACGGTATACACAACATTTGATATGATTTCTTTCGTGAACTGTGTCCTTCACTCTACTACTACTACTACTACTAATGCCTTGACGTCAGACGATTTATGGTGCGACGTCCGTGGAACATCGCTTTTGATGGGTGAATAGACCGATGCGAGACCGACATATTTTGCCACAGATCTGACAAGGGAAGTTCGCGACAGATTGCGATGTGTCGCTTCGGTGCCTTCTTTCCCTTTTGTCGGCAAGTGCCACGAACCAGGTTTCATCGCAGAATTCGCGAACATCCCCAACGAATTTGCGCCACTGCGTTCGCTTCTCCGCAAGCTTCATCCAGTCGATAGTCAATTGTCACATTCGGCGCTATGAAGCGTGCGCTAAAGGGAAAAATGGGGCGCTAAAATTACCAAAAGCTCCTTCAAAAATTATGTGATAATTTTTAGCAGAATTATGACCCCACCTCCGCCTTGGTGATATTTGGTGAACGTAAGCCGACAACGATCCCCTCCCCCTGTGGTCACGTGATTTTTGGGGTTCCGTACCTCAAAAGGTAAAAACGGAACCCTTATAGGATAACATTGGTGTCCGTCCGTCCGTCTGTCAAGACCCATTATCTATATAATATACAAATACATAAATACATAGACCAAATATCTGTGTTCATCACACAAATACATGCTCTTACCGGGATTCGAACCCAGGACCATCGGCTTAGCAGGCAGGGTCACTACCAACTACGCCAACCGGTCGTCTCGTATTGTTGATATTTTGCTTTTGGGTTCAATTGGTATTTGAAAAATAAATAAGCGTGTTCGAAAATCATTTTTTGATAGTAAATATTTTCTGAATCCCCCCCTCCTACTTTTGAACCGCCAGTACAAAAATGATAAAAAATCATACAAGTAATACTTTATAACCACTGACATGATTGTGGTAACTGTAGTTATAGTTTCTAACAAATAAATCCATTTTTATAATTCGCGTCAAGCTGGATTCGAACCCATGATCTCTCTGAACACCGGTCAGAGAGGTCATGAGAAATTTCCATTTTTCTTTCAATTATCAGGGCGTTTTCAGAAAAAAGAGCACCATTTTAATGAAAATGGGTCCTCTATTTCCCATACAAAAAAATATTGACAGTTTTGTAACGGCCCATACAAAATGTATGAAAAAATGCGTTACGAAACTGACGAAAAAAAAACTTTTTTTTTTTAATCCATAGTACTCGTGATTCTGGTTATAAAAAACCCAAAACTTCCATATAAAAAAAAAATTGAAATGATTCCCTACTCGTATTTTTGAAAATGCCCATAAATCATTTCGTTTGCGACGAGACGTCTGTCTCCGCTTAATACAAAATGAAATGTATCCATTCATAGGTGGTCCCTCGTCTCGCGGAGCGTATCGACCTGACGCCGGAGCAAGAGCTGTTCCACGCCCTCATCGGTGACTGCATCGCTGCACTGGTTGGTGAGCTGGAGGCTGCCTGCGAACCCGCTCTGCAGGTACAAGGTCCATCGGCCCGGCACATGGTCACAATGAGCCTATACGGGGTCAATCGGTCCGGGACACTCATCAGAATTATATATTTCTGGCGAGGGCGTACATTGAATTCCAAATGGAGCGATGTATTCTATAGTACATTTTATAATTACACTTACTGTACCTATATATTTCGAAAATAAATGTTTATTTAAATGTAACTTAAAAACATGTTTTAATTATTGATAACACTACTGAATTCTGTGTTTGGTTAAATTCGCCCGTATTAGACTTACACACCGTATAATACCGCGTCTATTTCATAATGTAACCCATTATGTTACCCACCTCCTGTATGTATACTTTTCTTAGTGTAGTGTCTCCTCTACCCAAAGGTTGTCTGGAAGAGATCGCTCTTTAGCGATAAGACTGCCTGTTGTTCGCCTCTTTTTCATGTGTAATCTATACCAGTTTGTGTTATTTTTGTTGTTTTGAGGTGCAATAAAGAGTTATTGTATTGTATTGTATGTTGTCCTAGGCAATGGTGCGCGCTCCATGGCTGCACGTGCAGACCGTGGGCGACCAGAGCACGTACGTCACTCAAATCATCATGCACTTCAAGAACACGGTCCCAACCCTCCGGGACAACCTCGCTTCTTCGAGGAAGTACTTCACGCAGTTCTGTATAAGGTATGAACTGTATGAAGCAGAAAAATGTAAATAAAGTTCACTTTTTGAACGAGTTCCAACGACATATTCATTTATTCATAAAAGTAATAATAATAAGGTATAAAAAAAACAAATAGGTAACAATAATTCACATCTCGGCAATACTAATATGGCATAATAATGGTCAGTAGGTGAAGTTTAGCTGGTGTTGGGAATGGCTGCTCGGTTCACTTTTTTCCATAGTAAATGTATGAAAACAGTTTTCTTTAATTTCTGGCTTTTTTGTACATGGCGAAAAGTTGACCCTAAGGAAACTATTGATACTGGATAGAAATGGAATCGATTGACTTAAAAAAATACATGTAAAAAAAACTTTTTCATTTTCATACAAGTTTTATATAATTTAAACTTTCGTGAGACATACTGATATTAAATTGCAACGGTTAACACTCACGTATTTTTATCACAATAGGCGTGACATGTTTCATACAAGTTGTATGGCGAAAGTTTTTCTCGATTTATGGCCTTTCTAGCCGGAAATTTCTTTTTGATTCCATACAAGCTTTTGATCCTGGACAGGAATGGAATTGATTGGCATCAAAAAAACAGTTTGTCAAAAATGACAATTTTCTCGCTGCCTGTATGTTTTTTCAAAAATCTGTAAAAACTAATCTTCATTAATTTGAAATCGAAGGAATAACTCCTAAGACCATTTTCGCCTAGCAACACGGGATCTGGTAGCTGCCCTCACTTGCCCAAAATCTATTTCCACCCTGTATAATCTGTGTTAATAGTTTGCTCAAATACGGTGACGGTTTAATTTTTGTTAAGAAATGCTTAACAAAAATTAAAAATGAGTCTTCAAAGTTGATATTTTATGTTATGACGAGTTCGGGATATATGTACAACGCTAATCATACTTCCTAAGAAAATGTATTAAAGTTTTTCTGTTATTTATGCTCTATTTTTGTTTCAGATTTGCGAATTCGTTCATACCAAAGTTTATACAGAACATATACAAATGTAAGCCGATCTCAACTGCTGGCGCCGAGCAGCTGTTGCTGGATACTCACATGCTGAAGACGGCGCTGCTGGACCTGCCTTCTATAGGTAAGTTATACAGAACGTATACAAGTTATACAGAACATATACAAATTATACAGAACATATACAAATGCAAGCCGATCTCGACTGCTGGCGCCGAGCAGCTGTTGCTGGATACTCACATGCTGAAGACGGCGCTGTTGGACCTGCCTTCTATAGGTAAGTTATACAGAACGTATACAAGTTGTACAGAACATATACAAATTATACAGAACATATACAAATGCAAGCTGATCTCAACTGCTGGCGCCGAGCAGCTGTTGCTGGATACTCACATGCTGAAGACGGCGCTGCTGGACCTGCCTTCTATAGGTAAGTTATACAGAACGTATACAAGTTATACAGAACATATACAAATTATACAGAACATATACAAATGCAAGCCGATCTCGACTGCTGGCGCCGAGCAGCTGTTGCTGGATACTCACATGCTGAAGACGGCGCTGTTGGACCTGCCTTCTATAGGTAAGTTATACAGAACGTATACAAGTTGTACAGAACATATACAAATTATACAGAACATATACAAATGCAAGCTGATCTCAACTGCTGGCGCCGAGCAGCTGTTGCTGGATACTCACATGCTGAAGACGGCGCTGCTGGACCTGCCTTCTATAGGTAAGTTATACAGAACGTATACAAGTTATACAGAACATATACAAATTATACAGAACATATACAAATGCAAGCCGATCTCGACTGCTGGCGCCGAGCAGCTGTTGCTGGATACTCACATGCTGAAGACGGCGCTGTTGGACCTGCCTTCTATAGGTAAGTTATACAGAACGTATACAAGTTGTACAGAACATATACAAATTATACAGAACATATACAAATGCAAGCTGATCTCAACTGCTGGCGCCGAGCAGCTGTTGCTGGATACTCACATGCTGAAGACGGCGCTGCTGGACCTGCCTTCTATAGGTAAGTTATACAGAACGTATACAAGTTATACAGAACATATACAAATTATACAGAACATATACAAATGCAAGCCGATCTCGACTGCTGGCGCCGAGCAGCTGTTGCTGGATACTCACATGCTGAAGACGGCGCTGTTGGACCTGCCTTCTATAGGTAAGTTATACAGAACGTATACAAGTTGTACAGAACATATACAAATTATACAGAACATATACAAATGCAAGCTGATCTCAACTGCTGGCGCCGAGCAGCTGTTGCTGGATACTCACATGCTGAAGACGGCGCTGCTGGACCTGCCTTCTATAGGTAAGTTATACAGAACGTATACAAGTTGTACAGAACATATACAAATTATACAGAACATATACAAATGCAAGCTGATCTCGACTGCTGGCGCCGAGCAGCTGTTGCTGGATACTCACATGCTGAAGACGGCGCTGCTGGACCTGCCTTCTATAGGTAAGTTATACATAATTGTGGTGTTTGTAATAACGGGTAGTTATAGAAACTGTTAACTTACGTCAGTCTGTAACCAACCAGTACACGCAATACGATACTCCTGTGTTTTATTCCTGAAAGATATCCCGATACTTTGCCTTCTATAGGTAAGTTATACAGAACATATACAAATGCAAGCCGATCTCAAGCGCTGAGCAACTATTGTTAGACACGCGCATGCTAAAGACGGCCCTACTGGACTTGCCGTCTATTGGTTAGTTATACAGAACGTATACAATTTATATTACAAACATTTTATATTATTTAATTTTATACAGAGCATATAAAACAAAAACATGTAAAACAATACTGGAAGAAATCCCTTAAAGGGCTAAGTTCGCCTTTGTACTTAACATCTCTGTTTGTTAACTGTATTTTTCAACTGTGTTTCTGTACAATAAAGTGTTACTTACTTACTTACTTACAATACAAGTTCCTACAGGTGCATAGCAATCTCGGCGGGAGGCGCTTGCAAAATTTGGCACTTCCTTTCGAAAAGAATGCATCTGCTCTTGAAAATCAAATTTGTTATTAGGTGAAACAATATCGCCGATAAAATGGGTATTTGTGCCCCAGATTTACATTCTGCTTTTAACATCGACTGTGAGGAAAATATTAGGTTTTATTTCACTTTTAAATCGTTGAAAATGAAACATCCATGTTTGTGCGTAGTCGGTCTCTCACCCCCCGAGCGCCGTCCGCCTGCGATTTTACTTGACGCTCTAGTAGGGCATAATAGTAGTTTATGTGATTGTATATAATGAAAGGCATTAAAACCCGAGGGTGGGTTTATGAAACGAGGCGTCAGCCGAGTTTCATAACAACATCGCACGAGTGTTTTAATGCCTAATTATTTACAATTACATACACTGCTTACATACACACATATCATGACTCTCCATGATGCATTCAAAGCGCATATATATCGACCGCCATTGCGACTTTCAGGAATTAAAACTTTTCTGACATTCAAGTTTTGTCATTTATATTTTTTAAATTCAGAGACAAACTAGAGTTGGCGCCAATTTTCATATCGTTCGATATCAAAATAACGTGCGACTTGCGTGCGTCATTGTCAATGAGCGGAATTCTTCATAGCAAAAATCAAACTGTCAGAGGGATTGACCTAACTGTTTTATCGACTTATCGATGTTACGGAATAATATCGCATAAGGTATCCATAATCAACTTAAAAGATTATTCTGTAACATTTGACCTCATTGATAAGCAACTTGCATCTCCTTACAGTAAATCATGTCAGCGTCACATATTATGTCATTTATGTCACTTGAGTTTTCATGAGTGATTTCCGTGCCGTGTTACTAAAATGGTTAACCCTAAAAGAAAAACAATAAAAAAAGGATACAGAAAGATTCTTCTCTTAGTTTCAAAGAAGATTCTTCCACAATATATTGCTCTAAATGTGACGTTCATTTACATCAGCTAAAGAAACATTGTGTTGAAAGTCACTTAGTGAGTAAAACTCATTCGTCACAATGCTCAAAAAGTACGAGTTCAGACACATTCTATATAGATTTAATCATATTTTTAGTTTCGTGCAATATTCAATGGAAAAAAATTAACAATTATTAGATTTCGACTCTGTTATTTTGAATGAAGATTAGTTACCTACTCTTAGCAATATTTGTTTTTAATTTTTCATGATAAGTTTCATATAGAAAATTTAAAATAGAAGTATTTTCTGTTTTATTCTTTACTATTATACTAAAATACAGTGGCGGTCAGCTAATTAGGGACACCGTTAATTTGTTTGTATGTATATCCAAAAGCCTGATTTCATTACTTTAACTTTGTTTCGTTAAGTGACAAATATTTATCGATAAGCCGATAAAACAGTTAGGTCAATCCCTGTGACAGTTTGATTTTTGCTATGAAGAATTCCGCTCATTGGTCATTGTATGCAATTGACAATTCGTTTCAAACTAAACGTCATATCGACTGATATTAGAATAAAGGTCAAATATTATCGAAAACGATAATATAATTTAGCTATTATTACATTTTCACAGATAAGAAATTTGTTGTAACAAAAAAGTTTGTTATTATGGGGGCCTTTATATGCGATTTTTTAACGCATTATTGAGGGCTAATGACATGTGGGTATATAAAAAGCGATTATATGTCGATTATGTAGACTTAAAATCGAAGTTTTCGAGTAAGGGAAGTGAAAAGAGTATTTATTTGGTATTGTGTTGCAGGGTCGGATGTGAAGCGGCCGGCGCCGGCCACGTACACCAAGGTGGTGATCAAGCTGATGAGCAAGGCCGAGATGATCCTCAAGCTGGTGATGGCGCCGCTCGAGGCGGCCGGGGGGGGAGCCGGGGGGGGCGCCGGGGGGGGAGCGGGCGACGCCTTCGTGGCGCAGTTCGTGCAGCTGCTGCAGGACGCCACCCTGCAGGACTTCCACAAAGTTTGTTTCTTACGCACTGTACAATTGGCGATATCGCAAGCCCTTTTATTTGATACCCAAATTGTGGTAGTGCAGAAAAAATAACGAGTCCGCCATCTTGGATAATCCGCCATATTGGATTGAATGTGACGTAGTATTATTTTTCGTGTTCTACTTAGCAAGACTTTTTATTTGATACCCGCCATATTGGATTTAGAATGACATCACATAACCATGAATTGTCATCTAAACTAAGCGTGTATACAAAATCGTAGCTCAATCGGTTGAAAGTTAATTAAAAAAACAATTATTGAACTGGTGCAAAATTAAGTTGCAAAATTCCACCCTGATAAACATACATACGAGTACCTACATCCCAAGTTAAATAAAAGCTCGTAAAAAATACATTCCTTCTTATGCACGTGCCATATTTCTCTCAGTTATAAAAAAAATTAAAACGATAAAACAGTTACAAAATAGGTAAAGTTTTTGAGTGAATAAAACACAATTCAGTATTTAATAAAGTTATGGACAAAATATATTAATAGGGTTGACGACAAGATTGAAAAAGTATTATTATATCTATTCCGTCCGTTAGATTATCCAAAATTATTAGACACGTATTTCTTTCTTTTTCAAACTTCCGGGTGGGGCTGGTGACGTCACTATTAGGTAAGAATTATACCTAATAGTGACGTCAGGCGAATGCGCTGTGTTTCCGTCATTTTTCATTTGACGAACAAAAGAAAAAATACGTGTTAAATATTTTTTTATAATCTAACAGATGGACTAATTGTTAGAAAAAATACGTGTCGAATATTTTTTTGAAATTTAACAGACAGACTAATTAGATTGTTTTTGTCGTCTAGCCTCCAGCTTGGTGCTGTATTGGCTTTTCAATTTTAATTTATTCATGTTTTATTCTAGGTTCTGGACATGAAAGGCGCCAAACTGGGCAAGGCTCAGCTCAGCGCTCTGGACGCGCTCTTCAGGAAAGCCGCGAGGAGCGACGGGAATTAGCACTCATCTTAAATTATATAACTATTTATTGTCACTGGTTGCCATGGCATAATCCCGAATCCAATACTGATTCGGTATTACGTTATTCTAAATTTAAAAAGTCGTTTGATTCTGTTCGGAATTTAAAATATTTGTGCGTTCATGAGTCAGAATTTTGATGATCGGAGTTTTGATGGGGTTTTCAAAATAGCTGAACAAGCACTCTAACGCCTTGACATCTGAGCATCTCGATAGCTCCGATATATCTGATGGCGACTGTACGTGACTTTATTCAAAATAGAAATTCAAGTGATAATTAATCTCTAAATAAGAGTTAGTTTCCTTAGATATATGTTGAAACATACATTTAAATCTGTAATTCAAATAAA
The DNA here is from genome assembly GCA_949128165.1 of Lathronympha strigana. Lineage (NCBI taxonomy): Eukaryota > Metazoa > Arthropoda > Insecta > Lepidoptera > Tortricidae > Lathronympha > Lathronympha strigana. The sequence continues at coordinate 330,660 of OX421926.1, read as the reverse complement.
CACGCTATGAAGTTACAAATAAATCTAAAATATTGAAATGTGTTCTATTATCGATTCTAAAAGCTCCTAACTATTGAAATTAAACACTTTACAAAGGACAACAAAGGGATTTACGGAACGGATGACTGACAGTCATCATCTTAATCCTGTGAAAACGAGTGCTGTAAAGGGCTCGAAACGTAGGGTCACGGTGTTCATAAACGCGATTAATCCGTTTAAAGTGTTTAATTTCAATGAATAACAATCGCGGTAGCAAGATAATATTAGCTCCTAACTAATTTTTTATTTTCAAATAAGTATCTTCAATGTGCAAATTTTTGACCCTATTCTGCTTTAATATATGTATAGATTTGAAATTAAGTGCAGTATTTAAATTATTTAAACAAGATTGATGGCAATTCTTAGAAATATAATTATAAATATTCTGTTTTTAAATAAGTATTGAATGTGCATACAGGCTGTATTCGTCAAGTGTCCAAATTCAATCTTTTTTTACTGATATGAAAAGTACGTTTAAACTGAGCAAAATAAAACTATAAAATCCAAAATATTAAGTTTATACGCCATACATTTTGTATATAACTTAACGAATACAGTCGGTATATCGAGTTTAAACAGTCGTGAGATATATTAATATTAAAATTTTGCATACCTAACACTCACGTATTGTTAGTCACCACGCGGGACATGTTTTATGCGTAATTTATTTTAACAACCTATATTGTTACTTAGCATTAGGAAGGGAGATTACTAAAGACATACTGAACAATTGAATATAACCGGCCAGCCCAGAGCTCGGAAACCGGTTTTGCCTCTGCATAAAAAACCGGTTAACAATTTTTTTGTCTTTTCATGCATCTAATCAATTGAACCCAAAAAAATATCTGTATACTCTAGTTTTTGAGGTATGTGCCCTCTTTTATTAAATAAACATGACCTTATAATTGAAAAAGAAAGAATAAGTATTTAGGAAGATATTCAAGAACTAGTCAAAACCGGTTCCCAGCCTTGGGTCATATCTGAAATCGCGAATAAATAATGTTTGTCTGCACGCCTGCCACGAACATCGAGAATTGGCATTGACGGGAAAACCTCTTTGTCACTCCAATATGCAAGTGTGACAGAGATGGAGATACCAATCCGCAAACGTTCGATTCTCGTGGGACACGCTCTGGTCCCATAAAAGTTGTTACTTTAAGCTAATTTGGTACCCCAAATTATACCATTTTTGGCCTGTGTTATAAATACCGGGTGTTACCTGTAACAGGAGCAATTTTAATCACAGGTAGTCCTCGCTTTAAAAATAACGTGTTTTGGTTTTTATTACCAGAGCGCCTACCACGAACCGCGAACGAAAGTATACCTCCCTTTCGCACTTGTGATTTCTCACTCAAGTGCGACAGAGAGGTGAAACTACGTTCGTGGTTCGTGGTAGGCCTCCTGGGCCTGTAATTTTCATGCCGGTTTCGTCATAATGACGTATATGTTTGATGGATGTTTTAATACGAAATGAGTTAATGACAGAAAGTCTCTCAACGTTCGATTCTAACGTCGAACGTAATAGTTCTGGCACTATTTCACTGACAGCATTATTCTTTCTAACGTGAAACCTAAAACATGATGTACAGTCAACCAATTGGAACCCTAGGCCACTGTAGGACTTTGTCATAGTGACGCTATAAATCAGACTGTAAGAAATCTCTTACTGCTTGTCATTTTGACATAGTTCTAGAGTGGCCTAGGGTTCCAATTGGTTGACTGTAAGTATGAGCTTGACGTCATTTTGTCTGTCATCCGCATGAAAATGACGAGCCCTGTTTATTACACTTTTAGTTTATTAGAAGACGCAATGTACTGTGAGTTTTGTCATTTTTGTACTATGACAAGAGAGGTCAATTAGGCTGATGTTACATATATTGAAATACTATTTAGTTTGTATGAAAAAGTGAAAAGAGATCATCATTTTTAAAAGTTGTTAGGTTCGAAGAGTACTACTCGCGACTTAATTTATTGCTTCTATTACAGGCAACACCCGGTATGTAATACAATACAATACAATACAATACTCTTTATTGAAAACCTCACACAGATGAAATACAGTTACAAGATGTAATATTTATTTTCCACAATCAAATTGGTTATACACTATAAATTGGTGCTTAAATTTCATAAACATTCCTAGCGATTGCGGCGTGAGATGTATTTTGTACTTACAATACACGTTTTATTTAATATTCTGTGTTTTATTCGAGTGAACGGAGAAAAGTATGGTCTGACAAGCCAGCCAGTAGGACAAAAAAACTATGTCCATCCCTTTTTTCGGGGTGATAATACTATCGTAAGAAAAAGACAGTATGATGCTCTCTAACCTACTGTTACTGCGTTCAATGGCTTGTCAAACTATACATCCCTAAATAAATTAGTCGGTGCGATAAATTGCTTGCAATTTGTATCGAAAATCACATGGGATTATGGGACGGTAGTAGTGCCAGTGACAACACACAAAATAAGCGAACCCGTAGGAGGGTAGATCGTTATGGCGTGTGGGTAGATCACAACTAATAACTCGCAGCTCATCAGTTTACGCCGTGAACATGGCGCTTGCAACAGTACTGAAATATCGGGTGCTCAATTAAACAAACATACATGGTAAATACCTCGTTTTAGATTGTAGTTATAATATTATTAAATATTTATTTATACAATTTATTAAAATAATAAATGGTTTCGAGCCCTTTACAGCATTCGTTTTCACAGGGTTAAGATGATGACTGAGAGAATGCGGATTCTCCCCGTCAATCAAAAAAGTCGTTGTATAAAATTGTACAGTATGGTGGCGCCACCCTCGCTTCTAGTTGAAGATAATTTGTAAATATCTTTGACTTTTTCATCAGCCAGACTGGCAACGTCTGTCATTTCTTATACAAAAAAGTCTACGTCTAATGAACAGAAAACGTCAATCCATGTCATACCCATGCATTCGGCAGAGATTAAGCCAGTCAATTGGTACTCCGTAGATTATCTAGAAGGCAGCATTAGACGTGAGTCTGAGCTAGCTGTAGGGTTGGCGAAACGCACCTTAAGCGTTTAAAATAAGAGAGGATTGCATATACTCAGGAATTACGGATCCTGGCTGCCGTGGTCGGGCAGCCTAGTGGTTCGGGGCACTGCCGTGAGAGCAGGAGGTCGCTGGTTCGATTCCAGCCCTGAGCACTGGGGGCCTTGGTCACTTTTTCTGTAGTATATGATCTCTTTCAATTTATAACACTTACGTATTTTTAGTCACTATGCGCGACATGTTTCGGACATCTTAGGATGCCATTATCAAGCGTCGAGGACCGTGTGCGACGACGCGCTTCGCTTCGAAGACAACCGGTTGAGGAAACAACCTTCCTGTCTTGGAAGCCCGGGATCGTTTGAGCTTTCTTAGTTAAGAGTGGGTCACTCTAGTCTCTACCGCAAAGACCGGGATTCGACGACTCGTTTGGTCAAACCCGGGTTCGATACGACTGATCAGTGTAAGAAGAAGGAATCGAGGGAGTGACATGGAACACGCAAAAACGGGCCTAACAAAATTCTACAGGGGAACGCTTAGCCTACGAAAGGGGAAAATATTTATTTTATCGAAGTTGTTTACCAAAAATAACATGGTTCTGTTGCCAAAGAAAAATCACAGAAAATAATTTTATTAAGCACTCGAAAACATCTCGAAAATTGAAACTTTAAATTTATAAGTACAGATACTTAAGTCAGATAGGAATGCACTCAAATAAACGAATTAAGAAAACATTAATATTTAATAAAATCAACTAATATTGTGTGTTTAAACAATTAAATCTTTCATGAAATATTTATGATCTTAGAAATCATTTCCGTTTTAAACCGAAAAAAATGCAAGAATAGCATTAGGCCGAATAGCATGTTTACAAACGCCTTTCCTGTTTAAAAAAACTACAGCACAAACAAAACATGTTAGCAAAACAAAACGTCAACGTCAAATTCGGTCGCTCGGCCGCTGGCGGCTCACGGAAACTTTGTTTTGAATTAAAATGTTGAAATTACCGCTGAGAAAATTGTATTTTATTGTGAAGCTATGTTTTCTGTTCACGATAGTTCTAATAACTTTGAGTTTATTCGAATACTGGCGCGGCGGGAAGCGCGTTACGAGAGCGGTGCTTTTGGAATCTGAAGAAGATCTTTATGAACGCCAGATTCTCGAGGATGAAGCGCGGATCATCCCTGGTTTGGGTGAAGGAGGAGGCCCTGCGTACCTCACTGGTGAAGACAAGCGTTTGGGAGAAGAAACGGAGAAGAAATACGCCATCAATACTTACTTGAGCGATCGCATCGCTTACAATAGGACATTAAAAGGTAAGGCATCTTTGAATGCACATAACGGCCTATTTACTAACATTCCCGTTACAGTATGAAATAGAAATCTTTAACTATATATTTGCGAGTATTATTAAGTAGAGGAAACGTGATTTTCTACGTATGTATTAAAGAAATATGTGATACTTAACAAGTAGAGCGTGAGAAGCAGATAAGTGCATTACTGCGAATATCTCATCTTTATGTGATAGAAGATAATTACTACCGTATCTTATGACTTTACTCTGTAGATTTGCTATTTTGTAGTATAATTTTCTAGTATACCCACACAATGCTTTGTTATTCAACAATAACTTCAGTGTGTAATTTGCAAACCTAATATTTTGTTACCTCAATTTATAAATACAGTTATGGGTATAATAGTAAGTACTGTTTCAACATCATTTACAATATTTTACAATGTAAAATATGGTTTTAATGATTTGTAAGTAGTTAGTGAGCTTGGATACATGAACATAGTGCCATAGAAGTTTGTTATCAAATAAGTAATCATTTATAATGACACGGTGAAGGAGTGCCATAAAGAATGCAATAAAACAGTAGTAGAACTCAATAATTAAGATAAGCAACAATAGATTTGTTAAAACTTACAGTCACCATCAGATATATCAGACCAGCCAAGGTACTCACAAATATCTGACCACACTTCTATTGTCAAGATGGTAGTCATTTGTTTTGATTGTGCAATGCCAGCACACTGAATCAATCTGTATTGTTTACATTTTAGTAAGGGTTTCACACACTGTTTTTATTGATTTCCGTTATCTTTAAGGGAGATTCCTCAGGTTAGATAGTTAATTTTTCTAAGAAACTTATGTATTAACTATTACAGTTTTTGTTAATTAATAAATATTTTTTATAGCTGAACCAGTGTACAGTTGGCTTCATAAATAATGTATTGTAAAATGTATTTAAATTTGAACTGAAGTGTATACAAATTTATAGAAGTGACAAAAAGCAATATGTCAAGCAGCTTCTATTAACAGACAAAGCAGTGTGTCCAATTTAACGGAAATCAACGAAAGCACTGTGTATTGCACTATGTCGTATGGGAACTTTGCCATTTGTGACTATGTGCTGACACTTGGAACAGGTATACTTTAGGTGGTCTTGAGCTGATTTAGACTGAGAGCCACCAAATCGGATACCAAATACTGAGGTCTTGCGACGAGCGGGTCTATCTGGAATCGAAGCTCTCTTAATGAAAGACCAATTGAGATGGTGCGGTTACGTTGTGCGTATGGAAGATAGCCGGTTGCCAAAGGCTGTTCGATACTCTGAGCTATCATGTGGTAAGAGAAAACAGGGTGGACAATACCTCCGCTACAAAGATGTGCTCAAACGAAATCTCGTGTCATGTAATATCTCGACCGATGATTGGGAGGAGCAACCCCGTCTTAGACCAGAATGGCGTCACATCATCCACACCAACGTGGATCTTTTTGAAACTAAGCGTCTTGAAGATCTTGACATCAAACGCCATGTACGGAAGACTAGACCGAAACTCTGCTACAACTATATGTGCCACTCCTCTGGGAATCTCTTTTGTGCCCCCTGCGACCGTTCTTTTAAAACCAAATTCGGTTTTGCGAGCCATATCAGAGCCCATCACAGTTAAAGAAACCCGGTTTAAACATTGTTTTGGAGACGCCGTGACCGGATACGGTGTGGACTACATAATTAGTGATGGGAGAAGGGGTATGACAAATTAACGAGGACGAATAAAAAAAAAATATCTGTAAGACTTTTTCATAAAAAAAAATGGTTGAGTGAACACTTTGTTACTACTTTGCCACGATGGGGGAATGAAAATGCCTGTGAACAGTAGGGTCGACATAGACAGGTCAGGTCATATTTCCTAACCTCTCAGTCCCTACGTCATAAAGTAAGATGTTATCAAACGAGCGAGCGAAGCAAGTAAGGCCTCCGGATCTACTTGGATACTCCATTGTTTGTATGTATGTATGTACAGTCAACCAATAGGAACCCTAGGCCACTCTAGAACCATGTCAAAATGACAAGCAGTAAGAGATTTCTTATAATCTGATTTATAGCGTCACTATGACATAGTCCTACAGTGGCCTAGGGTTCCAATTGGTTGACTTATGTTCGACTATAAGTCGAGTATCGTTGATCGGATCGTTATGAAAGTTGGCAGGTGGTTAGATGAGATACAAATACAAATACAAATACAAATTTATTTATTTACTAAAGATATATAACATTTCGTTTATCTGTAGCCCTCACACTAGGTCGTGCCTGTGTCGTGGGGGCTGTTACAGTAACATTTGAATTAACAGGAAGTGGTGCGAAGATATTTACGAGTACATTGTAAACAATTAAAAGAGTTAACAAATAAAGTTTTGGATAATGATTATTCTAACTAACCTAACATGCAATGAGTCTATAACTACCAGGTATGCCAACATGAGTCTATGTATATGGTAGTGTGTTGTGTTAGTGAGTGTGTGTATGTGTGTGTGAGTGAGTGAGAATGTTCAAAAATAGAGTTTACTGCAAAGGCTTCAACAAATCTTCAATTTCCTTATAAGTTAGAGAGGCTAACCACCTACGGACAACTCTCCGCAATTCTTTGACTGTCATGGACTGGACTTTAAGAACTTTTACTATATGGTTGTAAATAAAATGGTGTAAGAATTGCGGAAAACGTCGTGCATAAGACGTTTTCGTCTTAGTTTGAGGGACGCGGAAAATTCTTCTGTTGACTAGCGATGTGAAGCCGAGGGACTGAATTGTGTTTCGATGCACCTTGATGGCTACTCTATAAATGAATAATTGGCGAACTGAAAGTGAGTTAGTTTCGGTTAGTAGTTGGCATGTTGGGAACTGAAAGGGCTTCTTGTCTAGGGTTTTTAGTACAGATTAGATATATAGAATTATTAAGTTTTAATATGAGCCAGCCACCAATCGGTCAAGAGGGGTTAATGAGATATAGAGGTCGGGGGTTCACGTCCAGGTCGAACCAGAGTGAGAGAAGCGTCTCCTTTCAACTTGGGCTGAAATGCTTTCGTGTGTCTGTCCATTTGTTCTCCTCTACAGGTCGCATTTATCAACTAATTCTTGTGTAATTTTATAAGGGCCACTTGCATCACCCGAGGTTAGCCACATAACCCGAAGTGAAGCGTTTTTTTTTGTATGGAATTTGACAGCTCAACGCCGGGTTAGCGGGTAACCCTGGGTGGTGCAAGTGAGCCTAAATAAGTTAGTTGGTTACATTTTCTTTTGTTGATTCAGTGTCTGGAAATTTTTTAGAAATGGCGGGAATTGGTACAAAGGTCCTAAGCGCCGGAGACTCCCCAAGGGCGCTTACGACCTTTGTGCCAATACCAGTATCATCTCGCGTTTACAGATTAAATAATATTTAAAACGGGTCACTCACGTAATTTAGTCGATTTTCGCTCGACATGTTTCGTTCTTTACGAAGAACGTCATCAGGAGCGCCCACTCGCGACAGAGGCAAGTCGTACACTGCGGGCTAATGCCCTATCTGCTCTGGTACTTGCAGCTGGCGGTGGGAGCGGCGCGGGGGGCGACACGGCGGACGAACTACCCTCGTTCTCATTATCATCGCTTTTGCCAACCGGGTTGCAAACAACACTCACTACGTCACTCGCTAAGGGCACGTTCACACAGTCCACTGACGCGGTACCCAAAACCGTTTTCCAACTGGGAGGCACTGACCAACCACAATCACGGTTGAAGTTCGGATGACGACTTATTTCAATAGCCTCCCGTACGACTAAATTACGTGAGTGACCCGTTTTAAATATTATTTAATATGTTCGAGTCTCACGAGAGTTTTATAGTTAAAATCGCGTTTACAGCTCACAGAGCCGCTAGTAATAAATTATGTCTAGTTAGATTTCTGTATTGTAACATTGTTTATGGCGGGCATGGATTAACGTTATCAGCGTGCATGAATGGCAGCCTTACATCGAAGCAGCAGTAAGATTGAAATGCATGTTTTACTCAATTATAAGCAGATTTTACGCATATTCCACACGCTTTACGGAGTGAAACACGAGAACTGCCTATGTCTACAGAATTGCACCCAAAAATTAAAAAGGCTTTTTAATTCTTACGCCAGATGGCGTCACTATCGTCTTGTTTTACACGACGGTGAGATCTTTTGTAAACAGGGAAAATTATATTCAATAGATGGCGCTGTGACCTGCTGCGGTAGTGATAGTAGCAATAATCTGAGTACAAGATAGCCGTCAATGAAACTTCCTAACAATGTAAAAGGCGTCACGTTTTGTCACTGTTTCTCCTTGTATTTTCACATATTCATATTCATATATTCATATTCATATTTATTTTTTCATAATAGGATTTTACAATCACTTTATGACGTCATCACATCAACATTTTGTAATGATAACAATAGAAATACAAATTCATTTTACAATCGATAATAACATTAAAATTAAAGATAAAACCAATTAAAATTTAATACTAAACGTATCTGTTAACTCCAAGGGTTAACTTCGTCTAAATAGTCTGATATTTTATAATATCCTTTTTTTCTCAACTTATCTTTAATTACCAATTTAAATTTATGAAAAGGTAAAATTTGAATTTCCGGAGGAACCTTATTGTAAAATGGAACACATTGACCAATAAAAGATTTACTTATTTTTTGCAGTCTGGTGACATTAGGTACATGTTTGTCTTTGTTTCTTGTGTTTCTATCGTGAATGTCGCCGTATTTCTTAAAGAGGTCTTTATTTTTCTGTACGTACAATAGATTCTCAAAAATAAATTGCGACGCAAATGTCATAACACCTGATTGTCCAAATTTTTCCCGTAATGAGGCTTTATGTCCTAGATTATATATAGCTCTCACCGCTCGTTTTTGCAAAATAAAAATACAATTTACATCGGCAGCGTGCCCCCATAAAAGTATACAGTATGACATAAGACTGTGGAAGTAGCTAAAATAGACCAGTCGAGCCGTGTCCACGTCTGTCAGAAGACGAATTTTTTTGACTGCAAATGAGGCAGAACTTAGTCGATTCGACAATTCATTAATATGGATTCCCCATTGGAGTTTCGCATCCAAATTTAAACCTAGAAACTTAGTCGAATCTGCAAAGTCTAATTGCTCATTTTTCACTCTGATAGTTGGAGTTACACATTTAACATTAGGCAATACAAATTTTACACATTTAGTTTTCTTTTCATTCAAGAGCAAATTATTTACAGTAAACCAATCCACAACATTGGATATAGCAGAGTTAACATCGTCACAATCCTTCTGCTTTCGCTCAACCTTAAATATCAACGAGGTATCGTCTAACTGCACACTACCTCATGAAACACCACTGAAACCATTCACTACTAAAACGGTCGTATTATCGTAACATACAAAACATACGATAAATAAGTTAATCTTGGAGATACTGATATGGTCGTATTATTGTAACATACAAAAGATACATAACTTAAATCTTGGAGATTTAATTGAAAACTTAAGTGAGGTTCAATTGTAAAGCACGAATCAAATCATTTATTAAATGTAGAGGTTTAGTAAATGGAGAGTTTATTAAAAGCAGGAGGTCGCTGGTTCGGTCCCAGCCCTGCTCACCGGGGACCTTGGTCACTTTTTCTTTAGTATATGACATCTCTTTCAATTTATATTAAGTGAGGTTATTACGATTACGATCCATATGGAGGTTTGATTACATTGTTAGGAAGTTGGACTGACGGCGATCATATCTTATGTTTTGTATTTTACGATAATACGACCGTTTCAGTAGGTAGTGAATGGTTTCAGTGGTTTTTGATGAGGTAGTGTGAAAATACAAGGAGGAACAGTGACAAAACATGTGACGACTTTTGTTTACATCCCGAGTTCGATTTGACTTAAAATTATCTTAGCAAGCACTCCTTGACAATAGGGGCCTACTCAGATATTTGTGGGCACATCGGCTGCTGCGATGATGGCGCTTGTGTCATCATCATCATATATTTAAGAGCCTCGCTCTTGTCGGTGGAGTAATCGCCATTTCGTTCGGTTTTCTGCCAATGTCTTGAGCTCCTGATACGACATCACATTCGCCTTTTCTTTGACTTGGTCCATAAAGGCACGCGTCGGTCTTCCCTTTCGTCTACTCCCTTCAATCCTGCCTTCGATGATGGTTTTTATATAATTGTCATGTCTTATCAGATGCCCCATCATAGTCCCTCTCCTGTTCTCAATTGTTCTCAACAGCAGCCTCTTCATTCGTCTTACTTTCTGTATTATATCTATTCTCTCTATCTATTATTATTTCTGTATTATATGTATTATTCTGTGCTATTTCCACTTCTCTGTCTATTTTTTGCAACGCCTACAGACTTTTGTTTTTTTATTAGTTTCCGCTACCTAAAGGTTGTCTGGAAGAGATCGCTTTTTAGCGATAAGACCGCCTGTAGTTTGCCTCTTCTTTTGTTCGCTGTATTCTCTGTATTTGCTTCATTTGAGGTGTGCAATAAAGAGTATTTGTATTGTATTGTATTGTATATGAAGGTCCTATTTTCAGATTTCCGCAACCCAGCGTGCGACCGCGTCACATACGACGCGGAACTGCCCTCCGCCTCCGTGATTATCATCTTCCATAACGAGCCGTACTCCGTCGTTGTCAGGTACAGTCAATAACTGGGCATTTATATTTTTTGTTGTAGAATTGTTTTTTTCTAAATTGGAAATTTTTGTCTCTGTTCTACTCAGAATTGCTAGCTCTTTCAATCCTAGTAGGAGAATGATAGTGTCCTTTTTCCATACATTTTCCAAACTTTCCATTGCGCTACCGCCGTACTAACTCTATGAAATGGTGGTGGCGAAACGGAAAACAAATCTTGGAACACTTTTTTTTCTCCTACTATGATTGAAAGAGCTCGCGATTCTGAATAGACAGCAATTAAAAAATTTCAAATTAAAAAAAAATGATTTTTCTACAGTTAAAAATAACAAATACAACACAACTCGGTAAAAACCGGTAAAGTGCGAGTCGGAATCGCCCACCGACAGTTCCGCACAATGAATGCACCCCCACACCTATTCAAGCACAAATTGTACGGTTTTTTTTAATACTACGACGGTGACAAACAAGCATACGGCCCGCCTGATGGTAAGCGGTCACCGTAGCCTATAGACGCCTGCAACTCCAGGGGTGTTACATGCGCATTGCCGACCCTTTAAAAAAGGAGGATTCGCTGTGTTGACAGCTAAAGGGGCAAGGTTTGTGGGTCCCCAGCTGTCAACACAGTGAATCCTCATATTCGTTCGCAGACGTGTCTGCTTAATACGTAAAGCCGATGGTCCAGGGTGCGAATCCCGGTATGGGCATTTATTTCTGTGATGAGCACAGATACTTGTTTCTGAGTCATGGATGTTTTCTATGTATTTGTATATTATATATATCGTTGTCCGAGTACTAGTAACACAAGCTTCTTGAGCTTACTGTGGGACTTAGTCGATTTGTGTAAAATTGTCCTATAACATTTATTTATTTATTATTTAATTATGTATATTTTACCCCAGGACGATAGTGAGTGTCCTGAACACGGCGCGGCGCGACCAGCCGTGGCATCGGCGAGCCAACTACCTCGAGCGTGGGACGGGCCGCGTCATGAAACTGGGTAAGCACCTTCTACAGCAGACATCGCTTATAGTGACATCGATGATAACAAATACGTCATAATAACCGGACAAAGCATAAACAAGAAAATAGTCAAATTATTATGTTACGCAATCCGTAACTATACTAATTGATTCGGCATCTTTCTGCCTGCGTGTATAATTGCAAAATATTGTTCACTGTCTTTAACATATTAAACATATTAAAATTTTCATAGCGGGTTACTCACGTCAATAAAGTCGAAAATAGCTCGACATGTTTCGGAACACACCCCTTATTCATGAGTCATGCGTCTAGCCGCGTCGAGAGCTGACCGCGCTGGGGCTCGCAGTGTGCGTAGAGCAGCCGCCGCGGCTAGACGCATGACTCATGAATAAGGGACACGGACTGTTCCGAAACATGTCGAGCTATTTTCGACTTTATTGACGTGAGTAACCCGCTATGAGAATTTTAATATGTCTGATACTCACGGGAGTTTTCTAATTAAAATATTAAACATTTCCCCAGGATACCCGGGCCAGGCGGAAGACTCCGAACACGTCTACCTCAAGGAGATCATCCTGGTTGACGACAACTCCACACTCCCCGAGCTGCGAGGCAAACTGGCCCGGTATATACGCACGAGGCTGCCTCTCGACATGGTGCGAATATTGAGGCTACCCGACAGGTATGTACATGTACACGGTTCTGTACTACTGCAGGCGAGGCAAAAAGGGCGAGGCAAACTAGCCCGGTATATACGCAAGAGGCTGCCTCTCGATATGGTGCGAATATTGAGGCTACCCGACAGGTATGTACATGTACACGGTTCTGTACTACTGCAGGCGAGGCAAAAAGGGCGAGGCAAACTAGCCCGGTATATACGCACGAGGCTGCCTCTCGATATGGTGCGAATATTGAGGCTACCCGACAGGTATGTACACGGTTCTGTACAACTGCAGGCGAGGCAAATTGGCCCGGTACATACGACTGCCTCTCAAAGCGCGTGCTGCGGCTACCAGACAGGTTAGATGGATAGACCGTCCTGTAAAAACTGCAGACGAGGCAAACTTTCGAGGCAAGATGTCCCGCTATATACGCACGAGGCTGCCTCTCGACATGGTGCGAATATTGAGGCTACCCGACAGGTATGTACAGGTTCTGTACAACTGCAGGCGAGGCAAACTGGCCCGGTACATACGTATGAGACTCTCTCGAAGCGTGTGCTGCGGCAACCAGACAGGTTAGATGGATAGACCGTCTTGTACAAACTGCAGACGAGGCAAGCTTGCGAGGCAAGATGTCCCGGTATATACGCACGATGCTGCCTCTTGACATGGTGCCAGTATTAAGGCTACCGATCAGTTAGGTACGTCCTGGACAACTCCCCGCGAGGCAAGATGGCCCCATATTTACGCACGAGGCCTCTGTTATATTAAGGCTTCCGGTCAGGTAAGAACCCGTCCTGTATAACTGCAGGCGAGACAAGGTAGCGAGGCAAGCCATCAGGGCGAGGCAAACTGGCCCGAAACGCACTAAAACTGAACATGTCTATTTCTGTCTGAACACGAGTGTCTCCCATTAAATCATGACTTCATGTCAACTAAAGATTGTTTAGGAAGTTGACGATATCTTTGTGTGGATAAGATGTTCAATTATCTATTTGATGATGTGATAATAACAGAGTTTCTTTCAATCGCATGATGTAAGTAAGTCAGTTAATAGTTCCGTAATTGCCTAGACATGCTTTTATTATACTAGTTATAATAAAAGGTAGTCGGAATACCTGTATGGGCGTAATTAGTATGTTATTCTGTTGAAGAAAAAGTAGGGAAATCATTTTTTTGCGAAAGTTAAACCTATGCATGAGGCATATCAATATGACGTTCTATACATATTTACTTTAAATATCACATCTCGTGCATATTTCAGCATTGCGAATATTTTGTAATGGACAGGAGTATTTCTATATTTACCAAATATATTTCGTACAGTCACCAAAATATATTGGAACGGTTCAGGTAGTGAAAAATTCGTCAGACGGTGTAGTCTGTATCCTTTTTAATGGATAATGAAGAGATGTGGACATATTTATGACTGAGGCTGATTATATTATGTATAGCGTTCAAATCTAAACTCTGGCTGCTTATTTAGTCGGTTTAAGATAAACATACACACACTGACAACACATAGAAACTTCGCGTGTTACTTACTAATTTGAAGAGTTCCTTCGTCCTTTAATTTAATACCAGCCAGTATCGAAAGTTTAATCGTAATTCAAATAAACGGTTACAACTACTACATTGATTACACCGCCACCTATCGGCCAATAGCTAAATGTGACAGTTAACAAGCGCCCACTCTACATTGATAACAACGCCATCTATGAATCAGTTGCGGAACTTGTTCAGGTTAGGGTTGACAAGAGCCCGCTACGCCGGCATCGGCATCGCCACCGGCGATGTACTAGTCATCTTGGATTCCCACTGCGAAGGCAACGTGGACTGGCTGCGTCCTCTTCTTCAAAGGATTAAGGATAGCCCGAAATCAGTTATAGTGCCACTCATTGACATTATAGTGAAGAGCACCATGCAATACGAGCCTGGAAGCATGTTATACTTCAAGGTGAAAGTTTGAGTGATCTCATATTATTCTGCGTTTCCTGTAGTTACTAGTACGGGATATATGGTGACGATCATTTTAATGGGCCCATGTAGAATCAACCGTTCAATGCTTGTACAACATCCTTATCTAAGCGAATCAAAAAATTCTACATAACGTGATTCTTCTAGATCTTGACTTGCTTAGGCTCATTCGAATCAGAATCACCAGCTGATTCGATCCTAATAATTAGGCTTAGGACTTTTGGGTGCTCGCCATGGTTCTAGAATCCAATAATAATAAATAAAATTGTACAAAAAAAATCCGTGACTTAACGATAACTTAAATCATATATCGTGACCAGCTCGTCGGATTCGAATGAGGTCAAGCAAGGCCAGAACTGTAAAAATCACTATCGGTGCACTTAAACCGTTGTAAAAGAGTTAACAAATAGTTTGCTAACACTGTTGATGGCGGTATTACTTTAACATTACACATGGTATAATTTGATAGTTACACTATACATAGAAACACTTGACTGCAATTTTTATATTAGCGGCTTCAATCCAACACTGATTTATAGAAATATTAATTAAATTATTCAAAAATGTTAGTTAAAAAATGCTTCGTATGGATTAAGTATAATATGTTTTTTTTACGATACGCTAGTTGATATTAGGGCCATCTGTGTTCGAATCGCTGCACGTTCATATGATAGGGCTGACGCATAAACAGCAAAGTAGCAGACGACATCTACTTACAGTAATTTTTTATCTTTCTACAGGGTAAGGATAAAAAATGACGAAGCGAAAAATAATCGTTACCAAAATACTCACGGTCACTGAGTTTGAACCATAAAACGTCTTCGTAGGATAGTTGATTTTAGCGCCACCTATTGTCAAATAGCTACCCTGCCACAGGTTGGGGGTGACGCGCTCGAGGCACGCCGGCGCAAGGATCGCTATTGGTGACGTCCTTATCTTCTTGGATTCACACTGTGAAGGCAATATCGACTGGCTACGTCCGCTTCTGCAAACACATAAGTCCAGTCCGAAGTCAGTGACAGTGCCTATCATCGACATGATAGAAGTCAAGGATTTCGTGTATAACCCTATCGACCTAAAAGTATTTCAGGTGACGTTTTTTAAAAGCGGATTGTGTTTTTTAATTAACTGGGTCATTTGTAGGATAGATATTTTTCATTAGTTTTATGTCATAAATATTAACTTATTTAGATTTTCCTGATTTAGATCTGTTCCGTAGAAATACTCTTCCTATGTATTTTACATTTCGACTTACACTAACAGATTATGTGAGTAAGTCGTTACTTTTGTTATTATCTTTAACTTGATATACGAGTTTGTCTCTCACTAAAGTCATTAAATTCTGTATATGTATTCTTCCTACGAGTATCTTCCATATGCATTGGTTGCGTTATAAATGGTTTATTATTTATTTCATCGCAACAATCACACAGAAACTTAAAATCCATATCAATACAACTTCAACAACTTTCAAAGTTGCAACTATTTTAAATTAGCAACTATCGCGTTTGTAAGTTAATTATAACGCCATCTGTTGTCGGATAGCGGTACTTATGTCATGTATTATGATTACTAATCAGTACAACTATTCGAGTTATCTACGCATATGTACAATACGGGTTTGTTTTAAATGTTACGTACCAAACATTACAGCTTAATATAAGTTGCCAGTAGGCAATTTTTATAAGTATTTGACGAAGTTGAAAATGCCAAGAGTTCGTTTACAGTTGCTGCAAAATTCCATAAATTTGCACTGATTACGCTAAAAAAAAATCGACTCAACTCTTTCTTCAGTACAGTCAGCGATATAAATAAGCTGAATGTACTGCACCAACAACAATACATTTTTAATACTGAAAGTAATGTTGTATATTGTGTAAAGTTTATACTTTACAGCGAACAGCAAAAGTAGCTAATCTGGCAAGGTGTTCAAAATTATCTTGGCATAATCTTATGTTGTTGTGATAATAAGAGTGTGGCAAGATCATTAATGCGCGCTACGTAACAGTAACGTTTCATAAGACGAATGTTGTAATAATATTTCTACTAGGTAGGTTTAGTACCAACAATAACACATTTGTAGACTTTAAGCTCGACGTGTTGTTGTTAAATGTACACATTTTTTGCGGCAACATTCCGTTAGAGTGACATTGATTTATACGCCATCTCTCGGTAAAATTGCATACTTCTAGGCTAGGATAGAGTTAACTTGCGCTACGCCTGCAGTGATGTTCCATTATTTTTATTGCCAACATCAACACACATAGGCCTTAAATTCGACGTGTTGTAGTCAAATGAACACATTTTCGTAACAAACATCCGTTAGAGCGACATTGATTTCAACGCCATCTCTCGATAAACATTCGTACTTCCAGGATAGGGATAGCGCGCGCCGCGCTAACAGCGATGTTTCGAATGTTTCTTTTATTTTTTGCACCAACAACAACACATACAACCTAAGGTTCGGAGTGCTGCAGTTAAGTGTACACATTTTCGCAACAAACAACTGTTAGCGCGACATTGATATCAACGCCATCTCTCGACAAACGTCCGTACTTCCAGGATAGGACTAACGCGCGCTCGCCTCGCCGGCGCCCGCTACGCCAGCGGCGACGTGATGATATTTCTGGACGCCCACTGCGAAGGCGTCACAGACTGGATGCGACCGATGCTGCAGCGGATCAAGGATGCTCCGACGGCCGTGGTCATGCCGATTATAGACGTCGTCGAACATAAGGACTTCCTGTATAGCGTACAGGATCCCGCCATGTTTCAGGTTCGCGGTTTTCGGTGTGTGTCTGTTTGCACTTTTGTTTGCGCACGAGAAAAGTCGTTGGTAAGATTTAGTGTAGTTGCAAGTTAGCATACTTGAGCTCACTAGCGACACCTAAGCCGTCAACTCATTTCGTACTTTGTCATTGTCTTGTCGCTCTTTCCGTTTCTTAGATGCGCTTACGCAACACAATGACAAACCATGAGTGGGTTGTGGCCATTTTAAAAATTGCACAGATTTTTTTATCACTGTAGTTTTAACGCGTGACGGGTGATCAAAACTATTGGTTTTTGAAACACACAGCACAATTTTATTTAGACTTTCTGCACTTTGATATAAGTACTGCTATTCGGCTCCTTTGGGCCCTTTTGCTCTGATATTTCTACGGGGATATGGGTTTTGCCTCTTTCTGGCACCACTTTACAAAAAGACAGGTATTGTGTTGCCCAAACACTGACTGCTTAACAGAAATGTATATCTCTGCTCATGTCTAGAATGCCTCAAACAACTAACTTGGACGTTATACAACATTATGTTGCTGAAGGGCCCTACGTTATGAAGTTACTCTAGTTATCAAAAAGCAACTTACCACCAGATGGCGCTGTATGAGCGCCAAGACGCCATCTTGTTTTTCTTTTATTTAAGTTTAATTACTAAACTTCTTTTTAAATCTTCGCGAAACCTCATAACAGTTTATAGGCGAAAAAGAAACAATCTTTTAATTTAATTTAAACAACAGTAAGTTACTAACATAAATCACTAAACTATTCTATAAAACAACGTTTGCGAGGCAACAACTAAATGAGACACTATTTAATAATAGTAGTTTATGCAGCAGTGAAGTGATATAATAATAATAATAGTTATGGGCTGTTGCATACGCTAGTTTTTCTACGATAGCTAAAATAGCGAAAAAAATAAAATCTAGAAAGGTGGCAGAATGTGGAAGATATCGTATGCCCACTATAGAAAAAAAAACAGTGCTAATATATTGTATGAAAATCCATAGGAGCAGTGTTCTTATGGTTCTTACATCCACATCGTCCAGGACATGTACCGAGACATAACTGCGAGAGTGCGAGGCCCCGCCGGAATAAGCGAAGAGTTCAAAGTCAAAGTCGGTGTACATCAAGGCTCGGCACTCAGTCCCCTCTTATTCAATCTCGTGATGAATCATCTGACGTCACAGCTATAACGTTCTCCACCATGGGACCTTCTCTATGCTGATGATATAGTGCTTATAAGTGAAGACTCCAGCACCCTACAAAGCATAGTAGAGGAATGGAGAGCCGCACTGGAAAAAGCTGGACTACGAGTGAATAGGGAGAAAACAGAGTATATGCATTGTAATTTCAGCAACACCAACAATAGCGCCAGCATCCACTTACAAAACCATCAGTTGAAGAGGGTTTCCCACTTCAAATACCTCGGTTCCATTATCTGTGACGATGGATCGATTGATATGGATGTCACTCATCGTATAAACACGGGGTGGATGAAGTGGAGGGAACTTACGGGGGTACTCTGTGATAGTAGAATGCCAGTACACATCAAGGGCAAAGTATACAAAACAGCGGTACGCCCAGCAATGACGTATGGGTCTGAATGCTGGTCACTCAAAAAACAGCAAGAAAACAAGATGCACTGTGCTGAAATGAAAATGTTGAGATGGGCGGGCGGCGTTACGAGACTTGACCATGTACGGAATAACTACGTTCGAGGCAGTTTTAGAGTGCAACCTATCCAAGAAAAACTCGTAGAAGGCCGATTGAGTTGGTATGGTCATGTGATGCGGCGACCACCAGAACACATGACCAAAGCGGTCCTACAGATACCTATTGCAGCTCGAGGACCGGGTAGACCTCCAACAACCTGGATGGCAGTTGTCAGAAAAGACATGAAGAATAATAACATAAGACCAGAGACGACCCAGGACCGACAAGCCTGGCGACGCATGATTAGAAGGGCCGACCCCAAGTAAATGGGAATGAGCCAGGCCAAAGAAAGAAGTGTTCTTATGGAATACCATAGACAACATTATAATGTATTACTTTTTCAATCATCATCAAGCAACAGCTGTCCGATAAACAAAGAATGCATGGCGTCGCTAGTAAGTCCCGTTTAGTTTTTTCATAATTTATTGAGCACTACTACTAGATGAGAGTACTGAGTCTATTCTTAAGAGTCCACATCTTCGAGCAAAAGAGAGCAGGATCGATCTAATTGCAAGAGCACGCGAAAAATGAGAAGGCGATAGTAGGCGGGCGCGTCAAAATAAATCGCGTAATCAGATAACTGCTGTTTACAAGTAAACTACAATGTTTGTAGATAAAAGCTTTTACCAGATTTAAGAACTAGTTATTACTCAACTATTTAACTAAGAATCATTTTTATATATTCAAGGATTACGACGTTCTGACCAAAAACATTAAATAAAAATACCTATGTTTGAAAAATTAAAGTGCTTTTGTTAAAAATCATGTTTTAAGTTTACAAGTTTGACGGAAATATGTTGAAGTTTTATGTATATGAATATTAGGTACGTAGTTGTTATTAATATTGAGATCTAGACGTCTGAATGATTAAAACTTGACCACTGTAGCCTCTTAATTATACGGCAAACGATGAGCAAGGAATTATCAGATGGTCTCGCAAGCTGTCTTTTTAATTAGATAATTGGGTGAATCAAGTATTAGTATTTCTTGTTGTTATTGTATCCCGCCAGCCAGACGACAAATGCAGCACAGTTTGTTAGAAGAAACGTTGTAGTATGTTCTACTGACATGCTTGGTAGATGGCCCATCATGGGAAGGGAATATAACTACCAAAAAAAAGCCAGGACACCGTAACCATGGCAACCAGTGAAAAGAAATAGTTGATTAACCCAATTACAAATATTCATTACTCATATTCAGAGATATTTGTAGTTTTTCGTACAGGCTCGGTCGGTAGGATTTCATGACAAATGTTTTGGAGAGACATGAAGTTTGTGATTCGACCCTTCGATTGTCTCATGTGAATTTGACTTGACGTGCTGTGTGTCAGTGGCTTCGTCGAACTCTATTATATTTCTCAGAACGTTGATGGCACGGAACACTTATGGTTAGGGTACAGACTTACACTATTCATTATTTTATCATATTTCACTGTTTGCTTGCATTTATGTTTTATGTTTTCATTGGGTATTTATTATAAAGTATGGAAACATTTATATAATTTAATTATTTCTTATATTAACCACGCGTTTTTCTTCGCGCTGTGTGAGTTTACATTGCAGGGATTTTGCGGATGCTGATTTTTTTGCGGATATTGAAAGGCTCAAATCCGCGGAGACGGATGCGTATGTGAATTTACGTACAAAAAAATGTATTTATTCGGAAAAAAAGGAAACGAACTCATTTCTTGTCGCTATCCATCAATGACGTAACAGCTTGATCGACGAATCTCGAGAAATATAAATATTCCTATTGGGTAATGGTGAAATTGACTTTACCTAGCACGTGCTTGTCGCCGAGACGTTCCAGTACCCACTTGTTCCACATCCGCATCCGAATAAGCTTCGCATCGATTTGATGCGGACGCGAATTCTAAAAATAATGCGGAAGTGCCGCATTTGCGGATGCGGATGCTAATATCCGCAACATCCCTGGTTTACAATTACACATTCATTAGAAATAACGGCCGTGGTTAACTCATTGAAGGACTGTGTTGAGTGAAATCTGCTATTGATTCACAGGGCCGTAGCTAAGGGGACATTATGGGGCAATGCCCTACCTTAAAATACCATTTGCCCTACCTTAAAAATACCATCAACTCTGATGATATACCACGAAATGCTTACTTGCCCCTACTTATAATGACGAATGCCCTATCTTAAATTCAACTCTGGCTACGGCCTTGATTCACATGCGTATTTTGGTTGTCAGTGTAGGCGACAAGGCGGTGACGCAATCAGAGTCAGCATTTTCAGCTTGCAGTTTTAAATAACTTAGAGAGAGACCAGTCGCGTAGCGCGAGGCTTACAGTACGCTCGCTCATTAGCACTAGTTCGATACCGCGACACCGCCTGGCCTGTGACGAATATTGTAACCCTATGTATTAATGTACTTTCTTATACAGAGTATGGAGTCGGAATAAATCAATGTTAGAAATGGAACTGTTGTTTACGTACTCACCACAATAGGGAAACCTATTACCTAAAGTGGTGACCCCGCGTTAGTTTTGGACATTTATACCGTACGTAGTAGGACAGGCCAGGCGGGCAGTGATTGTGCAAGGACAGTGGTGACGTCAGCTTAGGAACAATTTGGTGTGTTTTGCATTCCGCTGTGGCGTCGAGTGCGCAGTAACGTCAGTTGGCCAGCGAGCGGAATGCTCGGGAACCATCTACGGGGAGTGCCGGGACAGCCACCCGTCGCGGGACAAGGAGTCGTCAGGGGGCCGGTACTCCAAGGCGACAAGGAGGAGCTCAAGGGCGTTGGTGACCAACAACAGGATAGGACTGTGACCCTCGAACCGCAAGTAGCCATGGAAAGTGATTTGGCGGCCATCACCGTGTCGGCCAGGATAGCTCCGTTCTGGAGAGATATGCCCAAGCTGTGGTTCAGGCAGTTTGAAGCAATAATAGCGCCTCAAAAGGTAAGCCAGGAGGCCAAGTTCGACCTGGTAGTGAGCAAGTTGGGCAAGGAAGAGCTAAGCACCATTGGCGACTTGCTGGACGACGCCGTCGAGAGGAAGTATGAGGCCCTGAAAACCAGGTTAATTTCGGTTTTCCAGGAGAGTGCGGACCGGCAGTTCAACAGGCTGGTCAAAGAGATGGAACTTGGGGAACAGAAGCCATCACAGTTGTTCAGGAGGATGGCCGAGGCGGCTAGAAATGCCGATGTATCAGAGGACACAGTGAAAAGGTTGTGGTTGCAGAGATTGCCGACGGCCACGAGGGCGATCCTGACGGCGGTCGGCGAGGAGACCAAGCCAGAGGATTTAGTGTCCATGGCAGATAAGATCGTGGAGTCCATGGGCTCAGGGGTAGTTGCGACCATAGCAGCCCCAGCGGCCCAGGCCACGGCATTGGCAAACGACGTGTCCAGTGAGCTCATAGGTGAGTTCCGGAACATGGTGCTGAAGGTCAAGCAGCTCAGAGACGAGGTGTACGAGCTTCGGTCAAGGCCGCGCGGGAGAGATTTCCAACAGCGCAGAGACCGGTCGCGTTCGAGATCGCGCGGGCCTAGGAGAAGAGAGGACTGGCTGTGCCACTTCCACTTCAGATTTGGGGAAGAGGCACGGAGATGCAGCCAGCCGTGCGCCTGGGGCAGGCCACAGCAGTCGGCAGGCGGAGCGCCGCCGACAGCGTTAGCGTGGAGACCGCCGCAGGGAAACTAGATGCGGTGCACCCTGGAGCGGCTGGGGGGTGCGTGGAACCGGCAATGGAGAGCCACCGCCTGTGTGTTGTAGACTTTAACAGTGGAATGAGGTTTCTAGTGGACACGGGGGCAGACGTTTCAATAGTGCCCGCAGATCGGTTCAGTGCTACAGTGCGTCGCGAGTGCAATTACAAACTATACGCGGCTAACAACACAGAGATAAGGACCTACGGGACTGTGTTGTTAGAGCTCAATTTAGGTTTACGTAGAGCTTTTCAGTGGACATTTATATTGTGCGACGTAACCCGACCGATTATTGGTGCCGATTTTTTAAAGACTCATAAGTTGATGGTAGATTTGGACAGTAAGATATTAGTCGATAAGGTTACAAGTTTAAAGTGCATAGGGTCAATAGAGCATTGCGAGTATGCCTCAATTAAATGTATTCGGGATGATAACCCGTACAAGGACATCCTGATGCATTACGAGGACGTGACGAAGCCGGTGTCATTTAAAGAACCGGCTAAGCATAACGTCCAACATTGTATAGAGACCTCGGGACCGCCGGTATACGCGCGCGCTAGGCCGTTGCCGCGGGATAGATATGAGCAGGCTAAGCAGGAGTTTCGTAACATGCAGTCTTTAGGCATTTGCAGGCCAAGCAAGAGTCCCTGGGCCAGCCCGCTACATGTGGTGCCGAAGAAGGACGGGGGCATCAGGCCGTGCGGAGACTACAGAAGGCTGAACGCAGTCACCAAGCCGGACAGATACCCGATACCCAGATTGCAGGACTTCACCTACGGATTGTCAGGTAAGTCAATTTTTTCAACTCTTGATATCAATCGTGCCTATCATGCCATCGAAGTCGCGCCGGAAGACATAGAGAAGACAGCGGTGATTACGCCCTTCGGGTTATTTGAGTTCCCCAGGTTATGTTTCGGTTTGCGTAATGCTGCCCAGACATTCCAGCGGTTCATGAACGCCCAGCTGCAGGATATAGAAACCATCACGAACGAGCAGGGCGCGAGTTCATCTTTGTTTTGTTATATAGATGACATCATAATAGCATCAGAGAACGACAGCGTACACCGAGAGCACCTTAATAAATTATTCGAGAGATTTGACAGTGTAGGGCTGACAGTTAATTTGAGTAAGTGCCAGTTTGGACTATCGCAAGTAGATTTCCTAGGTTTTACAGTGTCGGAAAACGGACTGCGACCGCGCGACGATAAAGTTAAGGCTATTATAGACTATCCGAGACCCGAGACCATTGAACAACTCAGACGGTTTCTAGGTATGGTAAATTTTTACAGGGCGCATTTAGGGAAAGCAGCGGATGTACAGAGCCACCTGAATAAGTATTTACATAATACGAAGAAAAAAGATCAGTCTAAAATCGAGTGGGACACTACAGCGGAGGCCGCGTTCGAACAATGTAAGGATAGCCTAAAAAGCGCCATTACATTGTCATTTCCGGTTCCAGACGTTCCGCTAGCGCTTATGACAGATGCTTCAGGAACCTCCGCGGGCAGCGTTTTGCAGCAGAGAGTAGGGGGTAGTTGGAGGCCCCTAGGGTATTTTTCAAAAGCGTTTTCAGAGGCACAAAAGAAATACAGCACCTACGACAGAGAGTTAACAGCTATATACATGTCGGTAACATATTTCAGGAACATGATAGAGGGCAGGAGGCTTATAGTGTACACGGACCATAAGCCTCTCACCGTAGCGTTAACGAAAGTAGGTTCCGCGAAGGAGACACCGCGTCGAGCGAGACAGTTAATGTACTTGAGCGAGTTCACAAGCGAGATAGAGCACATTAGTGGGGCGCAGAACATAGTTGCTGACGCGCTATCACGCGTCGAGTCCATAGTGTGCCCGACGATCATCAATTTCGACGAAGTTGCGCAAGCGCAGGAAACAGATAAGCAGTTTGCGGACTTGCTTGCGACAGACAGTTATAAATATAAGTTATTAGGTATGCCGAACTCAGATGTTAAAATTTATTGCGAAATTACGGGAGAGAATGCTCGACCTTATTTACCAGAGAAATTCAGGAAAATAGCGTTCGAGTCCATTCACCATATTAGTCACCCAGGTATTAGGACCACGCGTAAGATGGTGGCCCAAAGATATTTTTGGCCGGGGATGAACAAAGACGTAGGTACATGGGCCAAAAGTTGCGTGCCGTGTCAAAGGGCAAAAATAAATAGGCATACGGTATCTAAATTAGGTCAATTCCAGGACGCGGAAAGATTTAAACATTTACATGTCGACATCGTGGGCCCGTTGCCCACGACAACCCTAAATTTTAAATATATAGTTTCGATGATAGACAGACGGACTAGGTGGCCGGAAGCCATACCGATCGTGGACATGACAGCAGAGACCGTAGCGAGAGTTATTTACGAAAATTGGATTTGTAGGTTTGGCTGCCCGAGTTTAATTACTTCAGACCAGGGAAGACAGTTTGAATCCGACTTGTTTAGAAATTTGATGAAATTCTTAGGAGTTCATAGGGTGCGGACGACCCCCTATCATCCCCAGAGCAACGGCATCCTGGAGCGGTGGCACCGTGTGGTCAAGAATGCTTTAAAGGCCAGGTTGGCAGACAACGCATCCTGGGCTGACGAGTTACCCACGGTCTTGCTAGGACTCCGAGCAGCGTGCCGGTCGGACAACGAGGTAAGTGCAGCCGAAATGCTTTACGGTCATGTCTTGAGATTGCCAGGTGATTTTTATACACATTCCGAAAATAATTGCGACGACCCATTTTCGTACGTAGCGAAACTAAGATCGGTAGTGGACAATCTGCGACCCGCGTCACGAGCGGAAAGCGGAACTCGGAAAATATTCGTGCACAAAGAGTTAGAGTCAAGTTCGCATGTTTTTGTCAGAAATGACATGGTACAAAAGCCACTGACTCCTAACTACGATGGGCCATACCGAGTTTTACGCAGAAATCCGAAAACTTTCAAAATACAGTTCCCAAATAGACAGGTAGAGATTTCAATCGACAGGCTGAAACCAGCATTTTTGTTGGATGAGCAATCAGACAGCAGCAGTTCAAATAAGCGAGTTAGAGACAGCGATGCGGATACGGCCGCGGGTGAGCACATAACGCCATCAGCGACCCAACCGCTTCCGCCTATCATTCGTACTACGCGTAGCGGGCGAGTAGTAAACAAACCGGTCAGATTCCTAATAGACGAGTGACTGGTACAGGTAACACAGTGAACGTAAGTAAGAAAGTCAACTCTCCACATGGATGGGTAGCGTACGGAGTCATAGTATAAATGTGAGTATTCGTCAAAAGTTTTTTTTTTGTGGAAGGTCACACAAGGACATTTTTTTACTTACCATCTCATTTTCATTTTCATTTTTTTTTACTTAGCATCTCTGGGAAGAGCCTAGACCCTGGGGGTAATGCCCTAAAGTAGTATATATATATATTTTTTTTTTGTACTCCACTGCACGAGGTGCATGGCTACGTCAGGTAACAGTAAAGTTCAATAAGTGTCAGTTTAAAGTCGGACTCTGAAAAATGATGCTCCGCAGCTTAGTTAAGTTTAAGTTTCATTTTATTTGTGTACAGTAGTGGCTTACTGTATTTCGCACTATTATGACATTCGTTTCTTTTTAACGTTCGAGCATACGTGCTATTAGTGCTATGTCATGTGTTTATTATGCGTGCTATTATTCAGGTTCAATTCGAAAAGGGTTTTCGTCACGTACTCGCATATGCATTTGGTAAAGAAAAAAGGCAATTCATCAGATCATTACTTATTTAAGAGTCTAGTAAATGTAAAGTATGTATTCACAGCATCATACCGGACAAGTGTAAACGTGAAGCACGTTAGTTATTTTATTAAAATCGTCATTTTTCAAAGTTTTATTATATCTAATAAAATGGGTTTGTCACAAGGAAAACAGGAAGACAGTAACTCTCACAACGCTATCGCCATAGCAAAAGTGGAGAACTTATCCACCCAAGTAGAATCAAAGCTCAATTACGTTGGGATTGGTCTTGTTATATTCAGTGTGATTTTGAGTATCATGTTTTGTTACTTTGTGCGATCAAGATGCAAGCAATGCGCTAGGGCGTGGGTGCAAAAGACGGTTGGAGATCTACCACCCACAGCTATCAGGATCCAAGGTGGTCCTATGGCACCACCACAACAAACTTATCAGTAACCATTACAGGAAATGTGTTCAGTGCAATAATATTACAGTGTAGTTCAGAGACGCTAAGTAAGTAGTTAGTCATAACACATAACAAATGTATTGCAATAACAAGAGGTATATTGTAACAACTTAGGTTTGCAATTGTGCCGACAACGCAGACTCAGCGTTCGTTGGAAATGTAGAGCGAATAATAATGACTTGGTTTCACAACTATTATATACATTCAAGCGGAAAAAGCAATGTAAGAGTTTGAAAACTAATCATAAACACTCGAAGCGAGTTACAAGAAATGTTAACTATGATATTTTTATTTTTATTTTTTTATTTTGTGTGTTGTCTTTTGTTAATTTTATCCCATTCTTTTTTGTTTTTCAAAAAAAAGAGAAAGGAGGGGGATGATGTAGGCGACAAGGCGGTGACGCAATCAGAGTCAGCATTTTCAGCTTGCAGTTTTAAATAACTTAGAGAGAGACCAGTCGCGTAGCGCGAGGCTTACAGTACGCTCGCTCATTAGCACTAGTTCGATACCGCGACACCGCCTGGCCTGTGACGAATATTGTAACCCTATGTATTAATGTACTTTCTTATACAGAGTATGGAGTCGGAATAAATCAATGTTAGAAATGGAACTGTTGTTTACGTACTCACCACAATAGGGAAACCTATTACCTATATACCTATATTATTATCAATATTTTATGTTGTGGGCTTTTGATGTTTTGGGATACTAGTACTACATTATATTATGCGAAATTCGAACATTTCTGCTTGTTATTTTACTATATATAAAGTTGCAAAGTACCTGCCACAACGTTACGGTAATAAAAAAAAATAGGTTTCAAATAAAATTGTATGTACAGCAAAATTTCTTCGTCATACTCATAAACACACCTCACAGTTTATCTGCGTAGTTAGCGGTAATGCGAGCTACCGTATTGTCGCTCACCAGGCGGCGCCACTCATGCGTGTGTCCTGTGTCAGTATGAGAGAATTGTCAAAGTGACGTTTGAAATATTCCCGCAAGACCCACGTTCCACTAGCGCCCCTAGCGGAAAATAGACTCGCGGCTCATTAAAACGTGTTGTATATTGTGGAAGTTTTGTTAGTGTAGTTGTATAATTTTCTGTGTTAGTGTCGTCGTTACAGATTGGTTTTTGGATTGTCATGTGTAAGAAGTGCGTCTGTGTGGCACGTTTTCTTCCTCCGCAAAAGATTACAGTATAATTAGTACGGTAAGATGTTGATTTAGCGTCTGCCTTCCTGTTGGAAGCCCTTGTTACTCGATGCCCGGGGGTGGTAAAAAAGGACAGTAGCTAGAACTACGCCTTGTTAAAACTATCTTTCAGACATCATCTAATGCGCTAAAGTGATAAACAGAATAGGCCACCGAACAACGCCGCCCAAGAGGCAATATACTATTTATATAATATATGATACACTGACTTATTAATAATACGTGACACTGGCAAACTTGTCCAAATCTCGGACAGAGTCCATTATTTATTTAAGAAGAAGGCCTTTGTTTAAAAATTGTTCCTATAAGGACAGACGAGAGCTCGGGTTTAACAAACAAGGGATAGATAAACACATTAGCAAGTATAATATAGTCGGGTTATCAATATGGCTGTCACGTTTTAACAAATTTGTAAGCGTGAATGTGATGCATAGCGCGATAGCTGATAAAATGGCAGCTGTTCTGGTTGCACTATCTTTCAGGCTGCATCTGATATACTAAGCGTAAATGAGACATCTCGGTAAATAGCTGTTCCTATCCCAGGCAAGGTCTCATGAGGGCCCGCGTGACCGGCGCGCGAGCGGCGCGAGGAGATGTCCTGGTCTTTCTGGACGCTCACTGCGAGGCTGAGAAGGACTGGCTCCGGCCGCTGCTGCAGCGAATCAGCCACAAACGTGACGCCGTCCCCACGCCAGTCATAGACGTGGTAGATCAGACCACGTTCCATCTAGATGGGGAAGATCCCGTTCAGGTGTGGAACGGGTTGCATGTGGATTCTCAGAACTAACAATTGAAGCATGCCTTTGAAGAAATTGCATTGAGTGACGGAGGAAAGACCACCAATGTTGTGGTGGATTCGGACAGAGATGATTGCTAAATTTGAAGCATGCTAGCCTATGCAATGAGTCACGAAGCAGGTAGTAAAAAACTATTTGGTGGTGGATTCAAACTGAGATTAAGTACTAACTTTGAAGCATGCTAGTTTACGAAGAAGCAGTTATAAATGGCAGAGCATTACACTTGTACGCCCCTGGTCATTTATATTTACTACGGTAAAAAGTGACCAGAAACGGCAGCGAAGCTTTCGGGAGTCTTCATCGCCATGTGTGGTATACCGCCCCGGACTATGCCCTTATTCGGTAACTCAGCCCCTATGTAAGACCATTAATGCGCAATGGTGTGGTATCTAAAACGAGGAGTGTGGAATGGTTGACTAACTTGTGATGGGTGGACAATGATCGAGGTTTTACTGATGAAGTTGGTATTACAGGATTGATGCATGGTTTATAACTTTATATGTTTAGAAAGTAATACTGCTAATAATGGAATGGTCGTGGATGATAAGAACGCTGTGAGATACTTACTATTTGGCAAACTTGGCAGTGACATTGTATGCGAATGCTATACTTCACGTAAACTTGGCAGGAAGACTTTGCGTGGTCCAAATATAACTCGCGTTACTAACTTTGCTATAACTTAAGAGCAGTCGTTATAACAGTGTGACAAAACATTATCCACTTCTGTACAGTCTACCAATTGGCACCCTAGGCCACTCTAGAACCATGTCAAAATGACAAGCAGTAAGAGATTTCATTACAATCTGAACTATAGCGTCACTATGATATAGCCCTACAGTGGCCTATGGTTCCAATTGCTTGACTGTAATCATAATAATTATGATGTTTGACCGAAGTTAATAAGTTCTTTTTACGTACTATCAATATTAGGGGTGATGGAGCGTTTATAAAACATATATCAAGTCAAATCCCCAATATGGTATTTGAAGATTTTAAAGTTTATTCCGATGAAATAGAAGAACATTTTATCTACGTTTTCGTTATCGATATTTTTCTAGAGAATTAATTTTGCTACGGTTAACATAAACCATAACATCCCAATATGTTTTTTTCTATTGCAGGATTAAATAATTCGTAAAAGCTACACTAATTATAGCCATTATATGTGAAAAATAAGACGTACTAACATAAAATAAACAGCGTATACATACAACAGTTTAAACTCGCGTTTTATACACATTATTATAAAACAGAACGGGTCTATCGCGAATACAGTTAATTTACCGACATTTGTGACATATACTTAATATACCGATGTTTCGACACAGTTTCATGTTTCATGGTAATGTGACCAAGCGTCTATGACACATCCCAATGACCTCGGCGATTTGAGCTTTCGTCCCCTACCGCTTCCTTTCCTCACCGGTTATACAATACCGGTTATAAGCATAAGTCGCCACCTAGGAAGAGCTGCTTGTACTAGGACGCAACCCTATAAACTACTAGTGCCATCTTATACGACTGGCCCCCGTCGCCCGCGCAGGCATCTCGAGCCGGCGTTTTCGGAAAAATGCGTGTAATAGCTTTTTTCTCGAAAAGTACAAAACCTATCCAAAAATCAGTGGATGCGTTTAAAGTAAACATAAATATAAAATGCTTGTCTTAGTTTCTTGTACTTACGACGCATAATAAGGAAGTAGATACAGATTTAAGGTAGAAAAAAGGGTTTACGGTTATTTTTTTTTCTCTTGATGTATTATGTTTTTCGACAATTTAGTAGAACAAAATGTAGACCAAATACCTAGCTACATTATATATTTTTGTCAAGCGTTGTGCTTGGAGCTGAACAAAGCCTATTCACTTTAAAAACAGTGAAATATGCCGGGTAGCCCCTTACGGTAAATGAAATAACATTTACTTTTAAAATATTTACAGTAAGTGTAACTTACCTAGCTACCTACCTCTACCTACCTTAAATCTAAAATAGGTCCTTGAGGCATTGTACCTAGGATGCTGGCGGCATTTTCTCGTTGTATCGCAATGCCGATACGTTGTGCGAGGTAAATTAACTGTATTCGCGATAGACCCGTTCTGTTTTATAATAAGCGTATACATAAAAACGTATTTTAAATTTTGCAAATAACACTACTACAACAGACAGAGCTATATTTCACATTCCGCTTTTAACATTTTATTATACGTTTCCTAAATCTTTGAACACTTTTCATTTTTCCCTAAAACTCTTTTCACTATACTTGAAATGCGATAGAAGGCACATATTTTAATTTTTCTGTGGGTAACTCAAACGCACTGCAGGTTAATTTTTAAAAAACCATATAAATTCTGTTTAATAAATGTCTCACACCCTCCAAATATTACGTGAGCAAGACCACACAACAACAATCTTTTGTTTCACGCTTTAAATGATGCAAGACTTTGAAATATGTGATTTCTTTTGCGTTCTGCATTAGTGGTGGTTCATCTAGTAACGGGTAGTGTCACTAACACGTTTGTAGTGTAGTTATATTAGGTACAGTCAAGTGCAAAAATATGGTTCGACATAATCGACTCATAAATATGGTACTACGCTCTTATTACATAAGGTGCTATGGGACATATTTTTGAGTAAGATGTGCACCACCATATTTTTACACTTGACTGTACGGTCACTAACATTTGTAGGTAACGTTATAGATTATGGATTGTTTATACGTAGTATTAAGTTTTAATCTATTTAATTGGATATTTTAAGTGTTTTTAAAATGTAATTGGAGCGGGCCCAAAATTAGATATTTTTTATATTTCATTTGACGGTTTTGTGATTCGATTTTATTGAGTAAAGCATACAGCACCCCAATAAAAAACCCCATTTACTGTGGTCCCACAATTCCAAGACACAGTCCTTACCATGTCAGAGAGTATTGGGATCCTGGGTGTTGACATTTCCAGTGACGTCCAATTCCGTAGCTACCTGGAAGGGAAGGCCAAGCTGGCATCCAAAAAGCTCGGTGTGCTCAATAGAGCTAAGCAGTACTTCTCTCCGGGGCAAAGACTGTTATTATACAAGTCTCAAGTCAGGCCCCATATGGAGTATTGCTGCCATCTTTGGGCGGGAGCACCTGGATACCAGCTGGGCCCCTTTGACTCGATCCAAAGACGTGCTGTCCGAATTGTCAACGATCCCAAACTCACGAGCGATATCGAACCCTTAAGTCTAAGGAGAGACTTCGCCTCCTTATGTGTGTTCTATCGCTTGTACAATGGATTGTGCTCTGAGGAATTGTTTGATATGATGCCAACGGCTGCATTCTACCACCGCACCGCTCGCCGTCGGCAGGGTGTTCACCCGCATACCCTGGAGCCTAAATGGTCTCGTACCGTGCGGTTTAAGAGGAACTTCCTCCCGCGGACGCTCCGGCTGTGGAATGAGCTCCCTGCCACTGTTTTCCCAAAGGACTACAATATGGGGTTCTTCAAAAAAGGAGTGTTAAAGTTTTTAAAGGGTCGGCAACGCGCATGTAACACCCCTGGAGTTGCAGGCGTCCATAGGCTACGGTGACCGCTTACCATCAGGCGGGCCGTATGCTTGTTTGTCACCGTCGTAGTATAAAAAAAAAAAAATAACTCCTTTCCGAGCTGTGCTGGTGTTGATGTTGATTGTGCAATCAAGTATCAAAATTAATATTTCCGGCGGCGTGTTTAATAAACCCACATGAACGGATGGGTTCGAAAGTAGAATCCTGAACGTAATTAGTGATTCTAGCGTTAAAGACGAAAATAATTTTGATACTGTCACATATACTGCTTTTCACACCACCTATGAGGAAAATAAACAAAACCTGTTATAAGTAGTTATAACCAAACACGGCATCATACCGACACCACGATGCCACCAGAATACCCGAAAACTTAAAAATGTGTGGCCCTTGAACAGAAAAGTACTACTTCGACCCCTCCTAGCTTGAACGGAAGAAACCCTCTTTCTAATAGGTGGTGTGTAAAGGATTGTTTTCATCCCTGGTTTCACAAACCACATTTCACACCATTTCCAGTATTTGATTTGAATTAATTGAAATTACAACTCAGACCTGTACAGTCGCCATTAGATATATCGAAACTGCCAAGGTCCTCAAAAATATATGAACATGCACTCTAACGCCTTGACGTTCAGGTATTTGTGAGTACCTCGGAAGCTCATGTATCTGTTGGCAACTGTACTATCAATTATAAATTGAAAGAGAAACAAAACATTTATTACCTACGTTTATTAAATGATTTGATTCGTGCTTTACAATTGTAATATCAAATTAAGTTCAGTAAAACATTTAATATGATTTGGAGTTTAGACACAGGCATCGATCTTAATTCTCAACATGTAACATGAGTATGCGCGCGCGCAGGTCGGCGGGTTCACTTTCGTGGGACACTTCACGTGGATCGACGTGCCAGAGCGAGAGAAGAGACGCCGCGGCTCCGACATCGCTCCCACGTGGTAGGTACCATCGCCAAAGCTACCTGACCATGAATAATCCCTTATTAAAAACAGTTACTAAATAAATATAAAAAAACAGGGATGCTGCGGATATTCACATACACATCCGCAACCGCGGATCTTCCGCATCGTTTTTTAAATCCGCATCAAACCGATGACAGAGACATATCCTAAATGCTAAATAAACCCTCAACCCTCTTCCACGCTCAACACTTCACGTCTCTCAACATTTCAGGTCGCCAACAATGGCGGGCGGTCTGTTCGCGATCCGCCGAGCGTATTACTGGGAGCTGGGCGCCTACGATGAGCAGATGGCTGGCTGGGGTGGGGAGAACTTGGAGATGAGCTTCCGTATCTGGCAGTGTGAGTATGAGGCAGTTTGTAGTGTAGACCTGGGAACTGGGAGCGTACGACAGCAGTTAGTGATGGAGTGTAAGGCAAGTAGTCATGAGGGAGATTAAGGGACACGGAGTGTTCCGAAACATGTGCTATTTTAGATTTTAATGGCGTGAGTAACCCGAAGTATATTAATACCTGAAGTCAAGCTACCGTGTAAATGAAATCCAGCCTCATCCACCAGGTCGTGAAGTTTTATGGTGTGTGCGTCTGTGCAGCTTTCTGCTTTCAAATATGTTGTCTTTTGCAGTGGTAACTAAACGTTGTTCCATTTCCAGGCGGCGGGACCCTAGAGACCATCCCCTGCTCCCGCGTAGGCCACGTGTTCCGCGCCTTCCACCCCTATGGTCTCCCGGCCAACAGCGACACGCACGGTGAGCCCCCCCCTACTGACACGTGTCCGTTGCAGGTGGCTCCCGGCTGGAGACGTTGCCGTGCGCACGCGTCGGGCACGTGTTCCGGCTGTTCCATCCCTACGATAGGGAGGACGATTCGTTTGGTGAGTTCGTGTTATGTGTCCGACAGAGATGGGCTGGACTCAGTCCAAAGAAGTCAGTGAAGATGAAAAAATATAAGTTCATACAGGGTGTATTTTACACCCTGTATGAACTTATATTTTGATTTCTTTTAAATAAATTATTGACACTGTTGGCTGTCACCTATAAATACAAGCTCCCTGGTTTGCCTATTTTTTTTGACCCATCTCTATACATGTATGCAAAATCATAAAACTAAAATTGTTAAAGGAACCATCCGTTCGTACGTCTTGCGACTTAAACACGAAATCTGGCAACGTAGCGTTTAGACCGTCAAGTTGCTTTTCGGATAAACCGGTTAAATCCAGGATTTTATTATGTTCTTAAAACGTTCGCGTTATTTTGATAGTTCGGAGTAAAACCGAAATAAACCGGTATTAACCGCTATTTTTAAAACCGGTTCCGAGCCCTGCTGGACTGAGTATTCATGGATGAAATGGGAGCTACCGTATTGTCGCTCACCAGGTGGCGCCACTCATGCGTCCTGTGTCAGTATGAGAGAATTGTCAAAGTGACGTTTGAAATGTTCCCGCAGGACCCACCCCTAGCGGAAAATCAACTCGCGGTAATCCTCATTAAAGTCGGGTAATGAACCCTTCCCTCCCATGGTAAGGAACCCTTCGAGCGCGCGTCCGACTAGTTTTGTCACTGCTTGATTCGCAACTTTCCTTCGCTTTGTATCCAAATTTAAAAATGTATTTTTCTCCGTCTAGTTTTGATTCCGGTCCCTTTTTTTAGTTCCGATTCTCTTTCTGGTTCCGATAAATAACTTTACAACATCTAATTCCGCGTGGGTCCGATAAAACCACATCCGTTGGTTAAAATAATTCAAAGTTAAGTTTAATGCCCAGCTAGAGTGCCCATCTCTGTCTCCATCTTGTACGCATCTTGCTCACAAATATGTCCCATACCCCTTATGTCGGTGGATTAAGACGGAACATTTTTATAATTGAAAGAAAAATAAGCGGGAGCGATCTGACCAGTGTTCAGAGAGGTCGTGGGTTCGAATCCTGCTTGATTCGGGGAATTTTCCCATTTTTCTTTCAAATTTTTTTTTATACTATGACGGTGACAAACAAGCATACGGCCCGCCTGATGGTAAGCGGTCACCGTAGCCTATGGACGCCTGCAACTCCAGGGGAGTTACACGCGCGTTGTCGACCCTTTAAAAAAGGAGGATTCGCTGTGTTGACAGCTAAAGGGGCAAGCTTTGCTCCGTGGGTCCCCAGCTGTCAACACAGTGAATTCTCTTGGAGCTCTGGCAACCTTACTCACCGACAGAAACACAACACTATGAGTAGGGTCTAGTTTCAATTATAAGATCCTTAAAATACTAGAGCACAGCACTGTTATGACACCGGGAATAAGGTAAGACAAGTGAGGTAAGACCAACACAGTACACACTTGCATAGTTTCCCAACGGCAATCTGGACCCGATATCACCACGGCCACAGGTGCGACAATTGTCAACATCATTATTGCTGATACTACAGGCGTCTATGGGCTACGGGCGCCGCTTACTATTGTGCGGGCTGTGTGCTTGTTTGCCGCCAACATGTCATTTATTAACAAGATGTTATTTACCATTAAAAAACGAATACTTTTGTGAATAGCTCTTACTAGTTGTCACAAGAAACACGACAGATGTCACGAAACTCCGACACAGGATCATTCTCATGTCAAAAACTACCGACAATAGGGATGACGACTAGGTTGAAAAACTATTATTCTAATTAATCCGTCAGTTAGATTATATAAAATTATTAGACACGTATTTTTTCCTTTTTCAATTTAACTAAAATTGACGAAGATAAAGAGCATCAAAGTTCCGGGGTGGGGGCTTGTGACGTCACTCCTAGGTAAGAATTGTACCTAGGAGTGACATTACGCGAAACTTGAACGCACTGTATTTTTGTCATTTTTGATTTGACGAACAAAAGAAAAAATACGTGTACAATATTTTTTTATAATCTAAAAGACGGACTAAATAGATTTTTTCAGTCGTCTAGCCTATTCTTTCAAACACTATTAGATCTCGTTACAATTGTCAAAAAGTCTTCATTAAGAAATTATCTATTTATTGACGATACATTACCATTTTAATTACGTTATAGAAATGGTGGCAAACAAGCACACATCCCGCGTGATGGTGAGCGGTTTGCTTAACCTATGGACGCCTGAAACGGCAGTAATTCAGTCATTTTAGGAATTTTTACACTTGTGAGCTTGGTGAAATTGGGGTCTGGACCCGTAAAAGTAGATTTAGTAGACAAATATGTCGAAACACACCACATTTTTTATCTATATTTTTTATTCATGTATTAGTCTTGTTACTTTTGTTTTGTGCGTTACGGTGTTTCATATGGTTCAATGGTGTAATACGTGAGTACAGTCAGCTACAAAGATATTAAGGTCCAATCGAGATTTCGATCTCGGTCTCGGCGGTCTCGGCCAAAATTCGAGTTGAGATCTCGGCTCTCGGCCAAAAAGGGCCGAGATACTCGGCCTTGGCCGAAACTTCCATCTTGACACTTTTTGCGATTTTGGTGGGTATTTTAAGCAATTATAGTGTACCGTGTACACTATAATTGCACTATAATTGTAGTGTAGTGTAGCGTACGTAATGCAAATTATAACTTTTTTTCTCAAGCTTTGACTGTTAATATTGTGTTTTAGTGATGCCTATATTAAACAGTTTAATTCTTGACTATTACATGTTTTTTGTGGAATATTCGCGTTTTTCGTATTTATTATAAAATCTCGGTCTCGGTCTCGGCCGAGAACTCAATTTAATCTCGGTCTCGGTCTCGGGCAAAAAAAAGGCTCGGTTGGACCTTAAAAGATATGAAAACAGCCAAAGTGCCAAATATACGCATACACGACCTTAATGTTACCGCAATAAAGTCCTGTATAATTTTTTGGCCCTTTGGCTGTATTCATATCTTTGCAGCTGACTATACAAGGGATAAATGTACACTGGCACAGAAAAGTCACTCTAAGAGGGATATTATGTGTCACAATATATTATTAAGGTGGATCGTTCTCCTTGTTTAGCGACGCTGAGCTGTCTCCGCGGTAGAAACTATCTGATTTAGAAATTAAACACTTTAGAACGGATTAATCGCGTTTATTAACACCATGACCCTACGTTTCGAGCCCTTTACAACACTCGTTTTCACAGGGTTAAGATGATGATTGATGACTGAGAGAATGCGAATTCCCCACGTCAATAAAAAAAAAAGTTACTTGTGCAAACTACCTACATACAAAAATATAAAAATAATTAAAAACAAAAACAAAAGTTGGTCTAAAATGCCCAGAGGGGCTTATAAAGCTAGTAATACATAGCCTGCAGGGCATTCTATAATTAATATAAAAAATGTTTAAATTATATTTGTGGTATTTTTTGAAGAACCCCATACTGTAATCTTTCGGGAAAACCTCGGCAGACATTATTTAACTCGAAACACCGTGACAGAGTGGTCAATCGGAAGGCTGTCTTCGCTGAAGTAAGAAAGTAACACCCCTGGAGTTGCAGGCGTCCATAGGCTACGGTGACCGCTTACCATCAGGCGGGCCGTATGCTTGTTTGTCACCGTCGTAGTGTAAAAAAAAGTACTTCTTAATCGGCAAGTCGGTGAGCCGGTATCTCAGTATCGCGGTTCGAGTCCCGCCCGAAGTCATGATTTTTTCCACTTTCCTTTCTGAGAAAAGTGCCCTTGTCTACTAGCAGGTTTGTTTGAATTTAGAATTGACTTGTAGTGTTGTATAGGTATCAACACTGCGCGTATGGCCGAAGTGTGGATGGACGACTACGCGGAGCTCTTCTACCTGCACCGGCCGGACCTACGGGTGAGTAACGGTTTTTATTATTAATAATAAATAAATAAAATAAAATAAATATTGTGGGACAATCTTACACAAATCGACCGAGTCCCACGGTAAGCTCAATAAGGCTTGTGTTGTGGGTACTAGACGACGATATATATAATAGATAGATACATATAAATACTTAAATACATAGAGAACATCCATAACTCAGGAACAAATATTCGTGATAAACACACAAATAAATGCCCTGACCAGGATTCGAACCCGTCTTGCTTCGTAGGCAGGGTTACTACCGACTAGGCTAGGAGGCCGTCAAAATAACAGATATTTTATTTATTTTTCATCACACTTGCTCGGTAACGGTGTTATAATTATAACGCGCAGGCGTATAGCGGTTAGAGCCGATTTAGTCCTCTCGGGAGTTATGGATTTTAGTACAATATAACTCCCTTTTAAAATATCGTACGTCATTTCACTTCAGACTAAGGAGGTTTTGCATCAGCTAAGGCTTATTTCAAATCTTCAAACTTGACTATAAACCAACTTTACATGTAATTGTACTATAACATTCAACTTTCATTAATAAATTCATTTGTATATTTGTTTTTTCCCTTACAAGTGTGATGAAAAACATTGTATGCATCACGGTCGGTAAGAGGATTACAGACTCGAGTAATTAAAAGCCCTCCGCCTGCTGCGTCGGGCTTCTAACAGACTCTCGTTAGTAATCCTGTACTTGCCTCCCTAGATGCACAATGTACTATTATTTTCTTCGGAGAACCAACAGCTGTGATCATGAATTATACATTGATGAAACAAAGAGCCAATTATAACTAAATTTTTACAAGTTTTAAGGCTATGTTTAAGCCTAAGGCTTAGAATAAAATAACTGGATACCCAAGTAGCCGAAGAAATAACGCCATAAAATACATGGTGTCACAATTGTTCAGACCTCTGGAGTTTTTAAACTTAGTTTAGCTCGGAAGTGACAATATTAATATGGAATTCCGCAAAGTACCGCATGATTCAATAAATTAATTTCAAGCTCATTTGTTCAACAGAAAAACCCTAAAATCGGTGATGTGACGCACCGTAAGATTCTACGCGAAAAGCTGCACTGCAAAAGCTTCCAGTGGTTCCTAGACAACATTTATCAGGAGAAATATGTTCCCGTGCGGGACTCCCAGGCTTTTGGCAGGTGAGTTGTTGCATCCGCATCCGCATCCGCGGATCTTCGGCATCATTATACAACGTGTTTTTGAATAATTGCTTTAAATTCAAGGGGTGCATTCTTTAGCTTGAATTAAGTTAATTTCTCCAAGACACTGGTATTCTAATTAGCTCTATTTAGAAAATAACTACTCATTTAATGTTATCTCATATTGGATTTGCATGTGTGTAAATGGAGTATGAGTAATCGACATGACATTGATATGTGATAGATGTCACTTAGTAGGTAATGTCAATTCTAATGCCCGTTTTACATTAGCGGTTGATGCTTGTAATTATTTTGAGAAAATAAATAAATAGAAATTAACGAATTTAATAAACTAACTATGCCATTCTGTTTCTTTAATTATACCGAGCCACATGACGAAGTTAAAGCAAATGCTCAAAAACACCCTGTATAGTACAGTCAAGTGTAAAAATATGGTGGTGCACATGTTACTCAAAAATATGTCCCATAGCACTTTATGCCGGTGTAATAAGAGCGTAGTACCATATTTATGAGTCGATTATGTCGAATTATATTTTTGCACTTGACTGTAGAGGACTATTTAACAGACAAACATGCATAGCCCATAGCAGAAACTGTAACAAAACCAACAAAAATTTATATTGAATGTACTAGTGGTTACAGAGTGAAGGACACAGTTCACGAAAGAAATCATGTCAAATGTTTATATCGAGTACAACCGTAAAATTTTGTTTATTCTTTTTTTTATTTGTGGTCTTTCTGTTTCACTCGTTTCTTTTGATATGGTTTCTTGTAGAACCACATATTGTAAACATTTTTACTTGTTTTGTAATTTGTTTTGAAAAATTTAGTCCCGCCGAGTCTCTTGCCGGTAATAATCTTCTCGGCCTGTGGTGTAGGGATAGAATCGGTAGTAGCTTTTTTACGTTCATAAGTGCATTGTATTGTGCCTAAATTGACAAATAAAATTATTTATCATTTATCTTTCTTTTTTAATCCGCATCCGCGTCCGCATCAAATCGAATGAACACTCATAAAGTTCAGTTATTGACTTCTCGGTGACGTGGCGTTTGTATGAAACTGTTTGTATTTAAAATTTCGTCAAACAAGAGCGTAAGCATGGAAGCGATATTTTCAACGATTTAAAGTGAAATAAAACGTAATATTTTCCTTACAATCGAAGTGAAAAGCAGAGTGTGTACCTCAGGCATAAATACCTACTTTATGCCCTTGATATACAATCTACTA
Source organism: Lathronympha strigana (assembly GCA_949128165.1). Classification (NCBI taxonomy): domain Eukaryota; kingdom Metazoa; phylum Arthropoda; class Insecta; order Lepidoptera; family Tortricidae; genus Lathronympha; species Lathronympha strigana. The sequence goes on along the minus strand of OX421926.1, from coordinate 289,951 downwards.
TGTTTATCGTTCAGAGTACAGAACAGCCCATCCCACTTCTGCCTGGACACGATGCAGCGCGAGGGAGAAGCCACGCCCCTCGGCTTCTATCCCTGTCACTTGCAGCTCACCGACACGCAGTTCCTGTCTCTCTCCCTCGCGGGGCAGCTGAGGGACGAGGAGAGATGCGCCGAAGTACAATATATGAGGTATGTTCTTGTTGTCTCTTTTTTACTGTCGAATAGGGATGATGACTAGGTTGAAAAACTATTATTCTAATTTGTCCGTCAGAAAGATTATCAAAAATTATTAGACACGTATTTTTTCCTTTTTCAAGATAACTAAAATTGACGAATATGAAGAGCGTCAAAGTTCCGTGGTGGGGGCTGGTGACGTCACCGTAAGAATCGTACTCAATTGTGACGTCACGCGACAAAGCCCTGTATTTCCGTCATTTTTCATTTGACGAACAAAAGAAAAAATACGTGTCGAATTTTTTAATAAATTAACAGACGGACTAATTAGTTTTTTTGTCATCTAGCCTATTAGGTCGTTTATTTCATTTTGTTTCCCATTTTTTTAATTTGCGTAGCTTTTTACCAATGCATGCTTGAATTTGCCTTAGTCAAGCATGTTTTTTTAACACTTGTTAGTAAGCAGGCCATATGGACGGCCGGCGGGCCCAACTGTATACTTCAGCATGCCAATGAGGATTACCGCGAGTTGATTTTCCGCTAGGCGCGCTAGTGGAACGTGGGTCCTGCGGGAACATTTCAAACGTCACTTTGACATCTCATACTGACACAGGACCCACGCATGAGTGGCGCCGCCTGGTGAGCGACAACACGGTAGCTCCCATTGGCCTGCGAGTAAAGTTAATAATCAGAGCAGTCTGCTGGAATACACTTGTGGGCGGCCGGCTACCCACATGGCCTGCCACAACAGATATTTTATTATCATAATTATGATATAATTGTCAGCATCATTATTACTGGTATTACAGGCGTCATGGGTTACGGGAGCCGCTTACTTGTGTGCTGGCTCTGTGCTTGTTTGCCGCCAACATGTTATTTATAAATAAAAACATCAATTTAACCATTAGAACGAATACTTCGTGAAAAGCTCTTGACATATGTCGCAAGAAACACGACATATGTCACGAAACTCCGACACAGGTTCATTCTCATGTCAAAAACTACCCACAATTCTTTAAAACACTTATAGATCTCGTGACAATTGTAAAAAAATCACCAAGAAATTATCTATTCACTCACGATACTTTACGATTTTATTATAATTATCGAAGTGGTGATAACCCGCGCGATGGTGAGCGGTTTCCGTAGCCTATGGACTTCTTTAACGCCAGTAATCCAGTCATTTTAGGAATTGTCACATCAGCGTGGTGATATTCGGGCCAGATTGTACAGTATAACTGAACTTTGCAGTATCAAAAAGAGGTTCCTGCGACTGCTGAAGTCGTTATTCACGTGAGCCTGCCTGTGTGTGACTGACATTCAACAATAGTTTATGCACAAATACAGACGTACGAATCGGTGGGGCAAATTTTCTTGACAGGTAGGGACTTCCTATATCGATAAACTCAATTATCGATGTTCCTTTATATACCAGTGATCGCCCCCAACATTGTGTGTTTTTGTAACTATTGTTTAATGTATCATATTTGAAATAATCACTAGGTTATAAAATACTATTGCACATGAAAATACGATTTATCAGCCACGACGGAGGCGCTTAATGCCCGAAAATATGCAACAAATTCTGGTCGTTTAATTTAACAATAGTAGATGGGACATTTATGAATAAATATATTGTTACGAGTAAAATTTCACAAATTCTTTTAAAAAAAGAAGAAAAGAATAATTTATTATTTAATTTGATTTTTACTTGATAAAAACCATTTTTACAGGCAAACCTTTGAGTGATCACTAGTATATAGAACTAGCATCGATAGTTGAGTTTATCGATTTTGGACGTCCCCACCTGTCAAAAAAAAATGCCCCACCGATTCCTACGTCTGCACATATATAATATGCTCGTGATCATTGCGAGAGATTTTACCCACGAATATCTGAGGCTAGAAGGAGTAATAAACCTTATATGAACTTAGGTCGAAATAAGAGTAATAATTGCTAATCTGCCTTTAGACGGATTTGACGTTGACAGTCAAATTAGATGGTTAATCCTCGCAACGCAATCGTATAGGTGTTTCATACTGGAGATTTCATTACATTTTTACAGGAAAATGGAAATATCTCGAAAGCCGAGTCGAATTTAGCAGACGTTAATTATGATTTTTAACTTAAATATGATTAGAAATATGCTGTTAAATCTCTCGCTATGCTCACGAGCGCCCTGTATATTGTATATAGTTCTTAAAAACATATATATTTAAAATTGTCTTCTGTTACCACGATTGTTATTCATTGAAATTTACACTTTAGAACGGATTAATCGCGTTTATTAACACCATGACCCTACGTTCCGAACCCTTCTGTCAGTCACCATCTTAACCCTGTAAAAACGAGTGCTGTAAAGGGCTCGAAACGTAGGGTCGGTGTATTTAATAAATGCGATTAATCCGTTTTAAAGTGTTTAATTTGGACGACCGGTTGGCGTAGTTGGTAGTGACCCTGCCTGCTATGCCGATGGTTCTGGGTTCGAATCCCGGTAAGGGCATTCATTTGTGTGATGAACACAGATATTTGTTCCTGAGTCATGGATGTTCTATGTATTTGTATATTATATATATCGTTGTCTGAGTACCCGTATCACGAGCCTTCTTGAGCTTACTGCGGGACTTAGTCAATTTGTGTAAGAATGTCCTGTAATATTTATTTATTTAATTTGAATGAACAACAATCGCGGAAACAGAAGACAGTATTATGTTTATCCGTAGGTCTGGTTTAAGGCTAGGTCACACCGCCTCAGAAAATACACTTCGCAAAATACACTTGTATTCAGCACGTCAATAACCATTGTATTTGTATTTTTGTAATGAATGTATTATCCACACACATATCATTAGTGCCAGCGTTACCTACCAGCAGGAATTAAGGGAACTGTAATTTTAACATTACCTACTGAAAACGGTAGGTAATGAGTTTAAATTTGGAACAGCTGTCAAATTCAAGTGGGTGTGTATTCTAGATTCAAACGCCGGCATTCCGAGCTGTCATTTGTTTATTAGCTTTTTACTGTGTATTTCAAATATATATACCTGAATGGTGGGTCCTGCACAGATATCTTATATCGTTAGATTACATGTTTATCTTTGATCATCTCGACTGCTCCGATGTATAAGGTAGGAGTAACCATAGAGCATAGACAACTGGATACGCCTTTCAATACGATTTTGGACGATTTTACTTTTTGTTGGCAAACATTTTTTTTTTGCTAAATTGGTACTTTTCATGTGTTTTCTACAATTATTAATCAGATTTTTTTCCATGTCTACACCATTTTTTCACAGTTTTAGGTGGAAAGCTTGAAAAATATATAGAAACTTTTGGAACAATGTGTATATGTACTGCTGCATGGTTTCTACCTTATTTGCAATAAAGTATTGAATTGAATTGAATTGAATTGAACACTTTATTTTCTAGGATTAAAAGAGCTCGGGATCTGAGTAGAAAAAAGATCAATTATAAATTGAAAGAGATGTCATATCATATACTACAGAAAAAGTGACCAAGGCCCCCGGTGAGTAGGACTGGGATCGAACCAGCGACCTCCTGCTTTCGCGGCAGACGCCCTCAGCACACTACTATCACAGCGTAGGGATGTAAATAAGCCGGCGGCCTTTTTAGGGGTTTTGACCCTAGATTCGTTATGAGTAACATGTCAAATATCGTTTTTTTTTTATAATCGTAATTGGATCAAAAAGATTTTAATGTAGCACCGATTTTTAACCAAAAAAATACTTTTGTTTACATGAGTTCACCTTTTACGGTCGTCATGGCAAAGTAACTTACAATTACCACCCCTTAAAAATAGACCGCCGAATTTTCATAGAAATTCGGCGGCATTTCCTCCCCGCCCGCTTCCCCGCGCGCCCCTCATCGATGACCCAAAAATCGGCGGAGTTACCACACTGTATGGAATACATCCCTACGCTGTGCTACTATGTATAAATTATAAACCATATAAAAGTGACCAAGGCCGCCAGTGACCAGGGCTGGGAGCTGGACACCGGGGGCCTTGGTCACTTTTCTGTAGTACAGTCAAGTGCAAAAATACGTATCGACAAAATCGTCTCATAAATATGGTACTACGCTCTTATTACAATGGAATAAAATGCTATGGGACATATTTTTGAGTAAGATGTGTACCCATATTACCCATATTTTTACACTTGACTGTATATGACATCTCTTTCAATTTATTATCAAATTTAGATTGATTTTTGTACAACAAAAAATAAAATCGCCCGGTTAGGACTAGTTTGACCCGTGGCTTTGCTCGCAGGACTTCGCACATCTCGGCTGAGGACGAGAGCGCGGCTCGAAACGTCGTCATGGTGACATGCAGGGACAGGCGAGGCGCTAAGATGGTAACTATTCCTTCTCTCTCTATGTTCTCTTTCTCCCTCTCTGGTGCACAAATGTGTGGGGTAAGACGCGAGTCACCATTTTATTGCACGTTCCCTTTATACATTGTGTACTTATTGATTTCCGTTAACTTTAAAGGGAGATTCTTCAGGTTAACTCGAGTTAATTTATTTTTTCTACTCCAGCACTTCTATCTGTCAATTAGATGACTGACAGCGATATTTAAAAAGTATACATTATAACCTTGTTTGTGGTATTCCATAAGAACACTGCTCCTATGGATTTTCATACAATATATGAGCACTGTTGTTGTTTTTTTATATTTCTATAGTGGGCACAACTACTTTCCTATTCTCCCACGTTTGTAGATTTTGCTTTTTACGCTGTTTTAGCTGTCGTATATCACTGTTGCATAAACTACTATAAGAAACTTGTGTCTTAACTATAATAGTTATTGAGATATTCCATAAATCAATTCATGAACTGCACCAGTGTGAGTGACCATTTTATTGTATGTTCTCTTTATATACCGTGTATTTATTGATTTTCGTTAAATTCAACACGTTGCTTTGTACGATTATAGGAGCTACGTTGGATATCGCTTTTTGTCCGATTCGAAAATAAATATTTTTTCGTTATCATAAAGATAAATGAATATTACATTGTAAAAGGTACTTTAGAGTTATCACCAAAGTAAATGTCAAGTATGACAACTTAACCTTGGTCATGACAGCACATGATAACACAGCTTAGTAGGAGACAGTTTAGTAACATTTAACACTGGTTCAGCGAATAAATTGATTTATTGAATATCTCAATAACTATTAACTATTATAGTTAAGACACAAGTTTCTTAAAGAAATTAACTCGAGTTAACCTCAGAAATCACCCCTTAAAGTTAAGAGAAATCAATAAAAACAGGGTGTATATGACGCAAATTCAAGTGATAATTTATCTCTAAATAAGTGTTACTTTCCCTGGATATACAACGTGTCTCCTGTGGACATTATTCGAGATCCCGATACGATTAGAAATATTATATAATACTGTTCTTATACTAGTAATTACATTATGTTCTAAATTTACATTTAGCCAAGTACTTTGAAGCTTCACTCGTTACGTTTTTAAAGTCTTCTACTGCTCCATGAATGAAAAAAATAAAATAAAAAATAAAATATATAACTATAATACTGGCGGCGGCGTGCGCCGGCAGGCGCGAGATGTGTGGGCAGCCCGCGTGTTGTTACCGAGACAAAAGACGGTCGATCAGAGTTCGCGCGGAACGTTTCATGAAACTGATAATATGCCTCGTTTCATGTGAAACGTGTAAGTATTTAATAGTTGAAAAATGTACGCGTTTTAGTTACCACTTTGTCACTTGGTGATAAGGTTAATTTATAAATGGATCTCGTGGCATTAGGGCATTGTAATGTTTTCCCTGCTCGAAATCACGAGCTCTTTCGATCCTATTAGTAGAGAAAAAGAGTCCAATTTTTTTTCATTTCGGTCCCATTTTCCAAACACTTTATACAGCGGTTACAAAATGGAGAGTATACGATTTTAATGGAGAGTAAGCGGGTAGATCGCTACGGGGTGTGGGTAGACTACAATACAAATAAAATAAAAACTCGCAGCAAATCAGTTACACCGTGAACATGGCACTTGTAACAGTGCCGAAATATCGGGAGCTCAGAAAAACAAATATACACGGTAAATATCTCGTTTTAAATAGTAATTATAGTGAAAATGGAGACTACTTAAAACCGTTTGAAAACTTTGTAACCTTTTTTTTCTCATAGTCTTTTTCTCTTACATTGAAAGAGCTCGTTAAAAACGAGTCGTCTGGGAAAAAAATCGGATTTCTTCCAGACATTTTCAACGCTACTCTTTCGCGTTAAATATTCATAGAAAGATAGCGTCCCTTTTAGTTAATAGGGATGACGACTAGGTTGAAAAACTATTATTCTAATTAGTCCGTCAGTTAGATTATCTAAAATTATTAGACACGTATTTTTTCCTTTTTCAATTTAACTAAAATTGACGAAGATAAAGAGAATCAAAGTTCCGGGGTGGGGGCTTGTGACGTCACTCCTAGGTAAGAGTTGTACCTAGGAGTGACATTACGCGAAACTTGAACGCACTGTATTTTTGTCATTTTTGATTTGACGAACAAAAGAAAAAATACGTGTACAATATTTTTTTATAATCTAAAAGACGGACTAAATAGATTTTTTCAGTCGTCTAGCCTATTGTAAGAAATCATACCTCAGTGGCTAAACCGCGTGTGTTGGACAGCAATGGCGTCACATCGCGTCGACGGGGCAGCTGCAGCACATCGAGACGGGGCTCTGCGTCGACACGCGCGGCGCGCACGCCGGCGACGACGCCAAGGCGCGCCCGTGCGCGCTAGAGGACACGCCCACTCAAAGATGGACGTTCGATTACGATGGGGAAATGTCCACTCGTAAGTATAGTGGTCCTAGTATAGATCCTCTAGCTGACAGCCGTGAGTATAGTCCTTGAGGTACTCTAGCTCATAGCAAAACGTTGTGAGGCAGGCGTACTGCGTTGCCTCGCCGCGCGTACCGCCCTTGATGACGAAAGCTGTTAAGGATGATTATAATGGAGTAATGTCCACTCGTAAGTATAGTGGTCCTAGTATAGATCCTTGAGATACACTAGCTACATCGGCCTCTGTATTGACACGCGCGGCTCAAATGAAGGCTATGCGCACTTTTAAGGACACGCCCACTCAAAGATGCCCGCTTGATTATGATGGAGAAATGTCCATTCGTAAGTATAGTGGTCTTAGTATAAATCCTTGAGGTACTCAAGCTCATAGCAGCATACTGCGTTGCGTCCCGCCGCACGTACTGCTCTTGATGACGAAAGTGGTTGAGGATGATCCTGTGTGCGCAAAGTCAGGCCACGCCCGCTCAAAGATGGCCGTTTGATTATGCGTTAGTATAGTGGTCTTAGTATAGGTCCTTTAGGTACTCTAGTTCATAACAAAACGTCGTGAGGCAGGTGTACTGCGTTGCGTCTCGCCGCGCGTACCGCCATCGATCAAAACCAGTTTGGATGATCCTGTCTAGGAATCCCGGGATCGTTCGACTGCATTTGTTTCATAAACGACGGCAAGGACTCGAAACTTACTGTGTCGACTTTGATCCCGCAATTCCGAGACAGGATCATCCTCTACCGGTTTTCATCGAGGGTGGTGCGCGCGGCGAGACTCAACACAGTATCCCCGCCTGAGTCTTTGACTCATGACAATAGAATTCTAAGATCTCCAAAACAAGTTGCGTGTAGTACAATAATACCTGAGTATAACACTCAGGTATTTATTATAATATTAATACGTATAGTTTATATTCGATAACTTTACCGATGTTTATAAGGATGTGTGTTTGTTGCAGCGGGAGTGCTGCCCGCTGAGTTGGAGCAGCGATTGAACAAGATTAAGGGGCAGCGGTAAGTGACTGAAAGCCTTTTCGGTAATATACAAAAAAAAAACATTTCAGTTGTTCATTTCATTTGAATGGTTGGTAATTCAATGGTTGACTGGTATAGAATGCCTTAACACGTTGATGGGCATTACTTTCAATTCATGATAATTAATAGCTATACATCGTGAACGCCTGTAGGCGTACTGTCCCGCAAAATGTTAAGGCATTAAGTCCGCCATTTGGACTTTTTTGTGTGGTACAATAAAGTTTAAATAATATTGTCTTCTGTTACCGCGATTGTTATTCATTGAAATTAAACACTTTAGAACGGATTAATCGCGATTAATCCGTTCTAAAGTGTTTAATTTCAAAGTTTAAATAAATAAATAAAATACTACACAAAAAAAAATAACTTAAATAGGTACGATAGATTTAAGAAAGCTGGCGCGGAGTGTCGATCTGTTTTCAAATATGATATTGATATTTGGGTTTGAAGAGTTGTGTTATCTACAAGGGATCAAAGTGATATTGATATATTTCTTTTTTTTATTTCTCGAAGTTATGGATTCTAAAGTAGAATCCTGAGCGTAATGAGGGATTCAAGCGTTAACGCCCAAGACGAGAATAATTTTGATACCGCGTGACACATATTGCTTTTCACATTAACTATGAGGAAATAAACAAAACCGAAAATAGCATCATACCACTACCGCGATGCCACTTAGTTAATGCCCAAAAACGTAAAAATGTGTAGTCCTTGAACAGAAAAGTGCCACTTTTATCCCTCCTGGCTTGAACAGAAAAACCCTGCTATGAATAGGTGGTGTCAACATTTTTTTTTACTGTGTAGCATTACCGAATTAGAAATGTTACGGTTTCAATATTTGTAACAGACGCAAGTCGCGCTCTCTTCTGTCCGTGTCATCGGAGGAGGCGGAGGAGGGGGCGGGGCAGGGGGCGGGGGAGGGGGCGGAGCTGCGCGCGCGCCGGCACCGCGCCGCGTCGCGCCGCCGCCGCAGCCGCAGCAAGCGGAAGCAGAAGGTGTGACGAGGGGGGCGCGAGGGGGGTGCACTTTTCATGTTCATACACTGATTTGACTTCTAATTTGTACATTCTGTTCCCATCGCTAAATAAGACTGGATCGAAACGGGCTTTTGCCAACCAGAGTCAAATGAAAACTCATTCACTTTATAATCAGGGCCCGTCATTTTCATGCCGGTTCCGTCATAATGACGTATAATATAAACACAGCTGTTTTAATACGAAATTAGCTAGTCTTTCAACGTTCGATTCTAACGTCGAACGTAATAGTTTTGACACTTCAATGACGGCATTATTCTTTCAAACGTAAAACCTAAAACGTGATGTATGAAGCTTTACGTCATTTGCCTGTCATCGGCATGAAAATGACGGGCCCTGGTTATAATACACCGTGCTTTTTTTGATTTTTGTTATATTCGACAAGTTGCTATACGTTAATTGAAGCTGCTTGGTATATCGATATTAAATTGCAACGGTTAACACTCACGTATTTTTATCACAATAGGCGTGATGCCCGAGCCGCGAAGGGGACAACACCACTCTGTTTGTCCGACGATGACTGCCCGATGCACTCAAAACATGTCACGCCTATTGTGATTTAATATCAGTATGACTCACGAAAGATTACATTATATGCTTGATATATCGCTTTTTGACGAAATCGAAAATTATCGTCTTTTATACAAAATAAATGAATATTACATTGTAAAAGGTTCTTAGAGTTTTAGGAAAGTAATTGTCAAGTATGTCAAAGATAAAACTTTATATATGACACATGACAACACATGCTAAAACACAGCTTATTATAAATGGTTTAACCCTTCACACTGGTCCAGCTAATAAATGTATTTCTTGAATATCTCAAAAACTGCAATAGTTAAGACACTAGTTTCTTAAAGAAATTAACTCGATTTAACCTGAAGAATCTCCCCTTAAAGTTAACGGAAATCAATAAAAAACAGGGTGTATATTTGTTTATGATTAAACATTTGGTTGTAGTTTTAATCTTTGGGAACAGAAGCCTTTTTTTGTTTAAGACACGAATTTTATGGATTTATTCACGGGATTAAACTATGGTGGGAACAAGCCAAATGTAGAGTCAACCAATAGGAACCCTAGGCCACTGTAGGACTGTCATAGTGACGATATAAATCAGATTGAAAGAAATCTCTTCTTTTTTTTTTATGCTATAGGTGGCAAACGAGCAAACGAATCGCCTGATGGTAAGCGATTAACGTCGTCCATGGACACCCGCAACACCAGAGGTGTCGCAAGTGCGTTGCCGGCCATTTAAAAAAAAGGAGGATTCGCTGTGTTGACAGCCAAACGGGCCAAGGGCTTTGCTCCGTGTGTTACTGCTTCTTTTTGACGTGATTCTAGAGTGGCCTAGGGTACCAATTGGTTGACTGTATGTTACGAGTATATACGTCAATATGACGAAACCGGCATGAAAATGACGGGCCATGTAAATGATACTCGGTTGTGCCCATAAGATCGTAGAACTTTACGAGTGAACATAGTCATATGGGCTTTACAAAAATAGGGCACCATACCCTTCTTCTTAAATATAGGAAGTTTTGGGTTTTTTATAACCAGAATCACGAGATGCTTAAAAAAAAGAAAAAGAGTGTGTCTGGTTTTTTTTTTGTCAGTTTCGTAACGCGTTTTTTTTTATACATTTTGTATCGGCCGGTTACAAAGCTGACAAAAAAAAATTTAGATTTATTCGGGTAATTCCGAATGTCGGAAAATGTCGGGTAATTCCGAAAATGAACTCTAATACGATGGAAATATAGGTCAGAATTATCCGGCATTCGGAATTACCCGAATACACCTTATGGAAAATCGAGGACCCATTTTCATTCAAATGGTGCATTTTTTTTAACCGCCATACGTGTGGTGATCTTCTTCTTTGTAATTTTCATAATTTGGTTTCTGTGGAGTCTGTGGATTGTATAGACTCTGGCCGCCCGTAGGCGGCACCGCACGACGCCGCAGACTAACCGCCTTATTCATAAAAAAGTTAACAGAAGCTTTAGTTTAATTATGTTTTCTCCCATTCTGACAAACGCGATTGTCAAAGTGACAGATAAGGACAAACAATCATTTAGCTAAACTGCTGTTGAAGTGCGTTTATGAATAACGGCATTATTCTGATGGTTGAACAAGGCACATAATGACACTTGTCTCTGTCGTATGAAAAACTATTTTTGTTTAATACTACGTCGGTGACAAGCAAGCATCCGGCCCGCCTGATGGTAAGCGGTCACCGTAGCCTATGGACTCCAGGGGTGTTACATGCGCGTTGCCGACCCTTTAAAAAAGGAGTTTTTTTTGTATTTACTTACTCTACTTATTAACTATTTTTGCTTGTTTATACGCGACTGCATAAAAATTATTTTCATATCTCATGCTCTGAAAGTGGGTCTTTGTTAACCTATACGGGGGGGAGGGGGGGGGGGGGGGGTCATTACCGGGGGATTATAAAACTTACTCCTTTATCTTTCTTTTCTCGTATTCGATATGAAAATTTCTCACTACGTTTTCGAGCGCCTAAATACCTCAACTAAAATGAGTGCGTTTCTTCTCTTGGTTAATAATCTACTATTGATTAGTCTTAGATAAACATACACACAATGAAATGTGAGTCGTTATGCGCCTTGTACAGCTATGATGGTCGCACTTGTCCAGGTGACATCGTGATTAGTTTGTCACGTGGATAACCGCGACCATCATACGCCCGCTGACTAATTATGGTAGCAATAAGACACTGGGAGGTTTGTAACTTTATTTCTTTGGGATTTAGAGTCTGGCTAATGAAAGTTGAGACTGAAATAATGCTGTAAATTAAATAGAAAACAGTACCTGTCAACATAATTACATATAAATACATGACAGGTTTATTTCTGACAGTGGAACATGCAATCACGGTATTGGATTGTATGAAAATCCCGGGATTTATAATGAATTAACAACACATCCATCATAGATATAGGATAAATTAAAAGAACTGAATACCCAATCGGCCGAAAAAATACGTCATAAAAGTGCAGCAGTTGCGGCACTTTTTCATAGTCTTGTTTGGAACGTGACGTTCCGGAAGTGCCAACAGCCTATATACTTTTGACAGTGTTGGTAGTTATGTGTATGAATTTGACACTTAATGCTTACGTCAGTAAGCTCTTTCGTACGAAACACTTATGGTTCTGTATCATGAATGCAAGTTCGCTGTCATTCTGACTCACATTTTTTGACGTGTTTATTCTGTTTTGTGTGTCTTTTGCTTTTAATCAGTCAATGATATCTATACAAAAATCCTGTGATTGCATGACCAATTTGACAGCTAGTTTCATAGGAAAAACTGTTGTTATCTAAAGCGTTTTAAATAAGTCTCAGTCTACACTTTCATTAACCAGAATCTATTGCAATAACTAAGATAAGTAGGGTTTTGAATTAAGATACCTAATTGTATTCTTTGATAATTATCTACTTACTGAATTCCACTCGACTTGAAATATTTATCTACCAGGGACGGCCTACCTTATACCTTATTAGATTATTATCAAAACGATACAGTTGTCGCGATAATTATCGTGATATATATCAATATAATTATCCTCCCGGGCGCTAAATATAAGTTATTACCTGTTAAGCTTCTTAAAGCCATTAAGATTCATAAATACCTCGAATTTATAATTGAAAGAATCCTGAAGAGAACTTACTATATTTACCGCCTACCATACAACAGAAATCGCCAGTGAATTTGGAATCTATTGTTTAGAAAACAAAATTCAATTTCGTCTTATATTAAAATCACGGATAATATTCACGTATTTTTAGTCCCTATGCGCGACATGTTTCGGACATCTAAGGATGCCATAATCAAGCGCCAACCGTGTGCGACGACGCGTGCGGGCGGACTTATCTTCTCGCCGCGCGCAGCGCTCTTGATGGTAGAACCGGTTGACTCGCGTTATCCGTAATTGTATTATAATATTATTATGTCTCGCGATAGTTTAAATACAATTTTATCTGTTTTAAACTGAACGAAACAAGAAATTATATTCCAACTAATACACACGGGTTCAACTTTTTGTTTCAAACAAATGTTTTTTTTTTTGTTATTAAAGTAGTAACACTACTATGTATAAATTACAAATTGAAACAGATGTTATATACCTAAGAAAAAGACCAACAACGACAGAGGCCAATTTGAGGATCGAACTCGGGTCTTCAACTTACGCGGCTAGTCCGGTCCTCGGATTGGTCTCTATCGGTGTTGGTGTTCTTTGGTATAAGACATCTGTGTCAATCTGTGAACACGGGTTCTTACCATTTTGTTAAAACTGAGCGTTGCTGTATTTCGGCGATGTTGCAACCGCTATGCTGTCGAGAAAACTGAAGTCTGCAGGTAGGTTGACACTTAAAGATATCCATAACAATCTAGTCTGCTTCGTTTATGTTCACCACTATTGGAACTCACTCGAAACTCACCTCGACAGAACACACCCACAGTATCTTCACTATCACTCACAAAAATGGGCTTAGAAGTGTTTTTTAATTGGAATGTATTCAATTCAATTGTATTCAAATACGACTGAGTTTACATTGAACTAGAGGAAACAGTATTTCGTCTTGATATTTTCGTAATGTAGAAAAGCTAGTATCGCCTATCGCCTGTTTGCTTTGTGCGTGTGAGTTTACAATCCAGATCCGAAATGTATTGAATCTGAATCCGGGTTCGACGGACCATACATTTCGAATCCGGATTTCAATTCGCAAATCTCATTACAAAACCCTAAAAACCCTAGGGACTGGACTTGGTCTTTTTTTTTAGTATGTGATATCTATTTTCGATTTAAAAGTTTTAAGTCTATTTGACAGACGCCAACTGTCAGATAACTTATCTGTCCTTTAGCCGCCAGGGCAACGCTGGGGATACGCACAGAGTCAATAGCGTTTCATTTTTTATTTATATTTGATATGTTCGTTTGAATTGTGACTTAGAAAATAGAGATTTATAATATCTATACTTGGGCCATAGATATATTTAATATTCTTATTTGTATGTTCTTTTAAAAGCATGTGTGTCTGTTTGTTTGTCCGTCTTTCACGGCGAAATGGAGCGACGGATTTACATGATTTTTTTAAGTGGAGATAGTTGAAGGGATGGATAGTGACATAGGCTACTTTTTGCCTTTTTCTTTAGTTACGATATAAATACAAGGTTACACCAGAAAACTTATTCAGAAAATTATTTGAGTGCCTTAACCCATATGGTAAATGCCCAATGGGTCGATTTCGCAATGAAAAAGAACTCTATTATATTCATCCTAAGGTTCTACTTAAAAAATAATTTTAACCGCTTACGTTTCCTTTCAGTAACGTCACGTTTTTGTATGAACTTACTCTGAGGGTGATGTAATGGAAACTAATTTATATGGAAATTTTGGAATATATTATTTTTGTCACGATTAAATCTGTTCGTGATTATAATTCGAATAAGTCTGGCAAGTCCATATCTGCAAGTATCAGGTTATCGGGTTTGTTTAGTCTATGGCCCACATAGTTATAAAATAATTAACTGATTGTACTTAATTTGGAATACTTAAGCATATCTTTAAGGCCGAAATGACCAGTGTTTTTATCTATTTAAGTCCGGATTGACATAAGTTATACAGTCTGTTATGGTCGTCATGATATGTGTTTACTCTCTTTTGAGGCCCTGACTTATGTTATTTGCTTCCTTTGAAAGCTAAAAGTGACATGTAGAAATAGGTGTTTATACATGCTATATTACATGCACTATCATGGGCAGTTTATGAATGAATTCATTCATAAATTGCTTATGCACTTTTGAACTCGTGTGCACATCATAATACCGCAAGGTATTAAACAGAATTGTAACGAACAAGCCTGCCACGAAATGGTCCCGACTGAGCATGGTGCCGAGATGGCCGGCGTTGATCTTCTGTCGGGGCCATTTGTGAGTTGAATCACGGACTATTATATTACACTATCGCAAACAAACAGAACTATAAAGATCAGAAATACAAAAATAAATAATTATGTGAAGCAAACAATAAGACAAAGCAGATGTATATACGTGTGTAATTTGATATTTTTAAAGTCGTAATTATGTGTCTTATGATTTCTGTTAAGGTCGAAATTACATGTGCTATTTGATCTCCTTCAAAGTCGAAAATGACATGTTTGATGTGTTATTTAATCAATTTTGAAGATAAAACGACGTGTGTTATTTGTTCTTCTACGGCTTAAATGAAATATGTTCTTTACCTTTCTTAACCTTTTCGACGCCATGTCAAACGCACAAGCTATCACTCAGACGCCACGTCATCGAAATTTCAAAGCTTAATTTGAACTTAATGCTTTACCAGTGTAGGTTTATTTTACTCTGCGGTCTGTGACCGATATATCGGTCATTGGCGTTGAACCTGCGGTGCCAATATACACGTCTTGGCGTGGAAAAGGTTAAAGACATTTACATGTGTAATTTGCTGTTTTGAAAGAATGAAATGGCACGTGTTGTGTTATCTCCTTTAAGTCTGAAATGTGTTATTTAACCTCTTTTAAACCAAAATGAAATGTGTTATTTGATCTAAGGCTAACATATAATTTGATCACGTGTGATTCAGTTTTTTGCACAGGTGTTACAATTTGTATTATTAATAATGGGTCCTTAACACTCGTATGCGAATCATGGAGACTTTGCACGCGAGTGTAGGGCTTTCTTTGGTTTTTGACGGTTTCTAGTGCGATAAATAGAGTGAAAAATGTACAGTCGATGTCAAAGGTACAGTTTTGCATAACTATAAGAATATAGATTTGGTCTGCCTTGGGAGTTTGTGTCGTTATTTTGGCCGTCGACTGTACAGAAGTTGTCTTCCTATGATTTAGCTGTTTGGTTTGACAGCGGAGTAGTTACGAAATAAAAGGTGCTAAATATCTTTGTTTTTTATTACCACTGTCGACGCAGAAAACCTACGAGCAACATGGGCTTTCTACAAGTCAAAGCGACATTTACCGTACAAATCATAATGTCACTTTTTTCGGGGGAGAAACATGCATACATACACATACAAAAACCAATCTCCAATCTGTAGTGTAGACACAAAAAATGATGGAATCTATAAAACAGAAGAAACTAAATTTTAATAGCCGCATGCGTGGTGACTTGGTGTGTGCTCTTTCTTAAACAACTCGAGTATTTAAAATTTCGTAAACCACAAGGTTACCAATGGAGTTTATTTTATCTTGAAAACCGCAGCAAACAGGGAAAAGGTGATTTCAGTTAAGGCCGTCCCCTATCCCAATGACCTCGGCCATTTGAGCTTTCTTCCCCTACCGCTTCCTTTCCTCACCGGTTATACAATACCGGTTATAAGCATAAGTCGTCACCTAGGAAGAGCTGCTTGTACTAGGACGCAACCCTAAAAACTACTAGTGCCATCTTATACGACTGGCCCCCGTCGCCCGCGCAGGCATCTCGAGCCGGCGTTTTCGGAAAAATGCGTGTAATAGCTTTTTTCTCGAAAAGTAAAAAACCTATCCAAAAATCAGTGGATGCGTTTAAAGTAAACAAAAATATAAAATGCTTGTCTTAGTTTCTTGTACTTACAACGCATAATAAGGGAGTAGATACAGATTTAAGGTAGAAAAAAGGGTTTACGGTTATTTTTTTTTCTCTTGATGTATTATGTTTTTCGACAATTTAGTGGAACAAAATGTAGACCAAATACCTAGCTACATTATATATTTTTTTCAAGCGTTGTGCTTGGAGCTGAACAAAGCCTATTCACTTTAAAAACAGTGAAATATGCCGGGTAGCCCCTTAAATCTTACGAATTTTTAGTATGTTGTAGATTTAGGTCAGCTGATTATTTTTCGTACAAGTCTCTCAAAAGTATACTTTCAGAAATTCTTTATTTATTTTTCCCTTTTTGAAGGCGGTTTTCTTATTTGCAGATTTTCTTTTCAATGTCTATTTTTGGGATATTCTTACCAAATTTATTCGGATGAAAATGCTTAAGTTTTTTGAGAAAACACCAAAATAACCAAACATGCGCCTTAAAGAGATATTATTTAGATCCCATTATGAGATCAGGACCAAATTCCTATGAGACCTGAGACCTTTCGAAGAAAAAAGAATGGCTCAAATCGAGCGACGTAGCTTGGAGTGAACATTTTGTCGAATTGTGAACTGTGAACCTCCTATTTTTAAGTCGTTTATAAAGAGAAAATTGTGTGTGCCTAAAATATCTAGAAGTCTCTTCTCTGGGTTGCTTTGCACGACATCTGCAGTCATTGAGCGACTGCGAACAGGTAAATATTGTTTGATTCTCTTTTTCCGTTGCACTTGCGTTTGGTTTGTAGCACGAGAAAATGTCACAAAAGCAGGATTTGGCTGCAATCACTCAGGAACTACACATTTCTTTTACTGCTATAAACTCGGGTAGCTTGAGCCCTAGGGGGGGGGGGGGGACACATTTCCCATTGTTTTATGGGAGGATTTTTATTTAGTTGTCGTTTTTTTTTTGCCTCAGATTTGTATGACATTTGGTAGGTAGGAAGAGTTCCTTATTCTCTTCACGATAGACCCAATTTCCCAGTATGTCACAATTTTTTCAGTGGGCAGTTTAATGCAAAATTTTGTCGCACATTGGGATTTTGTATCAATGTAACGTAGAAAAAGGAACTCCTCCTACCCACCAAATTTAATTCTAATCTGACTTGAAAAAAAAACTGACAAAATAAAAATCCACCCTAATAGGTTTGCATTGTATTTCAACACACATTTCTTTCTCCATTCTTATAAAAAAAATTTGGTAATTGCGTAACTTGTGTTTTGTGGGTTGAACAATATTACCCCCTCGGGCTGACGTAACCCGGGTTTACGGTATTTAAATACTTTTTCTGGTTTAAAAAATGTTCAAAATCATTAAATTTTTTGGGTTTCCAAAATTGTGTGCCTATTTTTTTATTTGTGGCTTTCAACGAAGGATACTTCATTTTATTGGTATACAAGTGAGCGCTTAGCTAAAAAATAAAGATGGCCAGTTTAAAGCCGTAGAAATAGTACTGGCTACACAATTAACTTTTACATTCAATAATGGAAGCTAATATTTAGAAGGTCCACAAGAACAAATTCATCGTGACAGTGGAGCGGACGCTCCCGAACAATAGCATCGAGCACCTGGAGATGGACATCCACTGCAAGCATCGGAGGCTCTACCCTAACAACAGCTTCGTCAGGGACCTGGTCTCCATATTCAATGACCGAGACATACGGGTAAGTACTCATTGACACTTGGTGCTTGTAAAAGTAGAGTGCGTTTTGGAGACCGAAAGGCATTACACGAAATTTGTATGGTCCGAAAGGAGTGTTGAAGTTATTTTAGGTTTACATCCTTATGAACAACATTTATCGGTTCTTGAGATGGAAATTCACTATGAGCATCAAAGTCGTCAGGGAACTGGTCTCCATATTCAAGTTTCGTTATTTACCGGAAAGTGCTCTTAATTTCAACGATGACTTTAAAATTAACGTGCCGTATGGTGCAACTGGCCTTTACTGTCTCATCGATAATTAACTGATTCATGAAAAATGTATACAAACAATTCAATTCAATAATCATTCTTATTTCCTTATCCATAAGGTGATCAACAACGGACGTGTATTCGAGAAGAACAAGGTCACTGACCTCAAAGACCACTTGCGGCAGAAAGAAGAGGCTGCGAAGACGACGACGGTGCCGAATGATTCGCTGGAAGCGAACACTGAGGTGGGAAATAACTCTTATTTTGTATCATAAAGAATGGGAGCATAATTCTGCTGGCAAACTGTTATACAGTATAACGGAAGTTAAAAAAAAATCATCAAATTTTAGTTAGAAAACTCCCGTGAGTATCAGACATATTAAAATTCTCATAGCGGGTTACTCACGTCAATAAAGTCGAAAATAGCTCGACATGTTTCGGAACAGTCCGTGTCCCTTATTCATGAGTCATGCGTGTAGCCGCGGCGACTGCTCTACGCACACTGCGAGCCCCAGCGCGGTCAGCTCTCGACTGAGGCAACGACGCGGAGGGAGCGGGCGGCGCAGGCGCGGAGGGTGCGGGCGGCGCAAGTGCCGGCAAAGTTAGAAGCGAGACACTACCATCTCTTTCACACCCATTGTCAACTGCACGATTGCACACGACACTCACTACGTCACACTGTACGGCATCGTCCACACGAAGCACCGGCGCAGCACTCAAAACCGTTTTCCAACTAGGGGGCACCGACCAACCCCCATCGCGATTAAAATTCAATGGGTGTGAAAGAGATGGTAGTGTCTCGCTTCTAACTTTGCCGGCGCTTGCGCCGCCCGCACCCTCCGCGCCTGCGCCGCCCGCTCCCTCCGCGTCGTTGCCTCAGTCGAGAGCTGACCGCGCTGGGGCTCGCAGTGTGCGTAGAGCAGTCGCCGCGGCTACACGCATGACTCATGAATAAGGGACACGGACTGTTCCGAAACATGTCGAGCTATTTTCGACTTTATTGACGTGAGTAACCCGCTATGAGAATTTTAATATATCAAATTTTAGTCTTGATTCTGGTAATCTTTAACTCAGTAACAGAATGCATTTAATGCATGAACTAAAAGTGCTTTTGAGATTTCTTCTAAATTTGTAGATATATATAGAATGTATAACAATATTTTGATTTAACAGATGAACATCTAAATGTTTTAGACGCCGCACACGACTGCGCAGTCGCTGTCCACGTTCCGCGAGACGCCGGATGATGACGTCGCGCTGCCGCCTCACACCACCGAACACTCGAAGGTATATCATTCTTCCAGTAAATTAAACTAAGAATAAACAAAACTCTTATGTTAACTTTCACGATTTTCACACATTATAAATTTACTAAAACGGGACTTAATCGTTTAGAAACTTTGAAAACAAATCTCCGACGTTTCAAGGGCGACATTGTCCCCGTGGTCCCGGAGAAAGACTGGCTGAGGTTGACATTGACCTCTCTTAGCCGCGCGGGTTTTACGAACTACCCGCACTCGGTCTTGATTATCAACTTGAACATTTTGGCACTAGGGATGTGAATCTGTCGACACACTACACTCACAATGTCCGAATTTTGAGGCGACGATATTCGATTACGCATACATTTATTAATGATCGGATTCCATGTAGACGATATTCTAAAACCGTTATCCCGATTGAAATTGGGGTATTTCTTGATTTCAATGGCTTCCCGTACTTTTCTACTACAGAAACGACGATCCGTTGAAAGGATTTTAGGTTTATGCAACCCAATCCAGTTGTTTGGTCCACCGGACATCGGACGATCCTAAATTTTCAATTATCGATAGTGAACCCTAAAACTTGTTTAACAAATCAAAAAAAATAAATTGATGCAGTATTTTTTTTTATGGATTTCGATGGCAAAAATAAATTAATAAAGCATGTATATTTATAAGAAACATTTCAGCAATAAAAGCAATTTTTAATGCCATTTTCTTATTTAGCCAAAGAAGCGCCATCACAAGAAGCACAGCCAAAAACATGACAAACTGGAACGCACACACGAACACTCGCTGCTGCTCAGCGATGTGTCGGAATACCACGTCGCTATTGGCGGTGAGTTGACATTATACCCTTGGTTCACCGTGGTGACAAGTGTGACATTTGTCAGCATCATTATGCTGGTATTACAGGCGTCTATGGGCTACGGGCGCCGCTTACTATTGCCTGGGCTATATGTTTGTTGACCACCAACATGTCATTTATAAATATGAACATGACTTGTGAATTCATTTAGCGTAAATTAAAATTCAACAATTGAAAGATAATTTCTTGCTGAAATGAATCAAATAATTTTATTTGTTTCAACATAAAGTTGTATTGATGACAGCGCCATCTCTCTCGTCATACCGGAACCCCGTATTTTGGTTTTGTTGGAAGTACAAAGCGATGATGCTTCAGATGCTTGTACTTAGAGCACGGCCACTTGCGTCTTGCCTGTTACTAAGATTGCATATACTCGAGAAATTTACCAGCATTCGTTGAGACCGGGTGGCCTAGTGGTTATGGAGTTAGCCGCGTAAGCTGAAGACTCGAGTTCGATCCTCGGCCTCCGATGTTGTTGGTCTTTTTCTTTAGTATATGACATCTATTTCAATTTATAAAAATCACTTCATAAAACAAAGTCGCTTCCTTATGTCTGTATGTTTGAATGTATGCTTAAATCTTTAAAACTACGCAAAGGAATTGATGCGGTATATTTTAATAGCTAGGCTAGAGTGATTCAAGAGGAAGGTTTATATGTATAATACATGCATAATATAGTAGTGAAACACTGATAATTTTAGAGGTTTCTAAGTGAAGTCGTAAATAAGTACATTTTTTGCGCTTACATTGCAAATGCTGGCGGAATCTTACGAGATGGATCAAAATAATGTACTACGGTATTGTACACCTTAAAAAGGTCTACAAAAAAGCTTGCAATGGTATACACGGTGCTCGTGAGCATTGCGAGAGATTTTAACAGCGTATTTCTGAGGCTAAAAGAAACAAAAAAGGTCATATGATTTTTGGTCATATCGACCAAAAAAAAATTTTTATACGCTTTGATACATGGTAAGTAAGTTTCATTTAGAAAAGGCCCACTTAAAATACAAAAAAATATGTTTTTTTGGTAGAGCCGAGTTTTGCAAAGACATAACAGTGTCACTTTGAAACCTGTCAAAAATCATATCTAAACTAGACCACGTAGTAGCATTATCACATTCCAAAACGCGAAATTTACCGAGTGCCGGTAAAATTATGTTTAAATAAAAATTGCAATTATCTCAGAAACTAGCCCTAATCCAATGAACTTAATATGACATTTTTTGTTTCTTTTAGCCTCAGGAATACGCTGTTAAAATCTCTCGCAATGCTCACGAGCACCGTGTATAGACATATATTTACTACTACTACTTATTAGGGATAACCCACAACTATTTTCATTAGCTTATTTACGAAGCAATTTTAAGCATTACAGCATTCCTTATCCAATTAAGTATCTTAAATACGGGGCGGGTCGCTAGTACATGATATAACAAATACTAAATGTTCTTATTTTTTTATTATGTTATTCCATATGGTAGGTAAGAACGGCAGCGGAGCGCTGCTACGGAGCGGGAGCCATCCGGACATAGAACCTGAACGAGATCAGGTAACCATTCGTTTTTTTTTCGCGTCAGATTTGAATGAAATTTGGTAGGTAGGATGAGTTCCTTAGTCTCTTCAAGATAGACCCAATATCCCAGTATGTCCCACAATTTTTTCCACTGAGTTACGAAATCGTATGGGATTTTAGTAACTCAGTGGGAAATTTAGTACAAAATGCTTGTCGCACATTGGGATTTCATATCTATCTAGCGTAGAATTAGGAACTCTACCTACCCACCAAATTTAATACAAATCTGATACGAAAAAAAACGACAACAAAATAAAAATATGCTCAAAAAGAATAGTCCCAACGCCCAAAACGAAAATTATTTTGATACCGTGTGACACATACTGCTTTTCACGTCAACTAAGAGGAAATAAACAAAACCGAAAAAAGCATTGCACCAACACCACGATGCCGCTAGTTAATGCCCGGAAACGTAAAAATGTGTAGTTTTGAACAGAAAAGTGCCACATTGATCCCTCCCAGCAGGGAAGATAAGTGCCACTTTGATCCCTCTAGCTTGAACAAAAAAAACCTTTTATGAATAGGTGGTGTGAAAAGATTTTATTTCAGACCATCAAAGTCATCCATATTGTGTTATATTTGGAATCTTTTGAGGTGAATTTACGGTTAGAGCCTTTATCGTTAAACAATGGCCTTTGTATAATTTTTTTGCAAGAGCTACTGGCACGCGGCACGAGTAATAATAAATTGTGTACCCTAGTTGACTGACTTTTATTATAACACAGGCGCATCGAACGACTGAGAGGGACTTTTTCCTATTCACCTCACGGCCCAACAGCGTAGAGTTACGTCTCACGGAGGACCTCGCAAGGCCCGACAAAGACGGAGACAGGTATGTTTTACCTACTTGTAGTTTTTTTTATGGACGCCTGCAACTCCAGCGGGGTCACATGCGTGTTGCCGACCCATTAAAATCTTGTAAACTCCTTTCTTGAAGAACCCCATACTGTAATCTATCAGGAAAACCTCGACAGGAAGCTCATTCTACAGCCGGAGCGGGAGGAATCTATTTATATTTATAAGATGTCGCAATGTCAAAACAGAGAAATTCCAAAATGACATAAAATCATCTTTCAGGAAAACATCCTATCTATGATATTTAAGGTAGTTTTCCTTCATGTCCCATAGTCTTGGGACGCTCTGTATACATTAGAGTTCTTTAGATTCAAAAAATGGTCCCACCATTTCCATACATTTTCCAAACATTCCATTCACATTTTTTCTCTTATTAATATCGAAAGAGCTCGTGATTCTGAGTAAAAATCACATAAAAAAAATAGGGGACAACCTTAAAAAATGGCCCAACTGCAAAAGAGATGTATGTACATACAGTCAACCAATTGGAACCCTTGGCCACTGTAGGACTATGTCATAGTGACGCTTGAAATCAGATTGTAATAAATCTCTCACTGCTTCTTTTTTTCACATGGTCCTAGAGTGACCTAGGTCCCTATTGGTTGACTTTACGTGTTTATATTTTGGACACGTACACGTCAACTAATGCCTGTGCCGAAAACACGTACTGTTTCCCGAAGCAAATCTCCACTGGTTTCTGCTCTTCAACTACTTAACGCGCTCTTCGCATCAGCACCAGAATGCGACTTTTTTGCAATTAATTGGAGTGTTCTGTGTAGTGTGTCTTAAGTTCTGTGAGGCGATGGATAATCGGGAGTCATCTGTTATTTATTAATTTTTGTATAATTTTGTAATTTACAAATTTGTTGTATATTGTTTCCTTTTTATGAATTTTACGGTTCTTTGGTGTAGAACTGTTATGCTGTAAAATTTTTGAATATAATAAATAAATAAATATTATAACAGGCTACCAGAATTACTGGAGTTCAGAGATAAAGACACCGTTCGGAGGGGCGGGGCGGACAGGGAGAACAGGGCTAGAGAGGACGCCATCGCGCGGCACGCCGAGGTGTACGAGTTCAAGAAGGTCACCGGAGAACGCCGCGGGCGCGAGGAACGCCGGGGGGGCAAGTCGCGCTCACAGGTATTATATAATAAGGGTTTTTTTTAATACTACAACAATACATACAAGCCCGCACCCTCCGCGCCGTTGCCTCAGTCGAGAGCTGACCGCGCTGGGGCTCGCAGTGTGCGTAGAGCAGCCGCCGCGGCTACACGCATGACTCATGAATAAGGGACACGGACTGTTCCGAAACATGTCGAGCTATTTTCGACTTTATTGACGTGAGTAACCCGCTATGAGAATTTTAATAACACAAACAAGCATACGGCCCTCCTGATGGTAAGCGGTCACCGTAGCCTATGGGCGCCTGCAACACCAGGGGTGTTACATGCGCGTTACCGACCCTTTAAAAAAAAGGAGGATTCGCTGTGTTGACAGCTAAAGGGGCAAGCTTTGCTCCGTGTCCCCAGCTGTCAACACAGTGAATCCTCTTTGAGCTCTGGCGACCTTACTCACCAACAGAAACAACACTATGAGTAGGGTCTAGTGTTATTAAACTGCGGTTCTCTGTAAGGGGGAGGTACTTCCCCAGAGCTCTGCTCCAGATTTGAGCGAGACGACATTCGTTGTGCTGTGCCCTACCACACTAAACGATATGCATCCGCTGTGCCCATACCTCTCTTAAAAATACAACAGGGTGGTACGAGTATAATACAACAGGGATATAATAAGGGTTCTTAAAACTAGAGGGTCCCCCTCAAGTTTTAAGAACCAATTATGAGCTGTTGCATACGCTAGTTTTCTACGACAGCTAAATAGCGAAAAAAGAAAAATTTAGAAAGGTGGTAGAATGTGGAAGATGCCGTATGCCCGCTATGGAAATAAAATAAAAAAACAGTGCTCATATATTGTATGAAAATCCATAGAACCAGTGTTCTTATGGAATACTATAGACAACGTTATTACTCGTATGTATGCTTTTTTAGTATCGCTGTCAGTCATCTAATTGACAGATAGAAGTGCTGGAGTAGAAAAAAACATTTATTTTACGTGACACTAATGCCTGATTAATTACGTTAAACATTAAATAAAATAAATAAACAAATTTAATCGGGCGGCAAAATATTCGTGTTTTGGTAAGCAGAAATATGTATTATGATCAGCAAAAATAGCTATTTGGGCGGCAACTTATGGTCAGCAAACATTTATAAATCAAATTGCAACGGTTAACACTCACGTATTTTTATCGCAATAGGCGTGACATGTTTCGTCTGCGTCGGGCAGACATCGTCGGACAGACAGAGTGGTATTATCACTATTTAAATTGTAGCTTGTATTAATTTATAGCAACGATTACAGATTCTGAGTGAAGTGCAAGGCAAGCCGTACCCCGCGCTAGAGAGCTGGCCCCGCCTCGCCGCGCCCGCGCAGGCGCCCGCGCAGGCGCCCGCGCAGGCGCCCGCGCAGGCGCCCGCGCAGGCGCCCGCGCAGGCGCCCGCGCAGGCGCCCGCGCAGGTGGTGCGGCCGGCCGACCCCGACCAGTCCTGGGACCCCTGGACGGCCGGCACCGACAACCAGCACATCGTGGAACCACCTGGCTTGGTGGACGGCACCAGGTAGGGGTCTGCAGGCATTCAGGCTGAAACAAATCGCGGGAACTTGTGGAATAGCGACAATAATGTTCATTTTTAGTCTTCCGGCCGGTAAGCGCCACTTTACGCAAAACTAAATTGCCACCTGCCGGCTCCGTCGGACAGAAAAATAGTATACAAACCTCGGCCGGTAAATGGGAAATGCCTCGGATCACATGTTAGTCGACCTCGGCTTCGCCTCGGCCGACAATTACATGGGATCCGAGGCATTTCCCACTTAAACGGCCTTGGTACGTAATCTACTATTTCTCCAATATGCTCGGAAATGTTCACATTAATGTAGCAAAATTGGTACGAAAAGAACCTCCTTATGTACCGACTCAAATTAATAAAAATCGAATTCATTATTCTACCGTTTTAGCGTCCAGGAAGTTGTACTAAAATCCATTAGTGTATTGTTTTTTACTTTAAAAAAAATATTTGGACTATATTGCAAACAACCAAATATACTTTAGCCGCGACCAAACAGTCTGCACAGACGGGACAATCTGATTCACATGATCACTGATTACACATTCTTAGACATTGACTTATCAAAAGAAAACGAAATAGACACACAAAACAGAACAAAAACGTCATTAATGTGGGTCAGAATGACATTAGCGAACTTGCATTGATGATGATACAAAACCATATTTTATTCGTACGAAAAAGAGCTTACTGACGATGACGTAAGCATTAAGTAAATTTATACACAGAACTACCAACACTGTTAAAAGTATATAGGTTGTTGGCACTTACGGAACGTCACGTTCAACAAGACTATATAAAAAAGAATCGCAACTGCTGCACTTTTATGGCGTATACTTATACAGGGTGGAAATAGATATGTTCCATAGTAAATGTATGTAAACAGTTTTGTTAAATTTCTGGCTTTTTGTACATTACCGAAAGTTGACCAAGGAAAATATTTGTCATTTTCATACAAATTGTTTTTCTCGATTTATGGCTACGATGGAAATTTTTTTTTGGTCCCATACAAGCTTTTGATCCTGGACAGGAATGGAATCGATTGGCATCAAAAAAAAGTTTGTCAAAAATGACCATTTTCTCGCAACCTGTATGTTTTTTCGAAAATCTGTAAACGCCAATCTTCATTAATTTGAAATCGAAGGAAGGTCTCCTAAGACCATTTTCACCTAGCAACACGAGATCTGGTAGCTGCCCTCACTGACCCAAAATATATTTCCAGCCTGTATATATACTTATATTCTTTTATCCTAGATCTATGTTCTTAGGTATTATTTTTGTAAATGCAGGAAGGCGCTCCCCAAGGATCCCCATGACGAGGTGGACAAGTTCGTGTTCAACGACGTGTGGGACAAGGAGCAGAAGTCCGACCAGCGCGTCTCCGACCTGGCTAGACAGGTTATGATGGAGTACGACGATTCCACGCCGCAGGTAACCATAACAAATATACATAGTAAACCTTCAAGAAAAGAGCGTACTCCCACCTTAAAGGTCAACAAAAAGTTGTATTGATGACAGCGCCATCTCTCTCGCCATACCGGAACCCCTGAGTGGTTTGGATGGAAGTACTAGCCACGTCGCTTGTACTTAGGAAAATGACCACGGGCGTCTTGCCTGTTACTGAGATTGCATATATTCGAGAAATTCGCCGGCATATCGATAGGACCAGTTGGCTTGGTGTTTCTGGCGTTAGCCGCGTAAGCTGAAGAACCGAGTTCGATCCTTGGATTGGTTTTCGTCGGTGTTAGTCTTTTTCTTTAGTATATAGAGAAATAAAATTAAAATTAAAAATTAAAATTACAATTAAGATTAAAATATAACAATAAAACATAAAAATATGACATCTATTTTCAATTTATAAGTTAAAATAACAGTTCCGTAATTCCAGCTGGTTGCCTATGGTTACTGAACGCATTTTAGAGCACTGATGCGTACATAAAATGGTATACTTTAGAGATGCAACGGATATCCGGTCACTATCCGGTATCCGTCCTATCCGGCCGAATACCGGATAGTAGCGTAGTATCTGGCCGGATACGGGATAGTGAATTAGCACGATATTTATTGATAAAGTATGGATAAAAACTATCAAATTATTTAGGAATAAATATTTAGTCAGTTAATTGTTTCAACAGTCTCTGAAAGTACAACATTTTAAACTATATAAAATCACTGGCCAATCAAAACGCGCCTATAACTGGAAACAAGTTGCACCCTGTGCTAAACATTGGCACGCACGCGAATGAATTTGGTCGACTTCATATCTGTTGGAGGTAGCATTATGCGTGCCAATGCTGGCAGTAAGTTAATATATAACGTATCTGACAGCTATTTTAAATGTAGCATGGAAACGGTTGTTTATATTTTTGTACAGCTGTTTTGTGTCACTTGAAATATAACATTCACCAGGCTCTCTGCTGAACTCTCCATATCTTTTATTAGTATAAACTTTAGGCCGAATATTCGGCGGCCGGATACCGGATATTCGGCGGTTACATAGGCCGGATATCCGTTATCGTTGCGTCTCTAGTATAGTTACCAAGTTTTGGTCGCAGCCGCGCGCGCGCTCGAGCGAGGCGGAGGCGAGCGGCGGCGGCGCGGCGCTGCGCCTGCGCGTCAAGAGCAACGTCACCTTCAACCTGGGGGACGAGCTGCTCAACTGGAAACGCATGCAGTGGGTACCCGGGCCAATCACGAGCATTTTCAGAAAAAAAAAGAAAAAAAAAATGTCAGTTTCGTAATGGCCCATACAAAATGCATTACGAAACTGAGCAAAAAAGGGGCACTCTTTTTTTTTTACAATAGTGCTCGTGATTCTAGTTATAAAAACACCCTAATCTTCCTATATTAAAAAAAAGGAAATTGTGCACTTTTTTCCCTTGTTTCTTGCCACTAATACAAAAAAAATGTCAGTTTCGTAATGGCCCCTACAAAATGCGTTACGAAACTGACCAAAAAAAGGGACACTCTTTTTCTTTTTTTTACATTAGTGCTCGTGATTCTAGTTATAAAAACACCCTAATCTTCTTATATTAAAAAAAAGGAAATTGTGCACTTTTTTTCCCTTGTTTCTTGCCACTAGCACAAATTATAAGGATCACTGGCAGCACCTTAGGGTTAAGTTTTTTTTGTATGGAATTTGACAGTTTAACTCCGGGTTAGCAGGTAACCCTGGGTGAGTGTGGGTTTAGTTTTTAAGAACATGAGCCTTACCAAGAGGTTTTAACGCGATTCAGTTTAGGACCTAACCTGAATTGCAGTTGCCAATGGGAGCTACCGTATTGTTGCTCACCAGGCGGCGCCACTCATGCGTTCCTGTGTCAGTATGAGAGAATTGTCAAAGTGTCGTTTGAAATGTTCCCGCAGGACCCACGTTCCACTAGCGCCCCTAGCGGTAAATCGACTCGCGGTAATCGTCATTGAGCACAATTTATAACCTAAACTGAAATTGCGTTAAGACGTCATGGTAGGGGGAGATAATTATCTCTCTTGGACTAGTGGCTCGCTCCGAATGTGAACTTGCAACCCCTATATCTCGGTAACTCTTTAACCGATTTTGCTCATATTTGTAATTAAATTGATTTATTGCGAATCGAAACGAAATTAAATTAATTTAGTGCGAGTGTTTTATTTACAAAAATCTATTTCATCTTCCTACGCCCTCCAACAACGTTGCTTCAATAGGCTAGAAGACTAAAAAAAACTATTTAGTCCGTCTTTTACATTATAAAATATTGCACGATTTTTTTTTCTTCGTCAAATAAAAAAATGGCGAAAATACAGTACGTTCAAGTTTCGCGTAACATCACTATTAGGTACAATTCTTACTTAGTAGTGACGCCACAAGACCCCAACCCGGTACTTTGATGCACTTTATCTACTTCAATTTTAAATAAATTGAAAAAGGAAAAAATACGTATCTAATCATTTTAGATAATCTAACTGACGGACTAATTAGAATTATAGTTTTTCAACCTAGTCGTCATCCCTATTTAGGAATGTTTTCTATGTATTTATTTAAGTATTTATCTATTATTATATATCGTCGTCAGTACCCACAATACAAACCTTATAAATCTTATAATAGATTTTACAGATACAGTTTCTTTGGTTTTTCCATAATTTAATGGAAGGGATGGCTGATCCCTCCCACCCCCCCATGGCCTAATGTCACCTAGCCATATAATTGTCATAACAGGAGTGATATTTTTATATGTAATTATAAGTATATTCCTCTATTTATACGGTTGCGTAGAAGGGGGCTTTTATATGTGTTGTTAATTTTTTTTTGCTAAATTGGATTTTTTATTTGTTTTCTACTCTGAATCGCGAGCTCTTTCAATCCTAGTAGGATAACAAAAAATTCCATACATTTTTCAAACTTTCTATTGCGCTACCGCCATACTAAATCTGTTAAATAATGGTGGAAAAAAATGGACTATTTTTTTTCTACTACGAATTAAAGAGCTTGTGACAGTGAATAGCAAACACATGACAATATCCAATTTAGCACAAAATTATTTTTGACACCAAAAAAACCGCCCAGGAACAGACCTGTCATATGAATATAATATATGATTTTTCTATGGAAAAGGGGAAAAATACGATGTGTTCCATTGAATTGTACTTAATGCACTTGGGCCTTTTTTTAATTATTTTGATATTTATGATCGAATGAGCGATTTGGGTTTGCTAAAGCCAAATATCATAATTACCATATTTGTAAGATGTCGCAATGGCAAAAGAAAAAAGGTCCAAAATGATAAAAATTCCAAATAGACTTGTTATCAATATGGTAAATAGTCATAATGACGTTTCTACATTACGTCCCATATCCAAAATGTATTGTCGGTAAATATAACAAATCCTTCAAATACTTAATTTGTTTTATGGGCAGATTTTTATTTTTGTGATTTTTTTTCGCGTTAGATTTGAATAAAATTTGGTAGGTAGGAAGAGTTCCTTATTCTCTTCAAGATAGATCCAATTTCCTAGTATGTCCCACAATTTCTTCCACTGAGTTATGAAATCGTATGGGATTTTGTATAATAAAATTTAATACAAAATTTATGTCGCGCATTGGGATTTCGTATCTATCTAGCGTAGAATAAGGAACTCTACCTACCCACCAGATTACATTAAAATCTGAGGCAGAAAACGACAACAAAATAAAAATATGCCCGTATGATTAAAGGTGAAAATGCATTAGTTTCATAATAATCAAATTCAAAAATATTTACGATTGAAAGCTGAATTTTCGGTAAGGCAAGGCCAGATCTGGGAGAATCAGGTTTTCTGTTTTTTTTTAGAAAATGCTCACCTAGCCTATGGACGTAATAATCGTGCTTGTTACAGGATGGCGGGACCAGAGTCGGAGTCCGAGAGCTCCTCCGAGGACGACGTCCTCTAAACGCCTCGAAACTTTACCTGAACGTTCAGTTGTACCCTAACGCTCAGGTTTACCCTAACGCTCAATTTTACGCTAACGC
Source organism: Lathronympha strigana (assembly GCA_949128165.1). Classification (NCBI taxonomy): domain Eukaryota; kingdom Metazoa; phylum Arthropoda; class Insecta; order Lepidoptera; family Tortricidae; genus Lathronympha; species Lathronympha strigana. The sequence goes on along the minus strand of OX421926.1, from coordinate 258,624 downwards.
TGTTGACCCTAACGGCCAAATTTATCCCAAACCTCAATTATACCCTAACCGTCCTAACCGTCAAATTTACCCTAACATTCCACCATACCCTAATGCTCCAACTCACCCTAACGCTCCACCGTACTCAAACGCTCCAACTTACCCAAACGCTCCAACTTACCCAATCGCTCCACAATACCCTAACGCTTCGCCTTACCCTAACCCCCCACCTTACCCTAACGCTCCATCTCACCCAAACGCTCCACTTTACCCAAACGCTCCACAATACCCTAATGCTCCACAATACCCTAACGCTCCACCATACCCTAACGCACCCCCTTACCCCAACGCTCCAACGTACCCTAACGGTGCACCCTACCCTAACGCTCCACCTTACCCAAATTCGCTACCTTATCCTAACTCTCGAACGTACCCTAACCCCCCAAATTACCCTTACGCTCAACTATACCCTAACACTCAACTTTGCCCTAACCCTCAAGCTTACCCTTACCCTCAAAGTTACCTTTGTGCTAATAATTACCCTAATGCTCAAATTTACCCCAACGCCCGTTTTTACTCTAACACCCATGTTTTCCCAAACGGTCAACTATACTCTAACGCTCAAATTTACCCTCACGCCCAATATTACTCGAACACCGCGTTCTATTCCAACGCCCAGATTTACCCGAGCGGCTAACAATACCCTGATACCCTATTTTACACTTTGGCGGGGATAGGACCAAGAGCTCGCTCCAATATTATATATCCATACAAAAAGTTGATTTTTGAACTGCCGTAGTCCCCTATTTAACCTAAATTAAACCTATTTATAGTTCACGTACTTATAGCATAACTAATAGGTAAAACGGGATAATTACCATGTATGTTTGTTTTATTGAGCACCCGATATTTTGATACTTTTGCAAGCGCCATGTTCACGGAGGAGACTGACTTTACTCCGTGAATATGACGCTTAAAACAGTGTTGAAATATCGGGTGTCCAATAAAACACACATACTTGGTAATTATCCCGTTTTAAATATTAGTTATTATGTTTTAATAAAAATAAATGAATTAAATTAAGAGTAATACTATGTCCCTATGTTTTTTAATAAATATATTTTGATGGAAAAAGTAAACACCGTTTACTATCCTATATGTATAAAACTTTTCTAAAACTTTTCTTATATCAAACTGTACTACTTTATCTGGCTGAATGGGACCAGAACAAAAGCACATTGTCCTTTACCTTTAGTACAAAAAGTGTAGACATACTGTTTTTTTTTAATTAGTATTGACATTATGTATTTTAATGAATTAAACTGAATTTTAATATGTAAATAATATGGAGGTGCGTTTCACGAGAATGTCTTACGAAATGCTTTTGTGTTGTACGGCAGCTACTACAATATCAAATCTGTAAAAATCAACAATATACTGCCTATAAATTGAAAGAGAGAAAAAGTGACCCAGGCCCCCGGAGAGCAGGGCTGGGATCGAACCAGCGACCTCCTGCTTTTTTTTTTGCCAGTTTTTCTGTAGTTTAAGACATCTCTTATAGTAGTGTGACTACTTAAAAAACATGATTCAAAAAAAAATTTTTTTTTACCGTTTTCGGTACCATGCCTCAGGGGCCGTTTTTAGATTTAGGATAGTATGTTTTAGGCGATGTTTTTGTTTCCTGTGTTTAATTTTTTTTTGTTCTAAGTATCACAGGGTTTAGGTTAAGAGTACTTTTAAGTTGACTTTTGTGTATTTAATAAAATGAATTATAAGATTACATAGAAAACATCCATAAACATTTATTACATTTAATAAATGATTTGATTCGTGATTTACAATTGTATAATATACTGCCTATAATATATATGTTAGCCAAGCTGTGAAATATCACCACATCATCTGACACAAAATCGCTTTCTTAGCATTTCCAGAAGGGACATTGCCGTGGAAAGCCTCTGAAATGACAAGAAAGAATGAAAATACTAATTTATTCTTACCTAAGTCAAGAATCTCGTACGATTTTATAAATATGATGACGCGAGGATAGGTGCTACAAAACCTGGGATCTTCCTTTATCGACTGTAATTTTTATGCAGATATAACATAAGATAAGATACTGTTTTAGTTAGATAACATAGATAGCAAAATATTTTAATTTGGGTATGATTTATTTTTTCTGCAAGAATAAAGTATGTATTTATTCTTTATGTCTACTGTTGTACAGTCAACAACACAGCTGTGTATACAGCCAAAGTGCCAAAAATATGTATACAGAACTTTATTGCCAGAGAATTAAGGTCGTTTATACATATTTTTGGCACTTTGGCTGTATTCACAGCTGTGTTGTTGACTGTAGTAACAGTATTTTCGAATCGACTTTTGTTCGCGGTTTGATAATATACAGAGTAGAGGATCCTTTCAAACGCCTTGACATTAATATAGTGCTGATCGGTAGAAAATGCTCGAAACGATAGAAAGATCGCAGCATATTGGTCACTTTGCGACAAACGTCAGTCACCTGTGGAATCCAAGTCAAGGCTGCTACCTATAATTAAAGCGAGGTTTTTACTTCAGGTGAAAATACCACTACCATGCTTTCATACAGAATCGGATCTATGCGAGTCATATCTAGTAATTGGGCATTGTCAAAAAAAGTGCACATGCATGAATTAACAGTATTGATCCTAAAGTATCCTCAGTGACAACCAAATTCATTTCAAATTAAGAACTTACGACGATATGACAAAGTCTATATTCCAAGAGAACTTGATTGTGACTTGTCTCGTTTCTGTGTCATAAATGCATCATCATGCATTTAAGGGATAACTGAGATTCCAAAACTACGAGACCACGTGGAAATATTGTCTAGGTACTTAATTATTAACTTGCCGGATTGCTTGATCTAGACTACCTAGACGCGCTAGGGTGTAAAGCCGAAGATCGTTAGCATAGAGATGAGAGCAGTTTATGACATTAGTAATTAAATTTATAAATACAGAAAAAAGAAGAGGAGAGAGAAGGCCGCCCTGTGGCACACCAGAAAAAAGCACACACCATTCGGAAGTAGATTTGTATCAACACGAAGAGCCTGGGGGCGGTTTTGTAGATAGGAAAAGAACCACTCGGACGCTGTTGACTGATATTAAGGTATCTTGAGGTAGCAAGCAACAGGTCATGATTAAATAAATAAACATTACAGGACATTCTTACACAAATTGAAGTCCCGCAATAAGCTCAATAAGGCTTGTGTTACGGGTACTCAGACAACGATATATATAATATACAAATACATAAATACATAGAAAACATCCATGACTCAGGAACAAATATCTATGTTCATCACACAAATAAATGCCCATACCGGGATTCGAACCCAGGACCATCGGCTTAGCAGGCAGGGTCACTACCAACTACGCCAACCGGTCGTCAATCATTGGCGGCGTTAAAAGTCCTGCAGACCTTGATCGACGATGCTTGTCATCGGCTATATGTTCCTTCACCCTGGTTGATATGCTACGCTTTGTTTGCTCAACATATGATAGATCACATTCACAGTCAAGCCAGTAGACCCCAGCATCTTGTAGAGGCAAGTTACACTTTACAGGCCTCAGGAATTGTGACATCTTCTTCAACGGCTTAAATAGGTCTTGATTGAAGCACGCCTATATGTGTCACCGTAGAATTGTGAGTGCCGTTAGTTTATAAACTAATTCGCGAGATTGTAAACAAACGGGTAGGTTAGGTTATGTTAGTATATAATATTCATAGTCAAATTATAAACTGTCGGGAGTTCACAATTTAACGGTCGCATATATAAACCATATTGAGTGTGGGCGCCTCTTAAAATAAATACATAAGTATAAATATGTATCTCAACACTTCCTTACTCTAAATAGGTACCTTAGTTGTCAATCAAAGTTCATCACAATTAGTATTATCAAACACCTAGGAAATTAATGAACTACTTGGAACTGAATGAGTTACAATCAGGTATTAGTCTGGTTGAATCAAACAATAATTGCACTTTTAACAGATAGATAACTGAAATAGTGCAATTATACTCGTATTTCTGACTTAGCTCACGTGCTAAGACTGCTAAGTTTGCCTGTTGTAAAACTGTTTTATATATTGTATATATAAATATTTATACAGGCTGATTCATGAGTCGTGAGCAGGATCAACCTTATGGTTTCAGTGAATGATAAGCTATTATTTCATACTAGACTTAACGAAATTAACTTTAAATTAAGTTAATTTAAATCTCCTAATTATGAGGTAATTGATACTTAATTGATAGTTAAGTATCAACTAACTCATAGTTAGTAACGTTAATTTCGTTAAGTCTAGTATGAAATAACTAGAGACCCGTTGCGGCGTCAAGACGCCGCTAGAATATGATAATAATCACAGAGAAACGGAAAAGGAACCGTTTTATCGATAAGATAGCTTTTCCTATATTGTAAATTTACCTTAAAAAAAACAGCTTTTATTGGAATCATGCCTTAAAAATCGCTTCCTTTCCCTGTCATAAATATCCTAAAATAAAGTCTCACTTGCCTTTTCCTGTAAATAGTTATAGTCGTCTATCTTCATTTATCGTAATATCCCGAAATATGCGATCGATTACCGCCAAGGCTGCTGCGGGTGTCATATATTATAATATATGCTTGCTTTATTAAATAGACATAGTCATAGTCATAGTCGTTTATTCACATACCAGAATACAAAATAAAACATTTAAAATTTGGTTCGCTACCGTAAATGGGGTGAGTAGAATTTGCGAGGGCAGTTGGGTTATGAATGGGGAGAAGAGAGATGGCAAAGGGCTGAGGACGGATTTTTACCATAAATCCAATGAATGTGCAATTATAAATTATGTAATAATATAAATATTTTAATAATTATGTTACTTAAAAAAGGCTTTAATCTTCATTATGTACATGTACATATATATATAAGAAACGACTTGTAAAATTTGTAAATTTTACCAATAAAAATCTCATTCTCATTTTAGGCTAGAGTTGTCAATTTGTTACAATGGAACTTTTTGTGCCAATCTTAGCAATTGTCAAATCTCCCAGAGTGCTTTTACCACGGGATGAGATGGAATTTTGTAAATATCGTCAAAATTATCAAATGTAACAATAGGTAGGTAATTAAAAAAAAAAACAATTTCCAATAGCCGGATAAGTTTATGTTTATCTAAATGTGTATATTAATGTGCCATATAGGTTCAAAAATAAAATAAAAATTGACGCTTGAACTTCGAATTCGTCCCAACACACCCCATTTTACGGTACTTTTACAAGTAGAGTTTATTGCTCAAGTGTTATATCACAACCTGCGCTGCATCAAGAAAAGATAAGTTAAAAATCTGTTATCAATATCTGACAGTCACCAATGTCACCATCAGATATGATTGGCCTCCTCGTTTACTACGATTATCTGATAGAACCTCGACTTTACCATCGCCAACTCTGTTAACTGATCATTTATAATCCCAATTGAAGGGATGTTTACAAAAACAACAACGCCATACATTAAGTCGCGACCGATGTATGGTGAGAGTCAGAATGGCAGGTGTATCTAAATAAATATAATATGAAAGTAATATACCAAAATGTAGTACCTAATTGCTACTATTTAGAACCTCTGTTAAAATAATTATTACCTCCACGTAATTAAACTTATTGCGAAAATCTGTTGTGTTGTCTGGTGTATTTTAGTTTGCAATGATCCCTTGGGTTTTTAGTGTATGTTATCAATTTAAAATTTAGTACCCAATTGGTACTTTCATAATGTATTTCTGTGTTTTCAGTTGTGGTTTCTGAGTTTTTTACATTTTGTCCCTAGAGAAAACGTATAAGCCCAACACACGTCCGTACCAAACCGTGACCTTGGTCTGGTAAGATGCAGGTTTGATCGTCTGTTAATACCTGTTCGCCGTACGGCATCTGTAGAGTTAACATGTTTTAAAATGTAAAAACTCGGGAACCACAAATGAAAATGCAGATATTCTTTTTGATTATGAAAGTAGCAATTAGGTACTAAATTTTAAGTTGATAACATCCACTAAAAATCCATGGGATCATTGCAAACTAAAATACACCCGCCACCCTGACTGTCAGATTGGCGGGTATAACTGATCTTCGTAATAACTTTAATTACGTGGAGGTACTAATTATTTTAACGGAGGTACTAAATAGTAGCAATTAGGTACTAAATTTTGGTATAATACTTTCTTATGTTTGTTTAGATACACCCGCCACTCTGACTCTCACGATGTATGGAGTATGGACTCGCGCGCGAGAACGTAAGTTAATAGGTGCAGATCAAGTGATGGTTGTCGCGGAATAGAAGAACTGGTATGGAAAATTTAAAAATACTGAAATCACTATAGGTATGCCTTTAACAGTTTTGGAGTGCCCTCGATTTGGTGACAATGTCACCACCTCCGAATAATCATAATTTTTGAAAATCGGTTCCCAATTAAAGGAGTAGGTAATCGGTGAATACGCAAAAATCAGGTTCCATTCCAACGAAATGACAAACCATTTTTTTTGAAATCGGTTAAAAACAATTTTATTTTACAATTTCAAAATTAGATACTTACACTCTTTTCGTAGAGCTCGCCAAAGCATTCACGCACTGCAGTTAAATATGGCAATGCTTACCAAAGTCTGCTTCTTTCGTTATTTTAGGCATTACACATAAATAAGCAGGCAACAAATAACCACATCAACACATCAAAAATAGACTGACATATCATTGACAATGGCATAATAATTGGAATCGATAAATTGTTTTTTTTTTTAAATTGAAAATAGGACCAAGTATTTTTATTTTATTTAAGGGCAATTTTTTCAAAATTGTACCTTTTTTCGAGATAATGGGCCTCAATTTTCCATACAAAAAAATGGGTCAGTTTCGTCATGGTCCAAACCAAATATATGAAAAAATGCGTGACGAACCTGACCAAATAAACGGGATGCCCTTTTTCTTTTTTCAAATCGATAGTACTCGTGGTTCTGGTTATAAAAAAACCAGCACTTACTATATTTAAAAAAAGGAAAAGGTACACTTTGAAAAAAATGTCCTAAAATAAAAGAAAATAATTCGGAATAACGACCTACTTCAATATCCCAGATTTTAAATTCCGTGTTTTCCGTCTCATTCGAATAGTATCTGACAAAAGAGTAAGAGAAATGATAGTAAAGTTCAAATTAAACCGCCTTGATATGTATTACGTCTACGCCCTCAAGTCTATGCTATTATCCTACGCAAGAGTTTATATATAAAAACTATTTAATATGCCCCAATAAAAAGTAAGTCAGACGTTGACTTATCCAAAAATGACGTTGTCATTTTTTGTAAACAAATTAGTAAATGTACATTTCGTGTATTTTGGTAACTATTTTAAGTGTTATGGATGTATATATAGCCGACTCAAAATTAATATTTTCTCATGCTTAACAACTTGCTACAGGTTTAATTTGAATTAATGTTATTTTGTTATGTCATCTTGACTGGAGGTCACGCTAGGCTGGTACTGGTTGCCTAGCGTAAGGTATTTCCTTAAAATTGATTTTTAGGCATTTTTCGTAAGAAAAATGGAAAAACCAAGAGCTTATTGCAACTCTCCACGATAAGACGAATCTAATGACATATAATTTATCAACATCGGACCATAACTGTGGATCTGATGGCATCTACAAATATCGGGCTCGCGTAATATATATATAGATAGCTTATTATTCACTGAAACCGTAAGGTTAATCCTGCTCACGACTCATGCATCAACCTGTATATACCTAATTACTTAAATAAGTACCTCAGAATATTAGCAGGCTCAACGGGACTGACATTGATCATTATGGAAACGAATTGCAATTTCGTTGGTGTTGAAAATGATTCGTTCTTCAACCGCCAGAGTAAACGAGTCTTTATGTCACACGTTAATGAAAAATTACACTTTACGTAGCACCAGACTTAATTGATAGCACAAAGTAGATTTCAATCTAGTTTATGAAGATTAGTTTAGTTGATGGTGGTATATAAAATGCCGACGAGGCAGGCACCGCTATTTTAAGCGACAAACAGGGGTCTTTCACTTAAAGCAATGGCCATGAAGTATGGGAGCACTAATAAATGCACTCACCGTCAGATGTCGCTAAGAGTACCGATCTGGGAAGAATTTTCAGTAATTGTTTGTTTAGCATATATGTTTTCTATTTTAAAATAAGGGTTCCGTCTAGAAAAACACGAATAAAAAATAAAAATATGTTTTTGGACAATCTTACACACCACCATCATCAACCTAGGCACAAACTAAGCAAAGCTTGTACTATGAGTCCAAGGTGGCGATATATATATGTTTATAGTTGAAGACATGCTTATATACTTTGAAAACATCCATAAGTCTGTAACAAACATTCGTGAAAAAATACAAAAATGATTGCCGTCAGCAGGATTCGAACCCGGGACCTCCACTTCGCAGGCAGAATCACTACCAAGTCTACCATCTAAGATAGGAGAGCGGGGAGGCCGCTGGACGCTGAAGGTTTCATCTCAATTTTCATTAAAATTACCGTGATAAAATTCACCGTTTTTATTTTTCATGAGTTTTCTGACTATTTCCTAAAATTAAATAAACTAATTTACTAAACTTAAATAAAACAATATAATTTTCCATTTTTTTATTTTAGTTGTCCGACCTTAATCTAAGAAACGCCAATTCGCCATAATAAAAAAAAGTGACAAACGTCATAATTGTCATCGCTTGTCTTGTCATTTCTCATTTGTCATTGTGTTTTGCCTCGCGATTTATTTTGCAGCGTGTTTGAAATATTTTCCAAGCAATTCAAAATGGCCAGCTCGGAAAAGGCTTGCTGTGTAAATCAGTAAGTATTTTCGCTTTAGTATTGTCAACACATTTTGAATTCATAGAGGTCAGAATACATAGTTACCTACTACAAGGCATGTACCTAGCAGTAGCACCTCAGCAACGTGAAGTAGGAGTTGCGCGCGGCTAATTTGTCGCGCGCGCGATGTGATGTGATGTGTACCTCTACTTATTTGTACCCGTTGCGATGCGATACACACGTCAGTTGAAAACTGAAACACTTACCAAGCCCGGTAATTCGCGGGGTCTAATGTAGGGAGGGTGAGGGAAAGTACTTATTGTGTATATAAGTATATGCTAGCCCGGTAATTCGCGGACAGGGTAGACGAAGGATAGTATTCGAATATTCATATGTATTCCCATCTAACAGAACAGTCTGCCTATCTTCTTAAGGCCACGGTACAACCTAAGTCCAATGAAATGAAACGATTAATCGTGTTTATACAAATTATATATTGTAAAAAATATACTTAGTAAGACTCAAATGTTCTATCATATTCATAATCATGGTTTTCAGGCTATGACAACCTGACTTTACACTTCTTTCCGAACCCGGAGAAAGAAAGAGAGCGGTTCCTCAATTAGGACCTAATGTGGCCCAACTGGAACAGCACTACGTCTATAAACGCCGCTGAGTTTGCCAAACTCATTTAGAACAGAAAAATCAGACGTGGACGCGGCTGAGCCTAGGTAGCGTGCCGACGCTTCTTTTACCTGGTAAGTATAAATGTTTTTGTTATATACTCTTAAGTACGTGTACCTAAATGTCTAAAACGTATCCTATTGTGAAAGGTTATACACCGAGAAGAGAAAATGAAAATGGCTCTAGGCTCCCAGGTACAAAAAAACTTACTTAAGTTATATGTACAGTCACGTTAAAAAGTTCATGGGTGATTTATGAATGAAGTCATTTATAATTTGTATATGCAGTTTCGAACCTGATAGTACAAAAGATTGTTTAGGATTTCAGATTTTTGCTTTCAAACTATACCTATATGTACCTATATGAATAAAGGGGAATATATATGCCTGCTTTCAATCCAAATAGAAAGCGGGAAGCGGGTCAAATTTAACTTGCGAGAATTGATTACATTACAGACAGACAATGGGACAGGTGTAACTACTGTGGTTTAAATTCTGGTTAAATAATAAGTAGTAATAACGATTATTCCAGACATATTATACAGAAGTGTACAGGAACGAAACGCCTACCTTAAATTAATTTTGATGCAAATATAATACACATACAATACAATACCTACACTGTGTATTGTATTGTATGATAAAGATTTATGCTTGCAAGCAGAAACGTTTGGGTAAGTGGATAGAAAATCCTGGAAATCCTGGTGTCGGCTACGCCCATAACACCCCTGGAGTTGCAGCCGTCCATAGGCTACGGTGACCGCTTACCATCCGGCGGGCCGTATGCTTGTTTGTCACCGTCGTAGTATATTAAAAAAACTGATCTTTCACTTTGATACAGACAAGTTACGTACCTAATTGCTAATCACATTTTATGTATGTTCACTGATTGATTATTCGGCGACTGTCATATATATAAAATATATTTCATTTGTCATATATTTAATTGATATATATTGCTTTCTAACAGAACAGCCTGCATATCTTCCTAAGGCCCACGTTAAAACCTCATCATCATCATCACTTCAGCCGAAAGACGTCCACTGCTGGACATAGGTCTCCCTGTGACCACATAGGTCATTAGATAGGTCGTTAAAACCTTAGTCCAATGAAATGAGACACTTTAAAACGGATTAATCGTGTTTATTGAGTTATATATTGTAAAAAACATACTTAGTAAGACTCAAATGTTCTATCATAATCATGGTTTTCAGGCTATGACGACCTAACTTTGCACTCCTTTCCGAACCCGGAGAAAGAAAAAGAGCGATTCCTCAATTGGGTCCTAGCAATAGGACCTAATGTGGCCCAGCTGGAACAGCACTACGTTTATAAACGCCGCCGAGTGTGCCACGCTCATTTCTAACTGAAACATCAGACGTTGACTCGGCGGCTGAGCCCAGGTGCCGTGCCGACGCTACTTTTACCTAGTAAGTATTAATGTTTTTATTATTTACTCTTAAGTACGTGAACCTAAATGTGTCCGTCCGTCCGTCCATACGTCTGTCACCAGGGTGTATCTCATGAACCATGATAGTTAGACAGTTCAAATTTCCACAGGAGGATGTACAGTCAACCAATTGGAACCCTAGGCCACTGTAGAACTATGTCATAGTGACGCTTATAAATCAGAATGTAAGAAATCTCTTACTGCTTGTCATTTTGACATGGCTCTAGAGTGGCCTAGGGTTCCAATTGGTTGACTGTATTTCTGTTGCCGCTATAACAACAAATGGTAAAAACAGAATAAAATAAATGTAAAAAGGGGCTCCCATACAACAAACATGTTTTTTGCCGTTTTTAATAGATAATGAAAATGATACCTAAATGAAAACGAAAACTTTGTATTTCTTATGCACTCAAAGCGTAAAACGGGACCATATTACTAAGATTTCGCTGCTGTCCGTCCGTCCGTCCGTCCGTCCATGTGTCTGTCACCAGGGTGACTCATGAACCGTGATAGTTAGACAGTTCAAATTTCCACAGGAGATGTATTTCTGTTGCCGCTATAACAACAAATGGTAAAAACAGAATAAAATAAATGTAAAAAGGGGCTCCCATACAACAAACATGTTTTTTGCCGTTTTTTATAGATAATGAAAATGATACCTAAATGAAAACGAAATCGTTGTATTTCTTTTAGGGTTATGCACTCAAAGCGTAAAACGGGCCCTATACTAAGATTCCGCTGCTGTCCGTCCGTCCGTCCATGCGTCGGTCACCAGGCTCCCATACAATAAACATGTTATTTTGCCGTTTTTTTTATAGACAATGAAAATGATCATCATATCAGCCATAAGACGTCCACTGCTGAACATAGGCCTCCCCTTTTGACCTCCATTTGTGCCGGTTGGAAGTTCTAGAACCACGGCGAGCACCCAAAAGTCCTAAGCCTAGAAATAAATATAAAAGGGGCTCCCATACAACAAACATGTTTTTTGCCGTTTTTATAAGATAATTAAAATGGTAAATTAAAACGAAAATATTTTATTTCTTTAAAAGTTTTCAACGCATTGACAAAAAGGTTGAAACCTCCTTTTAACTAAGTATACTCAGGAAGTCTCGCTCCTCTATAGGAAACAGTAATTTTGTTATATTAAAGTAAAATGACGAACAAAACAAAATAGGCAATAAATGTATTTGGGGTCGAAACTCTAGGTCCGTGGGGTCCCAGCACATGATTTTTTTTTGTAGAAATCTCAAACCGTCTGGATGATGTAACTGGCCAATGCCGCCAGCATCCTAGGTACAATGCCTCGAGAACCTATTTTAAATTGAAGGTAGGTAGCTAGGTAAGTTACACTTAGGGCCACTAATACGTTAAATTTATGTGTGTGCGTGTGTGTGTGTGTGTGTGCGTGTGCGCGTATGGATAGGGCTAGACATTTTTATGTAGTTCGGTATACGATTTTTCAGTTTCCTCGCGCAATTAAAACTCTGTATCCAATTAGTTACAGCCTTTTTACTCTCGAAATATAGTGGCGGGTAAATATTTGTTTTCTCATTTATTCTACTGTGCATAAATGCTGATTGTGTTGTGAACTGCCGTTTAGCAAACACAACGGAGGGATTCTTTCCGAAAATATTAAAGCCAAAGCGGGCTCTCTACATGATTGAGCCGTGACATAAGCCGGATAAACTCTAGGAAGTAGACCAAATTACAGCTTTGTAAGAAGACCGACAGACTGACACAAAAAATACATGTGTCTCCGTGTGTGTGTCTGCCTGAGACAACGTAGCTCCCGAATTGATTTTAATGTGCGTGTTTTTTATTGAAAGCCTTGTTGGCATGTTGGTCGACATAAGAATAATTTCTCGTGTGTTTGATGGACATTTCCGAAGTCATCTCCAAGATATTTAGCTCAAACTAGAACTCGTCACAGAAGAAGCTATACTAACCCAAATTTTGTAGCATTTTCTATTCTGCCAAGGATAGTTGTGTTATTCGAGCGTGCGTAGATACGTCTGCACGCATTTATATGTAGTTCTATGGCAGTCCACACGGACGGATTATGATTCGTCTCATTTGTGGTTTGTCGGAGTGGCTGACACCAAAAAACCACAGTCGGGTTTTTTTAAACTTTATAATTGACTTGTTCAGTTACTAATAGGTAGGTACTTGTTTTCACACTAGCTTAGGTCGCCTCCGCACTGACTTTAGACTCGCTTAGCGATGAACGCCTAGATTGTCACCTAGCTAGGTAGGACATACTCGAACGTCTATTTAGATTTTGTTCGAGTACTCGTATGTCCACAACCGGCCATACTGCCATCATCAGATGTCCACTAAGCGACTTGCAAGTCCGCCAAGTTTTGCAGTGAAACTGATGAAAGAATTATAATGTACCATGAAACAGGGGTAATCAACATTAATACAATGTTACATAATAGCGGTATTATATATATTATTTAATGAATAAATGAGAAAGGAAAGGAGACAATAATGGTACCTAGGATTTAGTTGGTTTATTTGGAAAGGTTTCCGACCAACAGAATGGTTTAGGATATTGCTGAAATATACACAAGCTTAAGAATGTTTAATTGTATGCAACTTGAGTTTAATTGAGATTCGAGAATCGTACCAACGAGGAGGATCCTGAGTATCTCTACGCTTGATATAATACACTTTCTTGCAACGTTAATTATGTTTTTCATATAAAATATCTGTTTCATTGTGTGTGACAACTGGGTGTTTTTTTTTTAACATTTTCCAAAATTGCATCAAGAAATGAACGAATTTCATAAATAATTAGCGCCAGATAAACTTAAATACATTAAGTAGAATACAGCGAAACATTCAATAACATCAGTCTTCTTTTGTTCTATATCTTTTAAAATCATAAATCACGTAACGTATTGTAAATAGTAACTTTTTAATTGTATTTTATACTTGTTAGTATGTAGGTAGCTACCAATGAGCAATGAAGGCCCTGTCATATTGTGGTAAGGCGTGCAACCTTCAAACCGAAGAGCACGGGTTCAAACCCCGGCTCATAAGATGATGGTACAAATTATATTTGACTTTTACGATAAAAAATACCGGAATAATTGCTATAATATCGGACTAATCCTTCTTTCTTCTGGGTACCAAATTCTAATGGCAGTCGTTTTTCAAAAAAGGTAGCAACTACGCCAAATCTTTAGTTTAGTTTGCCAAAGCGGACCCCACGCTACCTGAGCCATGACAAAAGCCGGGAAAACGCTAGGAAGAAGAGACGATAGGTACCTATGTTTTGTATAGTATCAGGGAAGCATCACATTACAGCAGCTTACTAGGTTCATTAGAAGGTTTAATTTCGTGACTGAGTTAGGGCATTCTAGAAATATATACTACCAATTTTAAAATAGGTTAAGTTTTCAAATAACGACTTGTATTTTGTGTCAACTTAAAAAACCCTCTGTCTGTCCGTCCGTCTGCGGCTTAGTTCAGTGACCGTTAATACTAGAAAGCTGTAATTTGATATGCATATACATATTAACCATGCCTGCAAAGTAGTAAAATCAAAAGTCGGAATACTTTTATTTTTAACTAGCGACCCGCCCCGGCTTCGCACGGGTTATTATTATACATATAAACCTTCCTCTTGAATCACTCTATCTAATAAAAAAAACCGCATCAAGATTTAAGCATACATAGGGATATATGGACTGAGAGAGCGACTTTGTTTTATACTATGTAGTGAAGTACCTCCCAAACACGTAAAGTGGGGGTGACTTTTTTCGTTTCAATCCTAAAGTTAAAGGTATCGTTGGATAGGTATTTAAAAAGTTATAAGGGTTTGTTGTAAAAAAAAAAATTATAAATTGAATATTTTAGGAAATAACATTTTCACAGTCTGTGCTATTTAAATCTATCCATATCAAAAACTTAGCATAGACGGACTCTACAACGCGTAGAACGCGGAGTGACACCCCCCTGCTTTTGGTTATTTAATAAGAATAAGAATAAGAATAATCTTTATTGACTTAAAACCTAATACAAATATGTAATGTTTCACAATACGCTAACGCCTCAAGAGTTACTTATGTATTAGGTTTGAAACAGTTTCACCGGAACTGAGCCTCTGTCTCCCGAACTAGGCGGATGCCTGTGACTCGGAAGTCAGTGATTCCACCGAGAAGATGAGTTGACATGATTTGTATGCTTAACTATAAAAGGTTTTTGGAATGATCATGATACAAAGGAAAAATAAAGTAAAGAAAAATAAAAATACCTAAACACTTTTTACCTGACGTATGGTGTGTGTGTGTGTGTATGCGTGTCTGTGTGTGTGTGTGTGTGTGAATGTACGAGTATGTGCGTATATGTGTGTGTGTGTAAAGAGAGAAGAGAGCGAGAGAGAGAACGTGTGTGAAAGCCTGCAGTGAGCATAATTAAATAGTTATTCATTCTTGGGACGTAATAGAAATAATAGTATAGGATAGGTAGAGTGATTGATAATGGAAAAGGGAATCGGTTGATGATCAGAAAGAATTATGTATGTAGGTAGTGGTAGCCATAAAGCGTCTTTATTTCAGACAGTTTAGGAGGTCTTCAGTCGCCGGATAAGTTTGTGATTGAAGCCAGGAAGTTAGTTTTAATTTACAGTGAAAGCGGTTTAATGGATATATATTTAGTTGTTTATTTGCCTTATTATAGATCCGAGCACTCATTGCCATATATTGGCGGCCGGCAAATCCCGTCCGCCGATTTCCTACTGGACAGGTAGTCTGTTTATTGCGCTTACTATTTGCTTTCGCACAAAAAGGTAAGTGTCGATGTCTGCGCAGTATTGCACGGAGGACGTATAGCTGTCTAACCGTTAGGACGCTACATTCGGCGTAAAGTTGGGTTGTAGGGTATCTATAAGGTTTAGATATTGCGACCTTTAGTACAGCTCTCTGCGCTCGCTCAAGCTTTAGCATAGCTACCTTGCCAGCAGCGCCCCACACCGGGATGCAATAGGTGACTAGCGATTGGCAGAGGGACGAATAAATCATCATCAAAGTCTTGCGATCAGCAGAGTGGCGGAGTTGTTTAATACGTAATACGAGACGTCAGCGAGTCTATATGAGTATGCCAGTCTAATCTTTCGTCAAGAGTAACACCAAGGTATTTCATGTTTGAGGCTCTGGCGAGAGACATGCACAGGCAACTAGGCGAAGGAAGCTGACATATGTGATTTTTAATAGAAATGATATATGAGGTTGTGTTTTTTTTGAAATAGCAAATGGAATGAATTTTGTTTTGTCTAAATTAAGAGTTAGTAAATTCGATTTTAGCCATTGCGTTACGAGTTTTAAGCCATTTTCGGCGTACGTTTTTGAATCTGCCCAGTCGGATCCGTGAAACAGTAAGACCGTATCATCAGCGTACGCTATTATTTTACAATTTTCAAGTGAAAGTTGGCACAGTTCATTTACGTAAATCTGGAACAGCGTGGGACCTAAAATGCTGTCCTGCGGCACACCGTAGCCTATGGTTTCTTCTTTGCTTACATGATGGTTAAGTTTTAAGAATTGCGTGCGATTTGAGAGGTAGTCTTGGAACATGGCTAGAGATGTAATGAATCTGAGCTTTGTTTTGTATGCTTTTTTTTATATCATCAGTTTCATTACAAAATTTATCAGTCACGTCCTAATGATTATGATGGAATTTACATCGATTTCAGTTTATAGGTAATTCACCTGTATTATTTTAGCAATAAAAATGAACTTTACTATTACAGGTGAGACCTCTGACGTACCCCAAAACATTCATCCTTAACCACCACCTCAAAATCTACGCCAAGAAATGACAGCAAAGTCGAAGAAATTACCTTTTTAGACGTAAAAAGGCACTCGAAAAGACAATAAAAATGCTCACTGCAAAAAAGAATAAGTTTCAGCTCAGATTTAAAAAAAGCTTTGAAACTATCCGAGAACAAAACTTTTAAAAACGCTATCAGTAAGTTCACAACGTTGGCAGCATTATTCACTTGCATGCAGTTCCGTGAAGTTGGCAAAAACAAGTTCGGACGCAGGTTCACGCAACCAGAGAAAATTATGGCCCAGAGTCTATACAAGAGAAGCCCAAGAGCATACAGATGGCTGAAAAATATATTTGTACTCCCTTCGCCTTTAACATTAAACCGGCTTATTACAAAAACGAATTTAAAAACTGGAATCAATGAGAATCTTTTTAACCAATTACAGAAGAAGGTCAAGCAGATGAAGACAGATGACAAACTATGCATTTTGCTATTCGATGAGATGTCCAATAGTCCACACTTTGACTATAATTTAAGGAAAGACTCAATGTCTGGGTTTGTCGACAATGAGAAAAAAACAAATAAAGAAATTTGCTATCACGCGCTGGTTTTTATGATAAGAGGCATAATGAAAAACTACAAACAGCCAGTTGGGTACACATTTTACTTAATACTATAGCTAAAGCTTCACCAAGTGGGGCTACGTGTGAAGAATGTAAGCACTATCAATAATCTAGTTAATGAAAAAAAAGCTCAATTATTTCGGAATAATATGGAAGCCCGAGCATTGCAATTGATGGATAGGAGGTAAATCCCCTATACGACCCTCATCATTTATTAAAACGAATTAGAAACCACCTACTCCAAAGAAACCTTAAGTGTATAGGTAATCGACGGCGACATCAAGATAACTAAGTGGCAACATGTGGAAATGTTACTCCAGGAAGATGCCGGTTACAAAGGCATACGTCTTGTAAAAAGCTAACGAAGCAACACGTTAAACCCGACATCTTTCAAAAGATAAAAGTTAAACTGGCCCCACAAGTGATTAGCCAAAAAGTGGCAAGCACCATGGGATATTTAGCTGGTAAGTTCGTTTAGGCCCACTTGTATCACCCAGGGTTAGTCGCTAAACCGAAGTTGAGGTGTCAAAATCCATACAACAAACGCTTAACTCCGGGTTATGTGGCTTAGTCATATATTAGGTTTTCACAAGTTACATGTGATAGTAAAATTGGGTATTAGTTAGTATTAGTATATGGGACAATCTTACATAAATCGACCTAGTCCCTCGGTAAGCTCAATAAGGCTTGTGTTGTGGGTACTAAGCGACGATATATATAATAGACAAATACATATAAATACTTAAATACATAGAAAACATCCATAATTCAGGAACAAATATTCGTGATAAACACACAAATAAATGCCCTGACCAGGATTCGAACCCGGAACTTCTTGCTTCGTAGGCAGGGTCACTACCAACTAGGCTAAGAGGCCGTTCAGGGGGAGGGGAGGGGTATATTAGCAGTCCTTTTATCATATAATACTCAAAGTTCTACAGTAATAAAATAGTTAATTCATTTCTTTAAACTTTCAAGATTTTCACACAATAATCGTGTGCACAATAATGTCGCCCTTGAAACGTTGGGGGTTAGTTTTTAAAGTTTTACACAATTAAGCTCCGATTTAGTGTAAGTTTCATGCTTTCTGCCACTTTATGTCATACTTCATGCTAAGGACCCGTACTATTTGGGAAATTGGTCTGTTGGATGTCCGTCTGAAATTTTACGCAAAGAATGATTTCAATAGCTTAATAGCACAATCATTTCACTTCAAGCTTGCAAGCATTGTATATTTGACCGTTGCGCGGATAGAACTCTGACGTAAATTATCAACTTTTAAAATTTCTAAACACCAGTGACATATATTATGTTTATTATTTTTCAGAACACGGAATTATGCCCCAGGAGTATACTCAAACTGCAGACGTTTTTTTGTTTTTCGATGAACTGATTGATTCGTTGAACGGAAGTTATGAAAACTCAAGAAAGAAAAGCGGCAAGGATAACTACGAGCTGTAACACCAATGTCTAGTCATAAAGCTGTGTGGTGTAATGCTTAACCAATTTTAGATTCTATGAGGTTTATAACTCAACATAATGCTGAAGTAACTCTTACATCTATTACCAATTGGTTACGGACAATTAAGAATGCAGAATATTTGATAAAGGTCCTATTTAATGAATACCTATAAGTCCTATAACTTGAAATCTGTGTGGATGAGGCACTTTAATCAAGATCCTATCGAATTTTTTTTTGGATCAATTCGAAGCCATTCAAATTCAAATCATTTGCCAAAGCCAGTGATGTCGTAACACTAATCCAACCCCAGCTGGTTTTGAGTCGTCCTTCGCCTCGTTGTTAATTACAAATTTAGGCCTAATGTCCACGGAAGCGTAGCTGCATAGACGCGTATTCGTCATTGTACGCTTGGTGTACGCTTGCTTGCAGCCTACATACAAACCCGGCCAACTCCGTCCACGTCTCCGTCGCGTCAGCTACGCTGCATGCAAGCTTCATGCCGCCGGGCGTACCGCGTGTTATACGCCGGGCTGCATCGCACGGAACATATTGGCGTTTTGTTTTTGTAGCAGTGGTGTCATGGATGTCCAGTAAATTCTGAAATATCCTTTTACTCATTCTATAAAATGGATGAAATACGTTGTCATCTGCTGATGGTTCTCTTGCAGCTACGAATAGTCTACAATGTATGTTTCTTTCTATATATGGATGTATCCAATATAAACGGCGTCGTCGCCGACTTCGAAGATAAGAATAGGCCAAAATAACGTCTTCATCACTGGACGACATCATCACGAATGAAAGAAAATGCAGGCTACGATACGCTTACGCTACGCTTCGTAGACAACGTCAGTACGTCAGGCTGCATAGACGCTGGACGCATCGCCGTGCAGCGTCTATGCAGCTACGCCTCGTGGACAGTGGGCCTTAAGTGGCCAACACTCGATAGGGTCAAATTGCGAAGATGACACATGCCAGCTGGTATTTAATAATCGATGGGGAAGCTATTTGAATACCAAAGTGCCTCTCCACCGACTGATCTATTGCAATTGGCCAATGATAATGTATACGAGGCATTTGAAGCGAAAATGAGTAATCCTAAAGTACTCGCTCAGTTGCAATATGTAACTGGATACATATTTAAAAAAAACAAGAAAAATTTTTTTTAAAATAGTAGCGGATTTTTAAAACTAAGAAAATTCATAAAAGGCAAAATGTATTTAACATATCCGGCCGATACTTTGGTAGAGACGTTTTCTAAACTTTTTGATAACACAACAAAACAAGATTTAATATCGTATGTTTTAAAAACATCCCCGATGATGCCGAACATTAAACTGTACATTAAGACTATGACGAGTTTAGATATCAACTTTGACTTCATTACATGTGAAGATCATAAATCAGGTATAGTTGTCAGGTATGTTACTGAACTGTCGTGCAGATTTTTTATCTTCAACTGGTGCAAGGATGTAAATAAAATATTAAGAGGCCGTGCTAAACTTCAGGATTACGCCCGCGATGACCAAGTGAAAGTAATGGCTAACGATTACTTCATAAACAGAAAGCACAATAAAAATACGAAACAATTGTAGTCTCCATAATAAATATAGCACCGATTATCTAATGTACAATGAGAATAAAAATAAAAAATAAATTATAAACGGGCAAAGTTCTTATTTAACTCTCGTACTTATATTGAGCGAAGCGAGTGGTTCAAAAGCTGGAACTGAAGGCCTAGTATAAAAGTTGTACGACATTAACTCCTCGACCGCGTTAGCGTATCGAGGGGTCAAAATATGAAAGTTGCCGGATGATTTAAATAAACGGCAAACATAATTTGAACTCCCGATACGCTAACGCGGTCGAGGAGTTAATGTCGTATAATTTTTATACTAGGCCTTCTGGCACGAGAGTTGAACAAACTTTGCCGTCGAGTGTAATACACCGTTTTTTAACCTTACTGTCGTGAAGTAAATAAAAACTACATAGGATTACAAATCTCATCTAAATGTAGGCTTTATCCGATATGTATTACTCAAAACCGTCAACTTCAGAAAATAATTCAAAACACAAGGTCTGAGTAATTACTTTCCCCACTAGTGGATAAAATATAAAAATAATATATGAAAATAAATCATGCTTTCCGTTTCGGCACTTACATAGTAATTATAAACTACATTAATTAGACCCTACTTATAGTGTTGTGTTTCTGTTGGTGAGTAAGGTCGCCAGAGCTCCAAGAGGATTCGCTGTGTTGACAGCTGAGGACCCACGGAGCAAAGCCCTTGGCCCGTTTAGCTGTCAACACAGCGAATCCTCCTTTTTTTTAAAGGGTCGGCAACGTGCATGTAACACCCCTGGTGTTGCAGGTGTCCATAGGCTACGGTGACCGCGTACCATCAGGCGGGCCGTATGCTTGTTTGTCACCGTCGTAGAATATTTAAAAAAAATAACTTTTTTTATCATATAAGGGCAAATGCAATTCGGGACACAAAAGTAAAAACGGTTTTACAGTTATTTCCAGCAAAACATCTTGCAATGAGCTTCTGTCTTTTATCCTCATAGATTTTTTGATATCAGCGTGTAAATAACATCTTGATTTTGACATAGTTATAAACCTCATAGGTTGGTTTTTCGACAGCGCGTAAATTGCAATGTATGTCACCACTTAGCTATCTTGATTTTGCTGTTATCTAAATCCCTTTTTAACGGATCAGGTAGGTCGAATAGGGGGTAGAATCATCTCCTGTACATCGAGTACAAAAACTGATAGATATATCATCATGATTGACCACGATTTTCTTTGATGTGTGAACCGCGTGATTGATAGTGCTTACATTAGATGTCCCTTGATCACAAACCCCACTTTGGTGAAGTTTTAGTATTATTTCCTTGATCATTATTGACAGGTATATTCTTTTAGACTAAGATATACTTCTAACTGTTTGTCAACTGTACCATTAACCTACCTATGCAAATTGTACATTTCGTGCCTTTTAAACTGTTACAGCTATATTTTTTTAGACTAAGATATAACTTCTAATTGTTTGTCAACTGTACCATTTACCTATTCACACGTTGGGCCAACGTAATTTACGAGCCACCGCTGCAGCGATATGGCAGGATGAGATGGCAATATCTCTTGCTCGCTTTAACAAATAGTAACGTCCCTTGGTTTGATTACTTTGGCTCAGCAGGTGTACCAGGTGTGATAATACACACAATACACTAGTGGTCTACAAATCTGGCCGACAATCGCATGTGATTTTCGATGTAAATGCGACTAAGTACCTATTGAAAAATTCTACTTAAACTTTGTAATCGGAGTTGTCTCATGACTGCACTAGAAAAACCGCTCCTTCACGGTCTTTGGCCACTGTAATCTTTGCCGCTGGTCCAAAAAATTTGGTGACCAACCGCCTGCTACACGGTCAGAAACCAGCAAGGTTGCCTAGGCCTAGGGGGTAGCCTTGTTGCCTTAAACCATTCAACCAAACTGACTAGTATTATCTGTCACTTTTTATAGGTACAAAAAATCTGCCGAGGGGTGACCTCAAATATATGGCTATTCGTACGTAGCGTTCAAATAGCTATGTCATATTACACTATAACGTATATGATAATATCTCTGATCATAAATTACATGCTGTCCTTTTTCTTCACGTTGGAGAAAAAGGGAAGCATATAAATAGATCTATGATCAAAGATATTTGATACTTAATGTAATATGGGTGGGTCATCTCATAAACGTCAATTCATACAATGATCATGATCATTGGTCATATGCTTTCGGCAGAGGAGAATACCTTTCAATTGCCGATCCGTTTGGTTAAATGACTAAGGTTGTCGCCGACCGTGTATAAGGGCTTTTACTTTACCATTGATTTCAAAAAGTGAAACAAATAGGTATTACTTGGTTAACAGGGTACTATTTTAAATTCCTTCAACTAAACATAACCATAAATTCATACCTATAAAATAGGAATGGAAATTGATTGATTTTATCTTCGTCCTGCCCAATGTTCTCAATTAATAACGGTTTTGATATAGTAGTTCCGGCTCAACTGTTTTTTTTTTAAGGATGGAGATTGTGCCCAATGTGCTCAATTAATCACATATTCAAATTTAGCGCTATTTTTTTTAACCTATTTTTTTTTAAATAAAATGGAAAATAACATTGCCAATGCATTAGCTCGGAAAGTGCTATTTTCAACCGACGAAAAAAACGGAGGAGGTTCTCAAGTCGACGCGTATATTTTTTTTTTTTATGTATGACCACGCATAACTTTTTACTGAGTAGTTCGATTTTGATAATTCTTTTTTTATTAGAAAGGGTATACTCTGAAGTTGGTCCCATATAAATTTCGAAAAAAAATCTAACCGTAAGGGTAGGAAAATAGGGGATGATTGAATTTTCACTCACCGATTGTTACATATGACCACGCATAACTTTGTACAGACTCGTTAGATTTTTGATAATTATTTTTTATCCAATAGAGTATACCTCGAAGTTAGTTCCATATAAATTTGGAAAAAATCAACCTAACGGTAGGAAAATAGGGGATGATTGATTGTTTACTCACCGTACGTAATGTATGACCACGCATAGCTTTTTACAGAGTAGTCTTGATATTTCTTTTTTTTATAGAATAGGGTATATACCTCAAAGTTGGTCCCCTAAAAATTTGGAAATTAATCTTAGCCTAAGGGTGGGAAAATAGGAGTAATTTATTGTTCACTCAAAGATTTTGAAGCCAGATGAAAATCACCCAGAATATTTATTAATTAATATATTTAGTCTTTATTGCACAAAAGAAAAACTTATCGTACAATAGGCTGACTTAATGCCATAGGGCATTCTCTACCAGTCGACCTTAGGGCAAAACAGAAAACATTGTAGGCGCTGCATCTTACAAAATGTGTAAAGAAAAGACATACTAAGATACATAATAAAGCTACTACTACTACTATAGTAGAAATGTAAACATAAACATATAATAATATAAATATTGTATCCAAATACAGCTTGATGAAAAAAAACCGATAATAGAGCACATCCCCAGCGGGGTGTGCAAATAGTTAAAATCGGATTATTAATATAACAGTTAATAGCTAAAGCAATGTTGGTAGCTATTTTAAAAGTGATCAGAAATTGAGCATGTAATAATTTGTAGACAATAATAATCACAGAAAATTATAAAATAAAAACTTTTTAACAAAAAATAAAACCGCCGAAAAACTGAAACTGAAAAGAAAAAAATAATAATTTTGTCTTCAATAACGCTAGTGAATACCTACCCTACAATTACAAATATAATCTATTTCTCGTCAATTATAATCGTATTTATATATATACAATCTGTTATTTTTGGAGTCGGTGCCAGCCTCAAACAAACTTGAGCACCTTGAGTTGAACGCAGCACAAATTTTAAGCAGGTAGGTTAAGTATTTACACAATTTTCAAATCACGCGCCAACGGATTGAGTCCCGTAATAGAAATAAATCTATTTATACGTCCATTCATAAGTAGCAAATCTGATCTACAATAAGAACCTTGTATTGGGCGCTTGGCGGAGGTTGCAGTTTTGGAATGTGTGGAATGTGCGTTCAACTCTTCACTAAGGTTGAGCAAGTTTGTTTGAGGCTGGCACCGACTCCAAAAATAACAGATTGTTTATACATAAATACGATTATAATTGACGAGAAATAGATTATAATTGTAATTGTAGGGTAGGTATTCACTAGCGTTATTGAAGACAAAATTATTATTTTTTTCTTTTCAGTTTCAGTTTTTCGGCGGTTTTATTTTTTGTTAGAAAGTTTTTATTAAGGATAAACTTATGCATAGAAAGTGACTCTTTCTCGCACACGTGCGAGGAAGTAGCTTTTTAATTTAAAAAGACTGTAAATAATTTAATAATTTCGCATTGTCCAAACCAAGGCATTGTTTGAATACCATCAATTGGACATACATTTTTGACTTTATTATACAATATAGGAACCTACACATTTATATTCAATCCATTTAAAGTGTAATTATGGCAACAAAATTTTAAAATTAATATGTATATATGTAGTAACATATTTCCTTTTCTTTTAAGTTTTCAAAAGAAAATAGCCAGCCTACATGTTTTAATTTTTCTCCATCTCGGACCCAATTGCAAACGGTGAGCATGCGTATAATGCAGCGCTCTCATTGGTTGGTTCCTACTCCGCTATTTTTTTCAGAATGTATTTAAAGTTTATGAAAATTTTAAATAATAAAAAGCTTGTTAATGGAGTCATAATACTTGTAATATTTAGTCTAGTAAGATAAGACATGGACCTTTCATTCTGAAAAAGTTAGCGGATTTCCGACCTAATGCATTGTAAAATTGATGTTGTTGAAATGTAGGCCTTTTTCCAACTCGTGTTGGTTTATAGTAACCGACACTCGATGAGAAAAAGCCCACTTTCTACACTTGTATCATAAATAACTATTTATAAATACATTTCCACCCTTCTTGTCTTTAACATATCCATTTGCACAAAACTTGTCTTGGGCAGGAAGCACTCAAATTAAAATGTGCTTACCTAATTGAGAACATTGGGCAGCAATGTAATGCTTGTTAAAAATGCTTGGCCAGGACGAGGGTATGTTGGTATATAATATAGGACTATTATATAGTTTGAAAATACCAATGGAGTTATGCGAAATTTAAAGACACAAAATATCGCATACATACCTACCTAACTTTCAACAATGGATTCATGTCATGCCTTTTTAAAACTTTGTTTCTCACTGACGATTTGCGGGCTAGTTGAAAGCGAGGTAGGTATAAATATCCTTCATTATACTCATATAACAGATAAATAGTTAAGTGTTTGTGTCGTTGTTTAGGGTTACCTACCTACTTGTAGGGCGTCGTCCAAATGAATATTACACTTAAGTATTTCAAAATTCAAAATTTAGCGAATACCCAGTAGGTATGACGGTATATTTATTATATAAATACGTGAGCTTGTATTTCTTTATAAAAAACTAATATATACTTGCACAGCAATTTTATCAGTAATGAGTTATAAATTTACAACATTTTTAAATTTACAGCCTGTTTTTTACTGAACTATAACTACCTGCCTGCTACTCTGCCTGCGAATTATACTACTTATTTAATACAACTAAAGTAAAGCTAACCGCAAAACCTTAATTTTAATTTCTTATTTCTAAAGAAAACGTATTTTGAGTGCAAATGAAAGCATATACATACCTAGGTATATATTAATATATATGCATGTTGTCCATAATGTAGTGCCTCCAAT
The DNA here is from genome assembly GCA_949128165.1 of Lathronympha strigana. Classification (NCBI taxonomy): domain Eukaryota; kingdom Metazoa; phylum Arthropoda; class Insecta; order Lepidoptera; family Tortricidae; genus Lathronympha; species Lathronympha strigana. The sequence continues at coordinate 232,479 of OX421926.1, read as the reverse complement.
TTAACAAACATTGACAACGAAATTAAAATCCATTGATATACCTATACCAAAACACAAGATAATCAAAAGTCCGTTGTTAATGCATTGTGCTAGGTAAAAATCAAACTTGTGATTAATTGATAATATAAATAAAAAGTATATTTTTACATTAACTAGCCTAGTCGTTAGTAGCCGTGCCTACAAAGCAGCCGGGTTCGATCGAATCCTGGTCAGGGCATTTATTTGAGTAGGTACATGTCACAAATATTTGTTCTTGAGTTATGGATGTTTTCTACGTATTTAAGTAATTGTATGTATCTGTCTGTTATATGTAGCATCGTCTAGTACCCACAAAACAAGCTTTAATTACCGTGGACCTAGGTCGACATGTGTAAGATTGTCCGATATTATTTTATTTATATTTCTCTTTCAAATTGAATACCTAACGTAGGCTCAAACAATTGTATTTCTACGCCCCACTTGTATCTATGAGTTTCATGACTGTAGCTATTCAATTTGAACTTTTTTATTACCTGCCGTGCGTGGCTGTAATCATACGTAATGAATATGGTTATGAATTGTTGTAACGTATACATTTGCTATTGTGAATGAAAACTTGTAATTTTACACAAGTTGTAAGGAATAACAACGAACTTGTAATGTATTGTAAGCTTTTCCGATGTTAACGGCCTCCCTAGCTTAGTTGGTAGTGACCCTGCCTACGAAGCTGGAGATCCCGGGTTCTAATCCTGGTAACGGCATTTATTTGTGTGTTTATCGCGAATATTTCTTCCTTATTTCTGGACGTTTCTTATGTATATATGTATGTACTTATCAATATAAGTATGTATAACGTCGCCTAGCACTTATATACAAGCTTTGTTTAGTTTGGGGCTAGGTTGATCAGTGTAAGATCGTCCAGCAATTTTTTTTCTTGTGTCACAGACCCTTTTGTAATGTTAATACATTAACTTCAAAATTATCATACAAGATCTCTGCGAATATTACTTGTAAATTATTATAAATGTTTTGTTAATTGTTTTTGTCAATCACACTTGCGAACTTTACTGAATAAACAAGTCGTTTAACTTTAATCAAGTTGTTTTCTTTCCCGTAAGTATATAGGATTACTGTCGTCCAAATAAATATATCGCTTTCTATTAAAAATATTATTAAGGCTATCCATATCAAAAGGTACCTATTGAGGTACCTTTTGATATGGATAGCCTTAATAATATTTTTTGGCTATTAATTTCCCCTGTGCTGTAGTGTTAGGCACTTACCGTCAGAGGGCGGTAAAAGCACATCTGGCGAGTGAATACTCTATCTCAGTATATATAAGTTACTCTATGGCGACAAACTATAGGTATTAGAACGTATCAATAGTTTGGGAACATTATGTCAAATAATACATTATTGTTTTTAACTACATTGTGTTTGAGTGTTGCCGGGGTGTATTGTAAGTATTATTTAAAAACTTAACAATTGTCTTAATCCTTTGTCAGACGATCCCTGTGACAGTTCTTTCAAGTTTTTAGGACCGTATTTAAAAATATATACGTTACATCATAGACTTAGAAAATAAATAGACGTAGTGTCACTAAGAAAAAACTGTGATTCCATATTACGCCCATATTACGCCTGTCACCTTGTACCGACAAGAACGCACACATGCACAGACAAAACATTACGCTTTGCCGACGAGGCACGCACCGCCATTTTAAGCGACAAACTATATGTATTAGAACGTACCATGCAATAGTTTGGGAACATTATGTCAAATAATACATCATTGTTTTTCACTACATTGTGTTTGAGTGTTGCCGGGGTGTATTGTAAGATTTGTAATAGTTCAGTTAAATTGTAATTTAAAAGGCCCCTAGTGAGAAAGTTATGGGATAGTTCTGATTTCTTTCATCCCATGTGTAGTTTGGGGTGCTGAATCTGAATCTGAGGTTTGCATACTTAATTTCGTTACGCAACATTTAAAAAAATTAAAAAAAAAGGAAAAAAATCGTCTTTTTTCCGGTTTTTTGCTTAAAACTCGAAAACTATTAACTTTTAGTAAATAGTCTGTTTACAGAAATTAAAGTAAGTACATAAAATTTTCTACAAATATCACTATTTAGTTTTTTTTTCAAATGAGCCGTTCGGTCTCAAGTGCGCGTTAAAAATTGGCAATTTTCAGCGGTTTCTGCAAAACTCACTTTAAACGTTCTAAAACTGTTTTTTTAAATTAGATCGCAGTATGGAAAAATTATATGAGCCGTTGTCGTTTAAAAGATCCCGGCTGAAGTTCTTCATGATGCGTCATTTATTTTATTTTTATTTTATTTTATTTGAAAACATGTTTACATGACCTTACAGACAAATCCAATGCGCCATGAAACATTAACATATACCAAGCAGGTACATATAACTATTACAATTAACAATCAGGTACAAACAAAAAATTACAAATAATACAATTACAAATCACTATAATCCCTTATCACATCATAATTACACCTTAACGGATGTAGGCCTCGCATCCATCACCTCACAGAATCTCAGGCATTCATTTCTCACAGACACCCAATGCCACGCAAACAGGTCGCACTCGGGTGCTGATGCCAAGAGTGCATTCAATTGTGTGAGGGCACGGAGCAGCGAAGAGTTCAGTCGTGGCACGGTGCGTCCCGCTGGCAAAGCCAACAGATCGCGTCGCCGCGGTCTGAGGGAGGGCTATCCTGGGGATGTCTGGCACATGTAGTCGCACAAGTCGACTCACCAATTCTGGACAGTCCGAATCACCGCGCAGGGTCCGACACGCCAACGTCAACAAGCTAAGGTTACGTCTCACCTCCAAAGAGTTGTAACCTAAGGTCCCAAGGAGATACTTTGTCGGATAAAGAAACGGGTGATATCCAAACATTTTTATCATCATGAAATTTAGTATGCAAACCTCAGATTCGGATTCAGCACTCCAAACTACATATGAAATGATAGAAATCAGAACTACCCCACAACTTTCCTAGCAAAAACACTATTTAACTGCATTATAAGTATTATTTAAAAACTTAACAATTGTCTTAATCAGTTCTTGCAGGATACGTTATCACATACGTTCTTGTTCATTTAGTAATTATGTCATGAACCAAAGATAGACCTTACGTTGTCAGACGATCCCTGTGTCAGTTCTTTCAAGTTTTGTGGATCATATTCAAAAAATATATACGTTACATTATACATTTCTCTTTCAAGTTACGTGCTTAACTTCCAAGTACTAACGAACATTTCACATGACAATTTTATACAAGAAAACAAGTTTTGCAATACAGCGAGGAAACGCTGCTAGAGTCTACGATACTATGCCGAGGGGGGAATATTTACTTTAACATTTATTTTATTTTAGATTTATGTGTTGAAATAAAGAATTTCACATGAAAAAACAATTATTACGTATGATAATTCGACGCTACATACATGTATTCGAAGGTTGATTGGTATGATTGCGATAGGAAGACAAACTAGTGAACAAGTAAATTGAATTGAATGAGCATGAGAGATCCCCCCTCCCCACCCACCCCCTCCCTCATAACATAACCTGTATTATAGTACCTATTGTGTATTGTGTTACAGCCCAGCCCATCGTGGAGCCTCCTACCTTCGTAGACAATGGACAATTGGCTGTTAATTATACGTGCAAGTGTACTCTGAAGGATGGAGAGATTCTGGCATGGTATCAACGTAACTGTACGTCAAAGCATAATAAATAAATAAATAAATATTACAGGACATTCTTACACAAATTGACTAAGTCCCGCAGTAAGCTCAAGAAGGCTTGTGTTACGGGTACTCAGACAACGATATATATAATATACAAATACATAAATACATAGAAAATATCCATGACTCAGGAACAAGTATCTGTGTTCATCACACAAATAAATGCCCATACCGGGATTGGAACCCAGGACCATCGGCTTAGCAGGCAGGGTCACTACCAACTACACCCACCGGTCGTCAAATAAACGTAATAAACGTAACGGTATACGTCTTATGCAGGCTAGAGGTGGCGCTCCAACTCCTAGTCTTGTATACAACCTGCCTTGTATTTCCAACGATTATTTTAACCCCACTATTTTCGACGTTAAGTCTTTTCTGCTTTGTACCTACCTTCGTGTTGCATTTCAGGGCATACGCTGACAATAAAAAAAACAGATACAATATACGTGGGTTTCCGGGTGGGGGGCACTTCCGTTGTGGTTCCTGTGCGTGCTGCACAGAATGCTGCTGTAAGGCTATTACACGATGGGGTGATAAATGGTCATTCCTACAAGGTACTCAATAGAAACTCGACTTTTTTTATTATGAATACTATGGGAACTAACTTAACAAGTTTAACAAATAAGTAGCCCACGTGCGTGGTAAGTAGCTGTGCTGTATACAGTGTAAATTTTTAGGGTTCCATAATCAAGTAAGAACCCTTATAATCTCGCTATGTCTGCCTGTCCGTCTGCAGCGAAGCTCAGTGGCCGCTACACTAAATCGCCACGTGCCACTAGAAATCTGTTAATTGATTTGTACAGGGTGTAGCGAAAATGTAGGTGATCCGTTTAAGGGCATATCCGGCATCAAATCGTGGTTACAGTCGCCATCAGATATATCGTAGCGGGCGAGGTCCTCAAATACTTCTGAGCAGGGTTAAATTTCAATAAATTATTTACAACAGATCCGCCAGTAACATCTGAGCACTACATTTTTTCACAAATATCGTACGTATCGAGCGCACAGAGCAGACGTGTCGCAGGTTATTTTATAAACATTTTAATAAGTCTCATTTCATTTTCACCCCTAATGTCAAAGTGACTAAGTTAAAAATCAAGTGATAGGTAATTAGTGAGTACGTTACGGCTGTACCGATCTTCGTTATCTCGTGCTGCAATCCCCACTAAACTCGGAAACATGCACACCATGCACTCGCCGACTGGAAGTGGCAAAAGTGTTGAACGTAGCGGCTCCGTTCCAGAGTTGACGAGTAACGCGTTTAGTCAAGAAGATATGGAAGGATCTCAAAGAATGTTTCGTCAGAAACGAAAGCAGACTGATGATCACGAAGGGATCAAATCGGAGTTGGCGGAAATGCGTAAGGAAATGTGTGAAATGATGGCTTACCTAAAAAATGCTAACAAACAGCAAAACGAAAATTTTGCAAAACTAACAGAAGATGTTTCGAGTCTTAAGGGGCAGATTAATAGTTTTAAAAATATCACCGACAATTTGTTCTTGGAGCAGACTAAAATGAAAAGTGAAATTGCAACATTCGTCGATACAAGTAAGAATATTCAACATAAAATTGAGCATCTAGACACAGAGCTTAACCATCTTAAAAATAACCCTACAATAGTTTCCTCTGTAACTTCGAACTATGAAGAAATTCTTAGCAAAATGTTTGAACGTACTCTCAGAATTAAAAATGTAATTATAACTGGATTATCCGAACCTACCTCGTCAGACCCTAGTGAGAAACGTGAGCACGATAAAAAGGCAGTTAAATGGAATTGCTGAAAACTGTTACCAGTGATTGTCCTGAGCCGTTGAAAATCATTCGTTTAGGAAAGTACGACCCAGCTACACATCGTCACGTTAAGGTATGTTTCACGTCTCGGACAGCTGCAACATCGATATTACAAAATAGGAGACACCTGAAGAATAACACTATTAAAATATTTAGCGACCAGACACCGCAACAACAAGCATGTTACAAGACTGTTAAAAAGGATCTCGAAAGAAGAGTCAGTAATGGTGAAACTTTTTTGAGCATTAAATATGTTAAAGGCGTACCGAAAAACATTAGGAATTTGCCAAAAAACTCCAACCAACAGCACCAAGTAGCAGTACCCGAAGCCTAGAGGTAGACTACATAACGTACCAAGTAACCAGCACCTACACCGATGTAACTACCAGCAAAAGATCCTTGAATTGTTTTCATCTAAACGCCCGTAGTATTGTCAGACCTGGCAAATTCGATGAACTCAAATGCATCTTAAAAGCTCTACAAACTACAATCCATGTTGTTATAGTAACCGAGACTTGGCTAAATTCCGACGATGAAGCAATGAACTACCAGTTACCTAGCTATACTCATTATTACAACACAAGAAGTAACGAAAGAGGTGGAGGCGTTTCAATATTTGCCCACAACTGTCTAAAACACAATTTAATTGAACAACAATACCTCAATGGCAACCACTACCTCTGGATCCATCTTCAAAAGTACTGCATTGATATTGGCGCTATATATCGATCAAACTATGACACAGTTAAGAACTTTCTAGAAATATATTCAACGCAACTTCAAAACAAGAAAAGGGCCATCGTCTTTGGTGATTATAACCTGAATCTACTATGTTCGGATAAATGTAGGTATAAGAGACTACAAATCAACTCTCAAAGAAAATAACTACCAGATTATCAACAACATTCACAAAGACTACTCCACGCGTGAAACCCCTACGTCCAAAACAATAATAGACCATGTTAGTACTAATCTAAAAGACGATAACTTTCACCTTGCTATTATCGAATCGGTCATGTCCGATCACAAACAAATATACTTCGAGGTCAAAAAAATACCATCAAAAGCCTTTACAAAAAATTCAGTATGAAAAAATTAATTATGATAAAATGTGCAAAACTTATGAAAATTACAATGATACACCTGAAAACAATGACTACGCTTTACTCGAAAAAAGACTCCTATCAAGTATAAACACAAATACGTGTAAAGTAACGAAAACTAAAATACTAAACCCGCCAAGGGAAGATTGGATAAATAAGGAAGTTATAAATGAAATAAACAGTAGAAATATTATATGGAAACAATTAAAGAAGAACCCAGAAGATGACAGATTAAAGCAAGAATTTAAAACAAAACGCAACAAAGTGGCCAATACCATTCAAGGTACTAAGACAAGATATTACCATAATGCCTTCATGGCTTGCAAAAATAATCCATCTAAGATGTGGAAACTGTGTGGTGGTTTTGGTTTATCTGCGAATAAATCAAAGGAACGCATGGCACCGTCGAAACTGAATACTGGAACAGGAACTACATCAAATGAAAAGGAAATGTGTGACATTTTCAACACTTTTTTTTCAAATATCGCCTTAACCCTAGCAAAATTAATCCCTAAAACTGTAGCAATAACACAACTTACACTTGTACTTCTAAGCCTACCCAAAATACAATACACAAATTTGAACCTGCAACGTCTGATGAAGTTTCTAAAATAATTGATAAATTAAAGCTTAACACAAGCTCGGGTCTAGATGGCATAAATACAAAGTCAATAAAATATCTTAAAGACCTCATACGGGACGAATTGACCTTATGTATAAACAGGTATCTTAAATTAATGATGGTACATTTCCGGATAGTGTGAAACTAGCCAAGGTATCCCCTATCTATAAAACAGGAACTCGTTCCGATCCAAATAACTACCGCCCTATCTCTGTTCTTCCAGTAATTTCAAAAGTGTTTGAAAGAATTCTATATAATAGAATTAAATCATATTTGGACACAATTGATTTTCTCTATGAAAATCAATACGGTTTTCGACCCAATTCTAACACACTTTTGGCAACAATTGATCTAGTAACAAAAATTTAAGTTAACATAGATAATAAACAAATAGCATTAGGAATCTTCATAGACTTAAAAAAAGCATTCGACACTGTCAGTCACAGCCTGCTAATACAAAAACTACGTGTGGTAGGGTTTACTGGTACATCATTAGGAATTCTCGAATCATATCTTTCTAATCGTTGTCAAGTTGTTAGGATTCAAAATCACCAAAGTGAGGCTAAAGCAATCACATGCGGCGTCCCTCAAGGGTCAATTTTGGGGCCGTTATTATTTCTAATTTATATAAATAACATAAATGAACTTGGTCTCAAAGGTGATATTACACTTTATGCAAACGATACTAGCCTATTTTATTTTGGTAACTCTGTCAGCAGCGTAATAAATGATGCGCAACATGACCTAGACTTACTAAACACATGGTTTCAATGTAATCTTTTAACTATTAATACCGCGAAAACAAACTATATCATTTTTGCAGCTAAAAATAAAAAAATACCAGAATTTCAACCTCTTAAAATAAATAACACAAAAATTCAAAAAGTAGATCAAGAGAAATACCTGGGCTTAATACTGGACAAAAATCTTAACTGGAAATCTCATATCGAAAAAGTTAAATCAAAATTGACATCACTAACCGGAGCCCTACGTGCCTTTGCTAAAAATATTCCAACTCAAGTACGCTACACCATATATAACTCGCTTATAAAACCGCATATTGATTATTTAATTGAAGTGTGGGGTACTGCTGCAAAAACAAACCTTGATGCTCTCCAAATTGCCCAGAATAAACTTGTAAAAGTACTATTCCAATATAAATTTCTAACTCCGACCAAAACCATATATAATGAAACAAAACTTCTGAAAATAAATCAAACCTATGTGTACTATAACTGTCTATTAATAAGAAAAATACTTAATAATGATATACGAACTCAACTAAATTTCACTAGGAAGCACCATGCCCACAGAATGAAATTACGAAATGCCAATGACTTAATCTTACGCCCATCACGGACAAATTATGGAAGAGAAAGTATATTACATGAAGGTGCTCAAATGCTTAACAAACTCCCCAAAATTATTAAAGAAACAAAATCAATTTCCTACTTTAAATTTTTACTTAATACTTAAATTACAAGCCTATTAACTAAAATATCGCTATATATCTGAACATATTTGCAAATTTCCAAACTAATATATGTACTAATTACTAAATAACTACTATCTGATAATACGTTAAACTTAAACTTCGTAATATACCTTAAAGTACGCTCAGCGTATGCATGCCGCATCTAGTTGCAATCTTTCCGTGTACTTACTTTTAACTTGTTAAGATACTTGCGCGTTATCGCTGGCCGCGCTGCGCGCGGTCACTTAGGATTGTAAAACTACCTGTTTTAGTTTGTGTATAATTAAGTACTTACTTAAGTTTCTTTGTGCGCTCTAAACTGAGCTTTATAAACTGTTATTTAATTTATCTCTAATACGTGAATTGTATAATTCTTATGAGAATAAATTATCTTAAACCTAAACCTAAATATATGAGCAGCAATTATTTCAGTAATTTTTGATAACACAGTGAATCTAATGTTCACATATTTGTGACCACTTCTCTTGCTTAGATCGATCGATAGATGTATAAAAAGACACAGGAAGGTCGCAGGAGTCCGCTGGATGCGGGTGGCGCAGGACCGGTCATGGTGGAAATCTTTGGGGGAGGCCTATGTCCAGCAGTGGACGTCTTTCGGCTGAATGATGATGATGATGAAAAAGACACAACGTTAAAAAAAAGAAATGGGTGGATTTCAAAAAAAGTGTACATTTCAAAAAGAAAAATGTCCTCATCATTAAAAAATCTGTATAAAAATAAATATTCCAGTCACACGCATTCCAAGTAATTCATAATATAGCACACCTTATATTTTAATAGAATTTTTATACCGTTAAAGAATATAATCAGAAAAAGTATGTTAGAAAAAATAAAAACTTAAATATTGTTTTTTTCTCTCATACAAAATTCATGTCCTCACGACACCCCGCGGTAAACAAAAATTCATAACTTTAGCATTGAAATGAATCGTGTGGTGATTTTTTAAGGAGTTCTTTAATATACACTCTGGTGGCCGACGGGGTGCCGCTTATATACTCGTCGGCGGTACTCTTGATGGTTCCAGAATGTTCCAGCCAAATCTTGCCTCGACAGGTTGGTTTCTATTCTAGTAAGTTCGCGAGTACCTAAGTACTTCTCGCGATGCTTCCAGACGTGGCTGGGTACTAGGCAGGTGTGACCGCGAGTATTCCAGAACATTCTCGACTCTTGCCGTCTCTTTCTATCCCTCTCATTCACACACTTCTCGAACGTTCCGTATACCCATCTCTTTCTAAGAGTGCTGTCTCTTTCACTCCTCCGAGAAATTTCGCCATATACTGAATTGTACTTCAGGGGCCCATAAGGGGTCCTGAAAACGCATGAAAACGGGTTTTTAGTAAGTAATCAATTTTGAATCTTCTATTATGTGAAAGAGGCACCTCTGAAACGGCCTGAAATCACTTTTCAGCCTGCTGAAAACGCTTCTAAGTCATGAAAAATCACATTTAAAGTTTTATTCACATCAACGGCGTGCCAAATGGGTGCCAGAATTTAAACCCGCAAATTCAGTTTGAATAAAGCATTTGAGAACTACTCTGACCCTAACACTTGCTAAAAAAATTGATAATAATCGCTTAATGCAATCTTAAGTTTAAAACATACGGTACAGTACTATACGGAGCGTCAGACACCTATATACGCCTGCTTCCTGGATTTGTCCAAGGCATTCGACCTTGTGTCATACGATGTCCTTTGGAGCAAAATAAGTGAGCAAAAAGTACCCGCGGAGCTACTCCGAATATTTCAATACTGGTACCTTAACCAGGGCAATAGCGTAAGATGAGCTCCAAACTCCAATCATCAAAATTCCGACTCATGAAAGCTCCTGTACCCAAAGCACCGGAAGGATCACACGTCACGCCAGTATAAACGACGGCATCCGTCTTTCAGAGCCAGAGACCACGTCAAGAGGCCTGACGGAATGGCGTTGGTGCCTTGGTCGGCCACGGTTTCGGACGCTATCTGCGTGCATATACCCAGCGGCCTCCCATATTTCAGGCGCCAGTATTGTTGCTGGCGCTGCGCCATCCTCGTCCGAAGACCTCAACCTGCGCAATTATGCTGCCCTAGGAAGTAGATATTGCGGTTTGGGGTTGAAACTTTAGGGACCTTAGGGTCTAGCGCAGACTAATTGTCGGCACGCCTATTAAAAGAAATCTGGTCACTATTTGCATAAATAATTAGTTTCGAGAATCAGCGAGGGAATACGGCCACCCTGCCTACTGTTAGGTAGCGGTTTGGGCCAAATAATTTATATTTGAATTTAGTAGGTTTTATTGTATTGTACTAGGCGTGTAATATGTTTGTTTTATGGTTTTCTATTGTGTACAATAAATTAAACAAAAATAACGGTTTTTAGATTGCTATTGGAGTGAACAACAATACAGAGAGTTATATAGCAAAAGGTTATACAATAAATATAAAAATACAAGTTCCAACGCCCGAAATTCTAACAGAACATGAATTCCGTCGGTTCAGGATTAGTTGGGACAAGGGCCTGATCCGCGTGATTGCCATGTGGCGCCAGGGCAATGACTCCATCGTCATGGAGTGGCAGGACCCCGAGCCTAGCGCGATCTATAGTTATAGCGTTATCATCCTCGGAGACAACAGTGGCGAAATAATGGACCCAGGTATGAATACTAAAATCTCAGCTCAGATGCAGACAGACCTGCGAGCGTACCCAAGTTGCCAATCGCTCTCGGTTCATATCGTATCTTAGTTATCTATCTCTATCACTCTTCCATATCGGTGTGACAATGACTGTTGTGCCTTTCGTTAGCGATTAGCATCTTGGCTACGTACGCTGTTTTTTTAACGAATAATCGCCAATATGAAATTTGGCCTGACGCTGAACTACTTTGTGACGGTAGTATGACGAGCCGCGAAGCCGGACGTGCTCGAACGTTCCTGCAACACAACGGGCGCAGTTCAATGTTATCGGGTCGACAGCACAGGGCACCGCGTTAGCGTCATCTCATCAGTCACGAGAGCAGCTGGCGAGGGTGGAATGGACACGTGAGCGTCCACTAGCACGAGCGGCTCGCCGGATTGGTTACGCCCCTCCTAACCCCTGCTTCGGGTGGCATGGCCCCTTTCCGCTCCGGTCGAGGCTTCACGTAAGGTGACGCTTTATTAACACATTTTACTAATGTTTGTAATCATTCATTCATTACTAGTTAATAGTTTTTCGTGTTTATTTTGAGATTTGTGCAGAAAATACTGTTTGATTCAATGTTTAGGGTGTAGCCACTGTTAAGAGGCTTTAAGTCTGCCTTAATACTATTACGTGGAAGAGAGTTTCAAATAGTAAATGAATAAGTAGTTTTACAGTAATTTTATTTAGTAAACTCCCGTGAGTATCAGACATATTAAAATACTTATATCGGGTTACTCACGTCGATACGCGCAGTAGAGCAGCCGCCGCGGCCAAACGCATCTCTCATGAATAAGGGACACGGACTGTTATTTATTTATTATTATTATTCGGAGAACCAACAGCTATTAATACAACATGGTTAACTTAGTTAGGTTACAAAAAGCCAATTACAGGTTCCCACCAGTAGTAACGCACTAGGAACTATTGGGTGGTTCACACTACTTACTTAATTTAATCTTATTTGAACTTAGTAAACACATTTATTCTCGAAATATATACAGTAAGTGTAACTTACCTAACTACCTACCTCTACCTACCTTAAATCTAAAGTAGGTCCTTGAGGCATTGTACCTAGGATGCTGGCGGCATTTCCTCGTTGTATCGCAATGCTGATACGTTGTGCGAGGAAGCCACCAGCTCTTCGGTCACCAGTAACATCAACCAGACGTTTCGCGATTTCTACGAAAAAATTGCGTGCGCTGGGACCCCATGGACCAAGAGTTTCGACCCCGAATGGTACCAAAAGGTACTCTTTGCCCAGGCTCTTATATTTATTACGTTTTAAAATTTCGGCGCATTCAGCCGCTCCGCCCGCTTTTACATTAGTTCGTTGGAGATGGGACGGTGCCAGCGTGTCTACACAGGTAGCATCCCACACTAGCATCCGTCCCAAACTCCAAGGAACCAAGGACACCCCATCAGGTCTCTTGCCATCGTCCCTGAAAATGCCAGTATTTGAACTTAAAACAGTAACATACATAACAATATACTATTTACAGACACATTTCTAATTTACAGTCATCGAGTAGGGCAAGCTCACTCAAAGCTATTGTTCACCATATTACGCCTCACAGATTGGATATTACTGTTAAATATATCTATGTCTAAGTCTTTCGTTAATTTATTCAAAATTTTACTCGCTTGTATCAAAAACTGTTTTGCCGGTAGTTACGCTTACAGAGGGGAATAGAGAGGGGAGAAAAGTGTCTCTTAGATCTGGATGGAGTATTGAAAGAAAGTTCTGCTAGCAAATCGGTTGGTTATGTTGAAAATATAAATTATATCCGCGATTTCGACGCTTACTCAGAGGAATGAGATGGTGTTTCTTACATGTGTTAATATAGTTGGAGGAACTATATGGAGTATTCAATTTAAAACAAAGGAACTTAATAAATTTTCTCTGAATGCGTTCTACCCTGTCGATATAAGTATGATTACGAGGGTTCCAAATTTGTGATGCGTATTCGAGTTTGCTTCTTACATATGTACAATTTTAATAGTTTTAGCTTGGGTGAAATGTGCAGAACTCTGTATAATAAATGTTTTTGAAGCGTTAGTAGATATAATACTTTCAATATGTGTGTCAAATAGAAGTTTAGAGTCATAGGTGACCCCTTAGTCTCTCATATATTGAACTTATTTGAGTGGTTGATTGTTTAAAAGATATGATGTATGAATTACATTGCGTTGTCTAGAGAAGGTTAAAGTAAAGCACTTGGATGGGTTTAGTTCTAATTTATTGAAACGGCAGTATGATTCAAGGCGCGTAAGGTCATCTTGGATTAGAGCAGAATTGTCAATAGATTTTACTTTAGCAAATATTTTCATATCATCCGCAAAACTCAGTGACTTAGAAAAAACAAAGCAGTCACTGATGTCGTTGATAATAATATTGAATAACAGGGGCCCCAACAACGAACCCTGAGGGACGCCACTTGGAACAGTAACCCAACTAGATACATAATTATTAATGACAACAGCCTGTGACCTATTGTCAATATTAGAAATAAACCATGTTCCGAGACATGTATGTCTATTTTCGATTTTATTGACGTGAATAACCCGATATAAGCTTTACAGTACCCAAGTATGACAGTGGATATCGAAGAGGCTTAAATTGTCAACGTGTTTAACATTTCAGGAATTTGGTGGTATTCATGGCATACTTTGCTGAATATGGTTCAGCATCATGGTCAAGAGCAATTGGTAACGCTCCCTTTAGACAAAACCTTGGAGGACTATGACAACGACATGTGGTTGTACTGCGCCAAGCAAAGCATCAAGCCAGGTGGGGCGTTTGCCCAAATATCGCCTTGGCTTGATGGAAGCCGGCGGATACTACTGGAAATTGAAAAAAAAATCGCGTTTGGGTAAGTGACGTTTAGTCTAATCTAAATCATATTATGTCTTAGGTCACTAGGATAGTTTTGAGATGCTCATAATTTATAAATGGAATGCACGCTTAGTGCTTATTATATGATTTAAATAGCATTTAGGGGTATAAACTAAACACCATTACTATATTTACTTAAATTTAATAAATATTGAAATATAGCTACTATGGGAATTGACCACAGAAACATTTTGTTGTATGAAAATGTTTTGTATGAAACTATTCGACGTTAAGACTACCTCACTCCAAGATGGCGATGAAAAATTATATGAATGCCTGGCGATACAAGCTTCGGGATCATCTCTATATTCACATATGAGAGTCATCTGTGTGCTTACCTTGAGTTGTATTCGATTGCGACTGCGGCATTCGACAGTATGTCCGTCTCGCTCCTGCCGGAGTAGTGGTAGGAGCGAGACGTTCGCCTTATCAGCTATTGAAGTATCATTATATCTCAATACATGTATGTGGTTTGAAAAGTTAACTTTCATATCTTTGTTCGGTCTTGTTACAGAGACACCGATCATAAAACTCGAGCCAAACCACATGGAGAACAGCACACTGACCTTGACTTGCAGCGGCAGCCCCCCTGTAGACGGCAGGACCTACACGTGGTTCAGGAAAGGTAAGACCCCGTTCCTACTATGTCGTGTGTCGGGACGATTTTTTACACGATATCGTGTCGTTGTTAAGTGAATAGCTTCATATGAAATGTTCTGCCGCTACGACACACGATAAAAAAACGTCCCGACACACGACACAGTGGGAACGGGGTCCAACATTTACTTGGCATAATCGGCTCTGCAAATTTCAAATGTCATCAGCGATAAACAAAGATGTCGTTTCATCGCTAGTTATGATAGAAACCATTAAACGAGTTTTCCTTAAAATTTAAAAATATATTCATATTTTAGAGTTCGTTTACAAATGACTTCTGTATAAATAAATGAGTTTTGGTTTTTAAATTCCCTGCGATATTTGTGTAGCGGCGATTTGATATTTCTAGCGGGCTCAAGTTGTTGATCTGTTGATGTTGATCTTCAACTGACATGTTAGGCATCTCTGAACGTCATTGAGTTGAGAGTAGAGTGGAAAACCCTGAGAAAAATGAGCTGATCTCAAGAAATAGACTTTTTTACCCGAGATTATTTTAGGTGCAGTTGGACAATCCTAAATAAATATTTTATATTTATAACCTCATCGTCGTTAAAAATGATCATATATATACAGCAATATCAACATAAAGCATAAAACTCGTGATGAATGGGGTAACTATCTAGGGTATACCTGTCACTCTTTTTTTATAGGACCCTTGTGTTTCTTACGTTTCAGTGTCAAAATCGGATCTCTCATTACCGGAAATTCAATGCTACGATGCAGCGAAGAGCAGGAATATTTTGATGTTGACGCCCGACAAGTCTTACAACAACAGCGAGATATTTTGTAGACAAGGATACGTGGGTCATTACAAAGACCCTAATGGTGTATACTACATTAAATCTTATCGCGAGCTAGCAACATCTAAAACTATAATTCTTAATATGATAGAAACGGTCGAAACAGAACCAGAGGAACCAGAACCAAAGAAACCAGAACCAAAGGAACCAGACGGTAAACTTTGTTTCTACAGTCACATACAGTGCTCTTTCTCCCCAAAGAACTGAAAGCAACATGCACAGTAATCCTGTGGGTCCGCACGGACGGGAGGCTGGTAAAAGCCTCACGAGAATGTTGGCATCAGCAGAAGCTCTGTGGTTACGCTCGAGTTTCAACAGTGACTTATTTTTAGGGTTCCGTACCTCAAAAGGAATAAACGCCCTTATAGGATCACTTTGTTGTCCGTCCGTCTGTCCCTCCGGCCGTTCGTCCGTCTGTCCGTCAAGTTAGCTGCAAATTCTGCTATAGTAATACCTACACTATAAGAATAGTTGGACTGCCTTTGCTGATGTGTTAAAACATATTTTCTCTTTAACAGATGATCTGTCATATCAGAAGTGGGTGGTGCTGGGGGTCGTGCTGGCATTGCTGGCAATGATGCTGTTCGCCATGGGGACGATCTTCGTGCTTACCACGAGTTGTTGCAGTATATGTCCCGCTCACGTCTCGTTAATTACAATTACATCCCACTTCACGCGACGGGCGGTGCGAGTAAGATGCTAACCGTGAGCTGACGTAGAAACTTACCACGAGTTAGAAATTTACCGTACAATACTATACCCTCTCGTAGTACGAGTGAACACTATATATATACATTTGGGCTCATTTTTGTAAAACAAACATAATCTGTATATCCGTTGCTTAAGTTGCTTCGCCCCAATAATCTATTTGCAAGTGCTGTTTGGTTTTCTTAGCATTAAGATGCAAATTGTTACCAACCAGTTAAGTACATCAACTAGTTAGCTTTTAACTACATTATAATCGGTAGATTCCCGGTCAACCTCAAAAAGAAGCATATCACAACGGTTCTTGACGACACAAGGTAAATCATTTATGTAGACCTAAAGCAGGAATGGGCCCCAAATAGAACCCTGTGGCTCTCCTAGTTTAACTACAGCTCCGCTAGACTGGGATTTAGTTACAACAACAGTTTGTTTTATATTACTAAGATATTTTATGAGGACATTTAGTTTAAGAGGCCACGGTGGTCAAATTGTGTCTCCTTTGCCGATTACGGGCCTGTACATCCCGGTCTTTTGGTAAGCTTGCGTGGAGATACATATCCAACACGTAGAGGCCATTTGGAGATTTTTTCTGTGTACTACACCTGCTAGAACCCATTCACGAGTGCATCAATAGGTACCCGTGAACCGGTCCCAGCAGGCGTTGGAGCTATTGTAAAGAAAGTGGAAAGAATACCAGGCTATGGCGTTGAGGTTTGGGTGAATCAGTAATGGACTATTGCAAAGAGTTCCGGTCACCTGACATAACAATGTTTAAAACAAGTTATCGAGGCAGGCGGTGACTTGCCGCCGAGTACATGGGCCTGAAACTGCCGTCGCAAGGACGGCCAGGAGCAACATTGGTGTGAACGGCTCAGGGGTGTCGACAGGTGTGCGCCGTTTTCTACCCAGTGGCTGTTGCCAGCCACTGTGCCCACTCGCGTCTTATGCATATATTTCACTTCCACCCCTGGAGCATATCGCTCTAACAACTCTCTGGACGGCCAATGAGGGCAAGCTAGAGCTGAGAGTCCTACGGGTCCCCTTGGGGTCCACTCGACCGCCGAAGACACGCCGGAGACGGAGACCCTGACCGACTCTCTAGAGCACTCGGGTCCGTGGGGTCAGCTCGCCACAAGCTGCCCAAATTGTTATCATTAATATAATGGCACTCGTTGGTGGACATGGTTTTAAAATTAAAACTTTTTGAGTCTTCTAAAATGTGTTTATTCTTCCTTTTCCAACAAAACTCTCGCGCCTTTCCATCTTTTTACAAAGTTCTCCCTCACCGCCACCCGCAGCGCTGCTAGTCGTTACGCATCCGATCGGAATCGGTAATAAGGTAATCATATATGTTATTTATTCACTCATTAAATAACACTGCAATGGTGTTGAGATAATGACCCCAATAACCTTATAAGCACTACAAACTAACTCATCTACTTCTAATAAATTTGTGTTGCAATAAGCAGGTTCTTGATATACTTGTATTATTCAGTAATAATAAAATTAAACCAGGATAAATAAAATTACAAAACCTAACATTATAATAAAAAAATGTTACTTAAACTGAACGCGAACCAACCAAAACTTGAAGAGTTTAGCTTCTATATTGGCTTTAAAATACTAAGACTTCTTCCAGTTTCAGCTAAATAATCTTGTAAACGACTGCTACTATCATAGCTAGGCACCATCCAATTGTTCGGATATACACACATTTACGTTTTCACACATACACACGCACATGCAGACAAAAAGTATACTTAAACAGAAACACACGTAAAACTTAGAACAACCCTCTTTTTTCGTCGGATATTAAAAACGCTGCGAAGTGCTAATACGAGATTTAAGTTATATTGAACTTAATAGTGGATTGCATATAAAAATAATTGTTTGTTACTATTAAATTGCTTTGTATCTAGTAATGTAGTTTAAGCTATTTATAAAGTAGGCGTAATGGTAATTTATACTTATATTCTTGTTTATTTTTGAGCAAGGTCATTATGTGCATGTGTATGGGCGGAGTACTCTTGCCACCTGAAGGCCTACCACGAACTACGAACGAAGTTTCACCTCTCTGTCGCACTTGAGTGAGAAATCACAAGTGCGAAAGGGAGGTATACTTTCGTTCGCGGTTCGTGGTAGGCGCTCTGGTTCGTAGTATTTATAAGAGTAGAATGTACAAAAGAGCAGGAGTCAACATCACAGTACAGAACGTGTTCATAGACCAGTCTCTAACAAGCTGATTGTATGCTTATTTGCCACTGTCATAGTATATAATACATGGGGTTGAATGCAGGGCATAATATATTTAAAAATATATATATTTATTCGAAAATGGACCTTATGGAAATAAGTATGGAAATGTTGTCATCGAACTCTATAGCGTGAGTCAAAATTTTCTAAACCTGTGTGACTAGGGCTCGCAATTTCGGACTTATTTTGTATGGGCAGTTTCGGAATTCCGGAATTGGTCATACAAAGCAATTCCGGAATCGTAAGCCCTATGTGTGACTTACATACATTTTTGTGAGTTACATTAAACTAGCAAATTTGTTTTTTTTCGCGAAATTCCTAATGTAACTACAATATTTTTTTGAAAAACATAACGTAAGCACCAACGTTTTCCGAAACTACAATAGTACTTATCTCAAATTTATTATTAATCATCAAATAAATCTTTCAAAATCAAGATAAATAAGTACTATAAACATAATTTCAGAATAATAAAAACTCTTAAAGTTATCACATGTTTTCTATTCAGTGAAATAGTATTTTGCTTCGCCTGAAAAACCGTAAAAACAACTGTGGTGTCGTTTGGGTGTGTTGTAACATCCTGTATATAACGAATTAGTTCTGCTGTACTGCATACCTCTCTGGGGAAACGCAGCAGTCGTTTTATTTACTTTGAACGATGCCAACGTACTCTGCTAAAGGTCATGTTTTTAAGAATAAGCAGTTTCTACCGAACTGTTATAATACCAGACTAGTGATATACTCTTAGTCTGATTCATTTTACATACGACACTTAAAAATTATAAGCCCTACCCTATATACCCTACATTCCTCTAGATACAATAGTGAAAGAAAAATGGTAAACATTCCTAATTAAATTTTAATTTTCAAATGGATTAAGCGCGTTTTTTTTTCAGGTTTAAACCCTGTGATAACGAGTGCTGTAAAGCGCTCGAAACGTACGGCCATGGTGTTAATAAACGCGATAAATTATTTTTAAAGTGTTTTATGTTCTTTCACAATAATCACAATACGTAGTCGAACTTTAAAAAATCTGACTGACAAAAATACGCACACTTTATTCAAACATTCCCATTTTAACCGCTTTGGCCTTTTGGGAATAAGTTATGTAAAACGATGAAATAACTTTACAATACAATACAAATACTCTTTATTGCACACCTCAAATGAAGTAAATACAGAGAAACTTTAAATAAAAAATACTTTAGTTGTATTTTAATTTGAACTTTTATATAATATTTTATATATACACAAACATTTAATATGATTTCTTTCGTGAACTGTGCCCTCCACTCTGTAAGCTGTAGTTTTATCAATTTATTTTATTTGGTTTAGTTACACTTTCTGGTATGGGCCATGCATGTTTGTCTGTTAATCAGCCCTCTTCTGTGTAGTAGCCTTCGACATCAAAGATATTTTTCAAATAATTCTTAAGAGCGGGAAAGGGCATCGCAATGCTTCATCCGGCAACTTGTTATAGAAATGAATACACAAATGGCACTTCCTGATAGGTAGAGACATCAGAAATACAGTGAATGAATTTAACAACATAAATAATATTCGCAAAAAACATTTATTTTCGAAATATATACAGTAAGTGTAACTTACCTAACTACCTACCTCTACCTACCTTAAATCTAAAGTAGGTCCTTGAGGCATTGTACCTAGGATGCTGGCGGCATTTCCTCGTTGTATCGCAATACTGATACGTTGTGCGAGGAAGCCACCAGCTCTTCGGTCACCAGTAACATCAACCAGACGTTTCGCGATTTCTACGAAAAATTTGCGTGCGCTGGGACCCTATGGACCAAGAGTTTCGACCCCGAATGGTACAAAAAGGTACTCTCTGCCCAGGCTCTTATATTTATTACGTTTTAAAATTTCGGCGCATTCAGCCGCTCCGCCCGCTTTTACATTAGTTCGTTGGAGATGGGACGGTGCCAGCGTGTCTACACAGGTAGGATCCCAAACTCCAAGAAACCAAGGACACCCCATAATATTCTCATTGATATATTGGGACGCTACACTTAAACTATTAATTTATTTACTCCTCACTAGCTCGGAATGCTACCTCAGTCAGTTCACGGTTAGCATCTTACTCGCACCGCCCGTCGCGTGAAGTGGGATGTAATTGTAATTAACGAGACGTGAGCGGGACATATACTGCAACAACTCGTGGTAAGCACGAAGATCGTCCCCATGGCGAACAGCATCATTGCCAGCAATGCCAGCACGACCCCCAGCACCACCCACTTCTGATATGACAGATCATCTGTTAAAGAAAAAATATGTTTTAATACATCAGCGGCCTCCTAGCCTAGTCGGTAGTGACCCTGCCTACGAAGCAGGAGGTCCTGGGTTCGAATCCTGGTCAGGGCATTTATTTGTGTGTTTATCACGAATATTTGTTCCTGAGTTATGGATGTTTTCTATGTATTTAAGTATTTATATGTATCTATCTATTATATATATCGTCGTCTAGTACCCACAACACAAGCTTTATTGAGCTTACCGTGGGACTAGGTCGATTTGTGTAAATTTGTCCCACAATATTTATTTATTTATTTATTTATTATCAGCAAAGGCAGTCCAACTATTCTTACAGTGGAGGTATTACTTTATCAGAATTTGCAGCTAAAAAAAAATACTAAAAATAAAGACACATTTCAAATTAAGGCCGTCCCCTATGCCAATGACTTCGGCGATTTGAGCTTTCTTCCCCTCCCGCTTCCTTTCCTCACCGGTTATACAATACGCCAATAAGCATAAGTTGCCACCTAGGAAGAGCTGCTTGTACTAGGACGCAACCCTATAAACTACTAGAGCCATCTTACACGAGTGGCCCCCGTCGCCCGCGCAGGCATCTCGAGCCGGCGTTTTCGGAAAAATGCGTGTAATAGCTTTTTCTCGAAAAGTACAAAACCTATCCAAAAATCAGTAGACGCGTTGAAAGTAAACATAAATATATACTGCTTGTCTTAGTTTCTTGTACTTACGACGCATAATAAGGGAGTAGATACAGATTTAAGATAGAAAAAATTGTTTACGGTTTTTTTTTTCTCTTGATGTATTATGTTTTTGACAATTTAGTAGAACCAAATGTAGACCAAATACCTAGCTACATTATATATTTTTTTCAAGCGTTGTGCTTGGAGCTGAACAAAGCCTATTCACTTTAAAAACAGTGAAATATAGTATAGCAGCCCCTTAAAGGTTAAGGACCAGGACCTCCAGTGCCCATGGCACGAGGGCGCTACGCCCAGGATCAGGAACTATTATTATAAAAAACCGGCCAAGTGCGAGTCAGACTCGCCCACCGAGGGTTCCGTACATCACAAACATAATTCCCCCTTTTAATCCCTTAGGGGATGAATTTCGGAAAACGCGGAATACGGTTTTCTTATATATTATCAGAAAGTCTATAAACGAAGTTTCCAAGCCTGCAACCTGAAAAATTATTCACACCTGATATAAACTTACATCCCCTTTTTTATCCCTTAGGGGATAAATTTCGAAAAACGCTAAATATACTTTTTTGTATAGTATCAAAGAGTTTATAAACGAAGTTTTAAGTCTGCTACCTGAATAATGATTCACATCTCATACAAACTTTCAACCCCCTTTTTAGTCCCTTATGATATGAATTTCGCAAAACGCAGAATACGGTTTCAATGGACCGTAGACCCTTAGTATATAGTTTAAATTTCAACTCGATACCTCCACTCACTCCCGAGATAAAGGGTCTTGACGGACAAACGGCCGGACGGACGGACGGACGGACGGACGGGCAACAAAGTGATCCTATAAGGGTTCCGTTTTTTCCTTTTGAGGTACGAAACCCTAAAAATAAGTCACTGTTAAAAATCGAGCGTAACCACGGAGCTTCTGCTGATGCGAACATTCTCGTGAGGCTTTTACCAGCCTCCCGTCCGTGCGGACCCACAGGATTACTGTGCAAGTTGCTTTCAGTTCTTTGGGGAGAAAGAGCACTGTATGTGACTTTAGAAACATAGTTTACCGTCTGGTTCCTTTGGTTCTGGTTTCTTTGGTTCTGGTTCCTCTGGTTCTGTTTCGACCGTTTCTATCATATTAAGAATGATAGTTTTAGATGTTGCTAGCTCGCGATAAGATTTAATGTAGTATACACCATTAGGGTCTTTGTAATGACCCACGTATCCTTGTCTACAAAATATCTCGCTGTTGTTGTAAGACTTGTCGGGCGTCAACATCAAAATATTCCTGCTCTTCGCTGCATCGTAGCATTGAATTTCGGGTAATGAGAGATCCGAATTTGAAACTGAAACGTAAGAAACACAAGGGTTTTATAAAAAAGGGTAACAGTATACCCTAGATACCCTAGGAGATATCAAATCACCGCTACACAAATATCGCAGGGAATTTAAAAACCAAAACTCATTTATTTATACAGAAGTCATTTGTAAACGACCCCTAAAATATGAATATATTTTTAAATTTTAAGGAAAACTCGTTTAATGGTTTCTATCATAACTAGCGATGAAACGACATCTTTGTTTATCGCTGATGACATTTGAAATTTGCAGAGCCGATTATGCCAAGTACCTAAATGTTAGACCCCGTTCCCACTATGTCGTGTGTCGGGACGTTTTTTTATCGTGTGTCGTAGCGGCAGAACATTTCATATGAAGCTATTCACTTAACAACGACACGATATCGTGTAAAAAATCGTCCCGACACACGACATAGTAGGAACGGGGTCTTACCATTCCTGAACCACGTGTAGGTCCTGCCATCTACAGGGGGGCTGCCGCTGCAAGTCAAGGTCAGTGTGCTGTTCTCCGTGAAGTTTACAATGTCGTGGTTTGGCTCGAGTTTTATGATCGGTGTCTCTGTAACAAGACCGAACAAAGATATGAGAGTTAACTTTTCAAACCACATACATGCATTGAGATATAATGATACTTCAATAGCTGATAAGGTGAACGTCTCGCTCCTACCACTACTCCGGCAGGAGCGAGATGGACATACTGTCGAATGCCGCAGTCGCAATCGAATACAACTCAAGGTAAGCACACAGATGACTCTCATATGTGAATATAGAGATGATCCCGAAGCTTGTATCGCCAGGCATTCATATAATTTTTCATCGCCATCTTGGAGTGAGGTAGTCTTAACGTCGAATAGTTTCATACAAAACATTTTCATACAACAAAATGTTTCTGTGGTCAATTCCCATAGTAGCTAAATATTTCAATATTTATTAAATTTAAGTAAATTTGGTAATGGTGTTTAGTTTATACTCCTAAATGCTATTTAAATCATATAATAAGCACTAAGCGTGCATTCCATTTATAAATTATGAGCATCTCAAAACTATCCTAGTGACCTAAGACATAATATGATTTAGATTAGACTAAACGTCACTTACCCAAACGCGATTTTTTTTTTTCAATTTCCAGTAGTATCCGCGGGCTTGCATCAAACATACGCGATATTTGGGCAAACGCCCCGCCTGGCTTGACGCTTTGCTTGGCGCAGTACAACCACATGTCGTTGTCATAGTCCTCCAAGGTTTTGTCTAAAGGGAGCGTTACCAATTGCTCTTGACCATGGTGCTGAACCATATTCAGCAAAGTATGCCGTGAACCCCACCAAAGTCCTGAAATGTTAAAGACGTTGACAATTTAAGCCTCTTCGATATCCACTGTCATACTTGGGTACTGTAAAGCTTATATCGGGTTATTCACGTCAATAAAGTCGAAAATAGACATACATGTCTCGGAACATGGTTTATTTCTAATATTGACAATAGGTCACAGGCTGTTGTCATTAATAATTATGTATCTAGTTGGGTTACTGTTCCAAGTGGCGTCCCTTGTTGGGGCCCCTGTTATTCAATATTATTATCAACGACATCAGTGACTGCTTTGTTTTTTCTAAGTTACTGAGTTTTGCGGATGATATGAAAATATTTGCTAAAGTAAAATCAGATAAGATGACCTTACGCGCCTTGAATCATACTGCCGTTTCAATAAATTAGAACTAAACCCATCCAAGTGCTTTACTTTAACCTTCTCTAGACAACGCAATGTAATTCATACATCATATCTTTTAAAAAATCAACCACTCAAATAAGTTCAATATATGAGAGACTTAGGGGTCACCTATGACTCTAAACTTCTATTTGACACACATATTGAAAGTATTATATCTAACGCTTCAAAAACATTTATTATACAGAGTTCTGCACATTTCACCCAAGCTAAAACTATTAAAATTGTACATATGTAAGAAGCAAACTCGAATACGCATTACAAATTTGGAACCCTCGTAATCATACCTTATATCGACAGGGTAGAACGCATTCAGAGAAAATTTATTAAGTTCCTTTGTTTTAAGATAAGATAAGATACGTTTATTGCACTCATATTTTAAACAATATGAACCCAGTAAGGGCACAGCAAACAATTACAAACAAGTCTTAAACACTAAACAAGTAAGTAAAATTAAAATTTACTTATAGCTAATTAATTAAGTACTTAGGTACCTAAGTGTAACTTGTAACTTATAGTAAATTACCTACAATATTCAATTAATATTTATTTTTGGCAAGACACTTCAGATATTGTTACAAATTACAGGTCAAATATTGATAGCTCTAGGTAATATTATAGATATTAAAGGTTCGTATAGAAACATCTTCAAAAAACTCTTGCAAGGAGTAGTAACTTTTGTTCAACAAGTATTTATATAAGGTAGCTTTAAATATTTTGGGGTTTTCAATTGATTGTATTGCTATTGGTATTTTATTGTATATTTTAATACACATGGTGTGAGGTCCTGAATGAAGTAATTTTAAGCTTGACGTTGGTAAAGAAAGATAGTTGTTTTGCCGAAGGTTAAACGGTTTTGTGTGACGGTCTTTAGCTAGCAAAAAGAATGAAGTATTTAGTTTAACAAAATTACAGACTTCGAAAATATACAGGCATGCAAGGGGTAAGATGGATAATTTTTCAAAGTAAGCTCTACAGCTCTGCTCTTGTTTAATGTTCACTAGGGTCCTAATGCATTTTTTTTGAGCAATGAACAGACTGCTCACAATCGTACTGTTTCCCCAAAGCAATACACCGTAGCGCAAAAGGGAATGTGCGTAAGCGTAGTAGGCAGATGTAGCAGTTTTTAAATCTGTTGTTCTTTTTAGTTCATACAGGGCATATTTAAAACTTGAAAGTCTAGTAATTAAGTTTTGTATATGGTGTTTCCAATTTAAATTCGTGTCTATGTGCAATCCTAAAAGAGAAAAGGTATCGACTGTTTCTAATTTATTATTATTGAAGGAAAAATCTATATTTAATGGTTCTTTTTGATATGGCCTAAACTGCATTAATTTGGTTTTATTGTAATTTATTTTTAAATTGTGATCAGTTAGCCAGGAATCTAAATTTGAAAGAATGTTATTAAGATGAGTGTTTAAATTACTTTCGCTCGAACATGGAAACACAACAGATATGTCGTCAGCAAATAGTACACTTGGTGAATCAATTACTTTAGGTAAATCATTAATATAGACTAAAAATAATAGACAGCCTAAAACACTGCCCTGGGGAATGGATCTTTTAACATCGGCTTTAGTTGATCTTATTCTACTGATGATACCAGTTTTATTGTCATAATTTTATTTTTATTTTTTTTATTTTTTTATTTAATAATGTTTACACGGCATTACAGTATAAAAACCAATACACCGAGAAACTTAAACTAACAAAAATGTTTCATTCCAAGAAGGAAGAAGGAAAATATAATAATAATACAGCAACAACAACAGTAAAGGGTAGGCACAAAATACAATGGAAGAACAGAAGTAACATAATTATCACAAAACATAATATCTTACAGGGACTGTGGAAGGCCTATCGTCCATCATCTCACAATACCTCAGACACTCACGGTACACAGTCGTCCATCCCCATGCAAACAAGTCACAATCAGGTTCTGACGTCAAGAGCGCATTCAGTAGTGTCAAAGCTCGAGGGAGCGGCGAATTTCTGCGTGACACTGTGCGTGCCGCTGGCACCGCCAACAGTGGGCGTATCCGCGGTCTCAGGTTAATTCTGGGGGTATCCGGCACGTGCAGTCTGAGCACGCGATTCACGAGGTCTGGGCAGTCTGATTCACCACGCAGCATGCTACAAACGGTAATTAACAAATTGCAGTTACGCCTTACTTCTAGAGAGTTGTAACCGAGTGCTCCGAGCAAAAACTTAGTCGGATATAAAAACGGGTAATACCCATAAGTTTTCTTATAAAGAAATCTGAGGAAAGCTTTTTGTATCTTCTCTAGAAGTAAGGTGTAAGTCGACTCATAAGGGATCCACACAATTGACGAGGTTTCCAACTTGCTCCTCACCAATGCGTTAAAGACAAGTTTTATGGCCTCGACATCTCGGAACTCCTTGACATTACGGATCACAAAGCCTAGTCTTCTAAAACAGCTATCAGCTAAAGCTCGCAAATGATCATGGAATGTCAGCCGTGAGTCGAAGACCACCCCAAAATCCTTCACCGAGGACACTCTGTCAATCCTGTCCAGCCCGAGCGTATACTGTGCAAGTAGAGGAACTGCAGATCGACTAAATGTGCATACACAGCATTTGGCTACGTTGAAGAGGAGTTTATTTTCAACACTCCACCGCATCACGGAGTCAATGTCCTCCTGCAGAGAAATACAGTCTGCACTACTTTTCACACCAAAAATCAGCTTTAGGTCGTCAGCATACAACAGACACTTTGCATTCCTTACAACTGTTTCCAAGTCGTTGACCATCAACCCGAACAAAAGAGGCCCGAGTATGGAACCCTGACTGACACCAGATCTCGTGTGGTAAGGAGCTGAGACAAAGCATCCGTGACGGACGTACTGCTGTCGATCGCGTAGATAACTTGCAAATAGAGTTAGCAACTTAGGCGAGAAGCCTAGACCATTCAGCTTGTGTAACAGGACGTCATTATCCACGCGATCGAAAGCCTTTTTGAAGTCAAAATAAAGTACATCTACCTGAATGCCTTTATCAAGATGCTCAGATATACCTAGTATCAGTCAGGGTCATCAAATTGGTATTAACGGAGCGTTTTGCTCTAAAACCGTGCTGCGAATCACACAAGAACGGTTTAATTTGCCCTGTTATCAACCTGCATAGTATAGATTCGAATAACTTTACTAACGTAGACAGCACAGCTATGGGCCTATAATTGTCTACACTGGCGGTGTCCTTGGATTTTGGAATGGGTCTAACTCGCGTTAATTTCCATTGATTTGGACACCGGCCTGTAGAGAGAGCTAAATTAAACAAGAAGTTTATAGGAACTTTAAAGAAATCCATACATCCCTTGACAACGTAAGCCGGTAAATTGTCAGGCCCTATCGAGCTTTTACCCTTTAGATGTTTAATACCAGTCACTACATCCTCCAAAGATATGCTATTTATATTAACGTACTGGGCAGAACGTTTCTGAGAACAACTCTGTAAGGAGGTTACATCAAGACGAGGAACATCGGGCAAAAATACACTGGAGAAGAAACTGGAGAAGGCCTCCGCTGCTTCCACTCCAACAAATTGTTTTCCATCAAAGGTAACTTTAGACGCAAACCCTCCCCTTGACTTAAGGCTATCTATGTGCTGCTTGAATAACCGTGGATCACATTTGACCAAGCTTTGAATGCGATCAATATGACGAGCGTACGCTAAGGAAATCCGCTTTTTTATGTTAGTTCTAAGATAGGCAAATTGCCTGTAAAGTGCCACATCCTTAGTGGCTTTCCAGTTCCGGTGAATATGAGCCTTTGTTTTTATGTCGACAATTAAATCCGCTGTGAACCAGACTGGATAACGTCTCGCAATCCCCTTTGAGCGATATTTTTTTGGTATAGTAGCATCAAATACGTTATAGATAATTTTATAAAACTTGTCAACCGCAATTTCAATATCATCGGAATCAAGAACATCCTGCCAGCTCAATTTAGAGACAAGATTATACAAAAGCTCATAATTACCCTTTTGGAAGTTCCAGTCTTGTATCAACGTTACCAGGATGGATCCGCTCAGACGAAGGTCTCGGCGTAGCATCTAACGGCAGCGAGATATCTAACGGCGGATGGTATGCGTCACGTTTAGGGACAAGTCCTCCTCCCTCTATCTCCAGAACACTGACTCCACGAATGCGCTCGGACACCAGCACCACGTCCAGCTTTCCATTAAACGCATTCTTCACTCCATTCATCTCTTGCAAACCACACAAAGTTAAGAAATATGAGTAATAACATAAAATACTATAAGACGAATACATTGGGTTCAGATTCAAATCACCAAACACAAAAACAACACCTTTCAAGTTGTTTATCATTTATTTAAACTTTCACGATTTTCACACATTATAAATTTACTAAAACGGGGCTTAATCGTGTATAAACTTTGGAAACAAACCTCCGACGTTTCAAGGGCGACATTGCCCCCGTGGTCCCGGAGAAAGACTGGCTGAGGTTGACATCAACATCTTCTAGCTGCGCGGGTTTTACGAACTACCCGCACTTGGTCTTGATTATCAACTTGAACATTTTGCGCACTAGGGATGTGACTCTGTCGACACACTACACTCACGATGTCCGATTTTTGAGCAGGTGATATTCGATTACGCTTACATTTATCAATGACTGGATTCCATGTAGACGAGATTCTAAAACCGTCATCCCGATTGAAATTGGGGTATTTCTCGATTTCAATGGCTTCCCGTACTTTCCTACTATGGAAACGACGATCCGTTGAAAGGATTTTAGGGTTATGCAATTCAATCCAATGGTTTGGTCCAGAATCTAACAAATGTTCGGCAACCGCAGACTTGTGTACCTGGCGATTTCTGACAGCTGCGATATGTTCCTTCACTCTTTCCGCCATGGTACGCTTCGTTTGGCCGATGTAGGAACTACCACAACTGCAATCAATCTTATAAACACCAGGTGACTGACACCAGGTGAGGAGGCAATCTAAGATCGCCGAAGGATGTTATCCCGTACCAGTGTTATCCCTAGTGCGCAAAATGTTCAAGTTGATAATCAAGACCAAGTGCGGGTAGTTCGTAAAACCCGCGAAGCTAGAAGATGTTGATGTCAACCTCAGCCAGTCTTTCTCCGGGACCACGGGGGCAATGTCGCCCTTGAAACGTCGGAGGTTTGTTTCCAAAGTTTATACACGATTAAGCCCCGTTTTAGTAAATTTATAATGTTGTTTATCATTTGTTCCACTGATAGGAACCAATTCATATACACTTCGTTAGGAACCCTAGGAGGTATATATATGACACATACAAAGTAATCTACATTTTCGAGCTTAAATAATATCCAGAGGTCCTCTCCTAACGGTGTTTCAAGATCTTTGCGTCGTTGTATTTCGAGTCCAGGGCGCGCCAGCAACATCACTCCACCCCCCCGCGAACCAGTGGCACGGTCACGACGTATCACACTCCATTCTTGCCATGCAAGCTCAGAGTCGTAGATGGCTTCGGTTAGAAATGTCTCGGTGACTGCCACGATATCACAGTCTTAACAAAGCAAATTATTCCTAAAGAAGTTGAGCTTAGTGTTAAGGCCTCTGACATTCTGATAGATAATAGTCAAAGTTTTTGTAGTTTTAGTCTTAGTTTTAGTCATTAATTGATGTTTTTGACTCACGACTGTTTCGAGGGGAGCGAAAATTCAATTTCCAAGGCTTAATACAAATGTCCTCCGCCCAATTCGCAGCATCCAACACACGTTCAGCAAACCTTTGTGGGACATCCAATTTGAAAGAAGCATAATTTCCCTTGGCTTTCAATGCCTCCACCGAGCAAACATCCTCTTCACAGAGTGTTGCCAAGTAAGAGCGTACCTGGTCAGCAGCAGTGCCCATTTTAACATAGAAAAGATGAAATTGACGTATTCTTTCCGCTGCCTCTAGGGGACATGTACCTGGAGCAGCTGTGCCGCGCTTGACATCGAGTAGTTTACGCGGGCGCTGCTGGTTTTTCGACTGAGCCTTAGCATCAGAACCCGTTTCGTTTGGCGTAGCTGCCTTACCATTGTGATCGACCATACCTTGCTCCTTAGGGTGCTGCTTGGTGATAGACTGCGACTGTATCTGCGGTAAGGTGGATACTCCAGGGGAAGGCAGTGGCGCGTGATCAGGTAGTTTGTTGCTTAATGGTTGCTGTTTTTGTAGTTTCTCAGCAACAGAAGCGTAAGTTTCAGGTACGCCGGTCGACATCTGGTTTAACTTATCCTCTAGGGCAGTCACCCTTTCTTCAATGGTATTTACTTTAGCTCTCAAATCGGCCCATTTTTGGACAAGCGGGGTAATTTCTCTCGCCACTGCATGGCTTACGAGGTTCGGAATGTATTCATTGAGACAGCTTTGGAGCTCTTCCCTGATGAGCTTCCGATAACTGTCCAGGCCCATAGAACCACTACAAAGACCACTATTATACAGCTGTTGTTGACAGGTTTCGACCGCCTTCTTCCGAAATGTTACATGCTGCGGCGTTGGAACAGTTGAGTACTTCAGGAAACTGCACTCCATGGACTCATCAAGCACAGTATTAATGATGCTGGGGTCCATAACTGCTGCTCGCACTGGGGTATTAGTATTGTCACCTTTAGCTTGGCGGCAGACGCACTCTGGGCATGCCCAAGCATCTCTGCGCTCAACTGTCGACGCGTCGAAAATATTTTCTGAGACATTCGCACATAGTAGGCAATAATAAGCATTTGTGCATGCCAAACATTTCAGAAATCGTTGATCTTCAATAACGCACGTGCAACCAGTACAAGTGATAGGTGCATTTACGGTAGCCATTATAGCACGGCGTAGACGTATCAAATGCGATGTCCAAAACTCAGCAAGAAAGCAGCAGACAATAAGCGTAAGCGAAGTACCAGGAGCTCATAAGTTACGGAGACAGCACCGGGCGCGGCGTAGCAGATGCGTAGTAGATGGGACGGGGGCG
This sequence comes from Lathronympha strigana, assembly GCA_949128165.1. Lineage (NCBI taxonomy): Eukaryota > Metazoa > Arthropoda > Insecta > Lepidoptera > Tortricidae > Lathronympha > Lathronympha strigana. The sequence continues at coordinate 200,742 of OX421926.1, read as the reverse complement.
GGACGTCGTAGCAGCGTAGCACTCACCCGGTCCGTGGCGTAGGCGTGACGTACAACGGCGCGATGACTGTTGCTCCTTCGAGCCTATGCGCTCCTAATTTCTCACACGAATTAACTGAAGTAAAATATTTTTAAAATTTAATTTATAAATTAGCGCGGGGACTTAAACACGTCTAACCCTTGCGGGAGTCCAGGGGGAATAATGCTCGACTTCTACACACTGCTCGCGATGTTTGAGGTACGAGGTAATCCATTTATATACGGTTCCTCGTACACCGACGCCATTTAGCTTATTTAGCAGGATATCGTGAGAAACCCTATCGTACGCCTTACTCATGTCTAATAAGATTCCCACTGCGTAGTTTTTATTATCAATCATTTCTAAAATTTGATTTACATATTTGTACACTGCTAAGGTTGTAGAATGTTTTTTTCTGAACCCGTTTTGGCATTCGCTGAATATGAAGTATTTTTCTAGGAAAGCGTAAAGGCGTGTGGACATGGCTGTTTCGAAGATTTTTGAGAATGTTGGTAGAAGGGCAATCGGACGATAGTTATTACAATCTGTATGCTGTCCTTTTTTATATATTGGTTTGATAATAGACTTTTTTTAGGGAATCTGGAAAATAACCCTCATTGAAAGACTGATTTATTAAATAAGTTAAAGGTCCGGTAATCTCTTGGGCACATTTTTTAATCAATATAGGAGGTAATTCGTCGTGGCCAAAACTACGTTTATTTTTTAAATTGCGTATAATTTTAAAGACTTCATTGTCCGTAACTGGTTGTAGGTAAAGAGAGTTGGGGGTCGGCGTAAGCACAGGACGGCCAGCAGCGCGCGCGAAGTGTGAGCTGCCCGTACACGTTCCCTCCTCGCCCACTGTTACAAAGAAGTCGTTAAAATAATTAGCAAGTGTGCTCGGATCTTCAATTATAGTATCGTTTATTTTTAGTTTTATATTTTGTATGTTTTTTTTTGGGAGTTTGTTTGTTCGTTCCTTCACTACGTGCCACATGGTTTTAGTAATATTATCAGAGTTTTTCATTGTTTGTATGTAGTGTAGCTTTTTTGATGTTGATACAACTTTTTTTATGATTTTTTCATATCGCTTATAATATTTATTTAGAACCGGGAAGTTAGTATTACAGATTAAGAGTTTTAGAAGGCGTTTGTTCTTACATGATATTTTAATGCCAGTAGTGAGCCAAGGTTTACCTTTATTTATTTTTTTAATTTTAGTTTTAACTTTAGGAATGCATATATCTAGAGCTCTTTGTATAGTGTTTGTAAATACAGTAAAGTTCTCTTGGGTGTTTTTTTGAAAGTCGTGAATTAAGTACCAATTAATGTTACCTAGGTAAGATTTTAAGTTTTGAATATTTTTGTCACTATATATTCTTTTGTTTGTAAACCATTCTTTGCATTCTTGGGTTGATGTATTGTTAGCTATGGTGTACGTAATACCCTTGTGGTCAGAGAAACCGTATTCGCTAACAGAAATTATATTGTTTTTGTTATGGAAGTTTGTAAAGAGTAGGTAAATCTATGCATGATTGGCTTGACTCTGTTATTCGAGTAGGTTCGTTTATCATCTGCTGAAAGTTATAACTTTTCATTGAGTTAATTAAATTCGAAGCAGACAGGGACTTTTCTAATATATTAACATTAAAATCACCGCCTATTAACACATTTTTCTTAGAATCTTTAACTATTATTATCTGCAAAGGTTTATCGAGTGTTTCGTAAAATACAGTTTGATTTTTATTGCTATTAGGCCAATATATTACTACGAGTAATAAATTTAAATTAGGAATTTCGGTTGCACAGGTTTCAAAAACAGATTCTACAGATAAATTAGCTATATCTTTGCGATCAACAAAGGGTAAGTTATTTCGCAGAAACACACATACGTCGCCGCCTCCCTGTGTGCTCCGGTTGTACATAGAAGTTGCTTGATAGCCTTCTAGCTGTAAAATATCTATTTTTGTCGGAGTTATCCACGTTTCTGTTAAGCAAATAGCTTGAATATCTTTGTCTTCTTCTGTTGCAGATTCTATAAGATGTCGTTTATTACGTAAACTGCGAATATTTTGGTATATCATTTTAAAATTACATGTATTGACGAAAATTCTGTTTTGTTCGACGAGCTCGCAAATTATGAGGGTGATGTTGCTGTTCCGGCAAGGCTGTGGCACCACTGGTACCCTGTGGGTTCCTCGAATCCCTTTTATGGTTCGCATCATTCTGGTTCGTTGCGTCTGGATCCTGATTGTGGTTGTTTCTCGCTTCTGGTGCAGGGCTTTTTAATGCAGGGCTACTTAATTGAGGCATTGGGTTATTAACAAGATTTTCTTCACGCACTTGTCCATTTAAGTTTAAAATATTGTTTTCATTTTCAGCATGAAGAACATTTTTATTAGCATCAAGTACCATTCCCTCTACAATCAGCTGGTTGTTTCTTATTATGGCGTGTAGTCCATTTTTTCGAGCTTTAAACATTTAATTGCGCAGAGCATTTCGGTGTTTGATTGCATTTGAATCGAGGAATTCGGACACAGACAGTCCTGTCCCATTCAAGTAGTGGCTGTTTTGTAATATATATTTAGTCATTCTTTTACTAATAAACTCAACTACTAATGGACGGTTTCTGTAAGCTTTTCGGCCTACTCTGTACGTTTCCTCGATGTAACCCAGCAAGTCCACCTGCAGGATCTCGCGGAAAGCATCAATAACTCTGCTGTGTAGGTCGCTTTCGAGCTCCTTGTAGTGTTCGATGAAGCCGTATATTACAATTTTTTTTACTGTTGCATTCATTTCCATGGCTTGTTGCAGGCGAGTTAATGTCAGACGTGTTAATTTTTTCGGCCAACTCTCTTATATCTCTTTGTAAATGTTCGTTTTCTCTTTGATATATCTGTTTTGTGTTGGTTGGTGTCTCTGGTTAGTAAGTCTGTTTTTTCCTTGAACTCTTCTCGCAAATTTGTGATAGCTTTGCTAATCTCAAATTGGATGATATCTTTTAATTCTGACACTATAGATTTATTGTTTTCCTTTAGTTGTGTATTAATTAATTCGGACAGATTTTGTAAAGTTATTTGTGTTCGGGCTTCCGTTATCTGGCAACTTTCTGGACGTTGAATTAAAGTGTCACCTAGGATGCTACTCATGCTACTATCTTCTGAACTTATTGTATCATTCAGTGTACGTTCTATCCTTTTCCTTAACTGAACAATATCTATAGATCGCGAGGTTTCCTGCTGGATCGATTCGTGACGGCTATGATGGGCTTGAATTACTGGGGTACCTGGGGCATCCGTGTTGTCCGCTTTTGGGGTCGAGCAATGGCATTCCTGGCATATCCATGACTTTTTCGTCTCGGCGATCATTGAATTGTAAAAACGTTTCGTGGTAACATTTGTACATTCCAAATCGTATTTTTTGACACAACGTGAACATTGTAAGAATTCCCTTTCTGGTAGTTTTTTAGAACACCTTGAACATTCAGAATCCATTTTTGTATTCAGATTTACGCCTAGAGTTCACTAAAGTTCACACTGTGAACTTTAGTGAACTCTGCGTATGTGTGAACTTCACAGCGAATACGGCAATTCCCGGAAATCTCTCGCAGCGCCAGCGAGCGCGTCACAGTCACAAAAAGGCGTAAGTGCGGCTGCTTTCGAATACGCTTACACCGTTTTCGGAGTCTATCCGTTGCACTCGCGCGTTTATCGAGGTTTTCTGTGTTTTATACTTAATTGACACTTTTAATTGAAATAACTATAACTTATATTGAATCACTATATTACTAGGAATCTTTTAGTATAAATTTCATGTATAGCAAATCAAACATTAAAGCAGTTAAATTAATTATTATATACGGAGCGTTTCAAAACGCTGTTGACGCGCCGAGAGATGTTTACATCCAAAGGTTACACTCTTTTTAAATTGAATATAAATTGAATACTCCATATAGTTCCTCCAACTATATTAACACATGTAAGAAACACCATCTCATTCCTCTGAGTAAGCGTCGAAATCGCGGATATAATTTATATTTTAAACATAACCAACGGCAATGTCGACTGTCCCGATTTGCTAGTAGAACTTTCTTTCAATACTCCATCGACAGCGACTTACGACACGACTTACGACTTACGACAGCGATTACAGCGACAGTTAAGCCTGTGTTGGCTTTGCTCGCTGTCCAATTAATGTTTTTTATTGTATTTATTTTTTAGTAGTAAATAAATGAAAAAAAAAAACCAGATCTAAGAGACACTTTTCTCCCCTATCTAGTCCCCTCTGTAAGCGTAACTACCGGCAAAACAGTTTTTGATACGAGCGAGTAAAAGTTTGAATAAATTAACGAAAGACTTAGACATAGATATATTTAACAGTACCTAATATCCAATCTGTCCAATCTGTGACCTATTCATTTCGCAACGTATAATGACGCACTACTCACAATACTTGTTTGACGTACTGATGTATATAAGAATTAACATATCGGAATTCAATCGTGTGTACCATCCGGACATACAACTTCGAGCAGCTGGTCGTCTTAGAACAGTTCCACGTCGCATGGCGCTTTCAATGAAAAACCCACGCGTTATAGGACCTACCTATTATGAGCACTTGCCCGCTAACTTAAAAAACGAGCCATGTGACGCAGTCTTTAGGCGTCACTTAAGAAACCTTTTGTTGGATAACCCTCTGTACTCTGTAAACCAGTACATGGAATTGAATTTGTAATTGACTGTTTAATTTTTTGTTATTATTTATTATTAGCTTGAATTCAAATAATGTTTTATACAAATTTTTATTATTTAATTATGACATTTTGCTTTGTACCTATTTATATTTTCTGTTCTGTTTGACGATCATGATGGGAATTTGTATACTTTGACATTAACACTAAATTGTATATATAATTTTCTTCGTGAAATAAATGAACTGAACTGAACTGAACTGTGAGGCGTAATATGGTGAACAGTAGCTTTGAGTGAGCTTGCCCTACTCGATGACTGTAAATTAGAAATGTGTCTGTAAATAGTATATTGTTATGTATGTTACTGTTGTAAGTTCAAATAAGATTAAATTAAGTAAGTGTTACAATGTGGTGGTGTGAACCACCCAATAGTTCCTAGTGCGTTACTACTGGTGGGAACCTGTAATTGGCTTTTTGTAACCTAATTAAGTTAACCATGTTGTATTAATAGCTGTTGGTTCTCCGAATAATAATAAATAAATAAATAACAGTCCGTGTCCCTTATTCATGAGAGATGCGTTTGGCCGCGGCGGCTGCTCTACTGCGCGTATCGACGTGAGTAACCCGATATAAGTATTTTAATATGTCTGATACTCACGGGAGTTTACTAAATAAAATTACTGTAAAACTACTTATTCATTTACTATTTGAAACTCTCTTCCACGTAATAATAGTAAGGCAGACTTAAAGCCTCTTAACAGTGGCTACACCCTAAACATTGAATCAAACAGTATTTTCTGCACAAATCTCAAAATAAACACGAAAAACTATTAACTAGTGTTGAATGAATGATTACAAACATTAGTAAAATGTGTTTATAAAGCGTCACCTTACGAGAAGCTTCGACCGGAGCGGAAAGGGGCCATGCCACCCGAAGCAGGGGTTAGGAGGGGCGTAACCAATCCGGCGAGCCGCTCGTGCTAGTGGACGCTCACGTGTCCAGTCCACCCTCGCCAGCTGCTCTCGTGACTGATGACGCTAACGCGGTGCCCTGTGCTGTCGACCCCCGATATCATTGAACTGCACCCGTTGTGTTGCAGGAACGTTCGAGCACGTCCGGCTTCGCGGCTCGTCATACTACCGTCACAAAGTAGTTCAGCGTCAGGTCTAATTCCATATTAGTCGTCCCGCCCAGCATGGTGGGCCCCCAGGAGGAGCCCATGGAACCGGTCACCGTGCCACCGGTGACGGACGGGGAAATGGCGAGGGCAGTTCACAGACTTCGCGGGTGCAAGAAGGCCCCGGGCCCTGACGGCGTGCCCGGCTGTGTCCTGTCGCTAGCGCTGGAGTATCTCGGGGACCGCCTTAAGGACCTCTACAACGACTGTCTTGAGGTAGGCCGGTTCCCGAGGTGCTGGAAGGAGGGGCGGCTTTGCCTCCTCCGAAAGGACAGTCGGCCGGCGGACTCTCCTTCGGGATGGAGGCCGATAGTGCGGCTGGATGAATCCGGGAAGATACTCGAGCGTATCATCGCTTCCCGGATTACCCAGCACCTCGAAGGGACGGGCCCCAATGTGCCTGACCGCCAGTTCGGTTTCCGAGCTGGGCGGTCAACAATGGACGCGCTGGGCGCACTTCGCGCATTCTGCGAGAACGCGACGAGAAGGGGGGAAGGGGCTGTGGCGGTGTCCCTGGACATCGCCAACGCGTTTGGCACCCTCCCCTACACAGTGCTGCGGAGTGCCTCCCTACTTGAGGCGGATAGTAGAGCACTACCTATCGCAAAGGGTAGTGCTCTACGCACAACAGGACGGACAGCTACGGGAGAGGGCAATGGCCTGCGGGGTGCCGCAGGGTTCAGTGCTCGGACCCCTCTTGTGGAACATAGGTTTCGACTGGGCCATAAGAGGGGTCTTGCTCCCCCGGATGACTGTTATCTGCTATGCAGATGACACAATGGTTGCAGTCCGGGGGGCAGAAATGGCAGAGACTCTGCGGAGGGCGGCAGTCGCGGCGGACCTCATGGTCACCCGCACCATGGCCGCGCCATGGTGCTCTTGGGGCTGCGGGTGGCCCTCCCGAAGACAGACGCCATCGTCTTCGGGGGCAGGGGATGGCGGCTGCCGGCCGCGGTCGTAATACCCGTGGGTGGCGAAGCGGTCCGGGTCAAGGCCCATATTAAATACCTGGGCATCCACCTGGACCGCAGGTGGGACTTCGGGGAGCATTTCCGCCAACTTGCTCCCCGAATAGTGGCAGCGGCGTCGGCCCTCGGCAGACTGCTGCCTAATGTGGGGGGGGGGCTGGCGCGGCATGTCGCCGCCTATACGCGGGGGTGGCCCGGAGCATGGCCACATACGGGGCGCCGATCTGGGCCGACCGGCTCAATTCGGCCAACAAAGGCCATCTCCGAAGGCCACAGAGGGTGGTAGCCACTCGTGTGATGTGCCTTGGCGGGCACACGTCCCTGGGAGCTCGAGGCCCAATGCTCGCTGAGGCGCACAAGGAGAGGGTGAGGTGCAGGGCCCTCAACGAATTCCCTGCACCTGAAGAACTCCGTGAGGAGCGCCGCCAGGCGCAGAGAAGGATGAGGGACCGGTGGCGCAACAACCAGGAGGACTCCCTCTACGGAGTCCGCACCATAGGGGCACTCCTCCCGTCGTTGGATAACTGGTTGGAGAGGGCGCACGGCGCGATCGGGTTTCGGCTGGCGCAGGTAATGACCGGACACGGGTGCTTCGGGCATTACCTACACCGAATTGGATGGGAAGCCAGCCCGATCTGCCATGACTGCGGCGACCCGGACGATACGGCCCAGCACACCCTAGAGGTGTGCGATCGCTGGGCCGAGGAACGCCGCACTCTAGTGGGCGCTCTCGGGGTGGGTGATCTCTCGCTTCACAGCGTCGTGGCAGCCATGCTGAGGAGCGAGAGATCTTGGGAGGCAGTGGGCTCCTTCTGTGAAACTGTCATCATACAGAAAGAGACCTCGGAACGGGAGCGCGAAGAGAGGGCAGACGCGCTCCCGCTCCGGCGCAGACGTAGAGGGAGGAGGCGGGCGCAGTTTGCTGCCCGCCAAGACCCCTAGTGGAGTGTGGGTTAGGGGCCCACATATAGACTCCACACGTCTGGGGGAGGGATCGTAGCGTTTTCCGATTCCTTCCTCCTTTGGTGCGGGAGCCCTGGCGGCAGGCCGGGGGGTGTTATGGAAGAATGTTATCGACCCCATGACACCCCCCATAACGGCAGTGCGGAGAAACGCCGGTGTGGTTTTAGTGGGTAGGCCCCTCCCTATGAGAGGAAAGTCCCACATAACCCCCCTTCATGGCTTCCCTAGCCGGGGGGTATGCGCAAAGCATTTCCACATCGAGAAAAAAAAAAGGTCTAATTCCATATTGGCGATTATTCGTTAAAAAAACAGCGTGCGTAGCCAAGATGCTAATCGCTAACGAAAGGCAACTGTCATTGTCACACCGATATGGAAGAGTGATAGAGATAACTAAGATACGATATGAACCGAGAGCGATTGGCAACTTGGGTACGCTCGCAGGTCTGTCTGCATCTGAGCTGAGATTTTAGTATTCATACCTGGGTCCATTATTTCGCCACTGTTGCCTCCGGTGATCATAAGGCCATAACTTTCGATCGCGCTAGGCTCGGGGTAGTCGGGGTCCTGCCACTCCATGACGATGGAGTCATTGCCCTGGCGCCACATGGCAATCACGCGGAACAGGCCCTTGTCCCAACTAATCCTGAACCGACGGAATTCATGTTCTGTTAGTATTTCGGGCGTTGAAACTCTTATTTTTGTTATTCTGTTTTTTGATATATAACTCTCTGTATTGTCGGTCACTCCAATAGCAATCTAAAAACCGTTATTTTTGTTTAATTTAGTGAACACAATAGAAAACCATAAAACAAACATATAACACGCCTACTACTATACAATAAAACCTACTAAATTCAAATATAAACTATTTGGCCCAAACCGCTACCTAACAATAGGCAGGGTGGCCGTATTCCCTCGCTGATTCTAATTATTTATTTATGCAAATACGAAATAGATTACTACTACTTTTAATAGGCGTGCCGACAATTAGTGTGCGCTAGACCCCAAGGTCCCCAAAGTTTCAACCCCAAACCGCAATATCTACTTCCTAGGGCAGCATAATTGCGCAGGTTGAGGTCTTCGGACGAGGATGGCGCAGCGCCAGCAACAATACTGGCGCCTGAAATATGGGAGGCCGCTGGGTATATGCACGCAGATAGCGTCCGAAACCGTGGCCGACCAAGGCACCAACGCCATTCCGTCGGGCCTCTTGTCGTGGTCTCTGGCTCTGAAAGACGTTTGTACTGGCATGACGTGTGATCCTTCCGGTGCTTTGGGTGCAGGAGATTTCATGAGTTGGAATTTTGATAATTGGCGTTTTGATAGATCGGGATTTAAAAAATCGAAAGACGGAAAGAGCGACCCGCCTCAAACCCAGGTCACCAAATCGGATCGAAAGTGTACCTATCGTGAACAAACTGTTTCTCATCGAGTTTGACATGCACGTCAAACGGGCCAGTTGTGCCCCCTACGAAAACGAACTTTGTGTTGTGTTGTGGTACTTGTGGTGAAAATGGAGTTGACAGCATCTGAATGCGGAGTTCGGAGCTCGCTGGATCGGACGTGGAGGCCCCAGGGCTTGGCCCCTGCGATCGCCCGACCTGAAGCCCCTGGACTTTTATCTCTGGGGTGCGAGTAAGTAGCTGGTGTTTCGTACACAATGCAACACAGAGGAAAAAATGCGGGCCAGAGTTATCGCGACATTCGACCTTGTGTGCGCGGTAGGCGGCGCGCAGCGGCTAACTTCAAAGGACGTGAGCGGTTCGCTCTTGCGCTGACTTAGGTACTTACATCAGGGGTAAGCAACATTTTTTTAAATGACTTAATTAGGTATTTCTTTTTTTTAACATTGTGTTTTTTATACACTTGAAAGTAAAAAAGGAAGTGTTTTTTGTAATCACGATTTGACGCCGGATATGGCCTTAAACGCACCTACATTTTCGCTACACCCTGTACAAATCAATTATCAGATTTCTAGTGCCACGATTTAGTGTAGCGGCCACTGAGCTTCGCTGCAGACGGACAGGCAGACATAGCGAGATTATTGTTCACGTCCGTATAACTAGAAAGTAAAAGTTGAGTTTCCAAATCTCTCGTTAGATGGCGCTGAACCGGTCGCAAACTAGCTAACGAAATTCTTACCGAATTTGTATAGGTGTCAAACTTATTTTTAAAAAATGATGCTTTGCTTGTGATTGTTAATGACAGTTTCATTACTTCCTAAGTAAAGGGCGCCCTTTTTGAAATTAGGAGTACAAACATTGGTCCTTCGAACCGGTTGTACTGTGGGCTTTAAGTATTTAGTAGTGCTTTCCTGCGCTAAGTGGCAACGGATTGTTGTCGAGGGTGCAGTCTCCGAGGGCGGCAGCAGATTGGAGCAGTCGACGGAGTCAGCAGCGCCGTGACCTTGAGTGACGTCACGGTGATCAACTTGGCGGGAAGATTCAACTGAGGCTCAAGTACTAGTGAATGAAGTGTAAGAAGATTTCAAACTGTGAGTACATTTATGTGTTTATCTGTGCAAAGTGTCACTAATTGGAACTGTCAGCTGTCAAAATAATAAAACTGTCAAAGGTGTCAAATTTGGACTTAGAAAAATATTGATGGACAGAAGACAATTTCAAAGTGTTAAAGACTTAGAATAATTTAAGAAAAAGTGATCCGACGGGGAACCTATGCCCGATTTCATATAGAAATACATCGACAAAACACTTAGAAAATTTGAGAGAGAAAAACACTTGTGAAATTTTCAAGATTTGCTGTGGACTTAGCAGATTCGCGAGTGAATAAATTGGGACTTAGAAAATTCTTAACAGATTTTTTTGGGACTTGTAAAATTTCAAGATGAGTAAGATGGAAGCAAGTATCAATTTTCAAACGGATCAAAGCAGTCGTATTAGCAAGGCGTTTAACAATTACAAAAAATCTCCGAAGGAGCGTATTAACATTTCATATGTCGAAACTAGATTGGAAAATTTAGAAAAAATATGGGAACAGTTTTCGCGTATGCATATGCAAATAATTATGTTGCCAGAGCAAGAAGTATTACAGAATTCTGGATATGTGAAAGACGATGTGTATGATGCGACCAACGAGTTATATATGGATTATAAATGCGTGCTTAAGAATGCTTTAAGCAATTTAAAAACAACGCCCAACAATGCTAATCCCCTGCTGTCAACCCCATCAATATCAAAATCTAATCTCGTGAAGCTCCCAAAGATCACTATACCTACTTTTTCGGGAAAATACGAGGAATGGACGGGATTCCGAGATTTGTTTATTTCACTCATCCATAAAAATCAGGACATCGATGACATCCAGAAGCTTCATTATCTCAAGGCGCATTTGACAGGCGAAGCGGAGCAGCTTCTTAGACATATACCTATTTCTAGTGAAAGTTATGATCAGTGTTGGACCCAGTTAGAGAGTCGCTATAATAATAAGCAATATTTAGCGAACTGTATATTAAAAAGATTTTTTGCTCAAAAGACTCTTCTGACTGAGTCTGCTACTGAAATTAAACATGTTAGACTGTATTACAGAAACTTTGAATGCGTTGTCTAGTCTCCATATAGATACAAGCACTTGGGATATTATTATAATTTACATCGTTAGTCATAAATTGGATCCAGAAAGTCGAAAAATCTGGGAAGGTAAAGTGAGTGAATCTTTGTCTCTGTCTGAACAGTTACCGACACTGGATCAATTTAAAGACTTTTTGCAAACTCGATATCATTCTTTAGAATTTTTAGAACCAAATTCGGCATTCGCACAAAAACCTAAATTTGTAAACAACAACTATAAAGGGAATTTTAGTCAGGTCAAGACTAATCAGGGGCAAAAGGTTAGTACTTTACATATCGCCAGCAATGTAGCTTGTAGTTACTGTAAAGGGGAACATAGAATTATACATTGTAAAGATTTCAATGCTTTGAATGTCGATGTCAAGCGTAATTTTGTTCAAACTAACGGGATGTGTTTCAACTGTTTGGGGAAGAGTCACACTGCCAGATACTGCAAACTTACAACAAATTGTCAGATATGCAACAGGAGGCATCACTCACTGCTACATCAAAAAGGGGATATACAAAACAATCAGGAGAGAGAGCCGACGGATGGTCAAACTGTGGCACAAGTACACACACAGCAAGTCTCAACAGAAGCTACACCGGGAGCCAGTATTTCAAATCACTTCTTAAATGAAGCCTCACAGCCAGGGTTACTGGCTACCGCTGTTGTAAAAGCCACGTCATGGGATAACGAAGAAGGTCATCTAATAAGGGCACTGATAGATCCGGGTTCAGAAATCTCATTTGTCTCCTCATCTATTGTTCAGTTACTCGGGTTAAAACAAACTCCAGCTAAGGTTTCAGTGACCGGATTAAGAGGACAGCTGATTACGGTGCTGAAGTCTATAGTTCAAATCAAAATCTCGTCGCGATTTGACCCAAACAGTGTCGTTGAGTTCAAAACATTTGTGGTTGACAAAGTTACCTCGAAACGACCCTCAGAAAAGGTTTGCATTGAATCCTGGCCTGAGTTGCAAACGGTCGAACTCGCAGATCCTGATTATCACACACCAAACAAAATAGACATACTGTTAGGGGCAAAGGTCTATGCACGGATAATCCAACCGGGTTTATTCAAATCTCCCCAAGAGACCACAGTGGCACAAAAAACGTCATTGGGGTGGATTATATGTGGGGAAATAGGTTTACAGGATGAGGTCTCGTACAAACTAGTTAGCATGCACACACAGGTAGAACAGTTGCTGAGGTCCTTTTGGGAACTTGAGTCAGAACCTAGCAACAAACAACGTATCTTAACACCTGAAGAGCAAAGATGTGAGGAGATATACGAAGCGACTACTACACGGGATGAGGACGGCCGATACGTTGTTAGATTACCGTTCAGGGATGAGCAACCAGCCTGTGTAGATGGTGGCTCCAGAGAGATTGCGTTGCGAAGATTTCACTCTCTGGAAAGGAAGCTTCAAAACGATGAGCGCCTGCAAACGGAATACACCAAGGTGTTTCATGAATACAGGGATTTAAATCACATGGAACCTTTGTCGGAACAAGAATCTAAAGAAAAAGGATTGTACTTACCTTATCATGCTGTTGTGCGTGAAGACCGGGAAACCACTAAAGTTCGTATAGTTTTTGATGCCTCTTGCAAGGGCACAAATGGGGTGTCCTTAAACAGTGACCTTATGGTGGGGCCTACATTACAGTCAGATTTGAGGCACATAATCATGCGTTGGCGTATGCATCCAGTTGTCTTCATTGCCGACATCGTCAAGATGTACCGGCAAGTATTAGTGGACGAAAGAGACAGGCAATATCAACGCATCTTGTGGAGGGAAAATAATGATGAAGGGATAAAGGAATATAAGTTAAATCGAGTTACTTTTGGGGTCTCATCAGCTCCATACCTAGCTGTAAAAACGTTGATCCAAGTCGCCTTGGATGAAGGTGCAGACTTCCCTCTTGCAGCTCGTCGGGTGCGCCAGGACTTCTACATGGATGATTTGATGTCTGGTTGTGAATCAGAGCAAGAAGCAATAAAGGTCTACCGCCAAATGAAGACATTATTAATCAAAGCAGGCTTTGAACTTCAAAAATGGTCAAGTAACAGCAAGGCTATGCTAGACGAAATTCGAGAAAGCACAGCAGCTAAAGAAGAGCACAAGGAAATAGAAACGAAGCAAGAATCAGTAAACAAGATCTTAGGACTTACCTGGGATCGAAATCGGGACGAATTTGCTTATACAGTTAAGTTACTTCCACCATCAACACCTATAACTAAAAGGAAAGTTACATCAGACATTGCAAAGCTGTACGATCCTCTAGGGTGGATAGCTCCTAGCATTGTAAAAGCGAAAATGTTCATTCAAAGGCTCTGGTTAGCAGGTATCGAATGGGATCAAGAGCTGCCTTCTCCACTGCTTGAAGAATGGTTGAGCTATAGGGCAGAATTGTCACAGCTCACCGAATTCAGGCTTCCGCGCTGGACATATCACAGCACTGAAGCAAAGTCAGTTGAACTACATGGGTTTAGTGATGCGTCGAACGCCGCATATGCCGCCGTGGTGTACTTACGTATTACTGATGCAGAAGGGTTGATACACGTCAGTGTAGTATCATGTAAAACAAAGGTCGCGCCAATTAAGATTTCCATCCCTCGACTGGAACTGTGCGGGGCAGTTTTACTAGCAAAATTGCTAGTTGAAGTTTCTGAAGTACTAGAAGTGGAAAAATCAAACATACATGCGTGGACAGACTCGGAAGTAGTACTGGCGTGGCTAAGCAGTCACCCAAGCAGATGGAAAACTTTTATAGGGAATCGGTGCTCAGAGATCTTGACCGCCACTAGTCGGAGCCAGTGGTCACACGTAAAGTCAGAGCAGAACCCAGCAGATTGTGCCTCAAGAGGTATTTCAGCATCCGAATTGAGCAGCTTTGAACTCTGGCTAAACGGACCAGCTTGGTTAAAACAAGAAGTGATCAACTACAAAGCAGCAAAGACAGTCAATACTAAGCTAGAGGAAAGAAATATACACACTTACCTGGAAACCGTGGTAACTGCTTCGAACAGTGACGATTTTATATGGACGAAGTATTCTTCACTCACTAAGTTGTTGAGGGTTGTTGCGTACTGCCGAAGATTCCTAAAAAATAAACGAAAGCCTCATACTTACCTACTGAAAGATGAAATAGACGAAGCTTTCTCAATCATGGTGAAAAAGAGCCAGCAACAAGCATATGCAGAAGAAATCGAAGATATTAAAAAGGGTAGACTAAAGAAGAAAAGTCAACTTATCTCTTTTACTCCACAGCTCGACGATGTAGGAATAATTCGTGTTGGTGGGCGGCTCCAGAGTGCAGACTTGACATACGATCAAAAACACCCAATGTTATTGCCGAAGTCGGCTTGGTTGATTCAGCTTATCCTTCAGGATGCACATGTCAAAACTTTGCATGGAGGAGTTCCACTGATGGTAAATTATATTAGGGCTAAGTTCTGTATACCAGGTCTCAAGGACTTAGCTAAAAAACATGTAAGAAAATGTATTCCATGTGTTCGTAACGCAGCCAACATTCGGAACCAACTGATGGGTCAACTACCCTCGCCCAGGGTAAACATAGCAAGGCCATTCCTACGTAGCGGAGTAGACTATGCCGGGCCCATAAATATACGTTTTTCCAAGGGTAGAGGCAACAAGTCATACAAAGGGTATATATGCCTATTTGTATGCATGGCTACCAAAGCCGTTCATATAGAAACAGTTAGTGAACTATCAACTGCCGGATTTCTCGCTGCCTTCAAAAGGTTTGTCGCGAGACGAGGTCAATGCAGTGACCTCTATAGTGATAACGGGTCTAATTTCGTGGGTGCTGCAAAGGAACTTCAACATCTGTTCAATGCGGAAAAGTCAACATTGGTTCCCGAGCTAGCTGACTGGCTGGCCTCCAACGGGACCCAATGGCACTTTATACCTCCTTACGCCCCCAACTTTGGAGGACTCTGGGAAGCAGGTATTAAGTCCTGCAAATTTCATCTCAAACGTGTGATAGGGAATGCAACACTTACCTTTGAAGAGATAAGTACCGTCCTAGCTCAGATCGAGGCGTGCTTAAATTCGAGGCCACTGTGGCGAATTGATGGCAATGGTGAATCTCTTCCTTTAACACCGGGCCACTTCCTAGTGGGAGAACCTTTGATTGTAGCACCGGACCAGTGTTATGACCAAGTGCCAATTTCCCCATTGCGAAGATGGCAATTATGTCAACGTATGATGCAGGATTTCTGGCGACGCTGGTCCCAAGAATATTTGAACCAGTTTTTACAGAGACATAAGTGGACTCCAATAACTCCAGAACCCAAGGTGGGTGATGTAGTACTGGTAAAAGAACCTGACTTGCCACCGGCCAGATGGCTCCTCGGTCAAGTAGTTGAAACGCATCCAGGTTTGGACAGAGTAACGCGAGTTGTTACTCTAAAATATAAAAAGACCAACATCAAGAATTTGTGTTTTACCATTAGCTGATTAAATGGTACGTGTATTTACCTTTGTTCTGTATGTAAACTGTAGAATTCTGTATGTCGAGTGCAATATTGATACACGTTGCCATATTGTTATAATATAAGCTTTATCTGTTATTCTAATGTATGTTAAGAACTGTTGTTCTTGGTAGGCGGCATGTTCACGTCCGTATAACTAGAAAGTAAAAGTTGAGTTTCCAAATCTCTCGTTAGATGGCGCTGAACCGGTCGCAAACTAGCTAACGAAATTCTTACCGAATTTGTATAGGTGTCAAACTTATTTTTAATAAATGATGCTTTGCTTGTGATTGTTAATGACAGTTTCATTACTTCCTAAATAAAGGGCGCCCTTTTTGAAATTAGGAGTACAAACAATTATTAGGGTTCTTACTTGATTATGGACCCTAAAAATGTACACTGTATACACAGGTAACACGCACGTGGGCTACTTATTTGTTAAACTTGTTAAATTAGTTCCCATAATATTCATAATAAAAAAGTCAAGTTTCTCTTGAGTACCTCGTGGAAATTAACAGTTACGTCCCTCTTGTATAGCCTTACAGCAGCACTCTTTGCAGCACGCACAGGAACCACAACGGACGTGCCCGCCACCAGGTACCACAAGAATGGTTTAGTTTCTTTCGTTATATTCAGCGTATGCCCTGAAATACAACACGAAGATAAGCCCACCAGTGAATGAACACCCCCCAGTGAATGAACAAAATCACGTTTTTTGCATAAAATAAAAATTATAGCGATTGCTATCACTTGCAGTATTTTTTTTCTTTTTCAACAGTACATTTCCTATGCAATGGAAACAAATTGTAAATTTATTTTAAGTAGACCAGATTCAATACGGTAGACGTTTGAAGTTTACGTGTTTCTGGTTTTGAATTTTGTATGAAGCAATTAGATTCTAGTTAAGAACAGGGTACATTTGCAGTACGTAACATTTGAATTACCTATGTGATGTTTCCCAATACAAGGTTTAGTTTAAACATAATTATTAAACGGGTCTAACGCGAATTAACTTGTTTACCTTATTTACCGACGTTTCGACACAGGTTTCACTGGTCATGGTCGCGGCTGACTGATGTCCCAGCAAAATGTCAACACAGAGATTTGTGTAATCACCCAACGAAAAGTCTATGTAGAAATTTGGGGTAAACACACAATTTTTAAACTACCCACAAAACATGTTAATTATTGTCAATAGTCCGACACACGACACTCACAATATCCCCGCGCACATCCGAAGATATATCCCGTGGCTGCAACTTCTGGATCACTGGTCCCCAAGTTGGTGATAAGTTAAAACCATCCTCCCTATTAAAATTTCTAGGGTGTTTCTTGATTTCAATTGCCTCTCGAACTACTCGAGGATAATAATGGCGTTCAGCGGAGACAATTTTTGGTTTATGGAGTTCAATCCAGTGATTTACGCCAGATGTAAGAAGATGTTCGGCGATCGCGGTGTACTTGGCGGTTTTTAACTGCCGCTATGTGCTCCTTCACCCTCTCTTGCACGCTCCGTTTAGTTTGGCCAATGTACACACTTCCGCAACTGCATTCTATTTTGTACACGCCCGGGTTTTGGTATGGAATGACATCTTTTGGACTACGTAAAAGATCTGCTACTTTGACGTCGGTAAATAAGGTAAACAAGTTAATTCGCGTTAGACCCGTTTAATAATTATGTTTAAATATGTGTTCAAATCGCGAAAGTTTTAAATGTTACAAGGTTTAGTTATTTGGTAAGGTTAAGAGTGAAACTTTTCATGAATATACACTTTGCTATCTTATTTTGCATAGAAGTATTTAATTTTTACTGTTCCATTACTAGCTTAACAAATGTTCTGAAACCAGTTAATGAACGGTGTGTTCATTTACTGGTGTTAGCACAATTTAATTTTTATTCCAAATTTAAACGTTAACGTGTGTTTTTGAGATTCTGTATAGAAAACGTTTCTGATGTATTCAGCCAATATTGGAACATGAATAAAAAATCCATATGACTATAGTCCATTTACTGGATTTTTCATGCCTTTGTATGAACATACAGATATTTGGATTGTTCATTGACTAGATTTCTTCTAATTCTATGTATGAACATACACAATATACATGTGTACAAATACAAATAAAAAGTGTATTACTATACTACCAACGTTTGGACCCGTTTTTTCTTTCACTCGTTTTTTTTTTATGCTATAGGTGGCAAACGAGCAAACGAATCGCCTGATGGTAAGCGATTAACGTCGTCCATGGACACCCGCAACACCAGAGGTGTCGCAAGTGCGTTGCCGGCCTTTAAGGTGGGAGTACGCTCTTTTCTTGAAGGTTTGAAGGTCGTATCGGTCCGGAAACACCGCTGGCGACAGTTCGTTCCACAGTTTAGCTGTGCGAGGCAGGAAGTTTCGGGAAAAGCGCACAGTTGAGGACTGCTAACCATCTAAATGGTGAGAGTGGAAATATTGTCGCGTAGGGCGATGGCGGAAAGAAGCGGCAGGGATTAATCCGAACAATTCCTCGGAACACTCCCCATAATACATGTGTAGGACACACTGTGTTTATGTTTTGCTGACCGTGTATTCGGTCATACTAGGTGCAAGCCGCGAGGCGCGGGCCTCGCCAGTTGTTCCCCGCCTTTCGACCGGCACGATCCACTCTCATTTATACTTTTGTAATCTTGTAACCTTTGACCTTTTGTGTTTTGTGCAAGTATTAAATTAAACTCGTCTTAACTGTTTTGTTGATTTTACCTTCTGACCAATAAACATTGATAGTAGGAAACACCTACAAGTGGTGACCCCGACAAAGAACAATAGTGTTTATAGACATTCAGTGCGAAAGTAAAAATCGGCAGACATTTTTTTACCTACGGACAATATTTATTTTTTTTGTTTATTGGGGGCAATTCATAGTGCGGGAAGTGAATCGGGACAGGTAAATTTAGACATATTAAAATGCCAGAAACTGAAGGCGGCGCGCCCGGGGCCGAGGCGCACGCACAGAATCCGCGCCTATCTCCAGCGGACGCGTCGGCTGCAGCAAGTGAGGAGAGGATCAACAGGCAGTTGGACCTGGCAGCGGTCACAGTGGCATCGAGGTTGCCAGAGTTTTGGGCGGACCAGCCCAGGCATTGGTTCCTTCAAGTGGAAGCCATTCTTAATCCACAACATCTCAAGGATCAGGCGAGGTATGACCTTGTGCTTGGAAAGTTAACGAAGAGTGCGATAGGGCAGATCACGGACCTCCTGCTTAATCCGCCAACGACGGGGAAGTATGTTGCCCTTAAAGAAAAACTTTTGGAGATATATGAGGACTCTGCGAAGGCTCAGCTGCAGAAGCTCCTCAGCGACATGGACCTGGGCGAGCAAAAACCGTCACACCTGTTAAGGAAGATGAGGGATTTAGCGAGAGGCAATGTTCCGGATCAGACGCTGTGCATTCTTTGGCAGAATCATTTACCGCAAGCGGCTAGAGCAGCGGTTGCAGTAGCCGACACACAGAATTTAGACAGCCTGGCTGCAATCGCGGACAAGGTGTTGCGTGCTCACTTACCAAACGCAGCGTCATACCAGGCGGAACTCAACAAGTACCTGCATAACAGCAAAAAACGGGACAAAACGAAGATCGAATGGACTACAGAGTCGACTGAGGCGTTTGAGAAATGTAAGCAAAGCTTAAGAAACGCGGCTACATTGTCTCACCCTCACGTTGATGCTCCCATGGCGTTGATGTCAGACGCATCAGACCACGCAGTTGGTGCAGTTCTTCAGGTAAAAGTTGGAGATTTTTGGAAACCCTTAGGTTATTTCTCGAAAAAACTGACAAGCGCGCAACAAAAGTACAGCACGTACGACAGAGAGCTGTTAGGAATTTTTCTTGGAATTCGTTACTTTAGGAAAATGTTTGAGGGGCAACCTTTAATCATTTTCACAGATCACAAACCTCTCATTTATGCGTTCAAAAACGGAGATAACAACAAAGAAACGCCTCGCAGGACAAGGCAGTTGTTATTCATAAGTGAATTTACAACGGACATTCGTTATGTGGCAGGTAAGGATAACATCCCGGCAGATTGTTTATCTCGGTTAGAAACGATTTCCTGTCCCACACTTCTAGATTACGACGCAATTGCCGACGCGCAGGAACGTGACGAGTATGTTTCCAGCGAACTAGCGAGCATAAACAACGGGTCGCGTTTCAAAAAGGTACATTTACCCATGAGCGATAAGGCAATCTATTGTGAAATAACAAATAGTAATATTAGACCTTATTTGCCCATTGCTTTTAGGAAAATAGCTTTTGACTCCGTGCATGGTTTAAGTCACCCAGGTATTAGAACGACCAGAAAAATGCTGGCCAACAGATTTTTTTGGCCAGGGATGAATCGAGAGGCGGCACGCGGCAACGTTCGGCATCACGAGGAAGGAGTGGCAACAGAAGAACGCCGGATAGTCCAGACTGGCTCTGTCAATTCCACTACCGGTATAGAGAGAAAGCGCAGCGTTGCGTACCACCGTGTTCCTGGAGGACCGAGGCTTCGGGAAACTAGCTGGGGTACAAGAGACGGCGGAAACTTGTACGGCCCCACCATCGCACCGCCTTTGTATTACGGACTCTATCAGTGGATTGCGTTTCCTGATAGACACGGGCGCGGACATCAGTGTAATACCGGTCAGGAATAGGTTAGTGGAAAGTGAAAGTGTGTGCAAACTTTATGCTGCAAATGGCACGGAAATTAGGACTTATGGAATAAAGACTCTAGAATTGAACCTCCGGTTGAGAAGAGCGTATAGGTGGACTTTTGTTATTGCTGATGTCAAGCAACCAATTATAGGCGCAGACTTTTTAGTAAATTACGGTCTTCTTGTCGATTTAAGAGCTAAGAGATTAATTGACAGTTTAACGCTACTGAGCGTTAGTGGATCAATAGAGCTTTGTGAAAATCCATCAATTAGGGTTATGGATGAAAAACATCCTTTCTTTGAATTGTTAAGTAAATATCCAGACATTACAAAGCCTGTCAATTTCAGGGAGCCACCTAGTCACAGTGTCAGGCACCACATAGAGACCAGAGGCCCACCGATTTTTGCGAGGGCCCGGCCGCTTCCTCCAGACCGCTACAAAAAGGCGGGGAACAACTGGCGAGGCCCGCGCCTCGCGGCTTGCACCTAGTATGACCGAATACACGGTCAGCAAAACATAAACACAGTGTGTCCTACACATGCGATAGAAAATGCAGAGTGAGGCCACATCTCTACGCAGCGCCAAGGGATCAAGCCGATCAGAAATACGTTGGCAGTTGACAATTCGAGCTGCACTCCGTTGGATGCGGTCTAGAGGAAGAAGCTGGTACTTTTCTTTTTTTTCGTTTCTTCTTTTTAAAAGATTGTCTTTTCTCTTATTGCATTTATTGCTTCCATTTTGTGGCCAATGTGTTTCTATTATATTGATGAATAATATTCATTATATTTTATTTTACTCTATTTTAGATGGTGCCTCAATGTTTTACGTAATGATTACTAAAGAAAATTTAGTCATTTTGTTTTTAAAATGATTTATACCTAATACTGATTGAATAAAGCTAAATAATGTTCATTTACTGGGTTTCACACTGTTCATTCATTGGATTTTCTGTTTAGGTAATCACTAGGTTTTTCGGTACTTTTTGATAAAATATTCTATAACTCTATAAGTATAAAAATAATAAGAAATTACAATTTATCAATTACACTAGTATACAGTGTGTGTGTAATGTGTAATTATTTCCTTTAAATACAAGTTATAAATATATAAGAAATCGTAGAAATTATATTTTAGTTTATTAAATGACGATTGTTTAAAAAACATAATATTATAAAATTATTAATAAATACCGAGAAATTATTTTTCAAAATTGAAAAAATGCTTAGTTGTTCATTCACTGGTGGCACCCTACAAAGCAGAAAAGACTTAACGTTGAAAATAGTGGGGGGATCTCGTTGGAAATTCACGGCAGGTTTTATACAAGACTAGGCCGAGTTGGAGCGCCACCTCTAGCCTGCATAAGACGTATACCGTTACTTTTATTATGCTTTGACGTACAGTCACGCTGGTACCATGCCAGAATCTCTTCATCCTTCAAAGTTTCCTTGCACGTATAATTAACAGCCAATTGTCCATTGTCTACGAAGGTAGGAGGCTCCACAATGAACCGGGCTGTAACACAGAACACAATACTATAATAAGGGGCGGGGGGGGGATCTCGGCCGGAAACGAGCGGGCCGGTCTTATAAAATTACAAGTTACAAGTTTACAGGCGTGTACTGGCAACGCCTGCCCCGTTTTTTACAATTTGCGTTTTATAAAAGTACTGTGTTACAAGTTTACAGGTTACATGTACAAGTGCCTGTAGCTTAACCATAGACAAAAATATGGGAGTTTAATAGTTTTAAACTCATAATCGAACAAGCGTTTTATAAAAATATTGTAAATTACAAGTGTAGGTTGGTACACTTTTAACATAAACTGACATAGGTCTTGAGTCCTGAGCGCCTACCACGAACCGCGAACGAAAGTATACCTCCCTTTCGCACTTGTGATTTCTCACTCAAGTGCGACAGAGATGTGAAACTTCGTTCGTGGTTCGTGGTAGGCCTTCTGTAACAGCAGCTACAAGTGCAGTTTTCTCAGTTATTTCGTATGTTACACACGTTTTCTCGTAATAATGTTAAAATGATTCATCTTCTGAGAGAATCTGCGCCAGCGTCAGGTTGTTTGGCCCAGAATAAAATTGTACTTTAGGACATCGCTCATGTTCAATGAACGGATTAGGATAGGCACGATGTTACTTAAATTATTTTGGGAATTAAGAAACTGAATTTAGCAATAATCATGTTTGTTTTAATAAGTTTTCTAACTTCTAAATCGTGTGTCAATGGTAGGCTCTAAATATTGACCAATAATACTAGCAGCATTAAACATCGAAAACCGCTCTCAACCACTCGATTTTTCCTTCACTTCTGACCATTGCTCCATTAAAACATAAACAATAAATACTTAACAAAACGTTTGAAAGAATTCAATGAGTATTTATGGCAGAATTTGTTTTTAATTAGTGATTTCCATCACACCTGTAGATGTTACTACACTTGTAACCTGTAACTTTATAAAACACGGTCCTGGCGTGCTCATTCAATTCAATGTACTTGTTCACTTGTACTCCTATCGCAATCACACCAATCAAACTTCGAATACCTGTAGCGTCGAATTATGATCCGTATAATTGTTTTTTCATGTGAAATTCTTTATTTCAACACATAAATCTAAAAAAAAATAAAAAAAAAGTTAAAGTAAATATTCCCCCCTCGGCATGGTATCGTAGACTCTGGCAGCGTTTCCTCCTCGCTGTATTGCAATACTTTTTTTCTTGTATAAAACTGTCATGTAAAATGTTCGTTAGTACTTGCAAGTTAAGCACGTAACTTGAAATATAAATGTATAATGTAACGTATATATTTTTTAAATACGGTCCTAAAAACTTGAAAGAACTGACACAGGGATCGTCTGACAAAGGATTAAGACAATTGTTAAGTTTTTAAATAATACTTACAATACTCCCCGGCAACACTCAAGCACAATGTAGTTAAAAACAATAATGTATTATTTGACATAATGTTCCCAAACTATTGATACGTTCTAATACCTATAGTTTGTCGCTTAAAATAGCGGTGCCTGCCTCGTCGGCATCTTATATACCACCATCAACTAAACTAATCTTCATAAACTAGATTGAAATCTACTTTGTGCTATCAATTAGGTCTGGTGCTACGTAAAGTGTAATTTTTCATTAACGTGTGACATGAAGATTCGTTTACTCTGGCGGTTGAAGAACGAATCATTTTCAACGCCAACGAAATTGCAACGTCGTCGCGGTAACAGAGTCTTGGCTTACTGATACCGTTAATGATGCTGAGTTGGCGTGCGGCGGGTGGAGCGTGCTGCGCCGGGACCGCGCTACTGGCGCACGCGGTGGCGGCGTGCTCCTTGCGGCGCGTCCCGGCATTGAGCTCCAGCGTCGTGCGGATTTAGAGACTCCGAGCGGTGAGGACTTATGGGTCACATTTAAAGCGGAGCAAGTGGTGTTCTATGTATGTGTCGTGTACATTCCCCCCAGTGCCTCAGAAGAATCCTATATGCGGTGGTTTGTAAAATTGGAGTCGCTAATTGATACTCTTACAGGAGTAGTGCTTGTGATCGGCGACTTAAACTTAAATCCGGTGTATACGTCCCAGGTTGTCCTTAATTATTATTGTTATCTCTTATCTGTTTGTGGTTTAAATGAGATGAATGATGTGATGAATGAACGTGGGAGTAAACTAGATGTCGTGTTGGTGTCGGAGCGCATCACTGGTGTTGTAGTCTCAGAGATGGCGGGCGGCGGATTAATCCCGAGATCTGATGCCTACCATCCTCCGTTGGAGATTTTGATTCCTGTGGGAAGCGGTGCGCGTCGACCAGCTGCGGAGCATCTAGATCCCAGCAATGTAGACAGGCGTCGGGACTGGAACTTTTCTAAGAGTAATTTCGAGCTTATGTATACATTAATCTCTGAAGTAAGTTGGCTGGAAGTTCTCGGTGCTGGCGATGTTGACATCGCTGTAAATACATTATACGATGTACTATATGACATTTTTGATCTCTGTGTACCTAAAAGGAAACGACCAGCTGGCTCGAGTAGACGATATCCCGTGTGGTTTACGGCTGATCTGATCAGTGACATCAAACAAAAAAGCAAACTGCATCGGGAATGGAAGCGTACGCAAGATAGAGATATATACAAAAAGTTTGCTATTTTGAGGTCAAAGGTGAAAGTGCTCTTGGTGTCTGCTTATGATAGTTACATTGGGCGTATCCAAAATACAGTTAAAGTCAATCCCCGCGCTTTTTGGCAGCATGTAGGCAGCCTCAAGACAAATGGTGGTTTTGTTTCCCGGGTAAAGTTTAAAGATCAACAATTTGGCGGTCAAGAGGTGGCTAGCGCTTTTGCTAACTATTTTTCAGAAGTTTTTCTACCTGATATTCCGCTTCTTGATCCGAATTTGTTAGAAAACACTAATCGGGAGTCTAGCGTCAACTGCATTGATATCAAATCTATTACACTGCAGGAAGTTGAAGCAGGGATAAAACGCCTAAAGGCCAACAGCTCCGTTGGACCTGATAACTTGCCAGCGTACATTGTAAAGGGTTGTATGAAATTCTTAAAAATCCCGATACACTATATTTTTAACCTGGCACTGTCATCTGGGTCGTATCCTCGGAGTTGGAAGGTGTCGAGAGTAAGACCAATCCCTAAAGCGAGTGACACTTCCGTTGTTGAGAATTACAGGCCGATAGCTATCCTTCCCACCCTTGGCAAGCTGTTTGAGACTATACTTCATCAGGCTCTAACTTCACAAGTGCGCCCCTTCTTATGTGACGCGCAGCATGGCTTTCGACCTAATCGGTCCGTCAACACGAATCTGTTGATACTAACGGACAACATTGCTGCGCATCTTGACAGAGGCATTCAGGCCGATGTTCTCTATTTCGATTTCGCGAAGGCTTTCGATCGCGTGGATAATGACGTGCTGCTTAGGAAACTTGATAAGATTGGTTTCTCTCCCAAGTTACTCACTTTTTTTGCCAACTATCTGCGCGACCGGCAACAGTTCGTTCGACATGGCTGTTTTATCTCGGCTCCTTACCACACTCGATCTGGCGTTAGTCAGGGCTCGATCTTAGGGCCTTTGCTTTTCGGTATCCTGATTAACGACCTCAAATCGGTCCTTCAGGCTGCTCAGTGCCTCTTGTATGCTGATGACTTAAAACTGATATACGGGATAGAGCAAAGAGCTGATTGCGAGACGTTACAAGGAGACATTGACTTGGTGTTTCGGTGGGGCATAGAAAACAAACTTCTTTTTAACCCAGCCAAATGTTGTGTGTGTACATTTAGCCGCTCTCATAACACCATACAGGCTCAATATACACTAGGGTCTGAGCCAATAAAGCGGGTTTTCTCCATCAAAGATCTGGGCGTAGAGTTCGATACGCGGCTTACTTTTCACGACCATATTTATTCTCTTGCCAGGAGCTGTTTCCAAAGACTGGGTTTTGTAATCCGAAACATACGCAATTTTCATGACCCTGTGGCAATGAAAATGGTTTACAATGCGTTAGTAAGAAGTAAGCTCGAGAGTTCGTCTATCGTATGGAATCCCTACGAATCGACATATGCCTTGCTTCTTGAGAAGGTTCAGAAGGCATTTTTAAGATTCCTTTATAAAAAATCTTTCGGATATTACCCGTACCTGTACCCTACCCAGTATCTTCTCGGCGCGCTTGGGTACAATTCCTTGGAGGTCAGGCGGAATCATCAACTCATGATCACGGCATGTCGAACACTTCGAGGCGAGTCAGATTGCCCCGAACTTGTACAAAGTCTTGTGCGATTGTCTGTCCCTGATGTCCCAAAGATGGTCCTCAGGCCACGGCAACGCGACCTGCTGGCGGTGCCGCCGGCGCGCACCGTGTCGCGCAGTAACTCGCCGCTCCTCCGCGCCCTCTCACAGCTCAATGCGCTCCTGACATCGACACCTGAATGCGACTTGTTTGCGTGGCGATGGACGGTTTTGTATAGAGAAGAAGCGATGGATGCCAGGTGCTCAACTGTGCCTTTATAAATTGTTTAACACTTATGTTTATTAAAAATATATATATTTTTGTTAGTTTAAGATACTTGACGCATTGGTTTATACTGTAATGTCATGTAAACGTTTTTATCAATAAAAAAAAAAAAAAAAAAAAAAATAATGATCAATGTCAGTCCCGTTGAGCCTGCTAATATTCTTAGGTACTTATTTAAGTAATTAAGTATATACAGGATGATTCATGAGTCGTGAGCAGGATTAACCTTACGGTTTCAGTGAATCATAAGCTATTATTTCATACTAGACTTAACGAATTAACGTTAAATTAAATTTAACTAAATCTCCTAACTATGAGTTAGTTGATACATAACTATCAATTAAGTATCAATTACCGCATAATTAGGAGATTTAAATTAATTTAATTTAAAATTAATTTTGTTAAGTCTAGTGACTCATGAATCAGCCTGTATAAATATTTATATATACAATATATAACACAGTTTTACAACAGGCAAACTTAGCACGTGAGCTAAGTCAGAAATATAATTGCACTATTTCAATTATCGTTTTGTTAAAAGGGCAATTATTGTTTGATTGAACCAGACTAATACCGGTTTGTAATACTTTGTAACTGATTTAGTTCCAAGTAGTTCATTAATTTCCTAGGTGTTTGATAATACTAATTGTGATGAACTTTGATTGACAATTAAGGTACTTACCTATTTAGAGTAAGGAAGTGTTGAGTGAGATACATATTTATACTTATGTATTTATTTTAAGAGGCGCTCACACTCAATATGGTTTATATATGTCACCGTTAAATTGTGAACTCCCGACAGTTTATAATTTGACTAGGGATATTATATACTAACATAACCTAACCTACCCGTTTGTTTATAATCTCGCGAATTAGTTTATAAACTAACGGTACTCACAATTCTACGGTGACATATATAGGCGTGCTTCAATCAAGACCTATTTCAAGCCGTTGAAGAAGATGTCACAATTCCTGAGGCCTGTGAAGTGTAACTTGCCTCTGCAAGATGCTGGGGTCTACAGGCTTGACTGTGAATGTGGTCTATCAATGTTGGGCAAACAAAGCGTAGCATATCAACCAGGGTGAAGGAACATATAGCTGATGTCAAGCATCGTCGACCAAGGCAGTCCTCTGCAGTCTGGGAACATGTCTCTGATAAGCCTAATCATTCAATTAAGTTTGACAACCTCTGGTCCTCGCCAAGGAGAAGCGGTACATTCCCAGGATGCTGCGCGAGGCTATTGAAATCAAGAAGGTTTCTAATTTCAATAGAGAGGATGGCTTTTCGGTACCACCAGCTTGGGATCCTGTTTTACATCTCATCAAGGATCAAGCACTACACAGGACTGAAAGACCTTAGTGTGGACTTTGTTTTTTTTTTTTTTTTTTTCTTATGGCTTTGCAAAGATTAGCCAGTGTCATGTCGATTTTACTGAAATAAACAATAACGAACGAACAACAAAAAAATTAAACAGTTACTTTTCCTGAAAGCCAGATGTAGTTAAAAATAAAATAAAAATTAAAAAAAGATAAAAGATAAATAAAATAAATATAATTTATGTTAATACGTACCCCAAAGTTGAATAATAATATAATAAAATTAAAATATGCTAATAACCGCTACTCACTACAAATATCAAATCTTTAAATTGTTATGCTGACAAAAAGATCCCAAAGCCTCAAATATATCTTTATCCTTGATTTGAATTAGTTCTAGGATGTGAGTCGGAAATGGAACCTTAAATCTAATTAGATCATTATATAAGTCATTATGGTCATACAATGGACATGATAGGAAAATGTGATTTAAATCACCCTCGTCTAACCCGCATTCACAAATCGACGAGTCTCGAACGTGGATCTTTTTCAAATGGACAGGAATACTACAACAACCCAGTCTCATCCTAATAATCGTGGAACAATATTGTTTCTGGATAAATAACCTAGCGAACCATGGTTTTCTTGAAACATTAGGTTGAACGCGCGCGTAAAGCTTTCCTCGAGATCTACTAGAAATCAACCAGTCATGAGACCAAGCTTGGTTTAGCAATCTAGCAGCGAAAGGAACCAGGTCATGAGAGAAATTTCTAAAGGGGACTTTGTCTCCACATACTACTGCCTCCTTGGCAACCCGATCAACCCGTTCGTTTCCCGATATCCCCGAATGGCCAGGGATCCACACCAAAGCAACCTCATAGCCTTTATCTTTACAGGTTATAAGACTATCTTTAATTTGATATAAAATAGGGTTATGAACCCTTACCGAAAAAGGATTAGAAAGCAAAGCTTGTAGGCAGCTACGAGAATCCGAAAATATAATAGTTTTGTTTAACTTAAAAAGAAGAATGTACTTAATACTCTCTAAAACACCAATACACTCACCGGTGAATACAGATGTTTGTGGGGGGCATTTGATTTTTTGCACGATATCATACTGTGAATGAAAGACTCCTACACCAACACATCCAGACGGGGTCAACTTGGACGCATCACAGTAGATTGTGTTCCAATCATGCCACTCCCGGGAAAGAATCTGTCGGAGATACTCATCAGCTTGAGGGTCATTATGGCAAATATCAAAGTTCAAAATGACACGGGGTTGATGAATTATTGTTTGATATTTGAATTCGTAAAGGGGAAGACGAGGCGAGTGGAAAACCGGATCCTTAAGAGATTGGAATTTTATCAGGCTCTTTACAAGACAAGGTGGATCTTTTTGGTTTCCACCAATAACTACTTTGAGATCAAATAACCGATGAATTATAGGGTGATAGGAGAACTGCAAAGCCCGAAAAAAATAACTGTCTGCTAAAAATTGACGACGAAGACTAAGAGGGGGGTCTGCGCTTTCCACCTGTAAGGCATTGGTTGGAGTAGACTTCATGGCACCCAATATAATTCTTAGAGCCTTATACTGAATTAGGTCGAGCTTATTAAATCCCTCCCTATTCCCCGGAACTAATAGATAACAGCCGTAATCTAGAACACTGCGGATAGTGGCATTATAGATTAAACGAAGAGAGGCGGGATGGGCTCCCCACCACACCCCCGAGAGGCATCTGAGAGTATTAAGCCCCTTTTCACACTTTTTTATTAAGCATTCAAAATGCAAAGAACCATTTAGTTTAGAATCTAGAATAATTCCTAGAAACTTATACGATGAACGAATGGGGACAGCCAGCCCATTAATTGCTATACTAATTGTTGGTAGTGACTTTTTACGTGTATAAACCACGGCACAACTCTTAGATGGGGAAAGGGACAGACCATTCATAGATAGCCAAGAATTTAAAGAGTTGAGGGAATTATTAATAGTTTCAGAAGCTGTTACTATATTGCTGTTTGAGGAATAAATTAATAAGTCATCAGCATATTGCAGAATGTTAGCACCAGCTACAGAATTTTCTAAATCATGTGTGTAAACATTGTACAATAATGGGCTCAAGACTGAGCCCTGTGGCAGTCCCCGCCAGACCAACCTCGATGGTTTAATGTGAGGGTCCTTTCCCTGGAAAGTAACTTGCCTTTCCGAAAGCAGATTGCCTACAAGGCAGGCCAGCCTCGCCGGAATTCTCAGTTTATGGAACTTTTCCCTGAGAAGGGGAAGCTGAACATTGTCATAGGCAGATTCCACATCCAGAAAGACTGCTACCACCGAAGCACGCTTTGAAAAAGCTAACCTAATATCTGCAGGGTTAGCATGGTTGCCATTTTATCGCTTATCACGCTATGCGTCACTTTCGCACATACATACTTGTTAGAAAGTGACAGCAACGTCGGTAAACGATAAAAACCCGACCATCATAGACTAGCTGAAGTAAAAATACCAAAATTATCCATTGTACTTCTCCCCTTTCTGAACCCAAATTGGAAAGTACCTAACAATTCTTCACTCTCAAGATACCATTCAAGCCTGTTTTTAATTAAATGTTCTAGAATTTTTGTTAAAACGGAAGACAAAGCAATGGGGCGATACGAGCTAGGATCATTAGGATCTTTTCCTGGTTTAAGAATGGGCAAGATCAGTTGAGATTTCCAAGTTGAGGGCGGATGGCCAGAAAGCAAAATATGATTAATCAATTCAAGAAAATATTTGTGAAATGAATTACCTGCTCTAACTATGAAAGAATACGGAATACCATCGTGTCCAGGGGCCGAGTCTTTAACCGAACTCAAAACATTCTGGAGCTCCAGCATAGTAAAAAATTGGTCTAAAGGATCCGTTGAATTACTATTTAAAAGACTTATAGATGAATCAAGAACGCCAGGTACATATGGAGGGGCTATCTTATCTAGGAAGGATTCAGCCCAAGGTAATGAGGAAGGGTAGAGACAGCTCTTTGCATTAAAAGATCTCCTAAATCTCCGAATATTATTCCATACTATACTATCAGGAGTAGAAGGGCTTAGAGCAGAGCAGAAGGATTTCCATCCGTCGCGCTTTTTATTGTGTAACAGAGATTTTGTGTCAGCCATAGCTTTAGTTAAAATATCAAAATTTGCTGGCGTCATACTGGCAGCATAGGCAAGTTCCGCCTTTTTTCTAACTTTGACAGCTTTAGTACACTCTTTGTCCCACCATTGGGGGGAAGGCACTTTGCCCACGGCAGTATTTTTTATAGGGAAGACCCTATCAGCTGAGGCCTTTACTGCTCGAAGAAGAGCGTCAGAGCAAAATTGGCTGGAGTTAGAAGAAATAGGAGGAAGACGTTTGACCTCGTCCTCCAAGTATTTCCTATAACATTCCCAGTCAGCCCCATTAATGTTATATACTAAGAGAGGCCTGGTGACTTTAGGACGCTTAGCAGAGAAGAAAGGAAAACTAAGAGCAATAGGGAAGTGATCGCTTCCAAAAGTGCTAAGACCTCCCAAGAGACAATAGAAGCCAAAACAGGAGAACACAGGGATAAGTCGACTGCACTGGCACCTTGATTTGGGAGGGTGCGAAGAGTCGGAGCACCCGAATTTAATAAACAAATATTGCATTTGTCCATCACTTTTATAAACTGTTCCCCAAGGGAGTCACTCTTATCACATCCCCATAATATATGATGTACATTAAGATCGCCAAGTATAACTACAGGTTGAGGGACCATTTCTATTATATTTTGAAGTTCGCTAAGGATTTCAGAAGAAGGGCTGGGTAAATAAACGGACAAATACGAGATACCTTCAATCCGAGCACCAACTAATTGAAATATTTCATTATTCTTAAGAGGGATTTGAATAGGGGAATAAGGAATGTGATCTCTAATGAACAGAGCGCATCCGGCTCGTCCGTCTGCGCGACAGTTCATTAAAGAAGAATAAGTAGGAAGATTAAAGTTAGAATCATTCTTAAGCCATATTTCAGATATAGCTAAAATGTTAGGGTTGAGTTTATTTATTAAAAAAAGTAAGTTGTGTTTTTTATTTGTAATACTATGACAGTTCCACTGGAGAACTACTTGATCCATAATGAGAAGACGGTAAGAAGAAAGAAATAAAAGGAGCAGCGTGGGATAGCAGGTTGGGGTCAGCCAGAGGGCTGGATGGAGAAAAAATCTTAACTGCGAAAGCAAACAATTTTATTACTTGACTAACCAAGTCAGTCTTTGATTGCTGTTCATCTGAATACGAGTAAACCGGTTTAGACCTCGACTCCAAAACGGGGTCCCTAGTTAGGGCTTCATGGGCCCTCCTGTCATAGCCTTTTTCAAGGCGTGGCGGTGATCGGGGTTGACGGAAAACTGTTTTTCTGTAAGACGTGTTTTGCGGAGATGGAGGAGAGGACGCGGCAACGTTTGCAAAGGATCTTTGATTTGATTTAGGATGCAGTTTAGAAGCCTCAATATATGAAACATTTTCATCGGTCATGGTTTTTTTAATATTTTTTTGTCTAGTATATTCTGCGCATGCCTTGCTTGTTGCGAGATGCCCTGACGCAAGCTCCTGGGGGCAGTTACAGCAATAAGGAACGGCTTCTGAATCCACACTACAAGAATCACCCATATGAGCCCCCCCGCACCGATAACAGCGAGGCAGAGACCGGCATTTATCTTTTGTGTGCCCAAATCGACAACATTTCAGGCATTGAATCGTTGGGTAAGTGTATTGCTCCACCGGCAGCGAATTAAAACACAAGAAAATTCTTTTTGGAAGAATTTGTCCATCGAAAGTAATGACAACCGTTTCTGAAGGAAGCCAGCTGTACGATCCATCCAGTTTAGATTTTTTAAAATTTAGCCGTCGGATTTTGATTGGCCGAACCTCTCCGGAGTTACCAGGAATCTGGATCTGCTCAAGGACTTCTTCGGGAGACCAGTCGGCCGGAACACCCCGAACAAGGCCCATCCTAGTAACATTAAACGTGGGCACGAAAGCTTTGTATTTGTTTTGAGAAAGCGTGGGGGAACCGAGAAACAGATTTGCATCGTCTGACGAATGGAAAGACAAAGATGCACGATTGCGTCCTATCCTTTTTACCGATCCCTCTACAATATTTGGGAATTCACGTTTTCTTTTTTGGAGGAAAAGTCCGAATGTCACAGGATGCAAAGTTGTTCCAGAATCCGGAGTAGTTTCTATTTTCTGAACGTGAACTACAAACGGGCCTCGATCATTCTTAGCATATCTATCCCTTCCAATCGGAGTGAACGGGGAGATCGGGGTCTGAGACTGAGTTGTAACCGGATTGTCAGTCACCAAATGCGCCGGGGGAGAGTTATACGATAACGAAGGTTGGTTAACCTGTTGTTGCACTTCTTGACCAGGGGGAAGCTGAGTGTCACCCTGTGTATCGACTACATTACTTAGATTACTCTCGATATCCATGTCCGATTTCGCGGAATGAGCATCCGATCTCGGGGATCTCGATCGGGATCGCTGGTCAATTTCATCTGTATTTTGTTTTTGACGTGACAACGTCTTAAATTAGGTTGCGGCTGGGAGTCACTTATGAAAAAGTGTAACGCTCGGTAACGTTACGATGAGTCACCGAACGAGAGAGAGGCCCGCCGAATGCCTTGCGTCTCTCTCCCACTCAACTATGATCGGTCTGCCGCGCGCGCAGCACTAGAGAATTAGGCGCATTGAATCGGCGCATGCTTGTGTCTCTGTCTTTGTCTTTCTCGAACGTTGATAGTGTTAAGTAAGTTCCTATTGTGCAATTTAATTATATTCATATCAATAAATATTCTACCGAGAAAAAGACGTTGTCACGTAAAATCTTCGCCCGTAAAACCGACTTTACAGGCAACCATTTTTTTTTCTTCAATCTACGTTTTTTTCTGCCCATTGCAGGAGTAAACTTTTCAGTTAGCGTTTTTTCGAAATATTCATGGTCTTTCAGACTTACGTTTAGACGCGAACTGAGAAATCCATCTCCAGGGTCATCCAAATCAGAATCCTCACTCATGAGGACGCCGACATGGACTACCCACAAAAACGAAACAAAGTTAAATTAAAATACTACTAAATACAGAAATAAACTACTTACCAAAAACCACCAACTACATTAAATAAAGGAAAAGTAACTGTATTTATACAAATCCTTAAAAGATTGCAACGATTTTTTCCGATTATAAACCAAAAACACAAAAATATTTTACAATACTACAACCGCCCGCTATCGACACTCTACCGCCAATCCGTGGACTTTGTTTAAAAAGATTGAAAACGGATAAAAGAGGCAAAATGGGGTAGTTTTCTTTTCGCTTCTTTCTACCCCATAAGCCAGTTAGGGAAGCGTTCGTAAGTTGTATGTATGTTAATTCTCACAGGGTTTTTTTACATTTTATTTATTTGTGCCGCCTGCGACCGTTCTTTTAAAACCAAATTCGGTTTTGCGAGCCACATCAGAGCCCATCACAGTTAAAGAAACCCCCGTTTAAACATGGTTTTGGAGACGCCGTCACCGGATACGGTGTGGACGACATGATGACTAGCTTTATAAGCTTTATAAGCCCCTCTGGGCCAGCCAGACCAACCTTTGTTTATGTTTTTAATTATTTTTATTTTTATATTTTTGTATGTAGGTAGTTTGCACAAGTAACTTTTTTGATTGACGGCGAGAATTCGCATTCTCTCAGTCATCATCTTAACCCTGTGAAAACGAGTGCTGTAAAGGGCTCGAAACGTAGGGTCATGGTGTTAATAAACGCGATTAATCCGTTCTAAAGTGTTTAAGTTCAATGAATAATAATCGCGATAACAGAAAACAATATCGTGTTAATGAAGTTTTTAAATCAAGTTGCATTAATAGAATTTCCAACTCACTTAGATTTATTCCACTTATAGACATTTATTTTCGAAATATATACAGTATTGGTACAAAAAGGTACTTTCTGCCCAGGGTGCGTAACCAAGATGCCAATCGTTCACGCTCAGTCGCTAACGAAACGCAACTTTCGTTGTCACTCTAATAAGGAAGAGTGATGGAGAGAGGTAGCTACGATATGTTACTAAGCGCGAGCGATTGGCATCTTGGCTACGCACGCAGGCTCTTATATTTATTACGTTTTAAAATTTCGGCGCATTCAGCCGCTCCGTCCGCTTTTAGAGCGTGTCTTCGCAGGTAGCATCCTACACTAGCATCCGTCCCAAACTCCAAGGAACCAAGGACACCCCATCGGGTCTCTTGCCATCATCCCTTGCTATACAATGCATATCTGTACGATATTTATACAGTTTTTAACAGACCTAAGTTTCTCATGTACGCTGATGACAAAAAAACGGACGGAAATTGGCAGCATAAGCGATTGTGTACAATGTGTACAGCTGCAGGGAGATCTTGATCGTTTATATTTGTACTACAATAAGAATCGTATAAATATTAATACAAAAAAAGTGTACTCAAATCTCTTTCACTCGCAGTCCTAGACCTATAATCCATCAATATAGTATCGGCGGTGAGGTTGTAGATCGTGTGCATTCGGTGCGAGACCTCGGAATGGTACTTGACTCTAAGGGTCACTTGCACCACCGAAAATGCCCACCATTTTATATTGAATTTGACAGCCCACTAACCTTGAGTTAAGCGGGTGGTGCAAGTGGCCCTAAGTTAATTTTACGACCAACATGTGGACAATATTGTAAACCGTGCATTTAAAAACCTTGGCTTTGTGTTTCGCGTCTGCAGTGATTTCAGGGATGCTGCGTGCATCAAACCAGTGTACTTTGCCTACGTCCGAAGCATCTTAGAATATGCAAGTTGTGTTTGGTCTCCTCAATATATAACCTACAAATCAAAAATGAGAAGATCCAACGCTCCTTCTTGCGACATCTGAGTTTCCGTACCAAGCAGTGGGACAATAATTACGAAGCTAGGTATTTTCGCCACTGCTTGTTGAGCCTTGAGGATAGACGCCTATTACTTGACATGTCTGTGCTGTACGACATTCTCTCTGGTCGTATTGATACTCCTTCATTGCTGTCGCAAATTAGATTAACGGATTCAAGGACATTGTGTGACGCCTGTAGAGTATCTCCTCTCAGTGGATCCTATACCCTCCTTAGGAGTAGAGAGGCTGATAAGTAGTCCTGCGGGCCTAAGATCCACGAATGTCAGAAGATAATGCTATAAGTTGATAAACTGACAAATTGCACGGAAAGCGCGACGGAGACAGCTGCCAAATGCAAAGACATTTGACAGAACTGTTTAAAATTATCAGAAATTGTCAGAACGTGCCGACAAACTATCGTCTTATCCAGCAATTATCAGGATATCAGCTTGGCATCTTAGCCCCGCTGTTTATCTTTACTGACAGGCATCTCTGAACAACACGCATCATTGAATTAAGAGTATTGTAAAAAACACTAGGGACAAATGAGAGATATCAAGAAATGCTCTTCTTCATTATCCCGAGATTTCTTAGGTGTAGGTAGTAATATTTATAACCGTTATCGTGCTTAGGGGGTCGAGGGAGAGTAGGGAAAGGCAGGGGCAGTATTAGTAGTTTTGTTTGGTAATTTCTGATCTCGCCACACTGCATGCTAACGTCAAACCAAAGTAAGTCAACGAAACGTCAAATTTCAATAATTTAATCAATGTATGTAATTTAGGTGGACGGAATATACTGTTGTGTATATTTTCTATTTTTTCAGCTATTGTTCGGTTATTATAGCTTCATGTCGTTTATGAATTAGTAAATCGATTCCATCTATTATCACTTGATAATAATTTACTTTATTTGACTATGTATTCGCCGTTTACACCGACATAATCACAATAATAATCAATTATGCAAGTTACAGTAATTTAATAATAACTTAAACTTATAAAATACATGCTAAATTCAACATACAGAGTATGCGAAACAACTATGAATACAATAATTGTTATGTACAGAAAGCCGGTCTTGGCGTACTCCTGAAGACTAGATCCGTATTAGCTGGTGTGCTCTCATTTCGGCGAAGACCTTTTTTGGACCGCTACGCCAGATGCCAGTGTACAATCAACCAATTGGAATTAGGGGCCTCTCTAGAATCATGTCAAAATGACAAGCATTAAGAGATTTCTTACAAACTGATATAGCATACTATGACAGTCGTACAGTGGCCTAGGGTTCCAATTGGTTGACTGTACATTGAGTCATCATATAGTAAAATATTAGTAGTTCTTGGGAAAAAACAAGTGACTATGCAAGGTGTGGACTGTTGCCGGGGAATAAGTTTTATCAAATGTTTGAAATTGGACTACTGATCTAAAGAATAGTGTGATAGTTACAATGTGGTAATAGTTAGTGCTAGATACAAAGTTGTTGTTTGTTTGTTGACCGGGAACTCTAATGTGCGCTTGAGATGGAAACAGTGCATGTGAAAGTAGAGCCTCTGTGGGAGGAGGCACCTGACAGCTTGTCAGACCCAAACGGTAAGTTAGTTACATAGCTAAACATTATATCGGGACTAAATATGTCAAGGTTTCTGGCTAAAATGCCATTTCTGAATAAGGTTAATTTCAAAATGAATCTTTATGGTACTTGTAGTCACACCTTGTTGGCAATGGCAACCAATAATGTGGTATGTTTAGCCTGTAAACTTTAGATATAGAAGACATTTGAGGCCCGAAATGTGGCTGTTTAACATGTTTGTGTAGCCATTTTATTATTTGATCAACAAGGGATCAATGTATTTATAAATGACATGACATTGGTTAACAGCATTAATTAACTAAGCATTGGGTCAAATAGATTCAATACTGCAGTGTATTAGGTAAAATTGCCATTTCTTTATGCAAGCTTATCTTGAAAGAAGCTTGTACTCCATAACTATCAATGTTAACGGACCATTTGTAATGCCTATTAACTGGAATGTAAACCAGTAAGAAAGGAGTGCGCTCCAACACCTTAATCGCTGTGTTTCTGGTCAGAAAGGAATGCCTATTGCCTATGAAGCTCTCCAGGTGATCCATGAATTGATTTGTAAAGATAAGCGTGTTAAAATACAATGGGTTCCTTCCCATGTAGGGCTGGGTGGAAACGAAGCAGTAGATAAGTTTGCTAAAGCCGCTGTAATGGATGGTTCTGTGCTAGGTTCTATTCCATATTCCAGTGAACT
This sequence comes from Lathronympha strigana, assembly GCA_949128165.1. Lineage (NCBI taxonomy): Eukaryota > Metazoa > Arthropoda > Insecta > Lepidoptera > Tortricidae > Lathronympha > Lathronympha strigana. The sequence continues at coordinate 162,625 of OX421926.1, read as the reverse complement.
AGTTCCCAGAATTAAAAAACGGTGTTTAGAGAAATGGGAATACCATTTTGGTGAACATTCTTTATCAAAAGGTGTAGGAATCTGGTACAGAACAATCCAAGCTAGGCCCTTGTGGACACCTTGGTTTGACTCTGCCAGCCTTGCTAGAAAAGTGTTAGTCTCAGCATTCAGAGTACGATCTGGACATATTCCAACTAACAAGTTCTTCTGTATGATGGGTGTCAAACCATCACCTCTGTGTGATGATTGTCAGAAGCCTGATGACCTGTCTCATGTGTTGTTGGAGTGTGTCCGGAATTCGGAGTTGAGAAAAAGAATTGTGGAACGTTTTGGTTCCATGCATAATGGCCAAATCAATTGTTGGTTGGCAAAACCGTTATCCAAGAAAGCAATCACTGTATACCACTTTGTTGATCGTTCCCTTGAATAGGGAATTGGGTAGGCTCCCATGAGACTGACATGATCACCTGCAGTGGTCAAAGCCTCGTTAAAAATTAGATTAAAAAAAAAAAAACGGTAAGAAAATGAGTCAACTGCAGTTCGCGCAAGGGCGATGTCGGAGATTTGTTTTCAAATTTATAATGTGTGAAAATCGTGAAAGTTTAAGTAAGTGTAATTTAGACATAGTTTCAATAAATGAACATACCTCGTTATCACGCAAAAAAGGCACAACAGATGTCGAGTTGCGGAAAACGCCCAGCAAAACTAACTAACTAACTAATAAATGAACATTTTTGTGCATATTGCCAGGTCACGATGAGGATGGGTGCCAGCAGGATTCGGAGGAAGTAGGTGCGTATATCACAGTCTACTTGGACTATCCATTGTATGTGTATATGTGTGTGTTTGTTAGACGATAACTCGAGTATCGTTGATCGGATGGTCGTGAAATTTGGCAGGTGGTTAGATGAGATAAATATAATTTTTAAGTTCGAATATGAGCCAAACCGGTCGAGGGGTTGCCGATATTGGGGTCCCGGGTTCACGTTCGGGGCGAAGCAGTAGTTTATAAAATAGTAGTATATAGTCTGACAAACCAAATCACTTAGTAGCATAAAAAATTCGAGGGTACCGCACAAATAGTGCTCCCCCCCATTTATGACCTAAGGTACTATAAAAATTTAATTAAATTAAAATTAAAATATCAGTTATTTCAGCCAGACCCATAGATATGTTAGTACTGTACATTCTTATTCACTACATACTTATAATTCCTATATTTAATTTATTTATAAAATACTGGTGGCACGGAACTCTCAGTGAGCGGCAATTATACGGTTTTCGGATTTTCTCCTGTACTTGCTCTTCCTTTTTGCCAAATTTCATGATTCTAGGTCGGCTTAAAATGGCCGTATGTTTTGATTACGTTGACGTAGAGTAGAATTTTGTTTATGCAACAGTGATATAATAAAACTCTCGGGTCTGTTATTACAAAACTCGACTTCGTCTCGTTTTGTAACAGCGACCCTCAGGTTTTAAAAACCAAATATGAGCTGTTGCATACGCTAGTTTTTCTACAACAGCAAAAATAGCTTATAAAGCAAAATCTAGAAAGGTGGCAGAATGTGGAAGATGTCGTGCCCATTACAGAAAAAAAAACTACAGTGCTCATATATTGTATGAAAATCCATAGGAGCAGTGTTCTTATGGCATACTATAGACAACGTTATAATGTATACTTTTTTAATATCGCTGTCAGTCATCTACTTAACAGATAGAAGTGCAGCAGTAGAAGAATTATTTAAGAGTCCTATAACAAAATCCGCTCGCTCGCATTTCAATATTATTACCGCCAGTTGCGCGCCGGCCGACACGCATCTGTGTGCGGACACACACTACAATCAGGAATACAAACTTATTATCGCCATCCTATTCGAACAGCATAGCAGGTGCGGTTAGTGCGAACGGGAGCGAGCATTCATTCATAGATTTCATAGTATGTAGCACCGTCGCAACTCGCAAGGCCTTTAGCTTGACGCGCGGACCAAACATTATTGATACTTGCGTCCGAACATCAACTATTACTTCGCGTACGTGGTGTAGTGTTAAAAAATTTAATTTGTATCATCATAACTTCATAAGATTAAAAATATTTTTATTCGAACATCAAATGTCTCTAAATAGTATCCGATGTTATTTTGGAATAGGAATTTGTTAGTGGTACATTTCTAAGCATACCTATTTACTAATAGGTATTGGTGATTGATTTTGGTGGGTGATGGTGATTTGGATATATTTTAGACAGGGATGTTACGGATACTGGATTTGTGACATCCGCGGATGCGGATATCAAAAGGCACACATTCACGGATAGGGATGCGGATGCGGATGTTAGAGTAAGTACATAAAAAAACCCGAAATATACAAATATTGTACTGTTTATTCGAATAAAAGGAAACAAACTTGGCATTGCTTGTTGCTATCTGTCAAGGGCGTAAGAACTCGATCGACGAATCTTGAAAACTAACCCAGGAAAGATACGGTTTTCACAGACATTAAATTATAATAGCCTAATATTTTCAAATTACGTTCGAATGGGATATTTATAGATAATATATGCAAAAGTCCTAAAAACTTTTCTTCCGGAAGTAGGTAGAAAGTAAAAAATAAAACTTAACTAAGTCGATTTTTGAAATTTACGGTAGTAAATACTTTTCTTGTTTGTGAACATGACGACACATTTGTCTTCTATGTGTTAAAAGCAAAACCGAAGAAAACTTATAGACGTAAAACGGTAATACTTACAAAATGTACGGCGTGGGTGATAGATATGTTATTTCGCTAGAAACAAATGGTAATAAGTAAAAAATGCTTCTGACTCACTTTAATCAACTTTATTTTTAAAAGCACTATATTTTTTTGAGTTCCAGTTTTTTTTGTCAAATATCTACTTCTGGCACATCATCTGATAGGTCCTTAGAAATACTTAAAGGCTTCTTGAACAAAAATTTGGTTAATCGAGTATCGGGAGGTCTAAAAAACCGGCCAAGTGCGAGTCGGACTTGCCCGCCGAGGGCTCCGCACAAAAGTGGCATGGAACTCTCAGTGTGCGGCAGTTATACGGTTTTCGGATTTTTTCCTGTATTTTTGCTAGTAGTTCTTGCTTGTTGTCAAATTTCGTGATTCTATGTTAACGGGAAGTACCCTATACATTTTGATTCCCACTGCAAATGTATGGGAATGACCGTATCTTTTGATTGCGTTGATGTAAAGGTTTAGTTTTTTTGCAGCTTCAAGAGACTGCAGACCTGTGTATGTGGTATTAATTTTAACTTGCAACCTTTACTCGTTCCCGAGATAAACGGTCTGGACTGGACAGACAGACGGGCGGACGGACAACAAAGTATATAAGGGTTCCGTTTTTTCTCTTTGATGTACCGAACCCTAAAAATGTGAAAACTTTAGGAAGTTAGGAAAATTATTTTATTTTGAACAAATTTGGTTAAGCCTTTTTTGCCAAAAACTATAATTACAAAAATACAGTTAAGTGCCTTGATATGTGAAGGCACTTATGCCTTTATTCTTGCACAATATTTTCATCGTATAACGGTACACAACCTTCAATTATGCGTGGTCCGACACGCACTTGGCGGGTTTATTTCCGGATTTTGCTCATATAGCAATATGGTTATCCCTGACTAGGGTGGTGGCACCAGTAATGGTCAAGAAACCAGTAACGAACAATCACTTTTATTATGAGGAAATAAGGTTCATACATTTATTTTGTGTCAACCAATTGACAAGCATATGATGATATTTGAATTAAGAATGAAGTGTCCATAACTCGTGTCTGTCAGCTTAAATTGTTCATAATGGGTACCGTCACCCTAATAACATTTCTCCATACTGTCCCTCTTAACTCTTGCTACTCACTCGTCAGTTGAAAAATTGAAACACTTTGTTCCCACGCCCCATAATTCGCGGGCTCTAATGTAGGAAGGGCTGGAAGGAGGTACTTATTGGGGATCAAAGATCATCAAAGTATATGACAGCCCGGTAATTCGTGGGCGTGGGTTACGAAGGATGGTTAAAGTATCAAGAAGGGTTGGTTGCGGTACAATGACATTCGATAAAATTATTAGATTTTTTTATTTCATACAGGTCTATAATATAATCAAAACTGTAAAATACTTTCGTCAGTGGTTGGTCGCGGTCTATTTACTTTCCCAAACGCTTCCAGCACTTCCTAGCGCAACAAAACAAACATATTGTACAGTCCACAGAGAACAGCACAGGTCCTACCTCTACGAGCGCACGCGCGGTACTGAGGACTCAGCCCGCGCGCATCGGAATTTATACACCATTTGAATATTTAAAAAAATAATACGGAAATTCAAAAAAATATGTATTTTTCGACTTCAACATGAGCTTAAAAGAATAAACTTTAATGTTGTATACAAATCATCCCAATATTTTGTCAAAATTACTGCGAGAATCCCTGTGTTTGCAGCGTATTTTTATCGAAAAATGTGCATATTCAAAATCGAAGTAGTTGGGTATCTGTGTAAATAATTGGAAATATGGGACCGAAAGTTTAAATAAAACCATGTTACAATATTATATCAACCCGAAAAAACATGTGTTTTCATGTATCGTGTTAAAAGAGATTGAAGTCAAACTTTTGTCTCCGCGCGCTTTTCTGAAAACAACTGCCAGTAATTGTATAGTAAAAGTTAAAACACTGAGTTTTACTTACATTAGAAGCTGAAATTTTTAATACTAGGAAATGAGCTATCAAACATAGTTAGCAACTTTCACATACAGTTCACCGTTTCTTCGTAGTACAACGTCAAAAATCAGCTTTTGTTGCTTTTCCGTACAAATCGTATTGATGGCCTCTTAAGTGGTGTCTGCAAAAAAACTCTTCCATATACACACACACACACAAACACGTCAAGATCTCACAACCAAAATGTATGAAACAGTCAATTCTTTTTTGCGGTTTTGGGGTTGGTTTTATAGTACAATTTCCTCAGCTTGACTTATACATACAATAGTATCTATAGTGAATGCGGGAAAGTGTGAGATTTTCTGCTGTGGACCTACCTCTTCTTCTTCTTTATCTTCTTTCCAGCCTTTGCTTCTTGGTCTCAATGAAATTTCACTCGAAACGTTTACCCTCTTGGGTTCTCCTATTTTCCGAGAGGCCATTCCCAGCGCAATAGAGACCAGGAAACGGCTCCTTTTGCTCGCCCAAGAACGGCTAAAATGTATTAATGCCCATGTCGCTCTGACTCTCCTGCGTATGTGTTTCGCGGTTCCTAAGATAACGTACCTCTTAAGGACCACCCCTACATGTTTATGTCCTGGTGAGGTATTTTCTTTTGACGTTACGTTGAGGGATACGGCGGAGGCTATCCTAAATGTGTCCTTTTCAGATGAACAGTGGATCCAAGCGTCGTTGCCGGTGCGTCACGGCGGCCTCGGTTTGTGTTGTGTGGGAGATGTGGGCCTGCCAGCCTTTTTAGCGTCGGCACATGGAGTGGGTGGACTCGTCTCTAAAATTCTTTATCATGGAGGCAGAGTTACCATTCCGTTTGTGGAGGATGCTTTGGCAGGCTGGACGGCTCGTTACCCAACTGCAGTGTTGCCCGAGGCTCCCCATGTACAGCGACTCTGGGACGATGTGGGAGCAAGGGACGCTCTTGCCCAGCTCATGGGTTCAGCCACGGGGGTGGATTTGGCCAGGCTAAAGTCGGTGTCGAAAGCAGAGGCCGGAGCGTGGTTGCAGGCTTTGCCTGCACCTCATCTAGGAACACTCCTGGACAACGACTCATTGCGGGTGGCAGTAGCTCTCCGCCTGGGCTGCGATGTTTGTGTACCTCATAAATGCATCTGCGGCTCCATGGTGGAGGCGAATGGCCATCACGCGCTGAGTTGCTGTCGTTGTTCGGGAAGATTTCCGCGTCACCACGCTCTCAATGACATCGTCAGGAGGGCTTTAGTGTCCGCCAACATCCCCTGTGTACTGGAACAACCGGGCCTATGCCGCTCCGATGGCAAAAGGCCGGACGGTTTAACTTTAGTGCCGTGGCAGCGGGGAAAGTGTCTGCTTTGGGACGCCACGTGCGTCAGTACTTTCGCCGCCTCACACCTCGGCCGAACAGTGCGGACAGCTGGGGCCGTTGCTGACTTTGCCGCGGTCAAAAAGCGGGATAAATACTCGGCCCTTGGGGGTAATTACTATTTTGTACCCCTCGCGTTTGAGACTACTGGGTGTTGGGGGTCGGAGGCTATTGTTTTCATTAGGGAAGTGGGACGTCGAATAAGGGAAAGGAGATCTGACGCCCGCGCGGGTTCGTACTTCGTACCTGGTGCAAAGGTTGTGTAACTAGACATGGTAAGGTACAGTTGTCCATCGCTATTCAGCGTGGGAATGCGGCGAGTGTGATGGGTACCTTTGCGCCAGGGACGACTCGAGGGGGACTAGGCTTAAGCTAATCTTAAGTTTTATTTTTACTATTTTATGTTGACATGTATTCTTATTAAAAATATATATTTTTTGGTTTTTATAGATGGGGTGCCTGTACAGCATGATTTTTTAGCCAGAACTAGACCCTAAGTAGTGAATGTACATGGGTTTCATAGATTTTGATAGCACGGACTTTTAAAGTGTTAAGTAGACGTCATAATTTCATAGACAACGTTTAAAATAACACTTTAGAATTTGTCAGTTAGTTTGCTTGGAAGAGATATCGCGGTTTGGGTCGAGTCATACTGTGAACTAGAAAATTATAAATTGAAAGAGATGTCATATAACTCTTATACTACAGAAAAGGTGACCAAGGTCGCCCTCTGCCCCGAAAGCAGGAGGTCGCTGGTTCGATTCCAGCCCTGCTCACCGAGGACCTTGGTCACTTTTTCTGTAGTATATGGCATCTCTTTCAATTTATAATTTACTAGCGACCCGCCCCGGCTTCGCACGGGTTATTATTATACATATAAACCATCCTCTTGAATCAATCTAATCTTTGTTAACAGTGACTATCAAGGTGGAGGTGGACATTGAGAAGTCAGAGTCAGAGCTAGAGGAGACCGCGGAGGGTGCGAGTGAGACGGCAGGCTGGTGTGGAAACGAGACGGCGGATTGGTGCGAGAGCAAGAACGCGCAGGACGCGAAAGAAGAGCAACAAGGTAAAATCAAGGTTCTAAAAAACGGCAAAAAATGACTGTTTCACGGAAGCCCCTTATATACAAGGTGCTCGTCAGCATTGCGAGAGATTTTAACGGTGCATTCCTGATGTCAATAGAAGCCAAAAATGTTATATGAATTTTAATGAAATTTGCCAAAAAAAAAATTTTTTTTAATTGTAATTTTTTCTATGTTTTGAATACTTCGGTACATAAAAAGTAAATTCCATTGGTAAAACCATCACCTAAAATTAACAAAAAGGTTTTTTTTTTATTTCTGGATAGTCTCTCGATTTTTTATTTTTTATTTTGATGTCAGTCAATAGGTATGTCCAGATTAGACACCAAAGTGGCAACACCGCAGTCAAAAATCTGCTTTGTCCCGACTAATGACGAAAATATGATTTCGAAAAACATTTAATTATTTCTGAAACTAGACCTAATTCAGAAAATTTTATACGGCATTTTAGTTTCTAAATATTATCACGAATGCACCGTTAAAGTCTCTCGCAATGCTCACGAGCACCTTGTATATATAACATTTTTTTTGTGTAAATGCCGCCAGCTTACTCGGCAGTCGGCACTATGCCAGACAGAGGGGTCATCTTTAGATTAAGACTTTTTGGTAATTTTTTTTGTGATTAAGTTTTTTTTTTCTTTGTAGTTTAGCCTTTTTTTAAATATTTTAATTTAGTTATTTTTTACTTTATTTAAGTCTTTTAATTTAAGTTTTAGTTTATATAAGTCAAGTACACCTTTTAGTACCGAATAAATAATTGATCTGAGAAAAAAATATAAATTTAAATATTCTGTGAAATTTTCCAGCGTTCCCATTATCAACATCGAGTAAAAAATACACGTTTGCGGTATATGGGAATCCCCTTAAATATGTATTATACCTATTCTGTTGTTTTAGTATTTCCTGTTATAGCGGCAACAAAAATACATAATCTGTGATCATTTCAACTGTCTAACCATCACGGTTCTCGAGATACAGCCCAGAAGACGGACAGACGGACGGATTTATTTCAATGTAGGACAATTGACCACCCAGATACCCAAAAGGCCAAAACCCGTATTATCTAGAGTATTCGTTAACTTTTTCGACGCCATTTTAAATACAAAGTCAGACGCCACGTCACCGAAGTCTCAAAATTGAAGTTGAACTTTATGAGTGTTCATTAAGGTCCTACAGTAACACAAACACCATTATTGAACTTACTCAAAGCGAAAATTACATCTCGTACTATACCTACTTTCGTCATAATTTGAGTTGGAGAAAGTATTGAACCTTAAATTTTCTTTTTCAGATAATTGGGTCACGGGACACGATGTCCCGGCGCCCGGCGATGGAAGGCCCGCCTCCGGCGCGAGCAGAGATTACGTCTGCAAAGTATGCACTAAAGCATTCACGCAGCCGGGCACCTTGCGCACCCACATGCGGATCCATACCGGCGAGCGACCCTACGAATGTAAACTATGTGATAAGCGGTTCAGACAATGGAGCCATTTGAAACGACACGAACGCCTTCACAAAGGAGTGAAACTATATATTTGCGATATCTGTAATAAAGGGTGCGCTGAACTCGACCATTTGAAGAAACATAAACGAGTTCATACTAAAGAAAAACCGTTCACGTGCGGGATTTGTAACAAGGGATTCGCGCAGGCGAACACTTTGAAGAATCACGAGAGAATACATACTGGAGAAAAACCTTTTCAATGTGAAACATGTAAAAAAGAGTTCACAGAGTCCAGCACTTTAAGGAGGCATGAACGAGTGCATACTGGTGCTAAACCATATAGTTGTGGTTTGTGCAAGAAGGAATTCGCGCAGTTAAATACTTTAAGGAACCACGAAATGACTCATACGGGTGCTAAACCATACGGCTGCGACATATGTAAAAAGAGTTTCTCCAAATTTAGCAGTTTAAAACGACATGAGAAAGTACATACCGGCGCGAAGCCATTTGCTTGTAAAGCATGTAAAAAAGAGTTTTCCGAATTGAGCAGTCTGAAGAGACACGAGCGAGTACATACTGGAGAGAAAGCTTATAACTGTAGTTCGTGCAAAAAAGATTTCACAGAATACGGCAGTTTGAAAAGACATCAAAGAATTCACAAGCGCGAAGAACAAAATATAAAAAACGGAATTATTAAAAAAAAATTAAGGCCATACACGTGCGACATATGTAACAACGGGTTTACACAAATGAGTAGTTTGAAAAGACATGAAAAGTCAGTACACACGGCAGAGAATGCTTTTACATGTAGATTGTGCAAAAAAGATTTCACGGAATTTGGCAGTTTGAAAAGGCATCAGAAAATTCACTTGCGCAAACTAAATCTACAAGAAACTGTAGAAGTTACTAAATAAAATCAATATAAGGGAGATTCGCTTCATGTAAAAAGCAAAATTTTCATAATGGACGAAAGAAAGTTCAAATAAGAGTGTTTTAATACATGTATTTAAAGAATACATGTAGGTGTTAGTAAATAAATACATTTGTATTTGTATTTTGTATTTGTATGTATTTGAGTCCCTCGGTCGAGCGATACTTACTGGCTTGGCTGAGAGAAAAAAACATCGAATATTATTAAGTGCAATGTAAATAAACCTTGAACTAAATATACCCAACTAAAATATGTCTAGCAAAATAACAAATGGTTAAGTACCTACATATATCATAGTTTGTGAAAGGTCAGGCCACGTTGGAAATACATCAGAAGAATCACAAGTCCAGAATGGTTTAGACTTCCAAGGCTAGAGAATGTAATCCCTAGAAGATAATCCTTTTTTTAATAGTACAAACAAGCATACGGCCCGCCTGATGGTAAGCGGTCACCGTAGCTTATGGACGCCCGCAACTCCAGCGGTGTGACATGCGCGTTGCCGACTGTTTAAAAAAAAGAGGATTCGCTGATTTGAGGATACCTTTTTTATTTTAAACGCTTAAGGTGCGTTCCATTCTAAAAATTTATTATAATATATTATGTGCTTTAAGAATGTACGATATAATAGGGCTTTTCGCAAGAAGAGATCCAATACAATTTTTTTTCTAAAACATGTAAATTTAATGTTTTTCCTACTCAAATCACGAGCTCTTTCGATCCTACTAGGATCCCCTATTCCGATGTCCATTTTTCAAACACTTTGTACAGCGGTTACAAAATTGAGAGTTTAGGTACTTAAAACTTGAAAATGTTGAGTCCCTTTTGTAGGGTTCCGTAGCCAAAATGGCTAAAACGGAAACCTTATAGTTTCGTCCAGTCCGTCTGTCCGTATTTCAAAGCTGTTTTACTAAGCGGTTTTGCCAAATATCTACTTGTGGCACATCATCGGATAGGCCTTAAGAAATCACTTAAAAGTTTCTTAAACAAAAATCTGATCGTTCTAGTATTTTCGGAAATAATCGCTCTGAATTTCTGACAAAGTGTCGGGGGGGACACCCTCTAACTATTGCATGGGAGGTCTAAAAATGTGAAAAATTCAGGAAAATAGGATATACTTAAGACGATCTCACTACGAAAATTATTTCGAACAAATTTGATCAAACCGTTTTTGCCAAAAAACTATTTATTAAAGGCCGTAAGTGCCTAGTTATTTTGAAGGCACTTACGCCTTTTTGCTTGCACAAATTTTCATCGTGTGATGGTACGGAACTCTCAATTACCTATGCGTGGTCTGACACGCACTTGGCCGGTTTTATTTTCTAGTAGTTTTTTTCTCCTATGAAAGAGCTCGTTATTCTGATAAGGAAAAACAAATTTAACTACACTAAAAAAATAATAGGATCTTTTGTCGCGAAAACGCCCTGTAACTATTGTCACTGTGGAAATAAAGACTTTTCTATTCTATTTTATGTGTTTTATTTTTAAATAAATCTTACTATTATAACTTCATAAGTGATTACGCTGTAGATTGAGTAATATTCCGGAAACGCATACCTAATAACAGACACGTAGACACCGCATTATGAAGAGTTACCAAAGAGAAAAGGGTCACTGCACATTATGCAGAGTTTAACTTGTAAATTTCTACTATTCCATGAGTATAACCAACTAACACACAAGACTATTTTATAACACAATATTCCAGATTCACCCGTAAAACACAATAATTGAAATTAATTTTAATTTGCACGAGAACAGATCGTAAACTTGGGTGCAACTCTGGACTAGGTAAGCGATCACGCTTCCATACTAAATTCTCTGCGTACAGTCAGCCACACAGCTAATAATACACCCAAAGTGCCAAATATATGTATACACGACCTTAATGCTCAGACAATAAAGTCCTGTACCTATACATATTTTTGGTGTATTGTTAGCTGTGTGGCTGACTGTACAGTTAGAAAGAAACCGGCCAAGTGCGAGTTGGACACGCGCACGAAGGGTTTCGTTATTTACAAAAACGGCAAAAAACACGTTTGTTGTATGGAACCCCCCTTAACCCTTAAATGCATGAATTAACAGTATTGATTCCAAAACACCCTAAGTGACAACCAAATTAATTTCAAATTAAGAACTTATGACCATGTCTCGTTTCTTGTCTCGTTTCTGCGTCATAAATGCATTTAAGGGTTAATAGCAGTTTATGCAACAGTGATATAATAAGGGTTCTTAAAACTTGAGGGTCGCCCAATAAATAAAATAAAAATAAAAAAATAAAATAAAAATAAAAATCATTTATTGCAGACTAACAAGTGTCCATAGTTGGTTAGTAACAATAATAATAAACTTAAATAATTATATTAGTACCTAGTCCTAGGTGAAGTGAGGACCAATGCCGGACTAGGCTGCTGTCCCACCTCCCCGCCACTACGCTCAGGAGGCTGTGGCGGCTGTCGCGGACTCTGCGGAGCGCCGCGGCGCAGCGCTTGCGCAGCGTCGCATGAAAACCGTCCACGTGCGCGTCCGCGAACATGCCCGACGCGCTGCAATGCCGCGGCAGCCGCAACAGCACCCTGAACGCGTCATTGTATTGAACCCGCAATGTGTTCAACGAGCGCTGCGTAAACTTTGTCCACAAGCTGCAGGTATACAGCGATGTACAGTACGCACGGAATAGCGTAATCTTAACTTGCGCTGTACACCGACTGAACCTGCGAGCTATCATATTGGCTCTGATCGCAAGCGCCCTTCGCTCCCTCTCGATATCTGAATCGTCACTCAAATCATCGGTTACCAAGTGCCCAAGGTATTTAAATGAATTAACCCTTCTAAGCTGCTCACCATTCAAGCGAATGGGTGGGACATGAGATGGACACTTGGTTCCCGCCTTGAAAACCATATATTCGCTCTTTGATACATTATATTTTAAATTATGTCTTAAAGCATAGGACTCACATCTTGCGATAAGGGTTCTAAGTCCCCCCACCGATGGGCTCAACAACACCATATCATCTGCGTAGCTTATATTGTTAAATGCTACCCTGTTAACGTGGCATCCGATATGCGTGCTGCTGAGCTCACCGATGAGCTCGTTTACATACAGATTAAATAATTTTGGCGAGCTCAGTCCACCTTGCCTGACGCCACAGTCTAATCCATATTCATCTGATAAAACATTTCCCCATCGGACACTATTTCTCTGGCTGGCGTACCAGTATCTAAATATGCGTGTTAGTTCTTTAGGAAAATTTGTCTCTCCAAGCTTTTGCCACAGCAAATCGTAATTTACAAGGTCAAAAGCCTTGGAGAGGTCTAGAAAACACGCATAAATAGGTGTTTTACGCCGGGTATAGTACTCAACAGTGTTTTTTAGACAAATGATTGCACCCTCCGTCGACAGGCCGGCTCGGAAGCCGAACTGAGCGTCATGTAAATGCAAGCACTCGTCCAATTTCACGCCAAGTAGACTATCAAGTACTCTGGCTACGATTGTAGCCAGAGAAATAGGTCTATAGTTCGTCACATCGGATAGGGTAAACCAAGGTGTAACTGGCACCTACAGGTTTCATAAGCTCGAAATAAGAGTTTGAAGCGTTGTACGCCATCTACCGATATCGAATGACGTTACTACACTAATCAGCTTTCGTTTTAGTACATATTTAGTTACCTATTGACACTAGCGCCAAAAAATTTGTTTGTTTGTATACAGTCGGTGGCCGGTGCACGTGTTGCGACAAGTGCGGTCATTACTTAAGGAAATGTTAACGGTCTTGTACTTGTAGGTATCCTTATTTATTTGTATGTGGTTAGGGTGGGTAGAACCATATTGATGAATAAACCAGTCTCAGCCCAGCGCCCGTGTTTGATTGACGACTCCTAAATAATGAATCTTTACATGGCGCAGCCGGTACCTAATTAGCGACAGTACCTATTGATAAAATTAGTTGAGTTGTTTTGTTCAGAGTGCCAATAAATGAACGGCTGTGAAGGTGAACAAGTTGCCGTTTCTGTGGAGGACACTATCAAAGATTATACAAAAATGGAGTCTGTCTTACAACCACCACCGCCATTTTCCTTCGAGAACAATCTAGTTAACGTGACATCTGGCAATTTAAGTGCTGAGTGGGATAATTGGAAAAAGTCGTTTAAAATCTATTACGAAGCGTGTGAACTATCAAAGAAGTCTAAAAAAGTGCAGGTAAACATATTGCTGCACGTTATCGGAAACAAGTGTCGAGAAGTGTATGAGCAATTTACGGAAGAGGACTGTGATACAGTAGAAGGCTTACTCGCAAAGTTTGATGTGTTTTTCGTTCCTGTAAAAAATTTGGCAGTAGAAAGACATAAATTTTTCAAAAGAGACCAGAAGGAATTAGAATCTACGGAACAGTACATTTTTGAACTAAACAAAATTGCCTCAAAATGTGAGTTTAAAGAACTACGTGATGGGTTAGTGTGCAGTAGATTTATTTGCGGTGTAAAGGACGTGACTCTCTCGGAACGTATGCTCAGGGAACCAGATATATCATTGAAGAGAGCAATGGACATATGTAAATTAGCGGAGATGTCTAAAGTGCAGGCAGCACACATAAAAACAAATAGTGTCGAGCATCAGATACATGAAATCTCAACAAACGATCACCCCAGAACCGCAACCCAACATGTACACTTAGTTCATAAACGGTCCGCGCCAGCTGTTCTAAACCGCGTACGCCGACCGCCTCACACACCGACGCGCAATGCGTACAGCGGAGCCCGCGAAAATCAGACATTTTCAAGATCATCGTTTTCTACTCCTGACCCCAGAGAAAATACGACCAATCGTAACACGACCGCACGAGCGACGTTTGATGACCGACGGAGAACTTTTGCTGGATGTAGTAATTGCGGCCATGCACACAGAAGGATGGACTGCCCCGCGTTTGGAGTGCGGTGTAACAGTTGCAATCGGATGAATCACTATGCGAGAATGTGTAGGTCGTCGCAGCGCGTGTACGAAATACAGGAGGACTCCACCGATCAGGTAATCGCTCAAGTTCATAATGTTGACAGTGACTGATCAGTTCAATTAGAAATAATAAATAAAGGGCATATTGATTTCAATTTGGACAGCGGAGCGGCTGTAAATGTCTTGCCTAAAAGATTTCTAAGTAAAATAAATTTATCATCAGCTGATTTAACTGAAACGTCAACAAAGTTGACGGGTTACTCCGGCAGTGACATCAAGGTAGTCGGTAAATGTTACTTAAAAGTGGGTCACAAGGGAAAAACATATTTTTTGAAATTTATAGTTGCCGATGTTGACTCGCCTCCGGTACTTGGCAGGTACTCGTGTGTAGAATTAAATTTAATTAAACGCGTCATGACTGTTGACGAATATTTGCCAAGTACTTCAAGTGAAAAAATATTAGATGATTTTTTGGATATTTTCGATGGGATGGGTTGTTTGCCGGGGGAATACGAAATACAATTAAATGATAATGTGTCCCCTGTTGTTCACGCGCCCAGAAAGTTACCGTTGGCATTGAAAGATCAAATAAAAAACAAATTGGATGAAATGGAAAGAGAAGGTATTATTTCAAAAGTAGAGGGTCCAACAGACTGGGTTAATAGTATGACGGTAGTGAAAAAGCCCAATGGCGACTTGCGTATATGTCTGGACCCCCGCGATTTAAATAAAGCAATTAGGCGCGAACATTTTAAACTTCCAACCTTTGATGAAATTACGGCTGAGTTGTTGGGCGCAAAGTATTTTAGCACATTAGACGCGAAGCAAGGTTTTTGGCAAGTAAAGCTAGATCCAAGTTGTACAGATCTTTGTACTTTCAATACGGTATTTGGGCGATATAAATTCTTACGTATGCCGTATGGAATCTCATCGGCGTCTGAAGTATTTCACAAACGGTTATACGGTCACTTTGATGATATCGAGGGTGTTGTCCTATTTGTTGACGACCTGTTAGTACACGGCCCGACTCAGGAACTTCATGATCAGAGATTGAGAGCGGTATTAAATAGGTGTAAAGAGATAAACATTAAACTAAACAGACAAAAATGCAGAATAGGTTTAACTGAAATAAAGTATTTAGGCCACAAAATTGGCAGCAATGGAATTCGTCCGGACGATTCTCACGTAATTGCGATTAGAGATATGCCCACGCCACAAAATGTGAAAGATGTAGAAAGATTTTTAGGTCTAGTGACCTATGTTAGTAATTTTATACCCCATTTCTCTGAAAAGTCGGCCAAGTTGAGAGAATTATTAAGAAAAGACATAGAATGGCACTGGGACAAAAATCATGACGACTGTTTTAGGGAGTTAAAAACGTGTTTAACCTCTTCTCCAGTATTGCAATACTATGACATAAACAGCCCAGTAGTTGTCTCGGTTGATGCTAGTAAACATGGTTTAGGTGCCTGTCTATTACAAAATAATTTACCAGTTTGTTACGCTTCTAAGTCGTTAACGAAAACAGAACAGGCATACGCTCAAATCGAGAAAGAGTTGTATGCATGTGTCTTCGCGTGCGAGAGATTTTACACATATTTATATGGCCGTACAAACATAATAATAGAAACTGATCACAAGCCGCTTGTGAGTATAATTAATAAACCCCTTGCTAATGCTCCGGCCCGATTACAAAGAATGCTGATGCGTCTATATCCATACACGTTTTCCTTGGTGTACAAGCCGGGAAAATACTTGTACATCGCCGATGCACTATCGCGTGCACCTGCACCGAACGCGGCCGCCCCCCTCCTCCCGCGCGACTACCTCGATGCGCAGGCACAAGTATGTGCGATCGCGGCTACTAACTCTTTAACCGATACACACTTATTGGAAATACAAAAATGCACAAAGGAAGATAACGAGCTTCAAACTTTAATAAAAGTCATTAAGCGCGGTTGGCCAAACGATAAAAACAAACTAAACGATACTTTAAAATGTTATTGGAATATCAGAGATGAACTAACTACGGATTTTGGAATAGTATGGAAGGGTAATAGAATCATAATACCAAAGTGCATGCGGAACGACATGTTAAAAAGAATCCACTCCAGTCACTTGGGATTAGAAAAATGCAAGCTCAGGGCTAGGGAGACAGTTTACTGGCCAAACATCAATTCCCAGTTACAAGATTATTTATCGAACTGCCAGGCGTGCCTAACGTACAAGAAACAAAATGCTAAAGAGCCCCTAATTTCACATAGCATACCGAAAAAACCGTGGCGCAAAGTCGGCGTAGATATTTTTCATCTAGCGAATCAGTCGTATATACTTGTAGTAGATTACTTTAGTAAATACATAGAAATGACAAAATTACAAAGTTTAAAATCGGAAATCGTGATTAGCGAGCTGAAACAAATATTTCGTAGACATGGGATACCAAAAACTGTTGTGAGCGACAATGGACCTGAATTTTCCTCAAACCTTTTCAAAGAGTTTTCATTAGGTTGGAAATTTCATCACGTCACGTCATCCCCCGGATATGCGCAATCGAACGGGCAGGTCGAAAGATCCATACAAACCATAAAAAATAACATGAAGAAAACTAGTTTTGATAAATCCGATTTAGATATCGCATTGATGGAATACGCATCTACTCCAATAAGTGACGATTTACCCTCACCTGCAGAATTATTATATAACAGGAAACTTCGTAGCATAATACCAAACAAACGTAATCCAATGGAACCTAAGATCAGATCGCATTGTCATTATTATGATAAATTAAAGCATAGACAGGAGCTTCAAAAACAGCATTACGACTTACGGACTAGAAACTTAAACTCCTTAACCATCGGACAAAAAGTAAAAGTAAGATTAGGTAATGATTGGGTTCCGGGAAAAATTGACGGTATAGTAGGGCCTAGGTCATATCTAATTTCAATGCCTAACGGTAACGTGTTGCGTCGTAACAGGAGACATTTAATTGAAGATTCGAATCTAAGACCGGATTCGGTACATTATAACCTAGATGATGACGTAACTTTGCCCTCATTAGAGTCATTAGTTACGCAATCACAAACAATATCCAGAGATAACCAACCGGTACTGCAATCAGCTGATCAGAATGTACCAACTAATGAATTTTATCGTACTCGTTCCGGCAGGATAGTGCGACCTCCTGATCGGTGGGGATACCCCTCCACGTCCTCCGCGGTTAATCCAGTCACGTGAGCCTTTTTTCTATTCAGTTTTCTTCCTAAAAGTGATTTTTGTTATCATAGGCAACTCAATAATGTTTACAATTAAAATAAAAGTACATAACTACGAGTACCTATATAAAATGTTCGATGAAAATGTTCAATGCTTCAAATATTTTGTTTGTTAATTTTAAAGTACTAATTTAGTTAGTTATTAATAAAAAAATAATGTAAGTATACCTATCATAATAAAGATAATATTATAGTGAAACATGATTGAAGTTTTACCTAAATAATAATAAGTATGCCATATGCTTATGGCATAGGTACTTATTAGCATGGTAGGTAAATAACTTGGTCAAATATATTATACGATAGGGAAACA
Source organism: Lathronympha strigana (assembly GCA_949128165.1). NCBI lineage: Eukaryota > Metazoa > Arthropoda > Insecta > Lepidoptera > Tortricidae > Lathronympha > Lathronympha strigana. The sequence goes on along the minus strand of OX421926.1, from coordinate 144,567 downwards.
ATTAATATATTATTATGATCTTAATCCAGTCAGTGAACTGACAGCTCGTATGTATATTTTGATAGTTTTGGAAATATTTTTTAATAGTTTTTTTTTTTAGCATAACGGATATATCGTGAGTCTGGTATGATGTATGTAATAAAATCCAACAAAATTTCTTTACACGATAATTGTCACAGATATGTACGCACATGTTACAAGTGTTTTCATGCAGGATTATATGCATATATATATATATATTTAGTTGTTGAAAATGGGTCATATCAATCTTTACTCATTACTATTTATTTCTATCAAAATAACACATCTATCACCAGGGTTATCGATGATATCCGTTACCCTAAATCATTATAAAACCTCAACTAATATCATCTTGCTTCAACGTAAGAGATACTTCAGTTTGAAATTATATATAATATAAAAGTATAATGTCTTGCTTTAACGTAAGAGATACTTATGTTTGGATTTATATGGAATAAATTAATGTTAAATATAAAAATAAGTTTCGCATGTTCTACAACTATAATTGTAATCAGCAATACTCATGCATGTTTGTTCTTTTGAATAATGTCTATCGTTTATGTTCTAATAAAATTTTAAATCAAATTTGCCTAAAAAACTTACAACCTTCATGGTACCTATTGCGTCTAAAAAGTTTGTATTTTTGAAAAAGGAGGTTCTTTCTAAAATTGTGTTTTTGTGTAAAATTAGGAAGTGTACTTATTTCTGCTGTGTTATTTTAGTTGTTTTAAAGGTAAGTAACATGTTTATAATTAGTTTTCTGCCTAAAATGCATTAAAACTAGAGTTTGGGGGGGTGGCTAGTTACTGAATGTTTGTTATGTATAAAAATCAGAAACTGGCCACCTATGCCAGTATCTAGTAATTTTCTTAACATTCTTATTTTTACAAAATTCAACCTTATTCATAAAGTTTATAAAGTGTACTTTTCAACACAAAAATACTGGTATCATTCTTTGATAAAATGCAGAAACTGGCATAGGTGGCCAGTTGAGTGGCCAGTTACTAAAAGCGTAATATTTGTTCTGCAGGTTTCGAGTTTAACATGTGAATCATTACTTACACCATGCCGAAAAAACGACAATATAATAAAGAAGCTATAGATAAAGCTGTCGCCGTTGTCCAAGAGGGTGGAGGTTCTTGTCGGGGAGCTGCTAAACAGTTTGGTGTACCAAGAAGTAGCATCCAATTTAAGCTTCGCAATCCTACATCAAAATTTAAGTCAGGACCCGAGCCGATCCTGAATGAAACTGAAGAGATCGAGCTGTGTAATTTTATTATACAATCAGCAAAACGTGGGTTCCCTCTCAAGAAAGAAGATGTACAAACTTGTGTTGAGGATTTTTTAAAGGCGAATCCCAGACCAAACCCATTTCGAAATGGTAAACCGGGAGAAGTATGGTTTAAGGCATTTCTGAAACGTCATCCAATTATATCAATCCGAACTTCGGAAGGAGTGACAAATGCGAGTGCCTGTGTTTCAGAGCAAGATATAAGGAAATGGTTCCTCGAAATTAAGGAATATTTTGAAGAAGAAAACCTAATGCAAGTTGCTCAGGATCCTGGAAGAGTGTTTAATGCCGACGAAACAGGTTTTAACATTTGCCCGAAAACCGGTAAAGTATTAGCTCAAAAAGGGGTAAAAAATGTGTATCAAATCGAGAAAGGTTCGGCAAAGAAAACATCACTGTATTATTTACCTTTTCCGCTGCTGGTCAGGTATTTAATCCTCTTATCATTTACCCTTTGAAAAGGATTCATGAGAATGTGGGAAAGAGCGTACCTTCTGGTTGGGGAATCGGTCGAAGTGAAACTGGCTGGATGACTGCCGATGTCTTTTGTGATTTTATAGCAAATTGCTTCTATCAACAACTTTTGCTAAACAATGTTCCCCTTCCAGTTGTACTGTTTGTAGACGGTCATAAGACACATTTAACGATTGAAGTGTCTCAACTTTGTCGAACTCTACAAATACATTTAGTGGCTCTTTACCCAAATGCAACACGTATTTTACAACCTGCTGATGTTGCCGCATTTCGACCTATAAAGGCTGGTTGGAAAATGACACTACGCGAATGGCATGCTGCGAATGACTACCAAGTTAATTTAACAAAAGAAAACTTCGCTCCTTTGCTGAAAACGGTTGTGGACTCGTGTACGAAAAAAAATACTTTAGTCAACGGGTTTCGTGTATGTGGCTTATATCCGTTTAACCCGGATAATGTTGATTACAGTAAGTGCATGCAATTGGAGTCCGGTATTGAGCCAGGGCGTGAACTTACTTCGTGTTTGCCAACTACAATATCAGACGAAAGCATGCCGGTTTTGACTTACTCAGACTTTTGTGCTATTGTAAGTAAGCCGATTATTGAAAAATGTGAATCAGCAAGTACTGTCACCGTAGAAGAATTCGACGACTGTTTGAAGGCAATTTATAGGCTTTGGCAGAAATTCCATGATATGGAAGAACCTAAAAATAACAACACTGAAACATCACGTGACAAAAACATACCCCTTTGCAACCTAGATACGACTTTAAACTTCCAGCCCGATGGTACACAAGAAAACACAATCCTCGATGAAACTACAGGTGAGTTATTACAACTAAACGATAAAGCTAAAGAACGCCTAGGAACAAACGCAAATGTCGTCTCCGAAGAAAATGAACACTCTAGAGAAATACAGATGTCAACCAGATTGACCAATACACACAATCAACCGCTACATGAAACTGCAAACAAAGTTCAAGATAAAAAGATTACTATAATTTCAAACGTGTTACTTTCCGACTACTTGAAGGCAAAGAAGTTACCAGAACCACCAAAACGACAAGGAAAGAGACAAGTACAAAAAATTCCGTTTGCTTTGACGTCTGATAGTTATCGGGAGTTAATTGAAGCAAAACAGTTAAAAAAGCAAAACGAAGAAGCTGCAAAAGAAGAAAGGAAGCGATTACGGGAAGAGAAAAAAACACAAAAAGAAAACATCACTGATGGTGATTATAATGATCTATTTAGATCCCTTAATAAAGAAGCCAAAAAACAAGGTTTTTAGTTATGCCTAAACAGAATAACTATGCTAAAGTAAAAATATTAAAAGTGGTCTAAATAAGCCATTAATAGGATTGATACCTATATAGGTATCAATATATATCAATATATACACATATGTTTTCTTTGATTTTTTTTATGAAACTGTAAGAGTGGCTATATACGTTCAGTTCCTATCATATACTGTGATTATAGATTGATAATTAAGTGATTATAAGCGATGTATCTCGACATAGTGTATATGGCCAATTAATGGTATTTTAACGGCCAGTTACTAAATTTTGTGGCCAATTACTGGTAAAATTCGTCCATTTTAAGTTAAATTAAAATATTTTTATGAATCCCTTGTGTAATTCAAAAATAACCCAGAGATAAAATAAGACAAAGATCCCTTTTAATAATAAGTGTCATAAAGAAAATTCTATATCGTCAAGATTCGGTAAAATATAAACTCAAAGTTACCAAGTTCCTTAAGTGGCCAGTTACTAGTCAGTTTACCCTATATCGCCAGTTTTGTTTTTAACAATAGGTACCACTATAGTTTTTGTCATATGCTTCGGTAAATAAGAGTGTCCGATACATAGATTAAAAAACATTGCTAGGATTCTAGGCAAGTGAGGGCCAGCAAATTGCAGGTGCTCGACGCTCAGGCAATCGTGACCGGGAGACTTTCCCCTTTTCATGTCCCGCAGTGTCTCAGTTATATCTCTTGCACTATAACGTATCTTCAAGTCACTCCCTACCTCATCGTCAGGCACCCCCAACTCTTCTGACCCCGCAGGTGACACACTATTATCACAATGACTCTTAAAATGGTTTCCAAACATGTCAGCAATACCCTTGGCATCTGAAACGCCGTTAACACTAACTGAGAGTCCAGTCTTCACTTCCATTTTCTTTGTGAGTTTCCAAAAATTGCGAAAGTCACACTTTTTATGATGGGCTGCCAGCATATCCATCTTAATTTGGTCTTGGTGATTTTGGACCCAACGCAGCCTTGATTTAAAAACTTTTCTACTAACACGCATTGAGTTAAAAACATGACCCGTACTTGGCTTACCAAACAAAATCCAATTTTGAAAGTGAAGTCTGGCCTCCCTGTGGGCCTCACTGACATGTTTATTCCATCCTATAATTTTCCTACATCCGGTTCTACCTGAAATGTCTTTACTGCAAACAGACGCCTCACTTAATGCATTAATAATATTTGAATACATGCTATCAAGAATATTAAGGTGAATTGTATTGTTTTTACAGCACTTGCCACAACAGTTTCGAAGTTCAGCAGGAAAATCTATACATTTCAACAGCTCGTTACATTTACTGGTGTACTTATCAATTTCACAAGGTGTCCTCTCGCCCCAAACTATTTGTGTACGTTGTGAAGGCAAGTTAACAATGCATACTTTAGGTACAACTAGATTTAGATTACACTTAAAGACTAGAGGAAAGTGGTCTGAGCAATAAACGCCATAGTCAACAAAAACGTCAACTATCGAGTTCCATCCCGCGGCAGTGGTTAAGCAATGATCCAACCAGCGTTTACTACCGTGTGAGTCACTGAGGTACGTAAATGTATCAGAACCAATGCCAAGTTTTTCTAAAACAGCACATATCCAACCTTGCTCGGCACAGAAACTTAACAAACTAAACAACTAAATAACTCACCCGGATGTGCGTTATAGTCCCCTAACATATATACAGTTTCAATGCCGCTTTCCCTAACTATGGCGTTCATGGCACTAACACACTGCACAAATTCAGGTAAATTCTCAACACAGTTGGTCGGCAAATACGCGCAAAAAACTAATATATCTATATTCCCGGACGAAATCTTAATAGCACTGAGTCTAGCGTTATCGCATAAAACTACAGAGACACATGGAAACGTTTTCTTTCGCCACAATAGCGCAGTGCCTCCATAAGGCCTACCTCGTAGTATTCCTTCCGATGTATTCACAGCAGACGTACCGGTGCTGGCAAACTCGTCGCTTATACTATTCAAAAACGATAGGTCGTGTGGCAAACTGGCAAAAGCCACGTCTCCTGTATAGCAATCACGTCAGCGTATGAACATATTCGCCTAATGTCGTCAACTGATCGTTTTAAACTGCGACAGTTATATGTACACAACACTATATTATTAACATCACAATAATTCATTTAATATTTGTTTATTGTTTACTCTGACGTAACGTAACAGCTGTAGCCGATGGCGTAGCACTCGTAGCATTCGTAGCGTCACGCGTAGCACTGATAGTCGCAAACGAGGCGCTCTGATAGTTTTTTTGTTTTGACGGCACAAAACGTCGAAAAATAATGTCCTTTGGCCACAACCTTTCGTTAAGAAACAAATCCACTTTTGACTTAGGTACATAGCATTTGTAGGCATTATGTAATTTATTACTGTCCCTCATAGTAATTTGTTCCATATTGACATTGACTGAGGTTTTCTCGCGTACATAGTCGACGATATCCGATTGTAGTGTTTCCTTGTGAACGTTTGTGATCAGAATAGGAATCCCGGCATCCGCTGCTCTAAAAAAAGTAAAAAGAAAGAAAGAAGAAGTAGTGAAAAGTTCTCTAAAAAGGATATTTTTGGAAAAATTGCCTTAGGTCAAGTTTTGCAAAAATAACCTTCCATGCCTCCTTAGTTTAAAATTAATAAAAAAAAGTTGTAGGTGAATTATTAACGCCAGGGTTTGCTTAACGTGTTAAGAAATTAACATTGATGTTGTAGAAAGCTTGTTTCTTGTTTATGTTTTAGGATTAGTTATAAAGTATTATAGTATAATAATTACTAGGTGCATATTATAGCTACCTATTGTTAGATAGCATGAGCGCGATCTCGCCAACAAACTGGTTTCTCAGTTTGGCGGGTTATAATACCAATTAATGTAACTATGTACACCTTTTGAATAATAATAAATAAAAATAAAAAAAAAATTGCAGTTGACATCAGTGGTCGCGATTCCAGATTTACCTAAAAACACATTGTTCGCTGGGGGTTTCTTTCGGCGATGGACTTTTTTCCACTCACCCTGTTTTGCCATATCCGAAAATGACTTATTATTCACGTTCAATCTCTCCGGGGATTTATTGCTCATTTCTTCGGTACTATGTACGGTAGTCAAATGATTTATTATCGCACGGTCGGCAATGCTATCGCTAACGGCTTGCTGTTTACCGGTTTGCGCTCCGCTGGTTGTAGCCGGCTGCCGCGGGCATGGGGGAGGGGAGCGGGTCGAAGCATTCAGTACGTGCGCAGGCGCAGCAATGTTGTTTACGGAGATAGCCGAATCATCTATTTGTCGGAGCGAAGACGGCGGAGATGGCGGAATAACTTGCCTATCTGCGTGTGAGGGAGACGAAATTGTTGTGCTCTGATCGTCAACAGGTTTACTTAGCGATGACATGTCGATATGAGCCAATCCTATTGGCCCGCTATCCAAGTATGCACCGGTACCTCGTCTTACCGTGATATTTGAAATGCCAACGTCTTGATAGCAACGGTCGACATTCTTGCCCAAAGCTGGCGGTGACTCTTTTTGTTTCTTGGTGATGTTTTCCAGGTACTCCATAGTGACGTATTGCGACTTAATAATTCGTAAATCGTTTTTTAGTGACACTATATCTTTTAAAAGTGATGTCACATCCACCGAATCGAAATCAATTGGCGGCAATTTCTTTAAATCACGGGCAACAAACACGGGGATAGATTCTGGATCAGTAATCTTCAATAAATCCAATATGTCATCTACATCTCGGCCAATACCCGACCCGAGAGTTTTGTATTTACAAACATCTATAATTATAAGACTGCCCCGTGGAGTCCAAACGCGCACTCGACGGGTAAACAACGCTGCACTCCGGGAACCAATCATCAATCATTTATTTAGTATGTGGGAGTCAGGTTACAATTGCCAAACATTAAATATCCGTATCACTGAACCCTACCTTTTCAGGTATACATACAATGCCCCGCCGCTGTGGAGTTCAATTATTTCCATACCGTATATCGTCGACTCCTCTAGGGAGTCCAGGGCTGTCAGAAAAAGCCAAAAATGCCATATAGGTATTTTTAGTTTGCAAAGTGAACATATAGTATGTTAAGGCGTTAAGGATGATTTTGGGTTGCTGGGCATTTCTATAACTCAAACAACGTGTTCTCTTGGTGCTGATTTATTTAAAACTAAAACTTCACATCGATAGTGGACTGTATAAACTATCTATAGCTAGGTATGCACTCGCGCGTATAGCAAAGTACCGTAACTTAAACTAATTTGGACATTCCGCCCGCCAAGAACATAGTTCTTAATTTACACGGCAAAATCACTAAATATAAAGTAACAAATCTGTTAAACATAACAAGACACTTAAAACTAATACACAATTGAAAGTTATGTTAACAATCGTTTCATTTAGTTATTACACACAGTTTACTCACTGGACGCTTTAAAGTTCCTGATTTACATTGTACAGTAACAACTCTTGTAATATTGTCAGGTCCAGTGTGTTTTTGTACAATCTTGCCTAAAATCCATTTTGCAGGAGGAATATTGTCCTCTTTTAAAATAACAATATCATTTATCTCAGGTTCAGTAGAACAATTAGAATTCCATTTATATCTCTGGTTAAGGTTAACTAAATATTCTTTATACCACCGTTTCCAGAAATCAGATACAATCTTCTGCGTTAAGCGCCATCTATCTAAATTACTCACATTACAATCAGGGTTATACTCATCAGGTATATTTATTAAGGCTTCACCTACCAAAAAATGACCCGGTGTCAAGGGTAGAGGATCACTAGGATCGTCACTCAATACTGATAATGGACGCGAATTTAAACACGATTCTACCTGAGCCAGGACCGTCGATATCTCCTCATAGGTAAGTGTGCTACTCCCTATTACCCTTTTTAGATGTCCCTTAGTGCTCCGGACTCCAGCTTCCCAAAGACCGCCGAAATTGGGAGCGTGCGGAGGGATGAAGTGCCATGTCGTATGCTCCAATGTAAGTATGGCTGCTATTTCATCAGCTAATGATGACTTGGCAGTGTTAAACATGTATCTCAACTCTCTGTCAGCACCGACGAAATTAGTGCCGTTGTCACTATATAAGTCTTTACAGTAACCTCTCCTTGCAGTGAAACGTCTGAATGCGGCAATGAAACCCTTGGCTGTCAAATCTGTAACTGCCTCGAGATGGATTGCCCGAGTTACCATGCACACGAACAGACATATGTAGCCTTTATAAGACTTGCTTCCTCTACCTGGTGAGAACCGTATATTTATAGGGCCACAGTAATCGACTCCTGTAGATTTGAAAGGCTTACTGGGTTTCAGTCTCGCTTCAGGTAGAAGTCCCATTAGAGGAATACACTTTTTGCTTGAATATCTCAAACATGTGACACATTCTCTGTAAATCTTCTTAGTACGGTCTTTCGCTTGCAAGATCCAGTACTTTGACCTCAAGAAATTTAACATTAATTGAGGACCGCCATGCAAAGTACGATGATGGGCATCAATGATTAAAAGCGTGGTAAAATGATTTTTACCAGGCATAATCACTGGGTGTCTCGTGTCGTAATTTGCATCCGATTGCTCTATCCTTCCACTAACTCTTAATGTCCCCTTTTCGTCCAAAAAAGGACAAAGAGTGCGAAGACTACTCTTTTTAGGCACAACGCCTCGACTCTTTAACTGTTTTATCTCATGGGAAAACTCTTGTTCTTGAATTCGGTTAATACACGATAGCAATGTATTATCTAACTCCTCTGAAGTTATAAAACTTGAAAATTTAACTCGCTCATTTTTTGGCAATTTTAGATTTAGTATTCTTCTACAGTATGAAAGAACTTTTAGCAGTCTCGATAATGAAGAAAACCTCGAAAAGATGGGATTTTCTTCCTCAACATGAGATATAACAGTTAAGGATGTGACTCTCTCCTCCTCATGTGTATCCTCCACGATTGTGTCGATTCTCTCAAAGTCAGGTTGTGCTAGCCATTCCGGACCATGCCACCAAAGCGAATGGTCTAGCAAGTCCTTCGGTTGTAAACCACGTGAAGCACAGTCAGCAGCATTAAGCTCAGTAGGTACATGACCCCACTGCTCAAACTCTAGGATATTCAATATCGTCGATACTCGATTACTCACAAACGTCGTCCAACGAGCTGATCCTCCCTTTAGCCAGGCTAGGACTATTGTACTGTCTGTCCAACCGTGTAGATTCTCTTTAGATACTTCCATTACCTGTGCCACCTCAAATATAAGTTTAGCGGCTAAGGTTGCAGCACACAGCTCGAGTCGTGGTATTGAAATTTCTCTTTCTGTCGGGGCTACTTTGGTCTTAGCTGTTATCAAGTGCACGTGTACTCCGTTCTGCTCGTCAGTCACTCGCATGTAAACCGCTGCCGCAAAGGCTGACCTTGAAGCATCTGAAAATACGTGAAGTTCGACCTTTGAGCTCGATACGCTGTTCAACCATCTAGGTATTTTCAGCTGCCTCAGGTTCACCAATTCTTCTCTAAATGACTGCCACTCTCTCAATAACTCTTCTGTTAATGGAGAGTCCCATTCCAGGCCCGATCTCCATAACTTTTGAATGAATATTTTGGCTACAACCACCACAGGGGCTATCCACCCCAGTGGGTCGTATAACCGTGCTACGTCTGAGAGCACCTTTCTCTTTGTAATTGGTGTTTGAATGTCACATAGATTAAGGGCATATTCAAAATTATCAGTATCTCTATTCCAAGTCACTCCCAGAACCTTAATTGTCTCGTTCAGTTTTATGTGCACTGTCTGGTCACCTAAATCTTTACTCCCTACTATCTTCTCTCGTACAGTTTCAGAGTTAGAGTTCCATTTTTGAAGCTCGAATCCACCAGATCTCATCAACTCATTCATTTCGTCAAATATCTTTAGTGCCTGAGCTTCCGTTTCAGTTCCAGTAATTAAGTCATCCATATAAAAGTCTCGTTTTGTTACTCTCGCCGCTAATGGATACTTACCTTCTTCTAACTCTGCAAGCTTTTGTAACGACTTGACGGCCAAGTACGGCGCACAAGCAGTCCCGAACGTCAGTCTCAATAGCTTGTAGTGTTGTATAGGCTCTGTTCCGTCTGACTTAAACCGCCAAACGATTCTCTGGAACTCGGTGTCCTCCTCAGCTACACGAACCATCCTATACATTTTGATGATGTCTGCCACAAGGCAAATTTTGTGTGTCCTAGCTCTCATTAAAATGTGTCTCAAATCTTGTTGTAATTTGGGACCAACAAGAAGGTCGTCGTTTAATGATACGTTGTTGTCTCCCTTACTCGAAGCGTCGAAGACGATTCTAACCTTTGTAGTCTCCTTGTCCTCTCTGATCACGGCGTGAAAAGGTAGGTACACTGCCTTTTCATTCTCTAGCTCTCTCTCACTTACTACTCGCATGTGGTTAAGACTCAAATACTCCTCCATGATTTTGTTGTACTCTTCTCTAAGTTTAGGTTCTCTCAGCAGTTTTCTCTCTAGAATCTTTAATCTCTTGATAGCAATTTTCTTAGAATTGCCGTTTTTTTTTTTTTTTTTTTTTTTTATACTACGACGGTGACAAACAAGCATACGGCCCGCCTGATGGTAAGCGGTCACCGCAGCCTATGGACGCCTGCAACTCCAGGGGTGTTACATGCGCGTTGCCGACCCTTTAAAAACTTTAACACTCCTTTTTTGAAGAACCCCATATTGTAGTCCTTTGGGAAAACAGTGGCAGGGAGCTCATTCCACAGCCGGAGCGTCCGCGGGAGGAAGTTCCTCATAAACCGCACGGTACGAGACCATTTAGGCTCCAGGGTATGCGGGTGAACACCCTGCCGACGGCGAGCGGTGCGGTGGTAGAATGCAGCCGTTGGCATCATATCAAACAATTCCTCAGAGCACAATCCATTGTACAGGCGATAGAATACACATAAGGAGGCGAAGTCTCTCCTTAGACTTAAGGGTTCGATATCGCTCGTGAGTTTGGGATCGTTGACAATTCGGACAGCACGTCTTTGGATCGAGTCAAAGGGGCCCAGCTGGTATCCAGGTGCTCCCGCCCAAAGATGGCAGCAATACTCCATATGGGGCCTGACTTGGGACTTGTATAATAACAGTCTTTGCCCCGGAGAGAAGTATTGCTTAGCTCTATTGAGCACACCGAGCTTTTTGGATGCCAGCTTGGCCTTCCCTTCCAGGTAGCTACGGAATTGGACGTCACTGGAAATGTCAACACCCAGGATCCCAATACTCTCTGACATGGTAAGGACTGTGTCTTGGAACTGTGGGACCACAGTAAATGGGGTTTTTTTAGCGGTGAACGCGCAAACTTGTGTCTTAGTGGGGTTAAATCGGACAAGATTTTCCTGGCCCCACAGTGAGATATCAGAGAGAGCACTCTCGATGTCTGACACAAGCTTTTCACGACTCTCTAACACAACGGGACGAGGGATGTTAGCACGGCCTGTGTAATAGGCATCCCCAGTACTGTCGTCCGCATAACAATGAATATCGCCAATGGACAACATGTCATTGATATGCAGCAAAAACAGCGTTGGGGATAGCACAGAGCCTTGTGGGACACCAGCATTTATGTCCATGCTATCGGAGCAACTTCCGTCGACAACGGCTCGTATGCATCTGCCGGACAAAAAGCTGGCAATCCATTCGCATAATCCCCCGGGCAGTCCGTAAGATGGTAACTTTGATAGAAGACCCCCATGCCAAACCCGATCGAACGCCTTCGCTATATCCAGGCTGACTGCCAATGCCTCACCTTGACTCTCAATAGCTGAAGCCCAGCGGTGGGTGAGATACACTAGAAGATCACCAGTGGAGCGACCATGGCGAAAGCCATACTGTCGGTCACTGATCAGATCGTGATCCTCTAGGTATCCCAGGAGCTTTGCGTTGATTATGCGCTCCATCACCTTGGAGAGAAGGGAGGTTATAGCGATTGGCCTGTAATTCGACGGGTCTGATCTGTCACCCTTTTTAGGCACAGGGTGCACAAGGGCGGTCTTCCACGAAGACGGCACCTGCCGTTTGTGATATGAGAGCGTGAAAAGGCGCGTGAGCACTGGACACAACTCGGGAGCACACCGCTTGAGCACCACTGCTGGTATGCCGTCTGGCCCGCTCGACTTGTGGACGTCTAATGATAGCAGCTCCCGCCGGACATCAGTTTGCCTGAATATAATACCGGGCATGGAGAAACCGCACCGCGGGACGGTAGGGGGTGCGGTACTGCCATCATCGTCCATGGTCGAGTTCGAGGCAAAGAGATTGCCCAAGAGATCAGCTTTCTCCTTTGCACTGTGGACCAGATCACCATCAGCATTTCGCCGTATTGACACTTAGGGTCCTCGGTTGTGAATGGTAGTCTTACGACAAGCCTACCATCGTCGTCTCTCTCAGTTGTTGAATTGTAAAACTCCTCACATTGTAACTCGCTCTTAGTCATCTCTTTTTATAAATTTACTAAAACGGGGCTTAATCGTGTATAAACTTTGGAAACAAACCTCCGACGTTTCAAGGGCGACATTGCCCCCGTGGTCCCGGAGAAAGACTGGCTGAGGTTGACATCAACATCTTCTAGCTGCGCGGGTTTTACGAACTACCCGCACTTGGTCTTGATTATCAACTTGAACATTTTGCGCACTAGGGATGTGACTCTGTCGACACACTACACTCACGATGTCCGATTTTTGAGCAGGTGATATTCGATTACGCTTACATTTATCAACGGGATGACGGTTTTAGAATCTCGTCTACATGGAATCCAGTCATTGATAAATGTAAGCGTAATCGAATATCACCTGCTCAAAAATCGGACATCGTGAGTGTAGTGTGTCGACAGAGTCACATCCCTAGTGCGCAAAATGTTCAAGTTGATAATCAAGACCAAGTGCGGGTAGTTCGTAAAACCCGCGCAGCTAGAAGATGTTGATGTCAACCTCAGCCAGTCTTTCTCCGGGACCACGGGGGCAATGTCGCCCTTGAAACGTCGGAGGTTTGTTTCCAAAGTTTATACACGATTAAGCCCCGTTTTAGTAAATTCATCTCTTTTTGTACCGTATTAGGCTCGTTCTCGATCTCCCAAAACCTTTTCAACAAGTCATCTTCCTGAACATAAACATGCATACTTGTAAATTTAGTAGTACTTACATTAGTCGCAGATGCCCTCAATGCTCGTCCAGACACAATCCATCCAAGCATCGTGTTCTGAGCGATCATACTGCCATGGTTCTTCTCTGTGCGCTTGATCAAACCTCCAAGTATGATGTCGGCGTATACCTCGGCACCTAAAAGGATTTCAACCTTACCTGGTGTTGTATACGTTGGATCCGCTAAAGGTAAGTCTTCGATTTCTCTCCACTCAGCCACGCTTAACTTAGTAGCTGGAAGCACAGGGGTTAAAGAGCGTAATATATATGCATATACATCGACAAAGCTCGCTGGGTCATGACGTGATATCACGCGCAATGAAACCATATACTTGACCTTCACATTAAACTCCTCTAGCATTGACACCGAATCATTTACAGGTTTACGTGAAAGTCCAAGGAATTGTACAGTTGACTCAGTAATAAAAGAAGCCATGCTTCCTTGATCAATTAAAGCTCGAATAGTTTCTTTACAACCAGAAGAATTAAATACCTTAACTCTAGCAGTCGCGAGTAGTACTCTGTTAGGTCGAAGCGCACCTCTCGAAAACGCAGTAGTAATACGTGTGTCACCTCGTGTGTTGCTCGGCTTCTCGGGTTGGGCACTCGGTGACGCTGATGACGCAGCAACCTCGCTCGTAGTTCTGGTCTCCTGGTTGATCTCTCGCTCGAAGTGAAGAAGAGTGTGGTGTCTCCTTCCACATTTACGACAACTCGACGCCTGACATTTTATTGCAGAGTGTGTGGGCATCAGGCAATTAAAACACAGTCTATTGTTTTGCACAAACTCTTGACGTTCCTTGGGATTCATCGATCCAAACCGTTTGCAATGATAAATCTGATGGGTCTCATGACACATGGCGCACTCGATGTCACTCGTCTTGGCTTTGTTCTCAACAGCCGCGTGAAATGTTTTAATCTTAGCTATAGGCTTAGCTGGTGGTGCTGGGCGGGACGAGTTAGTATCGATCATCTCCAACGATCTGAACCTGCACTCTAAAAACTCACGCATTTGCTCCCAAGTCGGTAAATCGTCGCCTAGCATGTTTAAATGCTGCTCCCACTGCTTAATTGACTCCGTGTCCAATTTCGTAATCACCAAATACACAATAATTACGTCCCAAGTACTCGTGCTAATGCCCATATTTTGCAACGACTTCAAACATGTCGACGTGGCGTCCAACAATTGTCTCACAGCGCTCGCAGACTCCGTGTGTATTTTCTTGATCGAAAACAAGCTCCTCATAACGGCATTGCAGTTATATCTCTTGTTATCATAACGTCGAACTAGTTGTTTCCAAGCGTCATCATAATTTGCTTCGGTGGTCGAAAAATTGCTTAATAAACTCAGCGCCTCTCCAGACAAATTGCTCTTTAAATAATGCATTTTTTGAACCGCCGTTATATTTTTATTAGTATGGATTAACGAAGAAAACATATCATAAAACGTTTGCCATTCTTCATATTTGCCACTAAAAGTCGGCAAAACGATTCGAGGCAATTTTACGTCGTAGGTACTATTGTCATTAACCACCGCCATGTCACTAGCTCGTGGTTCTGTCTCAATCGGTTGCAAAAACGATTTCAATGTTTCTCGTAAAACCGTTTTGTACTCCACATAAAGCTCCTCGAACTCCTCATTCTTTTTCTGCGTAAAATATGTAGCCGTTCTCTCCTTTGGCGCTATTGAAATAATCGCCTTATGTCCGCTTTGAAACTCCTTAAATTGTTGCTCAAGTACTTCAAGCCTAGTTTCCACATAAGGCTGTTTGATTCTCTCTTTAGGTGACTTTTTGTAGTTCTTTTGCGAAGTCTTCAAATTATTGATTAACTCCTCCTGATAACTAATCAGTTCTTCTAACGTAGGCATGATGACTCACTCAAAACTCTCAATAACTAACACTCAGATGAAATGTCTCAAAAACTCGGTTTATATTGCTCAGTTTGTTATTATAACTCACTCACATGATTAAGCGTAAGAAACTTCAGCTAAAGTCTCAAAAATCACTTATAGATACAAACAGTTTTAAATGTTCAAACTCGATGTTATTACGCATTATTGTAATTGCACTTAAAACTTGCAGTTAACACTCGCCGGCTCATCCTTATCTCGTACGCCTATTGTTCTCGAGCGCCGGCCGCTTGCCCACAGGTGCGAAGTTATCCGGTTCGTTTGGACCATATGTTAAGGCGTTAAGGATGATTTTGGGTTGCTGGGCATTTCTATAACTCAAACAACGTGTTCTCTTGGTGCTGATTTATTTAAAACTAAATCTTCACATCGATAGTGGACTGTATAAACTATCTATATCTAGGTATGCACTCGCGCGTATAGCAAAGTACCGTAACTTAAACTAATTTGGACATAGTATAGGTATACCTACATATTAAAGAGGTATGTCACATACCTACCTATACTCTAAACATTATAACATTACCTATTATAATGGACGACATCATTTGAAACACTGGCTGCTTACACTTAACGATATTCATCGTTTGAAAAATAAGACCACCCTAACATTCCACCTTATCCAAATTCTCACTGGTCATGGTAATCATAGAACATACCTCCATCCCTTCAAAATCACTGCCGACCCATTATGTCCGTGCGACGTGACCACCCCGCCATCCATAAATCCTCAGACAGTATCCAAAATTTACAAACCCACGACTGGATGATAATCGGCAGCCCAATAATTCGTGTCCATTTTTTGGTTTTGGATTATAAAAAAAAAAAACATTTATTTATTGGGTTGCTGTTTATTGTACTGTAAAAACTGTGGCTTCGGATTATTGGCCTGCTACCGAGCTTGTCCGACCCGATAAAAGGCAGCCCAATAAATGGCAACCCAATAATTGATGTAGGTACATGTAGTTGCATCGATTATTTGGATGCCGATTATTGGCCCGCTTCGAGATTGCTCGACCCAAGAAAAGGCAACCCAATAATCGGCGACACAATAATCCATGTACATCGTGGTCGCCAATTATTGGTCGCCGATTATTGGGCTGCCTTTTCGCGGGATGCGGATTAGTGGCACCCGACTGGATCATGAAATCATCTGCAATAACTTCAATATCTTCAGATTTAAAGAAAGTTAGATGGAGAGTAAAACAACATTAGTCAGGAATGTCGTAAGTCTTTATTTCAAACTTAATAGTACATTACGATATTTACGATACAAGGGCGAAAAAGAGGAAATTCGGAGCGAGTGGCGACATATTATACTAAAATCTTTAAATCGACACGAGTTGCGAATTACCTCTTCGCACGTGTATCGTACGACGTTTTACAGTACATATGGTCTTTTGAATATTCGACGCAGGCACGTAAAGTGCTCATTATCGCCCTAGAGCGGTAAAGTAGCACCATGTGTACCGTAAAGACTAAAGAGTATATTAATACTGCTGTTAAGCCTTATATATGCCTTGGAGCATATAAAACTGGGGTTGCCTTTCAATACGATTTCTCTGCCGAAAAAGTTGCTCAATTAATCTAACATGGTCATTTGTAACTCATAATAAACTGGATATTAATTATGAAAGCGCCATGTTAACGGAGTAACTTCGTAAACATGGCGCTTGCAACAGTGCCGAAATGTCGGGTGCTCGTTAAAACAAACATCCATGGTAAATATCCCGTTTTAGTATAAGTTATATTTAAGTTGCTCAATTGTTAAACTTTTGTATGGGCTGACTGGGACAATCTTACACATAACTTGACCTAGTCCCACGGTTAGCTCAATAAGGCTTGTGTTACGGGTACATACATAGAAGAAAAAATAGAAAAAAAAACGTACGTAACATACAAAATCCAAACACAAAAATTGCATTGAAAATTATCATGCCAGTTGTCTACGCTCTAAGCCTCTCCAATAATTTACTTATCCTAATAAACGTTTTATCCAATTATCTTTACCTTAATAGCGAAAATAAAAACTCCATTTTTTTTTTTTTTTTTTTTTTTTTTATGCTATAGGGGGCAAACGAGCAAACGAATCACCTGATGGTAAGCGATTAACGTCGTCCATGGACACCCGCAACACCAGAGGTGTCGCAAGTGCGTTGCCGGCCTTTAAGGTGGGAGTACGCTCTTTTCTTGAAGGTTTGAAGGTCGTATCGGTCCGGAAACACCGCTGGCGACAGTTCGTTCCACAGTTTAGCTGTGCGAGGCAGGAAGTTTCGGGAAAAGCGCACAGTTGGCATAAGTTGTTAATAACCTTGTTGTAAGGTCCAATGTCCTATTTTTAGGACATCAAATATAGGTAGTGATCATTAAGCATGGAAATTTGTACTACAATACAAGCATACGTTATCTTATCTAAGATAACTTCTCTTACTCTTTATAATCTTTTCGCCGCCTTTGACTTGATATCATGTCAGTACACTTCGCTCCATATCAAGTGTGAGTTTTATGATATAAATTAAACTATCGTTAGTCATACTGACATTAAATTGCAACGTGTATTAAAGTGAATGTGTGTGGTGACGATTTAGTGGACACGGTTAGTTCGGTGTTCGGTGTGCTTATCGTTGATCCCGTCAGACGATCCGACAATTCAGACTCCCGCAACGACGACGCCGGATTGTTCGACTCCGCCTACTTCGGTGCGCGCGACCTGTTACCTGCGCCGGTCTCGGGCCGCGAAGGTGACAACACTACTCTGTCTGTCCGACGATGACTGCCTGATGCTGTTGAAACATGTAACGCCTATTGTGATAAAAATACGCGAGTATGAACCGTTGCAAGTTATTTAAGGTATGAACCGTGTGAGTTTACCTATGTTTATTTGTTGCTTGACGATGGTGGTACTTCATTACATTTTTGACATGACAGCGAAAAGGTTAAAAGGTCCCAATTTCCATTCGTTTAAAGAGTTACAAGTTTTTGAATCGACTCCTTAAACGACGAAGAATAATAAATATTGTATGGACATCCAAAACGTTTGATAAACAAAAAACTGATAAAAGGATTATTTCATAAAAATACTCCTTTTTTAAAGTTACAAAAACCTATCCTATAGCCTGCTATTAGCCTATAACCTTCGCGATATAGAAAACCAATCGACTCGAATTCCTAGCGTTTTTCCGGCTCATGCCATAGCTCAAGGAGCCTGGTGTCCGCTTTGGAGCCTAACCCCAAGATTTAGCATAGGTTTACGAAAGTGACTGCCATCTGGCCTATTTAGTACCACGAAAAACGAACAATCGAAATTTTGTATCTCCCTCTCTGTCACACTTGCATATTGGAGTGACAAAGAGGTTTTTCCGTCAATGCCAATTTTCGATGTTCGTGGTAGGCGCTCTGACCTCCCAGCCACGAGGCTAAACTAGACCTTATTGGGATTAGTCCGGTTTCCTCACGTTTTCCTGCAGAAGAAAAAAAAACTCCGCCTTTCCGAAACTTTCCGAAAAACTCATTGGTACTAGCCAGGTTCTGAACCCGTGACCTTTAGATCGAAAGTCGCACGCTCTAACCGCTGAGCCACCAACGCGGTAACAAATCGATTAACATATGAACATCAGAAAACCTTTGATCATGGAACACAACACAAAACCATTATACAGAAACACAGAACCCATATACAAAGCACAATATGTAGTCAGGTACTATCCGTACTATATAAAGTTTATAAAGCAACTCGCTGTTTAGACCCCCTATTCCACATATTCCTACTGTCCCCAAGTGGGGACATGTTTTCTTAAAATCACACGTGGTTCAATCAATTTTTTTCAACTCTGGGAACTTATGCGAATCTAGGGGATCTATACTATAGCATATCCTCTACGTTTGACACGGGGGGAATGAAAAATCCGCGGAAATTCACAACCATGAGTCATTTTTGGTACATCTAATTCGATTCTGGGTTTATGTCATCTTAATTTACCAAACATGCGTTTTTGTAGTAATTCCGAGACTTTTCAACCATATATCATCATACACCGGTTTCGCGGGGGCAAATCTGTACTGACGTTTTTTTTTTTTTTTTTTATGCTATAGGGGGCAAACGAGCAAACGAATCACCTGATGGTAAGCGATTAACGTCGTCCATGGACACCCGCAACACCAGAGGTGTCGCAAGTGCGTTGCCGGCCTTTAAGGTGGGAGTACGCTCTTTTCTTGAAGGTTTGAAGGTCGTATCGGTCCGGAAACACCGCTGGCGACAGTTCGTTCCACAGTTTAGCTGTGCGAGGCAGGAAGTTTCGGGAAAAGCGCACAGTTGAGGACTGCCAACCATCTAAATGGTGAGAGTGGAAATATTGTCGCGTAGGGCGATGGCGGAAAGAAGCGGCAGGGATTAATCCGAACAATTCCTCGGAACACTCCCCATAATACATGCGATAGAAAATACAGAGTGAGGCCACATCTCTACGCAGCGCCAAGGGATCAAGCCGATCAGAAATACGTTGGCAGTTGACAATTCGAGCTGCTCTCCGTTGGATGCGGTCTAGAGGAAGAAGCTGGTACTTAGGTGCCCCTGCCCAAAGATGACACAATACACAATAGTGCACAATACTGCACAATAGTGCGAGGACACATTAAAATAATTTTATTAGTTGATATCGATAAAAATGACGTACAACCGTTGTGTAATTTCAAGAATTTTAATGAAGAAGAAAACTACATACACAAAAATAAACTTATTGAGGAATTAACTTTCTTTACTATTTAATATAATTTTCATAATATACAATCAAAATTTTTTCCACATTTTCAGACTTTAATCTTCGTCGCCTGGGTGATAATATCCATCTTAGCCAACTAAATGACCTTTCTAGGTCAACAGTAGTAATTGGAGCAAATTCAAACAATTTATAGTATTGATGAATTTCTGTTATATGACTCAGTTCTATTTCTTTTCCGGATACCAAATCATTTAATGTTGTTAAAGTTGAAATGCCGACGTTTTTCTCTAACACTGTTTGAAGTTTTTTGTGAATAATTTTGCCTTGAGGATTCAAACGTAATCTTGATATATGTACTTTTAACTTACGGACAAAAATAAAATTTATTTATGGTTAAAAATTTATTTTTATGGATGTCGATAAACTAAGTCGATTTTTAATGAATCACTAGCACTGGTACATTTTTGCCCCCGTGAAACCGGTGTATGTATATCATATAGCACATATATTTTCTAACATTTCGTGTAACACATTATTGTCTTTACACACTACGTATAGATAATAAAAAACACACACAGAATAACACCGAAAAATTTTTCAACCACCTTCCCATACAAACTAAACAATCATTTATGTTTAAAGACCTAAAATCTCTGCATCCGAACTCTGCGTCGGGTAACCTTTTTTTGTGTGTATTCGCAAATGTTTCCTCAGTGAGCTTGACACAGAAAACTCTTTTTTACACACACTACACGAGTATGGTTTATCTCCCGTATGTGTTCGCATGTGCTCCTTCAAATGATTATATTGATGAAACTCTTTCTTACATATACTACAACTGAAAGGTTTCTCACCCGTATGTATGCGTTCATGCTTCTTCAAATTACCCGATTCCGTAAACCTTTTATTACAGACTTGGCACTCATAAGGTTTCTCACCTGAATGCGTGCGTTCATGTTTCTTTAAAACGCCCGCTTCAGAGTAATCCTTGTTACAGATTTTACATGTGTATGATTTCTCTCCGCGGTGCAGTCGTTCGTGGTCATTTAACTTGTCCTTTCGTTTAAACAGTTTGTTACATATGCTACAGGCGAAAGAGTTATCACCTGAGTGAATTTTCTCATGTCTCCTCAAATTGTATATCATTGTAAATCGTTTGCCGCATGTTTTGCAGGCAAAAGGGAATTTTTCATTATCTATATCTTTGATTGCGTTTGATTCTTTGGATGAGTTGGTACATTGTTGCAACCGCTCGGTAACTTGGTCTTGAAATGGGAACGGTTGCTCTGCAACAAAAGATTAAGGTTAGGCCTTTGGGCTACATTAGGGTCAACTTTTTTAGTCAGTATAATAGGCTAGACGACTGAAAAAATCTATTTAGTCCGTCTTTTAGATTATAAAAAAATATTGTACACGTATTTTTTCTTTTGTTCGTTAAATAAAAAATGACAAAAACACAGTGCGTTCAAGTTTCGCGTAATTTCACTCCTAGGTACAATTCTTACCTAGGAGTGACGTCACAAGCCTCTTTATCTTCATCAATTTTAGTTAAATTGTAAAAGGAAAAGATACGTGTCTAATAATTTTAGATAATCTAACTGACGGACTAATTAGAATAATAGTTTTTCAACGTAGTCGTCATCCCTATTCTACTAACTTCGAGTATAGGTTAATCAAACATTTCTTATCAGTTGACCCTTATGTAGCCCAACCCTATGGCAACTAATTTGCATACAATATATGAGCACTGTTGATTTTTTATTTATTTCTTTAGGGGGCATACAACATCTTCCATATTTTGCTTTTTTCACTATTTTAGCTGTCGTAGAAAAACTAGCATATACAACAGCTCATAATAGGTTCTTAAAACTCTCGGGTCTACTATTACAAAACTACTTCGTCTCATTCATTATTATGAAGATAGAACGGCTCTATCGCGAATGTAGTTAATTTACCTTAATATACCGACGTTTCGACACAGTTTCAGAAATGTTCACGTTCCCGGCGGAAAGTCACTTTAAACGCGTGGTAGAAAAAGTTAAGTAAGTTTTGTAACGGCGACTCTCAAGTTTTAAGAACCCTTATTATATCACAGTTGCATAATAGTAGTTTATGCAACAGTGATATAAGGGTTACGCACCAATTATGAGGTGTTCCATACGTTAGTTTTTCTACGACAGCTAAAATAGCGTAAAAACTAGGCAGAATAGGGGAGATGTTATGCCCACTATAGAAATTAAAAAAAGAACAACAACAGTGCTTATATATTGTATGAAAATCCATAGGAGCAGTGTTCTTATGGAATACCATAGACAACGTTATAATGTGTACTTTTTTAATATCGCTGTCAGTCGTCTAATTGACAGATAGAAGTGCTGGAGTAGAAAAACTACTATAAATGTTTTACAAAGAATAATTTAAAAAATACTTCACTTACCAGTGGAACTCAACGGGTTCGTCTCTTCAACCATATGCGCCGTTTCACCCTCGCTTTTCGCTTTTCGCGTCTCGCTCTCGCAGCCCTCTCCCTCGTGTTGCGTCTCGTTCACAAACTCTGGTTCCACCTCAACGCACACTGCAACAACAACGTTCTTAGGGTTTGGTTAAAACGGGACCCTATTACTATGACTCCGCTGTTCGTCGGTCTGTCTGTTCGTCCGTGTGTCACCGGGCTGAATCTCAAGATAATAGTTAGACACTTGAAATGTTTACAGATGATTTATTTCTATAACATCAAATACGAGTACTAAAAAACTAAATAAAATATCCGTTTTCGATTTGTGAACTTTGTGAATATCAGGCAATCAATGCTCATAGAAACAAACATACATGCTAAATATCACGTTTTAGACTGTAGTTATGATGTAAATGTTAAAACATTTTACAGAAATAAATATTTTTAATTTTAATTAGTTATGTTCTTTACGAAATGAAGACGGGATTGTTTTTATTATGAGGTGAGGGACACCGACACAGCATTCGCACTAAAATACGTGTCTAATAATTTTAGATAATCTAACTGATGGACTATTTAGAATGATAGTCTTTTAACCTAGTCGTCATCCCTATTTTTCCTTAACAAATCTAAAAAAAGCAGGTCTAAATCAGCTCCATTTTGACTCTCCGCGAAGATAGAGCTTCATATGTACACATGTCTGTAACATTCCTTAGGTAGGGAAGCAGGTACTTATTGGAGATCAAAGTACCTACATGATGCGGTCGCCGTAGTAGGTGGAGAGACTAGTGTCAAGACGACGTTCGTTGTCCGAAGTATTTTGAAGCAAATTCGGCGACCGCATTACGTGAACGACGAAGTGTAATGTGGATCTTTATTTGAATAACATACATAAAAAAAAACACAAGAAAATAAAAGTTAAAATAAAAATAAAATTACGAAGTGTAATTGTCGCTTTAGTATATACGATCCCTTCTTATTTTTGAAACGCTTAAGGTGCTATCCGCCAATCCTACAGCTCAGACTTACGTCTGGTGGTGTCCTGCTAGATAAATTTTACAGATTACTTTTAACTAGAAGCGATACCTCAGTATGGCACCACGATACTGTACATTATTGTAAAACATGAATTAAATCATTCATCATGTATAATAAATGTTTTGACATTTGTTATAAATAAAACTGTTCATACTTTTTGCAGCAATTGTATTTATTAATTAAATAATAATGTATAAACACTTACTGTGATCTGCCGCCTTTGATTCGCCTGCGTCCCATGGCGGCTCCTGTTTCACATCCACCGGCTCAACCTTCACACGCACCTCCAGTCCCGGACTTGCTGACTCTGCAACGTGATGTAATTACAATGTGAATACTCCTCAGGATACAATACAATACAATAACACTTTATCTTTTTTAGAAAGTGTCGTGTCCGTAAAGTATATAAGTCATTTTATGGACAATGTATTCATTTCTATAACAAGTTACCGGATGAAGCATTGCAATTGCCCCTTCCCGCTCTTAAGAATTATTTGAAAAAATCTTTGATGTCGAAGGCTTATTACACAGTAGAGGACTATTTAACAGACAAACATGCATGGCCCATACCAGACACTAAGGAAATCAACAAAAAATTAAATTGAATGTACTGCTTATAGAGTGAAGGACACAGTTCACGAAAGAAATCATATCAAATGTTGTGTATATCGTGTAAAACCGTTTTATTTTGTTTATTCTTTTTTTTGTCTTTCTGTTTCACTATTTTCTTTTGATATGGTTTCTTGTAGAACCACATATTGTAAATAGTTTTACTACTTTTGTAATTTCTTTTGAAAAAATAAGTCCCGCCGAGTTTCTTGCCGGTAATAATCTTCTCGGGCTGTGGTGTAGGGATAGAACCGGTAGTAGCTTTTTTTTTTGACGTTCATAAGTGCATTGTAATGTGCCTAAATTGAAAAATAAAGATATTTATCATTTATCATTTTATTTATAGCACACCTCATAAATCGTTACATCAAAAGAGAAGATTAAAAAATATTGTGCAAGCAAAAAGGCGTAAGTGCCTTCATAATATCGAGGCACTTACGTTATTTTTTACGCCGTTTTTTGCCAAAAGCTCAAAAACGGCTTGACCAAATTTGTTCAAAGTAATTTCACGATGTTTTTCTTCACCAAAAAGCGATTGGTAAATATCAAATCATATCGTACACAAGTTTCGAAAAACTCATTGGTACGAGCCGTGAGGATTTGAACCTGAGACCTTCTGATTGTCACATCACTGCTGGGCCACCAACCAATGTAATAATGATAAATAATAAGTTTTTTTGAAATTTAACACTTTAAAACAGATTCTTCCAGGCTTATGCCACGCTCATGTAGGTAGCCTGGGTTCCACTTTGCCAACTTTTAGCACTTTAAATCGGATTAATCGTGAATATTAACACCATGTCTCTATGTGGCAAGCCCTTTACAGCACTCATTATTATAGGGTTAAATGATTTAACCTTTGACAATGATTTCTTAATTAATGAGAAGCATGATAAGTGCTTAATTTCAATGCAGTCATCGCGGTAACAGAAATATGGCTGTATGGCTGTACTAACGCATGTATGGTCTTTTATACTTTCTCTACTTAAAAATATCTCATATTTATTATACTTATTACTATTTTATAAATGCCATTGAGTCACTTCAGCTTGTCCTCCGACATATGCCTCTTCCAAACCTTTCCAGATATCTTGGTCTCTTGCTTTTGATAAGTACATTGCAAAGAATCGGTTTAATGCAAATTGTTTACTTAAACAATATAAATTCAAGGATTGTCTCTTTTACTATCTAAATTTAAGATAAGAATATCATATATAATATTGTCATGTAAACATTTTTACAATAAAAAAAAAATATTTTTTACAGTTGGTTACCTAAAATTACCTGTTCTTTAAAATTGCCTCTTAAGAAAAACATTATTAGGTTACAAAAACTTACCAAACTTACCAGTTTTAGAGAGGTTATCGGAGAATAAACCCTGTTGGGACTCCGTCGCCGTCCGCGGGGGCTCTGGCGCGTCCCAATGGGGCTCCGTTTTTACCCATACAACCATCTTCTCCATCCTCAGGCCGATACAGACGATGTTTTGATGTTTATGTTTACGGAGTTGTGTATCAACCGTAAGGTTATAACTATCGTTCGAAAAGTTACTTTATAATCCCTATAGTTACATACACTAGCAAGTTAATTTCTATTTATAATATAAATTCAATAATAACTAAAATAATAGCAACGGTAGATACAAAAAACAGATCAATAATAAATTAACAAGCATATTGCCATAGTATAGTAGACACGGATGACAGTCCATAGTCCAATGACAGTGACAGCTCAGTGTGGCAAGTTACTAAATAGAAAATCTACTATGTCAAGGCAACCTCGGATGGTACGTAGGTACCGCTGTACACTGCGGACATCCGCGGACGCGCCTGGAGACGTCAAAGGACTCGTCTGGCTACGTATACTGGAGGATAGCAAATAAAGCGAAGCATTCAAGTTATGCTAAGGAAGCTAACTTTCAAACCTCCTTGTTTACATAATATACAATTTTAAATAAATCAGTAAATGAGTAAATCGTACTATGGTTCATAAACGTCAGATTTCAGTAAAAACACAGCTCGAGAATTTAAATACCTTTACCTTTTCACGAACGATATGATGCTCTTTTTATTGTGTTTTCGGTGGTTTTGAGCACCGTCTCCATCGGCGGCAGCAGCATGTCACATCGTCACGATAAACCAGGGGACACAGATGAGTGAGGATATATTAGTATCACCTACCGAAGTCGCCTTCGTATAACACGCCTGGTAATTCGCGGACTATCATGTACTTTGATCCCCAATAAGTACCTCCTTCCTTCACCCTCCCCCCTCCCTACATTAGAGCCCGCGAATCAAATCAAATCAAATCAAAAATGTTTATTCTGTAAATAGGCTTATTGCTAGCTCTTTTACATGTCACCTTACAACTATATTAATCTAATTAAACATAAATAGTCTTAAATTTTAGTCTTTAAATGCATTGTTATCATCAATAAAAAATCCTTAACATCCTTAAGCTTTTTGTAAGAGCTGTCGTTTTACACTACATTTGAATTTATTCATTGACAATTCCAACATATTACGGGGAATTACGGGGCCTAGTAACAAAGTGTTACAATTAAAAAAAAACCTTAGTATTTAAAAATACTGTTGGCACGGAACTCTCAGTGAGCGGCAAATATACGGTTTTCGGATGTTTATCTATTCATGTGCTACAAGTTCTTGCTTTTTGCCAAATTTCGTGATTCTAGGTCAACGAGAGTACCCTATACATTTTACATTTATACTGTAACATATCGCTATGCCGTCTCCCTGCGCGTTGGAAGCCTGTGTTGCTCGAAGGCCCCGACGAATCGCGCCTCGTAGTACTAGCATAAATAGGCCTAGTTTGATACAAAATACAACATAAAACGCGGAGCGAAATCCCCGGTCAGACTCCCGCTTGTATTACAACTTTACAAGTACCGGGCCCGTCTAACGAGACACTTTTCTGTGTTGTAGGGTAGGACCATGCTGTATTATATTACCATCATATTGACGTTTGCTGCGTGGTCGGTGGGCGATGACGGGCAGTGCCTGCCGACCAAGGGAGAGGTCTGGCCGAAACCTCAGCATCAAGTCAAGAATGATACAGCCCTTCTCTTCAACCATAGCCAATTCCAAATTAAGGTAAAATAAAGTTAAAACTCACGTATTTTTATAACAATAGGCGTGGCATGTTTCGACTGCATCGGGCAGTCATCGTCGGACAGACATAGTGGTGTTCTCACCTTCGCGGCTCGGGCATCACTGCCCGAGACCGGCGTAGATAATGGGACGCGCGCGCCGAAGTAGGCGGATTCGGGCAATCCGGTGTCGTCGTTGCGGGATTCTAAATTGTTGGATCGTCTGGTGGGATCAACGACAAGCACACCGAACTAACCGTGTCCACTAAATCGTCACCACACACATTCACGTTCACTCTAGGAAGCACTGGCAAAGTTATACTTATAAATATACAAGGTTGTAATTCCGGAATTACACAGTCTCATTTTTTCAGATTATGAACCTGATCTGATTCCGGCTATGTGTGGCAATCGAACCGGGGATCACGGAAATTCATAATATGAGTTCAAACTCTGATTCCGGATGTGTGTGGCGACCTGGCGACCCTTATGAATGGCTTAAGTTTGCCTGTGTTAGGAGGCACCGCTCTTCCCTAGGTTTATACATTTATATCTTAGATATAGTAAAATATTTCTAATGTAATACATAAACAAATGATTACAGGTCGTCGGTATTAGCTGCCCTCTACTTTCCAGTGTCATAGCGCGATACTCGAACGCGTTTAATCAATCCGCGAGCGAATATGTCCGCCCGAACAAGTCTGCGAGCATACTGGCCGAGTTACGGGTAGATTTGACCGCGCCGTGTGAAGACTACCCGCAATATGGCATGGACGAGAGCTGTGTGTATTGATTCTCTCACTAGGCTAGCTTTTCTATCTCTCTTGTGTCTTTTTAAATCCTTTATATAATTCTAACGCCCTCTAACGGCTGGTAGATGCCCAGAAAGTAGTCGCTTAGAAGAATTAAGGCCATAAACGTAGCCTTTGGTAAGAATACAAGCTTGCAGAAGTTGCAGATGCTAAGGAATATTAGATTGTTGATTTAACGGCCTCCTAGCCTAGTCGGTAGTGTCATTATGTTGAAATAAATAAAATATTCAAGAGAGGTATGGGCACAGCGGAAGCATATCGTTTAGTGTGGTAGGGCACAGCACAACGAATGTCGTCTAGCTCAAATCTGGAGCAGAGCCCATCTGGGGAAGTACCTCCACCTTACAGAAAACCGCAGTTAAATAACACTAGACCCTACTCATAGTATTGTGTTTCTGTTAGTGAGTAAGGTCGCCAGAGCTCCAAGAGGATTCGCTGTGTTGACAGCTGAGGACCCACGGAGCAAAGCCCTTGGCCCGTTTAGCTGTCAACACAGCGAATCCTCCTTTTTTTAAAGGGTCGGCAACGCGCATGTGACACCCCTGGTGTTGCAGTGCAGTCCTTGAACAGAAAAGTGCCACTTTGATCCCTCCTAGCTTGAACAGAAAAAACCCTTTTATATAAATAGGTGATGTGGGGGTATGAGCATTTTCAAAAATAGGGTACCATTTTCGTTTTTTTGAAAATATAGGAAGGTTTGGGTTTTTTTTATAACCAGAATCACAAGTAGGTACTATTGATTTAAAAAAAGAAAAAGAGTGTCCCGTTTTTTTGGTCAGCTTTGTAACGCATTTTTTCATACATTTCGTATGGGTCGTTACAAAACTGACAAAAAAAAATTGTATGGAAAATTGAGGACCCATTTTCATTAAAAGGGTGCACTTTTTTCTGAAAATGCCCATAAACTAAATTACTTGTGACTGTAATGTCAAGTGTAGAACCCTGACGATACACTACACATTACGAGTGTCGTGAATAGAGCGAAGGTAAAATTCACCGAGGGTCGAGTCTTCTTCTTCCCAGCGTTTTCCGGGATATCCACGGCTCAGGGAGCATGGGGATCGCTTTGGCAACTAATCCCAAGATTTGCCGTAGACACTACTTTCACATCGACTACCATGTGGCGTTCCCACCCAGAGAGTTAAGTAGGCCTTATCGGGATCAGTCCGGTTTCTTCGCGATGATTTCCTGAGAAGCGATTGGTAAGTAACAAATCCTATTTCGTGCATAAGTTCCAAAAAAACTCATTGGTATCTTCGAGCCAGGGTTTGAATTTACGACCTTCGGATTGAAAATTTGAAACGCTCGCTTATAACCGCTGGGCCACCAGCACCAACCGAGGGTTGATGAACTGTCGGTATTGGAAATTCAGACTGTTCAGGGCCTATACTACGAAAATCGAACGATTGCGGATTTGTATCTCCGTCTCTGTCACACTTACATATCGGAGTGACAAAGAGGTTTTCCCGTCAATGCCAATTTTCGATGTTCGTAGTAGGCGTACAGGCGCCAATTATACCACGCTAACGGGTGTGGCAGTTCCTAAAATGACAAAATAACTGGCGTTTTAGTTCAGGCGTCCATAGGTTACGGAGACAGCTCACCATCGCGCGGGCACCATTGTTTGCCACCATTACGATAATTTAAATAAAATCGTAATGTAAATAAATATATAATTTTTTGACAATTGTAACGAGATCTAATATTTTTTTTGCTAGTAGGTATGTTCAGTAGTTTTTGACCTGAGAATGATCCTGCGTCGAAATTACATGACGTGTTTCTTCTGACAAGTTTCAATAAGAGCTCTTCACAAAAGTATCCTTTTTTAATGGTAATAAATTAATAATGATATTTTTATTTTACAGTACACATGGTGCTACTTTACCGCCCTAGGGCGGTATTGAGCACATTACGTGCCTGCGTCGAATATTCAAAGGGTCATATGTACTGTAAAACGTCGTACGATACACGTGCGAAGAGGTAATTCGCAACTCGTGTCGATTTAAAACACTCCCTACGATCGTGTTTTAATTTATCGCCTCTCATTGCGAATTTCCTCTTTTTCGCCCTTGGTATCGTAATGGAGGTACTAACAAATTACATGTTGGCGGCAAACAAGCATACAGCTCGCTCAATAGTAAGGGGCGCCCGTAGCCCATAGACGCCCCGTCGCCGTCGTGAAATTAGGGCCAGATCGTTCTGTCAATCGATCTAAGGATCGCAAGATCGAGTCTGGTTTGAATGGTTTGACGAGGATTTATTTACAACTAGCTTTTGGCCGCGGCTTCGCTCGCGTTTGAAAGAGTCAATAAGTATTAGCCTATGTCACTGTCCCTCCCTTGAACTATCTCCACTTAAAAAAAAACATGTCAATTCGTCGCTCCGTTTTGCCGTGAAAGACGGACAAATAAATAGATACACACTTTCCCATTTATAATATTAGTATAGATTATAAATTGAAACATATGATTTCAGACTACCTAACGATAGCTGAGGAGTCTACGTTAAGCAGCGGCTCAATCTGGGGCATTCTGCGCGGGCTCCAGACAGTGTTGCACTCTTTCTACCTCTCAGAGGAACAGGTAAAAGCAATGTGGGTTATTCCTGTCGGTGTCAAATCCATAGATGTAGAATAAAAGGAAATTACGCCAAAAAAGTGCTGCAGTTACGGCACTTTTTCATAAAGTCTGGTTTGGAACGTGATGTTTCGTTAAGTGCCAACAGTCTATAAAGTTAAAACAGTGTTGGTAGTTCTGTATATGAATTTGACACTTAAATTAATGCTTACGTCCAGGGACCGGAAAACCCCTCTTTAGGCTTAAGCCTATCGAGTTGGTTACCTAATCATATCTGTTACCCAATGATACTGTAACAGCAACATTCAGTAACCGAATACAAACGGTAAGCGAAATGTTGCTGTAACAGTAACCATAACCCGGTTAACTGCAAAACCCAATCCCGATAGGGTTTTTGTTTGGGGTTTTCTTTAGGTTACTGTTAACCTTATTATAACAAACGATTATACTCTTTACGTGTAAGTAAATTAGATTCAATATCTAATAACAGTAGAGGCTGGCATCGGCAAAGACAATTCCGTGTCAACAGTGAACGATAGAAATGTCGTAAAGGACATATAAAAACCTCGTACTTAGGACATTTGTATCTTGCACTGTTTTTTGGGTCCAACAGGTAGAATAACCCAGGTTTGTTTCATAGTTGTCACTTCAATCAATTTTGAACTATAAGCCGTTACACTAGAGTTGTATTAATAATAACAAGCGGTTTCTACGTCTTACACTTTCAAATTAAAGCGAAGACGGCAACGCGACGGCACGTGTTAATAATTTCTTATTTTTCTTCAAATACACAACAACCCGTTAGATTGAACTAGCTTATTTCATCAAATAAAATGTCATACCTTACAACTTCAATTCACGTTATAATAAATAAATATACTTCTATTAATTACGTGAATTTCTTAAGCTTTCGAAAATTAAAAGTGTAGTACTAAACAAAATTGCAATTAATGAAACTGCAACATCATTACGTTTGCTTGCATGTTGTGATTTAAAGTTATTCGTAGTGTTTATTTTGACGGATTTAACTTGTTCAACGAATTTAGTGAATATCTCTTACGAGTCTTACGACTAACGTCGGTTATTTTTTGTTAAGTTATTTAATCAAAACATTCAAAACCATTGTAGTAGGAACGAATAGGTCTAATACTGCACGTGCAATGATAATTAAACAACTTAGGTAGCCAAGTTTACAAGTCGGGCTCGCGTGTAATTTAGATCCGAGTATCCGTGGTACTCGTAGAAACAGATCTTAAATACACGCGGACCTAACCCATCCTTATCCGTTGCCATAACGTTTTAGGGCATTTTCAAAAATAGGGTACCATTTTCATTTCTTTTTGAATATAGGAAGTTTTGGGTTTTTTGTAACCAGAATCACGATTACTATTGGAAACAAGAAAAATAGTGTCCCGTTTTTTTTGTCAGCTTTGTAACGCATTTTTTTCATACATTTCGTATGGGCCGTTACAAACCTGACAAAAAATTTTTTTTATGGAAAATTGAGGACCCATTTTCATTAAAAGGGTGCACTTTTTTCTGAAAATGCCCTTTAACGCATTTCAGTTAAGGTTCAGGTTCAGGTAAGGAACCTGTGTTGAGTTGTATGGCAGCGACTCAGTTTAGGCCCTAAACTGAATCACGTTAAGACGTCATGGTAAGGCCCCTTGGCGTGTAAAGTAACAGTGCATGATAATTAAAATAAAAAGTAGGGATACAAACAAAAAATTAGACATACTCGTAGTACATATTATGATCAATGTGAACAACAATCAAAATACAAAATATTCAGCAAAAACAATTCTACAACGATAGTAAAAAATAATATCGCACTTTTGTCTTAAATCTTCATAATAGGTAGGTCTTCCCATCACGGAACAATTGTGTTCCGGATCTTTGGGAGGCGTACGCGGAGCCGAAGCCAACACGCTGAGACCCTTTCGACAATTTAATGAAATGTAAGGGGTACACCGAGCGAATGATGCACCTGCCCGAGTTATGGGATGCAGAGGCAGCACCGCCAGGGTGTATAGACTATTGAGATTTAATGGAAACTAAAATATACTGGTCTATTAGGTGAAGGTGGTTGACTAAATACTGTATTATAGAGAATAAAATCAGACGTCTGCCTAACAAAATGGTAATAAATTTAATTTACGGCAAACGGTGACTCGCCCACATAAGATGGGCCCCCACAAAAAGCGACATCTAAGAGAGCTCGAGAGCAACACCAGTATGAGGGTTGGGGGTAGAGAGGTGTCACTAAACTTTGAACATATAGCCAACTCGCCACTTAAGTTTCCACATCTAGTAGTTAGGTAATTATTAGGATTAGCTTTTGGAGCCGACGTGCTCATATTAACAAAGGCTCGTTTATAAAACAAAAAAATGGCCTTGCACGTGCAGACTACGGACGGTATCGTTATAAAAATTATGGCAATTTAAAATGATAATATTGAAAGCAGCTCTAGAAATTCCTGCTTCAAAAACTTTACTTGCATTGTTTTTACTAATTACTCTCATGAGACAATGACATTTAAGTGCACAAAGATGAATACCGACCGAGTGCAGGCTTATTGTTATTGCCCTTATCGGTTCCACATAAACAATGAATCTCGGCAATGTCTAAGCCGCGATGCGTTATATTATCTTGGTCTGGTATTTTACATTAATATTCTTACAATTTACGTAATCCAGTCAAATTATTATTACACATATTTTGAGTTGATACTTTGTATCCCGATACCTATACCTACTAATTGGTGTCACGGTAAACACTTCCGCTTTTCTATGTTTTCTGTGTGTATGTACACGAATGCATAGAATGAGCAGAAATCTAGATCCTGGATGGCTTTATGGATCTAGGGTGCCATGAAACATTGCTATTAAAGTAATATAAATAGTTAAATACGGTATAAGAGGGCAAGCGTACTGTTGGCTAAAAAACTATCTCAATGGACAGCGACAATGTGTAGAAGTTACAAAAATAGTTAAAAACCTTAACAAAACGTATAATTCGCCGTTCATCATTAACACATGCGGCGTGCCATCGGGTAGTATACTAGGGCCGTATTTGTTTTTACTTTACATCACCGATTTACCTGGCGCCACACAAAATGACACTATACTATTTGCAGATGACACAACCATAGTAATTAAAGAAAATACAGATGGTTCTCTATGAAATATTATTACATGTACCTACATTAACAAATGTAACAAATTGGTTAGAAAATAATAATTTCAAAGTTAACTTAACCAAAACACAACTGGTTTAATTTCAAACTTATAATAGCAAATCAATTAGATTATCTGCCGATTTTAATGGTGTAAGTACAACTTAATGAAACGGAAAGTGCAGTTTTTCTAGGAATTAAGAATGATAAGTTTTGTAATTGCTAAGTTTTGTAAATGCCTACCGTACACAAAAAAAAAACTTTTATGTTTAAGTTTTAAATAAGTGTATTTAGTTAATAAGTTCTTTGTAAATGTGCGCTCACCGATTATTTTAATAGTTGCATGGTATAGTATAAATTCTCATGTAAGTGAATATGTTCTGTATTCTTATGAGAAATAAAGATCTTTAAACCCAATTGGAAAGCCCATATTAATACCCTTTGTACCCAGTAGATTATATTTTGTATCGTCTGCGAGCAACCGTCTCTGAGGCGGCAGCAACGGCAGCCTATAACGGTTATGTATCGTCGCAAATCTGTTACGGAATAATAATATGGGGCAACTCATCAGATGCTGATAAGGTTTTCTTAGCCCAAAGAAAGTGTTTACGAGTAAGATCTTTGTGTGGAGCATATTACCTAGATAGTTGCAAGCCATTATTTAAAAAAGTATACTACCCTTGCCATCCTTATATGTATTTGTTATGTGTATATTCGTAAAACATAATATAGAATTGTTTAAAATGAAAGGAAGGGAAAAACGATATAAACACGATCTAAATACCGACACATCAGACATTAAAACTATTTCAAAAAATACGTGTGGCACTCGGGGACTGCCGCGGTAAAGCTATTGCATATCATTTTGTATCAACTTATGCAATTATAATTATTTATTTATTTTATTCATGCAGTATTTCTTTGTCTTTGATATTAATTCAAGTTACACTTTTTGAGCGTGGTGACCGATAAGAAAACAAATTTTTCTATTATTTAACAAATAAAAAGTTAATATTGTTTAAAATGTTTTTATTATTTTACAATACATGTGGGTTTTATTATCTTACAGTAGCTGTTGGTTATTCAGGAATATTTATCATTGAAACTTATGATAACTGAAATAAGAAACATAAGTTTGCGACTTAATATCCTCTAAATACCTAGAAAATACCGCGTCAATGGTGGTCCCATATTTTGTTGTAGACTCTTGTGGATCATTATTCATTTTCAAATTCAATGTTTTTGATAGAAAAGTTGTCAACATTATTTTACAATATATGTGGGTTTTATTATCTTACAGTAGCTGTTGGTTATTCAGGAATATTTATCATTGAAACTATAGGTTTATGATAACTGAAATAAGAAACATAAGTTTGCGACTAACATATTTGATTTTGGCGGGACTATAATAATAGTGTTTATTTTGACGTTTGACATCGCCGTATCTCTGGTAATAAGAGCTACTGTCCTCAATATTTTGTATAGAATATGACACTTAGCGACATTCGTTTGGAGATATATCCTTTCCTCGATAAAGAACTTTGTAACAAAGTGAATAAAGTCGGTTTCGGTCCGTCGGAGTGGGGAGCGTCAGGTTTTTTTTCGTTACGGAATTTCTGGATTCGGTCCCCGCGCTCAAGGCCCGCGATAGAAGCTATGCAATAGCTTAAAAAAAATTGTAACTCTATGGCCATCAAATTATATTATAATTATTCTTCCTGTACATATGAGAGTTCTTAAAGGAAATAAAATCAGTAGAAAACTCTTGTTCATTGTTAGATTTTGTATATAATTAGATATTGTTATTATAATTTTAGTATTATAAATTTACGAAAACGGGGCTTAATCGTGTATAAACTTTGAAAACAAACCTCCGACGTTTCAAGGGCGACATTGCCCCCGTGGTCCCGGAGAAAGACTGTAATTTTAGTAGTATTTCCGTGAATATACCTACTTAAAAAAGTTATACCCAGAGTATCTCGAGATGCGATATTGTAATGTAATAAAATAAATTATAGATGTTTAATTACTCATTTATTGTCGGTACATTTTCAAATTAATTTAAACACATTACAGAAGCGTCTTGTAAATGTCGTTGTCACACACGATACCGGTTTTCTGCCCTGTTTGGAACATGCCATTAGGCCACGTGTAATTAAGACACGACTCGTGTACACGGAGCCACGTGTCAGCGTGTACTCTTGTAATCGGGAGCCCTAATCTCAAACTCGTACGATTATACAAATTTTGCTCATTACTACGATAATACGAGATACGAAAAAATAATATAATAATAAGTATCCAATATCAAAGTATGTCATAATCATTTGGAGCACCGCTTGCTGCACTTGCTTACAATTAACTCAAATACATACTTTTGTTTTGCCAATGGTAGCAAATAGCGGTCTCAAGTGAAAACACGTCAGACGTCAGCGTGCGTAGCCAAGATGCCAATCGCTCACGCTTAATAATGTATCGTAGCTACCTCTCTCTATCTCTCTTTCTTATTAGCGTGACAATGACAGTTGCATTTCATTAGCGAGTGAGCGTGAGCGGTTGGCATCTTGGCTACGCACCCAGGTAAGAAAAGAAAGTAATTGCCGGCAAAATCGTATTAAGATTGGTAATAAACAAGACTTTTATTGTCGCATTATCACTCTTGACGCATATGTGAGAAATTAAGGAAAGATAAAAACTATTCACCGTTTTATAATGTAAACATTTTAAAATCACGATTTCCACTTGAAACTTATCTGCTATGAATAGTATTGTAGTGTCTTTTGTTAAACCCAATCGCTAATTACCTGCAGAAAATGAAATGCAGTAATACAAAAACCTGTAATATAAATTACAAATTTACTGTCTTAAGAATAAGGGTCAAATTGGAATAGGACGCATTTCACATAAAACCTTTTAGAAATGAAATATGATCTGACCACCTGGATACAATTGTATAATTTATTTTGTAACTTAAAATATTAGCGGAACTCTCTTTCTAATAAAAGGGATTGAAAAGAGACTTCCGCTAATATTACAAGCTACAACTGATTATGCAATAGGCCTCCGGTAGCGTGTTTTGCAAGTTTTGTTAGAGGGTGGTATTTATTATATTATTTTTGCTGTAGTTGAGTAGTGTATGAACTAAGCATGGATTAAAAATTCAAGAATCCAAATGCATTAAAAATCCAAAAAGTAGGCCAGTTGTCGATTGTAAGAAATATCGGGAATAGAATACAGTGTAGCTAACGTTGCCGGTACTTGGTAGCATAGCGACTGAAGCTTGCACAATATCCTCAAATCGATAAGAAATCTGTTCCCACTTTTTTTAATATCTTCCTACGTAAGTTGCAAAATTTAACACAAGCTACAATAATCAAATCAACTTTTAATTATGAAAAATAAACAGACACCTGGTTGACCACGCCTCGGTTCTTAACACGTTCGCGGACGCTTGGTCACACCTCTGGGACACCTTAATTTTGTATGGGAATTTTACGACTGCTATTGCATACCTGTCACAACAAAGCTAAAATCAGGATTCTTATGTGACGCGAAATTCTATACAAGTCGAATGCAATGCAAGTTCCGTCATTATGAAACCATTTCTTTTACACTATGTGACACCAAATGCTATACAATTCGGATGCTTATGCATGTTTGATATAATACCTAGTCAAAATATGATCTTATATGACACCGCATGTTACAGCATTCGACTATGTTGGCATGTCTGTCATACCGTTCACTCGGGTGAGCTGCTACGTCAACAACTATGATAAATTCTTTGCCATAAAGTAAAGTAGAAGTAATATTTCATCTAATACTTATAGGATTTAACGGCTAGGGCCTTCTTCACCAACCAGCACATAGGAAGTATCCGAACTTTGAATTTAATCATGTAAACTGCGGCCCTACACAAACAAAATACATGCCACATGCTTACCATAATGTTAGCGCTCAGCATCGACTACGAATAGGCACAATATTCTCGATTATATGACCAAAATAATTACTAAGTACTAAAATAATTAGTTGAATAGTAAGTATAAACATGCCTCATTTTTCTTTATTTACAGTAGTCAGAATCAAGTTGCACTACAAAAAACATTCAGTAAAGAGATTTGTTTATAAAACCACAACTAAAAACATACATAAACTGTAAAAAAAACATTACTAACGATGTTACAAACAATCCGAAAAATAGCGTGTGCGTGCGAAATTTGGCCACATTTTACGCGCCCACTCCCAGACGCACGCGCAAGGGCTACTATGGAGTCTTCCATACAAAGACGAATGCTATAGCATACGCGTCACAGAAAGGGGGGCACAATTTGAGATGTCACAGGATAATTTTTAACTGTCATAAACTATGAAATATAACAGTATGCATTCTGTGATTTTAGTCAATGGTAGAGGAAATGTTGGTTAATAATATTATACTGTGGCCAAGCGGATTGGTAAGCATACTGACGCAGAAATCTAAACCAAATAACGGATTCAATAGCAGGCGCGTCACCAGATGAAGTACAAAAACGGATGCTATGCAATCCGCGTCCGCGAACGTGTTAATTTCAAAAGGTTATACGTTGAGTGCATGCTATAACAATTTGAACTTTATTGCCAAAGGAATACTGTTGTTATTAATAAAATATCTCTTGTTCTTTATGGTACTATTTCGTGCAGGTAATTAGCTGTTGGTTTTACAAAGGATAACAATGTCGAGATTTTAAAAAGTTTTAACTTTACCGACAGCCGTCACAAGATGTACTCACAAAATAGCACTATTTGCTGAATTTTATCGCTTCGTAATCTGAGACTAATAGTTATGTTTTGTTTTTAAATAATATCAGAATAATTGCGCTAAGTTACCCATGTATGATGATTATTTACGACTACCTATATTTGACTGATTAACTACAAGAAAAATAAATAAACTTGAGCGTAGTAGAAACAAACGCTCACGCCGCTTTCATTTCTATGTATGATAATAAAAATGTTAGGCTAGCCTAAATATAGTAAGGAAATAAAGAAACGATGCCACACTAAGAGCAAAACAAACCTGGTTCCACAGCGAGCGACAACGTCCTAACTCCTAGCCATGGTCATTCAATATTAAGTCTAATTCCTGGGCGTATAAAGATTACTTTCGTTTGAACTGTTCAAAACAGATTAAAACACTAACAGAATTCATTGCGGTTAGTTACTGGTTAGAGGTTAATTGGGGTTAACTGGACCGATAAGGTTTCCGAATGATTAAGGTTTCCTTATCATGAGTTAACCATATTGGAGGTGTTTTGAAAACAACCTTTAAAATAACCTTATGAAAAACCCGGGTTATGGTAACCGGTTCCGGTCCCTGCTTACGTCTTTATCGTTTATATTGTATCATCATCAATGCAAGTTCGCTAATATCATTCTGACTAACATTTTTTGTTTTTTTCTGGTTTGTGTGTGTTTCTTTTAATGGTAATGGTCAAATCCAATTTTTTTAATCGGCTTTATCCGGGTTGTCGGCTAACCCTAGAAGTACGCCTACCCGCTACATTCTTTGACTCACCGACCGCCAAGCCAGCAAGCGTACCACGAACATCAAAAATTGGCATTGACGGGAAACCTCTTTGTCACTCCAATATGCAAGTGTGACAGAGGTGGAGATACGAATCCGCAATCGTTTGTTTTCGTGGTATAGGCTCAGCATGGCGTACATATTTTGTTCTCGCTTATCTCGGATAATCCAGTGAGGCTTAGTAGGGTAAGAGGTAGTAATCTTGCCCCCCCTCTCCAATCATTGGCCCCCTGAACTTAAAATCTATTTATTAAGATATACGTTTGAGTAGAAGGTAGCAAAAAGTATTTATATTTTTCTTTGTTGACATCACTATACAGTGTAATTGATAGTTTTCCAGCATAATAGCTGGAAGACATGTAAAAAAAACATTTTGCAACGATCGAAACTAAAGGTGTGTTTTCTTATGAAAATCATAACAATTTAGTACCTTTACCTTTAAACTGTTATTTACCCTTTGTATTTAAAATAAAAAATAAAAATAAAATAATTTATTCTTCAAGTAGGCAAATTACTATGCACTTTTGAACGTCGAGTTAAAATTAAAAATAAATGGCACCGGCAAGAAACTCGGCGGGACACATCTTTGCATAACATTACATCATAAATCTAACATGCAATAATAATTCAGAGCATGACCAGCAACAACAAACATTTTCAAATAAGCACCTACTATTGCCAGAAATCCCTATCGTTGATATAATCATTAATTTTGTAATATGCATTCAAAATGTAGTATTTGTGTTATTGGTATTCAAAATGTAGTATTTGTGTTGTTTTATATTAGTTATAGTTTATATTCACTATCGTCAATAATAATAAACAAATATAGTCCTACCATGGTATAATAATTGGCAGGGCCAGGCCAATAAACACGAAGTACAATTATTGGCATGCCAATCATTGTACTCTTGGTATGCCAATATATGTACCCTAGGGGCCAATGATTATATTATACTTTCGTCCCATTTTTTGGTTTGGTTATAGTTCACAATTGATTGTAAATATATTTATATGGTTGTGATTTATTGAAATTCTCAACAGTTCTAGGGATAACTTGTCATCAAAAGTTTTACTATTTAGTACCTTATTTGAGAAGGAAAAATGTTGAAACTCGAGGTTCACCTTAAAGGGCTAATGATTGTACTGCTGACCCTACATCGCTTACAACTCACCTGAACCCATATTGCAGGAGTTACTAATAAATGAGACGGAGATATTTGACTACCCGCGCTACTCGCACCGCGGGCTCCTCCTGGACACGGCGCGGCACTTTATCTCTCTACCCAAGATCAAGGAGACCCTCGACGCCATGGAGATGAACAAGATGAACGTCTTCCACTGGCACATCGTTGATGACGAGAGCTTCCC
Organism: Lathronympha strigana; assembly: GCA_949128165.1. Classification (NCBI taxonomy): domain Eukaryota; kingdom Metazoa; phylum Arthropoda; class Insecta; order Lepidoptera; family Tortricidae; genus Lathronympha; species Lathronympha strigana. The sequence goes on along the minus strand of OX421926.1, from coordinate 103,964 downwards.
GTATCAGAGCACCAAGTTTCCGGAGTTGAGGTATACGGGGTTCGCTGGGGCTACGGGTCCGGAGTTAAGGGTTTAGAAATGGTTCTATGTTTTAGTGCTCACATATTAGCATCTTCCTCGTTGGCGTCTAAGGTTGGCTGCAGCCGGGAATCGAACCTGGGTCTACAGCTGACACGGCTACCACTAAGCTAAGCCACTCGGTCTCTTGGTGAATTTCTCGAGTATATGCAATATTTGGGACAAGCAAGACGACTCCGCCATACACTAAGTAAAAGCTGCATTGCTTATAGCCTCCATCCAAACTAACTTAGGTAGGGGTAATTTGATTTGTTTAGAATGTTAAAAAGTCCAATTCTCCCAATTAAATAAATAAATAAATATTACAGGACATTCTTACACAAATTGACTAAGTTCCGCAGTAAGCTCAATAAGGCTTGTGTTACGGGTACTCAGACAACGATATATATAATATACATATACATAAATACATAGGAAACATCCATGACTCAGAAACAAATATCTGTGTTCATCACACAAATGAATGCCCTTACCGGGATTCAAACCCAGGACCATCGGCTTACCAGGCAGGGTCACTACCAACTACGCCAACCGGTCGTCAAATTAAAAGCAATCTAAAGAAGTACGCCACATAAGGAATGTGATGACAGAATTTTTGCTTTGTGAGTGTGAGTTTAGGCCCCTATTTCACCGCAGTGACAAATTTGACAATTGTCATAATCATTATTACTATTATTACAGGCGTCTATGGGCTACGGGCGTCCCTTACTATTGCGTAGGCTGAATGCTTGTTTGCCAGTAATATATCATTTATAAATAAAAACATGAATTTTACCATTAAAACTAATAGGTAGGTACTTTCGTGAAGAGCTTTTGACAATGGACACAAGAAATACGACAACATAATATGTCACAAAATTTCGACACAGGAAGAGTCTCATGTCAAAAACTACCGAAATTCTTTAAAACACTATTATTTCTCTTGACAATTGTCAGAAAGTCTTCACAAAAAAAAAACCCAATTTTAAAAATCCCGAAACCATTCACCATCTTGCGAGCAGTGTGTTGGTCAACCAACCATTTCGATAATTAAATAATACACCACGATTTTAATTAAATGATCGAAATGGTTGGTTGAGCAACACACTGCTCGCACGATGGTGAATGGATTCCGGAATTTTAGGAATTGTCACATTTGTTAGCGCGGTGACATAGGCGCTAGGTGTTTCCAAAATATATATATTTTCAGCTTGCGTGCGGCGTTCAATTCTACAATGGTGTATTCAAAGGAAGACATCACTCTGGTGGTGGAGTATGCTCGCGAGCGCGGCATCCGGGTAGTACCCGAGTTCGACGTTCCAGGTACAATCAAACAATTGGATTTGTGTACCATTTCGTACCAGTCGCGATGACAACCAATATTTCCCCACGATGACAAGTGTGACGATTCCCAGCATCATTGTTGCTGATGCTGCGGGCGTCCGTTGGCTACGGGCGCTGTTTACTATTAGGCGGGCTGTTTACTTGTTTGCCATCAATTTGACATTATTATCACTAAAAATACGTGCCAACTTGACAATTGTCATAAGAAACACCTCAAAAATCTGACACAGGAAGAGTCACGTGGCAAAAACTATAGAAATTTTTTGAAACCACTATTGTTTCTCGTGACGATTGTTATAAAATATTCGCCATAACATTATATTTTTATTGAAGATACATGACGATTGTATTTAAATTATAAACAAGCACACAGCCTGCCTGGTAGTAACCGGTTTCCGTGGTCTATGGATGCCTGAAACCCATGTAATTTAGTGATTTTAGGAATTGTCACACTTGTGTCAGTGAGTTTCGGCTAAAATGCTAAGCGAAGAGCATGATACTTGCTGAGTAAGACACTTGTTAGTCAGCATTTTATGACAAGTTCTGATAATTTTAAACAGTTATCTACATTTGACAGTAATCACCGTCGCGCTGTCAGTGCAAACTACTCTGTTTTTATCATATGAAATTCGTATATAGAGTCCGACTATATATTTTTCTACGACAGCTTAAATAGGAGAAAAAAACAAAATTATCGAAATACACATTAATTTGTTATCATAGGTTACACGTTTTACTATGCACCAAATAATCTTTCTGTTAAGCCTATCGGTTGACTGGTAGAGAATGCCTTGCGGCATTAAGTCCGCCATTTGTACTTGTCTTTACTGTGCAATTAAGTTGAAATAAATAAATAAACACCCAACCAGGTCACACCGTGTCCTGGAAGGCTTCGTACCCGCACATCGTGCTGACATGCCGGGACCGCTCCAGGCATGTCAGGGGCGCCCTGAACCCCACCCTCAACGCCACCTACGAGCTGCTCCGAGAACTGCTCCACGAGGCGCGGCAGCTGTTCCCTGACCACCACTTCCATGTGGGGGGCGACGAGGTCCTCACGGAATGCTGGTGACACATACAAGCTTGTTTCGTAGATTGAACCGAGCAACACGGGATCTAATACGTTAGGGAGATAGCAAAGCGACACAGAGAGGGTAGTTAGCATAAGTCCGTTTTACCGAAGTAGAAGCCTAAATGATTATACTAGATATATAGATCGAAATGTGCAAGAATTGTTGGTGTATTTGTGTCATTTTCGCGCACAGACGCTCACAAACGGCCCCGACGGGAGACCAGCACTGGCTACCAAAGCATGCTTTACGCTGAATCGGGACCATCCCATGTATTTTATGTGTGGTACCTCATTGTACTTTTTTAATTGTGTGTTGCCAACTTGCCACGAATAAACGGTTTTCTATTTCTATTTTGTACGTGTTAGTGTCGTCATTACAGATTAGTTTTTGTGTGTAATGCGTGAGAAGTGCACCTTGTGCACGTTTGGCCCCGCAAAAAGTTACAGAATTATTTGAGAGTTATTTGTAAGATGTTGCTGTGCCGTCTCCCTTCCAAGTCATGTAGTGTTCGCCACGTTTCTGCTTGAAACAAAAATCGAACTGGATATTTTGACCAGGGAAGCAGACCCGAGGATCCAGTACTACCTGCATGCACACGAGATGAAACCCGATGACTTAATGCCAATGTTCACGAAGAAGCTGTTCAGACTTCTGGGCACCAAGAAGCCTATCGTGTGGCAGGCAAGTTACTATTTTTTATTTATTTTATTCATGACAAAGACTGCTTGACGCATATTGAAAACTTTCGAAACTAAAACCAATGGTTGGATAGGGAATTGGTATTGATGCTTTCTTTAAGAATGGCCTCATCGGAAGATCAGCGCTGGAAGTCAAAAAAATTATCGTGAAATGAGCACTTTCTTATTTCAATGTTCTTATCTTTTAATTATGTGTGATACCGGCTGGACCACAGTTAGGTGGGTTTGATAGTAATTAGTATATTTGTTTCAGGAAGTGTTCGAGAACGTTCCGTCGTTGCCAGACAATACCACGGTGCAGGTGTGGATGTCGCAGGGCGGCGACGATGGCAAGCGGAACCTTAACAAGGTCATTCAATGGGCTAAGCCAGGGGCTCCCAATCGTTATGCCTGAACGTATATGACTCTTTCGCCCGAACGTCATCATCATCATCATCATAATTTCAGCCGAAAGACGTCCACTGCTGGACATAGGCCTCCCCCAAAGATTTCCACAATGACTGGTCCTGCGCCACCCGCATCCAGCGGACTCCTGCGGTGCCGCTTACTATTGCGTGGGCTGTATGCTTGTTTGCTACTAACATTTCATTTATAAAAACATCAATTGTACCACTCTGAACTAATACTTTTGGAAAGAGATCTCGACAACTGTCACAAGAAACACGACATGTGATGAAGTTCCGACTCAGGAAGAACTTCATTTCTAAAACGTTTTTATGGAGAAATGACTTGTCCTGTTGGCTCTAGGTACTAGAATCAGGCAAGAGTGTGATCCTGTCAGCGCCGTGGTACTTGGACGACCTGCGCAAGTCCTGGGTAGACTACTACAGCAGTACGGACCTGGGGGACATGGCGAACCCCGCGCTGAACGGCAGCGTGCTCGGTGGCGAGGCCTGCATGTGGAGCGAGGACGTTCACGATGGGAACCTCGTCAGCAGGTATTAAGGGTCTATTATTCCTAGCTTTTCCCCGGGTTATGCCACTGCTCAGAGAGCCTGGGATCCTCTTTGGCGTAGGGGCTCATTTAATGAAAGCAACTGCCATGACTTTCCAACCCAGAGGGAGTTTCTCCATATTGGGATTAGTCCAGTTTCCTCATGATGTTTTCCTTCACGATTGGTACGAGTCGGCAGGATTTAAACCCGCGAATTGCAAGTCGCTGGGTCCCCAATGCTTTCAAGCAAAAGGTCTTAACCGCGGGACTTACGAGACAGAACCTTCGGGTGTTACCTTCGAGCAACACGGGCTCCCAACACGTGGGAAGGGTGGGGGTACGTTAGTAGGGAGGGGGGAGGGGGCACGTGAATACTTCTCACAAATAAAACTGTAATGACGACGCTAACACATAAAAATGATATAACTAGAACTACACTAACAAATCTTGCACACTGCAATTTATTTTTGTGAACGGACTATTCCATTTGGGATTTACGGCGTAGGTCCATTTGATTGTAATTCGGCAGAGAGGAAACGTCACGTATTCCGACTCCTTGTGCTGCTTGAGGAGTGAGGGGTGATGACTTTCTCCGAAGTAGGTATCATTTTAAAAGGTTCCTGCCGAGGTTTTCCTGAAAGATTACAGTATGGGGTTCTTCAAAAAAGTAGTGTACAAGCTCATTGTCGCTTAAAAAGGAGCACGCCGCTTTACACATTTCTACTATATCTTACGTGTTCTATTATATTTTGCCGGTTAAACGTGCAAATATTAACTTAAAATTAGTAACAAGGTAACACTATTATAACTGTCACATTATTTACCTAGAACTGCTCTTTTTTTTACTTATTACATTACTTTATAGTGCAGATTTCAAACTCGCAGTAACCAAGCACACTGGTGTGCAACTGCATACTCGTATGTTTCTGCAGAGTATGGCCTCGAGCTAGCGCCGTAGCCGAAGTCCTTTGGAGTTCCCCCCCTTTCCCGGTCACCGACCCCGAGACGGGCGCGACGCGGCGTCGCCTGGAGGAGCAGACGCGGCGCATGCGCGCGCGGGGCGTGGACGCGGACGCGCGGCCAGCCGACACGCGCCTGCGCAGTCAAGCCGCGAGGTTCTTACAGACTGTGCTCTTTTGGAGTGTTTTTACCTGTTTTGTATTGTAATAAAGAGTTTTAAATAAAGTTTTTAAGTGTCTTTGCTAACATTAGACTAGCTTCTGTAGTGATGTATATTTTAAACTATTTTTTTAAGTACAAACGGTTCAGAATCAGGGTTTTTTTTAATATTGAAATAGGCCGATATTGTAGAATATTTTATGCTCGTTATGTAGGACTCAATTTTTTATTAAGGCAACCACGTCGTATTTTACACCCCTATTAACAATCGATTGATAAGCCTAAGAACGGAAAAGAACGAAATCATTCTGTTATTTTGTATGGAGAGAATACCGGAATCCGATCCTGGTACAGTCAACTAATTGGAACCCCATATAAATCAAATAGTAAGAAACCCTTTTACTGCTTGTCATTTTGACATGGTTCTAGAGTGGCCTAGGGTTCCTCGCCCATCGCTCTGCTGGGTTCTGGGTTCCAGAGACAACGCTCGTGGCCTCGGGGCGCTTGTTTTCGTTCGCTGTAATTCAGTGTGACGGTGTGGTCTCGGCAGGTGACAGAGCCATGAGCATATCCTAGAGTCGCGCAAAGCAGTCCAGCGACTGTAAACGAAAATTAAAACACTAATACATTCAGACAGTAAATCGGTACTACAAGCGCTACATAGTAATAAACATACGTTACAACTCATACTGGAATGTCCCAATAGCCTCATGGAGGTAATCGAGGAAGAAAATCAGGTAACCGTACAATGGATAAAAGGACACAGTGGCTCAGGAGGGAACGATACAGCGGATGAACTGGCGAGGAGAGCGTCCAAGACACCGACATATCGACCGGAACATATCATACCACTACCTTTATCGCACATACAAAACCAACTAAACCAATATCACAGACACCTTCAGAACAAATACTGAGATAAGCTGTTGACATGTAGGCAAACCAAAGAAGTCTTACCGGAGTTAATCTACCGCTCACGAAAACCCTAGTCGATACCCACACACACTAACCTAACACCTATATAACATGAGTAAGACAGATAGTCTCATGTGCAGAGCACGCTTGGGAAAAAAGTAAACAGCAAACCATATTCTCCTAGACTGCAAACAGGTAGAAGATTACAGGAGAAGGTATTTAGGGACTCCAAACACACTAAAGGAGGTATTTAGCAACCTTAAACCGATGGTAGGATTGGTCGAGGAGCTAGGGTGGTTGGAATAGGGCTACCTCATTATCACGCAAAAAAGGTACAATGGGTGTAAAGTTGCGGAAAAATCCCAGCTATACGAACTAACTATCTAACTCATACTGCGGAAAGGCGTTTCTGTTGCCATATGTGTAACAAAAGGTAAGCAGATTAAGGCGATTTAAATAAGCATGAACTAATCAATACTGGAACAACACCTTCCTTGTGTGAAATATAATATGCTTCGACTAGTCATTGAAATACGCACAAGCGAAGTCACAGAGGAGACAAACCCTATTATGGCGACATGTGTATCACCTTTTTTGTGAGTTGACGGCACAGACGAGTGAGACGAACTTTTTACTCAGTATGCGAGTCATAATCATAATCCACACAAAGTAGGAGGTAATTGTAAAAAAAGCACGCACACATCTACAACACACACTGTTATATCGCCGCTCCTATTACAACATGCGTCATTTCCATGCCCGTGTATATGGGAACGAGCTATTCAACTGCCTCCCTAGCCTAATTGGTAGTGACTCTGCCTACGAAGCTGAAGGTCCCAGGTTCGAATCCTGATAAGGGCATTTACTTGTGTTTATCACGAATATATTATTATTGATTTATGGACGTTTCCCATGTATATATGTATGTATTTATCTATAATATAGTATTCTAATCTCAGTCGTATCAAATAATCTGCCTTAGTTTTTAATTGGAAGTGTGACTGTGGAAAGTAGTTATTTCGTAGAATTTAATTGCTTCAGTTATCTAATTGTTATACCTGCAATTATTTTTGATTGAACGAGGTTCGTATTTGTACGCTTATTTAGTTCCAAGTAGTTCATTAGCTTACTAGAATGTTAATTATCGCCTGTACTAATAGCGATGTACTCTGATGATCAATTAAGGTACCTATTTAGAGTTAGGGGGTGTTTACATACCCTTATGTATTTTCCTTTTTTGTAGGTATAAACAATGACAGTTTTTCTATGTTTTTATATATTATTAGATTGTAAATTTCGTTTGCAGACGACCAATCCTGTGCGTCAACGGAATCAAAAGATACGACCGTTTATGTCGTATTTTCCATACATTTGCAATGGGAATCAAAATGTATAGAGTACTTCCCGTTGATCTAGAATCACGAAATTTGGCAAAAAGCAAGAGCTTGTAGCAAGTACAGGAAAAAATCCAAAACCCGTATAGTTGCCTGCCGCACACTGAGAGTTCCGTGCCACCAGTATTTTAAAGTTTTACTTAAAAATACATAGGTACATACCTAAGGTCATAAAGGGGCGGGGGCATCCTTTCGCAAATGCGAACCAAAAAACCAAGTGGTTTTTTTATTTAATTTTCTCACTTGGTAGTTTTTACTGCATTGCCTATAAACACCAGTGTAAATGAATCTGAATGTGTCTAACATTAGAATGAAAATATTCACTTAGATAACTGATACCCATTAGATTTCAATCTGAGTTATGGAGATTAATTTGATGATGATGTTATATAAGACACCGACGAGGAACGGGCTGCCATTTTTATCCACAAACTACCTATGTAACGTACCAACGACGTTATGTCGAAAAATACTTTATTGTTTTTAACTACTTTGTGTTTGAGTGTCGCCGAGGTGTATTGTAAGTATTATTTAAAAATTAATTGGTTCTTATAAATACGTCGGGTCTTTCATGTTTCTTTCGGTTGAAAATAATTTAAAAGTAGGTATTAATCTTTTTACTTGTATAATGTTACATTTATAAATGATACATAATGTTAATTTATCTTTATAAACATATCGTGAAGAGCTAATACTCTTATAATTTAATCTTTCGTGAGTCATACTGATATTAAATTGCAACGGCTATCACTCATGTATTTTTACCACAATAGGCGTGTCACCTATAGACGTGTAACCGTTGCAATTTAATAGCTAATACTCTATAATTGATAGATACATATAAATACTTACATACATAGAAAACATCCATAACTCAGGAACAAATTTTCGTGATAAATACAAGAAATACCCTGACCAGGATTCGAACCCGGGACCTACTGCTTCATTGGCAGGGTCACTACCAACTGGGCTAGGAGGCCGTTAGATTACCTAAGTATATGTATAAAAGAAATGCTCGTTTAATGGTATATGTTACAGCGCAGCCCACCGTGGAGCCAGACAAGTTTGTAGACGAAGGAAAAACGTCTATGAGATTTACGTGCAAAGATACTTTGAAGAGTAACGAGGTTTTGGCGTGGTACAGGACAGGTAACGGGCGACGTGCGTGCGCGAAACGAAGGGAGTACTAACATTTATAAAACGGTAAAATAACCATGCATGTTGTATGAAAGACCCCTTAAATAATAATTTTATTTGAATATCATTATACATTATTAATTTTTAAAATACAAACAGTAAGTGTAACTTACCTAGCTCTACCTCTATCTAACTTTAATCTAAAATAGGTCCTTGAGGCATTGTACCTAGGATGCTGGCGGCATTTTCTCTTTGAATCGCAATGCTGATATTATTAAAGTAAATAATATATTTAATATTTTGTAAATATTGTAATGTTGCCGTTAGTAATATAGAGCAAAAACGAGCAAAAAATTCACGTTTGTTATAATCCCTTCCATAATATAATATACCCTGTATAATAAACCTATATAGTATACCTATTAAAAATAAATAACGGTTCATGAGATACAGCCTGGTGACACACGGACGAACAGACAGACGGACAGGCATACAGCGGAGTCTTAGTAATAGGGTCCCGTTTTCCACTTTGGGTTATTTATTATTTAAGCTCTGTGTGGGCATTTCAAAAAAAGTGTACAATTGCCTCTTTTTTTTAATATACGAAAATTTGGGTTTTTTATTACCAGAATCACGAGTAGTATTGATTTAAAAAAAGTAATAGAGTGTCCCTTTTTTGGTCAGTTTCGTAACGCATTTTTTCATACATTACATTTTTTAGTACCTTTTAGATGCATTTCAGGAGAGCAGAAGGTGACAACAGGCCCCGTACCGGAGCTCCGCCCGATCGCGGCCGACACCACCTCCATCCTTGTCTGGGTGCGCGCCTCACAAGACGCGCACATCGGCCTCCTCAACAGGACCATTCTTCATTATGCTGTACGTACTTCATTGAAAACCTTACGAGTATTTCTTCCTGTACCGTAAAAGGGTAATCAGGAGGGTAGGTGGGTCATGAATGGAGAGGACACCAGAGTTGTTATACTGTTCAAATAGTTCATTGTGTATTAAGGGCAGTAAACAAGAAATTAAACACAAAGTGTGAATTAGAATTGTGAGTGTGTGTCGAAGACGAGGGCTTAATTTTAGCAGTTCGTAACTCTTGCACCGCCCGTGATACATACAATGTTTTTCATCACAGTTTCGTTGCATTTCCAAAAAACTCATCGCAAGATTTGAATCCGCGACGAGAAGCCCGCGAAAGTCGCACGCATTACCGTTGGGCAGTCAACGCTTAAATTCCAAATGTCATATCATAAGGGAATGAAAATTGTTTAAATACATACACTTTTTAGCGCCACGTCATTGTCACCACCAACTTAACCCTGGGTTGGTTAGATAACCCGGCTGACAAATTCCGTATAGAATAAACGTTTAACTCCAGGTTAGTCGGTTAAGTTCGATGGTGGTAGTGTCCTTAACTTGTCATCTTTAAACTTATGTCAATGCCAACAGAACGAAGGTGACAGACGGGTGTCATTTATGGGCACTAGCGTGTCGAGCACTCGGACGTTTAACTTATTTTTAGGGTTCCGTACCTCAAAAAGAAAAAACGGAACCCTTATAAGATCCCATTGTTGTCCGTCCGTTTGTCTGTCAAGACCCCTTTTCTCAGGAACGTGTAAAGAAAGCAAGGATAGATCTGCGCTCCCTTGAAGCTGTGCAAAAACCAAACAACTACGGCAGAGCAATCAAAAGATACGGCCGTTTATGTCGCATTTCTCATACATTTGCAATAGGAATCTAAATTTATAGGATACTTCCCGTTGACCTAGATTCATGAAAGGCAAAAAGCACAAGTACAGGAAAAAATCCGAAAACAGTATAATTTTATTTATTTATTTTATTTTATTAGGCATACTAGACAGATAACATTCAGTACATAGATATATTAATAAAGTGGTAAGTTTTATACAAAAATGTTGTCCAAAATAAGTATGCACAGCAAGAGTAATTATTGACAATGCACGAAAAACTATCCTAAAACTATAATAAAGCCATTACAAACTAAAATTACTAACAAAGAATAACTATTACTAAAAACATCAAAAACATCAAATAAAAAAAAAAACAAGCTGTCGCACATTGAGGTTTCTGTGCCACCTGAATTTTTAAATACGTAAAGTTATGGGGTCATGGTGTTAATAAACGCGATTAATCCGTTCTAAAGTGTTTAATTTCAATAAATTACAATCGCAGTAACAGAAGACAATATTACGTAAGGTCATAAATGAGGCGAGGGGGAGGGGGGGAGCATCCTTTGTGCGGAACCCTCGGTGGGCAAGTCCGACTCGCACTTGACCGGTTTTTTACACTTACATAGAAACCACAATTTTTAGGTCGTTATTGGAGCAGACGTGAACACAGTGAGTTTCATAGAAAACAATAAAACTGAGCGAGTGTCTGAAGCTAAAACGCAGGACATTCTAAGCGATAGCGAATTCCGAGGATTCTGGGTCCGCTGGAGCAAGGACGAGCTCGCCGTCGGCCGCCACGGTAGCGTAGACGCAGTCGTGTCGTTGAAGAACCCAGATCCATTCCAATTCGACACATACGGCGTCTACTCCCACAACGAAAGTAGGATCCACTGGAAGATCCCAGGTATGAACATCGAAATCCCAGCTCAGATGCGGACAAACTTTTCTATTAAATAGTATTTAACACGGGTCACTCACGTAAATTAGTCGATTTTCACTCGACATGTTTCGATCTTTACGAAGATCATCGAGCGACCACTCGCGACAGAGGCAAGCAGTGCACAGCGGGCTAGCGCCCTCGACTAAATTACGTGAGTGACCCGTTAAAATTTTTATTTAATACTAGCTTTTGCCCGCGTCTTCGCTCGCGTTAGAAAGAGACAAAAAGTAGCCTATGTCACTCTCCAATCTCCATCCCTTCAACTATCTCCACTTAAAAAATCACGTCAATCCGCCGCTCCGTTTTGCCGTGAAAGACGGACAAAAAAACAGACACATACACTTTCCCATTTATGATATTAGTAAGTATGTTCGAGTCTCACAATTAAAAAAATGTTAAGTAGAAGATTAAATCAGTCCATTTTGAACATATTTGGTCAAGCCATTTTTGAGTTTATGCCCAAAAACTATTTATTGTAAAAGGATATCTTGATTTCGACAGTTAACCTACCAAATATTCACTTACGAAAGCTCAGTAGATGACAGTAAATATTGAAGAGGCTGTTATTGTCAACATGCTTACTTCTTAGGAGCATCATGGACTCCAGACGATATGATGATGAGTGTGACTCAGAACGACAAGAAAGAGGAGGATTCGGTGGAACTTATCTTAGAGAAGACCCTGGAGCCGTCTGACAACCAGGCCTGGGTGTACTGTGCCAAGCAGAGTGTCGAGAAGGGCGGCAGCTTCGCCAAGGGGGGGTCGGAGAGCAAGCGGATACCGATAGCGTTTAAAAATGACAAATTGGGTAAGTGATATTAATCAAACGCGATGAGAATGGAATACAGTGGCAGTGACCTGGGCATATTGCCTGGAGAACTGATGGCCGGTGAGGCCAGCGAGCTCTTCAGCACCGGTCGATGCAGTATATGTTGTTTTAAATAATTCTTCTTCTTCTAGCGTTTTCCGGATGCCATAGCTCAGGAAATCTGGGGTACGCTTTGGCAACTAATCCCTAGATGTGACGTAACTGTCATCTGACCTTCCAACCCAGAGGGTAAACTAAACCTTATCGGGATTAGTCTGGTTTCCTCACGATGCTTTTCTTCACCAAAAAGCGATTGGTAAATATCAAATGATATTTCGTACATATTTCAAAACTCATCTCAGAATTTGAATCCCCAACTTTCGGATTTGCCCTTTACCCTTAGGCCGCCAACGCTTAAATTCCAAATGTCAAATCACAAGGGAATTAAATTCGTTTAAAAACACTTTTTAGCGCCATTTGCAGCACCCGCTTAACTCCGGGTCCGGGTCAGGTTAGTCCCGACATCTGATCTTCCAACCCAGAGACTAACAAGGCCTTATTGGGATTAGTCCGGTTTCCTCATGATATTTTCCTTCACCGAATAGCGATTGGTAGATATCACAAATTATATTTCGTACATAAGTTCTGAAGACTCATTGATATGAGCCGGCAGGATTTGAACCTGTGACCTTCGAATTGAAAGATTTGAAAATCGCACGCGTTACCGCTGGGCCATTACGCTTGTTTAAATAATTTCGTGAAAATAATAGTAGCAATCATATTTTGTATACATGACAAAGCTGAAACTACGAGTAGCAGCAAATGCCAAAACACAGCTCAGTAGTAGATGGTTTAGTAACCTTTTTCACTTGTTCAGCTAATAATACATTTATTTAATGAATATCTCAAACTGTACTAGTTAACAGCTTCCCTAGCCTAGTTGGTAGTGACTGCCTACGAAGGTGGAGATCTCGGGTTCGAATCCTGGTAAGGGCATTTATTTGTGTGTTTATCACGAATATTTGTTCTTGAGTTATAAACGTTATCTATGTACCTATGTATGTTAGTATTTATCCATATAAGTATGTATATCGTCGCTTATTAGTGCCTATAGTGCAAGCTTTGCTTGGTTTGGGACTAGGGCGATCTGTGCGAGATTGTCCTCTAATATTTATTTATTCTAGTTACGACACTAGTTTCATAGCGCCACTAGTATGGTTCGGTTAGCCACTAACCTGATGTTTAACTGTCAAATCCCAGATGAAAAAAAACGCTTAATCCCACGTTAGTTGGCTAACCCTGGTTGGTTGGTTGGCAGGTTGGTTGAAGAAATTTACTCGAGTTAACTGAAGAATCTCCTCTTAAAGTTACCGGAAATAAAAAAACAGGGATTAGGTATAACGTTTAACGGCCTCCTAGCCTAGTTGGTAGTGACACTGCCTACGAAGCAGGAGGTCCCGGGTTCGAATCCTGGTCAGGGCATTTATTTGTGAGTTTATCACGAATATTTGTTCCTGAGTTATGGATGTTTTCTATGTATTTAAGTATTTATATCTATGTGTCTATTATATATATCGTCGCCTAGTACCCACAACACAAGCCTTATTGAGCTTACCGTGGGACTAGGTCGATTTGTGTAAGATTGTCCCATAATATTTATTTATTAATTTATTATTTAGTATGCTAGTTTTCAGAGCAAAGTTGAGACTAAAAAGAAATCAAATCCTCGAATGGTTATCTTACAGAAACACCTTCTATAGAGATCGAGCCGAACGACACGAAGATAACTTATAATGAGGATAGCACACTGATATTAAAATGTAGCGGCAGTCCCGCTGTAGATGGCAGAGAATACATGTGGTTCAAAAAAGGTAACTTTGTACTTGGTAACGGAACTTTCAATTGTAACCAGTGACAAACTCTTAGATATGACAGATTTCAAGAGAGGCAAACATGACAAAATCATAAAAACTTGAATCTTCTGCTTCTTGTCTTTATCTCACATTATATCGGCACAAAATGTTTTCTTCTTGCATGTTATCCCCTTCCTTATCATCATGTCATCTCAACACTCACCCCTATCTTTTTCATGTTGTCATCGCCATCTATCGTTTTTTCAGCCTATCGCTCTCCGCCCGTCTACATTCATCCCTAACATTATTTTGCCTTTTTATATGACCTTCATCTCTTCTTAAAACATGCCCATACCAACTTGCTATTCCTTTTTTTCACTGGTGCTACTTCCGAACTTCCCCTTATAATTATACTCATTCATTCTTAATCTGATCCATCTTCATCGCTCTACACATCCATCTCAACATTCTCATTTCCACTGCGTGCACTCTTCTAATCTTCTTTTATCCGTCAATTTCATCGTCCAGCACTCTGATCCGATCCTCCCATTAAAATATAACTTCGCTCGGGTCATAAAATCACACTATTCATTATTCTTCTTCTACGTTGGTTCCTCGGGGCTGAGGGTCGTGACCATCAGGAGCCCAGTTTTTCACTACTGCTTTCCAAGCCCCTTGGTGTTGGGCTAGCTGAATGCCCTGAATGCCCTGTAAATTTATTGATTTGATGCTGAGATTTCATTATTAATCGATGTTTTATTTTCAAACGGTAACTTATACTTTCATGTCTATGTTTCAGACCTCAATTCCCAACTCACAATACCCACAAATCAAAGCTACGATGCGGAGAAGTCCTCCAACGTGTTGACGTTGTCCCTCAACAGGTCCGAACACGAGGGCGAGGTGTTCTGCAGACAGGGATACGTGGCTGACATCAGGGATCCTGACGGTGGCGTATTCGTCAAGTCTTATGGCGTGAATGCAGAGTCTGAGAAAATCTATTTAACAGGTAAATGTAATAAAGGCATTTTTTATAACTGCCAATATTTAAGTAACTGTGCGTTTTTGGACTTGCTTAGGCTCATTCGAATAAGAATCACGTGCGGATTCGATCCTGCTAATAAAAAAAGTGGTACAGAAGCTGTGGTGTACCCATGTGCCCGTGTGCATAGACTTGAACCCTAAATACATTGAATACGTAACACAATTTTTTTGGGAGTCACTAAATCACCATAATTTTATTATTTTATCAACTTAATTTGATCAACTAAATGAATCACTAATAACACAAATATATCTAACAAATCCGTCATAAACCTGTGAAAACTTTTTTATAAGAAAGGGTCCGTGCATATTTAGCTAAAATTGTCTCGAAGAGAACTCTTTTAAGCTATTACATCGCCCGTTGTTTATCTTATCACTTCTTTTTGCTTTTTCTCTTTTATTTTATTTTGCTATTTATTTTGTATTACTTCTACTAATTTATTTCTATGTGCACGATAAAGAGTATTTGTGGGTATTATATTTTATTGTGTTTTTTGTTAGACGGCGCTCAAGGCATCACCAATAATGTCTTATTGATGGCGACGGCGATCATCATCGTCAGTATCGACGCCAGCAGCTACTTTTGAACTGAACGGAGCACCCTTATTGCCTTCAGCATCGCCACCAGCATTACCTACATCCTACATAAATATAATAATATTATAGGACCGAGAATTGACCCTTGGGGCACGCCATGGCGGGGTTGCCGTTCTGTACTAAAATACAGAAGGTTTAATTTCCAGCATCTGACGTTTAGCGTGTCAACTTGTGTTTGACGTTGCTATGCGTGATGCGTTGACATTAGGATTACCGTGTTGCGTGATGGTACAGATTGCTATTATTAATGTATACTATAAATACTATTAGAACATGTTTATATAAATTATTTATCATTAGTTTAAGTGTAAATTAGTATGCGCTGTTTGCAATCAAAAATTCAAATTCAAATATAATTTATTTCGGACACTGGGATCCATAATTTGTTAGTAACAAAAACAAAAAAAATAACAAAATTAAACTTACAACTAGGGTTAGTAACTAAGCTAGACTTATGTACCTATTTAATAACGACGGGCTGGGGCACGCACCGGAGCGTGAGCCTCATCCCAATGCCGCATTATCGGGCAGTCCACCCGCTCAGCAAGCGTACTCAGGATGCTGTTGGTACTGCCCCGCACCTTACGCATGAGCGACGCGATCCTGCTGCGCATTATAGCGTGAAACCCGGGCACGCCCGCAACCGCGAACATGCCGGACGCGCTGCAATAGCGAGGCAGGCCCATCAGCACCCTGAATGCATTATTATACTGCACCCTTAAGACATTGACGGCCCGCTGCGTATACCTAACCCATAGTGCGCACGAGTAGAAGGATTGACAAAACGCCTTAAATAAAGTAATCTTGACACCCTCACTACAACGCGCGAATCTACGAGCCAGCATATTACATCGGACCGCCAATGCTCGGCGCTCCCTCTCGACATCAAGGTCGTCACATAGAGTGTCCACTACCCAGTGTCCCAGGTACTTAAACTGTGGCACTCTTTTCAACGGTGAGCCGTCAAGTAAGACTGGCGGGACAACTTCACAAGTTTTGTAATATAAATATATCTGAAGGCACCACACGGTATTTGCGCGTTGCATGAACCCTGGCAGTAGGTATAAGCCTTCTTACTTGGCCAAGTTTCACCAGGGGGCGAGTTGTGACATTCGAGCGTACGATTTTGTCAAAAACCCTTTCAAACACAGTGAAACGGCAATTGCGAAAAACAAATTGAAACATTGAAAACAAGAGGGTTTAAATTATTAACGAAAATCTTCTGTATGCTATTATTATTTTAGACTTTTTTTTAAAGTCGTCCCCTGTTATGGGAAAAGAAATATAAGACATGGTGTATTGTTAAAACATTGTTTTTACCTTCATAAATTTAGTGTAGGGCAATTACACTTACCAAATATTTATTGGTGACTAGTTGTGTTCAGTTATATAATATTTACAATAAATGCGGGATATTTCAGATAAACAGTTTTTTTTTAACTTTCGTGTTTGCTAAGATTGACAGTTTTATGTTTAAAATATTTTTAGTAATAACAATTGTATGTCGCATGGGTTGACCTAACGCCTATAAAATTGATGAATAATAACGTCGCTTTACAGTATAAAGTATTACATTAAAAGCGATGTCATATAATACAGAAAGTGTACGTGACAAGGTATCATTTACCTCTCTATCAATTTTCACGACGATGTTCAATCAAGTTGTCGTCAAACAAACAAACACACAAACGCTAGAATGTTCCAGTAGACTCGGAGAACTGTTTTTAATAGGTTGTTGAAGTTATAATACAGCGCGCTATTTATATACGTAACTATGTATTACTGCATTTACTGCTCACGTTATATCTCGAAAAGCCTTTCTTTATCCTTCAAAACCAGCAGCTATCCTACAAACGCAAAAATAAAAATAGTAATAGAAAGTATAGCATGAATTTTTAAACGATAGTTTTGGGTAGATGCCCTTAAATATCAAATAACATCAATTTGGATGTAAGATTACACTTGCTATACCGTAATTTTTTCTCCGGATATTCATTTTGCGGTAGCTGGTTTCCAGCACGCCGATGGATGCAAAATGAAAATGCCCTCGGCCGGCACCACATTCCACTCCTTCAGTTACTGACAGGCTACATGTCTTACACGTCATAGTGATAATATTATGATTCAATATTATAGAACAGGGTGTGTAGCCAAGATGCCAATCGCTCACGCTCAGTCGCTAACGAAACGCAACTGTCATTGTCACACTAATAAGGAAGAGTGATAGAGAGAGGTAGCTACGATACGTTTGTAAGCGTGAGCAATTGGCATCTTGGCTACGCACTCAGTTACACTCGCGACTAAAAATCGACTATTACGTGCGCGGTCTATTGTGCGTCGCTTGTGACGTGTGACGATCGTTAACCGAATAATGCCTGGAGGCAATCTCTACCAGTCAACCATCGGGTCAAACAGAAAATTGTATCCTGCGTGTGTGGGTTATATCTCGTGTCTTGCGTGTGTTATGCTCGCCACATCCTCACTGTAAAGTAAAGTAAAGTAAAGTAAAAGTAAAGTAAAAGTTGTATACTGTATATTTTTACTTGTTTTCACGGGACACAAAATACACCTTTTCTGGCGATGTATTTATATGCTTTACGCGTTATTACTTTCCTTTATTAGTGACAGAACCGATAATCTGTGTACCGAGGTATTTTCATGCTATTTAACAATAGTAATTTAAATCACGATAAAATAGCAATCAACAGCAATAATCGTACGATCTTACTTCTGTAATGAAAATAGTTGAACATAGTTGTAATGTGCCGTGCTTTTCCAGTGGTAAGTAGCTTAGGCTTAGACGAAAAAAATGTCGGTACAGTCGCCATCAGATACAAGAAGCCAAGGTACTCAGAAATATCTGAACACGCCTTTATTGTCAAGGCGTTAAAATGCATGTTCAGATATTTGTGAGCACCTCTGCAGTTCCGACTATCTGCAGGGTTAGCATGGTAGCCATTTTATCGCTTATCACGCTATGCGTCACTTTCGCACATACATACTTGTTAGAAGTGTTAGAACGTGACAGCAACGTCGGTAAACGATAAAAACCCAACCATCATAGACTAAATAGCTGGTAGCGATGGTACTTAATTGTTTTTAGTAAAATATACCACTCGGTCGGTAATCTATAAGACCCTAACCTAATGCAATAAAAAAATTAGAAATCGTCTTTATCAGCAACCGAAAATGTGGTAAGAAAAACATGCACAAATTATTAGCCAAGAAAATTAGATCAATAAAAAGCATTTCTAGGAATTAATTCCCAGCAAGCTGGATATCCTTATAATAGGTACCTTCGTCTTAAAGACGTGTTAATCGAGTTTGCACAGTTCCAGGAGTTGAGCTTGACTTTTGAGAGCTAATTACATACGTATAACTTCCAAATTTACGGTAATTTTTCAGTCTTTCTCATCTAGCTCGAAAATGGTCAGATTGAAAAGTAATGTAGATAGGTATTAAAGAAGGTTAAATTTTACGTTTATTTTATTTATTTCGGTTCACCAACAATTGTTTACACCGAAATTACAATAATCAATTATAAGTAATACTTGCTAAGTGTAACAATCACAGGTAAGTTTAAGTTTACACAGCATGCATTATAAAAAATAAAATCTTAACATTATTTAAGAATTGCGTTACACAATGAAACATTAATTATTTTAACAGTTTTGTACTCATCACTTACTTTTATATGAGATTATTTTAATTTGAGAAACACAAATCCTTATTTACGAGTAATTAACCAAATGCGCAAAGTTGTTGTTCAGTCAAGTGTAAAAATATGGTGGTGCACATCTTACTCAAAAATATCTCCCATAGCACTTTACAGATACAAATACAATACAAATAACTTTATTTCGCTAGAAACATGGTACATAAGATGGTCAGACAATATAATAAATAGGTAACACATATTTCACCAGCATCTGGCATGCAAAAATATGACACTTACAACTAAAATTATATTAAATTTATGCCGGTGTAATAAGAGCGTAGTACCATATTTATGAGTCGATTATGTCGAACCATATTTTTGCACTTGTTCAGTGA
This sequence comes from Lathronympha strigana, assembly GCA_949128165.1. Classification (NCBI taxonomy): domain Eukaryota; kingdom Metazoa; phylum Arthropoda; class Insecta; order Lepidoptera; family Tortricidae; genus Lathronympha; species Lathronympha strigana. The sequence continues at coordinate 84,301 of OX421926.1, read as the reverse complement.
TGGGCTGATGGGTGAAAATGACAATGGTCAGTTCACAAAAAAAGTTTTGTTTACCATATAATTTAATTTGAAGTAGGTAACTATTTCAGATATAATTTACTAATTTTCAAAAATGTTTTTTGGTGATAGATTACTATATTGAGTGAATGATTAAACATAAGCATTCAAACGTTTCTGAGCACTTTGGTTGCTCTGAAATATCTGATGGGCACTGTACATGTACGATTTCAGATGGCGAGACTGCGGGTGCGGTGGTACCGCTCGCAGCGCAAGGTGTGCGCTGCTGCGTTGCTGACGCTGCTGTTCCTCGTGTACAAGCTCTATTCTAGGTACAGTCACCCATTGGAACCTTAGGCCACTGTAGGACTATGTCATAGTGACGCTATATAAAAGAGATTGTAAGAAACCGCTGTTGTACCGCTGATCATTTGACATGGTTCTAGAGCGGCCTAGCGTTCCATTTGGTTGACCGTAGGTACATTACTGGAAGGGGTAACATATGGAACACTTGGAACCAAAGCCGAACTGAAGCTTTTAAAAGTAAAATTTTAGTTTATCTGAAAGCTCTTTGCAGCATCATTTGGCTACTAAACGGCGATATGTGGTGCCAACTGCGATTGGCCTAATTTCTCCATCTTATTGTAGGTATCAGTTATAGAATCACCTCCTTAAATATTGCCGGTTGCAAAAAATACATTCTTTATTAGTCATGTTCAACTTCAGGATTATCAAATTATCATGCAAATATAGTGTAATTTTTCAGGTTCACAGACGATTGTGACTTTACCGCTGTCAAAGAGTTTACTTATTTCAACGACAGGTATAGAACTCATTTTTTTTATCTTATCTGACATATTTTTGCAGGCAAACACGTCACAATTTAGTTAATCTAATATTACATTACACATTACATTACAAACAATACATATTAGTTAAAATAAACATTATGATAACTCTATTACTCTATTACATATATAGTATTAATATATGACTAGGTACTTTGTGTAAAAATAAAGAATGACTCACACTAGAACGGCCCGGGACGCCACCGTGCCGGGCTGTCAATTTTGTATTAAAAACATGTCGTGACCTCTGAGGACTCCGAGCTGTCACTTGATTTTTTCTATAGAATTTGGCAGATCGTCCCGTCATATCCCGTCTCGTTCCAGTTTTAGTGTGAGTCGTCCTTAAATCACATTCAATTGCGGCAGCCAATCAAATCAAAGCAGCTGAGCTTTGCCCTACTTATAGTTAATCGTCGTCAAGTTATTAGCTTTTTATTTCGTTTTCAGAGCAGCTATAAAAGAGTAAGTACTTACCTACATAGTTTTTTTTTGTTTCAACTTAATGATGACCCTTGCTGGAGAAGGGCTTCCTTCTGATCATGCAACTTTAATGCGATCCTCGTCTGGTCGTTAGTTTGCCTTGTTGGGAACCTCTGCCCCAGCAGCCGTCAGTTCTACGAGCAATGCCTGGCTTACTGCCACTTGGTGTGGCAACTCTCTGACCTGACCTGAATGTCGTGACTCTGGCTCTATGAAGTTCCTCGTTTCTAATTGTTTGCAGATACATAGAAACTAAGTTACAAGAGGCGCTGAAATTTGACAAGGGGAAGGGTTGTGAAATTCCAAAACTGGACCCTTTTTCTAATGAGGTCACAAAGTTTATCAAGAAGCCTCCACCTATTGAGTGTTCCTCACGGGGACAAAACTGGGTCAGATGCTATGTAAGTTCATATATTTTAAATAATTTTCTATATTTTTTTAAATATGGAATTCGCGGTCGTTCTCAACCCCCGCTCTCTTTATGCTCTTAATCATTAAAAGCAGTTTGTTGTCGCCCAGCGCCCAGCGCCCGGCCACATCAGCCACATCAGCCACATCAGCCACATCAGCCACATCAGCCACATCAGCCACGACTTAAAGGCGAACTTTTCGAGCATGAGATGTGAAAATATTACTTTGTTTCAGCATTCAAAATGCCAAGTACTAGACGTTATAAAATATTACGCCAAAGACATCAGTTGTATATTCAAGGACATTATACACCACAGCGACTGGAACTACACTCTTGGGCCTCCGACGCGAGTGCGTGGAGATGAGCTCTACGAGCTGAAGGAGAGTGATCACGTCAAGGTGGAGTGCGTTGGGATCAAATACGAGTAAGTTTATGTATGGTAGTCACGTTAAAGGACTTTCATTTATGTACCTTTTTGTACCATTTTCGCTGCGTTACGCTGTCGAGTTATGGAGACCTGTTGGACATGCCAAAAACTCAGAAGGAGGGGTCATTACCCCTCTCCCTCAACTGCTGACCCAAATCTTTAAAGAGACCGCAGGCCTCGATACACCCGGGTCCAGCAGTCTTAATTTCGATAGGTACGAATTCGTACGTCGACGTATTTAGGATGCTTATTTTTTGAACCTATTTCAGCAATTTTCATAGAATATATTATATTGTTTCAAGTGAGTCATTTCAATTCATGGATTGTTTAATGGGTTGTCCAGTAGGCAACACTTTGTTGTAGCGGTACGCCAGCCAACTGGTCCGGCAACACCCTGGGCTTCCGGCCGGTGCAGCCGCCGCCGCCGCCGCCGGGCCGCAACGACTCCTTCAACGTCGTCATCTTCGGCTTCGACAGCGCAGCACGGAATGGCTTCATCAGACATATGCCCAGGAGCTGGCAGGCGCTGAAGGACATAGGCGCCACAATTATGGAGGGGTGAGTGTCTTAATTCAAATGCAAATCAAGACCCCAACAACATTTTAATTGTTAAATATTCATATCCGGTTGTCTTGAGAAGTAGGTATTTATTGGGCAGGCTTCCCTAAGGCTCAGCTCGCTCCGCTCGCTTCGCTCCTGGTGCGCCTGCCCAATAAATATTACGTAGCTACGATTGTAATGCGTTCATCTAGATCATCATTCGGTTGATGCTTTGCAACGGTTTCAATCAACGTTGTCCCACTTCGCCACAACGCGAGCACGCTATCGACACAACGGGAGGCGTTACTGAAATTCTGTTCGCGTTTAAATAGATCATCATTAGAATCTGAACTTGTACATCTTCGACTTAGGTTTCTGACTTAGGAAATATTGTATAGAGAAGCAAAAGCTTAACGCAACGTGTGTGATGTAGGTCCAGCAATCACAACACGTCTGAACCACCACGTTAGGTTCCCGATTAGCTCCAAGGATCCACTAGCTATCGTTGTGAGGCGTTTGTCACACAAATTACATCGCAAAATTGGCCGGAAACTTTGATGCGAGAAGTGGACTAGTCCCCCATGCTATCAACCGCTATAGCATAGAAGACCGATGTACTCACTGGATACAGTACATTTGCGTTTACTGTCACTCGTTGTTGTATATAATACAGTACTTACCCCATGCAGGGGCGGGTATGTACCCGCTACCGCGTTACCAGGTCAGTTGCAAGGTGGGCCAAGCCGCGCAATGTGAAATGGTACGAGTCACCATGAAGCTAGCGGTTGTGATAGCCACGGATTCTCTGACGATTGTATCCATACTATTTGTATATATACAAACTATTCATAAAATTTCGTTTGCGCGATGTAGACCCGACACTGTGATTGTAACTTAGAATGAGGTGCGCTTTTTTTGCAAACGAACTTCCCGTTGGAGGAACCCGCTGTAAAGTATACTTGACGTGGACTTTTCTAGATACAACATAGTTGGTGACGGCACCCCCGCCGCCCTCCTGCCGATCCTGACGGGGAAGACGGAGCTAGAACTACCAGACCGTAGAAAAAGTAATAATAATAAGGACAGCTTGGACGCCACTTTCCCCTTCATATTCTACAAATTGAAACAAGACGGGTAAGTTCTATTGGTATTTTCTATACATAAAACAGTAAAATAATTATAATGGAAGGAATTCATAATGAACAGAGCGAGATAAATTATTTTGGTTTTCCAATTGAAATAAAAAGTTTCAAAACCAAGTTAGGGATGTAGACTAGATGATGAAGCTCTTGCATATGCATATCCCTCTAACGATGAGCCCCATGATCTGATGGGAGATTTTATTTCTTACTAGGTTTTGCCCGTGGCTCCGCTCGGTTTTCTTACGAGAAAGAGGCAATTTTAGTGTTTTCCTAGTAACTAGCACCAAATGCAAAAAACGGATACTTACATCATATCTTTGAAATAAAAAATAATATTTAATGTTATCAGATATCGCACCGCCTACTTCGAAGACATGCCCCAGTACGGGACCTTCCAGCTCCGTTTCAACGGGTTCCGGCGGCAGCCGGCCGACCACTACCTGCGCTCCTTCTATTTGGAGGACCTGCGCACTAGGGCTGCCCGTAGCCCGCAGTGCTACTGTCTGGGCGACACTCCGCAGTTTAAAGTCATGATCAATATTACGGAACAGGTATGCTTTTAAAGCAGGAACACACCCAATTTTAATTTACGAGCACTTCCCCTTCCCAGTGGTTTATGAGGAAGAAATCATACAGTCTAGGCTGAGCATTTGTTTACCACATTTGTTTACAAATTACCATTCAGTTCTACAAAAAATTACGTACAAAGATGAACTTATTCCAAGATGGGATAAACTCCGAACAATCACGGGTGGGGTCCGTACAGTAGGTACAGTAATCCGATTTACTAATAACCAACAAACAACCAACCGTTTTTAGCGACGTAAATATAGGCATATGGTTGGTTTGCATACAAGCCACTGTGAAAGTGCATCCATTTAGTACGACTGCTTACTCGTATATCGACGGACCGACATTAACGACGGGATTTCACACGAAATTATTCGGTTACAACCATGACGAGCATTGTAACAGAACTATACACACAATATGGTAGAATCTTTGCTTAAATTAAATGCTATAATGAATTATAATGAATGTGTGATTATTGCAAATATTGAAATAGAAAACAGTATTAAAATTGTCAGTTTGCTTAGTACGACTTCCAGTTAGTACGAAACGAAGTAATATCGGCGGTCCCTTGGACGTCGTTATAACCGGATTCTGTTGTACTTTACTTTACAGGTCAGAGTCCGGAATCATAGAGAAATGGAGGAAATTTACACCGAAAATAGTAGTATATCTTAACCGAGGTCACTTATTGGTCCGAGTGCAACGAGCAGGAGAAGTGAAAGTATTATTTTCACATCTCTCGAAAAGTTCTATTTTAAGTTGAGGCTATGTAACATAAAATCGCTTTTTATGCTCCGGAGCATAACGTTAAATCGCAGGCAGCCCACGCTCGTCGGGGCTCCCAGTGACATTCGGCCATTCGCTATGGCATAGGCATGCAATCAGCTGGATTGCATACAGCCGATGCAGCGGAATGTGTAAAGATGAGTACCTAATAGAAAGGCCGAGCATTCCACAAGGTCGACCAAAGTGGAATGCATCACAGACTACTTACATCATTCTTAAGCCAGATATAGTTTTTCTCAGATCGTTCATGAATTGTAACCAATCAGTTGATTAAACGAATTGATGATTTTAAACTATATTATGTTCTAGTTTTTGGATTTGGGCGGTAAGCGTTTTATATTCACGTTCATCGCCGATGTTACGCACGACTATATTACGCCAACTATATTTTTCTAGTTCCTGGAGTTGGACGGGAAGCGTTTTATATTCACGTTCATCGCCGACATCACTCACGACGACTTCAACCTGATCGAGAACGCCGACGCCGACACCGCGGCGTTGCTGCGCGGGCTCGTCTCCCGGGCCGAAGACACGCTCCTCCTCGTCATAGGGGACCACGGGCCGAGGTACCTATTTCTCACTGTACGGTCAATTTGCCACAAATATTACTTTTGTGATAAAGCGAAAAAGTAAACGTATCACTATCCATGTCTGACCTATGTTAAACAAAAACGCCGGATAACGACACGCATACAAAATTTGGAAAATCAAAATAAGTTCTGCATCTCAATTGGCAGAGCGATGTACGTGTATCGCAGACACGCGAGTTTGGATCTCGCCCAACGCGTTGAATTTTTCAGCTTTTCGTTTATTGGGAAAAAAATAGTCCTAAGTCTCGTCGGAGCAAAACGGAGTTTATTGTCATGGGTTATCTTCGGTTCAGATACCAACTAATAAATTGATAAGGCGTTATTACAGTAAATCAGTAAATCAGTCATTTATTTGCTAAAACACGGTAAAGTATACAGGTCTTCTAGTATGTATAATACCTACATTTTTAGTCACTAGGACATGCAAATATTTATGAGTGAGTAGCGCATGCATAATTTAATCATTAATATCTACAAGAGGGAATGTCATTAAGATATTCATTAACGGAATAGTACGCCTTACACACTAAGAAGTTAAATAGTGCTGTTTTGAATTCTTTAACATTTTCTAAGTTTAAAATATTAGCAGGTACTTTGTTAAAAATTCGAGGTGCCATACCAATTACACTTTTTAACATAAAAGCTGTGTTTGAAGACTTATAGTTAATTTTCACATTATGACGTAGGCTGTTGAATGTTTTAAATTGGTTCATGTTACATTTGACATACATTGCTAATTCATAGACATAAAGACAAGGTAAAGTTAATATCTTAAGCTCTATGAAATGTGTTTTGCATGGTGCGTCGCGTTGAAGGCCACAGGCCGATCTTAAACATTTTTCTGACTTATAAACGCTCTTTCACGATCAGTAGCATTTCCCCAAAAAATGATGCCATATCTTAAAGTAGCTGTTACATGAGCGTGATACACGGTCAGCACAGCTGATTGGTTAACAACTTTCCTTAAACGATACAGTGCATAATTAAGTTGATGAATTTTCCTACATATATTGTCAATTTGATTATACCATGTCAGACTACTATCTAAGCTTAATCCTAAAAATGTTGTAGTGTCACTTTTGTGAATTATTTCACTTTTGTAGGTAATAATTATGTAGATTTTGTGTATTTTTTGCCCGTAATTTAAAGTTTATAAAATTAGTTTTTTCAAGATTTACGTGTAGATTTTTTTGTTGAGCCATTCAATTATAATACTTAAAGTTTGATTTATGTTATCTTGATGCGCTTGCATGTCGGTCTCCGTAAATATAACAGTGCTGTCATCTGCGAATAGTACCATTGGGTGGTTTACAGCTTTAGGTAAGTCGTTTATATATATTAGAAAGAGAAGTGGACCTAGAACACTTCCCTGTGGTACGCCATAGCTTATTTCTTTATAATCAGATGAGTATGTTATTTCTTTTTTGGTCTCCATACATATCCGATCGATTTGCGTGCATTGTTTGCGTCCAGACAGGTATGATTTTAAAAGGTTATAAACATTGCCTCGTACTCCGTATTTGTAAAGTTTCGACAAGAGTATCTGATGATTAACAAAGTCAAAAGCTTTCGACATATCCATGTACAGAGCACAAACCGGTACCCTTTTATTAACTTGAGTCATGACTGCTTGAAGAAGATCATAGATGGCCATATTAATTGATTTATTTTTCCTAAATCCTTTCTGTTCTGGAGTGAATAGATTGTTTGTCTCAAAAAACTGATACACGCTATTATAAATCACTTTTTATATAATCTTAGAAAATATAGATAATAAAGCCACAGGTCGGTAATTGAGTATATTTTCCCTAGCGCCCTTTTTGAACAGTGGTCGAACTACGGCAAATTTCAACTTTTCGGGGAACGCACCTTGTTCTATACATAGGTTTATGAATTTTATGATGAAGCTTAGAGGCGAAGCAATAGCAGCTGCAGCTTTTTTAACAACCTTTGTGGCTATACCATCATATCCCGTACTAACTGAGTTTTTTAAAGCGGCAATAATTAAGTAAATGTCATGAGGATTAGTTGGAGGCATAAACAGGGAATTGATTGAAGAAAATGTCAAGGTAGAATTATTATTATTATTGGAATTAACTGATTTAGAATTAATTTGATCAATAAAATTATTATTAAATACTTGTGCTATCTGGATTGGGTCATTGATAACATTATCACCGGTTTTTATGCGTGTTATGCAATTTTTAGGACATCTTATTTTATATCTGTTTACGATGAATATTTTTATGAATAAATATCTTGAATCTTGAATCTTGATGCTCCATGTTGCTTTAGATTTGTTTTTAGAATGTTTAATAAAATAGTCATTTTGCGATTTCTGGGTTAAATGTATTATTTTCTTAAGTCTTTTAGAGTACTCTTTAAAATATACGCAGTCAGTCGGATTACGGTTTAGTCGACATTTCCATAATAATTCTCGTTTTTTTTACAACAATTTCTTATTCCTTTACTTATCCACCTAGGCCTATTTACTGACGATAATTTTATTTGTTTTAACGGGAAACACAGATTATAGAAAAGTTCAAAAATCTCGGAAAAATTATTAAACGCCTCATCAACCGTGTTTGCCATATACACATTGTTAAAGTTAATATTGCCTAAACATTCGACAAACTTATCTATGTTATGCACACTTAAGTCTCTTCTAGTGACATACCAATGTGATAGGAGTGAAGTGGTCTTAACTGGACATTTAAAAATTTGACCGGTATGATCCGATAAAGCTAATTCTATTACTTGTGCTTTGCCATTTCGCACATTATGAATAATGTTATCGATGCAAGTATTCCTATGCAATCGCGTTGGTTCGGATATGCCTAGTTTAAGATTCAAACTACTTAATACGTTCTTAAATTCTATTGAATGTTTAGTTCGTTTTAAGGTATCTATATTGAAATCACCGCATATTTCACTTAAAATTATATTCAACTTATCAAAAAACAATGTGAGTTTTGTGGCGTTGTTGTTCGGTACTCTATAATGCATAGAACTACAATGTTATGCTGTGTAAGCTCTATTGCGGAACATTCAAATACATTTGCTATAGACTGCATGCAGATATTATCCAGTATTTTAAATGAATGAGTTTTTTTCACTAATATACATGAGCCACCGTTTCTATTGTAGTCTTAGAAGAAAGTTGCAAGTTTAAAGTTTGGCACTAATAACTGGTTTTCGTCGCCTAGTTTCATATTGTGTTCTGTTATACATATTATATCTATAGTGCACACTTAATGTATCAGCCTTATTTACAAGTCCATTTATATTCTGATGCAATACATAGGTATATGCTATTAATTACGAAAAAAGTCACTTTTATTATTGTCCTTCCAAGAAATAGCCTGTTTGTTTGTACTCAAACCCACAGAAGTATCCTGAATAATCTGTTCCTCCGTCCTAATCTGTGTGTTGCCTAAGTCTTGACCATCATTCGATATTGAGCAGACTTTTCCACTTTTCGGACTTTTCCGTCGAGGGGTTGAATTCAGAACCATTGATGTATAGCCTATTGTTGCGTATAACGGCGTAATGTCCTTTTCGACGTGCAGTGAGGAGGTGTTCTCGTAATAGTTTTCTTTTTTGCAGGGCCTCGGTGTCTAACATTTCAGAAACACCATACCCAGTATTTTTAAAATAATATTTGTTTTTTAGCACATACTTAGTCATGCGTTTGCTAATAAGCTCTACTTCTAGAGGGCGACGGTTTCCTTTTCTTCCTATCCGCTTGACTGATTCAATGAATCCGTTAATATTTATGTTTAAAAGGTCACTAAACATGTTGTCTATGCGGTGAATAAGTGTCGATTCGGTCTCTTCGTAGTGCTCATCTAGACCATATAACACAATTTTTTTCTCATTGTCCTTATGTATTGAAATAAAACCCTCGGTGCCCATATTAGAAATATGCGACTGTAATTGCTGCAGTTCCCTTTGAATATTGCTATTTTTAATTTCTAATGAATTAATTTTTAAAAAAGTATCATCGAGTTTCTGTCTCAGATTTTGCTGATTTTTTTGTATATTATTGTTCTCACTAATGAAATCCTGCCGAAGGTTGGCGATGGCCGCATTTATTTCTGACTGTATGAGTTGTTTCATTTTGTCTGTAATAGTAGTATGAAGTTTTTGCAGTTTGGAGTCCAGAAGTTCACTTATTTGCTCTAAGGTGATAGGTGGCTGAGTCAGCTCTAAGCGTCGTCGAGATAGGGAGCCGCTGGTGCTATCAAACGTAACCAATGAGGTCGTATCATGTAATAAATTGTCTATTGACATGTTATCAATCGATACGTTGGCGTCATCTAATGTTGTAGTGTTGAGCTGCTTACTGACCGACGTATTGTCATATTTTCTTCGTGCTGTAACATTGGTACATAAAGGACAGCGCCATAAAACTTCGAGCTCCTGTATATTTTGAGTATATATCAATGTTTAAACATAATTATTAAACGGGTCTAACGCGAATTAATTTGTTTACCTTAACGTCGGTAAATAAGGTAAACAAATTAATTCGCGTTAGACCCGTTTAATAATTATGTTTAAATATGTGTTTAAATCGCGAAAGTTTTAAATGTTATATATATCAATGTACAGTTCGTTTGATTAAACAGTTTTGGTTTATTTATAAGACTTTGTTTAAGTTAGACGAAAGAGCGATTGCATTTAACATACGGTTTTTTCAGTGGTTACTTTGTATTTTGCTTTTTGCATTTCGGTTTCTTATCGAAAACCGGACACTGCAGGTCAGATCAGCGATTTCACAAAGACCGAATTCCGCAGATATGCAAAAATCCGCGATACCCTCCAAGGCAAGCTGGAGGAGCGGTTACCCCTCCTCGCCGTCCGCCTCCCCTCGCGGCTGGTGCGCGCGCGGCCGCACGCGCAGCGCGCGCTCGAGCGCAACGCGCGCGCGCTCACCACGCCGCACGACCTGCACGCCACCATACTCGACGTGCTGGACATGCGCCAGCACGCCAACCCCTATACAGTGCGGGGGGCAGATTTTACAAGGGGGCTGACTATGTTGGAACCGGTATGAACATTATTGCTATTCATGTTTTATTAAAACATATTTATTCTCATGTTCCAAATCGTAAAAAAAATATCATATCGCGGTTGAGTTATTTATAGTGACTGCGTGGAGCTAAGGGCCAGAGCAAGAACCTGGAATACGGGAACAGGATTGTGTGTCCGGGAATTCTTTTTTTTAACAGTTTAGGTACAGCATTACAGTACAAACCAATGCACTGCAATCATCAAATACCCAAAAAAGCCTATACTACTTATAATTTAGGCGACGTAACTACGTGGCTCCGTTGCGTCGTCTGATCAGGCGTTCGGCAGGTTATCCCGGAACCGCCGAAACACGACACCCTTCGGCCAGAAGTCTGGGCTCGCGATGGTGTCCATCAGCGGTCGCGGCACACGCACCATAAACGAGCTGAAGTGCACGTAGTGACGCGAACGCAGCTGGTGCACCCACAGCTTAAAGCTGGTCTTCTGGTGGACTTACTGTACAACCTCGACGGCTATTGCAGAGACATGCAGGCGCGACACGTAGAGCGCCGTACTCGGTGTCGGCCAGACTTAAATGGATCCGCAGTGCCATACTGAGTTTTACGAGGCGCCTAACTCTTTCTTTCCGTTTATGACAAGTAGTTTTATTTTCAGATCCCCCTCAACCGCTCGTGCAGCGAGGCAGGTATAGAGCCGCACTGGTGTTCCTGCCTCGCGTGGCACAAGGTGCCCACCGACGACCCGTTCTATGAGAAAACTGCACACGCTCTCATTGTGTACATCAACTCGCTCGTCGGTGCGGCAGGGTAAGTGCGACGCGTGTTGCGAGGAGCACTGAGGCTGCTACTGCACTGCGTTTTCCAAGCCGTGGTCTCCACCCAAGCACTTTTCGACCCCATTGGCCATCTGCTCTGCGTGCAATGGCCTGCCCATTGCCACTTCAGCTTGCTAATCCGGAGGGCTATGTGTCGGTGACTTTAGTTTGTCTACGGATCTCCTCATTTCTGATTCGATCACGTAGAGAAACTCCGAGCATAGCCCTCTCCATAGCTCGTTGAGCGACTTTGAGTTTTGAGATGAGGCCGATAGTGAAGGACCACGTTTCGGCACCGTAAGTTATCACTGGTAACACACATTGGTTGAAAACTTTCATCTCGAGGCACTGAGGTACGAGTATGTCGGACGAAAAGACATTGCGTAGTTTCCCGAACGCTGCCCAACCGAGTTGAATTCGGCGGTTGACCTACGACCGGCGGCGGTTGGCGGTTGGTCTCGAAGTTGGACCTACCTAATTGGATAACTTGTCCCAGGTGTACGAGTCAAGAACTTCGAGAACCGAGCTTTCAACAGAGTCTGGGATAGGCATAACATCTAGACGAGTAATAATAGATAAAACGTTGAAAAAAAAGTGCAGTCGGCAATAAAATAATTTATTCAAAAGTATAATTTTGTCAAATAACTTGTTTTCTATTTCAGCGGCCTCTGCACGCCTCGAACTTTAGTCTCCACCTCGTGGGTGCTCCGGCAGCGAGCCAACGCCCGCCTTCTAGCGTTCAAAGGGGCGAAAGACAATGACGGCTATTTGGGACGTTTTGATGCAAAACCCAACGTAACTTACGAAAACTATCAGGTCAAGGTACAAGGCACATTATCTGACACACTCTGACATTGTCTGACAATGGCACCAGCTAGGCTTAAAACTATATAACTCTTTGACTCTTTAATCAACCGGACGGGCAACGTCGGTCATTTATTATAAAAGTCTGCCATTTTTTACGGGAGAGGGACACGTCAAATGTACAGCTATTCGTACGTCCATACATTGAGTACGATACTATGTCATATCGATTCGGCTGAGGGGTACCCAGCCAATTGCTACTCCCTCTGTTTGAAAACCTAAACACTATATAATCTTTATTGGGTTTAATATGACATTATTTGACTGTCTTCATTGTCTGACATTCTTCGATGCTATCTTAAAGTGGCACCAACTACGCTTTAGATCACTACCTCGACTCGTCTTATCGATCGTACCGATACCATGGATATTCCCACGCAATAGAGGCCGACGGACCGAAGTACACTGTCTTACTATTGAACTTACATTACACTATCTGTCATTGAGTGACAGATGTACTAGCATCAATAGTTTCTTCGGTCCAGTCGCTAGCTAGATAATGACTATGCTAAACACTTATTTAAACATTCACCATTTTCACACATTATGTATTTACTAAAACGGGGCTTAATCGTGTATAGATTTTGAAAACAAACCTCCGACGTTTCAAGGGCGACGTTGCCCCCGTGGTCCCGGAGAAAGACTGGCTGAGGTTGACATCAACATCTTCTAGCTGCGCGGGTTTTACGAACTACCCGCACTTGGTCTTGATTATAAACTTGAACATTTTGCGCACTAGGGATGTGACTCTGTCGACACACTACACTCACGATGTCCGATTTTTGAGCCGGTGATATTCGATTACGCTTACATTTATCAATGACCGGATTCCAAGTAGACGAGATTCTAAAACCGTCGTCCCGATTGAAATTGGGGTATTTCGTGATTTCAATGGCTTCCCGTACTTTTCTACTATGAAAACGACGATCCGTTGAAAGGATTTTAGGGTTATGCAACTCAATCCAGTGGTTTGGTCCAGACTCTAACAAATGTTCGGCAACCGCAGACTTGTTTACCTGGCGATTTGTTTTCAAAATCTATACACGATTAAGCCCCGTTTTAGTAAATACATAATGACTATGCTGTCTACATGTGGTGTTTTTATTGTCAGATAGAGGCTGGTCCCGGAAAAGGCATGTACGAGGCGACCATGACCTACCTAGTCCAAGAGAACAAGTTTAGGATCCACATGAAGGATATCTCAAGGATAAACGCGTAAGTTTGACACCTTTGGAAGTGAAGAAGACAAATGAATCCAAGTCACTCTACTGTTGCTTCTATAAGTGATCTAAGATCTTAAATCTCAGGAAAATACGTGTTTAGAATGTGACAGGTTGACCAGAAAGCTCTGCAAGTCGAGCACAAGCTGGATAGGTAATGCCAGGCTTGTAGACCTTGCAGAGCTCGATATATTTCACGCACGAGATATACCTACTACGCGGCGCGTCTTCATGTGCCAACTTAATTTTTTCGTCTTCACCACTTCAGCCGAATAATGTACACCGCTGGACATGTTCCTCGAAGATTTTACACAATAACCGATCGAGCTCCGGCCCCCGGGAAGCTTTGCACCCCTGCAAAGCTTCCCGGTGATCTCGACCAGACCATCAATCCACAATTAAGCTATTTCCACACTGGATGTTCTCGTACGCAGCCGCCGCTGAGAACCTACATTTTTCGAGAATAATCGAATTGGTGTCCAAAGTCATCTTTTAACGATGTAGTTACTACAAAACATACTGTAGTCAACTCAAACTCGGGCACGATTGTTTCTGATGAAATCTTACCCGCCGGAAGGATAGAGGGAAATCTTGAGTACTACCAACGTAGCCCCTCTCATGCTGTCCTTGTCTTACATTACAGGTACAGTCACGAACCAGACTGCGTCAGAAGCACGCACCCGCACCTCAACCCGTACTGCTACTGCCGCTAACATCCGCTGATACCATAGGAGATAATTTAGATTATTTGTTACAATACGTATAAAAAATATTAACGAAAAATTAAATTTATGAATTAATTTTGTCATTATTTTGGGGGGAGAAGTTTATATTATATTGTTATAGAAACATTTTTTTTTTCTATATTGGTAATACGTTTTCGATTCAGCATCGCGAGCTCTTTCAACACTAGTAGAAGAAAAAAAGTGTCCCAATTGAAAGAAGTCGCAATGCGTAGAAAACAGTAAAAAAAATTCAATAAGCAAAAATACATTTTTGTTTTTGTACAACAAAAAATTAATATGCCCTCTGGTAAGAGGGCCTTCGTTATTACTGATCTCCGGAGGACGGTGGCTAAATAACGGGGTTACCTGAAATATAAGGCTTTTCAAAATCCCTCCTCCTGTCTCCTTTCCTAACGCAAAGGAAGCTGAATAGGTTCCAATACTGCTTGCTATATTTAGTCTTTCCTCCTGAGCTAATGAGTCCCCTTTCCGTGAGTAATTCCGTAGGGAGCCAAATGTAATGGTTGCCTTTTAGGGCAGTCAAACATATCCCTCGACCTGAGGGGTAAAGGCAGAGAAACACGGGTGTGTAATGCTCCAAACTGGGCTAAGCCTGTATCTTGGAGCTCGGAATGAACTGACAATGAAACATGAGAAAAGAAAGAAATAATTAAAATTAGTATTGAAGGTGCTATTTTTATGAGTGCGTGAGTGTAAGTGTTGTGTGTTTGTGTGTGTATGTGTGTGTGTTAGTATGAATGAGTACAAGCTTTTAAATCAATAATTTTGTCGACAGGTTTCTTTTCAGCACAAGCAATACAAAGTAGTTGAGGGCCGTGTTCAAAATGCCTGGAAGAGCTACTGGTCCATGAAGGAACTAATCAAGGGAGACCTTCCTAACTATGTCACTTAAGCGCAAACTCGTTGACATGTGTATACTGCTGGTCCTAAACTACGGTGCCCAAATGTGGTCGCTAACCGAGAGTCAGAAGTCCAGACTGAAGGTTTGCCAACAAGCAATGGATGGATTAGGTCCGGAGGCCCAGGCGGAGATGGCGAGATTACTTAGACTAGATAAATCCGAGCTCCATCGTCTGATTTGAGAAGGTATTTTTTTTAAACAAGCTGCCTTCAAATTTGGACCTGATCTGGTAATGGAGTCTACACGAGAGATAGAGAGACCTCTTCAATGTTCTTCAAGATACCAACAACGTGGTAAAGCAGTCTTAAAACTACAAAAAAACTTCAAATGGGAAAAATCAAATATATTCCTTTTTGTATGCTCTACCAACGAATACGTTTGAGGTAGACTATTACATTTGTACAAAGGGATTACAAATAGTCATTTAATTTTACCTCCTACGTATCGGCTGGTGTCAACGGCAGTAACAGTACGGGTTGAGGTGCGGGTGCGTGCTTCTGACGCAGTCTGGTTCATGACTGTACCTGTAATGTAAGACAAGGACAGCATTAGAGAGGCTGCGCCGGCAGTGCTCAAAACGTCCTTCTGTTACTCTGGTAGGCTTTCATCAGAAATAATCGTGCTCCGAGTTTGAGTTAACTAGATGATTTTTATACGTCGCCATACTGGTGGAAAAGAAGAGCAAGGCACGCAAGGCGCCTCGTAAAACTCAGTGTGGCACTGCGGATCCAGTTAAGTCTGGCCTACCGATTGCGACACCAAGTACGGCGCTCTACGTGTCGCGCCTGCATCACTCGCCGTAGCTGATGAGGTGGTAGAGTACGTCCGCCGGAAGATCAGCTAAAATTATAAGATTTTTCGCAAATGCCGTTAATACCAACAAAATTTCTAATTTTATTGGAATATCACCGAACACATAAGTTTGTTATTGTCTGTCTATCGTAATCATTATTATTTTTTAATTATATTGCCTAGGTAATGAGGATGATGGGTGGTAAAATATTTTGGATAACTTATCATTTTAGCGTACCTAATCACCGTCGCGCTATCCAAGTAAACGTTGCCTTTTTATCCACTTATAGCATTATTAAATAGTCATTCTGATACCGACAAGCTGTCATATTCGTGACCTTTTTTTCTGAGATTTCATTATACCAAGCCATATGACGAAGTTAAAACAAATGCTTAAGAAAACCCTGTTTTTCTCATCACAGTTTAACTTACGCGTTTATCCTTGAGATGTCCGTCGTGTGGATCCTGAACTTGTTCTCTTTGACTAGGTAGGTCATGGTCGCCTCGTACATGCCGTGTCCGGGACCAGCCTTTATCTGACAACCAATACACCACATGCACACACGCGTTCAAAAGTTATTTGGGAAATCTTGAACGCGTACTACACAGGTTCAAAATTGCATGGACCAAAAAATATTTGTGGGACATTATTTTTTACATAATTTTTATGCAAAACTAAGTAGCGGCATACAAAATACACCTCTAACTGTAACATCATTACCATATGCTTTATAGTTAAACCACTGTGACATACGGACGGACGGACAGACGAAAGACTGGACGAAACTGTAATAATTGAACCAGTGGGGGGAAAAATTACCCGTGATCCCCCTGTGGTACAGAAGCTGCATATGGTACCACGGTTAAAATGTGATAAAACCACACAAAGTCGAGATAGTCATAGAGTCAGATAATGTGCCTCGTACCTTGACCTGATAATTTTCGTAAGTTATGCTGGTGTTTGCATCAAAACGTCCTACAAAGTAATCCCAGTCTCTCGCCTCTTTGAACGCTAGAAGTCGGGTGTTGGGTCGCTGCCGGAGAACCCACGAGGTGGAGGTTAAAGTTCGAGGCAAGCAGAGGCCGCTGAAATAATAAAACAAGTTTTTGGCAAAATTATATTATTGAACATAGTATACGCTACAACTATACTCCTCTCCTTGTCCGACAACTGACTTATTTTTATAACTGGGCTGGCTGTACATTTTGTGTACTTGAAACAGACTTCAGAAGTTCAGAATGGACATATTCTTTTAAATTCAATTAATGTAGACACTTTTTAAAAATCAATTTCCCTCGTGATTCTGACATCTATAGGTTCTGGAACACGCGTCTCCTCGCACTTGCCAATAATAGTATAAAGCGTGTGAGTTGATGTACACAATGAGAGCGTGTGCAGTTTTCTCATAGAACGGGTCGTCGGTGGGCACGTTGTGCCACGCGAGGCAGGAACACCAGTGCGGCTCTATACCTGCCTCGCTGCACGAGCGGTTGAGGGGGATCTGAAAATAAAACTACTTGTTTTAACGAATTCTTAGTCACACCGATCTGTTCCCGTATTCCGGCGCTTTGGCTCCTCTAACGCAACACTAGCGACATCCATTTCGAAATAACTCAACCGCAGTATGATAGATGTCGCTACCGAACCCTATCCGAAAACTAAGGGTACAATACAGCTTCTTTTACGGTTTGGGAATGTGTATACCATACCTGAGAGTAAGTCGTAATAAAACTAGTTTAGAAATAATAATTTTCATACCGGTTCCAACATAGTCAGCCCCCTTGTGAAATCCGCCCCGCGCACTGTATAGGGGTTGGCGTGCTGGCGCATGTCCAGCACGTCGAGTATGGTGGCGTGCAGGTCGTGCGGCGTGGTGAGCGCGCGCGCGTTGCGCTCGAGCGCGCGCTGCGCGTGCGGCCGCGCGCGCACCAGCCGCGAGGGGAGGCGGACGGCGAGGAGGGGTAACCGCTCCTCCAGCTTGCCTTGGAGGGTGTTGCGGAACTTTTCATATCTGTAAAAGGTGGATTTTAGTAAATCAGTGATGTCAACAATAATATTCTTCGCATTGGGCAATCTTTGTAAAGCCATGAAAAAGAAAATCTGTTTTAGGAGTATTAGCGATTTTGTAATATTTCATTGTACAGTCGCGAACCGGGATTGTTGAGACACTTAACTATACAACTTTGTCGTGTAATGCAAATCGTTATGGCAAATGTCAATTGTTATCTGTTGATAACATCGGTCATTTATTAAATTATTACACAGCTAAATTACGAACAATGGCAAGTGGTTATATATATTTCTCTAAAATGGCTTTAGAATTCAACTTGCGTCACTAAAATAGAAGCATCTGTCACAAATGTTATTTTTCTTAAATCTTAGACAAACGATTGAATGAACAACCGAAGCAAATGAAGTTCTAATTCTCACCCAGCTCGAGATTTAATGTTGTGCAATCTACTTATATTAAACAGTGTAAAGTAATCATGCAGCAACGCATACGTGTCGTTATCGGCAGTATCATGTCCCAGTACTCACCTGCACCCGTGGTCCCCCATGACGACGAGGAGCGTGTCTTCGGCCCGGGAGACGAGCCCGCGCAGCAACGCCGCGGTGTCGGCGTCGGCGTTCTCGATCAGGTTGAAGTCGTCGTGAGTGATGTCGGCGATGAACGTGAATATAAAACGCTTCCCGTCCAACTCCAGGAACTAGAAAAATATTGTTGACGTCATTTACTTTAACTTTTATGATTGTTTCCATAATTTTTGGAATTGCGATTGCCGTTTCAAAAATTAGGGGGTAGGGCACACATTTTTAGGATCCCGTAGTCAACTAGGACCCGCAGTCGCTATTACTAAGACTAAGGAGTATCTTCGCAGCGCTTACGCTAAAATACCATACAAAATACGTTACCATAATAGTGCATCCTTTATATATATATATATATATATATATATATATATATATATATATATATATATAGGAAGTTTTTTTTTTTTTATAACCAGAATCACGAGCGCTATCGCTATTGATTTACAAAAAGAAAAAGAGTGTCCCTTGTTTTTTGGTCAGTTTCGTAACGCATTTTTTCATACATTTCGTATGGGCCGTTACGAAACTGTCAATTTTTTTTAATAGAAATGGAGGACTTTTTTCCAAAAATACCCATAATATCACCATTTACGAGCAGGTGTGATGAAAAATAAAATACCTGCTCAGTAATATTGATCATGAGTTTAAACTGCGGAGTGTCGCCCACGCAGTAGTCGGGTCTGGCCGGCGCCAGCGCCAGCGCCCGGCGCGCGCGCGAGGAGAAGGAGCGCAGGTAGTGGTCGGCCGGCTGCCGGCGGAACCCGTTGAAGCGGAGCTGGAAGGTTCCGTAGTGCGGCATGTCTTCGAAGTAGGCGGTGCGATACCTACAACAATCATATATTTTTGTATAGATATAGGATAAAAGAACTGGATACCCAATCGGCCGAGAAAAATGACGCCATAAAAGTGCAGCAGTTGCGACTCTTTTTCATATAGTCTTGTTTGGAACGTGACTTTCCGTAAGTGCCAACAGCCTATACACTTAAACAGTATTGGTAGTTCTGTGTGAATTTGACACTTAATGCTTACGTCAGTAAGCTATTTATCGTACGAATCATTTATGGTTTTGTATCATCATGTAGCTAATGTTATATCAGAAAACTCACCCGTCCTGCTTTAACTTGTAGAAAATGAAAGGGAAAGTGTCGAAGCTGTCTTTGCTTCTGCCCTTTCTGACGTCTGGTAGTTCTAGCTCCGTCATCCCCGTCAGGATCGGGAAGAGGGCGGCGGGGGTGCCGTCTCCAACTATGTTGTATCTAGAAAAGTTCACGTCTCATTAAACTCACTGTAAGTGTACGTGTTTAGATTTCTAGTGATTATTTAACGGTCCTGGGTGCGTAGCCAAGATGCCATTCGCTAATGCTCAGTAGCGTAGCTTAGTTTTCACTTTCTGTCACTCAATTCACTCTTCATTATTAGTGCGACAAAGACACTTGCTGTTGGCATCTTGGCTACGCACCCTGGTGAGATTTTTACCCGACTGGGTAATGTGTTACAGTCTATATTGATGTTTGTTCCTTTGTGGCAAACTAGAAGCAAACTAGCGATCAAACGCGTGGGCCGATCTTGATGATTCACACGTCAATCGATTAGTCATCGATGTGTGCAAATGTCACTAAAGACATGGCAATAATCATAATTGAAATTGGATATCGTGACGATAAACTATAGAAACCTACACCGAGCTAGGCCCGACACGCACTTGGCCTTGGCTCTTGGGTACCATTCATAAAAATTCCAAATGATTCAAAATCATACCAAAGTATCGCAATCGGGATTTAAAATCATTTTATTCCTTTTTTTAGGCGACATGGCGCTTGTAATAACAATCATAGTAAATTGTATGACAAGGGCATAAAGTAACCCATTTTAGCCGAGGCTATTTCACCTCGTTGCTCTCGGACCAATATAAATAGTAGTCGAGGATAAAATGGGTATTTATGCTCGAGATATACACTTCTTTTTACTTCGACTGTGACAAAAATAGTCCTTGTTGTACTCAGAGCAATAAATAGCCTCGACTCAGTAGGGTTTCATTATGCCCTCGTCATACAATCTACTATTGTTTAGTTATATGTAGGTATAATAAAATACTCACCCCTCCATAACGGTGGCGCCTATGTCCTTCAGCGCCTGCCAGCTCCTGGGCATGCGCCTGATGAAAAGGTTCCGTGCCACGCTGTCGAAGCCGAAGATGACGACGTTGAAGGAGTCCTCGCGACCATGCGGCGGCGGCGGCGGCTGCACCGGCCGGAAGCCCAGGGTGTTGCCGGACCAGGCGGCTGGCGTACCGCTACAACAAGGCGTTCCTACTGGACAACCCATCAATCTTCTTCTGCCTAGCGTTTTCCCGGCTTATGTAGAGAACCTGGACTCCGCTTTGGCAACTAATCCCAAGATTTGACGTAGGCACTAGTTTTTACGAAAGCGACTGCCGTCTGACCTTCAAAGCCAGAGGGTAAACTAGGCATTATTGGGATTAGTCCGGTTTCCTCACGTTGTGTTCGTACACCTAAAAGCGATTGATCACACTTAAGGATGACTCACACTAGGACGGGACGGGACGGGACGGGGCTTTTTTTAGTATGGAAGGCGTCACGTGTTCACAGAGCCCAAAACTCTGACAGATCGGAAGCATCGGAAGGCCCCGTCCAGCGCCGGCCACGCTTTTTTGGTATGAAATTTGATCGGATCGGAGAGCACGGAAACAATAAGCTAAAATAAGTAAGTTGCCAAATGTCATAAACTTGTATGTGAAATATGAGGGCGCAGCTGCTTTCTGCTTAGTCGGTTTATATTACTTGGGACAAGGAGGAGTTACTTACAAAGACTGTCAATTTCTAAATAAAGTCGCCTTTCTCGTGATGATTGCCGGAATGAAATTATTTAAAGCGTTATAAATCAATTTAATTAAAATATATTTACAGCATGGAAATGCTATAGATAAATTATTCTTAAGAAAGAGTTGATTTTGATCGTATGTAAAATATTATAAATAAGTTTTACCTACGATATCCAAGGCAACGTGATCTAATTGAATGCAATAATATATTTATAACTTGTAATACCAAATGATTCTTATATTTGATTCACTGATAAATTTTCACGCATTTACATAGTACAATTTAATCTTCCGTGACCCATACTGACATGAATATGGAAAAAAACGGTTGAATCTCTCGTATTTTAATCACAATTGGCGTGACATGTTTAGGATAAGACATCGGATAGGGTGATGTCACCTTCGCAGCACAGCCAGCACCCGTTTATAGAAAGTCAGGAAGTGTTAAAAATATTTATTGTAGATAATTATACGCCTATAACACTCACTGGGGACTCCAATAACACTCAAGGAGGCATTTAGCAACCTAAAACCGATGCTTGGTTTCGTTGAGGAGCTGGGGTGGTTGGAATAGGGCTACCTCGTAGCACGCAAAAAAGGCACGATGGATGTTGAGTTGCGAAAAAGGGCACAGATAAACTAACTAACTATACGCCTATGCTACACAGTGTGAGGCTAAGTCACCATACAAAATATCAAGGTGATATTAAAGTAGAAAATAAACTCAAGATCTGTACGGCCGGTTGGTTTATCAGAGTATTATACAATATTGGATTATGTATTAACAAATACAAACAAAACATACAAATTAATTTATACGTATACTGGTATTAACGGTTTCCCGAAGAACGTCTTAAATATTACGGTTAACAGTCTTCATTATTTACTATTCTGCTACTGATTGGAACTTATGTTACCACAGACGGCTCGAGTGTCTCAGAATATACGTCAAAAAGAGGTATATTGCTAAATGTCATAAATTGCTGCGTGAAATACGGGCGTAAAGATAATATTTTATTTAGTCGGGTTAATCAAGCACGTGGTATTGCTGCTATAAAAAAATAATTAATAATAGATAAAATGAGCACGGGTTTTTAAAATCAAGTGCTGGTATTTGCACATGGTACATACTATTAACAATTACGTTTTTTTTAATCGCTTAGGTAGGAAGAAAAAAGTTTTTTGTAATTTCATACATGCCAAAAACCGCATTAACTGTATATGTATATGTAAGTATAAAAGCTATCGTGCCATTTGTGTACTGCCACTGTACTCCATACTAATATAATAAATGCTAAAGTAACTCTCTGTCTGTCTGTCTGTTACCTCTTCACGCTAATATCGCTGAACGGATCAAGATGGAATTAGTAGGTATGGGGATAGTTTTACTCCTAGAAAAGGACATAGGGCAGTTTTGGTCAACTTCTACGGAAACGTAGTCGCGAGCAAAAAATAGCAACATATATAAGCGTTCACTAGTCGCAAGTAGGTATTTCGAAGTATGGTGCGATTCGACAAGCGCCCTTGTAATAATACAAAAAGTGTGGTGTTTCATCAAATTTATTTATTTCTAATAGAAAATTACATTTATGCACAAAAGAATACCTACATGCTTGCCTGATAGCAGTTATTTTGCCTTAATGTAGGTAAGTAACTTTTTGACTTTTTGCGGTATAGTTTGATCACATCAGTTTGATCGCAAAATATGACGAATTCATAAAATGTTCTTCAAGGTATGGAAGTACGTAAAGCTTCTATTGAAGTAACATAATATATACAGCGAGCGAACTAATTTTGATAGAAAACGTCATAAAACCTAAATATGTTGCTGGCGTGGTAGGCAAGACCATAGAGGTATGATTGCGCGCTAACGCTATTACATATTAGTTCTGTAGGCACGACAGCACACGCCATTTTTAGGTTTTTGGCGTTTAAAGGGTTAACCTTTTCGCTGCCACGGTAAATAGATAATAAAGTACGTCATGCTCCCGGCAGAACCACCTCGTTATTAATGAAAATAGAAGCATCAGAATGTATATAAAGTATACAAGTATCTACATAATTCTTTGACCATCTGTAACAAATCTACATGCCTGGGGTCCTTGTAAACCTTGTTGTAAAGAAGTCTTGAGTCTTGAAGAAAACCACCATAATTTATTTCATACCACACATACTATTTACACATAAATGCAATCAAATAACTTTACATCAATTTAACATGTATAATGTGGAACTGATGTATATGTGAAGTGTAAGAAGTATATGTGGTAAGAAAGATGGTAAATTGCTTACAAATGTTAGAAATATATATATATATATATACTATAGATACATTCTGATGCATTTATTTTCATTAAAGACGAGGTGATCCAGCCGGGGATCATGACATTATAAAGTGCCACCATCACCAAGTAACAAAATAATCATAGCTAAACGTATATTTGATATGAAGTCATGGCGTGTGAGGCACGAAATGTAGGGATAGGTGAAATAGTCGTATTTTTATAGGTACCGTAAACTAGGACTACTTTGACTTTTGTGGTCAACAATTCACTTAGGTATATAATATACAAAAGAACCGGATTTTTGAGCACAGGTTTTAGAGTTTTATAATTTTAACAGAAAAACATGATAAATTAATGAATAGCTTCATGGATTCATCATACTATTATATTTCTAATGCTCATGCTATTGCACGATTAATTACTAGTTGTTGGATTAACAATCGATGAACGCACCATTTCACTGAGTTTTCCGGTACCTATACCTACATCACTTGTATTTGGAAATCAAACAACAACTAATTTCAATTTATTGGTAGGAATAAATACTTCTAAGACTTAGGTGCTAAAAATTCTTAGTAAAAGGTTGAATACGTATTTAACAAGAGTATAGGTACAAAATCTTCAGATAGGAAATGGGAAATGGGAAAGCCTCGGATCACATGTTAGTCGACCTCGGCTTCGCCTCGGCCGACAATTACATGGAATCCGAGGCATTTCCCACTTAAACGGCCTTGGTATGTAATGTACTATAACTTAACATAATCGGCTTATAATCTAACTAGGGAGATTCTAATGTATGGGAAAATTGTGAACTGTGTCGAATCGTTCTATAGATGATTAGACCACCGGTTGGCGTAGTTGGTGGTGATCCTGCCTGCTATGCCGATGGTCGGTAAGGGGGTTTTTCCCGGAACTTCCTGCCTCGCACAGCTAAACTGTGGAACGAACCGTCGCCAGCGGTGTTTCAGGACCGATACGACCTTCAAACCTTCAAGAAAAGAGCGTACTCCCACCTTAAAGGCCGGCAACGCACTTGCGACACCTCTGGTGTTGCGGGTGTCCATGGACGACGTTAATCGCTTACCATCAGGCGATTCGTTTGCTCGTTTGCCACCTATAGCATAAAAAAGGGCATTTATTTGTGTGATGAACACAGATATTTGTTTCTGAGTCATGGATGTCTTCTATGTATTTGTATATTATATATATCGTTGTCTGAGTACCCGTAACACGAGATATTTTGAAGGCAATTACGCCTTTTTGCTTGCACAATTTTACTATAATATTTATCAACCCATAATTATGTGTACTTAATTTCAAAAAGTGCAAATGACGGACTTAATATCTTGAGGCACTCTCTACCAGTCAAACAGAAACTTGTCTTTGGTACACGATCATAAACGTTGACAATGAATTCTTAGACACAAACCAAAAATAATATATTGTTCTATTAATTGTACAGTCAACTACTAAGATATGAATACAGCCATAGTGCCAGAAATATGTATACAGGACTTTATTGGTGTTACCCGCCTGTAAGGGTGCCGCGTAAAAATTGCGATGTCCATAGAAGAGATATAACCATACCAAACCTTTTTTAAGAAGCACTTGCAAAAAAGTGTTTGCTGTCCAAATCTTCAATACAATATGGAAAGAGCCATAGCCTCTTAAACTTCCACGTATCCTAGTCGAACTGTGACATTAACTATCTTCGTTTACTTGTATTGATTACAATGACCAAATATCTTTTTTGACGATACCAAAATGCCCGAGCTCTCCATCCTAAAATAGAGGGAGCTGGTTTTGAACGAATCTTCAGTAGTCAAAAACCTGCGAATAATACTTTTTTTTAATAATTACTTATCTTTAAAATTATACTTTCGGGAAGTATTGCTTAGGTACGCTCTTGCTACTCCCTCGTCAGAAAAATTGTAACACTTCGTTACCAAGCCCCTTAATTCGCGAGCTCTAATGTAGGCAGGGTGAGGGAAGGAGGTACTTATTTATTATGTATCAAAGTACATGATAGCCCGCGAATTACCGGGCATGGTAGACGAAGGATTAATCCTTCCTCCACTTTTAAAGTCAGTTGTAAGTAGGTACCTAAATAAATATTTCACAAACATGCTCAGAAAGTCAGTCTCATTTCATTCCCAAATAAAAGACGTAAAGTATCTAAGTAATCATTTAAACACCTCTAGCAGGGCGCGGACGCAGCGGATAATAATGGATTTTGTAGGGTTAATTCCACTCCTAGTGGAAAAAAAAACCTCCTGGCCCCGGGGGCCCCGCCCCGCAGGCCGCGCCTGGACTTAAATGTTCGAAAAAAGCACTAGATAAGGTGCCGTGGCGGAAACAAGGGTTGCCTCGCCCCAGCAACCACCTCGTCAGTCAATCCCTTACTTTCTCGCCTCGCCAATAATGTACCCTCATCACAAATACTCATCAAATGTATCCTCATCATCATTTCACCCTCGTCACAAAAGCTAATCGGCTCAGTATAGTTTTGTATGTATCTATGATGTTGCAGTAGAATACACTACACAAACCCACATAACTAATAATTATATAGTGTTTTGTATTTAAATATTGCTTATGATGATACCTAATATCTATATTTTACCTGAAGCAGCAAACAGACTGACTATTTTTCTTGGAATGAAGCGCCGAGCGATAATGTACATAAGACAAACTCCACAAGTATATTCCGACGCATATTACTATTACACACGATGCAGGAACATAAAAATATAATGTATTATTATGTATTAATAGTTTAATAGCAATCGCTAAGATTAAATATTATTAAAACGGTGAAGCAAAAAACATTGACATTTAAAGTCGATGACAGCTAGCAAACCTGCATAACATCGATGCGCGCGCAAGAGCGCGAGGCTTGACAAAAGTGACATTTGAAAAAATCGTCTAGCCCGGATAGCCCGGACACCTCGGATAGGCCCGTCCCGTGTCGGTGGGTAATCGGTGACAGCTTAGAAAGATCGGAAGCCCCGTCCCGTCCCGTCCCGTCCCGTCCCGTCCCGTCCCGTGCTAGTGTGAGTCATCCTTTACCGTACATTAAATAAATAAATACATATTCTGGGACAATCTTACACATCAACCTAGTCCCACGGCAAGCTCAATAAGGCTTGTGTTACTACACGACGATATTATATATTAAAATAGATACCTACATATTAATACATAAATACATATAAACATCCATAACGCAGGAACAAATATTCGTAGCTTTCGTAGACTTCCTGCTTCGTAGGCCAGGGTCACTAGTAACGGGACTTACGCACTTTGTAAAATACTACACCTACTCGTGTTGGATCCCAACGCACTTCACCGTAACGTGATCACTCTTCTTTAGCTCGTAGAGCTCATCTCCTCGCACTTGCGTCGGAGGCCCAAGAGTGTAGTTCCAGTCACTGTGGTGTATAATGTCCTTGAATATACAACTGATGTCTTTGGCGTAATATTTTATAACATCTAGTACTTGGCATTTTGAATGCTGAAACAAAAGAAAACATTTAGTTTTCTGAAAGACCAAAAAGTACCTAACCACCGGTGCTGCTGCTGCTATTGCGTGGGCAGGACGCTTGTTTGCCACCATGTCCACTGCGTGAAAACTTGTGGTCAGTTAAGGCAAGCCGGAGAGAGAGGCCTGACTGACTCTCGGGGACATGAGACGCAAGGGACGTCACTTCCCCTTTTTTTAACGAGAAATAAATTTGCCGCTAGGGGCGCTAGTGTGACTCGGGCCAAGCAAGGGACAAGACCTGTATAAATGTCACTGTTAGTTGAATTTCTTCTGTTGTTATTTTCTATTAATAAAGATAGAAGATATTATAACAAAACGACATTTGTGTTTGTAGTATAGATTTGAGCATTTTAGTTTCATATCTTTTCACTAGTTTTTTAGAAAACACAGTGACAAAGTGGCCCGTTTTATTTAGCGAAGACAGTCATTCGATTGACCACTCTGTCACGGTATAGTCATAGTCATAGTCATAGTATTTTTATTCATGAACAATACAAGATTGTGTTTGAATATTACCTAAACATTACATACTTAATTATACATAGTTAAAACAACAATATCTCATTACAACTATACTTACACATAAAATCTGAATTTACACAACAACATTACATAGATACATTTTACAATTTATTTTTAATGGGATCAAAGAAAAGGAACGTCAAAGCTATTTAATATCACATATTTTTTTTTATAATACAAGCAAGAACTACTTAAATTAAATCAGGCTCAAACACCTCGTCTAGGCTATAGAAGCAACCTCTTAGTAAAAAGCGTTTTAATTTTAGCTTAAATAAAGTATACACTGTAATAGATTTTAATTCCAGAGGAAGTCGGTTAAATAACTTCACAGCCTGATGTCTCACGGAATGCTCCTCTATTTTTGAAGTTGGGCGAAAATTAATTTTTAGATTTTTTTTTCGTGTGAGTAAACGCAGCTCTTCTTCTTTATCCGTTTCAAATCTATGCTTATGTTTTATAAGTTCTGTGAGCAGTATATGCATGTATAAGCAAGGCACTGTAAGAATGCCTAGCTTAAGAAAATATTCCCTACAAGAAGCCCATGGTGGAATTCGGAACATGATTTTTATAGCCCTTTTTTGAGCGATGAGAGCTCTGTTCACATTATATTTGAAACTGTTACCCCAGAACATAATACTATACCTAAATTTAGATTCAATAAGAGAATAATATACTATTTTTAGATGATCTATACTAGTTTCGTCTCTGAGGCTTCTCAAGGCGTAGCATGCCGAGTTTACTACGTTCTCAATAGCCTCCATCTCCTGTACCCAGTTTAGTTTTGAGTCAAGATGCAAGCCAAGGAACTTAACATTATCAACTATGTCTATGGGAGATCCGTTCATAATTACATTAAGGCCATCAGTTTTCTTGGAGTTTTGTTTGAACAACATTATCTGGGTCTTATTAGTGTTCAAGCTAAGATTATTAAAAGTAAACCATTGATATATTGATATTGATATATTGTTTTTTCAGATTATTATTATTAATAGCTTTTACCCGTGACTTCGTCTGCGTAGATAAATAGAACATATTTAAATTTTATTTAAAATTATATGATCTTACATAGCATCTGACCCAGTCTTGACCCCGACACTGGATAGGCGGCAACTTCTTGTTAAACTTTGTGACCTCCTGAGAAAATGGGTTCAGTTTCGGAATTTCACAACCCTTCCCCTTGTCAAATTTCAGTGCCTCTTGTAACTTGTTTTCTATGTATCTGGAAACAATTAGAAACGATGAACTTTGTAGGAGAACCAGAGTCGCGCCATTGGTCAGAGAGTTGCCACGCCAAGTGGCGGAAGGCCACGCATTGCTCGTAGAACTGACGGCTGCTGGGGCAGAAAGGCTCTCAAGTGGCGACCCTATGCGCCGACAGACGCAGTGTGAGTCGACTTCTAACAACGTAGGCTCAGAACAGGATCGCATTGAAGTTGCATGATCGAATATTATGAAAATCCTTAAGCCTTTGTCCAGCAAAAGACGGCTATTAATTGAAAAAAAAGTAGTTGAGGAAAAGCATAATAGGACACAAGTTATACTTACTGTTTTATAACTGCTCTGAAAACGTAACAAACTCTATTAACTTCAAGTACTTAACAACGATTCAGGTATATTTACTTATTATGATAAAAAATTGAAACTCTTGTATCTCTCTACATAACCGGGAGTATATAAAGAGGTGCTGATGCAGGTCATCAGTTGTAACTTTAAGTATGGGACCAACTCCGAAATTGACACCTCCTTAAATATTGCCGGTTATTACATTAGCCCTTTTTTAGCAATATTAGATTCCAGGTTTTAACTATTTCGATGAAATGAAAATTGGCATAGGTACATTAAGTATAAGGGTTTGCTTTCGCTCGGTCGTCCAGCTACCTACGAGTATATCCTAACTCAAATTACTTACAGATAACGACCACTGAGCTTCGCCACAACCGGACAGACCGGAATGGTGAACTGTAAGGGTTCTTAGTTACTATACGGAACCCTAAACACAAGACCGACCTGTCGGTGATATTCACAAGCTCGTTGACAGCAACAAGGTCTTCCGGCAAGTCGATGTGGCGTCCCTTGAGCCTGTATACATAAGTAGGTGAGATTCATGTGACAATTTGATCATTCTAAAGTTGGATATCACTTCATATATGCAAAGAGGACCCATTATTGTAAGCATTCGTGTAAACTAAACGTAGAGCTGGCGTTAAGTATTAAAAACAAATGTATTTTTTCCAAATACTTTACGATTAGGTACACCGTGTCTTTAAGGTTCCGTAGGTACCTCAAAAGGAAGAAACGAGACCTTTATAGGATCACTTTATCGTCCGTCCGTCTGTTTGTGGAAGCTCTTTCTCTCAATAGCGCGTAAAGGTAACAAATTGAAATTAATACCATATATTTGGAGGTCAGCGGTCCCTTGAAACTCTGAAAAAACCAGGGCTAGGAACCGGTTTTTATTAAATATCGGAACAGCCCAATATTTTAGAATATTTTATGCTCGTTATGCAGGACTCAGTATTTTATTTAGGTAACAGTGTATTATTAAATCACCCCATTAACAATACAATAATAAGCCAAAGAACTAAAAAGAACGAAATTATTTTGTTATTTTTGTATGTAGATACTTGTAGAAAAGCAGCCGCAATCTACAAACAGCTGTCGAGGGCAGCAAAAGTCAGCTGGGGGCTCCAACCGGAGATTGTCAAGACGATCTACATTGCAGTCGTGGAGCCGATAATAATGTACGCGGCTAGCGCGTGGGCGCCGGCAGCAAGTAAACTGTGCATTCGTAACCAGCTTGAGGCGATACAGAGACCATTTGCGCAAATGATCTGCAAAGCCTACAGAACAGTCTCCCTCAACTCAGGACTACTGCTGGCAGGGCTGCTACCCCTGGATTTAAGAATCCAAGAGGCGGCAACACTTTATAGAGCGAAACGAGTCAACCCGACAGATACGGCCTTTTATATCTCATTTCACATAGGAAATCAAAACGTGTAGGGTACTTACACATTGTATACAGCAAATAGCAACCCGAGTACGCACATCGTAGCTACGCTGCGCCGGATCCGCCGTTTCCTTAGTATCGCCATCTGAAGTCGTACATACGGTACATGTCGGCCGCCGGTCGTGAATTCCGTCGGATCACGAAATTCCTATGCATGCCATCCAAGTTATCCCCACCACGCACTTCGCGCACGGCGAATAGACGATGGCCGGCCACATACGTTCGGGCATAACCGCCGGATCTGCCATCAATGGTTAACTGGTCCCGCGGATGCCTGGAACAGGCAACGGATTGCCCGAACGTATATGGCGGGCTACTCGTGATTAATTGAAGTGTCAGTCACCCATATTTGTGTACATATTTCCCCATTTCTATTAAATACCACAATACCTACTTGTATGATACCACAGCACGACTATTTCGGTTCAGTATGTACGCTATAAACCTATAATAGTAAGGCCGCACGAAAATTAATTACCTAGCTATTGATTACTATTTTATTGTTATTAAAATTACTATTATTAAATAGCCTGAAAATACCTTGCCACACAGATTAATGATTCTGTTACTGCGTGGTTACTGCGAATAATAAATAAATCACGTTTATAAAGGGCATATATGCATCTTTATGTAGGTATGCATTATCTGTGTCCACCGATAATACGGATGCTTATACAAAGTTATATACCCGATGTCTTATTTTTAAAACTACATTTTTTTGGAAGTCAAATACGCGTTTTCACTTCATTTTAACTATTTGTGTTAGTATATTATAGAAATAGTTTAAATTAGTTTTACCACATTTTATCCCCTGACTAACGAGACGGAATAACAACAAGAAATAGTTGATTGAAATATAAAAAAAAAACATTTATTAGAATTAACTATATATTTGCAAACAAAAATTTGTACTTCCAAGAACCGCTACTACTAACGCCATCTACTGAGGACTTAAGTCGAATTAAAAATGAACAATACGTATTAAACTTCAACGCTAATTAGAAGCCTATAATTATATTTGAGAGTGGCAACTCTGATTGCAGATGACGTAGCGGTTCATAATTGGTTGACACCCAACAACAAATCCCCTCCTCCACTTTTCGTTTCCAGTTTTATCCCCACCAGGTCGTAGCCGTGGCGATGGCGCGGCTGGTACCTCATTGGCGTTCTGTTTGTCGGAACGTAAGGTTCAGTACGAAAAGTTCTAGCCTAGTCTAGGATTTTTCGTAAGTTTTAATTAACGGTTTTTCCGTTCGATTGCTATTATAATTTTAATTTACAGAAAGGTTGACACCCGATCGATTCACGCAGCGCACCAACCGTAAGTAAAAATGTTGTAATGTGTTTAAAATTGCTTTCAGTGAATCGGTTCGTCCTAAGACGGAACCAGGCCAGTAAAAAAGGTGATATCAAACTTTTACGTTCCTCCAAACAAGG
The DNA here is from genome assembly GCA_949128165.1 of Lathronympha strigana. Classification (NCBI taxonomy): domain Eukaryota; kingdom Metazoa; phylum Arthropoda; class Insecta; order Lepidoptera; family Tortricidae; genus Lathronympha; species Lathronympha strigana. The sequence continues at coordinate 51,905 of OX421926.1, read as the reverse complement.
AGGTATAAAGAATACGTCCAATAATTATAAAATTTCCGAAAATAGTACATAGAACTGCCGGAATACGCAGATCTTTATAAAGGCGCTCACAGTACGACGCCGCTGCTACCTAGCAAAATAATTTGTTATAGGTACTATAATCGGACGTTACATATAGTGGGTTTAAATTACCTGGCCTGGTAATTTTCCGTATATTTTTGTACAAATAACTGTAAACAAGTGATTATTTTATTTGTACCTAGTGCATACCTACCCTCAACATTTTCATTTCTACGTTGAGATCAAATGTAACGTAAAATTGGTTACAGAATGGGCAAGTGCCCACCTTAGAGATCAAGTTTTGCTATTTTCCCTTCGCTGCATTCCTATCTATAATTTAGCAAAAAGATTGTAAGAAATTAGCATTTTATGCGTAATATGTAATATATCGTATTGTTCTTATGTTACGATTTATTTGAAATCGTAGTTGTTTTTAAACCTAACCTTGTACAGGCAAAGCCTCCTTGGTCTGGTTGCTTACAGCAGCATCTCTTGTCTTCTGGTTTTTAAGGACCTAATATGATAAAAATATTTTGGGAGTCCTAGCCTATAAGCTGCTGCGCAAGCTCAGCCACATCAGCAAGCTCAGGCCATGCCTAGTTATGCTAATATATACGTAATGAAACCGCTTGTATCTGATTAAATATGATGGCACTAGCATTACTAGCAAGCGCCAAACAAATAAAATTAACCCACTTCATATGCCAAAATTATCCTTACCTCCACCTGCGCAAGGTGTATGAGATGAATTATTCTCTGCTGCGCAAGCAGTCAAAGAGTTACTTACCTACATTAAGGTAAAATTATTGCTATCAGGCAAGCATGTAGGTATATATATATTTTTTGTGCATAATATCTAACATAGTTTAAAATTTATTTATTTATTTATTATTATTAAATATATCTCCTGCCTGCGCAAGGCATACGAGATAAAATGTTGTTCATGTGTAAAATACAACTCAGAGATCGGAAACGGTATATAAGTAACTACAACTATTGATTATTGTTTCTATGTCTACATATTTCGATTCGAACTTAATTGTTTGCTGAAATACCAGTATCCGACCTCTAGCTGTGTGTGTAGGTACTACACAAATAACATTTCAATCTACATTTGGTGCATGAAAGCACTCAGTTTCGGAAAGCGGCTGATGTCAACACTTGTAGTTCGAGTGACAAATTATTGTATAATATGCTCGAAATAAAAACAGTATTCACTGCTGCGCAAGCAGATTTTAGTTGAACGAATGTTTTTATATAAGTTGTATAACTTAAACTATGCTGCAATTACTAAGCCTATATTTCTTATCGTCTGCGCAAGACGGGTAGCTCTATCCAGAAATATGTTATGCACAGCTTGCAGTTGTTACAAGGATTCCTATTCTTTTTGACGCTGTTAATGTTAGTTTTCTGGATTTTTGTCTTGCGAACACACCCTTTATCCTGTTACACAACTAGGGTTTGCAATTCGAATATTTGAATTATTCGCCATAAATATTATTCGAATTCGAACACACTCATTATTCAAATAAAACGAATATTTCGAATAGTGCAGATTCTATTCAGAAATTATTATTTTTTACGAATATTTAAGAATTAAACTACTTGAAATCATTATTTTGAGTTATTTTTCCAAATTATTCGTTTTATTCGAAAAATTCGAATATTCGAATATTGCAAATCGAAGTATTCGTATTATTCGAATACTAAAATTGGACGAATAATGCAAACCCTTATACACAACTGGATTAATTTGGTTCTAAAATGCCAAAAATTACGGGATTCTAAATTCTAATAGTAAAGATTGGCAGACCCGTTATATATCTAGAAATAATGTTTCGGTACAAATACCTAACTATACTAAGGCCCTTAGCCAAAGCGTAAAAATGTAAAATCCTGCTAGCAAGTAGATTAAGGTCACACTAAGTTTTGCTGGTGATGCCTACGCAAGGCATATACGCTATTTAAGTGTTTATAGCTACGCTTATGCTGCAAATGGTATTTCCTGGAAAATGGGAAGTATCAGTGCATTGTTTTGACCAAATTATTATTACTTTTTTCATTTTAATGGAAAAGTGTTATTTAATATATAAAATAATTAAATTAAATGTAATTAAAAAATATAACAAATTACCTACCAATTTCGGCCCCTACAAAACCATCTCCAAGGATGGGTATATCTATACGAGGCACGGGGAACTCCATATTGAGCCATATAGGTACACAATATACAACACTTTGATAACTCATCAGAATTCTTTATAATACCCTCAGGGGTGGATTTTAAAAAGGTGATCTTTTATACGCCTACTATTCTTATCACCAATTCCTCGTAGGAGGGCCTATTCTCATGAGCTTGGACTCGTAACGTGCAGCTCCGAAACTATATATCATTGTGACTCAGCTTGAAGCTACCACTAAGGAAAGCCAGTCTAGGTCTACGTAGTTATAAATAAAATACTTAAGCATTGATTGGATTCCTCACTCTAATCCAAAAAGACTGTCCAGGAATGGCGTTAGATGCCCTTACTATTGCCTTGGACTGGGTAATAGATGATTGCCTTAATTAATAGCTAAGCTCTGGCGATAGTAACCGAGAATTTCATATATGTAGTTATAATATATCTAACCTATTAACAATCTCGCCCAGCGAAGTCTTACATAAATCAACACAATAAAAATCGTGTCCAAGCAGTAGGACAATTTAGAGGTAAATTTGTGCTTGAAATGAGGCCTGAAATGTAATGCAATGCGCGTACATAATTTAATGGCAAAAGTCTGCGTTAGCGCATTATAACATTGATATATAATACTAGCTTTTACCCGCGGCTTCGCCCGCGTACTAAACGTAATTTTCAACCGTCTACAAATAAGGAGGTTCTTAGTTGGGCCCGTATATTTGTATGTACATATGTATGTTTGTCCGCTATTATCTTGCGTTTGGCTGAACGGATTTAAATGGAATGGATGGTTGTCGGAAATGTGATCAAACTGAAAAATTCAAGTTGGCGGCTGTTTCTCAATTTTGACCTTTGATTTGTTATAAAGAACCTCTCGAACCCTTTATATGTGCCTACCGAGCTTTATCACGAACTTAACTCTATAAATTCAAGATGGTGGCCGTTGATGGTGGCGTTGGTGGTTCGTTAGAAAGAACCTTTCGGATCCTCGGATATCGATTTTCATCACGATCAGATCATAACTGAAGAAATTCTAGACGATGGCCGTTTTTCTCAGTTTTAACTTCAGATTATTCATAAAGAGAACCTCACGGATCCTTGGAAATTGATTTTAACACGATCGGATCATTTCATTTCATTTCATTTTATTTATTCAGCAAACAATATACATTGTGTTGGAATATCTAAATTAACATGCAATTCAAACATACAAACATACAATAGTACAATACAATTCCTCTACTTAATTAAAAATAATAAGATTAAAACAATGTCATCAAGATATTAAATTTCTACACAAGCTAGTAATAAGCCAGTAATAAGTTATATACAGATTAAATCTGCATAATTATTTAAATAACGTCAGTTGTAAGTATTATAATAAGCTAACAATAATTTCATATCAACTGCATTTCCTACACGAGAAAAAAATAATCATTAATAACAAAGAGGAATCAAATTAAAGCATTATTCGGGAAATGTCGAAGATTACTTAATACTAAATTTGGTACAATATCCTACTTTAATAAATATCTTTATCATCTATGAATTCATTCACCGAGTAGTAAGCTTTTTTTAGTAGAAACTGTTTCAGTCTAGTCTTGAAGATATAACTGTTGAATATCTCCTTAAATTCGGTCGGCAGCTTGTTAAAGAGATATATAGATTGGTAGCACGCAGCGTGTTTAACGATATTTAGCCTTGGAACTATCTTATTTGGTAGATTTTTCTTTCGAGAAAGCAGGCGGATATGTCTTTCACTCTCGCTTTCATAGCAGCTAAGGTGCTTAACAAGATCAGCGAGCACTGTTAATATGTACAGACATGGGATAGTTAGAATATTAAGACTTATAAAGTATTCCTTGCACGGTTGATACTAATCACGGTTGATCAAAATCGAAATTACTACAGATTCGTTACTGAGGAATCTCTCGGATCCCCAAATACCGATTATTATCAAGGTCGGATTAAAACTCAATAAATTCAAGATGGAGCCCCTTTTCGCAATTCTGATCAAGGACCTATTTTATGATAGGTAGGTAGAGGTAGGTCGTTAGGTAAGTTACACTTACTGTATATATTTCCCATGTTGACTTTTCGTACTCCTATTTACTCATTAATACTCCTGTGAATAAAATAGTCTAATAAATCTTATTTCCCGATATACAATCAAATCCCACTTCACCCCTTTAGGAGGAGAATTCTAAAAAAATCCTAGCTATTTCCCGCAGCTTCGCCCGCGTACAAAATATGTTCAACCGTAACGTAATTTCAAAATCAAGTTGGCGGCTTTGATTCGTTATAAAGAACCTCTTGAACCCTTTGATATGTATCAACCGAGTACATATTACGATCAATGTTGACTTTTGATTCCTTAGAAAGAACCTTTCGGATTCTCAGATATTGATTTCCATCACGATCAGATCATAACTGAAGAAATTTCAGATGGCGGCCTTTTCTCGCAGTTATGGCTCCAGATTCATTGTAAAGAACCTCTCGGATCTTCTTTATTATCTCGATTAGAAGGTGAATTCTGAAAAATCCTTTCTTAATGCACACCTACACCTTAATAAGAAACCTATGTGTCAAATTTGCAATTTTAAAAACAGAAATAAACAACAAAACGACACTCATATTGATTTTTTGAGATTTCAACCCCATCGCACCCCAACAGGGAAGATGGTGTATCTTACGGCCACCTCATTGGATTTTAAAATGGTTGTTGTTTTTGACTTTGTTACCCCTTTTTCCCCTCTTAGGGGTTTAATTCTCAAAAAATCAAATACACGTCTTTACTCATTTATCTTTAGTAATACTCTTGTGTAGTTTTGAATTAAATAGTTTAATTAATCATACATAGTTTGTACCATCATTTCTCCCCCTTTGGAGGTGAATTTTGAATACTCCTTTCTTTGTGCACCCTTACGCCTTATAAGGAACCTAAGTGCTAAGTTTGGATTCTATAGAACCAGAAATAAACAACAAAACGACACCCATATTTATATTTTTAGAGTTCGACCCCCTCGCGCCCCAACAGGGAAGATGGTATTTCACAATCGCCACGTCAGATTTTAAAATCGTCGTTGTTTTTGTAATCAGCGACCCGATAAACCATAAAACGATACGATACCCATGTTGTTTTTTTTACTTTTTCACCCCTTTTCCCCCTTATATCGGTTGAATTCTCAAAAAACCTGAAACACGTGCTACCTCATTTATCTTTATAAATACTCCTGTAAAGTTTCAAATGGAATAGGCCAACTAATCTTGTTTCCCATAAAAACTTTGGACTTCCAAATCAACCCCTTAGGGGTTGAATTTTGAAAAATCCTTTCTTAGTGCACCTCTGGACTTTATAAGGAACCTACGTTCCAAATTTGGAATCTCTAGGACCAGCGGTTTGGGCTGTGCGTTGATATGTCAGTCATTTTCATTTTTTTTATCGAGAAATATGTAAATAGGAGTACGAAATGGGGTGAAAAAGTCAACATGGGAAATATATACAGTAAGTGTAACTTACCTAACGACCTACCTCTGCCTACCTTAAATATAAAATAGGTCCTTGATCAGAATTGCGAAAAGGGGCTCCATCTTGAATTTATTGAGTTTTAATCCGACCTTGATAATAATCGGTATTTGGGGATCCGAGAGGTTCCTCAGTAATGAATCTGTAGTAAAAACTGCGAGATCCGGCCGCCATCTTGAATTATTTCGATATTGATCCGATCGTGCTAAAATCGATTTCCGAGAGGTACTCTTTATGAATAATCTGAAGTTAAAACTGAGAAAAACGGCCATCGTCTAGAATTTCTTCAGTTATGATCTGATCGTGATGAAAATCGATATTCGAGGATCCGAAAGGTTCTTTCTAACGAACTACCAACGCCACCATCAACGGCCACCATCTTGAATTTATAGAGTTAAGTTCGTGATAAAGAGCTCGGTAGGCACATATAAAGGGTTCGAGAGGTTCTTTATAACAAATCAGAGGTCAAAATTGAGAAACAGCCGCCAAATTGAATTTTTCAGTTTGATCACTTTTGCGACAACCATTAATTCCATTAAAATCCGTTCAGCCAACCGCAAGATAATAGCGGACAAACATACATATGTAGGTACATACAAATATACGGGCCCAACTAAGAACCTCTGTTGAAGAATGCAGGATATATTACAGCGCCTGCTAAAAACGTCACTGCAAACGCATTGAAGCTCCCCCGTCGCGCACCCGTCATTTAGGTTAAGGCATTTTAGTTTATAAGCACTTACTTCTAAATCATTGTTACGACTGCAATAAAATTTGTCATGTCCTGAGTAAATTACGTTTTTTCCATTATTCTCTTCTAAGACCTAAACATGGTCCTTCGAGCCGGATAGAAGACGCCAGTAACTGGAATTGTCATTTGAAGAGAGATATGGAGTTAAATATCTGAGAGTTAACCCTTTAGCACCGGGCAGCCCATCCATCGTACCAAAAAAAGAACAAAGGATCGTCTTAAGTGGTCGGGATTTAAAATTATTAGAAGACTATAGTGATAATAGTGGAACTCCAGTGCTAATCGTGTTTATTAAATCTAACCCAACACTCTAAAGGTATAATTAAAAGTAATTTTAACTCTGCGACAAGGTTAGTATCCACGTGTCAAGCTTTGTTTCAACTAGAGCCTATTTCAAGTGTACCGGTCGGAATTTCTTATAGTTAATACTATTAATAAAATAGTTGCTTATTTTTGAAGTAATTTATTTGTATAATAATTCAGACCGCTTTGTTTTTCACATTTAATTAGGCATTCATCAAGCTGTACCTACCTATTTGAAACATCAAGTTTAAAGCTTACTTTATACTATCTAATAGCCTTATTTCATGACAAAGATACGATTGAGATTGTTTTAATATAATTTTGTAGTATTTTAATGTAAATTACACGATTAAAATTGCTCAAATTGTAAGTCGCACATTGACTATTGCTTGCTACTCTCTAGGTAGCAGCTAGGGAATATTTATAAATTGTTTTCACTTTTACAAGTTTGTAACATAAATATTCCAGGTTGACTTCACTCGCTTCCCAAAATGTCAGAAGACAAAGAGGCCAAAGAGCTGATTGCTAGACGGGCCAGCTATAAGGGGCGACTAACCATGTTTGAAAATCATTTGGATGGATTGGACACCGTCAAATTGACATCAGCTGAGGTAAATGAGTTACAGTTGCGTATGGGCAAGATTGAGTCGTTATATGGCCAATACGATGAGGTTCAACTGAAACTAGAATGTAGTTCGGCAAACTCAGAGATTCACCTGTCTGATCGTGAAGAGTTTGAAAGTAGGTATTTTAAATTGCTTTCTAAAGCGCAAGACATATTGGCCAAATATCACGCTAAACGCCAAGAATCCTCTTTCAATTCAGCAGCTAGTGAACAGTCGTCCACGTCACGTAAAGGTAATAAAAAGCTTGTTCGGTTACCGACTATACAATTACCAAAATACAATGGTTCCTATGAGAATTGGTTAGGTTTTCGCGACACTTTTGCTAGCCTTATACACTCTAATGACGATATTGACGACATAAATAAGTTTCATTACCTTAGGGCTTCCCTGGAGGCTTCCGCTGCAGTCGTCATACAGTCAATAGAATTCTCGTCTGACAACTATTCCTTGGCTTGGAAACTGCTATGTGACCGCTTCAATAATAAGCGCCAGTTGCTTCAAAATCACGTATCGGCATTATTCAATATTGAACCGATCACTCGCGAATCGTCCAGTCACATAAAACGAGTCATTGATCAGGTAAACAAGAACCTTCGTTCCCTGGAGACACTAGGCGAGCCGGTTAAGCAATGGTCGACACTTCTCATTCACATCATTTCACATAAGCTAGATTCTAAATCATTTCGCGAATGGGAGGAGTTTAAAGGTGGTTTAGACAAAAATAAATCTGTTACTTTCGAGGAATTTTTAACATTCTTGCAAAACCGCGCTGATTTGCTCGAATCACTTGAATTATCATCGATTCAATCACCACAACACACTAAAAATTCAAATAAAGTTAAAACTTTAATAGCACTGCAAGACAAAGTAGGTAATAACGTCAATAAAACTCCGTTATCGCCGAATAGGCCGTGCCCGAGATGCAAAGGCGATCATTGCTTATCTAATTGCGCTCAGTTTCTTGCGCTAAGCAATGAAGATCGATTGCAACTATTACCTACGTATAAGGTTTGTTTTAACTGTTTTAGAGGTGGTCATTACGCTAATCATTGTAAGAAGCCTGGTTGCAAGCTATGCAAACGGAAACACAATACGCTAATTCATGTATCTGATAGTATGCCTAGATCGACAGTAGGCAATAATAATTGCACGGGTGTCATCAGTGGTGCCGGCCGGCAGACTGCGCCTGCGTTTCCTTCTCCCTCCAGCGCCGAGCCGGCCCAGGTTGCATTGTCAGCGAATGTCGCGTCAAGTACCTCGCCTTCATACTGACATCAGGAACAAGACGTACTGCTATCAACTGCATTGATTAAGATATACGACGTAAATAAACAGGAGCATATCGTTCGCTGTGTTTTAGACAATGGCAGTATGTCTTGTATCATGACTGAAAAAATGTGTGATAGGTTAAACTTAATAACCGATTTTGTTAATGTCAATATTACAGGTATAAATCAAATGTCGTCAACTATGACAAAGAGATGTCACGTCGACATGAAGGCGCTTAACGACATGTTTGCAGCGAATTTGCAATGTTATGTTTTGCCTTCAATTACAGAGTCTATTCCCTCTCAGCACATTGATATATCAAAATTAAATATTCCGTCGAATATATGCTTAGCAGATCCGTACTTTTATAAGCCAGCTGACGTTGATATACTTATTGGGGCTGAATTATTCTGGAGCTTAATAGGTTTTCAGTGCATTAAATTAGGTGACCGGCTGCCGATTCTTTGGGAAACGCAACTTGGATGGTTGGTTTCTGGCCCGATTGTTCGTGGGCGCGGATCGGTTATGCCATCATCATCATCATCAGCCATAAAATGTAATTTTGCGACAGTTAATCCAGGCAATGCTCCTTCAACCTTTGATGACGACATTCAAAACCAATTAACGCGTTTTTGGCAACTAGAGGAAGTTAGCCATCAGTCGTCTCAATATTCTCACGAAGAGAAATTATGCGAGGAGCATTTTCAAGCTAACACCATTCGTTTAAAGGACGGCAGTTTTTGTGTTAGGTTGCCTTTAAAACAGAGTCCCAAATTATTAGGTGAATCATATCAAAGAGCTAAGCACTGTTTTTTGTCGTTAGAACGCAGGTGGAAAAATAGGCCGTCGTTCAAGAAGTTATATGTCGAATTTATGTCGGAATATCACGCTTTAGGTCATATGTCTGAGTATGTACCTAATGAGTTAGGTATAGGCAGCTACGTGATTCCTCATCATGGAGTGTTACGCGAGAATAGCTCGACTACTAAACTGAGAACAGTTTTCAATGCTAGTAGTCCCTCTTCCTCCGGTATTTCGCTCAACGATTTGCAAATGGTGGGACCGACTGTCCAAGATGATTTGCTGTCCATACTTATCCGCTTTCGACAACATAAATACATAATATCCGCGGATATTGAAAAAATGTACAGGACTGTTTTTCTTCATCCTGATGATAGGAAGCTACAGCTCATCCTTTGGCGTGAAGATGAGTCTGACGAGCTAAAAATCTATCAGTTAAATACCGTAAGTTATGGGACGGCTAGCGCTGCTTTCTTGGCATGCAGATGTCTAAAGCAGATAGGTCTAGACTGTCAAGATAAATCGTTAAGCGAGATTATCATTCATGATTTTTATGTCGATGATTTGCTAAGTGGAGGGGATGACTTCGACGAGGTGGTTAGATTGCGCCGGGCAGTAACGGATGCCTTAGCGGCAGCGTGCATGCACTTAAGGAAATGGAAATCTAATGACTCGCGGCTAATTGACTCTTCCTCCAACGAATCTAAAAACCTAAATATGGGAACATCGGAGTCAAGTAAGACTTTAGGCCTGGGCTGGCATCCAGGTACCGATCAGCTGTATTTCCCAATTGGTAGCTCAGTTCCTAAGGGAGCTACAAAGCGAGACGTTCTGTCCACTATTGCACAGATCTTTGACCCCTTAGGGCTTTTAACCCCTTGCGTCATCACCATGAAAATACTCATGCAAAGATTGTGGTTACACAAGCTTTCTTGGAACGTCGAGCTTCCTCCAGAAACTTTAAACCAATGGGCTAGTATAGTTTCTAATCTGCCCATTCTGAATACTATTCGTATCCCGCGGCGTGTGCTATGCGAATCCTATGAGCGTCTAGAATTGCATATCTTTACGGATTCGTCAGAGCGAGCTTACGGTGCTTGTGTATATGTCCGCAGCATTAACAATGTCGGAGAAGTTTTCGTGCAATTGCTAATAGCTAAAAGTCGCGTTGCGCCGATAAAACCTCTAACTATACCGCGACTCGAGCTTTGTGGCGCGCTAGTCGGTGCTCGGCTGTATCAAAAGGTTGCGAGCTCCCTTCGAGCCCAAGTCAGTAGCGTAACGTTCTGGAGTGATTCCACAATAGTGCTCGCATGGCTCAAGACATTACCTAGCAAGCTGCAGCCCTTTGTTCGCAATCGCACAGCCGAGATTCTCGAAATATCAGGCAATAGTCCTTGGCGACACGTACCGACTGACGAGAATCCTGCTGATCACGTTTCTCGCGGTGTTAGTTGTAGGGAAATAGGATCTCTTGAGTTGTGGTGGTCTGGGCCAAGCTTTCTAAAGCGTGATGATTCTACCTGGCCACAGAACCCATGTACTAACGTAGCCAATCTACCGGAAGTTCGCACTGAAATTACTTTGCACACACGCATTCAAGAAGCCGGTTTCATCGACTTTAACCGATTTTCAAATTTCTCACGGTTGAAACGTGCAGTCGCTTACGTGCTGCGTTTCACATCAGCTTGTAAAGGGATGCCTATACCTGCGACATATCTAAACGATTCAGAGTTAAAAGGCGCATTAAATCTCTTAATTAAGATTTCACAAGCTGAATCTTTCCCTGAATATTCGTTGCTTTTAAATTCACAAAGTATACCTAAAAGTAGTCCTTTGTCAAAGTTAAACCCATTTCTAGACGAAAGCTCGATCATGCGTGTTGGTGGGCGTCTTGCAAACTCGGAATTCCCTTATGAAAAGAAGCATCCCATAATTATACAGTCCACTCACAAATTTACGAAGCTGCTTTTTACTTTCGAGCACAAGCATTTACTCCATGCACCACCACAGCTTTTGCTAGCCACCATTAAGAATAGATATTGGCCTATAGGAGGACGTAATTTGGCTAAGTTATGCTACAGACAGTGCGTCCAATGCATCAGAATGAAGGGACGTGTACTTAGCCCTTTGATGGGTAATTTACCTAAAGCTCGTTTGTCTCCCGAAGGCCATGTATTTGTTAATGTAGGCGTGGACTACGCAGGTCCTATTAACTCGGCTAGTCGTCAGGGAAGAGGTTGTCGAATAGTAAAGGTGTATGTCGCAATATTCATATGTTTTACTACCAAGGCCATACACTTAGAGTTAGTCGGTGACCTAACAAGCCATAATTACCTAATGGCCTTAAATAGATTTATGTCGCGCAGAGGAAAGCCCGCTAATATATATTCAGATAACGGGACCTCATTTGTTGGCGCGTATAATGAGCTGTCAAGATTCCTAAAATCCAACTGTGACTCAATAGCTGAAAGTGCGTCCAATGAGGAAACAAACTTTCATTTCCTGCCAGCTTACGCGCCGCATTTTGGCGGTCTTTGGGAAGCGGGTGTAAAGTCAACAAAACACCATTTAAACAGAGTGCTGGGAAATTGTAACCTTACTTATGAGGAACTTAATTCGACCTTGGTTAGGATCGAGGCGATTTTAAACTCTCGGCCACTCACCGCCTTGTCTACGGAACCCGATGACCTGATGCCGTTAACTCCCGGACATTTTCTTATCGGTCGCCCATTAACTGCTCTGCCAGCTCCTGACTACCGGGATCACTCCTTCAACTATCTCACACGTTTCCAGCGGGTGGAACAACTACGCCAGCACTTCTGGGCCCGCTGGAGCAAGGAATACGTCTCGGATCTCCAGCAACGAGTCAAATGGCAGACGAGCGGCGATTCGTTGTCATTGAACACGCTGGTTCTTCTCAAAGAAGATAACCTGCCTCCTCTGAAGTGGAGGCTGGGCCGCATCATTGCAGTCTTCCCCGGAAGCGATGGCGTCAATCGCGTCGCAGATGTGCGGACTGCCAACGGAGTCGTAAGACGGGCATTCTCCAAGATTTGTCCACTGCTGAATGCTGACACTCCCGTATAAAAGGCCAGCTTTCAGCGCGCGGGGGCATGTTGAAGAATGCAGGATATATTACAGCGCCTGCTAAAAACGTCACTGCAAACGCATTGAAGCTCCCCCGTCGCGCACCCGTCATTTAGGTTAAGGCATTTTAGTTTATAAGCACTTACTTCTAAATCATTGTTACGACTGCAATAAAATTTGTCATGTCCTGAGTAAATTACGTTTTTTCCATTATTCTCTTCTAAGACCTAAACAACCTCCTTATTTGTAGACGGTTGGAAATTACGTTTAGTACGCGGGCGAAGCCGCGGGTAAAAGCTAGCTTTTACCTAACTACCTACCTCTGCCTACCTTAAATCATCATTAGTCATTTTTTAAAAAAGTCTCTAGCTAAACAGAAAACCTTCCGCCATAAAAACTTTCAACACCCTTTTCACCCTTATAAGGATGGAATTTTCGAAATCGCTGAAATTACTTTTTGTAAACTCTAATGAGGATTCTTTTCACAAAGTTTGTAGTCTATAACTAAAAGGGAAACACTTCCGCCATACAAACTTTTAACACACTTTTCACCCCTTTCGGGGTTGATTTTTCCAAAACGCTGAAATTACTTTTTTTGTATTTTAATAACAAACCTCTGCACCAACTTTTGATTCTCTATCTAAAAAAAAAAACTTTCTTCCATACAAACTTTCAACCCCGATTTAACCCCCTTAGAAGATGATTTTTTCAAAACCCTTTCTTATTCGTTACCTTCGTTAAACACCTAACGTAATGTGAAGATTTCAGGATCATACGTTTAGTAGTTTCGGCTGTGCGTTGATCAGTGAGTCAGTCAGTCAGGACTTTTCCTTTTATATGTATAGATGAGCTCAAAGTGATCAGAGGTACCAACGTGTACAGAAAGGAGGCAGACTAAGCGCTTTGCCGGTCGCTGGCGCGGTTCAACTGTTGTTAGGTCGCAGTTCAACCTAACACTCCTCCTCGCTTCGCTCGTCGTCGTACCTAACGGTGGCTCTGGTAACATGGTTTAAATTATTCGAATATTTAATTTAATAGTTGTCATTTTGATACATAACCCATTGAAATTTTTCCTGGTCCTGCTCTGGAATTTCCCCTACTCTTGGGGTCAAATATCTCGACCATATTTTATTTAAGAGAAAAGCTTTTCCTACAAAACAAATGACACATTACATTCTCGTGTTGAATGATAAACGAAGGAGAACTAATGCCCAGGTTATGAACCTGGGCATTAGTTCTCCGTTGTGGGTTATAAATTGTATCCAAGATATTTAGAACCCCTTTTAACTTACCCAAACTACATGAAAAAGGCGTTAAGCCTTTTACCTTTTAGCTCGCCCATGGCTCTTGAATGAAACTGAAAAAGGTTGCACGAACCCAAGATGCACCTACGTACCAAGAGGAACCTCTATTATAATTACTATTAAAAACTAGATATTTACCATGTATATATGTTGTTGTGAGCTCGATATTTTGGCACTCTCCCGAATTTGGCTACAAGCGCCATGTTCACAGTGTAACTGATTTACTTGAGGATCGTATATCGCTCAAGCTTTTTAGTCCCAGTAATCCAAGTAAAGTGGGATACGATATCCTTGTAAAAGAGCCTACAACTCACAAGTAACCTGGCTCCATACTAATTTCTTTACGAATCCTAGTTTATGTGAATATCTTGGTGACTAGCCAGAATGACTTTATATATAGGTACATAAGCCTTAAGAGCAGCGTTCCTGCAACGTAGGAGGCTGTCACTCACAGCGTTGTTTACATGAGAAAATCTAAAATTTTCAAAAACTATGTTGACCATGTTAAACGCGATATAGACTTGATACAAGTAAAATAAAATAAGTGTGTAAGAGTGCTACAAAGAATTCCATAACACTGTCATGGCTGCATCCCTAAAAAAGGGTTTTTGAGTTACTTACCAAATTTGATATTGGTAAATGATGTCATTAAAACATCTCGTGTAAGGCTTATGCACATTAATTAGCAATGTCTTATTTTATGTCATACATAGATTTTACGGAGTACAGAGCTTATCTGTATCGTGACTAATAAAGAATTTGTACTTGTTTTCCATATTTTACTAACAGGTAATTAATCTCAAGTCAAGCATCGTTAATATGATATCATAAATAGCTGCGCATTTTTGTACATAATATTATAATTTTATTATTTTACTTGTATTATTGTCTCGTTATATTCTAACGACTTTATTTTTTCCAAAGACTGAGGCAGTAGAAACAGGTTGGTGACAACCCTATCATGGTTAATTGATAACTGTGTTTGTTTTATGAATACTTTACTTGCGTACTATATGTAGGTATTATGTATTTACTTGTATATAATGTTGTGCACATTACTAGCAAATATAGGAAAAATATTTTGCTAAAGTGTACCTACCTAAAGTGAGAAGAATTTGAGAAAATCTTATGTTTGAAAACGATGATTACCTACTGATGGGTAATAAAATATTCTTATCTTAAATATTTTTAACTTGTTTTATCATCTCTAAGTTCAAAGCAGCAATGAAAATTGATCTTCAATGATTGTGTATGGTTTTGAATTGCCTGACTATTTCAATCCATGGATTGGCGGAATCACTTATGTTTTGGGCTTATCTAAATAAATAAAACATAATTGTTATTAAAAACTTCTTCTTTATCTTCTGTGTAAATGTGCTTCTGTAATGATGTGTTGTCTGAATAAATGTTGTTCTATTCTATTCTATTCTAAAATATTTTAATAAACACCTTGTATTCATGAAGACATTGTGTTATATTTAACAATCAGCCTTCCTCTCCTTATCAATATGGATAGAAAAATAACTTTGTCACTGCACGGAAAAGGTCAATGGTCACATCCATCCACTATGTTCCACATTCATCCATGTATGGACATTGGTTTGTTGCACTTGTTCGCGAATTGTTCACACCAATTTCACTTAACACTTAATGAGCACTGAACAACTTTATCACATTGGCGTTTCTACCCACCAGGTGGACACAGACACGTCTCAAATATAATTATAGGCTTCTAATTAGCGTTGAAGTTTAATAGCAGCGTTGTATCGTAGTGTACATAACGGAGCCTTAATTTATTAATTAAAACTCAAAATTATCATTTTTAAGCTATTTAATTGACGACGAACGTCTTACATGAGTTCGATAAAAAGTGAAAGAGAAGGGTAGAAAAATATAATTATGAAACGGGTGCTTGAAGCGCCTGTTTTAGTTAATGGCAACAAATCACACACAGAACACTAAGACGCACGTAGGCGCAGTTCATGCATCTGAAGTCTGAACATCTTCCCGCCTCGTTGAAAGGAACAGCCTTTCAAAATTTCAAATCCTCGGCTGTTGGTAGAGGGCAGATACGCACGAGTGGTCGTCGCACACATCCTCTGGTAGTGGTTACGTCCGCAACCCTGGTAACACCATCAGCACCCGGGAACAAGCGCGTAACTCTGCCAAGACGCCAGCATAGCGGAGGCACATGATCTTCGTGTAGCAGAACCAAGTCACCCAGCTTAAGCTTGGCGGTGTTTGATTTCCACTTGGTCCTCTCTTGTAATTCCGATATGTATTCTCTTTGCCACCTTTGCCAAAAGTGCTGGCGTATCTTTTCTATTCTAGCATAACGTTGAAGTGACATTTCCTTTTGATTCTCCAGTGCAGGCGACGGTAGTGACGTCAGTGGTCTTCCTATCAAGAAGTGCCCTGGAGAGAGGGAAAGGAGGTCGTCGGGGGAGGTAGACATGGGGCACAAGGGACGGCTGTTAAGAATTGCTTCCACCTGCGCAAATAAAGTAGATATCTCCTCAAATGTTAAGTGACTATTGCCTATCACTCGTTTTATATGGTGTTTTGCGGATTTTACTCCGGCCTCCCAGATACCGCCGAAGTGAGGTGCGTAAGTTGGAGAAAATATGAATTTTATGTACTCTTGATTCGCAAAGTCAGACAGAGGTTCCTGATTAGCCTTTAGAAATTGGCCAATTTCTTTAGCCGCAGAAACAAAATTTCGCCCATTGTCACAGAATATTTCCGCCGGCTTGCCTCTCCTAGCAATAAACCTCCTAAGCGTCATTATGAACGCATTTTTGGACAGATCACTAACGGCTTCTAAGTGTAAACATTTATAGCGTAAACACACAAACAAACATAGATAGCATTTTATTAATTTGGCACCTCGGCCTTTTCTACTCACAATGTAAAAAGGTCCCGCAAAATCTAAGCCCACTGAAATAAACGGAAAGTCTGGATTAACTCTCTGAGAAGGGAGATTACCCATTTTAGGGGTCAGAGTCCCACCACGAGCACACCTGCATCGCATGCAATTGTTTACTGTGCGCTGAGCAAGGCGTCTTCCATTTATCGGCCACACGGTTTCCTTAACAAGAGACAACAATAATTGAGGAGGTGCGTGCATATTTTTTATATGCACGTTGGCAAATATAAGTTTCGTTAAACGATGAGACGCGTGAAGCACAATCGGGTGCTTCTTTTCGTAGGGATAATTAGATTCATTTAATCGGCCGCCAACCCTAATCATCTTCTTATCCAAAAAAGGTGAAAGTTTTAACATTTTAGATTTAGAGCTCAACGGCTGAGCTTTTGTAAGTTTCCCGTACTCATCCTCAAATGATTGCATTTGAGCGACTATACAGAGAAAGTTTAACGATTCAGTCAACTCGTCCACGGTTAAAACCCCCACTCGATTGTCTTTAGGATTTTTTAAATTAAATATAAATCTCTTTACATAAGCAAACGATCTCTGTAATTTAGTTAATGTAGAATATTTTTCGAAATCTATAAAAGGGGCTGCTAAATTTACCACATTACATTTCGTTTCAGGTAAGTCATTAATTTTAAGATTTTTTAAAACAGGCCATTTACTTTCGTCTTCAGTTAAAAACGTAGGTCCATACCACCACAGATCCAGCTTTGAAAGCTGGCAAGCATCCACACCCCGCGAAATTAAGTCAGCAGGATTTGCAGAGGTAGGCACATATCTCCACGATGATTCTTTAGTCTTATCGAGAATTTCATTGACGCGATTAGCTACAAATACCTTTAATTTTGCGGCTTTATTGTGTAACCAACCTAGCACGATACTGGAGTCACACCAATGAACTACACGGTCCGGT
This sequence comes from Lathronympha strigana, assembly GCA_949128165.1. Lineage (NCBI taxonomy): Eukaryota > Metazoa > Arthropoda > Insecta > Lepidoptera > Tortricidae > Lathronympha > Lathronympha strigana. The sequence continues at coordinate 34,171 of OX421926.1, read as the reverse complement.
GTGTATCTTAAGGAGTCTAGAGTTGCCCTGCTGAACCTGGCGGCCAGCAACGCAGCACCTAGCTCTTGCCTTGGCATCGTAGTAGGTTTCAATGGGGCAACTTTTGATTTGGAACACAGCAGTCTTACAGTGACGTCACCGTTTTCAGCTACAGATCTTATATAAATACAGGCACCAAGGGCCGACTGCGCTGCGTCACTGAAAACGTGCATCTCAATAAATTTTGGTGAATCGCATAAAACTTGCCTGTCTATTTTGAGATTTTGAATGTAAGTTAAGTTCTCAGCAAATTTATCCCATTCTTTTTTAATAAAATCAGGGACAGGCGAATTCCAATCGATTTTGAGCTCCCATAATTTTTGAAGGAGCATTTTTGGTTTAATTATACACAAACTTAAACAACCTAGTGGATCAAAAATTTTAAATGCATTCGACATAATGTATCTTTTAGTAATTACGTCACTAGGGCTAGGATCCTTCACAGGGAAATTTAACGTATCACTGACTGGACTCCATCCCAACCCGAGAGTGCTAGTTGATTCACTAATTATCAAGTTTTCTTGTGTGTTTATATTAGAGTCATCGAACAGAGACGATAAGTTACTTTTGTATTTTCTTAAATTAAAACATCCTGTCATCAATGCTTCCGAAACTGTTTTTTGTATATATTTTAGTTCATGTTCATTATTGGCTCCAGTGATCAGGTCATCAACATAAAAATCTCTTTGTATTATAGTTTTGATGAGCTGATCATGCTGCTCCTCTCCAACTTGAAATAAACATCGCGTGCTCAAATAGCTCGCACTTCCAGTACCGTAAGTGAGAGTATTCAATCGCAGCATTTTGAGGGGTCTGGACTCATCTTCTCTCCATAACATGAGTTGCAAATTTCGGTCTTCGTCGTGTACTTGTACCTGTCGGTACATTTTCTCGATGTCACCTGAGAGAATGTACTTATATTGTCGCGCTCGAACAAGTATGGAGAAAAGAGAGTCCTGGACATTTGGACCCACCATAAGAATGTCATTAAGTGCTTTACCGGAGGAAGACGCAGCAGAGGCGTCGAAAACGACTCTAAGAGATGTAGATTCACTTGTTTTTAGTACAGCATGATGACATAAAAAATAATTTGGATTTGGTTTCGGCAGAGTAGACTCCGATAGATGGCCTAACTCTGCATACTCATTTATGAATTTAGTGTATTCGGATTTCAAGGTCGGATTTCGCTTGAATTTTTGTTCCAAATTTAAAAATCTTCTTTTGGCTAAATTATAGGAATCCCCGAGACATTCAGGCGATTCAATTAATGGCAGCTTTACACAAAATCTGCCCGTATCCAGTCGAAACGTATTATTTAAAAAGTGAGTTTCACATTCCTGCTCATTTTGATTTAAAATATTTTTATTGGGGACCTCTTCGGTCTCCCAGAATTTAGTTAGCATATTTTCGATATTTTGTTGAGATTCAGAAATTATCGCATGATTACAATGAATTTTATTTTGATTTTTGCAGTTTTGATTATTAGTGTTTGTAGGTATTCGTCCGCATAATATCCAACCAAATTTAGTTTTACGCAATTTAGGTTGTGATGGACCTAATGAGTATTCCTCGGTGCCTAGGATGTCCCAAAACATTTCCCCACCGATTAAAATCTCGATCTCGTCTGATTGGCTAAAATCGTGGTCCGCTAGTTGGATATGTTTAGGTATCTGTAGACTTTGGACATCTACTGGATATCTACGAATGCTGCCTGTTAGCTCCTTTTGAACAAAGCATGGTAAAGCAGATTTAAATGGTTCATTTAGTGATTTGATTTGTACATCACATCTTTCGACAATGCTACCTGTACACACATTACCGGCTCCTATGATATTTAGACTATCTATAGGACTCGAGTCTAATGACAGTTTTTCTTTTAAAGATTGTTTTATGTAAGAGCACTCGCTTCCGTTATCTAGGAAAGCGCGCACTATTTCCTTTTGGTTAGTTTTTGGATTGTATACTTCAATCATTGCGGTAGATAAAATCCCTCGCATATTATCTAAGTTAGGAGGATTAGCCGAGGACGATGCGTGACTGAACGTAGTGGCATTATTCATAATGCCTGGACTAGGCTCGTGAAGCAAGCTGTTATGCATTTGCTTACACTCCCGACAAGGACCCCCGCGGCACTCGCTGACAGGGTGCCCCTGTCGCAGACAGTTGGCACATAACTTATAATTCGCGACATCGGCTAATTTGTCCTTTATATTTTTAGCGGTAAAAGCAGGACAATCGTATATTCTGTGGTTGTCGCTACATATTATACATACAGCAGTGCCAGGTGTGTAGCGATTTTGACTCGCATTTTGCTTTGGTTTTTGAGTAACACCTGCAAATGATTTTAAATGAGCGCTTCGCTCTTGTTTGAAATTTCTATAATTGTTATTTTGATTATTAGGTCCTGGCGGGCCTGGTCGTGGCATAGGCGATGAGAATTTAGAAGTACGGGCCTCATACTTATTGCGATTTAATGCTTCAAGAACGTCGGCGCGATCAATCAAAAATTTATGAAATTGATCCAAAGTTGGAACGTCATCAAGAGTGTTACGGTACTCTTCCCATTTCATCAGGGTGTTGCTGTCTAATTTAGATGACAACATAAATATAATGAGCATGTCCCACTTGTCAGTCGGCTGACCTAGACTTGACAATGCTCTCAAATTTTTAGTAACATGATCGACTAAGAAACGAAGTGCCTTTTCTGACTCGCGCGCCGGCGCCTGAATGTTAAATAAGGAGTTTAAGTGATGGTTAACTAATAATCGTTTGTTATTATAGCGATCACCCAATAATTTCCAGGCATCCTCATAGTTAGCTGAAGATACTTCGAGATTAGAAATAATTCTAGCCGCATCGCCCTCTAAGTAGGATATGAGATAATGAAATTTGTGTATAGGCCTAATACGTTCATTGTTATGAATAAGACTCTCGAACGTGTCACGAAACTCAAGCCAGCGGAAATAAGCTCCATCGAATTTTGAAATTTGAATTTGTGGCAATTTAAAACCTTGATCTTGATGGTCGTGAGTACACTGAGCAACCACAGGCACAGCACTAGACTTGCGTCTTTCGATTCCTAGTGTACTGTGTTCGTCAAGTAATGATTTAGCTTTTGCAATGTTCGTAATAATATTTTGCTCAATCCTCTCGCGTTCATCAAGCTCAACTGACAATTGGTCAGAATTCAGGATCTCAATCTCATTTTGCAAATCGTCGAACTTAGATGACAAACCCTCGAACTTGCTAACTTTAATGCTAAGCTCCGCTAGTTCAAGTGCAGGAATATCCGTTTTTTCACTCAACGCATTTAAATACATTTTAAATTTAGTTATTTGTCCTTTGATTGAACTACGCGAAACAGTTAATTCTTTTAAGCGGTTTATCTTCCGTTTTTCATCTTCGCTCGACATTGTTGTTATAAAAATGAAACTTTACTTTAAACTCAAAAAATTGTATAAGTAGGTAAAAAAGGTTTATCCTCACGCTCCTCACTACGGTAGTGGTACCTGCCGCTGGGAGTCCGGCTGCGCGCGCTCAGCTGACTGGTAGATAGGTACTTGATTGTAGAAATTGCTACGCTGAGCCGCGCCGAGACGATCCTGGAATAGTCGGCGAAATACTTTAAGTACAATAATATTAACTGTATGTAGGTTAAATGAGGGCTAGGGTAAACAAACCAATTTGTAATGGTAAAATTATTAATAAAGTTAAATTTCTAAGTTGTAGAAGAAATGTACGCTATTTGTCTTGAAAAGATGATGTTTTAATTTTTGAAAACACTTAATAATGTGTAAAACTAACTTTACTAAACATGGGCCACCATATAATTTAGATATTGTAACTATAATAATAGTTCTTTAGGAATTGAAAATACGAATACCAAAAGATGATTCGGCAATTTGTAGTAGGTACGAATGAAGTGCTATTTTGAGACTTAATTTCGTATTTGCGTAGGCGGAAGTATACTATGGCTCTTTATAACTATCTAGTAGAAAATTGTTTTCAATTTTGACTAAAAGATAAAAGATTTAGGAAAAAAGAACAGGGTTCGAAGGACAAAGGAAGGGCACTTAGCTCTGGCAACTGCTTCGACGCGCAGGGTGAAACTTTCGATGTAACACTGCACTGCACTTCTTCACAATCCAGCCAAGGTTTACTCTTCACTCGCCTCCAGGTCCAGCAATTGAAAATTGGAATCTTCTGGACTGCATACGCGCCTTTGATAATCGTATCTTCTTGGATTTCTTGAATGTTTTACGTTCCCCTCATGTAGCCACCAATTTATGTATCGTAGTGTACATAACGGAGCCTTAATTTATTAATTAAAACTCAAAATTATCATTTTTAAGCTATTTAATTGACGACGAACGTCTTACATGAGTTCGATAAAAAGTGAAAGAGAAGGGTAGAAAAATATAATTATGAAACGGGTGCTTGAAGCGCCTGTTTTAGTTAATGGCAACAAATCACACACAGAACACTAAGACGCACGTAGGCGCAGTTCATGCATCTGAAGTCTGAACAAGCGTTTTACCTTACAATAAAACGCATATTAAACGTAATACCTAATTAGAAGCCTATAGTTTTTAAACCCACCTGTGGTTTACTCAGTTGCAATATGACCTACATACTTTTTCTGAGGGTATTTTTGACTTACTATTTTTGTTCGCCACCTTGTGAACGATGATAAAGAACTTACACATACTGTTGGTTTCTAATTTATTTTGCTTTGTCAAAATTTCTGTTTGGTAAGTGGTATATTGCAACTTCGTATTAATAAATTAATAATTTGAGATCCAATGAGGTACCAGCCGCGCCATCGCCACGGCTACGACCTGGTGGGGATAAAACTGGAAACGAAAAGTGGAGGAGGGGATTTGTTGTTGGGTGTCAACCAATTATGAACCGCTACGTCATCTGCAATCAGAGTTGCCACTCTCAAATATAATTATAGGCTTCTAATTAGGTATTACGTTTAATATGCGTTTTATTGTAAGGTAAAACGCTGCTATAAAACATCAGATGAATGTAATATATAGCAAAAATATTTTGGTTTTAGTTTTTTTTAAGGTGCAGTTGCTTGAAACAGCTGCAGCAGTATCAATTAATTCAGTAACTTATTTGGTTTACTATACATACATAACTAACATTAGGAACAAGTTTGTCATATTTGTAATCATTAGTCGGTCTCCATACCATTCAACAAAGCTAAAAACATTTATTTTCTTAATATATACATAACGTAAGTGTATCTTACCTACCTCTACCTACCTTAGATCTATAATACGTCCTTGATACGTTGTGCGTGGAAGCCACCAGCTCTTCGGTCACCAGTAACATCAACCAGACGTTTCGAAAAGTTGCGTGCGCTGGGACCCCATGCACCAAGAGTTTCAACTCCGAATGGTACAAAAAGGTACACTGTGTCCAGGCTCTTATATTTATTATATTTATGTAGTGGATAAAAAAGCAAGTTGCCGCCTGAATAATTCTAATCTACAGTAATAGGTGGCGCTAATAGTACTTTGTTCTTGAAAACTTTTACTTTTTGTACAGTACAGTGTTTCCTGCTTTTTTTTACGTTTTTAAGTTTACGAAGGAATAAATATGGAATTATTGCACGACGTTAACATTATTATAAATATTAGAGGAAAAATATAATATTGACTTTTACTGAATCCTCATACATTTGTAATAAAAAAACCCGTTTCTAAACTAAATTAGAAATTTAGCCACCTTAGGAACCCTTACGGTTTCGCCATATCTGTATGCCTGTCCGTCCGTCCGTATGCGGCTTAGCTCAGTTACCGTTAGTACTAGAAAGCTGTAATTTGGTACGAATCATGCTGACATAGTGGTAAAATAAAAAGTCGATAAACTTTTATTTTTAGGGTACCTACCATAGACGTAAAGGGGGGCGATTTTTGTTTCGCGTTGACCCAAAAGCGTGAGGTATGATTGTATAGGTATCGGAGAAAAAATACGAGTTTGCTAATTGTTTTTGGAAAAGTGAATATTTTCGGAAATAATCGCTCAGAAAGCTAAAACAAAATGTGAGTCCCTCGATTAACAATAGGTAGCATAGCCGTTTGACGTAAGTAACGACCGGGGTCGCACCTAGGGTGAGTAGCAACAGCGCCTGTTTGCGATATTGCATATGATAAAACGCCAGGCGTCCAAACTCCTATCATCCCCTCCTGGACGCAGTAGCTTTAGGCCCAAGCCCATTGCTGCTAAGATATGTTCATGCTTCGTTCGTTAGAGGCCTTTTTTTTCAAAATGTCTCCAGTACTCTTGTATTTAACTGGTACTAGTCGTCTGAATTTTCTCACGCACGGAGTGGAAACGGACATTAATATGTTTATTGCGAGCGTGGTAGACAGCATTTCCTGAAAGGCTAATCGGACTTTGATTTACAAAATAAAGGGTTATAAGTATAAGTATACCTTTATGTTCAGGCTGAAACTCTTCCCCTAGCTGTTTCAACCAGAGAGCTTATTGAATAGCTGAAGCTACGGACATACCGGGTGTGGCCTACAATAGGAGCAATAAATTTAATCGTAGGTTGTACTCCTCATACTGAACAACATTCGTTCAGCGACTTTTAATAATAACGTGGATTTATATTTGTACTGTGACAAGAGACGTCAAATAGACTGATGTTAACGTAAATTGAAAATACGATTTAATTTGTATGAAAGAGTAAGTACCTACAAATTACACAATTTTTAAAAGTTGTTGTATAAAAGTTGTTCAAATTAAGGAGTGGAACCTACGATTAAATTTATTGCTCCTATTGTAGGCCACACTCGGTATATTCAGTCTCTTAACAGTATACTCGTTTACAGTTGGAATTTTTTTTTAATATGTTGGGTAGATCTTGACAGATATAATATTATTCTCAATAGCATTTAATTTAAACTTGTAGTTCAAGAGCTATCTAAGTCAAAGTTTCTTAGTCTACTTAGCTTCTAAGTTTCAACGGCACGGCTAAGGTAATTCTTGGGGCTCAGAAGCTACCGACTAAAAATAACCACCTTGTTGCCAGAATTTCCCAATAGATGGCTCTTATCAAACAAAGAGTGAAAGATAAATGGCGCTATTAAGATTTTTCTACAAACTACCAGGTCATTTCTTTCTTAGAGGGGTTAGGTATGGTTCGGAGTTAGGTTTGTTCAGAGTTAGGTTTGTTCAGAGTTAGGTTTGTTCAGAGTTAGGTTTGTTCAGAGTTAGGTTTGTTCAGAGTTAGGTTTGTTCAGAGTTAGGTTTGTTCAGAGTTAGGTTTGTTCAGAGTTAGGTTTGTTCAGAGTTAGGTTTGTTCAGAGTTAGGTTTGTTCAGAGTTAGGTTTGTTCAGAGTTAGGTTTGTTCAGAGTTAGGTTTGTTCAGAGTTAGGTTTGTTCAGAGTTAGGTTTGTTCAGAGTTAGGTTTGTTCAGAGTTAGGTTTGTTCAGAGTTAGGTTTGTTCAGAGTTAGGTTTGTTCAGAGTTAGGTTTGTTCAGAGTTAGGTTTGTTCAGAGTTAGGTTTGTTCAGAGTTAGGTTTGTTCAGAGTTAGGTTTGTTCAGAGTTAGGTTTGTTCAGAGTTAGGTTTGTTCAGAGTTAGGTTTGTTCAGAGTTAGGTTTGTTCAGAGTTAGGTTTGTTCAGAGTTAGGTTTGTTCAGAGTTAGGTTTGTTCAGAGTTAGGTTTGTTCAGAGTTAGGTTTGTTCAGAGTTAGGTTTGTTCAGAGTTAGGTTTGTTCAGAGTTAGGTTTGTTCAGAGTTAGGTTTGTTCAGAGTTAGGTTTGTTCAGAGTTAGGTTTGTTCAGAGTTAGGTTTGTTCAGAGTTAGGTTTGTTCAGAGTTAGGTTTGTTCAGAGTTAGGTTTGTTCAGAGTTAGGTTTGTTCAGAGTTAGGTTTGTTCAGAGTTAGGTTTGTTCAGAGTTAGGTTTGTTCAGAGTTAGGTTTGTTCAGAGTTAGGTTTGTTCAGAGTTAGGTTTGTTCAGAGTTAGGTTTGTTCAGAGTTAGGTTTGTTCAGAGTTAGGTTTGTTCAGAGTTAGGTTTGTTCAGAGTTAGGTTTGTTCAGAGTTAGGTTTGTTCAGAGTTAGGTTTGTTCAGAGTTAGGTTTGTTCAGAGTTAGGTTTGTTCAGAGTTAGGTTTGTTCAGAGTTAGGTTTGTTCAGAGTTAGGTTTGTTCAGAGTTAGGTTTGTTCAGAGTTAGGTTTGTTCAGAGTTAGGTTTGTTCAGAGTTAGGTTTGTTCAGAGTTAGGTTTGTTCAGAGTTAGGTTTGTTCAGAGTTAGGTTTGTTCAGAGTTAGGTTTGTTCAGAGTTAGGTTTGTTCAGAGTTAGGTTTGTTCAGAGTTAGGTTTGTTCAGAGTTAGGTTTGTTCAGAGTTAGGTTTGTTCAGAGTTAGGTTTGTTCAGAGTTAGGTTTGTTCAGAGTTAGGTTTGTTCAGAGTTAGGTTTGTTCAGAGTTAGGTTTGTTCAGAGTTAGGTTTGTTCAGAGTTAGGTTTGTTCAGAGTTAGGTTTGTTCAGAGTTAGGTTTGTTCAGAGTTAGGTTTGTTCAGAGTTAGGTTTGTTCAGAGTTAGGTTTGTTCAGAGTTAGGTTTGTTCAGAGTTAGGTTTGTTCAGAGTTAGGTTTGTTCAGAGTTAGGTTTGTTCAGAGTTAGGTTTGTTCAGAGTTAGGTTTGTTCAGAGTTAGGTTTGTTCAGAGTTAGGTTTGTTCAGAGTTAGGTTTGTTCAGAGTTAGGTTTGTTCAGAGTTAGGTTTGTTCAGAGTTAGGTTTGTTCAGAGTTAGGTTTGTTCAGAGTTAGGTTTGTTCAGAGTTAGGTTTGTTCAGAGTTAGGTTTGTTTATTGGAAATAAATTAAAAGGTTACAACAGTCTTCATAAACATTGTGTTTATAGTTAGCTTTATGAACTAGTGCCTAGACTTTCCGTATGTGGCAGCACCGTCAATGCGCTGTCTGTGCTGATGTAATTCTCTAATTCTCCATTTTGTCTTTAAAGCTTAATAAAAGTTATTATCAGAATTCTCGCTGTTTATACTTTTAAAGCCTGTTGGTCCCCCATAATAGGTTATGGGCCCAGGCACGCGAGTGCGCAAGAAACAGTGAAGAGCAAAAAATCAAATATAAGATTGTATGTAACTCGCCGCGTGTTCATAACATGGAAGTCACAAACGCGATGCGAGTAGAGAAGTTTGATGGTAGAAACTTTCGTCAATGGAGATTTCAAGTGTTTTGTGCTTTGAAAGCGAAGGGTTTGGATATTACCAGTGTAAAACCCGAACAAGGAACGCCGGAACAAGTCGCAAAATGGTTAAAAGATGACGGAATGGCAATGTTTATTTTAACCTCTTCTATGGATTTCAATCAAATCTCATTAATTGAAAATTGTGTATCTGCCAAGGAAATAATGGATAAGTTGGAGTCGATCTATGAACAGAAGTCAGAGTTTAACAAAATGATGGTACATGAAAAGTTTTACCAATATAAAATGTTGCCTACTGATAGCATTGCTCAACACATATCTAAGGTAGAGAATTTGGCGAAACAATTAAAGGAAAGTGGTGAGAGTGTGAGTGACATGGCTGTCATGACTAAAATACTGTCAACTTTGCCACCCAGTTACCGTTCCCTTCGTCAAGCCTGGCTATCTTTGGACTCGTCTAAGCAAACACTACATAATTTAACTTCAAGATTGTTAGATGAGGAGGCTACATTGAACTCTGAAGAATCAAGTGAAACTGCATTAGTGGTTGCAAGGAAGCCGGCTGCACAGTTTAAGCGGAGCAACAATAGTGGACAGAGCTCATCAGGGCACAGTAATCATAGATTTATTTGCTACAATTGCAATAAAAGAGGTCATTTTGCAAGGGACTGTAAAGCGCCTAAGAAATCTGGTCTTAAGAACCAAGAGCAATCTGAAATGTTAGCGTTTAGTGCTGAGAATAGTTCCTCGTATGAAAGTGATGAAAGTATTTGGACCTTGGATTCGGGTGCAAGCATGCATATGTCCTTCAGAAAGGATTTCTTCTGTGAACTGGACGAGTATCCTGGTGGAAATGTCAAATTGGGAAACAAGCAACCTCTGAAAGTTTGTGGAAAAGGTTCCGTACTAATAAACAAACGAGTTAATGGCCAGTGGGAGCAAAGTGTGTTAAGGGATGTACTCTATGTGCCTGATTTAAGCAGAAATTTGTGCTCAGAGGGTGCAATGGTTAGAAAAGGTTTCATTATAATTAAGAAAAATGAAACAGCATTTATTATGAAAGATGATGTTGTAGTTCTATGTGCACAATTGAAGCAAAATAATTTATATGAGATGGACATTAAAACTATCACACAGGAAAACTGTAATGTAGTGCAAACAAATATAAAAGTGTGGCATGAACGCCTTGGACATGTAAATGTCAGAGAAATACAAAACATGAGCAAAAATGGCGCTCTTCCTGCACTCACAGGGAGTGATGGTTTTATATGTGAAGCATGTCAATATGGCAAACAATCAAGATTGCCCTTCAAGAAGTCTCATAGAGGCTCATCGCAACCTGGTGATACTTGTTATAGTGATGTTTGTGGCCCTATTGAGGAACCATCTATATCAGGTATGCGATATTTTGTTTTGTTCAAAGATGGAGCAACAAGCTACTGTCATGTCTATTTCATGAAAAATAAAAGTGAAGTGCTGGACTACTTTATGAAGTATAATGCTATTGTGAAGAACAGGTTTCTACATGATGTGCGCACTTTACATACAGATAATGGACGTGAGTATGTGAACCAAGAATTTAAGAAGTTTCTAGATGATAAAGGTATAACCCATGAGTGTACAGCTCCATATACTCCCCAACAAAATGGCCGTTCTGAGAGAGAACTGAGAACGATAATGCAGTCAGCAAGATCTATGCTGTATGCAAAGGATATAACTATAAATTTGTGGGCAGAGGCGGTTCTCTGCGCGGTTTATCTTCTAAACCGGACATCATCCAGCCAGACACCCAACATTTCACCTCACGAACTTTGGTTTGGTGATCAACCAAGCCTGAAACATGTAAGAATATTTGGCTCTTTAGGGTATGTTCATATACCAAAAGAAAAGAGAAGGAAATTGGATAAAAAGTGTAATAAGATGTTGCTGGTTGGATATGAGCAGGAGAACTACAGAATGTATGATCCAAATACAAGAAAAATAACAGTGTCTAGGGATGTGAAATTTGATGAAGGCAGTGTTCCAGAAAAAAGGCAGAATTTTACGCAGATTGAAATTAGCAGTGACAATGTAAACATAGATGAAAACAGAAACAATGATCAAACACAGGAGGTTTTGCCTTCACAGCAAATAGTACAAAATGAACAATGCGTTGAAGTGTTAAATTCTGATGATAGTATGCAAAGTATCAACAATGATTCTGCCGATGAATCATACCGTCCTCCTTTTGAAATCAATATTGATGAACAGCAGCGAAGCAATGTGACACTTCGTCCAAGACTAGAAAGGGATTTAGAAGCCAATTTTGTCGAAGTGGAGATACCAAACACATATGAAGAGGCTGTTACTGGTATGAATAGTCATGATTGGAAGAAAGCTATTGTAGAAGAGCTTCAGTCACATGAGCACAATAATACATGGACAATAACTGACAGAACTAAGAAGAAACCTATAACATGTAAATGGGTATTTTGTGTAAAAAGAGATAAAGAAGGAGAAATCAAAAGGTTTAAGGCAAGATTATGTGCTCGTGGCTTTACACAGGTTAAAGGTTTAGATTACACAGAAACCTTTTCACCGACTACCCGATATGATTCCATTAGGTTGCTATTGAGCATAGCAGCCAAAGAAGATCTTGAGATCCAGCAGTTTGATGTAAAGACCGCATTCCTGTATGGAGAGCTCTCGGAGGAGATCTACATGGAAGTGCCTGAGGGTGTCAAGGCTGAGTCTTCTAAAGTCTGTAAGTTAAACAAATCTCTATACGGTCTCAAACAGAGTTCTAGATGTTGGAATAAAAAGTTTTGCTCATTTTTGATAACATATGGATTTAAACCATGCCAGTCTGACAGTTGTGTTTTTGTGGGATATTTTAATAATATCAAAGTGTTGTTAATACTTTACGTAGACGATGGACTTTTAATGTCAAAATGTCAGGATACTTTATCCATAATTTTGAACGATTTAAAAGGTAATTTTGAAATAAAAACATTCAATTGCAATTCCTTTGTTGTGCAATTCCTTTGTTGGCATGGAGATAAACAAAGAGAAAGGATGTGTATCCATATGTCAAAAACATTATATTGAATGTATAATAAATAAATTTAATATGACAGATGCTAAAGGCTGTAATACTCCTGCAGATGTAAATGTACAGTTATGTAGGTATGTAGATGATGAAAGAAAAAATGATTTCCCATATAGAGAAGCAGTGGGAGCATTGCTGTTTTTGTCATCTGTGTCGAGACCTGACATATCCTACGCAGTTAATCTTGTTAGTAGGTATGTAAGCAATCCAGATAGTTCCCATGTTAATGCCTTAAAGCGAATTATTCGCTATTTGAAAAGTACTAAGGACATGTCAATTCGCTATTACAATGACAGTGAACTTGTGGGGTATTCAGATGCTGACTTTGCTGGTGATATAGACACCAGGAGATCAAATACAGGTTACATATTTTTAATGAATGGTGGGCCTGTTACATGGGCTAGTAAGAAACAGAGTACTGTGGCTATGTCAACAACGGAGTCAGAATTCATGGCGGCCAGTGATGCGGCCAAAGAAATATTGTGGCTGAGACAATTCCTGTCTGATATTGATGAATCGCAAGATTCTGTAACATTAAATGTTGATAACCAGAGTGCAATTAAATTAATTCACAATCCTGTCTTTCATAAACGTAGCAAACACATTGATGTTAAATATAATTTCATTAGGGAGAAAGTTGAAGCAAGAATTATCAATGTCAAATATGTAGAAAGCTCATCTCAGCTCGCAGACTTTCTCACTAAAGCTTTGCCTGTTAACAAATTTAATTGCATTCGAGATAAAATATTGTTTTAAGTTGAAGCTTAATTTTTTTGTTTTTTTTTTGTTTGTTTAAGCAAAATGTAACCTTATTAATTTAAGTGGGAGTATTGGAAATAAATTAAAAGGTTACAACAGTCTTCATAAACATTGTGTTTATAGTTAGCTTTATGAACTAGTGCCTAGACTTTCCGTATGTGGCAGCACCGTCAATGCGCTGTCTGTGCTGATGTAATTCTCTAATTCTCCATTTTGTCTTTAAAGCTTAATAAAAGTTATTATCAGAATTCTCGCTGTTTATACTTTTAAAGCCTGTTGGTCCCCCATAATATTGTTCAGAGTTAGGTTTGTTCAGAGTTAGGTTTGTTCAGAGTTAGGTTTGTTCAGAGTTAGGTTTGTTCAGAGTTAGGTTTGTTCAGAGTTAGGTTTGTTCAGAGTTAGGTTTGTTCAGAGTTAGGTTTGTTCAGAGTTAGGTTTGTTCAGAGTTAGGTTTGTTCAGAGTTAGGTTTGTTCAGAGTTAGGTTTGTTCAGAGTTAGGTTTGTTCAGAGTTAGGTTTGTTCAGAGTTAGGTTTGTTCAGAGTTAGGTTTGTTCAGAGTTAGGTTTGTTCAGAGTTAGGTTTGTTCAGAGTTAGGTTTGTTCAGAGTTAGGTTTGTTCAGAGTTAGGTTTGTTCAGAGTTAGGTTTGTTCAGGGTTAGGTTTGTTCAGGGTTAGGTTTGTTCAGGGTTAGGTTTGTTCAGGGTTAGGTTTGTTCAGGGTTAGGTTTGTTCAGGGTTAGGTTTGTTCAGGGTTAGGTTTGTTCAGAGTTAGGTTTGTTCAGAGTTAGGTTTGTTCAGAGTTAGGTTTGTTCAGAGTTAGGTTTGTTCAGAGTTAGGTTTGTTCAGAGTTAGGTTTGTTCAGAGTTAGGTTTGTTCAGAGTTAGGTTTGTTCAGAGTTAGGTTTGTTCAGAGTTAGGTTTGTTCAGAGTTAGGTTTGTTCAGAGTTAGGTTAGGTTAGGTTAGGTTAGGTTAGGTTAGGTTAGGTTAGGTTAGGTTAGGTTAGGTTAGGTTAGGTTAGGTTAGGTTAGGTTAGGTTGGGTGCGGAGCTGGTAGACCTCCCCGTGGTGCACCTGGGAGGGGGAGAATAGCCCGCTTAGTTTTGCGCGATGGCTATTCTCCCTCTGCGAACTACCAGACTGGAGGCGGTGGCAGTAGAGCTCGCTCCTGCGTGGGCGTTAATGCCGGGTTTCTCTGGGGAGAACTGCTCCCAGCATGCCTCAGCTCATCTGAGGTGGCAGGGGATGCAGTTCTCGCTCAGCTGGGCGGGTGCGGGTCGGACGCACCGATACCCACTTTGGTGGGAAGCTGCTCCCAGCACGCCTCAGCCTATCTGAGGTGGCAGGGGAGGCAGCACGTGAGGGGCTTGTGGCTTCAATGACCCTCAGGGCTATGCCGGACAGGGCCTCCCATACCGGACAGGCCTGAGGGGAGGAGTCAGACGAGCTGAGAACGGCGGGCGGCAGTGCCGCGTGGAGACAACCACAACATAAAAAACCCCAATCCTAAGGTGTGGCTGGCGTGCCGATGGGATGAGTGGCTGGGGGGAACCCAGTCCCTAGCGCCGCAGAGGGGGGGCATACCCCCGCTTAAAATAAAAAATAGCAACACAAAAATGAGTGGCCAAGACTTTGTAAAACGTCCCCAGGAGGTTTCAATCCTCCGTGTCACCACAGAACGGGCGGGTGCCCGTACTGTGGTGACACGCCGCCCACCGTACTCTGGGGGGGCAAACCACTCGCGGACGATTCTCAACGATGACCTTGGCAAACAAAATACGGACTTTGAACATGCTTTACGACTTAGAGGAGGAGCGGATGGGGGTGAGGCGGACGAGACCCCTCCCAGACGCGCCGAAGAGGAAGAGGAGGCGCCGGGCAACCTGACATCGCCCGGACTTGCCCTGCCCTCTCCTAAAGTGGTGCTTACGAAGTACCGCCCTATGCGGGATGCGCTTGGGCGGCAAATACGGTACGGTGTGCCAGGCACCGGAACGGAAGCGGCGGAGGCGCCCGTACCCGCAGGGTATAAACAGTACGTTCGTCCCCCAACCCCGAACCGAACGAGGATTTTTACCGGGAGGACCGCAGGCCCTCGCGGACCTGTCCGCTCACCTGGGAGGGAAGAGTTCTTCTCCCCCTCAAGACTGGACAGGCGCGACCTGCCCGGTGAAGAGGAAGCCGAGTCCGGAGACTCGGAGGGCCCGGACGAGACGGGGCCCCCGAACGAAAAGGCACCACCGAGGGAGAGGGTACGCCAACTCTCGCTGGAATCGGACTCGGAATACCTAACGGAGACGTCTGAGAAAGAGGGAGACAGCCAAAAGAAGGAAAAAAAAACAACAACAAATAGATTGCCGGCACAAAAACGGGCCCACAGCCTCTCGGACGAAGACGTAGGACAAAAAGGCAAAATGCCAAAAGTTAACACGGCTCGAAGAGGGGGAATATGGGGCAAGACCCGACACGTGGGCGTAGCAAAATCCAAGGCTCCGGGGGCGCACATTGGGATAGCCAAAGCTAAGAGTCTTCTGAAAAAGAAGCTCAACCCTCCTGCCCCCGCAGAAAACGCAACCACCAACAAAGTGTCGGTAGAGGTGTCTCACACGGCAAGTCCCCCGATAAGGGCACAGCCGGAGGAGACCACGTCAGATGCTGAGGAGACACCCGAGGTGACCCAACCGGAAGGGCGGTTGTCTCCATCTGCAGACGGAGATGTGGCGGACGTGGCCCGCAAGGCCGCGAAATCGGTCCTCGAACAGGTTAGGAAGTGCATGAACCTGAAGGGGACGATTCGCGGCCGCATCAACAGCAAGTGCCAAGATATCATAAAGGCCATGGATGAAATGGAGGCCAGAGAGGGCACGGAGGAGCTTCGTATTCTTAGGGCGAACAATAAACGGCTCGCAGCACAGCTGGCTCACGCCACGTCGGAGGTCAAAGCACTGAGAAGGGCGTTCTCGGACCGGAGCAAAAAGTTGCCCCCAGGCCCAAGCCCAGCGCCAAGCCCAGCGCAAAGCCCAGCGCCAAGCCCAGCGGTGGGCGGCCTTGGCTCCGACGAAGGTATCCTGACGGCGGTAACTCATGCACTAGCCAGGTTCAAGGATGATCTGTCTCGGAGTCTCCATGATTCGATCGGGGCCATGGTGAATACCCGGATAGGCGAGTTACAGAGCCGCCTTCCTCCCGAGCCAATTGTCCGCCCGCCACTAGCGGCAGACCGGAGAAAGGCGACAGCGGCTCCTGCCGCAGCGACGACCCCGCAACTCGACGACCCGTGGACCCCACTGCCTCCCCCTGTCTCTGCCCCTGTTTTGACAGAGACATGTCCAGCAACATCAGGGTCCACATTGATGCCGCCGGCTAGGTCGGCCCCCGCCCCAAAAGGGCGAAAGAAGAAGAAAGTAGCCACCAACAAGGTGACGCAGGTGGCTCCTCCTCCTTCCACCGGAAATGCGGCAGTGCCCGCTCCCGCCCCCCGAGAGAAAAGGACCCCTAGGACGACTCAGCCGCCGCCACCGACCACTGAGAAACAGGCGTGGACGGAAGTACGGAGCCGCAAGCAACGGAGGAAACAAAATAAAGCTGCTCCTCCTTCCTCTTCGGCGAAGCGGTCGGCTCCAGCGCCCAAAAAACTGACGGTGCCTAAAACTGCTGCTGTTGTGGTGGCTCTCAAGCCAGACATTACGGAGACCTACGGTGCTGTAATGCTGAGAGCCACCCAAGCATTCCAGCTGGCAGAGGTTGGCCTCGACAGTGTGAAGGTGAGGAGGACCGCGGATGGGGCCCGAATTCTAGAGGTCGCGGGGGCGGACAACGGCCGCACCGCTGAAGCCCTAAAAGAGCGTTTGGTGACGGTTATAGGTGACGTGGCCCGAGTGTACAGGCCTATTAAATTAGCGCGTCTCCGCGTCACCGGCCTCGACGAAACCGCCACCCCAGATGCAGTCGCAAGTGCAATCGCGGAAAAGGGGGGCTGCGCATCAACCGATGTCAGGGCGGGGAAAGTCAGCTTTGGCTTCAACGGCACAGGCTCGGCCCTGGTCCAGTGTCCCATAGAAGCGGCAAGCAAGGCGGCAGCAGAGGGGCGGGTCACGATTGGGTGGTCAGTCGCCCGGGTGAGGGCACTTGAGTCCGAGGTACTCAGGTGCTTTAAGTGCCTGGGTGTTGGCCATACTAGGGCCATGTGTCCTTCGCAGGTGGAGAGGCGCGATCTGTGCTTCCGATGCAGCAAGCCGGGGCACCGCGCGGCTGACTGCAAGGACAAGGCGTTCTGTGCGGTCTGTCACCAGGCCAAACTACCAGCGGGGCACAGAATGGGTGGGCTGAGCTGCAACCCCCCTAAGTCAAGAGGAGTTATGCGGAACCCAGGAGAAAATGGAAGCCCCGAAGACCCGGCCCCCGTGGCAGGAAGCACCCCAAGAGAAGGCGCTAGTGAGGAGCAAGGTATGGACCTGTAATGACAGTACACCCTCACCAAGCACACAAAGAGGTGCTGCAGTGCAACCTCGGCCGCTCCGCTCGGGCACAAGACCTGCTCATGCAAAACCTGGTGGAGTGGAGGGTTGCACTGGCCGCAGTGGCGGAACCATACCTCGTTCCCCAAAGGCCGAACTGGCTTGGGTCTAGCGACCACAAAGCGGCGTTGGTGGCTCCAGCGACTGGCGAGGTCCTCGCAGGAGTCGAAAGAGGGCAGGGGTACGTGGCTGCGAAGTGGGGGGGAATGGTCGTTGTGGCGGTTTATTTCTCCCCCCTCCAGCCACTCGACGCCTTCGAGAGATTCCTGGGGGACCTAGAAGGGGTGGTCAGAAGGGCCGGCAGGGTGCCTGTCCTTCTACTGGGGGACCTCAACGCCAAGAGTCGCGCGTGGGGCTCCCCGGCTACTGACCTTAGAGGCGCCGAAGTGGAGAACTGGGCGGCGACATTGGGCCTCATCGTCCTAAATCGCGGCAATGTGCAGACGTGTGTCCGCAGAAACGGGGGGTCCATCGTCGACGTCTCGTTTGCGACCCATACCGTGGCGGCGCGCGTAGCCGATTGGCGAGTCCTCGGGGACGTGGAGACCCTCTCGGATCATTTATACATCCGGATGAGGGTCTCCCCGTCACAAAGGAATGCCCCGCTGAGACCAGACGGCCTGAGGTCTCAATTTCGGAGTTGGTCAGTAGCACGCCTTGACCGGGAGATGGCGGAAGAGGCTGCCATTATCGAGGCATGGAATGCTCCCCCTCCAGCCCAAAGGGGAATTGAAGAAAGGGCAGCACACTTCCGAACTTCACTGACGACGGTTTGTGAGGCATCCATGCCCCGTACTCGACCCTACAAGGGCGAGCGGCGTGTCTACTGGTGGTCTGCGGAAATCGCCGTCCTTCACGCGACATCCAACGCTGCCCGGCGGGCTTACACTCGTTGTAGGAGAAGAAGGCACACTGCAGAAGAGGAAGAGCGCCTACACACTGCGCTCTCCGAAGCAAAAGAGGCCCTAAAGGAGGCAATCGAGAAAGCGAAGAACGAGGCTTGGGAGGAGTTCCTGGCGACCCTCAACAGGGATCCATGGGGGCGACCATACAGAATGGTCCGGAACAAATTACTGTCTGGCTCCCCCATGGAAACCATGGAGCCGCAACTCCTCCAGCAGGTAGTCGAGGGTCTCTTCCCCGAGGCGCCAGAGTTCGTCCCGCCAGTGATGGCTCTCCCAGACGCGGACCCCGTAGGTCCACTCATCGTCCCTCCCATCACTGACGATGAGATGGTATGGGCATGCGAGAAGATGAGGGCCACACGCAAAGCGCCTGGACCGGACGGCGTCCCGGGGAAAGTGTTGTTCCTGTCGCTGAAGCATCTCGGGGAACGCCTCAGATCGCTCCTAGAGGATTGCCTTAGGGAGGGGCGTTTCCCAGAGTGCTGGAAGGAGGGTCGCCTGTGCCTGATTACAAAACCAGGCCGCTCACCGGACTCCCCGGCCGGTTACCGCCCCATCGTGCTGCTGGATGAAGTCGGGAAGATATTCGAGAGGATAATAGCGACCCGCATCCAGCGGCACTTGGAAGGTACGGGCCCGAACCTAAGTCCCAATCAGTTCGGGTTCCGTAGGGGGCGGTCCACGTTGGACGCAGTGCGCGCGTTGCGTGATTTCGGGGTCCTCGCAGAGGGTAAAGGGGAGGGAGTGGTAGCAGTCTCATTGGACATAGCCAATGCCTTCGGTTCCCTCCCCTACTCGGTAATAATGGAGGCCCTCCGTTACTACAACTTGCCCCAGTACGTAAGAAAGGTCATAGACAGCTACCTCACGGGGCGGGTTGTGGTATACGAGCAGAGGGGAGTCCGCTATGCGAGGGCCATGGAGTGCGGGGTTCCACAGGGGTCGGTCCTCGGCCCCCTTCTGTGGAACCTGGCGTATGACTGGGCGATCCGGGGAGAGCAGCTTACACGCATGGTCACCCTGTGCTACGCAGACGACACACTGGTGGCCGTGCGGGGTAAGAAGCTCGAGGAGGTGCTCAGGAGGGCAGAGGTTGCGACGGGGCTCGCTATGCATCGCATAGGCCTCCTGGGGCTCCGGGTCGCCCTGCCAAAGACGCAGGCAATGATCCTCGGGGGACCCAAGACGTGGCGGATAAGGGCAGATACCCATATCGAGGTAGAGGGAGAAACTGTCCAGGTCGGGGCCCACATAAAGTACCTGGGCCTCGTCCTGGACAGAAAGTGGAGCTTCGAGGAGCACTTCGCGAGGCTAGCCCCCCGCCTCGTGGGTGCTGCCTCGGCACTTGGCCGTCTGCTGCCAAACCTGGGTGGCCCAAACGCCCCCTGCAGGCGGCTATACGCGGGGGTCGTTAAAAGTATGGCGCTCTACGGTGCGCCCATATGGGCAGAACGCCTGACGGAGCGCACAAGATCCGCGCTCCGTCGGCCCCAACGAGTGGTGGCCCAGAGAATGGCGCGGGCCTACCGCACCACCTCTCACGCCGCCGTATGCCTCCTCGCGGGCACCCCGCCGTGGGACCTCGAGGCAACCGTACTTGCCGAAAGGTATAACTGGAGGGCAGAGGCTAGGCGGAGAGAGCAGCCCCCAGACCCAGAAGAGGGCGAGAGGATGGCAAGGGCGGCTGCGGAGCGCCTGCGCCAGCGGTGGAGGGACGCTCTGGAGGATAGCCACTATGGCGTACGAACCATAGGGGCTATCCTCCCAAAGCTGGACGAGTGGGTAGGGAGGGAGAAGGGGGCCTTGGCATTCAGGCTCACACAGGTAGTGTCCGGACACGGCTGTTTCGGACACTACCTGCACAAAATTGGGAGGGAACCCGGGCCTGAATGCCCGGAATGCGGAGCGGAGGACGACACGGCCCAGCACACTCTGGAAGAGTGCAATCGCTGGGCCGTGGAGAGAGCGGCTCTCGTTGCTGAGACGGGTGTGGTTGATCTCTCGCTGCACAACATCATAGCGTCGATGTTGAGCAGCGAGAGAATCTGGGAAGCGGTGGCCTCCTTCTGCGAACAAGTCATGTCGCAGAAGGAGGCGGCGGAGAGGGAGCGTGAAGCAGCCGCTGACGCGCTGCCTCTCCGACGCAGGCGGCGAGGTCGAAGACGACAAACATTCGTTCGCCTAGACCTCTAGTGGGGCCAGCGGGTACGGGACCCGCATTGTATGGCCCTACACGTCGTCGGGGGAGAGACCAAGCGTTTCCGGCCTCTCCCTCCTTAGTGCGGGAGCCCTGGCGTTAAGCCGGGGCCGCCGGAGGGCGTCATGGTGACAGGCACGCGAATCCCATGGCGTCCTCGTCAACGGCATAGAGGGTGAAACGCCGGAGTGGAGTTTAGTGGGTAGGGCCGCTCTGCTTCCTCTCACTAGGAGAGGGAGCACTGAGCGGCGAGTCCCACACACCCCCCAAATGACCTACCCGAGGTCGGGGGACGGTGCGTAACTGCATTCTCCACTCCGTCTGCGGAAGAGTACTTCAGCGTACCTGGGGCCTCGCCAAACAGCGGAGAGGCGGCAACAGAGGGGTTTTTAGTGGGTACACCTGGGGTCTCATTAGCCCAACAGGGAGTCCCACATAACCGTTCCGGGTCCGTCCCCGCACCCGGACGGTATGCGTAACGCATTTTCCCCTCTACAAAAAAAAAAAAAAAAAAAAAGGTTAGGTTAGGTTAGGTTAGGTTAGGTTAGGTTAGGTTAGGTTAGGTTAGGTTAGGTTAGGTTAGGTTAGGTTAGGTTAGGTTAGGTTAGGTTAGGTTAGGTTAGGTTAGGTTAGGTTAGGTTAGGTTAGGTTAGGTTAGGTTAGGTTAGGTTAGGTTAGGTTAGGTTAGGTTAGGTTAGGTTAGGTTAGGTTAGGTTAGGTTAGGTTAGGTTAGGTTAGGTTAGGTTAGGTTAGGTTAGGTTAGGTTAGGTTAGGTTAGGTTAGGTTAGGTTAGGTTAGGTTAGGTTAGGTTAGGTTAGGTTAGGTTAGGTTAGGTTAGGTTAGGTTAGGTTAGGTTAGGTTAGGTTAGGTTAGGTTAGGTTAGGTTAGGTTAGGTTAGGTTAGGTTAGGTTAGGTTAGGTTAGGTTGGGGCGCTGGGTCGGGTAACCTCCACGAGGGTCTGGGGCATTCAGATCGTTGTCGATCCGCGAGGATCGGCAGGGATGGGAATGTTCCATGGCTGGTGCGCCCTGGGGGCAATGGTAAACGAGCCCTTTTGGGGCTCGTTTACTATTGCTGCCAATAACCCGACACCCGGGATAGTCCCGGGGGGGGAGGGGGGAAGGCCTTTGGGCCAGACGCTGCTCCCAGCATGCCTCAGCTCATCTGAGGTGGCAGGGGAAGCAGCACGCGGCGGGCGTGCTTCGGCACGCGGCGAACGTGCTCCAATGACTCTCAGGGCTATACCGGACAGGGTCTCCCATACCGGGCAGGCCTGAGGGGAGGAGCACACGGCGGGCTGCTCCGCGTGTCCCTCTGAACCTAGCAGAGGGCACAGTGTGAGCAGCCAGGTCCTTCGGGACGGAGGGTTTTGCGGGGGTGCTTTGCACCGGAGCCGCAACGGCGTGGAGTAAACCACCTTAAAAAATCCCCAATCCCAAGGTGTGGCTGGCGTGCCGACGGGATGAGTGGCTGGGGGGAGCCCAGTCACTAGCGCCGCAGAGGGGGGGCATACCCCCGCTTAAAATAAAAATAGCTAACAAAAAATGAGTGGCCAATGCAATGTAGAACGTCCCCAGGAGGTCTCAATCCTCCGTGTCACCACAGAACGGGCGGGGGCCCGTACTGTGGTGACACGCCGCCCACCGTACTCTGGGGGGGGCAAACCACTCGCGGACGATTCGACACGACGACCTCAGCAAACGAAATACGGACTCGGAACCTACTTTGAGATTAAGAGGAGGAGCGGATGGGGGCGAGGCCGAGGAGACCCCTCCCAGACGCGTTGAAGAGGAAAGAGTCGGCGAGGAGGTGGCGGGCAATCTGACATCGCCCGGACTTGCCCTGCCCTCTCCTAAACCGGTGCCCCCGAAGTACCGCCCTATGCGAGACGCGCTTGGGCGGTACATACGGTACGGTGTGCCAGATACCGAAACGCAAGGGGCGGAGGCGCCCGTGCCCGCAGGGTACAAGCAGTATGTGCGTCCCCCCACGCCAAACCGAACGAGGATATTTAGCGGGAGGAACGCCGGCCCTCGCGAACCTGTCCGATCACCTGGGAGGGAAGAGTTCTTCTCCCCCTCAAGACTGGACAGACGCGACCTGGCTGGTGAGGAGGAAGCCGATTCTGGAGACTCGGGAACCGAAAACCAAGAGGTGCCGGGCAGCTTCACCGAGTCTGATAAACTGAATACCGGAGCTTCACACCTTCAGCCGTACGTCAGAATCGAACGGCTATCAGAGTCTGACTTGTCAGCAACGAGCATGGAAACAGTGTGCTCGCTAGGAGAAAAGCCCGATGGTAAATTCTGGGTTAGCAAGAAGACGGAAAAGCGACCTGCAGACGAGCTGGACTCGTCCGGCTCGGAGGCCGACTCTAGGGACAATGGCATCCCCAAACATTCGCGGAGCAAATCCCTGAAGGGGACCCCCAAGCGGGGCAGAGGGCGAGGGGCACACCAGGCCGAGCTCTTGGCTGAAAGAGAGCATGCAAGCCAACCTGAGAAGGAAAAGGCACTAGCCTCCTTCCTTGCATCGACGGAAGCAAACCCTGGTCGCTCCATCTATCGGAAGTTACCTAGCCAGAGTGAAGACATTCAAACAGCGGTTGCAATTGAGTCTAAGGTCCAGACAGCCCTAAATGCTGTTAAGCATGTCATGTCCACGTCGGGTCACATAAAGGGCACACACCTAAAACTGCTCAAGGACTCGATAGTAACAATCGGTGGCGCGTTCGAGGAACTAAGAGCTCGAACTGCGACGGAAGAAGTTGCCCGTTTGGAGGCGGCCAATGCGCGGCTCACATGTCAGTTAGCAGAAGTGCGCAGACAAGTGCAGGAAATACGCAACCAACCAGCAGTTGCAACTGAGTCCAGCATAAAAAAGATGGTGGAAGAAGCGCTGCGCGTGAACCGAGAGCAATTCAGCAACATGCTCAACTCTCGGCTGGAGAGCATCGAATGTCGTCTCCTCCCCGAACCCCGGTTGCGGCCGCCCGTGGCCCTTGAGCGGCGGGCAGAGCACACGGCGCCAGCCGGGCCGAGCAGCCAGGACTTGCAGTTCACGACCACTCAACAAGCGCCGGAAACGGAGAAGGTGACTGAAGCTATCTCCGCGCACACTGACGGAAAAGATAGCGCAAAAAAGAAGAAACCGCGCAAGAAATCCAGCTTGGCTGCCAAGGAAGCAGCTGCAGTGAGGCAAGCACAGCAGCAGCAGGCTCCAGTACCAACAGGGGAGGCCATGCCAGACACCCCTCGTGAAAGCTGGAGAGACGCAGGGAGAAAAAAGACCAGCAAGGCGGCTGGTAAAAACGGGACCGAGGCTAAGCGGATGCCACAACCGGCCAAACCAAAAAAGAAGAAGTCACAAGCTGAGAAAGCAAGCAAACTGCGGACACCCCGCTCCTCAGCAGTAGTCATTTCGCTGCAACCACAGGCCGAAGTAAAGGGTATGAACTACAAGAGCATCCTCTTAGAGGCCAAAACGAAGGTGAACCTGGTTGAACTGGACATCCAGTCTATCCGGTTCAAAGTGGCAGCTACTGGTGCGCGACTGCTAGAGGTGGCAGGCGCCGACAATGGACCGAAAGCGGACAAGCTAGCAGACAAACTCCGTGAGCTGTTCAACGAAGAGGAAGTTCGAGTGTCACGGCCTACAAAATGTGTCGAGCTGCGCGTCTCCGGCCTAGACGACTCAGCTACGCCGGAGAATATCGCAGCTGCAATAGCGGAAACCGGGGGATGTGCTATCCAAGATATAAAGGTGGGTGACATCAAATCGGACCCCTGGAGTCTGGGCTCTGCTTGGGTACGGTGTCCTGTGGCAGCCGCCAAAACAGTGGCTAAAGCAGGAAGACTGCTAGTGGGTTGGGTATCGGCGCAGGTAAAGCTGCTCGAAGCCCGCCCCCAGAGGTGTTTCCGGTGCCTGGAATCGGGTCACGTGAGTGCGACATGTCCCTCTGACGTCGACAGATCCGAGCTGTGTTACCGATGCGGCCAATCAGGACACAAGGCGAAGACATGCTCAGCGACGCCACACTGCATCCTTTGTGCAGCGACGGGCAAGGATGCCGGTCACAGCATGGGGAGTAAGACCTGCTCTGCCCCATCTAGGAAGCCGAAGACGAAAACCAGCGAAGGCTCCCGGGGCCCCTCGCAGTCTGTTAGCCAGCCCACTCCCACAGTGGATGAGGCGCAGGAGCAGTCGCAAATGGACACGGGTTAAATAATGGCCATCGCAGTCCTACAGGCGAACCTTAACCACTGCGCCAGGGCTCAGGATCTCTTGTCTCAGAGCATGGCGCAGTGGCTAACAAACATAGCAGTAGTGTCAGAGCCATACTCAATCCCCGGGCGAGGAGGTTGGATCGGTGACCTAGACGATACAGTGGCCCTAGTGTCGCGGGGTGCTTCTGGCTCCTCGCCTTTCCAAAACATTATTAGGGGCCATGGTTACGTGGCAGCAACATACGACAACTTCGCAGTCGTAGGAGGATACTTCTCTCCAAACCGGAATCTAGCGGAGTTCGAGCAATTCCTTCTGGAAGTGGGCTCCACTGTCAGGCAGCTGCATCCCATACCAGTCCTCTTAGCCGGAGACCTCAATGCAAAGTCCAGAGCGTGGGGTTCAACGGTGACAGATGTTCGTGGGCAGTGCCTAGAGGAATGGGCCATAGCCTACGGTCTAGTCCTGATAAACCGTGGGGAGGTACACACGTGCGTTCGCCAACAGGGAGGCTCGATAGTTGACGTCACCTTTGCTGCGGCTACTCTGGCACGACGCGTACTCAACTGGGAGGTGGTAGAAAACGTTGAAACCCTGTCGGACCACCGCTATATAAAATTCAATGTCTCTACACACCCGGCTACAACAACAACAACAGACTCAGGAAGAGCTCCAAGGGAGAACAGCCGGCGGTGGGCAATCAAACGCATGAACCGCGAAGTACTTGAGGAGGCGGCAATCGTCCAGGCTTGGTTGCCAGCTTCAGAAGGTCCCCTCAACATCGAGGAGGAAGCGAAATGGCTTGGGGATGCCATGGTCGACAACTGTGACGCAGCTATGCCGCGAGTGGGGCCTCAGCTCCCGCGACGTCAGGTATACTGGTGGTCCGAAGATCTGGATCATCTGCGCAAGTCATGCATTGCAGCGCGGCGCCAGTATACTAGAAGTCGCGGGCGGCAACGGCGTGACCCTGGCGAGGAAGCACGACTCTACGCCACATATCGCGCACATGTCATCTCTCTGCAGGTGGCAATTAGCAGAGCCAAGGACTCAGCTGAAAGGGAGATGTTGGAGAGTCTCGATAACGATCCCTGGGGGAGGCCGTACAGAATGGTAAGGTGCAAACTTCGACCGTGGGCGCCCCCATTGACGCAGACTCTTCAACCCCAACTACTGGAGCAAGTAGTGGACACCCTGTTCCCGAATGAGGCAGACTACACCCCACCTCAGATGGCTCCCCCTGATGGCCTGGCAAATGACATCGTCGCGAATGCTCCGATTGCACCAGAGGTAACCGAAGGGGAATTAGGAGCGGCAGTGCTGCGTCTCAAGCGAAAGGACACTGCTCCGGGTCCCGACGGCATACCAGGTCGTGCCTGGGCGGTAGCGCTGGGCCCCCTCGGTCCTCGAGTTAGAGAACTGTTGAGTGCATGTATGCGGCAGGGCCAGTTCCCGCGAGCTTGGAAAACTGGAAAGCTGGTCCTAATCCAGAAAGAAGGACGTCCGGCCGACTCACCGTCGGCATATCGACCAATCGTACTGCTCGACGAGATAAGTAAACTCTTTGAGCGAGTTATCTCGCTTCGCCTCGTCAAACATCTTGAGATCGTAGGGCCAAACCTTAGCGATACACAGTTTGGTTTCCGTCGATGCAGATCAACAGTGGATGCGATCGCCAGAGTTAAAGCAATAGCAGAGGAGGCAGTGTTCCAAGGCGGGGTTGTTCTGGCAGTATCGCTGGACATCTCAAACGCTTTTAACTCGCTGCCCTGGGGATGCATCAGGGAGGCACTGCGACATCATGGCGTGCCGCAATACCTGCGCCGTGTCATAGGGGCTTATCTATCCGAGAGAGCGGTGAAATACCCGACGCAGAACGAGTGGAGCGTGAAACCCATGACGCGCGGTGTTCCACAGGGGTCGGTTTTAGGGCCACTCCTGTGGAACATTGGATATGACTGGGTCTTAAGGGGGGACAACATCCCGGGGGTCAGCGTAATATGTTACGCCGACGACACGCTGGTAACGGCCCGCGGCAGCACCTATAGTGAGGCAACGATCCGGGCGACGGCGGGAGTGGCGTCTATCGTGACCCGGATCAGGAGGCTGGGGCTAGAGGTGGCCCTCAACAAATCCGAGGCCCTTTGTTTCCACGGGCCTCGGAAGGCCCCTCCGGCGGGTTCCAGCCTGATAGTAGGAGGAACGTCCATCGCTGTAAAGCCAACTATGCGCTACCTAGGGATAGTTCTTGACAGCCGATGGACGTTCCGGGAGCATTTCAAACTCCTCGCTCCCAAACTGATCGGGGCAGCGTCGGCGCTCAGCAGACTCCTGCCTAACGTCGGAGGGCCAAATGTCGGGTGCCGGAGGCTGTACGCCGGGGTGGTGCGGTCGATGGCCCTGTACGGGGCGCCCATCTGGGCCGACTCCCTGACCGCCCAAAACCAGGCCCAACTGCGGAGGCCGCAACGGGTCATAGCGGTCAGGATGGCGAGGGCATACCGCACCGTCTCCCACGAGGCGGCGTGTGTGCTGGCGGGGACTCCGCCCTGGGACCTCGACGCCTCGGTGCTGGCTGAGGTATACCAGCGTGTCGCCGAGGCGCGCAGCAGAGGAGAGCAACCGTCTCTGGAGGAGACTAGACGGTGGAGGCTCGACTCCCGCCTGGAGCTCCTTCGGAGATGGAGGGAGAGGTTGGAGACGCCGAGTGCCGGTCACTGGACCATCGGAGCCATCCGGCCCGTCTTGGAAAGATGGGTCGGTAGAGAGAAGGGGTTTCTCTCCTTCCACCTTACGCAGGTTCTCACGGGGCATGGCTGCTTCGGGAGATACCTGTGGAGGGTGGCGGGACGGGAACCGACGGCGGAATGCCACGAGTGCGGCGACGCCGAAGACACGGCGCTACACACACTGGCGGTGTGTCCAGTGTGGACGGAGCAGCGGGCCGCACTTGTGGCCGAAGTTGGGCGCGACCTCTCCCTGCCAGCAGTGGTGGAAGCCATGGTAAGCGGGGAGAGGTCCTGGAAAGCGATGGCCTCCTTTTGCGAGCGCGTCATGACGCAAAAGGAAGTGGCGGAGCGCAGGCGGGAGGAGAGCCCAGAGGCCCTCCCGATGAGGCGCAGGAGAATCGGGCGGAGGCGAGTCGCCCATGACCGCCGCTTGCCGCCGTAACGAGGGCCTCGGGGTGGCAGCCACGGGGACGGCTGCCACCCGAACGATACAGGTCCTCGAGGAGGCTGGCGCACCGTACGCGCCACCGAGACGGCCGGGGGGTTGACACCTACCCCAGATCCGGGGCCTAACGGCCAACCGCTGGCGAGGCTGCGGAAGAGTACTTCAGCGTCCCTGGGGCCTCGCCAAACAGCGGAGAGGCGGCAACAGAGGGGTTTTTAGTGGGTACACCTGGGGTCTCATTAGCCCAACAGGGAGTCCCACATAACCGTTCCGGGTCCGTCCCCGCACCCGGACGGTATGCGTAACGCATTTTCCCCTCTACAAAAAAAAAAAAAAAAAAAAAAAAAAAGGTTAGGTTAGGTTAGGTTAGGTTAGGTTAGGTTAGGTTAGGTTAGGTTAGGTTAGGTTAGGTTAGGTTAGGTTAGGTTAGGTTAGGTTAGGTTAGGTTAGGTTAGGTTAGGTTAGGTTAGGTTAGGTTAGGTTAGGTTAGGTTAGGTTAGGTTAGGTTAGGTTAGGTTAGGTTAGGTTAGGTTAGGTTAGGTTAGGTTAGGTTAGGTTAGGTTAGGTTAGGTTAGGTTAGGTTAGGTTAGGTTAGGTTAGGTTAGGTTAGGTTAGGTTAGGTTAGGTTAGGTTAGGTTAGGTTAGGTTAGGTTAGGTTAGGTTAGGTTAGGTTAGGTTAGGTTAGGTTAGGTTAGGTTAGGTTAGGTTAGGTTAGGTTAGGTTAGGTTAGGTTAGGTTAGGTTAGGTTAGGTTAGGTTAGGTTAGGTTAGGTTAGGTTAGGTTAGGTTAGGTTAGGTTAGGTTAGGTTAGGTTAGGTTAGGTTAGGTTAGGTTAGGTTAGGTTAGGTTAGGTTAGGTTAGGTTAGGTTAGGTTAGGTTAGGTTAGGTTAGGTTAGGTTAGGTTAGGTTAG
The DNA here is from genome assembly GCA_949128165.1 of Lathronympha strigana. Classification (NCBI taxonomy): domain Eukaryota; kingdom Metazoa; phylum Arthropoda; class Insecta; order Lepidoptera; family Tortricidae; genus Lathronympha; species Lathronympha strigana. The sequence continues at coordinate 5,177 of OX421926.1, read as the reverse complement.
GTTAGGTTAGGTTAGGTTAGGTTAGGTTAGGTTAGGTTAGGTTAGGTTAGGTTAGGTTAGGTTAGGTTAGGTTAGGTTAGGTTAGGTTAGGTTAGGTTAGGTTAGGTTAGGTTAGGTTAGGTTAGGTTAGGTTAGGTTAGGTTAGGTTAGGTTAGGTTAGGTTAGGTTAGGTTAGGTTAGGTTAGGTTAGGTTAGGTTAGGTTAGGTTAGGTTAGGTTAGGTTAGGTTAGGTTAGGTTAGGTTAGGTTAGGTTAGGTTAGGTTAGGTTAGGTTAGGTTAGGTTAGGTTAGGTTAGGTTAGGTTAGGTTAGGTTAGGTTAGGTTAGGTTAGGTTAGGTTAGGTTAGGTTAGGTTAGGTTAGGTTAGGTTAGGTTAGGTTAGGTTAGGTTAGGTTAGGTTAGGTTAGGTTAGGTTAGGTTAGGTTAGGTTAGGTTAGGTTAGGTTAGGTTAGGTTAGGTTAGGTTAGGTTAGGTTAGGTTAGGTTAGGTTAGGTTAGGTTAGGTTAGGTTAGGTTAGGTTAGGTTAGGTTAGGTTAGGTTAGGTTAGGTTAGGTTAGGTTAGGTTAGGTTAGGTTAGGTTAGGTTAGGTTAGGTTAGGTTAGGTTAGGTTAGGTTAGGTTAGGTTAGGTTAGGTTAGGTTAGGTTAGGTTAGGTTAGGTTAGGTTAGGTTAGGTTAGGTTAGGTTAGGTTAGGTTAGGTTAGGTTAGGTTAGGTTAGGTTAGGTTAGGTTAGGTTAGGTTAGGTTAGGTTAGGTTAGGTTAGGTTAGGTTAGGTTAGGTTAGGTTAGGTTAGGTTAGGTTAGGTTAGGTTAGGTTAGGTTAGGTTAGGTTAGGTTAGGTTAGGTTAGGTTAGGTTAGGTTAGGTTAGGTTAGGTTAGGTTAGGTTAGGTTAGGTTAGGTTAGGTTAGGTTAGGTTAGGTTAGGTTAGGTTAGGTTAGGTTAGGTTAGGTTAGGTTAGGTTAGGTTAGGTTAGGTTAGGTTAGGTTAGGTTAGGTTAGGTTAGGTTAGGTTAGGTTAGGTTAGGTTAGGTTAGGTTAGGTTAGGTTAGGTTAGGTTAGGTTAGGTTAGGTTAGGTTAGGTTAGGTTAGGTTAGGTTAGGTTAGGTTAGGTTAGGTTAGGTTAGGTTAGGTTAGGTTAGGTTAGGTTAGGTTAGGTTAGGTTAGGTTAGGTTAGGTTAGGTTAGGTTAGGTTAGGTTAGGTTAGGTTAGGTTAGGTTAGGTTAGGTTAGGTTAGGTTAGGTTAGGTTAGGTTAGGTTAGGTTAGGTTAGGTTAGGTTAGGTTAGGTTAGGTTAGGTTAGGTTAGGTTAGGTTAGGTTAGGTTAGGTTAGGTTAGGTTAGGTTAGGTTAGGTTAGGTTAGGTTAGGTTAGGTTAGGTTAGGTTAGGTTAGGTTAGGTTAGGTTAGGTTAGGTTAGGTTAGGTTAGGTTAGGTTAGGTTAGGTTAGGTTAGGTTAGGTTAGGTTAGGTTAGGTTAGGTTAGGTTAGGTTAGGTTAGGTTAGGTTAGGTTAGGTTAGGTTAGGTTAGGTTAGGTTAGGTTAGGTTAGGTTAGGTTAGGTTAGGTTAGGTTAGGTTAGGTTAGGTTAGGTTAGGTTAGGTTAGGTTAGGTTAGGTTAGGTTAGGTTAGGTTAGGTTAGGTTAGGTTAGGTTAGGTTAGGTTAGGTTAGGTTAGGTTAGGTTAGGTTAGGTTAGGTTAGGTTAGGTTAGGTTAGGTTAGGTTAGGTTAGGTTAGGTTAGGTTAGGTTAGGTTAGGTTAGGTTAGGTTAGGTTAGGTTAGGTTAGGTTAGGTTAGGTTAGGTTAGGTTAGGTTAGGTTAGGTTAGGTTAGGTTAGGTTAGGTTAGGTTAGGTTAGGTTAGGTTAGGTTAGGTTAGGTTAGGTTAGGTTAGGTTAGGTTAGGTTAGGTTAGGTTAGGTTAGGTTAGGTTAGGTTAGGTTAGGTTAGGTTAGGTTAGGTTAGGTTAGGTTAGGTTAGGTTAGGTTAGGTTAGGTTAGGTTAGGTTAGGTTAGGTTAGGTTAGGTTAGGTTAGGTTAGGTTAGGTTAGGTTAGGTTAGGTTAGGTTAGGTTAGGTTAGGTTAGGTTAGGTTAGGTTAGGTTAGGTTAGGTTAGGTTAGGTTAGGTTAGGTTAGGTTAGGTTAGGTTAGGTTAGGTTAGGTTAGGTTAGGTTAGGTTAGGTTAGGTTAGGTTAGGTTAGGTTAGGTTAGGTTAGGTTAGGTTAGGTTAGGTTAGGTTAGGTTAGGTTAGGTTAGGTTAGGTTAGGTTAGGTTAGGTTAGGTTAGGTTAGGTTAGGTTAGGTTAGGTTAGGTTAGGTTAGGTTAGGTTAGGTTAGGTTAGGTTAGGTTAGGTTAGGTTAGGTTAGGTTAGGTTAGGTTAGGTTAGGTTAGGTTAGGTTAGGTTAGGTTAGGTTAGGTTAGGTTAGGTTAGGTTAGGTTAGGTTAGGTTAGGTTAGGTTAGGTTAGGTTAGGTTAGGTTAGGTTAGGTTAGGTTAGGTTAGGTTAGGTTAGGTTAGGTTAGGTTAGGTTAGGTTAGGTTAGGTTAGGTTAGGTTAGGTTAGGTTAGGTTAGGTTAGGTTAGGTTAGGTTAGGTTAGGTTAGGTTAGGTTAGGTTAGGTTAGGTTAGGTTAGGTTAGGTTAGGTTAGGTTAGGTTAGGTTAGGTTAGGTTAGGTTAGGTTAGGTTAGGTTAGGTTAGGTTAGGTTAGGTTAGGTTAGGTTAGGTTAGGTTAGGTTAGGTTAGGTTAGGTTAGGTTAGGTTAGGTTAGGTTAGGTTAGGTTAGGTTAGGTTAGGTTAGGTTAGGTTAGGTTAGGTTAGGTTAGGTTAGGTTAGGTTAGGTTAGGTTAGGTTAGGTTAGGTTAGGTTAGGTTAGGTTAGGTTAGGTTAGGTTAGGTTAGGTTAGGTTAGGTTAGGTTAGGTTAGGTTAGGTTAGGTTAGGTTAGGTTAGGTTAGGTTAGGTTAGGTTAGGTTAGGTTAGGTTAGGTTAGGTTAGGTTAGGTTAGGTTAGGTTAGGTTAGGTTAGGTTAGGTTAGGTTAGGTTAGGTTAGGTTAGGTTAGGTTAGGTTAGGTTAGGTTAGGTTAGGTTAGGTTAGGTTAGGTTAGGTTAGGTTAGGTTAGGTTAGGTTAGGTTAGGTTAGGTTAGGTTAGGTTAGGTTAGGTTAGGTTAGGTTAGGTTAGGTTAGGTTAGGTTAGGTTAGGTTAGGTTAGGTTAGGTTAGGTTAGGTTAGGTTAGGTTAGGTTAGGTTAGGTTAGGTTAGGTTAGGTTAGGTTAGGTTAGGTTAGGTTAGGTTAGGTTAGGTTAGGTTAGGTTAGGTTAGGTTAGGTTAGGTTAGGTTAGGTTAGGTTAGGTTAGGTTAGGTTAGGTTAGGTTAGGTTAGGTTAGGTTAGGTTAGGTTAGGTTAGGTTAGGTTAGGTTAGGTTAGGTTAGGTTAGGTTAGGTTAGGTTAGGTTAGGTTAGGTTAGGTTAGGTTAGGTTAGGTTAGGTTAGGTTAGGTTAGGTTAGGTTAGGTTAGGTTAGGTTAGGTTAGGTTAGGTTAGGTTAGGTTAGGTTAGGTTAGGTTAGGTTAGGTTAGGTTAGGTTAGGTTAGGTTAGGTTAGGTTAGGTTAGGTTAGGTTAGGTTAGGTTAGGTTAGGTTAGGTTAGGTTAGGTTAGGTTAGGTTAGGTTAGGTTAGGTTAGGTTAGGTTAGGTTAGGTTAGGTTAGGTTAGGTTAGGTTAGGTTAGGTTAGGTTAGGTTAGGTTAGGTTAGGTTAGGTTAGGTTAGGTTAGGTTAGGTTAGGTTAGGTTAGGTTAGGTTAGGTTAGGTTAGGTTAGGTTAGGTTAGGTTAGGTTAGGTTAGGTTAGGTTAGGTTAGGTTAGGTTAGGTTAGGTTAGGTTAGGTTAGGTTAGGTTAGGTTAGGTTAGGTTAGGTTAGGTTAGGTTAGGTTAGGTTAGGTTAGGTTAGGTTAGGTTAGGTTAGGTTAGGTTAGGTTAGGTTAGGTTAGGTTAGGTTAGGTTAGGTTAGGTTAGGTTAGGTTAGGTTAGGTTAGGTTAGGTTAGGTTAGGTTAGGTTAGGTTAGGTTAGGTTAGGTTAGGTTAGGTTAGGTTAGGTTAGGTTAGGTTAGGTTAGGTTAGGTTAGGTTAGGTTAGGTTAGGTTAGGTTAGGTTAGGTTAGGTTAGGTTAGGTTAGGTTAGGTTAGGTTAGGTTAGGTTAGGTTAGGTTAGGTTAGGTTAGGTTAGGTTAGGTTAGGTTAGGTTAGGTTAGGTTAGGTTAGGTTAGGTTAGGTTAGGTTAGGTTAGGTTAGGTTAGGTTAGGTTAGGTTAGGTTAGGTTAGGTTAGGTTAGGTTAGGTTAGGTTAGGTTAGGTTAGGTTAGGTTAGGTTAGGTTAGGTTAGGTTAGGTTAGGTTAGGTTAGGTTAGGTTAGGTTAGGTTAGGTTAGGTTAGGTTAGGTTAGGTTAGGTTAGGTTAGGTTAGGTTAGGTTAGGTTAGGTTAGGTTAGGTTAGGTTAGGTTAGGTTAGGTTAGGTTAGGTTAGGTTAGGTTAGGTTAGGTTAGGTTAGGTTAGGTTAGGTTAGGTTAGGTTAGGTTAGGTTAGGTTAGGTTAGGTTAGGTTAGGTTAGGTTAGGTTAGGTTAGGTTAGGTTAGGTTAGGTTAGGTTAGGTTAGGTTAGGTTAGGTTAGGTTAGGTTAGGTTAGGTTAGGTTAGGTTAGGTTAGGTTAGGTTAGGTTAGGTTAGGTTAGGTTAGGTTAGGTTAGGTTAGGTTAGGTTAGGTTAGGTTAGGTTAGGTTAGGTTAGGTTAGGTTAGGTTAGGTTAGGTTAGGTTAGGTTAGGTTAGGTTAGGTTAGGTTAGGTTAGGTTAGGTTAGGTTAGGTTAGGTTAGGTTAGGTTAGGTTAGGTTAGGTTAGGTTAGGTTAGGTTAGGTTAGGTTAGGTTAGGTTAGGTTAGGTTAGGTTAGGTTAGGTTAGGTTAGGTTAGGTTAGGTTAGGTTAGGTTAGGTTAGGTTAGGTTAGGTTAGGTTAGGTTAGGTTAGGTTAGGTTAGGTTAGGTTAGGTTAGGTTAGGTTAGGTTAGGTTAGGTTAGGTTAGGTTAGGTTAGGTTAGGTTAGGTTAGGTTAGGTTAGGTTAGGTTAGGTTAGGTTAGGTTAGGTTAGGTTAGGTTAGGTTAGGTTAGGTTAGGTTAGGTTAGGTTAGGTTAGGTTAGGTTAGGTTAGGTTAGGT